>CP139748.1:10307500-20307500 GCA_034370585.1 Fragaria x ananassa | reverse complement strand
TGATTTGGAGGGTCGAATAGTCTGAATTTTATGATATAACTCTTGGGCGACGAAATTTATAATGAAGAATCTCGTCGCCCAAGTATACTATCTTGGCCGACGATTTCTTCATCTTGGGCGACGATGTTTATAGTGAAGAATGTCGTCGCCCAAATATACTATCTTGGCCGACGATTTTCTTCATCTTGGGCGACGACATTTATAGTGAAGAATGTCGTCGCCCAAGTAGACTCTTGGCCGACGATTTTTTAAAAAAGGCGGGCGACGATTTCGAAATCGTCGGCCAAGATACTCTTGGCCGACGATTTTTAAAAAAGGCGGGCGACGATTTTTACAAAATCGTCGCCCAAGAACGCCACTATAAAAGGCAAAAATTCGGAAACCCTAACCATTTCTTCAGCCGCCAAGCATATTCTCTCCCTCTCTCCGAAAATCCTCTCTCTGCCCTCTCTCTCTCCCTCTCTCCGACCCCGACCCCGACCCCAATTCCAATTCCCGACCCCGACGTCGACCCACAATTTAAGGTATAACCCTAAAACCCTAAATTGGTTTTAATTGTTTTTGTTGTTATAATAATTGTAAATTGTTGTTGTTGTTGTTGTTGTTGTTGTGATAATTGTAAATTGTAAATTGTTGTTGTTGTTGTTGTGATAATTGTAAATTGTTGTTGTTGTGATAATTGTAAATTGTGATGTACGGTTTAGGGTTTACGGTTTACGGTTTAGGGTATACGGTTTAGGATTGTAAATGATTAAATAATTTAGGGTTTATTTAGGGTTTAGAGTTTACGGTTTAGGGTTTATTTAGGGTTTAGGGTTTGTAAGAAATAATGGAATATTTTTGAGTAAGGATGTAAATATTCGTAAATTAATTTTTGTGATATAATAAGCCCTTATTAATGTAAATAATTTGTTATGTGAATAAAAAAAATAATAAATCCTATAATAATTTTTAAATTTTATTTGTGCTATTATTGTTGATAAATTTTTCGAAGTTTATCGAGCCTTTATTTTTGTGAACTTAATTATAAGACGGTAAAATATTTTTAATAAATTTATGGTTATTTTAAACAGGATGGCCAAGAGAAGAACTTCTGGACAAGACGGCTCGGACGGTACCTCAAACAACCCGTCGGAATCACCGTCGATCGGGTTCCCGTGGCAGTTGACGTCCCGATATGCGGCGCTTAGGGGTGGCGCGAGCGGCTCGGGTTCTGCTGGGCAGTCGGGTCCCGCAGCGACGGCTCCTCGTCATCCAGAGATACTTCGCCGTTCGCGATCCCGCAGCGACGCCCCCACACAGTCGTCCCCGACCGACGGTGATGGCGGGTCATCCGGGGTCCCTATGGTGCCGTCCGGCCTCTTCCTTCCTCCGACGATACCGGCGATACCTCGCGTCGATGAGGAGGGTCGACCGATTCGGGAGCAGCTCCCGCATGTGGCACCGCACGAGGCCTATATCTACCGGGAGTTTCCCACGCCTCTTCATCCCGTGAGGGTCTCCGAGCAGGCGGACATAGACGAATCCGTCGGCTCAGCCTCATCCTCAGGTAATTTATTATTACTTTTTTTCTGATTTACAATTTTTTTTTGTTAAAATGTATTATTAATATTAAATTTGATTCACAATGTCACAGCCGCCGGAACGAGAAGGCGGAACAGGAGAGGCACCGTCAGCAACAAGGGACTCGATAGGGCGGTCGAGTCCGCTGGACGGATCGCCATCCCGTTTTCCAACGGGAAACCGGTGGACGCCGCGTTGGGAAACCGGTACACGCGCGCCGCGGGAGGCACCATCCGCTCCAGACTCCCTATGTTGTGGGGAGTCTGGAGCCAGGTTCCTGATGGAGTGAAGGAGATGCTCCATCAGTCGATGTCGGTGAGTTTACTCAATAAATTACCTTTTTTTTAACTATTTTTTTAACTAATAAATTATTTCATTATCGAAAAAAATACTAACAAGTGGTAATGCAGCAATGGTTTGTGGTTCCCGAGGAGGGACGTGACTGGGCGGACAAGACCCATAGGGAGAGGTACCTCTAGCTATTTAATAATTTTTTAAATTATAATTTTTTTAATAAAATTATTAATATTCTTTTTGTATATGTAGGTTCAAGGAGTGGAAGCACGACCTCCGGGAACACTGGAAGAAGTACGGGAGCGACCGTTCGGGTACCCCGAAGGAGTTCGAGTATCGGGAGTACGAGTGGCGGTGGCTTCTTGTCACACAGTTCAACGACCCTCACAAACAGGTAATTCGTAAACAAATTTGAATATTAAATTAGTGAATTAATTATAATTGTATGTTTTTAAATATTTACTAACGATAATTTTTTTTTTAAAAAGCATCTCGCCCGGGTGAACGCTGAGAACCGGCAACAGAACACAACCAACCATCGTGCCGGTTCGAGGCCGTTTTCGGCCATCATGGACGACGTGCGGCGAGAGCGGCCAGAGGAGAACCCCTATGTGGGGACCTTTCAGAGGGCATATCCTCATTCTGAGGAGGATCTTGTAAGTTCCTTATATTTACTAATTTTTAATTTTAATTACATTTTATTAAATGTATATTAATATATTTTTATAATATATCCATTTAGGCGAGGGTGAGGGAGGCGGAGCAAGATGTCATCAGAGGCATGGTGAACGACACATGGCCGGACACGGCAGAGGATGACATGTCAGAGGCCATGTCCAGGATCGACACTTCAGATCCTACCGTTGGGGCGCGGATTATGGCCACTGCCTTCGCGCAGCGTTCCAACACCTACTACTGCCGGGGTATGGGAGACGCTGGAAAGGGGATCCTGAAGACGACGCCAGGATTTCAGCGCAAGGGAGCCGCCGGAGCCTCAAGCAGCAACAGCCAGACCACTCGGCTACAGGATCAGTTCGCAAGCCTACAGTCTGAGCTGGAAGCCCAAAGAGCGAGAGAGTCTGAGCTGGAAGCCCAAAGAGCGAGGGAGATGGCGGCGATGGCGGAATCATATGCGGCTTCCAATGCTGCGCATATGGAGCGGGTGAATGAAGTCACCAATGCCAACCAGGCGGCTATGGGACAGTGGATGACTGCCTGCATGTCTGCACTTGCGGCCGGACAGCCGTTTCCGCCCATGCCTACGCCTATACCATTACCTCAGTGGCATCCTCAGTGGCCCCAGCCTCAGCAGCAGCCTCCTCAGCCTGACCAGCCGCCGCCTCAGGACCCTCCGAACGGGAATGATGAGATAGATTTTGGGTTTCTCGATCCATAGGCAGAATTTTTGTAATAAATTGTTTATAAATTTATAAATTTGTGTTAGTTTTAATTAAATTTTAGTATTAAAAAACTTTAAAGAAATGCCGAAAAAAAAAATAATGTCAAAAATTAAAAAAACATTATTTATATATTTAAAATAATTATTTAATTATTTTTTTTAAAAAAATTTAAATATATCTTAGGCGACGAAATCTATAAATCGTCGCCCAAGATTTAACACCTTGGCCGACGAAAAAATAATATCGTCGCCTAAGATGTAGTGATCTTAGGCGACGAAATATTTATTTTCGTCGCCCAAGGTCAGAAGATCTTAAGCGACGAAAAAAAATTTCGTCGGCCAAGGTGTTAAATCTTGGGCGACGAATATTTTTGGGCGACGACAGGTATATTTGAGGCGACGAAATTAGTATCGTCGCCTAAGAATTACTCTTAGGCGACGACGGAATTAAATTTCGTCGCCCAAGTTCTTCACCGACGGACTTCTGGCGACGACTTCTTGGCCGACGACATGTCGTCGCCTAAGTACTTAGGCGACGAAATTTTTAAACAGGGCGACGATTTTTTTTCGTCGGCCAAGAACTATTTTCTGGTAGTGTAGCCAACCGACTTCGTGGCTCGATCGACTCTGCCTGCTAGATCGACTCCACCGCCTGCTAGATTGACCTCGCCAACCGACTCCGCCGCACGTTCGACTCTGCGTGCTAGATCGATTCTGCCACCTGCTAAATTGACTTCGCCCACCGACTCCGCCGCTCGATCGACTCCGCGTGCTAGATTGACTTAGCCACCTGCTATAGAGTTAGTTTGGTAAATTAAAACATGACACATGACATGCAGAAAAAAATTGTCCTTAATTGTTAAAGACGGTCATTGTATTTGTTTAACAACAACACAAGTTGATTTATTTGTGTTTCAAATCCTTTTGGAGGATGTATATGTGATTTACTAACAATTATCGTAGAAATTGATGGCACTCCAAAATGTTTAAATCAACCATCACTGAAAAGTTATTACTTTTAGTGGGTGTGTTAAAGTTACATTTCATAGACCAATTACACATTAATTATATGTTCTCTTTTGTTGTGCAATCGTGTTCTTCTTTATTAGTTCTATTGGATACAAAATTACAAATAATCTATGAAGGTTTAGTAACTATTTGTACAATGTCTATCCCAATGTTTTAAAAGGCTAAGGCGTAGCCGAGGCAATGGAGCGAGAGCCTCACCAAGGCGCTTGCCTTGAGGCGTAAGGCGTAAGCCTTTTGAAAAATAATTTGTATTTATGTAATTATTACTCCTATGTATAGAACATATATTGTAATCAACACAAACATTATATATTGTCATCTATTCATAGTAAGTACTCAAACAATGGAATTCAAGCAAATCACCAAACATAAAATCTTTCTTCTGTGTCCCATCACTAGAACTCATTATGGCTGTTATGAGTAATATGAAATGCATCTTTATTTCACAATTCTTTTCTAGATCAATTAATATGATCATATGCTACATATGCACAGAAACAGAACTAAACTTATCAGCTAATAGAACATAGTGAACACACAGATTTTTGATTATTTGTATATGAGTAAAGATCTCTGAGGTAAGCTAGTTGTCCCGATGGTGGCAAGGAGATAGTATTCTCATAGTTAACAAGTTCAAGATAAACAAGAGCAGAGGAAAAATAATATTGTGACCAACCTGGAAACATTTCGCCTCCATAACCTTTAATTATAAGCCTTTTCAGGTTCAGGTGAGGTTGGAGCTTCTCAAGCACCTCTCTTTGTTTCACCATATCGTCGTCTTTTTCACATATAAATCCCCAATTCAAATCTAATTCAATCAGTATATCAAGTAATCATACACAGAACTACGCAATTGAGTAGTCCTGCTCAGTATCAACATATTGCCACATTGTAAGAACACACATAATTATTAAATCAACAAAGCAATAAGGATTTCCCATTCAGTAAGCCAACTCCAATCCTTTACAAACCAAACCTCCAATTTATAACCAATACCCATTGCAATATCAAATCCATATATTGAAAAGCAACATATACCTGTAAGTCTGCAACCCAAAAACCAAAATCGCCTTCCTTCTTTGACAATAGAACCCAATTCGGGAGGAGGATAGAGGGAGGCTGATGAAAACCAAATCAAACACATAACCCAAAGAAAACCAACGCCTCTGATGCCTACCGGTGATGTGGAACACACAATTACCTCTCCCTCTCTCAACTCTCCGGCAACACTTCAGTTGAATCATTGAAAACACAAAAACGACTGAGTTTGGGGGAGGGAGGCTGAAGCGAAAAATGCAAATGGCCAAAGAGTAGGCCTATTTTACTCTTAAATATGAAAAACCCAAAAACGACCCTGTTTTTCTTCTTTTAAAAAAAATTAGGCGTACGCCTCCGACGCCTTGCCGTGCGCCTTCTGAGTTTTCCAAGCCTTGCGCGGCGCCTTTTGTGCCTCTGCGCCTAACCATCAAGGCCGACTCAGTTGCAGCACCGCCTCGCGCCTTTTGAGCCTCAAGGCGCGCCCGAGGCGCGTTTTTTAAAACACTGGTCTATCCATATTTTGTTTCTTGGTATACTCATTTTTGGATCCGCCATCTGCTAGATCTACTCCACCGCCTGCTAGATTGACCTCGCCGATCGACTCCGTCACTCGATCAACTCCGCTTGCTAGATCAACTCTACTGCTTGCTAGATTGACCTCGCCGATCGATTCCGCCGCTCAATCGACTCTGTCGCTTGCTAGATTGACCTCGCCGATCAACTCAGTCACTCGATCGACTCTGCCTCCTGGTAGGTCGACGCCACTGTTAGATCGACTCCGCCGATCGACTCCGCCACTCGATCGACCCCGCGTGCTAGATCTACTATGTTACCTGCTATATGGTTAGTTTAGTAAATTAAAACATGACACATGACATGCAAAAAAAAGATTATCCTTAATTATTAAAAATTGTCTTTATTTGTTTAACAACAACACAAATAGATTTATTTATGTTTCAAATCTCTTTGTGATTTACTAAAAAAACCCCATGGAATTATTTTAACTTTAGGATATAACCGCGGGTTTCAAAACTAGTAAGGATATAAAGCGACCGATCGATTACGTTAACTTAATACACATGCCGCGGGGACTCCTCGGTTCCCTATTTCTTATTGGAGATAACGTATTCCTATTTGCTATTGAGGCCTTGTCATTGAAGAGATTTCGATCAACTTCAACCCTTTTTTTATTGAAACTAGATTAGTCAACTTTTTCCTGTTTCTTATGGGACGTACAGATTTTTCCTTCACACATAAGGAGTAGGGTAGTAGTAGTATGATATAAATAGAGGGAGGGAGAGATCAATTGGACATAATTCCTCAACTCTCAAAGGCTAAGAAAAACAAGTTTGTGCTCTTCTAGATTCTAAAAATATGGAGTCTTCAAACTGGGCAAGGTTGCCTAAGCACCTATTAGATTCCGTTTTAGACAGATTGCCGTCAAGATTAGATTATTTGAGGTTCAGTGTTGCTTGTATGTCATGGAACTCTGTGGCAAAAGATAAGTTAAGCAAACACACAATCCCGATGCTGTTGGCTTATACAGGCAAAGAAGACACATGGAATTTATACGACATCGCATCTGAGAAGGTCCTTGATTTGCAATTGGACTTGCCAAATACACGATTTTGTGGGTTCTCTAAAGGTTGGTTAATAACTATTGATGAGAAATTCATTGTAACCCTTATAAATCCCTTCTCAAGGGTTAAAGGGAGGAAAGTGGAAGAAAATTCAATCATCAAGTGTCATCCAGAGAAAAAGAGAAGACCATGGCATAATCCGAAGCTATATAAATATTACGTCCACAAAGCTAGAATTTCAGCAAATCCTATTTCAAATGCAAAAGATTGCATTGTTATGATCATACATGGTCTACGATGTCAACTAGCTTTTATTAGACTTAATAAAGACACACGATGGACATATATCGATGAAAGTATTCAACAAATACAAGATGTTGTCTACGTTGAAGATAAATTCTATGCCATCGATCACTTTAACCGACTTTTTTGTGTTGAAGTTGCTGCTGAAGATCAGTTCAACTCATACTTGGTTGGGGAAGCTCTTGAAGAACCATGAGTTGGGGAAGCTCTTGAAGAACCAATATCTGTTAAAAACAGATATTTGGTGGATTCGAGTGATCATAAAGAACTATTGATGGTTCACAGGTTTTTGTGTTACACTGGTCCGCCACGATCTCGACGCTGGACAACGAAATTTGAAGTTTTTAAGTTTGATGTTGTTGAGCATAAGTGGATGAAGATAAACAATTTAGGTGATAATGCTATCTTTGTGGGGGAGAACTCTTCAATATTAGTGTTGGCTTCACATTTTGGATGCATGCCTAATTGCATATACTTCTTACATGATTGGGATCGTCAATTTCCTCCTCGTCGACCTCGTTATTCCGGGTTGTATGATATCACAAATCAATGTTTCTTACGCCTTGGTCCTGCAAGAGCTTTAATCAAGATGAGCAATCAAACACCAATTTGGGCTTTTGCATCAATTTGTAAAAGGCGTTTTAAGCATTTCATGACTTTATAGTTTATATACCAAAAATCTCTTTAGTGGAAGAGTGTACGTAGGCGGTTAAAAATAGGAAAGAGACTTCGATTCACCTTACTTTTCTACTCTCCCAATGTCATAGTCTGAGTTGAAGATGAGGATGACCGATCAGGAGGATTGTGATGATGAAGACGACGTACGGCCAAGCCAAAAAGAAGGTATTAGCTAGGGTCAGAAGATGGTTACTAAAAGAAGAAAAAAGTTGCAAGTTAAAAGGCACTAATACCATTAAGGTATAGTCTCCGATGCATATTCTATAAAAGAAAATGTACAAGTTTGCTTCTCGTAGACATAATGAGAAATGCGTGCACGTAGCTAGCATGCAATTTGAATTGAATTATTGCTTCCCGTAAGTGAGACTATTCTGTGCCAAATAAGAAGCTTCTACATAGCAACGACGTCGAACCAGTACTGTTTGGGACCTCCATCGATCGTTCCTTGGTGTGCATATGGATTAAGAAATCACATCTCCCATAGGCAGAGCTGCCGCCCAACGGTTTAATCCCAAACTTGGTTAGTTATTTTCGCTTTTGATCCATTTGGTTTCACTCCGTCTTAGCTAGAGTTACGATCGCCAACTTAAGACTTGAGGTTTTTGGAAAACCATATGCAAATATATAGAATGATACTTAAGGTTGAGGAACATGCATATACACTCGTCGTCTTACGTACTATTCTTATCAACGTTCGTTTCATATTAATTGTAGCACCGTTGGAATAATTAATCGATATAGATATGTTTGAGAACATCTTTTGGCTTATACAAATGAGACGTCATATATAGCTAGGTTGAGAACCACATACGTACTACGAGATCGATCATTATTATAGAAAGATAAATCATACACATTGCCATTTGCCAATGTAATAAAGCATATAAAAATTCCCAACAGACATAGCTAGGTAGATTAATTAATTTTGTGCACAATCAAGGTCGGGAATAATAATAATCGTTACCCCATGTATTTTTCACATTATATTAACATGCATGTTAGCCACGCCTAATTAATTTTTAGGATGAATAATTACTCGAATAAGAATATACATATAAGTGCCAATCCAGTTCTTTGTGTTTAGTACGTGAAACCCACTTTTGGACACGAGGAAAAAGTAAGGAAATAAAAATAAAAAACATGAGCTTTAGGGGCCATGTGCAACTAATCCTAGTTAATTAACCAAATAATCACGTACTAATTTTAACAGCTTTTGCTGCAGCTAGCTTCATGCCAACTGAATCTAATTAGGTAGAGTGGTCGTGGTTTGTAATATATAATACCACCCTAATCACCTTAACCACTTTGCCATTCAAGCTAGAATCCCCAATTATTCCGATCCATTATATCCAGATTGTCCCACTCATTTTGATCAGCTCAATGTGCATGAGTTAATTTCATAACCAGATTACTATATAATGCGACCAATTACGTATTATAAATAACATTAATTATTCAAAGTTTAAAACTACAAATCATACCAATGACAATTAATATAGGTATTAAGATTTCATAACAAGTGATTTCTATGTATATATTAGAAATATGTAATGTTTGCTACTGTTAGAATGAAGAAACCGAATTTTAACCCAATTATCGGGTGCAAGTCTCATCGATCTATATGGAACTGATGCTGCACTCAAGTGTAAAGGAGTATATTATATATGATCGGTATATAACACAAAAATTCCCAAACTTTGGCAAAAAAAAAGAAGAAGTATTATTCGAATTTCCATGCACTCTTTTGTCATATGCACACGTTCCTTTTTAATTAGTTAATTAAAGGCCTATGTCTCTGTGTAGAAAACCCACTAGCTAGGCTGCCTCATACCAACGGCAATGAACTTCCCTCCTTATACATGAAGAAAATGGTGATTCCTCCTCCTCCTCTTCTTCTTCTTCTTCTTCTTCTTCTTCTTCTTCTTCTTCTACTTCGTCTGCTCCATCACCTCCTTCTCTACCTTTCTAAGTACTCCACATATATATCATAGATCTCTTAACCTAGAACTGATTCTTCTTCTTAGTTTTTGCCCAATTTTTCATTCATGGGGGCTGGTTACTCTATGTCTTCAATCAGTGCCAGCAGATCAGGTTCACCGGATCATCCTCCAGATCAAGCTAAGACGGGTCTCGGAGACCTGCCGGAAAGTTGTATCTCTTACATTCTTGCGTATTTGGATCCGCCGGAGATCTGTAAACTCGCGCAAGTGAATAGGGTGTTCCGGTCTGCTTCCTCTGCTGATTTTGTATGGCAATCAAAGCTCCCTTCAAACTACAAGTGCCTTCTTGAAAAATCATTAGCCCTTGATGAACACACTAGTAACTGTACTCCGAAGAAAGATTTATACTCAAGATTATGTCGGCCAAATCTGTTTGACAATGGCACCAAGGTACAGTACAACGTACTATCTATATTTCTTAATTAGATAGTTAATCGTTTATGCTCTCTTTTTTAAAGTAGTAGTACTGTTTCGAGCCATTGACGGCTAACAGATCTAGCTTGGTGATAAGTTAATGGTGATTATGGTTTGGCAAAACTAACAGGAAGTTTGGTTGGACAAGAGTTGTGGATCTCATCCACAGGTTTGTGTGTCCATTTCATCAAAAGCATTACGGATAACTGGAATAGATGATCGAAGATATTGGAGTAATATTCCAACTGAGGAATCGAGGTACTTACTTGCATAGTTGCATAGCCAAGATTTCAATTACTAGATATCAGATTATCAAACCTCTACATGTATGCTTGTGGATAGCTCATCGATCATATATGTGCTAAGCCTCAAGAATAGTCATCAAATGTAGAGGATCTGACTTCTAACCTCAATCCCATTACGTTTTAGTAGACGTGCTCTTATTATAATTCTAGCTTATTTCCGGTGATCTCACCGGTTAGACTAACCCACAAGCTTCTATAATTTCCCAAACTATTAGAGTTCTCATTTAGAATCTTGCCAAGAATTCCTGCAAATTGGTTTTGATACGTACGCTTTGTTAGACTTATTCTCATTCTTGAAATTGATCACGACCACAATTGTGGATTATCCCTTTTATTCTATTTAAAACCCTCTAAGCTTCTAGTATGAGAAAGAGTGTGATTAGCTGCTAGAGATTAAGCCATTCCCAGGTGGGCTCCTTATTCAAGATTCCATTGCATTCAGAGTCTAACCTAAAAAGATTTGATTCCATTTGTTAAATGACAACTTGCCTTGTGCTAGAGAGAATTTTCATTTATCTCACAATAAAAAGAAGAGAGAATTTCATTTCTTTACATAAACGTATGTGGTTGGCATCATCCTCATCCTCATGTAAATGATGTAATCATTTGTTGCGTTTTGAACCTCCCTTTAGATCAAACAACCATAATCGATACAAAGGCTTGAAGAGATGGTCTTGGTTAATAACAGAAAACCAATAGAAAAAGAAACTTGCAAGAAATGTCAATCAACTAGAATTATACCCGCGTCTTGACGAGGTGTATTCATTTAAGGTTTATTTGGATGCAGCTAATTTTCCGGCAATTTAATCAAAAATAAGGAATTCTCAATTTCTTAGGGCAGTTTTCCTCGTTTGGATACTTATCCCGTAAAATTAGCAATTTCTACCGGAAAATAATCATAGAATTTGGGAGCTTAAATTCCTTATTTGAATTCCTCACAAAATAAACGACATTTGTTAATTCTATTAACTAAGGTTAGTCTGAATACAAATTCTTATCATTTTAAAACTCTACATCATGAAATCCAAACAATAGAATTCTCAATTAATGAGATTTAAATTCATAGAATTGTAATTCCATTGATTTAAAAATTTCTATGGACATTAAAATTAATTTATTCAAAAACAACGTTATAAAGCTAGTCAATGAGTTAATTGATTGATGAAAATGTTTATGATATGTACTTCATAAAATGTTATACATGTAAATTATACCAAACTGTACTGAATATATATCTAGGGTTAATGTCAATATTGTGGTTTCTTAAAAATAACAAGGACAAAATGTTAAGTATACTATTCATATGCTTATGAACCAAGTTTTAGTATCGACAGAGAGACGGGAGAAATACAAATAAAAAAGGTATGAAGAGGTAAGATCGATCCGGAAGATTCAGGAGGCAGAAGAAAAGTAAAAAATGGAGAGCAAAAAAATCTTTGACGAGAAAGAGCCTATCTAGAAAAGTCTAAATTACATGTTTCAGAACAACAATAAAATGTTATACATGGAAATTATATCCAACTGTTATACTGAATATATATCTAGGGTTAATGTCAATATTGTGGTTTCTTAAAAATAACAGGGGCAAAATGTTAAATATACTATTCATATGCTTATGAACCAAGCTTTAGTATAAACAGAGAGACGAGAGAAATAAAAATAAAAAAAGGTCTGAAGAGGTAAGATCGATCCGGAAGATTCAGGAGGCTGAAAAAAAGTAAAAAATGGAGAGCAAACAAATATTTGACGAGAGAGAGCCTATCTAGAAAAATCTAAATTACATGTTTCAGAACAACAACAAAAAATCACTGTTGTTAATTAATTAACAGTATTTTCACACTATTCATATGCTTATGAATAGTCGACCAACAAATGTATATACAAATTTTTGTCATTTTAAAACTCTATATCCCAAAATCCAAATAATGAAATTCTCAATTAATGAGATTTAAAAATTCATGGAATTGTTCCCATGATTTTGAAATTTCTATGGACATTAAAATTATTTTATCCAAAAAACAACGTTATGAAGCTGGTCAATAAGTTAATTGATTAATGGAAATGTTTCTGATATATACTTCATAGAATGTTATACATGCAAATTATGCCCAGCTGTTGTACTGATTATTATATATATGGGGTTAATGACAATATTGTGGTTTCTTAAAAATAACAGGGGCAAAATAGTCAGTATACTGTTCATATGCTTATGAACAGTTAACCAAGCTTTAGTATAGACAGAGAGACGAGAAAAATAAAAATAAAGGAGATATGAAGAGGCAAGATCGATCCAAAAGATTCAGAAGGCATAAGAGAAGTCAAAAATGGAGGGCAAAAAAATCTTTGACGAGAAAGAGTCTATCTAGAAAAATCTAAATTACATGTTTCAGAACAAAAAAAGAAGGTTCATTGTTGTTAATCTTATAAACAGTAAACCAACAAATGTTATATAGGTAAATTAAATCGGTTAATATTAACAAACAAACTTCTAAGTTTCCAAACCAAAAGATCTCACTTCCTTTCCAAACAGTCATCATATATATGATCTATATTATTGGATGGCTAATATGGGTTTTTGTTTCTGATCATATATATGCGATGTATAGGTTTAACAGAGTTGCATATCTTAAACAAATCTGGTGGCTTGAAGCACTAGGGGAGCTAGAGTTCGAGTTTCCACCGGGAAGCTATGGCCTTTACTTCCGGCTTCAACTCGGCAAGACTTGTTCAGGGAGATTTGGTCGACGACTATGCAGCACTGATCAAGTATACGGCTGGGACAACAAGCCCGTCCGATTTCACTTATCAACGTCGGACGGCCAGCGAGGTTTATCAGAGTATTATTTGCATGAACGATGCAGCTGGGTTCATTACCATGTTGGTGATTTCGTCAGCCAGTGTCCTAAGCGTATGAAGATCAAATTTTCTATGATCCAAATTGATTGTACACACACTAAGGGTGGCCTCTGCTTAGACTCTGTGTTGATATGCCCAACCAAGTTAAGGGAGAAGCTAATGAAATGAAGTCTATACCTTTAGGAAATACAAGCAACTATATTCTCTAACCAAAACCAAGCAGCAGCATATGATGTCTCGTATCCCTCTGTATTGTACATTTGAAAAGCTATAGATATCAATGTTCTTCTGCATTCTATTCATTTGAGTACGTTCAGGTCCCTGTTCTTGATGCAGTCCCTAAAACACGAAGGATTAGTCATATTCCCTCAACCCCAACTCATTTAGAAAACAGATGAAACAAAGGGTGGGGATTACACATATGCCATGTTTTGAGCACTCTCCTAAACCAAGATTATTTCTGTCAAGACTCGTCCCGAATTTCACCCCGAAATCCGAGATGAGTCATGCGGGGACCATCTCCAAGAAAAACTTACCGAAGACTCGGCAAACCTCCCTCGAAAATAGACAACCCTAACTTATAAGAATTTAAGAATCACTTTTTTACTCCAAAAGAATTCCTCCAACTACAAACCAAAAGTAGCCAGAATACAAAATTACACAGAAGAATTCTAAAAGTATTCAGTGCTACTAAAAATAAAATAAAATACAGCGAAAGTTAACAAACCCCTAGTAGATTCAACAGGTAACCTACTGGCGAAATGTAGCTGATAGATGGGTTACTATGCCTCGACGTCTCCTGCTAGACCTCACGCGAACTCTGCAGACTGGGCATTTATAAAAACTAAGAGCCCAGAGGAAAATATTCAACACGTCAGAGTGAGTGGACAAAACGATTCCGACAACAAATAAATATTTCCAAAAAAAAAAATGCTTTCATCAGCGGCAAAAACACGAGCTCCACTGGAACGATTCTGAACTGGGGTCCAGCTTGGCTAGACTCCCAAACTTTAAGAAATTGCCTCTCAGGCCTGGATATTATATATATATAGTATGTTTGCACACTCGCCTGACCCTTTGTACGATATCTATGAACAACTTGAAATAAGGTAGATATCATACAAAGCTACTATGCTTGCGTCTAACGCTCACATCACCCCACACCGAAATTGTATCTCGCGTATGGGGGAAAGCGGCCGAGTGGTAATATATACGTGCTTACTCCTTGTACGAAATATTTAAATAATTAAATGCAAAATTAGAAAGTCGAACAGGGCTACGACGCTCGCGTCTAACGCTCATGTCACCCATACCGGAATTGTACCTCGGGTATTGGGGAAATCACGTATAGCTAGCTAGCATTTAATCATATACATACTATTATCATATAAGAGTATAATCACCGAAATTCTCAATTTCGGGAAAATATCCAACAACAGAAAATCATTCAAAAGATAAAGCATTTCGAACACAATATTTAAAACAAAGGTCCACTCACAGGTTAAGCCTAAGCCTGATGTCGGTGGGGTTGTCCATTTTATTTTTGGAAATATTTATTTGTTGTCAGAATCGTTTTGTCTACTCACTCTGACGTGTTGAATATTTTCCCATGGGCTATTCGTTTTTAAAAATGTCCAGTCTGCAGAGTTCACGTGAGGTCTAGCAGGAGACGTCGAGGCATAGTGACTCATCTATCAGCTACATTTCGCCAGTAGGTTACCTGTTTAATACACTAGGGGTTTGTTAGCTTTCGCTGTATTTTATTTTATTTTTAGTAGCTCTGATACCAACTGTCAAGACCCGCCCCGAATTTCACCCCGAAACCAGATATGAGTCCTGCGGGGACCACCTCCAAGGAAAACTTACCGAAGACTCGACAAACCTCCCTCGAAAATGGACAACCCTAACTTATAAGAATTTAAGAATCACATTTTTACTCCAAAAGAATTTGTTAGCTTTCGCTGTATTTTATTTTATTTTTAATAGCTCAAAATACTTTTGGAGTTTTTCTGTGTAATTTTGTATTCTAGCTACTTTTGGTTTGTAGTTGGAAGAATTCTTTTAGAATAAAAATGTGATTCTTAAATTCTTATAAGTCAAGGTTGTTCATTTTCGAAAAAGGTTTGCCGAGTCTTCGGTAAGTTTTTCTTGGAGGTGGTCCCCGCAGGACTCATCTCGGGTTTCGGGGTGAAATTCGGACGGGTCTTGACAATTTCCACATCCATACCTTGTTTAAGATTTTGCATCTTCAAATATAGATTCTGAAGACAATAATCCAATCTTGAGTACACAACATTACTATGAAGAACTATGAAGAACACACGAGTGAAAACATGTAGATATAATATTACTCAGAAACTGGCGAAGTTCTCGGAGTTCTTTATAGAATAGATTACACTTTGCAAGACATGGAGATATGAAACCTCCGAACAATGAAACGAAAAATACATGATTGCTAAAGTCCTACTCAACTGAACTACCCCAGTACAGGTGTACGGTGTCGTGACAAATTCCATATTAAGCCAAAGTGAAAGAAACCAAGAAAAGAAGGGGAGGATAGGAGAGGGGGAAAACAGTTATTTTAAAAATGTGCTGTACAAAGATATATGCTGCCACTTACCAAATTGGAGCCAATAATCAGGCCGAATTATGTTAGTCATGCCTTCCAGCCGTATCCCATATTATCATCAAGATCATTGTTAAAAAAACCATTTTCTGTGAATTCGCGGGCAATGTCTTGAACCATATCCTCTTGCAAATGAAGGTTGGAGGGTAAATCTTGTGCTCTCTGATTGAATGCATTGCTACCACCACCTGCTGAAGAGTCGCTGATTGCGGCAGCTTTGAAACTGTTACTCCTGCTTGGAGCAGAGCCATGACTTCCAGACACAGTTGGAGTAGCATTAGCGGCCGCGGAATTATTGCCTCCAAAACTCATCCCGTTCCTTGTCAAACTCCCATTAGAATTTGGTCCAGGAAGAGATTGCTGTCCTCCAAAACTCTCCTGCAGCAGTTGTTGGATCATATGTTGCTGTAAGGCCTGGTTGCCTTGGGAATTCGGCAAATTGGTTTGTTGTAGCAAGCTGTTAGAACTGAGTGACCGCTGCTGCAGCTGTGGTGTCTGATGTGGCTGTCGTGAGGATAAATGGGGACTTGAAAAGCCACTTCCGGGTAAACTCTGCATGGGCCCTGGTATTAAAGCAGGAGCACCTTGAAAAGGTGATGATGGACTTTGGTTGGAGTTATTGAAAGACGAAGATGCTTCCTGTTGAAGAGAATTTGCATTTGAATTCATCGAGTTCTGCCTCATGAGTAAATTCTGGTAATTGGTTAGTGCTGCTACTTGTGCTGAACCACTCAGAGCCCCTCGACTGGCAATGTGCTGGTTGTTATTCATTTGATTGTTTAGTCCCGGATGCAATGCCATTAACTTATTAAGAGTGTTCCTGTCAGTTGGCATCCCCTGAACACTTGCTAATTGCTCCATTTCCTGCATCTTTTGCATCTGGAGCTTGTTTGCACTCGCATGTCGGGGATAAACCTTCAAACCCTCTGCAAATTTCAACATAAGATAAAACAAACATATCAATACAAAGAATTAGAACCAACAGCTGAAACAAACAACAAGCAAGAAACAACCATACAAGGGCTCACGAAGAGTTTAGCACAACAATAAAAGGGGGAAAGAAAATGAGAAAGAAAACATATAGCCTAGCACCAACTTCACCGCATCATATATTGAATGCAAGAAACAGGAGGAATATTACTTCCTACAGGGAAGATATGAAGACAACAACAGAGTGATTCCAGTCAAGTCCAGATGCACCATGTCCAAACTTCATTAACTTAAGTACACACATAATACTCACAAGAATGGCTATTACGTCCAAATGAAAACCAACTATTTCACCAGAAGATGATTAACTCATGGAATGACTAGATTAAAGCTACAAACAGTACCGAACATATATCAGGGTCAAAACCATGTCATGGTTTGTTCAAGAATATGTAGAAGATGGTGCTGGAATACAGATATACAACTAATTGCAAAAGATACCACAAACAATTCCATGCAAAGAAGCAGTACGGAATTACAAAATGGAATGAGGAACGGAAAAACAGGACAATACCAATTGGGCCAACTTTGCTTTCCCGGCAGAAGTCGATCAAATCCTTCATGCTGTTCACAACCTCTGATATCTGTTAAAAGTTGGAAAGTCAGCAACTGAAATAAATTCAAGTAAAAAGATATACATGCATGAGAAAGCTGAAGATTGAAGTCTAAATAAAAAATCATGTCCTTGAATGTAATGAAGTATACCTGCAAACACCTCACATATCTTTTAGAAAATCCCAAGTCATTCAGTGACTGCAACTCCAAACTCTTTGCGAGCTGCCGCCCAGCTGTCAAAACCCTGAAAGAAAGAAACAACATCAGTGCAGCCCTTCTACTTTACGAGGAATTAAAACTGAATACCAAACTAGTTAACTGATCGCCTAGAAGACTCACAAATTGCTATTTGTTTGTAGATCCTGCTGAGAAACCCCTTCAGATCCACTTTCAGCAATCGTACTCTGGCACTTCTGCGCAACCTGAACCAACTGATGGACCTGGAAAATATCATGGCTTCTAAGTTCACCACATGAGTCTGTACTTAACCTTATCTACTTGTTTCTTAGCTAACAATTCTATCTACTTGATTTATCGGTTTCATCACTTAATAGTACACTTGAAATTATATTATAAAGGGGAATTGAGTCTATACTTAACTTTATCTACTTGTTTCTTAGCTAACAGTTATATCTACTTGATTAATCAGTTTTCATCACTTAATAGTACACTTGAAATTATACCATGAAGGGGAATATTTGTTTCTTTAAAAACACACAGAAATTGTCAAAGTAAACTATCACAATTACATCAAAACACAACTTAAGACACGGCTCATTGGAAGAAGCAAAGAACTAGATACTACCTTCCAAATTAATGTGGTTTAATGTACTCTCAGAAGAGGGCTAAGTCCATCTCAAGTGTTATGATAATTTACTTTTAGGTCCTACAATTGCTTAGTTCTTATAATGTATGAATTAACACTATTATTTAAACACCAAACTGAGAAGCCCCAATTAAGATTACATATTACAACACAAACATTTCTAACATCTTCTAAGCACATCCTGCACAATAAAAGCCAAAACTTCACAAGGAACAGAAATGTAGTACCTGTGGAGCAACAAGTCTACGAGGAAGAAGCTCTTCATGGCGTCGTGCACAAAATTCCCAAGACAATATCTGAAAAGCATACCGTAACATATTAGCAGCAGAATCTTTTCTTTTTATAGAATCAGAACACTAACAAAACTAAATGTTTATAACCTTTAATTCTTGTGTAAACACGATATGAAGCTGACCCTCACGAACAACACGAAGTTGCTCGTATACACTCTCTTGAACTGCTTTTCCATATTCCAGCATCATTACACCAGAAGGAAATCTGCATTCCCTTGGCAAGTCCAGAAACAAAAGCTCATCAATGACTCCACTGCCAAATTTGATCTCATTAAGTCTAGGGAGTACTTCAAAGGTCGCCTCTGTAGACATCACATGAAGCTAATTAGAACTTCAATATAATAACTTAAGCATACATCAAATATTACAAAGTTGATGCTACATGAGATTCCTAAGTAAAAGAGCTACATCCAGAGACTTCTCACGACTATCATTGTATCCTCTGGTGTTAAAAAACCTTGACAAGATCTAAAATTTAAGGATTTTGTCTAGAGTTTCAGTTCCAGAAAGCAACACATTCACAGTTCCATGTTAAACCATGTTTTTGATTATTCAGGGCTACAACTGTTTTTCAGCCATCTTGTCCAACATTAACTCCTTTGAATTGCAATCTTATCACAATCTTCACTCTGAATTGCGTTGTGATTTGCATTGTTCCTTTCTACCAAGATAGCAAGATGTATTCCCCACACAGGCGAAAGAAACTAACTCAAGTTTAAGATCACATGTGTATAGAAAAGGATTTCACTAAGTGAAACGAGAAATTCCATGAGTATCTACACATAAGACAATTTACTATGCAATTTGAACCAGAGTGAGCTAACCAACCCACAATAAGATTTGCCAAACCATGATAAGCAAATAACAGAATTCACAAAGACTTCACAAGATTTGCTTACCGAAGCCTCTTCCAGATATAGATCCACAAATATCACACTGCCATGCATCCTGGCAAAAAAAATCAAACAAGAGCAATACACATGTGAGACCACCATGTCGGCACATAACGTAATCAGAAATCATTTATAAGCAGATGTGCTGAAAGTATGAGACACATGTCATGCAACTGGATTAAAAATTATGGTGGGTATATGCTAGCACAAAAATATGACACATTTTTGTGGTATAACATTCTATTATACTAGAAGCACTAATCAAGAGCATATAACTGACCATAGAAGCCTGAGGGAAAACACCAAGCGCATGATGCCCAACATTGTCATATAACGACAGGCACCATCTCTTTTTAGCACGAGGAGAGTAATACTCTGTCACAAACTTCCTCCAATATGCAATACTATTGTCCTGTCAATAATATAAATCGACACATCATTAGATAAATTCAAATGAAAATTTTGATCTGCAAAGTTTTCCCATGTGAAAGATGACAGGGAACTCACAGCTGGTCGTTGCCGCTGATGATAAAGATACTGCATCAGCCTACGAGCACAAACACCACCATCATATGGACGTTTAATGGAAGCTGCTGGCTGCAGAGCTTGCTGTTGAAGTTGCTGTCTCAATTGCAACTGCTGTTGCTGTTGCTGCTGTTGCTGCATATGTGCTCTCTGCAATTGAGGCATGGACTGCAAAATTTGTTGCTGTTGCTGGTGCTGTTGCCGTAGTCTCTGCTGTTGAATCAAGGCTTGTAACTGTGGATTCCGTCCTTGGAACTGCATGGAATCTTGTCTTTGCAGTAGTTGCTGTAAAACCTGCTGCTGCATAATTTCTTCCTGCTTGATATCCAATCGCGGTTTCTTCTGGACATGGGCTAAATTATTTGGATCTTGAATGAAAGTTCCAGGGACACGTGCTCCCATGGGAAGGGGAACTTGGCCGGTTTGGGATGTGGGTAAGGATGTAACACTAGATGCCCCTTGCTGACGCGGGTGCTGGTGCTGCTGACCCTGCTGAAGTTGTTGAGAATTCTGTTGCACTACAGAAGAGCCATCCATAATTGATGATCCTGACACGCTAATATTGTTCGACGAGAATGACATAGGGGAAGTTGGTAAGCGTAAGTAGGACTCGTTATTGATGCTTGCACTTCTCTGCAAATGGGGACCTCCTGAAAGTACAGAGTTTGCATCTGTGACCAAAGAACTTGCCCCAACACTTGGACCTGAATTCGCCACACTGCTTAAAACTGCATTGTTCATATCCCCAGAAACCGGACCCAAATTTGAACGCCCAGTTCCAGGAATTGAATTAGAAGAGTTCCCGAAAGATGAGCTCAAGTGAGAGTTAACTACAGACTGAGACTGCCCATCCCCTTGGAAGAAAATCCCAGAACTCGACGAAGATTGCGTTAATCCTCCAGCCACCCGTGAAGGCACCATAAGAGGCCCCGCCCTTTGGTGGCCAGAGTCTAAGTAGCTCTCCAGAGCCAGCCCTGACTAGTTTTTCCCACTTATCAATACCCTCAAACCCACACTCAATTTAACAAAAGAAATCAAACCAATGCGAAAAAGAACATGCCTAATATCACCACGGTCCTAGAACAAACAATCTCAGAATCCCGACCTCAGCACATGAATAATACCACCATTCATTAGGGATCTAAGATAAAAACAACAAGAAACAACAGCATCAGCACTCGGAACAATAAATTCCAAAAACATAAACTGCACTAAATTCTAATAACTAAGATTACCCGAATATCGGGGACTCACACAAATCCCCAAGCTAACAAAATCTTAAAAGTTTCTAATGAATCCCCAAAATTATAAAAACCCTAATTTCTAGCTGAGCTACTCCAAAAACACTAACCAACCCCCTAAACGGGTCCGACCCAACATTGCTAGAGATCGAAACTTAAACCCTCTAAGCTCAATTAGCAATTCAACCAAACCAATTAAGTTTCAGCTAAAGCTATACTGAGAATCAAAAACACTGAAATCAAACCCAAAATTTCTAAGAAATGACTTAAATAATTCAATTCACAGTGAAATTAAGTCTAATTGAGCAAGAAACCGAGAAGATCGAGAAGTACGGACAGATTTTCAAGGCCGAAATCGGAGCAGATGAATTCTTTTTTTAATTTTAATTAAATTAGCGAAACAATAAAACTGGAAAATTAAAATTAAAAAAGTGAGGGAAGGAGAAAAAATGCAAGGCGGCGACTGACCTCAGAACTCGGGAGAGACCTAAAAAAGAGTTGGGCTGTAATTTGGAGACACGAGAATTTGCAGAGAGAAAAAGGAGGAAGAGAGGAGCAGGACGACGCCATTTTTATACCTAGCGGGAATAGAGTGACCGGCTGCGTCGGTTGGCCTTTGGGCTATATCACCGTGGATCAGGGGGCACGTGTCGGTGACTCGGGTGAGGAATGTAGTCGGTGATAGATCGCGCGATGTCGGCGCAAGACCAGGGAGACGTGGCGGGAGGGGATTGGCGGATCCCTAGGTTACTTATGATGGGCAGTGAGGATAGTAGTGCCTAGATCAGCCTTTACGAGAGGTGATCGGCTGCGGTGGGTTCTAGAGGAGTACGTCTACGGTCGTATCGTTCAAACTTCTTCAGAGGAGAAAGTGAGTCATGACAGGTGTTTATATATGATTGGATGGGGGAAAGAGACTGACGTATAATTGAACAAAAGCCTCGTGTGGCTTTGAGCAAATATTACACGAAGTTAGTATAAAATATATATATATATATATTACACGAAGTTCTTAAAACATCTCTAACAACTTTTCTATTTTTTTATCAATTTTGAAGAATATAAAACTGTTTTTAGGTCAAACAGATTCCTCATCTCATTTCTCAAGTTGGGAAGAAAGAAAAGCATTCATTCTTCGAATTTGCAGCAAAGTCTTCATTCCTCAAAATTAAATTCTTCACTTGCTCAAACGAATTCAAAACAACAGTATAATATTTTATTAGGTATTTTATTGTTACAATGAAATATGTAATGTTTTTTATTATAATTAATAATGATATATTATATTTTATTATTGTATTAATGCCGAAATCTCCAAAATAGAAAAACTGTTGGATTTTAAGCATAATTTTTTTTTTGGAGATTTTAGCTTTTGCTTCTTCATTTTAAAGAAATTTTGAGGAAGTTGTTGGAGATATTCTTAGTTACTACTTACTGGTGTAAATTTTTCATACTGTAAAATGAAAAACCAAGGCTTTCAAATAATTAACGATACACATAAACATGCTTACAAATTAAGAGTAACGGGTTAGGAATTTGGAAGGTTAGGAAACTAGGAAAAAGTGATAAAGAGTTTGTTTTCGGTCACTCTGTTACAACTTGATTGTTCATTGTTCATTGTTCTCGATACTCATGGTTGTTTCCAATGAAACACAAAAGTGAAGTTCTTCAAATTTTCATAAAATTTAGTATATATGTTGAGAAGCAATTTTCTTGTTTTATCAAACAGTTTCAAACTGATGAAGGAGGTGAATATACCTCCAATGCCTTCAAAACTTTTCTTACTTCCAATGAGGTGAATATATCTCTTCTATTGCTCTAAACATCCTGAACAAAATGGCCTAGCTGAAAGAAAGCATAGGCACATCTATACTAGAGTAGTAAGGCCACAAATGAGACACGTTCCAGTGAGCTGTAGGCAACTGAAGCTAATCATGCTTAACCCTAATTAGACAAATTAACAGACTAATTAAGAACTAATCAGTAGAAGACAAAATGAGGATGTAAAAGAGGGTACTACATTTAATATGGTGTGGAAGCAACTTCAAGCTGTCACAAAGGTAATTGTGTTGTGGTGAGCACAGTCCTTTTGTAAAGAGGTCAGCAAGTTGTTCTTTAGAGGAGATGAATTGCACTCTGATTGTTCCTGCCTTGACTTGGTTTCTGGTGAAGTGAACATCAACTTCAACGTGTTTCAGCTTGGAGTGGTATACAGGATTTGTTGCCAGAGCAAAAGCTGATATGTTGTCACAGTGGAGAGTAGGAATTTGATTGTGAACAATGTGCAAGTCTTTTAGCAGATGAGAGAGCCACATGATCTCTGAAGTTGTGTCAGCCATGCTCTTGTACTCAGCTTCAGTGGAGGACCTTGACACTGCATTTTGTTTTTTGCTGCACCAAGAAATGAGAGCATTGTTCAAAAGAATTACAAAGCCAGTGGTTGATTTCCTGTCATTTGGGTCACCTGCCCAATCTGCATCACAAAAGGCATCGAGTTGAATTGGGAGTGCTGGAGAATCAGTAAGTGAAGGACCCCTCCTGAACCAAATACCATAATCAATGGTGCCCTTGACATATCTAAGTATCTTTTTTGCTGCAATAAGATGTTCAGAAGATGGATTATGCATAAATTGACAAACTGAGTTCACAACATATGCTATATCTGGCCTTGTGAATGTTAAGTATTGAAGACAGCCAACCAAGCTTCTGAAATGAGGGCCTTCAGATGAGTCTATTGTTTTCCAATTCTCTAGGAAAAGTTTCACTCCAGACTGACATGGTGTCAAATGAGTATGACAGTGTCCAAGACCTGCTTTATGGATAAGATCTGTTGCATACTTCTGCTGAGATATGAAAATTTCACCGTTCTTCAAATATTTGATTTCAAGACCAAGGAAGAAGTGCAGTGGACCTAGATCCTTCATGTCAAATTCCTGCTGTAAAGAAACTTTGATTTCATCAATGAGAGTCTCACTGTTGCCATTCACAATGATATCATCAACATATGATAGAAGATACACTCTTGAAGTTCCTGTGATTAACACAAACAGACTAGGATCTGCATATGAAGGGGAGAAACCAAGTTTAGGAAGGAAAGCTGTGAACCTTTCATTCCAAGCTCTAGGAGCTTGTTTCAATCCATAAAGAGATTTGTGTAGTTTACACACGTGTTGCAGGAGCAACTACAAAACCACTTGGTTGAGCCATATATACTTCTTCACTCGACACTCCATGAAGGAAGGCATTTTTCACATCAAGTTGATGCAGGATCCAACCAGAATATGCAGCATATGCTAAAATTAGTCGAACTGCTGTGTGCCTTACAACTGGAGAGAAGGTTTCTTCATAATCTATACCATACTCTTCACTGAAACCCCTTGCCACTAATCTTGCTTTATGTCTGGCAATTAAACCATCTGCATTTCTCTTGATTTTGAAAATCCATTTACAGGACACGAGATTTTTATCTGGAGGCAAAGGAACCAAGGACCAGGTCTGCTGTTTCATAAGAGCATCATACTCCTCCTGCATTGCATTCTTCCATACTGGAAATTGAAAAGCTGTCTTGACTGAGTATGGTTCAATTTCTGAAAGATTAGAGGTGTCTTGATTCATGACTGATAGAAAACACTTTTTCTGTACTATTCCTCTTTTGCTTCTGGTGAGCATTGGATGCTCATTTTCAGTAGTTGAAGTGAGACCAGCAACTGGATGCCGGATGAGTTGGTCTGGAGGGTTCACAATTGAGAACAAGAGAGATGGAACCAACACCAGGCTCAGATTGAACAGACAACTCCCCATTTGACTCTTCAAAAATAATTTCAGTGTTTTCATACTGATCAAAGGCTTGGCTAGGAGAAGAATCATTATTTTGTGAAGAAACAGTCACAGATGGCTCATTATTCACAAATTGATGGAAGGTTGGTTCATGGGATGGACAAGTGGGTAAAGCATTGCCATTGTTAGATAATAAAGGAGACATGTGAATGGAGTTATCAGCAACATGATTAGGACTACTATCTGATGAACCATTAAAGGAGTTGAATAAAGGAGTGAACAGACCTGTAATTGATGAATTAGTGTATGTGTTTGACAAAGGTGTTGCGAGCTGAGTCTAAGTAAATGAGCAAGGCTGTAACCCCATTTGCATTGTTGGATGTGATGAAGACTGACTTTTTGCTGCATAAGGGAAGCTATTTTCCTCAAAGAAGACATGCCTTGATATGATATATTTCTTAGCGGCAGGACAATAACAAATATATCCCTTGTAACCTGTTGCAAAACCCAAAAACACACACTTCACAGTTTTTGGTTGTAATTTATCTTATCTGTCTGACCTGCTTTGCAAAAGAGGGTAGCAAGTGCATCCAAACACCCTTAACAGTTCCAATGGTGGGACTTTATTGAATAGTTTTTCAAAGGGAGACTGCATGCTCAAATTAGGAGTAGGCATCCTATTTATCAAAAAGGTGGCTATAGCACAGGCATGATACCAAAAGTGAGCAGGGAGAGAGGACTGCTGCAACAAGGTGACAACAGTTTCTCTGATATGTCTATTTTTTCTTTCAGAGATCCCATTTTGTTCTAGGGTGTAGGGACAAGAGATTTGATGCAAAATACCCTTACTTGCAAGAAAGGTTTTGAACTTGTTGTTCACATATTCACCTCCCCCATCACTTCTCAAACATTTAACAGTATGACTAAATTGGTTTTCAACAAGAGCACATAAGGATTGAAAATAACCAAGTACTTCATTTTTGGTTTTCATGGGATAAATCCATGTAAACTTTGTGCAATCATCAATAAACAGTACAAAATACTTGAATCCATCAATAGAAATGTAGGGAGCAGGCCCCCAAACATCAGAATGTACTATCTCAAAAGGAATTAAACTTCTAGAATTAGACACAGGAAAAGGTAGCTTCTTGAACTTAACAAGTAAACATGGTTCACAAAGAGCCTGTTTTGTGTCAACTACACTACGGATATTATACTTATTTAGCATTGCCTGAACTATGTCATTGGAGGCGCCCAAACCTTTGGTGCCACAAGGAATGCTTGACCAATTTTCCAACAATAGCTGTCTCTTGAACTGAAGGGGATGATTGTGAACTTGCAGGCTTTTCTGTTGAATCTCTCTGAAGTAGTGGCAGCTCAAATGGAATGGGGTACAACCCTTGATTACTCAGACCTTTGAAGAGAACTTTGTCCAACACCTTGTCCTGTATAACACACATAAATTCATCAAACCACATCATACAGTTATTCTGTTTGCACAATTGATAAATAGATAGTAGGTGAGCTGAAAGTTCAGGAATTAGCAACACATTGTTTAGTTTAAAAGGACCAAGCATTGTGTTGCCAGTGTGTGTGATTTTCATCTGAGAACCATTACCAATCTGCACGGTGTCAGAAGCACTATAGGGTGTCAGGTTGTTGAGAGATTGGCCATTGCTTGTCATGTGATTAGTGGCCCCAGTGTCTGCAAGCCAAAACTGATGTGCATTATGAGTAGCATCAAGCATGGCAGAGTTCCCATTAGGCATAGCATTGTTTCCATTGAACATAACATTGTTCCCATTTCCTGGCATTGCATTGTTGTTGTTCTGCTGTTGATCTGGAAAGCCAATTATGTAGTAACATCTATCCACAGTATGATTTCTTCTTCCACAGTAGATACATCTACCATTAGTATTGCCTCCATTGTTCCCAAAGTTCATATTGTTGTTTTGCAGATTCAGTAAGGTTCTGCAAGTTCTTACTCCATGACCAGGCTTGCTGCATAACTGACAAGTGATTGACCCTCCATTGTTGAAACCAGTGTTGCCTTGACTTGCATTGTTGTTGAAGCTTGGTGGTCCAAAGTTGTTGTTGTTACCAAAGTTCCTTGCTCCATTGTTGAAAGATGGTCTAGGATTGCCTCTTCCAGCATAGAGGCCTGAGAAGGAGTTCATATTGTCATTCTGAGCACCATTCATTAATCCATCAAATCTATATGTCAAAGTCGCATAAGACTGTTGTGGATTTGGCAGCATGATGGTTTGAACTTGTGGAGGCATGGGAGTGAGAGCGTTTTGAGTAGACACTGGTGAAAAACCAGGTGGAACTTGTGGTGCATGAAGAGCACTTTGCATTTGAGGCTGAGAGTAGCATTGCATAACAGGCTGTACTGAGGATGATGCTGGCACACAGGACTGAGTTTGGACTGAGGATGGTGTTGAATAGCTAGAGCTAGCTCCAAGTGATGGCATCTGAGTGTGAGAATTAGCAACCATGGTAGTGAGAGGAATGGATGATTGAGATTCATTCTCAATGTCAATTTCTGCAGCCTTGAGAAGGGTCTTAAGTTCCCTCAGTGAGCAGCTCACAAACTGTGCTCTAATGACTGTTTTAATTGCAGTAAACTCTGCAGGAAGACCTCTCAATAACCACAATGTCCTCGTCATCTACTTGAACTCCAACAGTTTCCAAGGCATATCTTGCTTCTTTGATTTTGTCAAGATATGTTTCAATGTCATCAGCACCCTTCCTCAGGTTTTGAAGGTTGGATTTCAGCTACAAGATGTTTTGCCTGTTTTGAGAAGCAAACTTAAGCTTCAGATTTTTCCACGTCTGAAAGGAATATTTGCTCCCACAACAGCATTTGTGGCAACCTTGCTCAAAGTTTGTCCAATCATGTGACCAATATTCTGGTCTTGAACTTTCCAGTTGACATAGTCTTGTGAGAGATGGGTTGTGGTTCCATCAGAAGAACGCACAAACTGAGGAGGGCATGGTGTTGAGCCGTCAACGAAACCCATGAGGTTCTAGCTGCCTAGGAAAAACTCCATCCTAAACAGCCATGCTGAGTAGTTGGTCTCATCCAGTATAATATTAGGGTGAAACACAGTGTTTTGAATAAAGGAGAAGAATGGATGGAGAATTGGCAATGAATTGAGTGACCTAAATCCTTATAAACCACAGACAATGTCTCATTTTTCCTGATGTGGGATATATATCTCAGCACGCTCATGCACGTGTGGCGAATCTTCAAGTTCAAGTAGATGACGAGGACATTGTGGTTATTGTTCTGAGAGGTCTTCCTACAGAGTTTACTGCAATTAAAACAGTCATTAGAGCACAATTTGTGAGCTGCTCACTAAGGGAACTTAGGCCAGCTCCAATGGAGGGCTAAGGGCTTGATATAGCCTAAATATTGAACAAAACCAACTCCAATGGGAGGCTATGCTATACCAAAAATGGGTTTTTAGGGGCTATAGTGCCAAGGGCTGGGCTACATTTAGCTCTTTGTATAGCGGCTGCTAAATCTGACATGGGCTCCACAATTGCAGCCCAATTTGACCAACTCAACAAATCAATGGTTGAGAATTGAGATGTCATATAACTGATGTCATGCTGACGCCATCAGCTGTTTACATATATCCTTTGGTTTTTTTGTTTTTTTTTTAAATTTTAAATCTACCGGCTGTTTTGAAAAAAATATATATATATATACTTCTACTCCAATAAATACAAATCTCTCCTCCTCTCCATATCTCACATTTCCTTATTTTTCCCATCTCCTCACTCCCATATTTGGTATTTTTCCCATCTCCTCATTCTCATCTCTCTCTCTTTTCTTTTTCTTTTTTTAAAATGGCCTCTACCTCAAAAAAATTAGGAAATTGGATGTCAAAAGAAGATGAAGCTCTCACTATTGCTTATGTCCAAGTCTCGGAAGATATGAAGAAGGGTATCAACCAATCAAAAGAAGGGCTTTGGGGACAAGTTCAACAAACATACTTGAATTACTATGAAGGCACCACACTTCCGAAGGCAAGATCGGAAGATAATTGTAATTCTCGATGGAAAAAGCATATTTATCCAAACATGAACAAATGACATACTTGTCTCAAACGTTCCGAAAGAAGGGATGAAAGTGGAGCAAATCTCCAAGACATAGTGAGTTTTTATTTTTACTTATTACTAATAACAATTGTAGAATACTCTTTTTATTAGTGTTTGTTATGTAATATAATTGTGTGACAATTTTTATCATTGGTTGGATTTGATAGCAACAACTAGCCAAGAGTTTCTTTAGGGATGAGTCCAGAGGAGCACCATTTAAATTTGGTAAATGTTATGATCTTTGCAAAGATTGGATGATGTTTCAAGATCCACCCCAAAAAGAATTCGGAGCAATACCGGTGCAACACAATATCTCAATTTCCTTGGAGGACGATGAGGATCCCATTGAGAATTCTCCTACTGCATCTCAAACGCCAATTCCTAGGCCTAAGAGAAGAAATATCGTAAGAAAAGCAAGACAAAAGGGCAAAGAAGCGGAAGTCAAAGCTATTGGAGAAGAAATGGTAGCCAGAATGTGAGAAACGGCGGCACAAATGAAAGTGGCGGAAGAGGAAAGGAAGAGAAGAGACAAGAAAATGAAGGATCGAAGAGAGGTTGCTAGGTTAGAGAATATCTTAATGATGCAAACTCTTGATTTCACTCCAAGGAGTCAAAAGTATTTTGATGGCAAGAAAAGGGAGGCATTTCACAAACTACAAGGACGAGAGTTGTTTCCGGATGAAGATGTTTATCATCCACAAATGTCATCCGATGAAGATGAAGCTTAGTTTAATTGTTAGAGTGAATAAACTTTTATAATTGTAGGTTATTATTATGTGTAGTTAATGTAGGTTTTAAATTCAAGATGTAATATTGTAGTTGTCATTTTAATTGAAATAACTATGGAGTTGTCAACTAATTTTAAGTTTGTGACATAAATTGAAAGAAACTTTAATGTTATTCATCATAATTGATTGACAAGCCACACAACAATAATAATACGGATATGACAATGCAATGTCAATTATTACTACCAAACAAACTCACCACACTAAGAAAAAAGAAAGTCAAAAGTGTTAATATAACTAGGTGATCGATCGTCCACGTCGTTTGCCTCTTGTTGCCCAAAGATGCTTCACAAGATCTTGTTGTAGATCAGTGTTTGCAGCTCTAGAGCGTATAAGCCTATAACGATGCATGTATTCATCCATTGAGATTTTGCTAGTTCTCGGATCGCGAGGTAAATTTGGACCATCATAAATTCTTGATCAGGTTCTTCTTGATCTATTTAGGTCAGGTTCATCATCGTCGGACTCACCATCATAATACTCATAGCGCTCATCCTCCACAATCATGTTATGAAGTATTAAGCATGTAAGCATAATTGAGTTAAGTTTTTCTAGACTCCACCCCCTTGCAGGTTGCCAGATGATTGCAAATCGAGCTTGCAAAATCCCAAATGCCCTTTCAACATCCTTACGATATGCCTCTTGTTTAGTTGAAAAATACACTTCTTCAGTAACATGACGCCTTATTGATTGGACAAGTGTTGCCCATTTTGGATAAATTTCATCAGCAAGATAATAACCAAAATTATGATGCTTACCATTGATTTCATAATCCAGGTGTGGTGATTCGCCAGCGGTGAGAGCATCAAATAATGGTGAACATCCTAGAATAGTGATGTCATTTTGCGCTCTTGAAATCCCAAAAAACACATGTCAGATCCATGTGTCAAAGTCTGCCACAGCTTCCAACAATGGTCGGTTTTTTTACTTTGCCACTGAAGCTTCATTGCCACCCTGTAGGACAATTTTTCCACCGCCAATGCATGCAGTCTAACGGCCCGATCATCCCTGGAAATCCTCGTCTCTCAGCTCATTGTAGGAGCCTATCCAAATCATTTACATTTGGTGCCCGGAGGTAACACCCCTGGTAGATTGTGATAATGGTACGACAAAATTGTCTCATGTTCTCGATCGCAGCTGACTCGGGCATCCTAAAGGTTTCATCCAAGGAATTTGCCGAGCATGCATTGGCAAGCATACGTAGTGCACATGTAAACTTTTGATGGGGCGAGAAGCTGGGTTGGCCGGAGTTATCATATGACTGCCTAAAGTAGGGATTGGATGATAGAAAATTGTCTAACATGCAGAGAAAAACTTCGCGCCGCACCCTATAGCGTCGTCTGAACTCCACCTCGTTATACACTGGATTTTCCACGAAGTAGTCGTTCAACAACCTTTGATTAGCTAGCTCACGTTGTCAATTTTTGTAAGCGCGACATGTAACCGAGCCACCCCATTGTGGTTGTTGTTGAAGTTGCTCATACGCCCCCCAATTTCCTGCATCTGCCATCATTTGATTTGCAATTTTGAGGCTGGAATCAACTTCTTCCTCCTCCTCCTCATCCTCCTCTTCTTCTTGCATCTCCTCCTCTTCTCTTGTAGTCACCTCCTCCCACTTGGCACGCTAATTGAAATTCATTACATATGTTTACTATAATCTCTATGAAAGAAAGTGATTGAAGAGGAAGAGATGATGAAGAATGGAAGCCAAACTACACCTTTTATTGAGTTTGGGGCTATAGATAAGATCTGCCATATGGACACAAAATCTGTTCAAAAATCTCGAGAATGAATTATAATTTAACACGTGGCACGCAAAATTCGTATCTGATAAATATTGAGAAGATAACGTAGATATAAGAGGATATAAAATCTAATCCAAAATCTGAATAATTGCCTATAAACCGACACGTGACACTATAAATCTTAAATGAAAAAAAAGTAAGATTTTGTTACAAAATTAAGAGTAGAAATGCCAGTATAATTGTAAAATATTATATGTTTAAAAAATATAAAAAAATAATAAAATAACATAATATTTAAATTTATAGCCCTTTACGGTTGGAGATGATCAAAATTATAGCCCTCACTATTCATGTAAATAATGATATTCAGAGGCCAAAATTTAACCCGGGGGCTATTTTAGCCCTTTTCCATTGGAGATGGCCTTAAGACCCTTCTCAAGGCTGCAGAAATTGACATTGAGAATGAATCTCAATCATCCATTCCTCTCACTACCATGGTTGCTAATTCTCACACTCAGATACCGACCTCTTATTTATTCAAAAGGTACAGATTTCATTAATTGACATACTTTTCGATCGTATTTTCTTATTTCAACCATTCATATATATATATATATATATATATAGCCATTCTCAGCTGCGGACGTCCGCACCAATGGTTTTGGTGCGAATTTTCATTTTTGCACCACTTTTCGATCGAATTTCCTCATCTCCACCATATAGTATCTAGATAATATTGTGTAGATCATCTCTGTAAAATTTCAGCCAATTTGGTAATCGTTAAGATCCTCAAAATGGCTTCTTTCTGTTTTAAACATCAACGGTTCATGTTTGACAGAATTCAGTCCGTCCATTGGTTTTTTGAGTTCGAAGGCCTTAACGATTACCAAATTGGCTGAAATTTTGCAGAGATGATCTACACAATATTATCTAGATACTAAACGGTGGAGATGAGAAAATTCGATCGAAAAGTGGTGCAAAAATGAAAATTCGCACCAAAACCATTTGTGCGGACGTCCGCAGCTGAGAAAAATCATATGTGTGTGTATGTATATATATATATACACAGGCTTTTTCAGATACAGACCTCCTTATTTATTCATCAAAAGGTACGGATTTCCTTAATTTACATACTTTTAGATCATATTTTCTCATCTCAACCATTCATCTTTTAGGTATATATGAGTAGATCATCTCTACAAAATTTTAACCAAATTAATAATCATTAAGGTATTCAAAATTGTAAATTACACGAACGGTTCATGTTGAACAGATTTGGTTCGTTCATTGTAATCATATAGTTTCGATACCTTAACAATTATCAATGTGGCTGAAAATTTGTATAGATGATATACTCATATATACCTACAATGTAAATGCTTAAAATGAGAAAATATGATCTAAAAGTTGGTCAATTAAGAAAATCCGTACCTTTTAAATAAATAAGGATATTTGGACATATATATATATAGCCCTTCCATTAAGGGATCTCTTTTTTTTACATATATAAGGGATGAGGGATTACTCTAACTTTTCTATATATAAGGACTAACAAACTGAACGGTGGAGATGTGTTTTTGTGATCGAAAAGTTGGAGTAATCTTTCATCCCTCATATATGTCAAAAAAATGGATCCCTTAATGGAAGGGCCCTATGTATGTGTGTATATATCAATCATATAGAATGAAATCAAGTGGAAATTCATTCTTTTACAAATTCCATTTTCATTTCTAAGATGAAATTACTACATATTATTTAATCAAATGCTGAAATTGGAATTTCTTTAGGTGTGTTTAAGTCCCTAAAGTGATGGTTTACATCATTGATATCTATATACTGAGGTTGATTCACAATGACTAATTGTGTGTCTTTATCTCACAGAAGTGTTAGATTATGGCAGTAGCTTTGTGTATGCATTGCTCGCGCAGCATTTTTGAAAACGTAATTTGTGATGTTGTTTATTGTAGGGTGCTACTCCAATGGATCAAACGAGTGTTTATTGTGAGCAAATATTTTTGATATCAGAAACTACCTCAAATACTCGGAAGGAGGACTTGGCTTGGGCTTCGTACATTTTTGCTCCGCAATACAAACACCATATCAGTGGTATGAAGCAGTTTTTTGTATAAATTGGAATTACACAGTTAACATAGTAAACCGGCAGAGAGAATGAGAGGAAAAGTTGACTAGGTTGATTGAAAAAGTGACTTGTTTCGGTAGATAAGAATCCAATAAATAAATTATGTTATAATATTTTAGCTGCTTGGTCAGAAGCTCAATCAAAATCAGTTGTTTGCTGATTTTACAGATAATATCAGTTGATTCAGTTCAAGACTTCAAGAGGAACTGTGCGTACGTGGTTACTGGAGCATACTAGATGATGTCTCAAAACCAAGTGTACTTGATTGGTTTGAGAAACAGATCAAAAGTATTGGCCTCTCTACCTTGAAGGAAACCCTTTACCTTCCTCAAATCAAAGGCCGGTAGCAATTTTATGACATTTGTTTATATCTTTCAGAAAGTAAATGTGGTTAAAATTTGAACTTTGCAGATATTAATTAGCCTCACATAGAGAATAGAGTTTTGTGTATACTTAATATTAGAAAGACAATAGATATTCAAATTGAAAGCTAAGAAAAACTTCTTGTTATTCGAAGATCTTATTTGATCCATTTGACTTGTTAGTTACTCTTAGTATGAAGACTCTTGGTAAGAAGACTATGGCAAATCCAATATGACACTTCATTGGTTCTACTTTTGTCTGTGATTTTGGTTTTCACGAAGAACTTAAAAAGTAGTCTGTTCAACTGAGACCTATTATATAGGGTCTTTATATTGTCATCTTTTTTTTTCTGGGTGGGGTGTGTGCGCTTCTATAATCACGAATATCTATATAGATTTTAGAGAAAATTAGATAAAAATCTAAAATGCTAGACCTTTATTTAAAATAAACTCATACATATTTTTCTTTTATTTTACACTCATTCCACATAAGCAAACATACCATATAGAGAAAATGTCAATAATTAATAGTTTTTTTTTATTTTTTGATTTCTCTGGTTTGCCCTTCAGACAGTAGAAAACTAAATTTGGTATATTTCTCAATTTTAGATTTAACTTTGTCATAATCAATTACGTTCTTTAATTTATTACCTTGTTATTACTAACTTGAGTTTATATATATATATATGTTATATACATAAGTATGTCATTTGTAATATGATGATACTTTTCATTCCTAAACTCACATTTGGTGTCTCTCTACAAAGTTGAAAAATGTCTAATTGTAAGGTGCACGTTCTTGTTCTTTGATTAATTTTCTTCTTTTTAGGTATATTATTATATCATTTCTCATCCTAATCGAGAGAACATTTTACTCTCTACTACTTACATTTCTAATGTACCTATTAAGTAGGGCATGATATGATAATATACCTAAAAAGAAGAAACCCAAATAGGGTTTAGGGTATAGGGTTAAGGTATAGGGTTTAGGGTATAGGGTGTAAGGTGTAGGGTTTAGGGTTTATGGTTTAGGGTTTAGGGTTTAGATCATATATCTTATTTATATTATATTTTACCTTATGTATAGATTAGATAATGAATTTCTTTAATCTAGATTTTTTTCACAAAAATAAAGAAAACTACATGATTCTTGCAAATTTAGTGAAAAATGTTAGTGTTAGAAGAAAAACTCATAATCAAGGTATTTAAGACAACATCAATTAAGCTTATTTATTATATTAATATGTTATAGTTGAATAGGGGCAATTGCATGTGTAAAATTTAAAAAAAATAGGATATAATATTTATCATAAATGATACATTTTAGATGTCTATCATATATGAATATTATGTGAGTTTTATTTAAAATCACTCTTCAAAATTGGGTATATATGAAAATTCTCCTAAATTTTAAGACTATGCATGGATTTTGCTAACTCAATGCATGTTCTGATGGTTGAGAAAATAAGAGAGGCTAACTATAATGTTGATTGCTAGAGTGATACAATCCAGATCAAGTACATGTTAATTAATTCTAAGACACCAGTATTGACACCAGTTTGTTTACTTTACAATTGTGATCATTGTTCACATTCTGGACTTGCTTTACTATTGTGATCATACTGTTCAGATTCTAGACTCGTACTTTATAATTGTGAACATTGTTCAGATTCGATCTGGACTCTAGGAGATGCTACCCAAGGGGACTCGTTCGCTTCTTGTACAACCAGTGATGGATGTTTTGCACCCAAGTGATAGTGGAAATGAAAAGATTCAGGGATTTGTCTTGTTGGCTTCAAGCATGAGGTATGCATATAGTGATAAAGATAGTCTGGGCTAGAGCTCTTGCAAAGAAATTCAGAGGCAAGTGAAAACAATAGCTGGACCAGACCTCTCACCAAAAGCTGAAGGTACAAACATATGTGTAGATATGTAAAGGATTTTGATCTTCTTTACATTTGAACTTAGACAGTAATCTTAGTTAAAAGGCTGTTTTTGACGTCATTATGATTTTTTGCTATGATGCATACGGAATAGTTACGAGATTGGGTCATGAAATTGAAATTCCGATGTATATTACGTATAGGCTACTACATAAAGCATTAGTATGTCCTGTCATAAGTTTTTAAAAAGTTGATATGACCACAAGTTGCTTTGCTGAAGATGAAGTTCTTTTCTTTATTAAAGATGTCAAGCAATCGGATTACCTAGGTTTGGGTTTGAGTGACTTATCTAGGATATCCACATCTCTCTTGTTCCATAATCACTACCAATGAAGCTAATCAAATTTATCTTAAAGGTTCCTGAAAGGTCTGATCTTATCTGTTTGGCCTAGCTATGTTTTGGCAGCAACTGTATGGTGCCGAACCAAGTGAAGTTGCTGTCTGGAATGGACTTAAGATATCATTCAACATCCCTAGTACAAACTGAAGATCACAACAGTGTTCCCCTGAAAGTTCACTGATCACACTTGTTTTAACAATTGAATACTTTACATCAATAGAAAGTTAGTACAAAATCTTCTTTTCTCTCTGCTGCTTCTTTTAACAAACCATCTCCCGTTAAGCTTTTCATTTATGAACCTTGTATGGTGGCATATATGAGGTTAAGGTAACACATCAATGAGATTGAAGAAAGCTTGGAGTTTTATAGAAGTTTCTCTAAGCCATACACCAGGCTCTGCAATAAAGGAAAACAGTTGAGAGATGAGAGAGTCACCTACTATTGAGTGTAGCAGACTACATGAAAATTTTAAGAATGTACTGTTGCACATATGTGTTACCTTGATGCGAACAATCTTTCTGATGGCTAAGATAAGGCCTGGCATGAGACTTTGTACATCTGTGATATCATGTTTCAGAGTGTAAACCTGTCACAAGCATGCTAGTTCATCAAATTATTATCTCGCAAGAGCTTCTTTTTCTTCTTCTTTGTAATTTTTTTGTCTGATTCATTTGTAGCTACATTGTTCAAATCGGCACTTCTGAATTGAGAAGAGATGAGTAAACTCAGAAACACACCTCTCCTGGGCGAGAAAAGTAGATTGTTGTACTGGAGGGGAGCCCAGGAAGGACTAAACTATGCACACGAACTCCATCTTCACCCAGAACTTGACCCCTTGCCTTATTATTGGACAAATCAAGAATGAGCTCTAATGCATAAAATGGCACTATGAAAAGACTAAGTTGTGTATTTTAGCTACCTTAACATCTGTTGAAATGTCTTCTCTGTTATATATCTGGCCAAGGTTAGAGAGGTTGTTGGCAATTTGGGTCGCATCTGATGATGGAAGATCCTGTTTTCGAAAGACAAATTTAGCAACATCAGGTTGTATTTTATGCGTCTTTTAAACCTGTGTACTGAATTACTGATGTTAATACAGTAAACTTTTGAAATTTGCTGGTCAAAATCATAGATTGACAAAATGCTGCAAGTGTTGTCTCCTTAGTGTTGTCTTCATTTCATGTTATTTTGTAAGGTATTGAACTAGATTTGCTGAGCTTCCTTAAGCATAGAGCACCACTGTGGTCTGATCTGCAAATAAGAGAGAGAGAGAGTTTACCGTCGTGTTAGCTCTTGATTCTACAATTTCTACATTGTTAAAGTGAAAGGAAGCTGAAATTGCAGCTTGCTGGAGGAGTATAGATCCAATCGACAGAGTCGGTGCGACAAGACAACCCTGACAGCAGTAACAAATTCATGATCAGGCAAGAGAAGTAATGTCTAATCCACAGAAACTCAATGGTACTAGTGAAAATTCGATTGTAGAGTATCTCACCCTGTGCTCACCATGCTGGCTTTCTCACAGAATGCAGATAATGCTGATACTGTATCTAACTTAATCTTTGGCACATAAACCACACTTCTCATCCCAAATGCTGTTGCCTAGTAGGGGAAAAAAACATGATGAGACATGTTCGATTTGTGAATGTTTCGTAACTTTGGAAGCTAAAAATGTCATGAATCTCAGTCAGAACAAAACCCATGGAAGCTAAAAACTTCATCAATGTGGCCTCTACCTGTTTCACATTGTCATAAACTTTGGAAGGGTCAGTAAAATCCACAACTACTCCTGTTGCTTTAGACTGCCAATCGACATCAATGGCGTGGTAAACATATCAACAGAATGAACAAAACCACACTCACATTACACACATAGATATCATTTTGGTATGCACCTGTGATATGGAACCTAAGACCATGGTCAGATCATTCATTATCGGTATCTCCAGCGGCTCCGCCATGTCACATACATTCCCAATATCTTCTCCTACAAGATACGAATCCACTGCCCCGGCAACCTCCATCCCTCGAGCTCTGGTCACTGCAATCACTGCAGCCCTTCCTATTTCCTTTGCAGCTCCATTTATAATGACCTATAGCAGCACGTTGCATTTGATTCTTTCCGATGCATCTTACTATAAAAAAAAAACAGAAAGCATTTGATGTAGAACCAAATATGTAACCTTGATGTTGTTCTGAGACGGTTGCATTAAGCAAAAGGCAGAAGGTCTAGCTCTACGATTGCGATAAGTCTTGCAGACAAGAGGTTGAAACTGGCAGCTCAGAGCTACCATGGCTTCTTCTTCTCAGCTCAAACACAGTAGTGCCTATGTTCACAGGAAGATGATAAGCCTATTTTCCTTAGCCATATGGTTTAGTCATTTTTCTCTCTAAGATAAGGTTTCTCGTGCTGTAGATTGGTCTTGTTTGGAAGGATCTTACTGTGACCAACGACAATAACAGGGATGCATGTTTTCCTTTGTGCCTCTTTTCGTTAGGGGCCATGTTGCGCATGTGTTTCCAGGAATAGGGCAACATTTCCTTTGGGGTTTCACATGCTAATTTCGTTTTATTTGCTCCATTTTCCATTGGCAATTCTCTACCTGTGATTTTTCATAGAGGAATGTACGTAATGCAAACAAATGGTCAGTGGTATGGCGTTTTCATTTCTATGAAGCAAAGTAATTGTCAACAATCTGATATGTCGTAGTTTTATGAGTTTGATTTTCGTGGATACATGAAGAAACTAATTAAGCACTTAAGCTCCATGAGCTGCAATTCTAGCAAGCTGGTTTTTAATATCATTGTTGACGAAGACTTGTATGTAAATTTCAAGCAGCTCGTGTAAACGATTGAATTATATAGGAATAATGGAATATTGAAGTATTAGTCTTTGTGACCTCATGTGAAGATTGATAATAGTAGTCATTAATTTTGGTGTTACTAGTCTATTGGTTTGCTTCGATCTGGAATCAGTTCATGAATTTCTGCACTCTGGATATATACTTAGGAAAAGTAAAAAAAAAATATGCAGAATTGACGTTAATTTAGTATATATGTTAGTCCAATTCAGGCCTGGACCTGAGGTGAGGCCGACGAGACGGCCGCCTCAGGCCCTAAAAATTTAGGGGCACCAAAATCCGGCAGCTGCTGAGCAGGAGGGATTAGAAAAGGCTAAAACTGTTTGGGTTTTGGTTTTTTGAAATGAAAAACAGAGGAGGGGAGAAATGATTGGGTTTAGAAGAGAAGAGAAGGAAGAGAGAGAAGTTGAAAATGGTGATAATGATGAGCAGTGGGCACCATTTTTCGGACTCGCCTCAGGCCCAGAAATCTAAGGTCCGGGCCTGGTCCAATTGGATACAAGCCTTCTATGAAATGCTTATTGTTTAAACACATACATGTGTATATACTAGAGTATTCTACTTATGTAACAATCAATGTAGTATTTTTCTTTATAGTATTTCAACTCGCATGCGATTGATTTGTAATCTCAAACTTGCATCCATCAAGATCAAGTGCATCATAGTCGTTACCATTTTTATGAATACTCATAAATCACTATGAATTCGAAATTCATTCGGAACCAATTACATGGACTTGTGTTATTTAGAAGAATTAGTGATGGCCAGTTTACTTTGAAACACACGATGATATATATATGATGACATTTGATTAGTCGTTCCTACCAATGGTTAAACCAACTCTTCATTATGAGATTTGATATTTGACAAGTATATTTTTTATTTTTTATCCTTTAAATGATCGAATTAAGTTAAAGTTGGCCCCCAAATTTTTTTTACTTCATATCAGGATGTGTTAAAAAAGAGCTAGCTAATTGGTATGAATGATTATTGAAGGCCATTAGTTTATACAAAGAAGCAAGATATTCATATAAATTAATCCTCCATTTACTTCGAGAAGGAGGTCGACCTTATGAGACCCCCAGCTAACCCCAATAGCTTCATTCTTCAATCATGATGTCGCTAGCTAGCTACGTTCTAAGTACATGACATTATACCAACATGATCATCTCCCTCTTTTAAATTCGGCCAAAAAGTCTCTAAGACTATGAGAGGGTAGAGTGGTTTCTAGTCATTCATCCTGTTATGAATTTTGTGGTGTCAGAATTTGATAGCGCACCACAAAGCTCTTGTAGAACATCAAAATCAGTCCTGCAGAACAGAAACGTAAATTAAGCTTTACAAAGAAACCAAGCCTATTTCTGGAGTAGTATCTGATGACTTGAGTGTTAAGGGAGGCGTTTAGATTGCATGTACATGAAGCATTTCAACCAAATTAAGCGATGTTCTTCCTTTGCAGGTCCAAAGCTAGTGCCCCATCATTTTCGAACCAGATGATACACAGAAAAGATTGAAGCTAACTAATAATATAGAAGCTAGCTACATATCATAAACCTCGTGCTTGATTTGTATTGTTCAATAATTTTGAGCAGTTGAGTATTCGTTTTCAAATCACAAGGATCAGTAATCCTTAAAGAGACCCTCCACCATCTTTGATTCTACAAATTAATCATATAAATCTATACCTACATGTAATTTCACAATTAGCAAATACAAATCCAACTCTTATACTATACCCAACGGCAGATTCAGAATGAAATTGTTATCTGAGCTAATGAAACAAAGCGTATGGTAGAGTAATTACTAGAAAGATACCCGCGCCTTGACGCGGTGTTTAGATTAGGTTTTTAATTTAATTTTTAGTACACAATTTTGCTCAAAGACAGTTAATTTTTAACATATACGGTTTTGTCTTATTCATTCCTCGAGATTATTGAGTCCGCTGGCAGATCGTTTTTTTTTTTTGACGAACTCTCTCTTCACCCAAGAGAAGGGTGCGGACTGTCTCGCCTCTCTTCTCCTCGCCCGTCTCGCCTCGTCTCTCCTCTCCTCGTCTCCTCTCTTCTCGCCTATCCTCACCTCACCTCGCTTCTTCTCTTCTCTTCTCACCTCTTCTCGCCTCCCCTCGCCTCTCTTCCTCTCTTCTCGCCTTTCCTCGCCTCGCTTTCTCTCTTCTCGCCTTTCCTCGCCTTGCTTCCTCTCTTCTCACCTCCCCTCGCCTCGCTTCCTCTCTTCTCGCCTTTCCTCGCCTCGCTTCCTCTCTTCTCGCCTTTCCTCGCCTCGCTTCCTCTCTTCTCGCCTTTCCTAGCCTCGCTTCCTCTCTGCTCGTCTTTCCTCCCCTCGCCTTTCCTCTCCTCTCTTCCTCTCTTCTCGCCTCTTCTCGCCTCCCCTCGTCTATCCTCGTATCGCTTCCTCTCTTCTCGCCTCCCCTCGCCTGTCCTCGTCTCGCTTCCTCTCTTCTCGCCTATCCTCGCCTCGCTTCCTCTCGCCATTCCTCGCCTCGCTTCCTCTCTGCTCGCCTCTTCTCGTCATTCCTCGCCTCGCTTCCTCTCTGCTCGCCTCTTCTCGCCATTCCTCGCCTCGTCTATCCTTTCCTCGCCTCGTCATTCCTCGCCTTGCCATTCCTCGGTTCGCCTCACCTATCCTCGCCTCGCCATTCCTCGGTTCGCCTCTCCTATCCTCGTCTCGTTTCCTCGCCTCGCCATTCCTCTTCTCGCCTATCCTTTCCTCGGCTCGCCTCGCTTCCTCTCTTCTCGCCTATCCTCTGCTTTCCTCGCCTCGCCTATCCTTTCCTCTCTTCTCGCCTATCCTCTCCTTTCCTCGCCTCGCCTATCCTTTGCTCGGCTCGCCTCGCTTCCTCTCTTCTCGCCTATCCTCCCCTTTCCTCGCCTCGCCTATTCTCTCCTCGCCTCGCTTCCTCTCTTCTCGGTTTGCCTCGCCTATCCTCTCCTCGCTTCCTCTTTTCTCGGTTCGCCTCGCCTATCCTCTCCTCGCTTCCTCTCTTCTCGGGTCGCCTCGCCTATCCTCACCTCTCCTCGCCTATCCTTTCCTCGCCTCGCTTTCTCTCTTCCCGGCTCGCCTCGCTTCCTCTCTTCTCGCCTCGCCTATCCTTTCCTCACCTCACTTAATCTCTTTCTGCCTCGCCTATCCTTTCCTCGCCTCGCCTCGCCTCCCCTCACCTATCCTTTCCTCACCTCGCTTAATCTCTTTCCGCCTCACCTATCTTTTCCTCGCCTCGCCTCCCCTCGCCTATCCTCGGTTCGCCTCGCCTCCTCTCTTCTCGGTTCGCGATATAAAAATCTAGAGAGATTACTATTTTTTTGCACGAACTCTCTCAGTCTCTCTAGATGTTTCTATTTCTTCGCCCAAGCGAAGGACGCGGAGTCCGCTGGGAGACCATTATTTTTTTTTGGGCGAAATTTCGCTCAATCTCTCTAGATTTTTCTATCTCTTTGGCGAGATCAATACTTTATTTATTTATTTATTTATTTTGGATGAACTCTCTCCTCTCTCCATTTCTGCAAATATATGCGCGCACTGTTTCTTATTTTATGTTATTTTTTTTTTACGAACTCTTTCTCATTCTCTTTATATTTTTCTATTTATCTGCCCCAGAGAATGACGCGGACTCCGCTTGGATATCATTGTCTCTTAACTTTTTTTTGGACGAACTCTCTCTCAATCTCTCTAGATTTTTATATCTTTTGAGCGAGATATTTTTTTTTTGACAAACTCTTTATCACTCTCTCTAGATTTTTATATTTCTCCGCCCCAGAGAAGGGCGCGGAGTCCGCTGGAAGATCATTTTTTTTGGGCGAACTCTCTCTCAATCTATTTAGATTTTTCTATTTTCTGTCCAATAGAAGGGCACGGATTGTGTGTTGCAAGTCACTGTTTATAAGCTTATGAACAATGATTTTGATTGTTGTTTATGCGCGGATTCCACTGTTTACAAATCATTGTTCTCTGGTGAGATAACAATGTTTACTTGCTTGTGAACAGTCACTTATAACACACAAAACACTGTTCATAAGCTTATGAATAGTGACTTACAACACACAAAAACACTGTTCATAAGTTTAGAAACAGTACCACGTGAACCACTGTTCATAAGTCTGTAAACAGTGCCCGCGAACAGCCCGCACTACACACAAAAACATTGTTCATAAGTTTAGGAACAGTGCCCCGCGAACCACTATTCATAAATCTGTGAACAGTCCCCACGAACAGCCCGCACAACTCACAAAAACAATGTTCATAAGCTTATGAACAGTGCTTATGAACAGTCAATCAAGCTTTAGTATATAGTAAATATGTATCGATTAAAGAGAGATTAATTATTATAATTAGTGAAAGAACCCTAATCATTTCCACCATTGTATGATTAAAGTTTGACATGCACTTTCCACGTGCCTCCATCTAACTCGGAGAAGACGACCAAACCCTAGGGTTTCCCTTGTGCGTGGAGCCCTAAAAGCATGCATGCCACATTGTTTCTGGTAGTGCTCTGCAACATCATAGTAACATGTATATGAACAGAAAATGATTACTTTGCCTTTGCTTATAATTCGTGTCGTCCGATCCAAGGCATACCCAATCGGGTTGAAATATATGAAGCTTTTAGCTATATTCAACCTACTTTCTAAGCTTGCGCAAGTTCATCAAATGCCATATATATGATCGAATGCTTTTACTCTCTATATATACTTTGATCATTTTACAAGTTTATGTGCTCATGAATATGTATCGTACTTCAGACTCCTGTGTCTCTGGATGTTGGTGCTGGCTCTACTTGTATACTTCTAATATTTTGAGAGTCATGACACTTGTAAAACTTCATATATAACCCATATACTATATATATACGCTTCATTATTCCTTTTTACCTTTGCAACTAGTATGATAACCTAGCTTTTTTGCCTTGTCCCTTAAGTTTTTTATGTAGCTATTAGGTTTCGAAACGTGTTCAGAAGACCGTTACCACCAAATGATGAGGTAGTAGTTCAAAGAAATTAATTCTTCAAAAACAAGACAAATGGAATAAACAAACAAGAAAAAATTGTTCAAGAAATGTACCTATGGCTCCATATCACGCATACAATTCATGACAAGAAGATATCGGCATGCTAATTCAGAAAATCGAAGTTTATTCTTTTTGATATATATGCGTTCGAGATGAGATTTATAAAGTAATTTATGATCAATGACAATATTGTACATTGTTATTTTTTAATCGACTATATATGTTCGCTTTAGAAACTAATCGTTTTTTAATTAAATAAAGGATTAGACGATATTAACTTCTATGCAACGGCTGATTTGGGGTGACAAATGCCCTCCCACAATACCGTAAGAAAGGGGGCCATCACATCTGAGAACCCACCGCCAGTCCCTCCATTTATATTTATTAAATAACAAATATAAAAAAACATGTGTACAAAAGGGAAGGGGGCCAAACCAAAACATTCCCCAACAAAAATCATGCGTAGAAAGTCTTTTAAAACGAAGAAAACTAAAAAAGAAAAACCAAACTGAAAAAGACTATGTTTCTTAACTTGGTAAAAATAAAAGAAACTGCTCTCAAGATGTCATCCAATATTCATAACCAACATATTAAAAATGTCTATAATATGGAAAACCTAAAGCTTTCATACGCAAGTAAAGACAAACCTCATCATGTCAGCGCAAGGATGAGGAAGCCAACCTCATGTTAACCAACCTATCAGCAACAGAATTCCTTTCGCAAAGGATGTGTGAGCATGTGAAAGAGATATGACGAATCTGAGTCAAACAATTGTGTCAGGCAATTCGTAATGGCTAAGGAGGAACAAATGAGGAAGAAGAAATACATTGAAGTATCATCGTAGAATCACTCTCTAACCATATGTGATGCCAGCTAAAATGAAAAGCAAGCTCAATACCTAAAATAACAGCAATAAGGGGACGCTTAATGCAATCATACAGCGAGTAATGCAATCATATTAGTCCTTTTGGCTAAACGATCAAGATAGCTTTGAGTCCTTTCACAAGGGGCCAAGCATGTTTCAAAAGTCCAAAGCCCTTTTCTTTGTAGAAAACCCCACAACTCCACAAGAACAAGAACAACAATAAGAACAAGAATAAGAACACAGCTAGCTGAGTCGTCGAGCAAGAATCACTGCTTGTCCTGGTTCTCACGTGCCTCATATTTTTGACCCACAGAATTCTATAAAACCACTGCAATGCCCTAAATATATTTTACACCAAATGGTCGGTTTCCTGTCCCCGATCACAAACAAGATCCACCTATTTTACTCCCATAAACCCCGAAATGATTAAACTATAAGCTTGACTAAGTTCCTGATTAATTATCAAACAAAAAAATAAATTCCTGATTAATTAAGTGATAATAATAATTAGCTAATCACCTTAAAAAAATAGCTAATTAAAATTAAGAAAATTGTAATTATACGTATGGTTGCACCATCTCCATCGAAACCCAGCGACTCTCGACGGTTCCTACTTGGCGGCGTTTCCCTCCTAATCTCTATGGCTTTACCTCTCGCCACGTGTCAATATATTCCCACGTGTGGAATTTGTCGGTGGGAGAGTACGGTGGACCTTTTGGTCTTTGTTTCGAACACTGGTTACTTTTGTTCTGATATGTACTTTTCCCTGCGAATGACTCACTGGGCCATAATGTAATTTCAAAATTAATTTTCCATATTTGTGTTAATAAATTGGGGAATATTTCAATCAGACTATATAGAGCTTTATATATTATTGTCTTTCAAAAGTAGTAGTACTAGATTTACCAAAAGATGCTAAGCTAGGAACCGACAAACCAAGTTCTCTATTGGAGAAATAATGGTACGCATAGTAGTATTAAGATCGTTTTCATTATCAAAAAGTATGAAGCTAAAGAATAATTGATATTATCATTACAATTTTATTCGACAATACTATGTTAATATATTAAGTAAACTAGTAAGCAGTATGAATTAGGAAAAACAAAATACTATTATAAAGATTAAAATTTCGGCATTTTAATGATTCGAGATGTTTTTAATTAATGATCGAAGTTGGTCATGGCCGCAATGTAATCTCACTTTCTATATATTATTGATAATACAGCTAGCTGGGAATGATAAATCATAAAATCAGGAACATCAAAATGAGTTAAAAATCTACACACTCTTCATCTCCTTTTTCTCATATCTAGGTTGATTTACTTCCTTTTTTAGCTCATCAGTTATGGAAAATCTAATTAGTAGAAAAATTAAGTTTCCAAAAAAAAGAAGAAGTAAAATGGAAAACCAAACTGGCCAACCACGTACCCACCGGGTCACCACAAAGTTAGCGCCGCGGCCTCCATGTTAAAATCGTCTGCCACGCCAAATCCCACAAGTCAATCATTAGTCGCCATTTCACTTCCCAAATTACCCCTTACCCCGCCACGTGTCTAACCCAACCAAACAACACGCCCCCTCTCCACGCGTAGCGTTCTCACACCGGAACACAACCCTATATTTTCTGTCGTCATAAATAATAATTTACGCATAATTATAGTAGCTATATTAAATCATTTTTAATTTTCCTTATATAATAATGAAGGTTCCAACCAGCCTCACTTAGCTGGCCAGCCACTTGTTTTTTTTTTTTTTTCTCCTTCTATATTTACTTCCATTTTTATTTTCCTCTACCTCTCTTCTCCTCCTCGACTTCTCCAGAACCAGAGAAAAAAAAAAACAGAGAGCCATAGTTCTCCCTCTTTTTGATTCTCATTGGTTTTCCCGGCCTATCTTTGTCTACTTCATCACAGGTTTCAAGCTCTCCTTCATCTTCCTCCTCGGGTTTTTTAGTTTCTGGTGTTAAATAAGGAGCTTTGTTGCAGCTGTTTGACTTGTGTGTGACTGCATTATTTTGCCGGAGAGATCTCAGAGGGCTTAGACTCTAAACTGGGGCCGAACCAAATTGGGTTTTTTGTTTTTGAAAGGGAAGCTTTGGAGTTTCGTGAATATATACATGGATTGTTTTCGAGTTTTTCTTTTGTAAGACGCCATTGATTCTGGTGTAAAGCAAAGACAAAAGACAGGTTCTTGGCTCGTGTCGAAGCACACCACGTGGCTGTTGGCGTGATATGCCGGAGTTGGGTGGATTAAAGAGAAGTGTCTTGTTGTTGTTGTGTTGTGGTGTGAGGAGGTGTGTGGTTCAATTGGGCAGAGTTTGAAGCAGATCTTCGGGGAAATCGGAGGAGATCTTTGAAGATGATGAGAATGAAGAACAAGACGAGTTCAGGTGTGGAGGTGCCGTTCTCTAGTATGAACGGAAGTTCGGGGGCAGCAGAGTCTGGACCGGCCGGGGAGTGGGAGGTCAGGCCAGGAGGAATGTTGGTTCAGAAACGGAATCCGGACTCTGATCGGAACGTGGCGCCTCCGCCGACAATTCGGGTGAGGGTCAAGCACGGGTCTGTGTACCATGAAATCAGTATTAGCGCGCAAGCTTCCTTTGGTGAGTTTCATCGAACTTTGTTTTGTTGTCTTGAGAATTGTGTTGAGAAATGTGTTGGTTTTGTGTTTGTGGTGTGTGAAGTGTTTAATTTTGTGTGCAGGGGAGTTGAAGAAAATGCTGGTTGGACCGACGGGTCTACACCACCAGGATCAGAAGCTGATATTCAAAGACAAGGAGAGGGATTCCAAGGCCTTTCTTGACATTTCCGGGGTGAAAGACCGATCAAAGATTGTGTGTGTTGAAGACCCTCTTAGCCAAGAAAAGAGGTATATTGAGATGAGGCGCAATGCCAAGATGGAGAAGGCATCAAAGTCTATCTCGGAGATCAGCTTGGAAGTAGACCGGCTCGCTGGTCAGGTATTGTGCTCAGTTCTTTACTAAAGTTGAAGTAGCTAGTATTAGAATCAACTTGTTTCGGAACTGAACTGGGAATTGGGAATTTTGTAGGTGTCTGCTCTTGAAACAATTATTACTAAAGGCGCAAAAGTTGCAGAACAAGATGTGCTTAAAGTGATTGAGCAGCTGATGAATCAGTTGCTTAAATTAGACGGAATTATGGGGGATGGAGATGTGAAATTGCAGAGGAAAATGCAGGTGAGTTTGATTGTTATGGACCTGTAGTCTTGTTTGTTTCAATTTAACATTTTTGAGCACCAATTTGAAGAATGTTCATGGATGGTTTGTAGGTGAAAAGAGTTCAGAAGTATGTTGAAACTCTGGATGTATTGAAAATAAAAAACTCCATGCCTAGTAGCAATGGAGGTCATATTCCGAAGCAAGCTCATAGTCATAGACAAAATCATTCCAATGGCAATGGGCGTATCCTAACACCAATTCAAGAGCACCGACCAAGGCATTCACTTGGGAATTTACCTACAACCCAGCAGCAAGGCCAAAAGCAGCAGCTACAACAACAACAACCATCGAGGCATTCAACATCAGGGGCAATCGTTACCACGCAGTGGGAGACTTTTGATAATATGCCGCCACTGATCCCAATCTCGTCAACATCTACATCCACAACCTCAGCAGCCAATGGTTCTGCCTACCCTAAATTTAATTGGGAGTCGTTCGAGTAAGCCATATACCTATTGTTTGTGATTGAGTCTCTGTGTGTGTGTCTGTGGATGTGTTTTGATATTGTATCCTAAATGGTTTGCCTTCTCTTCTACATTCTTTTCTGTACTTAGAAAATGTTTTCAACCCCTTTTACTCTCTGTCATTGTTCACCAGAAATAAATGGGGTTACTCCAATAGTGATAATTAATATCAATATTGTTCTTTTTTTCTTTGAATTCCATTTCTGTGGTTTGGTTTTCCATACTATAAACTTGGCCTTCTGTATATTCCTTACTAGAGCAATTAGTCTCAGACATTTGAGGGCTCTCCTTGAAATCAAATAAAGCAGTTCAATCATATACAATTTTTGGTTGTTGTGTATGAATTATACCTTGCTTCCTGCAGAGGCTACAAACTGACAAAAAGAATGGTATTGATGGTAGCTATATACTCAAGTAATGAAATAGTTAACTAACCCTTCCAATGATTTCAGTGAATTGCTTAAACTATTCTGGATTAGAGAAGTTGTGTTCCTTGCCTCCTTGGTCATGATTATTGTACTCACTCAACCTTTCCAAATTCAGAATCCTTCTTCTTGTTTTAACCTCCAGAATCCAAATAAAGTTTGAGACTGTCATAACGACTACGCCATTAAGATATAAAGTTACTCAAACAGGGCCATTATTATTATTATTATTTTATGAGACTCAAACAGGGCCATAGTACTGATGATAAAAACAGTTGACCTAACTATAGTTGTTTCTTTGTAATGCTTAAGATATCTTGGTGCTAAGAATAGCAAGTTATTTGATAAAGACACAAGCATGGAAGCATGCTGATATGAACTCTCAACATTGTTTCACCTGCTTGATCTTGGACAGCCCACCCTTTTCAATTGCTTGCTAACAATGCTGCTGCATATCTCCACATTCGCCACACACCCTGCAAGTCTGCATCTAAACCGGAAACCGATTAGTCCCTAGCAACCAAGATTCAAGTTCACTAATTACTCGATTTAGAAATCATTTCCCCGTTGGGTTCTGTTTATGTGCAGTCAGTTGTGAAGTATCCAAAACGTTTTGATCGAAAATCTTTTGGATCAGAAGGATTCCCTCTTTCTTCTTTAGGGTACAGATTGTTCTTCACTAGAAAATGTGTGCCACACTGGAAGTCTCAGAGTTGTGTTATATGCACTACAAGCACCATTCTAGCTCTCTAGAAAGTTGGATAAAGAAGATAGAATCACAGAGAAAGTTGGCGATAAGCAACTGAAGGGAGAAGATAGATGGGTTTATGTCCTTACCTGAACTATGAAGGTAGCTAGCGATCCAGTAATGAGATGCCTGAATAGTTCTTGGCTGGGTGTTAGGACTCGTTTGTAACGCAGGGACAGAGTGAATTTCGGGAATTCGGGTCGAAGTGACCAAGAGATGGGTGGGTTCAATTATATGGATATGCTCAATTAGTCAGGCTTTAAGGTGAACTCGACTTATAAGAGTACTTTAGGGCCCAACAACCGTATTCTATGGCCTGCTAACGAGTTCAAGCACAACTATTATTTGTATATGTTTAATACTTTTTCTTATTAACAAGTATAAGGTGGCCTTTTTTGGATTGTGCCAAAGAAAGAGGTTTTAGAAGACTTTAGGCTGAAGTGTCTCAAAGCTCGTAATTGACGCTGTCAATGGTAGATGTACCCCTCCTTGGAGACTTTGAAAGATTATTCATGATATCAAACTTCTCTCAGTTCATTTTAAATCAATCTCTTTGAAACATGTATTCCAGTAAGCTAATTTTTAGCTGCTGCTCTAACTAATCTAGGCAACTCTAATAGTAGTAATCCATCTTGAACCAATAAGGTTCCAATGGAGGTTGATAATGCCATCATATTCGACAATGTAAAATAAGATCGCCTTTGAGCTATAGAGGGATATTTATCCAAAACTTGGTCACCGTTGTGCTTTCCAAAGGATATTTTCGCTATATGTCACAACACATATACATTCTGAAATAAACAAAGATCATGGAGTGATCGCTAGCTAGTCCTGAACTAGAAATTGTGATTGGAACGTCAAACTGACCAAACTAATGAGATATACAGCTACCTAATACCTAATGAATTAGGATTTGGGCTTCATACATACAGCTCTTATAAATTATTTCTTACTTTGCACCTACTTTCCAGTCTCTGGAGGTTATTGGACGTGTGTGTGTGTATAGCCGGCCTTGAAAGAAATTAGGGTTTTAGATCTATGTGAAATTCCTTTTTCTTAATCTGTATGTCTTTCAGCAAGTAGCAGAGGATCATTTGAAAATTGAAATGATGCAGTGCATTACTTTCTCATCCAATATGCACCTATAGCTAGCTGACACACTTCCCCTTTTCATGATATTTATATGAACTTCGTTGCCGGCAGATTTAACTCGTTGATCGATTCCTTACCCACTTGTAGTCTTATTGGAGAAATTGACTACTTTGGGGAAGTAAGATACTAAGATTTACTATATTGTTGTAGTAGGTAAAGCCCTTTTGATTAGGCTGGCTTCCATAATATGTATGATATTGGACTTTAAGCCTGCCTGAGCTTCTACTGTGAATTACCGTGTATTGGCCATTAAGCAACTAAGCAAGTGCATGCTGATGGTTCATTACCTCAGTTAATCAGAGATGCTAAGCAAGTGGCTTTTAATATTGATCGAGGTGGTTGTTTTGTCATGCATGATCGAGAAGAAGTGGGAAACAAACAATGACATGAAGTATATCGCAGCACACAGACACGGCCGAATTCGAAGTTTCAAATGATGATGAAACGACGCGCAGATATCGATCATCAGCGCACTGATTCAATCGGTATTGTGGTAAAACTTAACGGAAAGGGAAATCTATTGCTTGAAAATGATGAACGAAAACAGCAAACATATTTTGACCATGAGTGTCAAGTCTTGTTTCCAGAAATCAATGTTCCCCAATCCCTATGCAACTCAACTTCTTCTCTTCAACGTCTTTATCACTGTGATCTTGGATCCTAGTGATTGACAGTGTTGTATTCTAAGTATGCTTATTATATACGTGCAAAGTTCGAAAATTAAAACTTCAGGTATTATTTTGTCTAAATTCATTGTGCTAGCTATTCTCAACTGTTGAATATATTTTGTAATCAAAGATTGTTGTCTGGCTTTGGTGTCTCGTTTTACTCTTGATCAGTATGAATCTGAACATTACGGAGACAATCAAACTCTAACAAAAGATCTCCCCTTAGGAGGTTTAGAACAAAATCCCATGATAGAAAACTATCTAAGCTCGAATTGACCTAAAAACTATATAGATTAGTGTTGGTGCTAATAGACATCATTTATCAAAATTGCCCTTGCGTCAAACGCAAAACTATATGATGACTCATAATATATTATTTGAAATTAGAATTTATGAGACTCGAATGAACAAGGTTATATATATATTCCGAATGCTACCTTTATTCACATTAGTGTTAGTGTCAAATTTCAACTTCTTATTAGTTTTTCGAACAGGATTACACTCACTTCATTTCACATAAACTAGTTTTGAAACCCATGCTTTGTGTGGGCGTGGTTATATCCGAAAGTTAAAATGGTTCTTCTATTTAGCAAATCACATATTCATCCTCTAAAAATATTTAAAACATAAATAAATCCACTTGTGTTGTTGTTAAACAAATAATGACAGTTTTTAACAATTAAGGACAATCTTTTTTTCTGCATGTCATGTGTCATGTTTTAATTTACCAAACTAACTCTATAACAGGTGACAGAGTCAATCTAGCACCCAGAGTCGATCGAGCGGCGGAGTCGACCGGCGAGATCAATCTAGCAAGCGACAGAGTCGATCTAACAGCAGCATCGACCTAGCAGGCGGTGGAGTCGATCTAACAACGACATCTATCTAGCAGGCGGCGGAGTCGATCTAGCAGGCGGAGTTGAACGAGCGGCGGAATCGATCGGCGAGGTCAATTTAGCAGGCTCCCACGTACATGATTAGGCCACGTATATGGTATCCAACCACAACTAAAAGTCCAAAACCCACTTCCAGCTTTCCACCATCCCTCTATCTCTCATACCTCACTCTCCACCTCTTTTGTTTTCCCTGATCTCTCTCTCTCTCTCTCTCTCTCTCTCTCTATCTTCCTTTTTTCTTGAAATTTTGATCATCAAATGGAGCGATATAATGAGTTTGAATTTGTTTCAGAACATTTGAGCAATTTTTCACCGATTGTGACATGAATTTGGTTTCTGTTACAGTTTTATCGGAATTGGTCGATCTAAAACTGAGACTCTGATTGCTTCTTTGGTTTTGTGGTACTGAAATTGGTTTGTGATTAGGGTTCAAATCGTGAATAGCATAAACATGAGAGGTGCTTATTAGCTGAATTGGTTTTTGATCTAAGACAACTTCAATCCCGAAAGGCTTTTTTGCAGTATACATGGGAGAGAGTTAGAAGAAGTGATTTGTGATTCCAATCTCTTTTTTGAACCATCCCTTATTCCAGGACTTGTTGGCTCTGGGTTCATAAAATAAGTGTTGGTGTTATAAATTTGATTTCAGAAAATCATTAACCTATTGCATCGATCTAGCAGGTGGCAGAATCGATCTAGCACGCGGAGTTGATTAAGCGGCGGAGTCGATCTATAGCAAGCGGAGTCGATCTAGCACATGGAGTCGGTCGAGCGGCGAAGTCGGTCGGCGAGGTCAATCTAGCCGGCGACGGAGTCGGTCGGCAAGGTCAATCTAACAGGCGGCGGAGTTGGTCGGTGAGGTCAACCTATTTGGTGGTGGAGTCGATCTAACAGCGGCATCGATCTAGCCTTTATTCCAGGATTTGTTGGCTCTGGGTTCAGATAAGAAATGCTGGGGTTATAAATTTGATTTTAGAAAATCATTAACCTATTGCATCAATCTACCAGGTGGCGGAGTCGATCTAGCATGTAGAGTCAATCTAGCACGTGGAGTCGATCGAGCGGCGGAGTCGGTCGGCGAGGTCAATCTAGCAGGCGGTAGAGTCAATCTAGCACCCAGAGTGGATCGAGCGGCGGAGTCGGTCGGCGAGGTCAATCTAGCAAGCGGCAGAGTCGATCTAGCACGCAGAGTCAATCGAGCGGCGGAGTCGGTCGGCGAGGTCAATCTAGCAGGCAGCGGAGTCGATCAAGCGGCGGAGTCGGTCGGTGAGGTCAATCTATCAGGTGGTGGAGTCGATCTAACAGGTGGCGTCGATCTAACAGCGGCGAAGTCGGTCAGTGAGGTCAATCTAGCAAGCGGCGGAGTCGGTCAATGAGGTCAATCTAGCAGGCGGCGGAATTGATCGAACGACGGAGTTGGTCGGCGAGGTCAATCTATTAGGTGGTGGAGTCGATCTAACATGTGGAGTCAATCTAGCAGGCGGCGAAGTCGATAGCAAGTGGCGGAATCGATCGAGCGGTGGGGTCGATCTAGTAGGGGCGGAAACGACCGGCAAGATCAATCTAACAATTACGACGGAGTCGATCGGTGTCATGTGGTGGGGAGAGAGACTGAGAGAGAGAATATGAGAGATCAGAGAAGATATTAAGATATTTTTTGTTTAAATATTTTTAGTTGAGACAATGACAGTTTGTAGTTATTTTAAAAAAAAATTGGTGTTTCAGGTATTTTATGTAAAAATTAGTGACAGAAGTAATATATACGTGACTTAATCGTATCCGTAAGATAATATATAGGTGGCTTCGTTTAAAGAATGTCGGACACTATTCCGTAAACAGTGATCCCCCGCTTAATATATACAGATAAAACGTCTCTCCTCTATCTTCTACACCACATCGTGTCATAATGATAGCTAGCATAGCCATAGTTCATCCTAAAAGCATTCCCAAAAGAACATTCTAACATGATCACCAAGTTGAGATATTTATCGAAAACAAAAAAAGAAGGTTGAGAGATAAGGTGCAAGTAGTGTCGAGTTCAAAAGTGTTCTGAGAATTCCATGACGACGACCAAGCCTGGATCTCGGAGCCTCGGGATCGGGGGCACTGCTTCGGACTCCGAGGCTGGCTAAGTGGCGCTCGTTCCGTACGGTGTCGAGTTAGCATTTGTCTCCACAGAGGGTGCCACGACCTCTGTTGTTGCCATTATCGCGTTAACCCTATTTTTAATTACCATTAACATTAATCTATCTCCCCTAACCTAATCTCATCATCACTAAATAACGTCTTATTTACTTTTCCTGATTATACTCTCTTTTATTCTTTCTTTCCCAAATCCATGGCCTGACGTCGTCTCTGATCATGACCATTATTCCGACTTCTCTTGCTTTCTTCTCCTAATTAAGTATTACAATTTATGGTGCATAGATTTCACTTCCTTATATATGATATTAATGAAATATTTGTTCCACAAATTTATTTCAGAATCAATTAGAACTAATACTGTATCAGCTGGCTCTTGGATCATTCTATTAGGCACCAAATCCTTAAATCACATGTCACAAACATAATTATCGAAAAACATAACATGTACAAGATCGATATATAGATATAAGATATAGAGGTGGTGTTACTGTAGAATGAAGTGATAGATTAAACACAAATGATGCATGCACATAGCATCGAAGGAGGACGCAAATAATTGATCCGATCATTTGCTGTATATTCATTTTAAAGTGATTGATCAAATTTTCAAACCGAAAATTCCCAACACATATCTTCGACGTGTAAAAATGACTTTGCACGTCCCCAGCATCAACTCTAGCTAACTTAGCCGATACATACCTCATCCATATATCTATCCATCTTAATTCGAACTGCATGCTTTTGAGATTTGATCGAATAAGAAAACACATAGATACATAGGTACGTACTTTAATCAGGGTTTACAGGGGAGGGTCATCGATCTTCTAGTCCAGACTTTTTGTGATGCAAAGTGAAAACAAAACGGCAGCAACTAGGCTACAGCAGCAGCAGCCTCTGCTGTGTTCAGCGCGCACCCATTCATCCCTTTCATCTTGTTTGCTCTGAAAAAGTAGAGACGTCGGCGCCGTAGGATGTTCTCAAGTTTGGCTAGGATCTGGGTGGGTATCGTGTCACCCAGACTCAGTTTGTGGTGGGGGTTCCATCATATACGTGGGATTTTGTAGTTCGTTTATTTTAACATTTAACGTTTGCAGCTAGCTTCTTGCAATTGCAATGCTGGGAGATTTTGAAATGTCTTCTCCTTCATGCAAAAGTCCCCTAAATATTTAAATCTTCGAGTCCCAAATCCCAGGTTTTGCTTACTTAAATGGATGACCCCCACCCCTACTGGGGTCTATCAGTGACTTGCATTATAATGTCAGCAGATGAAGCTTCCACTGTTACTCGTTCTAGTTAGGATATGATACTGATGTGGCTTTTAGGTTTTGTTTCTACAGTTTAATAATACGATGGATCGAGTTGCCTTCCTAGGGTTAAGTTGTATATCACTGCTTAATTCAGGTCGTATATGGCTGATCAGATAGGGATCGGGGCTTCCACATCATATATCATACCAACGCATGCTCTATAATGAGAATTATATATATCCAATTGCGAAATTCGAAAAATTGAAACCGTACGCGTTTCTTCTTTCTAATAATAAAAATCCACATATCTTTTGTATTAGTTGTATATGCTTAATATTTTCTGTCTCAATTGGATCGGAGCTTGGGATAAAATAAAAAATGCCATTCCCTCATTGTCGATCCTTTTCAGATCATCAAGAAAATTCAAACTTTATGGATGGTTGTATTTGATTAATTTTATACCAGAGCATTTTTCTATATATGTGCATGTATACCAGACTTGATTATATGACATGTTTTAGAAATGCTAGTGCTACAGATTGATGTCATGCATGCCATAAGCAACGTACATATATATAATTATATATAGCTAGACATATATATGTAGGTCGACGTAAGAGGAGCACAAAGTAAGTTAAGGATTCATATATCAGTTATGATTTGTATGCACCGTACCATGCATATTGTTTCTTAACTAAGCAACTTTCTACTCCAAATCATCAATTACCTAACTAGTTATGACAACAACAAAAAAGAAACCAAAGAGTGCATAGCAGCACCAGCACGCGCTAAATGATATTGCGTACAAGGTTTCAATATTGAAATGTAGAATCTGTTAAGGGAAAGCGACCTAAGCATCTGAAATCTGTATAAGATCAATTGGCTTTTGGCTTTTGATGGCTTCCAAGAGGTCCAGCAGCATGAAGTTGACGCTTGTGGCCATTCAGATTCACCAACATGCAAATAAGCTACCATTATGCAACTCATTAACAAATGAGATAAAGATGTACGTACTTGGTATTAAGCCATTATCTGATATCTGTATCATTATGATATTTCAAGGTTGGTTTATGGGGAGCTAAATCCCTGAACCCTGGATGGTGGTGATTAGTTGGTTTAGGGTTTCATCGTTCCAAATTGTCTCCTCGGTAGGATGCCGCCGCCTTCTGTTCTCCCAGCATCTTAATTTCGGCCGGTCCACTAAATCTGTTTCAGTGGCCATTCTTGAAAATTTGACATTTACTCCCTTCCATTCAATTTTGGCTCCTTTAGGTCCTTAGATTTGCTCCCATAGTCCCATCGAATTATCTGTATGCAATATACAGATAATAAAACAAAATAAAACTTATATATGGATGAAAACAATAATCAAAACTCTTCAATTTAACATAGACACATGACTTTTACATCATGAAAAACTCTTCAATTTAACATATATAGAATGACTTTTACACCATGAAAAACGAGAACTAACGTACTATCTCGGTTTCATATATAATTTTATATATGAACTAACTTACTATCGCAAATCTCAAGTTTCATATATAAATTTATATAGAATCTTTAAAAAAGAACTCCAGATCCGCTTTGTCTACGAACATGGAAGCTATATATAAGTAATGCAACTATGAATCTCATGGAGAGTAACTTCTTTTTTCCTCATCAAAATAAAAAAAAAAACTTCTTTTTTCTTATTTTATTTTACTTGTGAATTATGATCATATCACTGATATCAGTAAACTTATCCTAAGGTAACTACGTAGTTGGTTCTATAAGAGATTCATAATCTTATGGAGTCGCATGATACATATATCATATTTGAGTGTAATTGTTATAATATGTAAGATATTAGCTGGACTGGTGAATATCTTTGTGGTCTATTATCGTTTCACATCTATAAAAACTGTATATATTCATGAAGAAATTCGACTCGATTATGTACGTCTCAACTATTGCGTCGCCTGTCATCAACATTATTTTGACTGTTCATACATCATGACATTGAGACTTTGAACAAAACGTAAACTCCTAGACCTTCTTAACGTCCAAATTAAGGTGAGTTCTAATTGTGTATATTGTATCCTAAAAGTTGAAAAACGATGACCTAATCTTAAAAAGTAAATAATACTATGTGGACATATCTCATATATTAATGGTAAACGTCATACTTAGTTACTAAATCATCATAATTATTCAAGCTGAAGAAATAGTTTGCTCAGTTTAAGTTTGTGTCGAAGTTTTATTCATAGTTAGTCACAACCTCTTTCATTCTCATTTTAAATTTGAACAGGAATGTCATCATAGTAAGTTCATTCCATTTTTGTATCCTTTTTCGTGCATAAATCATTTCTACAGACGAACATGCATGTAGAGGCTATAGTGGTACAACAAATTATGAATTATCTCTTTACTTGAATATATCATGAATGGGGAATGACATGGACTTCAACCAAGACAGTTTTGGAATGCTGCAAAATCTATCTAAAAGCTTACAAGTTTATCTGAATCACACATACGATCGCACTGGAGATCGATAGCTACTTTTTCCACAACGTACGATATCAAACCCCAATTAGTTTTTTGCAAGCACAAACCTTAACCCAAGTGGACTTCTCAAACATCTTTGATCATATATTCGAAACCACATAAACATACAAATAGCTAGATGGTCGAATATTACGTTTAGGATTTCAGGGCGGCAGCACGCAACCTTATATATATTAATCCTCGATTAACACATTCATGCAGGCATATATGCAAAATTCTCTTCAGATTTGTTCTGATTCGATGTATTAACTTACTTAGATCTTAGATTCTTTGAACTAAGAGAGGTGCACAAAGATCCTGCAGTTCAGCCACGAACACATAATTAATTTAAACTGAATTTAGTTTAATGATCATATTCATAGGCCCATAGTTAATTGCGACCCCCATATACACAACGTATATAGAGTACTGCCGGCCAAATGAAATTGTCCACAAAATGAAGGATGTATTAAAATTATTAGGTTTCCCAGTCCAATGCCCCCCAAGCAAATCTCTATCTCTCAAATTCGATACTCGTCAATATCAGACTAATTAACCACCGCCCCATGCATATCGTGCATGCAATTCATTATATTGATTAATAGCTAATCGATCATTGGGTTATAGACTTAATAGTATATGCATGGGTTGTATATATATACTTGCAATATAGCTCACGCCCTTGAAGACCTGCACTGTCCATTATTATACTCGACTCCATACTGAACCCGACTCCTGAGTCTTGAATATATAAGAGATAAAGTCCTACGTACATATATGTGTATAATATATCATCGATCGACAATTGAAGATTCTATATGTATTTTGCACACTAGATGATCTTACGTGCACTTGGGGATCGTATCGATGCGGGTAGTCGGGAGTGGGCACGATATGCGCTTCCGTTCTCTAATCTAAGTACACGTACGTAAATCATCTTTAAATCTTACCAAGAACAATTCGAGTCAAAGAACATCGGGAGAGATCTTAGGGATGTTGTGGAGATTATAGTGAGCTTGGTATTGATGGAACTTGTTCGTTCAGAGGTACTATAACTGAGAAATCAAAATCAAGGTCATTGGGAAACATGAAACTTAGAATTGAGAAGTTATACGTTACTGCTTTGTCATTAATCTAATCTAATATTATGTTTGGGTTCATCACCCGATCGATGGAAGAAGATATTCTCTTAATTTGTTTACCATTAACATCAACTTAATCAACATTTCACGTACAAGAACTTAATTCCAATGAAGCTGATGATTATGAGCATATTTTTAGAACTAAGTGCATGTTTGTTTCATGAGACTAAATGAGATTGTGTTAAATAATGAGTCGTTTAGTTAATTAGTATTGTGTTTAGTGTTATTGGGTACTAAAATAAATAAGCTTACGTAACACCTTATTTTTATTTTCACCTCCTTAGATAGTGTTATTGTGAATACTCAGATAGATCTTTAGATAACACTATCATTATAAACCATAAACCAAGTAAACTACATTTTAATCTCATATAACACAAAACATGAGTTAATATTAGCACTACTTAAGATACCCTCATATAAGTAGATAACAGTATTAAAATATAAAAATGTCTAATGTAGTCTCAAATACCAAACGTGTAAATGTACCCAATCATTACAAATGGCGCGTCAGTAACGAGTGTGTACCAATTCTACGTATGGCTAGCTAGTACTGTATTTTATGATACGGAAAACATATAAATTCTTTACTAGAGACAAGTAGCATCATAATATAATGTATGAAACATACTCTCTCTCTCTTTCTCTAATGCAATTGAGTTTGACCACCCTGCAATCTGAATATGTGTGTGCAAGATTACAAGGCAAGGCACTACTAGAATAATGGACATCGACTCCAACATAATTAACGTACACAATTCGATCAGTCAACTACTCACTGCAAGGCATCCACTGCTAGCTAGCTAGGCCACTCCACCGCGATCAATCATTACTGGAAATTACTTACAATCGTATATATATGTTAGAAGTGCAGCACTTCTATTTCTCTGTACAATTATACATCTAAATATGTTACTAAAGAGTACCATAAGAACAACATTGAGCTCTTTTTTGTTTGAAGACGAATTATAATATATAGTTAGTTAGCTACAACAATTTTTATCTTATATTTTGACCTTGGCATGCATAATATTAATCTGCAATCTCATTACCATATTGTAGATATATGCAACAAATTATACAAACCAAAAGACAAATTGTCAAAACAAGCTATTGTCGTGTAACGGTGTAACCCAATATAAAGTCAACCCCCCGTTGTCGTTATTTGCTACTAAACATTGAACGGCGGGCCGGGGCTCAACATAGACAAACAGAAACAATAATATTATTATATTATTTAAAAATTCTTGTACGCACGATGTGTATTTACACGACACAATCTTAACCGTTCATAACAATTCATATGTTTGACCATCATGTTTCTATATTATTTATTCTAATCCTGATCATCCATGTATGTATGTGAAGATACACGCTGTGTACTAAAGATATTCTCTTATATTATTACATGAAAATTATAAATGAGAGAACCAACTTATTATTTTTTTTATAATATGGCAGGGGAGGACTTTGGAATCATTTCAAAACACATCCTAAAAACCTTATTTTGTTACTCACTCTTTGGTGTAGCATGTGGCATTGCTCAAGTTAACGATGAATTCAGCTATATATTTAAGGAATAATTGTTGAAGTTAGTGTTATTCAACCCAAAACTAATTAATAAATTACTAGGATTTATTATTCCTCAACACATTCTCTAGTTTGGTGTGAGGTCAAAGTATCATATAAATTTGATGGCGAAAACATGATAGACTAATGAGAACGAGTTTAAAACAACGGTTTGGTTTACTTTTTTGAATAAATTTTTTTCAAATCTTTTTAAAATCAATTTGATTCAATAATGAATACTCTGCTCTGAAGTCTTAAATGTCAAAGATTGGTTCTTGAAGAGCTTAACTGGTGATAAAAATGTTTTATGGGGAGTTTTGGGATTAGCTTCCTATAGCAATAATGGCATATACATGACAAACACAGAGAATAGTGGCATATATGCCCATGTATATGTAGTTCCGTTCCTATGTGTGCAATCTGCTGATGATTGTGATTAATAACAAAGAAAAAACAACAGATGAGAGCTCTTGGGGGTGGGGAAGAGTTAGGTCCATGTCCAAGTCTTGAAACTGATCTGTAAAGGAGTGGAGTATATGACTTTGTTCTGGATTAGGAAACGTTTGCAAGTTGAGGTACAACTGGTTCTTCTTTCTCTGATGAGCATCTTGCTCCTTTTGGCTATCTCATTTCTCGATCTGCAGTAGTAGGACTAGTAAGATTCCTGGTTTCATGCATACTCAAAGCTAGCTAGACTGCATGTTGTTCTTATTAATTTAGTTCCATGTGAATGACTACATCATGATTGATCATGTTACCTAAAGTAGCCGGCCGGCCTTTTGTTCCGGCCAAATGACTCCGGCTAATCAATGCGATCAAGTTTCATGTTCAGCATGAATGACTTTGACAAGACAATCATCTGATTAAGGTATCAGTTGATGACATTTAGAGACCATCAACACCTATTAAAAATCAGTTTTGGTATAAACAATTTTTCTAAATATTTGGTAACCTTAAAGCTTCGAGCATTGCTTTTTGTACCACTTATGTTCTGGTGAAGAAAAGAAATATATATATATATATACAGTCTCTATCCAGAGCGAAGCTTCGCTCTGGAATTAACGTGCGAAGGTCCTTATTTGACTCACTTTTCGGTCATATTTTTCGATCATACCCGGTCAGTGTCTAGATACATATCGTATGATCATCCTTACAAAGTTTCATCCAGTTTGGTGATCGTTTGCACACCGAATCAGATAAAATAAATCAATAGAACAAAATCTGTCCAAGTAGAACCGTTGGAGTAAATCATGATTATGGAGGCTTAAACGGTCACCAAATTGGATGAAACTTTGTAAGGATGATCATACGATATGTATCTAGACACTGACCGGGTATGATCGAAAAATATGACCGAAAAGTGAGTCAAATAAGGACCTTCGCACGTTAATTCCAGAGCGAAGCTTCGCTCTGGATAAGGACTGTATATATATATATATATTGGAAACAATGTGTTGTAATTTGCATCACGTACATATATAGCTTGAAATACACATAGTTGGTCAATTGTACAGCTCAATGTAGTCCATGTATTTGGAATACAATGATTGTCAAAAATGATATTTGTATGTTCAAATATGTCCGTCCCATTTCACTTTATGAATAATATAATACCCCACATTTTAGTAAGTGGAAATCATAGTACATATAAATAGATCGATACACTGATTTCAAATCTTCAACGCAACGATAGTAAGTTACATCACTTTCAAAACCTCAATATAGTGATAGCTAGCCAACCTCTTGTAGCTGGTCTACTCCCACAGCATCACCTATCGAACTTTGCTGTTTCTAATCAATTAAATTCAAACCAGAGGGATGGATTGTGATTTGCAAATAATTCTTCTTCAATGACTCTGTATCCGATTACAAAAAACAGAAAAGGGGTGGAGATGATGACCATGTACATTCCCTAGCTACTTCCTATGAAATTCAACCTTTTACAGATTACAATTGAATTTCACTGCAACTATGAAAACTCATGGAGACAGAGCTAGTTTTGCCAATACAAATACCCTCCTCTCCTCCCCAAAACAAAGTCACAACTCTTTGCTCTTGATCTACATGCACCCAAAGACTACTATACACCTTAGGACAAAACAAGAAGACCCCCAAAAGAAAAAAAGAATCAAAACGAGGGGATTAAACTAAACATTAGAATCACTATAACTACTCTCATTATTGTCATCATCATTAGCGTAATCTAACTCATCACCTAATAGAATTAAACAGTCTTCTCCCTTGATTTCAGCTTTGTCTGGCTTGTCCTCTTCAACTTCTGCGCTGTCATCCACAACTCCAGCAGCTCCTGTCAACTGTTTGGCTTTCTGGGCTTCATACTCCCAATCTGTAACACCCAAGACCACCAACATGGTGACAGCACAGGAACCCTGAGCCGCCAAAAGTCCAAGCCACAGTCCCATGAAGTCTAATCCGGCAAAGAACCCCAGCCCCACCGCCACTGGCATTCCCACAATGTAAAAGCACCCAAGGTTTATGTTGGCCCCAACTTTCGGCCGCGCCGTACCTCTCAGCACGCCGCAGCCGGTTGTCTGCGGGCAGTTTCCGAGCTCGCACAGCCCAATTATGGGCAGGACCATTGATGTGAGGGCTATGATTTCCTTGTCCTGAGTGAACATGCTGGCCCATATGTTCCTTACCGTCACTGCAAAGATCAGAGCTGCTAGGCCTAAAATGAAGCTGCAACAAAGCCCCACAATGGCTGCGAGTTTCGCCTTTCTTGGGTTGTTTGCTCCGATTTCGTTGCCAACACGTGTGGACACACTGAAGCTTAGAGAAGAAGGGAAGATGTAGATTAAAGAAGTCGTCTGGATTAGAACCCCCATTGACGCAACAGTTGCTCTTGGATTCAGTAACAACCCACAGAGCAAAATCATGATCTCGTACCACCACCATTCCAGGCACACAGAAATGCAGCTTGGTATGGCGAAATTGAGAAGAGTCTTCCATCCTCGTAAACACTCCATGGAAATACCTCCCCATGTTTTCTTGTGCACGCCGGAGATAATGATGTAGAGTATCAAAGAAATTACAAGATTGAAATTCGACCAAACTCCGCTCAAGGCAACACCTCGGATTCCCAAATTGAGATGCGAAACCAGAAAGTAGTTGATGGGAATGTGAAGGATGATCGCAAGAGTTGCGCAGAATGTCAGAGGCAGAGTGATGGATTGAGACCTTAGGTAAATTCTCAAAGGGTGTAACAGAGATTGAGCAAGGAGATCAGGAAGTGAATAGAGGAGGTATGATTGGGCTTCAATGGCAATAGCTTCGTCCTGGCCACAAAGGATTAGGAGTTTCTTCATGTTGAGCCAGAGAAGTGAAATTGGTATGGAGGTAAGAACAAGGAGAAGGACTGTTCTTTGCAAACAGAGACCAAGCAGAGTATGTTTCTTGGCACCAAAAGCTTGGCCGCAAATGGGTTCCATTCCCATGGCGAGACCGGAAAGGATGGAGTATCCGGTGATGTTGGCAAAGCCGACGGCCAAGGAGCCGCCGGCTAAGGCCAGGTCTCCGAGGCGGCCGAGGAAGAGCATGGAGATCATGGACCGAGAATAGAGTAAAAGGCCTGTCAAGATCATAGGGAAAGCAATACTAGCTATACAATATGCTTCTTTCAGAGCCAAGGAAAAATGGGATTTCTGAGGTTTTTTATGTGTCTGGGGTTTTTGTTGTTTGGTTTTGGTGATCAATGGGGTGGTGAGTAGGGGTTTCTTGTCTTCTGAGTTTGAGTCCTTCACAAAGTCTGAACTGCCATTGCAGCAGCAAGAGAGAGGAGGAGATGTCATCTTGCACATTATGATATATGAGGATGAATTGGAATCAAGCTTGAGAAAAAAGAGAAGGATGGAGATTTGTGGGGGTCTGTAAAGGAAGAGGTGAAGGGGTTTATATAGGGGTTGGGGATGAGAGTTTGAAACTTTGAATAGAGTACGTGCTTGTTTGGAGGGGACTATTGCGTCTTTGTAATGACCGACGAAGCGAAACCTAGTGAGAAGGTGTAAAATCCACTTTTATTTCTCAAAGGGAAGAAAAAGGAAAAGAAAAATCTGCAGAACTAAGATTTTGCAGAGAAAGATCTAATTTATAAGCTGGAGGTATGTGTTTGTTTCTTGTTCGAAATTTACGTCTTCAAATCTCAACAATTAATCAGGCATTAATTTAGAGATTGATTAATCAAGTCAAAGTTTGTAACGTTTTCGAATAGGAGGAATTAGACAGAAGGAAATGGGACAAAAAAGACTCTTGGCCAGTTATACTTGGACTTGATTTTTACATAGAAGCCAAACAAGCCCATTGAGGACCCGTCTACGATGCAGAGGAAATTTTACGAAAAATATTGAGCTAGGAAAGTCCAAGAGTTCAGGGGAAATAATATATAATGCCTATCTTGTACAATTGGCTCATTGCAATGCTTGCAGTGCTCCACCACCTTGGCCTTGTCAAGGGTTTTATTTATCAGTGAAGGATAGGTCCAAAGAAGGACTCGGTCGATCCGTTGAGTAACAGCAAAAGAACTCGTGATACTTTTAAAGTACGAAAATAACGTCTTTGGTGAAATGTCTTAAGGTGATGATGAAAAATAATACGATAGATAAAAGATTCGTAAAACGTCAAAAACAATAAGCTAAAATCAAGTTTGTACGATAGAAAAAAGATTCGTAAAGCATTAAAAGTGATAAGCTAGAATTAAGTCTGTACGATATAAAGAGGATTCGCAAAGCGTCGAAAGTGATAAGTTAAAATCCACTAACAATTACGGTGAGATTTATCTAAGATTTAGTTTTTAATGATATGAAAGATATTACAACCTACAAGGTGTCGTATATAAAGCACCTAACATAAACCTAATTCAACTAGAAAACATTAGCATTGTTCTTTAAACTAGGAGAAACCTAGCTAATTACACTTGAATATAATAATAATGGGAAATAAGATCCTAGATACTAAAGGAATATCACGCAAATATGTGTTAGAATCCCGATCAAGATTTTTCTCAAGTATCTAGAAGAGTAATTTACAAGTGATTTCGTCTTTATGAAGTCGATCTATATGTATTTATAAAATACTACGATTCTTTGTTTTTAAAAATCTTAATTGAAATGGGCTAAAATCTTATCATGCATGACTAAAGACACTAAGGTAATAAATATTTAACATGCTTTGAGAACCCAAATCGTTTTTGACTTCGCCAACTCTCAACTGCAGTCACACAAAAGTAAACAATCGTAGTACCTGAAGGGCAGGCCATAACAAGTACGTGGGTCTCACACGGAACCTCTTGTTCAAAACCATGTCGAAATTGAGGGTTGAATAGCCATTTGGGTTGAACGCCATTACCAAAAGGGGAAGATTATTCTTTTTTTTTTTTTTTTTGGGTGAAAATATTCAAAATAACGAAGGTTCTTGATGAATATCAATATTAGAATATGAAGAAGAGAAAAGTCAGCTTCTGCTGGGGTTTTCTCTTTGTAGTCAATAGAGAAACACTGCCAAGTGGCATGGATGGCATCTGTGATTCCACACGCATGAATATTGGAGTGTTGAGTGGGTTGGTCTTTCACTGTGTCTAGATGTTTATGAATTTCAGATATACTCTATAGGAGGTTCGATTCTAAAACCCCTAATGAAAAGGGCATGTAAAACCAAGTGATAAGCTAGCCTTCTTTTTTGAGTCAAAATATATTAAGACAGAAACGCTGGTTTAAGTCATAAAAACGTGTAGAAAGTTCTTCCTATGCTTCATATTGGGTGGCTTTAACATCTACTTTGACCCCCAAGATTTGAGTTTCATACTTTTGAATGTGTTTGGTACCGATATGAGCATTCGTGCGTTTCGATCGACCTCATTTGTAGTTATTAGGAGAATGTTTCTTCATGTTTTCTTTGTCATTTTATGAGTCCAACTTTCGGTTGAACCTAGTGTGAAGGTTTAGAAGATACCCTAATACACCAAGAGAAAGGTCATACAAAATAGATAGATATTATATAGAAAATAGCAACTTGTTCTTTTTAACAACCCCATCGATACTTTTCATTTGTCATTCTCACCTTACATTATACTTTTTAGTTTGAATTTTCAGTTTAACGATTATCGATTGAATTCGAAGTCCATCACTGGACGACATCGATCACCTTTTATCCGGTTAGCATCTCTTATTCGATAATTTCATGTTAGAAACAATTTTTAAATGGTAATCTTAGAAATCAATCCGAACACGTTAAATTTCACTTTTCGATTGAAAGAAAAAAGCTACTCCCCAAAAGAAAAAGACAGCGATAAAAAGCAAGGGAATAAAAGGAAATGTACAGAACTATGCAAACAGCAAAGTTGGGAAAGAAGAATAAAGAGCTGGGACAGACATGGGAGTCTAGCTAAATTTGGCAAAAAATGAGTCGCATTCAACACAACTGTCAATGCCCAAAGAAGGACATACGTACCATGTTAGCTTAACATGTTCTAGCTGCTGCTTCTGTCAAACCCTAAAATCAAAGCAGAAAAACCCCAAATCCCCTTCAGTTAAAACTTAGTGTCGTATCATCACGCTTTATATTTGGTCCTCACTACGAACCAATCCAACAAGCACAGCCTATACAGAAATGCACAGAGTCGTTTCTGTCATCGAAACTCAAGACAGAAATGCCTTCAGTCTGGAACTGAAAGGGACTCCAATTAATACAATCAGCTCGATCATTTCAAACCCCAATGATAATGAAGATGATAGATTCAAGTAATTCAGCACCGACGAAAACATCTAATACACAAATGTTATAATGAATCTTCGCCGACAGTAAGCATGCATGCCACAAAATTCTACGGCATGCAAGAAAAGCAATTGCATTCGTTTCATTCTGTTTCATAATTTCTCAGATCCTTGATAACTCTTTGTTGACCTCAGAGAGACTTTGTTTACGCAAACTAATTTATACAGTAGAAATAGACGCATGATAATGATGTGTATATTTACGAGCAAAATCAGTTTTAGTCGCATTTCTTTTACTTTCTTGACTACATTGTCCAAGCTAGCTCCCCAAATGAGTACTGGCCGGTATGTCAATCGTAATCAAGCAATCCTCAGAAATCAAAGGAATCCAGAACGACAGCAACAGCAACTACCAAGTGACAAAAGCTCCAGACTTTGAAATTTCAGTCAAACTTTTGATTTTTCGTTCCGAAAGAGCTGATGATGATCTGAACATGATCCAAGAAAGTTGTAATAATGAACTAAATCCTATGCAACAGCCGTAATTATAATCTTAAGAATGGAGGAAAACATTGCTACTTAGGGTACAGTCTTAGACTAATAGCGTGATTACAAGTAAGCTAACTAGCTAAGCACTCTTGTGCTAACCGCTAATCCAACCGTAACTCTCGTAGTCTTGTCATTCTTTGTCTTCGATGTTGGAAAAGCTATAAACATCATAAAAGTTTGTGAGTAAACGATAAGATTAACGACAGGTAATCGGTTTCGAATCGATCATTAACAAAACAATTAAACTGTAAAGATCCAATTCCAAGGGGAGGAGTTCAAGATCTGATTAGCTAGAATCTTGATGAGCTTGAACATTGATTGGTCAATGAAACTAGCTAGGGATGTTATCTAGATCAAATGTCTTAAAGTATCAGTCTTAGCTTGCTCGGTATATATCTAGCTTATAAAACTATACTCTAGTGCCTTTTCCATTGTAACTAAGGGAAGCACTTAGAAGTGAAGCATCTTCGAATTCCTCTTTTGACTTTGTCAGCTCCACACCAGCCATTGTTGTAGTGTATTGTCTTCTTCACCGAAAGCCATTTCCATTTGGTCGGTAGTGCAGGGGAAGAGACAGACGCTCAAACAGGGTGTGAAATTAGGATTTGGAATTATGATTAGGATTAGGATTAGGATTGATAAGAATTTGGTTGGTGTTCACACATACGCTAATTCGCACGTGTCAGCAGTTTTGGCCTTAAATATCTGATCGAAAACGCGTGAAACGGTCATTTTCTTTGTCACAGAATCATTTGCCGAATTGGACAAGACACAAGACAATATGGGAAGTGAGATTGTTAAGAGAAGAGTGGAATCTAATACTTCGTCTACTTGGTTGACCTGGTCTGCGGAACTCTGCAAGTTGAAACCGAAGACGAAGACGAAAACGAAAACGAAAACGAAAACGAAAACGAAGTCGAACCCGAAACATCCTCATTCATCCCAAGCTCGAATATGACCCGTATGCCAAACAAGTATGGTATCGAGAAGAGAGCAGCCCTCTCCCGAGGCCTCAGATGCAGTGTGTCGCTAACAGAGGAAACCGAAAATGAAGTTCCTCAATGTACAAGTGTCTATGGTGATGACATAATTGTCCAATGATACTACACTTCAAGTCATAGTTGGTATTCTTACTTCTACGGTTCCAAAGGGTCTATTATTTAGGACACTGTTGGATATACCATAATAATCAAAATACGAAAAGCATCAAGTTGCTGCAGATAAAACTCAAAATGTCATTAAATGGTGCCAAATGGGGGCAATCTGTATTAGGAGTGTCATGCTCAGAAACAATTATCAAAATAAGTTCCTTCAAGGTTTTAAGCAGAAGCTACAACACATAATAAGCATCTAAATGCTAAATACTAGGCTACACGAAACTACAGATCTCTTGATCAAACCCACAGTCGATGTCCTGGGAACTACAAATTGCAACAGACAAAGCTCCGACTCCACTCGTCACCAGACACTAGTACAGACCACCAGGATCATTCCTCCTCAGCTTGGGGTGACCGACTGCAGTTAACAACAGTATTAAGTAACACGGTATGCAAAGCATAAAATGAAGACAACTGCAGTTAGTTACTTGGATTGAATTTCAAACCTGTTGTATCTCTCATGCATGGGGCTTTCAGGCCCACCATAATTGGGGCTGTCCTTGGCATCTGGCACTGAGTTGGGACTCGGAATGCGACCTTCCTCGGGGCTGTTGGCTCTATCTCCCTCATAAGGGCTAATGCTAGGACCATGACCATTTTCAGGGCTAGCTCTAGTTCTCTTATAAGGAGTAGGACTAGGGCTTCGAGCGTGACCATTTTCAGCAGCAGCCACATCTCTTCCAACATAAGGGCTACGGCTGCGGCTGCGGCTGCGGTCACGACCATGATCAGCACTCACCCTCTCTTTTCGGGGACTACGACTGGAGACCCTCCCATGAACAGATCTCTCCCTCCTATAAGGACTAGGGCTACGCCCACGGGCATAGTCAGGGCTTGCTCTTTCCCTTCGGTAAGGACTTGTGCCACGTCCATAATCAGGACTACCCCTCTCCCTTCGGTATGGACCAGGACTAGGGCCACGGCCATAATCAGGGCTTCCCCTCTCTCTTTTGTAGGGACTTGGGGATCGTCTTCTGTCACGGCCTCTCTCTAGTGACCTCTCACGACTTCTCCTGTCAGGGCTATAGCCATCTCTTCTTTCATCATCATCACGAACTGCATATTCAACTGATATAACTCGGTCCATCAGCTTGCTGCAGAAAACACAAATCCAGCAAACAAACGTTAGTGCAACTTCATGTAAAACTGGTACAGAATTAACAGGGAAGAAAAATGAGCCTGCTCTGATTGACACCTAGCAGGAACTCCAATTTCCAAATAATAATAATAATAATAATGAAAGTTGCATCATCAAATACCGACCTCATGTTTGTAGCCTCCAGTGCCCTAGTAGCATCCTCCTGTGACTCATACTGAACAAATGCGAAGTTCCTTCGGATCCTTACACTTATTATTTTCCCATATGGATCAAAATGCCTCTCCAAATCCTTGGTCCTGGTGTGATATGGATCAAAATTTATCACAAACAAGGTCTTTGATGGTCTCGTGATAGTTGAAGACCTTCTTGAAGCACCAGGTCTTCTAGAGCCACGCTCATGCTACAATAAACATAAACGTGCTTAAGACTGTATACACTTGAAACAAACCAGACAACCAGTTACAAGACAAGGAGTGATAAAAGGGCACTCACACTGGATACCTTCGACCATTCAACACGAAGCCTGCGTCCTTTCCTACCAAATTCTCTCCGATCAAGTCCTCGTATCGCATAGTCTGCATCTCTCTCGTCATCCATGTAAATGAAAGCAAAACCTACAAAACAGTAAGGTAAAATACCCTGAATAGATTGAAATCAAATCCCATATCTGTTGTACGAAACGAAGGCAAGGTCCCCCGACAAGGATTCTTCAAGAAGAGACAGCATTCCACCCTTTGGCAATGTAACAAGCCACCCAGATTCTATCCTATTTTATAAGTTTGGCAACCTCCTGGAAATCTATAAACTAAGTGACTAATAAAATTAGTAACAGACCTTGTATAATGAACTACGTGATGTCAAGGGACAAGAATCCAAAAGTGAATGTCTCATGGTGGGTCAGTGTAAAGATGGTGCCTTCTCCATCTAATCTGCTGCCTTTGCTGTGGAATCAGCACAGTTTCAATCTTGAAACATGTCTGACACTGAAGGCTGGGCGTAAGTCATGAGGAATGAAAGGCAATGGTGACTGTGGAAAGTGGAATGGTGGTAGTGCCATTGCAGGTCAGAATGTCTCTTCTTGAAAACAAGAAAAGGGATCTCGTCACAGGCAAGAAACGAAATTCTGTAGAGCCCATCCACTAGCCTGGAAGAGAATGGATATCCCAAGATAATCCTGCGTCAAAGAAAATGTTGAGTATGGGGGTTTATGCGTCATATAATACATGCTTGTTTCTTAAACGTATCCTGAACCCCCACAGGAACTCAACAACGGAAGACGGCTGCCGCGGAGCATGTGTTCGGGATGATAATTCGAATGGGCTGCCGAAGAAGCAGGGGCATAGGTGAGACGCGGATAAGGCAGGGATGCATTGCCTTGCTTCTGTTACCTCCAGGCATGATAGTTTTATATGATCCTTACTATCAGTGGACAATCAGTGCAGATTACATGCAAATGCACAGATTTGGACCTTTGTTTTGAAAAAAATAGCAAACCAGACACATGAATAATGTCCACATTTAACGATCAACACACAGTAACCTTCCTAATGGTTTAGACGAATCAAAACTGGTGGAAAATAAATGCTGGGTTTTGGAAGCTCATACATGTTTATGATAAAACCTAATAGCCCAAACACACAAATTAAACTACAATCTTTAAATGAAAATGTCACAGTTTTCTAATATCTCAAAAGAGTTGCAACTTATAATTCTTATTGCAAGTGAAAGAAAGGGTGATTTTGGAAAAATAAGCAGAACATGGAAATGAGAAAGACCCAAGAGTTAACAAAATAATAAGCTTCAGGCAGATGGAAAGGTAACCAACACAAGATGAGCAAAAGAACTCACCAGCCTTCATATCCACCCTATCAACTTTCCCATATCTTCCAAAAAGCCGCTCCAGATCATTCTGTCGAGCATCATATTCAAAATTCCCACAAAAAATGGGCCTCATTTCCTGGAACAAGCAAGATCAACCATTAACAAACATGCTAAACACGCCATTCAAATAAATAAGACCAATATAACTCTGCATTCAATCCATCACAGAAGCATATCATATCGTATCACGAACAAACTAACAATCAAGCATTGCCTATTCACAGAATTACATCACCGTTTAATTTTCTCTATAGACTGCTACATTACAAGACTAATTTCATTATCAAAACCTCAAATCACACTCTTTTTCAGCTGAAAACTAAGATAGCAGTCACAAAAAGCTCAAGAATTTCTGGAAAATCACTCCGCAAGATTCATCAAAATTCATCCTTAACACTAAACCAGACCTCCAAATTCAATTTAACCAAATCAAAACACGTATCAATTTAAATTCAACCAGTCAAAACACCGAAACCAATCCTTAATCCAAGAATCAACACCTCGAAATCAAATCCACATCAATTCAAAACCAGATCAAGAAACAACAAAGCCAGATCTACAATTACGCATAACCTAATTGCCAGATCCCCATTTCTTGAACAAAGAAGCACCGTACGAAAGCGTTTCATTTCGGATTTGAATCAAGAGCAGCTAAAATATTGTAGCTACGAAAATAGAGATCGGATTTCGGTGGATTCTTACCTCAACTCAGACGCCGGCGATTTGAAAGTAACGGAGCTCAAACCCTAGCGATGTCAGATGAGTCTGTGTGAGTATCTTCGATTTGACCGAAATAAAAAGCCATGAGTGAGATAAATAGCCCAAGTTTTGGAAATTTGGATATTGTCCAAAAAGACCTTGTACTTTCACTTATTGGTAATTTCTGTCCTCTTTTCTTTTTCTTTTTCTTTTTTCTCCAATTTTTTTCTTTTCTTTTTAGGTTCTTGTTATAATTGATAATTGGATATCATAGTTGTAATGTATTTGATCAGATTGGGTATAAATGAGCTTGTTAAGAGCATGACAATAGCTACACGGTCACTGTATTGGTTTTGGCCTGTTTTACGAGTCAGTTTGGTTGGACATCAAACCATATATACACTATGAAGTATATATATAGTTTCGTATCAATCTTATGTTATTATACTTCATTTTGAACTAGATTGAAATACATTCAAATATAGAGACTAGAAAACAAAAGAGAAACCAAAAGAAAAGAAATTTGTAATGCATGCATTTTGTAGCTGAATTTCATTAGTATGGCCAAGTAATCTAATCAGATAAACCAATTAGGAGCTTTAGAGGAAGAACCAGATTGCTCCTCGTGAACTTGATCAGTACTCAACTGAATCTCAGATGACTGTCCATGTCCATTAGAGCTAAGAATTGCATTCTCAGCACGTAGTTTGGCTAATTCAGATTCAATGTTATGTATTTGTTGTTGCAAGTAGAAAATAATCACAGCGCAGCCATACACAAGATTTTGTGTTCTACTTTCAGCCTCATAGCATAAGGTTTCAACTGCTTGAGCTCGGAAATACAGTTGCAATTCCTGATATATCATAAGGAATAACACGTCAAAATAAATCTAAATTGCTTCCCTAGCACATTGCTTTAGTGAGAGATATACCGGTGATGTGACACAAGTGTGTGTGTGTGTATAGTGTTCAATGAATAGTACCTTGAGCATGGTGGCAACATTCTTGGCACCATAGATTCTATGAACATTCTCAAATCTTTGGGGATTGTTGGAGGGAAAATAGGGAGCAAATATGCAATCTTCCGGACATGCCTTTCTCAAATACTTGCAAGCAGCACAGCGACCCGTAACCATGATTCCAAATCTAGAGTGGATCTCAGAATCTCACTCACAAAGATTTCTTGATCTTCTTTTTCTTGAGAAAGGAATCTGTTAGAAAGATTTTCTGGTGTCTTGGTTTATAAAGAAGAAAAGAATATGGTACATGTATGGATTTTGTGTTAGATATGGATAGAAAATTCCAACGGCTACTTTTTTTTTGAAATTGAAGATTTTTTTTGGTAAGTTGATCTAATTATTAGAACTTACAATTAGGGTATGATTTTTTCATTTCAAATTTCTTACTCTTTACAACCATTGTATTTGTATTGGTTTTAGAAACTTTTGTGGTTTCCTTAATTTGCTTATGAATCTATTCGCATTTTGGAGAGAATTTCCAACAGCTGCATTTCATTCAAATTGTACTAATTTCATTTTGTTAATATTATTTTTTGTTTCCTAATAGCATCCTTAGATCATCTGCGTTTCTTGTTATATCTATAAAGTCGATCAATCGTGGAGTCCTCGAGTTCATAGTTAGTGAGTCCTGATAGCTCCATGTTTTGAGATTTACTGAATCTATGTTATTTAGAGTAGTGATGATTTCATCGTCCTCAACCAAGATATTGATTGGCAGAACACTGCCTTTCTTGAACAACTCCATCAGCATCCATTTATCCTTAAACGGTATGAATGTGGTGCACTTCTTTGATCCCCAAACGAGGGTTCTTGGTGGTACAAGAAGATACATGCATGCTGCTCGGGTCTAGACCAATAATGGTGATTCCCATCTGCACATCAAATGAAGCCTGCGGTTACAAGTGTGTAAGATCTTCTTATTTTTACACCCATAGTACGTAGACCAATGTCAATCATTTTGAGGTATGTAATTACTAATTATAATTAGTTAGTGTTTTTTTTTTGGAAAATGCCCATTTAGTACTAATTCAAACCCCTTATTTCCTATTTCAATGATAATCTTTTGTATTAGCCCATTCCAATATAAGGTAACCATTTTTATACCCAAATGCACAAATCTTTACTAAAGTCTTAACAAACCATATTATTTTAGGATCCGGATTCTCTCCTAAGAAACCTCTCCTAATATTGCCTAATAAGTCGATCTTGACCGTCCGTTCCAAATCAATGGCCAAAATCTTTCATGCCCACCAACTTCGCATTTATTCCTCCAACTCTCTCTATCGCTCAAATTTTCGTCCAAACTCTCTCTCCCTCTCTTCCTAGCTGCCGGCTCCATCGCCCGTCTCCGACGTCCTCTGCCGTCCTTTTGAATGCTCCGGCTCGGCGTAATGGAAAATTTGTTGAAGATTAGCTGGAGAGAGGACCCGAAGCTCAAATCTAAATGAAATCAAATCTAAAGAGATGTATGGGAAAACAATTGGTAGTATTTCAAACTTGTTCTCGCCTCCCAATATCCTCATCATCTCTTAGCACTTTAATTAGAAGAACCCATTGGCTTCATCAAGTTCTGTATGTCACCCGGGGCACCAATCTGCTTCAACATGTTTTGGTTAAAACCACCCTTCTTAGGAATCGTAAGTCCTTTCATTTAACTCCACAACTCAGCAAAGAGCTTGTACCCTTCAAGCATCTCTATCAGTACTTCTCTTACCAACGACCATAACCTTGTGCGATTCGCCCTATACGAGAATCGGTAATAGTCAACTATGTCGACTTGCTTAATCATAGAAATCTTCTGTTACCTATACCGCCGCGGAGAAGGCGGACGCCGGAGCCGGCGGCTGGGAAGAGAGTGTTTGGGGAAGAGAGAGAGAGAGAGAGAGAGAGAGTTGGGCGAGATTTTGATCGATATAGAGAGTTGGAGGAGTATGAGAAATTGGTTTTTACGTAAGGTATGAGAGATCATGACCATTGATTTGGAACGGACGGTCAAGATCGACTTATTAGGCAATATTAGGAGAGGTTTCTTAGGAGAGAATCCGGATCCATTATTTTAAGGCTATTTTGCCCCCACCTCTTCAACATGAAAAGACTTGGCCGGAACCTCGGAATCCGGTCACTGGCCGCCGGACTCCGGTCACCGGAATTTTCTTTACCGCCGGACTCCGGTCACCAGAATTTTCCCTGTAACTAGTTACTGACCCCCAATAACCAGTTACTGACCAGTTAACGACCCTTAATAACCAGTTATTAACCCCCAGTAATCAGTTACTGACACCCAGTAACCAGTTACTGACACCCAGTAACCAATTACTGACCCCCAGTAATCACTTTGTTTTCAGTTACTGAACCCAGTAATCACCCAGTAATCATTTTGTTTTCAGTTACTGACACCCAGTAATCACCCAATAATCATGTTGTTTTCAGTTATTGACCAGTTACTGACACCCAGTAACCAATTACTGACCCCAGTAATCGGTTACTGACCAGTTATTGACACCTAGTAACCAGTTACTGACTCCCAGTAACTTAGTTATAGACCCCAATAATCAAACATTTTCTTCCTCAAGACATACTGTTACTGTAGGTTTCTGATAAATGACTTTAGCGCAAAAGGCAACAAGAATAGCAAAACCAGCAAAAACAACAAGACAACAAAAAGAACTAAAGCTTGGATTAAAATCATATATTAAGTACCAACAACAAAGAAGAATTTTCTCTGAAGCAATTCCATAACTCAGCTAGAGGAGAAGAATATGGCCAGCGCGGTGATGGAGCTAAACCAAATCCCGGAGATCGGAGCAAGAGAAGAATATGGCCGGCGCAGTGATGGAGCATCAGTCACACTCGACCGGCGCAGTGATGGAGCTGAACCAAATCCCGGAGATCGGAGCAAGAGAAGAATATGGCCGGTGCGATGATGGAGCTGAACCAGATCTATGAAGAATATTAAGTACCCTATCAATGCCGATGTTGACTTCACGACGAGCTAGATCGAGCTAGAGGAAAAGAATATGGCTGGCGCGGTGATGGAGCTGAACCACATCCCAGAGATCGGAGCAAGAGAGACGTCGGTTGTCGTGGTCCGGTGGTCGTCGTCCAGATCTTCATCATCTAAATCGAAGCATCGGCGTCGGGGCTTTATCGGCGTCGGCGTCGGCGTCCTCGATGTCGAGGCTTTGTTGGCATCGGCGTCGGCGTTGAAGATGTGTGTTTGTGAGAGAGAGAGAGAGAGAGAGAGAGAGAGAGAGAGAGAGAGAGAGAGAGAGAGAGAGTAGATCGGGAAGCTGGAAGTTGGGTTGGGCTGTAGATATAAGGTTAAGGGTGATGTTTTCTTTTTGATAAGAATAATTGGAATAGGCTCATGTAAAAGTTTTTATTGAAATAGGCTATTAGATCCTTATTTTTTACTAAATGGGCATTTTCCCCTTTTTTTTCCTGCCACATATCTTGTTGTTTTCTTCTTTTCTTTGTGAGGGTGTGTACCGGGTACATATAAACAAAGGTAGCATTCCCGCAGCAAAATTATGAGTATATTGATGGAAAAATGTATCTTAGATTAGAGTCATTTGAAATTTCACATCAGAAACATGAAAAGTTATTACTGAATTATAAAGAATGGTACCACATACACCAATGTCGAGGCCTGTTATGTAAAACCCCATATCTGTTTCATATCCGGGTGGCTAAACTGAGGACAGTATCGGCATTTTTATATCCGTGTGTGTGGGACCCTCGGGGCCCGTCAGCTGCTTCCGCATAACAAGTGGTGGCCCAGGTGGCCCAGGTGACGCTTGAGACTTGGTGTGTCATACGATCAAGTTTCAATTTGTTGGAGCTCTCATTTGGATTAAGAACATAGGATTTGAAATTTGATGTTTGTGATTACGGTTGAGCTATTGAGACTTGGATCGTGAAATTTGGAGATGACTTGAACCATGGCAGGTGGAGATTGTTAGAAAAGTGTGGCTTAGATTAGAGTCATTTGGAATCCCACATCAGAAACGTGAATAGTTATAATTAGGTTACAAGGAATGGTACCACACACATTATTGTTGAGGTCTTTTATGTAAAACATCATACTCGTTTCTCATCCTGGTGGCTAAATTGGGGACAATATCAGTATTTCTGGACCCGTGTGTATGAGACCCTCGGAGCCTGTCGGCCACTTTCGCATAACACATATATCCTTGAGTTATTTCCACAATCACATCATGCACAATTCTATAATGCCAACCTAGAACACAAAACTATTAGTAAGCGAGATCCCCAAAACAATATGTGTACATCAAAACATAGCTACAAGCCTGCTAGAAGAACATAGACTTATCAATGGAAGTTTTAGAATCTAATCAATGAACAACACCCATTAACCATTATGGTGGCAGAATCATTAACCAATGAGATACTCTTGTGGATCTCGATCCAAGTACAGATTGGATGAGTGTGCTATCAGCTTGCTAACGTAACGAGGTTATCTCATTCTCAATTAAAAAAGAAAAAAAGAACTTATATTTACGTCAGGTAATGTTTTCTAATTTCAAATTTATCTTTAACGGACTAACTTTGAAAAATGTTTTTGATAATATTTTTTTCTTCCCTTTATCAACATGCATTACCATAACGTGTGTAACCGGGATCATACGGAAGTATAAAGAGGGAGCACTGAGCAAGAGGGAGAGCAAACTTTTTTTTTTACAAGGCACGCACAAGTATATATATGCTCTATGTAATGCATGTATTATCCAAGCATAAAGAGGACCGGGAGAGAGCAAGAGGGAGAGCAAACATTTTTTTATAAGACATAAGCATATGCTCCATGCATGTATTATACATATCGAAAGCAAATTAAGCACAATAATTAAGTCTCAATAACGAGATAAGATAGCCAAATTCAAATATATGTTCTACCGACTTGATCATCATCATAACTATAATTAGTACATGCATATAACATTGTTCTTCAACATACGTCTTAATTCTGTAGTTCTAGCTTTATAATCCAAATCCAATCGAATAGTAAAGAAAGGGTTTCTAACACTGAATTTTGACTGATATCGATACTTGCCCCCCTTCATGTATCTCCCTTCAATAGTCACCGAAACCAATAAGTGCATTCAGGAAGTCATCATCTCCATCCTGCAAGATAAGTGAAACCAAAATGCTCATTAGCAAAATCTCAAAACAGTACAGTTTCAATATATATAGAAGCTCCCACAAATGCTTTCTTGTTTGTGTGCCTCTATGTGGATTCACAAACAGTGGGTTACCCGAAGTTGGCTAAAAACGATGTTGTGAAACAAATGCTAAAGAAAGATCAGGTTAGAGATGAAACTGTACTATTCTTATTCTCTTAATCTACTACTGATGATCATATGAATTAGTAATTATAGTTCGAGTCCTTGACTTGCCTGAGAAGCGAGCTGTTGATCAAGTAGACTAGAATAGTCATCCGACTGAAACATGCTAGTGAATTCGGAGTTGAGCATCTGTTGATTACCTCCTTGCTGTCCCTGCACAGTTATATATAATACATTTGCCCAAATTAGTATATCATAAACAATATGGATACATGATCGATAAGGGTTCGGATTGCCCAAATTAGTATATATGGGTGCAATGTCTTATTACCGGGCTCCAAGATTGCTCATCATCAGCTGCATTATCTTCCTTATGGTACGAACCTAAGCCAAAAAAGTCAGGGTTCCCACTTTGGTTCGCAGTTGGGTTCAGCTCACCAAGTTGACTGTTAGAAGCAGAACTACAGCTCAAGTTTGGGTTCTCAACTTGGTTTGCAGTTGGGTTCAGGTCAAGATGACTGTCTGCAACAGGATTAGAGTTTAGAATGTTCAAAAAACGGACAGGGTCTAGCTGAGCCTCATCGTTAACAGCAGAGTTAAGCTTAACTTGGGAGTGGACAGTACGAGTAGGTGAAGGGTTCAGCTCAAATTGACTAATTGCATTAAGATTAGAGTTCTGCTGATCTTGGCCGTTCACAAAGGGATTAGGGGTCAGCTGAACTCGATCATTTGCAAAAGAATTAGCGATGTTAAGCTGATGAACTTCGCCATTCACGGAAGGATTAGGGTTCAGCTGAACTTGGCTATTTGCAACATGATTAGGGGTCTGCTGAACTAGACCATAGGCAGCATGATTAGTGTTTGCAACTTGTGCATCGATTGTAGGATTAGGTGCAGGAACCTTGTCTTGATATAACATGCTAGTCAAGTTGACAGGAACTTCTTCCCCACCTTGTTTCTACACCAAACGAATATGGCAAGATTAAATGCATGCAATATAATGCAAGCTTTTGAAACTAAAAATGAGAAATAATGTTTATCTAGCTGGTTAATTAAGTTCATATGTACCTGATGAGAAGGAGGCTGGCAGTTTTCGAGCTGCTGCAAGACCAGATTATTGATCACCATCATGTCATCGTCGTCATTGGCCAGAGAAATGTTGAAGTTTCTCGTGGCGTTGTTCGTTAGAGAACTAAAGGAAAAATCATTGTTTCCACAACCAGAAGTTGATGACATGCCATACTGATTTGGTTGCAGCCCATTTGGTGACAACAATAGTGAAGCATTTTGCTGCTGCTGAATGTTTCTCGGAAAAATTGGTGCAATTGGGTTTGCAGTACTAGTCTCAAACCTTGAAGAAGAAACATTACTCCCAATATTCCCTAGTGTTGGTGCATTGCAATTAGTACCGTTTAGGTTGACATTACGAACTCCGTTCGTAATCCCATTGACAACTTCATTGTTGATGGCCAATCCATTATATCCACCGTTTATAATATTGTCGAATCCACGGGCTGGTTGACTGGTTATGCCACCAAAGCTTGGCCCCCGATTAGCAATGTTCATAAGACTCATCAGGTTGTCAATGCTTGGAGATGAAACTCTGGGTGTGTTCCCAAAGTTGAATGGGTTAGAGGTGAAATTTGGTGCCTTTTGAAGCTGCTTGGCTTGACTTTGTTGCGAGTAAGTTTCCATCCAATTGGTACCACCATTCATAAGGCCATTTCCACCATTATTTATCAGACTGCCATAGCCTCCTATGCTTCCATTGTTGTTGTTCATCATCTGCATTCCAAAACTGGAGCCTTGGTTTGCTTGAGAAAACATGTTCATTCCATTACCAAGCTGTATTGAACGTTGTTGCTGAAGAGTATTGTTCATCAAGAGACGCGACTGCCCCGAACCAAAGAGTTGGCGACACTGAGGGTCGTTGCTAGCCAGGTTTAGAGCTGCTGATTGCTGATTGTAATTCATCGGATGTTGGAACGAGCTCGATCCAAGGTGGGCAGTACCAAGAGTAGCTAGGGTATTCTGCAATGGTGGTGCGAGTCCCATTTCATTCATCTGCAATTGTTGTTTCAGGTATTCAGCATATTGTTCTCGTCGGACATGATTGAAAGATGCTGTACTTGGAAGGCCAAATGCCAAGCTTGACCTGAATATCCTCTCAGACAAGCACTTTGACAGTCTAGCTTTCTCCGCAACTCGCTTCAAGAACATACGGTACTTCTGCAAAATGGTATTCATGGATACCATTGTTAATCGATCTTTCTATGTATATAAACGTATGTGTTTCTGATTAACAACTAACAAGGAAATGATCATCAAAGATTCAAAAGAAAACAAATATTATAACTTTCTTTGCATGATGTGGGAAGCGACATGAATTGGTGTTAATGGATAATTGGATATAAAAAATGGAAATAGAACCGTATAATCATTAAATTTAGACACATATATCAACTAATATATATATAGACTTTTAGAAAAACAAACCTGCAAATGGCTAGCTACGTTCTCCCTAGTCAAGCCAGGAACGTTCATGAACTCGAGGATTCTCTTTGGCACAGCCTCTGTATGTAAAACTAAACGGTAAACAATAGCTATTACTGGACCGAAAATTAATCAAAGAGTGAAAAATATAATACAAACTTACTGTCCAAGCCTATATGTTTGATGGCCAGCAGAAAGTGATTGTGAAGTGCATTACTCCACACCACTTTCGCCTTCTTTCTGGCAAGCAGACGCCGATCATGTTTACCATCATCTTCTTCTTCATCGTCCATATTCCTGTCCCTCTTGCGCATTTTTTTCTTACCGGACTGTCCCCTTTTGTGATCCTCCTTAAATTTGACGTCATTGTTGATGGAGATGCAATCTAAGTCCTCGAGCTCACCAGGACCCCGCAGCAGCTGGCCGGATGCGCCGACGTCCATTATCTCCTCGAGGGTGACACTGGAGGATCTGCTCTTCCTAGATTGAAGAACACACTTCCACACCATTTGTATGTCTTCTCTGCTCACAGGCTTTACTATATAGTACACACTTCCTCCCTCTAGACTCTTCAGTATAACGCTCTCTTTGTCATCCGCAGACATCACTGCACCCATTGAGTAATAAAATTAGTATATCGATCAAACTAAACTAAAAATTGATTCAACAAATTGAGTTAAAAGACATGAACTCACTAATGACGGGTAGCTCAAACTCATCATGTACTAGCTTCTGCAACTCCAAACCATTCATCTGAGGCATGTGGAGATCTGTAACAACCAGATCAAAGGAGCATTTTCCCTTTCGAAGGATGGAAAGAGCATCGATAGGGTTCGGAACAGTCACAACTGGAATCATTTAGGGCAAACAAAAGAAAATTACTATGTGAAATAGTTGATGAAAATTAACAATTGATTGGATATTACTAGAACATTATTTTCGTGTAGAATATTTGTCCAAAACAGTTTGTTGAACATCCTAGTAGCAAAAATGAATGATTTTATGTGCATATAATCTGTGTAAGGGCGGATCGGATGCATGTACAATGTGTAGTAGAATATTGATACGTGATTCCATCCAAATTAATTTCCTAAATAACATACAACGTATCATAGAATATTGATTTGTGATTCGATCCAAATTAATTTCTTAAATAGCATGGACTATACTGTAATGTTTACGGAAAAGAACAAAAGAAAAAAAGGTAACTATCAACACAACATGTTACTAGTAAAAATGCAATGAAGGTAATCATCATCATCAGACAAGATTACGCTAAATTATGTCTCATAAGATGTGCGCACATTCGCCCTCTAATGTTTGCACCTCTTTATCATCTCTGAACCAAATCTTACCGATAAAAAAAGAGTAAAGAAATTTGGGTTCTAAACACAAATTTTAGGGTGGCTAGCGTTCTGAAAATGAAAAGTTATTTTGGAGCCATCAAGCTAGTCAATTGAAAAACAAGGACTAGATGGTACCGACATCTTCAATTTCCACTAGAGAATTAAGATCTAATGAAGATGAAAGTGTAATTGGTTAATAAAACCACCACATGCAAGATGCAACTGACAAAACAACTCTAGTTAAAACCGATTTCAAATTATAAAGAATTAAGAACATCAAACATAAATTGAAATCTTGCTTAATGATGGAGTTTTTCATGAATTGAGCTAACTAGATGCAAAACATATATATATATATATATATATATATATATATATATATATAGGGCCCTTCCAATGCGGGATCCCTATTTTAAGCCATTTATAGGGATATGACATTACACCATCTTCCCGATTATAATTTTACATCTCCACCGTTCATATCTTAGGTATATATGAGTAGATCACCTATACAAAATTTCATATGATTTGGTGATCGTTAAGGCTTTCAAAATTTCAATTTAGTTTTAATGACCTTCAACGGTTTTAGTTTGACATAAGCTGGACCGTTCAAGATCATTAAAACTAAATCAAACTTTTGAAAGCCTTAACGATCACCAAATCATATGAAATTTTATAGAGGTGATATACTCATATAGACCTAAGATATGAACGGTGGAGATGTAAAAATTCAATTGGGAAGTGGTGTAATGCCATATCCCTAGAAAGTGGCCAAAAATAGGAATCCCTCAATGGAAGGGGGCTATATATATATATATATATATATATTTTTTTTTTTTCATGATATAAAGTCTCAGTCGACTACTCATGTACGAGGGAAAATTACGGGTTATCTAAATCAAAATCTGAAGCAAAAATTCAATCGAGTAACAAAAGCCAAGAAGACTAGAAACTCATAAGAAAGCCAGATCTACAAAAGCCAATCGTGGAGTCCTCATAGATAACGTTAATACCTTCATAGCTCCATGTTTTGAGCATTGCAGAAACTATGTTTAGAGTGGTGATATCATCGTCGACAAGCAAGATATTGATATTGGCAGAGTACTGCCTCCCTTCAACACCTCCCTCTGTATACATTTTTGCTTAAATGGTATGATTTTGGTGCACTCTTTGATCCCCAATGAGGGATATATATAATACAAGAAGATGCTTAGGTCCAATGCCACATCAAATTAAGCTGTTACAAGTGTTAAGAGGTCACTGCTGCTTTTTTCTTTTCAAAAAAAGAAAAAAAATCAGATCTGAGTTATTTCCACTGTATTTCCCAGACAGATTGCATGCAGCAAAGATTGAGTTACAGGGAGGATATGCATGAATCACCCCCTTTCACATTGCACACTAATTAATGGATAATTCTAGAGTGAAATAAAAATTAGCTAAAAATTATTACATTTTTACCAAAGATAGGAGGTTCATTAGAGCTCTTATCCTCCGGAAGATTCGCAATCTTGTAGTTTAAATTCTTCCAAATAAAATTAATATACCAATGTAGGAGTAAAATTTTCAAATTTTCGAGTTTCATTATACATTTGATGAATATTGCAATTGGGTAGGATTGTAGAGAAAGAGCTTAGCATTTTTGTTAGTTTCATTGAAGAAAATATGAATGCTCTAATTCATGGACAATTAAACAAGTTACTTCTTGCATATTGAGTTAAGGGTGTCTACATGCATTTTGTTACACATGTTACTATCCAAACTAGCTAGTTTATTTAGAAAATTACTCATAAGTGTCACTTTGAAAACTCTAGTAGCTAGTGTTTGAGTTAAATCAGCTTGATTTTTGGATTTTCAAAAATGTATTGACATTACTAGAAAATATAAGTTGCATCAGTTTATACAACTTGAATTAGTGTAGTTTGTCATAATGAGAGTAGAACGTAAGAGAATGTTCCGAGAGTATCAGTCTAATAACCGATCCACCCGACATAACGGTTAGCAATCGATTACGTACGTATACGTTTCGTAAATATTACATAATTTCACTCATCACAGCACCAACAATTTGGGCTTTCTGAAAATTACTACCAAAGTTGCTTAATTACTAAAGCAGAATCAAATTTAGGGGTAATTTTTATTACAATTGATATTACATCTTCATGTTAAGAAATATAAGTGAATGACAAAACTAAATTTCACATAGTAATTCATAATGTAAAAGTTGAAAATGCAGTCCACTATAGCAGTGCGAGACACGTCCGTACGTGAAGAAAATTACACGTATCCTTTTGTTTTTGTTTTCTCACTATTGAATCTAGCTGAGGTAAAATTTTGTTTTGATAATGTGAACTTATTTTACAACCTCAGCAAGAAATGTTTGATATGAATTGGTGGGAATGGTGTCACCATAGCTTTACAACTGATTCAAGTTCTCATTATAATTTGGCTGGCTCTACTAAAACCACAGTTACTAAACCAACACGGTTTTGATTTAAAGAAAAACCAACATTGTTTTAGAAATCCACTAACTTCTTGCTTGCATTAGTCGTCCATATATAACACTCGACAAACTAAATAAGTACAAGACTCACGGTTTTAAAAGAATCCGCTAGAGTTTAATTTTAATACTAGTGTCCATCGTTCATACTTACATGAGCACAAAATTCTTAAACGCGCAAAATGTAAAGGGCCAATTACGTACATGAACTTTTTCTTCTTCCTTTTGCCATAGAGAAGCAACACTACTCCAACACACCAAACATGCCGTGTCAAATGAAATCCAGGACCCTTAAATTTGTTTGCATTCTAAGCTTAACCATGTTACCTGGATGGAAAACTGTCACAGGTATCGTTTTATTACATCCTTATCCCATATTATATCCCACATAATACCAGTGGCTGTCCAAAACCTAACTGGAAAGCCACAATCCGCCCATAGATTCAAGCTTAAACGAATCTATTTGCCAGGATATATAAGTATGGCTGTGTTACCAAATACAACAGGCTCGTCCCTTTTGGTTGTCACAGAACTTCATGAATATGTACCAAATCTTACAATTACTCTTATCCCAGGTTTTGTTTTGTACATCTCCAGTTTAGGAAGTAGGAAAAATTCTTAGTTCTATACAAACTCCTCTCGCTAGGAAGAAGTACACTCCTCATATGCTAGCTTAATCATGCGAGGGAATTCTTTTCCAGAGAAACTAATATAAACACAGACACACTGTCGCACACAGCTACAAGTATGAATTCGTTGGAGATTGAGGAACTGATTAATTTGGAAGGTGCCAAGGACTCAAGGATTTCAGGTATTTCAAATTTCATTTTTTTTTGGTACGTATTTTGGAAATGAATAGGGTAATTTGCTAAATTCGTTATAATCTTTTGATACTGTTTGGCCACGATCCTCAACAGGGAGAGAGAGGTAAATGGTGGATTAAAATGCTTATAGGGCGTGCCACCGCGCGGACACAGAAAGTAAAAAGGTGCGCTGACCTGGACTTTTAACCAAACGATGGTGGGCTCCGGTGTCACCTCGCGGGCGATGAATTACGAGTAACCTCCTAATCATTTGAATCAATACTCGGTGAACGAGCAAAGCAACCAAAAAGATAACATGCAAGGCAAGACTCTGGAAGTAAAATGCTAAGGTGAAGTGCTTTAGCGTTGGGCTCAATTAGATCAAAAGTTTTTAGTTGTTTGTATGAGAGATTGTGTGCGTAGAATGATCATCGAACCCTCTTTATATAATGGTTCATAACTAATTGATAAAGATACAATTCTCATGATCTAAATAAGTTTATGCTATCAGAGTTGTACAAGGTTTTATTTTACTTGTTAATTAAGTAATTGGGTGACGCGCGTCTAACTACATAAATAGACTTCGCATAGGTCACATGTACTGACCTTTCGCTCATCAGAAACTTCTTAGTTTCCAATGCAGAATCAACCACTAAAGCTCTTTCTTATCCTGCAAGGTGATACAGTCCCCACCTCGCGTGTCTTCAGAACTAACACCCAAATAAGCTTATTTCTAGGGGCACAAGTATTGGCCTAAATGCTGCCCAAGACTTTATCTATTTAGCCTCGGATCCAATTCTCAACTGGGCTCAAACAAATACCATTCATATATGCCTTTCATTTCAATTGCTGTGTTAGAATCAAAATAATTAACAGACTGCCTAATGAAACAAGCTATACATATGAACAATATCCATACATGCATGATCAACTTGGAAGCATCAATCGATCCCCAAGTTACTGTTTCCCGTTAATTCATGAAAATTTGTCCACACAAGACGAAATTTTTCACCAATTTCTGGTTCCAAAACAACTTTGTGCAGTTTAAAAATGTTTGTAACACCAGCCAATTGAGCTTCACTCTATAAACCCACCTTTTATCTGCTCATAAAATGCCCACAAGACGATGCCAATGATAGTATCTCTAACCAAGTCCTTGAGCAACTTGACAACCCAGCCATTGGAAGCAGCATCGTTAGAACTCCATGAAGGCCTCTGTCCTCCTACAAGGTCTCGAAACCGCAGGTCTCCCGAGTCAGCCAGTAGTGCATAGATCACACCATTCATGTGGCCTTTTCCGATAACCCCAACAACTCTCTTACTCTTGTTGACAGCTTTGCTCCTCTTTAAAGACCATGCAAGGTACTACAATAGAACAAAAGAATGCACATAACTTCTAATGTTTTCACTATCAAATAGTCACTCCATCACAATTAAGACTTGTTCATAAAGGGTTATGTTATGTATATGTTGGAAGTTTCAGAGGTATTGTTGTTGATCGAAAAATACTTACGGTGTCACGTTCATGTATAAGAGGTTGCATGAGGGAGGGATATGAAGAACTTAGTTGCTCATACAGCTGAAAGGTGCTGTTACTTGTACTTGATTCCTACAATACAACATAGAAGCGAAAAATTCACTGATAAAGTAATAAACTAATAATAAGTTCGTGCTTCTTATGTGTCAGTGTGAAAATTAGTTGTGAAACTAAGTTCCTGGCCGTTCCTAATTCAAGAATAGCAAGAGATTCACCTTGAGACTCATCTGGGACATATCAGATGAAGATGTTATCCCACGAAAAACTGACGTCACTAAGCTCAGTTTCTCTGTCCATGTCAGAGAATTCCAAGCCCTTTCAAGCTACAGAGTAATGTTGTACATAACCAAATGAAGCAATGTCGTTAAATGTTGTCAACAAGTATTGCTAATCCAACTTCCACATTAAAGATTCAGAATTTAGGCTATACTATATATAGCATCAACCACAACATTGGAAGGGCCTAAATTTGTGCACACAGTTATTTCAATTGGACGATCCCCCAACACAATTTGACCACCAACTTCTTCAGAAGCTTTTCGAGCAGCTCGGAACTGCAATCAATTCAAATAAAGCTCACCAATAATGTCATAAACATAACTGGTATGCAGAGTGCATATCATCATCATGACTTCAAGTCTTTAATCTAACAATTCCAGTTTCATTACCCTATTAATACTGTTAACTCAAGCCAACTACCTCATCACCGAAAGGACGATTGATATCTGATGAGATCTTTGAAGAGAAAACCGCCAAGAGTACTCGTAATGCCAGAGCAGTTTGTCTCCCTGCCACAATATTCATGATCACATAAACGACGAAAAATTAATCCCACCATATTGATCAGTATGATATAAAGGTCGACCTGTTCGTTTGTATGTCAAAGCAGTCGAACTACACCATTATAAATAGCTTCTTACCCAAGTTTATGCTACGGCCAACGGCTCCAAAGAATCCATTTCCACTCAAGGAGACCATGTTCAACTTCAATTGTTGACCCGACTCATCATCCATGGAAGCATACATAATCCCAGCTCTGAAAATGGGCTCTGCAACAACTTAAGTTAAGATCGATGTGGATTGTATTAATTCATCCTCTTTGTTTTGTCACTTATAATAACAACATCACTCTATGTCTCTATCATACACAAAAATAAATTACAGAGTAATTTCTGTAATTTAAACACAATAATTCAACAATTTAATCATATCAAAATCAATCATAAAACCCTAAATCTGGTCATATAATTACTTGCCTGCTTCTACATAGTTCCACAACCACATCATCAGGGTTCACTGCCCTGACTACACGCTCAACCTCCAAAGCAGAGTCCTGAGAAATATGAGTGGTTCCAACTAACCATATCGCCTCAGGCTCAACGAACTCGGTTCTCCATGCGGGAACCGGACCGAACCGGCTTTTACCGACCAAGAACAAGCTCCCATTTTCAGCCAAATCAAGCAATTCAGGGTGAGTTTTTGCGATTGTGGCTCTTGAGTCTTCCAATATCTCTGACCTGAAATCGAAGTCTGGTGGTGGAGGTTTGATGGAAACCTTGATGGGTCTAAGAGGCTTGCGACGGAAGAAAACTGGGTTTGTGTGGAAAATCGGAAAGGTTGATCGAATGGTTTCCATGGGTGAGATAGAATGAGCTCGGTTCTTGTATCTTGTATGTGTTCGTCAGAGTTCAAGTCCTTCAGATAATTTGACCAATGCAAGAATGTGTCACCCGTTTTAGATAAGGAAACTAACTTTTAACGGACGTGGCTCACCATTGTAGTCTATTCTACAGTTTGCAGCGTTCGACCCCTTAAATAATTGGGATATTTCGTTATGTGTTTAAGTTTGTCACATATTTATTTATCTATATTTAAATTTGTATCAATTTCACATCTCCTATTTAGGGATTTTAAATCAACGCGCATAGTGCACATATTGATTTGTTACCATACGGGGGATAGTCCAAATAGGGGGCGTTCTATTGCGGACCGCTGAGTTGCAAACAGCTTGTGGACTTTTAAAATGAGTTTGTTGGATTACATTGACGGTCTACAAAATAGCAAGTACAAGTATTTATCATGTGGTCACATGCATCTAATTGTTAAATAACTAGATATAGTCTCTGAATATCTTGAATAAGAGCATCAAACATTCAAACGACTAACGCTCGTAGTTAGCTAGGATTGCAAAGCAATCACCGCATCGACTTATCTTAGAACTGAAATCAAACATGAATAGTTGGAGCCACTAATATAAGTAACTGTTGAATTAAAATAAGTGATATCCTCAGTGGGAATATAAGAGAGAGATCATATTATAGCATGTGCATAAATCTCTCTCGGTTTTGAACACAAAACATGTCCTCGCAGTCGACCAAAACCAATATAAGTAGCTCTTTCAGAAAACAAATATAAGTAGCTGAGTGGCGAGCATGATCGCTCTAATTAAACTATGATAAAAAATCCCCCATCCGGCAAAACAGCCTCATCCTCAAACATTGCACTTAGCAAGAAACCAGAATTAAACTAAGATCCAAATCCCCCATTTGGCAAAACAAAATCATTCTCACTGCACTTGTCAAAAGAACCAGAATTAAAAAGAGAACCAAACAGTGTTCTTGGTGGCACTAGAGCAGACACCATATAATTCGCCTAGCTTTTCTTCGCAGCGGTTAATACGTGTTTGTTTTGTAGCCTCATCATGCTTATTAAGAATCGAAAGCAAAATGTAACGCTAGCTAGCTCCCGCGACTTTCCCACGCTTCTTCCCCCTATTGCCCTTCAGTGGTTACGATACAGTTTTTAACCTAATCTCGCACACCTCCATTTTTTATATATACTTTGTGCCAGTCAAATCAAAACTTGACTCATATATTATATATAATACTACGTACGTGAAGCAACTGTATGGCTCATCCGTATGGCAACGTGCCCAAAAGTGACGAACAGCCATCCGATTCCAACCCACCTTTCTTTATTCAACTTCCTCCAACCAGCAGCACCTCCTCCTCCATTGTCAATGATCCTCAAGACCTCTCGGGCCTCCGTTCTCCGACCGGTGGTGGATCCGTTTCTTCTTCGCCAAGGAGCGGACACCCGCTTTACCGAGGGATCCGGAGCCGGAGCGGGAAATGGGTGTCCGAGATAAGGGAGCCACGTAAGTCTACCCGGATATGGCTTGGCACGTATGCAATGCCCGAGATGGCCGCCGCGGCGTACGACGTGGCCGCCATCGCGCTCAAAGGGCCTGATACGGCCCTCAATTTTCCCAGCGCCCTAATTAACTATCCGATCCCGGCTTCTTCGGCGGCCAGTGACATAAGGGCTGCTGCAGCTAGGGCAGCCGCGTCTAGGGCAGAGGTCATTAAGCAGGGAGAGAGCTCATCGGCGGGTGGGGTTGAAAATGTGGATAGGTCAGGTCGTGGTCGTGGTCGTCGTGCTGCGGTAACGTCAGATGACGGTGGTGGTTGTCAGGAGTTTATGGACGAGGAAGAGCTGCTGAATATGCCGAATTTGCTGGCGCACATGGCGGAGGGAATGCTGGTGAGTCCGCCAAGAGGACCCGCTAATGATTCGCCGGAAAATTCGGACGGAGAAAGTCTGTGGAGCTATTAATCATCTCACAGTGATCAACTCTATTCGGATCGAAATCGGGGGTATGAATTATGATCATATATACATATGATTGATTTGCATTATTAATAAGCAGCTCTTAATTAGCTAATCAAGAACTGGGTGTCCGCAGACGTTTTTCTTCTTTCTTTTTGGCTTTGGCTGGATGTAACATTTTCTGTCGGAGTTTGAGTTTCTTTCTGTGTGTTTTTGTTGGCCGGACCGATCGATGGTCGATCATTGTGGGTCTGAAATCTTTCTGTAGTCAGCTGCTTCCTATGTACTGCTTCTTTTTGCAGCTGATTAGTCTCACTGCTTCTGCTTTTGCTGGTATCCTATTATGATTCAGTTCTCGATAATCTATCTCTTTATCATTTGCAGCAGCTGCCATACTATCTGCTACTACCTTATCATATGTATGTCTGAATGTCTGATATGTATATATTGAGGATCTTTTAATTTGCTGTTGTTTGGTTAGTTAATTGCTTGAATTTGCCTGCTTAATTTCTTGACCAAATGCCTTAATTCAGGCCAAGTTAGCTCCTTATAATCATATATTTCCCTACTACACATCAGAAGAAGTCAAAGTTTCCGGACAGGAGGCTAATTTTGTGCCCAGGATCTAGGGCATATATAGATATATGTTTTAGATAATTGCTGGTCTGCTTGGATTTGCTGATCATCTGTGAAAGAGATGGGGAAACTGAATAACTGAAAGTGTACACAGCACAGTCTACATATGTGTGGATAGAAATATACTTAGAAACATACATAGCATCTGAATTTTAATACGTGTTGTATATGTGAAACAATAATATTAATACGATTGGCTAGCATCTTATGTTGTGAATTAGCTAAGTGCGATGGTGAGTCTATGACAAAAACATACATAAACCGTCTGAAAGAGGAAATTCGAATGTCTTGATTTTTAACCAAACACCATTTAGGACTCATTGTGTAGCTCCGAGACAAGACGAGTCGACTTAATTAGAAGTGTTGTTCAATGTGCAAGTGTCATTCAATAAGCAGAAGTAGCTTCCGTCGAGTTTAATAAAATCTAGATACTCAAATCACACATACTTACTGTGTACTCGTAGCTATTCAGGTTAGAACACTCTTCCGATATCTGCACATAAAGGTTTTTGACTAGTGCATCTCGTAGAACTTGGAGAAGATATACAACTAGCTGGAGGAGTCGGGGCCTAGGGACAGTGTCCTACTTGTGTATAAACAGTGTTAGACCTAGTCGACCCAGGTGATGATGAGCAGTGCTCAATATTGTAGTGTTGTTTTCCTTTATGTTATATATGGTAGTCTTTTTGGTTTCAGAAGTTGCAGCTACTAGTAGAGGCCCCGAGGGAGGTAGGCTGGGGTATTATATGTACAAGAACATGATGCTGCCACGTGAAGTCTCACAAAGAAACAACATGCTGCCACGTGTGCGGCGGGCCTCTAGACTGACAATCTGAGTGTGGCCTGGTCGCATCCATCCAAATTTGGAAAGATTCCAAGCTCCGAATGGAACCTGATATTTTCTAGTTTGGATTTTAAGCTACTAGCTAGTGTAATATTTTCTATGTGGATGCTAGGAGACGTTCGGCTCCAACTTGAGACGCTGTGCGTCGATCGTGTCACAAAATTTGCAGAATGTTGAGAATATAAGAAGCACAAGTGACTCGATCAACTCTGATGATGAAATGCTCGGATACTTGTCAAGAGAAATACATAGGGGGATAGGGTGTCAAAGAGACGTTCGAGAGTGTGGATTTGTATCACTCCGATGCCATAGTTGAATTCTTTGAATTTGGTATCACAAGATAACTGTGTAAAGTAGCTAATTACCCTTAATGAGGGCACTTGGTCCCTTTAAAAGGTCATGCGTTGGAATGAGTTACACCAAATGTTTTCGATTTGGAATTACTATGTACATCTCTATACTAACAATATTTGAGATGAACCTTCCAAGCTCCGAGTTTGATTCACGAAGATGACAAAGCGGCAAGTACTAGAAATGTGTGGTTGGAGCAATTTCATCCCACTTCGGATTTGGTCGTGTGGAAGATGTGATCTTTGATTACAAGTATTCCTGTATTTTCAATAACTGAACTAATTTGGAATTGGACATTTCGTATTTATATATTAAAATTACAAATTGAGTTGTTGATTAACTTGAAAAATAATTTTAAATCGATCTAGAGGTTGAGCATAACCCCAAAAAGTTTATACATACGCAATCGATTTGATTTCATTCATTCTTGCTTGGTTTTATTAGAATTAATTAGTGATTACAGTCAAGTTACTCATCATCTGTACATGTAAACAACACAGAGACTTATATACACGATTGACTTAAATGTATGTATATATGTACGTAGCATATCGACCCCCAAGGGGCCAAGACAAGGCCTCAAGAACAAATATGCACAGAGGCAGAGGCCGGAAAAAAATTACTTTCTCGGTTAACGAGCTAGATAGCCAGGATGCATGACAGTCCAACTAGTAAAGCTAAAGGCAGTTTCATCTATCGCTTTCTTTCAAAAATTAACCTAATTCCCAAACCCAACTAAGTTTCAATTGTACACAGCAGACATATATCTCTCCCTTGTTTCTTCCTTTGTCTGAAGAGAAAAGCTTAAAGGTTTGAAAAAACTTTCGTTAATTAATTCCTCAAGCAACGAAATGACAGATAAAACACAACCATAAAGCTAGCTACTACCAACTCAAGCTTTCTCCTAACATTTGTACCGACTAGGACGATGGTCGGAACTCTTCCTCTCAAGATGATGGTCGGAACTGGTAATTGGTAAACCCGACTTGATCGGAAATCGGTCGGATTCTAGCTAGGGTTTGAGTGGTCTTATTAACTCTACAGCCCCAACATGTCTCACAAGAGCTCAGATGAAGGACCACATACATAAATAATTAGTCAGAGGAGCTTTAAAATTGCCTTGGATTATACATGATATATGATGCTATGACATGATTGTACCAGCCAAGGGGAAAAATGAAACTTTTTACTGCATAAGTAATGCTGCGCTGTTTAAATTTCAGCTTAAACAATAAGCTATAAGCATTCATCAGATCGAAAACAGTAAAAAGAGATAAGAGATACTGGGTCAGGGTCAGGGTCATGATTAATTCTTTTTCAAGGCAAAGGACGACTTGTCTTGTCTACCTTAACTGTTTCTTCAGTAGGCAGAGAGATGGTGCATGTCTGAATCGATCATCATTTTTCTGAAAATTAGGTTTAGGTTTTTTGTGGTCGAAGTAGTCTGGCTTGAAGAGGGGGAGATGAGAATTGTGGTCCAAAATTCGGTACCGAGATGATTTTAAACTAATAAAAGAAAAAGAAGTGAAAAAAGCTCAGCTCCAATTCCAATTCCAAAATGCTGTCATCAGCTGTCGGAATCGAATAATGGCCAATGAATGAGATGTGGATCGATATAGCCAGGTTCAATTCACTCATTAGTTTTGAGGTCGATCAAAGACTACTGTTGCTAAAGCGGCTGCCACAATCAATTATGAAAATAATTGCATGAAAAATGTACAGATCGATGAAAGCATATATAAATAGGGCAGCCATGGACTGAAACTTGACATGCGCTTCAATGCTTCATCACCTTGCATGTCTTCAAGGTTGCTATCATCACTTCTCATCATTCAAGAACAAGCGAGTAAAAAGATAAGGCAAAAATAGGCATGTTAAGGTATATACGTGCTGAACTGAAGGTATAATCTGACAGCGATCTACTCTGATGGATTAATTTTAGGACAATATGAATGCTGTAGTAGTCTGTATTATTCAGTTATATTCTAAATACTTATTTTTTAAGTTTTTAGTTTTATTTTTCTACCGCTGTTTTAAATTATTAGAAAGTAGCTGTAAAAATTAATAATAATAATGCAGATAGACTGCTCTAACCCGTGTTGTCTTAAGATTAATCCAAAATATCCTAATCACAGTTGACCACACTCAGATCGTACCCTCAGTTCACTGTGTATGTATGTTGCCATGTCCCTTTTTGTTTCTCTAGAAAGTGCATCATTATGATTATAGCTATAAGGTGGAGACTAGATCAAATCATACCGTTATGGTCAGTTTAAACAGTTTCAAACCACACCAGATCAGATCATACCCTCAGTTGACTTCTGCATGCATGCATGCACTCCTAAAATTAGTTCGAAAATTGCAGATCAGTCTGACCCGGCCTATCACTCTCAGATCATACTCTCAGTTCACTATATATATTTGAGCTGTATTTCTAATTTTCTATAGCTAAATTGTTTTTTTTCCTTGATTTTTTAGAAGTGTCTATCTTTTAATCTCTTCACAGGGTTGGCCAGGGTTCATTACTGGTTCTCTGAAGTGGATTAATTAGGTGATGGAGTCGGATCGACAAGCAAATCTAGATCTCTGCTGAAGATCTCCTTTCTTTTTTCCATTACACTTAAATAATAGCACCTTACTCACTCATCATGACCTTTCCTCCCCGGCGGTAGGTATAAGGTACGACTACTGACCATTGAGTAAAGTTTCCAGACAATTAGATGCAAAGTTTGTGCCAAAGATTTAGGGCATCCCATCATTTCATGCTCCCAAATTATACACTTCACATACTAGTCACTGCTGCTTTGAACCTACTGTTCAATCTTTGGAAATAAAAGGGGAAAAATCGATGAAAGCTACGGTAAATGGTTAGTAGATCGATCATATTCAAGAGCAAAACTGTGGATTTTTCATTATTTCTTTCTTGTGTTTTTATTCTAGAATTCGAAAAATACATGTTAGTCCTATATATATGTTGCAAAGGTTTTAACCCCATGCCCGAACCAGATAGGCTATCTGCTATCAAGATAAAGTATGGCGTATTATTAGTTTTTGAATTTGAAAGAAGTGATAAGCTAGCTAGCTAGTTTCAGCAATCTGAGTGATGAAAAGATGAACAAATCGAAGTCGCCAGATTCATGCAGGCTTGCAGTGCAAAGGTACAAGGTCATGATTCAAAAACGTTGGTGGCGGACCATGCTAGTCGCTGACAGCGTTGTCGTTCATGTTCAGTACCTATATCTCAAAGAATCACACAGATGGCTCCATTTCTTCAATCATCACGATTATCTAGACTGTTGTAAATTTGGAATCCACTCCAATATATAACAACAGATCAACAACATTCAGAACGATCAGTATTCACTAGCTCGCTACAGATGGTCACTAACGATCGAGCTAGCCAAACACACGGTTGTCATATTCGTTTATGTTAACTGCTGATCACATCTTCAATTGTATGTTAAGAAACTATGCGCTTCTGGGTTGTTCCTGCGACCCCAAATTTGTATGCTTGAATATCTTTGTCTTTTTTGTGAGTTCAGTTATGAGTTATGATCACAGAACAATGCATACTGTAATATCAACTGAAACAAATTTAGTGTGTTGCAATGGGCTGGTATATGGTATTCCTGGAGTTAGTTTATTTACTGTACCCTTTTAATCTTCAGTGAAATTCTCAATAACCAACCACAGGATACTAAACAAAACGAGCAGCTAACAGTCATGGTATTTTTATGGGACCTGGATCCTCTCCTAACCTACCGGAGCTGCCTAAGCTCTTTGTGAGATGATGACACGTGTCTATACTTAATCCAATGGCTTATAATCTCTCCTTTCATTTCATTCTCTTCTTCCTTCATTTATCCCTCTTTATGTTTTCTCTTGATTCTGTTCTTCAGTCAGTCTCACACGATCTACTACGATCAGCGCCGACCAACTTCACAACTAATTAAGTTAATTAAATTTTTGCACCCATGTCCTAGACTGCTTCCCGAGATCCCCATGAATATGTATCTGACTACAGTCCCAATTCAGATCAAGCCGAGCACAACGATGTCTGGCCCAACAACTCCTTCCATTTTCGGTCAGAGACTCCGATGAGTCGTTGGTCCTCGCGCGCGCTCGGTTAACCCGACCAAGCACCGGCAGTGGTCCCATTAGGTTCGCTATGCGGATGCCGAAACGATGTCGTTTGAGGCGGACTGGGTGTGGAAAGGAGATCAGGGAAGATCGAAGTGGAGATGGCTTGGTATAGCAGAAAGAGGGTGAATAGGTTTGTGGGGGTGTGATTGAATTGATTGTCGTGTAATACTTTCTTTTTTCATGAACCGGGTCGCTTTTACGGCTACAACATCACCGTTCTCAAGTAAGTCTTGAGTTTCCTACCGAGTACAAACTCTTCATACTGTGAAGGGAAGAACATAACAGAAAGAAAGGGAAGAAAAAGACGAGAGATTCTAAGCCATAACTTAGATTAAGGCTGAACACGTGTCATCAACGGCTCGGGTAGGTTAGCAGGTTGGGAGAGGATCCGTGTCCATTTTTATGACTGCAATATATAGGGTGAATTCTGTAACTTTTTTCACACTCAAGATTCAAAGTAGTTGTCGATCACTTGGTCGTCCTTATCAATCGTTGCAACTTGATTGTAGAACAGTTGCGTCATGTCTCGATCACATGGCTTTTGACAGCATTAGTACTACATAGGAAGGTGAGACAGATGACAGCAGGAGCAAAGTTCCCTAGTGCAGGAGAGAGAGAGAGAGCCAAGAGAGCTAATGCTGAATTTCACTTCACTTAATCACATATATGAAAAAACATAACAAATTATTTGGAAAGAAAGAAAGTGGGGTTTGAATGAAGCCATTTACTACCTGACTCGGTTGTTACAGTCGGTTCAATTTTCTATAATATGAAGATTATCGGTTCAATTTATTGTTCCTGTTTGCACCATAAAAGAGAGGAATTATACCTACAAATATAAGACTCACAAGTAACGTTGAATTATAGCTGTAAGTCTGCATATGCCCAAAGAACCATTGTCCTATATACAACAAAAGAACCTATACATTACAGTACGACCTGCACTCATGATTAAATTTCTAGGGCATAAAACATTACCAAGAAAACTCCGAGGAAATTGGCCAAAACCTAGGGGGTGCGGGAGGAAGATGGGGTCCAAACTCCAATTAGGTTAAATATGAGTGGTGGGTATCAGGCGTGTACGGGACGGAAACTTTAAGCCGCCCAACATTTATAGAATGCTTTCCGAATTTTGCCGTATCTTAGAAACACTATTACAATGGCTTCTGTGGTCTCTGCTCTTTTGTTTTCTTTCATCAGTGCAGCATCACTATTGCTATAGCGGCTATAAGATATATCTGGAGGACAAATAAGTGGACGCAAAACATAATCCAATCAGGGGAAAAGACAGGAGGCTTTACAGGACCTCTTTTATGAAGAATACGAAGACGAAGACGAAGACGAAGACGAAGACGAAGACGAAGACGAAGATGAATATCAAGATATATGATCGAGGACAACTTGTCCGGGAGTTGAGGCTATTGCTATAGCGGCTATAAGATATATCTGGAGGACAAATAAGTGGACGCAAAACATAATCCAATCAGGGGAAAAGAGGCTTTACCGGACCTCTTTTATGAAGAAGACGAAGACGAAGACGAAGACGAAGACGAAGATGAAGATGAAGATCAAGATATATGATCGAGGACAACTTGTCCGGGAGTTGAGGCTAACAACAAGTTTGTTTCATCTATCAAGACAAAATAAACACAACCTCTTACTCTTTACTTGAATGGGTGACATTAAACCACCCGCGATTTTTCCTAGCTCAATAGCGACTAGAATGATCAAGATCAAATGAAAGTTTCATAAAGAAAACAAGAAGGAAAACTTACTAATTTCAAGCTCGAATGTTTTTCTATTTAGAGGCAGAGTGATGTTTATTGTGGAGCTCAATCAAACTTAGAAGCTGGATCGTGGAAATTAATGACCTCAAACTTGAAGGAGGCTGTGTTAGACACATTTGGTTAGGAGGCCAATGATGACTTATCTTGGTTCTTTGGGTCCAACTTCATCTTTGGTTCCATAAGATGAAATAGAAAATGGTACAGAGACCACGGTTAGTGACCTCGGTGACTAATTTTGGGGTTAATCTTTTCTATGAGTAATTATTCTCTGTATCCGGAACACCACGTGGCACTGCTAGGTGTTGTACCCGACCAATCATATAACTCAGATTCATGTGGGGACCAGCACGGGGTGAAAAAAGAAAAGAAAAAGTAATTAAATACACCAATCAGAAATAAGAACAAAACACGTGGACCAATGAGATTAAAGAGGAACATAAAACATATGGTGTTCCGGGTACAAATAATAATTTCCCCTTTTCTATAACCACTTTATCTCAATGACGTCCTCCATGGGTGGCATCCGATGAAATTAGAGAAAAACAGTAAATGTTTGAGCCCAAATTCTCTCTCGGGGGAAATTATTATTTGTACCCGGAACACCACCTGTTTTATGTTCCCCTTTAATTTCATTGGTCCACGTGTTTTGTTCTTATTTCTGATTGGTGTATTTAATTACTTTTTTTTTTTCCACCTCGTGCTGGTCCCCACATGAATCTGAGTTATATGATTGGTCGGGTACAACACCTAGCAGTGCCACGTGGTGTTCCGGGTACAAAGAATAATTACTCCTCTCTCGGATCCAAACAGTAAAACACCATCAAACCTCCCTCTTATGTTGACTGATCGGCTGCAAAAACTGGATACTGGAAGTGTTAGTAGGGGTCATTAGGCTTAGAGGACGATTAGCAGAACCTGTAGAAGTAGATAAGCATATGCTCGAGTTGGGAGAAGCTGTACTGATTCATAACAAGCCCAATACTTTATAGAAGGCCAGGCCTGTAGTTTCACCACACCATCAACAATTGGGCCACGTCATCATCCTCGTCTTGTATACTATCAAACCCGAGACGCGATGACTCGTTGCACACCCCAGAAGCCATGTGCCACTTTTTCTTACTCATAAAGGATCCAAGTACGTAACAGTCGATTCCAGAATAGTCCTGAGCCTGGGGTTAATTATAGTATTCCTATAAGGATAAGGATTCAATTCTTTCATCTCGACATTTGACACAGATCAGGTTCCTCTCAAAACTTCCCAAACAAGTCCAAACTGAGGGAAACTGGGTGGGGCCCAAAATTATGGTGACGAGGAGCGGCCCAGTTGTGTTGGGTTCAAGAAACATTCAATTAGAGCACGTGGTCCACACTTTTACGCGGGAAAAATGTGGGAGAAAATGGGAAATCCAGACCGCCAACTGGAATCCAGAAGGCAGTTATTATAACTGTCAAAACCATGTGGTAGTTGTGTTTTTAATATTTCTTTGGGTTCATTTCAAAAAGGTGCTTGCTTGTACTTATCGCCACGTCACCCACCGCCCTTCTTCCCGCCGTAGTTTCCAACGACCTTCTCAGACGCTCGTTGCACGCTCCCTCCTCCTCTACTTGCCCGATCTTTTCTTTTCAATTCCTCGGCTGGTCAACTCCCACTTCTTCTCTCTACAAAGACATGTTCACACCCTTCGTTTGTTTTTCTTATTGGTCAATATATTGTGACTTGTCTTTTAATTTATTGAACCTGTAAGTATAATATTGTCTCATTATTATTTTAGGTGCAAGCATATTGGAGATCAAAAATATTATCAACACAATCAATGATGACGACATTAATTTTTATTATTACATGTTTGTTTAGTTAAATACTTGCCTAACACAATCCACACCGCCAGTGTGTATGGAGAGAAGTTAATAGTTGAAAAAGAATTCAACATGTAACTTTAGTTAATCGTCTATTTACGAGAGTATGCTATTGTCTTTAGACAGACATATAGATCGATGAAGACAAACACCGAGTCAAATATGTGCATACAATCATAATTAATCGATCATTAATAGATAGTTTAATTTTTATACATGTTCCGTAAGTCATTTTCTAATATCGATTTGTTCGATTCTATATAAGTCACATGATACACAGATGCAAACATATTAGAACTTTAAACACGGATAAATTACTCATAATACTACAAAATACCCATAATCGACGTGTAGATGATGTCTCCTCCAAGTACAACAAGTAGCTGGTAGAAGCTAAGCTGCATGGAATCGGGTGCGGGTACGCAGAAGCGAAGCGCGGAAGCGTTTTTTTTCAAAAAAATTGGAAGCGTCGGAATAAAATAATAATATATATATTATAATTATATATTAAAAATAAATAAATATGACAACACTTTTTCTGAAAAAATAAAATATCATAGCAAGTTCAAAGTTCAAACATGACAACACTTTTCCTGAAAAAAATACCATAGCAAGTTCAAAGTTCATACATGACAACACTTTTCCTGAAAAAAAAATACCATAGCAAGTTTAAACATCAAAGTCACTGTTCAAAGTTTTACAATCAATTAACTCAAATAAAAATAAAGATCCATTAACATAAATGATATCATCCTCATGACTCAAATAAAAGAAATATTGTCATACTCAAACATCAAAGACTTCATTCTCATTCTCCTGAGCATTACCAAATATATCATTCTCCAAAGCTGGTTCATCAAGAGAAAGATCCTCAAACTCAAGCCTCCCAAGATTAGTTTCATCCAAAGAATCAAATTGATCACCTCCAACATCCCACATTTGACTCAGACCTTCTTTGTATGAATGACTCCTTCTAGATAAAAGGCGAAGGTTGGTGTGTACATACACCAAATCTTCAGCTCTTTGTGGAGTAATCTTGTTTCTTGTTGCCGAATGTATGAACTTGTAGGTACTCCAATTCCTTTCGCAACAAGAGGATGAAGAAGGTTGTCCAAGCAGCTTGAATGCTAAGGCTTGAAGCCTTGGTGCTGAAGCTCCATGCACTGCCCACCATGTCAAAGGTGGTAGTATGAACCTATCATGCATTGCATCGACATTGCAGAAATCGTCCATACACATGGAAAAATTGGAAAACTCCACATTCACTTCTCTCCGCTCATCCGCATTCTCATAATACTTCAAGATGCAATGTTTTCTTTCTCTTGTAACCTCAATATCTTGATGGGGAGCTTTTCGTGTACTATCCTCTCCTAGCCATTCCGGACTATAGTACCTAGATAATGAACATGACATATAAAATCAGTTAAGCAATTTCGGTAACTATTCATAGTAATTAAAAGTAAAGAAATTCATATTAACCAAACAATTTTTTTAGCATATACTTACTTGGGATTTAATGAGTGTGCTATACAATGAAGAGGTGTGCTACTCTTGCTCCATCGAGACGTTAGCACTTTGTGTATGACATTCCAAAAGCTTGATTCTTCATATAGTTGCTTCCTTTCTTTCCTATAAATAGCTTTCTTCACATTCTGAATCATATCTTCCCACCATTCGTACACCAAATGAAGAGACGGCCTATCAGTGTCTGCATGTCTGATCATACTATATATAGGCTCCATGAAGGATAGAACATAATCAACATCATCCCAAAACATCTCATCTAATATTTTTTGTTTCACAGCAGCAGCCTTCCTCACATCATCTTCTTTGTAATCATCCCATTTATTACTGATTACTATATGTTGCAAACCACCTTTTACTTTCCTGAATCTCCTGAACATCACAACTGTGGAGGCAAACCTAGTTGAAGCAACTGTAAGAAGCTTAAGGTCACAATGCTCTGTAAACATCACCAACCTCATTCCATGGTTCATTATGAAATTCTTCACAAATGAAACATCATCTACTAGAGGACTTATCCAACTACAAGCCGCATACACATCATCATTGCCTCTTGCATGTGCCGAAGGTGTACATATATTCTTCACAGCAAGGTTCAAGGTATGAACCACACATGGTGTCCAAAAGATTGTAGAATACTTTGCTGAAATAAGTGCACCAACCTTCACACAATTAGAAGCATTGTCAGTGATAACTTGTACCACATTTTCATGACCAACCTCCTTTATGTTTTCTATGATCATCTCAGCAATCATCTCACCAGTTCTCATTTCACCCTGACTGTTTACGACCCTCAACATCATTGGACCACTCTCATTTGCAGCAATTATATTGAAGATGGGTCTTCTTTGAGGATCCGACCAACCATCACTACATATACTCACTCCTTTGGTTTTCCATGTATCTTTGATCGGCTGCAAATGATGTTCAATGTTCTTCCTTTCTTTTTGTAGAAGTGTAGTCCGCAATGCATTGTAACCGGGTGGAACATATCCTGGAATGTTAGAGGCACGAATATACGAGTTGCGGTAATGAGGGTTTCTTGTAAGATTAAAAGGCAATCCACTAGTGTAAAACATTCTAGCTATCTCACCATCACATTGCTCCCTAGCATTACTTTGAAATGCCTTTTCTAGAGCTGAACCCATTCCCTTTCTCTTCTTTGGTTCCCCTTCACTTGATGTTGGAACACTATAACTCATATCATAATTAAGAGAAGAAGATGATGCATTCCTTGAAGTTGAAGGCAATGGAACTGATCTAGGGGCTGCATTTTTGACTCTTTGCGTGCAATCATTCACAAGCTTACTCATATTAGCTTGTTGTTGAGGACTAACCTTCAAGCAAGTTTTGATACCTTTTCCACCATCCTTCAACAAATGTGCTACAACTCTACCATAAGATCCAACATAGGAGTTATTGCAAAACTTGCATTGAAACCTCCATGTTCCTCCTCCAGGCATTTTTTCAATCTTATTAGTGAAAATCCACAACGGAGCTTTATCATCCACATCACCAACCTCAAAATTTTCTCCGGCATTAACGCTCCCAGCAGAACCATGACTACTTGGTGTAGTTGGTGGTTGGCTCATTCTGTAAAAATACAACACATTTATGGTCTATCATTTGTAATAATTATGTCAATTAACTAGCATAGTTGCTACTTAATTAACACAAGGGGCTTCTTCTCTGTAACAGACTAACAGCCCCATATGACATTTATATCAAATAGTTTAGTGAAGAGATATGATGATCTTCACAATATATGATCGAATGGCAATTAACTAGCATAGTTGCCAGGTAGAAATAGTCACCAGGAAAGTATATAGGTAGTTACCAGCTAATTGAATTCAAAACGTACGCATGTAAGATATATATATATATATATATATAGAATAGTATAATGCCATATTTGTATGTAGCAGATTTAACAGACACTAAAATATGCTTTGATCTTTCCCTGGTGGTGTGTGAAGAAGTTTGCAGGATAAAGTAACAATGGAATTGTGAGTTATCAGCAAGTCATTGCCCCCTACACTAAAATATCATCATAACCTTAATTTGTTTGCAGCAGTAGGTATTTGAGGCAGGTGGTTAGTGTTAATTATTCTCTACGGCTTCTTAACAATCATGAAGGTGTAGTAATCATGATGAACACAGTCATCACTTACACTACCCACAAGGCCAAACAGCTCTACATTCACTTGATCAAAATTTAGAGTGAAAATTCTCACGTTAACAGCAAAACCAAGTCCATTTCTGCTTAATCATGTTAACAGCAAAACCAAGTCCATGCCGATATAAAATGGAAAAAGAAAAACATGATTAATCCCTCTCTTCTTCTTCTTCTAGCTCTCTCTGATAGAAACATTAATCCCAAAACGAAACTAAAATAAAATCATATCTATACAATAACAATCATTAATCATATAATGATAAGACTTGCATGATCGAGAAGTAAGTCCCTCTCAATTTCAATTTCAGGAACATGAAACACAAGACAATAAATAAATAACTCTGTGGATCGAATACATACCGATTTAGAAGCACAAAACTCCTTGACCTTCTCACTAACGCGAGAAGCCTGCTTCTTCAAATCAGCATCCACAATCGGTAGAACCTCAGCAGCCCCTGCAGTTGATTCCACCAATCAATTAAGATATAAATAACCAATAATCACCATCCCAACCAATAATCACCATCATAACCTTATATAGGACGCAAAGCAGTTGCAGATCCGAGGGCGAGGGTGGAGGAGGTTGAGGACGGGAGAGGGCGCGGGTCTGGGAGCGGAGGGCGCGGAGGAGATGCAGATTTGGGAGACGAAGGAGGAGGAGGCGTAGAGAAGTTAGTGAGATTAGTGAGGTCTTATCTAACAAATTTGCCCACGCTTCCGATCGTCATCGTGGCGCTTCCGATATAGGAAGCTCCGCTTCCGTCGTGCTTTCAAAATCTCATTTTCCCAGAATCGCGCTTTCTCGCGCTTCCCCGCGCTTTCCCACGCTTTCACTTCGGAAACGCGAATCATGAGGAAAATGGCGCTTCCTATATCGTTAAATAGAAGAAGTAGTCAAATAGATAATGATATGAACCTTTTTTGGGGTTGCAAGAAATAATGTTAAACAACTAGAACAAGTCACGAGTGATGGAGACCGACCTTTGACCATGACATATCAGTGACGTACACTAATATCCACCGGTCAAAACACTGATCCCACACTAAATAGACACATCCAAATAACCCCAAAAGCCCATACCCAAGCCGCTTGGCCTCCTAACTCCCAACTCCAGCTGTTCCTTAATCCCATCCTCCTCAATAGCTGGCAGCTTATCATTTCCGTGTTCGCGTTTTCTCTCATCTCCGGAACCCCTGAAAAGCACACTTACCTATATACACATATATATAAACACAGTTATACCCACCCAATCCGTAAGTGCTTCGAATCTCAGATCACTTATAACTTTCAAAAGCTACTACTACTCATTTCATCAGTCAATCTCAGATCATACATTCATACCCAGTACTTGATCTTCAGCATCTCCAGCTCAGTAATTCAGTAGTAATGGATGGTGGTTTCTCAGCTTTGTCTCAGTACTATGATCACAACCCAGTTGGTTCGGATTTGCTGGAATCTTCGTCTCATTCCGATAACAACAGCGGCGGCGTTGGGCGGATGACCTTGTCAGACGAGGAGGTCATGCTGGCCGAGACGTACCCGAAGAAGAGGGCGGGAAGGAAGAAGTTCAAGGAGACGAGGCACCCGGTGTACCGCGGTGTGAGGAGGAGAAACTCCGGCAAGTGGGTTTGCGAGGTTCGTGAGCCGAACAAGAAGACGAGGATTTGGCTTGGGACTTTCCCCACTGCCGAAATGGCTGCGCGTGCCCACGACGTGGCGGCGATTGCCTTGAGGGGCCGGTCTGCGTGTTTGAACTTTGCCGACTCGGCGTGGCGGCTGCCGGTGCCGGCTTCTAATAGTGCTAAGGACATACAGACGGCGGCTGCCGAGGCGGCGGAGGCGTTTCGGCCTAATGGGGAGGAATCGGAAGTTGTGTCGAAAGCGGCGGAGGCGGTGGAGGCGGTGGAAGCGGAATCGGAACAACCGGTGTTTTATATGGACGAGGAGGATGTGTTTGGGATGCCGGGGTTGCTGGCCAACATGGCGGAAGGGATGCTACTGCCGCCTCCTCACTATAGTGGCTACGGCGGCGATGACATGGAAGCTTATGCTGATGTGTCACTATGGAGTTACTCCATTTAGGAGATTTGGAGGATTTGATTTGGAAAAAATCATTTTTCTCCGTACTTATAACTTCGTTTTTTTAGAAGTGTACTATGGGAAGGGAAAAAAAGAAAAAGAGGGGTTGTGGGAGTGAATGTTATGATTAGCTTAGCTAGTCAGCTATAGTTGTGTGACATAGTTTTCTATTTGTAATTGAGATCGTGACTAGTAATTTTGGTCGTTGAAAAAAAAAAAACAATGTCACTATATGGTATCAGTCAAAGTTGTAATTGAATGAAAAAAAAGCCAATTTGGTCTTATGCGATTCGAGAAATATGAAGAAAACTTTCATCCAAGATATCGTGTTTTCGACCTCTCTCCTTTTCACTTTGCCAAAGCTTTTGTAAATTGCAAGCCTTACTCCTTCACTCATACATAAGGTTGATTAAAATGCATAATGTCAACCCTCGTCCTTGTTTTCAAATGTTACCTGTAAATTTTGATTTACAACTCACACTGGTATTGAAGTGAGCAAACAATTCTTGCTTGGGAAAGTAACATCTGCAGAATTTGCATTGGACGAGTTGCTGCGAAGATCTGCAACACTCAATGATAGATAAGTGGCGATTGACATCTTCTATATTAGGACAGTAAACTCCACAAGTTTTGCATGGATGCATTCTCCTATTGTCCTAATGTAACGCTGGATCAAGAGACATTACATACGCTTGAATAGAAAGTAACACAAATCATGACACATGAAATGAGCATCATCATCAAGTAATTAACTAGATAACTTACCCGGTGATGGAGTGGGAGCACAGCTAAACCGATTACTTCACTTGTGCATAAGTGGGATAAGCGTAATTTCAAAAAGAAAGAAAGAAAAAGAAGTGGGATAAGCGTCCTCATGTGGCCAGTGGTATTCGAAGGTGCGCCAGCCTAGGGTTTTGCCAGAGAAGAATGTACCATTCGAGATGGAGGGGTAAACTATACGGAAATATATATGGATCATCACTACGACTGCTGGTAGGAGTTCAGAGTAGTTTGGAAAAGAAATTTCGAATGTGAATATTACCCCACGACCCTTGTTATATAAAGCGGCATTTACCAACACAAAACAAACTTTAAGACCTCCAAGATGGGTAATAGTGGATGAGAACGGTTGAAATTCAGTATGATCCACCTCTATGGTAGCAACATACTCCAGAAAAACAGGATTGGAGAAGTTGATGTGGAAGACATCTAACTTTCCTCGTAGTGGGAAAGCAATAACTTACAACTATCCTCCTCCAAGTCCAATGCATGTCATAGGGAAGCTTATCAAAAACATCTGATCCCAAGAGATAGATCGAGGCTCGCCTAATAAACTCTTCCATGGTCCGGTAGGCTCCGCCACGTCAAAGCAGTAGAAGACCGGAGTCATGCCGGAAGAGACCAAGATGTTGGTTCCCACAACTACACAAGAGAGAAGTCCTGTAGATTCCCTAATCGGGGGCGGAGGATCCGGAAGAGACGCCCATAATCCGGTTTTGGTATCAAATACCTCAAAGCACATGTAGGAGACTCGTTCAGGGTATAGATCGAGAACGTAGAATTCACCCTGGATCTCCATCAGCTTGGGACGTCCTTTTGGTGATTGTAATTGCGTAATACTGAAATCATCACGAGCTTTGGCTTTGGATTTGCCTCTTTCAGCTTTGATGATGCTGAGCTTCTTAACTCTTCGCAACTTGGGATTGGTCTCCAACACATAGACGTCGGAAGATCGATTCACGTCGTTTTGGTTGTTCAACTCCGCCGGAGAGAACAATCTGAGATCCAAACACACCGAAACTCATGCGGTAAGGAACCAATTCGCCTCGAAGAGAATCAACTTCTCTCAGAATATGGTTTTCGTCGTCTTGACTCATCATAGCTAGTTTTTTGGTTCGTCGTGATCTGGGAAAGGAGATGGCGATCGGAGTAGAGGAAAAGGAGAGCAGCTCGGTTAAGTTGATGGCCTGGACACTGTAGCAGCCTGACATCACGTAAGCGATCAGGTACGCCTCCAGGCTACATATGTACAACGATTTCTTGGCCGGATCCTCCATGGCTTCCCCAAACCCTAGACTGCGATATCTTGTGCCTAATTAATCTAGTATTTATACTCCTAGCCAAGGCGTGCAAACATTGGGGTGTACCGTTCTTTTAACTAAAATTGCATTCACAAATCTCTTGGTAATTGTGGTAATGAAAATTCTATGGAACACCAAATATATGGATGTTCTAGTTATATATGATATTTGTCTTAGCGATTATTGGTCCTTCAGGGCACCTCCCACCTACGTACGTACCAAAACATACAGGTTCCGATTGATGAAATATTCTTAACGGATTTTTGTTTATGATCGAGGGTTTTAAAATCGAAAGCCGAGTGAAGTCATAAGTAGAATTTGTTCGATGCTTTTGGCTAGTATTCCACAAGTTCAGATGTATTCTAAAATTGATGTTCTATTACTAGATGTGCTCACAAATCACAATACATGCGAAGTTCAAAGAAGATGTTGAACTTCAAGTAGCTAGCTGAATTTGCTAGATCATATGCGGCATTCCATCGTTTGGACGATTAAAATCGAATTAGGTGGTGAGCTAGCATATGATCATGTTTTACTTAGCTGCTAGTATATGATCAGTCTCATGCTTTACTTAGCTTAAGTCATCTACGGCTATTAATTATCCGAAATCAAGCACCAACCAAAAAACCGGCAAGCACGAATCACAACATGCACAACATACAATTCAAAAAACCGGCACCAAAATCGCACCAACCAAACACGAAACTCACCCTTTCTCCACGGCAGCTGGACTGTACTGCTTGGCCATCAGCTTAGACAGCTGCTTCTTCTGGCCAGCCGGAGTAGGAGGATCAAAAAAATCAGCTGCATTTTCATCCTCCTCATTCCCACGCTTCACATTCTTCTTCTCACTCTTCTTCGAAGCCGCATTAGCTTGTTGAGCCTGAAAACCGCATCAATTCAAATCCATAAACACCTCAAATGTAATCGAAATTGCATCCAAATTCACTCCAAATCCAAACTAAACCGTAACTACCTGAAACTTAGCAGCTTTCTCCAACGCTTTTTGCTTCTTCAATTCTTTCTCTCTTGCCTGAAATCAACAATTTCCGTCGGTAAAAACTTGACAAAAATCGCAGGCTATAATCAATCGGTGAAAGTAAAAATACCTTCTCTTCCTTCTTCTTCTTCTTCTTCTCCGGGTCTTTGATTCCAGCGTCCATCTACAATTGAATCGAAGAGTCCACAGTTAGATGAAGAGTTGAGACTGACGGATGTGATTCGTCGGCGGTGGATTTATACTTACAGGTTTGGGGGCGGGAGCTGATTGGAGTAGAGGAGGCGGAGTATGGAAGCGACGGAGGGGTGCGGCGGCTGCAACTTTGATACGGTTGACGATGGAGGAGATATGCGGCTTCGCTAAAACCCTATAGCAGGGCCTAAGCATATATAACGTAATAACTGCCTCCTCGGTATATATTCGACCAGCTCTTATATATATATATATATATATACTTTTGTTTAGGAAAAAAGAAAACTTTGAGCATATGGACCAGAGGGGATGGTAATTGAGCCCAAAAAAACGAAAAGAAAAGAAAAAACATTTTTAACCGTCGAACTTATTATTTTTTAATTGGTAAAAAATTAGTGTCAAGTCGAAATCATCTCAAACTTGAGCACCAAGAAATCATTTCAAACTTGAACACCAAGAAATCATCCGAGTTAAGAAATTAGAGACCGAGGGACGTCATATGTGATTGCCATGACAAACTCCACTTTTCTATATACCAATCAAGGTGAAAAAGAATGTTTCTTTCGAGCTTTGGGGTTTGAGGTGCGAGTCTTGAGAAATGTTAGAAATGCTAGGTGAACCATCTTTTGGTGAACCACCTATAACCCATCTTATGTGGCAAGCTAATGTAACATATCCACGTCATCAATATCGGAAGCATGGGAATTTTCATCATCTGGTGGTGTAAGTGAGGTGACAGTATCCGTCCCCTCAGATTGTTCTAGGACAAGTGCAAGTGACTCAGAAATGTCATTTTGGTCGCACTTAAGCTCTTGCGCTTCATGAAGTGTCTCATTGCTGGATTCTCTGCCTTGGGTATAGAAAGCATTATGCTCTAGATTATGTTTTATGTAGCAAGCATAATGAACCTATGCGTATGCTTGCACTTTAAGTACTGGATGTCTGCAGTGAGATCGATCTGAAGTTGCTTTGGCAAATTGTATCACTGGGCCATATACGAGATGAAATAATGTCGAGCCCTCACTCTTTGGGAGTCGGAGTCGGATGTGATGATGTTCTCATCTATATGATCATCATAGATCCTTAAAAAGGGGCAGGGCATCAAGAACTAGTTAAAGGTACAAGTGCTGGTCACTACAATAATCTTGTATGGTATTTCCATGATTACAGAAAACGAGCCAGCGTCATCCTAAACAATGCACAAAGGCTATTCCACATCTCCAAGCTAGTATGTAGTTCTGTTTGGTTTATTAACAATATAAGATCTCTTATTAAGAGTGAAAACATTATGTCCACTTATAGATGCTTGTCGTCAATATCTGATATCGTTTCTGCATAAGCATATATACTTTCAATACATAGACAGAAATAACACAATAAGCTAAATGGTATCCACAAAGATCTACACTACAATAAAGAAACTCAGTTATTTTGACCCTCACGCCTACAAACTAAGAATTTTCCAGGAAAAAACCACCAACACAATTACCTGGAAACTTGGATTCTTTCAGTGGAAATAATTGGATATCTACCACTGAAATGCAAAAACCACGGAAACCACTGTGGTAAGCATTTCGGATAAATGCATACGCATGGAAAAAAAGAAGAAGAGTATTGATGAATCAACAGGGGAGAATACGTCATATATCTTGATAACTTCCACCATCTGAGCACACATCATATTCAGGAGGTACTATTTTGCTTTCTTCAGGAGAGCTGATGTCATAAACTCGGCATCATCCTTGACAAAACTCCACCAAAGGTATGTGAGAGGGATGGTGATTGCGTTAGAAATAGCATGAGCATCTATAAATCCCCGGTACGGTGGGAAGTCATATATCTCCAAGAGCATGGTAATGCTTCCTCCTGCAACAACCACCCACAACTTCCAGCGTGACGGATGATGGGTAGTACCAGCCCAAACAGCCCATGTAAGAAGCTGAAGAACGCCCATGGCTGTACAAACTTTCATATTCAGACCTGCAAAACTTGTATAAGTTAGTTCCCAGAAGATTGGAACCCCACAACTATGCCAGCAAATTCTGTCATAAACAGTTTAACCAACAAAATAAAATTTAATATCCTACAAGATGCTTGTTCTGGCTGACAAATTAGGATTCATTAGGCTTGATGATGGAAGCCAATTCATGGAAATACATTTAAATACATATGTGTATACATCAGAAGCTGTTCCATATAATCTCAACACAGAAAGAAGACTGTTCTGATGTTATCTACAGCTCACTAAGACTAAAACTTAGACACATATCTATCCATCCATGACACCCACAACTGGGGAACCATGTATCATAATTAATGCACTGTTGGGCAGTAAGAGCTTCATTAATAGAGAAAACGAGATAAAGATATAGCAAAGTGTTTCCAATAAAACCAGTGACTGCATTTCACTGACTAAACTGTAATGAATGAACTTGGTGCAGTGAAAGACAAAGAAGCAAAAGGATTTTGCAACAACAAAATCACCATATAATTAACTTTAGTTTTGGAAATACTTAGTAAGGCAATCCTTTACATGCAATTGCAATTAAGGTAATTCCTAACTGAACCTGATTCTCATCATTCACATACTGGGGCTACAAGAAAAATGCATTACCACAATCAAGTTTATAGAAGTTCAGGTACAGTATGTGTGTTGTCACAAATGCTATCACTGGAGCGCAGACCATGACCCTGGCAGCCTCATCTCTGACATTGAAAGCTCTCAGTATGGCTAGAATGAGAGAAAAACCAAGTAATGCGACAGCAGAAGATATATCTAGCTTCTCTGTCAACTCCACATCCCTGCATTGTACCAAAAAGTTATGAAAACTATCAACATTCAACTAGACGAACATATGAAAGTTCTGTCCTCCCCTGACTCTAGGCACAATCAATTCACTAAAGTTTTGTATGGGGTGCCATGTCTGTATTTCGAGTTATAGCATAGTTTTGCTTTTGCAATATTAACTCGTAGTGTGGGTAACTAGAGCATAGGAGAAATTATCAGAGGGAATACCCTATTGTGCAATAGTGATTCTATTTTCTTCCACTTTCATTAATTTGTGAATCTTAGGTGGAAAAGTCTAATGGTACTATGCAATTGTAGTGTGCTCTATCTTTCATTCAAAAGTTATTTTTGGAAGATATAACTATTGTAATTAATCATCCATAATGCATAGGACTTCAACACCACTTACCGGCTGTGAAATACAGCACTCCAAAACCAAGAATTCATTGATAAGATCCCCCAGATATGCCACATGCCAGTATATTCGTAGTAAGTCTTCTTATTTGGCCTCAGAGGCAACTTGTAGTATACGAGGATAAAGAATGAAATCCAACCTTGAAATTGCATGGCAAGATTGAGAGCAGAAAGAGCAATGGACACAGGTTCCTGAAAACATGAATACGTTCAATAAAACTGATTAGGCCATGCCAGCAAGCAAAATACGCTTATCTAGCCTACTGAGCTTGAGTGGAAACCTGAATGCCATAGACACGGTTAAATGGCCATTTTCCATGATACTTTACAGGCTTGTCACCGAGTTTCTTTCTTTCCTCCTCCCTTGCAAGCATGCAGTGGTACCTACAGTCAGTTTGACAGTCCCATTGCTTCCAGCGCAGATAGAGAGGTTCTTCAATATACCAAGGGCCATCAATAGGTTTCCCATCAGATGAAAATTTACAGTGCTGAAAGCATCTTTCCCCTACGCATCCAGACTTTTGACAATGCTCCACACAAGACCTGCAAAACCGTATAACCACAATGAAAATGACTCCACAGTCTACACCAACCGAAAAGTGAAGAAGTAACTATTTCACCAATAACTCTTTTTCACAGAATGGACCACAAAATCCAAAATGCAATCTTTTTCTTCATCATTCCTTCTTTTCAATAAATGCACAGCATGACTATCCAAGTATCCAATTAATCATCATTAACATAACCTCAATTAATCAGCATGACTATTGAAGCTCAATCTTCTCTCCTAGGATTAAATCCATATAGAACTTTCCTCATAATCACTTGATCACATCAATACACAATAATCCATAGTCTATTTCCAGATTTCTTGAGTTTCTGAATGACCTCATCAAATCTCTCTGTGAATTTACTGTATCGAAAACTAAACCTACCTCATCAATCAAACAGTGCTAGCATTACTGAACTCATATAATCAAAAGGCATAAGGCGCTCGATTCTTCTCATCACAAAAGTTGAATGAAAACGAAAAACACAAGCGAGCTCTATAGTCATGGAAAATCGAACAGAAACGGAAAACGGAGAGCGGAAAAAAGCGTTACCGGTAAACCGGATCGGAGTCGCCGGAGCTGGCGAGAAGCGCGGGAAGCAGAGCGGTGGAGAGCGCGGCGAGGAAGAGAATGCAACGGAGCCGGCGAGCCATCTGGATTCGAAAGTCAACAAAGTTCTCGCGAGGTTTCTCTAGAGCTGCCGACGACGAATGCTCGCTCCCATGAAAATCCGAAGCCGGCCGGTGAGCGAGTTTGGCGAGTCGAGTCGAGTTGAGGTGAGGCGGAGGAGAGGGAGGAGACTCAGTGAGTTGGGGAGACGAGCGAGTTGAGGTAGTTGTGGTTTTTGAGAATCGAGGCGATATGACCAGAATCTCGTGAGTGAGGGTTTGTGACGATTCGCGAGGAGACGCGTGGATAGCTGGACGTGCTGATATGCTTCTCTCGCTTTATCTCCGCTGATAGCTAGAATAGAATAATATCCTTTTCTACGGACGCTTCTAGATTGGTGACTGTAAACTAAGACTGGCGGGGGTAAAAAACCAGTAAAGTTTCTTATGCATTTTTGGCAATTTGGTAGGTTTCATGTTGTCACTTGTCACGCTCAGCTGTTACGTACACACATTGACTTATGAACACTGGTTTAACCTACCATCACATGAATTTGTAGAATAAGAAATCACGGATGGTCGGAGATAAACTACTAAACTAATAATATTAAATTATGATAGAATTTTAAGCACCACAATAAGGAGCAGGTAATGGTTTACATTGTTTTTTTGGTTTTATTCCTAAGTTATTATAACATCGATAATTTATACAATTTCCACAATGTTTAGTTTTTTATTGTTTTTATTCTAAAAGACATAAAGTTATTTATTTATGAGCTCGCTCTTCAACTTGCTCATCTAATGAGTTTACTTACTTATAATATAGGTTTCAGATTTTATTTTTTCTTATCTTATTTATAATACAACTGAACCATAACATTGACAGTTTTTCTATTTGTTGATTTAATGAAATCAACTGCTATTGAAAACGTAATTATTATGCATTAGTTGATTTTAGACTGGAGTGACACCTTTTAAAAAAAATTACAATTAAAAAGCTAAAAAGGTATGTGTATAGTAAAAGATGAAAATCATCCACACTAATTCAAATCATCTTTTTCTTTTTTACAAATTCTAATGGCAGACTGATTACAAAGCTCCACATAATAATTCTAGGAAAAATGCTTCACTAATTAAACGGTAAATGATGAGGTAAAAAGTGAAAAAGGTAAAAATCAAAAGAGAGAGATAAAATCCTCGCGCGTTTGGAGGGAGAGAGATAATCCATCCGTCCCAAAATTTTGGACAAAGCAAACGTTTCGTCGCCGTTATCTCACACACTTTCCCAGTCGCTCACCACCGGAGACACAGCAACCAACAGCTAAACCGCCGTCATGACCTCCGTCACGCTCTCCCTCCCACTCACTCCCGTCTCCACGCGCCTCCGCACAACCAATCCCCAACTCGCCTCCCTCTACCAACCTCTCCGCCAACCATACTCCTTCCCGCGCTCACTCCACCGCCTCCCTAACCTCACCCCCGCCTCCGCCTACGTGTCCGGACCCGCCTCCGACCCGATTGTCACCGAGCCCGACCCGAAGTTCGACGAGCCGGACTCCAAGCTCCAGCCGGCGAGTGTGATTAGCTGGAGCTTACTCTGGAGCCTTCTCCTCAAGCACAAGCTCAGACTGGTAATTTCCGCTTTTGCCCTCGTCGGCTGCAGCGCCTGCACTCTTTCAATGCCGATATTTTCAGGTGAGAGTTCCGATTTCGATATGTGCTTTGTCTGGTGAGAAGTGGATTTCATGTGAAGTTTTATTTGTTTGGATTATCAGGACGGTTTTTCGAAGTTCTGATAGGGAAGAGAACAGAGGCATTGTGGACATTGCTGAGTAAAGTTGGAGTTTTGTATGCGTTGGAGCCGATTTTAACTGTTGTTTTCGTTGTTAATATGAATACTGTATGGGAAAAGGTCATGTCCACGCTTAGAGCTCAAATTTTCGGCAGGGTTTTGATTCAGAAGGTACAGCTCTGTTATCAACTTATCACATTATCGCACCGTTGTAACATTAGTTTTTGTCATCTCTTTTGATGTTGTTTCGTTTGTTGATCCTTGCAGGTCGAGTTTTTTGACCGGTACAAGGTATGCGTGTGTATGCATTTGAGGAATTTATGTGTTTTGTTGTGCTAGTGTGGTATGTGATTGAGTTTGATTTTGGTTTGTGTAGGTTGGTGAACTGACGGGATTGTTAACATCTGATTTGGGTTCTCTGAAAAATGTTGTGAGTGAAAACATTTCAAGGGACCGCGGATTCAGGGCACTTACTGAGGCAAGCAACTCTACACCAAGCACAAGGGGGCTTTATGTTGCCTCCATTTAAGCATGTAATACCTGATTTTGATCTTATGGCATTCACTCTTTCACTTTTCACCACTACACCACCAAAATAATCCGTGATAGTAGGATTTAGTTAGACATTGTATGGTTGTTTCTGGATGTGATAACTAACTTTGTATGAATCAAATTTTCATACTACAAAATGGAACTTAAAAAGTAATTCTATGCAAAGTAATATTAGTTTCAAGTTCAATATTCAAAGTACCACCCATATTTATGTAGGCCCATTAAATATCCTGTTTCTTGGTCTTGTAGGTTACTGGGACAATGTGCATACTCTTTGTTTTGGCTCCCCAACTTGCACCGATCCTTGGGGTTCTGATGCTCACCATTTCTGTTTTAGTTGGTACTTATCTTGTCTTCAAGACTTTCTTTGAGATGGTCTTTATTTTGCGCTCACAATTGTTTTTAAGTGTGAAATTTTGGTGTCTTGTTGGCTGCAACAAAATTTTCCCTGATTCTGACTACTATCAATTTTCATAAGCTTTGTACAAGAGATCAACTGTACCTGTTTTCAAGGCGCATGGAATGGCTCAAGCATTCATAGCTGATTGTGTGACAGAAACTTTTTCTGCAATACGTACTGTAAGTTCTTTGAAATTGTTGACTACATATTTTTTGCACCATCTGAATTTTAAAATAATTTTCTTTATAAATTGTCTCTTCATTCAGAAAAGGAGCGTGGTTTAAGAATTTCTTTACATTTTATGATTGATATAGTAACATGCTGTTGTAGGTAAGATCCTTTGGTGGGGAAAAGCGCCAAATGCTAATGTTTGGTAAACAGGTAAAATAACACAAACTAGTCGATATGAAAACTTGAAAGACCATCAGGTGCTTAGAATTTTCTTTATGAGCTTGGCAGGTGCTAGCTTACCAGAGCAGTGGAATAAAGCTTGGGGTTTTCAAATCCATAAATGAATCGTTGACTAGAGTTGTTGTGTATATATCTCTTTTGGCCTTATATGCTCTTGGAGGAAGCAAAGTGAAGGCGGTAAGCACTTGTAACCCTTCTCAAGTGTGATTCGGATTCAGTCCATTCTCTTGCCATCTCTTCCTTATACCTTTTCGTATGAGATTGATGACATCCCCCATCAATCTATTTTTTTTAATCTCACTAGGCAAGGTAGCAGGCCTTGAATACATTATTTATTATACTCATATTCACAGTCAAGGTTTTTTCTGAACTTCTGCTGCTTGTAGGGTGAACTCTCTGTTGGAACTGTGGCTTCTTTTATTGGTTATACTTTCACATTAACATTCGCGGTTAGTCACCTTCAATGGTTCTTATACCTTTGTGGTGTATTTCCATCTTGGCAAGGCTTGTGATAAGTGTTTGACGTAACCTGCTTTTCAGGTTCAAGGCCTGGTTAATACATTTGGAGATCTTCGTGGAACTTTTGCTGCAGTGGAGAGGATTAACTCTGTTTTATCAGGGGTAGAAATCGATGAAGCCCTTGCTTATGGCTTAGAAAAGGAAATGCAACAAAAGAAATTCCTTGATGAAAATTACAGATTGTTCCTCATCGATGGTTCCAATGAGAAAAATCAGTCGGTAAATATGCATTACATGTCAGCTCTGAAATCAGCCAGCAATGTTGGACGCTTAGCTTGGTCTGGCGATGTTTGTCTTGAAGGTATCTAGAATTTAGTTTCATGCATTCTCTTTGAGGTGCAATGACTGTCTAGGTCTTCTGTGTGTTTATTTTGCCTTGCATGTGTCTGTGTGTTTACGTGTGCATGTCTCAGCAGGTGAGACTACAAAGACAAAGCTTCCCATAATATTGTTTATATGAAATGTGTATTATTTACTGTTTAGTTTCCTATAAAGTTTAATGTGTTCCAATGTGCCAATGAGTAACCTGATTCCATTCTGCAGATGTACATTTCTTTTATCCTTTGAGACCTGATGTAGAAATTATGAATGGTCTAAATCTAACGCTAAAGTGTGGAACTGTAACTGCTCTAGTTGGTTCCAGTGGTGCTGGAAAAAGTACTGTTGTACAGCTATTGGCACGTTTCTATGAGGTTTTCTTTCTCTTATCTTTTGATGTTCAAAAAGAAATATTTTATTTTACTCATCTTTAATAGATGACAACCCATATGAAGTTAGGTATCCAACTTTTGCAGCCAACTACAGGTCGTATAACAGTTGGAGGAGAGGATGTCCGGACATTTGACAAGAGTGAATGGGCACGAGTCGTGTCAATAGTGAATCAGGTAACTTCTTTAGTCTGCTCATATATGATATAACACTTCACATAATGCATAATTTCAAATATAACATTTTCTTTCCTTTGGTGCTATAGCTGAACCTGATTCATATATCCCAGTATCTAATTGTTTGTGTAACAAATTGTCAAATTGTGGAATATAGGTAGCAAACTATGTTACCTTTGAAGTACTTCATTGTCCTTCAATATGCCAATTAGTTTAAGTTGACAGCATGTAATGCGATTTTAACTGATTTTGATCATGAAGATTAACTATGTTGTATACCTTTTTTCTTACTTGCATCTTTCATTAGCCTGCATTCCTAAATTGTACAAACATTATACTAAATGATGAATGCACATAGTTTGGATTGGTCATATATTCCTGCAAACATATTATTCCTCATTCCTTTCCCATTTAAATCTGTGTCCCTCCTGTTTCATTGATGGACCAACAATTACTTCTACTGTGCATTATAGAATAAAGTTGAGTATGTGCTTAGAGGTTCAGAAGATTATTTTGACCTTTCTCCACTTGAAATTATACAGGAACCTGTTCTTTTCTCGGTATCAGTTGGTGAAAATATTGCATATGGGCTTCCAGATGATCATGTATCCAAGGATGATGTGATAAAGGCTGCAAAAGCTGCAAATGCTCATGAATTCATAATTTCACTTCCACAGGTTAGACTGCCTTTCAGCGTGTCATGTTTTACTCTGCTAGTTTTTGCGTTGTTTACTGAATGTTTCTTTAAATTTTGAAAGGGTTATGATACACTAGTTGGTGAACGTGGAGGGCTACTTAGTGGTGGCCAGAGACAGGTATTGAAAAAAAAGCTTTGAGAGACAGAGAGAGGGAAAAGGAGACCGGAAGATAAATTTCAATTTACTTGACACTTTTTCTTTTTATTTCAATCTGCAGAGAATTGCTATTGCAAGAGCACTGCTTAAGAATTCCCCAATCCTTATACTTGATGAGGTAATTCTATGCTCTTTAGTCTATCTATTTATATGTTTGCGTGTAATAGTTGAGGGAGAAAGTTGTTTTGAACCATGGTAAGTTGGTCACAAATGAATCAGAGCATATTGAAAAAGAAAGAAAAATCTGGAATGGCTCTCAACGTTTATCTTCCACTTGAGTTCCTTTTTGTGGCAATTGATTTTCTGAGACAACCAAAGTTTAGGTTTTCATTGGAGTTCTTTACTGAAATGCAGGCCACCAGTGCATTGGATGCAGTTAGTGAGCGCCTAGTCCAAGATGCGTTGAATCATCTAATGAAACGGCGGACAACGTTGGTGATTGCTCACCGGTTAAGCACAGTCCAAAATGCCCATCAAATTGCATTGTGCTCCGAGGGTAAGATAACTGAGCTTGGGACACACTCTGAACTATTGGCCAAGAAAGGTCAATATGCTTCATTGGTTGGCACTCAAAGACTTGCATTTGAGTGATTCCACGTTGAAAAGGGAATTACTGTAAATTGTTTTCAGGAGCAGTTTTCTTACCCTGTATGAAGCAGTCAAACTCAGCTACATGTTAATGTACAGTACAGGTATATAATGGACATTGTATACTGTGATAGTGTGGTTGACGATATAAAAGAATCAGAAATAGAACCTTGACCCTCGCTTACATTAAAAAGAACCTCTGAATCAATGATGCCAAATCTTGCCAATATTGCGTCACACTTTGTGAACTTCGAATTATAAAAGTGAAACTTAGGCCGTAACACAAAATGACATTGGATTTTTTTTTTTTGGGAGGAAGGATGTTGATGTTGTATTTTCGACTTCATTGATGGATTCTGTTACTGTGGTAGAATTTGACTGGAAATGTCAGATACAAGCATAATCAATTTGGTGGTGCTTGTAAAACTTGAAATCGTAAATAGTATTTTGGTATTGGATTCATACAAAGACTAATCGAGTATATTGTTGGCTCGACATCATAGAAATATCAAATTCTAAGGCTAAGAAGCAGATAAAGAGATAACAGCGTTCATGCCTGCAAGGCATTCAGTAGGGAGGCCAAGGAAGGTGTTCATGAAAAGGTCATCAATAGGTTCAACAGTTGCCACTCCAACCAATTTGCAGTTTCCTTGTTCATCCAACCTCTGCCCTTTTCCACTTCTCATTGTTCCTCTTGATTCCTCAGATGTTAAAACCGTCTCCACCACAAGTGGAGGAGCTCTATAGATGCTCCCAACTGAAAACCAGAACTTGGCCTTGAACTCAAGATCAACCTACAAACAATGTCATCATCATATAGGTCGCGTTTTCAAAAACGTTCTAGTTCATTACTCTGGTTGAAGTTAGTGAGAGTGCAACATAGAGTCTACCTTGCCGGATTCTTGATTGATTCTGCCACGAAAAAGCTCCTGGACAATGTCAATCTTCAAAAACGGTGGCAATGGCAGTCCAAGAAACTTTGTTGTTGAAGTCTGCAATGGTGGTATGTAGTGTGTGTTAATGTCAAATGACACTGAAACTTCACCACTTGTGTTGCTGCTTTCTGTTGTAACAGACCCGGTTCCGGTGCCACCTTCAGCATCGTATTCGAAATCAGGATATCTAGCTATGCCGAGCTTGCAGGCACTCAAGGTCTTGAACTTGACAGCGTAAAGCTTAGAGTTTTGATACGAGGTTTGAGAGTCTGTGGTGGCGGAAGAGAAGGATATGGTTTTTGTTCTAGGCCTCTGCTGCTTAGTCAGGATTTTCCAAAGAATTGGAGGGTTTGAGGTGTTGATCTTGCTACCCATTGCTATTACCTCCTTTTGGGTTTGGGTGATGGTAGAATGGAAGGAACTGGGGTTTCTGAAGAAGCTATGACAATTGACTGAGAAGCAATACCGTCTCTTTCTCAGTTTTCCTTCTCAAATGAAGCATTGAAAATTTTGAGGCTGGTTTTGAGTATAGAACCTCATCCTTGTATGGGAAGCTTAATATCTATGTAGCGCCTGGTTGAGCAATTGACACTTGGGTAAAGACAAACCTTAGAAAGGAAACATGGGAATGGTCCTCAAAGAGAGGCATGTAGAGACTGGCCAAAGCTTCCATTGATTATAATCTATATAAATCAGACAATTGGCCAAAGGTTCCACTGATACATGTAGCAGTATTAGTATTTGGCCTATGATGAAATAATCAACTTTCTTTTGGTGCATGAAATGGGTAATAGAATAGTGTATTTTAAAGTAAGGAAAGCAAACCATGAATATTGAATAATATATCACATGGAGAAAAAAAAAAAAAAAAAAAAAAACAGACAAAGATTGCATACTAGGAAAGCATTATGTGAACAATCAATTTATAACACAGGGCCAGGCTCATATCCATAACTGGGCACTCCTCCAACTTATGACTAAACTCCACAAATCACTCTCCATAACCATTAGAACTTACAAGACATCAATAATCACACCTCCTACTCAAAACCAAGCATCAGCAATCAGCCCGCTGGGAACATGATAGAATACATTAACATCACTTCACATGAGCATGTTAATTCTGCAAATTGGCTCTGTTTACTCTTTCTACCTACTGGTAAAAGCCAAATTATCATCATACTTGCAACTAATATCAAAAGTGGCACTAAGCATCAGGAATTAGCGACATGATACCCTGTCAGGTCAACAAACGAGAGAAGATCGTAGAGAAGTAGTAAGATGTGTACATGATGACCAGCGGATGATTGATTCGTTGACCATGAAATCTAGTTGCTCATGCTCACCAAGTCCAATTGTGCGGTTCCTCTTGCTGTGGATGCCCAATGTCCTAGACCCAGTTGTCACACCGGATCTTTTAGCTTCTGCTGGTCTGTTAATCACTTCTCTAGCTTCAAATCTAAATGAAAGGGAATCTGACAATAGGAGCAACTTCCCTGAGCTTGTCTCTGCATCACAATGCATCAATATGATATTAGATGAGAAACATTTTATGAATACTGCAGGGAGCTAGAAGATGCAATTGAAAATACCTTGATGAACTGCATCTATGTTGGCTGAGAACTCCAACGAACAACTACCTTCCTCAACCATAGAACTAGGGCTGAAGAATGCAAAGCTTGGCATTGAGGAAATGGGGGAGGAGAATTCCAGGCAATTGGAGATGCCATTGCCACGGAACGACAGCCCACCAGATGCCAAGCAAGGAGTAGATGGCTCTACCAGGAAAGGAGAAAAAGATGACCTACATGTGAATGTTGGGGATTGGACTTCACATATACTAGGTGATGCGGTACCAAAGCTGATGTCCTGACTCCTGGACATAAAAGGGGTGGTGAATGAGCTACTGCCCACATCACATTCTCCGCAACCTAAAGTTTGACATTGACTAGGTTGTTTAGAAAGGGATTCCGTACTCCTCATCCAGGAATGATCTGCAAAAGAAAAAAGGGTAAGGTCAGAAACAGTTTTCTCAATTACAATCAGAAAGAGTTATTATTTGATATAACTAAAAGAAAAATAAGGTGCAACACAAAGACACTGCAGACTTGGAGAACTCATCGATGTAAAAACGGTTCCAAGTAAGATATCGCTTTCTCGGACAGAGTACAGCTTTTAGGAAAGATCAATCTCTATTAATTTGCACAGTAATTTTGCAGGCATATGAATGACCACAAATTGATGTGATATCATTGTTTGTATTTGCTCCTGAAAATCCCTACCTACCAACTTATGTAAGGTGTCAATCAAAACGGAATCTTCTCGTCATTCTTCTAATAAGTCCCCCTGCTAAAATTCAATGTTATGTTACTATACTTTAATGAAGTTTCAAGAATAAAAAGTTTTGAGTTATCACCTCCCACAGTTCAAATATGCAAATGGGATCCAAAATGGGTAACTGTATTTAACAGCTATAAGCTTTTAGTATCTGAGATCAGCATTTGAGCAAACGCAGCCTGAGAAAAATGGGGTTTTATTTAACAGTTACTGCAATCAATATTTAACCTACCTAGAACCTGGTGAGCGGTGAGCCTTTTAGAAGGATCTTTACAGAGCATTCCTCGAATCAAATCATTAGCTGATTCAGTAATGCCATCCCAGGGATCAGATGGGAACCTCAGATCAGTGGTCCTAACGGCATCAAATATGCTTGACTTTGTCTTCCCCCAAAATGGTGGCATTCCACTAAGAAGAATGTAAAGAATTACCCCTGCACTCCAAACATCAGCAGCCTGGTTATAGCCCCCGGCAAGTACCTCAGGCGCTATATAAAACGGACTCCCCACCAAACCATGCAAACTCTGACCTGCTTGAACCAAAATATTGTCATACATCTGACATCAAAGTTTAGGGGCAACGACTAACTAAAAGTGGAGAGAAAACTGAACTCATCAAAAGCAAAAAAGGAATTTGGAAGTACCAGGCATGATGTAAGTTGCAAGACCAAAGTCTGCCAATTTTATTGGAGATGAGGAGGCCTTTGTGGCCAACAGAATATTCTCGGGCTTCAAATCTCTGTGGACAACCCCATTTTCATGACAATATAAAACTACCTGAATCAGATGCCTAAAGAGAACCCTCGCATCCGATTCAGAGAACTGCCCATGTTTCTCTAGCTGGTGGAAAAGCTCCCCTCCTGCACAGAGCTCCATCACCAAATGAACGTACTCTTCCTCTTCATACGCTGCCTTGAGATCTACAACATTTGGGTGACCAGACAACCTGGTCATGATTTCAATCTCAAGCTTGATGCTACAGACATCATCTGAGGTCACTAATCGATCTTTAGATATTGATTTGCATGCCAACACCTCTCCGGTAAACTTATCAGTGCACGCCCTAATAACACCGAATTGCCCCAAACCTAATTGCTCTCCAAGAATATACCGATCTTTTAGATTTGATGTCTCATTTGCATCCAAGATGGAGGAAGTTAAGCTCAAGATTTTGTAAGAATTGCATAGCCGTGTTGATTGTTCCCTGTTGCTACTGCTGTTGGCAACAGCCATACCAATATCCAGTTCCCCACTCAACCACGAATCAGACAATCGTCGCTCAGAAGCTTTCTTTCCAAGTATGCAGCTTAGTTTCACCACCCTTTTCCAACTGAACACAAAAGCACCCAAGTCCTAAGTCAATATCAGATTCCCTAGCTTCAGTTATGCATTCACCAAAACGTACATGAGTCGAAATCAGAAGAGGAGCTTCATCCAGGCCGGTAGTTATAGAAGTTGACAAATGCTCCAACTGAAACCTTGAGAACAATAAAAGGCTCAAACTTTCAGCTGGGGATTCCTTCAAACTGTGACTGCGACACCTGGATCTGGATGAAATATCAATTACCTAACTCAGTCCCCGGTTTTAAATTGAGAAGCAAACCGATCCATACCAATATCCAGTTCCCCACTCAACCACAACAGCCATACCAATATCCAGTTCCCCACTCAACCACGAATCAGACAATCGTCGCTCAGAAGCTTTCTTTCCAAGTATGCAGCTTAGTTTCACCACCCTTTTCCAACTGAACACAAAAGCACCCAAGTTCTAAGTCAATATCAGATTCCCTAGCTTCAGTTATGCATTCACCAAAACGTACATGAGTCGAAATCAGAAGAGGAGCTTCATCCAGGCCGGTAGTTATAGAAGTTGACAAATGCTCCAACTGAAACCTTGAGAACAATAAAAGGCTCAAACTTTCAGCTGGGGATTCCTTCAAACTGTGACTGCGACACCTGGATCTGGATGAAATATCAATTACCTAACTCAGTCCCCGGTTTTAAATTGAGAAGCAAACCGATCCTAAACAATTAACCAATGGAATTCAATACTTTGGGAAACAAATATTCCTTTGGTTCTACTAACACTGTTTATGTTTTTGGAATTTATCAAGCTTCACAACCCAGCAGAAATTACAAAAATCAAACAAATTTTTTCAAAAGGAAAACCAAACTATTACCACAGTTCATACAAACAGATCAGTTAATTAATCTTCAATAAGAACCTCTATCCCCTAAACCAACCCCAAACTGCCCTATTCATCTCGCAAAAAGCCAAAAGCCCCCAAATCCATCAACCTAAAAGTTCCTAACTTTACAAACAAACACCAAATCCAACAAAAACCCACCACAAATTCAGCTCAAACCAACCTCCCAGATCCAAATTCCCTAGCATCCACTCAAATTCCAACTCCCAAATAAACCCCCACATTCCCAAAACCACCCAAACCCATCAACAAAGCTCCAAAATTTATCCGCAAACCCTAAATTCAACCCAACCCATCACAATTCAGCTTCAAACAAACCACCCCTGATCCCAAAAATTTGAAAAACCCACATTCCCAAATACAATAACAGAGAGTTTGAGAGGCTAGCTAAGTACCTGAAATAAGAGAGAGCACAAATAGGAGGGCAGTGGCTTGTTGAGCTCCCCAAGAGAGAGGCTCTGTCCTGTTGAGCTCACTCTTTGGCTTTGGCTTGGATTTTAGGGGGGCACCTGTCTCAGTCTACTTCAACTTCTTGTTTATGATGTTGAGGGTTTGGCTCTCCCTGTCCCTTTGTTTTTTTTTTTTTGGGTTACAAAAGGGGCACTAACCTGTCCCTTTGTTTATTTAGCTCCCCTTTGCCTTTTATTTATTTTCATTTTTATTTATTTTTTCAAACAGAGGCTAGGAATTCTCTGATTTTCTACTCGCGGGCGTACTCGCTCTCCAAGCCACACTTTCCTTTTCCATGAGTTCCTACGCCAACAAGAAAAACCAACTTTCCGTTTTGGGCAACTTTCTAACAGATAGTCGTACCAAAATCAATGCAGAGCAAGATAGAGGTTTCTTTTTCTTTTCTTGTTTTGGTGATGCAACATAGGGTTCATTTCACCTACTTGAGGGTTTGATCAAGGTGACTATTTATAAACCGTGCTTGAAATACAATACTCAATTAACATTGACGTTTATCGTTATTGATGATATATGGAAAATGACAAAATCTAATACTTCTGCAACTTTGAAGAAATTCAATATATGAATACTAACTACGTGATTGATTTCTTAGACATCGTTTCTGGAATTGTGTTCCATATATGCCTAAATTAAGACTAAAGAAGGTGATTACTTTTCAATTTTTCTCTGAACTTCTGATGATGTTTTTCTAACCTTGATGTTTACACGAAGAACTATATTGTCACGTTTACTTACTTAGAATAAAATTTATCAAAAATGAAATACGGAATGAATGAGAGACGAAATGAAAAATAAAATAGTATATGGAGATTTCAATTCTATTGAGTTGTTTACTTACCACATGAAATTAGAATAGGAACGTAATTAATTACTATTTTAATTACTAATATACCCATGAAAAAAATGAACTACATTTTTCGATCACTCTCAACACAGTTTTTTCCATATATATTGATATAGTTTTATTTGCCATTTTGATTGTCTCAATTGATAAGTTATGTATAATAAACAAACCATATAGACTATTTCGATTCAGTGTATTGATTGTATTTTAGCAATATTATATTTAAATCAAGCAAGCAATTTTCCAATTAAAAAAATTAAACAACTTCCACAAATAGGATATTATTAGTCTTTATACCAACGAAACTCGCATGTAGAAGATGTCATTAGTAGGTAGTTACTTTTTCTTTTCTCATTTGTAACTGTTTTTTCTTTTTGTGAAGTTAGTGGGTAGTAGGGAGTTTCTTGTTGCAGTTAAAACCCTTAACTTCCCAATTTTCACAATTATCTACTCTATTTTTGATATTTTCTTTTCTTTTTGTTTTTTACTATAATGTCCAGTTTTCTTAATTGTTTTAATTAAGGATTAATTTCAGTTTACCCTTTTGAGGTTTGAAATTAACATTATTTCAGTCTCCATACTTTTAATTTTGAAAGTTTATCCTTTAAAGTTTACCCCCTAAAGTTTCTAAATTTCATAAATCAAGCTCAATTACTAAAAATCCTTCCAGTTTGGAGGTTAACTGCTAGCATGAAATCTTAGAAAAATGGTCATAAAAAGCGATTTATGTTGTTATATGACTATATATGCTAGTCTTTTTAGTGAGTTATGATGTCAAGATTAACGTTTAAATTAGTCATAATTTCAACAATTAGACATGATTGATGAAAATTGAAAACTTTAGGGGATAAATTTTCAAAATTAAGAATATGAGCACTAAAATGATGTTAACCCAAAACCTCAGGAGGATAAACTGAATTTAATCCAAAAGAAAATTAAAAAGTCAATAGTTAACCTTTGTGTTTTGCCTCCTTGTAATTGTTGAGATCCTCCTGGCAGCATAAAGTACTTGGAAGCTCACAGTTACCACAAACATAGACTTTCCTTCTGCCATCCGCTGTCATCTCAACCACAACCCCCGACCGAGATTTCTTACAAGCCGTCATCTGATGTGCTTCAAGATCTCCAGGTTTAAATTTAAAGTTGCACTTTGGGCATTTCACCTACCCAAAATCAAATTCATCAGTATTATCAACAATGAGGGAACTAAAATTTTGAAATGGGGCGGGTTGAATTTTTTTAATTACAATTATTTACTCTTTAAGTTCTACATATCATATCTTAGTTTAAAAACATATCAAACAATGAAGTAGTAAACTGATTAAACAGAAACCAACATAATGTCATTTGATAGAATCAAAAGATAAGAAAACAAACATTGCTCAAGAAACTAATTAAACAAATCTTTGATCTTCAAACCTTAATTGGAAAAGAAAGATACAGTCAGTCATCGCATCGTACAGAAGAAAAAAAACAAGACACAATTGAAGAACTATGGAATCAAATGGATTAATTGATTGAGGAATTAAGCAATTGGGAACTAAAATAAAAAATATATATGACCAATCATATACACAAACATCCAAATACTATCTTATTTGGCCTAATTTTATTTTAGGCACAATGAAAAAAATAGTTTAATAAAAAACAAAATGTTGTAAAGTAAAGAAATGAAGAAGAACAAACTGTTGTAAAGTAAAGAAAAGAACTAGTTTAAAAAAAACAAATTGTTGGCCTAATTTTATTTTAGGCATAATTATATGCCACAAGTTATTGGATAAATTTAGCACTCTATATGCTCTTCTGGAGCCATCAATCATATGTGTAATCGAAACTTCGGGTTCGAATATTTACTATTAGAACTTTGAGTTCTACAATGTAATATTTTAAAACTTCTGGTCTAAAAATATTACACTCGAAATTCATATGATTGAGATGTAGGGTTGTTTGCCCGAATGAATAATAATAAAATTTTAAAAATTGTAGTAAAAAGAAAGTGCATAACAAAATAGGAAATTTTAATGAACAAAAGTAAGTAAATTGTACATAGGAAACTTCTGGTGCCATGTATAAATAAAATACACAGATCTTCAGGTCTGGTTAACTTTATCAAATATGATAATTGTGATTCCCGATCTCATTTAGTTACACATGCAAGAAACATCATATGAAATATGTGGAGAACTTTAAGTTCTCATATAATTAGGGATCATAAGATGTCGTTTCGATATTTATACGACTTTAGAGAAGTTCAAAGACCCTCGTTAATTACATAAGATTTGAGAAGCTTCATGTCGTAACTAATTCTATTTATTATAATCCTCTCGAAGAACTTCAGGCCCTCCATTTCGATCAAGAAACTTCGATCATGTCACAACTTTGAGTATATTGCTATTAAGGAACTTCAGGCCCTTCACGTTTTGATCAAATAGACTTCAAGTCTAGATGTAAAGTAACATGAGTTAACTGAGTTGATTCTCAATTCATAAAGCTGGACTACATTGTCAAATAACATATTAAAACTAAGTTGATCAAATAGGCAAATATTAATAGGATATATACATACATGAAAAGATTGACGTAGAATCTTTTTACGGAAACAAAGCCAAGATACAAAAATAATTCAATGTAAAACAAAAATATAGATAAGCCAAAAGGGTCAAACCAGATATGAAAGTAGAGGCCGATAATAATCATGTAGTTATACTCAATACCAACAACCCAATCAAAGTAATCTAATAAACCGAAGACACCCACTCGATCACAAGTTCACAATATTGAAATCAAACTAAAATTAACACAATGAAATCGGCAAATAATTAGATGGGTTTTCTAACCGTGCTAATAGATCAAAGTATAGATCGACTAACATTGACTAAAACAAAATGAAAATTTCACCAAAAATTAAGACTCATAGATCGAGAGTTACGGCCAAGCAACAATGTCACCCTATATGACTCGTGGATCATCATCATAGAGTATAAGAAGATAAAGAAAACAAATTGAAATACGATGATGTAAAGGGTGAACAGCAAAATCAGTTTTAATAATCTAGGGTTTAGTCGTTATCAACTCAAAGGTAGAGTTGTGCTGATAACATGTCGTAAAGTAAAAAAAAAAGACACAAAGAGAATAGTTGAGAAGAGACATAAGTCTACTCATTTATTCTCATTAGCCTCTTTATATAGAGGTAGGGTTTACATCAGAGTACATAACTAATGAATAATTACGTGGACAACCACATAGATTATAATATTTATAACACAAACAATTCATCTCTGTTTAAAAAACTAAGTTTAATAACATATGGGCTAAGTATGAAAATTTGGGGTGGGCTAGTTTTTAAAATTTAATTTATTAAACTAAAATTTAACTACAAAGTAATGTTTTTGTTAAATTTGAGGTGGGTTGTAGCCCACTGTAGCTCGTGTTTAGGTACACCATTGATTATCAAATTAAAACATTTTAAACTCAACATCAAACTCAAACGAACGATTTGTGAGAAAGGGTGTTAGTGTAACCTTTATTGATGTAGGAACTGAATCTGAAGTAGGATTTTCCACCGGCTTCTGCTGCTTCCCCTTCTTGTTCATCTTCATCTTCTTATTCTTCGGCATTTATAGGTTCAGTCTCTGTCATTCTAGCTCCTCCTCTTCTCTCTCTCTCTCTCTCTCATCAGAAGTTGTCTCGATCATTGTGACACGTGATGCTTGTTTCATTGATTTCTCGCACCCAAACTTAATGTGTGCTTCAATGTCTTCAGCTCTCGCCTCAGTGTTACAAAATTTATATTTTACCATCTACAAAACAAGTAGATTAGCAGAGTAAATGAAGTCTCTGTAACTTTCTTTTTTTTTTGCCAAACAATGTGTATACTTCAATTTTCAAACACCATAGATCAAAATCCGGACCCATTGACCTAAGAATAACACATAACAACCCAAATGGCCAAATCCAAATCAAAGCAAAGAAGCAAAAAAAATAGAGCCAAAACAAATTTGCAATAGGAATAGAGCATAAACTCACTTGCATATATGTTGTACGCATTAGATTATCTAATTACAATTAAAGTTAAAACCAAGCATGTTCCTCTTACAATATGTGAATGGCATACTAACTGAGCAGCATGCCGGAGTTAAAACATCAAGCAACATAAACCCTAAATCCTAAGCAAGCCTCTCGTCAATGGTTTTCTAAGTTCACAAAAGTCATTCTTGCTGCTTGTTTTTCTCAGTCCAAAGCATATTACTCTCTATTCGTCCTCAAAAAGGGTACATCTCTGACTGTCTTGTTAATTTATGTGGACGATATTCTGATCACATGGAACAATGTGGAGTCTATTAATGCCTTGAAGCATTTCCTTCAAACTCGTTTCCATATCAAGGACCTTGGTGATCTGAAATTTTTCTTAGGCATTGAGGTAGCTCGTTCCAAGAAAGGGATTTATCTATCTCAACGTAAGTATGCGTTGGAGATTATTAAAGACACTGGTTTTTTAAGTGTTAAACCTGTTGATTTTCCCATGGAAGAATCCAAGTTTGTCAAATAAAGGAGAGCCACTCAAGGATCCTACTATATATCGGCGTTGAGAATATTATGCAAAGAGGAGAACTAGGAGAAGCTTGTTGTGTTAATAATATTATGTATTTAATATAATAGATTCCATGTATATTTCCTGTACATTTAGGAGATTGCTTAATATCCCTAGTTTGTAGGGATTTGATAGTTGTACGCTAAGTTTGCTTGCTTGTATATAAACTCTATGTATCGATGAGAATAATATTCAGTCTCAATATTATCTTCTCTAATACCAAAACTTGATTATAAGCCGTGATTTTGTTGGTTAAGATGTTTAACTAACAACTTTGAGGTCATGAGTTCAAACCTTACTAAACATATGTAGGGTGTTTGAGTTTATTAATAAATTTTAAATTTAACAAAAAAAGTCTAAAGAGAATGACATTATTGTTTTTTCAAATAGGAGAATGGCATTATATGCTATGAGCAGACTTGGGATATTTATTTAGATTCAATTGTCACGATAGTACATTATTTGCTATGAGATGCATGTGTTTCCCTTTAGTAGCTAGCTAGCCAGTATAGATTGATATGATACTTGCTAATTAAGAGCAAATGCAGCAAATGACCATTTACGTGGGTTAGACTAAGAGGTTAGATCAAAAACTGCATCCAGCAGCAAAAAAATGGACTGGGTTGATGATGGGCCCCATATGGGACCTACCATGATGGACTATGGTCTGAGTTAAGGATTAACCCATCTCTCAGTCTATGACCAATTTCTCCATGGGGCCCACGGGAGACCAAATTGCACATGAGGAGTGGACATGCATATAAGGCTGACAACTTTTTCTAAATGACTTTTTAATATGGGCCGTTCAGATCAAGATCTAACAGTCCATATAAAATGTGAATAATAATTGGTCTTATGATCGATCTTGTTGTTGTATTGTAACAAAGAACTAAGGACTGATTAGATTAATAATATATTAACCCGAGTTGAAAATTGGTCTAACCCACTAAAAATAGGTGCATTTGCTCTAAGGAGAGGCTGCAGAGCATACCTAGAAGACCGAAGTTGTTCAACTTATTATCACGGTAGTACCAAAGCTGTGATTCTAGTCATGTTGTCACCTTCATCTCCAGATTTGGGAGTTTGAGTCTTAGAGATAGGGGTTTTGGTATGCGACTTAGAATATCACCATTTGATGTCAAGATGGAGGGCTTTGCATAAAGTCTTGGTGTGGTTAGAGATAAAAAAGATGAAGTGAAGAGAGGTATCTTTTTACCTTTCAAAATACATTTGACAATTCACTCATGCTAACGACGACAAGTACATATATTGATTCAGGTTTACAATTTTTACAATCTAATATGCCAAAAATTTATTTTGAATTTTAATGTACATAAATTCATAATCAACCAACCTAAAAATATCGCTTACATGAATTAAAACCAAAATAATTTGTGAGTCATTTCCATATCTCAACTTGTTTGTATGTTGTGTCTCGTTCATGTGCGCTATAAGGCTAGAAGCATAAAAACACTTAAATTACAAATGTTTTTCATGTAAATAGGGTTGTCTCAAAATTAAAATTTGAAATCTAATATAACTCATCGATCCATTGGCGAAACATAACACACTCTCCTATATGGAGCCGTTCAGAAGCGGACGTCCCTCTGTTCTCCACCGTTCAGCACCGACGACGGCGCACCTCCACACGAGGCGTTCCAGATCACTTTCTCTTCCCGGCGAGATCGATTTGAAGGTCTGGGCAGCAACCTCCACCCAAAACTTTAGACAAGATCGATCTTGCCGGAAAATTGAAATTCGGCGGACTCGCCGGGAAGAGAAAGTGATCGGGGACACCTTTGGTGTCGGCTCGGGTGGAGGCGCGCCGTTATCGGCGTCGGACAGTGAAAAACAGAGAGACGTCCGTACTCTAAGGGCCGTGTAGATGTCAGCTCTTGATCGGCCTGCCCTCCTACGTATGGACAGAAGAAAACCTTCATCCATGTGCCATAAAAACTTCGATCAAAGAAAACGGCACCGTCCACCACCAACGCCTACGGCTTGCAAGTCCTTCAGTTTTGAAATGACAAAACAATCCCTCAGCTACACTGCAGGGCATTCTAATCACCAGGGCATATCAGTGATTTCAGTTATTTTCTCGTAGAGATGACGCAGTTTATAGTCATATACATCACCCGCCTCCGGTAGAGACTGTTAGAGACTGATCAGAGCGAGAGTCTCAGATCAACCTCCACCAGTTTTTTAGGGTTTTCTCGAAACTCCAACCTCCTCCGGCGACCAAATTAGGGCTTCCGATCACGTCCAATCCACTCCAACCGACCTCGGAAGCCTTCAATTTCAGAAATCCGAAGCTAAATGGATGTAGAAGGAGGCGGAAGCAAGCGGTTCTTCAATAGATTGGGCGGGCCGGCGCAACCCGACCCGAACAAGAACCAGAAAGTATGCTACCATTGGAGAGCGGGCAAGTGCAACCGCCACCCTTGCCCTTATCTCCACCGCGAGCTACCTTCGCCGCCTTCGCACGGCCTCAACGGAACGGCGTCGTCCAAGCGGCAACACGGCTTCGCTGCCAACACCGATGGCCCGTCGGGGCCACGTGGCCGGGCTCCGAATAACTTCAGCGGCGGAGGATCGAACACGTGGGGGCGGAGCGGCGGCGGCGGTGGAGGGAATAGGGTTTTTGTTAGGAAGATGGATAAGGTTTGTAATTATTGGGTTCAGGGGAACTGTAGCTATGGGGATAGGTGTAAGTTCTTGCATTCTTGGAGCACTGGGGACTGTGTTAGCTTGTTGACGACGCTTGAGGGGCATCAGAATGTGAGTTGTGATCTTTGTGGTCTGGCATTGTTTTGTGTGCATTGTGTGAAATTTGATTGCTGATGTTCTCGGGTTTCTGATGAACAGGTTGTTAGTGGGATTGCATTGCCTTCGGGGTCGGATAAGCTTTACACTGGGAGCAAGGATGAGACTGTGAGAGTTTGGGATTGCCAATCTGGTCAGGTAAGTGGAAACTATTTGATTTTGTTTTCGGTTAAGTTTTCCTTGTTATTTGATATGTCAAATTTTATTGTTTAACTAGTGGAGATAAAGAACTAGAATAGGGGGTTTTTCATATCAATTATAGTTATAAGGTCACTGCCTGGTAGAAGGTTTTGTTTAATGTCCTCAAGTAACTCTGTCGAGCAACTTTAATGATCACATACTGTTGTAACCGAAAATAGCTACTAAGTACTAACTGGTAAACTCAACTTAATGCTACCAAGTGATAAACTCGCTTTTGGTTTCAGTTAGTTTTTCATAGTTGTTAATAGGTGAAAGTGTAGTTTCTAAATAGTGGAAGGAGGGGCCTGTGTGGAGTTGAAATCGAAAAGTATAGGGGTTTGTACCAATTATAGTTATAAGGTCACTGCCTAGTAGAAGGTTCTGTTTAACGTCCTCCGCTTAACTATGTTGAGATACTTATATGTTCACAAAATGTTGTAACAAAAAACTGTTTCTGCTTGGTAAACTTATATATTACTAGTGGATGTGGTTTTTGTATAATGTTTCCAATGAATGATGATTGAATGTGGCTGCATGATCTTTCTAAATATGTAGTCCAACTGATGGAAGTTGTAGTAAGGAGTCTGTAAACTTATAAGTTGAAATGTTCGTGGAAAGGAAAATTGGCTTTTATTGTTGGTTGCATAAAGATCTAGAGGAGAGGTTTTATTGCCATGGGAAACAGGAGAGTTTATGGAGAAATAATCTCATATATGTCATTGTCGTATCTTTTCATTTCACCATTCACGGGATCATGGTCTTAGTCAACATACTTGGATGAGACAAATAATCTATGCAATATGTCTGTCTTTTACAGTGCCTGGGAGTAATTAATCTTGGTGGTGAAGTAGGTTGTATGATCAGTGAAGGTCCTTGGATTTTTGTTGGTATACCAAATGCTGTAAAGGTAGGACAAGAATCTCTTTTAACATCAGCTTATTGCTGTAAACTTCTGTATTTAACCACCTCATTCATTCATGGATATGGTTTTCTAGGCGTGGAACACCCAAGCTAACTCTGAAATGAGTCTTAGCGGGCCTGTTGGACAAGTTTATACCATGGTTGTGGGTAATGATTTGCTCTTTGCTGGTACGCAGGTAATTCCTACGTTAAGGTTCATTTTGTCTGGTCCCCATTCTTGTTAAGCTTTATTTTTGGGGATTCAAGCAATGAGTATTGTGGTATGCACAGCTGCATCATCCAATTGTAAACTATATTTTGAGGGAGGACAGTTTGCATCTCATTGATAGGACACCCTTGCATCTACTTCCTCCATCCCTCACTCCATTTTATTCAGTGAATGCGTGTCATCAGCATATTCTTGTAATGTTGATTAAAAAGTTTTGTTTCGTTTGATACAGGATGGTTCTATCTTGGCTTGGAAATTTAATACAGTCACTAATTGCTTCGAACCGGCTGCATCACTTAATGGTCACACCCTTGCAGTTGTATCATTAGTAGTTGGAGCAAATAGGCTTTACTCTGGATCAATGGATCATTCTATAAGGGTAAGTCCAGTTTAGTATAATTATAATTGTGTAATAAGCACCAATTCATTCCTGTTGAAGTTTTTTGAGGCCTTTGATTGCTCAAGAGTAGTTCAGGCTGGTCAGCCATTTGACTTGTTTCCTTCATCTGTTGTTATGTATTCTTTCAGGTCTGGAGCCTTGAAAACTTGCAATGTATACAAACACTAACAGAGCATACATCAGTTGTGATGTCCGTTCTTTGCTGGGATCAGTTTCTCTTATCAAGTTCTTTGGATCAAAAATTAAAGGTTCATCTCGCTTTCCTCAATTATAAATTATTTGGCTGTTTGTGAGAGTGTGATTATTGTAACTGTTTCACTTTTTCGCATTAGGACTATAAGCTTATCTAGTTACCATTCTTTGGTTTTGCAGATCTGGGCTGCTACTCAAAGTGGAAACTTGGAAGTAGCATATACTCACGATGAAGACCATGTATGTTCATATTTGAATGTTTTGATTAAAAAGTTATATCTCTGTGCTGTCACGGACTAAGAACAAGCTGGGTTTTTAAAGGATTTTACCTGAAATACTTGAGGCTGTAATGCAAGTTATATATGTCAGCATTTTAGGTTTACTTAGCTTGTTAAGCAAGTATAATTGCAAATTAGGCATAAATTTTGATACCCAAATGAGTGAATGGCACTTGCTGAAATGGCTTGTTGTAATTCCTTGACCTACTACTCTCATGTGTCATCATTGAATCTCTAGGTAAGTCTGATCATCTTTTGACCTTGCTGCAGCCTTTGCTTACGCTTTGTGGGATGCATGATTCAGAAGCCAAGCCAGTCTTACTGTGTGCATGCAATGACAACACTGTCCGTCTCTACGATTTGCCATCGTGAGCTTTTAAACACTATTCTGTACTCTCTATTTTCCTGATCACACTGCTCTAGTTGCTTATGTCATTCTATTGTAACAGGTTTTCCGAGAGAGGTAAAATATTCTCAAAACAGGAGATTCGAGCAATCCAGGTTGGCCCTGGTGGCTTGTTTTTCACTGGTGATGGAACTGGACAAGTGAGAGTATGGAAGTGGTTGGCCGAACCAGTTGCAACTGCCTGAGAGATGATATTGTTTATTTTGGGCCGTATTGTATTTTAACATATTATTCTGGGTACTCCAGTAAGCGTAATCTGGGGAGACACATAGTTTTTGTGTCTGGTACGAGTGGAATTATGAGATATAGAGGTAGGACTCGGTATCATCAACATTGTCCACTCCTTCGCACTATGTGGCATGGACATAAAGAAGGTTCTTTTTGGCCCATGAATAGTCGCAACTGCGCAACAGATCTCCATAAAGGGTGAGCATATATGTACATGCTGTTTGCAGCAGAGTTGTAATTGTCGCTAGATTATATTGCTCCTTGTGAGCGATCAAAGTTGTAGCAGCAGACCTGTGCAAGTGCATGAAAGTTGATCTCTTGTCTTTTTAGAAAACAATAAAGGGCAACTGATTTGAGATGTTCATTCCATTTTGGGTTTCAGGTTCATAATAATTTTTGATTGAGAAATATGCCCCGGTAGAGGCTATTTTGTATATTATTACTGCGGTCATTATACCAATTCAATGCAATTCTGAAGTTAATGTCATGTTTTTCTTTCATCTTCCTGTTGGAGTAGAAAGTATCTAGCGATATGCCTTGGTAGCTTTCCTGTAATCCTGAGCTTTTTCTTCTTATTTTTTTTTCAAGTTCATCCTTTCTTGAGCCAAAGGACAATCAATATTAAATAAACCAAGGGAATATACTATCAATTCACAGAGGCGAGCTGCTGGAATAACTCAGTGTCACTTAGCACAGCAAGTGAGATGGCACCAGGATACTCAGGTTAGTGAAAACGCCTGCCCAGTTTTGTGTGGACAATGAAAATGGGAGAGTGGGGTTTGGTGCAGCTCTTTCAAGCACGGCAGGCAGTTTTATGGGACCTCTCTCAATACCGCTTCATGTTCCTTCATCTCTGGCTGCGACTGAAGCCCTTGCTCTTTGGCATTGGGTTAATAACTGTAAGCAGTTGGGAGTAACAACTGTTGTAGTTAAAGGAAATGCTCTGAGTGTGTTGAATGCACTAGACACTCGTGGCTGGGACTTGAGCAAAATTGGGAGAGATTTGGATGCAGTTGAGTTACGAAGAGAGAATTTGAGATCTTCTCGTGGAAGCATGTAAACAAAAAAACTGAACACAGTAGACCACAAGCTCACTAGGTCAGCTTTGGCTATGCCACAGGCTATCTATGGTAAGGAGTCTGGCCCTCAGTGGCTGAATGAATTAGTTGATCGTTGCTAGATAGGTTGAGTTCTGGGGTCTCTACTGAGACTATGATCCCAGCTTGATGTAATCAATCTTGATTCGATAAGTTCCAATCACACAAAAAGAAGAAGGAAAACAAGTCTGTACTCATATTAGCTTGGAGTAGGGAGGTCATTCTGGTAGCTGACCTTACAGATAAAACATGAACGAGAAGATATTTATTCAATCATAATGTTGGTATTCTTCTCCTTTTACAGCATTAGATCTGGTATATAAAGCTGCAGCTGCAGCTGCCTTTACAGGTTAAACATGACCTTAATGGCATTGCCTCCACGAGCACTGGTTGCAAAGGCTTCTTCCACCTCCTTTTGAGAAAACCCAAACCGATGTGTTATGAGGGGCTTCACATCGATCTTACCACTTCTCAAAAACTCCAGGCATAAAGGCCATGTATTCTTGTATCGGAAAATTCCAATCACATCTACCTCCCTATGACAAGAGGAACCACAATTGTCAAGTATATCCATGTTTGCACATTCACACCTTGATCCACAATACTAAACAAAGCTACAATCTTCATGTATAGCTAATGTTCATTTTGCTCATGTGATTAGTTCATTATTATAGTTTAGCTAGCTGAATAACTGGAATCAGTGTATACCTGGCAGAAGCTGAAGTGAGTGGGAGAGTCATCGCGTCGTGCCCCATTCCCACAAGGCAAACTTTGCCACCAGGACGGGTAGCACGCAGAGCTGTAGACATGGTTTTATCAAAGCCTGCACAATCAAAGGTCACGTCCACTCCAGCTCCCATAGCTTTACGTATCTGAACCACTTCTTCAGCAACATCCTGTCAATGAATTTCATGATTAATTCAAAGAAACCAAGGACTGATAAGTGGAGCATAAGATATGGACATAAGAAGGACATGGATATGAAGCTAAATTTCAATTTCTTTCTCTTCTGGATGCAACAAGCTAAACTTGAGGTCCATATAATGGAGGTTGAGAGATCCTTGGCAATGGCTTATTACAAAAGAATGAAAAGAAAAGAAGGAAGAAGCACACCCTTAGTCAAAAAGTACAGTTTCCGATGCCAATTACAGAATTTTCAGCTTAGCAGTGCATGATTAAATTTTAAGAAGTGGGACAATAGAAATGAGAAACATATAGCACTTGTTAGGCATGGTGAAATCAATGTAACAAAGTGACAATAAAGTTTGCAAAACAGTCTGGATGATGGCAGTGAATTTAGGACATTTTATTATTGAAACCTGGATGTTTGTTGAAACTTTTACGATCTCATCTGCACCTAGAGTCTTTGCAACTGATAAACGATGGTCATCCACGTCTGCAATGACGATTCTCGGTGCCCCAAAAGCACGAGCAGCTAGCAGTGTAACAAGCCCTATGGGTCCTGATCCCATGACCAAAACATTTGTTTCTGGACCAACATTAGCTCGGCGACAGGCATGAACACCAACACTTAAGGGCTCACACATTGCCCCTTCTTCCAAACTCACATTCTCTGGCAGTTTAAAACACAGGTCTGCAGGATGGACAACCTGTCGAAACAAACATTTACCTTGAAGTCAAACTGCCCCATCCGAAAACCCATTGAGCTATAGTATTCACAAATCAAATTTGACATAAAGCTGGCATGATAAGTTTGCAATTGCAATGTAGAATCTGAAATGTTGCAAGTATGTTCAGTTACCTGGTTTGCCAGTGAACCATGAACCGGTGGAGTAGCAAAGAACTTCATATCCGGGCATAGATTGTATCGACCTTCTTTGCAAGATTCACACCTCCAGCAACTGATACCGGGCTCTAGTGCCACACGGTCACCTGGTACCAGATGCTTCACCTCACTTCCAATTTCCTCTATGATCCCAGCACACTCATGCCCAATTACCATTGGCTCTTTAACAATAAAATCTGCAACTCTCATGGCCTAGAAGTAACAAACAACAATCAACACAGCAAGTAAACTATACATAAAGCATAGTTTTGAGATTCAACTTTTTCTATCTGATTATATACTCTTTTTAAGCAATCAACACTTGCACCTCAACTCATCACAAAACAAATGAAACTCATAAACCAAAACGCATCAAAGAAACTAGAACCTTGAGATAGTGAACATCACTCCCACATATCCCAACAGCCTTCATCCGAATCCTTACATCATAAGGTCCTACAGTGATTTAAGTATCCCAAATGATTCAGTAAAGTAAAACAATCAAAGGGTCTCAAACTCAGTGATCAAACTAAAAAGCTTCAAAAGAGAAAGCAAGAAAATGATACCAAGTTCAGGGAGCTTGAAAGGTTGAATCTTGAGGGTATTGATACCAACAAGCCAAGCGGCCATGTTCTCTTGTTGGTCATCTCCATGTGACATCCCTCCCTTTCCCATTTTTGCAATCAGTGTTTGATCAAACTGTGGATACTCTGGAGTGAACAAAGTGTATATAATTTGGACAAGCTCTGGTGTGGTGGTCACAGCAAAATGAGAACCTTATTTCACACATTCAGATAAGTCCAACAGTTAGTGTAGTTTAATGTGGGCTCTGTCTTGTGGTGACATGTTAATTGTTCTCATCTCATGACTCACGAGTCGCAAAGTTTTTGCGAAAACAATCATTATCTAGAGTTGGCTACACATCAGCTTTGGATGCCTCACCCCTGGTTACATGGGTTCTCGCTGTTACTTGCCTTTGTTTTCTTCACCAAAACTGGATCATAAATTAGGTTAATGAACCAGATTCCACATCAATTATTGCACTTGATAAGAATGAAACACGTATCCAAATTCTTTTTCCACAAAAAAAGAAAAAAAAAAAGAATTAAGAACAGTACATGACAAATGGTCTACTCTTAATTTTGGTGTTTTAAGTTTCAAAACAATCATAACGGTACATGAACTTGTAATCACAACCAAAAACATGTACATACTATTACATTCTCCGTTATCTAACGTGTTTTCCATTAAAATTTGAGTGGCAAATTCGTCACTCCTTAATTTAGCAGTAATAAATTATTAAAATCAATAATTAAATTAATAATTAATAAGGTGAGGAAAATGTATTGTTGTCTTTTTTTTCCCGTCCCTGTTCAAACCAGCATATACAAAAATGGTGATCGAGGTAGGAGTGTAGGAGGAAGTTGGAAGATGATTTGATTTGGTAAGTTATAGAAGAAAGGGTTTGAATATATATCGGCGATAATAAAGAAACTTAAAATGAGAAAGCTATGTTCTAGTTTAACTTAGATTGGGACGAGTAACAAAGTTTTTTCTTTTTTTTGATGAATAAGAGTCTTTCATTAAAACTAAACCCAGTAATTTATAAATACAACGAATAGTAAGCAAAGAAACCAAGTAAGAGGAAAACAACAAAGTCTTTAAGAATATATGGTCTGAATTTAAAAGATTAACAAAGTATATAAATAGAAAAAAAACATAATATAAATAAAGAGAAAATGGAGGAAACTCGAAACCACCCTTTGAAAAATGAGAAATAACATAGAGTTAACAGTGTTATTGACGGCATATGCTAAAAATGTGTCAGCTTTTAAACATCATGTACCATTTTGGTTGTTTTGAAACTTGAAACATCAAAATTAAGAGTGGACGGTTTATCATGTACTGTCATTAAAAATTTTCCAAAAAAAATTGTCAAAAATCATGATTTTCAATGAAAATTGTGGGCTATAGCACATGATTTTTCAGCCAAATTTATGTGTTTTTGTTCTAGGATACTTTACATCATTCTAGATATTTTTTATGTGTGTCTTGACCTTATGCCAACATGATATGTAGTTAAGACTAGATTTATGTATTTCTTATCATTATTATATCGGTAATTGTATAATATCCTATATAAAGATATTCATCTTTTCACCATTCTCTATTCTCAAATCTCTCTCACTAAACTAATTCTTATTTTCGCATAATTTTTTTTATCATTGATAAATCATGATATTTGAGTAATTTCAGGATTGACAGATGTCAAAAGTATTTTGGTATCCCTTTTTCAATTTCTCAAAGTGAAGAAACGGAGAAAATCAATCAAGATTTTTGAGATCCGTCATTTTGAACATTCATGTTAAAATAACACAAGATAATATGAACGAAAAAAATAGTGTTGGCAAAGTTTTAGCCATGTTTCAACATGTCACCAAACCTCCATTGACACCTTCGATGTGTAAAACCATGTCAAGGCTCTTATTTCATATAATGTGTTCATATCATAACCAAACCAGAGTAATGATGTGGAATTTGGTCCACTGACCTATTTACAATCCAATTTTTGTGATGTGAAAATTGGTTGTTAGATTTGTTGAGATTTTCTAGTTCCGTCTGCTAGGTTAAACTTAGCATGGACGGGATCCTTATTCTTCAAGGAATATCATTTGCTCTTTTGTATGAGAAGCAGTGTTTCTTACAGTCAGATTCAAAATGTAAAACCTAAAAAAACTACTGGTCTCTCTCCATATAAAACTTCTAGAACTCATTCAACACATTGCAAGATGCCACAACTTCTGAAAATCTTTTCTATGTTCAATCTTTTGGCATTCTTTCAAACGTCGCCAAGGTTTCTTCGGCATTGCAGCTAAGCTACCTGACACCATAACACTTGTAAGAGAAAAGGTTTCTAGTCCGTAAGGATAGGCCTTCATCTATAGATAGAGGGATTAACCACCAATCCAATCTAAAAGCTGGGCGATTCCCTCATTCATACTTTTCAACTTTAGATTTTACAACGTATCAAGATCTTCTCTCCAGGTTTAAATCATGGGATCCTCAGATTGGATCCTCAGATTGGGCAGAGCTACCTAAGCACCTATTGGATTCGGTTTTAAAGAGACTACCATCAACTTCAGAGGTGTTAGGGTGTGCATATACTCCATACACGATTATAATAGGGTACCTTGTGAGCAACCCCCTGATTTTGGTTTGTATAACATCAAAACCGAAAACTTCTTACCAATTAACGACACACAAGCGACAATCCTGATCAAAACGAGTAATCAAACTCCAATTTGGATTGTGCCAAACATCAAGTTGTGAAAGGGTGTTTTTCGTTTTTTTAACAAGTAGGAAGTTGTAAAAGGGTGTTTCACTAGTTAATATGTAAGCATGTTTTTCTGTTAATTTTGTGCAACTGTAAAACGTTGAGATCCTTGGCAGTGGCTTATTACAAACGAATGAAAAGAAAAGAAGGACGAAGCACAGCCTTAGTTAAAAAGTACACTTTTCAAAGTCAATTAGAGAACTTCCAGGTTACCAGTGCATGATTAATTTTAAGAAATCAGAAATATTTAGCCATTCTTAGGCATGGTGAAATCAATATTAAAAAAAAGTAACAATCAAGATTGCAGTCCGGATCATGGTAGTAAATTTAGGACATATCATAAAGAAACCTGGATTTTTGTTGAAACTTTCACTATCTCATCTGCACCTAGAGTCTTTGCAAATTGCAACTGATAAACGATGGTCATCCACGTCTGCAATGACAATTCTCGGTGCCCCAAAAGCACGAGCAGCTAGCAGTGCAACAAGCCCTATGGGTCCTGCTCCCATAACCAAAACATTTGTTTCTGGACCAACATTAGCTCGGGCGACAGGCATGAACACCAACACTCAACGGCTCACACATCGCCCCTTCTTCCAAACTCACATTCTCTGGCAGTTTAAAACACAGGTCTGCAGGATGGACAACCTGTCGAAACAAACATTTACCTTGAAGTCAAACTTCCCCGTCTGACATCCATCGAACTATAGCATTGAATGATAAGTTTACATTTACGATATAGAATCTGAAATGCTGCAAGTATGTCTAGTTACCTGGTTTGCCAGTGAACCAAGAACTAGTGGAGTGGCGAAAAACTTCATATCTGGGCATAGATTGTATTTCTTTGCAAGATTCACACCTCCATCATCTGATACTGGGCTCTAGTGCCACACGGGGTCACCAGGCACCAGATGCTTCACCTCACTCCCAAATTCCTCTATGATCCCAGCACACTCATGCCCAATTACCATGGGCTCTTTAACTATAAAATCTGCGAGTCTCATGGCCTAGAAGTAACAAACAACAATCAAATTCAAAGCCAGTCAAGTAAACCAAAAAGATAGTTTGGAGATTCAAGTTCTTAAATCTAATTATATAGTTATATTCTCTTTCAGCAATCAAACACTTGCACCATATATCACCACAAACCAAATGAAACTCATAAACCAAAACACATCAAACAAACTTGAACCTTGAGGTAGTGAACATCATTCCCACATATCCCAACAGCCTTCATCTGAATCCTAACATCTTGAGGTGCTACAGTGATTTAAGTATTCCAAATGATTCAGTAAAGTAACACAATCAAAGGGTTCATCTCAAAATCAGTGATCAAACTAAAAAGCTTCAAAAGGGAAAGCAAGGAATTGATACCAAGTTCAGGGAGCTTGAAAGGTAAATCTTGAGGGTGTTGATACCAACAAGCCAAGCAGCCCTGTTCTCTTGTTGGTCATCTCCAAGTGACACCCTTCCTTTCCCATTTTTGCTATCAGTGTTTGATCAGACTGTGGATACTGTAGAGTGAACAAAGTGTGTGTATAATTTGGTCAAGCTCTGGTGTGGTGGTCACAGCAAAAATTTCACACATTCAGATAAGACAATTAGTGAGGACTGTCAGGTGTGAACTTCTATTTGGTTTCTGTTTCAAGACCAGCTCCCACTGTCATTGCAATGTGATCAGGTTGAGATAAGAAACCCAACTGCAAATAACCATTCATCTAGGTATATAAGTTGACGAATCGTTTGATGATCCTCTACGTATTAGATAAGTTATTTGATAATGTAACATTAATTTCAATGGAGCTACTACCAAATGGCTTCTGCATGTTGCTCTCATCCATCAATCCTCTCATTTTGGCAACACCATCCCATCTGTGAGAAAGTGCATAGTTATTTGATGAGAGAATATAGTTCCCGCTGTTAGATGGGTCCAATTCGATAAGCTTGTTTGACACAATCTCAGCCAAGGCCAAATTCCCATGAACTTGACAAGCACCCAGCAAAATTCTCCATACTATAACATCTGGTACCGTAGGCATATTCTGCATGAATTCATATGCCTCCTGCAGTTTACCAGAACGACTTAAAAGATCCACAACACACCCGTAGTGTTTCATCTCTGGCTTTAGTCCATGAACCTTTTCCATGCTTTCGAAATATTCCAATCCCTTATCCACTAATCCAGCATGAGCGCAAGCTAATAGAATCCCTACAAAACTTGAATGAGTTGGTCGAATACCTTCTTTTAACATCTGTGAGAAGAACTCATGTGCAGAATCTGCAAAACCGTTTACCGCAAGGCCTGAAATCACCGAAGTCCATGAGATAGAATCTTTCTTATCCATCCCTTGAAACACTGTCAATGCCTTCTCAGCCACCCCACATTTGCAATACATATCTATCAATGCATTCCCTACATAAACATCTGTTTTCACTCCATGCTTCCTTAAGTACTCTTGTACAGCCTCTCCCACATCGAGTGAACCAACATGGGCACAAGCAGAAAGCACACTAGCCATTGTCACTTTATCCGGCCTCACATTAGCTGCCATCATTTCATGAAAAAGACTCACCGCCTCAGCATGTTGGTTAGCTTGAGAATAACCAGTGATCATGGAAGTCCAAGAAATCACATCCCTATTCGGCATCCCATCAAAAAGCTTTCTTGCATCCACCAAGTTCCCCACTTTGGCATACCCATTGATCATGGCATTCCATGATACTACATTCCTTTCTCGCATCCTATCAAAAACTTCCCTAGCCAAACGCGGCAAACCACGCCGCCCATACATATCTATCATCGTATTCCCCAAGTAAACATCAACACCAACATGATTTTCTTCCACATACTTCACCATACAATCCGCAATTCCCCATTCACCTAGCTGAATACATGCCAAAACAACTTTCACCATTGTCACCGCATCAGCCCTCACATTCCCTGCACCTTCATCGCCTCAAAAAGACCCAAAACCTCCTTATACCTATTACACTGACTGTACCCACACATCAACGAATTCCACGAGACCAAATCTCTCTCATGCATTTCATCAAACACCTTCTGGGCATAACCAAAATCACCACAACTCGAATACATATGAATCAAAGCATTGTTAACATACAAATACGATTCAAACCCAAGCTTCATTGCACAAGCTTGAGCCTTTTGGCCACATACAACATCCGAAACTCGAGCACAGGCCTTGAAGATGAATATGAAGGTTAAGTTGTTCCCAACCAATCCTTGTTGCCTCATTCGGCTATACATACGAATTGCTTCACTGGGTTTTTCACTCTGCGATAGTCCACGGATCATGAGGTTCCAGACCATCAATGTGGGTTGTTCAATTTGATTGAAGACGAAATGGGCTTTGTTTAAGTGTGGTGGAGACTGCGTGTAGAATCTGAGAACGTCGGAGATTGAATATGGGTCTTTGTGGAGGTGGGTTCTGATGAGGTGAGCGTGAAGCTCTTTGGTTGAGGCCAAGGTGGTGATAGGTGGTTTCGGCGGCGCTGCGGTGGTGCTCAGGTGGCGCCAAATGGGTTTTGCGCGGTTCATGAGTAATAGTGTGTGGAGGCAAAATTTGAACTTGCCCTGGTGATATAATAAATAGAGGCCAATTCTTTATGGGTTTAGGGTTTAGTATTATTTGTGGTTATACATCGGACATTAGGACCTTCACATTTTTTTTTCTAGTTTCATTTCAAGAGTTATGATTTGAATTTCATATTTCACTAAAAATGAATCTTTTCATCGAAGGATTATAAAAAAAAAGTGCGGACTCTCGAGTAACTATTTGTAATCTTGAATTCTCTATTCTCATTAATCAAAAAAGAAAATTTATTGTGTGAAAATATATCACTTAAGTGATAGATACTTTGTTACATGTCACAATAATCTCTTTGCTCTTCATCTAGTGTTGTTATCCTAGATGCTATGCAACCTGGAGATTCTGAACTACTTTAGTTTCCATAGATTAGTATCTTCCAAGAATTTCATTTGGTAAAAAAAGAGCCACCATGCTAATAGGGAAAAAGCTTTTCAGCTGGGCTGCAAATCCTAATGATTTATCATGTCTAATTAGGTCATCCACAGAGATGGTGATTATGCCAGTGGTTGGAAATTTGTGTCATACTGTCGTGTAGAATATTGTATTAACCGGCCATTGCTGAAATGCATGTCACTTCAATAAACCTAAAGTGCTAAAATGTGGTGGGAATATGTTTCAATGTAATTGACACATTACGACTGTGGCCACCGGCCGCCACTGAAGATAAGTGACTATACACACCTTAATTGTGTTACATTTGCTTCCCATCAACTCATTGCAATAGCATATATTATATCCCATCGATCATCATTTCTGATATATTACTGGTTAATGGTGGATGGTGACGCCAATTATAGGGAATAATATGACCTCTAAAAATAATTATAGGGAATATAACGACACCCAATTCATATACATTCTTTGCACCAGAAATGTGCTAATAATCCTTCTGTGGTTGATACATCATACATAGAATACTTAATCGGCACTAAACAGAACCTTATCTGCACCACTAGTACCCCAACAATCCACATGTTGGCCTACTTCAAATCTGTTCTTGATAAAACTAATTCCGACTTGCCCTTTATGTAGCTCTGACTTTAGCTATACATTCATGATCGATTTTCAAGGAATTAGGTTTGACATACTAGCTTGTTAAGTTTAGAGGAACTTGGTCAATAGGTTTGGTGGGTGATAGATTTGGATGGCTAAACTCATCAATATGATAATTTAAGTAAGTTCTCTATAAGTGGCAGCTAGGTTGGTAAGGGAGGAAAAGCTACCAAGTATTTGTAGTACTAAACTTTTGTATGTTAAAGTTGAATTCATAATTATGCATACCAAACCCTTGGAATGGTCCTCGACTCCTATATATACTAATTAAGCATCTATTAGATGGAAATTAAGCTAGAGAAAGAGGTTTATCGATATAATATTGGAACGATGCTGATTGGTCATCAATCGAATTTCGAGCAACTGGGAATTACCACTTTTCATTTACCAAACTAACTTTTAAACGCATCTCATTACCAGACGTCTAACTTTCTTAACTAAGTTAGCTTGTACCTAGGGTTGATAAAGTCATCGACAATTTTGCATGGTTAATATATGCATGTATATATCAAAATCATGCATGCTCACATAGCCCCAATGAGTGGAATGCATCCATATAAACATTCGATCGAGGTTTTAAGCCTACATAAAACTTTATGATAATCATCATGCTTCAATTTTATCTATATATCTTAATCGTCGGAAATATCATATCCGAACCTTTATTTCTGATGAATGATGATCAACATAAGATTAACATAATCTAACAATAATGAACGGCGACCATTTCATACATTTAGGATCAGAAAAAACCTAAATGGACTAATTTGTAGATAATTGATGATCGACATAACCGGTACCCATCAAAATGTCAAACCTTTCCTCCAACCTAAATGGCACGTACATTGGTTTGGTTGAAGATGGGGATATGGGATGAATGAATGATACATATATGGCTCTTGGTCCGCCCCATAAAGAAAGGAACTAATTAGAGGACAAAGAGAAGAAAATGAAAGCAGCCTCGCTCGCGCTTAGGATGATCATGATCTATAAGCTTTCGGTCCCTGCAGTTGCCAATATGTATGAAATTCATATATACGACTTAGTCATCTAGTCCAGTAAGCAGGTGATAAAGCCATTGCATCTCGTGCACGCCAGGAAGCAAAATCCAAAACGTCTCCAAACCCCATTTCGTAACTAGAATGTCGAAGACTATATACAACACAGTACTTTGTGCTAGTTTATGATCGACGATTTTGGTTTCAGTTGGCCGGTAGGGTTTGGTACTTGTTTATATATGTAGATCGATGATGACGCATAATATATGATAGTTACAGAGTTCTTCTAGGTAGCGAGTAAGTGGGGAAAGTCGACCACAACCTCCCCACGCTAAAATCACCACCCCCACATTTTCCTCTCCCCACTACATACCTGTCTTCAATCTTTTCTCTCCTCTAGCTCCAACTGCTATATAATTTTGTATATGCATGTTGTTCTTTATTAGCTGCATGCCCTTAGAAAATGGATTAGGTTTGGAATTATGTAGTGTTGTAACGGTTCTAGTACTTATAATACAAGAAGTCGTGTGAAGAAGTTTTATATATCTATCTTTATATATATGCTAGATAGCAGCCTCTCTGACTAATATACAAATCAATATCCCCATATTGAATGGAAAAGAGAGAATAACGTGATCGTTTTATTATCAAAATTAATAAGGCATTTGGATAAGAGAGGAAGTAAATCACTACCATGAATCAAGAATCAAAAATATAAATCTTAGACGACTTAGCCATATCTTGATAAATTTATCTATAAGTAAGACGTACGTATCAATTTGTTTTATTTATGAATTTGTGAACCATTATTAATAATAAGGTAAAAAAAAATCTCTTCTAAATCGCTGTTAGGGAATTATCTATATTTAGCTTATCTGTAGTAAGAAGGAGAAGGCATATGTAACAGAAGTCATGTGAGCATCACATGACTACTTAAGTCTTAAGCTTGTTTAATTAGTCTGATTAATTTTGTTAGGGTGGTGTTAGTTTCCACCGCTTCATGCTAGACACGTGTCCTGTGTGGATAGCTGGATCGGACTATATGTAGCTCTCAAACCCATTCTGTTGGTGTGAATGAATTATCTGAGTTTTAATTTCTTTCTTTACTGTAATTTTAGTTCTTCTTCCTTCAATTAGGGTGCATACCCTAATAAGTGGTATCAGAGCCTTTTGATCCATGGCGAGATTGAAGTCGGTGGTTGGGAAACCAACCTCTTCTGATGAGCCTATTGTTTATGGGGAGCTGTCTCTTCTAGATGATGAGTTGCAAGCTCACAGAGACGCTACCAGTGCTCGGTTGGACTCGATGGAGGCCTCTCTTCAAGCCAAGTTACAGGACTCGCTCACTTCTTCCTTGGCTACCTTTCAGTCGAGGTTTCTAGCTGAACTAAAGCAAATGGGAGCGTTCGCTACCAAAGTGGCCACTGATCCAGCCTCCTCCTCTTCCTGGAGGTCCTGCTATAGTTCAGTCGGACGGATCCGTGCGATTTGGTACTATAAACTGGTGATTATTGACCAACTCCAACATGATACTTCCTCTCAGCCACACTATAAACTAGAAGTTAACCAGTTATTATTTAAAGGGAAGATATTTGTGCCTCAGTGTGACAATTGGAGACAAAGGATCATTTCAGAATTTCATGATGGCTACAATGGAGGGCATGCAGGGAGGCATAAGACTTACAAAAGAGTTAGTCGATCTTTTTGTTGGATTGGCATGCATCAGGATGTGAAGAATTATGTTGTTGAGTGTGACATCTATCAGAGGAATCATTATGAAGCACAAAATCCTCCAGGGTTGCTGCAACCTAATGCAATTCCTACCCAAGCATGGACTTGTATTTCAATGGATTTTGTTGAGGGCTTACCAACTTCAGGTGGCAAGAATGTTATCATGGTGGTAGTTGACAGATTCACTAAGTTTGGACACTTTATGGCTTTGTCACATCCTTATACTGCTTCTCAGGTAGTACAATTGTTCATTCAGGGAGTATTTAAGTTGCATGGCATGCCAGAGTCAATAATTTCTGATCGAGATCCTATATTTTTGAGTGCTCTCTGGACTGGTTTTTTTAAAGCTCAAGGTACTACATTGAACAAGAGCTCAGCATACCATCCACAATCCGATGGTCAAACTGAGAATCTCAACAGGACTATGGAGCACTATCTTAGATGTGTCGTGGGGGAAAGGCCCAAAAGCTGGGTGGAAGCATTGTCATGGGCAGAATACTGGTACAACACAGCACATCATTCTGCTATAGGAATGACCCCATTCCAGGCCCTATATGGTTATGAACCACCTGCAGTAAGAACTTATGTGCCTGGATCTACAGCTGTTGATTCTGTGGACCAACAATTGAAGTCAAGAGATGAACTGCTAGCACTCTTAAAAAGGAACCTCACTGTGGCTCAAGCTCGGATGAAAATGCAGTATGACAGAAAACATGTGGAGAGATCTTTTGAAGTAGGAGACTGGGTGTACTTAAAACTGCAACCCTACAAACAGCAGAGTGTTGCTAGGAGAAAGTGCCACAAGCTGTCTCCAAGATACTATGACCCTTTTCAGGTGGAGGAAAAAATTGGAACTGTTGCTTATAAGCTCAAACTTCCAGCTTCTGCAAAGATACATCCTGTATTTCATGTTTCCTTGCTTAAAAAGAAAGTGGGTGATGCTTTTGTGATCTCAGCTCATCTACCTCCAGATGTGGATCCCCATAATCCAAGATGGTATCCTGGAAAAATTCTTGCGCGCAAAATGTTTAAGAAAGGCAATTCAGCAGTGATCAAGTGGCTCATTCAGTGGCTGAGAGCTACAGAGGAAGAAGCTACATGGGAGGAGGCAAATGACATAATTGCTCGTTTTCCAGACTTTTCCACCACTACTACTTCAGCTTGAGGACAAGCTTGAATTGCAGAGGGATGGATTGTTAGGGAATTATCTATATTTAGCTTATCTGTAGTAAGAAGGAGAAGACATATGTAACAGAAGTCATGTGAGCATCACATGACTACTTAAGTCTTAAGCTTGTTTAATTAGTCTGATTAATTTTGTTAGGGTGATGTTAGTTTCCACCGCTTCATGCTAGACACGTGTCCTGTGTGGATAGCTGGATCGGACTATATGTAGCTCTCAAACCCATTCTGTTGGTGTGAATGAATTATCTGAGTTTTAATTTCTTTCTTTACTGTAATTTTAGTTCTTCTTCCTTCAATTAGGGTGCATACCCTAATAATCGCCTTTAATCCGAAATCCATAAACTCTTTGATTATAATATTGTCTTTTTCAAAAGAAAAATAAAATCCCCAAGCAAACAAGGAAGGCCATTAAACGATTCACTTTCAAATTTGAGACGCTCAAAGTCCACGTTGAACCCAACCTTCTCTCAACGCAAACGACCAAAAAGCCTTTCTCCCTCCCTCATAACTTCCCCCTTTCCCTCCTTATCTCTATATATATACCTCTACACGCATACACATATCGACACAAACTCATCATCAGATTTCTTCTATTTCAGTTCACCCAAACCCAACTCTTATATGGGTCTGAAAACCATTAAAGCTTCATCCATGGCCGACGCAGCTTCATGGTACTGCGCTACAATTCTACTAGCTCTAATCCTTCTGGCTTCTATAAGAGAGAGCACGGATTCCACCACAGAAGATGACTCCTTCCGAGGTAAACAGTTCTTGCAGATGAACCATCCCTGCGACGAAATTTATGTCGTCGGAGAAGGTGAGACCCTCCACACCATCAGCGACAAGTGCTGCGACCCCTTCATCGTGGAGCGCAACCCGCATATCCATGACCCGGATGATGTCTTTCCCGGACTCGTCATCAAGATCACTCCTAATTCCAGACCCTCCAATGTTTAGTTTTTCAAGCTTTTGTGAATTTGAATTCATAGTATAGTAGACTTGTAGTTTTGATCGAGAGACGTACTAGTCTAGCTGGTCATACAGCTTCGAATTCTCCATAGCCATAGCTGCTTTGTAAGTTGTAAATTATACACAGAACTGAATCAATGAATTTTCTTTCCTAGAGCTAGAAACTCAATTCTACCTTTCTTCTTAATTTTCAATAAAACAGTGCACTACTACTTTTTTTTTTCTTCATTTCCATGAGCTTTGATTATATCGTTGAAATATCCTTAAGATGAGTCATGCATACTGTTGCGAATGTTAAATGCAATCTTTGGCTTTTCCATGGCCTTTTTTCGGTTTAGTTTTAGGCTATGACCAATACTTTTGACTCTTTCAATCCGAAATATATAGGATCTCACTGCAGAACAAAAGGAGAGAATTTTATCAAGGATAATTATTAATGGATTTTAATTTGTTTCCATCTGGTTCTCCTTTTCGGTTTCTCTTTGGCTATTTGCTCTTATTAATTTGTTCTTGGGGGGAGCATGTGTTTGACTGCACTATTCTTTCTGAAGAAATAATACACAAACTTTTCAAGTAAAAAATTAATTCGTCATTTAAACAATAAAATGAAGAATTTGGTAACCAAAAGGTATGGGCATGCAGTTGGAACTTGGAAAATAGAGAGAGAGAGAGATAGAGAGAGAGAGAGAGAGAGAGAGAGAGAGAGAGAGCAGTCTCATGACCTCATCGATCAGAAGCGAACTAGCGAATAAGAAATTCAACAGTTTTGACCGTTTGACGTTTACCAAGTTCAACATTTTTGCATGCTTTTCGTATTTCATAAGCCATGAACTATGTTTTGGTAAGTTCTATGTGCATGTTTAAAAAAAAAAAAAAGAGGTTCAATGTGCATGAAAGAAGAGGCCAACCTTATGACCATAACCGTTACATGTCCGTCAAAATCGATAGCACTATTTTAATTTTCAATCCAATTAATAGGGTTTTTATTCTTCTAAAATAATTGGGTTTTTATTATATTTCCTTGTATCAAAATTTTGTTCTACTTCTGAGGGTGTATAAGATTGACAATCCTTAGTAGAGTTGTTAGGCTCACCATGAAGTTAGTGCATACATTTTTCGGAACCAAAATAGAAGAAAGATATGTTATGGCCTCCTTCGGTGGATGATCTAGAAATGGGGGTGCATATACAGTATCGTTATAAACGTGGAAGAATTATGGACCATACGCCGAATAATTTCGTTCTTTTCCTAATCCGTTATCCACTTTAGGTTGGTGATCGAACATGTTACGTGTTACATGTTTCATGTTTGATGCCTCGATCAGAACACAACCATAGACGTGTTGTGTTGCTTCAAGCTTCCACCCTACACCGGTACACCACTAGGATGAAGCTACCCGACTCTCTAAGTCTCGACCGAAAAGAAAAGGGTTGAGCTTTGGTCTTTGGATATTGAGCTCTACAAAACTGATATTGAGGTCATACTCATACCAATGTTTAAAATGTTTTCATTTCTAAACCCTAAAGCAAAAGTTTAAAATGTTTTCATCTCAAATTAGGTCAAGAAGTCAAGAATGAAGCTATTAATAAGACGTACATATATGGCATGGATTCCCTAGGCAGCCTAAACAATACCATTAGCATATCATATATCAATATGCTTAATAATCCTGAACAACAAATATGACTTTGTTCTTCGAGTGAATGAACTAATAAATTATGGTCTACATGATTGGTGTAACCAGATGTGGTGCCAGTATTAATCAAAGACATTGTATCTTTACATGAGCAGGTGAAAATTAATATTCTTCAACCAGAAAAGTGTCTGGGAAAAAGGCAAAAACATCGGCTTCGTTTTGTGCACAAAGAACGTTCGGCCCCTATGCTTCAGGGCAGGGGCGGATCTAGAAATTTTTTCTTATCTGGGCAGACTAAAACAACATTATCATTCATGCAAGTCTGAACTCCCTGAAACCTCTTCGTTTTCTTCCTGCGGTGATCTTGGTTTGGGCAAGATCATCAATAAGTTGTAATTTTGCAATAAATTTATGAGAAAAGTTCATCTCAATTTGTGAGAAATCTAAAAGATGGGTGGGCATTTGCCCAGGCTTGCCAACATATAGCTCCGCCCCTGCTTCAGGGTTTAGGCTTATTTAAAGAACAGACCGGTCTTTGTTGTACGTAATAGCTAGCTCTGTAGAGATCCACAGATCAGAATCGAAGAATGGATTTCAGATGGTGGAGAAGATCATTCTCTGGAGCTTTGCTTTCTTGGATGTTCTTCTTTCTTCGCATTTCTTGTTCGGACAAAGGTATGGATTTGTTTGTGTAGAACTAACATGACACAAGAATCAAGATAATAGATGATGGGTCAAATTTCCCTCCTTATTTGGAGGAGGATGTCATGTAGTTCACTACATGTGAAAAACCTTTTGGTGAAGCCTCAAGACCCATTCAATTAACCAAGATGCAAAATGCTAGATGAATAATAAAGTTGGTGGTGTGTATATGTTGAAATACAAGAGAGAGCCTATATGTATAGGCTTGTGTGTGGCTGAAATATTTGACAAAAGAATGGAGATGCATTGATGGTGCACACAAACATTGAAGCTTGAATCAAGGAAGAAGTTTGAATTCTCTTCCTTGTGTATGGACGTGAAGGATTTGTATGGGAAATGCATGAAGAAGTTTGCCTACATAAAAGCATGAGCAATGAGGAAATTAAAGTACCGGTGAGTTTACCTTGTGCTATACAAGAGTGTGAGATAGAGAGAAAACTCCAAGTTGAGAGTTTGTGTGTGTAACAAAACAAAGTGTGTGTGAGAGTGTATCCCTTCAAGAATGAGTCTTGAAGTAGTGTTTCTCTCCGTGTAACCTTTATTCGTATAATGAAGGTTCTTTGTTGTTGTTGCCCCGTGGACGTAGGCAATTTGCCGAACCACGTTAATTCCCGGTGTTCTTTATCATTTTATTTCCGCTACATTTTACATTTGTGGTTGTTAGTTTCTGATTTCATTCTACAGTTTATTCTTCCGCATAACCCAACAAGTGGTATCAGAGCTCTTGGTTCTGACCGGGAGCTGCTAGAATGGAAGGATCACGGAGTACCATGATCAGACTCAACCATTCCAACTGGATTACGTGGAAGCCGAGAATGGAGGATATTCTCTATTGCAAAGATTTACACGAGCCGATCGAGGGAGACGATGCCGAGCCAGAAGGGACTACACTAGCAATTTGGACGAAGATGAACCGCAAAGCCATCGGTCATATTCAGGAATGGGTGGACGACAGTGTGTTCCACCATGTTGCCAACAAAACCAGTGCGCATGAGCTATGGTTGAAGTTGGAGTCCTTGTTCGAGAAAAAGACTACTGCCAAGAAAGCTTTTCTCATTAAAGAGCTCGTCAACATGAAGTATCGAGGAGGCGTTCGAGTGACTGAGCACCTCAACAACTTCCAGAGTGTACTCAATCAATTAGCCACGATGAGCATGAAGATTGACGATGAGTTACAAGCCTTGTTGCTACTCGGGTCGTTACCAGATAGCTGGGAGACATTTATTGTTACTGTAAGTAACTCTGCTCCTAATGGTGTATTATCTATGGAAAATATTAAAGATAATATGATGAACGAAGAAACTAGAAGGAGTTCTTCGTCAAGTTTAGAAAATAGTCAATTCTTCATTGCGGAGAATAGAGGAAGGAGCAAGAGCAAAGGACCAAGAGGCCATGGAAGAAGTATGAGCAAATCCAGAACAAGATTTAACGGAAAATGTCATCATTGTGGTCTTCCAGGCCACATGAAGAAAAATTGTTACAAGTTGAAGCGGGAATTCAAAGAAGGGCGAGAAGATGCTACTCATCAACAAAAGGAGGACACGAACAATGTTGCTGCTGCGGTGTCTCATGATGAGTGTGAGTTCCTGTCACTTGGAGGTGAATGCTGTCACTTGGAGGTGAATGTCTACTGGTAGATCATCCTGGAGTTCAATGGATCATTGATTCCGGAGCCTCGTTTCATGCCACGTCCCATGTAGAGTTCTTCACTACGTACAAAACAGATGACTTTGGTAAAGTAAAGATGGGCAATGACAGCTACTCTAATATTGCTGGGCTTGGAGATATTTTCTTGCAGACGGATGTGGGCTACCAGTTAATGCTGAAAGATGTGAGACATGTTCCTGGTCTACGTCTCAATCTTATGTCAACTGGTGTACTTGATCAACAAGGCTTTCATCATCATGGCAGTGATGGAAAGTGGAAGCTTACCAAGGGATCTCATGTAGTTGCTAGAGGAAAAATGTGTTGCATGCTCTACAAGACTTATGGGAAGATTTGCAAGAGTGAGCTAAATGCAGTCGAGGAATCCTCTCCAAGTTTGTGGCATAGACGTTTTGGCCATATGAGTGAGAAAGGACTACAGATGTTGGCGAATAAGTCGCTAATTCCTGTTACCAAAGGTAACTCACTAGACTCTTGCGATTATTGTTTATTTGGTAAGCAGAAGAAAATCAGTTTTTCGAAGTCTTTCACGAGGAAAGAAAATATTCTAGATCTTGTACATTCAGATGTATGTGGTCCGATGGAAGTCGAATAATTGAGTATGCATAAGTATTTTGTTACTTATATCGATGATGCTTCACAGAAAGTTTGGGTTTATTTGTTGAAATCCAAAGACCAGGTGTTCCAGACGTTTACAATTTTCCACAACATGGTGGAAAGGGAGACTGGAAGAAAATTGAAATGCCTTCGCAGTGACAATGGCGGAGAGTACACATCGCATGAATTCAGAGATTATTGTGCAAAGTATGGCATCAGACATGAGAAGACAGTTCCTAGAACACCCCAACATAATGGCATAGCAGAGCGGATGAATCGTACCATTATGGAAAAAGTCAGATGCATGTTGAAGATGGCCAAATTGTCAAAAGAATTTTGGGGAGAAGCTGTAAAGACTACGTGTTACCTCATCAACAAAGCACCGTGTGTACCTTTGGAATTTAAGACTCCAAATGGAGTTTGGACCGGTAAAGATGCATCATACTCGCATCTGAGAGTATTTGGATGTAAAGCATTCGCACATGTATCCAAGGAGCAAAGATCAAAGCTGGATGACAAGGCGTTGCCATGCATATTTGTTGGCTATGGCGATGAAGAGTTTGGCTACCGGTTGTGGGATCCAAAGACGAAGAAATTCATAAGCAGCAGCGATGTGGTCTTTCATGAAAACCAATCAATTGCAGATTTCGATAAAGAGGTACTACCGAGAAATGCAGCAACTAACAGCCGCATTTATGATTCACCGTTGCAGCATGAATATAATGTTGAGCTACAAGGTGATAGAGTTGAAGGTGTACCAGACATGGTTGATGTTGAAGCCGAAGATGAGGGGGAGCTTGATCAGGGGGAGCAACATGTGAATAATCAAGCAGTAGTTCGCAGAAGCACCAGGAGGCTGATTCAATCCACCAAGTATCCATCATCACAATATATTTTGGTGACTAACGATGGAGATGATCCTTATGCAAATTACATCCTTTTGACTAGTGACGGAGAGCCTGAAAGTTATGAGGAAGCAAAGATTTATCAAGACCACGACAAATGGAGGCTAGTCATGGAGTCTGAGATGGAATCTTTACTAAAGAACGACACCTACGAGTTGGTAAAGCTTCCTAAAGGCCGGAAAGCACTCAAGAACAAGTGGGTGTTCAAGCTGAAGCGAGATGAGAATGAGAAGCTGACAAAGTACAAGGCTCGTTTAGTGGTCAAAGGATTCAACCAGAAAGAAGGAATTGATTTTGATGAGATTTTCTCACCTGTTGTCAAAATGACTTCAATTAGAGTCATTTTGGGCATGGCTGCGAGCATGGATCTTGAGGTGGAGCAAATGGATGTGAAGACTGCATTTCTTCACGGTGATTTAGAAGAAGAAATATACATGGAGCAACCAGAAGGCATTGAAGTCAACGGAAAAGAGCATATGGTTTGCAAGTTGAAGAAAAGCTTGTACTGATTGAAGCAAGCACCAAGACAGTGGTACAAGAAGTTTGACTCCTTCATGGGGAGTCATGGGTACAAGAAATCGTCAGCTGATCCATGTGTGTGTATTCAACAATCCGCTGGAGGTAATTTTATCATCTTACTACTCTATGTAGATGATATGTTGATTGTCAGCAAGGATACTGCTATGATTCAGCAGTTAAAAACAAATTTGTCAGAGTCCTTTGATATGAAGGATTTGGGACCAGCCAAGTGGATTTTGGGCATGGAGATTACCCGTGATCGAGGGAATAAGAAATTGTGGGTATCATAAGAAAAGTACATCGAGAAGGTACTGGAGAGGTTCCATATGGAGAAAGCAAAACCAGTTGCTACTCCACTTGCCAGTCACATGAAGCTCGGCTCAAAGCAGAGTCCTACAAGTCAGAAGAAGGAGGAAGAAATGGCAACAGTGCCATATGCCTCAGCAGTAGGGAGCTTGATGTACGCGATGGTTTGTACCAGACCAGACATAACACATGCAGTTGGTGTTGTTAGCAGATTCTTATCTAATCCAGGCAAGGAGCACTGGAATGCTGTTAAGTGGATTCTGAAATACTTGCGAGGAACTTCAAAGATGAGTCTATGCTTTGGAAGTGACAAGTCTGAACTGGTTGGCTTCACAGATGCAGATATGGCCGGAGATATTGACACGAGAAAGTCCACATCAGGGTACCTAATTACATTTTCAGGGGGAGCTGTCTCGTGGCAATCAAAGCTACAAAAATGTGTTATTTTATCAACAACAGAAGCAGAGTATATTGCAGCTACGGAAGCGTGCAAAGGTATTTTGTGGTTGAAGAGATTCCTACTGGAATTAGGTCATGCACAACAAGAGTTTGTTCTGCATTGTGACAATCAAAGCGCAATTCACTTGAGCAAGAATTTAAGTTTTCACTCGAGGTCGAAACACATTGATGTGAGGTATCATTGGATACGTGATGTGTTGGAAGCTAAGGAAATATTGCTAAAGAAGATTCATACAGATAAGAACAGTTCAGATATGATGACAAAGTCTTTACCGAAAGAGAAGTTCGAGTTTTGCAGAAGTGCGTCAGGGATGACGCACCCCTCTAATTAAGTCGAGAGGGGGAGATTGATGGGTCAAATTTCCCTCCTTATTTGGAGGAGGATGTCATGTAGTTCACTACATGTCAAAAACCTTTTGGTGAAGCCTCAAGACCCATTCAATTAACCAAGAGGCAAGATGCTAGATGAATAACAAAGTTGGTGGTGTGTATATGTTGAAATGCAAGAGAGAGCCTATATGTATAGGCTTGTGGGTGGCTGAAATATTTGACAAAAGAATGGAGATGCATTGATGGTGCACACAAACATTGAAGCTTGAATCAAGGAAGAAGTTTGAATTCTCTTCCTTGTGCATGGACGTGAAGGATTTGCATGGGAAATGCATGAAGAAGTTTGCCTATATAAAGGCATGAGCAATGAGGAAATTAAAGTACCGGTGAGTTTACCTTGTGCTATACAAGAGTGTGAGATAGAGAGAAAACTCCAAGTTGAGAGTTTGTGTGTGTAACAAAACAAAGTGTGTGTGAGAGTGTATCCCTTCAAGAGTGAGTCTTGAAGTAGTGTTTCTCTCCGTGTAACCTTTATTCGTATAATGAAGGTTCTTTGTTGTTGTTGCCCCGTGGACGTAGACACTTTGCCGAACCACGTTAATTCCCGGTGTTCTTTATTATTTTATTTCCGCTACATTTTACATTTGTGGTTGTTAGTTTCTGATTTCATTCTACAGTTTATTTCTTCCGCATAACCCAACAATAGAAAACACGTGTTTTTTATTTACTTTGTGTCTGCAGCTCCAGACTTCACATTTGTGCACGAAGCAACGTCGGCTCCGCTAGAGATTTTCTACGACTACATAATCGTCGGCGGTGGTACTGCCGGGTGTCCTCTAGCTGTTACTCTCTCGCACGACGGCGCAAAAGTCTTAGTCCTGGAACGTGGTGGCTCGCCCTACACTAACCCTAACATCACCGACATTGGCAACTTTGCTTCTGTTCTTCTGGACAAGTCTCCCACTTCCCCGGCGCAGCCCTTCACCTCCGAGGATGGTGTCTACAATGCAAGGGCACGCATCCTTGGCGGCAGCTCGGCTGTCAACGCCGGGTTTTACTCGCGTGCCAGCACGCCCCACATCAAGGAAGCGGGGTGGAACCAAAAATGGGTCGAACATGCTTATGAATGGGTTGAACAAGTTGTGGCATTTCAACCTCCCATGTTGGAGTGGGAGACTGCTCTAAGAGATGGCTTGCATGAAGTCGGAGTGTTGCCGAATAACGGCTATACCTTCAACCATTCGTACGGTACTAAAGTCGGAGGTACAATTTTCGACAGAGAAGGCCATAGACACACCGCCGCGGATTTGCTTGATTATGCAAATCCGAGCAGTATCACCGTCTACTTGCATGCCATTGTGCACAAAGTTTTGTTTAGACGCATTCCCGGTAAGAGTTTAATACCAAATGATGTGACACTTAACATTTGGGTTAGCTAAGATCACTATCTTGACGTGAGTTTGATTTGTTTATGCAGGAAGGGCAAGGCCTCAAGCTTATGGTGTGATATATAAAGATGCAAATGGAGTTACGCACGAAGCTTACCTAAACAGTGACTCCAAGAATGAGATTATATTAACAGCTGGAGCTATTGGGAGTCCCCAGCTACTGATGCTAAGTGGTATTGGGCCTGGTTACCATCTTCAGAAGCACGGCATTCAGGTGGTGGTGGATCAGCCGTTGGTGGGGCAAGGAATGGCTGATAATCCAATGAACGTCCTCCTCATTCCGTCACCTCTGCCGGTTGAGGTGTCTCTGGTTCAAGTTGTCGGCATAACCAGATTTGATACCTTCATTGAAGGAGCTAGCGGATTGAGCTTGGTCTATCCTTTGGCTCAAAGGCTTGCTAAAAGCTTTAGGCTCATATTGAATGAGGTTAGTACTTCATTAACTTAATTTTCTCCTTCAGAAATTGGGTGTGAAAAGATAAATTAAGGGGGCCTATAGAAATACCCTTTAGGAAAGTATGGTTATTATTATTATTACTTTTTTTTTTGTAAGATTACAAAACTATGATTCAAGTGGGCTAGTCACATGAAACTTGCTCCCTAAGTTTGCCACTGGTTTATAGTCTGGTTTGAAATTTTCTAACTGCTGTTCAGAACTATACTACTATATCATGGTGATTTTGGATATGTAACACGGTTATAATCGAAGTATGCAAAAATGTAGTATATAGAGTGTCCATTTCTGTACAAAGAAAATTGATGGAGCATTTGCTTGATCGGAATTTGTAGGGTAATTATGAGCCTTTCAAAGTTGTACCAGAAGCCAAGCCAATAGTAGTAGACACAGTAAACGCAGTTGTGAACGGGACCCTGAGAGCTGGAGTCATACTTGAAAAAATCACAGGTCCGCTCTCTAGAGGTCATCTAGAGCTGAGGAACCTAGATCCTGATGACACTCCGTTTGTCACATTCAACTACTTCAAAGAGCCAGAGGACTTGAGAAGGTGCATTCAGGGTATGAGGACCATTATCAGTGTGATCAATTCCAAAGCCTTTTCTAAGTTCCGTTACAAGAAGATGCCAATAGAAGCTCTCATTAACCTGATGCTGACTTTGCCGATTAACAATAGGCGAAGACATGCGAATGCTATGTTTTCCTTGGAGCAATTTTGCATAGACACAGTGATGACCATATGGCATTATCATGGAGGTTGTCAAGTTGGGAGGGTTGTGAACAGAGTACAAAGTGCTTGGTGTTGATTCACTTAGGGTTGTTGATGGATCCACATTTCATCAGACTCCAGGAACTAATCCTCAAGCTACAGTCATGATGCTTGGCAGGCAAGTATACACTAAGCATGTAATCATGAAACGATACTGTATGTATAGTAATCAGTTGCTAATCAATTTTCTTTCCCGTAATGTAGGTATGTGGGAGAAAGGACTGTTCATGAAAGATACCTATCTCGAAGATCAGAAGAGAAGAATTGATCGAGTACATAATGTCGATGACGCGTGACGTTGATCAAGTACATTTCTGCAAGACATTTGAATGTTTTGTAGGAGTGTAGATCTGAATTTATTATCTAGATATTTTTTTAAATGTTGTACTACTGTGGATCACATCCTATAGATAGCTAGTGAATAAAGGTATCGGTGTACAAGAATGAGCTGTGGTACCCTTCTTACAATGTAAGCTATCCCTATTGATATTTAATCCCCAGCTTGCTGCTTTCTTGTTTAGTGAGGAAAGATAAAGTTACGTAAATTTCATAAAATTTAGATGTTTTATATAATCTAACAGTCTTAACCGTTGATATGTCACTTTACTAATAATTTTTGAGATTTTTATCTAAACACCGTTAACTTGACGTTAACTCCGAAATATATAGACTGCATTTTGATATCTTTTTGTTTTCATTTTGAAACGATATTGTTAATCAAGGATGTCGATCAGTTGTGGACAATCTTAATTGAATCAACTTCAACTGACAAACCCGAACTCAGTAGGTTTCCTAATCTTCAAAGGCTACACATAGAGAATAGAGAAGACAAAAGCTGAAGATCGAACAGATCCAAATTGTGAAGATTTCCTAGTTGCAGGGGGTCCAGAAATTAAAAGAAATCCCGGAGTCTTGAGGAAGAGAGTAAAAGCCAACGAGTGCATTGTTTTGGTCATAACTGAATGCAAACGAGTGCATTGTTTTGGTCATAACTGAGCCCTTTTACCAGTTGGCTTTTATTCGACTAGGAAAAGACTCAACTTGGACTTAAGTTGACTGGCGCATCCGTGGTCGTGGATTTGATGAAGTTGTTTGTTTTTCTTGAAGGTAAGTTTTATGGTGTTCAATCTCGTAACAGAGTTTTATCTTGTGAGATCAACACTCGTTTTCATTCTGGCCTAAAATTAGCTGCAAACAAGTTTCAAACAAATTATTGGGCCAAGAATTATCTGGTGTGTTCAAAGGAGAAAGGATTGTTGTTGGTTCATAGGCTGATGGATTTTGAGGACAGGAGACATACAACGAAATTTGTAGTATATAAACTGAATTTCAATAAGTGTAAGTGGACTGAGATAGATACTTTAGGTGATGTTGCTCTCTTTGTGGGTGATAATTCTTCATTTTTCGTGGCGGTGTTTCGAGGATGTCTGCCAAATTGCGTATACTTTAGCCATGATAGTGATTGTAACGAAGAAGTCTTGGGAGCTGATGGTCCTCGTGATTTTGGCGTGTATGATATCAAAAATAAAAGGTTTCTAACCTTTGACACCACATATGTTTCAACTCTAGCCAAAATGAGCAAGCAACCACCGATCTGGATTGTGCCAGCATTTCAGCTGTAATATTGTGTATTTTTCCTTCTTTCTCAGTTATCTGTTGGTTCTAGGATCTGACATAACAACGCCCATTGTATTGCTTTTTTGCTTTCTTTCTTTATTGAAAGATTTTATTTGGGGAAAGTTTTATCAAATAAGTTGTGATGATTCGGTCTTCATTGATTTCTTACTCATTTCAACATTCTCTTTCATTCTGAAAAAGTAATAATAATAATTTATATTCTTCATGAATGGAGAACAATGCCATTTAAAGACAAATATTAGTACGCAATGTCATTAAAAGACAAATTTATAATATTATTTCGAGTAAAAAGGACTGTTGTTGCTTCGAAATTGTACGAGAGAATATGAATGTTGTTCTGGAGGCAAAGACGAATGGCATTTCAAGTGAAGAAAATTGGATTAATATTCAATGATATAGCAAAAAAAATTGTCAAACTTAAGGCAAGCAGAGTCGGAAGCATCCTAGAGATTACAGCACCAATTCAATGACTGACTTGTTAGCAAGCATTGGTCATAAAAATGAGCACGGATGCAGATTCATTAGCTCCCCCTACTGGTGTTATTCCTTTCTTGGCCAGCTATGAACACAGATTACAATTATCGTGCTGAACATGAAACTTAAACACTAGGATGATCTGCATATACTCCTTATAGTGTTATCAGTATGTCGTTAATGCAGTGTACCATTCCACTCAAATGTACGATGAACCATGTTTCATTGTTTCTGATAATCTTTACAATCAATCTTTCAATGCACGCCTGATTGACTGAACTACTGGTCTAGATCAATTGACCTTCCACGACAAGCATGGCAAGTACACATGCTGCTTCAGTGCTTCATGCCAATGGATTAGCACTTTTAACTTACAAGAAGGCTAGCTAGTGTTTGAAATGAATATACTAGATGAGATACTGTAACAAAGAATTTGTAGTAATTAATGTCCCAAGTATACTTCATGAAAAATATGATTATTTGAATTGAGGCTACAGTTAGAATTACAATTATAATACTCATCCTAATGTAAACATATTGAAGAAAAAGATGCAGGAAATGGCACAAAATCCCTTTAAGATTAGCTGGTGTTAGCAAGGATGTCCAACACCTCATGTATATCCTCATTTTGAGGGTGGCTAGTATCCCCAACTAGAAACTCGTGAGCCTTGCCGTCCACCTCTATGACACTTGCGCCGGGGGCCTTCTGAATACCTCTCTTCTTCATCAACCTCCTTATTCTTGTTGCATCAGCCCATCTTTTATTAGCAGCAAATATGTTTGATAGAAGCACGTAAACTCCACTGTCTTCCCACTCAAGGTGCAGGAGACGGTCTAATATTTCTTGAGAGAGCTCAGCATCATCTTTGGCCTTGCAAGCACTTAGAAGAGCTCCTAATATCAGCAAATCAGGTTGCATAGGCATGGTGTTTATCAATTTCTGAGCTTCATCCAGGAGTCCAGCTCTACATAACAGATCAACCATGCATCCGTAGTGTTCTAATCTTGGAGACAGACTATGAGGTGCACTAATCATCTCATTAAAGTATCCACGGCCTTCATCAATCAAACCGGAATGGCAGCAAGCTGTCAAGATGGCTAGAAAAGTAACCGCATTTGGCCTGATGCCAGACCTAGTCATTTCTTCAAACTTTTTGAGCGCCTCATCCCCATGACCATGCATGGCTAAACCGCCTAGCAATGCATTCCAAGTAGAGACATTCCCACCAGGCAATTCACTGAAAGTACGCAATGCCATATTTATACAACCGCACTTGGCGTACATGTCGATCAGAGCTGTTCCAATATGCACATCCCATTTGATACCCTTACGATCAATATACTCATGCACCCATCTACCATAATCAAGTGCCCCAAGACTGGCACAGGCTGAAAGCACACTGGAAAGTATAATCTTATCAGGCTGTATTCCCAGACTCTGCATCTCACAAAACAAATCCAACGACTCCCTCGGACGTTTACATTGCACGTATCCACTTATCAAGCTAGTCCAGGACACAATGTCTCTTTCCGGAAGCTCATCAAAAACCCGCTTCGCCTCACACAGACTCTCACACTTAACATACATATCCACAACAGCATTGCCCACCACCAAATTCATCCCCAACGAATGCTTCAAAATCAATCCATGAACACCCTTCCCCACATTCAAATACCCCATCCTTCCACACGCCACAACCACACTAACAAAACTCGCCGCATTCGGCTTCACATCCATCCTCAAGAACAACTCCACAGCCTCACCATACAACCCTGCCTTGACATGCCCCGAAACCAAACCAGTCCAAGACACCACATCCCTCACACTCATTTCATCAAACACCTTCTTCGCATCACCACACTCCCCACAAACACAATAGAAATGCACAAGCGAGTTCTCAACATACACATCACACGCAAAACCCATCTTCACAACCACACCATGAACCTGTCTGCCTTCTCCTTTCCCCAAAAACTTAACACAACATTTCAACACCGCCGGAATAGTAAACATATCAGGCGCAAACCCATCTCTAACAATCTTTCTATAAACCAAAACCACCTCCCTGGACTTTTCACCATTACCATAGCTAGAGATCAACATGTTAAATGGAAAAGAGCTCACACGGCAATCAAGTTGCTTCAGAAATTCACAAGCGTAATCGAAATGGGTTGCAGATTTCCCCAAGAACTTGACAACATTGGTGGCAACCAAGTCATTGCAAGCCAGGCCTGAAGTTTCAATCTTTCCGTGGATTTGCTTGAAACAAGTCATGGTTTTGCATTGAGCAAGCAAATCCAAGAGAACCCATTTCAGAGACTGCATGGAACTACTTGTGTCAGCTATAAAGTCTTCATTTTGAGGGAGTTGGAGGGTTGGTGAAAGCTGAGATTTTGAGAGGGAACTTCAAAACTGGACACTAATGGTGAAATGGGAATTTACAGAGTAACATACACATTTTGAGTGAAGTTTATAAGTAGAGAACTATGCTTACTCTGAATCAGCCAGTACTGCTTTGAATTTGAGCACCAAGTCTAAATGGCAAGTCGTATTTTGGGTCCTACGTTTTTTGGTTGATCAAGTCCCACTTGGTTCGTGGAGTGAGGTGAAATGCATTTTCAATCGTTCTCTTCATTCTGAGGCATTGTGTCTCATGTGACATGTATAATTTATCAAACCGGAAAACCACACTCATTTGTAAAAAAGCAAAATGAAAATTAAGTGTGTCGAAAAGAGGTTTGACGAGCCAAAACAATCAAATAGTGTAATGTTATGTCAAGAATAGATATGAGACAACAAAACAGGAGAGACTGTGGAACATTGTGGTGCATTGCTTTTGTTGCTTTGGCCAAATGTGCATTGCATTTGGAATCGGTAAGTTTAGGATTTTCACTTTTTCAGTACGTCGAGCACAGATTATAAATACGTTCATCACATTTAATCTCTTGAATGCTTGAGTTGTCATTGCCTAGTATGGTAAGTTTTCTTTGAATGGGGCTGTGATTACCGCTTTCACCCAATTCACGACATGAGTGAGCTTGCTTGCCAGTGCCACTCGCTTTGGCAAATCAGAAAGGTTTTTATTCAAAACTGCACAGATGAACCAAAATCAGAAGAAGCACCAATGAAGACTAAAGACTAAATGGACTTGGATTAGTACTAAACAGTTTCCCTGCATCATTACAAAAAGGCCAAAGAGCCTAAAACCCTGCACACTAAAACCTTAGTTCATTGAGTCAAAAACCTCTGGCCTTGAATATGGCATTTGTGAATTTCGAAATCAACCAAAACAGAGAAGTCTGTGCAGCATTACAAAAAAGGCCTAAACCCTCCATGACTCAAGGCTTTGAGTATTGAGCTTGTGAATTTCCACACATATCACCCAAGAACTGAAGCTCCCTCTTATCCAAAGTATCCAAAGACAAGTCCCTTAGCAACTGAGTATGACTCAACGGAGCAGCTGTAGTAGCACTAGTGTCACTACTAGTAACCGCATTACTATTACTAACTCCCAAACTAGTCGAACAGCTCCCACCACCACCACTCGAAATTGAACCAGAAGTGGCCTGCGCATCACCACAACTATGAACTTCAACCCCAGATTGCAATGCTGTGACAGGGAAGTTCGACATTGGCCTCCCTTGCAGATTGAACATCGTCTGCCCCGAAACTGAATCCGAAGGAATAGCCCAACCAGAGTTTGGGAACATAAAAAACGGCACAGCCGGCACATTGGCCCCGAATTGCCACATAGGCACCAAACCCCCACCACCACCACCAATGCCGCCGTAATTAACAGTCGCCATCGGCGCCAAACCACTCGAAATCGAGCTCAAATCATCCACATCAACAAATTCACTATTGCAATGTAGCCTCCTCTTCTTCCTGGGAAGTTCAGAGACCTCTCCATTCGGATTCGCCAGCGAACTCGTCGGAATCTTCAGCGCGCCGCCGACGGAGACTGCGATAGAGGGGACTGTTCCGGTACCGGTGGCTGAAATTATCGCCGGCTCGGCGTGCTCGAGAAGCCACCGGATGGTTTCTCCGTCGGTCTTGTGACCCAATTCTCGGGTCAGCTGGAAAACCCGGGCGGCACAGGCCGCCGGCATTCGAACCCTCCGGCCGCGGCCCTCCACCTTCGTGTGGCGGTCCTTCGTCGACGACCGCTGCTTCACCACCGGTTTCGCCGACGCCGGAACCGGAATCAGACCCATCGACAGAGACCCTTCTTTGAACTCTTCTTTCTTCGCCGCCGCCGGAAATTGCTGACCGGAAAATGTAGGGTTCATGGGTTCAAGACTCTGCCTTTGATTTTCTTCCTTCAAAACCTTGCTTGATTTTCTCAGCGAAACTTTGAAATTGAGGGTTTTGAAGGAAACCCAGATAGAATTGAACAAGAACAGGATGAAAAGGGCAACAAATTTCACGAATTTAAGAGAATGAAATTTGGGGGAAGTTGAAGAAATTGAGCAAGAACAATAAAGGTTGAAACTTTGGGGGAGTTTTGGTATGAAAGCTTGTTCATGATTAGATTAGAGGACTAATTGGAGAAATGAAGAACAGAAAGTTTAAGTCTTTTGGGTGATTTGGAGTGAGCTATCAGCTAAAGAAATTGAGATGGGGATGGAACTCATGGAAGGATAAACAAGGCCTAGAAGAGAAGGAAGAGGAGGCAGATCCACTTGTCCTCTTTCTATTTTGACATCCATACCAGGGAGGGACCCTATAGGGCGCTTTAGTTATTTATTCAGGGGTGGGGGTCTTATCGACGGTGAGGGACTGCCCACGGTAGCATTTACCGTTGAGATGGCGCCACGTGATGTGGGATTTCTTCGGAATCTTTGAACTTGACTACTTGAGAAAGTGAGAGAGCTAATCGCCTACAGCTTAGTACAACTAGACAAGAATCTGATATCTCATTACATCCAATACGCCGACTAATCACTATACTTGTTACTAAGCTAACTTCAGTAATCTCGAGCTAGTTCATCCTTACAATTACATTGATGTATGAATAGGTTATTGTTGATCAAATACGGTTACGAACACAAAAGTCCCTCGGCAGATTCAGGATTCGAGAGTTGTCTAGACTAATTATACAAGTGCACAATTTTTTATTTTTTTTAAGGCTTGAAACTAACATGGAAAGAAACTAAGTAAATCGTATCTTACAAACCCTGGTTACTTCAAACTCATCAATCACTTATTTATTATCAATGGTTAAGGCATTTTTATCAATGTAGAGAATCATCGTATCATCATCAAGAGACTATTTGATCCTCTATGTCACAAGAACAAATGAGTAATTCATAACCTTATACAAAATGAATAAAAGTTCTAGAGCTTACAATTACAACTTCGGCATTACATCCTCAATTCTTCTCCAAATACCCACTACCATTAAATTGTACATGAATACATAAAAAACCTCAATTCATCTAGTCACAATTGAGCATAACAGAAAAATTAAAACTCTCAATTCGAACAGCCTTTTAAGAAAGATTTGTACACGAGTGTATGATATAATTTAAGTAGCTTTTAATTTCCTAATATCGCAAAAGCTAGCTAGCTAAACTAGCTTAGAGGACAATCAATTGAGATTTGTTATCACATTTTGAGTAATGCCAAAAGAAAAAAACTTGCAAAATGAAGTTTGTGATGATCACGTAGGAACACATGTTCAACTTCAAACTTGTTTGCATATATTATCCTCACCAACCGTACGCATAAACCTACCTGAAAGACACAAGCACTACCAGAAAATGGGTCTTGGGCGACGAAACAAAAAAAACCGGGCGACGATTTTTTTTTTCGTCGCCTAAGAGGGAACTTAGGCGACGATTTTTTTTTCGTCGCCCAAGGGAAAAAAATCGTCGCCTAAAGTCCAACTTTAGACGACGAAAATAAAATCGTCGCCTAAGAATACATTTCGTCGGCTAAGAGACAAACTAGGGCGACGAAACAATATTTCGTCGCCTAAGATATTTATTTCGTCGCCTAAGTTTTTTATCCTTAGGCGACGAAACTGAGATATTTCGTCGCCCAAGATTTTTCATTCTTAGGCGACGAAACTCAAATATTTCGTCGCCCAAGATTCTTCTATATATTGTGAGGCGGGATAGAAGAATGAGAACTTTGAAAATTTTAAACATAAATTTCTCTAGTTCTTCAAATCGTTCGGTGTTGTGGAAATTTGTCCATACATAGTTTGTGGAGCTACTCCCAGGTACGTACATATATATGCATATATATGCACATATATATATGTGCATATATATATATATTGATTTTCAGTTTTATTTGAGTTGAATTAATGATATATATATATATGCATAGAGTTTGTTCCAAGCTGAGTAAGGGGCCGTTCTGTCATAGATATGGTTCACAGGTTTGTTTAACTGGATCTCAAGATCACAAACTGACCACTCTTCTCGGTGAAGGGGTCGATAGGGGTTCGCCTCCGTGATCACAAACGAGTCCTGCCTGGTTCCTGTAGGGGGTTCGCCCTCCGTGACATTGACACTTGCCTTCTGAAACCACGGAATCCGCTCGAACTAGATATATATAATTAATAATTAGTATGTTGTATTACATTAATATATATATATATATATATATATAAAAGATATGTTCATTAAATATTGATATATATATATATGTGTTATTTTCAGGATATGGATAAGAGTTGGATTTCTCTTCCAAGATATCACAGAAAATATGCTGAAGGAGTTTGGGATTTTATGCAATATGCGCAGGGCAATGCTGACGGGAGTGGCATGTTCTATTGCCCGTGCAAGATGTGTAAGTGTCGCAGTGATATGCATCGATTTCCGTTGGGGACAGTATGGGACCACCTGAAGAGTAACGGATTCTGGGAACGTTACACATGTTGGATATATCACGGTGAAACCTCATCACGCCCGCATGATCATGGACAGTTTGATGAGACGGGCAGTACATCCAACGATCCAACAACGACCTTCATCAACGACATGTTTCCTCATGACAGCGGTGTATGCCCTGAACGACAGCACATTCCTCAGGCGCCGATGCAGGCCGTCCCTAGAGGTGTCAACACTGCCGGTATAGCCAAGTACAACAGACTTATTGCTTTCCAACAGACCCCTCTGTGCCCAGGTCATGAGAAGACCGTTCTTCAGTGTGTGATGGAGGTGATGCATATCAAGGTTGACACAAAATCGACCGTGACGGCTGTTGATAGGTATCTACAGTACGCTGCTTCGCTCCTGCCCGACGGTCATCGTCATCCCACCACGCATCATAAGGTCCGTCGTATCTTGAGAGATCTCGGGCTTTCCTACATCAAGATCCATGCATGCAGATATGACTGCGTTCTATTCTGGGGTAAAGATGCAGACGGTAATGACCTTGAAGGCCTTCATCGTTGTCCGGTATGTGGGACCGACAGGTATAAGCGGACTCCCGCAGGCAACAGGAAACCTGTTAAGGTACTTCGCTATTTCCCGTTGAGGGATAGGCTGGAGCGGTTGTATATGTCTTCAAAGACGGCCGAAGCTATGAGATGGCACGCTGTGAGGGAGGTGCATGACGAAGACCTCATGGTACACCCTGCTGACGGGGAGGCGTGGAAGCATATAGACAGGGAGTTTCCTCATTTTGCTTCAGAGGTGAGGAATGTGAGGCTCGGGCTGTCATCCGACGGGTTCAACCCTTTTGGGACCATGAGTCTTTCGTACAGTATATGGCCGGTCATTTTGGTGCCTTACAACCTTCCTCCATGGATGTGCATGAAGAAGGAATACAACATGTTGACCTTGTTGATTCCGGGGCCCGGTTATCCAGGTATCTACTTTCCCTTCATATTGTATATATTGCTGTTGGTTCAACACCTCTCCATTTATTGTTTTTGTTCTATATTGTTGGTCATATATAGTCGTTATCTGAATTTGTTGTGGTTGTTGTTGTTATCCAGGGAAGTGTCTCGATGTGTATATGAGACCGCTGATTGAAGAGTGTAAATTGCTTTGGGAGGTTGGTCATCCCACTTATGACTCCCACAAAAAGGAGATGTTCCAGATGCATGCCATGATTGTTGGTACCATCAGTGATTTTCCTGCACGTGGGATGTTGTCCGGCAACGTTGTTAGGGGATACAAGGCTTGTCCTGAGTGCCTTAGCTCCCAGGGGTGCAGCAATCATTGCAACAAGATAGTCCGGATGGGTCACCGTGCTTACCTACCACATGATCACCCCTGGCGGATAGATACCGGGGCATTTGATGGGACCGAAGAGAGAGGTGTGGAGCCGCATAGATGGTCGGGGGAAGAGATTTTAGCAGTGCTGGATGAGTATGATTTTGGGCAGCTCAGCAATCATCCCGATATTGTGGCCAGAATACCTGAAAGACCAGACAGGTACAAATTCTTGACACATAAGAGCATATTTTGGGAACTCCTGTACTGGAGTACGCTGTTGATCAGGCACTACCTAGATGTGATGCACATAGAGAAGAATGTCTGCGACAGTGTGGTAGGTACAGTGCTCAACTTGGAGGGGAAGACGAAAGACGGTCCTAAGGCACGCGTTGATCTTAAGAAAATGGGAATCAGAAAACATCTTTGGCTGAAAGAGGGGAAGAAAAAGATGCCTTGGGCTCCTTACACCGTGAAGCCTGATCAGAAGACCCAGATCTTCAGGTGGATGAGTTGTGTGACGTATCCCTCAGGCGTTGCAGGAAATATAGCCCGGTGTGTGAACTTGCGGGAGAATAAGATATACGGCTTGAAGAGTCATGACTGTCATATTCTGCTACAACGTCTCTTCCCTGTTTTCATTCGACCGTTCCTTCACCGTCAGGTAAATTTGTGGTTAAAATTACGGTTAACCTGTCGTAAATGGATTTTATATTAAATTTGTGATGTGTGGTTGGCCAGGTTGTGGAGCCGTTAGTAGCGCTGTCAAGATTCTTCATGAAGTTATGCACAAGGGAAGTGAGAAAATCCGATCTCCGGGAAATGCAGGCAGACATCATATACATCATGTGTAAATTCGAGAGGATCTTTCCGCCAAATTTTTTCGATATAATGCCTCACCTGATGATCCATCTTCCCCAGCAATTGTTGCTTACCGGTCCAGTACACTTCACTTGGATGTATCCCATGGAAAGGTATGTTTTATTCACTTACATCTCCAGAATACATATATATATGTACGTACATGTTCAATAACCATAACGTATAGTTTGCAATCTTATATTTACAGGCAACTTGGTGAGTACAAAGATTATGTCACTAATAAATCCGCGCCTGAAGGATGTATAGCTGAAGCATATATTGCGCATGAATGCGTCACCTACATGAAGTTGTATTTAGGAGCGTCGTTGGGAGCTCCGCAAGCCATGGAGGAACATGCGCCGCGGTTCAATCTCTCTATAGTTTGCAGTGATGTCGAAGTTGGTGGAGCACGACTGTCCGCCGAGTATGCATTGTCGGATGAAGAGATAGCCATAGCGCACTGGTGGGTACTAATCAATTGTGAAGAAGTTAAATATTGGAAAGAGTTGCACCTAAATTTTCCGGAAGTTGATGGTGATCTCGAGTACCACAACATGACGTTCGCAAATTATTTTCGCACCTGGGTACGTAATTTAATCTTCCCTGTTATATATATATATATATATATGTAATTATTTTCTATTGCATACATTTTCGGATATTTACAGTTCAATATCCGTTACAGATGGACATGATAAAATCTGATGATAATCCAAACTGGTCGCACGAACTATTACTTCTTGCGATGCAACCGCAACGGGCTAGAGTTTATCCCACTTGCACAGTGAATGGCGTGAAATTTGTATCTGAAGAGAGAGACAGCAGACGAAGAACACAGAATTCTGGGGTGATGGCGAAAGGTCATGGCCTTGACTATTACGGTGTTCTCCATTCAGTGGTCGAACTGGTTTATGCGGAAGGCATGAAAGTGCATCTGTTCAAGTGTAGATGGTTTGATACAGGCGCACAGAGCATGAAGATGGATCAGTACGGCAATTTATCGGTCAACACTGCTACAAGCGCCTACGAAGATGACCCGTTTGTTTTTGCGACATCGGTAAAACAAGTGTTTTATCTTGATGACCTCGCCAGGGGTGACGCGTGGAAAATAGCGAACATTGTGCATCCTCGAAACATTTACCGGGCGGCTACACTTGGAGTGACCATTCCAGGGCCAGAGGCTGATGCGTACCAGGAGCCGAACGCAGTAGGTATTCATGATGTAGCTACTGTTCGTCAAAATAATGTTAAACATGGTCGAGTGCTCAGAATTCGTGACGAAGATTCAACCTTTATTGATGTTGATCCAAATGAAGAAACAGACGACGACTCTGACGACGAATTAAGGCATAGATTACCAGATATTAATTCCGATACCGAAGAAGACTCATCGGATGACTCAGATTACGAGCCTTAGCTTAGTTATAATTGAGCCTTAGCTTTGTAATTGTTTGTATACTAAAAGAATATGTTTGTACTAAAATAAATAAAGCACATTTAAATTTCATTGTAAAGAAATTTTTATTTTTACTCTTGGGCGACGATTTTAACAAATATCGTCGCCCAAGTATCATCTTGGCCGACGAATTAGCCTAATTTCGTCGGCCAAGAGTAATCCGAATAATTAAAATAAAATAAAACACAATAATCTTGGCCGACGAATTAGCCTAATTTCGTCGGCCAAGAGTAATCCGAATAATTAAAATAAAATAAAGAACATTTAAATTTCATTATATTAAATTTTTATTTTTACTCTTGGGCGACGATTTTAACAAATATCGTCGCCCAAGTATAATCTTGGCCGACGAATTAGCCTAATTTCGTCGGCCAAGAGTAATCCGAATAATTAAAATAAAATAAAGAATATTTAAATTTCATTATATTAAATTTTTATTTTTACTCTTGGGCGACGATTTTAACAAATATCGTCGCCCAAGTATAATCTTGGCCGACGAATTAGCCTAATTTCGTCGGCCAAGAGTAATCCGAATAATTAAAATAAAATAAAGAACATTTAAATTTCATTATATTAAATTTTTATTTTTACTCTTGGGCAACGATTTTAACAAATATCGTCGCCCAAGTATAATCTTGGCCGACGAATTAGCCTAATTTCGTCGGCCAAGAGTAATCCGAATAATTAAAATAAAATAAAGAACATTTAAATTTCATTATATTAAATTTTTATTTTTACTCTTGGGCGACGATTTTAACAAATATCGTCGCCCAAGTATAATCTTGGCCGACGAATTAGCCTAATTTCGTCGGCCAATATTAATCCGAATAATTAAAATAAAATAAAACACATTTAAATTTCATTATATTAAATTTTTATTTTTACTCTTGGGCGACGATTTTAACAAATATCGTCGCCCAAGTATAATCTTGGCCGACGAATTAGCCTAATTTCGTCGGCCAAGAGTAATCCGAATAATTAAAATAAAATAAAGAACATTTAAATTTCATTATATTAAATTTTTATTTTTACTCTTGGGCGACGATTTTAACAAATATCGTCGCCCAAGTATAATCTTGGCCGACGAATTAGCCTAATTTCGTCGGCCAATATTAATCCGAATAATTAAAATAAAATAAAACACATTTAAATTTCATTTGAATAATTAAAATAAATATCCCGGGTCTTTATTTTTTACCAAATTTTTATAGCCCCGTAAGAGTCTCGTCGATTGGAAACTATTCTCAGTTGAAGGTCCGGCCAGATTACGTGATTTGGAGGGTCGAATAGCCGTTTCCGTCCATTTAGGGGTTTGACCGCGCGGATTGACCGGACGGATCGAGCCCTTATCTTTGTCAGATGGAGCTGAATTTTTTTCCACCTACGTAATTCGTTATGCTGGTCAAATCTGACGGTCGGTTTTCAGTTCCTCTTCTCCGATCAATAAACTCACGTTATATGTACTAATGTTGTATAACTTTTTTATATAAGTGTTTAGTTTAAGTGTCGTTTTGAAGACAACGTATACGTAGAGGCCTCAAACGCAAAAAAGTCGTGAAATAAGATATGACCAGAACGGTGAAATACGTCAACCCGTGAAAAATGAAGATATTCCGGTAAAGTTTCGGTGCCGGTTGTTCCGGTCGCACGAAACACATTTATTTCTGCCTAGTGGTAGCCCTATCCCGGTTATTTATTTTTTACCAAATTTTTATAGCCCCGTAAGAGTCTCGTCGATTGGAAACTATTCTCAGTTGAAGGTCCGGCCAGATTACGTGATTTGGATGGTCAAATAGTCTGAATTTTATGATAGAACTCTTGGGCGACGAAATTTATAATGAAGAATGTCGTCGCCCAAGTATACTATCTTGGCCGACGATTTTCTTCATCTTGGGCGACGATATTTATAGTGAAGAATGTCGTCGCCCAAATATACTATCTTGGCCGACGATTTTCTTCATCTTGGGCGACGATATTTATAGTGAAGAATGTCGTCGCCCAAGTAGACTCTTGGCCGACGATTTTTAAAAAAGGCGGGCGACGATTTCGAAATCGTCGGCCAAGATACTCTTGGCCGACGATTTTTACAAAATCGTCGCCCAAGAACGCCACTATAAAAGGCAAAAATTCGGAAACCCTAACCATTTCTTCAGCCGCCAAGCATATTCTCTCTCTCTCTCCGAAAATCCTCTCTCTGCCCTCTCTCTCTCCCTCTCTCCGACCCCGACCCCGACCCCGACCCCAATTCGGAACCCCGACCCCGACGTCGACCCACAATTTAAGGTATAACCCTAAAACCCTAAATTGGTTTTAATTGTTTTTGTTGTTATAATAATTGTAAATTGTTGTTGTTGTTGTTGTTGTGATAATTGTAAATTGTAAATTGTTGTTGTTGTTGTTGTGATAATTGTAAATTGTTGTTGTTGTGATAATTGTAAATTGTGATGTACGGTTTAGGGTTTACGGTTTACGGTTTAGGGTATACGGTTTAGGATTGTAAATGATTAAATAATTTAGGGTTTATTTAGGGTTTAGAGTTTACGGTTTAGGGTTTATTTAGGGTTTAGGGTTTGTAAGAAATAATGGAATATTTTTGAGTAAGGATGTAAATATTCGTAAATTAATTTTTGTGATATAATAAGCCCTTATTAATGTAAATAATTTGTTATGTGAATAAAAAAATAATAAATCCTATAATAATTATTAAATTTTATTTGTGCTATTATTGTTGATAAATTTTTCGAAGTTTATCGAGCCTTTATTTTTGTGAACTTAATTATAAGTTCGCAAAATATTTTTAATAAATTTATGGTTATTTTAAACAGGATGGCCAAGAGAAGAACTTCTGGACAAGACGGCTCGGACGGTACCTCAAACAACCCGTCGGAATCACCGTCGATCGGGTTTCCGTGGCATTTTACGGCCCGACATGCGCAACTGATGGGTGGCGCGAGCGGCTCGGGTTCTGCGGGGCAGTCGGGTCCCGCAGCGACGGCTCCTCGTCATCCACCCATACTTCGCCGGTCGCGATCCCGCAGCGACGCCCCCACACAGTCGTCCCCGACCGACGGTGATGGCGGGTCATCCGGGGTCCCTATGGTGCCGTCCGGCCTCTTCCTTCCTCCGACGATACCGGCGATACCTCGCGTCGATGAGGAGGGTCGACCGATTCGGGAGCAGCTCCCGCATGTGGCACCGCACGAGGCCTATATCTACCGGGAGTTTCCCACGCCTCTTCATCCCGTGAGGGTCTCCGAGCAGGCGGACATAGACGAATCTGTCGGCTCAGCCTCATCCTCAGGTAATTTATTATTACTTTTTTTTCGATTTACAATTTTTTTTTGTAAAAATGTATTATTAATATTAAATTTGATTCACAATGTCACAGCCGCCGGAACGAGAAGGCGGAACAGGAGAGGCACCGTCAGCAACAAGGGACTCGATAGGGCGGTCGAGTCCGCTGGATGGATCGCCATCCCGTTTTCCAACGGGAAACCGGTGGACGCCGCGTTGGGAAACCGGTACACGCGCGCCGCGGGAGGCACCATCCGCTCCAGACTCCCTATGTTGTGGGGAGTCTGGAGCCAGGTTCCTGATGGAGTGAAGGAGATGCTCCATCACTCGATGTCGGTGAGTTTACTCAATAAATTACCTTTTTTTTAACTATTTTTTTAACTAATAAATTATTTCATTATCGAAAAAAATACTAACAAGTGGTAATGCAGCAATGGTTTGTGGTTCCCGAGGAGGGACGTGACTGGGCGGACAAGACCCATAGGGAGAGGTACCTCTAGCTATTTAATAATTTTTTAAATTTTATTTTTTTAATAAAATTATTAATATTTTTTTTGTATATGTAGGTTCAAGGAGTGGAAGCACGACCTCCGGGAACACTGGAAGAAGTACGGGAGCGACCGTTCGGGTACCCCGAAGGAGTTCGAGTATCGGGAGTACGAGTGGCGGTGGCTTCTTGTCACGCAGTTCAACGACCCTCACAAACAGGTAATTCGTAAACAAATTTGAATATTTAATTAGTGAATTAATTATAATTGTATGTTTTTAAATATTTACTAACGATAATTTTTTTTTAAAAAAGCATCTCGCCCGGGTGAACGCTGAGAACCGGCAACAGAACACAACCAACCATCGTGCCGGTTCGAGGCCGTTTTCGGCCATCATGGACGACGTGCGGCGAGAGCGGCCAGAGGAGAACCCCTATGTGGGGACCTTTCAGAGGGCATATCCTCATTCTGAGGAGGATCTTGTAAGTTCCTTATATTTACTAATTTTTAATTTTAATTACATTTTATTAAATGTATATTAATATATTTTTATAATATATCCATTTAGGCGAGGGTGAGGGAGGCGGAGCAAGATGTCATCAGAGGCATGGTGAACGACACATGGCCGGGCACGGCAGAGGATGACATGTCAGAGGCCATGTCCAGGATCGACACTTCAGATCCTACCGTTGGGGCGCGGATTATGGCCACTGCCTTCGCGCAGCGTTCCAACACCTACTACTGCCGGGGTATGGGAGACGCTGGAAAGGGGATCCTGAAGACGACGCCAGGATTTCAGCGCAAGGGAGCCGCCGGAGCCTCAAGCAGCAACAGCCAGACCACTCGGCTACAGGATCAGTTCGCAAGCCTACAGTCTGAGCTGGAAGCCCAAAGAGCGAGAGAGTCTGAGCTGGAAGCCCAAAGAGCGAGGGAGATGGCGGCGATGGCGGAATCATATGCGGCTTCCAATGCTGCGCATATGGAGCGGGTGAATGAAGTCACCAATGCCAACCAGGCGGCTATGGGACAGTGGATGACTGCCTGCATGTCTGCACTTGCGGCCGGACAGCCGTTTCCGCTGATAGGCGCAAAAGCACCTACAAAGATACCCTATTATCAAATCAATTATATCAATGTAGTAAACGGCAAATAGGGGTCATTACCCGCAGAGGATTGGTGATACTAAGACTTAAACACACAAGAAACACAAACAGACGCGAAAACCAGAAATCTGGCAGACTCGACCTAGGAGCAGAAACCTAATTAATTAGCTAATCTAGACTCAATCAAAAATTATGAAATTAAATACACAGTAACTAGACACAGTGGCGGACTACCACACAAATTTTTAGGGTATTCGGAGTTGTTTTGATTGGAGAACAAAAATAGATAAAACAGAAGTACTGCTGAAAACAGAATATTAAATAGTGAATATGGATGTAAATATGAGAGAAACAATAGCTAGGAACTTCTCTCCACCACTAGATATGCTTCAATCACCCCAAAACAATGTCAATGACTAAAGATGAATGCACTCACAGTTAAGCCAATGTCGTTAGGTCATTAACAGTATTACGTTCTCTTACTTGCCATGTTAAGTGAAATGTCGGTATCTACTTAACTATATTCCCAATTAATTGATCTATGAAATGTCGGTATCTAGATCAAAATAACTGAAATCATGAAGATCTAAGAACGTTTGAGTAGCAACAAAGAATCTAAGGTCAATGTCGGTAGCCTTAGATTACCAAGGAATCACTTCACACAAGTACCTGCAAAGAACTTGTTATCTCTTATAGAATATGCAATGATATGTCGGTCATAAACACATTCAAGATAATAAACCCTAAAACATGCATCAAAGTGTCGACCCAATGAAACATGCAATAGAATTATCAATGAACAATCAGTGAAGAAATTCTCATCTAGAATTATATAAACCAATTGGGGTTCAAAATCGAAAACATATCTAGGGCTTTGATCAGCCCCTAACTATCAAGGAGTTTAGTTACACATAGTCTTGAATAAAAACATTAGAGAATCCATGGAAGATGAAATAAGGGTGAGAAGAAGAAAACTTGATTGGCCGAGAGACCGGTCGAATTCTCCTTGGTTCCTCTTTTCTTCTCTCCCTCTTTTCTCTTTCTTTTCTTCTCTTTTCTTTTCTTCTCCTCTGTGCTCTTTTTCGTCTCTGGTTCTTGTTCGGCCTCCCTCTTCTCTGCTGTGATTAGGGTTATAAAACCCTCAAAACTCGTCCATAATGTGGTCTGGGCCTCAAAACAGAAGTTTTGGTCCAAATCAGAAATTCGGGCAGACTGACCTTCGGTCATTTAAACGGTCATAACTTCTTCTCCAAAATAGGTATTGACAATCTGTAAAAAGTTCTGGAAAGTAGACTCTTGTAGCTTTCCATTGATATATGACACATCTCCTAGATCGTTGTGAGCTGATCACAATCTTCTGTCGAAGTTGACTGACAATTTCTGGCAGATTTTCTGATTTCTTTCCTTGCATGACATGAATTCCTTTTCCTTCAAGATTTCTTCTCTTTTGGGCTCCTCGGCTTTATTTATGACATTATAAGCGTAGCACTTTGTGCTTCTATCACAAAACACCTAAAAACAAATAAAGTTAATTAAAAATAGGAAAACATCACAAAATAACTAAGTAATAAGAATAATTAACATGATAAAAGTCGCACAAATATGCGACTATCAAAATACCCCACATTTAGCTTTTGCTAGTCCTCGAGCAAAACACTAAACTAAGACTCTGAAAAGACTCAACAATAGCACAGACTACAAAACTCTAATGCCCTTAACACTTTGTCTCAGCAACCTCTCTAACATTGCAACACCAAGATCACATGATAATTCAGTTCAATCCACGGAATTTCGAAGGTTAATGTCAATACAGGACACACATGTAACATGTAGGACGAAGACATAATCATGGTGAATATAAAGCTGTAGCATGCAGTAAACAAGTTAAGATTCAACCTCACATGGTATGCTATAAGTGTTTCTCTCAACATATGTCTAAGGTTTTCACTCAACTCAATTACTTGCCAAATGGACCGAACCATATGCTTAGCTCTTGTGACTTATCTCCACAGATCAAAGGCTGCCTATCTTGAGGATCAAAAAGGACTTTATAAGGTTGTAATGGGGTTAAGCTCATAGGTTTATAGAACAAAAAGGATATGGAATTCAAACAAGTTCTAAAACCTAGTAGAGCATCAATGAAGAGGCTTTTTCGAACTTTACAACCATTGAAACATCTTCACCAATAAATTCTTCCAAATATATCACCATTGTGGCCGAATTTCATCTTGTTGGGCCTTCACCTCATTCTTTCCATCTACAGTTAACCTGGAGTATCAAGCTAGACATCACAAAAGAACAAATATTTTTTTTTCTCGTCGATTTTCTTTTTTTTCTTTTTTTTCCTTTAGTACAACACAACTAGCTTGATAGCCCACCCTTATTCCTTTGCTTCATCTTCACAATCTTCCACCTTGGTCTTCATGTATATGCCTCATGTACAGCTCTACTAAGTTCTAGAACAAAGGTAGAGATATAACTATTCTAAGGTTCAAGGTTAAGGTTGTGCGGGTGATGACAAAAAGACCATAATGTAAGCTCAAAGTGGTTAACTAAGGGGTGCACATCTTGTGTACACAACATATGGGTCACAGGCTATATATGGCAATAGTGGTAGCTCCTAAGTGCCTTTATCACTTCCCCAATCAAGATATATAATGACTATAAGCTTTGACAAGCACAAGAGAAAGTTCTAGTAATCTAGAGTCCATTAACTTAATCTGCGGCAAGCAATTGACACACAACAAAGAAAGCATGTAAAATCACATTTAGGCTCAATCGCTCACAGGTTAATGAATCTCAACCAAGTTTAAGCATGCTGAGAGATCTGTACCATGTTAACTCGTTTCTACATCCACTACATATTAACACATGCACCATATATCAAGATTAACCAAAGAAACTCAAATAACATAGTCACATGTTTCACTCTTAGTCACAATTTTAGAAGATATAAGCACATCATAGACTAGTTAAGGGCCCTAAGACTCAAACAAGACTAAAAACAGTTTTTTTTTTTATTAGTTAAACATAGACGCTAAAGATATCATATAAACCCCACCCCACACTTGAAATTTGCATTGTCCTCAATGTAAAACGAAACCAAAGCATGCAATACATCAAACAAGTATGACGCATAATACATATGACATCACAAAAACACACTAAACATGAAGAAAAATAACACAGGAGAAAGAATGAAGAAAGCAAATCTGGAATCCAAGCTTCTCCATCAACATGGGTTGCCTCCCAAGTAGCGCTAAGTTTAACGTCATCAGCCAGACGACACTCATAATCATTGGTCCACTGGCACTGGATCGCGGAGCTGTACTTCTTCCACATCTCTCACCTCTGCAGGCTCATAAAACGGTTTGAGCCTATGTCCGTTCACTTTGAATGTGTTCCCATTCTTCGGATTTTGTACCTCGACTGCACCATGAGCAAACACATTAAGTATAACAAAAGGCCCACTCTACCTAGAACGAAGTTTACCTGGAAATAATCGTAGACGCGAATTGAAAAGCAAGACTTTTTGTCCAACAACAAAAGATCTGCTTTTAATCATCTTATCATGAAACATCTTGGTTTTCTCCTTGTAGATTCTATTGGACTCATAGGCATTGTTGCGAAAGGTGGTCATGTCCTGATCATCCTTGTGTATGGCTATCTGGTTGTACCCTGAATAACCATCCAAAAAACAATAATATGCATGACCTGCCAACCTTTCCAACATCTGATCAATGAACGGGAGGGGGAAGTGATCTTTGCGTGTGGTGGCATTGAGCTTGCGGTAGTCAATACACACTCTCCATCCCATTTGCACACGTTGAGGCACCAACACGTTCTCATCATTCTTTACCATTGTAATTCCTGAACGTTTGGGAACTACCTGCACAGGACTAACCCACTTGTGGTCAGAAATAACATAAATTATACATGCATCGCGGAGTTTAATCACTTCTTTCTTGACAACTTCCAACATGGGAGGGTTCAGTCGACGTTGAGCTTCTCTTGTTGGCTTAACTCCCTCCTCCAAATGTATCCTGTGAGTACACAAAGTGGGGCATATTCCCTTGATATCTGCTACTGTCCATCCAATTTCTTGCTTGTACTCCTTCAAATGCTTAGGTAGAGGTTTGAGCTCTAACTCGGGTGCTTTCTGAATAGATGGGGCAAGCACATTAGTTGAAACCGGAAGAGGAATGAGTTTAGGAGACTTACCTGTCATGTACGGCAAAGATTCAAATGCCTCCTCCATTGCATAATACTCCTCTTCCATCTCAAGGTCTTCCGCTGAAGCAATCTCAAATACATGCTCAAATTCGACAGGTTGAGGAATTTCCTCAATGGATTTAACCGGTTGTGCTGAAACCTTCTTTTTACCAGCCATTTCGATGACTTTTCGCATGGGGTCATCCCCCAATGAGTACTGAATGAACTCCTGCATAAAACTTTCAAAAGCATCAATAGAACAACAAGAGTACATATCATCACTATTTGGGTGCTTGAGGGATTCAAAGATGTTGAACTGGATCTTTTCTCCAGCTACTTCCATGCTAAGTGCACCTTCATAACAATCAATTTTGGTACGAGCTGTTCTTAAGAATGGTCTACCAAGAATCAATGGTATCTCAGAGGGCATCTGTTCACCTTCCATCTCTAATACAAAGAAATCCGCTGGAAAAATCAAATCCCCAACCTGCACTAACACATCTTCTATAATACCTCTAGGGTAACAGTTAGATCGATCAGCAAGTTTAATGGTTATCCCAGTAGGTAAAAGTTCTCCCATATTCATTCTATCATACGCAGCATATGACATTAAATTTATGGAAGCACCTAAATCAAGAAGAGCACCAGCAAACCTGTGATCACCAATAGTGCATGGAATAGTGAAACGTCCCGGATCACCTAACTTTGGTGGCAACTTTCTTTGCAGCACAGCGGACACCCTCTCACTCAAGGCAACTGTTTCGGTTCCTTTGAATTTTCTCTTTGTAGTGCACAAGTCCTTGAGGAATTTTGCATACTGAGGAATCTGCTTGATCACATCCAACAATGGAATATTCACCCCAACCTTCTTGAAGACGTCTAGGATCTCCTTGTCCTTTTCCTCTTTCACCTGTTTCTGTAACCTGCCAGGAAAAGGCACATTAGTGATAACCAAAGGTGAGGGGGTTAAGGGACATACCATGGCTGGTTTCGGTCTTGACTCAATTTTTGTTCCAGGTGCATTCTCAACATCTTGAGAGAGTTCCTTAATGGATTGAGTTGAGGCGCCTAGACTGACTTTTGATGGCTCCTCAGGCACAATCTGCTCTAATACAGGCTCTTCCCACTTTCTTCTTAGCTTCTTAACCACTGGAACTGCATCCACCACCTTCCCACTTTTCAGAACCATTGCATTGACTTCATGTTGACCCTTAGGATTAGGAAGAGTGTTGCTGGGAAGACGTCCTGGATTGACTTGAGCAAGAGTTTGTTGGATTTGGCTCACTTGGCGCTCTAACAAGTCAATTGCCTTCCCTTGTTGCTGAGTAGTGGACTTGATCTCTTGGCGGAAGGCACTGCTTTCCTCTCTTTCCTTTTTGCTATCAAACATCATTTGTTGCATCATAGCTTCCAAAGTTAAAGTTCTTGTTGATGTCTGAGCTAGAGCCTGTTGTTGTTGAGGCACACGTCTTTGGCCAAATTGCTGCCCATCCCCAACAGGTTGTCTTTGTTGGAATCCAGGTGGAGTAGTTGGAGGATTGATCACATTCTTGCTTCGGTAGCTAAGGAAGGGATGATCTCTATTCCCATTATATGTGTTGGGCTGCCGATAAACAAAATTCAAATCCTCCTCTTGGGTGTCTTCCTCAGCTGCTCTGCACTTAGGACAATCTTCTGCAAAGTGGTTCTTAGCTGAACAAATAGTGCACACCACTTGAGATGCAGCAACGGTTGCCTTCTTATTCACCTTCATAGCACTAGCAATTAAAGCAATGTCATTCATAGAACTCAATCTCTTCTCTATGGCTCCATCTATGGTAATGGCATTCAAGGATAATCTGCTGGCTCCCATAGATCGGTCTCTGGACTGAAACTGTCTTGAATTTTCTGCTTGATTCTCCACAATTTCCTTAGCTTCAGCTCCAGTCTGATTCCACCAATTTCCTCCACAAGCCGAATCAAGTTTTTGCCTGTTGAGTGAATCAAGTCCTTCATAGAAGTACTCCATTTGAGTGTTGAGATCAAACTTGTGATGGGGGCATTGGCGTAGTAGACCCTTGAATTGACTCCACGCTTCATGTAATTCATCTCCATCTCTCTGCCTGAATGTACTGATCTGCTTCTTTAAATTCTTGGTGCGAGAGGCTGAATAGAATTCCTTCATAAATGCAGCACACATATTGTCCCATGAGTCAATAGATTGGGAAGCCAATGAGTTGTACCATGCCTTTGCTTGCTCTTTCAAGGAAAAAGAAAACAGAATAAGTTTCACAACATTCTCATCCACCGCCGCTAACTTTTGTATTCTGCACAGTGCTGTAAACTCATTAAGATGGTCTTGTGGGTCTTCAGTTTGAGTGCCTCTAAAGTGTGGTAGATTCGAAATCAGAGATAGGGGAATTGAGTAAGCCCCTAAATCGTCTGGTAGCACAATTGGTGAATCTGCTGCACCTGTTCCCGGAATAAAGGACTCCTTAAGTTTTGCAGCCATTGGTCTTGGTGATGGTGGAGATGTTGGAATATGTTGCTCTTCTAGTTCCTCGATCTCTGAATCAGAATGATGTTCAGGCTCAGAATTCTCACCACCACTGTTTCGTTTTGCTGCTCTCTCAATCTCTTGATCAAATAACAGTGGTACAGAGCTTGTAGAGTGACGAGTATGCATACACAATGCTTCTGCACACAAGTATAGACGTAAGACTCAAAAGAAAAATAAAGTAAACAAAGCAAAACTAAAAACAAAAGACACTTTTAAGACTTAGAATTAAACAATCCCCGGCAACGGCGCCAAAATTTGATAGGCGCAAAAGCACCTACAAAGATACCCTATTATCAAATCAATTATATCAATGTAGTAAACGGCAAATAGGGGTCATTACCCGCAGAGGATTGGTGATACTAAGACTTAAACACACAAGAAACACAAACAGACGCGAAAACCAGAAATCTGGCAGACTCGACCTAGGAGCAGAAACCTAATTAATTAGCTAATCTAGACTCAATCAAAAATTATGAAATTAAATACACAGTAACTAGACACAGTGGTGGACTACCACACAAATTTTTAGGGTATTCGGAGTTGTTTTGATTGGAGAACAAAAATAGATAAAACAGAAGTACTGCTGAAAACAGAATATTAAATAGTGAATATGGATGTAAATATGAGAGAAACAATAGCTAGGAACTTCTCTCCACCACTAGATATGCTTCAATCACCCCAAAACAATGTCAATGACTAAAGATGAATGCACTCACAGTTAAGCCAATGTCGTTAGGTCATTAACAGTATTACGTTCTCTTACTTGCCATGTTAAGTGAAATGTCGGTATCTACTTAACTATATTCCCAATTAATTGATCTATAAAATGTCGGTATCTAGATCAAAATAACTGAAATCATGAAGATCTAAGAACGTTTGAGTAGCAACAAAGAATCTAAGGTCAATGTCGGTAGCCTTAGATTACCAAGGAATCACTTCACACAAGTACCTGCAAAGAACTTGTTATCTCTTATAGAATATGCAATGATATGTCGGTCATAAACACATTCAAGATAATAAACCCTAAAACATGCATCAAAGTGTCGACCCAATGAAACATGCAATAGAATTATCAATGAAAAATCAGTGAAGAAATTCTCATCTAGAATTATATAAACCAATTGGGGTTCAAAATCGAAAACATATCTAGGGCTTTGATCAGCCCCTAACTATCAAGGAGTTTAGTTACACATAGTCTTGAATAAAAACATTAGAGAATCCATGGAAGATGAAATAAGGGTGAGAAGAAGAAAACTTGATTAGCCGAGAGACCGGTCGAATTCTCCTTGGTTCCTCTTTTCTTCTCTCCCTCTTTTCTCTTTCTTTTCTTCTCTTTTCTTTTCTTCTCCTCTGTGCTCTTTTTCGTCTCTGGTTCTTGTTCGGCCTCCCTCTTCTCTGCTGTGATTAGGGTTATAAAACCCTCAAAACTCGTCCATAATGTGGTCTGGGCCTCAAAACAGAAGTTTTGGTCCAAATCAGAAATTCGGGCAGACTGACCTTCGGTCATTTAAACGGTCATAACTTCTTCTCCAAAATAGGTATTGATGATCTGTAAAAAGTTCTGGAAAGTAGACTCTTGTAGCTTTCCATTGATATATGACACATCTCCTAGATCGTTGTGAGCTGATCACAATCTTCTGTCGAAGTTGACTGACAATTTCTGGCAGATTTTCTGATTTCTTTCATTGCTTGACATGAATTCCTTTTCCTTCAAGATTTCTTCTCTTTTGGGCTCCTCGGCTTTATTTATGACATTATAAGCGTAGCACTTTGTGCTTCTATCACAAAACACCTAAAAACAAATAAAGTTAATTAAAAATAGGAAAACATCACAAAATAACTAAGTAATAAGAATAATTAACATGATAAAAGTCGCACAAATATGCGACTATCATCCGCCCATGCCTACGCCTATACCATTACCTCAGTGGCATCCTCAGTGGCCCCAGCCTCAGCAGCAGCCTCCTCAGCCTGACCAGCCGCCGCCTCAGGACCCTCCGAACGGGGATGATGAGTTAGATTTTGGGTTTCTCGATCCATAGGCAGAATTTTTGTAATAAATTATTTATAAATTTATAAATTTGTGTTAGTTTTAATTAAATTTTAGTATTAGAAAATTTTAAAGAAATGCCGAAAAAAAAAATAATGACAAAAATTAAAAAAACATTATTTATATATTTAAAATAATTATTTAATTATTTTTTTAAAAAAAAATTAAATATATCTTAGGCGACGAAATTTATAAATCGTCGCCCAAGATTTAACACCTTGGCCGACGATATTATTTTTCGTCGCCTAAGATTTAGTGATCTTAGGCGACGAAATATTTATTTTCGTCGCCCAAGGTCAGAAGATCTTAAGCGACGAAAAAAAATTTCGTCGGCCAAGGTGTTAAATCTTGGGCGACGAATATTTTTGGGCGACGACAGGTATATTTTAGGCGACGAAATTAGTATCGTCGCCTAAGAATTACTCTTAGGCGACGACGGAATTAAATTTCGTCGCCCAAGTTCTTCACCGACGGACTTCTGGCGACGACTTCTTGGCCGACGACATGTCGTCGCCTAAGTACTTAGGCGACGAAATTTTTAAACAGGGCGACGATTTTTTTTCGTCGGCCAAGAACTATTTTCTGGTAGTGAAGCCAACAGTTCTTTTAACATATTTTCACACTTTTCTTCATATGAACTTTGCTTTTCTTTGGAACCTTTCCATTTTAATCTACTCAACTAAACTTTGATCGTCCAAGAGTACAAGATATACAAGCTTAGGTGTACTAGACTTGATCTCAAAGTACACAGATAGACTAAAAGCTTCAATTAGGTGTAGTACATAGTCAAATTTATAACACAGATATACAGGTTGTTATATCCATTGAGTAACTTTGAAGTAGAATATATCATAAATATATATATATATATATATATATATATATATATATATATATATATGTATATGAACTTTGTCCCTGCTTATATATACTGGTCGATTGGGAAGAGTTTCTCATCAACCTTGAGCTTGAATTTCATCTTTGTTCTGTGATTTCTGTCGATAGCCTCTCGATCTTTCGTATCTTCTTCGTCCCAGCATAAATGGCTGCATTTGCACCAAAACCCATTCTATTCTGCACATTTTTGCTTCTTTTACATGCTCTTCCACAATCAAGAGCAGCACTCGATACTCACTATTATGATAAAACATGTCCACAAGCCGAGAAAATCATATTTCAGACGGTTTACAATGCTTCCATGCATGACCCTAAAGTCCCAGCTCGCATCTTAAGGATGTTCTTCCATGATTGCTTTATAAGGGTATACCATTTATGCTCTATGCATCTTGCCCTCATTTCCGTTCTTGATCTTTGCAGAGCTAATATATGCGTTGGTGTTTTCTTTGACCGTACTCATTCTTATAATCTTGTTGATTAGGGTTGTGATGCGTCCTTGCTGCTCGACTCAACCCCAGGGAACCAAGCAGAGAAAGATGGCCCTCCCAACATTTCAGTCCGATCATTCTACGTGATCGACGAGGCCAAAACTAAGCTAGAAGCCGCATGTCCGCATATCGTTTCTTGTGCCGATATCATAGGCATTGCTGCAAGAGATGTAGTAACCATGGTAGGTCTCAGTATATATAGTCGATCATGTTTGCGTTTAACTATCACACTATCGCTAATGCTAAAGACTAAAGTTACTAATCTATTTGTTCGCTTAATGATGTGTTAGTCTCGAGGGCCATATTGGACTGTGCTAAAAGGAAGAAAAGATGGAAGGGTGTCGAGGGCAAACGAGACCATCAACCTACCAGCTCCAACCTTCAACGTAAGCCAACTCATTCAAAGCTTTGCCAAGAGAGGTTTAGGAGTCAAGGAATTGGTAGCTCTATCCGGTGGCCATACTCTAGGGTTTTCGCATTGTTCTTCCTTCGAAGCTCGTCTTCGCAATTTTAGTCCGGTCCATGATGTTGACCCGACTATGGACAGTGAGTTTGCTCTAAAGCTAAGAAAACAATGCCCTAAACCAAACAGGGATCACAGCGCTGGGGAGTTGTTGGACTCGACGTCCTCGATCTTTGATAATGATTATTACAAGCGATTGATAGGAGGAAAGGGAGTGTTTGGATCGGACCAAGCATTGTTTGGTGATTTCAGGACTAAACGGACTGTGGAATCGTTTGCCAAAGATCAAAGTTTGTTCTTTAAAGAGTTTGCTGCTTCTATGGTGAAGCTAGGTAATGTTGGGGTGATTGAGAATGGAGAAGTGAGAGTGAATTGCAGAGTGGTAAACTGATCAGAGAAAAGAGAGTAATAATAACAACCCAAAACTTTTTTTCTGACATCAATTACATGTATGATTCCCCATTCATAACTCAAAATTAATGTAATTTTGATCTTCATTTTGATCTTGTTATGAGAATAAACTAAACTTGTTTATTTTTTGGTATACTTGCATGCCCTTGTATGTGAAACACTGATAAGAAAAGATAATAGACAATGTATACGAGCACCAATATTTGTCTGAAACGTCAAACTCCAAATCATTTGACAATAAGTGAATCAAAATGTGCGAATCCAAGCATCATTCCATGCTACAAAGTTTTCATGGAAGGTTATAAAGCTGAGAAATTAACTTATATATACATAATTGAATAAGACCAGCTCTCATTTACTTGTTACTGTTATTTGCAGTCATGATCGACATTGCAAAGGAATCACTAAGTTACAGTTATGGAGGGATTTCAATGGATTTGCAGCTACATTATGGGATGAGGAAGTTGGAAGAGTATCAGGTTGTGGAATTTTCGTGCAGTTATACTAGGAAATTATGCATGATTGTTGATTACGTTGTCATGTTTTCATGACGAGATTGAGTTTAAACTTTAAAGAGATGGCATTCTTGATGCAGACGGAAAAGGTATCATCACCTTTTAATATTTCAATCTGTTGATCCTGCCTTCTCTTTTCCCATTCCAACAACACTCATCAATCCGGAAGAAATTGCGGAAGTAATGAAGTACCAGGTAAATAATCAATACAGTCGACCTTTATAACAGTTTTAGCAACATATAATGGTTTCTTACTTTGAACCACTGAAACCTCAGTTAACCAGAGGCAAGTACTTGAGTTACTGAAAAGTGGAAGGATCTACAGATTCTACAGGCACCGTATGTACCCACTTTATCATCAAGAGGACCCTCACCTAATGGTGCCTGATAATATAAAGAGAACATTTTCTAGGACTGAAAACCGTCACTTTATTTCACTATATGCATTACTCCATTCATATATGTTCTCACAAGTTGAATAAAATTAATAGCCTCACCTCGTTGCACCGGGTGCTTATATGAGTTATATCCTTGCGGCTTGGTCACCTGTTGCAAAAGCTTCAGCTAACAAAGAGGCCGCAAGGATTGTCAAATACTTCACAGACTGAACGTCAATGTCTTGCCCACAGGTAACAGAAGCAGCAGCTATTGTGAAGGCCAAGCACCCACGCTGGTCTCCTGCGGCAATCAAATCTGCACTCATGGCTGCTGGTATAGATTTCAACTGATCATTTTGCTAGTATAATTTTCAGAACAACTTTACATGACAAGGAAATAGAATTGGGGATCTGGTTTTCTCAACCCAATGAAGACACTTGATCCTGGGGATAGTTTTTTATGCATCTGAGAAAGATTAGGCTACAACACCACTACACTAAAGAGAATAAAAGGTAACAATATTCTTTGCAGGAACACCAAACCTGGCAGGGCATGGGACCTTAACTACCCCTCCTTCTCTCTACCTAGGGCAGGGGATGGTAATAGAATCAAGGGAAATTTCCATAGGGCTGTTATTGATGTTGGGATTGGAACTTAACCTACTATGTCAGCATAGATGCACCTGCTGTCGTGGAGACTAAAGGGGAACCAAGTGCACCATCATCACTGGGAGTTGGGGAAAGAATCATTCAGAGTGGAGGTCAATGGACCACACAAATACAAGTGCTAATTACTTTGGGTGCTATCACATGGATATCTAAAGCACAATAGCACATATGGTGAGATCCCCATTAGTAATATACACTGTGCTTCCATCTGTATTTCTTAACGATCCCTCTCTCGCACGCAGATGTCACAACTCACAAGATAGGAAACCACTGTCTTAGGTTACTAAAGTGAATGTCACACAAACTGAGCCACTGTAGCACATATATGAGGTGCATTAGGCGGTGGTGCACTGACTGCACTCTGCTTATATCATATCTTAAGGCAGTACAAGACCAGTATTAAGATTTTCCCTATTGTCAAGAATGTTTTTAATGGTTTCTGTTTGGTTTATCAACCAGAAAACAAGTATTTAGATAGAGATTATCATTTGTTTACTCTTTTATGCATGGTTGTGACCTTTATGAAATGTTTATTTAGGTATTCTTTGGGAGCATGTAACATCAGAAGAACAAAGAAACTTCAGATCAGCAATGAATAGATGATTAACATTTCTGCTACAACATTCTTTTAGTATTCTTTTATATCAGAAAATTTTCAAGTACTTACATCATGCAAATACAACATCTGAACGGAACACATACTTGATACCCTTAGTAACATTTCGAGCTTCATGCAGCATACATTTGTGCCCATGAATGTGTAGAAGAGCCATCCCTTCAACAGGAGCCACCTGCATAATATTAAGCAGGATCAACAAGCCATACATAATCCATAGAGCTCTAATTAAAAACTTCCAAAATGGTAAGATTATATATCATACAGAAGTTGAACAAAAATTAAAAAGGTATAAACATCAACATGGTATGACTACAAGATAGCCTACTACCTCAGCCACAACACTATTCCTTGAGCCATAGAAGACAGTCTCTCCTCCAACCAGAGGCTCAGAGGATGAATCCTCAGGACTGCTCACATCGTTTTTCGCTTTCGGTTTAGAACCACCACTCAAATATATCAACAAAGTATAATGTGTGCGTTTTCCATCTTCAAGATCATTACTTTCATCAATATGCCTCCCAAATCGCTGACCAGCCTTGTACCTAAGATCCATTGCAACAAAAAGCCACAAACTTTATGAACCCAAAATGCAACAAAACTCAGACATTCAAATCATATATACAGAGAAGCAATTCTCAAAGTATGAATGTAATGAGTTCTAGCATATTCAACCTGTAGAATCTGATATTTGGGTTTAAGCCAACAGCAACCTCCCGTCGAATTTTGATGTCAGAAAACAATTTGCTGAGCCCAGAATTCCATATTGTATCAGCAAGAACAGGATCGTTCACAGAGATTCTATCATTGTCTCTATAAGCTTCACCTTTTGTTGGGCCCAGACTTCCTTGGTGAACAAACCCAATAGACTCTGCAACTTTAACAAAAGCCTTTGATTCTGCAGATGTGAAGAAATTTGGTACCTGAAAAAATTGAAAACAACAGGCTAAAGTCAGACAAAGATTGAAGTTTGTAAAGGAAGGTCAGAATAGATGCAAGGATATTGAGGATAAAAATGGAATGGGATTCTTACAGTGAAAAGATCATTGTCTTTGAGACGGGTTATTTGAATGTTTTGCTTCGATTTGACTGTTGGCCACTTTGGTGTTGTTTTCCTGGAACTGGAATCAGCTTCTCTTCTCTCTCCCATCTTCCTCTTCCTTGTTTCTGTTTCAGCCATACGCGACCTCTTCTTTTTTTTTCTTCTTTTTTTCTTATTCACCATCTATATGGGCTATGAGCTCTTTGAGCTTGGGCTTGATGGACCGCCCATGAATCAGGCTCTTTTTTTTCTTTTTTTTTTCTTTCTTTTTTTAGGAATAGCATGTAATCATAAATTCATAATGCATCGTACTTCACAATCTATTAGAGTATTGAATAATACATATTTCACTATCTATTGATTCCATTCAAGTATTTTGTGATCTTATTGCACCACCAAGGATTGTAAATGGATCCTTCATTTAACTAAGTTGTCTTCATCTTATCCACTTTAGTTACATATATAGATATATAGCCTCACTTTTGTACAGCTCATGATGTTTCGTTCAAGTAGCAGTTAGATAAATAAGTTAAAATGCTAGGTGAAACATTTTCTATGTTTGTCTTCGACTCTTGGGGAAGAAGGGTCTCATTTGGGACATCGTCTACCAGTGTAACTTCATCAGTACACCAACTCCAAGTGAAATATTGGCATGGCATTTTAAAATGATCTAAGAAGGGAAATAACAATTTATTCGTTGTCGATCAGATGCTAACAGGATAATATTTCCATAGTAATAAGGTTGCAATGATAAGAATCTATAAAAGAAAATTCATGTGATCAATGATATACAGCGAACGAGTCATATTCAATCGTTTTTTTTGAGTAAAAACGTGATAAAAACAATTAAACAAACAAACATGTAAAGTTTCTTCGTCCCAATCTATCTAAGGCTGGGCGTTCGGGCCCAAAAACCCAAAAAAAACCGACCCAAAAGCCCGATCGGGCCCAATCGGTTCGGTCCAAAATGGGAGGAGTTCGGTCCGGGCCATAAACCGGCCCAAATGCTCTCAGTTCGGTTCGGTTTCGGGTTCGGGCTCGGTCCTGAACCGAAAGCCCGTTTAGGCCCGAAATACAAAATTTTGCCACGTGTCATAAACTTATTGGTCCATATAATTTTGGGCCCGAAAAAAGCCCGAAAAAACCCGAAACTCTTTGGGCCCGAAAAAAGCCCGAAAGCCCGAATCGGGCCGGTCTCAATCGGGTTCATATTTGAAAAAGCCCGACCCGACCCGACCCGAGCCCAGCCCTAAATCTATATAGATGATCTATCCATGAAAATAATATGAAGTGTATACAGTTTGTACATGAAGTACTTGTATAATAGTCGTTTTACTAAAACACGATAATAACAACACAGCAACTCAGCAAGCTAGAGTCTCTTCATCTCAACCTACCTGTCACTAACATAATGTCTCAATTAAGAAGTGGCATTCACTTAACAAGATATTATAATTCGCAAACAAACACATTTGTCCTTGCTAGACAGCCGATCCAAAGATGCTTTCATATATCGTCTCCAGCAAATGGAAATTGACCTGGTTCTGGTTCTGGTACGGTTGGTTCTTCATCCTCGAATTCTCTTTACATATTCTGCTGCCATGAACGTCTTTCCTAAATACTGTATTCTCCAGCAAAGTCATTAGGTCTTGTATGAATTTAAAACTTAGAAAAAATTAAAAATAAAGTACAAATTGACGCGCCACTCAAGGTTAGCCACGTGACAGGTCCCCCCATTGGGGAATATGACGAGAGCGTGCTGACCACAGACGGCTCGCTGGCACGCTCCTATTGGCTAGTCACGCAAATCATTGTACGATGTAAATTTAAATAAGGGAAAATCGAAAGATAAAGATCTAAAAGAAATCTTCTTTATCTGACTTTTGACTTTTGAGAGAAACATTTCAGCTATTTTCTGTTTTCTTTTAAATCTTTGCCAAAAACAAGATAAACAATGAGAACGAGAGGTTCCAGCATCCCTGAATTGTTTATTTCATCTTCTTGTTTTTTGTTTTTTTTTGGTTTTTTTTTTGTTGCAATTATTTGTTGCTTTGTGGGGTAAGCACTTGCGAAGCAGGGAAAGACATGGAGAATAATGGAACAGATGTATTGATGAAAATGGAAATAAAGGGTTGTGTGGCCTCAGAATATCGAGGTTGGTACATCATCAACATTTCTAGTATAGGATAAAACGATAAAAAGTCATTCTTTCCTTCACTGCACTGCTCTAGCTAGGGTTTCTGATCTGTTTTTCCATATCTGTGTAAATTGATAGCAGTCCTTTGTTAGCTGAAAAGTTACTGGTTCTTCATCATGTTTCCAGAAACCTAAAGCTGACAACTTTCCTGGGGTTTTGCATCTGGGTTTTCATCTCTGATCGAGATTCTTTGGGGTTGATTGATTAAACCTTTCCTGGGTTTCGACTGTCCAGGTTTTAACTCGATCTTGTTCTTTCTTTCTTTCTTTCTTTTTTTTCCTGTCTGTATTTCTAATACTGTTGTGTTTATCAATTTTTGAAAGAGTTGAGGGATCTGATGGTGATGTTGTGATGTGTGTATAGGAGATGGTGAGAGGGAAGATTGAGATGAAAAGAATTGAAAATGCGACAAGCAGGCAGGTAACTTTTTCTAAACGTCGAAACGGGCTGTTGAAGAAGGCTCATGAGCTTTCGGTTCTTTGCGATGCCGAAGTTGCGGTCATCGTCTTTTCTCAGAAGGGCAGGCTCTATGAGTTTTGCAGCTATGAGTACGTTTCATGTTTAATTTATCTAAATTATTTTTGAAACTTCAAACCCCCACTGTTTTTTCTCGTCTTTTGATCTTTTCTCTGTAATCCATATGCTGCTGCTGCTTCAGTGCTTCGTTACGTGTAGCCATCCTAGCTATATAAGTGAAGGTCTGAAGGACACAGATTATTAGAAATAGATATAGATATGAACTTTTGGCGTGTTGAGCACAAAGTTGTGGGCGTGTTGTACTTGGTGTTGGAAGGAGGGTTGTAATAACACCGTATATGATCAGTAGCTACTGTGTTCTTGTATATCAAGTACATCTATTAATTTACTGGGTAGATGCAATAGGATTGCTCGATCTGATCTTTTTTTATAAACTTTCTGGCCCCCTTTGTCCTTTGATTCAGCTCAATTGGGAGATGGAACACTACTCTCTATTTTCCTCCTTTGATTTCCTATTCCATCGGGTTTAGCAGTTGTTTTTTTATGAGAACCAGCTGCAAATTCAATTCCATTGATTTTCCCCAAAATTATCCCTATATAAAATGCATTCGTGAGTACTGATTTGCATCTGGTTACATTAATTAATCAAGATCAAGTACTACATAAGTACATATATATCATATGAGAAGTAATTAATGATTTCATACTAGTGCATGGTATAATGCGATTTGAAGAAGCATTATATCATGTCTGCTAAACTGAATTATCTAGGTTTTATGTAGTGCTATTATACCAGATTTCATGCTTTCAATTTTCGAATCGCATTCAGTCTTAATTTGTTTTGATGTTTGTGGTTAAGTTCTGGTAAGCTATGCACAGATCTTGTCCCAAAAAATCATATGAATACATCACTTATGGACTACTTTGCACACATGCAACCCTTGAGCTGAATGTCTTGGCATATGCTCAATAACCACCTTGTACATTTCCCTTTGTCAATAACCACCTTGTACAGTTCCCATAGTCAATAACCACCTTGTACAGTTCCCATATGTTTGCTTTGCATACATCATTATAACCAATACTTTCTCATGAATCATCATCAACAGCATCAAGTCTGACCACTAGAATTGATATAGGTAACTAACTAAAAGGAAACATGATCAAAATTGAACTGCACCTCTGAAGTTTATATGCGTTCATGTGTAAGACCATCCTTCTATATGCAAATTTTTAGATTTCTGTATATTTAGACGAAGAAAATCAACCCTTAAAGCCCAAATATTGAACCCCTATGAGCAAGCTTTTGACACCCATTACTTCATCAGAAGATGCTAGAAGCTTATTTGATATTTTTACTTCAGGTCTGTAGATATATTTTTAACCTTCATCTTGTTATTTAAGAGCATCCTTAACAATGCTTGCCATTTTCAAGTTAAATTTTAGTTAAATTAGCTAAAATGTCATTTTAGCTAGCTACTTTAGAAATATGGCTGCATCAATGCTCTCTATTTTCGCTAGCATTACATCAACATTATTCTTCAAATAGAAATTAAATAGTTTAAATATATTTATATATCACATAAAATATCTTACAAATAATGTATTAAATTATAGCTAGCCTCATCTGAGTCATCTCGCTAGCTAAGAACAACTTTAATATACTCTCTATTTTAGTTTTTAGCTATTTTAGAGAGCGTGTTTAGTTTTTTTAGATGTTTTAGGAGCTCCAGTAGAGTAGCCAAACTTAGGCAATTATAACTTTTAGCTATCTCGCTGACATATTTAACTAACGAGATAACTCAAATGAGGCTAGCTATAATTCTTGTAAAATATTTTATGTGATATATAAATATATTTAAACCATTTAATTTCTATTTGAAGAATAATGTTAATGTAATGCTAGTTAAAATAGAGAGCATTGATGCATCCACATTTCTAAAGTGGCTAGCCAAAATGACATTTTAGCTAATTTAACTAAAATTTAACTTAAAAATAGCTAGTATTGCTAAAGATGCTCTAAATATAGCTAGTGAGATAGCTAAAAGTCATAATAGCTCAAGTTTGGTTAGTCTGCTGGAGCTCATAAAACATCCAAAAAAGCTAAACACGCTCTTTAAAATAGTTAAAGTAGAGAGTCTGTTAAAGACGCTCTAATGGTCTAACCGACTATTATGGTAACTTTATGAGATATATAACTGAAAGTCTTGTTTTGGTGGAATGATTGTGCTATGCATGTTAAGATTCAAAGTTAATACTATGTTTTCGGGAATACTTATGATTATCAGGTAGAAAATGAAATTATGTTTTGTGTTTCAGTTTATTGATTTATCAGCTTTAATTGATTTTGACATTATGTGTTTTGGATGGATCAGCATGCAAAAGATTATAAAACGATACCATAAACATGCAAAAGGTGCGCAGAACAACACTACTGAAGTGGAACAGTATATGCAGGTTAGAACCTCTCAACATCTCTTCTGAGTTTGAACATCTATTAAAGGTCTTTTTACATTTACTTGATTACTTATATAATCCAAGACTATTTACAGCGGAAAGATAGTAGTACTCTTTTCTTTATGTTTTAGTCAAGTATGTGAGAACAACAGATATTTACAGAAATTAAGTCGGAGGACATGATTCAAAACCCCTCAAAGCTAAGTGGAAGGCAAACCAAAATCATAACCAGTTAATTATACTTCGTTATATACAGCAATTAGATGTAGCCGGTACACTAGTACTTGTATACTATTACTGACTAGGTGTTAGGTTGACTCTGTGTGTGATATGTCAAATCCACACCGAGAGCCAAACAGTACTTGATCAACTCAAGTCTAAAATTCTAAAGTAATTTCAGCACACATTTTTCATTCTAGTTTGCAAGATTTTCAACACTAAAATGAAAATATTTCCTATACAAATGGATCAGTATATGGTTTAGGATGTATAATCCAACTGGCTATGCTTTTCCATTTTTGTTTGTCGACTGATAGTAATTTAAATATCTTGCAAGTACAGCAATTGAAGCATGAATCAGCTGACATGGCCAAGAAGATTGACATCCTAGAAGCTTCTCAACGGTTTATGACTTAGCTAGTTTGATCTTGTTCTCATGTACATTTGCACTCACATCTGACATTCCATTAAGACTAGGTTTTCTAAAGTCTAAAATTTCTATCTCTCAGGAGGCTTTTGGGACATGATTTAGATTCTTGCTCTGCTCAAGAACTCAATCAGATAACTAGCCAGCTCGAGCAAAGCATACGCATTGTACGAGAGAGAAAGGTAGCCAGTGTTTTATTTTACTGCCATTTTCTTCAACCAGATATGACTATATACCTAACTGGAACTGCTAGCTTCCTGCAGGGTCAGCTATTCATGGAGCAAATAGAACGACTCCAAGCGAAGGTATATATGCTCTATTTTTCAGACAATAATTTATGCTCGTTTTAGTTTTGTGGTGCTTTAATTCTGCAGTTTTCATACCATCTATCAATATTTTTGCCCTAACACCAGGAGAGGATCCTCTTAGTAGAGAATACAAAACTTCACACAGCGGTGAGTCAATTGCTTAACCCTTAACATTCAGATAAACATGCCTGTGATTCATTCTTCTCTGCACTAGATGATATGATATTCTTAATCAGTGTGGTGCAAGGCCTTGGCAGCAACATATAGTTCAAGAAAAAGTTGGGCCAGCTACTTATAACTGGATGAACAGTAGTCAAAGTGGCAGCAGCCAAACAATCAGGAATTCAGATCAGGTGGAGACCGGGTTGTTCATCGGACCACCAGCGATGCGCTGTGAATAATGTATAGCACAGTTTTGTGTCATCTTCTGAAGACCAACACCAACATCTCAGCTGATATTGGCCATAAGCAAGGAAATAAACAATGCTCTTTCTTCGGGCAAACCCTATTTCATATATATGTATTCGACTGATGTAGAGGGCCAAATTAGTGATTTTCTGTCTTTTGAAAGTTGTTTTTACAAGTCCTGCACTCCTGCCAGTTTCATGTATCTGATTAATGTATAGTGCATAATCAAGACTTTTACATTTCGAAACTATTCCGAAATCTGAATGCCATATTAATGAAGCTTTAGTCAAGTTTGCATCTTCCTGAAGTATAAAGTTTTCTTCACATTGGCACCTAAAGTCTGCAAACAATGAAGAGTAACATGTCAGTTTCAGCTACATGCCCACAGCCTGCATTCATGTCAATCTCCAGAACTCAATTCATGCCAATTAAGGTGCAAGTGTAACTCAATTCACGTTTTGGACCGACTCAAATTCAGGCCCAGACACTAATTGGGCCTCATGTGTTACTTTTCAGTTGGAGATTTTTCACATTTGCTGCCTTTGGTTTTTGGATTGATTTGATTTTGCTTTGAATGGGTTCTATTATTGTTCTGTCCAGAACTGCAGACGGCAACTGAAGACTGAGAACAATCCTTTATTCATTTGTCTGGTATGAAGACTATGATTCACCTAAAAATTGTTGATATCATTATTATCCTATAGGCTTAGGATCGGCCTATACACTAAGGTAAAATACAAAAATGTTGGAACTTGGATTCTTTCTTATTTGCAGTCTGATACGTATAATTTGGTAATTGAAAGTAACTTGTGCATGGAGGAAAATTAATTTTGGGGGGTTGCAGTCTCTTTTCTTCTCACTCTCAATAATGTGTTACAAGCAGCGCATGGTTTTGGCGAGCACAAAAAATTGAAATAGGATGGGACCTCTCACTCTTTGGAGGTCTCTATCACATTATCAATCTCTTCCTATCTCCCATGTTCAATAATGTAGCTGTCTAGCTGCTTATGTTTTGCATTGTATTACAAGCCGTCCCAATGTGTCCAAACAACCCAGAAACTCTACAACCTTTTGATCCGTGCAACTCTTAAGCCCACCAGACGCTCCCTCTTTCACCGTTAATTCCCGTTTGGGCCAATCATCAATTCTCTTTTCTTGAGTATAGAAAGTGTGTATGTAATCTCTAATATTCGGAACTGACCAAGAAAACAATGCACAACCTTTTTTTGGAAGGGTAGAGAGAATTATTATGAAGTTTAATTGTTTTTAGATGTAAATTTAAGGGGGGTTATTGACCTTAATTAATTTGGTCAATTGTTGATCAAGTGAACAATATTGTTTTGATTAGTGGTGTTCACATAGTCACCTAATGACCAAGCAAATTATGGTTAATCACTATTGGATGTAAATCTAAATGTGGAAAATAAAATAATTTAATTTTAAAATTAAACTTCCCATAATTGGATTTACATCCAACAGGATTAACCATGATTTTCTTGTTTACTATAATGTGAACACTACTATATGTTTTCATTGGGTACTCAATCGATGATCTAATGCGAAACTCTACATTTTACCTAATTAACCCACGTTCGCGATTAGAATGATCATGCATCAAAGAATACATCATTTTGCACCTCACATTTATAGACTTCAAGGAGTTGGCTAAGAGATAGCACTTGATTAACTTTGAAGCTGATGATAATCACATCATTTGCTGAAGAAGTTTATGATGAGCAAACATCTTTGTTTTTTGGGTGGTAAGATGTGGTCGGCACCATCCTGATCGAGTAGTTGTTTTAGGAGAGTGTATTCGGCGCACCCGGAAATTGAACGGTGAGATCGCCTGTGAGATTGCCGGGTGGGGTAGGACACGGGGTGAGATCGCTGTGGAGATCGCCGGGTGGGGCCGGACACGGGTGAGTGGACGGTGAGATCAACCGGGTGCGCTGTATAATTTTCATTGTTTTAGTACTATATATGAATTTTTCACGGGTCCCCGGGAAGAGGACCACTTTGAATTTGAAATACTCTCTCTCTCTGTGATAAGTCACTGGTAGATTCAATTTAGAATGCTGAGGAAATGTTGAATCGTCTGGAATATGGTGGTATGGGACATGAAATCTGCCAAGTTTTGCGCAAAATCCGAATCAGAGATGACCTCACTAGTTACCCACCCTCCCTTTATAAAATTAGACAGGATAAGGTAAAAGATTCATAAGCTGAAAAGAAGGATAGAATAAACTTTCCCTCTTTAAAACACTTATGATATGATTATGAATTTATGATTGTGTTAATCATCTCACATGTGCTAGCTCATACATGGACTAAATAACCTCAAAATGATCCAAGAAAACCTCCATGCATTTGTCAATGGTGTGTGCCATCCATGTCTTAATCTTGTGAATGATTTATTTGTGGCTTGATAGTCCTCTACTCGTTTTTTTAGCCTAGCTTTAATACCATCTGGATACATCTATAACCAACTTAGTACAGGTATATGTATAAGAGGTAAACATCAGCGTACGTATACCGGTATAGACAGGTTCCCACATGATAATTATACTTGGATGCTTGCTAGCTATAGTAGCACTACTGAAGCAAGTTTATAATTACATTTGAACAAGAGGGTATCTAGCTCACAGTTAATTATATATAAATCTAAATGCATGTAAGATTGTGAGGTGATACTTATTAAAAATGGGATGAACAGGTAATATATATTTTCTGTATAAATTGCTGACAGTGAATTCAGTGCTATAGTCATTATTATTTATATAAGCTTGTCAGTAATTCTGTGTTGATGCATATAACTGCAAAAGATGGTTTAAATAGTGTTCTGGACCCATACATATAATCCTCTACATTGAAACCTGAAAACTGATCGGATCGGAGAACATATATATGCTACACCAAAAATTTCAAAATTTGGATTTGGTTGCGAGGATGAGGAATGTATGAGCTACGGTATGATAGCCACTCGATTACTGAAGCGAATTACATGCATGGGGTCATGGCAGCTTGACCCATTATGGTACTATCCTGAGGCTTTGGTTCTGTTAGCTAGGCTATACCACATTACCACCCCAAGTTAGACGGCAAGAATCTGAATGATGAGGCTAACCATGGTTAAAGAGCATGAAATCAAAATAGCTACATTGCTGCAATGTGGTTACTGAAACTGAAACTGCAAGATGTTGGATAGAATATTAAAACCAAAAGGGTTAAGTCGCAGATCCCCAATACACCTCGTATATCAGAACCCATGAATGGTGTGGTGTGTGAATCACTTTGACACTATCTCTGTGAGTCGAGCTCACTTACACTCGGGTCACTCACATGCATATAAGAAAGGTTTAGGGTTACATGAGAGAGAGAGAGAGAGAGAGAGAGAGAGAGAGAGAGAGAGAGAATGTCTCTCTTTGCTGTATAAAAGGGAGAGAGGTGCGTGGTCATATCGTCATCTTTTCCATTTCTTTACAGTTCTCCCTTCCCAATGTGAGATAGAGAAACGAAAAAAAAAAAAAAAAAAAAAAAAAGAAAAGCAGAGCTTGATTCTTAGTTTGGGGTCTGGTAAAAGCTTGGGAGTGAGCGTCAAAAAACTACAAATTAAGATAAAAGTGTGTCTGTGAATGTGAGAGGAAGCTAAAGAGAGAAAATATACCCCAAGAGCACCAAGAACCTTCAGTCATTCTTTTGCTTGTTGCTATCTACTTAATTCCCTTGCTGAAAATCAAATGCTAGCTAGCTCTTAATATTTATGCTTCATGGATCCGCGTTTCTCGCTTCTTCAGATCAAATCAGCTTAGCCTCTTCTCTCAAACATATGCAAAGTCAAGTCACAGTCGACCTTAGCTCTTTAAGACTGGCCCTTCTGTCCTTTTCACTCTCATTGTTATAGAAGATTTAGCTTTTAGTACTCTAGGAACATCTTTCTTTTTCAAAAGGACTGGTTTTACATAGCTTAGCTTTGTTATGGGTTGGGGTGGAAGAGCCTCCAAGCGAGGTGGTGGAGTTGGAGGAGGAAGAGAGAGAGACGCCACCACTTGTGGTTGCATGTGTGCTGTTTTTCAGTTCTTCGACTTCCATCTCCAGTTTCCTAATTTACACCAGCAACGACACCCTCTACGCCCAGAAGATCTCACTATCCCCAAAGGTAGGTCATCTCGATCTCTTGCTCTTCCACAAAATATATACTCTTAAGCAAACAAAGAGACATTTTGATTTTGATATCTATGATACTACAGGTGTTGAAGCACCAAAGAACAGCTTGGATTCATCTGAGGGAGGGACTTCATTGTCATCTGTCACAAAAGAAGAAGAAAGTTTAAACAGTCCTGTAAGTGTTGTAGTATAATATCTTAGTTTGCTTCCCTTTTTTTGGATTTCTCACCCGTTTCTCTGACATTGAGGAAAAGCAATTGTAGTGATGATGAAGATAATGATATACACAGGGACTTAACCCAGGACCACTTTGTTTATATGCAGATTTTGAAAATCAAACAAATCAAAACAAGTGGAGGCACAGTTTCAGATAGCAGCAGCTGCTCACCAGGAACAAAGACTCCAAGTCTTGTAGCAAGATTAATGGGACTGGACCTTCTTCCAGAATCTCAGTCACCCTCTTCTACTTCGTCATTAACCTCAAATCCACATTACATTTCAAAACCACATTTGAATCTACACCCTCTTCGGCCTTCTCGCCAACCCCTCCAAAACATCAAAGACGTCAATGTAGCAGGTACTCGTTCGTTGCCGGAGACTCCTAGAATATCATCAGCCAGAAGATCGGACGTTGATCACCACCACCGCCTTTCGCTTCAGATCAACAAAGAGAACATAGTCGTTGGCGAGGAGTTGGAGTTTTCGAGGCTGTCGTCGTTCAAAAGGAAGGAGCTACTCAAGAGTATTATTGCAGAACGTGAGAGTGGTAGGAGTCCAAGTCACTATGCTAGGCAAATCGTCAAACAGGTCAAGGAGACTGTGAGCAGGAAAGTTGGATTGGTCGACGTTACAAACATCACAAGAAATGATCAACACCTCATCAATCACCAACTCAAGTCGAAAAAACCATCAACACCTTCTTCTTGTTCCCCAAGGCTCAGATTGTCAGAGGTCAAGACTACCAAACCAAGCAGTACTAGTATTACAGTATCATCAACAACTTGCAAGGACCAAATTCAAGTTGTGCATCCAAAACCAAACAAAGTCAAGGTTCAAGCCAAGCCAAAGCCTCAACCATTGCAAGAACTGAAGCCGCCGCAGGCCACAACAATTCAGAAGGGCCGAAAAATGGTAGAAGATGGGTTTAGTCCAGCGAAATTGAAGAAGCAAGAAGAAGCGTTCGTTCGACCATCAACGGCTCCCACAAGAGCTCAGCAGCAATGCAAGAAAACAAAACTGATCTCGAACAATCTTCTCAATCTCCACAATGTCCCTACTCTTCTTCCGATCAAGAAAGACCCTTCACCGCCTGCGACCAAACTCCCACAAAAACAAGTAAATACATGTAACATGCTTGTCATTTTACATATTGCTCGGTTTTTTATTCTACATTTTTTTTTTTGCAAATTCTTAGTACTTAATTATTTGTTTGGTTATCACAGTTATCTAGTTCTACGAACCAGCAGCTGCAGAGTCAGTACAAAATAGATCAAGCAGCCTCCTCCTCGAGCCTTGTGCTCGATGCTCGAGGCAAAGACGACGACGTAGTACCTAACGGTCTCGCCGCCGCCAGAACCACCGGTGGCTCTGGTGGTGTTGTGAGAATATCAGAAGATGTGCGGCAGTACGTCACGAGAATATTATGCCGTCCTGGCATAGATAAAGACACACAAGTTTCATTCACCAACTGGTTCTCTCCGTCCCACCCACTTGACCCTTCCATTTTCTACCACCTTGAAAACTCTGTTACTAGTTTTACCACAAGTCACAACCCTAGCCTGCTCGGCCTAAGGTGCAACCGGAAGCTAGTGTTTCATGTGGTGGACGAAATTCTCGTCGAAATCTTGAGACCCTATCTCAACCTTAAACCATGGGTTAACACAACAAATGTTACAAAATCTGGTTACAAGGGTTCAAAGTTAATCGACATCGTGTGCTACAAACTCCAGAGCTTTCCGGGCGCCGATTGCCGTGTCCTGGAAGATATCGACGCGTTGATCGAAGAGGACTTGGCGGAGACGAATGTGCAAAGTGTAATGGCATTGGCGTTTGAGGAAGAAGGAGAGGGAGTGGTGAGGGAGATAGAGAAGAACATATTAGACACTCTAGTACAAGAAACGGCAATGTGCCTATGGTTTTGAATTTCCTAGCCTCTTTGAAACGACGGCGTAACGGGTTGCATGGGCGCGCATGAGTGAGAGAGAGAGAGAGGGGACTAGACCAGGGTGCATGGGGTGGTGCAGAGGGGGTCACATGGGTGGTTCACGTGATGAGATGCTATTCGTCCGGGGGTGCTCTGGGGTGGTGGAACCCAAGTGCAGATCGGGACCTGTAAAGTGGGCGAGAGGGTGACACGTTCGGTATCGGAGACCGATCGACAGTGGTGGCAGAGAGACGCGGAGGAATCCATTCCTTTCTTCTCTAGATCTCTAGCCTTTTGTAATTTGTAAATTCTTACATTATATATATATATATATATGTATGTATTCTTTGGGTTATCAAAGTACGTTAACGTAAGTACGTACATCTCATATATGTTATATTAGACTAGTATAAATATATATTGGTCTAGTACGGCTCACTGTTGTATTGGTGGTAGCCTTGCGTGTTAGAACTCGCATGTATGCAAATTTCTAACATATATGAGAAACGATTCCTGCCTAGTTCATTTGCTTAGCAGCTAGCTTTAAGCTTCTACGCATGCATGATCGTTGCATAGAGTGATCTTGATATATAAATGGTAAATTTTTGCTGAGTTTACTCAACAAAATGAATAGGTTATTTTGTAAAAGGTTGGTAAACTTATAAAAAATAAAAGGGTTGGTAAATTAATAGTAAAAAGAGCATACTTCATCCACACAATTAATCAATTATGCAAAACTGTCATCCAAAATCTTTGTACACCATCCCATATAAATATATAACACACTTAACTTGATGGATAAGATATGTTTTCGAGGAAAAATAATATATGGGAAAAGCGTCGTCATTATTAGTTTAAATCTTCTGGGTTTCAGCACTAACCAGTTACCACTAACTAGTATGTACCACTAATTATATTTGGGATTGTAGAGGGTATATGCCATGAGAATGAGAATCCTGCAGGATTTGGTTGCCACAGTAGGGATTTACTAATATACACCTGATTTCCTGGTTTTAACTAATTCGGAAATGCCTGATAAGTTAGCAAACTAACACATTTTATTCTGTGTTCTAGTGTACTTGGCAATTGGCATAGTTATTCTCCAAGCATTGACAAGTTCATCCGTGGAATACGCTACAGGGAATGGTGATGTTAAAAAGCCTGATCCAACAAATTGTTTGTGTAATTTTCCATAGTATAGCTAAGTCATGCATGCAATATTGAAACTCTTTCATCTTTATGCATACTGAGTTACTGACACTGCATACCAAAAACGTGTAAACAAGTAGAGATTGAGCCCCACAGCCCCCCACCCCTCTCTCTCTCTCGTACAGACGTACGTTTTTGCCAAGATAAATTGTGAAAGTTAATAAAGAAGCGTTATTACGTGTGTTAAATCTACCAGAATCACAAACAATATTGCCATAACTGCATTTCAGGAACGCCCTGGAATTAAAGTCAGTCCTATAATTAAGATCGAGCATGGACAGTGGTTAACGTTATTATCGTACCTAGCTAGCTGGTTAAAGAAGAAGAAGAAGAAGAACACTCTATCTCTGCAAAGCTCTCTTACTTCTGTTTATTATAATTCTCCCCAGAGTCACATAATAACATAGTGACAGGTGAGGCCAAACAATTGCAAAGATTCCTACAAAAATTTAAATCAAATGGATTGGTTATTATAATGTGGATGTATTATTATTAGTTAGTAGCCGCCTCTGGGTTGAAAATGAAGCAACGAGCAGAGGAAGATTATATGAAAAAAATATATAGCTTCTGGAGAGACTATAGGGGGTAGGATTTATTTCAGCAATTACTAATCTTATACATATATAGAACTCATAGAGTGAATTATTAGTATTGGCAGTGATCTAAAACCATGCTACAGATACTTATAGACTAAGAGCGGGAAATTCAAATGAAATGGAATGCAATACAAAATGACAGTTTGACATGCATGTGGCTTTGGGGTTTAAATTATGGGGCATTTCCATCATGATGCAGAAATCTGAGAGTTGACTGCATCCCAATTAATGATGTTTGAACAGATTGAAGAAATTAAAGTCTTGCAGCAGCTTATGGATCTGTATTTTTCTAAATTCCCCTAGAGGTGTGTGTGATATAGATTTTGTGAACATTTTATAGGTAACACTTTCCTAAGTTACTTCAAATGTTTACTCTAGAGAGGTGTTTATAGCTTTCGTAGTAATGAAATTTCGGAGACATGAGCGGTTAGGTTAATTAGATCAATATACAAAAAAAAAACCCACAAGTAATGACTATCTAATATTGCTCACATCTCCGGCATAATAAAACTCCGGAATACTATATATAGAACTTGTATATTTGTTAGGTTGATGAAAATGATGATGAAGCTGCTCTATTCAATGGGTTTCTTCGGATTGATGGGACAATATACATATGCAATGCCAGTAGAAGCACATTGCTGTAAATTGCTACAAGAGAATTAGATGGTGATAGAGTAAATAGACTTGAAGAAACGTACTTCACCATTACAACAAAGGTACGTTTCTGTGTAAGATATACTTACTTTTACACCAATAAAACTGAGCTAGATGAATTTGACGTGACAAATATAAGAGGGTGGTGGCCAGTGAAAATGATGGTAAGGTCGAGTTTTGCAGGCTCAAAAATTTAAAGATTGGCCTAACTTTGCAGAAACATGTTAATGCATATGCAAAAATAAATGAACGACTTGAAGACCTACAAGCCACTGCAACTGAGAAATCTTCATCAGTGTTATGATTGTAAAAATACAGAGCTGGGCTACCCCTGACCCTAGTGTCCCATGCATTCAGGGCACCGAGTCTGGTGTCTGCACCACAATAACGTAGTAGCCGAGTGCGCTATGGCAAATATAACACAGAGAGCCAACCAATCCTTCCATTCTAGACTTCTAGTCTTAATGATCATCATACTGTTCTTTAATATGGTTCAGTGATGAAAGGGTATCTGGATATGTAGTTTAAAAACTTGAAGATTGAACTAGCAATTTGAAATTTACAAAGAGGGTGAACTTTTAATTCTGCTAATAAATAAAATAGGTAGACAGTCGATAGAAACAATTACCAGAAAACAATAAATTTCTAGGCCAATAATGTATTGAACCCAGAACATCATCCTATATTCATAAAGTTTCAGTTGTATCGTTGTGATTCTCCTTAATAGATGCCAGTGTACAATTCTGGTCCACAGGTTTCCTTGCCTGGTTAGATTGATAATAGAAAGAAGAAGAAAAAATAAAAATTAAGTTTACCTTTCAGACATCTGAGTACCAAGAATTTATGGCATAATACATGTCCTTTGATGTTCAATCATTTGGGATTATGATCGAAGATACATTAAAGAGGGGAATGATTTCACTTTTATCAACCTCACAAATCAATTAACTGCTTATTGGTAGCCGATACCTAGAACAGTGAGACAATACATATCTTGACCATTAGAAGGATCAAGAAATGGTTCCTCAAATATAAGATTTTCATGTTGCATGACTTTATAACAACGATTAACAAATAACATATGTTCTCGATTCATGACTAGTGAGATGATACTGGCTAGATACACTGGTGTGAGGAAGCAGTGGAGAGTTGGATTGCACTTCCCATATGACAGTAAACAGAATACAAGGGAAGGAGAACAGAGCCCAGGAAGTAACCCAAGAAAGATGAATCGAACTAAAGAATATATCCCTAAGGCTTATCCAATGGCTTCAGCAATGAGGGAATCTGATGCAATGCTTCTAATTTCTACCATCCACATCAAACCCAGACCCCGTCCAGCCAGACGCAGGAGGTCCTCTACCCTTGGGCACGGCACCAAGTCCCTTTCCTCTTCCATGGTACTGGCTTTTCTTCTTTCCTCTTCCTTCACCCTCAACAGGAGCCTGTTGATTGTTCCCATTCATAACGTTTCCAGCATTTCCTTGATTAGGTATGTTACCAGCAACTCCACCAGGAACCTGAGAGGAATCTGGAGCAGTGACACTTTGAGCAAGTCCCATTGAGTTCCCATCCTAAACATAACTCCAAGCGGAAGCTATTAGTATTCCTATACTACATGCTTATATAAGAACATCTTAATGCTCCAAGTCCATGGCTATTCAGATATACATGAGAAATGTTCCCTAGGCATGTAAGAGTTTGGGAAAAGAAAGAGTTGATTTGGCTCCGTTCTTTTCCCCTCTCCCTGCAATGACTTACTGGTCAGGCTCATCAAGGTAGGTATACTTGGCAAATGCCATTGTAGCCAACAAAATTACTTCTGTAAGGTTAACCTGATCTTAAAACACGTCCACAAATTTACCAGTGGATTATGGCTTCTCAACGGGAAGAGTTAAGAGGTGCCCCTAAAAAGGAGAGAGGAGATGCCTGCCATGCATATAACATTAATAACTAGTTTGAATTGACCTCTAGATCATTAATCAAAATACTAATATCTATGAGGTACACCAGCAGTTGTCATGACATTCCGGCACTCCATAGCGAAGAGAAAATGTCTTGGATCACTTGAAGGAATTTCAAAGCTAATGGAAGAAAAGAGAAAGCTTCTCAATCCTCAAAGTAAAAAGAAACAGAACACTTCAATGTTTAATCAACACACCAGATGCATGAAGGCTAGTGCCTATAACTTACACACACAGGAAGATGAGATTTATTTGAACTGCATGCATGAAACTATTGCTCATGCTATGACATTTCAAAATCTATGTTACTTGATAACCACAATGCAATGCCGTCCATCCCATTAAAAACTTATAATTATAATACCCTCATATATGAAAAGAAAACTTACAAGAGAAACTGAGGCCGATGCTCTGGTTGGGTTCAAAGCTTCAAGTCGTCTTTTTAACTCCTCTAGTCTTGAAAACTGAGTATTGCTGCTTTCTTGTACCTGTTAAAAGTTCAAACACGCTGTCAACAATATTTGTTGAGAGTTAAGACTAACCTCAAGGTTACACTAAAACAAAGATCATGTACCAGACTATTTAAGTCATCACACAGCTTCTGCTTGATGGCTTCCTCATCCTTAACAACCTTTGCTGCTGCTTCCCATGCCTGAACATCAAATACAAATAGCCATTAGACGCTATTGGGGGATAAATGTTTGATATGATTAGGAGAACCATCCAAATTTTTGTATACAAGCATCAAATCTCTATCCATTAAGTATAGCTAGAGTTCTTCAATGAATCTGGACCAAGTCAAACAATTCAATTACTTCTAAGTAGACAAAACCACACCAAGTTTCTTTGAAATATCTGATCTTTCTGATCTTTGAAAGCTCTAGGTCTGTTTCCTCAAGAATTCAAGTTAAAGCGCAAGCAATTTCAAGGGGCGGACCTTTTTTGCTTGATCTTCCTTCAGTTTCGCAGCATGAATTCTCTCTGTTGCTATCTCTATTTTCTTCCTCAAGTGTTCAAGAGCTTAAGAACACATACACAAAAACAAAAAGGAAACAGTTTTCAAATACTAATACAAAGAAGACAAAATTCCACAAAATTGCAACATGATAGAGCTAGCACTGATATTGTAGCAACCTGATTTTTTCGGCCCAGCTGTGAGTTTCATCTCCATTGAAAGACTTGCAAACTCTCGTTCAACATCGCGGATTTTAGAGTAATTTTCTTCTATATATCTGAACATGTTAGCATTTCCACTCATGAATCAATGGATCCTATGGAACAAATTCAATTACAATAGCTACATGTTGGTTAAAATCTAAAGATTAAAAAAAAAAAAAAAAAAAAACCCTGTTCTAAACTACTGCACTACTGCATTTGTAACTTTAGCACACAAGAAAGCCAAGGGTCAAAACACACAAAGACACTTCCGAATACTTGATTTCCTATACCAAGCATACAAACAATGCAGAGATTCTTGCATCCCATTATTGAACAAAGCTAATTTCTTTTAAGTTAAATGCTAACTTCTTTGAGTTAAATCTAAGCTAAGAAGTTACTTGGATCCCTCAAGATTATCGAGAAACTTATAAATTCAATCTTGTCAAACAAATTTCCCACTTTTCTTGACTTCCTATACCTCTGCTAATCTCTTTTAAGTCAAATCTAAGCTTCTTATTTACTTAAACCCCCTCAAGATTAACAAGAAACTATTACATTCATTCATTCTTGTCAAATCAAACCTATCACCGGCTATCGCTAAATTCAAGATTCTGATTCATATCATCTAATAGAGCAACTATCATCCACTGCATTACTGCTCCAACACTCAACTCTAGCAAGCAGCAACTTCAATTCCATAAACTGACACATATAACCTATAGAAACAGATCATAAACCCTAACAGATCGCCATAGAGAAACGAAACGAAAATGGAGATTGAATATAGAAAAAAACCTACTTACTTTCTCAATTGATGCTGTTCTTCCTCGATCACCTGCCACAAAACCATCACACTCTTCAAGAATTCACCAAAGAAACCAGAAATCGATAAAGATATATATATATATATATATATAGAGAGAGAGAGAGAGAGAGACGTACTTTCTCAGTGTAGGTAATGACGGAGGCCTCGCGAGCAAGGCCGTCGGGTCCGATCTCCGGCATCAGAGACGGATTCGTCTTCGAAGCCATTTCGGATTCTTCGCCGGAATTTGAATCAGAGAGGCAACGATTTCTGATTCCAACTCCCAACCCTGCAGAGACCCCTCCCCAGTTTCCCTTTATACGTCGTCGTTTTCCTCTTCTTCCTTTCTCGCTTTCCGTTAAAACGAAAACGTGGATTTCGTTGGAAAACAATTAGGTTAAACCGCAATTTCGCGCGTCGGTGTTTGCGATATAATGACGAAAATGCCCCTGGCTATTGGATCCGCTTCATCACGTGATATGACGTCACTCTCCGAACGTGCCCGAGTTGCGTACAACGCGGTAAAAAAAAAGTCGAAAACGCCGCAGCAAGCAACGGTTCCGTCTCGTTGAGTTTAAACAAAAATTAAGAGACTGAATTACAGCTAATAAAACCTAAATCCTATACTTATAATAAACCCTAAATCCTAGACTTAGTAACAGCTAATAAGCCAAAAGTTGGAGCAAAGAAGAACAAAATTCATTCACAAAAGTGACTTGGAAATTATTGGCAGTGTTTATATCCACTATGGTACATTGGAAGGGAGATTGAAAATTATGGGAGGATCTGTGGAGCGGAGAGCTCGAGGGTATCTCAACAGGGAAAATCAAATTATACAAGCTTTAGCTTGATACATGAGTTAGGAATGGTGTCTTGTCTCTACTTTTTATCAGTGTTTTGAGCTAAAAACTGGAGGACAGCTTCTGTTGTCGGCATTGCAGGAATGGCTCCTCGTTCTGTTACTGTGATTGCGCCGCAGGCATTTGCGAAAAGTAGAGCTTCTCGTAACCCTTCCTCATCCTGCAGGTGAAATATTGTTTAGTGCTGAAGGAAATGATGACAAGGGCTAATATGTGTGGCAGCATATCTTCATATTAAATTATATCTTGTTCATTCAAAACTACTTTCAAGAACCATAAACTAATAGAGTACATTTTCTAGCAGAATTCACTCTTCAGCACATAAGCATGAGGAATAGGTACCTGAAAAAGATTCGAATCAGAAGCTATGCTGTTGAGTATCCCACCAACAAATGCATCACCAGCACCAGTTGTATCAACGGCTTTTACTTTGATCCCAGCAACACGACCCCTGAAATTCTGAGAGAATTTTGGTTTATATCAACAAGATTGTAAACAACTAACTAGAAATAGAGTAGGTGGAAGACAGCAATGTAGTATGCATTGTTCCAAAAATTAGTGAGTTCTTTTTTCAAGAGAGACATCAGAGTACTGAAAATAAAATAAAAAACTTGATAGACTTACTTGTGTGTAATATCTGCAACCCTCCGATCCTTCGGTTACTATCAAAAGTTTAAGGTTAGGATGAAAAAGCTTTGTTAACACCACATCATCATCATAAGGATCATCACCACCAGTCAGGAAAGTTATTTCCTCCTCGCTTATCTGCAAATTTGTGATAACAAAACCTGATGAAAACTAAGGATAAATATGTAGATAGTATTTCTACACCTATCCAAGAGCTATCGAGTAATAACTTCCACACATGAATTTTGTACTTTGGGACATCTTACCTTGATAATATCTGCTTGATCCCATATGCTCATTATTTCTGTCCGTGCAAACTCTGCTGATGGCCACAATGCCAATCGCAAATTTGGATCATAAGAAAGGATGCAACCAGACTTCTTGGCTATGTTCATCGCAGCTTGATGGGTTGACCTGCATGGTTCATCAATCAAACTAATTGAACCATAATGGAAAATTTTTGCCTGCAAAGAATATTCTCTGGATCAGTGTCAGTCAAATGAATAGGCCTGTTATATTGATGGACAGTCTCTCAAAAAAAGATGAGAAAGATAGCACACCTGTTGAAGAAGACTTATTTCAAGTTCAGACTCGTGTAAAAGCATATCAGCACTTGGATTACGGAAAAATAAGAATTCGCGCTCACCATCTGCTCTGAGTGTTACAAATGCCAATGCAGTTCTTGCATTGTGGTCAAATCGCACGCCAGAGGTGTTAACATTATTTTGTTTTAAAATATCAGCCAACATCTTGCCAAACTCATCGTCACCTACCTGTATTGCAGGTACTTTGAAAGTTGAGACAAGGAGTCACTAACATCAAAATATGAGTTTCTTACTCCTTATGGGATTGGATGAATGATTAGTTGGAAGATATTTAATATACTAGGAATGAAAGAGAAGGGGTCTCTGTCCAAAGTGAAACGATTTTACAGGGGTTTCTATAACAGGGAAGTGCGAGGGAATGTTGTTTGACTCAAATTTCTGATTGTTGTGAAATTGGGACAGAAGAAAAAGTGGGAGAAAAATGCATTCTTGGACCATCTAATACTCAAAAATTGAATTTATTGTAATTTTCAGATGCATCATACATGCAAGAAAAGGTTTACTAGAAATATCCTTCTCAATTATAGATTCCAGAAAGAAAACCAAAACCAAAGGAAAAGAAATTAGATCTCTTCATACTAAAGAGGGCTGAAAAATACTGAAATGTACCTTGCCTATAAAAGCTGCTGAACCACCGAGTCTAGAGATACCAACAGCCACATTAGCAGGAGCGCCACCAGGAGCTTTTTTGAAAGCAGGTGCTTCAGCAAGTGAAACTCCGGCGACAGTTGGCACAAAGTCAATCAGCATTTCCCCGAAGCAAACAACCATCGATTTGTTATCTTTTATTTCTGGATCTGCAGAAGGAGTTTTAGAATTTTTAGCCAAATCCAACATTTTGAGATCATCAGGAACTGCAACCATATGAACTAACCAGTATTAATCAAACAGCACAACATCACAAAGTTTATCTTTCAAAAGAGCTATTTCCAGTCCAGCTTTTTAATATTTAGAGTGCCACCTGGTTATATGTTTTAAGTTATTTTTATAATCAATTAACCCTATATTTCTTAGACAAGATTAGGAAGACATATGCCAGCCAAAAAGTTGGCAGCTATAAATAAAGGGGCAAACCATAAGAAGCCATTTCAAAAATACAAAATCAAAATCACCGTAATACTCCAAGGGATACTCCTAGTGGGGACTATGTTAGAATCAATTCCCTTTCCTCTTTTCCTCTTCATCTCTTATACCCCACAACTTGGTAAAGCAAACTATTGATTTACTGATCCTATAATACCCAAATTGTTGAGAAAAATGTTCAATCTTTACAAACATTCCTTAACCAACTAATCTCTACAGTTTCCTTCTGAAGTTTTCAAACACTTCACAGACAGATCAAACTCATGTGCTTATAATGAAGCTAGTGAACCCATATGGAGCAATTGATCAAGTTCTAAACTTTTGAACACAGTAAGATTCTGAATCACTACTTTCACTCAAAAGACTTGAATCTACTGCAAGTTGGTGTAATACACTTCCAAGAGATATTCAATCAAATACGCAGAGAAAGATTCATCACTGCAAAACAGGATTCAGTAAACAGAACCCAAGTAGAGAAAAACACACCCAAGACAAAACAAACAATCTTCAGCTCAAAAACACTAAATTGAAACCAAACCCAGATTCGCAAAACTCACCAGTAAGATACTAAATGAAATCAAAGACCCAATTTGAGGACATATATGATCAAAATGGATGGTAATTTTATGAACAAGCAGTATAATAGAAGTGGAAACAAACCTGAGTTGGGAGTAGAAGCCATTAGAGCAATGGAATTGAAACAGAGAAAACAGAGTGTCTCTCAAGAAATTGGTTTGGCGGCTTCGTGTAGTAGTTTGGTTAATAAAGAGAGAAGGGAAGGAAGAAGACAAATGGTGAAGCATAAAGAAGGTAAATACTAAATTTGCGATCTTGAAGAATCAAAAGAGTCTGAGAGCTGTAAAGGAATAAAAACAAAACATACATGATGAATTCTCAGATGGTGATCTTGCAATTTTATAACCCCAAATCCGTATCTTCAGCCTAATCTTATTCTTGGCTGTCTTTTCCCTATTAGTTTATGAAAATGAGAAAGAAAAAAAAATCCATAATATTATATTTTACTATTTTTAGTTGCAACATTTCTCATTTTATCGATTAATTTTATAAAAAAAAGAGATTTTAAGGCTTTCATTGATTATGTAAAAAATAAGGTTCACATTTCCCAACGCATTTATATTGTTTAAGATGAATGGACAAATTGGCTTCTAAGATGTCAAATACCTTGCAACTCGAGTTTGACGAGGAGCAAATTTTGTTGGCATATACGGTCAGATGCTATTGCAAGTCTTGGTCACTGAACGGCAGATAGCTAGACGATGTTTATGGATGAAAGTCATGGAACCAAAGATTTCCTCGCTTTTGTTCTACAAGTTTTTCATATAGTACTTTTAATTTCTTTCATTATCGAACAAACTGGGTAATGAAACTGTCTCAAGCAATCAAGCACGACCCTACATAGCAAAATACAAAGACGAGTTTTTCAAATGGAACAAGATACATGCCTGCTTGGCTAATTTGATCGAGGCAAATAGGAATAAGTAGTTTGTACTTGGATAAGCATTGTTTGTTTTTTAAGTCTTATTCATTTGTTCGTCTAGTTTTAAGAAAACTCCAAATGTGAATATATCTTTCCTTTTTTAATAGGAAGTGAAAATATTTTATTTTATTTGTATATAAATTTGTCCCACTCTTGTCTTCGTTCTTGAAGGGACCGAGTGGAGGAAGAAGGAGCTGCTCTTCCTAGAAAGATTTTGAAGCTTTTGTATCTAACACTTGCGAACGACTACCGTAGGAATGTGGCTGGTTGTCTCTGTACATGAAATTAATCAATCATTCTTGCCTATTAAACAAGTTATATTGACTCATTTTGAGAAAAAGAAAAAGAAAAAAGAACTCAACCATGTGTGGATTTTTGTCCCCCATGCCACCTCGTATAAGAATTCAAAATGATTGTTTCTTGTAATTTTGTGATTAGGGTAGTTGATTTTGTAAGTTTATGAAGGCACGAAAATTCATCAAAAGATGATTTTACTATGGTGAAATTCATGTCACATCGATATCTTACCCGGTAGCATTAGCTACGGTTAAACTAATTATAGTTTGAACAAATCCCAGGAACAATTCACCTCCATCGATCTGTTCCACTTCCATGCATGAAGGCAAGGGCCATCAGAACTACTGGAAGAAAACCAATGTCACATATGTTACATAAGATATGATCTGACTAGCCAAGGGATTTGAAACCATGTATATTATAAGCTTAATTAATAACATGCAAATTATTAGCGGAGATATACGATTGCATACATTCTAAATCGAATCAGCGGTAGTGCTTCATTTTTCGTCACAAACGCAACCGCATTATCCTTTTTCTAATTCGTTGAAAATGATTGATCATTATTGAATTGATATCTTTGCATCTAATTGGCTTGGATTTTCTTATAATTGTCTGGATTTAAAAGCAAGCTTTGGATTCGATGTTTGAGATAGGTTATGACCGAGATGATCCAAGTGATAGTGAAAATTACCTAAGAGGTTAGAGCCGAGATGAAAATTCTGGTGTCACACAAACCCTCGATCATAATAAGTTCTTAACTATATATATAATAGGTGGCCTTATACTCTGAGACGAAGATCATATTTAAACGTCAAAATAGAACATTGAAGACCATATTCCTCACTAATATTGCCATGAGATCATGAGTGATCAATGTGCTAAAGCTAGGTGTGTGTTGCAATCCGAATCCTGCATACTCCAAAACAAGGTTGATGCAACCTTGTAACTGCTCGTATCAGATTTCTGAAAGAAGCAGAAAACTTTTTTTTTTCTATCAAAATGGAAAGAGAAGATAAACCTACTAAATTTAGTGGATCACTAATCAAATTCTGAATGGAATTTAGATAGGTAGGAATTATATTCGTTCGTTGATGCACAATCTTCGTGGCACCATTTGCGTACCATTGGGTTCGAATGAGATGGCATGGGTTTTTTATATATATACGGAACTTTGAAACCAAAGTGGGAACAATTTTCAGGAAGAGGTATCTTATAAGTTAAAACTCTATCTCAATCATTCGAATAAAATGTAGGCATTGATAAACTGCAGTCTGAATCATTTTGTAGAACATCCTCACGTTTTGGCTTTCCACTATATATAACAAAGTTCTAGGCCAGAATGCTGTAAATTTAGACAAACTCGATCGAATGAACCAAGTCACCTAGCTAATCTAGCGAGGTCATGACGGCCATATGATGAATTCCAATAACATATCGTTTCTAGTTTACAAATCAATAACAGTGTCTTGACTCAACTCTAAAAGGCCTGGAAGCCCCGGCCTTATTGATAACATTACACTATATACCTACATACATTGCTCGAGGAGATAATACATGAATAATTTCAGGGATGGCTCGAGGATATAATACAAGAATAATTTCAGGGATGCCAATATTGCCACAGCCCTAATTGGTGTTGCAGCTGCAGAATCACACCCGAACTGTTCATGTTTCAAAATGGAACAAATATTTAGGGTTAGGGTTTCTACATTAGGTGTTAATTAAGGTGAGAAGTTCCAAATTAATAAACAGGATATCGATCTTTACCAGATTCATAAGCATAAGGTAGGCTCTTGATTAGCATTTGCAGAGGGCGTTTTAGTAGAAATGTTCCCATGAGAAGCTCCAGCAGCTACAGTTGACTCTCCTCCCGGACGACCTTGAATTAGTGCTTCATCATGTTTTTCCCTTTCTTCAAGCTGAAAATTATCACAAACATCCAAAAATTTCATATACCAGAAGCTATTATCACACATGCTCAATGACGCGCGCGCACACACACTGTAGTACGAGCACAGTACCTCAGATTTGAGCTGCTTTTTTATCTCTTCAAGATCACTCTCCTGCCATTTTTAAAAACTAATATTATTAAATGTTGTCGAATTAGAAAATGAAGGATCTATATGTATAATTCCATTTCTAATTAGCCCCTTGTTTCAGGCCGGCCGGTGTAGTGGAACACCGGAACTCTTCACCAGCTCTGCACTTACCAAAATACATGAATATACTAAAAATAAAAAACAAATATGGAGATAAACTATCTTCCTGTTTTCAAAGCTCTGATGCAAAATGTCTTATTGCATTTAGAGCATGAGCACTAGTCTCTAGAAGAAGAAAGAATAGGATATGTGATTTGGAAACTAGCAGCCTAGAATGTTTTCGTATGTGCTAAGCTGCTAGCTGGAGAATCAACATTTGATCTCATTCTCAAGTCTGTTTAGAATGCTGATGATGACCGGTTTGCTTTTTTTATTTAGTAAATTACTATAAAGTTATTAACCAAATTTTAGTTTATAAATACATCATTTACACAATATTTTACATATTTAAGGATAAATATTAACAATTTAGGACAGACTGATATGCACATGACATGTGTCAAAATAATTTTACCAAAATACCTTTCAGTACATATCAACTGCTACTGTCGACAAGTAGCACAGTAGCATATTGGGTGCTACTGCCAAGTAGCACAGTAGCAGCCACAATAGCACCCGATAAAAATGTGTTATTTTAGGCAATTCTCCGGAATCAAATAAAGCTGCTACTGTCGCAATATGAGACCTTCATAAAGCTGTTATTGTCGCTATTAGAAACTTTCTGCTACTAACGGCTATTACCGCGAATTTAACTGCTAATGTCAACTTCTACTCCCACTTTGCCTGCTACTACCTACTATCGATAGAAAAGTGTGCTATTGTCGATAGAACAGTGTGTTACTGGCTTACTGCAGGTGCTATATTGCAATTTTGTTTCGGCATTTCTCCGGAACCAAATAAAACTGATTAAAGAAGCTGCTACTGTTGACTCGAAAGCTACTATTTCTCATACATAATTATACTAATTGAGCCACCTAACAAATCACCGAAGACAATTCCTGCAAATTCAAAGCTTTGCAACAGATTCAATTTCCTCTTTAACAATCCTGATTTAGACTAATAAGAGATTTGTTCAAAATAGAAAAAAAAACAAAAAAAAAAATTGAAAAATGTCACAAGCACAGTAGCTTACCTTATAAGCCTATAGATGAGAGACTGAGATTGTCGTCGTAGTCTTCAAATCACAAACCAACTACCACTAATTAAAGCCAAAACAAATCAAAGCAAGTCGCTCCGAGCTTCATCTTCGCACAGTAGCAATCCCACCCCCACACTCCCAGCAAACCCAAACATAATTAATGGAATCGAATTGGTGACCATGTCATTTCCCAGGAAGAGAACAACGACTCTGTGACTCGGTGGCGATGTCGACACGTCGTACGCGGGGTTTATGAGGGCGTCGTCGGTCCTGACGGAGAGAGAGGAGGAGTGGCAGAGATTTATCAGCGAGAGATCGAGATGAGTCGGCGTCGCCTCTATTCCAAGGATGGGAGCAACAACGACTTCATTCACGTCATCATCTGAGATGAGATCCGAGAGTCAGAGTCGAAGGTCGGAGGCCATGGGTTCCAGGCGTCGTCGTCAAGACGGCTATTGTCGTTACGGCGTTTGGAGAGAGAGAGAGAGTGGAAACGGAGAGATATTATATGGCATTCGTTGTAATTCTGTTGTAAAGTTGCATATTTTGGTCATTTAACAGTGAAAAATCGGATTTTATAGATGATGGGTCTCGGCTTTTGTCCTAACGTGTAAAAAAATTATTAGAAATGAGTTTTTTGTATTTTTAAATTTGGTCATGTGCTACTATGTAATTTTCTCTTTCTTATTAAAACTAAGCTAACGGTGATTTTGTACGTACAAAGTCAATCATATATATATATATAAATGGAATTTATAGATGGAGTGTCTATACTAATACATACATAGAAGTATAACAATGCAAGTCTAATCGAGCAAGACATGCCCGGTTGATTAAATTTATTGATAATTTGGTAATGATATCATGCATTTACGTACGTACCTTTCTGCGTAGTGCTTCTAATTGATCTAACATCATCTGCGTCTGCATATATAAACCAGAAAAGGACCGCTGATCATATATATCTTCTGTAAACTTTTAACTCTACACGACCTTAGTAAAAGATGGGAATTGAAAAGCAGAATTCTAGATTGCCCAAGTTTAATTTCTTCCAACTCCCCTGTACTAAACTAGGTCTTGATCCATTCAAGATGTACGTTGATCACAGCTAGTACTAATAACCCTCCACTCCATTGTAGCTGACCAAACAATTAAGACTCTGACCAATTATATAATGTAAATTTGCAAGACAGTTCTAGCAAACATAACACGGCAGACGATCTATATAACAATATTAAGCATCAATTTACACACACATACTGACATACATAAAGAACACATACAAATACATGCTATAGTATTGTTATACCTTTCTTTGTCTAGCTCGTGAAAGAGTTTTGTCAAGCTGTTTCTCTAGATGTTCCAGTTCTTTCAGACGAAGTTTATCAAGATCTTCTCCAAGAAAATGCCTAAACACGCACAACTAAAGAATCATCTAGTATGCTAAAATAGCTATATAACTCTGCATGATGAATTAAGTGCCAAGTCGAAACATAGATGTATGCATGGTTTACATACACACCTTTGCCAACTCTGAAGAGATTCATATCTGACTTTCAATCTTGGGACCTCTTGATATGAGTTCTGCAATAGAACAATGAAATGTCTAATAACAACATACTCGACTGCAAATGAATTTAAGCTTAGCAAAATTTGCAGCTATATTTGGGACAGATTTCAAGGAGTTAGCAATCTTTGCTCAACTGATTATCAATGATGTATTACTATTAGGGATTAAAGCCATTCAATTGGATCATTTTCAGCATTCTCAATAACCTGCTCCGTAGTCATTTCTTTCATGATTATCATCGATAATATATATTATCATGATTTTTGCTGCATCGTCTGCTTCATCATCATTCCTTTCATGATTCAGCTGTGACAGATGCAGTGGCCAGTATACCTCTCTAAACCTCACTCAATAATGGAAAACTAAATATCAATATGAAGGGTCCAAGTTACTATACAAACTATACAAATGAATTTAAATAGTAGACGAAACAAGTAGATGTAACTACAAAAACTCAGAAAATAGACGTATATATATGTATATGGGCACTCCTATATTAACAAGTTTCCACAATTGCATTGGATTTGAGAGAGATATTCGACAATCTGTGTTTCACTCTCAGCAACATTGTCTTGTGAGGAATAGCTGCGTTGGTGGTAGCGCTTGAGGATTTCGTTTACACTAGCAAAAGGATGACAGCCAGTCAATCTTAATTCGTGTTGTTGACACTTAAAAGTTGATAAATAGAGAGACTAGTGTGAGAAGTGAAAGGGAACTGGAGGATTGCATACATATATATAATATATGTATACGAAACACACACACACACACAAAAGATGCATTCCATGCCGGCATGCCCAATATATATCTTGTTTGTCATATCATCTGACCGTGCGAGTTGCACTGTTTAAGTATTTATACAGAACTAGAGTAGAGAAAACTAATTAAGTACATATATAGCATTCAACTCCTTTGATCTAGTAGTTTAAATTTTAAAATACCTCCTTGACCTTAATTAACCACTCGTATTGGTTTGTTCTTGTTTATAGTAATAAAGGAAATCTACATCGACATATATATCTCAGATATTGAACTCAGATTTATATACAGCACTCCTCTGATTTAACTCAGATTTAACAAAGGAAATCTGTAACAGCAGTCTACAAGCATACAGAAACAGAAAACTGGACATAGATGATTAATGGCAAGAGCTTGTGATTCATTTCTCCCTTGATTAAATCGATCCTTTTGTGTGTGGTTTTTTCTTATTATAAAGCCGGATCTGAAAGGTTCTTAGTCCAATAAGAATTAACAAAAAAAAATTGGGAGAGCTGTACTTTTCTGACCATAAAATTATGGTAAATGAGAGAAATAGAGGGAGATCGAGGTCACAAACCCAGAAGCCATACAAATACAAATTAACCAAAGCTGCAGATAGGTACCAAAGAGAAACAGGAACGTGTACCCTAGCTAATTCTCTAGAGTCTAGACAACATAAAATTAAGCTAATATATGAAACCCCAAAATTAATAAGAAAAACCCTAGAAAATAAGCTACGTACGGATGACACTTCACTCGTAGTCTTGTATACACACCAACAGCCAAAGGAAGAAAGAAGAACCCAGAAAATCAATTGACGTTTAAAAAAGACGAAGTATATATACTCGTTGGTGCTGGCAAAGTCGAAGAGCTTGCCGCGGCTGGAGAAGACGATAAGGGCAACTTGGGCATCACAGAGCACAGAGAGCTCCTGAGCTTTCTTGAACAGACCCAGTCGTCGTTTCGAAAACGTAACTTGCCGGTTTATCTTGTTCTCGATTCTCTTCATTACCACTTTCCCCCTCCCCATCTTTCTTACACTGTTTATGTCTCTCTTTCTCAGTCACTTTGAGCTCTCACTTCTCTCACACAGTACTCATCAACTTGAATTCACTGTAGAATTTTGTGGTGGTTGCCCTGTGTTCGTGGCCCTATAATATATTTGGTGATAGGCACGTGTCGGCCGGAGTACACCGGGCATGGCCACTCTCCAATCTTTAAGCTTGAACAGTGACAAGAGTGGGGTTGTTTGCTGAAGGAAACAGAATCAGACATGACTCAAGCAGGGAAAGGGAACAGGTTTCGTACCGTTTGCTGGGTGTGTTCTGGAATGTACAGAGTACATCGAGTACTTTGGGTGTCTGGAGTACGTGTCAATCAGCGATTGGCATGTGCAAATTACTTCTCCGTCTGGCTCCGTCGTCTCCGTTAGCGCGTGATGTGCGTGACTTTCAGTAACTCTTCCCTCCGCGATCCACGATATGGAGTTGGGTAACTTGATTAATGAGACAGTGGAGAGGTGTGTTGAAGAAGCTTGAATGGGGGAAAGACCCGAAATCAAATCCACGGTTTCTCATGAGGGGTCATGTGGGTCAGAGAGTAGCAGTCAGTCGTGGATGATTGCCGAAACGGCTGGGGTACGCGGTGGATTGGTGAGGTTTCTGTGCCGAGTGGTCAGAATCATACCGGCTCGTGTCGCTTCTTAAATATTTCCTGGAAAATCTCTGGTTCCGATTCTCTGAAAGCCCATGATCCAGGTGCTTACAGTCTTTCTTCTTCAACTTTGATTGCTCAGATTATTTGTTAGAATAATTGACGAAGGATTCAGAGGTGGTTGAATTGGGTGGTGGGGACCAACTGGAAATTGGGTCTATCAGTTTTTTTTTTTTTTTGGATACATGGGTTTATCAATCTTTAGCTTAGTGTGAAGTTTGACATTTTGACAATGTGAAGCTAAGGGAATATGTAGTGGAGGTTTAAGTGTTGATAATCAGAGACTAAAGGATTGTGATATTATAATTAGGTGATCATAATGAAGCAGTTGGTTCATTTGGGCTTCTATTAAGCCAAAATGTGTGAATGGTGAGTGAGTTCATATGGCCTGTAGAACATTATGTTCTCCTGGGTTTTTGTAGAATGTCTAGATTTGTAGATGTCATCCATGATTAAGCTATGTTTCTTTGCTCTTGGTTGTGTTTGCTAGTGTTTTGTATGTACTGTGTGCCATGATACTTTAGCGGAAAAGATGCTACCATGATATGCTTAACTACTTTGTCGTGATTCTAGAGCACATAGGAAAAGAGCAAAACTTGCAAACAAGCTGGATCAACTTGATATGTACAGTACAACAGTCAAGCTGAAAGCATGTACATGCTTTCTTTAATACATTTCCACAGTCAAAATGATCGGCCAATTACTTCTTCTTTTTTCTGTACCGGTTGTGACTACTTATGATAGAAAATAGCAGCACGCTGTTCAGATTTTGAAGCTAAGGTTACCTCATAGTTGTACGGACTGTTTATCTGTTTGAGCCTTGTATGCATTGCTAATACAGCCAGGAGCCTAGTTGCTGCTTCACTACATTCAATAATTATGTATACTGTCATATGTGATGATATACTCGTCGCAAGTTCAAACTTCAAAGTGATGTTTTTTCTGGGTTTGTGTTGATTATGCAGTCTGTGTTGAGTTGAAAGTAAAGTTTTAGTCTTTGTTTTGTTAAAGGTTTGGTCATTGGTTAGTTTGATGTGTTTAGAACATTTGGGATTTTAGTAAAACAAAGTAGTTTTTGTTCAATTTGGACTTGGAAAGTTTGTGGCTTTTGATTTTATTGTGTTGTGGGCAGTGATGGCTCCAGCAGTGAAGCCTGTGGAGAATGAAACTGCTTTCAAGGAATTGAAAGATGAGTTGCTTTCAGCTATGTCTGGGTCTGTAAGTGAAAGTAAGGCTCGAGTGGGTTTGGTTTTGAAGAAACTGAGTCCATTGTGAGTATTACTGTGGTTGGAGCATCTAGGGACCTTACTAAGAAGAAGATATTCCCACTCTTTTCGTGCTTTATTATGAGGGTCACGTCCCTAAGGTGTGTGAAATTGTTTTTCTTTCTCTTGTTTGTTATTGATTTTGAGGTTTGGATCAATTGGTTTGATAATGAATGTGTGATTTTTGTTGCAGCACTTAAACTTTCATCTTTCTTAACATCTTTCTAAAAATTTCAACAAAGAGATTAATTCTTGGTACACTTTCATCTTTCTTAACATCTTATGGCATTGATATTGACTGGAATAGTTCACAAGTAATTTGCAGAGTGCTAGTTAAGTCCAATTTGTCAATACTGAACTTTACCACATCAAGACTCGAGCCTAGTTGTTATATATACTTATATAGTAAAGCTAGTATTAGTATATGTGAACAAAGTTCAAATCTGTGCGTAAGAATGATCCTTTCTAAGTTTCTCATCTGTATTATTTGAATGTCTGCAGTTTGCGATACCATTTCCACCCTGTGACAGGTGGATGTTGAAGTTTTTAGTAATCCAGCAATGATTTTGAAGATGAAATTGACCAACCTTTATTGGAGACTATAAATCATTCAGAAAGGGTCCCTGAAATGTAAAATTGTTCAGAATTACATATGAAAGCTTGGAGTGTCCTGATTCCATGACTGAAATTTACAGGGTTAGCATTTCTGGCTTACTAAAGCTTGTACTGGCTCCCACCATATATGCCAAGATGCTTAGAAGATTTCTGCCAATCTCTCTATTTTGGCTTATGTACGGATCAGAAACTGACATGATTGCAACCTAAGAGCTATAAAATTTGATCAAGATTTTCTCCAATTCAGTCATATATCATGCTAGTCAAGTTCATCATGTTGTTTGGAAACGATGTGACCTATCATGCGACTAAAAAGAGCTGTTTTTATCGGGACTCAAACGTTACTCGAAATACGTGATTTTTTAACCATAGTCGTATTTCACTATTCCGATCACATCTTATTTTACAAGATTTTTGAAAATTTTTCTTATTCTTTATATTTGGTTTAAAATGTTGTACACTTGCATATAACATATTAAACAAGTTATACCATATTAGTACACTACCAGAAGAAAAGTTTTAGCCGACAAAAAAAAAAACCAGGCCGACGAATTTGTTTTTCGTCGGCTAAAGTCGGCAAATTAAAAAATTTCGTCGGGTATGGTCAACTTTAGCCGACGAAATTAAAATTTCGTCGTCTGAATAATTTTTTTCGTCGGCTATAGTCTGTGAACTTTAGCCGACGAAATTTTCAAAAGTTTAGCAGACGAAATTTTCAAAAGTTTAGCCGACAAAATTTTTAAGAGTTTAGGCGACGAAATTTTTAAAAGTTTAGCCGACGAAAAATATAATTTCGTCGGCTAAAGTGTCATATATTTACAGATGTGAACAACAACTCATCTTGAAAAAAAAAACTATACGTAGAACCTTCAAACGTAAAAAAGTCGTGAAATAAGATATGACCAGAATGGTGAAATACGTCTACGGTAGAAAAATGACGGTATTCCGGTAAAGTCTCGGTGCCGATAGTTGACTTACCTTTATTATTCACTATGCTGTAGATTTGGCGTTTGGTGTCTGATTGACTATTGTGATACCTTTCCGGAAGCGTAACGGCGCTACGAGTCAAACTCATGGCTAATGCCATGATGTATAGGCTTTTTTGGACATCCGAGTGGCATCCGAGTCCGTTTAGGGCTTCAAAATGCAGTTTTCTTATTTTCGATTAGAGTTGACCGTTTATAAATGTCTCAAAAATTTTATATGGGCAGTTGCGTCTCATCTACGTGAAAGTTTTTTGTGTGGAAGGTTTGACCAAACTACGTAATATAGAGGGAGATATGAGCGTTTTCGTGTGATAAGTGACGATGGATTATGGTTGACCGTTTCGATCGAGCCCTTAACGTTGTCGGATCCAGTTGAATTTTTTACCATAGACATATTTCGTCATAATGATCATATCTGACGGTCAAATTTTGGTTTGTGAATTTTAGTCATCGGAATCACAATGTGTCTACTAATGTTGTATAACTTGTTTATTAGGTTATACAACTTTGTGAACCAACTCTACATAGGAAGCAAAATTATTAAAAATCTCGTGAAATAAGATGTGTTCATAATGGTTAAATACGTCTATGGTTCAAAAATCACGTAAATCGGGTAAAGTCTCGGAGTCGATAGTAGCGGTCAACTCTATTTACCGTTATTATTTCTTATGGGGAGCCCTATCGTCGGAAGGTAAATGTCTCAAAATTTTTATATAGGTGGTTGCGTATCATCTACATGAGAGTTTTTCGTGTGGAAGATTTGACCAAACTACGTAATATAGGGGGAGATATGAGTGTTTTCGTGAATTTATAGACTTTAGCCGACGAAAATATATGAAAAGTCGTCGGCTAAGATTAAAAAATTTCAAAATTTTTTAGGCGGTAACCAAAGTTGGAGAAAAATTTTCAAAGGACTTTAGCCGACGACTTTTCATATATTTTCGGGATAGGGTTACCACTAGGTAGAAATAAGAGAAAAATCGTTGACCGGAACAACCGGCACCGAAATTTTACCGGAATATCTTCTTTTTTCACGGGTTGACGTATTTCACCATTCCGGTCATATCTTATTTCATGACTTTTTTGCGTTTGAGGCTTCTACGTATACGTTGTCTTCAAAACGAAACTTAAACTCAACACTTGTATAAAAAAGTTATACAACAATAGTACATATATCGTGAGTTTGGTGATCGGAGAAGACGAACTGAAAACCGACCGTCAGATATGACCAGTATAACGAATTACGTGGGTGGGAAAAAATTCATCTCCATCGAACAATGATAAGGGCTCGATCCGTCCGGTCAATCGGCGCGGTCAAACCCCTAAACGGACGGAAACGGCCATTCGACCCTCCAAATCACGTAATCTGGCTAGACCTTCAACTGAGAATAGTTTCCAATCGACGAGACGCTTACGGGGCTATAAAAATTTGGTAAAAAATAAATACCCGGGATAGGGCTACCACTAGGTAGAAATAAGAGAAAAATTTGTTGACCGGAACAACCGGCACCCAAATTTTACCGGAATATCTTCATTTTTCACGGGTTGACGTATTTCACCGTTCCGGTCATATTTTATTTCATGACTTTTATGCGTTTGAGGCCTCTACGTATACGTTGTCTTCAAAACGAAACTTAAACTCAACACTTGTATAAAAAAGTTATACAACATTAGTACATATATCGTGGGTTTGGTGATCGGAGAAGAGGAACTAAAAAAAGACCGTCAGATATGACCAGCATAACGAATTACATGGCTGGACAAAAATTCAGCTCCATCGGACAACGATAAGGGCTCGATCCGTCCGGTCAATCGGCGCGGTCAAACCCCTAAACGGACGAAAACGGCTATTCGACCCTCCAAATCACGTAATCTGGCCGGACCTTCAACTGAGAATAGTTTCCAATCGACGAGACGCTTACGGGGCTATAAAAATAAAAAACATTTCCTTAAAATTTAAATGTGCTTTATTTATTTTAATTATTCGGATTATCTTGGCCGACGAATTACCCTAATTTCGTCGGCCAATATGATACTTGGGCGACGATATTTGTTAAATTCGTCGCCGAAGGGTAAAAATAAAAAATTCTGTACAATGAAATTTAAATGTGCTTTATTTATTTTAATTATTCAGATTCTCTTGGCCGACGAAATACCCTAATTTCGTAGGCCAATATGATACTTGGGCGACGATATTTGTTAAATTCGTCGCCCAAGGGTAAAATAAAAAATCCTGTACAATGAAATTTAAATGTGTTTTATTTTATTTTAATTATTCGGATTACTCTTGGCCGACGAAAGTTGGGTAATTCGTCAGTCAAGATGTTATTAGGCCACAAAATTCTTGTATTTCGTCGGCCAAGAAAAAATAAAATAATAAAATACTTAGGCGACGATATATTTGAGTTTCGTCGCCTAAGGATTAAAACCACTTAGGCGACGACAAAATATAGTTGTCGCCGAAGAATAAAAACTTAGGTGACAATATAAATATCTTAGGCGACGAAATATTGTTTCGTCGCCCTAGTTTCTATATTAGGCGACGAAATTTAGCCTTAGGCGACGATATTTGATCTCGTCGCTTAAATTTGAACTTTAGGCGACGATTTTTTTTCCTTGGGGCGACGAAAAAAAAAATCGTCGCCCGGTTTTTTCAATTTTGTCACCTAAAGCTTTATTTTTGGTAGTGTACGGTTAGATGTTTCATAAACCTATCCAATTCGATAGCTGAAATTGTAGATATAGTGTTTTACCATAGCAGGCTTAAAAGTATGATTAATGATTATCACAAGGATTTGAAAACTGTTAGTGCAGGAGATGCATACAGAAGTATCAGACTTACATTCCACACAAATTATACATACACTTGATAAATTCGATAAACATTCATATTACCGATAAAATCTTGCATACAGTTCTAGTACATCAATTGTTAACTTTCCAACTATTAACAAAATGTAACGAGAAAGATCCATAGCACCAAAAGTATTGCAGTGTGATTCTCAAAAAGCCACCAAACAAGGAGTTGGCGAATATGGATCATATCCTAATCCACATCCAATTTGTCATTCTTTTACAGCATGCTAGAGTTAACGTTGTAAAATCTGCATAAAGCCAACAAAAAAATTCATCCATTATCAGCAAAACCCTTTCCATTCTTAATCTAAACATCCATCAATGAATCTGAACAATAGCTACCAATAGTATTATCATCCGTGTAGGCTGGGTAAGTAACTCCTCCTCTGACATGGCTCTTGTAATCCCTAATTCCAAAGCAAGAATGAAACATACCTCACCTCTAGTCAATTCTGCAAGCAAGTGTCTTGCTAACCATAGTTCTTAGCTCCGCATCAGTCATCTTACTCCGAGCATAACCAAAAATAGTGCAAGTGCTGCAACAAAAATCACACATTCATTATCAAACCAATTGATCCAAACCTCAAAATCAATAACAAACGAGAGAAAGAAAAACAATTTCACACACCTTAGGGATGTGACCCTCATAATCATAGTCCCTCACCCTCAGGGGAATCTCCCTTCAGTCCCATATCTTCCGACTAGGAAGTCTGCATAACAATTTGCCACTAGGTTCGTTTAACAAAATAACCCGGGCATATTTCATAATCAAACATGTCTAACACAATAAGAATTGAAGCTATGAACTTATGAACTTAGGGTATTGTTCAAACTACCTTCAAATCTGACGATCCACCACGACTGTTGCAATTCGTATCACGATCCACCACCAATTGTTGTAAAATATATTGCTACAGGATACAACATCCTGCACTAGAAATTAGTTATAACTGAGATGAGTAGACTTAACCTTGTTCTACAGTAAAAGTAATGATCATAATCACGTTAACTTTTGAGAACCGATTTCAGACTTTCTATTAACTAAAGAAGACTCCGGTGCATGTTAATTGAGGAAATGACAAAGCAAATGCACCCCAAATTTGTCACTGTTAAACCAGAAATGCATCAGGACAGAAACTGACTTTCTGAATTCACAAGCAACATGGATCTAAAACAACTTTACAATATTAACCAATTACAAGAGCATGAATATGAACACTCTAATAACTTGCCTAATAAAATACCATATTGTAAATGAAGAAAAGAGAACAGGCCTGATCATGTACAGTCATGGGGTGACCATAGTTCAGGGGCACATGAATAAGACCATCAAAGAAGTCCACCATAAAGCTTTCTGTCGCCGTGTAAGGGAAGCCGGTGTCTAAGTAATGCACCTCCATTTGTCCATTTCTGTTCATTTTTGCAGAACTAACCAAATTCAGATTTGCATAACCAGCTACATAAGTAAATTAAACCATTCAAATTTAGAGCAAAAGATAAGCTTTTGGACTCATGGACTCATACCAACTATAAATTAGTAAATAACGACTCAATCTTTATCACGGTTCTTGGATAATGAATGTGGGTGAAGAAACAAGACACTTGCACTAAGATATTTGCCAAATGTAGAACAAAACAGGACACACCTACATAGCAGAAATTAAAGACTGTTTCTTTGGCTACTAATACAAATTTATTAAATTCAAGATGGAAAATTTGTGTTTGTACGCTTTGAAAGGGATGAGCAAAAGATCCCTTCACATTTCGCAATGAAACCAAATCTGAGAGAAATTAGAGAGAAGAAGCGAAAAGCATTGACAATGAATTAGAAGGTTTGTAAAGAACTCTAAAAATCACTGAAAAATGTGAATTCATGAAAAGAAAATAGAAACAAAGAAATGGGTTGAGCTCAGAGAGAAAGAGAAAGAGAGAGAACATACACTGAGAAGGAGAATGGGAATGGGTTTGGCTTAATACTCCGTGTTTTGTATCTCAGAACTAAAGTTTTGTACATGTATATATCTGGGGATTGAAGTTCTTACCTTAATACTTCGTAGCCAAACGATGAGAGACGGATCAATTACAGATAAGAGTACTGGCTGCTACACGTCGTCTCTGACTCCGTTTGCCGATCTGCGAAAGCCGCCCAAACGGATGTCGACCCGATATGAAAACGTCGCCGTCGCACAGGCCGGATCGATCCCCAGAAAAACCAGACGAGCAGAGAAGCAGAGAGAGGAAGTTACAAGAACCCTAAATCCAAACCATAACTCTGTTTCTCGCACTTCGGATTAAAACTTATACGAAAGCAGCTGCTCTCTCTGTCCACGCGAGACGCGCCAAGCGCGCGTCCTTCCTATCAAAAGTAAAAGTTTGTAATTTCACCGCTTCAACGACAGACGCAGTACTCCGAGTACCGGGTACACAGCAGCGGTTCCCGTCAACCAATGCAAAATTGCAAATCCTTGATTGGTTTGAGCACTATGCAATCAGCTTTATGCAACTAAGGCTAACCATTCATTTAGATTCCACACTTTCTCTGATCAAGTACTTGAAGATCGAAGATTGGTTGTTAGTGCATTTGGGTGAGGAAGTAGCAGGAATCAAGAATGACAGGATTTGGGTCCCCATAGCTGTTCTTGTAGCCTTCTTGTTGCTTTTATTGTTCTAGGGTTATGCTCGTTTCTACTTTTTTGCCCAATGCTTTCTGGAAAAACAGTTCCCATTTCCAGTGTTGAAAGATGTCACCAAAGTTAATGATGTTGAAGCCTAAACCGCAATATAATTTCTTGACATAATTGCTACCAAGCAAGCCACGCACAACCGGCCTTTCTTGCTCAAAAGTCCAAAACCAATATCAAATCCAGATTGTCTTTGCCCCCCATTGTCCAATTTGATCTTAAATCTCTAAGCAGACAGAAGACCCACCAGCAAATAATGGTAGAGATGGTGATAAAAGCAAGCAACCTTTTAGTGGATATATAGTAAGAGAAAACCGGATTGATGGACACTATTTATCCTTATAAAATTGAGACACTGCTACTCAGCTCAGCTGTTTTGAAAGTACTTAGCAACACTAGTTGATGATAGATCCAACCTTCTCGGGTCTATCAGTTTCATGGGAGAAGAGCTAGAACTCCAACAATCATCTTCTTCTTCGTGTTCATGTTCATATTAATGTGCCTCACTCGTGGGCATGGGCCTTCATGTCTCTAATTGCCACCTACCGTGTCTTCTTCTTCTGCACTGTAAGATAATAGGAATTCGATCAGGAATGTTTGAACTGTTATTTGGAAAGAACATTATGGGACGGCAGTTATGGTGCTCGATCCACAATAATAACAAGAGTCCAACAATTAATAATTTCGGGACAGACTTATAACTCAAAGCCACACATCACAGATATTTTAAGGAATAAATAAGAGTTTAAAAGGTTCTAAGCATTTAAATCTGCATAGCTAGTGTCATCCCCCATTAAACAGACAATGAACTAAAAGAGAATCGCACGCATGAAAAATGGTCAAAACTGTTTCTTCATATTGCTTTTCTTTCTAACATAATGTTTTAACAAATTTGCCTTTTTGAGAAATGCCATCGGGTTAGGTTTCCCCATGACAACATCATACATTCATACAAAAGTGAAATAAAGAAAGAAGCACAAAAACTGATGAGGCAGTGAAATAGAAATCTAACGTAGGATAAAGCTCAGATGAACAATGAAATACAGCAATAATTCACCAACAAATTCTCGATAGAGAGATGGTCTGGTGTCAGTAGTGTTATATAATTAGTGACCAAGCTACTGTAGTTCACTACAAAATTCAACTGAAACCCTAGCTTAATATCATATAAAGAACCCAACGAAAGCACTCCTTATATACATGCTTCAAACTCTAATCCTTACTGAAAACTAAACACTCACATCATCATACTTGGGTAGAAATGGAAACGAGTCCAAATTAACTAACACGTGATCGATACATCCACAATATGCATTCTTCAAATTTTATCCAACACACTTTGAACCACCAATGATCATCCACGCTTTGGAATTCGCTCAGACACATCCAATCTGTTGCTATGCCCCAATGTCATTAACCTAATTTACTCATGATTTGATCTGCTACTCGATCTGGCCTTCCCAATTATCAAAATATCCATGAAACTGATAATGGAGGTCGGCATAGACAACATGCAGTCAACTCGACAATGCAAACAAGTTAAACACTACTTGGGATGTGATGCGATCTCAGTGCTCCAACACACGCTTCCATTCACTTCTATCTGCACATAAAGAAATGGAGTATATATGTTGACTGTTGAGACTTGAGAATGTGTATACAAAATTTGCATGTCATGTCAAATTGGAGATCTAAGAACTACTGATACACCCGACCCAAGCATGAATTACGATTAATTTTGTATTTGAACACCTTTTTTCTGTTTAAGCATCCATTCTAAACTAATGGACCTATTGCAGTAACTGCAATCCAATTTATGCTTTCATATATGTGTAAGTATTTTTATTTGCAATGCACAACACATATTTTCCTCTTATACCTAAACATTGGATTGTGCATGTCCACATCAAGATTAACGGAACCTACCAAGAATGTACAATTAGACATCACTATAGACGAGTGCATGAATAATGCAATTTTTTGAATTTGTCACATGTGCATATGTTGTACATGAATGTGACTCTACCCTATTGTATTTGCATCGACATTAGTATCGTTTTTAATAGAAGAGAAATTGTTGTTTCGAGTAATCATGATAGTGAGATGGAGAGTGACAATTAATGGGTTAATACGCACGGATGCATAGAATGATAGAAACATACATTGTAATTTTGCCATGCTAGAAATTATGGGGAGTAAGACATAAATTTGGACAAGAATAGGCATACATTATCACTTGTATATCCTTTGCCTACATATTTTTGTCCCATTGATTAGTGGTTGTACATATTGCATACATCGATCGCACCCTTGTTGTTGTTGTTCTTGTTGTCATGCACCAAGCTATTTTTGTCATGCTTCATCAACTAGTTCCTGGGCTAGAGCTAGAGCATATTAACGATAAGAAAGAAAAAAAGAAAGAAGGAAAAAAACAAACAAACTGTGTCTTGCAGTAGTGGAGCTAGCCAGCTGCTATTACGTACGTGCTTATATATTCTGCAGCAAGTAGCCTTATATTGATGTATGCAGAAATGGGGAACAACCAGGTACGTAGCTAGTCCAATGAAAAGGATATCACCTCAGCCTAGAAAGCCGATGTACGTATTTTTAAAGTTATACGTTTTATTGTTGCCACTCTAACAGAGGTAAAAACAAAGAATATTAGAGATGAACAGAAACCATGAAAGATTAGATTTCTCTTTACCACATAACCTTTTGTCCCTTCTTTTGTACGATACGTGGGAGTTCTCTTCTTTTCTTCTTTTTGAAATCAATAGAAGAACTTGCAGGAATTTAAGGTTTTTCTACGGGTCCTCATGTATCAGAATACTCGTGGTTTGAGAGGGAGTCCGTTTCAAGTTCGACGATTTTTGCCAAAAAGAAAGATCGAGGATGTCTTCTCGCTCGATCTTCTGGGTTCAGTTCTATTAAACCAACTTTCTCCATTGCATCTGAAATCTTCTCAGCTTGTAAACCCTAATACAAAGGTCCGTCCCCACCAGGATTTGTCTGATTACGGCATATAGAATTATAGATGAGTCTACATGGGTCAAAACTAAAATGAGAGAGCAATCTTTTACTGGATAATGAAAGGAACTGAAAGTTGTTTCGACGATATGGCACTCGATGATGATCACATATACTTCACAGTTTTACAAGTTTCTTCTAGTTCATCTGAATCCCATCGATTTTCCTAGGGACTTTCGGTGCAAACTAATAGGCCGGTTAGTGTTATACTGATATGCATATGTGACACTGTGACAGTGTTTCAAAATCCACTACGTACCCTCCACCATCCCAGTTGCCCTTGATTGTCACCTCCGATCCTAATCCCACTACATAATGTGAATAAGGAAAGTCCTTGGCTACACTGTTACGCATAGAGTTTATATACCTCAATGACATGTAGAAAAATTCATGCCTCAACCTTAATCACCATAGGTTGAGGTGACTGAAAGCCTAAGAATTATTAGGAAGAGAAGGAGGTTTAATTTGAGTAAACTAGAGTTTGTGAATCATTAAGAATTTCAAAGTTTTTTTTCACTAATTTATATTTCATTATTATTTATTATATCTTAACTAATATATACAATATTTAACATTACGCATTTGATGAACCGACAGAAGTTACATGAGTTGATGTCTCCAGAACAATAGAACTATCTAGTCAAGAGAAATGATCTCTTATATCAAACCATATAGCAAACAACAAAAAGTATAAACTGATCAACTGTAAAGTTGAGTGTGACATACTTGTCTATATTTGATAACTTTATAGAAAGTGAGAACCTAATATTTAACTGTAGCTCTCATGACTTACGGGAAGTTAATTATAGCCAATTTAGCAGAAGAAATTAGCTTATATTCATCATCGAAAGAAAAATTAACTGATAATCGATCTACACTCTTTGAGTATTCTTGAATTCTGCCCTTGTTTGTTGGACATTGTTTGCTTTCATTTGAAAGTAGTAATTAACCATAAGTAAACCTGCACTCCTTCTTGCACTACTCTCAAACTTTTACAGTGATCGAGTGCAAATAATAAACCTAGACTAAACATTTTTAATAATACTGTCTCTTCACTTTTCCTTGTTGTAGAGACTTCGATTGAGTCGTGCATGTCGAATTGTCCGTGTCCATGGCGTTTCGATGTTTGCGTAATTAACCCTCATCCTCATGCATGCAGTTTGCCATCTTGTAATTAACAGCGCACGCTAGCTGCTTAATTATACATATGAGTATGCATGCTTTGCTTATTCGTTAATCATGTTAATTTAAAGCAGAAGACCTAGCCTTGCTCTCGTCCATTGAATAATAATGATCATCAACGCGTTGAATTACCAGTGAAAATATCTGTGGCCATCTGTGTCTTTGAGATTTCTATCTATAAAAACAAAACACAGATCGACACGATGGTCATGATCATAGGGTTTTCTTTCAATTCGTGTTTAGAATCCAAATGATCTGGTGCCCGTCCAAATCGAAATCCACATTACCTGGCTAATTAAGCTAGTGATCGAATCGACCATGAGCTGCTGCTGGGTGAGACATACATATCCGATATGATCTGATATAATCTTCCATCTGTAAACAAATTAGGCCCTACTGACTATACAGAGACGGTGACCGTTGCCTCAATGCCATAGTATGCAAGCATCTTAATTAGTCTCTTTCATTCTGTTCTTGCATGTACCCCAGACCAACACCCCTAACCTCCTCCTCAAATCCCTCATTGTAATTAGCTAGGGTTCTCTGTCATTTTCTTAATTTTTCTCTCTGGATAAAACCCTTTAATTGCTCCTTGAAGAAACAAATAGATACTCGTTTGTCCTCTCCTTCATACGTTGGAATATTGCAATCATGGCAAACATAGCCATGCCACCTGATACTTCACAATTCACTCGTGCTCATTGGTCGTGCCAAAGTACTTGTTTCAAAACAAGTCTGCTTTCTAGTACTTTACTGTTGCTCACTCAATGTCACATCTCTCTCTTTCCCTCTGCATTTTCTGCTTTGCTTTAATAGAAATAAAAAGGAAAAAAAATCAGTAATTTTCAGAGGCACACAAAACAAATGTTTAAAGCTCATGAAAATGGCCCTCTCTTGCAAATTTTTTTTGTACTCTCTGTTAAAAGATTATTAAAAATTTGAAAAAAAAAAGTGTATGTGTTCAAAGATTATATAAAAAAAAATGTATAGAACGGAGAAAATTTAATTTTGAATCGAGTTATACAAATTAACTTAATAACATATATTTTATCATATGTCCGCGGTCTCTATATTTTAAATATCGCATTTAAAGTCTTATGTTTTCTACCGAAAACTCGATCTCCTTTAACAAAAGAATTTCGAATGGGAGCACTAATTATATATTTAGGAGATTGGCTTTTCCTAATTAACTCAAGCACGTAGAGCTCCAAAAAGGGCAGGTGTTTCTGCCGTCTTTTGCTAGAGGGCTCCATGCTCCGTTCACTGGAACATTGTTGGTCTATTAACATCGAGTTCAATTTTACTATATATACCCTATACAAAGTTGAAAGTTACAGATTCTGTTTACAGAAATTTAGAGCAAAAAAGGTTATTGAGACTGAAATAATATAGTGCTGCCGTGCTGGTCTGGTGGTTTAAGGGGTGCCATTAACATTTCCTCCCCAGAAGAAAATGCCAAAACCCCATTGGGAAACGCTTTCCTGGCACCAACAATAAAGACAAACAATCACCCAGATGGGTTCCGTTTCACAAATTCGCCAATTCTCAAACCCATCTCTGCAACTTTCACCTCTCCAAGAGCCCTTCTCTGCAATCATACTATTTGAATGAGAGAGAAGAAGAGAGCTATAAGATTCCAATTTTTGTTCACTCATCCACCCAGTAAGCGGCCTCGGCTTTTATCTCATCACACTTCTCAAACTTATATCAGTCACAGTTTTCTTCCCACTAAGAATACTCTGTTTTCTCTACCCTCTCTGTTTTCCCTCCTCTGTTTCTCTCTCTCTCTCTCTCTCTCTCACTCTCTCTCACTCTCTCTCTCTCTCTCTCTCTCACACACACATTTGTTAATGCAATGGCAGTTGAGTGCATGAAAACCCTAAGCCACCACAAAGAAGATGACCAAAAGCCACTAGTCTTTGACGCTTCTTTGCTCCGGTACCAAACTGACATACCCAAACAGTTCATTTGGCCCGACGATGAGAAGCCATGTCCTAACACACCAGAACTACAAGTTACACTCATAGACTTGGGTGACTTCCTCTCCGGCAACCCTGAGGCCGCAATTAAAGCCTCGAGGCTCGTCGGAGAAGCCTGCGAAAAGCATGGCTTCTTTCTCGTCGTGAATCACGGCGTTAAAGAGAGCCTCATAGCTGATGCACACGAATACATGGACGAGTTCTTTGGTTTGCCCCTCTCTGAAAAACAGAGGGCTCAGAGGAAAGCTGGCGAGCACTGCGGCTACGCCAGTAGCTTCACTGGAAGGTTCTCGTCGAAACTCCCCTGGAAAGAAACGCTGTCGTTTAGCTACACCGCGGATCAAAACACCTTCAATGTTGTTAAGGATTACCTCTGCAATGCCATGGGAGAAGAGTTCGATGAATTCGGGTATGTTAAAACTGAAACAGAGCAAAAGTAAAACCAGAGCATACTCTGCTCCGCCCTAATTATTAATTTAATTTTTGCTTGTGTTTTTCAGGAGGGTGTACCAAGATTACAGTGAGGCCATGAGCACACTGTCCATAGGGATCATGGAGCTTCTGGGAATGAGCCTCGGCGTGGGCAGAACACATTTCAAAGAGTTTTTCGGAGACAATGATTCGATAATGAGGTTGAATTACTACCCACCATGCCAGAAACCAGACCAGACTTTAGGCACAGGACCTCATTGTGATCCGACTTCTTTAACCATTCTTCACCAAGACCAAGTTGGGGGACTTGAAGTGTTTGTGGACAATAAATGGCGCTCGATCAGGCCTAATTTAAAGGCCTTTGTTGTCAACATTGGTGACACCTTCATGGTAATTAAGAAAATACTACAATTATTGATTAGGTTGTTGATGAATGAAATAATTACTTAACGAATTGGTTTCGGATTTTTTTTTTCTTTCATACAGGCTCTTTCAAACGGGAGGTACAAGAGTTGCTTGCACAGAGCAGTAGTGAACAGCAAAACCCCGAGGAAATCACTAGCGTTTTTCTTGTGTCCAAAAGATGATAAGGTGGTGAAGCCACCGAGGGAGTTGGTTGATAGTTCGTACCCGAGAATATATCCGGATTTCACATGGCCGATGTTGCTAGAGTTCACACAGAAGCATTACAGAGCTGACATGAAGACCCTGCAAGCCTTCACGAACTGGCTTCAAGAACAGAGGAGCAGCTGAAGAAGTTTTACCTAAAACAGGAACTTGGGTTCCACATGGGTCTAGGAAAATGACATTATCGGATGGAGGTGGTGGTAGGCCTGGGAATTTTGCTTGAACTGCTATGCAAAAGAATTGAGACAGAGGCAAAGTTAGAGGAAAAGCCACTCTTTTTTTTCTTTTCTTTTTCTTTTTCTTTTTGGTACTGTTCCGGCACTGGTAATTAGGTAGCTAGTTCTTAGGAGAAGAACAGAAAGCAAGACAAAATCGGACATAAGGAACCAATAAATTACGAGCTGGGTTCAGTTTTTTTTGTATTTTACTTTGATTATGTAGAAAGATTATCTATAGCAATTAGCGTTAATTATTACCTTTGCCCCCTCTTCATCCACATGTATCATGCATATATACTTATAGGCCTAGTTTGTTTCACTTATTGAAAAGACTAACAAAGAAAAGTTGTTTATTTTCTTTGTTAGACACAGAAAAAAAAAAAAAACTTTACTGTAGTATGAGAAAATAGATGAAAAATTGGATCATCTCACATATCATGAGATTCAATTTTCCTCATACTTTTCCAACATTCTTTACATCTTTCATACATTATTTTAATGGATGTCATTATCAAATTATTCACAAATTTTTTGAATTTTACATATTATATATTTTATTACTAAAGATATAATTAGTAAATTAATGTTATTTGTTTTCCTATTTATGTATAAACCAAACATTAGAAAAGAAAGTAAAATACATTTTCTAGTTACTTTCTCGATGTTCCCAAACATCTTGTAGAGAAATCAATGAGAAATTTACTTTCTCATGTATATGAGAAAGACAAAAAAACTATTTTTTTTTCCGTTAACCAAACGAGGCTTATATATAGAAAGCTATAAAGTTCTTCTTTAATTATAATTCAATAAAACACATGAGTCTAATCGGAAATCATCTAATCATTCATCTAACATATCAAATTTAGCCGCGTTAAAGTATCACAATTCAAATATGATCGAACGAGAGATACAAACATCTATAGTTTCAAACCTTAAGAATACTTATATGTTCGTTGAATAAAATTTTCGCTTTACAATTAACTTTAGTAGGGAAGCCTTCTTGAGAGGCTAGAGAACAATCTGATGATCTTCCGTATGGCTGTATGCATATGAATTATGGAATCAATCTTACTGCTAAACCCATCATCAGTGATCTCTGTAACCAATAATAATTCCTTAAATTGAAAGCTCTCAAATCCAATGAGGGTGTAGGGTTAAAGAGTAAAAAAGCAGCAGAAAGCTCCAATGGAGGACTTGGCCCACGCCAATGGATGATTCAGAGTAATAGGATGCTAGAATCCATCGAGGGATTGACAGAGCTACTTTTGTCTCCAAGAAGAAACTATAATTTTATATTCTCTTGGATTTATGCTGGTATTTTTTTTTATACCTGGAGATTTGGAGGATTGTGGGTTATATAGTATGCGATGGAATACTAGCTATGCAATTGTCGTGGTGTTTGTCTTTAAATGCTGCAACATTCTTCTGATGGTTATTATAAACATTAAACCAACTATTTTGAAATCAAGGCATGGGAGGAGTTGTACCTCTTACCCTGCAGTGTACAGGTCGAGATGATCATAGCTCTCGTAATTGTTTTTTAAAGGAGATGATTGCTAGCTAAGGTTGAACATCTAAATTAGAGCCATAACCTTTCAAAGTAACTGATTTATATTACCCGATAAAAGTGAATGAAGAAGGTGTATTACTGTGCTGAAGTATGATCTGATAATCCTCATCCATTTCTGGGTAAATTAAGAATGAGGTCCGCTAGGATTACATATTACTACGTACGTGTCGGTTCACTTTTACTTTGGTTTCGTCAAACAATTTTCAATGTAATTAGTTTTCCGTAAAGATGATTTTGACATGAGAGATCAAAATTCATGAGACGGAATCGTCCAAACTCATTCACAGCACACAGTACCAGGAACAAGTCTGGTTGATCCATAGCTAGGGTTCATAACTGCTTAAGCTCACCATGCATACTTGTGGTGTGGTTTTGTTTCCAAGTCGTAGTTTTATCTGGCACAAAATAATGCCAGAAGTAAGGGGAACTTATCTACCCCGTATAAAAAACCAGAAGAAGAACACAAATTAAGAAGAGCTGGATATTTCAGATAAACAAGGTTAAGGTCACAGCCGCCACAGGTAAGGACAATGACAGTCCCATTCCCCGTACTCGGCTCCAAAAGGCCCGCATCACGTGGAAACCATCTGTAGTTTGTTCTGGCACCACCACACCACACCACACGCACCCTCCCTCCTTCCCCTTCCATCTCTTCACATTTCATTTTCCGATATCCATCTTTATTTCTCTTTATTTCTTTCCTTCTCTCTAGCTAGGAGTATAAATATTTGAATTTTTGTTTCTGTGTTTGAAACCACAACTGCTCGAAAACTATTCTCTCCTCCCCCTTAAACGACAAAGTTTCGGATTTCTCTCATGGATACCCACCTGCTCTTCGCACTATCTATCTGTAGCTTCCTTTGTCTTCTTCTCTTTCGCACCACTCCCCACTACTATTGCCCCCACTCGATCTCTCCCTCTTCTAACTTCCAACCACGGCATTGTTTATACATACCGGCATAACATATACATACATTCTTTCTAGTTTTCTCACCCTCTGCTGTCATCAAGAAACACCTCTCCTATATCGACAAAAAAACGAGACATCGCAAACTTAGACATCTGCCTTTACATGCAACCTTAGCCTACATCTGCATGGGAAACTTGTCCTCAAACACCTCAACACATGCCTCACCCTTCTTCCCCAAGTACCCTTCCTGCTCATCCAAACCGCATTACTTGGACCAGTGAGTGCACAAGGGTTTAGGTAATCTTCTTGTTTTTATTCATTATAACAGTTTACTAGCAAATTAAAAGATTCAAAGCAAGAAAAGCAAGCTATCTAGTCCCTCTCGAGCTACTGTCCAACAGATAAAATAACCTAGTTCTAGCTCTAGGACTACAAATATGTTTTATAACGTATAATTCCTCTTCTCTCATTTTCATTGTGCATGTAAGACAAAGAAGAAAACACTCTTAGCTATGGTAAAAAATAGAGTTGAAACCATATATATCATCTTCTTGATTGATAATGATCAAGAATTCAGGATAATATTGAATTGCTTAATATCGATAGAGAGCTAAACTGCCTAAACATGCATATTTGAACCACTTCCACTTGTCGACAACGATCACATATCACATATGATCGGATCGAGTTGGGATACTACGTCGTTTCTGTGGAATAATAATGTACGTGCCAGGATGTCCTACATAGATAACGATTTAAATCAATCAGACAAAATCTTATTTCTTCCAATTTTCTTGTCTTTTGCTTCAGCAATATATACATTGTGTCGTTGATCAATATCTGGAATGAAAATGAGCATGCAGCTGAGTTTGTAGTGCTCGATATCGATGGCAATGGGGAAGACGACGAGGAAGCCTTCATGCATTGCAATCACCCCTCAGATTTCTTATCTTCTTCGACTCGGCTATAGCAAAAAGTCATTTACTAACATACACATGCATGCATGTTACATGTTTATACGTGTGACATTGTTTTCTTCTGTATTTCTCTTTGATTTCCTTTTAGTTTTTCTTTCATGTTAGAATCTAAACTATAATGAGAAAACGATATGATCTTAGATTATGTTTTCAACTTATGGTAGTGAGCGAAAATATAGAGGAAAAGAAAAGGGACGACAGAGAGGTTAATATACACACATATGTTCAACAGATTGCTTCAAAAAAAAAAACTAATTTAGAGTTTCAAACAGATTTAGACATATACAATTAATGTATATATGAATAATTACATGGAAGAGATTGAATTCAGTCTTATAGTAGATACAGTCTTTACGTTATTGTGATAGTTTGGATCATATTTTGGTCTCTAGCTATGGCTCAATTGATACTTTTCTATTGTTAAAATGATTAGACTTTGCCACGACAACGGTTAACCCTCCTAAGCTCAAAATGAGAATGATGATTTTGTTGCGTGACATAGTTTTGTTCCAATTATTTAATCTTCATTTTGTTTGATTTTGTCACATTGTTGCATGATCGATCGGTTTAAAGTGCATAAACCGAGTTAAGTCTGTATCTCTACACGTCGATACATGTAGAGAGATTGTGTCGTATATGAAACCCAAGCTTTCAAACCCTAAATAAGATATTTGAGGTTTGAAAGGTACTCGGAATTAAACTTATGGTTGGTGGAGGAGTCGACTCCTATATGTGATATTGATGATTTTTTTAACAACGTAATTTTGTACTTTACAAGCAGTACAATCCTAGCTTCCATGTCACAATGACATATGGATCGAGTAAAACATATAGTATTAGAGAGCTCATACCCCAATATAGTAGTTTTGCCTAATTAACCACATATTTGGGGGTTTTATATATAATCGTGTCGACGAACACTAATTTGTCATCGTTTGCATGAGTTTTGTCACCATATATGCATGTTCAATTAGATAGGTGCTTATTATAAAATCAAACAGGGAGATCGCTTTGATTTTCTTTTTATTTTGTATAATTTCGTTTTGATCTGCTAGCTTCTTGGTGTTTCTGTTTCATGGTCGACCATATATGAGCAGCTGGAGCCTGGAGGTGTGGATATGGTATATCTTGGTCCACCACATAAGCTTGTTGTTGCATGAGTGGCCGCTGGTGGCGTGGGCAAGCGGCGGCTTTGCCTCCCATTTTCCCAGCCAAAGTTTTCAAAACCTCGAGCTATACATCTTCGTTTTGCTATCTCAACCTCATCTACACAGCTCTAATGAAGCCCCTCGGCCCTCTTTCCCCTCGATCGGATAGCAACTAACATCTTTGTCAAGCTGTACGTTTCCCTGTCGCGTGTGTTCATGTGTGTATAACCTAGCTAGCTAGTTGTATTCCATTCATGGGTGTTACAGTACTCGATCATGCTCCTGATAATTCATGTCCTCTATAATTTTGAATCGTCTCTATTCAAGATATTCTTGTTCGGAAATCAATTATTTCAGAAACTATATAGCTACTGTTACTCACTAGCTTTCCTATTGTGACCTGGAATTCAAGTTGTGGAGCCTAGGGTTGTTGTTTTGGCTGATATGAATGAACGGTGAATATTTTACCCCCGAAATCTGTAGATCTTGATTGATATATACCCCACGCCTGACTAATTTTATCATTTATTCAAATATGGAATGTAGTTTCAATGCCAAAAATAGTATGGATTGTGCATCGACGTTAACCCTAGCTAGCTCCGGCCACCACCATAAGTTAGATTTCTTTTGGATTGGGGTCATCGATGTTCTAGCTATATATGCGTAGTCTTGCTGATCATTGTTTGCTACTCGAGTAGCTCTTTGGTTGCTAGTGTTCTTCTGAATCATCTCCAATAACTAATTAAGTTCATTGAACCGAAAAGAATGATCCAACTGAATGCTGTTTCAGTGGGCTTCCCATGCACAATGGACAAAGCTACAATAATGGGGGAAACAGATGGCCCCTAATTCCTAGATAAATAATTGAATGTTCGAAAGAAATAGAAAACATAAAATAGAAATTTCTAGATGGCCCCTAATTGACAGAACTTTCAAACCTCATCATACGTACTGTAGTTTGAATATCTTGAGAAGAGGAACAATATACATGGACTTATATGAATATAATTTGTTTGTGTTTTTAAGTAATTTATTTGTTGAAATTTAAGTTCGTTGACGACGAACTTGTCAAGTATATATTTTATTTATTTAAATAAAACACGCACATGAATATTCATACATATTCACATAAATATTGAGAAAATTCTCGCTAAACCTAATTTTAGATGTTTTTTTCACTAATAAAAACAGATTATAAACTTATTAGGATACCCGGGATCAAATATATAAGAAGAGAAGAAAATAAAAACTACAGCTAAGAAATGAAAATAAACTTCAAAGGAGATACATAAAGGACCTAGTAGCTGAGCCCTCTTAAGACTCTAGAATCATAACAGACACTCGCATCAACCATAAATACACTAACGCATTTTTTAACTATTTATGTTTATTTCCTGAACAAAATTACCCCTATCTTATCTCTCAACTATTCCCTCTCTCTCTCTCTCTCAACCGTCACCAACACCAACACCATGAATGTTGCTCTGCCACCATCGAAATCACGCCCCTCCGCCTCCGCCGCCAGAGAATCACTCTGCCGTCACCTCCGACGCTACCGGTGGCTCGCAGATTGTTTCTCAGCCGCGGTAATGTGGATCGCCTTCTAACGCCACTGTGCCTCCCGGCTTGGTCTGGAGGGGGATCACTCTGCCGACTTCGGTTTCCGGTACTCTAGGGTTGATTTCCGGTGCATTCGGGCTTGGGATATGGACCTCGGGAGGCGTGCTGTGGACTAAGCTCGGGCCGTGGTGGCGGGGAATTGGTGAAGATGACAACAGCGATGATATGCCAAGAACTCTGGTTTCAATGTCAACAACGATGGTAATTTTTTTTACTGTTTTAGTCAAACTCCACAAACCGATAGTATACTTTTTGGCATCTGATACCGAAATCACAATTGAAGGAATATTCGGTCGAGATTTATGAATGGCATGGAAAAAGTTGGGAACCATATGTTGCTGATGATGTCCAAGTGCAGTTTTATATGATGAGTCCCTACGTTCTGAAAACCTTATCATTTATCAACTGTTAAGAAGGTAACGCATATCATTTAGCTACAGACTTTCTGTGAACACCCTTTTCTTACAATCATTTGGCAATTGCAGGGTCATTATTTTACAGCATTCAAGTTTCCAGATATTTATGGGGTTTTCCAATTCATGGTGGAGTACAATAGGCTTGGGTATACAAGCGTAGCTCTATCAAAGCAGGTATGAAATGTCCCATAATGAGTAGATGGTAATATTTAACACAGACGCTTCTTTTTGACTTTGCCGCCTAATGGGATGCTTCTGAAGTATATGGACACCTCTGTCGGTTTGATCTTATGACATAATTCTATTAAACAGGTGGTGGATGAATATGGGGTTAGCAAAGAAGTTGTATTTCAGCAGAGACAAATTGATGAGGTGCTTCTTTTGGTCATTGGTATAGTGTCTGAACCTCATTTCAGTAATTTCAGGAAATTGATGATGTCTATGATATTTATGGTACTCTAGATGAACTAGAGTTATTCACATATGGTTGAAATGAATAAATTAGCATAGCATCTTTCGTTTTAATCATTGTTATTGGTGTTGAAATGTGATTATAGGTATTGCGAGGTTGATGCTTTACTGCAGTGCTATTGACCATGTGGGTGATGAAGTGAATATATGCAGTTTCTTAATGGATGTTCTTTGTGACAAAGGAGGGAATATGTATGGTTGGGGTAATGAGGGAGAAACGATATTGTAATTTTGTACAATGATTAAGGTAGGTCTTTTGTATTTTTGTAATGTAATTTTCATGTTAGGATGAGATCTATTGAGGGGAACATATGTTTACTGCTCCTGATAGACCCATTATTGTCCCCAATACACAACCAGACACACCCTTTACTGACCCCAATAGACCTCCTGACACATCCCCTACAGCCCCCGATAGACTACTAGGAAAAAAGACATATGCGACAAAGAGAATTATGTTCGTCGCTTAGATATCCACCTATGTTATGAAAAACACTTTGTCGCTTAGGTAAAAACTTAACCGACGGACAAATATACCGTCGCATAAGTTATTTCCTAAGCAACGAAAATTTTATCTAAGAGACGAAGATATCACTTAAGAGACGAAAAATATATTTCGTCTATTAAGTTATTTCTTAGGCGACGAATAAATGAATTTCGTCACAAAAATGCGCGCTTACCTAAAGCGTCGAAACATTCTTTTGCCACATAAGACATTTCTTATGAGACAAAATTTTATTACTAATACGACAAAAAAATACATGGTGTCCTTAAACAAACTTAGGCGACGGAGCATCCGCTTTCCCCGCCTCGCCCCAATTTTTTTTTGAAGAATACTTAGTCAAAGGTTGTTATAGCCCGGTCAACGGTCCCCGGAGTCTGGTCAACGGTTCTAGGAGCACGGTCAAAGTTCCCCGTAGTCCCGTCATCTGCCCCCCAGAGTCCGGTCAACGGTCCCAAGAGCCTGGTCAAGGGTTGCCGAAGTCTAGTCAAAGTCATTGGTCGTAGGAATCCGGTCATAATAACTTTATTTTATAATAGACTTTTATAATAGTATATTGTAGTTTATTTAATTCATTAAAGGTATAATTGTCTTTTTGGTCTTATAATTGTTAATTGTTGTTTATTTAATTCATTAAAGGTATATTTGTCTTTCTACTGTTTAAGTTGACTCTTTAGAATTTTAAAATTTGATTTTGTTTGTGGGAATAAAATTCTTAAAATTAGGGTTAGTGTGCATTATCCCTAAATATTGGATCATGGGTGCTTTTAGTCTTGTGTTATCTAAACAATGACTTCATGTAGCTTACAAATTAATTAGGTGTAGTTGAGTCTAAGTATTGATAGAAAACCCTATTTAGTTATGTAACATGCTTAATTTCTCATTTTGTCCGCAATTTAAAGAGAGCGCTAGCTATTTCCTATCTAGGAAGATCAAACTGGCCCTCTGCTCTACACTATATGAATTAGTAAGAATATTTATCATATGTTACTCCCTACCTTAGTATTGTTTCACGCTCGTGATAAAAAAATAATAATCATAATTATAACAACTTCATACATCCTGAAGATATATGTAAATATACAACAATAACATTATTGAAAAGAGCAAACGTTTTTTTTTTTTTGAAAAGAAAAGAAAAGAACAAACGTTACAAATTAAGGAAATATGAAAGGTTTAACAAGTTCAAACACTGGCTTGGCTTTGGAGGGTTCAACATCCTGAGCCCCATGATAACCTCCTTCAATGAACTGACTCACAACTTGGACACCCTTCTCCTTCAACATCTTCACCATCTCAATCTGACGGTCAATTAGCGGGTCTCCCTCAGAGCCAGTCACCAAAACTCTCCAGCCAAGTGCTTTCACTTGATCAAAGCATTTAGAATCGCCTCCGGCTGCCGTTGGATTGCAACACTCATGATCACGGTCAGCCCCGGAAGGCAACGGCAATTCCCACATGAGATCACATACAGTTAGCGCCAGAATAGGGTCGTTCACTAGCCTCAACTCCGACCTAGTCCTTCGGATACCACCGAAGAACGGTTGGATCAATATCAGCCCTCTTATTTTCAAAGGGTGGAGAATGTGAATGTCATCAGCCTCAGCAGCCACACGCAGTCCTGCATTGTAGGCTATGTTAGCCCCAGCACTGGATCCCATTAGGAAACAATTGGAGAAGTCAGCGTAGTCCCTCAACCAATCATCAGTGAAGCGCCTCCACTGCATCATCATAAGCCGCCGGCAGTCGGTGCTCAGGAGCCAACCTGTACTCAACAGATGCGATGATCACGGGGACGTCGGCTGCAAAATTGGAACAGAAATGATGGAAAATGGTGGAGGATGCACTAAGTAATACGAAGCCTCCACCATGGTAATAAACGACGAGAGGAAGCTTATTAGTTGGTGAGGTTTGGTCTAGTACATGGCGGGAAAGGAACAGTCGAAGCCAGGTGTTGTTTGATTGGTTGATGGGGATGTCTTTGGATAGAACCGGAGTGGGAAGCTTGGGATCAGATGAGGGCGGCGCGTATGGACATTTATACAAGCGCGTGATGCTGCCGTCCGGACTGCGTGCTACTGGAGACGCTGGTAAGGATCAACGCCGGAATTGGGATCGGTATCCGCTGCTGCCCTTTCATTTGACATTGTTGATTGAATTCCAAGCTATCTAGCTTATTGGGTAAAATTTAATGAAACATGTTGTGAAAGGTGGAAATTCTTGTATGCACGACGTGTATTTACACGACACAATCTTAACCGTTCATAACAATTCATATGTTTGACCACCATGTTTCTATATTATTTCTTCTAATTCTGACCATTCATGTATGTATGTGAAGATACACGCCGTGTACTAAATATACTCTCTTGTGAAAAGGCATAATTGGATAGTGGTTCAGAACTTACTCCAAAGAATAAATAATTTCAAGCTGTTGATCGATATATATATTAACTAACTTGATCAGCTTAACAGCTACTCTAACTCTCTTATAAAGGTTCCCCATCATAACTGAGTCAGACCTGCCATACTCAAGGATGTTATATAGCTAGTGATTTACATATCAATTAACTCATATTCTAGTCACGTTCTATAATTTATCCAAAATTTATTATTAATTGATAGCAGGTAACGGTCAACTGACTCAATGCCAGCAGGGGCGGAGCCATGATTATATATTAAGGGGGGCCGAGTTATAAAGTGAAAATATATAATATTCAAAAATTAAATAACTGTATATGAATATATACAATATCAAAAGGTAATTAACTTTTATGTATTGGACAGTTCAAAAAAAAAGTTACTAAACTGAAAACAAAATATGAAATTTAGAATTCATTAAATACATAGAGAAATAACTGAAATAAGTTAATCAATTATAAAGTATTTGTACATAATAGAATGATAAAAAAGAAATTAATCATTATGGTGAGTTGATTAAATATGATATGGCAAGAGTTGATTAAGGTAAGAGAAATAAATTGGATAAATTAAACTTAGTAACAAAAAATGGTGTTTATAGTTTAATAGGAAAGGAATGGGGCCAAACCTCTAAATTAGAAAGTTTTTACATCTAATTATGTCAAATTCCTTGATTAGTAAAGCCTAATACACAAGTTCAAAAAAATTAAGGGGGTGCCATGGTCTCAATATAGTTCCGCCAGTGAATGCCAGCCAATACCACGAGATAAGATTGCAGACGCATGAGCCCGGCATTCATTCAGTTCTGCTTATATTGACCTAGCCCTTGCTCATTAGTTTCTCATCACTATTGATGAACATAATTGATACTTGAAAAAATGGTTTCTTAGTTTCAAAGTTCTGATGATTGATAATCTTCATTTGAAATAGGCGAATATCGTTGCCAAGAAATGAAAGACTAGTGATAGATTGCATTGCTTTGGTTTAAATTTTCATCGAGTATTTAATGATCATGGGAATATGCCCTACAATACAAACATTTTTGTAGTTATAGTTATAATATATATATATATATATATATATATGCTAGAATCCTCATGTTCTATTTTAATTTTAATTTTTTTAGACAACAGAAAATTTAATAAAAAAAAATAGTACCTAAGAAGGGACATGAAACCAAAACTCCTTAGAAACAAACAAAAGAACAAAGACAACCAAAACATAAGAACGATCAGAGCGGATTACATCATAGATCAAGACGCGCGCACCACGCAATCAGGGGTGTAGCTAAAAGGAGGGGGGGGAGAAGGGTCATTTGATCTCCCTCAATGTCTGAAAATCAAGCTCTAATAGGTTCATGTGACCCCTATGGTCTTTTCTTTTTTGGTCTGAAGTTGACCTCACTACCAGAAAATAGTTCTTGGCCGACGAAAAAAAATCGTCGCCCTGTTTAAAAATTTCGTCGCCTAAGTACTTAGGCGACGACATGTCGTCGGCCAAGAAGTCGTCGCCAGAAGTCCGTCGGTGAAGAACTTGGGCGACGAAATTTAATTCCGTCGTCGCCTAAGAGTAATTCTTAGGCGACGATACTAATTTCGTCGCCTCAAATATACCTGTCGTCGCCCAAAAATATTCGTCGCCCAAGATTTAACACCTTGGCCGACGAAATTTTTTTTCGTCGCTTAAGATCTTCTGACCTTGGGCGACGAAAATAAATATTTCGTCGCCTAAGATCACTACATCTTAGGCGACGATATTATTTTTTCGTCGGCCAAGGTGTTAAATCTTGGGCGACGATTTATAGATTTCGTCGCCTAAGATATATTTAAATTTTTTTAAAAAAAATAATTAAATAATTATTTTAAATATATAAATAATGTTTTTTTAATTTTTGACATTATTTTTTTTTTCGGCATTTCTTTAAAGTTTTTTAATACTAAAATTTAATTAAAACTAACACAAATTTATAAATTTATAAACAATTTATTACAAAAATTCTGCTTATGGATCGAGAAACCCAAAATCTATCTCATCATTCCCGTTCGGAGGGTCCTGAGGCGGCGGCTGGTCAGGCTGAGGAGGCTGCTGCTGAGGCTGGGGCCACTGAGGATGCCACTGAGGTAATGGTATAGGCGTAGGCATGGGCGGAAACGGCTGTCCGGCCGCAAGTGCAGACATGCAGGCAGTCATCCACTGTCCCATAGCCGCCTGGTTGGCATTGGTGACTTCATTCACCCGCTCCATATGCGCAGCATTGGAAGCCGCATATGATTCCGCCATCGCCGCCATCTCCCTCGCTCTTTGGGCTTCCAGCTCAGACTCTCTCGCTCTTTGGGCTTCCAGCTCAGACTGTAGGCTTGCGAACTGATCCTGTAGCCGAGTGGTCTGGCTGTTGCTGCTTGAGGCTCCGGCGGCTCCCTTGCGCTGAAATCCTGGCGTCGTCTTCAGGATCCCCTTTCCAGCGTCTCCCATACCCCGGCAGTAGTAGGTGTTGGAACGCTGCGCGAAGGCAGTGGCCATAATCCGCGCCCCAACGGTAGGATCTGAAGTGTCGATCCTGGACATGGCCTCTGACATGTCATCCTCTGCCGTGTCCGGCCATGTGTCGTTCACCATGCCTCTGATGACATCTTGCTCCGCCTCCCTCACCCTCGCCTAAATGGATATATTATAAAAATATATTAATATACATTTAATAAAATGTAATTAAAATTAAAAATTAGTAAATATAAGGAACTTACAAGATCCTCCTCAGAATGAGGATATGCCCTCTGAAAGGTCCCCACATAGGGGTTCTCCTCTGGCCGCTCTCGCCGCACGTCGTCCATGATGGCCGAAAACGGCCTCGAACCGGCACGATGGTTGGTTGTGTTCTGTTGCCGGTTCTCAGCGTTCACCCGGGCGAGATGCTTTTTAAAAAAAAAATTATCGTTAGTAAATATTTAAAAACATACAATTATAATTAATTCACTAATTTAATATTCAAATTTGTTTACGAATTACCTGTTTGTGAGGGTCGTTGAACTGTGTGACAAGAAGCCACCGCCACTCGTACTCCCGATACTCGAACTCCTTCGGGGTACCCGAACGGTCGCTCCCGTACTTCTTCCAGTGTTCCCGGAGGTCGTGCTTCCACTCCTTGAACCTACATATACAAAAAGAATATTAATAATTTTATTAAAAAAATTATAATTTAAAAAATTATTAAATAGCTAGAGGTACCTCTCCCTATGGGTCTTGTCCGCCCAGTCACGTCCCTCCTCGGGAACCACAAACCATTGCTGCATTACCACTTGTTAGTATTTTTTTCGATAATGAAATAATTTATTAGTTAAAAAAATAGTTAAAAAAAAGGTAATTTATTGAGTAAACTCACCGACATCGACTGATGGAGCATCTCCTTCACTCCATCAGGAACCTGGCTCCAGACTCCCCACAACATAGGGAGTCTGGAGCGGATGGTGCCTCCCGCGGCGCGCGTGTACCGGTTTCCCAACGCGGCGTCCACCGGTTTCCCGTTGGAAAACGGGATGGCGATCCGTCCAGCGGACTCGACCGCCCTATCGAGTCCCTTGTTGCTGACGGTGCCTCTCCTGTTCCGCCTTCTCGTTCCGGCGGCTGTGACATTGTGAATCAAATTTAATATTAATAATACATTTTAACAAAAAAAAATTGTAAATCAGAAAAAAAGTAATAATAAATTACCTGAGGATGAGGCTGAGCCGACGGATTCGTCTATGTCCGCCTGCTCGGAGACCCTCACGGGATGAAGAGGCGTGGGAAACTCCCGGTAGATATAGGCCTCGTGCGGTGCCACATGCGGGAGCTGCTCCCGAATCGGTCGACCCTCCTCATCGACGCGAGGTATCGCCGGTATCGTCGGAGGAAGGAAGAGGCCGGACGGCACCATAGGGACCCCGGATGACCCGCCATCACCGTCGGTCGGGGACGACTGTGTGGGGGCGTCGCTGCGGGATCGCGAACGGCGAAGTATCTCTGGATGACGAGGAGCCGTCGCTGCGGGACCCGACTGCCCAGCAGAACCCGAGCCGCTCGCGCCACCCCTAAGCGCCGCATATCGGGACGTCAACTGCCACGGGAACCCGATCGACGGTGATTCCGACGGGTTGTTTGAGGTACCGTCCGAGCCGTCTTGTCCAGAAGTTCTTCTCTTGGCCATCCTGTTTAAAATAACCATAAATTTATTAAAAATATTTTACCGTCTTATAATTAAGTTCACAAAAATAAAGGCTCGATAAACTTCGAAAAATTTATCAACAATAATAGCACAAATAAAATTTAATAATTATTATAGGATTTATTATTTTTTTTATTCACATAACAAATTATTTACATTAATAAGGGCTTATTATATCACAAAAATTAATTTACGAATATTTACATCCTTACTAAAAAATATTCCATTATTTCTTACAAACCCTAAACCCTAAATAAACCCTAAACCGTAAACTCTAAACCCTAAATAAACCCTAAATTATTTAATCATTTACAATCCTAAACCGTATACCCTAAACCGTAAACCGTAAACCCTAAACCGTACATCACAATTTACAATTATCACAACAACAACAATTTACAATTATCACAACAACAACAACAACAATTTACAATTTACAATTATCACAACAACAACAACAACAACAACAACAACAATTTACAATTATTATAACAACAAAAACAATTAAAACCAATTTAGGGTTTTAGGGTTATACCTTAAATTGTGGGTCGACGTCGGGGTCGGGAATTGGAATTGGGGTCGGGGTCGGGGTCGGAGAGAGGGAGAGAGAGAGGGCAGAGAGAGGATTTTCGGAGAGAGGGAGAGAATATGCTTGGCGGCTGAAGAAATGGTTAGGGTTTCCGAATTTTTGCCTTTTATAGTGGCGTTCTTGGGCGACGATTTTGTAAAAATCGTCGCCCGCCTTTTTTAAAAATCGTCGGCCAAGAGTATCTTGGCCGACGATTTCGAAATCGTCGCCCGCCTTTTTTAAAAAATCGTCGGCCAAGAGTCTACTTGGGCGACGACATTCTTCACTATAAATGTCGTCGCCCAAGATGAAGAAAATCGTCGGCCAAGATAGTATATTTGGGCGACGACATTCTTCACTATAAACATCGTCGCCCAAGATGAAGAAATCGTCGGCCAAGATAGTATACTTGGGCGACGAGATTCTTCATTATAAATTTCGTCGCCCAAGAGTTATATCATAAAATTCAGACTATTCGACCCTCCAAATCACGTAATCTGGCCGGACCTTCAACTGAGAATAGTTTCCAATCGACGAGACTCTTACGGGGCTATAAAAATTTGGTAAAAACTAAATAACCGGGATAGGGCTACCACTAGGCAGAAATAAATGTGTTTCGTGCGACCGGAACAACCGGCACCGAAACTTTACCGGAATATCTTCATTTTTCACGGGTTGACGTATTTCACCGTTCTGGTCATATCTTATTTCACGACTTTTTTGCGTTTGAGGCCTCTACGTATACGTTGTCTTCAAAACGACACTTAAACTAAACACTTATATAAAAAAGTTATACAACATTAGTACATATAACGTGAGTTTATTGATCGGAGAAGAGGAACTGAAAACCGACCGTCAGATTTGACCAGCATAACGAATTACGTAGGTGGAAAAAAATTCAGCTCCATCTGACAAAGATAAGGGCTCGATCCGTCCGGTCAATCGGCGCGGTCAAACCCCTAAATGGACGGAAACGGCTATTCGACCCTCCAAATCACGTAATCTGGCCGGACCTTCAACTGAGAATAGTTTCCAATCGACGAGACTCTTACGGGGCTATAAAAATTTGGTAAAAACTAAATAACCGGGATAGGGCTACCACTAGGCAGAAATAAATGTGTTTCGTGCGACCGGAACAACCGGCACCGAAACTTTACCGGAATATCTTCATTTTTCACGGGTTGACGTATTTCACCGTTCTGGTCATATCTTATTTCACGACTTTTTTGCGTTTGAGGCCTCTACGTATACGTTGTCTTCAAAACGACACTTAAACTAAACACTTATATAAAAAAGTTATACAACATTAGTACATATAACGTGAGTTTATTGATCGGAGAAGAGGAACTGAAAACCGACCGTCAGATTTGACCAGCATAACGAATTACGTAGGTGGAAAAAAATTCAGCTCCATCTGACAAAGATAAGGGCTCGATCCGTCCGGTCAATCGGCGCGGTCAAACCCCTAAATGGACGGAAACGGCTATTCGACCCTCCAAATCACGTAATCTGGCCGGACCTTCAACTGAGAATAGTTTCCAATCGACGAGACTCTTACGGGGCTATAAAAATTTGGTAAAAACTAAATAACCGGGATAGGGCTACCACTAGGCAGAAATAAATGTGTTTCGTGCGACCGGAACAACCGGCACCGAAACTTTACCGGAATATCTTCATTTTTCACGGGTTGACGTATTTCACCGTTCTGGTCATATCTTATTTCACGACTTTTTTGCGTTTGAGGCCTCTACGTATACGTTGTCTTCAAAACGACACTTAAACTAAACACTTATATAAAAAAGTTATACAACATTAGTACATATAACGTGAGTTTATTGATCGGAGAAGAGGAACTGAAAACCGACCGTCAGATTTGACCAGCATAACGAATTACGTAGGTGGAAAAAAATTCAGCTCCATCTGACAAAGATAAGGGCTCGATCCGTCCGGTCAATCGGCGCGGTCAAACCCCTAAATGGACGGAAACGGCTATTCGACCCTCCAAATCACGTAATCTGGCCGGACCTTCAACTGAGAATAGTTTCCAATCGACGAGACTCTTACGGGGCTATAAAAATTTGGTAACAAATAAAGACCCGGGATATTTATTTTAATTATTCAAATGAAATTTAAATGTGTTTTATTTTATTTTAATTATTCGGATTACTCTTGACCGACGATATTTGTTAAAATCGTCGCCCAAGAGTAAAAATAAAAATTTAATATAATGAAATTTAAATGTGCTTTATTTTATTTTAATTATTCGGATTAATCTTGGCCGACGAAATTAGCCTAATTCGTCGGCCAAGATTATACTTGGGCGACGATATTTGTTAAAATCGTCGCCCAAGTGTAAAAATAAAAATTTAATATAATGAAATTTAAATGTGCTTTATTTTATTTTAATTATTCGGATTAATCTTGGCCGACGAAATTAGCCTAATTCGTCGGCCAAGATTATACTTGGGCGACGATATTTGTTAAAATCGTCGCCCAAGAGTAAAAATAAAAATTTCTTTACAATGAAATTTAAATGTGCTTTATTTATTTTAGTACAAACATATTCTTTTAGTATACAAACAATTACAAAGCTAAGGCTCAATTATAACTAAGCTAAGGCTCGTAATCTGAGTCATCCGATGAGTCTTCTTCGGTATCGGAATTAATATCTGGTAATCTATGCCTTAATTCGTCGTCAGAGTCGTCGTCTGTTTCTTCATTTGGATCAACATCAATAAAGGTTGAATCTTCGTCACGAATTCTGAGCACTCGACCATGTTTAACATTATTTTGACGAACAGTAGCTACATCATGAATACCTAATGCGTTCGGCTCCTGGTACGCATCAGCCTCTGGCCCTGGAATGGTCACTCCAAGTGTAGCCGCCCGGTAAATGTTTCGAGGATGCACAATGTTCGCTATTTTCCACGCGTCACCCCTGGCGAGGTCATCAAGATAAAACACTTATTTTACCGATGATTGCTGCACCCCTGGGAGCTAAGGCACTCAGGACAAGCCTTGTATCCCCTAACAACGTTGCCGGACAACATCCCACGTGCAGGAAAATCACTGATGGTACCAACAATCATGGCATGCATCTGGAACATCTCCTTTTTGTGGGAGTCATAAGTGGGATGACCAACCTCCCAAAGCAATTTACACTCTTCAATCAGCGGTCTCATATACACGTCGAGACACTTCCCTGGATAACAACAACAACCACAACAAATTCAGATAACGACTATATATGACCAACAATATAGAACAAAAACAATAAATGGAGAGGTGTTGAACCAACAGCAATATATACAATATGAAGGGAAAGTAGATACCTGGATAACCGGGCCCCGGAATCAACAAGGTCAACATGTTGTATTCCTTCTTCATGCACATCCATGGAGGAAGGTTGTAAGGCACCAAAATGACCGGCCATATACTGTACGAAAGACTCATGGTCCCAAAAGGGTTGAACCCGTCGGATGACAGCCCGAGCCTCACATTCCTCACCTCTGAAGCAAAATGAGGAAACTCCCTGTCTATATGCTTCCACGCCTCCCCGTCAGCAGGGTGTACCATGAGGTCTTCGTCATGCACCTCCCTCACAGCGTGCCATCTCATAGCTTCGGCCGTCTTTGAAGACATATACAACCGCTCCAGCCTATCCCTCAACGGGAAATAGCGAAGTACCTTAACAGGTTTCCTGTTGCCTGCGGGAGTCCGCTTATACCTGTCGGTCCCACATACCGGACAACGATGAAGGCCTTCAAGGTCATTACCGTCTGCATCTTTACCCCAGAATAGAACGCAGTCATATCTGCATGCATGGATCTTGATGTAGGAAAGCCCGAGATCTCTCAAGATACGACGGACCTTATGATGCGTGGTGGGATGACGATGACCGTCGGGCAGGAGCGAAGCAGCGTACTGTAGATACCTATCAACAGCCGTCACGGTCGATTTTGTGTCAACCTTGATATGCATCACCTCCATCACACACTGAAGAACGGTCTTCTCATGACCTGGGCACAGAGGGGTCTGTTGGAAAGCAATAAGTCTGTTGTACTTGGCTATACCGGCAGTGTTGACACCTCTAGGGACGGCCTGCATCGGCGCCTGAGGAATGTGCTGTCGTTCAGGGCATACACCGCTGTCATGAGGAAACATGTCGTTGATGAAGGTCGTTGTTGGATCGTTGGATGTACTGCCCGTCTCATCAAACTGTCCATGATCATGCGGGTGTGATGAGGTTTCACCGTGATATATCCAACATGTGTAACGTTCCCAGAATCCGTTACTCTTCAGGTGGTCCCATACTGTCCCCAACGGAAATCGATGCATATCACTGCGACACTTACACATCTTGCACGGGCAATAGAACATGCCACTCCCGTCAGCATTGCCCTGCGCATATTGCATAAAATCCCAAACTCCTTCAGCATATTTTCTGTGATATCTTGGAAGAGAAATCCAACTCTTATCCATATCCTGAAAATAACACATATATATATATCAATATTTAATGAACATATCTTTTATATATATATATATATTAATGTAATACAACATACTAATTATTAATTATATATATCTAGTTCGAGCGGATTCCGTGGTTTCAGAAGGCAAGTGTCAATGTCACGGAGGGCGAACCCCCTACAGGAACCAGGCAGGACTCGTTTGTGATCACGGAGGCGAACCCCTATCGACCCCTTCACCGAGAAGAGTGGTCAGTTTGTGATCTTGAGATCCAGTTAAACAAACCTGTGAACCATATCTATGACAGAATGGCCCCTTACTCAGCTTGGAACAAACTCTATGCATATATATATATATCATTAATTCAACTCAAATAAAACTGAAAATCAATATATATATATATATATGCATATATATGTACGTACCTGGGAGTAGCTCCACAAACTATGTATGGACAAATTTCCACAACACCGAACGATTTGAAGAACTAGAGAAATTTATGTTTAAAATTTTCAAAGTTCTCATTCTTCATATATAGAAGAATCTTGGGCGACGAAATATTTGAGTTTCGTCGCCTAAGAATGAAAAATCTTGGGCGACGAAATATCTCAGTTTCGTCGCCTAAGGATAAAAAACTTAGGCGACGAAATAAATATCTTAGGCGACGAAATATTGTTTCGTCGCCCTAGTTTCCCTCTTAGCCGACGAAATTTATTCTTAGGCGACGATTTTATTTTCGTCGTCTAAAGTTGGACTTTAGGCGACGATTTTTTTCCCTTGGGCGACGAAAAAAAAAATCGTCGCCTAAGTTCCCTCTTAGGCGACGAAAAAAAAAATCGTCGCCCGGTTTTTTTTGTTTCGTCGCCCAAGACTCATTTTCTGGTAGTGCCTTTTAAGTCAGAAAAACAAAGAAATAAAGATAAAGACTATTTTAAACATTGACCAAATTATTCACAAATGTATATAATTTACACCAACTGCACAAAACTCTAGTTGATCGAAATAGTATATTTTATAAACTCTTTTTTTAATTTTCTCCTCGTATTCTCTATATATCGTTCTACTCTTGTTTTTTTTTCTTAAGAGAACATTGTTGTTTTTTTCTATATAATTTACAAACAACAACTTGAAAGATGCTACTGTTTTTTTTTGTATTTTGGTAGATTTATGAAACAAATCGGTGTCGATTCATTAATCTACTGCTATAATTATATACAATTTATCTAAAAGAAAATTAATAAAAATGTATGTGATGACCATTTTGGCTTGTGATGAATAAAAACTGCACCCAATTTATATTTGATTAAAAAAATCAATACATGCAATATATGTTACCTATTGAGATTTTAATAAAAAGAATCATTGTTATATGCAATAAATTCTGACCTTCCTAATTATGGTTTCTGACTACGCCACTGCACGCAGTACAGACGTCCGATTACTGGTAGGGTAAGAGTCTCGTAAATCTATTTTAAATTTCACTTTTTTCTTTTGAGATTTTGGTAAAGATTTGAGAAGATTCTCATCCTCTAGAATCCTCATGTTGTTAATTCCTTGAATTCTCATATTTCCTATCTTTATATTTTTTCGCATATCCACGGGTTTCATGAGCTATATTATATGACATAGCGTGACATACAATCTCTTACGAAGTAGTATCTTCGGAAATTAGTATATGAAATTTTTCAACACGGCAAATAAACCCGGAGCTTTGGACGGGTCAGTTATTTCCAAACCATGACAACCATCGCCAAAGTGGGTCGCCGTCTGCACACCCTTCTCCTCTACCATTCTTGCCAACCCCATCTGCCGGTCAATCATCGGATCTCCATAACAACCCAAAACCAAAACCCTACAATCCACGGCCCTCATCGCACCCCAAGCATCATTTCTGTCAACCACCATTGGGTTGCAATACTCATGATCACGGTCAGCACCTTTAGGCAACACCAATTTCCAGGCCGCATCGCTTGCCCGGAGTGGCAAAACCCGATCATGCTCCATCTTCAGCTCCGATTCGGTCCTCTCGGATCCACCAAAGAAGGGATGGTGCAGTATGAGTCCTTTGATTTTCAAGTGCCTAAGTTGGTCACTAACTTCACCAGCAAGAAGCCCTGCATGGTAAGCTAGGTTTCCACCAGAACTAGTACCCATTAGAAAACAGCTTGAGAAATCAGCAAACTCTCTTACCCATACTTCCTCTGCGGTTTTGATCCAGTACAACACATCTACGGCGTCCTCGTAGGCTGCAGGGAGGCGGTGTTCGGGGGCGAGACGGTAGTCAACGGATAATACAATAGCTTGGAGTTCCGAAGCCATGTTGGAACAGAACTCATGGAAAACAGTTGTAGTTGCGCTGCAATAGAGAAACGCACCGCCGTGGTAGTAAAATATGAGAGGGAGTTTGGTATTTGAGCCAAGGACATTCCGGGGGAGGAAGAATCGGACCATGGTTTGGGTCTTGGGGTTTACAGGGATGTCTTTGGAGAGTACTGGGTTAGTGGCTGAGGTAAAGTCGGCATCAGTGCTTGGAAATTTTATGAGGCGCGTGTATGTTCCATCTGGATTAGAGATGATTTTGGGTTTGAACTGATCAGTGTTTGACATATGGTTCAGCTTACTCTTGTTGAAGGTAATCAGTGGTTCTTCTTGGTATTCTTCTTAGTTCTTATATAGAATCGTTGTTCGTTGATTGTGATGTTCAAAACAGAATCTTCGAGTTGGTCATCATGTCCAAACAAAGTTAAACAACGACATTTTTTAGGTAGTCAAATTAATTTGCTGAATGCCTGATGTTACCATTGTTGTTCTGCCACCAAATGCAATAGACAAACAGATAGCTACATATACTAGTGTCCACTGAAGTTTGAACCAACAAATTAACTATCAGATCTTTCCAAAAGAGTTGTCCATAAACGAAATAGCAATATTTCTTTGATTTATCTCTGTATATGAAAACTAATGCATCAAAACACCAGCGTTTCACTTACAACTGTCTAAAAACAAGGTTTCTTTACAGTTGGTCTTTTCATTAATCATTGAAATAGTTCCAAAGCATGAATCTACTAGAAAAATAATTGTCGGGCAAATGCAGAAATACCTCTCCTTCTAGTCATCAAGCACTAAAATCCTCATCTGATACGTAATTAAGTACAAAGTGTACAACAACATCACATCCAGACAAAATATGCTTATGAACATTCGATTTAGAGGAATTATTATCTGTACCCGGCACATATCTGAGATGGTGTTCCCAGCCAATAAACACAAGACATGTGGTTTTTTATTAACACATTACCCGGTCATTAACGTTCGAGATAACAGTGTTAGTGGGTCTGCAAACATAAACAATTAAACATCGATCACATCCTGGTTCATATGAAATGAAGAAGAAACCTTTTCAAACAAAAAAAATTGATGAGGAAGCCCAGTCGTTCATCCTCATGAAAAAGAGAATGAAAGTCAGATCTGCTATCTTTATTTACCAGTAGACCAAATTTCCCGACCAACCATTTTCGCTTGCTCGTCATCACAATCAAGCCAATTCAAGCTTCTGGGTTTGGTTTATAGAGATTAGATTAGAGAGGAGAGAGAATGTAGATCAACATTTGAGTTTCCCTATCTCTTACTCAACTGTAAGTTTTGGAACTCAAAAGTCATGGAAATATAAAACTGGGAGTGATGAATCAATTATTGATTCATTTGAATTCAAGAAACAAGTATATACTATTCGCATGAATCTGGAATCTGTGATCTTGATCTTCATAGTCCAATAGAACTGTAAAACCCACCAACATATAAGTCTACAACTCTTCTGGATTGATCCAAACCAATAGGTTGAAGATGGCTCGATCATCCGCTTCTATAACATGCATCCAATTAGGATTTTGAGTGTCTCATGGAGTCATTCCCTTCATATATGAATTGAGCGATGGGTATGACATTCCCAGAGTAATTGAAAAAATTAAAATTCATCTTTTAGATAAGAGCATTTGAATTTATGGTAGATGGAAGGTTGATGGAGAAGACCCAATATAAATTGGATGAGAAATTTGGATTCAGGTGCTTTAGAATTTAAGACCATGGGAAGTGAAACACAAATTAAGAGAAGATAGAACAAAGTGACAGAGTTATAACTCAACAGCTCTCACTTAAAACATTGTACTCGTGTCAGTTTTGCATTGGCTGGGAACACTATCTCAAATATGTTCCGGTACAAGTAATAATTCTTCTTCGATTTATAAGCTTAATTGAGAATCCATAAAAAATAAATTAGGAAATACGGAAGTGATTAAGCCTCACCGAGTCATCGCAGTTGGCCTCATGGGCCAAGCCTGTCCATTAACTAAGGTATTTTGACTATTTTCCTGGTTTTCCCTGCAGAGAAATAAGGTGTGGTAAGCCAAAAAAGAATTCCTAAGTTTAACATTTTGAGGCTCTACGACATAATTTTTTTTTCAATCTTTAGTGTGTGTTCCACCAAAAGGAGACAATCTTCAGGCATTGTGATGGACAAATTAACATCGTATTGGTCAATCAATTTAGTTGCAAAGAGTCAGAACTCAGAAAGCACACAGTAGAATAGTATATGCTATGAGAATAATGAGAGCGTATGAAGATTAATCAGTAGTGTATGTAAAAATTTTAAGAGGGCAACAATTGTTGGGTGTATATTGGGGCAATGGAAATACTAAAATGGAGACATAGTTGGCCCGCATGCAGAGCAACTAGGTTTTGCTAGCACGAAGTGCTAAAAGTTCTCCCACTAATGAAACATGGGTAGATTTCCACTCATTCTCTGTAGCTAGATCGAATGCAGGAGCAATTTATTAAGAGTTACGTGCTCAGTTTTTTTAGAACGTAAAGAATGACGCGCGCGTACCGAAGTTGTTGGCAGCCATTTGCGATGGAGTAGAAGGATTCTTTCTTTTTTTGTTAGGGTATGGCAGAAATTTCTTGCTGGCAAGGGATTGGTGTTGATTAAGAGGGTAGAAGAAGACAAAGGTGGAGTTGATGGAGGAAGATAAAATACATAATTTTTGTGGAATGAAGAAGAAAGACAAAAGAAAGAATTGAAACACTAGGAAGGAAACAGAAGGTGGAATAATCACAGGGAAGGATCGATGTTTAGGCTGATACCATGTTAAATATGATTTCCATTGATTCACAATTGTACATATATATACTACCTATCCTAGATTTTATATATAGAAAACAGTAAATACAAATAATAGCATTGATATGTAGTTATAACATAGAATCAAAACAACTTATGAATTCTCTATGGAGGAGAATCATATGGATGGGTTTCAGGAGAAGATTGAGTCTGTCTAAAAGAGTTACACGCTCTGAATTAAAAAATTAAGAAGTCGTTGAACCTCAAAAAATAAAAATACTATAAAATTTCTAAAAACTGAAAAATTAGTCACTTGAGGTGTTATTTTGTTTTTTGTTTTTAACTCAAAGACAATTTTATCATTAATATTCAAATAGAGGGTACAATACAAATCGATTCGTTACTATACGTACAGAGGATAAGCAAGATCATAATATTCGTATGAGGGTTGTATCCTCATTTACATTTCGGCTCACAATTGAGCCTACAATCTAATAGAAAATATATTATAGGCTAAGATCTCACCTAAAAAACTAGAAAAATAAACTCGTAACGCTAAGACGACATGAGACGCACAAAAAGTGTTTAGGCACAAAAATGCTTATAATTTTAATGAAATAAACTTATTGTACTATAAAATTATAAATTAAAAAAACAGGTTAAAATCTTAAAAAAAATTAAACCTAAACTCAAAACAGTTGACCTAACCCATTCAAAGTTACAACTGCCGACGAAATTGCTTTCGTGAGACGTCATTGTCGAGAGACGCCACTGCCTTAAAGAAAGAACATCATAGACGTCGCCGCCGTGAGTGCAATTCCAGGGTGAAGAAACTTTATCGTAAAGATGAAACGAGATATGCTACTCGAGTCCATGAGAGAGAGAGAGAGAGCGCGCGCTAGGGATGTCAAACGAAACCATCCCTTATCCTACCCTAAGCACACTTGCAGCAAGACGTCTGCTCCAATAAAAAACCCACATCAGATCAGAGATTTCAAATGTTCCGAACACTCTCTGCCTGACGTTGATTAGAGACCAGTAGTCACTTCTAAGTTTGAAACAGCCTGCAGCAGCCGCCGTCTGTTCCCCTCTGTCCTCCCCATAAACCAATAAAACCCTTTCACAATATATAAACCCCTCTCAATCTCTCATTTTCATTTTTAAGGAATCAAATTAGCAAAGCAACAAGAACAAAATGCAACAAAGAAAGAAAGAAAAAGAGGGTGGCCATTTATAGAGAAGAGCCGTGTGAAAGCAAGCAACCCAATCCTGTAAAACTGTAAAAATAAAAACCCAGTAGTCACATCATGGCTGTGACAACCGACAGTGACGACTGGAGCTGAAGCAGGTGGTGGTAGCATTCGGCTGCAGTTGGCCTAAGCTCTGGGTTTTGTTCCAAACAGCGATTCTGGAGCTCCCTCAGCATCTTTGGCACACCTGCCAACCCACAACTCCTCACCAGGTGACCCACACCCCACACGTCCACTTTCACCCCATGCAACCCCCTGTCCAGCTCCGGCGCGTGTCCTCCACGCTCCGCCGCAGCAACCTGGTACGGATTCAACTGTGGTGCTCCAACCGCCTCGTCAAACCCACAAAGGAGCCACTCGTTGTCCCTCTCCGTGCTCCTCGTCACTTTGTCCCACCCTATGTCCCTGTGCATGAACGACAAGTCGTGCAGTGCCACCAGAGCTTTGGTCACGTACTTGAGCGCCTCCACGAGCTCGTCGCAGTTTCTTGGCTTGAATTTGCACCCTCTTGGCTTGAAAACCAAGGCCAAGTCTGTTTCCGACGACCTGTGAATATACTCTGCATGGGGTATTCTGTGATCAAGGAAGTCGTAAATTTCTTTGACCGCTGACCACTTTCTTTGGTTGGAGAAAAATCTGGTAACTGTATTTGGGGTCAGCTCAACAATATTCCCGTTACGCAAATCAACCCTCTCAAAATCACTGTAAGGAAGTAGCATAAGCTTGTAACTTGGGGCACCCCCGTTGCTAGTACTAGTAGTCCCGCTGTGGATCATGTTTAAGCATCTATCAGCTAGCAAGGGCAATAATCCAGCAACTCTGTAACACAGGACCAAGGCTTTCAGTCTATCCGACGGCAAAGATAGATCAAGCGTCTGTAAGTTGGTCTGAATAACTTGATCTTGTCCTCCTTTACTTAGAGCACAGAATGTGACCAAACTACTTATAGAATAGTACCCGAAAATATAAGGAAGATCGTTATACGTCCATTGAAGTTTCTCCACTAATGATTTGGAAGGATGAATGTGACCTTCTCTAACTTGATCTGTCTCTTCCCCTCTCCACAAACAAAAGTTTTTCACAAACCCCGTCACATTTGGCCATTGCTCTTGCAAAGCCTCAGTTGTTGATATTGAAGATGTAGCCTTTCGAACGAAGACCATGTCGACACAACAAAACTTGGAGACGAACCTATTGATGCTGTCATCCCAAAGGCCAATGAAGGAGTCCCTACTAGTGGTAGCACCAATACCATAGTTGCTTCGAATAATGGTGCTTACAACATCGTACGTGATGGCTCTACAATCCAGCAAATCATTTGATGTAGTGAAGAAACTCTCTCTCCCCGGTGGCAAGTCCCAGTAAACGTCTTTCCGGAGTGGAAATCGGAGCTCCTCAGGCGGTGGCTGTAGCAAGTAGCTTGAAAGGTCCGATAAGCGTGGAAGCGATTGGGGTGGAACTCGAAGACAAGTGATGTAGTATTCACTTGGGTCTTGAAACTCCCATGGAGGCATTACTGCAACCGTTAAACCAGGTCCTGATTAATTATATAGGCATTTGAACATAAAATGACCCTAGTCATAATAATCTTTATATATTTTTGTTGAACAAAAAGCCCTAGTTTTAATCTAGTTTAATTTTCAATTCTTAAAAGACTTACATCTTATAGAGGATTCAGCATACGGAAGGGTCTTCTTTGAGAAGCCTTGACATTATAAACGCAATGTCAGATGTTGAACTAACCAAGATTTGATTGTCAAATAAGATTGGGAAAGTAAAAGTCTTGATCTTAACTTAACTAACAGTGCAACGTCAGAACTACAAAGATTTAGTATATCAAAGAGCAGGACGTCGTCGTTTTCATACCTGGAGTGGATGGCTTTCGTCTGCCAAAGACCTTGACTTGTTGACCAGACACAAAACGATCAACAGAGAAACCTCTAAGAGGGCCATCTTCGAAAGCTTCCATGGTGCAGGAGATCATGGAATCGTCAAAGTAAGCAAGCTCGTCCGCATTCAAGAAGCTTGAGCCGCCTTGAATCTTGATCCTCCCACGGTGGTGCTCACCTTCTTCACCCCACAAACTAACAGATTCTTCCCATGTCATCCGAATCTTCCCAATTCGACGAAGCTCCTTCGTCAAAGACGTCGATGAAGAAACACCTGCAACGTAGTCTAGTGAAGACTGGTGATGATAGTGAGGTAGATGATCAAACCCTAACAAGCTTCCCGATCTGGGGTAAAAAGGTACTTCCCCACCACCGGTCATGATCATTAGCTGCCTTGCCCTACCTACATATCATGTATCATGTATCATATCATCATCCACAGTGAATCCCCTATTCCTTTCCGACGTACAAACATATACAGATGCATAAATTTTCTAATTTTTTTGATGAAATACCTGAGTTAGGGAGGTCTTCTTCTCTGAAAGAAGGTGGTTGTGGCAAAACACTACTTGTGGTGACATAAAGAGATTGAGACCGTGTGCTATCAGCAGCTCTGCTGATCGGAGGAGTCCTCATTCTAGACCCCATAAACTGTGCGAGCTCATCAAATACCTCTTCGTCAAAAGAAGCAGGCAATCTGTGAAGCTTCCTCTCGTAAGGAGAAAGCCTGAAATAGCTCTTGTTCCCAACTTGTTCTCTATCAGCTCCTCTTTCCCACTCATAGACTTTTCGAAACTCTCCCAGCATGTTATCCCATTTCGTACCGGTTGTTTTCTCGTCTCGGTTGATCCCATTCTTCTGAAGAAACTCGGCAACTTCCCTGTCCTTATCAGCCCTTGTTTTGGCTCTGGTGGGTTGACCAGTGATATCTGAGTGGTGTTCTGAGCCTTGGCTTTGATAAACAGCCCTCCAAGCCTTGGCTAGCCACAACATCTCGTGGGGCTTCCAAACCGGACTGACATACTTGCCTCTTCGGAACTGACTGCGGTGAAGAGATGGGTTTTGTTCTTCTCCTTCTGTTTTCGTTGTGTCTTGGCCTGAGGTTGCGGAGAGAGACGGGAGAGGAGAGTGAGGTGGGGATGAGGCTGTATCTGAGGAAGAAGCTCCGGTAGTTTGGGTAGGAGTCTGTTTTTGTTGGGAAGATGGGGACGGTAGAAGCTTCCATTGGCCAGTACTGGTGTATCTAGGTCTCTTGGGATTCACAGCCTCAAATTGTGATTGATCAAAGGGCAATGAAGAAGATGTTGCACCACTGATTGGAACATACAATGGAGCAGGAATGTTAAAGGGAGCAGTAGCTCCGGTCACAACTACCGTTAACGGTGATGCTTCTTCAAGTGGGTCATTTGGAGAGGCTGAAATTTGCTGCTGCTGCTGAGTTTGTTGTGGTTGTAGGTGCTGTATGTTGGGGTTATCTCCTTTGGTTTTACCCATACTCTCTCAAAATGGGCCCAGAAGAAAATTAAGACTCTGAAGCTAAAAAGAAAGTTAATAGAGCAGAACCAGAAGAACCAGCAAGCTTGGGTGGTTTTGGTTGTTATACTGTTCAAACTCACAAACCTCACAATAGAGCAGAACCAGAAGAAATTCATATATGGTTGAATGGTTGATGTTTGCAGCGAAACCGCCAACAGGGAAAGTCGAAAAGAAAGTATAGGGCTGAATCTGATAGCTGAGCTAGCTCGCAGTTAGTTAAAAGTAATACCAGAGAGACTAAAGCAAGAGAGGGAAAGAAAAGTCGTGGTTGTGGAACTGCAATGACTGCGACCCCTCAGTCCATTAATCACATAGTTAAGAGCTCAAAATTTTGATTTATCACATTGACAGCTTAGCGTGCCTGTATTATGTACAATGTGGAATGATTAGGGTGGAGAGGACGAGTCATGATTGTACTACTGCCGGAAGTGCTTTTATGCTCAGAGAGTGCTTTTAGTGTTTGTGTTTGGTTATGGTTGTTCTATGGCTTCCCGCGTAGAGTGAGGGAGTGGAGGACTGTGAGAAAGATTGAAGGTATATTTTTGGTTCAGAAGGTGATATGGACCAGACGAATCGATTGCAAGCTCTGGCTTCAGTCAGTGTGTGTGATTGGATCGCTATCGTGCATTTGACTCTTTGCAAATCTTCTTGTTTTTGTTTGCTCTCGATCGATATCTTCTTGATTCTCTGCTCTCGTTAATCATTTGATCGTGGAAATCAATTGAACAAACTGGTATTTTGATTTTTCGTTTTACTGAAAATTAATAATGAGAGAAAAAGCTAAGTTCTAGCTAAGCTCTATATAATGGACATGAATATATCATATATGGGCATCTCACGGGTATGCCTTTTTTGCTAGTTGATAAAAGCCGGATTGTTACAAGCTATTCAATTTATGAAAGTCATGAACTGATCATCACTTTCATGAAGATTTGCTTTACATATATGCATCGTGTTACATGTTGGTTAGAGCAAGTGAGCAACCATGCATATCTAGTTCGACTTTTATTTCCGGAGTACACCTGGTCTTGGATGCTTCAAGTAGTCATTTACAATCGTACCTTCATGTATATGTATCTAACCATTTAGGTATTTATTTTCTTATTAATTTCGAAGACTCAACCGTAGTTTTATAAATTTATAAGTATGAACCATAGGAAATAACGAGCGCTAAATTATGAGGACCATAACATTCTTGAAACTTAGATGCGGTACAAAAGTCTACAGTAAGGGCGGTAATCATATCACATGACACTTGATCGACGTGCGGCACTCAAAACTGATCTAGTGGCGCAATCGCCATACGGAAGTTTGCTCAACCGGTTCGGAATGGTAAAAGAAACATTTTCAATACATGTATGTTTGAACCCTAAATGTTGAATAAGGATAATTTGGGTTGGTAAATAACAAATCCTTTTGATTAAAAAATAAAGTGTCATGACTTCATATAGACTTACGACTTGTGTCATGAAGATAAGTGCATACTGGTGCGCTAGCACAAACCAAAGTACTCACATTTGAATTCTGTTCAGAATGTGCCTTCAGGATCAGCAATCATATTCTGACAGTAGCACCACAGTGGATTTTGCAATCGTCCTGCCACCGATTACAATAGATATATACAAGTGCGTTTACCTATAACTTTATTTGCGCAAAATCATCTTCAAGAGTTTTAGTGTTACTGGTCGATAAGTCACAATTTCACAAATTTTTGTGCTAATACAAGTAAGAATGTATTGTATAATTTTTTATTTATTTTTGGTCTGCATTGTATCATTCTTCTGTGACTTTTGTGATTCTGATTCTTCTGCGGTGTTTCTGATTCTTTTGTTCAAGTATAATGTCGTTTGGGCTCGGGCATTTCTTATAGTTTCGTTAGCTAGAGTACCCTAGAGACTTCCCAAACATCCCTTCTGAAAGTGTCCGTTAAGCCACGCTATCCCAAACAAGAACTCCTTGCCAATCCTACCGTCTTCCGCGAGATAGTTGGCTCTTTACAGTATCTCAATATTACCCGTCCTGACATAGCTTTTGCTGTTAACTCTGTTTCTCAATTCATGAGTCAACCTCGTGCTCCACATCTTATCGCTGCCAAACGTATCCTTTGTTATGTCAAAGGCACCATTGATCATGGCCTCTATTTTGGTCCTCAACCCCAATCAGTCTGCCTCTCAGCGTACTCTGATGCTGATTGGATAGGTTGCCCCGACTCTCACCGCTCCACTTTAGGCTGCTACCTCATCTACCTTGGCACTATCTTGGTCTCCTAGTGCTCTAAGAAACAACCAACTATTGCTTAGTCAAGCGCTGAATCATAATATTGGTCTCTAGCTCATGCAAGTGCGGAGTGATAAAGTAGTCTGGGGTTCACATCCAAAACCAATTGGCAATAGATGGAGTGACCCAAACCCTTATAAACCACAGGCAAGGTCCCATTATTCCCGATGTGGGATATATATATCTCAACACGCCCCCGCACGTGTGGCGAATCTTCAAGCCTAACACGTGGACAACATTTGGGGTGACGTGGAGTTCGTGTGGCCTTTGGGCTTCACACGTGGACGTGGGTAACCCGCTCTGATACCATGATAAAGTAGTCTGGGGTTCACATCCAAAACCAATTGGCAATAGATGGAGTGACCCAAACCCTTATAAACCACAGGCAAGGTCCCATTATTCCCGATGTGGGATATATATATCTCAACACAGAAGTAGGGTGCGCCAAACCTTGCTGTAGTGCAACGCAAGGATGACACGTGAGAGACCCAGTAGCAAGCTACTGTGATGGACCCTTCCCTTTAAAAAATTAATTTAATATCGTGTGGACCATTGGCCCACATATCAGATATTAAACTGATAAAAACAGATACTAATATCAATCCCACATCGGGAATATGGGACCTTGCCTGTGGGTTAATAAGGGTTTGGGTCACTCCACCCATTGCCAATTGGTTTTAGATGTGAACCCCAGACTATTTTATCATGGTATCAGAGCGGGTTACCCACGTCCACGTGTGAAGCCCAAAGGCCACACGCACTCCACGTCACCCCAAATGTTGTCCACGTGTTAGGCTTGAAAATTCGCCACACGTGCGGGGGCGTGTTGAGATATCAATCCCACATCGGGAATATGGGACCTTGTCTGTGGGTTAATAAGGGTTTGGGCCACTTCACCCATTGCCAATTGGTTTTAGATGTGAACCCCAGACTATTTTATCATGGTATCAGAGCGGGTTACCCACGTCCACGTGTGAAGCCCAAAGGCCACACGCACTCCACGTCACCCCAAATGTTGTCCACGTGTTAGGCTTGAAAATTCGCCACACGTGCGGGGGCGTGTTGAGATATCAATCCCACATCGGGAATATGGGACCTTGTCTGTGGGTTAATAAGGGTTTGGGCCACTTCACCCATTGCCAATTGGTTTTGGATGTGAACCCCAGACTACTTTATCACGGAGCAAACTTGGTTATTCAGTTTTGTTACTTAGGCGAGAGCTTTTTTCCATAGTGCTCGTTCAAGTGCCGAGTCTAAGTATCATTCTCTAGCTCATGCAAGTGCTAGCTTAAACTACATGGTTAGGTTTTTTGTTACATGAGCTTGGTGCTAAGATTCAGTTTCTTGTTTTGCTTTACTGTGACAATATTAGCACCACTTACATGGCCTCTAACCCTGTGTTTCATACCCGCACTAAACACATAGAGCTTGATTATCACTTTGTTAGAGAGAAAGTAACCCTTGGGAGCCACAGAGTTTGCTACATTCCTTCCGTGGACCAGCCTGCTGATCCTCACAAAGCTGCTCCACTAGGCTTGACATCTTCTTCTCTCGACCAATCTTGTCCGTCTAGGACCATCAAATTTGCGAGGGGATGTTAGTACGAATCAATCTCCTCCTCGAATCAGGCTATGATTAGGCTGTTACTCTTCACAACTCAAAGAATCCTCAAGGGTTAATGTTATTCAATAGCTAGAGTGATTTATGTAAAATGTTATATTTTAGATTAATAGCTAGCTTGATTAGTGGGATTTGTAGATCTGCTAGACATCAGCTAAAGCTGTATATATTACTGTAAAGCTTGTAACAGCAGATTTAATGAAAATACATTTAAACATAAACTCATTAACCAGCCAAATTCATAACAAACCTTTCGGTTCAATTTATCAATAGCTTTCGCAACTATATTAGTAGGATTCAATATACATTCCCATGAACACTAGCTAGCTTCTGCAAATCAAGAAATATATTATGTGATTCCATAGATACAGTTCTTGGTTTCATTTGATGAAGCATTCGTGTGCTTAAGGCTAATTGCTTGGTAAATTCGCTTATATGCATGACGGGTAAGGATATGGTGTGTTAACGCATGCATGTGATGTATTAACTTTGTCCTTAAGTTGTAAAATGAGTCCTCATAGTAGTAATATTAGTCCTCAAAGTTGTAATTTCAAGTTGAAAAAAAAATAGTTACAACATTAGTCTTCATTTGTCCTTAAAATGATAACTGAGTCTTCAAAGTTGTAATAATTTTTAAAAAATTATTTTAAAGACTCAGTTACCACTTTAAACACATATTTTATTACTTTAAGGATACATAGAGGTATTTATCTACTACCAGTTGATCATTATTTCATGGGTCGAAAATATATTTATCTACTATCGACTACAGTGATCAAAACCACATTGTTCATCAATAATTCAGTCAAAAATAAACAGTGATCTTCGGTGTGGAACTAGGACGCCCTTACCAAGAGTAAATGAACTTTTGTTTTTGGGAGAAGCTGTGCCAACTACGCTACAATTAGCCACAACTGGCAATATTTAATCGTATCAAAAAAACCGTTTCTTAATCGTATCCAAAAAAATCGTTTATTAATACTTTCATATACCAGAAGATAGTAATGTGCCATAAAGATTAATTAGAGTCATATCTGTAGTAAGCACTTTATTTATTTTCACTGTCTGCTTAGGCTTTGGTGGAATTGGCTTCTGGTAAAGCCAAAAGTATGTATCCAAATTACTAGAATTGGCACGCTGCATGCATATATGGCTCTCACGCACAGAAGAGAATATTTACTAGAATTGCGTTTTTACCAATTATCCTGAATTGGAACAACAACATATACATATAGCTGCAAACCTAGCTAGGTCTGCACACAGGCAGCTTGTGATTCAATTCTGCTCTGTATATGTACAATTAAACGTTCTCATTTTTACAACACATTAGTAGTACTCCATCACTTATGCATGGAGTTCCTTTGAAATCAATAGCCGCTACTACAACAACCAATACACAGAAAGATGATAATAATTAACAAGGGAATAATTGATCTATGATACGCAACGCTAACAACAAGAGCTATTAGCACAATTAGGTTGTGAAATAGAACTCGATCGATCTCTCTGTTTTTTTTTCTTTTTCTGACGTGGTTGATTCTACCATGCCAAATATGAAACCGAATCGGTATGCGTGCGTATTTCTATTGAATTCTAAAATAAAACTCTGCTAGTTATTTTTTTAAATTGGTTGATTTCGGTAGGGAAAACGATCATGATAGTTTTATTTATTTTGAATATAGAGAGTTGGTTGATATATATATATATATATATATATATAAATATAGTCTCTATCCAGAGTGAAGCTTCGCTCTGGAATTAACGTGCGAAGGTCCTTATTTGACTCACTTTTCGGTCATATTTTTCGATCATACCCGGTCAGTGTCTAGATACATATCGTATGATCATCCTTACAAAGTTTCATCCAGTTTGGTGATCGTTTGCACACCGAATCAGATAAAATAAATCAATAGAACAAAATCTGTCCAAGTAGAACCGTTGGAGTAAATCATGATTATGGAGGCTTAAACGGTCACCAAATTGGATGAAACTTTGTAAGGATGATCATACGATATGTATCTAGACACTGACCGGGTATGATCGAAAAATATGACCGAAAAGTGAGTCAAATAAGGACCTTCGCACGTTAATTCCAGAGCGAAGCTTCGCTCTGGATAGGGACTGTATATATATATATATATATATATATTTCATAGTTTATGAATGGATCAACTAGTCTACTTAAAATCAAATTGAAAGCCCTTCTTTCTTGGATCAAAAGTGAATCATTATATCACCATATCACGCTAGGCGACAAGTAACATCAATTTTAGTAGCGCAGAAGTCCATGTATATATACGAGTGCTACACATTGATCTGTTACATGCAGAACAGTAGTGATCACTAAATCCACATGAATTTTGGGGTTTTGACCCTATTGCATACTCGTGATTGCTATACACACACAGAGAAGGAGACGACAATTGCCTCGCCATTTCCCATAATGCTCAATTACACTGTTCCTCTCTCAAGTCTCTGTTACACCAGTAAGGCTGCACCAGCACTCTGAATAAGCTTTGCCTAGCTTAGCTTCGCGCTGGACCATCATAACTCCATTCAGCAATAATCGATCCCCATATATATATGTATAGCTATCATAGATCGATTCGATTAATTCGACCTAGCTTAGCTTTGAATTCTCAAACCGTTAGCCAATTAAATGACAAGTACGTAAATGGCATCTGGAGCTGCCTGCAGCCTCGATGAAACCCAGCTACCCAGCTACATAATAAACCTCGATACAGTTAGCCTCCTTAGCTAGGACGGCTAATCCAGGCTCCAGTGCATTCTAATGTTCCTTGCAAAGGCTACACACCAAATGCTTTCAGAAGCATTATAGTGCTGCTTTTAACAGGATCATCATACAGTGATCTGCTTTTTTCTGGGTTGAGCTTGAATGCCACTGCCATCTAACTTAGATCTGAAACACACAAAGCTTCAATGCCACAGTCGACCTGCATATATTTATTTCGATGTGTCTTACTCTTATATGTGACATATATATTTATATAGTCGTCTGTCGTCCTAAAGCTACCAAAGCAAAAGCCTTAAAGCCCCCTCTACCCAAATTCGCATCTATGTAGGTGGACTAGGTTTCATCTCTTTTAACTACAAAAACATGTTTTGTTGGGATTTGAGACTCTAAAAGCTGTGTTGCCACTTCCATTTTTATTCGTGTCTTGTATGCATCTGTGAACGCTGAAAATGCATGTCTTCTTGGTTTGGTTGTTTTAATCGTGGTGATTTATCTACAGCCTAGAAGTAGTTAGACAAATCCTCTTTTAAGAGTCAAGTCCAGCTTCTTCTTGTCGCTAAAGTTTTTAGCATATGTAACATCAATATATTCTGTTCTTCTTTTTTATAACAATTAGTACCACTTGTGTATGAAGCTGATAGAATTAGAGAGAAAATTGATTCTGTATGGAATCTTGGAGTCTTATCACAAGAAATGAGCTGGGGTGCAGGTGGCGACTGGCCGGTATGTAACTAACCACGTAATGTGATAACCCTAATTAAGAAATGAGCATGTGATAAATTTTTTTTTTTTGTTGACTGAAAAGGACTACAAAGATGGATTCTTTACAGTTCTTTGTAGTCATTTGCAGTAAAGAAAATAATTTTTTTCTATTTTATATTCACATCTTAACTGTTTATTTTATAGGTATTTATAAATATATCATTTATATAAATTTTCAGCTATATTGAAAGTCGATAAGACATTCATAAGTGTGATTTACTAATTATGAACTTGAACGGTTCATGTTTGATAGATTTGGTTCGTCCATTAATTTGATCTAATTTGTTACCTTAACGATTACCGATTTGGCTAAACATTTTTAAGACTGATTTACACATATAGGCTTAAAAACTGAACAAATGAGATGTCAAGATGTGATTAAAAAATATATTTTTTAAATTAAAAACCGAAAAATCTTCAACTAATCTCCAAATACTTCATTGACCATTAAACTTGAATGTGTAGATTCTATCGGTCTGCTGGATACCAATTGTACAATAATTCAGGTTTAGGCCCAGATAGGTTTAAGCCCAAACACGGCATGATCTGTCTCATTTTATTGGGCCTTGTTGCCACCTTCCCATTATTCCCAGAAGTGAAAGCCACAATCGAGACCAAGAAAAAAAAAAGTGAAAACGACATACCTTGTTTTGTCGTTTATAACCTAGCAATAGTTAAAAACGGAGCAGCGGATTCGATCCCTGTCTATATATTTGATCCAGGAACGTTTTCCAGAAGAGGTTGACATGCAGATGGTCGAAGCTCTTGTTATTCATGACAAAACGGTAGGCTCCCGTTCTCTTCTCTAGGGTTTACGATTTAGGGTTTAATGTATAGAAATTGCTAGGTACAGTTATATATATAATATACTTATACTTATTCATTCTTTTGAAATTGCTAGGTACAGTTATATATGGTTCATAAATTTGTAGGGGTGTTGAAACTGATAGTCTTTTCTACAAACCACATCCGCCTCTATATCTATAATAACTATATTGTGTTTTTTTTCCAATGGGCATATGCATGGAAGAAGATGTGGTTTGTGAAGAAATGGGTGCCAATTTCAATCCCCGTTTTTTATGACAAACTTGCTGATGGCTTTCCGTCTTTATCAAGCTGGGACGAATTTGATATATGTTTTCTACTTATTGAAGTGACTCACTACTCCCAGCTAGCGCTTCTGTTAGATTAACAATACAATTTCAAAGACATGCTTTTCCATAACCAAATCAAAGATATAGTTTTGTATTATTATTAATTCTAGATCCAAACAATATATGAATATAATACCGTTTCTTTCTTGCTTTCAGTTTGTTATTCGATATCGTATTCAGTTGTCCTTTTCAAATTAGGGTTAGCTCAAATAATTGTCGATGATATGTATAGCAAACATCCAAACAAGCCAAATAAATATATTAGACCCAGAACCTCGATTAGTGCTTCATATTAATGGGATAATCTTCATGTCATGTTTCTTTAAGCTCGCAAAAATCTTCAACTTTTAAACCCATCTCGTATGAATTGGCCAAGTTTAATTCCTAGCAACAATCGTATCTATTTATATTGGGAGCCTAGTTTTCTATAGATTATGTAAGGACTAAGGTCCTTCAATGTTTTTCCTTTAACTTTGATCAAGGGTAGTGAATAAAACATAAAGAAAGGGAAGGCAATTTGAACGATAAGATTTTGAACACGCTAGAACTTATTAGAAGCAATACCAAAACAAACAGTTGAGACAAATGTGGAATAATGTCTCTACTCATGAAGGGTATAATACTCATAGGACATTAATCATATTTTAAAATACAGTTTGAAGACTAGTACTTTTAATTAAACCTATACATCGGAGACGAAGTCATGTCTACTAATTTCTCAAGTTACGTACATGACTGATGATGACTCGAAACAAAATACAAAGGCCAAACAGATGCTTTTTTTATCAGTCTCCCAAAATAAAAGATTGAGATTTGGATTCATAATCTCCTCTGTGATTTAGCATTTGTAGTATCCTTTTTGTTATCAGAAACCTCCATCCCATACCCTTCAAAATCAGTATCATTTCCGTCGTTTTCTTCATTTTCATCATCCTCCATGCCTCCCACATTTGTTATCTCCTTCTTCTTTGTTCCCATTCCCCCCTTAAGCCAATCCGCTACTTGTTTCATGGTGGGTCGATTCTCGGGGTTGTTATCGGTACATTTCATCGCAATCGTGATAGTGAACTTCACTTGTTTACGATCGAACTTGCCCTTCAACCTTGGATCTGCAATGTGATTATATGCACCCTTTTCGACATAGGGGGTTGCCCATTGCACAATGTCACGTTTAACTCCGCCAGGGAGTTTCTCTATTGGCTTTCTCCCGCTAATTATCTCTAAGAGCAAGATACCAAAGCTGTAAACATCACAACTCTCTGAAACTTTTCCCCACATAGCATATTCAGGAGCTAAATAACCAAGAGTTCCTTTCACTCTAGTTGTCAGATGACTCACACCCTCTGGAATCAGCTTTGCAAATCCAAAATCAGCGACTTTTGCTTGAAAATCATTGTCTAGAAGCACATTGCTTGCCTTTATATCTCTGTGTATTATATGAGGATTGGCCTCATGGTGCAGGTACCTTTTAACAATTCGATCATCAAAGATAATACAAGATAATATATCAATACTATTAGAAGGGATTCATTGTCAATAATGATTGAAAATTATGGCCATGAATGAGCAGGAAACTTTTGAAAACAATCTTAACATGAGGGAAGATCCAAGCACCACAAATTGAAAGAAAAAGAAGTCAGACAGCCTAAGCTCAACCTCCCACTCCATTAATCCCCAATTTGGGAGTGCTGTTGAGTATATAATAACTTATAACTTTTAGCAACTTATTCTCACAATTTTTTGAAACTTGATATATAAGAGAATACCAAATTTGAGAAAAATATAACCCAAACTAAGCTGCCGATATATTGTGGTGGTTTTCTCATACATGCAGAATCTAGAACTTAAATAGGCATTCATTTTCTCACAGAGTATGGGTTTTGCTTGATTTGTTATCTTGTTTGCGGCTATGGTTGGATGATGACCGTACTTAGTTTTGTGGCAAACTTTAGTATTCATTAAAAAGAGACAAACTTGAGGTTGTTTACCTTGATCTCAATATGAGAATGAACCAGACGGCAGCTATGTTAAGCATCTTTTTCAAATATATATATATTCATCTAATGAAGAACTACCTTTGATTGCAACTGGTACTAAAGAAATACACTGAGATGACCTAATCAAGGGTTTACTTTTTATTTTCTAAAAACCATTGATTTTTTCTGTGCAAACGGAAGATTAACGAGTTTAGAGCTTACGATAAGCCATCAGCTGATCCGATCATGATGCTCAATCTTCTTGGCCAATCAAGAAGACAATCATTTGCAAGCTGGCCATGTAAATGGGTGATCAGGCTATGGTTAGGCATGAAATCATACACTATTAGTCTTTCATCACCTCCGGCGTAGAATCCACGCAGCCCTAACAAATTTCTATGTCTCACCCTCCCTAGTATCTCAACTTCCACCGCAAATTCCATCTCCGCCTTTGGGCTCATGGTCTTCAGTCGTTTCACTGCTATCTGCACATATACACACAGATCATGACCAGAATGATAAAAGAAAGAACTCCCTACAACCAATATCATAAGAACTGAAACTTAAAGGAGAGTAGGAGGGAGATGAAAATGATAATTACCTCGACGCCTTTGCTTGTTCGACCCCAATACACACTTCCAAAACCTCCCTCACCGATCTTGTTATCATGGTGGAAGTTGTTTGTTGCATGAAGAAGCTCCTTGAGAGGGTATATATCCCAAGGGTAATCTCTATTTTTGGTCACCCTGATATATATCAGAACTCCTTAAGTCAATACACAAACAAGCCTGCCTGCTAATACGATTTGATCAAGTAGATGTATCTAAGCAAATATGTATTGTACCTGGGGGTCTCAGCTGGCTGATTCTCTTCCTGAGAGTCGACGCAACAAAAGCAGTTCCAGGGCATTTTACTCGAAAACAAACCAGAAAGCATGTACTGATGAACGATGTATATAATGGATTATTGGGAGTGTGACTCGAGCTGTGTGAGTTGGCGATGAGATGAAAACAAAAGGTTTGATCAAAGCGAGGAAGAAGGCAACAGATTAGTATTTCGGAAACTTTGAAGCACAAGGGAAGGAGGCTTATGGTGAAGACAAAAGGCAGCCTTAGAAGTCAAGGAATTTGCAAGTTTATATATAATGGTATATAATATCAAAGAACAACCCCTTAAAAGATCAAAATATAAAACAAGAAAATTTTAATTAGGCTGTACACAAACAGCCTTCACCTTGATGTATTCTTGTGCTTGTAAGCTAGCTTTTGCCCACCCTAGCCTTTACAATATTTTTCCATCGGAAACGTCACATTTTTTAAATTTGTTATATTAATTAGACTTAGTAATTTTGAAGTTCCGTAAAGTTTGTAGCTTTGGTAGGAATATTATTTGAATTTTAACGGCCAAAACATATATAAATGTCAATTAGCTTCGGTAAACTATTTTGGAGGATACATACGTGTGTGTGTCTATACTTTAAGTTATAGTGGATGAAGTTGGCTCTATACCCATCAATCGTGACTTTTCAACGTTATAAGCATTCCAGAAAGGGGAAAACTAAGTTTGTCTAAAAACAGATAGGAACAGTGCTCTCTATCAAAATTAGCCCGAATCATCAATCGGTGTGTATATTTTATTTTGAAAACATCCTACTCAACGAAGCAGCTAAGTTTGATTATTGGGCCCATCGTATACAGATCTCTTGATCGGGACTGGGTAAACTAGGCCTAATTTGGGCTTGCGACGGTGCTCAAGTTGGGCCGATGTTATACTCTTCATTTTTATAGTTTTTTGAAAATTTTACAATTAAGTTTATTTGCAAGTGAAGTAATTAACAAGCATTTATCGAACATGCTTGATGATCGATTCCAAAGATTTCAAACATGGAGGTATACATGTTTACGCATGTACTTGTGCATTGTCAGGATTATTCAGATAGTCATTTGTCATAATTTTCAGTACTAGCTAGCTCCCATTGATGACATTCCCCTAGCTACCTGCATCTCAATGCATCAAGTATGTAGTGGTTCTTTTCTCCATTCCATGCGTTCTTAATGCCCTCCTCACCACAAATGAACACAATTCATATTCTGGAGCACCCAAACACTCAGTAATATACATTATAAGTAGTTAATATGCCAAGACTGAAATATATATGTACACTAGCTTTCATAGTTGCATTGCTAAAGAAGCACAAGAGGCCGGGGTTTCTGTTTCAGAAAGTTGGGAATCACATGAGTACGTAGGAGTAGCACTAGTGTTCCTCAAATCTCAATCATGGTATATATACAAGGGACAATGGCACTCGGATTAGAACATCTACTAGCAAAATAGTTTTTCTTTGTCTGAGTATAAACACTGAGACTTTCTGGCAACTCCATCAGAAGGTCGTAAAAACTGCAAAAATCATGGTACTGTGTATACCTTTGTATGTGCATGGTTACATCAAACTCAAGTCACTCACCTATATCCCTTTTGATGTATGTCATAATGTCAAGATAAACGCCATGCCAGTTAACGTGTGTGTGCGTGTGTGTGTAGATATACACATTACAGGTTAATGTATATTACTTCTATTGAATCTACAATAGGTAGGACATACAAAAGATTTCATGAAGTACGTAGAATATTAGGTTGAGGAGAAAATTATAGACATATTAGATTCTTGAACACCTTTTATTCAAGTTCATGACCGTTGTAATTAAGTTTCTTAAAACTCAATTCAGAATAGAGCAGTACAGAATGTGAAACATAGTATTTATTAGGTTGAGCACCAAGCTACACGCGCAAAATCAACACACAACTTATAAGTTATCTAGCTAGGCTCCGTTCTGATCAAAGTTGTTCAATCAACGTAGTGAAAGGAATACCTATCTCCCAACTAGAATGTCATGCTGACTAGCCAGAATTGCATAAATAATTCAGTTTCAGTTGCAGCTCAGGCAAATTCTGACAAGCCAAATCTTCCACCTGCATGCGAATTCGAATAACAAACACTATGAACTAATTTGTTGAATCCATGGTTTTAGCTGTAGTAAGATCGAGGTAGTAATCAAATTTTAAAGGATTCAGCAGTCATACCTCACACTGAATAGTGTGAAACAACCTCTGATTTACTGTGGTGGAAGCACACTCCACAATGGTAAGGCCCTCCGCAAGCAATGCTTTCAGTACTCCTGAAAGAGCAAAACCTTCTAGCTCACTGCTATTTGTACTACTACTACTACTAGTACTTACCACAATCTCCACTCCACCCCAACATGTTGCGCCAACCATGATATTGGAAGTACTCTTAGCACCCAAATTTCCAGTAATTTCAGGACTGAAATCATGAGCAGAACTACTGTAATGTTGATGCACCCTTGTAAGCTCTTCCCTCTTGGCATTCAGCTCCTGTGTCTTCTCCTTCAGTTGCTTTATATAATTCACTGCTTCGTTGATGTGCTCCGAGAATGAACGTTTTCCCTGAAAACCCCATCAAACGATAAAACCCTACCTAGAATCATTGTGAATTTGTGATTAATTGATTCACTATCGAAAACCTAGATATGTTTAAACTCGATCAACCACCCCAGAAGAAATGGATCCCATCTGTGCAAACCACTAATTACTAATCAACTAATTAAACAATTACCTTGATGGATTCAAGAGGGAGGAGGGATCGAAGTGATGCAGTACGAATCGCCATAAGTTGTCTCCGTTGGCGCTCATTGTCCCTACGCATGATCTTCCTTTCGTGTGCATCAGTATCCTTATTAACATTTGCTTCACTAATATTAATATTGGATAAACTGAATCCCTGCAGATCATGAAATGGCAAATCGTCAAGACTATCCGGCATCATGATCAGATCTTGTTGCATAAAATCTTCTTGTTGGGGAGTCGAAGATACTTCGAATCCCAAATGTTCGCTTTGATCATCATGAGGGAAAGAAAACATTGAACAAAGCCTGGATATGGATTAAGGTAAGAGCAACTATAAGGAACTAAAGGACATAGATACGTTTGTTGAGATCTTCAGAGATCGAGGAACTTAAATTATTTAGTGTGCTTATGATTTCTTGTTATTTTTGTTAAAGAGGAAGGCCCTCTGGACGGCATAAAATATAAAGGCATAGAAACTATAGGCCATTTTTCTAGTAGTGTGGCATTGTGAGCAGTAGTGAGTACACGCATATATTCTTTCACTTTTGAGCTGCACCAATTACTGCCTGGTTACTTTCACATTTGGTGGAACATAATCTGTCGGAAAGTCAGCAGTTTGACCATCGAGCCAGGTTTACACTAGCTACGATATTAATCAATCTCATTATATGTGAATATATATGCGGGAGTTACACCTAAAACAATCTCGTATCTGCGTGTTAGATTGATGGCATTATATTGTATATATACAAAGGAAATTTTCATTTGAATATGCTCTTCAAATTGAACTGATCGAGTAGTTCAGGAAATACTCATTTGCGATAGCTTGTTTCATTTTTGTGTAGGAGGTTTTCTAATCTATGGTCCTAATCCAGGCTGATAATCCATTTCTAATTGGTTCTTAATTTTTTTCTCTCAACCTCTGCAATAGTCTCCACCAAATTCGAGTGATATTGCCCCGAACCACTTCATGACAAAGCCAAGTGATGATAGTCCGACTCTCCAGAACAGTAGACTAATTACTCGATCGGGACGAATGATATTCTCATTGAATTGCAAAGTGAGTAATGATGAATACTGGTTCTAATCCTCAGTAATCTCTCCTTGAATTGAAGAATGAGCGAGAAATTGGAGTAAATAGAAGCTCCCAGTCTCTAAACCTATAGCTGATAACCATAAAATTATGCAGAAGCAATAACCTCCTGTACGTTAAGCCAACAACTTCAGCACCGGCCTTGCTACGCAATCATAGAGTAAAACATACTAAAGTGAAAATTCTATATCAGTTTTTGGACCAGCATGCATATTTTATTAAGAAGTTTTATCATGTGTTGCTAAAAGCTGATACAGCTTGCAGTAATGATGAATACTGGTTCTAATCCTCAGTAATCTCTCCTTGAATTGAAGAATGAGTGAGAAATTGGAGTAAATGGAAGCTCCCAGTCTCTAAACCTGTAGCTGATAACCATAAAATTATGCAGAAGCAATAACCTCCTGTACGTTAAGCCAACAACTTCAGCACCGGCCTTGCTACGCAATCATAGAGTAAAACATACTAAAGTGAAAATTATATATCAGTTTTTGGACCAGCATGCATATTTTATTAAGAAGTTTTATCATGTGTTGCTAAAAGCTGATACAGCTTGTAATAAAACTTAATGAATTAATCCGATGAAGGAGAGCCGCAATTGCAACAGTATCACGGAAAAGATACGCATGTCATATATAGACTTCTCTATAATACTACTAAACCTGCTGTGTGAATAAGTTCTTAATTAAGCCCTGCCCTTCGTTTTTTTCTTTTTCTTTTTTTATAATCAAAATCCACGTATATTCATGTATCAATATCACATTAGTTAGCTGCTTTAAACTCATTGTATCAATATCACAATGTTCAAAAACCGCAAGGTGTGGGAGCAAAACCTTTATATAAGACAGGTATATAAACAAGGTAAAACCCTAAACATTCCCAAGCTAGCTAGCCATATTATTCCATGACCCATCATCATCATCATATCTTTGCATTATTAAGCTTTAAGAATCCAATATCTTCTATAATAATCTATGTTGCACCGACACCGATACGGCGACATGACAATTCTAAAAAACGTAAGATCCGACAAGATAAATAATTAATATATTTATATATTTTTAATACATAAAAGAATTATTAAAAATATAAAATTATTGAAGGAGAAAAGATAACGAGAATAACGGTCTACTCATTCATTGATAGAAAGACTTATTTATAGGCATTATATAGAGTCTCCCGAAGGATTTAGAAGTTCTATCAACTGTAATTTATTCTAAAAAGGAAACCGGATTAACTAATCCTATGTGTATTAGGGCAAGACACATAACAGAAGGACGAAAACATAATTTCCTTAAACACTCCCCTTGTGTTGCGTCCATAATACGATATGGTGCTTATGATATTACCTCGGTAAAAACCTTGCCAAGTAAAGCAAAAACCTCGTGGGTAAAACAAAAGACTTGGACGAATGGAAAAAGAGCACAACGCACCAACTACAATTGAAGATAACATGTGATGCATGTAGACTCGCCCTGATGTCTACACAACGACTCCCCTTGATTGGTAACTCAATCTCGGAGTACAGATAAACGGCGCAAACCTATACATTTCACATACTTCAAAAGTAAACTTGGGGAACGATTTAGTCATTAAATTCAGCCACAACATCTTTAGAACAGACTTGCTATGCTTAGCATTACTTTGATCTTTAAGGAGAAAGTTGCCTAACACTCAAAACATAAATTCGCGTTGAAAAACATATCCACGCATGGCATGCCCTTCGTGTACTTAAACAATCATAACGTCTTCGATACAATAGGTATAGACGAACCGTATAAAGTTCTAAAAACTAGACACACGTAGCTTTCCAACCACATAAGGTTTATAACCTAGTTCATCTTGAGCTGATCACAAAGCTTTGTCAAAGTTAATTGTTCAGCAAAAGCAGATTCTCGGATAGATCCGTCATATTTTACAAAAATAGCCATAACTCACTCAATATGATAGGGTAATCAAATGGTTGGTTTCCCTGGAAAGTAGACACATAGACCTTTCCAATGGTACCAATTTCATAATTTTCCAACGAGTGGACTATCATGTAGATCTCGTGGAAGTTGACCTACGAAACTGGGTAGATTCTGATTTCGTCATTAATGTGTCTTTATGTAGGGATGAATAAGCCACAACCTTTCATAGAAAGAATCACTGCCATTACATTGGTGTTGCGTGGGCGCATCTGGCCATTACCTTGATATTCCTTCACACTCATCTAAAAAGGAGCGAAGTTGCTTAACCGCTAGGAAGAGAGTTGAAAGACTATGGAAAACTTGGCCTTACAAGTTTGTAGTGAATGAGATGTCGAGTCAAGCATATTGTAACAAATACATGAATGTGCTACCGTACTTAGATGGAGGATTTCTCCTAAGACTTCTTCATCATATAGACGAAACATGTCTTCTCAACACTTTGACCGATCAAGGGATACATAGAGGCATAACTTCATCGTCCTTTTGCCTTAAGTAGACAGATGAATAAGCATCATCAATGACAATCCTCACTTTTGAGACCAAGTATTCCCAAGATCCTTTTATTCTTAATTTTGGATCAGTGACATTTCTTAGTTTAATAAGAGTTCATCATGATTCATCCAGAATTTTCATGCAAATAGACATAATTCTTCATATCCCTTTCCTAATTAAGTAGATACTTAACAAAGACCTTGTAAACACGCTCCGTGGTCAAGAGCCACTTGATTTGGGTGAAAACCGATCTATTCAAGATCTTTATGTACATCTTTTAGTTCCCAAGAGGGATAAGTTGTGACCACAAGTTGCATGTTCAATTTTTTGGAAACTACCTAACTGACAAGGTAGTGGACTGTAATGACATCTATTAAGAGAGTATATCTCATCGTAGTCGATTCTAGGGCATTTGTGAGAGACTTTGCGCTAGGAGGTGAGTCTAAACTCTTTTTCTCACTACACTTTATAACAAAGACATAACTGATAGAATTTACATTTGGGGTGTTGACATCACCTAACCAAAGAACTATCTCTCTGTTTAAACTAGATCGCATTTTTCCATCTAGGCTAATCTACAACGTTGGTATTTTCTCAACGAAGTATGGTTCGACATCAAACTCATTAAACCACGTCATCATGTACACCGGTGTAATGTCTAAGTGTAGAGATCTATATATGGATTGGTATTGACATTGAGGAGTCCCTCAATGATTACCATAATTCAATAATAACAGACGAATGAGTATCATTGATCAAATGATCAAGTTGTGCCAAACTCGCATTCTTCCTTGGCGAGAATGTATCAAACCAAGTGGCCTCCCCCTAAACCGTGGGAGCCACGACATAGCGACATCATCTACCACATTTTTGGTGTCACCATGCCACCATCTATGGGTGACGACATGTCCTCTTATTCGGACATTAATCCTTGCAGGCATGTTTGCAGCATGTATATGTGATCTCGTCACTTTAGGAAACTTGATGAGACACAGTAGGGACAAACGAGATCGTCTTATTCTTATCTCCCCCTAACGACGGGAAGACTGACTCATCAAAGTGACATAAAATAGATCGTCTGTTAAGGTCTTTACATAAGTGGACTATATATAGTCGGAATCTCATGTCTTATTCAAAGACAATATTCATCATAAATAACCTATCATTGTGCGTTTGTGGTGGTGCAATATGGCACATATAACATGTGGATGATATAGATTGCAGAACGTTAACAAATATGTATACCGTTACAACCGTAACATAAAGATTTAAATGATGGTGGGCAAAAATGAATAAGTAAAACTATGACTTTGCTACAACCCGTAGTCGTTGGTCTTACAAGTCCAAAAAAAAAACCACTGGCCTCACCGTCGAGACCGATAAAAAAGAAACTGGTTGAACAGACCGCTAGCATTACCGAACATTTGTTTTACACATCCTTTAACGGTTCACTATTCTCTAATGCATCTACCAAATTTTGTAAGCAGATAGAAATGAAAGTTAGGATTACAAAACCGCCAGCCTCAAAGATGGAACCAGCCTAAAACTTGCCGAACTGTCCGTCAGAGTCGCTAAACATCCATGAACACTTATATTGAGCGGTTCACCACCTTCCACTTCTCCAAATGCCACAAAATTTTGTACATAGGTAGGTTTGGATGTTAGGAATCTGTGACCGTAAACAGAACCTCAAGAACATGTCCAAAAGTTGTTGAACCGAATCTTACAATGACTAGTCCGCAAGCTGAAAAACAAGAAATTCTAGGTTTTTTCATCTTTTCAATCATTGGTAAGGTGCCCCATAACAGCTAATTGTTATGGCTTAAGTTAAACCATTGTGAACATCACCATAACATTATTATGACTCAAAGTGAACAATGAAAAACCATTAATCTAATATCTTATGTATCATTCTTATAAAATCACTCATAGACATTGTAATTAATGTCTTACTTAGTAAACAACGACTTTTTAACATCTTGTTTATACGCTAGTCTCTATATTTTATTGTCTTTAGCATAGGAGGGTGTCGCTCCTAATCTTCGCTAAAGAATATTATTTACAAAACAAGTAACGAGCATGGCTAATGTGAGATCATAGGGGTTTTTCTGCGTCATATTTGCTTATGAAAACATGAGTAGTGCCTCCATTGTATAAGACAATAATGTGAAAGACTTTAATGTCATCCATAGGCCGTGAACATTGCTCATAGCTCCACCAAGTGGAATTTTAGTGATCTTTGATCTCAATGGTTACTTTGCTCAAAAGATAGAATGTTCGTGAGAGTCTTTACTCTTTAGTATACGGATCATCAAAACACGTCCAAAATTGTCCCGGACGATTTATGTTAAAGCCTACATGAGTTAATATCTCAATTCTCATCATTGGAGACAATAACCGGTTCAATTAACCAAATCTTAGTGACTCATGAATGTTGCGCATTCATTATAATGATACATAAGAAATTCTCATCAATTCTCACAATGTGTTTTTAGGTGATAAACGTTGACATGAATATCATTAAATCATAGTACGGTTCGATTGCTTCCTTATACATGTATAAAGAGCGTATGTGACTTGAATCAGAACACCATTAGACATTGGAACTTGAGCATTAATCCGCTCTTTGATTATTTCAGATGATCTAGTCATCGTAGTCACAACGGATTTATAAAGAACTAAATCCATGAATAGTTGTCTATTCCTTGTAATAAGATAAACACTCAATCTCGATACGACACATTCATATATAAGAAAGTAGAAACAACAGTCTTATGTCAAGACATAGAAACTGAAATATGTTAACAATTTCGATGGAGATTCAAAAAATGTATTAGAATCTTTTAGAGTGCATTACATGACATGTAATACTACATAGATGGACGAAACAAGGCCTAGAACATGCCAAAACTTGGCAAAATTAGTTGTGAGCATCTACAGCCCACTGTTGGATCTTGTAGAGAAAGAAGAAGATTTTTCAACATCCAATTTTGGATGACATTTAGCGTAACGTAATTTTCTTTTTGCAATTATGAATCCGCTTAAGAGTGTAGAAGACTACTCTTATGTGTAACGTCTTTGCAATTGTATAAGTGTGCATTGTGCTACACTTCACATTTCAAATCCTCTTTTGATCCAAAACCGATGTGCATTGTGCAACATCATGACATGTCAAGTGTGCATTGCGCCACACTTGGTTTAATTATGATGCCCAAGTATGCATTGTGTCATACTTGGTGTGATTTCAGCATTCATAAACGTCACTTTATAGTAACTGGTGGTCTTTTGTAATCCAATGTAGTGTCATGTTGTAATGCGATATATTACATTAACATATAGCTTATGTAAATCGAACCATATGTGTCAGACAAAATCTGAATATATATGCCAACAATTATATCGAGGTTTTGACCATGAATTTAATTCAAAATATAACGACCAAGTAACTTTAGTCAGATATGTGAGGTGTATGCCTTCATAAAACTTGGAAAAATAAACAGATTTGTAGTCACTTAGACTATTAAACCGAAATCATATGCTTCATATATTCCGCAATATACATTTTGCTTTTAAAATCCGTAAATGTGAGAATAATGTTCTTATCTTATTCCATATAGTGAGTTTCTTATTACAAAAACTCCATATATTTTGTATACATTGGCCATAATATTGATTTCATTACAAATAATGAACCGATCGATGTAGAATCACATTAATAACAAAAATTTTCTTGTGTTAGCCCAATTTTTAATATGACATGTGGGGTTCAAGACATTGCCTCTCCCTTTTTTTCCAAAACTCGTGACATGAAATTTGTCACTTTTTTTTATATGCCAAATTCAAGGCTCATGTTTCGGTCAAATATTTAAACAACAAGATGAAATATTGACTATTATCGATATACGATAATTAATTCCAAGTAATGAATTATGTCAAGACCAAAGTTTATGGTAACTCAATTCGATGTAAACCATGACAAATTTCGTCACAAATCGATGTTAATCGTGACATTTCCATTACAAATCGATATTAACCAAGACAATTTCAGTCGCAAATCGATGTTTGTCTCATTATTAACCACGACAATATTTCGTCGTAATGCCGTGACTTGTCAAACCGTCACAAATTTTAACTTTGATATGAGGGGTCACAATCCCTCAATATCGTCTCACGTTATAAAGAAATGTAAGATGTAGAAGAAGGCTACGAAGTCCCGCTATGAAATTAAAATTTCAAAAGCGGCAACTTTTATAAAAGTTTACGTGCTAGTTTGCCGTGTAAGAGAAGTTGCCTTTGTAATTTTCATGCTTACTTCGATGCTGCGAAGTTACTCTCACAATTCCATCGTGTCTGTAGGTAGCGGCGCTTCAAAGAGGGTTGCAAGAGTGCGGCGGCAACAGGCTGAGATGAGGCTCAGCTAGTAATGAGGCTGGCGGGTTTCGCCGTCGGTGTGAGTAGTTGGAGCTAGGCTGAAAGGAATATATAACTTTGATGAGTTGAGGTCAGTTGTGGGCGTCGGCCGAGGAGTAGGAGCCCTTCTGGACTTGCTTAGAAGGCCATCAATCTTAGATTTTTCGGATTCTAGAGGCTGCTAAGAGGAGAAACAACTTTTCGCCTACTTATGCTTCGAGTTTAGGGCTGAAAATTTGACAGAAAGAGCAGCTCTGGATGGGGAATCTACTATCAAAACTTCAGGCTGATTAGAGCAGGGGAAGGCGGTGAACCGGTGGTCGATAGCGGCGACGGTCTGAAATCTTCTAGCGGTCGGTTCAGAGACTTTCTGGCCGGTTCTCCAGGTGAGGCTAGCGGCGTTAAATCCGGAATGGAGAGAGCTTTCTGCTGATATAAAATTTCGGCCAAGAGATGTCGGAATTTTGGTCGGAAATCGGGAAAAACAAGGCTTCCCGTTTTCCGTTTTTAGGTTTTTTTTTTCTTTCAATGGAGGGGCTATTAGCAAAGCTTGGTAAGAGCACCAAGTCTGATAACGTGTTGAAGGAGAAAAAATAACGAGAATAACGGTTTACTCATTCATTGATAGAAAAACCTATTTATAGGCATTACATAGACTCTCCTGAATGATCTAGAAGTTCTATAAACTGTAATCTATTCTAATAAGGAAACCATATTAACTAATCATACGTATATTAGGGTAAGACACATAACAGAAACATAATTTCCTTAAACAAAAATATCATTAATTTATTGGCCAAAATATCCTAACTAATTATGTTTTTTAGTAAACCCAAAACACCAAAATCTTTCACTCTCTTGCTCGGCATTCCAACTGATCGAGCCTCCTGTCCAATTAATGATATAAATTAGCTACTTATGATACTTCACACTTCATAATTCTTCCCTATTAATTAAAATTCCCAAAACCTAGAAAAACAAAAAACTTTCCTCAAACATATATAAAATTTCAAAAACAAAATCCCCCACCAGCTAGAATCCCTTTTCACTATGTTTAATTCAACTCTTCCTAAAATCTTAGTTCTCTCTGCTTCACCTCTTCTTCTTCTCTAGTCCTTGTTCCCACTAATACACACATTTATTAATGGCCAAAGACAGAGAAGCAACAGAAAAGAGAGAAGAAGTTTTTTTTTTTTTGGGTTGCTATAGTTTAAGTTTTGAGGTTTTTTTTAAGTAACAATTGATGATGTGACGTGTTAGAATGTGACATAATGTGTCGGTTAACGTATCAAAATTTATTAAAAAAGTCAATATTTTTCAACACACCATGTGACGTGTCAGATACGTGTCGGGACATGTTGATTTGTCAGACATTTTACTGTTACAAAATGTCGGTGCAACCTAGATAATAATATATAGGTATCCTTAGTTAGTAATGAGAAAAGAGTTGTTAGAAATAGTGAAGTTTGTCTCTCTTCCGGCCTAACCTGTACGAGTTGTTTAGTTAATATTGACCCTGTGAGGTGTGAGATTCGACAGCTCAGAGATTGGGTCCTTTCGATCTGATATATATATATACTTCATCGTGAGGTTGACACTTAACACCACACTGTGACACGAGGAACTCTCGCTATATAATAGACCAGCAAAGGTCCCATCATCTGTGGAAATATCCATATCCGGTACAAGCTATTCTTAGGCTCTTCTTTTTGGGAGGCTTCAATTATTATGGTTTCATCATCTGTGGAAATCAGTATAGGTGACTGTCCGTGATTATCTCGGGTTTTTTTTTTTTTGGACAAGGATCTCGGTCTGTTGTTGTTTCCCCCAATTTCTTAAGAGCTTCGTATCAAATTATCAAAGGCACTAAACGCTCCTACATACTGAGCATGCTCCGCTATCATGATAAAAGGATGTGGAAATTAACAGTCAATTAATTTGATGATCCTTGCCAAGCTTGAAAATAAAAAGTTAAACAACTAATCCAATGTTTTTGCAATTCTAAAAGCGAGGAACTCAGGAAGTATTGCTTCTGATATGCGACTGATTAAAGAAAGTCATGGCAACCTAAATTTCTTGAGAAACATCTTCAATTCGTTATAGACTTTGATTTTTTTATTTTTTAAAGGTGATCTGGTTTAGTCACTCTTATTATATACATGAGAATGGCTACCAATCGAAAACAATCGTAATGTTGGGAGAAAACTGAGAGACAAATCAAGCAAGAAAATTAGCAAAACGTTGCTGATGATTGGTTGTGTTACGTTCTTGCAGAGAAGAAACCTAGAATTTAAACTTAATTTCTTGGGATTTCTGTAAAATTAACTATATAACCATATACATTGCCACCTTCAAAATCAGGTGGATGATGAGAAGACTTTAGTAAGAGTCTGCTCCAGCCCAGGAAAGTCTATACATGATGGATTGCTAACCTGTGAAGTTGAAGATATATACGAAACAAGAATTACGATCTTATTGTACTGTACTCGTACATAAAAACCTAAAACTCTTATATGAGTAATCAAAGACTTGCTACCTCGGATTGGATGGTGTAGACAAGCCTTTTGTTAACACGGGTAGTAGCACAATTAGTTACAGTAAGTCCTTGTTCAAGCAGTATTTGCAGCAGTCTTGATAAGACCACACCAGTAACACAGCTGATTACAATCTCAACGCCACCCAAACAAGGGTTGACTGCAACATGGCTGGTTGAAAAGTTTCCTGCTAACAATGAAGAAGAGCTACCAGTAGATCCACTAAGATTCCCATCCAGGCCAAGAGCACTAGTAATACTCAAATCTGGCGACGACCTTTGTATCTTTAGGTCGTCTCTCCGGGAACCAAGTTCCTTGATCCTGGTTTGCATGAGTTTAATATAATTCACAGCCTCGTTCATATGATCTGCCAATGAACGTTTTCCCTGAAATAATTCATCTACATATATCATCATAATCCTGTTCATCGCATTATGTAGTCTATGTAATTTAGGAGGATAGACCCTAAACCAGTTTTTGAGAGAACCGATTATTCCAAAACCCAGAAAAAAAAGAAAGAAAAAAAAGAAAGAAAAAAAACAAAGTACTGAGCCTAGTATATAGAACAGTACGTACAGTACGTTTTAACAAATTACCTTCATAGATTGAGGAGGCAGTGTGGATCTTAGTGATGCATAAAGGGTGGCCATTTCTTGTCTTCTTTTCCTTTCAGTATCTCTATGCATCATCTTCTTTTGGTTATCGTCAATAATGGAATTCGCACAAGGTTGATCATTATCCATTGAACACGAGATCAGATCTTGTCGGCCTGCTAGCCTATTCTGTAGTTTTGTTCAAAGCTAGGAATAATTAGATGATTGATGAAGTACACGAAGGACCATGTATAATTCAAGATTCCCTGAATTATACATGGTTTAATATACAGACAGCCTATCGATCTACTACTCAAATTAAGCACACGGATCTCTTCGAACGTTTTGTTTAGGTCAAGGTGGCTGGTAAGGAAGGGAAAAGTAGTAGATTCGTTAGTTAGGGTTTTAGATCTTCCATCAGTTCCATGGACCAAATCAAAATCAAGGCAGCAAGATTCCCCAAAAGTCTCTTCAATGGCCTAGCTGTATTCATCTATTAAAAACTTGGCTTCGGCCACACAGCTTTTCTTTTGGAATTGGAAATGCAACCCCCAACCCACTAGCATTTTCTCTACCATGCTTCTCCATGTTTCTTCTCTTCTTGTTCCTCAGTCTTTAGATCCCACATACATAATCAAAGAATTAGATAATACGTAACCCTTTTTAAGTTTCATATAAGACGTACTGCTACTAGCAAAGCCTGGTTCAAATATTGATGCTGATCCAAACAGAGGGCCACTTTCGGTAGGTTAATTTTTTCGCTTCCATTATTCTTGCCTTCTTGGTTAGAAGGCTTTATCAAACGTCGATTAATTTTAATCATGGGAGTACTCGTGGGTTTCGCGCATTACAACATTCTCCTTATTCCTCCGCGTGTGCATGATGACTTAGATATATCTATTTAGCATTCTTTCATTCTGAGATACATACACAGTGACTCATCCATTTTTTTGTTTTTGTTGTTGAAGAAATAGAGACTCATCATCGTTTGTGATTACCAGTGAGCAGTATTTCTGCAGCATTACCCTTAGTAAACTAGAACTGAAAACAAGTTTATGTAAGCTATAGTATAAAAAAAAAAACAAGTTTATGTAAGCCATTTATTCCAATCAAGGGAATTACACATTTTTTTTTAAATATCGATCATATATTGATATTCAAGCTAGAAAAAACCATTACGTACTCTCCCTTTACAGATTATGGGTAGATGAAAAGTTTTTGATACAAGACAATGATTTCTTAATTCCCTTGATTAAGAAATCAGATATGCTACGACTCCAATTAATTATACAGAGATAAATTAGAACAATAAGTAGTCAATATATAACTAAGGTGATATCACTGATATGCACAAGTCATGAATGCGTAGAATTGCCTGCCGCCACAACTCAATAAGCATTAGCATTAGTGAGAAATCTCTTTTACTAGTTTTTTTTTTATAGGAATCTCTTTTACTAGTTAAGTTGTACCCAACCTCCAAACCCTAGCCGATAAAGCCCCCAGAGCTCTGTACTGTTGCTGTACTCATGGTAATCATTAACGACAAATTAAAAATTAACTATGAGTGCTTCCATAACTCGATCTTATTCCCTCTAATACTTATAATTTGTTCACAATTATTATCCACTATGAATATTATAATAGATATGAATCATATGATAGCTGATTTTGTCAAGAGAAAAGAATTAGGAAGCAGCTAATCTGCTATTTTCCAGCATTACAATATTCTCTTACAAATCTTCTTCTTGATACTGTTGGTTGTTGGGCTGCTTTATCTTCTCTTCTTCCTGGACACAACTGTTCTGGTCCATGCACAATAATGCTGTTGTTTAACTAACTGTAGCGCTAAACTTCTTACACATTTACTATATATATATTTTCTGTCAACTGTTCACATAACGCGTTTCACTGTTCATAATACTGTTCATAAAGCACTGTTCACATAACTGAATTCACTGTTCATAAGCACTGTTCACAGTGTTTCTTGACATCTGAATTTTTTTTTTTTTTTTTTTGGGATTGGGTTTGATCTAACATTAATTAAAACGTAATTAAGTCTGTTCATTCTATTGAATTGGGTCTATGAGCGTTAGGACTAAAACATCAAAATTTTGCATAATGATGTCTTTTTTCCCTCTCTTTATACTAATGTTCTCTCTTTTTGTCACTATTTATCTTTGATTTTCATGAAAATAAATGATAAACTGAATTTAAATATAACGAAGTATAGGATTTAAATATGGTGAGTATTCGATATCTTTTGGATGTGTTTTGGTCATGTTTTCATTTTAACCAAAAAGAATTGGGTCTTTAGCTTCTTACTTTTTGTTTTAAGTTAGGATTATATTGTTTGCTTTTACATTCTCAGTTCAATAGATAAACTTTAGGTACGTGAGAATGTATATAAAGAGTTAATATGTGTCTATAATTACATGTTGGTGTTTTTGCGAAAGCTCTGAGATTTGAAGAGGAATTTTATTGCCGTCAATGTGGAGAGTCATAATGTAAGCAGCTTCAAATGGGAGAACTAAAAAATTAGCGTCTTATCACTTTTTGATTACTATTTGCTTCGTGACAACTGCAAATTATTTTAGATTTATCTATATCATTTTGTTCTTGCTTTTCTCTAGGTTTTCATTTGAAGATTATCTTTCAGTCATATTTATGTTTATCTGTTTTACATACTGCTTTACATAGCTGAGTAGTGTTTGTTTGTTTGTTTTTTTTTCTTTGAAATCCCCACTGAGATGCTGTAATATTGAATTTCAGGTTAGAGTTTTCACTAGAATTGATGTCGTCCAATTTAAAATAGTAAAATACACAAAAACCAATTTAACATATATCTATTTTCCGTACATGCACTGTTCATAAAACTGTTCACGTGAACAGTGTTGGGCCTGGGTGTTTGGTTTTTTTTTTAATTGTAAAAGATGTTTATACAATTGAGACTTTTATAATGATAAAAAGATCTCACCCGAAATCGTTAATTTGCAGCTACCTAAGGTCCTCAAGTTGATAAGAAGATCTCACCATAATTTGAATTTAGGGGATATTCAGACATAACTCAGACTTGAGTGTTTTTTGACCAGCCATTAGAAATAGTATTAGATTTTTTTTTTGTTAAAATATAAACAATAAGTTGTGGATATGACATTTGATAGTTTTTATCTCCAGTGAAAATGTTTATGAATTTGTTTGATATCTTGCATAAATAAATACAAAACTGGAAAATAAATACAATATTGACTCATCAAATTCTTGAGAAAAAATTACAACAATCCAAAAATGGTCATAAGAACTCTTGCAGAAAGATCTAAATACTGCAAATAAAACAGAGGTAAAGTCTTTATGTATGTTTACTGTAGGAAATTATCGGTTTTGAGATTTATGTAGAGTTTGATTATTCAAAATGAAACAGAATGTGGAGTCTTACTAACTATTGGTCTCAATTTTGTTGCTTTTGTGATTGCTTGACTTTCTTTAGTATATATGCACTTTTATTAGTCTTTTCTTATGTTTCCTTCTTTTATATATAGATATGTAGGGTTTCCATTGATTTTCAGTTGAGGTCTCTTGCATTTTGCGATAAGCAAAAGATTGAGTTCTGCTAGAACTTGAAGGACTTTTTGATAAAGTTCATAATTTCATAGATAGACCGGGACTATATGGATTATAAGTTATCATAGAATCTTAAATCTTAAAGGTGTAACACTAGAATGAGAAATACATTTACAACAATATAGAGATGGGGTATTGAGATGACAAATAATTAAAGATACCGAGACAGTAGATAATTGAACATATGAATATAAATTCCTTAATAGATCTCATTTAATTCATTTGCTTTTTTATGTAAACTTAGCTGGTTTTGGTCAAAATGCTAAAGTAGATACCACATATATCAAGAAATTAAAACATATATAACAAGAAGCCATGTGTCCTAGAGTAGTAATGTTTCTTGCCACATATATGGTTTACTCTTTAGTGTGGTTTGTGACAAACATTAAGAATATATAGTAAAATGGGATCATTGCTCTTTGTTTTGTTTTTTGTTTTTGTTGGGTTTGAATAGCTTACTCAATACAATATACTTTGCATTTGAGTTAATAGTTTTGCACTCGCTTTAATGAAGATATGTCATAGTCTCCTCAAAACATGTATTGGCTTCCAGTAATATATGATTTACATTCACTTTGTATAGTGATCAACGCTGCTAAACTTTCAGTATAATGTATTCACCTGGCTATCAGCATATATGTAGGTAAAAAAGTAGACTAGCATTGTAGATACATACTTTATAATGGGTATAGAGAAGTAAAGAATGAGCATATGTCATTGGATTTAGATTTAGGCTTGCATCATATATATAGGTTAGTTAAACTCAACTAGGTAGTATCACTCTGAAACTCCCAATTGTTTTCCATACATGTATAGAGTGAAACAACATATTGATTCATCATTTTAACTGAACATGATACGATAGTGGCTCTTTTTTTTATTCCTTAGAATGAACTATTTTCAGTAACCATATTCTTAAATTTTTGCTTATTCCATTATGTAGAATACAAATTTTCTTGACAAAAAATCCCGTAGCAACGCACGGGTATCTTTCTAGTTTAACATATATATATTTTCTGTCCACTGTGCAGAAAACTGAAAACACTGTTCACAACACTGTTCCTAACTACTGTTCCTAACACTCAATATAACGCAGTTGGGCCTGCAGAGTTGGGCCTCCGCCCTCGCTGGTCTCTTCTCGACGCTTCTCGCGCGTCCCAAATATACAGAGAGAGAGAGAGTAGAGGAAGAAGTGGAGATCAAGTTGTTCGGAGCTCAACTTTCATTGATTGAAGAGATCAATCAGGTCCGACCCCTTCACTTTGAGTCGTTTATGAACCAAATTTCTCATTCCTTTCATTCCAGAAGGGTCGCTGTCATCGTCATAAAAACCTTGGTAAGTTTCCACAGTACAGATCAATGTCCCAATTTGCACAAACATCTGAATTGTTTCCGTTTTCTTCTCAGATTGATGATTTTCAGGTTGCTAACTTTTGAGTCTTAAGTTTATTATTATCAATCTAATAAGATAACAATCACCTCAACATTATTGGTTAGTTGGACTTTTAATTCAATCTTATGATTCTTTTTTCTTTTTCTAATTTGCAGGTTTGGGTGGGTTAAGGATGCAAAAGTCTATTTTTGTGTTTAAGCTCTTTGGAGTTAATCAGGTTTTCTAAAAGCCTGACGTTTGCACGACTTTCTACTGTCACTGACTCATTGTCTCACCATCTATAAATGAATGAAAGAACAACTAAAATGCTGCTCACCAAGTGTTTGATAAAATGCTTATGAGACAGTCTTCCTTTTTTTCTTTTCATTTTTTTTTTGGGATATGTTTTCCAGTATCTCATTCAAGCTTAGCCATAAGCAACTTTTAGTTTTGAGTGCTTGAATTTATTGGTTGGTCTTTGATCATTCGAAACGAAGTTGATTGAGTAAACTGTGAGCATCAGCTTTTTCATGAAGCAATTGTAGTTGATAAAATAATGTGGAAGGCTGTTACATAAACTTTTCGTAACACTTGAGACTATTTTTGTTTTGTTGTACTTGATTGTGCTTTTCTTTTATCTTAAGAACACCAGATCTATTGTCTATATACAAAAAGTTCAAGATACAATTTAATGAAAGATTGATATATCAAAACTAGATGATGTCAACTTCGTCATGTGCACGTAACATGGCTTTATAACTATCCTTCATAACATTGAACTTGACATGATTTATTTGCAAATTTCCTCATTGTTTTCTGTTAGATGCAAGTGATTTTAGTATAGGGCATTCAACCATTTTTCTGTTTTTAACATCTGAAAAGAAATCAATTTTGAGCTAAGTTAGAGTCTAATCATGTATTTGCAGGCTGGGTTTTTGGGATTCAAGACATACTTGGATAATTAACAGGGGTTGAATCTGGAGCTGCAGTCATGCTTTCACTACTCCTCCACAGGTAAAGGCGTGAGATATTATTTCATGGGTATGTTATTGTTTTGAATGGAGAATGAACCGAAGGCTATCATTGTCAAAATACAAGTGATTGATCTATTCTGATAATAAGATATCAGTACAATTAATATGGCAGATAAAGTGTGGCACATATATATATATATAATATGTATATATTTGGTGTAGATATATTCTTGGGAGTGCAAGAGTAGGATTGCAGCTGTACACGGATAAATTAAAACTACTGCAAGTACAATAGTATGAAAATATCAAAAGAAAATGAAAAAGATAAAGGAACAAGAACATAAAACGAAGAACATGAAGAATAACAAAATTATATACGGTGTCCATTCATATGCATTTTTTTGTTGCCTTCTTTAGTTGCTGTTTTTTATGTTTAGTCAGTAAATTTAATTTCTATGTCAGTTCTTTCAGAGGCTGGAAGAAGAGGAGTGGAGAAGCATAATGTAAGCAGCTGCAATTGAGGTCTAACAAGGTTAGTTTCTTTCAACTGTCAAGTATATTTCAGTGACTGTTTGTTTTTTGACCATTTTAAATATATAAATGTTACATAGCCACTTAAATCTATGATGTAAAGATATATGTAAATTATTTACTATGATTCGGCTTAATCTATAAAGGTGTAAAGATATAAATGTTACATCAATCTCTTAACTTGAACTTGATTAAGCTTAATCTATGATTCGGTCCTTGCATCTTTTCTATCACTTTTAGTTTTAATGCATTTTTTTTATCATGGACACTTTTAGCTGCTTTAGTATTTGTAGATATTCAATGCTTATTCATATTAGTATCTTAATTCTCATTTCTAAAACCTAGCAATTTTCTTAATACTATACTTTGCTAACCGGAGAAATGGAGTCTAAATAGCGCATCTTTTTTCTTTATGTAAATTTTCAATTTGATTGTGATTTTTTAAATTTGATACAAGTTTTGTGCTTCCAGAGCCACTAATGGAGTATAAGAGCTCAGTTGAGCAAGGAACCTGCAACATTGCAATACTTGCTTGGGAGGTTAGAGCAGTATGAGTAAGATATGGAGGAATATCAGCTATAAACATTTATGGGCTTGGGTATTTTGAGGTAAGATTTCTTCTACCATTCTATAATCCTAAATACAATTATATGTTATAATCCTTCAAATATATGTATTTCTCCATAGCCATGTATTACGACAATACTGTTGTTTGTTTAGTAATGGGGAATATGTCAAAGCTAATAATTTGGCTGAGTTGGAGCAATGGTGCATTAAAGCAACAGATGACTGTATCTTGAAACTATTTTCCTATTGCCTGTTTATATTTTCAACTCTTGCTGAATAAACAAATATGCACCATGCAGTTATCCTTATAATATGGTTTGGTGAAGAATCTCTTTGGTTTTATTTTCTATATTAGCTTAGAGTAGCTGACCTCTATACTCTAATGTGTGGTCTCTCTAAAAAGGAATCATGTATATTCATTCACATTAAAATGAAAACAGATTGCTGTCTAGGAAACCATATGTAGCAATATAGTATATGTTTTGCTGATTTGATTATTATTATTTTTTTTCTCATTCCAGATTTCTATAATTGGCAGGAAGCTAAAAGATTATTAGGAAGAAATGAATATTGTAAAGGAGACATAGAATTTGAAGGAAGAGATATTGCTCCAGTGAATCCGAAGATTAAACTCACCCTTACTAGAGCAGGCCAACATTGTTGGATATGTGCCTATAGAAGCTGCCAACTTTCCTCTGAAAGCATATTTTTTAAAGCAAAGTCATTGTAGAGTCTTGGGAGGCACAGAGTTACAAGTACCCGATAATATGCTGATTTAAATTTTTGTTCTTCTTAGTAGAATATAGGATTTGATTACATTTTACATATTTTGAGATTCATGTCTTACATATTTCAATATATGAAAATAATACATAGTAGCTTGGTATGAATATAACTGATTTCCATGACATTTAGTAATACTAGCAGTGCCAAACCATATTGACTGGAAAAGATTTTGAGACACTATTGCATGACTTAACTTTTTGTCTTGGTTGCAGTAGTTGCTTAAGTTTTGCAAAGTCATTCCGCAAACCCACAGTTTAATTAATCAAAAGAACCACGTGATATTTGATTGGTAAGGGAAACAAGAGTACTCGATGAAAGCAATGATAATGTGAACTGGGATTTTACTCCGATTGTAAACTTTGTCAACCTAGAAACCATAATCTTTTATCCAAATTGTTTTTTTATACTTTACTGGAATTTTTTTTTTTTTTACCTTATTAGTCTTATTATATTAAGTTTGAACCTACATTTGTTTGTTCCAAGCTTATCATTTCTTATCAGTGAAACTATCAAATCCCGCAGCAAAGCGCGGGGATTATTTCTAGTGAATTACATTTTTGAAATGGGTGAGAAATAAAGGACTTCCTGTTTATTACCCACTAAATGACCCACAGTATCAAAGAGAGTGTCATTTCAGAGTCCTAATCAAAATGGACTAATTGAGCTTGAATATTGATCACTTAATTAAGTACTAAAAGTGACAGAAATAGAGACTATAAATTAAATTAATGTTTTAGGTCTGTGATCCACCTGATTATAATTATGTGAATGCAAATTATGCTGGGGTTAACTTTTGCTCCTAGCAACAGTGAGAGAGGAGCATATTAAAAAGTTTAAAGTGACCTTGGGTGAGGTCACTTCTTAGCTCACCATTCTTGTAATTGAAAGAGATCGATATCAATTTTGAAGGAATCTTTGGCATCTTAGTTAGCCAGCTCGATCATATCTTCTTCCTCGATCTTCTTTAAAGTTTGAATTAGCTAACCAGCTATTCACTAAGTCTTTGATTTTGTTTTTGCAATGTTTCCTTTACACCAGGGAAATAAGCTGGTCTTCCAGATTTCAGCATCTAATCCTCACCACCAGAACTCATCAGAAGATAGAATTCTCGGTTATGCTTCGCCGGATGGCTGCAGCAGTACCGTGCTTAGCAACAACAGTAACATGGCGGGGAAAAGGCGGCGGCGGAAATCAGTGGTTGCAGGTTTAGATCAGACAGTTATTGAAAATTCAAAGGATAACAAGAAAATGATGATTCATAGGGAGAATGAGAGACAAAGAAGGCAAGAAATGGCTACCTTATATTCCTCTCTTAGATCCCTTCTCCCTCTCGGATTCATCAAGGTGAAGATCAAAAACCCTCAAATTTAATTTCATTTTACTTTAGATCTCTACTTGCTTCAATTTTGTAAGTTTAGTTCGATCCATATAGATCTATTTGAGATTTGACAGATTCTAATTAACTTAGGGATTTAGTATTGTTGGAAAATTAACTAAGCAGGGAAAGCGTTCGTCGTCTGATCACATGAACGAAGCTGTGAACTACATAAAACACCTCCAGAATAGGATCAAAACATTAGATTCAAAGAGAGATGAACTGAAGAAATTCCCTAAAACAAGCACTGTTATTGACCGTCGCTGCACTACGGGAAGCTCCTTGAATTCAGATATGGTGATTTTGTCTAGCTGTTTTACAGTCCAACCAAGTTGTGGTGGAGTTCAAATTTTGGTGAGTAGCGGCTTCAGAGAGGAGGGTTCACCACTCATCTCAATCTCAGGCGTTTTAGAAATGCTGCTTGAACAAGGGCTTACTGTTGTTAGTTGTCTCTCCTCCCAAGCAAATGAAAGACTCCTTCACACTATCCAAATTGAGGTACTGAATTAAACTTGAGTTTAGCGTTTTGAGTTGCTATATATTTTGGTTTAGGGTTTTTCTGTCAGTTTTAATTTGCTATATATATTTGTGGTTCAGAGTTAAAAGCTAGCTAATCACGATTCTTATTCCATGCATCTATATATATATATATATATATATATATATATATCAGGTCAATGATATGGAAACTCTATATCTTTCTGCGCTGGAACAGAAGCTAGCTAAAGTGTTTCCAACATCCAGAAATACCATCTCCAAGTGATACTACTCAATCTAATTGTATTAATTCATAACGACTCATAATTGAGTAACTAATTGCAGTTTACCTCGTAAGTACTACTTTCTTCTTTTAGGACCTCCCAGATTAAGGTAAAAGGACTTCTGGACTTGTGACTAGCTAATTGATTGCCTTTCCGAGTGTTTTTGTAAGATAAAGAAAGATGAAAATTGCCAAACTTCCTCGCAAGCTTCTATGTATCTTTTAGCCAATTTTGAGTTATACATAAAATGTTTGAAGCTCGTACATAGAGTTAGAAACCATACCTGCCAGCCAGCTTTATGCATGACTTACGTACTTTGATTTTCTCTGGCATTGTACGTGTTGGATATATAACATTTACAGATTCATACATGTGAGGAAGCATATTATTCATCGATGATTATGATAGTCTCTACGTTTCAAAGGAGTATGGAGTAGTCCTGCGATTATTCATCAGTATTTCTGGCCACCTTGTATTGTTTGCCTACCTAGCTTGTTCCATCAAACGTGCATTATGCATGTTTGCTGCTATTCCTGGATTTGATTTAGTTGAATTAGCTGCTTGATAAAGTTCTTGAATCTTCATAAGAGAGCAATAATTTGTTCGAGTCATATATTTCGAAGAATCATGTTCCTTTCCAGGAAGCATCAACAGCCAGCTAGGTTCTTTGTTAGTTGACTTATTTCCATTGATTGAATTATCCAGTACAGACTTTGCACGAGTTATATTACAGACATTAACATAATCATGCTGAGTTTTTCTTTAATCCTTTGCAGCTAGAAACATGTTTCTTTACCAAAAACTGAAGAAAGACTTCATTGGCATGACTTGTATATTTATTAGGAAGCTGTCCTTCATCCTCGTGCAAGTTGATATTAGCTAGCTTGCCGCTATATATTGTGTATATATATCTTGGCTTCCTCACATCTTTATGCGCTTAATATATTGCTAATTGCCACCAATTATGAGATGCAACACATAATTTCTTTGTGAGCTAAATCCATGTCTTTCAGCCTTTAATATACAAACTGGAGAAGTATGAGGTTTCATTTTTGTTTTAAAACTATTTTCTGGTTTGAGTTTATGACTTTTTCTTTTTCATTATATTTTAAAATCCGAAAAGTATTTATGTAAAACTCTTAAGTGTTCAGCCTCTGAGGTTTATTTATTTTTTGTTTACACATCAACTAGGTGTTCATCTGTGCACTACTCCTGAATTAAAAATCCGGTTCCTCGTTTTCTTATAGGCTTTTATCCATTAGTTTTTCTTTTCACGTCTACATCAAATTCTCATCTTGGACAGGATAGGAACAAGATTGAAAAGTTTTACACACACATTCCCAGTTTATTATGCGCAAAAGAAACTATGCCACACTTGATTTTCGAACACATGTAGTTGCGGTGTTCTCCTAGTTGGTAAAATAGTAACTGACTAGCAGTTTTTCTGGTTACCAATTGGACTTAGTTCCCAGTGTGGAATAGATGAAAACATGCATTTGCAGTTGTCGCCTATGTAAGTACTCAATGTGTTCAGCTTTCAATCAATTGTATACCTTCTTGAAAGAGCTTGAAATACCAGAAATGCATATTTCTTCATCTATCTCATTCTCATGAGGTTTCACCTATCTCAAATTCTCAATTGGGCTTGAGAGGTAGGTCGAGGGTACAGTAATGTTTTCAAGACGAAAACTGTGGTGATATGCGCAATCGAGGCACACTAGTTTGCCCCATGTCTGGACGGTGTCGTGGTACCAAGTAGGATGAGTCCTCATGTACTGGTGTAAACCTGAACCCAGCGACGAGTTTGTCGAGTTCAATAGTATTGTAGTGTGCAATTTCTGTTTTTTTTTGTTAGGCAGACAGGGGCGGAGCCAGGATTATATATTAAGGGGGCCGAGTCTATGTGAAAATACATAGTATTCGAAAATTAAATAACTGTATATGAATATATACAATATCAAAAGGTAATTAACTTTTGTGTATTTGACGGTTCAAAAAAAAATTTACTAAACTGAAAACTAAATATAAAATTTAGAATTAATTAAATACATAGAGAAATAACTGAAATAAGTTAATCAATTATAAAGTATTTGTACATAATAGAATATGATATGGCAAGAGTTGATTAAATATGATATGGCAAAAGTTGATTAAGGTAGGAGAAATAAATTGGATAAATTAAACTTAGTAACAAAAATGGTATAGTTTAATAGAAAAGGAATGAGGGGCCAAACCTCTACGTTAGAAAGTTTTTACATCTAATTATGTCAAATTCCTTGATTAGTAAAGCCTAATACACAAGTTTAAAAAAAATTAAATATAGTACCGCCGGTGTATGCAGAACTGAGTTCTTCATCTCATGAGACCACATTTTTCGTTATATCATCTGTTGTAAGCTTATTGTCCTCCATTAATAAGATGTCACTATTTCGATTAATTTCGTCACAAAGATTCAAAGGAAAAGTAAGATTCTACTTCAATTGGGTGGAATACATTCATCAGTCGAGATATACCAGTTACAGGAAATGTGGGATGAACGCATTCCAGCCCCAATTTCATGGTTAGATCTAAAGGTCTCTGCCTCCCGACTTGGACGTAGAGCTGCTTCCTGTTTATTTCTCATCTATCCAGTAAGCAACTTCATTGAGTTCATTCCTTGCTATGGGCCATCAGCAAAGCAATTTTGTCACCACTGGATATTGTCTTTATGGGACGGCAAGGCTGCAAGCCTAGAACGATAACAGGGGAAGATAATATAAACAAGCCCTATATGAATTTGTGATTGGTCTGAAGGAACATGTCACGACTCGCACGAAGCTACGATTTGTAGCAATCTTTACCTGGAATTGGTTTTTGGCAGACTTACAGAACCGCATCAGTAAGGACACACTGTCAGGGCCGGCCCTGGCGTAGGCCTAGAGCCCCAATTCTATAGGCCTTAAAAAATGTTCATTTTTTTATATTTAATAAAAAGAAGAAAAAACCAATTATTTGACCCTAAATATTGAGTTCTTGACTTTTTTTCCTTCTGGTTCCGCTAATCTCTGAGTATCTGACTCGCATTCTCACGCTCTGAGCCTCTGACTCTCTCTTTCTCACTTTCGAATCCATGGAAATCTCTCCCTAATTTAATTACATGGAATGAGGTAATATAAATGGCTGGTTTGAATGATTGAATGAATGTATATTCTAATTTTTGGAGGTACTAATGTTAAGTGTCTGGCTGGGTTTAAATGATGTTATGTGCCTAAGTGCCTAAGTGAGCAAAGGATTTGAAGGGGGAAATGGCCTTCGATCTCTTATTGCTTTTGCATCTTGAAAAACTTTGTATATTGCTCTCCCTTTCAATTTGATAATAGGTTTTGATGTCATGGTAAAGGGTATTATATATTTGTATGGCTCTATGTTTGATGTTCAATAAAAAATGGTTTTGTCTATTTAATATTGTCATAACGGTACGGTTTTGCAACACAAATAACAACGATTAAATGGTTAGCTATTGTCGATTCAAAAAGATTTGGCTTAAAAACTTGATTAGCTTAATTGAAACTTTTGCAGGTAAGAATGTAAGAAGAGTTCTATTTATAAAAAGTGATATTTAGTTGCGATATTGTTCTGTTACATCTTTTTTTACTGATCATTTGTTGCCTAAACTTGTACACATCATTTTGAAGAAGAGAGAAAACAGTTTGAGTTATATTTGAAAATAGGGAGCCCCGGATCTCTACATCGCCTAGAGGCCCCGAAATCTCAGGGCCGGCCCTGCACACCGTAAGCAGTCTCTAATGAACTACTGGCTTCAAGTTCCGGTTACTCTCTAGATTGAAGCAAACATATTTATTGGTAAATAAGTAATAAGCTAATCAATACAGTAAAACTAAACTATTCGAGAACAATTATTTCATTTTGGTAGATAAAACAAGCACAAAATAGCACCACTACATCTCCACAACTCAATTTCATGCCCTTTTCTGCAGAAATGATGGAACAACCAAACTTTGTTTACTGGATCATCTTAATTACTCGTGCAAAACTGCATAATGGAACCGGCCACAGGACAATCTATATGCATTCTTCATCCCAAATTCAATCTGTAAAACCTTTACTAATACCTTATAATATAGTTTTCTTTCCCTAAAGAATGTCCTGAGTACGAAAAGCACACTCAATTAACCCTCCACAAAATACGAGATAGGAACCAACAACTACCCTAGCCAGAAATTTCATATGATGATTACACCAAAAATTTCAAATGATGAAAAGCAAGTTTCTTTCTTTTTTGCTTTTCTTTGCCTATAGGTGTAGGGGGGGTCAGCTAAAAGAACTTGATTAAGCAAGTTCTAGTTCAATTTCTAGACACTGATTCAAATGACTAAACTAAAAAGTATGGACCAGATCCAAAAAGCAAAGTAAACCTGCCTCAAAGTCAGTGCAATAAGAATAGGATCAGGTAACAGTGTGCTCAAATTTTACCTCAAGTTAGGAAGCTGAGATATATTCTGGATTTGTAGGCCATATCAGAAAAGAAAGAGCAAGTGAATATGTTCAAATGAACAGTTCATTTATAAATTAGAAAATCTATTTCATTTTCCTCATTTTGGATACACAAAATCATCCACAAAGATGATGAAACAATGATCTAGAGCAGTATACCACCTAATTTTGACATAAACTAGAAGCGTAAATTAGAAACTCACCGGACTTTTTTATGGGACTTGTGTGAGAACCGTGACTGAGCTGATGTGGTTAACTCCGGTGGCAATTTGGGTGGTTCTAAGTTGCCAGTCAGCATCCCCACAACCTCTTTCATTGAAGGCCGGCGAGCAGGTATCTTTTGCAAACAAACTAATGCCACAGTGATGCAGAGGAGGGCTTGTTCTCGGTCCAGACCCTGAATGGACTTATCAACAAGATCAATAAGCTTCCCAGCACGAGCAAGATGGCGTACCCAAGACAACAAATTCGCTCTTTGGAATTCTGAAAGAGGGGAATTTGTTACCTGAAGTGGGCGCCTTCCGGCTATAATAACCAACAATACCACCCCAAAACTATAAACATCACATAATTCAGAAGGATCACCACCAAAACCATATTCCGGGGCAACATAACAGACAGTTCCTCTCATACTCGGAGTACTACTCATGCCACAGCTCTTAGGTATTTCCCCACTAACAGAATTGTTACTAGCATTACGACGCATTCCATCCAACCACCAATCAATACTACTCATACTCCCCCAACTCCTGCTCCTCCTCTTCTTCCTCTTCTTGCTCTCAGCATACAATTCATCATCGTGCGGCCACCAGTCACTCTCATTCTCATCAAAGCTCATTCCTTTACTCTGCTTCTTATCCTTCTTCTTTTTCTTCTTCGTCAGCTCATCACAATACTCATCCTTCCACCATTCCCTCGCTGGCCTCCTCTGCTCCTTGCTCGAAACTTTCCCACTCTCCTCCATCGACAACCACCACTCCAATCTCTTCCCCTTCCTCTTCTTCTTACTCTTCTTCTTCTCCGCCTTCCCCAACATTTCGCTACTCGAAGCAGCAGCCGTGGGCATCTCATTCCCAATTTCATTCCCAATCCACTCCATCACATAGTCCTTCACACAACTCCCATTCTCCTGCCTCATCCACCAATCCTTATTCACACTCAGCTTCTCTCCTCCCTCCTTATCCACATTCTCCTCGGGCGACGCAGTCACTGGTGTCTCCGGCGAAACAGGCACCGGAGACTGATCAGCTCCCAAATTCGACTCCTCAAACCCCGCGGTAGTAACACTCAAACTCGCGCAAACGCTCTCCGTTTCCTCAACCACAGAGCCATACTCTTCAACACCATCACTCTTCTCCTTCTTCACATCTTCCCCAACGGCAACGTGAATTTCCGATTTTAGCCTCGCCAACCCGAAATCGGCGATCTTTACATTGAAGCATCTATCCAGCAGCACATTACTCGGCTTGACGTCACCGTGCACCACCGGCGGGTCCAATCCGTGAAGATAACTCAGCCCTTTCGCAATATCCACCATAATCGAAAACCTCTTCTTCCACTCCATCAGCTCCGGGCGCTTCTGACGCAGCAGCGCGTCCTGCAAGTTGCCGTTGCCCATGAACTCATACACCAACAGCATACGTCGTCGTTTTCGGTCGGAGGAGAATCCGAGAACCGAGATCACATGCTCGGAGTCGAGCATGGAAGCGAAAAAGAGCTCGTTCTGGAACTCGCGCTCGCTCTGGAGCGAGCCGGAGTCCATCAGTTTCACGGCGACGTCTTTCCCGGTGTGCGGGAGCGTTCCGAGGAACACGGAACCGGAGCCGCCCTGGCCGAGGCGGCGAGTGGGGGAGAAGGAGTCGGTGGCGCGGCGGAGGAGGGAGTAGGAGAACCGGTGAGGCGGCTTGGAGTCGGCTTCCGGGGCGGTGCGGTTGCGGGGGATTTTGCGGAAGCAGACGAGGAGGAAGAGGAGGAGGGAGAAGGCGGTGGTGGCGGCGCCGGCGAGTGGGACGACGAGGTTGGGCTGCTGGGGAAGATACGACGGCGACGGCGCCGGGGACTGGGTGATTGGGCGCATCGTGGAGCTACATAAAGGTGGAGTCTTTGGGTGATGGGAAGGTTGAGTCTTCGGTGGTTTTGAAGGTTGGGGCTTTGTCGATGGTGGGTTGGTTTTACAGAGAGAGAAGGATGAAGAAGAAGGAGGAGGTGAGTTGTTTAGCTGGTAAGTTTTTATTTTTTGGGGGATTTATTGGCTGCTTTTACGTTTATTCTTTTCCACTTTCCAGTTTGTATAAGGAATTTGGCGCCTCTCTAGTCTCTTGTACAGCTTTTTGCTCCGGATTTAATGAAAAAATTACTGTAATTCTGCCTCTTTTTTTGTTTTTGATTTTTAATTTAAGTATAAAATATAAATCAATATCATTTTTTCCTTACAAGAAAGAAATTAATGGGAGGGAATTAGAGCTAATTTAGGTAATTATGATGGGAGACTGGGAGAGTACACCAAACACAGGACCTCCAAGTCGTTGGTTTCATTGGGTTAGGTTTTGAGTTTTGACTAATTTATTCTCGTGCTTAAATTGACAATTCCAAGATAGTTACTCCTTACTTGCTCAACATTTTCAAATCAATTATCTTAACCTCTTCTCTTAAAATATGAGTGTGATCTTTCTACATATTCGATGAAAGTTTCAAAACAAACCCCGAAATTAAGAATATGATTTGCGAAGCTAAGGATTTCTAATCAGACACATTTTGTTACACTTTTAGTGAAAGAACTACAAATTTCTCAAATTCATTACCTTTCTCATTCGACAATAATGGTTTCATAAATGTTTTTCTCTTAAAAAAAAGAATTTGGAGAGTATCTTTAATACACGGCGTGTATATACATATACATACATGAATGGTCAGGATTAGAAGAAATAATATAGAAACATAGTGGTTAAACATATGAATTGTTATGAACGATTAAGATTGTGTCGTGTAAATACATATCATGCATACAAGAATTTCCAAGAAATTTGTTATTTGACTTGTTGGGGAGGATATGATCATTTGAATAAGGTGCATGGTTTTGACTCAATCTTGCTAAGCATTCTGCCGCCGCATATGTTCCTATTTCACACCGACCTTCTGTTTTCCAGTCAACATTTGGAAAACAATCCCAACGTAACGTAGTCGGTCGATCACTCACGTCACGTGACCTGAATCTCCCGCAAGTGCAGCTATTTTTTTCCATTAAAAAGGTTTGCAAGTCAAACATCTTGTTCAACTAACTAACCAGATTGCACTTGTATTATAGATTCGATTTTACAGGTTGTAGAGCAAATACTTGGATTACTTTTTCCCAGAAAATACAAATTAGTAAGTAAGATGGGGAATATATAGTTCTAAATCAGTATGAATCTTAGAAATATATTATACAATGTGGTTTTCGACCACATCCTTCTGTCATTGCCCTAAAACCAAACCAAGTGTTTCACAGGTGCCATGAAATTAATTTCCATGTGGCTACTTGGGGCATCCCCCTCACCCAGTTTTGTCATGATTAGATTCATGGATCATGAGCCATTTCTGTTGCTTTTGCAGCAATAAATAGAGGTTACTTTCTCTTAATGATTGGTTTAAAGGCGATTAAAGATTAAACAATTCAGTATCAAAGGTAGTCTATACGAAACAGGACCAGATTAATACTAAGAGATATCATCCTTGTCTAAAGAGTGCGTATACATATAGTAAACTACCAGGTGGAAAGAAGACAAATTAGAAAACCGAGAACAGAACGTCAATATTTTTTAAGCTTAAATTAATATTTTATTAGACAGTAAATGTTTATGTAAATATTAATTAAATTCTTGGTCCATATCATACCGGCGAGCCCAAGTTTCTTTAAGTTTACAAATAATGGTTCGTCAGTAAGACCACGCGAGCTGAATTACAAGGTATGCGCGTAGAATGACTCTGTGCGGACTACAGATCTCGTGCGCTTAGACTTCAGGCACAACAAATAATTCGCGCGGAGTACAGATCTCGCGCGCTAGGGACTTCGCGTAAAACACAAAGCTCGCGCGCTTCGCGCAGAATGACTTTTGGGCACTCCGCTTAGGCGAGGCGAAATATTATCTAGGCGAGCTGACGAACTGTCTCGTTAGTTCGCGTAAGAGACTTCGCGAATAACACATGCGGAGTCCACGCGCACTAATTAATCGTTGAAGACTTTTTACAAGTCTTTGACATGTTTCGTGCCAATCCTTGTGGCCCATTTAAAATAAAAAGTCCGCAAGCTAGAAAGGCCCGCGAGATGGTTTGAGTCCGCGGTCCGTGCGAGATTGGTTTTCTACATGGACTGTGACACCCCGCGGGATAATAATGCTCATAATTTTGGTCCGCATATGATTCTATAGTTAAGCGGTGCGCCTGAAGCAGTGACCTATACTAACTGGAAATGTACGAATTGGACATGTGTCACAAGAGGGTTGGTCCGCATGGGTGGAATAGTGCCCTCATGTTTTACGTTGCAGAGTTCGACTTGGATTCTGATTATCTTCCTTCTAGCAGAAGTCGAGCTCCACTATATAAATAGGCTCGAAGGCTTACACAACAACTCTCTCAACACAATTACTCAAACACAAATACAAACCTTCAACCTTGTTGAAATCTCCAACGCTCCTCGGAGCTCTGCCTCGCTACCTTGTTGAAGCAAAACACACACAACCCCTCTGATCTCCCTTTGTTGCTCTACTGGCGTTTCACCGTGAGTATCGACCGTCTTGTGCTCGTAAATTCTTCATCTGAGGTGACACCTGGAACCCCCCGCCTGACTAAGAAGTTAAGATCTCGCGCTCACATCCGTCACTATTTTCTTGTCCGCGAGGTGGCACGCTCGCATCACTAGAAGCATTGACTGCTACCATCCATCTGCTCCGCACGCTGAGGATCGTGGCCAAAACATTGGCACGCCCAGTGGGACCAGGGAGTACAAGCGAGACATCATAGGGAAGCCAAGAAAACCTGTGATTACGCGCAATCCGTGCCAGCCTACCCAAGACACAGATTCTGCTCCGTCTATAGAGCGAATTTCCCAGATATTCGCAGAGCTCCAAGGCCAAATCCAGGATTTAACAACCCAGGCTCCGCCACTCAACAAATCGTTGCTGACTTAACTGAACAGGTCAAGCAAAACAGAGCCCTTTGGGAGCCCAGTCATAACAAACTCACTAACCATGCTAAACAGATTGAACTGCCTAGCAGCCAATATAATGGTGAAGATTTTCCTTTGGATGAACCTATGTCCAAAGAAGAAGTTACTTTGTCAATCGATGACAAAAAGCCTGCGGTTGAGGTCGGCGAGATTATGAATAATAATCTCATCTCGCACGGTGTTCCTCAGAAAAAGGAGCATGAAGATATGACAGAACAGTCCATCTTTGAAGCAGAAATTGGTTCGCACACTAATGATAATGGCGAACCACAAGTTCGCATGAAAGGTGACCCAGGCGCCAACTTTCTCATGCGAGATGTATATGTGGACACAGGCCAGCCGCATGGGGGGCAAGGTGGAGCTCGCCTGTTTTCTCTACTAAATCATGACAAGCGAACTAAAGATGAACCGGCGCCTTTTGAGTTTCAGCTTTAGCCTGCACACGCGAGGCGCCAAGGCTGGCAGGGTCCGCTTTTCCTAAAGGTTCGTCTCGCCAATCTTATGTTCACCAGCGAGACGACTCAGTCCGCTTCGTCAATCATAGATCATGATACGCCTAACTATATATGGTTTGGTGGTAGGCTAATCCGTGGTTTCACATTCCAATATACTAGGAGTCTCTGCATGCAAATTCAAAGGCCTAAAGGGGACTTTGGTTTATGGGCGAAGTACGTACATGTCCCATGCATGCCTATGGTTGCAAAGCAGGTTGAGCCACCGACCTATGTTGATTCTGCATTTGATTTTGACACAGAGCCAACTTATGATGAATACGATGAAGACTATATGTTGGTGCATCTATCTCCAAATCATATGCCACAAGAGTTCAATCTTAGTGATACTCTTAATATGGTAAAGAGAGACCAGCAAGTGGATCTCTTCAATGGTCAGTGCATGGTTATTCCCAATAAGACCATGCATTATGACATGATAGTCGGCAATAAGGCAGATCTCAACATCATTTGATCCATGAGAATGCAGTTGAAGATCTTGCTTGGTCAACATACAAGGATACGTGGGGGCAACGAGACGTACCCTACGAAATACATTGCCTAAATTTTCAAGTTGTTGACACGGAACAACTCTGCTCAACACTTGGAAATTTTCAACAGTGACAGTCTCACGTTGGAAACATGACGACGTCGAGACTTGGAGTGAAGCATTGGTGGCCTCCCCCGTGGCCTAACAAGGGATAACTAATCCAGTTATGATCTTCTTTTTTTTCTATTCTCTAGCTTTTAATTCAGTTTTTACTTCCTTTTTCTTTGTTTCTCGCATTGAAAAAAGAAAAATACAAAAAAAATCAAATAGCAAAAACACAAAAAGAGATCATTGGACTTGCTGAAATGCAGGACAATGTTTTTGCCTATATCAGACTTGAACTTTACTTGAGGCCTATCCCTGAGGCCTAGAGACAATACAACATGCATTACTGCCAGCGAAGTCCAGACATAGAAGAAATTCTAATTGTTGCTGCAAGTTGCAACAGCCACTACTGAACAGTTGACTTTGCCGATTAAACTGGACTGATCCAAGAAGAACTAGCTGACACGCCTTATATCAACAGAAAGCCCAGGATGTATATTTTTTAGAGGATTTTACGGTTTGTCATTCCGTCCTTCCTGGAGAGACTTATGGCAGTTTGAATGCAGACAGGTCAAGATACGTGCGAATTTGCAAGGGGCATTTTTCAATGTGTTTTCATGATCTTGTAGCCTGCTTTCTTCACTGGGGGGTATTGATACCACAACTCTTTCCCTGGGGGTCATACTAAAGTTTTGATGTCCTTCATTCTTTTCAAGTATCGGCGGACAGACATCAAAACTGGGGGCACATTGGAGAGTGGATATGTGTTCCAGTTATTTCAGATTTTAGACCTTTCTTCAAGTGTCTTAGTTATTATTTAAGCCAATCCATGTGGCCTCCAAGTTTTCAAAGATGGCTTGCCAGCATTATTTGGCCGTTCGCCAACGCTTTTGTTTGCCTCTCTTAGGTTTGTATTGGGGGGGAGCGAGGTGCCTGGCCTCTAAAATTTTTTCATCTGCCGTTCACCGACACTTTTGTTTGCCTCTCACTGGTTCGCACTGGGGGGCAAAGAAGCGCGTGAAAGTTGGTTCGCCATTATTATTTGGCCGTTCGCCAACTCTTTTGTTTGCCTCTCATGGGTTTGCACTGAGGGGGGCAGCGAAGTACATGGCAAAAAAATTTTAGGCCGTTCGCCAATTCTTTTTGTTTGTTTCTCATTGGTTCGCGCAAGGGGCAGCGAGGTACATGACCATTTGTCCTTCTACAGCTCGCGAAGGGCCATTTTTTAGAATCTAGTCAAAGCAAGCGAATGCAGGCAAAAAGTAGACGAGTGCAGGAGAAGAGCAGACGAATGCATTTGAAGTCCAAGTCCAAGGTGCCTAGTTTTGTCAAGTTTATCAGTTTAATATGGTACTAGGCGAGCTATACAGCAATTTCGCTACAATACATTGTTGGGTGCTTGGGTTTCAAAGCCTATTCATAGGCTTCTCTACTCACACTCATCTTATGACTCGAGCCAGTCAAGTGTCTTTGGAGCAGCATGAACATAAGCCTATTCAGTCATTCTTGACATTCATGACTTCGAGGCTGGGGGGCAATGTTTACATCCAAATTAATATTTTACTAGACAGTAAATGTCTATGTGAATATTAATTAAATTCTTGATCTATGTCATACAGGCGAGCCCAAGTTTCTTTAAGTTTACAAATAATGGCTCGCCAGCAAGACCACGCGAGCTGAATTACAAGGTATGCGCGTGGAATGACTCCGCGCGGATTACAGATCAATGCGCTTAGATTTCAGGCACAACAAATAATTTGCGCGGAGTACAGATCTCGCGCGCTAGGGACTTTACGTAAAACACAAAGCTCGCACGCGGAATGACTTCGTGCGGAGTAGAGAGCTCGCACGCTTCGCGCGTAATGACTTTTAGGCACTCTGCTTAGGTGAGGCAGAATATTATCTAGGCGAGTTGGCGAACTGTCTCGCTAGTTCGCGTAAGAGACTTCGCGAATAACACATGCGGAGTCCGCACTCACTAATTAATCGTTGAAGACTTTTTACAAGTCTTTGACATGCTTTGGGCAAATCCCTGTGGCCCTTTTAAAATAAAAAGCCGGTGAGTTAGAAAGGCCAGCGAGATGGTTTGAGTCCGCAGTCCGCGCGAGATTGGTTTTCTACATGGACTATCACACCCCACGGGATAAGATTGCTCCTAATGTCAGTACGCATAAGACTCTACAGTTGAGCGGCGCGCCTGAAGAAGTGACCTATATATATAGTACCAAATGTATATATACAAATACACACCTACACTTCAAGAACCTATATATAGATATATGTAATACATAAACAAATTTATAAATAGGTATATACATATTAAAATTTCGGGTTGTCACAAGCTTTGACCTGCCGAGGGCCACTAAGAGCCGTTTTGACCCGCCTTGACCTACCAAGGAACCGCTTTGACCCGCCTTGACTGCTAAGAGCAGCTTTGACCTGCCTTGACATACCAAAGAACCGTCTTGACCCAGCAATGGGCTATTTTGACCCGCTTGGACTTGCAAAGGGACCGCCTTGACTTGATAAGGGACTATTTTGACCTACCTTGATAAGCTAATGGGCCACTTTTACCCGCCTTGACATGCCAAAGGATCGCCTTGACCCTCTTAGACCCACGTAGGGACCACCTAGACCCACTTAGGGCCGCCAATGGGCGCCTTGACCTGCTTAGAGCCATCAAAACCCACCTAGACCTGTTTAGAACCCGCGTAGGGACCGCTTAGGGGAAGCATAGACCCGTCAAGGGGCTTCCAGGACCCACTTAGGGCCTCTAGTGGGATGCCTTGACCCGTCGAGGGTCACCAAAGGGTCGCTTTGACCTGTCGAGGGCCGCTAAGGACCCGCTCTGACCTGACTTGACCTGCCAAGGGACTGCTTTAACCCGCCAAAGGGCCTATTTGACTCATCTTGACCTGCCATAAGACTGCCTTGACCCCCTTTGACAAGCCAATGTGTCACTTTGACTCGCTTTGACATGCTAAAGGACCGCCTTGGCCTTCCTAGACCTACCTAGGGACTACCTGGACCTGCTTAGGGACCATCTAGAACCGCATAGAGGCCAACTAGGGCCGCCAAATGGCATCTTGACCTGCCGAGGGCCACCAAGGGGCCGCTTTAACCCGTCTTGACCTGAGAATGGACCACCTTGACCTGCCAAAGGGATGCTTTGACTCACCTTAACCTGCCAAGGGACCGCCTTGACATGCCAAGGGGCCGTTTTGACCCTCCTTAACCCTTTTGACAAGCCAAAGGACCGCTTTGACCCGCCTTGACATGCTAAGGCTAGGGACCACCTTGGCCCTCCTAGACACACATAGGGACCACCTAGACTCGCTTAGAAGCCACCTAGGGCTGCCAAGGGGCGCAGGTTTAGGGAACTCTTAGACCCGCTTAGGTTTAGCCTAGGCTTGGTAAGGGGCTGATGAGACCTACCTAGGGTTGCTAGTGGATCATCATGAGCCGCTAAGGGGCTACTTTGACCCGCCTGGACCTGCCTAAGGACCGCCTAGACATGCTAAGGGGTAATTTTAACTCGCCTTGACAGCCTTAACCCATGTAAAGACCATCTAGACCCTTGTAGGGACTGCCTAGACCTGCCTAGGATTATCCTAAACCTTTTAAGGGACTTTCAAGACCCTCTTAGGGCCGTCTTGACCCACCAAAGGCTGCTAAGGAGCCGCTTTGACCCGCCTTGACCTGCCAAGGGACTGCCTTGACCCGCCAAGTGGCCGCTTTAACCCGCCTTGGCCGTCTTGGTTCGACTTGACATGCCAATAGAGCTCCTTGACCCCCTTGACAAGCCAAGGGGTTTTGACCAACCTTGACTTGCCAATGGACCGCTTTGACCGGCCTTGACCTGCCAAGGGGCCACTTTGACCCACCTTGACCTGCCAAGAGACATCCTTGACCCATGTAAGGACCACCTAGACCTGTGTAAGGGTCGCCTAGACCTACTAAGGGACTTCTAAGACCCGCTTTGGGCAGCCTTGACCCACCGAGGGCCGCTAAGGGGCGTTTTGACCCCCTGAGGTCCGCCAAGGAGCAGCTTTGACCCGCCTTGGTCTGCCAAGCAACCGGCTTGACCCGTCTTGACTCGCCAATATGCCGCTTTGACCCGCCTTGACCTGCTAAGGGACTGCCTTGACTCGCCAATGGGCCGCTTTAACCTGCCTTTAATAGCCAAGGGACCGCCTTGGCCACCTTGGTCTGACTTGACATGCCAATGGACCGCCTTGACCCCATTTAATAAGCCAGTGGGCCGTTTTGACCACCTTGATGTGCCAAGGGACCGCCTTGACCCGCCAAGGGGCTGCTTTGACCTGCCTTAACCTGCCAAGAGACCTTCTTGACCGTTTGACATGTTATAGGGCTGCTTTGACCTGCCTTGACTTGCGAATGGGCCGTTTTGACTCTCCTTCACCCACTAAGGGATCGCCTTGGCCCTCTTAGACCTATGTAGGGCAGCCAAGGGGGAGCATTGTCCCGCTTAAGGTCGTCAAGACCTGAGTAGACATGCTTAGAACCTGCGTAGGGACTGCCGCTAGTAGGCCACCTTAACCCATCGAGGGCTGCCAAGTGGCCCCTTTGACCCGCCGTGACACGCCAAGGGGTTACTTTGGCTCGCTTAGGAGTAGCCTATACCCGCTAAAAGGCTACCAAGACCTGCCTAAGGCCACCAAAGAGCTACCAAAACCCGCTTATGGGTGGCCTTGACCCGTTGAGGGCCGCCAAGGGGCCATTTTGACCCGCTTTGACTTACCAAGGGACTGCCTTGATTCGTTAAAGGGCCGTTTTGACCCGCCTTGATTTGCCAAGAGACCGTCTTTACCCACCTTTATAAGCCAAGGGCTTTTACCCGCTTTGACATTTCAAGGGACCGCCTTGGCCCTCTAGACCCACGTAGGGACCACCTAGACCCACTTAGGGCCGCCAAGGGGCGCCTTAACCTCCTTAGACCTGTTAAGACCCGCCTATACCTGTTTAGAATCCGCGTAGGGATCTCTTAGACCCGATTAGCGGTAGCCCTCCAAGAGGCTGCCAAGACCCACCTAGGGCCTCTAGTGGGATGCCTTAACCGATCGAGGGACGTTATGGAGCCGTTTTGACCAGTCGAGGGTTTCTAAGGACTGGGATCACCATGACCCACCAAGAGGCCGCTTTGACCAGCCTTGACTTGCCAAGTGACTGCCTTAATCTGCCTTGACATGCCAATTGTCCTCTTTGACCTACCTTGACATGCCAAAGGACCGTCTTGGCCCTCCTAGACCCACATAGGGACTAACTAAACCCATTTAGGGACCACCTAGACCGGCTTAGAGGCTATATAAGGCCGCCAAAGGGGCGCCTAAACCCGTCGATGGCCGATAAGGAGTAGTTTTAACCTGCATTAACCTGCCAAGGTACCGCCTTTACCCAAAAAGGGGCTGCTTTGACCCTCCTTAACCATCCAAAGGACCATCTTGACGCGCCTTGGCATGCCAAGGGGACTCTTTGACCAGCCCTGACCTTCCAAGTGACAATATTGGCCCTCCTAGACCTACCAAGGGGGATTCTTAACTCGCTTAAGTTGGTCAAGTTCCACCTAGATATGCTTAAAACCTGTGTAGGAACCGCCTAGACCCACTTATGGGTAGCGTAGACCCGCCTAAGGCAGTTATGACCCTCCTTGACCGCCTTAACCTACAGTGACATGCCAAGGGGTTGCTTTAACCCTCCTTGACCTGCCAAAGGACCGCCGTGACCCACCTTGACAAGCTAAGGAGCTGCTTTGATCCGACTTAACATACCAAGAGACCGCCTTGACCGTCTTAGACCCATGTAGGGACCACTTAGACCTGCTTACGGACCACCTAGACCCGCTTAGGGACCGCCTAGACCCTCTTAGAGGCCTTAGGGCTAAGGCATCTAAGGGGCTGCCGAGACTCACTTAGGGCCACCAAGTGGTTGCCTAGACCTGCTTTGAATTCGCGTAGGGAACGCCTAGACCTGCATATAATCCATTTAGGGCGGCCAAGGGGCTGTCGAGACTTGTTTAGAATCCACTTAGGACTGCCAAGGGGGTGCCGAGTCTCACCTAGGGCCGCTAGTGGGTCGTCTTGAGCCTCCGACGACTGCTTTGACCCGCCTTGATTTTATAAAAGACCGTCTTGACCATCTTTAACCTGCCTTGACCTACCATGCGACTTCTTTGGCCTTACTAGACCGACGTAAGGAAAAACTAGACAGACTTAGAGACCATCTTAAGCCGCCGTGGGCTGCCAAGGGGCTTTGACCAGCCAAGGGGCTGCTTTGACCCACCATGATCGCCTTTACACGCCTTGACATGCCAAAGGGCTGTTTTAACCTGCCTTGACCTGCCAAGTGATCGCCTTGGCCCTCCAAGGTTCTACCAAGATCCGCTAAGGGCAGTTAAGGGGCCGTTTTGAACCACCTTCACTTGCCAAGGGACCGCCTTGATCCGCCTTGACATGCCAAAAGACCTCTTTGACCCTTCGAGGGCCGCCAAGACGCCGCTTTGAGCAGTTGAAGGCTACTTTGACCCGCCTTGACTTGCCAAAGGACTGCCTTAACATGCAAAAGGGTCGTTTTGACCCTCCTTGACCATCCAAAAGACCACCTTGACCCACCTCCATCAGTCAATGGGCCGCTTTGACTCGCCTTGACATGCTAAAGGACCGCCTTAGCCTTCCTAGACCCACGTAAGAACCACCTAGACCCACTTAGGATTGCCAAAGGGGCGCCTTGATCTGCTTAGAGTCGTCAAGATCCGCCTAAACCTGTTTAGAACCCGTGTAAGGACCGCTTAGACTTGTTTAGGGGTAGCCTAGGCCCGTCAAGGGGATGTCATGTGCCACTTAGGACTACTAGTTTGCCACCTTGACCCGCCAAGGGGCCGCTTTGACCCACCTTGAGCTGCCAAGGGACCGTCCTGACCGCCTTGATCCGCCTTGACATGCTAAAGGGTTACTTTGACCCGCCTTGACAAGCCAAGGGGTCACTTCGACTCGCCGAGGGCCGTCAATGGTCCGCTTTAACTTGTTTTGACCAACCGAGGGTCGCTAATGTGCTTTTTTTGCCCCGCCTTGACCTGCTAAGGGACCGCCTTAAACAGCCAAGGATTTGTTTTGTCCCGCCTTGACCCACTAAGAGCCGTCAAAGGGCCACTTTGACCCGTCTAGACATGCTTAGAACCCATATAGGTACCTCCTAGACCTGCTTATGGGTAGCTTAAACCAGCCAAGGGGCTGCCAAGATCCGCTTATGGGTAGCCTAGACCTGCCAAAGGGGTGCCAAGACCCACATAGGGTCGCTAGTGAGCCGCCTTGACCCACCATGGGGCCATTTGACCCGCCTTGACCTGTTAAGGGATCGTCTTGACCCGTATTGACATACCAATGGACCGTCGTGACCCACCTAGACAAGCCAAAGAGCCGCTTTGAACCGACATGACATGCCAAGGGACTGCCTTGGCCATCTAAAACCTATATAGAGACCACCTAGACTCGCTTAGGGACCGCCTAGACCTGCTTAGGGATAACCTAGACCCGCTCAGAGGCAGCCTAGGGCCTCTAAGGGTTTCCGAGATCCACTTAGGGACAGCAAGGGGATACCTTAACTTGTTTATAATCCACGTAGGGACCTTTTAGACCCGTTTAGAATCCACTTAAGGACACCAAGGGGCTGCTGAGACCTGTTAGAACCCACTTAGGGCTGCCAAGGGGCTGTCGAGACTTGCCAATGGCCCTAGTGGGCCGCCAATGGCCGATTTGACCCACCTTGATTTGCCAAGGGACTGTCTTGGCATGCCAAAGGGCCGCTTAGACCAATCTTGACCTGCCAATGGACCTCCTTGGCCATCTTCAACCGACGTAGGGATAAACTAGACCCACTTAAGGACCATCTAGATCCACGTATAGACCGCTTAGACCAGCTTAGAGGTAACTTAGACCGGTCTAGGGTCGCTAGTAGGCCACCTTAACCCACCGAGGGCCGCCAATGGGCTGCTTTGACCCGCCTAGACATGCCAATGAGCCGCTTAGGGACTGCCTAGACCCGCCTAGGGCCGTCTTAAGCCGTTGAAGGCCACTAAAGGGTCGCTTTGTCCCGCATTGACATGCCAAGGGGCCGCTTTAACTCGCCTTGACATGCTAAGTGACCGCCTTAACCGTCTTGTCCCATGTAAGGACCACTTAGACTTGCGTAGGGATCGCCTAGACCCGCTTAGGGGTACCCTAGACCCGTATATGGCCGTCTAAAGTCGTTGAGGGCCACCAAGGGCCTGTTTTGACCTGCATTGACTTGCTAAGGGACCACCTATACCCGCCAAGAGGTAGCTTAGACACGCCAAAGGGCTATCAAGACCCACCTAGGACCGCTAGTGGGCCACCTTAACCCACGTAAGGATCACCTAGACCCTCTTAGGGGTAGCCTAGACCCACCTATGGCCACCTTAAGTAGTTGAGGGCCACCAAGAGGTCGTTTTGACCTCCCTTGACCTGCCAAGGGAACGCTTTAACCTGTGTGCTATAACAAGCGGTTTTGGCTCGAATTGGGTGAAACTTGAAAAGAGAGGCAATACCTCATTTTGATCCCAATGTCAATATGAGAAGAATTTAGGAGAAAAGAATCTTGAAAGGTCACTCAATACAAATTAACACAACAATTTCAACAGCTTTACAAAAACACCGTAAGCGTGAGTCATTTAAGCCCGATCAAGAGTAAATTGGTAAAAGACACGGATTTTTGAAGGTAGAATGTTTCATTATATGTCATGAGGTGTCTATACGCACATCCAAACAAAAAAAGCTGGAGGCCCAAAAAATTTGAAACTGGCTAGAAACTCGTGTGCAATAACTAGCGGTTTTGGCTCTAATTGGGTGAACTTTGAAAGGAAAGGCAATATCTCATTTTCTTTGAAAACTTAGGATCCCAATGTCAATATGAGAAGAATTGAGGAGAAAATAATCTTTGAAAGTTACCCAATACCAATTAACACAACAATTTCAACAGCTTTACAAAATACCATACGCGTGAGTTATTTAAGCCCAATCGAGAGTAAATTAATAAAAGACACGGATTTTTGAAGCTAGAATGGTTCATTATATGTTATGAGGTGTCTATAAGCACACCCGAATGAAAAAATTCGGAGGCCTAAAACTTGCTAGAAACTCGTGTGCTACAAGCGGTTATTGCTCGAATTGAGTGAAACTTGAAAGACGGGGCAATACCTCATTTTCTTTGAAAACTTAGAATCCCAATGTAAATATGAGAAGAATTGAAGTGAAAAGAATCTTGGAAAGTCATTTAATACCAATTAATACAACTATTTCAACAGCTTTACAAAACACCGTACGCGCGTGTTATTTATGTCTGATCGAGAGAAAATTGATAAAACACACGGATTTTTGAAGATAAAATGGTTCATTATATGCTATGAGGTGTCTATAAGCACACCCGAATGGAAAAATCCGATGGCCCAAAAAATTTGAAACTGGCTAGAAACTCGTGTGAATAACAAGCGGTTTTGGCTTGAATTTGATGAAACTTGAAAGGATGGGGAATACCTCATTTTCTTTGAAAACATAGGATCCCAATGTCAATATGAGAAGAATTGAGGAGAAAAGAATCTTTAATAGTCACTCAATACCAATTAACACAACAATTTCACAAGTTTTACAAAACATCGTACGCGTGAGTTATTTAAGTCCGCTCGAGGGTAAATTGATAAAAGACACGGATTTTTAAAATTAGAATGGTTCATTATATATCAGAAGGTGTCTATAAGCACACCCGAATGAAAAAAGCCGGAGGCCCAAAAAATTTGAAACAAGCTAGAAACTCGTGTGATACAACAAACAGTTTTGGCTTATTAAGGTGAAATTTGAAAGACCAGACAATACCTCATTTTCTTGGAAAACTTAGGATCCCAATGTTAATGTGAGAAGAATTGTGGAGAAAAGAATATTGAAAAGTCACTTAATACCAATTAACACAACAATTTCATCAGCTTTACAAAACACCGTCGCGTGAGTTATTTAAGCCTGATCGAGAGTAAATTGATAAAAGACACGGATTTTTGAAGCTAGAATGGTTCATTATATGTCATGAGGTATCTATAAACACACATGAACGGAAAAAGCCGGAGGCCAAAAAAATTTGAAACTGGCTAGAAACTCGTGTGATACAACAAGCAGTTTTGGCTCAAATTGGGTGAAATTTGAAAGACCAGACAATACCTCATTTTCTTTGAAAAAATAGGATCTCAATGTCAATATGAGGAGAATTGAAGAGAAAAGAATCTTTGAAAGTTACACAATACCAATTAACACAACAATTTCAACAGCTTTACAAAACACCGTACGCGTGAGTTATTTAAGCCCGATAAAGAGTAAATTGATAAAAGACACAGATTTTTGAATCTAGAATGATTCATTATATGTCATGAGGTGTCTATAAGCACATCTGAACAAAAAAGCCGGAGGCTTAAAAATTTGAAACTTGCTAAAAACTCGTATTCTATAAGAAATGGTTTTGGCCTAAATTGGGTGAAATTTGAATGATGGGAAAATACCTCATTGTCTTTGAAAACTTAGGATCCCAATGTCAATATGAGAAGAATTAGGGTGAAAAGAATCATGAAAGTCATTTAATACCAATTAACACAACTATTTCAACAGCTTTACAAAACATCATACGCGTGAGTTATTTATGCTCGATCGAGAGTAAATTTATAAAATATGAATTTTTGAAGCTATAATGGTTCAAAATATGTTAGGAGGTGTCTATAGGCACACCAGAAAGGAAAATGCCGGAGGCTTAAAAAAAAGTAAGACTGGTCAAAAACTCGTTTGCTATAGCAATTGTTTTTTGCTTAAATTGGATGAAACTTGAATTGAGAGGCAATACCTCATTTTCTTTGAAAACTGAGGATCCCAGCGTCAATATGAGAAGAACTGAAGAGAACAAAATCTTGGAAATTCACTGAATACCTCTTAAAACAAAATTGCAACAACTTTTCAAAACAAGGCACGTGTAAGTTATTTAAGTCCGCTCGTGAGTAAAATGATAAAATACATGGATTTTTGAAGCTATAATGGTTCAAAATATAGTAGGTGGTGTCAATAAGCACACCCGAACGGAAAAAGCTGAAGGCTAAAAAAAATTGAAATTGGCTAGAAACTCGTGTGCTATAACAAAAGGTTTTGGCTCGAATTGGGTGAAACATGAAAGGATGGGCAATACCTCATTTTTTTTTTAAACTAAGGTTTATGATGTCAATATGAGAATAATTAAAAGGAACAAAATGTTGGAAAGTTACTCAATATCAATTAAAACAATAATTTCAATAGTTTTACAAAACACATCACGTGTGAGTCATTTAAGCTCGATCGCGAATAAATTGATAAAAGACAAGAATTTTTTAAGTTAGAATGATTCAATATATGATAAGAGGTGTCTATAAGCACACCCGAATGAAAAAAGCCAGAGGCTTGAAAAAAATATGAATCTAATCAGAAACCCGTATGCTATAGTAACTATGTTACCTCTCACTTGAACCAATCGCATCAGCAACAAAAAAAACAGCATAAGACATCTCCACAGTTTATGAATGAACACACAACATCAAAAGATAAAAGCCAGAATAAGAGCAAATGCAAACGAACTCGGAAACCTAAAAGATGCAATAGTGCATCATTTTATATTTGCTCAAATTCAGATAAATTTAATGGGTCTGGATTGTTTTATGGGTTGCTTTCAATGGTTTTTTTTAGCACATGAAATTGAAGAAAGGTAAGCAGTCGAAGAAACCCAGATGGGGATTCTTTTGGAAAAAGCTAAAGCCCGGAGCTTTACTGCCATTGCAAGAATTTATGAACACTTTGCTCCTCTATGGGTAGAAAACGTATATTGGCTTAAATGTAATGAGAGGGGTGATCACTAACCTGTACAGTTTCAATTACCAAACTGAAGCGACCGTGATTTTGGAGCTCCCCTATGAAGACAGAAACCGTAGAGTTTGAAGTTTAAACGCTTAGTTCAAACCAGACTGGTGTAATCTGGGGGTAAAGATTAATATTCAGAAAAAAGATAAGTAAAAAGAAAAAATAGAAAGTGTAAAAAAAAAAAAACAAAAATCTTATGGGCCAAAAATAGAAAGAATTCTATTATTTTTGACCACGTGGCCCACATGCTACGTATAGGCGTCACAAAGTCATAAGTGTCATGGACCTAACAGGCTGGGTCCAAACAAAAACCCAATCCTAATCCTAAAACTAAATTCTCCCGTTCATGCTTGCCTCCACCGCGCAATACAAAGTTTTTTAAACCAAGAACAAAAGCAACAATGCAAATGCTTTTGAGAATGTCAGAAATGGAATTTAATCAATTTATAAAGCTTTTGCATAGAGAATCACGGTACATGTCGACCTTGTTGACTTGTCCAGACCAAGTGTGTTCTACTTCCAATAGTAACGTTCATGACATAAAATGCTTGCAAATTCACATGTCAATGCTGGTCGTTTCAATTTTGCCACTATACCATGACACTTAAATCGGACTTCCTCTCACCCCGCTGCGAGGCAGCAGATTGTTGCAGAGCTGTGAGGATGCATTTAGAAGAGAAAAGCAGTTCGTTCCTCGGATGAAACACACATGTTAGAGCCACCTTGCCGTAGGATAGGGCATACCAAATCCAACTTCAGCTAGATTAATGACTCATCTTCCTACGATGGAAATAAGAGATGGTTGTAATGTTATCACTGGTTTCAAGGAATCAACACTAGCATCAAATAAACTAAAAGGATAACTGCGCTACATAACGAGCCTACTCACATATCAGAAAGCAGTCCCACCATATCCATACGTTGCAAAGACTCCCTTTCTTATCATGCTTTCCTCTTGTCTGATCTGTGCACGGAGTGTATTAAGGAAAATACGAGGACTAAATAGCTATTCTGAATAACAGGGCAACTGAGTTTTTAGTGCTCAGTGCCATTGACATACCAATATTTTAATAACTTCTGCAGAAGCAAAGAAGATCAAAGTTCAAAGCAGCAGCAAGACATATTCAGAGGTATTAGGTGCACATATACATACCTCTTCCTGCAGACATGATCATGAATAGAAGAGCGAATATCATAAGAATACAAATCCAAGTAATTCCAAACAAAATCTGCAGACTTGGGAAGAAGCGTCCTATCCCATTACCAATATGACAGGGCTTAATATGCCAAAAAGAACTCTTCTGTGTCCTGTATGCTGGAGACGGGTCTGCATGTGTGATTTCCTCTGTAAGTAGTTCTGTATAATACTGGCTCATCACTAATGCGTTGCACGTGCTTAGTGGCCATACAGCCTTGATCCAATCGATAAGTGCATCTGTAATAGTTTCTGCCAACAAAAGTAATCTAATGTTAAGGGATGAAAATAATATTTTGACTTTTTAAATCTAGACTTTGGGTGACATTATCTTTGGGATACCATAGTTTTATTTCTTAATGATAAAAGACGAGCCACTTCATCTAAATGGAAAGAAAAGGAAAGAAGTGATTTACAGGTGAAATTCAGTTCCACATATAAGATAGTCCATAACTTATATTCCTTTTGCACAAAGCAGTATTTATAAATACTTTAAAAAGGCACATTGCTGACCAATTCCCTGACAACAAAGCTTTTAGGCCTGTGGTTATCTAACATGGTACACTAGCGTTTGCAAGAGGCCTGGGTTTGAATTCTTCATTCTCCAAATCTTTGTTGGCTACTATTTGATCTTATAATTAAGTATCAAAGAAAAGAACATGGCCGTACTTTAAAGAGAATGGGATCCAGACAATTAGCAGTCACAGACAAGAGTTGCATCATATCATAGTCTATTACCTCAAAAAGAAACATAGCAAGATTTGATATGATAAAAACGTCCGAAATACCTGGGATGTCTGGATCCAATTATCTCCTTTTGGCCATACTTTCTCCAAGCATGGCCATCATCGATAAGCTGACTTGTATCCCGGATCCACGTTGCTGAGTTTCGCAAATTTGTACGCCTTCTTCTATTAGTATTATTAGGGATAGTTGCATCATCACGTCTGCCAACACACAATCAAATGTCATGGGCGGAAATGCAGGTTGTATGGATACATAAATATGATAAAACAAAAATCAAAGGAGGGGCATACTCATTGGCACCGCTTTCTACTGTTGCTACTGAAGAAAGGATAGAAAGAACCCCTTCCCCCACCGAGGACCTCTTGCCCACTGAGGGCCCTTCCCCAGCCAGGGACACTTCCCTTGGTGGGGATCCTTCTTGTTCTTGCTCAGTGAACACCTCTTCTGCGGGAGGCCAGTCCCACTGCAATGCCACCCCTGCTATATCTCTCTTTCTCTTCCTTGCAGTGTCCAATAGAATTTCACAGCTATCATGATGAGAATTTGGCTGAGCGATGCTTAGATTTTGCACTTCCATGTAATCACCATGAAACAAACGCACTCCGCAACTTGTGATGCAATGCCGGCGTATTACTGTCCTGTTATTCTCATGTGTATAGACTCCATTTTCTACCACAATCTCAAACGTGGCTTCAGTGTAGTAGCGTTCACTGACCGGCTTCCCTTCATTACTGCAGCGATATTGAGACCATGGCACATACCCCAGGAACATGTGATCCGACTGGAGGAATCTGTTTGTTCTGAAACCCCAATCAAGCAATTGAAAATTGAACTTGTACTCACCATGATTTCCTTTAAAGGTACAATAACAGATAGCAGAGAGATTGGATGCATCATTATGAGCACCCTTGAAATTACTAACAACACATAAAGCAAATCCCAAGAACTTATCGTCGAACCAATTCTGTGGTAGTTGCACATTCACTGAGAATCCCTTACACTGATGATTGAACCAATGAGGAATTTCACTTCCAGGAAGTGACATACTAAAGGAAAGAGGTCGCAGATAACTACCCTAACAAGAAAAAAAACATAACAATGTTTAAGTACTTCTTTTGCGTGAACTTTTTGTCTGTAAATGTCAGTGCTGAGTCACTGTAATTTTTTTGAACTTTAACATATATATATATATATAAACGTTCCAAAGAACCCTCCGTTCGCCACTGGACGGCGCGCCTCCACCCCAGTGGACTCCAGCAGCGTCTCCGACCACTTTTCCTTCCCGACGAATCCTCCAAATTCCAGTTTTCCGGTGAGATCACCCAAAACTTCAAACAAGATCTATCTCGCCGGAAAACTAGAATTCGGCAGACTCGCCGGGGAGGAAAAGTGGTCGGGGACGCTTCTGAAGTCCGCTGGGGTGGAGGCGCGCCATCGTTGGCGCCGTCCGGTGGGGAATGGAGGGACGTCCGCACTTTAAGCCGAGTGTGGACGTGAGAGAGAGAGAGAGAGAGAGAGAGAGAGAGAGAGAGAGAGAGAGAGAGAGAGAGAGAGAGAGAGAGAACCTGATAATGAGAATGAGTTTCTACAATATCCCTAAATAGATTAGTATGTATCAGCTGGAGGCAATTTGAAAATGTGAGGCAAAGATTTGTAGAAGACTGAGGCTTCGGTGTTGAAACTGTTTCCAAAGCTGTGCAATCATGAGCATCTATGTAAGAAATACTTGAGGAAAGCTCAGGTATTGATTTCAGTCTCTTGCACGCTTCTAATTCAAGATGTGATAAACAACGAAGTCGATTCATTACTGCAGGTAAGCTCTCCAAGTTGTTTCTGCGCAGCTCTAATGTTCTTAAAGAGGACAAATGAGCAATACCATCTGATAATACCAACAGATTGCAGTCACTTAAATCAAGATGTAGAATACCAGAGTAAGTATAAAATCCTTTGATTGGTGATGACCATGATGAAAGGGGGGCCAACATTTCTTTACATCCATCACATGATAATCTTTTAAGCTTATTCACACGTAAGATCGAAAAAGGGAGTTCTTTTATACCACTTCTTTCTACTTCAAGGACTGTCAAGGATTCTAGATTCCCCAAGTTCTCAGGCAAACGATAAAGCTTTGAGCACCCAGAGAGAGTGAGATTCGTAAGGTAAGCCAAATTACAGATATTGTCTGGAAGACAAACAAGGCTTCTGCAGTTTGCCATATTCAATAACACAAGCCCCTGAAGCTTTTCAATCGATGACGGTAATTCTTCAATTGCAGTCTCATTCAAATAAAGCTCCGAAAGGTCCTCCATAATTCCTGAGATCTCTGGAAACATCTCAAGATTTGAGCAGCCAGAAAGATCAAGGATTTTAAGAGACTTCATATAAATGCTACCTGGAAGACTCTTAACTGCTTTGCACCCTTTTAGACTCATGACAACAAGGCTTTTAAGAGCTGAAATGGATGGATGAATCTCCAATAAACTTAAACAACCATCAAGAATCAGTTTCTTCATATTCGTCGCTTCAGTGAAGTCTGGGATTTTCTTAAGGTATGGAGAGTGACTTAAATTAATAATTGTCAACTTTTTCAAAGGCTGCATGTCAAAACAACAAGATTAACATGAATTAGATAACATGCATAATGCATCTAAAACTTCATGCTTACATTTTAAAGGAAATTGATACCTCGATTCCTTCCCACAGTTGTTCAATGTGACTAGAACGCATGTCAAGTTCAACAAGATTCTTCGGGTGAAAATTGGATGGCAAAGACTTTAAGGGGAATCCATGCCAGTGGAGAACCCTCAATTCATTAGAAAGAAACTTGAAGTCCCCAACCAGTTGTTGTTGACAGTCATCACTTGGATGACATAAATCCTCACGTGAATGGTTATCACTGATAATCCTTAGCAGTCTCAGCCTCGTCATTTTAACAAAAGCTTCAGAAGTTAAGTATACCTGTTTTGACCTTAAGAAGTCGAGCATTATGCCCTCAACTGCATCTGTAGCCTGGATAACCGTAGTGGAAATAACATGAGTAAAAATATCCAAAAACGTATTTTGAATTATAACAGTAGTACATGTTTTCTTCCCATAAAATGGTTTTGGTTAAAGTTAAAGGTTTCTGCTAAACATAGGTACTGATATGAAAAAGAGTTGGGCCATGATCAAATATCTCACCGTATTTTGAGTGAAGACATGATCAACATCTTCATAAACCCACAACCTACTGCGCTTCCCAGGATCTTTAACTGATTGTTGTTGAACAATTTCCCAGCCTATTTCTTGTAGTAGATCATGCATTTCAAGCCTATTGTCATCTGAGATCGTAATGAGAGCTCTATCAAGTAGTACTTGTAATCCACTAGGGGGGTAAAAGCCACAACTTTCCAGAACTTTTGTCACATATCCTTTGTCCATTCCTCTGAAGAAGCATGCAATATCTAGAAATATGTCCTTTTGTAAAGGCTCTAGTCCATTCAAGCTTGTTCTAAGCACACCCTGAATTTCCATGTGTGGGATTTTCTTTATTTTTTCTAGCTCATCTTCCCACTCACGTGCACTTTTGCAATCAAGAAAAGCTCCCAAAACTTTAAGTGCTAGAGGCAGACCTCGAGCATATCCTATGGCACGCCCTGAGAGAGAATCGTACTTTCTTGTGGGTTGGTGTGTTCTGAAGGCGTACTGCATAAAAAGCTCAAGAGCTTCATCATCACTTAAAAATTTGGGATTATATCTCTCCTGCACTCCACTTAGTGATTGTATATCTCTAGTTGTTATAATGATTCTACTTCCACCACCAAATGAACATTGCTTTCCGAGTAAGGCTTCAATCTGGGCAAAAGTTTCCACATCATCAAGAACAAGCAAAACTTTTTTCTTATTCAGCCTTTCCATAACCATCTTAAAGCCTGTATTCAAATCACCTAAGTTACACACCTTTTTCTTCAACATTCTACATAGAAGTTCTTCCTGCAGACGTTCTGCACCTTTATTCTTGAAACCATCTTTGACATTTTCAAGAAAGCAATAGTGTTCAAACTGACAAGTGATTTCATCATAAACAGCTTGAGCAATGGTTGTTTTACCTATACCAGGCGTTCCGTATATCCCAATACCACGAACATCATCCACCCCAAGACACAACATACTATCTACTTCTGCTATGTGTCTATCCATTCCAACCAAACAATTCTCTTTTCCAGGTCTCACCCGTATCAATCTCTTAGAAATATCGTCGACAATTTTCTCAATAAACTTGGCATCGTCCCTGTAATATTCAGAGAAAAAGAAAACAGAATAATAAATAAAATTTGTTCTTGCAAGTCCAGAGCAACAGCTAATGTACTAATGTCATGCTGAAACTAAGAAAAACATATAATTGCAACTCGAAAATAAAAGTGATCCGACCAAACTGAATGTCATACTGATATTGGATTGGATCTAATTTTGTAGAACAAATGTCTAGCCTTGCTATGATTCATATACACATAATCAAGTGAACAGAATCTCTAAACCCAATTTAGTTACCATAAACTCTTCATTCCAACAATTTCGCTACAAATTAAGGTTGAAAATGAGAAGAAATATTAGATATGATTGAAGTATTTTACCGATAATTCCGGGAATCCCAGCAAGATAAACTGGCGGCTTGAATCAGAAGAGACTTCAATCTCCGCACCTCTTCCACATCATGCTTACCAAACCCTTCCTCAAAACTCGACTTAATATCACAACGATCAAGTTCGTAGAAAACAGGCACCACAATCTGCTTCATGGTTTTCATGCACTCATGATCCTCACCAGCTCCTTCATGCACCACTTGGAAGAAGCATAGTGTTTGGAGAACACAACAATGGACAGCCTCGAGTCGGCGATGGCTTCCATAACCTCTGAAGGGTCGTCGGAGTCGAGGAATGTGTTGATTGCTTTCTCATGCAGAGCCTTGTGGAGATGGCCGACGAAGATCTTGCGGGTGTCGTCGGCTTTGAAGCTGATGAAGACATCGTAGTTCCAACGGCCGACAGAGGAAGAAGAAGAAGCGGCCATGGAACTCGATCGAAATCTCGGAAGTGAAATGAGATCAAGTAGTTTGCTTAGTCAAAGTAAAGGGTTTTGTCTTGAGAAATGGGGAAAGAATCAAGTTGTATTTTATTAGCAACAAGGGGACACCTGTTGAGTTTAAGCAGAATTAACAAATGCTACTCATTTGTGCTCACGTCTTCTCTTGTAGTTTATTAATCGGGTAGATTAATGGGACAAAACCCGAAGAGGAAAGAAATGTTCGGTGGCGGTTGAGTTGTCGGATCGCGATTGACAAAAATAATTGTGTTGATTGCATCTAACAGAGGATGCATTTTTGACTTCGGACTTATATTTTATTGTCAAGGTTCACTACAAAGATAGACAATGTGATATAAAGATATAGACTACATCTGCAACGAACTAGATTTTAGTTACGAGTAAATATAGATAACACACCAATTTATGTTTTTTTGCTGAAAAATGAGTGAGCGAGATATGATCTTAACATTTTTATGTATTAAAAAAAAAACATTAAGAGACAAACTTTTATAACAAAATAATGATAAAACAAAACTAGAAAAACCGAAATTATAGAAACTCACAAAGTCACTACTACGATATGATAAAATAAAATAAGAAGATCATTATTTTGTGCTATTAACACAATCCATCTATTTTCCTATCCACATATTTCAATTTTATTTACAAACTTACCACTTGAATTTGTTTCATTATTGGCTTTCATTATAGATGAAGTATGTTATTAACACAAAAATGTGTTTTAATAACACTAGCTATATATGTGTATTAATTAAGCAAATTACAATAGCCGTACTGTCGTACAGATACATTGAACCTCACTTATTCACATAGAGCTCACGAGATTATAGCTAATCCTTTTATAACACATTTACTTAGAATGAGAGAAGAGATGAATCGGTGTTGACTCTGGATGGTTGATTTCTAAACTCATATTTTCCTTTCGTAATCAAATTTCAGAGTATATTTCTGATATGAAGGTTGGTCTATTTCTAGTTTTCTACAAAGAACCTAAGTCCTAATTTCAAGTAATTTATGGGTCTAGTTGACACATAGAAGCTAAGGGTGAACGTGATACTTACAGAGCCTCTTCGACAAGTGTAACAACTCTTTAGGCTCAAAACTAACAGGCATAAGTGAAAATTAAAGAGGACAGATTCTCGCAGTTAGCCTGTGACCTAGGAATTTTTATTGATGATCTAGTTCTGAGGAAAGAAATGGGATTTGTATCTGCCTTCAGAGATCAGATTCTACACTTCAGACATTGTTGTTTTGCTTCTTGACCACCAACTAGAATATCAGGGTAACAAACTGAGGAGGCCGGGTGCCAAAATATAAAATCTCTTCAAAGACTTCACACCTACAAAACTCTAATCCAAGTTGTGTAGGCTAATGTATCTGATGAAAACACCATCCTAAGCTTTCGAAAATTTCTACATTTGTTATTTTTGAATACTGTACAACTTCACTCAAACCTTCACAAATGCAAAAGTTAAACCAGTAACTAACTAAAGCAACAATGACAATACTTTAATTAAAAGTTTTTGAAATGCAACTTATAAGGCTGTCTCATAGTTATTTTCAGTACACCAAGATGTGATCTGAGATGGAAACGTAGAGTTCAAATGTTATCACTGGTTATAAGATGTGATCACCTGTGAATTTGCAACAGATAATTAAAACAAGGATCAAAGAAATTAGAAGACAAATGAGCTAGTTTGCAAGGCAGCTCACCTTCGATGGTCATTAGCTTTAATGTTAGTACCAGTACAATGGGCATTCTTTTGAAGAGGGAATGAAAGTTAAAACTACTGTGCCAGACCTTCTGTTGCTGTGCCTTTCGAGATGATCCCAACATATGCATTTCCCCTGAAAACTTTGCATCACCAACTTAAACACCAAATTTGATAGAGGAATAAATCATGTTGAATTCTCTAACAAAAGCTAAAAACTACGACAGCACAGTTCATGGAGCCAGATACTGAGTATTGATTGCTCAGTGGCAAATTTTATGTGAACATAGCACTAAAACTAGCATCAGTATCAACACACTACATTAAGCAAAAATGTAAAGAAAAGCAGTTACAACTTCAACTAAACAGCACATATCAAGGAATTTGTGCATATCAATGAGTGTCTATTTCTACAGTTGGTGATTTCCCAGTTGCAATAAAAGTAAAAGGGAATAGAGTCACAAGCTGTTGCTGAGAAACTAACCTTGGAGCACTACTGCCACCGCTTCAAGTAACATAAGTTCCTTTCAGGAAAGACAAAGTCCTCTGCTTCTGCTACTTCTTTCTTTCAAAGCCATACTTCTCCTTCATTCTCCATCAATTCTTTCTCTTCTTCGTCCTCACTCTGTGAATTTAGCATTACCAGGTCACTGTGGCTGCCCAACTCAGAAACTCAGTCTTCTATTTCTCTTTATGTTTCTCAATTCATACGGGTGCATAAAATAATCTCCAGTCTCAATACTGTCTGCATGAACTTGGGCCTCTGGCATGTTTAAATTAGGCATTTTATCTGGATCATCATATAACAAATCAACTCCGCAGCTTCTGATGCTGAGTTGTTCTGTTATGGATTCACTTCTTACTGTAATCTGAAATGTGTCCTCAGTATATGTTTCATTGACCAGTTTTCCCTTTGCAATCAAGTGACATTCAGCCCACGAAACATATCTCCAGAACATGTGATCTGACCGTAGGATTCTATCGATTCTGAACACCGAATTTAGCAGATCAAAGCTGAAACAACACTCGCCACTATCTCCTTTTAAAGTACATAAACAAGCAGCAGATAAAGGACTAGTATACTGAAAAACACCCTGGTATTGTTTAGCGCAGATAGTGAATCCCATAAATCCCAAAAACCAATCAGCTGGTAGCTGCATAGTTACTGAAAATCCCCTGCTCCGAATGGTGAACCAATCGGGAACTTCACTCCCAGGAAGAGACATTTTCAACCGAAGAGGTGGCATGTGATTGTCCTACACATTCAAAACAAAACCAACTTTATTTGGTTTAACTTTATGTTTGTACATGCTTGTTTGTTTATCTATCATAAAAGAGGGAGAGGGTCAGAGAGGAACCTGCAAATGTGGATGTTTCCACAATATCTCTAAATAGATTTGTTTGTACCAGCTGAAGGCAATTAGAAAATGTAAAGAAATGTTTCGTCTCGTATTGAGGCCTTGGCTTTGAAACTGTTTCCAAAGCTGTGCAATTATGCGCTTTTATGTAACTTATACTCGATGAAAGCTCTGGTATTGATCTCAGTCTCTTACAACCTTGCACTACAAGATGTGTTAAACATCCAAGTTGATTCATTGCCGCTGGTAAGCTCTCCAAATTGTTTCTGGACAGATTCAACGATTTCAAAGATGACAAATGAGCAATACCATCCGATAATTCCAACACATTGCAGTCTCTTAAATCAAGATGTAGCAGAACAGAGTAACTACAATATCCTTCCATTGATGGCCATGCTGACAAGGGTGCCGTCATCTCTTCACATCCAATGCATGATAATCTATCCCCCAAACGAAGGATAGAAAATGGAAGTTGTTTTATACCACTACCCCTTACGTGAAAGTCATTCAAGGATTTCAAGTCCCCCAAATTCTCAAGCAAGTTATGAAGTGCTGAGCACCCAGACAGATCGAGATGTGTAAGTTTAACCAGACGACACATGCTGTTGGGAAGAAATTCAAGGCTTCTGCAGAACTGCATACTTATTTTTTTTCAGCCCCTCAAGCTGATCAATTGATGAGGGCAGTCCTTTAATTCCGGTCCCATCTAAAAGAAGATCTGATAGCTCCTTCATGATTCCTGAAATCTCTGGAAAATTTTCAAGACTTGAGCAGCCCTTGAGGTTAAGTGTCCGAAGAGAACTTAGATGAATGCTGGTTGGTAGTGACTTGAGTTCTGTGCAACTTTCGAGATTCAATTCTACGAGCCCAGTGAGATTATTAATTGATGAGTGTAGTTCTTTGATTGCAGTTCCATCTAGATCAAGGCATCTTAGCTTCGTCATATACTCTGAGATCTCTGGAAACTTCTCCACATTTGAACAGCCAGAAAGCCTGAGGGTGCGTAGCCATTTCATATCAATGCTGCTAGGCAGACTCCTGAATTCTCTGCAACCTCTGAGGTCCAAAGTACCAAGGCCTGTAAGATTATTAATCGATGATGGTAGTTCTTTAATTGCAGTCCCCCCTAGAGGAAGATATCTTAGCTCATCCATAAAATCAGAAATTACTGGAAACTTTTCAAGATTTGAACAGCCACTAAGAGCAAGGGTTTCTAGAGATTTCATGTGAATGCTGCTTGGGAGACTCTTGAGTTCTTTGCACCCCATTAAATCCAAATAATGAAGGTCTTGAAGATCAGAAATGGATGGATGAAGCTCACGTAAACTTTTACAGACATTAAGATATAGTTTCTTTAGATGTATCGCATCAGTCAAGTCAGGAATTTTAACAAGGTGTTGACAGTGACTTAACATGATGACTTTCAGATTTTGCAGGGGCTGCATTTAAAACAACCGAGAAATTAAAACATGTATGCATACTTGAGCTAGGTACATAAAATTTTCAAACAACAAAAAGATGCGCAGATTATTGTACCTTGATTCCTTCCCAAAGTTCTTGAATGTGACTACCACGCATGTCAATTCTAACAAGATTCTTTGGGATAAAGGCTGATGGCAAAGACTTTAGCGGGCATCCATGCCATAAGAGAAACCTCAACTCATCAGAAAGAAACTCGAAGTCCCCTCTCGTGAGTTGTTTACAGCCATCAACTGGGCATAACTCCTCACGGCGGTTGCTAAGGTAGTCATCATATCTGGAGTCGAATGAATAATGGATTATGAGTAGTCTAAGCTTCGTCATTCTTACAAAGGCTCCAGAATTTATGCATAGGTCGGCTTTTGAATTCGACAAGTCTAGCTTTAAGCATTCAACTGCATCCGTAGCCTGCATAACCAATAGCAGCTTACATAACATTAATACAAGATTCCCATGAACTTGATTTTGATCGAAGTTGATCTATCTACCAAACATTATGTATACATATAACATGGAAAAGAGCTAGAAAATGATCATGATAAAATATCTCACCGTATTTTGAGTCAATACACGATTAACATCTTCATAACTCCACAACCTACTGCGTTTTCCAGGTTCTTTAGTAGATTCTAGGCGGGTGATTTCTCTACCCATTTCTTGTAGTAAATCATGCATGTCGATCTCATCATCGTCTGATTGGTCTCCAGTTATAGACAATATAGTTATGAGTGCTTTGTCGACTAGAGCTCTTAATCCATTGCGGGGAAAGAAGCCACAACTGTCTAGTAATTCTGTTACATAATCTTTTTCCCAGTATCTAAAGAGACATGCAATATCTAGAAATATGTCTTTCTCTGAATCGTCTAGTCCATCAAAGCTTATTCTAAGAACATGCTGAATTTCTATGTGTGGGATACTCTTCAGTTTCTCTAACACGGCTTGCCATTCACATATACTTTTGTTATCAAGAAAAGACCCCAAGACTCTAAGTGCTAGAGGCAAACCATGAGCATATTCTGTGGCGCACCTTGACAGATGATCATACTCTCTACTGGATGGATTTGTTCTGAAAGCATATTTCATAAACAGACCAAGAGCTTCATCACCACTTAAATACCTCGGCTCATATGTCTGATTAACTCCACTTAGTGATTGCTTATTTCTTGTGGTTACAATGATTCGACTTCCTTCGCCAAATGCATGTAATTCACCAAGCAAGGCCTCAATTTGAGCAAAAGTTTCCACATCATCAAGAACAACCAAGACTTTTTTCGTACCTAGCCTTTTCATTATCATATTCCTCCCCCTGCTCAAATCTATACTCTGCACCTTTTCCTTCAACAATTTAAACAGAAATTCTTCCTGCATTTGTACTTCACGCTTGTTTATAAAGGCTTCCTTGACATTGTTAAGAAAGCAAGAGTATTCGAACTGCCAAGCAATTTCGTCATAAACAGCTCTAGCAATTGTTGTTTTCCCTAAACCACCCATACCCCATATTCCAACAACCCGAACATCATTCACCTCAAGAGATAAACTTGAATTCATTTTTCTAATGTGGGAATCCATTCCAACCAAGCCATTGGCTTTACTGTATGATGTGTGGATCAGTTCTTTAAGAACACTCTCAACAATTTCCTCAATAAGCTTGCCATCATCCCTGCAAAATCAGAAATCCATGTAACTGTGTTTGTAAGATTAATCAAAAGCAGATGTTAAAATTAAACTTCCATGATTCTGGAATTCATAGTGCATTTATCACTTATGACATAAGTGAGAAAGAAATGCAGAACTATACATGAAGGAAATCAATCCCAGCAACTTAAGTCAGTTCTATGATAACCAATGTCATCAAGCTATCCACTTTAGAGCTAGCCCATGATGCCATCTTAAGTCAGTTGGATGACTTGGATCAATGCTCAACCAGTTAACTGGGCGGCTGACCCGGATTTTTGTTAATGTAATCTCTCATTAACCTATTAATCAAACTTCAAAAGCTTTCAATACTTGAGCCCTTCCTAGGCCCCCGCCCCCTAATCTTTATTTCATTGTATGATGTTTGTTGAAATGCAGATGGCTTACATCTTTAATGAACCTCTATCTTGTTATAAACATCTAATTCCCAAGTGATACAGTTAGTAGGAACATATAGTGACATAGAACCAAACTCAAATCAGGGATCTAGTTGATAAGACAAAATAATTTGTAGTGATCTTAACAAAGTCAAGTACTCAGTTTTGAGATTCTACCAAAAGTTACAATCCGATTAAGAGAAGGGATATTCATAAGTTTAAAGTTTGCACACAAAACCCTGTATTAGAAATTGAAGGGAAATAACTTCATGCAGGATTAAGCAAGAGAATGAAGAATACTTGCTCATATTTTCTCGAATCCCAGCCTGAAAGATCAGCTACTCTTGTTAGAGCGGACCTCCATGTTTGGCAAAAGCTTTTGCAAATTTTCCCTTGATTTTCCGTACATCAGAGGGATCAACTTCGTAGAAGATGGGCAGCACTATCTGCTTCTTTGTATCCATGCAATCCAGGATTTTGACGAGCTCTTTTAAGCACCAAGTGGAAGAGGCATAGTTTTGAGATAAAACTACAATCGAAATCTTCGAGTCCTCAATAGCTGTGACTAGTTCCGAAATGTTGTTGCCTTTGCTGAGCTCTTCAGAATCGATGAAGGTGTTGATCGTTTTCTGTTGCAGGGCTCTGTAGAGATGGCCGACGAGGATTTTGCGGGTGTCTTCTCCTCTGAAACTGAGGAAGACATCGTACTTGCAGGGGCGGGCGGATGAAGAAAAAGAAGCCATCATCATGTTTCATGCGACCACCAGACGAAGATGAAGAAGAAAAGATTTACTACATGATGAATAGACCATCAGGTTCGTCTTGTTCTACGAGTCAACTCCTCAGTAGTCCGTTAATATGATCGCATCATCTCTGATATGAACTGTAGAAACTTGGGCCCATATATTTCTAACTGATGACCCAACGCAATACTCGTATTTGTTTGAAATCGTTTTGCTACTTATGACAATCGTTTTGCTCTGTTCTCATCATCACACAAGCTAAGATGTCATAAAATGCAGGGTATCTAATACATACATACTAACAAGATGATCACGGAGAAGCTAATAAACAACCACTAGATAAACTATATATGAAGTGAGCTTAAAATTCAAGGCTGTTTACAGAAAATTTTGTTTATTAATCAAAAGCAATAAAACCATCCAGTAAGATTCATGCGTTGTCAAAAAAATTCAAGACCATGACTCATATCAGCATACCCCATGCCACAGTAATTGGACTTCTCACTCTGTGCACTCCATCTTTCCACACCAAGCCTCCAAACTCGGGCTCTGGCTGCCTAGTCTTTGTAGTGAAGGTCACTTTGTAAGACAGCTTCTGATTAGCTTTGGTGAACTTCAGTATCCGTGGCTCAACTTTCACGTAAGCACCCTTGAATGGCGAAACAATGGCATGGTAACTTGAAACTGCAGGGCCAACATTAGTGACAGTCCTATGAACTGTCAAGACAGATACATTAGTGTTCTCCACAAACACAACCGAAATGGCTGGATAGTTGAGGTCCCCTGCATTGGCTAGAGTGTGACGGCAAGTCCTATTGCTAAACACCTTGAGCTGCATTGGGGTTAACTTTTGTGTGCAGAGGAACTCGAGATAATCCTGAGGCTGAATGTCGTAAACCAAACCCGGGTCAAGAGCCTTGCTAGGGTTTATGTGTCCAGCTCCATGATCAAATGGGGTTGAAATCTCAGCTCTTGAGGCATCTTCAAGAGGCTTATTTGTGTTGTCATGAACATAAGCTGTAGTCATTAGCGTGGATTTGATTGCGGCTGGACTCCATTCGGGGTGCCTAGACTTGAGCAAAGCAGCAATGCCACTCACATGAGGACATGACATAGAAGTCCCGGACAAGATATTAAACTTCACTCTCCTGCGATCAGTCGCCAAGCTCGACGGACCCAATTCTCCAGTCCAAGCAGCAAGAATGTTCACTCCCGGCGCCACCAAATCCGGCTTCATAATCTCAAAACTCAATAGATTAGGCCCTCTAGACGAAAATGCAGCCACAACAGGAGAAGGCCTAACCCCAAGTCTAGTACCAACAAATGCTAGAGTTGCCTTTGCTCTCGGACTAGTCATAGCATAATGCTTGATCAATTTTGCTTCATTCTCTCCAACAGCAACCGCCGGAATCAGATGACAATCAGCCACAAGCTCCTCCCCATTCGAGGCCGTGTTCGCCAAGATCATCCCAATTCCTCCTGCATTCTTCACCACCACTCCCTTCTGCACTCTAGGACTAATCCCACGCTCACAAATCACAATCTTCCCCTTAACTTTCCTCGGATCCAAGGTACCTTCTAAACACAACGAACTCGGATCCGGACTACTCGAATTCCCACCCGCAAACACAACAGGATACATCTTCTTTGTATCAAGCTTCATTCTACCTCTATAAAGCGAAACACCAGTAATACTCCTCCCATTTCCCAACTTCACAATGGCGGGAAAATCTCTATCCATTGTGCTAGCACCGACGGTGGTGATCCACGGCGACACGTTAGTCAGACTCACCGGGTCTGGTCCACCGTTACCGGCGGAGCACGACACAAAAACACCCATCTCCATAGCCCCAAACGCCGCAATAGACAAGCTATCCCGGTAGTACGAGGAAACCCCACCACCAAGTGAAATAGACAAAACATCGACGCCGTCCGCTACGGCCTTATCCACCGCTGCCATTATGTCGGAGCTGAAACAACCTCCGACCCAGCACACCTTGTACGCCGCGATTCTCGCCGCCGGCGCCATTCCCCTCGCCGTGCCGTAAGCGTAACCGAGGAGATTGGCGCCGCGCACGGCGGACCCGGCGACGGTCGCTGCCGTGTGGGTACCGTGGCCGTCCTGATCTCTCGGAGACCTGTATTCCTTTTGTTCGTTGAACTTTCCGGTGGCCGACTCGTACCCCCGGAGGAAGATTCTGGCGCCGACGACTTTCCGGTTGCAGTTCTGCTTTGTGAAGCCTCTCCCGGTCTCGCATGCGCCGCGCCACCGCCGGGGCACCGGAGACATCCCGGTGTCGTTGAAGCTCTGGCTCTCCGGCCAGACACCAGTGTCGAGTACTCCGACGATGACGTCATGGTCGGAGAGGCGCTGGGACCAGACGTTGGCGGTGGTGCTGTCGTGTGGCTCGAGTCCCAGAAACAGAGGACTTCTGGTCGTGTGGAGCTCATACTTTTGTTCTGGGAATATAGACAAGATTCCGTCTTCTTGCTCTAGTAGTTGAGCTTCTTGTTGGGTCAGTTGAGCTGCGACGCCGTGGAAGGCGGTTTGGTAAGTGTAGATGATTCTGTCTTGGTTTTGGTTCTGATCATCTGCTTTATCTGGTTTGCTGAGTACTGAGTTTACTTTGGATGAGTACCAATCTAAGTGGGAGTTGAAAGATTCAGGCTTGGCAGACCTGTCCATTTGGATGATGTAAGTTTGGGTTTTTGCAGAGAGGGCATTGGTGAAGAAGAAGACAGAGCTTGCTAGGATCAGAACCAGCAGCCATTTGATCACTGGTTTTTCATCCATTTTCATGATTCAAATGAGGAAGAAGAGTAGGCCTTTCTTCCTTGAAGAGTGAAGTGGGGAGTGGAGTGTGGGGAGTGTAGAGGATCAAGGAAATAAAGACGAAATATTTAGAGGGGACCTTTGGTACTGTGGCATATCTGCTGGTCATAAAGATGGTTGTTTCATCAATGCAGTATTGTTGGGTAATGGCTGTCATTACTGGAGTAGATTATGATCAATGGGGTAGATTTAATCACATTTTGAACCCAGAGACATTGGTTGATTTAATTTCTGATAGTCCTGGCTAGTAGTAGTATCTATGGTGGTTCAAGGAGGTCAATGTCATTGCCATTGTGACATTGACAATGGCATCTACCCAATGATCATAAGGAGAAGTAAGGTGGCTGGTAGAACTGGAATAATATGAGCTTTGCTTCACTGGGTAAAGGGCAATGAGAGACCATGATGTATACAATTCCTAAATTAATATGGGTGGGGTTGTTTTTTTTTTTTTTTTGGGTAAGCGTAGAGAGACAAAATATCGTCTCTCACGAAAATTTATTAAAAAAATAAAAAAAAATACAATAAGCCGAAGGACTAGGTCAATGCCAGCCATATAGCTAGTTTAAAAAACATCTAATACCAAGAGAGAAAAACAATATAGGAAAACAAATGAATTGCCGAAGCCTAAAATTTGGCATACCCAAAAAATCTCGCTCATAATAAGACAAGATAAATGGAGGAGGCACATCCCACCATATCTGCTCAGACAGAGATGTTCCATGATTAGCTAGAGCATCTACTACCCTATTTCCTTCTCTGAAAATGTGAGAAGATTTAAAAGTCATTTTAGAGATCCTGTATAGGCAATTCAACCAACTAACTCGAAGTTGCCAAGGCACAAGTGGAGGAGTATGTATATAGTCGAGTACAATAGAAGAATCTATCTCCAACCAAACGTGCTTCCAATCACGAACCCAAGCAAGCTCTATAGCTGTGATCACTGCCATTACCTATGCCGCAACGGAACTAGGAATATCAATATTGGAAGCAAAAGCTCCAACAAAATGACATTTATAATCGCGAAAAACAGCGCCGAAACCTCCAATACCCTCTTCATGCTTCCAAGCATCATCTGAATTTATCTTAATCCATCCAATGGAATGGGTGGGGTTGTTTTTGTACTAGGGTATGATCAAACTGTCCCACCTTCATAAGATGCTTATTGACACATCTGACCACCGCAAGGATGGAACCAACAAAGATGTCCTTAGGTTCTCTGCAATTTTGCTTGAAGATGAAATTCGTCTACGATACATTAAGCAAATTATAGGTATTTGACATTAAGCAAAAACTAGTGGTGATGAACGATGATCTACTATGATCTCTGTAATATAAAGAGTTGGTACATAATGGATGTATCGATAAAAAAACCCAAAAAAAAATGTATCGATACGTTTAACTTACTGAAGACTTTCCCGCAAACATGTCGGGTATGATTTCAAATTTTTTGTTCCCAAACAAAATTGATGAGGCTGGTGGTGTGGGTGATCCATACTTCTTAAAGAGATTCCTGGGAAATATGAAATTAAAGGGTGAAAAGTAGAGTGCTAAAGTATGGGAAAGCTAAGCTGCAAAAGTCGTTCTGGGGAAAACGAAAGCACTACTGGATATTAATATTGTTTTAAGAGCATAGATTACCCTTCAACTAATTAGAAAGACTCACTAGACCAGAAATAATGTAACATTGCCAAGCTAGAATGATGAATTAGTAGAATTACTATATATGCATTATTTGGATGAATTATGACTTACTAGTTCTGGTAAATAAAATTGGCGAATCAATTATTGTTGTTGGGGTGATGGGGAAGGCAAGTGTAACAGCTCAATCGCTCTAAGTCAGATAAAAGGGTAAAGGTACATTAATTCATTTCTGATAAGAGAGATAGCAGTAAATACACACATGGAGGTTAGCTTTCTCCTCTTAAAGGTTCATCCATGTTGGAAATCCCAACAATAAGGCAAGCTCAACTACTTGGGCGTTTTGGACGGTGATCCGGCAGCAGTGGTTACTCTGGCGGTGACGGTGGTTTGCTGCAGCGGTTCTTTAGCCTCAAATCCCTCAATCATATTCTTTTCACCGAGAACACTTTTGTATAGCATACAGATGTAAAAGTTTTCTCTAACTTACATATAGTTGTGTATGATATCATCCTCTCTTAAACATGATCAAGTCAGGAGGTTAACATTGTGTAAGAGAGAAGACAAAGTTCCAAATGCTATCAGTGGCACAAAGTGATGTGCGTGTGTGAAGGTTAGGATTCAGGAGCTTCATGCAGGGTTCTAAAACTAGAATGAATGATTCTGAATGATTGCAGCATATGAAGATAAAGATGACAGAATGTCAAGTCATTTGATTTCAGTAACAATCACAGCATTTGGTTTCTGTGACATCCATCAATCGCAGCATCTGGTTACTGTAACATTTTGGTCTCTGTAGTATTCGGAGCTATGATTCTTTCTTCGGGAGAACAAAACTAAATCTTCTTTACCAAATCAGTCACCATCTAGCTAGCTAATTTGAAAAGTTACTTAATCGTTATAAATCAAACTATGTTGGTTGTTCTCAAGGCCTCAAAGCAGGTCACCATGTGTAAACTAAACACATACCAGTATGACTAACTGGCTACTACATATTCATATTCTACCTAGGGATAGTGAGATGAATTCTATTTTAAGGGACACTATGAGAAATTGACTACAAAAGTGAGGCCGAGGAATGAACTTGAGCCCACTCCCAACCCTTGATGGCTTGATGCTTTGGTTCATTTCATATACATAAACTAGCTATAACATCTAAAATAATACGCATATTAGCTCATTAACTTTGGGGTTTTGCAAATTCCACATACATTCATTGTCGTGAACAATATGCGGTGACGCCTTCATTAGAGATGAAAAATAGTTAGTACCTCGAATCATAACAACAAATCATTGCCGGTATGTATAAAATGGTTAACCAATATACCGACACTAGCATATTCATTTGGACGTGCCTAAATCAAACCGAACCGAACTAAACCATATCCGTTATATTATAAATTGGGCACCTAATTAGCTTCTTCGTGGGCTCCAATTGGATATCGATGGATGCAATCGGCCCACGGGCCTCTCTTGGACTCACCTTCAATGGGCCTTATACACTTCCAAACCAAACTAGTGCACTTCGGCCCAGTGCCCATCCCAAGCTGCCAAACCTTGTCACCTTTCTTCACACTCTTTTCCCTCCAAGTACGCCAATTCATACCACAGTGCAGAAGACGACTGGTTCCCAAACCTGTGCAACGTCATCACAGCAGCCTCCATTTCCCTATCTCCAAGCTTCAACCCTTTTCCGATCTCCCTTATCACCGGCCTCCCTGACGCCAGCAGACAGAAATGCTCTATCACACTCTTGAAATTCGGCACGTAAATCTCCGCAGACTTGTTCAAGAATCTCTTCCTGATTATGGAAATGCCGTGCCAGAACTTCTCAGACAAAGGAAGGACTGACGACCCCAAAATGGTGACGTTTGCTCGGAGCGTCTCGCCGGCGACTTGAAGGAGATCACGTTTGATGGTGACCCCGAGTTTTCCTTCCGAGTCTTCTTCTCGGATGGTGGAGAGGTAGGCTCTGTCGTCGTAGGATTTATTTGTTCTGAGAGTTTTGAACAGTTCGTACTTTGGATGTTTGGATGTTTGATTTTTGTTTGTGAGCAAAATGGCGGCGCTGCCCATTCTGAAGAGGCAGTTGAGGATCAACTTGGGCTTTTCATGACCTGCATACCAACCTGTTGATAGAATCTCTGTGCTGAGAACGACGGCTTTTGAGTTCTTTTGGATTTGGAGGAGGTTTTGGCCTAGATCAATGCCCAAAGCGCCTGCGCTGCAGCCCATTCCGGAGAGGTTGAAGCTTTTGATGTCACTTCTCATGGAGTAGTGGTTGATGACAATGGAGGTTAGAGAAGGAGTGGGATTGAAACCGCTGCAGTTTACTATTAGGATGTCAATGTCTTGAGGGGAGAGTTTGGTTTTGGCCAAAAGGTCATCCATGACGGGGAAACGTACCATATGGACTTCTTTGATGTATTCATGGTGGTGGGTTTTGGGAGGAATGTGGTGCAAGGCTGGAGGGAGATAAGTCTCTTGGCTCTGTCCGGAAGAAGCGAGGATGTTGGCCATGAAAGCTACGCTTTCGCTGTCGAAACCTTTAATCATGGAGGAGTTCTTGAGGAATTTGGAGAAGGGGACTTTGTAGTGGCTTGGGGGTTTTAGACATGAGAAGTCTACCAAGTATATTTTGTAAGTCTTTTTGGAGAGGTAAGGCTTGAGGATAAAGAAGATGGTGAAGCAAGAGAGGTTAATCAAGTGGAAAATGGGTGGACTTTTTTGGAGGAGAAACAAGGCTTCAAAGGATGTTACAAGTATGAGCAACAGAAGTCCTAGACTTCGGGAGAGAGTTGAAACTATCTGCTTTGAAACTAGAGGTGCCATTGGAGATGAGAGAGGAAAAGCAAAGATTTTGTTGGTGGTGTTAAGGGGATTGAGGCAGAGTTCTAAGTTGCAGAAGGCTAGGGTATAAATGAAGAGTTGTAATAGCTCATTGCAGTTGGCAGGTGAGACTCATTGCATAGTAATAAAAACTTGAAAAACATATTTCAAATGGCCATACTTGTTATACAAATAGAGCTAGTCAAAGTCTCTTTCACCATGTGTCAGATAAATTTAAAGTTACAGGAATTTGTGCTAGAGTAGCCATTAATATGTTTTGGATTGGTTTGGACTTTGAAGCTTTGAGATTGCCAACATAATTAAAGTGGTGTCTAGCTTTTGGTATAGATCAAGATGTATTGGTGAGTGTTTTTGGGTGCTAACATCTGTTTGATTTTGTGGAGCTTTGTTACTTGCAGGTTAGCTGCTGATTGACAACTATGATGTTCCCCATGCACAGTTGTTTGAATTTCAAGTTCATCTGCACACCAGCAGAGTATTCATGGTGGTGCCACCCTTTTTGTATTTGTTTTTCCTTTTCTTTTTCGTTTCATAATGTTAGTGTGATTTGAACGCATAGTTATTTGAGATAATCAACAGGTCACGCCTCACTGAAACGCCGAGGTGCCACACGGGGAAGAAGTCAACCGTCAATGGAGCTGGAATTGAGGCAACGGAAACGTGATATATCAGATGATAGATCGATGGCCTATCATGATAAGGTGCATGCTTCTGGTTCATCATGTTTATGCATTTATGTTGTTTCTGTGATCATTTCTTGAGGTCCGGGATAATGGTAAGTTACCACCCCTCTTGGCAAGTTGGAAGTCCTGCGAGTAAGTACCAACTCCCCCAACCATAGACAAATCAGTAAAGAAAATGGCAAGAGGATGGGAATGGTCCTCTGGTTGGGGTCAAAAGATTTATTTCTCTTGTTGGTTTTAACATATTTGATCATATTCTTGGTGTTTGTGGTTGCATCTCATTGATTTTCATGTCTAGTTCTATGTTCTTCAACTCTCTGAAAAATATGAAAAACTTGTTTACTTGAAAACAAAGTTGAATATACTTGACTACAGCAATGTCACTAGACATTTCAGAACTACAAAACCAACTGGAAATATTACACTGAATCAGAGATTCCTAACTTACAGCCAAAGGTAGACAACTAAATGAATAGTTTTTTTCCTATAATTTTCAATATTAGCTTATACCTTCTGTGTGCTATTTATCATATGCATGTATGTTTGTTTTTCCATTTGTATGGCTCATTATATATGTATGTAGATCAACTTCATCTTTTTTCAAGGATGATATGTAGATCATTTTCATACTATAGTAGATCAGAATCTAGTTTGAGGACTGAGATGATTGTATGATTGGTATCAGTCTATCAATGAATGAAACTAATCCAGTTTTTTATAGAACTACTATATACTTGATTAATGTACGGTTGAGGGACGGGCTAATAAGTTGGGCAATGTTCTGCAGCCCACAGTCTCCTACAGTTGAGCTGAACCAGCTCCAGGTTAATTGGCTGGCCAGCTAGAGGTCCATTACTCTCCATTCCACATGTAACCCTACAATTGATTCTTGAGTTAAATTCAGCACCAGTATCTAAACTTCAGTGGCAAGGCCAATGTAATACCCACACTTATAAACATACCAGTGTGGTACCTACAGTCTTATTTTGTTATCAATGAAAGGCCTCCTGTTAGTTCTAAGAATATTCCGTTAGAATATTCCGTTATTAGCTTTTTTTTCCTTTAAAGTTTATCAGTAATTTTGACGGAGCATGGTGGGCTTAAGAAAATGAGTTTGTTTATCTAACATACTGCAGATATAGAATCTATCCTTCTTACTCAAAGGTAAACAGTTAATTTTTCATTATCAATAGGAGAATCTATTGCTACTAGACTAGAATTTTTAGCAGAAGCCAAACTTTCTTATAAAGAATTGCAAGAAGAAAGAAGAAAATTCAGAAAACTAAAAGAAAAAAGAGACAAGCTTCCTAGAAGTACGAAAAATTACTGGGATATTATCTTCCAATTACAAAGAAGGATATACGAGTCAAGAGAAGAAATTGAAGTTCTTCAAGAAACTTTTGAAGAAGACCAAAATCCTCTTGATTATTTGAGCATTGGTTAGATCCGCCATAGTTGGTATCAGAGCCTGCTTGGCTCAAAAGCAGGAAACAAAAGGCTTATGCCACAAAGTTGGCTTCTCTCAACTAACAAGAGAGAATCTAAGCTGAAAAATTATCAGTCCTTTTGTACTACAAAAGGAACTGATAAGTGGGAAGTGTGCTTTCATTCAAGGCACATACAAGAAAACCAATACTCCATTGAATACGTTAGTAGAGTATTAAATACTCTATACGACGAACATATTCACCTCCAAAAGGAGATCGGAGTAGAAGAGTTTGATCCGTCAAGACCAAGCTTGATCGAATACCTAGAACATTTATCTAGGGATAAGACCTCTGAAAAGGTTATAGAACAGCTTGAGAGATTTAATCTACGGATCAATCAACTCGAGGAAATAAATTCAAAAATTGCTAGGCTTGAAATCAAGCTAGATTACCTCAAGGAAAAACAATATCTAACAGATATTGAAAAGAAATTAGTTCGTACTGAAATCCTTGCTAATAGTATCAATCAGCAAGTAGTCGAACTAAGAAGCACTCAAGAAATCTTAAAAAAGCTTTTAGAAAAACTCATTTCCAGGATAGGATGAATCAGAGAGTAGATCTAAAAGTAGCACAAGAAGGTGTTAAAGCTATTGGCTTCTATCAACCAACAGAAAAGTTTGCCGAGAATGTAGAGGCAATAATTCATCAGCAAAATTATAATATCGCTTATCTCCAGGAGATAAGTACTGACCTCGAAGTTCAATTTCGAGAATTAAATAATAAAATCTCTGGTCTACAAAAGACTATAGAAAAAATGAAAGAAGGAGAAAATCACGAAATGAATGAAGAATCACTAGCTCAAAACGTAGCTAGTAAAATCATTATAAATTCTCCACCCCTACCAATGGGAGAAAGTAGGCTACGGTTTAGTGAACCAAAGCTACTTAAATGGAAAACAGAAAAATCCTCAACCAAAAGAGAAATGAAGATGCTCAGCAGAATTCTTAGTAAAAGAAGTACAGCTCCTGTACAACTGATAAACGCTCAAGAATTTGAGTATAATGAAATTGAATCCAGTGTGCGAGAAGCATCTGCCCCTAGATTTAGATTTAATGAAATCTATAAGAAGGGATCATTCCTCATGGACTCTCACAGATTCAAGATTCTTGAATTAACTGTTCCAGCCACAGGTGGAGAAACAGATATCAGGTTAATAACTCCAAAAGAAGTAAGTGAAGCCTTCCATAAAAAATATTCCTATATGCATATTGGTGCAGTTCAAGTAGGAATAAAACTTTTGGCCAAAGATGGTATTGACTGTTCCGTTCTATGTGTCTTACAAGACGATAGGATAACAGACTTTAAGAAAAGTTTGTTAGGAACGGTAGAAGCTTCTTTGTGCAACCAAGTTGCATATTTTAACGTATTTCCAAATTTTACAACACATCTTAGAGATGCTGCTCACTGTCTAAGATTGAGAATCAAGACAGATGGGATCTCTATGAAGAAAGGAATGATGGAATTAGCGATAGATTATCGAATCTATTATAAGTTGATGAGCTCAAACGTGACCCCTAATACCAGGTTTCTAAACAACCCTGGAATTACCACATCTGTTCTCACCAACCCAAAAAATAATTCTCAACAAAAGCATGTCACAAAATGGCATGAAGTAATTTTCCCAAGAGAATGGAATCTGACCCCTCCGGTCAGACAGCTTGAAAGCTCCAATGCTTTAGTTTATGAAGATACGGGTGGAAAAATTAGCTTACAATTTCATAGGCATTCTTTTGCAAACTATGAAGAAGCTAGTACCTCTGGAACCAAAGCGGTTTATAATGAAGAATCTCTTGATGAAGAAGATACTAAAAGACCTATGAGGATGTTCCAGGCAGGAGACCTAAGAAAACTATATGCACAAGCTGAGATTTGTGATTCCATAGAAGAACTTGAAGAGATTATGAAAATAATTTCTCAAGTCCAAATTACAAAGAAAAAGAGGAAGATTCTTCCTTATCAAGCAGCAAAAGAAGAACCAGAACCTTCTGGAACTTCTATGGATACGGATGGTGAAAGGCAGAACCCTCCAGAGGGAGGTCATACGGTGATACAAAACATCACCAATAATCCAACAAAGATCATCCGTGAGAAAAATATTAAACTTCCAAAAGGACAAGCTCCTACAGGAAGATATGGAGAACGAAGTTCTCAGAAATATATCCCTACAGAACCCAAATGGGGACAATCTGTGTCCGAAAGAGGGGTTTATCTGGATTTAGATCAGGTAGGAGATAAAAGAAAGACAATAGACAACTGGGTTGCTAGTTTAAAGCTAACTCAAGCTCTAGTGTTATCCAAATATGCCTACGAGGAAGCTCATGCCTACTATGAGTCTACCTTAACTGGAATAGTCCAGAAATGGTATCAGTCCTTCAAAAGAAGTTCTCAATGGACTGATTGGGCAGCAAAAATGGCTCAGACTAATAGTCCTTTAGATTTTGCTGTACCCATCTATGCACAATTCTGCGGAGATATCACCGGGCATAGTGAGCAATCTAAAGAAAGAGCTAAAGCAAATATTCAAAAATTGAGTATTTGTAACATGAGGTATTTCGAGGAATATACCAATGAGTTCCAAAACTACTACTGCACTATCGGAGACATTGAAAATAATGATCTCATCAGAACATACTATAGAAAACTACCAGAACCCTGGAACGACGCAGTAGCACAATCATTGGAAGAAAACCCCCTTCAGTATTTTACTGTTGGAGGAATAGCAGAAAGAGTTAGGGATCTCCTAAGAAAGCAATGTACCGAGAATAGAAAATCCAAAACTGCCAAAAAGCAACTCAGAGGAGATGAGAACATGTGTCCAAAGATTTTGGATACCCCGACACAATGGGGATGTCATATGCAAGAAAGAAAATATAAGAAGAGATTCTCTGGTAATAAGCAAAACAGAAACTTCGCTTCTAAAAAGAAGTATAAGTTCAGGAGAAAACCTGAATATAAGAAAGAGCAATCTTCTCAAACTTCTTCCAGAAAGAGGTTTTTCAAAAGAAAAAAGAAAACCAATTTTTCTTCCAGAGAAGAAAAGAAATGCAGGTGTTGGCTTTGCAAAGCAGAGGGACATTATGCAAATGAGTGTCCTAAAAAGGACAAGAGATCTTTTAAAGCCTTAATAGCTGAATATGATGAGGCAATAGAATACGCTAACATAAAAGGCTTTGAAGTCGCCTATTCTGATGAAGAGAACGAATCTATATATTCTCTCGAGTACCCATCAGATAGCGAAACAGAAAGTACTTCAGAAAATTCTGAAGAAGATGAAGGGGAAATAGGACAGCGTCCTATATTTCTATTACAAATACAAAATTGGAAGGAAGAAAACTCTGATATTATCAGTACCTTCCACCCCAATCCGGGAAGATTTATTTGTGATTATTGCAAGTGTGATGATAATAATACAATCCCCATGTATTGTGAAAATACAGGAGAAACTTATCATCGAGAATGTTTTATAGCAGAACTTAGAAGAAAAACCAAAGATAATGAAGCACATATCTTGGTAGAAGAGGAATATAATGTATTCCACAAAAAAGAACAAGAGAAAAGGATGGAAGAAGAGATGAAAACGATGAAGTTTGTAACTTCATTAAGTCAGAACAAAGAAATCAAGGAATCTCTTGATTCTCTTAATTCCAGTTCTAATCCAATATTGGGATTAGCCAATGATAATCCTGTGGATTCTTTAACTACAGGAAGAAAGATCAACCCTTTCACAGAATTATTCAATACTCCAACCAGGAAAGAAAGAATAATGCCAGTCCAGACAAGCATATATAGTAATTATATTACTATAGGACTGAAGTTTCCCAATTACAGAAAGTATCATCTACATGCATTTGTAGATACCGGTTCAGGATATAGTCTTGCTAAAAGACATGCAATTCCTGAAGAATATTGGGAAAAATCTCCAAAATCAGTCACTGGAGTTGCAATGGAAGAAAATAAGATAGTCATGAACACTATGGCTCGAAATGTTAAAGTTTCCTTAGGAGGAGGAAATTTTATCATCAAAATCCTCTGGCAATGTGAAGGCCAGACAGCTGATTTGTTGTTAGGAAATGACTTCCTTCTACAACAAACGGTAACTCAAACCTCAAAAATGATTGGGTTTGAGAAAAATCATCGATTCTATTGGGAATCTAGATTAACAGACGCAGTAAGCGTTACGAACAAAGGTTTCACAGAACAATATCAGAAGTTGCCAGCGAAGAGTGGTGATTATAAGCCAGTATTAAATCCAGTCTTGTTAATTCAAAAACAACTTGAAGATCATGAGGAGATATTGGTAAATGAAGCAACAAGTTCAGAAGACTCTGAATCAGAGAAAAATTCTGAATATCAAGATTCTGATCATGAGAGTTCTGATGGAGAAGAAGATTACATCAGAGAGCATAACCTAAAGGTATATGCTAATAAAGTAGATCAAAAAAAGATTCCAACTCTCAGAGAAATAGAAAATTTGTTGAAACCAATAATCAGCGAAGATCCTCAGCTGTATTGGGAGAAAGACCCAATATATTGTCAGCTAAGAATGCATGATGCAAATGCTATTTGTCATGTTAAGGCCATCCCTCACTATAGAGAAGAAGATAGAAAAGAAATGGAGAATCAGATCCAAGAGCTTCTGGAAAAGAAGTTAATCAGGCCTTCAAACAGTCCTCATCATGCCCCAGCATTCTTGGTAAGAAATCATGCAGAACAATTAAGAGGAAAAGCCAGAATGGTAATTGATTACAGAGATGTGAACAAAAAGACCGTCAAAGACGGTTATCAAATAGCTCAAGTCAGGGTCCTCATCAACAGGCTTAAAGGAGCAAAAACCTTCTCAAAGTTTGATGCAAAATCAGGCTTTTGGCAGGTTAAAATGCATCCAGATTCCATAGCCTTGACAGCTTTTGGAACTCCTCAAGGACATTACGAATGGTTAGTTATGCCATTTGGTCTTAAGCAAGCCCCGTCTATTTTTCAAAGGAAAATGGATAACATCTTTAAACCCTATTCAGATTTCTGCATAGTGTATATAGATGACATTCTTGTCTTCTCCAAAACTATGAATGAGCATCTAAAGCACCTAGAACAGGTGTGCAAGCTTATTGTCCAAAAAGGAATTATCCTTGGACAAAAGAAGATTCATCTTATTAAAGGTAAAATAGATTTCCTTGGCATTCATGTTAAGGATGGAGAGATTCGTCTCCAAGATCATATTGTTAAGAAGATCAGTCAATTCCAAGACAATATCCCAGATGCAAAATCTCTGCAAAGATTTTTGGGAGTTGTTAATTTTGCGAGAGACTTTATTCCTCAAGTCAGTGGTCTCACTGCACTCCTCTCTCCAAAAACAAGTTCAAAAAAGAAATGGTCCTTTACGGAAGATGACAGTAATACTGTCAGAAAAATAAAAGAATTAACAAAAAACCTTCCTCCTTTAATATTACCTGAAGAAGGAGACTTGATCATTTTGCAGACCGATGCAAATGATTATTATTGGGCAGGAGTTGTTTTAGCTATTACTCCAGACACAAATCAAGAAAAGATTTGTAAATTCCTATCAGGAAAGTTTAACGCAGCAGAGTTAAATTATTCTACAGGAGACAAGGAAGTCCTTGCCTTAATTAAGAGCATTAAGGGTGCTGAGGCATTCTTAGGAAATAAATTTGTAGTTAGAACTGATAACAAAAGAGTTAAAAATTTCAAAAACTACAAATTAACTGATACTGCTGATAGAGGAAGAGTTCTAAGATGGCAAATGTTTTTATCTCAATATGATTATGATGTTGAAATGGTTGCAGGGGACAAGAACTATTTGCCTGACGCTCTTACAAGAGAAATGGCGATGTTTGAAAGAGAAGGTCGCAATCCGAGGAGCCGGAAACCGGTATCAGAAGAGAAGAAGCTTTGGGAAAGATATAAGAACGGTGATAAAACCGTAGGACCTCTCCACGATGGACCAGGTTATCAGTACATTGTTTCCTATGGAGCTGCTGAGTCAAGCCAACCTCCAGAAAGAATCAAGCCAAAGTTAAATCAGAAATGGGATGATCTTTCAAGCCATTCAAAGAAAGATGCAGATCAATCTATTACTGATGATGAAGAAAGAATTACAAAAGAATTTTTGCTGTGTCCAAAAGGAACAGCCTTAACTGACCGGTCTCAGGGTAAAAGACCGGCTAGCCCGTCTCAAACGGCAGACGGTAAAGGCATATCAAGTCCGTTAATGGCTGCTGCTTTGCCAAAAAGCAGAAGAGACCCTCTCAGGGCAAACAAGCTTCCTTTAGTCACGGGAAAAAAGGTCATCCATGATCAACCTCTGAAGATCTTTCAGAAACCAGTTTTCAGAACAGAAAGGCTATTGGCCTTTAAGCAGAAGATTATTATTGATAATATTCTGTATTCGTTCTATGAAGAAAATGAAGCTCACTTGCTTCAAACCCTCAAAGCTCTCACAGAAGAAATGTATGGATTCCATGTAAAGGGCAAGAGTGTTCTTGCAGAACCCCCCAAGGTAGTTTACCTTGAGAATCCTGAAAGCACCAGAATTCCCATTCTTGCCTTAAAGGAATCTGAATGGTATAGTTTCCATAACCTCTTAGGGGAAAGAAAAGAGGTTCTTCCTAGAACATTATCAATAGTCCCTGGCCCATATTATGGGAGATATCTGGTAGATGTTCAAGCAGAGCATCCTCAGAAGCATAAGCTATGGCTTATAGAAAATGGTTTTGTTCATAATCTTTGGACAAAAACCAATGATGATTTAAAGGGATTTCCAAAGATAATCACAGAAGCAGTCACAAATATCAGACCTGATGGATGTATTTTAAGGCTTAAATTCATCTCTACACCTCCAGAATGGACAGTGGTAGAAGGTCAGACAAATTATATCTCTCCCTATCATCATGTTAGAATAATCCAGAGTCCAGTTAGAACTTCAATTGCCACCAGCGGCAATGGAAGACCAAATCAAAGCATCCCATGGATGAAAGCAATGACTATAGCAGTTATCAAGGACATAGTCTTAAGAGATTATGATTCAAGCCTTTTGGCAAGTGGAGAAAAAATAATGGTCACTTGCTATAATCATCCTCCACCAGAGAACTGTGACCTTTTTACAGCTCTTATGAGGAAAGAAGTAGATTGTACTCTAGCTATCACTACGTGGCTAGAAAAGGTTGAGACTGAGGAAAAATATAAGGTTTCTTATCCTTATGATTCAGATCTCGACAATGAAGATGAAGACATGGCACGTGAGTGGGAAAACAGTGGTCCCAACTCCTCTGCGGGCTATTCTGAAGATCCAGAAACATATCACAATATAGTAAACATGATGGAGAAATGAACGGTGGCCGACGCTTCAAGACAAAGAACTTTTCTTTTGATAAAAAGAAAAGAGCTGTCAGTGCAATAAGTTAAGCGACTTTACTTTTTCTAAAGTAAAAGTTATCAAGATAAGATTCCTCCTGTTCTCCACTGAATATTTGTGTGTTTTAATTCTTGTTTGAGTTCCGCTCCCTATATAAGGAGCTTGAAGCTTCAGTAAGAAGGCATCGAGAAGAACCCGGAGACACAAACTTGAAAAATCTCCCAGCCTTTCTCAAGAAATAACCAAAGTACAGTTTTTCTAGTATAGTAAAGTTAGTAAGAGAGTTTATTGAGTGGTGTGCTGTAATCATCTGGTGTGGAGTGCTTATTTTCAAGTAAGTATTTATGCTGTAATTATAAGTATGAGTAGCTAAACAGCATTTAGCTGTTTACCTGAGAGCGAGGCTCTGGGTTGTATATTTGTATTTATGTTATAATAAACAAATTCTATCTTGTGCCCTTTAATCCGTCACAAAAATATTAAGCATCAGTATTTGTTTATTAGTTCATCTTATTTCTACTTGTATGCTTGTTTCAGTTAGCATTACAATTACTTTACCTTTTATTAAACTAGGTTTTTCCTTTCTAAGAAAGCAGTGATTCCGCCATACTCAGTAACCATTTAGACAAGAAGTCGTTAGGTGAATTTTTGGCATGTTGAAGGCTAGTTCTTAGAAGGAAGAGTTTTAGTTTCGTAAGAGTAAGGTAAATAATAAAAAAATAAAAAAAAACTTAACAGAATAGTTACTAAAAGATAACGGAGATATCTCACTAATAGCAAAACAAGAGTATAGGTACTACTTTGATCACTTTGAAAGATCAGGTATCATATTGACCTTCGCACAGGAGTCTGGGAACCTGTGGTGAACTTTTCTCTTGATTCTTCTTGTTTTTCTCTCTTCATTTTTCAAGCATTTTCTCAATGAATAGTCACACTAGCTCTTAATTCACAGTCTCAACCTGATATTGAGAAATAATTAAGAAATTAACGGTGCAATATATTGGGTCATTAGGTTCTAATATGAGCATTCATCAATGACAGAAGTCCTAATACATATGGATTCAAAATACATAGATTGGTTAATGGAACTGGTACATACTAAATACCAGATTCAAGTGTCGGTTAATCACGATTCAGAACACTACCCGTTATGGCATCCACGATATTTTATTTGACATGTGATTTGCCTTCATATATAATACGATCTTCTGAACCACCCTTGTTTCTTTAATGGCCTTGGCTAGCAATCAAACGAAGGCAAAAACAATCTGCCGATTACTGCTTCTTACATGTTCAACAAATTGATTTGGAGAATATAGTGAATCACACAAAATTCCAATTCCATCTTTAAAGCTTGCTCAGTTTAGAGAATATTTCTTTCATGGCATGGACTATGGTTTGTCCCTCGCCTAGGAATACTTCTCTTGGATGATCATCCAGATAGAATTTTATTATTGTCACCAGTATAGGGAATCTTGATCTCATCTATTTTGGAAGTGCTTATTGGTTTGAAACTAGTTTTACTTGATGGATACTTGAATTCAATTATGTTAGGTTTGATAATTGATATACGTTTCACAGTTCAAATTAAACCAAACAAGGTTAAATTGATATATAGGTTTCTTGGGGTTTATAGGAATTCTATAAACTATAACAAACTCCATAAGGGATGGAAAGTTGGAAACTATAATAAGCCAATAAGGTTTAAATGTGCTAGCTATTCTGAATTTTGATTAAAATACTAAACATGTCTGCAAATCCAGTATTCCAAAATCCTATATATAGTATTAATCTAGAAATTTTAGACAGACAACAAAGAAAAACACCATAAGCACAGGAATTATGGGTAAACAATGGTGCTCTTTGTTCATAATCACATTCTTTGAACTATGCACATTTACCTTCTCTAGGCTTGAGCAAGTAACACCACCCCCCTTGCCAATTCTACCACTTCCTACATATCACCAGCTGAAATGGCAACAAAGGGAGATAATAATGTTCCTCCACTGGCCTTGAGCGTGGCACTGGGAATGAAAATCCAGCCATATTCAACCCTGTTGCACTTGATGCGAGCCAATGGGTTAGTGTAGCAGAAGATGCAGGGATATCACTAATGATACTTACTGCAAAGCACCATGATGGGTTTTGCTTGTGGCCTTCTAAGTACACTGACCATACTGTAAAAAGATGTCCTTGGAAAAATGGCCATGGTGATGTTGTTCAGGAGCTGGTTGATGCGGCTAAGCCCTGCGGGGTTGATGTTGGGCTGTATCTCTCACCCTGGGATAGACATGATCACAGATATGGGATGGAGAAACCATATAACGAATACTACTTGGCTCAGTTACAAGAGCTGCTCACTAGGTAATTGGAGGCATTTGGAGCTACTTGACATGATTTACATCACTTTATTATTCATCTGCTTGTATATATGATTTGCTCTTTCTTGACAGATATGGGAGTTTAAGAGAAATTTGGTTTGACGGATTTAAAGGTGAACATGCTCCAAACATGTCCTACATTTTTACAGATTGGTTCTCTATGGTGAAGGAGTTGCAGAGTTCCATTAACATATTTTCTGATGCTGGTCCGGATGTTAGATGGGTTGGAAATGAGGATGGGTTTGCCGGAGAATCATGCTGGTCCACCATCAATCGGACCTCGTTATCAATTGGGAATGCAAGCATTGAGCAGTAAGTAACTTAATATTGTTAGCTTGATATACATTGTTCATGTAGATTTTGGGTCGAATTTTTGGGTCGAATAGTTGTCCAAAGTGTGTGTGCTTATCTCCACACAAGGATAAAACTCATGCTTGTCCAAATTGAGTATGTTTATCTGCATACAAAGCATAAATTCATGCTTTCAAGTTTCGGTGGATATTGAGAATTAAAAAACAGACATCTACGTTACATGGTTCATGCATCCAATTATTGATACTTTCCCTATGAATGCAGTTATCTCAACAGAGGTGATCCAAAAGGGACAGATTGGTTGCCAGCAGAGAGCGATGTTTCAATCCGAAAAGGATGGTTTTGGCATAGTTCAGAGTCACCTAAGAAGCTAAGCCAGCTACTCAAAATTTACTATAACTCAGTAGGACGAAATTCTGTGTTACTACTCAACGTGCCTCCTAATTCGACAGGGCTCATATCAGAAGTAGATGTTGAAAGACTCCGAGAATTCAGAACTGCAATCGACACCATATTTTCGACAAATGTAGCAGAGAAATGCTCCATCAAGGTGAGTAGCCAAAGAGGGGGTATTGGAGGAGGTTTTGGACCTGAAAATGTGCTAGACAGTGACCATTTGTGGACATATTGGGCTCCGAGGGATGGTGGCAAAGATGATCACTGGATTGAATTCAGAGCAGATGAAGGGATGAGGTTCAATGTGATCAGGATTCAAGAAGCAATTGGTCTTGGTCAGAGGATCAAACGGCACAAAATTTGTGTCGGTGGTAAAGTGGTAGCTAATGGAACCACAGTGGGTTACAAGAGACTTCACAGACTTAATAATGGAGTAGTCCATGGCCAAACTGTAAGAATCAGAATTGAAGAATCAAGAGGTAATCTTCCTTTGATTTCATCCATTGGTCTGCATTTTGATCCCTATTGGCACCCAGAGAAAGGTGTATGATATTTTGATTCCCATGAATAAAAAGGAGCTAGCACTACTTCTCTTTGTTCCTGCACTTAGTACAAAAGAAGGTCAGCCACTATGAAAAGCGAACCATATATATATGATTGCGTTTATGCTAAGATTATACCTGGCATGTGAAAATTGAGCTATATTTCCCATGAACAACATGTAACATCTGGAACTGTGTAACAACTAACCTATATAGAATTTTTAAGGAAAATTTTAAGAACAATACATGACAAATGATCCACTTCTAATTTTGGTGTTTCGAGTTTCAAAACAATCATAACGGTACATGAACTTATAATCTCAATTGAAAAATATATATACCGTTACATTCTCCGTTATTTAACGTGTTTACGGTTACATTTTGAGGGACAAATCCGTCACTCCTTGTTTCTGCTGGATCCTGTAGACCTCGTAGAAACTGTCGCACGTGATCCGTCCTTCGAGAAACTTCTTCTTGTCTGCAAAAGGAGACCGACCGGGACTTTCCGGTCTTTTCTCTCCGATGATAAAGTCAGTATCAGTATGTGAGTATTAAATGCTAGGAGTTGTTTCTTACCATTTTGGTTGACTTCAGCTGTATTTATAGTCCCGCGTTGACTTATGTCTTGTATGTTATTCGATGTGGGGACAAGTATACTGTTTATGTTCTGTTTGTTTTGGCCTTCTGTGGAGTCTTTCCCTCCCGGCCCAAACTGCTATAGCATCTAGGATGAGGCATGTTCAGTCCATCTTATGCTGGGCTTCGTAGCATCACGGGCCAAGGGGGTATTAATCGACTACCGACTACACTCCTTACTTTAACAGTAATAAATTATTAAAATCAATAATTAAATTAACAATTAATAAGGAGAGGGAAATAAGAAAGGAACAAAAATTGTTGTCTTTGTAATAAAAAAAAAGTTGTTCTCTCTTATTCGTCCCTGTTCAAATCTAGCATACACAAAAATGAAGATCGAGGTAGGACTATAGGAGGAAGTTGGAAGATGATTTGATTAAATAAATCTTTGAGAATATATGGTTTGAGTACTTACAAGATAAAACAGTATATAAATTTTTTTTTAAAAATATTCACCCAAAAAAAAAAGGTATATAAATAGAAAAATAAAAACATAATATAAAGAAAGAGAGAATGGAGAAAACCCGAAACCATCATTTGAAAAATGAGAAATTACATAAAGTTAACGGTGTTATTAACAACATGTACTAAAGATGTGTCAGCTTTTAAACGTCATATACCATTTTGTTTTGAAAAATGAGAAATTACATAAAGTTAACGGTGTTATTAACAACATGTACTAAAAATGTGTTGGCTTTTAAACGTCATATAACATTTTGATTGTTTTGAAACTTGAAACATCAAAACTAAGAGTGGACCGTTTGTCATATATTGTTCTTAATTTTTTTTAATTTTTTTTTTTTATGATATTTAAGTTACTCTTACACCAATTAGTCTACCGTCTGGATCGCGAATCGTCCACGTTTGGAAACGTACGTTGAGCTCAGACAATTGAGCCTCCCAATGGTCACAGTGTCACTAGACCAGACGAAAAGGCAAAGCAACCCGTGAATGATTGCATCATATAAATGAAGAACAGCAAGACTTGCATGAAGAAACAGAGAGAACCAAACAAAAACTTAAGTGCCCAAAAGCTAAGTTGGTGTCATCTCAGTTTTGCCTTCTCCATTTGGAGAACATAGCCTTTGCATTATTTTTTGAAAGTATAGCCTTTGCATTATGCTTTGTTCCCAATCCCCACCTCAAAATGTTGATCAGCTTCCTCTGCTTTGGCTCTGTTCTACCCGCAGAATAATCCATCTTTTTTTTTTTTGGGTAAGCGTAGAGAGACAAAACTCGTCCCCCTACGAAAATTTATTGAAAAAATAAGAAAAAAATACAATAAGCCGGAGGACTAGGCCAATGCCAGCCATATAGCTAGTATAAAAAACATCTAATACCAAGAGAGAAAAACAATATAGAAAAACAAATGAATTACCGAAGCCTAAAATTTGGCATTCCCAAAAAATCTCGCTCATAATAGGACAAGATAAACGGAGGAGGCACATCCCACCATATCTGCTCAGACAGAGATGTTCCATGATTAGCTAGAGCATCTGCTACCCTATTTCCTTCTCTGAAAATGTGAGAAGATTTAAAAGTCATTGTAGAGATCCTGTATAGGCAATTCAACCACCTAACTCGAAGTTGCCAAGGCACAAGTGAAGGAGTACGGATATAGTCGAGTACAGTAGAAGAATCTACCTCCAACCAAACGTGCTTCCAATCACGAACCCAAGCAAGCTCTATAGCTGTGATCACTGCCATTACCTCTGCCGCAACGGAACTAGGAATATCAATATTGGAAGCAAAAGCTCCAACAAAATGACCTTTATAATCGCGAAAAACAGCGCCGAAACCTCCAATACCCTCTTCATGCTTCCAAGCACCATCTGAATTTATCTTAATCCATCCAATGGAAGGGGGATGCCAAATGACCTCAACCATTCTAGGAATACGCCTTGATCGACAACAGGCACCAAAGCTTTTCAAGATACACAAATCACGAATTGTGTTATGCATGTGACCAGTTGCTAATCTACTAGAAGCTTGGATATGCCCTGAAACTAGGCGACAAACCCCAGCAACTGAAAATGTCCTGCTCTCAAACCTGATCTGATTTCTTGCATGCCAGATATACCAGAGAATAGAAGTGAAACATATTAACCAAAGTTCTTTAAGCTGAGGACTTCTGTCCATGGCTAAACCCAAACTAAAAACCTCAGCAATTGTGTTTGGAACAAGTCCAATTTCAAAAATGTACATGAAGTGATTCCACACTAATGCAGCAAAAGAACAATGGAGAAAGATGTGATCTAGAGATTCAGTACTATTACCACAAAATTCACACCGTGAAGCCAATGCTACTCCTCTACGTTGCAAAAGATCATCTGAAATTACTGTACCTCTCATAACCTTCCAAGCATGTAAAGACATACGAGGCAAAATAAATTTAGACCATAAAGGCTTACCCCATGGCACTACCGGAGATGCTTGTTGCAGAAAGAGAAAGGCATGCTTAGCAGTAAGTTCACCGGTAGAAGAAGCTTGCCAAATCAATTTGTCCTCCATTGAAGGATTTATGGAAATGGGAACTTGACAGATCAAATTGCACACTGCCGGAAGGTTGAGTTGTAAAAGAGGAGGCAAAACCCAAGAACCATTATCAATATAGTCTGAGACCAAGGAAGAATTATCATTCAAAGCACCATGATTACCAAAAAATTCAATGAGAGGTCTACCCAAAAAATTGTCTCTCCAAAAAGAGATTTTGTCACCTGTACCAATCAACCACCGAGTGTTATTCTTCACTAACCCCCAAAACTTGCGCACTCCAGGCCATATAGAAGATGGAGCATAAGAACGACGCTTTGAAAAACGATGTCGAATAAAGCAACAACCTTCAGAAGATGAGGTAATAATTTCCCAACAACACTTGAGCAAAAGAGAGCTATTTAGCACATCAAGTTTCTTAAGCCCCAAACCTCCTTCATCAATTGGTGCACAACAAGACGTCCAAGAGACCAGAGGAATTCCACGTTTATCAATATCACCAGACCAAAGGAAGTTTCGACACCATCTCTCAACTTTTCGTAATAAGGACACTGGCCATTCATACACTTGAAATGTGTAGACAAACATGCTATATATTACAGACTTTATAAGTTGGAGACGCCCAGCCATAGATAAAAATGAACCCACCCAACTTGAAAGCTTCAATCTGACTTTGTCAACAATAGCTTGAAAATGAGCAACACGAGGCTTTCCATGAAAGATTGGGGCACCCAAATACATGAATGGAGCAGTACCTAAAGGAATACCCAAGCAATCATAGATAGAGTGACGACGGCGGTGCATATGTTTCCCAATAAAAACTTGGGACTTGTCCTTGTTAATAATCTGGCCAGAAACACTACCGTATTCATCAAAAAAACTCATTACCCTCAAAAGATTTTGACGATTCCCCCTACAGAAAACAATAATATCATCTGCAAACAATACATGGGAAGGAGACAGAGTACCTCTAGGAGAGTGGATACGTTTCACCTGCCCAGAAGATACAAGCATTGAAATACCACGGCTTAGAACCTCCTCCGCCAAACAAAACAGTAAAGGAGAGAGTGGGTCACCTTGCCTCACACCTCGCCCACAAGAAAAATAACCATAGGTTCTACCATTAATGAGCAAAGAAAGCCTGGCAGATAATAATAAAGCTTGGACCCATTGCACAAAACTTTCATGAAAACCGAAGGCTTGGAGAACATGTAAAAGAAAGTCCCATGAGAGTGTATCAAACGCCTTGGTGATATCTGCTTTAATTGCTACATTTCCACCATAACATTTTGAGTCCAAAAGATTGAAACACTCAGAAGTCACCAAGATACAGTCTGATATTTTTCTGCCAACAACAAAAGCATGTTGCTGAGGAGACACAATACGAGATGCAATTGAAGACAATCGAAGGGCAAGAATCTTTGGAATAATCTTGAAAACAAAGTTGGTAAGAGCAATAGGACGAAATTGCTTGATGGAGTCGGCATGATCCACCTTTGGAATAAGAATAATAAGCCTTGAATTAAAAGAAGCAGATAACTGACCATGTGTAAAAAAATATTGCACTGCTTTGATCACTTCTACACCCACAGTATCCCAACAAGAAACAAAGAAGTGCCCATTAAATCCATCTGGCCCTGGAGCGCTATCAAGGTCCATTGATTTAACTGCTCCCCAAATCTCTTCTGGCAAGGGAACAGAAGTAAGGGACGCATTTTCCTCTTCAGTGACCATAGAGGGAATCACCCGAGACACCAAACCAGAATCCTGATAATCTGCATGTTCTGCAAAAAGATCCATATAATAATTAACAATATGATCTTGGATAGAGTGAGGGTTATCAAAAACCTGATCGCCATCCCGAAGAAGAGTGATAGAAGAGCGATTGCGACGTGTTCTACACATTGCATGAAAAAAAAACAGAATTACGATCACCCTCTGATAACCACTTCAACCGTGCTTTCTCCTTCCAAAAACTTTCTTGCACACGAAGAGATTCTGATAAGTTTGCTTGTAGCTCATTCTCTTTTGCAAAATCATCATCCGTGCCACCAGTAGCAGCAATATCTTCTTGAACTTTCGCTAAAGCTTCAAGGTCTTTTTCCACCCTACGATGAACATCACCAAACACCTCCCAATTCCAACGCCGAAGGGCTTTCCGGAGAACACGTAATTTATGCTGTAAAATGGAGAATGGGCAGCCATAAGAAGAGGCACTAGTCCAACAATTCTTAACAAACTCCTTGAAATTTTCATGATCCAACCACATCTTCTTAAACCGGAAAAGACTATAGTGTGGCCCTGATAACTTTGAGAAAGACATGAGCAGTGGGTTATGATCTGAGCAAGTCCTGGGAAGAGTACAACAATCAAACTGATCCCATGTGTCTAACCATTCCAAAGAAGCAAGACATCTATCCAAACGTAACTCAACATTTCCACGAAAGCCACGACGACGCACCCATGTGAATTCTGCCCCTTTAGTATCAACATGAATAAGCTCACACACATCTGACATCGCCTGAAATTCTTCACATGAACGTCTACAAACCAAAGAACCTCCTTTCTTCTCATGAGCACCAAGAACTGCATTAAAGTCACCAAAGACTATCCACGGACCAGAAACAAACTGACCCTTAGCATCAGCGATATCCTCCCACAGCTTACGGCGCCCTGCTATTGTTGTACGAGCATAGACAGCGGTGAGGAAACAATTAACTGAATCAAACATGACCTGGAACGATACTTGTTGATCAGAGATGAATAAAATACGAACCCAAGGAATAAGTGAAGCTTTGCAGAGAACCCATAAGTTAGGCAAAGAGGAACCCCGATCATTTGTACAAATCGGGCGCATGCCTAACGAGCGCCAAAACGAGATATTAATCGAATCCAAAGAAACAAAAGGCTCCGCTATACAGAGAACCTTCGGATTATGAGACCGAACAAACTCCGTTAAAGCATCATGTGTGGGAACATTAGCTATTCCCCTTAAATTCCAATAGAGAACCTTCATTGAGTACTACCCTTTGTACGACGTACATAAGCCTCACGGCTCTTTGCATTCGTCGCCTTCCTTGTAGACATATGACGAGTCTGAGATGCCACTTGTGTAAAAGTTGGATCAACAACCTCTCTTTCAGCATCTTCATACCAACTACGAGTGTCCTCCTCACCCGAAGCACTCTCATTCTCACTCTCTGAAACCTCCGTTCCATCATCACTTGTAACCTGAACCATGTTATCATTAATTGCAGCACCGCGGATACAAGTCATAGCATCATTATCCTCTGAAGCAAGAACGTCTTGCACAGTCACATTAGTAACCGGCACATGCTCCGACACCATGACCATAGCATTCTCAGGTTCTAAACCCTCCCCATCATTAACCTCATTCATAAGAGCATTACCTATGTCTGGTTGCTCAAGCAAGGGAGTAGCAGCGGTATTAGGCAGTTGGAGCTGGTGAGGAGGAGATCGACTAGTAAAAGAAGGACCTTCTCCATCATCTTTAGAGGCATGTAAAACCGGCTCAATAACAACTTTCTTTCCCTTGTCAACTGCTACATCACCAACCTTAGGCACATACACCTGTTTTGTTCTCCGACGACGCCTCCTAGGCTTACGTGAACGACCCCGTACCATCTCTTCCTCTGTGTGCCCTGAAGCTTTCGGCCCTTGCACAATCTTGCAAGCAGTAACGCTATGCCCAACATTGCCACAGTGTGAGCATAGCTGAGGTAGACGTTCATAACCTACTTCAATCACCACAGACTCTCCATTCTTTCGACGAACCACCAATTCACAGGGAGGATCCACTGATAGATCGATGTCAATCAAGACCCTTGCAAACAGGCCAAACTTCCTTTCTAACGTGTTCTGATCAATCTTCACGGGGACACCAATACCATTTGCAATTTCAAACAAAGTGCGGGGCTCCCAAAACTCAAGTCCAAGATCCCAAAAATTCACCCACACCTGAGCATTAGTGTTTTTCTGATGCGCTGGGGAGAAGTTCGGAGTCCAACGCATAAGCCTCAGTGTTCCAGGTTTAAGGGCAATAGCTCCTTTCTCCCAAACCAGCGAACGAGCTGCATCCGATGAAAAAGTGAAAGAGTAGTATCCCTTTCCCATAGGTATCAGTCTCCACGGCCCAATCTCACCCCACACCAATCCTAGTTTGCGATGCAATTCAGAGGGAGAATAGGGTTTTTCCATACCAGACAAATGAAGACGTCCCAACAACATAAACTTGCACTTCTCCAAACCAGATTGATAACCCTCTTCAGATATGGTCACTGTAGTTTTGCCATCTTGGATTACCGGCAAGGGAAGATCAGCTATAGGAATCACCGACGCCGCCGTCACAGCGGCATAACTCTTGGGCGGAGCCGACATGGTTGCATTCATGAACGACCAAGGACAGATCACGCGTGCAGCAGACATACTTGAGAGAAAGAAGAACATAAGCACAGATCAGAATGAAAAAGCAAGGCTGCAATCAACGGGAAACGAAGAAACCAAAAACCCTAGAAGAGCCATTTTTCGTCGCTCCGCGTTTCTCTCGCCAGAAGTTAGAATAATCCATCTTCATCTTCTTTTATCTTTGTTCTCTACCTGAGCATCCCTAAAGTATAGATGATATCTCACTGAGTTTAATCACAATCAGTCTTCCATGTTTTACCAAATCGAATAGGATCAACCAGCTAAACAAAGTAACAAATTTAATGTGGTTGGTAGAGTTAAGAAAAGATTAGGTTCAAAAAGGTCTCTGTCTAAGCATGACTGTAAATTCCATAGTCCTATATATCCATTATATGTGCCATGATAAGTAGCACTATAGCCAAGAAAACAAAAGAGCATCATGGCTAAACAATGGCGCTCTTTGTGCATATTCACATTCCTCCAACTTTCCACATTCAGCATCTCAAGGCTTGAGCAAGTCCCAACTCCACCATTACCGATTCTACCTCTTCCCACATATTCCCAGCTCAAATGGCAACAAAGGGAGCTCATAATGTTCCTCCATTTCGGAGTGAACACCTTCACTGACTCCGAATGGGGAACCGGCCGTGAAAGCCCTGCCATTTTCAACCCGGCCGGGCTTGACGCCAACCAGTGGGTCAAAACAGCTTCTGATGCAGGCATATCACTAGTGGTACTCACTGCAAAGCACCATGATGGGTTTTGCTTGTGGCCTTCAAAGTACACTGACCACTCCGTGGGGAGTAGTCCTTGGAAAAGTGGCCATGGTGATGTTGTTCAAGAGCTTGTCAATGCCGTGACAACGCATGGCGGCATTAACATCGGGCTTTATCTGTCGCCGTGGGACAGACATGACCGGAGATACGGTCATGAGGTAGCATACAATCGGTACTACTTGGCTCAGTTACAAGAACTTCTCAGCAGGTAGATCATAACATTTCCAAATAGTACTTTTTATGAATCTAGATATTTTGCAATACAAGAACATAAATTCTTGTACTTTTTATGTTTTGCAATGCAATGAACATTGCTGCAATCACAGTTTGAAATTTGTTTTGAAGTTGATGTTTATTGAATTTTGTTTACTTTTTAGGTATGGGAGTGTAAGGGAAATTTGGTTTGATGGGAGCAAGGGTCCAAATGCACCAAACATGTCCTATTACTTAGCAGATTGGTTCTCCATGGTGAAGGAGTTACAGAGCACCATTAACATATTTTCGGATGCTGGTCCGGATGTTAGATGGGTCGGAAATGAGCAAGGCTTCGCCGGAAGCACAAGCTGGTCCACCATTAATCGGAGCTCATTATCAATTGGGAATGCAAGCATTGAAGGGTAAGTTCTAACACATACTCAAACCACTCTTATCTGTTAGGTTTCTTGTTCTATTGGTATATCACATTGTTAGTGCTTCCTTTTCTGTGCTCTTTGTTTAATCACCTGTTGTACTAGGTAAATTTTGAAGCAAAAAATTCGAATTTTTTAGTTGTGATCTAGTAAGTGATAGCTGGAGATCATCTGGCTTGATAGATGCTAATTAAAGTAGAAAATAACATCACTAAACCACCACCTAATTCGATTTATTCCAAATGAATGCAGTTATCTCAACACTGGTGATCCACAAGGGACGGATTGGCTGCCTCCAGAATGCGACGTATCGATAAGAAATGGATGGTTTTGGCACAAATCAGAGTCACCTAAGAAGCTAAGTACATTGCTTGAAATTTACTACAACTGCGTGCTGCTACTCAATGTGCCTCCTAATTCGACCGGACTTATATCCCAAGCAGATGTGCAAAGACTAAGAGAATTGAGGGGTGCAATTGACACTATATTTTCTAGCAATTTAGCAGAAAACTGCTCCATCAAAGTGAGTAGCCAAAGAGGAGGCAAAGGAGGAGGTTTTGGACCTGAAAATGTGCTAGACAGTGACCATTTGTGGACATATTGGGCTCCAAAGGATGGTGACAAAGAGGAGCATTGGATTGAATTTAGAGGCAGAGATGAAAATAAAGGATTGAGGTTCAATGTGATCAGGATTCAAGAGGCAATAGGGCTTGGTCAGAGAATCAAAAGGCATGAAATTTATGTGGATGGTAAGATGGTTGCAAATGGAACAACAGTGGGGTACAAGAAGCTTCACAGACTTGAAGGGGGAGTGCTCCATGGCCAAATTGTCAGAATTAAGATTGAAGACTCAAAAGGGCTGCCTTTGATTTCTTCAATTGGTCTGCATTTTGATCCATATTGGCACCCAAGTGTTTAGTTACTTTGAAAGTTAGGGATAAACAAAAACAAAAACAGAAGTATTTTAACTATCTGTCTATCAACTGATATTTATGCACTTTTTGGTGCCCATTCCCTGCTGCACTCTGTTTGAAGGGCCTTGCATGCTGTTCTTCAACACAATTATTTTACTAATTGTGAGAATTGCATGTAACTAATACTAAAATTATACTTCTGTGTTATTGCAACGATTTATCAATATAACTTTTGTTGATTACAGCAGGTATAAAGATGACAAGGCATTTGAACACTACTAGGTAAAGATGTTGATACCGGGATTTATTGCAGGAAAAAGGTAGATAAAATAAACTGATAGAACACGCTCGCCACTCCTTAGAATTCACCAAGAAGATAAGAGCAAAACTCGTCACTCTTAGAAAATCCACCTAGAGATAAGAGTTTGATAGAAAATTTGGAAAAACTTCTTCGAACTTAGATTATATTTCTGATAAAAACTTGACTAAATACAACGGAAGCTTAACCCTCCTTTTATATGAAAGGCTGGGGAAAACTAAAAGACTAAATAACTGAATAAATAAATATAACTTATTCAAAGCATCTTAACTCAAAGAACTAGGAACTCAAACATCAAAGTTAAATGTTTCTTAATTAGAACTGTTCACCTCCTTCAAGGAATGCAGAAAGTCTAGAGTCATCATCAGTATCATTCGCTTCCGCTTCGCGTGAACTCGTCACTGAGTTCTCTTCATAATCATCCTCACAATATGGCGAAAGATCCGCCACATTGAAAGTTGCTTGGACACCATAGTTTCCAGGGAGTTCAATCTTGTAAACATTGTCATTGATGCGTTGGATGACTTTAAAAGGACCATCAGCTCTAGGGTTCAGCTTACCATATCTTCCTCTAGGAAACCTTTCTTTGCGAAGGTGAATCCACACCAAGTCTCCTTCTTTGAAAATAGTTGGCTTCCGATGTTTGTTGACTTGAGCTTGATACCGAGCATTTTTCTTGAGTATGTTGTTTCTCACTTGTTCATGCAACTTCTTGATGTACTTGGCCTGGTCTGCAACATCACCACTGAACTGAATTGTGTTGGAAAAGGAACTAAGTCCAAAGGGCTGATAGGATTCCTGCCATAAACATCAAAGAAAGGGTTGGTGCCGGTTGTTTGGCTAGGAGACCTATTGTAAGCAAATTCAGCTTGTGCTAATATCATATCTCACTAACGTAGGTTCTTTCCCACCAAACTTCTCAGCAAGTTTCCAAGGCTATGGTTGACAACTTCAGTTTGGCCGTCAGTCTGAGGGTGATGAGAGGAACTGAACTACAGCTTGGTTCCCAACTTTCTCCATAAAGTACACCAAAAAAGCCCAACAAACTTTGAATCTCGATAAGAAGTAATGGTTTTTGGAATGCCATGAAGTTTAACAACTTCCTTGAACTACAAATCAGCAATGTGAGAGGCATCATTTGTTTTGTTGCAAGGTATGAAATGAGACATCTTTGAGAATCTATCAACCACCACCATGATTGAATCTTTATTCCTCTGGGTCCGGAGCAGACCTGTCACAAAATCAAGACTAACATCTTCCCAAGGAGCTGCGGGAACTGGTAGAGGAGTGTACAGACCTGTATTCTGACCATGGGTCTTGGCCAAATGACAAGTCATGCATCTTTCTACATGTCGTGTGACATCTCGCTCCAAGTGAGGCCAATAAAAATTTTCTTTAACCAAGGAAAGAGTTTTATCTCTACCAAAATGCCCAGCTAAACCTCCTGCATGTATTACAGCAAGTATTGTCTCTCGTAGTGACCCCTCATGGATGCACAATCTATTTCCTTTGAAAAGATAGCCTTTCTATAGTAGATAAGAGCCAACATGACCTTTAGCACATTCATCCCAAATTTTCTTGAAGAATGGATCTGCTGGGTACTGCTCCTTGAGAATTTCAAACTCTGTAACTTTAACTTGCATGGTACTCAGAAAGGAATGTCTCCTGCTTAAAGCATATGCTACTTGATTCATCTTCCCAGACTTATGCTTAGTATGAAAAGTGTAGGCTTGCAAAAATTCCACCCACTTAGCATGTCTGTTATTCAACTTGTGTGGCCCATTAATAAACCTCAAAGCCTCATGATCAGTAAAAAGAATTAACTCATTGCAAATAAGATAATGATTCTAGTGATTTAAAACTCGCACAATTGCATAAAATTATTTATCATAAGTGGAGTACCTGGTGCAGGAAAGATTTAGTTTTTCGCTAAAAAAGGCAACTGGCTTACCCTCTTGACTGAGTACAGCGCCAATGCCTACATTGGAAACATTGCAGTTCACTTCAAACACCTTGTTGAAATCTGGAAGCACCAAGATTGGGGCTTCTGTCATTTTTTTCTTAATTAACTCAAAACTTTGTTGAGCGTTTGCATTTCACTAAAAATTTTCTCCTTTCAAACATTATGTGATTAGGGCAATGATGGTGCTGAACCTTCTTATGAATCTCTGGTAAAATGACGCCAAACCATGAAAGCTTCTGATGTCATGAAGTGTTGCGGGAATAGGTCAATTGACAATTGCTTCAACCTTGGTTGTATCCATTGCAATACCTTCAGAAGAAATTAACATATCCCAAAAAGGTTAATTGGGAGGCTAGAAACTCACACTTCTTTAGGTTCACAAACAACTTATGTTCTCGCAATGTATAACACTTGATGTAACTGCTCAAGATGAGAAGTCTGGTCTTTGTTGTAGATGAGAATATCATCAAAGTATACAACCACATATCGACCAATACAAGACTTAAAGATGTGATTCATGAGCCTCATGAACGTGCTTGGGGCATTAGACAATCCAAAGGGCATTACCATCCATTCATATAAACCATCTCGTGTCTTGAAAGTAGTCTTCCATTCATCTCCTGGCCTCATGAGAATCTAATGATAACCACTTCGCAGATCAATTTTGGAGAAGATAGTTGCACCATGCAGCTGGTCAAGAAGATCATCAAGCCGAGGAATTGGGAATCGGTATTTGATTGTAATCTTGTTAACTGCCCGGCTATCCACACACTTCCTCCAAGACATGTCTTTCTTAGGAATAAGCAAAGCTGATACGGCACATGGACTCATGCTTTCTCTTATTAAGCCTTTAAACATTATCTCATCCACCTGCCTTTGTAACTCTTCAAATTCTTTAGGGTTCATCCTATATGCAACTTTGTTAGGAATAACAGCTCCAGGAACAAAATCAATATGATGTTGGATACCTCTCACCGGAGGAAGTCTTGCAGGGATCTCTTCTGTGACTACATCTTTGAACTCTTCAAACATCCTTTTTAGCTACAGTGAGGGTGATGTGGAATCGCGGGAAGTTTCTACGATCACCAGCATAAAAACTGCACTCTTTTCCTGTAGCTCTTCAAGAAATTCTGTTATTGACAGCAAATTTTAACTTCTCTCCTTTTGATCAGCTTCAACTTGCTTGTCACGCATGGACCTCCTTGAAACCTCAATTTCTTTTGCATGACCAAGAGTAATCCTTGCACCATCTTTCTGAAAAGTGTAAGTATTTTTGTACCCATCATGTACAGCTCTCCTGTCATACTGCCATGGTCTCCCAAGTAACAAATGACAATCATCCATGGGCACAACATCACACCAAACCTCATCTTTATAAATTAGACCAATTGAAAATTGGACTAAACACTTTTGATTAACTCGTACCTCATTACCCTTTCGCAACTAGGAAAGCTTGTAAGGCTGCAGGTGTTTCTCAGTGCTTAGATTCAACTTCTCTACCATGGTGGTAGCAACTACGTTTTTGTAGCTTCCTCCATCTATAATAACTTCATAGATTTTCCCATGAGCAGAGAATCTTGTATGAAAAAGATTATTTCCCTGCGAGTTTTCTTCTCCTGCAAGAGAAGTATTTAAGCTACGGCGTACCACCAAGCTTTCACCTTGATCCCCATACGTAATTTCTTCTTCAAAAATAGGTTATCAATCTCCGGTGAATACTTCTTCTTCAGACTCCTGCTCAACTTCTTCCACAAGAGACACAATCTTGTGGTTAGGATAGTCTGAGGCAATATGTCCCAAACCTTGGCATTTGAAACACCGCCGTGAGCTGATACTTGAAGAACTAGGTTGCTGCTTCTGGCTGGATCCACTTTCATTTCTGGAAGGGGCCTTAGTTGTAGGCTTGACAGTGGGTGACACCTTGGACTCCTTGGAATAAGACTCACTTCCTTTGCTGGATGAGGCATCACGTCCAGGGTACCGAAAACTTCCTCTCTGCGCTCCCTTCTGCTGTTTTTCCACCTTAAGTGCCAACTTACAGACATCATTAAAAGTCCAATATTGCTGCAATTGAACCACATTACCAATCTCGGGTCTCATACATGCAAGTTACCGAGCTATAGTTTGTTCTTCAGGTTCTGCCAGATCACATTTAATCATGAGATCTTCATATTCTCATGTAAAATCTTCTACTGACATCTCCCTCTGCTTGAAATTATGCAATTTGAGGAAGTTATCTTGTCGATAGTTTTCTGGCAAATACTTTCTCTTCAACTCCCTCTTCATCTTCTCCCAAGTCACAATTTTGCCTCTTCCATCTCTTTCTCTCTCCCTTAAGATTTTCTCCCACCATAAGGAGGCTCGTTTCCTCAATTTCATAGCAGCAATTTTCACCTTGCGGTGCTCTGCAACATCCTTTAAGTCAAAAATCATTTCTACAGTGTGGAGCCAATCAATGAATTCATCAGGTTGTGAACGACCCTCGAAATCTGGAATGTCAACCTTGATGTCAAAATCTGGTTGGCGATTCTGAATTCTTCGAGGATGACAAGGGTAAGCATCTTCACTGCCGGAACTCTGACTTGGATCTTGGTGGAAAGGATTTTCTCCTTATGCACTTCCACTAGACCTTTTATCTTCTAAACCACGAAGATTACATTGATACAGTTGCTCCTACAGTTCATGCACTTAACGCTTGAGTTCTTCAATCTCAAAGTCAAGATGAAGATCACCATTCTGTGCTCGGTGATCACCGCGGCCACCTCCTGCACCACAACGCCCAGCCATCCGGTGCTCTGATACTAGAACTGATACCGAGATTTACTACGGGGAAAAGGTAGATAAAACAAACTGATAGAACACGCTTGTCACTCCTTAGAATTCACCAAGGAGATAAGAGCAAAACTCGCCACTCTTAAGAAATTCACCTAGAAATAAGAGTTTGATAGAAAATTGGAAAGAACTTTTTCTCCAACTTAGATTATATTTCTGATAAAAACTTGACTAAATACAATGGAAGTTTAACCCTTCTTTTATATGAAAGATTGGGGAAAACAAAAAGATTAAATAACTGAAGAAACAAATATAACTTATTCAAAGCATCTTAACTCAAAGCACTAGGAACTCATCAAAGTTAAATGGTTCTTAATTACAACCGTTTACCACCTTTAAGGAAAGTCCAAGTCATCATTGATGTCAGGAGTATACATAAAAAACTAATGATGCACAGTAGTAGCTGTGGCACATGGAAACAAGGTCTTGCATTCTATATTCTCGGGGACGCAGTCACGTACAGACCTCCATCAATTGGTAGGGTGACCATGGTCTTGTAATTCACCATTTTATTCTCATCAGCTAACTTTAATATATAGCTGCCTAAAAGCACAGCAGAAAATATCTTCTTCTGTGTATAGGCATGTTCCTTTCCTAGACAAATTCTTGGACCGGCCTGCAATCACATAATCTCATCAGAAGTCACATTATGTAGTGAGTCATTGATTTCATTATTATCTTTTTCTTACACTGAAGGCTATGAATTTGTAAGGGCTTTCATCGTGGAAAAGGCCATTTTCGTCGAGCCATCTCTCTGGCCGAAACTCTTCTGCATCATCTCCCCATAGAGATTTCATCCTTCCCATTGCATACGGTTGGTAAACCACCATGTCACCCTTTTTGACACTAAATCCATCTGGCCAGGTATCATCAGAGAAACACATCCTCATGTTCTATGAATGGCAACATCACACGAACAAACTTGTTTAGAGGTAGAATATGTGATTCAAGTCCAGAAATGCAAGGAATTTTCCATACTTGGAAATGTTAATTGAGCATGTTAGATCTATTTACGTACCATTGGAACTGCAGGATAGAGTCTTAATGTTTCTGTCAAAGCCGCATGGAGATATTGCATTTTGTTTAGGGCTTCATCAGTAAGGATTGCTGCAAGCACATCAACTCTTAAATTATCTTTCAAATTTGTTACTTCTCTAACTTCCTTTGCAATCTTCTCTTGTATGTGAAGATGCTTGCACATCATGTAAACAAACCATGAAAAAGAGCTAGCTGTCGTGTCTTGGCCGGCAACAGTAACACAAAGGACCATGTCTCTCAGGTACTTTGGATTAGTATCTTTCATTTCCAAACGCCTTGAAACCAATTCTCTTTTCTTCAGCTGCCATGGATCCTCATTACATATTTACATTAGAAATGATTAAACACCAATTTAATTCACTCTATAAGCAATAACAAACAAATGAAGTGGAAGGTAACTCACAGATAGGTTATCTTCTTGATTCTGCATAGTTTCAACATTGCTATTGATTAATTTATACACAAATTGATCGACCTCTTTGATGTTTTTCTTTAGCTCTGCTTCCTTACCGATGTTCAAGAAGCGTTTTATTTTCCAGGAGATATCAATAAACCGATAGAGGGTAGCTTCTTGTCCAGATTCAAAAGCATGGGAAAACCGGTTACCGTGTTCATCCTTTCCACACATGCTGTCTAGTTCGATATCAAGTAGAATCTTGATGATTGAATCCAAGGTTGATTTCATAAACAAATCCTTCCCAAAAAGAAAAAACACAAGATTTTTTGTAATTTCAAAAAGTAAACAATTTAAGACCAAATATCTTTTGTATGCATGAGTGGCTTTTGTTTAAAGTTGTAAATGAGTCTGTATATCTTATATAATGGCAAACTGCAATAATGTTGCAAACATACTAGGATCTCTATTGCTTTGTTGCAGGTTGAAGCTTCATAAATGATGCCAGCAAGTTTAACTGCGTTGGTTTTGAAAACTGCGCTACTGAAGTCTCTCACTACTTTGGTTGAGAATTCAGCGCTCATCACCTTCCTCTGATGCCTCCACTTTTGCCCGTCCACTCCAAAGATCCCATTGCCTAGTCCATCTGACAAAACGCTGTACATATACGCCCCCTGCAGCATGATGAAAACTTGGATGGTAGTATGTACGTATAAATTTAACTTGTACACACACATATAGGATACATGGTTCTTTTAGTGAGCGATCCTTTTTATAAGGATACGGCTACATCATTGGATTTGGTTTTTAATGACCTTGGATGACTGAGATTAAGTTAAAAATTCAACACTTTATGTCAAGCCATCATTAAATATAAATCAAAGTTTTGAACGATATATTTATATGTATACTTAATTAAGCATATAATTAATAAATGATCATATACCTTGCCATAATTAGTGAAGTTTGTTTCGAGCACTTATTCCACATTTGCCGGATCTGCTGTGTAAACCGCTCTTTTGAACAAGTCGAGCATCCTGTAAGTTTTGTACTTGCATGCAAGCTCAGTAATGTAATGGTGCAGCCTAGAGAAGTTGATAAGTTGGTGCACCACCCTTTCGGCAACAGGATGGTATATCTTGTTCTTGCCACGCAATCTTCTGGCACGGTGTCTAGCCACTTCTACAGCTAAAACTAACACTAAACTTAATACTACTACAGCCGTGGAAGCAAAATCCATGACAGTGTTGAAGAAAGTAGTAGCTAGCAAAGGAAGATGGCTTTTCTGTTTGTGCCGACTTCCCTACCCACCTATCCAAATATATATATAGTAAACTACGTATTAGTTACTAACTAAATATCAATTGACAAAAATGTCCATTAAGCATATTACTAAACAAATAAGGACAACCATTTACAAATAAGGACAAAATATTATATTGTTGTCATGTGACATTGCACATTTACAATTTTGTTTTTAATTAAAACATATTTCTCTACTACTGCTTCCAACTGGAAATCTACTGCTACTGCCTCTGACTGGAAATCTGTTGTTACTGCCTCCAACTGGAAATCTGCTGCTACTGCCTCTGACCTGAAATCTGCTGCTACTGTGCCGATCGAAAATCTGCTGCTACTGCACCAACTGAAAAATTTTCTGCTACTATACCGACTAGAAATTTGCTACTGCTGCACCGACCGGAAAATTTTCAGCTACTGCACCGACTAGATGACACAGTTGCAGCGCGCAGCAGGATGGCATGGTAGTAACAAGCAACACCACCGCGTAGTAGCAACATGTAGCACCACCGCACAGTAAATCTTTTGCTACTGCCGCCGACAAATTATGCTGCTAATGCCGCCAACAAATTATGCTACTATTGTCGACCAGAAATGTGTTATGTGCTACTGTCGAGTAAAAATGTGCTAATACTGATACCCGAGTGCTACTGCCAGTGCTATTGCAATTTTTTCTAGCAATTTTGATGCTACTTTCGGTTCTTTGTTACATTTTCTGCTACCGACTGTGATGTTAGCTAGCTTGTTGCTACTACCGACTCTAATGCTAGGATGCTACTACTGTCCAAGCTGATGTGAGCATCCTGCTACTGCCAAAGCTGCTACTGTCCAAACAAACTTGCAAAAAAAAAATTCTAACACAAGCACAATCCTAAACCACCATTACCACCACCAACAATGCTCCCACCAACTCCGTTGCTACTCCCCAACCCCAACTCCGCTCTGCCCTCCTCTACCCTTAATCCAGAATTGACCCACCGTTGACCCGCCCCAACTTTTCTGGCAACTTCAATGCGACCCTTCCTCTGCCAATGGATCGTGTCGACATCAACGAGGAGCTATTGAACAAGGAGACGAACTACAAGAAAGTGAGGGAGATGATCCACAGAATCGGATCGCCGAAGGCAAAGAAGGTGGTGGCGAAGGTTGAAGTCTTCGTGAGCATCGATGCTCCAAGACCTAGAAGCGCGACGGTGCCGAGAGGGAGAGATTCAATGATGATTTCGACGATGAAGGAGCCGCCGAATGCGACGGTTTTGGGATTTGAGAGAGGGAAAGGCACATCAATTTAGGTTTGGGATCTGGGATCTGAGCCGCCGGTTGAGTGATGATTCCGACGGTGAAGGCGTGCGACGCCATTGGAGAGAGAGTGAGAGTGAGTGAGAGAGAGAGAGAGAGAGAGAGTATTTGCAGAGAACCGTATCGGGAAAGTGGTGTATTGAAAAAACTAGACATTTTAGTCTTTTCACATATAAATTTGGGTTAAGCCTGTGATAACTTGGTTTTAGGTTTGGACTCATGTCCTAATTTGTATAAAAATTATAAGAAGTAGGTTTTTTGTGTTTTGATATTTGGTCATATATATATATATATATATATATATATATATATATACAGTCCCCTTCCAGAGAGGGATCCCTCTTTGAAATTAAAGTGAGGGACTCCTTATTTCGCTCACTTTCAAGTCGTATTTCCACATCTCAACCGTACAATATCTAAAACACAGTGTGTAGATCATTCCTGCAAAGTTTCATCAAATTTGAATATCATTTGGGTACCGAATTAGATTAAATAAATTTACAGAACAAAAGTTGTCCAAACAGAACCGTTCGTGTAAATTACGATTACGGAAGCTCAAATGATCTTCAAATTTGACAAAACTTTGCAGGAATGATCTACACACTGTATTTTAGACATTGTACGGTTGAGATGTGGAAATACGACTTGAAAGTGAGCGAAATAAGGAGTCCCTCACTTTAATTTCAAAGAGGGATCCCTCTCTGGAAGGGGACTGTATATATATATATATATATATATATATATATATATATGCATTTTTTTCGAGCTTGGCTAGATATATGCACTGAAACCAGTACTTTTGTGTAGATATGCAGACATGTTTTGTGGCAAAAATTACTGCCAAGCTCAATGCTACAGCGGAGAACAGCAAAAGGAGCCGCAGTACTTGTCTTTCTCGTTGGATTTGAATTGCAGTTGGAGAATGGAGATGAGCAAGGCTTCGCCGAAGCGCAAGCTGGTCCACCATTTAATCACTGTACCAATTGGGACGCAATCACTTGCTAGAAATCATGGATTTATTGAATATAAATGCTGAAAAACAGTAAAAGTGAGGACGAAGAGTATAGAGGCTACATTGTGTCTTGATTGATGAAAATGAGGATTACAACAATTACATATAAGGCTTAGAATAAGAATGATGTAAATGCCCTTGCGACTTAATTGTTATAAACCTAGCATATAGCTAACAGCCTCCCTCAACCATATGCTTGGTATACAACAAGCATAACGGTTGAAAAAGACACGACTATAGCCTATTACAAGATAACACCCAATTCATAAACCCAACATGATAAGAAAAAGACTAGCCTCCATCTTGATTTGCAGCAGATTTACAAAAGAGGATAGAGAGCTTGTTGGAAGAAACCTTGAAGCCAATACTGCCCAAAGGACTCCTCTTCTCTCTGACCATTCCGGTCACAAGGTTGAAAGGTGTGTATAGTCCAAAAGAATAGGCCATGGTAAACGATGATATCAACACATTAGATATGAATCTTAGGTAAAGATCAACAATACCAAATCATATACCAATGTACTTGTGATGACCCAGAGCATCAAATTGTCATTCTCCCTTCAAAAAGTAGGAACACAAGCTGCATGTAATTCCAAAGATAAAGACCAAGCCGCTAATGTATATCAGACTGATACGGACAAACCCGTAATTCTTTGAGATACATAACCTTTTCCAGTAATCTGATATAACACTCAACGATGATATCAACACATTAGACATGAATCTTAGGTAAAGATCAACAATACCAAATCATATACCAATGTACTTGTGATGACCCAGAGCATCAAATTGTCATTCTCCCTTCAAAAAGTAGGAACACAAGCTGCATGTAATTCCAAAGATAAAGACCAAGCAGCTAATGTATATCAGACTGATACGGACAAACCCGTAATTCTTTGAGATACATAACCTTTTCCAGTAATCTGATATAACACTCAATAATACCATATGCCCAGGCAAACCACAATAGTAAAAGCCAACACACAACAGGGGTTTAAATCTGCCCCCATATGCATTTGCATGGTCTCACTTTGAATGAGGTGCCCACAGCCTTAGCACAGAAGATTTATAAGGTAACAAAAAAGGAAAACAAAAATGCAGAAGGCAAAAACAAATGGTAGTGCTCTTTTTCAAAATTTGGTTTAGAAAGTAAGTGAATAGATTTTAGACTTGATGTTTCTTTTTGTATCGTAATTGAAAAGAAGCAAAGACTGAAATTGAACAGGAATCCAAAGGATAAAAGAAAACAGGCAATGCCACTGGTAATTGTACAAAGTTGTTTGAAAAGTAATTGTACAAACAAAGTGAAAGTGAAGCTTCAAGGATAACAAGACCAGATTTGGTAAAAATTTCATTGGTAATTGTACAAAATTTCGGTTCAATGGAAATTGTAGAGAATAAGAAAGGAATGATAGGCTAAAAAGAAATCAAAGATGGACAAGACTGGGCAATTGAATATGTTCAAGCAGCATATGAGCATATCGGGCCAAACCACAACAAACCAACCTTATAACTCCAAAATTTTCTTCACGTAGCAGTGTAATGTGACAAAGATTCTAGTCGATGAGACAACTCCGAAACATCAAGAACACAGATATCATCGAAGGCAACATAACAGAGAACACTCGATTATTAATCAGATAGCAACAATTATCATTGTAGATAGTCAATTCCATCAATTCTTCCAATTTGACTAAATCAACACATGAACAACACCATGAATAATAATCATGTTCACTAAAGGCAGTGGAGACGATTTAGAATTACCGAGTTCCACAGAGACTTGGATTAATGGATGCACACCAGGTATTCGACGAAATGTCCACTAGAGAAAACGATGCACAAACGGACTGCCGAAGATGGCGCTGGGAAGGAGAAGTCGCACAAAGCTGTATGAGAGAGAGGAGTACCGAATCGGTGCCTATAGATTGCAAATGGATCCCAGAGAACAACAGCCATGTCGGCTCGCCGCGAAGTCCAATCTCGAGTTGTGAAATCGGACCAACGATGAACGATTCTGATTTGAACTGCTCGGCTTTGAAATTGGAGAGGCGTGAGAATTGGCTTGTATGCTGGAAGTTCCTGCTGAGTAAATCTTGAATAATTGGGGCGCTTGGACCTCCGGGTAACAGCTGAATCGGCAGATCCAGCGACAGCTGAGCTAAATGGCGCCGTATTGGAACTCATCAGAAACAAACCCTAGCTAGCCCCAAATATTCAACCTTTACCGAAAATCAAAGAAACCCAGAAGATCAAAATTGATGGGTTTTGGGGATTGTGATCGGGGAGCGACGGAGAGGTAGAGAAAGTTGGGGTTATGGGGTAGGTTTCTGTACTGGGTTGTTTTGTATTTGATAAAGAAATGGGTTTGTAATTTGGGAAACCACACGACAGAAAGAATATGAGAATCGCGGAAGCAAAAATGGAAAAAATCAGACCAGGCACCGGAAGGGACACCGAGTGCTCTCATCCTATACATTATAGATTTATTGTTAGAAATTATGAATTTATTGAATGTAAATGCTGAAAAATAGTAAATGAGAGAAAGAAAATTATGAAGGTTATATTATGTCTATAAAAATAAAGGTTATAACAATTATATATAATGTTTAGAAAGAGAATGACTTAAATACATTTACGACTTAATTGTTATCAACATAGAATATAGCTATCGGCCTCTTTACGTTCTCTGCACCTACTCAATCTGCTATGACACCCTGTTTTGTACTATATGTTCATCGGATTTCAAGTTTTTGTCGACACTATTAACTAGGTAGGCACTTCAGAAAAAGCAAAGGCTTTTTTTTTTTTGCCAACTACTTGGCATTGACGAATAATTGATAGCTGGATGAATTAAGCATGAAATTGATTTTAACCGATTGGAACTCATGAAAAAACTCATGTTTTACTAATTGTGTGATTAAGAAATATGACTATTTCATAGAACGGGCGGGCTTTGCATGCAAGGTTTGGTACGATATATAGGAGGTTCGTGGGAGTGTGATGAGGGACATGGCTAAGATAATGTTAATCACGTTATGTAATACACACATCCATACATCACATACACCGTAGAATTTTGGTTATTACTGCTGTAGAAAGTTTGATTATATTTTAAATTACCAAAATTAACCCTGTTGGGAGAAAGGACTATAGTCCGAATAGAGAGAACCAGACTTGGGTGAAACTGAGAAAGTTAGAGAAGAATCCACTATCAGCGAAAAACAAAGGGTCATACTGTCATAGGCTTATTGGGCAAAGGAACCAAACAGTTTATGTAAAAGGGAAATGTTGGTTTTATTTTTATTTTTTATGACAATGTAAGGGAAATGTTGGTTGATCGAGGACAGAAGATGAAGAAGAGGAGGAGGAGGGACACAAGATCGAGCACAGAATCTAATAGTTAGCCTTTGATTATCAAATTTCAAATTCTGGTAATTCTCAACTCTCAATTTTTCATTAATTAGCAAGAGATCAATATTTGTTTCTGGGTTTTTTTTTTTTTCCTGATTTGCTTTGATGCTAAAATCAAATAGGTTTTCTCTGTGTCGCTCTCCTTGCATGCAGCCAAAATCCTAGTTAATACAGTAATATATGAACCATATATATATACATAGGTTTTTTTTTTGGTAAACGACATATCAATAGTATCCCTTATGGTAATCGAAAGATTACTTTAAGTAATAGTTGACCTATTCTTTCATCGTTATCAAGCAATGCTGCAATGGTTATCATGATTACACAGTTTGAAGATGACAAGGCATTTGAACGCTACTAGGAAAACTAAGATAACATAGACAAGACAAGGTGAATGTAGTTATAAAACAGGGGATTTAAAGGTCTTCACAGACTTGAAGGGGGAGTGGAGTACTCCATGGCCAAATTGTCATTATTAGAATAGAAGACTCAAAAGGTCTGCCTTTGATTTCTTCCATGCGTTTGGATCCCTATCGGCACCCCAAGTGGATAGCTACTTTGATATGTAAAGTCAGGGATAAAAAAAAAAACTAAAACAGCATTATGTTAAGGACTCTTCATCTTTAAACTTACATTCATGCACATTTTGGAGCCCATTCTCGGATGCACTATGTTTGAAATGCCTTGTAGTATCTTCTTCAAGCCATAGTCCCAAAGACAATAAAACGAGCATTTTAATGGGGATCCTTGTCTGCCCATCTTCTGCTGTGCTATTGTTTGACATATGTTGTTTCAAAACAGTGCTAAGTTTTGAAACAACACTGTTTTGAAACAACATATGTCAAACAATAGCACAGCAGAAGATGAGTATCGGAGTCTTTTCATTCGGTATAACTTCACTAATGATACCTTGCCATAATTAGTGAATTTTGTTTTGAGCACATATTCCATATTTGCAGGATCTGCTGTGTAAACCACACCTTCGAAAAGGTCGAGAATCCTGTAAGTGTTTTACTTGCATGCAAGCTCGGTCATGTAATCGTGTATCTTAGAAAAGTAGATAAGTGGGTGCACGACAGTTCCGGCCACAGGATGGTATCTCTTGTTCTTGTCACCCAATTTTCGGCTACAGTGTCTAGCCACAACTACAGCTAAAACCATCACTAAACTCAATACTACGGCAGTCGAAACCAAATCCATGACAGTGCTCAAGAAGAATGTAGTAGCAGAGGAAGATAGCTTTTCTGTTATTTGTGCCGACTTCCCTATCCAACTGTATATCCAAGCTAGATATTTGCATGGGAACTCAGCATCTATTGAACAATAGTGAAGTGAACAAGCTAGGCTCCACTCCAATAATACATATATGGGGACTGAATGGAAACTGGACATGCATGGCATTGGCTGGCCAGATCTCCTTCTCGATCACATTCCTTATCACTAAAGTTTTTCAAGATCGCTATGACTAATCCGTGAAGCTAGCTTATGAGTTTCTGTCCAGATCGACTAACGTACAGTTCCCTCTCCTCTTTCATTTTTTGTCTACATTTATCATGTGCCCGTGCTCAGCTTAATTACCCGCCGACGTCGTTGATTCTCAACTCAACTGGTTGCTCTCAAACAGGACAGGGAAAGAAGGAAATGATTGTTGGTCCAACAATAGCTCCCCGTGCCAGATATAGACATTTATTTTTTGGAATTTGAGTAATTTTCTCTATATACCATCCCATGCATGTCACGTACCTAATCGTTCTTTAGTATATGCTATGAGTGATAGCCGACAGGCCAGGAATGACTTGGATATAAATCATCTAAACCTTGACACAAACAGCCAAGCTAGGTAGATATGCAGACTTGTTTCGTGGCATGGGAAAATTACTGCCAAGCTCAATCTGTGTTTCCATACGGTATAGTAAAAAACTAAAAACTCTACGCCAGACGCTTGGAGAAACTGTTTCAAACATGTTCTCATGCGGTCTGTGTTACGTCAGATAATGGTCTTCTTCATAGAGTACTCTTCCAATAATGCACCAATTTATAAAGCAAATTAACTTTTATTGATTACAGTATGAAAAAGGAACTTGCATTGAACAATATATACTAGGTCAAAGATTTTACATAGCATGACCAGTGATGCACTGAAGTAACTAGCTATGGCACATGGGACTTGCATGCAATAATGTTGGGGATGCATTCACATAGAGACCTCCATCAATTGGTAGGGTGATCATTGTCTTGTAATTGACAATTTTTTCCTCATCAGCAAGCTTGAATATATAGCTGCCTAAAAGCACAGCAGAAAAAATCTTCATTTGTGAATAGGCATGTTCCTTTCCTAAACAAATTCTCGGACCAGCCTGCATATAATCAAAGAATCTCATCAGAAGTTTTTTTTAGAGATAACAACGAGTGTTGAGTGATTTCGATATCTTTTCTTACACTGAAGGCTATGAATTTGTAAGGGCTTGCATCCTGAAAAAAACCATTTTCGTCGAGCCATCTCTCTGGCCGAAACTCTTCTGCATCATCACCCCATAGAGATTTCATCCTTCCCATTGCATAAGGTTGGTATACCACCATGTCACCCTTTTTTACACTAAATCCATCTGGCCAGGTATCATCAGAAAAACACATCCTATTGTTCTATAAATGACAGAATCACACAGACAAACTTGTTAGGAAGTAGAATGTGCTATTCGAATCTAGAAAGGAAGGCATTAATTGTAACCTTGCAAGTTTCAGTTGAGCATATTAGATTTATTTACCATTGGAACTACAGGGTAGAGTCTTAATGTTTCCGTCAAAGCTGCATGGAGATATTGCATTTTGTTGAGGGCTTCATCAGTAAGGCTTGCTGCAAGCTCATCCACTCTTAAATCTTCTTTCAAATTTGTTACTTCTCTAACTTCCTTTGCAATCTTTTCTTGTATGTGAAGGTGCTTGCACATCATATAAATAAACCATGAAAGAGAGGTAGCTGTCGTGTCTTGTCCGGCGACTGTAACACAGAGGACTATATCTCTTAGGTACTTTGGATCAATATCATTCAATTCCAAACGCCTTGAAACCAAGTCTCTTTTCTTCAGCTGCCATTAATCCTCATTACATTAGTAATTAATGTTAATTCACTCTATAAAAGCAATAACAAGCAGGATGACATGGAAGGCTAGGTTACTCACAGATAGGTTATTTTCTGGACTCTGCAGAACTTTAATCTTGTTATCGATCAACTTATACACAAATTGATCAACCACTTTGATGTTTTTCTTTAGCTGTGCTTCCTTGCCGATGTTCAAGAAGCGTTTGATCTTCCAGAACTTATCAACTATCCGATACAGGGCAGCTTCTTGTTGCGATTCAAAAGCATGAGAAAACCCTTTACCTTCTTCATCTTTTCCACTCATGCTGTCTAGTTCGATACCAAGTAGAATCTTTATGATTGAGTCTAAGGTTGCTTTCATAAATAAATCCTTCAAAACAAAATGAACACAATTAAGATTTATGATAGATCAAATAAATACAACAACTTAAGACCATAAACCAAATAAATATAAAATTGAACCTTCCGAACATTTCACATACTAAAACTTTACTAATTAAATTAAACCACCTTGTAGGATGTTACCTACATCTCACCGTACGTGGCAGCTAATATTACAAAAAATCAAACATATCACAACCTTTCATGAAATGACGTGTTTGTACCACATAATGTGAGATATATGTAGTACCCATAAGTATGATTTTCAGCATATTTTTCTTTTCTTTCACAATATATTAACATGTGCATCACACAAGTATAAGGTTTGTAATAATAATCCAAAGTGATTGGCGAAAAACAGAAACGTTGCAAGCATACTTGGATCTCTATTGCTTTGTTACTGGTTGCAGCTTCAAAAATTATGCCGGCAAGTTTAACTGCATTGGTTTTGAAAACTGCCGTACTGAAGTCTCTCACTACTTTTGTTGAGAATTCAGCACTCATCATCTTCCTCTGATGCTGCCATTTTTGCCCATCCACTCCGAAGATCCCATCGCCGACGACATCCGACACAATGTTGTATATAAACGTCCCCTGCATCATGTTGGAAGTATAATTTGAATGGCACATATATATACGTATGACTTTAACATTTATATATTTAAGCGTTACACATCATACCTTGCCATAATTAGTGAAGTTTGTTTTGAGCACGTATTCCACATTTGCAGGATCTGCTGTGTAAACCGCACCTTTGAAAAAGTCGAGTATCCTGTAAGTGTTGTACTTGCATGCAAGCTCGGTCATGTAATCGTGTATCCTAGAAAAGTAGATAAGTTGGTGCACGACAGTTCCGGCCACAGGATGGTATCTCTTGTTTTTGTCAGGCAATCTTTGGCTACAGTGTCTAGCCACAACTACAGCTAAACCCATCACTAAACTCAATACCACCGCAGTCGAAACCAAATCCATGACAGTGCTGAAGAAGAATGTAGTGGCAGAGGTAGATATAGCTTTTCTGTTATTTGTGCCGACTACCCTATCCAACTATGCAAGCTAGATATATGCAAGGGGGCTCATTAGTTATTGATAGAGACCGGAGCTGGAAAATTTTGTTAAAGGGGGTCAAAATATAATGTACTTAAAAATACTTTTTTTTTTTCTTGATCGAGTACGTTAGAGATCAATTAATAAAAGAAGAGACTGAAAGTCGACATACAATGTGAACGTGAAGCAACCCTCACAGGTTCGAATCACGCAAAATTACCTAGAAATCTAGAAAGAACCTAGAAAACTAGACAACTTTTACATTGCACATCTTGTGTTTGGTCGATACATCAGTAAACCAAAGAAGGGTCCTAGAAAAAGGGGCTCTGGAGCGAGCTTTATTGAAGAGCTAACTAACCACACCAGCTCAAAGAGCAGAAGAACTAATCCGAAGCTGAACCCCCGGCCACAACGCCAGAGGAACTAGCTTCGCAGCTTCCAAAACCTTCCAGCATCGAAGACTCACAAGCCACCAGAGCCTGAGGACTAGACCCTGGCTCGAATACCACTCCAACCGCCTCACCAGAAGCGGCACCATCAATCACAGCAACGACCTGAGCCCTCGTTGCCTTGCGCGCGTCAAACACATGCTTCTTGGCCCTCTGCGGACCCCCAGACTTTGGTTCCACAGGAGAAGATGCCACAGCAGCTACCTTATTCTTGGAACTTTTAGGGCGCCCCACCCGTCTCTTCTTCACCGGAGAAACAGTGAGCACACCTCCCGAATGCGCCAGAGCTACCTCCGGCAAGAAAGGAAGATCAAAAGGCACAGCTGGAAACTGCATAACAGCCTTCTCACCGCGTTCCTTTTTCCCCATCACAACCAGCTCCATGTCAGCCCCACGCTTCACACCAGAGATCAAGGGTGGAGACACCTGCCTAGCTGGCTCAGGAATCACCTCCGGAGGAGCCACCGGACTCACAGGAACCACCGCCAGATTAGCAACAGGCACAGGAGCACAAAAACGCGCCAGCTGCACCGCCAAATCTGTCGCCAAAATCCCTGGAAGAGAGAACGAAACCCTAGGGCCGTCCATCCCACCTCCACAACCGCTGGAACCTGCAAAAGGGTTAGAGATTGGAACGGGTACACCACGAAACGCAAGCTTGCGGTCACCAGAACTCTCAAAAAGCTGCGTCTTCGGAGGAGGGGGAGGATTAGGGTTAGACGAAACCCTAGCTGCCCCACCGTATTCGAAGGCCGTCCTCATCGATTCAATATCAATAAACTGCGGAGTAAGCGCCGGAGGACCTCCGCAACCTGAATCCTAATGCACGAACATTCCACACACTCTGCAAAATCCCACAGTCCGGTCATATTTAACTTGGAGCTTGACCGGAAATTGGATCGATCCAAACTCGAAGGGAAGATCCCCGAAAGCTTCCTGCACCGGATCGGACAACTTATGCAAGATCCGCACCCTAATGCGCGAGCCCCTCTTCAAACCCAGCTTGTCCAGATGCTCCACAAACCCTAGAGAAAGGCCAACTTTCTCCACTGCCTCCTCCGTCCACAAAGCATCCGACAGACCTTTGATGTCGACCCATACCGGGAAAGACTCGATCGGCACCGATGCCACATCCTGAAGACCATCATACTTAGCAAGAACGAACTGCGACTGGCCATAGAACCACGGCCCACCCGTAAGTAAATGCTTCCGGTCGTCGGCCCTCGTGAATCGCAAAACAAATCGATCCTCCCTAGCCCTCATCTGCATCCGATTCTGAAGATCCCAGACTGAGGAGAGTGTCCCGATCACCGCCTTCGGGTCGGGAACCTTGCGCTTGAAGGTAAGAAGACGCCCCACCGCAAAAAATTGCGTAGGAGCAGGCGCAGCACGCACGGCACCAGAAGACAGGCGGCTACCGTCGCGGAGAGCCAAGACAGAGGAGAACCTCTAAGCAACCTCGTCAGACATAGTCGGAAGAAGGCGGGGGTGCGAAGCGGCAGAAAACTTGGAGAAACCCTAAACAGAGAAACCCTAGCAGAGAGCGGCTAACAAAAACTTCAAAAATTCCATAATCTTAATATTACATGAAAAAGAAGCTAGATCTATACAATTATAATCATAATCAACAGACACCAATACTTTACTTAAAAATACTTTAGAAAAGTATAAATATTAAATAAAATGATTGAACAAAAAACAAGAGGCCACCAATACATTGAACAAAGTGATTAGACATAATCATGTATTAGAAATATTTTTGCGTCCTATTTCTCGCCAAAGGAAGTCGTAGGTAGCAGGCTTGAGAAATCGGAGGAGAGAGCAATGTCTGGTAAACAGATGCTACTCCTCTTCTCCTTCAGAGCCCTCTAATATAAAATACAAATCAAGTTATGTATCATATGAGTCGAGATAAAAATACTTTACCATATAACATAATTATACAATTTATTATATTGGTTGGAAACTATATTAGTTAAGAAATATTGTATGTTGTATTTATTACTATTCTGGGTAATATTTCTTGATAATACGTTAAGAAAAGTTTTGACTTTATTCAATAATAACTGCATGTATGTCTTCATACAATCATACAGGAGAGACCAATAAATAGATTTATTAACCTTTTATTACAATAATCATTATTCGTAACCATAATTATATATCATGTATATTAGCTCCGCCCATGGTTATTGAACAATGATGAAGTGAGCAAGCTAGATAGGCTCCACTACTCCAATAATACATATACGTATGTTCCCTCCTGTGCATGCCCATGCTCTGCGTGCGTACCATAACGCAACTGGTGCTCTGGAACAGAAGGACAGTGAAAGAAGCAAATGATTGCTGCCTTGCTGGTCCATATATATATGCCAATACCGCCCGTGCCAGATATAGACATTTTTATTTTTGGAATTTGAGAAAATTCACTAAACCATGCATGGTACGCACTTGTTCTGTAGTGTGTGTGCTACGTAAGCGATAACCGACAGGTCAGGAATGACTTGGAAAATGTACAATATACTATTTTTCGTTGGTGGTATTCATGTTCATTTGCTAAAGTGATTTCACGTAAAAATGAATTATTGGATTTCGTCATTAAACTAAAAAAAATGATATAGGTGCGGAGTCCGCTGACGAGAAGGACGTGAAATCCTCTCACGAGCTGGGTGCGAACTCCGCTTGTGAGATGACGCGGAGTCCGTTGTGTGCCCCTTCTATTGATCTAGAAAATCTCAGAATTGCCCTCAGTGTTTTAGAGCCCGTTTTTGACGAAATTAACATGAACACGGAGTCCATGTTGTATTTCGTCGTATATTAGCTCCGCCCATGGTTATTGAACAACGATGAAGTGAACAAGCTAGATAGGCTCCACTACTCGAATAATACATATACGTGCATGGACTGAATGGAAACTGGAAAGAAATGACATGGCTGGCCAAATCTCCATCTCACGTTCCTTATCACTATATTGCTAGCTAGGAGAGTAGGACTAATCAGTGAAGCTAGCGAGCTTTATGAGTTTCTGTACAGACTATGTTCCCTCTCTTCTGTGCATTCCCATGCTCTGCGTGCGTACCCGATAACGCAACTGGTGCTCTGGAACAGAAGGACAGTGAAACAAGCAAATGATTGCTGCCTTGCTGGTCCATATATATATGCCAATACTGCCAGATATAGACATTTTTATGTTTGGAATTTGAGAAAATTCACTAAACCATGCATGGTACGCACTTGTTCTTTAGCGTGTGCTACGTAAGTGATAACCGGCAGGCTAGGAATATTTAAAAATTTACTATATACTAAAGCTTGGTCGACTGTTCACAAACACTGTTTATAGGCTTATAAACAGTGATTTTGTGGACATCGATTTTATGTGTTGTAAGCGACTGTTCGCAAGCAAGTGAACAGTAACGGAGTAAAAAACCACCAGCGGACTCGGAGCCCATCTCGCACGCGGAGTCTGCGCACTTCTCTTGGGCGAAGAGAGAGAATTCACAAAAAAAAAAAAACGAACCCCCAGCGGACTTCGCGCCCATCTCTGGAAATGAAGAGGACAAAACCGTCATTTGCTGTTATTAGTGAACAGTAACTGCCCATGTCTCTCTAGATTTTTCTATTTCTCTGCCCTAGAGAAGGACGAGGTGTCCGATTATTCTTTTCGTTTGCTCCATCAAACGCATTGGAAAATCTGGTACCTTCTTCATTTGTTCCACTCATGCTATCTAGTTCAATACCGAGTAAAATTTTGATGATTGAATCCAAGGACAATTTCATAAACAAGTCCTTCCCAAACAAAAAAAATACCACAGTTCATGTACTCTGAAACAGTATAATGATCTACTTTGGTACTTGCATGTCTCAAACATACACTTATGTACAGTTACCACTTTTAGGATTTAATAATTACTCAACGAGAACCTACTTTAGTCTACCGTAACGAAAACGTTTGCTTAGTCGAAGTGGTACCATGAGTTAAATATTACATGAAATAGGATGTGTTAACATACCTTAGCCTCATCTAGTTTGAAATACAAGCTTTTCGTATGAAACATTTTACCTTATTGAGAACTCATTGATTATCGATGGAGAAACTTAGAAAGCGTCATCGTTCAAGTAAATAAGGTTCTCCAAAGGAGGATGAAGAGATCTTACTTGAGTAACAAATCCTCAATGAGGTAATTTTGTTCCATGACATATCTAGATGACAGCTAGAAAGGCTAGAAAGATACGTACTTGGATATCTAATACTTGGTTCCTGGTTAAAGCCTCATAAATAAGGCATAATTGTCAATTTGCTACCCTAGAATTTATCCTAGTGTCAGTTTGTTACCATAGCTTTCATTTCTATCAATTTGCTACAAAAGCTTTTATTTTTGCCAATTTACTACCTTAGCTTTTAGCAAGTTTAACAACATTGGTTTTGAAGACTGTACTGCTGAAGTCTCTGAGTACTTTTGTTGAGAACTCAGAGCTTGACGCCTTCCTTTGATGCCGCCACTTTTGGCCATCCAGTGCAAAGATGCCATCACCCAGACGATCTGATAAAATGATGTACCACAGCTTTCATTTCTACCAATTTGCTACATAAGCTTTTATTTCTGTCAATTTACTACCCTAGCTTTTAGCAAGTTTAACAACATTGGTTTTGAAGACTGTATCACCCAGACTATCTGATAAAATGCTGTACAAATATGTCCCCTGCAGAGGGGGATAAAATCTACATATAACTCTAATACTGTCATCACATACTTGAATATTTACGTCACAATATGGGGTTCACATCCAAAACCAATTGGCAATGGATTGAGTGAGCCAAAACCCTTATAAACCACAAGCAATGTCCCATTTTTCCAGATGTGGGATATATATCTCAACACGTCCCCGCACGTGTGGCGAATCTTCAAGTTTAACACGTGGACAACATTTTTGGGTGACGTGGAGTTCGTGTGGCCTTTGAGCTTCACACGTGGTAACCGGCTCTGATACCATAATAAAGTAGTCTGAGGTTCACATCTAAAACCAATTGGTAATGGATGAAGTGACCCAAAACCCTTATAAACCACAGACAATGTCTCATTTTTCCCGATGTGGGATATATATCTCAACAGCTATATATGTTCATCTTACCTTGCCATAGTTGGTAAAGTTTGTTTTGAGCATGTATTCCACATTTGCGGGATCTGCATGTGTAAACTGCAGTTTTGAACAAGTCTAGCACCCTGTAAGTTTTGTATTTGGATGCAAGCTCAGTCATGTAATGGTGCATCCTATGGAAGTTGATCAGTTGGTGCAAGACAGTTCCAGCAATGGGACGGTATCTCTTTTTCTTCTCACACAATCTTCTGGCATTGATCGTAATCACAACGTACTACAGCTAAAGTTACTGCTAAACTTAAAACAACGGCAGTTGAAGAGAAATCCATGACGCTGGTTCTGTGGTTCATATGGTAGATGTGTTTAGGGTACCTTACGTAGCAGAAAACTTTGTTTGTTTATGCCGACTCCCAATCCCCGGTTAAATTAGCATTCTGGAGTGGTTGAGTATAAAACACACAAGTACGGATAGAAAGGCTCCACTCCAGTAAAGATGTTAACTGATAGTGCATATTGCATTGCATTCCTTGATATTAACAAGCTTTCTGTCTATACTTCTACAGTAACTAAAATTTCATGCATTATCCTTCAAGAACAAATCGATCAATTTTAACCGTGCTGCTCTTTCCTTTGCTGACTACTTAATTTTGTTTCATAAATCCTACAAGCTAGCTCTGGCATGAATAGATTATCACAAGACTGTAGATAACAGAATGGTAATGGTGTGAGGAACAAAAAGATGACTAATTTCTCTCCAATTTTTTGTCCACATTTTTCTTATGCCAATGTTCTGCTATTTGAGAGCAGATAACTTGTGGTCCAAAACACAAGGACAATAATGGAGCACTGAATTTGAATTTCTACAATAATGGTGCTCAACGAACCATGCCAAAGATCTCAAGGCCTTGCTAATTGTTCTGTCCCAGTTTTTCTCTTTTCTATGTATATCTGATCATAGTCTTGTAATTGAACACTCTTTTCTCATCATCTTCTGGATTATCTGTTTAGGATATATGTGAAGCAACACTTGGATCAAACAGAGAATAGTAATTCCTTATAACCAATGTCACAATAAGCAACATGCTTTATTGTGGTAAAGAACAACACAGTAATACATTCATTATTACAGTAGATCATCAATACAAGGCATTTCACACTTTCACAGTAACTAATACACAAAGGAGTTTATGTGGAGCACAGGAAAACAAAGTACAATCAAGATATATAAGTGCAAGGGTGCAGTGAAAGATGCTAGAACTAAACATCTAAGATCTTTCAAGCTCCAATCTTTGAGACGCAAGCACGTAGAGTCCCCCATCAATCTAGAGGTTGATCATGGTCCTGTAATTGACCCCTATTTTCTTTTCGCTCAGCTTGAATGTGTAGTATCTTAAAAGCACAGCAGAAAAGATCTTCATCTCCCTATAAGCAAATTCTTTCCCTAAGAAAATTCTGGGACCAGCCTGTGTAAACAGAATAATTTCCATGTTTTATGTAGAACTTTATCCAGCTAACTACACAGAAAAGTCCTTTGCTTTGGGCTTCATTTAGAAGTTCCAGATTGAGAGCTGAGTAATACAAAATACACTATACATATACCTGGAAGACTGAATTTGAAAGGGCTTTCTGGCTGGAAAGTGCAATTTTGATCGAGCCATCTCTCTGGCCGAAACCTTCTGCATCATCACCACATAGAAACTTCATCCTGCCCATGGCATAAGGTTGGTATGCTACCATATCCCCTTTCTTGACACTGAATTCATCCGGCCAGGTATCATCGGAAAAAACAGACCTTTGCATTCTACAAATGACAGCAACAAACAAACTCGTTACAAAGTAATGTAAGCAATTCAAATTTTCAAACTAAGAAATTGCAGGAATGAGTCTTTTCTTTATCAGCTTTGCATGTAGAATAATGTTTGTACAGTTGAACATCATAATCATCTTCTTCTTCTTTTTTTCTTTTTTTTTCTTTTTTTGAGAATGCAATCATAATCATCTGTTAGATTCAATTAATATTCTTATATTTTACTACGGGAACTGCAGGATGAAGTCTGAGAGTCTCAGTCAAAGCTGCATGGAGATATTGCAATTTGTCTAGGACTAATTCAGTAAGGCTGGCTGCAAAGTCATCCACGCTTGAATTATCTTTCAGGTTGGTTGCTTCTCTAACCTCCTGTGCATTCTTTTCTTGTATACGAGGATACTTGCAGATCATGTAAAAAAAGCCAAGAAAGAGCAGTAGCCACAGTATCTTTTCCGGCAATAATAAAATTGACCCCCATGTCTTTAATATACTTTGGATTGGTCTCTTTCGTTTCCAAAAGCCTTGAAATAAAGTCTCTTTTTTCTTTAGCTGCATTCAAGGACAGTATATTGATAATAAGATGCTAAACTAACTCAGCCTAAACAAACAGATGGGATAGAAGGTAACTCACAGGTAGCTCTGACTTACGGACTGCATCTATCTTGCTGGTGATTAATTTATACATAAATTGATCTAACACTTTGATATTTTTTTTTTTAGCACTGCTTCAGAATCAATGTTTAAGAACCGCTTGATCTTCCAGAAGAATCGACATATCGATAGAGGGTAAATTCGTTTGCTTCATTAAAGACGTAGGAAAACCGGATACCGTCTTCATTCTTTCCACTCGTTGTGTCTAGGTCGATACCAAGGAGAATCCTGACGATCGAGTCTAAGGATGATTTTGTAAGCAAATCCTTCCAAACAAAAACAAAGATTAGTGTATCGGTAAAGCAAATGAAATAACAATGCACTGGGATAGCTAGAAGCATTGCACTCTAGCTTACTTAGATTTCTATTGCTTGGTTGCAACTTACAGCTTCAGAAATTATTTTAACAAGTTTTACTGCATGGGTTTTTAAGACTTGCAGACTGAAGTCTTTCATTATTTTGGTTTAGAATTCATAGCTTGAGAGCTTCCTCTGACGCTGCCAACTTTCCCCATCTACAGTGAAAATACTATCCCCTGCCATATCTGACAAAATGCTGTGGTGTACCCGCCCTGCGTGGCCCCCAAAAGTGGAACTGATGATTTATAACTTGAAAGCCACATATATCACTCAATACATTTCATGTAAGAATGCTAAACTTGAGACAAGCTATATCCCCCCCGCCCCTAAGATTTATTGAAAAAATAAAATAATATAAAATAAGAAACAATATAATATAGCAAAACAAACGAATTAACGAAACCTAAAATTTGGTATATCCAAAATATCACGCTTGTAATGACAAACTATATGGTACTGACATGGGACATTTATCATAATGACAAACTTGTAAAAATGTTGTAAGTGAAGTAATTCCTTCAGTAGAACTAAAATTACCCAAAACCAAACTCATTTTATCATAATCACAACAAATTTGTTGTCATGTCTATAAACGTGGGTATTACATACAAGAACGTACCTAAGAATTCCCCAAGATATATACAATAATATTCCTTGCCATAATTTGCAAAGTTTGTTTTGGGCATGTATTCAGCATTTGCAGGATCTGAGGTCTAACCACAAAGATAGCTAAAAGAATTGCTGCTAAACTTACAGTTAGAGGTTGTAAGGAAATGGAAAGAAAATCCATGACGCTCAGTAATATTGAAGACTTGAGCTTATGCTGTATATGTAGGATTCGGTGAGCTTATGCTGTATATGTAGGATTCGGCTGCACATTATATTAGCTTCGATGGAAAGAAAAATAAGAGTTTAGGTCCAACCAAATTGTTAGCTGGATTGTTATTACTAGGAGTAGTTGAGCCAAGTAAGGAAAATTCAGAAACAATCAATGCAGGATGGTTGACGTTACATCAAGACGTGGAACCTCAATATCCGTGAGTGAAAGGTATAATATCTAACTTGTGCAAGAGCCAAATTGTCGGTGAGTGATCAAACACCTTGTGTGCACACTGCACAGCTCAAATAACCAAAGACGGATCGAATACATTCTCATCAGCACATTTTGAACAGAAGACATGATCTTGAAGCCCTGCATTCATCACAATCACTGCATTCATTATAAATATACTGTAATTGGAACATAGTTTTGCCTAAAAGGATGTCAAAGAATAGATTTTTACTGTAATGGGAACATGTTGCAAATGTCTTACATGATTGTAAGAAACCTGAATGTTATTATTACAAGGGGGAATAATCCAGCCAACATACACTACCACACATTATAAGTTTATAACTAATCAGGAACATGAAGATTACCAGGCCAGGGAGTTTATATAGCAAAGACAACAAAAGATGTTTAGACTTTAGAGCATGGGATTTAAGGTCTTCGATTCATTCCTTAATCTTGGGAAGGCATGTAAATAAAGTCCCCCATCGATTTGGAGGCTGACCATCGTCTTGTAGTTGACCACTTTCTTCTCATCAGCTAATTTAAACATATAACTGCCTAAGAGTACAGCAGCAAAGATCTTCATATACATATAAGCATGTTCCTGTCCTGGACAAATTCTTGGACCAGCCTGAGGTCACAAAATAATTGTCATTAGAAATCAGCAAAACTTAACGATTATTAGCAAGTATTTCTGGGATTTTTTTACCTGGAAGGCGGTGAATTTGAAAGGGCTTTCATCTTGGAATTGGCCATTTTTGTCGAGCCATCTCTCTGGCCGAAACTCTTCTGCATCATCACCCCATAGAAATTTCATTCTCCCCATAGCGTAAGGTTGGTATATCACCATATCCCCTTTTCTAATACTAAATCCATCTGGCCATGTATCATCAGAAAAACACATTTTTGCATCCTATGAATGACACCATCACAAAAACAAACTTGTTAAGATGTGGAATAAGTAATTTAAATCCAGAACTGTAAGGAATTCAAGTATCATTAGACATTCAACTAATGCATATAAGAAACTAAGAATTACTTACCATTGGAACTGCAGGATAGAGTCTGATTGTTTCGGCCAAAGCTGCATGGAGATATTGCATTTTCTTAAGGGCTTCATCGGTAAGGCATGCTGCAAGCTCATCAACACTTGAATGGTCTTTCAGATTTATGACTTCTCTAACTTCCTGTGCAATCTTTTCTTGTATATGAAGATGCTTGCACATCATATAAAGAAACCATGAAGGAGTAACAGCCAGTGAGTCTTTTCCAGCAACCATAAAACTGAGGACCATGTCTCTTAAGTACTTTGGATCAGTCTCATTCAATTCCAGAAGTCTTGAAACAAAGTCTCTTTTCGTTATTAACTGCCATTCATCTTGAGTGTATTAATATCATAAATACCAAAAGATTAATCTTAGACAAAGATGGCATGGAAGGTACTCACAGATTGTTTATCTTCTAAATGATGGATTATTCCAATCTTGCTTTTGATTAAATTGTACACAAATTGATCTATCACAATACTATTTTCCTTTAGCGCTGCTTCCCTACCGATGTTTAAGAACCGTTTTATCTTCCAGAAAATATCAATAATCCGAAGTAAGGCAGTTTCGTTTGCTTGATCAAAAGCTTTGGAAAACCGGTTCCCTTCTTCATTTGTTCCACACAGGCTGTCTAACTCAATACCGAGTAGAATCTTAACGATTGAATCTAAGGATGATTTCATCAATAAATCCTTCAAGAAAACACCACGATATTTGTATCATTTTCAAAACAATGACAAGAAAAAATGCTATGTGATTAGTAAAACAATGCAAACTTACTTGGATATCTATTGCTTGGTCACAGGTTGCAATTACACGAGAAAGTTTAACTGCACCAAGTTTGAAGACTGCACTGCTGAAGTCTCTCAGCATTTTGCTTGAGAATTCGGAGCTCAATGCCTTCCTCTGATGGCGCCATTTTGCCCCATCCACAGCAAAGATCCCATCGCCCAGAACATCCGACAAAATGCTATGCAGGTACAACCCCTGCAGCATATTGGAACTATATGAATGCCACATTTTTGCCAAATATGTAACTGATTAAATTCAAATTTTACAGCTACATAATCATCATACCTTTCCATAATTTACAAAGTTTGTTTTTAGCATATATTCCACATTTGCAGGATCTACGGTGTAAACTGCACTTCTGCATAAGTGGAGCAGTCTGTAAGTTGTGTATTTGCATGCAAGCTCCGTCATGTAATGATGCAGCCTAGGGAAGTTGATGAGTTGGTTCAAGGCAGTTCCAGCAACAGGATGGTATCTTGTTTTCTTCTCACACAAGCTTTCATTCCGGTGTCTGATCAGAAGCATAGCTAAAGTTACTGCTAAAGTTAATGCTATGGAAGTGGAAACAAAATCCATGGCACTCATAAGCATAATGAATAGTTCAGCAGTATATTCAGGAGAGAGAGAGAGAGAGAGAGAGAGAGAGAGAGAGAGAGAGAGAGAGATTTAGCTTGTTCTGCCAACTCCAACTATTTCCCAATTAAGTATGGGGTCTGAACAAGAAAGTGAACAAGGCTCCACTCCAATAACTGAGGACTGATAATGGCACTGAATTTCATACAGATGCACTTTCAAACCTATAATTGAGGCTAGCTAAATTTTTTAACTTCTTGTGTGTATGTGAGTTTCAGTATAGAGAATATTTATCTTTGATCCCAGCACAAGAATTTTTTAACTTTTTGTTCCAGTGTATCAACCTTTTCAATAAATTATTCCAGTGTGTATCAACCTTTTCTTTTTCTTTACCTAGGAGGCAGTCTGTTGGAATACCATTTTGGTAGACCCATATATTTGGCCAAGTTTGTTCTGCATCATCGTCTCATAGTGATTTCAAGCTGCCCATGTCATAAGGTTGCCATATGGCCAGGTATCATCAGAAAACAAGGTTTCCCATCCTAAACCCTATTCAAATTCATAGAATCCCAATCCATGGTTGAGTGAAAGGTTTTTCAGAGAATAAAATCTTCATGACTAATTGACGAACACAGCTTGTAGTTACCTGCAATGTAAGAGATAAATAATAAAATTGAAATTTGTTTAGTCTTTGTAGTTTGAAGTCGACATCTATTCAGTCATTGTGGTTTTATTTTAACCTGAATGGTCTTTAAAGTTACGATTTTTCATCCAAATGGTCTTTCTGTCAAATTTTTATGTTAGAAAATTGACGTGGCCGTGAAATACTTTAATGGCCAAGTCAACAATTTAATTAAGAAAATTGACGGAATGACCATTTGTATGAAAAATCGTGAATTTATGGATCATTTAGATTAAAATAAAACCACAAAGACTAAACAAATATCGACTTCAAACCACAAGGAGTATACAATATTATACCCTAAATAATAATAAGGGGCTGAATATTATAGCATAGGGATTTAAGGAATAATCCCATAATTTCTTAAAGAGAAAATCTACATTATCCCAATATCTGCTGAAATAGGAAAGCTAGAAAGAGACTAGGTACCTCAACCGGAAATCTGCACCCAATTGACCTTCATGATTCCCATTACTACGATTTACGGAAGCCACTTCCTTTCTATCTATCTAGACCCATTATTCAACTGACTCAAGACCCATGATACTTCGTTCAATACAATATCAGGGGATCCTCTCACTGAGAATTCAAGTACAACTCCATCGACTTCAATCATGCTACAACCTGCAACTTCCTTTTTTATCCCTCTTTCTTTCATTAGTGACTGAACTGTTTTCACATCATTAAACCTACCAGTTTTGGCATAGATATCGCACAAGTTGACATAAAAAGCATGGTTCAGAGGTTCCATATCAAGTAAACGATGGGCCGCCTTTTCTCCTATCTCACCCTGTTTATGTATTTGACAACCTCCAAGCAATGCACCCCATACATATACATCTGGCTTCAATGGCATGCTTCTTATCAACCTCTCCGCCTCTTCAATTAGCCCGGCTCTGCTAAGTATATCAACCATGCATGCATACATAATGATAAAGCTGCGGTTCAATCAAATAAACATGTCTCATCACATCAAAACACCAGCGACCTTTCTCTATTAAACCAGAATGAGCACAAGCTGACAACAACCCAACAAACGTCACATGATTCGGCCCAACCCCAGCTGCTTCCATCTTTTCAAAAAGATCAAACGCCTCATTGCCAAACCCATGGAGAGCAATAACTGAAATCATAGCAGTCCACGCCAAAGTATCTTTCTTCGGCATTTCCATAAACACCTCATAAGCTTTCCCCACACACCCACATTTACCATACATATCAACCAAAGCTGTACCAATAACCACATCACTCTCCACCCCACTTCTCCTCAAGTACCCATGCACCCATGCCCCATGATCAACCGCGCCAAGATGAGCACAAGCCGCAAGAACACTAGCAATCGTAATCTTATAATCGAATTTCATGGAATAATTCCCATGCCTCCCTCGCCCGACCGCCTTGAACACACCCTGTTATAATCGAATTCCAACTACAAAAACTCCTCTTCTTCTGTTATGCGGAAGCGACCGAGAAGCTCCGAGGGTCCCACACACACGGGTCCAATAATGCCGATACTCCCCCCACTTTAGCCACCCGGTAAAGAAACGGGTATGAGGTTTTACACAAAAGGCCTCGACATTAGTGTGTGTGTTACCATTCCTTATAACCCAATGATAACTCTTCACGTTTCTGATGTGGGATTCCAAATGGCTCTAATCTAAGCCACTTTTTCCAACAATCTCCACCTGGCGTGATTTGAGTCATCTCAAACTGTCTCACGATCCAAATTCCAATAGCTCCACCTTAATCGCAACCATCTGAATCTTGTGATCCCAATCCAAACGGGAGCTCCACCAAATTGCAACTCGATCGTATGAGACACCAAGTCCCAATCCAAACGGGAGCTCCACCAAATTGCAACTTGATCGTATGAGACACCAAGTCCCAAGCGTCGTCTGGGCTCTGATACCACTTGTTATGCGGAAGCGACCGAGAGGCCCCGAGGGTCCCACACACAGGTCCAATAATGCCGATACTCCCCCCACTTTAGCCACCCGGTGGAGAAACGGGTATGGGGTTTTACACAAAATGCCTCGACATTAGTGTGTGTGTTACCATTCCTTATAACCCAATGATAACTCTTCACGTTTCTGATGTGGGATTCAAAATGGCTCTAATCTAAGCCACACTTTTTCCAACATCTTCATATCCCTAAACAGCTCAATCGCCCCATCAAGATCACCACTTCTCAAACACCCCTTAATCATCGAGTTCCACCACACCACATCTCTCACAGTCATTTCATCGAACACCTTCCGTGTACAAATCAAAGACCCGAAAACAGGGTGCATATTGATTAACTGGTTTTGAACAAACAAATCGTTTCTGAACCCATACCTCATTGAAAGGCCAGAAAGATACGTACTTGGATATATAATGCTTGGTTCCTGGTTAAAGCCTCATAAATAAGGCATAATTGCCGATCCTAGTGTCAATTTGCTATCTTAGCTTTCACTTCTGTCAATTTATTACCGTAGCTTTTAGCAAGTTTAACAACATTGGTTTTGAAGACTATACTGCTGAAGTCTCTGGGTACTTTTGTTGAGAACTCAGAGCTCGACGCCTTCCTTTGATGCCGCCACTTTTGGCCCTCCACTGCAAAGATGCCATCACCCAGACTATATGATAAAATGCTGTACAGATATGTCCCCTGCAGAGGCAGATAAAATCTACATATAACTCTAATACTGTCATCACATACTTGAATATTTACGTCACAATATGGAAGCTATATATGTTCATCTTACCTTGCCATAGTTGGTAAAGTTTGTTTTGAGCATGTATTCCACATTTGCGGGATCTGCATGTGTAAACTGCAGTTTTGAACAAGTCTAGCACCCTGTAAGTTTTGTATTTGGATGCAAGCTCAGTCATGTAATGGTGCATCCTATGGAAGTTGATCAGTTGGTGCAAGACAGTTCCAGCAATGGGACGGTATCTCTTTTTCTTCTCACACAATCTTCTGGCATTGATCGTAATCACAACGTACTACAGCTAAAGTTACTGCTAAACTTAAAACAACGGCAGTTGAAGAGAAATCCATGACGCTGGTTCTGTGGTTCATATGGTAGATGTGTTTAGGGTACCTTACGTAGCAGAAAACTTTGTTTGTTTATGCCGACTCCCAATCCCCGGTTAAATTAGCATTCTGGAGTGGTTGAGTATAAAACACACAAGTACGGATAGAAAGGCTCCACTCCAGTAAAGATGTTAACTGATAGTGCATATTGCATTGCATTCCTTGATATTAACAAGCTTTCTGTCTATACTTCTACAGTAACTAAAATTTCATGCATTATCCTTCAAGAACAAATCGATCAATTTTAACCGTGCTGCTCTTTCCTTTGCTGACTACTTAATTTTGTTTCATAAATCCTACAAGCTAGCTCTGGCATGAATAGATTATCACAAGACTGTAGATAACAGAATGGTAATGGTGTGAGGAACAAAAAGATGACTAATTTCTCTCCAATTTTTTGTCCACATTTTTCTTATGCCAATGTTCTGCTATTTGAGAGCAGATAACTTGTGGTCCAAAACACAAGGACAATAATGGAGCACTGGATTTGGATTTCTACCATAATGGTGCTCAACGAACCATGCCAAAGATCTTAAGGCCTTGCTAATTGTTCTGTCCCAGTTTTTCTCTTTTCTATGTATATCTGATCATAGTCTTGTGATTGAACACTCTTTTCTCATCATCTTCTGGATTATCTGTTTAGGATATATGTGAAGCAATACTTGGATCAAACAGAGAAGAGAAAAGTTCACCACAGGTTCCCAGACTCCTGTGCTAAGGTCAATATGATACCTGATCTTTCAAAGTGATCAAAGTAGTACCTATACTCTTGTTTTGCTATTAGTGAGATATCTCCGTTATCTTTTAGTAACTATTCTGTTAAGTTTTTTTTTTTATTTTTTTTATTTTTTTTATTATTATTATTATTACCTTACTCTTACGAAACTAAAACTCTTCCTTCTAAGAACTAGCCTTCAACATGCCAAAAATTCACCTAACGACTTCTTGTCTAAATGGTTACTGAGTATGGCGGAATCACTACTTTCTTAGAAAGGAAAAACCTAGTTTAATAAAAGGTAAAGTAATTGTAATGCTAACTGAAACAAGCATACAAGTAGAAATAAGATGAACTAATAAACAAATACTGATGCTTAATATTTTTGTGACGGATTAAAGGGCACAAGATAGAATTTGTTTATTATAACATAAATACAAATATACAACCCAGAGCCTCGCTCTCAGGTAAACAGCTAAATGCTGTTTAGCTACTCATACTTATAATTACAGCATAAATACTTACTTGAAAATAAGCACTCCACACCAGATGATTACAGCACACCACTCAATAAACTCTTTTACTAACTTTACTATACTAGAAAAACTGTACTTTGGTTATTTCTTGAGAAAGGCTGGGAGATTTTTCAAGTTTGTGTCTCCGGGTTCTTCTCGATGCCTTCTTACTGAAGCTTCAGGCTCCTTATATAGGGAGCGGAACTCAAACAAGAATTAAAACACACAAATATTCAGTGGAGAACAGGAGGAATCTTATCTTGATAACTTTACTTTAGAAAAAGTAAAGTCGCTTAACTTATTGCACTGACAGCTCTTTTCTTTTTATCAAAAGAAAAGTTCTTTGTCTTGAAGCGTCGGCCACCGTTCATTTCTCCATCATGTTTACTATATTGTGATATGTTTCTGGATCTTCAGAATAGCCCGCAGAGGAGTTGGGACCACTGTTTTCCCACTCACGTGCCACGTCTTCATCTTCATTGTCGAGATCTGAATCATAAGGATAAGAAACCTTATATTTTTCCTCAATCTCAACCTTTTCTAGCCACGTAGTGGTAGCTAGAGTACAATCTACTTCTTTCCTCATAAGAGCTGTAAAAAAGTCACAGTTCTCTGGTGGAGGATGATTATAGCAAGTGACCATTATTTTTTCTCCACTTGCCAAAAGGCTTGAATCATAATCTCTTAAGACTATGTCCTTGATAACTGCTATAGTCATTGCTTTCATCCATGGGATGCTTTGATTTGGTCTTCCATTGCCGCTGGTGGCAATTGAAGTTCTAACTGGACTCTGGATTATTCTAACATGATGATAGGGAGAGATATAATTTGTCTGACCTTCTACCACTGTCCATTCTGGAGGTGTAGAGATGAATTTAAGCCTTAAAATACATCCATCAGGTCTGATATTTGTGACTGCTTCTGTGATTATCTTTGGAAATCCCTTTAAATCATCATTGGTTTTTGTCCAAAGATTATGAACAAAACCATTTTCTATAAGCCATAGCTTATGCTTCTGAGGATGCTCTGCTTGAACATCTACCAGATATCTCCCATAATATGGGCCAGGGACTATTGATAATGTTCTAGGAAGAACCTCTTTTCTTTCCCCTAAGAGGTTATGGAAACTATACCATTCAGATTCCTTTAAGGCAAGAATGGGAATTCTGGTGCTTTCAGGATTCTCAAGGTAAACTACCTTGGGGGGTTCTGCAAGAACACTCTTGCCCTTTACATGGAATCCATACATTTCTTCTGTGAGAGCTTTGAGGGTTTGAAGCAAGTGAGCTTCATTTTCTTCATAGAACGAATACAGAATATTATCAATAATAATCTTCTGCTTAAAGGCCAATAGTCTTTCTGTTCTGAAAACTGGTTTCTGAAAGATCTTCAGAGGTTGATCATGGATGACCTTTTTTCCCGTGACTAAAGGAAGCTTGTTTGCCCTGAGAGGGTCTCTTCTGCTTTTTGGCAAAGCAGCAGCCATTAACGGACTTGATATGCCTTTACCGTCTGCCGTTTGAGACGGGCTAGCCGGTCTTTTACCCTGAGACCGGTCAGTTAAGGCTGTTCCTTTTGGACACAGCAAAAATTCTTTTGTAATTCTTTCTTCATCATCAGTAATAGATTGATCTGCATCTTTCTTTGAATGGCTTGAAAGATCATCCCATTTCTGATTTAACTTTGGCTTGATTCTTTCTGGAGGTTGGCTTGACTCAGCAGCTCCATAGGAAACAATGTACTGATAACCTGGTCCATCGTGGAGAGGTCCTATGGTTTTATCACCGTTCTTATATCTTTCCCAAAGCTTCTTCTCTTCTGATACCGGTTTCCGGCTCCTCGGATTGCGACCTTCTCTTTCAAACATCGCCATTTCTCTTGTAAGAGCGTCAGGCAAATAGTTCTTGTCCCCTGCAACCATTTCAACATCATAATCATATTGAGATAAAAACATTTGCCATCTTAGAACTCTTCCTCTATCAGCAGCATCAGTTAATTTGTAGTTTTTGAAATTTTTAACTCTTTTGTTATCAGTTCTAACTACAAATTTATTTCCTAAGAATGCCTCAGCACCCTTAATGCTCTTAATTAAGGCAAGGACTTCCTTGTCTCCTGTAGAATAATTTAACTCTGCTGCGTTAAACTTTCCTGATAGGAATTTACAAATCTTTTCTTGATTTGTGTCTGGAGTAATAGCTAAAACAACTCCTGCCCAATAATAATCATTTGCATTGGTCTGCAAAATGATCAAGTCTCCTTCTTCAGGTAATATTAAAGGAGGAAGGTTTTTTGTTAATTCTTTTATTTTTCTGACAGTATTACTGTCATCTTCCGTAAAGGACCATTTCTTTTTTGAACTTGTTTTTGGAGAGAGGAGTGCAGTGAGACCACTGACTTGAGGAATAAAGTCTCTCGCAAAATTAACAACTCCCAAAAATCTTTGCAGAGATTTTGCATCTGGGATATTGTCTTGGAATTGACTGATCTTCTTAACAATATGATCTTGGAGACGAATCTCTCCATCCTTAACATGAATGCCAAGGAAATCTATTTTACCTTTAATAAGATGAATCTTCTTTTGTCCAAGGATAATTCCTTTTTGGACAATAAGCTTGCACACCTGTTCTAGGTGCTTTAGATGCTCATTCATAGTTTTGGAGAAGACAAGAATGTCATCTATATACACTATGCAGAAATCTGAATAGGGTTTAAAGATGTTATCCATTTTCCTTTGAAAAATAGACGGGGCTTGCTTAAGACCAAATGGCATAACTAACCATTCGTAATGTCCTTGAGGAGTTCCAAAAGCTGTCAAGGCTATGGAATCTGGATGCATTTTAACCTGCCAAAAGCCTGATTTTGCATCAAACTTTGAGAAGGTTTTTGCTCCTTTAAGCCTGTTGATGAGGACCCTGACTTGAGCTATTTGATAACCGTCTTTGACGGTCTTTTTGTTCACATCTCTGTAATCAATTACCATTCTGGCTTTTCCTCTTAATTGTTCTGCATGATTTCTTACCAAGAATGCTGGGGCATGATGAGGACTGTTTGAAGGCCTGATTAACTTCTTTTCCAGAAGCTCTTGGATCTGATTCTCCATTTCTTTTCTATCTTCTTCTCTATAGTGAGGGATGGCCTTAACATGACAAATAGCATTTGCATCATGCATTCTTAGCTGACAATATATTGGGTCTTTCTCCCAATACAGCTGAGGATCTTCGCTGATTATTGGTTTCAACAAATTTTCTATTTCTCTGAGAGTTGGAATCTTTTTTTGATCTACTTTATTAGCATATACCTTTAGGTTATGCTCTCTGATGTAATCTTCTTCTCCATCAGAACTCTCATTATCAGAATCTTGATATTCAGAATTTTTCTCTGATTCAGAGTCTTCTGAACTTGTTGCTTCATTTACCAATATCTCCTCATGATCTTCAAGTTGTTTTTGAATTAACAAGACTGGATTTAATACTGGCTTATAATCACCACTCTTCGCTGGCAACTTCTGATATTGTTCTGTGAAACCTTTGTTCGTAACGCTTACTGCGTCTGTTAATCTAGATTCCCAATAGAATCGATGATTTTTCTCAAACCCAATCATTTTTGAGGTTTGAGTTACCGTTTGTTGTAGAAGGAAGTCATTTCCTAACAACAAATCAGCTGTCTGGCCTTCACATTGCCAGAGGATTTTGATGATAAAATTTCCTCCTCCTAAGGAAACTTTAACATTTCGAGCCATAGTGTTCATGACTATCTTATTTTCTTCCATTGCAACTCCAGTGACTGATTTTGGAGATTTTTCCCAATATTCTTCAGGAATTGCATGTCTTTTAGCAAGACTATATCCTGAACCGGTATCTACAAATGCATGTAGATGATACTTTCTGTAATTGGGAAACTTCAGTCCTATAGTAATATAATTACTATATATGCTTGTCTGGACTGGCATTATTCTTTCTTTCCTGGTTGGAGTATTGAATAATTCTGTGAAAGGGTTGATCTTTCTTCCTGTAGTTAAAGAATCCACAGGATTATCATTGGCTAATCCCAATATTGGATTAGAACTGGAATTAAGAGAATCAAGAGATTCCTTGATTTCTTTGTTCTGACTTAATGAAGTTACAAACTTCATCGTTTTCATCTCTTCTTCCATCCTTTTCTCTTGTTCTTTTTTGTGGAATACATTATATTCCTCTTCTACCAAGATATGTGCTTCATTATCTTTGGTTTTTCTTCTAAGTTCTGCTATAAAACATTCTCGATGATAAGTTTCTCCTGTATTTTCACAATACATGGGGATTGTATTATTATCATCACACTTGCAATAATCACAAATAAATCTTCCCGGATTGGGGTGGAAGGTACTGATAATATCAGAGTTTTCTTCCTTCCAATTTTGTATTTGTAATAGAAATATAGGACGCTGTCCTATTTCCCCTTCATCTTCTTCAGAATTTTCTGAAGTACTTTCTGTTTCGCTATCTGATGGGTACTCGAGAGAATATATAGATTCGTTCTCTTCATCAGAATAGGCGACTTCAAAGCCTTTTATGTTAGCGTATTCTATTGCCTCATCATATTCAGCTATTAAGGCTTTAAAAGATCTCTTGTCCTTTTTAGGACACTCATTTGCATAATGTCCCTCTGCTTTGCAAAGCCAACACCTGCATTTCTTTTCTTCTCTGGAAGAAAAATTGGTTTTCTTTTTTCTTTTGATAAACCTCTTTCTGGAAGAAGTTTGAGAAGATTGCTCTTTCTTATATTCAGGTTTTCTCCTGAACTTATACTTCTTTTTAGAAGCGAAGTTTCTGTTTTGCTTATTACCAGAGAATCTCTTCTTATATTTTCTTTCTTGCATATGACATCCCCATTGTGTCGGGGTATCCAAAATCTTTGGACACATGTTCTCAACTCCTCTGAGTTGCTTTTTGGCAGTTTTGGATTTTCTATTCTCGGTACATTGCTTTCTTAGGAGATCCCTAACTCTTTCTGCTATTCCTCCAACAGTAAAATACTGAAGGGGGTTTTCTTCCAATGATTGTGCTACTGCGTCGTTCCAGGGTTCTGGTAGTTTTCTATAGTATGTTCTGATGAGATCATTATTTTCAATGTCTCCGATAGTGCAGTAGTAGTTTTGGAACTCATTGGTATATTCCTCGAAATACCTCATGTTACAAATACTCAATTTTTGAATATTTGCTTTAGCTCTTTCTTTAGATTGCTCACTATGCCCGGTGATATCTCCGCAGAATTGTGCATAGATGGGTACAGCAAAATCTAAAGGACTATTAGTCTGAGCCATTTTTGCTGCCCAATCAGTCCATTGAGAACTTCTTTTGAAGGACTGATACCATTTCTGGACTATTCCAGTTAAGGTAGACTCATAGTAGGCATGAGCTTCCTCGTAGGCATATTTGGATAACACTAGAGCTTGAGTTAGCTTTAAACTAGCAACCCAGTTGTCTATTGTCTTTCTTTTATCTCCTACCTGATCTAAATCCAGATAAACCCCTCTTTCGGACACAGATTGTCCCCATTTGGGTTCTGTAGGGATATATTTCTGAGAACTTCGTTCTCCATATCTTCCTGTAGGAGCTTGTCCTTTTGGAAGTTTAATATTTTTCTCACGGATGATCTTTGTTGGATTATTGGTGATGTTTTGTATCACCGTATGACCTCCCTCTGGAGGGTTCTGCCTTTCACCATCCGTATCCATAGAAGTTCCAGAAGGTTCTGGTTCTTCTTTTGCTGCTTGATAAGGAAGAATCTTCCTCTTTTTCTTTGTAATTTGGACTTGAGAAATTATTTTCATAATCTCTTCAAGTTCTTCTATGGAATCACAAATCTCAGCTTGTGCATATAGTTTTCTTAGGTCTCCTGCCTGGAACATCCTCATAGGTCTTTTAGTATCTTCTTCATCAAGAGATTCTTCATTATAAACCGCTTTGGTTCCAGAGGTACTAGCTTCTTCATAGTTTGCAAAAGAATGCCTATGAAATTGTAAGCTAATTTTTCCACCCGTATCTTCATAAACTGAAGCATTGGAGCTTTCAAGCTGTCTGACCGGAGGGGTCAGATTCCATTCTCTTGGGAAAGTTACTTCATGCCATTTTGTGACATGCTTTTGTTGAGAATTATTTTTTGGGTTGGTGAGAACAGATGTGGTAATTCCAGGGCTGTTTAGAAACCTGGTATTAGGGGTCACGTTTGAGCTCATCAACTTATAATAGATTCGATAATCTATCGCTAATTCCATCATTCCTTTCTTCATAGAGATCCCATCTGTCTTGATTCTCAATCTTAGACAGTGAGCAGCATCTCTAAGATGTGTTGTAAAATTTGGAAATACGTTAAAATATGCAACTTGGTTGCACAAAGAAGCTTCTACCGTTCCTAACAAACTTTTCTTAAAGTCTGTTATCCTATCGTCTTGTAAGACACATAGAACGGAACAGTCAATACCATCTCTGGCCAAAAGTTTTATTCCTACTTGAACTGCACCAATATGCATATAGGAATATTTTTTATGGAAGGCTTCACTTACTTCTTTTGGAGTTATTAACCTGATATCTGTTTCTCCACCTGTGGCTGGAACAGTTAATTCAAGAATCTTGAATCTGTGAGAGTCCATGAGGAATGATCCCTTCTTATAGATTTCATTAAATCTAAATCTAGGGGCAGATGCTTCTCGCACACTGGATTCAATTTCATTATACTCAAATTCTTGAGCGTTTATCAGTTGTACAGGAGCTGTACTTCTTTTACTAAGAATTCTGCTGAGCATCTTCATTTCTCTTTTGGTTGAGGATTTTTCTGTTTTCCATTTAAGTAGCTTTGGTTCACTAAACCGTAGCCTACTTTTTCCCATTGGTAGGGGTGGAGAATTTATAATGCTTTTACTAGCTACGTTTTGAGCTAGTGATTCTTCATTCATTTCGTGATTTTCTCCTTCTTTCATTTTTTCTATAGTCTTTTGTAGACCAGAGATTTTATTATTTAATTCTCGAAATTGAACTTCGAGGTCAGTACTTATCTCCTGGAGATAAGCGATATTATAATTTTGCTGATGAATTATTGCCTCTACATTCTCGGCAAACTTTTCTGTTGGTTGATAGAAGCCAACTTTGTGGCATAAGCCTTTTGTTTCCTGCTTTTGAGCCAAGCAGGCTCTGATACCAACTATGGCGGATCTAACCAATGCTCAAATAATCAAGAGGATTTTGGTCTTCTTCAAAAGTTTCTTGAAGAACTTCAATTTCTTCTCTTGACTCGTATATCCTTCTTTGTAATTGGAAGATAATATCCCAGTAATTTTTCGTACTTCTAGGAAGCTTGTCTCTTTTTTCTTTTAGTTTTCTGAATTTTCTTCTTTCTTCTTGCAATTCTTTATAAGAAAGTTTGGCTTCTGCTAAAAATTCTAGTCTAGTAGCAATAGATTCTCCTATTGATAATGAAAAATTAACTGTTTACCTTTGAGTAAGAATGATAGATTCTATATCTGCAGTATGTTAGATAAACAAACTCATTTTCTTAAGCCCACCATGCTCCGTCAAAATTACTGATAAACTTTAAAGGAAAAAAAGGTAATAACGGAATATTCTAACGGAATATTCTTAGAACTAACAGGAGGCCTTTCATTGATAACAAAATAAGACTGTAGGTACCACACTGGTATGTTTATAAGTGTGGGTATTACATTGGCCTTGCCACTGAAGTTTAGATACTGGTGCTGAATTTAACTCAACAGAGAATAGTAATTCCTTATAACCAATGTCACAATAAGCAACATGCTTTATTGTGGTAAAGAACAACACAGTAATACATTTATTATTACAGTAGATCATCAATACAAGGCATTTCACACTTTCACAGTAACTAATACACAAAGGAGTTTATGTGGAGCACAGGAAAACAAAGTACAAACAAGATGTATAAGTGCAAGGGTGCAGTGAAAGATGCTAGAACTAAGCATCTAAGATCTTTCAAGCTCCAATCTTGGAGACGCAAGCACGTAGAGTCCCCCATCAATATAGAGGTTGATCATGGTCCTGTAATTGACCCCTATTTTCTTTTCGTTCAGCTTGAATGTGTAGTATCTTAAAAGCACAGCAGAAAAGATCTTCATCTCCCTATAAGCAAATTCTTTTCCTAAGCAAATTCTGGGACCAGCCTGTGTAAACAGAATAATTTCCATGTTTTATGTAGAACTTTATCCAGCTAACTACACAGAAAAGTCCTTTGCTTTGTGCTTCATTTAGAAGTTCCAGATTGAGAGCTGAGTAATACAAAATACACTATACATATACCTGGAAGACTGTGAATTTGAAAGGGCTTTCTGGCTGGAAAGTGCCATTTTCATCGAGCCATCTCTCTGGCCGAAACTCTTCTGCATCATCACCCCATAGAAACTTCATCCTGCCCATGGCATAAGGTTGGTATGCTACCATATCCCCTTTCTTGACACTGAATCCATCTGGCCAGGTATCATCGGAAAAACAGACCTTTGCATTCTACAAATGACAGCAACAAACAAACTCGTTACAAAGTAATGTAAGCAATTCAAACTAAGTATCAGCTTAGCATGTAGAATAATACTTGTACATCATAATCATTTGTTTTTTTTTTCTTTTTTCGAATGCATCATAATCATGTAGTGTTAAATTCAATTAATATTCTTATATTTTACCACTGGAACTGCAGGGTACAGTCTGAGAGTCTCAGTCAAAGCTGCATGGAGATATTGCATTTTGTCTAGGACTTCTTCAGTAAGGCTGGCTGCAAAGTCATCCACGCTTGAATTATCTTTCAGGTTGGTTGCTTCTCTAACCTCCTGTGCAATCTTTTCTTGTATACGAGGATACTTGCAGATCATGTAAAAAAGCCAAGAAAGAGCAGTAGCCACTGTGTCTTTCCCGGCAATAATAAAATTGACCCCCATGTCTTTAATATACTTTGGATTGGTCTCTTTCGTTTCCAAAAGCCTTGAAATAAAGTCTCTTTTCTTTAGCTGCATTCATGGAAAGTATATTGATAATAAGGTGCTAAACTAACTCAGCCTAAACAAACAGATGGGATAGAAGGTAACTCACAGGTAGCTCTGGCTTATGGACTGCATCTATCTTGCTTGTGATTAATTTATACATAAATTGATCTACCACTTTGATATGATTTTTTAGCGCTGCTTCAGAACCAATATTTAAGAACCGCTTGATCTTCCAGAAGAAATCGACATATCGATAGAGGGTAAATTCGTTTGCTTCATTAAAGACATAGGAAAACCGGATACCTTCTTCATTCTTTCCACTCGTTGTGTCTAGGTCGATACCAAGGAGAATCCTGACGATTGAGTCTAAGGATGATTTTGTAAGCAAATCCTTCCAACAAAAACAAAGATTAGTGTATTGGTAAAGCAAATGAAATAACAATGCACTGGGATAGCTAGAAGCATTGCACTCTAGCTTACTTGGATTTCTATTGCTTGGTTGCAGCTTACAGCTTCAGAAATTATTTTAGCAAGTTTTACTGCATTGGTTTTGAAGACTTGCAGACTGAAGTCTCTCATTATTTTGGTTGAGAATTCATAGCTTGAGAGCTTCCTCTAATGCTGCCAACTTTCCCCATCTACAGTGAAAATACTATCCCCTGCAATATCTGACAAAATGCTGTGGTAGTACGAGCCCTGCATGACCCCCAAAAGTGGAACTGATGATTTATAACTTGAAAGCCACATATTTCACTCAATACATTACTTTTCATGTAAGAATACTCAAACTTGAGATGGGCTATATGGTACTGGGACATTTATCATAATGACAAACTTGGTAAAAATGTTGCAAGTGAAGTGATTTCTTTTAGTAGAACTAAACTTACCCAAAAACAAACTATTTTTATCATAATGATAACAAATTTGTTGTCATGTCCAATTGTCCATAAACCTGGGTATTACATACATGTACATACCTAAGAATTCCCCAAGATATATACAATGATATATACAATAATATACCTTGCCATAATTTGCAAAGTTTGTTTTTAGCATGTATTCAACATTTGCAGGATCTGAGGTGTAAACCTCACTTCTGAAAAAGCCAAGCAACCTGTAAGTTCTCTATTTGCATGCAAGCTCAGTCATGAAATCGTGCAGCCGATGGAAGTTGATCAGTTGGTTGAAGACAGTTCCGGCAACAGGATGGTATCTCTTTCTCTTCTGAGTCTTCTCACATAATCTTCTGGCATGGGGTCTAACCATAAAGATAGCTAAAAGAATTGCTGCTAAACTTACAGTTAGAGGTTGTAAGGAAATGGAAAGAAAATCCATGACGCTCTGCAATATTGAATACTTGAGCTTATGCTGTATATGTAGGATTCGGCCGCACATTATATTAGCTTCGATGGAAAGAAAAATAAACGTGTATCCGGTCGAAACATTTATGTCCAATTTATTTGTTAGCTGGGTTATTATTGCTAGAAGTTGAGGCAAGTACTGAAAGTTGTGAAACAATCAATGCAGGATGGTTTACGTTACATCAAATACTTTTCAATCTCATCTGCAAGAAATAAACGTTCCAGACTGTCATGATCTCGCGATACGGACTAGTCTGAGCTTATAAAGTCTTTTAGGAAACCTTGTCATAGCTCAATCAAATATAATTTTCTATCTTTTCTATACTTCAATAATTTTGTTCAAATGCATATTAAATAAGGGTTGTGAAATTCATACACCTCAAATTGAAATTCACACACCCTTTTTTTATTTTGGGTAATTTAAATTTTGTCTTTTCGTTATTTAAACTATCTTTTTGTGAATGTGTTAACCAAAAAAGAAAAAATGGTGTGTGGATTTCACATCCCTAAAATAAAAGTATTGTTAAAGAAAAAATACATTGATGTGTCTTCGTCAAGTAACTGACGAAGAAAGAATTATGTGATTATATGTAATTGAGCAATTGGACATTATTATGTTTTATTACATTGTAGTTACCATTTATAATTATTATATTCATGCCTTATATAAGGGAGTTATCTAATGAGAATGAGTAGACACATTCTAATTGTCATATATCCTGTAACAAGTATGACAAACATTCTGTTTCTACATGTCTCGTCCCGAGGTCCCGAGCCAGGAAGGGGTCGCGAGCCGGGGTGAGGTAGAATCATGTGGCCTTACACTCGGAACCTGCACAAGTAACTGTCAGGAAGTCGGGACTGGGTTGGCCCAGTCTTCGACTCTCCGATGCTTAAGTTAGCTTTGGGCACTTGCAATGCATGAGAGTAAGAGAGTTGAATATGTGTGTGTACCTTGTAAGGGAGTTTGTGCCTGTTTTATAGGCCAAGGTTGGGCATTTTGGCCTTAGTCTCCGATGTGAGACTATTTGTTACCCTTTGTGGTGTCTCCCCTTTTGGGGGTGTTTTGCCACTAGAGTGATTTTGTGATAGTCGCATATTTGTGCGACTTTTATCATGTTAATTATTCTTATTACTTAGTTATTTTGTGATGTTTTCCTATTTTTAATTAACTTTATTTGTTTTTAGGTGTTTTGAAGTCAAACAAAGAAAAAGGAGATAATTGGGTTTAATTAGGATCCCTAATCCTAGTTGGATTGGTGATGGACGTGAGATATAGGTTAACAAACCTATTTATACAAGGGAGCAGCCAAACAAGAGGCCGAACAAGAACCAGAGAGAAAAAGAGAAGAAAGAAAGGGAAGAAAGAAAGAGAAGAAAAAGAGAGAGAAGGAGAAGAAAGAAAGGAGAGGAAAAAGAACTCGATCGGCAAAGATCTTCTTCAATCAAGTTTTCTTCTTCTCACCCTTATTTCATCTTCCATGGATTATCTAATGTTTTTATTCAAGACTATGTGTAACTAAACTCCTTGATAGTTAGGGGCTGATCAAAGCCCTAGATATGTTTTCGATTTTGAACCCCAATTGATTTATATAATTCTAGATGAGAATTTCTTCACTGATTGTTCATTGATAATTCTATTGCATGTTTCATTGGGTCGACACTTTGATGCATGTTTTAGGGTTTATTATCTTGAATGTGTTTATGACCGACATATCATTGCATATTCTATAAGAGATAACAAGTTCTTTGCAGGTACTTGTGTGAAGGAATTCCTTGGTAATCTAAGGCTACCGACTGGTAGCGACCGAAACCGGGCGTTTCAATTAAAACCCTTTTGTATCAATTGTAGTATATAGCAAATAAGGGTATCGTTATAAAAGCCGGGGATTGAGGGTACCTTTACAATTTACGTTAATTACAAAATAAGATAAAACAAAAGATAATAGTACTAGAGATATGGGGTTTTGTGATTATAAACAAGAGAAAACAAAGAAACAAAATAAATCAGAAAATATCAGATGGATGAGACATTAGAGACTTGGAAATCCACCACCAAGTATGTTTCAAGACATGTTAACAACCAAAGCTTCAATCATTAAGTCACAAATCGGTATCAATCAAGAACAAACCGTGAACGCACTGCGTAAGTCCTTATTACTTCCCTAGAATACTTAAGCAAGATGAACGCACCATTACTAAGCCTTTAGAATAACCGATCAAGGTATAGACGCTATCCTATCAACAAATTATTCTAAGCATTAAGATCAATGAAAGTGATTGAACAAGTATGCAAAACTAGTGTGGAACGCCTACCTAGCATGCAATCCTTTTTATTTGGTTTCACCTATTGTCCTATAGGTTTTACTACTTTGAACTAAGCCGTATTAACCGTTTAGGAGATTAAACAACCTAATTCTAGCCCCACTCACAAGTTCATAATGTTCTATGTTGCGCATACATGAACATAAACAAGCAAGAGTTCTCCATAAACCAAAACCAAATAAACAATTTGAAAGACTTAATAATTCGAAACCAAGGTTCAAAACAATATCTAAAACATTCTTGGGGCTTCAAACCTTGCCCCTAACTAAGAGAAATCAGCCACACATGGCTGCAAAAACACACAAGGAGAATAAAAGATGACAAAGGAAAGATAAACCGTGGATGATGGAGAGATCGATGATGGCTTGGCGGCTTCCTTGTGCGAGTCCGCAACTCTAGAGGTTCTGATGATGTGAGATCGCTGCCTCCTCTCTAGTCTCTTCGTCCTCCTCTCTAATCTCCTTCTTCTCTGCTGTGATTAGGGTTATAAAACCCTCAAAACTCGTCCATGGGCTTACCAATGTGGTCTGGGCCTCAAAATAGAAGTTTTGGTCCAAATCAGAAATTCGGGCAGACTGACCTTCGGCCACTCAAACGGTCATAACTTCTTCTCCAAAATAGGTATTGATGATCCGTAAAAAGTTCTGGAAAGTAGACTCTTGTAGCTTTCCATTGATATATGACACATCTCCTAGATCGTTGTGAGCTAATCACAATCTTCTGTCGAAGTTGATTGACGATTTCTGGCAGATTTTCTGATTTCTTTCCTTGCACAACATAAATTCATTTTCCTTCAAGATTTCTCCTCTTTTGTCTCTTTTAGGCTCCTTGGCTTTATTTATGACCTAAAAACACAAACTTAGTTAATATGAATATTGTTAAGGGAATTACATAGCTAAATAGGGTCGGAAATATATTATAAACGTAGCACTTTGTGCTCCTATCAAATACCCCCACACTTAGCTTTTGCTAGTCCCTTAGCAAAATCTAAAACAAAGACTCAAAACAAACTATGCCTTCAACTTTATTGTCTCAAAAATCTCTTACTTTCATAGCATCAAGATTAGCACTCAATCAAGAATTAATTATGAGTAATTCGAAAGTTAATTAAAACATATACTCCGTATATGAGCAATGTAAGACACGGGGGTGACAATGGTGATGGGTGGAGCTCAGCATGTATCCTACAAGTATGATTCAACCTCACAGGATTACCACTCTTTCTTCTCTCAGAATCATGGCTAATGCTTAAAAGCTTTTTTCACTCAATATATATAATGTGAGAGAATAAACAAACAAGTAGGCTCACATATAAAGAAAGAAACGCACTTTGTGAAATTAAAAAGATCTCATGAAAGATATCAACTACTTGCCAAACGGACCAACCCATATGCTCAACTTTTGTAACCAATCTCCACAGATCGATGGCTGCCCATCTTTTGGATCATAAAAGAACTTTAACAAGGTTAAAAATTTGGCCAAGGCTAGGGTTTAATGAAACAAAAGATAAGGAATTACAAATCGTCCTTAAAAACCTAGTAGAGCCATAAAATCACCTTAGAACATTCATGAATGAGGACAAAGACCATATATCATATCATTAGGTCTTCAATTTAAAACAAACTCCTCCATCACAAAGGGAGACTTAATACATATCTTTCTTTTTTTTCAATGCCGCCACATTCGTTTTTTTTTTACTTTTTTTTTTTCGGCAACAATTTTTATTTTCTTTTTCTTTTTTTAATAGACAAGTCCTTCCCCCCCACACTTGTTTTTCATCATCTTTCCATACGATACATCACAAAATAAGCTCTACTAGGCCCTAAAGACAAAGGTAGAGATATCACTATACTAAGCTCAAGGTGAGGATTACATGGGTGATGACAGAAAAGCTTAACGTAGGCTCAAAAGGGTTAACTAAGGGGTGTGCCGCGCACACAAATAAGGACATATGGCAATTTGGCAATGGTGGAAATCCTAAGTCCTTTTAATCCCTTCCAAAATCAGAACATGTATCGATAAAAGTCTCGACTAGCACAAAAGTGAGTTCTAGCACTAGAGTCCGTTAAACTTAATCTGCGGCAAGCAATCAATCAAGGAGAAAGATAATGAGATCGCTAAGAATTGCCAACAAAATAGATGATGATTTATTCAATAAGCACTCAGAAAGAATAGCACAATAAAGCTCAAATCTCACTAGGGTAATTATGAATCAAAACTCATCATCAACATGCTCAAAATTCTGTACCAATGTCAACGAAAAACCACATCTACTACACACTCATATGCTTAGTATACATCATAATTAACCAAAGAATTAATTTAACATCATCTCAATCGTGTGATCCTCTTTTAGCCATAATTTCAGAGATATATACTCATCCTAGACAGTTGAAAGGCATGATGACAACTCACAGAAAAACAAACACAATTTTTTATTTTTTATTTTCAACTCTAACAAAAACAAAACAAAACACAAAATGTGTGCATTCCCTTCCCCCACACTTAAACTACACATTGTCCACAATGTGAGAACAATATAGATCAAAACAATGCATAATAGATGTATAGAGGAAAGTGAACAAAACAAAAGGTAGAAGGTGAGAAAAGCTCCCCCATTGTGTACTCTGCAGCCAACTTCCAGCTGATATAAGTCCCTATTGCAGCATCCAATGTCTGAGATTCCAATTGGAGATGAAAGATGGTGTTTCTAGCTGTTTTTGTATATGTGGAACGTTTCCTAACTCCAAGTGGATTGAAAATGGCAGCCCTGCAAAGTTAAAAGAAAAACATAGTTTGCACAGAAAAGCTGAGAAACAGACCTTTACCCATTCAAACCTGATTTCCAATGAGTTATGGTGCCGGAATGTAAAATTTCTTCAAAGAAAAGTTGAAGCTAATTCAACAAGCTTTTCAGAAATATATAGCTTTCCTCCACAGCATGGCTGGAAGTATCCCCTGTTTTGACCTTTTCCCGGCTGTACTGCACAACTTCTGGTTTCCTGGCAGTGACCTTGCTGCCTTCAACATCAAACTGAGAATGACTCGGGTCTCCAAATCCACTTTTGTAAAATCCTACAGAAACTAGACTCAGAGATCTTTCTTTTCATATAAAGCACACTGTCCCAGGTTCTGTGATCTGCAAACCGTAGCCCTCCAAAGTCGGAAGAACTGTTTTGCCGAGAGCACTGTTTTGACTGAATTTGGAGTTTTCTTCAACTTTTCTCAACTCTCACCTGCACACACACAAAACACATCAAAACAAACAAAATAAAGAAAGCATAGACAGTGGGGTTGCCTCCCAATGGCTTTTCAACAAGAATAATCAGGAGGCTTAGGCCGCGGTTCGATCAAATGCTTGACCCTCTTCAAAGATATTTCATGGTCCTTTGGTAGCAATTTGAGTAACTTAGGAGCAATGGACATATAAGATATGAAGCTTCTCTTTTTCTTTCTCTTCTTCCATTGTCTCCAACTATTCGGAATCACAACAAGAATCTCCTTATCCGATTTGAGACATTCAGGTACCACCATATCCACATGCTCAACAAACTCACATGATGCTTCGAAAGGAAGAACATGTGTAGAGCTTGAGTGATGGAGTGAAGAATCATGTGGTCTTCCATATACTAGCAATAAAGGTCCAAATGTAGGAGCTTTGATGGACTCCTCTTTTAAGCAATCCTCAAAAGTCTCAACATCGCGTGGCTCTTCATAGGACTCCTCCAAATCTGTTTCTTCATCCTCAAAAAATATTAAATCATGAGGTTGACATGGAGCTGAAGTTACGGGAAGTTCATGTGGAGTTGTCATCAACGAAGATGGTTGCTCTTGAGATATTAAGGTGTCCAAAATCCTTTTAGTTTCTTCCCAACTATCATTGAAATCTTCTTGCTCCTCAATCCAAGCTTTATTTGAAGCAGCTAGAGCCTCATTCATCTCATTTATAGACTTGATCATCTCATCGTAATGATTTAACTTATCTGAGATTTGATAAGATGGTGCTTGTGTCCAGTAGTCATGGAATGAATATGGCGAAGCTTGGAACTCATCGGAAAATCCTTGTTGCATATCCGAATTGGTGTTCCATGAAGAATAAAGAGAATCATCCCATACAGTATTCTGTGGAGGTGAATAGTAATCATTCCAATGCCCTTGGTTGTCTTGAAATCCTCCAAGCATATTTTGATCATAGTATCCTTGATATTGAATGCTTGGACATGTCTCCGTTGAATGGCCAACCATGGAGCATCTATAACACACCTCGTAAGGTTGATGCCACATTGAAAAACAAAACAGAAACAATAGTTAGTAATATATACAAAATTAAATCACAAATCCTAAAACAATAAATAATATAATTTGAAAGCTATTAAAACAGAAAATATATATACAAGAATTAACGCAAATTGCTAGGGATTTTTCAATCCCCGGCAACGGCGCCAAAATTGGTAGCGACCGAAACCGGGCGTTTCAATTAAAACCCTTTTGTATCAATTGTAGTATATAGCAAATAAGGGTATCGTTATAAAAGCCGGGGATTGAGGGTACCTTTACAATTTACGTTAATTACAAAATAAGATAAAACAAAAGATAATAGTACTAGAGATATGGGGTTTTGTGATTATAAACAAGAGAAAACAAAGAAACAAAATAAATCAGAAAATATCAGATGGATGAGACATTAGAGACTTGGAAATCCACCACCAAGTATGTTTCAAGACATGTTAACAACCAAAGCTTCAATCATTAAGTCACAAATCGGTATCAATCAAGAACAAACCGTGAACGCACTGCGTAAGTCCTTATTACTTCCCTAGAATACTTAAGCAAGATGAACGCACCATTACTAAGCCTTTAGAATAACCGATCAAGGTATAGACGCTATCCTATCAACAAATTATTCTAAGCATTAAGATCAATGAAAGTGATTGAACAAGTATGCAAAACTAGTGTGGAACGCCTACCTAGCATGCAATCCTTTTTATTTGGTTTCACCTATTGTCCTATAGGTTTTACTACTTTGAACTAAGCCGTATTAACCGTTTAGGAGATTAAACAACCTAATTCTAGCCCCACTCACAAGTTCATAATGTTCTATGTTGCGCATACATGAACATAAACAAGCAAGAGTTCTCCATAAACCAAAACCAAATAAACAATTTGAAAGACTTAATAATTCGAAACCAAGGTTCAAAACAATATCTAAAACATTCTTGGGGCTTCAAACCTTGCCCCTAACTAAGAGAAATCAGCCACACATGGCTGCAAAAACACACAAGGAGAATAAAAGATGACAAAGGAAAGATAAACCGTGGATGATGGAGAGATCGATGATGGCTTGGCGGCTTCCTTGTGCGAGTCCGCAACTCTAGAGGTTCTGATGATGTGAGATCGCTGCCTCCTCTCTAGTCTCTTCGTCCTCCTCTCTAATCTCCTTCTTCTCTGCTGTGATTAGGGTTATAAAACCCTCAAAACTCGTCCATGGGCTTACCAATGTGGTCTGGGCCTCAAAATAGAAGTTTTGGTCCAAATCAGAAATTCGGGCAGACTGACCTTCGGCCACTCAAACGGTCATAACTTCTTCTCCAAAATAGGTATTGATGATCCGTAAAAAGTTCTGGAAAGTAGACTCTTGTAGCTTTCCATTGATATATGACACATCTCCTAGATCGTTGTGAGCTAATCACAATCTTCTGTCGAAGTTGATTGACGATTTCTGGCAGATTTTCTGATTTCTTTCCTTGCACAACATAAATTCATTTTCCTTCAAGATTTCTCCTCTTTTGTCTCTTTTAGGCTCCTTGGCTTTATTTATGACCTAAAAACACAAACTTAGTTAATATGAATATTGTTAAGGGAATTACATAGCTAAATAGGGTCGGAAATATATTATAAACGTAGCACTTTGTGCTCCTATCAAATACCCCCACACTTAGCTTTTGCTAGTCCCTTAGCAAAATCTAAAACAAAGACTCAAAACAAACTATGCCTTCAACTTTATTGTCTCAAAAATCTCTTACTTTCATAGCATCAAGATTAGCACTCAATCAAGAATTAATTATGAGTAATTCGAAAGTTAATTAAAACATATACTCCGTATATGAGCAATGTAAGACACGGGGGTGACAATGGTGATGGGTGGAGCTCAGCATGTATCCTACAAGTATGATTCAACCTCACAGGATTACCACTCTTTCTTCTCTCAGAATCATGGCTAATGCTTAAAAGCTTTTTTCACTCAATATATATAATGTGAGAGAATAAACAAACAAGTAGGCTCACATATAAAGAAAGAAACGCACTTTGTGAAATTAAAAAGATCTCATGAAAGATATCAACTACTTGCCAAACGGACCAACCCATATGCTCAACTTTTGTAACCAATCTCCACAGATCGATGGCTGCCCATCTTTTGGATCATAAAAGAACTTTAACAAGGTTAAAAATTTGGCCAAGGCTAGGGTTTAATGAAACAAAAGATAAGGAATTACAAATCGTCCTTAAAAACCTAGTAGAGCCATAAAATCACCTTAGAACATTCATGAATGAGGACAAAGACCATATATCATATCATTAGGTCTTCAATTTAAAACAAACTCCTCCATCACAAAGGGAGACTTAATACATATCTTTCTTTTTTTTCAATGCCGCCACATTCGTTTTTTTTTTACTTTTTTTTTTTCGGCAACAATTTTTATTTTCTTTTTCTTTTTTTAATAGACAAGTCCTTCCCCCCCACACTTGTTTTTCATCATCTTTCCATACGATACATCACAAAATAAGCTCTACTAGGCCCTAAAGACAAAGGTAGAGATATCACTATACTAAGCTCAAGGTGAGGATTACATGGGTGATGACAGAAAAGCTTAACGTAGGCTCAAAAGGGTTAACTAAGGGGTGTGCCGCGCACACAAATAAGGACATATGGCAATTTGGCAATGGTGGAAATCCTAAGTCCTTTTAATCCCTTCCAAAATCAGAACATGTATCGATAAAAGTCTCGACTAGCACAAAAGTGAGTTCTAGCACTAGAGTCCGTTAAACTTAATCTGCGGCAAGCAATCAATCAAGGAGAAAGATAATGAGATCGCTAAGAATTGCCAACAAAATAGATGATGATTTATTCAATAAGCACTCAGAAAGAATAGCACAATAAAGCTCAAATCTCACTAGGGTAATTATGAATCAAAACTCATCATCAACATGCTCAAAATTCTGTACCAATGTCAACGAAAAACCACATCTACTACACACTCATATGCTTAGTATACATCATAATTAACCAAAGAATTAATTTAACATCATCTCAATCGTGTGATCCTCTTTTAGCCATAATTTCAGAGATATATACTCATCCTAGACAGTTGAAAGGCATGATGACAACTCACAGAAAAACAAACACAATTTTTTTTTTTTTATTTTCAACTCTAACAAAAACAAAACAAAACACAAAATGTGTGCATTCCCTTCCCCCACACTTAAACTACACATTGTCCACAATGTGAGAACAATATAGATCAAAACAATGCATAATAGATGTATAGAGGAAAGTGAACAAAACAAAAGGTAGAAGGTGAGAAAAGCTCCCCCATTGTGTACTCTGCAGCCAACTTCCAGCTGATATAAGTCCCTATTGCAGCATCCAATGTCTGAGATTCCAATTGGAGATGAAAGATGGTGTTTCTAGCTGTTTTTGTATATGTGGAACGTTTCCTAACTCCAAGTGGATTGAAAATGGCAGCCCTGCAAAGTTAAAAGAAAAACATAGTTTGCACAGAAAAGCTGAGAAACAGACCTTTACCCATTCAAACCTGATTTCCAATGAGTTATGGTGCCGGAATGTAAAATTTCTTCAAAGAAAAGTTGAAGCTAATTCAACAAGCTTTTCAGAAATATATAGCTTTCCTCCACAGCATGGCTGGAAGTATCCCCTGTTTTGACCTTTTCCCGGCTGTACTGCACAACTTCTGGTTTCCTGGCAGTGACCTTGCTGCCTTCAACATCAAACTGAGAATGACTCGGGTCTCCAAATCCACTTTTGTAAAATCCTACAGAAACTAGACTCAGAGATCTTTCTTTTCATATAAAGCACACTGTCCCAGGTTCTGTGATCTGCAAACCGTAGCCCTCCAAAGTCGGAAGAACTGTTTTGCCGAGAGCACTGTTTTGACTGAATTTGGAGTTTTCTTCAACTTTTCTCAACTCTCACCTGCACACACACAAAACACATCAAAACAAACAAAATAAAGAAAGCATAGACAGTGGGGTTGCCTCCCAATGGCTTTTCAACAAGAATAATCAGGAGGCTTAGGCCGCGGTTCGATCAAATGCTTGACCCTCTTCAAAGATATTTCATGGTCCTTTGGTAGCAATTTGAGTAACTTAGGAGCAATGGACATATAAGATATGAAGCTTCTCTTTTTCTTTCTCTTCTTCCATTGTCTCCAACTATTCGGAATCACAACAAGAATCTCCTTATCCGATTTGAGACATTCAGGTACCACCATATCCACATGCTCAACAAACTCACATGATGCTTCGAAAGGAAGAACATGTGTAGAGCTTGAGTGATGGAGTGAAGAATCATGTGGTCTTCCATATACTAGCAATAAAGGTCCAAATGTAGGAGCTTTGATGGACTCCTCTTTTAAGCAATCCTCAAAAGTCTCAACATCGCGTGGCTCTTCATAGGACTCCTCCAAATCTGTTTCTTCATCCTCAAAAAATATTAAATCATGAGGTTGACATGGAGCTGAAGTTACGGGAAGTTCATGTGGAGTTGTCATCAACGAAGATGGTTGCTCTTGAGATATTAAGGTGTCCAAAATCCTTTTAGTTTCTTCCCAACTATCATTGAAATCTTCTTGCTCCTCAATCCAAGCTTTATTTGAAGCAGCTAGAGCCTCATTCATCTCATTTATAGACTTGATCATCTCATCGTAATGATTTAACTTATCTGAGATTTGATAAGATGGTGCTTGTGTCCAGTAGTCATGGAATGAATATGGCGAAGCTTGGAACTCATCGGAAAATCCTTGTTGCATATCCGAATTGGTGTTCCATGAAGAATAAAGAGAATCATCCCATACAGTATTCTGTGGAGGTGAATAGTAATCATTCCAATGCCCTTGGTTGTCTTGAAATCCTCCAAGCATATTTTGATCATAGTATCCTTGATATTGAATGCTTGGACATGTCTCCGTTGAATGGCCAACCATGGAGCATCTATAACACACCTCGTAAGGTTGATGCCACATTGAAAAACAAAACAGAAACAATAGTTAGTAATATATACAAAATTAAATCACAAATCCTAAAACAATAAATAATATAATTTGAAAGCTATTAAAACAGAAAATATATATACAAGAATTAACGCAAATTGCTAGGGATTTTTCAATCCCCGGCAACGGCGCCAAAATTGGTAGCGACCGAAACCGGGCGTTTCAATTAAAACCCTTTTGTATCAATTGTAGTATATAGCAAATAAGGGTATCGTTATAAAAGCCGGGGATTGAGGGTACCTTTACAATTTACGTTAATTACAAAATAAGATAAAACAAAAGATAATAGTACTAGAGATATGGGGTTTTGTGATTATAAACAAGAGAAAACAAAGAAACAAAATAAATCAGAAAATATCAGATGGATGAGACATTAGAGACTTGGAAATCCACCACCAAGTATGTTTCAAGACATGTTAACAACCAAAGCTTCAATCATTAAGTCACAAATCGGTATCAATCAAGAACAAACCGTGAACGCACTGCGTAAGTCCTTATTACTTCCCTAGAATACTTAAGCAAGATGAACGCACCATTACTAAGCCTTTAGAATAACCGATCAAGGTATAGACGCTATCCTATCAACAAATTATTCTAAGCATTAAGATCAATGAAAGTGATTGAACAAGTATGCAAAACTAGTGTGGAACGCCTACCTAGCATGCAATCCTTTTTATTTGGTTTCACCTATTGTCCTATAGGTTTTACTACTTTGAACTAAGCCGTATTAACCGTTTAGGAGATTAAACAACCTAATTCTAGCCCCACTCACAAGTTCATAATGTTCTATGTTGCGCATACATGAACATAAACAAGCAAGAGTTCTCCATAAACCAAAACCAAATAAACAATTTGAAAGACTTAATAATTCGAAACCAAGGTTCAAAACAATATCTAAAACATTCTTGGGGCTTCAAACCTTGCCCCTAACTAAGAGAAATCAGCCACACATGGCTGCAAAAACACACAAGGAGAATAAAAGATGACAAAGGAAAGATAAACCGTGGATGATGGAGAGATCGATGATGGCTTGGCGGCTTCCTTGTGCGAGTCCGCAACTCTAGAGGTTCTGATGATGTGAGATCGCTGCCTCCTCTCTAGTCTCTTCGTCCTCCTCTCTAATCTCCTTCTTCTCTGCTGTGATTAGGGTTATAAAACCCTCAAAACTCGTCCATGGGCTTACCAATGTGGTCTGGGCCTCAAAATAGAAGTTTTGGTCCAAATCAGAAATTCGGGCAGACTGACCTTCGGCCACTCAAACGGTCATAACTTCTTCTCCAAAATAGGTATTGATGATCCGTAAAAAGTTCTGGAAAGTAGACTCTTGTAGCTTTCCATTGATATATGACACATCTCCTAGATCGTTGTGAGCTAATCACAATCTTCTGTCGAAGTTGATTGACGATTTCTGGCAGATTTTCTGATTTCTTTCCTTGCACAACATAAATTCATTTTCCTTCAAGATTTCTCCTCTTTTGTCTCTTTTAGGCTCCTTGGCTTTATTTATGACCTAAAAACACAAACTTAGTTAATATGAATATTGTTAAGGGAATTACATAGCTAAATAGGGTCGGAAATATATTATAAACGTAGCACTTTGTGCTCCTATCAAATACCCCCACACTTAGCTTTTGCTAGTCCCTTAGCAAAATCTAAAACAAAGACTCAAAACAAACTATGCCTTCAACTTTATTGTCTCAAAAATCTCTTACTTTCATAGCATCAAGATTAGCACTCAATCAAGAATTAATTATGAGTAATTCGAAAGTTAATTAAAACATATACTCCGTATATGAGCAATGTAAGACACGGGGGTGACAATGGTGATGGGTGGAGCTCAGCATGTATCCTACAAGTATGATTCAACCTCACAGGATTACCACTCTTTCTTCTCTCAGAATCATGGCTAATGCTTAAAAGCTTTTTTCACTCAATATATATAATGTGAGAGAATAAACAAACAAGTAGGCTCACATATAAAGAAAGAAACGCACTTTGTGAAATTAAAAAGATCTCATGAAAGATATCAACTACTTGCCAAACGGACCAACCCATATGCTCAACTTTTGTAACCAATCTCCACAGATCGATGGCTGCCCATCTTTTGGATCATAAAAGAACTTTAACAAGGTTAAAAATTTGGCCAAGGCTAGGGTTTAATGAAACAAAAGATAAGGAATTACAAATCGTCCTTAAAAACCTAGTAGAGCCATAAAATCACCTTAGAACATTCATGAATGAGGACAAAGACCATATATCATATCATTAGGTCTTCAATTTAAAACAAACTCCTCCATCACAAAGGGAGACTTAATACATATCTTTCTTTTTTTTCAATGCCGCCACATTCGTTTTTTTTTTACTTTTTTTTTTCGGCAACAATTTTTATTTTCTTTTTCTTTTTTTAATAGACAAGTCCTTCCCCCCCACACTTGTTTTTCATCATCTTTCCATACGATACATCACAAAATAAGCTCTACTAGGCCCTAAAGACAAAGGTAGAGATATCACTATACTAAGCTCAAGGTGAGGATTACATGGGTGATGACAGAAAAGCTTAACGTAGGCTCAAAAGGGTTAACTAAGGGGTGTGCCGCGCACACAAATAAGGACATATGGCAATTTGGCAATGGTGGAAATCCTAAGTCCTTTTAATCCCTTCCAAAATCAGAACATGTATCGATAAAAGTCTCGACTAGCACAAAAGTGAGTTCTAGCACTAGAGTCCGTTAAACTTAATCTGCGGCAAGCAATCAATCAAGGAGAAAGATAATGAGATCGCTAAGAATTGCCAACAAAATAGATGATGATTTATTCAATAAGCACTCAGAAAGAATAGCACAATAAAGCTCAAATCTCACTAGGGTAATTATGAATCAAAACTCATCATCAACATGCTCAAAATTCTGTACCAATGTCAACGAAAAACCACATCTACTACACACTCATATGCTTAGTATACATCATAATTAACCAAAGAATTAATTTAACATCATCTCAATCGTGTGATCCTCTTTTAGCCATAATTTCAGAGATATATACTCATCCTAGACAGTTGAAAGGCATGATGACAACTCACAGAAAAACAAACACAATTTTTTATTTTTTATTTTCAACTCTAACAAAAACAAAACAAAACACAAAATGTGTGCATTCCCTTCCCCCACACTTAAACTACACATTGTCCACAATGTGAGAACAATATAGATCAAAACAATGCATAATAGATGTATAGAGGAAAGTGAACAAAACAAAAGGTAGAAGGTGAGAAAAGCTCCCCCATTGTGTACTCTGCAGCCAACTTCCAGCTGATATAAGTCCCTATTGCAGCATCCAATGTCTGAGATTCCAATTGGAGATGAAAGATGGTGTTTCTAGCTGTTTTTGTATATGTGGAACGTTTCCTAACTCCAAGTGGATTGAAAATGGCAGCCCTGCAAAGTTAAAAGAAAAACATAGTTTGCACAGAAAAGCTGAGAAACAGACCTTTACCCATTCAAACCTGATTTCCAATGAGTTATGGTGCCGGAATGTAAAATTTCTTCAAAGAAAAGTTGAAGCTAATTCAACAAGCTTTTCAGAAATATATAGCTTTCCTCCACAGCATGGCTGGAAGTATCCCCTGTTTTGACCTTTTCCCGGCTGTACTGCACAACTTCTGGTTTCCTGGCAGTGACCTTGCTGCCTTCAACATCAAACTGAGAATGACTCGGGTCTCCAAATCCACTTTTGTAAAATCCTACAGAAACTAGACTCAGAGATCTTTCTTTTCATATAAAGCACACTGTCCCAGGTTCTGTGATCTGCAAACCGTAGCCCTCCAAAGTCGGAAGAACTGTTTTGCCGAGAGCACTGTTTTGACTGAATTTGGAGTTTTCTTCAACTTTTCTCAACTCTCACCTGCACACACACAAAACACATCAAAACAAACAAAATAAAGAAAGCATAGACAGTGGGGTTGCCTCCCAATGGCTTTTCAACAAGAATAATCAGGAGGCTTAGGCCGCGGTTCGATCAAATGCTTGACCCTCTTCAAAGATATTTCATGGTCCTTTGGTAGCAATTTGAGTAACTTAGGAGCAATGGACATATAAGATATGAAGCTTCTCTTTTTCTTTCTCTTCTTCCATTGTCTCCAACTATTCGGAATCACAACAAGAATCTCCTTATCCGATTTGAGACATTCAGGTACCACCATATCCACATGCTCAACAAACTCACATGATGCTTCGAAAGGAAGAACATGTGTAGAGCTTGAGTGATGGAGTGAAGAATCATGTGGTCTTCCATATACTAGCAATAAAGGTCCAAATGTAGGAGCTTTGATGGACTCCTCTTTTAAGCAATCCTCAAAAGTCTCAACATCGCGTGGCTCTTCATAGGACTCCTCCAAATCTGTTTCTTCATCCTCAAAAAATATTAAATCATGAGGTTGACATGGAGCTGAAGTTACGGGAAGTTCATGTGGAGTTGTCATCAACGAAGATGGTTGCTCTTGAGATATTAAGGTGTCCAAAATCCTTTTAGTTTCTTCCCAACTATCATTGAAATCTTCTTGCTCCTCAATCCAAGCTTTATTTGAAGCAGCTAGAGCCTCATTCATCTCATTTATAGACTTGATCATCTCATCGTAATGATTTAACTTATCTGAGATTTGATAAGATGGTGCTTGTGTCCAGTAGTCATGGAATGAATATGGCGAAGCTTGGAACTCATCGGAAAATCCTTGTTGCATATCCGAATTGGTGTTCCATGAAGAATAAAGAGAATCATCCCATACAGTATTCTGTGGAGGTGAATAGTAATCATTCCAATGCCCTTGGTTGTCTTGAAATCCTCCAAGCATATTTTGATCATAGTATCCTTGATATTGAATGCTTGGACATGTCTCCGTTGAATGGCCAACCATGGAGCATCTATAACACACCTCGTAAGGTTGATGCCACATTGAAAAACAAAACAGAAACAATAGTTAGTAATATATACAAAATTAAATCACAAATCCTAAAACAATAAATAATATAATTTGAAAGCTATTAAAACAGAAAATATATATACAAGAATTAACGCAAATTGCTAGGGATTTTTCAATCCCCGGCAACGGCGCCAAAATTGGTAGCGACCGAAACCGGGCGTTTCAATTAAAACCCTTTTGTATCAATTGTAGTATATAGCAAATAAGGGTATCGTTATAAAAGCCGGGGATTGAGGGTACCTTTACAATTTACGTTAATTACAAAATAAGATAAAACAAAAGATAATAGTACTAGAGATATGGGGTTTTGTGATTATAAACAAGAGAAAACAAAGAAACAAAATAAATCAGAAAATATCAGATGGATGAGACATTAGAGACTTGGAAATCCACCACCAAGTATGTTTCAAGACATGTTAACAACCAAAGCTTCAATCATTAAGTCACAAATCGGTATCAATCAAGAACAAACCGTGAACGCACTGCGTAAGTCCTTATTACTTCCCTAGAATACTTAAGCAAGATGAACGCACCATTACTAAGCCTTTAGAATAACCGATCAAGGTATAGACGCTATCCTATCAACAAATTATTCTAAGCATTAAGATCAATGAAAGTGATTGAACAAGTATGCAAAACTAGTGTGGAACGCCTACCTAGCATGCAATCCTTTTTATTTGGTTTCACCTATTGTCCTATAGGTTTTACTACTTTGAACTAAGCCGTATTAACCGTTTAGGAGATTAAACAACCTAATTCTAGCCCCACTCACAAGTTCATAATGTTCTATGTTGCGCATACATGAACATAAACAAGCAAGAGTTCTCCATAAACCAAAACCAAATAAACAATTTGAAAGACTTAATAATTCGAAACCAAGGTTCAAAACAATATCTAAAACATTCTTGGGGCTTCAAACCTTGCCCCTAACTAAGAGAAATCAGCCACACATGGCTGCAAAAACACACAAGGAGAATAAAAGATGACAAAGGAAAGATAAACCGTGGATGATGGAGAGATCGATGATGGCTTGGCGGCTTCCTTGTGCGAGTCCGCAACTCTAGAGGTTCTGATGATGTGAGATCGCTGCCTCCTCTCTAGTCTCTTCGTCCTCCTCTCTAATCTCCTTCTTCTCTGCTGTGATTAGGGTTATAAAACCCTCAAAACTCGTCCATGGGCTTACCAATGTGGTCTGGGCCTCAAAATAGAAGTTTTGGTCCAAATCAGAAATTCGGGCAGACTGACCTTCGGCCACTCAAACGGTCATAACTTCTTCTCCAAAATAGGTATTGACGATCCGTAAAAAGTTCTGGAAAGTAGACTCTTGTAGCTTTCCATTGATATATGACACATCTCCTAGATCGTTGTGAGCTAATCACAATCTTCTGTCGAAGTTGATTGACGATTTCTGGCAGATTTTCTGATTTCTTTCCTTGCACAACATAAATTCCTTTTCCTTCAAGATTTCTCCTCTTTTGTCTCTTTTAGGCTCCTTGGCTTTATTTATGACCTAAAAACACAAACTTAGTTAATATGAATATTGTTAAGGGAATTACATAGCTAAATAGGGTCGGAAATATATTATAAACGTAGCACTTTGTGCTCCTATCACCGACATTGACCTTAGATTCTTTGTTGCTACTCAAACGTTCTTAGATCTTCATGATTTCAGTTATTTTGATCTAGATACCGATATTTCATAGGTCAATTAATTGGGAATATAGTTAAGTCGATACCGACATTTCACTTGACATGGCAAGTAAGAGAACGTAATACGGTTAATGACCTAACGACATTGGCTTAACTGTGAGTGCATTTATCTTTAGTCATTGACATTGTTTTGGGGTGATTGAAGCATATCTAGTGGTGGAGAGAAGTTCCTAGCTATTGTTTCTCTCATATTTACATCCATATTCACTTTTTAATATTCTGTTTTCAGCAGTACTTCTGTTTTATCTATTTTTGTTCACCAATCAAAACAACTCCGAATACCCTCAAAATTTGTGTGGTAGTCCGCCACCGTGTCTAGTTACTGTGTATTTACTTTCATAATTTTTGGTTGAGTCTAGATTAGCTAATTAATTAGGTTTCTCCTCCTAGGTCGAGTCTGTCTGATTTCTGGTTTTCGCGTCTGTTTGTGTTTCTTGTGTGTTTAAGTCTTAGTATCACCAATCCTCTGCGGGTAATGACCCCTATTTGCCGTTTACTACATTGATATAATTGATTTGATAATAGGGTATCTTTGTAGGTGCTTTTGCGCCTATCAAATTTTGGCGCCGTATCGCCGGGGATTGTTTAATTCTAAGTCTTAAAAGTGTCTTTTGTTTTTAGTTTTGCTTTGTTTACTTTATTTTTCTTTTGAGTCTTACGTCTATACTTGTGTGCAGAAGCATTGTGTATGCATACTCGTCACTCTACAAGCTCTGTACCACTGTTATTTGATCAAGAGATTGAGAGAGCTGCAAAACAAAACAGGAAACAGCAGAGACTACAAGTGAACGCGAGTAACAGTGGTGGTGAGAATTCTGAGCCTGAACATCATTCTGATTCAGAGATCGAGGAACTGGAAGAGCAACATATTCCAACATCTCCACCATCACCAAGACCAATGGCTGTGAAACTTAAGGAGTCCTTTATTCCGGGAACAGGTGCAGCAGATTCACCAATTGTGCTACCAGACGATTTAGGGGCTTACTCAATTCCCCCATCTCTGATTTCGAATCTACCACACTTTAGAGGCACTCAAACTGAAGACCCACAAGACCATCTTAATGAGTTTACAGCATTGTGCAGAATACAGAAGTCAGCGGCGGTGGATGAGAATGTTGTGAAACTTATTCTGTTTTCTTTTTCCTTGAAAGAGCAAGCAAAGGCATGGTACAACTCATTGGCTTCCCAATCTATTGACTCATGGGACAATATGTGTGCTGCATTCATGAAGGAATTCTATTCAGCCTCTCGCACCAAGAATTTAAAGAAGCAGATCAGTACATTCAGGCAGAGAGATGGAGATGAATTACATGAAGCGTGGAGTCAATTCAAGGGTCTACTACGCCAATGCCCCCATCACAAGTTTGATCTCAACACTCAAATGGAGTACTTCTATGAAGGACTTGATTCACTCAACAGGCAAAAACTTGATTCGGCTTGTGGAGGAAATTGGTGGAATCAGACTGGAGCTGAAGCTAAGGAAATTGTGGAGAATCAAGCAGAGAATTCAAGACAGTTTCAGTCCAGAGACCGATCTATGGGAGCTAGCAGAAGATCCTTGAATGCCATTACCATAGATGGAGCCATAGAGAAGAGATTGAGTTCTATGGAGAATGACATTGCTTTAATTGCTAGTGCTATGAAGGTGAATAAGAAGGCAACCGTTGCTGCATCTCAAGTGGTGTGTACTATTTGTTCAGCTAAGAACCACTTTGCAGAAGATTGTCCTAAGTGCAGAGCAGTTGAGGAAGACACCCAAGAGGAGGATTTGAATTTTGTTTATCGGCAGCCCAACACATATAATGGGAATAGAGATCATCCCTTCCTTAGCTACCGAAGCAATAATGTGCTCAATCTTCCATCTACTCCACCTGGATTCCAACAAAGACAACCTGTTGGGGATGGGCAGCAATTTGGCCAAAGACGTGTGCCTCAACAACAACAGGTTCCAGCTCAGACATCAACAGGAACTTTAACTTTGGAAGCTATGATGCAACAAATGATGTTTGATAGCAAAAAGGAAAGAGAGGAAAGCAGTGCCTTCCGCCAAGAGATCAAGTCCACCACTCAGCAACAAGGGAAGGCAATTGACTTGTTAGAGCGCCAAGTGAGCCAAATCCAACAAACTCTTGCTCAAGTCAACCCAGGACGTCTTCCCAGCAACACTCTTCCTAATCCTAAGGGTCAACATGAAGTCAATGCAATGGTTCTGAAAAGTGGGAAGGTGGTGGATGCAGTTCCAGTGGTTAAGAAGCCAAGAAGAAAGTGGGAAGAGCCTGTATTAGAGCAGATTGTGCCTGAGGAGCCATCAAAAGTCGGTCTAGGCGCCCCAACTCAATCCATTAAGGAACTCTCTCAACCTGTTGAGAATGCACCTGGAACAAAAATTGCGTCAAGACCGAAACCAGCCATGGTATGTCCCTTAACCCCCTCACCTTTGGTTATCACTAATGTGCCTTTTCCTGGCAGGTTACAGAAACAAGTGAAGGAGGAAAAGGACAAGGAGATCCTAGACGTCTTCAAGAAGGTTGGGGTGAATATTCCATTGTTAGATGTGATCAAGCAGATTCCTCAGTATGCAAAATTCCTTAAGGACTTATGTACTACAAAGAGAAAATTTAAAGGAACCGAAACTGTTGCCTTGAGTGAGAGGGTGTCCGCTGTTCTGCAAAGAAAGCTGCCACCAAAGTTAGGTGATCCAGGACGTTTCATTATTCCATGCACTATTGGTGATCACAGGTTTGCTGGTGCTCTTCTTGATTTAGGTGCTTCCATAAATTTAATGCCATATGCTGTGTATGATAGAATGAATATGGGAGAACTTTTACCTACTGGAATAACCATTAAACTTGCTGATCGATCTAACTGTTACCCTAGAGGTATTATAGAAGATGTGTTAGTGCAGGTTGGGGATTTGATTTTTCCAGCGGATTTCTTTGTATTAGAGATGGAAGGTGAACAGATGCCCTCTGAGATACCATTGATTCTTGGTAGACCATTCTTAAGAACAGCTCGTACCACAATTGATTGTTATGAAGGTTCACTTAGCATGGAAGTAGCTGGAGAAAAGATCCAGTTCAACATCTTTGAATCCCTCAAGCACCCAAATACTGATGATATGTACTCTTGTTGTTCTATTGATGTTTTTGAGAGTTTTGTGCAGGAGTTCATTCAGTACTCATTGGGGGAGGATCCCATGCGAAAAGTCATCAAAATGGCTGGTAAAAAGAAAGTTCCAGCCCAACCGGTTCAATCTGCTGAGGAAATTCCTCAACCTGTCGAATTTGAGCCTGTATTTGAGATTGCTTCAACTGACGACCTTGAGATGGAAGAGGAGTATTATGCAATGGAGGAGGCATTTGAATCTTTGCCGAACATGACAGGTAAGTCTCCTAAACTCATTCCTCTTCCGGTTTCAACTAATGTGCTTGCCCCATCTATTCAGAAAGCGCCCGAGTTAGAGCTCAAACCTCTACCTAAGCATTTGAAGGAGTATAAGCAAGCAATTGGATGGACAGTAGCAGATATCAAGAGAATATGCCCCACTTTGTGTACTCACAGGATACATTTGGAGGAGGGAGTTAAGCCAACAAGAGAAGCTCAACGTCGACTGAACCCTCCCATGTTGGAAGTTGTCAAGAAAGAAGTGATTAAACTCCGAGATGCAGGTATAATTTATGTTATTTCTGACAGCAAGTGGGTTAGTCCTGTGCAGGTAGTTCCCAAACGTTCAGGAATTACAGTGGTAAAGAATGATGAGAACGTGTTGGTGCCTCAACGTGTGCAAACGGGATGGAGAGTGTGTATTGACTACCGCAAGCTCAATGCCACCACACGCAAAGATCACTTCCCCCTCCCGTTCATTGATCAGATTTTGGAAAGGTTGGCAGGTCATGCATATTATTGTTTTTTGGATGGTTATTCAGTGTACAACCAGATAGCCATACACAAGGATGATCAGGAGATGACCACCTTTCGCAACAATGCCTATGAGTCCAATAGAATCTACAAGGAGAAAACCAAGATGTTTCATGATAAGATGATTAAAAGCAGATCTTTTGTTGTTGGACAAAAAGTCTTGCTTTTTAATTCGCGTCTACGATTATTTCCAGGTAAACTTCGTTCTAGGTGGAGTGGGCCTTTTGTTATACTTAATGTGTTTGCTCATGGTGCAGTCGAGGTACAAAATCCGAAGAATGGGAACACATTCAAAGTGACCGGACATAGGCTCAAACCGTATTATGAGCCTGCAGAGGTGAGAGATGTGGAAGAAGTACAGCTCCGCGATCTAGTGCCAGTGGAGCAATGATTATGAGTGACGTCTGGCTGATGACGTTAAACTTAGCGCTACTTGGGAGGCAACCCATGTTGATGGAGAAGTTTGGATTCCAGATTTGCATTCTTCATTCTTTCTCTTGTGTTATTTTTCTTCATGTTTAGTGTGTTTTTGTGATGTCATATGTATTATGCGTCATACTTGTTTGATGTATTGCATGCTTTGGTTTCGTTTTACATTGAGGACAATGCAAATTTCAAGTGTGGGGTGGGGTTTATATGATATCTTTAGCGTCTATGTTTAACTAATAAAAAAAAAAAAAACTGTTTTTAGTCTTGTTTGAGTCTTAGGGCCCTTAACTAGTCTATGATGTGCTTATATCTTCTAAAATTGTGACTAAGAGTGAAACATGTGACTATGTTATTTGAGTTTCTTTGGTTAATCTTGATATATGGTGCATGTGTTAATATGTAGTGGATGTAGAAACGAGTTAACATGGTACAGATCTCTCAGCATGCTTAAACTTGGTTGAGATTCATTAACCTGTGAGCGATTGAGCCTAAATGTGATTTTACATGCTTTCTTTGTTGTGTGTCAATTGCTTGCCGCAGATTAAGTTAATGGACTCTAGAGATTACTAGAACTTGCTCTTGTGCTTGTCAAAGCTTATAGTCATTATATATCTTGATTGGGGAAGTGATAAAGGCACTTAGGAGCTACCACTATTGCCATATATAGCCTGTGACCCATATGTTGTGTACACAAGATGTGCACCCCTTAGTTAACCACTTTGAGCTTACATTATGGTCTTTTTGTCATCACCCGCACAACCTTAACCTTGAACCTTAGAATAGTTATATCTCTACCTTTGTTCTAGAACTTAGTAGAGCTGTACATGAGGCATATACATGAAGACCAAGGTGGAAGATTGTGAAGATGAAGCAAAGGAATAAGGGTGGGCTATCAAGCTAGTTGTGTTGTACTAAAAGAAAAAAAGAAAAAAAAGAAAAAATCGACGAGAAAAAAAAAATTTGTTCTTTTGTGATGTCTAGCTTGATACCCCAGGTTAACTGTAGATGAAAAGAATGAGATGAAGGCCCAACAAGATGAAATTCGGCCACAATGATGATATATTTGGAAGAATTCAATGGTGAAGATGCTTCAATGGTTGTAAAGTTCGAAAAAGCCTCTTCATTGATGCTCTACTAGGTTTTAGAACTTGTTTGAATTCCATATCCTTTTTGTTTTATAAACCTATGAGCTTAACCCCATTACAACCTTATAAAGTCCTTTTTGATCCTCAAGATAGGCAGCCTTTGATCTGTGGAGATAAGTCACAAGAGCTAAGCATATGGTTCGGTCCATTTGGCAAGTAATTGAGTTGAGTGAAAACCTTAGACATATGTTGAGAGAAACACTTATAGCATACCATGTGAGGTTGAATCTTAACTTGTTTACTGCATGCTACAGCTTTATATTCACCATGATTATGTCTTCGTCCTACATGTTACATGTGTGTCATGTATTGACATTAACCTTCGAAATTCCGTGGATTGAACTGAATTAACATGTGATCTTGGTGTTGCAATGTTAGGGAGGTTGCTGAGACAAAGTGTTAAGGGCATTAGAGTTTTGTAGTCTGTGCTATTGTTGAGTCTTTTCAGAGTCTTAGTTTAGTGTTTTGCTCGAGGACTAGCAAAAGCTAAGTGTGGGGTATTTTGATAGTCGCATATTTGTGCGACTTTTATCATGTTAATTATTCTTATTACTTAGTTATTTTGTGATGTTTTCCTATTTTTAATTAACTTTATTTGTTTTTAGGTGTTTTGAAGTCAAACAAAGAAAAAGGAGATAATTGGGTTTAATTAGGATCCCTAATCCTAGTTGGATTGGTGATGGACGTGAGATATAGGTTAACAAACCTATTTATACAAGGGAGCAGCCAAACAAGAGGCCGAACAAGAACCAGAGAGAAAAAGAGAAGAAAGAAAGGGAAGAAAGAAAGAGAAGAAAAAGAGAGAGAAGGAGAAGAAAGAAAGGAGAGGAAAAAGAACTCGATCGGCAAAGATCTTCTTCAATCAAGTTTTCTTCTTCTCACCCTTATTTCATCTTCCATGGATTATCTAATGTTTTTATTCAAGACTATGTGTAACTAAACTCCTTGATAGTTAGGGGCTGATCAAAGCCCTAGATATGTTTTCGATTTTGAACCCCAATTGATTTATATAATTCTAGATGAGAATTTCTTCACTGATTGTTCATTGATAATTCTATTGCATGTTTCATTGGGTCGACACTTTGATGCATGTTTTAGGGTTTATTATCTTGAATGTGTTTATGACCGACATATCATTGCATATTCTATAAGAGATAACAAGTTCTTTGCAGGTACTTGTGTGAAGGAATTCCTTGGTAATCTAAGGCTACCGACATTGACCTTAGATTCTTTGTTGCTACTCAAACGTTCTTAGATCTTCATGATTTCAGTTATTTTGATCTAGATACCGACATTTCATAGGTCAATTAATTGGGAATATAGTTAAGTCGATACCGACATTTCACTTGACATGGCAAGTAAGAGAACGTAATACGGTTAATGACCTAACGACATTGGCTTAACTGTGAGTGCATTTATCTTTAGTCATTGACATTGTTTTGGGGTGATTGAAGCATATCTAGTGGTGGAGAGAAGTTCCTAGCTATTGTTTCTCTCATATTTACATCCATATTCACTTTTTAATATTCTGTTTTCAGCAGTACTTCTGTTTTATCTATTTTTGTTCACCAATCAAAACAACTCCGAATACCCTCAAAATTTGTGTGGTAGTCCGCCACCGTGTCTAGTTACTGTGTATTTACTTTCATAATTTTTGGTTGAGTCTAGATTAGCTAATTAATTAGGTTTCTCCTCCTAGGTCGAGTCTGTCAGATTTCTGGTTTTCGCGTCTGTTTGTGTTTCTTGTGTGTTTAAGTCTTAGTATCACCAATCCTCTGCGGGTAATGACCCCTATTTGCCGTTTACTACATTGATATAATTGATTTGATAATAGGGTATCTTTGTAGGTGCTTTTGCGCCTATCATTTTGGCAAGCGGTTTGTTACCGGCCCTTCACCCTTTGGATGTCCGTGAAGGGCTCAACAGAGCTATCTCGACCGGGTAATTGTACCTTATTCTCGGCTCAGCCAAGTATTTTGGCTATGTACTAACACATTCTAATACCATAGCTTGTCTCTGTTATTGTGACCTCTAGAGACGTGGAACCTCAATATCCGTTAGTGAGAGGTATATGGACAAGGTATATCTATAACTTCTTTTTCTCATCAAGACCATTAAGCTTGTGCAGGGGCCAAATCGTTGGTGCCATTAAAATTCCATCTGTTTCAGTACCCATTCGATCTTAATTTCACATCTGCCTTACCTAATCTTGGAGAGGAATGCAAATGAAGGTCCCCATTATATGGAGAGTGATCAAACACCTTGTGTGCACACTGCACGGCTCAAATACCCAAAGAATACATTCTCATCAGCACATTTTGAACAGAAGACATGATCTAAGCCCTGCTTTCATCACAATCACTGCATTCATCACAATCACTGCATTCATTATAGATATACTGTAATTGGAACATAGTTTTGCGTAAAAGGATGTCAAAGAATAGATTTTTACTGTAATGGGAACATGTTGCAAATGTCTTACATGATTGTAAGAAACCTGAATGTTATTATTACAAGGGGGAATAATCCAGCCAACATACACTACCACACATTATAAGTTTATAACTAATCAGGAACCTGAAGATTACCAGACCAGGGAGTTTATATAGCAAAGACAACAAAAGATGTTTAGACTTTAGAGCATGGGATTTAAGGTCTTCGATTCATTCCTTAATCTTGGGAAGGCATGTAAATAAAGTCCCCCATCGATTTGGAGGCTGACCATCGTTTTGTAGTTGACCACTTTGTTCTCATCAGCTAATTTAAACATATAACTGCCTAAGAGTACAGCAGCAAAGATCTTCATTTCCATATAAGCATGTTCCTGTCCTGGACCAGCCTGAGGTCACAAAATAATTGTCATTAGAAATCAGCAAAACTTAACGACTATTAGCAAGTATTTCTGTAGATTTTTTACCTGGAAGGCGGTGAATTTGAAAGGGCTTTCATCTTGGAATTGGCCATTTTTGTCAAGCCATCTCTCTGGCCGAAACTCTTCTGCATCATCACCCCATAGAAATTTCATTCTCCCCATAGCGTAAGGTTGGTATACCACCATATCCCCTTTTCTAATACTAAATCCATCTGGCCATGTATCATCAGAAAAACACATTTTTGCATCCTATGAATGACACCATCACAAAAACAAACTTGTTAAGATGTGGAATAAGTAATTTAAATCCAGAACTGTAAGGAATTCAAGTATCATTAGACATTCAACTAATGCATATAAGAAACTAAGAATTACTTACCATTGGAACTGCAGGATAGAGTCTGATTGTTTCAGCCAAAGCTGCATGGAGATATTGCATTTTCTTGAGGTCTTCATCGGTAAGGCTTGCTGCAAGCTCATCAACACTTGAATGGTCTTTCAGATTTATGACTTCTCTAACTTCCTGTGCAATCTTTTCTTGCATATGAAGATGCTTGCACATCATATAAAGAAACCATGAAGGAGTACAGCCAGTGAGTCTTTTCCAGCAACCATAAAACTGAGGACCATGTCTCTTAAGTACTTTGGATCAGTCTCATTCAATTCCAAAAACCAAAAGATTAATCTTAGACAGCGATGGCATGGAAGGTACTCACAGATTGTTTATCTTCTAAATGATGGATTATTCCAATCTTGCTTTTGATTAAATTGTACACAAATTGATCTATCACAATACTATTTTCCTTTAGCGCTGCTTCCGTACCGATGTTTAAGAACTGTTTTATCTTCCAGAAAATATCAATAATCCTAAGTAAGGCAGTTTCGTTTGCTTGATCAAAAGCGTTGGAAAACCGGTTCCCTTCTTCATTTGTTCCACACAGGCTAACTTGATACCAAGTAGAATCTTAACGATCGAATCTAAGGATGATTTCATCAATAAATCCTTCAAGAAAACACCACGATATTTGTATCATTTTCAAAACAATGACAAGAAAAATTCTATGTGATTAGTAACAATGCAAACTTACTTGGATATCTATTGCTTGGTCACAGGTTGCAATTACACGAGCAAGTTTAACTGCACCTAGTTTGAAGACTGCACTGCTGAAGTCTCTCAGCATTTTGCTTGAGAATTCGGAGCTCAATGCCTTCCTCTGATGGAGCCATTTTGCCCCATCCACAGCAAAGATCCCATCGCCCAGAACATCTGACAAAATGATATGCAGGTACAACCCCTGCAGCATATTGGAACTGTATGAATGCCACATTTTTGCCAAATAAGTAACTGATTAAATTCCAATTGTACAGCTACATAATCATCATACCTTTCCATAATTTGCAAAGTTTGTTTTGAGCATATATTCCACATTTGCAGGATCTACGGTGTAAACTGCACTTCTGGATAAGTGGAGCAATCTCTTAGTTGTGCATTTACATGCAAGCTCCGTCATGTAATGATGCAGCCTAGGGAAGTTGATGAGTTGGTTCAAGGCAGTTCCAGCAACAGGATGGTATCTTGTTTTCTTCTCACACAATCTTTCGTTCTGGTGTCTCATCAGAAGCATAGCTAAAGTTACTGCTAAAGTTACTGCTATGGAAGTGGAAACAAAATCCATGACACTCATAAGCATAATAAATAATTCAGCAGTATATTCAGGAGAGAGAGAGAGAGAGAGAGAGAGAGAGAGAGAGAGATTTAGTATGTTCTGCCAACTCCAACTATTTCCCAATTAAGTATGGGGTCTGAACAAGAAACTGAACAAGGCTCCACTCCGATAACTAAGGACTGATAATGGAACTGAATTTCAAACAGATGCACTTTCAAAGCTTAATTTAGTAACTTCTTATGTGTATGTGAGTTTCAGTATGTAATCACATAACCTTTTCAATAAATTATTCCAGTGTGTATCAACCTTTTCTTTTTCTTTACCTAGGAGGCAGTCTGTTGGAATACCATTTTGGTCGACCCATATATTTGGCCAAGTTTGTTCTGCATCATCGTCTCATAGTGATTTCAAGCTGCCCATGTCATACGGTTGCCATATGGCCAGGTATCATCAGAAAACAAGGTTTCCCATCCTAAACCCTATTCAAATTCATAGAATCCCAATCCATGGTTGAGTGAAAGTTTTGTTTCCGATATATTACCTGGCTAAATTTTCAGAGAATAAAATCTTCATGACCAACTGACGAACACAGCTTGTAGTTACCTGCAATGTAAGAGATAAATAATAGGACTAATTTCAGTTTACCCCGTTAAGTTTGGGTCAATCATCATGTTAGTTACCTTTCTTTCAATTTCATCAAAAACACCCTTCGACTCCCAATTTTCATCAGCCGTGTCCAAAGCTCCGATCGCTATCTAATTCCTCCATCAAGTGATGACGTGGCATCTAGCAAAAAGCCAAATTGAAGGGTAAAATAGACATATTACAATTAATCCCACCAAAATCAAATTGAACCAAATAAAAACACCTTTTTCCCTCCAAAATCACACTCCATTATATATTTTGGGTGGACATGAAGAAATCAATTAAACTGGGGATAGGGATATCAACGTTGCTAATTCAACAACAATTGAACAAAACGTTGCTCTTTTTAACAGCAAAAAATAGAGTATAAATCACAAATCCAAATAAACTTTCCATCAAGCCTGTGATAATAATATGTCCTCAATATGAAGAAACTGATTACATTGTCTCATGAATTAGCAGTCAATTGATGCATTTAAGTGTCACTAATTGGATGGAGATCAAAGCTTTGGACACGGCTAATGAAAATTAGGAGTCAAGAGGTGTTTTTGATGAAATTGAAAAAAGAGGGACTAACATGATGATCGACCCAAAGTTGACAAGGGTAAACTGAAATTAGTCCTAAATAGGAATAATAAGGGCCTGAATATTATAGCATAGTTCATGAATTTCTTCATGCAAAAGATTTAATCCCATAAGGCTGCTTGACCAAGCAGGATGACGGTGCATAATTTCTCAAAGAGAAAATCTACATGATCCCAATATCTGCTGAAATAGAAAAGCTAGAAAGAGACTAGGTACCTCAACCGGAAATCTGAACCCAATTGACCTTCATGATTCCCATTACTGCGATTTACGGAAGCCAATTCCTTTCTATCTATCTAGGCCTCATTATTCAACTGACTCAAGACCCATGATACTTTGTTCAATACAATATCAGGGGATCCTCTCACTGAGAATTCAAGTACAACTCCATCGACTTCAATCATGCTACAACCTGCAACTTCCTTTTTTATCCCTCTTTCTTTCATTTGTGACTGAACTGTTTTCACATCATTAAACCTACCAGTTTTGGCATAGATATCGCACAAGTTGACATAAAAAGCATGGTTCAGAGGTTCCATATCAATTAAACGATGGGCCGCCATTTCTCCTATCTCAACCTGTCCATGTATTTGACAACCTCCAAGCAATGCACCCCATACATATACATCTGGCTTCATTGGCATGCTTCTTATCAACCTCTCCGCCTCTTCAATTAGCCCGGCTCTGCTAAGTATATCAACCATGCATGCATAATGATAAAGCTGCGGTTCAATCAAATAAACACGTCTCATCACATCAAAACACCAGCGACCTTTCTCTACTAAACCAGAATGAGCACAAGCTGACAACAACCCAACAAATGTCACATGATTTGGCTCAACCCCAGCTGCTTCCATCTTTTCAAAAAGATCAAATGCCTCATTGCCAAACCCATGGAGAGCAAAAACTGAAATCATAGCAGTCCACGCCAAAGTATCTTTCTTCGGCATTTCCATAAACACCTCATAAGCTTTCACCCACATTTACCATACATATCAACCAGAGCTGTACCAATAACCACATCACTCTCCACCCCACTTCTCCTCAAGTACCCATGCACCCATGTCCCATTATCAACCGCGCCAAGATGAGCACAAGCCGCAAGAACACTAGCAATCGTAATCTTATCCGGCCTAACACCCTCAACAACCTGCATTTCATGAAAAAATTCCAATGCCTCCCTTGCCCGACCGCCTTGAACACAACAAGTTATAATCGAATTCCAACTAAAACACTCCTCTTCTTCATATCCCTAAACACCTCAATCGCCCCATCAAGATCACCACTTCTCAAATACCCCTTAATCATCGAGTTCCACGACACCACATCTCTCTCGGTCATTTCATCGAACACCTTCCGTGCACAAATCAAAGACCCGAAAACAGAGTACATACTCATCAACGAGTTTTGAACAAACATATCCTTTCTGAACCCATACTTAACCACCTGCCCATGAACACTCCGGCCATTCCCGCAGTCCATCCTCGCCGTGCATTCCTTCACAAGAAAAGGGAACGTGAGGCAATCGGGCCTAATCCCATCACCCACCATTTGCTTATACAACTCCAACGACCGAAACGACGCCGGTTCATCAAAAGCATTGGCCTTTTTAGACGCGTATGCTCTGATCATGATGTTGTAGAGAAAAAGATTCGGGTTTTTTATGACCCGGAAAACTCCGGCGGCGTAGGTTTGAGAACCCGAATCGGATAGAGCGCAGAAGAAGAGGAGACGGGTGTTGAGAAAGGATTGGTCTTGTTCGAGTAAAAACGGGGACTTTATGATGTGGGTGTGGATTTGTTTGAGCTCTCTCATGTTGTTGCATTGTTCCAGAAAATGTGAGAGTGTGGCTTTGAGAGTACTTGACATTTTGAACAGGGCATAGAATTTGGGCGCGAGATTATGTTCCGGTTCATTTCGTGCTGCCGGGTCTATATATGACTGGTCCGTTCTATAATCGTGCGGTTCAACTCTGTTTTATTTTGTATGAACTTTCGAGTCGTGTTATGAGGTCGTGTCGGAATCACCGGCCGTAATTAGGATATTATATGGTAGGTTTGATTGGCTAGACTCGCTTATATCGTGGTACAAGAATAGGAGATTACTTGATGGGGCACAATAGCAGCACAGGCGATTTAGTGCAGCTGTCGCCCCTAGTTCTTTATGGGAGTCATGTTGAAGAGGGCGGCTGAAATTGCAAACAAGTTGCTGGCATTAACATGTGTAGAGTTAGATGCACTGGAAGCTAGCAGGGAATTAGAAGTTGCAGCTGCCGATCGATCTGAAGGACTATGAATTGGAGAGGAAAACAGCTAGGTGTAGCTCGTTTTAATTCGGCATCAGAGAGAAGAGACTTGTATATATGTATTTTTTTTATACGAACCCTCTGTATTTCATATAAAGAAAAAAAAATGTTCAAAAAGAGAGGGGGACATGAACCAAATCAGGGAAAGTACTCAAAAAAAGTACAATGGCTGAAACAAATGTGTAAAGAGTGAGAAAAAGGAGCAACGGCCTAAACATGACCCATATATATGTATGTGTAAGCAAATGAAGCAATCAAACATATGTGAAGGCAATGCAGCAACCAAATAGATGGAACACACCTCCAAAACATCAGCAACCATGAAACCTATACCATTACAATCTAAGCCCAGATTTAATAAAGGTAACCACCAAACCAAAAAAGAATCAAGCATACATAATTCAGGCAATGCGAAAATTAGGTAAGCCTTGCAAATTATGAACAAAAGCAGCTGAAGCATATGGAAGGCAGGAATCCCACCAATATTGTCCCTCATGATCCACCTCAAAATTAGCTAAACAATCAGCTACTTGATTCCCTTCACGAAGAATATGTGAAAAAGAAACATGTATGGAAGAGAGAATGGCACGACAATTGATCCAATCAGCCCTTAAACACCAAGGGACTGAGCATTTGTTATTGGCAAGAAAATGAATTGCAATTGTTGAATCACACTCAATCCAAAATGAACGCCATCCTTTTCTCGAAGCCATAAAAACTGCATAAATAATGGCTTGAAGCTCCGCTTCTAAGGCAATAGCATTGCCGATAGAACCAGCAAAATAACTCATACAATTGCCCAAGTGATCCCGGAAAATACCACCATAGCCTGCCGGCCCGAAGTTCCACGAGCAGCACCATCAGTGTTGACCTTGGATTCAAAAGAGACTTGTCTTACATGGTAGAATGTAGAACGAAGAGAGCTATGTAACACCCTGACCCAAAAATGTATATAAATTTAAATTAGTAAGTCCAAAGCAAATATGAAATAGGAACTCAAAATTCGAAAGATATTTTGAGTACCTGAAACTTAATCGATTTCAAGGACCATGTATATCACACCGGATGGTGCATTAAATCTCTATTCATTGACCAAGCATTGGTCGTAGATCAGTTCTAACCACAACTATCGCAAAGTAGTTTAAACCTCTAGAGTATATTGCTCTTCATAACCACAACCGCCTTCCCACTGAAAATATAACATGGGTCTCGATTAACCCGATTTAAGTCACCAACAATTACTATCAACTAATGATAACTTCAAGCATTCCAAGCAACAAATTTCCCAAAAGTTAATATCAACAAAATTTCTTACCACAGGACATAGTGAAACATAATTCGTCGTAATCAAAGGTGAGTTATTCCCCCAGTCGTATAAGCACCAAAACTAAAATTTTGGGACGGAAATGGAACGGAATGAGTAAGGGGATTTGCAACGTCACTCATCATTGGACCCGAGCGAACCCAAAATTTCAAATCACCAAAACTTGATCAAACCTAAAAACTAATTATATCGCTTTATAAAGTACAACGGACGGTTCAATAACCATACCTTCAACACACAAATTGAAGGTCAGTGACGCCGGAGAACTTGAGTAAACCACCGAAGAACGCAAAGCTTCCCTATCCAGTCATGATGAGATGTCAAGGAGATGAAGGGGACTGGTGTGCCCCGGTCTGTTCGACCAAGTTGGGTCCTCCCATTGAGAGCTCCAATCCCCCCCCCCCAAAACCGGTCTCGAAGGTCGGTGTCTAGGAAAAAGAAGAGTAGAAGACTCGGGTTCCATCTTCTACGAAAACAATATGGAGCGAAGAGTGCGCACGTCCCTCAGTTCCATCATTGTCTAGTGCCGACAATGGCGCGCCACCACCCTAGCGGACTCCAGTAGTGTCCCCGATCACTTTCTTTCCCCGTTGAGTTCGCCGAATTCCAATTTTCCGGCGAGATCACTCAAAACTTCAAACAAAATCGATCTCGCCTAAAAACTAGAATTCGGCAAACTCGCCGGGAAGGGAAAGTGATCGGGGACGCTGTTGGAATCCGCTCAGGTGGAGACACGTCGGACAGTGACGAACGGAGAGACGTGCGCACTTTAAGGACAGTGCGCACATACGCTCCATATCTGGCCTATATATATATATAGTTCATATCTAGAGCGAAGCTTCGCTCTGAAATTAAAGTGTGAAGTTCCCTATTTGACACACTTTTCAGTCATATTTTTATATTTTCACCGTTCAGATTGTAGAACCAAATGCATAGATCACTTTTGCAAAGTTTCATATTTGATGATCATTTGGGTGTTCATAATCATGATGTATTACATAAACAGTTCTGATTAAACATATTTATGGTCCGTTTATTCATTTAAGTTAATTCAGTACATAAATGATCATCAATTTGAATGAAATTTTGAATGAATTATCTATACATTAATATCAATAAACTAAACGGTGGAGATATTGAAATATAACTAAAAAGTGTGTCAAATAAAGAACTTCACACTTTAATTTCAGAAACTATATATATATATATATATATACCTGCACGTATTCTCTTTCAAGACGACCCATTTTGGGTTTGTTTTAATCACAGCCCTAGAAAATCATTTAATGCATCCAACGGCTAATGTTGTAAGTTGATGGAATTCCTGCAAGTATACATGGTGGATATAATATAGTGAATGGAAAAAAAAAAAGTTGTCGTTCCCACAAGGATATTAGTTCAATTCAAATTATGAAATATACCTAAATAATTACGTACACTAAAACACAAGATCACGATAACAATTTAAAGAAACAAACAAACAAGAAAATAAGTAAACATATAATGATGAATGAATCTAAGGTGTTAGAATCAACCACTAACAATCATGTTTATGCTTTGATGCAACTAACTAAATTTTTCGTTTCTCTATATGACAATTCATGTATCTAAGTCCAGGTACGGCATTAGACCATAGTTTTCTTTAAGTGCATGATTCTCTCCAGGTACGGCAGATGTCATATATCCTAGCATGCAGTCTATCTAGTTACAGCATAAATTTAACATGTAAGACTCATTATGTTCTAGAAAACAAAAGAATCATGCAAACCATTACTTCAGTTTAGGCCTCATCATTTGGCCTTTCGGCCCTAGCCCACCCTAAAACTCGCCCTACCCTATAGGGCTAAAGCCCTACCCGACCCTCCGTTAGGGTGGGCCGGCCTTAGCTCTTTTCAACTAGGGTAGGGCGAGGGTCAAGCAAATGAAACCCGACCTTACCCTACGGCTCTAGCCTATTGAACCCTTTAGGGCCAAACCCGGCCCGACTCTAAAAGTCCGGCCTTTAAACCCTAATAATTACTTATTTTTTATTGTTGTTAATATTTTTCTTATTTTTTATACAATACAACTAATCTTGTAAGTTTTATTTCTTTAATTTGTATTTTTCTTTATTAAATAACGATTGATTTTTGGTGATTTAGAAAGATAGTTAATGAAATATATGAATATAACTACTTAGATTAATAATTCTAGATGTCTTAAGTTAAATATAATGTATATATATATTAAATATGATTGAAAATAGGGTCTTGTATCGCATATATCCCTTGAGGTAATATTTGAGGGAAAAAAAACTTAAAACTGATCAATTTATTTCGTTAAACAAAATAACGTCATATTCGGTCTTTTCAGCTCTATTTAGCTCTATTCAAAGGGCCGGCCTTACCCGGCGCTATTAGCCCTAGCAAAATGGGCTTTAAGGACAGGTAAGGATTTGCATATTTGAGTCCCGACTCTACCCGACCTTAAATTTTGTTGACCAAGTCAAAACCCTACCCAACCCTACCCTAAGCCCTAAAATTTAGGGTAGGGCCGGCCCATAATGAGGCCTACTTCAGTTACGACAATAATATACTTCACAACTCTTAATCAAAAGAAACTAATTTGAATTATATTGTAGGTATGTCTCAAACTCATCTTCTAATTTACTAGATGCAAAGCCCTAAGATGATCAATCAAAGAACTCAAACATATAACATCAATTAAAATAGTGACTAAGAATTCATCATAAAGAAACTATAAATTTATTAATCAATCATCAAAAATATAAACAATTATGCTAAGGCATCATCCTAACCTTAGAAAAGGTTTAACAAAACATGACTAAAGAAAACATAACGAAAACATAAAAAGAATGGAAAGGTGAAGGGTGGATGAATCTCTACTCCTTTAGGCGTCTTCAACGTGCTGCCGAGACCTCCCTCAATGTGAAATTCGTGCTCCCTTAAATAGAAAAGTTTTCTGCTCATCTTTGATTTCAATTTTCCTTGTAAGACTTGGATTCAAACTCCTTTCTTGATATGGAATGGGAAAACCTTGAGATATCTCTTGTAGAACTAAGAATACATGTACTCCATAAATCCTCATCTTTATTATTGTCCTTGAAGCTTTAGGGTTGACGATCTTGTGCCATGGAACTTGAGTTGTAATACCCCGAAAATTTGATGTTAGTTTCTAATATTATTTGGGGGTTTTTGAGTTAGAAGTTAGTGTGTTTTGGAGGTTCGAAGGAAGAGCGGAAGAGTTCTGTTGTATAATTTCCGAAGCGGTATTATGGTTTTGGAAGAGTCAAGAGTCGACTTTTTATTCTGTTGGGTTTCTCAAGAAACTTCCTTCATGATAGTTGTAGAGCTCGTCAATACGAGTTCGTAGACATGTGGTACGCGTAAAACGGACGTCGTATGTGGAAGTTATGGTCTGCGGAAGTTGTGACTTTTCGGGAATATTTAGGTTAAATAGGTACGGGTCCTCAGTTTTTTTTCAGAAACCAGTTTTTTTTTCCTCCCTCTCCTTCTCTCTCCCCGACCCCGAGAGAACCCAAGTTCTCCAGCCGACTCGACCCGGACCCGGTGACCCGACCCGGCTTTTCCGGCCACCTCCGACCGACCCAGACGACGGCACCGGTCGGGTTTTCTTCCTCTCCTCCGTCCGAGCTGCCCTGTGGTGGTGACTTGCGCCGATTCAATCCCGAAGTGGTGACCCGAGGCTTGGGAAGTCCGGCTTGGAGACCGATCGGGTTTCCCACCTCCGGCGGCGGCGACCGGCTTAGAACCAGTCGGGATTGACGCTCCTTGGCGTCCTGGTTCGTTTGCTAGTGGTCTCCTAGCACGACTCACGGTGTGGAGTGGCGGTGAAGGATTTCCAACTTTCCGGCCGGTTTTCCGGCGTGCTCCGACCGTTTGGGCAGGTACTCCAGTTATGAAAGATGCTTGGTTTCCCTTGTTTGTCGTTTTGGGTTGCTTGGAGTGTCAATAGAGTGAGGTTTGGGGTGGCGCGTGGGACCCACGCGCCGTCGCCTTTGGCGGCGTGTGGAAGCGCGTCCGGGTAATGTGAATGGGTTAGTTGCTGTGTTAGCTAGTATGAGTTGCTGTGAGTGACTGTTTTACGGATTTGATTCAGTTTTCCCTTAATTTAATCTTTTGGAAATTAAGGAGATTGTTGTTGTAGATTTGACTTGGTGTGTGTCAACTTTTCTATGTCTTGAGAGGTTTCGGGGAAAGCTTGTTCTCAAGGGACAAGTTTTTGGTTTAAAATGAGGTCAAGGTCCAAGAGTGAAATGTCATAGTCGTATCTAGTAAGTGATAATCACTTGTTTTGTTGGTCACTAAGTTGTTTTGTGCTACCTAGGTGTTTAACAAAGTTGGTGTTGTGCTTGAGTTGTGCGTGCGAAGACGCAGCTGGATTTGAGGTGAGTAACATCTCACTAAGGTCCGCTTTCGGACCAATCATTATAATAATTATGATGATTTTGATGATGATTTTGACAATGATTTTGTGATGTTGTTTTTGAGAATGATGATGATGATAATTATTATGATGATGATTGTGATGTTGTTTTTGAGAATGATGATGATGATAATTATTATGATGATGCTATTTTTATATTGTGAGTAAATCTCACATGGGTTCTTAAAGAACCGAATTTACTTTATAATTTTGTTTTATTAATTGAGAAATTGTCCTTGAAGGAAAATGATTTTGTTTTAAAAATAAATGAGCTTGATCGTCAACGGCTCATGGTAAGTGAAAACCAGTTTTCTGATAAAAATAAATCTTTTAAAAGGACTTTCGATCATGTGATATGGTGTTGTTGAAATATGTTGTTGATAGATTTTCTAGTGGGAATATCTATGTCTTTGTTTATATAAATATATCTAGGCGGAAAGATATAATTTATGAAGTGTTCTTGTGATGTTGTTGATGATATTTTTATATTGAATTGTTGTTAAATAGTCAAACCGGGTTCCTAGCCCCAATTCGGGTGATAGGTTACGGTTATGATTGTATTATTATTTTGTGAATTGACAAGTGTCATGTTGGGAGAGTATTGGAGGGTGTGCCTTAGTAGTGATTGTGTGCTTTAGTTGTAGATGTATGCCTTAGTGGTGAGTGAGTGCATTAGTTGTGGAATTGTTGTCTTAGTGGTGAATGTTTGCATTAGTTGTGGTTGTGTGCCTGTGTGGTGGTTTTGAGTATTAGAATATGAGCCTTCGTGGTGGACCGGGAACCGAGCCTTGGCCGGGTGATTGGTTACGGTCAGTTTTAGAGCTCTAGTCTGTCGGTACTTCATGGGGGATGACTATGTGTTGACGAACCCATGAGTACGTGTTTTCTCTAGTTACTTATGGGGGATGACTGTGCGTTGACGAACCCATAAGTAAGAGTAGAGAAATGTTTGGGTGCTATTCTTAAGTGATGTTGTTTAAATTCCTTGCTTTGAGTATCTCCTGAACTATGCTTGTCCGCAGGAGATTCTTTAATTTTAATTGTGTGATTTTAATGGAATTCCTGAACTACACTTTCTGCAGGATTTCATTTATGACTTTGAGTGATTGTGAATTGTTGTGTTTTTCTTAAATTTCTCCTTTCGTTTTCTCTTGCTTGGAAGTGTTTTCCTGAATTTGTTTTTAATGCATGAACTCTTGGTTTTACCTTATGTGTTGTTGGGTTGAGTCTATTGTCGTAGATTTACTCATACGAGCTTTTAAAGCTTACCGGGTTTGTTGTTTACAACCCGGTGCACTATTCTATGGTGCAGAGGTTGTTTTTACAGGTGAGGAAGTTCAAGACTGAGACGTAGAGGTCTAGAAGCTGTTTCTTAGGATTTATTCATTTTGTTAATTGTCGTTAAATTGTAGTGAGCTCTTTTGAGCATGACATATACTTGACTTCTCAAGTTATGTAAGTGTTGAATGTTATTAGATGACTCTTTTTATTTTTGTATTCATGCCTTAAATTTGGATTTTTATTTATCCGAAATTTGGGGTGTGACAGTTTGGTATCAGAGCTTAGATTTACATATTTGGTGATAATCATTACTTCGGAGTGATGGCCCGACTGCAGCGGATCACCATCATAAACTCTTCGGTATTGATATGTCATTGGGTATGTGAAGGGTTAGGTGTCGCCTCTAGGTCAATAGGATGACAGAGTAGAGAGTACTCTGTTATTGGGATTTTGAATCTTGATTGTCCATCTTAAGTTACTGTCTTGGTTAATAAATGTTGCATTTGACTTATACTTGGGTTTAAGTTCTATGCATAAGTTAACCAAGGTTTACTTGCTTCTTAGGTGATGGATCCTCCGCAAGGGAGAGCTAGAGGCCGAGGTAGGGCCAGAGGGGCCGGTAGAGCCAGAGGGGCAGGTGGGGCCAGAGGCAGCGGTAGGGCTCCACCTGTGGATGATTTCTTTAAGGAGGAGGTGGTGTTGGAGGAGCCGGTGCCAGTTGCTGTAGATGATGGTCTACGATTGGCCAGGCTGGCTCAGGGTATCATTAGGTTAGGAGCGCCTTCCTTTCATGGAGGTACGGACTTCCTAGTAGCGGATCACTGGATAGAGGGCATGGAGACATACTTTACCCTTATCGTGTGTACGGAGATTGAGAAGATGCGTATTGCTACGTTTCTTCTCAAGGATGAGGCACGGGTATGGTGGAGCGGGGTAGAGAGAGCTAGAGATGTGACCGCTTTGTCTTGGGAGGGGTTCGTACAGCTCTTTCGGGAGAAGTATTTTCCTGCTACTGTGAGGGAGCAGTTGGAGCTTGAGTTCATAGCTCTAGTGCAGGGCTTGATGAGTGTCAGGGATTATGAGGCACGTTTTTCTCAGTTGTATCGATTCGCGAGAGAGATGGATGCAGTGGCCTTGTCACGGAAGTTCATTCGGGGTTTGAGGCATGAGCTCCGAAATGTTGTGAGTTCACACCGTTTTGCTACTTTGGCAGAAGCGGTAGAGAGTGCCCTTGCAGTTGAGCAGGAGGAGGCCATGCATGAGGCCGAGGGACTAAGAGATGTGCATGGGAAGGGGAAGGCCGTTGCAGGAGGCAGTGGCTTTGAGGGTTTTCATGGTGCGTCTGGGAAGCGGCAGCGGACCGATCAGCAGGCTCTAGCTACGGTGCCAGCTGCACCTATCCGACAGGTAGAGCCCTTGAGATGCTACCGTTGCGATGGGTTAGGACATATTGCTAGGGAGTGCCACAAGCGGAAGACTCAGGCTTGCTATAGTTGTGGGCAGGTGGGGCACCTGGCTAGGGATTGTACTCGACCTTAGGAGGACAGATAGGGTACCAGCAGAGGCATTTGTCTCCGACCCTGTAGTATTCAGGTGAGCTTTTGTTTAACTATTGTTAAGTTGCAGTGGGTGAAGTCTTGTCGTTTGTGCCTTGTGATTGTAGTTAAAATTTGTGTGGTAGACCTTCTGTGTGAATGAGTTTTGTGTGAATCTGATGCCTTCATGATTTATTGACTTGTAGCAGTGTTGATTTATGTTGTGTGACAAAGTTCTTTTGAAAGCTTGTAGTGTCATAGTGAGTTGACGAGGATGCAATGCAAATATTGTTTCGTTTTGAGTTCACATGCTTGTGTAGTTGTGTGTCGAACTATGGCTTGTGATTTAACTTAGGAGTCTTGAGAAAGAAGTATTTGGTTTGTTTGTATGAGGGATTTAATTCATGAGATTTTTTTTTTGATTTATTACTTTGGTTGAGTTAGTGCTTGTTTATTTGGGGGAGCGGATGGCTCCAGGAGATGTGGATTAAATTGTTTTCGAAGTGTCTGAGTTTTTGTGAATTTTCTTTCAGGCAGGGTTACCCATTTTTAAGGGAGGTTATGCCAAAATTTTGGTAGAATATAATTTCCCTTGAGGTGGGTCCCGTAAGGTTTATACCAGATTTCAAGGGGGAAATCCGAGGTAGGTCCTGACAATTAGTAGAGTAGTAGTATTGTATTTTGTAGAGAAATGTGTCTCTGGTTGGTTCTTTTTTTTCCACTAGGTGGAGTGTGGATTAGTGTGTTTAAATTTCGGGGACGAAATTTCTTTAAGGAGGGTAGAGTGTAATACCCCGAAAATTTGATGTTAGTTTCTAATATTATTTGGGGGTTTTTGAGTTAGAAGTTAGTGTGTTTTGGAGGTTCGAAGGAAGAGCGGAAGAGTTCGGTTGTATAATTTCCGAAGCGGTATTATGGTTTTGGAAGAGTCAAGAGTCGACTTTTTATTCTGTTGGGTTTCTCAAGAAACTTCCTTCATGAAAGTTGTAGAGCTCGTCAATACGAGTTCGTAGACACGTGGCACGCGTAAAACGGACGTCGTATGTGGAAGTTATGGTCTGCGGAAGTTGTGACTTTTCGGGAATATTTAGGTTAAATAGGTACGGGTCCTCAGTTTTTTTTCAGAAACCAGTTTTTTTTTCCTCCCTCTCCTTCTCTCTCCCTGACCCCGAGAGAACCCAAGTTCTCCAGCCGACCCGACCCGGACCCGGTGACCCGACCCGGCTTTTCCGGCCACCTCCGACCGACCCAGACGACGGCACCGGTCGGGTTTTCTTCCTCTCCTCTGTCCGAGCTGCCCTGTGGTGGTGACTTGCGCCGATTCAATCCCGAAGTGGTGACCCGAGGCTTGGGAAGTCCGGCTTGGAGACCGATCGAGTTTCACACCTCCGGCGGCGGCGACCGGCTTAGAACCAGTCGGGATTGACGCTCCCTGGCGTCCTGGTTCGTTTGCTAGTGGTCTCCTAGCACGGCTCACGGTGTGGAGTGGCGGTGAAGGATTTCCAACTTTCCGGCCGGTTTTCCGGCGTGCTCCGACCGTTTGGGCAGGTACTCCAGTTATGAAAGATGCTTGGTTTCCCTTGTTTGTCGTTTTGGGTTGCTTGGAGTGTCAATAGAGTGAGGTTTGGGGTGGCGCGTGGGACCCACGCGCCGTCGCCTTTGGCGGCGTGTGGAAGCGCGTCCGGGTAATGTGAATGGGTTAGTTGCTGTGTTAGCTAGTATGAGTTGCTGTGAGTGACTGTTTTACGGATTTGATTCAGTTTTCCCTTAATTTAATCTTTTGGAAATTAAGGAGATTGTTGTTGTAGATTTGACTTGGTGTGTGTCAACTTTTCTATGTCTTGAGAGGTTTCGGGGAAAGCTTGTTCTCAAGGGACAAGTTTTTGGTTTAAAATGAGGTCAAGGTCCAAGAGTGAAATGTCATAGTCGTATCTAGTAAGTGATAATCATTTGTTTTGTTGGTCACTAAGTTGTTTTGTGCTACCTAGGTGTTTAACAAAGTTGGTGCTGTGCTTGAGTTGTGCGTGCGAAGACGCAGCTGGATTTGAGGTGAGTAACATCTCACTAAGGTCTGCTTTCGGACCAATCATTATAATAATTATGATGATTTTGATGATGATTTTGATGATGATTTTGACGATGATTTTGTGATGTTGTTTTTGAGAATGATGATGATGATAATTATTATGATGATGATTATGATGTTGTTTTTGAGAATGATGATGATGATAATTATTATGATGATGCTATTTTTATATTGTGAGTAAATCTCACATGGGTTCTTAAAGAACCGAATTTACTTTATAATTTTGTTTTATTAATTGAGAAATTGTCCTTGAAGGAAAATGATTTTGTTTTAAAAATAAATGAGCTTGATCGTCAACGGCTCATGGTAAGTGAAAACCAGTTTTCTGATAAAAATAAATCTTTTAAAATGACTTTCGATCATGTGATATGGTGTTGTTGAAATATGTTGTTGATAGATTTTCTAGTGGGAATATCTATGTCTTTGTTTATATAAATATATCTAGGCGGAAAGATATAATTTATGAAGTGTTCTTGTGATGTTGTTGATGATATTTTTATATTGAATTGTTGTTAAATAGTCAAACCGGGTTCCTAGCCCCAATTCGGGTGATAGGTTACGGTTATGATTGTATTATTATTTTGTGAATTGACAAGTGTCATGTTGGGAGAGTATTGGAGGGTGTGCCTTAGTGGTGATTGTGTGCTTTAGTTGTAGATGTATGCCTTAGTGGTGAGTGAGTGCATTAGTTGTTGAATTGTTGTCTTAGTGGTGAATGTTTGCATTAGTTGTGGTTGTGTGCCTGTGTGGTGGTTTTGAATATTAGAATAGGAGCCTTCGTGGTGGACCGGGAACCGAGCCTTGGCCAGGTGATTGGTTACGGTCAGTTTTAGAGCTCTAGTCTGTCGGTACTTCATGGGGGATGACTATGTGTTGACGAACCCATGAGTACGTGTTTTCTCTAGTTACTTATGGGGGATGACTGTGCGTTGACGAACCCATAAGTAAGAGTAGAGAAATGTTTGGGTGCTATTCTTAAGTGATGTTGTTTAAATTCCTTGCTTTGAGTATCTCCTGAACTATGCTTGTCCGCAGGAGATTCTTTAATTTTAATTGTGTGATTTTAATGGAATTCCTGAACTACACTTTCTGCAGGATTTCATTTATGACTTTGAGTGATTGTGAATTGTTGTGTTTTTCTTAAATTTCTCCTTTCGTTTTCTCTTGCTTGGAAGTGTTTTCCTGAATTTGTTTTTAATGCATGAACTCTTGGTTTTACCTTATGTGTTGTTGGGTTGAGTCTATTGTCGTAGATTTACTCATATGAGCTTTTAAAGCTTACCGGGTTTGTTGTTTACAACCCGGTGCACTATTCTATGGTGCAGAGGTTGTTTTTGCAGGTGAGGAAGTTCAAGACTGAGACGTAGAGGTCTAGAAGCTGTTTCTTAGGATTTATTCATTTTGTTAATTGTCGTTAAATTGTAGTGAGCTCTTTTGAGCATGACATATACTTGACTTCTCAAGTTATGTAAGCGTTGAATGTTATTAGATGACTCTTTTTATTTTTGTATTCATGCCTTAAATTTGGATTTTTATTTATCCGAAATTTGGGGTGTGACATGAGTTCTCCACAAATGTTTGGAAATCCGAGCATATTTTCTGATCTGACCTATCTTCATTTAAATAATTAATTATAACTCGGTCTAGAAGTATCGAATCCGTAAACTTCTACATAAAGTAGACTTCTGTAGCTTTCCAATGATGTAAGGCTCATAGTCTGATTCGATCCGAGTAATTCCCAATAATTCGGTAAAGTTAATTGTTCTGCATAGGCAGATTCTGACATTTGGGATTGCAGTCTTCTTTCAATCCTTATTTGCTCATTTTATCTTATTTTCTTCACTCTAAGACACAAACCTACACATAATCCTTTTCGTATCCTTTTCAGATATGGATGAACATAATTCTATCAAACTTGAACCGTTCATGTTTATAACAGAAAAACGCAATTTTGAGTGCCTTAATGATAACCAAATTGGCTGAAATTTTTCAGAGATGATCCATATATTAATATCTAAAGACTATACGGTGGAGATGTGAAAATTCGATTAAAAAGCGAGTCTAAAATAGAAATCTGCATCGTAAGAATAAATAAGGATGTGTGTAGAAGAGAAAACCTATATATACACATATATACATATATATATATAAGGAAAAGAGATGGTTGGTGTATATATATACATATTTATATATACATATATATATATATATATATATATATATATATATATATATATATACTTAGTATGAATGGCCAAGATCTCTACTAGACATAATCAACGACTTTGATTCCACCAACCATCTCTTTTCCTTATTTTTTTAAATAATTTTCCGACTTCAGAAATTCATATAATATAACTCAGGACTGAAAACTTCTCCAAAGATTCTCACGAAGTCGTCTTGAAGTGTACATTAATATCGAACTCTTATATCAAGGTCTTCACCTTGTAAAAATCTCTGCCAAATATCTCAAGAATTTACTTAATATCCGAGATCGTTAAATAATCTTATCATATTTAACTATGACAAATTCTCCACGGCTCATTCTCGAGCATCCTATTGCCTACCAAGTTTCAAAATATATTTCAATAATTCCCATTAACTAACCAAATATATAATTTTGGAGTCCCACGAAAAGTTACACATGATAAATAAATAATCAACAATATCAACGAATACAAATTTATCAAAACAGCTGTAGGTAACTTAATAAAATTTTCGAGGCCCACATTTATTAGAATATATAATAACTTCCAAATTAACGAAGTATTACAAGCTAAGGGAGAATGATTCTATTACTTTTTTTTTCTTTTCATTCACTGTAATAAAACTTAGCAAGATGATGCATATACAATTATGCATTGATCTAGTGATGGAGAATGCTCATCCACTACTAGTTGTTGACCACAGTTTCTAAGTATCAAAGAAACAAGAACCAGACATGAAATTGAAAAGGGTAGCAGCTAGCCTCTACTCCAATGATTAACAACAATGCATGTGAACAATTTTTTGAAACAGAATTTCTAATACAACTTTCTTGCATACTCAAACTCTTGGAAAGGCATGAACATGAAGTCCCCTATTGATATGTAGCGTGACCATCGTCTTGTATTTCACCACCTTTTTCTCGCCAGTGAGCTTGAATATGTAGTTGTTTAAAAGCACGGCAGCGAAGATCTTCATTTGGAGATAACTATAATCCCTTCCCAGACAAATTCTTGGACCGGCCTGCATTATAACTATATCATCAGTACTCTCATAACTAAGCAACCTTATCAAGAAAATATTAGCTTGGTGTTCTTCATATATTACATTGAAGGCTATGAATTTGAAAGGGCTTTCTTCCTTGAAATTCCCATTTCCGTCCAGCCATCTCTCTGGCCGGAACTCTTCTGCATCATCACCCCATATATACTTCATCCTGCCCATTGAATAAGGTTGGTATATCACTAGTTCTCCTTTTCTCACACTATGTCCATCAGGCCATGTATCATCAGAAAAACAAACCCTCGCATTCTATAAACAAATAAGAGCGCACCAAAATCATTAACTAAGAAGTTAGTTAAAGAGTGGTTCAAATCAAGATCAGCAAAGAACCGTAACATTCAATACATGTACGATATTTATCCAAGATGTTTAAGTTACCATTGGAACTGTTGGATAGAGTCTGAGTGTCTCATTCAAAGCAGCATGGAGATATTGCAATTTGCTAAGGACTTCTTCAGTAAGGTTGGCTGCAACTTCATCGGCGCTTGAAGTATTATTCAGACCTGTTGCTTTTCTAACTTCTTGTACAATTTTTTCTTGTATATCAAGATTCTTGCACATCATATAAATAAACCATGAAAGAGCAGAAGCAGTTGTGTCTTTGCCGGCAGCAATAAAACTGAGGACCATGTCTCTCAAGTACTTTGGATCAGTCTCTTTAGCTTCCAAAAGTTTGGAGATGAAGTCTCTTCTCTTTGACTGCAATTTAACATCAACATATATCAGTAACGTTGATCAATTGATACTGTGTCGATTCAATCTAGAATAGAAAGGAAGGTAACTCACAAGTTGCTCATCTTCTTCTGATTTATGGAGTGTTTCAATCTTTCTGTTGATTAAATTGTATATGAAGTTATGCATCACTTTTATATTTTTGCTTATAACTGCTTCCGTACCAATGTTCAAAAACCGTTTGATCTTCCAGAAGACATCAGCAACACGATAAAGGGTAGTGCTGCTTACATCATCAAAAGCATCGGAAAATCGGATACCTTCTTCATTTCCAGACATGGTATCTAGATCGATACCAAGTAGAATCGTGACGATTGCATCCAAGGTTGATTTCATAAACAAAACCTGCCAACAGAACGAAGATCAATTAATTAATCAATTTTCAAGAAAACCAGAAAATATATACACACACACTCACTTGCATCTCTATTGATTTGTCGCAGGCTGCAGCTTCATGAATTATGCTACGAAGTTTTACTGCAGTGGTCTTGATGATGTCACTGCTGAAGTCCCTAAGTACTTTAGTTGAGAATTGAGAACTTGATGCCTTCCTCTGATGGCGCCACTTTTCCCCGTCCACAGCGAAGATCCCATCTCCCATAGAATCTGTTATAAGGTTGTACACGTACGACCCCTATAGAAAATCTTGTAGTACTTGGTAAGTTGGTAGCAACAAATAAAAGGAAGGCAAAATGAATCATCATAGAATCGTTATGTACGTAGTAATAACTTTTTGTTTGAATAAACCTTGGACTTATCTAATTAATCTTTCAGTTATTTGATAATATATAGGATACCATATTTATTTGTACGTACCTTGCCATAGTTTCCAAAGTTGGTTTTGAGTATGTGTTCAACATTTGCAGGATCTGCAGTGTACACTGCATATTTGAACAAGTCAAGTATCCTGTAAGTTTTGTATTTGCTTGCAAGCTCAGTGTGGTAATGGTGAAGCGTGCGACGGTGGGATAGTTGGTGCAAGACAGTTCCGACAACAGGCGGGTATCTCTTGTTCTTCTTCGGCCAGAAAATCGATGCTAAAAGAATCACTACTGCTAAACTTATCACTGCGGGAGGAAAAGCAGTGAAAAGAAAATCCATGATGGTATTGAATATTGAAGGACCGATCGATGATGAAGTTAATATATATATATATATATATATATATATATATATATATATACACGATCGATCAAATTGGACGTATAGACTGCATGGGAAGAGTTATGAGTACTCGTCAACTGCCACTGTATCAACTTATTACATAAAAAAGACATCCAGCAGGCTCCACTCCCAAGTAATTCAACTGTCTACTGGGGATGGTTAGTTGTTGTATCACATACAAGTACGTGGTAGTTGTTCTTCATGCGTAAAGACAGATCTGTGCCAAAAGGATTACAACGAAACGAAAAGAAAAACACACAAGTTGCAGACATGTCTAATAATCTCCGGTGCCACAACAAAGACGGGACATGGAATTTAGGGTTAATCCGGCCAATTGTTCATATATATAAATATACACATTTCACCGTCGTCGTTCCCAAATTGCTCTGTTGATCTTGAAAGCCTAGCTATCTCGGCCAACAGCTGCCGTTGTACCAACAAATAATTCAAGGTTGGATCCGCTTACTCCATTAAAATTGAGGATCAGCACGGAGATATCAAACTAGTCTTTACATGGTTGATCATCACTGTTGTAACTATACCCATAGAACCCAATAAACTACAAAGCTGGCTGGAAGCTTTGACCAGATTTCCATCCATATTAGCAGATTTACACGAATTCGAATCAAGGAAATTAAAGTTCATCGGTTAAATAATAATAAATAATAATGGATCAATAATAATAATTGAAACTACCAGCTTTGGCATGTAATTAACTTTACATGCAATTGTTCTTAGGAACTTATCAAGCCTATCAGCATCATAACCCTAAAGACAAAGAAAATGTAAAAGAACCATAAAACAAGTCAAATAATAGCAAGCTGGTGAGCATTGGCTTCAATTCAAAATGAAGTGTACAGAATTTTAATTGATAAGACTATCAAATACAAGAAGGGACATTTTGATAAATACAAAGTGTTGTGTAGTTTTATTATCAAAAATCTATTAAATACAAATTTTCTTATGATCTAAAAAAAACAACAACATTAAAATTTATTTTAATAAATTAGATATATAAAAGGAGGACAAAAATAAGTGATCAATTTAATTATATCGTCCATTAAAACCGTAAAAGTAGCAATTCATCAAATTTTTTAATTAAAATTATTAATTTTAGGGGTGCCATATATCAAAGTTTTCATTGATTTTATTAAAATTAATTAAATCTTATACTAGTTTGCAAGGAGTCAATATTTGATTGGGGCTTGGTCTCTTCATGGCTCCGCCAGTGACTTGAAGTGTATGTCTTCGGTCTTAGGTGCATTGATTCCTGTCATGATTATATGAAATGGTGCAGCCTGGGAGCGTTGATAGATCCATCAATTAGTGCTGGGCAGTTCCGATCGACAAGCTATTACGTACGTACAGGGAGATAGGAGGTAGCTCTTGTCCTTGTCCCAGAATTACATTGAAACGTACTATTTCCTAATCTGATGAAGCCACAACGAAGAAGGGAGAAGAGAGCGACATGCATCGATCATCATGATACATGCATCGATCATCATTTCCTAATTGTATCGTCACCGTCGACGTTCCCAATTTGGTATTAAGCATCTTACGGCGTATCAAATCCATTAAAGCATACCAATAAACTAATAGCATATCCCGCCCAACCGCGGCTGCCATTAAAATTGAGGACATGAACACTTCAAAAACTTCAAAAAGAAAAAAAAGAAAAAAATCGTTGGCATATTCTTATATCTTATCCCGGCTGATCTAGACGGGTTAAAATCGATTTCACTTTAGAACTTGCAAGCTGCTCAATTGGTCTAGCTAGCTAAATATATAGAACTTTCAATCACAAGGTTATATGCAGATTAGGGTGAAACATAGTAAGATAGTAGGGTGACAATAATCCACCTTGTTACAATTTGTGTTGTTGTGAACCATGATTTGGTAATCTCCAATACTCATCGACTACAAGTTCCTTTCGTCTTCGTTTCTATTTTTGGCAATAGAAATTTTCTTGAATGATAGAGAGATCAACATATCAAAAGAAAGGGAGGGACGTACATGAGATCAACATCAACTACAAGTTCTTGATATACCAAAGAAACACAGAAACAAAACTGCTTGCTTAAAGAAGATCAAGGGCTAGCCCTTATTATTGATCGATTTCCAAAAGAAGCAGACAATGATGCACTTCCTACGTACCTACTTCAAGAAATGACATTGATGATGGGCGACCAAACTAACCGTCTTGCGTGCTCAAACTCTTGGAGAGGCATTAACATGAAGGCCTCCATCTATATGGAGGGTGACCATGGTCTTATAATTGACAACTTTCTTCTCATCATTGAGCTTGAAGATGTAGCTACTTATAAGTATAGCAGAAAAGATCTTCAACTGAATGTAACTGTACTCTTTTCCTAAACAAATTCTTGGACCAGCCTGCGTTATAGAAAACGGTCAGCAGTACGACAACATTCAATCCATAAGATCAACAATTTACTTGTTTTTATAATTACATTGAAGGCTATGAATTTGAAAGGGCTTTCTTCTTGAAAATTGCCATTTTCGTCAAGCCATCTTTCTGGAGGAAACTCTTCGGCATCATCACCCCATATAAACTTCATCCTGCCCATTGAGTAAGGTTGGTATACTACCAGTTCTCCTTTTTTGACACTAAATCCATCTGGCCATGTATCATTAGAGAAGCAAACCCTCGCATCCTGTAAACAATATAAGTATATAACAAATAACATTAACTAAGAAGTAATGAAAAACAAATATTTCAAATCACTTGCAGCAGCCTATTAATAGAATCTTAACATTGCAATTATGCACATCATATGTTAAGTTACCAATGGAACAGTAGGATAGAGCCTGAGTGTCTCACTCAAAGCTGCATGGAGATATTGCATTTTGCCTAGGGCTTCTTCAGTAAGGTTGGATGCAACTTCATCGGCTCTTGAAGTACTATTCAGACCTGTTGCTTCTCTAACTTCCTGCGCAATCTTTTCTTGTATGTCGAGATTATTGCACATCATATAGAAAAACCATGAAAGAGCAGAAGCAGTTGTGTCTTTGCCAGCAGCAATAAAACTGAGAACCATATCTCTTAAGTATTTTGGATCAGTCTCTCTAGTTTCCAAAAGCCTTGAGATGAAGTCTCTTTTCTTTAACTGCAGTTTACCCTCACTGTATCAGGTAACATTAATTTTGATATTATATCAGCAGTTCAGTCTAGACTATAGAAAAAGAAGCTGGATAACTCACAGGTAGCTCTTCAGTTTCAAATTTATGAACGTTCTCAATCTTTTCTGTTGATTAATTTGTATATATTTTGCCTTAGCGAGGCTTCCCTACCAATGTTCAAGAACCGTTTGCTCTTCCAGAAGATTTCAGATATACGATGAAGGGTAGCTTCGTTTGCATCATCAAAAGCATTGGAAAACCGAATATTCTCTTCATTATTTGTTCCACACATGGTGCCTAGGTCGATACCAAGTAGAATCTTGACGATGGAATCCAAGGTTGATTTCATAAACAAATCCTTCAAACACGCAAAACGAACATGAAGTAAATTAATATATCTATATTAGATAAACAAATTATACAACGCATAGTGCTAAATATATGTGTGCGTGTGTGTGTACATGTATAGTATGTTGTATATGAGTCGACGTTGCAAACACACTTGGACATCCATAGATTTGTTGCAGCTGGCAGCTTGATGAATTATGCCAGAAAGTTTTACTCCATTTGTTTTGAAGATTTCACTGCTGAAGTCTCTAAGTACTTTGGTCGAGAATTGAGAGCTTGACGCCTTCCTCTGATGCCGCCATTTGTCCCCATCCACAGCAAAGATCCCATCGCCCAACACATCAGACAGAATGCTATGCAGGTACAATCCCTACACATAAATATTGGTGGACTTCAGTCAATATGAACGACTGAAGAAAAAAAAAACAGATATTATATGAAACATTCAGCATATTAGACGTGTTAATATGCTAACATATCAAAAACACATAGATATTTGTGCCATATATATTAGCATGTATATATGTTAACACGTCTAACATATATATTCAGTTCAATATCATCAATAATACCTTGCCATAGTTTGCAACATTTGTTTTGAGCATGTATTCAACATTTGCTGGATCTATCGTGTAAACCGCATATTTGAACAAGTCAAGTATTATGTAAGTTTTGTACTTGCATGCAAGCGCTGTGTGGTAATGGTGCAGCCAGGGGAAATGGATCACTTGGTGCAAGACAGTTCCGGCAACAGGAGGGTACCTCTTGTTCTTCTCTGGCCAAAAAATTGCGGCCAGAAGAAAAACCACTAAACATATTGCTATAGGAGGTAAAACAGAGGAAAGAAAATCCATTACACTGTATGGAATTGTATTGAGCGTGTATCTTAGATTGATCAAATGAATACCTCTACGATGGATGATGATGAAGTTAGAATTCAGACATGAAATTATACATAGTATCATCAAGTGAACGTAGTAGACTGCATGGCAATGAACTATGTGCATTCATCAACTGCTACTGTGCCAACTTACAGGAAACTTCAATGCTCCACTCCATTAAAGGAGGCACCTAGCTACTGAGAATGTTGTTTATCAGAATGAATGTGGTTGAGTTATTAGTAACGAATTCTTCGATCTTAGGTTCACTATTGATTGCATCTACACAAAGCTTCCTCTCCGATCATGTGAGGCAATTCCAACAACATGCAGTTAGGAATTGTTGTTCTTCGGGCAATGATCGACATTGGTGCGGTGAAACTTACAAATTAAGTTCAACTTCATACATGATACATGTCTTAATCCTTGATGCCACAGCAAGGAAGGCATAGAGAAGTAGCTAGGGCAACACCAAGTGACCAACACACAGAAGAAATGGAAAATTAAACACCGGACTGTACCGTAGCAGACGAAGTTAGCCTAAAAACGAAAAGAAAACGAGAGGGAGATAGGAAACTTAATTTCGGACTGTGCTGTCATCGTCCTCTTCCTCCACTTGGCCTATAATGATGATCATGATGTATTGACACCGGAAAAATCTATGTCTGTCGACAGCTGCCGTTGTACCTACCCGACTTAATAATAGTCTTCACGTGGTGGTATAACTGTGATATATACCTACCCGACTTATATAAGATCGAGGGTTGGTACTAGTAAAGTTGGTGTAGAGTGTAGAACTGCATGCAAGCTTTGTATATTCCTCTGTATATTGCGTAGTAGATGGGAAGATTGGATTAGAAGTTTAGAACAACGATAAATCTGGCTGGCCAAATTTCCGTCGCTTATATCTCACCCCAGCAGGTTTAGACGAATTAGGGGAACCCTAATTTTCATCAGTAACTGTAATTTTCTTATGGATCTACAAGCTTTGGGAAATTAAAAACAGAAGTGGAAAGCCCAAAGAAGTCGAACTAAACGGATCGGTGCGTAGTTTGGTACTTGGCATGGAGGTATTCTTGCCCAACTACACGAAAACATGTTTAATGTGTTCTATTGCTCTTTAATTTCTTTTTGGAACCAAGCCAAATATTCTGATTTTAAGCTAGGTTTTCGAAGAACTTAAAAAAAAATTACAAATATAAACCATGATCTTTGGCAATATTAATATTCTAAACAATTAAAAAAATCAACAAAAAAACAATATTCAATAAAAAAAAGTTAAAAATTAAAAAGAAAAAAAACAAAACATGGTTGTGGACTCTGTCAACAGATTAAACACTGTAGCCCAAAGTCAAAACAGAAACTAGAGAAAATAAAAAGCAAAGGCTCAATAGAAACTAGAGAACAATAATACTGGTGGGCTAGTATGGTTTACCTAAATGGGCTGCCCATTTTGATCTGATAAGAAATTTTATGTTCTTTCGACCAAAAAAAAAAAGAAAAAAAATTTTGTGTTCAGTACGTACTTCAGTTGATTCAACAGCAATTACAAGAGAGACTGATTTGACATTTTGTGCGAGCCGGAGAAACAAAGATCCGATCATTAATTGGGGCAATTAGGGTTAGGGCTTTGAGAAATTGAAATCGGAGATATGGCCGGTGAAATTGGATTGTTCAAGAAGTTCCTGAAACCCAATAGTCGTCCTCACACTGTGGACATCCAAGCCGCCGCCGGCACCACGGCTCTCTGGGTCGTTCAGCCATTCAACTGGATAAAGAAGACCTTTTTTGAGACTCCAGAACTAGAAAAGTGAAGTGAATGAAGCATTATGTTCAAACTGACGATTCGAGTTCAGTTTCAATTTAGGTAACATAAAGGAAACCAAGGAGAAGAGATTTTATTACAATTTTTGTTGTGCGTGAACCATGATTTAATAAACAGAAAAGTAAACACAGATATTCACCAATATAAGTTGTACGTTGCAAAAATATCTATGCGCTTAAAGAGATGACTACCCTCTTTTATTTTCAAGTGGAACAACCAGTGACGCTTCTTACTACAATAATTAAACTTGACGGGCAAATGAAAGATGCTTGAAACAAGCAGACATATATCAGATTTGATATTCTTGCATACTCAAACTCTTGGAGACGCTTTAACATGAAGACCTCCATCGATATGGAGCGTGAACATCGTCTTATAATTCACCATCTTCTTCTCATCGCTAAGCTTGAACTTGTAGTTGCTTAAAAGCACAGCAGCAACGATCTTCATTTGCATATAACCATATTCCTTTCCTAGACAAATTCTTGGACCAGCCTGCAGTGTACGTAATGATAAAATGGCATCAATACTACTGTAGTTAAGCTATTTTATCGACAAATAACTTAACGGAAAAGAAATTATCTAAATGATTACGTTAAAGGCAATGTATTTGAAAGGGCATTCTTCTTGAAAATTGCCATTTTCATCAAGCCATCTCTCTGGCCGAAACTCTTCTGCATCATTACCCCATATAAACTCCATCCTGCCCATTGAGTAAGATTGGTATACGATCATTTCTCCTTTTTTGACACTAAATCCATCTGGTAAGATGTCATCCGAAGAACAAACTTTCGCATCCTAAAACCATGCATATATAACATCAAACTTGTTAGATTAGTAAGATGTAAAACAAATTCAAATCCAGCATGAACCCTATGCATAATAATCTTAACCTTATAGTCATGCTCTTGGATATATAAATTATGTGTGTGTGTGACATTCATATAATATGTATAAGTTACCAATGGAACCGTAGGATAGAGTCTGAGTGTCTCAGTCAGAGCTGCATGGAGATATTGCATTTTGCTAAGGGCTTCTTCAGTAAGGTTGGCGGCAACTTCATCAGCACTTGAAATATTATTCAGACCTGTTGCTTCTCTAACTTCCTGTACAATCTTTTTTTGTATATCGAAATGCTTGCACATCATATAGAAGAACCATGAAAGAGCAGAAGCTGTTGTGTCTTTGCCGGCGGTGATAAAATTGAGGACCATGTCTCTCAAATACTTTGGATCAGTCTCTTTAGTTTCCAAAACCCTCGAGATTAAGTCTCTTTTCTTTAACTGAATGCCATTAATAACCCTCACTATATCAGTAACATTATTAGATGAATAAATATAGCAAGAACATAAAGGAACAGTGTAAATACTAGCTCACATCATCATTTTCTGAATTGAGTGCTTCAATCTTTCTGTTGATTAACTTGTACATGAAGTGATCCACAACTTTTATGTTTTTTCTTAGGGTTGCTTCCCTACCAATGTTCAAGTACCTCTTGATCTTCCAGAAGATATCAGAAATACGATGAAGGGTAGCTTGGTTTGCATCATCAAAACATTTGGAAAACCGGTCATTTTCTTCATTATTTGTTCCAGACAAGGTGCCTAGCTCGATACCGAGTAGAACCTTAACGATTGAATCCAAGGTTGATTTCATAAACAAGTCCTAGGTACCAACAAAAGGAACATCCAGTAAGTAAAATGTACAACGATAGTGCTACACACACATGTTTTATGTATATTTGAGACGTTGCAAACTCACTTGGATATCCATTGATTCGTCGCTGGTTACAGCTTCAGAAATAATGCGAGCAAGTTCTACTCCAGTGGTTTTGAAGATTTCACTGCTGAAGTCTCTAAGTGATTTGGTTGAAAAATGAGAGCCTGATGTTTTCCTCTGATGCAGCCATTTTTCCCCATCCACAGCGAAGATTCCATCCCCAATAAGATCTGACAGAATGCTATGAAGGTACAAACCCTACAAAGAAATGGGGAACAAATTAAAGCCAATATACGTAAACATAACAACTGGAAAAAAAAAAAACTAAGACATTAGCATATTAATACAGAAACATATTCAGTTAAATAACATATTGCATATAGGTATATATAACTACATATGTACCTTGCCAAAGTTTGCAACATTTGTTTTGAGTATGTATTGCACATTGGCAGGATCTACAGTGTAGACGGCATGTTTGAAGAAGTCGAGTATCCTGTAAGTCTTGTACTTGTTTGCAAGATCAGTGTGGTAATGGTGCAGCCTTGGGAAATTGATGACTTGGTGCAGGGTGGTTCCGGCAACAGGAGGATACCTCTTGGTCTTGGAATTCTCCGGCCAAAAAATTACCGCCAAGAGTATCACTGCTAAACTCAATACTATGGGTGGTAAAGCAGTGAAACGAAGATCCATTACACTTGGGGATGATGTCGAAGATTATAGATATAAAACCACTACGCGTACGATTGAGGATGATGATGAAGTTAGAACCAGACAGCATTTTATATAGTAGTGAACGTAGCAGACCTGCATGGCAATAGTTTCCTGAACTGCCACTGTGCCAACTTGCTGAAAGCTTCAAGGCTCCACTCCATTAAAGGAGGAGATCGACACATAGCTAGGGGGATATTGTATATGAGAATTAGATGTGGTTGAATAATAACTATTTAGTACGAATATGCATATATTGCAGCCTGGGGGCGTTGCAAGATGAGTTGGTGTAAGACAATATCAACAACTTAGAGGGGTGGTTATCTGTTGTTCTTCTCCTGCATGCAGACATTAGATATCCTAAAAGAATAAGGCCTTACTACTGTTTATTCAAGTGGCAAAACCACGGTTTTACTCCGGTTCGCAAACAGTTGCAACAATGTCATTGATGAGTCTAATACATGTCTAGGTCATTGGCGTGTTGTCAATATTTTCTTCTACGCACGACCTGTTGTGATACCTGTGGGCGTGTCCTGCTGATAAGTGTCTGGATCATTGACGTGTCGTCATTGTCTTCTTCTACACGACGGGGTTCTATCAGATGACCATCTTATAAGTTATAACCATCTTGCAGTGAGGGGGAGTGAGAGAAAGATGGGTTATTTGTGGAGCGAAAATTTGCATTGCTATTGTCAATCAAATCGTTGAGGTATAGGCTTTGCTTTGTCTATTATTGATTTTGGGTTTATGTTTCATTTGTTCTGATCGTCTTTTGTTTTTGTTTTGATTAATTCCAAATTGTCAATACTTTCATCAATTCGTAAACAGGGTTGTGGGTTCTTAAACGGCGGTGTCCGATGGACTCTCTATGGGTTATTTGAGACTAATACGTACATAACCCAATTCATGCAAGTACTGACTGGTTTCAGTGGTGGGGTATATATAGACAACTGATTGAATTTTGGTTTCACATTCAAAGACGAAAACAATCTGATGTTGTGTGTGTATATATAGAATGCTAGCAGCTTTTTCTCTTCATCAAATTTTGTCTATTGAGAACAAAAAGGGCTTATTAGATTGTTGCATCGCAATTTCATGGCTTTGCATGTTCTAACTATGTGTTCTGGAAGTTTGATTATGATGTCTTACCTTACATGTCATTGTTGTTACTTTCATGTACAGGTTTTGTTTAGTTTTTGCAGACAACACTATGTCAGCAACAATCACTCCATTTTAGTTGCGGCAAAACTAACATAGCGCGACACCTCTGCCGCGGCTGCACCTACAAATTCAAACACCATTAAAAGGGTAGGTTATTATACATATTTACATACACACTTATAGAGAGGCATCAAGAAATCACCCTTCTAGCTAGAATGTGATGTTTTTATTTTTAACATGCTAATCAAAATCACTCATTTCATAGTTAACTACCAACAATTCTACAACAAATTAGTCAAATCAGAAAGCGTTTAACGATTTAATTAGCAAAATATATAGTCTCTCTAACTTCATGTGCAATATTTTCTTGTAAATCATGATGCTTGCACATCATATAATTAAAGAAACCATGAAATTAAGACCACTGGTTCTTGTTTCAAGTGTTACTTTACCGTAAAAATTAAGTAAATCAAATTTACAAACGTAGGGTTTATATGGAAACATAAACTAGTCTTTTGAGAGAGAGATATTGAGTGATATATATATATATATATATATATATATAGAGAGAGAGAGAGAGAGAGAGAGAGAGAGAGAGAGAGAGATTAGATTACCATGCATTTTATTACATAGAGAAAACCTCTTTTTCGGCTAGCAGCTGCCGCCGTACGGAAACTTGAAGACGCACTCCATTAAAGTTGATCGGAGACTGATACCTACATGATCGACAAAAAGGGGGTATCTAGCTTTGTAGTCCCCTCTACTGTAATTGGATTACGAAAACGATATGGCTGGTCAAGTTTCCGTCACATATCTCTCAAGCAAGCAGATTCAGAGGAATTTAGAAAATTGACTTGTACATGGAGTATGGAGATCGACTTGAGAGTGATCAAACAAGCCAACTTCTCAACAGACGAAAATTCTAGTTTCACATCGATCGAGTAGTGTGTTGCAGTGAAGCTCTCACATACAGATCGATTGAGAATTCAGGAATATCTCTCCGTCTCACTTTGGATCAAGTCTCGATTAGGCTCTCCATTTTCTTATTTTTTTTCAAAAACATAAATAAATATAAATTCATTGAAATATCAGCGATAAAAACACCCAGATTTAATGGTATCCCAGCTAAAAGTGGGAGCATACAAGTTTCATTGTCACACGACACTCACAGTAGTAGAGGTTTATTGCATGATAAACATTATTTTGCAGCTCAAAATGTTCAAAGCATGCTTCTTCTTCTTTTCTTTTTCTTTTTCTTTTTTAATTTAAACTCCCTTTACTTTTTTTATTTTTATATAATTTACTGACAAGGATATTAGGCCCCTTTGTAGCAGTTTGACTCTACCATGAAGGGAACCACTACAACTGAAAACCCACAATCCGTCTCTTATCAGATTTTTTATTTATAATATAAAAAAATTACATGAAGTGAGGAATGAAGGACTAGACCAAAACCATTCAAACAACAAACCAAAACAACATTCCAAATGATATTTAAAGCACACATAACATCTAATATTGTAGCTGTACTTCCATGCTCAAATCTTGGGGAGGCATGAACATAAAGGCCCCCATCGATATGGAGGGTGAACATCGACTTGTAATTGACATTTTTATTCTCATCACTCATTTTGAATATGTAGGTGCCTAAAAGCACGGCAGAAAAAATCTTCTTCTGCATATAGCCATATTTTTTTCCTGGACAAATTCTTGGACCGGCCTACATATTCATGAAATGTCATTAGTTAGTGTTTTGATAATTCAGCAATCAAAAATTTTATTTGGTTTTCTTGCATGGAAGGTTGTAAATTTGAAAGGGCTTTCTTCATGAAAAATGCCATTTTCGTCGAGCCGTCGATCTGGACGAAACTCTTCTGCATCATCAACCCATAGAAATTTCATCCGACCCATTGCATAAGGTTGGTATGCCACCAATTCTCCTTTCTTAATACTAAACCCATCTGGTAATGTATCATCAGCAAAACACACTCTCCCATCCTATAAGAACATCAAACTTATAGACTTATTAGAAAACTAACAAGTAGTGTAAGAGTAATTCAAATCCAAAAGTGCAAGGAATATATAACATGTAAGCCTAAGTTTAACTACCATTGGGACAGGAGGATAGAGCCTCAGTGTCTCGGCTAAAGTTGCATGGAGATATTGTATTTTGCCTAGGGCTTCTTCAGTAAGGTTGGCTGCAACTTCATCGGCGCTTGAAGCATTATTCAGACCTGTTGCTATTCTAACTTTGACGCAGCAGGAGTATGGGGGGCTAACCAGCGTTAAGCCCGGATATGTGGAGAGTCTTCAAGCAAAGAACTCTATAGGGCCAAGACTCTTAGTTCTGAATTATAATCGATAAAAACTGCCTGTCAGCTACCCAAAAGGGTGCTTATATATGGAAAACAAAACCCTAGGGCGACTAACAACCAAACCTAAAAGCCCAAGGATTGAATCAAGACACAATCCGAAAAGAACTAGGAAACATAAAATCCCAAAAACTAATAAAACGCAGGTATAATAAAAGTCATTCGGACACCGAACGCCAAACCTGCAGCACACCGAGTTTGGACCTGCAACGATCAATTTGTTCCTCGATTTCTTCGGCCATCCGTCCTACATCAAACTTCCTGTGCAATCTTTTCTTGTATATGAGGATGCTCACACATCATATAAACAAACCATGAAAGACCAGTAGCTACTGTGTCTTTTCCGCCAACTATGAAAAAAAAGCACCATGTCTCTCAAGTACTTTGGATCAGTCTCCTTCAGTTTTCAAAACCGTTGAGATTAGGTCTCTTTTCTTTAACTGCAAGTTAATCTCAGCATATCAGTTACATAGAAATTTCAATTCAATCTAGATGAGAAAGTTGGCCCTGATCAAGGTAATAATTAACTTACATATGGCTGATCATCTTCTGAATTACCGATTGTTTCAATCTTGCTCTTTACTAATTTGTATAAAAATTTATCAACCACTATCATATTTTTCCTTAGCACTGCTTCCCTTCCAATGTTTAAGAACCGTTTCATCTTCCAGGAGATGTCAGCAAGCCGATATATGAAAGCTTCAAAGGCTCTTTCAAAAGCCTTTGAAAATTGGATACCCTCTTCATTTCCAGACAAGGTGTCTAGGTCGATACCAAGTAGAACCTTGACGATCGAGTCAAGGGTTGCTTTTGTAAACAAATCCTTCCAACAAAATGCACATTAATTTATATAACAAACAAAACAGCAGTGCTATGTAAATTTTTTACGCATATTAATTCCAGACTCACTTGGATCTCTATTGCTTCATCATGGTTTATAGCTTCAGATATTATTCTAGCAAGTTTTACTGCATTGGTTTGGAGGATTTCACTGCTGTAGTCTCTAATTACTTTGTTGGAGAATTCAGAGCTTGCTACCTTCCTCTGATGCCGCCATTTTTCTCCATCCACAGCGACGATCCCATCACCCAAAACATCTGACAGAATGTTGTACAGGTACAATCCCTACAGATAATAATCAAGAAAAGGTGAAGTAGCAAGAATGGTGTGCAAAGTTATATACTAGTCTACTTGCAATGACTTCCTCTACTCATTGAGACTTGAGAGTACAGTAATACTTACAAATTTGTAACAGTTTTCTGTCTTCTGATGTTCGACACAAAATTATATTGAAAATTAAGTTCAGATCGAATAGAATAGAGTACGTACGTACGTACTTCTGCGATCATTTACATACCTTGCCATAGTTTGGGAAGTTTGTTTTGAGAATGTATTCAATATTTGCAGGATCTACCGTGTAGACCGCAAATCTGAACAAGTCGACCATCCTATAAGTTCTGTACAGCTCAGTCATGTAATGGTGCAGCCTTACAGCATTGATCAGTTGGTGTATGACAGTTCCGGCAACAGGAGGGTATTTCTTTTTCTTCTTCCGCAGAAAGATTGCTGCTATACCAAGTACTACCAATAAACTTATTGCAATGGATGGTAAAGGAGCTGTGGAAAGAAACTCCATGGCCGACGACGTAGGTATGGAAAATTGAAGATTATAAAATGAGATGATGTCGGTGAACCAGACATAACCAACAATATTGATTCATACTATGGATACTATCATCAAGTCTTCTTCTATTCACAACTGCCAACCTATACCGAAAACTCCACTCCACTGAATCCACTCCATTAAAGGAGCTAGAGTTTTCAAGTGGTTGAATTACTGTATATGATAGAGTTTTCTGATCGAGCTTTAACTACATTGACTTATATATCCACACATTAGTTTCGAAAAAAAAAATTATAGCAGGATTACTAGCTGTATGCAATGGTGGACTATTTAGAGCGACAAACGGTTTACATCATGTGTTATAACTTGGCATAAAAAAAAAAAATCTCAGACAAGGCATGTTTAAGACACATTATTGCAGGGCAAGCCTTATCCTGACATCTCTTGGCCTTCCACCACAGGGCACTAGGGCAGGCCTTATCCTGCAGGCTCGCTCGCTCTCTGATCCCCATAGAGAAAAAAAAATGAACCCTGACTCTATTAAGTGCACTGAGTCTACTGATGGCCGGAATGTATCAATTCTACACCAATCAATTGCATATACCTCAGGAAATTTATGCAAGCAAAAGAATTGAGACCTAATAGATGTTTGAAGAAGCATAACACTGATAACGTACACTCGTGATTCACAGAGAGAAACATTATAGTTTTCTCATAGCTAGTTTTGTACATGGTCAATTTGCATGAGAAGAAATACACACTCCCAGACTCTTCATCCCAACTTTGTATGAATCACATTACTGTTAAGTCTGTGTTTCAGCGAATAGTACATACCTTCCTATCTTTATCTGCCTACTATATTTCCAAGGCTTTCGAAACATTGATTACATAACTCTTCGAAAATTATCCTGAATCAATTCTCAAGAAAGAGACAAGCAACTATATATCTAAAGAAACCCTTTAACCCCACGCCCTTGCTTTACATCCCGATATATAGAGAGTGCTTCTTCCATGACCTTAGCTTGACTCAGGTTTTCAACTCGCTTTTCCCCTGAAGGATGGGTAGATAGATAATCTTCCCATTTTGCAGATCCACCAGCAATCCTGCTCAACTTCTTGTACACACCTGGAGCCACCATGGGATCGTATCCAGCTGAAGCAAGCAGCAACAGCCCTATGTAATCCGCTTCCATTTCCATCCTATCAAGATTCAAGAGAAAGATATATAATGAGTGCAACAATAATAGCGCAAAATTTTAAACACAACCTGCAACCAACTGTATCATTACAATAATTTGGAGATCACTTATTTCCTGAATAGTTCTCTAGGCTACCCAGCAAGGATTAAAAGAATTGAATTTTCTCAATAGGGTTTAGGGTTTAGGCTTAAAGATCCAGACTAATATCAAAATATATTATTAGTTAAATGATTATATATAGTTGAGTCACTTGAGTGTACCTTCGAGAAAATGGAAGTGTAAATACAACGCTGCTTAAATTCCATAAACCTTTCAATAATTTTGCATTGTCTTGCCCATCTACAAACAGGAAATCTGCTGAAAACAGAAGAAAAGTAGAAATATGACAAGCCACATGTCCTTTGTGAGGGCCTCTGCAGTGTGTCGAGCGATGGCATGTCCAACCTGAAAATTGTTTCTCAAACCCATCAGTATCATATAGAGCTATATAAGATTAACATATCAGAAAGAAATTAAGCTTCAGTAGTAGTACTCTGGAGACATGAGTTTGTCAAGTCACTAGTTGCGGTGTGTATCTCACACATTGAACTAGCTAGTTAAAAGCTCATGTCTCCGGAGCTTCAATACTCAATACGACAGAACTGGTGAAAAACCTAAACAATAACTCTTCATACCTCATGACCAATTATGGTTGCTAATTCAGCATTACTTTTATAATGATTGAGCAACCCTCTGAAGACCACAATCTTCCCGCCGGGCAAGCAACATACATTGACTATAGGCTCATCCACCACCAAAATCTCCCACTCCAAACCATTCAAATGCGATACGGAGCCTCGCCGCTCACCCCTCTGCTTTCTACTCTTCTCGATCCACATATCATCCATAGCCACATTATCCTTGCTGCTTTCTACTGCCTTATTTGCCTTCTTACGTTCATTATTGAAGCCCGTCAATGCCGGCATCATCACCTCTTGCTCAAGATTTCTTTTCAATGCCCCAATCAAGTCATTGGCTACTGTCTTAACGCGTATGGTTTCCGGATGTGTAACAGGCAATATTCTGCCTTTAAACTCCTTTTCTTTCATCCTGTTGAACTCGAACACTCCCAGCTTCTTCTCCCAGTTTGGTTTAAAAATCACAAAGTGGCTTTGTTTCGAGCAAGGAATAGTCTCAAACCTGCCAAATAACACACAGCCGACAACCACAAAACCGACCAAAACAATAGCCAACAGTGTGTCAGGATCATCAAGAGGACCCGCAACAGCACCATGGTAATATCTCTTGGAAAACCCGACAACGGGACTTTGTTGATGAGTTGTTCTGGTAGTGATTCTAGTTCTATACCATGAGGAAAACCGAGGAAGATTATTAGGAGTCGAAGAGAAGGTTGAGTAAAATCTCGAGATGGGCTTCGTAGTTACAGTTTCGGTACAATACTAGATGTGAATCTGAGAAACAGCTGTGCACTTGTACAGTATGCCATGATCGATGAACAAGATCTTTGGCTACGGCTTTCGAACGAAGAATAAGATGAAAAGAGTCTAGCTTATTGTACAAGGTAACGTTACGTGAATAAGACCACCATATTCACAATTCTTTGTATATAGAGGATTTCAATTCCGACTCCACAATAGAAGAGTATTGTCCTAAAGAAACTAAGAGTAAACAATTTTATTGTCCTAGAGAAACCCTTCAACCCCACGTCCAGCTCTTACATCGCGATATATAGTTAAAGCCTCTTCCATGATGTGAGCTCGGGCCAGCATTTCAGCTCTCCTTTTCCCAGATGGATGAGTAGTAAGATAATCTCTCAAAGCTGAATCTCCACCAGAGATTTTGCCCAACTTCTCGTACACAGTTGGAGCCACCCTTGGATCATATCCAGCAGAAGCAATCAACAGCAGCCCAATGTGATCTGCTTCCAATTCCATCCTACTCGAAATATATAAGGTCAAGAATGTGAACATTGAAAATACTAGTTCCACCATAATCATTACATTATAACATAAAAATAACAAGAAAACATCATAAGAGCAAGATACACATCCAAGCTGACCTAAACAATCACCAGGACAGTGAAAATCTAAATGATTAACATCCAGCTCAATAACAACAAACCAAATTAGGAATCTGCAGGACCACTCCCAACAGCATCAGGTTTCAAAGTGAGGAGGAGGGAATAGAGCATTAACAAATCAAAAGAGGTTATTTGAGATCACCAATAACTCAAACAACCCAGCAGGAGGAAAAGCAACTTTGGCCACAATTCCTCTGATTCTGAGACCGGCAGTTCTAACAAAAAGAAAAGGCTGGAATACTTTGATTCCTAACCAAAAGGGAGTAAGCACTAAGCACTCTAGCAATGCATTTATCCTCTCAATAGACCAGATTCCAATAAACAATAAAGGTTAAGAAAATCTTCAATTGATTCACCAAGAGTCTCAGAACAGTGGAACAACTCGATATATTTGATCACTAGCAATAAAATATCATGCTACTGATGTAAATAGTAACAAATTTATCTCCTGATCATCAGTGGGATTTTGTAGTTCACTTGGTTATACATCATAATCAACACTATGCATCTATATAGCAATGATTCATATTAAACTGCTGTGAGTGGAATTAACTCACTATCATTCAGCAGGAAACCTGAAGTTAAAAAAATCGCTCTTCGCCCTAAGCAGGCAAACTCTATCATCTTTTGTTCTTTTCTAAGGAAGCACTAGTGGCTAGAAGCTATATATATCATGCTACTATGCTACTTAGTTCTGGTAGGACATGCCAGGGGTCTTAAAACAACTACACCTCCATTTTTTAACACCTGCTTGAAATCCAAGGCCATGGATCTTTGTCTGCAGTTCTGCACCCTGTTTTATATACTTTTGTTCTTTGCCAAGGAAGCACTAGTGTCCAGGAGCTATAGATATCATGCTACAATACTACTTAATTCTGTGATAAAACATGCCAAAGGGTCTTAAAACAACTACACATCTTTCTTAAGTCCTAACACCACCTGGAAACCCATGGTCATGTGTCTTTGTCAGCAACCTGTTTTATATACTAGTTAATTCACAAGGCTACATAACTTTTTACACTATTTATTGCTTGGAACAATGCAGGAAACTAAAAATAAAGTAAGTGTTTGCCAAATTCTGATAAAGTACTTGAGCTTTCAAACCATTTTAGGGATTTCTATCAGTGTTCCAACCTCTAGACACTTTAAGTCCTAGTATAACGATCCAAAACCATCACTACAAAGATAACAAGACATATGCAACCATTCAAGGCATGCATATTCCACCATCAGAACGAACCAACAATAAGAAGAGTCATACAGAACATAATCCTCTATCGCAAGCAAATGATAATCAGCAGTAACGTACCTTCGGGAAAAAGGAAGCTTTAAGAAAAGATTGGATAATGGGTTGACAAAATCAGGCGAAATAAGCTGATAAAGAACCAATGACAAGATCGCAACCCACAGGTTCTTTGTGATGCCCTCAGCAGAGTGTCGAGCCACAGCATGCCCAACCTAGTTTCCAATCACAACACAAAACACAAGGTTTATAACCAACACCTACACAGAACCAAAAAAAACTAAACAATAACCTCATCATACCTCATGACCAATTATGGTAGCAATCTCGGCATCACTCCTAAAATGCTTAAGCAACCCTGTAAACACCACAATCTTCCCACCCGGCAAACAAAACGCATTGACAATCGGCTGATCCACCACCAAAACCTCCCAATTCAAATCAACCAAATGCGAAGTGTCATCCTTACTATCCTTACCCTTCTTTCGACTACGCTCAATCCACTTATCATCAAGAATCTCATCCTCACGTGACCAATTCCCCTCCACCTTCCCATCCTTACCCCCCTCCATCAACACCTGCACTGTCTCACTCCCCCTCCCCTCGAATCTCGCGTCAACCTCCTCGGAGGCATAACCCAAGTCAGTCCACCCCTGATCATGCCTCAACCCTCTCTTCAACGCATCAATTATCTCCTGGCTAATCAACCTAACCCTCACACTTTCCGGGTGAATCGCAGGCAAAATCTCCCCCTTAAACCCGGCTTTCATTTCCTCAAACTGCGACTCTCCCAGCTTCCTCTCCATATTCGTCGACAGAATCACAAAATGCTTACGCTTTGTGTATGGCACAGTCTCCAAGTTCCCAAAATACACCGTAACAAAAACCCCACCGCCCACCACAACAGTAACAAACGCCCTCCTCGGGTCCTTGAACCAGTCGGCCCACCGGCGTGGGCCCCTCTGCCGGAAATGCCGCACCTGCCGCCGATCCACGTGGTAGTATCTTTTTCCGGCGAAACCAATAAATGGGCTTAATCGGTTTCGAGGAATTGGGTTGTGTAAAATAGAATAGGAAGAAGAAAACCCAGATAACGTAGCTGGCTTTGTGGCCGAAGATGATGACTTTTTCGAGAAGACTCTGGAGTTGGGGTCTTGTTTAGATTGGATTCTTGATATGAAGCTGCGGAAGGAGTCGACGGCGAGCTTGGCTCGTCTGTAGTTCGACATGATTGAACAAAAAGGTCTCAATTTACACACCGATCAAGTTTTGAAGGAGAAAATGAGATTTTGAGTGCTGTATAGACAGGTCAAGTCTGTGACAGAATCAACTAGAAAGAAGGAGATGAAGGACTTCGACGTAAAAACGCTGCGTTTCAGAGTTGGATGGAATTGAAATTTGAAAGGTGGACACCAAACCAGCCCAGGCCCAGCTCAAAAGGGAAACCGCCTAGACGGCTCAAGCATCCGCCTAGCCCGCTAAAAGGTAACGCAGTAATAAATTCAGCCTTTACTGTTTTTAAAAGGTTGGCCTACCTAGCTTCCTACTTGGCCCAACAAGATTTCCGCCTAGACAGCCCAAGTCTCCGCTTGGCCCGCTTAAACTTCTTTCCCGCCAAAATTCCCTCCCCAAAAATCAGTACAAAACCTTCATTCTTCGACTCTTCACAGCTCCGTGTGGTTCTGCTCCTCCGTTGCCGCCGCCACCGAAGCTTCACCGATGGAGAATTCAAAGCCCCGGTCGTTCATCCACGGCTTCAGATCCAGAGAGCTACACGGATACTGAGGTTAGTTCAGCTCTTTGATTTTGCATCTTCATTTCTTCGCTCTCTCTAATTTTCCGATTGGAAATCAACTTCCCTCTGTAACCAAGGGTCTCAATTTTTCGGTGTTTCAGTTCCAAAACTGTCCTCTGCCGATGGCGTGGCTTCGGATTTCTCGTAAACATTACCAATGCCTTTTTTTTTTTTTTTTGGGTAAGCGTAGAGAGACAAAACTCGACCCCCTACGAAAATTTATTGAAAAAATAAGAAAAAAATACAATAAGCCGGAGGACTAGGCCAATGCCAGCCATATAGCTAGTATAAAAAACATCTAATACCAAGAGAGAAAAACAATATAGGAAAACAAATGAATTACCGAAGCCTAAAATTTGGCATTCCCAAAAAATCTCGCTCATAATAGGACAAGATAAACGGAGGAGGCACATCCCACCATATCTGCTCAGACAGAGATGTTCCATGATTAGCTAGAGCATCTGCTACCCTATTTCCTTCTCTGAAAATGTGAGAAGATTTAAAAGTCATTGTAGAGATCCTGTATAGGCAATTCAACCACCTAACTCGAAGTTGCCAAGGCACAAGTGAAGGAGTACGGATATAGTCGAGTACAGTAGAAGAATCTACCTCCAACCAAACGTGCCTCCAATCACGAACCCAAACATTACCAATGCCTAATAACTGAGCCAAAGCTCCATATCCAGGAAAGCTAACATTCATTCATATCTTTTCTCTACCCAAATTGGTCGTCTGCTACAGGAAATAAACTAGGAATTGAAACACTTGTTAGATTGGCCTATCTAAACGGACATAAAAAGTTTGTTAGTAGTTTTCTCAGCACAAGTTACTTGAAGACTAAACGCTCCCACCACCAAACCTATCATTTCTTCCACCAAACGTACTACCACCACCACTGTCTCCACCGCCAAATTGTCCTCCCCTGGCTACTTTTTCCTGTAAACTCCATAAAGAATCCAAGACCTGTATGCTGATACCAGCTGCATTTTGCGAACCTGCACCCATATGTAAAGAATCAGATCAAGAATGATCTAAAAAGCAATCAAGAACATGAATCTGTAATGCTCAGAATTTAAGTAGATGCATAATATCATTACACAGGGTCGACTGGTGCTACAAGCAAATAAACACAAGAGATAAGAAAAAAGGCAAGGATTTATTACCAGTAAGAAACATATCCAAATCTTCAGCAGCTACATCAAACACTGCACCCTTTCCATCAGTTGTTAGCACCAAACCCTTCACTGACCCGATCTTCTCCTTCGGTAAGAACCTCCTCAAGACCAAATAAGCAAAACTGAGACAGTGATGGAATCAAGAGTCAGAAAGTTGATGCAAGTCTATCACATATACTGTAATCAGGAGATGAACCATTTTATATTTTGCCGGTAACCATATAAACAAATTGACACAGTTTATATCTGCCTTATCTTTTAAAGAAGTGTTCCAGTCTTTATGTGGTAAACAATTAGTTCCTAGTACTGAAGACTTCTATAAAGGGTAAAATATCAGTTGGTTCCTACTAACTACTATTAGTAAGCACTAAGTACACCACAAGTGAAAAGTTAAAAACAGAAAGCAAGCAGCGAGCACATATCCTTTTAGTGTTTCAATACGTGTAATTATGTTGAAGTCCTAAAAGCAAAATAAGACAGAGTGACAAAGTGCTCACGTTACTGTGTAAAAGGGCTTTCCAGCCTCAAGCAATACGGTGACATGGTTCTCCATAGACCACTTTACATCGGTATATCCCTGCACATCATAGAATGAGGCAAAGTTTAACCATGAATTTGAAAATGGCATCCATGTTTTAAAAATTGAAAGAAAAAATGTGATCAAGCATTTGAAAAAACTTACAGCAGCCTCAGCATTGATGCTGGCTTTCATTTCTTCATTACCAGCCAGATCTGCATATTTCTTATCTGATTTGAAAAAAATTTGGCAAATCTGAAAAAAGCAAACTACAATTTCATCAGTATGTGTAAACAATGGAAAGAAGAAGGCATATAACAAGATAGGAAGTTTTTTTTTGTACAACTAGACTCAGATATAACGCTAATTAAGCTGAGTGCCGAGAGTAAGTAATATGCTGATATTTAGAGGAAGGACTCAACACTGCACCCCAAACTCTTACATCACGATATATAGCAAGTGCCTCTTCCATGATGTTAGTTTGAGCCATCATTTCTATTCTCTTTTTCATGGATGGATGAGAATGAAGATAATCAGGCCAAGAAGAATCTTCACCATAGATTTTGCCCAACCTCTTGTACATACTAAGAGCCACTCTTGGATCGTATCCAGCAGAAGCCATCAATATAAGCCCAATGTGATCTGCTTCGAATTCCATCCTTATAAAATAAATAAATAAATAAGATATGAGCAAGAATGTGAACAATGAAATAATAAATCCAAGATGATAATTACTCCAAACGACGAAAAAACATTAGAAGAGCAAAACTATAAACGCATCAAGCGAACCTAAAGAATCCTACGGGATCAAAATAATCAAAAGCATAATAATTTAAACTTTAATCATTGTTCATATAACACCAAAAATATCAAGGCATCTCTAGGACCACCCCAACAGTATCACTGTATCAGGACTCAAAGTGCATCAATGTGGAGGAACATATCATGCATCAAGAGTTGCGGAACAGTGGAAGTGGGGAACAACTTTAAACATCAGGCTACTGCATGTTGTAACTTGTGAGTTGTGATTAATCCTTATTAACTAACTACAATTCCTTGATGTTGTACAAGATGAATAATGATTTTTATTAAACTAATTAGAGGCTAAGATGAATAATATCAATCTACTGTGAAATGATAAAGCAGGAAACCTAAAGTGGTAAAAACTGTTGTTCGCTGCAGGAAAACCGCATCATCTTTAATCCTTTGCTGAGGGGAAGCACAAGGGCTCAACAGCTATAATATTGAGCAACTACTATAGTTAGTCCTGTGATTGGAAGTGCCAAGGGTCTTCAAAATAACAGGGGCAATCTTTGGCCATGGTTCTTTGTATATACATAATCCTCTATCCTAGTTATGCTACCAAATATGTTCTGAGACATAATCGTTCTTCTGTTGCTCGGAACAATGCAGAAAACTTAAAATAGTAAAAGTGTTTGGCCAAAGCTGTTATAGAATCTCCTCAAAATTTTAGACCATTTTAGGGAAATTCTATCAGTGTTTCAATCGTTAGATACTTCAAGTCCTAGTATACTAATCCAAAAGCCTCACTACAAAAATACAGGAAGACATTTACATGCGACCATACTAGCCTTCCTCTATCAGAACGAACCAACACTAAGAAGAGCATCATAGGATACATAATCCTCTATCCGTAAACAAATGACAATCAGAAGCAACATACCTTCGCCAAGAAGGCAAGACCATCAAGTAAAAACAGAACACGCTGGAAAATGGGAGAACTCCAAACGGAACCAACTGATGAAGAAAAAGAACCAGTTGCTGGAATGCAAGCCACAGGAACTTTGTGACTAACTCAGCTTGGTGTCGAGCCACAGTATGCCCAACCTAGCTTGCAATTCCAAGACAGAGGACAAGTTAGCAGCCCACATTGTTTTAGCACTTTGAACAGAAACACTAAACAACTAGTCATCGTACCTCATGAGCAATTACCATAGCTATCTCGGCATCACTAAAATAATGCTTGAGCAGCCCTAAGCAGACCACAATCTTCCCACCCGGTAAGCATCGGCATTATATTCAGTGTCATCCACCACCAAAACCTCCCAATTCAAATCAGTCAAATGCGAAACACCACTATCCTTACCCTCCCTGTCATCCAAGTTCACCTCTCTCTTCAAAGCATCAATTATATTGTTGGAATCACATTAGACCTCACACTTTCCGGATGTCTAGCAGGCAGAATCTTCCACCTATACTCTGAATTATATTTAAATCCCTCAAAAAATAACAACTCTCCCGCCTTCCTCTCAAGATCAGACGACACAAGTAACAGATGCCCACGATTGGTGTAGGGCACTTTCTCGAAAGTGCCATATTTGGTGACACTTCCAGAGAACCATTTAAAAACCTGCACCAAATCCACATGAAAATATGCATACATGATGAGCCATACCGTATTAAGGCCCACCCAAAAAGTAACCAAGACGAATTTTTATGTAACCATTTAACTAAAGGCAGACCATCCCTTTGATAAGATCTCAATTGGATATGGGTTTCTGGGATTGGGTTGTGTAACATAGAAAATGAAGGAGAAAACCCAGGAAGCGTTTTAGCTGGTTTAGTGGAGGCCAAAAATGAAGGCTTGTTGTAGTAGCATCTGGACATGGGTTCTGCTATGGTTACGATTCTTGATGCGAGGCCACGAACGGCGTCGACTGCAAGCTTGGCTTGCCTGTAGTTGGCCATGGTTGAATACCAAAGGTCTAGCCTTGGACCACCAAAACCACAATTTGATTTAAGACTAGTGAATATATACAAAATGAAACCATATGCCCATATCCATAGCTGGCATTTGTATCCGTTGGTGGAGAGCTGGCTGCAAATGCACTACGAGTTTTGTACGATCAGTCTGAGACTCCCAGTAGAGTGTGCTGCGCAGCTGCCCAGAATATGTTGTGGAATGTGGACCTGTGGTGCTGGCGTGGGCTTTCAGATATTTTTCATCTTTAGTATTTTTTTTTCTTTATTAGAGTCATCTTTTGTATTGTAAACTTGTAATTCCAAACTAGTAAGTATTAACTATCTTATTGTCTAAAAAGAAAACTATTAACCATCTTTAATCAAAACTCTAAATCATGTGAGTAAGGAACTCGCATCACATCATGTATACGAGATTAGTTGAAATTAACATGTGTTACGAATGATCACGCCACATCATGTAATATTTTAAAATATCAGTTAAATTTTATTTATCATGCCGACTTGAGTAGAATTTAACAAAAGCATCTTCATTCTCCCACCAGGTAAGGGTAAGGCCGGTTTTGGGTATAGATTTGATGGTATTTCATGAATATGTTTCACTTAAAAATGAGTTTGAAGCCTAGGGAGCCTTGGAAATCTCAAGGCCGGCCTTGAACTTTTCTTCCCTTCCATTTTCCAAATCCGTCAAAACTAACTCATCAGTAAGTAGAGCGCATCGCGGGGAAGAAAGAGGCTACGGAAGCGGTGATGGTCAAGGAGGAGATGGTGAGCGCTCTGACGGATGTGAATTCCTGCAGAGATTTTTGGCACTGCAAATGACCAAATGTGTATACTGGGTCCCTTTGTTTCTTGAAGGCCAGGCTTCATTTCTTGCTCAACTGTCGCCCTTGATTCTCATTTGATCTTTGATATGTATGACTTTTTCGGGGGTTAAAAAAAAAACATTAGAGATGATCTTACATTACAAAAGAGAGAAAGGAAAATTACCATCCCTGTAAAAAAACAGATAAAGAGATAGTCTTACACCATCGTCTCAAAATTCAGATAAACTAAAAAAAGTAACCAATTATACCGTGTCATTCGTCTTTGTCTGTTTGAGGCGCGAGAAAGGAAGAGGAAGAAGAAGAACACAGGGGGTGTAAAAAAAATAAAAAACCCCAACCTGCTTTCTTCTTCCTTCCTTCCTCTGCTCTGGCGCTTCTTCTTCCTTTCTCCGGCGAAGCTTCTTCTTCCTTTACACGGGTTGGTGGAGGCGTCCTCTTCCTTCCTCTTCTTCGGCCTGATGAAGCTTCTTCTTCCTTCCTCCGGCGAAGCTTCTTCTTCCTTTACACGGGTTGTATTGAGCTTGGAGCAGTAAGGCTTACGGTGGAGGCGGCAGGGGTTGCAGGTTTGAGGCGGCGGCTGGGCAGAGGGAAAGAAGATCGGAGCCAGGACCGGCCCTGTGTCCGTGGAGGCTATGGCGGAAAATATTTTGAGGCCCTCAAAATAAACGCTTGAAAAAAAAATTGATTGTTCATTGTTATTAAAAAAAATGACGATTTGAAATTCTTAAAACACAACTATGAAATAAATTCTTTGTTCATTGTTCTACAAAGTACAAACATATGAATAACTCATAAGACCTAAATTCTTAAAGTTTTATAAAAATAATTACGATTTCATAATTACATGCTTCAAACAAAATAAAATAGAAATGTTATACTTTTTAATTTTATCACAAACAGATGGAGAAGGAAAACAAAACAAGTTGAAGTGAAGGCTTTTATTCAATGAATTGAGAATGAAAAAATATATATTTGAAGTGAGAAAAATCCTTAACTAAAAACAAAAGTAAAAAAGATAGAGATGATCATACTCTTCTTCTTCTAATATTTTTTTTTTAAAATTACAAGCCTCCATTAAAGAAAAAAATTAAATAAATTAAGGCCCCTAGAAAAAATTGTGGCCCTAGGTTTGGGTATGCTGGTCTTGCATCAAGGCCTTGATCGGAGCGCCGGAGCAGAGAAATAATACAGGTGGGTTGGGGGGTGTAAAAAAATAAAAACTAATGGGTCACACAGCGACACATGCCACACCTAAGATTTTCTCTTTGTTTAGTGTAGATTTTGCTCAAGCTTGACTGAAACTTTTTTTTTTTATCTCGAAGCACGCATTAATTTTTTATTTATCATAACTTATGAGCACATGCAACAAGAGCATAAAATTAAAAACTATTATAAAATATAAATATCATTCAGTTTTACTACAGTAAGCAGTGCTCGTACATATGAGAAAATGTGGGGGAAACAGGAAAAATCCCAGTTTTGGTAATAACGAATAAAAACTACAAACCCTAATTAACAAGAACATAAAACTTGTAACAACCAAATAGATATACTAGGGTGGACAGAATATTCATCAGGCAAAAAATAATAGTGCATGAGTGAGCCAATCAAGCCCTCTAATGAATATTCTCCTTCTTCCACTTGGAATAATCAGTTTAGACTATTGCCCACTTCAAGCAATTGTCAATGCGACCTTTATAGTTGGTCAGCACAAGTTACTTGATGACGACTAAAGCTGTGGGTTCACCATCTGTTGTAGCTGCCACGGCCTCTCCCACCGCCAAACCTATCATTCCTTCCACCACCCCTGCCACCACCCCTTCCACCAAACCTACCACCACCATTGCCAAATCGTCCTCCCCTTGCTTCTTTTTCCTGTAAACTAGGCAAAGAGTCCAAGACCTGTATACTGATACCGGCTGCATTATCCGCACCTGCACCCAAAGGACAAGACATATCTAAAGGGTCAGACCAAGACTGAGAAAGCCAATCAAGAACATGAATCTGCAATGCTCAAGTCGATGCACAATATCATTACACAAAACCGGCTGGTGAATAGCAAATAAATGCAATAGATAAAGAAACAAAACAAGGAATTAGTACCCCTCAGAAACATATCCAAATCTTCAGCAGCGACATCAAACACTGCACCCTTTCCATCAGTTGTTAGCGCCATACCCTTAACTGACTCCACCTTCTCCTCCGGCAAGAACCTCCTCAAGGCCGAATAAGCAAAGCTGAGACAATCGATGGAATCACGAGTCAGAGAATTGATGCATGTAGATGATATATACTCGAAACAAAATTATAAAGGGACAAACCAATTTATATTTTAACGGTAACCATATAAAGTAACTAACATAGTTCAATTATCCCTTTATCTTTTATATCCAGTGTTCCAGTCAGTTATATAGTAAACAGTTAGTTCCTATCACTGAAGACTTCTATGAAGTACTAAAATAACAGTTGGTTCCTATTAGTAAGCACTCCACATGTGAAAACTAATAAGCAACAACAGGCAGCAGTACATATCCTTTTAGTGTTTCAATTCGTGATATTATGAACTAAAATAGTTCAATTATGCTTATATCTTTTATAACCAGTGTTCCAGTCAGTTATATAGTAAACAGTTTGTTCCTATCACTAAAGACTTCTATGAATAATAAAACAACAGTTGTTTCCTATTAGTACGCGCTACACATGTTAAAGTTTCAATTCGTGATATTATGTTTGATGTCCTAAAAGAAAAATAAGGCAAGAGTGACCAAGTGCTCACGATGCTGTGTAAATGGGTTTTCCAGCCTCCAGCAATACGGTGACATGGTTCTCCATAGAACTCAGAAGTGACCTCTTCTTTACATCGGTGTAGCCCTGCACACCATCATACAATGCGGCAAAGTTCAACCAACAATTGAAACCAAAAATAATTAAAAGACAAAATGGCCTCCATGTTTTAATTTGCAGAGAAAACATGTGGTGAAGCATTTGAAAAACCTTACCGCAGCCTTAGCAAGAGCCTTTGACAGTAGATCTACTGCAGATAGGCCTGAGGTTTTTAAAAGCTCCTCAGCAACACTCTTGAATGCAGGAATTACACTGCAGTTGAAAAATATATTAGTACTTGAACCTGATCACCATCAGAATGTGTTTAAATCACACTGTCTCGTATCATACCTATCAGAGACATTAGTAACCATTTCTGCTGCACTAAGACCTGCAGCTTTGGCAACATCAATTGGCTGAGGAGCAGACACATGCTCAAATTTCACCCCAGATTCTCTTTCGATCTTAGATATGTTTGACTTTCTGGGGTCATAAAGCATTACAGCAACTCCACTATTACCTGAAAATATGGTCACACATCTAAGTACCACATAAAACTACAGCAATTAGAACTAAGGCTATATTTTTTTCAAAGATTCACCTGCTCTCCCGGTGCGTCCAGATCGATGGATATAGTCTTCTACATCACGTGGAGGTTCACACTACAGACAAGAAACGATCAAAGTAAGAGATTGCGTATATTAAACATATTGCAAATATGCAAACGAGCATATATACCTGAATAATTAATTGAACATCATTGATATCCAGTCCACGAGCTGCCACATTTGTGGCTACTAATGTTGAGAATTTGCCAGACCTGAAGCCTGCAAGTGTGACCTGAAACACCACAAAAAGGAAATAGATCCTGAAATTAGAGAAGTACTCAGAAAGCCCACAACTCACTCGATTAGGAAACATCCATGCAGAAATCTCAGTTAAAAATAAGATAAGCTTGTGACAGAAAAGCTGGAACCCTTGTGGAGGCCTAAAGACTGGTCACCTAGAGTAGACAGAATAAAAGGCAACCCACCCCTACTCATTTGATAAATTACTGTTTTCCAAATCTCACTATTATATCTTATATTATTTGAGGCTTATTAGAAAACAGCTAAATATACGAACTCCAAGCACTCCTTTACTATCTTATTTCAGCTCCATTAAGATATAGCTATTTATACAAAGAAGCAAGGACCTTAAAGCTACAAAGTTCGTTCAAGCTTTCCCGTTTTCTCAGTCAAAGGTAAAACATTTACTACTTAGGGAAGATAAACTAGATAAATAATCTTTAACCATATCCAGTAAGAATATTACATGCCCTGTATTTAATAGACCTATATGTATATAGCCCCTACTTTGGAAAACAATATTCAACAACTAGAATACAAGATACTCATCAAAAATCTGCATAAAGATGAACACAAACCAACATACCTCCCGCTGACCTTGCTGTATGTCCCCATGCAAAGGTCTTGCTCCCTGCAACCTCTCAGAAAGCTCAGATGCACAATCCTTTGTCTCAGTGAAAATAATAGTGCGGCCTCCACTGGATACAACATGAAAAAATGGACAAATTAGGAAAAGTAGAAAACCATTCTAGGAAAAAGATTATAATCAAAACTGAAGCGTTCTTGGCAAGGGAATGACAAACCTGCTATAACATCGAATGATGTCAGGAATGACGTCTACTCTAGCTGAACTAGAGCAGGGAAGAACTATATGCCTAACATTGATGCTGGCCTTCATCTTTTCATTACCAACTAGATCTACAGTTTTCTTATCTGATTTAAGAAACCTTTTGGAAATCTGAAAAAGCAAACTCAAATTTCATCACTAAGTGTAAACTAAGGAAAAGAAAAAGGTATATCACAAAATAGGCAATTTATATTTAAAACTAGATTCAGATCTAAAGCTGAATCTAAGTATACATCAAAATGCAAAAGTCCTCGCTCTTGATTAACATACTTACATTTTGCACCCAAGAGGGCAAGGTTGCGCTGAACAGAAGCGTTTGAACTTTAGTAACATCTTTGACCTTGCCTGCAAGGTCAATAAACAGAGAGAAGTTAATCTCATATGCAATTCTTACAAACTAAACAGAGAAACTATCTACAAACTATCTGAAATAAACGCTCAGCTAAAAGCATATCAGATGCAGAAATTTGGCAAACAAGCAACTTTATAAATGTGAATAAACATAGCTATCCACTGTCAATAACAGCCAATCAACAATACAACACTATTTTTGAAAGCAATTTAAGAAAAGCACATATTATCAGCAGAGTAATACCTAGAATTTGTTCAACATCGTCAACAAAACCCATCCTCAGCATTTCATCAGCTTCATCAAGTATCCGAAACTTCAAAGTGCTCAAGTCTATATTTCCCCTCTCAATATGATCCTACACCAAATTCACAAACTTTAATTCACATATCCCATAATTACACTGCACAGCTAAAATAGCCTCAACCGCGATAGATACCTTGATACGACCAGGAGTTCCCACAATGACATCAACCCCTCTCTTCAACTTATATTCCTGAGTGGCGTACGGAGATCCACCATACACACAGCACGCTGTTATCCCCACAGCCCCACCATAAAATTCAAAGTCCGCAAACACCTGATCAAACCAAAAACTCTCAATCTCAATACATCAAAACAACCGCAAACACATTGTAAAGCACAAGTTTCAACAGTAAATACCTGCTTGGCCAGCTCCCTAGTGGGTAAGAGCACAATGACAGTCGGTGCTCTGCCGTATCCAGTCTTTCTAAACTCCTTATCAGAGCCATTTATTAAGGACTCCAATATCGGCAGCACAAACGCCAGAGTTTTACCCTAATATTGCGAAAGCATACAATAAAGGATTTAATTACAACAATGAACCGAATCGATATTATACAGTTAAAAAAGAAAGAGACAGTTAAATTGATTACCTGACCGGTGCGAGCCCGGCCGACAAGGTCCGACCCATCCAAGATGGTATCGAACGTCATGGCCTGAATGGAAAACAAGGCTTCGATCCCCTTCTCCTTCAGCTTAGCCCTCAACGGAGCCGAAATCCGAAACTTCATCACCGCATTCGGATCGTCCGCCTTCACCGCAACCTTCTCCTCCTCCTCAGCCTCCACCTTGGCCTTCTTGGATTTCTTCTTGCTCTTGTCCACCGCCGAATCGCCGTTGGGCTTGGTGAGATTGACGGGGTCGCCGAGCTCGGAGCTGGTCTCGCTCCTGTCTTCCTCATCGTCCATATCAACCGCCTTCCGCTTCTTAAGCTTTGACTCCTTCTTGCTACTGCTAATCGGAGAGTCTGTTACGGCCAGCTCCTTTTTCGACTTTTTCATCTTCTTCTCCTTCTTCGGAGCCTCCAGCACGTAATCGGAGACGTCAATGGAAGGCATTATGATTGACTAGTAGGATGACTATTTGATATACAATTTAGGAGGAAGGGGGATTTCTGAAGAATGTGGCAGTGAGCCGCATAAGCAGGAGAAAGAAAGAGGGGTTGTGAAATTAGGGCTTAGTGGAGTTATATGGTGGAGCGGTGGAGGGCTCTTGAGCCGTTGATTTCCTACAGAACAAAATATCTGGTACGGCATCGCAAATGGTAACTAGGGTCAAATGTTCGAAAGCGAAGAAACACACGCGGCGACATCTTATTGGAGTCGTAAAGAATATGCTGGACGGCGTCGTTTTGGTGATAGACAACAACAACAACAAAAAAAAATCTTCTTTTGTTTAAAAAATATCATATATCACTATTGAATAGTTCATTTTAGTTGGAAAGTGTGACATAAGACTGATAAGAGAACCGGACGATTTACAGGAAAGTATTATAACTTGTAGGAAACTAGGAATAACCGCAAAACAAACATTTCATTACAAAAAAGTGCGTATGGAGTGAAACAAAGTTGAGAATAACGCTTGGATGCCCACTACTTGTATACACCATGATAGCATGTACTCGGAAGTAAGATCATATAATGTCAATATGAAATGTAGAGATGTAGGATAGCAATTAAAACCTAACCGTCGTATATCACCAAATCCATAGGTGAAAGCCAATTTTTCTTCCTAGATCACTAACACTAGAGACTAGAAAACCTGCAGAAGCCATTATAACGATGGCAAGTGCAAGTCTACAAGAGAAGCCACACAAGAAGCCCAACTACAACATATATAAACCATCCACATGCACATTGCCGGTGTGAAGATGAACCATTCTGGCACAAATTGAATCCATACCAAATGTCACCGGGAATGAAGGTGTTGTAGTAGAACGAAACAGCCCTGGAATTATGACTATAGATTTTCACACTCTCTGGTTTCCAACCATCAGGTCATGTTCTGTAAAGATACACATAACATATTTGATATGCGCATGGTCCATATATCTCAAATGTATCCGTAGAACAACTCTCAAACGTTTTCGCTGATGGATCGTCTAGCCGAGGTGCATATATCTGTTCGCAAAAGTAAAACTAAATTTGGTTGCACCATATCATTTGACCAAAAACACAATATTTTTTTCTGTGTCAAGCAATTATATAGAGGATAAATTATTAATGCAAACTCATGACCTCGAATATAAAGAGCTACAACGCTTTACTATCGGATGTGAAGTAAAGAAAAAATAGCATTACTAATTAGAGTATTAGACCACAATCTTGCATTGGTCCTCCCTATTGAATTTCAGGCCGCACATAAATTTCCAGTAATTACCGATTCTTAGGTTTCAATTTCAACAAGCATGGACTCAAGGGCTTCATCCATGAACACGATTCTATCAAAATTACATTATCAATCTTCTCCTATTGTGTAATATAAGTCAAATCAACAGCCAAAATTAATGAGAGAAACAAACCTGGTTGCCATAAACATCTCCGAATGAAATACTTATTTGATCCCTTGTGTACCTCGTTGATGAACAGCTCGTGGTTATGTCCACAGTATAAGAACAAGTCCCGGTACTCTATTAAAAATCGAAGCTATCAATGAAAATTTCAACAACAAAAGACGAAACGAAGATTAAGATTAAATTGGAGGATTGGTGTACCTGTACATGGCTGACGTTGAAACCTAAGGCGGGTTGGGGTCGGAGGATGCTCAATTTGGCTTGTGAAGGCGTGGAGACGCAGGCGACCAGGAGCAGAAGAAAAGCGAGCGCTTTGATCATTTTTGCGGAGGAGTCAAAGAGCCCCCTTTGGAAGATAGAGGAGGAAGATATTTATGGCCGTGAAGACAAAGATGAGGACAAATCAGTCTTTCTTGGGATTTTTATTTTTTTCCTTTCTGTGTGAAGCCGATAATTTTGTTTTTCGATGAGAAGCCAATAGTTGTGTTGGATAGAAATTAGGGTTTGTATGAGGCGTGGAAAAAGGGAAGCCAGAGTGAGGAGTGTAGGGTTGTCCAATGCGCGGATGTAGTTTGTGGGCCAGTTGACCAGCAGTTTCAAATGGCAGGCCAATCGGCCCAACCTAGATTGTAGTTGAATTTTGAAAAAAAAAAAAAAAAAACAAATCAAAAGAGTTGCCATGTTTCACTCAAGCCACTTTGGCCTATCTATGTTACTTCCTAGGTAAAAGAAGACAAATTAAAGACTTCTTATATTCACTTATGTCATTTTGGCCTATCTATGTTACTTCCTTGCTTAATGTGTTGTTCAATTGCTCAACAATATCATCAATGTCTAAAATAACGCGCATCAAAGCTAAAGCAAGAGAAGGTGTAGCCTCAAGACGACCTCTGAAAGACGTTTGACACCAAAGGTGTGATTGAGGCGTACGATCAAGACGACGAGGTCAAGGTGACATCAAGTTAATAGGTTTGAATCTCACTTTGAGAAATGTGATTGTTTAAATGGTTAAATCAATTGTCTCTTTATATTGCATGGACAGTAAAATCAAATGTTAAACTTTGGTAAATTGTCAAATATTTAATAGTATAAAAATCAACATATAGTAGTCCTAAAATAGATGCCGAAATGATGATATGTTGTGAATAATATGCGTAATAAGGTTCAATATTGAGACTTTGTAGATAAAAAGTTTATATCATCGTCAACATCGATGCTCGAATAAATTCTATACGTTCAACGCGGTACAAATCTCCCGATGACTATAATCGAGTACAACGTCCATATCGGACACATGATATACGCTACCAAATTATCAGAACCCTTTGGTCCGATTCTGTAGCTTTGACGACTAATAAGCTTAGTTAGGTAAGGACTCCCCGCAATTTCGCACTAGTAGGACAAAATGATGGTAAGATTCCCTTCACTTCTCTTCTTTACTATCCTTCTTTCCCTCCTTATTTTTTCCCTAGAACCCTACAACAGGAAAGGACTTTGGCCCCTTGTGCTCCTTTATCATCTTAAAAGCATCACCACCATCCACTATTTAGATGCATATTCACTATCAAGCTACCCAAGTATGCAAATTTATTAGCATCTCATTATCTTGTTTCCTCTACCTATTCTACGCAAGCAAATCAATCATACTTTGAATGCATATCAACAACCTGACCCAGTTCTCCTATAATTGCTGGCAGATTGTAATACCAATTACCAAACACTTAGCTTCAACTCCAGAATCTTCACATTTAGAACTTGAAATTACACGACCTCAATACTCCAAACAGTACAAAACAACCCAGATGATCAAAACACTTAAAATTCTTTGTTTCATCTTATTGCTATATATCTCTATCATCTTCGTTATTCAATTTTTCTACACTGCATGCTATACATGTTACAAAAGAGAAAGAAAAGACACTAGTCCATATCACATAGGCCATCATGTCCTTCCCAACTCTAACCCAACAATTCAAGGACCACACCCATGAGTGGCACTGAATCGTCACCTTCACAACTACACTACCTATCCAACCCAGACTCAACACAGATGAAAATTCACCGCAGCTAAGAATATAGTGTACCAATTTTGCTCTACTTTTTTTCTTTACCAAAACAAAAAAATCCTGTAGTAACTAATATAACCGCTAACAGCTTTTCCCATCCTGCCCAGAACAGCTTTTCCCATGCACTATGGGAAACCCTTATCTAAAACCCCAATTTATAGTAACAAAAAAATAAATAAAATAATTTGCTTTCCTCATTTACCATTTTACCCTCATCATCTCCTTCATTGCCACTTGAACCCCCAGTCTCCATGTTCCTTGAACCTTCTCAACACTCTTTCTAGGGCAATGTCAAAAGCGTCTTTTACCGTCTCCAACCCCTCCTGCGGTTTCGCGTACAGAAAATTCGGTACGTAATCGATAACTTTCTCCCGCATTTTCCTAACCTCTTCTCTACTGTAACCGGCGAGCACGTTTTTTATCGAGGCCGTCCCGTTTTTAACCGCGTTCCGGTCTATAAAAACCGAGTAACTCTCCGGTTCGCCCGGTAAAAACCACTCGTACTGGAAATAAGCCGTCCGCCTCCAGAAAAAAACCGGGATCGAACCGGCCACCATGCAGTCGAAAATCGACCGCCGCGTGAAGCTGTCCCCTCTCGGCTGGAGACAGAAGTCCGAGTCGAGAAACGTCTCGAGAATCAACGACGTGCCGTTCGAGCATCTCGACCCGCCGCAGTCCACGACCCGGCACGACTCCGGCTCGCTCTGACACTGACTCAGCAACAGACCTCGGAAATCGTTCCTGATAAGGCTGCGCTTGGCACCAGCGAAACAGAACAGCTTGCTACGGTTACGGCTCCTGACGAAGCTCTGCCAGTCGGTGACGTCAGCGTCGGTTCTGGGGTGGAATCCCGTGGGGTAAGGGACACCGACGTCGAAGTAGTCCCAGGGGTTGCGCTCGATGAGGAGGCGCGTGATGTTACGCATCCCGGGCTTGTAGATGCAGCTGGAGCCCCAGTCCGGGTCACGTGAGCGGCGGAAGTCCCAGGTGATCCGGCCCATGGTGAGGAAGTGATCCCAGCCGTCGGATCTCTTGTAGTAAGGCTGTGTTTGAAGCCAGCTCAGCATCGTCTCGCAGTGAAAGTCGCGGTCTTGGGCGGTGGAGGAGTTGGACCAGAGGTACTTCCCGACGGCGAGTCCGACGTAGAAGGGGATGTAAAACGCGGTGGCGTTTTCAGGGTCGTGGACCCGGCACTTGTGGTGCATGATCCGGTTGTGGAAGATCACCTCCGATACGAACTGGTCCGTCCAGTACCACGCCGGAGCAAGACTCTCCGGCACGACTCCGGCGATCCCGGTCGCCGGCTGGCCGAACCCGTCGTTCGCCAAAGCGTCACAGCGGGAGCTCCACGGGTTGAGGTTGTCGCAGTTTTGGAGGATTTCATGGTTGAGGGACTTAGGGAGGTCGTAGACGAAGACCCGACCCGAGGAGCATTCGGATTCGGGTTGTGGTGTTGTTGACCCGGAAAGGGGGGTGTACGGCGGAGAGAGGTCTTGGCGGGAGGAGAAGGAGCGGGTGGTGAGAGTAAAGAGGAGGATGACTTGGAGGGAGAGAATGGCCATGAGGAGCCATGTTCTTGGGTGGTGGATGAGCTGCTTTAGTGAGGTGAGTAAGTTGAGCGGGTCTGGGCTTTTGGGCCGCTTTTGGTGGAGCTCCAGGGACGGCTGTGCCGGAATGGATAGCATTCCGGCGAGATTATATAACCGGAGAAAATGGTGTGTGAGAAAAAAGAGAGAGGGATATGGGGAAGTGGGGGTGGTTGTTTTATCGGTGTGGGCGGAGAGCAGAAGTGGGGGGTTTTGTTTTTGAGGACCGAAACTTTGAAAGGGGAGCTGAGGAAACGCCACGTGGGCGGTGGGATTATGGAAGAACCGACAGAGCGGTAGCTTGTAGAGAAGTGGCACGTGGCTGTTAGTGTCGTTGAACTAGCTTTGTTACTGTTGGTAAAAGATTAGTCCAAGTCAGTTTAACCTCTAAATGTTGCTAGATATTCTCCCCTAATTCCCATTATTCTTGCTCAAATAATCTGTTACCATTGTAGATTGATCATCATAGATTTTGGGACCCTAGATTTTTTTTTTTCTGAGTTTTTGGGTTCGTATCGTTACCGTGACGATTCGGTAAGACGTTCAGCTCCGGTGTGGTTCGAAATGTGGGTGGTTGTGAGTTAGTGGGAGGGGAGGGTTCGAGCCGGTGAAGAGGCGTGAGAGGTGCGGTGATTACGGGAGGGGAAACACCTGGAAGGGAACGCCGTCGTTTTTGAATTCGTACGATGAATTACGCACAGCTAATTTGGCGCGTAGATAGATGACGATGGGACGATGGGGATTTGGCTATATATGGGGAAGCTGGAGCGATGGAGAGTTTTGGGCCCTTTTGGTCTCTGTTTGGTGATGGGTAACTGTAGCTGCCGACAAAATGTAGTCATTCTATGGGGTTTGCTCTACAAAATTGTACCCTCTGATTTTACATGTATATGCATGAGTTTTTTTTTTTTTTTTTTTTCATTATATTTAGAAAGCTATAATATTCATGAGTTTAAGGCAGAAGAATCATAGGACCTTATTAGAATGAAATGATACGGGTAGAGATGATGACTACAATACGAATTAAGTTGTACCAAACATAATTTGGCATAGTTAAAGTATGCCATGGAAATTACCAGACTTGCATAATTTATGATTTTTAAACTTAATTTAGAATTTACCTGAAAAATTACATTTTTAATTGCTCGAATATGTGTCATTCTTGCATCATAATCAACCAGTCTAAACAAACCTCCTTAGTTTTAATCAAATATTATTTATGGAAATTGGTTAAGAAACATATATCGTAGTCCATCAAATGGCATCTCATGAAACACATGATGAACCAGCACAATTTCTGGTTGACTCAAAATGTGGCAATAGCACCATATGTGCATCTTCCAAGTCCCAACCATGTTTCCTATTCGTGGTTCCAATCTGAAATTTAGCCTATAAACAAAACCAGATTGGACTGTTTTCCAAAGGTTTCGTCAACAACTCCTAAATTGAATGCTAACCATTTTCTACTAAAGATTCTTAACACGGAGGCACCTTAGTCATTTAGAATAATGAGAATGCATGAGATCTAACAACTAATACAAGGTTTGGAAAGACGACAAGTGTTAACTCGAATAATATTAGTTTAGATCTCAGTCATCCTTAGAAATTGATTGATATGTTTAATCAAAGATCTAACTAGTGGAGAATCATATAGGTTTTTTTTTTTTATCAAGTCATTTTATATGTAGAACTTATATAGGGTTTTCAGTGAAATTTCACTATATTATTAATATACAAACAAATTAAGATTTTTTCTAACACACGGTGTAGTAAAGTTGGTCGAACGGCTTAAACAGCTTAGTATGGACCCCTATGTTAAGAGTAGGGGTCACAACTCACACTAGTTTGTGGCCAACATGTTTAAGAGGTCTTTGAGTTCGTGCGCCTGTAACGGAAGATTAGTCTGACTTTACTAAGATACTCTAACTTACCTTAATTTTCATAACATAACTTTCGTGCGCTTGGCGAGAGGTTAGTCTAGATTTGCTAAGATACTCAACTTACCTTAATTTACGTAGCATAAGTCTCTGATCATTAGCTTTAATTCAACGTGAACTCTGGTGTAATATTGCTTGCCTTACACGGCTTGATTCGACCATTTTCTAAGCAAAATATGGATCGTGGAAGAATTCCAAGTTCTGTTTAATGGTTTTAGAATCTGGGACAAACAGGTATGAAAGCAAAATTTAAGTACGGGGGTTTATTATACTGGTGATCAATGAGATTATCTATTACTGTGCTTTGCTGGTGCATGCTTTTGAATAATTATGCATACCTAGTATCCTTTTTGCTTGTTTAATTTACACAGTGCTCAGCTTTAATCATTCTTTCTTAATCATTAGTGGTAGAAAAGGATGCTTAAAGTTCATTACTAGTTTACTACTTTATAAACCACTTTCATCACAACTGCTTGGTGTAATACAGTGCTAGATGTTTAAAACAAAACCTCTAATAGTCTAATACAACTTTCTTGCACGCTTACACTCTTGGAGAGGCAAGAACATGAAGACCATTACTGATATAGAGAGTGATCATTGTCCTGTATCTGACAACATATTTATCGTCGTCGAGATTGAATATGAAGCTGCTTATAAGTATAGCAGCAAATATTTTCATCTGGATATAACCGTAATCTTTTCCGAGACAAATCCTTGGTCCAGCCTGCATGATATCAAATGTCGTTAGTACGTAATTCCCATAATTAAGAAACCTTGTCAAGCAAATACTAGCTTAACTTTCTTAATTACATTGAAGGCCAAGAATTTGAAAGGATTCTCTTCTCGGAAAATGCCATTTTCGTCGAGCCATCTCTCTGGCCGGAATTCTTTTGCGTCATCACCCCATATAAACGCCATCCGGCCCATTGCATAAGGTAGAAACATTACCACTTGCCCTTTGGTGACACTAGTTCCATCTGGCCAGGTATCATCAGAGAAACAAACCTTCGAATTCTATGAAAGAATGCAAAAACCAAAACTGATTATGTAACATGAACTGCGAAAATTCTTAACATTCGAGGTGTGACATTTATCTGATTTGTTAGATTACCATTGGAACTGCAGGATAGACTCTGAGTGTCTCGGTCAAGGCTGCATGGAGGTATTGCATTTTGTTAAGGGCTTCTTCAGTAAGGTTGGCTGCAACTTCATCAGCGCTTGAATTATTATTCAGACCTGTTGCTTCTCTAACTTCCTGTGCAATTGTTTCTTGTATATTGGGATGCTTGCACATCATATAGAAAAACCATGAAAGAGCAGAACCAGTTGTGTCTTTACCAGCAGCAATAAAACTGAGGACCATGTCTCTCAAGTACTTTGGATCAGTCTCTCTAGTTTCAATAAGTCTAGAGATAAAGTCTCTTTTCTTTACCTGTCATCTTCAACCTCAATATATCAGTAACATTAAGTGAAGCAACCAATACAATATCAATTAAAATTTGAACAGAACGGAATTAAGGTACGTACGTAACTCACAGGTAGCTCATCATCTTCTGAATTTTGGAATGTTTCAATCTTTCTGTTGATTAGTTTGTATATAAATTGATCCACCACTTTTATATTTTCTCTTATCATTGCTTCTGAACCAATGTTCAAGAACCGTTTGATCTTCCAGAAGATATCAAAAACACGATAAAGGGTAGCTCCATTTGAATCATCAGAAGCATTTGAAAACTGGATACTTTCATCATTGTTTGTTCCTGACAAGGTGTCTAGATCGAAACCAAGTAGAATTTTGACGATTGAATCCAAGGTTGATTTCATAAACAAATCCTTATTCCAACAAAAGTAACAACAAGCAATGAATCTATCTGCAAGGCAAACAAAATATACTATGTACACTGCAATATGTAGTACATGATCTCTGAGACATTGAAAACTTACTTGGATATCAATTGATTTGTTACCGTTTGCAGCTTGATGAATTATGCCAGCAAGTTTCAGTCCGTTTGTTTTGAAGATTTCACTGCTGAAGTCCCTAAGTACTTTGGTTGAGAACTTGGAGCTTGATGTCTTCCTCTGATGCAGCCATTTGTCCCCATCCACAGTGAAGATCCCATCGCCCAAAGAATCAGACAGAATGTCATGCAGGTACACTCCCTACAAAGAAAGGGTCACTTAAGCCTCTTGATCAATCATTTTAGAATGGGGCATATTCCTAATTTTGTTTTGTACACATACCTTTCCATAGTTAGCAAAGTTTGTTTTGTACACATATTCCACATTTGCAGGATCTGCAGTGTAAACCACAGTTCTTAAGAAGCCAAGCATCCTAAAAGTTTTGTATTTGCATGCAAGCTCAGTCATGTAATGGTGCACCCTGTGGAAGTTGATCAGTTGGTGTAAGACAGTTCCGGCTATAGGAGGGTATCTCTTGTTCTTCTCCGGTCACAAAAACACCGCTAACAGAACAAGTACCGCTAAACTTATTGCTGCAGAAGCTATAGGCAGAGTGGAAAGAAAATCCATCACCAATATACTTATGGGATATTGAAGAAGATGACGGACTTAGAACTAGACATTCATACAGTATAGAACAGTAGATATATATATATATATATGTATATATGTTTTCAAATGCTGCATAAGAAGATCAAATTGAGAACGATCGATAACTACATTGATTTGCTACATTTCCCAGTAGATCAAATTGGCCAACTTCTCAGGTTCATTCATATCAGGTAATTAAGGTTCGTGTCGTAGTGAACCTTCGCTAGGGAATTTGCAGGAGTCACCTTTGTGCTACCTTTATTTTGATCAGTACAATACGTTTTGTGTGATATATGTAACAAGGTAACTGATTTTGACACGATAACCTTGTGAGTATTTGAAATTGATATCTTTACAACAAATTGTCATCAGTCGATTTTACATATTTCTTTTCTTTTGTACCACATTGTTCCACAATGATACTTCAAGGCTTGTAAACAGCATATTCCTAAATATTTCAACTGGGTTTTTGTGCTTAAAATCATATATGATGCAAATTGGCCATGCCAAAATGCAGACGCCAAGCAAAATGATTCTGATATCTCATAAGTGGAGTACTATGTCGAAATTACGATAGGGAAGAAGCCCTGACCTTATTTCTTTTTTCGGTGAATACATGAATAATCCCATTTTCTCAAGAAACAAACAGAGGATTTCAGCGTTCTTAGACAAGAGTATACACTTATACACCAACTGAATGAGCTCATCAGACCCACCTCAGAAACAATAAAATCAATGCAGATCAAGCTAAATCCAGAAAGAAAATGAACAGAGTATACAAATTTGATTCCTGAAACCAACTTTAACTAATGAGTAATGACTACCTCCTAAGCTCGATCATCCAGTCACACTCACACCACACCAAATCTCAAAACGATCAACTGAAAAGCGTTTGCTTTCTCCTGCTGAATCCATCTTTACCAAACCAAAAACTCAATCTTCTGTTATCTGTACGTAAAACTTAGTATAACATGATCTATTGATCATTACAAAATTTTACATTCCCAGTAAAACCCTTCTCCTTAACCTTTACCAGCAACAAACCATGATTCCCATGAGAGAATCACAGCCATATGTGGTGGCCTGAGGTCATTATTGACTTTTCATCCCCATTGTCGAGCACTCAGCAGAAATAAAGCGCGCAACGAGCTGAGTTCTCTCACAAATTGGGAAGCCGCCGTGGCAGCAGAAAAGGCGGAAGACGCAGCGATTCCGGCGCCAGCTCCGCGTGGCCGTTACATCACCAAAAAGGGCTCCGTCGCCGTCACCTTCAACGAGAAAGGTCTCAGGTACTACCACGTACCTTCAAACTACGCCCTGCAATTTGCTTGCTATGTGATTTTGGTGAATTGGGTTTTAAAGATTGGTGCTTTGATGAACTTCGTTCATTCTATTAGAATGAGAAATTTGCTTATCTAGCTAGGTCACTGTTGGTTGAAGAGGCTAGCAGCCTCTACTCCAGAGATTAACATTGATCGGCAAGTGAATGATATTAAAACAGAACTTCTCATAAATATAACTTTAATTCTTGCATGCTCAAACTCTTGGAAATGCATGAACATGAAGACCTCCATCGATTTCTAGCGTGATCATCGTCTTGTAATTCACCACTTTTGTCTCGTGAGTGAGATTGAAAATGTAGTTGCTGAAAAGCACAGCAGAGAATATCTTCATTTGGAGATAGCTATAATCCCTTCCCAGACAAATTCTTGGACCGGCCTGCAATTATAACTATACTATCAGTACTCTCATAACTAAGCAACCTTACCCAAAAAAAGAAAGATGAGCTTGGTTTTCTTAATTTATTACATTGAAGGCTATAAATTTGAAAGGGCTTTCTTCCTTGAAATTGCCATTTCCGTCAAGCCATCTCTCTGGCCGAAACTCTTCTGCATCATCGCCCCATATGAACTTCATCCGGCCCATTGAATAAGGTTGGATTATCACTAGTTCTCCTTTCCTCACACTATGTCCATCTGGCCAAGTATCATCAGAAAAACAACCCCTAGCTATCTATGATCAAATAAGAGGCTTAAATTATTAATTATTAAATAAGAAGTAATACAACAGCTAAGAATCGTAACATTCAATTCATGTACGATATTTATCAAAGATGTTTAAGTTACCATTGGAACTGCAGGATAGAGTCTGAGTGTCTCATTCAAAGCAGCATGGAGATATTGCATTTTGCTAAGGGCTTCTTTAGTATGGTTGGCTGCAAGTTCATCAGCGCTTGAAATGTTATTCAGGCCTGTTGCTCTCTAATTTCCTGTTCATTCTTATCTTGTATATCAAGATGCTTGCACATCATATAAATAAACCATGAAAGAGCAGATGTAGTTGTGTCTTTGCCGGCAGCAATAAAATTGAAGACCATGTCTCTCAAGTACTTTGGATCAGTCTCCCTAGTTTCAATGAGTCTAGAGATAAAGTCACTTTTCTTTAACTGCCATCAAACCTCAACATATCATCAGTAACATTAGTTGAAGCAACCAATAGAATATCAATGAAATTTATAACAGAAAGGAAGGTAATAACTCACTGGTAACTCATCATCTTCTGAATTTTGTAGTGTTTCAATTTTCCTGTTGATTAGATTGTATACAAATTTATCCACCACTTTTATGATTTCTTTTATCATTGTTTCGGATCCGATATTCAAGAACCATTTGATTTTCCAGAAGATATCAAAAACACGGTAAAGGGTAGCTCCATTTGATTCATCAGAAGCTTTTGAAAACTGGATACTTTCTTCATTGTTTGTTCCATACAAGGTGTCTAGATCGAAACCAAGTAGAATCATGACGATTGAATCCAAGGTTGATTTCATAAACAAATCCTTCCACCAAAAGGAACATAAAGTAATTAATTTATATGCACGCTAGACAAACAGAATATACAACCTACCTAAAGTGCAATATCTGTAGTATGTGATCTCTGATACTGTGAGACATTGCAAACTTACTTGGATATCTATTGATTTGCTACAGTTTGCAGCTTGATCAATTATGCCAGCTAATTTCAATCCATTTGTTTTGAAGATTTCACTGCTGAAGTCCCTGAGTACTTTGGTTGAGAACTGAGAGCTTGATGCCTTCCACTGATGCATCCATTTGTCCCCATCCACAGCGAAGATCCCATCTCCCATATAATCAGACAAAATTTCATGCAGGTGCAATCCCTAAAAGAAATGGTGGACTTAAGCTTTATGATCGATCATTTTATAATTGGGCATTTATATTCTTAATTTTCTTTCAAATAGTGATATTGCATGTCTGGCCTTTTGGGGTTAATATATAACGTACCTTGCTATAGTTAGCAAAGTTTGTTTTGAACACGTATTCCACATTTGCAGGATCTGCAGTGTAAACAATAGTTCTGAACAAGCTAAGCATTCTGTAAGTTTTGTGTTTGTAGGCAAGCTCAGTCATGTAATGGTGCACCCTGTGGAAGTTGATCAGTTGGTGTAAGTTCCGGCAAAAGGAGGGTATCTCTTGTTCTTCTCCGGCCAAAAAAATACTGCTAAAAGAACAAGTACTGGTAAACTTATTGCTATCTTAGCTAAAGGCAGGCTGGAAAGAAAATCCATGACCAATATATATGCTTATTGGATATTGAAGATGATCATGAATTTAGAACAACACATATATAGCAACAGATATATATGTTCCCAAATGCTAAACTCTAGAGTTTTCAAGGGGTTGTGTTAATTAATTTGAGAGCGCGACAGTCCTGAATTTGCCAGCTTCCAATTCTCATCAGACTTTCAGTTTTGTAGTCTAAAATGCATCGATATCAGGTAGCGTTCATGTCGACTGTTGAACCTTCGCAAGGTGGGTTACAATTAATAGTCATGTTTATGCTAACTTGATTTTTATCAGTAAGTTTTGTGTGATATGTAACAACTGATTTGGACACGAAAATCTTGTGAGTATTTGGAAATTGATATCTCTAAATTGTCATCCGTCGATGCTACTGATATACACACCAACTGAATCTGCTCAAATTATTAAACCAATGCAGAGCAAACTAATTCCACAAAGAAATTGAAGACAAATATCAAAATTCAGAGTATACACTTAATTACTGCATATACTTATCTGCAGTGTTCTTATAATCATATATAATTAAGTACACTTAATGAAATCCATCATCACGTATTGATTTATTGTAATGCTAAATGATGCATATACCTTGATTAAAGGCTCATCAACAAGAAATTGTTGATCACAAGTTTGATGTTTCAACTATGAGACTAACATCTGATACAACTTTCTTGCAATGCTCAAACTCTTGGAAAGGCACGAACATGAAGTCTCTTGATATCGAGCGTGACCATCGTCTTGTATTCCACCACTTTTGTCTCGTCAGTGAGCTTGAATATGTACTTGGTTAAAAGCACAGCAGAGAATATCTTCATTTGCAGATAACTATAATCCTTTCCCAGACAAATTCTTGGACCGGCCTGCATCATAACTATATCATCAGAACTTCTATAACTAAGCAACCTTATCAAGAAAATATTAGCTTGGTGTTCTTCATATGTTACATTGAAGGCTATGAATTTGAAAGGGCTTTCTTCTTTGAAATTGCCATTTCCGTCAAGCCATCTCCCTGGCCGGAACTCTTCTGCATCATCACCCCATATATACTTCATCCGGCCCATTGAATATGGTTGGTTTACGATCATTTCTCCTTTTCTCACACTATGTCCATCTGGCCAGGTATCATCAGAAAAACAAACCCTCGCATTCTATGAACAAATAAGAACATCAACATTAAGAAACGTAAGAAACGTAACATTCAGTTCATGTATATGACATTTATCCTAGATGTTGAAGTTACCATTGGAATTGTAGGATAAAGTCTGAGTGTCTCATACAAAACAGCATGGAGATATTGCATTTTGCTAAGGGCTTCTTCAGTAAGGTTGGCTGCAACTTCAGCAGAGCTTGAAGTAATATTCAGACCTGTTGCTTCTCTAACTTCCTGTGCAATCTTCTCTTGTATATCAAGATGCTTACACATCATATAAATAAACCATGAAAGAGCAGAAGTAGTCGTGTCTTTGCCCGCAGCAATAAAACTGAAGACCATGTCTCTCAAGTACTTTGGATCAGTCTCTTTAGCTTCCAATAGTTTGGAGATAAAGTCTCTTCTCTTCAACTGTGATTTAACCTCAAAAATATCAGTAACATCAAATCAATTAATACTATGTTAATTCAATCTAGAATTGAAAGGAAGGTACGTAACTCACAGGTTGCTCGTCTTGTTCTTCTGACTTATGGAGTTTTTCAGTCTTTATGTTGATTAACTTGTATATAAAGTCATCCAACACTTTCATATTTTTTCTTATCGCTGCTTCCGTACCAATGTTTAAGAACCGTTTGATCCTCCAAAAGACATCACCAACACGATAAATGATAGATCCGCTTGCATAAGCAAGAGCATTGGCAAACCGGATACCTTCATTAATGTTTGTTGCAGACATGGTTTCTAGATCGATACCAAGTAGAATCTTGACGATTGAATCCAAGGTTGATTGCAAAAACAAAACCTTCCAACAGAACGAAGATCATTAATTCATAGACTGATATTCAACATTAAAAAAAATAAGAAATCTGAACATACAGTGCTACATATGTAGTTACTCTTGCCTATTGCAACTCACTTGCATCTCTATTGATTTGCCGCATGTTGCAGCTTCATGAATTATGCTAGCAAGTTTTACTGCATTGGTCTTGAAGATTTCACTGCTGAAGTCTCTAAGTACTTTGGTTGAGAATTGCGAGCTTGATGCCTTCCTCTGATGCCTCCATTTGTCCCCATCCACAGAAAAGATCCCATCGCCCAACACATCATACAGAATGCTATGCAGGTAATATCCCTACAAAGATATTGGTGTACAAACTTAAGCCTCTTGATCAATTATTTTTAGCATATTCCTACGGATTTTCATATATTGAATTAAAAATGAAACTTTTTGACGCATCAGTTTGATATATAAAACATGTACCTTGCCATAGTTAGCAACATTTGTTTTGAGCACGTATTCGACATTTACAGGATCTGCCGTGTAGACTGTGTATCTAAAAAATCCAAGCATCCTGTAAGTTCTGTACTTGCATGCAAGCTCTGTCATATAATGGTGCAACTTGCGGCGGTATTTCAGTTGGTGGAAGAGGGTTCCGGCAACTGGAGGGTATCTCTTGTTCTTCTTTTGCATAAATATTACTCCTAAAAGGAACATTACTACTGCTAAACTTATTGCAACGGGAGATAAAGGAGTGGAAAGAAGAAAATCCATGACCGAAATTCTTATGGGATATTGGAGTTGACAATGAAGTTAGAACTAGACAACCTGAGTCCCTTAAATCATTGTAACAGCTGCCTCGCAACGAAAAAGATGTCAAGAGGGATCATTGGGATCAGAAATATATAGTTTCGAAGTGGTTCAATTACGATTGTACTCTACTGGTCATAATTTCTAACGGTATTGGCAAGACAGTATTAGATAAGCTTTCATGCGACTTCAATTTTGTTGTTTCCATTCGGGTAAGGTTATAGACTTATAACCTCTCGCAGAGAAAGACTTCTAGATACCTAACTGGCTAACTGTCTCTCGTCAATGAATAATGCTCTATTTACAGCAGATTGGCTTCTCTATGATCTCTCACAGCTGCATTTGTGTGCTGCTGTATCATTGAAATAAGTATTCCCACTTCAGGCGGTTTAATTTGTTTGAAGGATATGGATTATGTACAAAACAAACAAACGCTAAGCAAAATGATGCTGATATTTGTCAAAAATATTATGCTACCCTGATTTGCTCAGCGTTTAGCAAATGAAGCCCTGTTAAAGAGTTAGGGGTTACAAAGCTCACCTTCAAGTTGCCATTTGAAATATAAACAACTAAATCACTTAAACTAAGACCAAATGCTTAAGAACATATTAATTGCACATGATGCATCGATCATAGCCATCTCATAATCTAGTAGATGAGCCTCCAAAATATACTTGCAGATATAGACATTTACACATTTAAAATATAAACAATTTTTAAATTGTTTTTTGTGATTAAAATCATGATGCATATTGGCCATGCCTAAATGCAAACACTAAGCATGGTGATTCTGAATTTCTGATGGCTGAAGTGCAGTACTATACTATGTCCAATTTATGAGGGGGGAAAAGCCCTCGATCCATTATTTTCTTAGTTAGCATTTAGCAATGAGTATGTCTGACACGCGACTTTTGTATTTGTAACTTTCATTATCATTCGCGCGCTAAACCATTGCCCCCTCTTTATATTAGAGCGAAAAATATATAATGATTTCCTAGACTCTCCATTCCAACTATAACTTGTAGACTTGTGTTTTGATTCCAACAATATAAATAATATTTACGAACTTTTGCTAGCTACAAGCATAATGAAATGTTTTGGACAATCACTATCGAGGTAGTGGTTTTATACAGCTATGGAACAATGAGCTACGCATGCTAACCAAACATGTAGTTAATATTTCACCATAAAAAAACACAAACAAGATGATAGTTGCAATAAAAAAAGATTAATATCGGTAATGAATACTCCAATCAGATCATTGATCAAAACAGATGTACCAAACCAAGAATTAATGTATAAAAAAAAAATCAAAATTAAAACACCCAATACGAAGAAAACGTGGTAAACGTTTTAATTGACAATGATTTTGATTATTGAGTATATAAATTACTATAAATTATAAGTTGTAAAAATAAGAAAATAAAATAAAAGAACAAAGAAGAAGAAAAAGAAGCTGGTGCAAAAAGATAACGACCGCAACAGAACAGTAGTTTCTAGAAAGACGATATTAACCCCCCAATGTATACGTGCCGCGCGTTCATACGGTCACGTGATGTGTTGATCCCGCCTGAACAACAAAAAGTCCCACCAATTAACAAACCGCGAACCAAAAAAGCGAAACTTACGGAGAGAAAAGCTTCCTTCCCTTTTTTCTCACGCATTCAAATTCATTTCAATTCAATTCAATTCCATTTCTTCTCAAACCCTAATTCTCTCTCTAAATTCCAGATAGAGAGAGTGAGTCGGCGATTCGATTCCGCTTTATCTCACCGGCCGCATTTTCCATGGCGAAGAGAAAGCGAGGCCGGTTCGTCGGGTTCGGGTTCGGGTTCTGTTATTGTGTTGCGACGCTTTTGATTCACGCGAGGGTTTCGTCTGCGGTGAGATCCGATAAGGAAATGAGGGAGAGGTTCTTCGGCACTACTATGATGAACTCCTCCGCGCCGGCGAGTAACGACGGCACCATCGCCAAAATGTTCGATCGGGTTCTGGAGAAGGAGTTCTCCGAGAACGATCTGCCCGAAGGTCAGTTCTTCTTCTCCTTTTCTCTTCTGTTTCAGCTTACATTGTGTAATTTTGAAGCTTCTGCTTTGGAATTGAAATCGGAAGTGAAATTCCGATATGATTGAGTTTAGGTTAGAGGTTGTGGTAGAACTAAGCCGATTACTCGATTAGTGTTAGAAGCAACTTTTAAAAGTTAAATGCAGCTTTAGTAGGTTATTGATGCAGTATCCTTTTATTCGGAATTATGTGGTTCCGTGTTTGCTAACTTTTCGTTTGCTTTCAATTTTTATCAGGATCTGATAAAAGCAGCTTTAACAGTAGTGTGGCCGATCAGCAAGTAAGTTTTTGTTAGTCTTATGAGCTTCTTGTATCGAAATTCAAAGATTTGGTTTACGTACCATTTATAAATCTTGAACGTACTAAAAGGATGTTAATTTTGTGATGTTCCTGCTCTTTTCATTGATTGATATTGTTATGTTTGAGATATGTGTTGGTTATGTATATTTCAGGCCGTACTGGAGACTGTAGCTAAGCTCACTCACGAGAAGGGAAATAAAAATGATACTCAGGAGACTAAGTATGTGAATGTTTTATTAGTCTTTCAATACTGAGATATTTGTGTTGTGAATTATTGGAATGAGATTTGGTTTTTCTTTGTTCTGGACTTGTTGTAATGTATACTGATTAGTTTGTTTTGGTTGTCAGCGGCACAAAATCTTATCAGTTTCACGGTGTTTTTTCCCTGGAGAATGAAGACTCTGAGGAAACAACAACCTTGATTGACAAAAAGGTACTTTTTCAAATGATATATATATATATATATATATATTCACGTTGAGAGCTTTGGCAGAGATTCAGTAGGAATTGTTTAAGTTTCTCTTTAAACCTTTTACCTTAATTTTACGTTGATAGGACAATGTGTTCGTTATGTCAAACAAGAAATCCAAGTATCCGGTACTTCAAGTAGATTTGAGGTAAGTAGTCCTTTCATTGTTGTGCTATACATAAATAATTCTGGAACTGAGATTTGGTTGTTGATTGCAACACTAATGCATCACCAGAGATGGAACGAACATCTTGGTTGTTGGTTATTTTGATGTTGTACAGTTTTTGCAATACTTAAAAACCCTAATGTTTCCTCAAAATGCAATCATATTTTGTGTTTGTATGACAACTAGATGTTGGTCATTGAATTTCTGAGTTTGTTTTACGTATTGGTCCATATTTTAGATGGTTGACATTTAACATTCTCGCAGGTTAATTTCTGATTTGGTGGTTATCATAGTTTCCGCTGCCATTGGAGGAATTGTGTTTTCTTGTTTGGGGCAACCGGTTTGTTTTCGAATCTTAGTCTCTGATTTTCGCTTATTGATTACTTTCACTCATTTGTAGCTCAGTGTTTATCTATATTTAGTGATCTGTATGGCAATATAAAAAAAAAATGCAGCTACATATAGTTAACTTATTCATTTGTTGCAACTCTGGTTATATCTGATTTATCCATATTTGATAGGTGATTGTGGGGTATCTCCTTGCGGGGTCTCTCATTGGACCAGGGGGTCTCATGTTCATCAGTGAAATGGTACAGGTATGTCTTTGTGAAGTGTGATCTGTTACAAGCTCTATTCTTTGTAGATATGAGAGTTAAAGTTTTTAGAAAGATTTCCCTCACCTACCTATTGCACTTCCCACAATATTGTAGCTCCAAGCCTCCAGTGATGGTTGTTTTCATGGAAATATAGTTATGATATTTGAGATTGTGTTAAGCACATCGTATATTAATCTTAGAAGAAGAATCTGTAAAAGGATTCCTCCTGCTTATGTTAAGGAGATTGAACATCTTTTCCTTTTTCTTCTCTTGTCCTATGAATGCTTTAAACCGTACTGTGATATGAAGCAATGTATTCAAATATCAACTTTTGTAGAAGGTAGACTCAAAGGGCCAAAATGTTGCTACATCTTTGATTTACACTGCATTTTGAGGCCCTTTATCCATACTGAGTGCCAACTTGTTAATAATAGTTAACTATAAAAGAAGAAGAGTAGAGCATAACTCTTAGTCACTGTCTGGGTAATCTCTGTGACTTTTATTTTAAGGACACTTGCGGTAACACCTCTGGTAACATTATCATTTGTAATCCTTTCTTCTCTTGCTACAGGTAGAAACCGTAGCACAATTTGGTGTTGTATTTCTTCTTTTTGCCCTAGGGTTGGAGTTTTCTTTGGCCAAGGTATGTTGGGTTTTGGAACTTCATATAGTTTTGCTGGAAAACTGTAAAGGATTATATTCCAACACAAGTTCTGAGGGAGAGAATGAAAATACCCTCTTTGTAAGGAAGCATTTTAACTTTTCATTGATGCAGTTGAAAGTTGTGGGGCCGGTAGCTGTTCTTGGAGGGCTTCTTCAAATCTTAACATTTATGTTCTTGTGTGGCATAATTGCTGTGGTATAGTATTAGCATATTCAGTCTTATTATTTGGTTTTTCGTAGATGCTAATTCCTGTTGTAATGAACACTGTGCTTCCTGTTTGCCAAATTTGCAGCTATGTGGAGCTGGGTTGTCTGAGGGAATTTTCGTTGGCTCCTTCCTATCAATGTCATCAACAGCAGTAGTACGTTTTTGACCACTAATTACAATTCAACTTTTCTTCAATGCTGCTTTTGAATAAACCTCATTTCTTTCGTTTTCCCTTTTACCAGGTGGTGAAATTTCTAGCAGAAAGGAATAGTAATAGTTCTCTTCATGGTCAAGTTACAATTGGGACGCTAATTTTCCAGGTTTGTTTTGAACTGTGAAAACTTGAATGCTAAATTTTTTGATAAGTTTTTGCATAATAAGGCCGTATCTGGAGCATATCCATTATATTACTCTGGTGTTTTCAGGATTGTGCTGTTGGTTTACTGTTTGCTTTGCTCCCAGTTTTGGGCGGTCATAGTGGTGTTTTCCAAGGGATGGTTTCAGTGGGGAAGCTGTAAGTCTGGTTTGTTGTCTTTTTTAATTGCACCTTTTCTTTCCTCACCATCTTTTATTGTTTCTGTTCCATCCTTGTTTTGATGGCATAATGACAGTGTGAATCTCTTTTCTCATGTTGCTTGGCTTAATCAAGTTTACTGTCCTTTTACTTATCTTTTTATTTTGTTTTTACTTCAGGGTGCTAGTCTTGTCATTATATCTTGGCGCTTCATCTGTATTGTGTTGGTCGTTTGTTCCTCGCTTTCTGAAACTGATGATGAAGTTGTCCTCTCAAGTAAGTTTTGCTTTTCTATTTGAGCAAGCTAGTTACCTTCTGCAATCTTGATTTACTCCAACTTCATTTGTTATTTTATAATTGGTATTTTGAAACAGACAAATGAGCTTTATCAGCTGGCTGTTGTGGCTTTCTGCTTGTTATCTGCTTGGGTAAGTGAACTATTCTGTTATTTTACTTATCAAAGTTAATCACTACTCATCATGCTAACTTTTAAATTTATATTTATGGTTTAACTTTTTTTTCTTCCTGCCACAATATAAACTAGCCCCCTTATAACTTTAAGATAATGAAATGCCACATTTCGAGCTTGCAGCTTTGGATGTAAGAATTGGAGCGTTGTCTAATGTAGGTATCTTGCTACATATATATGGTTCTCAACACCGTTTTAATACTTGATTCCTGTAATCTTTTCAGAGCAGTGATAAGTTGGGTCTTAGCCTTGAGTTGGGTTCATTTGTGGCTGGAATTATGATTTCAACCACTGACTTTGCACAACATACTCTAGATCAGGTACTCTTCTGCGTTTTACTTGTTACCTGAAATGAATTCTTTATTGATCCATTTTGGAGAAAAAAAGAAAGAAAGAGAAAACAGATAGGGAACCAACTCGTTGTTAAATATGATGCTTTTCTACATTATAGGTGGAGCCGATTCGTAATCTATTTGCAGCTCTCTTCCTTTCAAGCATTGGAATGCTCATACATGTACACTTCCTGTGGAGCCACGTGGACATTCTTCTAGCATCTGTGATTCTAGTTATAGTTGTAAAAACTGCTGTTATTACTATAGTTACTAAGGCCTTTGGATACAGCTTCAGGACATCATTTATGGTAAGTTCATGTAAGATTTGCACGAATATCTCATTTGTCTCTGACAAACTAATGTAACAAGTCCGAATATAGACATTTGATTACTTTTCATAGGTTGGAGTGTCACTTGCTCAAATCGGAGAATTTGCTTTTGTCCTTTTAAGCCGGGCCTCAAATCTTCATCTAATTGAGGTAATATCTTGCTCTATTTGTCAGTCATAGTTTATACAACATTTGCACATGTACAGCTGTAAATTGGTTTTCTTAAAAAGCATATAATTTCAGTGAATCATAAAGTGTTACAATCAGGATTTAGTTTGAACACAAAGCTATTAGTAGTGCTGAATGATGAAATGAAGTTCGTGAAATATTTTTACAACATAAGAACTTTAAAAATATATTTGTACTTGATAGAAACATTTACAGAAGATATGCACTCCAATATTCAGAAGTTAAAGCTTCTCATTTATAAGTGGAATTTCAAATATGCTTAGTTTTGAATTGTACCCTGCAGATTTATCGGTTGTATATACCAAATATGACAATCAGTTTGTAATGAATGGGATCCATTTATTTTTCTTGCCAATCTCCTCTCATTTATTGATTGTTGTTTTTCTTTTGAACAAAAAATAAAATAAATTCTACAGGGGAAGATGCACCTGCTTCTTCTCGGAACAACAGCCCTTAGCCTGGTAATTCTATTTTCATTATTCATGAAATGTGAATCTCTTTTTCATTATACTTACGTAGGAATTGATGTTCTACAGGTCACAACTCCTCTCATGTTTAGATTGACTCCTGCCATAATGAATTTGGGAGTTCTCATGCACTGGTTTCCTGCTGAAGTCCCCATAAATATTGAGGTCTCTATCTTTCCCTCTCTCTGAAGCACATATATGCATGCTGACACACACTTGAAGGACGGTATAGCTTTTTGAGTTTGAACTATCCGTGATGTGGTCTAGGGTTCTTTTAAACCCTCTTTTAAAATTGAATTATTGTCTGCTGTGGGGTGGATACACATAAGAGTGCATAAAAGTATAAATTTTTCTAAAAGCTATCAAAACTGAGTCTTAGCTCTCATTTTCCCAACTTTACAGGAGAAAGTTTCGATGATTGAAGCACACAACAGAATATTGTGACCTTTTCCGCCTATCAAGTCTCGCAACTTCATGATTCAGCTGTATGATATGTGAATATCAGGTTTCGAATTCAAGGCCAATTCTATTATAAAGGTTGCAGATGACAGATATCCAGAAATTCAGGTAGCATGGAGTTATCATATCGTGTGCATACCTATATTTTTGTACTCTTTAAGCAGCTTGTAAATAGGATTCTTTCTAGGGTTCTTCAAGTGCGAATGCTAGTCTATTTGGAGAAAGTTACGGCATATAGTAGAGTTCAGAAATTGTATCCTACGGAAGATATGAACTTCAGATTCAAGTTTTGATGGATAATTTATACCAAACACCACCGTTTACCATGCGGCATGATAAATTTGTTGCACTGTATTTATCTTTTATCCTATGAGAGCATGCCAAAAGCTGCTGAATTTTATGGTAAAGAGGCCTATGACTAGTGAAGTAGTGAGGTTTAATGATGCCAGGCCAAGCTCATGCAAGTGATTACTGCCTGGTGCTCGTGAATAGAAATGAAGCACACCGGAACATGAAATTGTTCCAGACCAAAAATGGAGTATAACATACGGTTTTTCAGTCGAAATGACTTCATCTTATTTTCTCATCCACCCTCAATTCATGATTTTCTCACAGTTTTGGAGCTAACGAACTCAATTTTTTTGATTTGATTCATAGTTGAGAAGTGAGAAAATGCATTAGTGTGGAATCACTTCATGTACATTTTTGAAATTGGACTTGTTCCAAACACAATTGCTGAGGTTTTTAGTTTGGGTTAGCCATGGACAGAAGTCCTCAGCTTAAAGAACTTTGGTTAATATGTTTCACTTCTATTCTCTAGTATATCTGGCATGCAAGAAATCAGATCAGGTTTGAGAGCACGATATTTTCAGTTGCTGGGGTTTGTCGCTTAGTTTCAGGGCATATCCAAGCTTCTAGTAGATTAGCAACTGGTCACATGCATAACACAATTCGTGATTTGTGTATCTTGAAAAGTTTTGGTGCCTGTTGTCGATCGAGGCGTATTCCTAGAATGGTTTAGGTCATTTGGCATCCCCCTTCCATTGGATGGATTAAGATAAATTCAGATGGTGCTTGGAAGCATGAAGAGGGTATTGGAGGTTTCGGCGCTGTTTTTCGCGATTATAAAGGTCATTTTGTTGGAGCTTTTCCTTCCAATATTGATATTCCTAGTTCCGTTGCGGTAGAGGTAATGACAGTGATCACAGCTATAAAGCTTGCTTGGGTTCGTAATTGGAAGCACGTTCGGTTGGAGGTAGATTCTTCTACTGTACTCGACTATATACGTACTCCTTCATTTGTGCCTTGGCAACTTCGAGTTAGGTGGTTGAATTGCCTATACAGGATCTCTACAATGACTTTTAAATCTTCTCACATTTTCAGAGAAGGAAATAGGGTAGCAGATGCTCTAGCTAATCATGGAACATCTCTGTCTGAGCAGATATGGTGGGATGTGCCTCCTCCATTTATCTTGTCCTATTATGAGCGAGATTTTTTGGTATGCTAAATTTTAGGCTTCGGTAATTCATTTGTTTTTCTATTTTGTTTTTCTCTCTTGGTATTAAATGTTTTTATACTAGCTATATGGCTGGCATTGGCCTAGTCCTCCGGCTTATTGTATTTTTTTCTTATTTTTTTAATAAATTTTCGTAGGGGGACGATGTTTTGTCTCTCTACGCTTACCTAAAAAAAAAAAAGTGAGAAAATGCATAAAAGAAAAATAGGGTTTAATTAAGATTATGATGTAAGAGAGTGATCACAATGTTTCACAAGATAATATAACATCTAGTACTTGTATGACATATGTACTTGTGATGAAAAATAATCATAATTAGAGATAAAGAAACAAGAAAAAATTGAATCAGTATCAATTGTAGAGGGTTCATTCGTAAATTAATCTCCGCCCAAATTCGTAAGTATTCAAGATCGATTCTTAATAAGGAGATGCGACATAAGTATTCAAGAATATATATATATATATATATATAAATTTTTTTTTTAAAGAATTGCTTTGGGCCGTGGACTGCCACAGCCAGATCGGGAAGTCAACAGCCCAGACCAGGCACACTTTCTAGAGAAATTTCCTTCCTTTTTTCTATGAAAGAAAATAAACCAAACTGCGAATCTGTTGGACTCGTTCTTTTACGTTTCAGTCTTTCTTCTTCTTCTTTATTTCTTTCTCCAGAGAGAAATAGAATGGAGGGCGAACCGGCAGCTCTGCTTAAATGCCAGCGAATCGGCTGCAATGCCACCTTTTCCAACGACAACAATCCCGAGGGCTCTTGCCAATACCACGATGCGGTACTCTCCGAACTCGCTTCTCTTTCTTTCAGCCTTTTTCTAATCAGGCTTATGCTTTTGCTGCATTGATTTTCCGAAGGTTTCAGGCTCTTGTTTGAGCTCGAATCCCTGATTGAAATCGTAAACTCACTGTAGATTGTTACCTGAGTTCACTTTAATTACTAGAGCTGCACGCAATTCGATGCTTATTTCAGCTCGTAAACATGCCAATTAGTTAAATCTATGTCTTAATTTTAAGAATCAAGTCGGTAATTTAGCTTGTTTTACTGTAGGAGGACTGTGATTTTGTAATTTTTGTGTTGTTGTTCGTTATATGATCCAGTTGAAATCGATGCACACTGTGATAACAATCTATCATAACATTCATGTAACATGGAGGTTTTCGTTATTATGAATGTTATGATAGATTGTGGAAGTTCTAGTTGAGCTTTGTGAAGTGTGTTGTTTTATTATGTTTTGATTGTGGTTATTCTTTTGTATGTTTTGGGCTTGGTTCGATCGCGTGGGCATCTTCGATTTGTCAGGGAGTAAGTATACGCATATGTTCATTGATTTTCGTGAAATTTCCTGTGTTGTTTTGTTTTAGTTTAATGCCATGAATGAAGCGCTGAATCTTTGTTTTCCAGCCTATATTTCATGATGGGATTAAAGAGTGGAGTTGTTGCAAGAAGAGAAGTCATGATTTCAACTTGTTCTTAGAAATAGAAGGGTAAGTGCTGATTTTGGTCTTGGATTTATCTGATTCTTGAGGTACCTTTTGAGTTGATTGTGCATTTAGGTTTCTGACTTTCCTATTCCTGTCTTCATTTACTTTTGTTTTTGGGTCGAATGAAGATGCAAGACAGGTAAACACACAACAGAGAAACCAGTTTTGGCAAAGCCGAAACCTAGGATTCTGGTTTCCGTTCCTGCGTCAGCTCCTGCAGCTGATGCATCATCAAAACAGTCCTGTGCTAGGTGTCGACAGGGTTTCTTCTGTTCAGATCATGGTACGTTCATATGGTTGTGTATTGCTTTAGTCTTAATTGTTCAAACTTCGTGTGGGTTTTTTCATGGACATTGTATAATCTGGCTATTTAGTACGCTTTAAGATTTAAGTATAACAACTATCTTTATGTATGAAAACTATGAGAAGATTGTTATTCTAGTTGCGACTTTTGGTGGAAAATAAGTATAATTTATGAAGTCCTGATATCAGTAGTCTATTGATATGGATGTTTGAAAAAATGGGTTTAAGAACGACAATAGAGTTCCTTGTAGATGAATTATAGGCGGTTTGTTGAATTCTTGAGGGTTTGGGGTTTGATGATGTTTATTATTACATGTTACATTATCGTCTGATATAAACTCTTTTCATTCTCTTGAAGTATATTCTGATTGTCTGGGTTGTTCACCACCTGTGTTGGTTCCCTTGTTTACACCATTTTTTTCTAAATTTTGTACGATGCCTTACTTTATATCTACTTTTTTTTGGTTGATGATGAAGCCTCGCCTTGAAGAACTTATCCATCTTAGGGAGTTTTTAACATTTTAGGCTGAAGCAAGTTCTGTCTTTTCCAGGTTCACAAGCCAAAGAAATGAATTCAACGCCAGTTGCTGAAAGCATTACAGATGATCAAGGCACGTCTGCACCACCTAAAAAGATTACAGACATAAACCAGCCCCACACTTGCAAAAATAAAGGTTGTGGTCAAACTTTTTAAGAGAAGGATAACCATGAGACGGCATGCAGTTACCACCCAGGCCCTGCTGTTTTCCATGACCGAGTGAGAGGGGTGAGTTATTGCATGCTTGATTCAGTCATATATTCTGTCTACATGTCTACAATTCCAGTAATATCTCTCTTCTAATACTGCAGTGGAAGTGCTGTGACATTCATGTAAAGGAATTTGACGAGTTTGTGAGCATCCCTCCGTGTACCAAGGGTTGGCACAATGCTGACCCAGTCCGTTAAACAGCTGTGGGGACATTGTAGCGTTTTATTTTTTTGGGATCATCTCTTCTGTACTGTGTTTTGCTTATTGAACTGCTACACATCCTTCTTCGGTTGTCATCCTGAATGTTGAACTTCTGTTCTTAGCTCTTTCTCGAGACTCGGCATGCTAAGTTGTGAATTAGCCATCTTGCTTTAGTTTCTTGTTGTACTTCTATGATCACATCAGTCATCTAAATTACACTTCTAATATGCATGGATGTATGAAACCTGCATCAGTATGACATACCTGACTACCAAACCTTCATCCATCTTCTTCACTACTGTTATTTTTCTCGGTCACTTTCACCTATCACTCATTTGTGTGAAGAACCTGTTCACTTATTATTCTAGAACAGTTTCGTCACTTATTATAATGAAACAGTAAGAAACTGTTTCACGCAAGGGATAAGTGTTGTGAACTGGCGTTCACTTACACCAAACTCTTAAATTATGTGGCATACGTGGTTATTACTTCTTTGCATTAGCATAAGTGTATGCTACATTTTTTCTGACGACAGGTGTTTACTACACTGCTACTAGGTATAGTAGTAACATAGGAAATAGGACCACACTGAAAGATGGATACACATGCTACACTAAATTTTAATCCCAAACCTTCTCTATCCTATTGGCTGCTGTGACCCCTCGGTGTTGTAGAAGTAACTCAATAATGTGACCAATAAAATTGTCAAGATTTGGATCATAGTATGCCCAAAAATTGGTATGAAAATATAATTCATGGGTAGAGAGGACGAAATAGTAAGTGTAAAGGATGAGACTTATAAACTGTAGAGGGAGAGGAGGGTTGAAGATCACGTGTCTTATGATGGGTGTAATGAATCCCCGGCAGCCCCCTTCATTATTATTGCCCCTGCCGTATTTTCATGGTCCCATTCCTTCTCTTTGTGTCTTGCATCAAATTTCTCAGTTGTGTTGACTGATTTGAGCGTAGGGTTGACCACCCTTTCTTTGCTGGCAAGATTCAAACTATGATTTACATAATTTGTGCTCATGTTTTTAGAAAAAATTAGTGTCGCTACTATAAACTTTTATTAAGTGTCTGTGTCACATCAGTTACATGGTTTACTTAACATTATTGTTACATGAGAAACCAACCAATATTATTTCAGTGCATTAAGGTTTTAGCACCTTATCTCTTAGATTAGGCAAAATGTAGGACTCATGTGGTAAACCCTTTCAACAATTTGTTCACACACTTTGCTTTAACTACATGTCAATGAGTGAGCAAAGAGAACATTATTTCTCACAATCAGATCACTTTCCCCTTCTTCTCCTAAATAGCGCCAAACCAGTACGTACTAACTAGCAAAAGGCCCACTACCCAGAACCCAAATTTGAACCCCCAATCTAGTTCTGTGGACCAAACTCTAGGAGAGACCCAGAACCCCAAAAAATAAATATACATAATATTCACTGCAATACTAAACGCAACGGGACGAAAACTAGGGTGGGTCCCACAAAGGGACTCACGCCGGTTGGGTACAATTGCTGACGGCGGTGCACCGGCGACTGACCCGTCGGTCTTGTCTTCTTTTCTTAGCTTTAAGCCTTCTGTAAGTCTCCAGTGGGTCTCTCTGGCTCTATCCTATAATGTCTATGATGATGCTGCTGCTGCTTTAGCCCTTGGCTGTTTACCCCTTGGGCTTTTCTAGGGTTTCTCCCTTCAGACTTAGCCACGTGTTTGCTGCACCTTTGGTATTAGGGTAGGGGCATTGCCCTCGCTTAGGGCGCTCTATGTATAAAGCTCTCTGCCTTTGTGATTAATACCGGCATGGATAATCGGTTGGGTTTTGCAATGTCGCTCTCACCCAGTCACTAAAGTCGAAATCAAAGGAGCGCCCATGACATTACTCGTTAAAGTTCCAACTTCCAAGACTCAGGCTAGGTCGGTGTCTAGGGTCACCAATTGAGCAGGATGAACTTCTCAAGTGACCGTTCTAGGAGTTCTTCAAAATACATCTATATTCAGCTCATTGTAGTGATCGGCATTTGTCGCGTTTTTAGTTACTTGATCTTCGAAAATCTGATACAAGTTTAAGAATTGATCAGGTTGGAGTTGGATAATCATTGATATTATCATTTTCATTTAAATCTCAAACAAAACCTTCGGACTTTCTTGTTTTATAAAAAAATTATCTAAATGTTAAGACGCTCACATTGGATATGGACCGAACTATCTCGTATCATTCTGAAACAAACTCAAATACCATTTTAATGGGCAAACGACCTCACCTTTGAAACATATTACAGTCTCAGATAGCCAAAAACTGACATCCAGATATCAAACATTCCCGGAATTACAGCTATAAAAGTACAACCATACTTACAACATACATAATATTACATGGTATAGATAAATCATTTGAAAACATGTATTGTGATTATAAAAAACCATATTTTAATTCTTCATCCAATTTCAACAGAGATTCCACTATTTTGAAAATTACAAAAATTTGGTAAGACCTCAGTCACCTCATATATCGATATGGTCAGAAAAGGAATTTACAAACCATACAGTAATCCGACGGACAATCTCCAAACCCAGAAGAACACCGAGGAAATATTTTTGGATCCTAAACCATAGAATAATAACAGGTTACAATCCCAGCAAATTAAAATACTGCAAGAGATCATAGAGAACAGAAATGGCATTAGCATGGCCAGCTTTAATCGAAGCCAAGCCTGTTTAAGCGTTCAAACGCTGCAAAGCCTGCTTCTCTGTCGCCTCACCACCTTCTAAAACCCTCCATGCATTATTTTCTCTATAAAATCTTCTGGGGTTTATCTTTGTTCGTCTTCGTAAATCAAACCCAATTAAAATATAGAATCTTTGTAAAGTCCCCATTTGATGTCCTTGCTTTGGTCCCAAACGTACGAGATTAGTACTCCACGCGCCTAAGAATTTGCCTTGGAGTTTATGGTCGACATGAGCATCATCACCGTCATCATCACCAATCCAAAATTTTCCATGATTATAGAGACCTCACCATCTCATCATTGTTGAATTATCTCAATTTTCTCCAGAAAAAAAAAAAGAAGAAGAAGAAAAAGATTGCATTGGAATTGGAAGGAGGACCAAATCACTCAAAATGCAGTAAAGATTTTGTGAGATTTCTTGGTCACTTCAGAAGCTGGTCTTGTTGCGCAAAAGAGGCAAAAGCAATCCAAAATGGCAAAATGGATTTTCTATAGGTCTAAGTTGTACTGGGAAACTAGAAAAATAGAAAAAAGTTAAAAAAAACATAAGTGAAACACAGTTCAGAATAGCAACTCTCTTCCTCTTTCGGTCTTTGAAAAACAAAACCACTCTTTTTGTACTGCACTGTCACTCTCAAGGCGCGTACACCCACGCGCCGATGTGATAGTGGTAGGGGAGAATGGTAACTGTGCTATAGTTCGAAGTAAATATAGAAAAATAAAAATGGAGGGTATATAGGTGTCCAAAAAGCTGAGAGCTTTGGAAATCGTCGTCTCTGGGTAGACGAATGACGGCCGTGCCAGTTCTTCCTTTTTCAAGCTACAGTCTTCTGTCAAAGACTTAACGTCGCTTCACCGCCGTTTAGGTACGCCTAAATTAATATTTTACTGGACAATAATTGTCTATGTAAATATTAATTAAGTTCTTAGTCTATAACAGCCGGCGAGCCCAAGTTCCTTTCAAATTCACAAATACTGGCCCGCCAGTAATATCACGCGGGGCGAAATGCAAAGTCCGCGCGCGGAAAGACTCCGCGCGGACTGAGGGATCTCACGCACTATCAGACAAAAGACGAGCTCGCGCGCGAAATGGCTGCGCGCGGAGTGAGGATCCATCTCGCGCGGAATGGCTTTGGCGAGGCGGAATGCATCTAGGCTTTGGCGAACCGACTCGCTGGTTCGCGAGCTCGCGAGGTAGACACACGCGGATTCCGCGCGGATACTCATAATCGTTTCTGACTTTTTACAGTCTTTGACATGCTTTGGGCCAATCCCTGTGGCCTTTATCAAATTAAAATCCTTCTTTCGGCCCGCTAGCTGCAATAGCCCACGAGGTGGAGTTGAGTTACCTAGTCCGCGGTTCACGAGAGTCAGTGTTCTACTTGGACTGTATTACCCCGTGGGATAACTGTTCCTAAAAGTTCAGTCCGCATAGGGCTCTACAGTTGGTGGCGCCGGAATCATTATCCTTATCTTGCGCGAACTATGCGAACTGAATATGTGTCACGTGCGGATTGGTCTGCATGGGATGAACAGTCCTTTTGTGCTTCACATTGCAGAGTCCAACACGCTTCTCATCATCTTTCGCGGCGGACTCTCTATCTCCATTATATAAAGAAGCTCCACGGCTTAAACAACACACAACACAATTACTCAAACACAAATACAACTTTCAACCTAGTTGAACCCCTCGACCCAGTCGAATCACCTACGCTCCCAGGAGCTTCATTGCCGCTTCCCTGCTGAAGCAACGGTTCTCTCAAACACACAATCAATCAATCAACAAATCTCTCTCAAACAGACGTACACAGTCGAAACCTTCGAGCATCCTCGAAACCCTTACGCTCTAAGCGCACCACGCCTTAGACCCCAGAACCCGTCAGGACTCGTCTCCGATTTCCCAATTGTTGCTCTGCTCGCTCTCACAGTGAGTATCGATCGACAGGTGATTAGAAGAGTAAGCTCGGAAATATTTCCTCATCAGGTGACACCGGAGCCCTCATTCGCCTGGTCAAGAAGTCAGGACGCGCACCGTTCTCTTTCCTCATCCGTGAGGTGGCACGCCCGCACACACCATTTTTTACGTTTGATCACTCGTCACCCCCTTTTGCTGAGGACGTGGGCCAAAACAGTACCCTTAAAGCCCGAGACTATGGTTTTGGTTTTTCTCTCTCTTCATAACACTTCAAGGAACCAGCTTCAGTCATCTGCCTTATGCTTCACGCCAAACGTCTGCTCTTTCTCTCTCTCTTGGTTGTGGTGCTTATAATGTGTGAAGAGTACTGCAATGCTTAGCTCATTTTCCTTTTGAGCGTTTCAGTTTTTGTTGTCTTGTGTTTGGTTTGGTTTGTTCATGGAGGAGGAGAAAGTGGGTTTGAGATGGAGGAGGAAGCAGGATGTGGTTCTTGTTCTCTGGTTTGGGTTGGCTTTGTTTCTGGTTCTTCCTGTTGCTTCGTCACTGAACGATGAAGGTGGGTGGTTTGATATTATGCTTCTTTCTTTCAAAAAACCGAGTTTTGGGTTTCCATTTTTGAAAGTGCTTTGTTTCTGTTTTTGGAGCTTGGAGTTTTTGGGACTCTTGGGTTTCTGTTTTTGAATGTACCCATTTTTGTGGTTTAAACACAAACGTTTAAGCTTTCTGTCTGTTTGTTGTGCTTCTTCTCCTTTGGTTTGGTTTAATCTCCAAAGTTCAGGTGGTGCAGTTGTCAGTTGTTTTCGGAATTTTTTAGTACTGTAGTCTTTTTGGTTTGGACTTAGAAATGTCTACGCTATTGTTTAATTCTAAACTTCTACATTTTCAAGGAATTTTTCTCATTTTTTGTATTATGTAGCTGATTTAAGCTACAATGCTTGTTTCTTTGTCCCAAAAGTCCATTCGTTTTCCTTTTATTGGGGTATGGGGCTCTTCGGTTCTTTGGTTTATTTTTAAAATTTAGGTACTTCACTGAAGGATATCTGTTTCTGAGTTTCTTGCAAGTCTGAAGTAAACCTAGAGTGTTTAATGTCTGTTGCATATTATAATGATGGTTTCATGATGGGGTTCACAGGAAAAGCCTTGATGGCAATCAAGGCCTCGTTCAGCAACGTAGCCAACGTGTTACTGGACTGGAACGATGCTCATGACGACGACTTCTGTTCTTGGCGTGGAGTTTTCTGTGACAATGTCAGCCTTTCTGTGGCCTCTTTGTGAGTTTCTCTCTCCTCTCTTTCTCTCTCTAAAACTGTTCTTGTCTGGGTTAATACTGTTAATGATCTCCCACAGTAATTCACTTTATACTGAATGATGTGTTTTTGGGTTTGTTTGTTTGTTTTAGGAATTTGTCCAGCTTAAATCTTGGTGGGGAGATTTCTCCAGTTATTGGAGATTTGGGGAATTTAGAATCTATGTATGTTTTTATCTGTTTCCTTTTTCTTTTCTTTTTTGCACTGTTTGTATTCTTGGTGGAATAGTAGTTTGATAACTTGTTTGTTTATGAATTGTAGAGACTTGCAGGGAAATAAGCTAACTGGTCAAATCCCAGATGAGATTGGCAACTGTGCTTCACTTATATATCTGTAAGACATCTCCTTTATGATAATTCTCTCATTGTTTGTCCTTTTAAGTAGCTTTCAAATTTTGGTTTTGCTAAATCTGTGTTTGAAATGCAGAGATTTGTCTGACAATAATTTGTCTGGAGACATACCCTTCTCGTTTTCAAAGCTGAAGAAGCTAGAGGTTTTGTAAGTGTTCAATCCAACATTTATTTTCGTGGTATGCATGCCTAGGAAATTCTTTGAACTTCTGCAAGTGTAATTTTTTTTCCAATTATGCAGGAATTTGAAGAACAATCAGTTGGCTGGTCCTATCCCTACAACTCTTGCCCAAATTCCGAACCTTAAATCTCTGTAAATCCCCTACTTTGAATCAACTGAATTTTCACAGTTACGTAGAAATATTTCTTTGTCTACTTTTACCTATTTGGGACTGATGAGTTTTATCTTTCTTCTTTGATGCTGTTATGTTTGCAGTGATCTTGCTCGCAACCAGCTCACTGGTGAGATACCAAGGTTAATATATTGGAATGAAGTGTTGCAATACCTGTGAGTACCAGATGCAATTATTCCATGAATTATTGTATACTGTATTTCTTCTTTCTTTAATGTGTCCATGTATGTGATTCTCTTGGTTGGATTTTGACTTCGCAGTGGATTGCGCGGCAACTCTTTGACTGGAGCATTGTCCCCTGATATGTGTCAATTAACTGGTCTTTGGTACTTGTAAGTAATTCATGGTTTCATTTTGTTCTTTCTGGGTTTTGTTGGTGTTGAAGTTTTCTTTCTCTGCTCAGTGATGTTAGAGGCAATAACTTGACTGGCCCGATCCCCAACAACATTGGCAACTGTACAAGCTTTGAGATCCTGTAAGAAACTTTGTTGAAGTGAAAAGAAAAAATTGACTGCCTGAACATTTCATGAAATTGAAAGAAGTGTATTTCAGTTGGTTCACTAGTCTCTGTATATATTGAAAATTGTAGGGACATCTCATACAATCAAATCACTGGTGAAATTCCATATAACATTGGATTTTTACAAGTGGCTACTCTGTAAGTTTAATTCCTTTGGACACTTAGAATACTGTTGTTACTGTGTAGTTCATCTGTTGAAGCATGTTTATGGTGCATTTTGGTAGGTCACTACAAGGGAATAGGCTCACTGGGAAGATTCCTGAGGTTATTGGTTTAATGCAGGCACTTGCTGTTTTGTAAGTGGTTTGGTTTTGTATAACCATAACTTCAGTTGATTTTTGTAAGATTATGGCAGTTTATTATTGCTTTCATGCTTGTTTTCCAGGGATTTGAGTGAGAATGAACTTGTAGGGCCAATCCCACCTATACTAGGCAATCTATCATACACTGGGAAACTGTAAGTTCGGTTCATTTGTGTGCAATTTTATCTGTATTGCTTCAGTTTTGTAGCTGAATACACTTGTTTGTTGTTCCAGATACTTGCATGGTAACAATTTGACTGGCACTATTCCACCTGAGCTTGGCAATATGTCAAAACTTAGTTACTTGTGAGTTGCCTCACTGATGCACACATTGATGTAATATTTTACTGATACTACCCATTGGTGTCATACTTTAGTATCTGTTTAACAAATCTTTTCTCTGCAGGCAATTAAATGACAACAATCTGGTTGGTAGTATTCCTGCTGAGCTTGGCAAGCTGAACCAGTTGTTTGAGCTGTGAGTGATATTGTTCCAGGGTTCTTGTATCTTTGTAATTTTAGTAATTCCTTAATATTTATAATTTGTGTGCCTTGTGTCAGGAATCTTGCCAACAATGATCTGGAAGGTTCCATTCCACATGACATTGGTTCCTGCACAGCCTTGAATCAATTGTAGGATATCTTATTCCTCTACCATCTAAGTTTGTGGAGTGCCATTGGTTTATGCATACTAATAGAATGTCTTGTGTCTGATTTCTTAGTAACGTTCATGGAAATCACTTGACTGGATCCATTCCTCTAGCATTGAGAAATCTGCAGAGTTTGACCTATCTGTGAGTACTGGTGTTTTAAATTCTGTCTTTCTTTTTCACTTGTGGTTCAATTGAACTTTCTTGTTAGCTGATAAATGAACTGGATTGAGCCTTCAGGAATTTGTCAGCAAATGCCTTTAGCGGAAAAATTAATCTCGAGTTGGGGCATATCATCAATCTCGACACATTGTAAGCCTTCATCTGTCTTGCTAAATGACATAACCCATTTGTATATATCATCTCACTCCTTTTATGAGGAACTAACTATCTGCTTTGTTTACTCAGGGATGTGTCCAGTAATAATTTTTCAGGCCCTGTTCCTGCTTCTGTTGGCAATCTTGAGCACCTTCTGACTTTGTACGTATACTGCTAATTGTTCAGCAAATGAGGTTTGTTTACTCTGCCTACTGACATCTTCAAACATTTATTTACTTGCAGGAATTTGAGTGGGAATCATCTTGATGGTCCTTTGCCTGCAGAATTTGGTAACCTCACGAGTGTTCAGATCATGTGAGCTTTACAAGGAATTGTTTATAATTTTGGTTGAAATTTGTGTATTTGAATTTGCTTCTCACTTTGTGTTCGTATGTCAACAGTGATATGTCATTCAACAATCTCTCTGGGAACATCCCTTCAGAATTGGGTCAGTTGCAGAACGTTGCGTCATTGTAAGTTCCATAGTACATTAATTTTGTCTTGTATATAAGTTTAATCATTTATTGCCATGTTGATTTTGGTCTGTGTTGGCTCTCTTTGGTAGGTTGCTAAATAACAACAACTTGCATGGAAAGATACCTGATCAGCTAACCAACTGTCTCAGCCTTGAGACCTTGTGAGTCTGTCTCCTTGCTCTTTTGGGTGATGGTCCATGTATTTTCTAAAGCCTTCCTGAATGTATTTTGTCTATATTTGCAGGAATGTTTCATACAACAATCTATCAGGCATTGTACCTCCCATGGGGAACATTTCACGTTTTTCACCAAACAGGTATGGGGATAGGACAAGGAGAATGTTACTATAATTTATGTATTCTGAGTTTACTCTTCTAACTATAGATGTGGTTTGTTTCAGCTTCATTGGAAACCCACTGTTGTGCAGTGACTGGCTGGGATCAATATGCAGACCCCCAAAGTCCAGGGGTAAGAAATTCGTATATATTAACTTGTATGATAATGGAACTTTGCTATTTTAGTCATCTTGATTTTCCAAATTATTGACAAAAGCTACTTGTTTCTGCTTTCAGCTGTATTCTCCCGAGCAGCAGTTGTCTGTATGGCATTAGGCTTCGTCACATTATTATCCATGGTAATAGTTGCAATTTACAAGTCCAACCAACCAAAGCAGTTAATGATGGGATCTAGCAAGAGCGGACAAGGCATGTGTCTCCTATATTTATTTAATTTGTTTAATTCTTTTGTTTGTCTTTAACCATTTTGACGGGGAGTAGGTTCACTTTTCTTTCCAGGTCCTGCTAAACTTGTAATTCTTCACATGGATATGGCAATACACAGCTTTGAAGATATAATGCGAATCACAGAAAATCTAAATGAGAAGTATATCATAGGGTATGGTGCTTCTAGCACAGTGTACAAGTGTGTGCTGAAAAATTCCCGACCAATGGCAATCAAGCGACTCTACAACCGATATCCACACAACTGGAGAGAGTTTGAGACAGAACTTGAAACCATTGGCAGTATCAAGCATAGAAATCTAGTCAGTTTGCATGGATATTCTTTGTCTCCCCTTGGAAATCTCCTCTTCTATGACTACATGGAGAACGGGTCTCTGTGGGATATGCTTCATGGTTAGTTACCCCAACTTCAACTGTCCTAAATCTCTGTTTCTTATGGATAATGTAGTTGCAAGTCTATATAAAGCTTCTAACTTGTCAACTACTACTTGTTTTGTAATTGCAATGCAGGACCATCTAAAAAGGTTCAACTTGATTGGGAAACACGGTTGAAAATAGCAGTTGGAGCAGCTCAGGGACTTGCTTATCTTCACCATGATTGCAACCCCCGCATCATTCACAGGGATGTAAAATCCTCTAATATCCTACTGGATGAGGATTTTGAGGCTCATCTCTCTGATTTTGGAATTGCAAGGTCCATCCCTGGAGCGAATACCCATGCATCTACGTATGTTCTGGGAACAATTGGTTACATTGATCCAGAATATGCTAGAACTTCTCGGCTCAATGAAAAATCTGATGTATATAGCTTTGGCATTGTGCTTCTTGAGCTACTGACTGGGAAGAAGGCTGTGGACAGGGAGTCTAACTTGCATCAACTGGTACGTTTTCTAAAGTATCCCAGTTTTCTTATTTAGTTTTTATGCTTTGTAACCAAGGGTAGAATGTTACAACTTATCTAAGCAGCCTAGTAGAGAACTAAATGGTTAATGATACTTTTAGTTACATAGTAGACTAGTAGTACTGTTGTTAAATTTACTTCAGTTGGTTCATTTATCTTTTTATCTGGACCTGGCCTGTTAACACTAGGATTGTTCTCAGATATTGTCCAAGGCAGATAACAATACTGTAATGGAGACTGTTGACCCTGAAGTTTCGGTCACTTGCATGGATACAACTCATCTCAAGAAAACTTTTCAACTCGCCCTACTGTGCACCAAGCAAAACCCCACTGAGAGGCCAACAATGCATGAAGTTGCAAGCGTCTTGGTCTCCCTCCTACCTCTACATCACTCGAAGAAGCCACTTTCAAAGGGTATCGACTATGCCAAGTTTGCAGTTGACAAAGAACAACAACCAATAGCCCAACCGCAGCAGCCGAAGCCTGTCCAGCAGGAGAGTCATTCATCTGATGCTCAATGGTTTGTTCGTTTTGGTGAGGTTATATCCAAGAACACTCTTTAAGTTTACAGTCTGGCTGTGTTTTGCAACTGTTAAAACTTAAAAGCATCAAATAGGGAAGAATGCCCAAGTTTTGTTTCAGATGGGGTAAAAGCCATCTGCAGTTACTGCCTAGTAGGTGAATATATGGGTCAATGACAGCTTTTGGTATGTAGAAAGTGAACAGTTTGCTTTTGTAAGGATGATGAGCAAATATTTTGTTAACATACTATTAGCTTATGGGAAAAGATGAAAACCCCTGCTCTGCCAGTCTGCTGTGTTTTTGGGTACCCACTTGGTTTTATTTATTTGAATCAAATGCCAAGATAACTTCCACAAAAAATTTGGGTGTGGTTTGCCCGAGAAACATTTGATTTGGTTGAATGTCTCCTCTGGCTTTTAACAGATTCACGAGACATAATGATTTGATCAGAGACCATTCATTTTGGACTGAGAGAGACATCAAATAAATGTATGCACCTTTCACTTGTCCGTTTCATTTGACTATTCAGATTTGAGGCCTACATCATTGAATTATTTCAAGCAAAACTTGAGAAATTTGAACTGGTCAGGGAAAAGAAATGGACCAAAGAAGCAATTCTTGTCAGTCCTTGAGGTAAAATGATGAAACTAGAAAATACGGAAGGTTGTGAAGTTGATCTGAAAAGAAATCCACCAAGAAAAACAAACTTCATTTTCGGTCATCAATTGGCCAATCCAGCCAAGGTTGGGCACAAATGAATAAAGATAATACATGCTAAACAAGAGAATGAAAAGATAAATCATTCTTGGTCTTTAATCGGCTGATCAAGCTGAGGTGGGGCAAAAGTGAATATTGATAATCAAAATTTGAAGACAGAAATGTACGCATTACGACTGCAATTTTTTCTTTTTCTTTTTATCTTTCCTCTCAAACTTTCTCAACAATGGTAAACTTTTATTTACATCCCCACAAGGCCGAGTGTCCAGCACAATTTAACTGCACCGCATGAAGTAACCAACTTCAAATCATGCAATCTTGCATTCAGGTTGGAGCCTTCTGCTGATGTAGCCCAGTTGCTTTTCACTGAACCAGTTTCCTTGAACAAATTTGGGACCTTAATTCACACAATGAAAGCCCATTGATAACACGAAAACTCCATTTAAATATGTTCTACCCTAGCAGGCATAGGCAGTTTTGAGCTCAGGTTTTGAATTGTGATGGGGTTCAGGTGCAAGTGAGAGCTGAAACAGATTTCAAAACAACACATCAATTGAATCAATTGTTAACTAATTTCTCTTTTGGGTGCAACAGTGAACAACCTATTTATTAGCATTCAAGATTGTTCTTCTCAAAATGTAGATCAGATAGTAATACCTTGCTGAATAAATCTGTTGGTGGCTCCTTCATAAACCTCTTGTCAGTTGGAAACTTTAATTCCTAGGGATAAGTTAAAGCATGGTATTAATATTATAACTAATCAAAAATTCAAAACACACTACCATGATAAAAATCTGTCCAAAAATTAGAGTAACTAATACCATTGGATTTGGTTGTCTGCCTTCCTGTTTGATATTTGGTAGAACACCAGTACCTTCTTTACTTGACAACGTCTGCATCAGGCACAACATGGTTAATGGTGGCACAGAAAGATTAATACAAAGCTGCATAAGTGCATAGACTGATATTACCTTCTCTTTAAGAGAGAGCACTTTGCGTTTATCACTTTTGGGAAAGGCGGACTTAGGTCTGTGAGGAAGTAACAATTTCATTAGATAGAATGGACACAAGATATGAATCATACAATGTATAAGATAAGCTCAGAAATAATTACCCTTTAATCTGTGTAGCTTCAGTTGGTGATAAACAACTAGAAATCGGTGTATTTGTCACCTGAAATGACAAGATTAATAGGTCATGTGAGTAGAAAAAGAAAAGGTTGTGCATACTTGTAGAAGAAGGAACAGTATCTGGAGGATTACATTATCAACTGTGCTGTGCTTAGCTCTTTGTGATGTCCTAAAATGAAACACCTGATAGCGATGAAATAATGAATTGTTATGGATATCATGAAGTGGTTATATTGTAGTAATAAATAGAGTAAAATGTTCTCTGATTACTTGAAACTCTTTCGCTTGTGGCGTTCTCTTCTTAGAGAGCGTCCATGGAGGCTCCTTAAATATCTGCAAAACCCAATATCACCATATCAGTGAGCGAAGGGATCATACAAGTGTGCAAGTTTAACTTCAAGCACAAATATTTGTGCAAAAGGATCGTTAAGGGAATAGACACTTGCTTTTGGTTGTTTTCCATCTTTCGCATTAGTCTTGTACCTGAGAACCAGAGTGCATGTATCTTTCACATTACTTTCGTGTACCAAATCGAACATCTATGGTGAATTATATTTTACCAAATTTCAGCGAGAAGTGAATGTACCTAAGTCTTTGTGCCCTTTGTGCTGTTTCCAAGTTTGGTTCTCTAGGAACGGTGACGTTGGTTCTATTATTTGGTGATTTGTGTAACCAAAGAGGTTGATGCTTAAGTTGAGAAACCTGTTTGACACGAAATTGTACAGAACACTTGAAAAGTCCATGTTTTAAGTATGATAAGCCAATGAATTGCAGAAGTAATGTAAGTGTACCTTGCGCAAATAGCCAGCCTCCAACTTCTGTCTTTTAGTTGCTACACTAACGAATAATGGAGAACTTAGTGAACTCTCCGCAACTTTCCCTAGCTTCTTCTCTTCTCTATGGGATTAAGAATTGAAAAATGGAAGAATGAGAAACACAAGGCACCAACAAAACGAATGGAATTCATACCGTAAATACAACATCATTGAATTTCAAGTTACTAATTTACAACTTACAAGGGTCTAGGAAAAGAAGATGCAGTAGAGAAAAAGATCAATACCTCCTCGATAATCGACTGGAGTGAGGTTCTCTAACTTCACTACGACGCTGGATCTGCTTGGCTAATTGGCTAGCTGTGGGTTTCATTAAAGTTGAACTCCTTAATTGGGTTGGTGACTTGATTGAGGACTTGGTTTTAGCTTTTGGAGTATCTTGATCCATTTTGTTAAAGCAATTTACTCCTGTTAGAAATATGAAAACTTGAGCTTCTAATAACAGAGAAAATGAAATAAAACCAATAAAGTTCTTATCAGAATGTAATGCTGTACTTGGTAGTTGACATCAGTAAATTTTAATGTACCTCTGTTACTATCATCTTCTAATGAAGAACCCTCAGCTTCCATGCTACTCGACTCGTTGCTAACATATCTAATGCATTCTACATCTTCGACTTCCACAGAGGTCGTTGCTGTTTCCTCTGGAGAATTGCCTTTGTGCCAATTCAACAATCTCAAGATGAAAGCTGAAGACGTATCACATAGAAACTATTAAGCTACGCCTCACTCTCTAAAGCATTACAAGTAACATTGTTACCACTAGATTGAGAAGCATCAGAAGTTCAGAACTAGGTTGAAGTTCTATGCAGTTCAAGTTCAAATCAACACTAATAAACAAAATAACCAACAAACAGAATCTTGAAATCAAATTAACAACATTATAATTCAAAGCATGTATCCGCACTTTCTTTTTGTCAAAAGCAAACAATAGGACTGCTAATGCTTCAAAATCATGCAAATTCATTTCTACAAATGTGATCAAATATTAAACAAGCTCTATGAATTGCTTACGAGAACAAGGATAACTTCCGGCGCATCGAAACCAATCTTCGGCTTCTTCAGCCTCCCAATCGGTTTCAAGCCTCGTAAAATCAAAGAACTTAGGCGCATCGAACTCATAATCCATGTTAATCTCTTCACCAAGCCTCCAAAGCAAAGTCCACCATTTCTTCATCGTCCATTTCTCTCTTTCTTTGTCGAACACCGTCTCAGGCAAAGTAACAAAAGAATTGCAATGTCAAAATCAATCTGCTTTTGACATTGCAAAATGTTGCCACCCTATATTCCTTTTGATACAGCAGAGACAATTATGATTTTCCCCCCATCAAATCGGACACAAAAACACCGACTATCAAAAACCAACAACATTTATGAGACGAGGATACTCAAAAACAAAAAGTTTCCACCGGGAAATCAGAGATTGATAAAGAAACTTAATGTTACGTAGATATGGAAATGATGATATGGGAAAAACCCTGATTGGGATTTTTGTGAGAGATGAAGTGAAAGGTTTTGTTTCAATTTTTTGAGGCGAAAATCTCGAAGCTGGTTTAGGGAAGCAAAGAAAGGAAGGAGAAGGAACGAAGACAGAAGAAAAAGAGGAGGAGAAAGGTAGAGGGCGAAGCTAGGTGTTTTTTTTTAGCGCCGACGGGTCCAAAAAATTTTGAACTGAAGGAGGATTAACATTTAACAATCCCATCCAGTGCAGTGACAGCTACGCGCCAAAACCTCTAGTGTCTAGAAAATTAATTCCATTAGTTACCTTTTTTAGGTTTTTTTTTTGTTATAAACTAGTAACTTAGTTACCTTTAGTAGCCAAGGAATTAATTTCGATATTCCTTGTAGGGACTTGTTTCCTTTTTTCATAACTGTTTTTTTTATTTCAACCATCGAGCGCAGCAATCATCGATCCCTATTGTGTATGTTTGTCATTCTGAATAGATAGTACCAATTATTAGTTGTAAATATTTCAGTCGAACAACAAACAAATTGGTTTGATCTCGATTAGTGTTTTAGAAATTCTCTCCTCAATTGTTAATAAATCATCAATGTTATGAAGTCATGAATGAAGGGAGAGGCTATTTAGCATCGTGCATGCCACCATATATATATACCAAAACCAACTAAGGTTGTACTGTGATTCGCCGGCTCATCAGCAAATGATGTGTTTGAATGGAGACTGTTGAACATTAGTCTTAGATCCTAATTAGGAAATAATCCGTCAGTTATATATATCATTATGTACGTACCACAGGATGTTTTATACTCTGGCATTGTCTAATAGCTGCGTCAAGACAAGTCCGATTGTGGATAGCCGCCGAGGCGCCGAAGGCTTTGTAATAGTTACGAACGGAATAGAGACACATAAGGATCCATAGAAACCTTGTTCAAGTTTGAAATATTTTCATTGACATCGGAAAAGGAAAATGACATAGTAGCACCAGACAAAGACACTGAATTCCGGCTATAAATTACGTGATCGGAATGTAAGTCCACTTTTAAAGCAACTACTCCACGCGAGATGCGACGACTCATCTCCATAGACAACAACCGTTCTGATACCTTCAGGCGTATCAGCATTGCACACTCATATTCCTTAAATTTTTAAGCTTCTGTGACTGCAAAATTTAAGCTTCTGGAAGGTATTGAATCAGACATGCTGAGATACTATTCCTAAGCATATTGGGAGTTTGAGTCAGATGAGAAAGCTGGACCTAAAATTCTAAAAACATGAAAAAGCCCAATAAATCCGAGACCCAAATTTATGCTTTTGCCCCCATATATTGTGGAGGCAAAACAACACACCACACTTCCCTCTTCCACTCTCTCTCTGTCCAACCAACTCCTACGGCGACGCCATGACCCGAACCCGGAAACCCGAACCATCCTCTTCCGACGACGAAAAGCCCACCGCGGCCACCACCGGGATGAGACTCATCGTCCCGCTCCAAGGCGTCGTCCAAGGCCGAGGAGGCCTCCTCCTCGGCTCTCTAATCCCGTGTGCGCTCTTCTACTTCCTCCAGCTCTACCTCAAACGCCACCGTCCCTCCCGACCCGACCCGGACCCGCCTTCTTCCTGCCCCTCCTCCAACCTCGCCGAGCTCCACCGATCCTCGTCTCGCTCCAGCTTGTCCGGCAGAGGATCCATCGGCCGGGTCCGGGTCTCCTCCCGGGTCGAACCGGTTGCTAAGCCCAATGAATCGCCGTATTATATCGGGCTCGATAGGGTTCGGGAGGACCCGTATCATAGTGTGGATAATCCGAATGGGATTATTCAGCTCGGTTTGTCTGAAAATAGGGTCAGTAATTTTTTTTTTATAAAGTATGAGGCTTTAGATAAATTTGGTTTATTTTTTACTAAATGTAATTTTGTGTGTGTGTGACTGTAGCTGTGTTTTGATTTGATTGAGAAATGGGTATTGGAGAATTGGACGGATTCGATATTGGGAACCGACGGTGGCGATTTGAGCATTGCCTGCATTGCGGCTTACCAGCCGGCTGATGGGTTTACTGAGCTGAAAGTGGTATGATGAATGCTTAGTTTTGACAAATTTGTGAAACATTGCTTGCTTGATTTGATAATTTGTAATGTTTTGATGCTACATTGTGTTGAGAGTGAAACCTATGACCTACTTGGTAATTGTAAGTAACAATAGTTGATTATTTGACGAGATTTTTGTTGAGTTTAGTGGCTTGGGAAACTTCAGAGATGATTGTTGTATTTAGGGAGAGTTGTTGATTGTCTCTAGTTTCTAATGGGGTCGATTGTTATGGTGGTTGTAGGCTGTGGCGAATTTTATGTCTCAGGTGAGGCGAAGATCAGTGCCATTTGATCCGTCGCAAATAGTGTTAATGGCTGGTGCAACCCCGGTGGTTGAGATATTGAGTTTCTGCTTAGCCGACCATGGGAATGCATTTCTTGTTCCTACGCCGTATTATCCGGGGTAAGATTTGTTTTTTTTTTCCCAGTTGAACTTCATGCTGATCACACTAGTGTTTCTACTGAATGGAAAAATCTTGGTAGTTAATTTTGCGAACCAATGTGCAGTTTTGACAGGGATGTGAAATGGCGAACAGGGGTGGAGCTTATTCCTGTTCACTGTCGCAGCACTGACAACTTCACTTTAAATATAACCGTTCTTGAACAAGCATACAGTCAGGCTAGAAAACGAGGGGTGAAAGTACAGGGAATTCTTATATCTAACCCATCAAATCCTATTGGTAATTTAATTTCAAGGGAAACGCTGTGCGGTCTCTTAGACTTTGCCCAAGAGAAGAACATCCATATTATATCTGATGAGATATTTGCTGGGTCTATGCATGGAAGTGAGGAGTTTGTGAGCATGGCAGAAATTGTTGAGAGAGAAGATTTTGAGAAGAATAGAGTTCACATAATATATGGGTTATCAAAAGACCTGTCTATTCCGGGCTTTAGGATTGGGGTTATATATTCTTATAATGAGACTGTTTTGGCTGCTGCTAAAAGGTTAACAAGATTTTCTCCCATTTCTGCTCCGACGCAGCACCTTGTTATTTCAATGCTTTTGGATACTAGATTCATTCAGGAATACCTAGACATCAACAAAAAGAGGATACAACATATGTACGATTTATTTGTGGATGGTTTGCAACGATTAGGAATCAAGTGTGCAAAGAGCAGTGCTGGTCTTTACTGTTGAGCCGATATGAGTGGGTTAATTCCTTCCTATGGTGAGAAAGGGGAGCTTGAATTATGGGATAACCTGCTGGACATTGCAAAGATTAACGTGACTCCTGGGTCAGCCTGCCACTGCATAGAACCAGGATGGTTCAGATGTTGTTTTACCAACTTGATGCCTGAGGACGTTCCAGTAGTTATAGACAGAATCCGGAAAGTTACTAAAACAATTGAATCTTCCAAGTGAAATTTTTTGGGTCTGTTCCTCGATTGTTTATGGTGTTGCTTAGCCTATATAGTCTCAAGAGGTGGATACTTAGAGATTTGATGTTGAAGTTAAATAGACATTCGAGCGTAGCTCTGTTTATGTATTCACATAACTGAAATTTAGTACAAAGTGGGCTTAGTTCTTGAATCCATCTTTTTCCTCAAGCCAAAAGTGAAAATTACAAACATACGGACTGAATACAGGGTGACTGAATGCAAGTCTGGTTATTCTTTAAGCAGCAATATTTCTTCACATCAGAAGTCTAAGTAAGTTCTTCCTCTTGCTATGCAATCCTTCGATCATCTTGCTGCCAGTTCCGAAGATGCAGCATCCGAAAGCATTCTTCATCATGAGTTCCTGCATTGGTTCATTTAGGCAAAGATACTAGTGTTTATGAAATCCTTTCTGCAATTCATATAATACTGTAGTAGCTTGGCAACTACATATATGTTGAGGAAACAAAGAAGGTGAAAGTAGATGCAAGGATGGACTTTACCTTTGATAGATTCTGTTTCCTCATTTGAACAGCTTTCCTCCTGTAACTACACTTTCGGCTCATCAGTATCAGCTCTCCCAGTGTTCTTGGCCTCAGAATGACACTACCATTAGTTTCACGATCGAAGTATTTAGTCTTTGATGCTTGTTGAGTAAGAGTGCGGTTGTCAACCTTTTCAAGAAATCCAGCTTTGGCAGGAAGCAGTGGAAAAAGGCATTCCAAAAAAGCACCACCCACCAGGCTTGAAGTTCCAGTTGCATAACTGCTTGTACTGCTGCGGGCTTGTGACAATGGTGAAGGTGTGTCTGTCTCTGTCTGATCATTCTCATCTTCTGGCGCTGGAACAGCAGTGGAAATCGCCAATGATGAAACAGCAGTGGAAATCGCCAATGATGAAACAAGGCAGTTTGCTAGCAGAGAAGGAGCCGAGCTAAATGAATCATCTGTTTCAAAATCGAATGCTTGCATGTCCAGTTTGAACACACTTTGTATTTCATCTTCCCCGTCATCGTTTCCATTACTGGCATTGCTGTATTCTTCTCCTCCATGATCATTGTGCTGGGAGCATATTGGAGGTGATGGGTAAGTGATGAGCATCATGGGTTCAGGCGATGCCGATTCTGATGAAGATTCCATGGAATATGGTAGTGGAGTTCCTGGCTTTTCTTCCCATATGAATGGCACAGAGGCAATGAGCTTGACCGGAGGGATTGGAGCTGCACTGTCTGAAGAAACCGTCGGTTTCCAATCTTTTTTAGGGATTCCTGGCCTTTCTTCCCAAAGAAATGGTACCGAAGGTGGTTCCCTTACCTGCTTCTTGTTGAAGGTTGCCATAACTTGCTTCTCTATTTGGTTTTGCAGTGTAATTTATAGTGAATATATGGGTGGATTAGAAACTTTAACTAATATTTTTTGTGCTGACTGTAACATCTCTCGCCAAACGATTAGGCATACCTGCTCTTCCTCGCTCCTGCTATTTTGTAGTTTCATATTTAAGGTGAAATCCTGCGTCAACAGTTAGGGTCCTTCACAGCAACTAAGAGACAAGCTACTAACTCCCATTAGTTCTTGTGGATTTGTTCACTAGATTTGCTACCGAGTTAGAGTTGATTCAAGTTTTACAACCAATATATCAATGGGTTGTATTTGTCAAAGCAGTCAAACAAGAGCGACTCCGTCTCATGTATGAATGTTATAAATTTGTTACAACTTGCATGTATTTTTATAGTTCATAACGAGAACACCGAATCATTTTATATTTGATGATTTTGATAGATAGCTTTTCAAATAATCTTCTAAAACTTTTCAATTGTATTTAGGACTGACAACTCAATCCCCTCCACAATTCTAGTTGTATTTAATCCTATGAAATCGAATGCATGCAAATCCTTCTAATGTGGGACGAACTTATTTTAGTTTTTGCCAATATCTCGTAATTAATATAGACTTATGAGACATGTATATTCATAAAACCGAGAGGCTTAATTTGTTCAGAAATTGTTGAAATTTAGTAAAAACCACTGAACAATAAAATGGCAGTTGTTTTCTTTCCTCTAATTCGTCAAGTACAAAAGTTGTCTGGTCAGGTGTAACATGCTTGCGATTCGCAAGCACAGTGTTAGTCTGTCATGCAATTTATTCATGGCATTGTAGATAGCATGATATACAAACTTGATCTTCATTCATCAACCGCTTCAAGCTTATGCAGAACCAGTTCCAATGTTCGATCACATCCATAATTATATGACTCTTGGTTGGCAACGTACATCGGGTGACCTTCGTTTTGCTGGTCTCATCTTACTTCTAGTTTTGACAACTTACAATAATGAAGCTTGTATCGTCTGGACATTCCCAAAAACCAGAAAAGAGAGTCATGCATGCCTGCGTTCATTAGAGACTTGGAATTGTGAGACCTGTTTCCAAAACAGACTACTACATTGAGAAAAGGCAACCACGAAGAGAATTTCGACCTCAACCTCTTGGACGCCATTGTTGTTGGGGGTTGGTTACATACATGAATAAATGAGTGTAGGTTAGCCCGAAACTAGTTGCCAGGCCAATACTAGTACTTCCGGAGTTCCTGTAATTGTGACAAAACTTGCAAAACCTCACTAAAATGAGACATGCATTTAGGCCATTAATGACATTCATGCTTTCGGATCTAATCTACGAGGAAGAAGAACGAGCTAACCTGTAGGATTGAAGCTATAGTGCAAGAATGTCCAAATAGAAGCAATACAGCGAAACTTGAAGTTGAGAAATGGATTTAATCATCGGTAGAAACATGAAGCTTATTTCATGCTTGTTGAGGTCCGCCTGGTCTTGATATTGTCTTTAACAAACTAAAGAGAGAAATTTGCAGTTTGAGTGTTTCAGTATGTCTGATACTCGAGTTGCTTGGTGATCTAGTACTTCTTTTTAAGCAAAACTCAAATTGTTTTGTTTATAATTTCTTTGCTTCGGTGTGTACAAAGTATATAGAGAAAGACTATATATGGTATATGCTCTCTTATTATTCACATGTTGCCTGACTTGCCTCGGTGGGATGTGTTGGTCATCTAAAATTATAGATGTGAAAACCAACATGTACAAATTAGAACAGTGTTGATAGTATCATTGTCACTAGAAGCTATTAAGAAATAGAAAGAATACTCGTGCTATTTATATTGTTGTAATAGATATAAGAAAGAACACAGATTTACGTGGTTCACTAACAATGTGTTAGCTACGTCCACGGACAGAAGGAGAACAGTTTTATTATCTTGAAGAAAAACAGAATCACACAACCACAGAATACAATTAGGTTTAGGTTGTTTATATACTAAACCCTAAACCCGATATACTAAGCCCAACAGGAAACCATAACCCAACATAACAGGGATTCCTGGGCATATATTAATATATATTTTTGTTATCCCGAATAGCTGGTAATCCTGGATGGCTGATTCAAGGCATATATTAATATATATTTTTGTTATCGCGTTTTAAATTGACAATTCAACATTTATATGTATTTTAATTTTGGTATAATTTTAGACACACTTGTCACTCCTGCCTTTCTTCATGAGTTGTGCATATACATGCCCGGACAATGTATCTCTTCGCAGCCTATAACTCTCAATGGTTGTTCTCTTATTGAAGGGATAACAAGTTTACAATGCAATGTGGTCGATTTTTTTGTTTTTGTTTTGGGCAATGTGGTCGACTTGAACAAGGCATGTTTGTGGTTTTAGTTGTCGTGGATGAAGAGACCAATTTAGGGATTTGGGCTTTGGGCTTTGTTTTCATGACAACACACAGTCCCAAGTATCCACGTGACAGGCCTAGCCCAGTATAAAGAGTATTAAAAAGAATTCTAAAAATTTCTCGAGTTTTGTAATTTTTGCATTCCTAATCCTTATAGGACTATGAGTGAAAACCCAATCCTTACAAGATATAAAGAGTATTCAAAAGAATTCTAGAAATTTCTCGAGTTTTGTAATTTTGGCGTTCCTAATCCTTATAGGACTATGAGTGAATCGAAAACCCAATCCTTATATGATAATGAATACAATCCTTATCCAAATCTAACATCTGCAAACCACCCTCTCTCGCCTATATAAATCACTCACACCCCACATCAAGTCTCCATCAAATTTTGTAAGCGCTCTTGAAAGTTACGAACGAAGTTGAGTATGGAGTGGCCAAGCAACAACAACTGTCCTCCACTCTGTACAAGGGGATGCGGTTTCTATGGAAGTTTTGCAACCAACAGTATGTGTTCCCAGTGCTACCGTGATTATCAGAAAGAAGAAGAGCTTCTTGCCAAGTTTATTGCAGCGCCGAGCGCGGTGGCTTCAGTGGAGAAAACCCTAGACGTCGACTCTGTATCTGCTAACGAGTCGTCGTCGTCGACTAGTGATGATCAGCCATCTGGTGTGACAAAGAAAAGGAACTGTTGCCAGAATGAGAGCTGCAAGAAGAAGATTACACTGGTGCAAGTGGTGTCGGGAAAATGCCGCTGTGGGGGTGTGTTTTGTGCCGAGCATAGGCTTCCTGAAGAGCACTCATGTGGTGTGAATTTCAAGGAGATTGGAAGAGAGGTTTTGGCCCAGCATAACCCAGTTTGCGTTGCTGATAAGTTAGAGAATAGGGTCTAGATAATCAAACTTGTTATAGGAAAAAGATCGATCTCTGGCATCGATAAATTCTTTGTCCAATGTTATACCTAGGTTCGAATATTTTTGTTGTAATTCGTTGCTCAATTCAAGTGGACTAATTATATTCTTGACAAAACAAATACCTTCTAAATGAAAATTTGAATAACCAAACTTGAATAACATGTGTTTTTCTCGAAGAAAACTTGAATAACATGTTATCCTACTTCTTATCAAACAAACAAACAAAAAGCTGGTATATATATCATTTCGGAACCCACCCAAATTTTACTTTTCATGTGTCCCAACATTTTACTTCTGATCAGTTTTATCGTATGTGTTCTGTTGAAGCTATAAAATAAAACAAGTGGCTGGACAGGAACAAATAGAGACTTGTTATATGTTTATAATCCTCACGATAGTCTTGTTTGTTTTCGTCTAGCTCTTTGGTTTTTAGCAGTGGCATACTGGCTATGCCTATACAAGGCCTGGCCGAAAGGCAAGGGACTCAGGCTGATCAGCTTCTCACATGTTCACATGCGAGTGGTTAGTTTATAGATGCTCAGGTGATCATGAAGGACCTTCTGGCCTGGATTTACATGATTGATCAGTTGCATCAACATGTTCTACGGTTTTATTTTTATTTTTTGTATGGTTTTTAATGGGCCTAAAACATACGAAAGAAATTTTCGTTGTTGATGTTGTGCTTTTTGTGATTAAAAGTAATGAAGAAAGTATAGAATGTCCACGTACAATAAAGCTAAGATTGAGGCTATTCTGATGTTTTTCTTTCAAGCAATAGACTAATCTGGTGTTTTAAGTGGGAATCTAAATGATTGTTAAGTTGATTCTCATTTCCTGAGTACTTGAAGTGTCCATTGGCATTTGCAAGAGCTAGCCAGATATATAAATGTAACACTAACAGTCGGAAATTAGTGAAAGGCTAAGCTAGCACGTCTAACTCTACTTGTACCGAAAAATAGAGAATCTAATGAAGAACATAGAGCTGATATGGCAGATCGATCATTCTAGTTTATTCAAATTATGGAAACTGTGAAAGATAAACTAATCCAATCAAAATGATCAGCTAGACCGATTTAGAGCATTATTTTCTTATGTGTCATCTATTATACTAACCAGATCACTCTGTTCTAGCTGGTTATAATACGTTCCCACCTGATTATAATAAACTGTTTGAAAATTTAATTGAAAAAGAACTTATACTATACCCATGATAATAATAGAACTATAGAATAGTGTTACAAGATTCTCATTTAACTGCTTGTAACCAAACGAACAAATGCTACAAAGCAAGCAACTGATTATCTAAAAAGATTTGGACTAATTCTTTATGGGCAGAGGATCATGCATGAATTATAATAAAAGTCCCTGCCTCTTTTTCTTTGCAAATTTCTCAAGAAGCAAATCATTTACATTTATATCTATTTATTTATGATTTACAGAAAAAGGGTCGGATACAAGACAAACCCTCTCAAATCTCAATGATCTGAAACGCAGTTCGAATTCAAAATCAACAATATGATAAAATTTCAGAAAAAAAAAACTGAAATCCCAAAATGTAAAACGCTCTAAAAAGAAAAAGTTTATCACCCTAATTGTCGCTAGAACTCTGCAGATTTATCAACCCATTAATGGAATTGTTGCACTCAAACAATGCCTTCGCTGTCATCTCCCTCTCAAACCTGCAAATATAATTCAATCCCACTAGCAACTCTGTTATGGCTGCTTCCGTCTTGTCCTTGTTTGCAAAAAACAAAGTCTGCAAAAGCATCACATTTGTTTTGGGCACCATGTTTTGTTGCTCAAAGCTCCTCTCACTTTGCCACTTTATCATGTTATGCGCCAGCGGTGACAACCACCCTAGGATCCTCCCCAACGCCTCCCTCCACTCTCCGGCTAGCACCGGATCACTCGCCGAGAATCCGACTCCTCTCAACCGAGCTCGTAATGCCGACCTTACACTACTCGGCAACATCGTATATAGATCATCCCTAGCATCCACCCCCACCATTTGAGGAAACTTGATCATCTTCTCCATAACTATGATCAAATTCGCATAATGAAGCGCTAAAGCGGCAGCGCCAAGAGTAGTGGCCGGCGGCTTTAGCAGCTTCGAGTTGGCCTCGAAGAATTCGTTACCCGAAGAATAATCATATTTAACAATAGTACTACTCTCTTGATCAAAATCTCCTAGTGGCTTTGTGCCCCGTACCAATGGGCCCGAAACGAAACGACACGCCGTACCTTGATCAGAAGGGTGGACAGTGGCCGAGGCTGAGAGGCTACGAGGCAAAGAAGAAGGTTGTCCTATGCCGAACACCACCTTTGTCCTTGCAAGAATAGTGAAAATAGACCTGGCCAGAATCCATGTCACAGTCTCGAAGCTTCGGTTCCAGAGAGACCTGTCTTTTAGATACTTTATCTCCTGTCTCTGCCACACTATCTTCTGCTGAAGATCCAACACCTTTTGCTCTTTGCTCAGGGACGCGTCGTACTCTTCGCTTCTTAAAGCCTTCCTCAATGAACTTTCCAGTGAGTTGAGTTCGTCCATTTCTCTGTACAGCTGCGCGGTTAGCTTGACGTACCTGTCGAGCTTCTTGTTGTTCTTTGCTTCCATCTCTTTCGATCCGATGACATAGTTGTAAGGGTCTCTTCCCGAGTTAGCGAAGTCGTTGAACAAACGTTCAAAACTTCTGAGATTGGCGTCGTTGCATTTGTGGCTGATTCTAGCGACGGACTTGGCAAGAAACCTAATGTTTTCGACGAGCTCAGCGCAGGCGAGACCGAGGAGTAAAGCATCGTCGTTTGAGACGATCTTGCGGACTCCTTCGAGGTTTATGGACTCGTTGTGGAGACGGATCATGTTCTTGTCTGATAAGGACTGCCAGAGGTGGAGGAGCTTCGACATAAGGCCGGCGATCTCGAACGCCAAAACGCCGACGTTTGTTGATTTACGTGAGGGCTTTGCAGGCGTTGAGGATGTGTGGCGTACTGCATCGAAGCTGTGGGAGATGGCGGACTTAACCCTAAGGAGAAGGGTTTCGAGTGCCATGTGGAGGAAGATTGAAGACAGAAGAGAGAGCAGTGATGAGTGAGTGGTGTTAAGAGAGAAGAGAGGGATATAATTGAAGTGTGGTGAGCTGCAGAGAGACAGAGGGTAGGGGAATAATGGAGGGAGAAGGTGAAGATGGAGATGTGAATATGTAATTCTAGCTCGTGGGGTGTTGTGAGCTTTACATATAGGTCGAATAAGAAACCGAGAGAGAGAGAGAGAGAGAGAGAGAGAGAGAGTGTGTGTGTGTGTGTGTTTTGTAGTGGAAATATCTGACCCAGATGCAGCAGCGGCGCGTGAGGATTTTGGGAAAGCTATAGAGTGGTTTGTCTTCTCTGGTTGGAGACTCAAACACTGAGTTGATTGATTGGATCTCAAGCTATTTGTGGTGTGTTTGGATGCTAACAAACACTTTTTTCTTAGATGCTAGCTGTTTGTTTTGAAAAAAAATGGACGAGGGGGCCGGAGGGCCACCCCATTGTTTTGGTCTTTCGGTTTGATTGTTTATGGGAGATGAACTAAAATTTTTCTCGTAAGGTGATTAGTTTGTTTTGGTGTAAAGTACTTTACCGAAGGAGGAAAGGTACTTAACAAGAGCAAAAGCTTCTATTCAAGAACAGGAAAAATGCATGTTGCAATTTCGTATGTCTCTTGTTTCTGCCTTCTCATAATACAAATCGTACTAATGTTCGTCAAATGTAACAAATTTTTGCTTAACTTGCCATCAATATTATGAGTTGATGGTTAATTATATGACATAGAATTAGAATTACTACATAATGTGAACTTAGAGTTTAATCGAATCGAGATTGACCCAAAACATGTGTATGCTTCGGAGACGGTATTTATAGTCATTAACATATCACTACATTCGGTCTACAAAAGGCTTATTCCTAAATGCTAAACCTAACTTTCATCATGCTAGTGATATTCTTCCTCCTAGTGTGTGTGTGTCTATATATATATGTATAGAGCCTCCATTATAACGATCAGCTAGCTTGGCATGCGTAACTTAAAATAGTTCTTCGACTTATGATTCAAGTTCAACTATAAACCTGGTGATATACTCCATCATATATATGATGAGCCAGGGTTGACTTGGAAGCTGGAGCTAGAGGTATAAATACATGTGGTGGAGATGCTGCAGTTGCATCAAGAACGTTAGCTAATCCAATAATGCATGGGTATATAGTAGCAAGCTAGAAAGACATATACAATCAAGTATTTGGGTGGAGGTGGGAGATGGACAATCCCTAATGGGGATATTAGCTAGAAAAGTTTTCCCCCACTGAGTTACTCATTCCACTTCACATGGTTAGCGGGAAGTGTGGTACTCCTTGATCGTTGCCTAGCTTATTGGGTTGGTGGATTCAATATTGAAAGGAGGAATGCGAGAGGAGGAAGAAGGGCTATTCATATTATTCATCTGCGCGCATATGTTCAAAGGTTTGAAGGAAAGGTTGGTCACTTTTTTTACTAGCTTTTGGCAAATTGGGTTAAGCTTTTGCCTGGCAATGGAAGAACAAACACGATTTCTTGTGTTTACTTGTCGGAAAATGAATAGGCAACTCTCACCCTATCTTACATCCCCATGTCTTGATTAAAGCGCATCCCTTCCTTTCTCTCCCAACACATTCAATTAAGTACTACTCTATGCACTGCTTCATAAACTAAATTATTCACTTCTTGTTCCTGTCATATAGAAAATGAAAATTATAAGGGCAGCAAGCCTAGCTAGCTGCTCAGGAATTCATTAGTTGCAGAAATGTAGAAGAAGAGTTGACATGCATGCTGTACGTTTCTTTTTCTAACTTCCTTTCCTTACATCAAATAAGATCATGGAGACTAAATCTTCTAGTATATGTTGTTAAAAAGAAAAATTCGTAGTTTCAAAGTAAGGCGGGGAGGCATAGAGACGATGTATTGGGGTATTACCATTACGAACATATCTATTTCTAATATATTCATCAGTTAATTCAAACATGTAGTAAGAAGAAGTTCTCTATCGAATAATGATCGAATTGATCTATTGTATTATACATCCTAGATCAAGCTCATCAAGATATCAAAACGCAATCTCCGTTCAATCTTATCGTTTGCAGTTTAGGGTTTTAAGATGATAAATCTTACATTGGAGTTTGGAGAACGTGTATATATATATACTGGTTATTTTGAGTGATTACGGCCATATTTATATGTACCAATATTTAAGCATATCATCTTTTGTCGTTCTACTTCGTTGCTAAACTCCACAGGCAACGGGATTTGCAGCGGTGAATGTTAAGAACTTAAGATCGGCAATCGGTAACTAGCTAGCTTTCCAAGAATTGTTGGGAAAGGAAGCCTCTCCCGCTTCCAGACCAGTCTATATATTCTAGGGTTTATAATTTGCATGGCGGCAATGGCAGGATGAACAGTTGCCACTTGGCAGAACGTGAATGGTCAATTGTTGAAATTTAGATTTCATGAGCAATCGTACTATACGTACTCAAACAGCTAGCTAGGGTTTGCTAATCTCTCTCTCTCTCTCTCTCTCTATATATATATATATATATATATATCGTATTTGTAAGTTAGAACACTAAGATATAAACAGTTAATTAGAGTATAATTTAATTCAAGTCAAACATTGATCCAAGTTGTATGTATTCCTAAGATTATGATTGATCAGAAAGAGATTAGATTATTGTGTGTAAAGAGGATTGGATCCAGGTTTTGACTGACCAACCTCGATCTATAGCAATGTCTTCTTCTTACAAATGCTATGAACCAACAAAATATCATTGATACAGATTCTTCAAACCTCAATGAAGATATTAGATTCTCTACCGACAACATGAAAATATAATTCATGATCATAATGTATAGTTATATACATGCACTTTGTAGTTTTGAATTGCTCCGTCCATTGACTTCGATCATTTCTGTATTTTAAACTAAAGGAGATCGATGATTTGCCTTTTACTTATAGCTAGCTAGCTAAGAATACTCAAATGCGTTATAGTACTTGTAGCTATGATCTTCCTGTTTAGAATGCAATCGGATTTTCCTATATGAAAGTAACCAAAACATGCGAACCAATTGAAGTTCTTGGGACAGAAACAGAGACAGCTACCATTAATTCATGAAAGCCTAGTTAATTAACAAAGTTACAGCAATTTTTAACTCGTTAATACGTATTAATGATACAAATGATATGATATGGCTCTAGATTTACAGAACTCGATTTGGATATATTATCAAAATTTCAATCCAATATGAATATATGAAGGTTAATTTTGACGTAAACATCTTAGTGATGTAAAACAGTAGAGGTGTCCATGATAATCGTTCTTAGCTAGTCTTTGTAGTGCCAAGAGGACTTTCATTCTGTTTAAGTGGATGTGTACAAATTAATGATCGAGTAGAGGCTAGGTCAAGGATTGCGATCATCAAATACCAGCTAGAAGATCCTAGAAGAGGTTGATGATGATAGCAACTTAGCAAGTACACACAAGCTACTCAATATGGGGAGCCAAAACCAACCTTAGGCAACTAGAAACTGGAAAGTAGATATCAGTGAATATAGAAATGGATGATCGATATCATGTGTGTTGCATCATGCGGACTAATAATCTAATTCCAAGGTGTGGCTAAAGCATGCTGGCTTTTCTAGCACGTACGCTTGCCACGCAAACCACCCAAAAACAAATGATGGAGGACATGGACTTAATTGGATATATGGTCAGACTAACCTAAGTGGGATGGATATACGCACTAATTCAACGTCTTATATGTAATGCCCTAATGGGATATGATAACATCATCCACAAAACCGAGTGATTGATAGATATACCACGCACTAAAGGGTCAACAAGCACATATATATGGTTGGAGATATATCCCTCATCGAAAAAAATCTTAGATCATATCGTAAATGTAAGAGTCGTTTAAATGGTTGGTTTAGACAGTTATAACTATGCCAAATCTACTTTGAAACCGATCAATGTATTTGTGTAGATAATTAGCAAAACGACATGGTAAAAGAGAATTAATTGCCGACTCCTCAATTTGAACGGGGAAGGAGAAGAGAGAAAGGAGAAGGAAAAGCTAGTTTTTGATGGTGATTCGTGTCTAGAACCACTTAAGCATGGGGTGGCCGAGTCTGATTTGGAGAAGAGGCGCACCATGAGTAACTGGACTGTTCTTGGACCCATTTTACAAGCAGAAATTCAAAGCTGGTCATTGTCATAAGCACCTAAACACTTGGTGTTTAGCTCGCTCCTCCTTTTTTCTTCCAAGATACTTGTTGATGGGGACCTAAGTGACTCAGTGTGCATTGCTAAGATCCCACTCCCATAGTAGCCCTTTCGGATATTAATTAAGCACCCTCCAAGGGCAAAAATCCAAAGGGTAGCCAAATACACTTGGAGAGAATGAATAAAGAAACTGTATTATTGAACAAAGATAAGAGGGATAAGAGATTAGTATTGCGCATGGCCGCATGGGTGAGGAGCTAGGGAACACTCCATGGCCTCTTGTTCATCACAGTTCGAGGGCTTGTGTTACACTTTAGCTCGACATTTCTTGAACCAATTGGTCCCATAACACTACTATAATACAAGTAGTAGAAGAAGAAACATCCCCTTATTTCTTAAGATGCTCTTCATCTCTCTTTTCATTCCCTTTGCCTAAAAGAGGTATATGTGCACGTGAGTCATCATCATTCTATGTTCATATACATGGACTACATGAAGATGATTGCCGATCGAGCTAAGCATTTCTCAGAGATGGACACCCCACTTGATAGTTTTCCGGTTTTCCCCACCATTTTTAGTGGAGGAACTCTCATTCTCGGCTCGACAAAACTTCCGGTAACACCGTCTGTCTGCCATTCCCAAGTAAAAAGTAAAAAATCATGGAACTCAGTCTCATAGGATCCTCTTCACATCAAAATATCAAATGCTAAACTTTCCCTTTGTGCTTATTAAAATGCTACTAATCAACGGACTGTCTCTGGATAATGAGACTAGGCAATTCATTTCGGCGTCCCCCACTTCGTCTTCTGCAGGTAATGAGGCAACATTTCATGGTTGGCAATTGCACGTGGGATGCTGGGAGGCTGGGAAGGTTATACAGTTTTAGTGAATACCATAGTTTTGGACTTTATTATTTAGTTTTATAGACGTAGCCACTGAGCTTTCATGAGACTAGCTGCCTTGCATTTCACAAGCATACTATCCACAAATATGTAATAGGAAAATCCCATCAAGCTGATATCAAAATTAGTCTCAAATAATCGTTCCATTCTAACAACGTACCGATCCAAAACAAGGACAAAATGCAAAACAAAAAGAAACGTAATTGTCACAAAATGGTTGTTAAGGGAGCATTGCGTAGATATTAACTATATTTCCACATCATTGACAACTTGCACTACCAAAGCTGTTACTACAAAAACTTCCATCTCATCAATAATGCAAATATCCCCTACTTTTTTTCTCCCTCCACCTCTTACCCGTTACCTGTTCAAATTACACAAATGGAATATATCATTCTCCCCTACAAATTCAAGGGCAAGTGCTAACGAGTTCCGCTGTTTGCTATACTGGCAATATCACCGTGATGTCTTTTCAGGTGAATATTAGCAGAGGACAGAACTCAGCCTACGGTTAATAACTACGAAAACCTATCCTTGAAAGGAAACGACTTATTAGCACTAGCTGATATTGTTAGCAAGCATCTCTCAATTGCATCCCCTAGAACTAGTGACTAGTTTTCAGTTCGCCCAACCATAAACAATGAGGGTAATGCCCGCTGCCAGGGATGCAGTAACAGAAATATAATGGGTTCCACCCTGCAAGCTCCTTCAAATTTGCTACAATCATAAGAAGCTCGTTCCCAGAGAGAGGTCGTCCAAGTTTGAAAGAATTTGAAGACGAGTTGTCCCTATCCGTTGAGCAATCTCGAGCTGTTCCTCCAATGGAAGCATCTCATAACTGCAAGTATAGAAATTGTAGTGCAGTGATAGGCGCAAAAGCACCTACAAAGATACCCTATTATCAAATCAATTATATCAATATAGTAAACGGCAAATAGGGGTCATTATCCGCAGAGGATTGGTGATACTAAGACTTAAACACACAAGAAACACAAACAGACGCGTAAACCAGAAATCTGACAGACTCGACCTAGGATCAGAAACCTAATTAATTAGCTAATCTAGACTCAATAAAAAATTATGAAATTAAATACACAGTAACTAGACACAGTGGCGGACTACCACACAAATTTTGAGGGTATTCGGAGTTGTTTTGATTGGTGAACAAAAATAGATAAAACAGAAGTACTGCTGAAAACAGAATATTAAAAAGTGAATATGGATGTAAATATGAGAGAAACAATAGCTAGGAACTTCTCTCCACCACTAGATATGCTTCAATCACCCCAAAACAATGTCAATGACTAAAGATGAATGCACTCACAGTTAAGCCAATGTCGTTAGGTCATTAACCGTATTACGTTCTCTTACTTGTCATGTTAAGTGAAATGTCGGTATCAATTTAACTATATTCCCAATTAATTGACATATGAAATGTCGGTATCTAGATCAAAATAACTGAAATCATGAAGATCTAAGAACGTTTGAGTAGCAACAAAGAATCTAAGGTCAATGTCGGTAGCCTTAGATTACCAAGGAATTACTTCACACAAATACCTGCAAAGAACGTGTTATCTCTTATAGAATATGCAATGATATGTCGGTCATAAACACATTCAAGATAATAAACCCTAAAACATGCATCAAAGTGTCGACCCAATGAAACATGCAATAGAATTATCAATGAACAATCAGTGAAGAAATTCTCATCTAGAATTATATAAATCAATTGGGGTTCAAAATCGAAAACATATCTAGGGCTTTGATCAGCCCCTAACTATCAAGGAGTTTAGTTACACATAATCTTGATTAAGAACATCAGAGAATACATGGAAGATGAAATAAGGGTGAAGAAGAAAAACTTGATTGGCCGAGAGACCGGTCGAATTCTCCCTGGTTCCTCTTTTCTTCTCTCCCTCTTTTCTCTTTCTTTTCTTCTCTTTCTTTTCTTCTCCTCTGTGCTCTTTTTCCGTTTTTTTTTCCTTTCTCTGCTGTGATTAGGGTTATAAAACCCTCAAAACTCGTCCATGGGCTTGCCAATGTGGTCTGGGCCTCAAAACAAAAGTTTTGGTCCGAATCAGAAATTCGGGCAGACTGACCTTCGGTCATTTAAATAGTCATAACTTCTTCTCCAAAATAGGTATTGATGATCTGTAAAAATTTCTAGAAAGTAGACTCTTGTAGCTTTCCATTGATATATGACACATCTTCTAGATCGTTGTGAGCTGATCACAATCTTCTGTCGAATTTGACTGACGATTTCTGGCAGATTTTCTGATTTCTTTTCTTGCATGACATGGATTCCTTTTCCTTTAAGATTTCTTCTCTTTTGGGCTCCTCGGCTTTATTTATGACATTATAAACGTAGCACTTTGTGCTCCTATCACAAAACACCTAAAAACAAATAAAGTTAATTAAAAATAGGAAAACATCACAAAATAACTAAGTAATAAGAATAATTAACATGATAAAAGTCGCACAAATATGCGACTATCAAAATACCCCACACTTAGCTTTTGCTAGTCCTCGAGCAAAACACTAAACTAAGACTCTGAAAAGACTCAACAATAGCACAAACTACAAAACTCTAATGCCCTTAACACTTTGTCTCAGCAACCTCCCTAACATTGCAACACCAAGATCACATGATAATTCAGTTCAATCCACGGAATTTCGAAGGTTAATGTCAATACATGACACACATGTAACATGTAGGACGAAGACATAATCATAGTGAATGTAAAGCTGTAGCATGCAGTAAACAAGTTAAGATTCAACCTCACATGGTATGCTATAAGTGTTTCTCTCAACATATGTCTAAGGTTTTCACTCAACTCAATTACTTGCCAAATGGACCGAACCATATGCTTAGCTCTTGTGACTTATCTCCACAGATCAAAGGCTGCCTATCTTGAGGATCAAAAAGGACTTTATAAGGTTGTAATGGGGTTAAGCTCATAGGTTTATAGAACAAAAAGGATATAGAATTCAAACAAGTTCTAAAACCTAGTAGAGCATCAATGAAGAGGCTTTTTCGAACTTTACAACCATTGAAGCATCTTCACCAATGAATTCTTCCAAATATATCACCATTGTGGCCGAATTTCATCTTGTTGGGCCTTCACCTCATTTTTTCCATCTACAGTTAACCTGGGGTATCAAGCTAGACATCACAAAAGAACAAATTTTTTTTTTCGTCGATTTTCTCTTTTTTTTTTTTTCTTTTTTTTTAGTACAACACAACTAGCTTGATATCCCACCCTTATTCATTTGCTTCATCTTCACAATCTTCCACCTTGGTCTTCATGTATATGCCTCATGTACAGCTTTACTAAGTTCTAGAACAAAGGTAGAGATATAACTATTCTAAGGTTCAAGGTTAAGGTTGTGCGGGTGATGACAAAAAGACCATAATGTAAGTTCAAAGTGGTTAACTAAGGGGTGCACATCTTGTGTACACAATATATGGGTCACAGGCTATATATGGCAATAGTGGTAGCTCCTAAGTGCCTTTATCACTTCCCCAATCAAGATATATAATGACTATAAGCTTTGACAAGCACAAGAGCAAGTTCTACTAATCTCTAGAGTCCATTAACTTAATCTGCGGCAAGCAATTGACACACAACAAAGAAAGCATGTAAAATCACATTTAGGCTCAATCACTCACAGGTTAATGAATCTCAACCAAGTTTAAGCATGCTGAGAGATCTGTACCATGTTAACTCGTTTCTACATCCACTACATATTAACACATGCACCATATATCAAGATTAACCAAAATTCAAATAACGTAGTCACATGTTTTACTCTTAGTCACAATTTTAGAAGATATAAGCACATCATAGACTAGTTAAGGGCCCTAAGACTCAAACAAGACTAAAAACAGTTTTTTTTTGTTTTTTAAACATATACGCTAAAGATATCATATAAACCCCACCCCACACATGAAATTTGCATTGTCCTCAATGTAAAACGAAACCAAAGCATGCAATACATCAAACAAGTATGACGCATAATACATATGACATCACAAAAACACACTAAACATGAAGAAAAATAACACAGGAGAAAGAATGAAGAATGCAAATCTGGAATCCAAGCTTCTCCATCAACATGGGTTGCCTCCCAAGTAGCGCTAAGTTTAACGTCATCAGCCAGACGGCACTCATAATCATTGCTCCACTAGCACTGGATCGCAGAGTTGTACTTCTTCCACATCTCTCACCTCTGCAGGCTCATAAAACGGTTTGAGCCTATGTCCGTTCACTTTGAATGTGTTCCCATTCTTCGGATTTTGTACCTCGACTGCACCATGAGCAAACACATTAAGTATAACAAAAGGCCCACTCCACCTAGAACGAAGTTTACCTGGAAATAATCGTAGACGCGAATTGAAAAGCAAGACTTTTTGTCCAACAACAAAAGATCTGCTTTTAATCATCTTATCATGAAACATCTTGGTTTTCTCCTTGTAGATTCTATTGGACTCATAGGCATTGTTGCGAAAGGTGGTCATCTCCTGATCATCCTTGTGTATGGCTATCTGGTTGTACCCTGAATAACCATCTAAAAAACAATAATATGCATGATCTGCCAACCTTTCCAACATTTGATCAATGAACGGGAGGGGGAAGTGATCTTTGCTTGTGGTGGCATTGAGCTTGCGGTAGTCAATACACACTCTCCATCCCGTTTGCACATGTTGAGGCACCAACACGTTCTCATCATTCTTTACCACTGTAATTCCTGAACGTTTGGGAACTACCTGCACAGGACTAACCCACTTGCTGTCAGAAATAATATAAATTATACCTGCATCGCAGAGTTTAATCACTTCTTTCTTGACAACTTCCAACATGGGAGGGTTCAGTCGACGTTGAGCTTCTCTTGTTGGCTTAACTCCCTCCTCCAAATGTATCATGTGAGTACACAAAGTGGGGCATATTCTCTTGATATCTGCTACTATCCATCCAATTGCATGCTTGTACTCCTTCAAATGCTTAGGTAGAGGTTTGAGCTCTAACTCGGGTGCTTTCTAAATAGATGGGGCAAGCACATTAGTTGAAACCGGAAGAGGAATGAGTTTAGGAGACTTACCTGTCATGTACGGCAAAGATTCAAATGCCTCCTCCATTGCATAATACTCCTCTTCCATCTCAAGGTCTTCCGCTGAAGCAATCTCAAATACATGCTCAAATTCGACAGGTTGAGGAATTTCCTCAATGGATTTAACCGGTTGTGCTGGAACCTTCTTTTTACCAGCCATTTCGATGACTTTTCGCATGGGGTCATCCCCCAATGAGTACTGAATGAACTCTTGCATAAAACTCTCAAAAGCATCAATAGAACAACAAGAGTACATATCATCAATATTTGGGTGCTTGAGGGATTCAAAGATGTTGAACTGGATCTTTTCTCCAGCTACTTCCATGCTAAGTGCACCTTCATAACAATCAATTTTGGTACGAGCTGTTCTTAAGAATGGTCTACCAAGAATCAATGGTATCTCAGAGGGCATCTGTTCACCTTCCATCTCTAATACAAAGAAATCCGCTGGAAAAATCAAATCCCCAACCTGCATTAACACATCTTCTATAATACCTCTAGGGTAACAGTTAGATCGATCAGCAAGTTTAATGGTTATTCCAGTATGTAAAAGTTCTCCCATATTCATTCTATCATACACAGCATATGGCATTAAATTTATGGAAGCACCTAAATCAAGAAGAGCACTAGCAAACCTGTGATCACCAATAGTGCATGGAATAGTGAAACGTCCCGGATCACCTAACTTTGGTGGCAACTTTCTTTGCAGCACAACGGACACCCTCTCACTCAAGGCAACTATTTCGGTTCCTTTGAATTTTCTCTTTGTAGTGCACAAGTCCTTGAGGAATTTTGCATACTGAGGAATCTGCTTGATCACATTCAACAATGGAATATTCACCCCAACCTTCTTGAAGACGTCTAGGATCTCCTTGTCATTTTCCTCTTTCACCTGTTTCTGTAACCTGCCAGGAAAAGGCACATTAGTGATAACCAAAGGTGAGGGGGTTAAGGGACATACCATGGCTGGTTTCGGTCTTGACTCAATTTTTGTTCCAGGTGCATTCTCAACAGCTTGAGAGAGTTCCTTAATGGATTGAGTTGGGGCGCCTAGACCGAATTTTGATGGCTCCTCAGGCACAATCTGCTCTAATACAGGCTCTTCCCACTTTCTTCTTGGCTTCTTAACCACTGGAACTGCATCCACCACCTTCCCACTTTTCAGAACCATTGCATTGACTTCATGTTGACCCTTAGGATTAGAAAGAGTGTTGCTGGGAAGACGTCCTGGGTTGACTTGAGCAAGAGTTTGTTGGATTTGGCTCACTTGGCGCTCTAACAAGTCAATTGCCTTCCCTTGTTGCTGAGTGGTGGACTTGATCTCTTGGCGGAAGGCACTGCTTTCCTCTCTTTCCTTTTTGCTATCACACATCATTTGTTGCATCATAGCTTCCAAAGTTAAAGTTCCTGTTGATGTCTGAGCTGGAGCCTGTTGTTGTTGAAGCACACGTCTTTGGCCAAATTGCTGCCCATCCCTAACAGGTTGTCTTTGTTGGAATCCAGGTGGAGTAGTTGGAGGATTGAGCACATTATTGCTTCGGTAGCTAAGGAAGGGATGATCTCTATTCCCATTATATGTGTTGGGCTGTCGATAAACAAAATTCAAATCCTCCTCTTGGGTGTCTTCCTCAACTGCTCTGCACTTAGGACAATCTTCTGCAAAGTGGTTCTTAGCTGAACAAATAGTACACACCACTTGAGATGCAGCAACGGTTGCCTTCTTATTCACCTTCATAGCACTAGCAATTAAAGCAATGTCATTCTCCATAGAACTCAATCTCTTCTCTATGGCTCCATCTATGGTAATGGCATTCAAGGATCTTCTGCTGGCTCCCATAGATCGGTCTCTGGACTGAAACTGTCTTGAATTCTCTGCTTGATTCTCCACAATTTCCTTAGCTTAAGCTCCAGTCTGATTCCACCAATTTCCTCCACAAGCCGAATCAAGTTTTTGCCTGTTGAGTGAATCAAGTCCTTCATAGAAGTACTCCATTTGAGTGTTGAGATCAAACTTGTGATGGGGGCATTGGCGTAGTAGACCCTTGAATTGACTCCACGCTTCATGTAATTCATCTCCATCTCTCTGCCTGAATGTACTGATCTGCTTCTTTAAATTCTTGGTGCGAGAGGCTGAATAGAATTCCTTCATAAATGCAGCACACATATTGTCCCATGAGTCAATAGATTGGGAAGCCAATGAGTTGTACCATGTCTTTGCTTGCTCTTTCAAGGAAAAAGAAAACAGAATAAGTTTCACAACATTCTCATCCACCGCCGCTGACTTCTGTATTCTGCACAGTGCTGTAAACTCATTAAGATGGTCTTGTGGGTCTTCAGTTTGAGTGCCTCTAAAGTGTGGTAGATTCGAAATCAGAGATGGGGGAATTGAGTAAGCCCCTAAATCATCTGGTAGCACAATTGGTGAATCTGCTGCACCTGTTCCCGGAATAAAGGACTCCTTAAGTTTCGCAGCCATTGGTCTTGGTGATGGTGGAGGTGTTGGAATATGTTGCTCTTCCAGTTCCTCGATCTCTGAATCAGAATGGTGTTCAGGCTCAGAATTCTCACCACCACTGTTACTCGTGTTCACTTGTAGTCTCTGCTGTTTCCTGTTTCGTTTTGCTGCTCTCTCAATCTCTTGATCAAATAACAGTGGTACAGAGCTTGTAGAGTGACGAGTATGCATACACAATGCTTCTGCACACAAGTATAGACGTAAGACTCAAAAGAAAAATAAAGTAAACAAAGCAAAACTAAAAACAAAAGACACTTTTAAGACTTAGAATTAAACAATCCCCGGCAACGGCGCCAAAATTTGATAGGCGCAAAAGCACCTACAAAGATACCCTATTATCAAATCAATTATATCAATGTAGTAAACGGCAAATAGGGGTCATTACCCACAGAGGATTGGTGATACTAAGACTTAAACACACAAGAAACACAAACAGACGCGTAAACCAGAAATCTGGCTGACTCGACCTAGGATCAGAAACCTAATTAATTAGCTAATCTAGACTCAATAAAAAATTATGAAATTAAATACACAGTAACTAGACACAGTGGTGGACTACCACACAAATTTTGAGGGTATTCGGAGTTGTTTTGATTGGTGAACAAAAATAGATAAAACAGAAGTACTGCTGAAAACAGAATATTAAAAAGTGAATATGGATGTAAATATGAGAGAAACAATAGCTAGGAACTTCTCTCCACCACTAGATATGCTTCAATCACCCCAAAACAATGTCAATGACTAAAGATGAATGCACTCACAGTTAAGCCAATGTCGTTAGGTCATTAACCGTATTACGTTCTCTTACTTGTCATGTTAAGTGAAATGTCGGTATCAATTTAACTATATTCCCAATTAATTGACATATGAAATGTCGGTATCTAGATCAAAATAACTGAAATCATGAAGATCTAAGAACGTTTGAGTAGCAACAAAGAATCTAAGGTCAATGTCGGTAGCCTTAGATTACCAAGGAATTACTTCACACAAATACCTGCAAAGAACGTGTTATCTCTTATAGAATATGCAATGATATGTCGGTCATAAACACATTCAAGATAATAAACCCTAAAACATGCATCAAAGTGTCGACCCAATGAAACATGCAATAGAATTATCAATGAACAATCAGTGAAGAAATTCTCATCTAGAATTATATAAATCAATTGGGGTTCAAAATCGAAAACATATCTAGGGCTTTGATCAGCCCCTAACTATCAAGGAGTTTAGTTACACATAATCTTGATTAAGAACATCAGAGAATACATGGAAGATGAAATAAGGGTGAAGAAGAAAAACTTGATTGGCCGAGAGACCGGTCGAATTCTCCCTGGTTCCTCTTTTCTTCTCTCCCTCTTTTCTCTTTCTTTTCTTCTCTTTCTTTTCTTCTCCTCTGTGCTCTTTTTCCGTTTTTTTTTTCCTTTCTCTGCTGTGATTAGGGTTATAAAACCCTCAAAACTCGTCCATGGGCTTGCCAATGTGGTCTGGGCCTCAAAACAAAAGTTTTGGTCCGAATCAGAAATTCGGGCAGACTGACATTCGGTCATTTAAACGGTCATAACTTCTTCTCCAAAATAGGTATTGACGATCTGTAAAAAGTTCTGGAAAGTAGACTCTTGTAGCTTTCCATTGATATATGACACATCTCCTAGATCGTTGTGAGCTGATCACAATCTTCTGTCGAAGTTGACTGACGATTTCTGGCAGATTTTCTGATTTCTTTTCTTGCATGACATGGATTCATTTTCCTTTAAGATTTCTTCTCTTTTGGGCTCCTCGGCTTTATTTATGACATTATAAACGTAGCACTTTGTGCTCCTATCACAAAACACCTAAAAACAAATAAAGTTAATTAAAAATAGGAAAACATCACAAAATAACTAAGTAATAAGAATAATTAACATGATAAAAGTCGCACAAATATGCGACTATCATGCAGTTGTTAGTGTTCAGTATTATCATGGTATCAAATACTACTAACAGTGTCTGCACAACAACTGATATTAGCCTCTTAATTAAATGTCTAGCTGTAACCGATATAAACAGAGCAAATGATATCCGACATCATTAACAATATATTCTGAAGTTGAGACTTGAGAGACATGAAAAACAACCATCCACGTACGCTAAAGAACTCAGAAGTCAAAACTTACTGGAATAGTAGCTCGCGGTCAACAATGCTATCAGGGCCTGGCCGATGAGCTTTTCCATTTGAACGAAACTGGCGAAAAGATCTTGGCTTCAAACCAGCGACATGGGGAACAGCATCAACAAGCTTATTCTGTAATGACTGTAATCTTCGGAATGTCAACTCCTCTAGAGGGGCAATAGAACCTATGCCGCCATCCAGGGTACCAAATAACAAAGCATAACGAACTGTTTTGTCCGAGCCTGGATTTTTTCCGGTTCGATCAGATGAAGTTGACAGCATCTGTAACCGCAAGAACTTGGTCACATGGGCACCGACATGGAATTCAGCCCTTGTAAGAAGCTTCTGGCCCCTCCAACTCTCAGATATCTTTGGTGCATAGTACAAGATCTGTTTTAGCCCATACACCAGATTCAATCACAAGTAAAACATCCACTAAAAGCATCAAGTAATGACTAATGTTGCATAAAACTTCCCCAAGAATTATAAGAGAAATGAATAAGCTGAAAAAAGGGAAACGTTATACTAAATATACTGTACTCTTTTTGTATATACCAAAAAACACTAAGTCGTCTCGAGAACTTGTATGATAGTCACATTGACCTTTGGTTATTTTTATTCAAAAGAATAAGGCTTTCAATTATTTTAATGTATAGCATGGTAGAACCCCCTGTATGCTTAAAGGGTGGGTGGTAGAGGAAGGCATCAAGGGGTGGGCGGTAGAGGAAGACACCTAAAAAGAATACACCAATCGAAACTACAAGGCACTCACCTGAATATTCTTTTGTGCATCTGCAACTGCAAGGCTCAGAGTACTTCCATCAATCAAAAACTCTGTGGCAAAACAATCAAGGTTACCAAAATCCTTGGCCAATAAATTGAGTTGAGCTCCCTGCTCCTTCCAACTGAGAAAGTAAATGCTTTTGTGAATGTCACCAATGAGAATGAAATTCTTGACCTGGAAACAATGAATTTAGCCATTAACAAGGGTCATGCCAAATGAATTGAGCATACTATGCACACAGATGGACATGTGAGTGATGTGACAATGCACACACATGGAAACTTGTGTGCCTGTGTATATATATAACAATACATCTATTTTATCTAAGGAACTTCTAATTCCTGTTCCTTCAATTCCTTCTATTTTTAACAAGCAATGAAAAGTTTTGACACATTTTAAATCTTCAATAGGCATATCCTTAACATATCAAAGTACAAATCTTAGTCACATAGTCAAGTACTGGTATGGGGACAGTCAAAAGAGAAAGTTGAGTGAAGGAAGTATACTCACAATATTCAAGCTCACAACATACAACGGTGGAACATCGAAAAATGCAATACCAGTCAGATCACTACCAGTCCACTTGTGTAAGATAATTTTAGGACCAGAAGCTATTAATAGATGGCCTTGAAGCGAGGCCAATGCAGATATGGCACCTTTCAATTCCTTGGAGAAAACCTCTGAAACCTGAAACCAGAAATAACTGTAATAATCTCATAGAATTGAGACTCTGAAGAGAAGTAAAACAGGTGAAAGGTACCTATAAAGTTTGTACAGTAATAGATAGAGTTAAAAGAGTAAAGTAGTAAATGTTTTAAAACGGTACCAAGTTTTGAGGATTGTCAACATTATTTTCAGCTGAAAATAAAAGAACCCGTCCTCTACCAGCAACATCCTCCCCTTGAACATAAGCCGTCCCAATTGCTAGAAGTATTTCGTTCTCTTTTGTCGTTGTATTCTGCAATGAAGTACATATGACTTATTTCGGGAACAGAAAAATAATAAAATAAAGAGAATGAGATTGTCTAGAAACCAGTTTACTTTGGGCAATGGAACAAAAGGATAATAGAAAGCATAAGCTATGCATAAAACAGATCAGGAGAAACTTACAAACAGTGTAACTACGCGAACGGTAAGAGCATTTTCAGAAGTTTGCATTGGAATAGTAGCCCTAGTTTGCCAAGGACCACCAGACTTTTCTGGCTCCATAATCCGAACCTCAAATTCATCAACAGTATAAGTCCGGTGTAGTTCTTCAGGACTCAAATTATGATTTTCAACCTGATGGCTAAATTCTTGATCAACCAAAGATGATAGAACTTGATTCAGTGGCTTCTGAACCTGAACAACATTAATTCTCATGTATTACTCTAAATGTGTGTCTACAAGAAAAGAAAAGAAAATCATATGCAGCGCAAACAAAAGTCGATCATGCAGAGTAAAGCTAAAAGAATCACTGTATGTAGAGAAACCGAATCCCAGTTAAAGAAATTGATATTTGACAAGCTTTGTGTACATGTGTGCATTGCGTACCAAACAGGCTCTGTGAAATGTGGATAAGCAGTGTTTGCCTGTTTGGGTGCATGCTAGGCAACAATTTGAAAACATAACCTCAATCTAAGAAGACATTAGGATTTCAGACCAAAGAAAAAAAAACAGAGAGAGAGAGAGAGAGAGAGAGAGAGAGATTAGGATTGAGCAAGAAGAGGGGGTGCAGATAATCCAGATATACTTACGGGGACGGAAACTATAAGCGGATATAAATTCTTCTCGGCAAAGTAAGTGACCTGGTGAGGAGTCCCTTTCAACGGAATCTAATTAAAACATGAAAATACATTAGCAAAGCATAAACATAACTAATAATATAGATGGCAGTACACACAACTGTTGGACTTAGTATAAACATATAATAATATACATTGTCCTAAGAAGTACCCACCTTTTGTACAGGCCAATAATTGTCATAGCTTGTAATAGATGGCAGTTGGCAGATCTTCATAATACCCTGGAAAACAGAGATAGGATTAGCTAAATGTGCAATCTCAGTTTAAGAACAAGTCTGAGAGAATGGATGTATAGTGTACAGACCTCTGAGGTAACGTAGATGAGTCCATGATCACAGTTAACATTGTGAAGAACAGTGAACGCAACAATTGAACCATCACAAAGCTGCAAAGAAAATAACACAGAAACACCATCAGTGGACAACCAAAACTTCAACTCAGGAAGAAGAAAAGAAAAAGATCATGAGGTGCCTCAATGATTTCCCCAATTCAGAAAGAGATGTTTTCTCACCTGTGGATGAACACGAATCCGCTCTCTGAAAACCATAAGCCAAGCTGGCCTTGACCCAGCAAGGAATAACCCTTGATTACCAGCAATATTCTTGAAAACAGTCATTCTTTGACATGAAGTTCCATCTGACAAGTCATTCCTAGAATATGTGTCTAAGGGGACACGAACAAATCTCAAATTTCTAAGCCTGGAAGCAGTAGTATTTTGTGATGAAGCTGAAACTTCAGTTTTTGAGGTACTGTCCATACTTTCATACAAGTACGCATGATAACAAAAAATCATTCCATCATTCAATATCCCGAAAAGGAAAGGTCGGCTGTACTGCCCTGACCATCTTTGCATGGTCAGCTCTACAACCCTCATATTCTGTAATTTCTCTTTCCTGCTCAGGTCGCTCACTTCTTCAGAGCTTTGGCTCTTTTGTGGGTCTCCCATAAACGTGTCAACTAGGTGCGGCTTCCCAGATACAAATTTCTCCACAGAGAAGACACAATTAAAATTTGGTACATCAAATATTTCAAGGGAGCCGCTTTCATAACAAATGACACAATATACATCACCCTGGTCATGTAATACACCATCAATGGCCTCATCAATGCCTGTAGAAAGCCAAGCATCAGTACTTGACTTCCGGAGCCAGGGCTCAGGTCCTTCATCATGATACAGTGTACAGGCAGATACTAATTTCTTTGAGCTCTCAAAGGCGGCTGGGTTGCTTACAGAAACAGTGCACGAAGAAGGATCTGCAAATCAAAATAAACATGAGCTGATCCAGGTTTATCCATATAAACACGGAGCAGAATAATTCATGGAAAAAGAAAGCAATACATCAACTGATCAAAGAGATCGAAAAATAAGAATACAAGATAAATAGTCAGGCAATTGGGTATTATATAAACATCATAATATTAGTACAGGAAAAAGTATTGAATTCTCTGACACAGTTCCCAACATGCATATGAATGTATAGTTCCACAATACAGAATTTTGATGATTATCAGACATGCAGATGCATGCAAAATTCTGCCCTTTTAGATTATACAATGAGGATTTTAGTAATAGAATATTTACTTTAGGTTCCATCTTTTTGTTGGAACATTTAAGTATCAAAGCAATAAGTAAAACAGAGAGTTCAAAGCAATGTTCAAGTAGATAGCAAAGCCAACAAGAGAAACCACAATATGAGTGACAATGACTGCAAGCAGGATCATGTGTAAGATTACATAAAACTTGACTACAGATACCTCCAACCAGAAGCCGAATACCACCATCAGACATTCTCAGCAACACATATGGATCAACAATAGAAACAGACAACACTGTGGCACTCTCAGAACCGCTGCCTGATTCAGAGTTTGACGCACCAAAGCTTAAGTCCTGAGTCATATAATAGCCTTCTAGAATTCGAGCACCCCTTTCATAGATCTGCACAACTCGACGCCTAAAAATTCAAATAGGAATTAGCATGAATATGAAAACCACCCTTGTCCTTTAAAGTTGTAGATCCGAATTGAAAGGAAACACAAGTTAAATACACAAAACACAATGTATAAGCCAGCTGAAGAGAAACATCTTTAAAAGAGTTGAAGCATGTAATGGAAATTACACAATCACCTTCCAAACAAATTCCCTGCCGCAATTGTTCTCCCTTGAAGAAAATAGTCAACCTTATCTGTGACTTCACTCAGATGATCAGCTGTTTCAAGTACCTAGCCAATATTTGGTAAAGGAATGTTAAAGATTACTTCAAACGGAAGTCCAACATAAACTGTAAATATCAAACACTACAGTGACTGAGCTCTTCCTGGCATGTACAGAACTGTGTAGGCATTAATCTGTGCGAAGACCAATGAATCCAAATGTTTCAAGTAGCTGGTTTTGGGGATATGAGCTAGTGGGCAGTCAGTGGGTGTGCTTTATTAGTCTGATAATCTATACTAATACAACATCAACTAGAGAACCCTCTTTAACACCCTAACCCAAAGACCGTATTCTAAAATATACATAGGATTTACAAGTAGCTCATCAATCATCATTATCATTTTATAAAAGACGCACATTTGAATGATTCATTATGCAAAGCTGAACAAAAAAAATTATCGAAAGGTTTAATATAACATAAAAGAGAAGATGACTGACCATTGTACGAGCCTCCAGACTTATTATCAAAAATGCATGATACTCATCATCAGAAGACTCAGCATTATGACCACGTGCATTCTTGTGGTAAACAGTCCAAATTCCCTTGCAACCTGGTAGTGCAACCTGTTAAATACAAAAAAGAGTAAGGGGAAAGAATTATGGTCATTTTCATTTGACCAACTCTTACTGAAAATGGATATTAACTAAAGTAGCAAGACATACAACCAAAATAAACTAGCTACCAGATACCTCAGTAATCATTTCTGGACGAATTGACTGACGAAGAACACAGAGCGCACCATTCTTCCCATGACCCGAACAGCACACCTAAAAATTATCCCCAAAAATAATTACCTACCTATTTATAAAACAATAACCAACATTGATAATGTCAATTTCCCAAATTACAAATAACAGAAAGGAAAAAAAACCAAGTAAATTCCAAAATGGCCTAAATGTTGCCTGATTAAGGAAATAAGGAAGTGAGCATTTAATCCATTTCCAGAAGCCTACCGGAACCAATTCAAGAATAAGCATATAGCCCATTTTCATATAAAGGTAAACTTTTGTATATAACAAGGGGGCGTGAGTTTAACAGATTACCAGTTCATAATTACTCTGTTTAGAGATTCCAGTAGCATTTGCATCTGCATTTATCCTTAGCCCGTAGGAGAAATCCTTCAAAGGACCAACATTAACCAAAGAATCCCTGACTGCAAATGAGAAAGACCTCTGCATATACCGAAAAGAAAAATTATTAATATAAGTGACAAATCATAATATAAACACTAAATCATAACATATTGTATTGTTAAATATGTAATAAAAAGAACATGAAAGCACATATCATTCAATTCATATTTAAATGATCTTTTCTGTTTACAATATCTCGTTCTGCAACGGCAGAGATCCTCTCACTGTTTTTTCATTAAAAGTTACCCGTATGAAACAAATCAGGGAGGTTAGAAACATAAACAGGAAATGCATTCTTCCCCAACCTGAGCTGATTCTGCATTGTTTTGAGCTGAGCCATATAAAGAGAGCTCCTCGCCATTAATCATTTCTTGCATTTCATCAGAAGATGACATTCGCAATCGCTTAGCTGATGGGGCATCACCTTCGATATCTCCTACCTGTAAAATTAAAGCACGAGGAATGTTTCTTCATCCATTCAAACACAGAAACTATTGGAAAATCAACTAAGTTTGCAATTAGTAAAGATCAGAAGGATGAAAATATGTGAAAAGATTTCACTCAACATGAAATTAATCAATAATTTGAAGATTCAACAATGCATAAGAACAAAGGATGCAAAATTTCCACTTCAAAAACTTACTCTTTTAAGCAGGGAGAAATTAACAATTAAAGCACTAAAAATGAGTAAATATCAAACAAGGGAGCTAAATTCAAATTCCATTTACAATAAGCAGGCTTCAAAAGGATGATTAAAAACAGGAATTACTATTAACTTTTTCACCACAAAGCTGATTCGCTGAACTAATGATTTCAACACAAACCTCATCCTTCAAACCAGCTGACAACATCGAGGCCCCCCCTACTCCACTAGTAAACTGCACAAGCAAACTGTCTCCCAACCGACTGCCTAAAAAGAATAATGAATTTCCAACAGTTGCGATTCCCTACACAAGAAATAGCCGATTCACTAAAACTACAATTCATATTATATTATATAAAGGAACAGAATAACTTAAGAGCGGGATAGCAAGCAAATTAGGTCAATGAGAAAATGGAACTGACCGATGTAAGTACTGAAGCTTTAGACTTTGAAAGATCAAGTCTGTGCACGACCCTGCATATAAAATAGGATCATTGCAAACTTAAGAAAGATGAACATTACATATATATATATATATATATATATATATATATATATTTTATATATTCACATATGTATATCCTACTACTATGCAGGCGGAAGAGAAAAGGTCAAGCCACTCATGATCATCCAAGGTATGCCACATCCAACATCTTGTGGCATTACTCCAGATCATATATCAATAATAGGCCAGAATTAGTATGTTAGCAGGAAATAGGTTCCTATTACCATTTCCAAATAACCGGATACTAAAGTGAAATGAATCAAACTTCAAAACCCTTCTTCCTTACTCTCTCTCTCTCACACACACACACACACATATTTAAGAGACTCGTGATTAGTCACTCAGTGGTGTCAAAGAACAGGTAAACGAGCTCTGCTTCTTCACACAAAACAAAACTAAGAAACTTTCCAGGCATAATCATATAATAAAGTAGATGTGATTACTGACCTTCCATCATAAACAAGGGTGAGCAATAAGAGTTCCCCGGTTTTTGTAGACAACAAGACGACATCATTCGACAACCAACTAGCATTGGCAGCATCGAGCTCCACAGTAAAACTAGATCTTGGCATCTCTGGACTGAATCAAACAGAAAATATTAAATATGAGAAAAAAAATCTCGGCCTCACATGAACAATTTTTTTGGAGAGAACGGATCCAAAGAAAAGGAGGGAGAGAAGGTGTCTTTGTGTGTGCAGTAACAGAGAGAGAGAGAGAGAGAGAGAGAGAGTTGAGACCTGCTATCAACAGAACCAGCGTAACTATTTAATGCCAATGCACATGAAGCCGACTGCATGAAATTGGAAGCAAACCCGTCAAAATATGCTTCAAACCTTCAACTATTGACGTTCCACTCAAAAGAAAGTAATTTACCTGACTATGATAATGAATAGAATTTGCACTGATGACAAGAACACCACCAATTGGAGATGGCACAGCAAGTAGTTTATAAGCATCATGTGGGAGATTCTGACCAAAGAAAATTGAGAAAAATTGATAACATAAGGATATCTTTTCATATCACTACTTCCATCCATATATGTTCTATGTTCTCCGTTAATGAAAACACAGGCAAGACTTTCAAATTTCAAGAAAGATATTCCTTCATACTTTCATGTTCAGCTGATACTTTGAGCAATAATATTACAGATTACAAGAATTTAAATCACATACAACAGACCAGAAATTTGGGAAATTTGTCAAGGTTGTTCCATAATTTTCAGATGAGCTTAATTTTTTATGGAACTCCTATGGAACTTACAATAGCTGACCATATCAGAGGATGCTGCTTCAAAGTTGTGCTGATACTAAGCGCAGAAATCATACATGTATGGTGCTTCCATGAGACACGCCCAGCCCAAGTAAGGTCCCGCTCATGAAGGATAACCAAAACGGGCTCAATGTAACCTATAAAAATCTTATTTTGTGAAACTTTTGATCATAAAAATTCAGAGGATGCTGCGTCAAAGTTGTGCTGATACTGAAGGTATAAAAGTAACATATTTGTTTTCCGTCGCTTTGTGATTTCAATATAAGCAAATATGAGTATTGATAACCAATTAATTATCACTTCTTCTGAAGGAATAAAATGATTGTGCTGAACTTAAATTTGAGGATTTGAGGTTGCAATTTGTCCCAAATTAAAATTCGCCATATTTCAAGTAATTAAATTTTTAAAATCTCATTATACAAACCTCACTTAGATACGGCAATTCTCTGATGTGGTTGTACAATTTGAAGGTAACAATAAATAAAAAATATTAGTCTACAAAAGTCATATTAATCATTAGGCCTTTAAATAGTTATTGTTGACCAAACTAACCATGTACAAATGTAAAATCCTTTACATGCTTCATGTCCATGTCTCGTAGACTAATAATGTAAGATGACTCAACACGAGCAGAAATTGCAGCACCAGATGCAAACCCATCATCATCCCCAACCAAACCATAGCCACCCTGACAACAAAGACATCAAAGTCAATAATTGGGGGAACTGCCTTCAAATAAAAATGTTTGTCATGTATGTAGGTATTGACAGTTCATGATGCCATCTAGTCTTGTACCACTGTACTATAAAACTTTCTGATCAAGGCACACCTGCACTAGATGACCTTGACAGATACTTAAGCATGCTACTAGCAAAGGCATACACTGCATAAATACATACATGGTTGCTAAGCCAACAAGGTTACCCTTTTTATCACATCAGAATCCTACCATTTATATAGCAAGAATAAAAACTAACTTCTTGTATCATTTATTCATTTTGTTTCAACATTACATGACATGAGAGCCAATATTTTAACAGCACCTTCTTAAATATCAGGGACAACCCTAACTATTACATAGCCAAGTTAAATACGCTTTTATAATGCACACAAGTCAAAAATTGCAGTTATTGCTAACCCAACAATGTTTCCTTTATTTTTCATATCCAATAATTGATATAGTAGAAAAAAGAGAGATTTAGTATTGTACTCTTTTCAGGATATCAACCATTTAAAATAATAATAATAATAATAATAATAAGTTAAGGAGACAAGAAGAGACCTGAGCAGCTTTAAGTATTATCAGTTGCAAATCATAAACAAGAATGCCTCCACATCTGCCTTGAGGATCAACCTTTACTGATGGGCCTCTTGCAAACGATTCTCTACCTCTTCTCAAATGAAGCCACTCTGGGCCCTCAAAGCAGTGCATAGAGCTGGAAGGGGAAAATCAGAAATGATGAATCTAGATCATCTTGCAAAGGGAAAAAGAACTAAAAAAAAATGAACAAACTAATGATTCTTACAGTTGGAAGTATCACCTTAAACCAAGAGTGTCCATACACATTTAGAAACAGATCACTTGAGCCAAAGTCCAATCACATTAAGGAAGGAAATAACTTAAAATCATGGCACAAATAACAGAGTTTAAGAGACTTATTACGCAGCCAACTTATGTTGTCAGTAACCCAATTACAGTACCGAAGTCTGCTACTGCAGATCAAGTACACAGTTTGCGAATTCATAAAACACACTTCAGATTTCAAGGCATTATGGTTCACTATCATCTCCCTTGTACAGAATTTCATATTTCAATGGACTTGATCAAACTAAGGTTTAATCAACATAACATTGACCCAAATACCGAAAACAATGCAGACAAGAGTAATGTACCTAGTGCGAAGTCCATGAATCGAATCATCAAACTCTAGTACTGAAATTTTCGCATCTTCGAAGGTTAAGATAATAGCATCTCTTCTTTTAGAACCATCACCACCTCCACTAGATAACACCGCCATCGACATCACATTGCCGTGCAATCTGTAACGCAATTTACAACCACACAGATATGAAATCGAATCGAAAACCTATCAGCGACCAATTTCAGTATAAACTTATGGAGAAACTGTAAAAGCATTTGGTTAGGGCAAAAGTACCTGTAGTGGCAGACGAGTTCGAGCGAAGCTCCAGCGACGCCGTCCATGAGACCGCCGCGTTTCGACTCTCCATAAGCTCTAGAGCCTCTGGCGGTGTCTTGCTCTTGAACTCTGACGACGTAGACTTCGAGGACATTCGCGGCGGTGACGACGAGGTCGGGGACGGGGCCGATTTCGCGCCGCGGGGTGGGCCAATCGGAGTCGAGGTCGTCGGTCTGAATCGGAGAGATTCGAGGTACGAAGTCGGCTCGAGAATGCGTGATGAAGCCGGCGGCGCAATTCTCGATGCCCGTCGGCCAGTGCATCATCTTGTGCGCGGCGTAGCTCATCGTCGGCGGAGAAGGAGGACGACGGTGGCGGAACGCCTAGGGTTAGGAATTCGAGAGGGTTTGGTGAGAGAGGATGAACTTTGAGGTCAGGAGAGAGATTAGGATTTTAGAGTGGTTTGAAGAGAGTGTGAGAGTGAGGTTTTGGAATAATTTCTAGGTTTGGCGGGAGGCAGATGGTCATGACTCATGAACTCACTCACGATGGGTTTTTGACACCGGTTGAACCGGCGGTTTTGCATTTTACTTTTTTATTGCATCAAAAGACCGAAATTTACGATCACCGGTCATGTCTTATATAGTCAATAGTTTTGTCACTCTTGTGTAAGCCGAAATAATGATTTTTATTTAATCTTTCAAGTACGAGATTTTAAATGAATAATATAAAAGCTACGATTTTATAAAGACGTGTATCAATCAAACTGTCCACGAATTTATTACATGTGTTTAAGTCAAACTCTACCTTCTTTTAATGAATGCTCTTGATGGTTTTGAATCTGTAAATTCTAAAATCCTCGTCATCTATGACCTTAACATTTTATGTTTGTTTTCTAAGGTGTTCAAAGCAGTTTGACATATGATCGTTTCTTAGTCTTGAGAAATAAGTTTCAAGCATTTCATCGTTTAATGAATTTCAATTTGTTTTTTAGTACTTCAATTGTATCATGAAATTTGCTGTAGAGTCATACCAAGTTTCAATTAGGATGAAAGATGTAAGTTAAATATTAATTATTTACTCTCAAACATCAAGTAGATTGTCTTGCACTTAAACAGCTGACGTTATTTCGCTCTCGGTAGGTTCAATACTTATTGCAATGAATCCTAACTTACTGCAACACTTATTTGGATTGTTACACCAATACCTACAGTAAACCGTTACATAAGTTTCTCATACAAAACTATATCTCTGCACTACGATATTAGACATAGGACCCATTGGTGCTATATTCTTGAGTCTCATCATTCATATCCATGCATATATAGCTAGGCTTCACAACTCACAAGCAGTCATCAACTAAGGCCTTTGTGTGTGTGCACAAGAGTTATAGAGATCTCACTTGATTTTGGAAATCAAATGACTTGGGGATCCTCAAAAAGTTATAGTTCAAAGGCTGGTGCCTATCCCAAAACCATAGTGTCTTGGATTTTCATTTCAGTTGTAGGATTGGTATTGCTTAGAAGTCTGGTTTCTTGGGACTTAGAGCTAAACAACACCCTAACTTCCTCGTATTCCAAACGTATTCCAAATCCACGAGTGTGCCAAATGCAACAAGCATTCCTTCATTCGATTCAGGTTCCTAATCGATTCAGGAAATTTCAATTACTATTGTTGATTTCTTGCTAAGCCTGACTTGTATTTGTACATGTAGATTGTGATATATATAATGGAACATGGATTCATGATCCAACAATTAAACCAGCTTATACAGAAGCATGCCCTTTCATGTCAAGTAAGCTAAAGTGCCAGGGGAATGGGAGGCCTGACAAGGAGTACCTGAACTGGCGATGGAAGCCTTCTCAATGTGACCTCCCACCATTTTATGGCATGCAATTTCTTGGATTGCTAGTGAGAAGACAATAGCTTTCATCGGCGATTCCATCAGTCGAAACTTTATGGAGTCCTTACTATGCACTCTCCAACAAGTATTTACCTACACTTTTTAATCTACATCTTAAATCTAAAAAACAATCATATTCGTCTTTTTGAACTTACTCGTTACATTATCAATTATTATGAGAAAAACATTGTGTAAACCAATTAGACATAAAAGATATCTTAGATATGGTCATGTATCTACTAAAAATTGGTGTAATGTGCACTTCTGCAGGTAGAAGATCCAATAACTGGAAGCAACCGTAGAACGAAAATCTACATTTTGAGAAGTCATTTGTGAAAATTGTCCGAATTTGGTCGTCGAGGCTCATCAACGAAACATATGGAGATTTCAGCACGGATGGTGTGTCAAAGCTCCATCTATATGTCCCGGACCAACACTTCATCGATCTAATCCCACAATTTGATGTGATTTTTCTTTCTTCTGGCCCCTGGTTTGAGAAACCAGCCATGAAATTGTTGAACAACGAAGTTGTGCGCCTTAATATGACTCAAGCATATGGGATCTCAGTGGAAACAGTTCTCACTTCAATAGGAACTCATCCACAATATAAAGGGATTACGATTTTGAGTTCTTATTCACCGAAGCATTTTGCGGGTGGGGATTGGAATGAAGGTGGAGCATGCTCTAGAAATGTGATGCCAATTGGTGCAGGAGAGTTGGTGGAAAATAAAGACACTAATAAGGCCATGCATGAAGCACAAGTAATGGGGTTTAACAATGCGATTAAGAAGAAGAAAAACAAGTCCAAGTTGAGACTAATGGATATCACTCAAGCCTTTGAGTATCGCCGTGACGGGCACCCAGTTCGTTACGACAACCCGACGAAACTAACACAACTTGGACCAGCCGAAAAAACTAAACCCGAAGATTGCTTGCATTGGTGCATGCCGGGTCCAATTGATACATGGAACCAATTTATGCTTCAGATCTTAATAGACGAAATTAAGGGTAAACAAATAGTGGCAGACGTAGAAAATTTTGAAAGCGAGGGCAAAAATTCTTAAGCCTAAAGTAAATAACAGTCGCCTCCAATCTCTAGGCAATTGAATTATGTTGCCGCTTCTCCAATGCTAGAGTTCATTCATGTGTTCTTGTTTCACAATTCTTGGATCAGTTTCAACATCAGTTTTTTTCATCTTTTGATAAGAGAATTTCCATTTCATGCCATTTCAACATTAGTTTCTTTCGTCCATTTTGGGTCTTTTGGCTCCTTTGTATCCAAAAAAAAATATGTGTTCCTTTCGTTATGTTTTTTTCCAAATGATAACATGATTAACATCTCTCAATTTTGCAAATGTAGTAGTCACTGAAACAATAAGAACTTAGAATTCAGCTATCACTTAACTGATTCTTCTTGAACACTTCTTAGAAGTTTCACTCACTAAGTTGAAGTAACTTCTTACAAGAATAATAGTTTTAGTGATACACTACCACAGTGATATCTTTCCTAGTCCCAAACTAGTCTAAACATACTCCATCTCATATTCCTAAGCTCTTACAACATTAAGTACTTTTAGAAGCCTTGTTCGTGAATTCAGCTAACGACTAGCTGATTCAACCTTGAACGTTTCTCAGAAGTTTCACTCTCAGAAGCTAGAGTTTTCCGGTACTTCAGGCAATCGGAGTATGGTTGATTTGCCAATTCCGAACAATGTAGTTATGTCTGACAAGGAGGAGATGTCCGAGTCTAGTTCGGAAGTTCCCACGAGTTTAAATAGTCCAGTGGATGGGTCGGAAGGTAAAGATGTGAAAGATCTGTCAGATGTGCCGGTAGTTAATGAGAATGGTGGATCAGGGAAACCGGTTGATCCACAAGTGCCTTCTGGTTCGAGTAGTTCTTCAGCTGATGAGAATGTGGAAACAACTCATCAGACTTTGTCCAATGATACCAACTCACATGTGTCCTTGAGTACAACTCACAGCGAGGATGAAGATGTAGCAAAACCTGCTCTTGGATCATCCAATGTTACTGAAATTTCTGTGGTTCCGGAAACAAATGATAGTACTCCCTCTTCAACTGATTCCAAATCAGGAAGCAATCCAGCTTCATCTCATCTGCCCAATGATGCGAGTAGTGGTTCAGTCAACACAGGTAGATTTCCTTTTATTTCATTCAGTTTCCATGTTTGCTGAAACATGACTTGTTTTTGTAATAGACTCTTTCAATTATCAGAGACATTCTTACATGCTTCCATCTGCTAGAAATTTATCTAACAGATTTACTTTCACGTCTAGATTCTCTAGTTAGCTCCTCTGCTGTGTTCCTGACCCAATTTTAGACGTTCTATTTATGAGACGAGTAGCAAATGGCTTTAGCTAGCATGTTCCTTTTTAAAGTTGCATTTGTATTATTTGTCCTTATCTCACTGCTTCTTTGTAAGCTTCTAACTTACACTTTGTTGGTATCATGTAGGCTGTGATCTGTACCATGGAAGTTGGTTTTATGATCCATTAGGACCACAGTATACAAACAATACATGCCCTGTCATAACACAGATGCAAAATTGCCAGGGAAATGGGAGGCCCGACAAGGAGTACGAGAATTGGCGATGGAAACCCCTTCAGTGTGACCTGCCACGGTTTGATGCCTGGAAATTTCTAGAGTTGATGAGGGGGAAGACAATAGCTTTCATCGGTGATTCTGTTGCTCGAAATCACATGGAAGCAATGTTGTGCATTCTCTGGCAGGCAATTATCTATTCTTATTTGTCCTATACTCGCATATGCATTTTCTTCACACACAAAAAAAAAATGTATTTACATTCTATTTTGTACACATGATATCCACCATCTTCTAACTTCTTAGACACATGTGCTCCTTTGAGTCCGTTGACAAGTAGTTTGTTGGAGCTATTTACTGCATTCTCAAAGGGACAAGATTGGTATCATTGACTGTCTATCCTCTGGTTAAAGATTTTAAGCAGCAAATGAAAAGTTTAACCTAACATAAATTGATCATGTAGGCCTCGGTCATGTGTACTGTAGTCATGACATAGACAATATTAGTTTTACTAACAAAGTGGTGCTTACGCTGTGTGTTGTGTGGTGTTTGCAGGTAGAAACCCCAAGAAACCGGGGCAACAAGAAAATGCAACGATATTATTTCAAGTCAACAAATACTTTTGTAGTCCGTATTTGGTCCTCGTGGCTTGTCAAGCAGACATCTGAAGCATTCGATTATGCCCCAGAGGGTGTGGCCAAACTCCACCTTGATGCCCCTGATGACCGCTTGATGGATGTCATACCACAGTTTGATGTTATTGTTTTCTCTTCTGGCCATTGGTTTGCTAAGCAGTCTGTTTACATCCTAAACAATGAGATTGTAGGAGGACAGTTGTGGTGGCCAGATAAATCGAAGGACATGAAGATTAACAACATTGAAGCATTTGGAATATCGGTTGAGACAATTCTCACTGCTCTTGCTACACATCCAAATTATACAGGGATTGCCATTGTTCGTTCCTTTTCACCTGACCATTATGAAGGCGGGGCTTGGAATACAGGAGGATCATGCACCGGGAAAGTAAGGCCTCTTGCAGCTGGTGAGAGAGTGGAAAATGGCTTTACAAATATAATGCATCAAAAACAGGTTATGGGCTTTAACCGTGCAATAAAGAAATTGACAAACAAGTCAAAGCTGAAATTGATGGATATCACCGAAGCTTTTGAGTACCGTCATGATGGACATCCAGGTCCATATAGAAGCCCTGACCCGAATAAGCAAACAAAGCGTGGCCCTGATGGAAGGCCACCGCCACAGGATTGCTTACATTGGTGCATGCCAGGTCCAGTTGATACTTGGAACGAATTTGTGCTCAAAATCTTAAGGAGAGAATACGAGGACACCAAGAACTCATCTTCATGAGAGGTTCTTGTTGTGTGTGAGTTTCTTGCGGGGGTCTCTAAGTGGAAGATAACTGGTTAGACATCTGTTTTATTTCCAGACTTAGAGCAAGAGCAAGAGAAAGAGCTTCCACAATAACATTTTTTATATTCTACTAAACAGCTTATAGATAAATTATATATTGCACTAGATCAGAGGAATAGTGGCTAATTCTGTATTTGAAGAGTAATACTAGCTTAGTCATCAAAATGATTATGTAATCTAGTATAGTAAGCACTTTCATTTAGGTTGTACTACTCAGGCCTGGACCTGAGGTGAGGGGCACCAATTTTTTTTTTTTTTTTTTTACCTTGTAATGTGTAAACCAAAATAATAGAATTCTACTATTAACCCTTAACTTTTCCACTTCTTCAGCAACTTCTCTGATACTCAACTGTCAGAGATCACAAAAATTTGGAATCTTTGAATTTCCATCAGTTATCTCAATTGTCAAAGCAAATCAAGCGAGTATATCTTGAAAATCTAAAGATTTGATTCCTCAAAGCAATTTATCCTTTCTAGATACGCTAAATAACCTATTGCATGATTTCAATCTCTCTGGCTCTCCAAGGTATGCCGAATTGCCGCATTTCATAATTTATGATTTGTGAACTTTGCAATTTGCATTTTGATTTGGGTTTTTGAGTAAGTTATGGATTCATGAATAAGATTTTGATATGGGGTGATGAGTAAGTTCTAAGATTAAGAGTGATCTCGGTCCATGATTTTCAAGTTTTTGGTTCATTCTCCATATCAAAAATCATGATCTTGAAATCCCTTAATGGCTTAATCGATCATATGTAATTCAAACAAATTGTTGTTTTTGTCCTTTTCTGGAAGTGGAAGGATGCGTGATTCATCCTCTCATTCTCATCAGCAAGTGGGATCCTTCGTTTCCACAACCTTTCGTTTGAAAAACCCTTCAGTTCAATTTGATCCTGGACTCGGGGGACTACATTTTTTTTTCAGGAAAAAATTTGGTATATGTCATGTATTGTATCTTCGGTTTATATTGGTTTGAAATCTTTTTGGTTTTGTATGGCCGAATGGCCGGCTAAACCTTGAGTGAAGCATTTCCTTCCATGTACTGTATTGAATCTTCAGTTTATATTAATTTGGCACCATTTTTCGGACTCGTCTCAGGCCCAGAAATCCCAGGTCCGGCCCTGGTACTAGCACTACTGTCATACGTTTCAATTTGAATGAAGAAAAAAAACATATCGATTTTCACTTTCATCTGCATTGTGTTATACTCTGCTCATTGCCAGGAAGTACTTTCCCTATCTTGGGTGATGTAGTAGAGAAATTTGGGAATTACTTGGAGAAAAAACAAGGGTACCAAGGTAAACTTCCAAAATGTTAAGCCATATTCTAATGAAGCCAATAGCTCGAAAAGAACAACTTGTCTTTGTAATGAACTAATGATACACTCCAAGGTTGGACAAGAAGATGTTCCAAGTGAATCGATAATAGAAACTCTTCATATCAACTTGGATATTACTATGTATTTTGTATCAACCTAACCAATTTGAGCTCGTAGTAATGAGTGTTCACCTGATCAGTTATTACTGACTAAATAGAGATTTATGATCAATCATTTTAAATGCAAATCTAATAGTAAGGAAAATTATTTTTAAGTAGAGTTTAATTAACATGTTAAAAAATTGTTATTCCTATTATTTATCATCAATAACATATTAACATTCAAATTTGGAATATAAGACGTTGCTTTTCATATGATTTAGAAAAGAAAAAAAAGGAAAAAAAAAGAAGAGAAAGAATGGCTTAAAAATGGAGAGCGTTCAAAATAATGACCCCATATGATTTCAAATATTAAAAACACTGATGGATCTGAAATATTTCCCATTTCCCTCCTACTCTCGCCAAATGTCCTTATCCTCTCCTCAAGCAAATCACCAGCCAGATAAACCCAAACCTTCACTTTTTCCATTTACGTGGCGAAATCCCATTCGTTGTTATAACAGAAACTTCTGTAAGCCCACAACAGCGGATCCCACCCCACGCCTGGAGGTGCAGGATTTTGAAATTCAAATCCTGTTGGTGCTTTGTTCCTGGAGAGAGAGAGATAGAAATCAAAAATTAATAAAAAACAAAATCCATAAAAACAGGCGCTTCTGCTCTTCTCTCTCTCTCCCAAATCATCAACGGTCCTCTCTTTCTCCTTCTTCAGATTTTCAAACGGCTACTCTCTCTCTCTAGAAATCTCAGATTTCTTATTCCTTCAAATTCAAACGCCGTTTCTTTCAACCAAGAATCAAACTCACGCCGTCAGGTTCGTCGCCGGAATCCTCTTCCCTAGTTTAATCTTTTTTCCGTTATCGCCGTTTGGTTCTCCGAGAATGGAGGACGGAACAGCCCGCGTCTCTCGTAGTTTCTGGATTTCTACATTTCCTTTGTTTTGGTTGATTTTTTCTTTTTTGCTTGTGATCTGAAATTTGCTTTGGTTGAGCTAGATTGCGATGGAAATCGTTGTTGGAATTTGGGATTCGAAGTGGGAATTGGGGGTGATTTTGACCTAGGTGTGGTTTTCGAATGAAATTCGGTGTAATTTCGACTAGAATTGGGGGTTTTTGGTGTTTGAATGGGAAGTTTTGGTGAGAAATGTGAGAATTAGAGGGTTGTGTTTGGTTTTGGAGAATCTAGGGTTTTGTTGATTGAAAGGTTTTCCATTTTTGAATTTGATGATTAGCTTAGAGTTTGGCGATCAATTTAATTTAAGTTATGCATAAATGGAAACTGGATGATAATGTTTAAGAAGCAAATGTTGATATTTTGGACTAATTAATGGTTTATTGTGTGCATATAATCAGGGGTTTACTGTGGAAATTGCTTGTGGCTGGTGAAGTTTCCGCAACATGTCGAATATCCAAACCGAGCAGCTTCTGCAAATGGAAACGACTTGCGGGTCCCTTCTATGTGAGCTTAAGGTATCTATGAACCTTTAATTAGGAAAGGACGTTGTCTAAGTTGGAATGTAGTCAATGTACTGATTCATTTCCTTTCTTGTTTACTTTGAAACTGCAGATAATTTGGGATGAAGTTGGAGAGACGGATAAGGATAGGGACAAGATGTTGCTTGAGCTTGAGCAGGAGTGCCTTGAAATATACAGAAGAAAGGTAGATCAGGCCAATCGGTGTAGGGCACAGTTACGTCAGGCAATTGCTGACTCTGAAGCAGAACTTGCCGCGATCTGTTCTGCAATGGGGGAGCGACCGGTTCATATTAGGCAGGTCAGGAGTCAATGTGGCATCTTTTTCAATAGTTATAGATTATTGAACAAGCTTGATTGTGCAGTCGGTACTGATTATAGTATCGTAGACATGAAATGCTTTACTCTGAATTAAGAAAGAAGAGTGTGAAATACTTCACAATTCATATAACTGAAGGCAGAATTTCAATGATTGCGGAAGATAGGAACTGTGATGGTTTTGTAGTTGATATAATTTCTGTTTTTGAAGTTTAGATGTCAGTTCTATTAAAGCAAACTTATGTACATTTTGGTTTATGATTGCAGTCTGATCAGAGTGCTGGAAGCTTGAAGGAAGAACTCAGCAAAATAATTCCTCAGCTGGAGGAAATGCAGAAGAGAAAAGTTGAAAGAAAGAATCAATTTCTAGAAGTCGTAGAGCAGATACAAATTATTTCAAGTGAAATTAATGGAAGCACAAGCTGCATTTCTTCTAAAGTAGTTGTGGATGAAACTGATTTGTCTTTGAGAAGGCTTGAAGAATTGCACAGACAGCTCTATGCACTCCAAACAGATAAGGTTGGTTGAGTGCTTTTCTTTCTGTTTACACATCCACATTTCCTCAGAGTCTAAGTTTGTATTCTATATTTTCTCACCACCTTTTCATTTAACTATTCTTTCTTCTTTCGCAGAGTGATAGACTTAAGCAGATACAGGTCCACCTGGGTACACTGAACTCACTTTGCTTAGTTCTTGGTATGGATTTCAAACAGACAATCAGTGAGATTCATCCCAGTCTTGATAGTTCAGAAGGATGTAAAGATATAAGTTTGGACTTAATTGAACGATTGGCCACTGCAATAAAGAAATTCCGTGATGTTAAAATACAGAGAATGCAAAGGGTAAAGACTGTTCTCCATAAACTTTAATTCCTAGATGAAGTTATATGCCTTCTAATGATCTTTGTGACCTAACCTCTGAACAGCTTCAAGATCTTGCAACCACAATGCTAGAGCTATGGAACTTGATGGATACACCAATAGAGGAGCAACAGATGTTTCAGAATATAACATGTAACATAGCTGCTTCAGAACATGAGATAACTGAGCCGGATACACTCTCTGTGGACTTCATCAATTATGTGAGTTTTCTGCAGTAATTTTGTCTAGTTTTAGAATATGCGTTAATATATATCTTGTAGACTTGTATTCATATGGGATTTTAAATATTTTGCAGGTTGAGGCAGAAGTGTCGCGGTTGGAAGAGCTGAAATCAAGTAAAATGAAAGAGCTTGTTCTTAAGAAGAGGACAGAGCTAGAAGAGATCTGTAGGAAGACTCATATGGTCATAGAGGCAGATAGTGCAATTGAATATGCCATTGAAGCTATAGAATCTGGTGTGTTTCAAATAATTGATAACACATCATATGTAAAAGAAAATAACTATGAATGTGTTTCTGAATGTCTGCACCATTCTTGCTTGTACAGGAGTTGTGGACCCTTCATGTGTATTGGACCAAATTGAGGTCCAGGTTGCAAAGGTTAAAGAGGAAGCTTTTAGCAGGAAGGACATACTTGAAAGAGTTGACAAATGGTTGTTCGCTTGTGATGAGGAGTGCTGGCTTGAGGAATATAATAGGGTTAGTTTTCCATCAATTTGAATGGTGATTATTTCATCATCTTCAAGTCCATTTGCTAACGTGTTTTTTTATGGGTGTTCAGGATGAAAACCGATACAATGCCGGCAGAGGAGCTCATCTTACTCTCAAGCGTGCTGAGAAAGCACGTGCTTTGGTTAACAAACTTCCAGGTACAGATTGCATAGATAGAAAGCCTCCCCTATATAACAATTTTAGACCTTTCGACATATGTAACTGTCACAGAATCTCTTGGGTCTTTGAAGTTAAGTTTAATTGGGACTAATGATATATTCTTTGCTTCTAGTAAATATAATTCTTTCACTCAGTCCTGTTATTATATGTACTTGATATTTCTTCTTGGTTTGCTTTAACAAGTGTCCTGGTTTTTGTACAGCAATGGTGGATGCATTGGCTTCAAAAACCATCGCATGGGAGAAGGAGAGAGGAACTGAATTTACTTATGATGGTGTAAGTACTTCCCTTATATTTTTGAAGCCTTTAAAAGGTTCATGTTTGTTCATCTGTCCCCACCATAAAGTAATGTTTCGTTTTGTACTCATCCATGCACTTTCTGAAACAATGTCACTTGTTGTCCGACTGCTATTCAGGTCCGTCTTCTTTCCATGCTTGAAGAGTATACTATATTACGGGATGAAAAGGAACAAGAACGCCGGAGGCAGCGGGTACATTTCTCTTGTTACCTGAACATCTCTTGTGAAGATGCATCTTTATTTTGAACTTTTTAGATTCTCTTTACATATTAACAATATAATGTCTTTCAGGACCAGAAAAAGCTTCAGGGTCAGCTGATGGCTGAACAAGAGGCACTTTATGGGTCAAAACCTAGTCCTTCAAAGTCTCAGAGTGTTAAAAAGGGTCCTAGAATGTCAACAGGAGGTGCAAGCAATAGAAGACTTTCAATGCAAGCTCCCAAAGCTGATTCAATTCACTCCACTAGAGTGTCTGCTACTCCTCTTTCACGTCCTAGTTCAAGGAAGAGTGATCGAGGCCACCAATTTGAGGACGATGATGGCCTCACAGATTTGGCTACTGGTAAAGCTCTTCCCCAATTGTTTGTCATTTGTATTTTGGCTTCAAACCATTTGTTTTAGTAACTCTTGAGGTCTCTCCCTCTCTTTTAGAGGGAAGTAAACACTCGAAGCATACTTGTTTTATACTTGAGCAGTATCAAGATCAAATGGAGCCATTTCATCTGAACAACAGTCAATCATATCTTGATCTTTTCAACCTGTTTATGCAGGAAGGAGAAACTTAAGTCGGAATAGCTCTTTTGGTTCTAACTATGAACCTGAATCACCCATGATGCGGAAACCCTTTGCGCCAATTTCTCTCCCTGCTGAAAACGGCACCTTTGCTACTCCTATGAAGTCCACAAATGTTCCAGAGGAGGACTACACCAAGACTCCCAAGGTCATGTCTTTTGTGCCCGCTACACCACAAACAGTGTCAGTACCAATGCAGACAGCCGTGACCCCAGCTCCTCCATCACACCAACCGATTCCTTATGCCGCCAATGTAGCCAAGGAGGTTGCCCCCGAAGAGGTTGAGTACTCTTTCGAGGAAATCAGAGCGGGTTTCGTGCTCTCTTCAGCACATACCAAGTCGATACATGTCTGATAGGACTAGTTATATGTAGTACTCTTTGGTGAACTTGAAGAAAACTCTTATTGCCTGTTTTTAGCTTTGCCTTCTGTAAGTCAATTCTAATTGGCTTCCCTGATTTGTGTATATAGTCTACGACATTCAAACGTGGACTAGATTTCTGAACCTGTTACTCCCTGAAGTCTGAATCAATCTGATATCATATTTTTCATTTGAGTTTGTTGAAGACTTCGAAGTTGGGTAAATCTGATTCATGAAGAAGGGGGATGTTATTTACAGTGGCTGTAATAGTAGATAGCTGAAATGTAGAGGGGCTGTTTTGTGTTGAAATTTAAATCTTCTAGTCAAACTTTAATTTTCTGAAAAGACAAAGGAGTTTGTCAGTAGTTGGAAAATTGGTATAGCTCTCTCTACCGTTTGCTTTACAGCTCTGGGTGTATTAATTCTTTAATAAACTTTGAATAAATAAAAGGCAATTAAATATACAAAAAGCCCTTTTCTTTTCTTAAACTAAACTTCATTCTGTGTTTTTTATTATTCAATTTTAGTATCATTGTTCATTTCTTAAATCAACTTTATTAAATTTCCAAGACGGACGTGAACCATTTTCTTAACTAAATTTCATACTTTGAATTTGCAATTAAACAATTGATTTATTACTCAAATTTCATCAATATTTTAACCATTCCAATTTTTATTTTTATTTTTATTTTTCCAATTTAAATCTATTTATTTCCTCCTCCTTTTCCTGCAAAACCCTAAATTTTACATTTCTCAGTAGTATTCCTGAAATCACACCCAAAGAAATTAGTGTTTCTAATTCCTGGTAATTACTGGAAGTTGTTTGCAATTTTTTTTTACTGAATTTCAGTTTCTTCTGTTCAAGCTCTGTGCTTTCCCTACAATGGTGAATAGAAGCTTCAGGATTTCTGGAATTACAGTACTGGGTTCTTGAGCTTTGAGCTTTGATCTTTGAGCAGCCAAGCAAGGATTTTTGGGTCTTCTACGCTTAAATTTTCAGCTGAAATCGTTGTTTTCTACTACTTTTCTCCATAGTTTTCCAGGAAAAAAAATTGGGTTTTTCTGGGTTCTGTTTTTGCTTTCTAAAGCTGAAGACTTTGATGCGTAGGCTGTGAATTTCAGAGGGTCTGTAGGGTTTAAGCTTTGTAGGGTTTTTAGAGTTTTTGTTTGGTCTGAAAAAATGGAGGAGAAAGACAGCATGATGCTTTCTGGAGTTGCAGTGAGCAGTGACCCATCTCAAGATATTTACAGGATTGCCCCCAGAACTGAAATCCCTCCTCCTCCTCCCCAATCTGTGGTGGGTCCTACAATGGCGGCGACAGCGGAAGCTACGGCGTCGCCGATGAGCGCGGCCTTGACGGCCGGCACAGATTCTCTGAAGAAAAAGAGGGGCCGGCCCAGAAAGTACGGAGCCGACAAGACCTCGCCGGCGTCGGCGTTGTCTCCGATGCCGATTTCGTCATCGGTGCCGCTCAGCGGAGAGTTCTCGGCTTGGAAACGTGGCCGGGGCCGGCCCGTTGACTCGGTCAAGAAGGCTTCACATAAGTATGACGTGTTTGAGAGCTCAGGTACTGTGAAAATGACAACCCTATATTAATTTTGTTTCCAGGGTCTTGCAGATTTTGACTTTGAGTTCACCTGTTTTTACTGTTTACAGATAGAGTAGATGATGATCTGTAATTGTTAGTATTTGCATGCAAATCATGGTGTTGGTTTTGCTGGGATTTGGATTTGAGGGGTGTTTAGAGCAGGGTTTTGGAAGGGAATGTTGGGTTGGATTTAGTAGTGGACCCTTTTAGATGTATCAGATTCCATGTCAGATCTGGTACTTGTAGTGAAGCAGGGATTTGGTGATGGGAACTTATTCCGCTGGCCACAATATTAAACTGGGGCTCTGCCTTTTTGTGTGATGCTAAAGCTTCTTACTAGGAAACAGAATGAGAATGATTGAAGGAACTAGTGTACTACTACCAGTTTGCTCTATAGGGTAAGATTCCACTAATCGGCTGACGTGCCTGGGATTAGACTTGTCTAATTAAGTGATTATCTCTCTTAATTGTGCAAAGATACGATTTTTTGTGTGTGCAAAGATAAGATAAAAAGAGAAATTTTTAGTGGGAGTACCATTCAAGTTGCTAAGTATAGTTAGTGATCCATATGGGAATACCTGGTTAGATGCTTTGGATTATGACCTTTAATACATTCTGAGCCAGGTCTGACTTTAATCAATGTGACCAGTCCAGTCTTCAACCATTGGGTTTCAGAATTACCGTCTCCTTGGAACTACGGGAAATCCAGTTAGTATGTAGTATCTAGATGGCCCTCAAGGCATAAAGCTTTGATCTTTTATTAAAAAGTTGGTGTTCGTTCACTTCTGAAGCCATCTCAAGTTCATCAATTTGGTTTGGACTTGCCTCTTACTACTGATGATGAACTAAGGAATAATTTCCTGGATTTGTTCATATACTGGCCTCTTTCTAATGAAAAGAAAAGAGATTAACCAAATACTTAAGCAAGCATTTTGAGTCTTAAACTATGATTACTGATGCCTGATTATGTGATTCCAATTTGAATTATTATTTTAGTCTAGGGTCTTTGATTTTGTTTTCCTTTTCCCTCTGTTTGCAGGCGAGAAACTTGCATACTCTGTTGGTTCAAATTTTACACCTCATATCCTTACTGTCAATACTGGCGAGGTGTGTACTGGAAAAGCAAAGTGAATCCATTTTTTTTATGTCAAAGAGGCCTTACTGGTTCCTTGTGTTTAGGATCTGTTATTCAGGTCCCATATGTTTAGTGGTTTGATCAATGCTGTACTTGATTCCTGATGTATCTTTTGGTCTATGTAGGATGTTACAATGAAGATTATGACATTCTCTCAACAAGGATCTCGTGCTATTTGTATACTTTCTGCAACTGGTACCATATCAAATGTCACACTTCGACAGCCCAGTACTTCTGGCGGTACTTTAACGTACGAGGTATGGCCTTCCGTCCTCTGCTACTGTGTGTATAGCTAACACATGAAGTTACTGCATCATGTAACTTCTTAGTTGCCAAGTACAGTCTACTCTTGTATTTACTGTTGTGCATATAGTATTGCTGTTCTATTTAGATTTTCTGTATCAGTAAATGGGAGATACCAGCATTACTGTGAAAAATGGATCAACTCTGGCAAATAGCAGATAGTACATCTACTGCATCTATTTTAGTAAATGACTTGTGTATTTTTGTCCCAGCTCGATTTTAACTATCAAGTTTATGACTTGGCTGACATGATTTACTTGATCTGTTACTTACAGGGCCGATTTGAGATACTTTCATTATCTGGATCATATATGCCCACTGAGAATGCAGGTACAAAGAGCAGGTCAGGTGGCATGAGCGTCTCTTTGGCAGGTCCAGATGGTAGAGTTGTTGGGGGAGGACTGGCTGGTCTATTGATAGCTGCAGGACCTGTGCAGGTAACATGGCTTCTTAGGAGCACAAAACAAAAGAAGATGGTCATTATATTATTCAAACGATTAGTTCGACACATTAATGTTAATTTTACTGATCTTTATCAAATAATCTAATATTTTGTTTTTCTGATAAATCAGGTTGTGGTTGGAAGTTTTCTACCAGGTCACCAGCAGGAACACAAGCCCAAGAAGCAGAGAATCGAGTCAGTATCATCACCGATTGTCCCTATCATTGTCAACTCTGTGACTGGTGAAGAAATAAAGGGTTACGGTGGATTAAAACCCATCATGATGACTACTTCCTTCCATGGAGACAATTCGAATTCTCTGAGCCACCCGATGCATCAGAACTTTAAAAATTCAACTCCTGAGAATAACTCATTGGTAGCAGAAGAAGACTCCAAAGGCTCTGGCCAATCAAATTGTGAAGTCTCTTGTTGATCATGTTTCTGCGGTCTCCCTGTGTTGTATTCGAATGGTTTTCTTCAGACTTGGTGATATCTAGGCTCACTCAACCTTGGTCTGACGGCTATTTGTGAAGGACAAACTTGGCTTAACCTAGCGTTGTTGTTTTAACCCGGAACTTTCTCAGTAGGTATCAGTTTAGTTTTAGTCTCTTGATCATGAGGCTTATTATGTGGCTGCTGTTGTATTCTAGTATTTCTAGTGTTTCTATGTTGTACTCTAGCATTTTTAGATGTATCAAACATGTTTAGTCATTTGTATCGTCCCATCGAGTTCATGGTTTCTGAAAGTTGGAATTTGAGTGGATGTTGTTCTTATTATTAACTTCATGAGTAATTTAGAAGTTCCCATTTCCTAACTCTGATTCTGTATTCTCAGAAATCAAGTCGATATCAGCGCATGACGGTTGAGTTGATGGTAAAACTAATGGATATCAGGGGAGAGTGAAAGAAAGGAAGAAAACTTCAAACAGAGGGAACCAATATGTTGAAATATCCAAAACAAAAAGAGACTGCAAGTCACCAATATGGCAACATTCACAGCAGTGATTTGTCGAAATAAGCATTCACAGCAGTGCACGAGTTGTTTACATTGCTGGCCTAGAATACGCATGTGGTTCTTAAAAATTCAGCATTCCATGCTTTATTAACCTTTTGTACAAATTCTTCTACTCTTGTCCTCAGCTCATCATCACCAACCTCAGTTTCATCATTGCCATTACCAAATTTAGTTTTGCTCACTGTACAATCATCAGTAACTGCATTGTTGGCCTTAGATTCTTGACTGACCTGCATCAAGGCATTGCTCTCCTGCCTCTCCTCACCAACTTGTTTAACACTTGTCCCTTGTTCATCTTCCTGATCATGCTTGTTGGTAGACATCCTAATGTGAATTGCGCTTTCTACATGATCATCGGAGATGGATTTCGAGCCCAAGAGGATAATGGCTATGATCAAATTGCAGAAGCAGAAGATGATTAGAGAGTTGGAAGTAGCCTGAGTGATCAAATCTAATGTTGTATCAATCATAGTTGTGGATATAGAAAGAACCAAACTTTGTGCACAAAATGAGAGAGAGAGAGAGAGAGAGAGAGATGTTGATTATCACAATGAGTGTCCCTATTTATACTCTAGTATGGATCAATGAAAATAGTGGGTAAGCTTTAAGTTGCAGAATGAATGTGAAAGCTAATGAGAAATGCTATAAAATATGTTCTTATTAGTCTTTTTTATAATTGAAAAGCTTCTTCCCGACTGTATTAGGGGACCTCATTTTCCTTATTCAAATGGAAAGTTCGCTTCACCAAACAAGAAGCTCACATGGATCCTTCTCAGCCTCCTATTCTGTTTGCTGTCTCTTTGACTGACCCTCTAAAAATTTTGTAAAACTTTCAAGACAATAACCAACCATTAACTACAATATTAGGTAGCTGAAAAAGACTTGGAGACTTGGAATAGTCCAAACTCCAAACCATAGAAGACTTGAGGATTGACTTACCAACTAACTTCAGACAATGCCATTGACATTGACTTGGCCCTCAAATTGACAGTTCTCCTAAAGTGACCTCACTGAACATTGAACACTAGGCTCTATGATCATGTACAGGAAGATGAGAAGTGACATGAAAGTTGAAAAATGGTCCTGAAATTAAAAGGAAGATGAAGAAAGCTGAACAGCTGCAGCTTACAGGAACATGCCCTTTGTAACTTTTCAAACACTTTTGCTCTTTTGATCCATGTGAGATAGAGAATCAATACATGTTTACAATACTTAGATCATTTAAAGTTTAAGGCTTTACTTGCTACCTGTTAATCATAAGTTCTTTATGTTCAAACAAATTACCCTCCAAAAACATGAGGAGTCAAGAACTGCACAGATGAACAATTTTTGCTAAGGATTATAATTAGATTTTCAATAGGTAGAAATAGACCACATCAGAGTTATAATTTACAAAATTTTCAGCATGATCGAAACCAAGTTACTACAAATTCAAAATGCAGGATGTTTAGGCCTTGATTAAATGTGAGGTTCTCAGCAATTCAGCCCTCCATTCCCTGTTAACTTTTTCGATGAATTCTTCGGATCTTCTTCTCAGCTCATCGTCATTGTCACACTCCTTATTGTCAACAATCTGATCAGCAATGACCGTTTTTTCATTGCTTGCTAGTTCTGTCTTGACATTTGAAACTTCATTTCTGACAACTGATGAACTGATGGTACCCTTCTGCTCACATTTAGCATCCTGATCGACTTGTTTATCATTTGTAGTTGTGTGGGTGACCTTTGAGAGAGGAAGTTCACATTCTTGATCGAAGTAAGACCCTGGTTTGGAGCCAACGACGATCATGACTATGATCAAGTTGCAGAAGCAAAAAACATAGAGAGAATTTGAAGCAGCCTGAGTGAGCAAGTCCAGTGTTGAAACCAACATGGTTGTAGAGATTGGGAGGGAAACTTGTTAAGTTGTTGTTGTTGAAGGAAAAATAGGAAGAAGGAGATTGATTGGTATGATTTTGAAAAACGAAAATGAGCTACTTAAATAGCATTGGTGTTGAAAGAAGTGTAGGCAAGAAGCTCCTTTTAAGGAGGAGAGGGAGAGGGGTAAGGTGTATTGCGAAAGCTATAAAGAAAAGAAAACGATATACAGTATGTGTTTGTTATATTATTAATGAAAATCAATTGCAATTGGGATGAAACTTCCAACTCACTGTAAAGTATGATGGGGTCTATGCCATCAAAGATTAAGTAGAAGTCCACGTACCACCTATTCACCTAAAAACCTCACATGGAACTTTCCCAGCACTCTATGTCATCAAAGATTGACATCACACAAGTGAATTGACATTGCAGAAAACGGAGTTCGTTACGCATGAAGCTTACGTTTCATTCAATTTTGGTTAGATAGATTCAAACCAAGAAAACAGAGAAGAATGAGAGCTATTTCTGAATGGTTTTGCATTGGTAGAGTACAGAACTCTTCCAAATAGAAAGTGAGTTTAGACTCTTGCGCCCTTACGAGAGTTGGGAAAAATCCGACGAGGTTAGATGAATACAAAATTGATGATCGGGGGAAGGAGGGTAAGCAATGATCTGTATTGAAATTCATTAGCCAATATATAAAGCAGATGAGTCAGATTAGTACTGAAACGATTCATTCCAATATCTTCTTGCATATTCAGTCATTGTAGGAGAGTAGAAAGCAAAGATAAAGAAAGTTCAGCATCAACCATCGGAGTAGAACGATGAACTGGGAATCAACTTAAAAATTTGCAGCAGCAACAATATTACTCCATACTACTTGAAGAACAATAATGTGTTTCGAAGCACCACAGACCCTAAAAGTTCACTTGTATTAGAATCAACAACAAAAATTAATAGGCTACACACAGGCAAGCCCTTCCCATAAAGAGAAACAAAACCACAAAATCATAGAGTTACATATCACATCTTCCTTTTCTTATTTTTTGAGAAACCCTCTTGTTTATTGAAACCTCTTAAATCGTTGGTGGTTTCAGCGACATTTTGCTTCGTGGAACCTTTCCTCCCTCCAAATCCAAACTTTGAATCCTTGACTTCTCTCTTCTTTGGCTTCTTCCCCTTTCCAGCATATTTTGCCTTCCCTCCAGATCGATCTCCAGGAGCTACACCAGGCCTCTTTTTACTTGACTTCTCAAATGGTTTCCCATCTTCAAAAGCCGAATCCAACTCGCTTCCTTTATCACCCCCAGCAAACCCACTTTGCTGTCTCTGCTTCCTCCACTTCTTCACAGACTCAATAGATTCCTTTTTCTGCTTAGCTCTCTCCTTCAACTTCTGGTTCTGAATCTCTTTAGACAATTTCTTGGCCTCCCTGGCTTTCCTTCTCTCCTCAGCTTCCTCCATGTTCTTCTTCTCCACCAAAAGACGACTCTTCACTTTCTCCATATGGGAATCCGACTTCACCATTTCTGCATAGTAGTCCTCAGGCCTCAGAAACGGAAGCCCCATTCCCTGAAGCTTCTCAAAGGCCATCCTCGTTCCATTCAGAGCCTGTGTATAAAACGCAAGCTCCCTCGTCAGGTCATCATTCACATCCACAGGCTGCTCTTGATCAATATCCAACGTAAGCTTGTCTATCCATTTAGCATTCTCAGGCCAGCTCATATCTGCAAGCTTTTCCAACAGACCATCTTTGTTGTATGTCGCATTCTGGGATGGCTCAGCCAATCTCACATCTCCTTCCTCTTCAGATTCCTCCTCCGATTCTTGTTCCAATTCGGAATCAGACACATCGTCTCCCATATCACTATCATCTTCCATTTCCTCCTCGTTAACCATCATTGATTCTTTCTTAGACACAGCCATCTCTTATATCTATCAAAGCAAAAACACAATCCCATCTCCATCAGAATCATCAAACCAGCATGTCAAAACCCACCCCCAACTCAATTCATATATTCGTAAAACAAAATCTAGATAATACAGATTCAGTTTAGATAAAAGTTACATACTTTAATCTCAGCAAACAAAAAAAGCATTATAGAATCCAAAACATTTCGATTATTTCTAGCTCAACCCATTCAAACCAGCCATATAACATCAAACCAACACAGCACAATGAAAACCCAATTGGGATTACAGATTAGCTCATCATTTTTAGGCTTGACTTTCTCGGCAGCTAAACCAGAACAGGGAAAAATATAGACGAAAAGGCTATGATTAGTGTAACGCTAAACTGAAGCATGATGATTATGTTGAACCCAGAAAGCTTTATATTGCAATGAACAAATTAAGGGATTGAGAAATTGAGAATGAGTGAGTATGAAAGACGCTACCTTTGCTCCTCTACTGCGGCCTCTGCTAAAACCTTCGATAAAACCCTGCTCTTCTGATTAGGTCGAGCAACTGAAGCGCACATAGAAGCGACTTTGGACTTCGGGTTTAGGGCTCGGAATGGGTGGGCTTTGACCCGCTTTTACTTTTTAGGTCCATTTGTTTAGCAGTATAGAAAATAACCCCAAGTTAACTTCATTCTATAGCGTGTTGAAATTGAGCTACCACTTCAAGACCGAAAGCAATTTATATATGACATATCTTTTAAAAAATATTTTTTTATAAATTGGAGTTCGAACTAGAGAAATACTAGACCCAACCGATTGGATTAAAACATTGAGTTTAGCCCATAACAAATGCATGAAAAAAAAAATTGAAAAAAAAAAGGGAAAACCCTCAAATAGCACCTAAATTATGTTTTAATGCAAATTTTGGTTCTTGACTTTTCAAAACCACTGATGGTACCTGAAGTCATGCTCGATTACCTAATTTGGTTCTTCCATCCCTTCAGGTACTAAAATTTGTATTAGAGCACAATTTAGATACAATGCAAAACAACTCAAACTATTTAAGCCGACTCATTAATAATATATCTAAAACCATTCTCATTTACATAAAAGAACTGAAATTTTTACTTCAAATTTTACATACCATGCTCTTATTTTATTTTTTTTAATAATTTAGATTTTGTCTTTAATAATATGTGTTTTGTCTTTTTATGAAAATTTTATTAAAAAATATATATATATATATATATATATATATATATATAAATTGTAAAATAAAAAATGTAAATACGTAATTAAATTTTTTGGGGAAGGGCGCACTCCGGCTCCCCGCATATTCCTTCTCATATCCCGCTCAAGGCCCCCACGTGGAAGAAGCAAGCAGTCCGTGAACGGCAAGAAAGCAATCACAGCCGTTTAAAAATCCCCACTACCTTTTTTCTTTACACACCTCCCTATATGTACTCCCACTCCTTTTCATTTTCCTCAACACACAGTTAGTTAATCCAGACTTCGATTCCCTCCGTGAAAAAAATGGCGACGGCGATCAAGCTTATCAAGGCCCGTCAGATCTTCGACAGCCGTGGGAATCCCACCGTCGAAGTAAGTCTCCTCCGTTCTCGTTTAGCCTCCGATTCGTTAAAATTTTTGCTGCTAGTTTTTTTTGTATATAAAACAGTCGGAGTAAATATTTGAATTTCTAACCTGAATCTTAGGTTGATGTTACTCTCTCCGATGGAACTTTGGCTAGAGCTGCTGTGCCAAGTGGAGCTTCCACAGGTATCAAAATGAAAATTTGAAGTTGATATAGTGATATATGTAACTGATTATTGTTCATGAATCGATCGAGTTAGCAGTGGAGAATTAGGTTTAGTAACTATATATATTTGTTTCACACTTGAAAGGTGTGTACGAAGCGCTGGAGTTGAGAGATGGCGGTTCGGATTACCTTGGCAAAGGTGTCCTGAAGGTATGTTGTTATTTTTATGTCGCAGGATATCTGTTTTTCGCTTGTTATTATTATTGGATGAGAGCTGATGATCGTGATTGAATCTCGTGATGGTTTAGGCCGTGGAGAATGTGAATGCCATCATTGGACCTGCTTTGATCGGAAAGGTACTGCTGTCAACTTTCTTTTTTCCAAGTTCTTATTCCAACAAGGAAAGTGGTTGTTGATATAGCTGTTTCTTTGTTTGTGTGCTGCAGGACCCAACGGAACAGACACAAATTGACAATTACATGGTTCAACAGCTTGATGGAACTACAAATGAATGGGGTTGGTGCAAACAGAAGGTAATATTACTACTTGTGAGCTTGGTACTTCTTTCACTTCAGTTTATTATTGAGTGCTGATTGGTTTTTTACTTTTGTGGTTTTTTTTTCGTGTTTGTTATGCAGCTCGGAGCAAATGCTATATTAGCAGTGTCTCTTGCTGTTTGCAAAGCAGGTGCCATTGTGAAAAAGATACCCCTCTACAAGGTTTGTGTTATGAAAGAGTGTGCAACCGGCATTATATCTAGCTAATGTCATGTATGAGGTTCAGTGTTGAACTGCCAATGATAGTGCCTTTACTATTTACATTTCAGCACATAGCCAATCTTGCTGGAAACAAGACCTTGGTTCTGCCTGTTCCTGCATTCAATGTCATCAATGGAGGTTCTCATGCTGGCAATAAACTAGCTATGCAGGTAATTTCGTATTCTTTTTGTTTCCTTCACTAAAAATAAGGTGAGAAGTTGTGATACGAGATTGTTGTGTCTTTCTATTGCAATCTTAAAGTTCTTCTGTGACAGGAATTTATGATTCTCCCTGTTGGAGCATCTTCTTTTAAGGAAGCCATGAAGATGGGTGTTGAAGTATATCATCATTTGAAGGTATTACAATTTAATTATTAAAGCTTTTCCATTAAAAATGAACTCCTTTATGAGCCTAATCAATTGTTTACTTATTTTCTTGACCAGGCTGTGATTAAGAAGAAGTATGGACAAGATGCCACAAATGTTGGGGATGAAGGCGGCTTTGCACCCAATATTCAGGTGTACAGTATTTCTTTTCTTGTAGCTTAAGATGGTTGCTGAGTTGCTGAACTTTCTTTCTTTTGTTATATTAGTCAGTTTGGTTAGACAATGGCGTGCTTATAGTCTTTTGAAGTATGCTTTTAGGAAAACAAAGAGGGTCTTGAACTACTGAAGACAGCTATTGCTAAAGCTGGATATACCGGAAAGGTTAGTTCTAACTAGGGAATTTAAAAGTTGGTCTAGTGCATATGATCGGCTGAATGGTTATTTGATTCATTCCTTGTTTTTGCTTGTGGAAGGTTGTAATTGGGATGGATGTTGCTGCTTCAGAATTCTATGATGATAAGGATAAGACTTATGATTTGAACTTCAAGGAAGAGGTAAATTAAAACAGTATGTCTCATATCTGGCTGCAAATGCGTTATCATTTAGATGGCTGAACAACTTATTTCTGCCGCAGAAAAATGACGGATCACAAAGAATATCAGGAGACAGTCTGAAAAATGTTTACAAGTCATTTGTTACAGAGTACCCAATCGTGTCAATTGAAGATCCCTTTGATCAGGATGACTGGGAACACTATGCTAAGATGACTGCTGAAACTGGTGAGCAAGTGCAAATTGTTGGTGATGATCTCCTTGTTACAAACCCAAAGGCAAGCATTTTCTATTAATACTTGTATATGAAAATTATGTCTGTGGGAATGAATAAATAACGTAGTCTATTGTGGTTGCCGCAGCGTGTGGAGAAAGCAATCAAGGAGAAGAGCTGCAATGCCCTTCTTTTGAAGGTACTCCTCCCATTTTCTTTTTATACTTTTTTTAAGAAACTATCTGAAATTATACTATTTACAGTTCTCTGGATGGTTACTGCTTACTGATGACCCTTATTAATGTTTTCTAGGTGAATCAAATTGGTTCAGTAACCGAAAGTATTGAAGCTGTGAAAATGTCAAAACGTGCTGGATGGGGTGTCATGGCAAGTCACCGAAGGTAATCATTTGATCATTTGATTTTCACTGTTATCTTCACTTATCAACCTCACATAACCATTTGGTTACTCGGTATCTTTCTTTACTTGTAGTGGTGAAACTGAGGATACTTTCATTGCTGACCTTTCTGTTGGGCTTGCAACGGTAAGTCTTTCTGTTGTCCACCTTGTTCTTTTTATAATGGTAGTTTCATAAGCTAATTTGGTGAACATGTACTTGTCTGTTGAAACAGGGCCAGATTAAGACTGGAGCTCCTTGCAGATCAGAGCGCCTTGCTAAATACAACCAGGTATAACTTTTTACAGCATCTGTTACTGGTAACTTGAATTAACAAGTTCTCCTTTTGACGGTTTGGTGCTTTTCCTTCCTGTGTTTTGCAGCTTCTTAGAATTGAAGAGGAGCTTGGATCCACAGCAGTCTATGCTGGATCAAAATTCAGAGTACCAGTGGAGCCATACTGATTTCAGTACTGGAATCTTGAAACTGTATAACAAGAAGCCTAGTAGTTGTTGGTATTTTGATGCTTGTAATTTTGTTTGACAAACCTTCCATAGTATTAGGAGGGTTCAGGAATCAAATGCTTTGTGTTTGATGGTTGGTAATGCATGGTTTATCTTTTGGTTATGTGCTATTCTGAATCAATGTTGAATGACGAGTGCTCTCAGCCTTGTAATGGTCAGAATCGATGTTGAATGATAAGCACCGAGTCAAGTTGCGGGCATCATTGAGTATCCAAGGCTGCCAAAAGTGCAATGGTCTTTACAAATTGAACGAGCATTGCACAAGTAATGCAAGCTCAAATCTAGACTTCCATGAGTCAGGTTTCAATCTTGAAATTTTAAACTATCTTCTCAAATATTTCTTGAATGTAAATATCCTTCCAAACTTTTTCGGAAATTTGTGAATGCTGACTAAAATAGGGTACGAATTCAAAATAGGAACATCAAACAAATGTTTCAAAGGTTAAATCACAGGAATTATGGTTTAGTAATATGACCAAACGATCTTAAACTCATCAACATGCTCACATGTCTTCAAAACTGACATCAAATGATGTTCATAGATCTGGGGCAATAAAGTAAAAACTGATGCCCTGTTTTCTCCACACAGGCTGCCCAGCCAAAAGTACAAAACAAAACTTCAAAACTGGAGGAATGACTGCAGCTGAATCAATTAACAACAACCAACTCGACATCAAACACGAGCCATGAGTTTGGTGGTATTGAAGGGGGAGCACCTTTGTGTCCATACCTGCATCGAAGACCAATAGGTTGTATAACAATCTCTCAACAGATTAGGGTAAATGCTTCATGGTCAAAGAAAGAATGATAACAACACACCCCATTGATGGTGGAACAGTAAGTCTTCTCTTATCCCCAACACGCATACCTAAAGGTAGATATGTATCAGAAGATGCAACAACTAAATACTTTTGTAAAATAGCAAATCAAATTTTAGGGAAGTTTTAACATTTAGAAACTTACCTTTAACCCCAACATCCCATCCTGCTATAACTTGTCCTACACCTGCACAACCAATGGGAAAAAAGGTGAAACAGATATAGAAGTTGAGCGTGAGTACTCGTCAAATGACAATCGTACCTAATGTGAATTTGAATGGTGGCCCTTTTACATTTGCATCAAATTGTTTCCCATTCTTTAGCTTGCCAATGTAGCGAACACTGACCTGTAAAACAACTCATCTGTCATAAGTCAATTCAATAGCAAACAAGAAGCATAAAATGCTTGATTTGGCAAGTAAAAACTTTATGAAGACGCTCAAGTGCATGCCTTCTTCCCCGGATCAGCTCTTTTGCCATCTGGTCGACCCATAGCTACATCCTCAATAATCAATCCATTTGGAAAGGTTCTCACTTTAGATGACTTGCCATTGCTTTTTCCCACATCAGCAGCAGTTTGATCGGCATTAGTTTTTTCTTCAGTCTCCTGGGATTTCTTCTTGTTCTTCTTCTTTTTTTTCTCCTCTGCATGATTCTCAGTAGGAACAGAATCCATTTTGATGTCGGAGCTCCTGTCATGTATACATGCATGATTATTTAGTTCAAAAAAACAGCAAAAAGCAAATCTGTGCACGTACAACAGTATTGACAATAGCAAGTTAGATACTGGCAAATGTAAGACATTTCAGAAGGTACTATCATGCTAAACTTTTCATTTCTCTTGATACAGCTAATTAGCAAAGGAAATATAGGGTATTGCAAGATATGATTTAATAACAGATATAAGATCTAACCAGTTTGGATTCCAATTTCTAATTGTCTGAACCTCATCACTTAAACACGTTGGTATGCAATTTAGAAATATGTAAAACTATAAGATATTGAAAGACGATGCAGCAAATCTCACTTCTCATTAGATAGCAGTTGTCCATGCTCATTTTTGCTCTTCACGACCTCAGGTTGCTTTTCCTTTTCACCAGTACTTCCATCATTAAGTTGCTGCTTTTTCTTACTTTTCTTTTGCCTGACACCAATTTGGCAAAGAAACTTCAATAAACCCACAAAACTGAATAATGAGGGAACTCAACAGAAACACCCTCCCGTCTCCCAAATATATATACGTATATATGTAAACAAGTATATAAAATCACTAATGAGATGGATTGATTACCCACCTTTCTTGATGATCTTGGTCAGTATTTTCAACCTTCCTTTTCAATCCTGCAGCATCATCTTTTACTTTCCTTGACTTATTAGAAGTTCCTTTATCTTTTTGAGCGTCTGTGTCTGATTTCGTTTTGTTTTTGGTGGATATCGGAAAGCCATCTTCATCTTCACTTTCCAGAACAGGAACACCAGCACCTTTTGTATTGTTTTCAGATCCATTTGATTGATTGATCTCGGCTAGAGGTTTGGATTGACCCTTCCCATCAGTAGGCTTGTCATCATCCACTATCTCTTCAATTATAACTAAGAAATAAGCCAAAAACAATTTTCAATCATGCTCTCTACAACAGCAAAATAGTTATTCAAAATGTTTTAATATCTCATAAGCTTCCAACAGAAGAGCATGACAATGTGACAAAACAAGAAAGATAAAAGGATTACGACTGAATTTTTTTCTTAAATAAAGAAAATGGTATCCAATATTCCAACATACCTCTACTTATGGTAGGATTTGAAGGCCGATCAATGTCAAGATCACTATCCATCAACTCATATTGGTCATCACTAACATAATCTGATGACTCCTCCGACCCAGACTCGCCAATTTCCTCCTCATAAGAATCACTGCAGATATTACAAGTGAAATAGTGAATACCCGTAAAAGAAACAGAGACATAAAATGTAACTCGGAAAAGAATCAACAATAATGAAAATATGCGATTGTACGTACGACTCAAATCCTTCTCCAACAGCTTTGCCTTCGCCTTCATCATAGGTCTCAAAGTAGCCAGAGAGATGGACGCTTTGTTTGCCAATCACCGAAAAGGTCACCGCCTCCTCGTCCTCCTCAAACTCAAGATTCAACGGACACGATTCGTTCTTCTTGGGTAACAAAGAACACATAAAGATGGGACTTTTATCTCCAACTGAACACTGAACTATGCTCCTCCCCTTTGAGTCCCCGAGGCCTAAAGTCGCCTGATTCATCATGCAAGGTAAACAGACAAAATTAACCATCATACCACACCTAATTCACTTGGACCTCTAAAACTCCACAAAGCTCCAAACAACCAAAAGACTGTAAAGCAAAACACTAGGAATTGACTCTGAGCAACTGAAGTGAAAAGTATACCTGAGTAATTCTAAGCCTTGCATCCTCATCTTCTGGAAATTCAATAGGGTACTGTTTTCCTGGTTTTACTTCAATTCCTGTAATCCAAAATTCACAAAACTCAGTACCAATTCAACTTTCAACCACCAATTTCTCACAAGCCAAACAGGGACTAAATGGGTATTATCAAAATTCAATATTTTCAATCCCTGATGAATCCTAGTATCATCAAAACTCAATCTTTTAATCCCTCATAAATCCTAGTATCATCAAAACTCAATCTTTTAATCCCTCATAAATCCTAGAACCCCCATTTTTAGTTTCTTGAAATTTTAACATAGTACTAAAAAATTTAGCAATTAATTATCGAAATTGAGAAATTGAAGAGCTCAGTAGGTAAGATAGTGATGAGAAAACAAACCCCAAAAGCCGCCCATTGCTGTTCGCCAAGTTTGGCCTCGCAGAGCTGCTTGTGGTTCTGGAGCTTTCTCTTAAACCCTAGACAGTAGACAGCGGCTTTCTCTGCGCCTCTTAAACCCCTCGAGTTTGGGTACTCTAGGTAGCACGGATATTTCTATGCACCTAACACGTGGCGCCTTGATGTTTTGTTTTGGCTAGCTAACGAGTGACGGTGGTGATGAGGACACGTGTCTTAGAAGAACTTGACGCGCGAAATTTGAACCCACGGGTTTAACCCAAACCCGATAAACAAGAAATGCTCCCCTTTCTAATGGTGCATTACTACATTCTTTCATTCTAGGAATAGATTTAGCAAACTTTAATTTTCTGTCCCTTTTTTCTCTATTCGGTTTTGGGTTTTCGGTGTCATTTGCATGAGGACAAACATGCAATACATCTCCGTTAACGTCCTCATTTTTGGACCTCGAACCGTTTTCAAAATAGAACATCGGTCCAATATCAAAAATAAGTCGAAAAACTTAATTAATGTAGAACTTATAACTTATGTGAAATTTATTTTAGAGTTGAAATTATGGTCTCTACATTCACTCTATCTCATTTCTACTATTTTAAAACAAAAATTACAATGATGGCAGGACTTTGTGTCCTATTTCTTGCATTAATAATACCTTTATATGCACATACTCAATACTTTGTACTATTTGAAATGATGTGGAACACAATTTAGGCACGAGTTATCGAGACCTCTAGGGTTTGGTAAATAACAAAGAGTAACATGTACGTATTCTCATTATATAAAGCTGAAAATTATATGGTTGGATTCCATCTAAAACAAATGAGGCACGTGTGTTCATGTATGTGTGGAAGACATCAAGTAATAATAATATTTAGTGGGAAATTATTAAAAGGTGATTCAGTCATCTGAAAAATATGATTAACGACTTTTTCTTTAATAAAAACATACATAGGCCCAAAATATATATCCATTTTGAGAGAGGGGTTATAATAATGATAATTTAGTTGAGGACATTTTTATTAATGGTTTATTACATTTAGTTTTTAATTATATTTTTTCATCTTAACCGTTTAGTTTTTAAATCTATATTTTTCCACCTTCGTCTTTTCACTCATTTTTACAAATTTTTAGTCAAATTAGTGATCATGAAAAAATTGAACTAAATCATATAAATGAACGATCTAAATCTGTCAAACATAAACTGTTTAAGTTTATAATCAGTAAATCACATTTTTGAATGCTTTAACGATTTTCAATTTAGATGAAAATTTGTAGATATTATCTATTCATATATGTCTACAAACTAAAAGATTGGGATGTGAATATATGATCGAAAATGTAGATAAAACGAAAAAGTCTTCAATTAGTCATCAACTTAGTGGTCCTCGTTAAAACCACTCCATCCATTTTGGTATGGACTCAAAATATGATTCTTTGGTTTTGATGGCTTCCTTCAACTATTTCTTTCAAAAATAATACTAGTTTGGGTTGAAACAAAATAATATATACAAATGATGAGAGTAACAAATGTGGTTTCTCTTATGCTCTTACCTATAATCGAATTATGTTTGTGTTTATGAAAATAACAATTTTACATTCTTTTGTGATGATTGTTTTACGTATAAACTGGCGAATCACATATTTCAAACTCAAAAAAACTTGGTTTTGATTAATCAACATCATTTTTCAATCCTAAGTATTTCCGTGTCAAAAGGGGAAATTTTGAAGTAGACCTTAGATCTTAGAGTATGTAAGGGTTTTGGTTAGACAACACCATATGGTTTAGGTGAAAATGGCATATCCTCATTACCCAAAACTAGACCATATACTTTTTGACTTCTTTCCCGTTAGTGGTACATGTAGCTACTACTATTATGTAAAATAAGACCATTTATACGAACATTATGGATTCTTGCTCTAAATGATTATGTCCATTAATAAGACATGATAATGGTTAATGAATGCTGTGATGATCACATATAATTAGTTTTAGCCAAATTGTTATTGAAACATGAAAGACACTAATGTATACGAAAAGGGTTATGTCCACATTCATGTTCATTAGAGTAGTCTCTTTTAATCTTCCCTTTGGGACCAAATCGACTACAAAATCATTTCTCCTGGATTTTAAAGGGAATGTCTAATGTATCACTCAATTACTACTATAGTTTTGTCTTATAAATATAATGCTTACCAATGATAGAGTCTGCTCATCACAATGTAAATGTACATTAAACAAGTATTTTTCATATGTAATGTGGTTCAGATATGACTTCCCAACTACCCTAAATGCAATAGCTCAGTAAAATTGTGTGGTTTACTTTATACAATACCGTGACACTTTATGTGACAATAGACTTTATGTGGTTTACTTTCACTAATTACCATTGTAGGCGTGTACAAAATACAGCAGATACAATTCAATTAAGAGATGATAAAAAGGTTGTGAACCTACCTATCTGTTCATATGGAGAAAAAAGAAGAAAATGTATAACCAAAACTATATAAAATTGAAAAATTACATAATGTATGAATAGATGTATATTTCGGATGGTGCAGCATACAATTCAAAATATACATAAAAACTGTTATATTATGTATCAAGTGACTAGATCACATGGACATTTACCTTAAAAATATGGTTGTAAAAATAAAATTTAACATATTCGATCGTTAACACCATAAGATTTATTTACATGTATCATCACGAGAGACACATTATTTGCCATTTCAACGAGGTCAAATATTCGGGTACACAAATGTAATAGAATAAGATATAAATGTTCAAATATTTCTTTTCAAGTCAGACAGAGAATCTATGTATGAATACGAGAATAAAACAACGAATTATAGAAGTATATACAATTTTGTTAAATATTTCATTCTGGATCAAATAAATAATCTATATATAAACACGAGAGTCAGACAATAAATTATGATGCAAACGTATGACCATAGCTAATTTATAAATTTGATGCAAGTCCAATCTGAACCAGAAATCCTAACACTAGGAAACAAACATTCAAGCTGGTTCAGCAACTTGAGGAAGAAAATCTGCTGAGAAAGAAAAAAGAAAAAGAAAAACAATCATCACAAAACAAGAAAGTCTGTAAGGTAAAAAGAAGCACAAAAAAAAGTTGGTTGGGTCAGAAGAATAATCTACAATAGAAATAGAAAAGAAAAAAGCTTTACGTTTTGATGATGTCAAATAAAATTCTCTCTCTTTCTCTCTCTGCAGAGTCTGCTGCAGACTCTCTCTGCTACTATATCAATGTCTCCAGTTATATTCCCTCATTTCTGCTCTGTGTGTTGCCTTCTTCAACATTCTCCTGAGCTTCCCTCCGAGAATCTAAGACTCTAATCTCACACCCTTAAAACCCTCCAAATCTCCAATCTTTGTTCTCACTCATGGAGTGCCTCTGCTTAAACCCAAACCCAAAACCCACCTCGCCGCCGGCGACATTTTCCATCTAAGTGCTCCCCCCAAACCCCACCACCACCATGATAGACCAATAAAGCTCACCGACTCTAACAGCACCCCACTTGTTTCACTTCACTTGCTCAACATCCAACAGAAATTTTTCGAATACTTGCCTCTTCAAAATGGACTCAACAAACTCCACCCCAGCCGACCCAGCTCCTCTCTCGCCGGACGACGCGGCGGCGAGAGCTCTTAACAAACGCTACGAGGGTCTCGTAACGGTTCGAACAAAGGCCATAAAGGGCAAAGGAGCTTGGTACTGGGCTCACTTGGAGCCTGTCCTGGTCCGCAACACCACCACCAACCTCCCCAAAGCTGTCAAGCTCAAGTGTCTTCTCTGCGACGCCGTTTTCTCCGCCTCAAACCCTTCCAGAACCGCCTCCGAGCATCTCAAGCGCGGCACGTGTCCGAATTTCACCTCCGTCTTGAGACCCATTTCGTCGGCGTCGCTCTCGCCGCAGCCCATCTCGTCTCTGCCGTCGCCGTCGTCACACAACCACAGAAAACGAAGCTCGGAAATGGGTACTCTATTCTCTCCTATATCTCAGGCCCCCACCTCTACTTCGATTCAAGTACATTCTTTGGCTATGATCGAGGCCCCCGGTTTTTGCGGCGACATTTACTCACACAACCCGAACCCGGGTCCGGGTCCGAGCCCGAACGCGGTCGGGTTGAGCCAGCAGCACCATTTGGTGTTGTCTGGTGGGAAAGACGACTTGGGTGCTCTGGCAATGTTGGAGAATAGTGTCAAGAAGCTTAAAAACCGCAAGCCTTCTTCTGTTGGTGTTTCATTGACTAAGGAGCAGGTTGATTCTGCGCTTGAGTTGTTGTCTGAGTGGTTCTTTGAGTCATGCGGGTCTGTCTCGTTTTCGAGCCTGGAGCATCCCAAGTTCAAGGGCTTTCTTGGCCAGGTGGGCTTGCCGGCAGTGTTACAAAGGGAGCTTTCGGGTGTTAGGCTTGATGCTAAGTATGCCAAGGCCAAAGCTGAATGTGAAGCTAGGATAAGGGATGCAATGTTTTTTCAGGTGGCTTGTGATGGTTGGGAGAGTAATAGTTTGTGTGGTGGGGAGGAGAGTATGGTTAAGTTTATGGTTAATCTTCCGAATGGGATTAGTGTGTTTCAGAAGGCTGTATTTACTGCAGGGTCAGTCTCGTCAAAATATGCTGAGGAGGTAATGTGGGATGCAGTGAGTGGCATGTGTGGGAATGCTGTGCAGCGTTGTGTGGGGATTGTGGCTGATAAGTATAAAGCCAAGGCGTTGAGGAATTTGGAGAGTCAGAATCATTGGATGGTGAATGTTTTGTGTCAGCTACAGGGGTTTATTTCTTTGATCAAGGATTTTCACAAAGAGCATAAATTGTTTATGGTTGTTACTGATAATTGCTTAAAGGTTGCCAATTTTGTAAATACCACCACCGAGGTTAGGCAGATTTTCCAGAAGTACAAGATGCAGAAGCTTGGATATGCTGGGTTGCTCCAAGTTTCTTCTTCCAAATGTGATGGTTCAAAAGACTATGCACTTGTTTATGCAATGCTGGAGGATATGTTGACCTGTTCCAACATACTTGAAATGGTGGTATTGGATGATTGCTATAAGGAAACATGTGAGGAGGATTCAGTTGCTAGGGAAGTTGCAGCAATGATTCAAAATGTAGGATTCTGGAATGAACTAGGGGCAGTTTATTCATTTATGAAGCTGATAAGAGGGATGACTCAGGAGATTGAAGCTGAGAGGCCATTAATTGGGCAATGCCTACCCCTTTGGGAAGAGTTGCGAACAAAAGTGAAGGGATGGTGTGCCAAGTTTAACATTGATGAAGGACCTGTTGAGAAAATAGTTGAAAAACGGTTTGCAAAGAATTATCACCCAGCATGGTCAGCTGCATTTATACTTGATCCACAATACTTGATGAGGGACTCTAGTGGAAAGTACCTTCCACCATTCAAGTGCTTGACGCATGAGCAGGAGAAGGATGTAGATAAGCTCATTACCAGAATGGTATCCAGGGAAGAAGCGCATGTTGCATTAATGGAGCTGATGAAATGGAGGACAGAAGGAATGGATCCGCTCTATGCTCAGGCAGTTCAGGTTAAACAGCAAGATCCTGTGACTGGGAAAATGAAAATTGCAAACCCGCAGAGCAGTCGACTTGTGTGGGAAACTTGTCTAAGCAAATTAAACACGCTGGGGAAGGTTGCAGTGAGACTTATCTTCCTCCATGCAACGTCATTTGGATTTAAGTGCAATTGGTCTTTCATGAAATGGATTTGTGTACATAGGCACTCAAGGATAGGCCTGGAAAGGGCAGAGAAGATGATATTCATTGCCGCCCATGCAAAGCTTGAAAGAAGGGATCTCTCTAACGACGAAGAAAGGGAAGCAGAGCTGTTTGCGACTGCAAGTGTTGATGAGGAGATGCTGAATGAGGGCCTTTCCGATGCACCCACAGTGTAATGTTTTTCTTTTTTACTCCTCTAGGATTCTGTAATTGTAGGGTTATTGAATTCTTTCATCTTTCTTATTTCTAATCTTTATAGTTCACATCTAGTTAAAAATTTTGAGTGGTTATTGCTTGGTGGAAAGTATAATGTGAAGCAATTTCAGACATTGTTTTTCTGGAACTTGCATATCTTCATGATTCTACTGGAATAGTCGATCCCTCTTGGTAAAAAAAAAAATATATATTTGATCGTGGATTTGCTGGGTTCTCAGAGAGGAATCCCTTTCCTCTATATAGTCATAATAGTGGTCTAGTGGTCCAGGCAAATGATAGAATATATGTTAGACAGTTAGAGCATTCCATCAAAATCCAAATCTATCTTCAATAATCCCATTAAGAAAGATATCTGGGAAAAAATTTAGGATATGTGCTCTGTCTGACATTTTTTCATTGTTGATGACTTGATTGTGACTAATACTAGTTATGTTTTTGCTGTTGGTTTCATTGCAAGTATGAAATGTTAGTCTTGCAAATTATTTCAGATAGTTGCTTTGCAGTATCGGTTGAAGTTTCTGGCAAATCATGTGATCGTTAACCGTCTATTATATGGAGATTGAACTTTATAAGTTTTCTTGACTATCTGTGCATCAATTTGCTGAGGTTGGTATTTGTATTGAATCAATTTTGCAAGATGCCAAACTAATACATGAACTCAAACCAGAAGTTATATGCATACATGATGGGTTTCTCTAATACACAAAAGGAAACAGATGTATGGAGCTTGAATAGAAAATTGATATGACAGCTCAGTCAGCACTATAGTTGAAGTGATCCCAATACTGCAGTACTAATGTGGTAGTCTTACGATATGAATAATTTTCTGAATGAATTGAAGTGCATACAGACCAATTTGGCCTCTTGTCTACCATTTATCCAGCCTTTCCTGCTCCTCAAATATCTGTTTTAATTATGATCTACATTGTTTAACTAGACAATGAAGTTGAGAAGTGGTTGCCATGGAGCTTTCATGGACACCTCTGTTAGTTTTATGTACTTTTAGGCAATTGTGAAGGCAATGTGCCACTTCTTGTATATGTGCATAGGGTGTTGGATATGTGCTTATTTTGCTGCATATGTGCTTATTGGCCTGCCTGATCAGGTAGAGTTTGATCAATTGTGAGAAAGAGAGGCAATGTTGACTTCTATGCTAATGTAACTATGTAAGTATCATGTTGAACCGTATCATATGGAAACAATTTGATATGCTGGCAATGCAACTTCCAGTGTCCTAAAATATCAGAATCAGAAAAGTTTCAAGCGTAGATACGCAAATATATAGAGATAACAAACCTGTTCAGAATAGTACTTACATAATTATATGGCCTCTTTCTCCACATAAGCTAATGTTTCCAGTCTATGGTGAAACCAAGTTGTTTTATTTTTTATTTATTTATTTTGTTACAATTCTAAACTTTTGTTAGTTTATTGTTGAAGTTTCACAATTTTAGTTCTCAAACCTGATGATAGCTTGTAACAGTTCAAAGTATCTTCTTTAACCTTGATCCTGAAATAACTATGCTACAAAGGTTCAGAATTTTTGCTGAATATTTTTTACACCAAAATCCCAGAACATCTGTAATGGCGAATGATCGAGATATTTAGCATATCTCCATGTTTGGAATCAAGTGGCCATTCTGCATGTAGTGTAGAACCTGCTGTGCTTACTTGAGAAAACAAATTGCAAAAGGACACAAAAGTGGCATTTTGAAATCTTTGAAACTTCCTTTCTGTTGCAGACTAGGGTTGCTTGAATCGGTTGGGAGGATGGCAAACTAGGCTTGAGAGTCATCACATGGGTCAACCTCGTAAGAATTTGAGAGAGAATCTTTGTAACCAAAGACCCTTCTCAGTGATTAATCTAGGCATGTCTGCTGGCATATCAGTTTATGCAATTGAAGAACCCCACCATGAGAAGTGGGTGTCCATCTCAGTGCTTTACTTGTCACGGTCAACGAAAAGTAAGGTATCAGGACCCTTCTTTCCCATCACTCTCTTCTCTCTATCTCTCTAACTGTGCGTCTCTTTCTGTGTTTTTGTTTTTCTCTCTGTGTTTTTAACTTAGCTCATTTTCATCATCTTTGATAACTTGTCATTTAAACATTCAAAATCTTGTATTTTTAATCTCCATCTGGGCCCTGTTACAGATGCATATCTAACATTGAAGATTTAAGTTTTGCGCAGTTATCAGTTAGGCCAGCCATGATTGCTAAAAAGTCTTGAGCAAAATGGAAGCAAAGAAGGTTGTCTCCATGAGGAGGTGCATGAGATAACTGAAAGGGATATTGCAACGGACTTGAACTGAGTTTGCAAGTAAATTTCGGCAATTAATGTTGACTAAATAAGAGTTTGGTAGTTCTACTTGTGGTGATGTTACATTTTACATTCTGACTTGCTGTTTACATAAGTAATCCCCAGCTCTCTTTTGACTTTGGCTCCCAACTTTTCGAAAGTTCATATACAATGTTCTACAATAGCACTTAACCTAATTCAAAATCTCTCTTTCTACGATGGCAGGCTTTTGTGAGAGTATACTTCACTCCTGATTTAAATGGTGAGAAAGAGCCTAGTTACAGTTGCAACTTTATGTTGATGGAATGTGCATAGTCTTGTTTTGCAGAATTCTGAATATTGGATACAGGCAAATCTTGGCACTAGCAGGTGATACATTCGAGTTTCATTACTCATGTTTTAAAATCATGAGAAAGAATAAATGTAGTATGAAATCTGATAGAGAAATAGTTGAGACATAGGAGATAAGGACATATACCAAAGAGGCATGTGAGGTCCCTAGTTTGACATAATTTTAACACCTTATAGCAAACTAGTACTCCAGATTGTGGATAACTATTGCACCTTCTGATGCTGCACCAAACTATACCTCATTTCCTCTTGCCGTAGAAACCCAATAAAGAACATTGGCCAAGTATCAACTGTGAAAACTACTAACAAGGCATTGAATGGAACAAGTTTGCAGCTTCTTTTTTAGTGTAGTTAGTTGAGTATGTTAATTTCCTGTTCTTCTTTACCCTCGATTCTCATTTGCTACTAAATTTTGGTGGAGACATAGCGGATTCTGTCGGCAAGGCCAGGTATTACCGACTGCTCACCAACTAGAAGAGAAAGCTCTTTCTCACTTGTGTAGTATGGATTTCATTGTTCACTCCACTCATGTTTTTGCTAAAGGGAAAGTAGATATAATGATTAACAGTATAGGACAACACTCTTTTCTACAAGAATCTTCACACTTTCAATGCTACTCCATAATTAACTTTCTTTATATCATCTCCCCTCTTTTTTCTTTCCACTTAATACTCCTCTTGATTGTTTTTGAATTTGAATCCATGTACGTGAGGTGAGAGCAGATATGATATCAAAATGAATAGGTACTATTTTTATTATTGTGGCCCTTGTTTGCTTCTGTGTATTTAGGAGAAACAGGAAATTTTCCTTCTTTCTCTTCCAGAATTCTTTATGTTCATCAATAATTGAGAAAGTTCACACAGAAAAGTGAGTAACTACTGTTCAACAATATTATACTGATTATCATTGAATATAGATTCTTTGCTGAAGTTCATGATAGTTTAATCCAAGCAGTCTTTTGGGGTATTGATATGTTCAAGTTTATACACATGGCTTGGGTAAAAGTTAAGGTTAAAATTGGGTATTGATGATGGTTAGTGGAGGGGATTATATACCCCAAACCCTGTTCCTGCTTTGTATTTTTACAGTGTTCTCTATGATTTGAATCACATGAACTTCAACTATATGTATGATGGCTTATTATGACAATGAAAGTACTCTAATCAATTCCCATTTCTTATCTAACCTATCTAACCACTGAGCTCTTTCATCTCTATTGCACCTAAATTTGGGGTCCTTGGGTTTTGAGTTTAATGACTGGGGGCATCTACTTTCTCCAGTCTTACAGTACCATTGAATTTTCTGGATATTAGATGATATGGTACATAGTATTTGAACACCTCCTAGATTCTTGTGACTCTCTTATTGCCGGACGGAAACTCTCCTCCGGCGCAATCACAGACAATCGGAGGTCTGGAACACTAAAATTTTCTTCATGACCAACCAACCCTAAAGACTAGTATCGTCCGCATAACCCATTGTCAATATAGTTCTTGTCCTTGAGCAAATAACAAAAACAAGGAATTGAAATTAGTGATGTGCACCCCATCAAATCTCTCATCTAATATACCAATAGAGTCATGATTTATGATCATTACCAAAACCATTTCATACTTACCCTCTCTAATAATTGATATTCCTCTCCATCAATTTTATGATTACACTTACGTACGGGGGTCATGGTTGGCCACCTAAAACGTATTATTGTACTACAGTTTTCGTCTTGGGGCAAACCAGATTTCAATTGGTCCACGGTTAGTGAGTGCTACGACTTTATAAAAAGGGAGGATGTGATCTACCAATTTGGCTTGTGGTAAAGTTTGTGTGGTGCTTCATTATTACCATTAGGTTTACTTTTGCTGCTTGCTTAACGGAGCTAAAGCCCCATCGAGAGCTCACAGTTTGTAATCAAGACCATTTGCCCTCATTAAAGGTCCACCCTAGACTAGACAATTTCCCCGAAGGCAAAATCTACAAAATACTTTCTCCTGAGTTCTTCAGGCCGTGTCTACAATAATACAGATGTACGATAATCCCTCACGAAAATACAAATTAATAGCCACCGAGGCACCGTGTACTTACATCGCCGTATACACAAAATAAATTGACAGCTCACTGCTACCAAATGTTTTAAACCGAACACTATTATGAACAGTATCTCACGAGTTATCGTTAAAGGTCTATACTCTTTAAGACTAGACATCAATAATTCTAGAATGCTACCCATTTCTCTAACACAATTTCCTCTTTTTATCACTGTGCTTTATCTTCTGCCATTCCATGCCAAATTATTTAGCGTCTAATCCTAGCAAATTACACACTTGCCCCTTCATAGCTAAGCTAATGAACAGTTTAAACCCAATTAAGCCTACTTGATCCAGTCCAATAACGCTAAGTAACCATGTAAACAACAAAATCTGATATAAAAAACCATATTTATTTACAGCTCTATATAATGAGACTGCAAAGCAAAATCCCCTTGGTGTAAGCAAAGTACACACCAGGCTCATCACAGAACAAATGTAAGTATAGATCCTAATCAGCATCCTTGGTAAAAACTTGACTTTAAACAAATGGACTGCCTTAACTATGTCCTATATGAAAACCCTAACATATGTGTGTGGCTTTGAGTTTAGCCCAAAAGGTATTTAGATAGTAGCTTTACACATAGGGGATGTGGGCATATTTAATCAACTTTGGCGGCAGAGGCCTCCAAAAGCCCATTGCGTATCTGATCACTGATGTCTCTGATGTCGCCAGGACCATGAGGTAGGAAGACTGTGGTGTTCTTTGAATTGTTCCCCAGATCTTTGATTGTATCGAAGTACTGTGTGACCATGATGAGATCCATCACTTCCTTTGATGATGTGCCTTCCACCTTGTGTGAGAAGTTCAAGATGTTCTCCCTCAAGCCATCTGTGATTGCTTGCCTCTGCCTGGCAACACCAACTCCTCCAAGGTACTTGGCCTCAGCATCAGCTTCTGCCCTTTTGACCTGAAGCACCTTCTCGGCCTCCCCTTTGTATACATTAGCAAGCTGGAGCCTTTGAGCTGCAGTGCAAATGTTTGTTTTTTAGCAAAAATATCAAAATAGACAAGCATACAGGGCAGAATCCTAGACGGTGACATATATAAATGCAACCAAACCATTGAATGAGCAATTTGACATGTCGATCTGACCACAGAAGGCAGAGAGTTTCTATAATCACAAACTTTGAAACATATAACGGCATACAATAATAACATACTAGCATAACAACACATAAATAACACTATAAGCTAAACATGTTATCACGAATCACTTGTCAGATGCCTGGGAATTCTACATTTTCAGAGACCACACAGGAAAAAGAAAGATACATACTGACTGAGTAATAGCACTATCTAAGTATTCAGCCACAAACATAATTGTCAGAATGACTTGGTATTATAGGCTCATGGAGTCACAGAATAGAACACATACCTGCATTGATTTCATTCATTGCCTTGCGCACAGAAGTGTCTGGTATGATGTCAACCATGAGCATGTGCTCGATGCTGTATCCATATTCTCTCATAACCTGACCAACAAATTCATCATATAATGTTAACAGCACTAAAGATGACGTCACACTTGTAATGCTCCAATTCAGACAGAACAAAACACAGCTGAATTCTAAAACAACCGTGTAACAAGCAACTATAATATACTTGATTTACTGATTCATAGCCGTGAAAAATAAGGTACTCTTAATCCTATTAACACATACCAAATTTTGTAGTATACAGTAAAGAGTTCATCTCATAATGTCATATATGGCAATTCATAGCACTAAAAAGTCTTAATTCACATTCAAGAAACCTAAAGAAGCAAGTCAATAACCAGAGCATCCAATATTACCTTCTCAAGTTCCTCCAACACAGATTTAGCAACCTCACCCTTCTGTTCAAACACTTCATCCAATGTCATTCTCGGCACCAGAGCCCTAACCACTACAAAAATAGCAACAAAACCCCATTACGACACGCCGAAAACAAACACAAAAACTAAAATCTCCTGTACGAAAAAACTCAACAATGTCATTACCATCAAACACATAGGCCTGAATCTGCTCTTTCGGGTTTTGCAGCTCGTAAAACGCATCATCGGCATTCACCTTCACCACACGGTACTGAATGCAGCACACCAAGTGCACAAACACATTATCCTGCTCCAAATTTCCACAAAACCCTAATTTCAACAATCCACTCCAAAATCCCTAACCAAAACCCTAATCTTTCATAATTCACAACACACAATTAAAGAAGACGAGTTGGACCTTAGTCTTGGTCTCGATTTTGACGTCGAGGGATTGGATTCTGGTGGAGAGGATTCCGGCCACCCATTGACCGGCGCAGGGGTTGAGGAAGTGGAAGCCGGGCTCGGCGAGGCGCTGGAAGCGGCCCCACTTCTCGATGACGCCGATGCTGGCTTGGTCAACGCACATGCATAAGCAGCAGCAAGAATTTCCCATCTTTGAGCTCAAGAATTTTCTCACCTTTTCCAGTGAGAAAATTGAATTGGATTTGAAGGTGGACGACGACGACGAATGAGTATTTATACGTCACGGGATGGATTGCGCGGTTGGGCTTTTTGTGGAGTAGTTAAACATGAGCTAGGAGGTTTGGGTTGGCCCAGATATAGAAGGTGATGCTGCTCTGGACACCCAGAAGTTTGATTTGGGACAGAATAGCAGTTGAAGTAGGAAGTTAAATTTTGGACCTAATAAAATAAGACGGGGAACTCAAATTGCAAATCTGGAAAGAGGCCTGGGTAAGCAGGCCCAACTGTCCCATGAACGTACAAGCCCAAGAGTTTTGTCTTCTTCTTTCTCATCTAATATTTAATAAACAATTTTCATTTTTTTTTCGAATGATACAAAACAAACACAAACTGCAAAACAAAACCACGAGAAAGTCTGAAGAAGTTCTGAACTATCGCTTTAATTCATCAAGGGACATGTATCTTTCGCTGTAGGCAATCTGCGAGAAGGTTTGAGTCATCTTCAACAACATGTTTGAAGTGCTTAAGTAGAACTTAGTGTAGTCCTCACGAAGAGCGGTGGCCTCTGCGAAAAGAACTCCAACCTTTTCCAGTTGCTTTACTAGCTAGCAGATAAAAAAAGGGTCTCCATTGAATCCAGAATGATAAAGCTACTCCATTTCTGACCGAATAATCGGAGTTGAGGTTTACTTGATAAGAATCAGGCGGCATCGATCCATGAAATATTGCGATTCTGGTTCACCGTAGGTTTGAGCATATAGATGTTTACTTGTTGATAAGAAATACCAATGAATACCTAGTAATCTTTCTAATATGTCATTGTTATGTCTAGTAGAACATTTTTTGCTAATCGATGCTTGTCAGGATATATAAATAATGTATTTGTAGTAAATTCTGATATAATTTCGGATATACTTTAATTAAATAAATCAGGGGTTCAGGCTTAATATTTCTTCGTGACATTTATCAGTTTCAATCAATCGAGTCTTACAGTTACGACCAACCGCGCAATCTCTTCGTTCCAAAAAAAGAAAAGAAAAAGAGAAACATATATACCATTAATTAAGGCTTTTACTTTTTTTGGTGCATGTATATATAGTGATAACCAAGCAAAGGGCTTACATCCATGCATCATATAGATGAAATAGACAAATCATGGGCAAAAGGCCAACACCATCCCATACTCTATAGTCTCTATCCAGTCTCACGTGTACGAATACATGCATTTACAAAACAATGAATCCTTCTCATTTCTCTAGCTCGAATGCATTTACGACTACGAAACTACAGGAAACATGGTAGAAAGAAGGTACCCAGTAATGTAACCATGTCCCCTCCATGCATGCATAACATCCAACCAAGAACCTTCACTTCAGCCCACAACTTGTTTATTAATCCTGCCCTCCTCATTTCCTATCACTGTCTCAGTTCCCCCATGCCTCCTCCCTTGATTTAAAATGAAGAAGTCAGTTTCGCCGGACCACACAAACCCATGCATTTCTGAGTAGTAGAGAGCCTCTGACTACGTCCATGGGTCGAGCTTTAGCTAGCAAGAAGATGCATGAGATCGACAGGTAATGGGGCATCTTCTACTGCAAGTGACAGACCACGAGACAGAGAGATTGGTGCATTGTGTTGCTCTGTTATGAATGTGTTTGTTCTGGGAAACCATTAGATCTGATCTAGATCTCTGTTTCTCGTTCTGGGGGCAAACATGACACCTCTTGGACTATTATATACACAGCCTGCAAACTGCAATTGAAAAAGATTTAGCGTATGTTAATTTATATACTTATCATCTTAAACAATCTCTAATCATATTGTGGAGTGTAGACTAAAGACTTCTTTGTATTCATAAACATCTATAACAAACTTTATCTCTAGTTTAGTTTTCTTGAGACATTTCGTCGAACAATTTGTAGTATTCAGAAAAAAAACTTGCTTGCGGAAATTAATAAAAGAAGAGGATTACGCCGTTGCTGCACAAATGTGATATGATTCGTGTAACGCAAAATCAGTTTGCTCGTGTTGATAATATAACTAGGGTTTATAAGTTCATAGATCCACCTTTTGTAGTGTTTGTTTGAGGAATATGATGATCTTCTAAAGGTGATTTCAGTCGAGATATCTTTCTAGCTACTCTGCACGTACAGCCCGTACACAAGACGACTACATGTGCAGATATGCTTTGCTGCATTCAAATGTTAAATACAGACTCAAGATTTTCAAATCGATGACTATAAGTTTGTTGGTTTCTGCCTCAGATAGCATTGGTCGCCTAATTTGTATAATCCAAATCCAACTTACTTTGTCTCTACGATGTTGGACATCTACAGCTAATCAGTAGGTGATTATTTGGGTCATAGTTGCAGCCAATGGTTTTGTCAGAGGCAAATAATCAAACCCAAAGTTTAAATAACATAGTTAAGATCACAGATTAAGATATGGTTTAGTGCTCGTTTATATATTAACCTGCTGCATCCTGGAAAGCTCATCCGGCCAATTCAGATCTTTTTTAGGTGATCAGCATTACGATTATAAATCCGATCCGATGTGATCCTATCTAACTTTTGTTGAGGATTTCAGTCTCTCCCTAATAGTGCTAGCTTGAAATATTTGTCCTATTAAAGAGATTAATGTAAGGTAAAATAACCGTGAGATGATTTTGCGTTAGAAGGACTAGAGTAGTTTGGCCAATAAATTTGGCAGACAAACCAGTACAAGAGGCGTCATTGTATTATCCTAGTTGGTACTTTGGCAAATTTCTTTTTTATCATTTTCCAACATGGCCAGTTGGATTGACACACTGTGTTTGATAAGAATCCAAGCGGTCATGTGCTATATATATAGAGGCTTCCATGTCTATTCTATACCAAGTAAGACGCTAAAGATCGAGTTTGAGAGCATAAGAAGAAAAAAAAAAACTACCTACATTCATACAGAAGAAAAAATATGGCTTGCTGGTCTGCTGAGAATGCCACAAAGGCTTACCTCAAATCCTTGAAGCTGGTTAGTATTCACATTCATTATCCCTGAATTCATCAACTCAGTTCAGATTTCTTTGTGTCGATTATCTGTGCATGTTTCTTATTATTGCTGATGTTTATGTCCCTTATGTTCATGCAGGGCCAAAAAGCAAATGAGCCAGATGTGGTTGAGTTTGTTTCAGCACTAGCTGCAGGCAACAATGCACAACTAATGGTTGTGGCGTGTTCCGGTGCAGCTGACTACACCACACTAGCCTTGGTTGCGGCAGCGCAGCAAACCGGAGGGCGTGTGGTGTGCATTCTTCCCGGCAATGAAGAACTGTATATGTCTGAGAAAGTCCTTGGCGTAACAAATTTGCGTCACATTGATTTTGTGATTGGGGAGGCCCAAAGTCTTGTGCTGAACTGTTACAAGGAGTCTGATTTTGTGGTGATTGATTGTAACCTTGAGAACCATGAGGGGATTCTTAAGGCGGTGCAAATGGGGAAGAAGCAAAATGGGGCAGTTGTTGTGGGGACTAATGCCTCTGCCAAAGGGTCATGGCTGTCCGGTGGGGCGAAAACTCAGCTGTTGCCTATAGGGGGAGGATTGCTAGTGACAAGAATTGCAGCTAGTACTATTGAAAGGAGGAGGTCTCAATGGGCGAAAATTATACAGCGCACCCGGGTGCGCCGTGCACCCGTCCATCTCCGCCGTCCATTTTGAAAAAGTCAAAAGTCCGCGTCAAATGGACGGCGGAGATGGACGGGTGCGCGGCGCACCCGGGTGCGCTGAATACGCTCTCCTCAATGGGTTGTGAAAGTTGACAAATGCACAGGTGAAGAGCATGTTTTCAGGGTCAGGTTTCCACAAGGGAAAGGAATTCAAGCATAGGCTTAGTTTGATTACTTGCATCATCAATTGGTTCTGTCTTGGAGAAGACTTGATTTTGCTTTCTGATCATAAGTAATTTATAGTATTAGATATAAGTAGTAGTTTATGGATCTTATGATTCAGATCATGGAACTTCATTGTAGTGTATATAGCAAATGAAATGTACATGTAGCAGCTAATATATACATGTATATATTATAGTCTCTCTCTGATTGAATTTGGTTTCACGACCAACTATAGAGCATGCGTCAGAAATGAACTAAAATGTAGATATTTGTCTAAGCTTGGGTTTGGAGGGGAATTGGTTCCAAGTTACTATACAAGTATACACAGACTTGTTGTGCAGTAGAGTGGAACTTAGAAAGAGGAAAAACTGGTTTCTACTCGCTTGAAACTATATACATGTACACATCCCAAAACATACAACCTAAATAGCAGAAAACTTTACTACTCCATCAAATCCCAATCTATAGTCTAATTAGTACTGGGGTGAACAAATGCAAGCTTGTGCTCTGTCTTTCATAGGAAGAAGCTAGCAATGCCCGAGGGGAGTAGAGCAGGTATTACAAAGGTGCCAAAGAAGAAAGGGACTCCAAAACACTACGTAACAGAGTTAGAGATACACGATTATCCCTCAAATCGTGGGTGGGAGGTCGTTAAGCAGTAAACTTTGACATCCATAATAAAGAAAACTGGAGCCTCGTCCATACAAACACTGGGTAACTACATTCCACCAGGCAGGAACCCAGCGACGGGAGAGAAGGAGCTATACAGCTCATCAAGGGTGCTATTGAGATACTGTCCAGAATGCCAAAGCAGAACTTGTACGTAATGGAAGAACTCCAAGCCTTGGCCTGACAAAGAAAGAGAAAATCCCAACAATAATCAGACATAAGAGAAGAACACAGAAAAAAGAGAGAAGAAGATGTTGAAACCAAACGATGAACAAAGCCAAATAGTTATGAACAATAGAGCATGCATGTGTTTGATTTTTTTTATTCTTTAGCATAGTTTACCAAATTTTCAATATTTATTTTTTTCTAGTTAATTTCATCTCGTTGTTAACTTGCAATCTTCGTTATTTCATATCATATGCGACGTTCATGAATTTTGAGTGTTTGAGAGTATTATACTTCGACCCCCTTAGGGAGTCCGATGTATTCAAGTAGCTCTGATCCCTCGATCCGCCTACTTCTTGCTAGTTCAAAGACATAAAACTAGATGACATAGATAATCCTTCGGTTTATGCTCTCAATCCTCCGATGGAGTTGGAGTGTATGACATAAACACATTGTTAAAGAAGAACAATATGAGTGATAAATTTATCCGAATGCATGAGAGACTGGATACAATGCAAACTAATAAAATACCAAATGAAATGACTAGATGCAGTACATTATTTAATAACATTATCAAAGGAAAGTTTGACAAGCTTCAACATGTTCCCTCGCTTTTCTACATGTATTTGATAACATTATCATCACTGCGGATGTTGTCTGAAATTACAACTGCGTACCTGGAAACGAGGAGTGTTGGTTTTCTCTTACATGTCTTCGAAATTAATTTCTACGCAAGGGATGTGTGCTATCTTGTGCCGGTATCGTCCTTTGTATCTCTGTTCAAGTAGAGGACACTTGTTAATATAAAGACACGCAAGTGACAGTTTGCCTTCCTCCACTGGAAGGGTTGTAAGCTTCGGACAGTTGGAGATTTCAAGACTTTCAAGAGAGGTGAGGAATTGAAAGCCCTTGCTCAGTTTCTTTAGATTTGGGAAGTATCCAATTGTCAAATCAACAAGAGATCTGGGGAGCAGTATCTCCGTCTCCTTTGAATTCTCAGCAGCAGGTGGAAATGACACCAGACCTCCATCATCTTCAGCCCCCCGTAGAGTCAATTTTCTCAAAGAGGCGAGTCTCTGCAACCCTTGAGATTCCATCAGCGCCTTACAGTTCTTGATGTTGTGAATTGACAGTGATGTTAGGTTGGTGGGGAAGGAAGTTGTAGTTGTCAAACCTTCAAAGTAATCAATTTCCAGTGATCTGGTGTGCACGCCAACTGTGCCACCTCCAATTTAACGCAATTGAAGATCCGTATCTCTCTTGGCCCCACATTCATTCTCGGCAACGAAACAAGACTTTGACAACCCCAAACAATTAATGACTGAATATTGGTGAGGTGGCACAGTCCCTCGGGTAAGGATTTCAGGTTTGGGCAGATACCGATGTGAATACCTTCGAGTTGGCAGCTGTCATCGAGGAACCTCTCAGTTATTAGCTCCAGCTGTCCACAATCCCTTATATAAAGCTGTTTAAGAGACCTGGGTAATTGACCTTTGCATAATAAGCACATCAAAGAGGGACAATGGCTTATCTCCAAACGCTCAAGACAAGAAGAAGAAGAAGAAGAACCGTTACCCACCTCCTCCTCTTTCTCTATTAATAACTTCAAATTCCCACAATTCCTGATCTCTATACTTTCTAGGCTGGGAGGAATCTGGTATTTCGCAAAGTGCAACAGAGAATCGCAGAACTTAATCCTTATGCCTTGAAGACAAGGTGGCAGACCAACATCCGGAAAAGAAACAAGACTTGAACATCTACTTATCCGGAGCTCTTTAAGTGATGTAAGGTGATGCAATCCTTCTGGTACCTTCACAAGTCTTCCACACTTGCTTATTTCCAGGATTTGCAATTGCACCAACTGCTCTGCTTCAATCCCAAGCTTTTCAACAAGGATCGAGTTGTCTTCGATATACAGACGACCAAGAGAAATCAAGTGTTGCAGTATTCTATCCTCATTTTGAAAGCTACATGTAAGCTCCTCACAACCAGTGATCTTCAACTCTTTAACATTTTTCAAGCTTTTCATGAACGCCTCTGTTTGGAATCTCAATTCTGATACATTTGAAAATGACAAACTCTCTAGTAAGTCAAACTGAACTGTACTCGTGTCGTACACCACCTTCTTGCACTGTTCGATATTTGATCCATGAAGCTGTTTATATTTGGATACTGAAACCACCAATTCCTCACATCCATATATCCCAAGCTGTGCTAATGAATCGAGCTTCTCTGGTAAATCACCCTCCAATTTGGGGCAGCCCCTGATGGAAAGCTTTTTCAGGCAAGAGAAAACTTTAACACCCTCACTTTGTTGGCAAGGATACCACTTCTTCCAATTTTTCAGATTCTAGAACTCCAGGGTCTCTAAAACATGAAACGACAAGTTACCTTCTCCATAAAACTCGACACCAACACTCTCCACTGCATCCATTTCTTGTATACAAAGTTCTTTGAGACAAGGCAACTGTCCGAATGGTGGCAAGAATTGACAATGATTACAACCTGCTAACTTTACCCGCACCATTTTAGTGAATGAAGGATTCCCCATCCATGTTGAAAATTTCGATCCACCATAACCTTTGATGGTGAGCTCTTTGAGCTTGCTATGAGGTTGTAACATGTCAAGCACAATTGCTGCATCTTCTGTTGAGACACTCGAAGAAGACCATTCAAGAAATAGGGCTTCAAGCCTTTCCTTGCTCTTTAAGTTGGCACTCCTGGCATCCTCGACACAACTCACATTTTCTAGTCTTGAGATGTGCAATGTCCCTTGCAGATGCAATAATGACTCAATCTCTCTTACTCCTGATCCACTACCTTTGCCAATAACAAACTCAGGCAGTGTCTGGAGGTAAGTCAATTGACCAAGCTGAGGAGGCATCTCTTCCAATGACCGTGTACCTGAATTGTTGAGATGACGCAAATTAACTAGCTTCCACATGCTTGTGGGCAGTGCCTTCAGCTTAGAACAACTTTTCAATAACAATGTCTGCAAGTTGTACAGAGTTGTTGTCGAGTCTGGCAAACTTCTTATCCGAGTGTGGGAGAGATCAAGATACCGTAGATGCTTCAATTCACCAATTGTATCTGGCAACTCGGTTATTTCGTATCCATTTAGAGAGAGCAGTCGTAAGTAATGGAGTTTGGGCAATAAATCAGAAGTAACCTTCTGTGCCAGATAATGACAATCATAAGGTGACCCAAGTGAAAGTGGTAAGAACGTTCGCAAAGATGTAGCTTCAGAATAGACCTCAAACTTCTTAACTCCATCATACTCTCCAAGAATGTAAGACGAATGACGAATCTTGGGTAAACGTTGCGAGTCACAATTCTGTATGTCCTCCAATCTACAACATGAACTTCCTGCAGCCCAACGTGCCAAATCAGTAACCAGGTCATGCATTATGTATCGCGACTCTGTTTTGCTTGATTTTTGAAATAAGGACCTGGACACCAACTCTTGAAAATAGTCACGTCCCAAATCCTCCATCTGTTTGTTTTCTTCTGGTTGCTGCTGAATCAAGTCCTCTGCCATCCAAAAAAGAACCAACTGCATCTCCTCAAATTCATAATCATTTGGAAGTACCGCGCAATAGGTGAAACACCGTTTCAAATTTGATGGGAGATAATGATAGCTCAACTTCAATGCTGGGAGGATGCCCATCTTGTCTGCTAGATTCCACATCTTGTGCTCTAGTACTTCTTTCCATTCATCTCTTTCTTTACAACGTAAAAGACCACCAAGAGTCTTTGCAGCTAACGGCAACCCATTGCATTTTCCTACAATTTTCTCCTTAAACAACTCAACATCTTGGGGTCTGTTGTTTAACAATGCATGATGCTCAAAGATCTTCCAACAACCATCTCCTGACATCGACTCCAAGTTATGAGGTTTATTGTCTCCCATCATCTTTGCAACATTCGCATCATGCGTCGTCACAATGATCTTGCTTCCTACTGCTCCAACATGAAAAGCCGACTGCAGTGTTGTCCATTGCTCGTACTTGCATGTATTCCAGACATCATCTAGAACAATCAAAAACTTCTTGCCAGCCAATTCCTCACTCAACTTTTTTAAAACTGAATTGAGCTCTTTAGATTCCTTCACATCACCTGATGTGACAGATTCAAGAACTGCAGTTGTCACCCTTAGAAGGTCGAAGTCATCGGACACACACACCCATCCCTTTGGGCAAAATTGTTCAGTTGCAGCATCGTTGAAGACACCTTTAGCAAGTGTTGTCTTTCCTAGTCCACCCGTACCATCAATGGAAACCACACGAAAGTTATGAAAATTGCTGGTACTATGTTCGCCTTTTAAGAGCACATCATCAAGAATCTTAGCCTTTGCTTCATCCCTTCCGATCACAGGTCCATCAAGTTGATAAGTAGTGGATGGCATTTTCCACGGCTTTTTAGACCCTCCAAGTTTATTCAGACCAAGCTTGTTTTCTCGAGCAGTTATCTCCTCAAGTCGATCACTTATCTTCTGGATTTCTGAGTTCAAACTTAAATTGAATTTAGCTCTACAAAGTGAGCTGATCCATGAGTACTTGCTTTTTCTTCCATGTTGTCTTTCTATCCTTAGCTTCAGCACTTTAGTAGCAAATGTGTCTAATATGTCTTCAATATCATAAGCCAAATCTCTGAGATCATCTAGCCACAGTGTCACCCCTCTTTGTGTTAGTTGCTTCTCTTCTGCATCACTCAGCACTGCTTCAATTGCAGTCAACATTCTAGTCCACTTCTCTATCACCGTTTTGTTGACTCCCTTAAGACGTCTGAAGTACTGAAAGACCTCTCGCTGCGCTAACTTGTCGAGCAGCACTGGAAGCAGTGCCCCAACAACAGCCTCTCCCATAGCGTTTTTGTACGAGTACTTCAATGTTGAAACTGTTGAAAGTGAACTAGTAGTTAAATAGGAGGCAATTTTAACATTTGGTTCATGCATTTACAAGAAATGAGAAATCATTGACAAAAGAAAAAACAAGAAGATGAGAAATCGATGTACAGTGGAAAATGAATTTAAAACATATGCAACTTATAGATTTGATCTGTTTAATTTACTATTTTTCTCTTTGACATGCAGGATCAAAAATCACTTACATGAAAGCTAGTTCACTTTGATATGCACTAGCGAAGTTAATTCTTCCACTTCGATGGTAAGCAAGTCTCTAATTCCGCTTAAATCACAACCAGTCCAAATTGAAGCAAGCTAGTACTGCAACAATGAGGGAAACAAGTTTATCATCTCATATCAAGTCCGAATTAATGAAAGACTGAGATTAACACAAGAATCTGACGTAACAAGCTTATATACAGCTGAAAGATAAGCACATGATAAATACGTGTAGAGCCAACACTGCTCAGAATAAGCTAAATAAGCTAGTTAACTAAACAGACTAATTGTAATTAGCTTAAGTAAGCACAGACTAGTAACTAATTAAAGCTCATAGTCTAACAGCATACGGATAAAACTTGAAACTGGATGAGAAGTATTGGATTCAAAAAGCACTCACATGAACTCGTTTACGGATCCAAATCCAAGAAGACGAACCTCTAAACGTACTCAGTGATCTCTTGATCCGCCAACTTCTCAAGCAGCACCGGGAGGAATGCACCAAGAACAGCCTCCCCCATCGTTTCTTATTTGTACAATCGATGGTATTCAAAACTGCAGAAAGTGAAGCCAGTAGTTAATTAAGGTACAATTCTAGTTGATGCATGCATGCTAGAAAATAATTTAAACAATGAAATGGGTGTTTAAATCTGATTTATTTCCCTTAATTTGCAAGATCGGAAAACATGCACTTACATGGAAAGTTGATTATTTCTTCTGTGAGATCACAACTAAAACACAAGGTGAGCCAAGTCTCTTAGATCATGATCATGACAGACTTTCTTGTTGCAGATCGATCGGATTCCAGCTGTACTGCACAAATTAGTAAGTGGAGCCAGTTTAATTAGTTCATAATGATAATCCAACATGAATATAACTGATTAACAGAATGAAATTAGTAACGGATTCAAGAAGAGCTTACATGGATCAAAGGATATCTGAATCCAAAATCAAGAAGCCCTTTCTTCTTTAGAGATGAATAATGCATACAGTGCACAGTGTACAGATCAAGTGTGAATGGATAGAAGCTCCTTCGGCAGCAAAAAGCTTCTTCTAGGAAAACCACTTGCACTTTCCTAAAAGTCAATGAAACAAAGGTTTCACCCTGCCGACACCGAAATTACCCTTTTAACCGGCAAAAGTGTGTGTTCTACTGTAACTGTTGACACTTACTGTATGTGCATCTAATGTTTTCATCTGTTAAACTGGGGAAGGCTATGTTTAGCGAGACTAACATTGGTTATATTAATAATAATTGTACAATAGTTTATACCATAGTTTTTCAGATTATTTTTTAGTGAAAAGTCATGATTTTGGATGGACCTTAATTAAATAACTCACAGTTAATTATTTTTGGAAGGTGTTCCAATTGATCAAGGAAGATGCGTTTTTGGCAATAAAACGTATTTGGACCACCGTCTTTTGGTGATTTTGAATAATTATTCAAAAATTTGGCGTACAATTTCGACGCTATACAATGTATGCTGATTGAGCACAGAGCTCAGAGCACAGAGCTCATAACAGGCACAACATTGGAATGCCACCACCATAGAACTACTCAAGAGCCAAGAGTTTTACATATACATTTGTACCTAAATGAGAGCTGGAGATTGGTTGCATAACCAACTAGCACATGTAGTAGACAAACAAGAAGTTTCTCATACATACGTTGAAGATAGATAAGCCCTCACAGGAAAGGATCATTCCCCAAGGTAAAGTACAACATCTGAACCAAAAGAGAAAAGTTCGACAAATCAGAACAACTTATACTTGATATGATTGCAAAGAAGCAACTTATGTTCAACGCAAAGCTACAATTGAAATGAGCATGGAAACATGGAAAGAAAACAATAGAAAGGGCCATTTAGTAAAGGGATTGGAGATGTACCAGCATCACTTGTTTTGTTTAGCAACGGTCCTTTGAACAGTGGAAACTCCATCCACAAACTTTGTCCGGAAAAGGACATTAGCATTATTGAACATGCCTTCTTTCAGTGAAACCACAATGAACTGAAAAAAATGTGATAAACAAGGAAAATGGGCAAGTAGACGTCGCATATTATCTTTACAAGTTATGTCTTTTTAAGTTATATCACAATCTGCTCTTTTGTAGAATGAGGTTTGAATTACAAACTCCAGAATACCAGACTCTACAAACAGCCAAGGGACGAAGATCAGTCGAAGAGCAGTGGTTATGCCAGATCACAACTATGCCTAAAACGTTTTCTGAACTTTTTGAGATTTGTAAAAGTCAGATAGTATTACTTATTTACTTGCACAATGACGGAAAAGAAGTTGTCTCTTAGCTAAACCTAACTTTATGGATTACTGGAGGAGAAGATGGTACATGTCAGAAGAAGATTCCAGCTAGGTAAAATGTAAATAACCAGATGGCAGAATCCACCAACCTGGGACTGTGGGAAATGAATTTTGATCATTCTTCCCATATTCTGGGTGTGACTTAGATCAAGAGCTGCATCAACCTGTAAGTGAATAATAAGATGCTGATAACTGTTTCATCTTAACAACCAGAGACCAATACAATATAATGAACCCACATTAAAGCTTTGCAGATACCAATACAGTCTACAACAGATGCTACAAGTATCCCACTAGATTACTCCAAAAAAGAAAAAAAGCAAAACTTTGAATGACAACTACCACAAGTGGAGTAGCTATTTAATACAAAGAAAGGACATGAACAAAAGCTACAACCCAGGTAAATAAGAAACGAGCCGTCCATTAAACACATAGGAACAACAGAGCACCAAAGTTGTAGAAATGTTTTGGTAGAGAATCCACAGCAGAAGCTTATAGTCTAATTCTAAACCCAAATTGCACCCAGTTCAGTGAATAAAGTCAATAAACCCTAAAAGAAAAGTTAAGCATACCTCATCCAGTATATACAGAGGAGCTGGTTTGAAGAGAAGCAATGCCAAGATCAGAGAAGGTGCCATCAGGGATCGCTGACCTCAACTCAGTTCTGACAAAGAGTGTTTCCAAACACCCCCAAATGCAACACGCACCTCAAGGCCATCTAGGAAACTACACCCTTCAGGAGGTTCAATCTTTCCCATAGTGCCGGGTAAAAGGGTAGAAAAGATAGACCCAAAGTCTCTGAAGGAAGAATTTTTCTATCAGTTTCAGTTTGGATCGAGTCAAAAATAAATAGCATTGGAAGTATAGAGAAGTTGTTCAAAATCACAAAGTCAACTGAGAATGACTCACTTGTTAACTTTGACCCAAGTAACATTCAATGTTTCCTTCTTTTTCCCATCCGGCTCTTCAATCACCATCTTGATCTTAGACTTGTCATTCTAAGAAGGAATTCTATAAGTAAGATTTAGCTTTGTTCATGAATAACCAAGTCATAAAGTAGATGAAACTGTATGCATTTCATCAAATAAGCAAAAAAATAAAAAAGTGCCAAGATGAAAATATAGTTGAAACTGTATGCATCCCAAACATACAACCATGGTGATAGCAGACGAGTTCTATTACAAACATGTCCATCAAGTTCCAATTTCTAGTGTAGATAGTACTGGGATGAACAAAGAGAACCCTGAGGAGGTTTGCATATCTACAACCAAGTTTGACCACAAAAGTTCCTTGAACATAGCAACAATGAGTTTAGCTACGATGAAGTGGCTGAAACAGAGTTGAAACCTGGATTCACATAGAGGAAAATATGATGATGAGGAAAAGAAAGAGAAGAAGAACAAGAACAGTATGAATCGGTCTGAGTTGGTCAACTGCGCATTTATCTATAAAAACAATTTTGATTTCGATGTGGTTTGTAAATTGGCAGGTGCATGAGTTACTATGAGTATCAATTACCTGGAGAGAGTTGTGCTTTGACTCTGCAGGGACCATTTTGATTTGCTCTCCTACTTCAGATGATCGATCCTATCTTACTAGGTGACAATATTTGATCATTTCCAATTCCTCCCATCCTAAACACCTGATTCGCATGTCTGAATTCCACTCCTCTTTCGGAGCCTTCTGTTTCAGCAATTGCTTGTCAACATCATCAATCAGCACAGATTCCTACTGGAGAACAAAGTCAAATCATGTATCTAAAATCAAAGACTTAAAAATGACAAAAGAAGAAGCATGGAACCACTACAAATACAATTTTGGAATCAAAATTGAAAAACCTAGTGACCTAAAGCAGGATCAGAGCAAGGAAAACATGATATAAGAATCAAAATGTGGTGGAATCAATATACCTTGCCATGACCAAGAATGAATTCCTTTTTCTTGCCACACTTGTTCAACAACTCTGATTCCTAAGAGAGAATTAGAGCCAACAAGGTCAAATCCTATGTCCAAAAACATTCCAGAGAAGCATAAAATAACAAAAGAAGACAAGCTCGAAGCCTGAACTAGTACAAACACCATACTGGAATCAAACTTAAACCCTAGGTTTAAACTAACCACCTGTTGATCAGATTTAAACCCTAGGATAATACGGGAGAATCGTTTGCTGATTGAGGATGGGTATTGGGAGTGATTGGTGAGATGAAGGGAAGATTGGTTCTGTTACGGCGTTCATAATGAGGTAGGGCTGGTTTGGAGGTAGAGGGCGAGTTTGGGAGAGAGTGATTTGTAGAAGGTGTCTGTGTATTCATTTGGGATGTTGGGTTTGGGCATTGAAATGGATTGCGGGCTGAGGTAGCAATAGTTGACGTTACTTGCAGGTGACAATATCGGTGTCATTTCTCTTGCTTCGAATCATGTCTTCCATACAAGAACAAGAGCAAGGCATGTAGATTGTAGTAAAGCTTTGAGCTAGAAGACTGTTCTTTGGATTTTCGATGCATTTTATCGACTTGTAGCAATACGTGTCCACATTCCTGCATATCATCTCCCTTGGATTATATGTTGGTGCATAATGATTCAGTAAACAAGTAGTTACTAATGGATTATAAAACGATGAGAAGTGATTATCCCTAAGGCAATGCAATTTTCTGGAGAAATTTTGATAATTAACCAATTTTCAGCCTTCAAAATGATTTTTGACCAACATTTAAGAAACAATTGAAAAATAACCTTTTTGTAAGATGAAATGACATAACACCCCCACCTCCATTCATTCCTCCTTCTGTACGACCTCATTGATCATCAACTCTTCAAATGGAGCACTACCCTCCGATATAACTGATTCATACCACCCGGTAATGGATATAATTTATCATTCGTGTCCAAAGAAGAACCAAGTTCAAACACCAATCCACCTGCTCAACTTCCTACACTCACACTCTTGCCTCCAATCTTTAATTTGTATCTCTGTCAGTACACATACAGTTTGATCAAGCAGATGAAAATCAAGTATCAATTATTCAAAAGATGAATGCTGCCGTTGAACATAATTATCAAGTATAAACTAACCCTTTAGGCTCGTCCCTCAAATTATCATTCCAGTGACCATAACTAAGCATCATTAAAGGGAAACAAAAGTGAAGGTTGAACCATTCTATTCTGGGTCCGTGGATTATATATATAGTATTCATATTCTCAAAAGCTTTCAGACCAACCTCCAGTCAAAATATTTATCTGACAATGATGTACTACTATATCGAATGTAGCACCTGTTATTGTTATCAGTTGCTTCGAATCCCTCCATGCATATATTGACCTCATGAAAGTAATGGACTCAAAGAAACCAAAGACGGGGTTGGGCATATTTGAACTGAGTTAACTAGTCGAGAGAGGAGGAAGAAGAAGAAGAAGAAGATAGGGTGTGTCATCAAGGCCTCGGTGAGTTTAGGATTGAGACATTGAACTCGGAATCGGAGTTTGAGTCGGAGAGTGAAGTAGTGGAACCGGTCAATGAAGTAGGAACAAAATTGGAGGGGTTGTGAAACTGAAAAATTGGGGTGGTGTCGAGGATGGTGCTCCATTTGAAGAGTTGATGATCGATGAGGTCGTACTCCATGAAAGAATGGAGTTCGGGGTGTTATGTCATTTCACCCTACTAAAAGGTTATTTTTCAACTGTTTCTTAAATGTTGGTTAAAAATCATTTTGAATACTGAAAATTGGTTATTTATCAAAATTTCTCAATTTTCTGTCTGGCCTAGAACAGACAAGTTCTCTTGGAAGCAAATTCATGTAGCTAGCCTCATTGGCCTCAAAACCTCAAAATGAACATAAAGATCATAGGGTTGTGTGCTTTCCCTCCAAAACATAGGGCTTACTCTTCTTCTGGGAATAGTAAAGAATTGCAGCATGCTTATCCAAACCAACTGGATAATTGAACTTACCGCTGTATGTTTGCTGGGTTTCAAACTTTCATTGTGTGGATGTCAGCTAAAGAAAGCATAGCTCTTTTCAGTGTCAATATCAACATGATGAGCATCTCCTTTTTCATAGGACATAAAACCCTAAATTGCTCACAGAAACCTTAATTGAAAATCTGCTTGAATTTGAAGGCTATAAAGAACAAGTTTTACTAATCACAACTCATGATTCAGTCCTCATTAGTATACACATTGTTCATATTTTTTTTCTTAATTTTCAGCATTACTTTTCCTAATTAGTCAGCGCTGCAATGATGTAATAGAACAAAAACGATGGCATATGAACGTACATTTGTCCCAAACCAAACCAACAAAACATGGAAATCTGAATCATCAAAATGATAGATTTCCAAGAGTTTCTCATAGACAAAGTTGGGGGTATGGGAGTGGCCTTTTTGGTTGCACATAGTTGGCCTTTAGCTTTGCTTTTGGAATCCTTTTTTGTAGAACCATGTCGAATCAAAAACTTTTATCTGTTAATGGACCCTTCCAGTTCAAGAAAATGTTCACTTTGTCTGGTGGTGTTCCATCCGAAGCAGATGCTTGAACCCTTTTCCTTCAAGAAAATTGTAATTCACATTTGGTGGTTTTCACAATTTCCAATTTCCAAGTTCTAAATCACAGGGTGTCCAACTACAATATGATGGTGCCCTCATAATCCCAATCCCTCAAGTAATCTCCTGACCCGACCCACCGAAAGATGAACCTTACAATTTCCAGTCCAAGGACAAGCCTGTCATTTTCACAAAACCAAAGGGCAACGCCCCAAATGGGCCGGCCTTCATATATAAACCCTAGCGAAAACCTCATCTCCTGAAAACCTAACCCTTTGCCGCTCTCGCAGTCGAGCCCTCAGAGACCAAAGCAGAGAGCTGAGCTGCAATCATGGGTCGTATGCACAGCCATGGAAAGGGTATGTCAGCCTCGGCTTTGCCCTACAAGAGAACCCCACCAAGCTGGTTGAAGATCTCTACTCCCGATGTAAGTGAATCTCTCTATAAACCCTAGACTTCTGATTTGGGGGTTTTTGATTGAGACCCAGAACTGAGATGTGTGGTTTTGAAGGTGGAGGATAGTATCTGTAAGTTTGCGAAGAAGGGTATGACGCCGTCTCAGATCGGTGTGATTCTTCGTGACTCTCATGGGATTGCTCAGGTTAAGAGCGTTACTGGAAGCAAGATCTTGAGGATTCTTAAGGCTCATGGTATACCTTTTTTGCTTTTTGTTAATCTTTTTATGTTTTTGATTGTGTTTGTGTTTTGGTTAATATGAAGTTTTCGATTGAATGCGAAATGGGGATTGTGGGATTTGAGTGTTTGTGTTTGTGAAGTTACGTTTTGAATTGAATGTGTAAATGAGGTTTATGCTGTTTGTTTAGTGTTTAGTTATGTGATTGAGACTTGGTTGCGGTAGCACATTGAGCTGTTTTAGCATTTTGAAGTTGTGCGGTTGAAAGTGTTTTATGTCTGAATCTTCTTTATTCTCGTTCCTACTTTGAATTGGCCGTCTTGTTTTATGATTTTTGTTTGTAACAGTGTGGCTAACTTACTTTTGTTTTGTTAGGTCTTGCTCCTGAGATTCCTGAGGATCTATACCACCTTATCAAAAAGGCTGTGTCAGTGAGGAAGCATTTGGAGAGGAACAGGAAGGACAAGGACTCCAAGTTCCGTTTGATTCTTGTGGAGAGCAGGATTCACAGGCTTGCTCGTTACTACAAGAAGACCAAGAAGCTCCCCCCAGTCTGGAAATAGTAAGCATACTCACTTCTTTTGCAGTTTGGTGTGCTGATTGTATTGCTGATTTGCTAGAGTTACGATACAGTGCTCAGATTGTTTAATTGCCATTATGGTAGTTGAAATCCTGTAGGTCTTTCCTATGAGTTGGACAATACTATGCTATTTCTCATGCTTGTATTGGTTTTATTTACGTTATTCGTTGGGGCCGTAGGAATTCCTTTCTTCAATCAGGAAGGAGTGGGGGCTGTAATATCTGAACTTCACATTTAACTAGTTGGTGTGTCATGCTTATTTACCATTGAAGAATATCCTGATTTAGTTTTGGTCTAGTTGAAACTTGTTGTTTGATGGTTTTTTAAGGGTATATGCCTCAAAATTCTGTAGCTCTTGTGAACTGTATTCTCTCACATTCCCAGTAAAATAGGATCCTTCTTCCTGATTTGTGGATACTCTTATAATTTAGGAGTGAACTGAATTAAGAGAGTAGATTAATCATGTTTGTAATTTCATAGTCAAGTCATGTAGCTCACTTGAGAGGTTTATTTCAATCTTACTTTGCCTTTATATTCTTTGAGGCTCAGTTAGCAGTTTATCCAATATGTACCCTAACTTATCCAATGTGTTTGATAACAGCGAGTCCACCACTGCCAGCACTCTTGTTGCTTAGGATGGGAATGAAGCTCTGATAGCTAGCTTGGGTTCTCTTGGCAAGGATGAACGGACTTTTTAATTAAGTTGTTTGCTCGTATTTCCAATTTCTCTGTAAGATTTTGGTATTCTTAATGTATACCTAGGACTTGATGTGTCTTTTTTGTTTTATGACCATAACCATTTTGAGCTCTTTTACGTAAATGCTATATTTGATATTTCTATCTTTTATGTTTTGCTGCTCTATTGTCGTTTATTTTGATAACCAAGTTGTGGAAATTGAACAATATTGATTTCTCCCCAATGATTTAAACACATCTAGTAGAACTAACATTATCTGATGAATTGGTATTTTGGAAGCTACTTTGGCAAGTACCAATATCATCTACCTTCCAAGCTCAGAACAATCTAATGTATGTAAGGATTTGACATATGCCTCAACTAGCCGATTACAATATATCGTTCATCAATCTTGTGTTGCTACTTTCTTGAGTTCTTCATAACAATATCATGGCCAAATTGAAAGATCTAGTCTTCAATATCAATTTGTGTTTACGCTTGGTGATGGTTACAAGTCTTCAGTAGAACAAAAACTGAACAGACATTTTAGTTAGTGTTAGACGGTGAAAATTTTCGGTAACAAAATGTAGGCAAATTAACCTGATCCTTAGCAAGGCCCAAATCAAAACCCACACCGCTAATTAAAATGGCGGTATTTTATGGCCTGGAAGAAGAAAAAAGACTAAAACCTCTCAGGTCTACTAAAACCCTATAAAATTTGAGAACGCAAATTCGTTCTCTTCTCGCTGTGGACAACGAGAGCTCCCTCTTGCCTTGTTCTTCGATCCGACTTCAGTGCCCAGGTACCAAATCCTTAACACCCATTTCATTTCCTTTTCGTTTATCTCAGTCTGCGTTCCGAACGAAATTTGTACCGAAACTGTATGTATTGAGCTATTGTTACTTCGCTGCTGAATCGTTTGCTGAAAAATTGACTGAATAGTTAAGACTTCAACTACCCTTTTGATTTCGTCTTCAAGTTCCGACTATCTCCATATGTTATTGGACCCTGGGAAGTTGGAACTTCATGTTTCTATGGTTTTGTTAACAAATTGATGCATGTTGTTTGAGGTGTTTACTGGCTAAGGTTTATTTTATTTATCTAGATGAACCCTGTACAGTTGTGTAGGCCTTTTCGCTTGTAAAGCAACTGTTAGGTTAGATATTCTGGTTACTATGCCTATTACAAAAAGCTGTGCTGCAAACAGTCCTATTGCTTTGGGGTTGTCCGTTATTTTCGTGTGGAATATTCTTTTATTGCTTATTCATCATCAGTGCCGGATTTAGCCCTCCGAATTCACAGGATAGATGTTAGTTTGTTTGTAAACTATTAGGCCTCATTGAAATTATGAAAGACAGGCACACACAACCACACTGTTGCGTTACAATGTTTTGTGGGATTTTGGCTGATTGTATTCTGAATTTCTGATCCTGTCCATTATTTTCTTTGAAGGAAGAGCCTGAGTAAGCAAGCGAAATGGGTCAAGGGATTAGAGAATTCACTGCCATAGTCGAGAGGGATGGTGTTCACCAACCAGTTCTGGATGCACAGAATGGCGAGGAGCTGATGCATGTTCAGCCTGGAGTTTCTATTGTCCTTGGTAGTCACCCTCCTGAGTCCCCTGGCACGCTCTATATCTCTACCAAGTATGTCCTGCCCTCTCTAACTCTGGTATTCATCTTCTGTTTGTGTTAACGTTAAGGGCAAAAGTAAAGAAAGAACAGTATTTAAAGAATGGGGATGGGTTGAACTTTGTTTCTACGAAGTTACTGTCCATTTAAACAGTTTATGTGTTTTTGCAGGCAAGTGGTTTGGTTGAGTGACACCAACAGGACCAAGGGTTATGCAGTGGACTTCCTGTCTATATCACTGCATGCTGTCTCCAGGGACCCAGAGGCGTACACCTCTCCTTGCATATATGCTCAGGTATAGTTCTTTCATATGGTCTCTTGTTTGGAATTTACAGTGTCAGAATTTCTGGTCCATTGTATGGTTTCAAGAGATGGTTTTATCATACTTTAATGATCCTCTGGCTTCTTATCTTGTGTGAACTCTGAATGTCTGTTGTTTGGCAAGTTTTAAAACGATGTTTCTAAGTTAAGTATGCAAACAGATTTAATGATTAAGAATTTTCTTTGTTTTGGAAGCATTTCATCAGAAACTTCTAGTCTTTTTCTGAACGTAGTGATAGCCCAGTTTTGCATCTATGCTCTGTGCTTCAGAATTTATTTGCTTCTTTCTTATTTAAGATTTGCATAATCTTCACCATATCTTGAGCTAGGCTTAACATTGTTGGTCTTGACTGATTGTAATATTCAATGTTAGTTTGTGTTGTTTGGCATTTTTGTGCATGTTTTTCTGATTACTATTTTTTACTTTAAAGATTGAAACTGGAGCTGACGAAGATGAGTCGGAGGGCTCAGATGAAGAATGCAATGGTGTTTTGGTTCTGTCCAAGATCACTGAAATGAGGCTTGTCCCTTCTGATCCTAATCAATGTACACTTTCTCTTCTTCTCTCCTTCCTTACTTCCATGTCTGAAATGTAGCCGTAAATGTGATACTTCCATGTCTGAATTGTACCCGTAAATGTGATACTTGTATAGTATTTTGCTGAAGGATAACTAGTATATTGTTTTTTTGTATGGCAGTGGATTCTTTGTTTGATGTATTCTGTGAGTGTGCTGAGCTGAATCCTGAACCAATTGAAGGTTAGAGCATCATTCTTTCCTTTTGTTTTTGTGATGCGGCATAAGTTGTGTTTGCTTCATCGGCTCTATTCTAATACTGTACTATTGACGATAATGAAGAAGAAGAGCATAATTGGATTTTCAGTGCTGACCAGTTGGAAGATGAGGCAACAGGTCTGGGATGGATCAACTATTTTCTAGTTTATGTGTTTGTCTTTGAGTTGATAAAATCTGTTATATCACTGATATCTTTGTGTTTCATGTTATTTCCAGGAGATGATTCTGAGCCTTCAATTGCAATTGGGCAATCTAATGGGGATCATGACCTAGCTCGTACTGTGCTTGAGGTAAGTGATGAATATTCATTAGTCAGTCTCTTTGCATCAACTTAATTAAAGCTTTGAGCTGATGTTGAATTGAAAACATTTTCATCTTATGCAGCTTCAGATCAATGACCAACGCTTTGAGGATGCAGAAGAGATGAGGCTGACAGTGCACGACAATGAGTTTCTTCCTCCTATCAACATACCATTTTCAAAGTTCAAACCTTTAACCAGGACAATTTTATGCCTATGCCCTGGAGTCTTGCTGTATATGTGAAGAGATCGTAACTTGTTGTCTTGTTGAAGTACTGACCTCTATGTATTTGGTTTGTAGAATCTCTGGGAAAATTTTACCAAAGGATTCCTTTGATAATGTTGCAGATTGTTTCTGGATTATTATAAACCCAATTTCCGATAGTGTTAGCGTTCTAATCTGCACCTCCTCTCATTTTCATTTTCTTTTTGCATGCAAACCTAGAAAAAGGACTAGAATTAATTTCTGAGACTTTAAATCATGAATCAAATGTTCATTACACAGAAACTGATCAAACAGTCGTCAATCAACTTGTTGAACAATCATTCCTATGCTTTCTACAAAAAGAAATATCATCGAAATGGTTGTTTCTATTCATAACATCAAAACTGATACTTAGACCTCCTCACTCTACATAGCTCAAATTTATTTTTACAATTAATCAAAAAACAATTTGATATTCACACCTCTCTATTTCCGCGACAATGCCCCTCGTCTAATGAATGACATGTACAACTTTCTGTTTCCAAGTGACAGAAGAAACTAATCAAAATTCATACCTCCCAAAAATACAATCAATGGATTAATCTAAACGACAAATATAAAGAGGTGAAATTTATACTCATTATTTTACAATCCACGCTCCTACCATTTTTTTAAGGTAAAATGTTAAAAAAGACAAAACACATATTATTAAAAATAAGATTTAAATTACTAAAAAATATATATAAATTATAAAATTAAAAATGTAAATTTCAATTCCTCACCTCTAAGAATAATGAAGTTGCACATTTCATAGCAAAAATAATCAGTGAGCCTAGGAATAGAATTCCAACCCGACCCGCCCAGGACACGTGGCAAAGATGGTTTGCCAAACCCTAATGGCCCGTAATATATAGTCTCCACAACACTTCGCTTCTCTTTCCATCGCTTACCGCTGCTCCTTTAGCTCCCTCTATTCTCCGCCGTCACCTAGGTCAGTCTATCTCTTTCTCTCTCTGCCTCTCAGTTCAGATTAGGTTTAGCTTAGTAATGCTTAGTCCCATTTTTGACAGATTGGGTTTTGTTAATTTGGTTGTGAATTTGATGCAGAGTAAAAAGCAGAGGAAGGTTGAACACCATGGCGTACGCAGCGATGAAGCCAACCAAGCCAGGCCTTGAGGAGCCACAGGAGCAGATCCACAAGATCAGGATCACTCTCTCTTCCAAGAACGTCAAGAACTTGGAAAAAGGTCCTTACTTTACCTTATTCCTCTGTTCAATTTCTAATTATTTCATTGAAATTTCGTATATATTGAGTTTACCATGTTAAATTTTAGTGATATTTGTTAAAGAAAGTTGTCTACTATGTTGGGTAAATGACCCACTTCGTGGTTTTATGGAATAGTGTACCTGAGTTTTGTACATATTGGAATAGACATGTCTAGGGTTGCAATAACTTTTATGTTCATGTCGATCAATGTGATGGTTTTAATGAGCTAGCTCGTTTTCCTGAATTCGGTTTGGTTCATGTCACGGTTTCTGCAAATATCGAAGCATTAGTTGTGTTTGGTTATGAAGTGTTGTTTCGTTTGAGGACTGTTGTTTAGCTTGTCGTCCTGATATCTGTTTTTGTTTTGATAGTTTGTGCTGATTTGGTTCGCGGTGCCAAGGACAAGGGGCTCAGGGTGAAGGGGCCAGTGAGGATGCCTACCAAGGTTCTGCACATTACCACCAGGAAGTCTCCCTGTGGAGAAGGTATGTTTCTGCGTCAATTGAGCTTTAGTGTGGATCAATAAGTGGTTTACTGCATCCTTGTTAGTGTTGAAATGAATTAGATGTATAGCATTTCGTTGTTCTTAGGTTCTTCATTTAAAGAGGAAACAAGTCTGAAGCTTTCTAGTTTTTGTTGAGTCGAAGTGTATGTAATCTGTGTCTGGGTATGGTGTCCCTGCAATTGCTTTACGTACTTGAATAGTCATTGAGTATGTTGTTGTACGCTTGCCTTTTGTTTTGCTTTAACAATTGCTTTGTGATTTGCAGGTACTAACACATGGGACAGATTTGAGTTGCGTGTGCACAAGCGTGTTATTGACCTGTTCAGCTCACCTGATGTTGTGAAGCAGATCACCTCCATTACTATTGAACCTGGCGTCGAAGTGGAGGTCACAATTGCTGACCAATAAACATTTCACTTTAAGATTCTGTCTAGCTTTCCTAGTTAACTGAAAATGTTCTATCCGTGCTGTTGTTCTTTTTCCATTTTGAAGTTGAAGACATGGTAGTGTTTGCAATTTTCCTGGGATGATGGTTTTGATATGGGCATGTACTTCAATGCATATTTTTAATATTTAATAGTACTATTATTGCAAAATGCTTCAGTTTATCTCTTGTCTTTGCCTTCTGTTTATAAGAATCTATAATAAGACCATTTCGTTAATGACATGAATAGATGACTTGATCTTGAGCGTAGATTTCTTTAGCTCTATGTTGAAAAAGCTGTGATGTTGTACTGCCTTTGATGATACCGTTTTATTCTTTCTGCTTGAAAACTGAGTGTTAAGCTGCTGGCTGTACTCGGCTTCCAAGTTGTTTTCATGATTTTGAAATCTCATTGTTCACACCAAGTACCAAACCCTCCCTATAAGATGTGATATGGTAAAATTTCATATATAGCATATGAGCTTCTGCTCTTGGCAAATTCTATGATATAGTGCCCCTCATTTTTGGAATGTTCCTAACGACTGCTTTGATAAGTTATCAAATTGTAAAACATAATCTATCAAGAAGTTTAAATTTTCAAATGGAATCATCGTAACACTCCAAAGCACTGACTGTTGCCCGTAATAGTTCTGGCCAACAGTCAATGATAACCATAACAATTCAGCAAAAACAACAAAAGATGATGATTTCAATCCGCCAAGATAACAGAAGACCTTTAACCCCTTGCATATGTCAGAACTCAGAAGTTTCTTGTATTCCTTTGTATACAGAAGAGTGAGAAGACCTCCTTGCTCAGTGTGAATACTCATTGTATTCAAAACTTCACCAATCTCTAACAAAAAGCCTATCCCGTTGCCCCTTGATTCCTTGTATGGAGACAGTCTGGAGGTGAGACTCCAAACAAGCAGGAAGCTACTGTGGATTGAAAAGCTCCCGTCCTAACTCTTCTCTGCGACGCCATTCATTGTCCTGCAAATTATTTAAAAGAGTGGATAATAATAAGAATTAGTAGCTGCATGCTGGTATCAACAAGTAAAAAAACATGCACATATCTTACCTCAGGTTTTAAGACCACCAGATGTTTCAGATTAGGACATCTCCAGTAATCGAAATCATGCAGAACCAGCACCAATCGACTCAGATTAATAAACTCAGGCGAGTAGGAAGCCTACATGAAAGACAAAAGTGATCCACTCCTCAACAACTTCAAACAGTGTGTAAGTATGAAAAAGATTAGCAACTTACATTGAGATCTTGGAGACTAAGAGATAGATATTCAACATTGGAAATTTTGCAAAGAGACCAGTAGCGCCATCATCAAGGTCATCATCGTAATCAATACACTAATGGTTAAGATGAACTTTGTTTTCATTTTCAAATGAGAGAAGGCGATATAAACCGAAAGTTAAACAGGTTTTACCAAGCACCGAGAATCAGAGTTTTACCGAGAATGAAGTGAAAAATAATTGATTTTGATGCTTGAACCTGCATGTGTTCCTAATTCCTGATGCCACTAGTATTTACACACACCAGAAATAACTAGGAATCCTTTTCTTACTTGGATAACCCTAAACCTCTTTCCTTATTTCTCTGGGAAATGTTACACACGGGGGCTTATATATACAAGTTCATCAACCCTCCATCTGTATTCTTAAGTATTATTCTATCTGCAAACAAAGAAGATGGAAGATCGTCCTATAAAGAAGAAGACAGAAGTCCACGGTGGCCAAAACGTCGAGCTTCCACCCGAGATTATAGATGCGATTCTTTTAAGGTTACCAGTGAAACCCTTGTGTCGCTTCAAGCTTGTATCCAAGTCATGGCAGTCCCTAATCTCCCATCCTGATTTCGTCGCAAACCATTCCAAAGCCGCCGTTGAGAATAAGGACAGACGGCGCCTCGCTCTTTATCAATATTTTAACGTACTCATCGCTATTTCGGCTATACTCTTTAAATCTCGACCAATTTCTCAATGAGAATGATCATCACGCGTACGTTGATGGTAATTTAGTAGCAGCACCCACTGAGCTTGATTTTTGGGCTCCCTCTGTCCGTTGTTCCTGCTATGGCTTGTTCTTGTCGACACAGTTTGCTAGAGACAACTGTTACTGTTTGATCAACCCTGTAACCAAGGAATCAAAGAAACTGCCAAAGCCACCAATATGGAGACTACCACTGGATCCCTGTTTTCTTTGTGTATATGCACTTGGATTTGATCACTCCACCAATGAATACAAGGTGATTAACGGGCAGGAATATGATGATGGACTTGTGTTTAGCGTCTATACATTGCAGACCGGCTCTTGGCGCAAGATTGACGTCTTATTTCCCTACCAAGTTTGCGGTTGTTTGGATGGTATCATGGTGAATGGTCATGTTCATTGGTTGGCGAGGAAGGTTGCAGATCAATCATTGGTGATTATATCTTTCCTTTTAGGAGAGGAGAAGGTTAGAGAAATTGCACTACCGCCCAATGCTCCTAATGATTCTATTCGACTAAGGGCATTCAGAGATTGGCTATGTGTAACATCAACATCATATATAGCAATATTTAATGAGTTTTGGGTTATGAAGAAATATGGAGTGAGCGAGTCTTGGGCTAAAATGAGGGTCTCCAAACCATACAAGGATTTGTCACATTCCGGTTTCTGGACAGAAACTCTTGATCTTATGGTGTTTAATAAAAAATTATTAGTTATGTATAATTTTAATGACGACAAATTTTGGACTTTATCAACTGGTGGTGTAGTTGAAACTATTCGTAGTATAGGTAGCTATGTGGAGACCCTGTCTACCTTAACTCATCAATCAAGATCAACAAGTTCCAAGGAAGATGACAGTGACATTATCGAGTATTAGTTCTTTATTTTAGCATAACTTGTGCAATTGCTATGCAAGGAGGCTCTTATATGAACTTTTAACCATTCATTTTGATCTCAATCAGAACGAGCAACTGCCAAAGGGTGAATGATATGTTGCTCATTTATATAGCACATACATGTTTTCATAACACCACTGCAGCACAGGTCAGGATAATTTTGGTAAAAACAACTTATTTGTAAGAGGATTTGTGCATGATATGTTGGAGATAACTAACCTACAACCAATGCCCAATCATATCCATAAAGAGCATAGCAGAGTGATTGTACAACCTTTAAAGGCCCTTCTGATCTTAAATAGAAGTTCTTTCTCTTATATGTAATTATGTACTCTCCGTAACCAAAAATTGGGTATGAGGACGTTTGCCGGTTATTATTTCCTCTCTATTGTACATCAAAGCTCTGAAGCATTTGTTTTACCGAAAAACAACGTTCTGTACATCTTGTCATGTACTGCAGGATGGCTGTCCAAAAGGATCTGATGTTAAACAGATGGGTGTTGAGAGTAATTTGGTTGGTAAACCTGAGGGGGCTGCTAACCGGATAGTTGGAATTCAGGAGAGTTGTTTTGTTGCAACATATTTCCGGACACCAGAAATAGGTTTTTTTTTTTTTTTTTTTTTTTTTTTTTTTTTTTTCACTTGGATAGTTGGATATGTATTTCCAGGGCAGGATCTCTTGGTCTGATGCTCAATGCTTTCGTTTTAGGAGCAATGTCATATTCACAGTTGCTTGAGAATGAAAACAGAACGACCAACAATGAATTTGTTTAAGTTTAATGGACAAGCTATGAACATAAATGCATAACACTTTTAGATTTCTAGCTTCTATTTTCTAGTTGCTAGCGCAGGATCTGTAATCATGATACACACTAGTAGCTAAAACAGCCATAATGTTCGATGCTAATTAATAATATTGTAGGGAATGGCACTTGCAGTAGTTTTAATCCCATCATGTACTGTGTTTTTCATGCATATTTGTAAGTGAAATCCCAACAATCAACATTCAAAAGGTCACAAGACCTTGAACCCCTTACATATGTCAAGAGTTTCTTGTATAACTTCTTCTTTGTACACAGAAGATCCTCACTCTCAGTGTGAATACTCATTCTATTCAAAACTTCACCATTCTTTAATAAATACTCAGCCACTTCCATCTCATCTCGTTGACCCTTGAAGCCTTTTATGGAGATAGTCTTGAGGCGAGACACCAAACAAGCAGAACGCTCCTGTGGATTGAAAAACTCCCATCGAAGCTCATATTCTCTACGACGCCATTTGTTGTCCTGCAAATTATTTGAAAGAGTGGATGAAATAAAAATTGTTAGTAGCTGCATGCTGGTATCAACAAGTACAAATACATGCATATATCTTACCTCATGTTTTAAGTCCAGATTTTTCAGATTAGGACATCTCTTGAGACATTCAATAAGAAACTCCCAGTAATTGAAACCATGCAGAACAAGCACCAATCTACTCAGATTGACAAACTCAGGCAAGTAGGACGCCTACATGAATGACAAAGAATGATCAAGCAGAATTCTTCATCGAGTTATTAAACTGTCAAAGGCACTAGAAACCTAGAAGGTATCCAAAGCATGAAATGTGTTTGGTCAAAAAATAAAGGAAAAGAAAAATAATATTAAAAGTCCACAACACTACATTTAGTGATTCACTCCTCAACAACTTCAAACAGTGTGAAGTATGAAAAAGATTAGCAACTTACATTGAGACCTTGGAGACTAAGAGACAGATCTTCAACATTGGAAATTTGTGCGAACATAGCAGTAGCACGATCGGCAATGCCATCATCAGCACCATAATCCTCATCATCAAGGAGTTCAAGTTTAACCTTGACTAGAGATTTTCCATTCTCAAGGATATATTTATTTGGAAATTGAAAGTGATCAAGGAGATCAAAATTTTCCAGCTTTGGGAATTAATGGAAAAGACAACGGAATAAGAATCTATGTGCACCATTGTTAATGTCTTCAGTTCAGGAGCAGAGATATTGATGTTTGACAGTGCAAGAACCCCAATGATAGTCGGGTCTTCAAGTACAGGGCAACAAGTAAAAAGGTTTTCTAGTGAATTCCGTGAATCGTGGTCAGAATCATCAATCTCAAGATAAAGGACCTTGAGGCTTGGGAAACACCCTTCCATAGGGCAATTTGAGAAACTAATACAATTGGAACTCCGGAGCGGATTCCCTACACCTAGGTGCACATGAACCGTTCACATGGGTCTAACGTCTGTTAGCAGTCGTTGTTTAAACGGAGAGATTCCGTTGGTTAGTCAGATGCAAACGAAAAAAAAAACTGCAGTGAAAACGAAATTACCTTATAGCACTGTGGGAGGCAGACAGTCGACCCATTCCCTGCAGAGATTCATTCTTGCTCTCTGGCCTAATCCCACGACGGCTTCGCCGAAGAGATTCGAAGTCTCCGATTCAAACCTCAAAAACCCACGCGGTATCCGAATCCGGCCAGGGCTCTGCTTTCTCTCACCGTGAAATCTGCACCGACTACAAATTGTTGTTCCGATCGAGAATTGCAGTCATTTGCTCCGATTGTGATCCAAGTACATCCATTCCAAGCTTCAAGAGAACGAACCCACCATTCGTTCCTCCACAAAGAGAGAGAGAGGTAAGAAGGTTAAATATTAAACTTGTTTTCGAGGGGAGTACTCCCACGCAAATTTTCTTTCAGTTTCACTGCTTAATCTTCTCTCCCTGATTATTACTATTATTTGAATGTTGGGTTGAATTGGTTTGTTGGAGTTGAACTGGAAGATTTTTTTTTTTTTTTTCAATTCGAGAGTCTGGGTTTTACTGGGTTAGAAGAATTTTCGATGTTACTATGTCTATGTATTTAGATTGATGCTTAGTTTACGAAATTTGATTACCTTCTATGTTTAGCTGCGTATAGATATGCTGATTATAGATTTGTTTAGCTGCATTAATTCATGTTTGTTAGTTGTCTTGTTTATACCTCTATATTACCTTTTTTGATTATGAATTTGTGATATCATGATATCTAGTCTGATGTAATGAGATAATATAGACGCATGTAGGTGATGACATCAAATGATGAGGCCTCAAGTGACGACTGTAACGAAAGAAATAAGAGAAGAAAACTCAGAGAAAGGTTTGCTGCCAGGAAAGGTGAGACCAATGAATCGTCCCATGGTAGTCCTGGATTCCACATTAGTGTGTTTGAAGGTATACCATTGTTGAAATCGGGAGTACCTGTTATAAAATCTGACGTGTGGAGGCTTAAATCAATAGTGGGATGTTTAGTTACGAATAATGAGACATTGAAACAACAAGTAATTCAAGTACAAGAGTTGGTCTGTAAACTGAAAGTTGGTGGTATTGAAGGTATTGTTAGTAAGGTAATACATGATGTGACGATAATGGGGGCAAACACCGTCTATAAGGTTGCTGAAAATATTATCCCTCCCATGAAGGGGAATGGTGAGCATGATTTGGTGGCAGACATTTGCAAGGAGTCAAAAAAACAGAATTATAGTCTCTACCCCCCAATAACATTGGACAGCAGTAGAAAGCACCGAATCTGTGGGAAAATCCCTGCAAACGAGGTAACATGTTAAAACATTCCTAGTTACCAAAATGGCATTAGTGATATATGACCTATTGATACTGAACCGTTTTACAGGTTGACCATTTGGCAGATAAGAGGGAGACGGACAAAGGAAATGAAAAAAGTGATGCAATGAAAGAGGCCAGACGGAGAAACAGAAACAAGAATTTTCCTTTGATCGGAAAGATATCACGGAAGGATTCTAAGGTCTTAAAGTTCTTATTTGGGAAGCCAAGGAAAGGAGGACATGAGTCCAGGTCAGTAAAGACATTATAAGTTTTGTGACCTGTATTTAGGATTTTCAGTTAGGCATTCAATGCTATATGAAGCTTATGTGCTTATGTTTTCAATAATTTATTTGAGTTTTGGTTGATATTGTGACTGCAGAAGAGCATTATTGTTTTTGACCAGTGCATTTGATTAATACAGGGAAGAAGTTGCCCGCAGTGGGGATTTTGGGGTGTCCCTTGAGGATATCCAATGTCTTTGCCCGACCGTCTCAATTTCTTCGATGGTATGCGAATGAATTATCCGTGCCAATTTCTTCTAAGTTAGTATTGCACATACATTATATGGCGGTAATCTTAACTATGTGAGATGACTGAAAATGATTCAGGTCGTAAACATTTGGGCGGCGTACTTGTGTCAGACCAACTCTGACTCATGGTTCTTGCCTACTTTCTTTGGGGTATAAAGAAATCACATTGGGAATAATAACTATGCTATTTTACCTATATACAAACAATGTTAATTATGAAAGCTATGTTATTGTCTTCATGAATAGGAACATGCCAGGTTAAATCAGGATCCATCTGCTGTCCATGTTTCAATGGCATCAACAATTGTTCATTGTCGGCTGCAGAGATTCCATAGGCGATTAAAGCATTGTGTTCAGGTAATTAAGGGTTAATTCATTACATTGATATTACGCTGCTTGTCATGTGTATAATTTCCTGTGCTTTTGCAGATTTTCATCCCGTTGCATGATGAAATCACAAACCATTGGTTTTTGTTGGTTATGAAACTAAAGGATAAAATTGCCGAGTTGTGGGATTTTGTGCCTGAATTGACATCATCATTGAATAGACGAATTGAGATAGCAAGAGCCACCGTAAGGCCTTTGTTAGTAATTGTCGGATTTCGGTTGCATTTATTTGCTAACTTTTTTTATATTTTGTTGGATCTAGATGCTTCTGCTGCAGACGGTGTTTGCAAGTGCAATGTCAAAGTCCTCCGATGTTTATTACAATTTTCCCTCCTTTCGCCTTTCATTTCCAGAAGGTAACCCAACCACATACAACAAATATGACAGTGGGATCTACATCATGATGCAGATGAAGTGTTATTCAGATAAGTGGTTTGAAGGGGTATGTTTTCTTAATAAATTCAGTATGTCAGTTGATAGTATTTACCAATACCGTAGCTAATTTTTAATTTTTTTCCTTTATGAACAGTACAATTCGGAAGTGATGCGGTCTGCAGTTGCGCTTGAAATTGTTAATAATCAGAGCAATGAACTATTGAAATCGGTTATCACAGCTGCCATGAAAGGTAAAGGTTTCGAAGAAGGTGGTTATAATTCTACGGAGACCACACAAGCCAATGTTGTAGTTGCAACTGAAGTAGTTGCCAGTGAATGTGACAAAGCGACAAGCATAATCCACGAGAAGTCTCCCAACGGCTGGAAATGTCGCAGCCATCGCAAGAGAAAATCCCGTGTGTGATGGTGTTAGGGAAAGTGCTGCATTTTTGGTTTATAGTGTAGGCGTACATATGCCTTTCGACTCTTGGTCCATCTATATGCCAAAGCTATAGGGTTTATTGTCGATCTTTTGTCAAGTTTGAGTTTTGGTGCAGTTTACAAACAGAAATTCTGGAATGATCGATCATCCAATACATTTGAATTTTGTTGTTGTTGCTCCTTGTTTGTTTCTTTTGTATGGTCTTTGGCATTGCTATGGAATTAGAAATTGCTGAAACTTCTTCGAAGTATGCACAAGAACCATTTACTTCTAACAAAACATGTACAGTAGAGACTTGATTCTCTCTAATAAATTTTTATACCTTTGTTTAAATTGAGACTTGAAGTAATTAAGACTTGAAGTAATTAAGTAATTAAATTGAGACTTGAAGTAATTAAGATTGTTCAATCCATAACAAAGGTAAGTTACGAGTTACGACATTTCAACAATTCAAACTAGCTAGGAAATATATAGCCGTAGTCCAGTACAAAATATACCATTTTAAGGTAATTATCAAAACAACTAGGGAATGAGCAAAGGTAAAGGCTTCTTTTACTTCTCTACTTCCCGGTGTTGCGAGCTAAGCATCTGTCCACTCTCACATGCAAGTCCACCACCTCGTTCTTAGGATGCCTCAGACACTCCACCACCAAACTTGCGCGTTCAATCTCCGAATTGTACTGCACATTTCAGAGTTTAGTTTGATCATTGTTAACCTAATACAAACTGATGAATTCAATTTGGTAGAATTGGTTTACCTTCGCAGCCCAATCGGTACCATATTTTTGCATATTCCTAATGACATAAACACCGCAATCAAAATCGTTCTTCTGTTGAGGTCCAGTTCCATTAGCCTTGAAGGGAAGGGTTCCAAAGGCAAACAACTTATTTGCTTGTCTAAACTTACTGTCCCCATAAATGCGATCCAGCATGTTCAACTAGTGCAACATATATTTTCTTGTCACAACAGACTTCTTATGCTGATTACCAGCATTCAAGCTACCTCTCAGCTCTTCTACTTCGTTAACAGGACGTGCCTTCCCAGACTCTTTTCAAGCACCTTGTTTTGAGCAAACCAACGATCGTCTGATTATTACTGCTCCAGAAGCATTCCAATCAAGCTTAAACTTCCTCACGCTGAAACCCATGGCCAATGAATAATACGAGTAAAAACTCTCCACATCTTCAATAGTCTTGAAAGCAACACCATGAAGATCTTCTGTTGTCAACTCCCTATACGGCTTACCATTGAAAAGTGCAGTCATACAATGTTTCCTCCTCTATACCCTTTGTGTCTTCCAAATGCTCATCCAAATCATCATTTTCCTCTCCTGTACCGTTTGAGCCTTCCATATGCTCATCCAAATCATCACTTTCCAGATTCGTGCAATCCAAATCATCACTTTCCAGATTCCATATGCTCATAAACCAGTTACTACTGTCTTCCATATATAACAAACCTGTGAACAAATACAAGAATGCAATGCGTAAACAAAGTGAAAACCTCGTATAAGTGATGCAAAATTATCAATCTACGTGTACGATCTGATATCATTTTAGTATACAACTCGAATATTGATTTGTACCTGTGCAAAATAAACCGGAGTCGACTGCAATGTTATCAAGGGTAAATCAGACGGACTCAAAATCTGTGCGAAACAATCGAACAGAATCAAAATTGGACGAAATCAATTACAAGTTCGATATCAATCTACATGTAATCAGACGAGAATCAAAGACTTTATTTGTACCTGTGTGAAACAAAAGGGGCAATGTAACACGCAAACCCGAGTTCGAAGAAAAACTCGGTGGCTACTGTTGAGGAACTCGGTGGCGAGTGGCGACTATTGAGGAACTCGGTGGCTACTGTTGAGGAACTCAAAACTTGGCTGTGAACTCGATCGGTGCACTGCTTTGTTTCGACTTTACCCTTCCGTTAAACTGATACCAATCCTAAAGTCATTTGCAAGACTTTTGAGTTTCAAGTTTCGACTTTTGCCCTTCCATTGAACCTCTGCCATTAAACTGATATCGATCCTTGCGAGACCTTTCGTGTTTCGAGTTTCGACTTTTCCCATTCCCATTCGACTTCGCCAAAAAAAAAAAACGTTCAGACTTCACCCTTCCATTAAACGGATCAATCCTTACAATTCATTTGGGCCGAATCTTTTGTTTTTCCTTCAGCCCAATTGGATACGGATTAAAAAGATTTGATTTTCTCTCCTTTAAAAAATAATTAACAACTTTTTTGAGATTGAAAAATAATTATAATTAACAATTCATATCAAACAAATTCAGAATAAAAGAGTAAAAGTTTTTATCAACAAAAAAAAAGAGATAATAACAACCATAACGTTTTACAAGGGCTAACTAGGTTTTTATAGATTTCTATAAATCCCTATTAACTAATTTCTATAAATTTTTATAGTTGGGCTTACCACAAATCTTCGACACAATCTATGGTTAGAATTATATATACACCGAATTAATTCTACGTACACCGCATTTTATGTAGAATAAAATTTTCCTAATTTCTATAGTTTGGTCTTCTATCAATGACTACGGAACTAAAAGTATTTTAATCTGATCGATTGTGCTTATATGAATGAAGTCTCTTCAAAGAAGCTCAAGTAGCCAAATTTTCTCTCCAAGCTACTTGCAAACTTTTGATCGCAAAGGAGATTTATCAACATCTAGAGAGAATTAAGAAGAAGAGAGGACACTAAATTAGATCCTAATAATGCATCAAAGAGCAAAGTTCACATGACTAGTCAAACAATGGATCTAACACAAATATATATAAACTCTGTACATTTTGCAAATTGACATGTTTTACTTAAAAATAGAGAAATATTTCGTAAACGATCAAAATCATGTTTTTTTTATAACTATTTTAATTGCAAATAAGAATATTTGAAACATATTATACAAAGCCACTCACCTCGTCAACTTGAATCTCCACCAAGAATATCAATCGTAAATCAAGTCTCCTAAAACGTGTCATATAGAAATCATCGTTGGATCTAACCCAAACCTCAATAGATAGGAAGAAGACATCAAGACGAATCCAAAGCATTTCGTGGATTCCAAATCGAAATTACGGATAAAAAATTATGATCCTTCGAAGTTTAGTCGTAAAAAAAATCTAGAGTGAGAAAATCGAAATTACGGGTCAGCCTATTTATAGGCTCAATTTGACAAAGTGACACTTGTGAAGAAGAGATGAATGACACAAACATCTAGGGTCGGTTTCTAAGCTTGGTGTAATCACAAAGTGACACTTGTCTCTGTCGGATGAGAGATTCTAATTTTCATAACATTTATCGCCACATGTCAAAGCTAGATTCATCTAAATCACTTAATCCGCCACGTGGCGACCAACCAAAGCCAATCTGATCACTTGCCACACGTGGGTCATAGCTATGTGGGGACCGAGTCAGAAAATTGACCAGTAAAGGCGCGCCACGTCACCATGTGACCAACTTAGATGAAACTTTGACAAAGATTTAAAAATCGTTAAAAATAGCTCGATAGTCCGAAAAATTAACCGAAAAATGTGACGAACCCGCGGCGACCTCTACTTTCTATTTTTAAGAAGAAAAATTAATTTTAAGAAATTTCAAAAATCAGGATGTTACAAAATTATAACTTTGCCTATAATCTTTTTATTTTCTTGTTTACAATATAGGCTCCCTTTTTAAATAAGTGAGATTGAATGGTTGTAATGAGGGTACTATAATGCAAATTTTGTTCTTATCTCTCTCTTTTGAAAGCAAGGTAATTGAATGATTAGGAAGGTGACCTCCACTTCAGATCGAATGAAAATTTACATATTATTCAAAAAAAAAGACAAAGAAATTGTACAATATTCCTAACCATATCATGAAAATAACAAGTATGGCAGAAAATGCTTACTTCGGCACTATTGAATAGTCTTAGAGTAGTACCAGATGCAGCTTCAATTTGTTTCATAATTGAGAATGAGATGTCAAATGAGTGGACCACATGACATTAACTGTAATATGTAGTGCCACAATGTCTTCTTCTGTCCTTAGTTGGTAGAAAACGGTTGTTTAATTGACACTCTGGCCTTAATTAGGGTAGTAAAAATTTCTTGTACTTCTGTTTGTTTCAAAGTTGAGAATGAGATGTCAAATGAGTAGACCATATATATGACATTAACTGTAATGTGTAGTGCCACAATGTCTCGTACTTCAATTACACGCCGCCATCCATTTGCAAACCACTATGCCGCTCCTTGAAGTCCAAATGACTCTCCAACCACATAAACACGACGACAAAATCAAACCAGAGCATGTATCCGACTTCAAAACGCTGCATATCCAAAACCAGAGCATCTAGCCTCACATCGACGACGATACAGCCCACCCGAATTATGTAGGTACATATAAGTGTGGTCAATCTTTATCATTGCATGTATAGATATAAAGGTATATCCTATTAAATTAGCGATGTGGATGAAGAATAAATTTGCTAATTTGGCAATTGACTCTTATCTTTGTGTTATAAAAACAGTAAAATGGATACGGAAAAAAATAGTTTTACTTGTATTTGGTTGAGTTTCAGTTGATATGATCACTTTTATTTCTCAAAAAAAAAAAAACAAATCTATATGAACACTTTTAATTTATAAAATTAAAAAGCTCTGGTGCATTATTTAAGTAACATATTTATGTTTTTTGAATAATTATAATACATAACTTTTTAAAATAATATATATTCAAAAAAAAAAACATGTTTTGTCTTCATCACCCAGTAAAAAAAAACCACCAAGGAAGAACCTGAGCCCAAAAGGCCCAGGCCCAAACCACCTCATCATTCCTATACTCTCTTCATTAGCCCAAAGCTGAGGCAAGGCCCAAAGATTCAAGCCCAACCCCAAACCAAAGAGGGAAGGAGTACAGCCACCCAGCCACCCTATCTGCACCACGCCGTCCGCCGCCGTCAACACTTCCGGTGACAGGCCTTTCCGGGAAGTCCTACCCATCACCGATGGCCTTAACAACCCCTCGCCTCCTTGGAAACTTGAACTCAATCAAAAACCCAAACGCCCTCGATGAGTCTCCGAAATCTGATGCCCAGATGGACACCCGCCTCATTGCAGCTTCGCCCTCCGATCAGCCGCCGCCTAGAATCGATCCCCTGTGCCCGGACCTTGATCGCCGCCAACCTAGGACGATCCACAAACCTCAAGGAGCGCCGTCGTCGTCCGAGAGAATCTTGGCCGGAAAGATCTTGCAGCCTCCGTGTCTCCACCAATACCGAACAGATCAACAAAAGCCAGAGCCATTCTCCCTCCCAAATAAACCGCCACCAGAGAAAGAGAGTACAGAGCTCGGGTCCCCGATCCTTATTGGCGCTCGGAAACCGCCACCAGAGGATCAGCTTTGATCTCCCATACCATCCCGCCCAATCCCCTCGCTACCACCATAGAGCTCAACCTAAAAGAAGGTGACTTACAGGCTAGACGAAGGGAGAGACTCTCAACGGCAGCCAAAATTCGCGATGAACCAAACCCTAGATCTAGGGTTGGTCGCCGCCGGGACAGAGAGAAAACAGCTCTCATTTTTTTCTGCTTCTTCATGAATAGAAGCTTGGTTTAATTTGACTAGCAAAATATTCATCTCTTTTTTGTTTTTACCATGTTTTAATTTTTTTTACTGTTTTAACAGTGTTAAGATTGCTGTTAGTGTCACTTAACGGCGTTAGTATCGATGTTAGTGCCTTTATAAAACTAGATCAAATAAACGGTTGAGATTAAATTATAGCTATTGGTTCACTTGTACCTTGGTGCATACAAGAACTTTCGTTGGAACTCACCTTCAAAACAACAAGTGTTTTGCGCATGAAAAGACTTTCAGGAAACAATAAAGGGAATTCTTGATCAAGATTCAATGGATTGTAAAGTTTAAGACGAAGCTTGACAACATTGTGCTCAACAACAGTGCAAACACATCTATGAATACGAGCGTAATCATCAGCTAACATATCATTTCGTGAGCCTTCATTATTATAAGTAAGATCAAATTTTAACATGTCTGTCGAGTTATGAAGGGAAACCACACTGTCAACAAATGTCATGAAATGATCATCACACTCGTCATCAAAATCACCCAACCGAATACTAGAAATGGAAGTCCATAAGTTGTTCCATCTTTTAGACAGAATGGTGGTCTGCACAGCTAAAACTGAATCATCAAGCAAGGAGAGTATGCGAACAAGAACATCATTTGTCATTTGGCTTATCCTGTCTTCTCCTAATTCCTCTTCAAGCTTTGGTAATTTGGGAGCCATTTGCACACTGATTGGTTATATCAAATTATTAACAAGACTGAAATTGCAATAACTCAAAAACACGAACAGAGTCCTAAACTATTTACAAAATCTCAGCAAATCATTCAGCCGGGAAGTAACAATAACATAATATACACTGATTTTCGGTACAAATTTCGCAGATTTCAGAGAAAGAAAAAAAATACTAAAAAATTGATGAGGAAAACATATAAAGGATAAGGATAAAGAAACTGATATTGGAATAAGCTTGTATTCTTATTATAGAATGCAATTGCATTGGTATATATATACACAAACCCAGACGGGTGAAACCCTAGCCCTAGCTGTACAAGGTAACTACAATCCCTGGAAGTAAGGGATTACAATTAGATTACAACTCTACCAACTTAAGTATCAAGGCACCGTAGGATCCTTTCCTTTAATACTCCCCCTCAAGTTGGAATGTAGGTTGATTACACCCAACTTGTGAAGTAGTGTGCTGAAGTGAGCTGACCCGAGCGGCTTAGTGAATAAATCCGCTGGCTGCTCTTTCGTTCCAATGTGCATAGTCTTGAGTAAACCTCTTTGGATCTTCTCACGAACCACATGGCAATCAATCTCGATGTGCTTAGTTCGTTCATGAAAAACTGGGTTGTTTGCAATGTGCAGTGCAGCTTGGTTGTCGCAAAACATTCTGATCGGATTGAGTTGCTTCACTCTCAAGTCATTAAGTAAGCTCTTGAGCCAAGTAACCTCACAGCTTGTTGTTGCCATGGAGCGGTACTCAGCTTCAGCGCTGGATCTAGCAACAGTGCTCTGCTTCTTAGTCTTCCAAGAAACTGGTGCATCTCCTAACAACACACAATAACCAGTGATGGAACGTCTTGTATCTTTGCAGCGTGCCCAGTCTGCATCACAATAAGCAGTGAGTTCAATGCTTCCTGTAGATGGAAGAAGAATACCCTGACCTGGTGCCTTCTTGATGTAACGAAGCACCTGATGAGCTGCTGCTAGATGAGGCTGCCGTGGCTTTTCCATAAACTGGCTCAGGATGTGCACGGCATAGGCTAAGTCTGGTCGCGTGATGGTCAAATATATTAACCTGCCTACAAGACGTCGATATTGTGAAGGATCAATGAGCAGCTCCCCTCCTTCTTGAGTCAATGAGATATTTTGATCAACTGGAAACGAGGAAGGTTTTGCACCAAGAAAACCAGTGTCCTCTAGTATCTCCAATGCATATTTCCTCTGGCAAAGTGCTATCCCTTTTCTTGAACGAGCCACTTCTATGCCGAGGAAGTACTTAAGTTCTCCAAGGTCCTTGAGCTTAAAACGGCGTGAAAGAAACAGTTTTATAGCTGTGATTTCTTCCAAACTGTTGCCTGCCAAGATTACATCATCAACATACACAAGTAACACGGTGAGCTTTCCAGAATGAGCCTTGACAAATAAGGAATAGTCAGACCATGATTGAGTGAACCCTGCTGCCTTGAGTGCCATAGAGAGTTTGATGAACCACTGCCTACTAGCTTGCTTCAAGCCGTAGAGGCTTTTATGCAGCCGGCAAACTCTAGTCTCCCCCTTTCCTCCAAAGCCAGGAGGAAGTTTCATGTATACTTCTTCAGTGAGGTCGCCATGGAGGAAAGCATTGTTCACGTCAAGTTGATGAAGATACCAGCCTTTGAGAGAGGCGAGGCCAAGAAGGACTCGAACGGTGGTGAGCTTAGCAACCGGTGCAAATGTCTCACGATAATCCACTCCTTCGACTTGACTGTATCCTTTGGCAACGAGTCTTGCTTTGTATCTTTCAACACTGCCATCAGCTTTAAGCTTGATTTTATAGACCCACTTGCATCCAATAGGGCGTTTATGAGGAGGTAATGGTACGAGACTCCATGTGTGATTGCTTTGAAGCCATCTATTTCTTTGCGCATGGCATCTCGCCATTCTGGAACTTGAACAGCCTGTTGGTAAGAGGTAGGTTCTTTGTGGACAGAGAGGTTAGCAGTAAAGACTCGATGTGGAGAGGAAAGACGATGGTAAGACAAAACAGTAGAAAGGGAGTGAGGAGTACCTTGATCCATGGAAGATGATGAAGGGGACCGAGAGGGAAGTGCTGCCTCAACGTGGAAATCCTGCAAGTATGTTGGTGTCCTAGTTTGCCGAGAAGAGCGTCTAGGCTGTGGAGCAGGATTGGGAATGACTGCTGGAACAGGATTTTGTATTTCGGTATCTTGGGAGGTTGGATCATGAGGTGGTGTGTCGGGTACAGTAGGAATTGGTGGATCAATGGTTGGTGTTTGCAGCGGAAGAGTGGGAGAAGGACTATCCAAGATATCTACTGTATCCGAAACCCTAGGAGTGACGGGATCATCACTATTCCTGGGTGAACTAGGAAACTCAATGTCAGTAATAACCCTAGGCTCACCCGAACCCCTAGGTGGATTTTCATGTTCACTCGCAACCCAAGTTTGGTAAGGAAATTCGGTTTCATAGAATGTTACATCCCGGGAAACAAAGACCCGTTCGCTTTCAAGGTCATACACTCGGTATCCCTTTTGCCCTTGTGGATAGCCTAGGAATATGCAGGTAGTTGCTCTAGGATCAAACTTGTCTGGCTTAGATGGGTGTGTAGAAGGAAAACACATGCATCCGAAAACTCTTAAATGTGAGTAGCTTGGAGATTTATGAAATAGCCTTTCGAAAGGAGTTTGACCTGAAAGCAAAGGTGTAGGAGTGCGATTTATGAGGTATGCAGATGTGAGAATGGCATCCCCCCAAAACATTTTTGGTAGTTTGGCTTGGAAAAGAAGAGCCCGAGCTACATTGAGTAAGTGACGATGCTTGCGTTCAGCAACACCATTTTGTTGTGGTGTGTTGACGCAGCTTGTCTGATGAATGATCCCATTTGAAGAATAGAAATCTACCATTTTGAATTCGGGACCGTTATCACTACGCACAATTTTAACCTTTTTGCCAAACTGATTTTCGACAAGTTTAATGAAATCAATGAGAAGCTGGCGAGCTTCAGACTTTTGTACCATCAAGTAGACCCAGGTGGACCTAGTGTAATCATCTACAATGGTCAGAAAATACTTTGCTCCAGAAATTGAAGGTTCATGATATCCTCCCCAAATATCAACATGGATTAAAACAAAAGGTGACTCACTTGAAATAAAACTTGATGGAAAAGGGTTCCTGGTTTGTTTAGCCAAGGGACAAACTACACACTTGTTTGAATCACAAGTTTTGCTTGAAATAAAAGGAAATAAAGAAGAGACTCTACTGGAAGGGTGACCGAGCCGTTGATGCCATAGATCACTCGAAATGTTGCTAACAGCATTGCATGTTCCTTGCTTGGTTTGGTTGAGGCAGTATAGTCCGTCCCTCTCATGGCCCGTCCCAATCATCTTCCCGGATCGAAGGTCCTGTACAAAACAAACCTGTTTGAGAAAGATGGTGATACAAAACGAATCATGTGCTAGTTTGCTAACGGATATGAGATTGAGGTAAAACATTGGGACACACAAGACATTTTGTAACACAAACTGGGAGGAGAAGACCATTGTGCCTATATGAGTAACCCTAGTTGTATTACCATCAGGAAGTTTGACAAAACGATTTTGTGTCGGCGTGATATGAGTAAGTAGAGTAGGGTTACAAACCATGTGGTCAGTGGCACCACTGTCCAAGATCCATACACTAGACTTCTCATGGTTATGAAAACGAAAGGCTTTACCTGAGAGGTTTTCATAGGGTGAGATGTTACCAGCATGGTTTGCAGATGCTGTCTTGTTGTTGTTCAACGTCTCCATGATCTTTTGGCAATCTTCCTTTGAGAATGGGAAGTTGCTAGCACTGCCTTCATCAAACATTGCTGCATTGTTGCCTCTAGCATAAGCTTGAAGCCCCTCCATTGCTGCCTTCTTCTTCCGACATGTCTCGACCGCATGTCCTCTCCAGTTGCAGAAGCTACACCTTAAGTGCGCCTTACAGTACTTAGTAAGGTGGTTGTTCTTGTTGCACTTGGCGCATCTCTGTTCATTCTCCACATGCTCCTTTTCTGGGTTGATGTTCCGCGCAGAGAACGCTGCTCCTCCAGGTTGAGCTGCCAGTTTGGTGCCAGCAGAAGCTTCTGCTTGTTTTTCAGTGCGCAAGGTCATAGCAAACACGGTGTTCAATGATGGCAGCGGATCGATGGCCACTATAGTTCCGCGCAGCGTTGCAAAGCTCTCATTCAACCCCATGAGGAATTGCATCGTCTTTTGATTCTTGACATAGTCACCAATCTTTACTCCTTCTTCACAATCACAAGTAGATAGGTCACACAGAGCGTCCCTTTCGTCCCACAAAGCTTTGAGCTTGTTGAAGAAAGTGGTGACCGTCTCTGTCCCCTGTTCACAACCATGGATAGAGTTTTCGATGTTGAACAGCTGAACGGTTGTTGCTTGTGAGAAGCGCTCCTTTAGCTCTAGCCAGATCTTCCTCGCTGTCTTACAATGCTTAACGCTGCCAGATATGCCTTTGCTCATGGATGCAATGAGCCAAGTCTTTACCAGAGTGTCACAGCGTTCCCATTGAAGCTTTTCTGCCTCATTGATCGCTGCTTTTACCACGGATCCAGTTACGAACCCGATTTTGTTTTTGATTGTCAATGCCATGCTGATTGACTGACTCCATTCGGCGTAGTTATCTTCCATCAGCGGTTGTGCTACAAGGACTGCAGCAGGCTGGTCTGAGTGATGAAGATAAAGGACATGGTTAGGGTTTTCCCAAGGTTCAGGTGTTCTGGAAGTGCCTTTGGCGGCCTTCTCCTCATCACCATTTGCCATGGATCTCTGTGTATGTATTTGCCTAGATCGATATAGGCTCTGGTACCATAAAGAAACTGATATTGGAATAAGCTTGTATTCTTATTATAGAATGCAATTGCATTGGTATATATATACACAAACCCAGACGGGTGAAACCCTAGCCCTAGCTGTACAAGGTAACTACAATCCCTGGAAGTAAGGGATTACAATTAGATTACAACTCTACCAACTTAAGTATCAAGGCACCGTAGGATCCTTTCCTTTAATAAAGGAAATGAAATGGGTGTTAAAGATTTGATACCTGGGATCTGAAGTTGGATCGAAGAACCAGGAAAGAGTGAGCTCTCGTCGTCCACCAAGAGTGACGCCCACTTTGCTTTCTCAGTTTTTCTGGGTTTTACAAGACCCGAGGGTTTTTGAAGATCCATTCTTATTTTCCAGCCGTGTGGGCATTTTGTTTGGACTTCCGCGTACATCTCTTTGCTTCTTCTTTTTTTGTCGTCTTTTTTTTCTTTTGTTTTTAAAACTCAAAGTCTCAAGTGCTACAAGTCTTTCCGTTGGTCGAATTTTCAACTCACACTTGTAACAGAATTTTGAAGTCCAGTGTCGGTTGATCTTTTATCTACTATGTAGTCTGAGTCTTGATCACGTGGAATTTGGTTGTTTGACTCGTTATGAGTCACTTATTCATAGTCGATGGATTATCATATGGTGATAATTGAATCTGTATCGAAAATTAGCATGAACTTTATATTTGACCATGATATGTCAAATAACAATTGTTACAAAGAGAATAAGAACACAAATCGATGGATGATACTGTTTTCGGGTAGTTGAGGCATATATCAAATGTTGTAGGTGACTACTAAGAACATCAGATTGTTTGAGGATAATTTAGCATTTGAGTTTGGGGAAACCCTAAACCTAAATTAGCTATCAAAATAAGCAATTTCCAAGCCAATTTGTTTCCATGATTGTGAAACCTCACTCATCATTAAACCAAACCCTCACTATATATATGATGGAATTATTAAATATAACAAATTGACATATATATGAGCTTTTGCTCTTGGCCAACTCAATGATCTAATGCTTCCTCCTTCAGGTATGTTCCTCACGTCTTTGATTCGGTCAAGGTAAACGGAACGCGGAACTTGCACAACACTTTGATTCTTCTAAATTAGTTTATTCAGTGATGATGGATTGATGGTGATGATAAGAGAATTTTACCACATTGTTTCAGACATTTCGTGTCATCCAACAGTCTGCCAAAAATAAAAATGAAGAGGAAGGAAACCAATGCTGCTGTTTGTTTTTACTTCTTGATTCTTATCATGGCCATTGGAGAGAACACAAGTACTATTCCAGTTAATGTGGGAGTGATACTCGATATGGATGATTCGCTAAGTACAGTTTGGTTGAGCTGCTTCAACATGGCCCTGTCAGACTTCTATGCATCTCACGGTTCCGCGAAGACGAGGCTGGTCTTGAGTACTAGGGACTCCAGAAATGATGATGTTGTATTGTTGTAGGTGCAGCTGCTGCAGGTATATAAATATGGTTCTAAGCTATTAGATTTAATTAATTTTATTTGCAATGATTTTGAGTCCTTGTTCTTACATTTTTTTTCTTCTATTGAACTAATCATCACAGCTTTGGACCTCATAAAGAATGTTCAAGTTCAAGCGATCATAGGGCCTGTATCATCAATGCAAGCCAATTTCCTGATTGATCTAGGAGAAAAAGCTCGTATGCCCATGATCTCATTTTGAGCAACAAGTCCTTCTCTCACCTCCCACCCAAGCTCGTATTTCTTCCGAGCTGCACAAACTGACTCATCTCAAGTGAAAGCCATAACTGCTATTGTCCAAGCTTTTGGGTGGAGAGAAGCTGTGCCAATCTATATAGACAATGCCTTTGGCGAGGGGGTACCCTTCTTGGTGGATTGATAGGAGCACAAAGTGCTACGTTTATAATGTATTTCCGACCCTATTTAGATATGTAATTCCCTTAACAATATTCATATTAACTAAGTTTGTGTTTTTAGGTCATAAATAAAGCCAAGGAGCCTAAAAGAGACAAAAGAGGAGAAATCTTGAAGGAAAAGGAATTCATGTTGTGCAAGGAAAGAAATCAGAAAATCTGTCAGAAATCGTCAGTCAACTTCGACAGAAGATTTCGATCAGCTCACAACGATCTAGAAGATATGTCATATATCAATGGAAAGCTACAAGAGTCTACTTTCCAGAAATTTTTACGGATCGTCAATACCTATTTTGGAGAAGAAGTTATGACCGTTTGAGCGGTCGAAGGTCAGTCTGCCCGAATTTCTGATTTGGACCAAAACTTCTATTTTGAGGCCCAGACCACATTGGTAAGCCCATGGACGAGTTTTGAGGGTTTTATAACCCTAATCACAGCAGAGAAGAGGGGAGATTAGAGAGAGGAGGACGAAGAGATTAGAGAGGAGGCAGCGATCTCATCATCAGAACCTCTAGAGTTGCAGACTCGCACAAGGAAGCCTCCAATCCATCATCGATCTCTCCATCATCCACGGTTTATCTTTCCTTTGTCATCTTTTATTCTCCTTGTGTGTTTTTGCAGCCATGTGTGGCTGATTTCTCTTAATTAGGGGCAAGGTTTGAAGCCCCAAGAATGTTTTAGATATTATTTTGAACCTTGGTTTCGAATTATTAAGTCTTTCAAATTGTTTATTTGGTTTTGGTTTATGGAGAACTCTTGCTTGTTTATGTTCATGTGTGCGCAACATAGAACATTATGAACTTGTAAGTGGGGCTAGAATTAGGTTGTTTAATCTCCTAAACGGTTAATACGGCTTAGTTCAAAGTAGTAAAACCTATAGGACAATAGGTGAAACCAAATAAAAAGGATTGCATGCTAGGTAGGCGTTCCACACTAGTTTTGCATACTTGTTCAATCAAACTTTCATTGATCTTAATGCTTAGAATAATTTGTTGATAGGATAGCGTCTATACCTTGATCGGTTATTCTAAATGCTTAGTAATGGTGCGTTCATCTTACTTAAGTATTCAAGGGAAGTAATAAGGACTTACGCAGTGCGTTCACGGTTTGTTCTTGATTGATACCGATTTGTGACTTAATGATTGAAGCTTTGGTTGTTAACATGTCTTGAAACATACTTGGTGGTGGATTTCCAAGTCTCTAACGTCTCATCCATTTGATATTTTCTTATTTATTTTGTTTCTTTGTTTTCTCTTGTTTATAATCACAAAACCCCATATCTGTAGTACTATTATCTTTTGTTTTCTCTTGTTTTGTAATTAACGTAAAGTTGTAAAGGTACCCTCAATCCCCGGCTCGTAACGATACCCTTATTTGCTATATACTACAATTGACACAAAAGGGTTTTAATTGAAACGCCCGGTTTCGGTCGCTATCAATTTTGGCGCCGTTGCCAGGGATTGAAAAATCCCTAGCAATTTGCGTTAATTCTTGTATATATATTTTCTGTTTTAATAGCTTTCAAATTATATTATTTATTGTTTTAGGATTTGTGATTTAGTTTTGTATATATTACTAACTATTGTTTCTGTTTTGTTTTTCAATGTGGCATCAACCTTACGAGGTGTGTTCTAGATGCTCCATGGTAGGACATTCAACGGAGACATGTCCAAGCATCCAATATCACGGATACTATGATCAAAATATGCTTGGAGGATTTCAAGAGAACCAAGGGCATTGGAATGATTACTATTCACCTCAACACAATACAGTAGTGGATGATCCTCTTTATTCTTCATGGAACACCAATTCAGACATGCAACAAGGATTTTCCAATGAGTTCCAAGATTCTCCATATTCATTCCATGACTACTGGACACAAGCACCATCTTATCAAATCTCAGATAAGTTAAATCATTACGATGAGATGATCAAGTCTATAAATGAGATGAATGAGGCTCTAGCTGCTTCAAATAAAGCTTGGATTGAGGAGCAAGAAGATTTCAATGATAGTTGGGAAGAAACTAAAAGGATTTTGGACACCTTAATATCTCAAGAGCAACCATCTTCGTTGATGACAACTCCACATGAACTTCCCGCAACTTCAGCTCCATGTCAACCTCATGATTTAATATTTTTTGAGGATGAAGAAACAGATTTGGAGGAGTCCTATGAAGAGCCACGCGATGTTGAGACTTTTGAGGATTGCTTAAAAGAGGAGTCCATCAAAGCTCCTACATTTGGACCTTTATTGCTAGTATATGGAAGACCACATGATTCTTCACTCCGTCACTCAAGCTCTGCACATGTTCTTCCTTTCGAAGCATCATGTGAGTTTGTTGAGCATGTGGATATGGTGGTACCTGAATGTCTCAAATCGGATAAGGAGATTCTTGTTGTGATTGCGAATAGTTGGAGACAATGGAAGAAGAGAAAGAAAAAGAGAAGCTTCATATCCTATATGTCCATTGCTCCCAAGTTACTTAAATTGCTACCAAAGGACCATGAAATATCTTTGAAGAGGGTCAAGCATTTGATCGAACCGCGGCCTAAGCCTCCTGATTATTCTTGTTGAAAAGCCATTGGGAGGCAACCCCACTGTCTATGCTTTCTTTATTTTGTTTGTTTTGATGTGTTTTGTGTGTGTGCAGGTGAGAGTTGAGAAAGTTGAAGAAAACTCCAAATTCAGTCAAAACAGTGCTCTCGGCAAAACAGTTCTTCCGACTTTGGAGGGCTACGGTTTGCAGATCACAGAACCTGGGACAGTGTGCTTTATATGAAAAGAAAGATCTCTGAGTCTAGTTTATGTAGGATTTTACAGAAGTGGATTTGGAGACCCGAGTCATTCTCAGTTTAAAGTTGAAGGCATAGTTTGTTTTGAGTCTTTGTTTTAGATTTTGCTAAGGGACTAGCAAAAGCTAAGTGTGGGGGTATTTGATAGGAGCACAAAGTGCTACGTTTATAATGTATTTCCGACCCTATTTAGCTATGTAATTCCCTTAACAATATTCATATTAACTAAGTTTGTGTTTTTAGGTCATAAATAAAGCCAAGGAGCCTAAAAGAGACAAAAGAGGAGAAATCTTGAAGGAAAAGGAATTCATGTTGTGCAAGGAAAGAAATCAGAAAATCTGTCAGAAATCGTCAGTCAACTTCGACAGAAGATTGTGATCAGCTCACAACGATCTAGAAGATATGTCATATATCAATGGAAAGCTACAAGAGTCTACTTTCCAGAAATTTTTACAGATCGTCAATACCTATTTTGGAGAAGAAGTTATGACCGTTTGAGCGGTCGAAGGTCAGTCTGCCCGAATTTCTGATTTGGACCAAAACTTCTATTTTGAGGCCCAGACCACATTGGTAAGCCCATGGACGAGTTTTGAGGGTTTTATAACCCTAATCACAGCAGAGAAGAGGGGAGGTTAGAGAGAGGAGGACGAAGAGATTAGAGAGGAGGCAGCGATCTCATCATCAGAACCTCTAGAGTTGCAGACTCGCACAAGGAAGCCTCCAATCCATCATCGATCTCTCCATCATCCACGGTTTATCTTTCCTTTGTCATCTTTTATTCTCCTTGTGTGTTTTTGCAGCCATGTGTGGCTGATTTCTCTTAATTAGGGGCAAGGTTTGAAGCCCCAAGAATGTTTTAGATATTATTTTGAACCTTGGTTTCGAATTATTAAGTCTTTCAAATTGTTTATTTGGTTTTGGTTTATGGAGAACTCTTGCTTGTTTATGTTCATGTATGCGCAACATAGAACATTATGAACTTGTAAGTGGGGCTAGAATTAGGTTGTTTAATCTCCTAAACGGTTAATACGGCTTAGTTCAAAGTAGTAAAACCTATAGGACAATAGGTGAAACCAAATAAAAAGGATTGCATGCTAGGTAGGCGTTCCACACTAGTTTTGCATACTTGTTCAATCAAACTTTCATTGATCTTAATGCTTAGAATAATTTGTTGATAGGATAGCGTCTATACCTTGATCGGTTATTCTAAAGGCTTAGTAATGGTGCGTTCATCTTACTTAAGTAATCAAGGGAAGTAATAAGGACTTACGCAGTGCGTTCACGGTTTGTTCTTGATTGATACCGATTTGTGACTTAATGATTGAAGCTTTGGTTGTTAACATGTCTTGAAACATACTTGGTGGTGGATTTCCAAGTCTCTAACGTCTCATCCATTTGATATTTTCTTATTTATTTTGTTTCTTTGTTTTCTCTTGTTTATAATCACAAAACCCCATATCTGTAGTACTATTATCTTTTGTTTTCTCTTGTTTTGTAATTAACGTAAAATTGTAAAGGTACCCTCAATCCCCGGCTCGTAACGATACCCTTATTTGTTATATACTACAATTGACACAAAAGGGTTTTAATTGAAACACCCGGTTTCGGTCGCTATCAATTTTGGCGCCGTTGCCAGGGATTGAAAAATCCCTAGCAATTTGCGTTAATTCTTGTATATATATTTTCTGTTTTAATAGCTTTCAAATTATATTATTTATTGTTTTAGGATTTGTGATTTAGTTTTGTATATATTACTAACTATTGTTTCTGTTTTGTTTTTCAATGTGGCATCAACCTTACGAGGTGTGTTCTAGATGCTCCATGGTAGGACATTCAACGGAGACATGTCCAAGCATCCAATATCACGGATACTATGATCAAAATATGCTTGGAGGATTTCAAGAGAACCAAGGGCATTGGAATGATTACTATTCACCTCAACACAATACAGTAGTGGATGATCCTCTTTATTCTTCATGGAACACCAATTCAGACATGCAACAAGGATTTTCCAATGAGTTCCAAGATTCTCCATATTCATTCCATGACTACTGGACACAAGCACCATCTTATCAAATCTCAGATAAGTTAAATCATTACGATGAGATGATCAAGTCTATAAATGAGATGAATGAGGCTCTAGCTGCTTCAAATAAAGCTTGGATTGAGGAGCAAGAAGATTTCAATGATAGTTGGGAAGAAACTAAAAGGATTTTGGACACCTTAATATCTCAAGAGCAACCATCTTCGTTGATGACAACTCCACATGAACTTCCCGCAACTTCAGCTCCATGTCAACCTCATGATTTAATATTTTTTGAGGATGAAGAAACAGATTTGGAGGAGTCCTATGAAGAGCCACGCGATGTTGAGACTTTTGAGGATTGCTTAAAAGAGGAGTCCATCAAAGCTCCTACATTTGGACCTTTATTGCTAGTATATGGAAGACCACATGATTCTTCACTCCGTCACTCAAGCTCTGCACATGTTCTTCCTTTCGAAGCATCATGTGAGTTTGTTGAGCATGTGGATATGGTGGTACCTGAATGTCTCAAATCGGATAAGGAGATTCTTGTTGTGATTGCGAATAGTTGGAGACAATGGAAGAAGAGAAAGAAAAAGAGAAGCTTCATATCTTATATGTCCATTGCTCCCAAGTTACTTAAATTGCTACCAAAGGACCATGAAATATCTTTGAAGAGGGTCAAACATTTGATCGAACCGCGGCCTAAGCCTCCTGATTATTCTTGTTGAAAAGCCATTGGGAGGCAACCCCACTGTCTATGCTTTCTTTATTTTGTTTGTTTTGATGTGTTTTGTGTGTGTGCAGGTGAGAGTTGAGAAAAGTTGAAGAAAACTCCAAATTCAGTCAAAACAGTGCTCTCGGCAAAACAGTTCTTCCCACTTTGGAGGGCTACGGTTTGCAGATCACAGAACCTGGGACAGTGTGCTTTATATGAAAAGAAAGATCTCTGAGTCTAGTTTATGTAGGATTTTACAGAAGTGGATTTGGAGACCCGAGTCATTCTCAGTTTAAAGTTGAAGGCATAGTTTGTTTTGAGTCTTTGTTTTAGATTTTGCTAAGGGACTAGCAAAAGCTAAGTGTGGGGGTATTTGATAGGAGCACAAAGTGCTACGTTTATAATGTATTTCCGACCCTATTTAGCTATGTAATTCCCTTAACAATATTCATATTAACTAAGTTTGTGTTTTTAGGTCATAAATAAAGCCAAGGAGCCTAAAAGAGACAAAAGAGGAGAAATCTTGAAGGAAAAGGAATTCATGTTGTGCAAGGAAAGAAATCAGAAAATCTGTCAGAAATCGTCAGTCAACTTCGACAGAAGATTGTGATCAGCTCACAACGATCTAGAAGATATGTCATATATCAATGGAAAGCTACAAGAGTCTACTTTCCAGAAATTTTTACGGATCGTCAATACCTATTTTGGAGAAGAAGTTATGACCGTTTGAGCGGTCGAATGTCAGTCTGCCCGAATTTCTGATTTGGACCAAAACTTCTATTTTGAGGCCCAGACCACATTGGTAAGCCCATGGACGAGTTTTGAGGGTTTTATAACCCTAATCACAGCAGAGAAGAGGGGAGATTAGAGAGAGGAGGACGAAGAGATTAGAGAGGAGGCAGCGATCTCATCATCAGAACCTCTAGAGTTGCAGACTCGCACAAGGAAGCCTCCAATCCATCATCGATCTCTCCATCATCCACGGTTTATCTTTCCTTTGTCATCTTTTATTCTCCTTGTGTGTTTTTGCAGCCATGTGTGGCTGATTTCTCTTAATTAGGGGCAAGGTTTGAAGCCCCAAGAATGTTTTAGATATTATTTTGAACCTTGGTTTCGAATTATTAAGTCTTTCAAATTGTTTATTTGGTTTTGGTTTATGGAGAACTCTTGCTTGTTTATGTTCATGTATGCGCGACATAGAACATTATGAACTTGTAAGTGGGGCTAGAATTAGGTTGTTTAATCTCCTAAACGGTTAATACGGCTTAGTTCAAAGTAGTAAAACCTATAGGACAATAGGTGAAACCAAATAAAAAGGATTGCATGCTAGGTAGGCGTTCCACACTAGTTTTGCATACTTGTTCAATCAAACTTTCATTGATCTTAATGCTTAGAATAATTTGTTGATAGGATAGCGTCTATACCTTGATCGGTTATTCTAAAGGCTTAGTAATGGTGCGTTCATCTTACTTAAGTAATCAAGGGAAGTAATAAGGACTTACGCAGTGCGTTCACGGTTTGTTCTTGATTGATACCGATTTGTGACTTAATGATTGAAGCTTTGGTTGTTAACATGTCTTGAAACATACTTGGTGGTGGATTTCCAAGTCTCTAACGTCTCATCCATTTGATATTTTCTTATTTATTTTGTTTCTTTGTTTTCTCTTGTTTATAATCACAAAACCCCATATCTGTAGTACTATTATCTTTTGTTTTCTCTTGTTTTGTAATTAACGTAAAGTTGTAAAGGTACCCTCAATCCCCGGCTCGTAACGATACCCTTATTTGCTATATACTGCAATTGACACAAAAGGGTTTTAATTGAAACGCCCGGTTTCGGTCGCTATCAATTTTGGCGCCGTTGCCAGGGATTGAAAAATCCCTAGCAATTTGCGTTAATTCTTGTATATATATTTTCTGTTTTAATAGCTTTCAAATTATATTATTTATTGTTTTAGGATTTGTGATTTAGTTTTGTATATATTACTAACTATTGTTTCTGTTTTGTTTTTCAATGTGGCATCAACCTTACGAGGTGTGTTCTAGATGCTCCATGGTAGGACATTCAACGGAGACATGTCCAAGCATCCAATATCACGGATACTATGATCAAAATATGCTTGGAGGATTTCAAGAGAACCAAGGGCATTGGAATGATTACTATTCACCTCAACACAATACAGTAGTGGATGATCCTCTTTATTCTTCATGGAACACCAATTCAGACATGCAACAAGGATTTTCCAATGAGTTCCAAGATTCTCCATATTCATTCCATGACTACTGGACACAAGCACCATCTTATCAAATCTCAGATAAGTTAAATCATTACGATGAGATGATCAAGTCTATAAATGAGATGAATGAGGCTCTAGCTGCTTCAAATAAAGCTTGGATTGAGGAGCAAGAAGATTTCAATGATAGTTGGGAAGAAACTAAAAGGATTTTGGACACCTTAATATCTCAAGAGCAACCATCTTCGTTGATGACAACTCCACATGAACTTCCCGCAACTTCAGCTCCATGTCAACCTCATGATTTAATATTTTTTGAGGATGAAGAAACAGATTTGGAGGAGTCCTATGAAGAGCCACGCGATGTTGAGACTTTTGAGGATTGCTTAAAAGAGGAGTCCATCAAAGCTCCTACATTTGGACCTTTATTGCTAGTATATGGAAGACCACATGATTCTTCACTCCGTCACTCAAGCTCTGCACATGTTCTTCCTTTCGAAGCATCATGTGAGTTTGTTGAGCATGTGGATATGGTGGTACCTGAATGTCTCAAATCGGATAAGGAGATTCTTGTTGTGATTGCGAATAGTTGGAGACAATGGAAGAAGAGAAAGAAAAAGAGAAGCTTCATATCCTATATGTCCATTGCTCCCAAGTTACTTAAATTGCTACCAAAGGACCATGAAATATCTTTGAAGAGGGTCAAGCATTTGATCGAACCGCGGCCTAAGCCTCCTGATTATTCTTGTTGAAAAGCCATTGGGAGGCAACCCCACTGTCTATGCTTTCTTTATTTTGTTTGTTTTGATGTGTTTTGTGTGTGTGCAGGTGAGAGTTGAGAAAGTTGAAGAAAACTCCAAATTCAGTCAAAACAGTGCTCTCGGCAAAACAGTTCTTCCGACTTTGGAGGGCTACGGTTTGCAGATCACAGAACCTGGGACAGTGTGCTTTATATGAAAAGAAAGATCTCTGAGTCTAGTTTATGTAGGATTTTACAGAAGTGGATTTGGAGACCCGAGTCATTCTCAGTTTAAAGTTGAAGGCATAGTTTGTTTTGAGTCTTTGTTTTAGATTTTGCTAAGGGACTAGCAAAAGCTAAGTGTGGGGGTATTTGATAGGAGCACAAAGTGCTACGTTTATAATGTATTTCCGACCCTATTTAGCTATGTAATTCCCTTAACAATATTCATATTAACTAAGTTTGTGTTTTTAGGTCATAAATAAAGCCAAGGAGCCTAAAAGAGACAAAAGAGGAGAAATCTTGAAGGAAAAGGAATTCATGTTGTGCAAGGAAAGAAATCAGAAAATCTGTCAGAAATCGTCAGTCAACTTCGACAGAAGATTGTGATCAGCTCACAACGATCTAGAAGATATGTCATATATCAATGGAAAGCTACAAGAGTCTACTTTCCAGAAATTTTTACGGATCGTCAATACCTATTTTGGAGAAGAAGTTATGACCGTTTGAGCGGTCGAATGTCAGTCTGCCCGAATTTCTGATTTGGACCAAAACTTCTATTTTGAGGCCCAGACCACATTGGTAAGCCCATGGACGAGTTTTGAGGGTTTTATAACCCTAATCACAGCAGAGAAGAGGGGAGATTAGAGAGAGGAGGACGAAGAGATTAGAGAGGAGGCAGCGATCTCATCATCAGAACCTCTAGAGTTGCAGACTCGCACAAGGAAGCCTCCAATCCATCATCGATCTCTCCATCATCCACGGTTTATCTTTCCTTTGTCATCTTTTATTCTCCTTGTGTGTTTTTGCAGCCATGTGTGGCTGATTTCTCTTAATTAGGGGCAAGGTTTGAAGCCCCAAGAATGTTTTAGATATTATTTTGAACCTTGGTTTCGAATTATTAAGTCTTTCAAATTGTTTATTTGGTTTTGGTTTATGGAGAACTCTTGCTTGTTTATGTTCATGTATGCGCGACATAGAACATTATGAACTTGTAAGTGGGGCTAGAATTAGGTTGTTTAATCTCCTAAACGGTTAATACGGCTTAGTTCAAAGTAGTAAAACCTATAGGACAATAGGTGAAACCAAATAAAAAGGATTGCATGCTAGGTAGGCGTTCCACACTAGTTTTGCATACTTGTTCAATCAAACTTTCATTGATCTTAATGCTTAGAATAATTTGTTGATAGGATAGCGTCTATACCTTGATCGGTTATTCTAAAGGCTTAGTAATGGTGCGTTCATCTTACTTAAGTATTCAAGGGAAGTAATAAGGACTTACGCAGTGCGTTCACGGTTTGTTCTTGATTGATACCGATTTGTGACTTAATGATTGAAGCTTTGGTTGTTAACATGTCTTGAAACATACTTGGTGGTGGATTTCCAAGTCTCTAACGTCTCATCCATTTGATATTTTCTTATTTATTTTGTTTCTTTGTTTTCTCTTGTTTATAATCACAAAACCCCATATCTGTAGTACTATTATCTTTTGTTTTCTCTTGTTTTGTAATTAACGTAAAGTTGTAAAGGTACCCTCAATCCCCGGCTCGTAACGATACCCTTATTTGCTATATACTGCAATTGACACAAAAGGGTTTTAATTGAAACGCCCGGTTTCGGTCGCTATCAATTTTGGCGCCGTTTCCAGGGATTGAAAAATCCCTAGCAATTTGCGTTAATTCTTGTATATATATTTTCTGTTTTAATAGCTTTCAAATTATATTATTTATTGTTTTAGGATTTGTGATTTAGTTTTGTATATATTACTAACTATTGTTTCTGTTTTGTTTTTCAATGTGGCATCAACCTTACGAGGTGTGTTCTAGATGCTCCATGGTAGGACATTCAACGGAGACATGTCCAAGCATCCAATATCACGGATACTATGATCAAAATATGCTTGGAGGATTTCAAGAGAACCAAGGGCATTGGAATGATTACTATTCACCTCAACACAATACAGTAGTGGATGATCCTCTTTATTCTTCATGGAACACCAATTCAGACATGCAACAAGGATTTTCCAATGAGTTCCAAGATTCTCCATATTCATTCCATGACTACTGGACACAAGCACCATCTTATCAAATCTCAGATAAGTTAAATCATTACGATGAGATGATCAAGTCTATAAATGAGATGAATGAGGCTCTAGCTGCTTCAAATAAAGCTTGGATTGAGGAGCAAGAAGATTTCAATGATAGTTGGGAAGAAACTAAAAGGATTTTGGACACCTTAATATCTCAAGAGCAACCATCTTCGTTGATGACAACTCCACATGAACTTCCCGCAACTTCAGCTCCATGTCAACCTCATGATTTAATATTTTTTGAGGATGAAGAAACAGATTTGGAGGAGTCCTATGAAGAGCCACGCGATGTTGAGACTTTTGAGGATTGCTTAAAAGAGGAGTCCATCAAAGCTCCTACATTTGGACCTTTATTGCTAGTATATGGAAGACCACATGATTCTTCACTCCGTCACTCAAGCTCTGCACATGTTCTTCCTTTCGAAGCATCATGTGAGTTTGTTGAGCATGTGGATATGGTGGTACCTGAATGTCTCAAATCGGATAAGGAGATTCTTGTTGTGATTGCGAATAGTTGGAGACAATGGAAGAAGAGAAAGAAAAAGAGAAGCTTCATATCCTATATGTCCATTGCTCCCAAGTTACTTAAATTGCTACCAAAAGACCATGAAATATCTTTGAAGAGGGTCAAGCATTTGATCGAACCGCGGCCTAAGCCTCCTGATTATTCTTGTTGAAAAGCCATTGGGAGGCAACCCCACTGTCTATGCTTTCTTTATTTTGTTTGTTTTGATGTGTTTTGTGTGTGTGCAGGTGAGAGTTGAGAAAAGTTGAAGAAAACTCCAAATTCAGTCAAAACAGTGCTCTCGGCAAAACAGTTCTTCCCACTTTGGAGGGCTACGGTTTGCAGATCACAGAACCTGGGACAGTGTGCTTTATATGAAAAGAAAGATCTCTGAGTCTAGTTTATGTAGGATTTTACAGAAGTGGATTTGGAGACCCGAGTCATTCTCAGTTTAAAGTTGAAGGCATAGTTTGTTTTGAGTCTTTGTTTTAGATTTTGCTAAGGGACTAGCAAAAGCTAAGTGTGGGGGTATTTGATAGGAGCACAAAGTGCTACGTTTATAATGTATTTCCGACCCTATTTAGCTATGTAATTCCCTTAACAATATTCATATTAACTAAGTTTGTGTTTTTAGGTCATAAATAAAGCCAAGGAGCCTAAAAGAGACAAAAGAGGAGAAATCTTGAAGGAAAAGGAATTCATGTTGTGCAAGGAAAGAAATCAGAAAATCTGTCAGAAATCGTCAGTCAACTTCGACAGAAGATTGTGATCAGCTCACAACGATCTAGAAGATATGTCATATATCAATGGAAAGCTACAAGAGTCTACTTTCCAGAAATTTTTACGGATCGTCAATACCTATTTTGGAGAAGAAGTTATGACCGTTTGAGCGGTCGAATGTCAGTCTGCCCGAATTTCTGATTTGGACCAAAACTTCTATTTTGAGGCCCAGACCACATTGGTAAGCCCATGGACGAGTTTTGAGGGTTTTATAACCCTAATCACAGCAGAGAAGAGGGGAGATTAGAGAGAGGAGGACGAAGAGATTAGAGAGGAGGCAGCGATCTCATCATCAGAACCTCTAGAGTTGCAGACTCGCACAAGGAAGCCTCCAATCCATCATCGATCTCTCCATCATCCACGGTTTATCTTTCCTTTGTCATCTTTTATTCTCCTTGTGTGTTTTTGCAGCCATGTGTGGCTGATTTCTCTTAATTAGGGGCAAGGTTTGAAGCCCCAAGAATGTTTTAGATATTATTTTGAACCTTGGTTTCGAATTATTAAGTCTTTCAAATTGTTTATTTGGTTTTGGTTTATGGAGAACTCTTGCTTGTTTATGTTCATGTATGCGCGACATAGAACATTATGAACTTGTAAGTGGGGCTAGAATTAGGTTGTTTAATCTCCTAAACGGTTAATACGGCTTAGTTCAAAGTAGTAAAACCTATAGGACAATAGGTGAAACCAAATAAAAAGGATTGCATGCTAGGTAGGCGTTCCACACTAGTTTTGCATACTTGTTCAATCAAACTTTCATTGATCTTAATGCTTAGAATAATTTGTTGATAGGATAGCGTCTATACCTTGATCGGTTATTCTAAAGGCTTAGTAATGGTGCGTTCATCTTACTTAAGTATTCAAGGGAAGTAATAAGGACTTACGCAGTGCGTTCACGGTTTGTTCTTGATTGATACCGATTTGTGACTTAATGATTGAAGCTTTGGTTGTTAACATGTCTTGAAACATACTTGGTAGTGGATTTCCAAGTCTCTAACGTCTCATCCATTTGATATTTTCTTATTTATTTTGTTTCTTTGTTTTCTCTTGTTTATAATCACAAAACCCCATATCTGTAGTACTATTATCTTTTGTTTTCTCTTGTTTTGTAATTAACGTAAAGTTGTAAAGGTACCCTCAATCCCCGGCTTGTAACGATACCCTTATTTGCTATATACTACAATTGACACAAAAGGGTTTTAATTGAAACGCCCGGTTTCGGTCGCTTTCATGGATGAGCGCCTTGCAAGACGTTCGAGCTCGCGTTCCTTACCGGAGTGCCATACCTCCAACCGCAACGAATGACCAACTTGTTGGAGAGCTTTACAAGTTGATGACAATGCAAATCCGAGTCTTCATTGTGCACATGACTCCCTCCCTTGGTTCTAGGCTTTTTGCCAAAGCGCAAGAGTTGGGGATGATGAAGGAAGGCTTTGGATCATAACCAATGGGCTAACCAATCTGTTGAGTTCAACAAACGGTTCAGTCATCAACTCAATGCAAGGGGCATTGGGTGTGAGAACTTATGTGCCAATAACAGACGACCTTGTTGACTTCAGGGCTCGATGGAAAAAGAAACTTCAACAAGAAAATCCGACCATAGTTGATGTTGTACTAGATGTTTTTGGACTATGGGCATATGATGCTGCTTATGCATTAGCCCCGGCAGTTGAGAATGTTGGTACTAGATCAACGTTTGGCTTCAGAAAGACGCATGCTTTTATCAACTCATCGACAGATCTCGAAACTCTTGGTGTCTCTAGAAAAGGTCTAGAACTTGCCAATTTCTTGTCAAGTACTAGATTTAGAGGCATTGCAGGATATTTCAGTTTTGTTAACGGTCAATTACAATCCCCAATGTTCGAAATAGTTAATGTGAATGGTAATGGATGGAGCAAGAGGCATTGGGTTTTGGACACCAGAACGTGGACTTGTGAAGGATTTGAATACCTCAAAGGACACCAAAAGTGCATACTGAAGTTCTAAATCTGGTATGGGACCAATAACATGGCCTGGAGATTCTGCCTCAATTCCAAAAGGTTGGGAAGTTCCCACAAATGGTAAAAAGTTGAGAGTAGGAGTTCCTGTGAAGATTGTTTCTCCTGGGTTTGTGAAGGTGGTGCGTAATCCTGTCACTAATGCAACAGAAGTCACCGGATTCTGCATTTACATATTCAAGGCTGTAATGGAGGACTACCCTACGCTGTTACTTCCCTTTGCAAAGCCCGATATATAGTACTAGTGCAGGCAGCTACAATGACTTGGTCCATCAAGTTTTTCTTGGGGTAAAAATCGTAAAATCATTTCAACTAATTCATTTACTTTCTTTTCTGATTTTTGTTGAGCATAGAATATTTACATGTGCGGAACTGCCAACTATGCCCTGATCAGGTCATGGACATTTCCAGTAATTCTCGTGACATGTTTACTTACTTAGAACGCAGCATGCATGACAGAGAAATAAACTAAAGATAACATTCAGTTTTTACATTCAAATTCTTTAAAATTGCTCAACTGATCACATTACCTTCGACACATTTGGACAGAATTTTGATGCTTTGGCTGCAGCGACAACGATTAAAGGGAACAGGTCTCTGTATGTTGACTTCACATTGCCATACACAGAATCAGGCGTGGTAATGGTAGTGCAGACGAAATACAAGAAGAGCCATTATGCATGACTTTTCCTAGAGCCTTTTCAGTGGAAGCTCTGGGTGACAAGTTGTTGCTTTTCCTTCTTCATTGGTATTGTGGTTTGGATTCTAGAACACAGTAAGAAAGACGATACTCATGAATCTCCACAACGTCAAGTCGGCGCAGGCATGTGGGTTCTCCTTCACAGTAATGGTCTCACATCGTAAGTAGCACTCAGTACCTTCACAAACTCTACTTTTATGCACGTCATTCCTTAGTTGCTTGCTTAATAAATCAGTTATCTAATTTGTAGAAAATGTGGCTAGCAACTTGAGTAAGTTTGTGGTGATCCTCTGGCTATTTGTAGCACTAGTATTGACTCAAAGTTATGCAGCTAGTCTATCAACAATACTAACTGTCCAACAGCTAGCTACACCAACTTATACTGATATCGACGAGCTTGTACAAAATAAGGACTATATGGGTTACCCGAAAGGTTCCTTTGTCTACGATCTTTTGATACAAAGAGGTTTTGATGATTCTAAGATTAAGGCCTATACATCACCAGATGAATGACCAACTTTTGACAAAGGGGATTGCAAACGGTGGTCCGGTATTGCTGCTGCTATTGATGAAACACCCAACTTAAAGCTCTTTGTTGCAAAATACTGCTCGAAATACACTATAGTTGGCCCAATTTTTACAACCGGTGGTTGTGCTTTTGTAAGTCCTCGCTCTCTCTTTCTCATATTTTTGTTGCATTCCGAAATATTAGTTTTATCAAGAAATTTTAGGTGAACCACATTTAAGGAACTAATTAAAGCGCAACTTATGTGTCATAATGTTTCATTTAATGAAAGTGAGCTCTAAATGGTTTCTTAAAATGTTATTCACTTAGCATTGGGTTTGTTGGGTGCTCTACCTTGTATGTTTATTGTCATTCATTATAGTTTCAAATAATGTCAGATAGATTTTCACCAAATGTGAATTTGATTTTACTGTATATACATGTAGTAACATTGTCTTGGTATGTAAATATATAGGTTTTCCCCAAAGGTCCGCCTCTTGTATCTGATATTTCAAGGTCGATTTTGAACGTGACTGAGGGAGACGAGATGAAGAACATTGAAAGTAAATGGTTCGGAAAAAAAGCCACTTGCTCAGATAAAAACCCCATTCCCTCTAATTACAGCCGTTTTGCAGTACATAGCTTTTGGATTCTGTTCCTCATTGCCGGAGTCTCTTCCGGTGTAGCTCTCATCCTCCATGCAACAATCTTTATTTATAAGCATCTAAACATCTTGAGGATTTGTTGGTCAGTATGGAGTAGAATTCGGGACCTGTTTATGAACTTGGTCTGGACACTTCATGAATAGAGATTAGACAACAAGCTAATTTTGTCAATTCTTTGGTCTCTTCAATCACTTCTATCTCCTTTAACCGAACGAATATATGTTCTTTCAATAACTATTTCCTACTGCTTTTCACTTTAATCAATCCAAACTAATCAGACACTGCCTAATTTTAGGAAAGATCCAAACAAAAGTTGGCAAAATAACAGTTAATTTCCTAGAATTAACAGGATTTTCAATCAACCTTGATTTCATAGAGCTGGTGATCATTGTTGTTGTTTTTTTTTCTCGTATAATCATTCATGCCGTATGCTCCTGCATAAAAACCCAATCATGATATCAGTGGTTTCTTCGGTTCATTTACATTCATAAAAACTGTGTGGTCACTTTTATCATTCATCCCACCGCAGCATCATTCTGCGTGCAAGCTTTCCTTAAATCACCATAAAATCCATTCAAGCTTTTCCTTCATGTGTTTCCCTTAAAATAAAGGAACTACGGTATGGGTCACAAACATGACTCAATAACTTTCCAATTGAAATGACCTCCGACGCATATGCTATCGGAATAAGAACATCTACCAACCATAACTCCATTAGGGTGTCATTGCGACACCCTTACGATGTTGATTCATGCTCAAGTAATGAAACTTATGCTTAATTTGAATTTGTAATATAAAAGATTGAATCACATCGATCTTTCCGTATATTTTGACCAACATATTTAGTAAAAAGACATGAAACACAAAAATCTCACTATAAGTTCTGATATGCATGGCTACCAAATTATAGATCGGTTTCATAATGTCATTGCCTGGAAAGGTTTTGTAACCACATTAACTGAGATCTTGAATGAGATCGAGCCACCATGAAAATTCACCTTAAATTTCATGTGCAGAGTGCGGTAGAGAGTTGAATTTGGTTAGGTGAGTAAAGAAAGAAAACTCAAACCCATATATGGTTTAAATCGTCGACATAGCTAAAGTCTATAGCTCCATCTCAGTTCACGTACACACTAAATATACAATCTGATATTTCAACCACCGATTCAGGCCAGGCACATAAATTTGATTTCACATTCGACCCGTTTCTTCAACTAACAAACTAACCGAGCATACATTTCATCATATATACGATTCATGAACGAAGGGGATTGAGCATAGTAACTAGCTAGGGCTTACCAGAAGTGATCGAATGGAACTTGCAGTAGTTTTAATCCCATCATGTACTGTGTTTTTCATGCATATGTGAAAGTAAAGTGTGTTGTTACTTTTACCTAAAAGGGAAGCATGCAGGTAAATAGTATATCATTTGTACCTCTTGCCAGAAGTTGTCGGGTTAAGCTGTGAGTAATACAACCAACAGCTACATCTAATGTTCACACAAGCTTCCAAATTTACCTACCTTTAGCTCTTTCGTGTAGTTTCAGAAGTTCAGGACTCATCAGAGGATTCAGAAGCGTGCAGTTAAAGAAGGCTGGTATGCACCAGAAGCTAGCCAAACCAATCGTTTCAGGCTTCTATCCTCAACCCCTAAACTCTGAGGTGTTTTGTAGTGGCATGGCCTGAGTTTAAGTCATTAGATTAGTTCATTATATGAGGCACATTGCTAATTGATCGAGACTATTCAAGTTTCGATACTTCTAGAGATTATGTGAAGCACACCACGGATTGATCAAGTCTCGATACTCCTACTAGATTATTAGATTAGTTCATTGTGAGGCATACCGCCGATTGATCGAGACTAATCATGTGTCGATTCGATGCTCATGGAGAATTATATACTCTTGTTCAGCTACAAAGAGGTTGTTGGTAGCTGGGAATATGATGAATGAGCTATGAAGTATGAAGCTACAAGGCTATACTTGAAAACAAAGGCCATGCAGCAGGTTCTCTACGATCCATTTTGGTGGGGATCTAGCTAGTAGCAGCTAGCTTAATCAAGCGAATGTAGATTGTGAAAATGGACAAACTATTATCAAGTGTAAGTTGGACTCATCCATTAAATGAATTTAATTTCATGGCCCATCTCAAAATTTATAAAACACATACTTACACACGCAAGCCTCCAAAGTCCAAGCATGCATGCTTGTAATGTGTGAGAATTTGATCATGTATACGTCCATTTCATCAAAGTTTTTCTTGTTTTTTGTTAAGGTATGACACAAGACATTACCAGAAAAAAGGATAGACATAAACTTAGTGACAATGTACTATTTCTCCCTCAAATGACACTGTATTAATAAAAAGATGACTGCCAATTATCAAAAAATTAAAAAAAGGATAGAGACATAAACTTAGTGACAATGTACTATTTCTCACCTCAAACGACAATGTATTAATAAGAAGATGACTGCCAATCAGATCGTTCAGTCAACGTTGGTATCTTCGGCTTCTCATCATTTCTTTATTAGATTACACGTCTTTTCACGTTAAACCGACGATAATAGACACATCTTAAAAATCCAACATCATATCATATTCATGACACCAAACACTAATTCCCATCTTTTCTCAATAACTTGAGGAGCAAATCATCCTCCCAAACACTCATTCCCCGAAATAGTTAAATTTCCGATTGAACTTTGGAAAACTTAATTAGGTCATCATTATGCTTATACCCCATATACTTACAATAAATGAAAAATTACACAACATAAAATGTACATAAAATCGTGAAGTATAGTATCAAAATGACGACCTAATAGATATTGCAGGGCAAACTGTGCCAAAATGAATTTATCTTTATAATCAAAGTTCCATCCCTCAAGTCACACAGGGAGGCGCGTTTCCCTCACGAGCAGGAAAGAGAGTACAACTGGAGCTGGACTGAGACTGTTACCCGTCTTCCCGCAAATACCCCAAAGTTCGCGCAACTCTGTCTCCGATCTCTCTTGACACGGGCGATTGGCGAGCGTGGGAGCCAAACTCGCACGTACACATCATCCATCTCCAGACTCGTCCTCGAGCGTCGCATCACATTCAACGGTGGGCCCCAGGCATCTGATCCGGCCCACCTACCCTGTTGGCCCACAGCCCATCGCTCTCCGGTCTCAGCTGTACGATTTTACTTCTGACTCATCAATTCCTGTCACTAGTGGCGCGCAATTGACTCCGTGATTTCCACCGCTGATTTTTTTGTTCTCTCTTTCACCCAATTTGTACTTTTACTGCTCTGTGTTTACTGTAAATGGTAAAGTTGTTTGTTTGTTTACTCGGTTTTGGCCAAAAGGCTAAACCGTTAGACCTGGTCTTTCTGTTACGATTGCGGGGTTTAACTCGAGTCCGATGGTGGGATTTTAGCCTCAATGGTCTCATTATGTTAACAGACTCTCCTGCACTACTTAGTGTGATTAATGTCTATGTTACCACTAAACTATAGCTAAGAGATTCATGCTCAAATCTATATTAAAGTCTTGTTTGGTTCATAGAAATGAAAGTAATTCCGTTGTCTTTCCTACATGAAGAGAAGAGAAATGAAATGAAATTTCATGATGATTTTTCTTTCTGATATTTGGTAACACAATAAAAATCATCGGGAAAGTTGTTGATTAAAATAATAAAAGAATATATTGTGAGTAACAAATGCAAGGAAAAGAAATTGGAAAGTGGGTTTTATTGATTTCGAAAGGAACCACTTTCTCATGCATTTTCTCAACATTCAGGAAATTAAGTATCTCATTTCCTTCAGCGTTCCCAAACGCAGGAAATTAACAACTTTCTTTTCCTAACGGTTACTTTCCGCGAACCAAACGAGGCATAAAGGATTGAAAGCAAAACTTTTATACGTAAAAATGATTCTTTCCAACATTAGATTTACATCCAATAATGATTGAACATTAATCTGTAGATCTGTTAGTGATAAGGTGAACATGGTTGTCAAAACTAGAATGAGGAACTGCTAACATTTTATACTAGTTGACTCATTATGTGCGAGCGATAATGGACAAAAATTTCAATGTTCATAACTGTAAGAGAGTTCGATTGGCAAGTCCGATCTTCTTGTAGCTATAGGTTTTGTAAATCAAAAGTTAATTAATCGATCACCTTCTTTGTAGTGAATGACTAAGAAAAATGAAGCTCTAGGGTTTTAGGGCTTGTGTTGCAGGACAGGGAAACCCGAACATCGTAACTACTCTGATTGCCATTGTTTCTGGTCCTAACAGTCAAAAACTAACTGTCCATCGATCTGTATGAAACTGAGAAGAAGAGCTTGTCTCGACAGGGACAATACATGAAGAAACTTATAGGGTATGGACCGGCTGATCCAAATTCACCAGTTCACAGTTGGAGCTGGTAATTGCAGACTCGAAGTAGTACTCGTAGCAAACTATTACTCTAGCTAGCTAGCCAGGACTACTTGTTCGGACGTTGCATGCATTATTACCTGAGGGAACAAAAATAACACCAGCTACTACAGGACCACATCCACCGTCCCTTTGATTTTTCATCTCCTAGAGTCCTAGTCTCCATATTTATATCTGGAAATCCCACGTCCGGATTTATGAATGCTTAATTAGACGAAGAAGTAGCATGTATGAGATATGCGCTAAAATTTTCACGAGCTGGGATATATGAAATGGGTGAAGCACGGGGGTTGAAGGATATGACAACACAGTCCGATGGATAAGCTGTGCAAAGGAGGACAATAACCAGTTTGGATAACCAGAACTGACTACTGACATTGACTATCTTGTCCTCCTTCGTACACGTCCACCATGCTTATTGGTTCTTATAGCTCGAACCACACACTTGACACCTCCTTCCTCCTCCCTCCTCCTGCCTTCTTCTGAAACATTGGAGGTTCTGAATGCTCGTTTTGTAAGTCGTCAAATTACGATCATTGTCATTTTGTTTGGATATGTCCGTTTCTTTTGATCAGAATATGAGTACATTATCACCAATGTTTGTTTGCACTAGTGGGTGAGGAGCTAGTGTAGCTTAAACAAGGTCGAAGGTTCGATCCTTGTGTATGCAGCAACAATCTTGGGAGAGCTTCCCCGTCTACGGGCGGTCCTAACGCGGCTCGAATGGGAATTGGGTTTCCGATAAAGGGGTATCATCCCCGAACGCCCAAAACCCTTTTAAGAAAAAAAGAAGAATATGAGTACATTATCTGTTTTGGTTACAATATGAGTGCATTATCACTTGGTAAAAGAAGTGAAATGTAAAGATTTTGCACTGTATTAATTCGTCTATATAACGTACATTGCTAATTAGAGGTAATCTGTATATTCCGGTAGTAACTCAAGTTTCAAGTTTACACTACATTAAAACACAACATTAATAATACATGAATTTAGAATAACATTCCACATGTAAGTGTTACAACCACAATTTTTCTTTAATTTTTCAAATTAATAAGCGACTCATGATCACGTAAAACACTTCCGTTGAATCGTAAACACATGAAATGACTCATAAGACGAGAGTAAGAGTGTAAGACTATATTATCCAACGGAGATCGGAAAGTAAGCAAAATTATTAGCTTAATTATATATAGACATTTTGATGTGTTACGATTTCACCATCAACCGTTCTAACTAGTTCTCTTCTAACACTAATTTTCCCGCGCTTCCAAAACTTAGAGGCAGAAAGTTAAAGAATCACAGAGAGCTGGGATCAAGTGTGATCAGATGACGACGGTGACAATGATGATGCCTCTCCCTGCCACGTCTGACTTCCCGGCCCCATCTCCGTCCCCGCCCAGTCTTGGCTTTAAGAATCTATCTGTCCTCCATTACCCGCAACCCAATGCCTCCTCACTCTCCCAATTTTCATTTTTTCCCACTCTCAAAAAACCTAAACCCAAATTCAAATAAACATAAAATATCTCCTCTCCTATATAAACACCCTCTCTGCGACAAAAACAAACACTTGTGAGATTCCCACTCCCACCCTTTCACTCTCTCTCTTTCACTCGCCCACAAAAATGCGCCGGTCACCGGTGCTCCTCTCCCTCTTAATCCTACTCACTTTTGCCATCTCCGCCGTTTCATGGCGGCCATGGCCCCACCTCAGGGCCAACACCACCGACCTTGCCTTCGGCGACAACAAAAAGTTCGAAGGCTCCTCCGAGTTTGTCCACCTCAAGTACCACATGGGCCCCGTCCTCACCGCCGACATAACCGTCCACACAATCTGGTACGGCACGTGGCAGCGCCGCCAGAAGAAGATCATACGTGAGTTCATCAACTCCCTCTCCGCCGCCGACTCCAAACCCCCCTCCGTCGCCGGCTGGTGGAAGACCGTACAGCTCTACACCGACCAGACCGGCCACAACATCTCCCGCTCCGTCAAGCTCGGCGCCGAGAAAAACGACCGTACCGCTTCTACTCCCACGGCAAAGCCCTCACCCGCCTCTCCATCCAGTCCGTCATCAAGTCCGCCGTCTCCGCCACCACCCGCCCCTTACCTACCAACCCACAGGGAGGACTCTACCTCCTGCTGACGTCAGACGACGTCACCGTCCAGGACTTCTGCGGCCAAGTCTGCGGCTTCCACTACTTCACTTTTCCCTCTATTGTTGGCTACACTCTCCCTTACGCCTGGGTCGGAAACTCGGCCAAACAATGCCCCGGGATTTGCGCCTACCCTTTCGCGGTTCCGGACTACATGCCGGGATTGAAGCCGTTGAAGTCGCCGAACGGCGACGTCGGCGTGGAGGGGATGATAAGCGTTATAGCTCACGAGATTGCTGAGCTGGCGAGCAACCCTTTAGTGAATGCTTGGTACGCCGGACAGGACCCCACAGCTCCGGTGGAGATCGCCGACCTTTGTGAGGGGATCTACGGCACAGGAGGAGGGGGGTCGTACACGGGGCAGCTGATGGACGACCGCGATGGCGCCACGTACAACATGAACGGAATCCGGCGCAGGTTTTTGGTCCAGTGGGTTTGGAGCCACGTTTTGAGTTACTGTACCGGACCTAATGCACTCGACCAGTAAAAATATAGAATTTTCACTGCTTTCTGTTTCGGGTCTTGTTGTTTTTCCTTTTTCGGAGTCTGGTCGTTTTTGGAGCTTCTCTGCTTTGTTTGCTAATGCGTAATTAGTTAAAGTAGTTAAGGATGTTAATTACTATTATTATTGTAATAATGATTTTTATATATAATTTTGTTGTATACTGATTTTTGTATACATAATTAGAGCTTATATTCTGGTTTCTGTTCCCGCCTTTATTCGAGTTGGTGACGCCATTGAAGATGTTTTAAAGGTGATGAGATGGATCACTGTGTGATGAGCATTGATAGAGAGCAGCAGAGATTAGGCTCTGCTTCAATGGCTTAATGACTTGTCTCCACTCATTTTACTATATTTAGTGCCTCATTACTCGCCACTCTTGCGTTTGGTGGAACTTGACCAACAACCCTGGCTTAATCAACCGGGATGATCGAATGTACATAATTTGAGAAGTTTTCGAATCTGAATCTTGCGTTATATCGAAATTAAAACATAGATGGAGTTTGGAACCCTGTCCCGGAGGCTCGTTTCCATCAGCAAAACAAGAACCTCGTTACATTATCCCTACTAGCAGAGTGCATGTACTAGTCTATTGACAAATATTATTTGCTTCAAGATATATGTCTCCGAGTCCTGCAATAATTTAAAACACTACAGGAGCCAAACAATTTTCAAGGATAGGTTCACCTCCCAGGTACTCTCTATGCTGGTTTATTTGAAGAACGTTGAATTTGATAATTGTCTTAATATGATAACCCCTACTCTTGGTATACCCACTAAACTTGTTTTTTTCTTGTATCATCATAATCTTGGACCCATGATGATCTCACTAGAGAAAAGACAAGAAAATGTAGGACATTATACATTCATGATCTTCTTATATCATCATAACTATTGCTACCACTTTGATTTAGTCTATCCTCATGGATGAGCATACTTACTGTACGTGGTGTGATTCAAAACATCATATGTGTAGTCTTTAATCATTGAACTTTAAACAAGATGACTTTAAACAAAACTAAAAACCAAAAAAATAATAAACCACAACTTTGTTGTAATTTATGAGCGTCTTGATACTAATCGTTAATGTGACAAGATCGTAAATGGTTCAACATACAAGGTAAGATTGAAGTACACAAATCGCTGCTAGCCAATTTCCCCAATCTACTTCCCATGTGAACAAGTAGAGGCCACGGTCGTATGGAGCTACAATTTTCACTCCATGATCTACCCAAAAGGAGCATGAAGCTTCCGCCATAATTTGGAGTTATGGGGTTTGGCCAAAATTGAAACCATACACCTATCTTTCAGTAACACAAAGAATCAAAACGTTTGGTGAATGGTGATTTCATAATATCCATCACTTGATTTCACATTTCTAATCTCATCGATCACACACACTTGACCGAAGAGTGTCACTTTCAGAGACAAAGCTGTGTCACTCTCTAGTTCATATTCATAAGAAAAGAGATCGAGTATCTTCAATCTTCAAGGTCCCCACTGGTTGCTCTTTTCTTCTGTTTTTAAGCTCTTAATTTTCCTGGGTCTATCGACTTTACTGGGATTTGATCCCTCGAGGCTTATGATGTACGAGTCCACCTCTTCTTTCTTCTCCATAATTCAATCTTTGAATTTGCTTTTTCCAGATTTTTATTTGTTCTTTGTTTCACTTTATGAAAAGGATCGCACATCTTGTTGTGTACCGAGAACGAAACAGAGTGCAGTAGCTGCTTAATAATTCTGCCGAAAAGCACGACATGGCTTACCTACTGTTGAAAGTTTCCACCATGTTCAATTTTAACTTGCCAAGCAAGAACCAAGGAACACTAAAGAAGTAAGAACAAAGACTATAGGACTGTAACGAGCTTTTGTTTAAGACTTGAAGAATTGGGCACCAGCTGTTTTGCAGTGTTGGGTGTGTTTTTAAAGGTCGACGTAATGATCAGTAATGAGTAATGACTACCTCTTATTGCAGTGGGGAGGATTGAGATACTCATGATATTAAACTGCAAAAATGTCCGGAATTGTAACTTTAATTGTTAAAAGTATTTACCTCCGGTTCTTTCTAAATGATTTAATGTAATGACCGTCTTTCCTAGTGGCAATGGAAAAACTTTTTATATTAGACTGCGATGAAGGACAAGACTTGCAGTGTTAATGGTTTCAAACTTGATCTAATGATTTGGGATCAATTCCATTTTCTACATAATGTTCAATAATAAGAAATACGAGAATGATCAAGTGAGTAGTAAAACCGCAAGCATAAGACACGTGTAATTTTAAATATTTAGAGATAACGTAAACATATTTTGTATTTGTGATACTTGATGATGTGTTTGTCTGCTATATGTACCGAACGGTATAATGTGTTTTATGATCGAAGGAGGTTGTGGCCAACAAGGGGGTCTAACATATGGTGGTGATTGGTTGAATTTTTAATCATGGAATTTACAAGGTATTCTATACCGAACTGTAGGTACAGCAGAATTTTCCGATGATACATGTGTGTTTATTCGTCAACAGATGTTGTATAAGATAAACGAATGAATAGTAGTTAATTATGACCTCATAATTGTAGATACAATGAAGTCATATTAAACACGGGTGATATTTCCCTAAGTTAATTTGCGTATCTCCTACCCACTATATGAGTTGGTAGAAAATCGATCGTCATCTCTTAACAGTATACACGTATACCAGCTTCCTGATTTGCAGGCATTCTTGTGATATATAGCTGGAAGGTTTGGCCAGCTCGGGTTACCCCAGGGATAGTAGAGAGGCCACCATTTAGGTTTAGGAAGAAACCCAGCTGGCTCTCACTCTTAATTTCCATCAACTTGCAATTCAAAAACACAAAAAATTTGACCTTAAATGGAAGAGTAGGAGTAGCCAAGCAGAAGTATCACTCAAATGCTTAGCACTTTTCATTATCTTAATCAAAATTTTAAAACAGAAGTATATAGCATTGTTTAAACGGCGCCTGATGCACAACCTTGACCTTTAAGCATTGTTTAGGGTTTAGCTTTTGTTTTGTCTATGTTGTAATTTACTTGATCACCAATATTCTCATTTCCTGGGTCCCCGTGGAGAACTATTGGAAAGCTCAGTTCCCAGTTGCGTTTCACAAAACTCGAACTTTTAGTTTATCATAATCATGGTGGATGTCTGCTGTGTGGTTAGGGAATTAGAAGCTTGTTGGAGACAGTAGCAACTTAAACTAATGGACCTCAATGTACTCGGGTAGGGTTTCGAAAAACTGGGTTCAGTTAAGATATTACAGCAATGAAAGAGACGAAGAACTAGAAGAGGGGGACCTCGAGCTCATTGTCATCTAATTCTCTCACGCAATTTTGATGAAGCTGAGTCTCAGAAGCACTGAATCGATTGGGAAACTGGACCCAACTAAAACGCTGTGTTACTGAATGATTGGGGTGGTCCTTTTGGAGGAGTGACAGATTTTATTAAAGGCAAGCAGAATATCGCCTAGGTAACCAAAATCACATAAATTCGGATTGCTCAAGTTTAGAACTTGAAAGTGATTCTAGTATCGTGTGTGCAGTACCCACCAGCTGTAGGGTCTTTGTGCCAAACAAGCCCTACCAACTTGAAACCACAAAACTTCATGATCTTTAGTTAACAGAAGTGGTGAGAGAGACTCGAAAATTAGGCGAAGGGTTCGATTCCTTTCAATGTATCTGAAGATACATTGAGCAGTTGGGGGTATATGAAAACAATTTGCTAGCAGTGAGGTCAGAGTTATTACATAGGTGGACGATGCAATTGAAATATCAATGAAGTTCTAATCACTTAAGTGACTGAATGATAAAATGATTAGCAAATAGAATGCAGACCACCCTATCATCTTTCAACCAATTGGCAATGGATGAAGTGACCCAAATCCTTATAAACCACAGGCAATGTCCCATTTTTCCCGATGTGGAATATATCTCAACACGCCTCCGCACGTGTAGCAAATTTTCAAGCCTAACACGTGGACAACATTTAGGGTTGACGTGGAGTTCGTGTGGCTTTTAGGCTTCACACGTGGACGTGGGTAACCCGCTCTGATACCATGATAAATTAGTCTGGGGTTCACATCTAAAACCAATTGGCAATAGATGGAGTGACTTAACCCTTATAAACCACAGGCAAGGTCCCATTTTTCCCGATGTGGGATATATCTCAACACGCCCCCGCACGTGTGGCGAATCTTCAAGCCTAATACGTGGACAACATTTGGGGTTGACGTGGAGTTCGTGTGGCCTTTAGGCTTCACACGTGGACGTGGGTAACCCGCTCTGATACCATGATAAAGTAGTATGAGGTTCACATCCAAAACCAATTGGCAATGGATGGAGTGACCCAAACCCTTATAAACCACAGACAAGGTCTCATTTTTCCCGATGTGGGATATATCTCAACAGGAAAATGAGAAATGAAAAAATAATAGAACAGAAACTTGTAATACAAGTATGAAATGTTGTTATAGTACTACATAAAAATGACAGGATGAACGTTGGATGAAAAATATTTCCTGGTTTCGAACTATGATCTTTTCAGTAGTACGGTATAAATTGATACAAGTAAAAAGCCCCACCAAGGATGAGATGAAGATAGTGGAATAGGGACTAGATATTGTGACATGCGAATATGTTTGGATTCTTACCCAAACTAACTGGACAGGTCAAATTTTATGCAAGAAATCAGATCATGAGGTTTCCCGATCCATAAGCATGGTGCTTGAGTGATCCCACATGATGCATGATACAATAAATCAAAGGGTCGATGAACAGAACTGATCAAAAGAAGCACTATTGGTGGTCTGCAATTTCTCAGTATATTCATCTTTCTATCAAGTACAACATTAAAACCTACTGAATTGCCTCCTCATGTACCTTAAAGTTTCTCTCTATACTAAGTAAAGATCATTTCTGACCTTTAAGTTCCTCGTTCTGCAGGTACTTTATTACTCCATATGCAGTTGTTCCAGCAATAAACAAGAGGACTGTTGGTGTAAAAGATGGATATAAATACTTCACAAACAATTTATCCCACTCATCTGGAAGGAAGCCTGAAATGCAAATGAACAAAGTACTTGTGAAAATGAGCACAAAGCATGCTAAGCATATTCAATTCCACAACAATTTGCGTGTTTCCTTCATACATAGAGATCCACATCCAAAGCAATTAATCCTATGGACAACATACTGCCTTTTCAAATATGTAAAGAACTGATAATTGACACATCCATAATCTGAGTGGTCAACTAAGCAGGTTATATTTACTCTGAAAGAAATGGTCGGCAACACGGTGTTATATTGTCAGTTCGTCACAGACAAAATTTTGAAAGACAGAAGATTTTCGCAAGAGTTATCATTGTTCTAGTTAATCTCAAGTGATGTAAGCATTACAGTACAGTGTGATAATAGTTGAGAGTCTTGACTCTCGAGCATCCAGGAAGAAGATCAAAATGGTATTCAATACTTGTCCCATTTTCACTATGGTTTAGGTTGTGCCACAAAATTAGGACAATCCATCCTCTGCAACAGCCACAGCTGATACATCTGGGCATAAAAACAAGGACCCGAGATGGCTCAAGACATGTAATTGGGTTCCAACTGTGGACTAACTAACCAGTCTAACCTAGATGTTCTCCTAGGAGCTCCAACCTGCATCTTTGTTTGGACCAAAAAAGTCAAATCCGGGTCAACAGATAAGCCATTGGTAGCTGTTGGGTTCAATGTGATACTCCTACTACATGAAACATTATTCAGTCATATTCAAATGCTAAACCTAAATCTAATACTGTAAAGATCACAACAATGCAATCAACTTCAAAAACAATAGACTACGAAAAGTTTGAAGTGAAACCATACCTGAAGCAGCAAGAGCAAGACCTTCACCAAGAATCACACCACCAAGCCCCAACCAAGCCACAACAAAAGCACTCTCATTACTCCCCATCTCCTTCGCCTTCGACTCTTCTGCTTCGCTAAACAGCACCGGCTTCTCCACCGGCGACCGCCGTATAATCGAAGCCCTCCCCCCGCCCTTCTTCTGCTTCGAACTCACACTCGAATTGCTCCCAGAACTCGCCGACGACCCGAACCCCAAGCCTTGCAAACTGGGTTTCTTCGGTGGGACCTCCGGCGACGGCTCCGTTGGGGTCTGGGACTTCACGGTGAAACGCACCGTTTTGGCGCATCGGAGATGAGGTAGAAGATGATGACAAGATAGCGCCATTTTCGGTTTTCGTTCGTTAATGCTGAAATTTCGCTCCTTTAGTCCGTTACCACACACAAACGACACGTCGTTTCTGTTTTTAAGATTACACCAAAACCAAATGCAACAAAAATCTCTATCCACTCACACGTCCAACTAACGCTAAAAGTACATAAAACGGAACGTGTCCAACGGAGCATTGTAATCCAACAAAAATCTCTATCCACTTTGGGCAATTATTAACTAAATATGGAAATTCTTTTATGCACGACGTGTATTTACACGACACAATCTTAACCGTTTATAACAATTTATATATTTGACCACCATGTTTCTATATTATTTCTTTTAATCCTGACCATCCATGTATGTATGTGAAGATACACACCGTGTACCAAAGATACTCTCAACTAAATCTTATCACATTCTCTTTAAATATGATCTTTTTCGTGTTGATTTTAAAAAAGATTGAATAATAACTCAAAACTTAAATTTGTGTTAAAAATCAAATACATACTTGGCATGATATTCTTGCGTTAAAATAAAATAAAGTAACAATCAACCGGAACAATGAAACTAAACCACACAGGAACAACACCTCACCAAGTTAACAATAATTTTGAAGGACCTTAAATAGCAATACAATGCTCCATTGTTATCTTCTCCTCCACATGATCCCCCAATATGTATGCTTTTTCTTTTCCTATTTTGCCCCGACACAGATAACATTTGAACTCTTTGTTTTCATCTCCAGCAATGTGCCCTCCAACGATGCAAAACCCCTAGATTTTAACCCCAATTTTCTTTCTTTATTGAATTAAAACCTTCGCTTTCCATTAATGGAAAGTGTAATGGCTTCACTCCTCACACTTCACCACTCTCCCTCGCTTTCCTTCTCCCCAAGAACCCTCCTTTACTCGCCAAAACGGCGCAGTTTCGGAGCTCCCATTTCAGTCAACGCCGCATCGAAGACCGGCGCCGCCGTCGTCTGGCTGAAGCACGACCTCCGAATCGACGATCATCCAGCTCTCCTCGCCGCCGCCGACCACTCTGGGGCTATTCCTCTCTATGTCTTCGACCACCGTATTCTCTCCCGTAAGTCCCGCCGTATACACACACACACACTCATCGGTACTTGAATACGTATAGCGATTTTGATTTGGAGTGTGTAATCAAATGTGCAGGGTTTGAAGATGAAATGCTGGAAATGGTGGTGGCTGGTTTGGAGGATTTGAGAAACGCGTTGAGAGATAAAGGTACGAACTTGATGGTGAGATTTGGGAAAGCAGAGAATGTGATACAAGATATTGTAGAAAAGGTTGTTAATTTTTTGTGAATTTAAAGAAGTTACATTAGTTTTCAAATTTTTCGATCGATTAATTAATGTGTGTGAGAGAGTATTTGAAGTACTGAATGGACTCATTGTAGAGGATTGGAACAGGTTCGGGTTGTTGGCGCTGTGTATGCTGAGGAGGAGGTGGAGTATGGTTTAAGGGAGATGGTGGGTGTTGTTAAGGAAAGATTGGGAGCAATGCAGGCTTCTGCGCCGGAGTTTGTGCTGTGGCGGACGCCGTTTTATGATGTGAAGGTAGTTTTGGTTGCCTTGCTTGGTTTTAGTTTCTGTTTATGTTGAGAGATGGTGATTGGGGATTGGATGGGTGAGCTAACTTGGATGTTGTGTGGTTGTGTAGAGCTTGAAGGGCAGTCCTGATTCTTACAATGACTTTACTAAACTTCGATTGCCAATAACCATGCCGCTTCCTCCAGCTACATTTTCTGGTAGTGCAATGGAGTTGGACTGGGGTAAGGTTCTGAGACTGTTAATGCTTCTGCTTATACTTCTACTTGATTTCTTCTTTTAGTAATTTTAGCAAGGAGATAGTTTGTAATTAGTACTGATGGTAATGGTAACTGTACTATGATTTAGGCCCTATGCCCACATTTGATGATTTGAAGGAGTTTGTAAATGCAAATCCATGCAAAATGCAAGAGAGGTGGACTTCAATCAAGGTAATGTTGCCTGAAACAGTATTGATGAAGAACTTTTAAAGCCTGGGAAAGCAATGAAACCCATTCGTGGTTTAGGTGTGTTCAGGTCCAGTCAAAGAGTCGTGATGAAGTGCTTGTCACCACAAAAGGAAAAACTATAGGAGGTCGGACGAGTACAGTGTTGAATTCTTTGGGTGCATACTTGAGATACTTGGATGGAGAATCAAGGGATGACTTCTGGCAGAAGTACGCGGTCATATTTTCTGCATCATTTTTTTTTCTTTTAAATAAAAGGCCCTAAACCAATGATATGGTAGTTTTCAATTCATAAATATATAAAAGGAAGTTCATTTGTCATTTGACATAATTATGTTGCAGGGTGCATGAAAGGATGCCCTATGCTGAAAGCCGGGATGGAGCTTCATTTAATACTCTCTTTGGTACAGCCCTTTCTCTTGGCATCCTATCCAGAAGAAGAGTATATTTTGAAGCTATCAAGCATGAAAAAGAACGAAACTGTGGGTTCCTATCTCCTCTTGGTTCAGGAGCAACAATTTCGGCCGCTGTTGATTCAGTGTGCTCAATGGAGGTGCTATATGAGTTATGCACAGATTATGTTTTTATGTTTTGACTGAAGTGGTTCTTTTGAGATTTACCTTGTGAGGTTGATAAACTATAAAGCCACCCTATTTTTGCATAATAGTTGCAAGTGTTAAGTAACTGAGAGCATTCTTGTGGCAGTGGTATTGGCTTGTGGCTCTCAAAAGTCAGATAAGTGATGATAGAAGATATCAGATTCGTATCTGGAGATGGAAAGGCTATCTAATTCAGGTATTCTGTTAGAATCTAATATTCCATGGCTTTGATCTTGCAAACTACTTGGCTAGAAATAATTTTAGATTTGGCATGTAATATATCACTGAGATACTATCCTTTTGTCAGTATACCGTTGTTGGTCATGAAGGTCCTGCTATGCTGCTCGTGCATGGTTTTGGAGCCTTTTTGGAGCATTACCGGGACAACATAGGTCACATCGCTGAAGGTGGTAACCGAGTTTGGGCCATTACAGTTTTAGGATTTGGGAAATCAGAGAAGCCAAATATTGTGTACACTGAACTCCTGTGGTCTGAAATGGTTAGAGATTTCATTCTTGAAGTTGTGGGTGAACCAGTGCACCTTGTTGGAAACTCAATTGGTGGTATATTTTATTCTAAAATGTATACTTTGTCTTTTATACAAGTCCTTATAATTTTCCTGTTAGCATGCTTAGACATACAAAAACAGTCTCTGTAACTTTTCCATCTTATTGTCACTATTATTTTGTTTGTTTCCAGGTTATATTATTGCAATTGTTGCTTGTCTTTGGCCTGCTCTGGCGAATTCTGTTGTTCTTATTAATAGTGGGGGTGAGGTTATGCCATACTCCTCAGCGCCATTCATTAAAGTAAGTATGATTAAAACTTGCAGGATCTTGAATATGATAGGCAACTTTATCGTATGTTCTCCTTTTTAGGAAAGAAAAACATCAGGGGCTTCATGGCTGGGTGCTCGATTCCTTCTGTTCTACCTAAGGTTTCAACTCGAGGACATAGTGCAGAAATGCTATCCAAATGTTAGTCTGTCTCTATTGTTCACTCGTTTTGCATCATTTGTGTAGTTGCTGCTATTTCTTATTTTAGTATCTTTGCTGACTTTCCTGCAGAAAACAGAGCGAGTTGACAATTGGCTTATTGATGAAATGCTAAGAGCAGTATCCTTTTTCGTGTTAAGTATATTTTATCAGTTGTGTAGGAACTAGGAACCACAATCAATGTTATACTTTTCTAATACAGCTTTCAGGAGCATTTGTAATTTTTTCAAAAACTTCCTTAACCTAAACAACAGTCGTATGATCCTGGGGTGGTGGTGGTCCTAGAAAGTGTTTTTAGCTTCAATCTCTCACTTCCACTTAATTATCTCTTAAAAGGATTCAAGGAAAAGGTTCTCATTATCCAGGTAACAAATAGAGAAAATTACAATGACATCTCTCTATTCCATCATATGATTTTCCTTTTTTCCTTTTTATCCTTACTCAAATAATTTGCTATAGGGAATGAGAGATCCAATATCCAACTCCAAATCAAAAGTGGCTATGATTAAAGAGCATTGTGATGGGTTCCTAATCAAGGAATTGGATGCTGGTGGGTAAAATACTACTCCCCCATCCCTCTTCTGATTTATGCCCTAAAATTTTCTAGAAGTTAATATTTCTCATTGTTTTTGAAATGCCAGGCCATTGTCCTCACGACGAACTGCCGGACGAAGTAAATTCAATTATCTGTGAATGGATAGTAACCCTGAGTAGTAAACGCCCTGTCTTGTGCTATAAGTAGGATTTAGAGTTTGTTCTTACACCAGTGGCTGCAAATTCCTGGTGTAAAATTATTCATTTGTTTGTAAATCTGTCGCATAATCATTTTTAAATTACTTCGTACAGTATATGAGATCACAGAAACTTGAGACATAATGGAGATTTCGATAACTCAAGGCTGTGAAAATTTCAAAGAGTGGGATTCCACTATTGTGTCCAACTGTACAGTGTAAGTTAACTGGTAACAAAGTTACTTGTACAAGAGCTGTTCCACCAGAGCAAGCCAAAACACGAAAACCTTTACTATATATACAACTGAGTAGTGGACATTAACTGTGCACTCAATAGTCAATACTATAAATGTTTTATTTTTCTGAAGGAAGAATGGCGCCTAATTAGTTCACTATTGGAACCTGCCTTACCCTCTTTATGTAGGAAGAACGCTGCCTAAGGTCACCTTTGGAACCCGCCTTCCTCTCCCGAACCGCATAATTTCACTTCATATAGATCAATAATTCTCTTCTCTAATCCATATTGGGGAGAATTGTATAACTTCTCCACCATCTTCCTATATTTTGCAGCACAAAGAGGAAGCACCTATTCAGCGATTTCTAACAATGAAACAGAACTGTCATATAAACTTGTGGCGACTACCTTAATGAGAATCTGGATACTCCATCATCCCCTCATGAACACATAGAGATGTCCACTAGTGCACAAACAGTATCTTGGGTAACATTTGGGGAGCAAAATGTTACATATGATAATTTGATGATCTGTCGGATATGTGAGGTTGAAATACCAACTGTACATGTAGAGGAGCACTCTCGAATATGTACAATTGCTGACAGATGTGACTTGAAAGGCTTAACTGTAAATGAAAGACTTGAAAGAGTTGCTGAAGCTCTTGAAAGGATAATGCAATCTCGGATACCAAAAAATGATGATTCACAAGAGACAAGTTTCGATGTCACAAAAGTGTATCCATCAACTCTCCATGAAGATTTTGATGCCAAAAAGAAAAAAAGCAACCATGCAAATTTAGAACTCAAACAAAATGACTTGCTTCGTCGTTACCCTGAAGACATGCTTGATTGTGTTCCTGATGCCGACAATTCTTTTGTCATGGAAGATCTTAATATTATGTCTGACATGTCATGTGAAGTACGTTCTGCTTTGACACCTGAACAAGGCACAACCTCATCCGCAGGAAGCTCCACACCAAGATCACCACTTTTAACACCTAGAACCACTCATATTGAGATGCTGTTGAGTGGAAGGGGAACATTACCAGAACTCGAGAATTGTCAGCAGGTGGCATGCTTACGTTTTCCATCAGCCAGTAATTTTTGCCTTTTTGGTTATACTCTTTTCTCTCAAACTTGAACATAGTACTCTCTCTGTGTCTGATGTTTGTTCTGCAACTGAAAGTTCTGTGAATGCACCTTAATGGATGCCCTGGCTTTTGTAAAAAACTTTTTTTCTTTTTCTTTTTCTTTTCACAGGTTTTACTTACATTCAAGTTAATAGTTATTTTCACCTTCTGAGTTCTTAACTACACTCCTACAGTACAGCTCTTGTGCTGTTATGTGGCTACCCATGTCAGTATATGCTTAGTGTTGTGGCTTATCGCCTTTGTTTCATTCCGTAACATATAGATATATTAATGAATTTTACAGGACTAGTTTCATCATTTAATTTCATTTGTTGGAAGTTTCATGACTTTTGTGTTATGATGCTCATAAAATAATCAGACCATGGATTGACAGATACACAAGCTACTGGATATCTCTCGTTCTGTTGCAAATGTTAGCAATTGCAACTACAGTGCATTGGAATATATGCTTGAACAACTAGAAGACCTAAAATATGCTATCCAGGACAGGAAGGTGGATGCCCTTGTTGTAGAGACTTTTGGTAGACGCATTGAAAAATTACTGCAGTAAGTTAAAGTTAAACTGTATTACTGTTTTTTTTTTGGGTGTACAAATGTAAATTTGCCCAGGTTGCCTCAATTTGGCGAATAACAAAATAACTAACTTTTAGCTTCTATACCTATTATACTTTCCATGTTTCCTCAAATGATTGACTATTATTTAATATCCTTAAAGCATCTCTGATTTGTATCACATTTGAACTGTACAGGGAAAAATACGTACATCTTTGTGGGCAGATAGAAGATGAGAAATTGGATGCATCAAATGATATGGCAGACGAAGAAAGTTCAGTGGAAGATGATACAGTTCGTAGTCTACGTACCAGCCCCATGAATCCATCTAAGGATCGAACATCAATTGAAGATTTTGAAATAATAAAGCCTATAAGCAGGGGTGCATTTGGACGAGTTTTTCTTGCCAGAAAACGAGCGACTGGTGACCTATTTGCTATAAAGGTCTGCTTAATTTTACATATTGTGGATGAAAATGCGATACACTGTTCCTTTTTTCTTTCCATATGAAAGGAAGAATACTTGAGGCCATGGACTTTTATGCTGTTTCCTGCATGTAAGTGTGAGACAGTCTGTTTTCACAACTCATTGTGGTGGAACATTTTTCAGGTACTAAAAAAGGCTGATATGATTCGTAAGAATGCAGTTGAAAGTATTTTGGCAGAGCGTAACATCCTTATATTGGTTCGCAATCCTTTTGTGGTGAGTGAGCCCCAAAATGTGTTTGTACATTAAGAATGCATTACAAGTGGACATGAATCTGACACTTCTGGTGATGAGCAGGTCCGATTTTTCCATTCCTTCACATGCAGGGAAAATCTTTATCTTGTCATGGAATACTTAAATGGTGGAGATCTTTACTCTTTATTGAGAAATCTAGGCTGCTTAGATGAAGATATGGCCCGTATATATATTGCAGAAGTTGTAAGGACAATCTAATCTTCACCTCCCCAGATATATTTCTATGTCCACTTCAAATTTTCTCATACTCATTGATGTTATACAGCATGACTGATATCCTCTACTTTCTCAGGTTCTTGCTTTGGAGTATCTACATTCATTAAATGTTATTCATAGAGACTTAAAGCCAGACAACTTGTTGATTGGTCAAGATGGTCACATCAAGGTCAATATCTTGCGGTTTTAGTTCTTGAATGTCATAGAACTCCTCTTGTAAATAGCTGAAGATACATTTGGCAATAGTATGAGCATTCTGGTCTTTTACAATCATGTTTCATTTTGCATCTTTACATTCAAGCTAGTGAACGGATATTTATATCAAACAAAAGCAACCTCCAACAACCTGAATTTAGGGGAAATTAGATGAATAGTTTCATGTTAGCATGTTAGTCTTTCTATATTGTATTTTCAATCATACTTGGTTTTGTTTCTCTTTTTGTTTTTGTTTCTCTGATTGATAATTTTTGTTTGGCTGAGGATTGATGAATTTTTCTTCATTTATAGCAACTTCTTACAGTTGCTTCCTTCGTTTTTTATTTTTGATGTTCATGTAATCTATGCACTACATGGAGACTACCTTCTGTATTGTCAAAATTTGTTAGGACATCTATAGTTACTTCCTTGAATTTCCACATGTTCAGGAAGTGAAGTGTGTGCATCCTCCATGAAGACTTTACTTGTTGCCTCTGACAACTGCTAATGCATTACTGTTACAGTTGACAGATTTCGGGCTCTCCAAGGTTGGTCTAATCAGCAGCACTGATGACTTATCAGGTCCATCAGTTGGTGATACTGGTTTTGTAGGAGATGATGAACCAAAAAGTCCATCTTCATCTGAGAGGACGTCAGAGCACCAAAAACACTCAGTTGTTGGCACCCCCGATTATTTGGCACCTGAAATACTTCTTGGCATGGGACATAGTGCAACTGCTGATTGGTGGTCTGTGGGTGTTATACTTTTCGAACTACTTGTTGGCCTTCCACCATTCAATGCAGAACATCCTCAGGTAGTGAATCCAAATTCCATAACAGTTTATAATCTTTATCATTGAGCCCTGAGCATCTGAATTATTTTTTGTGATTCTTAGAACTGTGAATATCTTAAATATTTTTCAAGTCATAATCATTGAGGGAGAAATTTGACAATATGCTTGTGTGTCCTTTTTATTGCAGAAAATTTTCAACAATATAATAAACAGAGATATCCCCTGGCCTAAGGTACCTGAGGAGATGAGCAAAGAAGCATATGACTTAATTGACCAGTAAGAATAATATGAAGAGATCTGTGCATTTTTTGGATGTAGTAGCTATAAAACTAGTGTGAATTTCTGATATTAGGGAAATTTTGTCAATCAGCCTTTTCATTTAAAAGACACTCATTTTGTTGGATTTAAAGTACCTGCAGTCCTCTCATTTTTCAAAGCAGTATATCTTCGTTGCTCTTACTTTGCCTCTACACTCCTTGTCAGATTACTGACTGAAAACCCAGTTCAAAGACTTGGAACAACAGGTGCTAGGGAGGTAATTTGCTGAATAACTATTAACAGAAGTTGCATGCAAGTCGGATGATGATTAAAATCTGTGTTCGGACTTCCCTGGCAGGTTAAGCAACATATTTTTTTCAAGGATATAAACTGGGATACACTAGCTAGGCAGAAGGTCAGTTCAAGTTATATTTTTTTTTTGATGTTTTGTGACGATTGTTTATAAATCAGTGATATTTAAGACTACCTTTATTGGGCGCAGGCTATGTTCATACCTTCAACGGATGCACATGACACGAGTTATTTCATGAGCCGGTACATATGGAATCCAGAAGATGAGCATGTTATTGGAGGCAGCGACTTTGATGACCTGACTGATACATGCAGCAGTGGTTCATATATTCAAGATGAAGACGTAAGATGCTTCTGTATATTATTATCTTTACTCTTAATGCACTTGGAGCTTATATAGAATTACATAGACTAGAAGCATGCCCCCAAAGAACTGATTTGGAAGTGATTGAAAAGCCTGTATTAATGATGCTTTAAAATTTGGCCATTAAAATGCTTGTTAAATCAACCATCTGATCCAAGTTTGGCTCTCTTACATCCTAGTGACATTACTAATTTGGCTGCCTCACCATCTATGTCTCTTATGCAGGGGGATGAGTGTGGTAGTTTGGCAGACTTCAGTGCTCCGGCCCTTGACGTGCAGTACTCATTTAGTAACTTCTCATTTAAGGTAAGGGGTCTGACCTAAGATAATTTATCTACTTTAAGACTAAAAGGATGCCATACAGTAATGAAATGATGGCGGTTTGTGTAGATAGCTCTTTAGCTCAACTTATTACACTCAAGTTGAGCTGAATTTTTCTACCTTTTCTCTTCTCAGAACTTGTCTCAGCTGGCTTCCATCAATTACGATCTTGTAGTGAAGACCAAGGAATCACCAGACTCCTCCAAGTCATCTGTTCCATGACAATAGAAATTCTGCTATGAGCCTTTAACCCCTACGGGCTCCAACCTAGAATCAGGTTACTATCACGTCTCACCTGTCATATAGTTTCTTGAAGAAAGTCCTCGACTTGATTGGTTCAGCAACTGCCTCATCCATTCGGTGAATAACAGTGTTCTTCTATTAGGCAAAGGTTGTGTCATCTTGAATCTAGTATAGTTAGTGTCATCCACTTATTTCGTTGCATTTTATTCGATTGCAGACAAACTTGTTTAGTTTTTCTTCCTCTATCGAGTCTTAACCACGCGTGTCTTGTATATATCTTTTCAGTAGAAGAAAATTTTGTACCCTTGTTTTGTTAGTGATCTTCGAAATCGGCAAGTAGGCAATCATACTCTTTCTCATACATATCTTCTTGTCTAAGAGCAACTCAGTCATTAGGTGAACATTTAGAATGCCCTCAAATCGCTTATTGTTCTTTGGTTCATAAACCAAGCAGTAAGATACAGCTTTGCAGTGTTATGCGCCCTAATGAATACAAAGTGGAGGTTGTGTGGAATGCTTATGTAAGAGAATAACTGCAAGTGAAACAAGGACGCACTTGGCTTTTCTTTATTATCTTAGAAAACAAGAAACATGTGTGTATTAAACTAGGGATTTGATCTTTCTGACTCCCACATTCGAAATGTTTGTTTTTCATGCGAATCATGTCAAGATTTAGACAGACATCTCTTTGTAACTTATACAATCATCAAATATTGTTTTTTACTTGTGATGTGCATATAAAGCCAAACTAAAACAAAGTGATTGAAAGGAAATAAAGTGATTGGGCTGAGTTCTGGTATGGTTGGTATATTTTATTTCGCACTTGATTTATTTTACAGAATAAACAATCATATAAAGCAAAATTGACCTACCTCTTCCCCTTTAAAAAGTTTTGATTACAATTAAAAGTGCTAATTAATAGCATACATATCTAATCCATGGACGTGCTAATAGTAAAGAAAACTGGCTTATACAGACAAACTAGTATGAGACTGGAATCTCTTCCTCCATATAAGTTACGGGACAGGGAGAAAATTAAGCTTCTAATTTTAAGGATACGTTTGCAACAAGTTTGGCTTCTCTTTCAAGAATTGATGTCTCACCATAAAATTACCAAGAAATTGACAATTTGACCATCTAAATTTTATATAATGAAGAAAGAACTCTTGGATTTTGAATTACATGTGTTCCACTTGGTGTTCAGTGGGAACTTTTCAAGAATATATAGAAAATTATCGAAGTGCTGAAGTGAGCTTGAGATGAGAAGTGATTTCTTGAACAAATTGATGGGTCTTTTCTTTCTTCAACCTCATCATTTATCAGACAGAAAAGTGAAGTGTCAAATCTTTTTCACATTGCTAGGTAAACTATCTGGGGATTTGCACAATGCATACCACCATTCTGTGTTGTAGTACTGCTTGTAATATGAACATGTCCCTGTTATTTAATTGATATAATTTCCAAGCTCGAAATCTTCAACCCCAAAATCCTTACAATCCATAAACCATGCTGACGAGTTATCCTCTGATGAAGTTGAAGACAGGCCAAGATCATTGTAACCGTCTTCCACAGCTGGAAAACTCCATGACCAATCCTCTAGAAACGTATCGGATAATATGTAACTCACCAAAGGGTCATCTTCAACGTTAGCATTGGCCTCAATTAGTGACTGAGCTTCATTGCTCGAGGAATTCTTAGTTGCAGAGCTGCCATTTTCATTGCCGGAGACTCCATGCTCCGGTATGTTCACACTTTGTTGAATATTGACTTCACAAGGCGTTTCTTGTGGGGTCGTAGTGACTTGTCTTTGGAGAAGCTCATGAGTAATTGGATCAATCCCCATCTTAATAAGTTTTTTCTTGATGTGTGTATTCCAGTGATTCTTGATCTCATTGTCTGTTCTTCCAGGCAATCTTGCTGCAATCTTTGACCACCTACACAACAAAAATCACAATCCACAACTATACTGATCAGCTAAGAAATTAAGGGAGCTAGGCTATAGTCCAAGTATATATATATAGGATGATAGAAATGAAGTGTTCATATGGTAAAGAACCTATTGCCAAGACTAGCATGGAGGTCAATAACAAGCTGCTCCTCAGCTTCATTGAGTAGCCCTCGCTTCAAGTCAGGCCGCAGATAATTAGTCCAGCGGAGGCGGCAGCTCTTGCCGCAGCGACGCAGGCCGGCGAGCTTGGGGACAGCACGCCAGCAGCATTGACCGTGAGTGAGGATGAAATTCACCAATTTCTTGTCCTCCTCGGCGGTCCATGGACCCTTCTTGACACCAAGCTTGTCACAACAAGGTTGCCTGCCCATCACTTTGTGCTAGTACTACACCTTTGCTTAGCTTCGCACCAATCTTTACACTCCAAGAGAGCCTAAGCCCCACTCACCCACCTTTATATATTGGTGAGTAGTGAGTGCCTAGCTTTTAGGAGAAAACAGAAAAACATGAAAAAGAAAGTACTAGTCTCACGCTTGACGTTTATGCGTGTATGACACAACTGATTCTTGGACCAAAGTAACGTCGACAGTTACCATGGTATTTATCATTATTCTTCTTTCAGCATATAACATGCATGTTCTTACGCGTAAGTTCAATATATTGTATCTATTTTCATGAAAGAAAAAACTCAAGAATGTTCGTGGGTAACTTCTTTGATGTAACACAAAAACAACTATTTCAACATATTAAAATTATTATGAGTTTCATATTTAATAAAAAATAAATAAAGACAGTTTTCTTCCATATCTTAATAAATTAATGAGAGTGTATTAATTCATTGATCCGAGCTTTTACATTTCATATTCTAATGAATCTACTCAATGTATATGATGAATTATATCCATATAACCTGCCCAAGATTATTCTTCTACTATTCTATGCAGTAGTAGGGTAGTCATTGCTAATCAAACTTTTATTCATGCCAATTTTGATTGTAAAGCCCCTTCATTGATAAGAGGATAATGTATTTTTCTTCGGTAGAGATCAAAACAGAAACATATTCTCTTGCTTTTCTTGATGATCCATAGAAAAAACATACATGGTTTAAGGAAATTCTGGTCCCGAAGGCATAAGCATGCCCAACAAAAAGGTCCTTCACAAGGGTGTCATTCCACTTGGACTGTGCATGATGATGAGTTCATGACAAGAAAATGACTGGGGCGGTGCATGCCTTTGTCCAGAGGATTCGATTTCCCACATTATCATACAATTTATATTGACCCAAAAATCATTAAACAAATAATAAAAAACTAAAATATAAATAAAATGAACAAAAATTCTTATATATGTGATGTGAAAATAAATTTTTACATATGCGACGTGAAAATAAACGATGTAATAGAGTCACGCTCCCGATGAGAGGGCAAAGGCAGGGGAGGCCCATAGAGGCATGGAGAGTGGAGTAGTGCACCAGCCAGGTGTTTGTGAAAAGTCCTCACAGAAAAGTGCCTGGGACCTAATCTCATTTTCTTATGTTTCCCATTTCTATTTTATTTTTGATCGCATTCACCTTTCTAATTTTCTCTTTTAAAATTTGTTTTCAGTTCACTATATTTTCAACGTGTCGTGTTCTCACTTCCCTCACTCTTACTTCAGCACTCCGTCACCTATATCGTCACCACACTCGAGGCCATAGTTGTGGTTCTTACTAGCTTCACCACAATCTTCTGTCACTTCATTTCAGGGCTGCTTATGGTTCAATGACTTCGATCTATCATTTTCCCATCTCAATTCACTCTTTGGATGTCGCAGTTGTATCTTAGTTGGACAATATTTTTAAAGTAATGAAGAATTTAATTTCGTTCGTCTGTTTTACATTACATGACATAGCTAAATTATTAATGAATTTAGATACACTGAATCTCTCGACTTCATATCCAAACGTAACGTATACAGAGTTTGATGTCTCTTATTTAGTATTTTCGGGTACTAGTTTTAGTGTCATCCAACTTGATTGTAATCTTTCTTTTTTATTAATAAATTTGAGATGAGAGAGCATATACCTAGCTCTTGTTAACTAAAAAAATCATTAAAGAAGCGTGACTTCTGATGATATAAAATGTTTTGTAGAACATATGGAGTTTATGAGTGACATCATTATCCGATCAAGTGATATCATTCTCAGAAGGATTGATGTCACTAATGCATCCTCGGTAAACTGAAGCCATAACATCAACATATAATGCCGGATCAAATTACTTAAAGTTTGATCAACTTTTGTCCAATATTCAACATGCATGTGTGATGTGTAGTAAGCTTATTCACCTGCCTTGGTTGGTCGATCTGGTGTGGGGAGTTGGCTGCATCTAAAGTTATATAATACACGATGATCATGATAGACTTTGAGTGTTAAGGCAGCAAAGCCAATTAGACCAATCCCCAAACTCCATTTCCAAAAGCAATTTCGATCAAACCCACTAAAGCTATGAGCCTTTGACAAAATCCCAATAATCTACTGGATCAGTGCTGAGTGCCTCGAGTCTTTTGACGTTTGATTTCTTTCAAAGTAGAGTTTGGTTATGATTGATGGTGTAAGATGGATAAGGCAATTGTACCATGAGTTTTCATTTGGGTATGATTGGATTAAAGTAGTAGCTAGCTAATGTGGATTTCAAAGAGTGTTGTGGATGAATGATGCGAGATTGAGCACATTTGTATGTCATGCCCTTTGCATGTTCTTTGGATGCAAAGATGATTTGAAATGGTAATATAAATATATGTATCCCTCGTTATGCTTGTTTTACTTGAACCAAGACTCATAGGCGCTTGAAATATATATTATTCCAGAACGTGAAAATGAAGTTTAATACTCGAATGTTCTGCAGAACTGTTATACTATTTGATTTGGGTATCAACATATGGTAGCAAGCTAATGTAGATTTCTGAGTGTTTTATATGAACTTGATCTTTCGTATTCTCTAGCAGAGTCCATCTAGTTTTCAATATTTGATTTTGTTTAGTCAATTTCATCTCGGTGTGATCTTATTTCTTTGTCATTTCAAAATTCATATCGTCTCACACAGACACAAAATTTCTTTGTCATTTCCTACTACAATTTAAAACTAGCAATGGCAGCTTTTTTTTTTTAGTAGATGACTTAAAATGACTAGCAAAATTATACCACATTGTTAAAACCCACTGAATAGTATAAGTGATTAGCAAACTATACCCTGGCATAAAATGACTAGATGCAATACATTTGAAATTATTTTGAAATGCCTATGCAAGGAATCATTTGATAAATATATGATTTATTCTTCACTCAAATCTTGAGTACTATAGATTGCAATAGCCTACAGAAAGAATTTAGCCTTATGAACATCAACAGATTTGAAATCACTCCATCCACTGTACACTACAGTGGTACCAATGGAGAATTCATTTGCAAATGAACCGATTTCAACGCCCTTATCTGATTTCGTTCCAAACTCAAGCAGCAAATGTACTATATACAAGAATATGATATAAGACCGTATACAGACAATCTCCAGGATAAGAATGAAGGGTATGATAAGATTTTCTTATTTCTAATCGAGTAGTGACAGCTTGTATCAAAATGAATGACACCATTTGAGTCGTCTCTCGTATATGCAGGTGGAAAAGGATGTGCTCAACAGTTTCCATCACAAGCAGAACTGCAGATAGAAAGAATAAAGTTAGACGTTAAAACAGAGGAAATTATGAAATGCTTCAAAACATGTTGTCGTTCCCCCTCACTTCTATACACGCGTCACATATCTAATAACAATATGATCGAAAGCCATGACATTATTGACATATGTAATGTATTTATAAGAAGAGAATGAAGAGTATTGTAAGGTAGATAACACCAGTTGAGTTAAAAATACCCGGTGAGATCTAAGCCGTTTCTTATCTCGCTCTCCTTCTCAGCAAGGGAAAAAGGGGATGTTGTCAACTGTCTCCAGTGTAAGCAGAACTGGAGAAGAAAAAATATGTAAATGTTAAAACAGAGGAAAGTTGGAGAAGAGAAGTACATGTTGTTAACTTGTTATCCTTACTGTACATAAATCAAAAGAACCAGCAGAGTTAGTGACTTGATCAATAACTAGCCCTTTAGTGGCTTGATTAACAAGAGCTAGAGGGCTAGAGTGCTTCAACATGTTATTGTTTTCCCTCAATTTACCAAATGGTGTTGCTATTAACACACCCTATTTTACGTGTGAAATTGTAATGAGTGTGCGTGTGTGTATAAAATTATGATCCAAATGGATGTTTTCCGAAGTTAAAAGTACCTGGAAGGCTGGACTTGAGAATCCAAATATTATGTTCTTCGTACTATGAAGCAAATGTGTTTATAAGAAGATGTCCATATTTTTGACTGCTGAAAGAGAGTCTCCTATGTCACTCTGTGCAGGAGGAAAGATGTGCTCAACAGTTATGCCCTCCTGCAGATGGAAGAAATAATAGCTTAGAAGTAAAAACAGAGAAAGTTTGACAAGCTTCAACATGTTCCCTCGCTTTCTACATATTTTATAACACTTTCATCAGTGCGGATCGATGTTGTCTGAAATTAAAAGTACGTACATACCTGGAAAGGACTAAGATCGAGGAGCGTCAGTGGTCTCCTATCCGCACGAAAGGGATGTGTGCTATCTTGGACCGGTATTTCTCTTTGAGTAGAGGAGAACAGCCACTAATAACAACTTAGAGTAAGTGAAAGAGGCAGGCAGGCCGCCCTCCTCCTCTGGAATGGTAGTAAGCTTCGGACAACAGAAGATGTAAAGAGTTTTCAGCTTCTTTAGATTTCGGAAGTATCGAATATCCAGTTTAACAAGAGATGTGGGGAGCATCATCTCCTTCTCCCTCTCACCAGGTGGAAACGACACGATACTTTGATCACGTTCACCCCACAGATACAATTCTCTCAAAGAGGTAAGTATGTGCGACCCTTGAAATTCCATCAGCGCCTTACAGTTCTTGATCTTGTAAATTGTCAGTGATGTTAGGTTGGGGGGAAAGGAATTAGTAGTAGTCAAACCTTCACAGTCATCAATCCTCAACTCCTCAAGATCACTAGTCTGCATCATGTCTCTCATCACCAACTGTGCCACCTCCAACTTCTCACAGGAAACGATGCTCATATTTCTTGGCCACACACTCATTCTCGGCAATGAAACCAGACTTTGACGATCCCTAATACATAGTGACTGAAGTTTGGTGAGGTGGCACAGTCCCTCAGGTAAGAATTTAAGGTTTGGGCAGTCTGAGATGCCAATACTTTCAAGTTGATATGAGTCATCAAGAAACCTATCGGCTATTAGCTCCAGCTGTGTACAATTACGAATCTGAAGATGTGTAAGAGCCCTGGGTAATTGGCCTTTTCATAATAAGAGCATTGATGGACACAACCGTAGTTGCAAATACTCGAGACAATAAGCAGACACACAAGAACCATCTTCCACTACCTCCTCTTTCTCTATCAATGATCTCAAATTCTCACATTCTGAAATTTTTATGCTTCTTAGAGTTGGAAGGATCTGGTATTTTGCAAAGTGCAAAAGAGAATGGCAGCCATCAATAGTTATGCGTTTAAGACAAGGTGGCAGACCAACATCCGGAATAGAAACAAGACTTGGACAATGATTTATGTGAAGCTCTTGAAGAGATGTAAGGTGATGTAATCCTTCTGGTACCTTCAGAAGACTTTTACAATCGATTAATTGAAGACGCTCAATCTTGCAATCCAGCATTTGCAGTTGCACCAACTGCTCTGATTCTTTCCCTAGCTTTTCAACAAGAGCTGAGTTGTCTTCAATATACAAACGACCAAGAGAAATTAAGTGTTGCAGCAATCTATCATCATTCTGAGAGGAATATGTTAGCTCCTCTGCAACTAGTAATCTTCATCTCTTTAATATTTTTCAAGCTTTTCATGAATGCCTCTGTTTGGAATCTCAACTCTGATATATCTGTAAAACACAAGGAAATCAAACTGAACCGTACTTGCGTCGTAAACCACCACCTTGCAATCTTCTATGTCTAGTTCATGAAGCTGTTTATAATTGGATATTGAAACCACCAATTCCTCACATCCATCTATCTTAAGCTGTGCTAATGAATCAAGCTTCTCCGGTAAACTACCTTCCAAATTAGGGCAGTACCTGATGGAAAGCTTTTTCAGGCAAGAGAAGACCCTAGTTCCTTCTAGTTGGAAAGGAGACCACTTCTTCCAATTTTTCAGATTCTGAAACTCAAGGGTCTCTAAAGCATGAAACGGCAAGTAACCATCCCCATAAAACTCAACACCGATACTCTCCACTGCATCCATTCTTTGTATGTAAAGTTCTTTGAGAGAAGAGTCAGAAGACAACCGTCCGAATGGTGGCAAAAATTGACAATGATTACAATCTTGTAAACTTACACGCACCATGTTAGAGAATGAAGGATCTCCCATCCATGTTGAAAATTTCAATCCAACATAGCGTTTGATTGTGAGTTCTTTGAGGTTGCTATGAGGTTGTAACAGGCCAATTAAGCACATCTGATGTAATGTCTGTTGAGACACTTGAAAAAGACCATTCAAGTAACACGCCTTCAAGTCTCTCCTTGCTCTTTAAGTTTGCACTTCTGACATCCTCCATACAAATCACATTCTCTAATCTTGAGAGGTGTAATGTTCCTCGCAGATGCAGTCATGCAACAATGTCCCAATCTCTCTTACTCCTAATCCACTACCCTCGCCTGCAGCAAATTTAGACACCGTTTGTAGATTAGTTAATTGACCAAGCTGAGGAGGCATTTTCCGCAACAAATCTGCCTCTGAAATGATGAGATGACGCAAATTAACTGGATTCCTCATGCTTGTGGGTAGTGCCTTTGACAGATAACAACGGTGTAGTATCAATGTCTGCAAGTTGTAGAGAGTGGTTGCTGAGTCCGGCAAACTTCTTATTTTACTGTAAGAAAGATCAAGATAACGTCTGCTTCAATTTACCAATTGTATTTGGCAGCTCGATTATTTGATATCCATTCAAAGAGAGCAGGCGCAAGTGTTGGAGTCTGGGGAATAAATCAGAAGTTACCTTAAGAGCCAGATATCTACAATCAGAGATTGGATCTGAAAGTGAAAGTGGCAAGAATGTCCGCAAACATGTAGCTTTAGAATAGACCTCAAACTTTTGAACTCCAACATATATGCCACGAATGTGAGACGAATGACGAACTTTCGGCAAACATCTAAGTTGCGGGTCATAATTTTGCATATCCTCCAGTCTAGAACATGAAGAACTTCCTGCAGCCCAACGTGCCAAATCAGTAACGAGGTCATGCATTATGTACAACCCTTTACTTGATATTTGAAATAATGACCTAGACACCAACTCTTGAAAATAATCATGGCCCAAATCTTCCATTTGTTCGTTTTCTTCCGGTTGCTGCTGAATCAAACCCTCTGCCATCCACATAAGGATTAATTGCATCTCCCAAATTCATAATCATTTGGAAGTATTCCACAATATGTTAAACACTGTTTCAAATTTGAAGGGAGATAATGATAGCTTAAGTTTAATGCTGGAAGGATGCTTATCTGGTATGATAGATTCCTCATCTTGTGCTCTAGTACTTCATCCCATTCGCCTTCTCCTTTACAACGTAAAAGGCCACCAAGAGTCCTTGCAACCAACGGTAATCCATTGCATTTTACTACAATTTTCTCCTTTAGTAACTCGACATGTTGGGATTTGTTGTCCTAGAGTGCATGGTGCTCAAAGATTTTCCAACAATCATCTTTTGACATCGACTCCAAGTTATGAGGTTTAGTGTCTCCCATCATCCTTGCAACATTAGCATCACGCGTCGTGACAATGATCTTGCTTCCTACTGCTCCAAGGCGAAACACAGACTGCAATGTTGTCCACTGTTGATAGTCGCATGTATCCCAAACATCATCTAGAACAATTAGAAACTTCTTGCCAGCCAATTCCTTACTTAACTTATCCTGAATTGAATTAAGCTCCTTGAATTCCTGAACATGAGCTGACGTGACTGATTCAAGAATTGCTGTTGTCACCCGTACAATATCAAAGTCGTCAGACACAGACACCCATCCCTTTGGAAAAAAATGGTCAGTTGCAGCATCGTTGAATACATGTTTAGCAAGTGTGGTCTTTCCTAGCCCAGCCGTACCAACAATGGAAACCAGATGATAATTCTGAAAATTACTGGTACAGTGCTCTTCTTTTGAAAGCAAATCATCAATAATCCGGGCCTTTGCTTCATCCCTTCCAATCACAGGTGCAGCTAGTTGAGAAGTAGTGGGTGGCATTTTCCATGGTTTTGTAGACACTCCAAGTATCTTCAAACCAAACTGCTTTTCTCGAGTCGATATCACTTCCAACCGATCAGTGATCTTCTTGATTACTGAGTTCACTCTAAAATTGAATTTAGGTTTAGAAAGTGAGCTGATCCATATCTTCCTTTTCCTTCGCTTTAGTGTTTTAGTAGCAAACGTGTCCAATATGTCTTCAACATCGTAAGCCAAATCCCTGAGATCGTCTAGCCATAATTTCACTCCTGTTTGTGTCAGTTGCTTGTCCTCCGCATCACTCAGCACGGCTTCAATTGCAATCAACGTCGTAGTCCACTTGTCCATCACATTTTTGTTAACCCCCTTAAGGCGTCCGAAGTACTTAAGGACATCTTTTGATGGGTCAGTCCCTCCTTAATTGAAGGTTGAAATTCATGTGGTGTTTTACTGCACGAGGAAAACATTTGTTGTTGTAGCCTTGGTGACCCATTCAATGAAAACAAGGTTGGTTGCTATAGGAATAGCAAAGTGGGTGCAGTGATCTTTGAAAGGTAAGAAACAAAGCTATAAACTAAGGGTGGTGGTGGCAGCAATCTTTGAAGATGGAGAAAAACAAGTATTTATAAGCATGAAGACATTGAGCATGAATCATGGAAGAAACTTGACTTTTCTTCCCTTGCATGTTATGTATGGAATGCATGATTTATGAATGAAACCATTTGCCTATGTAAAGGCATGAAAGCTTGCAGCAATATATACAACCCAAGGCAGAGACACAAACTAGCTAGAGAAAGAGTTTGTGTGATAGTAGTGTGATCCTCACTTGAGAGTTTAGTGAGAAGAAAATTTCTCTTGAAAGAGAGAGATGTGTTACCACTTTAGTTAGTCTAGAGTGAGTATCTCTTGTAATCTCATTATTTAGTATAGTGGAAGAAAGTACTACTGCTGCCACGAGGACATAGGAATATTGCCGAACCTCGTTAAATATTGTGTCTTCCTTTTGTTGTTATTTCCGCAAATCACACGAGGGATGAGAAAGTTAAATCCTAGGATAACCAATTATTTGTCGGCCTTGTATTAGGCAGCCACTTCTTTCCCAACATCTTTCTACTCCAACTTCTTGAGCAGGACCGGAAAGAATGCCCCAAGAACAGCATCTCCCATAGTTTTTTTTATATGGCTACTTAAAAATGTAGAAAGTGAAAGTACCAGTTAATTGAGGCGCAAGTCTGAAATTTGGCTCATGTATTCACAAATTAAGAAGATGAGGAATCATTGACTAAAAAAATCAAGAAAATGAGAAATCAAAATATCTTGGGAATTTTATTTATGCATATTATAGCTTGATATGTACATGTAATCTGCTATGTTAATTTCCCTTTGATTTGCAGGATCAGAACGCACTTACATGAAGGTTAATTCTTCTCTCAGAACACTACGAAAGCACTAGCGAGTTTAACACCACTTCAACATCAATCATATAGTATCGTAAGCAACTCCGATTCCGCTAAACTCACAGCCGGGCCAGTCCAAATTAATTGAGAAATTTGAAGGATATGGTTAAAGACTTGCGCCAATGTGAAGTCCGTCATGAAGTGCAGAATCTTTCCTCCAAGTCATTCTCTGAGTAGAGGGTATCTTCCCTGACCTCTGGCCCTCAAAGAACAATATGCTCTTCGTCAATGCATCCCCGTAGTCCTGCGAAGCCTTCACCACCATCGCCGCCATCATCGCCACTACTAAAACCACCAACCTCAACCTCCCAAACGAACTCATTCTCAAACTATACAGAACTGTGTTAAGTCTCCCCTCTACTGTATAACTAGTTCTTACTGTGTCTGTACTCCACGGCGATGAGCAATCAAAGATTTATGTAGGAAGATTATGACCTAAAGTATTGATCAAACTAAACTAATTCAATGAATGAAGGAAAGCAATGGTATACGTACGGATATATGTCTGGCGCCGCTCACTGGCTTAGAGTTGAAGAATAAATTCACTGATGAGAGAAAAGAGAGAGAGTAAATGAAACAGAAACGACGAATAGAAACACTTCCGGAGCCTCCGTATACGGTGGTGAATGAATCAGGGTAGTTAGTTTCAGTGTATTTGGGAATCTGAAAAGAGACTGCTCCGATTGTGGTGAAGCAAAAGTCGATTCTATTCCAAATCCTATATAAACCGAGTTACCGACTTGGACGATACTATACCACTACTAAACTAAAAGTGTTCCAACTTCTTTGAATATTTGAGTCCATGATATCTACACGTATGGAACGTGTACTGTATAAAAATGTTTCTCTCATAGATTTGTTCTTCCCCTCAATCTGGTCATTTCGTTTTCTCAAAACACCATTAAGGAAAACCAATTAATTTCATTTGAGGTCGGTTTGTGTTCAAATGTCACCACAACTTATTCAAGGCAGTTTATTGTTGTAATTAATTAATAATAAGAAAACATTAATTACTATAATGAGATGATTTTCCAGTTTTGGGTCTGGATCCTGAAGCTTGGATAAAGGTTAAGTGATGAACTTACAAAGTTACAAGCACCTTTCGTTGAGGTGGGATGTTGGGAAGATTATGAGGTCGGTAGCCGCACGTACCACAGTATTCTCTATATGAGGAATTATTAGATGGTCCTGGCACATTGCTAGTGGTGTTCTGGACCAATGAAATACTGACACGGGTATTTTTCTCAACAATCATACCCAAGAACTGACTCTATTTCCATTTAAACAAAATAAAAATCCCTATTTGATGTTAATTAGGTGTCCAGTTAGACAAATTAAGAACAAGCCCCAGTTTGTATTCCTATAATTGGCCCGACTTCTTAATCATGAAGAGAGCAATCCGGACTTCCAAGTTCCAATCGAGGTTGTGAAGAAAAACGCACATCATCAGCTATGTTCACGCACTCACTTATATTGTTTTGTTTCAACTATTTAATATAAATCTAAGGATAATTGAGCATGAATATCTTGATCAATCAACCATATGGTCTGCTACGTACATGCATATTTGATGTAGAACAGATGACGATAGAGATTAAAGAGCAGATGGATCGAAACAAATCTAATCCCGGTTTGCTCCAGATTTAACGTTCGGTGTCAGATTGATTATTATGATACATTTCTAGATTCGCTTTGCCACGACATATGGGTTTTTTCAGCCATTTGAATTCGTTTGGGCCTTCAAAATGCAGATTTACTTATTTTCAATTATTATTTTTAATAGTTCGTTTTAATCTATGAGTTTTTAGATTTTGTTGTTAGTCGCCCTAGAGTTTGTTTGCTCCTATATAAATAGTCTTTTATCAGTTGTAATAGCAGTTTTTGATTAATACAAAACCGTTGAGATTTTCTCAATCTTTCTGGTGAATTACATAAACTTTCTTGTGGATTCGAGAAAACTAGACTTGTGAATTTAAGTCACTATTGGTGGATTCTGACGTTTATACTTTCACACTAACCAAGCAAGCACCGTAATTAAACAAATACCAAAAAGCATAAATGGTTCAAGACCGACCATATAAGGTTTTTATTTGTATGCAGAAAGATACAAGTTTAAGTCACTATACTTTTGGATGCAATCTTTCCTCTTTCATTGGATTTAACACAATTTAACAGATGTTCTCATTGTACGTATACTTATAATCTCAATACTTATAATCTCAATAAGGAACATAACCGGATTAACAAAATCCCGTTAGTCAATATTGAAACAATCAACAAAATATATGTCAAAACATGGATTGCTAGCTCCTATAAGATCCCAGCTACTTCTGCATATTCATATATGTTCATATATAGTTGAACTACTTGAACCGTAAAGAACAGATGGTTCACGTAGTTTACAAACCATCCAGAATATCACATGGGATGTTACCCTAAACTTATGGGACTGAAATATTATTGAGTACTCAGGAACATGGTTCACACTCCTTCCGTCCAAGAAACTGTTACTTTCAACCTACACATATATGATGATGATCATCCACGATCAAATTACTCAACCCCCACAATTTACATAAACAAATTCGTACTACATGCTATCATGCTTACGGAACATGTTATATGTTTGTTTTTGATTAGTCTACTCCATGCATTTAGCTTCTTAATCAATTACTATAGAGTCTATAGTCAAGGTGACCAAATTATTTACCTACTTTCGATTTTCTTGGTAAACTTCTTTGTAGTTGAGGAATAAGGATCTTTACGTTTTGAATATACATTCCAAAGTAACAGTCAAATCGTTTACTAAGTCGATATTTTCCACACAAAAACCCTAATACTATGCCTGCAGATCGTGATCAACATGTACACCCTTCTTTCATAGCACTAGCTGCGATTAATTAACACCCTACAATGGCTTGCATTAGTACTAAACACACAGAAAAATCCCTTAATTAAGTAAACAATATCATCCTTCATTCTCAATGCTAAGGTCCATTAATTGTCTATTATATTCCTTATGACAATGTTAACATGCATATTGCATCATGTATGATACAATTACGTTAAGTATATTTATTTATTTTTCTACACAATTTTACGTAAAGCCAGTATGGTATATCTTGTGTTGCAATCTTACTCTGTATTCAATTTCACAATAGTTGCATAATCTAATTGTCATCTTCTATATGTACGTCAATTACAAGCGCCAGCCTGCTTCTTCCTCTTTTTAATTCATGATACTCCTACATAAAACTAGCAATTTCAAACCCCCTTGAGAGATACGACCCATCAAAAACCTCCCCACATTCATATTCATACTCATTTCTTTGATCATCAAATTATGGCCACGAAACTAACTTTCCTACTCTCATTACTCATTTTCTCATCCTTGCTCTTTCAGACAGCCCTATCAATAGAAGCCACCACCGTCGCCCAAATCCCATTCGAACATGGTGCAACAAAACCCCTCACCCGGAGCCATGCAAATACTGGTTGTCTCATTACCCCCACCGCCTCACCCCAAAGCACACCGCCGATTTCCGGATGCAGATGGTTCAGGTTGCCCTCGAGAGAGCCCTCAGTGCTAAATCATACGCCTCGCAGTTCGAGACGAACTGCGAAAGCGAGCCGCAAAAGGCTGCGTGGAGCGACTGCTTGAAACTTTTCGACAACACTGTCCACCAGCTCAACCGCACGCTGCAAGGCCTAGACACCAAGCACAAAAAGAACTGCACCAATTTTGACGCACAGACTTGGCTCAGCGCCGCCCTCACTAACATCCACACATGCCGAGACGGATCCAAGGAACTCAACGTCTCCGACTTCATAAACCCTATTTACATGTCCAACAACAATGTGTCGGAGCTTATTAGCAACAGTTTGGCAATTGGTTCACAACTTCTGGAGAAAGAAAATCAAACAACTACTTCTGTAGGGCATGATGATGAGTCTTATCCCAGTTGGCTTTCCAACCACGACAGGAGGCTATTGGGAGCTACTTCGATCAAGGCTAACCTCGTGGTGGCGAAAGATGGGTCGGGGCATTTTCGGACCGTCCAGGCGGCATTAGATTTGGCCGCAAAGCGAAAAAGAATGACTAGATTTATCATCCATGTGAAGAAAGGTGTTTATAGGGAGAACATTGAGGTTGCCAACACCAACACTAACATCATGCTGGTTGGTGATAGCTTGAGGTATACGATTATCACAGGTAGCAGAAGTGTAAAAGGAGGTTACACTACTTATAACTCTGCCACAGCAGGTATGTAATCTCTCTCTCATTATTAGAACTCAAAGTTAAAGCTTCCCCTAGAGCAAAACTAGCTTTTGTTGAAAATCATTGAAGTTCTAATGAAATCATACTCTAGTGTGGACTAAGCAACTGTAACGTTACAGGCAAGTCACATACCATTGAAAAGCTTAGTATTAATCTAATCACAATTGTTCAAAATGAAATATCACTCTGAACAGTTTATTTTTCTTGAATATGACTTCTCTTCTGTTCAAAATATTACTTTAGGCATTGACGGGCCTGGCTTCATTGCGCGCGGTATCACATTCAGCAACACCGCCGGAGCAATAAAAGGACAAGCGGTGGCGTTACGATCCGGCTCCGATCTTTCAGTATTCTACCGTTGCGCCTTCATGGGCTACCAAGACACTCTCATGGTCCACTCTCAGAGACAATTCTACAGAGAATGTTACATCTACGGCACCATAGACTTCATATTTGGTAACGCTGCTGTTGTTTTCCAGACTTGCTTGATCTATGTAAGAAAACCCTTATGGGGACAAGTCAATGTCATCACAGCTCAAGCACGAAATGACCCGTTTCAAATTAAACACGGCTATTTCAATCCATAACTCTCAAGTCCGGGCTGCGCCGGACCTTAAGCCGGTGGTTCGATACTATAAGACATACTTAGGCCGGCCGTGGATGCAATATTCGCGGGTTGTCGATCTTCATGAAATGTTACCTTGACAGCCTGATCAACCCGGCAGGTTGGCTAGAATGGCAAAGGACTAACTTTGCTCTAAGCACTTTGTATTATGGGGAGTACAAGAATTTTGGTCCTGCCTCGTCGACCAGATTCAGGGTCAAGTGGCCTGGTTTTCATGTCATTAGTAGTGCAAATGTGGCAACATCATTCACCGTCGGAAACCTTATCGCCGGTCGATCGTGGCTGCCCTCCACCAGTGTTCCGTTCACGTCAGGCCTGTGATCATATCCTAGCCTAGCTATATGTATAGTATCATTGGTTGTGTTTTAATTCATTTATAAATTTGGGAGAAACATTATTTGTGGTGGTTATTGGATTTTTGTACATTTATAGTACATTCTCAAAGTTGAAGAAACTATTTATTGGCCAAAGAAGAAACACTTTCATGTTTATATATGTATGATTTTGAATGTAATCTTTGGAATCTTCATAATGCTTGGGCTATGTTAGTTTAGGCCTGCCTGGTTTGGGCTTTGTGTATTCTTCCATGTTGTTTGTTGGTCGTGTATTCTTCCAAGTCCTTCGTGTAATTTTTTTGTTTTTTTGTTATGCTCTTACAATATTGTTTTAACCTTTAATTTAAGATCTTTGCTACTGTGCTTTGCCCAAAAACATAATAATCATAGAACACAGAATGTTTGAGTCTGCGTTTGTGGAATAACAATGGCTCCGAATACTTGGATTTGAAGAAATTATTGTTTTGGGTATAAGTGTATAAAGTATTTACTCATGTTATGCCATAGATTACGAAAGAGGATAGATTAAGTAATAGATTAAAGATGACTTGCACATATATGCATAATGAAAATCTGATTAATTAGATGTATGTATCAGCTGGACAAACCCCATAAGACGAGGTCAACAACGTGATCTATGCACCCAAAAATGGTTTCGTCTTTCACGTACACAAAGGCAAAATCGGTGGCATATGCAAATTATTGAAATTAAGAAACAACTTCGAAAGCAACATTTTCCTGGGGTAGTTAACAGATAAATTTACAGCGAATGCAGCAACAGGATTGGAGCAGTTGATATCAGGATAATTTGTTGGGTATTAGTTTTGTAATTGTAATTTTTCCCTAATTATCAGAATGTTTATATGCATGGCTTTCTAAAATATTTGTTCTGTCGTGCATATTTGGCTAGCTAGTAATTATTTGAATTCTCCGGTTTTTCATTTAGTTTACATCAAGCAATTTTAGCTGCATTACTCTGAATAGTGAGGGAATACCGTTTACGTAAGTTATTAGGAAGTGTGTCATCTTCAAGTTCAAGATGTAACCAAGAAACAATTCATGTCGATTAATTCTATCTCTAATAAGATCGAATCATCACCATTTTATGATTAAGTTTAATTCGGAACAAATATTGGATCTTAATTAACGTGCATTGATCTAGAAATACTCCACAGTACTGGTCGAATGTGCAGATACGTATTTCTTGATTTTATTCATGTCTATCCTTTCTGCGGTGGGATTAATTAGCAAACAATATGGTGGATTAGTCTTTTGGTTTTGTTTTCTGTACACTAGTAAATTGTCCAACCTTTGTACATTGTGGCAGATCTGGCTGCCTGCAACAGAATTTGCCAGGACACGAATGATTTGCATATAATGATTTTGGTAGTTAGACAAATGATCACAAATTAAATTAAGTCGTTAAGCATATATGTATGAACAATCAGGAGGAAAATCCTAGTTTACATGGTGGTTCATACCGAACTTCGTACCATTATTGTCCAGCCAGATATATAGTCGCAGGAATCACATTTTAATTCATTTGTCTCTCTAGAATTATATATTTTCATCAGTTTGTATTACAAATTAAGAGCCATATATCATTCTGTGTATGGATTCTGAGATTATTGATCGAGCAAATTATTAACAATAAGAAACCGTCCATAGCGTTGAAACCAGAAACGCGTCGATCACTAGCTAATTCATAGAATGCTTCTTTAATTATCAGAATATTCAAAGTCAGCAAGTTACAAAAATTAAGGTCCAAAATCCAGCTGTGGAAGAACATAATTTAAAGTCTACTATGAAAATTAATAATCTTATACAAGTATAAGACTCGGTGGAGATAAAATTTGGTTACCTTAATTAGTTAGCTATAGTGGGCATCAAATTTATATCCTCAATTAATCAAGGAGCCCAGTAGTACTGTTTTGTAGAAGCTCTACCTTTGACTAGAAAATTCATAATCTAATAATTTGTTTTGAATTAGTATATCATTTATAACTATTTTCCGGTTTACTTTTCAATCAAAGCATGAGATAGCTATTAGCTAGATCTCCCTAGGAATCCAATTAACAAGTGAAGCTTCTATCAGTTTAGTTTCTTAAAAGGGATTACATACCCAAATTATGTTTAGTTTGAATTTGGTACGTGTACCAATACCATGAATGTTTTAATCTAGCCCATTCCACTTTTGATAGACGATTTCATACCTTCAAAACATAAATTAATATGTCTGATCGATGATATTACGGTTTGTTTATGGTTGTGATCAATTATCGTTGGAGGTGAATTATTCATGGTTTGTCTATTTTGTATCCTAAAGAAAAGATCATAATTCTATTTCTGAATCTCCGTTACAGACGGAGAAACCATTTTTCAGTACAGAAAGCGAAAGCTAATGAAATCAACGTTTCTGGTGTGAGACTAAAATCCCTGCCGCAATATGATGAGAAGCTATTCTTCCCGGAACGAATGGATCAAAACCCTACACACGAGTCGAAGACCATGCCAAGAAGTGAGGTGACCTATTTATCAACCAAACATTCTTCTTAGAACAACTAGTTCCAATCTGGGTTAACTGAAGGAAGAAACATAGAACCAGATGCATTATTGAAGAAAGTTCCAAAAAATAATTTCTTTTATCTGCCCACCACACTAACAATAGGATTGGGAGGCTTCTTGGTTCTTCATGATATTGCTCTTGGTTTAGAGATTGTGATGCGATGAGATAGAATGCAATAGAAACACTTGATATTGATCCGGATTTAGATGCTCGAGTGGAATTGGGGCATCCCAGAATTAAACGTGAAGATCCTACTAAAAGAACACAGGTTGATACATATTGCTCTGTTGCTTTCTCATGTTTGTCTTACTTGACTGACTGTACGATTAAGTAACCATATAAATCTTGATTTAACATTTTAACTCGCTATATCTTCTTTGAAAGATGAGCCTCTCATTGTTTATAATGTAGTGTAATAGTGATAGACTTCTAGCACGTCTTTGTGGCGTCGTTAAACTCATCCTCAATCACCACTTTTCTTTTCTGACGGTACAAAATCTCTGTGCAGGTTTGATTCTACTTTGAAAGGAATATTACACAGATTAATTCCAACCAGGTTGCCTAGCTATAACATGTACGCATTCAAATTCAAGTGCTTGACATGTTCATCAATCGCCTGTCAAAGTTGAACGCACTTTCAAAAACAGTATCCTGGAAAAGATAACTATTATATGTAAGAAATCATTTGCTAGCTACTTAGAAGGTACCATGCACATATATATATTCAACAGTAAGACAAGGATTGAGAATCTCTCTATTGTTATTTTGCGTTGATTTCTATTATCTTACTATAGATCCATCTCCATCCTCCATGTTCATATTAACCAAAGTCCAATCCCCGCTGTCCTTATCTACCTATACATCCAAATCCCTATATATATAATCACCAAAGTTCCCAATGAAAAACACAAAACCCTCACAACCTTGCTCATCCAAGTGATCCAACAATGGCGACCAAGCTAAGCGCTTTTGTTCTCTGCCTCTCCTTGGCTCTACTATCCTCCACAGCCTTTTCCAGTGTTCTCTCCACCGGCTTAGATTACTGGTGCAGCAAAACCCCATACCCTGCAGCTTGCAATGCCAACTTCGCTCATGACCCAAAACACTACTCCATCCCCAAAAAGATGTCCGACTTCAAGAAAATCTCCATCCAATCCACAATAGAAAACGCCCTCAAAGCACAGAGCCACAACAAGTGGCTAGGGCAGAAATGCAGAACCGAAAAAGAAAAGGCCGCCTGGTCCGATTGTCTAAAGCTATACGAAGAAACCATCTCTCTCCTCAACCGTACAGTCGACCCTAACACCAAATGCACCGAGTTCGACTCGCAGACATGGCTGAGCACTGCCCTAACTAACCTCGAAACATGTCGCGCCGGGTTCGTTGAGCTTGGAGTGTCCGACTTTGTGCTACCGCTCATGTCTAACAACGTCTCCAAGCTCATTGGCAATACTTTATCTATCAACAACGGTTCGAGTGCTCCGGCAGTGACAAACCAGGGTTTTCCGGCTTGGGTTAAGCCCGGTGTCCGAAGATTACTTCAGTCTACACCGGCCGCCAACGTGGTAGTTGCGCAAGACGGGTCGGGTAACTACAAAACCATCAAGGAAGCTTTGGATGCTGCGGCGAAGAGGAGCGGAAGTCAGAGGTATGTGATACGTGTGAAAAGTGGGGTTTACAAGGAGAACCTTGAGATTAAGTTGAAGAATATTTATCTGCTCGGAGATGGGTTGAGATCTACTATCATCACCGGTAGCCGGAGTGTTGTCGGTGGTTCGACCACTTTCAACTCTGCAACTGTTGGTAAGAAACTTTCTCCATTCCTCAAAGTCACTAGCGTTATGAAAATGTCAAAAGAGACGAAAATTAAGTACAAGTCAAAACCAATAAATATTTCGACCCTAGAAGTCCTAGAAGTTCAAATTATGTGTGCCATAAATCCTTTCATTGATGCTAACTAATATTGTGCACTAAATGATGTAAGTATATATTTCCACTGCTGCAGAAGTACTCGGTAGTCGAAATTAGAGTGAAATATTATGATTTGTCATCCTGTTAATATGATTAGGAAATGTCAACGTACAAGAATTCTTATATATACGACGTGCAAGAACACGGTTATTATCACTATTTATGCGGTGTGAAACCTATAAGCCAATTTTCTAACATCATGATACTTTTGCATGTAATGCTTATTACAGCGGTAACCGGAGATGGCTTCATTGCTCGTGGAATAACATTCCGGAACACAGCTGGACCACAAAATCATCAAGCCGTAGCACTCCGATCAGGCGCCGATCTCTCCGTCTTCTACCGTTGTAGCTTCGAAGGCTACCAAGACACCCTCTACACCCACTCTCAACGTCAATTCTACAAAGAATGCTACATATACGGCACTGTAGACTTCATCTTTGGTAACGCCGCAGTGGTCCTCCAAAATTGCATGATATACGCAAGAAAACCCATGAGTGGTCAAAAGAACACAATCACTGCCCAAGGCCGTACCGACCCTAACCAAAACACAGGAATTTCGATCCACGATTCTCGAATCATGGCCGCCGCAGACCTTGCACCGGTGATCAAATCGGTCAAGACGTTCCTAGGAAGGCCGTGGAAGACGTATTCACGTACGGTATTTTTACAGAGTTACCTAGACAGTTTGATTGATCCAGCTGGGTGGTTAGAATGGGATGGTAACTTTGCTCTGAAAACTTTATACTATGGAGAATACAAGAACAAGGGACCTGGTTCTGGGACGAGTGGAAGGGTTAAGTGGGGTGGTTATCGTGTGATTACTAGTTCATCAGAAGCCTCCAAGTTTACAGTTGGTAACCTCATTGCTGGAAGCTCATGGCTGCCCGCAACTGGTGTGCCCTTCACTTCTGGCCTCTGAATAATTACATCAAATTAACTTGTAGTTTGTTACGTGTACATGTAAATCTGCCTCTTTGGCGGTTCAATTGTATTGTTCTTTAATTTTTTGTAAACCTAGTGAGATAATTAATGTATTGTATTTCATTCTTTTCGAATTACTAATGTAACACACCTACACGATCAGTATTCATACCGAGGTTCACAAGTATTTCAATAAAGATAATTAATGTATTGTACTTCATTTTTTTTGAATTACTAATGTAACACACATACTCAGTCCGCATTCATACCGAGGTTTACAATAGTATCCCAATAATGACAAAATAATCTCTTGCCACAGGTGCATAAACTAAAAGCCCCTCAACCTCCAGCAAAATGATTAGAAATGAATGAAATGTATCAGACAAAACGAATCCAGGGATTCTCACTGGATCACAATGGGCCTTCTTGCAATTCTCTAATACAAACATCGGGCTTTACTCAGAAATAGATGGTTTTCATGTAAAACCCACAATCAAACAAGAATCAAGGGACTTCTAACCGCACCCCAACATATTCTAACTACACCCAACTCACTTACATTGCGGGTGTAAGTTGGTGGGAACATGCAAGCGATGGTGAATAGCAGCTCACTAATTTGCATAACTGCAATTTTGCTTTGTGCTTGAAAATGTTAGGTGATTCATCTGGGATAGTGACTCAATATAGTTATAATCATTTCAGCTTTCACTCTCCTAGCTTTATTTGTTGTCGTTTCTTATTCACATGATCATGGTTATCATAGGTATTACAATTTTCGAGGTGACATATAAACCAAAATTCAATCATATATTATCCTGTTACGCAATTATTTTAATTTTAGGTAAGGATTTTTTCATTTTATACAAGTGACAACTAAATATAGAACACAATTATTTACAATCATGATCCTCTTATGTCAATAGATATTTTTCCTTCTCTTTTATGGGAATAGCCTAATGAAGAAACACATATTAAATTATACACCATGAGTGTATCATCAAAGAGTGCCGTATTTTCTACATCAATTTACCGCATAAACATAGAAATAAATGTTCGATTGAATGAATTAATAGCCATTTACGTATTTATCCATCCATAGCAGTGACCCTGTTTGGTTACAATTTCTTCGCCGTCAAATTTAACTTCGTTTATTCCGCGCAAACTTTAAACCCTCTATTTTCTCTTTTCTGTGTATATCTTTCAGCTTTCTTAGTATAAGTTCTTATCAATTATCTTAAAAAATCACCTGGTCTAACTACTCCCGAATCTCAGAAGAATTATTCAATACTTCTTTTCCTTGAATAGAAAGGGATAGTCGTAAAATTATACAAAGGAATTGACAGTCTATCAAAACAACAGGTCCTACGAATCGTGGCTGATCCGAGGGGGTCCAAGAGAGCATAGGCATGATTAGATACAAACAGCGACATCTGAGTGGGGCCCGAGCAGTATTACCGAAGCCGGTTCCCTCATTGGTTGCGGTCAAGTTCAGCCACCCAAATTGTGCCACGTCACCAACTAGGGATTTGTACCGTCCATCTAAACGTTGGGACGGGAACAATGATGATACACATCCGTCATCATGAGTATACGGACCAACCTCTTCCATCATGCCTTCTACAAGCTCGTCAAGCTACTTCTTCCATTCCCACTTGGCTCATCTCCATGGATTCAAAACTTTGCCAAGATCTTTTTCTAAATTCGTATCAGATCTAAATTCTGTAATTCGGTAATGTAACATAATTAGCGTTTAGACTTCCTTGTTCAAACCAAATTATACAATCTTTGTATCTTCATGTTTTTGTTTGATCAATGCCCTAGCTATTGCTATTGCAGTTAACAAAACTCTAAATATCATCGAACTTGAGGTTCATACTCAAATGCATCGTCGATGACTTCTTTTGAATGGTATATGAGTTACATTTGGGCATCGCTAATGGTTCCAATGGTTTTTACTTTACATCGCTTCACAAATTTACCCATTAATCTAGGTGAATTAATTTCTCTGTTTCACTCAACAGTTTCACTTTGGGGACTTCTGAGTGTAAGAACGCACGTGGTTAAAATATATTTCTTCGCCTTTTTGCGCTGGCGAAGGGGTGCAGCTGATGACACCGCCCAGTCAGAGTGACAGGTGTGGGCCGCTTCCAAACGTTCCAAAAGCCCAATTCATGGGACCGACCAAGCCCCGTTTTGGGACATCTGGTGGGTCCATCTTCCCTCAACTTGCGAGCTCAATCATAGCGGCTAGCCCACGCCGGATCAGTAAGCCGTCAGGCCATCATTCCCCCTGTTGGGCCCCACTTTCCACCACAGATGGTTGTCGTGGTTTCGTTGCACCACCGTCTTGAACCGGCTCGGCTCAGCCTGCTCAAAAAAAGCCGCGGCTTAGTATTTGGAGGACTGTCCCTATCAGGAGGTTGAACGCCGGTTAGTGGGCCCAACCTCCGTTAACCGCTCGTGGGGAGCTAACTAACAAGAAGGAAGGTCCACTGATAAAGAATGGAGAACAAAGATTTAACAAATAGATACACGCCACGTGTACACCCGTGCAGTTGCTCTTTCATTATTACCCTTTATGTTGCATACTTTTTACATTAGGGTTGTTTTCGAGTCCAGAACGGAACGGGGAAAGTGAAACGTAGAACTGTCGAGCTGTTGAAACGGAGCTTGAGCTCCGTAACGGTCGACTCAGCTGACAGTCGTATATAAAAACCGCGTAGAATGATGACAGTAGAAACGTATTGATCACGAGCAAGATTGCTGAACTCATTGAAATGGGGTTTAGGATTATAGAGGAGGGGCGGTAATAATTTAACCTAAGCTAAAGGTTTTACTGTATATTGAAATAATATACTAATTTCTGTGCTGGGTTTAACACGACTGTGCTAACCTCACCCACAATTGCACTCAAAATACATGGTACTGTCGAAAGCATTCATGAAATTAAGATCATGCTAAATTGACATCGCTGTGTTTAAGAGCTCCTAGAACAGCACGTTAATTTGCTTGGATGTTGATGAAGTATGATTTTGGATGATAATTATATGAAAACATGATGGATCGAAATGGTTTTGAGCTAGCTAGAACCATATCCACCGAACCAAATCACGACTTTCTTCAAAAACAATTGATAAACCATGCATATCGCAAAGCTCAATTTCCACTTTAATTATAAGAGTAATTATAGAACTGAACAGACTTACTGATCATGCATTAACCAAACTAAAGGTCATTGAGATCAATAGAACAAACTTAATAACCATTTTGGACCCAGAAAAGAGAATGTAATGAGAGATAAACCCTAGCTAGCTCTTTCCCACAGTAGTGTTGCCAATGACTGATCTGAATAATCACTAGTCCAGAGTGTACACGTGTCGCTGCCCCACAAGAGTGTCATGGAAAATACCATGAAACCATGGGTCACATTGACACAGCTAGCTACAAGGAACATCATCATCGTCATTTTATTGCAGAGAAGACTTAGAATGCCATGGAGGGGGTGGAAGAAATGGTAGGGACTAGGAATGGAGACGAAGTTGATGATAGGGCCACCATGCCTCATCTGTGCAACCCCAGCTTTTTGGCTGGTTGCTGTTCCATTACGTCACAGTACCCGCCCATATAATCTTCTTTTCACCTTAATTTTTTTAGGGGTCTTGTTCTACACTCTCAAGGGGGCTTGAATTGGCTTTTTAAGATTGGTGACTAGTCCCTGTTAGTTGCTTCTATCAGACTCGCAGAGAGATAGAGAACTCAGAAGGGAAAGATATTCATTCTTTCTTCTTTGGGTCTCTATCAGTTGCGGGTAGAGGTGGCAGTAGAGAGAGGCTTTGCTTCCTGCTCTTGATCGGCCAATTTTGCGCCACAATTTCTTTCCCTCCCGCCCAAATCTTTCCCACCAATCCAGCTTATTCCGATAATGAGAGTGAGAGATAAGGAGAGCTTAAGGCATTGATGAGAAGCTTTGTGTTTTTTTTAATACTACCTGATATTTGGTGGCGTTTTAGGGTTTTGCTTCTCTTATTAACCCTACCCTCTTCTCCATTTTTCCATTCGTCAACTTTTTCCTTTCTTGTGCTCTCATCCTCGGGATCGATACCCGACAACTCGCGCCACAATATCCTTTGGCCAAAGCTTTATTTTGGGGACCAGAAAACCAAGTGCGGGCGCGAGTTCAATTCCCGAGGGTAGTACTCATGCATCACCATACATGTTTCTGGTTTTGCCGTCTTTGTTTATTTTGCTTTGTCTGGTTTTTAATTTTGCTTTCTTTGTGATTATTAGGAGTGAAGAGTTTATCAGAAGCCACAAGCATAAACAAAGAACGAGTAAGATAGCTACAGGTTGATTCATAATACCATTCAATACCTTTGACGAAGAGGAAGGATTTAGTTTTCTGTTTTGGAGGAAGATTGAAACACTGCCCAGATCTGTGCTGGATTTAAGAAGGTACAGACTATAATCTGTCAGCTCTTTCTTGTTCATCTTTTTATCTCAATGATACATTCATCTCTATCTGTTCTTCATCTTTCTATAAGATCGATCAATCTTGCAGATAGAGGGTTAATTCAGCTAGTTAGGGCACTAGGAGGTTTGGTTTACTGTGATGATCGATCACCATATATCTAAAATACTGTGTTCTGGACTTGTATCTGATGTCTCAAAATTTTCTCGGAATGATCATATGTCTATAATCTATTGGCCAGGTTTCAAACCTTTTCAATCGATCTGTTTTTCTAGATAGAATGGTGATCATTTAGTACTATCCGAGAAGTACAAGTGGCCTCTGGTAATTATCAGTGATTATGATTAACATGTATGTCCTGTAATGCTGGTAACTGATAAAGTAATTTCTCGGCATAACTGAGGATCTACCGAGAGAAGCAGTGATCAATAAGAGCTTTCTTTGATTAGTTCATTTAAAAAAACTGTATTGTTCATGATTAAACGCAACTTTTCATCATCTCATGCACAAACAATGTGAGATTTCGGGATTATTTCCCACATATATAGGTCAACTGCTGTATAAGATATTTAGGCATAATTCAAAGAACTTTTAGAATCATCAAATTTATAATCTCAGTGATCATAGTTCATTTCGGAAAACCAGACAAATTGAAGTTTGGGATAATATATCGAGTACAATTAGATTTACTTTATCATATCATGTATTACATACTTGTCTTCAAAGACACTACACTGCAGCCATATGCCCATATCGACTTTGAGGAAGAACAATGGAAGGACCGACAATACTGGTACCGCATTTATATAGTTAAGGACCAATTAAAATGTATTGCGGTGTTGCCTCCTGTAGTCCTATATGTGATGGTTTCAGTATCACATATAGATTCTGCAGTATAATCTTGTTTGAAATATTGACGTTACATGCATAAAATATGAAAGCTAGGGTTCTTCTCCCCATTAGATGCAATAAAAAAGAAATTGTGGTTTAGTTTCAAGTATGCCAGACTGACATTTATACTTAATTAGTTGAATGTTGATACATTAACTAAGCACGGATCATATGATAATTGAATTTCAGGACTGAACAGCAAGAAGCTGGATAACATGAACACATTCTCACATGTTCCCCCTGGTTTCCGGTTCCATCCGACTGATGAAGAACTGGTTGATTACTACCTTAGGAAGAAGGTAACTGCAAGAAGGATTGACCTTGATGTCATCAAAGATGTCGACCTCTATAAAATTGAGCCATGGGATCTCCAAGGTATATATAAAGTTAAATGTGTTATCCATTGGAATTGTTAATGGAATCGATTCGTATATTTGATCAAGATCTTAACCGTGTACCTATCTACTAATGTTAATACTGTCCAATATGAATGTACAGAATTATGCAGGATAGGAACTGACGAGCAAAGTGACTGGTACTTCTTCAGCCATAAAGACAAGAAGTATCCAACTGGAACTCGAACAAATAGAGCCACTGCAGCTGGGTTCTGGAAAGCCACCGGAAGGGACAAGGCCATTTATGCAAAGCATGACTTAATTGGGATGAGGAAGACCTTGGTGTTCTACAAAGGTCGAGCCCCAAATGGACAAAAATCAGATTGGATTATGCATGAATATCGCCTTGAAACCGATGAAAATGGAGCTCCCCAGGCAAGTACTATAATCACACTAATGAATTTCTTACATTGTTCAACTTCAAATGCTCAAGTACTTGGATGCCCTAAGCTAACCAAAACTGTTCACCAATACTATGGATCCAAGAACTGAAATACACTGTTGACATTTTGGTGAACAAATTTGATGTGTAGCTGTGCGCTCATATATAGATGATAATTAATAGTGAGGTTTTGTTTGTGCATTGATGAAGCAGGAAGAAGGATGGGTTGTGTGTAGGGTTTTCAAGAAGAAACTCCCAAGCATGCGAAGAATGAGTGAACACGAATCCCCTTGTTGGTACGATGAGCATGTCTCCTTCATGCCAGACTTGGATTCACCAAACCACAACAACTCCAACAGCTCCATGAATAACCAGATGGCATACCATGGCCACTTTCCTAACTATCCTTGCAAGAAGGAGTCAGATCACTTGCCATTTCAGCACCATGTTCCGAATGAGCACTTCTTCCAGCTCCCGCTTCTAGACAGTCCTAAACTACTACTTCAATCTTCAGCTAGTGCTGCTGTGAGTTCAAACTCTATGACAGCGGCTGCTGCATATAGCATTGACATTAACCAAAACTTTCATGCAGTCTATGGTAACAACAGCAATGAGCTACAAGCTGTAGATGAAGATCAACTGACCGATTGGCGAGTGCTTGACAAGTTTGTAGCTTCACAACTCAGCCAGGATGATGTTTCAAAGGGAAATAGCTATTCATGATACTCGATCGGGACAGGCAAGATATTAACAATGCATGCTGCCGGAAATGCCTCAATTTGACAGCCTTTAGTTGTCAAGCTGAAATGTGGAAGTGGTGACTCCTTGAAATCATTGAATAGTGTATACTCTCTGATCATAGGATTTTAAGTCCGTAAGGGAAAGTGGAGGTTATTGATCATGATCTCAAAGTTCCTGTACATTAATAATATAAAACAATATAACCTAAACTCTGATGAACTTCTTGTCCAATTAGTAAGTTAAGTCCACCATACCATTGTTACACTTGTAAGATGGGTATATATAGTTAGCAGGATGGACTCTGAAAGTGAATTTGATGTAAGTGAAGTGTTAATTGTAATGGGCATTATTTTCTGGCCCTATGGTCTACTTACAGCTCTATGTATGCTGTAAAATGGACCTTATCGATGAGGCGGTCGATCGATTGCAGATATATATGTATGTATGTTAACTCTTATTCATTACAATAAGAATGTTTTTTTTTTTTTTTTTGAATGTTTTCAATTTTTTTAAAACAATATATGTTTCTCCTCGTTTACATGGTTCGTTGTTTTTCCTTCTGCAGATTGCTCTTTCTTCTTTTTGTCTGAGAATAATATGCAGATTCTGAAAGCTTCTTGCTCATTCTTCTTTTTAATGAAAAAAGACAAAAAAATCTCACACATTGATTAGCCAGGTCTAGATAGCACCCAGAAAAATGGAAAAGAAGACATAATGCAGTATATATCATGAATCATGATGATAACTATATATATGAATGCTTTGCAGTAAAGCTTGGGCAATGTATACACACTTGATTCTTTCAAAGCGTAGAAGGCAAGAACATGTGTATTTCAATATAATACCATCCCTGTAGTTGGCACCACAGGAAAGGTAGGTTCAAAATGCTAACAGAATATGCTTAGACTTAGATTCATGCCACAATGAAATCAACATCGATGTTCATTAAGCATATACACAGGCCAGAATTACTTGCATTCCGACAGCGACCCAAATCTAAAGCCAGAAGATAACCATTAGCAAAGTAGAGTCTTTTACACTTCCACAAAATGTAAATGTTCTTATTTCCAACTAAACAGAAGATGCAATCCCATATGCTTACCTAGTTGCCTTGAGATATCAGCTGAACTGAACCGACCTTTAAGCTTGTGGAAGAAGAGAACCAGTGCGACCAGTAGTAGTCATTATCGAGCTCAATGGTGACTAACATTGAAACGAAAACAGCTGGAGTTCCCAATAGGTTGGTGTTTTGCAGTTGCAGTGAGGGATGGTAATCGATCTGTGTCAAGTAGCTAAGCACCACAGCAGAATAGCCTGTTTCTACTCTGAGCATGAGTAGGAGGGAATAGGGATAGCCTTTGAATAGTTTTGTAACTATGTTGGCAACAGAAACAAACAAAGGTTTGCAGTGAAAGATGAGAACAACATGCATTTACTCTTATTTAGAGGAAAGACAAATTACTTGCTTCGCAGTCAAGGTTAAAAGTCCCTTTTAAGACACACTCATTAGGCATGGCATAAGATTTTACAGAGTGAAAGAGACAAGTTCATTAAGAAGGTTTCCTAAAAGACGGTGCTTCTTTCTGACCAAGAAGAGAATGTTACCCATTCGACAGACATAAGAGGCACTTAGAATTAGATGCATAATGTGCCTCAAATTGTTGCTTGTGAAAGAAGGAAGATATCATCATAATATATAGCACACCAACTAGCACACCAACACTCCACTTGATACTATTATGCCACTGTTATCATGTTCTTCATTAGACTCATCTGATCTTTGCCCTCGCCTATATATCCACATACATAATTTGGTTTGGCTGGAAATTTTAGGTTCATAGGTTCCTTGATATTGAATGAAATTCGTCCATTATGCTTCAGAGAAGCCAATTCTTCATGTAGACTTACATGTACTCAGTAACAAAATTGATAAATCTGCGTGGTTAAATACGCTTATCCTGGCCACAAACTTTTATTTTGACATTATTTGATTCATGTTAAAACTAAGAAATACTAATCATCAAACCAGAGTAAGAAGGGTTAAAGGATGTCAAATGGAATTGAAAATGGGTTAAACATTCACCAGTACACAGAATAAGATATGAGACGCACAAAGAATGATGATGGATTGAGAATGACCTAGATTACACTTTAGTATGGACTATGGGGTATCGAAAGTAATTAAAAAATGAAGCAAATGTCACTAAAAACGCCTAATGGAAAAATGAAAATGGTAGTACCCATGACACAATGTGCACACCTAAACTACAATATGTATTGCAATCACCAGCAACAGAGTTGGAAAAGGCAAGCTGCTATGGCTCGGACTCATAGAACTGCTATCATTTATCACCTAAAAGTGCAGACCAATGTGAAGAAAGCCATCAGCAGAGAGAAGAACAGCTTGAAAGTTTCACTGGAAATTGATGATGCAGACGATGTTTTCTGTTGCCTGGATGTACCAAAAGAAAAGGTCATGGTAAGATTTCTGTCAACTAAGAGAGGGAAAGAGAGAATGAGTTGATGAATTTTATGTGTACATACTTCTGTAAGTTGGCTAAGGCACCACAATACAGTACATTGTCGGGCGCAGTAAACTCTGTTTCACCATTCTCCTCAGGATTGACAATTCTCAAATATGTCTCTTGTCCCAGATACCATCTATCAAGGTTTTGTGATCTAAGATTCCATGCTCCAGGATTGTCAAGTGAGATAAGCACTGCAGTCCATGCCCCAGGGAAGACCTACACACAGGGTAAACCAGAACTTAATACAAGACAAACAAGAAGCATCCCAATGTTAACCTTAACAGTAAGAAAGTAGTTATTCAAATTAAAAATTAGACCTGTGTAGTGCAGCGAGAGATTGCATCCCACTTGTTATAGTTGTTTTTACTCTCTACCGTCCAATTACCATAACCCATGCTGCAGAATATAAATCAATTTCTCAAAACAGATAGTAATCAAAAGCAAATGATATAAGCAAACAGAAAAATGAGCTTACCCAACTACAAAAAAGGAATATCCATCCAAATGAAAAGCCTGCACTGTGGTGTCATTGTTCTGGAAAACAATTTCAATAAAACCCTTATACGTAGCATTAATAACAGACATGTCTCTTCGAGGAAGTCTACTGAGTGACATGTTGGGGAAATCAAGCTTATAAGCTCCTTTAATTTTATGCTGATCAGCAAGCCTGATTGGTGTCTGAGGATTGACAAAAGAGATGCCATTTATCGTTGCTCGCAGTTTCCCGTCAATTGTGACTGGTGGCACAATTGTTAACACAAATGTATCAGTGATGTTAATTTGACCATAGTGAAATGATCCCTGAGGATTAGGGCGAGCTCCACTTGCAGATCCGTTTTGCCTGACAGTGAAAAACAACAAAAACTTAAGAGACATGAAATAGTAATAAATCAACACCACAGTACTACTAGACATGCTACAAGAAATTTACTATTCAGAACTTAACTAGCATCTAACAATATATCCCCTATTATGGATAACTAAAGTGAATATAATCAGTCAAACTGAAAAAGATTTTGTAATCATCAAATATCCTGACAACTCATCTAACTTTTCACTAATATTAGAGATGCTACCAAAATTAAAAAATAACCAAAAATTTATAAAAAAAAAAACTAACCTGACAGTCAGTGCCTGGTTCATTGACCACTGTGGGTCAAAAGAATCCTTGGGAGCATCAGGAAGAGGACCGCTGACTGGTCCTTTAGAGTTTGAATAGTGTAAGACAGCAACACCAGTAACCCGCTGCCAAATTGATTCGTTCACAAACCTTGCACTTGCCACAATGTAGTAATCACTACTGGCATTTTGATCCATGGTAACAAGAAAAGAATACGACTGTCCAACATGGATATCAAAGTTGGTATAGTTCTGCTGGATTGTATAATGCCCCTCTGTTTCAGCGAGAAGCAGATTGTGATTCTGAATCCTAAAGTTCAAACTAGTTGAAACACCAACATTGTGCACACGGAGTCGATAAGTTTTCCCTGCATATATCAATTACTTTAAAGACATGTAGGAGCAGAAAATTGATCACAGTTCAAAGAACATAACATGTGGGAGAATCAACTAGAAATTTCATATCATGATGCTGAAAATATAGACCTAATAGTAAAATGGCGTGTCAACAATTTACCATAATGAAAAGAACATGATATTGAGGCACTAGCCTTGATGGTACAAATTCAATGTCCGAAAGTATACCTGGTTCAACATTGATGGTTTCATACAGAATCCCATCAGGTACTAGAGTCTTGTTGTATTGATAAGGCCCCTTCCCATTGATGAGAACTCCATCTGGCATCCCAAGGTCTTTTCCAGCATCAAGAGCCGTCTTCAATGCCTGGAATACAACAGAACATAAAAGGGTCATTCATGCACATCCACCTCTACTCTTCACATGAAAATTCCAAAACAACATCAGATACTAACCGTATGGTTACGCGTATACCAGTCACCAATCATAATGAAAATATCCCCATCAGGCTTAGCAAAGGGAATATCAATGACCTCCCTATTATTCAGATGAAAAGAGCCAAAGCCACCAGCAGCCCTCTGAAAATTCAGAGACGGGAAGTAGAAGAAGCTCCCAATCTGATCCTTAACTTGGAAGTTATAAGTCCAGTTCCACGTTTTCGGGATTGGGCAATTCGTACCAAGAACACCATCCTGCCATGAATTGCGCCTCATCTGGATTCCAGACCTGTCACACACATTCATTACATAAAACTTCAATTCAAAATTCAAAGGACTTCACAAAACAAAGAACCACCACTCAAAGCTGAAGCCTACCAAGTCATAAGGAGGTCTTCGTCAAGCCCATTATGCACATTAACAACAACATTGTTGTTCGTAGTAGCATTGATAGGATCACCTGGAAACATCCCGTTAATCGCAATAACCTACAGTCAAAATCCCAAGATAAACAAGATGAAAACCAGAAACTACTGTCATCTAATTACAAATCAATCAAAATCCAACCCAGAACTACATACTTATCCAAAGCTAAACAACACTATATCAATCGTCTTAAACAGTATAAAACACAGTGAAATCTCAACATCAGGACCACATGAAAATTGAAGCAAACATCTTGAAAGACCCAAAACCCCCCAACAAAATTACCCTCCGGTAAAACCCCAAGATTTTCACTGTCGCTAAAACCCTCATCAAGATTTCACAGAAAGCACAAAACCCACAAAAGATCCACAAAACCTTAACCAAGACTGAATCTTTAAACCTAGCTATGAACAATCACCAAGAACAAACTAAAACCAAGAAAAAGATAGAAAAGGGTTTATAGCACAAACCCTCTGAGGGACTCCGAGCGGTGAAGCAGTGATGTATGACACCTTGAAATCGTAGAACACGTAAGGGTCGGCGGCGGAGCAGAGAGTAGAAAGCAGAGCAGTGTGGGTCAGAGCAACCAGAGCCAGCAGAGAGAGGCGAGAAGCAGCCATTAGAGACTTGAAGGATTTGAAGATTTTGGGATGGATTTGATGGAGAAGGAGGGTTTTACATTATGAGAGAGAGAGAGAGAGAGAGAGAGAGAGAGAGAGAGAGAGAGAGAGAGAGAGAGAGTGTGAAAACGGAGGAGGTGGTTTTTTGGGAGAAGAGGGCCAACGGGTCACAGAGGTGGTGAGCTGCAACCACCTCTGTGCGCATATATTGAGGGACGACTGGGCACCGACTCGGCCGGTTGGGTTTCTTACTCGTTTGACGTTTGAGACGGAAAAAGGAAAGGCAAATATTTAAGAAAATAAAACGGGCAACAAATTAATCAATTTAATAGATCGTGAGATTTTCGTGTATGCTAAAAGAAAAGTGGAGAAAATATGCCCTTTTTTAGGCCTTAAAATGTGAAATATACGTCAAATGAAAATTAGTTTTAAATCGTTTGAGAGACCGTTATAACACAAAAGATTAACAAAATTTTTGGGATCAAGCTGTCGGTAATGGAATATTATTTAGTACAAAACATTTCGTTAATCTTTTCTTATATGGTGAGAATATATAGATGTTGTATGGCAGCATGTGCAATAGAATCCAAAATTTGATATGGACGGCTTGTACCTAATTTCATCAATTCTAATATTATAGCTGGAGAAACAAGTCAGTTTAGATATAATAATTGGGTTACAAAAGAGGAAATTAAGTCTAATCATGCAGAATATATAGTGACTACGTACAAATGGAAGAGAGTGGGCAATGGTAGGTGAAAAAAAAAAAGTTTCATTTAGACGATAAATATTGTCATTAAGTATTTATGTAGGTTGATGATCGATTATGCTGTTCTTGGTGGGAAAGTGATGCCTAATTATGATTAAGGTTGTAATGCGCTAATGCTGATGGTCATTGTAGGAGTTGCAGTACTAAAGTAGGTAAAATTTTATTTCGTTCGTTCATTCGTTGGAACTAGCCTAGCTCGATCAACTGGAGAAGTTGACCCAGCAGAAACAACAACAATTGTGACTTTGATAATGTAGAGAATCAACCAACTCGTCTTTTGGTGAATTTGTTTAAGCAGCAAACAACTAACTCTCACATGGCTTCTCCTTCTTTATGCAGGCTTTCTCTAACTTGCTAAACTGTCTGCTGGCTTTTTGAATCGTTCTACGTATCGTATAACTCTGACACCAGTTCATCATTTTGATCAAAAGACATTGTGTATATACAATAACAAGAAGAAAGCAAAACACCAGGGCTTGCCCTCATAGAGAATCATAGACCAATTTCTGTCATCAATAATGTTTGATTTAGTCTGACACTTATTGCTTTGTTTTTGCTTTCTTGGTATATATATGTACCAAGTGTGTAATGTATTTTTTAATCCACCAGCCTCTCTTGTATTCTAAACTTCCATGCATGCTGCGAGATTCTATAAAACCCAGCTTTCGAAAACTCGATCAAAGACAGATTTTATAAAACCCAGTTAAGATTTTCATTGGGATATCCATGTCTACATAATTAAAGCACCTTACTTGAATCAAACTTCTAGTACAACTAGAACCTTCATATACACTAAATCTCCATATGGAATTCGCATATTGGAAATGAACTCCTGGACAAAGTCTCTTGGTAAAACAAGAACTTGCAGCCAGCAAAATCGTTACAGGGAGGAAATGACAATTGATCGAATATATAGTATTAAGATTATGGATAAGAAAATGACAACATCGAAGACAGAGAAAAGGGCTGGCTTCCATTCATCAAAACCTAGAAAGATAATGATCATAGTATATAATAGTATAGTGCAAACAGATTTGTCATATGACCGATAAATTAAGCATAAACTGGCTGCATGTTTGGGGCTAATGAACTAGTTTTGGCTGGATTGATGGAACCAAAAGGTCCTCTAGCTAACTCAAATTAAAAGTCACGTATGCAACTTATCACTTTTGAAACTTTAGACTTTAGTGGGAGTTTAATATATAGTGTAACGGTCGAATATAGAGAGAGACATGCACATGTATAAGGGGATTTAAGAATGATATGGAATAAAGACACATTTTATTATGTGAATGGTGATCACATTTGGCATTAGCATCATCATAAATAGACATCTAAATAGTGTGGATGTGATTCTCATGTTGCTATATTCTCGATCAAAAGTTAAGTAATTCATTGCGGGCAGATCACATCTAGTATTATCGACGGTCGCTATTCTTATTAACGGTCGTAATTCTTTCCATAACATTATACTATTCGTCGAAACTATGATGCCAAATTGCCAATACATTATGCTCTGGTCGTGGTCGACCTTGTGATGCCAATGAATCAATCCACAGGTTTTTCACTCCTTTTTCCTCCTTTCCCCGTTATGAATTTCAAGGCATTTTATTAATAATGCTTCGATCTAGACGATTTCTTAATTTGGGCCCTCCGAAGTTCCTACAGTCCAAAGAAATAGAAAACAAACCCAATCTCTCTTCCATTTGGACCACTGATCGAGTATTCCTATTGCCCAACGCTCCAACCTAAACCCTAAACCTGAATATGAGAATAGGTTTCTCTGTTTAATCGGTGAACTTAGATTTCTCAGATTGGCTATATGGAGATGAGTGTAAACAAGCGTAAAGATAAATCCCTGTTTGTTTTGGTGCGTTTCTATTGTGGTCAGTACCACGGTGTCCTATATAAAGTAAACCTTGAGCATGGAGAATCTGGTGAACCTTCGGGTGGTGCAGGAGTTGAATCCCCTCCACATCTACTTGTCCCAGTAGTTAAATTTTTTGATAAGCCTCTGAATCTGCCGAAGAATTATTTGTTTGAGGGTGTGAAATTTGGCAGACCCTCCAAGTTATATATAATGGCAAATGGAGACGGCGTATCTGGCGAACCCATCACAAGCAACAATTCCTTTGTTTTTGACACAGACACAGACAAAGACACAACCTCAGTCTCAGGCCTCCAACACTTTTCTCCGTCAAAAGCCTCTAAACCAGAGGGTTCCGTTATATCTTCATACGGGAAGCTATACTACTTTGCACATCCATCATGCTAAATTTCAGTTTAGTTATGGCTAGCTCGTTAGAGAAGGGAAATGTCTCCTCTTAGTAATTGTCAAGTTTAAGGGTACGGTTACTGATTATGAATCGATTCTTGATAATGAAATGAGAACTATACTTATTCTGTTTCATTCATGTGTTAGTCACCGTATAAACACTTTCCATTGATCCGGCAAGGTTAGACGGTGAAGAAAATGATTTAAGATATCAAGTACTTTCAACAATGTAGAACTTTTATGCTGTAAGAACCATTGGACTTGGTACGTGGAGATCTGTCAAATAAAAGGAAATTTTTACAGGCAAGAGTTTGATGTAGATTAATTGTGGTCATGACCATGAGGTTCTCTGCCGTAGATTTGGTCTCATTTGTGACCTCTTTGTGTCATTAATAGTCGCAACAAGCTAGTCAATTCGAGTGTCTTCTTACCCATTTCCATAGAGATGGTTGTTTGCTGCTAGCCTTACGATGACAATAACTAGAGGTTTTCATTCCTTTACCACGTACTTATCCCCCATTATAACTTGCAAGGCATTTGGCTAATGTTGCTTCAGCTTCTAACTTAGTCTAGCTTAGCTTGGGTTATATATATGTTCTCATGTAATTCCTGTTCTTTGTTGAACTTCAGACTACAATTGTACCACAAAATCATTAACCATGGAAACACAGAAACTAAATTCTGCCAGCGAGTTTTTCCATAATTTGGGCCGTGGTAAGTTTCTGTATCTCAAGGCAATAGAAAATTAGAAATTGACCCCTTTAGCAACCTAATATATATATATATATATATATATATATATATATGTGAAACGACGTCGTTTATTGCTTCTGCCGCCATAAACCCTAATTGGCGAGTTTATTCCTTCCGTCGTTTCGGAGCTTTAAACCTATAGAGCAAACCCCAATCTTCAAAGCTCCAGCCTCACACTATTTATTTTCATACTTAATATATGCCGTATTTATTTATATATATAAACCGTCCATTGTCCATCAATCTTCTGCTCGATCATCTTCTCATCTGCATAGTCTGCTGATTAAGGAGCCTCTCGGTTGCCGATCGATCAAAACCACGTGATTATTACTATTGTTTCATTTGCATCGTTTCTCTTATGTGATTTTATCGAATGCATAACATCGATCTCCATGTTTCTTAACGATATGTGATTTTATCGAATGCATAATATCTCCATAATCACGTAATAGGTTTTGTCAATTGATTTTGCCTCACATGATCTTACGCAAAAATGATAGTTATTATAACATAATACTCGTAGGATCTTTGATTATCAATTGAATTCTATTAGTACAATGAAAATCTATATAAAAAAAATTATATTAGTACAAGGCAAAATCTATCATAGGTTTTGCCAATTTGTTTGATCTTCTTGTACAACATGATTTTATAACATAATACTCATGGATGTTTGATTACCCAATGAACTCTGTTAGTATAATGAACATTTTGTTTGATTATCAAATGAATTCCTGTACACCATGTTTTTAGTCGCACGATCTTCTGAAATAATTGTTTAACCTTGCGGTTCCAACACATCATCTTAGCAGAGCCTCTCGGTTGTTTCCCGACCAATCAAAAGCGCGTGTTCCGAGGTCAGTTTACATTTTCCGGTGGATTACTTTGTTGGATTTGTTTTTATTATTTATTTCATCTACGTAAGGATTTGAAACAAGTAAGAGATGCGTCATATATATACATAGGCCGTGCCCTCATAAAACAACGAGAGAAAATCAGAATGGCGTAGCTTTTGTGTTTCTGTTTGTTTGGGTTCCATGATTGATCAATTGGTTTTGCATCGGATGCTCTTCCGCACAACTCATAAATATTATAACATGATAGTTAGGGGTGTTTGATTAAGTGATTATCAATTTTGTACCATTGATTGAAATCTATATGTACAACAAATCTATATATCGTCTGTGTTTTTTTCTCTTTAATTTCAGTTTGTATTCCTCTCGATTTTGTTACAGTTAGTTGTAGATGGTGACGTTAGAGTGGATTGTCTTGACATTAAATCGATTTGCTTTGTTACTTTAGGTGAACTTGGCTTGCACGTTCAGATTGGCCATGGAGATGAATGCAAACCTGCAGACGTATAAATTCATGTTTGTTTTGGTGCGTTTCTATTGTGGTCAGTACCACGGTGCACTATATAAAGTAAACCTTGAGCATGGAGAATCTGGTGAAGCTTCAGGTGAGCACGAGCTGAATCCCCTCCACATGTACTCGTCCCAGTAATGAAGTTTTTTGATAAGCCTCTGAATCCGCCGAAGAACTGTTTGTTTGAGGGTGTGAGAGTTAGCTCTAAGTTATATTTGATGGCAAAGGAGAACCCTTATTATGGCGAACCCATCACAACCACCAATTCCTTTGTTTTTGACACAGACCCAGACGCAACCTCAGTCCAGGACTTCTCTCCATCCAAACCATTAAAACCACACGGTACTATTATATCTGCATACGGTGAGCTATATTACTTTGCACATCCACCATGCTTCCTACGCATCCCAGACTGCACCTCCTTTGAGCGATATAATTCCGCCACTAATTCACGGAAATCCCTGCCTTCTTGGCCGTACGAGACTCCACCAAACCCAAGCATGGATGTAGGAGGTTATGCCGTCTGTTACGGCTATATTTTGGTCTCAATGTATAACCAGAAAGATCATGCTGTGATGGCTTTTCATATCAGTTCACAAACATGACATCGAGTGAAGGTCGCCAAGTCGCGTTACTATCCTTTTCTGGGGAGGGCTGTGGTTGTAGACGGTGTTATATACTCACTGTCGTTTATCCGTGACGAAGTCCTAGCATTCCCTTTTTGGCGGGATTCAGATGGTACTTGTTGCCTAGACTCACTTTGCCTCTGTATATATGGGAAACATCAGACCCACCGATGTTGGGGTTTGGTTTATTTAGGAGGGCTGGACTTTTGTCTTGTAAAAACAGGCGAGAATAAATATTCTCCTGTGCATCAATATCTCTCTATGACTACATTCCGAATCCTCGGTGAAGGAGGAGGAGCTGAAATCAGAACCCTACGCTCGTCTGTTTTTCAAGTCGACTTGATGGGCAACCACATTTTCGGAGTTAACTTCTGCTTTACATCGTAAGTTACCTCACTCATGTTCTCGTTTTACTATGTACCTCAGTTATTATCTGATGAATTATTTGAGTCTCTGCTGGAGAGTTAATTTTATTTTCAACTTCAGAGATTGCAAGGATGTAGAACCAGAAGAAGACTGCTGTCCAACTGCACCAGTTCAAAGTAAAGTTGAAACTACCAGGATGACATCGGAGGCAAATATCAGGACCAAAGTGGCAATTCTTAGCTAGCTTTAATTGAGGGCACATTACCTAAGTTGTGAGCAAGGTATTAAAAAACGCGCCTCAGGCGCGCCTTAAGGCTTAAAAAGCGCGAGACGTAGGAGAAACTGAGTGAGCTTTTCTCTGCCAAGGCGCAGAGGCGTTAAAGGCGGTCATCAAGGCGTCAAAGGCGCAAAAAATGAGTCTGAAGGCGTACGTGAAAAGCCAACGCCTGAAATTTTTTTTGTTTTCTTTTTCTTTTTCGTGAAAAACTGAAAAACACAGATGTTCTAATAAGCATGCTCATTCGTATTCTGGTACTCTCAAAGCCTAGAAGAACACTTGTTATTTGAGAGGTCTCACCACAACATAGCAGAGCTTCATTCTCCTATTGAAATCAATCCTACATACTGCTGCATCGTGAAAGAGATGATAGATCGAAGACAGATACATAATAAGCTAGTGTAGAGAAGATGTTTGTCTATAATAGAACTCATTTGATTCACGTTTGAAAGATATATACTTAATAGATACCTTTCATATAAGTAAACAATCCCTACAATTAAGGTATAAATAAGGAATAATTGAGTAATTTTCATATATGTAAGTTTTTTTCCTAATAATTACTCGTAGTTTTAGGATTTTAAGTCTAACTATATAATTATGCAATCAATTTACATTAAAAAAAATTATTTTGCAAGGCGTAAGACTCTCCCGGCAATGCTTCGGTTACGCCTTAACCTTTTAAAACACTGGTTGTGAGAGCGACTTGTGTACTTGGATTTTATATGTATTTGGGTTATCAGAAATTTTCTTGGCCTAAAACAAAAACCAGAAAGAAATTTAGCTCAGTGGGACTAATGCCGCAGGGAAAAAGGATCTCAATAGGCAAAATCTATATTTCATTGAAGATGATTATTCATTTAAATCAACAGATATTGCTGAAGGGTATACGTACCCTGGTTACAAACAGAATGGGCACCCAAAGAATATTACAGACCACATTTTACATTTGCTTGCCAGAAAATTTGTCATTCCTTGGTAGACAAATCTAGGATGAATGCAACTCCTAATGAAGGAGGGAAAGTTACAACAGATATTCAGTTCAACTGGCTTCACTAAAAAAAATTGTACTCTCATTGGACCTGATCTAATGGGAAAGGGTGAATGAAAGCTGAGTTCAGCTGCCAAATCTTCAGTGTGGCCTTGACATTCAATCCTGTTGCATTGTTGAACAAAAATAGTTTCGCCGCTCCATAGATTGCTTCTGTTGGATAAATTCTAGATGTAATCACTGTCCTACCTCCTTGCGCAAAACTCTCTACAATCGAATGATCAACCTGCAAACATTCAACACCGAAAAATCGGTGAAGATCGACAACAACATGTTAGACTATTTGGCACTCGTATATACTAAATGAGAACATTTAAACTTGTTGTGGAGATCAAGATACGCACCAATACTCTCGCGAAGTGTTTTTCACCCTCCAACACAGGCACTACACTTCCATAAACTTGTTTGAAGACATCAGGAGCCTTAGATGACCTGCATTGATAAGAAACTTACATCAGAACCACTACACATAACAATTCAGCAATTACTCATAAGCATATCTCAACATTGATGAAGATGCAAACCTTCTTTCGTCTGCGCAGAAATAAGTTGTGACAACCCCTTCGGTTGAATTGGCAATGTTGAAATAGATAGGGGTCAACTCTGAAAGAGTCTCATCTGCAATGACCAGAATACCAAATGGTCCGAAACTGGTTCTATCTGTAGCACCACCACCACAACCAACACTGCTATTCAAAGTCTCTGATCCCAACGATTCCATCTCAAACTCCACAAAAATGTCCAACTGATATCAAAACCAGAACCGAAATATATGTTAGTAAATATAATTGATTATGTAACAAAAATGCGTATGTAACCAAGTTTACTAGACACTAACCTGTGTAGCCGTTCCAATATCTAATTCAACAACTGCTCCTGCTTCAACCAAAACATCACTGAAGTCTGTGCTGTTCAGTCTCAACTCCTCAATCTCTTCCACCGGCCATTGGATCAAATTGGTGCCGGTTTTGTTGTCAAGCAACACACTCCTCGGAATAGTCTGTAACATTTATTTGTGTATTAGAGTGTGCTTCACAGTTTCATCAGTAAATATATATGATCAAAATAGTTTTAAGGCGAAGAAATCATACCTGAACTGATGCCCAACCTTTAGCCAAGTCATCGGACTCGGTATCGGTCTCATTGATCCAACCCCAAAGGATCCTTCTTTCCTTGTTCTGATCATAAAATGTCTTTGATGCATAGTATCTTCCATAGTCATACTTCAACCCAATACCCACATCAAGAGCCGGGTTATCGGGTACCCATGTTTCATTCTCTATGAAATAAGTCCCAAGTGCATAGTGATCCACTTTCGTGTCGTCCAAGCTAGCCTTTAGAACATGCTTCACACTCGGGTCATTCACAGACGTATCCAAACCCTTCGACCCGTTTATGGCAACCGGGTAAAAGTCAATGCACTCCCACATACCCGTACCCGGAACCTCATGAAGGAGACCCTGCCACATAGTGTAGTTTATGAAATCCTCTGTGGTGTACACAAACGAAACTCCAGTCGTATTGATCTTGGAGCCAATGGTAATGCGCCACTTGCCGTCGGGTCCGATCCATGCGGTGGTGGGGTCACGGAAATCCGTGGATAAAATGCCGGGTGGGGGAGTCAACACCGGGTTACCCGAGTACTTGACCCAATCCAAAAGTAAAGGATCAGGTAAGTTGGCCGGATACGCTAGGCATTGCACCTGGACCGCATCGACCGTGTCACCAGTGTACAACATTACAATGTTACCGTCAGGGAGTAGTGTGGCAGAGCCGCTCCACACGCCGTTCGCGTCGTACCACTGATCGGCGACCATAGCGAGGGGGAGGTACAACCAATGGATCAGGTCCGTCGAGACAGCGTGGCCCCACGTGATGTTGCCCCATATGGCGGAGTCCGGATTGTACTGGTAGAACAGGTGATACCATCCCTTGTAAAGCAATGGACCTACACAAAAAATAAAAACATTGGGTTAAAATTCTATTATTAAGAAAAAATTAGGCTTTTGCAACAATGTGTTATAAGATTATGGATCATAAAATAACACATAAATACCTATGTGACCTAACTCGTTTTCGTTTCCATACAACATAATTATTATCTGATTAAAGGGTCGCGCACACACACCTAACTTTTGGTCATAAAATTGAAGGGTGGGTAGGGGTGGACGGTGGGAGATGAGCGCATGACAAATTTAAAACCACATGTTGTAATAATCCAAATCAGTTTAAAATCACTGTCACCGGTATTATGGGTATGTTTGTGCCAAGTGGCAAGGATTCATTGGTTATTTCTTCCAAAGTGGAGCCGGACTGTCTTGGTTGTCTTCTTATCATGAGCTGGACCGTTCCGGGACAATTGTGGCTCATGATTGGTCCACAACTGATTAAACAATGTCTTTTCCGATCCACATATATTACAATAAGAATACAAATTAGTTTTTATTCTTTTACCAAAAACAAAGAAAAATATTTGGCTTAAATTTTTGGTAAATTATGTTTTTTTACTAAACATTACGGGCAAACATAATTTTCACTATTAAAAAAACTAATATTAAAGAAAAATTCAAAAACAAATTGAGCATGTAACTTCCACCCTCTAGTTGGGAAAAAACAAAAAAAAACACATGAATTTTTTTTGTTATATTTGATCTAAGGATAAGCTATATCAAATTGAATTGTAATAATGTCATAAATATTTTATGTGAATGCAAGATAATTGCCCAAGAAAAAGCAGTAATAATGATGTTTACTAATGTGCTCGAATAATTGATACCAACTTGCCGAGTAAGGAAACATACCATTAGGATCTGATGAAGAAGAAGAAAGCCAGATTCGCCGCAGCAACACAGGATGAAACAAGACAAGGAATTGTGATTAGTAACAGTAAAACACGACCAAATTAAAAACTAATGACAAATCAAACTAACAAATCATAGAATTTAGATTCATGTCGCTTCTGGAAAGCTAATCAATCATTGGAAAAAAAAAAAAAAAAAAAGTGAAAGAAACCTAGCTGTGAAGCTGGGGTGTACTTTGTACCTACCATTCATCCAATTCTCTTCTGGTTGAAAGTGAAAAGCTGTTCTCTGCCAAGAAAACATAGCATTGGTCCAGTTATACGATAGCTCGTCGGACACCGGCGGATTCGACTTGGCCGAGACTCCTAGTGCCTTCCCTCTCGGCTCCCACGACGACGTAGTTTCCGAAGCTGGAGTAGTTGAATGTGGACGATGTTGATGTTCATCTTGTTTATCCGGCACTACATTTGGCGGGCCTTGGTGGATGATTAATGCAACCAATGACAAGAGAAACACGACGGAGGCGAGGATCACGGCGAATCCCTGCCAGGGTCGCCGTAGACTTGTCGGGGAATGACCGGAAAATAATGGCTCCTCCCCTGGCAAGGGAGCGTAGGAAGAATCACTAGTGTCGACCATTGCTGTGGTTTGGTTTGGTCGTGAAATTTGTTGTGGTGTTGATTATGGAGTGCGGAGAGGAATAAAGCGGGGGGGGGGGGGGGGGGGGCATTATATAGGGTGTGGATTGGTGGTTGTCGAAATTAGATAGAGAAGAGAGAGAGATCGGGGAAGGTAAGTCATTGAAATTTGTTTGGTAAGTGGAAATTACTTACCAAAATTATGGGGGTATGTATTTTAATTTTGATTTTATGAAAGAGGGGACAAAAGTGAAGTTTAAGAAAACTCTAGGACTTGGTCTGTATTATATATTTTAGGAAATTATCCACATTGTGTTGTCTTTAGTTGACAGCTTTATGTTTGTTGGCTAGTTTGTACAAGAATTGTAGCAAAGAAGAAAAAAAATAGGAATCTCTATTCTTCATAATTTGATAATGGCACCCAATGTAGTATTTCTGGATTGAGTGATAGCAATTAAGGGCTTATATTTTCCAAACATAAGCTTAGTAAGTACCACAATGTTCTTACTCGTTAAACATGTGAACTTGATAAACTAATTAGTTAAGCATGTGAAAGTTATAACAGTTAGCTGAGTATACCGCATCCGATAGCTAGGGAAAGAAAAAGACTTGGCTGGTAATGTCAATTCAAGATTGTAATAGGAAAAGTTACCATCCGTTTTCCTCCACCACAGTTTGTTGAAGCTGCATTAATAAGGTAAGCAATTCGTTCATCTTCAGCAATATGACTTCCCTTTAGGAAAGGAAACAAATATATATATAAAAGCTAAATACAAAAGAAGAAGAAAACATAATCGTCAGTCACTTAATTGGTTGAATACTACCTTTTATTTTATAATTCTCGTAAATAGCAGGATCGATGACATAAGTTTGAAAGAAAACGATTCTTAAAAATGGTTGGTATAGTCATTAGTTTCCCTAAGTATGTGCAAAATGCTACTTACATCTTCAGATAGTTCCATTCTTCAAGTAAGATCTAATGAACTTAGTAAACCTGTAAACGCTTATGGCTTTAGTAGTTATTGTTTATATTAAGCTCTTACGGTAACTTGGCTCAAAAGGTTTCGTATAGTATACAAATACGCCAAGAAATTTTGACAAAATACGTGTGCGTGTAGCTAGCATGGAGCCACTCTTCAACTTTGATACGATTAAAAACGTGATCTTCCATCCTTCCTTCCTCATAGCTAACCCGTCGGGATTCTTGCAGTTCTAACTGTGGGAACTTCATATATATACATCCACAAATCTAATCCTAACAAAGCCGAGACGGACAAGCTAACTAGGATTCGGATGATCAGCTTGTAAGTTTTGACTGCGGATCGATCAGTTTGCTCCAAGACAACTGGTGAACGAAGTTATGAAAGAAGAAAATAAAAACTGGAAATAGAACAATCATGCGAAGGACTTTTGTCTGCTAATAATAATCGGAAAGGGGTTGTAATCAAAAAGGTCTACAGTAAAACGTGGCTAACAGTGTAACGCAGAGTCACTTCTGGACACTACTGGATGAACTGGATGATATATCATGCATGAAGTAGACTACATATATGGGGATGGTCCATACGATCCATACCACTTATGTATGGTGACTAAATCGATAATAGCTTCAAGGCCAAGAAATCTCTAATAATTCATATATATTAATTAAGAAACAAACAAGTGTAGATGATTCAACTATATATATATATCTGATAGTATTGTCACCTCGTCAACGATTGACATACAATAAGTGATCAGGTGAACATATACACCATTTGTGTTGTCCCATTTATATGGTCGGTTTGTTGAAAGTAAATAAAAGAGTAGTACGATGACACTGTAGAACTCACAAGTTCTAGTCTGGGAAGGCAAAGAGATGTCATATAAAATGAACCTAAACGACTACGCACATATGATGCATTCGAACATGCCAACATGTGGGTATGTCTCTGATCTAGAACTAAAGAACATGAGAGAGATCAGATCTTGAAGTGTGTTATAAACTAAACCTCTGTTCGATCTGTTCCAAATCTCACATAAAACACCACCTCCCAGACCTAACATTCTTCAGAGTACGTCCTCTTGATGAGTATTTAGAATGTTCATTGAGGGATGGAACGGTAGGTCAAATCAAATCTATTGTGTATTTTAACCAGATTGTGATTTATGGAATGTTTGACTAGCTATTAAAAGGGAAAGTCCCAGATTGTGATTTATGCAGTAGGATTTTGTCGATTATGTACTAATTAATCACTTAATTGCTTAGTACTTGCATCTAGATTAAGATGCCAAATCTGTTATATAATTATGTTATGTGGCTCTTTGAAACCGGTTCACGAACTGAATCACTGGTCCTTGATATATATCCAAAATAAACCAGATTCAATTATGATGATCTATCTAGGGTTTAAGCCGTAAGGTGCAAGTCACTTTTCCGACAAATAACTTCATAGCATTCATTTACCCAAATTAACTTATAATGCAAAAACAAAAAAGATTTTCTACTAAGACATGTTAGGATTGTAGGAGTGAATGGAGTGATACAGTAAGGAGGTTCGGACATTTTTTTATTTTCAATCTAGGTATATATACTGTATCTATAATTTACCTTTTGTAATCAATAAGAATAATCACAATATAACCGCGATCTTTTATCCGATTTATTTACATTCTTCATCCGTAACTTTCAAGTAAGACAAGGGAGGGTAATAAACATATATAACTCCATATGCATCATTTTTTTGGTCGAACTAGATGTGCATCATGATTCGTGAATTGTATTCACTCGTACTTTACTCATAAAGTTTATCCACACACAAAAAACAAAACACACACATCATGATCGAGTGGTTAGCAGTTAGCTATACTGAACTTCTGATGTACAATTTCATAACAATTAACAGAACTCAAGATTCATGCTTCCACACTTTTTGTGGACCTTCATGATTATATCACTCTTTAAACGGGTATGTAGACCTTTCTTAAGCGTGTGGATCATACTAGAAAACTTGGGGTTGGTTGGTTATGGGCAACATGTGATACAAACACTTTATCATCAAGACTAGGGTCATTTCTGATCATAATTTCCACAGTAGCCATGAAAGCTACAACAAATTTTCTTTACAATTTCTAAGCATTACCTAGAGAGATCTGCAGAGTCATTCTGATAGTGATAGAGTTGTATTATTTTTCACTGCTGAAGATTGAACTGGAAAATTTGCTGATTGGGGCTTTTTTGGATCTAATAATAATGTTTCACTACAAGACCAACATGTTCTTTTCATGTTTGAGAAAAAAGGCCAAGGAATAGGAAGCTGGAACCTTCAGCTGCACGCGATCACAGATCACTCACCAGGCTGTCACCAAGAAGAGGATGTTTCAGTCACATAATGATATATTCCTGGTGATAGGAAACAACAATCCCCAATCCTGATCCAGTCCCTCGTGGCCTCATTCTCAACAGGATCGCCAAGCCTGCAAGGTTGAGTGTATTTCAAGTACCGAGTAGATACCAAAACATATGAACATGACCGATGGGAAAGAATCAGTTTATCAGCATCTAAGTAACTCAATGGGATTCATTAAAAATAATCAAGGAGGGTGACAGTATATTTGAATCAAAATCGAAAAGGAAAACGAAGAAATGAATAATAATACATCTCAGAAGTGAGGATGAACCTCGCCTTCACAAAGAAATAAAGAAAGAAATAATGATGGCGTTCCTTGGCATAAATATAGAAGATGCCCAGTTATAAATAAACGCAAGGAATTTACAAACTAAAGCAAGCTTTGAGCAGAGGCAGACGGACTCAATTAGGCACCACCAACATCTTCGACGTTGATGATATAATAAAGGTCTTCTTCTATCCAATATATCCTACTATTCCAAAAACTCGGTATACTTCTGCATTCTAGACAAGTCTAAAAAACGACTGGCTCACTTTGGCTTCATCATATCATATATATATGGCTCAGGCCAATGATCCTGTCTCCTCTTTCTCTATTGTATTAGTATCTCATATTTATAGAGCACTTGACTTCCTCCATAGCACCAGTGACTTGAGAAACTCCATTACCTACATAAATTACAACGCTTGAGTGAGGAAACTAATCCAAGATCTCTTATCTGATGGTAGTGTAGACCAAAAAGAAGGAAGCCTACACCACGGAAAATTTTTAAACACAATAAACCTTGTACCTCTGAGGGGTCCCTTAGTGAGTAATACGCATTGCTTTCCTTTGGCACAGCAGAGACTAAAATACCATAACCTTTGTTTCCTTCCCTCAGAACCTGTTACAAGTCCAGATTTAATTTACTTGATTTACAATTGAGAATTAGAATTCAAATCCATCAGATACATCTCTCACAGCTTTTCCAAAATTTACCTTGAATGCGTCTTCATCTGTGCGGTCGTCTCCAATATATATTGGGAGCACATCGTCACAATTGCTTAGCCCTAATACAAAATTTAAGGTAGTGACAATTTAGATGGAATTCAATGATGTTGAGAATACACTTCAGAACAGTAAGTGATATGAAGAGAAAATAATACTCAATACTCACCTAGAGATTCAAGTAAAAATGTGACTGCCTTCCCCTTATCCCAATTTATCACTGGTCGGACCTCTAAAACCTACAAATACAGAAAAAATTAGATAAATGAATAATTACACATGCAAAATAACAGACTAAAGTTGAACTCTTGATTTGAAGCTTCATACCTTCCGTCCATGAGTCAAACGCAGGCGTGGGTAGTTTTTAAGAATGTCGTGAACCCGCTGTGCAACTACAGCCCAATTCTGGAAACAAAAAGTAAATAGAGGTAAACAAGAAGTATTAATTTTGTAATGGTCCCAGAGTCCCACTGCTGAGCTAAACTAAGAGTAAAAGAAAACCCCACTAACTCAGTATAATCAAGATTACCTTCTCATCTACATTGCGGTAGTGTACAGAGACGCAGAACTTGTTATTCTCAACTTTAGATCCTTCAATGTCTTTGGTAGTTTCTACTAGGGATTTTAGAACCTGTTCAAGCATAAGCAACCAGAGGCTAAACTATCAAGTAATTCAGAAGGAAAAGGGGAACTGCTGGTTAATTGCATTAAACCAATCTATTGCAGATAATACACTTAACAAACCTCGCCAATCATAGGTAAAAACTCTGCGGCAGGCTGGAACACATTAACATCCTTGCCCTGAAATTTTCACAAGGAAGATTAACATAATAGATAAGAGAACAAAAAAACAAATCAAACACATTAGTCTTATGAGATCCTTGTAACAATTACCTGTTTGTCAGTAGACCTAAACCCATGTCTTTGGTCACCAACTACTGATTGTAGAACAGGGCCCATTATGTCCATCCCATGACTACCCGCATAGTATAGTTCATTTAGTCCAACAAACTCATACACCTGATAGAAAAATTCATTGAACATGTTACTGTCAAAATCAGCACATCAAGACAGATTGTTGAAATTATATAGTAACAAGGAGAATATCAGGATACTACTAAAAGCATTAAGTAGAGATTACCTTGTCATGGCTTCTTCCACTAATTATTGCTGTTGGGAAATGTTTTGCCACTCTTTTTACAGCCATTCGCATCTGAAATGATTAGAACACCTTCTATGAGCAACCAAGTAATTGAAGTAGAAATAAAAAGGGTAACGTTTTACACAATCTAGATTTTCTTACAGCATCAGACATAAAGGCACAGTCAGGGTTATCTACAATTGGCGAAAGAGTCCCATCATAATCGAGAAACAATGCTATTCTCTTTCCCTTGGCGTAATTAGAGATTTGCTCAAAGGATGTAAGAGCTGACGGATACTTAACCTGCAAGATTAGACAGATGTGGACTACTGCATAAAAAACTTGTTTAGAAGGTTGCCAAAAGATCACAGAGATAAAACACATGAGAAAAGAGATAATTATTACCATCCATGTGCGATAGGCAATATCATACTCAGTTGCTGCAGAGTCATTGTTAACATCCTTAGTTATCTTTCTGTGAGGAGGCGATGAAGATTTCATAGCATCAAGCCAAGAGCTAGAGCGAACATCATCAAGAAATGCATTCTTCCTCCTAGGGATGGTTAAGAGAAGGTCTGCTGGAAAAGCTGTTCCAGGAGGTGAATATGATAACAGACTGGAATGTACACCAAGTCTTGACTTGCCTAAAGGCGCAGGATCAGTGAGAACAGGAGAAATATGGTTTGACTTCAGGTCCATGGGATCCAGATTTGTTGCTCGTTATCCAAAGTAAAACTTTACAAGTAACCAACACTCTGCAGTGTATGCAGTGTTAAGCAGATTCAAGTTCTATTGTGTCTTCTTCGGTGTCTTCTTGTTGCTTCTATATAAGTAAGCTATCCATCAAGCACAGAGTTCTTAGATCTAGAGGACCAAATAAATAACATTAGTGAAAGACCAATGAAATTTGATACATAATTACATACGACAAACAGAATTGCACTTCTCATGTATTTACCAACTAGTGTAAGCAACAAGGAAGTACAGTTTTAGCTTTCTATTTTCAGAATATAGATGTGAGTAACAAAACATTATTACTAAAACGAGAGATATGCCAAGGTATGAAGCACATCTCCAAGAAATATTGGAAAACAATCACAATGCTTTGATGGTTCTAATTTTGGTTGAGAAAATCCTAAAAGCTAAATAAATCTCAGACTTACAATTCAGCCTTCTCATCAGATGAAGCTAACGTTAAGAACAAAGGTGTTAAAATAATAATGACTAAAGCCCTCTGGAAACTAAAAGATATAAAGAAAAACAAAGAAAAGTATTTAAGTGGACGTCAATATATGTTATCTTCGGAAAATGATATTTCCCTAAAAAGCAGTGGCAACTTGTTCAGATTCTTTGAGTTTTCTGAGAAGACACATCCAAATTTTCAAAAGGAGGGAAACACAGAAGAAACACTCACATACATACAGCAAAGGTAGAAGAAACAACTAGCCACTGTTGCTCCGATTTTATAAGGGATGCCATCTTGAGTGATTGTAATCACTAACTGTTTAAATGAAATCATCACTTTAAAAAACAACAACAACTAGCCACTAAGGAATAGGTTGTAAAAATAAAATGCAAAATAATTTGTTATACCCCAAATATAGTTGAGAATCATCTAATGTACAAGCATTTCAGTAAACACAAACATATGCTTCAAAGTGGTAACTTTCATATTGTAAACTGCCTTCATTTAACAGAAAAATAGACTACACAGAACATTACAGATTCTTCTGCTTGAATATGAAAGAACACTAGAAACTGGGCATACTGACATGGTATAGAAAATATGTGCTTGATAATCTCATACCATAAAAAAGTTTGCATGTCCCACATATATGGAAATATTCATATACAACCACAAAAGAAGGACCTACTCGAAACATGGAATCTTAATAACACTATGGACACAACACATAAGATTGAGGTATGAAATAGACAGAAATAGATGGAGGGACAAATGTGACCCACCAACAAAAATTCCTAAAAGAGAGAACAGATTCAAAAGCTTCTATACACTTATATACCATACAACCATGTATAAGCAGCACAGAATATATAGTTTAACTTTCTGGGCATTCATGAAATTACCAGCATGACAAAACCCAAGAGGAAAAATACTATATACATTAAAGTTATAAGGTCAGGATTTCCCAGCAAAAATATGACCTCAATGATTATGACTCTTCATTTTCCTTTTCAACTCCTGGTTTAGAATAGTTCACGCGATTACGACACGTATCGACACTTGACCAATCAATTGCCTAGAAGCAAAGAAAAAATAGACATCAAACAAAAATTTCAGCATTTTGGTTAAATAAATCATAGTTTCAATTTTCAAACATTAATACAATATTTATATCACATCAGCTCAACTGAAAAGCAGCTCCAAGACATTTCCGACAGATTCAGTTTTTCCGGTTAAAAAAATCTGAACTATCAATTCCTCAGAATCCACACCAAAAACACATAAACTAACACAAACCCAGTTCACCAAAACTGTTAAAGATCAAAACTTTAACACCTAACAAGCATATAAAAACAAAAAAGGTTCCACCTTTCTAACAAAAAAGAAGAACCCAGAAGTTTAAAAAGGGTGAAACGACGACGTACCAGTTGGGGCAGCTTGAATCCGAAGACGGGAATGCAGGTGGCGGCGGGACTTAGAAACCTTCAAAAAGAAAACTAAAAGGTTTAATAAGGCGGATGGAAAAACCCAGAATGCTCTGTTTGGAGCCCAAGAAAACAGAGCAAAAGAATAAGAAAACGAAAAACTCATACTCCTGTAAAACCCAACGAAAAAATAATAACTCAAAATCTCAAAATCCCAGAGCTTTGAGATGAACAGGATTTCAAAATCCAAGTTAAACAGAGAGCAAAGGCCTTAATGGGAAAATCAAATACCTAAAATCAGGAGAGCTTCGCAAATTTGGAAATAAACCCCAAAAAGAAAAACTAAAACCCTCAAAAACGCCCAATTAGAATATGAGAAACCGAAATTTGGTGAGAGATAGAGAAAGAAAGTCCTCGAATTTTAGAGTTCGGGTATTTATAGTCCTTCCCAACGTGTTCCACAATCCAACCCCAGCCGGCGTGGAAGCCACGCGCCAATGTATGGGCGAGTAGGGTGGGTTTTGATAAATAATTAAGGTTTTTGAGAATTTCGGTTTATAACTGACGGACCAGAATGATTGGCTTCCAATTTTAAGCTGGTTAAAATAATAATAAAAATTTGGCTGGTGTGGGGCCCGGAGGATCCAGGGGAGACACGTACGGGGGCGGGAGACTTTCGCGGGCAAAAGCGCGTGAGGACACCTGGGTGTTGCGTCGAGTCTGACATGGCCACGTTGTGGACGTGGGTCCCGCGAGGAAGGGAGGGACGTGTGTGTGACGTGTCGTCACTATCAGTTGGTGGTCGTCGGTGGCGGTGAATGACGGTAATGCTAATGCCATCGTGGGGTGGGGCTCGGAGAGGGTCTTTGCCACGGGATTGTAATGCGTGGCGGTATATGGGCCCCTGGAGGACCACGGATATTAAGGGGGCGTTAAAACGACAGAGAGAGGGGAAAAACGACATTGTTTGATGGAACTCTTGCATGTGAGTGGTTAGAGCAAAAAAATGGCACCTGGCTAGTTGCCAAATTAGCTTTTTTTGGTAGGTTTCAAGCCACATTATAATCACAAAATAGTGTGGGAACGATCAGTTTTGGTGTTGGTGTTGGTGTTGGTGTAATTGAGTACTTCCCTACCCCACACGAGAAATGGAGAGCAGAAAATACAAAATCTACCGTAATGTTCATTTAGTGAGAGATAAATTAACCGAACTCAAATCAATCAAATCAAATCAAATCAAATCAAATCAAATCAAATATTTTTGTGTTGTAACTTGTCTAAAACTGTTGATGAAAAATCCGACGGTGTGTTGTCTGACAAATATGATAGTCATATCCACTCAACACAATGACAAAATTTATAGTCACCTATCAAATGACCTTGTCTTTTTAACTTACGTACATGTTAGCACACTACTCGTCGAAATTTTAGAACATTTACAATAATAACTTTCTCGTTTTTTTTAATTTTTCAATTTTTAAGAATATAAAGATATTTTTAGGTTCAACAGCTTCTCCGTCACATTTCTCAAAATGAAGACGGAGAAGCAAGAGAAGTCTTCGTTCTCTAAAATTAAATTATTCACATATTTCAATGAACTAAGATAACAATAAAATATTTTATTAGGTATTTTATTATTAAAATGAAATATATAATGTTTTTTTGTTATAATTAATAATGATATAATATATTTTATTATTATATTAAATGTTAAAATTTCTAAAATGATAAAGCTATTGAATTTTAAGCATAATTTTTTAAAAAAAAATTTATTTTTTACTTCTTAATTTTAGAGAAATTTTTTAAAAACTATTAGCTATACTCTCGCGATGCCTTTTTTTTTCTTCTCAAAAACCTGAGAAAAGAACATTAAGAGCATGTCCACCCTTACCCCAAAAGCAAGACCCAGGCCTTCGCCATGTCAAACGAAGACCCGGCCAAAAAAACCCTCCCTCCACCCTTGAAAATTCTTTAACCCAGGCATTCGCTGGGTCTTCGCCTGGGTCAGACCTATGACCCAGGCCTCCATTTTGAAGACCCAGGCCTTCCTCTGCCAGCTCAGCCCAAGTCGTCGGGCCATGGCGTCGTCAACCACGTGAAGCACGCAAGGGGGCCGAGCGACGCCGGAACCAGTCGGTGGAGGCAATGTCGGAACCATGGCTTGCCGGAAAACTCAACATCAAAACAATCCAATAGGGTTATTGAAATTACCTTACAAATCGGATTAGGATCCTCTCCTTGGCTCTTATTGAAAACACAGAAGATTTGTTGAGGGCCGGATTACCATTGGAAGCGAAATTGGTCGCCGAAAATGCCAAGAACTCGCCGGACAGTGACATCTTCTTCTCCGTCGATCTCCTTTGTTGAGGGTTGCATGTGGTTATTGATTGAGGGGTTTTGAAGAGGGAGAGGAAAGGAACGTTTTGGTGGAGTTTTGTGGAGTGTAGTGGCCGGAAACGGCCAGAATCGACCGGAGAAGAAGGGGGCAGACGTGAGAGAGAGAGAGAGAGAGGGGAGAGGAAAGCTCGGGTCAACACCAGTTTTGGTGTTTTGACCGAGTCAACACAACCCTATTCTTTTAAAACAAAATTGGGTGGCCCAGATTTGATCTAGCAATTTGATCCAAGGGTCCATATTAAATTTTTTTCATTACCCACAATTAATTACCTAATATAAAATTTATTAAACAGTCACCGCTACGTGGCGACCCAGAAACATAAATCGTGGGTGGAAACTGCAACCTAAAATCATTGTCACGTGACGACCCAGGTCTCACCCATGACCCGGGCCTTCCCAACGAAGGCCTAAAGGGTGGACTTGCTCTAACGTCACGATTTCATGAATAATGTGGTTTCCGATGTAATCTTCCCATGTCACCATTTTCCAGCACACAAGAAATACTACTAGAAACTTGGGCACACGTGTGGGTTACGGTTTGGGCCCTCATCCGAGCTGGAGACACATAGATTTGCGTTTATTTGGTCAAAGACAGCGACAGCTGGAGGAACCCAAAACGAAAATGGAAATTACGAAGAAGACCGGGTTTAATTAAAAAAAAGAGTGTTTGGAAAACTAATCAGAAAAGTGAGAGTTGCCTTTTCAAGAGGTTTGACTGACTATTTTTAGAAAGGTAATTCATTACATTAAAGATATAAAGATGTTAAACACCGCCGTGGGGCCTAATTGCAGTTGGTACTTGCTAGTTTTCATGAACCGACGGCGCGACCTGCGGTTAGGTTTCTTAAGCATTTATGTTTCTATTTTATGCATTTTACATATAATTACAAAAAAAAAAAAACACTACAACAAATTTAGAGAAATAAACCGACGCTCCACCGTTAGCCCACTTATTCGATTCATGAAGTTGTTAACGTGACCAGATTTTGTACTGTAATGCATAATTAAAGTGTCTTTTGTCTGTTTAAATGTTAACTCATATTTAACATATTTATAATAAAACTTCGTGGCATTTATTATGTTTCATAATTTTTATTAACAATATTATTTTCACAAGCTGTATGCATAAACTGATGTGGTTGGGAATTAGTTGAAGAGTTGTATAAAACACTTAACATTGCCCGCTCACGTAAAAAGCCAGAAAGATCGATAAAGTAAAACGAAAAGCCAAATTAAAATAGAGTTTGCGTGATTGGTTGAATTAGACGTTTCTCGTGGCATCGCCTTTCCAAGGTTGTCAAAAGTTCTACAGGCAATGGTCTCTGCAGTTGCATATTGATGGCATGGAGCTGCACATGTTTATCATGAGCTGCACTTTTCAGAGCGTTTATAAAAATGTATGTATTGCAAAGGGGAATCTTTGATTCTAGTTTTATTAGTGGGTGTCACATAATCAATATGTTAATGATTTACTTAAAACAAATCAAAAAACAAAATCAAAAACAAAAAAATTAGCACAGGCTAGGGAATGAGATTCTGGGAACATGATAACCAGACTGAAGTAAGAAATTAAGAAAAAAAGAAACCAAGTATGCTGTGAACTGTGAAGGGCTTCGAATGGTTGAAAATAGCTACACGCTTCCGATTCTTTCTAAAGTCAAATCAAGCCTAACAATATGATCAGGAACACGTTAGCGGCATAGATAGTATATTCTTCAAGCAAACCCAAAATAATCATAATCATCACTAATCATGTTTTAATTTTCATCAATGCAATATTAATATTCAGAGATTTTCTTAACTCCCAAGTAAATGAGTAATATATAGCATTGCTTTGACTTGAACCCAGCTACTTGTTTTATGCGTACTACGTGCTGCATATATTCGAACCCAGAATCTTATAAACCCTAAAATAAACAATCCCATTGGGCAACGAGGAAATCAGACAGCTTGTGAGTTTCTTGATTTGTAAGAAATAGAAAACTGAGACTCGATCTGCTGACAAAAATTCAAGCTGAATAGAAAAATGGGATTCCACAAATTGGCCTTTTCTTGTTCTGAAAACTCATTCATTCATTCACTGTTGCCCCGAAAACGAAAAGGCAATGCAAAGCACAAGCAACAAGGACCAGCTTGAGCTTAGCTAGCTGAGGGCCACAGAGGCCCCGCCCTTTTAGCAAGCAGCATTTGAATAATTGACTTGATCAATATCAGAGTTTCAATGTTTTGACTGTCTGCAACTAGGGGTCCAAGAATCGGACAGTTGAGTTGATTTGTTTTGGTTTGATTCATTTTCTTCCAGAAACTATGTACTGAATCCAGTAGCATGGGCTGCATATGGCCACCGATTGTTAGGCTAAAACTAAAGTTTTGTCTAGTTGAACCTAAACCCTAAACACTCAACCCCTCTCATCAAAAGCAAAAATTCAGAAGAACCTAATCCCCATCCCTATCTCTCTTCGCACCTCATCCCATGGTTTTATACGCTAGGCGTGGTTTGATATTTAGGGTGACATCAAAGAGATGCAACATTACATTGTGTTTATCAAATGTCAAACATTATAATTGTGTAAAAAAGTCTAGTCTATCAAATCTAAAATGAAAGTATCACCTATTTTATTCATAGACTGGTATAAAATTTCAATGCTCCTTGTTTCCTTCTTGTTGATATTGATTTGATCAACCCCATTATGAGCATGTTCATCACTTTCATGCAACATTTCTGCACGTTTTCTTTCTTCTTGTTGAATTGATCAAACCCATTACGGATCTATTCATTAATCAAAAAAGCGCATTGAATACGTTCATCTGCAATCAGAATCTCATTTGCTTCAGCATTGGAAATTTGCTATGTGAAAATACCACTTTACGGTGTGCGTCATTAGATTGGAGATTTGCTGGTGGCCCATTTTGAATACTAATATGTGAACCCAATAAACCCATTGCATACAAGGTCCCGTGCAAATCACACCAGTATATCAGCACCCTAATACAAAGCAAAGTGTTAAAAACATTTTGTAACTATTTGATTGCTTTAACCATGAGGTTAGCTAGGTGAAAACAAGAAATTTAACATGTCAGCCAATGAAACAAGCTTTCTTAAGTTATGAGGGCTTCCTACAGTAAATCATCTGAACAACTTCTTACCTCAAGGGTAACAAGATATAGAAACGGTTTTGACATCTTTTTCCAAAGAACATATTGTCAATATGAAATACATATATGAAATATATGGCAGGTCTTCCAGATTATTATAGGAGTTACTATATTTCGCCACTTAAACCCCAATTTTCTGTAGCACAGCATAGATCAAATTCCCTTCGTATCATCATCGCTGCATCCTGAGGCGACAGTTTCTTGTTCTTCCCCTTAGCAATTTTACTTCCCCCAATTCTCTTAGCAAAAGCCTACATCCATCATCACATATATTTACGAAAACCCTCATCAAATCTCTGTCTTTCTTGAACCGGGCGTTACGGCTAGGCCGGTCTCCACCGGAAGACAGTGAACGGCCGACTACAAGTCTTGCACTCCTTTCGCCATGCGAACATAGGCATCGTCACGTACCCGGGCAAGACTAGCAGACATCTTAAGTTTTTTTTTTTTTTTTTAAATTTTAAAGGTGGGCCGTTAGCCCGATAAGCCCACTACACCATTGACCGCTTAGACACGCATTAGTTTCGTCAAGCCCGCATAAAACTCAGTTTGCTAAAATTCTTTTGGCAGGGCCCTTCCAATGAGGGATCCATTTTTTTGTTCATTTTTAGGGATAGATCATTTGACGAACTTTTCGATTACAAAATCAAATCTTCACCGTTCAGTTCGTTGGGCTATATGAGTAGATCATTTCACCAAATTTTCAGAAAATTTGGTGATCGTTAAGTCATCCAAATGAGGGGTTTATTTTTAATAATATTGAACGGTGTAGGTTTGACATAAGTGTTAAGTTTTTTGTTTTAATCTCAACCATTCAAGCCCATTAAAAAACAGATCTAATGGTGTGAACCTATCCCTAGAAATGAACAAAAAAAGGGATCCTCATTAGAAGGGTCTTGTTCTTTTGGTGGATAAAAACAAATCGAACTGGATCTTATGCGCGTCAGGTAGAACTAACGCATGTCTAGGCGGTCATAGGTGTAACGGGCCTTTCATTTTAACTGTCCACCATTAAAATAAAATAAAATAAAATAAAAAAACTTAAAATCTTATGAAGGGTTATTCTCGATTCGTTCCCGCGTTCTCTCTCTCCCGCTGATCCCCTCAGTCCCTCACAACTCATTTCTAGACTTTCGCCGAACACCACCGTCCGTGGCGGAGCCCATCGTCTCCTTCGCATGGACGACAGGACGAGAGCCTCATCAACGCCAATAGCCGGCCCTTTACCTCGTCGCTTTTAGATTCCAGAAGACGGAGATCTCTGCCTCTCCGATCTCCAATACGGCGTGCCGTGTCGTTTAAGGCTCGCTGTAGCGATCCGGCTTTCAATTCAATCGATATGAGCGACGCTGATTTAGCATGCAGTTTTTGAATGTGTTTATTACTGGGGTCTCTCTCTCTCTCTCTCTCTCTCTCTCTCTCTGAGTGTTGAATAATTAGTTGACTTGATCAATATCAGAGTATCAGTCTGTCTGCAATTAGGGGTCCAAGAATAACGTAGAGTTGAGGTGATTTCCAGAAACTCTGTACTGAATGGAGTTGCATAGGCTGCATATAGCCACCAATGGTTTGGCCAACAATGTACGAGAGGGAGTTTAGTTAGTTAAATACGCTATACTTCGTATAATTCAACTTACGATACGTACATTTCAAGCTTTGATTAACGACTCAATTATCATACAACCAAATTTAGTATGCTACAGTAGGTTTTTCTTTTCTCTTTCTTGAGAAAAGGATATTATTGTAGTTCATTCCAATAGATAAGGTGAATGAAGTTGCTTAATTGGCCACTGTTATCATCACCGATGTGAGAAGGGCTTTGGTTGTGTACGGTGTGAGTTTTAATGTTCTATAATGAGGATTAGACTCATTTAGAGGCCTCTAATAAATTCACATAACATGAACACAATCTTTATGACTAAACTTCTCTAACTATTTGCAATTCGGTAAATTCATTAGCAGAATCACAGTATGTATGATAAACTTCTCATACTATTTGCAATTGCATACTTGCATCAACGTGGGATTGATCTAATGGGAAATTATTATTTGTACCCGGAACACCACATGTTTTATGTTCCTCTTTAATCTCATTGGTCCACGTGTTTTGTTCTTATTTCTGATTGGTGTATTTAATTACTTTTTCTTTTTTTTTTCCATCCCGTGCTGGTCCCCACATGAATCTGAGTTATATGATTGGTCGGGTACAACACCTAGCAGTGCCACGTGGTGTTCCGGGTACAGAGAATAATTACTCTGATCTAATTATGTGGAATGCATGAATACTATATGGGTTTTGCATTAAAAGGAGAGGGGATGGATGAATCTTGTGAAAATCATTCAACTTGGTTATATTCATATACTTGGTATTCATATACAAGAGGTAACTTTCTAAAATTACACACAAAGGTAAAACTCATTGGCATGGGGTATTGGGAGAAACTAATAATTCATGAAAAATAAGCAAAAATCAAGAAATGAGGTTTTATTCTCACAAGAAAGTTGTTATCTTTTGACTTAGATACCATTATAAGTAACATATAAGTAACATATGATGATAAAGTTACACATGTTTGATATTCAGTACGAGTTTAGAAAATGATATGACAATATTTGTCAAATGTCAAATGTTAAATTAATAAACGATATTCTATCCCTTACAAAATTAAATAACTTGTCTTCTTCTGATTTGATCAAACTTTAATGTCTTGTTTGGTATTGATTTGATCAAACCCGCTATTAGGTATCGGTTTCATCTGATCAGATTCATCTAGTTCAACATTTGGTAATATGATCTGTGAAACTGGAGATATGCTAGTTGCCCATTTTCAATGCTAAAAGGTACACTGCAAATAGCATACAAGGTCCAATGCAAATAAAAGGTACGGAGGTCGAGTTCTATGCTCGGGCATGGGAGCACCTCCTCTCTCGAGAATTGACTTCCCACAATGATGATGAAGGTATGCGATGCATTAGTTCGGAATCAAGGACATAAAACCATCATAACACAGGTCATAAGATACGTTCGATTCCAGAATCCAGAGTTACGCGCCGGATGGGAAAGCCAAGATCCAGAGATATAACTCTGATTGTGCAAAGACATCCACAACATAGTAGAATTTGAAAACCAAGTGAACTAATATATAAATAAGGCAGCACTTCAAAGTCCAAGCACACAATGAGTTGGAAATCAATTCCAAACCCAAAGTTGCTAGTGTAGAAGAAGATCATGCTGAGTCTTAAACAAACTCTCATAATAAGCAAGTCCTTCAAGTTCCTCAACTAGACTACAGCTTCTAGTAACAACTACAACATTGCAACCTCTGCAAAGAGAGGTATACAGTCACAGAAGCATGGAGTTCTCACAAACATGGCTCAAAGGTAGAACTGTTCTCTTCACGATCAAGCATTTGGACAACCTGTGCCACACCTTCAGCGATCTCCCTTTGAATGACACCATCTGGCATATCAAAGGTCCTCCTCCTCATGGACAATGATTTTCCAGCTGGTTGGGGATCAACCACTTCAAGCATTGCTTCCAGCTCATCCACCATTGACCTCTTTGCAGATCGCACCATCACATCAGCACCCTAATACAATGCGAAGTGTTGAAACCATTTAGTAACTTTTGATGGCTTTAATCATGAGGTCAACTGGGTGAGAAAACAAGAAATTTTACACATCGGCCAATGAGACAGTAAGTTTCGTAACTTATGAGGGCTTCCTAGAGTTTACAACCAATTGAACTTCCATCCTCAGAATAAGAAGATAAAGAAATGGTTGATTAACATCTTTTTTCAAAAAAACATAGTCAACATGAGATTCATGGCAGGTTTTCCTGTAGGGATTTTTTTGTATTAAAACCCATTAATGGTACACACCTTTTGACTCGATAACAAAAGTTGGATGAAACAAAGTTCATAAACACACCACACCCACGGTTCAAATAAGACTCTTATAGCAGAAATAACAATGTTCAAAAATCACGGAAATCTCTCTGCATCCATTTCAACCAAGAATCAAATTTATGTTATTATAAGAGTTCGACTATATCTCACCACTTGGAGCCAATTTGTTTTATCACAGTGTAGTTCCAAATCCTACTATAAAATGATCTATATGCAACAAAAATGTAGTTAGAAACTAGAATCCATCAAATTCTAATATCTGAAATGCTAAAATAGATTTCTTGTTTTACTCCCAACCACCCTTTCCTACAAAAAAGATGAATCATTGTCCCCCTATCCCGCAATCACAAAGGTATTGAGGGCAGATTCCTAATGGTTGATTCAGTAAAGAGCTTAAGTGAAATCCTTTGGAAAAAAAATTTAACATGAGCATAAGAAGTGATTCAGCCATTATCCATTCAAATAATGAGAATCCCATGGTAACATATTATATGGAACAAAAATCACTGCCATCAAAGTTCAGAAATATAAAACAAAGCGAAAGATCATGCGAGTTACCTCAATGGCATCCACAGTGAGGAGCAGGACAATGATCTTTTCAGTGAACCTTTGACGCTCTGCTGCATCATGCGCAACCCGGCGGCGGTAAGAGAAGTTATTGAACAATGCTCTCAGCTCCTTCAGCTTGGACTTGGCAACTGCCAGGTCTCTAAGAGCTCGAAGAGCCCGTGATCGGCGGATCAGATAAGCCCTGAAATTCCCTTGTATCATCATTGCTGCATCCTGAGGAGACAGTTCCTTGTTCTTCCCCTTGGCAATTTTACTCCCCCCAATTCTCTTAGCAAAAGCCTACATCCATCATCACACATATTACAAAACCCTACTCTACTTCAACATAGCTTCAAATTTTACAGTGAACAATTTACTAGCTTCAAAAATTAACAGTAACATTATCCAAACTTGACTAATTAACTTCAAGGCATATATAGTAATCAAGATAAAACTGAGATTGAAGAACTAATTAATTCAGTGATTAAATTTGAAGTGAGAACTACCTGTCTTAGAACCACAGCCCCATGATCAGCTGCATGCTCTTCAATCTCAACCACACGAGTGTCACTCTCTCCCTTCTTCACCTTAAGATGCTTCTTCTTCTTATCCTTCTCCTTCTTCTCACAGTGATCCTCCGCATCGCCGCCTCTCTCCGCCGTCCACGTGTACTTCCTGGAGATCTCTCCTTTCCTTTCAACCTCCGCCGTCCATTTGTACTTCCTCTCACTCTTCTTATGCTTCCCCTCCTTTATCTCCGTCGTCCACTTGTACTTCTTCTCCGGTGCCTTGATCTCCGCCGTGTACGTGTACTTCCGTTCGCCTCCGGCGGCGGCGGCCTTGATCTTCGCTAGCCGATCGAACCGCGACTCGAGCTCGGTGACTCGGTCGCTCAGGCCCTGCAAGTAGAGCTCACTTCCGAGCTTCTCCACTCGCTGAATCAGCTTGTAGGACAAAAGCGACGGCGTTTTGACGACGGGGCTAGGGCAGAGCAGGTCCAAGGCGTATCCGAGCTCGGAATCGTCATCCTCTTCGAAGAACGGAGGGAATCTCGGCACGGCGAAAATGGAGGTCTCGCGGAGGAGAAACGCCGGCGGGCAGTAGTAAGGCTCGACGAGCTCGATTTTCCTCAGCCAGCTCATGTTTTCAACCCGGTGCGAACTCAGTGAGTCAAAACGGAACGAGTCGTTGGATTTGGGGGAACGTTAGAGTGAGGTGGTGGTGATGTGATCTCTGGCGATGTTGAAAGCTGAGGTTAAAAGATGTGAAAAAAGGAGGAAGACGACAGATTTAGGAGCGTAGAGGCCGGTGAAAAAGCTGATCAGAGGGGTAAAAGTGGCAATTCAGTATCTGAAATTGGGGTTTCTGATAAGGTTGTGCATTTCGCAGCGTAATTTTAGGGTGAGAAGGTACGGGTTTGCCCTCTCCGGGTTATGAATTTACAGGAGCAGAGTCTCAGTGGGTGGACTATAGGCGAATGGGGATCAGTGGAATTAATGGTGGCGACCACGTGCGAGTGCGTGATTTTCTGACTTTCTGACGGAGATTCCACGTGAGGCTTACTTCGCCTAAATATTAGCCCGTACAGGCCCACTACCCTAACGACCGCCTAGCGGTGCCCGTTTATTTCTCTTGGGCCTTATAGCTTTCAGCTTTTATTCCGTTTTTTAAAAGTGGGACCCGCAGCCCACGCGGGCCATTAACCTAGCGGTGACACGATTCGGCCTAGCCCGCTTATTTCCTTTGGGCCTTTCCTAATACGGCGTGGGTTGATATATTCGGGTCTGAGGCCCATGACACCCACTTTCCCAATTCTCTTTCCGTTTCACCCATCACTTTCTCAACCGTCACGTCGTCACGTACTAGTATATAATTACGTAACCGCCAAAGCCACGGTCATGAGCTATCACAACCCTAAACTCTGTTTCCGAGACAAAGACACCTTCAACGATGACGAAGAAGAGGTCTTCAGTTTTGCCGACGAAGATCAATGAACTCGACCACTCGACAACCTAAGTCTCCAACTCATCCATGCAGACATCGAGCAGCGCTTGACGTTCGTGAAGAATCTTCTGTCGGCGGAGATGGCGTCACATCCGACGAAGCAGAACTACTTGGAGCATATGTGCGAAAGAGTTCGAGAACTCGAGGCGGTGTATCGCGGCTCGGGGACTGGTTCCGGTACGACAGCCTCGACGATCGACCATGTCGATAATGTTGGAGATTGTGATGAGGATGATGATGATGATCATGCATCGAAGTGTTCTGCTTGCAGCGAGTCTTGTATCCAGGACGGTGATGTTTCAGATGATCTTGAGTCAACGCTTGGTCAAGATACAGGAGATTGTGTGGATTTGGTTGAGGAGAAGAAAGCAATGCCGGTGACGGTGTTTGATTATGTGTTGTTTGAGGAAAAGGTTGATGATAATCGAGTTGAAGATGAGTTTCATGATCGGGTAGAATATGTACTGTTTGATGATACGACGTCTCACAATGGCGCTTCTGTTGAAGAGGGGAATGGAGAGAAGGAGTTTAGGGTTGAGGATGGGAATGGAGAGAAGGAGATTAGGGCTGAAGTGGATATGATGGAGTTTGAAAAGCAGAGTAAAGGTTTAGGGTTTGGGAATTTATGTTGGGCGGTGGTGATGAGTGGGTTTCTGATTGGAATGGCTTTGCTGACGATGGATAGTCTTGAGTACGATGGCTACGACGGACACGGACAGTTTCTTACTCCTACTTAGAATTACTATAGTTAGAGAGGTATTGTATTATAATTTTACGTTTTGGATCTTGGTAATGAATTTTGTATTATTGAAGCTTGTTTGTTTTGTTATGGAATATGTTAATTTGGTATCCTTTGTTAAAAAAAATATGTTAGTTTCATCTATTCTTATTTCACAAAGTTGAGCGTGCATTAGGTGCATATGAATTTCTTTTAGGATTTAACCAAGAGATTGTAGTATATATAGTCAAATATAACAAGGTTTGGAGAATGAATTTTCTGATATATTATTCGTCTCACAGAGGAGGCTATATATAGAGGTACAAGTTGTACAAACCCTACGTACTATGTACTACACATACAGAATAGGAAAATAATAACAAATTAATTTACATTCCTAAACTAACTCCATGACTCACGCTAACACTCCCCCTCAAGTTGGCGCATATACATCAACCATGCCCAACTTGCCAAGTGAGTCATAAAAGACCTTCTTAGAAACTCCTTTTGTGAGTATATCTGCAAGTTGCTCCTCTGTAGGGACAAAAGGAAAGCTAATGATCTTTGCATCTAGCTTCTCCTTTATAAAGTGACGATCAACCTCCACATGTTTGGTACGATCATGTTGTACAGGATTTTGTGAGATATCAATGGCTGCCTTGTTGTCACAATACAACTGCATAACACACTTGGGTTTGACCCCCAAATCTTGTAACACATTCTTCAGCCATAACAACTCGCATACTCCATGAGCCATACCTCTATATTCTGCTTCAGCACTAGACCGAGCCACCACCTTTTGCTTCTTACTCTTCCAAGTAACAAGATTACCTCCCACAAAGGTAACATACCCTGATGTAGACCTCCGGTCTGTAATATTTCCAGCCCAGTCTGCATCTGTAAAACCACAAACCTCAAGAATACTGCTGTGTTTAGAGAACATTACTCCTCTCCCAGGAGCTGACTTCAAGTACCTCAAAATCCTCACTACAGCATCCATGTGATCTACACTGGGATTATGCATGAACTGGCTCACCACACTTACTGCATAAGCAACATCAGGTCTGGTGTGTGTCAAATAAATCAGACGTCCAACTAACCTCTGATAACGAGGCTTGTCGGTAGGTACCTGATCAGGATACTCTGCTAATCGGTGATTCTGCTCAATAGGAGTGTCAATTGGAGTACAATCTAACATACCTGTCTCTGCTAATAGATCAAGTATATACTTCCTCTGACACAGATAAATGCCTTCACTCCCCCTGGTTACCTCAATGCCCAAGAAGTACTTGAGTGTACCTAGGTCTTTCATCTCAAACTCTGTGGCTAGCTGTTTTTGCAATCTATCCATCTCAATAGTATCATTACCAGTAACAACCATATCATCAACATATATGATCAGAGCTGTTACCTTCCCCTGTTGATGTCTGAGAAACAATGTGTGGTCTGAGTTACTCTGCTTATAACCAATCTTCCTCATGAACTGTGAAAACCTTCCAAACCAAGCACGAGGTGATTGTTTAAGACCATACAAAGATTTTCTCAATATGCACACAAAGTTACCTGAAGGAACAGTTTTATATCCAGGTGGAAGATCCATATACACTTCCTCCACAAGTTCTCCATGAAGAAAAGCATTCTTGACATCAAACTGTTTAAGAGGCCAGTTTAAGTTAGCAGCAAGAGAGAGCAATACCCGGATAGTATTCATCTTTGCAACTGGTGCAAATGTCTCATCATAGTCAATGCCATATGTCTGAGTGAATCCCTTTGCTACCAAGCGTGCTTTATATCGACTCACTGACCCATCTGGATTATGCTTCACTGTAAACACCCAGCGACATCCAACAGCCTTCTTTCCATGTGGTGGGGATACAAGCTCCCAAGTATTGTTCTTCTGTAACGCTTCCATCTCCTCATCCATTGCTTTCCTCCATTTTGGATCTCCCAACGCATCCTGCACTTTGTTAGGTACTGATATAGCAGATATTTGATTCACAAATGATTCATATGACTTAGACAATCTCTTGGTAGACATAAAATTTGTCACTGGATATTTAGCTTTGGCTTGAAGGGTAGGTTCATATGTTTTTGCTGGTTTACCCCTAGTAGACCTATTTGGTAACACATATTGTCTACTATTAGCATCACTAGTATTAACCCCAATAGAATCACTAACCTCAGATGGAAGATCTTCTGTACCAGGGAGACATGAGTCAGGGGTATTAGTAACAGCAGGCGAGGCAGGAGGGGCAGGAACACTTTCAGCTTCTGGTTCCTGAATCTCTGGAGCAATTGCACCAGAATCATCTGGTGGTGCCTGTCTATCATCTTCTGGTCTCTGAACATCTGGAGTGACTGGTGTATGTGAAGCTGATGCATCAGTAACCTCAACTGAATGACCTGTCTCCCCCTCTCCATGATACAGCTCTTCAAAATATGAATGCTCCCCCTGAAGAGCAGTATCAGAAGAGGTATAATAACTCATGTCCTCAAAGAAAGTGACATCCATAGTGACATAATACTTACCAGTAGGTGGATGATAGCACTTATATCCTTTCTGATGTCCCCCATAACCAACAAACACACATTTCAGCGCCCGGGCATCCAACTTACTTGACCTTTGACTCTTTGGTATATGGACAAATGCAACACAACCAAAAACACGAGCAGGGAGATTATGAAAAGAAGGTAAAGAGACATAAGAAGCTAGTACCTCAAATGGTACCTTTCCCAGGAGGACACTAGATGGAAGACGATTAATAAGATGGGTAGATGCGATGATAGCATCACCCCACAGATCCTTAGGACAATGTGCACTGAAGAGAATACAACGAGCCATATCAAGTAAGTGACGATTTTTCCTTTCAGAGACCCCATTTTGTTCAGGTGTGTAAGGACACGTTTTCTGGTGGATAATCCCATGTGTTTGCAGAAAAGATTGAAAGACACGGTTTACAAATTCCCCTCCATTATCAGAGCGAAGAACTTTAATTTTGGCATTGTACTGTTTTTGGACTTCGGAAGAAAAAGCTTGAAAAGCCGGAAAAACCTCATCCTTAGTTTTAAGAAGAACAACCCAAGTAAGACGTGTACAATCATCAATAAATGACACATAATATCGCATACCTGACACAGTAGGTTCTTTTGAAGGTCCTCAAACATCAGAATGAATTAATTCAAAATGAATGACACTTTTATTAGAAATACGAGGTGAATAGGTTGAGCGATGACTCTTGCCCAAAACACATGTTTCACAATGTAAGACTGACTCATCCACACCAATAAACAAAGAAGGCATGGATTTTTTCATAACACTAAAAGATGGATGCCCTAAGCGACGATGCCACAACCAAACTTCACTTAGCCTGTCAGAAGTTGATATTAAAGCGGTCCGTGGCTGTGCTCCTGGTTTCGCCCCCACATAAGTCTGGTCCAGACGAAAAAGCCTGCCCCTCAAGTACCCCCGACCGAGTAACTCCCCAGTGAGAAGATCCTGAAAAATCACATACATAGGAAAAAAGGTCACAGAGCATTTGGATTCAACATTTAACTGTGAGACAGATATCAAATGATGAGATAAAGCAGGTACATATAACACATTTTGTAGCACTATTGTGGGAGTGATACAAACTGACCCTTTTCCTAACACAGGGAAGGCTTCACCATTAGCATTAGTAACATATGGTACTGGTGGAGAGGATAATTCAGTAAAGTAAGATTTGTCATAAGTCATATGATCTGAAGCACCTGAATCAATAATCCATGTATCACCACCAACAAAGCTAGAAATATTTAAGGCCATACCTATCTTACCACGACCAGCCACTGATGCTGTGGGTGTGGCGCCTTCTGCTGTATGATGGTCATGTCCGGATACACCATAGATGTCTGGTTCTTGGACCAACTGGATAGCTGCTCTTGCCTTGGGACGATAAGTAGGCCTCTTAGGCCTAAGATGAGGGTACAACTTCCAACAAGACTCACGAGCATGGTCACCCTTGCAATAAGAGCAAGGGGGACGAGGTTGGTCCCCAAAGCCTGGTGGTGATCCTTGCTTGTGAAGTGAAACTGAACTTGATTGCTGAAGGAGTGGGGCTGGTGCTCTCGCTTGAATAGTGAGACTAGAGACTTCAAGTTGTGCTTGAGTAAGACTTTCCTGCTGAGACTCATCCTTACGGATATATGTGAAAGCTGTAATCAAGTTAGGAGGTTCTGTCATTCTGAGCAGCTCTCCTTTGGCACTGTTGTGTTTTGCATCAAGACCCCTCAGAAAGTGATGAACTCGCTCAAGCTCCTTTTCCTTCAAGTACCAAACAAGATCCTCCTGGTTCTTGATCTTGCAAGGACGTTTCGTATCAATTTCAGCCCAAATGTTCCTTAGCTCGGTGAAATACTGTGCCACTGGCTGCCCATTCTGTTGCATTGAAGAAGCAGTGCACATTAACTCATGAACCTGTATGAAATCAGACTCATTAGTATATAAATCTTCCAGTGTCTTCCAGATCGCCTGAGTTGTATCACATTGTTCCACCAGGTCGACTATGTCCTTATTCATGGCCTTGTACAAGACTGACATCACAAGACCATCATCATCTTCCCACTTAGTGTAAGCATCAATATCACTTTCACTAGGGGCCTTAATTGTCCCAGTTACATGCCCCATCTTGTGCATCCCTCGAAGATGAGCCGTCATAATTTTCTTCCATTTCCGAAAATTGGTTCCATTGAGTTTGGCACCCCCAAATGAACCACTTTCAGAATTCTTGACGGATACTTCAACTGTCTGAACATCTTTCCCCTGAGAACTTTCAACTCCAGAACCCATTGCAACACAAATACCAAATCAGTAATTTATGGAGCAAAAACAAGAAAGGGCTGAATAAACCTGCGCCTGGTGCACTTGCACTGTCGGTGCACTGGAGCTGACAATAAATGGTGACTGAACCGGGTCGGGTCGAACCGGGTCGGACTAGAAACGGGTTGGGTCGGATTAGCAGAAACGGGTTGGGTCGGATTAGCAGAAACGGGTCGAGGAGTGCGGCGTCGGCTGCGTCGTGACAGAGCGGATCGGCACGACACAACGGCGCGGCAGCGTTGAGACTTGGGCACGACGGCGCGGCAGCGTTGAGACCTTGGCACAACGGCGTCGGGCACGGCTGCGTCCGCTGGGCACGGCTGCGTCCGCTGGGCAGAAAGAGCAGCGTCGACTGCGGGACGACGACGTCGGGGCAGAGACGACGACGACGGGGCGGCACTTGGATCCCGGCCTGGACACAGCAACGGCAACAACTTTTGGAAAAGAAGATGCGGCGGCAGAGGGCTAGATGCGGCGGCAGAGGGCCGAGCAGCAAAAAAAATCAGTCTGACAAGGGGCCTACGTCAAACTGAGAACAGTCGGAAAAACTTCGACGATCGAGACAATAAACCCTAACAATGAGGTTTATTTAAAAAAGACAAACAATCGTCTGACAAATAACCGACGTCGGACGAAGAATTTGCAGCGGAAAAACAAAGAGACAAAGTCCTTTCGGATATTTGCTCTGATACCAAGTCAAATATAACAAGGTTTGGAGAATGAATTTTCTGATATATTATTCGTCTCACAGAGGAGGCTATATATAGAGGTACAAGTTGTACAAACCCTACGTACTATGTACTACACATACAAAATAGGAAAGTAATAACAAATTAATTTACATTCCTAAACTAACTCCATGACTCACGCTAACATATATAACAAGAAAAGACCCATTTCCCTTTATTTCTAGTTTATATCAACGATGAAGAAAGTAGCTAGACTCGCCCGTAGTTTTGTAGGTAGTATACACCATTCGGAAAACCATATTCATATAACTGCTCTTCCAACATATATCATCACCATGCAACTAGATCAAGTTCTTTTGTTGTGAATGGGAGGTGTCTGATGTGGTGGCTTATAATCTTCAAGCACCACACCATCATCGTCATCTTCTACTTTGTAAGCTGTCTGTCGACTCTCTTTAGCATATAGCCCTCTCCTTCTTGATTCCTACATACAACGTTTACAAACACATAACGTGAGAACATATTACCAATATGATTGATACACGGTACTTATATGCTCTATTTATAAAGTATTTATCAATGAACACATTGGTGGTCGATCATCTTGTTTTTGGAATCAAATTAGTTCAAAACGTGGTGATGCAGTGGTTTATACCCAAACCCGATCCTTCCATATCTTTTCTATTTATATTTTGCATGTGTTTAAATTTGGTGAAAAGATTTTTGTTATGATTTCCCCCGTGGGTTTCATGCTCATACTGTGTGACTCCATTTGAGACATGACCGGTCTATGGCATGCATTAATGAATTGCAACACATACACATCAAATATTATTTTGCATAGAGACAATCCATATGCATTCGCTTGTCACCGTCGAGCAGGGACATAATGAAAGTGATAGTTTTGGAGTTGCATTAGCTCTAACCAAATGATAGGTTCCGGGATGATTAACTAGCTAGGCCTTTTGTATTTGAATATATATGAATAGTTCGTTACCTCATTGGTAGTAGTTGTTGCTTTATCTTTTTGCAAACCCAAGTAAGCAGAAGAAGAAGACCTAGAAGACTCAAAAACCTCACTCCCTGCGTATTCCATTATCCCTATCAATCAATAGCAAAAACAGACAAGAATAAGAAGATCATAGTTATTAATTTGTGGTCCGTTTACAAAACTGGGAACAATTATGTTCAATCGACAACTAGCAAATAGCTGAGTGCTGATCAGAGATGGATGAGATAAACTTCCTAGGCTCTTTTCTGCAAATACTTTTATATGAAAGCTACTTTGACACGTTATATACTCGTATATATATAATTTAGAGAAGGAACCAAATAATGATCTACGGATAAGAGAGCTCGTGTTCAGTTGTGGGAGGGAGGACGCGTTCTTGGTCTTGAATAGTCGGAGTAAATCCCAGGATTACTACTAGTTTTGTCACCATGGTTGATGTTCTTGTCGCGATTTTTATGCTGTTGCGGTACAGACCTAGAAGCTCTAACATGAGGCTTATTAACATCAGGAACAACATCTGCTTTTGTAGTAGTACCAGTTCTTGAGTAATCCTTCATACCTTTAGTAGTAGTAGGACTACTGAAAACTGTTCCACCATCAGTACCCTTCTGCTCAGCAGCTAGATCATCATCCTGCTCAACTAGTACTGATCCTTTAGTACTCGAATCCATTCCAAGCCTCAACTTCTCCACAACTAGAAACTGACCCTGAACATATTCATTACATATGCGCATAAGCTTCTGAGTTCTGAACATCAATGTTTAATAGCTCAATGGAAATATAGGAGAGAACTTGAAATTAGGATAGAACGAACCTTGTCTGGATGAGGGAAAACTGCGCTAAAACCCTTATTGCTGCGGCCAAGTCCAATATAGCGAGCCTCAGAATTTGCATGCATGGAAGCAAAAAACAGAATGATGAAGAAAAGAGAAGACATGATGGACATGATGGATTGGAAGGTACTCTAGATGTTGAATTAGAAAGCACAATATCTTTGGGGTTATTGAACTACTTGTACTGTAACTACTGCAAATAAGTTCGAACAGAGAATTGATAGATGGAGAGCTATGGTGATCCTGCAGAAACAGTGAGTTTGATGAGACTGGTGGAAGGAGAAAGGAGAACGAAGGTTTTGTTTGGTTGGCTTTCGTCGTCGATCACCTGTCTACCACAAAGAGCTTTAACCAGGGCCCCCTAAGTCCAGGTTATAAATTTCCCACGCAAAACACAATAGACAGTTTAAGCTTCAAGGGAATTGAAGTATATATATGTTCGACGACTCCAGACATGAATGAGAAAATTATGCTACAACATTTTTTTTTTTTTTACACCGTATTCATAAAAGAATTGAGATTAAACAAATGAAGACTTATGTATGCTTTCCTTTAGTTGCGGAAGATGATGAGTGTCTCCATTTCCAACTTCTTTGAACTAACAGTAGTACACTGGCTACTACGGCATTGTACTTTGTGCCTAAAAAGTTTTATTAGAATCAAGTGTGCCTAAAAAGTTAGAGAAAAATAAAGGTTTTGCTGAACCGAGGCTTGATTAGTCATTCACATCCCATGTGTTTGCCAGTTAATCAAACATTTTCACTGTGCTCATCGACTCATCTTTCACCTATAAGAAAAATCGTTCAAACAATGTTTATGTTTCGATCAATTATGAATTTTGCTATTTTTATGAAATATCAAAATAGTATTTGAAATTTTAAACCCGGATAATCCTGCTACACAGCACTGCATAATATACAAACAAACATTTAACTACATGTGATTTAATTTTAAAATAGATGTGTATTCTCAACCATAACATCAACTTAAAAGAAAAGGAAGCTTTGCACAGCACGGTATGCCCTTAAACCTGACCTGATAGGGTTTTGCTATATGAAACCACTTACAAGGTTAATGCCGTCAACATTTTAAAGGCAAATTGGTCACTTCACCAAGTTATCGTCCTTTCCAAGGAATTATTCCTATATACGTACAACTCCATTTCTAATTAAGGCTCTAATTAAGGCATTGCTTGCTTTCCCACTTTCCCATCAAGTAAATGTTTTCATTAGGGTCCCAAATCCCAATTAGCCAGCATGCGGAACACTTCTTTTAGACACTAATGAACATATGCTAACCTCGAAGTAGTTAAAATGAACATGCAACACAATCAACTTGTTAGACTTCAAAAGCTTTATATATATATATATATATATATATATATATACACGAGTAAAATATGCCAAGATCTTGGAACTACATAGATGTAAATTCAAATTTCGAGGGGCATGTGGTCAAGTTCATAGTAATAATTAACAAACTATTAATTACATGATCGAGTATTTGATCAAGAAAGAGGGACAAGATGTATGTAATTGTGCCCTATAAAGGGCTAAAGTGAATGGCACAAAAGATAGCACACAAAAGCTAGGATTACGAAGTTAGAGAGAGCTTGTACCTATCTGTTTGTATCGAAAACCTTCATCAAATTTTCCGTCGGATTTTCATGCTTGTCTATCCGTACGTGTCTCTTGCACCACCTGGTTTTCTACTCACTACACTTAAATTGAGAAAAATTTACATATTACACTTCACTATACAAAGAACTAGTATATAAATTGTGAGCAAAATGAGACAAAGGGGTATATATAAAATGGTAAAATGGGACCGTAAGAAAAGCTTCATTGTCAATGTAGGATATAGACAGGATCAACTACCCCATTAGTTGATAAGGACCCCTCCACTGTGAAAATGGGAAACCATATCAACAAATTCAGGTTAGAGTGAGACAACAATTGAGAACATTGTTACACTAGGGGATGATCGATGATGATGAATAAGATTAATCAACTGGTGACAATGTGACATAGATTTCATAAGATTCATGTTCACGTGTTCACTGTATAATATCACCTAACAAAGTGTTTGAGATGTTTTAGGCAGGGCAGACTTTGCTTAACCAACATGATCCAAGGTTGACAATACAAAAAGGTGTTATATATTTATTAATTTAAAGACGATAATTACTTCTAATGCACAAACTTAACTCGTTTACATATATTCAAATCTCAACCTGTTTCAAATAATCGACTCCAATTATGTTCAACTGGTCACCAAATGAAGAATGTTCTATATGTTCTTAATCTTATTGTTTCAAACCTCTTGTATATCCTTTAAAATTCTACGTCATTCACTTATTGGTTTATATATTCTCCAAATTAACAAAAATTCGAGAGTATCTTTAGTACACGGCGTGTATCTTCACATACATACATGGATGGTCAGGATTAGAAGAAAAAATATAGAAACATGGTGGTCAAACATATGAATTATTATGAACGGTTAAAATTGTGTCGTGTAAATACACGTCGTGCATACAAGAATTTCCACAAAAATTCTTAGATCCTAGGGTCGGTTGAATCATGATTTGACACGTGAAGCTATCCAGATTGTTGACTTTGACTCTTTGAAGGACTCTACTCCCTTTGTTGTTTTGTTAACGGCTTCGCCCGACATCACGAGCATCGCTACTTGTGCTTTGACGAAAAAGCCCACCTCCTGTCTTCTACAACCCCAGCATTCTCGGTTACCCCGGCGCCCATGTCTTCTACGACGCCGTTTCCAACCCTCCAATTCCCAAACCTAACCTTGCCCTAAATTTTACACCAACATAATCACATTGCAAAGTCTAATTGATCAAGACCACAGGAGATTTACTGATGCACTGAAGTTATCCGGTGGAACCAAATTGAAATCGAAATGGTAAAATAACAACCTATCCATCTGTATATTGTAATGATACAAAGCAAATTTATTTTTCCACAGGGGGGTTACAAAAATAAAGACTATACTTGTGCCTCTTTTTTCCTTCCTTTGGTAAAAGTGATTCGGTGAGCAGCCTTTATATACACAGAGCGAGCGACCTCAACTAGTCTTTGAGTACTCGGAACACATTACAACAAAAACGATAAGTACAGCGCATTGTCACATTTGGAGAAGATTATTCACAGTAACTGTAACAGAATTTGTCCGCTGCAAATCCTGCAAAATAAAATAAGATATAGATGGTGAATGCATTCCTTGAGTAATATATAGCGCAATGATCATATCATGTTGCAGGAAAACTGTACCTGGAAAATTATGTCATCCGGCATATGAGGCAAAACTTCCCGAACTGTCTCGGCCATAGCAAGTATGTTTGCTATGTTGTCATTCACAGTGTGTGAAGGCGACCTCATATGTAAATTGCGTGTTCCTACTGGGTATCTTCCATCGCCAGCAGGAGCAATGGGTTGACCAGTTGCGGCAGCTTGAGATGGATTCATAGGCCAGATACTCCATGCACCATCTTCAAGTGCCGTCTGGGCATAGGTTTCTCCAACAGAGGCAAGATGCCTCATCATCATCTGTACTCTCCCCAGTCCAACAGATCCTATAGCAGTAGAAGGACCTGCCCCATCAACTCCCTGGCTTGGCCAGGTGTTCAACCAATTTGGATCGAGTCCTGCAGTCCTATGGGCATAAGGAGAAACATGTTATGTTTATGTATGAAATCATATAATATAAACAGTAAGATACAATAAAAATCCTTTGCATGTTGAATTCATCCTTCAACTCATTCTTTTCCTGTAAAAAACCTAACAGATAGAAAATATTTTTACGGCAACACTAGGAGGACTACTTTGGTCACACAAACTTCTAAGGATTACACAACCATATATGATAATTAGTAACCAACAGCACCCGGATGAAAATCTCCAATTTAAATTTGGATACATAGATGCGTCAAGCCTGATTCTGGAGTTAGTGGCTGTTGAAACCCAAAATAAAGGTCCATCTCCCATGAATTATAAGAGCAGTTGCCTTGATCATAAATAATTTCAAAATTATTCCGTCAAAAAAGGATATTCAACAAGGACTTAATGGCAGGAAATTAATTGTCATTAGTAAGGAAGTGTACCTCCAAGGACCTTCTGCAGGGTTCTGAGTTTGATTGGGGAAAACACCTGTAGGGAGTGTATGTCCAGAACTATTTTGTCTATCAAGTCCTGAACTTATTTGATGAGCAAGCTGCTCATCATTTGAAGTTTCTTCATTGTGGGGATGTGCTTCATTTTCAGTTCTGCCTACAAACAGTGGCTTGCGACAAGTCGGACAAGAATATACCTCATTTAAACCCTGATCCAACCTGGAATTATAAATAATTTTCAGCATTTTGTTTATCACACGCTTGAACACTAAATAAAAAAAACGAAACCAAAGAAAATAACAAACAGTTTAAGAGTATAACCATACCATGATCTCAAGCATGGAAGATGAAATAGGTGACTGCAGTGTAGTCTTTTAGCCTTGGCCATAGGTTCCTGACATTTTCCGATAAGTGATGGGTATCAAAAAGACTGAATGATATTCAAAAAGTAAAAAAAATAAAACAGCTCAGCATACCCTGCAGATCGCACATTCATCATCAAAAGCTCGTAGCTCGTCAGATGTTGCATCTGGAAGGGCTGCATGGAGAGCACCCAACGCTTTTCTCAGTTTCATGAACCCTTTTATGCGTTTTATAATTGCACTTAGCAAGGCCTGCCCAAATTTCAATAATGAATCCCATAAGTAGGAAGAAGATTATATGGAGTAACAAGCATATAAAGATCTTCCGATGATTAAATAGATGTATAATGAAATATTTACACAAATATTTACACGTATGTTTAGAAAAAGGATCACATCCACAAAATGGAATGCCATGCCATGGAGCCACCAAATATGCACGTAGTGACCAAGAGCCATTAATAAAGTTGCCATGTCCAGGACAAAACCCAAATTCCGAGTAAGACTGCCTTTCCATTCCAACAACAAACCTGCACTTAGAAACCATCATGAAAATAGTAAATAAAAACTCTAAGCATGTATACATCCATAAAATATGATAAAAAATATATATATAAATATTTAAAAAATAATGTGAGATTTACCAGTTGCTGATGTATCAAATAACTTTGATCTTTCACAATTTGCATCGTTCCATGCTGAATGGTGGAGCCATATATCAAGTAATTGAAATCCATGGACCAAAATAGCCTAACAGAAAATTGTGACGAACCAACAACCCCGTTAACTAGGGTTATAAAGTTGCATAAATGACATAATAAAATTGAAAATTTGCCAGTAATGTTCTAAAAGCATTACCTGCAGTGTCTCAAATCCAATACTGAAAGGCTCAAATAACAACAATAGAAACATAGATACACCCAGTGTCTTGTATATCATCAGACATAGCCTTATCCTGCGAGCACCAACAACAACCAAAAAAAACAGATAATGTTTGAGAAGATATAATGCAATACATTTTGCTTCTCAGCTTTAAACAAAACATAGATAGCAAAAGGAGGAACTAAGCAATACCAGAAAATGTCCACGGTGAACACAAACAACAACACTGAATACACACGAAAGTATGTCAATGGTGTAGCTGAGGGAGATGCATTCAATCGTTCAAGCCGGTCTCTAGCCAAAGCTTGAAACATCTGTACAAGTTAACATGCATATAAGTTCAGTTACTTTTATACTGAAACAATAAGCAGCTTTTTTCTTTTATGAGAAACTAAAGAGCTTGTTCTACATACTTATTAACATATACCTTTAAAGAACAGAGTACAATCAACCAGACTGACCACAAGCCTGCATGATATATCGTTGGAGGAATAACCAGAGGTAGAAATGTACCCTGTTTGACATTTAGCCACATGCACAAAGACATTATTAAACAACACATATTTCATGGAGGAAAATCTGTGATGGTAACTGTTGTTTATCTAATACTGAATTCATCTAGCCAAAAAAGTCGTCAATCAAATGGACGTGCTTGAAGGATCACTAGTCAAAAGACTTGCCTTGTACACTATATAATTGAGAAGGCGTTCGAACAGTTTTCGAGTTTCAGAAGGATACAACTCGCCAAAGAATATAGTCTGCAAATTAATAACAGGCATTTCAGTGATCAAGACAACCTCACCAATATATATTCATATTCACCCAAGACAAACAGTGGCAGTACGTGGTTCAGAGGCCCTAAGACTCTTGTCTGCGCATTTAAGTAACAGACATAAAAATTGTATCTAAATCCTGGTTACATGCAGTGTCACAAAAGAAATCGATCATCTCTATAAGACAATGCGTGGCAATTCTTTATTGGCCTTCCCATCACCAAAGTTGTACAACCACACAACAAAACAAAGTAAATGCAATATCATGGGAAATTCTATAAACTGTAAATCCAGCACAAAGAGCTTAAGACTAGGACCAAGAAACTATAGGAACTCATGTTCAATGATGTACATTTGAATAAAGCCTCTGACAAGCACAAAGTTCACGCATCCATCGAACTCTAAATCACAAAACGTTTCAGAATTCGGAAGAAACTAATTACCTTGAAAGATAGAACAAGTAGAATAAACGCATTGAGTACAAAATTTGCCAGCAGCGCAACAGTGGCATAGGATCCCAAAAGCAGATCAACAACATGGCCAACATTGGCCGCCGGAATCAAATTCTCCGCAAGCAGTCCATCCAATTTTAGTTTAACCAGCGATGTCTCGGACCAAAACTGTAGACCAGCAAAGCTCAACGCTGTACACACCACAGATATGGCTATATACCGCAACCCCATCGGTAACATAATCCAGTGTCTTTACTAAACTCCAACTCCTCAATTCTCATCACCACTGAATTATCATGATCTCACACTACTTCAATTCAGCTTCAAAACCTCACCAAACTCCAAAAATTTCCATACAAATGATCGAAACCCCGATTAGCCTGCAAGTAAGCCCCATTTTATTGAATCAGCATAACAGATACACTAAAATCAAGAATGCTAACTATCAAAATGCTTCTTAAGCTACAAATTTAGTGAAATTAATCCAAAAAAATATGATCGGTGGCGATCGAAATCAATATCATGAACAAAACTTCGACCGAATCGATGATCAAGTTGATTCGAGACCTGAATTCGATCAAAACATAGCTAATTCCTATCAGGCATCAAATTCCGAAACTGTTCGAATCGAGAATTTGAAGAATCGAGGCGAAATTGAAGCGTGAATTTCGATTTTGACTGAATTGAAAAAGGAAGAGGAAATTGAAAGGAATGGGGGAACCTGAGATGAGCTGAGAGACGACGCTGACGCTGTAGCGTCGGTGGGGGAGGCTCTGCAATTTCCACGCGCGTCGCAATTTTTTCGCAGAGAGAAAGACAGAGATGGGTTTTTATTTATTTCTATGAGAGTATTTTAGTGCACGGGCGTGTATCTTCATATACATACATGGATGGTCAGGATTAGAAGAAATAATATAGAAACATAGTGGTCAAACATATGAATTGTTAAAATTATGTCGTGTAAATACACGTCGTACATACAAGAATTTTCATTATTTTTATTTATTTTTATTTTTTTTGTGCTCTTGTTTTTATATTTTGACGAGTCAAAGTTTTGAGCTCAGGGGAAGATCCCCAAATTCTTAACGACTATTTAATGATACCTGACACCTGACAAGAACAACAAAATGATACATACGTAATTAGATTTTTTTTTTTAGTGAAACTACATTGAATAATGCGTAATTAGATGAACATGTATAATGTACTTATATCTAAAATCATAATAATTAAATGCGTATCAGACATCTTTAAACATGTGAAATGATTTATCTTGGTAGAACATTTCGTATCAGAAAATAATATTTAAATTTCATATGTATTATCATTTATTTCGTATGAATTGATCAAAAAATGTGTACTTTGTATGAAAAATTTGACATTGATTCAAGAACCAAAATTTACGAGAGATGTAAATTAGCTGTACCGCCTGTACATGATTGAATTGCAGAGTTTGTAAGTGATCGATGAAGGTAAATTACGATACAAAAATATAATTGCCTTTTTTATTTTTGTTATTAATGATATTCTCACTTGAAAACACTTTATGTATCCAATTACATCAAATCTATTATTTGAAATATGATTGCTAATATAATCTAGCCTACATTACTCACATCAATATTGTTGATCTCCATCACTAGCCTAGCTTCAAAAAATAAAAACAAGCAGAAAACATTAGCAAATATTTATGCTTCATAAAAATAAAATAAAATGGTGGGGAATAATAAGGACATTTGAGTCATTTCACAAGTATCACCTTTCTTTCTTGTAGGAAAAGAAGAGGGCCACAATTTCCGGAAGATCGGAGAGCCCAGATTGGTCCCCATAAAAACCCAGAGTTTTCAAAATCCAAAAACCCTAGAAATCGCAGGGCTTTTCTGCTTGGAAGAATCGAATGGGGATCATAAGGAGCTCGTTCTCCTTCATACTGGGCGGGTTCACCGGAGTCTACCTAGCCCAAAACTACGCCGTTCCGAACATCAAGAAGCTCGCCAACACTGCCGTATTCATGGCCAAGCAAATCGAGGAGAAGTACCGCAAACCCAAGAAGAAAGACGACGACTAGGATCGGAGGATTGACGGAGTTTCGAACCCAGGTTCTGATTCTGGGAGATTCCTAATTATTGTTTTTAGTTGATGAAAGAGATATTAGTAAACAAAAAGTAGTATAATTTGTGATGGATTTGTTAGGATTCAGGTTTACTGTCAAGTGAAAATTTTTGGTCTTGTTTACTGCTAATGAAAGGCTTTGGAGTAGTTTTGTGATTGTATCTGCTCCGCATGTGATTAGTTGCATTATGTGTTTGGTAGCTGGATATGAGGTTTTGAATGAAAAATTGGTATTTTGGATTGGAGATGCTTTGTGAATCGCTTTGAAAAGTGGGTAGTCAGTAGTTAGAGTTCAGTCTTTTTAGTATGAAAAGTGGGTAGTGACTCGGAAATCAGATTTGTGCACGAATGTTATCTGTAGAACAGATTTTATCGTGAAAAAACGTGCCTTTTAGCTTCATGGTATGTAATCAGTTAGATTTTGCCTTAGAGAAGTAGTATATGCTGGCACGCTGCGCTGTGACTTCCCGTTATTGTAAGCTGATGCTATTTGAGTCACAATTCCAAATCATGCTCAGAATTCGGGAGTGATTTCCAAAACAGAGTTTTGACTTGTGGAAATCGATTTATTCGTGCTTTCTTAACTCAGTTGATGTTAAGAAGGGTCCTTTTGGTTTGATTGATCTTATTTCCTTTGATCAACTTAACAAGTATGGAGCAGTTCATCTCTACTTATGAGTTTCTGAAGTGCACATCAGCTGACTCGATTATTCTGAGTTATCAGTGTGCCGTGACATTTTATATTTTATCTGATGTGTTCTAAATTGTTAATGCTTTATCCATTGCTAAGCATCATGTAACTGATGAAGTCGAGGCATGTCTGAATGTTTTAGTTTATATCTTCATTGATGGCTCTCTTGCTAGGTCCAATATGTTTGCTTAAGTTTATTAACCCCCTTGTATTGGTACAAGACTGAAGTTGGACACTGCTTCCAGAGTTTTAGGCATGTGAAACCTAGCCAACATCTCACTGACTACATTTCATTTGGTAGTGTATAAATTACTGAATTTACATGTCCCTGACTCAGTGACTCCTAAGGGGAATGTCATGATAGCCTCAAGCTATAAAAATGATTTAAAAGTTGACACAGTTAGCTAGTATTTGGTAAGTTGTTGTATGTAGTGTTTGATGACCTTGTAGAGTCTAATACATTTGCATTTGGTGGAGTCACTTGTATGAGGTATGACCGTATGAGCACTCTTGGGCTGGATAACATCTAGAAGAAGATTTTTAGGCAAATTGTTCTGTGAGCTTAAAGTCTTAAAATGTGTGCCCTTTGTGTGAGTTACAGCCCTGTTCAGCCCAGTGGTCAGCGTCACATATTGGTTTTTCTAGTTCTAAGGTAACCTGGTGAAGGCATTATTCATCCCTAAACTTTGAAAGCGAACCCAACACAGTCTGATTAGGTCATAAACACTTTTAAATTGGTGATCCGAGACTTGGTATCTTGTTTGTGGTTGATGCATGGTTGGAATCTCATTAGTAAATAATTTAGCAGGTCATTACTTTACTCTTAGTGCTTGAATAATTTAGTGAAAGGGCAGAGGTTAGTATCTAAATTTGTGGTCAGTAAGAAATGGAATCAGATTGATTAGCTTAAGAAGAATTCTTTATGTATAATTTCATTGTTTAAGCACGCTTGGTGGATGAGGAAGAAAGCGTCACCTTTGTTGTCTCCATCTATTTTTCTGGCAATTGCCGTAACCACTAACACTAGCATCACCTTGGATATTCTTTCCTTCTTCAGAATGGTCCTCCCTACTCTTTAGTGCCATTTTACAATGCACGAAACGATGTCATATGCAACGATTGCGAATAGGGGTTCCTTTCAGTTCTAGGATCAGGTGCGGCGAAATCCCAAAACTATCGGATTCTTGAACACATAACACAATCGAATGTCTGAGTGTAATCGGTTAACCTGTCTAGCTAGTTATACAAAAGTGTATACAACTTGCTCTAAGTGGCGTGCAAGTGTTATAATGTGTTGAAATGTGATGCTTCAGTGTCACTCCTTTAGTAACAATCGAATCCTCCCCTAACCTTACTTGGGAATTTGCCTTGTATCCCTGTACATTGGAACTAGGCAAACTTGCAAGTAAACAAAGGACATGGATTAAAAAACAGAGAAGGAAACAAAATATGCCGTAACCGAGGAGGCTTTAGCACCAGACAATGTAGTTGGCATCTCCAAGCTTTGTCAAGAAAGACCACCAACCAATTTTGAATATGAACAATCCGAGTCACAGCTGATGCTGAATGCTGGCATTTCCAAATTAAAGTCCTTGTCTTGTACCCTTTACTTTTGAAACCCAGATTCAAATATCCCACCAATACTCTTCATGTTTTGGAGCAAAAAGCCTCTGTTTTGCACCATTCGTTTTGGTGGCCGCAGGGCCAAGCACTCAGGTGCTCAAAGAGTTTTAGCACTGAACCTACATTTCACTTCTTTCGTTGTCCCACAAGCTCAATTGCTCAAAGCCTCAAAGTGAGGATTTAAGTGGTCCATTGGAATAGCACACAAACAAGAAAGGAAGTTTCTTACGTTGCCTACATTGGATTAGATTATGCCAAATTGAAAAGGTCGGTGGTCATCTTCATCGCTTAGCGACAAGATATCGACATGAACCGTGCCACATCTTAACATGCAACAGTATTCTAGCCTCGGTAGTTTTCATTGCATTGTTCATTTTGGATCCTTTTCCATATATTGGAGTGGAGATCCTCAACAAATCTGAAAGTAGCAGCAGTTTTCATCACGTTTGTCACCCCTGCATGTGTTTGGTTACGGGAGAATGACAAGTTTCACCCGCACCCCTAATCCGTTTCGTGTTGAATCATTTCCAGTTTGATCGCCCGAAAAGAAAGAAGCAGAGTTGGTATGAAGATGGTAAGAACAGAGAAGAAGAGGAAGAGAAATTTCAATTTTCTGGTGAGATTGTCACCAATCTGAATATGAATCATGCTGTGATAAATATCACAAGACATACAAAAAATTTATACACAATTACACATATATATTACAAAGCCACAACACTAATCACCCCAACCCTTTATCTAGCAATATGGAGAAGGTTTAAGAAAATCATCTCCTTTATCCCTAAAGAGGTCCTCCTATTTAATATGATGAGCAGGAACTGCGAGCTTTGAAGCAGAACTTGTGGATACAATGAAAATGAAAACCACTACAATCTGCTCATATATCATCACAGATCAATATTCACTGCAGATTGAGACCTTGACGTAGACCCCCTGCGTGATCTTGATTCTTCGATCTTTGCAGTCACTTCGGCTACAACAAGCCTAGTTAGAAGCAACCCTGCAATTAGAGCTGCTCCCATCAACATTGTGAAAACTGCACTCCAGCTCTTGGCAGAAATGTAGCCAGTTAACAATGGACCAATTGCAGCCCCTACAGACCCTGTTCCATCAATAATAGCAGTTACAGTTGCCAATGCCCTTGAGTTTCCACGCAATGAGCTATGAGTGCCCAGGTCTGCTGAGACGGCCGTTGTTATTAGAGCATATGGCCCGTTAACAAACATGCCGGTTATGAACATAAGGATAACGTTTACAGTAAAAGATATGTTCCCATAGCTCCGGTAGAAAAAGAGAGCAGGGATAGCGCAATACATGAAACTAGCAGCTGTTATCGCTCTAGCATCCAACCGGTCAGAAATATGTCCCGCAAGGATTCCTCCAAGCACACCTCCAACATCAAACAATGTCGACAAGTTACCAGCCGCTGCATCCGACAAGTACTGCCCATCAATAGCTGCAATATGTGTGAAAATGAAATGTTAGTCAACAACAAAGTTCAATAAATCAAATCACAAATCCAATACAACATACGAAAGTGTTCAAATTACCTGTATGGCTAATGTAGAAAGGAAGCCAATAGAGAAATGTATAAGCCACCAATTTGGAAAAGAACAGGCAAAGAGCAAAAGGAGCAACACCAGGAATTCTCCAAGCTTCAATGAACCCCACAGGCTGATCCTTCACCTCTGCCCTTGATGATGTCAACAATGGCGCAGTCACTGCCGCCCCACTTTTCTTCGGAGAATCCGATTCATCCTCTTCACTAACTCCCACAGACTCAGGAGTAACAGGCAAAAACAGAAAAACAACCAAACCAATTGTCGCAATCATCAAACCCGGCACTACAAAAGACCAACCCCATCCATATTTCAGTAGAGCAGAAGCAACCAAAGACCCTGTAATGTTTCCAACAGAAGTATGAGCATTCCATATCCCCATTATCAACCCTCTCTTCTTCTTCCCAAACCAATTACCAACCACTGCAACCACCGAAGGCCACCCTGTCGATTGGAACAAACCCGCAAGCATTTGAACCGCAAGATAGTAATAGAAGCTGTGAATGCTTCCCCAATACCCAATTCCAAACAGCGAAGTAAACACACCTGTTCCCACCATTCCTATAGTCAAGAAAATCCTCAAGTTTATTCTATCCCCCAAATGACCAGAAAAGTACATTCCTATAGCATAAACAGCTAGAAAAGCTACATCAATTTCCCCAAGCAAGACTGTTCCATCTGATCCATCAAATGGTGCCCATCCATCTCCAAGAATCCAAGAAAAGGGTCTTCTTCTCCATGGCAAGGAATTCAGGCTGACCTCATCAGAAGCAGGATCAAGAGTACTCTTGACCACACTAGTGGTCTTCCTGGCAGCATGGTAGCTTGCATAGGCTATAAAAGTAACAATCAAAACAATAACTTGGTGGGTTTTGTATGAAATATTCGATCTTTTTATGTACTCTATGAATCGGATCCCCAAGGGCTTGGTGTAATTTGTCTCAGATGATGGCTCTTCCATTGATCCCATGTATTGATTTGCACTTTCAAGCTGCAAATAGAATCATAAAAGATGAGAGTGCAATCCAACATACTAGGAAACTAAAAGTTCAAAAATCAAAATGATTTACACCAGAAATAGAAAGAACATTATGTAATCCAATAAGACAAACAAAAGCAATCAGCAGCTCACACTTTCCAAAGTTTGAGAGGACCAAAAAAAGAGCTGATATTTTTCAAGAATCAAAACTGAACAATTACAATATTCCCGCTTTGACAGAATTAAAAGCCAAAGAGGAGTCGTAATAAAGAGTGATGAAGGAGATGGAACTAGAACCAAAACTGGTCAAAAAAGTATGAAACTTTCAGGTGAGAATTACAAAGCAAAGAAACATACCATTGGGTAAAGCTTGAAATGAGCTAGAGTGAGCTCGACTAAAACTGGGGTTCGGATATTGTATTTGGGTTTGGTGTTTAAATTCGTCTCTAAATTTTCTGGTTCGGTTGGAATGGAAGAGTAGGTTGCTGAGAAAAAGAAAGACAGAAGAACTGGTTTCTGTTTCAACTTTCAAAGCACTAAAGGCGCAAAGCTAGGAGGAAGCAACGTGAAGATTCTTTTATGCTCACCGGTAATGGTATTTAATATTTTTATGCTATGAAATTCCCGTATTGCCCAATATTTCTGTTCTTGTGCATTCTCGGTGAATGTGGGGAGGCTGGCACTGGGACAACGAAAATGGCCTTGCTTGGTGATGCATTGATGAATAGTGGATAAGTTTCATGATTTTTTTTATATTTTGTTCTTGATGCTTGTTATTATTTTAATTTTGGTCTCTATTATTGTTAGAATAAATATTTATAACAACTATACAGAAATACGTTTGAATTTTAACACGCGCGTAATCGAGTCCTATTGATGTGTATTTTTTTAAACTTAATTCTACGTCTCATCGTACTCTTATAAATTAACAGTAAATAAAATTTTTGAGTTAATCAAGTACATTTATATAGAAAAAATTTCTCTTCTTGTAAACATGTAAGAAATTTTTGAGTCTGAAACTTTTGAGGTATAGAAGTTTGACAAGGAAGACTACATAGTCGAGCATGAGATGACAACATGACACTAAAGTAGCAATACTTTGATCGGGAATAGTCTTCGAATAATTATTGTACATTTTCGGCTGTATTTAAAAAAAAATATTACAAATAAATAGTTTGTTAAAATTTTAAACAAAAAATGGAATGATATATGTTCTAGCATCCACTTTCTGCAATATTGTCATGTGATTTAGTGATAGTTTCTCAAAGCGTCAGTTGAATACAAAGCATGATCTCCTATCTATGTTGACTATGGTGCAACGCTACCGTCTCGCTTTTATATACGTCCAACAACAGTTAAATATGATTAATTAGTTAGTTAATACCTATTGGTTTAGCCATAACAATAAACTATCACAATACGTGGCATATGATTATGGGAGGGTCTATTATAATGTCAAACGATTAGACATAACCGGTAGCAACATGAATCGGAAACTAGAAACACCAATTCATGGGGTCCAAATTGACGAAGCCAGGTCTCCAGGGAAGCAATGCACGTCTCTCTACTCAAAAAGTCTATTATAGGCACATCTTGGGTGCTCTACACAACATTCACTTCCACAGCAAGCTAGCTCTGAGAATAGGTCAAGTAAGTGGCCTCCTAAAACTCTGTTGCAACGAGTTATCAAGCTCACAAGTTTTCGGTTCGCTTTAGAATCTTAAAAACTCAAGACGAGTGCCGCTTCTTTAACTTACAATATCACGTTTAATATGTGGAGATAGAAAATCAACATATGAACTTGAATTCTCCATGTCCACGAATGTTACGAGGCTGTGCGCATGCGCGGATGGACATGATGCCCTGGTTCTATGTGATTCATAACTTTTGGAAGACATCCATCATTAGTTTGATCCAGGAGGACTGTCAAGTGATAGCTGGGTTAAATAATGGTCACTGTGCTTTCACATGAATCAGATGGCCCTGTAATGGAGCGATGGACCAACTCCACAGACAACTTACGGTGGGGATTTACTTTTGGAAAATCAGCAACACTGTACTTTTTGTAATGCGACGTCGGATTCCATCGTTCTCTTTGATCTCCAGTGTAAAAGTAAAAATGTTGGTCTGTGCAAGAGCTGCCTGGTTAAAAGGGCAATTAGGTAAAACCAATCAAACATTACTATAATGATTAGCGTGGGCAACATCGTAATTTACCGCCCACCGGAGGCCAGACGCCCTTCAACACGCCCGCCGGGTAAGTACAAAGTCGGACGGCTGCGAGCACGTCTCTTACGAATATTCGCATATCCGAATATCCGAACGGAATTATGCCAAGCTTAATTCGTATATCCTCCCTGAGAATACGGGGGCCCACCAGGAGCCTTTGTGGGCGCACGGTCGTGGCACGAGTCATGGAGGATGGGGCTACCTTGGCGCCATCTGGCGCGAGATGCATGGCTTAGTATGGACCTGTCGTCGACGTCTCGTTTTGGGCCAGTTGTGCTCGCACACGGCTAGACATGAGGAAGGAGATCGGAAATTTCCTTTCTTTGGATCACTGTATTTATTGGGGCCTTGAGCTTAATAGTTGCCTTTGGACTATCTAATTGATTGATTGTTAGGCCTCAATCTCTTCTCTCCCATTCTTTCATTTATGGATATGTGGTTTCATTTTTGCATTATCTTCTTGTTTATTTATGAGAGGCGATCGTATCATATCATATCATACCATATCGTATTGTTTAGGTAAAGTGGATCGTGTATATATGTGTGTAAAAATGATAATATTTGTTGTACGCTGGCATTAAGAGGTCTAATTGATACGTCGGACATGTTACGTGCAATTACGATCATCCATCAATCACATATCTCTTTGTTCATTTAGCCATTCATCTGGACAACTTTTGTTGTCATCGCAAAGAAAACAAACGACTAACTAAGCACCTTTCATCAACTCTCCGATGTCGTCCCTTGGATGTCTGAATTTATACACGGGCACTTACCACTCTAACCTAACTATGCGATACCTCTTTTATCAATCTCAACATCTTCAGTGCACTTAATTTGACCTAAGTTTGGTCTTTTTCTCTCGTCTCTACCAGAAGTCGGATATTAAAGCCAAGGCCCAAGGCTTAAGGCCCACATATTGGTCATGTTAATATATGTCTTGAATCAGCCATCCGGGAGAACTAGCCATCCGGAAGTACCAACTATTCGGGAATCTCGCAGTTCTGTATTTCCTCAAGATAATAAAATTGTTCTCTTTCTGCCCGTGGACGTAGCTAACACATCGTTAATGAACCACGTAAATCTGTGTTTTTTTTTAATATTTATTACAACAGGTCATTTACCAAATTTGTGTTATTGTTCTGTGACTACTCTTTCCCTAGGTCATATCCCTTTTGTTAACCTGTATTGCATTTGACATGTTCAAAAGCTCCATTTGTATATCAGTTACATTTCATCACCATGCAGCATTTTAAAAAATAAAATTATGTAATGTGCCAAGATCTCATAATTCATTCATGAAAACAACCTGTAATTTTGAAAGGAATTGTTTTCTTTTTGAAATTAAAATAACCTGGAATTTTTAAATAATCCTTTTTTTGGGCAACGAGACTTTGGAAAACAAGCTCAGTCAACCCTATCACTAACAAACAAACAAAAAAGTCAACAATTATTCACACCCCATCAAAACGACGTAGTACAGACCCCTAAACACTACTCAACCCTCACGTGAAACACATCACTCCTCTCCTCCTCCTTAACCTTCGGCGCAACCACCTTGAGCACACCGTTCTTCATCTCCGCCTTGACGCCATCCGTCTTAAACACCTTCTCCGGCAGCTGAATCCCAGTCGAGTACCTCCTCGGCTCATCCTCACCTTCCACGTGTCCCCCTTCTCCTCTAATCACCAGAATATTCTTCTCCACCGAAACCTTCACGTCCTCTTTCCCCAACCCCGGCATGTCAAACCTTAGATGCAAACCCTCCTCCGTCTCACGCGCGTCCCAGCCGCGGCGCGTGGCGGAGAGGAAGGGATTCTCCGAGATCTGGTCCACCAGATTCAGCAACTGGCTGAGGTTCCGGCCCGCCGAGAACGGCGACGGAGCAAACACGTCGGAGAAGAAGTCGTTGCGGCGGAGCGGAAGGGGACGACGGTAGGAGTCGACGTCAGTTTCGTAGCTGTCGTCGGAGTCGTAGCGGCGGGTGGCGTTGGTGGTGTAGAGCCTGGCGGCGGGGATTGAGGGAAAGGCGGAGGAGGATTTGGGGAGGAGAGTGGAGGAGAGGAGTCGCCGGAGAGCTAGGGAGGAAGCCATGGAAGGTGAGAAGCGAGCTTGGAGAGCACGAAATGAGATTTGTAGCGAGAAAATAGTGAGAGATTTCTTTGGACGTGGAGTGGAAATTTTGGAGGGTTGTTTTTGTAGTGGTGAAGAGGAGAGTGTGGAAGGGTCAGGAAGGGAAGAGAATGTTCTGGAAGCTTGTTGGGCTCGGGCTGAAGATTGAAGGCTTAGAGTCACTATAGAGTCCTAATAAACCGATAAATATATTTTTAAGTCTATTTGTATCACATCATCCGGTGTAGCGTATCTCTCATTGTGAAAAGAGTTCCAGGTTCAACTCCTGGCACCGGACACCGGATTTTTTTTCTTTCAAAAAACTGATTTTTATATTTGGTTTTTTTATTTAGATTTATGTTACTTGTATTTTTTGAATGACTTCTAACTATTAGATTGAGTAAAATCTAAGACTACAATGTCCTTCTTATGTCGTCATTATTTCATCTAATGGTTATAAGACATCTAAACAAATTCAAACAACTTAAATTTAAGCAGAGAGAATCCGGATCCGATTTCTTATATACCAAGACTACCTTGATTCCAGGAGAATAAACTTTTTACGAAGATTTCTTTCGCAACTTCCCCCAAAATCTTATTTATTGAAGAAAAACTTCTGCAAAATCTTCAAAATAATGAAAATATCACTTCAGTATATATACTGTATGTATACACATTGGGACTGACTATATACTTAGGCATATTGGTGAACTAATACATAAAATTGGCACGTACTGAAACACACACAAGATAATCAATCTATGAAACCAAGGCTAGCACATAAGAAAATGAGATGTAATAAAAAAGTATTCCACAGATTCAATTATCTACTTTTCCCTGGTCATATAATCATGAATGGGAGACGACATATCATCATATGTATATAAATTCAAGTATTTCCTGTGGAAGAATGCAGCTTTCGGAAGCAGCATGCTATATGTCCCCGTTTCAAATGCTGTATGTATGAGAAACTTCTTGTTTGTTTACATGTGTTAGCTAGATTGATCATGTTAAACAATCTCACAGCTCTCATTTAGGTACAAGTGTATATGTAAAACTGTGCTTCGAGTGGTTCCATGGTGGTGGCATTCAAATGTTGTGCCCAATTCGAGCCCTGTGCTCAGTTTGGTATTCTAAAGCTTTGAATTTGTATACCAAATCTGTTGGTGTATTAGATTTTCGAATCATTTTTGTGGTCTCTTAAGATAATAGGAAGAACATGAGAAAATCTCTGCTTCACATGACTATGATTTTTGGGTTGGGATTCTAATGCGTCGATCTTTGTGGCGGTGCTCAAAATATATGTATCATGTCTTGTTGTGATGTATGTCCACAAAATCTATGCTATTATATAACCAGCAATGTGTATCTTCCAAAGGGATTTAAAATGCCTAATGTATTCCCCCTATCGGATTTTGGTCTTCCCAGAATTGGATTTTGATATATAATCCAATCTAATTCGCATATAATAGGCCAACTAGGTGGTGGTACTGAGTAGCACGGTTTAAGTTCTATGGGATTTGGACCCAACTGTCATGAAAATAGGGATGTTGTCTCATAAGTGTAGAGGAGAATACTCAAGAGCCTAGATCTGCTAATGTGCGGAGCGAATTCAGCCCACGACGGTGGACTTGAACCTCTCACCGACAAGCAAACGGCGTTAGTGACCAAAAAATTCGAACTACAGTAAAAACTTCATCGGAAAAAAAAAACCCAGAATACTCCAAGTTCGGACCCCTCTGAGCCCGAGCGCGATCCATCGGCTCGTCCAGGTCTGCTTCCGCGTCAACGGAGGCGATGACGGCCGGCACCGCACCGTCCAGACCATCCTCGTCTTCCCCTCCGCCGGCGCGGCCTAGTCATCGAGGTCCTCTGAGCCCGAGCGCGACCCACCTGCGAAAGTTTCAGACCCAATCAATCCCATCGGATCAAGCGGATCACAGATCGAGTCAGATGAGGGACGTCTAGGTGGAGAGAGAGAGAGAGAGAGAGAGAGGGAGAGAGAGGATTGTATAGGTATTGGTATGATTGTATTATTTGGGTGAGAAATGAACTCACAGTGCATGTATAGATATGTGTCCTGGCACTTGTTCAATACCAAATGGCCATGTGTTGTTTTCGTAAGCTTTAGTGTTGAAGTTAGTTTCTAGCAAGTGTCTAGTAATGATTTTCTTTGATATCTTTTGTGCCTTCTCTCTGTCACATTAGGTTCTCAGCTTCATTTTGCATACATGTAGCCTACAGGGGCTTTCCTTTATGTAGCATTATCAACACCAGGAAACAGAGCTGGCTGACATCTTGTCATCTTGCAAGTTTAAGGGTGATTCAATTATGTCATAGTGACCTTAGGAATTCTGATGTTTAAATTTGTGATGCTTTAAGTTACTTCTTTTATGAATTTAAGTAAGGGTGTGAGCTTTTAATTCAGAATATTTGGATTTTATCTACTGTGGTCTTTGTAGCAGCTGGGAGTAATTTTTCTCTAAGCCGCTGATGATATGAAAATTTTCCTAGTTGCTTTACTAATTACGTGTTTAGATCAGATTGTGAGGGTTATAGTTGAGAATATGCAAGCAGATATTGGATTATACGAGTCATAATTTCAACTTCTATTATTGTCATTTTGAACCCTGTATCCTCAGATGTTTCCCTATATATTGTCTATAGCTAGTTACTCAGATATGTTAGTAGCAGGGAATTGAGTGATGTAATGAGATGATGCATTTGTGACTCGTGACTTGTGGTTTCAGAATGGCAACACATTTTTTCTGCACACGATTCAAAGTTTCTAACGTGTCTTGACATGATTCTAACACACATTTCGAATTATAGCAATGTATAGCAGCAGTCTTACGCTTCTTGATTACTAACTAGGCTTTGTCTGTTGATTTGGCACTTGCTCATGCATGTATGCTTTTTCAGTATGCTACCTGTTGTGACCTTTAACTAGAGGGCTACAGATACCTATATAGGTTAATGCCTTACACTTCTATCCGTTGGAGTGAGACGTATCGGGAGGGATCAATATATCAATCTTATATTGAGAATACGAGACATTACATGTGAGTTTAAAGGTTTGAGTCACTCCACCTATTATCAATTGGTTTTAGATGTGAACCTCAGACTGTTATATTATGATATCAAACCGAGTTACCCACGTCCATGTGTGAAACCCAATGACTACACGAATTTCACGTCACCCCAGATATTATCCACGTGTTAGGCTTGAAAGTTCGTCACACGTGTGGGGACGTGTTGAGATATCAATCTCACATCGGGAATATATGATCTTGTCTATGGATTTAAAAGGATTTGAGTCACTCAACTCATTGCTAATTGGTTTTAGATGTGAACTTTAAACTACTTTATCAGATCCAGTTAACCTCTAGAATGAAATTAATATCTTTGTTGCTCAAACTGCCACACCTTCCATTTCTCCTTCCCAACTTTACACAAACGGTTACATGTATATGATCACATTTACTTTGGCGGTTGACATTAACATTTTACAATTCAAATTTTAAATTCTTAGAGGACATCACATAAAATTGGAACAACTTAGAAGAGGCACCACCCAAAAGGATGACAAGCATATCGAGAAATTGTCCAAAATGTTTTTTGGCTTGCATTGTGTGTTGCCTCATCATCCGACAGTCGTTTGAAGCGGAGCGCTATCTACGGACTTGGAAATTAGGGGAGCTGTCGTCAATGAGGGTAGCACAAGCGGTATTAACGGTCCTTTGCTTTTTCCCCAGAGCACCATGTATAGCCCGCACACAATTAAAACTCCTCCTAATATACTGTCGAAAACAATCGACAAAAATACACACATCATCAACAACTTCAACAATACAATTTCGGAAACGAAAGTTTACCATCATACGGATCTATACCTTCCGAGGCTAAAGTTTTCCCCCAACAACAAGGAACTAGCAAAGGCTACCATCAACAGGGTAAGTGGAGAAAAAATTGACACAAAAAGTGGCCCTCGCTTTTGTACACACCAAGACATCACAACCACTGCCACTCCAGAAATCACAATTCCCTGCATGATACACAACACATACAACTTCAAATGTTGACATAAACGATAAACCATGTCTGCATCAGTGTATTGGCTACACGAAATAATGAGCTAGCTTCCAAGTAAGTATGGCACCGAATATGCAGCTGTCCACAACCTAATATCCCAACCCATCCTCCATTGATTCCAATCTCTCTCTACGCAAAGTGCAAAGATAACGCTCTGAATGGATCCCATGATGGCCATCAAAGCCGTGCTTGAGTATGGACAAGGGTAGTTACTCATCTTCACCTGCATCAAACTGAAATGTATGAGATCGATCATTTCCAGAACACAAGTAATACAAGTGTGTATAGTGAACAAATCAAAACCCACATTACTCAGAATTGGCAAAATCACAGTAATACTGTAATAGTCAATTTTGGAAACCCAAATAACACAAATTAAATGAAGCAATTCTCAATAAAACTACTCATTTTCATTCATCACTAGTCAAATTAGATACAAAAGAAACCTCCAAATTTCACAAACCACACAATCTTTGAGGATTTTGACAGACCTTACCAAACTAACCCTATCTGGCTATCTCTACTCCTCTCCTTTCTTCTGCTTCGGAACAACCACCGTCACCATCCCGTGCATGACAAAAGCCCTAGCCTGGCCACTCCTGCAACCCTCCGGCAGAGGAACCACGGTTTTGAAGCAACAGCGTGTGAAGTCTAGGCAACTACACTCAGCTTAGTAACAGTTAACTTTTATGATTCTTCTATGTTTATAAACAATAACTCGAATTCGATGACATGTTATCTCATCTCTTCTCATTCATTTGTGTAATTCGATATATTTATATGTTTATCTTTTCATTACCTTCAACTCCTATGATGATCTCATATTAAGATTGTTATCAATTGGAAATTCTTGTATGCACGACGTGTATTTACACGACACAATCTTAACCGTTTATAACAATTCATATGTTTGACCACCACGTTTCTATATTATTTTTTCTAATCCTGACCATCTATGTATGTATGTGAAGATACACACCGTGTACTAAAGATACTCTCGTCATCAATGTAGCTTGAATTATGTTCGCTTAATCAATTCTTACTTTTGAATCGGATTTGTTAAGCACAGTGGAGTTTTTGAGTGTTTCGGATTTTAAGTTTCCACGTGCCTCTCACGTGCAATCCATTTCATCATCCTATATAAACTTCTCGCAAGCCTGAAACTCGGTAGTTAAACATTTCGGTTACGCACTCGGCCAATTACACACACCCGAGTCGGAGCCCCGATCCGAAACCCGAGTCACTGAGCCGGAACAATGATGCTGGATCTCGGTCCGTTCTCCGACGAGAACTTCGACCGGAAGAAGTGGGTGAACTCGGCGTGCCAGAGCCGCCACCCGCAGGACTCAGTCGACAAGCACCTCGCGGATCTGGAAATGAAAATCCAGATGGTCTCGGAGGAGATCGGCGCCTCGCTCGAGGAGCAGAGCGCCTCCTCTCTCCTCCGCGTCCCACGCGCCACGCGCGAAGTCATCCGCCTCCGCGACGACGCCGTTTCGCTCCGCTCCGCCGTGTCATCGATCCTCGACAAGCTCAAGAAGGTAGGCAACTGTTTTACTTCGATGATTTTGTGTCCTCGATTGAAAATTGAATGTGATTCGGTGATGATCGGAATCTGTGTGCTTTGTATAGGCCGAGGGATTGTCAGCTGAGTCTATAATGGCGCTTGCGAAGTATGATATAGTGAAGCAGAGAATGGAAGCTGCGTATGAAACCTTGCAGGTAATGAAGAAGTTCTAGATTTCTCTTTGAAATTTTTGAAGTATTGAAGAAAAATTGTAACGAAATTCAACACCAGGATGCTGCTGGATTGACTCAACTGAGCTCGACTGTGGAGGACGTTTTCGCCAGCGGTGATCTTCCTCGCGCTGCCGAGACGCTGGCCAACATGCGGCATTGCTTGTCGGCTGTTGGTGAGGTAATGTTCTAGTGGATTTCGTTGTCATGATCAATTACGAGCTTGATGTGCAAAAGTATTGGAACTTTGATATGATTGTTTTATCTTTAGGTTGCGGAGTTTGCTAATGTGAGGAAGCAACTTGAGGTCTTAGAGGACAGGCTTGATTCGATGGTGCAACCGCGTTTTACAGATGCAATATCTAACCGGAAGGTCAGTATTTGTGGTTTTATGCTTTAGATGATTTGCTTGCTTACTGTCATACGATGGTTGTACCAATGTGGTAGATGCATTTGCTTGCAGGTTGAAGTTGCGCAAGATTTGCGGGGAATTCTCATTAGAATCGGGAGATTCAAGTCCATGGAGCTACATTATACAAAAGTTCACCTAAAGCCGATAAAGCAGCTCTGGGAAGATTTTGACTTAAAACAACCACCTTCTAATAAGCTTGCAACTGACAAGACTAGTAATGAGATTCAGTCGGCTACTTCCGGCATTCTGTTTTCCACCTGGCTGCCAAATTTCTATGATGAGTTGCTGCTATATCTTGAACAAGAATGGAAGTGGTATTATTCTCAACATTTGATTCGCACGTTTAGCAGTCTCTGTATGCTTTCTTTTCTTCTAGGTTAAAACCAGTGTTTTCACATTCTAGATTTGATGAATTTCATATTGATCAACTTAATCTGATATATGTTCCAATTGAAACTTTAATATTTCACATATGTGTGCCAGTAAAGTTGTGTTTCACATTTCCATTTGGTTTTCTAATGCTGTTAGGATAGAAAAGCTGGGGCCTGATCATTATTGTATAATACTTTACATAGTTTTGAACCAGCTGTTTTTAGTAATTTTATTGCATTCTTATGCTCAAAATTTTGAGAATCTGAATACATGTTGTTGTATTGCAAGCTGTGTGATAATAGAAAGCTAGTGACGGGGCATATTGTCTAGTATGATAATCTTCAGCTGTTTTCTGCAGGTGCATGGTTGCCTTTCCCGAGAATTACAAATCCTTTGTCCCAAAGCTGCTCATTGAGACGATGGTAGCTGTAGGTGCAAGTTTTGTTTCACGCATCAACCTTGCAACTGGTCATGTTGTGCCAGAAACAAAATCACTGGGAAAAGGTAGCATGCCTTTTTACATGATATGATGTTTGATAATTCCATTTGATGTTTATGGAAATGGAGAAACATGGAATCTCATTTCCATACAGTCCTGCTTGCCATCTTTTCTCTTAACTTGCTTAGTTCTTTTTACTAAATGCATTAAGATGATACCACTAGGCAGTTGACGGTATACGTTTCACTCTTGATTCTCATAACTAAACTCTTTATTTAAAACTTCAGGTATATTAGACATTCTCTCTGGTGATATGCCAAAGGGTATCAAGATTCAGACAAAGCATCTGGAGGCTCTGATTGAATTACACAATATGACCCAGACCTTTGCAAGGAACATTCAGCACTTGTTTTCAGAATCTGATCTTCGTGTCTTGATGGATACGCTAAAGTCGGTGTATTTACCCTATGAATCATTTAAGCAGAGGTAAGGAAGATCCTTGTTTTTAAGTGGTCATTTGGGTCTGGCAATCCCTTTTGTGTTAGGAGTACTGGCTTATGTACAGCTAGTTGTAATTTCTTCCATGCAATATTTTATTTTGATTTTTCCATCTAGTAAATTCTTTCAGCAGTCAATTCCCTTCTTTGTTATATTTGGGATAATATCCTGCCATCTTTATTGCTAGCTATTGTTTTTGGCAAGCTGTGGGATCTTTTATTAGTTGATCATGATGGAGCATGTGATCCAGGTATGGACAGATGGAGCGTGCTATACTTTCTGCTGAGATTGCTGGGGTGGATCTAAGAGGAGCTGTCACTCGTGGCGTGGGAGCTCAGGGAATTGAACTTAGTGAAACAGTTCGCAGAATGGAGGAATCCATTCCACAAGTTATTGTACTTCTTGAGGCAGCTGTTGAGAGATGCATAAGCTTCACTGGAGGTTCCGAAGCAGATGAGCTAATTATTGCAGTTGATGACATTATGTTGCTATATATCTCCACCTTGCAAGAAACTCTGAAATCAGTAAGAGTTGTCTGTGGAGTGGATCATGGTGGTGATGGGGTTGGCTCAAGGAAGGAGATGAGTTTGGATAAGAAGGATGGCCAAAGTTCACGGAGAAGTGACTCGATTTCAAATGAGGAGGAGTGGTCCATCGTGCAAGGTGCTTTGCAAATCCTTACAGTGGCAGATTGTCTAACTAGCAGGTCCTCTGTTTTTGAAGCTTCCCTAAGAGCTACTCTGGCTAGGTTGAGCACAGCTCTTTCTGTTTCAGTATTTGGTTCAAGTGCAGACCAAAACCTGTCACATGCTGCTAGTGATGATGGAAATGGGGAACCATCTTTGGGTGGAAGAGCTGCCTTGGATGTGGCAGCTGTTCGGCTTATTGATGTTCCCGAGAAGGCTCGGAAACTCTTCAACCTTTTAAGTCAGGTATGATTAAGTTAACCATTTTTATACTTTAAAAATTATTTTTTTCTCTCTCTTCTGTGTTACACATATAAGGTTTTGTTTGTTTGTTATGCAGTCTAAAGATCCCCGGTTTCATGCACTTCCACTTGCATCTCAAAGAGTTGCAGCATTTGCCGACACCGTTAATGAACTTGTATATGACGTACTTATTTCTAAAGTACGGCAACGCCTCAGTGATGTTTCTCGACTGCCAATATGGTCCTCAGTTGAAGAACAGAGTGCTTACCATCTGCCAACCTTTAGTGCTTCCCCTCAGTCCTACGTGACCAATGTTGGTGAATATCTTCTTACACTACCCCAGCAGCTGGAGCCCCTTGCAGAGGGCATTGCAAATAGTGATGCCAACAATGAGGAAGCCCAGTTTTTTGCTACAGAATGGATGTTCAAGGTACCAATTTCCAAAGTCCTACATTCTTCATTATTAGCTCATCTGCACTGCTTTAATCTAATTGTTTAGATCATTACCCTTGGCTTTGGTTTTAACAATGCTGCTTTCCACTTTAATGAAGGTTGCAGAGGGTGCCACTGCTCTTTACATGGAGCAGCTACGAGGGATTCAGTATATCACAGACCGTGGAGCTCAACAGTTATCTGTTGACATAGAGTATCTTAGCAATGTGCTTTCTGCTCTGTCAATGCCAATTCCTCCAGTTCTATCCACATTCCATACCTGTCTTTCCACCCCGAGAGATCAGCTGAGAGATCTTATCAAATCAGATTCAGGAAATCAGCTTGATCTTCCTACTGCAAACCTTATTTGTAAGATGCGGCGTGTGATTATAGATTAGTCCTCCCTTCCTTTGTACCGATATACTAGGTCGAAAGCTGTGCGATACATGTACTGTTTGAGGTCCATAGAACAATTTATCTTCTTGCCGTTGTAACTTCAATTCATCTGGCAGTAAATTTTTTGAAATGCTAGGTATAGCATGCAACAGGTTGTGTTAATCAACAAGCATTCCAAATTTTCAACATTTTGCTGTGTTATCCTATGTGGAAAGAGGTGTAAGATGAGTGTGAGATCTGCCATGGGTGCAATCCAGCTCGGAATTTGACGAAGGAAGAGAGAAAAGGGTACAAAGATATCGCTAGGGACTCTAATTAGAGGAGGTTTAGGAAAAAGACTATTCCTCAACTTATTAGGATACGAGTAGTTATATTAATAGAACAAGGAAATTATCAGCATATATATGTTTATAACCTTAGATCTATCAGTAGAAGCCGATGAAAAAAGTTGGGAGTCAGATCCCACAACAAGGATAGGATGAATGCCGGATTCGATTATGGAATCATGCATAATTCTGTTGTTAGCGATGAGAGATGCGGTGGAAACTAGCCTGATTTCCAGTCGGTGGAGGCACCTCTGGCGGCATTCAGTTCTCACCAGGCACAATCTTGAATAGTTGAATTCGACTATCCGAATGTCTTCGGAACCAACTATGAGGTTGTCTACGATTGATGTGTACGCAGTACTCCGAGTACTGCAGTTGTCGTTTGACTTTGTTAAACGGTGAAATTATTTTTCATAAGCCTCCCCTGAGCTTGAATACAGCATAGTCATAAGCCTTTGCAGCATCCACATCAGTGTTAAACGTCCCCAACCAAACCCGGCTGCCTTTCCAGGCCGAGTCACCGATCTCCGCCGCGAACTTGCCCCACGGCCTTCTCCTAACTCCCCTGTAATGCCTGCGCCCCTCCCCTGTTGACGAGCTGGAGTTGGAAGAGCTGCTTGACTTTCTCTTAGGCTCACTGCTCATGGATTCTTCTTCGGTATCGGGTTCGGGTTGAGGGTTAAGGCAACTTGAAACAGGGGAAGTGGACTCGGATTCGGATATGGAGTACTCGGACTTGATGATGGTTTAGAAGTAAAAGAGTTCTAATGGGGTTTGGTCGAAGTTGAGATTGGTGAAGTTGTTTGTGAAGGTGTAGTCTCCTAAAAGATGTTGGCGAATGAGCTCCAGAGTTGACTCATCTTGCTCTTGGGTTGCCCACCTCCACTGACTCATTCGCGGAGGATCGTTGGCGGAGGAAGAATTACCGAGAGTTATGCACAACACACGCCAAAACTTCTTCACCCGCTGCTTGACATGTGGTCCAGACAGCCACAGTACTCAAGGTACTGCGTACATTCCAGAACACACCGTCTTCAAAAGTCTCAGATGGAGAGTGAATGATGATCTGGACAAGTATGGAGCTCTATCAAGTTGAAAAGATAGACTAAAGTAGAGCAAAACTCTTTCTTACCCCCGATATTTATTGGAACTTGTGTGATATTAATTTTACATTGAAGAAGAATTAAATATGTGAGTCTTTATATAGAAATACTTATATGACTCATTAAATAGAGGATAGACCTAATGTGGGTTTGGTGGGTTTTCTATTAGGTTTTCAATAGAAATAAATAAATATATATTAATATGTATATTTAATAAAATCAAAAATTAGGCCTTGGGCTCTATTGATTAAATCTGAATTTAATTTTTGGGCTCTTAATATTATTTAATTTAATTATTAATTCAGATAAATATCAAAAGATATAACTGTCCGAACAGTTACAACTGTTTGAACAGTTATGCCTGTTCGAATTAACTTTTATATATGGACGACTTCTGTCATTGTTTTGATCATCAAATCATTCTTCTTTTTCCTCCCCAAAAACTATTTCTTCTGAAGCATAAAGTAAATTCGCTAGGGTCAAGTTTTTATGCAAGAATTTGAACCAGATAGTTGTATCCTCTAGATAGATGTCTGAAACTGCAGCATAAACGGAGACGAACTTTTGTCTTAAGTCACTGTACGACAGACCTCTATCTGATCAATCAAGTTACTGTTTTTCTATTTTATTTCGTTGTTATTTTTTAATTTCGTTTTAATTTCATTGTTTCATATATACAGTTTTGAACGGATATTAGATTTGCTCTGACAATATCTACTCGGAACCTCGGAACCTTGATGCTTGGGTTCCTCTTGAAATTGTAAAAGGAGTTGAAGACATTCAGCTTTTGTTGGAGCGGCCGTCTCTTACATTGTGTGTTTTTCTCTATTAGTTGTTGTTCCAAAGTTCGAGGGTAGTACTCTGAAACACTTGGCGTTGCGTGACTGTGATCTGCGACGACCTCCTCCTGATTTTGACGGGTTTAACAATCTAAGATCCCTCGGTCTAAGTTATGTAACCCTTGATCAGATTTTTATGGCACATCTCTTTTCTAATTGCTTGTTGCTTGAAAGCTTGAAAATAAAGAATTGTTATGGACTTTCACATCTAAATATTGTTGGTGATCGTCTAAGTGATCTGAAGCTGTCGCGTTGCGGAGGGGTTGAGATTTCTGCCCCCAATCTTGTCTCGTTGGAATTTTGTGGAGATTTTTCCAGCATTATTTCTGTTACAACTTCACCACGCTTAGCACGAATTTAAGCTGACGTCGAAAGGATGCGTCCAGCAGTACATTCTTGTCTTGCATCGTTTCCTGCTCGAGACTCTTCATCTGCAATACTGGGATGAAGGCTATAGACTATCCCAAATCAGCAGTATCATAACCTTTAGAAATCTCAAGCAATTGAGCTTAAATCAGTCGCAATCGGGTACATCTGGTAGAAATCTTGATCATCTCAAGTCTGTGCGGGATCTCATCACGGCTGCACCCCTTTTGGAAGAGTTTGTACCGACTGAATATACCTCAAGATTTCCCGATGAAATAAGGTGTAATGTAGAATGTTCAGGATCATTCACACATGATCACTTGAAAAGAGTTAAACTGCAGGGGTTTCTGGGTAAATGGTATGAGATAGAGTTTGCAATTTGGATTATGAAGAATGCAGCAAAGCTCGAGATACTGGTGCTTACTCCGAGAGGAAGCGCCTACGACGTAAATTTCGTGAAATGGATTGATGTTCGAGATAGACAGAAATAATCCATCATCTTGGAAACAAGACATGACAGTTCTCCAAGAAAAATTGGAGCAAGTAAAGAATAATAATGCTCGAATTATAATCGAGTTCATGTAAAAGCAAAATTGATTTTTATGTTTTTAAAAAAAATACTGTTTTTTTTGTTTTGTTAAAGTTTTGACGGCTCTCATCTTTATTAGATTTCAAAGTTACGATCTAATACTATAATACATCATAATATTTTTATTTAAATATTTAAATTTTAAATGATGGTATGTCAAAACCACGTTTTTAACTACAATACATCTACATATAATACGAGTACATCTAAGTATTTTTTAAAACATCCCTCTAGAGAAAGGTCCATCATAAATTGCTCCAAATTAGCTCTTGAGTGGTAGACCTCCCAACCACCAGTCAAATTAGTAAGTTTCTCTTATGAAGCATAATTTGATTACAGATTAGAACTGGACCGTTTTATTTTAATTTGTTTATAGAAATTTTGTGATGTTTTTCTTATTAGACTTCACTTGGTACCTGAATCCAAGCTCAAATCCATCATTTTTCATGGATGAGGATCCTAAGTTCTCATTATTCATTACACAAGACAAATCACAAAATTAATAGCTTTAAGAGTTTCTAAACTTGATGCAACTCTGTATAGTAGTCTAGTAGTAAAGAACTATAACTACTTTAACACAACCACAGTAAAAAAAACCCACCGATATAACCAACCAGGCCCAAAGTTGCCTCGAGCTCCCAGACCACCTGGCACTATTACCGCCATCACCGTTTCTCTCTCTCTCTCTCTCTCTCTCTCTCTCTCTCTCTCTCTCTCTCTCTCTCTGATGCTTCTGCTCCTCTAGAGCAAACCCTAGGCTCCCTAAAACCATCGCACCTACTTCACTACCCAAATTGGTCTAAACCCTCCTCAATCTCTCCTCTCCAATCAGAATTCACATAGTCTTCTTCCCAATTTCAAATCCTCCTCACATCGATCAGCCATGGATGCTCAGCGAGCTCTACTCGACGAGCTTATGGGCGCAGGTATCTCCATCAAACCCTAATTTGGTTCCTACATATTTTTTATTGGCTCAATCGCAATTTGATATCGTATTTCGATGAATTCGTGGTTTTAGTTTGTTGATTTTGGTTATTGCTTTGGATTTTGAGTTGTTTGACTGGTTTTGTGGTGCAATCCAGCTCGGAATTTGACGGAGGAAGAGAGGAAAGGGTATAAGGAGGTCACTTGGGACTCTAAGGAGGTTTGCGGAGCTTATATGGTTCGATTTTGCCCTCATGATCTCTTTGTCAACACCCGAAGCGATCTAGGTGTGTGTTTGTGGTTGAAATTCACTAATTCAGTGTTGAGTTTTGACCGGTTCGAGTTTGATTTCGGTTGCTGATGGTTAATTTCTTTCGATTTTTTGAATCAGGGCCGTGTCCTAAAATACATGACTCCAAGTTGAAAGAGAGGTGATTATTCGTAGAGATTGAAATTCTGCTTTCTGGTTTGAGCTTTTCATATTTGATGTTAAGCAGAATTTCATGTGCATTTAGATGAAATGCAATCATAAGATGGTTATCCAGTTCTTTAATAAATAGGTGCAGGGATGTGTCGTATTATGTATGTTATACTATGCTCTCGTTATCAGTTAATTGCAAGTAGTTGGTTATAAGTTGCTTGTTGTGATCTACTTCCTCCTGTTCTAATCTTCTTAACGGTTTCGGTTTCTGCTTATAATTTATTTTGTTTCCTGTATATCACTGTATATTTTTAATGTTTGCACAAACTGAGGGAGAGTATCTAGATGAGTTTCGGAAAAAATAAATACTGGAAGTTTTATTGATGATCAGAAGTATTCTAATATTTTAGTCAATATGTTCGTAAACTTAGTCAATATGTCTTTTCCGGCTTTAATTTTTTTTGTTTGTTGATTCATTTAGTTTTGAGAAGTCTTCAAGGCATGATGCATATGTGCCGAGGTTTGAAGCTGATCTTGCTCAGTTTTGTGACAAATTGGTGAGCTAGCTGTCCTTCGATTGGTCTTTGTTTTCTTCGATTTTTGTAATTGTTTGTCATATTCCACCTTCATTGCAGGTGATGGATTTGGACAGAAGAGTTAAGCGTGGGCGAGAACGCCTCTCTCAGGAGGTGGAACCTCCACCACCACCACCTCTATCAGCTGAAAAGGCCGAACAGTTATCTGTTCTAGAGGAAAAAATAAAGAACTTATTGGAACAAGTGGAGGAACTTGGAGCATCTGGGAAGGTGGATGAAGCTGAAGCATTGATGAGAAAGGTATTGCATGTAGTAGTTTTGTATTGCAAATAATTCTAAAAAAGTGTGTATTTTTGCTCGCATGTTTGGTAGAATCGATGCCATACAAGTACCTCTCTTCTTGGTTATCTGTGGTTCGGTTATTACAATGTAGTACTCAGGTATATTTGATTCTGATTGTTTCTCCCCCTTTTGGCAGGTGGATGTGCTTAATGTTGAGAAAACAGTCTTGGCTCTACAGCCTCCAAATGCCCAAGCATTAATGGTTCCACAGGAGAAAAAAATGGCACTCTGTGAGATCTGTGGTTCATTTCTTGTGGCCAATGATGCTTTAGAGAGGACTCAGTCTCATGTCACTGGGAAGCAGCATATTGGTTATGGCATGGTCCGGGATTTTATTGCAGAGTACAAGGTGAGTCTCTTGATTTATTGAGTAGTGAACTTGAGAAGAAATAGAGTTTATTTCTTCCTTGGTGGCTGAAGGACATGGATTTCATTTTTCAGGCAGCGAAGGAGAAAGCAAGGGAAGAAGAAAAGTTAGCTAGGGAGAAAGAAGCAGAAGAACGCAGGAAACAGCAGGAGAAGGAAAATGAGAGTAGAAGGAGAAGTGGTTCAAGTGATAGGGACAGGTATCGTGATCATGACAGATATCGAGAACGTGACTTGGATCGTGAAAGGTCCAGAGAGAGGAATGGTAGAGGTGGTCAGGATGGTGGAAGAGGGGTGGATTGGAGGTCCAGGAATGGGAGAGATGGAGGCAGGGATAGGTACCGTAATCGAAGCAGGTCACGTTCCCCTATTAGACATTCCCACAGGAGGTCACCAAGGAGTCCAGTTCGCCCGTATTAATGAGTTGTGTAGATAGATGTCTGAGCTTTGAAATTTATTGAGGTAGATTTCATATCTCTAAGGTTTATGATGAACATGTGCATTTGGAGTTTTGAACTATTTTGTCATCATGGGTGAAATGTTGCTTTGCCATCTCACAGCTTTTGTTGAGACTATGTCAACTCCATTTCATCAATATTATTAGCGCAGAAAAGGGTTGAGGTAGGTAATATTTACTATTGTAACTCATTTATAATTTATTTGAATTGGGATGAGATAATTTTTCTTGTTTCTGTATGAAATTTATCAAGGAATTGTTTTCAGAGTCTCGTATCCGTTTTTGATGGGTAAGTTGTTGTTGGCTACTTCTTTGTTATCACATACTTAAGACTTCAGACCCAAATTGTATGCATGATTGACACGGCAGCTGGGAGAGGAAATGCTATTTAATCATTGTTGAGGTAACATATATACATATATCCTATATTTTCTCCCTCAAGAAACCTTTGCTGATTTCCTCCCTCTTCTTTCTGGTATTGTGTTTTAACCACTTTATTGCAAATTGCAAATGCTGCTCATGTGGTATATGGTTTAACTGGGAGGGCTACAGAAGATGCCAATCATATAATGTGATGCTTTGCTACCTCTTTTAAGGTATTTAGGGATTCTTTATACATGCTATAGAAAAAATTGGTTTGGTTTTGTCTGGTTTAGTCCTCCTAGCTTTCCAATTTTCAAAACTCACTTTGTCCTCTCCTCACCACCTCTTAGGACATGGAAATCTAATCATGAAGCGGGTGCTGGTTCAAGCATTCGTTTTCAGTCATAGACAGTTTGACGAAATGAATGGTAAATATGTGAATTACATTATCATGTGAATTAGGTAGCTTTGGAGTTCAAGTTCTGGATCACAGTTCTGTCTATCTGGTGGGACTTTCTCAAGGCCGTTTGATAGTGGATGTAAAATGGTATCGGTGAATGGAGGTAACTGCCAGTTATAGTGTTCAGAATGTGTACTGTATTGCTTTTCTATAGTTCTCATAGCAAGGAAATGTTTGTGCAGGGTAAAATGAGTCGCCTAATGCAATTGAAATTTCACTGGTAGAAAACATAAGCCATTTTCTGAGTGATATACTCTACGTTCTTATGGTATTCACCTTTGTCAATACCCAGTCTGTAATACACAATTATCAGGGTGCTTATGGCACACGTTTATGAGAACAATAACATTTATTCTCTTCAAAAGTAAATGGTAGTTCAAAATAGCTTATATTGATTCATTTCTTTTGGTACATTCAAGTGAATGATTATTGTTTAGTTTTCATGGCCTAAATATGATTATTGGTTTATTCTCTACAATCCATGACAAAAATTAGTGAAGAAAACTACACTAGATTTTAAAAAGGCACCCCGGTAAAGAGATGACCCTATTCAAAAATTTGTAGCAGAGAGACCAGTCTATTTTTCTTTCACTTCTGATATGGTACCATTTACTGTAGTAATATTTCACTTAAGCTACAAATCTGCTAAAGACAAGAATGCCTAATGTTGAAATTTCACAAACGAAAACATGGCATAGAAACTACTGGTAGCAAGGAGCATAACAAGGTCCAACCACAAGTATATATGGGTCATCATATCCAAAATCCTCAAAGCTTGGTGGTGCTCCTTAGTTTTGTTTCTTCAAGTAATCCAACACAAACCCTCTGCTCTCTCCAACCATGAATGACACAGTAGACAAGCTAGTAATCTTCCTAGCAAAGAGAGACGGCATAGACAAGCTTGTCAAGACGTTCCAATATGTCTCCAAGCTTGTGCACTGGCATGTCGAGTCCACTAACCCGAAGATGGCCGAGAGGTTCAAGCAGTGGGAGGTTTCGTCAGGCCTTAGCCGAAAGGCTTTTCGGACTGGAAGGTTTCTCACTGGATTCAACGCAATGAGACGTGGCCCTGGCTCGACGCCAACTCTTCGGTTCTTGGCTGTTCTTGCTAATGCTGGTGAGATGGTATACTTCTTTTTTGACCATTTTCTTTGGTTGTCAAAAATTGGGACTTTAGACCCAAGTCTTGCTAGAAAGATGAGCTTCATATCCGCATTTGGTGAGTCCTTTGGGTACATTTTCTTCATTGTGTCTGATTTTATCGCGCTAAAAGAAGGGCTCGAGCAAGAGAGGAAGGTTATGAGTTTGGAGGACAAGTCCATTGAGAAGAAGAATGAGAGCTTAAGAAAGATTAGAAGTGACAGAGTGATGAGGCTAATGGCTGTGGCAGCTAATGTTGCAGACTTGTTTATTGCACTTGCAGATATCGAGCCTAATCCATTCTGCAACCACACTGTCACTCTTGGTATCAGTGGATTGGTCTCTGCTTGGTCCGGCTGGTATAGAAATTGGCCCTTATAAGACTCCCACCAGAGCCGAGTAAAACCGAGCTAGCTGAGCTTTGAAAATGCAAACTGTGAAATTTCTTAGTGTGTTGTGTTCAAAGTTGAGGTATGGATGCGTCTTATCCGGATGAGTCTTGCTACTGTAAACTAGTCTATAAGGACTATATGCAATTTGGACTTCTCTGCTGTCGAAGTTTTTGTTTTGTTTTACCTCTAATGTATGATAACAAAAATAGGCAACTTCAAGTCTTCAACATTGTAAATTTGTAATCCTCTATTACATTTGGCATGCTTATGATTTCCTCCAATACTTTCGTGTTCGTTTTATAAAGAAACAAAGAAAGAAAAGTTTCTTTACTAAAGTATTGAAATCAAAATACATATAGACACACACTCTTTTAATCCCACATCGGAGACAGGTTCAACGAATGGAATTTCAAGAAATATATAAAATATTTGGGCCTGATACTGGGCGTGGTTGCAGTAAACTATTAATTGGACCTCGATAATGGTACAGTAAAGACGTAGCCCAAATTCCTGAACCGAATCAAGACGGCATGTCGTATATAACCACGGAAATTACCGAGGTAACGCAAAACAAGCCACCTGTAAACTAAACCGTCAATCCAAACTATAAATCTGAATCCGAAGATAGAGAGATTAGACCAGAGAAAGACCGAGAGAGACGAGTTGATCTTTACCTCTGAAGAAACCCAAAGAGAGCCTAGAGTTGACTCCCCCAAATCTCCGATCTCATTTCCGCTGCATTTTGATGGCGGACGGCGGCGGTCACTCGCGCTATGTGAAGCTGACGAAAGATCAGGCGCCGCTTCAGGAGGACATTACGCCCGGCGAGCTCAATCAGCCTATCGAAGTTCCTCAGGTATCGTCTCTCTCTCTCTCTCTCTCTCTCTCTCTACTCTCTGTCCTGTTCGATCTTTCTAGAATTTCACCTTTCTTTTTTCATGAAATGAATTAGAGGTGAAATCGAAGGTTATGGAATTTGTTAGTGTAATGTTGTGATAATCGGTAGGAAATTTGCTATAATTGAGCTGATTTACTAGATTAAAAGTCGAATTTTCTATTATTTTTTTATTTTCGTCGATCTAGAAATTGCTCATGATTATATATCAGGGATGCGTGTGAGGATTTGGATGTGGATTATGTAGGATATGAGTTGGATTGTGATTTACGGTGTGGATTGCGTGTGGTTTTCGATAAGAGGGGGGATTTTAGATTTAAGTTATTGTATATATGGATGTGTGACTAATAATGTCTGTATTACGGAGCGCAGTTGAATGTTCAGAAGTGTAATGAATGTGGACAGCCTTTGCCGGAGAGCTTTCAGCCCCCTGCCGATGAGCCTTGGACGACTGGGATTTTCGGCTGTGCCGAAGATAGAGACAGTTGTAAGTTGATATGAGATTTCATTTCTTGTGCTTCAAGATAGGGTAGCTTGGAATCTGATAGTTAGACAGGGTTTTGCAATTTTCATTTTCATGTTATTTACATCTGTTTTGGTTTTCCTCGGAATATTAATTGGTGAGAAATAAATTCTGTGCTTGCCTTACAAAGTAGGATAAGTTTAGCAATGCAGCGTTGCAAATATGTTATCGTATATATTAGCGTTAGGCTCTAATTTCAACCTTTAACTTGATGAAGTAGGATATTTATGCCAATTCAGTGGTTTACTGTAGCCATCTGATTACCAAGTACAAACTTCCCTGTTCTTGCATTGTGTAACTGAGCTCTAGTTCCACTTCTGTTTTGCTGCAATCTACAGTAGTTATCCATATATGTTATCCTTAGCAACATATACTGATTATTATAAGAATAAACACTGTCATTCTTTACCTTCACAGGCTTGACAGGACTATTTTGCCCCTGTGTTCAGTTTGGGCGTAATGTTGAAAACTTAAGAGATGATGTGCCATGGACCACACCGTGCATTTGTCATGCCATTTTTGTTGAAGGTGGCATGGCTGTTGCAGCAGCCACTGCAATCTTCTATGGTGTTGACCCAAGAACTTCATTTCTTATCAGCGAGGGTCTGGTGTTTGCATGGTGGATGTGTGGAGTGTATACAGGTCTTGTTCGGCAATCCTTGCAGAAAAAGTATCATCTGAAGGTAGTTATTTTGTTTACTGAGTGCTCAATTCGTTCCATGAAAATATATTCCCTTGAACCAAAGCTTGCTTAATTGTGTTGTTGGTTGCAGAACTCGCCATGTGACCCTTGCTTGGTCCACTGCTGCCTGCACTGGTGTGCCTTGTGTCAGGAGCACAGGGAGATGAAGGGCCGCCTTTCCGAAAGTTCTGTGATGCCAATGACTGTCGTCAACCCTCCTCCTGTTCAACAGATGAACAAGCCTGCTGATGACAACAACAACCAGGACTCTGCAGCACCATCCTCTACTAGCAACAATGGGCATACTAATATGGAAATGCAGGCATTGTAGTACTCTACAAGTATCATAATATTCAGTAGAGATTTACCGTGTGTAATTTCCTCGTTGTCAAATGACTGGATCACATACATGAGAAGTTATACATTTTGCGGAAAGCATTAAAGTTTATCCCTTTTCAGTGTGTATTGGAACAATCCCTTCTGAGTTATGGGAAAAGGAAAGATCTCCTTCCTTAGAACTTATCAATGTGTTGGTGGATACGGTCATTTGGTACCAATTGAATATATAGTCCGGAAAAGAAGGGTTGAAATCTAGCAGTTTTGTTACTTTATAATTCCAAGCCTACAAGAATTCTCTTCCAAGTTAAAACCCTATTCTCAACATACAGTCCGAAACTTTGATTTCACTGCTACAAGTGACATAGAACCTATTTAATGTTGCTTTCATGGCCGGAGAAGTTTCGTGAAGTGTTATTAGTGGTGCCGGTAGCAGAAGTGGCGGGGGACAGAAGAAAGAAATGGCTTTGCTGCCGACCAACTTCTCCGGCTGGTAGCAGTACTAGTACTGATGATCCAGGGGAATATTCCGGTGAGAATGAAATCGATGATCTGCTGTATGGGAAAGATGATGTGAAAGGCATTAGTGATTTTATATGCAAACAAGACTTGGTAGCAGTAGATGACTACATGAAGATAAGAAGGGAAAGGCAAGCCTCGCTTGCTCATTGCTTCCCTTTTTTGGAGCTTATTAGCTTCTGAAAGTTGTTTTAGACAGTTCATCGCCGCAATGGAACCAGTTGTAAAGTTCTAGGTGTTTTAAATCCTGGTGCTTACCTTCTGTGAAATCATTGTTGAATTGTATTAATTTTCTTGGTTGTGCGAAACTGGTATTCAGAATGATCTGTTCTTTATAATCTGCCATTTTTTTTGTTAATAATATTGCCCACTTCTAAGAGCAAAATATCTTCCTGTTTCGAAAAATCCAGTTCAGTTTGTCTCGGACATTTTCATAATCTTTGCACCTCATACAATAGAATGTATAGATGGAACGATTTATAAAGATGTCTGAGAAGCATGGGGCGCTATTGTTGGCCTTTCTTTGCTTTTTCCCCATAGCACAGAGTACAGTCCGCACACAATTAGAACTCCTCATAATACACTGTGACCATGACAAAGAAACACATACACAGATCAATATTCGTTCACAATTTTAGAACCACAATGAAGGTGACACAAATATACAAGTACTTACCGTCCGAGGGTGAACTTTTCCTCCAAGAACAAGGAACTAGCAAATGCCACCATCAGAAGCGTAAGCGGATTGAAAACTGCCACAAACAACGGTCCTCGCTTTTGTACACACCAAGACATCGTTGGACAGGCCTGAGAACTTTTCCTCTCCACATTCGAGATACCCGAACTTTTATCTTTACGCCACCCGTTCCAGGAACGATGTCACGAATCCGGGAAGTTAACATGGTGCAGAAGTATATCCTTTGAAAAAAGAAAAAACTCTCAGTGATCAGCGGCAGCGATAGTGTTAAATATTAAGCATAAAATTGTAATTAGACTTGAAGAGGCATTTTATGGTTGCTGGGTTACATAGAAAAGATGATTTGCACCCTTGAAAGCAAGTTAGGATATGATTGAGTCAATATGGCTAGCAAACACAATTGAATTGTTTTTTTATCTGAGGATGTATAAAGATATCACCCACTGCTGGAAAAATCACAATAGAACTGTGGTACCATATTCAATATTTGAATGTACTGGCAATTTTACACGCAGCCCATCGCATTGCATTTCATTGTTAACCTTTAATCTACTAAAAACTACTAATCCCTTCCAGCTGCAGCAATATAGCATATGTAGCAGGACATTTAAAAATTGGAATATTAGTACTTATAAAACACTAAGACAATTATAAAAGCACACTAAGACAATTATAAAAGCAGGGAAAAAATGGAAAAACAAAAAGAAAAAGAGGAAACAGAAAGCGGGATAACACAACCTCCACCGCCGAAGCAAACAATATGTAGAACAATGGAGAAAATCGATTCGAACCCTTTAACAAAAACCTGAATGAAACTAAGTAAAAAAGGGAAACTCAAATTTCCCATATAACCTACCCACCAGAAGAAACCCAAAGGCACACTTGATCTCGATACCACCTCTACCTGTGAAAACAACAACAGCAACACGCAAGATGAAGGAAAGAAGGAGCAACCACAAACCAAAAAAAAAAACAAAGAGTAACCAAAAAAAAACACGTGAGATGTATTAGCTTTGCCACTACGTTTACTAATGAATTCCCAAAATGAAAAATTGTAAATTGAAATAATAGAAACAGCTCAGGGTTTCAGAAAACCTAGCAACGAAATGCAACAATTCATAAGACACTATGACAATGCTAATACATAAAAATACACACAATTAAGAAAGAGACGCACACACATAAGTAGTATATCAGAACAAACACCAATGGATTAGAACTAACAACATATAAGACCACACAATGTATTTGCTGTCACGTAACCAACCTGCAAAGTCAATAAAAAAAACTAAACAGCAATCGATATACGTTTGCAGGAGCATAAATTGTAAGACCATAAAGCATGAGCTCACGCCAGATTCTAGAAAAGCATCATTGTCTTGGCTATGTACCATGATTTTTTAATCTCCTACAAACTACTAATCCCTTCCGGCTACAGCAATATAGCATATGTAGCAGGATATTTAAAAACTGCAACATCAGTTTTTATAAAACGCAAAGACAATTGTAAAAGTAGAAAAAATAACGGGGAAAAAAAATTGAAACAGAGGAAACAGAAAGCGGGATAACACAACCTCCACCGCCGAAGCAAACAATATGCAGATCAATGAAGAAAATCGATTTCGAACCCCTTCGCAATAACCCAAATGAAAATAAGCAAGGAAGGGAAACCCAAACTTCCCATATAACTGTGTAGTCTTGATCGTCCATGCAAGCACAAAGAAACAAATAGTCGTTGAATTTAACTCAAATAGTGTGTAGTCATACCTGTCTAAGCTTGTAGATTGGATCACGGCAGTTAAGCTTGAGAAGTAGAAAACAGATGTGTAGCTTTCAGAGGCAGATCTGAGACGGCGTCTACACCGTTCCGTTCGTTGTTATATAGGTATAGGACTCACTTGGAATTGACAATTACACCCTCGTTTATTTTTGCCTTCCTTTCTTTTTAAGTTTTCTGAAGGTCGGTTTTTTGCTTCTTAATGTCGGCTTGACATTTTTAATTCATTGTTTTTTCGAAGATAGAAGAAAAAATTGGTGTTGGTGTCAGCTGGTGATGAGCTTTGGTAACTGTCTATGGTCTCAAATTCTGCAAAACATCTCTGTATACAATATTTTTTTATAAATTTTCGGCATATTTTCGTTAATTGCAATAATTTTTATTCCTTCTCTCGATGTTACTCTAGAGAGAGCCACATACAATTGTCCATGAGTAAAAACTGGTTGTGGTAAGTATAACCCAACTTGTTTCAATGATTGGCCCTGACTTTTGTTTATCGTCATTCCATAACATGCCCTTATTGGAAATTGACGTCTTTTCAAAACAAAAGGCCATTTGTGTTTTGATGCAACCAGTACAATACGTGGTAAATTAAATTTTTTATGAACATGTGTTCCGGTCAAAACTCGTGCCTCAATGACATTGACATATAGATTTGTAATCATCAGCCGGGTTCCATTGCATAATCCATGTGACAAATTTAGATTTCTTAGCAACATGATTGGCATACCTTTTTTCAATAGCAATTTATGTGATGGCAGTCCGTTTATTTCCAGATTGTTCAGGAACTCAGTTGGGTACAGTAGGTTGAGATTATTTGTATGGTCGTTTGACACGCATATAGTATCAGTACTAAGATAAGTAACTGTACCACCAGGTAGTAAATTTATTGCATAGCTATTGATATCATAAACGGTGGTATTCTTGGGTGTGATGATCGCTCGCTCTCTAATATAGTCAAAATTGTTATAGTTCTTATCAAAGCCTGTGTATGTTGCGTGAAAGATTGCACTAATAGGATCAATATAGTCGTCAATCAACATATCATCAGGAATGTCAATCCAGGACGTGTCTCTGTCTTCAGGATCTTTAACAACACAAAGATTCCCATCGCCAACCTGTAGAAGCCATTTTGCGAATCGTGATATCTTTTCCTTTTCTTCAGTGTTTATTCCCTTTTTGGATAACCTCATGTTCTCAGAAAGGTAGAAAATTTGGAATAGTCGCCACAGGTACGATTTATTTAAAGAAGCATCTATCACTTGAATTTTATTACCACCAGTGACCACTGGTAATATTTGTCTAAAATCACCGCCGAATACAATAGGTACACCACCAAACGGGGGAATACCACCGATTGTATCTTCATTTGACAATATATCCCGTAATGTCTTGTCTAATGATTCAAAACAATATTTATTGGTCATTGGTGCCTCATCCCATACAATCAAGTCTGTCATTTCCATCAATTTTGCCAAATGAGTTCCCCTTGTAATATGGCATACAGAGCAATCGGTTATGTCAATTGGTATCTTAAATCTAGAATGAGCTGTCCTCCCATTTGGTAACAACAATGAAGCAATTCCAGATGAAGCAACTGCTAACACAATTTTCCCTTCAGAACGCAATCTGCTAATTATTGTGTGCCATAAAAATGTTTTTCCTGTACCTCCATGTCCATATACGAAAAATTGTGCTACATCTTTGTGACATACGGCGGCGACAACTGTGTCATATATGATCCTTTGATCATTGTTCAGTTTAGAAACCAAAGACGAATGTTCATGGTATAGAGCAGGTCGATCATAGTCTAATTCTTCTCTTAATTGCTTATTATGTAATTCCAACATCTTGTCTATGTTTGGCATAGGCAAGTTATGATCACTCAAAGAGCTTGAGGAATTAATAAAAAGCTGCTCAAGTTCAAATAACAATGAATTTTGTAATTCTGAATCAGGTATTGTCAAGCTCGGGTTTGAAAATTCATTCTGTATATTATATAAGATGTCGTCACACATGTGTCGCCAATGGGTTTCAAAAAGCTGTTGAGCATTCGATACGCTACAATGTATCACAATAGTGACAAATAAATGGCGTAATTCAGATGAAGTCGCTGTAGTTGCAGCATTTGTAAGAGCTTCTGTCCACTCCTTATCGTCACCTAACAAACCAAGTGCTCGACACGCTGCTTGGTAAGAAGGATGAACAATGCCATGTATTGTTTTTATAGACGTGAAATTTGTACATCCTTTTCTTGTATTTAAGAGCAAACGTAAATAATATAACTCGCCTGATGCAGGGTGGACATGTGCCATTCTGCCTAAAGCAAACCCTTTTTTTCTTAGAGTCCATACCTTTTCATTATCATGCCATACAAATTTTGATGGAAATTGAACATATGTCAACTTTCTTGCCTCTGTATTTTCTTTGACCGAATTCACATCAAACCATGCGGTGAGCATGGTCTCCTCAAGTCCTTCCCTTCCAATAACAGATTTAAGAGATTGATTTCTACCAAAAACTATGTTTTGTTCCATGGGCAAATGAACTTGCAAAAGTTCAACAGGAGGATGTCGAGAGTGTATAGGATATTCAAATATTCTCCAAGCCGCCTCGGGTGGCGATATATACCTACAATTAATGTACATTTGGATTTCATCATTGAAGTCAACATGAAGACCAACCCTAGCTCGGTCGGGGCCTTTAGTAATATATTTGAACAAATACTTGATTAACATTGATTGAGCACAATATTCAACATTAATGTGAGCATTATATCTTAATAAAAGCTCTGCATTGTAGGGGACGACAAAATGATTATCAACTTTTGCACCATTTTTCACTACAAACTGACTTTCATTATCGCGTCGTTTGTAAACAGGAATCTTATTTATTTCAAAAACGGTCTTTTCCACATAGTCTCTAGGAAATGACTTTGTGCATTGTCTTTTTTTCATGCATGGCGCCTTAAAATTTAGTTCTTCACATGGTCCATGAATCATGAATTGGCTAACAATCTCATACAACGCTGAATGTTCATCTTGGTTTGGCAGTTCTGCAGATATGATCGAATCAATATCAGTAGCTGTGTAACATTTGTTGTCTTTGGTAAGCCAAAATAACATATGAGAATGTGGTAATCCTCTTTTTTGAAATTCTATCGTCGCGACATCTGTTCATTAAATAGTAAAAAAATAAATAATCACCGATTAATATGCGGCAAGCCTTTAACATATATATATATATATATATATATAAAACAATACACAGCAAAAGCGTACCTGCCACCAATATATATATATATATATATATATATATAAAACAATACACAGCAAAAGCGTACCTGCCACCACCTTCCCAAATGGTTTACCAGATTTAACATACGCTAGAAGATCGTCATGTTTGATTTTAAAAATTCTTGACACAATGTCTGGGCGGTCTTCAGGTCTGAAACTATGTTTACCTTCTAATGCCCTAATTATTTCTGGCCATTTTGTATTGCAAGTAAAAGTGATGAATAAGTCAGGATGTCCATAATGCCGACAAATGGCCATTGCATCTTGATAATTTTTCATCATGTAACGTGGGCCTCCAGTGTAGGAACTTGGTAAAATTATTTTTTTCCCTACGTTTCGAGCATCATAGTCGCCTTTTGAAACTGAATCTTGTATACCTTTATAAGTTTCGCTTCGAAATTTGTCTTGATTTTTTCTAATATAGTACAGTCGGCTTTCTTCGATGGTTGCATAAGCATCAACTAAATATTGTTGAAATAGCCGTCCACCTTTTAACAGAGTGTGTGACTGGCTAAGACGTTCTTGAATCTGGTATGCCACTAAACTGCGCATTGATACCTTTTTACGTTTGGCCTCGTGATTGTCTTTAGGAGGTAACAATTGTAGGTTAATGCTATAACCATCTTCTCCATAAGGAAATAGTATAGGATACTGGAATGCCATATACTTTGAATGTATTTTTGACACTCTTTGTAAGCTGTTATTGTTCGATTGAACCACAACGTCTCTTTCAGAATCATATAGGCCAATATCTCCCACAATTAATCCAGCGACTTCACTACTGCTCGGTGGCTCATATTGTCTCTCTTGGGTCCTTTCACTATCTAAAATAGTTAAATTCAAAGATCGAAGAGAATCACCATCATATTTATCCTTCGTAGTTCGGAAAAATTTAACCAATTCGTTTATCTCGTCCAACATCTGAATCAAACCTTTTACAATTTCTGGTTTCAAACCGTCTATCACTCTTTGTCTGTTTGTAATTTCATTTTGAGTATCATGAATGTACAGTTGTGCAAATTTTGGGCATTCACCCTCGGGAGGGATGAGTGAGCCCATTAAATGATGAACTTGTCCACTGATTTTAAAAACATATGGTCCAGCTCCATCAGTGACACTCGTATCAACTTTAGCACCAAGAGAAGTAAATGCAAACATGGAGTTATAGGCCCTAATGTTTTCTCTAAAATGATTACTCAGCTGCCCATTTCTAGGATCCAAAAGGTGTTCTAAATAAGACGGTGTTGGATACAAACAGTGAGGCCTGAACCTGCCTTCCAGACAACATTCTGTGTAGACAGGCCGTTGATTTTTCCGTGTTTTTTTTTACTCCTTCAACCAAAACAAAGCGTCACAGTCCTCACATGTATGGATCATATCTCCGATATCTGAGTACGTTGACAGCAGGCCTGACCATGAAAAAAATTCAGTAATGACAATAGGAGAACATCATAATTGTATAATTTTCAAATGCTGGAACATCAAGTAATCGCACAACAAACCATGTACTCTTCTCTTTCTTTGATATGCTGCTTGCCCATAGGTGACCACTGCTGACGCGACACTATTTGCCTGTTCTGAAGATGATAAATCAGTAGCTGTAACAATCTTAGGTTTCTTTTGGCTATTTTTTTTTCCGTGTGCACCGGAGGTGCCTGCTTCTCCAGTGAAACCCAGGCCTGAATGCAGAGCTGGTATGTTTACATCAGATCTGATTCGTTTGTTACTACGTACATCTACAGGCACAGCGCAACTTGAATTAGAACAACTTCCATGTGGTAACGTAGAAGCAAACACATCTGCAACTTCACTCAATTTTCTAGTTCGTGACAACACGCCTGCAAACAAAATGGAACCACAAAATAAATAAAAAAGGGTTCTCCAAATCGCCATTATTCTTCCTGTAATAGCAAACTGTTCTCTAATAACTAAACTCATAAACATATACGTTCCCAAAAATCCAATTACCTAACTTCAGTGAGTACCAGAACGAATTCTCAGGGGAAACAAAGGATAGAAGAAAAAGTAGTCAAGCTCACTTGAAAGGCTTTCAAACCGGTCAATTGTATGTGTATAATTTTTTTTTTATTTCTCACAAACAAAATAGAGTTATTTTAAAACGACCACCAACACCGATCAAATTTTTAGCCTAATATAATGTAAGTAATACATAGGATTAAACAACATGGTCATACCAGGAGCGTCTTCACTTGTGGACACATTCGCTGTCAAAGCGACTCGCCTTTCATCCGTAACAACAGATAAAGGAAGCGCGTCTCTAAACCTTCCCTTTCGAGTCATTGCCACTACGCTCGCTAACGAATTCCCACAATGTAAAATTGTAAACTGAAAAAAATAGAAACAACTAACGGTTTCAGGAAATCTAGCAACAAAATGCAACAATTCATAAGGCACCACTATGACAATGCTAATACATAAAAATGTCAACAATCAAGAAGGAGACACACTCACATAAGTATTATATTAGAACAAAAACGAATTGATTAGAACTAAGAACATAAAAGGCCATACAATACATTCACCGGCATGTAATTAACCTGCAACGTCAAAAAAAATAAACAAAACAGCAACCAACATACGTTTGCAGGAACATTAATTATAAGGCCACAAAGCATAAGGTCACGTCGGATTCCAGAAAAGCAAACAATCCATTGACAGGACAATTGTCCTATAATGTACAAAGATATCACCCACTACTGGAAAAAGCACAACAGAATTTTGGTACTGTATTCAATATTTGAATGTATTGGCAACTTTACATACTGCTCATCTCTTTTCATTTTATTGTTAACCTGCAATCTCCTACAAACTACTAATTCCTTCCAACTGCAGCAATATAGCATATATAGCAGGATATTTGCAAACTGCAGCATCAGTACTTATGAAACGCAAAGACAATTATAAAAGCAGGAAAAATAAGGGGAAAAAAAAATCGAAACAGAAAGCGGGATAACACAACCTCTATAGCCGAAGCAAACAATATGCAGGTCAATGAAGAAAATCGATTTCGAACCCCTTCACTACAACCCAAAGGAATCTAAGCTAGGAAGGGAATCTCAAATTTCCCACATAACCTACCTACCAGAAGAAACCCAGAGGCACACTTGATCTCGATATCACCTCTACCTGTGAAAATACCAACAAAAACACGCAAGATAAAGCAAAGAAGGAGCAACCAAAAAACCAAAAACACCAAGAGCACCTCCTATTTGAAACCCGAAAAATACAAATTATAAAAGATAAAAAATTCTGGGAAGAACCAACGTTCTCCTCACCTTTCAAGATATTAGGGTTTCACCCCTAACTTTCTGGATTTGAGAAGGAAAAAACTGAAGAATAAAAGGAATTGCAGGGAAAAGATAAAGCTGTATTAATTTTCCTCCCGATTACACAAAAGCAGCGTCCATATAAGGACGAGACATGCGCACATGGCTACCACGTGTCCACACGACACTGGTTTTTGACAGCTTATAGCAGCTGTTCATAAACAAACCAAAACGCTGCGTTTAAAGATAGTTACTCTCCTAATAACAATCAGAGAACTACACTTAGTTCCCTAACAAACCACCCCCCTTAAACAAAACTTGACCTCAAGTTTTTCTCTAGAATCAATCATCAGACTGATCAAAACCTGGAAAGCGCTGTTGCATCATCTCAGAATCTTCCCAAGTTGCATCCTCTGGTGAAGAATTTTTCCACTGTACCAACCACTGAGTTCCAGCTGCATCTTTCTTTTTGTAAATTCTCCTTGCCAAAACCACCAAAGGCTCCCAAGATGGATTCTGTGGATCCATTATTGGAGGAAGTTGAGGAGAAGCACGCACATCAGATCCCAGCTGCCTTTTAAGCAAAGACACATGAAACACATTGTGAATTTTTGCTGTGCTTGGTAACTTGAGCTTATAAGCAACCTTACCTATTCGCTCAGTCACTTGAAAAGGACCAAAATACTTAGGTGAGAGCTTATGCCATCCTTTTTTGTTCACTGACTGCTGCTTGTAATGCTGCAATTTCAGGTATACCCAATCATCCACACTGAATTCCCTTTCAACATGCTTCTTATCATAAAAATTCTTCATCCTTGATTGAGCTAGATTCAAATTCCTTTTGAGAGTCACCAGCAAAGCATCTCTATCCTGCAATTCTTGATCAACATTTGCTACAGCGGTTGAGCCTGGCAAATAAGGATTGATAGCTGGTGGTTGATATCCATACAAGGCCTGAAAAGGACTCATCTGTATAGCTGAGTGAAAGGCTGAGTTATACCAAAATTCTGCCCAAGGTAAATACTTAGCCCAACTGCCTGGATGTTCTCCAATAGTGCACCTAAGATACTGCTCCAAGGTCTTATTCAAGTTCTCTGTTTGACCATCTGTTTGAGGATGATAGGCAGATGACTTTGTCAGCTTAGTTCCCTGTAACTCAAAGAATTTCTCCCAAAACAAACTAAGAAAAATGGGGTCCCTGTCAGAAATTATAGACTCTGGCATTCCATGCAATCTGAAAATCTCTTGCACAAACAATTGAGCAACAGATGCTGCTGTATAAGGGTGTGACATAGGTATAAAATGAGCAACCTTTGTCAGTCTATCAACTACAACCCAAATCACAGTCTTACCATTTGAAGCAGGTAAACCATCAATGAAATCCATTGAAATACATGACCACGCTTTTTCAGGGATAGGATTTGGCTGTAACAATCCAGGTGGATTTTGAGCTTCATAGTGGTTCAACTGACAGGTGTGACAGTTAGCAATAAACAATTTGATATCCTTAAGCATTCCTGGCCAAGCAAAATTCCTTTTCACTCTCTGATAAGTCCTGGTTCTTCCAGCATGTCCTCCCATAACACCATCATGTAACTCAGTGATTATCTTACTCCTCCAATTATCAATTGTGGGCACAAATACCTTTCCCTTATAAAGAAGTTGAGAATTTACCACTGAATAGTGCTTCTTTCCAGTAACTCCTTGGCTTAATTCCTGTAGAATGGCAGATGCTTCTTGGTCCAATTGACAAGCTTTTTGCATTTCTTCCACAAAAGAGTGAACTGGTGTTGAAACTCCAGTCAGTGCAGCTAGTTCCATTTGCCTAGATAAAGCATCTGGTGCAGTCCAGCTTTATAGTGTATTGAGTAGTCATACCCCATCAGCTTTATGAGCCACTTCTGTTGAGATGGAGTGGTTATCCTTTGGTTCAAGAAATATTCAATGGTCATGTGGTCAGTGTAAATTTGAAAGTGATTCCCCAGTAGATATGGTCTCCAATGTTGCACTGCATAAACCACAGCCATCATCTCCTTGTCATACACTGAAAGCACAGTATGCCTAAGTGCCAAAGCTTTGCTCAGAAAAGCAACCGGATGCCCTTCTTGAGAGAGTACTGCTCCAATACCCTTATCAGATGCATCACATTCCACAACAAACTGTTTGGTAAAATCAGGGATGGCTAAGACAGGAGTCGTCATGAGAGCTTCCTTCAATTGTTCAAATGCAGCCTCAGACGTGTTTGACCATGTAAAGCTGTCCTTCTTGAGCATATCTGTCAATGGTTTGGCTATTGTTCCAAAGTTTCTAACATACTTTCTATAATAACCAGCTAGACCAAGAAATCCTCTCAACCCTTTCAGAGTTTTTGGTTTTTCCCATTTCTTGATGCAACTGATTTTGCTTGGATCCACAGCTACTCCCTTGGAACTGATTACATGTCCCAGATACTCCACCTGCTCCACTCCAAAGCTACATTTACTTTCTTTAACCTTCAAGGAATGCTGCAATAACTCCTCGAAAACCAATTGCAAATGAACCAAGTGATCTTCCATAGAAATGCTGTAGATAAGGACATCATCAAAAAATACCAACACACACTTCCTCAGATACTTCCTCAAAATATCATTCATTACAGATTGAAAAGTAGATGGAGCATTTGTCAGACCAAATGGCATCACCAAGAACTCATAATGTCCTGAATGAGTTCTAAAGGCTGTCTTCTTAATGTCACCCTCAGCCATTCTTATCTGGTGATATCCAGACCTTAAATCAAGCTTGGTAAAGACTCTTGCACCATGAACTTCATCTATCAACTCATCCACCACAGGAATGGGATATTTGTCTTTCACTGTAGCTGAATTCAGTGCTCTGTAGTCAATACACATCCTCCAGGTTCCATCTTTTTTCTTAACCAAAATCACAGGAGAAGAAAATGGTGACACACTAGGTCTAATCACCCCATTATCTAACATTTCCTTAACTATCTTTTCAATCTCAGTTTTCTGGAAATAAGGGTACCTATAAGGTCTTACATTGATGGCAGCGGTATTTGGAAAGAGTTCAATCATGTGGTCATGTGCTCTTGCAGGAGGTAATGTTGTGGGAGATTTGAAAATTTCTGCATATCTGAGCTTCAACTTCTGTATTTCAGGATCAATTTTTGCACTCTCCATAGTTTCTGCTGGAAGATCCAAGGGACTGAGTTGCACCATTACTGCTTCTGGTTCCTTCCTCAAAAGTCTGGTCATGGACTTACAGCTAATCACGGTTGCTTGAGATTTGGTCTCCCCTTGCAACACATATTGCACATTGTCTCTCTGAAACTTCATTCTCATGAGTTCAAAGTTCCAGGTAATGTCCCCTAAGGACTTGAGCCACTTGGAGCCAAGAACTATTTCACACCCAGAAACAGGCAGCACATAAAAATCACCTGCAAAAATAAATTTCTGAAGTTGTAGCTCTATTCTTACCATTCCCTTGGTATGCATGATAGCTCCACTAGCTAACCTTACTCTCAACGGCTTGATGTCAATGATGGTGGATCTGATCCTCCTTAAAAGTGAAGGATGGATGAAGTTGTGTGAAGCTCCAGTATCAATGAGCACATGCACCTGTTTACTGTTGAAAATTCCCTTAACCTGCATGGTGTCATAATTGTCTTGGCCGCCCATGATTTGTAATTGAATTTCTTCATCTGGCAATCCTTCATCAGTTGTGACTTTACCAATCTCAGTTATCACATTTGGTTCAATACCTTCCACTTCGTCTTGTAGAATCTCAATCACCATTAATTGACCCTGCCCTTTTCTGCAGTTGTGACCAGGTCTAAAAGTGTCATCACAGAAAAAACATTGATTCTTAGCTCTCCTTTCCTGATACTCAGCATCAGATAAACGCCTCTTTAGAACCTGTGTGGGAACAGCTTGCCCCATTTTTGGTTGAATTGCTTGTGGCATAATGTTTTGAGCTCCAACACTTGTTGTAGACCTGATGCTAGAGTTTTGGGATCCAAAAACTCTAGTTGGAGTAACCACCTTGTTGTGCCCCTTATGCTCAGCTTCAAAGATCTTAGCCATTTCACAAGCTTCATACAAAGATTTTGGTTTTAATGCCTTAACCATATATCTGAGCTCACTTTTTAAACCTCCCAAAAAAAATGAGAGTAAAGTCTGCTGTGAAAACCCTGGAGCTCTCCTTGAAAGTTTAGTGAACTCTTCCATGTAGCTATCCACACTCCCCTGCTGAGACATCCGAGCTAAAGCTGCCTGGTAATCAACCACAGTATGACCACTGAATTCTCGCATTAGCATATCTGTGAGGCCTTGCCATGTTTGAGGGAACTCTGATTTAAACATATACCATCTGTCAGAAGCCTTTTCTGTCAAATGCATGGTTCCTATGGCTAATTTCCTATCTTCAGGTACTTGATAAAAGTCAAAAAACTGTTCAGCCTTATTCAACCACTCAACCGGGTCTCCACCACTGAAATTTGCAAATTCTAATCTCATCTGCTTCATTGTAGGTAGAGAAGGATCAAAATTGGACTGTTGAGAGGTACGAAACTGTGAAGTTTGCTGGTTAGGTATCACTGTCTGTATTGGTGAGTAAGGACTGTTGATGTAAGGTGTGGAGTTGTGTGTAGTCTGCAGCCACGCCCCATTAGCTGACTGAGCTCCAAAAATTGGGTGTGGAGGATATGTGTTATTAGACACTATAGGGTGAGTGTACTGGCTGTACGAGCTGCTGTGAGCACCAGGTGGTATGTGTTGTGTGAATGTGTGGTAAGGGAGTGGAGCCTGAATGTTTGGTGAATGGTAATTGGGAAATGGCAGTAAAAACGGTTCCACAGTACTAACATGAGCAGTAGGAGCAAAACCCATATACTGATTTGCATTCAAATGAGCTGCATGAAATGGATTAGCCATATAGTTCATGGAACTGGCACCAAAATGGGTGTACTGAGAATTCTGATGCACAGAGGAAGTAGGAGAACTACTACTCCTAACCTTCTCTAGAGTCCTGCTCCCATTCATATCAACATAGGGCACAGTATGTCCAATAATGTTTGCACGATTAATCACAAAAGCAGTATGTGGTGTACTAGACGCACTAGATGAAATAGATGCACTAGAAACATGTACCATAGTAGAAATAGCTTCAGTATTGAGCCCTAAAATCACCTCATGATGAGCTAATTCACGAAATTGCAAAGGCTCAGAACTAGCTATAGAGTTTGAGTTACTATCCATTTCTGTAGACTGAGAGAATGATGTTGATGTCACTACAGTCGAAGATGTGGTTGAGCTCAGGTTAGGTAGCTGCACCGGCACCCCCGTCGCCTCTTGCAGCGTTTCCAAACTGAGCTGTGCTAGATCCGTCACCGTAGAGACTGAAGGCACCACATCCGTAACCGGAGTCGACGTAGTGGTCCTTGTTGCAAGGAGTAAGGCTCGCATCTCAGCCATCATTTCTGACTTGATTGTTGATACTGAGTTTTGAACCTCAGTTAGGGATCTTTGCATAGAAGCCACTGAGTCCTGCACCGAGAGAAATTGCGCAGCTGTAGCATCTCGATGGGCTTGAAAATCAAGCTCAATCTGTGAGCTATCACTAGCAGATTGAGGTTGGGTATGGGCTGTACTCCCAGCCCCTTTCTTGTTGGCCATCACCCTCAGAATCGAGGGCTCTGATACCAGATTATTAGGGTTTCACCCCTAACTTTCTGGATTTGAGAAGGAAAAAACTGAAGAATAAAAGGAATTGCAGGGAAAAGATAAAGCTGTATTAATTTTCCTCCCGATTACACAAAAGCAGCGTCCATATAAGGACGAGACATGCGCACATGGCTACCACGTGTCCACACGACACTGGTTTTTGACAGCTTATAGCAGCTGTTCATAAACAAACCAAAACGCTGCGTTTAAAGATAGTTACTCTCCTAATAACAATCAGAGAACTACACTTAGTTCCCTAACACAAGACAACGAAGAGAACTAAACGATGAAAGAGCGGAGGCAGTCTTTTGGGTAACGAACAAAGAGAACCTCCAATAAACAAAGAGATGCTGGGTTAAAGAAGATGCAGAAGTAAACCGACAATTTCGTGGAGACGGATAAGGAAGCCACGTATCACACCGCACAGATGGTGTAACAGGCCATCGACAGGTGGAGACTAATGGCAGGATCGTAAATAATCTCTAACAAAGGGCAAGAGCGTCTATCTGCGCGCGGAATGAACAGTACTACCTGCGTTTTGCTTTAATATATATAGTAATGTAGAAAAGCGAGGGAACATGTTGAAGCTTGTCAAACTTTCCTCTGTTTTCCACATCTAACGTTTTATTTCTTCCATCTACAGGTCTCCAAACTGTTGATCACATCCTTTTCAATTCCTCCACAAAATATGATATTAATTTGGATTCTCAATTCCAGCCGTACCGGAAAGTTTAATTTGGATTTTGATATATAATCCAATATAATTCGTATGGGATTTGGACCCAAACTGTCATGAAAATAGGGATGTTGTCTCATAAGTGTAGAGGAGAATACTCAAGAGCCTAGATCTGCTAATGTGATTAAATTTCAAGATTAATCAAGGGGGATTAATTACTAAAATGAAACTTATAACATCATTTGATTTTTGAGCCACATCAACTGTTTTCTTATTAAGGTTATGCTACCCTTAAATCATAATTTTCAAGCGTTTCTTAGACTAACCAACTTTGACGAGATTATTTTATTTACAATTTTTCAAAGTTGAAAAACAAGAAAACTCATTACAAAAAAACTCTGTTAACGTTTTTGTGTTCTGTCAATTAGAACACCTTCTAAAACTCATGTTCTATGAACAATATGATTATGCAGAGGTCTGATAATCAAAGTTATAACTAACTTTTTCATTGACTTATTTACCAAAGAAAAAGATCTCCATTGACTTTAAAAAATAAAATAATGCATTGACAATTTTAGATGTCAAAATACCCATATTATTAATTTGATTAATCATTGTTAGAGTCATAAACCCCAATGATAATTAATTTGCACGCTTAAGCATTTTCCATGTCAAGCTTAATAGAGAGGAGGAGGCAACACTTGTAGTTCTTAGAAGCAAGGGTTTGCTTTCAGTGTGCCACAGATGCACATTCAAGTTGACCTTAAATATACCAACAAATATTATTTGGGTTTGTTTAGCTACAAAAATCTTCTTCAAAACTGAAAGATGCCCCCAAGATACTTGCCCTTTGGGTATTTGAAACATTTCGTGAAATCCCTACAGACATGGAAGATCCCTTGCTTTGATTTGTTTTGATTCAATAATTTTATTTTAATGTCTTCTTAACTCATTGAGTAATGAGCTAGCAACTTATCCAGGGTTTTAAAAAGAGGTTGAATTAGGAAAACAGTTAGCCTAATGTTGACATTGGAGAAGGTCTCTCTATAAATAGGTTGCAGCAGAAGACCCTTATTTGCATACCAAATTTAGAGAGGTGCAGAGAAAGATGAGGAGCAACCAAGTTCGCTTGAATTGTGGTGTAACAATGCCTCTCATTGGGTTTGGCACTTATTCCTTCGAAAATGATAAGCACACTACTGAACTTGCAGTTCTTATGGCCCTTAAGGTATGTTCTCTTCTTCCTTCTTTCTTTGTTTTTGATATACCAACAGCATTTTGAGTCGAGGGTATTGTATTTTTCAAAAGAATTCAAAGTTCATACTTTTTAAACATAACATAGTTTTCATGTAGTATGACATCTTATACAACATAGCGCGACTCGTTACAGTTTCAGTGTTTTAAGTAAGTTTTATAACCAATGTATAAAACACTTCTAATATACATCCATTTTGTATGCTACATCAAACTTTCCGTCAACAAGCTAGCACATTGCAGTAGCAGACTCCAAATCTCCAGATTTTCTGAAATTGATGATGTGTACAATGCAGATGGGTTACAGGAATTTGGACACAGCCAAGATATATGGTTCTGAGGCTGCCCTTGGAAACGCTTTAATAGAGGCAATGCAAGATGGAACTGTAGAAAGGGAAGACATCTTTGTTACCTCTAGTTATGGGGCAGTCATCACCATGACCCTGTTTCAGCTCTGACACAAACTCTAAAGTAAGCACAGATACTAGATTATTATGTCTATACTTGCTAACACCAAATTTGTTTCTTAATCTGCTCTCTAAATTGGGAACAAGGCAGATACTAATTGTAGACACATATCAATGCATGTGATTTCATGAATCAAGTAGGATTCAAGAGTGTTTGATATTTACCTAAGCAGAATCTCTTGAAATCCCACCCTATATATTAGGTCAAAGATTGTGATGCCTCAAAATCATGGCGCAATAATTCATGAGTTTTAGGATTTTGAGGATCCATCACTATGCAAGTTGATGTTATTCTTCATATAGAAAAACAATCTGCAAATTGCTCATATTAATAATCTGCAAACTGCAATTGCTTCAGGACTATGGGGATGGACCATTTGGACCTGTACTTAGTTCACTGGCCAGTGAAATTGAAGCCACGGGCATTTGATGCCATTCCAAAAGAATATCACTTTGAGGAACTAGACCTAAAAACTACCTGGCTTGGTATGGAGAAGTGCCTGGAGTTGGGATTGTGTAGGTCTATTGGTGTAAGCAATTTCTCAAGCAAAAAACTTGATCAGCTTTTGGAATTTGCCTCTGTTCCTCCAGCTGTTAATCAGGTACATTTTAAGCTAATCACAGTGATTAATCTAATCTCATGTAGAGAGAAGTCTAAGTGATTTTTTTTTTTTTTCAAATATCATTCGGTCAATCTTTAGTTTAATGCATTTCTTCAAGTATGAGTCTCTGAGGTCTTTATCATCACTCAGTCATCACTTTACATTCCACAGGTTGAGATGCACCCAATGTGGAGGCAAGCCAGACTTAGAAGGGTGTGTGGGGACCACAAAATCCATGTCAGTGCTTACTCACCACTTGGTGGGCCAGGGAATGCTTGGGGTTCAACACTTGTGGTGGACAGCCCAATCATCCAGTCCATTGCTCACAAGCACAATGCAACTCCAGCCCAGGTGACCCATCAAATCCAAGCCCAACACTTTTACTTTTACCAAAATGTAATTTATTGTTTCTACTTCATATAGGTTGCACTACAATGGGGATTATCAAAAGGGTCAAGTGTGATTGTGAAGAGCTTTAACCAAGAAAGAATGAAGGAAAACATTGGCGCCGTTGATCTGAAATTGGACGATGACGATTTGATGGAGATAGAGAAGTTGGAGGAGAGGAAGATCATGAGGGGAGAGTCTCTAGTCAATCAAACTACAAGTCCATACAAGACACTTGAAGATTTATGGGATGTCCATCCAGTCCATTGTACAAATTCATCATCACATTACCTTAAACAGGTTATCTTCCAAATCCGATTCCGAGCTGCAACAAAACGTACACCAAGTAACACAACCAAGTAAGATGGTTAAAGGAGAATGAATTGTAATGGGATTGCACAACTCAAGCAGAGTTTGCATGGCTTTATATATACTCTCATCAGTGTACAAATATGGATACAAATCAATAACGTTAATGCTCTCTAAAGTCAGAGCCTAAACATATGCACAATCAAGCTAATGAGGAAATAAACAAGAGATCTGGAAATAACTCATGGGTGTTAATTGCAGATTGATCAATGGCTGTCATGATTGAATCCTTGATTGATTAACTGAATCCTTGATTGAGAAAGAGTGATTACATTCCTTAACAATGGTTTCATCTATTAAAATCTAACCAAAAGAGGGAAAAAGGAACATGGTCGAGGGGGGAACATACACATCTAGAAGGCTATTGTCTACGAGTAGCTTCTTGAGATCAAGAGCGATTTTGATAGATATATGATTTGCAATCTGAACAAATCCATTGCCTAGTTAGCAAAACATTCGAACTGACATCGTATGAATTTGAAAAGAATATGAAAGATGATTGTTACCTTGGTAACAGTTAAATTCTGGCTGAGTAAAAACCTGGAAAACACGTAGTAGTGCTCGGCATGTTCACCCAGCCACACACCTTCACCTAAAGAACACAAAATTACGGCTTTGGAATATGAAGAAACCAAACAACAAAACACAAAAAGAAGAGAATGATGAAGAAACCAAACCTTGACAAAGTCGTATTTGGAGGAACCGTGCTTTATTTTACGACCCATAATAATATCATATCATGTCCTGCATTTCCTTCCTGCTGAAACTGATATCATGTAAGGAGTGAATTTATCATGAGTCCTCACGTACGTATGATTCCCTGTAGAATTATAATCACCTGTATAAAAGGTTCTTACTATAGCTCACATTTTTTTGGAAATATTACGAGTTTAATAGAGCGGTTCAAAATATTAAAGGGTTACCATTTTAATTATTTACCATTGAAACTCCTTTATCAAATTTGGGGTTCTTCTACTCTTTGAATATGGGGTTATAGGGAAGAGCGCACTCATGGATTACGTATTACTGCAAATCTGTTGATAGTTCATGACTCCATGCACAACATTTAAGTGCAGCATCTTTCAGAGCACTAGACTAGATCAAAGTAAGAATAAGATTTACACAACTTAGAATCATGGCAAATTGGCAATAAGAGTTGCCCGAGAAACAATTCCCTGAATAGGAAAGGCAACTGTGTTAGTCCAAAAGGACTATAAAATCAGTACAGCAGCTGTGGTATGCTGATAGCCTTCAAAAGAAGATTTGACACGAATCATCCATGTCTAAGATCAAGAAGCTTCGAACAGAAACTTCAAGTCTCTATTTTTCCTGAAAAATCTACTGCCTTTCTTTCCGAGACTGGTTCCGATAATGCTTGACGGAAGAAGAGACTTGGTGTCAGGTCTCCATTTCATATCTTTGAGAGTAGAGAATAGGATTGAGAGTGTAGGAGATATGTCCTTGTCCTTTATATTCTTACATGATACTACTCGAAGACCTTCAAGCTCCTTCCAGGAGAGAATCACAGACTCCAGACCTTCCGTTGTTAGAAGTGAGCATCCCTCTAGAGATAGGAATGTCACCCTCCTACAAAAACATTAGGATCCATTAACATACCAAAGTAAGAGATCATATTACTAATTGGAGTTCCTAAAGTCAACAAGATTAAAAAAGGCAAAGCAAAATGCTGAATCAAAGGACAATATCTAAACAATGAGTGTTTTGCCTTCCTGACTTGCTTTAGAGAGCATTACCAACAGAACCATTATCGGTTACTGAAAAATCATTTGAACTATCACACTTGATACAGTTGATTATAATCATACTATTCGGCAGATCTACTAATAAAGTCCAAGATTTTAAGAAGATTCAAACTTTCATTCACACTACCTGATTTATCTTTAGAATTTTAACATGCCAATATCAAACGCAAGCATAACCAGAGATAAACATATCAAAAGCAACCATCTACCTGCAAAACTTGCCAGCCTGAACATATCATTGTCCAATCCCCAAGAGTCCTGAAACAAAATCTCCTTAGCAGCTGCACACACCATAAACAAAGCTCTCACACTCCCCTTATCCCTCAATTGACACTTCTGCAAATGCAAGTTCTCCAAAGCAGGACAAGCACCCAAATACTCATCCGGCCCTGGAACAACCTCAATCCTCTTACAAGACTGAAACCTCAAAGTCTTCAAATTCTTGCAATACGAAAGCGCAGCCAACCACCCCCCATCCATTCTATGATCACAGAAACTCAACTCCTCCAACATCTGGCAACACTGCCCAATTGCCTTGATCCCATCAAAGCTCCCCTCACACCCACTCAGCTCCAGCTTCACCAGCCTTGTACACCCTTGAGCCAAAATCGTCAACCCGATATCCGAAACCACAGAGCCATAAAGACCCTCCACATTTGCCACCAACTTCAACACCTGCAAATTCTCACAAGCTGCAATCCCTCTCAGCAAATTGTCATTACACTTATGCAACTCCAATTCCTGCAAAGTTGGACACTCCTCTGCTACACTAAGCAACCCTAACTCACTAGCCCCAATCACAACTAGCTTCTTCAAATTAGGACACCCACTCCCCAACTCACTAAGCCCTCTATCCACAACCTCACCAGGAACCAAATCACAGTCAACCTCAAAAACCCGGTGACCGGAACAAGCCACCGGCACTGAAAAAGCACAATTATTCAACAGAATCCCGGAGTTCCGGTCAGAAATCAATGACCCAGGTACCAAATCAACCTGGGTCAGATTCGGAAACCGTGAAATAACCCGACCCGACTCGACAAAGCTCCAGTCTTTAACCTTCGCCGACCTCACCAGCCTCCCCTGGAGGCTCAGCCACCGCTTGCAGACCATCGAGCTCGGCTTCCGATCCATCTCCGGCAGCTTCCCCAGAATCTTTAGCAGAATCTGATCGGACAATTGCGCCGTCCGGTCGGAATTTCCCAATTCGGGGACTAGTGTTTTCTGCGGCGGCTTCAATCTGGACTCTCTGGGCGAGCCCAGATGCATCGCCATGACCACATTCTTGAGCGAAGTCGTGTTCTTGAGCCACGTGTCCGACCAGCTCGCCGACCTCCGGTTCAGCTTCAACGGCCGAAGTGGGCTTCTCGGGTCGGGCTTAAACGCCGTCGTTTCGTGCTCCTTATCCTCCTCTGCCTTTTCCGATTCTGATCTTCTGAATCTCATCTTGAACATTCTTCTTCTTGGGTTGTTTTCTTTCTGCATCTTCTTCACATTTTCTGAGAGAAGTTTTGGGCTATAAAATTGATCAAGGGTTTCCTTCTGAAGAATCTGAAGGGTTTTGTTTTGAACTCATTTTCTCGGCGGCTTTTTTGTTTTTACTATGGGGTGTCTGCTTTATAATTTGGACACTGACAAATTAGTGTATTTATACACTGCATTGCGGTTTCCTTTTTTAAGCTTTTAACTTTTTTTACCATAAGGAGAAAACTAGTCTTGAGTTTTAGGTTTTATCCTTTTCTATAGAGTTAAAAATATTCGGCAAAGATTGTGAAAGTTGAGTTTTGACTTCGATTAATGTTGAAATGAACCCGTTAAGATTTGTGGACGATGTATAAATCATTCGTCTTGAATAAATGAATTGCGTGAGTGATACAGAATGACAAGCTTTCAACGGGAAAAAGTATTTGTAGTGTTAATGTGATTGTATATGAATTGGAAAGATTGCCACATAGAACAACCTCATAAAATTGGAGAGTGTATTATCTGATCTTAAATCCCTAATTTGTGGTGTATATTGATTTGATTGATTCACATAGCTAAATTTCTTCATAATTAGTATGGAGAACCAGATAATGATACCACAATTATTCTGCATACAGTATTACAGTGTAGGTTAAATTTTCTTTAGTCGACTACACATAATTAAAGGATTCAAACATCAACAACTCTAATACCCTATTACATACCTTCGGGGTAATGAAGACGTTGAATGTGTAGAGAAATCTCATATAATTTCATATTAGGTAAAAAGTGTATATTTACCATGATGAGAGAAATCTCATATAATTTCATATTAGGTAAAAAGAGTATATTTACCATGATGGGTGTCCCATCCAGAAGACCGTTAGATAGCCGTTTATGATTCAAAATTTGTTTATAAGGGTAGTGGAGGGGACAGCACCATAGGGCAATGGGAAATTGGGAACAAGATAACACCTTTTCAACGACTAGAAAAGGTTGCTTTGACGCTTATATAACCCATATAGCCTTTTCTTTTTCTTTTTTTTTTGTTCACTCTAGTTTCTAGTGGAAATAATATAACCCAATTTTTATAAAGGATTTGGCACTAGAAAAATAAGTTTAGTTAAGACTAGTCTCTGTTTGTTGATTCATGTATGTTATTTGTTTGGGATCTAAGAAATTTGTGTTGGAAATAGATATGTAAGGAAGTACGTGAACTCACGAAGAAAACTGAGACAGGATCCCCAGTCTTCTTAGCTGGCCTTTGAGAAGCAAAAATTGCACATCAATTCTGGAACCCAATTACGAAGTCGACACATAACTTGATAACTATATATCAAAACTTATAGCTTACTATAATACATACAACCAAGGCTCATTAATTCCAAAAAGAAGCCATGAGTTTTCCTTACAACCTGCATATGACCAAACAAGGATACATTTACATCCTAATCGAAAGCATTACCAGGAACTTGCATTGAATAAACAGTAAGATGGCATCATGGATGGCAAATCAAGAACGAGGAGCCGCCATTTGCTGCTTCTTTATCCGATCCCCATTCTTCACCATACTGTATCAAAAGCGCAAAATTTGAGTTGGTTACACAAGCAATCAAACTATATAGCTCTTCGCTATTGTGTTTGCTTTTTAGTTTTTATTGCCACACATGTAGAAACCAGATAATCAATCAAAGCCATACGTTATAAGGGGAGAAATGGAGATTGCATTCATTTCTTTCAAAACGAAGACATCAAATACAAAAATAAGCAGTGTATATGACAGCTGATATTAGCTCCAAATATTTCAGATACTTCAAGTAGTACAGGCAAAATCATTCTAAGTGACCATATATTAGAAAAAGAGAGCAAATAATTTCCATTCACCTGATATCATGAGGGGTGATGAGTACCCATTGAGACCCTTGCGCCAATGCAAATTCGACAAGAGTATCAAGACTGATTTTCCGACTTACGGCATCCTGAAGATCCAATACAATTTGCAAAAGTTGTTAATATTAACTACTCTTTTCCGCTTATAAAACACAGCATAGACTAGTATGAATACAATACTAAATCCTGGCAAAAAGAATGTGCTTAAGCAGTTAAGCCCATACCATAAATACATCAAACTCATCCATAGCTCTAAATGGAGCTTCAGTCATATCATGAAGAGCTAGCGCAAAGCACAATGTTGAAAAGGAGCGTTCCCCACCTGATTAGAAGTTATAATATAAATAACCGTTGATCACTGCCTTTTTCATTAAATACTTTCTGAAAAAACAAAGCCAGTTACGATTTTGTACATAAGGTACAAGTATGCAAACTTTTAAAGAAAGAAAAAATAATAATCCTGAATAAGACAGTAATATCATACTTCTCTCAAGTGAAAGCAAGAACAACTAACTAAATAATGATTACCAAATACAAACAAGGGAAGTAATGAGAAAACTAGCAGAAGCAAATGTAAAATTGGTCAGAAAATATTCAAGAACACACCTGAAAGCCCTCTAGTGTCGCGAACTGTGCTGCTTGATGCATCCTGGGGCATCTTTATCTGAAAAGAAAAAGAAGTGCACAGAATAATGTCATGAAAAGAACCAAAAGGATCAACAAAACAAAATCCTAGCTGTCCAGGAATCAAACAGCAAAGGTATACAAAATTTGGGACCTCTTCAGGTTGCTTACAGGAGTCGAGTTGCTTACCTCAATTGAAAGGGTTCTCTCTTCATAGCTAACCTTAATCTTTCCACTGAACCCTTTCCTTCCCAGATGAGAATTAAATCTAATGGCAATGATTGATCATGAACAGATTAAAACTAGAAAGGTACTTTGAACTTAAACAAGAAACTGGACAGAAGCACAAGTAGTGAGAGACAAGTGCTATTGTGAATACAGAACATACAGCCATGTCATCTGACGCTTCAGTAAAGTTTTGTTTCTCTCGAATTTTTGACGTCGCATATTGAGGGCCTTCTGGCAAGCCTGTAAATTAATGACAAAAATTCTCAACCATGACAAACTTTGCAGCCAACAAGATTATCCATTTGGAAATAGGGGTGAACATATCTAACACAAGGAAACACTATGAAACAATATTTCAAACAATAAATAGTTTGATTGCATAATAAGTTTTCTCTGCCACCGTTTAACAGTGACAGTGAAAAGCACAACGACGTACTACATATTATGGGACTTACATTCAACTTTTCTCGAAAAGCTCTGTATATTTTCTGTTTTCTTAAAATCTTACGTTCTTTTCTCTCATATGACATCCGGAGCTCATCAATGGATTCAGTGCATCTGCAACACATAAAACAAAAGATCAATATATATTTATATATACGCTATATATAATAGAGATTGGTTGTTTCCAACAAATGCAATAACGGTCAACAAGTAAATACCTCTCACTCTCTCGCTGAAGTTTCTGATTCAACCTGGTTAATTGGGCACTGAGTTGTTCTGGAGTGCTACCATCCCAATCACCCAAAGCTATAATTTCATTTTCAGGACAAAGGATTGAAGCCTTTCTACAGTTTTCCTGCAGTGTTAGACAGTATATGACTTGAGAAATTACTTGATATTTTTATCTTTCATATAAGAGTATGCCAAAATCTCAGGAACTGAGGGACATGGCTCAAACATCCACATTCTAAGAGAAATAGAGTCTGAAATACATACTCCACATCAAAATTTTATCTACATAGAACCTTCTTGATGAACTCAATGCAATAATGCATATGTCAACAATATGATGCAAATTATACCTCCCGGTGATGCTCAAGCTCTTTATATTGTTTTTCAGCTTCATTAATTACATTAAGGACCTTGGTCTTCATTACACCTTCATAATGAAGCTTCTCCTGAGGTAAACATCCAATTTTAGTTATTCAAAACGAGAACAAGAGATGCAGGAAAGCAGTAAGTACAGGTATTTATGTGTGCAAGTTTAGGGAAAGTGACCAGACCGTTTCTGCAGAACCTAGATTTTTGTCTATTTCCATCAAATCTCTCTCTGCCTTCTCAAAGGCATCAATGTCTCCTTTTGCTGACTCTATTTGTTTATCGGACACAAAGAGCAAGTAAGATGGTAAGAAAGTACTAGGGAAACATATACTTAAAAGGTGAACACGTTATCATACCGCATAGATTATCAAATGTTACTTTGAGATCACTGGTCTTCACCTCAGCTTCACTAATTCTGACTCGAGAGTTTTCTAGAAACAATTCCCTCTCTTGAATCTCCTCTTGGACTTTCTGATGATCATCCAAAACAGGAAAACTTCATCACAAGAAATTTACGTAATAATGTGAAACATAGCATAAAGTATCAAGAAACAGACTGAAATCTCTTGATGAAGCTCATCAACAGTTGATGCAGCTGATGTGTTGGCTTCCGCATCATATACACTGTCATGAATAGCTAGTCTCTTGGATGCCAAATCATTGTCCACATTCATGCGCCTCCTCTACAAAAAAGTGAAAGGCAACAGATGATGCAATTGACAGCACAGATGAAATACTGACCAGGACAATATAGAAAGAATAAAACATACTCCATGCAGCCAATCCAATTAAACCAGTTGTTACCTACCCACACCTGTCTAATAGAAAGCAACAACATGGGGAAGATGATTTCATTTGGCCCAACTTCTATGCACTTACTCACCTTTTGGCACCTATTATGCTCTGTCTGTAATGCTATGAAGTTCTATTCTACAAATTCAGTTTTCTTGTGACACGCAAAATAATAATAAAAAGATGGTATTGTTATGCCCATCTGGGATGTGTGCGCCACGACTATCTCTGGAAAAATAACTTATTGTTCTCGTTTTTAATAATTAAGTTCGCTTTAGTCTTTCAAGACAACAATTTTTCCATTATTATGAAATACATAGTACCTCAGAACAAGAAATTGTATCACCAGTTCACCACAGATGCAATACGACACAACTTCATATGTCCAGCCTGAAGCCTCAGCTAACAAGATTTACAAGTTAAGACAGACCCCCAACAGCCAATAGACTCCCCCCCCCCCCCCCCCACCCTGGCCAATGTGGGGCCCAATTTATATAAGCAATACTCAATTCTAGATTGTAGTGTTGGTATAGAATAAGGCACTGTCCCCTGCAGGCATAAGGGGACAACTATGCATTTGAAAAGCACAAACTCAAAATGACGATGAAAAACAAAAAGGCAATAGTTATTACCTTCACACTCTGGAGTTCCTGTTTAAGATTCCGAAGTTTGTCCTCTTCATCCCTTTTTCTCCTCCTGAACTGCTGAACTTCTTCTTGTACACCTAATTTTGATTTATTTAGCTCACTGATCTGATCGTCATAACTAGCACAGAGACGAGCACCTCTGTTTTGCCTATTAAAAGGAATAGTTGTCTGGACAGAACCACGCGAAAACCTAAAAACAAGACAAAAACGAACACTCATTGAGAGACTGCTCGAACCAGATGAAAATAGTAACACGCTGAACGAGTGATAATTCCTTGTCCAAGTCAATTATTTTCCACTATCATTAGAAAAACAGATTAGAAGGCAAGACGCTGTGGTGCATAGGTTATGATAATTAGAAGCAAAGCAAAAGTTCCTCAGCTGGTTGTAAATCTGAAAATTGAATGCATGAACAGACAGGATATGCATCTGTGGCATACATCTTACGCCCATCTATAGTGTAGACCTCCTTCAGATTAGGGACCCTCCGGTCAAAAGCAACTTCCTTTCCCTCCTCGTAAGTTTTAACAAGGACTTGCCTTTCAACACTTCCCTGGAAACGAAAGAATGGTTCAGCAATTATGTGAAGTTAGGAAGATCAATAATATCAAAAGATAAATCATGTAAATGAGCAGAAAAAAACAGTGAGCTTACCAAATCTACAAGGACATTAACCACAGTATGATTTTCACAATGGAGAAGAGAAAGAGTAGTCGGGTGCCTTGTTTGTGGAAGCATGTGAGCTGGAATATTCAACCTACACCAGGAAGTAAGAAAGAATCACAATCATAAAAACAATCAACATGCAGTGAATGAGACAGAATTAAATCTCTACCTTGGTAATGAAAAGTCATATATGATAATCTGAAGGTGATTGTAGTTGGCTTCCCTTGCACATGTTCTGAGAAGTTGAGAATCTTTATGATTTGTTACAATGAAAGCATTGAGCAACCTTCCTATAGCAGTTTCAATTGTTGTTGCAATTTCAATTACTGTTGACTCAATTTCTTTTGCCCATTCATCTACATTCTTCACAGTCTGCACAAATATTTATCACATAAAGGTCTAGCTCTTAGCATGTTCTCATCTACATAATCAAGAGTCACTTAAAAAGTACACTCTCCTTTATGAGAGACAAAATACTTCCCATTCAAAAGTATTAGTTATGTAACAGGTTAACAAAGACAGCAAAATTGACAAACGAATAGAAGTTCAGTAAACATGTAAAAGTTGCAGATATCCCACACTCACCAAATGAGCACCAATCGGACCAATTGGGGGGCTTTTGAATCTCTGATGATACCTCTCAATTGTGCGTAGAAGGCTTATCACTTTATCTCCACCAAAAGCTGTGACCTGCTTAAACATGACAGTTTCCTCAGCATTGTAGATGTTTCTAGTAAGATGTTAGCACGAGATCAATTATATATGCATATGTATATTAGAAGATATGAGTAAAAGTTCATTGCATTTGCATATGCCCACAAACGAAAGGCTCGGCAGTTTTCCCATGCATCAAAGACAACAAGATAGAGAGTTCTCACCTTGTTAATTTGACTATTATGAAGCTCACGGATGTAATTTGAGATGTCTTGAACTTCCTTCTCTTTTCTTTGAATCTACAAGATCAGTATGCATTTATAAGATTATTTTATATTATTTTATTTTATTTTATTTTATTTTAGAAGGGTGACAGCAAGTTACTTTTCATTATTTTATTTTATGATTATTTATTTGGTAGATCTAGGGTAACGACTTGTGTTAAACAATTTGAAGTTACTAAGTGAAATAAAACATACACACCGTTTGAGTTAAATTTCCAATTAAAGTACTTGTCTCCTGTACACGTTCTGATATGGCACTATCTTCTTCCATCAACCTGAAATATCATAAGATTCAACTGCCATTAAGTTAAATCTTGCAGCCATTGATTTACAGGAAAGCAAAACATAACTGATGAAATTAATGATTTCGACCTTGCAAGCATTGATTCAACAGTAGCAACCTCATTTTGTAGTTCTTTCAGCTTTTGCTCCATCGCAGATTCTTCCGCCTGGAAGATTACAAAATTAGTGTGTAAAAGCTATGAAACAGTAGCCCATGCATTCTTACCACTTATTTTTGTCTTTTCATTTTTAACAAGTAACCAGCGTGGCACTTTATAATATCAATCAATTTGGTAATGTAAATAGAGAAGGAATGTGCCATAGTTTTGAATGGACAAAATTGCTATAATGTCATAAAAGAAACTTGGGTATGGATATTAATTTTGGGTTTGAATAGAATCACCAAATATTCGAATTCTGTTATTATGATGATGAGTCCTGGGCTTCAACCACCACCAAATACATGTACGAGTAATTCAATGGAATCTGTCACAAACTCCTAATTTCTAGATGAACATAAATATAGTAGAGTTTTATCAGTTGTTTATACTGTATCACTAGGAAGTGTCTAATACTGAAATCTCAATTCAAGAGTTCACAGTTAATTTGTTTTTTCATTAGTACCCCAAGGGCTTGAACTGCTAATAGAATAATGGTTTTTAGAGTATAAAAAATAATAATTAAAAAAAAAACTGCAGTTTCAAGATGCAAGCATCATTACCAAATTTCTGGAATTTTTATACTATCATGATATCTCCCATTATTATTCACCATTCCTTTGAACCCCTGCCATTATTTCTTTATCACAGCCATTAATCACCCTAACTTTTGCCCAAATCAAACACATGACTTTGTAATAATGTTAATTTTGTTTGCATTTATATTGGCTGATATGATATTAAAAATTCAAGGATTAATTTCAGTTTACCCCATGAGGTTTGGAGTTAACATCATTTCAATCTCCTTACTTTTAATTTTGAAAATTTACCCCCTAAAGTTTCCAATTTTCATAAATCATGCTCCGTCACCAAAGAGTTGTTGGTCTAGCGGTCAGACACTTGGTTTGCTCCCAAGAGGTCTGGGGTTCGACCCTCTCCCATGGTACCCACCTTCCAGTCTCCCAAATGTTGTGGGGTCAGGCAGGAAGCTTAGGGAATAGTCGGGTCAAAGATCCGGATACCCTAGTTTCCAAATTTCAATTTGGAGGTTAAATGCTAGCATGAAATATAAAAGGCGATTTATGTTGTTATAAGACTATTTTAGCCCTTTTAGTGAGTTATGACGTCAAAATTAACGTCTGAATCAGACGTAATTTCAGCAATTAGGCATAATTTATGAAAATTAGAAACTTTAGGGGGTAAATTTTCAAAATTAAAAGTATGAGGACTGAAATGATGTGAACCCCAGGTGGGTGGTAAACTGAATTTAATCCAAAATTCAATACACTTCCAGTCATATAGGCTCAAAAAGTTGCTGATAGTGAATACAGCAAACAGACAAACCTGTGTACTTCTGGCATGCTGCTCCTCAGCGTCCTGAATCTGTTGCTGAAGAGACCTAACAGAGTTTCTCAACTTCTGGATGTGGTTACTTTTGCGGCCATATTCTTCTTCTAGCTTAAGCTTATCCTTTGTAGCCTGAGAAGAGAATATAGGATCCAAAAGTGCATTAAGAAACTTGAAAGAACATAATAATACAGGCATTAGCCATAACAAAAACAATAAATCAAACAAAATAGAAAAGATACAGGAATTACACAGATAAACTTCACCCGAAAATATTAGCATATCTAGCACAGTAACAATACTAAAGGTTGTCAGCATTTCTTAGTAAACCAAAGAACAGTTATATGTCACTACAGCTGTGTCTACTTAGATGAATTGCTAGTGACAACCATTTTCAGCAGAAAACATGTTTTCACATATGTTAATCTGTTTTCAAGTAATATTAGGATAGAAGAAAACATCCTCGAGTAATTTTGATTAACCAAAGCTGTATAGAGAATCGACTTGTAATTGACTGGAGACAGTAGTTTTCCATCAACAGTTATCAGAAACTGGCCAGCAATTGAGTGAAAGCCTCTGAAGAACAAGTCAATCAGTAGCTAGTGGAGACAGTTTTTCAATGAAGATGCTGACAGTACCACTGGGGTGTAAGGCATGACTTTATTCTGGGTAAAGTTACGCGTCTCACTGGTCATTATACAATTAGTTCTCCATTGAATAAAGCTCAACAAATTCCTAACATTGTACAAAAATAGGAAAATGCATGGGGGTGCGGGGGACTTCTTTATTTCTGAAAGCTTATTAAGACACCTCGTAAGGTCATTTACCCTAGCAGAACTAGTTTGTCAACTTTATAACAAATTTTTTGACATACCAATGCTAGAGTCTGTTGCAATTCCTCCTTCAATCTCCTAACTTCAGCAGTCTTTTCCACCATGCTTGCGATCTCGGATTTCTTCAAGGTATAGCATTGGTTAAGTTTCTCCACTTCACTCTGTATAATAGTTGAAACAATATAATCAGCAAAGAACTCTCTTCTTGAAATTTGTTTGTTGTGTATTTACACAAGTCCTTTCAAAAGTGACTTGATTCCCTAAATAATGATTTATACGAATCCAGATAATATCCTAAGGAATTGCCCAAAGATTTTAATTTCATTACCAAAATCAACTATAGAAATGGAAAATTCATGTCTGCGAAACACTCTCACAAAAGCAGACCATTTCTAATTGGGAATCAAACATAAAAATAAAGAGTCTGATTCCATATAGAATAGAAGCATAGGATATTTGTAGGGAATCCGGTATTTATCATTCTAAGTCATGAGGTAACACTTTGTACAATGTCAGAGAACAAATGAAATAGGCATATCCATATGAGATGATGACGGGAACTTGGAAACTCATAGTAGCAGAGATTTAGACAGATGAGTAATTTGTTCAAATGCGTAATATCCAAGGAGAAGCTTCACATGAGATACAACAATAACCTGTTGCCAATATAGATTTCCAGCTATGCATCTACATAAAAGCATTTTACGAAGAACTACCACAGAATATTCAGAAAGATATCTATTAACTGGCAAGCCAAATTCATGCTGAAATTTAAAAGCCCATAACTAATACTCACTCTAAACTGATCGATTTTAGCTTGACAAAGAGGTATACGATCTTTCAGCTTTCCAATCTGCATATTTTTTTGCTGGAGTTGCCTGTCTACATCGTATACCCATGACCAAGCAAGCTTCTTTTTTAGCTGCTTTGCTTGTTGGGATATTTCTTCAATGTGTTCCAAGTTTTTAATCTTTTCCTGTAATTCATTAAGTTCCCTTTCTATGGGTCTTATGGAGCCCTCTAAGTGATCAACAACAACATTTGCCTTCTCCAACTGTTTCTCGATGTCTTGCAAAAGCTCTTCAACTTGCTGCAGAAGTGTGGCCTTGTAAAAGAACTGAGCAATTTGTGTCAGTACAGCATACCAACTGAACTGTGCTTAGAGAAATATGTTAAACATAACATCACCTTAAATTTATCTTTGTCATTCCCAGAATGCAAAAACTCTCTGCTTCTGTCTTGACCCATTATTACACATGGATTCTCGACATCAATCTGCATAGATCAAAAACAGAACCATGAACATACATTGCAAGAGCCTAAATTTCAGAAGAAAATGACCAAGTACAATAGAGTAAGACCTAGTAGTTTATTTAAACAATGACAACATGTAACAACCTTTTCAAGCTTTCAAGCTAGTTCTAAGAAACAGATTGGCCCTTAAAACTTATTAAGATCATGTGGGGTTAAGAAACTAATAGGCACCATATACATGAGCAAACAGCTAGTGCAAAGCAGGGTAAGCGAGTAATAGGAGAAAAACTCACACTAAAATGCTCAATTAGCTCCCGGAGATCCTCTTTCCGGCTAGCAACCTTTCTTCCTGTCATAGTCCTCGTATGGAGAGAAAAATCAAATTAAGACCAAAGTCCTATGAAGCAATGTAGTATCAATACAGTGTATTAAACCACATACAGTTACGATATGTGTGCGTGTCTCTTTTATTTTTCTTTTCTATAGCAAACATAAAAGTATAGAGTACGGTCATAGTCAATCTGTGATCCATAAAATTACTACCTTGAAAAAAGACAAGATAACTGCACACACGAATCAAGCATCACCCATGCAAAACCAGAAACAACAACTACCTCCTTTAAATTAAAAAACTTAAAACAGCAGCTTTCTAATATATTCTCAACCCAACACACCCTCCCTAATCAAGATACAGAAAACCAGTGTGACCTTCAATGTGCTGTGAGGTTTCCGAAATTGTACACATATTATACAAAGTACCCAAAAAAAACATAATATAAGCAAGAAATATAAACCTTGATGATCCTTCAAAACAGTGGCGTTTGAACTTCCAGAAGATATCTTCCGCTCAATGATTATGACATCCCCATAAATATCATGCTTAAAAGAATCCTCCCCTTGGTTCTTCAATTCGACATGAACGACAGCGTAACTGCAACGAAGCACCAAACATAAAACCACCTAACAATTTACAAACTTTAATAACAACACTTTCCGAAAACGGAGAATGTGAACATTACCTGCATCCAGTCTTTATAAAATCCTTTAATGTAGACCCTCTCTGAGTCTCCTTAGCTCGAGACCCAAATGCAACACACAGAGCCGTCAGTATTGCACTTTTACCACCTACACAAACCAAACCCAGTAATAATCAAGTTGATATCAACCCTAATTTCAATAACCCAATTCAACAAACAGTGATTATAGTCAAAAAGTTTCAAGCTTTATGTAAAATTGAGAAACCCAGTTCAATAGAGAAAGGAGGGGTTTTTCTTACTTCCATTTTGACCGGTGATGAAATTGACCCAATCGCCGAGCTCGATCTGCAAGCTAGTGTGGCACATGAAATTCTCCAGCCGGATTTTCTGGACGATTCCGGCTTTGGAACTGTTGCGGCAGCCGGCGATTGGCTCGGCCATGGCTGGGTCTAGGAGATTGTGTTCGCTCTGGTTCGGTTTTGGTTTACAAATGAGAATTTTGGGTGCGGTGAGAAAACCCTAGGCAGCGAAATTGGGAGTGAAATTTGGGGGAAAGAGGAGGAGTGGGACTGTAGGAGGAGACGCTTGGCGGGAAGAGGCTAGTAGTGTAATTATCGTGGGAAGTTGGGACTAGACGCTTTTGTTTGCTAGTGGCCTCTCTCTCTCTCTCTCTCTCTTAGATAAAACCCTTTGGGTTTTTTGAAGCAATCAAGGAGGAGGGTTTATGACTTTTCTTTGGAGAATAAAACACACGCCCTCCAGAGAACTAAATTTCATCGGTTATCCCTTTTGTGCGGTTGTACAGTCGTTTTTTTTTATAAATAAGAGGTTATGAGTTTGATAAATTTAAATAATAAATTTTTCTATTATCAGTGAGCCTACATCGTATAGCTAGATAGAAATTCGTATCGTGAGATTTCGGTCAAGTTTTTAACAAATATTAAGTGTCTTTATATATAATATAATTTATTTGATTTGTCGATCAAGTACTTGAGAATAAAACTAATTTCTTTGTGTATGCGAAAGTCTTGAGAACATAAACAAACGACATAGATGATACAATTGACATGATGTCCATCAAACCGTTTGACTTCTTTTCTCTTCTGATTCGAATCAAATAAATTCATATATAACACGACATATGACATTTTGATACATGTTTCATGTTTATATGCAGTAATGCACAAACAAACGGATTCACCAAACATGCATCAACCAACACTAATCAAACCATACAATAACAATCGTTCAATTTAGAGCTTCGAAGTTTGCACCGTCATATTTTTTGACGGGTGACAAAATGACAACATAAATCGGCAAAACATGGACACTATATATAGCATGTTCTGAAAAATATTAACACATGAGCAATGGAGCAACGTTGTGCATGATGTACCAAACTGTTGGCACACCTCATATGACGCCACGTCATCGTTAAAAGCTACGTGAAAGGATTATGCCAGCTGTGCACTGTGATCAAGTCCAGTTTGGACTCCAATCAGATCACTCATTTATTTTCTGTTCACATCTAAAAACAGATATCGAAATCGTTTTCTTCATTCTTTTCTGCTAGTTCATGTGATCACATTCACTCATTTTATAACTTGAACTTCTTCTCTCTCTCTCTCTCTCTCTCTAGAACGGGACTATAAATGAATCGTAGGATAGACGTTCATAGATGATGGATGCCATTTCTATTCAAGGTCTTCAAGGAAACAAGTGGTCAAGAAAGAGGATACATGTTCCTTAGCTTAATTAGTAATCGTGGTTTTTGGGTAATGGGTCGGAAGATGCAAATTTCAAAAGCAGGCAACACAATCAAATTGGAAGTGTCTCTGCCGAGGTTCGACACTTAAAACAGAAGCCTTGCTTAATTGGATATTTCTGCCTTTCTTGCTAAAAATGCGATGATCTACTAAACATGAGCATTCTACCTAACACGATTTACAATAATTGAAACTAAACCATTTGTAAAACATCTTAATTAGTTAGCTTTCTTGTAAAGTTTGATACCTTAAGAGTTAAGACCTCTAATTTTATCTGTTTACTCCAACCAAAGGTAACTAAAAAGATGACTGTAAATTTGTAATTCTTATTCCCAGATTAATTACCGATGTACGTTTGCCTTTCTTATCTTCGTGAAGGGTTTATCTTTCATTATGAAACAGGTATATCAGTATATATGACAGAGAAATCGTTTTACTTAATGAAATAATCGTTTGTTACCAGTAACGGAAAAATCAAGTATCAGGATTTGATTGCGAAAAAATGACCAAGACCAGAAGCAAATAACAAGAGGTTCGGGATATGAATGTGTTTGTGTGTGTCTACTGAAACGATAGCAATAGATACCATGGCTAAAAACAACTAATAACCTCCATAAACCTTAATATAATATCCAACCTCTCGGAATACAACTAGTTCATGAGCATGTAATATACCATCATATATTGTGCAATTACTTGCAATATAGTCTATTTAGCAGGGTATTGTAAATTAATATACAAACCGTCCATATTTCCTATCCATTTTATAATCTTCGTGCGAGGTTTGACAAAAATTAAGAAAGTCTTTATAAATTGGTTTGGTGAACATACTGACTCTCATGTACTGGATCATCATCTTCAGTCTTCTGGTGCTCAATACGTGCTGTCATCAACGTCCCTCGTCGACTATATATATACCTAAGCTCGTTCATTTCATTTCCCAACTACTCCGATTCCCTCCGGCTACGAAACTAGGGCATCATGGATAACACATACCCGCGGAGGCACCAATCACACACCACCACGTCACAGCAGCACTCTTCTGGTCCTGATCGTCTTCTCCGCAGCAGAAGCGGAAGCAGTACTTCTCCGGCGATGAACAACTTGTTATACACTCCGAGCGCCAGCCAGAGATTCACCATTCCACGGTCGAAGTCCACCGCCAAATCCAGAACCGGTTACAGAGACGAGGAGAAAACGGTAATTTCGAGCATGAAAAAGATGGGACAAGAGAATAGAGAAGGTAATACACAGCATGTTACTTTTGCTAGCCCTAGGTTGATGCAACGCGGGAACACTAGCCCTAGTCCGAGTCCACGCCCTAGCTTAGGCTCAACAAAGGGGAGGAAGTCGTCGACGTCTCCTTCGGCTTGGGCGTTGTCTCCCGGAAGGTCTTTGCCGTTCGCGGTGGGGCCTGAGGCGACTGCGGCGGCAGTAGTGGCTTCTCCGAGACCGAGGGTGAAGTCCAGTGGGGGTGGAGTTGGTGGGGTGTTGAAGTATTTTAGGCTGCAGAAGAAAGGGTTGAGTATACAAGAGGAGGAGTTTCATCAGTTTCGGGTTTTTCATAATAGGTTGCTCCAATGGAGGTTTGCCAATGCTAGAGCTCAGGCTGCCATGGTCGCTTCACACAAAGTTGCACAGGTAATTACAAACGGTTTGTTTTGATTTGATTCAACAAACTTAAACGAATTATATATTTACATGGATTATGTATATATATGTTTTCAGGATAGAATGTTCAGTGTGTGGCTTAGAATTTCCAAATTAAAATGAGAAACTATGTTTTAGATAAGCAACTACAAGTGGAGAAGCTCAAGCATCAGATGAAGGTTTATCAAATTGTGAACCCTCAAATTTCTCTACTGAATGAATGGGGAAAATTGGAGAAGAAAAATATAGAATCTGTGAGCAGGATGGTGAGGAAGTTATCTGGAATTTCAAACACAATTCCTTTGGTAAATGACGCTAAGGTAAAGAACATTATTGCATTTTTAGTATAAAATTTGGTCATACAACAAAAATTCAGATATATCTAAACTAAAATCTTTTCCATTTTTCTTATGGAATAGGGAGATGTGGCGTCTATTCACGAAGCAATGATCACAGCCATGGATGTCATGGCTGGTATTCAAGCAACGGTCACCAAATCACTCCCACAGGTAATTAACTAGTCTATACGTACACAGTTTAGTTTAAGTTTTGATTTTAGAGAATTCTCAAAGCAAAATATAACGTAGATGGTTTGCTAATATGGATCTGGTTATTTCATCAGCTCGAAAAGCTACTTTGCATGGTTACGTAGCTTCTAATCATGCAGAAGCAGCAAAGGGAACTGGAGAAGTATCTAACATCGGTCGTTGGTCTTATGGTGAGTGATTTTTACAGTTTCTGTTAAGCTCATAAATTTACTGTATATGCATATCATTTGGTAGTCTTTGCCTAAAGCTTTTTCACCAGGGAGTCAACTATATATAGTCTTCGTCATGAGATATAGGTTACGACATAACCCAAACGGAGTCCATTACCGAGAGAAGTAGAGTAGTAGACATTACTGAAGTTTGTAACATAGATCACATATGAAGTAACAATTTGTTGGAGAAACTTCTAAAATATCTTACATGTTTTAACAGAAAGAGGAGACGAGCGTAAGAGTACAACTCATCCAAGTAGCGAGTGAAGGAGAGGCCCGGATTCATATGTTCAATTAGCCATTTTGTAATACGAACCTTGAGAATCCATTTTAGTGTTCTACTTCATCTGCAATTATGATACTCGAAAAGCTAATCTACGATAGTGTCTCTCAATACTCTTAACGGGGATGAGGTAGAGGATTTAGACTTACCTTCCCCACTCCTCGATCCCTTTCTCATTTTTCCTCAACTCTTTCTTTTAATTTCTTGTTTAGTTTTAGTCCACTGTGAGGAATAGCAAGTCACTTGTAATGCTTAGATTTGAGAACTGAATCATCTCTCTCCCTTAAGCTCATTTTCTAACACGTACTTTCCTTACATTTAGACATCTCCTCGAGTTGAAGAATTACGTTGTCCGACATCTATGTGCTCTTGGCCATCTTCATCAAACACAGATTATTGTGGGTTTAAGTGGAATTTGCTGAGCAATGTGCTATCATGCGCGGTTGGATCACTTGAGATAGAATCATTCTTAGACCCTGCTTGTGAGCTGCAATCACTTCTTGGTTAGATACAGATAGACTTTGTAACGATGTTGTTTAGTTCATGGTGATTCTACAGTCTAGAGCTTAATTATCTAATTTTGATAACGTGAGGTTACTCAGGTTAGTACGTATATTAGTCCCATTTTAGTTATTTTCAAGAGTGCCCTCGTTGTTTTTGTCTTGATGTTGAAGTTAGCAACTTAGCATTATAAACATTCAAGTTTGTATAAAATCGATTTAAGGTAATCATAAGGCCGGTAATCTTGTCAATGTTCATAGTTACTCCCAACGAAAACTTTGCAGGTTTTAACTTTTAAAGCTCTTGATGACAATCAAACTACCTAGCATATGGTGTGAGATGTGAAGTCAAACCATCCTCCTTATGCTTGATTCTTAAAATCATCGAAGACTTGAAGTTCTATTAGTCACATTGTCATGGAGTGGGGTGAGATAAACTGGAATTCTAATAGATCAACACCCTTTAATTTATATACGTACGTTAACAAACCATAATCATAGCTAGAGGTTCGATAACACTTACAAATTCCATTTTGAATAGAAAAATAAGAAATCGCTTCTCCTATACCAATTCCCACCATTTCCAAAAATAAGAAGGAAAAAAAGAAACCAAAGAAAGATGAAGAAAAACTATGGAGGGATTAGGATCCTATTAACAATCAAGTGTTGGCTTTTGCGGAATGTCACCACAACTAACGCTACGGTCACGACCAACAACATGACTAGCAAGCAACTTCCTCTTAGGCTTGGCTTCAATAAGCATCGACACCACATCCCTCATCGACGGCCGGTCCGCCGGATTCCTACTCGTGCAAAGCAATGCGATCCTAAGCATTTGCATCATCTCCTCCCTCACCGGCGTACAACCTGCCCCGGCATTCTTGTCTAAAACATCGTTGATGCCATCTTTGCTCTTGATTTTCGTCCGAACCCAATCCACAATGCTATTTCCATCCCCGAAAATCCCCTCCACCGATCTCTTTCCGCTTAAAATCTCCAGCAGCACAACCCCGAAGCTGTATATGTCACTCTTCTCGTCAACTTGAAGAGTGTAAGCATACTCTGCAAAACCAAAACCAAATAAGAACACTAATTAGTACATTACCTCAGTCATCTTGGTAACTCTATCTACGACTTATGGAAAAGAAAAAGTGATCCTCTACTGCTCTACATGTTCAATAGTGGCTACATTGTGCGCACTCACATTGGGCACCGTAACACTGGTACATGGTGGACAAACATGTCAATGTCAACCCTTCTTTTTACCTTGTAATTCTTTATAAACTTTATGAAATGTGACTAATAGTGAATTAGTAAGTTATGTAGTACAAGAGTAAGGACGGACCATTGTAAAAAGTTAAAGAGTTACTTGATTACAATACAATGCAAAGGTAAAGATAGTGTGACACTTTTTTGACTAAATGGAGCAATGGACCGACCATACGATGATATGAACATGTACTTTACCTAACATTAAGCTTAGCATAACTAGCAAGTGTAGCATTGCTTAAAAGCAAACAATTTCTTACTCCCTAACTATGCTTCCCCTAGATTTCGTCACCAAACAAAATGAACTCTAATAGAAGAAGCCAAAAACCAAACACCACCAATCCTGCAAGCGTTACCTCGCTAAGGTATGCCCGAGGTCAACTCTACCTCCGGCGCATAATAATACTACATAAAATCTTAGAAACGATAATGTAAGTAACAAACCTGGCGCAATGTATCCGTAAGAACCGGCGATCACAGACATAGACTCATCGCTCTGGATCAACTTAGCCACCCCAAAGTCCGCCACCCTCGCCTCCATGTCGCCGTCCAACAGAATGTTACTCGGCTTGAGATCGCGGTGGACGATCACCGGATCACAGTCGTGGTGGAGGTAGCAAATCCCTTGGGCCACACCGAGAGCAATCTTGTACCTAGTGACCCAATCCGCACCCAAATTCTGGGCCTTGTTCTTGCCATGCAACAAGTCGTCCAAGTTCCCATTGGGCATGTACTCGTAGAGCAGCATGGTGCAGTCCTTGTTGACGCAGCACCCTAACAATCTCACTATATTCCTATGCCTCACGTTCCCCAACACCTCCACCTCCGCCAAAACCCCTCTCCGCCGTCGGATTATGCTCTCCTTCTGCTTCCCCCAGAGCTTCTTCACCGCTATGATCTCGCCACCTGGCATCTCCGCTTTATACACCGTCCCGGTCCCACCCATCCCAATCACCTTATCGCTCATCTGCAAACACTCCAGCACATCCTCCGCCGTGAAATTCAAACGCTGGAAGGCGGTCAGCTTCCACGGCCCGACCTGTGGGCCCTCCTCCATCCGGCCGCGGCTGTACCGCGCGTGGAAGCAACGCGTCCCGGCGACGAGCACGAACAGCCCGATCCCGAACACCGCCGCCATGATCCAGACAATAGCCCCCGCCGTCTTCTTCGGCTGCTCGTGACCGCCGCCGACCTCCACCGCTCCGGCCGCCTCCGAGCACGGCTTCGCCAAAACGACGCCGCATAACCCGTCGTTTCCCGAAAACGACGTCGGATGGAGATTCCGGAAAACGACGCCGGAGGACGGAATCGGACCGGTGAGGAGGTTAAACGAGACGTTGAAGGTCTCCAGCGTCCTGCAGTTATCGAAATTCGAGGGGATGGTGCCGGAGAGGAAGTTATAGGAGAAGTCGAGGTCGGTGATGGAAGGCAGAGCTGAGATTTCCCAGGGGATGATTCCGGTGAGGGAGTTCCGGCTCAGGCTCAAGCTTAGAAGCTTCTCGCAGTGGCCAATGTCCCAGGGGATGGTGCCGTTGAGCTCATTGCTGTGTAGCTCGATCTTGTAGAGGCTCTTGCAGCCGATGAAGTCGGGGATTTTTCCGGTGAGGTGGCTGGAAATGGCGGAGAAGATTTGCAAACTAGTTGCGTTCCAGATGTTTTGAGGGAGAGTTGAATGAAGAGGGTTGTTGGAGATGTTTAAGTACTCGAGCCTGGCGGCATTGCCGAGGTCGGTAGGGATTGGGCCGGTGAAGTAGTTGTCGCTGAGGTCGAAGAAGGTTAGGTTAGGGAGGGAGCCGAAGCCCTGAGGGATTGATGCGTTGAGTTCGTTGTGTTGTATGCGGAATCGGACCAAGGAAGTGCAATGGGCCAGTGCGCTTGGAAGAAGGCTGGAGAAGCGGTTGGAGAAGAGGATGAGTTTCACGAGCTTGTTTCCGTTGCAGAGAGTTGGGGGGATTGGGCCTGTGAGTGAGTTGGAAGAGAGGTCGACGAGCACGAGCTTGGCATTGATGCCGAGGTTTTGGGGGAGGGTTCCGGTGAGGGAGTTGTTCCAGAGGAGGAGGGTTTCCAAATTGGGAAGCTTTCCGATTTGGGATGGGATTTCGCCGACTAGGAAGTTGTTCATTAAGCTCAGCCTGTTGAGGTCTTTAAGCGTAGCAATGCCGGCTGGGATGGAACCCGTGAGCTGATTGTCGGATAAGTCGAGTAATTGTAGAGCTTGTAAGTTTCCCAGGCTGGGTGGGATAGTGCCTGAAAATCGATTTTTGAAGAGGAATAATGTGTGGAGCATGGTTAAGTTGCCAAGCTCGGGTGGGAGTGACCCGGAGAGCAAGTTATTGGAGATGTCTAAGTAGGTGAGGTTTGATAGCAATGTCAACTCTAAAGGAAGGTCACCAGTGAAACCATTGTAACCGATCTCCATGCGAGTGAGCTCTGATAAGAGCCCCAGTTGAGGTGGTATTGCGCCATTAAGAGCGTTTCCGGCCAGGCCAAGCTCCCTGAGTTGGGGAATACTTCCATACCCTGGTGGAATATTACCTTCGAAGTAGCTTCCACTAAGGTTGAGCTTCTCAAGGAACCTGAGTCTGATGATTTCTTGAGGTAATGGACCGGTGAAGCTGTTGCTGTAAGCATTGAAGACTCTCAAGAACTTGAGCTTGGAAATCCCAGGCGGGAAAGTGAAGTTGAAGTCATTGTGGCTTATGTCAAGGATTCTGAGCTGAGTGAGTTGGAAAATGGCTGGTTGGAGAGGTCCAGCGAAACTGTTGCTGCTCAAATTGAGATGAATTAAGCCGGACAAGTAGCGGATTTCAGCTGGGATTGGACCGGAAAGATTGCGGTGAGAGAGGTCTAGAGAGACTATTAGGGATGTGTTGGGGTGGCATTTGATTCCAGACCATGAACACCAAACTGGACCTTGAGTATTAGCCTTGCTCTCCCAGCCTTTGAATGTAAAGAGAGGATCTTTGAGTGAGGATTTGAGTGATATCAAGGCACTGAGTTGGGAAGGTAAAGAATTTGAAGCACAGAGGACTATGGATGCTTGAAGAAAGAAGAGGGAGAAGAAGAAGAGGAGAAAGTAAAGAAAGGAAAGTTTCATGGTTTTGGGGAATGGAGGATGGTCTTGGCTGAGACAGTGATGAAGATGAGAATGGTAAATTTAAGGGAAGAATGGTTTTGATGACTACTGAGTGAAGTTGAAATGCTTTTAGGGAGTGCTGGGTGCAGAGGGTGTTTCATCATGATTGCTTCAGTGGGATTTCTTGGTGGGCTATGTCTATAATAAGCTTGAGAAAAAAAATGAAAGAGAAAGAGAGAGAGAGAGAGACACACAAAGCAAAGCTGAGCTCTTCTTCTATATGACGAACATGGTAATCCAAATCAAACCCCCCCCCCCCCCCCCCTCTCTGTTAATTTCTTTCAAGTTCTCAGTAGCATTCTACCTTTGTGTGATTATGTCTATCCACCAATACTTTTGGTTTGGTTGGATTTGTTTCTTTTTTTCCCTTTTCTTTTGCTGCTACTTTTCATCATTCCTTGTTAGCTTTATCTTTGTTGTGTATTACAAATTGATTGATGAATATATATATATATATATGTATGTATGTGTAGTCTGTGACAAATGTTTCTCACAGGATCCAAGAAAGTTATTTCAATTTCCCACCATATTCCCCAGCCCTTATTTAAACATTTTCTCATTTCTTTCTTCTTCTTTTCTCTTTTACCTTCCAAACATTCTCATTTTTTGGCTTAGATTGAACATGAAGTTTTCATTTATATTCATTTAGAGCAAACAATAGGGGAATGGACCACGTTTCCAATTTGGGTACTGTAGTCGGTAGTCGGTAAACTACTTCCACTGCCCATAGACCAGTCATGGAACTTGTAGACCGACGTCCAGACTACCTCGCCATGATAAAAGATCGTCAATGCGACATTGGGAAGATGCTTCTCCAAGCTCCACAAGAAGGCACCATAAGAGTATAAATATGTACAGTATCCCACATCGGAAATGTAATGTAAGAGGGAACCTTCCTTATCTATAAAAGGAAGGCTCCCCCTCTAGATATAAGCAAGTAAGCTAATCTGAATCGGTCCTGGATACTGGAAAGATAGTATTCCACCGGGATTGTAACCCCAAAGATGATACTTGATTCTAAGTGGACGTAGCCATGTCCCCCGAGGCATGGTGAACCACTATACGTCCGTGTTGTTCACTGTTTATACTGTTCATATCCCCACCATGATTCCGCATAAGCCCTCCCGGTTTACGCAGAAACAGGTACTATTTGTTCATATGTTAGAACAAATCAAGATGATTTCAAGAAATATGATACAACTGTTTCGTTTTTCATGTGTACTAAGTAATGTTTGCTATTGTTAATTCAAAAGAACCGATGCTCATTCGGTAGCTCACTGTTCAGCAGAAATATAAAGAGCATGGGAATTTTATGCAGGAGATGGTAAATCATAATATGGTTAATTTGATATAATTTATGTGACATGCACAGGATAACTCTATGATTGTGCTTCTTAAAAATAAAGAAACAATTTGGCGGGGATGTTTGAAATTAGAAAAAATAGAAAATATAAATCACTGTTATTTTTTCCGATGAAATATAAATCACTGTTCTTGGCCACCAGAATCACTACTGTGATAGTATGAATTAGATGATAGGATCCTAAAATTTTAATCAATGAAGTAAGATCTTTCTGATTACTGTCTATCCGCAGTGTCAATATTATACCGGATATACCAATAGTGAGTAGATTAAGATCTTGCTTTCTTCCGCTCATTTTGACTTGGAAAAAGCTTTGGCATGATGTGCCTATTTACTTTTATCATCATTAACCTTGTTAAATTATATCTTACGATAAGAATAAAGCTTCAAACACAATCATCCTCCCCAGCTCATTTGATTACTCGTCTTAATCAGATGATTTTGGTAATACTTCCACCGAACCACTTTTTTCTTTGTAAATTATTTTATGCTGAGTATCGATGATTTTATTGGAATTTTGGTACGATATCAAAATAAGATTATTATGTTATCCGTAATAATGCGCTGATCAAGATTGAACTTTAAGACTAAATTAACTTGTAGGCAGAATCGGTCACTGCATGTTGTTGTTTTTAGCATAAAATGACAATCAACTTGGTCTTGATCCGGTCATTTCTTGCTATATTTTTTCGTTCATTTCTTTATATTGCTTATAAGTTATAAGTTATAGTACATTCAAATGCAATGGCTGAAAAACCGAGCCATATCATGTCTTGTAGAATGATATAGTTTGTTTGTTTGTTTGTTTTTCTGCTACAAAGAATGTTATAGGAATTATTGATCATACACAAAGGAGAAAACAAAAACAATGAATTTCAAAGTTTAAATTTGTCTTATGGAAAAAATACAAACATATAATATGAAACATAGGATCATGATCCAATGGCTCATGAGAGAAAACAATAATGTCCATATCATGCAGATCATTTAACAAACAACTCAGGCATGTACCACAAGAAGAATTTGATCAGAGAAAACCTATATTTTAGTGAGAGAGAGAGACGTGCTCCAAGAACCACTCGTTCTAGTTAAGCAAACTGCAAACCTTTTTCGTCAGCTGCTCCTCTTTTTCCAAGAGAATGTTCAATAATATAACACAGAGCAGGAAACAAATAAACAATCTCAGAGTTGGTTACCCAAATGAGGTTAAAGAAGAGAAATACAGCAAAAGGAAAACCCAGAAACTAAAGTTTGTTTTCTTGCTTCATTCGTATAAGGATGAACATGTACGTACGAGTAGTCCCATTCTGGGAAGGGGAGTTGGTGGGAATTTTCAAATTCGAAGCAAGCGCCCTTTGCTTTTATGCATGCGGCGTGGCTCTCAAATTGCGCGTGCTGAAACACAGTGCCCTTTTTGCTACTTTGAGCTTTTCACCAATTATGTAAATGGTTCTGTAGGATGAAGCAGACGATCGAAGGTGATGCCTTGAACCCTAACATACACTATATAAACAAGAATAATTCATTTCCAATCATCACACCTAATTTTGTTAGTACGTATTTCCGGCCAATCTCAACAATAATCACGTTCGTTTCTAAAGTATTGAGCATAAAATCTTACTAGCTCAACCGACACTGTTACGTAATTATTTCTAAATTTCTATAATATCTATTACCTCTATATATGTATATTCTTCGGTCGGATCGGAGCTTGATAAACATTCTAAGGTCCTAATACTTATATTTTAGGATAATGTTCTAATAGCTATCTAATTACGGATATATAAGTTTGAAATGTAGTGCATAAATGTATAAAACGAGTAATATTTTGATCGAAAACGAGATATATGTGTGACGTTTGTAGTGAACTAAGTACTACATTAAAGTGTTAACGAATTTAAATAAAATCTGATATTCAAATGTGTATCTTATTATTTGTCCGTGGAAAATCAAACAGAAGATGAACATGAGAGAACGAGTCGAGAGCATTCGAAAGAGACATTTCCTTTCGAAGAACTTGAGAGGAACAACCTGACAATATCATGATTCTTTCTATGCGCGCACCATCAAAGGGCGCGTGCATCATAGTCCCATAATTTCCCACAGTATATTCCATCCTCATCTCTAATTTACCATTGCGCCCTTTCAAAAATAATTTATACCCAAACGTACCCTGTAGAAGACAAGAGTGGAGGCCCATGAGAAACGGAGGGGTGGGCTCAATCGTGGTAATGGGGCCCAGAATCACTTTGTCTCCTACATACCATTCACTTGTCGTCTTGTCTTGCATACCACAGCCTTTTCTTTTTCTTTTACAATTTTTATTTGTTAATGGATAAAATTGAAAATAATATTTCAAAATAAATAGAGAGGTAATAAGAATACGGGCACGTGGCCAAGGCATGCGGGGCTGTGAGGCGTGACGGGGTGGTGACCCTACCACCAACGACCAACCGTAAGTGGGCGGAGGCCTCTCTCCTCCTTTTTGTGACCACGCCGGCCGACGCGTGGTGCTCTGTTGAGTCTGTTATTCTCTCCTAGCCTAGCTAGTATGAACTCAATCTACGCCTAAACGGTGCGCCCTGGCTTCCCCACTTTCTTCTTTTATTTCCGGAAGCTTCTGTCCCCTCAGAGCTTTGGATTATTGGTTTTCATGGTTTCGTTTAGGAGTGACTTGTTAGTGTTCCATATATATCTAGGGTTTCATAAAGACTCATTTGGTTAATTTCCTGGTTGGGAAAGGAAAGCAATAATCCCAATTCCCAAATCAGAGTTAAACCAAACTCATAACTCGTCATCCTCAGCAAACTCTGGGAGTCTAATTGTTGTTCAACCTAATATGAGTAATATCAAAGCCTCAACCAGTAGGAAACTCATTGAAACTAAAACGATTTTGAAAGAGATCGACATGCGTGGGAGATTCAATGGTGTATGCGTATACGGTATACGTACGTATAGTTCTGTACCTAGAAATGCCAAATGTGCATGATGCTAAGTTGCTAACTATGAATATGCGTGAAACAGTGATTAGGCTTCTAATCAGTGAAAAGTTGGAAGCACTGATGGAGCAGAGAGAGAGAGAGAGAGAGAGAGAGAGAGAGAGAGAGAGAGAGAGAGAGCTCTATGCACATGCCGAAGGGCCCTGCAGATATCTCTATCTGATCATCATCCGCAGTTCAGCACTTTAGTTTGTACGTATAAACAACGATCAAAACAGAATTTACATACATGGTCATAACAAACCGGCAAAAATGGCCCAGAGAAGCATTAGATCGAGAGGTACGTGAATATATAGTAAATAAAACTCTGTGAAACTGATAGAAGTTTCAAATCGAAGTAGGGGCATGGTATATGGGGTCCAAATCCCATGACAGAATGATTGTGAAGTTGAACATACTCGAATATAAGATTTGAGTGATGGAAGAGTTGGGTAAGATCACAAGGACCCACTGCATCATTCTTTCTGCAGCTAGAAACAACACTGTGATCAACTTTGCAGTTGTATTGTTCAACCTTCTTGATCCAACTACAATCGGCTCTTCGAATTTTCCCTTTGTAATTTCATGAATATATCTTTTTCATATTCTTCTGTTTTCCCTTTTGGCGAGTGAGCGTGTTTTTCTTCACATAATTTAGAATTAGTGGAGAGCAGAATGATTGGGGTTTGAAGGTGAGTGATGCGAGCATGCATGAGAGAGAGAGAGAGAGAGAGAGAGAGAGAGAGAGACTATATACCCCTCCAAGTCAAGATTTAGACCCTTATCTTGATAGGATCCATCTTAATAATTCTCAGAACTAGTGTATTTTACTACGTACTGCACCAAAAATTACAAATTTCATTTTATGTTAATTTCACTCTTGAAATTAGGAAATAAACTAGTGAATAAGAGTGCAAATTACACTTTAAATTTGATTTAGTTACTCCAAATTCAACCCGGCCGTAAGATTTTGTTGACATCTTGATGATATATCTAGTGCGGGATTTGAATAAGTTGTTCATATATATGGTATGATATGCCAAGAAACTTTACCAACTTTGATTCTTTCACGAAGTAGCTTGTTTGATTATGATCATGAGAGGGATTGAAAGCATCTACTAGTGATAAGTTAGTTACTAATTCTCTCTTCTATGTTTACGTTCCATGTCACCTTTATATAGTTAATTATATAAGAAGTTGAAAAGAGATTAGGTCAATTGATGACTTTGATCGTAATGCAAGTCATAAACGAATATCAAAGGGATTAAAAAGGGTTAATTAGTTGTAAGGTAGAGGTAACTGTTGTCGGTTAGCTCGAAGTAAGTCTTGCTTTTTTGTTGTTTAGAAAGTTAATCAATAGCTCTTACAATAATCACCCATTTGAAATCTTTTGATGCCAGTGAATCTTTGTGGTCTAAGTGAATTTGAACAACATTACAAGAAAGGGTCCCATAATATCATCATTATATTGCATAACATGCCATGTTAACTCAATTGGTGTTTAATTGGTTTGGAATACAAAGAAAAAGATGCTTCAAGATTAAGATAGATTGAGAGCACCTCCACTTATATTGAGAGTATGAAGAGATCGATGGTAGATGGGCATGATTTAGTTCAACCCACTCTTTATGAACTCAGTCATATTTTGCAAATTAATTGATGTTTTCCCTTTCACAAAGAAGTTTAGGACCTTATGTGGTATCCAAATAAAGATAAACACACAAATATGTATCCTACCATACAAAAAATTGAGTTTTAACATCACAAACCAAGTAATGGCCATTTGGGAACCTTTGGAGCATTTAAACTTTCTGCAGCTTCGATTCTTAGTTGGTCTTCCTTTCTCTTTTTTGGTTATGTTTTTCTTGTAATAAACGTGTTAGTACAATCACATTCGTGTTGCATTGTAAGTCATCAGTTGGTATATAAATAATTAGACCATACGCATATCATAATTTTTGATAAATCTGGAAAACTAAAAATGACTATGGAAGATTGAGAATATTGACTTGAATGGTATGAACACTACAGAAAAGCGGTAATAGTCATCAATTGGCTCCCTGAACACTCGAATTTTGTTCATCCAATTTTCATATTTTTGTCTTCTATCATCAGTTGTGTCAATCACTTGTGATTCCCTTCCTTTTGAAGCAAAACAAGGACTAATGCTACCATAACAGTTTGGAGGAAAAATTCAACATCAAGGAAAAAAAATCAAAAACCACAATCATTCTCTTTCGGAAGATGAAGTTTACTTTATATTCATGTGTTTGTTGGATACTTGTCTAAACCCTAGTCTACATCTTCATCATAAGTTTCATCTTTCTCTTTTCTCTCTACCTTTTCCACGGCCAAAGCTTTCAAAGCTTATAATTACCATTGTTGATCATTTCTAGCTCTAGACATTGGAGAACAACCAAAATACTCGTGGCTCTCCTATGAATCATCATCTTTGTCCTTCAGGGTGCCTCTAACTCATTCTTAAATTTCATGTCTTAAAAGAAAAAACAGTGCCCAATTACTAAGTTCACCAACTCTATTCTTTGCCCTGTTGAGAAAATGATTACCTGTGCTGATGGTGGATACAATGTCACTTGAGATTTAACAGACTTTCGACTATGCACACAAACGCTAGAGGGGATTAATTAAAAAACGGTTCAACAAGCACAAAAGTCACAGCTCAAACACAAGAAACCCAAGAACGTAAATTATAAAAGATATAATTTTTCTCAATCTGTTCAAAAACTTCTGAGTACCTAGCATGTAATATTGAGGTTACCGATATTAGTTAGGGTCAAGAGAATCAACAGTATCGCGGAAGAGAAAGGGTGCTGTTCCTCTTCCAGTTTGCCCTCCTTGAAGGTCGTCCCTTGTGGTGCAAGTGACCCTTTCCTTGCAGACCTCGATATTTCTTTCCAGCAGAAGTGAGTCCACGAAGATCTCTGTGCTTGTGAACAGGGTTGCAGATCCTTTGGTCATTTTTGATGGTCACAGCATCAACCAAGATAACCTCCAAGTACTTGTATGTTGAATCCTGAATAGACAAACAGTAAAAACAGTTACAACGTACTGTAGCATTCATAGCAAACTAGAAAGAGAAAACATATAAAGAACATATTCCACCAGTCCTAGCTAGGAAAGTTTTCCTAAAGAACTATAATACAATAAGGATCAGAACGTATATTTTCAATAGAATTCGAGGGTATTACTCAAAATGTATATTTTTGGATAGCTGAAACATTAATACATTAATAAATGTATGTTAAGTAGCTTATACCTCATTAATCCAGTAAGAGTTGAGAACCTTAAGGCCACCTAGTTTGCGACCTGCACGCTCCTCTGCAACGGAGCGCTTGCTCCTTTGGAAGTTCAACTGAGTAACACCCTGGTTTGTGGGCTTGCCATACACAATGCCCTTCGCAACCGGTCTCTTTCGAATTCGTCCTCCACGCCTCACACGCACTCGGTAGATAACATATCCCTGTAAAGAGATCACCAGTAACACTATAATCAGCAGAAAATTTCCTAATAGGTAATGACACTATTAGAATTATCACTGGCTATCATAATCTTACAAAACCCTAGCTAAGAGAAAATGGTACTGTATAGTTCTACAAAATCAAACGTTATAATAAGAACACTGATCGGAATCAGAAGCTAAGCATTTGGTGATGTCCATGTTTACCAGGTTAGAGATAAAAACACACATCCATTTACTTTTCAGCTCCTTCAAAATCACCCTCAAACTTCTCATGAGGAATACAAAAGCATATATAGGATCAAGGTGGTGATGAGCGGAATAGATGACATACCTGCTTGGCCTTGTAGCCCAAGCGACGCGCCTTTTCCGGGCGAGTGGGGCGAGTGACGCGGACAATGGAGGGTTCCTGGCGGTACTGCCAAACTCGGATTCTGGAAACGAAGTTCATAACCTCCGACTGCTTCTTCCTCCATATCTCCTATAAGTACTTGTAAGCCCCTAAACACCAAAAAACCACAACCACAATCAGAATCAAACATAACATGTTGAATATAATAAGACGAAATAGAACAGAGCATACCCATCGTCGCAGTGTGATCTCTGTGTCTTCTGCCGTCGGGAGCTCTGATGAGCTTATATTGGGGTTTTAGAGGTGGGTTCGAGTTACAGGTTGGGCCTATCTAGAGGTATTTGTCAGCCCAAACTGAGTAGATCTGAAATTTATCAGAAATAAAATTAATGGAACTTCAACACCAAAAAAGAAGGAGGAGTTTTGACCTCGTTAATTATTGTGATGAAATGAACAACTAGGGTGCATTTTAAATTCATAACGGAAAGATAATAAGATGGTGAATTATCGAAAAGATTTAGTAGGAATTATATATATTTATGTCACATTGTCACATTCCCCATATGTGAAAACCTATGATATTTTAAGGTTAATGAGCAATGACCAAGAACATGATACATTTCTCATATGTGAACCATTCGGTTTAAGATACAAAATGACAAGCACAATTGCACATAAGACTAAACATCTCAATCTTGGTCTACATATATTCTTCTTTTTTGGCACATTGTAGATGTTCTAGACTAGTGAGAACAAAACAGAAAGTTTAAGGAAACACACCTCTCCTAACCAAAACAAAGCAAAAGGCTTCCTGGTTGAGTTCTCTGTTTCATTAACATATGATAATTGGGTCATCCATATTTATCGTGTATAATCTGCTCAAGTTTAAAGACTTAATTTTTCACCAAACAACAATAATTTTTCTTGAGTTGAAGTCACATCCTTTCATCTACAAAAATGAATCTCTCATGAGTTAGACATATGCTAATTTCTTAGCGATCAAGCACGAGAAGGTTAAATCTTCTCCTCTTTTTCAATTTTCGTTGTAGATAGGGACCTTGGAGGTTAAATTATTAACGTGAAAACAAAAAGCTGAATATCCTACAAACACACCACAGAATGCCACCTCTCCACCCCAAGAACCATAACTTGTTTTACACTCCGCAGAGAAGTGTAGCGCCAATCAAACACATCTCCTTCCTCCTATTTCTATAATAATCTTATCTACAGATTTCTTCGGTATCACCAATTCAATAAAGCACGACACGTCAAGCAAATATTGATAACTGACACAGACACAGAACCCAACAACGTAACCCAATCTAGGTTTCCCAAGGTTTCAGATTACATAGCAACCAACACCACTTCTAGTTTCTCAGTCAAATGATGTTCGGCGGCAGAAGCATGGGCGGAGGTGGCGGTGGAAGTATGTTCCGTACAGTCAGCAGGGCGGCGCTGACTAGAACCACCGGTGTTGGAATCCAAGAACCCATCTCTGCTTCTTCCAACTCCAACTCCAACACCACAACTGCTACTAGTCCTGCGGCTTCTAGGAATACCCAGAAGCCGGGCTCGGTCAGTAACCTCTGTCTCTCTTCTCCTGCTTCTCCCAACTGTGGGCCTGTAAGTTCAGGCGGGCCCAACTGGCCCACTTCGCCTCAGTTTGATGATTTTGACTGGGTTTCTGTGGATGGGAGTGAAGATGTTGAGAGAGCTCATGGGTATCTTGATGACTTTGTTCTTGGTCCTGTGCCTTCTGGAGATGAAGTTCACAACGCTGTTTCTACTCTTCAGCGGTAAAAACCACTCTCTCTCCTTTTCTTTATATTTCATTTATATGAACCAAAGTGCATTTCTATGTTACTATTATCTCAAATTTGGCTATTGGATTAGGGGAAGTACTTTTATAATATGTAATTTGGAACAGAGATTTTACTGTTTTATACTTTTATTGACCAAAAAAGAGAAGGATATGATTTTGCTACATACCCCTATATAAATAGTTAGTCATATGTACCTTTTGATATGAATTATGCACAGTTTGGTTTATCTTTGACATTGCATTTCACGATTTTGCTGTCATCTTTCATGAGATGGTTGTTAAATTGATATTCTTTTACATTAACAGGGTGTTCAGTCCTACTCATCACCCCCAGTTCATCCGGGATAAATTTGGTTCCGAGTACTTGGACAAGGATGCAGCTGATCAGATTTTGAGTGCTTCTGGTTCGGTGCAAAGAGTATTGTCATTTGGGTCAGAACCAGATTGGATGGAGCCTTCTGCTTATCTTTGTAATTCCCAGCCTGAGGGATGTCAAAGAGTTTATGAGGCTTTCAGTTTATTGCAGAATGAGTCATCTGTTCAGGTCCTCATCTCTTGTTGACCCTTATTTTGCTACATACTCTACATCTTGATTTTTGTGTTTTTGGAGTTTTAACCTGGTGACCAATTAGAAATACTAGTATCTATGCGTGCTTGTCGCATCTCACTTGCACTTTTGTTTAATTATGTCATAAAGGCTACTGTCTTGTGTAGAGAATGGTGGTTTCATTATCATCTGATAGAGCAGTTTGGGATGCTGTGATGAACAATGAGGTAGTGAGAGAGCTCAGGGAATCTTTCTATGCAGGTTGGTATGAACTTGAAGGACTGTAGTTGGTTAGACTTATCTAAGTATTCTACTATGTGTTACAAAAGAGGTGCTACAACACAGATTTTACAAGTTTCATACTCTGTCTAGCATGTAAGGCCTATTTTCGATGTCTTTTTCCTGGGTTTAGTCGCCTGCTACATTATGAATATTCACATGTAAGTACTCCTGAAAATAATTTGAAGTTCATAGATTAAAACAAGAACCAGACCAGAAATAGGTCTTAATAGTTTGCATGCTGATTTTTCCAATGCAACTAATTGAGTGGCGTGGGTTTAATAGGTAAAGATTATGCAATCATTAACTCCTATAAATGTATTGAAAACCATGAATTATTTGGGAGATGAAATTCCTTGTCAATAGTTGCTACCTACAAGCTCATTGAAATACATGACTAAACATTCATTACATATGCAGCTGAAGACAATAGTTCCCAGAGTTCATCTGAGAATTCTGATGATAGCAGTACAGCAACGAACTTTTTGAGGTGGATTTTTCAAAATACTTTTGGAAAGGTAATGGAGGTAATAGAGAACATTACTAAGCTTTTTGATCACTTGCTTCAACCTCAAGGCAGTGGCAAGGCGAAAGCTGAAGCTGGTAATCTGTTTGAGGATAGGCTGAGAACATCAGTCATGCTCTCTGTCGTGGTCCTCTTGGTTGTGGTGGTTACTCGATCCCACAATGCTTGACCCTAATCCGTTGACATCACAGGTGGTATTGCTCGTAAGTTGGCTTTCTGTTATAGTTTTTGCTGCAATGTATTTTGACACATCTCCTGTTTCAACTCATGCTTTGTTCTGAATGTCCAAGTCTGGCACTTTAGAGTCGGTAGGTTTCTGATATGGGCCTGTATGGAAAATTTGCAGCGTTTTAATGAACTAGTGGATGATTGAATATTTCATTTGATTCAATTTGTTGCTTGGAAATTTTTTGTTTAAATTGGATTTTCATTGTTGATTGTGACTCTACTCTTGAGTATTTTTTTTTTCTATTTCACTACACACAAGATGAAAGTTGCTCATTGTTTAATTCAAAAAAGAGTAGAAAGGAAAGAAAGAAAGCAAGAGGTAGTTTGTTGTAATCAAGACGACCCAGAACGCAGGGACCAAAACCGAAAGAAAAATAGAGCAAGCGAGAAGAAGGCCACTGATGCAGCAGCTCATCTTTGAACAAAATCCATGACGATGGCATGCACGCATCTTTTGATATGCAGGCAATTAGATAAGTAAATAATGAAGTCATTCAAGTTCAGACCGAAAAATAAAAGGAAAAAAAGAAGTCATTCAAGAATTCCAACAAACTATAGGTGACTAAACTCATCTAATTCAGTGATGATAACAAGAGATCGATAATAGCTTTTCTATTTTCCCAGAACAATGAGGCAAAGACCATACTAGCTAGATCAGATATCACATACAAAATCTCAATGCATTATGCACCCTACAGGCCTACACGTTATGACTCTTTACATTCCACGCAGCACGCTAGCTCAGTAGCTCAGCGTTTTTCACTCTAGTCTCTATTAACATGTCTGCTTTTACATATCTACCAATACCAGGAAACTTATTTGCACAACCTCCCACAGTTCCACTAACTAAAACCTCACTCCAACTCGATTGTTGCATCTAGTAGGGAATCCACGTCAGGAGTAACAACAACTCGCTGGCCGAGCTCTCCAAGAACACAACACTTCCTCGCTGCAGTGTTGATTGCAGCAACATCTTGGGCAAACACACAATCTGAACCGGGTGAAATCTGCACATATCAAACCATGTTTTTAATCCAATTCCAAACTTTAGGTGTCCATCAATGCAATGTTGTTTAGCTTTCATTTTAGTTTATGGAAAGGCAGAGGCTATATGACTTACATCATACAGTGCATCTCCTAGCTTGAACTTGACTGCTCCACTCTTGTAAACCAGCATCTTCCCCATATACCCCTCAGATAACTCTTCCAAACCACCACCCTTCTTTGCAGCACCTACCTTCTCAGATGGTGTTGAGCTTCCGACTTTCTCTTTCCCCTTTGCACTAGTAGATCGCTTGACCAATGGTAAAGTAGGAGGCAGCTGAACAAAGAGCAACTTCTCTTTCGGATTTTGCTCCTGTCACCAATCACCAGTAACATACCATCACCTTTACCATTTGATTAATTGCTCTACATTAATGTTTAAGAAACAAGAGATTCTCATCATTTCTTATTAATGAACTACTAACACTAACCAGCAGCCCGAGTTCTGAAGCACAGTTTATAGTACTCTCATCATACTCCTTTGCAGCATCCTCAACAAACTCCTTCTCATTAAGAATGTCTACAAAAGAATATAGTAGAACCAACTGATAAGCTTATCATTGCACCCAATAAAATCAGTCTCCTATTATAACAACAGAAGTACTCATTGAAAGCTATCAATTGCATGGAAAAGAAAAGGTCTGTAACTTTCAATATGCATCTAAAGAGAATACCTGGGTCTCCAGAGTAGGGCTTCCTCAGTGGAAGACTAATAGGATATTTGCTGTTCTCATAATCCTGCAGCAGCAGCACAGTAGCCAACGTTTAGGAGATGGAGACTAGAGATGATCAGCAAGAAAAGGAAAAGGGGTTAGTCACAATCAGATTTCTTACCCAAATCTCTACATAATGATTCTTGACATTCGAAATGGATGCATCCGCAGTATCAATGTCCATAGGCGCATCAGTTCCAGCTCCACCAGTAGCCAAAGGTGAAGATGACAGAATCTTATCACCGTCATATCCTTTGAATCCTAAGCTACTCCCTTGATCAAGATTTTCTAACTTCGGTACCCCATACGTCCTCAGGGAGCTTGATGATTTAGCTCCAGGACCAAATGCCACTTCCACAGTAGCTGCTGCTTAAAGAAAAATAACATGAATAGAAAGCACACAGTCTGAGTTGGCTGCACAGTAGGCTTCAAGCCTACAATGCTTACTACATTGCACATTACAGTGACCAAATCAACAATGCACAATAGCATTACACTAAATCTAGTAACCACAACCAAATAACCAGCAAAACCATAAGAAACGAGAGACATTACATTTTTTTTCGGCTTTAGGTGCACGTCTCGCCCGATTCTCCTGTAAATGCAGGGACAGAAAATCAATAATGTGTTGAATACATATACCTGAAAGCATACATATATCAGTGTATCACCAATACCAAATTCCTAGTCATACATTTACCAACCGCACAAGTTAAAATTTACAGTAAATTGGCGTTCCCTCTTTATCTCTCAAACCTAAAGACCATTCCTCCATATCTTTTTAGTTTTTACCTTGATTCTTTTACTAAAAGTAACCAAGCAAGGAAGGTAAAGGTGAAAACAACTTGCCAAAACAAGAAAACGTAGACTACAAACCTTTCATAGCAACCAAACAGGACCTTATGTTTAGTTTATTTTTCATAAAAGCCAAAAACAAACAATGTGTACCAAACACAGCCCAATCATTCTGACATTTAAACTTTCTATATTTTAAGAACAAAATAAATAAATAATAATAATCAGAAAAATAATAAAAATGGAATCGTTACCGAATATGTGGGATTATAATTAAATTACTACCTGGAACTTTCGAAGCAGAGCCTTGGCTTCTCTTTCTTCCTTCTCAGCATCTTCAACCTCACTGCATTAATAAAACAGAAAAAAAAATTGTTAGAGATTTGAATAATAATTGGGGATTAATTGGGAGAAATGAACTAGGGTTTTAGAAAAAGAAAGATTACAGAGTAGGGTTGGGCCTTCTGGGTTGAGCTCTGGGCTTGAACCTTCCCTGCAAGAAGAAGACAGAGCAAGAATTGGGATGAATTACAGATCTGTGAGATGGAATTGCAATTAGTTGAAGGAGAAATGATGAAATTGAAGAGCGGGATGGGGTTGTTACCTTCCGGCGAGGAGCAGAGGGGCCGTCTTTGTCCATGGCGGTTTGGTTCGTCGGAGAAGAAGTCCCAAAAAAAAATATATGATGGAAAACAGAGCGGTGAGGTGTGTCGAACCGCTGACGCTTCAGAGAGAATGAGGGAACTTTACCAACTGGACTGATAAGACTTATATGATAAAACCTAATGAAATTATAGTTATACTTGTATGTACGAATCAAATTCGGACCTCACCCATAATCTTGTTATCATTCGACAGTTGGGTCTGGTTCACTTGCATTAGTGTCTCATCCGATTACTAAAATCGGTTGGAAATAAAATGACTATACTTAAAAGTATTTCAGTTATCATTGAATTTAAATATGAAGGATGATTGAGCACGAGTTTCTTGGTCATTTTGTGACCGGATGAACATGGTTGTCACTTGCATTAAGATTATTTTCTGTTTTATTACCATATATTTTTGACCAGCAATTTTAGCATGATTGAAATGATGTATGATCAATAGTTAAGATACTTTGAACAGAAGTCATTAACAAATTGCAAGAGAGTAGTGACCTTAACTGTGGAGACTCGGATCAAACATTAGAGGGGTGATCCCTGAATTCATGCTTAGATGGGGGTTGTTTCAAGTTTCAGTTTTTGCGATTGTTTCTTTCGCACACTTCTTGCTTCTAGTTCCTATTTCATGTTTAGCCATCTTAGACGAACATGTTCTTGCAATCAAACGATTGTATTTTTTAAGCACTTGCATATTATCTGGTTCATAGTTATCAATTATTCCCAACGATCCAACTATAAGGGCCATGTTGGCCCAAGACCTTGCAAAAGAACTATCTTTTCCTTGGCTAATTGATAATCGAGAGCCTATTCGCTGCACCCCTGGGACAGCTGCACCAGGAGGCTTAACAGCGCGTGCAATCCAAACCACGTTAGCTCCGACTGGTGTTGTTTTGCCTTCCTTTCTCTTCTCTCATCTCCCTCTAACGTTATAATCATTATCATCTTCCTCACGCATGAGTCATGACCCATTCCTCCTTCTCCATCTCTTTCTCTCTACATCAACTTTGCTGACTGCAAAAATGCATGGGCGAGATCGATGGGTCTCAGCTGTCCCAGGGGTGCAGCGAATAGGCTCTCGTGAGGAGATCGAAGCAAGTGACTATTCTGGGCATCGAGAAGAAACTCAGATTGAGCTCCATGGTTCAACAGTGAGTGGTTGCTCCTTCTTCTTCTTCTATTAGCGCTGAGAAGAAACTCAGACTGGCGGTCTCTGAATCGCCGGCATCGAGGTTTGGATAATCAAGTGAGTGAGTGTTGTGGGCGTCGTCATCGGAAAAACTATTATAGGCATCGAGTTTTCCGCCACGACTATTTCCAACAGCAGGCCTCATTGGACAGTTTATGTTGAGGGTTGAAACCCAGCAACACAACTCCGTAAGCTGAATACAAGAATGATCCTGATGCTAGGAGAAGTGGAATTGGGAATGTGTTTGCTCTACAGAAGTGTATTCTTTTCTTTGATGCCACTCAGACCATCCATTTTTAAGTGTATTCTTTTCTTTGATGTGAATGCTTACCGTTAACTATTTTGTTTATCTGTGGCAGAACTTGAGCGATGGGATTGATAATGTAGCGCTTCAAGATATGTTTAGGAAATTCAGAAATGTGTTGTCTTGCAAAGTTGCCATGTTTGAGGATGGGAAGAGTAAAGGCTACGGATTTGTTCAGTTTGAGACTGAGGAGTCAGCTCTTGCTGCTACAGACAAGCTAAATGGCTTTACAGTTGCAGACAAGCAGTTGTATGTTGATTTCCTATCTCATTCTATACTCTGTAGAATAAGATTATTATGAGAAACAAATGTGCATGACTGATTACCATTCACCGTTCCGTTTGCAGCATTTATAGGGATGTTCAGGTGTGATGATGTTCAAGAAAAGCATCGGGTCATTGGGAGTGGAGCAATGGATGAATACAAGAATGATAATGGCCTTCTATGCGGGACTAGTGAGCTGTAAGTATTAATGACAGGAAATGAGTTGTGTTGGTTTGTAATACTAATAGTTTGGTTTAAAAGGCTCTGTATGTAAACAAGAACAAGTGGTTGGAAAGATTGGTTAAATAAGTCTTGACTATCTTTCAGCGCTAGCCTTTCCTGGTTGGATTTATCTAGTGACGAGAACAACTTATGAAATCTTTTAGTATGAAATCTAAGAACTTATGGTTTAAAAGGCTCTGTATGAAATCTATTCCATGCATTCAAGCAGTGTGAAAAACTGCATTGCTTGCCAAGTGCAAAATTTTCTTAACTGCATACCTAAGGGACTTGTCTTTTCTTGTGGAATTCAGAGGCGTAAAACAGAACATACGGGTCTTAATGACATCTCTAGCAGGAGCCATGGGGTCTTCGCGATTTTTCTTTCCACTCCATGTCAGGATGTTTACAGGGCTGTTGTTACTGGGTAGTGGAACCTCATAGACTTGACAGGTATTGTTTCTAATACTTCTTTAAGAAGCTTAAAAGAGAGGTAGCTGAGATTATCATATCAAATGGAGATAGAAACGTATTTTAGCTGCTAATTTGATGGTTATGAGATATGGTACTGATTTTTTTTTTTTACTTCAATTGTTTTGATTAGGGACCTGTGGTGTCGCAGAATTGTTTGTCATCTATATTAGACCAAGGTATGCTAATTTGCCCACAAATGCACTATTTTCTTTAATCTGAATTTACAAATGTCATTGCTGATTCTTTTTTACTTATTTGGTTTGTATATAAGTTGCGCAGAGAAAGGAGAATCTCCATTCAGAGATAGGGAATGTCTTATGGGTTCTCATATAGTGTTGACTGGTATGCAACTCAATCTCATTGATAGTTATGTTTGGGATTACACTCCATAGCTTGATATGATCTCCATAGATAATACACTTCATGTTAGTTTTTGTAGGCCACTATCTTTGGTGTTAGCTGCATTATTGAAAAGAAAATAACCAACATACAAATACAGGGTTGACAGTCCTTAATCAATGTACCTTTTGGTAGGCTGATGCAAGGGGTTCTCCTTCTCTGGTGGCTAGAGGGTTTGCTACTGCATAGGTAGTTGCAGCTGCAGAACAAATTCAGAAACATGTAACAAATGAAAAGGCAAGTTCCGTTAGTGTTCTTTTGGTGGCTTTCATTTTGACGATGTTGTATATAAGACATTCTTTTTATATGCCAGGTGGGACACCATTAAAAGACTGCAGGCCAAAACAGGGGTTGTATTCTGGTAGTTTATTTTGTATGGTCTTGCCTTGGTTTGATGCATTGTTGATTATTTATATTATAACTTGGTCTCATGGTTTTCTCTTCTAAATTGTAACTCTGGTCGATGTGGTTATTAGAACTATTGTCAGTGTAGTGTTTTGAGTTCTCATGCCTTGTACCTCTTTATGATCTTGCATTCCCTCTTGGCATGTTCCTATACAACAAATGGTTAGTTTATTTGTAAACATGAGATTTCTGTTTGGGAGTGTCACTAGGAGTCTTCCTGGAGTAAACATAATAAATTTGCATGATTTATTTTACTCATTTCAGGTATCACATTATGCAATTACCATGGAATGATGGTTTTTTTTTTCTATAATTCCAATATTCTCTTTCCAGCTAATATTAATCTGTGCACTAATTTGCTTTGGTAGCATCTTTGCTGAAGTGGATTCCTCTCACTAGTACCCAGCAATAAACTGTCAATTTGCAGATGCTGAATTTGGGTTCATGAGATCAAGAGTTTCTGGGGTATTAGATGAGGTAGTTGACCAATTTGTATCCTCCATCCGTTTTTTTTTATTTGTTATTTTTTTCTGGTATGGAGTTATTCTTTTAAGTCGTCCATCTATAGATCAACTAAACTCTATCAAACTATTGAATGCCATGTTCACATAACTGCCTGCTTATACTTAACTCTCTGGTGTTCTGTTTTCAGTGTGCATCAGGCATCATATTCCTGATTATATGAAGGAGTTAGAATCAGAAAGATGTTCATTCCTGGCTTGTACCAGCATGTTACAGATCTCATGTTCAATATAGAAATAGTTATGTATATTAATTATTTTATTGATTTGATAAATCAAATTGTAGGTGAAGGAGTTAGAAAGATGTTCTTTCCTGGCACTGTACCAGCATATTACAGATCTCCTGTTCAATGTAGAAATAGCTATGTATATTATTTATTATATTGATTTGATAAACCAAATTGTAGATGACACAGCCTGCCAATTTGTTTATGCTAGACAAGGTATATCCCCGCGCGTTGCTGCAGTTTGTGATACCGGTTATTGACTTGCCTTAAATGCTTTTGTATTGAAAAATTCAATTAAGGTGGCGAAACATTAAGAACCTGTTACAAGTGTGGAAACAGAACCTATGCGGCCCCCTATGGACAACATTGTTACATGTACCAAAGAATTAAACTCTATCAAAAAATAGTTACATGTTTTGCCTATCTGGGAAACAAAATACTGTGCATGTTGAGGTTGCAATGACATGTAGAACCACCACTTAAGTCTATAATTTTCGTACAAAAAACACACAGATATGGATATTGCTGGGGAGTTCATGAAACAAAAAGGTCCAAATGATTCCGATTCTTCCTTCCATTTAGACTTTGTTTTGCTCCCTTGATCTCTGGTACATAAGCATTCAAATTCAGTTAAAATATAGTTATGTATAAGGTAAACACTAAAGAAGCAAATGGGATCATGATCATGAATATAATGAATACTGCATACTTTGCTGCCCCTTTGCTTCCTTGTCCTCTGTACATCAGAAAGCATCCTTTAGACAGAAGATCAATTTGGTGATTAACAATAGTCTTTATAATGGATATGTAACATATATTTTACACAGATGATTCGGAATTAGTTGGTTGACTACACATATAGGTAGTCATTTTGCTGCTGCTTTGCTTACTGTTTCATTGGCAGATTATGGCTATAGTACCCCTGACATTAGTTTCATTGGCAAGTCGAGGTTTAGGAGTGTTAGTTGTTGGTAGTATTACAGCCCTATTAGTTTGCCCTGCATAAACGCATCAAACTATTAGCAAAGGGACACGGGAGACCGAAATGAAGTTATGCGAAAGAAACATTTTAGTACATGGAGATCAAGTTGTCGTTAAGGTCCTTCAACTTTGATAATCTCACCTTTGGTCAATGTTGGTTGTTTGCACAGAACCAATAAGCCAAGTAAGAACTACACCACCAGTAATGGGACTAATAAGCATTAGCCTGTCAAGCAAGAATTTGAAAAATTAGGCTATTTAGAAAGTAAAATAAATGTTCGGATCGATGTTGACGAAGCCCAGATTGCTTGGAGGGGTTGAGGACGGAGCCGTCGAAGATTTGTGGAGCAGTCGAAAAGGATGAGATCGTTCTTGACGACAGTGAGGGAGTGCTTGGCACGGTGAGGGAGGACTGGGTGCTTGACAGAGATGGTGTTTCTGTCGATGTGGTTGTCGACGGCGGAGGAGAGGTGAAGAAGAGTCCCCCTCCCCCCACATGGGGAAAATAATGGGGTTTGAGAAAGAAATGGATTTGGGGAAGAATGGGGATATGCCGAACTCTAACCAGAAGAAGAATTTGTTTGTGGAAAATTTTTGAAAATTTTCGTTTGAAATTGCTCCAAAATTTTAGCGGAAAGATTACCCCTCAAATTTTGGCCACTTTGACCAACGAAAATTACCAAATTTGTCGCATGCGTGCCTAAATTTTACTACTTTTCCACGATCTTACTCAAATTTAGTAATTAAACAAATATTCATAAAACATAAATATTTAATAACGAATCTTACTCAATTGAATGAAATTATTACCAGAAATCATTCATATTTAATAACAAATCTTATTTAATAGTCGCAATAAAAGTTTACAATATTATACTACAATTACATTTAATGCAAATTCTATAAAAAGTTGCATGATTTACTTTCATCGGTTATCATAATTATTGACATTATACATCATTTTGATTCTTGTCAATTTATAAAATATGTTTCAAAATAAAAACAATCTTAACACAAATTGGCACAATTCAGTTTGATTTATTCTTCAATCAATCATGGTAATTTACTGATAATCATAAGTGAAGATAATTATGGTTGACCGCTTGGATCGAGTCTCGAACGTTGCCGAATCAAGTTGAATTTTATACCATAGCTCTGTTTTACTATAACGTTCATATCAGACGGAATAATTTTCATTTTATGAATTTTAGTTATCGAAATCACAACGTGTCTACTAATGTGATATAACTTGTTTAATAGGTTATACAACTTTGTGAACCAACTACATAGAGGAAGCAAAAATTTCAAAAATCTCGTGAAATAAGATGTGATCGAAATAGTGAAATACGAATATGGTTGAAAAATCACGTATTTCAGGTAACGTTTGGGTGCCGATAAAAGCGGTCAACCATTTTTACGCTTAATCTTCCCAATGGAAGCCCTATCTTCGAAAGGTAAACGTCTCTAAATTTTTATATGTGCGGCTACGTCTCATCTATGTGAGAGTTTAACATGTGGAAGAATCGACCAAACTAGGTCACAAAGAGATAGGTAAGAGTGTTTCCATGTGATAAGTGACGACGGATTATGGTTGACCGCTTCGATCGAGCCCCGAACGTTGCCGAATCCAGTTGAATTTTATACCATAGCCCTCTTTTAGCATAACGATCATATCAGAGGGACGAATTTTCATTTTGTGAATTTTAGTCATTCGAATCACAATATGCATACTAATGTGGTATAACTTGTTTAGTAGGATATACAACTTTGTGAACCAACTATATAGAGGAATCAAAATTTTTAAAAATCTCGTGAAATAAGATGTGATCGGAATAGTGAAATACAACTATGATTGAAAAATCACGTATTTCGGGTAACGTTTGGGTGCCAATAAAAGCGGTCAACCCTTTTTACGCTTAATCTTCCCTACGGGAGCCCTATATTCGGGATGTAAACGTCTCCAAATTTTTACATGTGTGGTTACGTCTCATTTATGTGAGAGTTTAACGTGTGGAAGAATCGACCAAACTAGGTCACGGAGAGATAGGTAAAAGTGTTTTCGTGTGATAAGTAACGATATATTAGAGTTGACCGCTTGGATCGAGCCCCATACATTGCCGAATGAAGTTGAATTTTATACCATAGGCCTGTTTTACCATGAGGATCATATCAGACGGACGAATTTTCATTTTGTAAAATTTAGTCATCGGAATCACAACGTACCTACTAATGTGGTATAACTTCTTTAGTAGGTTATATGGAAACATACAACTTTATGAACCAACTATAGAGAAGAAGAAAAATTTTCAAAAATCTCGTGAAATAAGATATGATCGGAACAGTAAAATACGACTATGGTTGAAAAATCACGTATTTCAGGTAACGTTTGGATGCCGATAAAAACGGTTAACCCTTTTACGCTTAATCTTCCCTATGAGAGCCCTATATTCAGGAGGTAAACGTCTCTAAATTCTTACATGTGTGGTTACGTCTCATCTATGTGAGAGTGTGTGTAAGAATCAACAAAAATGGGTTACCGAAGGATAGGTAACAACGTATTCGCATGATAAGTGTTTGAAATTGAAGTTGACCGCTTAAATCGAGCCCTGAATTTACATTCATTACCCAGATAATGATTTGTAGTTAATAATGTATTGTTAATAATAGATAAACAACAAATGAGACACTTCTAAAATTCTTGCTTTACTTGAATAATAGCTGGATCATTGTTTATAGGTGGGGAAGGCTTCCAGATGGAGAAGATTTAACCTTTAAATCAATTAATAGCAATAATAAATAGAGAGTACTGAACTTGTCATTGAAAGTATTCAAATTGAGCAAGTTATAGCCACTCAAAATATTCAAGCAGATTTGTACATTCACGTCTCAAATATAGACAATACTTTCAATATTCAGACCAAGGGGTATACATGAGCATTGCATAAAACATATCGACCAATCTATTTTATCAACCACAAAAACCTCAACACTACCAATTAACCTCAACCCAACCAAATGATGTCAACAATTACAAACAAACAAACTCACTATTACAACCTGAAATTCAATGAACTGTCCTTTAACAAAACGCAACACTAGACTAGACTTGCCAGCTCCAACATCACCAAGAAGGACCTGAAACACAATACCAAACACCACTCCAATGATCACAAAATGCAAATTCCAAAATCAAAGAAAACATTAAACTAAACAAGGAGAGGGTTTCAACACCTAACACAAAACTAGATTTTCCTACATTAGCATTAGAGAAGGGATATACCAACGAAACAACTTACAACCAAACAATAGCTCAGATTCTGATTTTCTCGCTTCTTGAATTATGGACAGAACTTCTTCAGTGCTTTGGATGGAATATTTACATCATTGCTCTGCCAACTTCCTCCTTCCATGAGCTCCATAGGATAGTTCTTAAGGGTGGCTTTTAATTCCTGCGATTGTAATTCTCTGCGAGAAAAGACCACAATGAAAGGACTAACACTAACCAATTAAAATCAACTCAAAACACATAAACAAAGCCAAGATATTGGTTAGGAATGGAACTGCTCTGAGTATGAAATGGTTGCAAGACAACTAGCAATCTAGCAGTGAACTTAGTTAATTAAGTCAGGAATAGAATTGTTCGCTTATAACACACAAGATTTTCTTTTCCTCTTTAGGGGGATTAATGCCTCAATAGTTAACTCGAATTGTGTACTACCTTCAACACTTAAACAGATGCTACATTATTACCTTTTCGGGGTTTTCCACAAATATCTGAGATAAAACATGCCTACATTCGATGGAAACATGCCTACATGCATTACAAATTCTCCCAAAGAGTTCTCCTCCAGCAGCATACTCCATTACTATGGCTAAATGAGTTGGTGTCTGAAGAACCTGCTAGGAAGACATCCAATATTCCATCACTAAAGCACATGAATTGATCGGAAATTGGCCATGGTATGGAATGTTACTGCTGAACTTTTTAAAGAAGTGACAGGAAGTACACACTAATTTAAGCACACTAGAAGCATAAATTAGCATGTTTTGTTTTCAATCCAACCTCAACAGATGCTGATGCAAAAGCAAGCTTATACAAACCTGAATCTGATAGACACAAAGGAACAAGGAGATTATGTGGGAGAAGACATTATATAAGCTTAGCGATTATTCATTCACAGTTTTCTCTTTTAGAAAGATCATAATATACAGTCTTTATTAAACAAAATATCATAATCTCTTTTAGAAAGATTATTCTTTCAGACAGTCCACACAAACTTTGGTTTACCAGCTAAGGAAACACAATCAACTCTCCGATAAGCCTCAACTATCAGAAACCCAAACCCACAGTTGATCAACAATTCCACACAAAGTCCTCATCCAACAATCACAATCAAAGCTAGATCATCAACCAAAACCATAAAAAACCTAGTCTAGTGCGCTTCAAAAACCCAAAGCTAGGAAGTTGTGCCGATGATGCCGGAAACGATGACCAGTACTGCGATCTCATGAGTGCGTGGGTTGAATCGAAACGACTGGGCTTAGAGTTCTGAGGCTAGCGTTTTTGAAATTGGGGGAAATTGATAAACTGAATAGAATTAAAGCGGAAGCAAAGACTAAACTAGACTCACAGAAGCCACAAACTTAAACCCAGATGTGTTGATCCAAACTTGAATCAACGCATAAAGAAATAAGAGTGGTAAGAGTAATACCTGAAATTCAGTGATATAGGTTGCATAAAAGAGAAGGATTGCAAAGATAGTGGGTTTGGGTGGCGGGGTCGGAGCGGGTGTACTAGGTAGAAGAAGAAGACGCAGTGTGGTTTAGTAGGAAGAAGCCTTCTTCGACCCTCACTCGCCTGACTAACGGCCACTAACGCCCAAATTGATGTTGATCCACGTGTTGAAATCATGTTGAAATCATGTTGAAATCAACGGTTCAGATTAATGGTGCAGCTGTCCCAGTGGTGCATGGAATAATTTTCGTTGATAATCATTTGTAAGGATGTGCAATTCAACACAGGCGTATTCAGTTACTGCTTATGGAAAGGTAAAAACATATAGAAAGGAAACCAATGTAAGTTTTCATTTGAAAAGAACTAAGTATGGACTGATCTTCCCAGCTCTAAGGAGAAGTGTGGCCCAAATGTACAAGTCGAAATAACTCCGAGGAAACAACTAGTGCCGTCGTAGAACAGCTATATACAAGATTTGGAATGGGCATGGATAGTTGCAACCTAAAGCCGCCAAGAAAAGAAGTGTGTTCTAAGAAGTCCCACTGTTGAAATCCCTAAAATGACTGAACTCAGAGCACACCATAATTGTCAATGTGTAAGTTGAGCAATTCCTCTGCAAACAGGGTTAGTAATTCACTACTGATGGAGAAGATGGTTAGCTACAACATAACGGATAGTGTTAAGATATACCCAACTACCAAGAGAAAAACTTTTCTAGACTCATTCTTACTCAAACACCCTTGTGCACACTACATAACTAAAGCTATGCAAACCTCACCCCGTCATTCAAATGAGAAAACTCCCATGGAGAAAACCACCCATCCGGGTGAGTTTAAAACTTCTCACATGATTCTTATTTTCAGAAAAGACAATCACTAAGTTTACGAATCATGCTGTAAACTATGTAAGTCAACATGATATCATAAAACATCGTTACCAAATATTCAGAACAAAACTTCTAAAAGACATTAGTAACAAGAAATATTAGGAGCAAATCATAGAAACATAAAAATTAAGTCCAACATAAGCAACATAAATAATATGAATGATATGGTTTGATGGCTTCTCCAACATGAGAGTAATCACTGAAGTTCCACAGCCAAGTATCTGCAAAGGTCATAACATTATAGCAAGGTTAAAGATGTGAGTCCCAAACTTCCAACAAAGTCATGGCAAGAGGTAAGAAATCACGTTGACAAGAGCTCCAAGAAACGTTAGTCCGTTAGTCCTGTAAAAGATTTACATAATGGCAACAGAGAATTGTCAACAACAGAAATAACACGATAATAATGAATTATGCAGTGACTTTATCCAAGTGTGTGCAATGAGTATGGAGACAAAATAAAGGTGTGCCCCCTCCGATGATAAGAAGGAAGACTACAAACCATGCATCATGAAGTTCATCCCTCAACAAGGATAACAAGGATTTTAAAGGCGAATGAATTATATACGACAAAAATGGCACCAAAAGAATAATAATCATTAGAAAGTCTTTCTTCATTTCCTTGTTCTTTATTGGTGCCATATCCAGAAATTTCTTTGGGAACACATACTTACCATAGTAGCATGAACATCTGTTTTCTGAACACGACCTTCACATATACAAAAGACCAAGTGAAAGCCCCGGTGTGAAATAAAATTAACAAAAAAGAAAAAAGAAGAAGAAGAGAAAAAGGGTAAAAATGCTGCAAAGTAAATTCTAGAAAATACACATTATTTACCAGCTCCCACCCACTCAACAAAGCAAGAGGGAGAGGAGCTGAAGGAGCAACATTATTAAAATCCCTCTTTAAAAATTTACTTAGTATAAATTTGATGGACACAGCTAAACAGGCATGTATTGTATCTGTATATACATATTGATGATGCAAAATCCTATAGTAGAAACATTTCATACCATTGCACACTATTGTAACACATTAATGCTTGTGTAGTTAAACTTTTCATTTGAAAAAGTAGTAGTCAAATATAATTTCAGAGAAAAACATGGGTACACCTTTCCAAAACTTTAAAATCTGGTAGAATGTTGCTTAACATCGCAATCAATAGGCAATAAAAGATATGTCAAAAACATATGATACCAAGGATATGTCAAAAACATTTGATACCAAAGATGTCTCCATATATTGCTCTGCTTAAGTAAAAGTAAAACTGATGCTGCTCAAAAAACAGGTTAGAGAGATTTTATCTATAACTAAATGAATGTCCCAGCCTATTCATATGAATCAGATATATCAGATATATGAGCAAAGCAGCATAAGAAATACAGCAAGTAGGCATCCAAATGATACAGAAAACCCAGACATTTATTAACAGAATCAAACAAAAGACAAGCAGTGCATACCTGTCAACGTGAGTGAAAGCAAAGGACCATATCATTTAGTCTCTGCCATGAACTTCTCATACTCTGCATCTGCACCATAGGTTGCTTTCTCTGTAGCAGCCGCAGGAGGGGGAGTACTTGTGGCCCATGGCACATTACCAATGCTCTGAGATGGGTCTGCAGTTGAGGGAGGAGGAGGAGGAGGAGGAGGAGGAGGAGGAGGAGGAGGAGGTGGAACATCATTGTAGTAAGATGAGTAACCATATGAAGAAGCAGGATAAGTATGTTGGCCATTTGGTGGCATTGCGGGCAGAGAGCTCCCATACATATTAGTTGGTATAGGTTGGCTAGAATTTTCAGATTGAACTCCTGGAGGAGGGTAACTCTGCTGTGCTTCACTGGAGGGTGGCTGAGGTGGTGCACCAGGGGGAGGAGGGTATCGTGCACCATAACCGGCCATAGGCTGACTCATAGGAGGGTAGTACATGTTCGAACCAGGAGGAGGAGGAGGAGCATAAGGAGCATAAGGAGGTGGAGCAGGGGGTCCCCATGGAACTGGATTACCCGAATACATAGGTGGAGCAGGAGGACCACCTGTGTTAAACTGCTGGGAGGGATAGGCACCAACAGGCTGACTGGAAACAGGGTATGATGGCATCGCCGAGGCCAGCGGCCCAGGAGGCACAACAGTCTGGGGAGGCTTGCCAGCAACTCTGACAGCAATTGATCGCCCTTCAAGCTTATAGCCATTCATGCTTGCAATAGCATTATTAGCCATCTGAACATCAGCATACTTCACGAATCCATAACCTTTACTCAATCCAGTAACTCTGCCCTTGATTACTTTGGCCATCACAATGTCACCAAACTGTGAAAACATACCGATCAAACCATCATCCTCAAGTGTAGGTGGCAGGTACCCAATGTACAGATTTGTGTCGTCATGTTCCTTTGTAGTAGAGGCTTAATCCCAGAAAAACCCAACCCTGGATGTGATGCACCGCTAGCACTCCCACCACTATTAGACCAGGGAGGATTGCTCGCTGAAGTCCCTGGACCAAGAGCCAGAGTTGCCGTCTGCTTAGTTGCTGACTCAGGAACTGTCCCACCTAACTCAGCCAAAAAATTCTGATACTCATCATCCATCTTCTTCCCAGATGTTCCCTTCATCGGACAATCAATAGTAGGATGCCCACCATCACCACATATCTTGCAAAGCACATCACTCTTAAAGGTCGAAGTTCGTGACGGACACGCATACTGACGATGCCCAGGCTCACCACATAACCTACAATACTCCTCATCCCTAATAGTCCCATTCAAGGCCGCGAGTTCCCTAAGCTGTTGTCTCTTATGCTCATTCAACACCTCATCCACAGGCTGCAAGAGCTTCTCCACCATCCCAGCCGCAGCATCCAGAGCATCTTGCGTATCAGCCTCAACCAGAACATGCACGTCCTCATTCTCCGACGGATCAGGTTTCAAATCCCTCTTCTGTTGCAACCTCCCCTCCTTCACAGACCCCTTCCCCCTAATGACAATTTTAGCCCCGGTCTCTTTCTCCATCCTCTTCTGAGTATTCCCCCTCGGGCCGATTATAAGCCCGATAAAATTGTAACCGGGATACTCTTTCATTGGAATGTAAAGCTTCTTGTGAAGCTTCGGCGGCCTGTAATCCGCCGGAGGCTTGTAATTAGGGTTCCGCTTAAGAATCTGAGCAATAATCTCCTGCCTCTCTCTATTCAACCTCTCACGCGCTCGAAACTCTCGAGTGTTGATCCTAATCCCCATGTTATCATACACAGGCTCCGGCGACGGAGACCTAGCTCCTTCGGGTCTGTCATCCAGAGGCAAACCCGAAGAGAGCATCCGGCTAATCTCAAGCAGCCTACTATTCAAAGCTTGAATCTCGGGATCGAATTCTATACATACATCCCATAAAATCCGGCAACTGAACCACCGGCTTGGGATCCTCGGCCGCCCACCGCGACTTCCGCTTCCTCTTCCCGCTGCCGGACTCATCCCCCTGGCTCTCCGACTCAGGCTGCGGGTCCCACCGGCTGCGGCGGCGGCGCCTGCTCGTGGTCTCCTCCTCTCCGCCGGAGAGGGAGACCTCCCTGTCGGTGGTGCCGCTCTGCGTGTTGGTCAGTCCGTTCTCCGAGATCAACAGAGCGACAGCCTTGCTGGCGTCGGCCGGAGTGCCGTTCTCGGCGGCGGCGTGGGAGGCTAGAGTTTGCGATGGCGGCGGGGAGGGGTCTTTGTAATCGGAGACTAGAGACTCCGGAGGGTTGTGGTTGTTGGAGGCGGGTTGGTGATCTAGGGTTTCGGTAGGGTTTGGTGGGATGGCCTCCATGGATTTTCAGATCGAAGAAGAACAGAGAGATGTGGTTGAAGACGAAAACTAAAAGAGTGCGGAGGCGAGGGCGTATTTATACAGATATCGGTGAACAGTAACTTCTTCAGGCCCAGCCCAAATAGTTCTTGTTGGACATTTGTTCGGGTCGGTGTCGACTAATAATGAGACATAGGATTACAAATTCATTGAAAAAAATTGCAAATATTCGATAGTTATATGGAAGTATAGGATTGAGCATATAAGAGTGTTACTGAGAGTATTGATTGATGTTTATTAACTACATGCAAGAGAATCGTTTAGTTACAGATTCTACATTATAACTTTTACATTGTCTTTGAGCATAATAGGCAGTGAAAGCCATAACAGAACAATAGCAAAGTTTCTATCCAACAAGAGTTGCTCGAATCTTTTTCAGTTCAGACACAACATCACCGATATTCTTTCGGTCTGTTGGGGATTCCACAGAGCATGCAACTCCAATACCTAATATTGAACTCAAGCATTCTTCAACACCATCATTGGTGCTCTGCCTCGGATTGACTTCTTCAACAAGTGACGAGTCTGCAATCTCTGAAACTCGTTCCCCAATGGCCATCTTCACACACTTGTGAAGGTTCAAACCATCCATGAAGATGTGGTCAGTAGGTCTCTTCCCTGTAAATATCTCTAACAAGAGAATGCCGAAGCTGTAGACATCTCCATATGTTGAAACCTCACTTCCCATTCCATACTCTGCGGTTCAAACATCACAGTTGTTAGCAAAAACAGCTCTCATTGATGAAACTACCAAGCTAGCTACAAAAAAAAAAAAAAAATAGTTGTACAAAATAACATGTAAGTACATACCTGGAGCAGCATAACCAACAGTCCCTCTTATTCCAATGGAACTTGATTGATTTGCTGAAACGTTATCGGCTAGTCTTGAGAGGATTCTAGCTAATCCAAAATCAGCAACATGTCCCGTCAAGTCGTGGTCCAAAAGAACATTGCTCGGCTTGAGATCACAATGGACTATTGCTGTTTCGCAATGATTATGAAGATAATCCACTGCACATGCAACGTCAATGGTAATGTCTAGCCTCTGAACAAGACTTAAACTCTTTGGTGTGTCTTCTGTCTCAGTAGTTGGATGCAGCCACTCCTCTAAGCTCCCATTCTCCATGAGCTTATAAACCAAAGCCTTGAAATCATTACCATGAGAGTCCACACCGGAACATGCAGTTATAATCGGGACTAGATTTCGGTGTCTGATATTTCTGAGTGTCTCACATTCAGCTAGGAAACTCTTGGAAGCTCCTCCGCGTAACATGTTAAAAACCTTCACAGCAACAAGCTGTTCTTCATCTTCACCAAGAATTCCTTTGTATACAGAACCAAAACTACCAGCACCAATCAAATTTGATGCAGAGAAGCCATCAGTAGCTTTCAAGAGAGCACTATACGACACTCGTAAAACAGAGTTCGCCAATGTGCTTGATGGAGTTTCTTTGCTTCTCTTTTTCAAGAAACAAAGAAAAAGAAACGTCAACAGCATAGCTACTCCAAGAACAGTGAATGCAGAGACTAATGAGATTGTTAGTTTCTTGCTAGAAGACCTCGATTCTTTAAACTTGCACTTTGGAAGGTGGAGATCAGAAATACCTCCGCAAAGTCTTGTGTTTCCGACAACTGAAATGACACTTGCATTGTTAAAGACACCTTTAACTGGCACTGCACCCCAAAAGTCATTGAAAGACAGGTTAAGTTGCTTCAATTCTCTAAACTCCGCCAGAAATTCAGGAATTTCACCAGAGAGATTGTTGTGTGAAAGGTCTAACTCTTGAATCCCTTTCATGGAGCTCAAAGCTGAAGGAATGGGGCCGTCAAAGAAGTTCCCTTGCAAGAGAAGGACTTCTAAACTCTCACAGCTACCAAGGCTACTTGGAAGATTTCCTGATAGCATATTGTTAGAGACATTTAACCCATCTAGATTTTTCAGCTTTCCTACCTCCGAAGGAAGAGAACCACTGAGACGATTATGGGACAAATCCAAATATATTGATAAGGAGGGAAGGCCAATAACTTGTGGAGGAATCTCGCCAGCAAGGTTATTGCCAGAAAGGTCCAACTGCAGCAACGAACGACATTCCCCGAGGCTTGCAGGAATGGTGCCATTAAAACTATTTCCTTGCAAATGGAGTTCAAGTAATGATGTCAGATTTCCAAGAGAGGATGGGAGGCTCCCTGATAATCTGTTGTTAACAAGAACTAATCTCCCAAGACCTGAAAGCTTCCCAATGTCGGTGGGAATGTTACCTGTGAACATGTTATAACCCAAATACAATTGTTTCATGTTGACCATATTCCCTATCCCTGCAGGGATGCTTCCGTGTAAACGGTTATCCAAAACATGTAGAACTGAAAGGGTTGAGATATTAGTTATTGATGCGGGCAACGTCCCTCCGAAGTTGTTGAATCCTATTACCAACAACTCCAACTTCGTGGCATTGGTCAAGTCTGATAAAAATCTTGAGTCCCCATCACCGCCACTTCCGAGATGATTACCATGACTTGCGAACCACCAAAGGTTACGAAGCTTTTGTATATTCGGCACTTGCCCTGTTAGTTTGTTATAATGAACTTGAAATACCGCTAGATTAGTAGCATTGCTTATTGAGAGAGGAAGTGATCCAGTAAACTGATTTTCAAAAATGCTAAAAAATTGGAGATTCGGGAGGGTTCTGAATAAGGATGGGGGCATGCTCCCTTGAATCTGGTTGTCTGCTATGCCAAAAACAAGGAGACTAGAGATGTTATAGACGGAGGGAGGGATGGTACCAGACAACCTATTTATTTCTACTCCAAAATATGATAATTTTTTCAGTTGGCCTAGAGAACTAGGAATACTGCCCACCAAGTTATTCTGATGAGCACGAAGTGTGTCAAGACTGGAAAGATTACCCAAGGAAGGAGGCATCTCTCCTGTTAACTTATTAAGTGCCAAATTAAGATACTCAAGCTTAGACAAAGAACCAAGTTGTGGAGGAATGTTACCTACCAGCTTGTTGTTAAAAACAGCGAGGGCTCTGAGGTTGAAGCAATTGGAGATATTGGCAGGAATATGACCGCTTAGTGAGTTGTTTCCTAAATGTAACATCAACAACCTCCGCAAGTGCCCAATTTCTGGAGGAATTTTGTTGGTGAGGCTATTATCGTAGAGGATTAACTCCCTCAGGAAGCTCAGGTTTCCTATGTGAGGAGATATGGACCGGGACAACTTCAGGGAAGTTAGGTTCAGCTTAGTGACCCTCTGAAGATGGCGTCGGCTGCAGGTGACACCATACCACATGCAAAAATGAGTGGACTCATTCCAGGAGCTCATGACCGGCCGATTAGGATCTTGGTGTATTTGAGCTTTAATGGCAAGCAGTGCGAGCCTATCCGTCTCGTTTCCTCCTCCAAGCTCCAGCCTATTGCTGTCCATGGTTGAGGCCATGGAGCTGCAGCAACAAACAAAAGCAAATGCTACTACTAGTAGTAGTGCTGGTGTATGGGAGATCAAGTATGTTGGGGTCAATTTCACATGCACCATTTTGTATCGGTTATGAGGTTGTATCTAGTAGTAGTGCTGGTGCATTGGAAAGTAAGTAAGATGAGGTGATTTTCATACCCGAAATCTACAACATTTTGAATTGGTTACGGGGTTGTGAAGAATTGTAAGCTCCACTTGAGGCCATACACAACTAGCTTAATTATAGGTTAGGGCATACGGGATCAGATGATCTGCATCGCACACTTTGGTTGGTTGAAGTTGAAGGTTTGAAGCAACGGGCGATCAAGCATTGTTGACCGACTTTACTTGCTTCCAGTACAGTGGTGAACAATTTCACTGACAAAAGACTTCAAAATGTCTAGTCTTTGCATAAAATTCCGCATCGCACACTTTGGTTGGTTGAAGTTGAAGGTTTGAAGCAACGGGCGATCAAGCATTGTTGACCGACTTTACTATCTTCCAGTACAGTGGTGAACAATTTCACTGACGAAAGACTTCAAAATGTCTAGTCTTTGCATAAAATTCCAACCCATGGTATACGAAATTATATGTCGATGAGTGGTGCATTAGTGCTTTTAACTATATACTCAAATATGTCTAAAAGAAATGTTTCTAGAGTCTTTGGTGTTCTGATTAACTATTCGTGTGGCATTGTGGACTAAATGCTGGTGCTTTTATGCTCTCATTTGTAGAATTACTTGGGGATGACTCATCACTGATCATACCAAGGTAGAAGGATGTATATTCTGCAGTTGTCTCCCTAACAAGTTCAGGAATTTTGAATTCAAGTTGTGATACATGTCCAGTTCGCACACTTCATTCCGCATAGGGCACCGCCTCCGCGCCACTCAATTATAGACTACTATGCAAACTGGAATTAGGCACATCCTTATCCCGCGGGGTGTCATAGTCCTTGCGGAAAACCTATCTCGCGTGGGCCGCGGACTCAAACCATTTCACGATCTCCTGAAGCTTGCTTCCATCTCGCCTTGCTTACGCGAAGTCATCTCACAATTTCGCGTGAAGTCCAGTTCGCACGCGAACTCTGTAATCCAGCTCGCGTAGTCTCACTGGCAGACCATTACTTGTAAACCCAAAGAATTTGGGCTCGCCGGTATGACGTGGACTAAAAACTTAATTAATATTCACATAGACATTTATTGTACAGTAAAATATTAATTTAGGAGTAAACAGTTAGCTTAATTCACGAACAAGGCTTCTGAAAGTGTTCCATGTTGTAAGAGATTAGAAACAAGAGAGGGAATAAGTCTAGACTAGTTTAGGACTAGGAAGGATAGCACTATGGTAGTGTATCACTAGAACTATTATTCTTGTAAGAAGTTACTTCAACTTAATGGAAAGTCTGTCGGTGAGCCGTGGTTTGGTTGGTTAAGGTGTTTAACTGACAACTTTGAGGTCATGAGTTCAAACATCATTGACATATGTAGGGTGTGTGAGTTATTAATAAAAAACTTAAAAAAAAACTTAATGGAAAGTCTTTGTCTCTCAAGAGTTAGAGACACGCAGTTTTTCTCGGTGCATTCAGGGTTTACGTGAGTAAAAAACATTTTTGTGTTGTTTCTTTATTTGCTGCATTTTACTATCTGCAAACTTGTATCCTGTGAATATGAGATAACATAAGTTAATGTTATCCTTGGATCCATAAGTTATCAAAAATTGGAAAAACTCCTCCCCCCAAGGGGTCTGAACAAGGATGGGGGAATGCTCCCTTGAATTTGGTTGTCTAATATGACAAAAGTAACGAGACTGGATATGTTATAGATGGAACTAGACAACCTATTAATGTTAATTTTTTCAGTTGGCCTAGAAAACTAGGAATATTACCCACCAAGTTATTCTTGTGAAAATCAAGTGCTTCAAGATTAGAAAGGTTACCCAAGGAAGGAGGTACCTCTCCTGTTAAATTATTAACTTGCAAAACAAGATACTCAAGCTTAGACAAGGAACCAAGTTCTGGAGGAATGTTACCTACTAGCATGTTCTTATAAACAACGAAGATTCTGAGGTTGAAGCAATTGGAGATATTGGCAGGAATAGGACCGTTTAGTGAGTTGTTTCCTAGACGTAATATCTGCAACCTCCGCAAGTGCCCAATTTCTGCAGGAATTTTGTTGGTGAAGCTATTATTGTAGAGGCATAACTCCCTTAAGAAGCTCAAGTTTCCTATGTGAGGAGATATGGACCCGGATTGAAGGTATAAGGTTGTTGGCAATCCTTATATAGAACAAAACACAACCTATGAAGCCTAAAGCGATTGAGAGATTGATCTTGTACATATGAAGAACAAGTTGAAGAAGTAGAAGAACTAACACATGATCTCATGGAACTCAGGTAAAATCATGCATGTGTATTTCATGATTTTTCACAGAGGATAGCAGTATCACTTGTCATCCTAAAAAATCTGAGTTTCCAGCTTTTTATTCTTTTGTTCTGTTGTCTTATGTTTAAGTTTCTTTACCCTTGTGACATTAATTTTATGTCTGGGAAAGATCCTAATTTGAATTTCAAATTGACAACTAGAATATTTAAAGGTTTTGCCTTTGTGCTCAATTTAGTTTTGAGTTTGTTGCCTTTATTTCAACCTGTGACCCATGTTTTAGCTCTTTGGCTCCAGCTGTGGTTTGATGTGTTTGTGATACACAAACCAATTTTTGCAGCTGTCTTTTGTTTGATTTCAGAGAAAAGTGGTTTGCTAAACCATTGTGGTATTATGCTTTTGGGAAAAAGTTTGCAAAACCTTTTGTCTCTTGCTTTCAAATCAAACATTGTTTAGGATAATTTTATTTGTTTCTTTCTTGGCTTAGGACAGCTGCATATGACCTCTCACTTTCAAAGTTTGACCAAGGACAAAAGTCCAAAACTCCTTCATTGCTTTGGCCCTCGTGCCTGCCCTCTTGTGGCATCTCTTTGGCTTGTGTCTCTCTCTTGTTAGAGCACTCAATCAGCCTATATATATATTCAGCAAAGCAGCCTTTACTTGGTGGTTGTCAAAATGTAGTTTTTACATTTGCATTGTTAGGTTTTGTTTTCTTTTGCATTGTGCATTAATCTCTAAGTCTTCATTTTGTGATTATAAACCTTAGAACTGAACAAAACTTTTTTCTCATAAACTCATTGCATTCTGCATACCATGAGATCAGTTGGTAGTGCATCAACCCATGAAGTGTTCATGAAAGAAGCAGCTGAGGATAGTTGAGTTCTGATGTATCTCGCTGACGTAGCTGGGTTCATGAAAGAATCAGTTTAGGATAATTGAATTTCTGAGAGTGAAACTTCTGAGAAGCATTCAAGGTTGAATATGCTAGTGGTTAGCTGAATTCACGAACAATGCTTCTAAAAGTACTTCATGTTGTAAGAGCTTAGAAACAAGAGAGGTAACAGGTCTAGACTAGTTTGAGACTAGGAAGGATATCACTGTGGTAGTGTATCACTAGAACTATTATTCTTGTAAGAAGTTACTTCAACTTAGTGAGTGAAATCTCTTAGAAGTGTTCAAGAAGAAGCAGCTGAGGATATCTGAATTCTGATGTATCCCACTGAGGTAGCTGGGTTCATGAAAGAATCAGTTTAGGATAGCTGAGTTCTGAGTTGAAACTTCTTATATCTTCATGTGTAGCCACTTAGAGACAAGAGAGGTAGATCTAGACTAGTTTGAGACTAGATATGATAGCAAGTCGTTGTTGTATCCTATACTGTAATCTTGTAAGGAGTGAGGTACTTAGAAACAAGAGAGAAAATATAGATCTAGACTAGTGGGTAGTTTAGGTAGGATAGTAAGTCGTTCATGTATCCCTAGATTATAATCTTGTAAGAAGTGAGTTTTACATAGTGGAAAAGTTTGTCCCTCAAGAGTTAGGGACACCCAGTTTTCCTCCCTGGTTGTAGGGTTTCTGCGAGTAAAAAACATTTTGGTGTTCATTGTTATTTTACTACAACTTTTATTTATTGTCATTGTGTATTTGTTATTCAGGATAACTACAACCCTTATTATTCATGAGAACGAATTTATACGAAAAAGGTTGTTAACGGCCTATTCACCCCCCCCCCCCCCCACTCTAAGACCTTCACGGATAACTTTAGGGAAGTTAGGTTCAGCTTAGTGACCCTCTGAAGATAGCGTCGGCTGCAGGTGACACCATACCACATGCAAAAATGAGTGGACTCATTCCACGAACTCATCACCGGCCGATCAGGATCTTGGTGTATTTGAGCTTTAATGGCAACCAGTGCGAGCCTATCCATCTCGTTTCCTCCTCCAAGCTCCAGCCTATTGCTGTCCATGGTTGAGGCCATGGAGCTGGAACAACAAACAAAAGCAAATGCTACTACTAGTAGTAGTGCTGGTGTATGGGAGAGCAAGTATGTTTTGGTCAATTTCACATTCACCATTTTGTATCGGTTATGAGGTTGTGAAAATTTATGAGTTCCATTCGAGGCCTCACAAACTAACTTATAGAAGATGGTAAACCTGCGTTCAGATGAATCTTCATTAGACAGTTTGGTTGGTTAGAAGCTTGTTTCAAGTAATGGACAATTTAATAGTGTTAAATTCCTCTAGTTTCCGAAGACTACTTGATCACTTGCTTCTGCAACGGGGCAATGTCCACAAATGAGAGCAACTGCTACCTGCTGGTGCAAGATGATGAGCTCAAATTCCTCATCCACTATCTTCTTATAGTGACTTGAAATATTGTAATTTATGCTTGAGTGCGTGACTCCAATCACGCTTTTAAGGATCATATATCAGTTCTAAGATATATCCCACACACACTCATTTGATCTGGATCTGCTACAGAATAAAGTTAAGATCACACACTCATTGGATCAGTGAAATAAAATTCCAAAGAGCAAAGAGGAAGGAGAGCAAGATAGATGAACATAATAATTATTTCAGGCAGTTTGGTCAGACCTCAAAATCAGTAGTTTAAGTTGATCATATATAAGCTGAATCGATGTCAAGAACTCAAGATAACAAAATTAATGATACCAGGATCGTTCTTCCATCGTGCTTTAACTGAAGCACTGAGTGGGGATAGCATTAGTGCATTACAGATAGCAATAGCTGCAATCGCGTATTTAGTAAAATTTGGTTCGGATCAACGAATGATCTTAATTCTTATGTCAATTTTGGAAACACTTTCGAGTAGTTCTTAGCTCTTACAAACTCACTTAACTGTAGTAATGCGTTCATGGTTTGAGACAGTACGTATATATCTACCTGCTAACCAATAAGGTGGTAATGAGAATGTGGATCTTAAGTCGCATTAGAAACTGAGACAAGTCAGAAAACCGCATATATTCCTTCACATCATATCAATCCCACACAATTGCATCAAATTTTGAATTAGGGAAACAAAATTGACCAAACAGTAGTTAGCTGATGTGAAAAGGTGAGCAATACTCGTTACTACAAAACACACTCACAGTCACCCTATAAAAAGATTAAAAACTAAACAACCAACTCACCATTATTGTGTTTCCTTCTTCTACAAAATTTCGAATGTATGTAAGGTTATTACTTAACAATCAAGTAATTAATTTAGACATTACTGATATTGCCGTATGCGATAAATGCTGCAAAAGGGGAAGGGATTCGGATTTGCTGATATAACCCAATGAGAATGGGAAATAAAAGCAGATTAAATGTTTTTAATACAATTTTCTCCTCCAAAGTAAAGTGAAAACGTGTTATTTTTCTCTCTCTGTTTTTTTTTTTCATTAAAACGTGTTACTCAGTCATTCGGGGTACAAAGGCTTGAACTAGCTAGAGAATGCCTTAACTTGCCAGTTCCTGGGTTTGAAACTTTGAATGTGAAGATCCATAACAAAGCCTTGCTTCAGGGGTTATCATATAGAGAAACAAATATTTTGTTGTTAATGTCTGTGCTACTCTAGGCTATTATGAAGACATTGAAATGATTCGACTATGTCAATTCACTTTCTTAGTAGTTTGCAACTCTAGACAAATTTTGTTTGTAGTTTGTCCTAGTTCAGTGTTTTTCAGTTTTCCACAAAAGATAATCTTCAAAACACCAAGTATTGTAGAGACTTGCAGCAAGAAAAGAACACCACGAGAAGTAACTAGAAATCATTATCGCCTTAGAAATTTCAATCATATATATCATCTATTGCCTCATATTAGCTCTCAGGAGGCTCAGCCAAAACAATACATATACGTCACACTGATATTGTAGCTTAGTACCTGTTTCAGATTTTGGACCAAAATAGGGTACAAATACCCACCTACTAGGAAAGTTCAGCCAACATAGAACCCCATATATAGGAGTATAATGTAAAGTACTCTCTAATGATCAAATATAAATAGTCATATCCTAAATTTAACTGATAATATATCTAACTGAGTTACGATACCAAATCATCTCCGGTATCCACAAAAAGGGGTTGGAGATCCCTAAGTTACCCACCATTTCTTTTTGCTTCAAGTACTACTAGTGAAAGATGAACACCACCTTTGCTGATGCTGAGAGTTGTACCTCAACAAACCCATGCTATCCTTCCCTATATCTGTATCATCCTCCATGATCCTTTTGGCCTTGGCCATCTGCAATCCAATAAATAAATTAAACCGCATTTCCATAACGAATATTGAACATAGAAAGAAATCATCAGAATTAGTACTCACATCTTGCTGCTTTCGCTGGCAAGTCAGAGTCCTGGGAATTGCAGTAGGGTCAGTGTTGTAGGCATCAGGGAACTCATTGAGGTTGATGTCAAGGGTTTTGCCAATCCTGATAGAGTCAATCTGGGGCTGGGGGTTTGTCTTCTCTGGTCGCTTAGTCAAATTGCTCAAAGTGCTTATGTTGATTGCACGTCTCTCAGCCAATGGCTTCAGAGGGGAGCCTGGGCTGTGTCCATTTGGTGTATGAAGGACTAGGCGGCTTGCCGACTTGTTGGAAGAGGAAACTGAGGGTGGAGTTGGGACCAAAAAAGAGTTGGTTTGGTGAACCATACCCTTGGGAGACATGCTCATGTCTGGCCACATAGATGTTCCTTGTGGCTTGCAAATCTTGAAGCTACTCCTCAGCCTCTCTATCTTTGCTGCCTTGTCCTCTATACGAGCCTTGTCTCTTGATCCCATCTTACCTTTTGTCCCTCCTTCAGTGTCCAATATCAACATTGGTACTTCAGCTGTTTCTGAGTAAACAAGTGCTGATTCTTCCATGGTTGGTTTCAGCACCCTCAGTTCTTCTAGCAACGATTCCATTTCTTCCTACAGTAATAAACTCCTCCAGTTTCATTATCAATATTTGTATATTGCTAAAATGTATACATGTATGATTTAATGGCAGTGAAATGCTACCTAGGTAAAACAAATTCTATCAATGGTTGGAAGTGATTTAGGAAGGACACTACCAGATGCTCAATTCAACATCAGAATTGTATCCATTATATATGTAGATCATAACAAATGAAGCAAACAGAAGCGTCAAAATATGAGGGATATTTGTGCTGCATACCTCAATTCCAGAGAAAGACTGAGAAACTTGCAGCATTTGTTCTTCAATCCTAGACTTCCTAACAGCTAGTTCTGTGTACTTGTCCTGCGACCCCTGCCAATTACACATCAAACAAGTAGCAATACTTAAACAACCATAACAAGCTGACCAATCATCATCATCAACAGTCAATTTTGTTTCCTTATTTTCCTGAGATTTCATTTTCAGGTTTCAAATAGTGGTTTTTTAAGGAATAAACGCAACACAAGTAAAACATGCAAGTAGCAGATTGTTGTGTTTTAAACAATACATTAATTGAACAAAGGATTATATATGCAACCAATTACTGTGTTTCAAATAATACATTCATTGAGCAAAACAAATTATAGTCTATGGCTCCAGTTTATTTGTGGTGCTAGTGTCATATAGAAATTTAGACTCTAGGTTCAAATTCATTCATACTACCTTGTATAGTTTTGTTCATGGGCTTATATAGGTATATAGTTCAATCTTGTATCAAAGCGTCTTACATTTAATTTGAATCACTTCCCATCATTTACCTTTGGATTGATTACTGAGCTGTACGCTTCGCCCTGATCCAGAGTTATCACTGCCAAATTCTCTTGCTGCTGTTGGGACTCCCTTTCCCTGTATATACCAAAAACACATAAGCTCAATAATACCAAATTAAAGAAACTCCAAAGTCCTTTTTCTAAGTATCAACATAAAAGACACATACATCAAACAATGCCTACTATAAAAATGAGTTACACTACTTTACAATCCAAACAGATTCTCATATTGATGCCCTTACCTTCTCATATTGGCTATCTCTTCCCAAACCTCCTTGAACATCCTCACACAAGTAGGATCCTGAGTAGGGTTGTCCCCAATCTTCCACCCGGGCGGCGGAGTCCAATAAGGATCCTTCACCCCAGCCTCCTCCCTAATCCTCATCAAATCAGCACTCTCCAACCAATACTCAAGAGCTCCATCAGCATTATGCCTTCTCCGAAACCTGTCAACACCACCCGGAGCTACCTTCCCAGCCATATGCTTCAACAAATGGTCTATCAAACCAGTGTCCCCAATCAACTTCCTAGCCTCAACCCTCAGTGGTCCTCTCCTTATTGGATTCCCAGCACAAACACCTTTCTCCTTCATCACCTTAAGTATGCTCTCCTCTGCCGCCTTGTACCTAAAACCACAAATTCCATCAATGAAAATCAAACTAATCAAAATTGCAAAACAACCCAGTTAATATTACAATGCTTAACTCAATACCTCCTTGCAGTCCATCTTTCAATTGAGCCTTCAACCATTTGCTTCTGGGTCTGATCATGAACCACAATCTGATTACTGCTCTGCTTTTGACGCTTCACTATCTCAAGCTTCTTTTGAATCTGTTTCCTCTTCCGTAAGTCATAACGAGACTCCTTCTCGTCTTCATCCATCTCTCTTTCTTCCTCCTCCGGTTGTACTTGTTCATCTTTATCAGACCTTGACGGACTCTCATGCACAGTGACACATCTTACTAGCTTGCGCTTACCCCACTGAACCATCCCACTGAGCTTAATCTCCGACAAGCAACATGGAGATGTCACGAAACGACGCCGTGTGGTCCAAAAGCTCCACACCCAGCTCTGCTCTTGTATTTCCCGATGTGGGAGTCTCCGGTAAAGCACCTCCGACGCCGTTAGTGAACTCATCTCGAAGCTTTCGTCAAAAGCCGGAACCGGGTTTCGGTAGCTCTCCTCATTCAGATGGGTTTGGAGTGAGTCAAGGCTTGGAAACCTCACTGAAACCTTGAACAGTGACGTCTCATCTACCTGAACAACGATTAAAACCCACATTCAAAACCCATCACAAATAAAAAACAAAACCCAAACTATGAGTACTGGTTTTAGTAATGAGTACCATGACGACACGAATCGAGTTGATGTGTTCTGGGGCAGAAGGAGGAAGCTTAGAGTGGTCTACTTCATAGAAGGAACCCACATGGATGTGGTCGATGGTCTCTGAAATAAGCCAAAAAAACAAGCACATGAATCGATGAAAGTGCGAAACAGTGTGGGACTAGAGAACAAAAGAGATGATACGTTGAGACAGAAAAAGAATTTGTTTGTGTTTACCTTGAGAAGCAGAAGCATGTTTTGCCAAACAGAGACTTTGTGCTCTTTGCTCTCGAAGAAGCTTCTTCTCCAAGTGCATCTTCATCTTCTTCTACAGCTAATTGCAGAAGCACTTGGAACTTAGAAGAAGCACCAAAACCCACACACACTTCTGTTCAAGCCAAACTCTCACACAGTGACGTAGCCAGAAACCATAAGTAGAAGGGTCAAGAGTTTAAACAATAATGCCTCACAAAATAAAAATATAATTTTTATTGAATAATATAAAAACTTATAAATTATTAGAATACTTTGAAAACAAAAGCTAAATAAAATAACAAATCTCCCTAAAGTAATTATAATTGTCCTCGACGATTGCTCATATTTTGAAATTTTGGAGGAGCTTCAGATGGAGTCGACTGTTCTGTTGCTTTTATCTTACGATACTTTTCAAATAAAACTAAAACATCCATAATTGTAAGTTTTTAATTATGAAGGTTGTCGACGACAGAGAAAAATTTATTGAAAGATAACAAAAAGAAACACGTAAAGAAGCGACTAAAACTGTTTATATAGAGGTGCCCGAGAAATCAATCACAATAATTGATTGATTAGGAAAACATATTAATTAAAAAGACAAAAAAAAAAGACTAGGAATATGTTTTAATTGTAATATTAAAGGGAGATGCAATCAATCATTGATTCAGATTAGAAACCTATATTAAAAAAAATAAGAGAACCACACGTAACAAACACACGTGAGGAGTTGAACACTCCTCTGTCCAAATTGATTGTTGTAAATAATATTTTATATGCAAAATTTTTCTTTAATTAGTTAGAATGGTCAAAATAGTGTCAACATCACATTTCAACTGATAAATTAGATAACAATATGACTTAATAAAAAATGTGAGGGAGGTCAGCACCCCCCCCCCTCCCTACGCCCTGCTCTCACACACACGCTTTGTTCACGCCATGACCCCATTAATATACTGATAGTAATTTTGTTTGTCTCCGAATTAAATTGCTTGTGGGTGGTTGTAGCTTTGGCATCAAAACGCAGAAGGGTGTCGTTGAAAAATGACATAGTAAAACAGTTATTACTTGGAGTGTTTCGGAGAGAAGAGAATCCGACAATCGCCGGACGTGCTACTCCTCACAACTGAGAGCATCACTTGGAGTATTGAAGACACTGATTTTCATATCGTCACATACGGCTGAATTCAGATCATTTTGTTTGACATTTTTTTTAACCCCATAAAAGATTAGGCGATAACGTTTTCACACACTTCATTCAATGATCACATTCTACAACATTTTTTTTATGCCCATTTTGTAACGTTGCCTATATCACCTTATTTATGAATGTGATAAAGTTTTGGCTAGTATAGATGTTCATATACTCCAACAATCTGATTAACGCATCACACATGTTTCATGTTAAAACGAGGACCAACAATTTGTTTTATTGGTAGTGATGTTGGTGTGAAATAATCATCATTGATCATGGTGTTAATGGAAAACAACATCTCGACATTGGCACATCACTTTGTTCAAAAAGCTTAACATTGGATTTTCACATAGAAAATAATAAACATCGGTTCTTATTGAGTCCTAATAACCTCTCAAAGTTGGAAGTGTTACTATTCTAAGATAATAAAATCTTCATTACAAGGAACTTTGCAGAGTCACCGGTTTCCAGTCCTAATCTTCATTCAATTACAGCGTCTCTTTGCTGATAACCGCATATGGTCTCGAGTTTATGTTTTTAGTAATTTTTTATGTATTAATTATTTTCTATGTCTAAGCCGTATCAGATCTTAAATTTTTTGGATTTGTCGTGTCGGCGTGTGTATCGTGTCGTGTCGTTGTGTCAGTATCCGTCTTCGTGCAAGATAAGCTCTAATCGATGATATAAATCTTATTCAGTCTAGAACTAGGAAATAATAAGCCTCTAATCATAAGGAAGAAGAAAAAAAAAATCCAAAAAAAACTTACATGAACTTCAAGGAAATAAACCTAACTAACATAGGAAAGCGTGGGCCTTGTGATCTCAAGACCTATCAGGATTTTAATTAGGAGAAGATCCACTGTATGATCAGGAAATGATCCCAAATCCTTTACTTAATTAGAGGAAGATAAAGTGGACAAGATCCCTTATATAATTACGAATACGATCTATGAATAAGAAGGTCCCGTGTTTAATTAGGAAACGATTTCCAATCCTTATTCGTCTAGGTTCATAGTTGTGAACCATCTCTATATATAACCGCACGTTATGTCACAACGAAATCAAACGTCCTTCTATCGATCCCAGACCTTGATCGATCTCTTCCTTTCTTGACTGGAGATCCTTCTCCATACAGTGAACCCGCGCGAACCTAGATCAATTTTTGTTATGCTGAGTTCTCATGCCACACACTGGCTTTTTATATGAGATAGACCTTGATAAACTTAAGGAGAATGAGGGAAAAAAAGATGAACATACTCAGCCGTTACTATATCCTGTATTGGAGTTTTTTGATAAGAAGTGGGAGATTCCAAAGAGTTGTTTATTTCATGGTGCAAGATTTGGCTCCAAGGGGTATATTCTATGCAATGAGATCAAGTTTCCTTGCCGCTCACCTTTAAGACCCACTGATGCATTTTGCTTCGACACAAATGACTTAGAGTCGACTCTTCAGCGGTTCTCTCCACCCAAATCAGCCAAGATATGGTGCGTAGTTATATCTGCATATGGAAAGTTGTATTATCTTGCATATCCATCATGTTATCCAAATGTCAAAAAGGATTCTTTTGAGCGTTATGATCTTGAAAAGATTCTTGAGAATCTTTGTCACCATATCCATATTATTCTGAGGCTAATCTCAAAGCTCAGATATCCGGCCATGCGGTTCTTTATGGGTATATATTGATTTCAATACTCAGTAAAAAAGGATGTCAATTGACAGGTTTTCATATTGCTACCAAGACGTGGCATCAGGTCAGACTTAGTGAATCGATGGAAAAGATACATGACGGTATTCGGGGAAGAGCTGTGATTGTCGATAACATTATTTATGCTTTATCATCTGAACTCGATGAGCTTTCAGCCTTCTCTTTCTGTTGGGATTCAAATGATGAAGATGATATAGTTTGTTTCCTTATAGAGGATCAAACACCTCTACCGTGCCCTTTGATTTAATGACTACTCAAAGGTTGATTCATTTGGGTGGACGAGACTTGTGCCTTGTACAGACAGGATGGAACCAGTATTCTCGTGAGCATCAGTATCTTATAGTTACCAGCTTTCGGGTGTTCAGTGGAGGACAAGAACCGTTTATTCAGACCCTAAATTCACTTACTTTTCGAATTCCAGTGGACAAGAATTGTAATTATTTTGATATGGATTTTGGCTTCACGCCGGAATGTAATGACATTGAACCCGAAGAAGAAGAGAGATTCTTACAAGGGACAGCCCTACCACATGACGGTTTGACAGACCAATATAATAACATGTATTAGATATTATCGGTATTATATATTTAAAAAAAATATATAACTTTGATATTTTATAAAAAGTCTCCTACATTCTTATTAGATTGCCATACCAACACATGGTAGTGAGAGAGAAAAAGATTAGGGCCAATTACATAGAAGTAAAAATATGTTGTAAATTGTCTAATATTATTTAGTCTAGAGACATAGTTTATTTTTAATAAGTGAGAGGTTATGAGTTCAACTCATATAGTTGTAATATTTGATAAAAAAAAATGTTGTAAAATGATGTTTTAAATAAGTCAAGCGATGAAACAATTGAAATATTGATAAATAAGTCGAGCGATAATGCAATGCGAACAACTTTGTCTAGAGGTACATATTTTGTCATTGAAAATATGTTACATCAATGTAGATCGAGATCGATAGTTTGTAAATGCTGGCCAACTAATGAGATAAGGTACAAAATGTACACTGCTAATTTTTGAGGTAAAAACTTGAAACTTTTGTACGCCCAAATGTGTGTAAAGAAGCCCAATGAATAAGGAGGAGTCCGAGTGCCAAAACCTTCACCTAGCCCGTATCTCATCCCTAACCATTGATGTAAACAAAAGTCTAGTAACGTAGAAAACTAGTAGTTAAATGGGTTCACTTAGAATATCAAGTTTCCAGTTGGTTCCACAAGTTTACACTCATTCGATTCTCAGCAAAACCAGGGCCATCTGTTCACTCAGAACCCAGAAATCACTAGTTAGAGCTCTTGCAACTCAAACATCATCTTCATCATCATCAGCTAAGATGGTCAAAGGCATTAGAGTCCATGAACATGGTGGACCTGAGGTATACTTGAACTTCTATCTCTTTCTTGCTGTTTGGAATTGGGTTCATGAATTTTTGATTTCGAATTATGAAAGCTGAATGAAGGAATATACTGGGTACTTGTTGTTATTTGTACCGAAGAACCCATTATGGATTCATGATCACTTGTTTAAACAACGAAAGCTATTTGTGTTGAATCAGTGAGATCAGTAGTTTGTTTCTTGGTAATTTGGTAAGGTGTTACTTAAAAATATGCGATCTTAAATTCTTAATCACCACCGGTTCGAGAGTGTTAAAAGTAATGTTTGGTCACATGCTGACTGAATTTCATTGTGCAAATGCCTTTTCATAGTCATCTAACTTAGTTTTGTCATGTGATGATGTTAGGTCTTGAAATGGGAAGATGTGGAAGTTGGAGAGCCTAAGGAGGGTGAAGTTCGTGTGAAGAACAAGGCCATTGGGCTTAATTTCATTGATGTCTACTTCCGCAAAGGGATTTATAAGACTCCTTCAATTCCTTACATCCCAGGTTTTGCTTCCTTTCTTTAGTTTCACTAACTGAAAATGAATTATTTATAGTTTTATAAAGATGCCCTTCAACCAAGATTGACTTATAGTCTAATTCCCGGTACTTCATTATGTGGTTGGCATTTTAAATGGATATATATTCTTGTTCCCAATTTGAATGCTGACAGAAAACTATGTATTTACGAACAAGGTTTTTGTTTCAGGTGTGGAGGCTTGTGGAGTTGTGACAGCTGTGGGACCTGGACTAACCGGCAGGCAAGTTGGAGATGTTGTAGCCTTTGCTGGTGGTGCAACGGGCTCCTATGTGGAAGAACAGATCCTTCCAGCTAACAAAGTTGTTCCTGTTCCTCCTTCCATCGATCCTACTGTTGCCGCATCCCTCTTGCTTAAGGGCATGACAGCTCAGTTTCTACTGCGTCGTTGTTTCAAGGTACTTCTATACTCATCCATACCATCTGGAAATTTAGAACTCATAAGCCACATTTGAGTCGGTAAAAATGAAGATGGTTTCAATTAAAATACATGAGATTGTAATAGGAGTTCCAAGAAACTACATATTAGATTGTGATGATGCTTTTTTTTATTCTTTCTTGACTATGTCTGTGGCATTGTAAAACATTTTTGTAGAGCTATATGTTGCATATACCTATCAGTGTATCACTGCTCATCTGCAAAGGATTTCTATGAAATAGGTTTGATCCATTGTTTTGGTTATAATGGCTATTTCAGCCATTATCCTTGCTTTGAAAAAGCAGTATGCTTGGGTATGACGTGCACTAGTTGATTTCATTTCTTAATCATGATTTATGTTCTGTGTCTTTGAACTGAGATAGAAGGAGCATAAAAATGCTGTAGGCATATAACTATCATGGCGCTGCTTAAGAGCATAGGAATGTCAACTATCTTTAACAACCTAATATTCTAGAGACCTAAACTAACATAAGCTTCTTAAGGGTTTCCAATAATGGCATTGCTATAAGTGTGTCACTATCATGCCCTTTCAAGTTTATAAAGAATCATCACGAGGTTGCAGCATAGCAATGGAATTGTGGATAATACTGGACTCAGAGACTTTAAACTCCTGTTGTTTTCTTCTATACAGGTGGAGCCTGGACATACAATCCTTGTTCATGCAGCAGCTGGTGGAGTTGGATCCCTTTTATGCCAGTGGGCTAATGCCCTTGGTGCGACTGTCATTGGAACTGTATCAACTAAAGAGAAGGCAGCTCAAGCCAAGGAAGATGGCTGTCACCATGTTATAATCTACAAGGAAGAGGACTTTGTTGCTCGTGTGACTGAAATAACATCTGGCAATGGGGTTGAAGTTGTCTACGATTCTGTAGGGAAGGATACGTTTGAGGTAACTACTCCACTCTCTTAAAAAGAGAAACAAAAGCAGAACCAAAAGAGTTTAGTGAGAAAGATCATTCTATGTTCAATTCTACCTGAGAATCTTTTTGGTTTTGGTATTCGTTATCTTTTTAATTTCTTCATTTCTTTTAACATTTTCAGAATAATCTTCATGTGATCTTACTCATATTTAGCCTCATTAGTTGTAGACATGAATGAAATCAATGGTGTGAGTATATCAACATAACTTGATAAATTAACAAGGAGTTCTTAGCCAATTTGTTTCTGGTTTGTGTTGTGTGAGTCCTTGATTGGAGGTATTATTTTGTTCAGGGATCATTAACATGCCTGAAGTCTCGTGGATACATGGTGAGTTTTGGGCAGTCATCAGGTGCACCAGATCCGGTTCCATTATCAGCTCTTTCAGTGAAGTCACTGTTCTTGACTAGGCCTTCCCTCTTCCATTACACAGCTACTCGAGATGAATTGTTAGAGACCGCAGGAGAGGTATTTGCTAGTGTTGATGCAGGTATATTGCGGGTTCGAGTAAATCACACCTACCCATTGTCTGAAGCAGCACTTGCACATTCGGACCTGGAGAACAGGAAAACATCTGGATCTGTTGTACTTATCCCCTAAGGCGAACCTCAGCTTATTTGTTTTATTTCAAGGATATATGTGAGGAAACGTACTTTGTATACCAAATGTAATTGATGTCTGAACTCTAAACCTGTAGTCATCACTAGACTTGGTTTTGCAATAAAAATGACTGGACGTCATCCATATGTGATCTTCTTTTCTTAGTCAGGCTGCATTTTACTATATGAGCTAAAAATTTGGTAAAGATCAAAGGTAGCTAGCATTCTTCTTAAAACGGATTTTTAGTAAATAATTGAAAAGTAAAAAGTTTTCTTTCCTTTATTCCATTTTCTATTTTATTTACAAATATATGAAATCACGAAATGCAGCACCTTGAGGGTCCCCCTTGTGGTGGGTGCAGTCCGCCGGTCCTGAAGAAGACTGGTTGGTTATACAGGGAAACCAACATTGATATCTACCTGAACGGTACTAGTATGCAGAAACCAAATCACAGTAACAATGGTGAAAGCTATTCGAATCCATCAACTTGGTGAACCTGAGGTACCCTTTTGTTCTTTCTGCTTTGGTTTTGTGGCTAGTGCAGCATCAGTACATAAAGTTGAGACTTGTATCTCTCTCCTGATCTAGTCCGGAAACTTTTACTTTTCTTCACCTATATATGAGTTTCTTCTTACAAAGATTCCAATGTGGTTTCTGTGTAATCTGGTTATTGATTCATAGTGATCACTGATCAAGCTTGTTTCAATTCTAGCCAATAGCATGTAGGCAATCAATTGAATTTATAATATGCTTCGTTGATGCTAATCATTCAAATAATTCTCACTACTTCCATGACAAGGCACTGCCAGTTTACATATACTCTGAAAGAGTTCTCTCTGATCTCCTTCTGTGTCAACTAACTTGTCATTACTCATTAAGCTGATGTTACATCATCATCTACTGTCATGTATTGCTGTTAGGTTTTGAAATGGAAAGACGTCGAAATAGGAGAGCCAAAGGAGGGTGAGATTCGTGTGAAGAACAAGGCCATTGGGTTTAATTTCATTGATGTATACTTCCGCAAAGGGCTATATTACAAGGCTGATACAATGCCCTTCATCCCAGGTTTTGCTTCATTTCTTGAAGTTCTGTAGTCCAACAACTTATATTTTCAACCATCAAACTTCTATTCCAAGTTTTTACTGCATACATAAGGTACAAGAAATTGAAAGCCCTTTATTTGCAAATCTGTTCTATTTCAGGTATGGAGGCTTGTGGAGTTGTGACAGTGGTTGGACCTGGACTAACAGGCAGGCAAGTTGGAGATCTTATCGCCTATATTGGTACTCCGATGGGATCATACGCAGAAGAGCAGATCCTTCCTGCAAACAAAGTTGTGTCTGTTCTTCCTTCCATTGATCCTATTTGTGGCAGCATCCGTCGTACTTAAGGGTATGACAGCTTAGGTTCTACTGCGCCAATGTTTCAAGTTTGTATAACAATATCTATCTAGCATCATTTAAATTTTATTAAGTCATTGTTAAACAACTTCTTTGATTATGCAAGTGGCATTGCAGATCTTATACAAGCTACTAGATCGATGCATAGTTGCATACATCTCTTATTGTATACTGTGAATGAGAATTTTATTAGACTAATGTTATAAACGTATACATCTCTTATTTTACTTTTGTGGCATTACACTAGACTGAACTCCTGTTATACTTATACAGGTTGAACCTGGACACAGGGTCCTTGTTCATGCAGCAGCTGGTGGAGTCGGATCCCTTTTATGCCAATGGGCTAATGCCCTCGGTGCCATTGTCATTGGAACTGTATCGACTAAAGAGAAGGCAGTTCAAGCCAAGGAAGATGGCTGTCACCATGTCATAATCTACAAGGAAGAGGACTTCGTTGCTCGTGTGACTGAAATAACATCCTAAAATGGAGTTGATGTTGTCTACGACTCTGTAGGCAAGGACACCTTTCAGGTAGTATCTGCAATTCTTTAAAGAAAATGGTTAGTTACATTTTGATTTTGTTAGCTAATTGGATCAACATTTAGGGATCATTGGCATGCTTGAAGACTCGAGGATACATGGTGAGTTTCGGGCAGGCATCAGGTAGGCCTGACCCTGTTCCATTGGCAGCTCTTGCAGCAAAGTCACTCTTCTTGACAAGGCTTGCCCTTTTCCAATACACTGCAACTCGAGATAAATTGTTAATGGCTGCAGGAGAGGTGTTTGCTAATGTTGCATCAGGTGTGTTGCGCATTCGAGTAAATCATAAGTATCCATTGTCACATGCAGCAGAGGCACATGCAGACCTTGAGAACAGGAGAACATCTGGTTCGGCTGTTCTTATTCCTTAAATCTTTCATCTTCAGATTTTGGAGTCCCTGTCTTTCTGAAAAACAACATGAGTTGGTATGCTCATTGTTTTGGCCACTATCCTCAGCTGGGGTAGAGAGGTAACTTGTGCTACCAAAAGTAAATTAGGATTTGCAGGGCGTGCCACCGCGCGGACGCGGAACGAGAACGGTGCGCGTTCTTGACTTCTAATCAGGCGAAATAGAGCTCTGGTGTCACCTCGCGGGCGAGGAATTACGAGCAACCTATCTAGTCACCTGTGAATCGATACTTACTGCTAGGGTGAGCAGAGCAACAATTGGGAAAGAAAGGCGAGTACAGACGGGCTCTGAGATCTAAGGCGAGGTGCACTTAGAACTTAGGTTTCGAGGATGCTCGAAGATTTTGCAGTTGTATTTTGTATGATTGATTGTGTGTAGAGAGAGCTTTCTGTAAGCCGTGGAGCTTCTTTATATAGAATTACTTAGGGCCACAGGTATTGGCCTAAAACATGTCAAAGACTTGTAGGAGTCTTCAACGTTGAGATTGCATCGTAGGCAGTCCTTATCAACTCTTTGTCGTTGCTCTTCTTGAAGGTAATAGAGTTGGTTTAGAATACATTCTTCTCACGGACGTATGCATGGATCACACATAGCTTAGGATGGTTGCATCCTCACTTGATTACTTCCCTCCATGCACTAATAGCAAAGTGATATATGCAGATATATACTCATCTATATGTATATAGATAAGATAATCCTTCATGTCCAGGACTCCTAGGCAAAGTCTCTGCTCCGCATATGTATGGACTTCTAGGGAAGCCTCCTCCACCAAGCAATTAAACAGTTGACCGGTCAACTTGGATAACCCCCTTTGCAATTAAACATGTCTAAACGTGAAGTCCTTCCAGCTCGCATGTATCTCGAGCTCGCCTCATTGTTTTGCATTCCAGGCGGGGTCCGCCTCTTTTCCTTCTTTCACGCTAATTCTCTTCTTATTTCCTGGCAAGCATCTCGCCCCGCCTGCAAGCATCTCGCCCCGCCTTATACTTCGCATGCAAATAGACTCCTTGTTGAATGCAATTAAGGATGCAGCTAGCTAGCCTTCTTATCCTTCTGTTCCGCAAACTTGATAATGAGTAATTATCAAATGAGCAAAGCTGCTTGATAACTATCACGTCCAATATATATACATCCCATGCAAACTTTGTCTGTAGCATGCGAACTCCGCACTTCCACATGCGAGCCGTATCTTATGCAATTAGAGAATCATGCGGAGCCAATGTTGTTCAGTTCTACATTTGTATGCGAACTCTCTTCCTTTGTTTCTTGGCGAAGGCATCTCGCTTCGCGGAACCGAACACAACTCAAGGAGAAGACTCCTTAATTATACATGCTTCCTTGTATCACACATCTTCTCATACGTCCAACTCGCGTGATATTGCAAGCGAGGTAACCCACCTTTAAACCCAACATTATTCGAGCTCGTCGGTGTGGACCATGAATTTAATTAACATTCACATAGACAATTACTATCCAGTAAAATATTAATTTGGATGTAAACACTCATTTTAGTCCCCATTTGGTATGTATGCATGGAAAGAAATGTGGCCTGGTTCTCCCCAACTGCAAGGAAGCTAGTAACTGTAATTTTTCCATCTCTTGGATTCTTGTAATTTTCGACATATACGAAGAACAACGATCGATAATCTTGTAAGTTGCAACCTTTCTTAAAAGGTCCAGTTAAGGCCTCAATGTTTTACAAGTATCATGCATACTTGTCCTTCTAACCATGGTTTTGGCATGGGTTAAATATGCAGCAGGAGGCAAAGTGATTTAAACCAAAAGATAATACTAAGATCATAAACTGCTAATTTCTACGCAGTTTTGATTACATTACTTCATTGAATTGCAGAAATTGAGGATCATACTGATTAAATCCTTTCATTTTTACTACATACATTCTTAGCTCATATTATACTAGTAATTCATATCCTACTGCTTCGGACTTGGTCATTGACTCACAGGTGCTTGACCACGGATCTGTAGCTACAACCAGGCTGCCAATTTGTTGGAATCACATTTTCAGCCAACAAGGTCTTCCTTGAGTACTGAGAAGTGACCTTTAATGACAATGGAGGTTTTAGTGGTGACCCTCCTGCATCAAGCTTCCACACTGCACCCCAAGATTGTTGCATGTCACACCACTTCTCGATACCTTTACTGTCCTTCAACTGAACACTAGCAACATCACCATCTCCCTCTTCGTACTCGATCACTACAGCAAAGTAGTACGCGCTCGATCCCTGGTCGACGTGGAATGCAATGGTTTTTCCAGGATACTCACATGCCACTCTGCAGAGAGACACAAACCAGGCTTGCTAAGCGGTCACGATTGATATGTAACAAAAGCTCTTAAATTTTGAGCGTCAAAATAGACGACAGTGTACTTAAGATTAGGTAACGGTGATTTGTTCATTCAAGTTTTTGGTAATATATAGTAAATATGAGTTACCTTGCGAATCGGACTTCCAATTTTCCTGCATTGCGTAGTTCCTGGCATTGACCAGGAAGTGCCATGGCACTAAATGCTTTTCCACTAAGGTCGAAGTGTGCAGATTCAGACACATCCCAAGCAAGAATCTGCGACGACCACCTTCACTGGTTTGCCAGAACACGATTTATGTTTAGTACATTTGACCTGACATTACTTCAATGTATTAGAATCTCAAGAAGAATATTGGTCCAAACACCGAATACAAAAATCTCATGTCACAAATGCTGGTTATAATAGAGAATTGGAAGGAAAATGGGCATTGTATCAATGGATTTTAAATAGAATAAAATGCCTATAAAGTATTGGTTCAATTATAACCGTTTATTTGTTTAACAAAATTTGTATTTATGTTATGAAGTTAAGAGAATTAAAATAAGTCGACATCTATACGTAAGAACGAACACGCAAGCATATTTGCCTTTTCGAATTGGGAAAATGATATATGTCGAAATCGTTTTTAATTACAAGACATGAATACATACACTACTAGACCCAAATTCAGGATATATTTAAGTAGCACTGAATAAGCATTGTAATACCTGATAGAAAGCTCCACATTCCTTGCCGGATTGGTAAAGAGAAGGACCAACTGAAGTAACCATGGAATTCCATGGAGATTTTTTGTCGGTGTGCCGTGGCTTGGTTGGTTAAGGTGTTTAACTGACAACTTTGAGGTCATGGGTTCAAACCTCACTGACATATGTAGGGGGTGTGAGTTATTAATAAAAAGTTTTAAAAAAAAAAAAAAAAACCATGGAATTCCATGGAGGTTTTGAAACTAAATCTCCACACCCACAAGACCCTCCTACATCAATTGATCATGAGCAAATGTCAGTATGCTTATGTATTTGACTTGCACGTGTAGCTCACACTCGTTCTACGCATTACATACCTTCACTTCCGCAACCATCAGGGCTGCCGTACCAGGTAGCTCCGCCATTGTACCAACGGGTTGGTGTGTGTGACAAGTTCAACTGCTTCGTCCTCTTCGGATTAAAAGAAAAGCTCTCATCAAATAAGCAGCAAAACACAGTTACCAAGCACAAAATGCTTCTTAAACTAGTCATGGCTGCTCTCTTAAGCTAGTTAAGCAGTCACGGTTCTGTGTTGGTGTAATGTCGTTAAAAGCAATTTTACGATCTACACGGTGTTGGGAAAGATGACAAAGATGGCTGCCTAATACAAGGCCGATGGATAATTATTGGTGATCTTTGGATGTGTCTTTTCTCATGCTTTGTGTAACCACAATCAGATAATCAAAGAAACAATAGTTTCTAGTTTCTACAAATCTAAACTCACAATAAATACTGTGGATTATTCTCCAAGAGTTTGAGTTTCTACAAACTTATTTGAATGAAATGAGCTAATGGCTTTTATAGCCAACACTCTTAATTATATCAGTGGTCGTGTATGAATGACTAAATTATCACTTTGCTATCTCCATCCAATTTCCTAAATTGTCTCCCGTACATTAGTTTCTTTGTTTTTATTTTCAACCAATGAATCTTCATGTGATCTCTCTCCTCCACCAAAGGAGGGATATTCATCAACGTGTATCATTTCATGAGCTAAAAATTTGTTAAAGATCGAAGGTAGCTAGCATTCTTCTAAAAACGGATTAGTAACCAACAAGACTGGTTGGTTATATATGGAAAACCTTAACGTACTAGGAAGATTTCGTTTTGCAAGTACCATGTATACTTCCTTCTGACTATATATTATTGGGTGAAATATGCAATAGGGAGCAACATGATTTAAATTTTAAACCAAGATACAACACTTAAGATCATAAACGTACTGAATCATAAACTGCTGATTTCTACACAGCTATGATTACATTATACTTCATATGATCTGCAGAAATTGAGGATCACACAGCTTAAATCCTTCCATTTTTCTGCTTTTAGGTTACTACACACATTCTTAGCTCATACTATACTAGTAACTCGCATGCTGCTTCAGACTTGGTCATAGACTCAAAGGTAATTGACCACGGATCTGTAGGTAGCACCAGGTTGCCAATTCTTTGGAATCACATTTTTAGCCAACAAGGTCTGGCCTGAGTACTGAGAAGTCAACTTTATCGACAATGGAGGGTGTAGTGCTGACCCTGCATCAAGCTTCCACACTGCACCCCAAGATTGTTGCATGGCACGCCACTCCTCGTCACCTACACTGTCCGATGAGGAAGCATCCTTCAACTCCACACTACCAAGATCACCATCTCCCTCTTCGTACTCGATCACTGCAGCAAAGTAGTTCGAGTTCGATCCCTGGTCTACATGAAATGCAATGGTTTTTCCAGAATAATCACATGTGCCACCCTGCAGAGAAACACAAATCAGGCTTGCTAAGTGTGGTCACGTTCGATATGTAACACTAATTCTAAAATTCCGTGTGTAAAATTAGGTGACGGTGTTTCGTTTATTTGAGCTTTAGGTAATTTTGAATTTGAGTTACCGTGCGAATCGAATTTCCAATAGTCCTGCATTGCGGAGTTCCTCGCCTTGACCAGGAAGTGCCATGGCACCAAATGAAGTTCCACTAAGGTCGAAGTGTGCAGTTTCAGGCACACATCCCGGGCAAGAATCTGTGATGACCACCCTCACTGGTTTTCTGGAACACGATTTATGTTTGGTGCATTTTATCTGATATTACTTCAATGTATTAGATCTCAAGAAGAATATTGGTCCAAAGTAGGGCTGCCACTTGGTTTGGTAAATACCAAACCGATCGAAAACCGACCGAAAATTTATGATTTGGTAAACCGAATTTTGGTAATCGAAATCAAAAAAACCGAAACCGAGAAATACCGAAAAAGTTGGTTTGGTTTTTGGTAAATACCGAATTTACCGAAATTCTAATTACTTAAAGACTTATATTTCTAAAAACACACAGACTAATAATCTTATCTCACGTTTTCAATTGTATATACCATTTAGTAAAAAAAAGACAATGAATAGAAAAATTCAACTATACTTGGTAGCATTCGGATCTCAATTAAAGCGATCAACTTTAATTCAATGTTACTTGTTATATAAAAACGCTCTTACCTACCCGTTTTAGTCGATCCATCACACACACACATAGACAAACCCACTTAGATGACATGTAACCGCCCATGTAAAAATTTAGGAATGTTTTTACCTCTCTTGATGATAGGGCTCTCCATAGGAAGCACAAGGGTAAATAGGGTTAGCCGTCTTGATCAAAACCAAAAAATTATCAAAAATACCTAATTTTTCTACCATAGTCGTATTTCACTATATTGATCACATCATAGTTCACAAGGTTTTTGAAAATTTTACTTCATTTTTGTAGTTGGTTCACAAAGATGTACATATGTATATAACTTACTAAATAAGTTATACCACATTACCAGACATGTTGTGGTTTCAATGATTACAATTCATAAAATTAAAATTCGACCGTCTGATGTGATCATTATAGTATAATACAATTATGATAGAAAATTCAATTGTACTCAATAATGCTCGGGTCTTAATCAAAGAGGTTAACCATAATTTAACGTCACTTATTACACGAAAAAGCTTTTACTGCCCTTATGTGACTTATTTTGGTCGACTCTTCCACACACATACTTTCACATAGATGACACATAACTTGTTCATATAAAAAATTGGAAACATTTACATCCTGACTATTTCGGTAGAAAATTAAACCATACTCGATAATGTGTACTGAAATGACTATCTTTTGTATATGTATTATCAGATTCTAGAAACTCAAGTGATATTTAAATTTTATAGTTTTGTATTGTTTTGTTATATTTTGAAAATATATTTGTCGTGAAGTTTGGTAATACCGAAAAACCGACATCCGAAGTTGGTAAGATTTATCTCATACCGAAGTTTTTGGTTTGGTAATTGAAAGTCATATTTCATTACCGAAAGCTTTGGTTTTGAAGTTGGTAATGCCCATTACCGATTCGAACCGACCGAGTGGCAGCCCTAGTCCAAAGTCCAAACAGATACAAAAATTCCATGTCACAAATGTCTATTATAAAGAATTGGAAGAAGGAAAATGGGGGGTTTTGTGAATGGACTTTATGTAGAATACTAGAATATGAAGCCTATAAATTAACAATTAGATAACTTACAACCGTCCATTAATTTGTTTAGCAAATTTTGTATTTATGTTATGAAATTAAAACAACTTCTAATTTTGTATTCAACTTCTAATTTTGTTTTCATTTAAGGATTAGAATAAGTTGGTGTATGTAAGCATGAGATACGCATAAGTGTATACGTTACCGTTTTCAACTGTGAAAATGATACACAATCGAAAACGTTCTAAAAAGACCAATAATTTGTTATACCTGATAACAAGCTCCACATTCCTTGCCCGATTTGTAAAGAGAAGGACCTACTGAAGTAACCATGGAAGAGAATGGAGCTTGTGAAACTACATCTCCATACCCACAAGACCCTCCTGCATCCATTCATTAGAAAATGTCAGTATGCTTATCAAAATATATGATCATTTGCACGTAGAACTCTCCCTAACTCACACTCTTTATACTACACTGTACACACTCAATCCAGGCATTATTACATACCGTCACTTCCAAAACCATCAGAGCTGCCGTACCAGGTAGCTCCGGCTGAGGACCAATGGGTGGCGCTGAGTGACAAGTTCAAGTGCTTAGGGTTAAAAGAAAAGCTCCCTTCAAACAAGCAGCAAGACACAGTTACCAAGCACAGTATACTTCGTAAACTAGCCATCGCTGCACTCTTAATGTTTACACCCAAATTAATATTTTACTGGATAGTAATTGTCTATGTGAATGTTAATTAATTATTGGTCCACACCGGCGAGCCCGAATAATGTTGGGTTTAAAGGTGGGTTGCCTCGCTTGCAATATCAGGCGAGTTGGACGTATGAGAAGATGTGTGATACAAGGAAGCATGTATAATTAAGGAGTCTTCTCCTTGAGTTGTGTTCGGTTCCGCGAAGCGAGATGCCTTCGCCAAAAAACAAAGAAGAGAGTTCGCATACAAATGTAGAACTGAACAACATTGGCTCCGTATGATTCTCTAATTGCATAAGATACGGCTCGCATGTGGAAGTGCGGAGTTCGCATGCTACAGACAAAGTTTGCATGGGATGTATATATATATTGGATGTGATAGTTATCAAGTAGCCAGCTTTGCTCATTTGATAATTACTCATTATCAAGTTTGCGGAACAGAAGGATAAGAAGGCTAGCTAGCTGCGTCCTTAATTGCATTCAACAAGGAGTCCATTTGCATGCGAAGTATAAGGCGGGGCGAGATGCTCGCCAGGAAATAAGAAGAATTCGCGTGAAAGAAGGAAAAGATGGCGGACCCCGTCTGGAATGCAAAACAACGAGGCGAGCTCGAGATACATGCGAGCTGGAAGGACTTCACGTTTAGACATGTTTAATTGCAAAGGGGTTTATCCAAGTTGACCGGTCAACTGTTTAATTGTTTGGTGGAGGAGGCTTCCCTAGAAGTCCATACATATGCGGAGCAGAGACTTCGCCTAGGAGTCCTGGACATGAATGATTATCTTATCTATATACATATAGATGAGTATATATCTGCATATATCACTTTGCTATTAGTGCATGGAGGGAAGTAATCAAGTGAGGATGCAACCATCCTAAGCTATGTGTGATCCATGCATACGTCCGTGAGAAGAATGTATTCTAAACCAACTCTATTACCTTCAAGAAGAGCAACGACAAAGAGTTGATAAGGACTGCCTACGATGCAATCTCAACGTTGAAGACTCCTACAAGTCTTTGACATGCTTTGGGCCAATACATGTGGCCCTAGGTAATTCTATATAAAGAAGCTCCACGGCTTACAGAAACTCTCTCTACAACAAACAATACTCAAACACAACACAAAACAACTTTCAACCTAGTTGAAAACCCTCTCGACCTCGTCGAAACCTTCAGCGCTCCCAGGAGCCGATATCCCTTCGAAGCCTCTTTGAAGCCCTGTTTCTAAGCGCCTCGCCGCCTAGAACCCTTCAGAGCTCTTCGGAACTCGCCCCCGATCCTCGGAAACTTCCCTATTGTTGCTCTGCTCACCCCGCCGTGAGTATCGATCGCTTGTGCTGTAAATTCCTCATCTGAGGTGGCACCTGGAACTCCGCTCGCCTGATCAAGAAGTCAAGCCTGCGCACTCACTCAACCTTTTCCTCGTCCGCGAGGTGGCACGCCCGCAACTCTCCATCCTCTTTGGATCGCTATTTACCTCGGCTCAGCACGCTGAGGATCGTGGCCAAAACATTGGCACGCCCAGTGGGACCAGGAGCATAAGCGAGACACCATAGGGAAACCAGGGTGGTCTCTGACATCACCTTCGTTGGGGTCAGAGAAAGAAAACAAGATACGATAATTGATTGGCACGACAATTCGGCGGTCGCGGTTATTGATGAACATTTTGCGGCCTTTGATGAAATAATAGATGTTTTCCAAAGGAGGCTTGATGAAATGATAGCAGCAGCCATCAGCAAACACCAAGCCGAACAGGCGGTTGCCAGGGAGGTTGTTGAAGCAAGTGTTCCTCAGAAAAAGGAACATGAAGATAGGACAGAACAGTCCATCTTAGAAGAAGAGGTTGGTTCAAACACTAATGATGGTGGCGAACCGCAAGTTCACATGGGAGGCGAACCACAACTTCCTGTGATGGCGAACTGCAGCCGCCGAGACACCGACTGCCCCATGTGGGATGTATACGTGGACACAGGTCATCGGCATGGAGGGCAAGGCGAAGCTCTCCTACTTTCTCTACCAGTTCACGACAAGCGAACTGAAGATGGACCCGCACCTCTTGAGTCTCTGTTTCAACATGCACACGCGGGGCGACAAGTTTGGCAGAGTCCGCCTTTTCTAAAGGTCTATCTTGCCAATCTTATGATCACCAACGAGAGGACTCACTCCGCTTCGCCAAACCATGATCATATTGAGTTTAACTACATATGGTTTGGTGACATCCCTCGGCCAATCTGCGGTGTCACTCTCCAATATACTTGGAGTCCATGCATGCCCGTGGTTGCAAAAAGGGTCGAGCTACCGACCTCTGTGGATTTTGCATTTGATTTTGACACGGAGCCAACTTATGATGAGTACGATGAGAACTATATGTTGGTGCGTCTGTCCCCAAATCACATGCCACAAGAGCTTAATCCCAGTAAAGCTCTTGCTAAGGTGAACAGGGACCAGCCGGTGGTTTTCTTTCCTGACCAATGCATGGCTGTTCCTGATAAGACCATGCATTTCGACATGGTAGTGGGCAATAAGGCAGATCTCAACAACATACAATCCGCTTCGCCACAGTTGAAGATCTTGCTGGGCCACCAAACAAAGATGCGCGGGGGGCAGCGAGACGTACCCTGCGGAATTCTTTGCCCAACTTTTCAAGTGGTTGACGCAGGACAACTCTGCTCAACGCTTGGACATGATCATCAGCAACAGTCTCACGTTGAAAACATGACGACGTCGAGACTTGGAGTGAAGCATTGGTGGCCTCCCCCGTGGCCTTACGAAGGGTAACTAGCCATGCTATACTCTCTTCTTTTCTTTACTCTTAGCTTTACTTCAGTTTTTACTTCTGTTTTCTTTCATTTTTCTTTCTTTCTCGCATTGAAAAAAGAAAATACAAAAAAAATCAAATAGCAGAAAACAGCAAAAAGAGATCCTTGGTTTTGCTGAAATGCAAGACAACGTTTTTGCCTCCAAAAGGCTTGAACTTTATTTGAGGCCTATCCCTGAGGCCTGGAAACAATACCGCAGGCATTCCATATGCCTTAAATTGCTGCCAGCGAAGTCAAGTCAGAGAAGAAATTCCAATAGTTGCTGAAAGTTGCAACATCCTACCAAACAGTCAACTTCGCTGATTAAATTAGAATGCTCCAGGAAGCACCAACAGGCGAGCCCTATATCAATGGAAAGCTATGGATGTCTACTTTCCATAGGATTTTACGGTTCGTCATTTCGCCATTCCTGGAGAGAGTTATGGCAGTTTGAATGGAGGCGGGTCAGGATACCAGACAGTCCACCTCGCCGATTCGGCTAGAATGATCCAGGAAGAACTTCGCCGGTTCAGCTGGAATGATCCAGGACGACCTAGCAGGCGAGCCATATATCAATGGAAAGCTCTGGATGTCTACTTTCCAGAAGATTTTACGGTTCTTCATTTCGCCATTCCTGGAAAGAGTTATGGCAGGTCGAATGCAGGCAGGTCAGGATACCAGACAATCCACATCGCCGATCAACCTGGAATGATCTAGGAAGAACCAGCTGGCGAGCCCTATGTCAATGGAAAGATCTGGATGTCTACTTTCCATAGGATTTTACGGTTAGTCATTTCGCCATTCCTGGAGAGAGTTATGGCGGTTTGAATGCAGACAGGTCAGGATACGCGCGAATTTGCAAAGTGTATTTTCAATGTGTTTTCATGACCTTGCAGCATGCTTTCCTTTACTGGGGGGCATCCATATAAGTTTTGTGTACCTTTATTCATACACTGGGATCTACTCAAGGTACTACAACCCCTTCACATGGGGCATACTAAAGTTTTGATGTACTTTATTCGTCGAACATACATCAAAACTGGGGGGGCACATATGGGATAGAGATGTGTACCAGATATTTCAGACTTTAGACCATTCTTGAGGTGTCTTGGTCATTATTTAGGCCAACACCTGTGGCCTCTAAAAAAAAATATCAAGGCTATGCGATCGTTCGCTGACATGGTCTTTTTGTTTGACTCTCATTGGTTCGCACTGGGGGGCAGCGAAGTCACTCCATGATCTGAATATCAAAAAGTTGGTTCGCCAACGCCAAGAGCCCAAGCGGAGGTTATTTTTTGAATCCAGTCAAAGTGCACGTTTACTCAAGCTACATCCCTTCGAGGTACATCCATGACGAGTCAACATGTCCATGGCGAGTCAACAAGTCCATGGCGAGTCAACAAGTTTTGGCCGCAAGGCGCATCCATGCGAGGAACATCCTCTCGAGGATATTATCTAGTCGAGGTGCATGCATGGTACTATGTTCTCTGAGTGGAGCAGGCGAAGCGCACGGCATCATCCATAGTCATTCAAGTTCAGGGTACCTAACTATGTTAAGTTCATGATCATCAGTTTAATATGGTACTAGCTGAATCGTACAGTGGTTTCGCTGCAATGCTTTGTTGTTAAATACTTGAGTTTTAGAGCCTATTCACAGGCTTGTTTACTCACAGTTATTTTGTGTATGAACCGAGCCAATACCAGTGGCTTTGGGGCAGCATGAAACATAAACCTCTTAAGTCATTCTTGACATTCATGACTTCGAGGCTGGGGGGCAATGTTTACACCCAAATTAATATTTTACTGGACAGTAATTGTCTTAGTGAATATTAATTAAATTCATGGTCCACGTCATACCGGCGAGCCCAAAATAATGGGTTTACAAGTGATGGCCCGCCAAAAAGTCATGCGAGCTGGACAGTCCGCGTACGAATGGACTCCGCGTAACAGACTTTGCGTACAAGAGGAGTTTAATTGCTGGGGGAACACCTCGCCCCGACTTAGTATCGTACCCCAACTTGTATATACAAGAGCACGTGCATGGCTTGTGGTCCTTTAATTACATGAGCATCTCGACAGCATCTTGATGGAATCTCGCCATCGATCTGGCAGCCTCGCCCCGACTTTGTGGACTGGCGCGACCTCGCCAGTGTTTAATGAGGAAAACATCTAGCTCGTATCTTGAAAAGCATCTCGACGCTGGCTCGGGGATACCTCACTACTGAATGCTTGTTTAATTAAAGGTGAGGGCATTATTGTCTTATCCTTGGTTGAATAAAGCAAAAGGAAAACATTGACTGGTTGATATTGTACGTGCATGGCAAGGGTTCTTATCCCATGCATAGTTATTCAAAAGTCATGTGAAGCATATCCAGACGTGAAGCATGTGATTACTCCTAATTCTAGTTGATTAAGGAGATAAACATGCAAGCTGTGCATATCTACTTTGCATGTACGTCAGAGTTCTAGTATTCAAGGGCACTCAGAGCATACGTCCAAGAAGTGTTCTAGGCAAACTCTACTGTTTAGAACAAAGCGACGATCACGAAGTGATTGACATTGCCTACGCCACATTTATCGTTGAAGACTCCTACAAGTCTTTGACATGCTTTGGGCCAATACCTGTGGCCCTAAGTAATTCTATATAAAGAAGCTCCACGGCTTACGGAACTCTCTACAACAAACAATACTCAAACACAACACAAAACAACTTTCAACCTAGTTGAAAACCCTCTCGACCTCGTCGAAACCTTCAGCGCTCCCAGGAGCCAATATCCCTTCGAAGCTAGCCTCTTCGAAGCCCTGTTTCTAAGCGCCTCGCCTCCTAGAACCTTTCAGAGCTCTCCGGAACTCGCCCCCGATCCTCGGAAACTTCCCTATTGTTGCTCTGCTCACCCCGCCGTGAGTATCGATCGCTTGTGCTGTAAATTCCTCATTTGAGGTGGCACCTGGAACTCCGCTCGCCTGATCAAGAAGTCAAGTCTGCGCACTCACTCAACCTTTTCCTCGTCTGCGAGGTGGCACGCCCGCAACTCTCCATCCTCTTTGGATCGCTATTTACCTCGGCTCAGCACGCTGAGGATCGTGGGCCAAAACACTTAATAAGCTACTTGAGAATCTGCGTTGGTGACTTGGTGTAGTGTGGAAAGCTTAAGTCGATCGTATTTATAGAAGAAAAGCATGAGCGCTGTTGCTATCTATCCACGTCCGTTCTAATTTTTTATAACCGGAGTGATAGACTGAAGTAACATGCATGGCTTAATTTTCCTCAAGTTGCGCTTAATATTTGACACAAGCTACAAGACATTCTTCCTTTTGGGTATCTTTTATTAAGATCGAGAAGTATATTTGGAGCTTGATTCAAGGATTGCGACCTACACGTGTATCACATAATATACTCGGGACATTATGATTTCAGCCATGTTAATTTGTTGGGGACATTGTTACCATTTGTCAATTACGTACGTTTAATATTTTGTTATATATATATATAGACACACACGGACTCATTTGAGAGCGGACGTCCGCACGGCTCTTAAAGTGCAAACGTCCCTCCGTTTATCACCGTATGACGCCGGCGAGGGTGCGCCTCCACCTCATCAGACTCCAACAGTGTCCCCGACCACTTTCCATCCCCGCCGAGTTCGTCGAGTTCCAGTTTTTCGGCCAGATCGACTTTGTTTAAAGTTTTAGGTGATCTGATCGGAAAACTGGAATTCGACGGACTCACCGGTGAGAGAAAGTGGTCGGGGACGCTGCTGGGGTAGAAGCGCGTCCTCTCCGGCGCCGTACAATGGCGAACGGAGGGACATTCGTGCTTTAAGGCCGGTGCGGACGTGTGCCTCTGATCCAGCCTGATATATATATATATATATATATATATATATATATATATAGGGTTTGGATTTGAAGCTTTCACATTGACAAAATACAGACTTAAAACGCCTAGTTAAAAATCGCATAGACGAGCTGGGCGGGCTTCAAAAGTATGAACATTATGCAGCATGATATTTCCTTCTACTAAAAGTGAATAAAAGGTTTCTAGAGATGATTTTGAAAAGCCGATATTGGTTAAGTCTTTCAGTAAATTAAGAAAAATATGCATGTAGAGGTGAGGATTCTTTATTGACTTAACCACAAATTAAGCCAAACGAATCACTCTTTTCTTCTTGTCCAAATGCCAAATTCAAACGTGAAAGAAGCTCGATGCCAAGAATGATAATTAACCCAGATGACTATCAACACAAATCAAGCAGTTGGTTCTTGACTAATTTGCATGGCTTTTCTTGCATTGGTAACAGTAATATCAGCTAGGGCTCGACCAGCTATATATCCAGGGCAATAATTTTCTAAACGAAAAGAAGGGACTGTCGGTGGAGTTGTAGGGTTCTAGGTGATCGAGGATCTTTGATTATGATGACAAAAGGTTCCTCCATGGATTCAGCCGTTAATGGCGGTTATCACCGGTCGTTATCCAGTTTTCCATGCATGTCATTTTCAATATGTTTAATCATAAATCCAACGACTACAGTAATCTCTACTTTTCGGTTTATAAACTAATCGATGAAGATAAGAAATGCCGTCGTTTCATTTGGTTGGACATGCATTCGTATTTTTCAACTGAAAATTAATGGAGATACGTCCATAGATTTATATAAGATCCATGGAAGTGTTTAAAAATCTCATTGAGATTGAAAATTTGAAATCTCACCCACCGGATCTGTCCCTTTTGGTTTTATATAAATTGTTACATGGATTTTAGTCCGACTATAACAAACTTTTAGATCGAATAAGGTCAAAATATAATGAGAGAGTACGTGGGGAGAAATTTTAAAACAAAATGCTCAAGTTAGTTGGGTGAATTAAGCTTTCGGTTGCATTAAGAAGTTAGTTAGGTTTTTTGTAATGATTCTTAGAGACGAACTCCATGCATATATGAGCTTTAGAGTTTGGATTATATCCATGCTTGGCTGGAAGATGATACGTACTCTTGCCGGCGAGAGCGGGATGGAATCTATTTTCCAAGGAAAAAGATAGGTTTAATCACTGAGAAAGGTCGACCATCAAGAGTTCAAGACCAAAAAAGTGTGCAAAATCGAGGGTAGAGGAACATCCAGGTTGCTACATTACTGGTTTTTAACCAATACTCGCCCAAAGTTCTGAAAATCCTAGCAAGCTTTTGTATAGTACCGTCAATGTGCGCACATTGTTTACAACATAAATAGTCGTTGCTTGAATTATGTTATCCGACGTAAACGAGTATCGAAAACCAAAAGAAATTAGACGATAAAATTAGACAGTTTGAACTTGAAAAAGAAAAATATTTTACGACACTTGTTCACAAACATTGAATTTCGACACTCAATTCTGGAATATATCTTGAATTGGGTACTAGTTCATGCATGCATGTATGCATTATGCTCCTTAGGCTGAGCTTAAGTAATAGCTAGTCATGAACACTGGTATATACGCTCCAATCTCCATGTACGTGAATCAGAGTGATCAGCGGTGAGGAGTGGTCGGCTGCGGTGAGATCCATAGACTACAAGGTGGGCGTGAACTTGTTGCAGCCACTTTAGCCTCCGTAAAGTTGAATTTGAAAATTTGGGCGGTCCAAATCGCTAGGCTACGCCGCTACTACGGCGGCCGTTTCATTTAAACGCACCGTTTCATTAAACTTCACTGGCAAATCAATAAAAGTCCAGGCCCACTATGATACAAGTATCTGGCCCGTTAAGACGTAATCAGGTTTTTTTGGGTCTCTAAACGGTGGTCCCCATCCTCCCGTTTTTGCCCATCACACACTAACCGCCCAGACGTAGCCCATCTCCGCCTAGCCCACAGGAATTTTTTTTTCTTTTTCATTTTACCCTCCTCTTCGTCCCGCTCAAAGAAAGCTTTGCCTCCACCACCCAATACCCAATACCCATCTCTCAGCTTCACAGCCATGGCCTCTGTTCCAACCCAACTCTCTAGTCCCTGATGTGATCCGTACAGTAATCCCTGCACTTGGTGTCATATTGCTACTGGACACCTAAGTCTAAACTTCATGTCGTGACAAACCATGAAACCAAGACCAAGACTTGTGCAATAGAGGATAGAGAAATAAGACCTTGATTAAGGCATAAATCGTTTATTTAAGTGCAGTAATACTCTCTGTGAAATTTCATAATATTTTTGTTCCAATAATTGGGGTTGCAGGACTAGGACCATTTCTTTTGTCCATTCATTCTTTAACTTTCTTTTTGAGAATTTGTAGCCTTATCCCAACAAGCCCTTCTCTAGTTAGCTCTCTATACACACAAGTTGAACATGCATGTTGAATGGTCCTGCTTGATAGTGATCAACTGAAAATGATTGAAACTAGTCTACATGTTCCTATGAAGTCCAAAGCATTTTTGATATTCTAGCTTTGAATATCCCACAAGATCAAGCTTGCTCTGATATGCTGATCTCAACGGGTCAAGGAAAGACAGCTGCTCCTATTATTCTCCATGTATAAGTTAGAAACTTCAACTTAAACTCTCTAGAACTCCTCTTTTTTTGTGCTGGTGTGAGCTTGGAGGAAGAAGCTGAGCTATGGCGGTCGGAGTTGCAATGACAGGTGAAGGTGGACAATACAATGGCAAGGTGACACCATTTGTCATCCTTTCTTGCATGATGGCCGCCACAGGAGGTGTTATTTTCGGCTATGATATTGGAATTTCAGGTTAGAATTTTTTTTAACTTGCATTAGATCGGCTACTGTCACTAGACTTGTCACTTGTGCATGAAATTTAATTCTAGATTGTTGAACTAAGGTGGAGTGACATCAATGGAGCCATTTCTTGAGAAGTTCTTCCCGGAAGTGTACACTCGGATGAAATCAGACACCAAAATCAGCAACTACTGTAAATTTGACAGTGAGTTGTTGACATCCTTCACATCATCACTGTATATAGCTGGCCTTGTAGCGTCTGTATTTGCTAGTTCTGTCACAAGAGCTTATGGCCGCAAGCCTTCAATCCTTGCTGGCGGTGCTGCATTCCTCGCTGGTGCAGCTCTAAACGGTGCGGCTGTGAACATTTACATGCTGATCCTAGGACGCATCTTGCTTGGAGTTGGTGTTGGTTTTGCAAATCAGGTACAACTTGCTTATATAAATATAGAGGAAAATGACTTGAAAGACACGCTAATGAATAGAATCAGAATAGCATCCTACTTCAAATGATTTTCAATTTGATGAAATGATTAACTTTCGTCCGAATGTTAATGTTGTCATAAATATTTGGCATGCTATTTTATTGCAATGTGAAAATGTTCAATAGGTACATTATAGAAAATCTTATGTCTTTGAAAATGCCAATATATATGTTATTTTGTTTGTGCAGTCTGTTCCTTTATATCTATCAGAGATGGCACCATCAAAATATAGAGGAGCAATTAGCAATGGCTTCCAATTTAGTGTTGGCATTGGTGCATTATCAGCTAACCTCATCAACTATGGCACTCAAAAGATCGAAGGTGGTTGGGGGTGGAGAATTTCCTTAGCCCTTGCTGCAGTTCCTGCCTCAGTCTTAACACTCGGCGCATTTTTCCTTCCGGAAACACCCAACAGTCTAATTCAGCGTAGTGTAGACCACCAAACAGCTATGCTAATGTTACGGCGCATCAGAGGAGTTGAAGATGTTCAATTAGAACTTGAAGATCTCATCAAGGCCAACAACATTTCCAGAACCATCCAACACCCTTTTAGGAAAATCCTAGAGAGGAAGTATAGGCCTCAACTTGTAATGGCAATAGCCATCCCCTTTTTCCAGCAAGTGACAGGAATCAATGTCATAGCCTTTTATGCCCCAATTCTCTTTCGAACAATTGGCTTAGGTGAAAGTGCGTCACTTTTGTCTGCTGTCATGACTGGTGTAGTTGGCACAATATCAACTTTCATATCCATGCTTATAGTGGACAAGTTTGGCAGAAGGGCCTTGTTCATAGGTGGGGGACTTCAAATGTTGGTGTCACAAATGATGGTAGGGGGAGTCATGGCAACTCAACTAGGTGATCATGGTGGAGTGAGCACAGGGTATGCATATTTAGTACTGGTTTTGATTGGCATCTATGTAGCCGGATTCGGGTGGTCTTGGGGACCTCTAGGGTGGTTGGTTCCTAGTGAGATTTTCCCTCTAGAGATTAGGTCAGCTGGACAAAGTATCAATGTCGTGGTGAATTTTTTGTTCACTTTTATTGTTGCTCAAACTTTTCTAGCTATGCTTTGCCACTTCAAGGCTGGGATTTTCTTCTTTTTCGGAGGTTGGGTGATGGTGATGACACTGTTTGTGTACTTCTTTCTACCGGAGACAAAGAATGTGCCGATGGAGACGATGGAATCAGTGTGGGTTGAGCACTGGTTTTGGAGGAGAATTGTTGGTGATGTTGGTAAGGAGACCAAGAATCAAGCTTGATGAAGAAGATACACTAGGGATGTAGCAGTCACATTACACTAGGATTGCAGAATTGAATAGTAAAAATCCAACATTCTTTTTATGGGCATGGCCAGATTCTAAAAATCCAACATTCTTCATTTTGGTATACGTTTTGTTTTGGTTATAACTTAAAAGTAATCAACAATGAGCTATGATCACATCCAACATATGAATGGCATGAAGGAAGTACAAGAACTTCCAAAACCAATGCTAATTATAACTTGAAACTTCAAAAATTATGCCAACTTGAATTCAGATTGTTAGTGAAGAAGAGACGTGCATCACTATGACAAACGTATACAAGGGCTCTCTTACAACAAGCAAAAACTCAAGTCACTAACAGTATATCTTGAATTTTGTATGAAGTAACTATAATCAAGTTACAAAGAAACAATTGTGATTTCAGCTTAAATACTTGTATCTTGTATTATCTACATGTATGATTTGCTAGCTACCTATATATTTAATCTCCGGCATGAAGAAGCAGAAGCAACCATGGTGATGCTTTGAGTTTTCAATCGCCTCTAACATGGTAACAACTTCCTCCATATCCGGTCTTTCCCTTGGATCTGCATCCCAACATCTTTCTATGACTTTGGCCAAGGAGCTTGGACAACTTTTCGGTATCTGTGGTCTTAAGTTGTTGTAAACAACAGCAGAAGTTACCTCTGACATTGATGAATAGTCTGAGTAGGGCATCTGGCAGCTGCAAATCTCCCATAAACAAATCCCAAAGCTATAAACGTCGCACTTCTTGTTGTAAGGCTTAGACTCCAATACTTCCGGGGCCATGTATGCAGCGGTGCCGGTTTTGCCTGTCATTTCACTCAATATCGAAGCCTCAAGACGTGACAAACCGAAATCTGCTATCTTTACTCTCCCATTTTTATCAAGAAGCAAATTTTCTGATTTCAGATCTCTGTGCACAATGTTCTTGGAGTGCAAGTAGCTTAACCCTTTAGCAAGATCCAATGCTAGTTGCAAGACAACCTTGAATTTCAGCTTCGTTTCGCTAAACTTCTTGAGGTGAGACCTGAGTGTACCTCCAGGAACATACTCCGCAACTACACAAACAGAGCTACCACCCATTAATGTTGTAGCTCCGATGCACTTAGTAATGTTCGGATGATCAAGGCTGTACCAAACAGAAATCTCGCGCTGAAAATCTCTTTGCAAGAATCCTCCCTCATCTTCTCCCCAGTCTAGCTTTCTAACGGCAACTTCTTCGTCGTTGTAACGACCTTTGTGAACTGTAGCAAAAGCTCCACGAGCAAAGGCTTCTTTGTTTCTGACAAGCTTTGCAGGATTGATAGCCCACTCTTGAGGCTTCTGTACTACCATCGCTCCAACTCTCTCTGTCTTCTTGTTCTTCTTCTCCATGTCACATAATACTCGATCGACATGCTTCTTCAGCTTATCGTCCATGCTCTTTATGTCGATCTTGTTCTTCATCGCACGAGACTCTTCTCTTTTTTCTTGCATCTTTCTTGAAGCTTTCGCTGGATCACTCACTCAGAATTTTCAGAATCATTTTGGTCTTGTAGCCTTGAATGATTATATATATGTATTCGATGTTCACCAACATGAATAGGGAAATCCCTTTCCTTCTTGGATACGTAAAGGGCAAAAAATGGATTAGGGCATTCCAAATGGATAATGATTTCCATTTCCAAATGGGCCGGGGCTACTTTTTTCATTAGCCCGTTCATTGATTATGTTTTTTTTTTTTTTTTTTGAGGCTAGCTATGACAGAAAACAGTCTAAATTGAAAATGTGAGAAGTTAACACTAAGATAAAATGTAACCATTTAATATTTATTTTAGGTTTTCTTTGGTTTTGTTGGTTTTATTCGCCCCTTAGCATTGACCGAGGGTTTAGGGTTATGTTAGGTTCGGTGTCGTTGGTCGTGTGGTTATGTTAAGTACGTTGTTTATTTTTGAGATTAATTGTAAAGATGTATCGAGGTAGGTTAGGTTACGGTTCAACCTCTATAGGTTATTGTCTGTTGTAATTGTTGATGTTGTGGTAAGGAGGAGTGTTTTTGTCCATCGTAATCGTTAGTGTTTTGGTAGGGAGGAGAGTAGAAAATTTATGTCCACCACCGATATACATCTCCTATGCATGGTTTGCATGTTTCGATTATATTAAACATTTCTAAAACAATGTAACGGGCAATTTTTTCATACATTTTTTTAAGAAAGAATCAAACTTTTATACATAAAAAAAAACGATTACATAGTTGGGAATTGACCCATTGTAGCCTCAGTATCACCCAAACACATGGAAATACAGTTTCTACTCACATCCCTCCTATGTACCTCGATCAAACGCCTCTCACTAGCTAGAAATGATAGCTAATTGGTGATGGTGATGACACTGTTTGTGTACTTCTTTCTGCCGGAGACAACGAATGTGCCGATGGAGACGATGGAATCAGTGTGGGTTGAGCACTGAAAATCCAACATCCTTCATGGGCATCGCTAAAAATCCAACATCCTTCATTTTGATATACTTTTTGGTTACAACTTAAGAGTAATCAACAATGACTTGTGATCACATCCAACATATGAAAGGCATGAATTAAGTACATGAACTTTCAAAACCCCAGACCAAAAAAAACTTCCAAAACCAATGCCAACTTGATACTTCAGACACTACGCAACTTGAATTCAGATTAGTAGTGAAGACGAGACTTGCATCTCTATGACAAACGTATACAAGGGCTCTCTTCAACAAGCAAAAACTCAAGTCACTAACAGTATATCTTGAATTTTGTATGAAGTAACTATAATCAAGTTACAAAGAAACAATTGTGATTTCAGCTTAAATACTTGTATCTTGTATTATCTACATGTATGATTTGCTAGCTACCTATTTAGCTCCTGCATGAAGAAGCAGAACCAACCATGATGAGGCTTTGAGTTTTCAATACCCTTCAACATGGAACAACTTCCTCCATATCCGGTCTTTTCCTTGGATCTGCGTCTCAACATCTCTTCATGACTTCGATTAAGGATCTTGGACAACTTTTTGGTATCTGTGGTCTTAAGTTTTTGTTCACAGTAGCAGAAGTTAACTCTGACATTGATGCAATTGGCAGCTAAATATCTCCCATAAACAAATCCCAAAGCTATTCACGTCACACTTCTTGTGTATGGTTTCGACTCCAAGACCTAGGAGCCATATATAAAGGTGTGCCGGTGTGGCCAGTCATCTCACTCAATATCCGATGTAGAACGAGAATTGATCAAATTTAAACAGAAAATAATAAAAGTCAAGAAGCAGTAAATAATAAAAAAAATGATTTAAAGATCGTTTATTCTTGTATCATTAGGTTGCTGCTGAAATATTCAAGAAGATGTTGGTTTAGATTTTTCGAGTTTGCCGCGCAAAATCTATTAATTCTAATTTGGCATGGAGTAACTTTTGGCCAGAACTTTCGTTTTGAACGCATGATACCTTTTCAGAATGAGAACGACGAGATCTACAAGACTCACTGTAGTGAGCCCTGTCAGATTTAAGCCAAAAGATATCGTATTATATATCTGATTCAACATTTAGTATTATTTTAGGTTTTTTGTTTATTTTTGGATTTTTGTTTTGTTTTAACCTATATGGGTTTTTAGGCTTGGTTGTTAGTTGCCGTATGGTTTATTTGCTCTTATATAAGGAGTCTTCATCCGTTGTAGTCGTCAGTTTTGATATTAATAAAACCCTTGAGTTTATCTTAATTCTCTGAATTCTAGATTCTCTTGTAGATTCGAGAAAAATAGACTTATGGATTCAAATCTTCAACGTTTTATATTTCTGCTGCATCAATATCGAAGCCTCAAGACGTGACACACCGAAATCTGCTATCTTTACTCTCCCATCTTTATCAAGAAGCAAATTTTCCGATTTCAGATCTCTGTGCACAATGTTCTTGGAGTGCAAGTAGCTCATTCCTTTGGCAAGATCCGATGCTAGTTGCAAGGCAACCTTGAATTTCAGCTTCTTTTCGCGAAACTTCTTGCGGTGAGACTTGAGTGTGCCTCCTGGAACATACTCGGCAACTACGCAAGCAGAGTTGCCAACCCTTGTTGCAGCTCCAAGGCACTTAGTAATGTTCGGATGATCAAGGTCGTACCAAACACAAACCTCGCGGTGAAAATATCTCTGCAAGATTCCTCCCTCATCTTCTCCCCAATCGATCATTTTGACTGCAACTTCTTGATCCTGGTAGCGACCTTTGTGAACAGTACCAAAAGTTCCACGAGCAAAGACTTCTTTGTTCATAACAAGCTCTGCAGGATTGATAGCCCACTCTTGTGGCTTCTGTACTGTCATCGCTCCAACTCTCTGTCTTCTTGTTCTTCTCCATGTCACATAATACTCGATCGACATGCTTCTTCAGCATATCGTCCATGCTCTTTATGTCGATCTTGTTCTTCATCGCACGAGACTCATCTCTTTTTTCTTGCATCTTTCTAGAAGCTTTCGGTGGATCACTCGCTTAGAATTTTCAGAACCATTTTGGTCTTGTAGCCTTGAATGATTATATATATATATATATATATATATATATATATATATATATATATTCGATGTTCACCAACAAGAATAGGGAAATCCCTTTCCTTCTTGGATACGTAAAGGGAAAAAAAATGGATTAGGGCATTCCAAATGGATAATGATTTCCATTTCCAACTGGGCCGGGACTCTATTTCTTCATTAACCCTTTCACTGATTATATATATATATATATATATATATATATATATATATATATACAGTCCCTATCCAGAGCGAAGCTTCGCTCTGGAATTAAGGTGCGAAGGTCCTTATTTGACTCACTTTTCGGTCATATTTTTCGATCATACCCGGTCAGTGTCTAGATACATATCGTATGATCATCCTTACAAAGTTTCATCCAATTTGGTGACCGTTTAAGCCTCCATAATCATGATTTACTCCAACGGTTCTACTTAGACAGATTTTGTTCTATTGATTTATTTTATCTGATTCGGCGTGCAAACGATCACCAAACTGGATGAAACTTTGTAAGGATGATCATACGATATGTATCTAGACACTGACCGGGTATGATCGAAAAATATGACCGAAAAGTGAGTCAAATAAGGACCTTCACACGTTAATTCCAGAGCGAAGCTTCGCTCTGGATAGAGACTGTATATATATATATATATATATATATATATATATATATATTGGCTAGCTATGATAGAAAACGGTCTAAATTGAAAATGTGAGAGGGTAACACTAAGATAAAATGTAACTATTTAATATTTATTTTAGGTTTTATTTGGCATTGACCGAGGGTTTAGGGTTGTGTTTCTAAGGACTATTAGTTTTAAAGTCGGGCATATATGTCTTGTTCTCAATGCAATAGAGAGATTACGGTTTCATGTATGTTAATAGTTTTGGTGTATAGTGTTCAAATAAGTTGTTTATTCTTGAGATTTATCGTAAAAATGTATCGAGGTAGATTTTGTTACGGTTTTTGTCTATTGTAATTGCTGATGTTTTGGTAAGAAGGAGTGTTCTTGTCTATTGTAATCGCTGGTATTTTGGTATGAAGGAAAGTGAAAAATTTATGTCTACCACCGATATACATCTCCCATACACGGTTTGCACGTCTCGATTATATTAAACATGCTTACCTTTCTAAAACAATGTAATGGGAAAAAAATTTCTTACAATTTTTTGAGAAAGAATCCAACTTTTATACATAGAAAAAAAAGATTACATATAGTTAGGAATTGACCCATTGTAGCCTTGGCATCACCCAAACACATGGAAACATATTTTCTACTCACATCCCTCCTAAATACCTCGATCAAACGCCTCTCACTAGCTATAAATGATAGCTAGATATGGGCTAAGAAGGCACATCCTCTTACCATAACTGACGTCCGTTCTCTCAAGCTACTGCATTTGCATCAGCAGCTTGATTATTGTTCCGCAGCATATACATGATTATCATACATCACCCTCAGCTTTCATAAGAACTTTTCAACATTTTCATCGTAATTTGTCAAGATAAAATAGTTTCCCGTAAATGATTTTTAAAGTACAATATAGTTGACAATGTAACAACTATTTTATCCAAACACATAGTTGACTCGTATTTCTATTTGTTTGTTTATCCTTTAGAGGAAGTTGTATCTCTCACATTCACATCTATTACTAAAATTCAAAAACAATTCGTTACAAAATCAATTGATACTCAAAATAGGCGACCATATAAGAACAGAAAATGTAATTAACGTAATACCTTTCACGTAGGCGCTGTCACTGCCGTCTGATTAGAATATATAAAAATCTCAGTCTACGACCCACGTGTCACCACCCCATTGAGCAGCCTATTTAAATTTCCCAAAATTTAGACTGACCTGGCTTTTCTCTCTCTAAAAAGCAGCCATTTTTCTTTTCTTTCTTCCTAATTTCATTTTTCACCTTTGAATTTCGCTATTCGGTTCCAGCTTCCTTCTTCCCTGATCAACAGGTAGCTCCTTTTTCTCTGCAAATTAGGGTTCTTGTTTTTTTCAAAGATTGGATTTTTATTTCTGTATTAGTAGTACTGGGTTTGATCAGGTTGATTGATATTGAAAAATGCTTTAAGAATTATCTGTACTGAAAACGAAGGAGGGTTTTGGGAATCTGATACTATTGATTAGCTTTTGAATTTGATACTGTTGATTAATATAGATGAGCTTTTGACTGATAGAATTAACTGTACTATGATTCTGTTGATTGAATGGCTTTGTTTAGAGTTTAGAATCTTAATTTTTCAGTAACAAACTAACAAACAAGAAAGCTTCTTTTTGTTGTTGTTGTTGTTGTTGCCAGAACCGATATGGTTGCTATGCTATATGAGATGTCCAAAGCTGATCGCTTTTCTTCTTTTTGGTACTGGGTTTAGTTCAGAACAGGCTTAACAGGTGTTGTTCCATTAAAAGTTTGATTCTTGAGGCTGCTATTGATTGGAAATGCCTTCTGCTGTGTCGCCGCGGTGGCAGGAGAAGGCTACTGATTTCTTTTCTACCTCAGGTATGTTTTGGTTTCATGGTTTACGGTTTTGGTGTCCTTTTGGTTATTGAGGAGAAGTTGTTATAGCTGAATTTGGATGCAGGGGTTAAGATTAAGGAAGCCGGACAAACAGCTGGGACATTTGTCGAGGAGGTGACAAAGGATGCAAAAGTTAATGTCTCTGATATGGCGGGGCGAGTTGGGTCAATGTTCAAGAATCGATGGGCGATTCTTCAGAAGCCATCGACGAGGCAAGCTGTGCAGGAGCGCCTTATAACCGCTGCTGCAACGACTGGCACGTTGTTTAGAAAGGGATTGTCAGAGACAAAGGACAAGGTGTCAGTTGGAAAGATCAAAGTTGAAGAGGTAGTTTTGCTAGAACTTTACAATGTGGTAGAAGTTTATATCCAGTATAACTATGGCTTGTACAAGGCTGCTTTACTATTCAAAGGGGTCTGATATCTTTCTTCTAATGTGTAAGGAACAGAAAGGTTCTTAGTTCAGGATATAAAATCTTACCTTGATGGAGTCTTCTAACCTGGTAGAAATCTGAGATATATCATCTATCCTACTTCACCTTATATATCTAGAGCCTATTGCCCAAAAGCAGAATTGGATTCGGTAATGGTCGTGGGTTTCTACTCCCACCTACTTAAGCACTGCGTCGATTAAGTATCTTGGGAAATATAACTGATGACTTCATTCCCAACTAGCTTATTCTTATCAGTATTAAGTTCTTTCAAGAAACACACTAAGTAGCAGCTGAAATAGAAAAAATTGTATGCTAGAGTCGAAACAATTTCAGCCTGCACTATGACACTATCCATGAAATAGTCATATATATGAAGTGGGTATTATAGCTGACACATGTGATGTGCTAATATTTCAGGTGGCAAAGAAGACTGCCCAAAAAAGCAAAACTATTCTGAGTGACATTGAAAGATGGCAGAAGGTATAGACTGTAGAGAAAGTTTCTTCTGTTCTTTTTTGTCTTTTCTTTTTTCTCTTTGTTATAAACATTTTTGGAAGTATCATAATTTCTCTTCCTTCCATTTTCAGGGTGTTGCAAGCACTGATGGTAAGTTTCTATAACCTTATACTGCTTCCATGGTGCCCTGCTTCTTGGCATAAACTTAACTAAATATTTGAGAGTATTTTAGCTGTGAGATTTCCAGTAAGTTGATGAAACTGTAATACTGACCATAGTGTGGATGTGGGTTGTGAGAGATATGTGACTTGTTTTGATAATCCATTAATGTTCATTGACCCTTGTCTGGCTTCCTCTTAAATCAGCTTTTTAATTCAAGTAAGGCAATATACACTATGATTGGAAGAATCTGGATTTTGGATAGATGATAAAACTTGTGCATGAAGTCTGTGATAGGAAGATTAAGTATATATGTTTTCTTGACATCTAAGGTTATGATAGCATACCATTTGTCAAATGGTTCTAACTTTATTTGTATGCATAGCTGTAAGGTTGATGTTGTAGCTAAATTTCTTTCAAAAGAGTCCGGATTTATCAATAGGCAATGCTTGTTTAAATTTCTTTCAAAAGAGTCCGGATTTATCTGGTGGTTTGTGTGCTTACCTACAAGACTGTATGTTACAGTATTAGTTTCCTATAATGCTGGCATTGACGCTAATGGTCAATTTACTTTCTCTTTGCAGTTTTTGGAGTTCCACTTGAAGTTACTGTGCAACGGGAACAATCTAGCAGGCCTATTCCTCATATTTTGGTGAAATGTGCAGATTATCTCGTATTATCAGGTGTTGCACCTTAGGTTTACTCTGCTGTATTCACATGCATATATGTGTCTGCAAGGATATGCGGTCATTTAGCTACATGCATTCATCCTGGCAAAATCTATATGCATGTAATGAATTGCCATTTCAAGATGATTAATTTGTTTGTCATTGTTACCAGGGCTAAACACACCATATCTGTTTAAAGGCGAGGGAGATAAAAAAGTTATCCAACAATTGATTTCTATGTATAACCAAGGTATGTGAAGTGTTTGTCTGACTGTCTGTGCAGGCGTGCTTGTGTGTTTTCTTTCTTCTTTTCTTTAGATCGAAGTCTCTGGATTGTTCAATTTGTAAGGAGTATGATGTTGTAATATCACCTATATCAGATTCAAATGCATCATTACCAGAGGGTTTGAGTTCAATTGATGTAGCAGCTCTAATCAAATGTTACCTAGCTACCCTTCCTGAGCCATTGACTACAATTGAGCTTTATAATCATATCAGAGGTGCTCGGTCTAGCATAAATGCATTGAGAAATGTGCTGAAGAGGCTTCCTACTGTAAACTATACAACACTGGAATTCATTACTGCACTACTGATGCGTGTTAGCCAGAAGTCAGTTCTCAACAAGGCATGATACCTCTCTCTCTCTCTCAATACACATGGACATTTATTCACAGCCAGATATTTGATACAAGTTCTCAGTTATTTAAATTTATGTACAGATGGACACACAAAGTCTTGCAATGGAGATGGCCCCTGTTATAATTTGGCAGAAGGGTAGGGCACCAGAGCTATATAAAAAGTATTGGAATAAACCATCAGAAGGTCTTTCTAAGAAAAACTCGGATCCAGAGCCTACTTATACTGCATGGGACATGCTTTCTGGTGAGTGCTTCATTCCATACTCTCTGGGTTCTAAAAGTAAGAACTTGAAGGAAGAATTAGGTTTATTTTAAGTAGAGGACAATAAGAATACTGGCAGATATATAATATCAAATAGATTTGGGAAGCACTATATGTATTTAGTACATCAAATATCCTTTAGACATAGATTTGGGATAACTCTAACTATACTTGTTGTAAAATTACTCGGCCATTAAAGCTGTCATTTTCTGTATATTACTATTGTATATAGTTGATGTTGATCGCCTTTTCTTCCAGGTGAGTAATGCTAACTAATTGATAAAGCTTTAGTGTTCGTTTACATTTCCCCTTTCTTTGTAATTGGATTTATGTGACAGTGTGAAAAAGTGGGCCAACTCTATGAAGAAAAAGGAAACTAGAAAGGATAGAAATTGAGAATTTGATGTTTATAATTAGAAATCCTACTAAATATGTGTGATATTGATGCTTGTTTTCCTTTTACCTAACTTAAAATTTTGTTGTTATAGATGAAGATGATGCTGCAGATGATTCCATTCCTTTGGATGATGGTGTGCCTATCGACTTGGGCGCTATCGAGGTTGTTCAGTGTCTCATGGAACATCACAATGCGATATTCACAGATGCAAATGAAACAGTCTGGAGGTGACATCATGAGTTGCCCTGGTTTTCTCTGACATCATCTAATTCAACTGAAATTATCAAGAGGGAAAGCTTTGCTTGAGATGATCTGGATAGTAGAGGTTATTTTCTTTGCCAATCCCAAAACGGTTCAATTTTCTCTCTATTTGGACATTTGAAGTATGGGGAAAGCTTGAATTACTTGCTTGGGGAAAGGAAAGTTACTGTACAGTTTAGCATGAGTGTTTGTCTGCAGCACTGAAATCTTGCAAATAAGACAGAATTTAATGTGATGAGTTCTGTCTATATTATTTTACTTTGGGAAGTTAGTTTCTAACTTCCTGTTGCATCTTTACACTGTAAATTTCCTAATGACATCAGTTCATATTGAGCTTTGTGGATTCAGCTGGCGGTGGACTGTCTACATTGGCTCAGCACATTGTACAATGAAGTAAATTTTGTGGCTCCATTGAATTATGTTGTCTGTAAAGTAAAGCTAGCTGCATGATCAAGGTTATTAGGATTAAGATATTATTCCTGAATATGAAACCTCTATTCATTTGTTCAGTATCCCAAACTAGAGTTGGTACAACGAAAAAGAAATAAGGTATGGGGAATTTGAAATTTCATATATCATCTCAGCATCTGGATTTGATAATAGCAATTGTTAACTGCTGGGTTTAACTAAACAGAATGATTAAAAGGAAATCTTCCTACTCTTCTTCCTACTCTTCCGCTTGTACATACCCATCTTACAACTTTGATCGTGAGAATCCCTCGCTTCGTAGGTCTTAGCATTGTTGATGCCCCTTCGCTAATATCAAATGCCGTAATAGACGGTCTGTAGTATGTATTTCCTTTGGGAATGTAATCACTGCATTCTGAAATATAATGGACAGCCCCTTTAAGAAACACAGCCTGCATATCAGTTCTGATAATCCTACTACCCGGATTCAAGTTTTGCCGATTTCTTCCATATTCCCTCGGTCGGTAAGTACGAGATAGTTTTGTCTTTGTTTCAGAGGAAGGTGCTTCTGTAGTTAAAGAGGTTTGTAGAGAAATGTTCTGCTGCTATAATTATAGATGCTGCATTTAACATGAATAGGCAAGATGAAATTATTATGACTAATTTTAGTTTAGGTCGATCATCATGTTGGTCCATTTTCTTTAGGTTTCATCAAAAACACCTCTCGACTTTCAATTTTCATCAGTTGTGTTCAAACTTCCGTTTTCCATCTAATTCTCTCGTCATGTGATGACATGACATTAACAAGAAAATCAAATTTGAAGTCACTAGGCCCAAAAATAAGGCAAAATAAACAATTGCATTCAATCTCACCAAAATCATTAAAGTTAGGGGTTGAAATGAGAACAAAGATGTGTATCGATATGAGAGGAAAATGGTTAGAAAAGTTATTTTCAGAATTTGACTTTCTTCTTGATGCCACGTCATCACTTGACGGAGGAATTAGACGGAGATTTGGACACGGCTGATAAAAATTGAGAGTCGAGGGGTGTTTTTAATGAAATTGAAAGAAAGACTAACATGATAATCAACTTAAAATTAATAGGGGTAAACTGAAATTAGTTCTACCGTAAAAATTACAACTTGACTCTAATTCATATCAGTGAATACTTTATAAAACAAGATAGAGATGTAACATTTCAGTGAGACCAACAAGTCATCAGTATAGACATGGTGCGTCAATTTTATATATCAAGGACAATGATCAGCAGTCCTAGACATAGAAAACCCTCAAACTCCTTGCATCACCCAACATGCAAAACTTTCAGGACATTATTAAGATACCATCAAACCAAGCAAACAATGGCAACCAGGAGCTAGTGTCTTCCTCGAATCTTATTTTAGGGGCACCTCAAGTAAGAGAATGAAGAATTGCAATGTCCAAGTTCATTCAAAGGAAAATGAAGGACAGAAAAGAAAACCATTAATCCTTCAACTGTGCCGTAATATATATTAGAAGTAAAACCATTACAACCATCCAAAGTAGGAGTCTCTTCATATACAATCAAGTCATCTCCAAACTTGTTTTCTCTTAAAGACAGGCATCTCACCAAAGATACGCCCAAATTCAGTCAGTTGCAACAAATTGAAGAGACATTTGCATAACTCAGTCTTTGTTTAGAAATATTTAAGAGACATTTGAAGGTTGAAAGTACGTAGAAACACAATCGATAAAACAATACAGGAAAATGTCTGAGCATTACATCCTTCATCAACGTACTCATATGCATGAGCTGGCATAAGTGTACCTTGATAAGCTATTTATGTAATCATCAGTAACTGATCTTGTTCAAAGATGAGCTGCTGCTGCTGCTGCTGCTGCATCAGTGGCCCTCTTCTTCTTCTTCTTCTCTAATTCATGATCCGTTAACACATCAATACCACAAAAGTTCCTTGTGCTATCTCTATATGCGTGAGCAAGGAGACAATCGCTCCCACACAATCGTGTTACCTGTCCAACAGGAAATAAGACAAATCTGACCATATATACTATCTAATCAATCACATTATTGAGATTATTAGTCCACCCTAAACTGCATACTATTTGAGGAGCAAAATAGAGGTGAGAAGTAACGTACATCATAGAGGTAATTGAGAAAACTTCCGCATTGATCATACGGATATATATTACCCTGAGACACCCGTGAACCTTGAACGATATAAGCAGCCCCGGGATTAGGAGAATTCTTGGTAAGAGCCTCTTGTTGCTGGCTAGTACTCAAGCCATAACCTAATAATGGAATCAACAACCAGTTAGCTTAATATGTATGCAACTATATATTAAGACCAATTCCACCTATACCTGAATTGCCGTTTATGAAAATAAAACCTTTTGTTTTTATCTTAATTGCTGGTAACTTTTGTTCCTGGACTGTTGGGTTCTTCGTTTAAAGAAAATATTCCTTTGATGGCTGAAGCATTGGGATATTGCTGTGGGATGTCAATTTGGTCAACAATTATGAATTTTACTATCCCTTTGGGTGTTATGAGTCACTGAGTGCATTTTCCCAAATCCTTGATCATTATTTACCCTGCAAAACAATGCCTTGAAGTTTGTAAGTGAAGACGGAGAAGCTTTATAAGCTGCTGCATTGAGGCTCGTGTTCCAAATAGAAGAACCAATCTTAGCCATCCTGTTTTCAGCTCCGGTTACTTAATGTGGAAACTACTTCTCAATGTTTCTTATGTGGTTCATGCACTCAGTATACTATCGTTATGTTATCTATGTTTTGCAAATCTATATGATGCTTGGTTTTACTTTGTGTATCTTGTCCTCAATTGGTCTCTGGTTTTGCTGTCATTCTAGTATGTCCATAAACTTCTGCTGATCCTCCACTGCATTCAGTTACTTTCACTCTATGAACCTGACAATGTACGTACTTTGTTTGATTGCCCAACAGTTATCAAGTTGTGGAGAGTATGAGATTGGGGATGGAGCCTAAGCTTGCTGCCAAGGATGCAATATCACGCATCGCGCGAAAATTCCCTGATTTTGTGGGAGCTGTTTTTGCAATTAATAAGTACGGCGTCCATGCTGGTGCTTGCCATGGGTGGACATTCAGTACTCGGTGAGAAACCCAGACATGGATGATGTGAAGGTTTATACTGTAGTGCCCTGACCAGATAAAGGTGGTACATCAAGTGATTCAAGTCTGTATTGTTCCCAGTAGATCAACCTTATTCAGTCATTCCTACAATGTAGGTACAATGTATTCTTTTCCAGCTCTGTAGAGATTTTAGAGAAGACTTTTGATGGACACAACAATACAAAACCAGAAGGCATTACATCTCTGAAGAATGAGTTCAAAAGATTGTATAGTCATTTTTGTCTTCTTATAGCTAATTTCATCTTAATATCTCGACATTTATACATGTGGGTGTTAAGCTGATAATGAAGTTACTTGTTTATGGCAATAAGCATCCTTGGTAGATGTAGCAGTAAAGGAAATCCGAAAATCCGACAAGAGACATCTTTTGTCGGGAAAAAGTGTCTAGTGGAAGTCATAGAGTCTGCTTCATCCCATCTCAAGATCAACCTGCATATATGCACCAAACCCCTCCACAAGCCACGTCACTCTCTACTTGATGGCAAACTCATTCGTGCAGGCACGCCTAGTTTGAAGGGTTGGGGGGGGGGGGGGGGGGGGGGGGGAGTTGTATTAGCAAGAATCACTCCTGTGAGTTGTGATTACTTCTGTCATTACCATGAATCACTGCAAGAGTGATTCTTCTCATAATGCACCTTGATTCTAAGCAATCAGCATCATTCTGTATTGACTGTAGACTTATTATCTACCTACATGTACATCATATATATGTAGCTATTGTGATTCAATACAATCATTACCAATACATTTCTACAGTAACAAATCATTCTTCATTAATAATTAGAAATATTTATTATAATAAAATATGTACAAAACATGGTTCGTCGTATTTAAAGATGACATAAGAACATTTATGAAATATAATGAAATGTCAAAATATATTTATTACTCTATCTTTCTCGTAAGAGAATTCATTTACCATAACCTGACTATTCCAAGAAGACAATTTTTAAGACGTATTCCACCAAAATATATGTAACAAATTACTAGTCAATAAAGAAAAAAGAAAAAATATATTTTAAACAAAAGAATAAACACGAAAAAAGAGAATTTAATATTGAATATCTCTTGCCGAACCAACGAGCTCGCCAAAACCAACAACGATTTTTTAACGCATATTTCCTCCCGGAATCTGCCAAAACTCCAAAACCCGTCACCGGTTTCTGAATTTTCCACCTTCTTCTTTTCTCCTCTCTCCCCATTTTCCGATTAGTTGATCACCCTTTGAGCCTCTAATGTCCTTCTGAATGGAACGAGACCATGTAGATGGCTCTCTCCCACATTCACAGCTTGATTCCCAACCCTCCATTCTGAGCTGCACGCTTTCATTGGACCACGTTGGCCAAGTTTGCCTCAACTTCAACTCTGATGGGTTGTCTTGGACATTGCTTGAGCCATCGGACAATGTAAGCTTCTTCTTCTACCTAGTCATTCCCATTGTTTGTTTTCATGTTTTGGGTTGATAAGAAATGGTGCTTTTGCTACTTCAGGATTTAAAGTAATGCTCTTTTTGTATTGGTTGTGTTGGTTTTGGTGTGGCTTGTGCTTATTAGGCCTCAAGGGGAATTGGGTTGTTGTGTTTTTTGATACCTGTATGAGTTCTGTGGAAAAGATTGGTCCTTTAGCTATAGTTGATCATTGTTGCTTTGTGTTGGTTTTGGTTGTGTTATGGTGATGAGGCCTTAAAGGCGAGTGGGTTCTTCTATTTTCATCATTGTTGTGAGTTTTGTGGGAAAGATCAGTTCTTTTGTTGTAGTTGAACACTTGTGTTTGTTTCCCTTTGATATTGTAATGTATCATAGGCAGGTAGCTTTTATTTAACTGTGAACATTTATGCTTTGCTTTAATGCCTAATATATCAGGATGACTCAACTGGTTTGTGCATCAAATTTGCTTCAAAGGTTGCAACAACCGATATCAAGTTTTCAGATGTGTATGCTGTTGAGCTGATCGGCTATGGTGTGATTCACGGACCAAATGTCTCGAATGCTCGAAGATGCCTCAAGGGTCATCGTGAACATGACTCTGAGGTTCGTTCAATTTCCTTTCCCTGGTTATGTGTGCTTCAAAACTTCAAGTCCCTCATCCAGTAGTCATATCTTGTGTATTTACATTGATGCAGAACTACCGCTTTACAGTGCATGGTTTCCAGAGCTCAAAGACTCTTCCATCAGTTCATGTCCTTGCTACATATACATTTGGTCAGAAGGATCTCCACATTTGTCAGATGTGGGTCCATCAAATCAATGCTTCTCTGGACTTACAGCAGGGGAGGCCAAAGGATCTTCTGGTATGTATTGTACTTAGCTAAACACTAAATTCATTTTCTTGTTTCATTTATAACTTATAAGTAATTTAGTTGGTTGATCTAAATGGACATAAAGTGGTGATATAATTCTTTTCCAGAAACTTTTTCTGCTTGGCTAGGTTTTTGTTCATCCAATGAGTGGGAAGGGAAATGGCTGCAAAACTTGGGACAGTGTGAGTCCTATTTTCTCCCGCGCTAAAGTGAAAACAAAGGTTAACGTTCAGCTTCTTTATTTGCTTTTTGCTTTTATTTTGGTGGGAACCAAGATTGCTGGAATCCTGCATTTAATAAGTCTACTGAAGAAAGTGATAATGCTAAATTGCATACTGCTATAACAAGTAATATGTCACTTCCTCATCAGGTGATTGTGACCGAAAGGGCAGGGCATGCCTATGATACGATGGCAACTATAGGAAATAAGGAACTTATTTCATATGATGGAGTTATAGCTGTTGTGAGTAACTTATGATCTTTTTGTCTATTCTCAAGTTTGCTTAGGATTTATCCATCTTATCCCAAATTAGTGATTGTTGGCAATTGATTTGCTTCCAGGGTGGTGATGGTTTTTTCAACGAAATTCTTAATGGATTTCTGTCTTCACGGCATAAATCTCCATATCCACCAACTCCTTCAGATTTCCTTGATTCTGCTAGTTGAAATGAGAGTCTCATTGTGAATGATCCAGATCCAAGTGACACCATTATTGAAGCTTCTTCTCAGAACAATGAGCAATCTCCTCTCCTCTCAAGTTCAAGTGATAATGGCTCAGGAGTCTCAAATATCAGTAAGCATGATAATCAGATTTTTCCATACAAGTCAAACTTTACGTTTAATTTCTTGTTTAAGGTGACATATCACTGGATATATCTGAAAGTAAAGTGACTGGGTTATGGTTCTTGCAGTCTGAAGATTAAAATTTAAATTACATTAAATTATATGTGTATATATACTAGTGCCTAGTGCCTAGTGCCTAGTACCTGATTATCGCTTTTTCTTGTTTTGAAAACCCAGCTGATCAAGATCCGGAGTTCTCCTTCCCCAGTGAACATTTAAGATTTGGACTCATTCCTGCTGGCTCAACTGATGCCATAGTGATGTGGTACTCCTTCGCATTTTTTAATAAACATTAAGATCTTTCTGCCTTGTTGTTTTTCCACTACACCAAACATGAGATATTTGATCTCAAAGCATATTGGTCTTCCTATTATTTCAGCTGATACCCTTTTCTTTGGTCTATCAAAAGGTGTTCACCGTTCTTTTTTCTTTTTCTTTTTCAGTACAACAGGAGCTCGAGATCCTATAACATCTGTGTTTCACATTGTCCTTGGTAAAAGAGTGTGGCTTGATGTAGCCCAAGTTGTGAGGTGGAAAACAGAAACTACATCGAAGGTTGAACCTTATGTACGCTATGCGGCTTCTTTTGCTGGGCAAGTACTCATTCTAACTGGTGTGGTTGCATATTATCCACCCAAATCACGGCAATTACCTTTTACTGGGTCTAATAGTCAGTACCATCTCGTATTGTTATGTGCTAACAAGCCTAGGCTAACAAGTCCAAAATTCTGTATAGATAACTAGTGGTGACTTGATTATTAAAAAAAAAATGGTGACTTATGCAAACTTACCTAATATATATCTCACATAAAATGCTGTTCTCTAAAAGCCATATGCTCAATATCTTTAGGTATGGATTTTATGGAGATGTCATTACAGAGAGTGAAAAGTACCGTTGGATGGGACCTAAAAGATACGATTATGCAGGAACAAGGGTGTTTTTGAAGCACAGGTAAGTATCTATTTGGTCATTAAATTTTACTCTGGGACTCCCATAATTATAACAACTAGGGCTCAGACCATGAATATTGTCTGTGTATGGATCCATATATTGGTACCTATGCATTTCATTGGTTTCTTTTTTTGCATACGCACACCACATAGATTGTTTTCATTACTTACCTCTATATTATACACCGCAGATTTTTTATTTTGTAAATTGTATTTTTGCTTAACATTAAGTTGACTAACTTTGTGATATTTCCTATATTGTTCAGGTCCTATCAAGCCGAAATAGCATATATAGATGTAAAATCAGAAGAAATAAATTCGACTTCTGAGAAAGGTAATGTTGGTGGTCGCAAGAGACCATTTTGGAGCTCTAATAAATCTGAAAAAGTGATATGCCGTGCCAACTGCAAAGTTTGTTGCTCCAAGCCTACTCACGGGTCCCCAGATGATTCCCGTACGACCCTTTACTCACAAGCAGGAGAGACAAAATGGTCTAGTTCCAAGGGAAAGTTTCTCAGTGTTGGTGCTGCTGTAATTTCTAATAGAAATGAAAAGGCACCTGATGGTTTGGTGGCTGATGCGCATCTTTCAGATGGTTTTCTCCATCTCATATTGATCAAAGACTGTTCTCATGCTCTCTATCTTTGGTAATATATAGTTCCCCTCTCAGTGCTCCTTTTTATGCCCTCTTCTCGGATAGTTGGATAATGGCTGATATAGTTTCCCTATTGAAACTAATAATATTTATAATTAGTTAGGGTTTTACAATTTATGATCTTTTGATGGCTTATGCAAGATCTTTATCGCCAAGAACTTTTTATGATGAGTTTGGGGAGCTTTGTTGTGTTAATTCCCACTGTGCCAAGTAACATGGTAGTCATGCTTGCTAATCATGTTAAAGAGTTGTGACTATTTTGAAGAGAAATACATAGAGTTTTGATGCCAGGTCCTGAAGATATTTTGCTTCTTCTATCAGTTCTATGTGAATTCATAGTAAAGCCTTTTATGCATGATACAGGCATCTTACACAGCTTGCCAAGAAAGGAGGAAATCCTTTTGATTTCAAGTTTGTGGAACACCACAAGGTATGATTTCACAAAACATGCTTCATTTCTCTTTTGTAATCTACATCGTCTCACTTGTAAATTCTTCATATCATGGATGCAGACCCCTGCTTTCACATTTACTTCTTCTGGCAATGAGAGTGTTTGGAATTTGGATGGCGAAGCATTTCAAGCACACCAACTATCAGCACAAGTATTCCGTGGTCTTATCAGCTTGTTCGCCACGGGTCCTGAAGTTTGATAGAGAACAAACAACAATGTGTGTGTTATTATGATGCATATAATGTACATTGACTTTTAAATTTATTCTTTTGGCTCTTTACATGGAACTTCAGAAGGAATATATGAGTCTTCCTCAGCAATTTTCATGTTCAAGCTCTGTAACCTAAACTCAGATTAGTGTCTTGTATCATAAACAGTTTTGTGTAACAACTCCATATGATGAAATAAATTGCAAAGAGCTTCTGACTGAGGTAAACAATTGTCAAGTCTGCCGTGAGAATAGATTATCATGATCCAGTAAAAGGGCGGCACGTGGCGCTCATACATAAACCCTTCCAGTTGTCTGTGGTACTCTAGACAACAAGAAGATTTCAAAGTGGAGACAGCATTGTATTTCTGTTAAGATGGTGGTGAGTGGTAAATGATCTAGTAATGGAAGACTCGGCCAAAATCAAAGTCTTGCCTATGACCCTGTCGTTAAGTTCTGAGACGACTCCAAAGTCACTCCATTGGATTTTTCAATGCAAGACAAGCATATTCATGTCACAGTTGTATATGTTGCATTATTTATACATTCTGTTTATATAGCAGCACTCCAATTCAACCCTCTTTCTCCTCTGCTTCTTTTGCCATGTCTACACCAGCGGAGTAAGCAATCTCTTTTTCTCTCTCTATATGATGCTTTCGAATTCGAACTTTCTGATCAATCAAGTTTGAATGATCATGTGATTTAAGTACCTAGTTTCTCATTTGACTGATTACAGTAGGTTCTTGTCAAGCCTATTTATATCTGAATTGGGTACTCAAGTTTATAGGATTGGCACTGGTACTTTGTTATAATCATCTTGGGTTTTAGACTATTAGTATCTTGGGGAAGAAGGAAGAAAATTGTTGGTCGGTTCCAATATTTTATAGTGGATAAGATCAATGCTCACTCTTCTGCTACATTTAGTAAAAATTATGGAAGTGTATATACAAATCGATCGAAGTCTGTAATCTTTCATTTGTCCATTGACAGAATTAATCTCATTTCTTCGTATAAGTGCAGATACTACCGATCTCTACCTCCGGTGAGCAAGACCATTCTAGCTGCCTGTTTGATGACAACAAGTGCCTATTACCTGCAACTTTTTGATTACATGAACATTTCTCTGGATTATGGCCTTATCTTTAAACATTACCAGGTAAATCAAAAATCTAATGTAGTCTTTAGTAATCCAAGATGCCGCCCAAATTCATGTTGTCCACTTTTCTTGCCAAATAACATTGGAGGAGCGTTCTGAGAAAATCGAACTCATACTTGTTCTAATGCTTGTTCTTGCTGATCACCTCATCATGTTTACTAATGATGATTAATTCACTGAAGGTCTGGAGGCTATTTACCAATTTCTTGTTCCTCGGGCCCTTTTCGCTCCCGTATGCTATGGAGATTCTTATAATGTGAGACAAGTTGCCTCTATAGACATTAGAAAGTTGTAGTTGTATTAACACTTTAATACTGCCTCATCTAGAGGCAAATGTTACTTTGTTTATTGAAAATTTCACATCATAAACTTAATGATGGTACTGCTAATTGATCATCTTTTTCTAATTGATCATCGTAAAATTTCACAATAAGCTAATTGATCCTCTTTTTCTATGCATAGAGCAAAATATGGTGTGTCACTGGAGAAAGGACCCTTTGACAAGAGAACTGCAGATTATGTGTGGATGTTCATCTTTGGAGCAATGTCGCTTTTGGTACTTACAAAACTTCAGCAAAATATATGCTTATTTCATATCAAAAATGAAAAATGGATATTAACATCATATAGTACTCTACCTGGTTTTAGGTGCTGTCTGCTGTTCCATATATGCGCCCTTAACGTGTACGGGCTTGTTCATTTTAAGGTACACATATATCACCTATTCTCTTTGCCTACATTCTATGTAAATGCTATGAAAATTGCAGCAATATTTCGTAATTGAAACTTTCAGAAAGTTTTTCTGTGCATTCATTTTGTGGTATAGGGATTCTATCTTCCCTACGTGATGATGGTTTTCGATTTGTTGCTGGGGAACTCTTTGAGGCCACCCATAAGAGGGATAATTGTAGGACATCTCTACTACTTTCTAACAGTGCTTTATCCTCTTGCTGGTGGAAATTTCACGCTCAAGACTCCTCTATGGGTGTATCCTTTTTCTTCAAGAAGAGTAGAAGACAGTGCTAATTTATCTACCAAATTTCATTCACTAAGCTCTGCGAAATGAAACGAGTTTAAAATCTCAGTTTTGACAAGAAAAATTGGTGACACACTCATTTAGTGATGGACCTCAGTTCATGAGCTAGCTTGGAAGAATATTTTGAGACATTTTCCTTGATGAATGAATGCTTGCAGGCACAAAGTAGTAGCCTACTGGGGTGAGGGAACACAGATCAATGCTCCAGTGCAGAGCAGTCCATACGCAGGAGTTGTATTCCAAGGAAGAAGCTACCGACTCAACGGAAATACTCGACGAGCAACCACTCCGGAGCAGCAGCCACAAACAAACACCGTGCCACAGCCTAATCAAGGTGAAGGAGTGGCTTTTCGGGGAAGAAGCCATCGACTCGACCGTTCTTAGTTAGTCTTTCAAGCTTATGTACGATTCCTAATCACTATGTATCACATCGATTGACATGCAAGTGATATTACCTTACATGGTTAAGGACTTGTCATATAAACACTTGCATTACTGGAATTACCAGAGAGATGAGACAATGTCTACATCTCATCGAGCATATCAAACACCGACCCCTAACAAAACCTAGTTCTATTGAAAGGTGAGGTAGCTAAAAACTCTTCATAGAGCATTCGAACTACTAATGGGGATCTTATATCTTTATAAATATTTATCCAGTTGGGAGCAATAAGGCTTCATATTATCAATTCAAGCAAAGGGTCCATGGAGGCGTGGGGCTTACCTGCATAACAAATATGGAACCCATCATTTAGTAATTGCCTTTCAGATTTGGATGTCAAGATCAAGAACTAAGAGTTGTAGTCTAGTAGAAACAACAAACAAAACGACAGAATCAAAATTATATACGACTGAAAGAAAAAAGAGTTGAATTGAAAGTTGCTGTGTGGGAACTTCAAAGAAAGTGTTTGAGTTGATACATCAGGCCAGGTCATTCAACTGTTTAGACTATGAAGTCACCAGTCTCCCCTTCATCCACTTGATGTGTCCAACTAATCTGACGTAACTGTTATCAAGAAACTAAACTAATTGAACGTAACCTTCGGAATTTCAGAATTGGAAGCCGATCGATTACTTTGAAGTTTGTGCTGCGCATTACAAATAGTGTCTAATCTTCCTGTCTTTATTTTTCAAATTTTAATACTTCGAAACACTATATTTTCACAACAAATAAAAGCATGTAATGTCACTCTAGAACGAACTAGAGCAAGATTGTGACGGGAAATTTTAAGAACAAGCATGACTCTGGACATGGTGGCCTGTCTGTCTCTTTAACTTTGCATTACATCACATCATAGAACACGTTGAATTACAGATGTTTCGACTGTTATGTGCATTTAACAACTCGAGCTATCAAGTCATGAATCCCTTGAGAGTTGCATCATCTTTTTACCTATGTGAATCTTGTACGCAGTCACTCTCCACAGTCCACTCCATCATCTCTTGGTTGTTGCAGTTGTTTACCTTAGATAAATGGAATGTCTTCTTGATATAAATAGGGGTATGAATACGAGCTTATGTTTCACATAAGAAATGTCAAGGTCTCGGATATTTTATATAGCTTACTAATAATTGGTGATCAGAAATTCTGAAAGAGATGGGAAATTCGCAAAACCACGGATCGCAATGAGCTTAACGACTCTAGCAATATTCCTGGGATATATTCGTTGAATTTTATAAATCAGATTGCATGTATCTGTATTTACTGCCATACCAAATACGCTATCCCTTAACTTATTATGAATGAAGATTATGATGAAGTTGTCTAGATTCTTAGTCAGGTTCTATATATGAGCCGCCAAATTAGTTGTCAACTACAATCGAATGAAGCCATTTTCTTTGCCAATTCAACCAATCCCCTCGTGTCGTATAGGAAAAAGCCAAGTTTCTATATTCATTTTAGGACTAAATTCAGTTTACTCTCTCAAACTTTAAGATTAAAATCAGTTCGGTTCTTGATTTTTTTAAAAATCACGTTGGTCCTTGTACTCTCAAATGACATCATCTAAGTCCAAAATTTGAATTTTAGTGGAAAAAAAGTGAATTTGGTCCTTGAAAAAGGACATTTTTTCATTGTTAGAATGTTTATTTGACTTATTTGTAGGTTAAAAAGCTCAAATGTGAATTCCTATGTCAGTTTTAAGTCAGCAAATGATATTATTTTTGAAGCCATATTAAAATTTTAGACTTAGTTGATGATGTATGAGAGTATAAAGACTAACGTGATTCAAACAAAAAGTCAATGACCAAATTGATTTTAGTCCTAAAGTTCAGAGGGTTAAACTGAATTTAATACTTCATTTTATCATATTTATTCATCTTTCATAGAGTTTTTTTTTTTCAACTGACAACTGGGCAAATCTTTCTCATTTCCTTATCATGCATTCACATATCGGAAACTTCCTTGCATCTTAACACATGAAGTGACGAAAGGAAGAATTCAAGAATATTTACTCGCAGTTAAATTACGTTTCTTTAAACACAAATGGACACCAACAATATGTTAACTTCGAATTACATGCTACGTTGTCCTTCTAAATTCAGGCTAAACTATATTTTTATGCAGTTTGACGGTCAGGCCGAAAAAATTGAAATCACTTAGATTTGTATGGGCAATTAGGCAAGCGAAGAAAGGAAGTTTAACAAATGGTGAGATGCATATGGATATAATTTTAGCATTGTACCTACCATGAATTGTTGAATACTAATTTACTATGTAGGTCCTTTGAATAATTAAAAATAAAAATTTGCTTCAAATTATTGGCACTAAATTTTCCACGACTAGGTTAAATACAAAATCAAGTTGCATCATCACTCTGAAAACAAACACAACACTCAAAAGTCATACCAGACACAGAACAAATGTTTGCTTTCAAACATAGTTTACTTCAAGTTATGCAGTTTTGATTTTACAGAAAACAAAATCCAATATTAAAAGTGTCGTAGCTTTCAGGCATTAGGGAATGCTTCACATTGGTCTTTAAACTTTGAGAGGCAAAAACGAGCCATGTGGGGTTGAGTTATACGAGTTATATCTCGTCATCTCATTGAGCCAGCTAAACGAATTTTAACTGTGAAAATGGGAGGTTGTTGAATGTTCAAATAGGTTTTGCAGAGAATGGTGTTGATGGGTTTCTGTTCTTTTCTCAAGAGGAGTTGAGGAAAGCTCAAAGTTTGAGTCTTCTTGAAGCTTGAGCAACTGGTATGTGTTTTTCATCTTTGTAGTTTTACTGTCTCCAAAATTTCTGGGTTTTTGAAGTTTGTTGAGTGCCTTAAGACCAGAAAAGGAAGAACTTTATGGAATTGCATACATAAAATTTTACATATTTGTGTGAGCATATGTTTATATTTTTGGTTTTGTTGTAAGTTTCAGGATTTTTGTCATGAAATTTCAGTTTTTTAATGAGTTTAATCACCATGAAGTTTCAATTTCTGGGTCTGTGTATGTATTTGTGTGCACACAATCATGAAACTTTAGAGCTTTTGGTGAATTTCAGGCTTGAAACACTTGCTTTGGTGTTGTGTTCTATTTTGTCAGAAGAGTGCTCTACAAATGCAATCAGATCAGGCTTATCTCTATTTCATAACAAGAGATATTTACATAGAGAGATAAGATAGACACAATATGGGGGTATCATGAGGTCAAATGAGAGTTGTTTTACTTGATAAGATGCTTCACTTGATATTTCATAACAGGAGATATTTAGTGTATTTAAGATAGAATTAAATTCAGTTTACCCCCATGAAGTTTGGGAGTAACTTCATGTTAATCCCTATACTTTCAATTTCATCAGTTTACCCCTCAAACTTTTGAATTTTCTTCAAGCGTGACCAAATGTTCTATATTTTGTCCAAATCGGACGTTAACTGCTGATATTTTAACCTTAACTGTGAGGTCAGTATCTAGAATTTGGGCAAATCGGACCTTATATGTCCAAATCGGACCTTAACTGCTGATAATTGAAGGTCAATTCAAACGGAATATAAGAATTTGGGCACGGTAGACAGAAATTGAAGAGTTCAAGGGGTAAACTAATGAAAATAAAAGTGTAGGGACTAACATGAAGTCACCTCCAAACCACAAGGGGGTAAACTGAATTTAATTCTTTAAGATATCCACTTGTTTTTGTTGAAGTTAATGTATGTTTCAAATGCTAATTTATTTTCTTTGATCTGGTTCATTGCGAGTACTAATATGGTGCTCTTGTGCTTCCTTGGGGTTCAATGTAACAGATGAGTTGCAGAGATATGGATGGAAGTGAAATTATTGCAGAGGACAATGACACATTGCAGATACCTTCCCCTCTGTCGATTGTTGCCATTGCTATCAATGGCAACAGAAAAAGCAAATACATTGTGAAGTGGGCGCTCGAGAAGTTTATTCCTGAAGGAAGTAACTTTTTCAAGTTGATACATGTCCGAGCAAGAATAACTGGAATTCCTACACCAAGTAAGTGTATGCTTCTAAAACTATGTTGGAGCCAATCTCTGTATCTTATGGGACCTTTTTTCTTCTTTTTGAAAATCTTTATAAATAATTGACTCGACTGATTTTTACCTTCTTCATTTTGTGATTATAGTGGGGAATCTGATTCCTATTTCAGAAGTACGAGAAGATGTTGTAGCTGCATATAGAAAGGACATGGAGTGGCAGACAAGTGAGCTGCTTCTTCCATACAAGAAGATGTGTGCTCTTAAGAAGGTATGACTTTCTTGGTTGTTGAAACTTGATATTGAAATCCAAGGAACAAGAGTGTAATCAGTCTTTCTTTTGAATGTAGGTGCAAGTTGATGTTGTAGTCATCGAGTCAGATAATGTGGCAAATGCAATAGCAGAGGAGGTTTCTAAGTCTGCTATAAGCAATCTTGTCATAGGTGCCCCATCTCGTGGCTTGTTTACAAGGTTTCTACTCACTTTCATACTGTGTTTATGAATATGTGATATGGAGCAGTCTGTCTGGTTTTGGTTATTTTCCATTGATTTTGTTAACATTATACTAATTTTAGGAAACAAAAGGGACTGTCCCCAAAGATCTCAGCTTGCATACCAGGATTTTGTACAGTCTATGCTGTTTCAAAAGGAAAATTGTCATCACTACGCCCATCTGATTCCCAGTCTGTTGGAAGCATCAAAGATGATAACAGTGACACTTGTTCTGTCAGCAGTTCTGCAAGTTATGTGTCCAGTTTACAAAGAGGTAAAGCACATGGTTTGGTTCTGTCTTGATATATGGCATAGTAGTGCAATCTATATATTTGAAAGAGGATGGAGGCCATTCGTATCATAAGTTGCAACCATTGCAATGATATGATAATGCACCATGTTAACGAATAATGATGCTTTTATGTAAAATGTTAACTCAATACATTCTGTTCTGTTTTTTCCTTTCTAGGCACAGATCGTGGATCCGTTGGTTCATACTCTCATTTTCGCTCTCCCTCCCTACCGATGCAGCGATTTCAAGCTCTTGCAAGTATGAACCAAAACCTTCTCAATACAAAAACAAAGTCAAATGAAACCATTCATTCTAAACACGAGTCTCTGGATCTTGGGGAAGGGAAGGATGCCATGACTATGGATTCTTATCCTAGTAACTCAGATGCTGGACGTGCTCTGAGTCACACATCTAGTACTAGAAGCTTCGGAACAGATAACCAGTCATGGAGTTCTGATCAAGCATCCACCTCAGATGTAGTTACAAATCGTTCATCTGATAGCCAGGTAGCCCTTCCTCATTTCTTTCACTTGCTTAATAGTGCTCCTCAGTTAATCATGCAGCAAAAGATGTGGTGTTACTATTATTTTCCATTTGAAAGCCTGATAGTGCTCTCTGATTACCAAACAGGCTGACCTGCTGCACTGTACTGTGTTAAACACTTACAGAACTAATTGTACTGATCAGTTGCAACTTATTGCAGGTAAATATCAACCTTGAGCTTGAAAAATTAAGAATTGAACTCAGACATGTCAAAGGAATGTATGCAATGGCTCAAAGTGAGACTATTGATGCTTCTCGAAAGGTTGGTGTTCCCATCTTTGTTAGTTTGGCCATCCTTCTGACCTGGGTGATATTTTTGACCCTCGGTAAGAATTTTCATGTGTACCATAAGAAAATTTTCTTTTTATATTCAGATAAACAATTTAAGTAAACGCCGGTCCGAGGAAGCAGTAAGGCTCAAAGAGATAACTACTATGGAGGAGAAAGCCAAACTGCTGGCAACACAGGAGAAGGAGAAGTATGAAGCTGCTAAGATAGAAGTTGATTACATGAGACAATGTGTTGACAGTGAAGCTTCTCAAAGGAGAGAAGCAGAATTGAAAGCCTTGCATGATGCCAAGAAGAAAGAAAAGCTTGAAAATGTACTAATTGGTCCTGTGCAACAATACCAGAAGTTCAAGTGGGAAGAAATTGTTTCTGCAACTTCATCTTTCTCTGAGGATCTTAGGATTGGTATGGGTGCTTACGGAACTGTCTATAAGAGCAACTTTCATTATACAACTGCGGCAGTAAAAGTTCTTCACTCTAAAGGGAATCACCAAACTAAGCAATTCTTGCAAGAGGTAAGTAAAATTCAATATCCAAGCCAAGAAGTTAATTTATATTCTTATAGTATCTCATTTTGTTATCAAAAACTCCTTCCCACATTAGTGTCATTTCATTGACATTTGAAACTGAGGAGAATGTTGAACAAAACCATGGGTTGTATAAATATTGAACTACTCATGTTATTCTGATCAACAGCTTTTTAGACTTCAGCAGACAATTTATGTAGCTATAAATTGGTGTATGCTCTTTAAAGTTTGTCTAAACCTAATACAACTATTTATAAAGCCAAACTATATAGCTAGGTGCTAATTTAAATTTTTTCTTGGCTTGCAGCTTGAAATCTTGAGCAAAATTCGACATCCCCATTTGCTTCTACTCCTCGGTGCATGCCCTGATCATAGTTGCCTAGTGTATGAATACATGGAAAATGGTAGCCTGGATGACAGGTTGAACCAGAAAAATAACACACCCCCTATTCCTTGGTTTGAGAGATTCCGGATTGCTTGGGAAGTAGCCTCAGCGCTCGTCTTTCTTCAAAGCTCAAAGCCAAAACCAATCATCCATCGTGATCTGAAACCAGCAAACATCTTGCTTGATCATAACTTTGTCAGCAAGATTGGTGATGTTGGCCTTTCTACAATGCTTAACTTAGACCCTTCTATGTCTAGTTCATACAATGAGACAGGGCCTGTTGGCACAATGTGTTACATAGACCCTGAGTATCAGCGCACTGGTGTAATCTCTCCAAAATCAGATGTTTATGCTTTGGGAATGGTGATTTTGCAGTTACTGACTGCAAAACCAGCAATAGCTATAACTCATCTGGTGGAAACAGCTATTCATGATAAAAGTTTGAAGGATGTTTTAGATCCTAAAGCTGGGTCTTGGCCAATGGAAGAGGCAAGGCAGTTAGCTGAACTAGGATTGAGCTGTACAGAGCTTCGACGTAGGGACAGACCTGACTTGAAAGAGCAAGTGAGTCCAGCACTGGAGAGGCTGAAAGTGGTTGCTGATAAAGCAAGAGACTCAGCTCCCACAGTTCAGAGCCTACCTCCTCCTAACCACTTCATCTGTCCAATTCTTAAGGTATGCATGCATAATGTTTTACTACCTTTTACTTGTTTATCCATCTTAATTATGCTGTGACAATTGAAATACTATCTTGCCATAGGATGTGATGAATGAGCCTTGTGTTGCTGCGGATGGTTACACTTATGATCGCAGGGCAATAGAGAAATGGCTTGAAGAGAATGATAACTCACCAATGACAAATTTGGCTTTGCCAAACAAGCACCTAATACCAAACTATACTCTTCTTTCTGCAATTGTGGAGTGGAAGTCCAGAAAACAGTAGCATCTGCCTTTGTTCATTGTTATTAATCAGGTTATAATTGATGGGATATAGGGATAAGTTAGATGTATCATGCGAGTAGTTTAGGCTTGTGAATGTTTTGGCTGATGTTTCTTTTATCCAAAAAGAAAAGGATTCAAGAATTAATGGTGAAGAAAGTGTATATAATGGAAGACATGAAGGGCAAGGGTCTAATGTGGTCCTCTGTATTAAAAATGTGCCCAAGAAATCATATATTTTGTTTTGGTTTGGATTGATGAAAAGGTGTGGAAGCACAAGAAGATATCATCATAACGCCTCCCCACAACCAAGATATTGATCTATCATAATTGGACCCAAACCAATTTATTATCACCCAACACCCACCAATTCCTTTTGTGGCAGCTAGACATCATTAAGAAAATGTGAGACTGCTAAATTGACAATTCTGAATATGAAACTGAATCAACTCTCAATATTTTCATTTTGAATGATTTTGAGCAAGTCATTATCTTTTAGTATGGCATAAAATACATTGGAACTAGTATTTTAATTGATTTGATTGCTTCCACATTAGAGTAAGAAAGATGAAAGTTGAAGAAAAAAAAAATGGAACTAGTTGAGTAAAAAAAACATTGCCACAATTGGTATTTAAAATCATAATTTCATTGCTCAATTTTGAACAGAAATCTATCTTTTTCATTTTGACTGAGCCACCATACCTTCTCTTGTAACACTTTGCACCCCATCCACTCCAATACACTAGAAATTCTGCAAAATGAGTCATGGTGACAAAGAAATCACTAACTTTATGATCTTTGTCAGATGGCTTAAATCCTACAAATCCTGGTAGCTGAAATTTCTCAACTTTTTGGCCTCAAGAAAGTATACCCAATTATGTATACTTTTTACTATACATGTCAAATGTCATCATGGGCATCATTCATGCAGATTTTGTAAGCTAGAAATGTACCCTGAAATGAAATCCAGGCACTCTGACTATGAACCTACCCAACAACGTCTAGCTTCCAATCTCTTCAAGCTTCCATAGCACCTGCTTGGTGTTTGGTCTCAATGATGAAGAAGGAGAACAACATGTCATAGCAAGCTGAAACAATTTGAGAATTCTTTCTTTAGTAACTGGGATTTCATCATCAGTAGTGCAGCTACTAACAAGTATATCTGGATGGAACAGTTCCTGAATTCTATGTCCAAGGACTGCATTTCTCATTAGGTTTGGCAAACTGAAGTCCTCATCAGGTGTCGTAGGATTTTGGTTGATGGGTTCCTTTCCTGTGAGTAACTCAAGTAAGATGATCCCTAGACTGTATATATCAGTCTCTTCATTTGCATCCCTCATTTTGATCAGCTCGGGTGCCTTGTAGCCTTGATATGCCGAACATTCAAGCATTTCTTGGCCGGCAGTGGGATTCAAGAGAAGGTGTAGGCTGTAATCTGAGATGAAAGGTTGGTAATGCCGGTCGAAGAGCACATTTTTCAACTTCAGATTACCATGAATTACAGGCTTCTCCAAGCCGGTGTGAAAATGATGTAACCCTTTGGTTATACCAACTGATATCCTATAAATTATTGCCCATTTGTGAGACTCAGGATTGCCCTCTGCCATTAGATACAAAGAGAAGTTTAATCAAAACAGCTCTAAATATGAATATGGTAATGATTCCACAGATATTTGATTTTTCTAGAGAAAGGCAAAGATCAATTTTGAGAATTAGGGAAGGAAGACAAATGTGAATAATGCAGCTATCCTAATCTCAAGGGGGTAACTGACAATGGTTGGTGTTGACAGATTGAAATTATGTATGGAAGGACTCCAAATATGGTTGTATGACATGCACAAAAGAGATCAAAACAAACAGATACCACCAAAACTATCAAAATTCAGTTAGGCTGGTCAGCAACACTAGTCTAAAGCCTTCTTGGAGAATCTCCCATATGAAAATCACCAAACAAAAAAGAGAAACATAAAAACAAAAGAAAAAACAAAAAAAGGAAGAAGAAGAAGATAGTAGAATCCATTTTATATGCTACAACAGTTGGATTGAACTTCAATTTTGGTTTTCCTAATTACAAGGATTCAGAATTGTTAGATCAGAATATCTTAATCGTTAAAAAAAAAAAACAATGTAGATGACAAGCAAAATGTATAGATGGATCTAACTCAAAATAAGAGTCAAAGAGCGACATGGAAACTCAAAACCTACCAGAAGTTTTCAACTTCCTCTTTCACAATACAAAGTTTGCATTCTTGAAGTAGATGTGAAGCAATCCAGACCCAAGAACAAGAGAAGGAGGGAAAGACTTTTCAAACCATCAATTTTATCAAAACACAGCTGTACACCTTGCATTTTGCTATGCAATTTCTGTTTCCGATCATTAACAATTTGATATCCAAATGGTATTTGAATGAAGCTCAAATGAGTAAATTCGCTATCTTTTTTATGCTTTCTATTCATTTAGGCATTTTCTTGGCAACCAGACAAGCACAAGCAGAAAGAAGACAAATCACAAGGCAAAAGAAATTAGCAAAAAACTAACCTCTCACAAATGGAGCCAGACTCCCACGCCAATAATACGGATGAATCAGAAGCTTCTCACCTCTTGGCCCTGCATAGAAACCCAGAAGAGGCACCAAATTGGGGTGCCTGATGCACCCCAAAAGCTGAATCACTTCACCAAAATCTTCAATTTTTGCAGTACATGCAGGCCTCAAAAACCTCAACAACTTCACTGAGTCACTAGTCTGCAACAAAGCCTTGTACAAAGTACCATAGTTGGATTTTCCAATCACTTCCCCTGGAGCTTCCAGTATGTCAGAAATTGTGAGGTCCTCACCATCCTGAAAAGTTACCAAGTCTACCACTTGAAGAACACCACTATCATCTTCATGCTTCTGCTCTGTGTTTTCTACATCTTTAAGCTCAGTTTTTGGACTTCTTTTGCACAAAACGTAGACCAAAAGTGCAAGAACTATCAAAACTGTGGCTGAGGTCAGTACCAGAATCAAAGTAAGCTTGTGGATGTTCTTCATCCTATCAAAACTGTAATCCCTTTATGTCAAACATTGGAAAAACACTAAACACAAGGACAAGTACATCATTGGGTGATCAAAGTCACAATCAAGAAAGGGTTATGATCTGGTTTTGAATTGGAAGATTGAGAGACTGTTGAACATATGCTGATCTTGATACAAGTAGGAGTACAAGACGAGATGGAATGGTACTTTTGGAAGGGGTTGTGGAACCCAAGATTTTTGGGGGAATTAAAAGGGAAAAAGATAATGTTTTTGTCTAGGAAAATGGACTTTGAATTTGTTGATGAAACAAGAGAGAGACATATGCACAAGAAGAGATGGGGGAGTTGAAGAAATTGAGAGCAGCCATAAACTATAGCAATACCTTATAATGCAGATCTATACCATGTGATGCTCCACTCTGTTACTGTTATTGGTGTGCTGTGTATGTGAAAGTTCACTTTTGCCACCAAAATATTCTTCATATCAAATTTGCATGCACACTGTGTCCTTTTCTGGTTGGTATGGTAATGCAGCAAATAATGAGAATTAGAGGCAGAAGACAATGGTTATTGTTACTTTGTTAAGAAAAGTGATATGTCTTCCTCCTTTTCTTAAAGCAAAGATCTTGGATTTGTTGATTTGAATGATTAAGGGGTTGGGGGAAGGAGGGATGTCTCTATCAGGCTAAGCTATGGAGTTACTGTCAGTTGCTCAATTCCGATATAAATACTACAGGGAAGAGAAGAGATTACACTTGATATAATTTTTGTATAGCAAGGTTGGTACCAAATTGACATATCTACCAAAGAAATCATGGAAGTAAAAAATTGGAGATGATTTTCAGATCCAGACTTGTTCAACTGTGTTCTGTCTTCAATGAGAAGCAAGTCTTTGAATACAATCCAAACACCCAAGAAGAAGTTCAATTATTAAAAACAAGCGGGTTGCTGGTGTTGGTAGTTAAGGTAAGCAGAGCAAGTTCATTTCTGAAAGTCATTGGATGTTACGCTGAGAAAGGTTTTACTCCAAAGATGCAAAAAGCTGTTAGGTCTTAGAGTTCAGGTGGGTTCAGTAATTCATCCATTTGGGAAGGAAATTGTATTGTAGTGTCACATCACAGAGAAGATATCTACATGCCGTAATGACACAAGAAGAAAAAGAATGAAATTTCCTACACAGTTACTTTTGGCAATGCCAATCCAATGTGGGCAAAAGAAAATGTTGAAAAATTACAAGGAAAGAACAGTTAGAACGTACATGATCAAATCCAGACCTTAGCACTGTGAGGAGATTACACACACACACCTGTTAGTGTTCATTTAGAAATGAGCAAATCAAGATACAATTTGAGACTCATAAGTTTTCCCAAAAAATTTCTAGTTATTATATTTACTCGTATTAAAAATAATTATTATATAGTTAAAGACCATCACGTATCTATGTTCCCGGTTCCCGGATTATCAAAGTACTCAGACACTTCGTTAATTTCCTCAAAAAAAAAAAAGACACTTCGCTAATTAACGGCGCAGATTGATGAGTTGGTGGGGGCTAAAAGGCTAATGACCAAAGTGTGAGACGTTCTTGCTAGGGGGTGGGTCCCTAAGCACCACGTGACGCACCCTGGTTTGTCAAAGATAAATGTCAGCCTGTCAGACAGGGGACACGTGTGGCCCATTAACTGTTTCTAATTCTATTAAGGGGATTCTGTCTTAACAGAAATGTTTTTACCATTGATTTACATTTACTGAAGGTAATTTCAGATTAGGCTAATACTCTTGTGCCGTTAAGGAAGGGGCAGTGGGACATGTATTTCTTACCTATGCCAACGACAAGTCTGCAACACCGTGTTTGTGTTCTATTCTCCGCAAATCATACAATAACAACGTCGGAAGCATGACATATGCATAAAGGATCACATTCACCTAAACAGAATGCCAAAAGTATTCTCCATGAGGCAAAAACAACCTAACCTGGTATGGAACTTATATCTAGTGAGAGTTATATGAGCCTCAAGCCACAGTAAGGCCATGGGCTATATTAGAGTCAGAGCTATAATTTAGCTCTCAAAAATACTATTGCCCCAGCCTCATTCGAAACCCTCTCCAAATCAACACTATAACCCCGGCCGGTGACGTATTCCTTCACATACTCCACACATTCCTCCGGGATCGTCTTCCACGGATTCACATTGTTAGCCTCCACCGCAAACCTCCAGCTAGTACAGCGCAGCTTAACCTCTTCATCAAGCTCCTTGAAATTGGGCTCGGCGTGGTGATCGGGGTACTCGATGATCAAGGGTCTAGGCAGGTGGTGGGGGCTGAGGGCTTCATGGGAGAAAGCTAGGGTTAAAAGAGGAAAGAGAAGGAGGAACTTGAAGAAAATCATGGCGGGGTTTTGTGAAATTGGGGGAAATTGAAACCTGGGTATTGGAGAAGGAGTGATTCTGAGTGAAACCCCCCATAAAAGGAAGCTTTTTGGGGGAGGATTGAAATTTAGGGTTTTTGATTATGGGGGAAAATGTAGGATTTTGGATGGGTTTCTTGGGGTTATGGAACAGTGAAAGGGGTGGTCTGGGATTTTGGGTTATATAGGAGAAGAAGGAAGAGGGTGGCGTTGGAGTGAAGCCAAAGTGAGGAAAGGTTTGAAAGTTTGGGTCTTTGGGTTTTTAGGAAAGGTTTTTGCAGAGTTTTGAAGATGGAGGGAAGGAGGAGGACACGGCATATGCGAATTTCATTGGAGGATTTTCAGAGTAAGGTGGGGCCTACTTAATATTTGGCAAAAAGGTATGAATTGGCCTTCCTTTTTGGGCGGTGGATGGCGGCAATTGATGGACCGACCTGATGCCTTCGTCGTCATTTCTTTCGAAATTATTGGAAATCGGTGTGCGATGTGTATTTCCATTACACAGCTTTAACTGTTTGTAACAATTTATATGTTTGATTACTATATTTTTACATTATTTTTTTAATTCTGATCATCCATATATATAAAGATATACACCGTGTTAAAATTATACGATTTTTTCAAAGGCTTTTTAATACATGAACCGATCCTTTTGTTGCAAGATCATGTGAAAACGCTTTATGTTCATATCTGTAATTTTAATCTATATTTTTGCCACCTTGACCGCCTGTAGTGGTTTTCATATTTCTTGTTAGCAACTTTCTTTTTCTTGAAATTCTATGCTCTATGAGCTCACGGTTGATAGAGTTATGTCACCCGAAACATCAATACATTAGGTGCATTTTAAATGATGGTAATGAATAGAAGATTAGTGTTTTCAACGAAATACCCCGAGGACTAACTCAACATTCCCATAAGTCCACCATCAAAAATGGACCTGCTTTACTTGGTCGGAAACTAATGAAATAATAATAAACAAGGAAATGGTTGCTATTGATAATTATACAAAGGATTTATTGCGGTAGTCTTTTACAAGTGAGTGACTGATTTCTATATGAAAACCATCTCCCAAAAACAGGAAAATCTGCAGATGGCTGGATAGGTTCGTTCTCATCTGGATTCCTCCAATTTTGGTTCTTTGATCTTTAGTGGAGTAAACATGAAATTGCCAGAAAACATAGCTTCTTTATCTGCAACAAAAGACCACCAGCATTGTCAAACTAACATAGAATTGCAATATAGGTCAAGTAACAGAAATACTAATAGCCCAAAAGAACACAGAGCATGTCAACCATATAAAGATTCAATTCCTTAAAAAGTTTGAAGCAAGGGTCTTAAAATAACTAATGTTTTTGAGACTTCAACAATCATTCTGACCAAAAGTATAAAGACAACAAAGTTTTTCATGATGTGAAAACCAAATAATATGAATTGTTCTATAGCATGCAGTATGCAGTGTGTCTCTACTTTGATCCTTTTACTGTACAATTTGGTCAGGTTATTCAGGTTGCTGCCTATGTAAGTATGTGTCTGATAGATTTGGTGCACAGATAATTCATTCTTGGAAAATGTAAAATAATGAATACCTGTCAAGGACAGGCAACTAACTTCCCGGCGAACATATCTTGCCATTGCCTGCACATACATAAACCTCCATTGTAAATGTGTGCATTTACAATTTACTGGAAAACTTACCACCCACAACTCCCTCCAAAAAAATTAAAATAAAATAAAATGAGGAAAAACATCAGGTAAATTAGTATGCACACACAAAAAGAACTCCAACTAGTAACGGGGTAATTGAAGGAAAACTTTACAGTGTTTGATCAACAGACTGGAGGTTGGGTACCCTATAATATTCCCCTCTTATGTCTTAGTGGCAAGTACATGAGCAACTCAAACTTTACTGATCCCATTCCCCAATCACTCACCACTCTATTCACTTTCCGGCATTGTAGCACACAGTACTCAATTAATCAAGGTGGGAATATATATGAAAGTTCTGGTCAATCTTCCAAAAACAACACTTCTATACATTCTAAACGGAAGTAAATGTTACTACATCAAAATTTGAGACAAAAGTAAGAATGAGAGCATGCCTGGACAGTTCTTGATGCAGCCTCATCTGGCTTTGATGAACCATCATCAGAAAAGACATTCCTGAGACACAAATGCAAAATAATAAAGTGGATCTCCCAATTAAGTCAGTTAAGGAATGAGATTTTGGATTTCATTGAAGGAACACCATTAATTGACTTGGTTTAGATAAGGGCCGGGAGACCATAACCAAGATCCAAAAAAGATTTACCTCCATATGACATTTGGCAGCTCATCCTGCCTTGCCTCTGGAAGCAGTGCAGCATCATAAGCAACAATATTTCCATAGAATATCCTCTCCAAATCTTTCATCCATTTACTCAATAGCAAGTTGACCTAGCATTTCAATGACAAATCAATACGTGCATAGCTGTATATTCTATACTGTAATAGTGCATCCAAGAATAATCAGCATAACTACGGACTCTCCCTACGCATATGATGACAGTAAAATTAAAAACTTCAAATGCTACAATGACACTCCTACATATTGTACACTAAAAGCTAAATAGTATTTGGAAATAATTTCACTTTACATGAAAACAACCCAATACTCCTACAAGTTTTGGCCAACCAATTCCTTTCCAACGTGGAGAAGTCTAAGAAACCAATTTCTAATTACTGAATTAGCCCATATCCAACATTCCCAACAAAAACTACTGTTCAACCCAAGGACCAGATTCTTCCTGGAGAATTCCCTACAATTGTTGAACCATACTAAAGAAAGTACTACAAAACCTATCGAAGTGGACAATAAACTCTAGTTAGAGTTGCCCATGTTATCTAACACGGAATTAGCAAAAAACAACCAACCAAACAGTCATTCAGCATTCAAGTCCAAAGAACTTAATGTAAAAGAATCACATACCCCAGCCTTAGATACTCTTAGTTCCACATCATGGTTGTAAGTCTCATACACATATTGTCCGAGCTCAACACCTTCTTTTCCCTCTTGTCTCAAACGGCGTAAACAAAGCCACATATGCAGTACAAGCAGCGCATAATTCGTCTTAAAAGTTCTCTCCAAGTTAAACACTGCATGTATACAACAATAATTCATTTCCCCATTCATATATCGACAGTCTCTCGTAGTGTTAACTTCTCCAATAATTAAGAGAGAACCTGACCTTCGTATATGGCTGGTTTATCAACCTGCGAAAGGACTCTCTTATACACCACATTCGCCCCTCGAATGGACTTGCTTTGTTTGGTGTAGAACAGCATGAGTGTAAACAGCACACGCTTGATTCCCCCATACTGCGGCTCCTCAATCCTCAACGGCGACTCCGGAGGCAGAGCCAACGAGCACGGCTTGGACCAAAACAGCTTGTCCAAATTCACCTGTTCCACAAACTTCTCAGCAAACAATCACAAACACTCCGTGATTTGAATCGGTATCACTCTAACAAGTTATGTAAATTACTATGTATATAGATTGAGATTCAAATCAAGCACAGGTTCGAAACGTACCGCTGGCTCGCTCGGAGTATCAGCCATGACCGGAGCCACAGCTGCCTTGGCGTAGCTTTGGCGCGAAATAGCATAGAAATCGTTACGGTGATTCAGGCGGCGCTGCGAGCCCAGCCGCGAGAGCTGAGGGAGAGCTCTGCTCAACCTCGGCAGCATTTCTGAGTTGGCTGTTGAAATTTTAGAGACGCATTTCTTCAAGCAAGATCACTATGAAAAGGAACAAAGAAAATGAATAAAACGACGCAGTTTCGAGCCTCGGTGATGGAGAAATCGTGATTCCAAAACCCTAGAAGAGCGGAAGGGAAGCTTGAGTAGAGTTTATATAAAATTTTGATCGATATTCGATAATTTCCGAACTACCAATATTTCTGTGATCGTCTATGTTTTTAGTCCTTGAATTATGAGCGCATGCAAACTTTAGTTAGGCACTGTAAATTTGTAATGATCGAAAATCTAAAACGTTTTTGGATGTAAAACGGCAACCCTCCTATGCTGGTGCAGGTGATGTTCATCAGGATCCTTAACTCTGGGTTTCGGGTCACGAAAATGTTGATGGATATGATTCAACTATGAGAGCAGTGCATCAAAATTTTGATTCAGATGAGCGATTCCCTTTACAGTTCAAGATAGGAAGCTATAACAGAAATGAAACACCTCAGGCAACTGATATACATCGAAATGTGAGATCAAAACTGTGGACATCGCATCCTGTATCTAAAACTTGTAAACTAACACTAGAAATAGAACACAACATTACACGCCAAGGTGTGCCAGATCTTTTCGCTGTCTACTGTATGCTATGGCACTCAGATATACTCTGAGAGGTTTTCACCAGTCATGGTGCTCAATTCATTGAAGATGTCTTGTGCCAAGGATTTAACAGAAGGCTCGACATCCTCAAGCAACTCAGCAAAGAAGGGAACCGTTTCGGGAACAAATACCAGGTATTCTTCTCTTAGATGCTCCACAAGATATTTAATTACTCTCAGGCCCAAAATTCTTGCACGGACCTTATCACTGCGTGTCTGCATCAGCACCTGGAGTTGTAATACAAAGAATTGTCAAAACATGCAGAGAAGCAAGTCTACAGAGGAAAATGTGAAGTGTTGGAGACTTCATTCGAATCATTTGATCAGAAGGTAAAAATCCAACATCATAATTCATAATTGAGTACGATAACAAGATAGGAAGAAGTAAAATCTGCACCAAGAAACAAGTATGTAAAGAAGCATCACCTCATGATTCAAGGGCTTCCATAAAAGATCACTTCCTGCAGTCACAGCCATTTGACCAATACAAACAACCAATAATTCATCAACTTCCTGTACAGACGGAATATCAGTATGCTCCTCTAGAGACTGTGGAGGTTCTATGACAAGCTGGGAAACAATTGGCTTCAGTAGAACCTGAAAATACATGCAGCTTAAATCAGTAACCAAAAAATCATCATAAACTTATCATGATTTTTCAACAAGTAGACATTCTATTCAAGATTCCAGGAATGAGGAAGAAATATAGCAGGATGGTTCCAACAAATCTAAATAAGGAACTCCACATGTAAACTAATTCCTAAGTATAAAATATGCTGGAACATGAAGGATGGACTAACCTGAAAATTGGAAGAATCAAGAAACTTCAGGCTTCCAGTATCATAGAGAAAACATTTATGTAACGAGGATAAGACCAAAGCTCTAAGATGCCAGTTTCCAAGGAACATGCTGTAATCAGATTCCTGAATCTTGGCCTTCTTCTTTCGTGTTGAACCAGAAGGCATTGCAACTCCAGCAACAGTAAGATACTGTACACAATTCTCCAGCAAGTATTTGAAATAAGGAACAAAAAGGGACCTGCAGTTCAAAGCAATGTCATTTAACCGTACAAAACATGAACTTAGAAGAAATATCATTGTTACCCAAGTATAAAGAACTAAAGAAAAACACCACTTCCATGAAGGAAATTATAAGATGAGACACTACTAATAGTCTGCACCATATAATTACTCTTATGCAGCCAATTAGATTGATAAGCAACCACTCAAGTAAATCCTACAACAAATTTCAATCCAAAAGACATGCAACCTACACAATATCATATACTTTTACCAAACTACCAATAATATATAATTACATCATATTTCAGATCAGGCTGATAAGAACTGGACACACAAAAATGGGTAACCAAATAATTTCAAGCAAAAAGAATAGAGATCTTCTAAACACCGAGCATAAACAGTATGAACCGACTCACCTGTGGTTTTCCGCAAGTTTATTTACGAGGCCGTAGAAAGAGATAGCCCTAGGCATATATCCCGCACATGAAATATCTTCCACTTCTGAGTTTGCCCAATCAATACTCCTAATGAAAAGAGGTCTAAACATTGTCTCAGTGAGCTTCATAGAGAGAGAAATCATTGCAGTGAAAACACTATTCTCTACATCATCAATTCTTCGAACAGAAGCCGGATGTTGACGACGTAGATCAAGAGCAATCAAGCACCGTTCAAAAATCTTAGCATGGTAACTACCAACAGATGACCTATCCATTCTTCCAATCATGTTGGCCAGCATTCCAAAATAAATTACTAAACTGGAATCCCCAGACTCAACTGTGCTAGAGTAGATGTTCAACAAGGGAGGTAGAGCAAGTCGAACCTGGACAACAAGAACAAGAATTAACACAAAGCAAAATGAGAGAAAATATTGACAAGTGAACAATAAGAACATTGTAAAGTGCTTACCGTGATGTTCTCGGTGATGAGTTTTCGTACCGACTTAGCCCGCATTTTTAGCTTCTGATCAGACCCTAATGCATAATCAAGATCGATCACCATAACTCTTGTAATATCTTCAAGGTACGGGCTTAGGAACTGCCCTAGCTTAACCACAACAGACTCCAAAGTAACAAGAATAGACAAAACTAGAGATTCCTGGGGTTTTAGCAACACACTAGGCCGGCTACCACCGCTGGATATGGCTTTTGTATGTGAGGATACAAGGACTTCATGAGAAATCTTGATCAAACTTTCCATTATGTGAGGAAGCTCAGAGAGTGCCTTGGGTCCAAGCACATTGATCAAAGCACCAGTTGTTTGAAGGCAGCTAGATGACACTGCCAAATCGTGCATACTGATACTTTTTGTAACAGATGGTAGACACTCACTGAAGATGGAAGAGTAAGAAGGGAACCTTTGGGCTAAAACATCTAGAGCCAACGCTGCTGCCACTTTCAAGGAGACTTCCATATCATCAGAAGAATCATCAATTAGCTGAACAATTTTCAGACATGTAACTCGTAACGATCTGAGAGAAATCTCATCAAGATGATTCCAAAGGAGACTAGAGCCTTTATTAAACTTAAGCTTTGCTTTGACCGTGTCAAGATTCCTAATGGTTTCACATAGGAGTCCAAGTGCCTGCACAAATTTTTAAATCGTCAATAAAATTAACGATATTTGTTACAACAGGATATTACACCCTACAGTCCTATGCTTAAAGGACATATATCAATAAAAGAACCATATGACTCCTGTCATCCCTTTTTTCATATCATAATGTGACTAGAGTTTGGTCACCTCACATGGCATTTTAAGGTCTAGTTGCTTCTCCTCATTAATCAACCAAGGAAAATCAGTTTCACAAAATTTCCAACTTTACACCAAACAAAAGGTTTGTTCACATTGAAACATGCAATAAGTACCTTCTTTTCCACGTTTCTATCTCTGTCGCCAAGCAATTTAGTTATGCCATTCAAGAGTGTCGAAGGGTTCATGGCCCCAGTGATAGTCCTCACTACAGAATGCATACACTCCTTCAATTCTTTCCTCACAACATTGATGCTTTTGTCCTTTCTTCTCGCATCTACAAGTTGCTGGAGAGAGACAACCTGCTCCATGAGTTCTCCCAATGTAGCCTGTAAAATTAAAGCAGCAATCAAAAGTTATCACTGACATAAAAGGAGCAATGGAATTTCATTTCATTTCGTGAATTGGTTACACATTGTTGTAATATCATTTTACTTTATATTATTCACCTAAAACATTTGACGTGATATAACTAACAGTTGTTCCTAAAAACCTAAATTTCTCATTCCTTAATGTCTGCTTTGCATATTGACATATTTTCATAAAGGTCTCTTACTGAAAGAGACAATTTTCAGGTTGATGTAGAATGCAGGCACCATTTGTCCATGTAACAGTATAACCCAAAAGACCACCTGAAATAGACCCGCAAGATCCCCTCCCAGAGAGAGTAAAGATAAAAATGCATATGAAAGGGAATCAAATGGCTCAATAATTTGGTTTGTGACTGCCAAAGAATAAGAGAAATGCACATTATTTGATTTGGCCAAAATTACCTGAATTTTGTCCGACTCTTCCCGGGATGCCATCTTGAGAGCAAACTCTGGATCTTGCAGCTTATGCAAGATGAACCTCAATGCAATCAACAATTCTCTAAATACCTCTTCACCCATTCTTATTTGTTTAAGTAGCACAACAAGAGGGGGAAGCCATATCATACATGAATATTGCTCACATATTTGAAGCCCCAGGGCATACTCCCACTCTCTCTGTAAAGAGGTATCTGAAGCATGCACATTATCAAAGCAACATATCCCTTTTCTTGAAATTATTGAACGGAAAAGAAGAACAAGTAACGACGCCAAGCTATTTGACTCTCCCATAGTCCTGCATACAAACATGTTGCCATTAGCATAGGAAACAGAGCATATAAGTTTACAGACTTTAAGCCGATATTACCTCAGTAGGTACACAACAATTGATAGCCTTCTATAGTCGGCAACTTCAGGCAGTACATTGACAAAAATCTGACAAATACAATAGAACCATAACTCAGTTCAAAAACAAGCACCTCAATTGCACAGTAGGGGCACAAAAAATGTGAGAATAAATTACCTCGAGCAGTTTGTCATTGCTACCTGTCCCAGAAAGCCAACAAGGAACAACTGTAGATAAAAGATCCTCAAACACACGCTGTGAATGGTTATCAATCTACAAGATCCAAAATCAAAATGAACCTCACACATTGGGAAAGCAGAAGTAGATCCAGAAGAAGAAAGTTCCAGACACAATGTCTTTGCATGTTAGGAAAAAAAAAATGAAAAGGAGAAGATAAGACGGTGCAGTGTTCCAGCAAACCTGTGTGACTGCTGACTCTCCAATAACAGCAAATATATCCAGCATATGCTCCAAAACCTTTTCTGGAACGATCTTTGTGATAGAGGAAATCAGTGAAAACACATGGTTGCGAGTAACTCCATCCTTTGCAGAATGGGCACATTCAACCAAAAGTTTGACATTAATCTCATTTACTATGTCGTCCTGGCACAAAAATCAAGGGACAAGCTTAAGAAACACAGATGAAGACTCAAACCACCAAAACTCATACAAACTTTAAATAACCAATTCAAAATTATAAATTAAACAAACATACCTCCACTGGTATAGAACTTATAAGTGAAGAACTGATATCTTCTAAGATTATTAGCAGTGTCTGTTGTATGTAATTTACTGTGCTTGACGTAGCTTCAGAAGTGTTGAACTGATCTTCTACCCACTCTTTGGAAAAAGTTTTGAAGAGAAGCTTAAACAATGGGCCCAAAAGAGAGTTCCTGCAACGAAAAAGTTGAAAACCTTTAGCATAAAATTAAAATGAAGCCATGCTTTTACGCATGAGTGACAGTTCATGAAAGTACCAACCTCTTCTCTATGTCTTTCTTGAATAATATAATACCAAGGAGGGAACCAAGTAAAGAGAGTGCATTTTCTCTTTCACATATCGCATCATTAGACGGAGTGGACTTCTGACTTTTCATTTTCTTTGTTCTCTGCACTGAACGACTTGCACAACTGCCATTTTTGACTATGTGATCAAGAGTGTGGACGATAGTGGAGCAAGTAATCTGATACATTCAAGGGTATCCAAATGAGTTGCCTCCATATTGATGTATAAACAAAACAAAACACAAGTTTAAGAGAAAGTCATCATAATACAATAACATAGTCTACAATACCCAAAGAATCTCCATGTATAGCAAGTAAGCCAAGCAAATTAAAAATAACCCAACAAGAGATAATTATAGTGGAGAGAAAAGAACAAACATGTAAACGCTGCAAGGCTGCTCTAGTTGCATTTTGTATGTCCCCATTTGGATTGTGAAACGCTATTACCAGTTTACGGAACAAAAGCTCCTGCACGATACAAAGAAAATAAATATCTTATCACATTTATCCTACCAGCTTCCATTTCAACCAAATTGACAAGATTCAGTGATTGTATATTTTCCATCATGCTACAACTTCAGACAATTATTATCGAGAAAGGCTAAGAATGGTAAGAAATTAACCTGCACTTCTGTCTTCAGTCCACTGTAGATCTGGCTGTTAAGCTTTTGCAAGACAGTAATACAAGGTTGTACAGTGGAAGCTTCTTCTGGAGCCAAACCATCCAACTGGAATAGCAAATACAGATTAAATAATGCATACAGATATAAAAAGATAAAAACCATACTGAAATTACAAATTCAAGCTTCTTACTTGCAAAGCCTCCAATAATTGGTCCTCAGATACATGCCCGTCTGTTGAAGATGGCACGGCACAGCACTGAGACCGGCAGAAGCATAATCTCATTACAGAGTAGAAGTGTACAAATTTAAAAAAAAAAAAAAAAAACTTTAAGAAAATGTACAGAAGCTAAAAACAATCATTAAGGAAGATCTATAAACTTACCTCCAGGAGGAGGCATAATATCTGAAGTTCAATTTTTGACAAACATTGACTTGAAATGTTCATGTCACGACAGCGTCTTCCCAAGAGATGAGACAAATATGACTTCACTTCTTTATGATGTATAATGGCATCGCCAGTTCCTCTAACCAACGAAAGAATAGCAAGCTGCGCCAAAAACACTACATTAGCATATTTAAGAAATCCCTTCTGACAAGAATATGGAAAGCACTATGCTAAATTATTATTATACTATCCAGAAGCATCAAACAGAAAAGGCAGGATTCAGAAAGAAAAAGTAGATAAATAAGATACCTTTGCATATTCAGGCAGTTTCATGGCAGAATTCAACATGAAAGTAAGAATCTCATCTCTTGTAGATTGATCAAACCTATAAAAAGTTGAGACGAGTTACTAACAGTCAAATGCAGGTTATTACACAACCCGTAATACTAGACTCGTAAACACCACATCAACTTGAACAGAAATACTGTCAAAACCATGCTTTTGCAACCAAGTTAAGCTTTGACAATTCTTATGTCAAGGAGAAGCTAGAGCAGCTGATATCAAAGGCTTCCATGAGGACAGTGGTTCACCTTATCTCAATATTCTTTGGCCCTAAGAAGCTCTCGAAGGACGGGCTCAGCAAAGAGGCCAAGAGAGAAGGAAGCAAGTTCCTGTCTGAAAGGATTAGCCTTTTCTGCTGGACCACCAGGTCCAGCAGCTTATCAAGATGATTAATCCGAACTGCACGGTTTCCTGCAATTCCACAACTCAGTATTTCAGTACGAAAACAAAATTAAAAACAGGCAGAAAAATATTTTGAAGCAAAGCAAATACCATTTTTCTTGCTCAACGAGTCAACATGAGATGAAAATGTGTGTAAACCTTCAATACAATTCATGGCAACATTTCTTACTTCCTGAAAGAAGGCAAACAATTCAAGATAAATCCCACCAATAAGAAATTGCAAACACTGATAGCATAAACAAAACAAAAATGATAACCACACTTGAAAAACAAAAAGGTCCGCTGCAAGTACATATAACTACTAGTAAACCAAAGAATATGGCAAAAGAGGAAAATCACCGCGGTACCTGGTTACTACTAGACAGTGGAACAAGAAGAGATGGAAACTCTGCAAGAAATTGAACTGCCATTCTGACTTCTGACTGAAGGCAGAGGTAGGAAAAACAGTGAAGACTCTCAATCTGGACTGCAATAGGAACGGCTGTAAAATGAAGAGTCAACATGTCAATGCAATCAACCAAAAAGTCCAACATGTTTATCAGCTAATATATATTCACGGAAGACTGAAATATAACTATCCCGATCATAACAATATTTAACACTGACTACCCGAAGGACTGAGATTGAGGTTGAGATTCAGAGATTAAGAGAGATAGAGTGCCCATTATACACCGATATTAATGAAAACGAAGTGTCTGAAATACAATATTACACTTTCCGCCCCACAAAGAAACAATGTGTAGCAGATTTAATGACTAAATCAAACCTCTAAAACCAAAACAAAGAAAACACAAAGCCGAAATTCCAATTTACACATTGGCCCAAGCAGAAAAATAATGTCTAAGCCATTCAAAACTTCAAATAATTTAATCCAACCAATCAACCAGAAACAAAAATAGTTTATAAGTGATGCACAGATTGTACTTGGATGAGAGTCGACACGGAAAGCTGAGACAATAAGAAGCCAGTACGAGGAGGGCCCCAATTTTGGAGGGGAACTAACGACCTAAAGGATTTCATGTGGACTAAATTATGGATTCATTTCATCAGAAGTATGCTTTATTCTACAGAAAAATAAGTTGTATATGATATTTGTCAATGGGATGCACCTTCTGTGAAAAACTTGGCAAGGAAAGAAACAGCAGAGATCTTGGACTTTGTGACAAGGTAATGACGGTGTTCCTTAAAAATGTTCTTAAACTGACAGCCTGAGAAGAAGGTGAACAATTCCCTTAGCCAGCTAACCCACTTCCCATCACCATCCTGCAATAATTTTAAAATTATACATAAAACTTCTATGACAAACAAAAAACATAAGCAGATAGAGATACAATATCAATGACCTTTGTCATTGTGGTCTTAAAAGATAATCACCGAAGGAATTACTAACCAATGGGACATCTGCAGGCATCGCAGATAGAAATGCCTCCATCAACCTCCAAAAGATGCAAATTAGAATATTTGCATTTAATGCCATCAAATTGGAATCTAGCTTATCAAGAAATCTGCTGCAATCCCAATTCAGCATCTCGGTTTTGAACTACAAAAGACAACAGAGAACCGGAACAACAATGTCATCAGTATCATGGTAAAGCTCAGGAGTTTAAGCAATTTGATCCAGCATTGGAAAGAAAGTAATGAGGCATCTATCAACGAAAATAGTTTATCATACCTCTGCTATAGAGTTAAGACCTGTAGATTCAAAGGATTCCCATTCTGACTTCAATGCTGGAAACAGAACTTCAAAAAGTTCCAAAGATTTAACAGATTCTGCTACATATAAGAACTACAGTGAGCTCCAAAGAAAGCAAAGCAGGAGGAAAGGAAGAAGCACATTCACTGAAGGTCTCAAAGTTTTGGAAAGATAATTATACAGAAGAAATAAAGATGCATGATTATGCGAAGAAAAGAAGTACAAAAAGTAGACCACAATTCAATGGAGTACAAATGTAAAATACACATTAAGGGTCCAAAGTTCATCAAAAGGTTCACCGAGAAAGGTTTTTAGAATGAATAGAGATATACCCTTTTCAATCAGAACTGTCTGCATCATCACCAGAAAGAAGTACGTCTTTGACAACTCAAATTCATTAGAACTCTGAACAAGCCAAGGCATGGATTTTTCAGGGTGCAACAAAAATCTGCTCGCCAAACTAGTAATGGTGGCCATGTTGATGGAGGACAAGCTTCCTGGTTGTAATGTCTATACAGAATCACAACTTCAGAGTCACACATTTTACACAAAAATAATAATAATTATTATTATTATTATAATAGCAAGCGGTTATAAGTTACAATTCAAAACCAGGCAACAAATCAAAAATAGAGATAACCCACACTCATTAACAGAATTAGAGAAGAAGAAATATAGACAAGCAGGCTGGAATCAACAAACTGATAACTTACATGTTCTGTATTGCATGCAGCAGCAAGATTCTCAAACAGTGGCCATTTCACTGCCTTAGCTAATTCCAATGCTTTCAAATTTAACCTCTGTGTCTGTAAACCACGAAACATTTCAATACAAAGCTCAAGTTGTTAGAGAGCCAGGATACCAACTAGAGAACGAATTACACAACTGAGAATACTTTGACATTTGGAGGGAAAAGGAAACAACCTTAGGTAAGACAAGGAGCAAAGGAAATATCATAGCAGCTAGTTTATTGCAACATTCAACATTCTGATGGATGACAGCAACAGCATTCTTCAGGCACAAAATAGCAACATCACATGCTAGGCTGTTGTTCTCCAGCGAACCTGCTAGAGAGAGAGATAGATAGAGAAGTTAAGGATTAGACATATGCACTATAAAGTAGGGGGACCAAATTACTGACTTCACCACCCAACAAGTATATAGTAACTCACTTGTCAAAAGACCAATGCATCTTCTAAGCAGATTATCCAATACTTCAGTAAGATCTGATGGGTTCAATAAAGTGGACAATCTGTCTAACGACAAAGCTGCTCTGACAACCGTAAGATCATTATCCTGAAGCTGTCGCAATATGCCATCTTGGATGATTACAAGACTCTGGTCCAAAGAAAAAGAAAACTAAATAAGCAAGAGCAGGTGATTTGGAGCCTTAAGCAACAATTCACTGATAGATAGGCAAAATTTGCCAAGTTCGTGTATGCCAATGAGAAAATTAGACCACATTCAGATAAAATATGAAATACTACCTGCGAATTTGTTCCCTTGCCTTCCAGAAGACCTGAAGTCTTCATTTCAGAAAGTGTACGGCGACGAACATCAGCCTATGCCACATTACAAATGCAGAATGCTCAACCTCATTGACAAAAATTATTCCAAACCTTACTGATGCATATACAGTTATGAGTACATTATAAAAAACACTAGCAAATTATACCTCTGGATGATGCAACCTGAACCAAATGTTTGATTCTGAGCAAGCTAGTGATCTATCCAAGTTCCCATCCAACATCTTACGCAGAGCTTCATGTACCGAACCGCGTTTCTTAGATTGAACATTTTTTTCCTGGAAAAGTTAATGATTAGAATACCGTAAACAAGAAAGAAAGCATGCTTGTGCACAAACACGCTGTAAGAAAAGAGTGGATAAGCAACATACCAAAAATTTGTCAGCCGCTCCATGCAGTTCAGATGGATATTTTCTAAGAACGAGTAAAACTTTCTCTGCCCAGCTTCCTATAAGACAACCCAAAATCATGATGGAATTCATAGCAAGCATGTTAGTAGTTTTACAAAGTACAAATGTTTGCAGAACAATTCTAGAGACAACACATATGACTAAACTGCAGAGAACAAAAATTATCTTCCAATGTATACAATCATAGAAAGACTTATACAAACAAACCTGATGAAAATAATATTGAATTTTCGAAGTCCTTCGACCTTTGAAAGCAGGAAGATAGGAACTTTGGAACTATATGATGAACAAAATTCTTGGAAGGAACTGTATCCAATATGGAGATCAACGCAAGCTGGCAGGATTCATTAGACGAACTGCAATAAATGACATAAGTTTGACTGAAATAGGAAGGAAGCATGATATGTCCAGAAGAAGTAAGTGAATATCAAAACTGGGATTCTCACCTATAGTCAACAAGAGAATCCAAAAGCACAGAAAGAAATCTATCAATTTTGAACTTGTTGAAAAGCCCCAGAAGAATGCCAGCAAAATCCCTTCACATGAAAGCATAAAGCAAAGTTAAAAAATATGCAACTAATGGGCAAACACGTAGGATTTAGAACTGTTAAGACAATTAATGCAATCAATATTTACCTAATGCCGATCAAACTCTCTAGAGCTTTCATGGGGAGGTTATCCACGACTTGCAACTGAAAAACACGGAAACTCTCAACTAAAATACAGATTGAAGGCAACTGGGTGTTTATTTACAAAAATTCTTTCTTTGATTTCTTTTTATTTCGAAAAAGGAACAGATTTAAGCAGAACATACAAAACAGAGGACAAGTTTAGAGAACCGAGATGCAGTGGACACTAAAAAGACAAGCAACAGAACCCATTACATACATCAACCACAATGAAATAAAAAGATGATCCGGTAAAGTTCAGATTCAGGGAAAGCAGTATCTAAATCAAAACGTGCATTGGATAATCCTATAATCTAACTGCAGACAAGAACAAAGCAGTTACCTGAACAAGGTTGATCAAAGTCATAAGTGATAAGCGAAAAAGCTGAAGATCAGCCGACTCTTTCGCATCCTCCTCAGCAACTTTAGCAATTAATAAAATTAATCCCTTGACAAGGCCAGGAGATATTGTAACTTTACTCGCTAGCATACCAACAATCATCATAGCACCAGCCTACAAAAAGAATATAATTCTCACACAGTTAACCGCATAGCCAAGAGTTTCCATCGTAGCAATTAATAAAATTAATCCCTTGACAAGGCCAGGAGATATTGTAACTTTACTCGCTAGCATACCAACAATCATCATAGCACCAGCCTACAAAAAGAATATAATTCTCACACAGTTAACCGCATAGCCAAGAGTTTCCATCGTTCATAACTTCATATACTAGTATGTGTGTGTATCCTAGTTTGCTACTGTCCTATGAAGCATGTTTATCTTCTTTTTCACATTCACAATGCACACAAAATGGATCTGTTATGATGTCCAAAAGAGCAATTGTTGGAATAGAATTGAATTATTCTAACGTAGCAATTATAAAATTAGGTAATATAAAATATAGATATTTTAATACGAAAACTTAAACTAAAAAGTGCCTTTCTAACCTTGTTTTCTGAATGTCCATCCGTGCCGACCTCCAGTACAGAATGAATAAGTGCATAGATTCTTTTCACAACATGACTTTCAACAGATGCAACGGAACCCAAAACCTCAATGACAACTGCCGTGCAAAATCTGATCACTGGCTTTGAAGGCCGATACTTCTTTGACGGAGATGCCTATAACAAAGTAGTCATTTAAGTGGCACCGTGACAAGAGACTAATCAAATAACCAATCAAAGTTTCAAGCACTCACATAGTCGAATAAAGCATCCAAAACCCCCATGTCACGAATACATTGCTGCACTATAACATTTCTAGGTGGAGCTGCGCCAGATCGTTTCACGCCCTCTAGAAATTTCCACTTACTATTTCTAAACACATAAGAAATGAAAAATTCATAATCCACTAAGATCTCAGGTCAAATGAAATACACAGAAGAATTACAATTGACTTACCCAAAGTTAATTAACTGAACAATTTTGACAAATGCGTGTGTCTCATGGTACGGCAGGGCACACAAAACCAGTTCCTCAACGTTGTACACATGAATCCTGCAATGCAGATACACCACGTTATACACATATCATAAGAAATGTATCAATAGGGACTAGCAGAAATGAAATGATCACTCACTTATATCTCCGAATCAAGTACTCGAGAGTCTTGAGTGACGATGGAAGCTCGAAATGCCCAGACAGCAATCTCAAGAACTTACTAATTGAAACATCAATGCTTTTGTTCTCCTCTTTCCCCATCAACTCCCTATCCAACTCCTTACTCTGGTAGCTGAACAGATCATTCTTAAAGTTCCGGAACCGCTCGTCGGTACTAACAAGAAGCTCCAGACCTGAAATCATATACAAACATTAAAAATTGAGCTATGATTTGATAAAAATCGATGGAGAGTGTGACTGACCTTGGACTCCGATTGCGAAAATCGTGTCGATATCGATATCGGCGGCCTCTTTGGGGTCGAAGAGGATGGAAGGGCGAGTGTAGGGCCTCTTCTGCGAGGGGTCCTGGTCGACTGGTATCCGCGATATCAGGACTTTTAACTGGGACGCAATCGAGGTCGCCATGTGAAGCTTGAGGGTTAGGGCTCGGTGCTTGAGCTGAGGCTTGGGTTAGGGTTTTGATTTAGGGGCTCTATCGCTCTCAGTCTGTGTGAGCCGCTTTTGAAGGGGTTTATGGTTTTTCGTTTTGTTTTTAAAGTTTTGGGGGAGGTGGTGGCGGTTAAGGGGTGTTTGTTTTTCTTTTTTACGTACGGTTAAATGGAGCAGTCAAAATCAAAATGACATGTCGTTTGAGATTAACTATCTCCATATGGTTAATTGTTTTTACACCTCATAAAAATTGTTCATTATTATTACAATATTACCGTATTTGATACAAACAGTTCTCGAAAACAAGTGAAAACTTTGACAGTAGGTTCTACTTTCAAGTTGCATTGCAAGTATTATGACGCATTTGGTGACCGATAGTCCGATACTGCTGAGACATATTTGTTGTAGCCATCACTTGCTTGTTATAAATAATACAATGGTATGGTTAAACCTGTCAGTCATTGTAGCTACATTATTGACGATCGAGAATGTCAATTGTAATTGAAATATGCATATTTTGTGGATAAACTTTTCGTTTTGGAAAAAATATATATACGAGATAGCGTAACCAGTGATCTTATCACAATCTAATAGATATATCATTTAAGCCTTCGCATCTTGAGTTGATCGTCTTCACTAGTATCATATGGTGTAAGAGAAGCAAGGCGAATTACTAGCTTGGAAAGAAGTTTGTAAGCCAAAAATGTTGGGAGGAGCTTTCTTCAACAAGGCTGCGATTGCAAAACTAGCTTGGAAACTAATTACTAGCAAAGATAATCGGTGGGTGTCAAGGAAGTACCTTAAAAGGTGCTCTACGTTTCAGGCAAAGAAGAAACAAAAAAAATCAATGGCAAGGAATGGCATCTTAGATGCAAGGAACATGATACTCAAAGGTATGAGGTGGATTGTTGGAAATAATAAGTCCATAAACGTTAGCACTACATATGATACATTAGTATTCCATGAGGCATCAATTGTCATTGCAACAATGCATATAGTAAATGTTTTTTTTAGACATAGTAAAAGCATCTGATGTTAAAATTTAGGGTAAACTACAAAAAAATACCCGAACTTTGAAGCTCATTTTAAATAAATACCCCATATTCAGATTATTTCAAATAAATACTCGAGCTATGCAAAATCCTACAAATTCTCAATTTCGTTACACATTCTGTTACTAACCATTAACTTGTCTACGTGGCATGTGTGACGTGTCAATTCTTATTGACTGGACCAATGAGTATTATTATGCTTTAAATTTTCCAGACTTTGATGTATTAGAGAACATGCTTTGGAGCATTTTTTTTAATGTTGTCAAAACAAGTTGGCTACGTACAAGACTTCCTTTACATGCAATCAAGTTATTTTATGATTAAGTTGATTCTCATTTTGAGTCCCTCCGCACTGTAGTGTCGTTGGCCTAGATTCTGATCTTAGCAGTTTTTTTTTATTCTTATTAGAAACAATTTTGACCTTAGCAATTATCCATGAGACAAATGAATATTGTGATATCCGAGCAAAGTGCAATACTCAATTTGTTGAGGGAATGAAAACGTGCAAACTCAATGGAGAGGGCTGACAATTTAGGGTTAACGGGTTTAGCAAGAATAAATTTTTCTGTGGTCTAAAATACCCTTACTGATAGGTCCAGTCAATAGGAATTGACACGTCATACATGACACGTAGACAAGTTAACGGTTCGTTTAACGGAATGTGTAACGGAATTGAGACTTTGTAGGATATTGCATAGCTCGAGTATTTATTTGAAAGAATCTGAAGATGAGGTATTTATTTGAAATGAGCTTCAAAGTTTGGGTATTTTTTTGTAGTTTACTTTAGTTGGTGCAAGCTTTGGATATTCCAGAAACTTTCGGTCTTTTCGTAGTTGGTTAAGTGCCTAGTTGATAGTCGAACATGGTGTAGGTGAACAATTGTTTGATTAGAAGCCAAATTGTTACAATTTTGTATATAAAAACACATGAACTATTGTTGGACTAGAACGAACCCAGATGTTACACTTTCCTATATAAAAGAGTCACAGGCACATAATATATTCTTCAACTCAAAAGTAGTATCTCATGATGTGTGAATTCTTATTTGGTTTTGCAGGTGTATCAAAGTTTGATTTGAAGCTGGGACAACTTTTTGTTTTTGCGGTTCCTTAAGACGATGTGTAGGGTACAAAGATTGTGTAGAGATCACCGACTATTAGATTTGATACATTTTCATGATCACTTCAATGATGGATGGTTGATGTTGAAATGTTGATCTTGTGTTTAAGGTCATTTCTTTAGTTAATCTAGGCATGAATGTCAATACCAGACTTCAGAAAGAAGAGCAGTGAAATTAACAGATGGAGAAACTATCAGTCAATCATGAACTTTTCTGAAGAATGTTACCCTTTAGTTAATCTAGGCATGAAGCAGACTGTCATCAACTTTTCTACCAAATTGGCAAGTTGACAAGACCAGTAATGAAAAACACAGATATTCTTTCTCACCTACTATGGAAACACATCCCTTCAATCATCTTTAACCAAGTAAATGGGAGATCAGAAACCCACCAGGGAACTGCGTTACTGAGAAAACAAGGGAAGGACTATAGTATGTTCTATATTTTCTCAGTAGTAACCCCTTTTTTTCCCCTTCGCTGAGCCCAGTGAGCAAGAAAACCTTAAAACCCAAGTCCAAAACCTCTCCATAGAGTTTCAAGCAGGTGACATTCCCTTCTCAACCCACTTATCAAACTCCAACTGATCAAAAACCTCCGAGCTGCAAAGTACAACACAAAATCGTCACAGAGAGAACCAATTCATTAAATTCAACAAAATAGAGAAAACAGGATTCTGCTTAGATTTGTGGCGCAGTTGCAACAGTTTCAACACAACAAAACCTAACACATTGTTGAATCCTAGTCATGATCTATCAAGCACAAACGACGAAGCATCTAGGTTCCGACACTAAATGAGGGAAGACTTTATAGTGTTTGATCAACAGGCTGGAAGTTGGGTACCCTATAATATACCCCTCTTCTGTCTTAGTGGTAAGTACATGAGCAACTCAAATGTTACCGGTCTCATTCCCTAATCACTCTCCACTCTATTCACTTTTCTGCATCGTACCAGACAGTACTTAATTAATCAAGGCGGTGGTGTTATGAGAATATAAACGAAAGATCTGGTCAATCCTCCAAAAATAACACTTCTATACAATCTAAACTTAAAAGAGCATTTTCTACATCAAATTTTGAGATAAAACCCCCCATTTTCCTTCTTCCAATTCTTTATAATAGACATTTGTGACATGAAATTTTTGTATCTGGTGTTTGGACTTTGGACCAATATTCTTCTTGAGATCTAATACATTGAAGTAATATCAGATAAAATGCACCAAACATAAATCGTGTTCCGGCAAACCAGTGATGGTGGTCATCACAGATTCTTGCCCGGGATGTGTGTCTGAAACTGCACACTTCGACCTTAGTGGAACTTCATTCGGTGCCATGGCACTTCCTTGTCAAGGCGAGGAACTCCGCAATGCAGGACTATTGGAAATCCGATTCGCACGGTAACTCAAATTCAAAATTACCTAAAGCTCAAATAAACGAAACACCGTCACCTAATTTTACACACGGAATTTTAGAATTAGTGTTACATATCGAACGTGACCACACTTAGCAAGCCTGATTTGTGTTTCTCTGCAGGGTGGCATGTGATTATTCTGGAAAAACCATTGCATTTCATGTAGACCAGGGATCGAACTCGAACTACTTTGCTGCAGTGATCGAGTACGAAGAGGGAGATGGTGATCTTGGTAGTGTGGAGTTGAAGGATGCTTCCTCATCGGACAGTGTAGGTGACGAGGAGTGGCGTGCCATGCAACAATCTTGGGGTGCAGTGTGGAAGCTTGATGCAGGGTCAGCACTACACCCTCCATTGTCGATAAAGTTGACTTCTCAGTACCCAGGCCAGACCTTGTTGGCTAAAAATGTGATTCCAAAGAATTGGCAACCTGGTGCTACCTACAGATCCGTGGTCAATTACCTTTGAGTCTATGACCAAGTCTGAAGCAGCATGCGAGTTACTAGTATAGTATGAGCTAAGAATGTGTGTAGTAACCTAAAAGCAGAAAAATGGAAGGATTTAAGCTGTGTGATCCTCAATTTCTGCAGATCATATGAAGTATAATGTAATCATAGCTGTGTAGAAATCAGCAGTTTATGATTCAGTACGTTTATGATCTTAAGTGTTGTATCTTGGTTTAAAATTTAAATCATGTTGCTCCCTATTGCATATTTCACCCAATAATATATAGTCAGAAGGAAGTATACATGGTACTTGCAAAACGAAATCTTCCTAGTACGTTAAGGTTTTCCATATATAACCAACCAGTCTTGTTGGTTACTAATCCGTTTTTAGAAGAATGCTAGCTACCTTCGATCTTTAACAAATTTTTAGCTCATGAAATGATACACATTGATGAATATCCCTCCTTTGGTGAAGGAGAGAGATGACATGAGGATTCATTGGTTGAAAATAAAAACAAAGAAACTAGATGTACGGGAGACAATTTAGGAAATTGGATGGAGATAGCAAAGAGATAATTTAGTCATTCATACACGACCACTGATATAATTAAGAGTGTTGGCTATAAAAGCCATTAGCTCATTTCATTCAAATAAGTTTGTAGAATTCCAAACTCTTGGAACCTCAGGTCCACCAATAAGTTGATGGATTCGAATAGCTTTCACCACTGTTACTGTGATTTGGTTTCTGCATCCTAGTAACGTTAAGGTAGATATCAATGTCGGTTTCCCTGTATAACCAACCAGTCTTCTTCAGGACCGGCGGACTGCACCCACCACAGGGGGGACCCTCAGGGTGCTTCATTTCGTGATTTCATATATTTGTAAATAAAATAGAAAATGGAATAAAGGAAAGAAAACTTTTTTCTTTTCAATTATTTACTAAAAATCCGTTTTAAAAAGAATGCTAGCTACCTTTGATCTTTACCAAATTTTTAGCTCATATAGTAAAATGCAGCCTGACTAAGAAAAGAAGGTCACATATGGAAGAGGTCCAGTGATTAAGAATTTAAGATCGTATATTATTAAGTAACATCAACAAATCTTACCAAATTACCAAGAAACAAACTACTGATCTCACTGGTTCAACACAAATAGCTTTCGTTATTTAAACAAGTGATCCTGAATCCATAATGGGTTCTTTGGTACAAATAACAACAAGTACCCGGTATATTCCTTCATTCTGTTTTCATAATTCGAAATCAAAAATTCATGAACCCAATTCCAAACAGCAAGAAAGAGATAGAAGTTCAAGTATACTCAGGTCCACCATGTTCATGGACAACATAATAGATGGTGAATATTTTTGTTTTTTGAAATTTGTTTATCCTTAGGTTTATTTGTCATTTTAAACAAGTTGAAAAAGTCAAATAATACCCAAACACCTATGATACGTTTGTCACCAAAACTAGTGAGACCCAAATCACTCGATAGCATTGGGTTTCAAAACTATTTTTTTTTACATGATCAAGATTCGAGACACCTCTCTCTAGTCGGTCCATCTCCCATCGAGTTTGCCGCCTTCCACCGGCCAAAAACGACAGGTCTGAATAGTATACCCCACCTCACTTCCGTAACCCTAATAGGAATTCGCATATGCCGGTGTCATCTTCAACCCCTGCAAAAAGCCTTCCTAAAACCCCAAACCCAACTTTCAAACCTCCTTTTTTCCCTCTCTATTTCTCCATTGATTTCACTCTTAATTCACCCTTTTCATTCTTCTCCTATCTGTATATAAACCCCCCTTCTCTTTTCTTTTCTTTTATGGTGATAAACCCCACTCCTCCCCCCCCCCCCCCCAAAAAAAAAACTAGAAACCCTTTTCACTGTTCAGTAACCTCCACAAATCCCATCATAAATCCTTCATCTTCCCAAAAATCCCTAAATTTCAAGCCACCCCTAAAAGGCTTAGCTTCCTTTTTTTGGGTTCCACTCAGATTCACTTATGAAGAAATCTAAACACAAAGATTGTGAAAGCTTTTATTCTATATTTCTTGATAAAACTTTACAAGGTTTAATGACAAATATATATGGATACAATGAGAATCGTATAAAGGAAGCTAAAGCAAACTCAGCCACAACCACAGCTGTGACACCGAAACCGAGATCATCAACTTGGTCTCCAACTTGTTGCAGCAATAGAGAGAGAAGCAGCAACAACCAACTTGTTGTTTCAGAAAAAGGAGACCAAGGGGACCAGCAGTACTTGGTAGCACACAAGCAGTACATGGTAGCACAACTGTAGCTTCTAAAGTCAATTTGAACTATTCAATTAGAACTAATCTCTAACTCTCAATACTCTCCCTCAAGCTGGATCAAGAGGATTCATTGAGCCAAGTTTACCCAAAATACGATGAAAATAGAATGTTGAAAGAAACTTAGTGAAAATATCAACAAGCTGATCATAGCTGCGAGTGTAATTAGTGACAATGAGCTTGGACTGAACTTGAGCTCAAATATAATGACAATCAACTTCAATGTGCTTGGTCTTTTCATGAAAAACATGATTAGAAGCAATGTGCATGACAACTTGATTATCACAATAGAGAGAGATTGGTTGACTACAAGGAGATTCCAAATCAGAGAGCAAACCCTTCAGCCAAATAAGCTCACAAGCAGTAGTAGTCATTGCCCTATATTCAGCTTCTGCGCTAGAACAAGCCACAACCGTTTGCTTCTTATTCTTCCATGTAACTAGATTTCCCCCAACAAAGATGCAAAAACCAATAGTAGACTTTCGATCAAGTGAGTTACCAACCCAATCCGTATCAGTATACCCCATGATGTTAGTATTGCCATTGTTTTTCAACAAAATACCTCTACCATCAGAGCTTTTAAGATAGCAAAGAATCCTCTTAACAAAATAAAGATGAGCTTGAGTAGGAGCTTGCATAAACTGACTAACAATACTAACAACATAGATAATGTCTGGACGAGTGATTGTAAGGTGGATTAACAGAAAGACACGTGTACAAAGAATAATATTTAATTTTATCAATGCAAATGCAGGTTACAATCTTTGTGAACTCCTCTGATTTTATCTCCGAATATAGGTTTAACTCAAGGGTGATAAGCACTTATTCTTGAGGGTTACGCGGGTTGATCACGTAACGAGTATCTGAGATTTAGATTTAGATTTGATGAAATTGGCTATTTGGGGAGCTTGATAGTTCTTCAAAGGAGGACTTGGATTTGGTGAAAAACTAGTTATTTGTGGAGCTTGATAGTTCTTCAAGGGTTTTGGGAGACTTCTGAGCTCGCGGGAGTGATTTTTTCTTCTCTCTGGTTAGCTGCCTTGTTTTTGCTCCTCTTCTTCGCCCCTTCCTCTTGATATGAGAGGGGGTATTTGTTTACGCCCAAATTAATATTTTACTGGACAATAAATGTCTATGTGAATATTAATTAAAGTCTTGGTCCATGTCGTACCGGCGAGTCCAAATTCTTTGGGTTTACAAGTAATTACTTGCCAGTAAGACTACGCGAGCCGAATTTAAAAATCTGCGCGCGGAATGACTTTACACGGACTACAAATCTCGCGCGTTTAGTGGACTTCGCGGAGAGTAGAGAGCTCGCGCGTTTCGCGCGTTTCGCGCGAAATGCAGGACTCACACACTTAATGATCTCGCGCGCGAAATGACTTCACGCGTAGACGAAGCGCGATAGTACTTTGCATAAGATAGGCGAGGCGGAGTAGGCAATGCGTGCTGGCAAACTAGTTTGCGTGAGATATTTTGCGAGGAAGCAACAGGCGGAGTCCACGTGCACCATATTAATCGTTAGAGACTCTTACAAGTCTTTGATATGCTTTGGGCCAATCCCTGTGACATTTTTAATATAAAAAGCCATTTTAAGGCTCGCGAGCTGCAATAGCCCACAAAATGGTTTGAGTCCGCGTTGGTTAGCAGTGCCCTTGTGCTATTAGAGTTTCTAAGCTATTTCTTCTACCGCAAGTCGGACCACTATATAAAGGACTCAAGGGTTTACATAAACGACTGGACAATCTCTACAACTACAACACAAACCCTTCAACCTAGTTGAAACCTCCAGTGCTCCCAGGAGGTTTGCATCCACTTCCCCGTTGAAGCTGGACACACAATCAACTCTCTAAACAAACACAAAAAAACAAACTGCAAACCAGTTACCCATTCGAGCTACCTCGAAACCCTAACACTAAGCGCGCCGCCGTCTAGGTTCCTCAGAGCCCTCCAGACTCTACCCCGATTTCTCTCTTACCTCCCTATTGTTGTTCTGCTTGCGATTTACAGTGAGTATCGATCGCCTTGTGCTCGTAAATTCCTCATCTGAGGTGGCACTTAGAAACTCCCCTCGCCTGATCAAGAAGTCAAGCGCACACTCAAACATTTTCCTCGTCCGCGAGGTGGCATGCCCGCAACATCTCCCTTACTCTTTGTTCGCTAGTTACCTTTGCTCCGCTCGCTGAGGATCGTGGCCAAAACAGTATTTATAGTATTAACATTCCTCCGCTTATGGTAAAAGAATGCGAGATCTAGAGAATGAATAAGAGATATAATGAGTAAATTATCAAGATATATAAAATAACATACTCAAGGTTATTTTAGGAATTTAAAAGGAGATCTAGTGAGTAAATGTTGGTAGTTAAAAATAAAAAAAAGATGTAAAGAGCATAAGAGCTATACAGAGCAAATTTAAAAATCCTAATAACTACGTTCCTTAGAAATTTATCACATACATCTGCAGAACTCTTTTTTTTTTTTTTTTTAAAAAAAGGGTTTTGGGCGTTCGGGGATGATACCCCTTTATCGGAAACTCAATTCTCATTCGAGCCGCGTTAGGACCGCCCGTAGACGGGGAAGCTCTCCCAAGATTGTTGCTGCATACACAAGGATCGAACATTCGACCTTGCTTAAGCTACACTAGCTCCCCATCCACTAATGCAAACAAGCATTGGTAGCAGCACTCATTTTCTGATCCAAGTAAAGTGACACAAATTTAAATGTAAAAGCGGCAAAAACTGTACAGTCACAAGGTGGGTAAACTTGGGCCGGGTCGGGTTTTTCTTTTCTCAATTTGAATATCATCCCCACATTTTCAAACTCTCACTCATCAAATCCACTCTTTCGTCTTCTTCAGAGATCTCAAAACACTCTCCACTAAACAGTGAGGACTAGTCAACCGGCGACGCTTCCGGTAGCTACATCTCCGGCGGCGAATCAATGAGTGTAAACCGCGTCGTTTCGGTAGTTTTGATCTGATCGTTCAATGGAGTTCACCGAGGATTTCAAGCAGACCGGTCCTTGCTGCTTCTCCCCCAATGCTCGCTACATTGCCGTCGCCGTCGATTACCGCCTCGTGATTCGCGACACTCTCTCCTTCAAGGTACTTCCCTCGCCTAATCCGCTCCTTTCACTAAACGCTGCGTTTAATTGCCGAGAGATTAAGCTTGAAATGTTCTAACTGGTGAAATTTTCGCTCCGTTTGACTACATTTTTCATGGAGACCAAGTTTTGTTGTGAATTGAGCTGAAATTCTGTAGATCTTAGCGTCTGTATTGAGGTCTAGGTAAAGAAAATGTAGTTTTGTACTTCTGTAGCTTGTAACTGCTGTTTTCGGTTTGGTTTGCTGAAGAATTGAAGGTTATTTCATGTTGATTAGCTATTGAATTAGTTAGGTAAGAGTTTAAATTGGATTGGTTGGAGTTCGATTTGAGGATAGTGGAGGATTTGCCAAATATGAGGCGATTTGTTTAACTGTGGGTTGATAGATGGAACCCCTTTTTGAGAAGTTGTTTATATGGAAATGGAATTAGAAAAGATGAGAGCAGACATGGATCGATTCTGCATTTTGACTCTTACTTGGCTTCGATCACCAAAATGGACTTTTGTGGGATTGGAGTTGTTGATTTTGGCTGCTGCGAATTCATAAGCCTTTGTAGTAAGGAGACACTATTGTTCATAGAGGAACTTGAAACTAGGTTAGTTACTGTGACGTGCTCTATTTGAGACACTAATAAGGAGATACTTTGCTCATACAGCAACTTGAAACTAGGTTAGTTAATGTGGCGTGCTCTAATTGAGGCACTAGCAAGTATTTCATGGAGGATAGTTGTCATCTTGATGTTTGTTACACCTGATGTGTTTATGAAAACCTGTGGTTTTCAATGTAGTTGCTTATCTTTGCTCATTAAGATGAGCTCTCCCGCCTCTCTGGTGAACAGTACATTCATGCATCACTGACATGAAAGATGTTCAAGTCAGCTCCATTCTGATGTGTTTACTCTTATGCTGTAAAACAAAATGCATGTTGAGGGTGTGCGTGAGCTATTCTGGCTATGTGGATGTAGAAATATACGCTCTAAGATTGGAACATAAGTTGTGATAAAGCAATGCTGAAAACAGTTATATTCACACTTCCTATATATAAGTCGTGACATGTTTTACGTTCATCTACTATTTTATTACTTTTGTTTTGACTCAATAAGTGAATTGGTAATCAATCTTGTACTCAGGAGTTAAGTTAATCTCATGTGCAGGTTGTGCAGTTATTCTCATGCTTGGACAAGATAAGCTACATTGAATGGGCTCTTGATTCTGAGTATATTCTTTGTGGTCTATATAAAAGACCAATGATACAGGCATGGTCGCTGGCCCAACCTGAATGGACATGCAAGATAGATGAAGGTCCTGCCGGCATTGCTTATGCTAGGTGGAGTCCAGATAGCCGTCATATACTTACCACATCAGACTTCCAACTGCGTTTAACAGTTTGGTCTCTCTTAAACACAGCATGTGTACATGTCCAATGGCCTAAGCATCTTTCAAAGGGGGTTTCATTCACCAAAGATGGGAAATTCGCTGCAATTTGCACAAGGCGCGATTGCAAGGATTATATAAATCTTCTGTCTTGTCAAACATGGGAAATAATGGGTGTATATGCTGTGGACACAGTGGACTTGGCTGATGCTGAATGGTCACCTGATGACAGTGCAATAGTGATATGGGATTCTTCTCTTGAATATAAGGTGACAAACTCATTTTGTATTTGGCTCTATTAAGGAAAAGAATTGTCCAGCAATTTTTTCATCTGAGGCTTTAGTTTAAAACTTATGATGGTGTTGTTTGATACAGGTTCTAATATACTCCCCAGATGGAAGGTGCTTATTTAAGTATCAAGCATATGAAAGTGGATTGGGGGTAAAAAGTGTTTCATGGTCTCCCTGTGGCCAGTTTCTATCAGTGGGTAGTTATGATCAGATGTTGCGTGTTTTGAATCACCTGACATGGAAGACTTTTGCAGAATTTATGCATCTATCTACTGTTCGTGCTCCGTGTTGTGCTGCTGTCTTCAAGGTAATTGTTTGTTAATGCTTATAACCAGGCATCACGTTCTTTCAGATTGTTAGATGGTTTCTCACCTTGTAATTCCTTAAATGCCAGGAAGTGGATGAGCCACTAGTACTCGATATGTCAGAGTTATGCTTGACTGATGATTTTGAACGTGGAAATAATGGTAAGCATGATACCTGGTGCATATCTCAAAAGGTTGCCATTATTTTGAAACATTAAAGGATTTATCTCATTGGATAACTTGACTCTTTTTTTTCTTCCCATATTCATATACTCTTTCCATTTCTAGAAGATGCTTCTGAAGGACACATCAGAGTTAGGTATGAGGTTACAGAAGTGCCCATCACTTTGCCTTTTCAGAAGCCTCCTGGTGACAAACCTAACCCAAAACAAGGAATTGGTGAGCCCTTTCTCCCTATTGTATAGCACTGATTAAATAAACACATATGTCTATTAACAATGTTATGGAGATAGCTCTGATAATTTATATTGCATATAAAAAGATAGCTCTAAGAATGCTATATTGTGCAACTATGCACGTAACACTGCAACGGAAAGCCTTTAACTAATAAAGAAAGTAGTTTAATGAAAATTGAAGCCGTCTTTGCAATGTGAGCTACTGAGCCTACTATATTCATGGACTTTGAGTAAACACATTTTATTTGAAGGTCTACATGCCATTGAATTATCCAATATGCATATATGAGCTGGTTGGTTGTGGTAGATGCTCTTGATGCGGAAAGTAATACTATCGGACCATTAAGTAAGAAGTGTCTTATTTCCTTATGATGAAAGTTTTAGTTACTTGTTCAGTCGAGTTTTTGAAATGTATTATGTGCAAGCAGAACTGCAAAGTCCAAATTCACTTTCAGTGTTCTGATTCTGGGTTTTGTTTGAATAATGATCTTATCCATAAACTAGGTGCTACAAGAAACTCCATATAGATTCATTATGAGCATATGGCTAAAACTAACAATGAGATTTTGCTGTAGGTCTACTGGCATGGAGCAGCGATAGCCAATATATCTGTACTCGCAATGATAGTATGCCATGTATTATATGGATATGGGACATCCGCCATCTTGAACTTGCAGCAATCTTGGTGCAGAAAGATCCTATCCGAGCAGCAGTCTGGGATCCTATGTGCACACGTCTTGTTGTTTGCACCGGAAGTTCTCATTTGTACATGTGGACTCCTGGAGGCGCTTATTGTGTGAGTATCCCACTACCACAGTTCAGCATACTTGATCTGAAATGGAATTCAGATGGAAGCTGTCTTCTCCTGAAGGACAAAGAGTCATTTTGCTGCGCTGCTGTTGCCGTGCTCCCCGAAGAATCAAGTGAATATAGCTCCGATGATTGAGGTAGGCCTCTTTTCAATAGATTAGACCTTCATTTTCAGCAATTACGTGAAGTAATGTGTGTAATTATGCATTTTAACAAGCTCTCTCTATCTCTGTAATGTTGTTCATCTAGCTGAGTGTTTTCATTTGCTGTAGTGCAATTTCTCTACCATTTGTTTTTCCTTTGTCAAACCCCATTGATGATTAGTGGATAGTTGTAGTGTACAAGAAAGATGTCATTTTACATCATCAGTGCATTAGTGCCTTAGAAAGGACTTGTCCCCATGACTAAAAATCTCTTGGCATTTTCTCTTCGTTTTGAACTTTTTCTTTGAGATGATTATTTCTTGATGGGTAATTTGTCAATAACCGTGTATATGGCGCATTAGGCCATTATGAAGTTTAACTAAACCAAAACTTACCTTTTGCTTGTATTTTCTTTTGGGCAAATTGAGATGTCTTCATATTGTGCTGTTGGTCTTCCAATAATGGACATATTGAGATGAGTCCATTCACTTAGACCGAAGTAATTGGTGGAACATCAATAATGACGATAGATCCATATAGATAGAGGTCACTATTATATGCTACATGTTGCGCCACCCAACCTACCTCCATGTCAATATGTCATTGTCCTACTTGGAGGAGGATATGTCATAAGTGGACCTAATTGCAATATTGCCTTCATATATGTACCTTGGGAAAATTGATTTTCTTTTTCTTCCGTGTTTATTCAAAAGGGCATTTGTTTTTCAAACAAGCTAGGTCCAGATCCTTTAGGTTGTCATTAGTCTCTGATGTCGGTTAAAAGGAACCCCGTTTGCTTGTGTGAGCAAACCTTGACTTCAAAGAACTGGTTGCTTTATGATGACTGTTACTCAAGGAAATGGCTTGAGGCAGTGGAATAACTAGAAGTCTAGAATGGTTGAAATCTAGAATCTGCGATGGCTGCTCTTGTATTGGGGCTGGTCGACCAGGAACTACAAAATTGCATAACCCGCGTTTAAGGTTACCGACCCTTGCCGCAAAAGCCAACACGTTTCTTCATCTTGACGCTTGCTTCACACTGTAGTGATCTCATCCTTGTCATGGATTCACGTCTCGTCCACTAATCTCTTTTCGTCTTTTATAAATTCCACCCAACAAACAAAACAAACCGCCTAAAAATAACCAACCATTTCTTGCATTATTAAAGCAAATACCATTTTTGCATTCTTCTTTTTACTTCATCACAACAGTAACAAAACGATATGTTTCAAGTGTTTCATGAATCACTAACATTACAAAACCAGTGACCTGGAATTATGTGATCACCCACCCCCTAAACTTATGTTGAAAAATAAGACTTAACTCTTACATTCATCTTGTTAAAAAAAAAACAAAAAAAAAATACACACACAATTACAATCATCCTTTTAATATCAGATTTTGTTATTAAACCAACAATATTGTCGATCATAAAATTCTTAGTCACCCGATAATTGTAGATCATTACTTCTATAACTTGGATACGTTGCATACTTTGTTCATGAACACTACTCATGTAATACGTATACAAAACTTGAATCACATAATTTCACTTGTAAATAAGAGAGCTATGTCACTTAATAACTCATCGTGGATAGAAAATAGAATATTACATAATCTCATTTCTGTGTTCAACATGTATTAATTTGATGATGACTACACATGACACATTTTTCTGAGAATACATGACACTGCTAAATCATTTTCCCCAATAGCATTATCACAAAACAAAAGACTCATTATAATTAGACAAAAGTGTCGAGAAATAAGAGATTAATGATATAACAATTAAATTTAAAATCGTGTCTCTTTTCTTTTATCTTTTTGTATTTTCTAATCAAAACAAAAAACAAAAAAACAAAAGCGCCCAACAAAATGTCAATTAGTAACTTCTCTCATTTAACCCCAGAGTAAAATTTTCAGTTATTGTTATTTTCATTTCATTCTGAGGTTTCTTCATTCATCATCTCAGTCTCGCAACAACAACCTACTCTCTACACCCGCCTTTCTCTTCTTCCATTTTAATTTCCCGGTCTCATTTCTCCTCCGTGATCGTTTCGATTTTCTTATCCGACTGCATATCATACTCGCGCTCAATGCGCGTAGCCGAACAACCGCTATAGCAACCAATGGAAAACGTCGTCGTCAAAGAGAACGGAGTGTGCTCGTCGGAGTCGGTCAATGGTAGCCGCGATATCTGGAGTGCTAAGGAGTCCGATTCTTCCTCTGCCGACCATCTCGTCGTCATGGTCCACGGAATAATGGGAAGGTCAGCCTTAATAAGCTTTTTCAATTTGATCGCCAATTATTCAATTTCATGATTTTTGCTAACAAAGTTGAATCTGTCTCACTATATCGTCTTCAATTGGTTAGAATTCATTTCAGTTTCGAAGAATAGTAAAGTTTAAATGGTGATTTTGGTTACTAAAATTTGTTGATTATTTTCCATTATTTATGTCTTTTATCATGTTATTGTTGCTAAATGGTAATTGTTAGTTTTATATACTAAACTAGTTTGTGTTATTTCTTAGGAGGAAAAGAACAAAGTTCTATCCCGGTTTTCCGGAAGTTTATCTGCTTTGATACAATATGTTTGTTATGCTAAGCATTTGAAACTCACTTACTTTGTTAGTGTTGGAAGTTGTACATTTGCGAAATGTTGATATTGTTGTGTATTTGCTAATGCAGTCAGTCAGATTGGAAGTTTGGAGCAGAGCAGTTTGTTAAAATGCTCCCTGAGAAAGTTCTTGTTCATTGTGAGGACCAATCTCTTTCAATGCGCATTCAGTTGTGATACCTGCTATCTTTCTAAGTCTTGAAGCTAGTGTGTGTGTGTGTGTGTGTGTGTGTGTGTGTCTGTTATTGATGTTATTATGATATAAGAAGTGATCCTTAAGGTTGAGTTTTCGTTATCCTCCAGAGTATTTTGTTGAAATTTTACTTGCCACTTATTGTTACCCTACATAGAAGGAAAGATTGGCTTAAAATGTGGGCCCATCCAGACTTTTGTAGTTTTCACTTCGTGGTTTGGTATTAATTTCCCATATATTCACATTTCTGTCGGAGCAGGTATCAAACCTTATCTTTGGGAATCTGATGTTTCTTATATTTACATTAGCTTCTCAGTAATTGCTAAAAATGAAATGAAGACAATGTTGATACTTGTTGTTTATTTGATATCATTGTAGACAAACTAAGTTGCTTTAAATTGGTCTTCAGGTAGTGAACGGAATGCCTCTATACTGACCCTGGATGGTGTGGATGTCATGGGAGAGCGCTTGGCAGTAGAGGTTCTAAATTTCTGTCCTCCTAATATACTCAAACTTGGATAAATTATACATACTTTATCCTTCAAAAATGATTGTTGCTGTTTGCTTTGTATCGTTGTTGATTACATATGTGAATTTTAGGTTGGCGAACTGGTTCAAAGAAAGCCAAATTTACGTAAGATCTCATTCGTGGCACATTCTGTGGGAGGATTAGTGGCAAGATATGCAATTGGGAGACTATATAGACCCCCTAAGGGTGAAAATACAGACAATTCACACCCTAATGGCTGTGAAGAGGATTCAAGGAGTACGATATGTGGCTTAGAGCCTATCAATTTCATCACTGTTGCTACACCGCATCTTGGTTCAAGGGGTAATAAGCAGGTACTGTCAATGCCTTTGCACTTGTTCATCCTGAGCATTTAAAAATTTTTCTGTAGTTTATCTATATTACATCCTAGTTGCGCACAAAAAAAAAAAAATTGAAAATAAATCCTGATTGCGTCTTCATGCAAAAAGGAAAAAAAAGGAAGAAGAGAATTCAAATTGAAGAGGGAGTTACAAAATGAAGTTACTATTTGTGGGTGTTTCTCAGCTTGTTTGTATAAATGGAGCTTGTAACCTCACAAAATCAGATTAAAAGAACATCTGAGCACGCTCTTGGCTTCTATTGATTAGACTGTTATTATTTTATGATATTCAATAGTAACCCAGTTGGAAGAGTATGCAGTCCACTTTACTTACGAATTGATTCACACTTTTATAGGTACCATTCCTTTTTGGTGTACCTGCCTTCGAAAAACTTGCTAGTGCAGTTATCCATTTGATATTTAGGAGAACAGGTCGCCATTTGTTTCTTAATGACGATGATGATGGAAAGCCTCCGCTGCTTAAACGAATGATAGAAGACTGTGATGGATGTTATTTCATGTATGTTACTTGTGTATACAATTGTATAATGCAATTGGGATCATGAGGTTTGACGTTTTTCGAGAATGTAGTTGATTATTTACTTATGGAATGAGCTTTCTGTCTTTGACAGGTCGGCATTGCGTAGTTTCAGACGTAGGGTAGCATATTCAAATGTGGGATATGACCGTATCCTTTTCTGATAAGCAATATTGCTTTTACTAATGCGTATTTACCAGTTTAGTTGTCTCTTATTAACCGTTTGTTTTCAATAACGACTATTCTAAAGATATTGTCGGCTGGAGAACATCATGCATTAGACGTAATAGTGAACTGCCAAAGGTATTGCTTCTGCATGAGTTTTATCACTCTAATTCAAATTCTGGAGCTACTAGTTGCTATATACTAAATATTGTATTCTACTTATTAGTGGGAGGATACTGTTGATGAAAAATATCCACATATTGTATATGAAGAACACTGCAAGGCCTATGATGCTGAGCAGTGTGAGCCTACTTCAGCGGATGGCAGTGACTATGACCAGCTTGAAGGTATGCGGTTAAATTCCGTGTTCATTTTTTTTTTCTTTTGGTGATTAGATGCCTTAATACCTTTGTTTTCTCCAATCTCCATAGTCCAGTATATAAATATGTGCTCAGCTTTACAGTATTGCTATTTGGATTCATTGTGCAGGGGAACTAGTGACAGGCCTTTCTCGTGTGTCCTGGGAAAAAGTAGATGTTAGTTTCCACTGCAGCAAACAGAGATTTGCTGCTCATAGTGTCATTCAGGTCTGTAACCCGCTCTCTGTACACGCACACATCTTCACACACCCACCAGCCTGACTGTACTAAAGAAACAACTTCCCATCGTGAACATTTTGCAGGTAAAAGATCAAACTGCACATAAAGAAGGCGAAGATGTTATCCGTCATATGATTGATCATTTCCTCCACTAGAATCTAATAGCAACTCGAACAAACGTGGTGCTCTGTGGTTCAACGCTACACTTAAGCTTTACACCACCGAGAAATCCATGATCTCCGTAGTATATCCATCATCTCAGTACAGGCCGTGCCTGTGCGTTTATTCTCTCCACCGCGAGCCTCACACGAAACATGTGTTCGAGGAAGCAGCAGGCAGTCATCCTAAATTCAATTTATTCGCTACTGTTTGTAATGTATCTTGAACACAACATTATCAAAATTATTAGTTGTCATTTCCATCAAGTTATCCATGTCTTCTCCGAGTTGTGCTAGTATGAATATGAAGCTCCTATTAGGGTCCTCTTTGTAATTAGAGAAGAAAACTGACGCTTAATAGAAATGAGTTAGGCAAGAAAAAGAAGAAAATCCTAATAGAAATTCTCCAAAACCAAGCTAACGTGGCCGTTTAGTTTGACCCGCCAAAGTGTCCTCTTTTTGAAGTCAAACAAGTTCGCTATATTTAGTCTCTTCAATTTCCCAGCTCTTCTATTCTTTCACACTTCACTGTAACTTCGCCGCAAAACCTGAGACGACTCCAATGGAATCCGCCATTTCCTTATCTTCTTCCTCTCTTCTCCTACCTTCGCCTCGCCGCCGGCTCAGCTCGAACTCGCAAGCCTCAATCTCGCTCCGGAACCTCCGCCGTCCGAGCCTCAAATCCAGAAGCTTCCTCGCTCCGTCTCTTTCCCGCCAAAACAGGACAATCCGATCTCAGAGCTCCAATCATCAGCCGGTCGACGACGGCTTCGTCCTCGAAGACGTTCCTCACCTCGCCGATTTCCTCCCAAACTTGCCGGTAACCTCTAATTTTCTTCGTAATCTGTGTACTGGTTCATGGAGTTTAATTTTGCACGTGTTTAAATTGTGAGCATCATCTTCTTTATTTCCTTATTTCAGTCATATCCGAATCCAATTAAACAGAGCCAAGCTTATGCAGTTGTCAAGTAATTTTGCTTTCTTCTGGTTTTTTTTTTTTTTTTTGCTTGCTGGAAAGTTGAATTTCAGTGATTGTACAAATGCTGTATTTGTGATGCTAGGCAAACTTTTGTGAACCCGGCGGATGTGGTTGCGCAGAAAGTAAGCAAATCCTTTTTCGTGTTTCCGAAAAGCAAAGAATTCTTGTTGCTGAGCTTTAGTTATGTAAAATGACTATATTATGCTCTGTGTTTAGGTTGTTGTTCAAGCTGATAGTCCTAGAGGGGTGCATTTTCGGCGAGCAGGGCCTCGGGAAAAGGTAAATGTTTATCTGAGTCACTTTGTGTATAGAGAAAATGGAAAGCGTAATGACGTGAGTTTTGGAATGTTAGGTTTATTTTAAGTCGGAGGAAGTGTGTGCCTGTATAGTAACGTGTGGAGGTTTATGCCCCGGGATCAACACTGTGATTCAAGAGATTGTATGCGGCTTGAATTACATGAATGGTGTTGAGGATATACTTGGAATTGAGGTTAGTGTAGTTTAGACTGTTTCCAGCTGTATATGTATGATTCTCGCTGTTGAAAGATGTGTCAAAAATTTGTTGTAGCCTGTTTCGTGTTGATGTTGGATACATAAAGGATAACTAATTCTCTTTACCTTTTGTTGGTATAATTGCTAGTGTCTGGTTACTATATTCTTCAGAGTGAAGAATCTTGCATCCAACAAGGATAACATTCTCATAATGCTGTTCAAACTTTGCAGGGAGGATATAGAAGTTTTTATTCAAAAAATACATTAAAGTTGAATCCGAAAGTTGTCAATGATATTCATAAGAAGGGTGGCACCTTTCTTCGCACTTCACGAGGAGGTCATGATACCCACAAGATTGTTGATAACATACAAGAACGGGGAATAAATCAGGTAGATTTATTATTACTAATGTTTCTCATTTGTTTGGAACTTTGGACTGCTCAGTTTACATATAGTGTATGACAGTGGTAGCAACTGCCATAGAGAATTTAATTGGTAATCTGGCTTTTAGGTATACATAATTGGAGGTGATGGTACCCAAAAAGGAGCAGCTCTAATATATAAGGTGAATATTTCTGTAAGCCGAATTCATTTCCTTGTTATAGCATGTTGTGACATTTGCCTATTTTGTCAAGGAAGTTGAGAAACGTGGTCTTCAAGTGGCAGTTGCTGGGGTTCCTAAAACAATTGATAATGATATTGCTGTAAGTGTTATCAGCCATTATATCTCATTGATTAAGTGATCCACTCAATTTCCTACGTGATCTCTGCCTGTCAATTCCATAAAACTTTTAAGCTCAGATCCAACGGGTGTAGTGCTGGTATGATTTTGGATATTTCGCTTTAGGTGATAGACAAATCTTTTGGTTTTGACACTGCTGTTGAAGAAGCTCAGAGGGCTATTAATGCTGCACACGTCGAAGTTGAAAGTGTAGAAAATGGAATCGGAATTGTCAAACTGATGGGAAGATACAGTGGTATATGTGTTGGATAATATAATGAATAATTCTTATGCAATTAAGATTAGCCATAAGGTCGCTAATACACTTTTCCCTGTATTCATGATTTTTCTTCTGTAGGCTTCATTGCTTCATATGCAACTTTGGCAAGTCGAGATGTGGTAAGACTTTTAGTCCATTTCTCCAGAGCATTTAACCTGCTTATAATCTCAGTGACTGGAAAAACCTGTAATTTTTGAAAATATTATGTCATTTGATGAGTATCTTTAAACCTGTTTTTGATGGTAAGAAATATATGAATATTGAATAGTGAAAGCTCTAGGAGAGTATTGGAAAAATAATTATGTTAACTCTAGTTATGTACTTATATTATGGCAATAATTTCAGATATTAAGGTTTATTTGTGCCATTCTTATTTCAGAGATATTTTACAGAAGTTCTCCATGAATGAAATTTTATATTTAAGAACGTACATAATGGTATAATTGTTGTGGTTGGAAAGAACTGAATATGTTGTAACATAACTGATGCTTGAATGTAACAGGATTGTTGCTTGATTCCAGAATCTCCATTCTATTTGGAAGGCCAGGGTGGACTTTTCGAATTTATTGAACAGCGTCTTAAAGAAAATGGACATATGGTTATTGCAGTAGCAGAAGGAGCAGGACAGGAGTATGTTGCCCAGCAAATGCAGGCTGCTGGAGAGAAAGATGCATCTGGAAATAAGCTGCTCCTAGACGTTGGTCTATGGTTAACTCAAAAGATTAAGGTGTGGTAGATTCTTTCTTCATAATTATATATACTTCATGGCTTAATGAGTGTGGCCTTTGGATCAGTCAATTGTAGGTATCACATGTACTCTTGTATTTGAAACATTAGTCCATTATTAAAATTGAAGTACGTTTTGTGGTTTTGATAGTTGGTTCACATCGTTTTATGAGGTTATTTCCATCATTGTTGACCCCAAAATATGGCGAGTAGTAGCTTCCTGTGCTCAGGCTTGTCAATAAATCCAAAAAGTGCTTCTTATCATTATCTTCCATCTTTTTCGTTCATTTTGGGAGACTTGTTTCCTTAAACGTGTGTTGTGACTTGCGAGTTAATGTTTTCTATACTGACTCATTGTGCTTGTGTTACCTGGCAAAGGATCATTTTGCAAAAGGTCAGCAGATGGCAATAAATATGAAGTATATAGGTATGTATGAAAGTGTATTTTTGTGATTTTCTCTCTTTAATGTCTTTTTTCATGTAAATTAGTTTCTGGGTGCTTCTATCCAAAAAATATATTTTCAGGCGCTACTTCTGTGTTCATATAGTGCTCTTACAATACTTTTCTATCTCCAGATCCAACATATATGATACGAGCTATTCCAAGTAATGCATCAGACAATATATACTGCACTCTTTTGGCTCATAGTGCTGTTCATGGGGCCATGGCTGGATATAGTGGTTTCACGGTTGGGCCTGTTAACAGCAGACATGCCTACATTCCAATTTCTGTAAGGACTTTCCCTGCAAAGTTTATTTTTGCTTGGTGCTTTTGTCTCTGGTTGATGTTTATAGTTTCTATGCCCTCTCTTATCTTATTTTCTAGTGGAAAGTTAATAACCATAGAACTTAGTAAGATAATCTGCTTGAAGTATTGTTAGCCGGCATGAAAGTAACTACGGTTGGCATAATGTTCTCCTACCAAATATTCGAGTTCATAAACGAATAAACCCAACAGACAGGAAAAGGACTATGACTATTTTGACTGAGAACAACACTAATGTGACTATTTTACAGAGCTGAAATATACTGATAGAGAATAACTACATCCATGCCCAACTGAACTGAATTCTCAGGGCCTATGGAAACAGAACTTTCCAGTCTAATAGCTTGTAATCTTTATGCTAGCAAGTGTTACATTCTTGTCCTTTTGTTAATGCTTAAAGGTCTATGGATATGATTGACAAAAGAGTGCAAAATATATAGTTATAAATGACATATTTGGTGTTGCAGTGTGTGACAGAGACGCAATACACAGTGAACTTGACAGATCGAATGTGGGCTAGACTTCTTGCATCAACGAACCAGCCTAGTTTCTTGGAGAGAAATGAGTTTCAGGATGGAGTTGATTTGATGAACAGCAACATGGAAAATACCTCTATATAAATATACGCAGCTGAGACCAGTTCTTTCACAAATGGACAGCACACATGTTCTTGCATCTGCTAGCAGGTCTGAGGTATTACCATTCCGACGTAGTTTTATACCATCCAGTTTCCTAGTGCACTTAATTTAGATATTGGTAAAATTCTTGTAAAGATATTTAACAGAAAGAGGGTAGATGGAGGATGAGAAAGAGATAAGAGTGGGAGAAATAGCTAGGATAAAAATAGAAAACCATTAAAACAGCCTTGTATTCCATTTGAAGAATATTCTCTCCTTAATTCTTTGATTATTCCTCTATTTCTCAGCTCTTTCTTCCATTCTTTAAGATTTCTTGTTAGGATATGCTCAGTCTGTTGTAATTGACAGAGACCAAAATCAATTAAATTTGAATTCCACATAAATATCATTCCTCTATTTCTCAGCTCTTTCTTCCATTCTTTAAGATTTCTTGATAGGATATGCTCAGTCTGTTGTAATTGACAGAGACCAAAATCAATTAAATTTGAATTCCACATAAATGTCATTCCTCTATTTCTCAGCTCTTTCTTCCATTCTTTAAGATTTCTTGATATAGGATATACTCAGTCTGTTGCAACTGACAGGGACCAAAATCGATTAAATTTGTGTTCCACATAAATATCATCTTCCTCTCAACACAGTTAATGCTCAGTTTCACTGCCTTAGCATCATCATCATCCCTCATTTCGCATTCCAAGTCATCTGTGATACTCATCCACCCACCTTACAGCGCATGCTACTCGACACAATTCTTCGAAGGCAACATCTTTCCCCGTAGTGAAAGGAGAAAATGAACTTCATTTGGGGTTGTTCTATACTTCCAAAGCAGCATATAATATCTATCTTGTCTAGCATAGTTTATTCTTGTAGCATCAAATTGTGTCACATTTAGCCATTTAAAACAATCTGGATAAGACGATGAGGCCAACAACCCCACATCTAAAAAATCCCCCTTGTCCTGATCACCCAGTCTCAACTTGCATGTTCCATCAAGGAGCCCCCCTGATATGAAATTTTGTTCAGATAGACAAAAACCATAGAATGCTAGTTGTAACCTGTCGTTTTATCAACTGGTTGCGTGCTATTGCTACTTGGGAGTCGTGTACGGAAAAAGTGGGCAATTGTGAGTTCTGAGATGATCTGAGGGGTCCTTAGGGATACAAGTTGTGCGTAGAATCATAACTAGGTCTAATGCCAGTCATGTGAATCCATTCCTTTGTTATGAATTTTGGTCATGTTAGGTGCCACGGTTGGCAGACGAGATTGGTTCAAGAGTTGAAGTTTAACTTCTGTTGACCTTTTCTTCAAGATCTTTTGCAGTCTGATTTGTCAACACCGTTTTGACACTACGTATTTTCTGGACTTTCTGATACGGAAGGGTGAAGATGTGAAACTATGGGAATGGAGGAGAGTGACACACTTCCAATTTTCGTTGCACATTTATGTGGAGATTGGACTTTTTGGGTGGGCACTGAGTGTATGGAGATGTTACAATTCCCATTTCATTTGGGCAGCATGTGGATAGACCGGTAGAGGGCAATTCCCATACACTATGTCCACCCCTAAATGTCTCTACTCTCTGTAGGCTCTTTTCCAATCGCAATAAAACATGTCTCCTTTTCCAGTAGTGCCGATGTTTACATTGCGGATTGAGACTCAAGATTGTTTAGTTGCCGTTCGAATTCTCATGTAGTAACTGCATTGCAAAATGAGACTTAAAATTATGTATTTACCGTTTGAAATCACATGTCTTATCGATTATCTTCAATGTAGACATTCACATATAATAGTTATACATGACCGGCCTTGAGGCAATACCAACTAGGCTGGTGTCTAGGGTCTTCCACAACTATAAGGGCCTCTAGATTTGAAACTTTCATAAATATTTTCATTAAAATTTATTAATTTGTTTGCTTTTTTACTATAAATAAAAAATATACATCAATTATCAGATTTTATCTCTAATTATATATATTTTTTTCTATTTTTTTTAGTTCAGTTTAACATTCAGTTAACTTGTTAACATCGAAATGATCAACTTCCTTTTATTATAAATGTTTGACTCTTGAATTTTAATTAATTGGTTAATAAAATTTTTCTTAAAAATTAATTTTTAACTTTTACAAGTAACACAGAGCGGCCCTAAAGTTATATTTTCAAGTGAGACTTGAAATTATGTAGTCGGCATTCGAACTCACATGTCTCATCGATTATCCACAATGGATCCATACTTCATATCATGTTCACTCAAACTCAACATAAATAGCAAGAGAAAAAGCTAAAAAAAGTATTAATTACAAATTTCAGTCTGTCATCACTCTCATTTCTCATCTCCGATGGGAATGAGACTTGAGATTGTGCATTTCACCTGTCTTGTCATCCAAACTTTAATATTTACACGAGAAAAGTTCACCATCGGTCCCTCAACATTTGTGGCAAGGCCAATGTGATGCCCAACTTATAAAAACTACCAATGTGATGCCTATACTTTTTTTTTTCGTATCAACGTGGGGGCTGAGACCATATTCCGTCACGGCGCCGTCTGCTTGGTCACGTGGCTCACTAAAATCGGTCCCTCAACTCTTGTGGCAAGGCCAATGTGATGCCCAACTTATAAAAACTATCAATGTGATGCCTACACTTTAATTTTCGTATCAACGTGGGGTCTGAGGCCAAATTCCTTCACGACGTTGTCTGTTTGGTCATGTGTCTCGCACGTGGCTCACCAAAAAAAGGGCATAAAGAAAATTTCGTGTGTTTTGTGCCGTCTCTTTCGATCGGCTTCGTCTACAGCCAACACAGACCCAAGATTCAAATTTCGTCAGACCCGCTCCGGAATTCGTCAGAACAGCTCTAGTCTCTTTTCAAATCTCAGGCCGACATCTTTCTCAGTTTCGGATTAGCATCGTGCTTCCATCTATTCGGCGCCTTCTGCTTCAAATCCCTTTCTGCTGCTGACCTCTGCTTCGTCTTCTATTCAGACTGTTGTCGTCTTCCTCTATTCAGAAACTCAACATATTGTCCCAACCACAGAACAACGCCACCATCAGGGTCCACCTCCGCCTCCGGCGAGTACATCTCCCTCGCCAAAGACGGCATCAAGGTTGATCTCGGCGCCCGCCACCCCTGGAAGCCCATGTTCGCTCTCTCAACTTCGCCCACAGCTTCGTCACCTCTGCTACAACGCCATCATTGTCCTCATTGTCCTCATCATCCCCACAGTCATCACCTTCGTCGTCCGCTAGCAACCAGATCAACCCTTACACCGCTAGCGACCAGATCGACCAAACAAGTGAAAATTCTATAAAATTGAGACGGCGCTGATTTGAGATCAAGGACGGCGTCGCCGTCAGAGCCGAGGTCTCGCCGCTGGTCCCACTCGTCTTCTTCGTTGATGTAATCATCTTCTTCCTTATCGTCGAATTTGTCGTCTGAGTGTTGAGAGCGGAGGCGAGACAGCGGCTTACGGCGGATCTCGATGAGGCGGTCGCTGACTTGGTCGACGCTGCGCTTGTGGATGTAGAAGGCGGAGACGGACATGAGGGACGCGCTGACTAAGGCGGCCATGGCTTGGTTGAGAGCTGTGGTAGAAGAAGATGAAGATGAAGTTGAAGACGAAGCCGATCGGAAGAGACGGCACAAAACACACGAAATGTCATTTATGCCCTTTTTTTGGTGAGCCACGTGCGAGACACATGACCAAACAGACAACGTCGTGAAGGAATTTGGTCTCAGACCCCACGTTGATACAAAAATTAAAGTGTAGGCATCACATTGATAGTTTTTATAAGTTGGGCATCACATTGGCCTTGCCACAAGAGTTGATGGACCGATTTTAGTGAGCCACGTGACCAAGCAGATGGCGCCGTGACAGAATATGGTCTCAGCCCCCACGTTGATACGAAAAATAAAGTGTAGGCATCACATTGGTAGTTTTTATAAGTTGGGCATCACATTGGCCTTGCCATAAGAGTTGAGGGACCGATCGTGAACTTTTCTCTATTTACATTGTAGATTGAGACTCGAGAGTTGAAATTATGTACGGATTGAGACTTGAAATTATGTACTCGCCGTTGGAATTCAGACGTCTCATCGAGTCAGCGACTATCTGCAATGCAGAAGCAGCTATACTTCCTATCAGGTAACTATCAAACTCAACATAAATAGTAACAGAAAACCTAACCATTGTATTAATAATTACAAATTGCATTAATTCTCCTTATTTCTAATTAGTCCCTATCATTATCTCACATTACCATCTCACATTGCAGTAATTCATTTAGTAATAACAACAAACCCACACCCATTCATATCCTTACACGTCAGCACTATAGCAGACCATCCTGAGAACCCAGTTGAGAGCTTCAAGCTTCTTCTCCATCCCAAGCCACCCAGCTCTGCACCTCCAACTCCTCCGGCTCCGGCGCCTCCTCCTCCTCTTGCTTCACCGCCTTCCTCCTCTTCCGACCCGTATTACTCGGCGGATTGGACTCTCCGGCCTCCAGCGGAAAATTCAGTATAGCTTTCCTTCCCCTGAGCTTGAATGCAGCACAGTCATAAGCCTTTGCAGCATCCACATCAGTGTCAAACGTCCCCAGCCAGACCCGGCTGCCTTTCCGGGCCGGGTCACGGATCTCCGCCGCGAACTTGCCCCACGGCCTTCTCCTGACTCCCCTGTAATGCCTGCTCCCCTCCCCCGTCGACGAGCTGAAGTTGGAAGAGCTGCTTGACTTTCTCTTGGGCTCGCTGCTCATGGGTTCTTCTTCGGTTACGGGTTCAGGTTTCGGGTTGAGGCAGCTTGAAACAGGGGAAGTGGACTCGGATTCGGATATGGAGTACTCGGACTTGATGATGGGTCGGAAGTAAGAGAGTTCTGACGGGGTTTGGTGGAAGTTGAGATTGGTGATGAAGTTGTCTGTGAAGGTGAAGTCTCCTAAGAGATGTTGGCGAATGAGCTCCAGAGTTGACTCATCTTGCTCTTGGGATGCTGCCATTTTCAAACTAAAAAGTAAAGGATTTTGGTTGAAGAAGTTGGGCAAAGGATTATATATATTTTATAGAGGAGGATATAGAAAACACGTTGTTGGCTGCTACACGTTAGGTTTTGGAATCACCATTTTCAATTTTTCACTGCAAAAGGAATAACTTTTCACCATAAAAGCGAAGAGGGGATATGACCTTTCACTGATGCAGGGTCTTATCCATGGGGGGTGATGATGATGATGATGAGAGCAACCCACAGGGTTGTGAGGGGGGTTTTGTTTTCTGTTTTGGGTGACCCACTTGATACTAGTAGCTAGTTGTTGTGTATAATGGAGACATTGTATAAGGACTGGGAAGGACATCATCATCGATCAGAGTTGCAGCCATGGACAAGATACAAGTCTCTCTTGCAACTAGTACTGAGCTACGGGCCCTCGTCTCATAATGTGTATGGAAGAGGGATATCGCTGTCCATGTGATTAATGAGATCAATGGTGAAGCTCGGCTCTTTGTCTAGATACAACGGGGAAAGGCTGTACAAGGGAGACTTGACTATCATCAACTTGAAAATAAAATGAGAAGACAGAGCATTAAATGATCCCATTAACAGAGATCAACAACTGGATTTCTGGATAACCTAACCTGATCTTGTTAAATCTTAGATATTTGGAACACCAGCTGGTTTATGATTTTTACATTTGTCGATGAGATTATCATTGCAGATGAGCCGTTTGGTGCGTCACACATATCACTTTAGTGTAATGATGCGACTCACACTCGGATAGTAGAGAGCCATTTTCGATTTCTCTTCTCTAGCTTACTAGTAAAGGTTAGTCACCACCTTTCATTGAAGGCGTTGGCCCCTCCTCCCTCCAAGTACAACATCAAGCTCGCATCTCTTCCGACGTTCATTACTGTACCTTGCCAAAAACACTTCCCACTTGAGTCGGCACACACCAGGGGCGAATCTAGGTACAAGCAGCATGGGAAGTCCCACCCAAATATTTTGGAGAAAAAAATTATTACTTATGGTTATCATTAATTTTGTGGTGTGATAGTAAAATTGTTTAGCTTAAGTTCCACTCAAATTCCTTTATCTTGTACAATTACTAATCAAATATTTTTTAGGATAGTCTAACTCAAGTCTTAGCTAGCATTGACGTGATCCAAGTGCCTAACGTACACTTAATTTCATTTTTGTTAAAGAAAGAGATAAGTTTTTTTATCTTCTCAAAAAACATATACGTTTATGTTATCTATAAGTTTCTCTATCTTCTCAAAAAAGATATACGTTTATGTTGTCTATTGTCTTCTTTTCTTCCTTGCTATACCTTTGTCACGCAGCATCGGTAAGAACGCGAGGTTGTCGGTCTTATTGAAATGCTTATTTAGTTTTTTTTTGTTACGTCTAAAGTATTTTATGAATTAAACAAATATTGGAGTGGTAAAGGTCTCCTATCCTTTATGACTAGGTTTATCTTTATTTTCAATCTATAAATTTCTCTAGCACCGCCAAAAATATTTTTCTACTAAAAATCCAAGTCCCACCCGATTACGATTCCTGGATCCGCCCCTGGCACACACAATACACGAAACAAACACTCTTGTCTATCCCAAATGCACGCATGTTGAACTTCGTTGGCTTAATTAGTGTTTGGTGTCTTGTTAGGTTTCACGTTTTTTTTTTTTTTACGCATTCTGTTGTATTTTGTGTTAAGCATATACGGTAGAACCTTCGGATCATCTTTCGTAATTTGTATTAGTAAACTAATGTTCATGTTCATGGGAATCTAATGGAGGGTATGGGAGGCATGCTTCATCAGTTGTGGAGGCTAATTTATATAATGAACATAATTAACATTACCATCCTACCTATTCTTACAATATCCTGACATTAATTTGTACAGAACAACAGTAATGAATAGTTTTCTCCTGAATCCTGACTTCAAGAGTTGCAGGTTGCCCACACGCAAAGGTCACCTTGTATATTTTACTACTTTCTAAACGATGTGCTGAAGTATGAACACTACATTTATAATCGAAAGGACCCAAAACAAAAGGCTTAAAGAAGCGAGTTAATGAAAATAAGAACCCATTTCATTATATAACAAACGAATTAACAAATCCAAGAAGAGCACAATATGAATTCTTCAACCATATTGTAGTACAGAGAAATTAAACTCATCGATCATGTCTAAGATATTTACGGTAGCAAACTTCTTGTAGTTTCTGGTAAAGTAATCAATGAATCAGAAGCTGATTGTATCCGAAACAAGGGTGAGGAGATAACGGTGACAAAGGAGGCACACTGAAAATTCCGTCAAGGTCTTTGCAATCCCAAATTGACGTCCAATTCGACGGCGTCAATGGACAGTTAACTGCTGCTGCTGAAATGGATGATCCAATCGGTGAGGTGCTGTCACCACTGCTTGTGGTGTCTTCCTCCTTCTTGATCGCTTTGTTACTCCCCACACCCTCACTGTTACTCTCCGCACTCTCAGACCTCCTCCTCTTCCGGCCAACTACGCTCGCCTGAAGAGGCTGAGCCGCTGCGAGGTTGCTGTTGATTTCAAGAGGAAAGTTGAGTATGGCTTTGCTTCCCCTCAGCTTGAACGCCGCGAGATCATAAGCCTTGGCAGCTTCTACGGCCGTGTCAAAGGTCCCAAGCCAAACCCGTGACCCTCTTTTGTTTGGATCACGGATTTCGGCCGCATACTTGCCCCAGGGACGTCTCCTGACTCCCCTGTAGTGGCGCGCCTCGTTCTCAGAGTTCGACGAACTCTGAGAAACTGTAACACCTGCAGTTGCAGTTGTTTCTGTAGGCGCCACAGATGTAACTGTAACCGCCTTTGCAGGTATTGCCACGTTGATGGCAGGCTTGCGGTGACTGAGAGTAGAATTTTTCTTTGGGGAGTGAACAATCTGAGGCTTGGTTTCGAATTCGAATTCGGGTTCAGAAGGGAGCAAGTAGTCAGAGACCAAGCAATCATCAGCTTGTGGGGATTGATCGATGATGGAGGTGCAGTTGTTGAGGCTAGAGATGAAGCACTCCATGGAGCTAAACTCACTGAGAAGGTGTTGGCTGATCATGTCTAGGGCAGAAGCTTGTTCCATTTTTAATGATTGGAAGTCTTGGAAGGAATTTGAAGTTTGAAATTCAAAGTGAAGGGTAGTGGTTTGAGTGGAAAAGAAGAGTGTGAAGATGGTTATATATATGCGTAGGGGGGAAGAAGAAGAAGAAGAAGAAGATAGGAAGGACCAAGGAGGAGAAGCAAATAGGGGAAAAGGTCCGGAGGTGTGGTTTCACATTGCGTTCGAGGATCAAGATAGGAAGCATCGTAAGGGTGGAATATACAAAGCTGAGATAGTGTCCTATAGAGACTGTTTGGAATTGGATGGCCTTATTCTATTGTTGTTTTAAGCTTCACGTTTTTAATTAAGAGTTTCCAGGTTACTTCCAGCTGATGAAATGAATTGAATTGAATTGAATTAATCATATAAAGGTTAGCTAAGCTCATAAGTCGTACTCAATAGATAACAATCATAACCCACCTATACAAAAAGCTTAACAACCAACGTTTTTCCTAACTAAATTATTACTTTACACTCTGATATCTCTAGTTTATTTTCATCATAATTTTCTTCGTTAAGATTTTATGGGTATCTTCTTTATAACAGTAAAAAGTTTTCTAAGTAATCGTTTTAATAGAACGTGGATAACTTCAACACCACTTTATTGGTTCCTTTCTATCGCCACCGATCTTTTATTTTCTTCGTACGCTGCTTTGGCACAAGAATGGTGATGAAAGGTTTTGTAGCCTCTTAGATAACTTGTCACTTTATTTCCGCTTCCCATCATTCATCGCCTTCAACAAAAGCTTAACAAACAAATGAAATAGTTGTTATGGAGTCAATTGACGAGATAGAAAGAGTGCTTCTCATAATTAAAACCAAAGTGCATGAAGTTATTGTTAGTACATGTATGTCGTATTTGAATGTGAGGTCTAGTGTATCTTCTACATGTCCTTCACTTCATAGTAACAGACAAAATAGTTAATCATTACAAGGTAGTCTAATACTTCTTATCTAGTTGGGTGTGTTTCACAACCTATACTTAAATCATAACTGTATCAAAAATGACCAAAAAGGGCTGTAATGCCCTGCTGGTTATCTGGGTCTCTAGCGGATTAGTCCTTAGACTTAAAAGATATTTAAGATACCACGATCTTGAATAAAAAAACATACAAAATAGTTGAAACTTACATTACGGTGAATTAGAGATATGGGCAAACATTACATTAATTTAGATCGTTAAATATAACAAAATTTTCGTTGATGAGGTCAATTCATGATTTAGGGGAAATCAAAAACCGTTTGAGGTTTTGGAACCTTGTCAAAGACTCAACCTTACCATATCATATATTGATCAAAGAAAAAGACAATCAGGTTACAAAATGGGTATGAGCTATGGTTGTGTCCTACTTACTCAGCCCACGTATTCGGACCAAGATGTGTGTTTAAAACATGAACTTGTTTGAATTGTAAACACAGGTGCAATGTAATTTGAAATTATTTAGATTTAAAGTGATAGAGAGGATAATATGATACTGAAGATTGTAGCCAACCTTAATTTGTTTGCTGTGGATTCAAAGAATGTTAAATAGTTTCAACGAATGAAGACGAGCATGGTGAGTGACGACCGCAGTCCCCCACACGTGCCGTTGGACTATTGACCTTACCAATGACTATTACGACTTGCTTTGACATTTTGATCTCAAGAAAAATTAGAAACATATCAAACACAACTATTTTTCTTTTACTCATATCAGTCTCTTCATGGAACTTAAGTAACTCATCGTTATATATGTATATCTATTCTTAATGCGTATTTTGAGTAAAAATGTTTTGTATTCCTCCTTCAAATCGTTCTATTTCGGATACATCCTTCAACTTCTCAATTGTATAATCTATCGACATCCAAACAAAAAAAATATCTAACACTTATCTCATACACTGTCCAATATTCAATTATTAGCTATATGGTAGTCTCATATATTTCCTCACTTTTGAAAATGTTTCACTTTCTCCGCACGCATCACATTTGAATATTTGTGTTTGTTTGACAGTCAAAGGGGAGAATTCAAATTGCTTGTCAAAAAAAAAAAGAGAGAAGAGAATTCAAATAAAAACCACGTGCGGATTAGCCTTGACGAAACTGTCTCTCAAATCAAACTGTCTGCAGAGAATTTGAAGCTGGAAAGCAAATGATCATGGTCTGGTCGATAGAGGAGCTTTCGTACATAAATCGAACTCATGCAAATATCATTCATCGAATCCTACCTTCCACTTGCAACTCGAAAAGTCCCGTTCGATCAAGTTGCTTGTATCCTTTTGGCTTATATAAATCAATCAATTTGTTCTCCCCAGTGATAACCCAGTGGTTCGGCATTTTGGCTGATCTATCAAACTGTTTTGATTATTATTTTTCCGAAATCATCGAATATAAAAAAAAAAAAAAACATTAAACCTAAATCTCTGATTATAACTTAAAAAAAATATGAAAAATCTTTACAACAAACATGTAGTAAACCATACATCAGCTAGTAAATAATACTACTGTAATAATGCGTCTATTTGCTTTCACACAACTACTCTAGCTATTACTGATATGTCCAACCGCTTTAATTTTTTGGCCATGATGTTTTGGATTTTTGCTTCGATTTGAGTTGTGGCTTAGTTGGAACGCAACCATTTGTATAATTTAGTGTATGGATAATGACATGGTCCTTTAATAATCGCCCTAACTAATTTTTTATGTGTTTACATTTTAATTTAGACATGCATTATTTTGGTGATAGCGATTGAGCTCTTTGATCTTTGGTTTTAGAACATAGCGACAAACTTACCATTTTCTAGCTTTAAGTTTTATTTAGTCAAGATTAAATGTTTGATTAGTGGAATTAGTATGTGATGAATCAGCTGTTTAATTAAAGTCATGAGATTATTGAACTTAGATTCTCTCCCGCCAACCTTATGCTAAATGGGATCAACAAAAGCGGTGAAGTTAAACTATATATATGTTAGCTAATTCGTGTATTCAAATGAAGACAATACGTACCCTCCATCCAAAAAAAAGATTTAGAATTTATGTCTCATGCATACACCCGTGACTCTTAATTTGCGTATTCAAACCCAACTAGAGGCCGATTTGACTCTTGCTTAGTATTGAGAAGAATCATATCAACTTGCTTAATGATCGAATTATATGCATTTCGCCCAATACAACAGCTTATATAACAGTCTACCTCTTAGAGGTTTTGACATAAGAGAAGATATGTAATGATAGCCCACATTAGGGTACGATAAGGTAGGATTTTGACTTGGTCAATAAAATTGATGGCCAGGTAGGGTCAGACTCAAATATGCAAGCTCTTACCCGTCTTTAAAGCTCATTTCGCTAGGGCTAATAGAGCCGAGTAGGACCGGCCTTTGAATAAAGCTAAATAGGGCCGAAATGATCGAATATGACGTTATTTTGTTTAACGAAATAAATTCATGAGTTTTAATTTATTTTTTCTCAAATATTACCTTAAGGGATATATGTGATACAAGACCTTATTTTTAGTCATATTTAACATATATATACATTATATTTAACTTAAGACGTCTAGAATTATTAATCTAAGTAGTTATATTCATATATTTCATTAATTATATCTCTAAATCACCAAAAAACAATAGTTATTTAACAAAAAAAATACAAATTAAATAAATAAAACTTACAAGGTTAGTTGTATTGTATAAAAAATAATAAACATATTAAAAACAATAAAAAATAAGTAATTATTAAAGTGCGGACTTTTAGGGCCGGGTTTAGCCCTAAATGGCTCAATAAGGTTGGGTCATAAGGTAGGGCCGGGTTTTATTTGCTTGACCCTTGTCCTGCCCTAATTGAAAAAGGCTAGGGCCGGCTCGCCCTAACAGAGGGCCGGATAAGGCTTCGACCCTATATGCTAGGGCAGGTTTTAGGACGGGGTAGGACCGAAGAGCCAAATGATGAGGCTACGTAGTGAGACACTAAAGTAGGATACATAAACATGAGTCTCAAATAACATTGCTATTCTAATAATACTAAGTAGTGACACTACCAGAAAAAGTATTTTAGCCGACGAAAAATTTTCGTCGGCCTGTTAAAAAAATTCGTCGACTAAGACCTTAGCCAACGATCCTTCGTCGGCTATAGTGTCGTCGGGAAAAGGTCGTCTGTGTTGACTTTCGCCGACGAAATTTTTTTTTCGTCGGCTATAGTCCCACTATAGCCGACGAAAAATATGTCGTCGGCTATAGTCCCAGACTTTAGCCGACGAATAAAGTGCCTGATAAATAAAAAAAATAACTATAGCCGACGAAATATTTTATATTTCGTATGCTAAAAGTTGTAAAAAAAAAAAAAAAAATAACTATAGCCGACGAAATATAAAATATTTCGTCGGCTAAACCTTATAAAAAAAAATTAAAAATAACTATAGCCGACAAAATATTAGGTTATTCGTCGGCTAAACCTTATAAAAAAATTAAAAAATAACTATAGCCGACGAAATTTTAGGTTATTCGTCGGCTAAACCTTATAAAAAAAATTAAAAAAAAACTATAGCCGACGAAATATTAGGTTATTCGTCTGCTAAACCTTATAAAAAATTAAAAAAAATTAAAAATAACTATAGCCGACGAAATATTAGGTTATTCGTCGGCTAAACCTTATTAAAAAAATTTAAAAAATACTATAGCCGACGAATATAGTGTTTGAATATCGTCGGCTAAAGTTGCTGGGTTTTGAAAAAAAAACTGCAGAAACTTTCGGCTAAACTTTCAGCCACCCAAATGCAAATGGCGGAGGTTGGTCATGTGAGCCACCAAAACCGGCAATACGCCGGTGATGTTGTTGTTGTAGAGGTCGAGAACACGGAGGTTAGTGAGGTTGGAGAGCTCCGGCGGGAACGTGCGGTTGAAGACGTTGTTGGAGAGGTTGAGGAGGCGGAGAGCGGAGATCTCAGGCGGGATGGGACCGGAGAGGTTGTTCTCGACGAGGGTGATATTGGAGAGGTAGACAAGGAAGGCGATATCGGGGAGAGATACCCGAAGAGATTCAAGCCGGAAAAGTCGAGGGAGGTCACGTGGTTGTGGGAGTCGCACGTGACTCCGGCTGGTGTTGGGTGTCTAGGAGGAGAGGCGGGAGTCGGGGTCATCGAGGGAGGACTTGAGGGAGAGGAGGGCGCGGTAGGTGGTCATTGGGCGCGTGGGGGTGGAGAGTAGACGGTGGGGTGAGGAGAGAGAGTGGCGGAGGTGGAGGAGGAGAAGGAGGAGGAAGAGGAGGAGGGCCGCATTATGTCTAGTGTTGGGAGGTGGTTGTGTGGAGGAGGAGAAGGATATTTAATTACTCTGCTCTGCTTCTATATAAAGAACTTTAGCCGACGAAATTCTTTATTTTCGTTGGTTAAACTCTTTGGTTGACCGCTAAAAATTTTGGTTGAAAATTTTGAAAATTTTAGTTGAAAATTTTGAAAATTTTTTGACTTTACCCGACGAGTTTTCATATATTTTCGTCGGCTAAAGTCCTTTGAAAATTTTGGTTGAAAATTTCGAAAATTTTTAGACTTTAGCCGACGGTTTTTCATATATTTTCGTCGGCTAAAGGTACCAATTTCGTCGGCTAAAGGTAAAAATTTCGTCGGCTAAATGTACCAATTTCGTCGGCTAAAGTATTTTTATACATTTGGCATGTTATGATTGTGATGATCAAACTTGAGAAACAGAAATCCAACCGTCAGATCTGACCATCATGATAAAATACATGTATGGGAAAAAATTCAACTTGATCCAAAAAGAATAAGGGGCTCGATTCGGACGGTCAATCTCGTAAGTCAAACCCCTAAACTCACGGAAAAGGTCGTTCGACCGTCTAAATTACGTATTTTGGCCGGACCTCCAACTGAAAATAGTTTTAAATCGATGACACGCAACAAGTCGTATAAAAATTTTACTCAAAATGACCACCGAATATAGGGCTACTTATAGGGGAAAAAATGAAAAATTGCATTGACCGCAACTATCGGCACCGAATATTTACCGGAATAGTGTGATTTTTCAACCGTGGATGTATTTCAACATTCTCGTCATACCTTATTTCATGACTTTTTAGCGTTTGAAGGTTTTACGTATAGTTTGTTTTTGAAACGGAACATTTACATAACACTTGGTAAACAAGTTATACAACATTAGTATGCACGTTGTGATTGTGATGATCAAACTTGAGAAACAGAAATCCGACCGTTAGATCTGACCATCATGATAAAATACATGTATGGGAAAAAATTCAACTTGATCCGAAAAGAATAAGGGCTCGATCCGGACGGTCAATCTCTTAAGTCAAAACCCTAAACGCACGGAAAAAGTCGTTCGACCGTCTAAATTACGTATTTTGGCCGGACCTCAAACTGAAAATAGTTTTAAACCGATGACACGCAACAAGTCGTATAAAAATTTTACGCAAAATAACCACCGAATATAGGGCTATAGTATAATAGAAAAATTTTAGGGTTTAGCCGACGAATACCCTAACGTATTCGTCGGCTATAGTATGTAATTAAAAAATAACTATAGCCGACGAAATATGAGGTTATTCGTCGGCAAAAATCATCTTAACCGACGAGTATTTCGTCGGCTATAGTTATTTTTTTGAAATTTTTTGACTTTAGCCGACGACTTTTCATATATTTTCGTCGGCTAAAATCCTTTGAAAATTTTCCTCCGACTTTGGTTTACCGCCTAAAAAATTTTGAAATTTTTTGACCTTAGCCGACGACTTTTCATATATTTTCGTCGGCTAAAGTCTATAAATTCACGAAAACACTCATATCTCCCCCTATATTACGTAGTTTGGTCAAATCTTCCACACGAAATACTCTCACGTAGATGAGACGCAACCACCTACATAAAAATTTTGAAACATTTACCTTTCGACGATAGGGCTCCCCATAAGAAATAATAACGGTAAATAGGGTTGACCGCTACTATCGGCTCCGAGACTTTACCCGATTTACGTGATTTTTGAACCATAGCTGTATTTCACCATTCTGAACACATCTTATTTCACGAGATTTTTAATAATTTTGCTTCCTATGTAGAGTTGGTTCACAAAGTTGTATAACCTACTAAACAAGTTATACAACATTAGTAGACACGTTGTGATTCCGATGACTAAAATTCACAAACTAAAATTCGACCGTCAGATATGATCATTATGACGAAATACGTCTATGGTAAAAAATTCAACAGGATCCGACAACGTTAAGGGCTCGATCGAAACGGTCAACCATAATCCATCGTCACTTATCACACGAAAACACTCATATCTCCCTCTATATTACGTAGTTTGGTCAAACCTTCCACACAAAAAACTCTCACGTAGATGAGACGCAACTGCCCATATAAAAATTTTGAGACATTTACCTTCCGACGATAGGGCTCCCCATAAACCCGAATAACGGAAAATAGTAGACACGTTGTGATTCCGATGACTAAAATTCACAAACCAAAATTCGACCGTCAGATATGATCATTATGATGAAAGATGTCTATGATAAAAAATGCAACTGGATTCGACAAAGTTAAGGGCTCGATCGAAACGGGCAACTCTAATCGAAAATAAGAAAACTGTATTTTGAAGCCCTAAACGGACTCGGATGGCCAAAAAAGCCTATTTGTCATGACATTAGCGATGAGTTTGACTCGTAGGGCCATTACGCTTCCGGAAAGGTATCGCAATAGTCAATCGGACACCAAAAACCAAATCTGTAGCATAGTGAATAATAAGGGTAAGTCAACTATCGGCACCGAGACTTTACCGGAATACCGTCATTTTTCAATCGTAGACGTATTTCACCATTCTGGTCATATCTTATTTCACGACTTTTTTGCGTTTGAAGGTTCTACGTATTGTTTTATTTTTTAGATGAGTTGTTGTCCAAATCTGTAAATATAAGACACTTTAGCCGACAAAATTATATTTTTCGTCGGCTAAACTTTTAAAATTTCGTCGGCTAAACTTTTGCAAATTTCGTCGGCTAAACTTTTGAAAATTTCGTCGGCTAAAATTCACAGACTATAGCTGACGACAAAGATTATTTAGCCGACGAAATTAAAATTTCGTCGGCTAAAGTTTACCATAGCCAACGAAGATTTTTGATTAGCCGATGAAGGAAAATTTCGTCGACCTGATTTTTTTTTTTGTCAGCTAAAGCCTTTCTTCTGGTAGTGTGATTAGTACATAATATTTGAACAACGACGTACTGACATTTCCTCAATTAGGCAGAGAAGTCTACTCACTTCATAAAATTGTTATTGAAATGACTAAAATTTTCTTTAGGATAAAGTCACGTTGAAGTATAGAGCATGGATATTTTCTTATTGTAAGACTAAACCAACGAGGGGAGGAGTTTGATTAGGCCAATTATCATTTGCTGTTCCATCTCTATATCTTTGCTAAATTGTAGTATGAAATTATGAATGACACCGACACAGAAGAAATATCAGTATATTATAAAGGGGAGGAATGAGAAGTTCATATGTGCCTCTGATGATTTAAAAGGAATCGGAGAGAAAGGAAAATGTGTATGAGACAAACGTCACAGCTAGCTTAGACCTAGCTAAGAGAAGCATGATTGAAATTGGTAACGATCCAATTGATAGGATTGAATTTGACAATCATATGTTCATGCATGCATATTGCACTTTTGCACTAGTATTATAGAGGTTAGCCGACTTGAAGATCGACAGGTTTAAGTTATTATAAGAACAAAAGCCACTTTGAATTATCGGCTGCCGTAATTTCACGTTGAAAAATCCTAGCTAACTTCTTAACTCAATCATTTACATACGTCGTCCAAACAGAAATCTTCATCAAGAGGGTAAGTTGCGTACGTACTCGTACAGAGAAAACTGGGTCATCTGTAGCTAGCTAGCTAGCTTGGCCATGACTCGGTCTCTCAAGAGTTTCAGAGTTCGTAATGCAAATAATTGCAGAGTTTTCATAGCCGGCCTGCCTTGACTCATCGTCGATCATAATAAAGGTGACGGGCCGACGAGTTCTCTTAGTCTTTTACTCTATAAATGTGATGAGTGACGACACAGAGATCTGCATGGCCTTCGGGTCTTCATCTTCTTTTGAAATGAGAACACAATCAATGGACGGTGTTTACATGTGGTAGAGTTTCACATTGTGCTAGCTCTATACGAAACACAGTTCCTGAAATGAAAATCTGTAGCTGTAGCCATAATCAGTTCCAACAATGAGAGCACGAGGCCACGAGAAGAGGAATTGTGGCATGCAGCTGATGTTTGTATGTGTTTACTTTGTTGGGTACGTACGTATGGAGAAATATCGCTATATATTTCTAAATTAATTAGAAATGAGGAACATGATATGGGAGCTAGGGCTCTAGGGTTGGGTTAAAAGCACACACTCGATCCATCCATTGATTATATGATGACAATACCGAGTTTTTCTTCTGTGTTACAGTAAACTGGTAGAGGAATCGAAATGAACAACAAAAATGTGAAAAATATCCTTTGAAACATATGATTATATTATATACAAACCTCCGTTTTTCATAAAATGGTTTATGTATCAACGAATATATTCATCTAACCACATGGTGTGATAAATTAAGATATTTGAACTGTTTAGTACTGAACTTTTATGTCTAGAGTTTAAGTCTCAACTCCATCAATATGTGGTCAGCAAGTCGGTTCGTCCGCCTGCACCTTCTGATGGGAGATTAATTTGTTGACTTTGCTGGGATAATCTCGTAAATTTCGGTACACATAATACTTACTGACTAAATGTGTTACGTACTAATATACTAACGTAACTAAAATTGTTTGTTATCTCAACCTCAATAAAAAAACAAATACATTCATCCATTTATATAAATCGCAACACCGTTCAAATATGAACGAGTATTATCATATCAACCAAAAAAGGATTTAAATTATAAAGAGGATGACAACGATCATAAGACTTGGAGACAAAATGCATTGAATATGTAGTTGGGTACTTGATTAACAAGAGTATTTTTGAGTGAGACAATTCTGAATGTGATTGGGTGGAGGGGGTCCAAATTTGCTTGTAACTTAGCTAGCTTGCTGACTCTCAAACTTTGCGGTTGCTGCTTTACTACTACTGCTTCGTCTAAGTTCAAACATGGATGCAAAATTGCAAACTCTCTGATGAATCTGTAGTCAAACTCCAGGACATGATTGTCATCGATGACGACGAACTGTGCCCAGGTTGGAGCATACATTTGACTCAAGTTTAAATATAAATCGAGTAACCCTGACCAAGCTAATTAGCTCAGCTGCGTTGCTCTATCAATTTAAAGACTTTCATGCATGATATGGAACACACTAGCTCGAACTCACGTACCACATGAATTTAGAATCAAATGTAGCTCTCATTTCAATTAATAACATATAATTTTTGAGTCTGTTTTTTCTAAGCGTCTTCAACCTTCCTTGCATCAGTTCCATGAATGACGGATCTTTATATAATTGGTGTTTACATGGAACGAACCTCATGGGCTCATACACAAAACCCAAAAAGTATTCTAATCAAAAAATCATTCAAATCTTCTGTGAACGCATTTGTCCTCTATGGTGAAAGAAACAAAAATGTATCACTGTTGATGAATGGGACAAAAAGATATCAGTTAGACCTGCAAAATCTCTGATTAGTTTATTTATTTTCAATTTGATTTTGTGAGTTTATCAAATTGTAAGAATCACTCTTATAAAAGATCGAGCAGCCCCAATCAACATCATAATAATATACAGTATACGTCAGTATGTACAACTCAACGAGTTTGTCAGGTATAACATGTATTAAGCTGTGAATCGTCTGATCAATTAGCAATTTAAAATTTAAGACGATCAGACGATTTACGACTTGATACATGTTATATACATATATATAGCAGAAAAGTCTAAACTGAATAAGTTAGCATAAGGGTAATTAAACATTAAAATGTCAACTAAATAGTGATTACTTAACACTTTCGATTATTGAATTACTTGCTACATAGCTTAACACGTATGTTAAGTCGATGCCAATGAATATTTTTACTTTGCAAGAAAATATATTGACCTGAGTAGTAGCAGGTAATGTAATACAGTCTTTAGATCATGGTTTTCTCCAAGTTGGAAAAAATGGATGATCAGAATGCATGGATCGAGTGTGGTAGGGCTAATGTTATGTTTAAGAGGTCACTCTCTTTGCTTCCCGCAGACTCATTTGTGTCCCAAATATAGGGCCATATATACGTACCTATTGCATTATATGCAGCAGGTACATTCATCAGCAGAGGACGCTTTTTATCATTTCAAACCCCACGAGCTTAAATTATAGAACAGACCGATCAACAAATAATGAAAGACCTCACTATAGATCAAAGACTGTTGTTTATTTTGGACTACCCTGGCTCTTGGCTACTTAATTGGTTTATTACTTTACAAACTCTTAAATTGAACATACGTAAAGTTTTCTGCAACTGAGTTTTGAAAGTTTACGCATTCTTAATGCATAAATTATTGATAATCAAGCTCTAAGTTAGAGTTTTGAATAAAGAGTATGTGCTGCTGCCTCAAATTTTAATTAAGCTAGAGTAGTAGAGTTTAAAGTAGCTAGTGAGGCGTGGAAACATATATTAAGCTCGATCCCTAATTAGATATTGTAGATCTTAATTGGAATGGATTCAGAGGACATAATCAGAGATTACTGGGAAATAAGATCTCAAACAAGACCGAAGTGAATCATTTGAGGACGGCCGGAATATATAATAGCTAGAATGAAACACACATGTAATAATTGATTAATTAGTACTAAACTGAACTCTCATCTCTTAGCATTATTATTGCAAGTGAATTAAGAAATAACTAGCACTCTTTTTATTAAATATGCCATAAATGAAAAAACGCAACCAAACTTGAGCGGCCCGGTATATAGAGTTTGTGTTTAAATAAGTAGCGGTGTTAGAAGGAGAATCTTAGGCGGTTGATGTTGTCTTTTTTTCTCATTTGTGACAACACGGATGCAAAATATACGAATTTCACACTAGTATTATGCCATTATGCGGTTTCGAAACAGTCCAATTTGTAACAAATTTGTCAAACAAGTGTCTGTGCATCAATTACCATTCTACTCTAACTTACAGTTACAGAAATATTGATTGGCGAAGAATTAGAAGATAGTCTATTGCTCAAAATATCTGTCATTGACACATCCACAAGTCGTATCAGAGAAACTGCATGCAAATACACCTTTCATCGTTTTCACATGTGCCAGTGTCACGTTATAAAGTAAAAACATGCATATCATAATTTTTTATTTTTAAAGAATGAAAGGAACTTTTATTCATAAAAAAAAACTAAATTATAAACCACAGGAATTATCGGTGGAAGACTCACAAGTCCCACTTGTTTTCCTACTACTAAAATTAGTTACATGTCTATCACTATTAATGACATCCATGAACCAACTGAGCCTAATCTCTAATAAAAAATGACGCCACTCTAACGGGTTACACGTATCATAATTACTCGTAACAAAATTCCTAATAATATTACCATTGCGGGCGGGCCAAACCATACGTATATGCATAGCCACCGCAGCCATTAATCAATCTAATGAGGATCTATCATCCTTTAAAATTATACAAAAGAAAACATAGATGTATGCTCGATGTTTACGTCTTTACGATGCATGGTAAAGCACAAAATGAATGTAGCGGAGAGGCCACCAACCCTGACGGCGCCGGCCCAACTTGGGAGGCGGAGGAGACAAAAGAATCTGAGATGAACATTTCAAATCCCGACTGATATTTTCTGTCCGGTTGGTGATCCATTCAAAACTGTACAACACAACTAGTAGTGATTCTCCGGTGCAGCTTGCTTAGTGGTAGGCCTTTGAGTTTTCATACCACTAATGTAAAGATTAACCTGGTGTGTTTTTCACTGCTGCTGGCTCTTGTTCTTGGAACAGACCAATTTCCATTGTTAATGGAACTTACTCTGTACGTGCATTGTTTCCTGTCATACCAGATGATATTAATTATGATTGATTTGGACGTGATACATCCAAATTTGCAATCAGTTTACTTAATTGTTTTAATTAAACACAATAAGGATAATTTAGGAAGAACATAATTTGGTGAACCATTTTGATTGTTACGTTTTTAATTACTTGAATGTTAAGTGTAAAAGTATCGACGTTTGGCATATATCCTTTTCTTTTGGCAAATTATACATTTTCGAATTTTGGGAATCAAGAAAATGAACAAATTACATCTTCTCGAGCACTTTATGAGTTTATGTGATATGTATCATGATCAAACCCGTAGTAAATCTCAAACAGTAACAAACTCCCTGTCACATTAGCTCGGTGCGGTTATTAACTACAAACATTTTCTCAGTTGACCAGTAAACCCGCGTTACTGTTATGTCTTGTATGATGCACATTTACTCTGGTATGGTCATCACCTCCCATATCAGGCGCCGGTGATGTCAAGCTAGCTTTGGTCCTCTTATTCAAGTTCGGCGTTCTTGTAGTCGTCGATGTAGGACTGTTTCCGGCTTCAGGGTCTTTACGCTTGCCGGTGACCCTAACAGGCGGCGGCTCATTCAGGCCAATCCGGTGTGGAAAATTGAGCAAAGCCTTGGAACCTCGCATCCGATAAGCGGCTCGGTCATAAGCCACTGCCGCTTCCTCGGATGTCTCATAGGTTCCAAGCCACACTCGAGCTCCGTTCTTCTCCGGGTCTCTAATCTCAGCGGCGAACTTGCCCCACGGCCTCTGCCTCACCCCTCGGTAATGCCTTCCTCTCGAAACGCTACTCGTACCACCGCCGAGTACTACGGCCTTATTCTGTACCTTTGGGGTAGGCACTTCCTCTTGTATCTGATCGTAGCTCGTCTGAGAGACTGTTGGTGATGATTCAGTTTCCGGTGATGATAGTTCAGTTGGTGCGCTCATGTTAATGGAAACTTGATCATCTTGAGGCTGCGAAATTTGATATAGCTCATCAAAGTAATTACAGGCTGCTGGCTCAGGTTTGACGTCCTCCATGGAGGGGGTGGACCAATCGGAACTGAAGGCGGTCCAGAGGGAGTTGTAGACGAGCATGTCCTCGGAGTCGTCGAACTTGAAGGGCAAGTCTCCCCACTGTTCCGTTAGAGGGTCGATGATTAGGTTTGGATGAAGATGAAAATGATCATCGAGATAGTTGAGCTCTGTCATCGTGGTTTTTTTTTTTCTTCTATGACAAAGGACTGGTTATGGAGGAAGAAAGAAGAGGAAGATGAAGGAGAAGTGAGTAGTTTGAAGAATTTTAGTAGAGAAGGGAATGACAGGTATATATAGGAAAAGAAATGTGAGGCGGTCAATAGGAAAAACGCAGATATTTTAATTACTAATTCGCTTTTCAATGAATGTATCTCTGGAGAATTAGCTTTGGAAATTTTTGCAAGTGGCCTAACTGAACGAAGGAAGAGGGTGGTGGCTACGTGGTGGCTCTGACGTCATGGGCAATCGTTTGGATGAGAGCAACCCTAGCGAGGTAGGCTATTTTCTTTGGTCGACAATTTCAGTGGAATTTCCAGGCGTATGAAAACAGAGAGGGGCATGTGACAGGTGCAAATAAGCATTCATGTTAGGGTACAGCTGCGAAACCGACCCGAGTCACACACGTATTAATAGCTAGGGCTTTACGTGTTACGTTTTGGATAATCTGAAAACTAATTTCCGGCCGGTGGTTTCAACTTCAACGATGCCTTTCTTTTCTGCAACCGTACTACCTCCTTTCTTGGGTTTCCGACGTTCAGATTATGATTACCGGAAAGTGCGATATGGCATGAGTCATATACGATGACTAGCTAGTGTAAAATAAACTTTTCATTGTATGTTGTATATTGGCCGGGTTGACAACTTTGGTCCGCAGCTTATTCAGTGCATTATGTATAGACGATAAAAGGGACAAAAATTGGGATTTTAATATTCAAGGGGTTGGTGAGTAGAGAAATCCGGGACAGAAAAAAATTACCCTTGTGTTATATTAAAACTCCACCATGACATTTGAGTTATCTTATTCTTTCATAGGTTCATTTACGTGTCACTAGTATAGTAGAAATTTTGATTACTTAGATCGTAATATATTGGAAACGTAGCCGGAGATACATATTGTCAAGACTAGTTCTGAATTTTAACTTGAAACCTGAAGTGAGTCATACGGGGATCATATCTAAGAAAAATTTACTGAATGACTTGGCAAACCTCCCTTAAAAATAGACAACCCTAATTCGGAAGAATTAAAGAACCATTCTTTTAACCAATAAATTAACATCCTCCGCTACAACTCAAAATTAGTCATAATAAGTTATACAAAAATCTCAATAGTATTCAGAGCTACTAAAAATTAAAAACAGAGCGGAAGCTAACAATCTCCTAGTAGATAAAACAGGTAACCTACTTGTGAAATGTAGCGGATAAATGAGTGACTGTGTCTCGACGACTCCTTCTAGACCTCACTTGAACGCTGCAAACTAGACATTTTAAAATGAAGAGCCCATGGGAAAATATTCAAAAATGTCAGAGTGAGTGGACAAAAGCAATTTCGACAACAAAATAATATTTCCCTAAAAAATACTTTCAAAGAAAACGTACGTTTTACTAGCGACAGCTTAAAAGCATAACTCGAAAATTCTGAATTAGTGTCTAGCCTCGCTAGACTCCCAAACTTTAAGAAAAAAAACATCTCAAGCTAGAATAATATATATATATATATATATATATATCAGTATGTATTTACATTCGTCTATCTCTTGTACCATATCTATGAATAAGCTCGAAAAATAGATAATCATACAAGATTACGATGCTGGTGTCAAATCTCACGTCACCCCATACTGGAATTGTATGGGGGAAACGGCCGAGTGGGTATATATACGTGCTGATTCCTTATACGAATTCTATAATGAATTCGAAGAATAGAAAGTCGTACAAGGCTACGACACTAGCGTCTAACGCTCACGTCACCCCATGCATACTGGAATTGTACCTCAGTATGGGGGAAAATCACGTATAGCTAGCTAGCATTTATTTATATACATATTATTCTTATAATCAACTATATATGAGTATAATCACCGAGATTCTCAATTTCGGGAAATTTCCAACAACAGAAAATTATTCAACAATAAAGCATTTCAACCACATTATTTAAAACAAAGGTCCACTCACAAATTAGGCCTAAGGCTGATGTCGGTCGGAGGCCTCGTCAGCTCGAGCCTCCTCGCATCATGTTCCAAAAACATAAATAAATTCTTAAGTAAAACACCGACGCTTAAAGAAAATAGGGGTAATTAAAAATGAGCTTCGCACGCTCAACCATGCCTATCGCCCAAAATTTTAATTTCACTATCAACCAATAAATCTCCACAAATTTTAACCGACATCCTCTAAACACCTTCCACATTTCTAACCTTAAATAATCACATGGCTGGATTTTAACTTATTAATCCGTCAAAAAATACCAAACTTCAAAAATTTCCAAACCTATTGAAAACTCCTCCAAAAATTATAAAACTCATTCCATTAAACTCCTCAAAAAATCTCTACAAAAAACATTTTTCCTGGTTGCGGCAGGCGGCTAGCTCCGACGACCTCCAATGCCCACCAAAATTTGACAGCACCTTCCTCTCAACCTTCTCTACAACTTTCTTAACTATCACAAACACTAATTTCAAGCCTAACTATGTCAATCGAACGAAAACACATAAAAAGCTCTAGAATTTTCATTACCGATTCTCCTTACCTAGCTCGAGATAGAAAGAGCCATTTGGATGGATTGCCGCACGGAAGGAGGGCTTTATTTTAAGCCAAGGCTCGCCGGCTATGACGGTTGGAGGAAGGAGTTTCGGCGACGGGAAGTTTCGAGCAGTCGAAACTTTCGGGCTCGACTGCGGCTTCTCAGCGACGCTAGGAACTCGGTCACCTACCCATAAATGAAGAGGAGAGGATGGTGGTTCGAACGGGACCGGCCGGACGGCGACGAACGGGCGGCCAGAAATTTCCAGGCGGAGGGAGAGTGGGGGAGAGAGAGAATCGGGAGGGTGGAGAGAGAGAAGAGAGAGAGAGAAAATAATTCTTTTGGGCTTGGCCCAATCCGGTCTACCACCAGATACCCATTTTAAAACACAACACTTAAAAAATAATACCCCAATAAAAATTATCTTTTACTAACAAAAATTATCAACTTTTACTGTCGTCACAATTTCTTTCCTCGAACAAAACATTTGAAATAATCGTCCCCTAACACCACTTTGGGGACTAATTAAATTATACATTAATGACGAAAACGATAAAAACTCTTATTACCAGCATTCTAGTAATTAAGGTAAAAATTAAGGGTCGGGACGTAACACATATAGGCCGATATTTTTCAAAACTTTGATTTTACATATATTTGGTCTTTGAAATCTAGCTAAATTAGAGAAATTTGTTAATGGTGACATTCCTCGACCTATGATGGACCTATAAAGCCAACGTTAATCATATATATATATATCATTAAAGCATGCATGCGGATTATATACGAGTCTTGTTTGTGATCAAACAAGTGATGTTAGGTGGATCGATGTCATTCATCTCTCCTATAATCCTATCGATTGTTTAGTACCAGTGACTTAATAGTTAATAGTAAATTCTTATTATGATTTTGACGAATAAGCTTTTTTAATTCCATGTATGCATCGATAACGAAACTTTCATTTATTTAAGACTTTTAATGATAAAAGAAACGAACGAGAGAGTTTCACTATTTTATCCTTGCGATAAAGAGGAAGACATGGGTGATGCACCATTCTGAATCATCTTTTGATTGATCATTTCCAAATCTTCATCATACAAGTCCCAGTTGGTTGCCCTGCCATATTCTTTCCATGTCCTTTTTATTCTTTACCTTCTTTGTGAACTAGGTAATTGAATACGAACAATAATGTAATTAACAAAACATAATACCGTATTAATATTTTTTCATAGACTATCTGACTATCTTGATGCCGGTCGAACCGATGAGCACATATTTGTTGTTTTGAAGCACCAACCACTATACTACTAGGGGACCAGCATAGGCTATCTCACTATCACATAGAGTTTCAAAATTGATCAGTTTAAACTTTAAAGTGACTCGGAAGATCAATGTTGTTTGTTCAAGATCACAACATGCTTCAATTAGACAATTTTAGGGAGAATAATCTTGAACGTGACAACAAATAAAAAGCTTTCGTCCGTAGTTTTGGGCTTAATTTATACAAATTTTGGTGAGTCCATTACACAACAAACCCTCAGTTGTTTTTCTTCTTTGTTGCTTTCTTACTTTTATTTCTTGCTATTATCATCCAAAATTCCAAACCCTTCCAAGTTGATAACTTGTCATTCATCAATCTTGTTTGCTATATAGAACAAACAAACAATACCCGTCAAATTCATCAATCTTGTTTGAGTATATCTGGCTCCAAATTTCAAACACTTGTTCTTAGTTAATGTAATTTGTCATCAATACGTACAATAACTTGTCAACTTGACTACTCACTAATTGCTGTGCCATTAAAAACCAGTCTACAATTGGGTTGCATGTCTTAATTAAGGGAATTATGACTTAATTAACTACTTAAATAAGCTTCAGATGCCACAAGTTTCTACGTTGGAAGACTTCGTACGCCTTGACGTGAAGGTCACTGGTCGCCCTAAGCTTAATGCAGATCTCCCAACTCAGAAAGTAAAGAGATCATTCATGTGAATCAGTGAATGGATCTGATGCTGATCTGAAGAGATCCGGTTCCCATCTTCAATCAACTTTAATAAACTCTTTATTTTAGTTTTTAGCTATTTTAGAGAATGTGTTTAATTTTTTTAATATTTTCGAAGCTCCAGCAGATTAACTAAAATTTAGCTATTATGACTTTTAGCTATCTTGCTCTCTATCTAAATATAGAGAGCGAGATGACTCAGATGAGGCTAGCTATAATTTAATAAATTATTTGTAAGATATTTTACGTGATATATAAATATATTTAAACTATTTAATCTTTATGTGAAGAATAATGATGATGTAATACTAGTTAAAATAGAGAGTAATAATGCATACGCATTTTTAAAGTGTCTAGCCAAAATGACATTTTAGCTAATTTAACTAAAATTTAACTCAAAAATAACTAGCATTGCTAAAAATACTTTTACAACCAAAAAAAATATGTTTTGTCACTTTTGTATGGTTCATGAACATAATTTCTATATCATTCCTTTTTTATCTTCACTTTAAAACTTGAATATTAACAAAAATATATACTCTCCAATCTTTGAATGATCTTATACAGGAAGTTGACATATTGTGTGTGTATACAGATCGTTGGGGAGAAAAACTGAAGTTTGTACGTATGTGAAAATTTCATAATAATTTTAATCCATGACTTGTTGCTTAACGAAAATAGCTATATTGAAATTCTGACTACAATCATAATCAAATTAGTAAAAATAATAAGAGCGAGAAGAAGAAGAACGTACAAGAACAAAAAAAGAATGTAAAAATAATAAGAAACGAGTAGAAGACAAAAAGAAGCACGTACAAGAACAAACACGAAGTTCATCCTTCTCTAAGCTCTTATATATATTTTCAACAAAATAGCTAGTTGGAACTAAATAAGATTCACAGCAAACAACAGGTACGTATTGATCTAGCTTTTTTTCTTCTTCTTTTAGTCTACTGTATTATTTAGGGTTTAGGTATAGATCGACTTGGTTGCAAAATTTATGTATATACGACAAATTTTCGAGTAAGGAAACTCGCGTTCGAACTTTCTTTACTCAAAATTGAGAAAGGAGCACTTGTTTCTCTGTTTAAGCTTGATCGATGTATGCCATATTAATCTACAGTCATGCACAAGAAGCATGTATATATGAGAAAGATGCATGAATCAATTGACCTTACCTGATATGATTTCAATTTGAAAGCATGCGAAATAGCCTCTTTTTTCGTAGGTCTCTTAAGTAAATACAAATTTGAATACAGCTTCATGATTTGAATGCATGTTCTTGCTATTTTCTTTAAATGTGCATTGGTCTGTTATATACAGCTTTGTGTTTCAATACTTGTATATACTGCATGCTAAAACGGTAAAACCAACTTGAATCAAGCATCGAAACAATCAGTATATATATAATTAAACTAGCCTAAGACGTTTATTAACAAACCTGTACATAATTCATGTTTAGCCTAAGAGTATGATTTGCAAGTTTGTTGGCCTATTGTGTAGATTCTTTCTGTATTACACGGCCAGAAAGTTTGTTGGCCTATTGTGTAGATTCTTTCTGATTTGCAAGTTTGAAAGGTTGTTGTATTAGCTTCATATGAATATTTGAGTACTTGACACTGGCTTTAAGTTAACTCTTATTATGATCATGTACAGTTCAATAAGCTGGGCACAATGAACTTAACTTCAGAAGATTGCGATCTGGGATCTTCTATGAACCAAGTATCTAGCAATGAAGCGACTGATCAAGACAATCGAAAATTAAAATCACCGTTTGTTGGAATGGTTTTTGAGACATTGGAAGAAGCAGGAAAATATTACGAAGATTACGGTCGACAAGAAGGTTTTTGGATGCGTATTCGAACTTCATCAAAGTCTACATCACGGTCAAATGCAGTGACCAGTAGATTATTTGTATGTGCGCATCAAGGTAAACATGTCACGCGAACTCAGAAAGAGGATCATATTAAAGAGAAAGATGAGAGAGATGAGGAAGATGAGGAAGATGCAGAAGAAGCATGTGACAAGCAGATTGGAAACAAGAAACGTAAAAGTTGTTCAACAGTTAAATGCGGGTGTGAGGCCAGTATGCGGGTTCTTTATGACAAATGGACTAACAAATGGAAAGTTTCTGTGTTTAGCGACATCCATAACCATAAAATAGTCACACCAGCTCGAAGAATGAGGATGAAGTCGAATAGACATATGCCTGATGCAGCAAAAAATTTAACAGAAGCTTTTCAGAAAGAGAACTTACGAATTAGTAAAGTTCCTTCAAAGTTTGGTGGTGCTCATAATATTGGATTCGACAATAGAGACTGTTATAATCATTTAAGGAATGTACGGCATAAAGAGTTGGAATATGGAGATGCACAGTCAGTCCTCAATTACTTCAGGAAAAAGCAAGCAGAAAATCCTCAGTTTTTTTATGCCATCCAGTGCGATGAAAATGGCAGAGCTACTAATTTTTTTTGGGTGGATTCAAGATCACGGACATCATATCAGTATTTTGGGGATGTAGTGACATTCGATACAACATACCGGACAAACAAGTATGACATGCCATTTGCCCCATTTACTGGAGTAAACCACCACTTTCAATCCATACAATTTGGATGTGCTCTTTTACAAGATGAGACAGAGGCGACATTTCTATGGTTATTTGAGACGTGGCTTGATGCTATGGGTGGTCGACATCCATTATGTGTTATCACTGACCAGGATTTGGCAATGAAAGGAGCAATTGCTAAGACTTTTCCTAATACTCGTCACCGCCTTTGCATTTGGCATATAAAGAAAAAATTTGGTGAAAAGTTGGCTCATGCTTCTTTTTTGATTTGTTAGATCATATAGTTCCATTTGCTGTATAGATTATAATATGTTCTAATCTTCATCATAATGTGCATTTTTAGGGAATAAGAATATGCAAGAGTCAGACAGAGTTGCAGACGAAGAAACTTCAGAGGAAGAAGATTGACTTGTGTTGGTAGGATTTAATTTGTTAAGAGGCTATTGGTTTGTTTTGATGGTGTCCTTATAAGAGGACTGATCTACATTGACTTGTGTTGGTAGGATTTAATTTGTTACTGTTCTCATAACTGGAATAATTTACAGCTTGCTTTCTTTAGTTTTTAAAAGAGATCGAATGATATCGATCAATGTGTTTCTTTGATTTTGTTTATAGTGGAAATACATGAAGGCATTTCAAAAAAAAATAATCCATTATCACATTGATCATGGTTTCTGTAGTAGTATTGTATCCAAGAGTAAGAAATAACCAATTCTTGAATTCGTTTTATCTGAAATGTTAATGGTATGACTAGTGAGTTTACATCACTAGTTTGTGTAAAAATTGATGTCCTTTGACACACATTTTTAGCCTTTAGATTTTAAAATATTCAACGGTGTAGATTAATTAAGGGGATGATATCAACACACATAAAGGTGACGTGGCACACGACATGGCACTATAATTTCCATAAAATATTATAATTAAAAAACAAAAACAAAATCAAAAAGGTCAAACTCTTTTCATTAAATTTAAAGAGAAAATTAAAATCTGTAAAATCCTTATTTTATATTGATCAACAAATCGATCTATGCAATTCAACACAATCATCAAACTGAAAATGAGAATCCAACTCCCCACAGCAACAACACGAACTGCCTAAAATATTAGAATTGAGGTATACAAATATATAAGCAAAGCATGCAGGCATTGGCATCATCCTTTATCCTTAATAGAGTTCCGATCAGAAGAAGAAAAAGAGAAGAACCCAGAAGAACAAAAATATGTGGAACCCAGAAAAAAAAAATGAAGAACAAGCAAAGAACCTGGTACAAAGTTTCAATCGAAAAAAAAAAAAAAAAATTGGGTACAAAGTTCCGGCTATATTTTGGCATTCAAAAGCACATATTTCCTATCATTCTCACAAGACTAGTGATGTAAACTCACTAGTCATACCATTAACATTTCAGATAAAACGAATTCAAGAATTGGTTATTTCTTACTCTTGGATACAATACTGCTACAGAAACCATGATCAATGTGATAATGGATTTTTTTTTTTTTGAAATGCCTTCATGTAGTTCCACTATAAACAAAATCAAAGAAACACATTGATCGATATCATTCGATCTCTTTTAAAAACTAAAGAAAGCAAGCTGTAAATTATTCCAGTTATGAGAACAGTAACAAATTAAATCCTACCAACACAAGTCAATGTAGATCAGTCCTCTTATAAGGACACCATCAAAACAAACCAATAGCCTCTTAATAAAACGAAAACAGTAGAAACTAAGAAAGAACATAATCAATCTACAGTTGAATTTATTCTTGATGGCTACTGTCTGAATCTTCTTCCTCTGAAGTTTCTTCGTCTGAAACTCTGTCTGACTCTTGCATATTCTTATTCCCTAAAAATGCACATTATGATGAAGATTAGAACATATTATAATCTATACAGCAAATGGAACTATATGATCTAACAAATCAAAAAAGAAGCATGAGCCAACTTTTCACCAAATTTTTTCTTTATATGCCAAATGCAAAGGCGGTGACGAGTATTAGGAAAAGTCTTAGCAATTGCTCCTTTCATTGCCAAATCCTGGTCAGTGATAACACATAATGGATGTCGACCACCCATAGCATCAAGCCACGTCTCAAATAACCATAGAAATGTCGCCTCTGTCTCATCTTGTAAAAGAGCACATCCAAATTGTATGGATTGAAAGTGGTGGTTTACTCCAGTAAATGGGGCAAATGGCATGTCATACTTGTTTGTCCGGTATGTTGTATCGAATGTCACTACATCCCCAAAATACTGATATGATGTCCGTGATCTTGAATCCACCCAAAAAAAATTAGTAGCTCTGCCATTTTCATCGCACTGGATGGCATAAAAAAACTGAGGATTTTCTGCTTGCTTTTTCCTGAAGTAATTGAGGACTGACTGTGCATCTCCATATTCCAACTCTTTATGCCGTACATTCCTTAAATGATTATAACAGTCTCTATTGTCGAATCCAATATTATGAGCACCACCAAACTTTGAAAGAACTTTACTAATTCGTAAGTTCTCTTTCTGAAAAGCTTCTGTTAAATTTTTTGCTGCATCAGGCATATGTCTATTCGACTTCATCCTCATTCTTCGAGCTGGTGTGACTATTTTATGGTTATGGATGTCGCTAAACACAGAAACTTTCCATTTGTTAGTCCATTTGTCATAAAGAACCCGCATACTGGCCTCACACCCGCATTTAACTGTTGAACAACTTTTACGTTTCTTGTTTCCAATCTGCTTGTCACATGCTTCTTCTGCATCTTCCTCATCTTCCTCATCTCTCTCATCTTTCTCTTTAATATGATCCTCTTTCTGAGTTCGCGTGACATGTTTACCTTGATGCGCACATACAAATAATCTACTGGTCACTGCATTTGACCGTGATGTAGACTTTGATGAAGTTCGAATACGCATCCAAAAACCTTCTTGTCGACCGTAATCTTCGTAATATTTTCCTGCTTCTTCCAATGTCTCAAAAACCATTCCAACAAACGGTGATTTTAATTTTCGATTGTCTTGATCAGTCGCTTCATTGCTAGATACTTGGTTCATAGAAGATCCCAGATCGCAATCTTCTGAAGTTAAGTTCATTGTGCCCAGCTTATTGAACTGTACATGATCATAATAAGAGTTAACTTAAAGCCAGTGTCAAGTACTCAAATATTCATATGAAGCTAATACAACAACCTTTCAAACTTGCAAATCAGAAAGAATCTACACAATAGGCCAACAAACTTTCTGGCCGTGTAATACAGAAAGAATCTACACAATAGGCCAACAAACTTGCAAATCATACTCTTAGGCTAAACATGAATTATGTACAGGTTTGTTAATAAACGTCTTAGGCTAGTTTAATTATATATATACTGATTGTTTCGATGCTTGATTCAAGTTGGTTTTACCGTTTTAGCATGCAGTATATACAAGTATTGAAACACAAAGCTGTATATAACAGACCAATGCACATTTAAAGAAAATAGCAAGAACATGCATTCAAATCATGAAGCTGTATTCAAATTTGTATTTACTTAAGAGACCTACGAAAAAAGAGGCTATTTCGCATGCTTTCAAATTGAAATCATATCAGGTAAGGTCAATTGATTCATGCATCTTTCTCATATATACATGCTTCTTGTGCATGACTGTAGATTAATATGGCATACATCGATCAAGCTTAAACAGAGAAACAAGTGCTCCTTTCTCAATTTTGAGTAAAGAAAGTTCGAACGCGAGTTTCCTTACTCGAAAATTTGTCGTATATACATAAATTTTGCAACCAAGTCGATCTATACCTAAACCCTAAATAATACAGTAGACTAAAAGAAGAAGAAAAAAAGCTAGATCAATACGTACCTGTTGTTTGCTGTGAATCTTATTTAGTTCCAACTAGCTATTTTGTTGAAAATATATATAAGAGCTTAGAGAAGGATGAACTTCGTGTTTGTTCTTGTACGTGCTTCTTTTTGTCTTCTACTCGTTTCTTCTTCTTCTTCGATAGTTAGAATAGGATTCTACAGATTTTAATTTTCTCTTTAAATTTAATGAAAAGTTTGACTTTTTGATTTTGTTTTTGTTTTGTAATTATAATATTTTATGGAAATTATAGAGTGCCGTGTCGTATGCCACGTCACCTTTATGTGTGTTGATATCATCCTCTTAATTAATCTACACCGTTGAATATTTTAAAATCTAAAAGCTGAAAATGTGTGTCAAAGTTTGTGTAAAAATTGATGTCCCCCGATCCGAACCCTAATAAAAAACATGTGCTACATATCAAGCTGCAGATTTTTTTCTCCGTTGAAATTTGAGCAATAGATTAGATGATAATCTCATTACCCAAATTCTTGCAACCCTATCATGACCATGGTGACTTAACTTGGCCAAATGGAATGAACCATTACCATCTCCAAAACTTTCCCAGAAACTATGATTGTTCAAAAGCCATATTGGCAAAACACTATCAAAAATGCCTAACTTTTAGCAATTATTGGGTGGTTAAGGTCATGAGTGGCACATCCATTTAGAAATTAAAACCACTTGAATTTTATCCAAAATCACACTTAGTACGCGTACCAACCAAAATGACACTCGGCCACTATAATCTGTGTGACACATTGACATTGAACCTTGTCGCACTTTTGGCAAGTGAAACAGCAGTGTGCATGGAACACATTCTGGTTTTCAAAAGCATCTTTTGGTCTCTGATTTTCCATCCGAATCGGGTCATTTTGGGGGTTGGTAAGTGATGACGATAGAACCCTAGCTGAAGTTTTCCAGTCCTATCTATCATGATCACTTTATGCAGTCAGTCCCAGTGACTTGAATATATAATTAGACTAATTTTTTACTTCCTCTATGACCAAATTAGGGTCTGTGTGCTTATTCACCTAACTGTTAGAAGAAAGTTGGTTTTCTTGTTAAAGTTTTTAACTAATAATTTTGAGGTCATGAGTTCAAACCTCATTAAATATATGTAGGGTATGTGAGTTATTAATAATTTTTATTTTTTAAGAAAAAAAATTTGATGAAACACTTGGATAGTTTTTTTTTTTTAAGACAAAAAACTTAGCATAATTAGATCGGACAATTGTGCAATTTAGTTGTATCTTAATCAAAAAGTAATTGAAGTAGTACTTATTACTCAAGGGTGACAGTGCATCTTGATTCGTTAACCCCAAAGTAACCAGGCCTATGGTAGCCCAATGCAATTCCGTGGCCCATAAGTTATGGCTTTATATTAATACGTCGCTGATGGCCTATCTTGTTCATCTGGCTCTCCCATCATATGTATAACATAAGATTGGACAACAAGAAAATAAAATCCTATTCGATCAGCTGCTCCTCCTGTGAGTCCTGTCCTTCTCCACCGGGAATTTCATGGCTCAATCAAATCCGGAAGGTTATTATTATTTATTTATTTTTTAAACTCCAGGATTTTCAATTTTGAGTTTTAATCTTAAGAGTTTAACTGATTCGATTCACCAAATTGACTGTGTTTTGCTTTTAACTTTTGCAGAATCCTGTTTGTTCTCCATATTTACTGATTTGTTCCCCGAAAAACCAAAACCACCACAACAACCAGCACCCCAATCAAAACCTCCGCCACAACCAGCATCACAGAGTAAGTGTCGTATTTTGTATTTTTAATTTAATTTGATAATTTCACCTGAGTAGATATATATATATATATATATATATATATATATATATCACACTCACGGCTTGACACAATAGTATTTTTACCAGCTCTATGTTATTGTCATTAGGTTGTTTTTTTTGTTTGTTTGTTGGTTTTCTTCTTCTTTACTGCTGCATATATGTATATGCCCATATACAAGTCTAAATGATTTCTTGGGATCATGTTTAAAAACTGCATATATATTCTTTTACGTAATACATGCTATTTTTTCATCAGGTGGCCCTGCTACTCGACGTCAGGATGAACTTGTGAAGAAATTTCCTGGCTCAAAGATTGTTCGTCGTCCATATAATCCTCACAGTACTTTGTTTCCTAGTAGTTATTGCGATTTTTATATGGAAAAATTCTATGAGGTAATTTTAGAACTTCTGTTTATTACTGAAAGTCTGCAACAACAGTTTTAGTGAAATACGTTAAATTATAGACCCAAACTATATATATAAAGAGGAATGAACAATATGTTCAGTACCTCAACGAACTGTACCGAATGAGAAATGATAGAGAGCTTTAAGGCTTCGAGCGTCTCGATTTATTAACGTAACTCTTGCATATACAGAAGAATTGGAACTCTGCTTGGCAATCAAGAAGTTTAGGATCTTCATAGTCTGCTAGCAAGTCATGAAATAATTAACCTGAAATTCTGAATGAATTGTTTTCCTTTTTGGCAGTATGTGTGGGATTCTAAGATGGATTACGAAAGTAGGATATTCAAAGATATTGTACGCCAGAAATGTGGTATTGAAGTTTGAAGGTTCAAAATTTGGAGGTCCAGAGCAAGAGATTTGATAGACAGGGTTCTAAATTAGAAAAGTAATATATATTCTTGCATAAAAAGAGCAATGCTGAGCTCCCTCCATCCCTATACTTACTTGAAAGGGACTTCAGGTTGTGTGTTTTCGATTTTTGCATGCTTGCTGTTTAAATTGTTTTAATCAGGATCTTTATATTAAACGTAAATGGTCAGATTCTTGTAACTTTATTATGTGTGACGTCATTATTTATAACTCCACACACACATACACACTTTATTATGTGTGACGTCATTATTTATAACCCCACACACACATATATATATATATATATATATATATATATATATATATATATATATATATATCAGGACTCATCCTGAATTTCACCCTGAAACTCGAAGTAAATCTTGCATGGTCCAGCTCTAAAAAAAATTTACCGATAAATTTGGCTAATCTTTCTTTGGAAATGAATAACCTAACTGATAAGTGCGTTTTACGCCATGTTCTTAATGTATTTTCACCCTCATTTATACTTTGTTTGTGCCTTAGTATAGTCGTTTTTACTTATTTTAGAGTCAAGAGGGTTTTTCTGTAGAGTTGTGGCTACTAGCCGTTTTTATACAAAAAATTGCACTTAAATGATGAAAACCGTTTTTGGACTATCACTTGGACGTTTTATTATGATTCGTTATTTTGTTACCTTGTCAGTTTTGATGTATTTTGTTTAAATGTGCAGAAGACAGGTAAATACGCTTAACATATCGAGAATCATGATGAACGGACTCATGAATGACAACAAGTGAGGCCACGGAAAAGAGGAAACACTTTTGGACATTGTTTTGCTCTCGGACAGAATCTGCCAGAAAACGTACATCAACTTCAAAAATTCATATCTGGAGTTCCAGGAGGATTTAGAAGGCGTGCCACATATGGAATCAAAGCTGTGTGTGTCTACTTTTCAACCCCATTTGTATCGCAGCAATAGGAGTTGAGACGAAGGAGTTATGAGCAAAACAGTAGACAGAGGTCAGGCTGCAAAACTGGGCAGAAACTGCCTAAGTTGTCTAACGAGTTTTGGGAGATGATTCTTCAACAAAAGGCTTCCCAAATCTGTCAAGAGATGTATCAAGACCTTAATGAAGTGTTAGGAAGCTGGACAAAAGAAGAAAATACGAAGAAGCATCAAGGCAGCCATATTTCGGTTAAGTGTAAGGTTTCCCGGTCAAACCTGGAAAGCTGACCTTGCCGGACCTATCACTGGTTTTGGCTGCTATCAAAGCCCAAGATTTCGTACATGAGGCCTACATGGATCCATAAACATGTAGGAAGGTCCAAGGAATCAGAAGATAGAGTCCAAATTCGGATACACAAGCTGAATTGAAGAAGGAATCATTGAGCAAATAGGAAAGAGAGTTAAACTAGGATTGCCTTTCCTTTGCCGATGCAGCTAGGGTTTCTCTATAGTTTTCTGTATAAATAGGTCTGTTGTATGCATATTTTAAGAGTCCTTCAATTGTTTTAAGTTCTAGCAAGCCTAAACTCTACCTAAAAACCCTCCCTTACACAGCAAACACAAGCACAGCCGAACCATTCCTTGCCGCACAGCCATCTTTGCCGACTGCCTCCACTGCCATCTTCCACCAATTTTCCTTTCAACCTTGCCGAACCTTATTGGTAGGGTAAGGATGAAGACATCCATGGTTTGTGTTTGTATTTACTGTGTAAGAACTTTGAGTTTATTGATAAATATTTTCTGGTTTTTGGTTTTATATGATATGTGTGATTGTATGATCTTCTTTGTGACTTGATTATGATTGTACATGTTGTGTAACGGTTTAGTATGCATGTTAGGATTATTAAAGAAGTAAAGAATCTGTGTTTATGTGTTTAGTAATTGTTAGGTTAATTAATCCTCACCTGATCACGTAATCGAACCCTAGGTTAATTCAAAGTACACGAGTTAGCTATTAGGGGGAGTTTAATATGCCGTGGTATTCTAGGTCGAGTTGAGCGCAAAGACAACTCGGTTCTAGGTACTGCATAGGGTTGTTAGGGTGAGTGATTTGCATGGGTTCGAGGATGGGTGACGCCATTGCTAACGAGCATGTCTCCAACGACTCGTGGACGGTAAGTGTTGCTTGATTAGATTGAGCGCAAAGACAATTTAGTTAAGTAGTCACATAGTTTTTGGTTGAGCGCAAAGACAACCTTAAACACATGAGAAGTCTTAAGGGTTGGAATTAACTTGCAATTGTGAAAACATAGATAAGATAATTTAACCTTTCATAAAAATACTTGCATGCTAATCGGAGTTTATTTGTGAAGTGCTTACAACGTTGAAGTGACCAAACTTTGTAATTATTTGCCTTTATTTTATTTTCTTTATTTTCTGCCGATTTCAATCCCCCATTTTATTCTTTATGTTTATATTGTGTGCATATTTCTAATGACTTTGTTTTGCAAAATAAATTCTTCCCTAGTGTCTCCGGCTAGAACGATACCCTACTTACATGTACTACAACTATAGGGTTTTAAATTGCACTAACGTCATCTTTTGACAGGTCAATTTTTGGCGCCGTTGCCGGGGACTTACATGTACTAACTTGTGTTTGTTGTGTGATAGGTCAATTTTTGGCGCCGTTGCCGGGGATGCTAAAAAGGATTTATTCATGTATTTATGTCTATTTAACTAACATTTTTTCTGTTTTGTAGGATGTGTTGCCGAGCTTGGCATTGCCAAGCATGGCATTGCCGAACCTTAATGTCTTACATTGCCGAATGTATATATATGTGCCTATGTGTTATTTGAAAATTGTTTTTGTAAAATTTTGTATAAGTAGGTCGACATTGTTAGTAAAGTTTAGAATTTTTATATGGCTTCTTGTTTTGGAATTTCTAAAGTGATCCATGTCAGGTGGAGCCACCTATTTTAATCATAACCTAAACCCCTCATACGAACGACGCTTGTCGGATCCGTTTTTATGAGGTTGAGGGCGGTTTTGATTAACATAGGGTGACTGGTCTAAGGATCCGAGTTTGTTCCATATGGAATCCGCTCGACTTAGCCAAAAGCTCGGGTCGTAGCATAACTTCACTTTAGATGTTCGAAAACGAGTTGGCATATCTAAATTCTCTACTTGAATGCATGTCAATGGCCGAAGATTTTCTCTTTTGTATAAAGGCCGAACCTAGTAATGGACTAGGCTAAAAACCGATTGTATGATTCTTATATATTAAAGTTGTTTTATAATTTCTAAAGTAAAACGTGTTAGGTGGGGTCACTTGTGTTAATCTTAGCCTAAACCCCTCTTTTGAGCGATGCCTCTTCGAGTCTTAGACTCTTAAAGGCAACTTAGCTTGTTTGAGGTTGAGGGCGGCTTTGATTAACACAAGTGCCTGGTCTAGGGATCCGAGTTTGTTCCAAGCTGAGTAAGGGTCGTGTGTCATTGATAAGGAACACAGGTTTGTCTAACTGGATCTCAAGGTCATAGACTGTCATCTCTTCTCTGTGAAGGGGACGATAGGGGGTTCGCCCTCCGTGACCACAAACGAGTCCTGCCTGATTCCTGTAGGGGGTTCGCCCTCCGTGACATTCGTCTTCTGAAACCACGGAATCCGCTCGACCTAGCCAAATACTCGGGCCGTAGCATAAACCTTACTTTAGACGTTGTAAAATAACTTGATATATAATCATCATACATTATGGTTCAAAAATTTACCCTCTTAACTTATCATGGTATATAGGACGAAGCAAAACACTACCTCGAGCTGTTCAAGCTCATTGCACAGTGGTCTTCACTGCTCCACGTACCATAAAGTTAAGAGTTAATAAAATAAACTAGCAACTTTATTAGGTTGCCAACGATATGTGCTTAAGTGAAATTGAACTTGTTATTGTGCTCGATATATATAAATTGTGATGATGATGATGCCGTGTGTGGAGGTGGCCGCGCAAGGGAATGCCAACCAAGGGGCTGCCGAGCATGAACATGCTGCCATGCAGGGTGGGAATGTCGAGCCAAGTGGGAGGAATGCCGAGCAAGGAACAGCCGAGCAAGGGACTGCCGAGCCTACACAACACCGAGATCAAGGTACCGAGCAACACAAGCAAGCTAAGCCAAGCAAGGGAGACTTGGAAGCTATGAAGAAAAGGGCTCTTGAGAAAGACCATGCTGCCATGGAAGGAAGACATTCGGCTGCCAAAGATGCAGCCATGCCGAGCACTTGTTGTATACCCTTCCCCTCACGTTTCACCAAGAGCAAGCAAGCCAAGTCCGACGAAGAAGTGTTGGACGTCTTTCGAAAGGTGAATGTGAACATCCCCTTGTTAGAATGTATCAAGCAAGTGCCCAAGTATGCAAAGTTTTTGAAGGAGCTTTGCACCACAAGAAGACACGCAAGGGAGAAGAAAGTGATGAGCATGAGCGAGACCGTGTCCGCCGTGCTACAACGCAAGATGCCGCCAAAGCTTAAGGATCCAGGAAGCTTTTCAATTCCAGTTGTCATCGGCACTACAAGGTTTGAGAAAGTGATGCTTGATCTAGGGGCTTCCATTAATGTCATGCCCTACTCTGTTTACTTGTCTCTAGGTCTTGGTCCACTTCAACATGATGACGTAGTGATCCAATTGGCGGATCGATCAAGCAAATACCCTAAGGGGTATGTGGAGGATGTCCTTGTGCAGATTAATCACCTGATATTCCCTACAAGACTTTTATGGAGGAGTCAGTTGATTCGACACAGCTTCTGATAGGAAGACCCTTCATGAGAACCGCAAGGACCAATATCGATGTGGCTGGGGGTAATTTGACTATGGAGTTTGATGGCGAAGTCATTAAGTTCAACATCTTTGACGCCATGAGACATCCAAGTGCCATTCAAGATGAAGCAAGCAGCCATGCCGAGCCTTATTGTGGGGATGACGCCACTTTTCAAGGAGAAGGAAGAAGAGTCTAAGCTGACAGACTATAAACATTAAGCGCTGCATGAGAGGCAACTCATTTCAACCGTAGCTGTGGAGGAGCCTTCACCGAGAGTTTGAATTTCTTAATCCCTTCACAGTTATTGTTGATATTTTTGTTTATATATTTATTATGTGGTTTCGATCCCTGCTTAGAAAATTATTACATAATTTTGAACTTACATTGAGGACAATGTAATTTTCTAAGTGTGGGGCAGAGATTGCATCATAAGTATATTTTATTTATTGTTTTGGTGTGGTATATTTTATTTATTGTTTTGGTGTGATTTTATTTCTTTGCCGAAAGTCTGTTTAAATTTTTAGTTCAAAATTTGCATCATAAGTATATTTTATTTATTGTTTTGGTGTGATTTTATTTCTTTGCCGAAAGTTTGTTTAAATTTTTCAAAATTTTTCAATTTTTGCATTTAATTTCGTTATTTTTGCTTTTGAAAAAAATAGAAAACGAAAAAAAAATGTATTTTTGCATTGTCGATGATCTGGTAAAAGCAAGTCGCGAAACATGAAATAACCTGAATTTTTGAATGAATTGTTTTTCATTTTGGTAGGCAGCGCAGGATTCTATAATGATAAATGTTGATATGTGGTTTGATCGAAGATTTATACGCCAGAAATGTGGCATTCAAGTTAAACCCGACAGGTTCAAACTTTGGAGGTCCAAATCAAGAGATTTGATAGAAAGGCTAGGGTTCTAAATTAGTAGCAGCAGACAATTAGAAAAGTAATTCTTGCATAAAAAGAGCAATTGCTGTGCTCCCTCCCTACGTAGTTGTGACTTAATTAACTGATGCAGAAAGGAACTTCAGGTTGTGAGTTTCCGATTTCATTAGGATTTGTTGCGAGGATGGATCTTCTTGTTTAAATTGTTTTAGTATATTGAACATTGGTCAGATTCTTATAAATTTCTTATTGTGACGTTGTCGCTCTTATTCTTGAGAACGGTATTCATTTAAATTCTGTCATATCGTCATGAAAAAGCCATTAACATATAAGTTGTACTGCTGTAGTATGGCTCTTTTGGTCTCTGCCTCCGCTGACGTTGAGCTCATAGCTGCTACAAATGATTCATGTGAGCTCTCACTTTCTCCTAGCGTTCCCCATGAATAATCAGCAACAGTTCAGCACTACCACTTACCCTGTGAGATAGAACAGATTTGTTGGTTAACACCTTCAATATGAGTGTGTGTCGATCGATTTGGACTGGCCGGACCGCTCGCAATGATGAATAAACTCACTAATTGGGTCTCGCCCAATTACTAAGAAGAAGATGATTCTTCTCCTTCATGCTCAGATGCTCTGATGTGACACTCCTAAGAGCAGTAGTATATTAGTATGGGAAGTGCAATATATTTACCTTCTTACTAAAGAATTAGAGATTGAGCACAATGGTCACCTGGTCACCGTGCAAAATAACTTCCAATTTGAATTGGCGAAGATAACATTTCTCGCGGAGGATCATATATATCATTGCCAATCAGAATGTCAGCCTCATACTCGATCTTAAATTAAGCTGGAATATCTCTTCTTTAAATGTGACATGCTTAGAATTGGTATAATAATTTTGAGGTTCACGCCGATGTCAAACCAATTGATAATGTATAGACAGATTGTGATTCAAGCTCTTATCAATTCATAAACAATGTCTCATTTTCTCAAGGTAAGATTTATACCTCATAAAAAATAAGGAATCGATAATCCAAGTTCGTCACTTACAAGAAATGGTTACCAAGCTCAACTGATTTTACTTGGTCGACCATCGGCACATCGGAGGAGGCTCTCGCTCAACCGTAATGAAGAATGTTCAACAATTAATCTCCCATTATGTGAAAATTGAGCAACCATCTTGGCATTTTTTAAATTTTGCCAAAATGAGAACACTACAACCTACAATTTTGACATGCCGACCATTCTTATCTCTATCACCTCGAACCTCCACGACGATCTTTTTACTCATCGAATTCATATATAGACAAAGAACGACGTGTTGCACAACAAAACCCCTTTGATTACATGCAGCCCCTGTGCATGAGAAGCTCGCAACACGTGCCTCTCCTCTCATCTCCACCTGCCTCCCCACCTCGCATCCCTCCTTCTCTATATAGCAAACCTCCCCACCTCCACTTCTCCCTCACTTCCAAAACCCTAACACCTTCACTTTCATTCATTCACATATTTCCTCAACCAAAAATGGCAGAGCATCACCAGCAATACCAGCAGTCCCACCCCTTCCAGGGCCAACAAGGCATGATACAGCAACAACCCAAGTCCTACCAGGTCGCCAAGGCCGCCACCGCTGTCACCGCCGGGGGCTTACTCCTTGTCCTCTCCGGTTTGGTTCTCGCTGGTACGGTTATATGCTTGACCGTAGCCACTCCCCTCCTTGTGATCTTCAGTCCGGTTCTCGTACCTGCTGTCATCACCGTGGCTCTCATTATGACCGGCTTCTTGGCCTCCGGCGGGTTTGGCGTGGCAGCCATCAGTGTCTTGTCGTGGATCTACAAGTACGTGACCGGAAGCCAGCCTCCTGGAGCGGACAAGCTCGACTCGGCACGACACAAGCTGGCCGGGAAGGCAAGGGACATGAAGGATCGAGCTGAGCAGTTTGGGCAACAGCATATAGGCACTGACCGCGGGCAGCACGGTCAGCATCAGACTTCTTAAATCTTCACCGTTGCTGAACGGTGGTGGCGGAGTGTGGTGTTCATAGCTGAGACTAGGCCCGGGCATTTGTTTTGTGTATTAGATTCGGTTGCTTTGTCTCGTCTCGTACGTATTTAGTAGTTGTGTGTGTTTGTATGTTAAACTTGTTGTTTCTGGGTCTCTCTGTATATTTTACTTTTCTGTAATGCGCATGTGAACTGAGAGTCTGATGAAACCTTGGCTTATTTTGGAGGAAAAAGAAATAAAAATTCACAATTAATGTGTTTTTCTTTTTGTTGATGGAGATTGCTGCGTGTATATGTCTTGAATCTCTTCTTGGCATGAGATCGAATTCAAATGAAGAATTAATGTTTCAGAAAAATAAAGTGAAGAAATGTTTGTTCGCTATGTGGAGGTGAGGATACATGTCGTGATGCATGGCATTCTCATACAGGTTGTGAACCATGTGGCAGGAAATCCATAAACTTGTATAAAGAGTGAAAAAGGTTTAATGGTCAGGGTAAATTTCCTTGGTTCTTGCAAGGAACTTTTACTATGAGGTGTTCGATATTGCTTGGAGGATGTGGTCGATTGATGAAGCTTCAGTAGTAGAAGTGAGGACATTCTTTCACATCTTTATCTAATTGTTATCTTTTATCCTTTGCCATAGAAGACGAGCATTTTACTAGTTTACTACGCATTCTACAACGACACTATCTGCTATAGATGGTGTAAAAACAAAGATCTTGTTAGAGTTGTCATAAAAAAAATAAAAAAAAATATTTGTTGGAGTTTAGAGCATTGCAACTTCCAATCCAATCAAATTCCTATTCTTGCGTATTTGTGAGAGTATTATGTTACAAATATGATACAAAATTGTGCATATCTTTGATGTTTTGAATAGAGTGAAATCTGTTTCAACATATTGCATACAGTTGTCTCTTTATAAATTGGGGTTGTTGTTTTTCCTATAGGACCTTAACATAATTTATGGATATAGGGAAAACTAGCTTGTTTCAAATATTAAGATGATAAGGAAGATAATGAATTTGTATACGTGGAATGAGCTTTTGGATCGGAACTTGGATCTGTTGGAACATGATTCACACATAAAATGAACAAGTGAGAATGTGAGATACACACATGAGCCTTTATTTTCTTCATTGAGAGCTAATACCACCCAGTCAACAAAACTTAGTCGAGCTAATACATATGAGCCTTTGTTTGTCATATATTCTCCTTCATCAGTTCTTAATCAAATTAACAAAGTAAAGTCGAGCATCAGCTAGCCGGATCAGTTAGATCCATACACAATTTTATTCGATTAATCTTCAGTTCCGGTCAGGTGGCCAAGACCCAAAAGAGTGACATGAATCTCATGATCACTATATTTAAGTTAGCTAGTCTGTATGGTCCTGAGGCTTGAATGCCATGAACATGGCAGCATACATTTTAAGCCGACTCTCAATATCCCAGTTTTGCATTGGTGTTGAACTACCCTTAGTCCTCTCCCTGTGACGACGCCAAGCATGTTGAATGATGACAGCGCCCCAACTCCTCCAATTCGAGGAGTAATACCTCGCCGTCCGTTTGATGTTTTCGCTGGACAATTTGTACCGAAAATGTTCGGAAATGTAGCGAAGAAATCCTGCGTCGAGACCAAATGCTTCAACAGGTCCCATGGTAGTGAATGTAGCGGATGAGGAAGGAAGCCGGCCAAGAAAAGGACGGCGGAGGCACCACGAGAGAAGCTCGTCTCCGAAGAAGGCACCGGGTTCTAGCACACTGGTAGCTAAGAACCCTTTGGTAAGCCCTTGACAGCGTTGTACGCGCCCACGAACTAAGAACACCATCCTTTGGACAGGGTCTCCTTCTCTAATTATCTTTGGAATTACAGTAAAATGTAAATGAGAACTCAAAATTGAAAAATGTACATCGAAAATAGGTAAGAACATAGAACAGTAGTGTCGCACCTTTTCACCCTTGGAGTAGATTAGTGGACGGACTAGATCACATATATTTTCAAGAATAACATCATCCAACTTATGGAATAGAGGTACCTGAAAAGAGATAAACAGAGTGAAGTATTGCTACTTAGATAGCCAACTATTATAGAACTACATACGTGAATTGCTACTTCATTAGATAGTTACCTTCATGACAAGATCTAGGCAAAGATGGCGCTTGATGTCTCTTCGGAGTCCATCAGGAAAGTTTTGGATCAAGTCAATCTCATCCAGTCCTTGCATTGCTGCCCAACTGCAGCGCTGAAAATGTCGAACTCTCTTTCTTAAATGATGCGGCAACTGTCTACGATGCATCCACCATTCCATGTCTCGATATTTCAGCTGCATTTTCTTCTTGTTTGCCATGATAGAATGCAGAAATATCTACACAATTACACATACATTCACATTCAAGATATTTGCTGCAAGGCCAAATATCACAAATCGAACACGTACATTATGTTGCCAAAATATTAGTACGAACATCAAAAAATATTATTCAAGAGTCTAGATTGCTATACAGAGAACTGAATATTACAATACTCTAGAATGTGCAAATTTTGTGTGATTAACTTTTGTTTCGTAAAAATACATTCTAAATCGCGACGTATTTTCAAAAACTATTCTATGATTAAAACTCAAATAACCGATATGATTAGAAGTTTTTAGTGACCTGGATATTTCCAAGTAAGGTAACAAAGAGGCCCATTCCCGTCAGACACAAAGAACAAGAGAATATCAGTTCCAGCAAGTCAGTTGACGGAGTAAGATTGTTGCCAAAGGAGCTGCAACATCAATATGAACAGATCATAATTCGTTTATAATTGACAAATGTAAGTGATCAAATTAAATGCCATTCCAGATGCCTTAACTTGTAGCTTTGTAAATTACCCTAGGTTATTTAAACCCCAGTAAATGGGATAAAGGATTCTCACGGCGCGTGTATTGCCAATATAGACAGGAAGAATCGGCTGGTAAATTCCGTAGCCAAATTCAGTGTCTTCATCAAAGCACCAGGCCTTTATCTTTGGGAATCTGTTACCTTCAGGAAAATTTCCATGGGAAAATATTTCCCTTGAGCAATAGAGAGAGAGATTACACTTCTTGTTACTCTGACACTGATGTTGGATGCATGACATTACACGTTGTGTTGCAAGAACATACCAAATTCCTCCAACAATCTGTACAGAAATTACCTTGATGAACTGATTAAGATAACATAGTATTGTTCAGGATCCTTATAGCTAACTGTGAAGTAAAATCTTACGTGACAAGCAGTTAAGTAGGCGATGACATTAAGTTTGAAACGCCACCAAATGTTGCCATATGAGAAGATGTAACCTGTAACCTTTTTCAGTCTTTTGGCCAAGTGTATAATGTGATAGACCTTCGGGGTGAACTGGAACAAGAAGGTTAGCAAAACGGTGGCCATTATCTGTGTTGGACGTTCTCCTCTAAGCAATTTTGGTTCGATTAGCCAAATCACAATCTGCAAATCAATGTACTAAAAGCTTAGACAAGATAATGTACTTGGTATCATTATATGCAAGAAAAAATGAGCTCATTAGGCAACCGACTTAGGATTCCAAACTCGGACACCATTCTAAATAACTCGTTTCATGAAAGATATTTCCGGATCTGCCTTAGATAAATGCGATTAAATTTGTGATATAATTTTCGAAATTACACTCGAATCTTAATTCTGTTATTGTTTACTCTTTACATTAGTCATTTCAGATGACTAGTTTTTATAACTCACCTCTCCTCGAATCGAAACTTGAGAATCCCATGGGTGTCATATTTCTATATCCAACAGCTTTAACATGATGCCAATTAAGAGGTACATTTCACAGCGTTACCAAAATTCCATGGATTGTTACGTACCCAAGCACATAATTTCAAGGATTGTTACCCAAATTCCTAATTCATATGATACAACATCTCCATAAGGATCATGAAACGACTACTAATTGACTAATAATTCCTATATATGTTCCTATACTTGAAAATCTAACCGGAAATTTTAAATGAATGAAATTTTCAGGTACCTGAGGAATAGGTAGAATGACAAAGGCGTCAAGCCAGAACCCCTTGAAGGACTCCATGTAGTGCCACACAATCGCCCGTGGGTCCCACACGAGCTTCCCACAGCCAATCCCCATTGACTCACTGGACACGTACGCAAGCTTAAACTGAAGCACAATGTGGCCAGGTGCATGGCGTCAAGACACGTCCTCACGACGGCGACGTAGGTGGCCAGAGCGACGTCCATGTAGAAGCAGGGCCCACTTCTGCTCAGCGCAATGACGTAGAGGAAGAGCGGATCGACGGCCAACGCCACGCCGCGGGCCATGAGGACAAGACGGTTCCACCTTTTCACGTAGTCGCTACGCGGGTCGATGACCCGGGTCCGGGAGAGGTGACCCGGAGGAGGGTTGCATTTGAGGTCAGTCGTCGGGGTCAATGGAGATCCGGCGGAGCAACGGTTGGAGTGAAACGCAGGAAGGCCCGCCTGAGTGCATGCATAGCATTCTGGGGAACTAAACTCAAAAGGGTCGTCTCCATTGGCATTAATATTCCACCTGAAAACAAAAACAAAAAACGTAAGAATTTAATACAATCTACGTCGGCATTATTAAAGCAAAGAAGAAAGGTTCGGTGTTGCTGAAAAGGAGTAACCTGGAGTGCGATAGTGACGATGTCATGGTTGTTGGGAGCGGTGGAGAAGTGGGTTTTATATTTCGAGGGGAGAGAGAGTTAGTGGCGATAAGGATGATGACTCGGAAGAGATGTGGAGATCGAGGCACGTAGCGAGCGGAGGTAGCGGTGGCGAAATGGTGGTTGTCGGACTGAGCTCAAGTTGGGTCCCACCAAGATCAAGGTGTTGTGACTGTTGTCATCGTCTAGCTCAAGACCATGTCAGCACGCAGATAGTGATAAAAACCCAGGTGAAGAGAAACGTGAAGAGTCGATGACGTTCTTGGGTGCATGGTGTACAGTTGTCAGTCTATAGAGTCGGTTGATTCAGTGGTTTAGTGCGGTAGACAAGTCGGTGGTTTGATTCATCGATCGCCGTCGAGTTGCTACGGTTCTCGGATGGAAGAGGAAACCATTACTCTGTTGTCCGGCAGTGGTTCTCATTTGAAATATGCACTTGTTGGATCTGATGGTATTTCGAAGGTGGCGGAACTCGGCGGCTGGTTCAATTTGTCCATGGCGGTTGACCGGATATATTCTTTGGTTCTCCAAGATGGACCAAAAACCCTTCTCGTTTTTACTGGATAAACAAGAATCTCTAGTAAATATATATAAGAGAACCTCTTTCTTTCTTTTTTCTCTGCTTTTTGTTTGGCAGATTAACTTGGATGGATTTTATCCAAAAAAAAGATTAACATGAAAGGAAAGTAAATTTAATTAATAGATTTTCATTAATGTCTATATGTGAACAGAAATGGTCATACATATAGATGTGCCATTTTTTGATTTGGTACAAAACTACAAATCGTATAATATCTATTAATGTTGATTTAATAATTAAGATTAATATAGCAGCAATGCAGGAGTTTAAACCTTACTACCTCACCCATTGTTTCAACCATTTGGGGTGAAGAGGATAGGCAATAATGGTGTTTGTTGTAGGCAAGTGAAAACAGATTAAAAATGAATTTTAAGTTTTAAATGTCATCCAATCACAAAATGGACAAGAAATTCATTCAGATGAAATTTCTTAATAATCTCGGCAATTGGTATTCACGGTATTCTTACAATCTCTAGTCTCTATCCACCGCTTATTTGCTTGACATTTTATTGTCAATGACTCAGTGAGGGAGAGTGGAGACAATATTGAATATATACGAACAAGTTTTTTAAATTTTTTTAATTTTATTTAACTAACCATAAAGCGAGTTTATATATTCATCAATGATCACACATATTAGGTTGTTACGTACTCTATCGATATCATCTAATTAAGGACATAAGCAGATAGGTAGTTAGCGATATCATCTATAATATTATGGTACACAAACAATAGACATATCCCTACACATTTTAGATCGTACAGGTAACATACACCCTCCTTCAGTACTGTTTCAGAGGCACTAGAGATACATAGAGTTCGTACACACTAAAAACCAAATACTAGTTGATTAACATACATATGTTTGTTTCGGGGAAAAAAATATTTCTTGATCAGTTGAGTATATGTATTCGGCTACCAAAGAAAAATAAGAAACACAAAGAGAGGGGAAAGTGAGAGATTCCGAATGGTTCTTCGGAAACTAGGTCGAAGAGAATAGAGATAGATTTTCTATTCATCCTCTCTAAATACCTAGATATGTCATTTCGAGAAACATATCTAGATCCATAGCGTATCTTTATGCAGAACAATTTTCCTTCTCTAAACAATCGATTTATCTTTTTTTAATGTCTGCCTATGCTGCTTATACTGGTGAAGAAAAGTTGTTCATCTCTCGGACCTCCCAATGGCTATTGATAACGAGGTGAGCATTTCATTTTCATATTTCCAAAGCGGCAACCTAAACACAAGGTCGATTTATGTGAATAATACACATACCAAATAGCTGATCTGTTAAAACTCGATTTGATTTCTGTCCATAACTACATAACCAGTTTGTGTCTAGAGTCGGTTGCAAATTTCAGGTATATACAATTTTGGATGTCAAAGATAATAGTTTATTAGTAGTGCTTCATTTTCTACATATCATGGAGGACATGCCTTTACCTTCCCTTAAAATTTATGATTTTGACATGCGGATTTTAACTGTTATATTATCATTTATCAACTAAATAGATCTAAAGCTCAACTCCATCTCCTAATATTTTTTTTGTTCAAATTTAACCTACTAATTTCTTTATCGGTTTCTAATCTTCTCGTTTTTGCCTTCTTTTACTAAACTTGTCTTACAGGTACTGCAGAATGAGAAGGAATGGAAAAAAAGTACTCGTCCATGAGGTTATGAAAGTACATAAATCAATGGTGTAAATTTTTGGGGGTAAGAGTTGCTGTTGTTTTAGCCTGGTACTTGCTATCTTTCTCGGTTTCTCCTGTCGATGCAGTCATGTCGGTGCGTCCGGCGGAACGGTTAGACCGACAAATAACAACCTAATTAAACCCTCTAATGTCTAGACAAACAGATTTAGATGCACTAGACCTTTGCCGAATCCTCTCCTCATGGCCCTCTCTTCATATCCCGTCTAGCTACATCGATCAGAAATAAAGTAAAAACTAATATCTATACTAAAAAGTAAAAACTAATATACTAAAAAGTAAAAACATTGTATGCTATTAGAATTCAGAAATCGTTTTACTGCATTTTCATTGTAATAAAAACAAATTAAAGATCTCAGGAACTTATGAAACATATACACTCCTTAATCCTTAATCAATACATTAATAAATACACATACAGCCATAATTCGAGCTCCAGATTTCAGCTCTAGACTGCATGTTCTTAACTAATAGAATACAATCTAGCTAGCTACCCCCCAGTACTAGCTTGATCACAATTACCTGCTACTAGATTACACTCCCAAACCTTAAATAACAACATCAAGCACTATAATTAACAAGTCAATTAACCCTTAAGCTAATGACTCCAGACTCCCCTCTTCAAACCAATTCCCCAAAGATATTTTACTGCAACAACTCCGAAACCCAATCAACCTCCCCCACATCCAAAGTTTCCGGCAGCCCATACTCATCAACCCTCATATCCATCTCACCACTACCACCATTGCCATCCTGATCACTTAGCCTCAATGCCCTCAAACTGCTCAAAATTTCCGAGAACCTGCCGGCGACATTGACATTGTTATTTGTCCCCAACCGTTCTGGCGACCGCACTGAGGTGGCTCCATTGGCACAGTTCATCAGTAAGTGATCTCCGACGGGGCGATAGACGTGGTTGTGGTGGTGCTGCCGACACTTGAACGACTTGGTCGACTCCGGTGGCGGGGTCCGCAGCTGGTCCGGCGAGTGAGCAAAGAAACAGACCTTTCGGGTGCACAACTGGCCCGCATTGCAGACGCGCGTGCGGTAACGCGCAGGGTGGAGCCAATACTCAAACACCCCGTGCGCGGACTGGCACGCGTCGCCCTTATAGCAGACGCCGTTGCGGAACGCCGGGCAGACTATGGCGGAGTAGGGATACCTACGCGGGTCGCGGCGCTGAGCCTTCTCGCCGCGATGCGCGTAGGGGCAGTCCGTCCAGTCGTGGCTGCGCATTCTCGGGCAACGCTTGATTTTGTAGGAGTACATCCGGAAGTCGTCGGAGGTGAAGAGACCATTGTCATGGTCATGGTGGAAGAGCTGCTCAACCGGAACCGTAACAGGGACGAACTCATAGAATTGGTACCCGTTAAACATTGTCTTGATACTAATGTAATTACAATACTAATGTTTTATACAACTTCCACCAGTTGATCGAGCTCAACCGGTGGCTCTGAGCGAGGAGGAGGAGTGGAGGAAGGGGGTGGTTTTATAGCAGAGCTCAGACTCTAGTTGAGTTAAAGTGTCTGCATGGTCTAACGGCGGTTAAAGACGGAGAGGACTCCATGGCGGATCATCCGGGACTTGGGACTTGCATGCATTTGGAGCCAGTTGTTCATCCCGGAGGAGAAGCTTTTGCCATGTGTTGCAGGACATGTCGAGCTCGTGGAGTCAGAGATGGAACAAGGTGACGGACCCAAACGGACGTTAAAACGCCGCCGTTTCGGCAGGGGACGTGGCAAAAGTGCATGGGTGAGTCCGCGTGGAGGTGATAAGTGGAGCTGAAACATGGACATGGATTCTGTGGGACACGTATTTTTGGGGTTTGAGGGACTTCGGTGGTTCTTTAAGCTAGCTCGTTCGAGATGTGTTGCAAACGTTTTCGAGTCTTTTAGTGTTAGCGGTTCTCTAATTATGCACAAATCCATCAAAGTAAATCCTCTTTAAGTTATTCCACTTTTCAATTTGTTTCACAAACGAAAATTGAGTTCATCACGGACAAGAAAGCTCAAGCACAATATTGATGAAAGTTGTTGCCAAAATTCAAAGCAAAGATAAAGGGTGTGACAAACAAAATGATGACACTCAAAAGGTTGTGTGTCAATTGAATGTCATCGGAATTTTATCACATTTTAATCTAATACTTCTGTTTTTATCAACTTGTTTCGTAAGTGTATATATATCATTGATTTGTACACTAAAAATGCCTTGATACTAAAAGAGAAAATTATAGAAGAAGCTCACAACGTCAATTACTATATCATGCAAGATCCGCTTAATTCTTTTCGATCAATCATGCAACAACGAAGATAAAGTATATGGATCACATTCTTGTACCAAATAACTTTCGATAACTATTATCATTTTCTCATTCAATTACTATCTCATTAACTTCTTAATTTAGTAATATTGTTTTTACTTTTTATGTACGTCATTTTTCTTTGTTCTTCTTCAAAGTGGAAATTTAATACTAGTAGTTGGAGACAAATGAACCAAACAAACTCGACGTCATTCCCCATTGGGATGACCCAAAACACTAACACTTAAACTCTCTTGAGCTGGCTACTGATAACGGTGGTCCTTGTTAATATATGCCTTGAATCAGCCATCCGGGAGTACTAGCTATTCAGAGATCTCGCTACCCGATCAGTGAGTTGGGGTCCAGGGGCAACGCGCCATGGTTTGGGGGTTCGGGGGCAACGCCCCCGAGGCCCAGGAAACCCTGTTATGCTGGGTTATGGTTTCCTGGTGGGATTAGTATACAAGGTTTATGGTTTAGTATATAAACGACCTAAACCTAATTGTATTATGTGGTTGTGTGATTCTGTTTTTCCTCAAGATAATAAAACTGTTCTCTTTCTGCCCGTGAAACACATCGTTAGTGAACCACGTAAATCTGTGTTCTTTCTTATATCCGTTACAACAGTCCTTAAGCTAGCTGATGGGGTTTGCATGGCATCCGTTAAACTTTTTAACCAGAGAGAGGCATTGTCTTCTTCTGCTGCGCCGATCGAAAAGCATAGAATCTTCACAAGGCAAACAGTAAAGCTTTGTAACTGTGAAACTAAACGCATGCATATCAACACGTGCTGGGCTGATAAGCACAGGGGCTTATAAAACGCCAAACAGTTTTCCCAGAAAACCCTGAGAGCCACTCTTTTCTTTGTCCCTTTCCTCGATTCACTGATTCAGTATGCGTTCTCTTCATGGTTTTATGCTCAGATGACAAAGCTCCTGAACTAACTCATTTGACGTGACCCAGATCTCGTGGCTATTTGCCTTTGCCCAGTAAATCAGAAAACGAAGATAATAAAGAAAGAAGGACATTGTGGTAGAATTCGCACCTATATATACCAGACTTAACCAAGTTCAGTGTTCATTGTGATTGGACTTAATAAAACCTAGGTTGATGACTTGTAATCTGTTCGAAACTAGTTCTCACACACTACCGAGAATATTTCATGAGCCCTGATAATTGAGTTTGGATTTGATTTTATAATCTACTACGTCCAGATGGTGAGCTGATTCAAAATACTAGCTAATAAAATGGTGAATGAGTACTATTCGATCGTTCTGTATCATGGTTTCAATTGATATTAGAGAATGGAAACATATATGGCTTGAGGTGGATTCAACTCTTGTCCTTCAATATCTTCGAGATCCTCATCTTGTTTCTTGGCGGTTACGGGCGGCCTAAAGTAATTGCTTGCACCATATCTCACATATGCATTTTCGGTCCTCTCATATTTTTAGAAGAGGTAATCAAGTGGCGGATGCGCTTGCTAGTACGTACTTAATTAAGAAGTTAAGATGTTTTGGAGGACCGAAAGTTACTAAAAAAGAAACAAAATATATTGTAACATCGGTATTATCACAACAAAGGCGTAGCTACATACAAGCTCCGGTAAGCTCAAATTTTGAAAAAACATTCATTTTTAACCAAAATTCAGTCCAAAACGCTAAAAATTAGAATCTAACCCACCTCAAATTTATAAACTTAGCACACGTTATTAGAATTAGTGCATTTCTAACATCAATCAGTTCGCGTACATTAATTTTTTTTTTTAGCCCACCACTGTATAAAACCCTGGTTCCGCAATTGTATCACAATTTAGGTGTTAATCTAACCTAACCCAATTTCATCTGTCGTTAGTGAATGTATAATTTAATTTAAGAAGATTGTTATAGTACGTACGTTAGTTACTTTCTTGCCATACAAGTAAGAAAGTAACAATTTATTCGAAACTGAGCTTATCCCTTATTAACAGACCAAATATTGTTATGGAGTAGGAAACAATCAAATTAACAAACGTAATTTGCTCCACCATCGATCTCCGGTCATTTATCATAACAGATAACAAAGATCGACTAATATACCAACTGTATCTAGAAATTTCTCGTTTCAGTAGATTTTGTCTCCTATCCCCACTTATACATCCACAATTTTCACTATCTCTATATCGCGATTTTTAATTTCCTCCAAATTAGGTATCTAAATTTGGAGTTTGACCCAGTATCAACAAAAAGGCTGGAAAAAGGTAAAAATGTCCCCTTTTTCTCCCACTTTTTTTTGTTTTCATTTTTTGTGGTAAAATGATAAAATTAGTATAACCCTACTAGGCGGGAGACCGAGTTTCCAGAGAGGCGAAAATCATCGCGTGAAACCATTACTTGATTTCACGCGATACTGCCACGAGGCATTTACCCTTTGCAAGAAGGAATTGTCCCACGTTTTTACAGTCACTCAAGGGCTTAGATTTGTTCTGAACTCCTACTAGAAGGAACAACACGCCCTTTAGATTTAGTACTTTCCTTAATTGTTCCCCAAGGCAAATTGGTAAAGGGTAGCAACGTCATCTCGTTATTGCTACGATATCACACTAAACATGAAATTTTATAGACTTATTATAGAAAAAGGAAGGTAAAAGAGCCCCATAAATACTAGACCTCAGAGACTTAATCGCACGTAAAAACACAAACACAAAAGCTGTCAATCCAAATATCTATTTGACCATAACCCAAATACGTACCACTTCCTGTCATCATCTTTCTTCAATCTGTGAGGTTCCTTTTGCCGATCACAATGGTGAAGGAATCTGCAAGAAAGTGTTCGCATTGCGGTCACAACGGCCACAATTCTAGAACCTGCAACCTCATAGGGCATGGGGTTAACAATAACAACAAGGGGGTTTGTTTGAAGCTTTTTGGGGTGAACATAATGGAAAGACAAAAGGATTCTATAAAGAAGAGTTATAGCATGGGTAATCTTCAGGCTGCCGGAAACGGTGACCAAAACAACAATATCAACGTCGGAGATGACGACGCTGGCTACCTCTCTGATGGTCTCATCCATAACAAGAAACGTAAAGCCGCCCATGAGAGGAAAAAAGGTACGTGATTATATATACCTAAATGTCAAGTAGTTTGGCTTTCCTTGTTGTGTTTTGAGGGATCCTTAATCTCTTTCATGAGTTTCATCCGTCTTTAGGTTTGTTTCTACATGTTATATAGAAATAGGTTTGTCACTATTGCTTTTAAATGTGATATTGATGTTGGTTCTTGATGAAAGTTCTGTTTGCACTTCATTGTCACTTTTAGATTACTAGAACTGGGGGCTAATTTGAATGTCTATTAGTTATGTATACGAGTCTTCTTGATGAGAAAACGCATTCATATTGTTGTTATTGTATAAGAGTCTCCAAATTGATGCATATGCCCCCTTTCTAATCCATATAAGTTGGCTTCTCGAGCTCCAACACTGTCTTTCTTGTTGTTGAAATGTTATGCTCAACCCGCTTGTTTAAGATTGATAACAATATTATGATATTGGATTGTGATCAGTAACTAAATACTAAATCATCTTTTTTGATGTATATCCAGGGAGACCATGGACTGAGGAAGAGCACAGAGTATTCCTAGCCGGATTGAAAAAGCTTGGAAAAGGTGATTGGAGAGGAATTGCAAGAAATTTTGTGACAACTAGAACCCCAACACAGGTTGCTAGTCATGCACAGAAGTACTTTCTCAGGCAGGCTACCAATGACAAGCGTAAACGAAGAACAAGTCTATTTGACATGCACTTCAAAGAACTATCTGCATGACCCTCTCTCAAATCAGTAACTTACTGTACATTTGGGTTTGATGTATGTGACTGATCCGTTATTGTTCAACTTGTAGGAACAATGTGCTCATCAAGATTCTTCCCTCTCACCGACAGCCAAAACTGCCGAAGCTTCTTCCTCTTCTTCTTCATCTCCAGGAAGCACCTCTAAAGTTCTGCCACAGATCACAACAACTACGAACTCGCCTCAGGCAAACATTCCATCGCAGGTCCTGAACCGATTTTCGCATCTATGCTTGGATAGCCCCCCAGCTGTTGCTCGAATGCCTGCATCATCTTACAGTGTTCCTACTTACGGCCCGGTTATCCCATACATGGTACTTTATCACTTTCATTATTGTGCAGTGCTACCATGTCATATCTTCTGCACTAAAGTTTAATTTTTACATTTACATTTCTCTTTTAAAGTATTGTACTCATCTTTCCTTTCCATCAGCAGGTAGGAATGCCTGCGACTGTACCATATACACCAGCAATGCACTATGGCAGCCCAACTTTCCACTATATGCTTAAGACGCAGGGTGGTAATTTCGCTACATGTCAACCAGTTATTTCTCACCCCTCAGGGATTCCATCATCGCCTAGATCTGTCCCAAGCAGTCCATTGATGGGAGTTCATCGTACAAACTCGTCGATCACTAAGAAGGATGCTTTAGAGCTTAAAATTGGGCAGCCACAACCATCTCAGGGAGCCAATTTGTCATCCTCTTCTTCTGGGGCAATCAGAGTCACATAGAAAATGAGATGTTACATCCGATCCCTTTCTTCTCTTGAAGAAGTTTTGAGTTTTAAGCTATATTTAGAAGTATCATAAGAATAATCTACAAATTGTATTGAAGTGTTGAGTTGTACAATGCGGCAAATTTTCTTAGTATCAATATTGTTATTTTGAGGATGATTGTTGTCTAGTTGTGACAAATGAACAGTAAACCAAAGTTCAGAAGCATGACATGAAACACTAATTCCATTATAATGAGTTGCTAGCTAGAACCTAGTCATGCACAGAAGTATTTCCTCAGGAAGGCCAAAGTTCTCTATACTTTTTCTTTGATCAAAAACCATCTTAGAATTCAGACACTAGCCCGCAGGAAGTGAAAGTGTCTGTATACAACCAGAGCTGTAGCTAGGCTTCAACTCCATTCGCCAATACTACTTCATCTTCTCGTTCTTCAATCTTGTCTATACTCATCTTGTACTCCATCCTCGGAAAAAGCTCCATTTTAGTAACTGAGTCTGGGTTGCTCGCACCTTGATACAAATTTATGACCAATGCTGGCTTCTCCAAATTGCAGGATTTTGATTTGTACTTCATTTTGGAATGGGAGGTGTTGCTAAGAAGCTATGTCCTCAATCCTTTGTCGCTCACCTTTGTATGCTATCCATTGCAGTGCGTGAGTATATATCTCAGCAAATCACGGTGGTCAAGTGACCCGGATGCTGGATGATCAAGCCGGGGCCTCGCAGATGGCGGTTTTATCTCAAAGGCTAACCTCTTGTCGAGCATTTCCATGCCATACAGCAGTTGTATTCTAGTGGTCCAAATAGTATTAGCACGCCAGTGAATTCTTCATTAGCAAAATAACAAATTAACACTCGTTAAATAGATGAATAATGGGGATATCAGAAGCATAATTTCATTGAAGCACCCACACGAAACACAAAGTCCAATTTGAACAGTCACTTGAAACAGAAGAAAACATATAAGTGTAGCTGAGCGCCAAACATCATTTTGTACATACCAGTTAAAGACTAAAAAAGAATGGAATTCAAGAGTGACTTGTAAAACATACTGACAAGAGAGTTGTTATATATGGTTTCAGAAGGCACAAGTAGTCATCTACAGTTTAGAGAAGAATGAGAAGCCTTCTCCTACATGTGCACATGCCACAGAAGATCAGCCCTTGAAACCAATTAAGATGAGCAGCAGCCAGAATTCTGGTTGACAGGTTGTCCTCGAATTTGCACTGTAGGTTGCCTCGCATTGTTCATTGGTTGAGATGCCATCCTGCAATATGTAATGAAAACTAATTATGTATCTGAAAATGCCTGACAGCTTCAAGAACACTTATGTAATGAAAGCAATAGTTGATGAGTTTAATCCTTTTTAGTCCATTCAACTCAAAGATGCACCAGACCGTGTCGTGCGAAGACCGTGTCCCATTTGAAACTTTTCCTTTTCTTTAACAGCAGACATGAAAGAATATGAAAAACATAAGACCTACAAAAGTTACCTGTTCTTGATGTCAGCAGACATTGCCATAAAAGCCTGCTCCACATTTGTAGCATTTTTTGCACTAGTCTCCATGAAAGGGATCCCAATCTCATCAGCAAATGCCTTTCAAGTTTTAACAAACCAATGGGATCAGGATATAGTGATTACAATAATGAGTCATTAGACAATAATATGGAAACAGGGGAACCAGAGCAGACAATTTTCACCTTAGCTGTTTCATAAGACACTACTTTGTTAGCAGTGAGGTCAGACTTGTTGCCAACAAGAAGCTTGTTTACATTCTCACTTGCGTAACGGTCAATTTCACTCAACCATTGCTTCACGTTGTTGAAGCTCTCTTGGTCTGTCACGTCATAGACTATCTGCAGCATGCACCAAAACAGTTAAACAGAAACCACTATACCACAACTCGAGATGAAATTGTGCCCACAGTAACGACAGAAACTATCTGGAAGAAGAAACTTACTATAATGCCATGTGCCCCACGGTAGTAGCTACTAGTGATTGTCCTAAAACGTTCTTGTCCAGCAGTGTCCCACTACAAGACCAGAAGAGAACAAAATAAAAAAATTCTAATGAGCTACATGGACTAAATAATTCATAAGATCCGCCGCAAGATGAATGTGTGAACACAAACTACAGGTTTCTTCAAAAGAGAGATCAAGACAAAAAACACTAAACATGTCAAAAACCTCTTGGAATAAGAGATCCTACTGAATAAAATTACTGAATGTTGGAAGAAAACAAAAAAAATGGAACACGCACGCACTGGTACTTAAAAGAGAACAAGATTTCACATCGTCATTTCAGATTTGAAGATTTGGTAAACAACAAAACAGCATAAACTCCCATTTGAGGTGGGAGAGCAAGACTCACAATTTGAAGCTTGATGGTTTTACTGTCTTGCTCCACAGTGCGTATTTTCTACACAAAAGGAAAAGACGATGATTAGATTAGAAACTCATATATACAATAACAGATACCCAGAGCAAGAAAACAGCTTACAAAATCAACTCCGATTGTGCTAATATAGCTGTCCAGATATGAATCATCCTGCATCATAAATTAGAGAATATAGTCAGCACTAATCTTCAAACACAGCTCCAGCAATGATCAAATACATTGTACTTAATCTTCCAATGCTCAGATATAGAAGGATACGAAAACTCAACTGGCTTTCATCTAAGAACTCACCATTACAAACAATATGTTTCAGTTGCATTTCAACTACTAAATCCTAAATAAAATAGCAATTTCATTTTCATTTCAACAAGTAACAACCAATTGTGCAGAGTAAAGACTTAATTTAAACTCTACAATTACAAATCTCAGATGCAAATATCGGCAGCAATATAAAGAAAGAAAACTAAACAGCCAGAGTGTCAAATAACTTACAGCAAACCTCAGAAGAAGGCATGACTTTCCAACCCCGGAGTCTCCAATCAGCAAAAGCTTAAACAAGTAATCACTGCAGACGACAACATTCCAACAAAATCAACAATCCGAATACACACCAAACTCCACAGATTAGCACAATCTAACAATCAACGCCTTTCGAACATAAACTATATCCAGCAACAAAGCTAACAACACATCAACATCACCACACACAAGTCCTAATCAAACCATAACCTCAAACCACAAATCCAAGCTAAGCAAATCACCATCAACTAGATTATGATCCTACCGATTAACTAATCACAATTGAAGACTAAAATCGAGAATTTCAACAATAAAATTTGACAAACTTAATCAGAATTACAGAAACAAATACGGATCTAGATTAAATTTTCAATAATATGAAAAAGAAGGGGTGGTTGAGAGAGAGAGAGAGAGATCGGAGACTTACTATTCATGGTTCATGGTTTGGTGATCGAGGAGGGAGTTCGACCGGGATTTGGACCGGTCCGGCGAGAAAGGGAATTGCAGAGACCAAGGTGAGATTCTCTTTCTCTCACGATGAAGAAGAAGAAGAAGAAGAAAGGAAAAGTGGAAAAACACACAAATGACAAAGTGATGACAAAACCGAAAAGTTCGGATATTTATATACCCACCCTGTGTGTGTTCCAAAAGCCCGTAATAATTTGGAGACCATGACTTTTACCCGCCTTGTGGGCCGAGCATGGCCCATGTTTTCAAAACTCGGTGAAAAATTAGAGAGAACAAAAAAAACAGTTCAACATATGTTATGTGTTTTAGTCATCTGTATATGTTGGGATCACCATGCATTTTTACTAAAGAATCGGAATTCTGAAAAACTCAGAAAGTTGATATGAGATCATTCGTAACTGCGTATGACAATTAGTTTTCTTTATTAATTTTTATGTTATGTACGTGTGTATGTTTTCTTCCTTACGTCAGTAACATGAGAGCAATACGGTGAACGTAAATAAACTTCCAGGAAAATAGATCGAGAATCTCACGTTCAAGATATTTCAGCGGAATCTAAATAATTCATATATCTTCTTCTCTCATGAGTCATGATCCTTCTATGTGGTTCTTTTTCCTTTCACTTTAAGAGACTTGTGTTAATATGTAAGGGTGGGGAGACTTTTGCTATTTTGTTCAAAAATGGTGATGTGCCTCACATATTCAGGTGTGTCTGGTGCGATGGTTGTTGTGTCTAAGGATGTGGAATTAGCGTCTTTTGATGAACTACAGGTCTACAACTATTTGAACAACGAACGATGAGTGCGTGAGTAAAAGTTTTAGAATCTCCATACTCGAAACTAGCTATTTGGTTAATTTAACTCCGCCTCTCTACACCTTATTCCATCTAAAATAACATAAAGCTGATGATGTGTGTATCCAGAATTGCCAAATTGGAAAAGTATCTTGTCCTTACTTCCCCTCGCTGAATAAGTAAAAACTCATGTTCTCTCTTTGTCTTCTCGTGCGAGAGGTTTCACGGCGACGGCTAGGTCAAACTAGCAGTGGCTTTGCATCTTCGATTGAGAGAAGGATCGCTTCCTCTCTCTCTCGTCAAACCTGTGGGAGTGACTGCCGGCATACTCGATGGTCCTCTCTATATACAAGTTTCAGCGGTTTTCCTGCTGCTTTTGTTAGGGAGGTTGTTGGCGGCATCGATACATGTCTGGTGAACTGGATCTGGTTTCGTGTTGAACACGAGATGAAGTTGAAGGCTTTGATTTATAGTGGTGATAGAGAGATTGATGGTGGCTGGAATGACGGTTGTTTCCTTCCAATTGTTATCAAGGGTGGCTGGAAGGACAGTTGTTTCCTTCCAACTGTTATTAAGGGCAGTGGAATTGACGATGAGGCAGCGGTGAGTGAGTCTTGCGTGGTGGTTCAGGATGGGGTTATACGACGGTGCTGCGGGACGGTGACGCCGGCATTTGGATCGATGGTGAATGAAAACCTGGAGATTCTTTTCTTCTTCCTCACGTCGTCACTGTGGTTGATGGAGGAGTGCTGAGAGGGCTGCATCACCTCCTTGGTTGGGCTGTTGATGGTGGGTCTCACAATGTTGGGGCAACAACTGTGGTTTCAGGGTAGGGTGTCGGCGGCGCTGCACATTGGTTGATGGCGGCTTGGGTTTCCATCAAGGTGACATTAGTTGGGCTTTGCTGAGCTTGAGTTGTTATTTTGTTTTTTAATTTTATTTCTTTTTTGGGTTCATATTTTTTTTCATGAATTATCTTGCCTTAAGTCTCGGTGGTTTCTTAATTGGGACTTATATTTTATTAGCCGGACTCTATAATTTCTTTGTTTTAGGCTTCATATAAGAATGTAGGTGTACTAGGAGATTGCTAGCATATTTTGCTTTTTTTTGTGTGGATTTGTAATAATTTCTACGGAACGGTTCTTTCTGTCGTCCTCATTGAAGAAGATCGTTTTTATACTGCTTGCTGAGCTAATAAAGGATGACCTCTTTTGATAAAAAAAAAAGAAAAAGAAGTATCTTGTCCTCCATAAATTTACATCACCAAAAATCAATGATAAATTTGGCTTCCAAACAATGTAAACACAAAACCAAAAGTACATTTGTTATTTCAATGCACCCAATTAACTTCCAGAAAATCACGTAGGTAAATCATCACAGTTGCATGCATCTCTGTATACATAGTCTGCAAATTTTGTTCTGCATTTCTTTCTTGTGCAAATGTGCAATGACCTCTATCTTTTATACTTGGTTTGCTTTGTTGGGTCGACGTCTAGTCCCAAATCGACAACCGGTAGAGCTCCTGTTTGAGTGCCATCGCTATCGTTCTCAATCTCCCCCTCTAATGTCAGTCCTTCGATACTTTTTGCTGCTATTGGATCCTTCATCCTCATACCTACTTCTGCACCAAAGTACCAACAAAACAAACGTGTAATAACAATAATAAGGGAGAGAAAAACCATGTGGCAATATACCCTATGTGAAACAATGGTATTCTAAATCAATTAGCATACCTGGATTAGAGAAAAACCAAAGAATGAAAGCGCAAAGAAGAAGCACAAATGGGATAATGTGGACAGCATTCTCGGCAAACTTGACTCGAGCCTTTTCCTTCTTGGCCAACTCGGCTATGGGCGGATCATAAACCGGCAGCTGACTGTCACTCCCTTGGAAAAACGACACCGACATTCGCAGCCCCGGCGGACCCTTTGCCGCCGACGCATAGTACTCATCCGCCCTGCTCCAACTTGCCGATCTATGCATCTTTCTAGCTAACTAGCTCCAAAGGATCACTTGAATAATATTGAAGGTCAGAGTGAGAATGGTAAAAATGATGTGACTGAAATATTAGAGAAACTAGCTGAGCAAGAAAAGTTAATGAAGGTTATATTTGAAAGGGTTTGTACATGTCGATATAGTAGTTATGTTTGTGGGTGTAGTTCATTCAAGCAGTGTCCTGAAGGTCAAGGAAAACGGCTACGATTTGGGATCAGATAACTAGTTTGTTGGAACAATATTTGACTGAATTGCAATTCCTGTTTTAATTTCTTCCACATGCTTCATCCACTAGTACTCTCATTTATATGCATAGATGCGAATGTGCGATGGACCTAGCAACCAATGCAATTGAATCAACGCTCTATTTGGATCTACTGCCTCAATTTGAGGGTGTCTTTACTCTTTACACTCAACAAATAGCTAGAGGTTACGACTTATAAAATCGTATATTTCATCGTCTTAATCTATTTTTATGTATCTTGTTTTTTCCAATACAACAAACATGATTTACCTTTCTATTTCTATATATTTGGTTTTGATTGTAGATAACATCATATATTTTTATTATGGATTCATGAGAAGTACAAAACGGAGGTGTGAGCAGCAGCCTCTCCGTAAAACAGTAACATGTTCTTGCCCTTGTAAGGCTATACACGCAAAAAGGAAAATAATACGTAATCTCTAAGATCAGTAGGGGCTTGTGGCTTTAGTACTGACTACTGAGTATTAATCCATCACCCCCCCTGCATTTGGATCTCTCTTCCGTGTTGGCCTCCCTTGTAACCAAAAAAGAAACAGGAAATTCCCGAAGCTACTCGCGAGGCTTATCCATCAATACTTGTGCCCTAAATCAAACTCCTAGCTAGCTAGCTTGGATCAGATACTAGCTAGAAACAGAAATATATTTAGAGCTATAATATTTGTATATAAAATTTATGCTAGTTTGAGTGAGTTGAGGAAGCTGTATCCCTCAGCTATATCATTACTTGAGAGAAAGTTCAGAAAATCTCTGAAGCTACTTTCTCTATACTTCGCAGGCTGTTCTTCACTCACAAGCTCCTCAGCGGTCTTCATCTTCTCATCAATTCCCAAGCTGTGTAAGCTAGCAATGGAGATTCTGGTCCTTTCACTGTTCAGTGTCGCCCTGTGCACAACACTCTTGTACAAACCATTGCTTAGCACCTCAAAATGGTCACCCACATGAACTTGAAGAGCAGTCTCAAGGTTCGGAATTAGTTTCCATTTTCCGTCCCCGACGTCCATGACTTCCAGTCCGGCGAAGCCCTGAAGCACAATGGTGAAGCAGCTGTAGTCCGAATGAGGCGGCAACCCTAGTGCCATTTCTGGCCTAGGGCACGGTGGGTAGCCATTGACTGTAATCACTTGCATCCCGTTTTCCATTTTCTTGGTTAAGTAAGTTGGACCTATGCCTAAGCTCTCAGTGATGGCACTTGTTACTTCCAAGCTCAGTTTCATTACTTCTCTGCAGTACTCTCCCATGGTTTCCCTGTGAAACATGATCACATACTTATTAGCATGTAATAACAAAGCAGGGGTGTCATCTGGAGGGATGCTATTGTGCATGGAAGTATGGAAGCAACAAAGTAATCAAACAATTGTTGGTAACCCAATTTTTTTTTTAATTTTTTTTAACAATTGTTGGTTTATCGTTCTTCACCAAAAAAGTTTAAAATGACAAATCAAGCAAGCGAAAAACATAATTAAAAAGGTTCTCATAATTATCTCATCAAAATATCACAAGGTGATATCGATGACCGTACATATCTATCTATATAGAACGATAGATATAATATTTAAGATATGCGAAACTCTTTGTTATAACATTTTCATGTGTTTTATGAAGTTGACATAAATTAAATTTTCAGCTCAATATTGAAGTCATAAGGTGATGCAATGCATCTGGGAAAACAAACAAACCCTTAGGCCGGGCAAAGGTTATCCTAGTGCAGAGCTTATCTATTTGTTCAAGGACAGAAATATTCACTGCATATGGCAAATTCTCAGATATGTTTTATTGGACATATGCATTCGATCGGAGTGACATGCATGACCGAGTTTACGCAAGTCTACACAAAAGAAGCACAAATTAACTCCCCCAGAAATGCAAGACAAAATAAGATAAAGACTTTGATCAACATCGCTATAAAAATCTGAATTATTTTTGCTGAAAACTAGGTCTAAAATGAGAGATGTGGCAACTGGCTAGGGCATGCATGATATATATCCCTTATATATTATGTGCAAGTGTACCTGTAGCTGGGTGGATTGTTAGGCCAAGAATCGATCCAATTTTCCAAGGGGTGAGCATAATGTTTGAGGAAGACCCTCCAGAATTGAATCTTATCAACTCCATCTTTGAAGCTTGTTCCATACCTCACTGGTTTGTGAACATCATTAGACACGAACTTTGCCTTCTCTGAATTAGGCAAATCGAAAAACCCCGAAGCCACAGCCAGCGCCCCGTCGAGCAACGATGGAGGGATTCCATAGTTGATAATCTGAAGCAAGTTATTTACGAATGTTAATTAGTACAGCATTAATTAAGATATATATATGGAGTGACATTAGTGTCTTAACAAGTAGCAAAGATAGCATTACAAAATTAGCTTAGCTTACTTGAAAGAATCCAAGTTCACGACACGCAGTTCTAATCTCTTGGATTACAGTGGCTCGTTCTTCATCAGAACCCTGCTTGAGCTTACCAAAATCAATGGTGGGTACATTGGCAACTTCTGGAGTTAAGCTGGCACGGTGTGAAGTTGGAATCACATAACACTCGGGCACGTAGGGCAGGCCCGTCTCTTGTGCCGTCTTCCCCATCGGAAATGAGCTTGAACGGCTCTCGTCTCGATCTCCCATTTTCGACCAATTCGCAATTCAGAGAAACCAAGACACAGAAAGGAAAGATATGAGTAACAACAGTTTGCTATGAATTTGAGAAACACTGTAACAAGGGGGTTTTTATAGCAGACAGAGTGTCACAAAGGGTTTTATATTATCTAGTACTTTGTATACATCTCAATTTGGAGTTTTTAAAGCTGAACGAAGCAACTGCATGCGCTCATAACGGTGTGGACTGTGAAGATTAAAACCAGGTCCAAAAACACTTTCTGCTATAAAACAATACGAAACTGTGATCATATTTGTCATTTCTATAGAAGAATAAATGTTGGTACTAGATATGCTCATGAAAGTTGTTAAAAAGAGTGAATTTGGCTTAATATGGAAAATGAATCAGGTCTATGTTGTTGTCTAGCACAACATGCAGGTTTTGCTTACGATATTTGAGATTCAAAACAACTTTGTCCATGCCAGATTTTCAGGTACTTGGTATCTGGAAGATGGAGATGCATGTTTCTGGTGTTTATGTGCAGCTTTTCCTCATCAAATTCAGGTCCCTCATCAAATTCTGGTCGGTAGCGTTTCCAATCTGAGTGGATAGCAATGAGAAATATTATAACTCTATGTCCCATGTATAACTTGATCTTTCTGAATGTCCCGCCATATACTCTGTACATGTTTTTGTTTTTTTGTTTTTGTTTTTTGTAACAAGAGTTAATTAGAGGTGTTTTCCCACCTCAAATTTATTAATAAAAAAATTACAATTAAGTTGGATAATATTAAAGCCGGAATCCGAAAATACCAAACAAAAGACATCAAACTACACTATAAAACAAATAAGTGAAAATGAAAGTTAGAGAGACCGAACTTATCTTGTTGGTACATGCTCAAAATGAAGTGGGAAGGATCATCCCACCAAGATAATGTAGACACTGACAAACTCATATTGGCAAGAGCATTTACCACTTGATTACCTTCCCTAAAGATATGAAAGGATCGAAAATTCATCTGAGAAATACGATGCAAACAATTACCCCATGCCACTCTCAATTGTCATGGAACAAGATGAGGATCCCGCAAGAAATTAAGCACAATTGTTGAATCCACCTCAAGCCAAATATGATTTCAATCCCTAACATAAGCCAGCTCAATAACTTGAATAACTGTCATAACCTCCGCATCCACAGAGATAGGAATTTCAAGGTTTGTAGAAAAAAAACACCAAGGAAAGAGCCATGAAAATCCCTAAAAATTCCACCATAACCAGATTTCCCTGTAGTCTTTTGCCATGCACCATCGGTATTGACTTTAATCCAACCAAAGAGAGGAGGATGTCAATTAACCTCTGAAATCCTTAGAGCCCGACGGGGATGACATAATAAACCAAACTTCTTCAGAACCTCGAGCTCTGTTAAAGAATTAGACATGTAACCTGAGGCTAATTTGCTAGATGTTTTCATGTGACCCATAATTAGCTGACGTATTGCATCTACAACAATGATATAATTAACTATGTACATGTAATCCGTCTTTGACTTGAGAATATTGAAAGGAAAAGATGTGGCTGATGGCCGGAGGGCAGAAACATAAATATGTAGCTGATGAAGTGTAAACCGCTCTTTTAGGCTATGATATGTGTATGTGTCATTTCGTCCAACAAATTTTGTGCATTTCTTTTAAAAAGTTTTGAAAATTTTAGTTCCAAAACTTCATATTGTCGATTATTAATTACAATCCTTAACTTAGGACACATAATTATTTCGACCATGTATGTACAATCATTTGATAACTAAAAATAAAATCCCCCTAGTATTAATGGAATACATGTTTTATTTCCTGCTCCATCTGAGATTCTGTAGCAAATTTCTAGTTGTTCTACTTCTACAAAGCATTTTCTAATTAGAAATCCTGCACCGCACTTCATCATGAATCTAGTCCCAAATTTTTGGGTTCTTTAATTTATTTTCTGATAAGAGACAAGGACGTGCTTTTTGTAGACAGGGTTATGATTTTGCAGTTATTGATGCCAGCAGATAAGACAGTTTTTCTCCTTGATATTTCAAGCATGGCTGCCATGTTACTGGCAGCTTTTTTATATCTTTTACATAATAAAAAAGTAAAATTTAATTTTTTTTAAATTTTGTATACCAAATTTAACTCTTTTCTTATTTTAAAGATTTAAATATATTACAACAACAATCTTCATTTATTACAATATAATAATAAATAGAAAAATTTAAAAGTTTATTTTTTAGAATAAATTATGTTTTCTTTCTTATCTTTGAGCTTTGAAGAGTGTGCAACATTTAATTCTTATTTCTCTAAATATTTTTAGAGAATCTGTAAATATAGGGAAACAAAACTTCTTTTTTATCTCTTTCTCTGTTTTAAAAAATGAGATAGAGAAATTGTTGGAGTAGAAAATGACTATATATTTCTTAAAATAGAGAAAATCAAAGAATTTAAAGAATCTGTTGGACTTGTTGCAAGGGGCACTATTGAGATTCAATTTCCTCATGTTGTATTGCTAAGTTTGAGATCCAAGTTTGCAACCATTCATCTTGATCATCCTTTGCCTATAACAATGTCTTTTTCGCGCGTGTTGTGTCTCATTAAGGCGCTTTGTCAAACACTTCATGTTCATTTTACCTATAAAATGCTTCTCTTGGTTCATTTTTCATTGACTCGTTAAGGGCATCTCCAACAATACATCCTATATCCATACCCAAACTCATTTTTTGACTCACCCAAATCTATTACTATTCAAACTCATATTTCATCTCCAACCATTACTAAAAACTCATACCCATACCCAAATTTTAATCATTTTATAATATACCCAAACTCATACCCATACCCAAACCTTAATATATAAGTTTTTTTTCCCTTTGATTTGATCTGGACCGTTGATTGGAAAAAGCCAACGAATATGGACCGTTGGAGTTGTTACCGTTGAGCAGCCGCATGTGGGCCGGGCCCGTGTAGCATTTTCTCTGGCCGAGCCGCGTAGGTGCGCGTGCCTGCATGCCACCGACCATGCTTTTGTCGCCATCCGCGCGTCTGTCACAGCGCTTTCTCTCTAGCGAGTCTTCGTCGGTGATGCTGGGCAGCATCACGTGGCTGGCGCAGCAGCTGGGGCCCACAAACAGTAATAGAACGGGTTCTCCAATTCCTCCCCGAATTGGGTCGCCTCTGAAGTCCAAACCCATATTTAGGTATGGGTTTTTGTTGTTGGAGATGCCAAAAATAAGATATGGATTTTGGGTATGGTTTTGAACCCATTGTTGGAGATGCCCGTTAAGGCTTTTCTCTTTACCAAACTACCAGCTCCTCTTGGCTTATAAAACTTCCATTTGAAGCATTTTATTAAACAGCTATGTGTCTCTTTGTTTAAAGAATAACTTTAACGAATCTAAGTGATCTATTATGAATTAATGCAATCCTAGTTTGGATACGTTTTCCACAAGAGACATTAATGTGTTTTTGTAAACACAGTTTTGAATATCATGGCAATTTATTTATTTTTGATGAAAATTTGAATATCATGGTATTGCTATTACTGAAGGCAACATATAAAAGACAGTTCTCAACTTTTGAAAGTTCGTACTCAATCTTGCCAATGACATTATTCTTGGGCAATTGGGATTGAGAAAGTGAACCAAGGGATCGATATGTTCCCCATTTCTTTTGTCACATAAATTTGAGTCAACAATTTGTTCTATGGATTCTTCCATATGACATCAGTCGCAAGTCAAGTTATAATTGACTATTGAGATCCCATACTCGGTATATCCCCACATGTATGGGTTAGCTGCAAAAGAAATTAAGTTGCATTCCCCTCATTTTTAGGGTCAATCAAGAAACACCAACTTGTTATTTGATCTGAAATCTGCCATACTTGTTTGTGTAGATCTACATGCAAACTACGACCCCTTTATATGTCATTCTTGTTATGCTAGCTACTTAAGAAAAAATCACAAGGAAAAAGACGTTTTGGGGTCGGGAGGGTGTTTAACTGCCCACCAACTTCTTAAAAAGTCTGGTTGCTTTATGAAGCTAATAGCTTGATTTAGCTATATTAATGAAAGAAAGAACCACAAGTCATTCTTTACCGGTGAAGTTGGTGATCTAATGCACATATATATATATATATGCAAAACATAGTTCCCTCTAATTCTCTCATCTGTATCAGCTTAATTAGAAATCATGGCAAAGCTTCTTCTGGTTTGTGGTCTTGTGGTTCTTGGATTTGCATTGACATGTTATGCTGCCACAACCTACACGGTGGGTGGTAACTCCGGCTGGGACATAAGCACTGATCTTCCTACATGGGTCTCGGACAAGAAGTTCGTGGTGGGCGATGTTCTATGTAAGTGTGCTCGTCTTAAACAACACCTAGTAACTCGATATTTGATAACATAACATGTTAGACTCCATTTTTTGTATTGGATTGTGCAGGGTTTCAGTATTCATCATCAAACAGTGTCAATCAAGTGACCAAAGAAAACTACGAGGGCTGCAACACGACCAAGGTTGTGAAGTCATACACCGGAGGGAACACAACAGTCACATTGACAAGACCTGGTGATTGGTATTTTGTGAGTGGCAACAAGCTCTATTGCTTAGGAGGGATGAAGCTTCAAGTACCCGTGCAAGGTAACCAACTATCTTATGCGCCGGCCAGTGCGCCGCAGTCGTCGACTGAGGGCCTAGGGCCTAGCTCTCTTCCGAACCCTTCTTCCAAGAGCGACATTCCCACTTCAGGTGGGCTCGGCATCCATGGTGGTTCTGATCATCATGTTCTTGTCGTGTCTATGTTAGGAACTTTAGCTGCCATGCTATGGATGTGAAGTTCAATTTGCGTTTTTGTATCATTGAATCATGATGGATGTTTATTTGGCAGCTGCACTACTTCTTTTGAAATTCAAGTTAAATAAAATTTTGCACTAAATTGTTTATAGCTATGGATGAATGTGAATGTGAATGTGAATAGTGGAAATTCTTGTATGCACGACGTGTATTTACACGACACAATCTTAACCGTTCATAACAATTCATATGTTTGATCATCATGTTTCTATATTATTTCTTCTAATCCTGACCATCCATGTATGTATGTGAAGATACACGCCGTGTACTAAAGATACTCTCATGTAAATAAATATCAACTTTCATTTGGACCAAAGAAACGGGTCAAATATAAGAACAATCGAGTATATACTCATCTAATGTGCACCTCCTATAAGTATGATTAAGATTAACACCACCATCAAACACGTAAGTTTGCTTAAACCGACCTTGGTAAGCAAATATAACCTCTTGACTTTTGTGTTCTTCGACTTGTAAACAATCAAAAGCTGAAGATTACTTGGAAAGTAAGAAAAGAACACCTGGAAACTATGCTTGCATCTTCTAATGTCACCAATTCATTAGCATATATTACCGATCAAAGACTAGAGACCTAGAGCTTTAACATTTAGCTAAAAGAAGAAACAAACAAAGAGGGCGGTTCATAATTTTTCCCAATCTATTTAAAATAGATGGATACAATGTTAATTTTACGATATTTGAAATCGCATTTTACGATACCACACCCGTAATAGTTTTACGTTATCTACATTCCGATTCATTCTTGCAAACTCGTACTACTAAGCTCGCGTAAGGACCATTTTGTAGTAATTTCTAGAGTTTCTAAATAATACAAATAAAATATGAATGGGAAAGAATGAAGCTACATCCCAAAACCTCATCCCTTTCACTCGAGTCATCACCAACCCAAAAACATTAAAAAAGCCCAAAAATCCGCCACGTCACCACCCCAAAAAATGCTCAAAACCTTAGCCACCTTCTCCACCACCACACCACTCCTCTCCACCACCACCGCCACCACCACCAAGCTCTCTCTCTCCTCCCCTTTTTTCTCTCTCTCCAAATTCCAACCCAAACCCACCTCCCCTTTCCCCCAAACCCGCCGACCCATCTCCCTCCACACCCCCACCATGAACATCCTCAACCGCCTCGGGTTCGGACCCAAAACCCCCGACCCGAACTCCGACTCCGCTGCCATCGCGCAGGGCCCCGACGACGACGTCCCGGCGCCAGGTCAGCAGTTCGCGCAGTTCGGAGCCGGGTGCTTCTGGGGGGTAGAATTGGCATTTCAGAGTCCCCGGCGTCACCAAAACGGAGGTTGGGTATTCTCAGGGCTTGCTGCATAATCCGAGCTATGAGGACGTGTGTACTGGGACGACGGGTCACTCTGAGGTCGTGAGGGTTCAGTATGACCCTAAAGACTGTAGCTTTGAGGCTCTGCTTGATCTGTTTTGGTCCAGGCATGATCCCACCACGCTCAATCGTCAGGTGAGTGGGTTTGGGTTGGTTTTGTGAATTTTGGTGAAATTTGTTTGCTTTTGGTTTTATATGTTGTGGGTTTTGGTTGATGGATTGTGGGTTTTGCTTGGATTGTAAGGAAAGTGATATGTTAAGAGTTGTTGTTGTTGTACTGTGGATATAGTGTTCATTGATAAATGGAGTTCCTTTGGCTTGTCTTGGGTTGTGTTTAAGTTGGTTTATCTGAAACTTTTGAGTTGTGTGATGAACATGCACTCACAAGCAGGAGGCTGGAAATCGAGTAATTGACTTCTGGTAGCGGAACAGGTCATCTTTGTTTTGCTTAGGATTTATGTAACCCTGAGTAGAAGCGTAGAATGGATAGACTAGTCTTGATTGTGCAGCCAAGGTTAGAGGTTGATTCAGAAAATAGAAGTATGGATTTAGTAGTTCCATCTCAAACCAAAGAAATATGTACTTCTTTCAGGACCGTTAAAGCTTTCCTAAACTGAGCTCTAATACGTAAGTCTCCCTTGAAAAAGACAATACTAGGACAGCTATAACTCCATAACTTACCTATCAGAGCTCAGTTTAGGAAAGCTTTAACGGTCCTGAAAGAAGTGCACTATATTAGATAGTGCCTGATGAGGTTACCACATGACCGAATTGTTTGTCAAACATCTCTTTAGGAGATCTCATAAAACATCTCTTCAGGGTACTACATAGTCTGATTGTTATTCAAAGATATGCATATCCTGTGGGATTGAGTAAACATGTTTTCAGTTTTTCAGCATCTGGCTTCCAAAACAGTAGATTTGGCTTGTTGATGATACTCCATTCTTATTGTATGAGCTTTGTTGATTTTCTTTTTCTAGGTTCTCAAGCTAGAAATTGAGATTTATGTTATATTCACGTCTATCCTGACTTCTTGTAGAGAAAATACTTGATTTCCTTTTTTGCGAGTGTGATCCAAAACGTTGTTCTTATAGCCTTGGGAACCATATTGATTTCTCATCTGAAATGTGCAGGGTGGTGATGTGGGAACGCAATACAGATCTGGAATCTACTTCTACACACCTGAGCAAGAGCAGGCAGCAAAAGAATCTATGGAGAAGCACCAGAAGGTCGTGAACCGGCCCATTGTTACAGAAATACTTCCTGCCAAGAAGTTCTACAGAGCAGAGGAGTACCACCAGCAGTACCTTGCCAAAGGAGGCCGCTTTGGTTTTAGGCAATCTGCTGAGAAAGGATGCAATGATCCAATCCGATGCTATGGCTAATCCATATGCTATCACCGCCTTGAAAGGCAGATCGTGACCTGGGATTGTTCATAGAATTATGCTCGCCTATATATTTTGCATGTAACTAGGTTTTACATACTTTATCTAGTAAGTGTGCGTGCTTGGTGATTGTATCCATGGTGTGAACATGGATTAATAAAAGACTAGTATTTACCGACTCTTACAAGCTAGTATCAGATATCGACAACTGCTGGCTCTTAATTTTGTTAGTGCAAATGTCCAGGCAGGCTGATCTTCTGCAAGGACCAAAGTCCAGATATTGTATTTCAGATCCTAGATAATAGTTTCATAAACCCAAAATGTCGTTCCTTTTTCGAAAAGAATGCTCGAAACAAACTGCTATTACAGATACATATCGACAGGAGCATACAAGCTCATACAAGAAACTTTTTTTCGATTTCATTAAGCCAACAACAGAGCAAAACTACAACAAAAGCCCTCTAACAACCCCTTCCTCTGAAGAAACTTGACCACGGCTATGTTTGGTAAGTTTCCACTGTTATGTATTGCTGGAATAATGATATTGGGTTTGCTAAATAGGCTTCTGAGAGCTCAGTAAGCACTGAACACATGGTGATAGCTACAACGTTAAGAAGTTTCTATGTTGGAGTTGGACGTTTAACATGGTTAGGTGTTCTTTCACTTTGGTGACTTTACTACATGTGTTCTTTCCCTAATGTAAGAATCCAGAATTCACTTATCACTCTGATTCATCCTCTAAAAAAAAACAACCTTAACTATAACTAATAAGAAAAAATATGGATCCAACTCTATATATGTTTTCTAGATATCGAACGTGATGGCACTGTCATTGCAAAGATTATAGCAATGCCAGCAAGAACAGCTTGACCTTTTGCTCATTTGCTGTAAGATATCCTATATCTAATCCTCATTACTTTATTTCCAAAACACTTGGAATTCGATATCACAATATTATCACCATGATCCATCGTGTGTTGTTCATTTACACACACTATAGTTGGCCGTGCGTCCACAACAAAGCAAGCAATGATCTGTGATCATCTGGGTGATCTGCCGCTGTCATCAGACAATCAAATCGATAATCCTAGTTCTAAACAACTTATCGCATTCGTTATCCCTTGGCTAATCAGCTTAATAGCTATCAGAACTATCCATGTTGCCAGCAGAGTGCGAATGCCAACCAATGCTTAGCTACTAGTATCAGTTCTTGGGATCAAAAGAAGAAAGATAAGCAAGTCTTGCAAGAAACGAGCTGTCATGGGAAAAGGGGGAGGGAGCAAGAGACCCACAGTGTGCTGTTGCGTAGCTAAAAGGCGAAGGCATATACGAATTACTGCAATCCCACTTCAAATAATGGGGGACATATCAGATATTATACAAACCAAACTTCTTGTTTTTTATGTTTTTAATTCTGGTTTGCTTGGCAAGGAAAGCTGGCAACGTAGAAGAGCCATTGCCTGTAGGCAGTAGTCATATTCCAAATCAATGCAGGCTGGGAAAGAGGGAATTCCTTGTAAACTGGTATAGCTAGCTAAAATCTTCACCTTATAACCTTATTTGCTTCTATGAAATCTGGATATACTGTCAATATATATCCAACCCAGATCCAGATCCGAATTGCATCGACCCCATGTGATAATGTGCTATATCTACACACTTGGCTTTTGAGCATAATTTTGCCAGCTTGCATGCAAACTTGATCATATTATTTCATATGAGCAGTCACATCTTTTCTTTACCAGGTCAAGTCATTGGCCTGCTTTACTAGTATGCTCCATCCACAGCTATACACATTACTTTAGAGTCTTTGGGGATATTTACAAACTATATGACATTTTACCTGCCTAAGATGAACAATGCATGAATCAAGAAAAAGTTCTTAAATGGTATGAGGATGAAAAGACTACCCCCATTACTTAACTTCAATCTTGCATGAAATCAAGAAATCTGTAACGGGCTTGATGCTATTTACTTAGATTTCGATATCTTTGTGTAAATAAAAGTACAAGAACATATACTACTTTATAATGGGTAACAATATTGACTCTATCAACTACAATCGGAAACACTAAACTCAATCATCTACTAACTTTAATGGGTGGTGATAATACATTCATATTTTTCTTTGCATTTGGTCATATAAATAGACTTCTTATCCGATAAGCTTATTTCTATCCTTCATTCTAAAATAGAGAAATGAAAATTTACAAAATCACAAGATTTATAGACTTGATATTGAACTTAGTAGTTGTCACCACTCACCAATTTATCAAGTTTGGCAACTTACCAAGAATACCAACAACCTAGTAGTAACTTTGATACTTGGCAATCATATTTTTTTTTTTTTTTGAGGAGAATACTTACCAATCATAATTAGTATCAATCAAAACAAAAACACAACGGTAATTACTCTCTCACTTTAGTAACCAACCCAAATCATAACCCGTATTCCTACCTCTCCTATATATAACACAACCAGCCAACACAGGAAAGCCTCAGCAGAGTTCATCACAACTTTTCAATCCTCATTTCAACAATGTCTGATGAGCTTGAGACCCCAGAAGCGATGCCAAGAATGATAGCTTTCCTCTCAGATGTGCTGGACCTGGTGGCCAAGTCCAACGACCTGAACCTTCGGCTCGACTCGCAGAAGCTCTCGGTGTTTCACTGCCTCACAAAACCCACAATCTCAATCCTGAGCTATTTGGAGAGGATTTTCAAGTACGCGGATTGTAGTCCCTCTTGTTTTGTGGTGGCCTATGTTTATCTGGACCGGTTCACACAAAGACAGAAAACTTTGCCTATCAACTCGTTCAATGTTCATCGATTGCTCATCACCAGTGTCATGGTCTCTGCAAAGTTCATGGATGACATGTAAGTTTTCTTTGGATTTTGTGGTCTAAAATGTTTGATATTCTTGGTCGGTGTTTCTGGGTTTGGTCTTGTTTAAGGGTTTAAGCCTTGATGAATCAATGTTTGATATTGAAATTTGGTTTTTCTATACAGACACATTAGTTGAATTAGTACTCTTCATCATCATATTGAAAATGGCTACATTCTTGATCAGCTTTCATTGTTTTTGGATGACAGATTTAGTTTCGCCTAGCATTTCTCTTAGTTTGATTCTTGATGACAGATTTAGTAGTGGGAAATGAATGTGAATCAAAACCCAACTCGATTTTACTAGTTCATTTAAAAAAAATAGCCAAAATCTGATTCATCATCCATTTGAAGCTACCACCGCTAAAAGGAGGGAAGGTTTTTCTATGTGAAGACCTTCGTCTTCTAGCAGACAGCTTAACACTACCAGAATAGGCACTTTAGCCGACGAAAAATTTTCGTCGGCCTGTTAAAAAAATTCGTCGGCTAAGACCTTAGCCGACGAGCCTTCGTCGGCTATAGTGTCGTCGGGAAAAGGTCGTCTGTAATGACTTTAGCCGACGAAATTTTTTTTTTCGTCGGCTATAGTCCCATTTTAGCCGACGAGATATTTTTCGTCGGCTATAGTCTATTCGTCGGCTAAAGTGCGTAATAAATAATTAAAAATAACTATAGCCGACGAAATATAAAATATTTCGTCGGCTAAACCTTATAAAAAAATTAAAAAATAACTATAGCCGACGAAATATTAGGTTATTCGTCGGCTAAACCTTATTAAAAAATTAAAAAAATAACTATAGCCGACGAAATATTAGGTTATTCGTCGGCTAAACCTTATAAAAAAAATTTAAAAATAACTATAGCCGACGAAATATTAGGTTATTTCGTCGGCTAAACCTTATTAAAAAAAATTAAAAATACTATAGCCGACGAATATTGTGTTTGAATATCGTCGGCTAAAGTTTCTGGGTTTTGAAAAAAAAAACTGCAGAAACATTTTATTTATTTTTTTTGTGTGTGTGGAGAATCTTGACAGAGAAACTGTGATATACAGTGAAAAGTTGCCACCCAAATGCAAATGACGGAGGTTGGTCATGTGAGCCACCGAAACCGGCAACACGCCGGTGAGGTTGTTGTTGTAGAGGTCGAGAACACGGAGGTTAGTGAGGTTAGAGAGCTCCGGCGGGAACGTGCGGTTGAAGACGTTGTTGGAGAGGTTGAGGAGGCGGAGAGGAGGGCGCGGTAGGTGGCCATTGGGCGCGTGGGGGTGGAGAGTAGACGGTGTGGTGAGGAGAGAGAGTGGCGGAGGTGGAGGAGGAGAAGGAGGAGGAAGAGGAGGAAGAGGAGGAGGGGACACAATATGTCTAGTGTTGGGTTTATTTGTGGTGGTTGTGTGGAGGAGGAGGAGGAGGGGCCGCAATATGTCTAGTGTTGGGTTTATTTGCGGCTATATAAAGAACTTTAGCCGACGAAATTCTTTATTTTCGTCGGCTAAACTCTTTGGTTGACCGCCAAAAAATTTTGGTTGAAAATTTTGAAAATTTTTCGACTTTAGCCGAAGAATTTTCATAATTTCGTCGGCTAAAGTCCTTTGAAAATTTTGGTTGCCCGCCAAAAACTTTTGCTTGAAAATTTCGAAATTTTTTTGACTTTAGCCGACGAATACGTTAGGGTATTCGTCGGCTATAGTATGTAATTAAAAAATTAAAAAATAACTATAGCCGACGAATTATTAGGTTATTCGTCGGCAAAAATAATCTTAGCCGACGACTTTTCATATATTTTCGTCGGCTAAAGTCTATAAATTCACGAAAACACTCATATCTCCCCCTATATTACGTAGTTTGGTCAAATCTTCCACACGAAAAACTCTCACGTAGATGAGACGCAACCACCTATATAAAAATTTTGAAACATTTACCTTCCGACGATAGGGCTCCCCATAAGAAATAATAACGGTAAATAGGGTTGACCGCTACTATCGGCTCCGAGACTTTACCCGATTTACGTGATTTTTGAACCATAGCCGTATTTCACCATTCTGAACACATCTTATTTCACGAGATTTTTAATAATTTTGCTTCCTATGTAGAGTTGGTTCATAAAGTTGTATAACCGACTAAACAAGTTATACAACATTAGTAGACACGTTGTGATTCTGATGACTAAAATTCACAAACCAAAATTCGACCGTCAGATATGATCATTATGAAGAAATACGTCTATGGTAAAAAATTCAACTGGATCTGACAATGTTAAGGGCTCAATCGAAAAGGTCAACCATAATCCATCGTCACTTATCACACGAAAACGCTCAGGTCAGTCCGCTATATTACGTAGTTTGGTCAAACCTTCCACATAAAAAACTCTTACGTAGATGAGACACAACTGCCCATATAAAAATTTTGAGACATTTACCTTCCGACGATAGGGCTCCCCATAAACCCGAATAACGGTAAATAGTAGACACGTTGTGATTCCGATGACTAAAATTCACAAACTAAAATTCAACCGTCAGATATGATCATTATGACGAAATATGTCTATGGTAAAAAATTCAACTGGATCCAACAACGTTAAGGGCTCGATCGAAACGGTCAACTATAATCAAAAATAAGAAAACTGCATTTTAAAGCCCTAAACAGACTCGGATGGCCAGAAAAGCCTATACGTCATGGTATAACAATGAGTTTGACTCGTAGGGCCGTTACGCTTCCGGAAAGGTATCACAATAGTCAATCGGACACCAAAAACCAAATCTACAGCATAGTGAATAATAAGGGTAAGTCAACTATCGGCACCCAGACTTTACCGGAATACCGTCATTTTTCAATTGTAGACGTATTTCACCATTCTGGTCATATTTTATTTCACGACTTTTTTGCATTTAAAGGTTCTACATATAATTTTTTTTTCCAGATGAGTTGTTGTCCAAATCTGTAAATATAAAACACTTTAGCCGACAAAATTATATTTTTCGTCGGCTAAACTTTTAAAAATTTCGTTGGCTAAACTCTTAAAATTTCGTCGGCTAAACTTTTGAAAATTTCGTCGGCTAAACTTTTGAAAATTTCGTCGGCTAAAGTTCACAGACTATAGCCGACGAAAAAAATTATTCAGTCGACGAAATATTAATTTCGTCTGATATGTGTTGTTCTTGTCTAAAATTTCATGAATATTTTTGGCAAAATTCCAAGAATGACAGAAGGGATTCCTTATTGAATGCTAATGACACCCCAATCAATCTGTCTCAATTTTGCCTAATCGTCGATCATGAAAATAGTCATGGTGCCTAGAAGTATAAGCATTACTTAGTCCTATATCTAGTGGCTTATTAATATTGACAGTAAAGACTGTCTTTACTATATCAATGGTTTGCCTAATACTTTTTTGTTTTGTTCCATTAGCTGCTTGATCATTTTTTCTAATATTGGTTATCCTGCTTTCAGTTCTTACAACAATGCCTACTTTGAAAGAGTGGGAGGAATCAGCACTAAAGAGATGAACCTTCTTGAGATGGATTTCTTGTTCGGATTAGGCTTCGAACTAAACGTGACACCCGAAAACTTTATCACCTACTGTTCGTATCTACAAAGAGAAATGTTGCTGCAATCCCCTCCTCTACATGTAGCAGACTCTCCTCTGAACTTGGCGAGCCGTCTGAAGCTTCATTGTTCTTTCAATGAAGATGAATCCACCCATCAAAAGCAGCTTGCTGCAGTTTAGGCATCAATTTCGGTGAAATTTTAGAACCTACAAAAGGGTTGAAGCTGTAAATGTGGATTTTTGCTGACTATTGTTATGTGTTGTTAGTTTCCTTACTTTGAGTAGGTTCTTATTGACTAATACGCTTTGTCTCTACTCTTCTTTCTTCTCACTCTGATTATAGGCCCCAACACAACATGGAGCAAGTAATAAAAATCAACATTTACTTTTAACGTAAAATCGAGTAATAATATATGATTTAAAAATGAAGGTTGGAGTCTTGTACATAGGTTATCATACTATGCACAATCTTGTCTAAACAAGCTGCGACGTGACGAGCGTACGCCCCCTTATCGTGCGACCACGCCCATCCAATTCCGCCTACTTTTCCACGACCGGTCTCTCTCAAGAGCTTCTTCCGTCTAAATTTACCCTTGAACTACCAACTATATGATCCAATTACCAAATTGCCATTTCAGCGATGTTCATACAAAAAACCAAAAATATCTCCCTGCTGGCTGTCTCGTAAATAAATGCAAAACGAGGCCATTATTCAAAATCAAACCGTCTGTGCCAACGACTCGTGTTACGACACGACCCACTGTGATGCGAACACGAACCGACTGACACGTTCTTCCCGAGCCCACGCTTCCCTAATCTAGAGCCACCCGCAGACGATTTCGCTATGATTAACCTAAAGGAACACCTCAACAGCCATAAACTTCTTCTTCTTCCTCTTTGATGAAGTAATGTCATTGTCTGCTTCTTAAAGTACAGATTTTACTGGTTCTTCTATTTCGACCTGTAGTTCTACTTCCATAGTTTCTACTGTACTTGGTAATTTTGCTTTCCTTTTCTTCATTTTCATTATCTGTGTGCCTCCATTTTTCTACATACTGTTCTTCTGATTTTGTGCGAGTAATGTTGATGGGTCATAATTTCTTCCATGGTTTGTAATAAAACTTCTTGGTATTGATGATCATTTGGTACAATTTGATGCACTGGGTTTACTGGGGTCAGTGGGGTATCTTTGACTTCTTGCTTCTTAGTTCATACTTTCTACTGTACCTGGTAATTTGTTGCTTTACTTTTTTTAATTTTCTTTCTATTTCTGCCTTTATTATTGGTTGTACGTACATTTGCTTGTTAATGGACTTTATATACCCAATTTTTGTGATCGGTTATGGGTAATACTGGGAGTTGTGTTTTATGTCGGTTACTAATGTGTTATTGTTCTGGGTTTTATGTCTGTTAATGATGATTGTGAAATTTGTGTGCTACCGGTTTTATTTGTGTTTATTTAGCTTGATATTCTAGCTGTTAAGAGTATAATAGGTAACAGGTTGGTATGGTTATTTTAGAATAGTATAAAAGCTCTTCAAAATGTATTATTCACTTCAAGTCAGTAAAAATCATTACTCATTTTGTCTTTTACGTTTTCTATCTCTCTTTCTCTTATCTCCTTCTTCCTTCATCTCTGCTTCAATTACTTAGCTTTCACTAGCTAGTTGATCAACTTCCTTTGCACAGGTGTGACTTTTCTCTGAGGAGCAATTATAGGTAGGCATTATGGTTTCACTGAAAACACCTGGAAAAGAGAATGGGTTTCGTCCCAATCTTAAGAGGCTTAGAGTTGATGCAGTTCGAGATTTCCGTTGTGGACGAGTTGTGCCTTGAGTGCAGCCAAGTAAATGTGAAGAGAGTTATGGAGATATGAACACATTACCAAGTAAAAACCGCCCCCTGTCTAGTCATAGAGTTGATATTGATGTTGTTCGAGATTTTCCTGAAGGTTGTAAAATGGTAGGATCTTATTTGAAAGATGCTGGAAGGAAGAGTTTGGTGGTTCCATTTGTCAAGGATAAAGAAGGTGAGCGGATTGTTGTTTGTAACAATTTCGGTACTGCAGACGTGGTTGATAAAGCTGAAATTAGGGTGAAGAAAGCTTTGGCTGCATATCAAGAGACACTGACCAAGATGGGTGGACGGTATGATGCTAATCCTGACAAACTAGAGGGTTGGAAATTATACACTGAAGCAGCAATGTACCTCAAGAAGAAATATAAATGGGTTAACACAAAGAAACAAATAGGGTATATTCCAGGAGTGAAGGTTCGTGACAAGTTCCGGTAAAGAACTGAACTAGCGATTATTGGCCTTCATAGTCATTTTCAATGTGGTATTGATTATATGACGAAGAATGGGAATCCAATTGCCACAAGTGTGGTTGAATCTGACCACTATGCCAACAAGACAAAATCCTATGATGTGCTGATATACACAGGTCAAGGTGGAAATCCAAAGGTTACAAAAGGGAAAGCAGAAGACCAAAAGGTCAAGCGTGGAAATCTGGCACTGATGAATAGCAAGGCTGCAAGAACTCCTGTGAGGGTAATCCGAAGCTACAAATTTGCAGAGGAATCAGGTTATGTGTATGATGGTTTTTATATTGTGGATGATTACTGGCAAAAAAGAGGGGAATTTGGTAAACTTGTGTATGAATTTTTGTTGAGGAGGAATTCAGATCAACCGAAATCTCACATTTTGCAACAGTTGGTGATGCCAAGATGAAGAACTGTTGCTGATGATATAGTGTAGAGGAGGATGTTCAACTGAAGATGGTGGAAGTAATATGAGTATGTACAAGCTGTTGTTGTAGCTCATATAGTATGCAAGTCGTCTCTTTCTAGTGAGTTTTGAAGTAGACTCTACACTAGGATCAGGGATGTAATCTATATAGCTAGTAGTAGTCCCAATTTTAGATGAAACACTGTTACCTGTTGCTCTCTTTAGAACTATACTAGTTGGTTAAATTCAATTACCTGCTCTGTTTATTTTGACAAATCTTCATGAGGCAAGATTTTCATTGTTATTTCCTAATCATTCTACCAATATATGCTTATATTAGTTATATGTTAATACTTCCGAATGTGTATCTGTCCCAATGTGCATTTCATGCAAGTGGTTGAAACCACACTTCACTTCCACCATTGTTGGGAAGCTTTGCTGGAAAGCTATATTATCAATTCTTAGGCTTTCCTGGGGAGCTTTGCATGTGAGTTTTTTTGTTTTTTGTTTTTTTAATATTTATTTTTGTTTTTCTTAGGCTTTCCTGGGAAGCTTTGCATGTGAGTTTTTTTTTTTTTTTTTTTGCTAAAAACTAATGTTACTATTCAAAATTCCTCTGTTGCTTACAACTCCTTAAAATCAACTCAGACACAAAGATATTGCAGAACTACGAAAAACAGCTAAGATGCAGAAAGAGAAATTGGCTTCACCGCACTTTGAATTCGACGCCCTCTTCACTCTACTCCAGAGTCTTCCATTTTCACTCTCAACGTCCCCACTTTGTTTATCAAGCAGTGCCAGACTTCCATCAACCCTGATCACCAACTTCCCATTTTCTCCAGGCTCCACATCCTCAAAGAGTGATACAAGAAGTGCCTCAATGACCTTTTCTGTTCTCTTCTCATTCTCTTCCTCTGTTCTTATTTCCTCGGATTCAATGACTACCTTGGGGGACGAAGATTGTTTCTTTGGTAGCGTTGGTGTCTATGTGGAGTGCCTACCTTCAAAAGTTGAAACTAGTGTTTACAATAGGGCGATGAAGTTTTCATAAACGAAGCCGAGGAGGAAGTTTGAAGTTTGTATATGATTTTTTTACCGGTACATCCTCAGTAGCATCCACTTGGTGAATGTTTGTGTATGATTTTACTTTACCATCCTCGAATAGTTACTATTTTCTTTTACCATTACATCTTTGATTGGTTATGTGAGGAGGCTCTTGTGTGTACAAGTCCAGATGTGAACTCATCGAATATGTTTAAGACTGTAAGCTAAGGAATGAAACAGTAAAATGTAACAGTCGAATTGAGTTTGTTTGTTAAAATGAATTGATGTTCTGTTTTAAAAATAGGCAAACACTAGCTTCTTCCATCCTTTCCCTCGTTCACTACCACATTACTGTGAAGAAAATGTTCTATAATGTGAACCTTTCCCTCAATCAGTTCTAGAACTATATAACACCTGCACATATGATCAAGATCAACCTTCTTGGAAGGGTGTATGTTGAATTGCACTTGATGGCCAACACCATTCAGATCCTTAGGCGCTAGCAAGTCTTAAGATTGAACACTAGTGAAACCGATAAAGCAACAAAATAAGTAGGGGAGAAGTAAGGAGTAAATACTTGTGACACCCTGTAGTTTACACCTAAAATCAGTTTTGTCCCTCACTCTTTTTTTTAAACTGGTATACCCCTATACTTTGAATTCTCGACTGATTTGCCCTGGGAAAATGGTGAATCAGTTGAGAATTCAAAGTACAGGGTATACCAGTTTAAAAAAAAAGTGAGAGACAAAACTGATTTTAGGTGTAAACTACAGGGTGTCACAAGCATTTACACCGAGAAGTAATAAGCTTTGCATTTCATGCAAGTAAAAATGGTTAAAACTTAAAACCACACACTTCACTTCCATCAGTGCTATTATCTTCTTACACAAGACAAGCTTTTCTTTATGATGAAAGAGAGAAAGATCGCTAATTAAACTACTAGCACTGCAGATATTACATAGCAGAGTCACAACCATATTAAACATGTTAACACACAGCAACACAGGAATGTATAATAGGCTTATATTATCATATCACTCAGATCATGAACGTGCAGCCAGTATTTCAGCCATGGTTGTTCTTCCCTCCTCCACCACCACCTCCTCCACCGCCGCCTCCACCTCCACCACCGTGTGCTCCACCACCAGACCCGTAGCCATATCCTGAACCCGAACCCCTACCAAACCCATTATTAGACCTGCTCCCAGATGATCCAGAGCCAGAACCCCAACCACCCCCGGGGCTAGTACTCCACCATCCCCAACTATATTCCCAGTTGGGTCCGTGGCCAGAGCCACTACCGCTACTTGGCTGCCCTGACTCCCACGCCACCTTTCTGCCTGCAGCGCCACCGGTACCGCCAGTACTAGAACCCCAAGCGGAGGTGATGAAGAGAAAGAGGAAGAGAGTGAACTGAAACGTATTGAGCTGCATTTTCACTTCTTAGGTTGGTGCTGAGAAGCTGTGCATGTGAGTTTGTAAGTTGTGCATGCTTGCTAGTGCTCTATTTATAATGCGGTTTGATGTTGATATCCACACTTAACCCATCACTAATAATGTAGAAGCCAAAATATTGTACACGTTACAGGATAAATCCCACCACACCGACCTGATTAGAACCATTACAACTAGGGTCACAATCATTTCTATTTTGAATCCCTTATGATAAATATCAGAGTAAACAATGAGGATGCGATTTAGTTCATGAAGAAATAGATGAAGTGTCTATATTTTTACACGAGGATACCTCACAGTCACATATAGTGAGAAATTTAGTGTATATGTCTAATTTAGTGTATATATATATTTTTTAAATCTGAATGAAACGAGAGAAATTTATTATAAAAAAAAGATGAATACATCATAATAGAAGAGATCTTATAGTAGTAATGTATATGTCTAATTTAGTATTTGTTATGCGTTATATTTGAAGTACAAATGACAAGATGTAACTAATGTAGACACAAATATTTAGGTGCACAAGTATATTGTTTGATGTAAAGTCCACTACCATAAATTGCATAATTACATATCAAAGGTCAAGAATCAAAGTAGTTAATCCTGTTCATAGTTCCATACCTATATACAAAAACGCATGATTTGGAGTCGTTTTCAATTCTTTGATTCTGTTCCTAGTTTTAACGGCATAACCGACCTGAACAAAAACACTCATACACAATCATACGCATGCGAATGACATTTTTGAATAATGACAAGCAAGTCAATTTACAATCCTCTAATTGTACCATAACCGGGGACTGAGAAATGATTGATGTTAGCTCTTAATACTAAGTACGACTTAGAGCTAAAGTTATAGATCTGATGGAAGCCTAAATCGGGAGAAACCGAAACCTGGTGTATGAGAAAGTTGGTTCCACCTAGGAGAGGTAGCAGGGCAAACGTAAGCAACCAGACCAAACAGTTGCTTTTGATCAAATTGTGCTATTGTGGAAGTAAAGCAAATTGTGCCATTGTGGAGGTAAAAGCAAATTGTCCCATGGTGGAGGTAAAAGCAATTTGTACCATTGTGGAGTAGTGCCTCCTTTTAACTCTGACTACCACATTCTTGCTTTAAATTCTGATCCTTCAAGGAAGCAAGTCAAGCAGCTATGATCGCGACTCGTGCGCATCGGATAGATGATCTGAAACTTGGGGAATTCTGGATAGGAATTAGAGGGTGCACACGTAGAGGTTCGATAGTTTGACACTGTGACCTGTGACCTTAGTGCTGGTGGCCAACTGGGTTCATGGGAAAATATCTTCATCGACATATACATGTAGAAATGGACCACACTTTCACTTCCCGAAAATTTGAGGAATGTTGAGCTGGGGGTTTAGACTTTAGAGGTTAGGGGTTTAGGACGTGTTGCAGGAATGGAAAGTTTGATTAGTCTGGGATATGTCTGGAATCTGGAGAGCAATACTAGTGTCAAGCTGAAAATTATACACCGCATCCGGCCAATCTTACCGTCTACTCACCCGTGTTCGGCCCCACCCGATGATCTCACCGTTAAATTTCCAGATGCGTCGAATACACAGTAGATACTGCACATGGAAATGACAAGTAGTTCAAATATGGGCTCCAATTTCTGCATGTTACATGGGGCCAGTTACTATGGTGCATCCTCTCACTGTGATCCACCACATGATCGATTTAAGAAAATGAATACCGGATTAGAGAACAAAGCCGAAACATACCACCATTTTTGCTGAGTTTTAGTCCTGAGTGCACCGAAGAAAGCAGAGTTTTAGTCCTGAGTGCACCTAAGAAATACTTTCGGAGGCTGTTCACTTTTGTTCCTAGACCTACAAACTACTTGCAGGAGTTGCAGGGCATGTCAACCTCGATTTTGAATTCGATGTTATAGAGGTGCTCCTATTATAAGAACTGCCAACCTAGACACAGCAAATGTGATCCAGGCAGCAAGTAGATAGAGGAATAGAGAGTTGAGCATACAGCAAGTGCTTTATGTGGTTCAAATACTGTTCCTTTAAGTCATACATACCAATCAGGGTGTAGTCAAGTTCAGTTCACAACAGTCTACAACCAGTTCTTATGAAAATGCCTCAGCTCTTAGGTGTGGTGGTTCCATTCATCAGTAAGGTAAGATCAACTCCTGGGTGTGAAGATTTAGTTACTTCCAAGGCTTCCAGCATTTCCCATTTCACCCTAAGAGTGGGCATGCTCTTTGTTTGAAAGATGCTGGTGAGAAAGAATGTGGTGGTTCCATTTAACAAAGGATAGAGAGTGCAAGGAGAACACACTGCTTGACTCTTCTCTAACCCTGACAAATGGAACCACCACAATCCTCATGGGGTTACTTCCAGCATTTCCCAGATCAACAATTTAGGCAATTACTATTATGTTCAAGCTGATAGATTGATACACCTCAAACCCATGAAGGCATAAGTCGGATTGAACCCAACATCAGATCAAATTGCAAGTGCATACCAGGTAACCTTTTCATGTACAAGCACAAACAATTCTGTCACAAACTAGTTCAGAATCAAGATAGAACCAAAATAGACCTGTGATTGAATGTACTCATGGATTCTCATGAATCAGGATCGAAAACCAAGACACTTGAAAAAATCATAATGCAAAATGTTAAAGAACCTATTTTCAAGAAAAAAGAATAAAACCATCATCAGAATGGAAAGTTGTTCTCATCCACAGTAGACATTGATTACTGTGTAGGAAGGTGTCCTAAGATTATTCCATTTTTATCACACGATGTAAAACATTCACAATGCAAAACAGCTAGTAATTCACAAAACACAAATGAGATTAGATTAGATTCAGAAGTGATATCAGTTAGCTTCACTCGATAACGAATATCTCAGATCAAGTGTTGGATTATTTGATATTTGCTTCATCCCAATCTAACCAAAACACAACCAATTAGATTCAGAAGCAGAGAAAAAACAAAACCAATCAAAAATTTAAGAACGAAACAAAATGGGAAAGGAAGATTGACTCAGTGGTGGCGATGGTATATTGGTTCGATTCTGCCAACAATTTTCCTCAACCATACTCAGAAGAGGGAGCTTGTTATCCTCATAGCAACACTTCCTTTCCCGAAGATTCAAAAAACACAAAATCATTCAAAAAAATAGTACAAAAATTTTGAAGAGGAAAATTGAGAAAGATGGCTCAGTTCAGCGGGGTTGTCGACACGCAAACAACTCTAAGAAATGTTAGAGAAGCCTACAATCCGGTCTGTTGAGCTTGAATTTATTGGGTCATCACCGCCATCTTATTCGCTACTTCCAATTGATAAAAAAAAAATTGTAAAAGAAAAGAGAAACAAATGAAAACTAGAGAGCAGTTTTGCAGAGTGGAGGAGGAGAGGTTGACTGCAGAGAAGTGTTTTTGGGTGTGATTTTATAGGAGGAAGAGAGAGCTAGGGTTTCGTGTGTCTTATTTGGGCTGCCGCGTTTCTAGGTGACTTAGCAAAGTGATCCATTGGGCTTTGAATTAAGATATGTATCTTCGACCCGACCCAAACTCAGTTCTAATGGTTTTTCAATTTTTGCACATTTTTTGTCTTTCAAAAAAAAATTTAAAAATAAATAAATAACTTTAACTCACCCCCGCACGATTACATGCTAGCCTTCCTGCACGCGTGCGCTGACACATTCATAAACTCTTATAACATATAATTATATTACAATTTTGCATATGTCTACAACCATATTCTGGACTTGAAAAAAAAATATATTATTTATACAGAAACATCAATCGGTCTACTAAAATATGTACAATTTCTATGGCATGAACGTATGGAGGCTAGACATGTTTAGTAAAACTAATTATTATCGGCACTACCATGAAAAAAAAAACATATTATCTTGAAAGAGGCTATTATACATGTATCTATACAAATATATATACAATAAAAGTTCACATGCTCTAATCAACTACGTCTCAGCCATCTATTTGTCAACCGTCATCGCTCAAACTACAAATCGTCATCTAACTTTGGTCCTCGATCTTTATATTCTCATGTCTTTCAAAACCTTTTCATATGTTCAGCTCCATTTCCTTGTACATTCCTACAAATAGTAAGAACTACATGAACTTAACGACAGTAATAAAAAAACATCCATTCAAATAATGCACTTTGTAATCATATGTATCATTGAGGTACCTATAAAGATGACATATCATTTGCATTCGAATGAAGCAAAACTTCTTTAAATACGACTTTCTTAGTAAACACGTCTTCACCAACCTTGGAGCCTTTCTTAACAAAGGATACTTGTATTCAAAGTATGAACTCTTTACAAGGCTTTCTTTGATGGCTTTCTAGGATGTCTAGGATGATTTGGCCAAGTGCATTCACCACCTATTTATAGCCTATCACCTCCTCAATGGATGGCTATGATTAATTGTATCTAATGGCTACAATTACACCTTCTAGAATGTACTACAATTATGTACAAAAATATGTCTAAGCTAGAGAATTCTAAAGAGTTATAGAATTCTTCATGCATGTCCACCATGTTATCTCCAACCTAGAGGATTCTAAGGAGTTCTAGAATTCTCTAGGCATGTCCACCAACTCTAGATATTTCCACCATGTTCTATGAATGTCAAAGTGCTTCTCCTTAGGCTTGGACCTTACATGATGGACTTGTGTCATGGACTTACCTCACTCAAACTCGGTCCATGACATAATGGTCACTTAAAGTCAGCGAAAGAGTTGAAGGCTTTCAACAAGTGCATTAGGAAGTATCAAATGGTTGAGCAATTTGATAGGTTGTGGCATGATATGCTAGATGAATTTGATCTCCACGACAATGATTAGATCAACAGTATGTATGAAAAGAGAGACAAGTTTTGTCAAGTATTTTTCCGTGATATATTTATGGCTGGCATGAGAAGCACACAAAGGTGTGACGGAATGAATAAAGACTTCAAGCTTGTCCTATCGATAAGCAAAAACCCTTGTACGGGTTGTTTCGTAATGGTAGACATTTCTAAAACAGTAGTATGTTTAATGTTAAATGTGTCTTATGATTTGCAACATTTTCTGTGATATTTTTCATAACAGAACTAGCTGTTTCTTATGATGTTGTAGACAGTCTCAAATTTTTTTTTGATTTCCCTAATGTCTGCTTTTGTGTGATTTAGCTCATTTGAATGGTAGATTTTTCTAACGAAAACTGTATGTATAGAGAGACTTCACGGAGAGTTAACGACGTTAGTTTACTTTAATTTGCTATAACAAGTTAAAACTGGTTAGATATACATATTCTAAGGCACACAAGTGGAACCCTTAGAAGATACATACAAACGAGAAACTCTCACAGTTTGTTATCATTTTGATCTAAGTGTTACAACAAATCTCTTACTCTATATTCATCGAGAATCACTCGTCTTCATATGTGAAACCAAATTCTCATTTGAATATTTGATCACGTTATCCAAATGTTGAACCATGTACTCTCAAAAAACAACAACATTGATTTTGGTACAAGTAAGAGCACAAGTACTAGTGTAATTTGACAACTCTATTCGATATGCATACTTTGATGGATTTATCAACAGGCCGGTTCACACCAAAGTAAGAATTGAGGAGGTTAACAACAAGTGAACTTAGGAGTGGACACTTGCTGGGGAAGAAATGCAAACTTTCACATTAGATGCATCTATAATGATCACGTACAAATGAGTACATGAAATTCTAAGCTCAATGCAGATATGGTATAGAAAATGAAGGGCCACATATGAAAAAAATATAATCGAAATTTCATTTGTAACGATTAAGTGTTTTATTAGTTATTTCGCGTCGAGTACGACTTCACGTCAAACCATATAAATAAATTTTAAAAATTATCATATTTATTATATATAATTCGTTATCCATGAATCATACCATGACAATTCACACCAAAAAATCCACCACAATATCCAAATTTGAGCTCCGTTTCATTTCAGCAATCACAAAGACACCAAATTTAGAATAAAAATCAACAACACAAGTAAAAGAGACACCAATAGAATTGGATAATGAAATAGATTGATCTTTGTTTTTGACCATCAAAGTTTAACACAACCAAATTAGAAAGGGACAGACCCAATTTCCATTTTATATAACCAGGACCACTCAAAACTCTATTTTTCTTATTAAATGAAAACGATTTTTTCCCAATATTCATGCTCTGCAATATACCCAGTTTTTTCCCTCCATTCATTAATTACCATCCAGATTATTTATTTTATCTAACTTTTAAATTTAAATTTAAATCTCAATTTCATGAGCATCACTCACCAACTCAATTCTTGAGAAAGTCTGAAGCTTCTGTTTAGCTAGCTGACAAGTCCCCGCACATTCAGCACTGTTTAGCTAGCTGACAAAGTCACCATTCCATTACCAAACTCAACTCAGCTCAACACAACTCAACTCAACTCGTCCAGTTCAACTCAGTGAGCTACTACTGAGTTGGGTACTCTGCTATTCTTTGTTGAAACAGAGACAAAGTGGTTTCTGCTGTTTTGGGTGTTGTTCATATAGAGCTAGGGTCATGCTCTCGCTCTCTCTGGGTCGATTGGTTGCTGTTTCACCTACTATAAATCGCTATGGATCGTATAGTTTGCATGGCTCCACCTCCAGATTCAACCACAAATCAAGCTTTAGGTTGCGATCCATGGCGTCCGAGTCTGACCCTTCTTCTTTTGCTGAATCTATCAATTCTGAGTCAGCTGAAACTAACCCATCTGGGTACTCTCTCTCTCTCTCTTCTGCTAAAGTTTTGTTCTTCTTTGGGTTCTGATGTCCAATCATATTGATTCTTGTTAAGTGAGAGTTTAGTGATTAGTTGTTGTTGATGGATGCATGGTTGATTTTTGGTGTCAATTGGACTTAGCAATGATGTGAGGGATCACTTTGTGGCTTAAAGTTTGGCGCTTCAATATGAATATGCAGATTCTGTATTATAGAGGGACCTGAAACAGTGCAAGACTTTGCCAAAATGGAACTGCAAGAGATTCAAGATAATATTCGGAGTCGCCGCAACAAAATTTTTTTGCATATGGAAGAGGTGGGAAACTTGTACCACAATCTAAGTAGGCTCTATTTTGTCAATTTTCGGTTTTTGACTAAATGAACTTCGATTTTTGTAGGTCCGCAGGCTGAGGATTCAACAGAGGATAAAAAACGCAGAGCTTGGAATGTCAAGTGAAGAGCAAGAAAATGAACTTCCAAACTTCCCATCATTCATTCCATTCTTGCCTCCCTTGGTAAGTTTCCTCTATGACCAGTAGTGTTAATATGAGTTATGAAGGTTTAAGTTACCTGGCAAAGAATAGGTTAAGGAATAAAAGTTTTCTTACATGGTGAATTCATTTGTTGCAGACTTCAGCAAACCTTAAGCAATATTATGCTGTTTGTTTTTCTCTTATCACAGGAATCATCCTTTTCGGGGGCCTCCTAGCACCCGCTGTAAGTCATTCATTCATTGGCTTATGTTGACTAGTTCAACGTTTCTAAAATTGATTAAAAGCATTACATTTTCTCAATTTTTTTTTGCCTCTGATAACAATCAGAGTGAGGCAATATAACAAATGAAATCTTATTTTGGAAGATTTCTTTACAATGTGGATTGAATTGTTTCTAAACTTCTTTTATTATTTCAGTTAGAGTTGAAGCTGGGAATTGGAGGCACGTCATATGAAGACTTCATACGTAGTGTGCATCTGCCTATGCAGTTGAGGTATGTGTAGCCTGATATACAATTGATTTTTTTTTTGAAGTCCAGAAATTTCAGATTACCTTTCTTGATATGAATCTTTCAGTGAGATACTTACCATTTTTGAGATTGAATGTGGTAGCAAAAGGTAATAAGTTTTACTGAGGAAACCACACAATCTAAACTGATGAGGTTCAGGTTTCACACATTGGAAAACTATTTTATATATGGGGACATGAAGCTAATCATGATAATACAAGTGTTTTTTTTTTTTCACTCCAGTTTCATTTGTTTACCTGCTTTTTCTGTTATTCACCAAAAAATGCTTTTCTGTCAAATTGCAGTGAAGTTGATCCCATAGTTGCATCCTTCTCGGGAGGAGCAGTTGGAGTGATATCCGCACTGATGGTGGTTGAAATAAACAATGTAAAACTGCAGGAGCATAAGAGATGCAAATATTGTCTTGGAACTGGTATGACATTTGAGTTCTTGTGATAGGTTTTACTGTAGCTTTTTATTGTCTATAAGTGAGATGTTTGTATTGGTTAGCACATCTCTAGCTTAATCTATGTGGCATCTGAAGCTAGAGTTCCAATTTTCTTGTATGCTCCATTATATTGATGATAACGATAATAGAGAAGTGAGAAGCTTTTAACTAACATTTTGATGACAAAGGGAGAAACGGAGAAGTAACACATTGTTGTTTTATAAGGCATGAACTATGAATTCAAATTTTATCCACTTCTGTGCTTGGTTTTTGGTAAACGATTTGTATATTTCATGTGCCACAAGTTTGTATGATGATCAGATTCTTAAAGGACTTGAATCCTTTTTTGAAATGCTTTTAAAGCTTGTTGCCTATAAATGGTTCAAATTTTTGAATCCTTCTTTGGTTTCAATTCTTAGCCAAGTTAGTGTAGGATTCAGTTCTTTATTAACTCATATCCCTACACACACCCACACTCATGTATTCACATTTTCAGTTCAGTATTCAACTCTTGTCCTCACTCTGCTTATTATTTTATGTGTATAGTTATACGTAGGTGATGCTAACTTACTGTATATTTTTGTAGGATATCTTGCTTGTGCTCGGTGTTCAAGCACAGGAACCCTTGTGCTTGCTGAAGCAGTATCAACCATTGACGGTGGAGATCAGCCTCTGTCACCACCTAAAACTGAAAGATGTTCAAACTGCTCGGGAGCTGGAAAGGTTGGATATTTGAAACTGTTAATTACTGGATGTTGCTTGTTAATTAGCTCTTCCTGCTGGCCATATCAATGTATTTGGCTAATCATAGAGATTGAGGATAGCCACTTCAAGCGACTGATTGCTGATATATTATGTTGAGTAACAAGATCTCATGATTTCCTTGTCTGTGATTGGCAGGTTATGTGCCCTACATGCCTTTGCACTGGGATGGCCATGGCTAGCGAGCACGACCCTAGAATTGATCCCTTTGATTAACGTTATTCCTCAGCATCTATTGTTCCTCTACTTACAAGTTAGACCTTACAATCTTTCTCTTGCTGTCAAACAAATGTTCTTGTGCTAGAACCCTGAAATATAAGTATATAAAAACGGTTCAATATTATGAATATGCAAGTGAAGAGTTTTCTATCTTTTGCAACTTCGGTTGAAAGTTCGTCATGGTGGTAAAATCTGCATCATTTTCAGTAGGGACTTTCAGCAAGTTTCTCCGCCCCACAGTTGAAATTTATTAGCAATCAAGGCACAAGTACTGTGGATGAATGGTCAAGTTTTCCTGATAATCATCTGACTTTATACCTCTTGTCAAACAGAAGTCACCTAGTACACAGGCTGAGGCCTGAGTGAATCCCTCATTGAAATACAACAAAATGAATTTGATTATACATTATTCATCAGAAAATTTACATATTTTATGTGTTTTGTTGCCAATCTTACACTCGATGCCACTGAATCTACTGGTAAAAATACTTTTCTGTAATGACCCCGCAACTGTAGATTTTCTTCTTTCATCTTCGACCACTTTCTTTAGGTTGGAAAAAGGCAATGCCACTGAACTGGTGTCGCCTAATGCCCAAGCCACTGATATATGAGGGCGTGGATCCTGTTATCAACACCAAAAGATTGGAAAAAGGCAATGAGTAATGTTCATGCTATCATGCTCTATCATTCGTAAGCTTTTCAGAAGGTATTAAGAACGCTAACCTTGTAAAACTCCGGGAGATTGTGAAGCTTATACACTTCATTGACAGCTTGAATCTGCTTTGTTATCTGAAATCAAATGAATCACAAAAAATCACACAAGTAATATTGTAAGTTATCTCAGGCATGCATCAATGATACACAAAACAAGCATGCGTCTGCAAAATCTAACAAAGTGGAATCAGAAGCCTTAAAAACGTCATTGGAATTTAAACATTGGTATGTTGGGGAGGTCCATAGCATATGATGAATCTTGCACAATAGGAATGCGATTTAGGCCTAGCTATTCAGATTTCCAATATGTCTCATATATTTCTATGTCTAGCATATATGTGAATAATATTCAAGCATGAGCTTGCAGTAAACCCCGTATACACATTACAGAATACATCTTCACTCTTCTGTTTCATCATCATATATGAAGTACAGATATCAAGATCATTCAGTGTACAGCCTAACAACAAAATATCTACGCAGGCACAAAATCATTGATACAAATTCCAATAAATATTATCATTTTCAGTAATTTAACTAGTAACTTTAACATCTATATCAAACTCAAAACATTAACAGGAGAGGAAGTTCTCAAGCATACCTCGGCTAACCCAGCAGTAATAACTTCTACCGATACAAAGGTGCGTGTATGATCATCGTTAACAAAAACCTCCCACTTGCTAAAATCAATCCAATAACTGTTTCACACAAACAACACAGATTAAAATCTGAAAATCTGAAACTGAACAAGGAAAATCAACAGCACCATGTAAAACAAGGTAATGCAATCATACCGCCTCTGAGTCTGCAGCTTCTGCTTCAGCATTGCCACCAATGAGTCAATCTGATGCACCCGAATCGGCACAGTCCTCCCCAAACTAATATGAAACTCCCTCCCCAACGCAACCTGTGCTCATCTTTGCACAAAACCTCAAGCGGCACATCAACATCCACAGCATGGAGACCAGACACAACAGATGACAGCCTCCTCATAAACAATGCCATCTCTTTCCTCGGCGCCGCCGGTATATAAACTGAAACCACAAAAAAAAGCCTTAGCCTAACCCCAAATTACTATCACAAATTCACAATTGACAATCAGAGAAGTTGAATATACCTGGAATGTAGACATGTAGAGCGTAGTTCCCTTCCACATGAGGAAAGTTTCTCACTCTGCTGGCCTGACTCGCCGAGTAGTCCAGAAATCCTTCAGAGGCAAAACGTCGAACAGTTGGTGTGCATAACTCATACAGCTAATTCCGAATCGAAAAGCGAAGAGAGTGATCGAGATTAGAGGCTTACCTAATGAATTGGGGGAGTCGAGAAGTGATAGAGGCGGCGGAGGAAGAACCTGGGCTGATTCTTGAGATGTTTTCTTCTCCGGCGGTGGCGCCGGTGACTCGGTGTCAGAGTCCGACGAGGGTTCTCCGTAAGATGCTATCAGTGCCTCCATTTTTTTTTTGCCTCCGGAAGAGGAGCTTTTGGTTTTATACTTTTTGGCAAATTATTGGGCCGAGTGGCTAATATGGTAAGGCCCAATAGGCCCATGGTTTTCGAACGAGGGAAAACCGAAACGAAATTCAAGACATTTGGTCAAATTCACGGCGGAGGAGTAACGGAGGAGCGGACGAACCGGATTTCTAGGAATTTCAGAGCCACCAAGGCTCTTATCGACCGGAAACGCCCCCGCAACGACGCTGTTTCGCCTGATTCGCACTTCCTTCACAGCAAGTAAGTCCTCCACTCTCAAATCTCTGTTGAAGTTCGTTTTATGTATGATTGATTGAATCGTCGGTTCAATTTTAGATTCCGAACTGCACCTCAGCTTAATCGGCGAACGCCATTTGCTGAGCTGCCGTTGAATACTCCGTCTCCGTTTAACGTGAACCGCCGCAACTTGGCGGTTTTTGAGTTCAGCTCCGGTTCGTATTGTGAGAGCTCAAGCTCAGTCGTCACTCGGATTGAAGATTCGCTCACTACTCCGATCAGGCAACCGCAGTTTTCTACTCCGGTTGATTCTTTCTCAGCGGCGACCAGAATTCTGGACGACGACGAAGATTTCGATGAGAGGGCTCTGCAGGAGATTGACGCCTTGATCGAACAGAAATCTCGGCAAGTTCAGCATAATGTGAAAGGTTCTGCGGCGGCGCGGATGAGCAATGGCGGTGGAGCCGATTCTGCTGAAGATGGATTACCGAGCATGCCGGAGGAGTACTCTAAGTATTTAAAGTCTCTTAATGACCGGCAGTGCGAAGCGGCTTGTAGTGATATTGCAACACCATTGATGATTTCTGCAGGGCCTGGAAGTGGAAAGACCTCAACTATGGTGGGGCGTGTTCTAATGCTGCTTAATGAGGTACTGCTGAGTTTCTATATGTTGTGTCTGTTTGTCGTATTTTGCTTGGTTATCATCTTGAACCGAAGAGTTTGGTTTGTGTTGTTTGCATATAGGGGATTAGTGCATCCAACATTCTAGCAATGACTTTCACTATAGCAGCTGCTTCCGAGATGAGAGAGCGCATTGCAAAGGTGGCTGGGAAAGCAGCTGCAAAAGAACTAACAATCAGCACCTTTCATTCATTTTCGTTGCAGCTTTGTCGAGCGCATGCAGAGAAGTATACAGTGTTTATAAACCTCTCTTTTAAGTAACATTAAGTTAGTGAATTACTGAATTTTGATATAATATTTTGGGTTGCTTGTGTTCCAGACTTGAGCGCACACCAGAGTTCTTAATATATGGACATGGACAACAGAGAAGAGCAATTATTGAAGCTGTGTGGTTATCCGAAAATGGAAAGAGTAGACCGAAGCATAGTGTTGTCATAGAAAGTGAAGAGCCTAATGGTTTAACCTCTCCTCATCATTTTAAGGATGCCGCGAAGAAATGGCTGAAATTTGTTACTCAGGTTAGTGTTGAATACCAACTTTGATGTTCCATGCTGTAATGGATTCAAATGAATACCAACAATGCTCAAATGAAATATGTATAATAAGAATAATGGAAGATGAATCGTCTGTCCCAGATCATGTATATATCCTTCAACACTATTTCATTACTGTGTGAGCAACTGACAATCTCTCCCAGTTCTTAGTCTCTCTTTGTATTAATGAATTGACTTCATGTGTGGCACAATCAATAAATTTTGTTGTACTTCAGGCGAAAGCTTCTGGAAAGACTTACAGTAAAATGGGCAATGAGATAGGGGTAAGCTGATTACTAGATGTTTCAGACAAGTTTCTTAGTACTACTGCTTTTGATTTTTATATATGCATTTGAATCAGGCTGAGATTCTCGGAAACTACAATCATATCTTAAAATCTTGCAATGCTTTGGACTACCATGACTTGATTAGCTGTTCTGTGAAGCTGCTCATGGATTTTCCTGAAGGTCAGTAGCATCCAGATATATTAAATGTATGTTGAAGTTTCACAATTTTGTCATGTCCTGACAATTGCTTGCTCCACTACTTAGTGTTAAAGGAGAGCCAGGATTCATGGAAAGCCATTGTCATAGATGAGTTTCAAGACACAAGTGCTATGCAATATAGGCTTCTGCGGATTCTTGCATCTCATAACCACATCACCATTGTTGGAGATGATGATCAAGTAAGCTGCATCTCATTGCCAAAGCTATTTCTCTCTCTCTCTCTCTCTCTCTCTCTCTCTCTCTCACACACACACACACACACAAAGAGTTAGTTCTCCTCAAGCTCCTTAGCTGCTCTAAAGTTAGTATCATGTCTCCTGCTGCAGTCCATTTTCAGTTTCAATGGAGCAGACATTGCTGGATTTCATTCCTTCCGTAAGGATTTCCCCAATTACAAAGAGGTCCGCTTTGCCATTTCATTTCCAATTTCTTTTTTATTATATAGAATTACTATTTTATGTATATCATATCTGTATTGTGTACACTTCCTAGAAATAAACTTCTCTGTAATTTGGTTTCTAATGATGCAGATTAGACTCGATAAAAATTATCGGTCTACATGCTATATTGTGGAAGCTGCATCATGTGTCATAAAAAACAATAAGAAGAGATGTCAGCTAAAGAATGTTGACACTGACAACTGTTCTGGATCAAAGGTATATATATTTTTCCATGCTGTAATAAGTAATAATTGATGGCATTTTGTTTTGCTAGTGTATAGTTACACAGGTCAGATGTATTTGCTGACAAATTGTAGATAGTTATCAAGGAATGCCACAATGAGGTTGCACAATGTGCCTTTGTTGTTGACAAGATTTTGGAGGTCACATCTAACCAATCAGATATAAAGTGCTCATTCGGAAACATTGCTATCCTTTACCGGAGGCAGGTCAAGTTTACTTTCCCTAGTGTTACTGTGAATTCGGGAAACTATTTGGTACTTGTTGAGAGAATTTTACTTCTGTATTTGTACTACAGGTATCAGGAAAAGTCTTCCAAACAGCCTTTCGTGAAAGGAACATACCTTTTAATGTTCATGGAGTAGCAGTTTATAGAAAGAAGGTACTTAGTATTTTGAGATTTCAAAACCGATATTCTCTGCTTTCTGTACTTGTCTTTCAACGTGATTTTGTCTAAGGTGGCGGCAAGTATAAATATGGTTGGGTGTATGGAAACAAGGATTTTGTTCCTTTTCACCTGAATCTCAGTGTCACTGGTCCCTTCTTGTTTGATCTTGCTTTTCATGACCAAGTGGGCTAGCTAATTTAACAAGGTTCCATGTACACACAGATAACTTGTCTTTTCTTTAAGCCCATCCTGGAATGGTATAGAGAACAAATGTGATGAAACATATGTTACTTATAGAAATGTGCTGTTTTCTATTTGGCAAGGTGTATGTTCTTCCCATGTTTTTATTTAACATTTCAGCCTGATACAGTATTAAGATATTGATTGCTTTAATGATTATATAATCGATTTTAACATTTTATTAGTTGATGCGCTGTGTGATACTGTATGTAGTTGTTGGTTGCTGATGTAGTAGTTGTCTAATTCTAGGTAGTCAGAGCCATTATTGCTATGCTTAAAACAACTTTGCTGGATGTGATGATGGATCATACCGCCGAGTCTTTAAGGCTTTACTTCCTTTTGAGAAAGAGGAAAAGAAGAAGGTACATATTCAATGTACCATTACCATTATAAAATTCCTTTCAGTGCTAGATTGTATTTGCTTCTGCTATGGAGTATTCAACTCTGTTCTTTTTTGCACCCTCAATGCTTTTGCTCACGTCTCTAACTCTGACTCTCTCTCTCTCTCTCTCTCTCTCTCTCAGGTGATTGATTACATCGACAAAATTTCTACTGCCAGAAAATTCAGCTTCATATCAGCTCCTGGTGAAATTTTCAGTGCAAAAGTTTCTGGGAACTTGAAGAGGTATGTAGACAAGTTTCTTATACATTTTTTGGCTACCTGTACACACTTTTACTTTTATTTTCTGCATATTTATTGTACCTCCCACTGTTCCCAGCAAAAATTTGCTATTTAAGCTTATTATTCATACGTGTACTCTGTGAGCTTTGTCTGATTCTGTGTTTTTCCATTTTTCTTTTTTGACAAGTGTTGAGAGTATTTATTCTGTACTGATTAAGGGTCCCTGGGATTAATAACAGGCCTCAGCTTACTCAAGGACGCAAGGTGCTGTTGACACTAGAAATGATTTCAAAACTCGTTCACAGGGTATGTATATATGGTAAAATGTAGCATCTCTGGCTTCTAATTGGCATGAGGTGGTGGTAGTAGTTTTTAATTCTAGTGGAAAAATTGAACATAGATTTCATCTTCTTGGGTGATAAATTGAAGAGGTTGTTTTCTATTTGGTTTGAGTTGTCTAAAGTGTGGCTATGTATGCTGCGAGAACTGTGGCTATTCGTCTTTACTTCAATTCTGAGTTTCGTCAGTAATTTCACTTATCCATACATACAGGAACAATCAATTTCAGCTGTTGTGACCTCAGTGGCGAACATGGTACCACAGGTTCGAATCTCACTTATGCACTGTTGATGTTATAATTTTTAATTTTAATTTTTATTGTATGTCACTTAACTCTGAGGGATGAGGTTATGAGGCTTGGTACAATCTTCTTTTGTTTCCTACTTATATCCCATGTAGCATTAACCATTTCTCTTGTTCCACTTCAATGTATAGAAATACCTTCTGGAGCAGCGTGCTGTCATCGATGTTAATGGTGGGAAGTTGCTAAATGAAGACAATGACATGAGATCTGTGAGTTTGGCGTTTCATGCCGATGATATAATCTGAAAGATCTGCTACATAAATATCTTGATTTTGCATTTTTTCTTCTCCTAGCTCATTGGTTTTGATTGGTGATCGATCTTCTAGCTGCTGAAATTAACTCCATCTGGATGACTATTGTTGATGATCTCAAGGTTTCATTACAGCATTTACAAGCTTTCTTCACAATCAAAATTGATTGTCTTTCTCAGAAATTAGACATATTGAGAAATCTAGAGTTCAACTAGATATGTATGAGAAATTATGAATATTCTTTGCTGCTAGAACATTATATAAAAGTATAAAACAATAGGACTCCTTACTCCTTACTCGTTAGTTCCAATCACAAGTACAGTAATTTATGTTCAATAGCAAGTAAAGAACGCAGTTATCAAATGGACATTTTTATGGTTTTTTAAATTCTTTTTACGTTTTTTTTTTCTTCATCTTTTTGGGATCTTATTCTGTATGTAAAATTAAGTTAACTTTACTTCTCCCATTAGTCTTTGGTCATCCATGTGGTGAAAATGTAAGTTTTCTTTGTTCTTATTGCAGGCTCTTCAGTACCTACTGGATGACATATCTGATTTTCTATCTATTCATTTTGCTGCGGCAGATGGGGAGAGAGAAGTCATAAAAGGAGAGAAAGGCTGTCTTAACTTACTGAACTCTTTCATTGACTATATATCTGAGCGGGAAAGTGAAAACTTTCGCTCCCGAAGACATGATAACCAAACTTCTGTTACCTTGACTACCATCCATCAGGTTTGGTTAATCTACATCTCACTCAAAAGTCAAAACTCCCTAATTTTAAACACTGTTATTTCTATTGGTTCCCGTCTGGGTTCCTGCAAACATTCTTCATTATTGTATTAATTCACTGTCTTTCTGTTTCCTTTTCATGCAGTCAAAAGGTTTAGAATGGGACATTGTTTTCATTATCAAGGTACTTGCCTTAGGATAAGTGACTGAAATCATATTTTTTTGTTATTTATTTATTTATTTGTAGAGGTGATCTGTTATTTTCTCTGTAGACTCTGAGATTAGACATGCTAATGCTACAGATGGCTTATGATTAGAAATTCTATTTCCTTTGACTCATGGAGACGTCCTTTGAAGTTTTCTTTATTGCTCATGTTTCATGCTCATATCAACAACACAGGTAAACGAATGTGAGATTCCTTTGTTGCATGAATTCAATGGTAATACAAAAGAGAATGGGACGTCCATTGAGGTATGTTGTAACTGCTCAACCTGTCTTTCATATATATGATTTTTGTAGCGCTCTCTTCAAGTATTCTGTCTCTTTAATTCGTAGGAGGAAAGACGCCTATTATATGTTGCAATGACTCGTGCTCGAACGAAACTTTTCATTCTTTATGTTTTGACGGATTCCAATTGGCAGGTCTGTTTTAGCTTTATACTTTATTATGCTTGTATTTATTTATATTCCTTTTTCCACTATTGCTGTGACTAACAAGGTAATTTCTTCAGATGCTTCAACCTTCACGGTTTCTCAGAGAAATTCCAAATCATCTTCGAGAAGAACAGGTGTGTTGTACTGTTCATTATTTTTAGATGCTGTGTTTACAAGTAATAATAATCATGGGTAAGTGTTTCAAATGTTTGCAATCAAATCTTTTGATAAGTGTGCTGCTTTTCCAGAATGAGAACTGAAAAAGGATGTTTAGTTGCCATTGCATTTGACAAGGCTGTTGCATCAGTTGCAAAAATTGGTCTAATGCCTTTGCTTTTGGAATATTGTACAGCCTTGGTGCTAGTAGTTAATGGTGTTACCATTTTGATTAATTACATTTTGAACTCAATTACAATGATACCGGCAAGATAGATTCTTGTTGATTGTTCCCTTCTGACTTTGGTGAATGAACCATAAAATCCAATATTTGGTAGATTTAGTTCCACAAGGATCTTTGTGCACACATTTCACATGATTTGTTGTACAAGTTGAAATGCTTTTACTTTGCATTGAAGAATCTTATAGTTTGTTAACTTATTTAATACACCTATTGTATAAAGTCTTGTTTTTTATGTTGATGGATGGCATTATGTATCCAGGATGACACAGGAACACATGATTTACAGTCAAAACATCATGAAATTTCAAAAGGAAATACTGAGTTGTTGGCTGATCTACGACCAAACATTCAACCCTCTGAAGGAGATCTCCTGCAGAATGATTTCCACCCTAGCAAACTTGATGAAGCTTCTACAGAGTTGACTGAATTTGTGGAGGCAAACTTTGGCACTGGTTTCTTGAAAAGGTTCTGTTTCCAATTGTGAGGGGCAGTTTTATATTGGTATCAATTTTGTTTTAATTATCTGACTTTCTTTTGTCACTGTTTAATAGATTCTGTGTGGACGAGAGATCAATTATCTCACACTTATTTAATGAGTGGGCTAAGAAACAAGCATTTCAACATCCTAAGAGGTTGCTTGACAAGGTGAATTGGTTTTACCTATTACTACTGCATATAGTCAATGCAATACTAAATGTTAGGCAGTAAAACTCTATTCATTTGATGATGTGTAATCGTGACACACTCTTGGGATAAACCATTGACAGTTTCAAACTTTCAATATGTACTTGATTTGGTATAGGGCTTAGTCTTTTCCAATATGTGCATTCTACTTAATCAGGAATAGTTTCAAATTCTTGAAACAGATAAGAAACTCTATTTTTCCTGTACAGTTTCCTATTTTAAATTGGAGTCAAAGGGAAGGGTGATGCTGAGCACTGTTTTCTGTTGTACCTTGTACAGGTGGGTTTTGTTATAGATGAACGTCTGCGAGTGAAGAACTACAAACACAAGGTATTAAATTCAGTCCTTCCATTTTAGTACAATCACTATTTACCTCTTTTGCAAATGTTGTCCGTCATTACTTCACTTGTACTTCTAGGTTGATAACTAATGGCGGAGTTCCTCTTAACCTATGTGCGGGTTTTAAATGATTGGGGGTTCAATGAAAATAGAATAAAGTGATATGCATGTGTGTGTGTGTGTGTGTATATATATATATATATATATATGCATGCTTGAACTTAACATCCCATCTTTAAACTCTTTAATAGCTCTAATATAATCCCCTGTGATGCATCTATGGCTTCTATTCATAAAGGTAACTTAACTTCTGTGGAACTCAGGATGCATTGCGCTTGCTGAAGTCTTACTTGAAAGATGACGATGCATTTCAATATGCGGAATATGTAAGTATTACACTCGTGGCCTTAAAACAAATTGTGGAAGCTTACTATCTTAAATGGAAAAATAATTTATTATGACGAGTTTGTTTTTCCATTGACCTCTGTTCATACTTCATAGCATGCAACAAAGATTACTTCAGTTTGATTGAATTATGGTCTATGTTTCATCAGCATAATATTTCTTCCTAACAGGTTTTGAGATGGCAGAAGATACCTGCTGATCAACGTGCTCATATGATGCGGGAAAAGCAGGTTAGTCTATTTTTCAACATAGGTGCTGAAAGAGTGTTGCTCAGATGAGCAGCACACCTTTTGTTTATGTGCTTGCTTTGCAATCACTATCCGTAAATAAACTTTATACTCACTGTTCATATACTTTCAGGAGCATTTCCTGAAGTTGAGGATTGAAAACTCAATGGGTTCATCGGCACCAACACCGAAACAGGTAGCTAACACTCAATACTTGATTTTTTTTTCCTGTGTTGGACACAGTGGTCTCTTGGATTATCTTGTAGCTCATTTTGTTATCTTTAAGATTTTGCAGTACACTTTTGTTGCAGTAGAAACTTTGAGAAACTTGAGTTCAGTGCCAACTAATGCTAGTTTCAAGGATGGTGGAAAGACCAAACTAATCCCTTTCTTATGTTGATCATCAGATTTCTTATTTGCAAAGTTTGGGCTGCACCGCGGCTCCTACATCTCGCCTACATGCTTCTCGTTTGATTGAGCAGTACAAGTCACTTTGATGTAAGTATGATCTATTATTTATTTTCTTTTCTAGGAAAACAGGCGATCTTTTTCTAAAAGCTTATGACAATGACAGAAAGTCCTGAACATTGTAAATATCTTTTTTTTTTTTTTTTTTTCCTTTGGATGTCCTTGTATAGAAAAAATAGAAACCCCGAAACTATTCTATGGCCTTTCCTTCAATCAATTTTATTCAAATGACATGCATATACACGCATTTCGCAGAGGTTGTGTAAGCCTGATGATAAGCCTGACGGCAAGTAGTACCACCATAGGCAGAAATGGCACAAGCACAAACACATGCACAAACAATACGTACCACTCTGTCAAATCAGGAGAAATAGTAATCAATGCAGTGACGTACGTAGAGTACAGTGCAACACCACAAACCTGAAGCTCCAACCGCAAAGGGAAATTGGTTGTGAGGATATTGATCATGTAAAGAGAAACCGAAAACCCTATGGAGTTGTAAACTGTTTCTATGTAGTATGCTAGGTTATATGAGGCGTTAGTCGACGTCCCTGCAATGTGTGGTGGATCAGTACCATTCTTGCTTAAGTTTGTGTCCTGCCAAAGACCACCGGCAGGGTTTAGTGCAGATTCATAGGTTACTGTAGCCACTAGCACTGCCACAACTAACAGAACGTTTCGTGCATCATCAGGAGAGTCTCTGCCCCTTTTGAACTTGAAGTACTCCACCAAATTTTTTGGGTCCGTTTGCAGATTATGTTGGTTCTCGGCAGGGAAACTTAATACGGTATGGTTGTGATTAGTGTGGACTATGTCTCGTGCTCTCAAAGCTCCTGAACCACGAAGGATGCCGTCGATCTCCAGAACACCGGCTCCACTTGGGAAGATCAGTAGCAGATCAAGAGCTGTTAGACCGCTCTGGTTTGTACTGTTTACGTCCAATGTAGCAGGAGTACTAGTTCCGTTGATGGCAAGTAAACATTGCACCACCTGTGAGCTTTAAGAAAAAATGTATGACACATTTTGTGGAATGAAATAAACTGATTGAAGGCAAAAGAAAACTGAACAAATTATGAGTGAACTTTAATTTTGAAATCATGCTGGATCAAATTGCACTTGCCTGGTGTTGCTTCTTCCAGGTTGCCAGGTGAAGAACTGAGTTGCCATTATTGTCTTTCATGTTGAGGATGTCAAGTTTATTCCTTTGACGGACCAATTCCACCATTTCCCTATCACCGGCTTCACTAGGGAAAATTAGTAGCAGATCAAGAGCTGTGAGACCACTCTGATTTACATTGTTTACTTCTAACGCACATGCTAGACCAGTTCCAATGTGATCTAACCAATCCACCACCTGTGATTATGTGTGCTTAGATAATAAGTGTTTTCAAGATTACAAATTTTTGTGCTCTATCATAATTGACTAGATTGTTTCTTGATCAATTTCCAATAAATTCACCCCAGATAGATATCTATAACATTCCCATTCGAGATTATAATTAGCATTGAAGTAAGAGTGGTGGAAATGCACTTACCTGATGTTGCTTTTTCCAAGTTGCTAGATGAAGAACTGTATTCCCAAGATGATCCTTCATCTGGAGGACGTTCAGCTTGCCTATTTCTCGCACCAATGTCACCAAAACTCTAACAGCTTCAAACTGGCTGTTCCTAACAGCCAAGTGAAACACAGTCTCCCCTTGTACAGTCACATGTTCAACACTATCTGGACAAGCCAAAACCATTTCTCGGATAATACCCACCCTCCCTCTCACAGCAGCATAATGCAGTGGAGTCCATTGATCTCTTCCTTTAAGCTGGGAAAGTTTAGAGTCAACTGTAAGTAGCTCCCTTAGAATTTCCAGAAATCCATTGGCTGCTGCTATATGCATGGGGCTAAAGCCATCCTGGTTCAATTCCTCGGCAAAAGCTGGTTTCAACCTCACAATTTCCTTGACAAAATCAACATGGCCAGCAACTGCAGCAACTTGCAAGGGGCTTCCTCTGGAAGCTAGGGATACACTATGCAGAAGAAGTTGATTTTCTGCCAGCAATTGATGCAGAACCTGGACATTTCCGGTTTGAGAAGACTCAAACAGCCTTCGTGTTTGGTCCGACTCGGACAACTGCTTTGAGATGGGAAATGTTGAACATCTCATCTGTATTTCTACAATGGACTATATATTCCTGGTCTGGTGAAACAGTTCTTCACTTGATACAAATTCTCGCAGCAGTCACTAATCCGGGTCTTCACTAGATAACAAATAACGCCTGCGCCGGCCTTTAAAGTTCAAAGTCCTGGATCACACGTAATACAAGTCAGAATCTATTCTTGTAAAAATATTAACCTATTGATTATCTACCTATAATACTTCAGGAGATGACCATAAAATAATCTGGCATGAACCAACAGCCAACAGGGTCAACAGTTGGAAACTAAGAAACAATCATTCCATTCATAATTCTTTTCTTTCAAATCAAGTGAAATTGCAGAGGTTCGATATTTATACAACAAATCATATAGAAAAAGGATGCAAAATATTGAACCTTTTTCGGTAAAAAATAATAAACCTAAACCGTCGCTGATTTCCGATACATAATGTTTATTCAAACTCCGAGAAAATGTTTGAAAATTTGGGAGTTGGGGGGAGTCTAAAACTCGACCCCTCACAGCCCTGGTATTGATTCAAGATTGTACTTCTTCTCAGATGGTCCTTCAGAACCATCACCCTCTAATAGCTTTGGCTTCTTCATGGCATCAAGAGTTTGCAAATATGAGTACGAAGCATTCCTACTAGACGAATTGACTGGATTACTAATTCTGCTAGCAAGAAAGCGGCGAATCAGACCCCTCAGGAATGGAGCCATAGTGTCTGGCTCATGTTCCAAGTAGTACATAATTCCTCCCATACACAAACAGAACAAGAACACCTGTAACATGAAAAAAGCATTAATCTATGCACTTTCATTAGTCTCTCACCATCACACAACAAATTAACTATTTTAGTCAACTTAAAAACATGACCCATAGTTGTCACAAGACTCGGAACAAAATTGTCTGAATCTCTCATCTAGTTATTTGTTCAATCGATACAAAATTAAATAAGGAAATGGTCATTGAGTGCTAGATTCAACAAGGAAAACATTTTAAGAACAAAGCTAACTCAAAATTGGTTGAAGCATGTTTCCTTCTCAATGGTGACAGAGATTAAAGTCATAGGATTAAGTGGCAAGGTAATAAACCCATACCTCAGCATTCTTAATATCTGGAAGCAGGTGACGGTTTACTAAAATATACCACAAAGAATCTCCTGCCCGTGGAAGAACATATAGAGCAAGTTCACCACGCCTAGCCTTTTTCTCCAATAAAACTGAAAGAGCAGCTACACCACCAGCAGTCCAATATACAAGCTTGTTGTCTTTTGATGCAACTTTTCTGTGCAAACATATCACACCCTAGCACCAACAAAGAAAAATTAGACCTCAACCATCCAAATCATATGGATATGAGAACTTGATAAACCAGAATAGGTATGGAGAACAAAAAAAGTTTACCTGAAAGATTCCGACGAAGGCAGACAAAAATGATGTTGAGCGAACAGAATCTTTAACAGCAAACATAAAGGTGCGAGCAGGGGCCGCCAGGAACTGAAGGACATCAAGTTAAAATTAACATCAGAATTACCAAACAAAATTAAGAAGTGACAAATCAGAGAGCATACATTCGGCACACTTTACTATCCTCTTGAGATTAGCTAGCAACTATAACAATCTCATAATAATGAAAACTACAAATTCATGCTATGAGTTGATACAATTATGTAATCCATATTATAATGGCAGTTGTAAGCAGGGAAGTCAGATTGGTGTGCATCTGCATGCATGGCAACAACAGTACCCTAGAAATGCCTACTTAACTATGAAGAAGGCACTCAAGTTACAAGATATATGAGGACTACCCTAGAATACATAGTTTCCTAGGTATAAGGCACAGATGTTATATGATAATAAATGAAATGTCAAATGCAAAATCTTAAGATCAGAATCATTATAAAGGAAAGAAAACAATATGAAAGGAATTTACCTTCTGTAGGCGGAGAACGACAAATGGTACAAATGTCAAAGAGAAGTAAAGCGGAAATGTTTTCCTAAATGTAGCTGATGTTGCAGTTGCATTCTGAACTAAACAAGAATTTGTGTGGGGGTGAATAACAGAACAAGGAAAAATAGATGGAAACTCTTCCAATTTTATATCGCTTCTCCCTTTTTCAGCCAAGTAATCAGCTAGTGAGGCAATATCCACTGGATATCCTCTACAACACTCCCTTACGGCCTTGTATACAGGCGCAGCTACAGGACCAGTCTTCTGGATGAATTCATGATACGATTTAGGCAAACTCTCAGGTCGCATTACAAAGGCATACATAACCTGAAACAGAATTTGTTACTAAGTAAATGACGGAATTTCGGGAGAGCAAAACAAAGAGAGAGTTGCGCAAACATGACAAATTGCAAGCTTGACAACGAAATAAGTGCTACCTGTGCACATGCCAAAGAAAAAAGCAGAGAATCCCCATGCCTCCAATGGCTTCCCCAAAAGTGAAACTTGTTCTTAGACTTCGCAGAATTATAAGCAGACTGTAAAAAAGAAAAAGAGAGGTCATAAATTCAGAATTTGGAACTACCAATATCCAATCTAGAGATACAATATGAATCAATTTACCTGTGCTACTCTTGCTAGTAAGTACAGAGACAGTGTTCGCCTTCGGTTTGAGTCATCTAATGCTAAAATAGACAAACCGGCAATTGAACCTGCTAAGATTCTGCTCCATCATCCCCTTAAACAATGTCATTTATAACGAAAAATAATAGCTTCAAAACAAGTCGAAACATACAAACCGAAAACACACAGACAAATACTCACGCATTAAATGGCGTCTCTTTCTTTCTGTACTTTCTCAACAAGCATCTAAGAGCATGGTAAGAACCACTAAATCCACCGAAAAATAAGCCGATTCGGCACGCTTCTTCTCTCACTATCAGATCCTTCTCCGAAACAAGTTGCTGCAAAACAATAACAGCAAATGAAATTTTCTTCGTAGTTTGATTCTAACAGTTCAATTACGATTCTTAGATAAACAATTTCAATTCTTATGAACCACAAAATCCACATTCACTATACTGATCAAAACAAACTCAATTTTGATACGAAATCCTGTAAACAAAACCAAATCAGCCACGAAATGCGAATATAATTACTTGAACTGCCACTGTCTTCTACCTTAAGATCGAGCAAGGAAGAGTAGGACTGTCTGCGAGCGAGCTTAAACGCGCGGAGGAGAATCCCAATCCCAACTCTGACGCCATAGGAGAGCAGAAAGCTCTGGCAGAGGTTACCGATGGCGTGAGCGACGCAGGACTCGTCGGCGGCGTGGTCGCAGGGCGGGTGATGTCGTTGGAGGGCGGCGGCGGAGCGCTGGCGGCGCTGGAGCTCCTCAATAGCATCTCGGAGGCGGTCCTCGGCCTCGCGGAGCGGGTCGGAGGGGTCTAGGGGCGGCGGGGAGGCCAGGGGTTTGGTGGGAGACGACGGCGACGGCATTGGAGAGGGAAGGTTGGGCCTTGGGGTTTGGGCTTGGCATCTGCAACTGGATTTTGGAGGTGGTTGGTGATTATGTCAGCAATGGTGTCAGCATCGTTGGGAATTGGAATTGGGGAAGAAGAATGAAGTTGGAACGGAAAGGTCTGTTTTTTCTGTGTGGGAGATCTCTATTTTATCTGTAGCTGGGTATTTAAGTCTCATTCTATTCTGTAGTCTCTACTGTGAATCTGTGAACACTGATCTCTTATAAATTTTTTTTTCGCCTTTTATTTAATCTATTATAATAATATCAAATTTTTGCGACAAGAGGGACATAGTATCTAAACCCTGCGCTACAGATAAACAATAGATATGATCCTCGTAAAGAACATCTTGAATACTGTCAGGAGTCTCCTCTAACCACTCATTATCAGTGAAACAATTACTAAAAAGGTATACAAGTCTATTAGCAACACTATTTGCTTCACGGTAAATATGTCGAATTCTAATAGACTGAAAAACACTAAAGTAACTTTTATAATCATAACCTGGCTTATCTTTGAGAGATCTTTCTCCTCACTTTTAAGAGCAGCCACATAGGTGACAGAGTCGCTTTTAATGTCAATGTTAGTCCAACCTTGGTGAATACTAGGAAGAAGACCAACCCTACATGCCACCGCTTCCATATTAAGAACCGAGTGTGCATGTAAAAAAGGTCTTGCTACTGCAGCAATACCCATGCCAACATCATCCCTCACTACTACCCCAATTCCCACATATCCATTCTCCGAGCAAAATGCTCCGGTACACTTTACACTGGTTCATGTATAGTTAGAGTAGCTTTTTATATTCTTAACTTTTTAAGTAACAAAATTCACTTTAGAGTAAATCGGTAAAACTTGACAAAGAGAGCGTTGACAAAAGACAAAAGTATTCACACTTGTTAGAAAAATTATACAATGTGTTAATGCATATGATGCATTAACTTTGTTCTAAAGTTGTAAAATGAGTCCTCAAAAGTAAGTTGTAAAATAAGTCCTCAAAAACAGTAATATTAGTTCTCAAAGTTGTAATATAAGTCCTTAAAGTTGTAAAATTTTCTAGTTACAACATTAGTCAGCATGTATCCTTAAAGTAGTAAAATGTGTTTTCAAAATGATAATTGAGTCCTCAAAATGATTAAAAAAAAGTTGTTACAACTCTGAGGACTCATATTACAACTTTGAATACTCAATTACCACAATGACGTATGAGGACTAATGTTGTAAATAATTTTTTTTTTACAACTTTAAGAACTCATATTACAAATTTAAAGACTCATATTACAACTTTGAGGACTAATATTACTACTTTGAATACCCATTTTATAACTTAGATGACAAAGTTGATGCATCATCACATGCATTAACACACCCTAGTCTTACCGCACTTGTTATGTAGGAATTATTTATCGAGGACGTTTCGTCGTACCTTGTGTCATTTTATTTTGGTTTGAACTTTGAAAGGAGATCAATTGGTTGATTCAAAGTAAATTCTCCGACTCACCAATTGTTTCATTTGTTTGTATAAAGAGAACTTTCATGTACACACAAAGTTTAAGGTCGCATGATATTCAAGAATTCCAAATTTTAGTTTGGTACTTGCAACACTAGTTTGTTGAGAAAGGCTTATAATTTAAAGTGTGTGGAAAAAAAAAAAAGTACAAGAAACACAATCAATAGAAGGATGAACTTTTATTGTGACAACAGCAGGATAATTACTGACAAAGTTCAAAAGAAACAGACTTGTTCTTTTTAGCAAGAACTATCTAGCTAGACATATTCAACAATTAATTACAGCATAAAGTTTAAGCACAACGCTATTGAGGTACCGTGAAAAAGCAAAGCTCCGTGGCAAGTTCACCAGCAAGGAACCAAGTATAGTCCAGAAACCAACTGCGAATCCCAATCCCAAGCTCAAATAGAACCACTTGTCTTCAAGAAAATCATATCCTCTCTCTTGCTCGACTGTTGGTGGTAATGGTATCACCTTGCTTGCACTGCAATTCTTGATGAGTGGAGGTCCGCAGAGTTCATTGCCAACAAAGCCGGACTGATCAAGGCTCTGAAGCTGAGTGCTTTCTGGAATCCATCCCGTCAGATTGTTGTAAGACACATTCAAGTGATTCAGAAATGTCATCCTTGTCATGCTTGCAGGAATTACACCAAAAAGATGGTTCTTAGACAAATCAAGAGATTCTAGTCGTCCCATATTACCGATCTTTGAAGGAATTCTACCGGTGATTACCGGATATATTCAAATTTTGCAGGCTGATGAGACTGGTCAGTTCCTCCGGCATCTCCCCAGATATTGCGTTGGCTGAAAGGTCCATGCTTGTTACCCATCCAAGGATCTTACTGTATTCCACTTCTCTTCCTTTTGTCACTAGGAACGAGCTATCAATGTACCTTCCATAATCGACAATATTAAGCCATTCAATGGAACCATCTGATATTGGCACTACGACCATGGCACTGAAATTCTGAAAGCATCTTGGTATTGTACCTGAGAGATTGTTATCGGCAAGGTCCAAGATTTGGAGGTTATTGAGAGCACAGAGTTCATCAGGAATGTCTCCATGTAGCTTATTCGAACGAAGGTTAAGAACCACCAAACTTGAATAGCCATTTTCTATCATTGCTGCTGGTAAGCTTCCCACAAACTTATTTTCACCAAGGTCAAGAACCCTCATATTCATGGAATACATCAGAGATGGAGGTAACTCTCCAGATAGAGAATTATTTCGCAGGTGCAATGATCGGAGGTTCAAGGAACCCAAGGAGCTCAAAATGTTTCCAGATAAATTGTTGTTCCCTAAATTCAGCACTTGCAAAAATCCCCAGTTCTTCCAACAATCAGGAATGTTTCCACTGAGAAGATTGTTTCCAAGAAGCAGAAATGAAACTCTCTTTGGTATATCGATCTTATCACAAAAGAAATGGAAGACAGAACCAGAAAAAGATGAATTGGAGAGATCCAGTAAATCCACTGCTGAGGAGACTACGGGTAATGAACCATTAAACTGGTTAAAACTAAGGTCAACTGTTGACCCTTGTGCAGCATCTATATTTTGAATCTCTCCATACAATTGATTCTGTGAGAGATTCATGTAATATAATTGGGAAGAAAAGTTCCAAAACCAAGTCTGAATGGTATCTGAAATTCCTGTGTTGGATAGGCTTAAAAACTGCAATCTTGTCTGTCTTTAAAGCCACAAGGGAAATTCAGGTCCTATATGCCAATAATCTAACATTTCCATTAAAGTTGTTTGTGGACAGATCAAGGGAAATCAACTCACGAAGATATCCCATTGTGTTTGGGATCTTCCCTTTCAACAGATTATCATCTAAGTTTAGCTCAGCAATGGATGTCAAGTTTCCAATGTCACTCAGAATTTCACCATCCAACTTATTGGAGGAAAGACGTATGGATTCAAGATTTTTAAGGCTATACAACCATTTAGGTATGGAAGAATGGAAATTATTCGATTCCAGATGAAGAGTTTTAAGACCAGTCATATTCACAATACCACTGGGAAACGGCCCTCCAAAGTGATTGTATCCTAGTCTCAAAAGAGTGAGTTCCCTGTGGTTAAACAGCCACTCAGGTATTGGAAGTGTGAGACTATTCTGTGCCAAATCAATTTCCCTAAGAGATGTGATATTGTGAGGACTGCCAGGAATAGGACCTTGGAAACCACATCCAAAAAGATCAAGAGAAGCTAGATTTCGAAGACTTAAAAACCACCTGGGGATTAAAGAGTTGAAGGAATTGAGAGAAAGATCAAGGATGGCCAGTGAAGTGAAATTTGTGATAGGTAGAGGTGGAAAATTAACAAATCCACATTGGGACAAATGCAACTCTACCAAAGAGGGGAGCATGTTTATTTATGACTTGCAACCAATGATCAGATGCTTTGCTAAGATTTACACGACTCATGTCCAGGTATTCCAACTGAGAAAGACCAGATATCCAGTGAAGGCTCTCAACTATATTCACACCATTATAATTATCGAGATGTAGATCGCGTAGACAGGAGAGGTTTCCTAGTTGATGAGGGATTGTTCCCTCGAACCCAGCGTAGGAGAGGTTAAGATATCTTAAACTTTTAAGAGAACCAAAGAATGCAGGAATCTGAATTCCTTGAAAATCATTTTTACTAAGGTCTAAGTATCTCAGATGCTTTAAGATGAGCAAGGAAGGATTTATCTTACTGCCCAAGATAGGGTTGACTTTCACCCAAACAGAATCAGGCTTACTGAGATGGAGCTCAAGGATATGGCCGGTTATGTTATCACAGACCACTCCAGTCCATTTGCAACAGTCTCCTCCACCGCCCCACGATAGAAGCCGATTTGCAGGGTCCTTGAGGTCTTGCCTGAACTTCAAAAGGGCATCTCTTTCACTTTCTTTACAAAGCACAGCCAGGTTTCCATTGCAAGAACCCATACTGATTGTAAGGGTTACAATAGTGAAGAGCCTGAGAAGTAAGACTGTTCTCATGGATCTCTCCATCATGTTTTATGATTGAAGTTGGGTAATGTGTGAAGCAGAGACGTCTAATGTGCTATGTATACTACAAGCTAGCAAGGTCCAACTGGAGACTAATCTTGACCCAAAAAAAAAAAAAATACCAAGACTTCTGCTATGGTCCAATTCTAGTTTGATACTTTTCAGTGTCAATGATAATGGGGCAGACATTGTTGATTTTTAGTAACAAGTTTGTCAGGACCCAAGGGGAAGAAATAACAGAGAACCATCTTACTTAAGAATGAGGGTGACTGAATTATATTATTATAAAGTTTAAACTCATATTCCTTTTACACTATCAAATATTTATATCCTGGGAATGTTATTTAAGCCCCAAGTATTGACAATTTCACAAAATAAAGTGATAGAAACTTAAAGCGACAATTTCAGAAGATCACTACCTTAGAAAAATGGCTCCTTGCAATGAGTAGACTGGCTGGTATGAGTTCTTATTCCCCAATGGAATTTTTCCAGCTTATTTGTTTTCACCTTTGGGAAATTTGGAAGTACCGTTGTGAAATAATCATGAGAGGTGGGAAGCCAAATCCAACGATAGTTACAATGAAGCTTTTGGTGAGTGGAGGGATGCCTACAAGGAGGAGGTCATTGAGGAAAGTGAGATTATAATGCAGCATGATCAACCAGCAGCATGATCAACCTGTTTGGTCCCCCCCCCCCCCCACTGGCAACATTTCAAAAGTTAATGTTGATGGTGCTTGGGATTGTAAAAGTCTGGAAAGTCGTTTGGGAATCATCATAAGAAATCATATAATACAGAATAACCTACCAAAAGCAATCAACTACTTAAATTTATGGTGGAGATGGAGAAATGAATTCTGAATGGTGGAAACATTCAAACAATTACAGCATGAAGTTTGATCACAATGCTATTAAGCAATCTTGCAAAAATAGAGCTCCAGGGCAGGTTTACAAGCAGTGAACCAAATATACCCCAGAAACCAACCATGAATCCCAACCCCAAGCTCAGGTAGAACCACTTGTCTTCAAGTAAATCATATCCTCTCTCTTGCTCAACTGTTGGTGGTATCACATTGCTTGCACTACAATTCTTGATGAGAGGAGCTCCACAGAGTTCATTGCCAAGAAAGCCGGACTGATCAAGGCTCTGAAGCTGAGTACTTTCTGGAATCCTTCCTGTCAGATTGTTGTAGGACAAGTTCAAGTGACTCAGAAATGTCATTCTTGTCATGCTTGCTGGAATTTCACCAGAAAGTTCGTTCATAGACAAATCTAGAGATTCTAGTCGTCCCATATATCCGATCTTTGAAGGGATTCTACCTGTGAGAAGATTACCAGATACATTCAGGTTTTGCAAGCTGATGAGACTGGTTATTTCCTCGGGGATCTCCCCAGATATAGTGTTGGCTGAAAGGTCCATGCTTGTTAGCAATCCGAGAATGTTGCCATATTCTGCTTCTCTCCCTTTTGTCACCAAAAACATAATATCTATGTTCCTTTGGAGGACTGAACCATAAGCAAATTCAAATGGGACAACTACACCATTTAAGTCTGACGAGTCTACCATTGCACTGAAATTGTTGAAGCATCTTGGTAATGTTCCCGAGATATTGTTATGTGCAAGGTCCAAGATTTGGAGATCTTTGAGATTACAAAGTTCATCAGGAATGGCTCCTCGAAGATTATTTAAACGAACGTTGAAAATTTTCAATTTCAAAAGACATTTCCCTATCCATGAGGGTAGGCTCCCCACAAGTGCATTGCCTCGAAGGTCAGCGACTATCAAATCAGAACAGTTCTGCATGGATAGAGGTAGTTCTCCGGACAGATTATTGTTCCGCAGGTTTAGTAATCGAAGCCAGACCAAGTTCCCTATGGAGCTTGGTATGTTCCCACTAAAATTGTTGTTCTCTAACTCCAAGACCACCAACTCTTCCCAATTCCTAAAACAATCAGGAATCTTTCCGGTCAGAAGATTGTTCCCAATATAGAGACGAGTAAGTTGATGTGGTATCTTATCACAAAAGAAGTGAAAGACAGATCCGGAAAAGGAAGAATTGGAAAGATCCAGTATATCCAAGGTAGATGAGACTAGTGGTAATGAACCCTGAAACCGGTTACTGCTTAGGTCTACTACAGCTAACCCCTCTGCAGATATATTTTCAATATTCCCATGCAAGTGATTGTTTGAAAGGTTTAGGTAACTTAGCTGGGAAGATGAGTTCCAAAACCAATTCGGAATGGTACCTGAAATTCCTGTACTGGATAGGCTTAAGAAGTTTAATTGCCTTTGTGTCTGAAGCCACATCGGAAATTCAGGTGCAAGATGCCAGTAATCTAAGAACATTCCTCTAAGTTGGAAAGGAGGAATCCAATCTCGAGGAGTTTCTAGAGTCAATGAGTTTCCTCTTGCTTCAAATTGTTCTAGTCTTGTAAGATGAGTGAAATGAACTTCAGACACTACACCTTGTAATGAATTATGATGTATAACCAATTGGGTTAGCCTTTTGAGTTGGCCAATGCTTTCTGGCAGAACTCCATCAAACTGATTGTAACCAAGATCAAGCAAGCTTAAACTTGCTAACTTTCCTATTTGGGGTGTTAAATGGCCAGAAAAATTGTTACTATTTAACCGCAGTGATTCGATACGATGTGAACCACATGCGGACAAACGTTCAAGGAATTCTGATACATTTCCATTGAAATTGTTAACTGATAGATCGAGCTCTATCAAGTTGCAGAGATTGCCCAATGACTCTGGGACTTCCCCTCTAAATTCATTTCCCATAAGAATTAGAGATTCAAGATAGTTCAAACCAGACAATGACTCAGGTATCATTCCTCCAAAGCTGGCTTGTGAAAGGTCAAGATGAGTTAAACTTTTAAGATAACCAAAAAAGCTAGGAATCTGTGTTCCTTGAAAAGCGTTGTACCTTAGATTCAAGCGGGTAAGATGTGTTAAATTGAGCAGGGAAGGATTTAGCTTACCGCCGAAGGCATTGGAATCACCCCAATCTGAATCAAGATGCAGCTCATGGATGTGACCAGTTGAGTTATCACAGACAACTCCAGCCCAACGGCAGCAGTCAGCATCTTCTTCAGAAACCCATGTTGAAAGGCGGTTGGAGGGATCAGTAAGATCTTGCTTGAAAATGAGAAGCGCTTGTCTTTCACTTTCTCTACAAGCAGGCACAACCAGGTTTCCATTGCATGAACCAATACTAGAAGCAATGGTTGCAAAAGTAAGGAACCTGAGAAGTAAGACAGCTCTCATGGAACTTCCCATAAGCGTTGTATGAAGTTGGTGATGTGTATGGGCGGCCAGAGCCGTCTAGTGTTACATATAGTAGCAGTCTAGCTGACTTCTGAGCTAAATTTAGACAATTTGACAAATAAGACTGGTCAGCTAGGTAGGTAAGAAGTTTCATTATTGGTATCAGTGTATCACGTGCGTGTCTCATCTAACGAAAAGTAAGTGATCCATATTTGACTGAGAAAGCTTTGGACTTCAACAATGACCTGTTCAACCTCTGGAATACAAGATGTCCAGAGGATGAACTCCGATTAAGAAAAATCCTCATCTTTTCAATTGCAAGAACCTGTAATAGTTGCAATAGTGAAGATCTGAGAAGAAAGAAAATTTGATGGATCTCCACATCAAGTTGTGTGATAGAAGTTGGTAATGTGCTACGCATAGAAATTTTCGGGGTGTATAATGACTATTACAACAGTTAAGTACAAAAAAAAACCAAGACTTTTGCTAATTAAGGTCAATTCTAGTTCGATACTAGTCAGTGATAATGGGGCAGACATTGTTGATGTAATCACAGGTCTGCCAGCAATCAAGCAGAGGTAATAAGAAAGGAAGCAGGAGAAGGTGCTAAAGGTCGGAGCTTGTTCAATGGCGTGGGACCAGAAAAACAATTTAGAGGCCATTTGACAACGAATTGGCCTCTGTCAAGTATCAACTAGCTCTTGATAGTTAAAGACTACCACTATCAACATGGTAGTCTCTCTCTAAACAGCTAGCTCGGCGCCACTATCAGATTGGTGAGACTATGGAGATTCCCATAGGGCTCCTAATTGCTAATAATTGAATCCCAATGAAATAAAAAGAATCAAAATAAAAAAACTTTGGTTAATCCAGTATGACTATAACGAAAATGACAAGAACAATAACCCACTATATAAGGTTTTGAATTGAACCCTTTTGAGCAGCTAAGCTTTGGCAAACGATGGAGGTCCTGCTCTTTTCTACTGCACTGGCAATACCTACAAAAGTACAATATTTTTGTCAAATTAATACATCAAGAAATTTGAAGTGGAAGCAACCAAAGAATAATGCTTATCGAATTTGAACTTGTACATAAAAATGGTATGGGAATTCTAACATAAACACAGATTTTCAATTGGAACAAACACATATTTCTGCATCAGAGTCTTGCATGACTTGTTTGTAAAGCAAGGTTTAAAATTTCAAGAGTTTGAAACAAGAAATAAAGTAGAATAACAACTGGAATAGAACTTTCATTGTGTCAACTAGCAGAGAAGAGAACAACAGACAAGGGTCCAAATGAGACAGAGAAAACAAAATCCACAAACACAAGCTGGCTACACATATTCAACAATTAAATCATAAATTTTAAGCACAAGGCGATTCTGAAATCGTGAGAAAGCAGAGCTCCATGACGTGTTTACCAGGAAAGAACCAAGTATAGTCCAGAAGCCAACAACAAATCCCAATCCCAAGCTCACGTAAAACCATTTTTCATCAAGTATATCATATCCTCTGTCTTGCTCAACTGTGGGTGGTGTCACCTTGCTTGCACTGCAAGCCTTGATGAGAGGAGGTCCACAAAGTTTATTGCCCACAAAGCTGGATTGGTCAAAGCTCTGAAGCTGAGTGCTTTCTGGAATCCGTCCCGTCAGATTGTTGCAAGACACATTCAAGTGATTCAGAAATGTCATCCTTGTCAAGCTTGCAGGAATTACACCAAAAAGATGGTTCTTAGACAAATCAAGAGTTTCTAACTCACTCAAATTACCAATCTTTGAATGGGATTTCTCCAGTCAAAAGATTGTTTGATAAGTTCAATGTTTGCAAGGCCTCGAGGCTGGTCAGTTCCTCAGGAATCTCCCCAAATATAATGTTGGCTGAAATGTCCATGACTCACAAATCTAAGAATCTTGCTATATTGAACCTCTTTCCCTTTTGTCACCACGACCGCATTATCTTCGTATATTTCATACCGCACTACTCCAAAACTTGACACAATCCCCTCATTAGTAATATCTAAGAAAGTAAGACTACTTGATTTTGATAAATTGTTCATGGCACTGAGATTGTCGAAGCATCTTTGTATTGTTCCCGAGAGATTGTTATTTGCAATGTCCAAGACTTGGAGATATGTGAGATTACAGACTTCATGCGGAATGTCTCCTTGAAGCTTATTTGAACGAAGGTTCAGAACCACCAAGTTTTGAAGGCTTTCTCCGATCCATGTTGGTAAGCTTCCCTCCAAGTGATTTACACGAAGATCAAACTACCAGTAACTGAGTACAGTTCTGCAATGAAAGAGGTAATTCTCCAGAGAGCTGATTATTGCGCAGGTGAAGTGATATGAGGTCTACCAAGTATGCAATGGAGCTTGGAATGTTGCCAGATAAATTGTTGTTTTCTAAATTCACAACTTTCAGGCTTTTCCAGTTCATCCAACAATCAGGAATTCTTCCATTGAGATGATTGTTCCCCAGATGAAGAAGTTTAAGTCTTTTTGGCCCATCTATTGTATCACAAAAGAAAAGCGGCTGACAGATCCAGAAAATGATGAAGTGGAAAGATCAAGTACACTTACATTGGAAGAAACCCGAGGCAATGAACCGTTGAACTGGTTAGAACTCAAGTCAATTATCGAAAACTTGTTTGCATCTAAACTTTGAACCTCCCTATGCAACTGATTGTGAGAAAGGTTGAGATAATCTAATTGGAAAGTTGAGTTCCAAACCCAAGTGGGAATGACACCCGAAAGTCCTGTGCTAGATAAGCTCAGAACCCACAAATAGTCTTGTCCCTGAATCCATATAGGAAATTCAGGCCCCAGATGCCAAGAATCTAGTTTTAAGTCGACTAGTTTAAAAGGAGGAATCCAATCTCGACTAGTATTGAGCATCAATGAATTTCCATTTCCAACCAAGCTTGACAAACTTGCAAGACAAGTAAAATGAACTTCAGAGACTGCACCTTCCAATGAATTATAGGAAATATCCAAAATGTTTAGCATCTTGAGTTGACCAATGCTTTCTGGAAGAGTTCCATTCAACTGATTCTGAGAGATGTCTAGTGTTTCTAAGCATGACAGATTACCGAGGGACACTGGAATGGGACCTGATATCGAGTTATTCGAAAGATCAAGAGCTCTCAAGTTTGTAAAGGTTCCAACCAGCTCTGGTGACTGACCAGAAATATTCAAGGAACTGAAAGACAATGACTTCACTCTATTTGAAGCACACTCGGACAAAGTTTCAATGATATCTGATAACCTTTCAACTGTGAATTGGTTAAGTGAAAGATCAAGAATCGTCAACTTGCAAAGATTTCCCAATGACTTCGGGATTTTTCCCTTCAAACAAATTATCTTTCAAATCTAGGTTGATGATGGATGTCAAGTTCCCAACGGAACTTGAAATTTCACCCTGGAAGTCATTGTTAGAAAGAAAAAAGGACTCAAGATGGTTCAAACTATACAACCACTCAGGTATAGAACCATTCAGATAATTTAAAGAAAGATCAATCTCCCTGATAGACGTGCTATTGTGGCTGCTGGGAATCGGACCTAGGAAATCACAATCCACCAGATGAAGTGAAACTATATTTCTAAGACTGAAGACCCACCCTGGCATCAAAGAATTGAATCTGTTCCAAGAAGACTCAAGGATGGCAAGTGAAGTAAAATTGATGATTGGTAGAGAGGAAATGTGATCAAGTTCACAATCATGCAGCTGCAACTCTACCAAAGAGGGGAGCATGTTTATTGTTTGAGCCCAGTGGGCATTTTCGGTCCAAGACTTGAGAAAGGCTTGGGTATCATTTGAGCCAACGCCTGTGGCCTTTTTTAGCCCACGAAGGGTGGCGAGATTTGGCAGCACGTGACGTGGATTTTATCCAGAAGATTCTGATACCTCGCGAGAATCGGTGTTCTTGCGGGATCCTTATCTCCAGTTCGCATGGGGCTCTATAGTTCTTGCGCGGATGGTTTGGAAATGACTAATAACGCCCTCTGGATAAGGTCGCTTAGTGTTTGAGTTCGCTTACTACACGACAAATGAAATGCAGCGAGGCAGGGAACGAAACCTAAGCGAGATAGGGTTGACACGTGTTGCACGGAGCGCATGACTGGCAAGTTAATCGTATCCTTGTGGGATTCTAATTGCAGAGTCCGCATTGGATTGTGAGTGAGTCTCCACGAGTTGCTTACGGATGAGTATATAAAGAAGCTTTACAGCTTACAGAAAAACACACAATCAATCAATCAACAAATCTCTCTCAAACAGACGTACACAGTCGAAACCTTCGAGCATCCTCGAAACCCTTACGCTCTGAGCGCACCACGCCTTAGACCCCAGAGCCCGTCAGGACTCGTCTCCGATTTCCCAATTGTTGCTCTGCTCGCTCTCACAGTGAGTATCGATCGACAGGTGATTAGAAGAGTAAGCTCGGAAATATTTCCTCATCAGGTGACACCGGAGCCCTCATTCGCCTGGTCAAGAAGTCAGGACGCGCACCGTTCTCTTTCCTCATCCGTGAGGTGGCACGCCCGCACACACCCTTTTTTACATTTGATCACTCATCACCCCTTTTGCTGAGGACGTGGGCCAAAACATTGGCACGCCCAGTGGGACATGGAGTTTATTTTTCCAGCAATCATTGGGAAGTTCGACGACTCCCCATACAGGAGACCTTCGCTTTCTTGTTTGAAACATAAGGCTCCACAATACAAGCCCCATAACAGCGCGGCTTGCAGATCTCTCGCTAAAGAAGAGATTCTCAATCGGTTCGGCAACCCCGACCTTACTAAGTCCACAATGGCAAACTCACAACCAATCCCAGAAGCGGGACCTGCTCTGTCCACAGAGGAGGTCCGCAGAATGTTCGAAGAACTAAGGAACGATTTCAAGAATGAGATCGGCGCGCTCAGGAGAGAGTGCGGCTTAAAGGCTGAAGAAACTCAGCAAGTTGTCCAGGATCTCTCTGCGCAGGTCGCTAAGGACAAGGAGATCTGGCTCGCAAACCAGGAAAACCACGCCAAGCTCAGCGAGGAGTTCAACTATGTGGTTGGCACGATCAGGGAGGACAAGGACATAATGACCGGCTCTCTGCACAGGATCCAGACCGAACTGGATCAGAGCAAGGTGGCCTTTACAAAGGCTTTAGAGGTCCAAACCCATCGTCTGAACGACCATGACACCAAGCTGCAGCAACAGCAGAACGCTTCCTTCTTCGGGAGCAAGAACAGCATGGAAAAGCTCGAAGACTACAAAGAGCGCCATGATACCCTGAATACAAGGGTCCTGCAGATGGAAGACTGGATTCGGGCCCAAGCGCCAAAGAATCACGCTGCGAACTATACCAGTTCAAGCGCAGCAGAGGGCTCGAGGTATATCCCACCTAATGAGCGCCCTAGGGCAAATCCGAGGGTCGGGGCCCAGAAAGCTCCCCAATTCACATTGGGGGCCAGCTCATCAAGGACACCACCCCGTCTACCCTCGCCATGCAGCCCTAGGACCACACTCAAGGGCGCCGATGCTCTTGCGCCGCAAGGAGTGGGGACACCAGATGACCCGATCGTGGCTTATTCCAATTCAACTCATAAAAACGTCGGACAGGCCCCTAGCTTCTCTGCATGGTATGGCCATGACCAGGGGCAGAATCCGCACCAGTAACGGCGGCCGACTGGCGCCAACTCATCTCAAGCATTGTCAAGGAGCACACCGGGAAAGGTGATGCTACCTTGCACTATCGTGACCCCTATCCAGATAGCGTGACACAGTACCCCTTCCCCCACGGTTTCAAGAACATCGTCTTCACCACATTTTCTGGGGAAACAAGGGAAGACGCAGCGACTCACATGGCCCGCTTCAAGGTCCAATGCGGCCAGTACGGGAATGATGATATGCTCAAGCTCAAGCTCTTCGGGACTTCTCTGTCCGGAGCCGCTTTCACCTGGTACTCCAGACTGAAGCCGGGGTCAATTCCAGACTGGCCCACCATGGAGCGTCTCTTCCGGGAGACATATGGCACAATTGAGCCCGAAGTCGGCCTCGACTCCCTCACGCAGATGAGCCAGCAGAGCATGGAGTCCGGAGTTTCTTTCCTCCAGCGCTTCAAGATCCAGCAGGCCAAATGCGATTACCTGCTGCCTCAGCAGGAAGCCATTAAGTTGGCTATTCGGGGGCTGGAGCACCGCCAGCGGCTGAAGCACCATGGCGAGCGTTTCAGTTCCATGGGTGACCTAATCAATAAGGTTGGCAGCTACGAGCTCATCCTGAACGAGCTGGACGACAAGGCCAACGCTTCCAAGGGAACCTATGTGCCAGGGAAGAACCGGATCGTGGGGGCACTCAGCATGCAAACCCCTGCTCACGACCCCTACTATCAAAGGCCGGAGCCAGCCCATGCAGATCAGGACTTGGACGACATTGGAGCGGTAGAGCTGACCGGCAAGCAAGTGGCTCACAAACTGAAGAACCTGAAGATGACCCGCGAGCCGATCACCATCCAGTCCTTTGCTTAGACCAAACCAGAGTACGAGTCGTACACCTACGACGCTAAAAACGCCCATTTGGTCTTCAATGACCTAATCGAGGCGAAGTACGTGCGACTGGACCACAAGATACCGCCTAAGGAGGAGCTGAAGGACAAGAAATACTGTGCCTTCCACAACGTATACAACCATGACACCAAAGATTGTGTCAAGCTCCGAGACCAGCTGCAGACTTGGTTAAACTCAGGCGAGCTGAGGATGAAGGCACCGGGTAGCACGGCCTCATTGGTCGATGTAGACCCTTTCCCGCCCGTAGTGGGCATGGTCGAGGTCAACTGGGCTGATCAGGCCCAGGACGACGAGCGACGTCGCGCGCCTAAAAGGGGCCGCGAGGAAGGAGACGATAATACCCGCCAGCCGCGTCGCCAGTACACCTACAATGAAAGTCTGGCACACGAGGTCTTAGAAGATCTCAGAGAGGCTGGACTCGTCACACTCCGCTCCTTGCCATACAGCGAGTACAGGGATGGACGCGTCCATTGCAGTTTCCATGACAGTTGGGGGCACAGGACCTGCGAATGTCGCCAGCTCCGAGACCAGATCCAAGACTGGCTTGACCTCGGATACATTTGCTTTAAGGACGAGGGCGGCTTTACAATCGCAACTGCTGGTTTCGCTTGGCCTCGCGTCGGCCAGCGAATGATCACACTAGATCTGTCGCCAAATGCAGGACCATTCGAGCCGCCGGGCCGGAATCGCAAACGGCCGGCGAACAACTACATGCTCCCAGACAATCAGAAGAGGAGCACAGCCGACCCAGCCCGACAGTTGGTCGCAAGACTCGAACCAGACCGCCCCTCTACAAGGATAAGGGCAAAGCAATCATGAGGGACGATAAGCCGCTCCCCGTAAAAGGCTCCCAGCCTACGAGTCCCAGGACTCGCGAAGAGCTGGAGAAAAGGGTAGCGCGCCTTGAAACGTACGTCGCCGCTCATTGGGCAGCAGCAATACCTCCATCCCCTACCGCAAGCGAGATGGACATGTCAGAATCCAGCAGTGGGAGTCACAGCAGCGGCGCCTCAAGCCCCCGTGACGGCGTCTTGACCAACCCTTACATTCCCCCGACGTCCAAATCAGCGATCAAGGAAGGGATCTGGTACACGCAGCAAGGGGCAAGGCAGTGACCATCAGCAAGTCCAAGAAGCGCAAGCTCCAGAAGCGGTACGGCAGCATCCTACGCGCCTTACGGGCTGTCGACGAGGGCGCTATACGCCCCTCGCAGCTCGCGCAGACGCCTGAGCGGATGTGGCGGGAAGCAGAAGGTCTGCGCGCAGTCCTTCAGATGCCGCCAGTCGCACCTCCAAGAATCTGCGAGCAGTTCAGTGGCGATCCTGCGCCCAAGCCAAATGTTTTTTGCCGACTCACGGTTCCACCAAAGCCGGATTCGCAACCTCCCAGGCGCAGGCAATCACCACCACCTGAACAAAGAAGGGATCCGCAGCCTCCTAGACGCAGGCCATCCCCAACACCTGAAAGGAGAAGAGACCAGCAGCCTTCCAAACGCGGGCCGTCACCCGTGCCTGACAGAAGAAGGGATCCACAACCTGCTAGGCCCAATCCGTCACCAGAGCCTGACAGGAGGAGGGATCAGCAGCGTTCCCGGCGTAGGCCGTCACCGGAGCCCGAACAAAGCAAGGCTCCGCCTACCGGCCCTAGGCGTAAATTGTTCATGACTCCGGACTCGGAGTCTAAACGTGAGCCGTCTCAGCCCACACGACGACAAGAGCGTCGAGACACAGAGGCTGATACCAAAAGGGAGTCACCATCGCCACAGCAGCCTCGGCCGCGGCACACTCCGGAACCCGAAGCCAGGATGGTGCCCCGAGTATCTGCCCTGCAGCGGTTGGCGAAAGAAGACAACAGTAAGGCTCCCGCAGCAGCGGATAAACAGCCAGCTAAGGACCATCAGCCTTCGCCAAAGACAGTATGGCGTCCGCGACAAACTGAGGCGTCAGGGCCACCAACAGAGACACCGGCACCTTCTAGTCCTAACCTCGCCGAGCAAATGGCCCAACGTTTCCGCGAAAATGAGGAAGCCGATGAGGCACACTCAGAACCTCGACTCAACCTAGAGGAAGACCAGGATGAAGAGCAAGCAGAGTCATTCACCTGCAATATGCTAGAGGTCTCTGGTTGGGAAGCTGAGGAAGGGTTCAGCCGAGAAGCAGATGCCTTTGCAGTTCTCGAAGGGGAACACGGGATCATTGACACACCTCTGGTCCCAGTCTCCGAACAATTATCGTTTCAGGTCGGGATGGTGTTCTTCATTTCGGAACGATACGCCCTTCCACCAAACACAACCTGCAGCGCGGCGGACATCACCATCATCAGCGAGGATGACAGCATACCCCAGCCATGCAGCAGCGAAATGGGCCCAGTACTGGCCCCAGCCGATGGCGCTCCGCAAGAGGAAAGTTCGAATAGCTTCGCACAAAGGCCAACCATGACCTTTTCTACGCCAACCCTGGACATGGCCACCCACATGCGACCACTGTATATCACAGCAGAGGTCCAAGGGAAACTGATCAACAAGGTCATGATCGACACCGGTGCCGCGGTTAATGTCGTCACAACCCGCACCATGGGTCTCCTCGACATTCCGCGCTCGATGGTCCAGACCACGTCCTTAACGGTGAAGAACTTTACAGGACAGGTGTCCAGAACCCTAGGTTTGTTGTTCCTACGGGTCAAGGTCGGGCCAGCATCGCGGGTTTATACCTTTTTCGTCGCCGAGTGCGTTTCCTCTTACAGCATGATCCTCGGCCGTGACTGGATCCACAGAAGTTTTTGCGTGCCTTCCTCCAGGCACCAAGAACTCATGATCTGGGACACCGAGAAACGCGAGTCAGTCATCATCAAGGCCGACCCACGGCCTTTCTCCATTTCCGCCAACCTCAACGATGCCCGATACTATAATACAGACTTGGGCCCGTTGGATGTTCAAGGCGTCGATCACAAGGGCCGCCCATACGGAGTAACGGCCTCCAATCTCACACGATGGGGACTTACCCAGGCGAAGGACGATTTGCAGCGTCCTCACACCATCGCGACTCTCACACCCCATTTTGATGGATAGTGCCCTTTCCGAGGAGGTACGCGAGGCTGGCGAGTCCTTGTGCGAGAGACTCCTTTCGTACTGGGCAGAACGCGAAGCCTATGACAAGGTCGCGACTATGGAATATGTCGATGAAGTGGTGGATTATTCCGATACCAAGGAAGAAGTTATTCAGTTAGCTCCTGCTGCCTTGGACGACACTCCACCTCAAGTCCGCGACCCCACTTTACAAGTTGATGTAGGGACTGCAGAAAAGCCCTTACTTATTTCCATCAGTGCAAAGTTGGCGGAGGAAGAAAAGGAAGCCCTCCTTGACCTATTGCGCGAGTACAAGGATTGCTTCGCCGACAAATACGAAGATATGCCCGGCTTGTCCCCGGACTTGGTCTGCCACCGGCTACCAACCTATCCCGACCGGCGTCCAGTCTGGCAGGACGGCCGCTTCATGCGAACTGAAACCCAGATCGTGGTTAAAGAAGAAATCGAAAGCATGCACCGATCGGGTATCATTCGCGTGGCGAAGTATAACGAGTGGTTGTCGAACGTCGTCCCCGTCCGCAAGAAAAATGGCAAGATGCGTGTCTGTGTTGACTACCGAGATCTAAACAACGCAACACCAAAGGACATATACCCCATGCCTGTGGCTGACCTACTTATTGATGCCGCCGCAGGGCACAAGGTGTTATCCTATATGGACGGCACGGCCGGGTACCATCAGATCCCCGTCGCCGAGGAAGATCGACACAAGACCGCCTTCCGTTGCCCTAGTTTTGCTGGCGCGTTCGAGTATGTCGTCATGCCCTTCGGCCTTAAGAACGCGGGGGCAACGTACCAGCGCGCCATGAACCTCATCTTCCACGACATCTTGGGCAAGTTGATCGAAGTCTACATCGACGATGTGGTAGTCAAAGCCAAATCGCGAGCAACCCACGTGGAAGACCTCCGGCAGGTGTTCACACGGATGCGCAGACATAACCTCAAGATGAATCCCGCCAAGTGCGTTTTCTTCGCGGAGGCCGGTGATTTCCTTGGCCTTCTTGTGCATCAAAGAGGCATCGAAATCCCAAAGGACAAGGCACGAGCGGTAATCACCGCATCTTCCCCCACTACCAAGAAGGAGCTCCAACAGCTACTAGGGCGAATCAACTTTCTCCGCCGCTTCATATCAAACGCGGCAGGGAAGGTCCAACCTTTTTCCCCTCTCCTCAAGCTCCAGGGGGCAACCGAGTTCGTATGGGAACCACAACATCAACAGGCCTTCGATCGAATCAAGGACTACCTTACGAACCCACCAGTCCTGATTCCGCCTCGCGACGGCGCACCGCTTAAACTTTATATCGCCGCGGCCGATCGATCCATCGGTGGACTCCTGGCCCAGGATGATGAGAACGGGGTAGAACATGCCGTCTATTACCTCAGCAGAGTTTTAACGGACTGTGAGACACGCTACTCGCCCATGGAGAAGTTATGTCTCGCCCTTTACTTTGCAGGATGCAAGCTGCGCCATTACATGCTTGCCTTTACCACGGTCGTCATCGCTCAATCCGACCTGGTCAAATACATGCTTTCTAGCCCTATCTTGCGGGGACGCATCGGCAAGTGGATCCTCGCCATGTCCGAATTCTCGTTGCAATATGTTCCGCAAAAGGCAGTAAAAGGACAGGTAATAGCGGATTTTCTTGCCCATCACCCACCATCAGAGCTCACAGCGTTTCGCGAGTTGGACTTCGCCACAGTGACACTCGTTCCCTGGACCCTGTACTTCGATGGTTCACGGACTGATATAGCAGCCGGAGCCGGGATAGCCATCACTAATCCCGCTGGAGATCGCTTCTCCTACTCGTTCCAGCTCGACTTCAAATGCACCAACAACCAGGCCGAGTACGAAGCACTAATCATCGGTTTAGAGATTTTGTTGGACTTAGGAGTCCGCGAGGTCCAGATCTTTGGCGATTCTTTGTTGGTCGTTAACCAGCTTGTGGAAAAGTTCAAATGTTTAAGCTTGTCAATTGAGCCATACCTACGAAAGGCATTCGAGGTGCTGGATCAATTTGACGACGTGTACATCGAGCACATACCACGTGAATTTAACTTCGCTGCCAACGAGCTCGCTCAGATAGCGTCTGGCCTCAGCCTGAGAGACGGAGTGCGCGAACGCCTGCTCAAGGTCGAACGCCGTACTCTTCCCTCTTTCATCGCCAGGGGCAATTTCGGGACGCCATCCCAGAAGTTGCAGCCTTGGACCCCATCGACGAGGATTGGAGGCTACCGTTCATCGCCTACCTCCAGAACCCTAACGACGCTGCTCATTCCAGGCGAATTCGCTTCCTCGCCTTAAACTTTTTATTACGCAATGGCGAACTCCGGCGGCGTGGGGAAGACGGCAACGACTTCCGCTGTGTATATGGGAACGAAGCTAAACGTCTCATGCGCGAAGTCCATTGCGGCGTTTGAGGCTCGCACCAGGCCGGGCCCAAAATGCGATGGCTGATCCGCCGCCATGGCTACTACTGGCCAACCATTCTGAAAGACTGTATTGCCTTCGCCAGAGGTTGCCAAGACTGCCAGGCTCACGGACCAGTGCAACATATCCCTAACATCCCATTGCTGCCTATCATCAAACCTTGGCCGTGTCGCGGATGGGCAATGGATTTCGTGGGCATCATTCATCCCCATTCCTCTGAGCAGCACAAGTTCATTATCGTTGCCACCGACTTCTTTACCAAATGGGTCGAGGCCGAACCACTCAAGGTCGCCTCTGCTAACTCGGTGCGCAACTTCATTTTTCGCAACATCATCTCACGCTTTGGTATCCCGGAGTGCATCGTTACGGACAGGGGGGCAGCTTTCATGGCCGATTCAGTTGTTACGTACTTAAACGATTACGGCATCAAGCTTCTACACTCCACGCCATACTATGCTCAGTCCAATGGCCAGGCGGAAGCTAGTAATAAGGTCATCCTTGGCATCCTCCGCAAGATGTTGGAGTTGAACCCTCGCGTCTGGCACCAGGAGCTCTACCACACTTTGTGGGCCTACCGCACCTCCAAGCGAGGCCCGACTGATACCACACCGTACGCTCTCATGTACGGTCACGACGCCGTCCTTCCCCTTGAGATCAATATCGCTTCGCTCCGCGTCCAGGAACAGCATCAACTACTTGGCGAGGATTACGTCCAAGCCATGTGGCAGGAGCTTGAAGATCTAGACGAGCACCGTGTCGCCGCCTTCAACAACCTTGTCCTGGAAAAACAGCGCATCGCCCGCTCCTATGATAAAATCACGCGCGGGCAGAGCTATGCTGAGGGCCAGAAAGTGTGGCGAACAGTCCTCCCAATAGGGGACAAAACAGATGGTCGGGGCAAGTGGTCCGCTCGCTGGGATGGACCATTCATTATTCACCGAATCCTTCCCAAGGGGGCATACCATTTGCGCAACTTGGACGGCACTATTCATCGCAACCCTATTAATGGCCGCTTCCTCAAGCGCCACATTGCAGGGGTCTGGGAGCGCGAGGATCCTACACCTCCACCAGATCCCGCCACCACAGTCAATAGTGCTACGCGCCATCGCGTACTCGCTCCGCCGCCTAACACTAGGGGGCAACTCGGGACAGAAGACGTATAGAATACATTGTAACGTACCAGCCCCTAAGGGCCTGTATTAGATTGTGGCCTATTCCAGAGGCCCTAAAACGTTCTATTGTTTTCTTCTTTCTTTGTAAACGTGCAAAGTCTAAACACAAAGACTAGTACAAGATTGGGGCCTATTCCAGAGGCCCTAAAAAATAAATTCATTCAATTTTGCCTTTGCTCAATACATGTTTCGAATTATGGCTTTGCGGCCAAAGCATTTACATTGATCAGAAAAGGTAAATTAGACTATGTTTACATTTCAAAAAGCATAGATCTACAGATACTGGAAGCCTCGTCCCGGCTCGCTTGGCTAGAGAAAAGTCTGCCGCGGCGTCCTTCGCTCAAAGTTGACGGACGCCTCGCATCTTTAGACCAGCCAAAACCCTGACGCCGGCCTGGACCCAAGAGAAAGTGTTGAGGAACTGGAGGTCCAGCGGGTCAGGATCCCTCATGCTACCACCAGTCTTCCGTTTGGAGGGCCGGCAGAGCCTCACGCGCTGATAGGACAGCAGGCGCAAGGCAGAGGATACCCAACCTTTGGTCAGGCCGAACAAAGTCTTGGCCTGAGAGTAGATTTCCAGAATCACTCTAGGCCTGAGAGTAGATTTTCAGAATCAGCAAAGGATGAGAATGTATGGTTGGGGGCTTTGCTCTAAGCAGGGACAAAAGGATGAACATAAGGGAATAAGAAATCATGGTGAGGGGGCGGAGACTTCACTGATACTTCACCCCGGCCAAGCGTTTCTTTTTATAGACGGAAGGGGCGATTGTGCGTTTGACAGTTGTCCCCCATGCAATATTTGCTCCGAGATACGGGCCTTGGAGATAAGGTCAGACGCGTTTTTCAATAATGATTGCCCGCGTTCCGAGCGAGTAGTTACATTGGAAACCGTCGCTAAATCTCGGAAAAGGATTTTTTCCTGACAGTTATCACAGAACAGTTGGCAAAGAGCGGGAAAGATTCAATGCGAGATATTATCATTAAAGTTCGTACACAAGGGGGCAAATACAAGTTAAACCTACGCACGCCTACAAACCCTATACAAATCTAAGAGCATGCCTTCTAAGGCTATCTCTTCTTCATAGGCTTGGGCTTGAACTTCTTCAGCAGCAGCCATGGCCGAGTCCAAAGCCTCCTGGGCCTCCTCCGCGGCTTGCAAACGAGCTTCCACTTCCAAAGCGCGGGCCAAGTCTTGGCGAGCCCGAGCAAGCTGAGCCTGCAGCTCTGCTATCTGAGCCTCCAGGGCTTCCACTCGCCGAGCATGGCCAGCACTTGGATTCTCTGAAGACGCTCCCGAAATGCCCGCTTCACCAAGCTCGGCCAAGAGGTTTGCCATCTGATTGTCTAAGTTGCGGCGAGCTTGCTCACGGGAGGCTGATTGAGCACCGATATCTAAGACTCGGCGAGCCTGCGACTCGACAGCATCGGCCAACTCCAGCGCTTGGTCCAGAACAGGATTGCCGCCAGCAAGATGTCGATCCAGAGCTTCATGGGCCTCGCGAATACGTCCTACCAAGTCAAAGACGTTTGGGCGAGAGCCGTGATGAAACAACCCATGAAGGAAAGACCGAGCTAGGCGGATGGGTTCTGGATCAGTAGGCGGAGTAGTTCGGGCCCAAAGACGAGCGGCCCGGGTACTGAAGGAAGAAGACTCCTCGCCAGGTTTCCTTGTTGGGACCGGAGTGATTGGTTCAACTTCGGCGTCCGCTTCAATCTCTGGAGAGGGTGGCGGAGTGCCACGAGCTGTCTCTGTTTCCACCAAGGGGGCAATAAGATCCTTTGTTGGAGCCACCGGAGGTACTTCGCCGGTACGACCCGCACGTCCCAATCGCAGAGGAGGAACCCAGAGTATCATTTGTAGGCCTTCGGGCGGAGATGCTAAGGGGGCAGTAGGATCGGAGACTTGGTCGGACTGGCCAAAAGCTACATTTTCGACCGGAGCCAAAGTTGGCTCCGGGATTGGACCGGTTTCACCCAAAGCAGCGATTGGAGAGGACGGTTGCACGATTTCCTCAGTAGCTTTGCCAGCTCCTTCGAGGATCGTGGTGGTCTCCTCCGCGGCTGCTTTGACAGTTTCTTCAAAGATCGTGTCCTCGCTGGCCTCAGCATTTTCTTCAAAGGCGACCCCCTCGTTGGCCCCACCAACTTCTTCGAGGACTGGCTCCACAGCAACTTCCTCGAGTGTCAAGGGTACTTCGCCAATGAATGGTTCTGGAGACGGGACTTCCGTCATCACTGGCGCCTCCTCAACAGCAGCGAGGCGAGGTCGAGTGCGGCGAACCTGTCAAAAGCAGCAGTTAGCGAGTCGCTCTGACTTGAGAAAATTTAATTTAAAGTGGTCCGCTTACCGGATCGCTTACCAAGCCATACTCTTGCTGGTACCGCACATCCTCCAGCAAGTCCTCTTCGTCCTCGATGGGATGCTTCCGCGAGCTCTCGCCGCTCGTTGGCCGAGGAACGGCAGGAGCAGTCTCGCTGTCGTGGCCCGCCATAGTCTCCCTCCGAACATGTGCCTTTCCTCTGGCAACTTCAGACCGGTCGACGGTTCTCCGGCGGGGGGCAGGCTGAGAAGAAAACAAGAGGGTTAGAGAGAAACATTTTATCAATATGTCAAAGGAAGTTCAAAATCTAAACATTTAGTGACATACCGAGGGTGTGGGATCACGTTCTCGAATGACGATCCCCGTCGAGCGGCGAGCGGCAGGAACTGGCGGAGACGCGAGCCTAGTTCTTGTCGCGGCCCCTGAAACCCTCTCCGCATGGTCGCGCTGGCCATCAAGGATGGTACAGTCTGATTCACCCAAAGTATCGTGAAGAGGACGAAAGATGGCAGCGAAGACAGCATCGTCTGGGAACTCCCAATGGTTGTCAGACAGGGACCGCCACCAAGCGAGGTAAGCGGGGTCGACACCCTGCGAAGGCTCGATCTCCAGCATATTAGGAGAAAGAGGGTAGATGTTTTGCAGCGGGGTGACCCGATCAGACTCGCCAATTTTCCTCCACGAGGTGTACTTGTTGACTGAATGGAGGAGCGGGTAAGGAATCCCTTGATGGAAGCCAAGTTGCCTCGCGAAGTGGTTGGGGGCATACAGCTCGAAGCCTTGCTCATCCTCGGCGAGCTGGAGGTCGCAGCATGAGGTTGCTCTTACGAAGGCAGTCCTCGCATCGTTGTCAGAGTCTTGACGGGGGAAGAAACCCGTCGATAGGACCTCAGGGTGGCGCCGGCGAACCATCATATCCATGGTCGGAGGTGGCTCGATGTGGTTGTAGAGGATGGACAGGCTAGCGAAGAAGGACAGAGGGGTCCGATTCGCATCATTCCTGCACACCGCGAAGCCAAGCATCTGATCTTCGGGCAGGAATTCCACCAGGGCTCGCCGAAAGAGCGGAAAGTACAGCTGCGTCCACAGGTCCAGGATCCACAGAGGGCCGCCAGAAAGGTGGAAAGGCCTCAGCGACAGCAGATGCAGAGTCCGGTAGAGTGCGCCTAATACAGGTTGCCCTAACCCGACTTCAACCCCATTGTACAGCGCTTCGGCCAACTTGGTCCATCTCCCGGTTGGTTTGTGAGCGCTGCCGCAGAAGACAAACTTGTCAAGCCAGTACTCCAAGAAAGCGATGCCTCCTTCATGCGGCTCCGCGTGGCCCATGTAAAATTTCCGCCATGCCCCGTATGAGATTCTCAGGGCGCGGCGGGCTCCCAAATTGCAGGCGTATGTGAACTCGGTCGACGCAAAGTCGCCTGGCACATACGGCTTTGCGTGGATCGGCAGCCCAGTGATGGCGAGGATGTCCAGCAGAGTAATGCCCATCTGCCCGAAAGGGAAGTCGAAGGTGTTGGTGGCGCTGTTCCACAAACAAGCCATGGCAGCGATAGGCGCTCGATCGGTGTGAGAGGGCAGCGAGAAACTCAAAGCAATGGCCTCATGAATGCCGGTGGCTTCCCAGATCATCTGATCAGTCTAGAGGCGCTCCTCGTACCACGCTCGATCCTCCGCGGTGGCGCTGGGCCACTCCCCGACCCGGACATTTACATGAGAGCGGGCTTGCCAGGTAGAAAAGTTTCCCGGTTCGCGCCGTTGGGCCAAGATCGGCCGACGCACGGAGGAGTTATAATGGTTGAGATCAGCGTCGGACAGGGGCTTTGAAGGAGTCGGGCCAAGCAGAGCCGCCCCTGTGTCAAGGAAATAGATTGGTGTTCCTTGAGGCGGGTTGGTGGCGAAACGGCGAGCAAGGCTGGTCGACCAAGAGGTCGCCGCCGTAAGGCTCAGGTTCGGGTCATTGGCAAAGGGTTTGGGAGGCATGGTTTCTGGTTAAAGTTTGTTTGGTGCTGGAGTCTGGCTGTTTGCAGAAGGCGGAGATTGTTTTGAAAGCGATGGGGAGATGTGGGGACCCGCGTCGAGGTTTATAAAGGAGACGAACCGTAACGTCCCTTTCAATCAATGGTCGCAACGAAAAGACGCAATGACGATCGAAACGTCAGCGCGTTTCAAAATTCAAAAAGCCGTAATGATGAAGGGAAGTGATAGCGCCGAAGCGTCAGCACCTTTTGAAATACGAGTTCCCATAAAAAGCTTAATTAGGCCTTTTCGCTTATCCGTTGCGAAACGAATTAAGCTCAAGGCCTAGGGGGCAATGTTTGAGCCCAGTGGGCATTTTCGGTCCAAGACTTGAGAAAGGCTTGGGTATCATTTGGGCCAACGCCTGTGGCCTTTTTTAGCCCACGAAGGGTGGCGAGGTTTGGCAGCACGTGACGTGGATTTTATCCAGAAGATTCTGATACCTCGCGAGAATCGGTGTTCTTGCGGGATCCTTATCTCCAGTTCGCATGGGGCTCTATAGTTCTTGCGCGGATGGTTTGGAAATGACTAATAACGCCCTCTGGATAAGGTCGCTTAGTGTTTGAGTTCGCTTACTACACGACAAATGAAATGCAGCGAGGCAGGGAACGAAACCTAAGCGAGATAGGGTTGACACGTGTTGCACGGAGCGCATGACTGGCAAGTTAATCGTATCCTTGTGGGATTCTAATTGCAGAGTCCGCATTGGATTGTGAGTGAGTCTCCACGAGTTGCTTACGGATGAGTATATAAAGAAGCTTTACAGCTTACAGAAAAACACACAATCAATCAATCAACAAATCTCTCTCAAACAGACGTACACAGTCGAAACCTTCGAGCATCCTCGAAACCCTTACGCTCTAAGCGCACCACGCCTTAGACCCCAGAGCCCGTCAGGACTCGTCTCCGATTTCCCAATTGTTGCTCTGCTCGCTCTCACAGTGAGTATCGATCGACAGGTGATTAGAAGAGTAAGCTCGGAAATATTTCCTCATCAGGTGACACCGGAGCCCTCATTCGCCTGGTCAAGAAGTCAGGACGCGCACCGTTCTCTTTCCTCATCCGTGAGGTGGCACACCCGCACACACCCTTTTTTACATTTGATCACTCATCACCCCTTTTGCTGAGGACGTGGGCCAAAACATTTATCACTAGCAGCCAATGATCAGATGCTTTGCTAAGATTAACGTAACTCATGTCCAGGTGTTGCAATCGAGAAAGACCAGAAAGCCAGTGAAGATTCTCAACTTTCAAGCTGTCATAGTTGCCAGCAAGAAAGAGATGGCTTAGACCGGAAAGATTTCCCAGTTGAGGGGAATCAAACCCTGAAACCTTGCTTGCGTAAGGTCAAGCTGAGTTAAATTTTTAAGAGAACCAAAGAAGCTAGGAATCTGTGTTCCTTGAAAATCATTGTGACTTAGGTTTAAGTAGGTGAGATGAGAGTTAAATTGAGCAGGGAAGGATGCTAGTTATCATTGCTATTGAGCTTGCTTGGGTACGTGACTGGAAGCACATTTGGTTAGAGGTTGACTCGTCGCTTGTGTTAGACTATCTACGGTCTCCTTTGCTTGTTCCTTGGAATCTACGTGTCCGTTGGCTTAATTGTTTACGTTGCATATCAGAGATGACCTTTCGATCTTCTCATATTTTTCGTGAAGGGAATAAGGTTGCAGATGCTCTGGCTAATCACGGTACGTCATTAACACAACTGATTTTGTGGGATTCAGCTCCTTCTTTTATTTTGTCATATTGTAGTAGTGATCTTATGGGTCTTCCCCAATTTCGGTTTTCATAGTTTTGTTTCGTTGTTATTTTGTTATGAGAGGTTTTGGTCTAATCTCCCTCTCTTGTTGTTTCTCTCTTTTATTTTTTAATACATAAGAGTGTTAGAGGTCATTCCTCTCTCACTCATCTTTCAGCCAAAAAAAAAAATTGAGCAGGGAAGGATTTATCTTACCACCCAAGGAAGAGTTGGGATGGACCAAATAGTCAGGGTTATCAAGATGCAGCTCATGGATGCGGGTGGTGGAGTGGTGATAGACAACTCCAGCCCAATGGCAACAGTCGGAATCTTCATCAGCAACCCAGGATGAAAGGCGGTTGGATGGATCAGTAAGATCTTGCTTCAATATGAGAAGCGCTTGTTTTTCGCTTTCTCTACAAACAGGCAGACCCTGGTTTCCATTGCATGAACCAATACTAGTAGTGATGGCTGCAACAGTAAGCAACCTGAGAAGTAAGAAGGGTCTCATGGACATGATCATGAAAGTTGTATGAAGGTGGTGAATGTCTGAATGGTGATATGTATGAAACAGACCCGTCTGGGGTGCTATATATAGTTATATACTACCATGGTGCAAACTGGAGCCTATTCTCAGATGATTAAACGTTCTGCAAGAGGAAGACCAAAGGAAAGAGTCTTAAATGAGAGCACATAGATGAAAAAACGTTCAACAGAGACCATGACTTTTGCTACAACCAATGACATCGGTTATGGCAGAGACGTTTCATCGCCAGGCTCAACTCTCAAGAGGAAGAAATAACAGAGAAGGAGATGCATGCTGTCTCACAAGGAATTTCACACAGTGAAACCCGCATGGACACAAGTGTATATGTATTCACACACATATGTATCAAAATAAGAATCAAAATGCTATGTGCATACATTTCCATGTAACGTTTGAAAAATTTGTGATTTTTCATAGTGCTCGTGTGAACACATGACTTGAAGACAGAGACACATTGTTACAGAAGTGTCAGAATAAAACAGAAGAGTAACAGACATCTGTGTGCATCATAGAACTGTGAAAACCTTCAAAGACATTAAAACGAGGAGAATTATTTGTATAGCTAGCTTCATATTTGCACAATGTATATGTGTTATTGACAAACAGATAAAGAACATGAAAAACTATTTACTTGTAAATTTTCCATATTTTGTTTTGTATACCATACGAAAATCATTAGGTCAATCAACAGATTATATCATGTTACCGAGCAATAAAGGATTAATAATCATTAATATTGTATACAAACAACTTACTCCACCCTGGGAAGGGATAAGAGTTAAGCAAGAAACAGACTTAAGCAAAGCAGAAACACAGTTCACAGAAGTAACTAGCTAACTAAACATATTCAACAATTACAGCATGAAGTTTAAGCACAATGCTATTGAGGAATTGTGAAAAAGCAAAGCTCCATGGCATATTTACCAGCAAAGAACCAAGTATACTCCAAAAACCAACGGCGAATCCCAATCCCAAGCTCAGGTAGAACCACTTGTCATCAAGTAAATCATATCCTCTCTCTCGCTCAACAGTTGGTAGTGTCACCTTGCTTGCACTACAATTCTTGCTGAGTGGAGGTCCGCAAAGCTCATTGCCAAGAAAGCTAGACTCATCAAGGCTCTGAAGCTGAGTGCTTTGTGGAACCTGTCCCATTAGATTGTTGTGGGACAAGTTCAAATGACTCAGAAACGTCAAAAACATTATGCTTGGAGGAATTTCTCCAGAAAGTTGGTTCCTAGACAAATCAAGTGATTCTAACTGCTTCAATCTGCCAATCATCGGAGGGATTCTTCCGGTCAAATGATTTGCTGATATATTCAATGTTTGCAAACCAAAGAGATCTGTCAGTTCCTCAGGAATTTCCCCAGATAAATTGTTGTTAGAAAGGTCGATGCTTGCTACAAGTCCAAGAATTTTGCCGAATTCCTCTACTCTCCCTTTTGTCACCAGGAAAGTATCATCTCCGTACAGTCTGTAGTTATCAAAATACATAGTAGAAGCAGAAGCAGATAACGCTGACAAGTTTGCAATTCCACTGAAGTTGCCGAAACATCTTGGTATTGCTCCTGACAGACCATTATCTGCAATGTCCATGATTTGGAGACGGCTTAGATTACAAAGTTGATCAGAAATGACTCCTCGAAACATATTTGACCGAATGCTAAGAACCACCAAGTTTGAAATGCTTTTCCCGATCCACATTGGCAAGACTCCAGAGAGCTGATTTTCACTAAGGTCAACTACCACCAAGTTTGTACAGTTCTGCAAATATTGAGGTAGTTCTCCAGATAATTTATTGTTGCGCAAGTGCAATGCTGACAGGCCTCGCAAGTATCCCATAGAGCTAGGAATGTTTCCTGTCAAATTGTTGTTTTCCAATGATATGGCTTGCAAATCAAGCCAATTCATCCAACAATCAGGAATGTTACCACTAAGATTATTGTTCCCGAGATGAAGAAATACAAGTAGTTTTGGTCCAGTTTTTGCATCACAAAAGAAGTGTATGACAGATCCAGAAAATGATGAATTGGAAAGATCTAGTCTGACTACATTGGAAGAAACAAGAGGCAATGAACCGTTGAACTGGTTAGAACTTAGATCAATTACTGAAGATGGGCCACTAGATATATATTCAATCTCCCCATGTAATTGATTGTCGGCAAGATTCAGATACTTAGTTGGGAAGATATATTCCAAAACCAGGTCGGAATGGTGCCTGAAATTCCTGTACCAGATAGGCTTAGAGACTGTAGTTGTGTTTGAGTTCGAAGCCATAAAGGCAGTTCAAGCCCCAAATGCCAATAATCTAACCACAAGCTTCCAAGTTGAAATGGAGGAAGCCAATCTCGACTAGTTTTCAGAGTCATTGAGTTTCCTATTGCTCTGAAGGATTTTAAACTTGTAAGATGTGTAAAATGAGCTTCAGTCACTACACCTTCAAATGAATTAGAAGATATATCCAAATCTGTTAGCCTTTTGAGTTGGCCAATGGTTTTTGGGAGAGTTCCATGAAACTGATTAGCAGAGAAGTATAATGCCTCCAAGGATGACAAATTCCCCAAGGAATTTGGGATTGTCCCTTCAAACTGATTATTCTGAAACTCAAGATGTATAATCGAAGTCAAGTTTCCAATGGAACTCAAAATTTCACCATGCAAGTGATTGCTATAAATATACAAAAATTCAAGATTGTGGAAACTATACAGCCATCCAGGCATGGTAGAAGTGAAAGAGTTCGCCTCGAGATGAAGAACCTTAAGACTGGTCATGTTTGCAATGCCACCTGGAATTGGTCCTGAAAAGAAATTAAGTCCTAGATCCAATAAAGTGAGGTCTTTGTTGTTAAGCAGCCATTCCGGTATTGGATTTGTAAGCTGATTTGCGAAGAGACTAATCTCCCTGAGAGATGTGATATTGTGAGGGGTGCTACTGCTAGGAATTGGACCTATGAAACCACAACCACTGAGAAAAAGAGACACCAGATTTCTGAAACTGAAAACCCACCCAGGCATGAAAGAATTAAACAGGTTGTGAGAAAGATCAAGGATGGCAAGTGAAGTTAAATTGATGATAGGTAAAAGGGGAATGTACTGAAGACTGCAAGCAAACATATGCAACTCTACTAAAGAAGGGAGCATTTGTACCACTGGCAGCCAATCATCAGATGCTTGGCTAAGATTAACTAGACTCATGTCCAGGTGTTCCAACTGAGAAAGACCGAAACCCACTGAAGGTTGTCAACCTTCAACATATAATTACTACTGAGACGTAAATCACGTAGATTAGAAAGATTTCCCAACTGATGAGGAATCAATCCCACAAATGTTGCTTGTGAAAGGTCAAGATGAGTTAAACTCTCAAGAGAACCAAAGAAGCTAGGAATCTCTGTTTGAAAATTGTTGTAACTTAGGTTCAAGTATGTGAGATGTGTTAGATTGAGCAGGGAAGGATTTACCTTACCACCCAAGGAAGAGTTAAAATGAGGGTCATCAAGTTGGAGCTCGCAGATGTGACCAGTTAGGTTATCACAGACAACTCCAGTCCACAGGCAACAGTCTGATTCACCGGCCCATGATGAAAGCCGATTTGAAGGATCAGTAAGATCCTGCTTCAACATCAAAAGGGCTAGTCTTTCACTTTCTTTGCAAGCCACACCAGGGTTCCCATTGCACAAGCTAACGCTAGTAGTTGCAATGATTAGAAACCAGACAAGTAATGTAGCTCTCATGATCCTACCCATCTGGTTTCGTTTTATGTTTTTGCTTTTGATGCGTAAGCTTACACAACTACATAATATAGTAACTTTGGGTCAGCAGCCGGCTATACCCGAAGTCAGGACTTTGATAGATTTAAGGTTTGTTTATGTTTCTTTATCTAAGAGCACAACTTAACTATTATTCGGCTGCTTCCATACTTGAATTGCAGGCCAAAAGACAATAGATTTATACAATTTACAGTACCACTATGTATTAACAATCAATAAGCGGAATAAGTACTCGGTAATGAAGCAAAAAACTTCATGTAGGAAAGCAAAACCTACCCTTTTGTTTCTGGTTTGATCAAGACTGCCACTTGTTGCATTTGGATCACCTTCTGCTGTCACCGGTTCAATTCTAAACGTTGTTCCTGTTTCCTTCTGCAGTGAGTAGAATTTGTCCGATTAACTAATACAACAAAAAATTAAAAAAATAAAATAAAGCAACCCCATTAATGGATGAAGAAAATTGGGAAAATTGCATTGAGCGAGAGCAGAGAAGGATTACTTGTCGATTAATGAAAGGAACCGTGGCAGTGTAACTCGCCGGCATCACTGATCGAATTTCAAACACTGTAGCAGTGTAGCTGCAGCCCCCTCTCTCTGTGGCGTATGATAGTGAGAGAGTGAGAGACACGGGTAAATTAAGTAGACCGGAGTCTTTTAGTTCAGGATCAGGCCGATAAGCCTAGGCCCCGGCAGGCCCACTTAATTTTGCTACTTAAAATTTGATTAAAATTTTTAACCAAGAAAAATCATGACATTGTTTGAATGTCTCACTTTAGTTATTCCAACTTTTAACATCTTAACTTTGTAAAAAAAAAAAATGAAACAAAAACGTGGGATATATACCGTTTTGATCTTATTTGAAGTTAAGACATTTATTGCTTGAAGTTTGAGGACAATGCTATTAAGCAATCTTGAAACCGAGCTACAGATTGCAAGTTTTCAATTTACTAAAGAATAACTTTAGAAAACTAATCCATACATGTCGATACATCGAAAGGCAAATATGGGATTTACTGCTACACACAACCACGGAAGCTTGGATAATAACTGCAAATCCATCAGGCCGGTGTGCACTCCCGCCCCTCGCCACTAAATCATAATCTTAATTCTTAAGTGCATAACAATGAAACAAAATTACAGCTCCTTATCAAACATATGTAATCAACTTCTCACGCAACTCTGGGGCATGAGTACTCCGGTGCTGGTTCCATCAATGTTGTTGCATGAAGATGTGGCTACCTTATTCAGGTACGTAAGCTTGATGTCCTGCAATTTTATCCCTCTGCATGGGTTACTTGGGCTGCAATCAAATGTCACTGCCTCCGCCGTCGCCGACGTCCCTTGTATGTTCTTGTATGTCACTTGACTAATCTTCACACCAGAACTCTGTACGTTCAAGCATGTTACATAGATTAGTTGAAGATTAATGGCACTTATGAAGAAATTAAACTGAATATATGTTATGTAAGTATGTGATTTAGCGAAAGTACCTGGTTAGGGCAGTTTTTACTTGGGCAATAGTTCTGATCGATGATGACGGGGTTCTTAACATTCCTCATCACGATGTTCTGGAAGAGAATGTTGGTCACAAACCCAGTGCTGGCTCTTGCCCATGTCTTTATTCGTACTCCATTATCCGATCCACTGAAAACTGCATTCGTCAACGTCACATCTTCCACCCCAGCTTCCTTCACATCCTTGCCTAGACTACCAATGCTGCATCATCAATAAAAACTTAAGCACCCATGCATATATGAATCAAAACCATCACTACTACTAATTACCAACTTTGATTCAGATTTGACTTGATATGTTACCTTACACCATGTCCTGGGCCGCACATGATTTTGTTCATATGGAGGTGTTTGGTTCCCGGACCAATCGATACACAATCATCTCCGGTCATCAATGTTGCACCGGTGATAGTAACCCAAGTTGAGCCCTGCACATGAATGCCATCAGTGTTGGGGCTGTCGGCCGGAGCAGACAGCTTAACGTTTCGAACCACCACAATTTTGCAGCTGTTGATCACAAGATGAGTTTCCTGGCTGTTTATGGATACTAAATCACTTATCACAAGGTTGTTTACCCAATTGAACGTTATCGACTGCACATATATATAAGATAAGTTATATAGTTAACAATCTGTTGCTAATTAAGCAAGTAATATATACTTACATAATTATATACCAACATGCAACTAAATGATATTCTTGAGTGCAGATTTCCGGGCAGCTCCCTTGCCATCTAGTTTAGCAGATCATACCCTAGCTGCAACAGGGCAGCTCTTTCCAGATTTCCGGCAAGCCCAAAGGCCAGCTCCCTTGCCATCTAGTTTAGCACCGTAAACGCCAAGTCCATTGATCTTAATGAACAAGATCCAGTAGCCGGAGTTTCCCAAAGCGCGATAATCAGTAGGGGCAATGAGGGTTCCGTCTATCTGAACCAGAACCCTACTCTTGCAAGGACCTCTGAACACTGCAGCTTTCAGCAAGAACCTTCCTTTGGGGACGTATATGAAGGCTGTCTGGCGAGAGCTGCATGCTGCCGCCCATGTCTTGAGAAATGCTTGGGTTGAGTCTGTGATCCCATCTGCTTTTGCTCCATATTTCATCACATTATAAGTTGCGGCTGCATTCGATAACCCAAACAATGATATTAACAAGAAAAGAGAGATGAGTAGTAGGGTTGCGCAGTGATTGATGATCATAGCCATGTTTCTGGTTTATGGATCAATTTAGGTGGAAGGAACTCAAGGAAGGAATGTTTGGATTTGGTTATGAACTGAAAGAGGCAATAATTTGGTGGTACTTATATAGTTATATAGAGCTGCTATCAATATATACTTGCATGTTATCCCATGCTAGTTAGCTAGTATTACATTACTTATACATTATCTATTCTCCATCCATTTTTATAATTAAGAGTAAATTTCATCGAAAAGGATGGATGTCTGCTTATCATATGAGAAAGGCAAAGTCAATGGTGAAGAAGTGTTATTGTAGTGGCACATTGTTTGCTCCGGTACATGTTCTCTTGGTTTTGATGTGTACGGACGAATCTGAATGCATGTGATAGCTTTTATATATATATACGAGTACGTATATATAAGAGCATACACACACACAGATAGATTGTTCATACAGAGAGAGGAAGACGGCGGGCATGTTCTAAAGTTAGGAAGAAATTAAGCATGAATTTAGTACTTAGTAAACTAAGGGATTAAAAATCGAAAAGGCAGATGATGGATCGAGCTTACGTAGGGAATGACCTGATTAACAAGCTAGGCACTGCTTCCTGATCAAGAAAGCTAGCAGTACGTAGTACGATCCTGCATGTAATATTATTCCATTCACTCTTCTGCCATTAGCATATGCAAATACGCATGTGTAACGTGGAGGAAACCCCGGAGGAGTATCAGGCGGAGGAGTCGCCGGACTAACACTAGGGCAGCCATGAACACCGGTCAACTAGCTAGAACTATATCAATCTGACATGCATCAGTTAATATCAAGCAGCCCTTTCCTCACTGCGCATCGATCAGATCCATGATCACCTCCAAATCATTGAGCCGATTTTCCAAAAGTACTTGATTTTCTATGTGACATCCATCCGGCTTGATGTTCATCTGTTATTCTGTACGCAAGGGATCTGGTCTCTTCGATTCATGGCATGGTGACTTTTAGTTTAGGCCATCATCAGTTTACTCCATTAACGAATAACTCACGCAGTACTTTATTATGACTCAATTAGCTAGCTAGTCGATCGGACTCCGTCTAGCTGGAAATCTGGAAGACTGGAACTGCAATGTTCTCTCCACCAGTTACTAGGAAAATGTAGACTAATTAACTATAGAAGGGCTACATGTCCCCCTTTTATATTATATTTTATGGTTTCATTAATTAAGATTTAAGAGCAGCGGTACTGGCACTTTAAAAAAAAATATATATAGAAGGGCTGAGATAAATTTTGCCAGTTCAGGTGAATAGTAGCTTGAAGTACTGTTTGTGCATAATTCATGTTTCATAGATTCTTCCATGAACTGATGGATGTTAGGTTTGATCTCTATTTGTTCTTTAGTTTGTAGGAAGAAAATACAGTGAACTATGGAAAGGTATGTGACATGTTTGCATTAAGCAGATTGGAGCTAGGCGACGTACTAGTCATATATGACTCTCATCAAATATACGTGTATTCATGTGTGTGTCTGGAGGTGGTGAGGAGATTGAAGCCAAAAGGATTAATGTATACAAATAACATACATCACTCTGGGAAGGGATAATATGTATACAACATTTCAGTCAAAAATTAAATCTAACTCTTGCTTCCAGATTTCGCCGTAGAGCCACTCGTTCCATTTTGAGTTTCTTCTTGCCAAGAAGCTTGCCATTGCTTATCATAGAAAGTAGCCTCATCTGCTAGCTTCTTAAGGTTATGGAAATCGTCGGTCCTTCTGAACAGTATTATACCAATCACTGTCGCCAACAGCCCTGCCTTGCATATGAAGTTACCAGTTTGTCCGACTACTCCAACCCCTGTCAAAGCGTCTACTACATATGCCATGAAGAACCCAACCATTGCTGCTCGACCTATATACAACATGACAATACTTTTCAGAACCAAATATAGTATGTAATCACAAGCAAATGCTAGATGGTTCGCTTCTTAGACCAAAGTAGCGAACACAATGTGTGTGACACATTTAGTTGACACAATAGTTTGTTAGCTAATTTGAAATGATGAACTAAGTTTGGGATTGAACCGTTGATCAGCTCAGCCTCTGGGAGATGTGATTTCTTTATCCATGCCCACCAAGGAACGATGGAGGTCCTAAACAGTACTGGATCATCGTTGGTAGAAGCTTCTGGATGAAGTTCAAGAAATTTCCTCCTCTTTGCTTCTGATATTATTCCAAACGTGAAAGAATCAGCTCGCATGAATATGAAGAAGCATGATTTGGATCCAAGCAAAGAGGAAAATGAAAATTGCATTGAAAGCACAAGACAACTATGTCGTACCTGCTTCAATGATACCATCCCAGTCCATTTTGCCGTCTCTGGCGAACATATTCAAATCCCATGTCCCCTTCTTCCACCTCTCATCACTAAATTTCACAGAAGATGAATCTGTTTCCAAAGCGTGCTTCGATTTATAGTCAGCACCACTCTCTGCCTCTGGCCAATCTACAAGTGAAGTGGACTTCTCTTGTTCTGCTAGTTTCAAACCATTTTGAGCTTCCACATTGAGAGCAACAACATGAGAGGCCTCTTTAGTCCCCAGAGCGCGAGGCGGTCTGGCCTGAGGTTGTTGTTTCTTGGTTACATGTTGTGAACCAGAGCCACACACTATTTGCAAAGAAGCAGAAATGGCAATGGAAGCCATATTGCCTTGTCTTAGACCTCTTGCTCTGTAGTTCTTGATATTTTGGTTGTTTCAGATTCTAGTTTTTTCAAATTTCTGAAAAACCTTATAGATAGGGATCAGAGACTAGGAAGGAAGCCCATGCTTAGAAATTTTAAAAGTTATCTTCCCTCCCACTACAGCTTTTGTCACTGAAGATAGTTATGGGCAAACTGTCTGCTGCATCTGCTTCAACCATTTGTATTTTACTGCAGTTGATTTTACGCTCACTTTTCACTGATAAATCTGATGGATAAAAGATGTTGACTCAAACATAAAGAGTTAGAGATACAACTTTAACCTAAGTTGCATATGATTTTCAATCTTCTCAGACACATTGAGAGGAATTTTCAAAACAAATCAATCCCTCCTAAGGCATACAAATGCTGACAAAAAAAATGTCACAAAGGTAGAAAAATATAACAGGAATGTTTAAGGCAACTAAGAATGGATTCAAAGCTGTGTTTTTTGGCAGTGACCCTATGAAAGAGGGAGAGGGAAAGAGAAAAACTGCCAACAGAATCACTAGGAAAGCTCCTCATGCTTCCCAACCCCTCAAGAGAGTTGCACGTGCTACCCGGTTCACACCCAATGTGAAGGCACCCATTCTGAGATTACAATCGTGAGTCTTGCACATGTTCTTGATGTCCTGGAATGCCTTATTCATGTACCTCTGAAGCTCGTTATTCACCTTCTCTTCATCCCACATGAAACCTTGAATATTCTGCCAAGACAAATTTTGAACATACTATGTTAACTCCCTAATCTTCAAACACAACTCAAAAACTTTATCAACAGGGGAAAAAGAGTTGTATCATAGTCACCTGAACCCACTCAAAGTAGCTGACAGTCACACCACCAGCATTTGCATATATATCTGGGAGGATGATAACTCCTTTCTTAGATAAAATCTGCATCAATCAAAACTCACTCATCAGGATTCCCAACCATATATTTTCCTCTTAATACCCCAAAACAAGAAGAGTACATTTATACCTCATCTGCTTCCGGATCAGTAGGATGATTTGCTGCCTCAATTATGAACTTGGCTCTCACTGATGAAGCATTTTCCCTTTACACCAGAAATCAATGAACATAAGTAAAATGATGGGAATTATGTGTAATTTATCATTCTACAAGAGACAACAATGAAAGCAGTGAGTTTGTTAAAGCTCCGACCTGTTGAGAACTCCACCCAAAGCAGAAGGGATGAGGACATCACATTCCTGTATAAGCAGTTCATTAGGGTTCATGACATCTCCACCACTGAAGTTTAACAAACTCCCGGTGTCCTCTTTATGCTTAACCAACGCCGGAATATCTAGTCCATTTGGGTTCGAAATTGCACCAGTGATGTCACTAACAGCAACAACCTTTCCGCCTTTCTCGTGCAAGAACTGTGCTGCCCAGGATCCCACATTTCCAAAACCCTATAAAAGTTCACCAATAAAACATCTTTCACTTGATCACAGAAGCTTTTAACAAAAAAGAGATGTCAGTATCGAGCATAAGTACCTGAATAACAAAAGTCAAGCCCTTCACTGACTTCCCATGTTCTGCTAGCAAAGCTTCTGTTGCAAACACAACACCGCGTCCAGTTGCAGCCTCCCTACCTAGAGACCCTCCAAGATCCTAAAATTCCAAAATTAATCCATATGTTAATTATCTGACACTAAACTTTAAACAGATTTCCATGTGAATTTATCAGCATTAGTACTTACAATTGGCTTTCCAGTGACAATAGCCGGTGAGTGACCATGAAATTTGGAGTACTCATCCAAAATCCATGCCATAGTCTGAGCATTGGTTCCCATATCAGGTGCAGGAACATCAGTGTGAATTCCAATGAGATCATGGATTTTCTGAGTAAAGACGCGAGTCAGGCGCTCCAACTCACTCTTACTCAACTCCCTTGGAGTGCATCCAATTCCACCCTTTGCTCCACCATATGGAAGGTCTGCCACAGCAGTCTTCCATGTCATAAGTTGAGCCAGGGCATTTACTTCATCTGGATCAACCTTCATCCCCCCCCCCCCCCCCCCCCCCCCAAAAAAAGAAACATTTCAGTACAGAATTCAACCACAAAGCACATCAATCTGTCTATACTGGGAAATAAATGCTCAACAATTCATATTGTCTTGAAGAGACACAGGATTCTGGCAAATAGACCAAGTGCTCTCAGTAAAGACAGGGCCTTTGTATGATTACATATGAACTGTTTACGCAAAACAAGCTGACTTTTTTATCTGAAGCCAAAAGAACAATACAGGAACCTAAAAAGTATCATTCTCTTAATACAAAATTGAACTTCTTTGTATCAAAGAAATGATTAAAACCAAGAATTCGATATTAGTTCCCAAGAGTCTGTAATCAAATTGATTTCACTCATGACTAAAAGGTACTATAACGACTGGGGACTATTTCTGGGTCCAAACAGATACATCCAAAAATTGGCATCATGAAAAAAGCTTAAAGCTTTAAAACCCAAACAGATTAAGCAAAACCAATACTTTATGACTCCAAGTCTTAAACCCACCAAAACCCAGATCACTTACATGATGACAATATCAAATCAAGAACAAAGTGATCATCAAAAGCAGCTAAATTTGATTAAAGACAAAAACCAACCTCAGGATGATATCTGATCCCTCCCTTCATTGGACCACGTGCATTATCATGCTGCACCCTAAATCCAACGTACGACACCAATGTCCCATCATCCTTGGGAATCGTGCACTCCACCTAAATTAATCATCATCAACACAGAAATTAGTATTCTCCAACATAAATGATCATCAAAACTCAACGAATGAAAGACAAAATAAAATAAGACAGAACCTTGATCTCCCTGAAAGGGATCAAAAGACTCTTCTCAATCTTAGCATCCAACCCAAGAAGCCGGGCGGCGTTTCTGAAATTACGGCTAGTAGCGGCGAGGGCATTCATGTCTGCCTAAGAAACCCAAGACTTGAAAAACAAAGAGAACAAAAAAAAAGCTTGAAACTTTAACACACCCAGAAAACCAAAATGCTCAAAGAACGCAGAGGTAGATGAAAAAAGAGTGATAGTGGTAGGTGAGTATATATAGGAGAAAAACAACAGCTCAGAAAATTACTGGTATCATAAGAAACGGGATAAGATTGAATGCTGGGTCAATTAATCCAAAAATCTAACAGTAATTCTTCACTGTCCACCGTAATAGGGATTAGTGAGTAATAATGGTCAACGAAAGGAGGCCACAGAAATTCAGGGAAATATTTTCACATGAAACTGTGTGTTCTTGTTTGTCATTAACATTATCAAATTAATCTAAGATGGATTTGACGTGGAATCGTAATCCGACACAACCACTTACGTCACGAAAACTCAGAGTTTCAATGAGGGCTGGCCACGTGGAGATTTACGCGGCGGAGGGCGCGGGAGGTTTTACTAGTTTTGGAGGGGACGAGTCGCCGCGTACTTGTCAGCAGTGATGGGGTGGAATGCTGGAGGGATATGCTTTGAGGCTGGATTAGTTTAATTGCGTCATTATTATGCTTTTAATTTCTTTCTATGAATGCAAAAGTGTTTCTATTATTCTATGAGGATTTTCTTAGTTGTACGTAGTCATGTTGGTCTTGGCTTGCTTTTTTTTTTTTTTGGATTTATAACGGTTTTGGTGTTGTTTAGTGTGTCATATCTTGGAGAAGGTGTGCACGAGCAGTACTTCGGGGACTGATAGAGGTATGAATGATGGTGTTTGATTTAGAGGTATGACAGAGGAACCGGTTAGTTCCATAGAGGTTCATTGAGTATGATAAAAAGATGTTGCAACTTGGGACAAATCATTCTGCTCTTCGTTCCAAAGTACTTGATCATGTAATGAAGAGTGAAACTATGAAAACGGGACCTCGGCTTCATGTGATCTACTTGTTTTCTTAGTGGCATTTGGTGAGTGTTTAAGAGTTAAGGGTAATTCGGGCTTCCGCAGTACCTTGTCATTCTCTAGTTCTGTTGATTTTGTTACAGAGACAAGTTTCTCACACATTCTACTGCTCAATTTCTCTTTAACTGAGGATAAACAAAAACACAAACCGTTCCTCTACACAAAGTCATTAACCAATACACATAGGGGTTTCAACTTTCAATAAATGCCACCACAGAACATATCATTCAACTAAAACAAACAATTGGAATATATTGTACAACAGTAGTGTTGACACTTGACAGGAATTAAATAACATTCTGAGGATAGGCAAATAGCTAGCTTCCTCAACTCTGAGGAACTAAAAGAAGGCATAAACTGTCTTACGCGCACCTTATCTTCGTACCATCAACAGACAATCTAAGAGGGTATAACCGTATAAATAAAATACAGTCAAGACAATGACAGCTATCAGAACTTCATAAGTTTCCCTGATATTGTCAGGTCTGACTGAAATTCGATGTCCATTCATAAGTGTCTGATAGATTGTCTCGAAGATTCTAACACTAATATTGTCAGTGAGAGTTGGAAAATCTTGTTTCAGTCTTTCTTCAGTTCTTGACAATCCTCCTGCAATCAATGACAAAACTGTCAATATGCCTGAAAAACATAAATGTCTTCTGAAATCATATATGCGATGTGCTACACTGATAGTTCTTCCTTCACATTTTCATAAAATATTGAAAAACAAGCATGATTCCACTGCAGGGTTACAGGTATTGCAAACCAACTGTAGAATGATAAATGGGTTAAAAGATATGGTAAAATGTCGTTGATCTTAAATAGTCATATAAGACTGGTCTCACCCCACCCCGCTCGAGAGCATCAAACTAACGGAACTTTGAGATCAATTTACTAAACATTTCATAAATTGTTTCCCGCCCAAAGGCTCAGATGGTAGTTCAGCTCAAAGAACAACTACAGAGTAGCAATTCTCATCATGAGAGGTGTAGAGAAAAGCAAATATCATCATTGCCATATTGGAGGTGGGAGGGAAAGAAAAAAAAAGATGGTCAACTTTTGAAACCATAAGCAATTAGCAGTGGCATGTCATGTTCACAAAGACCAGTAGTCATTCAAAACAATTTCCGGCTGGCCCGACCACCATTAGCCTGTGATGAGACTGAGTATGGAATGGGTTTAGCCCTGTAAATTTTAGTTGCAATAACAAACCAAAACAAAAACAAAACAAAAAAAACCCGAAAACAAAAGAAAATGAATAAAGAAAAACAAAAATATTGGCATCACCTACTTGAACAAAACAGCTTTTAAGATGAATGACATAAAAAAGTTTATAATAGTCTCCCAGCAAAGGGATCAGATAATAAATTCAGCTCAAAGAACAACTACACAGTAGCTATTCTCATCCTGAGGTGTAAAACAAAAGCAAAATCTTCATTGCCATATATAGGTGGGGAGCAAGAAAAAAGTTCAACTTTCAAAATAATGAATTACAAGGAGTGGCATTTCATTTCAGGTTACTGATGAGGAATTTTCAGGTGCCCCAACAACACTTTTATAATCCCTTGTTTATGTGTCCGAGTAGGGGCTTAGCTCTTTACATTTTGATTTAAGCTTACACACACACAAAACACACACATGACAAACCAAAACCAGTGGAACACATAAAAAAACATAAATTCCTTGGTTCTCCCCCCACACCCCCAATCTATCATCTTCAATTGGCAGGTCAAAACATACAAAATTGAAGACAAGCTGAGCGAGATATGAAGTCACTATGTGTAGAATGCAGTTAATCACCTAGACAGAAAAATTCAACAGTGTACTTGTTTGTATGCTATAAAATGAGTGAACAAATATGTTCCGTCTTTGGAAATAAAATGTGTCTCTACCATTGTCACAATTCTTGTATTATAACTTCATAAGTTTTACATGCAGAAGAATACCAATCTCATAACCTGAAGATCAAGGAGTTAAAGCTTACCTCATCTGATAAATTTTCCATTGCTGTTAGTATGTATGATATGTCAAGTTAGCCTTCTTTCCTATAGTAATAACCACACACACGTAAATCAGGACACTGGTCTAGTATGGTCTTTTGGGCAAATCTGTCAAAAGACTTGTGCTTTGAAAATGTTAAAGAAAAGAATTCACAATTAGCAAGAGCCAACCAGATAAGTTTCATTTACTTACTTTCTCTTTCTTCGATCAACTGCACTATTCCTTGCATCGTTCTTTGCAAGCGCATATCCAGGGGCATTAGCATACTGCATAGGAGGGAGGGCAGGAACAGGAGCAGGAGCAGTCACTGTAGCAGAAATGGTTGCAGCTGGCACAGGTGGAACAGGAGGCAGAGATTGTAGAGGCGGGGCAGTAGCAGGGGGTGCAGCTTCAGGTTCAGGAAGAGGTCTCGGTAATATGTGTTTCAAACGGTTGTGCCTATAGTTCTTCCAGAAGTAGAATTGCTGCCTATGCGCCAATTCCTAAACATACCAAGAATATGAAGATTTCAGAACCTATGCAAGATTCAGTTGTTGTATTACAGGAAAGAGAAGTAGTTGCTTATATCCCAACTCCAAAAGAGGTTTCACAATTAGCTCCTATTAATCCAACCAACCATAAATTGTAGGGTATAGGCTTTAGGCAGTGTGAAGATATTTCACATATCATGTCAAAACCAAATATTGGAGTGTGAAAAAAAGAAAATAGTGCTTTCAAGTAGTATGGAAAAACTACTTTTTGCACATTAAGATAGTGATTCAGTGAATACATATGAAAAAAGATAGTGACTTTAAACATAAAATTAGACCTAATATTCAAAGGCAAATACAGGAGAACTTCATTTAACCTCAGGCCCTCAGAGCCATATTTCTAAAATGGGAATTCCTAAAGTTTGTCCAAAGGAGACAACAAAAAGAAAACAAAGCTAACACATCAAAAGATAATGCTGATCACTTCAATACCTAGTTCCAAAAACACGAAAAACATAAAACATCCAAGAGGCATAAAATTCAACCTTGTTGGCAGGATGTGCCATTGCATTGCGAAAGTTTGCATTTTGGAGTTGCTCAAGGAAAAACAAGCAATGAGGGTACCTGAATTGTTACATTCCACAGTGTCACACCACCCAATAATCCCAATTACACAACTCATAATCACCAAAAAAAAAACTAACACAACAACATTGGATTTTCGGCTCACATTATGAACTTGGTGTACTCAGGACGCTGCCAATACTGAAGATATTTCAAGTACCCAATAAAGGCTTCATCTTCAAAGTACCGATTTTGAGCCAAATCTATAAACAAGGCACAAAATTCACGTAGGGTAAAAAACCCAATTACCAGTAATCAATTTGCAACAAAAACAAGGTAAAAAGGAGATAAATTTACAGTGGATGTAAGTGGGGTTTGCGAGACATTGGATGAACTCCAATTCGAGCAAGAATCGCTGCCTCCCATCATCTGGGTCTTTGTAAATTTCTTGGCTGCAATTAACGAACACAAAGCTGATCAAATCAGACGGAATTGAATTGGGGGAAGAAGATGAAGATAGGAGTTTTAGGGTTTTACTTACGTGTCAGAAGCTTCATCACTATCTGTGCCAGACGCCATTAGAACCCTTTCTTCTTCTTCTTCTTCTACTACTTCCTCGACTGTTGTATTTATACCTGATTTAACGATTTAACCGGAAAGGTTTTGACCCGTTCTACATATGTAAATGGGCCGGGCCGGGTCCCTTCATCAGGATGTTAGTTTGCCCAATGAAAGGTCTCAACGCCTTTCGCTGACTTAACGTCTATTTGTTCTTTGTACTGTTTGGCCGAAACCTTCTCATGAAATTGAGTTGAGCTTAGATGCTTGAAATCAGTACTTAATAAAACGTTTATTGCAAAGAGAAAATGTTTACGACATATCTACACTATTCGTTAATGTGACAAGGTATTGTGTGAGAGGAAGCAATATGTGGTTAAAATCAAGTTGTAGCAAAACAAGCCATTATAATTTTTTTTGAAGAGAAAGCTAGCCATTATAATTATCTTTTAGCACTTGTTCTTTACATTCCTTTATAGTTCTCTTGTATTGATAATGAAAGTTTCATCAGCACTAATCTCAAAAATAACATAGGAAACCATACAAACTAATTCAAGTTATGTTCTTCTTCTAAACAACTAAAACGATAGATTATACAAGGAAATTATTGACAAGGGTCATCCAAATTGATCGACCTACGTGCTAAAGGACTATTCTTATCAATCTTATTAAGATTAGTCCAAACTAATCTACCTTCTTTTCGACCAAGAAAACAATGATCTATGTTTTCCCGGCTTATGCACTAGCCGTGTCGACGATCCTTCCGGTGGGGACGTTCGTCCACCAAGAGCACTTGTGTCTCGAATATTGCCTGTGTTGGACGGATGAGTACCTCTGTCCTGAACATTGATCGTGTCCGGTTGACGAGTAAATGTGTCCCGACGACTGTCTGTGTCGGATTGATCATGAGTTCTTGTGTTTCGAGCATTAGGCATGCCCCTTTGTAGGGGTTGTGATGGTTCTAAGATTGGGGATAGAGACAATTCAAACCGTCTTTTTACTGTCATTGTGAATAGATATATGTTAAATCGTTGGTTGAAATTGGTCTTTCATCATTAAGAAGTTAAAGGAAAAATAGTTTAAAATCCAAAACAGAGCGAAATGGTCATTAAAGCTATTGAGGATAATCATGTTATAGAATAGTATTGTCGTGTGACTCAGAGTGATGCATTTGCTTGGCCGTAAAGATTGGAATGAACATGTGGCAATCTTTTTCATCAAAGCTGGTTTTCGTGTTTTGCTTTGATGAATCCCAAAATTTAGATGTCATCAAAATCTTTATGTTCCCTTTGGTTCATTTGTCAAGATTCTGAGCACATAGCTGCAAAGAATGAGTCAAATTTTGCAAAACTGCACAATCTATTTGTTTTTTGGACTGGTACGTCAACAAAACTTGGTTTCTTCCTTCTAACTTGCAAGCTTGCTATCAATTCAGAGATTAATTTTTGAGTATCAATCAGTATATTGCAGATGCAAACACAAAAATCCATTGCCACTATAACGAAAGAAATTTTAGAACCTATATATACCTCCCAATCAATTTTCCTCTTTCACTTGGCAATAGCGAAGAAAAGAAACAAAAAGCAAAATATGATTGACCAAATAATGACCATTTCGCTCTGTTTTGGATTTTAAACGATTTTTCCTTTAACTTCTTAATGATGAAAGACCAATTTCAACCAACGATTTAACATATATCTATTCACAATGACAGTAAAAAAACGGTTTGAATCGTCTCTATCCCCAGAAATTGGTTTGACCTACAAGCCTAAGTGCATGGTCTCTCAAAAATTTCTCATACACGAAACATGCTCCTCCGAATTGTGGTAGAACCAACCATGCCACAAACACAAGCTTCAAGTCGTACCAAAATGGTATCCATTGTTGTAAAACGGGTTGGAGAAGCATCTCCAATGGAAAGAGTAAAGCGTACATGATCCAATAAGCAAGCCACTGCTGAACGTCTGGTTTCGATGTGTCGCTGCCCTCCATGGCCATCAATGAAGCGTACAACGGGTAAGCCAACGTCAACCCAGGCCAAGCAAGTGAGTGCAGTTTGGTTAGCAGGAACCATGCTTTTCCCATTGTTCTTCCTCAACTTTGTGAATCTTCACACTACAAGGAATTAATCGAAGCAAAATCTAAGAGAGACTGAGATCAGTTGCGAAAAATATAGTCGATCTTCAAAGGTCTTACACACCATAGGTTATTCTCTACGGTCCTACTTATAAGCATAAAGCTAGTCCTCGATCTAGCTAGACTTATTAGGAAAGTAGCAAAACATGAACTTACCCATTAGAAACAAGAATCCTAGTGACACTAACAAAAATACTCTCTAGTCTCAACCTAGTAAAATAAGGAAACAAAACTTTCCATATTTAAGCAGGAATCCTTACATTTTCCAAAAAATAAAAAGTGGCAATCTAAAATTACATAATGTTCGGATTCACAAATAATAATTTCTTCCATTTTTTTTAAATACAAATTAAACATCTTATAGCAGCAACTGGAGTTGACTTTCCATTCCGGGAGCCATGAATGGGATACAACGAAGTAGGAATGCAAGTTGTGCAAGTTTGGGCCTAACCCGACCCGGTAGCCATGCACGCTTTCGCTAACCAAAAGAAGTGAAAAACAATAAGCAATTTCATGCTCAGTCCTGGTTCTACTGTAATAGGAAACAGTTCTCTGTCCCTGTTCGCTCCCTCTTCTCTCTCTTCAAGTTTTTTCATTTCAAAACCCTCTCAGAAAACAAAACAAAACAAAGAGAAACAAATCACAGAGAGACAACAATGTCGATGACCAAAGCGAAGAAGAACATCATCTGTATCAGCTAATCAGGTATATGTATATGTTTGAGAAGCTATCAAATTTTGGTTTCAGATATAGTCATTTGTGAGACTTTTTGAGGTGGATTTGGGGTTTCTTGAGCTAACAATTTTCTGTTTGGTTTTTGAATCTGTGCAGTCTCACTTGGTTACTTGAGCTAGCAGCCTAGGCCAGTCACTTTTGGAGTTTTAGTACCAGTTTTGTAATGGCACTTGATAAATGTGTGGGAAAGACTTCATCTTTGGTCATTTTACCATGCTCAAAGCTGATGTCCTGATCAGGTAAGTGAAAAGCTCGAATCTTTGGTTCAGATTCTTGTTATTTCAGAGGTTACTCAAGTGGGTGCGTTTCAACTAGGGGCTGTTTGGTTGGTCAGAAACTATAGTTTTGTACTTGATTAAAGTGTGGGAAGGACTTCACCTTGGGCCATTTTCCATGCTCAAATCTGATGTCCTGATCATATAGGTGAAAAAGCTTGAATCTTTGGTTCAGATTCTAGTTATTTCTGAGGTTATTCAAGTTGGTTTTCAACTAGGGACTGTTTGGTTGGCCAGAAACTATAGTTTTGTAGCTGGGATTTGAGGGTTTACCTTATCACTTTATTAGCACTGAGCTGAGTTGGTCACAGTTGTAGTGTTGTTGCAATGGCACTTGCGTTTTTGTGGAAAAAGCAACATCTTTGGCCCTTTTCAGTGCTCGAATCAGAGGACCTGAGAGTGTCTTATGAGTTGGTCCAGAAGCTCCCAATACCTGAGGACACAAAGAGATATGTATACGCAGTTCGTGAGCCCGAAACTGAGTCAGTAATTTATATACTTTGTGTTCAAAACTACTCAGAATGGTCAGCGTGGGATGCTGAGGTTCTGATTAGGGAGATTAAACCTGATGCTGTGATTGTCAAGAACGATGTTTTGTATCTGAAAGAGTTGAAACTGCAAGAGAGAATGTTGAGTCACTTGAGTATTGAAAATCCTGTTCCAGTTTCGAGTTTTGAAGTTGTCAAACGATGTTTCAAAGAAGAGTTAAGAGTGGAAAGGTATAATGAACTTGCACAAAAGTGTGTTTTGCGAGAAATATTGGGGGTTGATTGTGGAGGACACTGGTTTGCGGCCAATAGGGCAGCTCAAGATGTTGGCTCATCACGATTGCTGCTTGGAGCTCCATTGTTTTTGTCCCATTTTAGTGCTACATCAGGTGATTCAGACAGTGATAGTAAGAGCAAGTTTAAAGACTTGGTTAGTAGTTTGGCTGTGCAAAAAGTGCAATGCGGATGGAATTGCGTTTCTGAAGAGAAATCAAATTTACCAGATAATCAGCCAGCACAAAGCAATTTTGAAGTCCCCCAATTTGTGCAAGTGATTGATCCATTTTTTTTAGCAATTCATGATCAAGCTGTGCGTGTTTTTCCATCTTTTGGGACTGCTCTGGCCCATGTAAGGAAAATCTTTGATCATGTCAACAGAGGTGAAGCTGTAGATACTTTAGCTGTTTCAAAAGTCTACCCTTTTAGGAGTATGATTGAGCTATTGCGATCTTTTAAATGATCAAGGTCGGTACCCAATCAGTAGAATGAATACCATCCTAAGCAGGATTGGGTTTTCTGAGCTTGCATTAGAGGACAAGATACATGTTCTCTCTGCACAATCCCTGCGGAGCTTGACTAAAAGATTCAAGACCATAGTAGCAGTTGTGGATGCTGAGGACTTGAAAGGTCTTAGAAAACACTGGTACACTCATATTCCTCAAGAATACAAGGATTTGGCTGTGCATATGGTTACAAGATATGAAGGTGAGGCAGCTAGGCCAGTTGCACGAGGGTCCTCATTCTCGGAACTTGTTAAGGCTTCCATTATCATGAATGCGAAGGCAAAACTAAGAATTCCTACAACTTCTGATTTTGTGATACGGGCAGCAGAGAACACTTGCTGGTGGGCAGTGAGGACAGCATTCTATGAAATGATGAGAAATGGGAAAGTGCAGCTCCATCCTTTGAGTAGATTGGTGACTTTTGGTAGGATTCGTATGGTGTTGTTTTGAGATAAAGTCAGGATCAAATGCGCTGCTGATTCTCTTCCTGCAGCTCCATCGATTGCCCGTCTGGGTCGTGGCATCAGAAGTTTAAGCCATGCAGCTCAGGTTGTCAAGTACACCCATGAAAGTTTAGGATAGTAGGATACCATCCTACTAGAATAGCAAAACTGGATGCTTTGAGATAGTGATCATCACATGGTTTCAGTTTATGAAATCCCAAATGATCTGTATCTTCTCATGGTCACTAGTGATCATCTAGCACAAATGGATGCTTTTTCAGAGGATTTTCACTGCAGATTGTTTCCTCTTTCTACCAGCCTCCCTAGTTCACAAAGCACCCTCAAACTGGAACTACTGAACAAGGACCTTTGGTTCTATTAGCACAATAGTAACAAGCAGATTAAGTCGATCATCTTAGTTTATATCGTTCTAGCGTAATTAAAGTACTACAAGCACCAAACAATGAAAATACAATCAGCTCGATCAATCTGAAACAATGTTCTTCAGAGACTTAAAATAACTCCTGTGTTAACCTAGAGTTATACCACCAAGATTAAACATGTATCTTAATCACTTGATATTAAACATGTATCTTGATCACTAGATGTTATTGTTTAAACTGGAAAACAAGTAATATTAAAACTCATAACTGAATGCACAAACACTTCCTTGAAGTAGGGATCTTTCAATGTTAATAATCATCCACACTGACTTTTAGGACTACAAATCTAGCACAGAATTTTGTAAGAAATCATCTCCAATACAGCATTTGCATAACAGCCTTCTTTCTTCTCCTCCACACATAAACTAAACGCTCTTGTGCACTACAAATTTGAGAAAGAATCAAGTCGGGATCAGCAATGCAAATGATAGTTCAAGTTCTTTTCTCTAGTATCCCAAACTATAGATATGGCCATGCTCAAACATTAATGGCCTTTGCACCAGGTGGCCCATTCATGGGTTCAGTCTATGAGTGGCACCGTCTATGACCATCATGAAACATAAACAGCCTTCTCCGAATGTGGCCACCAGGAGGTGTACTTCATCGTTAGTATGGTCTGTAACGCATGGGCTGTCTGAACCTTGGAACCCTCCTGCACGCATGAAAATCAAATCACTGCTTGGTCAATAAGGAGTCAATGCGAAGTTTATTCATATCTCAGAGTGAGCATGTCACAGAATAAGAAATCTACAGTTGCCAGTAATGCAACTACACAGAAAACTAAAACTTTGTCTACACAAGTTGTCTACATTGCAGCCATTATCAAAGAACCAGTTAAGCAGTCTAGGAAGGCAGACCAGTTTCCATCACCATTGGTACTAATTTTGGGAAATTTCAAAAGAAGCTTGAGGTATGCCATGTACAGCCTATATACTAACACTAATACAGTATACACTTGGGAGATGCTGGGCGGGTAATATTATTATTCTTAGATTTATGTAACACCAACACATGCTTGGTTGGTACTACATGTCAACATGTCATTTTACATTGCAATACCAATATCCACACTATTAAGACTGAAGGAAGACAATATGGATTGAAACCCAGTAATTGCTGCATTTTGATGGAGGCTATTATAATAATTTTAAATTGTCATGCCTCTTGGTTGCTTCCTCAAAGCATCTAAGTATAATAGAAAGATTACGACGCTTACCCATAACCATACGAGGGGTAGAAAGGTGCAGAGGCCATGAAGGGCCTCCTAGATCGGAAAAATGGGTTAGGACGCCTTCCTCGATACTGTTTCAGTCCAGGAACATTCGTTCTTTTAGCAGAGACCTGCAAAATAACAAAATCAATCACTCTAAAATAATTGGGTCAGAGAAATTTCTCTATAAATTTTATCTACATGGGTGTGTGCGTGTGTCTGTGCCTGTATGTGTGGGTGTTTGTGTAGGGGTGGGTTATTATTTGTGTATAAATAAACCAAGTACCTTCAATTGTCGACCATGCAATTCTGATTCATTTAGTATAAGAGCATTCTGCACAGCATCAACTTCAACAAACTCAACATAAGCAAATCCTTTTGGTTGACCAAACTTGTCTGTCAAAATCGTAACTCTGTTCACAGTTCCACAAGATTGAAAATGCTGCTGAACTTCCTCAGGGGTGCATGCATAGTCGACCTGCCGTTAAGAGAAACGAACAAATTAAGTGCTCACTCTTGGTCTGAATGCTATGACAGGGCATTGCAAATATCAAGATATATTACACTCTAAAATGAATGCCGGAGCTAACACAGGTGAACTTAATCTTACGTTACCAACATAGATGGATCGAGCATCCACCTCCTCCTTCTCTGCCTGACTTGCAGAACCACCATTGGGATCTTCAATCACAATCAAAACAGATATAAAACAGTTAGGTAATATTGAAGGATAATCTACCAGAAACATCAAACCACAAAAGTAAATAACAAAACCCTAGAACCAGATAAGAGAGAACATGCAAATACACGTTATAGCACCAAAGACAAAATACTGCAGGAAACATATTGCACCCTAAATGCACCAATCATAAAGTGCCGAGAGCAATAAACAAGCAATAAGAGCTGCACAAAATGACAGTAACAACCCAGGTATCGAGATCCAACTAACAAAATTTCGGCTAGTTATCATATCACAGACACATTGTGTGCACCAGAACTAATCTAGCATACACAAAAGAACAAAAACTCCTACTAAAACCATTCAAGACAACACAACAACATTTACAAGAAACAAAACCTCCGAAAACTACAAATCAAAATCCAATTATCTATAAAACAACTAACATACATGGTCAGATAAACACATCAAAATTGATCGAAACTTGACTTTTCTGTTCTTTAAACCACAAATAAACTAAAAATTCAAGCCTGACCTAGCGGTAGTAACAAGTTCATCATTAAGCTCAAAGCTACCTAAACACATAATGCAGCATAAGCATAACCCTAGGTCACCAAATTACACAGAATCATACATAGACCTAACCCTAGCCCAATCAATCACACACACAAATCAAACAAGCAAGAAATCACAATACCTTGAACAGCTCCCATCTCCTTTTCCACTTTGGCCTGCATATCGCGGAGCGCGCCGGCCTCTTCCTCTATCTCCTTCAGCCGCTTCTTCATGTCCTCCAGCTCCTGAATTCACAAAAACCAAAAACGACGCCGAATCAACACAAGAACCTCCACAAAACCTAGATTTAGCGAAACGAGACTGGATGAGGTTAGATTGTGAGGGGCCTACCTTGGAGTTAGGGTCGTCCGTGTAGTCCTGGTCGTCGTCGGCGCGGGACGTCATGTCGACGTCCTCGCCATCGTCGGCGGGAATCTCGCCGCCATAGACCTCGTGCTCCAATTGGTCCTCCATGGCTGTGAGTCTGGATATGAAATTGATTTGGGATCGGAGGGTTGTGTGAGGGTTTGAGAGAGAGAGAACTTGGGGTTAGGGAAGAAGAGGCTATTTGCTCTCTCTCTAATTTGAAATTTTGAGAAACGGTGGGGGTAATTTCGGAGTTTTCTTTATTTGCGCGTTTGTCCAAAACTGTTGGGCTTTACCGGTTTGGACCGGATAAACTGTATATTATTTTCTTTATTGCCGCATGTATAAATTGTATATTGTTTTCTTGGGAGTAGTTCTAACGAGGACCACTAAGTTAAGGACTAGTTAAGGACTTTTTCGTTTCACCCATTTTTTGATCGCATATTCACATCTCGACCGTCTAGTTTGTAGATATATATATGAGTGATCATCTCTACAAATTTTCATCCAAATTGAAAATCGTTAAGGCAATCATAAATATGATTTACCAATTATAAACTTAAACGGCTCTTGTTTGACAGATTTGGATTGTCCATTGATTTGATTTAGTTCGATCCCTTAATGATCACCAATTTTGCTGAAAATTTGTAGAAGTGATCTACTTATATAGACCTAAAATTTGAACGATTGAGATGGAAAAATGTAATTGAAAAGTGGGTGTAATAAACGATTAATGAGAAAGTCCTCAACTAGTCATTAACTTAGTGGTCCTCATTAGAACCCCTCCCTTGTTTTCTTTATTGATATGGCTTCATGCATAAATTGTATATTATTTTCTTTATTGTCATGACTTCTTGTATGCATAAACTATATATTATTTTTTTTATTTTCATGACTTCTTATATGCACAACGTGTATTTACACGACATAATCTTAGCCGTTTATAACAATTTATATGGTTGACCATCAAGTTTCTATATTATTTTATCTAATCATGAACATCAATGTATGTATATGAAAATACACGCCGTGTACTAAAGATATTCTCAAAAAATGATTTTTTTTGCAATTTTCAGTCGGAGATTGTGAATCTGTTAGGCATGAATGCAAAATTTCTCTGTTTCTTTCAAAAATGAGATTTACGTTTAGATCTTCAATTGTCTATACTCTATACTATACCTCTTCGCAGTACAATGCTCGGCTACTCTAATACATACAATAATTAGCTATCACGCGAAGTGATGAGATATGAAATTTTGACCTAATGATTATATATAGTCACTTCATATGTCGAGCACGTAAATATAGTAGACCTAGACCGAATGATATTGTCTTAGTTTCTTCAAACTTGGCTCCCTATCAAATCCAAATTCTGTCTTTAGAAACGATGACTGCAATACATACTCATTTTGTAGTGTGATTTCGAATGTGTTTACCAACCTTTGTTGGACTAGGATCGACTATTTTAATACATCACTAGAAGTAAGAGATGAAACTCCAACCGAATAATTGTGTAGTTACTTTATATATGTTGTATTTAGTACGTAGTTTCTTCAAACCATATAGTTTGGGCTCCTATCAAATCCAAATTATGTCTTCTGAGACCGCTAAATCCAAATGAATCTTCATACTCATACTGGTGTAATCCTTATATTTTGCTTAATTAACAAAATATAGTGTACTCCTCGTGCTCGTATTTTGCTTATACTCTTACCAGTGTACTATCCTCATACTCATACTGGCTAATTGTAATTGTAATTTGACTGGCTCTTCTTTCTCATTGCATGCTAGGCCTTCCCTTCTTCTTTTGATTGATCCACAGGTACACGTACGTATTATCCAAAATAGATTGATATGCTTGTTTGTTAAAAAGAATGTCACTTAGAGTGTGGAAACTTTCGTGTGATGTAAACATTTCAAAAGTTGGCCGTCTTGATCGCAGGCGTTCATCTATTACAAAACTCACCTGCAAAAAGGAAGTAGTAGTTACTCAGCGCAGGAAAAAAAGACGAAGGAAAAGATCGAGTATGGCTACGCGTACTTATTAGTTTTATATAGTCGTTTATACTCACTTAGCAAGACGTACGTTTGGTTCTTTATGAAGAAATTGACGACGAATCTCCTATCAAGCTACAAGAGCAGAGACAAATAATGACCAACAATGTTCGTTAGATTGATTAGAGAAATAGAAAGATGAATATAAGAAACAATATAAGAAATTATAACGACGAGAAAATAACATGAGAAAGGAAAACGTATCAAGTATCATCTAGGTTTTCATGGCTGCTGCTCACTCGCTTCTACGGTTGGCATTGTGTATCGGCAGACGGGACACCAGTGATTGATCTCCAGCCAATGAACAATGCAATCTTCATGAAAATAGTGTAAACATGGCATGCGAGCGATCACGGTCCATAATAGGGTGCTAACCCTGGAAACGCAGAAAAAGAAAAAGAAGAACGAAATTGAAAGAAAGATAATAACTGATTTTCATAGATAGCAAAACCAGTACATCGATAAGGTTTATATGAAGCAAAAAGGATCACACAAAGGACGACACGTGTCCCTCATGAGCTAATCACAGATTAACCTAATTAAGCAAGATTAAACTAATTAACCAGACTGAGACTGATTGATCCGTGTGCCCCGCACGTGCCAACGGCTGAGCACCCTTCTCCTACTTACAGCAGGAATGTTCATGAACAATTCATAACAATTCTGCCCCCTTAACCAAAAGCTTGTCCTCAAGCTTTAAAATCTGGGAATCTCTTCAAAATGTCGTCTGCCTCCTCCCAGGTAGCTTCCTCCACGTCTGAACCAAGCCAATGGATCAACCATTTGGTTACTGCAGCATTATTCTTCTTGACCATCTGTCTCTTTAACACCTTACCAGGATACCACCTTGGATTATGTGGATCCAAGTCTGGTGGCAAGTGCGCTGCAGTGACAACAACATCTCCAACCTTCTTTTTCAACAACGACACATGAAAAACTGGGTGTACCTTAGCTGTTGCTGGGAGTTTCAGTTTATATGCCACCTGACCAATCTTCTCTTCAACCTGGAAGGGTCCATAGAATCTTGGTGACAGCTTGTGGAATGCTCTTCTGTGTACCGAGTGTTGCCGGTATGGCTGAAGTTTCAAATAAACCCAGTCACCTGCCTCAAAGTGCCTTTCCACATGCTTCTTATCATAAAAATGCTTCATTCGGCATTGAGCTATCTCAAGGTTCCTCTTCATGACTGCCAACAGCTCATCTCTTGTTCTGAGTTGTTGATCAACTGATTCGACTGCAGTGTCGCCAGGGTTGTAAGTTCTGATTGCAGTAGGGGTATAACCATAGAGAGCTTGGAAGGGTGTCATGCCAATGGCGCTGTGGTGTGCAGTATTATACCAATATTCAGCCCATGGCAAGGCAACAACCCAATTTTGTGGCTTTTCTCCCACCACACACCGCAAGTATTGCTCCAGGGTTCGATTCAGATTTTCAGTCTGTCCATCTGTCTGAGGATGGTATGCCGAGCTCTTGCTCAATTTGGTGCCCTGTAGGCGAAAGAACTCTTGCCAGAAATTACTTAGAAAGATTGGATCTCTGTCAGAAATGATGGACTCTGGCATCCCATGGAGTCTAAACACTGCTTGGACAAAGTGCTGAGCCACTGTTGATGCTGTATAAGGATGTGAGAGAGGAATGAAATGTCCGTACTTGGTCAGTCTGTCCACTACCACAAAAATCACAGTTTTCCCAGCAGACTTGGGCAGCCCTTCAATAAAATCCATGGATATGCATTTCCATGCGCCATCTGGGATGACATTTGGCTGCAGCAGGCCAGGAGGAAATTGAGTCTCATAGTGGTTCTGTTGATAGGTGTGGCAAGATGCTACAAAACTCTTGACATCCTTTCGGATTCCTGGCCATGAGAAAGACCTTAGTATCCTTTTTAGGGTCCTTGCAGTACCAGCATGGCCACCATTGTACCCATCATGCATTTCACTGATGATTTTGGTCCTCCAAGCCCCATGTAATGGCACATAAACCCTCTCCTTATACATCAGCTGGGAATCTTTAACAGTGTACTGAGGAGATGGGGAAGTACCTTGGTTGCACAGTTGCAAGATGTTGTTGGCCTCAGTGTCCTGCAGACAAGCTTGTCGAATTTCATCAAGGTACGAATACACAGGTGAGGATACCCCAGTAATGGCTGACAGTGAGCTATACTTAGTGACATAATCATCACCAGTAAGCAAATCCTCCCGTCTAGATAATGCATCGGAGACTGCATTTTGCTTGCCAGGTTTATACTGAATTGTATAATCATAGCCAATTAGTTTCAGAAGCCATTTCTGTTGTGCTGGAGTGGAGATCTTCTGATTCAAGAAGTATTGAATGGTCCTGTGATCAGTGAAAATTCTGAAATGATTACCAAGCAAGTATGGCCGCCAATGTTGCACTGCAAAAACTACTGCCATCATTTCCTTGTCATAAATTGACAATGTTGCATGCCTAGGTGCCAAGGCTTTGCTGATAAATGCTATGGGATGCCCTTCTTGAGAGAGCACGGCTCCAATCCCAATTCCAGAAGCATCACATTCAATTGTAAATTCTTTGGAAAAATCAGGCAAGGCTAGCACTGGCGCAGACATTAGGGCTTGTTTAAGTTGCTCAAAAGCTTCTTCTGATGCTGGTGTCCATGTAAATCCTCCAATCTTTAACATATCAGTGAGAGGCTTGGCAATAATCCCAAAGTTCCTCACATATTTTCTGTAGTACCCTGCAAGCCCCAAGAAACCTCTCAGCCCCTTCAGTGTTTGAGGCTTCTTCCACTGTCTAATGCACTCAATCTTTGCAGGGTCAACTGCCACCCCTTTTCCACTGACAATGTGCCCCAAATAATCGACCTCGGGCACCCCAAAACTACACTTAGACCTTTTGACCTTCAGTAAGTGCTCTTCCAACCTTCGGAAAACCAGTTCCAGGTGCTCAACATGTTGCAGAACTGAAGGACTGTAAATTAAGATGTCATCAAAGAACACCAATGCAAACTTCCTCAAAAAATCTCTCAGGATGTCGTTCATGATGGACTGAAAGGTGGAGGGCGCATTTGTCAGTCCAAATGGCATCACCAAAAATTCATAGTGGCCATTGTGTGTCCTAAATGCAGTCTTGTGAATATCAGAAGGGTTCATTCGGATTTGGTGGTAGCCAGACCTCAAATCTAACTTACTGAAAATTACTGCTCCATGAATTTCATCTAACAATTCATCCACCACCGGAATTGGATATTTGTCTTTAATGGTGACTGCATTCAGGGCCCTATAGTCAATGCATAGTCGCCAAGTACCATCCTTCTTTTTGACAAGCAAAACTGGTGAAGAATAGGCACTGATGCTAGGTCTGATCACCCCAGCCTCCAACAATTCTCTCACAATTTTTTCAATCTCACTCTTCTGGAAATGGGGATATCTATAGGGTCTAACACTAATAGGTGGTGTTTGGGGTTGAAGTTGGATTTTATGGTCCTGTGGTCTGCTTGGAGGCAACCCAGTTGGAGCTTCAAACAAGGGAGCATACTTTTCCAGCAACTGTGTCAATGCCGGATGCAACTCAGCAGTAGTTGTCTCAACAGTAGGTACTGGTTGTTTAATAGGATGGACTTCAACCAACAAGGCCTCTTTCTCCTTTCTCAATAACCTATTCATAGCTTTTAAACTGATGACAGTAGCTTTAGCATCAGTCTCCCCTTGCAGTTGATATGAGTTGCCAAAAATGGAAAACCCCATTTTCATAGTTTGAAAATTCCACGTGATAGTGCCCAATGATTTCAACCAGCATGTTCCCAAAACAAGCTCACATCCAGTAACAGGAAATATGTAGTAATCAGCTGAAAACATATATTGCTGTAGCTTCAAATCAATAGTTACCTCTCCATGAGTCTTTTTATTTGCTCCACAAGCTAGGATCACATTTAATGGAGGAAACTTATGGACTGGTGTTCTGGTGCCCCTTAGTAAGTTAGGATGGATGAAGTTGTGAGTTGCTCCCGAATCAATGAGCACGTGCACCATTTTACCCTTGAATTCCCCCTTAAGTTGCATGGTATCTGGCCTAGTACCATCCTCTCCCATAGACTGCAGTCTGATCAACGGCTCATCCAAATCCACCAAAGGTGCTTCTTCGAGCCGATGTGCTGTATCAGCCAGTTGTTCAACCATGCTGTCATAGTCATCATCGGGGACAATTTCCATCACCGTCAACTGCCCCTTTTTTCTGCAGTTATGTCCCTTTGTATAGGGAGCTTCGCAAAAGTAATATTGATTGCGAGCTCTTCTAGCCTTGAATTCTGAATCTGACAATCTCCTACTGCTACTAGTCACTGTAGACTGCTCATTTCTGGTCCCAAATGGTGCCTTTTGATTGGAACCAAAAGGTCTAGAAGGCGGGTTTGTAAACCTACCAGCTGGAGCTGAACTGACAGCATTTTTCCTGGCAAAATTTCCCTTAGCCTCATTTCTGCCTTCATATATTCGAGCCAATTCACAAGCCTCATAGAGTGACTTAGGTTTCAAGGCCTGGACATCCCCCCTAATATCCTCTCGCAGACCCTCTATAAAAAAAGAAACCAGTGTATCCAATGAAAAACCAGAAGTTCTTCTAACTAATTTAGTGAACTCCTCCATGTATTGTTCAACTTTTCCAGTTTGGTTCAGCCTTGCCAGAGCAGCTTGATACACACGACGATTGTAACAGCTGAACTCTCTCATCAGTAAGTCAGATAGGCCTTGAAACGTTGCTAGAAATTCATGCTTAAAGGTGAACCACCTATCCGAAGCTTTGTCTGCTAAGTGCATGGTTGCCAAAGCTAGTTTCCTATCTTCTGGAATCTGATAGAAGTCAAAATATTGTTCAGCTTTGTTTAGCCAGTCAGTGGGGTCTCCTCCTTGAAACATAGCAAAATCAAGCTTCATTTGCTTCATGGTTGGGAGACTTGGATCTAAGCCCCACTGATTAGGAAATGGCTGCTGAGAATTGGTACTCTGTGGGTTAGGGTGTGGTGATGCGCCACTCCACTGGTAACTTGGTAGGGGTTGGTTATGGCTGGTTGTGTGATAATGTGGCATGGCAGGATTACCACTGAGCTGGTAGGCTTGTGTCTGAGGCCCTACGGATGTGTAAGTGTTTGAGAAACTGGGGTAGCTGGCTGGTAAAGGTTGTGTAGTTGTGGTAGTGGCATTTGTGGACTTAACAAACACCTGGCCAGGAGGTTGGGTGGTGGTGCTGAACATTGGGGCTGTATAAGTACTCAGGGATGGTTTAGAGGGGGTGAATATGGTTGTTTCAGCTTGGCATGGTCCTGAGTAGGACTGGGAGAAGGGGTTTTGGTTACTAGGCACCATAGTGTGTGCTTGAACCAAACAGGAAGGGTTCAAATTGGAATTAGGGTATCCCACAGCCACCGCCGCTCCTAACACCGATTGGCCCCCATCATGAAGCCATCCAGTCGAATTGCCCTGCACAAAACCCATACTACCAGCAACATTCACACCTCCCATGTGCATCTTATCCTTCTGCACTCCCAGCATATCATTGTTCACACTAGCAGGTGTATCAACACACATATTCATACCATCCAGACCAACAAAAGACATATTCACACCAGGATTTGACTTAGGGTACGTACGAGCAGAAGAGTTACCACCAGAATCGAGCTGAAGTAGAGGAGGACCTTCAGATCTGGCATGAGTCGAGGATGCAGAGCCCTCGTGAGGTGATGTAGCTCGTTGAGTCAGAATGGGAGAGCTCACCGACCCAAACTTAACGGTGCCCTCAGGAAGAGAAGGAACTGAAGGTCTTGAAGCCGCGCTGCTACCAACCAAGGAAACCAGTGACGACTTGAGCTCCTCCAAGAGAGAGGCCCGAAAAGCTGCCATATCAGTGCGCAGCTCATTTCGCAGTTCAGTGCGCTCAGTGCGCAGCTCCGCGCGCAGCTCAGTGCGCAGCGACGCCTGCATCAGATCTAGGCGAGCGCTAGTGGCCTCTTGTTGAGCAAGAAACTCAGCTTCGAGGTGTACTAGCTCCCCATAAATTTCAGGCTCATCGGAGGATTTGTTCCCCCCTTTGAGCTTCACCATCGGACCGGAACAGAGCTCTGATACCAAGTTAATAGGGTGCTAACCCTGGAAACGCAGAAAAAGAAAAAGAAGAACGAAATTGAAAGAAAGATAATAACTGATTTTCATAGATAGCAAAACCAGTACATCGATAAGGTTTATATGAAGCAAAAAGGATCACACAAAGGACGACACGTGTCCCTCATGAGCTAATCACAGATTAACCTAATTAAGCAAGATTAAACTAATTAACCAGACTGAGACTAATTGATCCGTGTGCCCCGCACGTGCCAACGGCTGAGCACCCTTCTCCTACTTACAGCAGGAATGTTCATGAACAATTCATAACAGTCCACAATCCACCATTACCTGCTTTATGATCAGCAGGGTGATCAACTATCCCCTCTTCTTGATCTGGTTCATCATCATCATCAGAGTAATCTAGTTTTTCCATACAAATAACACACGATGGTGTCAGTTCCCCAGTAGATTTTATTTCCAAACTATCAACCCCTACTTTCTCCAAACCTTGAATAGACGATTTAGTTGCCGGAATAAGCTTGGGGGCAAATGCTTCCAAAGACTCCGTCGTGACCCTCTCAATGACATCATCATCCTCGTTCCCATCCCGTATGTGCAGAGTAACTTCTATTACAGTAACAACAATAGCCATCCCTGGGATGTGATCGTCAAGCTCCTTAAATACTTTTTCAATAGCTTCTGATTTGTCATCTTCTGTGATAATCATAGAGTTGGAAAGATAATTAGCAAGGCGATCCCGTAGAATCGTAGTCCTATTGTGTATGGGATACAATTCTAATACACGATTATAGAAAAGAGTTCTTTGCGAAATATTCCGAGTACTAGTGTCTCCTGGATCATCAATCTCACTTTGGCTTGCGGTAAACTTGTATAACTTGAATTTGATCCGAATAATGTCTGCATCGGTTGGGACGTCGTATTCGATTTCTTGCTCAGTTTCGCTCAAAGTAACAAATCTCGTGATGGTTGTTGTGTTGGCTGGCGAAGAACAACTGATTGGTATATAGAAATATGTTGATAGCTAGCTATCAAGGTAAGAATAACCAGAGTCGAGGTTTAAGGTATTTATAACCTACGTATCTAATATTGCAAGAGGATGAGAAACTTACCCATATTGGAAAATGATTATTGGCCATAATTCTTATGTCTTATGAAGGTCTTCTAACACTATCCATATTCAACGAGGATAAAGATAACACTAATAAAGTCATGATTCCATGAGTGGACAAAGGAAAAAATTATATACCAGTGTAAATCAATATTTGAGGGACTCCACTAGGCAATCACTTTTTTTTGTTTTCGAATTGCATTTCAAAAAAGAAAAAAAGACCCAAAATTGTATCAAGGGAAAAATAGAGCCAACAAGAACATGTGTCTATATATATAGTGACGCTTTGTTTTAAAATTAAAGTATGAAGTTCCTTATTTGACATATTTTTCGGTCATATTTTCATATCTCCATCATTCAGTTTGTAGAACCAAATGCATAGATCACTTATGTAAAGTTTTATCGAATTTGAAGATCGTTTGAGTGTTTATAATCGTGATTTACACAAACAGTTATGGTTAAACATATTTATGGTCGGTTCATTGATTTAACCTAATTCAGAACATAAACGATCATCATTTTGAATGAAATTTTACACGAATAATTTATACGTTAAAATTAATAAACCGAACGGTGGAGATATTGATATATAGTTCGGATCTAGAGGATACCTCCTTAAACTTTTAAAGTAAGGATGTTTTTAGTTCTAGCATGTATTTTGATAATCAAAGCTACTTATTCCCTAGTTACTTACCCACATATGAATTCTATAAAAAAAAATTAGCCAAAATGAAAAATGTTTAACCATTTGATTAGCACAATATTCGTTTTAATTTTATCTAACGTCCTACAATTGTTTATATCAATTTGAATGACCAAAGTGGTCTCGCCAGAAAACTGGAATTTAGAGGACTCGCTAGGGAGGAAAGTGGTCGGGGATGCTGCTGGAGTCCGCTCGGGTGGAGGCGATCCGTCGTCGGCGTCAGACGGTGATGAACGGAAGAACGTTCGCACTTTAAGGACAGTGCGGACGTGCACTTCATATCGTTTTCGTATATATATTGTTTACGCCCAAATTAATTAATATTTTACTGGACAGTATGTCTATGTGAATATTAATTAAATTTTTGGTTCATGTTATACCGGCGAGCCCAAGTTCCTTAAGTTTACAAATAATGGCCCGCCAGTAAGACCACGCGAACGAAATTACAAAGATTTTGCACGGAACACATAGCTCGCGCGCTGAATGACTTCAAGCGGAATTACTTATGGACACTTCGCTTAGGCGAAGCGATACATCTAGGTGAGCTGGCGAACTGGCTCGCGAGGGAGACTTTGCAAAGAAGCAGCAAGCGAAGTTCGTGTGCGACATTAATCGTTGAAGACTTTTACAAATCTTTGACATGCTTCGGGCCAATCCTTGTGGCCTATTTAATATATAAAAAGCCCTTTTAAGGCTCGCGAGCTGCTATAGTCCGCGAGATGGAGACAAGCTTTAGGAGCTCACGGGATGGTTTGAGTCAGCGGCCCGCGTGAGATTAGTTTTATACAAGGAGTGTGACACCCCGCGGGATAAGGATTTCCTAATTTCAGTTCGCATAGGACTCTACAGTTCAGCGACGCGCGTGAAGCAGTAACTTGTACTAAATGGAATGTGCGAACTGGACATGTGTCACAAGATGGTTGGTCCGCGCGGGTGAAACAATGCCCTTGTGCTATTATGTTGCAGAGTCCGACTTGGTTTCTATGATTATCTTTCTTCTGCAGCAAGTCGAGCTCCACTATATAAATGGTCTAGGGTTTACAGAAAAACACTCTCAATACATCTGAACAATCAATCTTACAATACAAATCTTCAACCTAGTTGAACCCCCAGCGCTCCCCGGAGCTTTGTTTCTGCTTCCCCATTGAAGCGAACTCTCTCAACACAATCTCTCAACAGACAATCTCTCTCAACAAACAATACAAACAAACTGCAACCCAGTTCCCTTCGAGCTACCTCGAAACCTTAAACCTAAGTGCGCTGCCGCCTTAGTTTCAGAGCCTTGCTGAACTCACACCCGATCTTTGGTCTCCCTATTGTTGCTCTGCTCACCATATACCGTGAGTATCGATCGCCTTGTGCTTATAAATTCCTCATCTGAGGAGGCACCTGAAAACCCCCCGCGTGATCAAGAAGTCAAGATCTCGCACGCACCCATACTACCATTTCCTCGTCCGCGAGGTGGCACGCCCGCAACACTCTCCCTCTCTTTGTTCACTATCTACCTCTCTACTCCCTACAAAGAGAGGATCGTGGACAAAATATATATATATCAGTTCCTATCCAGAGCGAAGCTTCGCTTTGAAGGTCTTTTGTTGGCTCACTTTTCGGTCACGTATCCACATCTTTATCATTTAGTTTTTAGAACCTAATGTATATATCACTTCTGCCAAGTTTTATCTAATTTGATAATCATTAAGGTGCCGAATTGTTCGAAATGCATGAACAAACTAAAATTTGTCCAACTAGAACCGTTTGTGTAAATACATTTATCTTTATTTATTTTTATGGTGGGGATTTCCATTTTAGACTCAATTTATAATCGAATTTTCACATCTCCACTATCTAGTCTTTAGATACTAATGTATAGATATTTTATGTAAAATTTTAGCCAATTTGGTTATCATTAAGTCACTTAAAACTGCGTTTTTCTGTTATAAACATGAACAGTTCAAGTTCGATAAAATTATGTTCATTGGTTTAATCAAATTTGAGTGCCTTAATGATAACTAAATTGACTGAAATTTTGCATAGATGATCAATACATTAGTATCTAAAGACTAGACGGTGGAGATGTGAAAATTCGATCGAAAAATGAATTTAAAGTGAAAATCTGTACCGTAAGAATAAATAATGACATCCTTACCTAAGAGAAAGAATATATATATATATATAAGAGAAAGAATATATATATATATATAAAAGAATAAACTCATTATTTATTCTTAGGGTGCAGATTTTCACTAAACTATACAATATTTCTCTGCTAAAGATGTCCTTATTTATTCTTACAGTGCAAATTTCTGTTAGCCAGAAAGTCACCCTCAAGTATAAGGGGTACAAGTCATAGTATAGGGATTAAGAAAGGTTTTCGAACCCACGAGGATTGAATTTTTTTCACTAGTTAGGGCGTTAACCTCAAGAGAGCTATAATATGCAAATGTACAATCACTAATAACCTAGACACACAAAGAAATCTAGGCTCATGGTGAGTATGTGCGTGCAACATGGAGTAGTGATTTGATTTTGAGTTTTTAAAGTAGTTAACTAAACTAAACTAAATGCTCAAATGTAAACTAAATCACTCTAAAATAAAACTAGTGGGTTGCCAACGTGCTTTGTTTGGTTCATGATCTGTAAATTCTCTTGCTAAAATCTATACAACTTAATTTCTTGAGAGTGAAGGTTGTAGGTTTACCTCAACGATGATGTGTAGCGTACTCTTACCTAGTCTTTATATATATATATATATATATATCCTTTTTTATTCAATTTTAGGAATAGATCATTTGACAAACTTTTTGATCACAAAATCAAATCTCCACCATTCTATTTGTTAAGCTATCTGAGTAGATCATTTCTACATATTTTCAAATAATTTGGTGATCGTTAAGTCATCTAAATGTTTGATTTATTTTTAATGATCTTGAACGGTGTAGGTTTGACATAAGTGTTAAGTTTTTTTGTTTTAATCTCAACTATCCAAGCCCATTAAAAAACATATCTAATGGTCTCATCTCAACCATTCATCTTTTAGGTATATATGAGTAAATCATCTCTACAAAATTTTGGCAAAATTGATAATCATTAAGGTATTCAAAACTGTAAATTACACGAACGGTTCATGTTAAACAGATTTGGTTCGTTCATTGTAATCATATAGTTTTGATACCTTAACGATTATCAATTTGACTGAAAATTTGTAAAGATGATCTACTCATATATACCTACAATATAAATGGTTAAGATGATAAATTATAATCTAAAATGAGTCGATTAAGAAAATAATAAAAAAAATAAAAAAAGAGTTCATTTTAAGCCGAAAGTCGACCCCAAAGGCCAAAAGTAACAACGGTTGGATTTTCCTTCCCCACCTATTTGGCGGGAGTTGTTGAAATGCCTGCACCCCCATTCTTTCCGGTTCAAGATTCTCTTACTCCTTATTCCTCTTCTTCACTGCAAAAACGTAGAAAACAAAGGACTCGAAGAAACCCATTTGATCAAAACATGTGGGAAGCTCAATCCGATTGGTACTCCCCAACTCGCCTGAACATGAGCCCAAATACCCAGTACGAATTTCCGGTAAAATATCCACTACCCTCTTTCCGGGAAATTTTCTCTTTTCTTTGATTGAATCGATTCCCTATGCCAATCTTTACGGAAAGTCTGTTTCTTTTATGATGATTTGTTGTTCTTAGGGTGATCGGTTCATACCCAATAGGAGTTTGATGGATCTTGATCAATCCCAGAGCTTGTTGACGGACCGAACTGTACCGAATCGGAACTCGAATTTCAATGTATGAACACATTGGTTTCTTTTCAGTTTTGGTTTTGAATGTTGTGATCGAAAATTGTGTTCTGAGAATCTAGAATTGGCTGTGTAGTTTTTATAGTTTTAGATGAGGATTGTAGTTGTTATATGTCATTGCTGTTGATATAAGCGATTCTTGAATTCATTGAACGGTGAAAATGGGTGTCCTGGTTTGAGAATCAAGAATTGGGTGTGTAGTTATTTGTTTTAGATCAGCATTGTACTTGTTACGAGCAATTCTTGTTTGGAATGGGTGTCCTGGTTTGTGGGTTTTTGATAGGTTTTTCTTTTGTGGCAGGAGGCATACAGAAAGATATTGCAGGATCAACTGACTCTGGATTCAGAAGGGAACCCTTTTAAGATGTTGGTTTTTAGGGGAAGTCCAAAATCTAATAGAAAACCGATTCGTTGTGTTGATGAGATGCGCCGGAGTGATGAATTTGATATTAATGTCAGACCTATTCAGCTTCGGAGTTTACCCAAGGTATTGGAAAATCTCAAGCATGAATCTTGAACCTTAAGTTGAATTTATCTGTCATTTTCTGCTCAGTGTCAGTAGTCAGTATATTAACAAAGGGACGTGGATTACTGAAATAGACAGAAAGTTTGAGGTATAATTTTATAGTGGTGTGTGCTTCATGCATAGTTTTAGTGTTTCTGCAGTGGTTTCTGAGCTTATGAACTTTACAATGGGAAAAGGGTAACTCAAAGTAGCAGTGGTTTAAAACAGTTGGGGTAGTGTTGTATGCTTAATCAGGACTGTGCTTAATGCATAATGTTAGATTATATTTTCGGACTTGAAGTGAGTTTATGGTGCAGAATACATTATCCTTTTGACACCATATGTACATTACTGATCATAGTTCTTGCTACTGTAGGGAGAAAGTAGAATTCTGGATGCACCAAACATGAGAAATGACTTCTACATGAACATCATGGATTGGGGCAAGAACAATGTTCTTGCAGTCGCTTTGGGCCTCGATTTATACCTCTGGAACTCGGACACAGCAAATGTACGTAACCTGTTTCATGTCAATGAGAATGATCACCCTACAAGTTTAGCATGGTCTCAAGATGCCAAATATTTGGCAGTTGGATATCAGGGCTCAAAAATCCAACTGTGGGATGCTGAGGCTTCGAAGCTGGTAAAGCTCTTATGCTGTTTAACCAGTTTGCTCATTACTTTTCCACATTTTAGTGAATGAAGTTGAAACCATTGTTCATCTATATGTGACACAGGTTAGAAGTCTAAAAGGCCATCATAGAAGGGTAGCGACTATTGCATGGAATGGTAACACATTAACATCAGGCAGTCGAGACCGGTCCATTATTAATCATGATGGTATTTTGTTACTATTACTAAACCTGAAGCTATTCTATTCTGATTCTAAATCATTGGTTCGCTGGAATGATCACTTTTTTTCCTTTTCTTTTTTCCCCATTGGTGACAGTCAGAGCAAGAAACAATGTGACTTGCCATTTACGTGCACACTCTCAAGAAGTCTGTGGCTTGAAATGGTCGGAAACAGGCAATTTATTGGCAAGCGGTGGCAATGAAAACCTCTTGTACATTTGGGATTCCTCAAAGATGAACTCATCGAAATACTTGTATCGTTTCAAAGACCATTGTGCTGCAGTGAAGGCGCTTGCTTGGTGTCCTTATCAGTCTAGTGTACTTGCCTCTGGAGGAGGCACTGAAGATGGATGCATCAAGTTATGGAATACGCAGAAGGGGACCTGTATCAACACCATTGATACCAACTCTCAGGCAAGTTAGAGAAATTAGTCTCCAACTTATATAAGTTTATATGGTTTTATAATGTTCTAATCTGTAACAAACAATCCAGGTCTGTGGATTGGAGTGGAACATGCATCACAAAGAGATACTGAGTGGCCACGGTTATAGTCCGAGCGAGCACATTAAGAATCAGCTATGCCTCTGGAGATATCCTTCCATGGAAAAAGTGGGGTACTTGAACCGCCACACCTCCAGAGTCCTTCAGCTTTCTCAGGTTTGACATCCCATGATATGTATTCTCAAATCTTCAAGGGTCTTGTGGTTTGTAGATAGATTTTATCTAACTTTGCTCTTTGTATTAATTTTGTTGCAGAGCCCTGATGGGTTAACTGTAGTATCAGCTGTTGCAGACGGGACTCTTCGGTTTTGGGATATCTTTGGACCCCCTTGTGCTGACAATTTAAGGCTCTCAGCTCTGGACAGTTTTTTGTCTAATAAGACATCTTTAATAAGATGATCATGATCTTATAAAGCTAAATACTTGTATAGATGATCATGATGGTGTAAAGCTAATACCTCTTGTATATCAACTACAGCATTAAGAACATCATGATGGTGTAAAGGTAATACCTCTTGTATATCAAACTACAGCATTAAGAAAATTGCTGTATTCTACGACATAAAATTGCTCATGTACACATATAAAGGAAATAGTACAAGCTCTTGTTCTTTCTCTAGCCTTTGTTTGCATGACATTAGTACATACCGCCTAACTAAAACTCTATTACAATCGCAGCAACACAGAAGGCAACAAACCCAAAATTGTTTCCAGTTTATTCTCATGGCAAAATAAACTGAATTCATTCAGCCTCCGAGTCATCACTCTTGTTGTCCACATAAATCTCTTCAACTTCGCCATCTGATGATTTCTCCTCGTCTTCTCTTTTCCTTCTTTCTTCTTCTTCCTCTCTTTCAACTGCTCGAGCCTTCGCACTTTCAAGTCTATAACTGACTGCTTCCCATGAAACAAGTTTCTCCAAAAAGGTTGTTATGTAATCAGCTCGTTTATTCTGCAGGATTAACCAACGATTTACATGTATTAGACATAGTTCCATAAATACTTTCTCACAAGAGGAACACTGCATGTTTAATTAACAGGGTCTCACCTGAACATCGAGGTAGTAAGCATGCTGTTGAAACAAAACAAATGTCCCATAAATCCCATATATATAACTATCCTCAAACATGAATATACACAAAAAATTACAAGTACCTCCCAAACATCGATGGTAAGGAGCGGCTGCATTGAGCAATAAGATAAGTCGTTACCCAGATGGACTTGATGAAAAATAATGTTTTCCTATTTAGTATCTCAATACTTATAGAAGCATGAAAATTGAGTTGGGAAAACTTGATGAATCATGGTACTCACAGAATAATCCCATATAAGGGGGTTCAGTGCATTAGGACTCTTCACCACTACAAGCCTTTTGTCTTCGTCCAATGGATTAGGATTGACTGCATTTTCAACATCAAGTCTGTTCGCTTTATCTGAAGAAAACAAAACAAAAGGGAAAGTTACTGTATGCCGAATGCAGGGTCATAACAGAATTTGCAGTCACAAAGGCAAAGAATAAGACATGCCAATCAGAAGGTAAACCCACATGCAAGCCAAGCCCAACCAGAACCAAACTGTGTAGCCGCAGCCAGTCTTATATCATCAATGAATTTCTCAAAAGAACCAAAATCTCTATTAATTAGTTCTAGAAGTTCCCCGGATGGCCTTCCTCCACCACCTGGTTTCATCGACTCCCAGAAGAAGTCATGGTTCCAGATCTGCATAAAGGTGAAAAAGCTATAAGTGAATAGGTAGTTAACTTCTGAACTGACTCTGAAGCAATATAGAATTCAATCAATGCCAACCTTAACACTCAAGGAGTTCAAAATCCTACCGAAATAATCATCTCACTGATAGCATACCTGTGCTGCATTGTTGAAAGGTGGAAGCAAATCTCCCTTATTGTGTGTGGCCAGTATAACATCTTCCAACGACAATTCATCTAGCTCAGTTCCTTCGATTTGCTTGTTTAGGTTATCCACATAACCCCTATGGTGCTTCCCCCAGTGATACTCCAGAGTCTCCTTGCTCATATACGGCTCCAGCGCATCCTACTCAAATTCACACATCAAAAAAGACTGTCACAAATTTTGTAAAACACAACATTGGACTCAACATCATCATACAAACTGACCCAGTTCACAAATTTCACAGCCATTGTCAGCTGAACTAGCTAAAGTTCTCAGTCTCCTCATTTTCCAATACTAATCAATAAAGGGTCAATAAAGATTGAAACTTGATTGAAATGTTCACTTATAATCAACTTAAAGTCTGCTACTTGCTGATTGAAGCCTAAACCCACAGTAAATATATGCTCAAAGTTACTTATATCAGAAACATCAAACCTTACCAGTGGATATGGAGGAGGCTTCAGCTCAAATTTGGCACATATACTACTTGGACCAGCTTTCCTTTTACATTGTCTCTGAAAGATTCAAAATAAACAAGAAACTACATAAGCCCAATTCAACTCAATACTTTATAAGACAATAAAGTAAGCTCAGTGAGGAGAACCTGTTTCTTTGACCTTTGCAAGGTTGAAGGTGATGCCAGACTTCCAGTGAGGCCTGTAAAGTGAGATTTAAAGCTTAAACCCTGAACCCTTTTAGAGAGATAGAGAAAGGAGGAGAGGAAAAGGGTGACACTGACCTTTCCATGGTGGGCCCAATAAGCAAGTTAGCGAATTTGGCGCAGAGAAAAGTGCTGTTGTTGCTACTGGTACTGGCAATGTTACCATGTCCGAAAAATTTGAAAGCTTCAGATAAAGGAGAAGTGGAGGCTTGAGTTTTCTATATAAAGTTCAAGGGTTTATGGATACCGGGTCGGGTCGGGTAAGAGAAAAAGTTTGGGTGTCGGATTCGGTTTTTATAATGTGGGCGAGGTAAATAATGTTCACGGCTATGTAAATTTGAGAAGATACCTATGGAAAGTAAATGAGGAAAAACCTCATCTATGAAAGACAATATGAAGTTATGGTTAACAACACTGGTCTAAGTTTTGCCCAATAACTCATCTAAGTAAATGTAGCAAGGCTAATCGTGCGGATGCAACCAAATGAGGTTAGAAAAACACGTTCGAGCAAACTTGTGAGGTAAATGATACACACTCATACAAGCAAACTAGATTAAAGTCACTCAACACATGAAAAGATTAAAGATGGAGCATGATTTTAGACCGTTATAGAATTGACGGATCTCAAAAAGCTCGACTTTTTTGTTTGTTACCATTTTTCAAGTTTAATTTAGAAAATGAAAATTAAAATAATTAGCTGAAAAAGAAAAAAGATTTTTTTTTTTGTGCGGTGAAACGACACCATGCAATTCTCAGGTGCCGATACAAAACCCAAACGACGAGACACTTCCACCTTTATTCAACAACATTCCAACACAAAAACTTGATAGTTGATGCACACATTTGTTCTACTCTTTATCTTAACCTGTAACTGCAACCGCATCACTTTTCTTTTTCAAGCATGGCAGACATTGGACTAGACCAATCAACACAATCCCCAAACGCTTCTTTCATGCCCACAACTCCTCTCCAACTCTCCGGATTTCTCACCGGAGACACCATTCAAGTCACAGGCGACACCGGGAGTTTGAAATTCTTAGTTCAGTTCAATATCCAAGAGAAACACACCCCTTACCATAACAACAACCTCTTTAACTCTCTCGGCGCAGATGCATCTCACCCCGAAAATGAACATCAGACATGCCAAAACTCAAACGTTTCTTCATACGTGACACCACCAAATGGTGTTCAAGAAGTGGAAGATCAGAATAGTTATCAGTTTCCTGAAGAGGGTGGGGGTAGTACTGGACAAATTGTGACAAGACTGAGCAGCGGGGTGATATCTCCGGTGAACTACTTTCCTCAAATATCATTGTCGTCGTCGGGGTTAAGGCTATGTGGGAAGAAGAGATATGAAGGAAAGAATCAAAGCGCTGATGATGTGTTTGAGAGGGTGCTGAGAAGGCATAGGTCTCCCATAAGGCCATGCACTTCTTATGCTTTCTTTGTGATGGCAACTTGGGGTTCTGTCAAGTCCTCTTCATTTGGGGAAACAAGCAAGCAACTCGGTCAAATGTGGTGCCAACTCCCTCAAACAAAGAAAAGGGTATGTAATCTCTCTCTATTTCTCGACGTTCAATTGAAAACTTGCATTTCAGTTTTCTTGTACTTGTTTATTTCGAAACATGAAGGAAACTAAAAGATGTATACATTTCTGCAGTTTTACAAGGAGATGGCTATGAAGGACAGTGCAAGGTATAAGAAGCAATGCGTGCAGTTGATGAAAAAGCCAACTCAGAGCACTGCACGACGGTTGAAGAAGTAGGTACTTAACGAGAATATACTCAAAAATGGCTTCCAGATAATTAAGGTTTCACTATTCTTACTTGTTATATATCCTTCTGTAATCATGTTGAGAGAATGTAATCAAGATAAAATGTCAACTTTTATTTTCTGTAGTCTGTCCAAAGGAAAATGTCTCAACATTTGACTCAACCACAGCACACAAGATTTTCCATCCCTATTTGATAAAAGTCATTCATTCATTTTTTTTTTTTTGAAAATCGTAATCAAGATAGGATTCTCTCTTACATATAGAATAATTGGGCATTCAGTACTGGATAGTCGTTTTCATGAAAGCTGTATTATTGATATGGAGGAGATTAGGTGAGAATCAATTTGTCAGCATAATCTTCATCAGATATGGAACAATCCCATCAGACGGGACTTTCAGATACAGATTTCAGGAACAGTTATTGGAAGAATCAAAGAATATTAGCATATATGGAAGATCAAACTAGACAGAAGCATACAACAAACCTACCAGATGACAAAAATGGATCCTATAACTATACACTAGGACACAACAGTGAGACACTACTGGGAGGTTGGGACACATTCAAATAGTAAGAATGATGCAATAGGATGAAAATATTGTTGGCAATACCTATAGGGAGAAAGGTTTTGTATACACATCAAATTGTTGATTGGCAGATAGCTGTGGTTCCTGCAGAGAAAACCATTCAAAGGGACGTTATAGATGGAAACTGGAATCAGGATAGACACACCCACAAACTTAGATTCCCTATATGGTTAAACTACTGTTGGGAGGAATTGATAACATACCTGTCTCAGCTTTCCGAGACTCCCTCCTGTCAAAAGCATGGAGATAAGGGATGTCACAATACCGCCTCCACCACCACCATCGGTGTTACGGATGGTGGATCGCATTGCATTCATCATGTTCCCGTATGTAGTTGCATGTCCACGCTCTATGGCTTGGATGAAAGCATAAGTCATGGCACCAGTTGAAGTTATCTTTGACAGAGCCTGTGTTCAATGAAGTGTTATTAGTTTAGTAACCTGTGCTAGAAAAGGCAACATTGACACTTTAGTTGAATTAATTGTTCAAAGAATTTGTCCATTACTTACTGAGGTATCAGCAGAGGTCTGATCATCGTCGCAGCCGCTGAAGGAAATGGCCTCACCACCACTTGTTCCCTTCCAAACACCTGATCGAGGACGATGGTCCTCCCATATGTACCTCCCATTTCTACATTGCCACACAAGAATGCACAAATCAAATACATTGATCTAGCAAAACTGAGCAGAAAACAGACTCCCAAGAAGAAATTGACTGTGCTACAAAGACATAGAAATTTAAGCCATAAAATGTATCAAACTCTGAGTTACCTGTCCATTCTACAGAGAAATGGCAAATCTAGCACAGTACCACTATGGCAAGCATCTACAATAGCATGAAGTTTAGCTCCAGCAGGAAGAGGGTTAACAATTGTTGCATTGATCTCGTCATCCACGATCATCCCCTGAGTCTCAAAATCCGAGGGACACAGTGTTTCATCATATCCATCCACCTCGTCTCCAGTGTAGTTCCGCTGCTGTGATCCATGCCCCGAATAATGAAACACCAAAGAATCCCCTGCTTGACAACCTTGCACAAGCCAGAACAGAGCCATTCTCATGTTTTGCTTGGTCGGCCTTCGAAAAGGATCAGCTTCTTCTTCTACAAGTAGCACAGACAGAGATTAAAACCAGAATCTATCTGCAACAAAGTCTGAGGAACAACTTCTAACGACTTTCTTATACATTAGTTCTATGACTTCTATCCAATTTGCCTAACCGGTTCTTATTAGCACTCATCAATTTCCAAATATTCAAGTACTAACAATGTATAAAACACTAAAACATACAAACAAATTTCATTTCATTTACATTCAATTTGGAACCATTGCATCTAGAAATAAGGACTGCAAATTCTACCATAGCACATAATATCAAAGATCAAAACTTTAAACAAAAAATCAAATCTTTAAAATGAAAGAAAGAAAAATCAAGCTACCTGTGAGCATGAGAACGGAAGACTCAGGAAACTTGAACTTGTTGACCAGCAAATACTTCATACACTTTGCGTCGTTAATGCACCCCTTGAGCTCGTGCCGCGACCGCTTGTACGACACGGCGCACACCACCGCCCTCTTCCGTCCGTGTGCCGGCGGCGGCGGAGGCGGCGTGTGGCTGAACGGCGAAGGCGCGTGGGAAAAGGAGGATGATGGGGATTGGCGCGGCGGAGGAGAAGTGAGTGATCGGGAGGCTCCGGCAATGCGCGTGACGGCGTCGCATAAGCCACAGCGGATGATCTGAGCGCCAGGTGGCAGCTGCAGAGGTGTGAGGCAGTTGGAGCAGTCTACCAGCATTAACATGGTGGGATTGGAATGGAGATGTGTGTTTTGAATGAGGGAGCAGATTGAGAATTTGAACAAGATTGGAATGAATGAAATGGAATTGTGGGGTTGAACAAGATTGATTTGGTTTGGATTTGATGGAGTTGCAGAACGTGGACTAGTTGATTTGGTGGGTGATCAGAGGAAGCTGACGAGGAAAACGAGAGTCTACTTTCGACTTGCTTGCTTTGTCGAATTGGACCAGTAATGAGAATTTGAGATCAATAAGATCTTTTACAGTTTTACCAAGAAAACGAAAATGAGCTTGGAGAAGAAATAGGCTCAAAAAATAGGGAACATTGGATCATCTCGTGAGAATGCCTCGTGTGTTGCATCCTTTTTATAAAAAATAAAAAAATACTCAATAGAGTTGGTCTTGTGGAAGCATGTTAGGTTGTAAGTGGGGTAGACGCTACAAGGATTCTCCTGATAATAGAAGGTTTTTTGTTCGATCCCCAACTTGAGAAAAACATCCCTTGAGGATGGATTATACTTACAAATTGCTCTCGACCCATAATGGTAGCTCACTCAATTATCATTTCTTTAACCAAAAAGAAGATGAGGAGCATTGGCGATTAGGATCAGCATAAGCTAATATGCTTTCATCTTTCTTACTTGCCTTTAGTCTGTAATACACTACAATGCTACATGTTAAGCGACAATCCCAATGGTAAATAGCAAACTCAAAAGAGTTCACACGGTTCAATAAATACTAATAACACGACTAAAACAACAAAATTATAATGAGATTTTTCTTTTTTGAAAACATAAATTAGTAAGAAAAGTCGTATACGGATAACGTTTGTGAACTTGAAATTCTAAGGTGATTATATACCTGTGGAGTTACGAAGCTTATGGGTTGACATTTTCTTCCTCGATTTGCATAGATTAACATAGATTAACAAGTGTTACAAGTTCCTATAAAACCAAAACCACATTGAATCTACATATAATAGTGCAACTTTGATTAAGAAGATTCTTCTACTTGGTGGAGTTGTTTGGAACACTGGAACACAAGGCTACTTGTCAACCAAAACTACTTCACAATAAGAAAAATTGTTTTAACTTTCACATTGCGTTGAAGACTTCCAAACGACATTGTCAAAACAATGCGTTGTACACTCAATTTTTAACTTGCTTTTCTTTCAAGTTAGCTAAGATCTTCATCAAACTCGAACATGTTCGAGCCTGACCTTAATAGGGTTTAAGCAGGAATGTTCCAGAACCTCACTAGACCAACGACAAGTCGCTTCAACACTTAAAACACGTCGTGTGGTAAGTTGGGATCGAATTTCAGGGGTGGGACATTTGAGCCCGCGTCAATATTTTTTTTTTTTTTTGACTTACGGACTTGTAATACAAAAAACACTTAATACTTTTGTAGACTGCCGATCAATTTGATGAACCGAATACTTGAGCTGTCATCTATTCGAGCTCGCATACCTTGATGTATGCTCAACAATGGATATGTCAAACCAACGACAAGTCGCTTCAACACTTACAACACGTCGTGTGGTAAGTTGGGATCGAATTTCAGGGGTGGGACATTTGAGCCCGCGTCAATATTCTTTTTTTTTTTACTTGCGAACTTGTAATACAAAAACACTTACTACTTTTGTAAACTACCGATTGATGAACCGAATACTTGAGCTGTCATCTATCCGAGCTCGCATACCTTGATGTATGCTCAACGATGGATGTGTCAAACCACCCTTTTTTTAGAAACATAAACCCATGTGAGAACTGAACACGACTACATTCATGATTCATCGACTCTAAAAGCAAAAAAACACCCACAAAGATCGCGGTGTGTGTTCAGTCTTGTTGCCTCACTATGGCTCCGCCGGAAAAAAAACAAAAACAGAAACCCAATTCCCGCGAAATGAAGAAGATTCCGTCAAAAGAGATCATCACCAGTCCTCTCCCTTGTTTCAATTTCAGCCGCGGCTCGAGAGTCGAGGTCCGCACCGAACAAGGCGCATGGTTTCCCGCTCATGTCGTCGACTCCAACTCAAACCCGCTTCGAAACCGGAAGCGCCGTCTGCTGGTGCAGTACGAGACTCTTGTCTCCGACGACGACTCCTCGAAGCCCTTGACGGAGGAGATTGAGGCGTCTTTGCTCCGGCCGGCGCCGCCGGAGGAGAGTGATGAAGGGTTTGAGGAGCATGACGTGGTTGACGTGTTTCATGTGGAGGGGTGGTGGCGTGGGGTGGTGATGAGTGTTGATGGGGACAAGTATAATGTGGGGTTTAAGAGCCCGCCGGATTTGCTGGAGCTTGGGCGCGGCGAGCTAAGGCGGCATTGGGATTGGTGCGGCAGCGCGTGGACGAGGGTGGAGAAGGAGGTAATGCATGTGGGGATTTGGGGATTTATGTCTTGGATTTTTGTTTTATTGATGTTTTTACCTTTTTAAGAGTTGTTTATGTGATCAATGTTCATGCTTTAAGAACCCAGATGCTATAGTACTGGATTAGCAGTTGTTTTATGAGTGTCTTGCATGCGTTTATCAACTAAAGTTGTTGCAGCTCTTGTTATGGATAATTGTTGAACAAAAGTTGTGATTTTGTATACCGTGCACCGATTAATGGTCGAAATTAGTATTCAAGAATCGAGATAATATTTGTGGATGGTTCAATTAGTTTGTGATATGTAAGGAAAAATGATCATTTTCACTGATTGTGTCTTGGGTTTTTGTTTGTATTGCTGTTTCGTTACATGTATAGCTCAGGATGTTTTGAAATTCTTACCTTTTCAAGAGCAGTTTTTGTGATCACTGTTTAAGAACCCAGATGCTACAGTGCTGGATTAGCAGTTTGTCATGAGTGTCTTGCATGCATTTATCAACTGAAGTTGTTGCGGTTCTTGGTAGATGATTGATTGATTGGTGAAAAGGAGTTGTGATTGTGTGTAGTATGCATCGATTAATGATGTGATGTTTGTTAATGGTTCAATTAGTTTGTAATTTGTAAGGAAAAATGATCATTTTCGCTGATTGTGTTTGTGTAGATGATGATGCAATTGGATTTCAGCCCCGGGGATGATGTTGAAGTGAATCTACACAAGGAACGTCTTTGGTGTGCTTGGACACCAGCAACTTATGTTGGTCCTCTAGGGGGAAACTCTTTCTTGGTCCGTTATGAGAGTGCAAATAACAGTGAGGAAAGAGCAGTTGTGTCACACCATCAGATTCGACCTTGCCCTCCACAACAAGAGGAAGGAATTTGTGACTTGATGTCAATGGTTGATGCATACCATGATAGGAGTTGGTGGGTGGGAGATATTACAGCAGTACTTACAGGGGAAAAGTATGTTGTCAAATTCAGACACACCAAGCAGGAGATAGAGTTCAGTCAATCTTACCTGAGGCACCACATGGAATGGAATGGTAGCAAATGGTTGACTACTGAGGTATGTGTGTTTTTCGTTTTGTTCATATGGGGATTCATGGCTGTGTTTCTTATGTTTGGACAAGGGGAAGGATGACGGTGATGAGATCAGTCAGTTCATCATTTCAGTCTTTTCTTTTGGGTTAGTATCATTATGCAATGTGATTCAGGAATTTCAGTAAGTGACTTGCTTTTTGTTTTATATCAGGCACTTGAAGAATCTATGGTCAATGAAGAACAGTTAAGATATGCAAAAAGCAGTTACAGAAACTCTGAAGAAAAAACTCCTTGTTATACTAAGTCTCGAATGAAGCAGTCGACTGTTTTCGTGGATAAAACACCTCCTGGAAATACCATTAAGAAGCTCAAATTATCTCAGCTTCCTGATAATGGTGCAACATTTTCAAGTCCAACTCCTTTCAAGAAGTTAAAAGGGGAACACTCAGAAGACTCCTTATCTCTAGCAGCATTATTTGGCAGGGCAACACCAGTTAACATATCCAAGAGTAAAGGGCATGGAGAGGTAAGTAAACTCTCATAAACATAAAAATAGGTGTTTGTAGGATCAAATTAGGTTCTTTAGGTTTCACAAAGTCAAAAGTCAAGTCCTGTGTCTCTAAACCTCATTAACTTTTCCCATTCCATGCATTTATATAACTTGATCGAATTTGGAGATATGCATATTTCTCTTATTTTGTTTTTTCTTATGCATGACATTCCTCATTAGAATTACACTACATCCTCTGGCAGAAGTCTGAGCAACAGCTGGTTTGGCATCTGGATGGTGAAGCAACCAGTCCTGTTAAAAAAGGACGCAGACGACGAAAAACACCAGTTAATAGCCAATCTCCTAGTGTTAAACAAAACGGTAGAAAGGCTAGACGACCAAAATTGCATGGTAAAGTGTACAAAGTCCTCATTCAGAGACTGATTGACGTTATGAGAAATGCTATCTCTCTCTCTCTCACTTGCTATATTTATGCATGCTGTAGTTTGTATATTTGTATAAAACAAATTCTTATGTTCATTTTCAGTAAAGAAGAGCAGCGGAATCGACAATGAACAAATTCTTGAAGATGATCATGTAATTAACAGAATTGAATCTTCTGGTATCGGGGCAGAGAATGAAGTGATGGGGGGATCACATTCGAGAACCTCATGTCTGCTCCGTATAGAGGCTAGTCAATGCTGTATTTAATTAGAAGAGACACAGAACTCAAAAGAGCATTTACTACCTGACAGGCAACTGTAGAGATTTAAAAAAAATCAGCATCATAAAAAGTATATAGAAAAGTGAAAAATGAAAACTGCCAATTTTTTCACTGTTTGTGATGTTTGTTCTTTACTCATGCAGGAAAACCAACAACATACCAAAGATGGAGTAAGCAGTGGAATGAAAGTGAAGAGAAATCTTCCCATGATAGTTGCTGAACACTCGAAAGATCCAACAACAGGTATGTGTACTATGCCAAAGTTACATAATCCTCAAGTGGTATTGTATACAAAGTAACAATCTGTGCTGCATTTATCGTTGAGGACCATAGTTCTCCCTAAATGGTTGGTTCAAAATTGGTGTATCTGTCTTCTCTAAAGTTCAGGTCTTTCTCAAATTTTCAGGTTCTGAAGATTCAGTGAGACATGGCCTAGCTGCTGCTTCTGTAGTGAAAGTTCAGCTGGCTGTGTCTGGAATGCCTGAAAAGGAACCTGATCATGATCAGTCATCATCTTTGTTCATGAAGGAAGGAGATTCTGTAAATACCATGGAGCGATCAAGTAAGATATTGCAAGTTTTTTTTATAGATTCTTTTATCTTTACATTTTTATATACTAACATAATGTTTGGTTACCTGCTGGGACGGCCAACCACCATAATGAAGTAAGTGGAAGAGTAACTGAAACTGGAGTGAAAGGTAACGCAGACCAAGAAGAATGTCCAAATTTGCCTTTTGTGAAAAGTGTTCCATTTTGGCAAAGTATCGAGTCCATGGAAGTATTCAAAAGATTTCCACAAAAGCCGCATTTTCGTCCTCTACTGAAAACTAAGGAGGTATTACGTGAAGGATCCGCTTTCGGAAAGATGCTAGCCTTTGCCTCTCTGGTAGACCAGACCACCAAGTTACGTGTTAGTGATCCTACAGACGTCATTGATAGCAACTTGGAAGCCACAGTTGAATTGGAAATGCACGGTTTTGATGTCAATGCAATAAAGCATCGTCTGACTAAGTTGCTAGAGCTCAAAGCTAGGCTGGAGGAGCTTCACAATCAATCCAAAGCAGTTGAAACCAAGATCGCGGAGTGGAGTCAAAACACGGTCAAGGACACTGAGACTATCAATAAAATTGACAAGGAGATTGAGGACTTGGAAGAAAACATCAAGGTCTTGAAGAAAAAACGGGCCATGGTGGTGTCAATGTGTTCAGCCAAAGATTCAGAAGCAAACAAGTGGCACTCAGAAGCAGGAGTTATCAGTGAAGGCATAAAGAGTATCCATCGTAGTTTTGAACTACTAGCTGCTGGTCCATTATGATTGCAGTCATTAGCTGCTGCAATCAGAAGCAGAAGTTATCAGCGAGTATCTTTAGGTCGGAACTCTTTCTGCCACTCCTTAATATATGGAGCAAGATTGTCCATGGAGACTAATATATATGGAATCCTTTTTTATTTTGACTCGTGGAACTTGTAGGATTCCTTAATATTGCTAGTTCAACTCCCGGTTATTCACATGTTTTGATCGCCTTGTGTATGCATAAAGAGTATGATTATAGCTCATCTTAAAAAGATGTTCCAAGAAGAGGACCAAAAGACGTTTCAAAAGAAACCATGCTGCATTAATACATTTTGAAAGATAAATTTTTCACTGTCATGCCGCTGGCAAATGGTAACAATTGATTAGATGGAATTTGGAATTTTCTTTTCCACATCTGTCCATACTGTTATTTACGTTTATGACAATGGCAAGTGTGTATAGTGTTTGGCCACATTTACATTTTTTTTTGTCATTTTTGTTTCTAATTGAAAATCCTATGTGAGAATATATGTAGAAACGTCAAAATTGAAGTAAAGAAGAAAACTATTGCATTTGCAAACCTTTAATTCGAAATTACATCTTTACTTTTACATGTCGTAGTAGTCTTAGTGACTCTTCGTTGACTGTCATCGCATATGTAGACAACTAGACATATACAGAGAATCAAATCGAACATGAGAAGACCCCGAATATATCTTTTCTCTAGACTCACTGCAACACAAAAAAACATGGTTTTATATTTAATTGTGTTTGAATTTACTTAGGTTTTTTGTCTTAATGCTCCAAAACAAATAAATTTTTTGAAACTTCTCTTCCCCACCAATGAGAACCCTGTGGTGCTCTGATATATTGAAATTGGAGTGAATTATGGTCAGATAACAAGCTGTTTTTTTAGCATTAAGAGGATTATTTATCTTCTTTAGCATTAATCGACATTAAAATTCTCAATCCGCCGAAGAAGTCAGCGACTTCATTGGCCCAATTATAAATCTCAATCTGCTTCAAATTTTCACAAAATCTTAAAAAATTCCCGACCTAAGAAAGTCATTACGTTTTGAAGAGAGTAGTGTGAGAAAGTTAAGAAATTATCACTCATTGCGTGTGAACTGTGCTATTGATTATTGTTCTTGATCAAATCGTTCATGATGTTGTTACCGAGTTAGTGTTGAAATTTACTATATATATATATATTTTATGTCAACTGTTCACACAACGTGATTACTGTTCACATGAACAGTTCACATAATTTTTTTTTTCCCTGATTTTGCGGCAACGCCTTCGACAAGATGTGATCAAACCCAGCTCTCTCCTCTACCTAATTCCCAATTTACCATATAAGAAGATCACGTCTTCGATTAAGCTCTTGCTTTCTCTATATTCAAATACAGTGTTCCAGAGATTTCATCAATGTTCTATACATAGGAAAAGAGGAGATAGAGAGATCGAGGTACTTTTATAGGTATACTTACTGCTTCTAACCTAGTTACCCTAATAATCTAGAAAATCTAATTGAGAGTTTGTGTGCGAAATAGCTTGTAGATCGTGTTGGGGATTGAGTTTGATCTAACATTGATCAAGACGTAATTAAGTCTGCTCATTCTATTGAATTGAGTCTATGAGAGTTAGGACTAAAACATCAAAATTTTGCATAGCAATGTCTTTTCTTCCTCTCTTTATACTAATTTTTTTTCTTTCTTTCTCTTCGACAAGTTATGATCGGACCCAACTTTTGAGAATAAACTCTCCGGTTTTCTGCTTCAAGAGATTTTGTCAACGAGCCGAGAGATAGGAAAGAGAGGGATAATGAGATCAAGGCTAGGTATTTCTCTAGGTATGCTTATTACTTCTTACATTCACTTCTTTCTTTCTTTTTTAATCTGGTTTTGCATTTCATTTAGCATTTTTTCGATTGAGGTCTTTCTTGGAGTTTGTATTATATATTACTTTCTAATACTGTTTTTATTTTTTTGAATTGACTCTACATACACTGTTTATCTTTGATTTTCATAAAGATGAATGATAAATTGAATTTGAATAAAGCGAACTATGAGATTTGGATATGGTGAGTATTCGATATCTTTGTATGTGTTTTGGTCATGTTTTCATTTTAACCAAAAGAAATTGGGTCGTCTTTGGCTTCTTACTTTCTGTTTTTAGTTAGGATTATATTGTTTGCTTTCACATTCTCAGTTCGGTAGATAAACTTTGGTTACGTGAGAATGTATATAAAAAGCTAATATGTGTATAATTACATGTTGATGCTTTTGGGAAACCTCCGTGATTTGAAGAGTAATTTTATTGTTGTCAATGTGGAGAGCCATAATGTAAGCAGCTTCAAATAGGAGATCTAAAAGGTTAGCGTCTTATCACTTTTCAGTTACTATTTACTTCGTGACAACTACAAATTATTTTAGATTTATCTATATCACTATGATTTTGCTTTTCTCTAGGTTTTCATTTGTTGATGATCTTTTAGTCATGTTTATGTTAATCTATTTGTGGGTCCAAGTAAACAAAAAAATAAAAAGAAAATTAAAATGGGAGAAGGTGCTAAACCGTAAGAAAATTATCGCTTTCGGACCAAACGAAACCGCCCAGCCCAATAACGGCACCAATAGTCCGGGGGTTTCCTACTTTCATGAGATGTGAATCCACGTATTCCTTCCACATACGAGGACTTTGGCGAACAGGGTGAGCATCAACATTTTGCTCCATTATTGGTTGATCTCAAAAAGGAAACAATAACGACTTATAGTTTGGATGGTTTTGGATTGTGTTCATTGCTAGCCTTTTCCTATAGAGGTATATATGTGAATGAAAAAAATGAGATGTATGTGAGTGAACAAAAAAAAATCAGAGGTACATGAATGAAAGTTTTACCATGATCGAATACATGACAATTCAATTTCATGGTGCATGATAGAGCTCTTAAGTATTTTTTACACTTTATGTGATTGGGCCTCATGAGCTCTTAAATTAGATGTCTCCCTCTTAACTAATTTAGAAAAACCCATAGTCATTTCTTGTCGGAATTTCAAGATGAGTAAAGTTCTGAAGCTCCCTGCAGATGCCTCTTGCGACTTGTTGTTGTTCTAGTGCGATCTCTAGGAAAACACGCACTCTCGTAACTAAGTTTTTTCGTAAAAGATTGTCATATCACAAATTAAGTTTTTTCTTTAGTTGTGTATTGTTCAATACAATCCGGATGATTTTAGTCATTTTACAGAGAAACAACTCAAGCAAGAGATTCGGGTAAAGCTATGGAGTGTTGATGCATGTCAACTTGGTCTTAAAGTAGTAATATTAGTCTTTAAAGTTGTAATTGAGTCTTTAAAGTTGTAAAAACTCATATTTACAACATTAGTCCTATAAGTGGTAAAATATATCATTAAAGTGGTAGTTAAGTCCTCAAAGTTGCATTAACTTTTCTTTTATCATTTTAAGAACTCAATTACCACTTTAACGACATATTTTACTAAGATGACTAATGTTGTAATTATGAGTTTTTACAACTTTAAAGACTTAATTACAAATTTATGGACTAGAACTATTTTAACGACCTATTTTTATAACTTTATGACTAAGTTGATGCATGTCATGCATTAACATATTATAAATTTTATTGAGATTCTAAATAAACTTGCAATATTGTTTGCATCAGAGATACAAGCACTTACAACTATTCATCTTCGGTTCTACCCTCAATTGCTAGCCTCTTATTATACCTTAGAAACATATATGTTTTCCAACAATCTGATTTGTAAAGCATGTATTTCATTTTAGCAGTTGGGTTATCATGTACGAAGATAAAGATTTACTTACTCAATCTAAGACTTTTATAAAATATTCTTATTTTATAAACTAAATTTGACTTAAAATTTAGCTTACAGCGAAAGATGCTCTGACTCAATAGGCTAAATCAATAACTCTAAATTCCGAACGCTAAATTTTTCATACTCCGGAAGATTGTAGAGAGACTATAACATTAGGACAAATCGTGCTTGTTGATCATCCCAAAACATACTACTAGACCGTAAAATCACTTGAGAAAGATCTTCTCCTTGGTAAAACAAATGTTTGAAACACACGTGTCAACGACACAGCTGAAGATAGTACACTAGAAGACAAAATTTGGGGGGGGGGGGGGTGTGACTGTTTCTCATTGTGTCCAAAACGCTATAGAAATACCAACAGCCAAAATTGTATACCAACATTTTTCTGGAGGAGCATGAGAGCAATGGTGGCCATAACCCTGGTGGGCATCTCAGGCAAGGCACCAACGTTGAAGTTTGCAGCAAAGAGAAAGGGTCAGAAGGTGCACGGTTCCCTTGGAGCCACCAACAAACCCATCAGCCTCAAAGAGAAAGACCTTTACTTCCAGCAAGGTTTTGATTCAGTACAAGACTCTTGTCTCCGAACGGGGTCCCACCAAGCTACATGTCGAGCACACCACCATGGCGCTTCTCAGGCCGGCGCCTCCGGTGGACAATGCGGAGAGGTTTGAGCAGAACGACGTCGTTGATGCGTTTTATCTTGATGGGTGGTGGCCTGGGGTGGTGATGAGTGTTGTTGGGAAGAAGTATAGAGTTGGGTTTAGGAACCCTCCGGATGTGTTGGAGCTAGAGGGCAGAGGGTTGAGGTCATATTGGGATTGGGACAATGGGGTTTGGACCAGAGCTCCAAGAAAGGTACTTGTTCTTGTTCTTGTTGGTAATAATGCATATGTTGTCTTACTCTGTTGTTTGGCTATGAAACTGGTTTGATTGTTCATAAAGTTTGAGTCTTTTTTGGGTTTGCTTAGTTTTCAAGAGCAGTTTGTTATGAGTTTTATGAAAGTTTTGTTTTTTAAGAATCCAGATAGGGTAAAAGCAGAAAATTTTCTGCTCCATGATTCTAATGAGGTTTTGTTATGATTTGATGAATGAAAGCTATTCTTTTTAGGAAAGAAATAGGTTAATGAGGTGACGGTTTTTGGAAATTCAGTCATTCAATATAATGAATCTAAGAGCCTTTTGTTACTCTAGAGATAACAAAGTTTTCTTTGTGGTATGCTTTTTTTGATGATGATGTAGAAGTAAAACTGATCCTTTTTACTGATTCAGGTGTTGAAGGGATCAAATTACGAGCCAGGGACTGCAATTGAAGTGAATTTGCAAAGAAATCATCTATGGTTTTCTTGGTTACCTGCATTTTTTATTGGTCAACTAGGGGACGACTCTTTCTTGGTGCAATACAGATATAAGACCCCAGAAAATGGTAATGAGAATGGTGCTGTTAAAGTAGTTGTAGCTGACCATCAGATTCGACCTCGCCCTCCACAGCAAGAGGAAAATGATTTTGTCTTGTCGCAAATGGTGGATGCATTCTATGACATGGGTTGGTGGGTTCGGGATATCACAAAAGTTTTTAAACACAAGAAGTACATTGTCACTTTCAAATTCACAAAGGAGGAGAAGGAATTTTCTCATTCAGACATAAGATGCCACTTGGAATGGGTTGATTAACACTGGACAGTCTGGAGTAGCTTTTCGGTATGTATGCTTTCCTTTTGTTTATACAGAATTCATGGCTGTCTTTAGTTCTGAAAATGTTTGATTAACTTTCTGTCACGGCGAGATAATGATCAGCACCTTTAATCTGATTTCACATCATAGGGATGGATTCAAAGTTCCATTAGAAGGTTTTATCTTGCTACTATATTTGCATACTGGTTCAGAGAAACAGAAATACAATATCCTATCATTCCTTTGGTACCCTACAATCTGTTGATAATTCTTGTTCAACCAATTTTAAGTGTTATCTCACTATATTAATTTCACATGGCTTACCCTTTTGATTGGGAGAAGGCAAGGATGACAATGGAGTGATGATATAATTTTCGTTTTCTCAACTTTGTGATGCAATATGGATACAGATAGTTTAGTGATGTTAAACTTGAAGTTACATGCTGAAAAGCATTTATAGACTCAAAATAGCTGTGGGTGGCATAATGCTATTTCTTTTTATTTTTATTTTTCAGAGGGTTTCGTTCTACTAAGGATTATGGAGCACAACCAAGTCATGTAAGTGAAAGTTCCAGTAATTCTGTAGGCAAAACACCTTGTCATACCAACTTTAGGATGATGCAGTTGAGTCCTTGCATGGATAAGTTACTTTGTGGAAAAACCACAGGCAAATTCAAAATATCTCAGCATCTTGGTGATGGTTCAAGATTTTTAAGTCCCTCTCCCTGCGAGAACTTAAAAGGGAAAGAGTCGGAAGACACTTCTTCTCTTCCACAATCCTATCGAAGGAATACCCCAGCTAAAACATCCAAGAGGAAAAGCCTATATACTAATGAAGAGGTAAGTGCTATCTAAATAACACAAGTTAGTGGTATCTAGTCTCCTATTAATGAATGTTCTGTTGGAGTGAACAAACGCAAATGAATTTTATTCGGTGGCAGACAAATGAGCAACAGCAGGTGGAACAAGTGGATGGTCTAGCAGTCACTGTTGTAAAAACGGGTAGACAAGCAAACTCACAATTTGTGAAACGTGGAAGGAAGGTTATGCCTCGAAAATTGCATGGTAAAACATCCACAGCCTCGTGACATGCATATATCCACATTGACTAAAATTTAATGAAATTGTGCAACTGTGTGTACAGTCAGCAATGGCAGTAAAATTGTTAGAGGTGACCAAGAATACATTGAAGATGAAGCAATTAGGGGCTTGCATGCTGGAAATACATGTGTGCAGGTAAGTTTTCTGAGCAGTTTAAATATAAGACAGTAAGATGAGTGTGCTTCCTATCAAACAAATGCAAGATCATTGTGACGTTGAAGAATAAAACTTAGCTTTTGAAATTGCAAGAAGATGATTATCCTGGTAGCTGACTCAAAGCACCTGTAATAAAATAGTGCTGCTAGAAATTTGCTTCTTTTATCTAGAAAAGAAGATTATCTAAAAATTCAACCTTACCATAATAATGGATATTACTTTTTATTTTCTTGTGTGAATCTGGTACCAAGTCAAAATTGTTCTGCTTTGCTTATTGTAAGTATGGATTTGGATGCATATATTGCAATTACTGCCATCTAACTCAATTTTTCTGATTATGATGTTTGTTCTTCATTCATGTAGGATATTAATCATGATAATGAAGATGGAGTGAGCAGTAGAATAATAGGGAAGGAAAAACTGGCTGAGTTACTTCAACTCTCATATGATCCAGCAGCAGGTGTGTATAATATGTTAAAGCAAGACATTACTCACTAGGCAGTTATAGATTAAAGATCTCGAATGTGCCAAAATTTGGTTATAAGGAACTTAATGACTCTGGGTCTGTGTGGCTGCAGGTTGTATGAATGATGTACTTGAAAAGCCTGCAGTCTCTCCTAGGTTGAAGCAAAACCTGGCAACTTATCAAAGAAAGGAAAGGTTCTAACTGAAAGGTACAATAGGCTCTCAACCTGAAAATTCCTTCTGCGCACTACGGAAGTAGAGCATTGGTTTCCTGAAAAGCATCGGTTTTGTAGGTGTGAAGAACAATGCAACTGGAGTTATCACTGATGTTGAAATGTCCAAGACTAATGTTGTTGAACATAGAGGTATCACAGAACATGATGAAGCAATATCAATAAACCCTAAACCCCATGTTCGGTTTGCTTTATTATAGTTGAGTTGTGATAATTTTTAATAGATTCCTTTGTCTGTAGTTTGTTTGATGAAACATCAACATTGTGATCTAGGTGACCCTGCTGGGACTGTCAACCAACAAGAAGAAAGTCCAGATTTGCCTTTTGTGAAACTATCTCCACTATGAGAACATTTTGAATCCATGGAAGCATTCAAAAAGTTTCCGCAGAAGCCGCATTTTCGTCCTTTGGCAAAGATGAAAGATATATTTCGTGAAGGATCAGCCATCGGAAGTATGTCAGCCTTTGCTTCTTTAGTTGATAAGATTTCCATTTTAGGGGTTGATGATCCTAGAGAATTAATAGAAAGTTATTTGGAAGGACTACTTGATTTGGAATTTTTAGGATTTGATGTCAAGGCAACAAGGCATTGGCTGACGGAACTGCTAGACATTAAAGTGAAGTTGGGACGGCTTCAGAACCAATCAAAAGAAGTTAAAACTAGGATCACAAGGAGTACTCATGACACAACAACCTATGAGGAAACAATCACTGGGATTGACAAGAAGATTAAGGACTTGCAAGAAAAAAGGATGCTGGCAGTTTCAATGAGGTCAAAGTTTCTGAAGTTAGCCGGTTGCAAGCAGAAGCAACAGCTATAAATGAAGACATCCAGAGGATCAGGTGTGATTTTGGAAAACTAGTGGCTGTTTAATGCTGTTTAATGTGGTGATAAATTTTTAGTGACTGTGAGCTGACCCTTATTTTGTTTGGACAAGATTGTCCATGAAACTATTTACCCAAAGTCAGGTACAATGATAGAAATGGGTACTAATCTGTGTGGTAACAGCTATGATCAGGATGCTGGTAATAGGAGTCTATACTACCATATTATTAGCCAGAACTAAATATATTAGAGAAACTATTCACTCTTTCTAGTAAATCTTTTAGCTAGCACCGCCACTTCAAAGTTTCTGAGTTACTTTAGAAAGTAAATGGTCAGCATCTATGCATATCTCAATTATGTCATGATCCGAAAGAATGACAATTTCTACATATAACTGCAGGAAGGTATTTCTGTTCTGTGTTTATATTGAAAACATCAAGCCTAAACAAGTTAAAGCCTTCATGAACTATTCAGTGAAAAGAATGAGAAGTGACCTCCCCTGTCTATTTCTTGTGGACTTTGAAGCCAAACATTCTTGGAGCATAACTCTGACTTGCCTTCTGTGGCTTAAGATGGCCATGAGTCAAGAAAAAGAGGTGAGGAAATGTGGTTCCGAAGTATGCCCCGTCGATTTCTAACCGTGTCAAGGAAACATTATCTTGTGTTTCGAAGTACAAGAAATCATATAGGATAGAAAGATGATTATGTTTTTGACATATGCAATGGTTAAGGATACGTTCTTGGTGTCTGGATTGTGGGGAGTAAATATCTTCACACTTGGGACAGTAGATTTTGACAGTAGCCAATCTTGGGGTGTCTGACTCACCTACAGGTAGACATCTTTGTTTGCTGCAGTTAACTCTCGGACATCTACCAAAGTCATAGTTCCTGTACTTCTCCAACTGAAATTGCACAACACTATTAGCTACCAAAACCCTGGAATCAGATATTAAAAGTACCATCTTACCATTTGAGAAGTCCCTTTGGTAGTTGCTATGTATCTAGCATGAATCAAACCATAGAGCATCTCTGCCGCGGATTCGATCAAGTTATTCTGCTCATGATCATGTAAGGTACCATCTATTTGATCCCAAAGAAAAACAAATTACTCAACTCGATCAATCATGAGTCATGAAGCACCTAGCTAGAACATACAAGTAAATACAATTGTTCTACAAAGCAGTCATGGAAAATAGACAGGTAAGTTTTACCAATGTCAGAAGACTCAACGTCCAAAATCATATCCAATGCGTAATCATAGAATGGCACTTGATTTTTCAAACCAGAGCGGTTGAAATCGTCGAGGATATAGTCGTCGTCAACTTCACAAAAGAATTCATTCCCTTTTTGATTGCAGAACCATGATATCCAAGATGAATCTTCTTCTTCATCATAACGTCTAACGTCTGAATCTTCACAACTAGTTTCAGATTCCTCTGCAATTAGAAGAAGACCAAGACAAATGCATGTAAAGCATAACTGATTAATAGAGGGATAATGCACCATTATGGATTTGTAGGTCCAAACATGTTGGATAACAACAAACATGAATTCTCTGAAGAAAATGCCATGATATATAGTTACACAAACACAAACACGAATATGTAACATATCGTATAAACATATGCATATATACTCAAGGTACGTAGTAGTGGGTGTATGAAACTAACTGACCCTCCTCATAGAATAGATGGTTGTTATTGTAATTCTCGATTGCAGCAAATGATGTTTAGGGAGTCGATGAAGCTTTGTCTTTCAAAGCTGGTTCAGAATGTGATCTAACTACACCTCGCAGATGATGATGATGATCCCCTTTATGTTTATGCATAGTCTCCCTCTAGCTCCTACAAAATTAACATGCATTAATCTCTGTCATATCAAGATTCAATAAAGGAAGAGTAACATCCAGAAAAGATTGAAGAATGCAACCCCAATAATTATACTACCAAAGAAACAAAGGAATCAGAACCAAGAAACCCTTACAAACTTGAGAGGAAAAAGTAGAGTTAGAAATGTACAGTGAGGTTTGGGCGTCCAGCTCCGGTGAATATGTCGACGACAACCTTGATGTACATTTGGATCTGGCAACCAAATGAAACTTTGGATCTCTTTTTCTCCTTTCCAGCAAATAATATTATTAGAAATGAAAAGAAAAAAAAGAAGCATGTTAGCATTTACATATTAGGTTGTTAGCTTAGCTAGTCGAACCTTTTATTTTATTTTATTTTTTTGCTGCGATTCAAATACATAGGGAAATCACACTGTACTGATGTCGATCATATTCGAAAAACATATAGATCTAATTAAGTGATATGGCATAACATTCATTGTCCATGCCCTAACTGGCATAGTTTGGTTGGACTAATCATGAGAAATCTGCTGCTTGGCATATGGTAAGAGATGAGTTTATGTAGAAGACCATTCATGGATATAGGATGATATTACCGCACTTTAACCGCCGCACCAGTTTTACTGGAACTGAAAATGTGAAAAGTACGTTCTGATGTATCAGTTAAACTTGGAATATTGTTAATCCATGCCATCGATCCCATGCATTTTCTTTTTCGCTTTTGGTAAAATATTCTTCATTTACCAACCCAAACTAAAAAAGTATTGTATAAGAGAATCTCAAGCAGAATGCTTAATTCAAAAAAAAAATATTTAAATTTGTCAACTTTTAGAATAATTAGGAGTTCCTGTAGAATGCCTAAATTCTAAAATTACAAAACAGAATTGACAAATTTATCAGCCTAGACAAGAATTGCTAAAGAAAAACTTATGTTTTCTCTCTATTTTTTTATGCACGTGTCAGTTTCTAATTCATTAAAAATATTATTTAACTTACAGTTATTAGTTTCTAATTTGTTAAAAATATTGTTTAACTTACAGTTAACAATTATTGCTGGAGCACAATTAATGCCACTTTGATTATTAAATATCTTAACTATTGTTAAATTTAGCAACAAACTAACCTACATTATTGGAGATGCTCTAAGGTAATTGACAAACAAGAAGTATATCATGAATATTTGGTATGTAGGAATCGAAGGCCGACGGACTCTAAACCTAGAGGGTCAGATATTCGAATCCTATGTACTCTCTCTATCAATTTCCTAATTCACCAGCACACATTACTATGGCCAGGGTTGGAAATGTAGGTCGAAATTTGCCTAATATGGTTTGGTTGGCTTAGTCGAAAAGTGGAGATATTTTGGCATGCAACTAGGGTGGCACATAAGAATCTTAATTTATCCCTAGTATTTGGAACGAAGTGTTATGTATAATTGTATATAAACACACTTCTGCTCAAAGCCTCAAAGTCTCAAACTCTAACCCTAATTAATCAGTTCACCAACAACATTACTATCATTCATTCCATATTAAGTTTTAGCTAAGTTTTACTGCAATAGGCTGTTATTATTATGAATGTTTAATGTTTAATTACTAAGAAACGTACTTGTATAACTTAACTCTTTTATTCCTAAACTTTACGACAGTTATTGTAGCTACAAAGCAAGTTTGGACACCAGTCTATATCTATGTCTAATTGGGGTGGCTAGCTAATAGCCAATTTTCTAGTAGTAGATATTTCATTTTCCCAAATATAGAGTCCGTTACTGTATCTGAAAGTGTTGTAAATATAAAAGTTTAGTTGGAGAAGGAATAAGGAAGAAACACACCCCCACTCAAACACCTGGTAAATGGACGGGTTGGTTGTGGTGGGTTCCCGCTACAACCCGTTTAGCTAACCAGTTGTAGCGAGTTGAACCCGTTGGGTTCGCGGGTTACCCGTTGGAACCCGCTAAGACCCGTTAAGACGTTTTTTTCCCTTTTTTTTTTTTAACTTTATATCGAATGATATTGATATATCATCATCATCCATTCTCATCACTACTCTGAAAACAAAACAAATACACTATCATCATCATCCATTCTCACCACAGTTTGCAAATAATTCATGATTGATATTGCCCAAAAAGCAAACCACACACAGCAGTCAATAATTCAACAAAGAGCAATTTCATAGAACAATCCCAGACCCAATTCAGATTTTGACCAAAAACAATAAATCTAGAAGAGTAAGGAAACAAAAACCGAAACTAAATTTGTACTTTTTTTTTCTTAAAATTTGTTTCTGAAACTACTAAAATAAGATTGAATATTTTTAAAATTGAAACTAAGCCATTTGATCTGCCATACAATTTCTTCTCAATTTTCCCACTCACATATCAATGAAAACGCACCAAATGAAAGCAAAACTCAGAACTTTAATCCCAAATCAACTCAATTCACCATTCCTCAATCCTTCGGATACAGAACACAGAAAAACAATCAAAGTGAAATCCCATTCCAAAATGCAACAAAAAGAGTTATTTCCCAAAACAAAACTTACCCATAAATCAGAAACGAATAATAAGGGTATAAGTTGAATTACTGAGATTAGATCGAGAGGATAAATTGGAAGCTAAATTGGAGTCAATCTCGTCGACGATTTTATAGCCGGCTGAGTCGGCTTTCTTGATGAAGTGGGAAAGAACAAAGTGAGAGTCTGATCGAGAGAGTCAAATAGGGTTCCAAAGGTTTTCTCTTCTTTTTTTTCTTTCTGATTTTTTATTTCCTTAGCGGGTTTCGCCGGGTTCCAACGTGTAGCCCGTTTCCGCCCACTAGCTGGCGGGTTGTTAACGGGTTTACAGCCCATTAACACGTTATGAATTTGGGCGGTTAATGGGTAATGGGCTGAATTGCCAGGTTGACTCAAACTCTAACCCTAATTAAACAATTCACCAAAATCATGCCTAACTAGCTATGAAATTAATCAATTCACCAAAATCATGCCTAACTAGCTATGGATCACGCATACTGCTTGGCATGGTCAGTTTCTTCCAGTTTTCATGGATGGAGAGAGGCCTTTAGAATCTTCAATATATGGCCGAAGAACTTGCATACATGAGAAGCTCGCTAGCTCCCATCACACCTTGAATAGCTTTCTGATTAATTACAAGAAAGGCATGGAAAGCAAACAGTTTGCGATATTCTTCCTTCTGATCTTTGCTGGTTTAGTATTGTTCATGTTCAATCAAAGCTCAAACGGATCCAGCCCTTTCTTTCTTGCCCCACAAATATGTCACACATCTAAACAGGTAATTATGCAAGTTATGCTTAAGTATTTATATTCTCTTATTATCATATATATATAGTTCCTTGTTTGAATCTGATAATCTTTATGGTTTATATGTACAAATAGGTCAATTACACGAGCAGGGCAGAGGCGCTTGAATCAGCTTTGTCTGAAGCTTCCATGGAAAACAAGACTGTGATAATTGCGATTATAAACAAAGCTTATGTAGAAGGAGATAAGTCCATGCTTGACTTATTTTTAGATGGTTTTTGGCTTGGAGAAGACACAAGGCACTTGATTAATCACCTACTTCTTGTGGCGGCCGATCAAACATCCTTTGAACGCTGCAAGTTTCTCCGTCTTCACTGCTACAAGCTCGAGACCACCGGAGTCGATTTCGATGCTGAGGAAGTGTACATGTCTCAAGATTTTATCAAGATGATGTGGAGGAGGACTCTCTTTCTCGGAGAGACGCTCAAGAAAGGCTATAGTTTCATATTCACGGTGAGTCTATTATCTCAGTGCAAACTTCTTCATATTAAAATATATAATTAATTTTAGTTTAATTTCCCGAGGTTTATGATTAACATCATTTCAGTCCTCAAACTCTTAATTTTGAAACTTTACCCCTTAAAGTTTGCAGTTTTCATAAATCAAGCTCAATTGTTAAAATTTCGTCTAATTTGGACGTTAAATTAAAGCTATAATGAAATCTTATAAAACGGGTCCTAAAAGGCGATATATGTTGTTATACAATTATTTTAGTCCTAAAAGTGAGTTATGGAGTCAAAATTAACGTCCAAATTAGATGAAATTTCAGCAATTTGACGTGATTTATGAAAATTGAAAACTTTAGGGGTAAATTTTTAAAATTAAAAGCATGAGGCTTCAAATGATGTTAACCATAAACCTCAAAGAGGTAAACTGAATTTAATCTTAAAATATACAAAGAAAAAAATATCACACTTAATCAATTGTCTAACAACTTATTATTGTCACCAAATAAGTAAAAGCTAATTACTATAGTGAGTAGATGGCCTACAATTGTATTGAAATTTTTGGATATTCACGTCATTAGCCATCATAGACATTGCATGACCTCGATCTGATACTAAGTTTAGTATAATGTATATTCATGATTCATTTTTTGAAACTTGATTAGCGCGGAATAATTCTAGCTAGCATATGTATATTCATATTCAGTTTCCTCTTCTAGCTAGCTAGAATAGATTTCAAGAATGTTATGTACGTTAGCACGTACGTTTACAGGATTAGACATCAATCTAGCTCTTCAAAAAAGAACTAGCCAGCTTGATCAAGATGACAATCCAAAAGAACAATACGAGTATTCGATTTTTACGAACATTTTCTTTATCGTTGATATTATTCTTAACCAAACTTTTCATTCACAGGATGCAGATGTAATGTGGCTAAGGAATCCATTTCCAAGGCTCAACTACAACCAAAGCATATATTGCCTAGACCTCCAGATCAGTACTGATAAGTTTAATGGCGATCAGTGGTCTAAAGACAACCCCATCAACTCAGGCTTCTACATGATCCGTTCCAACAATAGAACAATCTCATTATTCGACAAATTGTACGCCAGAAAAAACGAATCTGCAGGATTGAAAGAGCAGGATGTCCTAAATAACATGATCCGAGAAGGGGTTTTCAAAGAATTAGGTCTCAGAGTTAGGTTCTTGGACACCCTCTATTTCAGTGGCTTCTGTGAAGTCAGCAGAGACTTCAAAGCTGTCACAACCGTTCATGCTAACTGCTGCCGCACGATAAGCGCCAAAGTGGTGGATCTCACGGCGGTAGTTCACGACTGGAAGAGGTTCAAGAGCTTAACTAACTCAAATCAGACGTCGACCTTACAATGGACTCACCATGTCGCATGTCATAACTCCTGGAAACGACACCGTTAACCTAATACATGTAATGTAGATTTAATTAATAATTGTCTATGTAAATATTAATTAAATTATTGGTCTATGTCAGCCGGCGAGCCCAAGTTCTTTAAGTTTACAAATAATGACCCGCCAGCAAAACCACGTGAGATGAATTGCAAAGTCTGTCTGCGGAATGACTCTGCGCGGACTAAATGATCTCGCGCAGAGTGAGGATCACGCGAGCTCGCGCGTCTCCTGCGGAACACACAGTTCACGCGGAATGCCTTCGCGCGGAATAACTTTGGCATCAAGTGAGGCGGAATACATCTAGGCGAGCTGGCGAACTGATTCGCTAGTTCGCGAGGTAAACAAACGCAGAGTCCGCGTGAATGCTTGTAATCATTTCTGACTTTTACAATCTTTGACACGCTTTGGGTCAATCTATGTGACTCTTATTATTTAAAAGCCTTGTTTTGGCCCACGAGCTGCAATAGCCCGCGAGGTGGAATTGAGCTACAGAGTTCGCGGTTCGCGCGAGTTATTAGTTTTCTACATGGACTGTGGCACCCCGCGGGATAAGATTGCTCTTAATTTCAATCCGCATAAGACTCTACAGTCGAGAGGCGCGCCAGAAGCAGTGTCCTATTCTGAATGGACTGTGCGAGCTGGACATGTGTCACATAAGAACTGGTCTGCATGGGAGGAATAATGTCCTTATGCTTCACGTTGCAGAGTCCAACATGGATTCTGATTGTCTTTCTTTCACGGCAGGGATTGCTCCCACTATATAAAGAAGCTCGATGGCTTACAGACGAACTCTCTCACAATCAACAATCTTTACAAACAATACAAAACAAACTGCAACCTAGTTTCTTTTGAGCTACCTCGAAACCCCGATTCTAAGCGCACCGCCGCCTAGGATTCTTCAGAGCTCTCCGGACTCTATCCCGGTTTCTTGGAATCTTCCCTATAGTTGCTCTGCTCACGCCGCCGTGAGTATCGACCGCCTTGTGCTCGTAAATTCCTCATCTGAGGTGGCACCTTGAACCCCTTTCTGCCTGATTCAAGAAGTCAAGACTTATTCCTCATCCGCGAGGTGGCACGCCCGCAACACTCCCCTTTTCTCTTTGTTCGCTATTCACCTCTGTTTCACACGCTGAGGATCGTGGCCAAAACAGTGTTGTTTCTTCTCCAAGCTTTGCATTTTTTAGCTGGGAGCAATTGGGTAGCTATACCTAAATGTAGTTGAAACCCTAAAAATGAGAGACTGGGAAAGGAAGGTTCTCATTTCAGAGAGACAGGTGCCCGAAATGTTCTCCAAGCCTCACATATTGTTGGTTTTCCCCTAATCATATCTATTGTGCTATATGCACTTCATGCATCTTGGACTATAAAAGCAATGCCCTCTGGATGCATAACCTAAGCATCACACACACACAAATTAAAACACAGAAGAAGAAGAAGAAGAAGAAGAAGAAAAACAGAAAATAAAAGTAATATGGCCGGAAGAAAGACATGGATGGGCATCCATGCAGCTCTGATGACGATTCTCCTTACAGCTCCGGCTGCCATGGCGGGTGGTAACACCGTCATACCGGCCGACAAATCCGGAGTCAACAAGTGGTTCAAAGACATTGTGAATCAAAAGCAGAAAATAAAAGTAATATGGCCGGAAGAAAGACATGGATGGGCATCCATGCAGCTCTGATGACGATTCTCCTTACAGCTCCGGCTGCCATGGCCGGTGGTAACACCGTCATACCGGCCGACAAATCCGGAGTCAACAAGTGGTTCAAAGACATTGTGAATCAAAAGTCCGGACTTGACTCTCAGCTTACCAAGGCGGAGCAGGGTACCAAAGTTGTCAAGGTCATGCAAAATGGAGGAGGAAACTTCAAGACAATCACGGATACGTACCGTTAAAAGCGTTCCGAACGGGAACACTAACCGTGTGATTATATATATTGGAGGGGGTACTTACAATGAGAAGATAACAATCCCAAGAGAGAAACCATTTATCACATTTTTTGGGATCCTAAAAACATGCCGAAATTGACATTTAACGGTGATAACAAAAAATATGGGACGGTTTACGGTGCTACATTAGCGGTTGAATCCGATTACTTCATGGGAGTTAACTTGAATATCATTGTAATTCTTTTTTTTCTTCTATTTTTTACATATTATGTTTATGTTCAGTTTACATATTATGTTTATGTTCAAATTACGTCTCTAGTTCTAACTACGAATATTGTGATATTCATAGAATTCATCACCAAGGCCGGATCCGTCAAGAACAGGCGCACAAGCAGTTGCCTTGAGGGTGTCCGGTACCAAAGCCGCATTGTACAATTGCAAAATGTACGGATTCCAGGACACCGTTTGTGATGATAAAGGCTACCATCTCTTCAAGGACTGCTGTATTGAAGGAACTGTAGATTTCATCTTCGGAAGCGGAAAGTCCATCTATTTGGTACTCAATTAAACTTGAACCATCATCATCATAATCTATTTAATTACTCATTATTTTTGTTCACTTAGAAAATCTGATACATATTTTTCTCCTACACCACAGAACACAGATCTACGTGTGTTGGGCGACAGCGGAATGACGGTGATAACGGCACAGGCAAGAGATGGTAAAACAGAGGACACCGGATACTCATTTGTACACTGCAACATTACCGGAACCGGCAAGGGCACGTTTTTGGGCAGGGCATGGAGGGCTAGCCCCCAGGTGGTGTATGCCTACACCGCCATAGGAGATGTTATTGCTCCAGAAGGATGGACCGACAATAGGCACCCCGAATACGATAGGTAACCTAGATCATATAATTCTCCATTTCATATACAATTGTACTTCAAGTTCATAACATGGTGATGGTACAAATTTGCAGGTCTGTAAATTTTGGAGAGTACAAGAATATGGGACCAGGATCAAGCATGAGTAAGAGAGTGAAGTTCACAAAGCAGCTGAGCGATGCAGATGCCAAACCTTTCATCAGCCTCGACTTTATTCAGGGTACCAAATGGTTGCTTCCTATTCCAAATCCAAAGGTGTAAATAGTTGGTGCCATCAGCCACAACTATATATGATCTGAAATAGTTTCTATATGTAAATATGATGACTAATGTATAAATTATAAAGTTAATATCATTTTTATTTCCTTTCCAGCAAAACAAAATAAAAAATGTCTGAGCCCGGGTTCGAACTGGGGACCTTTAGTGTGTGAGACTAACGTCATAACCGACTACACCACCCAGACAGTTTTTATAGTTGTCGATCGAAAAGATATATGACGAGAAAAACAATGTTTAAATAGGAGAAAAATCAAAAAGTTCGCCGTTGCCGGGGATCGAACCCGGGTCACCCGCGTGACAGGCGGGAATACTTACCACTATACTACAACGACTTGTCGATTTACATGTAGCTTTTAAATTATAAATTGAAACTCTTCACAAATCTAGCTAAAGACCAAGCATGTCTTGGTCGGGAGACCTGACTTATCTCCTCTCTTAATTTCCACGAACAAGATGTGGAGCCAACTGAGTCAAGTGTTCTAGATATTTAGATGTTTAGTTTCAAATTAGTTTTAATTTATGTTGCACGGAAACTCCACCCAACGGATACTTCAACGCACCCATATGGCAAATATGTGTCAGAAAATGTTAACTTTTTCGACACATTTCGGACACGTTGACCAACTCGCTACATCATCTCTGACACGCTACATTATTATTTATCATTTTTTTAATTGAAAAAAAAATAAAGGAACCAAAACCTAAATAAAGCTACTATCCACTTTTGAAAGCAAGCTACTGCTTAGTTTTGTCAGCAATCTACTGTAAATTTGATTTTCTTTAATGTTATATTTTAAGTTAGAGGTCTGTTACTTTTAATATTGTTAATTATGCACTTCTATCATTTGCATTTGACTCTTTAATATTATTTATTATGGTTATGCAATGAATTGAATTTATAACATTATTTCAGTAATGTAATGAATTTATTTTATATTTTAGTATATTTTTATTTATTAACAATAATAAATATATAATTTTATTTACCGTGTCGGATATTCAGTTTTTAAATTTTACTGTGTCGGCGTGTCGTATCGCCGTGTTCGTGTTCGTGCAACATAGGTTTTGATTAACCTTATAGATATAGATAATCTACTTTGATTTGATTGGGCTACGTATATATAATAAATCCGATCGTTATGAAGTTGGCCACCATAGATCGATTTCGAATTCTTACCCTTCAACTAATTATACTCGATTAGTTAAGATATTCCCGACTAATTTATATGTTTAATAATGTTGATCATCATATCATAATGTTATAATGCATGACATAAATTTGATTTCGATTGAGTCAGCCGACATGGTACTTTTTCCACAACTTCAATTCTCTTGCTTGACTAGTTAATTTCTGCTTGTCACATATGATGGTCGATACCATACATTAATGACTTTCGTCTTCACACTCGAGGACCTGAAATAGTTTGTTCCTAGCTAACTTCCTACCACTTTCCTAGCTACTAGCTAGTTTTCCAATCTCACCCATCTTCTCAATCTATATAAAGGGGGAGGTGGTGTGATCAATAATCCCACAAACTAAGAAGCAAGCTAGGAAAACAACTACAAAAGGAGAGGAAATATATAGGAATTAGATCGACAAAGAGAAAATGGAGAGGGGAGGCTTTGTGGTTTTGATGATGTGCTTTTTGTGCTTGGCGGGTGTGGTTCCAATGGCAGAGGGAGCCGATACAACTCCAAGTGAGTGTAAGAGGGAGAAGAATCTTCTGGTTGGTGCATGCAAACGAGTTATAGCTGGGTTTAATCCGTCTGCAGCCTGCTGCCAACGTGTTAGGGTTACTCATGCTGAGTGTGTCTGTCCTTACCTTAGTCCCAAGGTTGCCAATTTGATCAAAGTCGATCGCACCATCAGGCAAATCCAAGGTTGCGGAAGGACTGTGCCTCACAACTTCAAGTGTGGAAGTGAGTCTCTCTCTCTCTCTCTCTATTTGCAGTGACTTCATGAATTAGCTAGCTAGTGTTATATTATGTATATATCGCTCATGACATTTTCAATTTCTTCGCAGGTGTCACCACTCCATAAGAAGATCAAAGTTGAATCCTACAAGAACGAATAAAACAAATTTGTGTCTCTTAGCTAGCTTTCTCAGTGTGGCAGCTAACCAAGTGATTTACATGATATTTACATACATACTTGAACTTCAAGTACAAAGTATTTGTGCCGATACGTAGCATGTATTAATAAAAACGAGACTGAGAGCGGAGGAAAGTAAAGGACTTGAAAGAAATGGATTGGTGTTTTCTATATTTTGTATGATATATAATAATTTTGTATATTCAATGCTTGAAGTTTTTTTCGATGAAAATGCTTGAAGTTGAATTTCTGGTGATAGATATACTTTTCTTCATTACTTATAGCTTTTAAGCTAAATAAACATATCAAAAATGGTGAAATATTCCTGTAAGTTTCACCTATCTTCTCAATCTATATAATGCGGGTTAATGCTACCACAAAGAAAGAAAGAAGGAAATCAAATTGTAGAGAAGCTAGAAAATTCTTGAATGATGATGAGGGCAGGATTATTTGGGCGTTCATGATGATGAGCTTATTGTTCTTGGTGGGTGTTTCATGTTTGGGATATGGTCCCGGTGGCGATGGCGGACACGAGCCCCACATTAACCGCGCCTTCCATATTTCCCGTCCGGTCCAAGCCGGTTGTAACCGAACCACCGTCCACCGACAAGCCATAGCCAAGTATATACACGTGACACTGTGCATAGCGGCAATCACACAAGCTGCGACCCGAGACTGGGTCATTTTCGCCTGAAAAATCTATCGGCAGCTCAAACAGACACAGAGAATCAGAGATAGCCGATTGTTTTCATAAAACTGGAAATTTACACATGCATAACTAAGCTAAGGTAAGCTAGTTCCTCCTCTAATGATTATTACATTACACTACACCTTCTCGATTCTTCGATGAAGAAAATAGATAAATATGAACAACACCGAAACGACGCGCGCCGTACAGGGGAATGCATCTACAGCCACAGCGGAGGAGGCTCGTTGAGATCAATCGGCAGGCCACGTCGGACGAACCCCATATACGACAAAGTGCCGGACCCTTCCTCCACCAAGCTGCTGCCTACAACCGGGGGCCGAGGACCAACCCTGGACACAACGAACGACGGCCCCGCCGCCGCGTTCTCACTCTTCTTCAGGACACCGGTGCGGAGGAACTCGACGAGACGGCCGGAGTGGGAGGCCCGCTGGGCGGAGGAGACGTTGAGGTTGAGGGAGAGGTCGGCTTCTCCTCCTCTGGTCAACGGCGGCAGCTTGAAGTTGGTCTTGGCCTTGTTGCCGCGGAGTGCCCTGGCGGCGTCGTCGTAGGCGAGAGCTGCCTCTTCCGGCGAGTCGAACGTGCCGAGCCAGACACGTGTCTTCTTCCACGGGTCTCTTATCTCGGCGGCGTAGCGCCCCCACGGCCTCTTCCTCACTCCTCGGTAATGCGGCTGCTGCCCGGAAACTGAACCCCCAGCCATTCAAACTTTTCTCAGACGAAGACGGAAGGGTCCCACAAGAGTGAGCTCCGGAATTGTCGGCTCCGCAGTTGCTTATATATAGGATATAAAACCGCGGTTCGCCGTTGGATCGGGCAGACGGTCGCGACCGTTTGCACGTGAGGTGGGGTCTGTTGGCGGGAAACGAAAAGAGCCGTCGTCTGGAGTTAGACCTGTGGGTTTTAGTCTGATCGAGGTGACGTGAGCCCTACCAGCGGGGCGCCTATAATAAACGGTGGGGCCGGCGGTGGCGCATTTAGGACGAGTGGGGACACGTGAGGTGGTGTCAAAGTAGGAGGAGACAGGAGTTGAGGGAGATGGGTTTTTTGTGGGCCGCTTCCCATTTTGGGTTTTCGGGTCGAATAAATCTATGGCGTGTTTGACTGGGTTGGGTGTGAGTGTGTGGCCTCAATAATTACACCCACACAGCTAGAGAGAGAGCTAAAGGAAGCTCTGGGGGTTTTCTCATCGGACTTGGAAAGCAGATTGCTAAGATCTGCTTGGGTTTTCATTACAGAGTGCCACGTCAGTGTAGAATCATTCTTCCACAAATACAAAGCTGCACGTGCAGCACCGGATCTCTCTCTCTCCTCCATGTTTCTTCGTCTTCTCCTCTGAAAACCCAGATCTTAATTAAAATCAGTCCAACCCAACATTGTCCACAAAAACACATCTCCATTCAATCCTCAAAATTAAATAAAACCCAAAATCCACCGTTCTGAAAGCTCCATTCTATCAATCTGACTCTCACGTTTTCACTTTCAAAGCTAAAAAAACCAATACTTTTATCATTCTATGCGATCTCAACCCAATGCTAGCCTTCAGTTTCACACTTCCACTCATTTTATACAACCAACCATTTCACTCTCTCTCCGGTCATGGGCCACCGTCACCATCACCACCATCTCCACTCCTCCACCACCGCTGACGGCACATCTCCCACCGCGTCAAATCAGTTGTGTCCATACATGCAATACATTTTCAAATAATCTTTTTCGAGAGTAAAGAAGATAGAGAAATCATAATCGATGAGTTGTTGCAAGGCTGGGAAAAATTATGGCCGAAAGGTGAGACTGAGAGAGAAGAGAGAGAGGTACAGATATGGTCTCAGTGGTGTAAGATTTTGTCTTTTTGGAGACTTTTTAGTGCTGACCCTTGCATCCTTGGATCTTGTGAATGACGTGTCAGTCCGACAGAGAGTCAAGCAGATTCTCATCATGGAAATCGAATCTGTACTGAGGGTGGGTGGTCTTGGTCGTCGAGATGAGCCAATATGCTCATCTTTGCGTAAGCAAACTCATCACGGGAACCTGACAAGGACAGCAGAAAGGGCCTGGTCAATTGTAAATTTGAGTGTGAAACTGGTGCCACTCGATCCCATTTTCGGTGTGAAAGGGAAGAGTTGCAGAGACAGAGAGAGATTTGAGTGGTGACTTGAATGTAACCAGTGTACGTGGTTGCAGTCTTTGAGCTGCTAGGCTCCCTCTGCAAGCTGCAGGCTAGGATCTGTTCAAGATCCCGCGTGTAATTGAAGGTTGCGGGAGAACTGTTCCTCACAACTTCAAGTGTGGAAGTAAGTCGATCTCTTTCTCATTATCACTCACGTACGTACGTAGGTAAGCCAATCTGTATATATACAACTCCATTAATTTTCTAGCTCCGAAATAATTCTGTACATGTCTAGCTAGCTTATCATTGCCTTTGTTCATTAATTTTCTAGCTGCAGCCTGCAGTCACCCTCCATCCGTAAGATATACCGAAGGCATGCATGCATGGAGATCCTAGCTTTGTGTTGGTTATGCACGTATGCGGATGTATACCATTTCTATAAATAAGTAAAATTCACGTCTTATTTTAAAATATCCGATGTTATAGACTTATCGTCTAGTAGATTTGTTTTATATGTTGAATTGTTGAACATCAAATATTTTTGTAAATTTATGTTTCACCTTACAAATAAAACACGATAAAGTTGTCACATATGATCGAAATATTAAACGGTTATACTTAAACTTGTAAAACAATGTAGATGCAATCAAAACGTATTATTGATGATATATATAAACCGACGGATTTATAGCATCAGATATTGTATACATTGCACATCTTCACATCAGCTAGCCTCTCACCATCTTTTCCTCCCGTGAATAAAAAACTATTGGGTCTCCCAAGTACTTGAAATGGCTTCATGAAATTAGCAGCTAAGTTTAACACCCGAATGTTTGATATTCTCATTCTTGTGCTAAGAAGAAATACAAATGTATGAAGATACTTAATAGCAATACGACGTAGATTATCCGTTCCTTTCTCACTTATATATCCTTTTGAGTTCTGATCGATCAAAACATGCATTAAAAAGACTACACACAACTCGATCTATTGCTAACCAAACCAGATTTGGAATATAAGCCCTGCGCAGCTGATGTTCCAATGCAAGATATAGACATTCCACAAAACAGGCCAGCTTGATACATGTGAGGCTCCACAATGAATTGCATTTACATATATGGTTTGTATCATATGTTTAACTGATATATATTACAAGTAGCTAGTTACAATACTAATTTCTTCATCTATGTATTAATATACAAACTAGGAGACCATAGGTCTATATATACCTCCAAATACAGACCAAGACTCACTGACTATTTTAGTCATGTATATACTACTTATTCTACATTAGCTAGCTAGGCCTTCATTGTTGATTTATATTTAGTCATTCTCCAGAAGTTTCTCTTGCTTAACTAGTATATATTTGGTTTCTGGTGATATTCTTAATTACTAGCTACTAGCTTTTAAACTAAATAAACAAATCAAAGTTGGTGACAATTTCCTGCAAGTTTCACCTCTCTTCTCAATCTATATATTGTGGGTTGGTGCCTACTGCTAATACCACAAAGCAAGAAAGAAGGAAACCAAATAGTAAAGAAGCTAGAAAATTCTTGAGAAGTAGTACTTAAAATGATGATGAGGGCAGGATTAGTTGGTTTCATGATGATGTGTTTATTGTTCTTGGTAGGTGTTTGGGATGTGGTTCCGGTAGCGGTGGCGGACACGACGCCGAGCCAGTGTAAGGAGGAGAAGAAGCTTTGGGTTGATGCCTGCAAGGCTGTTGCTACAGGGAGTAACCCCTCTCCATACTGCTGCCAACGCCTTAGGGTTACTCATCTTGAGTGTGTCTGCCCCTATATTACTCCCTGTTGAGATATCAATCCCACATCGGGAATATGGGACCTTGCCTGTGGGTTAATAAGGGTTTGGGCCACTCCACCCATTGCCAATTGGTTTTGGATGTGAACCCCAGACTACTTTATCATGGTATCAGAACGGGTTACCCACGTCCACGTGTGAAGCCCAAAGGCCACACGCACTCCACGTCACCCCAAATGTTGTCCACGTGTTAGGCTTGAAAATTCGCCACACGTGCGGGGGCGTGTTGAGATATCAATCCCACATCGGGAATATGAGACCTTGCCTGTGGGTTAATAAAGGTTTGGGCCACTCCACCCATTGCCAATTGGTTTTGGATGTGAACCCCAGACTACTTTATCACTCCCAAGATTGCCAATCTCTTCAACATTCCTCGTGTAATTAAGCAAATTGAAGGTTGCGGAAGAACTGTTCCTCACAACTTCAAGTGTGGAAGTAAGTCGATCTCTTTCTTACTATCACTCGAGTACAATTCCATTTTCTGTACATTTATAGCTAGCTTATCATTGCCTTTGTCCATTAATTTTCTGCAGGTATCACCACTCCATAAGCGAAGGCATCCACGGAGATATCCTAAGAGAGTGTTTATATACATTATGCTTGACAATAAAATATGCATCTCCTTAGCTTTGTGTATTGGTTATGCACGTATAATAATTCTGAGGGCAATACGTCCCTTTATGATTTTAGTTAATTATAATGAGATTTCAACTGAGACACCTGGATAGTCTGAGATCTCTTTTTTTTTTTTTCAAAAAAAAAAATGCACGTGTGTGGATGTATATTTAGAGATTGAGAGGAGAGGGAAGAAAGTAATGTATGAATTGAATTTCCATAAATAATTAAGTAAAATGTACGTCTTTTTTTTATTTAAATTATCCGATGTTTTCATTAGCCCTACGGGTTACATACCATACACTTTATTTTACAACTAATTAAACAAAAAAATACAAGTTAATCAAACCAAATATACAATATTGACAATAAAATTGCTGACTTTGTCTGACGGGTAAGGAGTTGTTCAAATAAAGTTAGTGAGAGAAGAGAAATGTAATTGTTAAACACTGTTCCAAAATATGCATTATAAGGATTGACATCTTGGCTTTACCACTAATCGCCGTGTACCATTGAGCGGACTAATGAAGCTTAAAATATGATTACCAATCATAGTTTATAAATTTAGACAAGTAGCTAGCAAGCCATTTAAGTTAAGTAAGCGAACAAATAATACACTCAGTCATTAATCGAACCGATGCCTGCGAGGTATCCCAACATATGAAAGTAGGCCACGACTGATGAACAACAAAACTCAAACGCTAGACATGAAAGTTCTATATGCTAGACGTGGTTATGATTATAATATCTAAATTTTTATTTAGTGACGTGGTTTTCAGAGTACCTCAGCACGGATAGCTGAGGTGTCACCCGAGCCCGCCTTTTTCCGGAAACCAAACAAAGCCAATCATCGTCATCAGGATAACACCAACCAATCCACACTTCCATGGCCACCACCAACCTCTCATTCCCCCTCTTCTCCCTTCCATCTCGCCACCGCCACCGCCACCACAACCACCCCAACTTCTTCACTCTTCCGACCCGGGCCCGACCCGGCCAGAGAACCCAGGCTTTAGGCAGTGACATGCTTGGAGATTTTGGGGCCAGAGACCCATTCCCGGCTGAGATAGCCAGTGATTTTGGAGATAAAGTACTCGGCTTCGGAAACACAGAGCACAAGATCCTCATCCCAACTCTGTCTGCTTCCTCTCTTGCCCAGCAAGACTGCACCCCTGTCTCGCCTCTCCAGAGTCCTATGCTCCAAGACGACGCTCAACAGCTCCTCAGGAAGGTCAGGTCTTGACTCAAGTTTCATTCTTTTACTCTTAAAAATGCGCAATTTCGAGGACCCTTTTTGTTGTTCATCATAGTTATTGGTTAATTTTGTTTCAAATTGGATGTGTGAGTGTTGCTATAATGATTGGTTTGTGTAGGTTGTGGGGTGGAGACTGATAGATGGAGAAGATAGACTGAAACTACAGTGCTTGTGGAAATTGAGAGATTACCAATGTGGGGTGGAACTCATCAATAGGATTTATAAGGTTGTAGAAGCTGCAGGGCATTTCCCAAATCTTCACTTGGAGCAACCCAATCAAGTTAGAGCTGAGCTTTGGACATCTTCCATTGGTAAACTTCTTGCAAACTTTTCATTGAGGGCTTGATCCACAATTGCGAATCCATTTGTTAATGACAATACCAACTTCATTGTTGCAGGTGGATTGACTATGAATGATTTCATTGTCGCTGCTAAGATAGATGCGATCGTAACATCGGATCTCGTGCCGAGAAGAAGAGCTTGGGCTTAGTTGAAGCATTGTGTGATTGTGTAATATGGATTCTATCATCTGCCAGAAAGGTCACAAAGACTAAAAGTTTTGGTAGAAGTTTTTGTAGAGAAGATAGTTTGTTTCATTCTCTTGTGTGCTGATGATGATTGATAGCTTGTTTATCACCTAACTCCCTTCATCTTGCTGTTTCAAGTTCAATTGCCTATGTTTTAGAACTTGGAACTGAACAAATGATACTTGCACAGCAACTAGCCAACTACAAAGGTATTAACTATTAAGCCAATGTTGCTTAACCTGAAACCTCCTGTTCCAAAATACTTCAAAGCTTTTACTGATCGTTAAAAGCATGAGAGGCCTTGTTAGATGCTGCACCGATTCCCTTTTTAATGAGCCACAAGTCTTCTTATCTAACAGTACAAATGCTTAAAGCTTTATGATGATGCCACTAATATCAAACCTTGCACAGTTGCATCAAATTAGTGAGTGAAGGGTAACATGAGACTTTGGCTTTAGTCGACAATGACTGAATGAGAGATGTATGAACTTTGTGATTCAACCCTAGTTTCAGCAACAAACGATGCCTTAATTCGAACATCATCTCCTAACTATGTTATATTTTATCGAGTGGATAATAATGTTCACATGAACACCAAATGACAAAAAATTTATGATTAATCACCGTTTGATGTAAATTGAATAATGTATAGGCTAAGGATAACGAAAAATGCCAAAGAGTGCATAATGATGTTCACATGGTCAACAAATAACAAAAATATTATGATTAATGACGGTTTGATGTAAATCAATGATGTATAGGCTAATAATAACGTAAAGTGCAAAATATACAACCACCGCCATCCGCCTACTCCCACCAAAAATAACAAACACTCTCAGTCTCTCCCCACCGGAATGGAGAAGCTCAAGTCTTTAGTACCCGGAACCCTGAAGCAAATAATCGCAGAGAGCATCACTGACGATCTTCCCAGCACGTGTTCCTCCCTCCTTGACTTCCTCCTCCATTTCGAACCATTTCAGCAAGTAAGTATGTCATCCATTTCCACTTTTCACTTCTCGAACTTTCGAGAAATAACCGGAATAAATTTGCTGCGAATTGTCAGATGGTTAAGGACCTGACGGACCCGGAAGTTGCGCTATGTGGGAAGAGTAAAGAGGGTGCTTTGGAGAGTAAGCACAAGGGGAATAGGTGCTTCTTGACAAGTGATTATGCTAATGCTTTGGATTTCTATACCCAGGTACTCTCTTTTTTAATAGTTTTGTAATTAGAGAGACATAGTTACTTGAATTTATGTAATTGAGAGGTGTTTAATTTGTTTGTGAATTGATTATGTTTTAGGCATTGCGAGTTGCTCCAATGGATGCACATGAAGCAGACCGGAATCTGGTTGCTACGTTGTATGTGAATCGGGCTTCTGTGTTGCAGGTGAGTTACCATGTTCCTATAATGTGATAAAGTTGGCTTCTTTTTGCAAAAACATGATAAAGTTTGCTTCTTTTTCGATAGTTTTGGTTGCTTGTAATTGATATATGTGTTGTGTTGTTTTGGTTAGAAAATGGGGCTTGTGAGGGAGTGTGTAAGGGACTGCAACCGGGCACTTCGGATTTCTTCAAACTATGCAAAGGTGAGATGCTCTTAATGTGTGGCTCTTTTCTTGTGTTTGTAATGGATTTTGTGACTATAGAACAAGAGAGACAAAGAGGGCTGCACTAGCTATCTCGGGTTTACTTTGTTTGTTTTTGATGTAGGCATGGTTTAGAAGAGGCAAGGCGAATGCAGCTATGGGAAGATATGAGGATGCAATATGTGACTTGGACGTAGCAAAGATTGTGGAGGCATCGGATGGTGGAAAGAAACAGATAGAAAGTGAGATTAAGGTAGTTTTGGACCAACAGTATAGAGCAGCAAGTTCATCAAGGCAACATAATCAGAATGACTCAATAGTGTTGGGTAAGATTACTAGTTAGAAATTAATGCTATTTAGCAGTTATGTACTGTGCTGGGCTCTTTGGACTTTGTGATTGAATAGCTCTTAAAATCGTCTTTAATTTCTTGAGAAATGAGATTGTGATATTCTCTGGACTCCCATAGTTATAAACTGTGATGACTAAAGATGAATAAAACAAGTTGAAAACATACGTTGGCTCAAAATACTCTCACATACGTTATGCTTTTGGCTGTATCGCACTTATGTTTTCTTTCTTTATATTTGCTTAAGCTTCAGGGTTTTTCATCCTTGCCTTGGGATAGTAGCAATGGAAGATGTCTCATTTTGAGTGCACTTTTGTTACTGAGCCTTTTAAGTACAATCTTTGCTAGTTTTTAATAATGCCAAGCCATCATGGACTTTGTAGCTTGTTTTGCTGGTTAAATCTTCTAATTGTCTTTTCTTTCTAAGTATCCGGGATTGAAAATACTAACAACCTATTTAATTTACATCGTAATCCATCAGATGAGCCACAGCAAATGAAATTACAATGTGTCACCACACCCGAGAAAGGGAAGGGTTTGGCTTCCATGGTTGACATTCTTCAAGCGTCTTTGGTACATACCGAAGACCCTTTTGCAACGGTATGAGTAGAAACCTCTTGTTGCCACTGCAATCACCTGCAATTCTGTTGCTGATGAGGAATCTAAAGTATATCGACCCTTGGCTTTGCAGATAATATTAAAGCCTTGTCGGGAAACGCATTGCCACTACTGCTTGAATGAACTACCAGTGGATAAAGTCCCATGTACATCATGTTCAATACCATGGTATTGCTCCCAGAAATGCCGTATAGAGGCAGGAGGAGAAATGTGCTGTGATTACCCAAACAATCGAAGCATTCATAAGTATCTATCAGACGATCTTCAGAGGTACATAGTAAATACCACTTTACATGCTGATTATGAAAGAGCTAATCAGATTCCTGAACATAAGCATGAATGCAACGGTGTACACTGGCCAGCAGTGTTGCCCTCTGAGATAGTTTTGGTTGGTCGAGTGCTAGTCAACTCTATAATCAAAAGAGGAGGTTCCACAGATCATTTCAATCTTGGAGCAATTTCGGTACATATCCTTTCTAGGTTTTCTACTCTAGGAAATAAGTTACTTGTGCCAATTTCACGATTATCTGTTGATTTGTAACTGACTGACTTCTATATTTTCTTTTAGGATCTTTCTCACCATTATTCAAGAATGTCTCCCGAGTCGAAATTGGAATTGCATATATATGCTACTGTATTATCATGCTGTCTACAACATTGTAATGGTTTTGAAGTACCAGTAAATGGGATCTCTATTTCACAGGTTCTCTCAATTTCTCTCTCTCCCTCTCTCTACACACACACACACACACAATGGAGGCTGTTTTCTGACAGCTGTCTATGCTGGGGCCCTTTATATCTACAATTTTTTTTGAATCATTTTTGGTTGCCATCTGTTGTATGATGTTCCAATTTCTTGCTGTTGCAGATTGTTGTACTTATATCCCAAATTAGGGTGAACTCTATGACAATTGTTCGTATGAAGTTCCCTGACCATCATGAACTAGAAGATCAATTTGGAAATCTTTCACCTTGGAAAGGAGGTCCAACAAGTAATGTGGAACAGGTTTGCATTTACGGTATGCTTTTACAATTTTCCGTATGCTTTTACAATTTTCCTTGTTTTTTTCCTCCCTGCCTGTCCTTATACAGCCTTTACAGTTTACAATAATACTCTTGATCTTTATCTAATGTAAAGATTCTTGTAGTTGATGTTGTGACTTACATATGTATGCCTTCTGAGTCATGCTGCATTGCCATTTTTTTGTAGGTCAGAGCAGGTCAAGCTATCTATACATCAGCAAGCTTGTTCAACCATTCTTGTCAACCTAACATCCATGCATATTTCCTTTCACGCACTCTTCATATACGAACGACAGAATTTGTCGCAGCAGGCTGTCCCCTTGAGTTGTCCTATGGTCCACAGGTACATTCACTAGCTCTTAATCTTGTTCGGTTCTGGCAATATGGGATAACATTGTGGTGTTCTCCCTGGAACTGTTTGATCAAGCAACTATAGTGTACAGAATTATGTAGCAGTTTTATTTGCCAAAACACTCAAACATCAATGCGATGAAAGGTTGCCAACTTTAGAAAAACTAAGTTCTATCTCTACAGGTCGGGCAGTGGGACTGTAAAGACAGGATTACGTTTCTGGAAGATGAGTACTCATTTCGATGCCAGTGCACCGGTTGTTCAAAAATGAACTTTTCAGACCTAGTGCTAAATGCGTTTCATTGTGTGAAGCCAAACTGTTCTGGCATAGTCTTGGAGAGCTCTGTTATTAACTGTGAAAAAGAGAAACTTAAGCACTTACCAAACATCATTAACACTGACAGCATCGACTCTCTTCTTCAGGTAGTGCATATTTTCTGTAATGGTACTTAACTATTTGCATCAAACCGGAATATTAATATTGAAGTCATATCTTGAACTATTAATTGAGAATTTTTCCGACCAGGAAATGGTAGTCAATTGTGTATCTTCGCTTTTTACTACCTTGGCTATATACAAGACTTTTTCCAACTCTTTTTTGATTCTATATATGCTATCCTCACTGAATATTTTGATGTTTGTACAGGCTGAAGAGCTCAATATTGATGACATCAGTAAAGCTGTAAATGATATGCAAATCAATAGCTTTTTCCAGTTAAATCCTGGCTATTGTCTAAAATGTGGTACCTATCGTGATCTAGAATCTGCCTCTGTAGCTGCAAATAACTGTATCAGAAGGTATGACCCTATCTAAAAGATGGTTTCTATGTTTCAAAATAAGTGGCAATCATCTATTATCTTCACTCTGCATACCAGTCTTGATTGTTCATTTCTTGACAGATTACAGAATTCAATAGACTCAAAAACTATCTCTCGTACAACGCTTTTGGGTGCTTTAAGTTCTCTTGGTGTGCTGAGATCAACTTTGCATGCATATAATAGAAAAATTGCAGAGGTGAATTTCAAGCACAATTTACTTGTGATATAAATTTATCTTACATTTTTGTGTTTGAGCACTTGGCCATTCTTTTATGTAACATTTGAATATGCAATGATACTCATAAGTTTGGCTCATATGCCTCTGGATCAGTTTATGCTTAACTTGAATCATTCATACTTTGTAGGCAGAAGACAATTTTGCACAAGCATTTTGTTTGGTAGGAGAGTTGCAATCTGCAATGGAGCACTGTAAAGCATCAATTGAGGTAAAATTCGTGTTGTAAGCAAGTCACATCACCTAGCTTAGTTGCATTAGTTTATGTTTCTTAGATTAGATCTTTGTGGGGATGAATTCATATATTAGATACACGATGATTATTAACTTCAGAAAGTTGAGATTCAAAATTTCCAAGCATTTTTTTCCCAGATATTTGCAATGACATATCAAGTGATTCAAGTCATATGAAATATTTTGATTTTAGTAGCTCATAGTCTCCCATTTCTATCATGGTTCTCGTGTCATGACAAAGTATGATATTGTTTTCTTCTTTTCCTTCAAAATATCATTCACCAGTCATTTCCTCGGTAAATTTTGCCAGCACATACATCTAAATATAAATTTCATGATTTGTGGTGGGCAATTGGCAGATCCTGGAAAAGCTCTATAACTGTAATCACATTGTCGTTGGATATGAACTTGTGAAGCTCTCATCTATCCAGTTATCATTGCGTGACAGTGGTGCCGTGGACAGCATAGATCGACTCTATCAAATATTTTCATGTTATTATGGATCACATACAGACGTCATTTTCCCAGATCTTCAATTCCTTAGAAAAGAGGGGTAAGCCTATTTTGCAGAGGATCAACTGACATGAATTCGGTAAGCATATTCTTCTCTATTCCTCTTCATAGACAGTGATTGTAATCTTTGGTAACTTTCTTCTTTGGCTTGCAACCTAAATACTGAGGCGAGTAATACATGCATTACGTATGGTGGTCTGATAAACTATAAGGGTACATAGTAACTTTCTTAGGCCACATTATTGAATTCCAAAGCATAGCAACCAGTTGTGGTTGTTTAATTTTTGGCTTTCCTATCCCACGTTGGATTAATTTCCTTGCAAGATTAGGTTCAGTTTGTTAACAAGGCTTGCAAGATTAATTGGACTAATTTCCTTGGAAGATTAGGTTCAATTTTTTTTAATAAAATTTTCTATTATCTTGGTTTTTTAGGTAATTAAAAAAAAAAGGCTTCACCATGACACCAAATAGGGTGCCTCGCTTTCTAACAGTAGAGAGAGAAAGTTCAGTGGGACAATATCATATAATGCTTATGTTTTTGTTAAATTCATCTCTGCAACATTTCACACTAGACAACTGCTTCATCAAGCATTGGTTATTGCACAGAGTAGTCGTCGTTTAATTGGTCAATTCATTGATTAAACAAAGTTGAGGTTTAATCAAACCAGCTGGCCATGATTAGCGTTTTAAGTTATTAAACACAAAGTCTTCGGTTTGGTTCAATTACTTTGGATTGATAATTCGATATACGTCCCAGTTGAAGTTTGTGTATACAACACGACACCTCCTTTCATAGCGCAGCGAAACACCCACTTGTACATTTAGCTCATCTAGCTAAAGTCCAGGTTGGTTCTGTAAATTTAACGGTCAAGATTGAAGATGATTTCGTTCACACTAGCCACGATGCCATTAGTACTCAGGCTCACATAAGCATGCACTTACTAGTACTATATAACGTGGGTTCTCAGTTTCTGTTTCCATAAATTCTCGATCAGTTTCAAGAACATGGCTGGAGTACTAGTTGACGTTCTGATAGAACGTTTGGCTACGCTCGCGCTTGACAAGGTCGAACGAGAGCTGAAGCTGGTGGTCGGAGTTAAGCAAGAAATCAAAAATCTCACCAAGAAACTCATAGCTATTCGAGCTGTGCTGGAGGACGCAGAGCAGAGGCAAGTGATGGAAGCCAGCGTGAAACTTTGGCGAGATGAGCTAAATGATGTTTCCTTGGACATGGATGACGTGCTGGATGAGTGGATCACTAGAGTTGAGAAGCATCTATTGGAGAAACAAGAAACACACGGTGCAGATGTTGTTATGGCTACTAAGAAGAAGGTATGCTTCCCCTTTCCTTCCTCTTGCTTTCGCTTCGGCCAAGTCGATTATAAGCTATTTCTTCGTCACGAAGTTGCTAAGAAGATAGAAGAACTGAATGAAAGATTAGATGAGATTGATGAAAACAAACAGAGGTTTAACTTTCAACAAAACACCCCAAGGGCAGTTCCCGAACTACTTCAAAGACCAAAAACTACTTCACTTCCCAATGCTAGAACATTTGGTCGAGATTCGGAAAAAAAACTAATAATTAGCAAGCTGCTAAGCGAGAATAGTGAAGAAAGCGAGGTTCCTCTAATCGTCCCTGTTGTAGGGTTGGGGGGAATGGGCAAAACATATCTTGCCAACTTGGTCTATAATGAGATCAAAACTCATTTTGACAAGAGCATATGGGTATGTGTCTCCCACCCCTTTGATGAAATCAAGATTGCTCAAGCTATAATTGAAGGGTTAGATAAAGATAATTCATCAAAATCCTCAAATGTGTTGCAAACCTTGACGCAATGCATATTTGATTTGATTACGGGTAAAAAATTCCTTCTTGTCTTGGATGATGTTTGGTATCCAAAATCTAGTCAATGGGAAGAATTCATCAAACCTTTACGCAATGGTGATGTGGGCAGTAGGGTATTGGTGACGACTAGAAATGAGGATGTTGCTACTTTAATGAATGCAACCACTGAATTAGTTCCTTTGAAGAAATTGGGGGAAACATTTTGTTTGTCATTGTTCTATTACAGTGCAAACAAAGATGAGAAAACTGTGTCTAAAGAGTTTCATGACATTGGGTTAGAGATTGTGAAAAGATGCAATGGGTTGCCTCTTGCTGCAAAGACGTTAGGAAGCCTCATGCGCAATAAGAAAAATAATATTCGTGAATGGCGAGATATTTTAAAGAGTAAGATATGGGAACTAAAAGAGGTGCAACAAGATGTTTTTCGGCCACTACTATTAAGTTATCATGATTTACCTCTTGCAACCAAACAATGTCTTTTGTATTATGTTATATTTCCAAAAGATTATGTGTATGATAAGAATAATTTGGTTGAGTTGTGGATGTCACAAGATTATTTAAATGTCAATAGAAGTAAAGAAAAGATGATAGTTGGTCAAAATTATTTTGATGAGTTAGTAATGCGGTCATTCTTTCAAGATATTGAGGTAAATGAGAGGAATGGAAACACAAGATGCAAAATTCATGATATTGTACATGAATTTTTGCAATATTTGACTGAGAATGAATATTTGATCTTAGATATTGAGATGGATGATAGTAAGGGAAAAAAGGTGCCAAATGATCAAATACGTCATTTTACCTTAATGCATGCCGAGAGAGACTCTTTGGTACATTTTCACCTCAAGTGTAAAAACTTACGTACATGGGTGCATATAAGTTCTAACTCCATTTCCATTGACGCAATGGTGGAGATGATAGTACAATTGAAATGCCTTAGGACAATAACTTTGGTGTGTCCTCCGGGGTATAACGATAGTCTCAAAGAGATTCCTGAGACAATAGGTGGGTTGATACATTTGAGGTATCTTGATTTATCTCATAATGAAGAGTTGAAAGAATTGCCGAGCGCCATGGGTAGCTTATACAACCTGCAAACCTTGCGACTTGTTGGATGCGACAGTCTAACAAGAATAGATGTGCAGAGATTGATTAACTTGAGGCATCTCTATGTTGAAGACTGCTGGTCACTGAGGTTAATTAAAGGGATTGAGAAATTAACACATATGCAAAGACTGGATTGTTTTAATATCCGAGACGGTGGAGATGAAGGAGGAAACAGGTTGGAACATCTGAAAGACTTGAACCAGCTTCAAGGGAGTCTTGTGATTTATATTGATAGGTTTCCCAGTACGGCGGAGAATAATGCAGAAATTATGAAGAACAAGGCTCACATCTTGGAATTGTGTCTATATTTCATGGGCAGTGAAGATGAACGACAAATTATGAATAGGTTAGAGCCGCATCCAAGTCTGGAATATCTGACCATAGTTGAGTATGCAGGCGGCACCTTTTCCGATTGGTTGTTGTCTTTACACAGCTTGAGAGTCCTCATCCTTAGCCGATGCCTAAGTTGTGAGATTTTGCCTTCTTTAGGGAAACTGGCGTCCCTTGAATCATTGTATATTTGGAGTCTTGATGGAGTCTCAAAGGTAGGAGTTGAGTTTCTGGGAAAAGAACAAGGGCAAACCTCCTCCTCGTCTTCCGTTTTCGTTTCATTCCCCAAGCTCAAACAACTCACCATCAGTAAGATGAGGTCATGGGAAGAGTGGGAAGGAGTGGAAGAGGGGAATTCTGAGAATATTACAATCATGCCATTCCTTGATCAGTTGGCAATTGAATCCTGCAAGAAGCTAAAAGCACTGCCGGACTTCCTGTGGAAGACACCTCTACAGAAATTGACCATCAGCCGCTCTCCAATTCTCCAAGACCTTTACGGACAAGAAAATGGCGAGGAGCGGACCAAGATTTCTTACATCCCAAGCATCCAGATGCAAGATAGAGATGATGCAATCAGAATTCCATGGATTTGAGGACCATGGTGATATGTGAAAAGGTACATTTGGGATACAGATTATCCCAAGTATCTGCTGATATGTGGAAAGGTACATTTGCTTCCATTGTTAGAGCTACGTACAGTTCCTTCATTTAATTCCATATTTCTTATTAACTTGGACGTCTAATTATTCTCTAATCTCTATCATTCCTCACATTCCAGGCTTCAGCTTCTCTTAGACAAATCACATTTTTAAGAGCGTAGGCAAATTTTCTACCCGGTGAGCTTAATATATATCTTCCTACATGTTCTTATTTGTGTCGAATGGGACTCTGTTGTTTTGTATTTTCAAATTCTCAACTGAATCGTTTCTTTTTCCATGCATTGTGTATTGTAGGTACGTTTTCCATGGTATGTCACTATTGGAGGGCAGAAGGACATCAATTGAGGACCATCACTTCAGGCATGATTTGGCAGAGTTATATTTGCACTGACCAGACGGCTATGAGGGTACTGAAAGAGGTCAAAGACTCCAAGATCTTACCGGTATTTTATACATGTGCTTCCTCAGACACTCATGTCCTTACCAGTTTTGGCTCTTTATTTCTTCTGCTGGTGTTGTTCAAGATACAGGTAAGTTCACTGCTCTAATTTTTAGACCAAGTCTCTGGACCCCTTATAAAAACCTAGTCGCTAATATACAGAAATTGATGATTCACAGCCATGTGAATGGCTAGGATGGCTGAATTCCCAACAAATGATGATCTTCACCTCCTCAGTTTTGTGCTGAGATTGCAGGTTGGAAATTTCTTCTGATAGTTTGTAATTTATTGATTTTCTTCTGTAAATCAAGTTTTAAATGGGTCCTCTAATTATTTGTGTATTGTAGATGTGAATTGCACTAGGCTACTTAGCTGCTTGTACTGCTTGTATTGAAGCTACATGCATTCAGAATGGCATCCGAGTTTGGTAAGCTGCATGTATGCCAATTTGTACATTCTATATTATAACTTGTAGTTCTTGGTTTTTAAGTTGGACTGATTATCTAAGTCACAGAAAACCTGTTGGTTGATTACATGGACCGAGGATGGAGCTTAGTCAAGAACATTTCTTCAATTGTCTGGACTTTATTAGACTTACTGGGAAGCTCTGCAAGGTTGTGACAGTTGTCATTGGAGAAGTTGACCTCAAATTATTCATTTGGTCTTACTTGGTTATGCTAGTTTGATCGAAGCTTCTGTATCCTTCTACTCATCCTGATATCTTCATTGTTTATACAGGTACATCATTCCTGCCATAGAATTCTAAGTTTGCATATTTTAGTATCTTTGGTGTTCATCAGTTGCTAGAAAGTAAAAAAGAAGTGAGAATATCGGTGCCGTAGAAAGTAGTTTTCCTAGAGATTTATATTTGAGTGTGATATAGGTGATCATGACTGTCAGGAGCTAAAGAGATGAGAAACAGCACAAGTTAGAGACATGTTCTTAAAACATTGAAAGAAGGCATGAGGGTACTGAAGGCTGCCAGTTTTGAAGATCTTCCTGGTTGGTTATGATAGTCTTCTTCCTCTGATGCTGGAACTGAGTCCTATCAAGTGCACTTATCCTCACATCCCTACTTTATGACCATGTAAATTTCAGAAACATTACAAGCACTCTTCTGTTCAAAGTTCTACTGGCTAGACTCCCCAAGACAAGATGCCCCTCAGGTACTCTTCATGTTGTGTGGTTATTTCCACATACGTGATTCAAAACAAATAGCAGAACAAAGCTTACATACCTTGTAGAGTTATCATTTTCTTCAGATTCAGGTAATAGTCAAGTCTGACTAATGTATCTATTGCAGAAGAAAAACGCACAAACATACATTTACAGGTCACTTTGAGGCTTCATTTGGAATGGCCTTGGAGCTGTAAAGCTGATGGGATGGTACTATGGTAAGCTTCTATGTCATAATCTGATCGAAATTCTCTGTTCATGGCTGTTCGTCTCACATATGCCCTTAAAAAGTATTGGTTATTTTGGTGTACCGAGGTTGGACTGTTGGAGCATATGTGGTACCAATCAAAGAAAGGGTAATGACAAGCTGGTAGGGTGGCCATGACACTGACACAGATCAAAGAACGGGTAATTTGCTTGTAGACATGATGCAGCTGCTTCATTTACTGTAGTTTCCAGCCACTCGGCTCTAGGAGATTAAGTCCTTTTTCAGAGGATTGGGCAAGTACTCATGCATCTAATTAATTGGGAGCCACTCAATCTAACTCTCTAAACAACATTTGTATACATGCTGATACAAATTTGCCTGTATAGAGAGAATAACCAGTGTGTTTTCAGTTTTCACTGAATGATATCAATATTTTTACAGGGAGGAAGCTCAAAACTCCTAGTTTATATATGTACTCCTCATTCCTTAACAAGTTGCACTGCATCAATTTGCATTTCAGATTCTTACACAGAAATTGGTACGCGGAGATATGAGAAACCTTGGTCTAGAAGTTTCAAGACAGTTCCATCTGCAAGAGGTACGTGTCTTGCTATTGCTCAAGTTCTTTTCTCCACGTTTTCATTTTTGTTTAGTTCCTAAATTCATTTTCTGGAACCATTGCAGAGATTAAAACGTCAGGTTCGGGAATACCAAGCATATCTGATGAAAAAAGTTGAGATCTCTCTGGAAAAAAATTAGCAGCTCCAGCAATGTCTCTGAGCAGTGAACTTTGCCTGTTTAATTTCCCTACTGTGGACAAAAGGATATTGGTGTACGTTCAAGGGTAGCTTGTTCAATGGGGGTTGTGGTGCTCTTTTTCCCTTAGCCCAGGATTTTGTCCCACTGGGTTTTAACTGGGCAAGGTTTTAACGAGGCCACTAATTAGTCCCCATCTATGTTGTAATCCTTTCTTATCTTAATGAAATCCATTTTGAAGGAGGTATTAATCATCACATTTTTGGTCATGAGTAGAAGTAAAAGCATCATCATTAACTCTTTAAGACTTGACTTGCGACAGAGGTGTGTACACATGGCTAAGATCGTTTATCCTCGAGAACAACTAAATTGCAACAACAATCAATTGTTTCATTTTATTTCACAAACAATCATCAGAAAGCCAGTAACCTGAATGAGGTCATATGGTTGTAGCAATACAGGGTGTATAAATAGCACACACTCAAACAAAATGCCTCATTGCAAGCCACTGCTAAGATCAAACTGCACATATGCTTGGAAATTCTAACATAGACCACGCCATAGAAGCACGGGAGTCCAGAATTGCATGAGACCACTAGGAAGTTCAAATAGTTTGACACCTTTCGTTGGAGGACGGGTTTATGGAGAACCCTAGAGGTAGACTGGCATGCACTTTCATTGGATCCTACCGACGGTTTATGTGCCCAGGGGGTTGTACACTGGTTAACTAGGGATCAAGATTGCATATTGGCTCTTGACGTTGCATGCAGATGAGAGATTCAGTCATCCCACTTCCTCTTAAAGCCAACGAGTTCATACTTAATCCTGTAATCAAACGAGTCAAACCTATCTCTACTAGTTTTAGTCCATGCATTGTTCGTTTAACATCACAACTGCCCATCTCCGTCTATGGACGATGTATGTTACATTTTGCAACTCCTTCAGAGGAGAATGTTCGAGTGTTTGGAGCTGCCTGTGCAAATGTTCAAGTGCATGGAGCTGCCTGTGCAATTGTTCAAGTGTTCTAAAAGACAAAATCAGTTCCATCCACTACTATTTGAGAAGAAATCCCAAACTGTGATTCTGGTATCACGAAGTGACAGTCATTACCAAGTTGATACAAATCACAGGCATTACATACAACTAAGTACTAACAACAACATGCAGAATCAAACATATTTAGGTTTTGGATCCAAGAACCCTGTAGGAATTGAACCCCAAGGGAACCCAAACTCAAGAGAGCACACAGATTCATAAAGAGCAAGGAACAACTACATATGCTTAACCTCGCCTTCATGGGCACCCTTATCTTCGCTTGTGTGTCACCATAGACAGTGGGACTGGACACTCCTAACCTCACTAAAGCTGATCAAAATGAGAAACGTACTAAAGTGGGATGGTAAGGAAACAAGGCCTGAAGCAGTAGAGTAAGGGGAACCCCAGGCTTTAACAAGCACGTTGCCCACAATTTCAGCTCGTCATTAATCGGGCATACGCAAATTTATGCACTTTTTAGTCTGGATATGATATGATAGGAAACGCCTTTGCTCCTTTGGAAAATAGTAACCTGTAGTTTGACATTCTAAGCATAGGGGGTTAATATGGGTCTGTTTGAATGAACAGCAAAAGACCCATCAATAGAATATTACAAATGTGAATGAAAATGAAAGAGATAGATTACAAAAGTATTGGGATGACTCATCCCTGCACATGTTGATACATGCTACAAGACCACAAAGACAGTGCAGAACAAGAACAGAGTCGAAAAGTTCAGCTACACCTGACTTGCAATGGCCAAAGTGGCATATATCAACCATCACTCCCTTACTCTATGTTCATTGCTAGCATTAACGAAACTTCATCTCATTTGGTTTGCTTCCCCTAAATGCTGAAAGTGAGAAGAATGACCTTGGTGCTGAAACACAAAAATGGTAGACAGTATTGGAATCTTATTGAAAGACTAAAAATGGCGAAAATAGGGAAATTTATCATTGATCGTAATACTTGATATAATCTAGATCATATCAATAGACAAACCTTTAGTTGTTGGTGCTGCAGCTACGTCACGGCTCTCTTGGTACTTATGAGAAGAACTCTGCGCCTCAAATTTGCTGATATTTGATTGAGCTGTATGCACATATCCCCAATAGTTAAACCATCAGACTAGGAATATGAAAGGAATATCTGTGTGTGCAATGTGAAAAATCAGCTCGTGTGCAACGTTACTATCAGCCTTATGAACTATATACTTCAATGAAACCAGCGACTGGGGGAGACAGGGACAAATAGGATACAAATGAAACAAAAAGAAGGATGAAACTTACCAGAGTATAGTTCACGAGCATCATAACCTTCACCTAAGGATGTCTTTTGCTGCCCGTAGTTCTTTGGATGAAGTGAAGCCTTTCTGAGTACAGTGTCATCATCCTCTCCTTCTGAGAAGACTGATGGGCTAGACCAACCGGTACTGTTTGCATCTCCCTTGCTCTTCCTAGCAAACTTCAGGAGCCTCTTCAGTCCTTTTGGTGCATCTTTTTGGAATATTATAGCGGGAGGGTTCTCTGCATTCCCCCACTCGATGTTATCTGGTTCATTGCTTTCTTCTTGCAGCATCTGGGACAAAGAATGACGGACACGAGGACTTGACAGTCCAGTTGGTGCAACATTGGCTGAAGTGATAAGTTGAGACTTGCTGTGATTATATGGGGACATGGCCTGATGCTTCTCTATTTCCACCCAAGCTCTAGGGGAGATGATTAATTCTTCTTCAACTTGAATTTTCGTTGGTGACTCTGCAACATCTTTAGCATCATCATTACTATCAGCAGAAACTGGGTCAACCTCCTGTGTCTCATCACATGTCAGATTATCATTTATTGGAGCTTTTAATTCTACAACATCATCAGGGAAACCCACTGATATAACATCCGGCCCTTGATGCTGACTCACAGGGTCTGAAGCACTACCAACCACCTCAGCTTCTTGAGTTTCAACCACATTTTTCCTGTTTCTCGAAGATTCATCTAATTGAGAAGTATTTCTTGTCTTGCTAACAACAGGACCAGCACCAGAACTAGCTCTAGAACCCTTGCGGAGAAAAGGTTTTGATTCCACTGGGACCACACTGCTTTTTTTGGTCGACTTGTTGGCCTTTGATGGAATTATACCAGAAAAATCACCAGAAGTTGTCACTACTGTTGATTTGGTTGGTTTTGTTGTTTTTCCAGTCTTTCTGACTGCTTGCTGCTGCTTCTCAGTCACTCCCTTCAAACTCCTATCATTACTAATCACAGATTCCTTCACATTTCTCTTTCTCTGTTGGGGCCTCTCAATTTTAGCAGAAGGTGGTGTAGGCCTGGGTTTTTGACGAGTTGGAGTAGTGCTGGCAGAAGAGGTACTAACAGGAGTTTTAGCTGGTGATACCCCTGTCGCTCTTGGTGTTGGTGTTGATGGCCACAACTTGCGTGTAGCAGGCAAGGGTGATGTTCTAGGTGAAACCTTCTTTGGAACAGAAGGTTTTAATGTTTCTTTCTTGGGATTTGCTGGTTGAGGTAATTTGCCAATTGACTTTTGGGGCTTCTTCACACATTTTTTATCACTATCATTCACATTTGCAGATGCCATTTCTGCTTTCCTTTCATCAAGAATCTGCTGCATGGCTTTGAACTGTGCTTCCTTTTCTGCTCGCTTTCTAGAATTCTCTCCTCGTAGTTTCTCATCTCTCTTCTCCTTGTAGTGGTCATAAAACCCACCTCTATTTTCAGCAGGAATGCTTGGGTTCCTGCTAGCTTGTGACTTTGTAGATTTAACTGGCTTGCTTTCCATCATTTTCTTCAGCATCTGGTTCATTTCAGCTTCCTTCTCTTCATTCCACTCACTCGATGCTGTTGATCTTCTAATAGCACCCTGAGTTATGCTACTGTCCACATGAATGTCAAGTGGCACTGATTTTTTCTCCAATATTTCTTGGTTGACATCAACCTTCGGAGTTTCAATAGTGTTCTGACCAGTAGGTAAAGGGTCAGATTCTGATTTCACTTCCTCTGAACATTTTGGAGTCTCAACATTTGATATACCATTGGACGTCACAGGAGTACAGTCTCCAGAAACAATTTCTGATTTGCATTGGGTTAAAGCTTCCCCCACACTTGAACTCCATCTTCTCAATACAGCTTTATTTGGAACTGCAGAGATATTTGTTAATGAGCTCCTTTTCTGACTTTCAGTACCTTGATCCTTCTGTTTGCTTTCAAAGAGACTAATTGCATCTTGAACACTCATCCTTTGGACATTAAACTCAGGTTTCTTATTCGAGTGTTCGGATTCACCATCTTCATTAGAAAAAGTTTTTTCCCTAGATGGATAATAGTTTAGGCTCTTGATAGTTAATGCAGCAGCCCTGCGTGACCCAGTTCTCCCTATTTGAACCCTCCGCATTGGAGATGCCGACCTTCTAGGTGTCGCGCTTCTCATAAGACTTCGACTTCTTTCTGCAGATCTTTGGTCCTCATCACTTGATTCAGAAGACTCCCCACTTTCAGTTGAACTCTGTCTCTCAACCTGGGCAGCTTTTGCAGGCGAAACACCATATTTTACTGGTGTAGCACTATGCATCGGTTTTGATATCTGAGGATTTCCATCTGTCTCATCAATACTGCCATTTCTAGAATTGTATGTGGATGACAATTTGTCATCATTTAAGGAGTCAGCGGTCTTGCTTTCTTGATACTGTTCTAAACACTTGCAGAAAATATTCCTACATTTTCATTCATGACATACCTTCCGTAAGAATATTGGCAAATGTACTTTTACTACACCTATGGAAGCACATGGACAAAATGATTTTTACAAACAAAGTAGGAGATTATGCAGCTTACCTGAAATCTATTGGTCCAAAATGTTGAGAAAACTTTGCTAAATCTGTGACCTCTTTAGAGGAGAAGGAAACATGGCAAGTCTTGCTAAAAGCTGCAGCTAGTTCCCCTCTTAATGCTGTGAGCCTCAAGTCCATAGCCCGCAAAAGTTCGTTCCTGACAGTACAAATTCCTATAGCTTCATGCTGATGCAACTAAAATTGAATCTTGAATGAACAACTAATAATGAAATTTTAAATTTGAAAAATCAACATGAAATCTCAAATGAACATTTGAAAGAACATACTTTGAAGAATCTGGTGATACAATCTCGACTTCAGGCTGTTGACAAGCATGTATGCATATTAGTTTCTAGGAATTAGTATACTTAACAAACCACATATTCAAACATCATTATTTTAAAGTGGAAGAACCTGGCCATATAAAGAAACGTGAAACTTCTTGGCTTCTTCCAATTGAGATATTTCATCTTTGAGAGCAGAAGCAGTATATATAACATCTGGTGAACCAGCAATTTGTAAGAATCTGGAAAGAAAAAGAATAGATGATATATTAGCAAATAGAATTGCTTGAATAAGAGAAATAAAAGAGGCAAGTACCCAAGTGACATTGAAAGAATATATCAGTACTCAAAGTCTCTCTACAGCTACCAAAAAAGCTAAAACAGTATAATGTTTAAAACCTGCTTAAAGTTGCTTTTGTGAACCATGCTGCACCATCCAGGCTTTCTGGAAGTTGGAGTTTGAAGTTAGCAGTTGATCCCCTAGAGTTTAATTCTCTTACTTCCAGAAAATGTGGCAAAAGTGGTTCTAGGGGTCCAGCTGCTAACTTTTCAAATACGCCATCTCCGGAAACATGCGCTTCATACCTAAACCACCATTTTTGTGTGAAAGCTTATTAATAAGAAAAGTAATACAAAGGGAAAATAACAGATAAATGTACTGAAAATTATGTTGTATAAACTGGCAAAAGTTTTGAAATTATGATTTGGGAAAAAGTTAAAGAATAGTGGTGGGTACTATGCAGAACCAAATCTATAATTTAACAAAAGTTCGGCATAGAGACAGGGAGAGTGAAATTGCAACTTCCTGAACCCTTTTGTTCTAGAAACAAAAACTTGGCTCCATACAAATCACCCAGAAATTATATTTGATATATTTCCGGTCCAAGTAAAACTATATCTGCATGTTGTAGAAGAGTACCTCCAGCATGAAACGAGAATGACATCACAGGTTCAATCATAATAGCCGTTTTTGAGGTAGAATTACTTAAGAAAGAGAAAAAGGAGACAACATGGGAGGGTTTCTCTCTATATGGTGTTCAGATGCTGTTAAACACAGGTAGAGTTGAAAGCTGTGTCCATAGTAGTCCAACACAAGAATCATCATTGCTTTAAGTGTTTGTATCTTATCAGTTTATCACAACCTGATACTTATCACATGTTTATCGAACCATTACTCAAGATTGCCCTTTCCTTCTTTAGTTATCAAGTTGTGAAATTTAAGTTTCAGCAACAACCTCATTCAGTTTAAATCAAATTGGAAAAATGATCCGTTGAGATTTTGCTAATCTATCAAATTAGTACAGTGCAGAGAGAATACACGAGTCCAAGAATCCAACACAACTGAAGACCATTTAAGTAAAATGAACTGAAAACCTAACCTGTTGTGGGACGGGAAAATGTGAAATTCAGCATAATCCAATTGTGTATCAGCATCTATTTCCGCCCCCATTTCCTATGAGCTTACAGCAGAAGCAGAGCAACCTAGAACACTCAACGAAAAAGGAGAATATAAATCAGTGACCTTTCAACTAAGCATAGACACACAGTGCTGTCCAGCCAATCAAGCAATAAACTTTCAATGCCAACTCATCTAAAACAGAATTTATTCCAATCCTCACACCGACACTCACCGACTGTCACTATCAAACAGTCGAAAACCCTCGAATGCATATCAATCACTCGCAACCAAATTTAGCAGCATTACTTTTCAACAAAAAATAGAAAGAGCTAATTCCAAATCAAGATTCGGTTCAAACTCAAATCTTTTTTTTTCACTTCACCACAAAACTCAGCATTTTGAATTCAGATCTAACAACACTCAATCGAAATCAACCGCAGCCGAAGTTAAGTGAATGCTAAATTGCTATGAACAAACCACCGCGAATTTAACTAAAACGGTTTCAGTCTCATCATACATTCAAACTCATGCATCCTGATTTCAACGATTCGAAATCAGAACGGAAATCAAAGCATGAGACTTTGAGCGATTGAATGCGAGTACGGTGAGGCGGTGCTTACCTGACCTGAGAGATCTGAAGAGGAGCTGCAATGGCGGAAATGCAGATGGAGAAGAAAAGCAAGTGTGAAAGGAAAGGAAGGAGGGAAAGCAAAAGTTCGTTGCTTTGTGGTTTCAGTGTGTAGTTGTGGCCACTGGTTCTTCTACGAGAGAGAGAGACTGAAGTGACTACAAAGACTTGGCCTTTATTCAAGAGACTGTTACTAGTACTGGCAGCTAAAAGCCACCGCCTTCGTTGCGCCCCTCACACGTTAGCACCGTAACACTGTTGTTTCACGGAAATATAGTTAATAATTATAAACAAATATGTCAAATATTTAAAATATTTATTATTATGTTTATAAATTATAGCTAAATTTTTTTAAATAGACACGTATCTCATATTCATTGCTTGTATTAGATTTTTATTCACAGCCAATTAGCTAAACAGAGCGTTAAACTGATTGGTTTGCGGGTATTAATACCGTCTGATGAATACGTTGTCTTATTTGTTCATTTGGTGAAACGAGATACTATGTATGTAACAAAAAGTTACTATTTCAAATTTTGACTTGTAGTTAACTAAGTAGGCGTTAAAGGGATTGGTTTGCGAGTATAATACGACGAATGCATTGTCACGTTTATTCATTTGGGTGAAATGAGACACTGTTGTTTTAGAGAAAAAGTTACTATTTCAAATCCTGACTTGCAGTGAAATAAAGTGATCCATAAGTGAAGAAGTTGGATCAAAAGAGTGTCTTGTCAGCAACAATAATGAATTCATTATTTCAAACTATGACTCTCTTTTCTAGAATGAAACTACGACTTCAAAGCCTTGAAATGCGTCTGGAGATGTGATTTATTTTAGTTTAATTCACTAAAATTACAATAAACATTCCCTAAACTCCGGATTAAAAAATCTCCCGTTTGATAAGGATGGCTGGATTGATTTTACTCTATTTTTTCTTTGGTTTTGATTGGCAAAAAGCAATGGCCACTTGTTTAGAAATATGTCTTATTCTCTAAAATCTTTATTTCCTTTTGGTCTTGATTATTCCCTAAATCACATGTTGGTGTCCTTTTGCTTCGACATTTTTAAGGACAAGAAATAGAAGGAGTAGCTAGTTTCCAAAAAGGAAATGTATGTGTTCAGATTCCGGACAACGGCTACATTTCCCGGATCATCATACAAATCTCACCTCTAGTGTCATCACATTTCCTCAAATGTCAGTCACAAATAATATTACAGACCTCTAGTGTCAGTCAAAACCTTCAACCTTCTATGGTCGATCTGCTTATTTACAGAATTTATGGTGTATTTATTTCGGAGCATGTCATGCTTCAAAGTACGAGTTACTAAAATAGTGCGGTTGTTGTTGTAGTAGAAGTTTCAGTGGTGTAAAAGCTGGAGGAAGAATAGAAACTGTGAAGGTGACCAAATCTTAAAGCTGACGCTCCACCCATGCCCTTCTGTTGCGACCCTTTCAATCCATGTAAAGTGCTGTTCTTACCAACAGAGAGAGAGAGGGTACCCCAGAAAAGAAGGCCAGGCACCCTAAAAAGGAAGGAAAAGGACCTGTGGTCACACACATTCCACTTCCCACATGTCCAGCTCCATAACACTAGTTAAACCAAATCAGTTGAGAAAAGTGTTTGAGCCCAGTGGGTATTTTCGGTCCAAGACTCGAGAAAGGCTTGGATATCATTTGGGCCAACGCCTGTGACCTTTTTAGCCCACGAAGGGTGGCGAGGATTGGCAGCACGTGACATGGATTTTATCCAGAAAATTCTGATACCTCGCGAGATTTGGTGTCCTCGCGGGATCCTTATTTCCAGTTCACATGGGACTCTACAGTTCCTGGCGAGATTGGGTTGGAAATGACTAATAACGCCATCGGGATAAGGTTGCTTAGTGTTTGAGTTCGCTTACTACACGACAAATGAAGTGCAGCGAGGCAGGGAACGAAACCTAAGCGAGATAGGTTTGACACGTGTTGTATAGAGCGCACGACTGACGAGTTAATCGTATCCTTGTGGGATTCTAATTGCAGAGTCCGAATTGGATTCTGATTAAGTCTCCACGAGTTGCTTACGGATGAATATATAAAGAAGCTTTACAGCTTACTGATGGCACACAATCAATCAATCAACAACTCTCTCAAACAGACGAACACAGTCGAAACCTTCGAGTCTTCTCGAAACCCTTACGTTCTAAGCGCACCACGCCTTAGACCCCAGAGCCCGTCAGGACTCGTCTCCGATTTCCCAATTGTTGCTCTGCTCGCTCTCACAGTGAGTATCGATCGACAGGTGATTAGAAGAGTAAGCTCGGAAATATTTCCTCATCAGGTGACACCGGAGCCCTCATTCGCCTGGTCAAGAAGTCAGGACGCGCACCGTTCTCTTTCCTCATCCGTGAGGTGGCACGCCCCGCACACACCCTTTTTACATTTGATCACTCATCACCCCCTCGCTGAGGACGTGGGCCAAAACATTGGCACGCCCAGTGGGACCGGGAGTTTATTTTTCCAGCAATCATTGGGAAGTTCGACGACTCCCCATACAGGAGACCTTCGCTTTCTTGTTTGAAACATAAGGCTCCACAATACAAGCCCCATAACAGCGCGGCTTGCAGATCTCTCGCTAAAGAAGAGATTCTCAATCGGTTCGGCAACCCCGACCTTACTAAGTCCACAATGGCAAACTCACAACCAATCCCAGAAGCGGGACCTGCTCTGTCCACAGAGGAGGTCCGCAGAATGTTCGAAGAACTAAGGAACGATTTCAAGAATGAGATCGGCGCGCTCAGGAGAGAGTGCGGCTTAAAGGCTGAAGAAACTCAGCAAGTTGTCCAGGACCTCTCTGCGCAGGTCGCTAAGGACAAGGAGATCTGGCTCGCAAACCAGGAAAACCACGCCAAGCTCAGCGAGGAGTTCAACTATGTGGTTGGCACGATCAGGGAGGACAAAGACATAATGACCGGCTCCCTGCAAAGGATCCAGACTGAACTGGATCAGAGCAAGGTGGCCTTTGCAAAGGCTTTGGAGGTCCAAACCCATCGTCTGAGCGAACATGACACTAAGCTGCAGCAACAGCAGGACGCTTCCTTCTTCGGGAGCAAGAATAGCATGGACAAGCTCGAAGACTACAAAGAGCGCCATGATACCCTGAATACAAGGGTCCTGCAGATGGAAGACTGGATTCGGGCCCAAGCGCCAAAGAATCACGCTGTGAACCATACCAGTTCAAGCGCAGCAGAGGGCTCAAGGTACATCCCACCTAACGAGCGCCCTAGAGCAAATCCGAGGGTCGGGGCCCAGAAGGCTCCCCAATTCTCATTGGGGGCCAGTTCATCAAAGACACCGCCCCGTCTACCCTCGCCATGCAGCCCTGGAGTCACACTCAGGGGCGCCGGTGCTCTCGCGCCGCAACGAATGGGGACACCAGATGACCCGATCGTGGCTTATTCCAGTTCGACCCATAAGAACGTCGGACAGGCCCCTAGCTTCTCTGCATGGTATGGCCATGACCAGGGGGCAGAATCCACACCAGTGACGGCGGCCGACTGGCGCCAACTCATCTCAAGCATTGTCAAGGAGCACACCGGGAAAGGTGATGCTACCTTGCACTATCGTGACCCCTATCCAGATAGCGTGGCACAGTACCCCTTCCCCCACGGTTTCAAGAACATCGTCTTCACCACATTTTCTGGGGAAACGAGGGAAGATGCAGCGACTCACATGGCCCGCTTCAAGGTCCAATGCGGCCAGTACGGGAATGATGATATGCTCAAGCTCAAGCTCTTCGGGACTTCTCTGTCCGGAGCCGCTTTCACCTGGTACTCCAGACTGAAGCCGGGGTCAATTCCAGACTGGCCCACCATGGAGCGTCTCTTCCGGGAGACATATGGCACAATTGAGCCCGAAGTCGGCCTTGACTCCCTCACGCAGATGAGCCAGCAGAGCATGGAGTCCGGAGTTTCTTTCCTCCAGCGCTTCAAGATCCAGCAGGCCAAATGCGATTACCTGCTGCCTGAGCAGGAAGCCATTAAGTTGGCTATTCGGGGGCTGGAGCACCGCCAGCGGCTGAAGCACCACGGCGAGCGTTTCAGTTCCATGGGTGACCTAATCAATAAGGTTGGCAGCTACGAGCTCATCCTGAACGAGCTGGACGACAAGGCCAACGCTTCCAAGGGAACCTATGTGCCAGGGAAGAACCGGATCGTGGGAGCACTCAGCATGCAAACCCCTGCTCACGATCCCTACTATCAAAGGCCGGAGCCAGCCCATGCAGATCAGGACTTGGACGACATTGGCGCGGTAGAGCTGACCGGCAAGCAAGTGGCTCACAAACTGAAGAACCTGAAGATGACCCGCGAGCCGATCACCATCCAGTCCTTTGCTTGGACCAAACCAGAGTACGAGTCGTACACTTACGACGCTAAAAACGCCCATTTGGTCTTCAATGACCTAATCGAGGCGAAGTACGTGCGACTGGACCACAAGATACCGCCTAAGGAGGAGCTGAAGGACAAGAAATACTGTGCCTTCCACAACGTATACAACCATGACACCAAAGATTGTGTCAAGCTCCGAGACCAGCTGCAGACTTGGTTAAACTCAGGCGAGCTGAGGATGAAGGCACCGGGTAGCACGGCCTCATTGGTCGATGTAGACCCTTTCCCGCCCGTGGTGGGCATGGTCGAGGTCAACTGGGCTGATCAGGCCCAGGACGACGAGCGACGTCGCGCGCCTAAAAGGGGCCGCGAGGAAGGAGACGATAATACCCGCCAGCCGCGTCGCCAGTATACCTACAATGAAAGTCTGGCACACGAGGTCTTAGAAGATCTCAGAGAGGCTGGACTCGTCACACTCCGCTCCTTGCCATACAGCGAGTATAGGGATGGACGCGTCCATTGCAGTTTCCATGACAGTTGGGGGCACAGGACCTGCGAATGTCGCCAGCTCCGAGACCAGATCCAAGACTGGCTTGACCTCGGATACATTTGCTTTAAGGACGAGGGCGGCTTTACAATCGCAACTGCTGGTTTCGCTTGGCCTCGCGTCGGCCAGCGAATGATCACATTAGACCTGTCACCAAATGCAGGACCATCCGAGCCGCCAGGCCGAAATCGCAAACGGCCGGCGAACAACTACATACTCCCAGATAACCAGATAAGGAGCACAGTCGACCCAGCCCGACAGTTGGTCGCGAGACTCGAACCAGACCGTCCCTCCTACAAGGATAAGGGCAAAGTAATCATGAGGGACGATAAACCGCTCCCCGTAAAAGGCTCCCAGCCTGCGAGCCCCAAGACTCGCGAGGAGCTGGAGAAAAGGGTAGCGCGCCTTGAAACGTACGTCGCCGCTCATTGGGCAGCAGCGATACCTCCATCCCCTGCCGCAAGCGAGATGTCAGAATCCAGCAGTGAGAGTCACAGCGGCGGCGCCCCAAGCCCTCGTGACGACGTCTTGACCAACCCTTACATTCCCCCGACGTCCAAATCAGCGATCAAGGAAGGGATCTGGTACACGCAGCAAGGGGGCAAGGCAGTGACCATCAGCAGGTCCAAGAAGCGCAAGCTCCAGAAATGGTACGGCAGCATCCTACGCGCCTTACGGGCTGTCGACGAGGGCGCCATACGCCCCTCGCAGCTCGCGCAGACGCCTGAGCGGATGTGGCGGGAAGCAGAAGGTCTGCGCGCAGTCCTTCAAATGCCGCCCGTCGCACCTCCAAGAATCTGCGAGCAGTTTAGTGACGATCCTGCGCCCAAGCCAAATGTTTTCTACCGACTCACGGTTCCACCAAAGCCGGATTCGCAACCTCCCAGGCGCAGGCAATCACCACTACCTGAACAAAGAAGGGGTCCGCAGCCTCCTAGACGCAGGCCATCCCCAGCACCTGAAAGGAGAAGAGACCAGCAGCCTTCCAGACGCAGGCCGTCACCCGTGCCTGACAGAAGAAGGGATCCACAGCCTGCTAGGCCCAATCCATCACCGGAGCCTGACAGGAGGAGGGATCGGCAGCTTTCCCGGCGTAGGCCGACACCGGAGCCCGAACAAAGCAAGGCTCTGCCTACCGGCCCTAGGCGTAAATTGTTCATGACTCCGGACTCAGAGTCTAAACGTGAGCCGTCTCAGCCCTCACGACGACAAGAGCGTCGAGATACAGAGGTCGACCCCAGAAGGGAGCCACCATCGCCACAACAGCATCGGCCACGGCATACCCCGGAACCTGAGACTAGGATGGTTCCCCGAGTATCTGCCCTGCAGCGGTTGGCGAAAGAAGACAACAGTAAGGCTCCTGCAGCAGCGGATAAACAGCCAGCTAAGGACCATCAGCCTTCGCCAAAGACAGTATGGCGTCCGCGACAACCTGAGGCGTCAGGGCCACCAACAGAGACACCGGCACTTTCTAGTCCTAACCTCGCCGAGCAAATGGCCCAACGTTTTCGCGAAATGAGGAAGCCGATGAGGCACACTCAGAACCTCGACTCAACCTAGAGGAAGACCAGGACGAAGAGCAAGCAGAGTCATTTACCTGCAATATGCTAGAGGTCTCTGGTTGGGAAGCTGAGGAAGGGTTTAGCCGAGAAGCAGATGCCTTTGCAGTTCTCGAAGGGGAACACGGGATCATTGACACACCTCTGGTCCCAGTCTCCGAACAATTCTCGTTTCAGGTCGGGATGGTGTTCTTCATTTCGGAACGATACGCCCTTCCACCAAACATAACCTGCAGCGCGGCGGACATCACCATCATCAGCGAGGATGACAGCATACCCCCGCCATGCAGCAGCGAAATGGGCCCAGTACTGGCCCCAGCCGATGGCACTCCGCAAGAGGAAAGTTTGAATAGCTTCGCACAAAGGCCAACCATGACCTTTTCTACGCCAACCCTGGACATGGCCACCCACATGCGACCACTGTATATCACGGCAGAGGTCCAAGGGAAACTGATCAACAAGGTCATGATCGACACCGGTGCCGCAGTTAATGTTGTCACAACCCGCACCATGGGTCTCCTCGACATTCCGCTCTCGATGGTCCAGACCACGTCCTTAACGGTGAAGAACTTTACAGGACAGGTGTCCAGAACCCTAGGTTTGCTGTTCCTACGGGTCAAGGTCGGGCCAGCATCGCGGGTTTACACCTTTTTCGTCGCCGAGTGCGTTTCCTCTTACAGCATGATCCTCGGCCGCGACTGGATCCACAGAAGTTTTTGCGTGCCTTCCTCCATGCACCAAGAACTCATGATCTGGGACACCGAGAAACGCGAGTCAGTCATCATCAAGGTCGACCCGCGGCCTTTCTCCATTTCCGCCAACCTCAACGATGCCCGATACTATAATACAGACTTGGGCCCGTTGGATGTTCAAGGCGTCGATCACAAGGGCCGCCCATACGGAGTAACGGCCTCCAATCTCACGCGATGGGGACTTACCCAGGCGAAGGACGATTTGCAGCGTCCTCACACCATCGCGACTCCCACACCCCATTTTGATGGATAGTGCCCTTTCCGAGGAGGTACGCGAGGCTGGCGAGTCCTTGTGCGAAAGACTCCTTTCGTACTGGGCAGAACGCGAAGCCTACGACAAGGTCGCGACTATGGAATATGTCGATGAAGTGGTGGATTATTCCGATACCAAGGAAGAAGTTATTCAGTTAGCTCCTGCTGCCTTGGACGACACTCCACCTCAAGTCCGCGACCCCACTTTACAAGTTGATGTAGGGACTGCAGAAAAGCCCTTACTTATTTCCATCAGTGCAAAGTTGGCGGAGGAAGAAAAGGAAGCCCTCCTTGACCTATTGCGCGAATACAAGGATTGCTTCGCCGACAAATACGAAGATATGCCCGGCTTGTCCCCGGACTTGGTCTGCCACCGGCTACCAACCTATCCCTACCGGCGTCCAGTCCGGCAGGACGGCCGCTTCATGCGAACTGAAACCCAGATCGTGGTTAAAGAAGAAATCGAAAGCATGCACCGATCGGGTATCATTCGCGTGGCGAAGTATAACGAGTGGTTGTCGAACGTCGTCCCCGTCCGCAAGAAAAATGGCAAGATGCGTGTCTGTGTTGACTACCGAGATCTAAACAACGCAACACCAAAGGACATATACCCAATGCCGGTGGCTGACCTACTTATTGATGCCGCCGCAGGGCACGAGGTGTTATCCTTTATGGATGGCACGGCCGGGTACCATCAGATCCCCGTCGCCGAGGAGGATCGACACAAGACCGCCTTCCGTTGCCCTGGTTTTGCTGGCGCGTTCGAGTATGTCGTCATGCCCTTCGGCCTTAAGAACGCGGGGGCAACGTACCAGCGCGCCATGAACCTCATCTTCCACGACATCTTGGGTAAGTTGATCGAAGTCTACATCGACGATGTGGTAGTCAAAACCAAATCGCGAGCAACCCACGTGGAAGACCTCCGGCAGGTGTTCACACGGATGCGCAGACATAACCTCAAGATGAACCCCGCCAAGTGCGTTTTCTTCGCGGAGGCCGGTGATTTCCTTGGCTTTCTTGTGCATCAAAGAGGCATCGAAATCCCAAAGGACAAGGCACGAGCGGTAATCACCGCATCTCCCCCCACTACCAAGAAGGAGCTCCAACAGCTACTAGGGCGAATCAACTTTCTCCGCCGCTTCATATCAAACGCGGCGGGGAAGGTCCAACCTTTTCCCCCTCTCCTCAAGCTCCAGGGGGCAACCGAGTTCGTATGGGAACCACAACACCAACAGGCCTTCGATCGAATCAAGGACTACCTTACGAACCCACCAGTCCTGATTTCGCCTCGCGACGGTGCCCCGTTTAAACTTTATATCGCCGCGGCCGATCTATCCATCGGTGGACTCCTGGCCCAGGATGATGAGAACGGGGTAGAACATGCCGTCTATTACCTCAGCAGAGTTTTAACGGACTGTGAGACACGCTACTCGCCCATGGAGAAGTTATGTCTCGCCCTCTACTTTGCAGGATGCAAGCTGCGCCATTACATGCTTGCCTTTACCACGGTCGTCATCGCTCAATCCGACCTGGTCAAATACATGCTTTCTCGCCCTATCTTGCGGGGACGCATCGGCAAGTGGATCCTCGCCATGTCCGAATTCTCGTTGCAATATGTTCCGCAAAAGGCAGTAAAAGGACAGGCAATAGCGGATTTTCTTGCCCATCACCCACCATCAGAGCTCACAGCGTTTCGCGAGTTGGACTTCGCCACAGTGACACTCGTTCCCTGGACCCTGTACTTCGATGGTTCACGGACTGATATAGCAGCCGGAGCCGGGATAGCCATCACTAATCCCGCTGGAGATCGCTTCTCCTACTCGTTCCAGCTCGACTTCAAATGCACCAACAACCAGGCCGAGTACGAAGCACTAATCATCGGCTTAGAGATTTTGTTGGACTTAGGAGTCCGCGAGGTCCAGATCTTTGGTGATTCTTTGTTGGTCGTTAACCAGCTTGTGGAAAAGTTCAAATGTTTAAGCTTGTCAATTGAGCCATACCTACGAAAGGCATTCGAGGTGCTGGATCAATTTGACGACGTGTACATCGAGCACATACCACGTGAATTTAACTTCGCTGCCAACGAGCTCGCCCAGATAGCGTCTGGCCTCAGCCTGAGAGACGAAGTGCGCGAACGCCTGCTCAAGGTCGAACGCCGTACATATTTCAGGCATTCGAGTTGCGGCGTTTGCGGCTCGCACCAGGCCGGGCCCAAAATGCGACGGCTGATCCGCCGCCATGGCTACTACTGGCCAACCATTCTGAAAGACTGTATTGCCTTCGCCAGAGGTTGCCAAGACTGCCAGGCTCACGGACCATTGCAACATATTCCTAACATCCCATTGCAGCCTATCATCAAACCTTGGCCGTGTCGCGGATGGGCAATGGATTTCGTGGGCATCATTCATCCCCATTCCTCTGAGCAGCACAAGTTCATTATCGTTGCCACCGACTTCTTTACCAAATGGGTCGAGGCCGAACCACTCAAGGTCGCCTCTGCTAACTCGGTGCGCAACTTCATTTTCTGCAACATCATCTCACGCTTTGGTATCCCGGAGTGCATCGTTACGGACAGAGGGGCAGCTTTCATGGCCGATTCAGTTGTTACGTACTTAAACGATTACGGCATCAAGCTTCTACACTCCACGCCATACTATGCTCAGTCCAATGGCCAGGCGGAAGCTAGTAATAAGGTCATCCTTGGCATCCTCCGCAAGATGTTGGAGTTGAACCCTCGCGTCTGGCACCAGGAGCTCTACCACACTTTGTGGGCCTACCGCACCTCCAAGCGAGGCCCGACGGATACCACACCGTACGCTCTCATGTACGGTCACGATGCCGTCCTTCCCCTTGAGATCAATATCGCTTCGCTCCGCGTCCAGGAACAGCATCAACTACTTGACGAGGATTACGTCCAAGCCATGTGGCAGGAGCTTGAAGATCTAGACGAGCACCGTGTCGCCGCCTTCAACAACCTTGTCCTGGAAAAACAGCGCATCGCCCGCTCCTATGATAAAATCACGCGCGGGCAGAGCTATGCTGAGGGCCAGAAAGTGTGGCGAGCAGTACTCCCGATAGGGGACAAAACAGATGGTCGGGGCAAGTGGTCCGCTCGCTGGGATGGACCATTTATTGTTCACCGAATCCTTCCCAAGGGGGCATACCATTTGCGCGACTTGGACGGTACTATTCATCGCAACCCTATTAATGGCCGCTTCCTCAAGCGCCACATTACAGGGGTCTGGGAGCGCGAGGATCCCACACCTCCATCAGATCCCGCCACCACAGTCAATAGTGCTACGCGCCATCGCGTACTCGCTCCGCCGCCTAACACTAGGGGGCAACTCGGGACAGAAGCCGTATAGAATTCATTGTAACGTACCAGCCCCTAAAGGCCTGTATTAGATTGGGGCCTATTCCAGAGGCCCTAAAAAGTTCTATTGTTTTCTTCTTTCTCTGTAAACATGCAAAGTCTAAACACAAAGACTAGTACAAGATTGGGGCCTATTCCAGAGGCTCTAAAAAATAAATTCATTCAATTTTGCCTTTTCACTTTGCTCAATACATGTTTCGAATTATGGCTTTGCGGCCAAAGCATTTACATTGATCAGAAAAGGTAAATTAGACTATGTTTACATTTCAAAAAGCATAGATCTACAGATACTGGAAGCCTCGTCCCGGCTCGCTTGGCTAGAGAAAAGTCTGCCGCGGCGTCCTTCGCTCAAAGTTGACGGACGCCTCGCATCTTTAGACCAGCCAAAACCCTGACGCCGGCCTGGACCCAAGAGAAAGTGTTGGGAAGCTAAAAGTCCAGTGGGTCAGGATCCCTCATGCTACCACCAGTCTTCCGTTTGGAGGGCCGGCAGAGCCTCACGCGCTGATAGGACAGTAGGCGCAAGGCAGAGGGTACCCAACCTTTGGTCAGGCCGAACAAAGGCTTGGCCTGAGAGTAGATTTTCAGAATCACTCTCGGCCCGAGAGTAGATTTTCAGAATCAACAAAGAACGGGAATGTATGGTTGGGGGCTTTGCCCTAAGCAGGGACAAGAGGATGAACAGAAGAGAATAAGAAATCATGGTGAGAGGGCGAAGACTAAGCTGATACTTCTCCCCGGCCAAGCGTTTCTTTTTATAGACAGAAGGGGCGATTGTGCGTTTGACAGTTGTCCCCCATGCAATATTTGCTCCGAGATACGGGCTTTAGAGATAAGGTCAGATGCATTTTTCAATAATGATTGCCCGCGTTCCGAGCGAACAGTTACATTGGAAACCGTCACCAAATCTCGGAGAAAGATTTTTCCTGACAGTTATCACAGAACAGTTGGCAAAGAGCGGGAAAAGTTCAACTTTGATATTATCATTAAAGTTCGTACACAAAGGGGGCAAATACAAGTTAAACCTACGCACGCCTACAAACCCTATACAAATCTAAGAGCATGCCTTCTAAGGCTATTTCTTCTTCATAGGCTTGGGCTTGAACTTCTTCAGCAGCAGCCACGGCCGAGTCCAAAGCCTCCTGGGCCTCCTCCGCGACCTGTAAACGAGTTTTCACTTCCAAAGCGCGGGCCAAGTCTTGGCGAGCCCGAGCAAGCTGAGCCTGCAGCTCTACTATCTGAGCCTCCAGGGCTTCCACTCGCCGAGCATGGCCAGCACTTGGATTCTCTGAAGACGCTCCCGGAATGCCCGCTTCACCAAACTCGGCCAAGAGGTTTGCCATCTGATTGTCTAAGTTGCGGCGAGCTTGCTCACGGGAGGCTGATTGAGCACCGATGTCTAAGACTCGGCGAGCCTGCGACTCGACAGCATCGGCCAACTCCAGCGCTTGGTCCAGAACAGGATTGCCGCCAGCGAGATGTCGATCCAGAGCTTCATGGGCCTCGCGAATACGTCCTACCAAGTCAAAGACGTTTGGGCGAGAGCCGTGATGAAACAACCCATGAAGGAAAGACCGAGCTAGGCGGATGGGTTCTGGATCAGTAGGCGGAGTAGTTCGGGCCCAAAGACGAGCGGCCCGGGTACTGAAGGAAGAAGACTCCTCGCCAGGTTTCCTTGTTGGGACCGGAGTGAGTGGTTCAACTTCGGCGGCCGCTTCAATCTCTGGAGAGGGTGGCGGAGTGCCACGAGCTGTCTCTGTTTCCACCAAGGGGGCAATAAGATCCTTTGTTGGAGCCACCGGAGGTACTTCGCCGGTACGACCCGCACGTCCCAATCGCAGAGGAGGAATCCAAAGTATCATTTGTAGGCCTTCGGGCGGAGATGCTAAGGGGGCAGTAGGATCGGAGACCTGGTCGGACTGGCCAAAAGCTACATTTTCGATCGGAGCCAAAGTCGGCTCCGGGATTGGACCGGTTTCACCCAAAGCAGCGATTGGAGAGGACGGTTGCACGATTTCCTCAGTAGCTTTGCCAGCTCCTTCGAGGATCGTGGTGGTCTCCTCTGCGGCTGCTTCGACAGTTTCTTCAAAGATCGTGTCCTCGCTGGCCTCAGCATTTTCTTCAAAGGCGACTCCCTCGTTGGCCCCACCAACTTTTTCGAGGACTGGCTCCGCAGCAACTTCCTCGAGTGTCAAGGGTACTTCGCCAATGAATGGCTCTGGAGGCGGGACTACCGTCATCACTGGCGCCTCCTCAACAGCAGCGAGGCGAGGTCGAGTGCGGCGAACCTGTCAAAAGCAACAGTTAGCGAGTCGCTCTGACTTGAGAAAATTTAATTTAAAGTGGTCCGCTTACCGGATCGCTTACCAAGCCATACTCTTGCTGGTACCGCACATCCTCCAGCAAGTCCTCTTCGTCCTCGATGGGACGCTTCCGCGAGCTCTCGCCGCTCGCTGGCCAAGGAACGGCAGGAGCAGTCTCGCTGTCGTGGCCCGCCATAGTCTCCCTCCGAACAGGTGCCTTTCCTCTGGCAACTTCAGACCGGTCGACGGTTCTCCGGCGGGGGGCAGACTGAGAAGGAAACAAGAGGGTTAGAGGGAAACATTTTATCAATATGTCAAAGGAAGTTCAAAATCTACACATTTAGTGACATACCGAGGGTGTGGGATCGCGTTCTCGAATGATGATCCCCGTCGGGCGGCGAGCAGCAAGAACTGGCGGAGGCGCGAGCCTAGTTCTTGTCGCGGCCCCTGAACCCCTCTCTGCATGGTCGCGCTGGCCATCGAGGATGGTACGGTCTGATTCACCCAAAGTATTGTGAAGAGGACGAAAGATGGCAGCGAAGACAGCATCGTCTGGGAACTCCCAATGGTTGTCAGACAGGGACCGCCACCAAGCGAGGTAAGCGGGGTCGACACCCTGCGAAGGCTCGATCTCCAGCATATTAGGAGAAAGAGGGTAGATGTTTTGCAGCGGAGTGACCCGATCAGACTCGCCAATTTTCCTCCACGAGGTGTACTTGTTGACTGAATGGAGGAGCGGGTAAGGAATCCCTTGATGGAAGCCAAGTTGCCTCGCGAAGTGGTTGGGGGCATACAGCTCGAAGCCTTGCTCATCCTCGGCGAGCTGGAGGTCGCAGCATGAGGTTGCTCTTACGAAGGCAGTCCTCGCATCGTTGTCAGAGTCTCGGCGGGGGAAGAAACCCGTCGATAGGACCTCAGGGTGGCGCCGGCGAACCATCATATCCATGGTCGGAGGTGGCTCGATGTGGTTGTAGAGGATGGACAGGCTAGCGAAGAAGGACAGAGGGGTCTGATTGGCATCATTCCTGCACACCACGAAGCCAAGCAGCTGATCTTCGGGCAGGAATTCCACCAGGGCTCGCCGGAAGAGCGGAAAGTACAGCTGCGTCCACAGGTCCAGGATCCACAGAGGGCCGCCAGAAAGGTGGAAAGGCCTCAGCGACAGCAGATGCAGAGTCCGGTAGAGTGCGCCTAATACAGGTTGCCCTAACCCGACTTCAACCCCATTGTACAGCGCTTCGGCCAACTTGGTCCATCTCCCGGTTGGTTTGTGAGCGCTGCCGCAGAAGACAAACTTGTCAAGCCAGTACTCCAAGAAAGCGATGCCTCCTTCATGCGGCTCCGCGTGGCCCATGTAAAATTTCCGCCATGCCCCGTATGAGATTCTCAGGGCGCGGCGGGCTCCCAAATTGCAGGCGTATGTGAACTCGGTCGACGTAAAGTCGCCTGGCACATACGGCTTTGCGTGGATCGGCAACCCAGTGATGGCGAGGATGTCTAGCAGAGTAATGCCCATCTGCCCGAAAGGGAAGTCGAAGGTGTTGGTGGCGCTGTTCCACAAACAAGCCATGACAGCGATAGGCGCTCGATCGGTGTGAGAGGGCAGCGAGAAACTCAAAGCAATGGCCTCATGAATGCCGGTGGCTTCCCAGATCGTCTGATCGGTCTGGAGGCGCTCCTCGTACCACGCTCGATCCTCCGCGGTGGCGCTGGGCCACTCCCCGACCCGGACATTTACATGAGAGCGGGCTTGCCAGGTAGAAAAGTTTCCCGGTTCGCACCGTTGGGCCAAGATTGGCCGACGCACGGAGGAGTTGTAATGGTTAAGGTCGGCGTCGGACAGGGGCTTTGAAGGAGTCGAGCCAAGCAGAGCCGCCCCTGTGTCAAGGAAATAGATTGGTGTTCCTTGAGGCGGGTTGGTGGCGAAACGGCGAGCAAGGCTGGTCGACCAAGAGGTCGCCGCCGTAAGGCTCAGGTTCGGGTCATTGGCAAAGGGTTTGGGAGGCATGGTTTCTGGTTAAAGTTTGTTTGGTGCTGGAGTCTGGCTGTTTGCAGAAGGCGGAGATTGTTTTGAAAGCGATGATGAGATGTGGGGACCCGCGTCGAGGTTTATAAAGGAGACGAACCGTAACGTCCCTTTCAATCAATAGTCGCAACGAAAAGACGCAATGACGACCGAAACGTCAGCGCGTTTCAAAATTCAAAAAGCCGTAATGATGAAGGGAAGTGATAGCGCCGAAGCGTCAGCACCTTTCGAAATACGAGTTCCCATAAAAAGCTTAATTAGGCCTTTTCGCTTATCCGTTGCGAAACGAATTAAGCTCAAGACCTAGGGGGCAATGTTTGAGCCCAGTGGACATTTTCGGTCCAAGACTCGAGAAAGGCTTGGATATCATTTGGGCCAACGCCTGTGGCCTTTTTAGCCCACGAAGGGTGGCGAGGATTGGCAGCACGTGACATGGATTTTATCCAGAAAATTCTGATACCTCGCGAGATTTGGTGTCCTCGCGGGATCCTTATTTCCAGTTCACATGGGACTCTACAGTTCCTGGCGAGATTGGGTTGGAAATGACTAATAACGCCCTCGGGATAAGGTTGCTTAGTGTTTGAGTTCGCTTACTATACGACAAATGAAGTGCAGCGAGGCAGGGAACGAAACCTAAGCGAGATAGGTTTGACACGTGTTGTATAGAGCGCACGACTGACGAGTTAATCGTATCCTTGTGGGATTCTAATTGCAGAGTCCGAATTGGATTCTGATTAAGTCTCCACGTGTTGCTTACGGATGAATATATAAAGAAGCTTTACAGCTTACTGATGGCACACAATCAATCAATCAACAACTCTCTCAAACAGACGAACACAGTCGAAACCTTCGAGTCTTCTCGAAACCCTTACGTTCTAAGCGCACCCCGCCTTAGACCCCAGAGCTCGTCAGGACTCGTCTCCGATTTCCCAATTGTTGCTCTGCTCGCTCTCACAGTGAGTATCGATCGACAGGTGATTAGAAGAGTAAGCTCGGAAATATTTCCTCATCAGGTGACACCGGAGCCCTCATTCGCCTGGTCAAGAAGTCAGGACGCGCACCGTTCTCTTTCCTCATCCGTGAGGTGGCACGCCCGCACACACCCTTTTTACATTTGATCACTCATCACCCCCTCGCTGAGGACGTGGGCCAAAACAAAAAGAAAAAAAAAAAATAACCCAGATTCTTTATCAGTTATTTTCAGCTCTATATTGCATCACCATGGAATGTCACTCTTACTTATAAGTGAAGGCATGGACATAGACATTGTGTGTACTGATTACTTGATTAGGTAAAAAGGGGGACTAAATGGTACAAGAGAAATTAGTGGTACAGCTTTACTGGGGTAGCACAATGATTTCAACCATCTAGAAAATTTAACACAATATTGAATCCATGAACTTAGCAGATGAAGTCCCTAGCTAGTAACACAATGTATAAACTAGACGGAGCCTATCGCCTTGTTCTGCTCCTCATTGTAAAAGAGAGCAGTACAATCTTCCAAGGCTAACTTCCGCAACTTTGCTGCTAGATACCGATGAATGGACAAGCTCGTTTGCGCTGCAACAGGTAGTACTACACTCGCCAATTCAATCGCATTCGTCTTCTATGTTGTTGCTTGATCTTATATTAGCAAGGCATTTCCCAGTCAAAATATTGCTGATATTGGAGCCTTACTGTTACTGAGAGGCCCTCCTTACAAGCTTAACTTAGAGGCTGTAATCAAGTATGTGAAAGTTGGACACTAAAATCTTTGGAAAAGGAATGAAAAATACACAGTACTCTACTGAGTCTACTCTATAAACATTATAACTTGAAAATGCACCAAACCATAGAGCAACATTATTACATGAAAGCAGGCCACTTTCAATGTTTGATTTACAGGTGAAGATTGTAATCTTAATTTGTTTAGTACTTTCATCGTATATGTAACTTGATCATTCCATCTTTACAGGTACAAGAAAAAATTTACCAATATTTTCAAATAATGGATCCATCAGTTTATAGGCATCAAAGAACATCCTGATATAATTCATGGTAGTAACACTGTTGAAGAAACAATGGAGGGAGCATAGTTCATTATTTCCAAATTAACTAGTACAAAAGCAAATTCATCCCGATGTAGGTTACAAATATTTTCTCAACCTGAGTCTTAGCTAGAGCATACCATGAACTATATATATTGGCAAACTGTATTGGTGATGGTACAAACTGGAGACAGCCTTAACTAGACCATACATGAACTACACCAGTCTTCAACGCCTGTATAGATCTCGTTGCACTCTTCATTGTAGAAGACAGCAGTAGTATCTTCTTGGAACTATAATCTTTAAATCGAATCCATTAAATTAAGTTTACCTTCTAGTTAAAGAAGATTAAGTAGACTGTCGTTCTCATTGGTTTTCACCACATACCAGCTACCACCCGCAGTTTAGCTTGACACTCTTACGGAAACAAATTCACCTCGATATATTACATGACCATGAAAAGTTACAAATATGTCCTCAACCCAGGCACAGACAAGGAATTCTGATTTAGGAGATCAATGGTACAAGAGCAATCAATGGTACAGTTCCGTGACATAGCTGATGCAGTGGGGCATCAAATGAATTCAACCATCTACAAGACCAACACAACAATGAATCTAATGGACAGACACGGCTAAGTGAGGACGCTGTCGCTGCTAGGTACAGACTGAGGACCTCACGCAGTGAACAATCTGAAGAAACCCTTAGTTAGACCATACATGAACGAGACCGAGCCTATTGCCCGTATAGATCTCGTTGCGCTCTTCATCGTAGAAGAGAGCAGTGATGTCTTCCAAGGCTTCTGCGACTGTACTCCTAATTCTAGAGGCCTGGGAGCGCTTCTTGGAACTGCAACCACTTCCACAACAGTCATCACTACAACTGCATTCATTTTCCTCGGTTTTGCTGGCTTTTATTTTAGCAAGGCATTTCCCTGTCAAAATATTGCTGATATTGATGGATCCTGCTGCAAATAGAGTGCAAACACCATTAGAGTTCCAAACAAATCCAACAAATTTTCAGATAAGGGGATAAATATTCAAAAGACCAACTGAAACCATGCAATTGGGTCCCTGGAGGTGGTATCCCCAGACTGGGTGCAACTGCCACCCCCCGTTTCAAAAACAACTTTTCAGCCCCATCTAGGATAGTATTGCCGGTGAACATTATAAAATCCTCCCCTTTGAATAACAAAGATACATCACTTATTCTATAGAAAGACAAGAACTTCAGGACATTCTTCTCGAACTATATGCAAAGCAGGTCATCAAAGCCAAAAACTTCAACCTGAAGAAACCAGCTTGCATATAGTTCAGGGAGAAGAATGTCCATGATGTATAAATATAAAAGGTGATCATCCTGTATAGGGACACGACAAAATTACCATTTCCTTCAGCTAATGGATCATCAGAATCAGCCTTGCAGTAAGAAATGATAAGATCCTGGTCACTAGTAATATATATGTTATTAGTATTGCAGTCGGGATGCCACAAAAGATGATCTTCAAACGAAGTCACAAGTTCCCCTCGAAAGTTCCAAACAGCCACAGTACGATTGCGAAATGTTAAAAATAACTGATTCTCGTACAGAAATATGAAAGCCGATGGTGTCATAAATTCATTTTTGCCTACTTCTGTCATCTCAAAATTGCGAACCTACAGAAGTACAAAAATACCAGTCAGACTCAGACAAACTTGTGTAACAAACCAAATGACCACAAAATAGTACTTCTTAAAGAGATGAGAAAAGATACTCACATCAAGGATCTGGAGGTTCTCATTTTCTTGCTTTACCAGAAGCTTTTCATTGAATTGTTCAATGAAATCTACCTTCTTATTCCGATGAAGTAGATGGTTGAAGGATTTGAGAACACTACCATCCTCTATAGAAAGAATCTTGAGAGGAACATGGCTACTGGCTTTATTGAAAATTAACAACATGATGCCCGGACTGCACCAGAAGAAGAAACAGATAAGTGTCTGCTATGAAATAACAAAAGAACAAGGGAGAAGGCAAAAACAACCATCACCGTATGGGTCTGTGATAGAGACATGTGAAGAAAGCTTACCTGATTTTAATTTCTTGGACGTGTTTATCTGATATGGAGTACAACATTGCATAGTTTTTGAGATCAAACACCTTGTATATACTGATCAAAATAGAAAACAAATCATTAGTTGAAGCAAGAACAAGAGAATTACCATGAGAACTTTGTATGAGAAAGATGATATATTTACCTATCTTGTGCAGAATAAGTGAGAACCTTCCCATTTACATCATCAAATTCTACAAACCCAGGCCACTTTAATGACTCGGATTCAAAAAGAGGAAAGCCAGCATCTGGTTTACCCCTTCGTATGTATCTGAAGCATACAATTTGACAGGATCTTTAGCAAGCAATCAAAGGAACTGATGTATGTTATGTGATTACATTGTTGTTCATGGTGGTTTATGTGTGTGATTGTGTTTGTTGTTGAGGGCAGAAGGGTGGAGGAATTCACGTACTCAATCCTCGTGCTCCTACATTTCAAAGAACTGAAATTGTCTGAAGCATAAACTGAAACGGTGATAAGGGAGTCATTGTTTTTGTTATAAAACAAACTTCTTATAACTTCGTCGGGACTGACATTCAGAAAGCATATCCTCTGATTGGTTTCTGTATCCAACAACAAAAGATCCACATATTCATATTCCCTCCATGAACTTCTAGAAGATTAAAACTTATTCCAGTAGATCCAATAATAGAACATTGAAAATCCAAATAGAACAGCTACTACCTCGGCTAAACGCTGCACAAACACCAGACTGCGCAAGAGCAAACACAATGTCACACGCTGCTACAATTTCAATAATCTTAGACCTCTTTCGCAGAAAGGGCAGAACCATGGCACAATGACCTTTCGGATCATGGGTATCATATTCCTCCTGTGCATTCAAACATCAGCAGAGAACTTAGACATTTCAAACAGAACATCAACATACCAATCAAAAACTCGTCACCAATATATCAAACAGAACAAACCATAGGTAGTCTATATCTATCAGAGTTCACAGCAATCTTCGAGAATAATGGAGCTTAACTGCATTAAGACATTTAAAAGAAACGCATACAAGTTCCAACTTAAATCTCCAAACTTACAACTTCCTACTGCAACCTAGCACCTAAAGCCTTCTTATAAACATGCATTGCTAGTATCGCTATCAATATCACTGAAACTAGCTCTAAACTAAAACCCAATAAGTACAGCCTGCCACAAGCTCACACCACTTAGAATTCACCACAAATAACGCCCCACATCCAATGAAACATGAACAACTCACAACTAAAATAAGCACATTAACAGCAAAACTCATCATTTCCTTTTCTTTTTGCATCAAACCCAAAACCCAGAACTCATCATAAACCTCAAAACCACCAAAAGCCCCAAACTTTTCAGCTCCATTGAAATCAAATTCAACACCAAATTTACCTGTAGACGAATATTGCGAAACCTCTCCTGGGCATCGCTCATAGTGAAAGCCCGGTCCCTCTTGGAGCTGATTTCGCGCCGCTGAAGCTTCTTAACACTATTAACAAAGCCATCAACGCCGCCAATACGGGGTCGTTTCCTCGCCGCCACCACTCTCCGGCCACTACACGGCCGCGGACTCGCCGATATCCTCCTCCCGCCTTCCATCTCCAAAAAATCCAAACTTGTTCAATTCCAGCTCCCTAAATCACACTCAATCGCTCCTCTTCCTCTTCAATTTCGCAATTCCGTAGCATCAGAGAAACCCTAGATTCTCCGAATTTGGGGAAAGTGGGAAAAGCTTGGGGCTTTGGGTGATTAGAGAGACGAGAGGGGCTAACCTCTCTCTCGCCGTCTTGGGTGTGAGCTCGTCGTCACGGTGAGGGTTTTGAGGTCGGAGATTTGGGACGAGTGAAAATGGCGACTCTGATCTGATTTCAAATCTGTTTGGGAAATGAAGTTGACGGCAAATTTTGACGGCGAGTTTCTTATTTAGAATCTGTGGACCTGGAGCAAATTTGGGCCTTCATTGTTGGTTTACAGGCCTGGACTGACCCGACTTGAATTTTTTCTCTTCAGTTATGGGATTTCATTTTTTTCATTTAGTAATATCTCGACTCATCGTCTTGTTTGGATCGTCTCACGAACCTGAATAAGTGGCAGAAATATTGTTTGGTATGTGTAATTTTTTCTGAGATGGGTTGGTGCGGCTACCCTCTATAGGTGCTAGCTTAAAGGGAAGCAAATTTGATGTGCCCAAAAACTCAGTGTCAACCATGTGCCACAAATAAGAATTGACATGTGTCTTTTAATTTAACTGAGCCACAATGTCTTTTAATTTTTGTTTTTAATCGATAAAATTCATAATTTATACATTTTCTTCTCTATCTATCAGGGTTCTTCTCTTCTTCAACATCCATAAACTGTCCCCTTCTTCCTGCTCTCCTTGTTCTTCCTCTCTTCATTCAAAGGCAAATCCAATTTAAACCCATCAATTCATCAATCTTTACTCAATCTAGATCCACTATAGCTGTCATAATCCTCAAATTGGGTTTACTAAATAATTGAGGATTGTGAATGCAAAGTTGAAAGGATTCCTCTAAACCCAATACCTTTTATTCATTCAACTGCCAATAATTCAGTCACAGGTATCACTGGCGTTGGCGATGAATCACACACCGATTAACTCTCCCTCATTGCCTTTGTTTAGATCAAAAATGATGGATTAAAGGGATTAAGCCGAATCAAAGAAGAATGCCAGAAAAAAAATGCTGGGTAGAAAAGATTGCTGGGTTTTCTCGATGGAGAAACAAATGATGGGTTAAAGAGAAGAAATTGATTGGGGTTAAATAATGTATTTATTTTTATTCTTTAATTAAAAGCAAGATAATTAACAGAGTTAGTGGGTGTTAGGTTGCTAGTACACGTGTTAAATTTTTGTTTGTGGCATAGGGTTGGCACTAGGTTTTTGGGTATAGCAGATTTCCTTCCGGCTTATAAGTGAAAAGTCGTAAAGATGATTTAGTTATTAGTTTGAAAAACATAATTGGAAACGGACAATTTTTATCTAAATTTTTTTCAAAAACTGTTTGAACATAAGATTTAAAGACAATTGTAACTAAAATTTTGATGGTCTTGACTCTTGAGAGCACATACATGTTGATAGTTACATCGGTCATTTCTAAGTACATAGGACTGAAAAAGATGTACACCTTGTTAGTCAGTAGTTTTGAAGAACCAAACGTTTAACATTATTGATCTAGTATCAAATACTTACATCATTTCAACTTGAGTACATGAAATACTCGAGTATCTTTTAAATAATAGCTAGGCAAAGCAGGGACAATTTCATGAGTTTGAACAGTGAAATGACAAGTTCAGTACTCTGCTCAGTCTGCTGGAATAAGATGAAGATGCAGACGCAGATGAAGATGAAAATGGTGGGGAGCTGGGGATCCCTCCTCCTCCTTTGATTCTACCCAATCTTTGGCCACGTGGTTCTATAGTAGTCGGAACAGTTGGAAATGAATTGGAATGAGGCTGGAGTCTGGACCTCTTTGTCTTGCAAAAGTAAATAACTACTGGGTCTTGCTCATTTGTCTGCTGAACAAGATCCAGCACCCATATAATTCACTTCCGTCCTCATTTGTGCCACTTCTGTGTTTCATAATTCATATCAATAAGGACTGCACGTCCCTTCTAGCTAGTGGATCCATGCAGGCTTCATTGCAACCAATAATGCATGCATAACAAGCTAGGGCTACCTAACTTGCACTCAAGTTTCCCTTTCGTCTACCTCATCTCGATCAATTAGGGATGGATTTGATTCTAAACTGGTCGTTTTCCTTGCAAGAGCTAATACATTGGAGCACTGGTCGTTTTCCTTGTAAGAGCTGATACACTGGAGCTAACAAGAGTTGTTGGTTAAAAAGGAGACAGCAATTTAGTACATACACTATTGACGGTGAGGTTTCTTGAGGATGAAAGTATTCACTCATATATATGAAACCACTAATAATATTCGGGAACACATCTAAGGTGAAATTATGCGTGGTGGTTGAATACGTTATGAAAGTCATAATTAAAGAGACGCGATAGGTTTGAAAGCTAAATATAAGACATGCCAAATTATAGAAAACCCTAAATGGCAAACGTCACTGTAGTGGAGCCACGGCAAATTCCGTTGCAGAACAGCCAAGGCCGACCCCCCTCCGGAGTCCGAGCTTCTTTCACCTAGCTATCTCCATTATCATCACCTAGCTATCAAGAAGCGGGTATAGGTCAGAATTGGCTTTGCTTAAAAGCACTTTGGCAATCTTTTACAGTACGTTTATGCACAACTGCACACCTCACAAATGTGAAAGGCCCTGCCCTGCAGCTAGTGCAGCTGTAAGCCTAGAAACAAAGGAGCATACTCACATGCATACAAGTACTTACATATGCCTCTTCATTCTTCAATCTTCATCATGCATGTGAGGCCCCGATGCCCCTGACAGTTCATCCAATTCAAACACAACAAGATAGAGTAGTTTCAAACTTAGCAAAATGCGCATGGTTAAGTCAAGTCACATTGAAAACCAATCTAAGTGGTCCTGTGGAAGCTTATTGGTTTTGGAATTTGAGGAGCTGAGATGAACTAGATAGATTAGTATAGCGAGTGAGTCTGATTGCTCTTGTGGCAGCGGCATCATCAAACCCCACCTTCATCATCTCTTTTTACCTTTATATGCCTCAGTTTCTGATTGTTTGCACACTAGGTCTCCGGCAAGATCGACAACTTCACGTACTATATTCCATGTACCAGTCAATGTTGAAACTCACTATTTTCTTGTCGCTGGACAAATGCTTTAGCTAGCTTATCCTGGACCACGTACCTTACCGACGATCTTCTGCGAATATTGTATGAGATAATTTGTCGAACAATTTGACTACTAATTGATATACTTTTCATATAGTTTCTACGATACCTAACTAAACGTCTTATTTGTGTCGCGCATTGTACAATTTTACTCCAAAATATACCTCTTATATATAGTTTCTACAACACCTAGATACTACACCTTATTATTCGTTGAACAATTTTACTACACATAGTCACGTAGATATACCTCCAATATAGTTTCTACTTTCTACAACACCTACGTACTAAACCCTCCGGGTCTCTTAAACTTCATGCGTTTGTATTTGTCTGAAACAATTCATCGAACGTCTTATTTGTGTTTTTAAACATCTAATTTGTGTTGTCATGACTTGTTCATTGATCGCCTCTAACATAGTACCTACTAACCCCTCGATCGCTATCTCTCATCATATCCCATGTTCTTAGTTTGGCTTTTCTGGATTATTATTTTGCTCCTATGTTGTAAACGAAATTTCACAAGTCATTTACGTACACTCTGGTTTGATTCAAACATTTTGGGGTGGGTATTGGTAGTTATGTATTGATATAACAGATGAGAACTATAGCTTCTTATTCCTTACAACAACAAAATAAGAAAGATGCTCGGCATCAGCAGTCGTCTATTTAAACGCACCACATCCCTTTCTGGATCCCCAGTTTTAGCAATAATTCTATCTACTGTTGATGACGATGCATGTCTCCTTCAGATAGATCCTTTTCATGTCCAATCATCCCGATCAGCATAATGGAGGTAAGTGTTTAGTGTCTCTTTTGATCTGCGACTCTCATTGATATTCTTAATTTGAAGTTTCGAACCAATGGTTTGATCTTTGATGGATTACCTAACTAATCTATTCAAATTCATACTTAGAAAACATAATATTTTTCAAATTGTTGGGAGTCTTCTATACTGTTTCTTTGGACAAAGGAAGTCTTCTATAAATAACATCATAACCCGGAGCGACTTTTCCCACTGTTATATCACAAGTTCACAACGACCCTAGCTGGCCAGGTAGAAACAGAAAGCTCATAGAAACAAAAATAATGGAGCTCCCTCTTCATTTCAGAATCGTTTCTTCCCTAGTTCTTTTGGGACTGGTTGGCTTCTTTCTTCATCTCTACAACACAGTCTGGTTGAAGTCCGAGAGGGTCCGAAGGAAGCTCCAAATGCAAGGCATCAAAGGCCCTACACCTTCTCTACTATATGGGAATCTAGCTGAGATGCAGAAAATCCAACTACTCGAATCTCAGAAATCTGCAAATCACTCGGAGTTTGTTGCCCACGACTACACTTCCAGCCTCTTCCCCTATTTCGAACACTGGAGAAAGGAATATGGTAAGTCATCGACTTTCGATCTTGTTCTAGTTCCTTTTGTTCTTCTTTCTTCTGTATTCTAGGACATAGATAGATATGAAACATTGGTTTTCACCTTTCTGCAACTATAACAGTGTTTGAAAAAGTTGACAGAATTAGAGTTCTTAAGGTTTTTACCAAGAAAACAAAGGATTTCATATGAAAGTGAGGATTTCTAGCTGTGCTTTGTGGAGTCTTGAATGTCATAAACTTAGCTAGGGTGTTGAATTCAAAAGATTCACAAATAATAAATCGGTGATGGTCTTTCGACTCAAAACATTATGTCGGGTTACATTTTTGCTCGTTCTAAACCATTTTCTCTCAAGATAGGGTAAGCCAACTCGATCTTGATGAGATTTGGCCAATACAAATGACTTAAGATGCTTAGTTTGACTATTGAGGTTAACTAGCTACCCCAATGCCAATGTCAATGTCGGGCCATTTGCAAATAGATTCCCAATCCAGGATTCAAATTAGTTTACTGTCTAATCATGTTACTTTGCCATAACTACAATAATATATGACAGTAACAAGATGATAAACCTATTTTAAATAATGTTCTGGACTAGATTACAGCAACCATGACATTCTAATCGAAAAAAAAAACGAAAAAAAAACCATGAAATGAAACTATTATATGCTGTCTTGTATTATAGAGCAACGATGATTGCAACAGAGACAGGACCGCATCTAAATATAATATATGGGAGAGTGTTATCATCTTATTTATTAGGTGGGAGTGTCTTAACAAATTATATGATTGATACTGTTAGAGTAATATGATCCACTTCTAAATGACTACGATGAAGTTTGTGTCTACTTGTATTTTTATATAACTCGCAAGAAATTATTATCTGAGCTTGTAATGACATCCTAACACACATTGTGATGCATATCATTCTAGTTTATATGATTATAGTATATTTTTCGAGACGTTTTGTAGTTTATATATAGTGATTGAGATTAGACGTAATAGGCAAAAGTGTCCAAAACTAATATATAGTTTAGGAGTAAATGCTTGTGACACCCTGTAGTTTACACCTAAAATCAGTTTTGTCCCTCACTTTTTTTTTTAAACTGGTATACCCTTATACTTTGAATTCTCGACTGATTTACCCTTTTCTTAAACTGGTATACCCTTATAATGAGCATGTCACAGCTGGGAAAAGGGCAAATCAGTCAAGAATTCAAAGTATAGGGGTATACCAGTTTAAAAAAAAAAGTGAGGGACAAAACTGATTTTAGGTGTAAACTACAGGGTGTCACAAGTATTTACTCCTATAGTTTATAGATTTTTAGTGTCACTCAAATCATAAGAACTGGCCTCATCATGAGAAATTAATTAATGAAATGGATGGAACTTTGCAGGTTTAATCTACACGTATTCAACAGGAATGAGGCAGCATGTATATGTGAACCAACCCGAGCTAGTGAAGGAGATGAACCAGTGTATTAGTTTGGATTTGGGTAAGCCTTCCTATGTAAGCAAGAGACTTGCTCCCATGCTTGGAAATGGCATTCTCAGATCCAATGGTGTTGTTTGGTCACAACAAAGAAAAATTGTTGCACCTGAGTTCTTCGCAGACAAAGTAAAGGTAAAAGAGAATCAAGTTTGAAAACTCTGAGCAACTTTTCGGATTCTATGCTGATCGATTTCTTAACATGACAGGCGATGGTAGGGTTGATGTTGGAGTCGTCGTAACCATTGCTTAGAAAATGCGAGGAGTGTATTGAAGGACAAGGAGATATGAGAGCAGAGATTCAAGTAGATGAGGATTTAAGGGATTTCTCAGCTGATGTTATCTCTAGGGCTTGTTTTGGGAGTTCTTATTCCAAGGGCAAAGAGATTTTCTCAAAGCTTAGAAGTCTTCAGGAAATAATGTCTCATCAACCCTTCCTCTTTGGATCATTTTCTAGTTTTGGGTATGTAAGTTGTTACTAAAACGCTAATATTATATATGATACAACTAAGTTCCTAATGTGTATACTCCAACAATGCAATGCAGAGGGTTGAAGAAGCAAAAGGAGATAAGTTGTTTAGAGAGAGAGATAGAGGCATTGATATGGGAAGCTGTGAAAGAACGTGAACGAGAACGGTTAGAGACATCTTCGTCGGAAAAGGATCTATTGCAGACAATGTTAGCCGGAGCCATGAACGACCAAAGCCTAGGCCAAGGCAAGGATTCATCTAAGAAATTTATTATTGACAACAGCAAGAACATTTACTTTGCAGGGCATGAATCCACTGGTGTAGCTGCCTCTTGGTGTTTGATGCTACTCGCTTTACATCCCGAGTGGCAAGCTCGAATTAGGACCGAGTTGGAGCAAGTTTGCCCTGACGGTCAGCTAGATTCTAATTCACTCTCTCAATTAAAGATGGTACAAGTCCTTAAAATAACCTTAAAACTTACGTTATTAGTCAACAATGCATCTCAAGCTAGTTATTAGTCTGATATTTTTCTCTCGTAAATTTAGAATATTTAAGATAACCTCTTTCTTAATCATTTCTTAAATGAGATCGGCCAAAAGTGTCAGACGAAATGCTTCAGAGAGACAACCGATGAATGAGAGCTAATCACATGCATTGTTATACACCTTGCAGCTGACTATGGTGATTCAGGAAGTCATGCGTCTGTACCCACCAGCTGCTTTTGTGTCAAGAGAAGCACTTGAGGACACCCAGGTGGGAAACATAAGCATTCCTAAAGGGGTATGCTTGTGGACTTTGATCCCAACATTGCACAGAGACACAGAGACTTGGGGACAAGATGCAAATGAATTCAAACCTGAGAGGTTCACTGATGGTGTCTCTAAGGCTTGCAAGTTTCCTCAAGCCTATATCCCTTTTGGTTTGGGTCCTCGAACTTGTTTAGGCAAAAACTTTGCTATGGTAGAATTGAAGGTTGTCCTCTCCCTCATAATCTCCAAGTTCACATTCTCTCTATCACCCAAATACAGACATTCTCCTGCTTACAAAATGATTGTAGGTCCTGGAAATGGTGTCCATATTCTCATTAAAAAATCTCATCTGTAGGATTGATGACCAACATGTAGCTAGTATATCTCTCTTGATTCATCATTACATGGGTTATTATTCAAGTTATATAAAAGGTTATATTTATTAAATTTGAAATGAAAGTTGGAATAGTATGTGGAATATCGTAAGCATTCTTCTATTATTACCGTGGTTTTTTTGTTATCATTTCAATCCTGTAGTTTTGGGAAGCTGGAAAACTGAGATTTAATTATGTAATTCACAGAATTCAAAGTTATAGTGATTCATAATACTTGAAATAATCAAAAGAGATTTTAAACCTGGGAATTTCAGAGCTCGAAATCAAGAACCGAACAGATATGGCGTTGGGTTTATATTTCAGTTTTAGTCTTTTTCTTTTTTCTTTTTTCTTTTTAAAAGGTGGGCCCCACGTTCTCTCTAGCCCCACCGCCACCTGGACCGCCTAGACACAACTCGTGTCCGCCTAGCCCGCACGATTGTCATTTGCCTTAACGAGCGACGTCGTTTTGAGACTAAGAAACTCTATCGACGGCTTGTCGCCGGCATATATATATTTGGCCAAACAAATTTCCTCTATATATACAAAAACATAATGAATATCTCACTGGTTTCAGACTGCAGAGCTCTGAAAGTATGCAACAACGACTCGTCTGTTACATTGGTTCAACAATTCTGGGCTTCTCAGCATTGCTTCTGAATTTGAGAGTGAACTCTTGTAAGCCAACGCTTCCTGTTTGTTTCTTTGTGTTTTTTATGTCTTGTGTTTCATAAACAAGCTTATGTAAACTGTTGAATTTGATTCATGCAGGGAGAGTTTACAATGCCAGAAACCTATTGCTCATGGGTTTTAGTGATTCATGGGATGATGCTATTGGCATTGCTTCAAAGCTATCATATATAGGAAGTTATTCCAGCAATGTGGAGGAGGCAGGCCAAGACTGGAAACGGTTCAGGCCAACAGAGGCACCGCCACAACCTGTTTGTAGCCAATCCACATCAGCTGGCTGGTCCTCACAGTGGCTTGACATTGGTCCATCAACCTCTGATGTGAAGAAGTCAGTAGCAGGCCAAGAGAATGGCTCAGGCCAAGATTGGAAACGGTTCAGGCCAACGGAGGCACCACCACAGCCTGTTTCTAGCTGGCTGTTCCCGCCTCAATCAACATCAGCTGGCTGGCCCTCACTGAGGCGTGACATTTGATAGTCGCATATTTGTGCGACTTTTATCATGTTAATTATTCTTATTACTTAGTTATTTTGTGATGTTTTCCTATTTTTAATTAACTTTATTTGTTTTTAGGTGTTTTGAAGTCAAACAAAGAAAAAGGAGATAATTGGGCTTAATTAGGATCCCTAATCCTAGTTGGATTGGTGATGGACGTGAGATATAGGTTAACAAACCTATTTATACAAGGGAGCAGCCAAACAAGAGGCCGAACAAGAACCAGAGAGAAAGAGAGAAGAAAGAAAGAGAAGAAAAAGAGAGAGAAGGAGAAGAAAGAAAGGAGAGGAAAAAGAACTCGATCGGCAAAGATCTTCTTCAATCAAGTTTTCTTCTTCTCACCCTTATTTCATCTTCCATGTATTCTCTAATGTTTTTATTCAAGACTATGTGTAACTAAACTCCTTGATAGTTAGGGGCTGATCAAAGCCCTAGATATGTTTTCGATTTTGAACCCAAATTGATTTATATAATTCTAGATGAGAATTTCTTCACTGATTGTTCATTGATAATTCTATTGCATGTTTCATTGGGTCGACACTTTGATGCATGTTTTAGGGTTTATTATCTTGAATGTGTTTATGACCGACATATCATTGCATATTCTATAAGAGATAACAAGTTCTTTGCAGGTACTTGTGTGAAGTAATTCCTTGGTAATCTAAGGCTACCGACATTGACCTTAGATTCTTTGTTGCTACTCAAACATTCTTAGATCTTCATGATTTCAGTTATTTTGATCTAGATACCGACATTTCATAGATCAATTAATTGGGAATATAGTTAAGTCGATACCGACATTTCACTTAACATGACAAGTAAGAAAACGTAATACGGTTAATGACCTAACGACATTGGCTTAACTGTGAGTGCATTCATCTTTAGTCATTGACATTGTTTTGGGGTGATTGAAGCATATCTAGTGGTGGAGAGAAGTTCCTAGCTATTGGTTCTCTCATATTTACATCCATATTCACTTTTTAATATTCTGTTTTCAGCAGTAATTCTGTTTTATCTATTTTTGTTCACCAATCAAAACAACTCCGAATACCCTAAAAATTTGTGTGGTAGTCCGCCACTGTGTCTAGTTACTGTGTATTTAATTTCATAATTTTTTATTGAGTCTAGATTAGCTAATTAATTAGGTTTCTGCTCCTAGGTCGAGTCTGCCAGATTTCTGGTTTACGCGTCTGTTTGTGTTTCTTGTGTGTTTAAGTCTTAGTATCACCAATCCTCTGCGGGTAATGACCCCTATTTGCCGTTTACTACATTGATATAATTGATTTGATAATAGGGTATCTTTGTAGGTGCTTTTGCGCCTATCAACATTGGTGCATCAACCTCTGATGTGAAGAAGTCTATAAGTTTAAAGGACATAGATGAATGGCTCCGCTACCTTTGAGAATCACAGCTCCCCCTCATAGCAAATGTGGATTTCATTAACTGTATTCATTCATGGTTCCCTTCGTTGGCATCTCTTTCTTTTCTTTAGACGATAATAAGGCCTTTGATTTATAATCACCGACATTGGTACCTCAGTATCTCTTCCTTTCTTCAGAACATAACAAGAGCCTTGTTTTATTCATATCATTGCCTTGACTCGTGTTATTTCTATGAGACCAAACTACCCCTTATCATTTAAAGGGTAATACGGTGATTATTCCACACACGTTATTATCCACTTTGTTGGAGAAACAGCCTCAGGAAAGAAATGGAGGCTGCGACGCCCATGAACATAGTAAAGGGTCATTCATGCACCTCCATGGAGCTAAAATAGGTAAGCTCCCGAGGCAAAACCCAAGTGCAAAACATGAAAACACCTTCAAAATCAAAAGCACCAGCAACACTTCATGCCTCAGCTCCTGTGTTTATATCCACAAACCCATCACACGTAAAACCAGACGACCTCATTGACCTGTACAGCGCCTGCAATCTCAGTGGCCACCGGTTCCCGGATTACGTGGACGGCGAAGATGGCTGCCGTGAAGTGGAAGGTATTGATGTGAAGAAGCTACGTGTGGCTCTTTCACACAGTGAAGTGCTGGTGTTTGTCTTCTGCAAACCAAATGATGTGGTCAGCAAATCTTCATCATCATTTTCGCAAAAGAATCGAAAGAAGATGAAGATTACTGAGGGTTTAGGAGAATTGTTCGAGAGGGTGGTGATGCCGGTGACACCATTTAACAGTCAACTAGTTGGTTTTGGCCGAGCTGTTTCTGATCAAGGATTGACAGCCTCCATCTACGATGTTATGGTATACATGAAACTTGTTCATACTTGTATTTCTATTTCATTTATAGGTCTTTAACACCTCTACTTGGTTAAAAGTATAAAATGTACAATGTGGTGAATGTTCAATTGGCAGTAACTGTTTTAGCTTATATTCAAGACATGGTAAATTTGGGAAGTATTCATATAAATATGATTCAGCGTTTCCCAGGTTATTCCTTCATTGCAGGGTATGGGAATTGGCAAGATGATAGTTAAAAGAATCATAAGGTTCAGTATTCTTTCTTAAAACTAGTCCTTTAGAACTATGGTGAAACTGGTCCTTTAGATTTGATTATATCTCATGCTGAAAGGGATCTGGAATATATAAAGCCCGTCTGTGGTGTGTGAAAACTGAAAACTATTGCTTCTTGCAGAATACTCACAAGTAGAGACATTTATGACATAGCAGCACTTTGCTCAGAAAATGAGAGGTAACTTTACCAATCTCTTTTGGGTGTCAAAGTTGATGCCTTTGCTGAACAAACTTTGTTCTCATAGTTTTGAAACATACTGTATCAGCTCATTCTTCAAAGCATGTGGTTTTGGTGATGACATTCTGTGCTCCACAGCAATGATGTATACAAGAACTGCTAGTGGTTCAACTAATCTCGAAGGACAGATGGTTAAGCGCGCAGGTCGAAAGCTACTGTTGGTTCCACCATTTTTGAAGACCTTACCCTACTCCAAGTCCAAGACCATACAATCATCTTAAGCATCAAGACGAGAAGTGTTCTGTTTCTGTCAACACAAGAGTTTGAAATTGGTGTTCACTGTCCCCATTTTGGCTTGAAGATGTTGCATTTTCACATTCAAACCAAAAGAGCCACAACGTGGACCCGTTCTCTGAGTGTTAGATTCCGTATGTTAATTCATGAATCATGATCATGTTAAGTTATTGAAAAATAGTTACTGTAATCATATTCCCGAACAGTATTATGCTGTACATTTTCTAGTTACAGCATATTCCTCTCCATCTGTAATGCACTTTACCAAGGAAAAGCAAGTTTGAAAAGAGAGGTTACCCCATAATGGTTCTCAGGCATAAGAATTATATCACCAGCAAAGTAAAGTAGCCATTTAAATATTGCAAAACAGCTTCCCTTTCTTTCTTTCTCCATAACAACTTTCCCATCACAAAAGAAAGTTGTCTCAACTTCTCTCTTTTCTGCAGTTATCCTGGTATGGGGAAACTCTGGGTTGAAGTTTGCTTGATATCTGCACGAGGGCTTCGACGTTCATCGTCCCTGTGGAAGCTTCAATGGTATGCTGTGGGGTGGACTAATCCCAATAACAAGTACTGCACCAAGATTGATGCATCTGGAAATGCAAATCCTGTATGGAAAACCAAGTTTGCTACCTTGGTTGAGGACGCAGAATCTAAACTGAATGATTTGGCTCTGCACATTGAAGTCTATAGTAGAGAGCCTATATTCCTCAGAGAAAGGCTGCAGGGGACAGCTACTATTCTGTTGAAAGAGTTTCTAGCTAAGCATAACAAGAATTCTGAAAATTCAAGGCATGGAGCTGAAGAAGTTGGGAGCTACCAATTGCGAAAAAAGAATTCCAATAAACCTCAAGGTTTTGTTGATGTTTCAATCCACATTTCTGAAGATATGGAAGGGAGGAGCTCATACACAGGTATCCCTAGAACCCTCTGGAGAGTTGTTTCACTTTAAATCTGTTTCATATGTAATTCCAATTCTCAAGTTGAAATTCGTGTTTGACGGAAATATGATCCTTGAGGATGACCATAAATGTGCTGAAATCAAGTTCTGCTTTGTAGGAAACGAGGGAGGACCTGGGGAGTACAGCAATACTATCACCTTGGCTACCGGAGATGGGTCTACACCAGCATTTCTACCTTTTACTCCACAAAAGAGACCAGAACATCAGTTCCAAATGAATTCTCCGTATACAAATGCAATGCCTCTGACTACAAATTATTCAAAACCATCTGCATATGAACCAAGCTACACACCAGCTAGCGGAACAAGCTACCCGCCAGCAACCGGACAGAGCTACCAGCCAGCAAGTGGACCAAGCTATCAGCCATCTAGAACTCCTCCACCGCCTCCACCACCTTCCAATGTGGGGTATATACCTACTTTTCTCCCAAGGACAGACCAAATGCCTGAGAGCTATATCAATATGCCATCATCATCTGGAGCACCACATCCTGGTCATGGAACTCGAGCTGGAGGACCTGGTTTTGCAATGGGAATGGGTGCTGGGGCCCTGGCAGCCGGTGCTGTGATCTTCGGTGATGACTTTATGTCAGGATTTGATGTTCCTTCAGGCTTACAGAATGCTAGTCTTACTATATCGGCTGATCCTCCTTTCTAACCAAGTTAGTAACTATCCTCAGACGTTATGTTGTAATAAGTTATGCAGCATAAAGAAACTTGAACTTGGCCATCCGATGTTGTTCAGTCCCTTTCTTAGAATGTAATATCAGTAACAAACAAGCATGCTTACTGGGTTTGCTCCATTCACATAACATTGATTGTCAAAATAGCTTTCCATTGCTTATCACACAGCAAAAGACGATCACAATTTATAATGTTGTCTAATACAACTGTTGAGCAGCTGAATTACTGACAGGAATATCATCTCTTATGGTATTACAGTGATAAACAACAGAATGGGTATTTCACTTTGCTGAGCATCTGTGTCCCAACAGTGATGCTTGATCGAACCCACATGTTGTTCATGGCAATAGTAACATGGTGTATAGCCCATATAGGAGACAAACTTCAAATAACTTGTAATCTCTCCTGCGGAGAATCATCAAAAGCGCTTTGTAAAAATTTCTTAACTACTGAAAGAAACTCATCAACTTTCTCCTCATGAGGCAAGTGCCCACAATGCTTCATTACTTCAAAGCAAGACCCTGGTATGGCTTTTGAAAGTCTCTCAGCATTCCATGATGGGACAATTCGGTCATTATCACCCGTAACAATCAGAACTGATTCAGAAATAGAGTGAACAACTAGCATCAACATTTCATATAACCACTTAAACTTTATACTAATCCATAATAAGATGTAATGCAGTTCTAGCAGTAAGCATTAAGAGGACCAACAAACAAGCCAAAAGCAATATCTGGTCAGCTTAAGCATATTAACCCCATAGACACTCTCTACTGGGCATTAGGCTTATATACTTTCTTTTCAACATTTCAGTTTGTCAAGATTCAGCTTTACTAGTACCTAGGGATTCTTTTGTTTTATGGATTTTCTTATTAGCAGTCTGCACCAATTAAGGTTTGAGGGATGTATCGGAATCTCTTACTGCTTTTATTTATTGACTCTTGCTTTTAACTGCATCATCATCATCATCATCATCATCATCATCATCATCATCATCATAATCAGATTTTAACACTTATTAGGAAAACTACAAGTTCATAATTTTTACCAGGACATTTGATATCACGGAGTCTCTTTGCCAATGGTGGTTTTGATTCAGATGAAGTGTCTGTGAGCATTGCTGCTGTGTACTCCACAAGTGCCTTATCCCAACCCTTTGTCCTTAATGGCTGCATGTGGAAATACATCCAGGTGAGCACTATGCTCCCCAAAGCCAAAAACAAATAGGAAGACAGAACTATTAAGAAAATGACCTTTGTATAACCACTGATGTCTTCATCAGTGACTTTCTTCGAGTCATACCATGCATTCCTAACAGCAGTGATACCGAATTTATTGATAGCCATTCTTACCTGGGAATCATGCAGTTAGTCACAGTCAGATGTAGCACGTGTAACTAACATAGAAAAAGGGGTACACGATTATAACAGCAAAAAATAAGGAATGTGATATTCATGAAGAACTAAGTTCAGTGATATCTTGAAATATTTGCTATGGTTGTTTAATACATTCAATCACTTAGACCGTATCTGGATAACACAAACCAAGCGCAGTGTACAACCATACAGATAAAAATTCCTTACCAGCATTATCGCAAAAGTAGAGCGTAGAAGAGCAGACAAGAATCTCTTGTACAAAGAGTTGAGCATAACTGCCATCCCTTTCACCAATCCCATGATTGCCTGTGAAATATATCTGGCAATTTTGGACAAAACCTTGGAAAACTGGACAAAAGGATTCCCATCATCAACTGAATTTGAGTCGCCTTCTGTCTGGTCATTTGTTCCAGGTTGTGATCCCTTGACAACCTTCTGTATTATGATTGGGGCAAAAATAGCTGGGGCAACAAGGATTAGAGCAGCCACACGTTCCGGTGCTTCAAAATATGACTCAACTGCTACAAGAGAACCAGCTGAATGCCTGAGATATTGGTTTTCAGATTAAGAATAATACTCACATACGGTGTCCTATAAGAGTTAACAGAATGAAACAACAATGAACTAGAATCACTATATATATTACAATCTGCTATAGAAAATGAATCACCAAAAGAACAAAACATGAAAGAAAACTCAAAAACAACAATAGCAAGTCAAGAAAAGTCCATACCCCACTATAATGGCCTTCTCAGCTGCCAGAAAATCAATGAAATACAAAGTTGCAAGCACCGAAAACGCCATGGAATACGGATTCACAGGTTTCGATTCCCCATTTCCAGACGATAACTCCCTAACAGAGTTCCCCCTTGATGTCAACCCAAACGCCGGCCTATCAAATGCCAGAACTTTAGAACCAACAGCCTCAGCCAACGGCTTCATAACACGATTCCAAGAGAAAACCGAGGCTCCAAAGCCATGTAACAAGATCATTGGCAGACCAACACTCTTAACCTCACTTGACACACTCTCACTCTCATCATGCACCTCCAACTGTGCTTCACACACCTTATGATGTATCTCAACTCCACTAAACTCACAAAAACAACTATCCGGGTCTGCCAAAAGCTTAGGATCCTCTACCAGCTCATCCTGATCAATGCCAGCTATCCCCTTACTCTTCTTCTTTGTTTGCACACCAAGCAACCCCTCTAGAACCAAAACCCAATAATAAAAACACACACATACACAAAACACATCCAAAAACAACTAAACAACAACTAACCAACTCATCACTTTATCCTCATCACAAAACCAAACCCAGAACCAATCAACTCCAATATCAAAAATGCATAAAGATTAGAACTTTGGGTTTACCTGAACCGGAGTACTGAGCACCGGAGCCGCTGACGGAAGCAGCAGCAGCAACAAAAGCAGAAGACTTGAAAACGACGCAGTTTTGGGTATCCGAACCAAACCTTGAGCTACTGAGATTCCCATTAAAGATCGAAACTTTACTGCAATTCGGCAACACCCATGTCCCCGCCAAGCTCCTCATATGGGATTTTCGCGCCCTTCAACTCTCAGGTGGATAATAACAGTAAAACACCACCATTATATAGTAAAAAGAAACAAACTTTCTCCCCCAAAACGATGTCGTTGAGGTCCAAACTTCCTCTCCAACTTGCTCAGAAAGATCTTACATCTTGAGGGCAATACAGGTAATACAAATTCAGAGTCAGGTGCTTCACTGTCATACACTGTTAATCATCAACAGTGAAGTGATAGTTTTGCCCATCGATTAAGCGAGGTGGAAATGACCAAGAGGGCTATGAACGTAAAATCACTGACCCTACAGAGAAAAAGACAGCAAACGCAGACAAAGAGAGACAAGAGAACTAGGGGATAACCAGAGAGGGAAGAGGGAGAAATTCAGAAGAAGAAAAATAAGGGGAGAAAGAAGAAACAGAAAAAAAAATTAAAGAAGAAGAAGAAGACCAGAACAAATCCATCATTAGGACAACCACCCGCGGATGCCCGCGGCCACGAAATCTAGTGCTAAGACTAACATGTTCTTTACTTCATTTCATACACTAATACATGTGCAGCATATTGCCTCAATGGTTGGCTGATAAGTCTGATGTAGCTTCATCTGGTATTGCTACATTATTACTTTCAAATGGTATAACTGCCCATTCAAGGTTTAAAATTCCACTTGATATAGAAGAACAACAAATGTTATCCATTGACAAAGGAACCAACCTTGCTAATCTTCTGGTAAAAATATAATTGATTATCTAGGATGAAGATGTGTAACAAATATTGTTTTGAGTCGTTAGATAACTCTCTTTGTGATATACTTTTTAATTCTAATAACAGACAAATTAATATGTCATTTGGTGGAAATCTAATTTTATTGGACAGAGATTTTAGACAAATATTACGTAGTGTTCCAGAAAAAGGTAAAGAGCCAATCATTGAAGTTTCATTAAGTTGTTCCAATTTGTGGTCATTATTTAAAGTCTTTCATTTGACATAAAAAATGAGATTGATGAAAAATGGTTTAACTGATAAAGAAATAAAAGATATTTCAAATTTCCCAAAATGGATATTACAAATCAGAGAAGAGAAGATCGCATACAATCAGTGTTTCAAACAAATGATATATATATATATATATATATATATATATAATTTCTTTGGTATAAAAGCCAAAACGGCCTGATATAGTTATTCATTACAAGTCTCCAACTCCAGGTGGCGGACTACCGCCTAGTAGTGGCTCTGGAGATTACTAAATGTTCTTTCATTAACACTTCTCAATCCCCAGGTGGCGGACTACCACCTAGAAATGGATATTGAGTTGATTTATTCTCTCTACTTATTTTGTGAAGCGTTTTAATTTATGTCCCTTAATTTCAAGAATTTTTGGTTTTATTCTCTTTCTCTTACCTCTTTTAAGATTGTTTTCCTCTACAACCAAACATTAAGTCTAGGTCCAAACAATAAGTCTCAAGAGAGGCATGAGCGGATGCGGCAAGAGCGGAAGTAGAGTGAGTCATAGTCTTTAAGGTCTTAAGTCAAGGTTCTTAAAACCTCATATCATTTTAGTTTTGGTCCAGTTATCTCTTCTCTTCTTAATATGAGTCGACTTTTTAGATCCAACTCAGTCACTTCTAGTTCGTTTAAGTTCCCCTCAATAGAATCCCAGATATAATTAATGAATAACAAGTAGAATTTCAGTCAAATGATAACATTGACATGAATGATTGCAATATTCCAAGAGTTCCTAGTCATGAAATTTATAAGAAAAAATAGACTTTCTTCATTTAAAAGTGAACATCATATTAAATCAGTAGAACAAGTTTATGCCCTTAGTAAACAACATGAAACTTGCCAACTTTTTAGTCCTGAATCAATTAAAAAACATAGAAAAGATGGTCAAAACTTCCTCTATATTGGATCAGTCTAAATCGGTGTTAAACCTTTAACCAGAAAAGGTCTTAATGCCTCCATTCTTCTATGTTTACGAGTTGCAAGGTTCACTGACTTTAATGACAGTACCCTTGGATTAATTGAGTCAAGCTTGTTCAATGGTCCAGTTCATTTCAATTGTTTCTCATATTTCACAATTAGCCTTAGTGACCCCCATATCTTAAAAGTTTTAACCCTAAATGTTAAAATTTCAGGTTATCATGTTCTTAAAGGAACCTAACATTTAGCTTTAATATACATAATTCATTATAAAGTCACAGGCACAAATATGAATTTCCAAGCTATTAATAAAAGTTTCAAAAACCGTACTCTCTTAATTCAAAGCAATCAAGAAAATGACAATATTAGTGTTCCACACACCATTAGATGGTCAGACGTCTATCTTCTTTCTGAATGGTCTCACACTAGTGAGAATCACCCATCCAATGCACAACATAGTCTTGCTGGTTTAGACTGTATTCAACAGTTTAATGATAACACAGTAAGAATTAATTTTCAAAACTCCAGGATAAGTCAAAACTCAAGAATTCAAGAAATAAGAAATTGTTCTAGACATTCTTTTGCAACTGCTAGACATTCATTTACTGGTTCCACTATAGCTGAACCAATGTCTAGACGAGATTATGATATAGACAAAGAAATTAAAACTATTAGGATTAAAGAATTAGAAGAAGAATTACAGAAACTCAAAATTAAAAATATCAGAACTAATTCTCAAGTTAGTTACCCAAATTATACAGAAAATGAAACCCAAAATATTTCAGTCACGGATGAAGACAAACTTCTCCTACTGCTTCTGATTTTTTAGTTACCCTTCCTCACTAAATCCTCAATTCAGTACACTTACCCGACCTTTCGTAATCGATTATTCTAGATTAGATAAAAATCTTGAATCATAAGAAAATGTCCTTAGAATAAACCTCTATAGGATGAAGTTCCCTTTTAAAACTCAACGAAAACAATTGTTTCGTGCTTGGCAAACATTTATGTTTGAAACAGAATCTGAAATATTCTTTTTTGATTTTCTAGATCAACTAAACAACCCAAAAATTGTTCAGACATTAACAAAAGCATGTTGGAAAACCCCCTCTAGTTCGGTCTTTTTTAGTTATTCTCCTGTCAAAATAATAGTAATTGATCATCTTAACAATTCAATCATAGCCTCACCTTTTAAAATTGTTATAGAAGACCCAGAAACTAAATAACTTAACCCAGAAACTAAAAAAATTATTGAACAAAATAATTATACAAACCAAAGCCTAGTAGCCATTGAAGTCCAGTTAGATAAAATAGAAACAAAGGTTGATAACATATCCTTTAAAGTAAATATTCTACCTCAATCCAAACCAGAAACTCATTTAGTCCATTTCAATGAATTAAATAAACCAACTCTCAATCCTACTTATTCTGTTTAAAAGATTGAACGTATGTTAGAAAAATGAAAAACTGAAACATCTGGATTTAGTAGAATTGCAGTAATCCACACCCAACAAACCACTTCATCTGATAGCGATTCTAGTAGTACCAGCCAAATTACAGAATTAAACCAGGCTTTATTTTTTCCTCTTCTCTCTTTCTCTTCTCCCTCTCTCTAGTAACCTTAGTATAAAGAGCTCATGCTCTTACTCATGCATTGATTTAACTCAATAAGTTGTAAACTCTGTATTAAAGTTCATCAATCAAATGTTTTACTTATGTTTTAACTCAGTAAGTTGTAAACTCTGCATTAAAGTTCATCAATCAAATGTTTTATAGAGAGCCATTGCTCTTACTCATGCATTGATTTAACTCAGTAAGTTGTAAACTTTGTATTAAAGTTTATCAATCAAATGTTTTACTTATACTTCCGTTTCTTTGTGGTATCAGACAATTTGTTCTGGATGATTGGGAGAAACTTGTTGTTTAAAGATACCTCCATAACTAATTTCAGAGGCATCGGTTTCGACTATCTTGTAGGAATCGGGAAGAGAAAGACCCAAACATGGTAAGGTTTTAACATGATTCTTAATTTCTTTAACTAAAGACGTATGAACTGATGTTCAGGAGGAATGATTTTTTTGTAATCTTTCAATAGAGGTTAATTTGCAGTGTTTCTTAAAATTTTTGTAAAAAATCATCTACATAATTTAAAGATCCTAGGAATCCTTGTAATTGATTTTTATCTAAAATGACATATGAAAATTTATCAGCAAATTTTATTGCTCTGTCGATGAGTTTGATTTGAAGTTGGTGAATGTTGAATCCAAGAAAATGAATATTGGTTTGAAATAATTTGATTTTTGAAATAGAAACAACTAAACCATTATTGTTCTTTATTATGGAGAAGAATTGTTGTATATGTTTCCAGTGTTGGTCATGTTTGAACCAAAGGGAATTTTTGTTTAAGTAATAATACTTTACTGTACTGTACAATGTCTATGTAAATTTTGATTACGTTCCTGACCCGCGTCACAGCCGGCGAGTCCAAATTCTTTAAGTTTGCAAGAAAAAATCGCGGTCGCGCGAAACACAAAACTCGCGCGCGAAATGACTTATGGGCACTTCGGTTAGGCGAGGCGGACTTCGCGAGGAAGACACATGCGGAGTCCGCGCGCACCACATTAATCGTGAAGACTTTTACCAGTCTTTGACATGTTTCGGGCCAATCCCTGTGACCCTTTTAATATAAAAAAACCCTACTAAAGCCCGCGAGATGGTTTAAGTCCGTGGTCCGCGCAAGATTGCTTTTCTACAAGGAGTGTGATACCCCGCGGGATAAGGATGTTCTTAATTTCAGTCCGCATAGGACTCTACAGTTGAACGGCGCGCCTGAAGTAGTAACTTATTCTAACTGAAGTGTGCGAACTGGACATGTGTCAGAAGAAGGTTGGTCCGCGCGGGTGAAATAGTGCCTTTATGCTATTATGTTGCAGAGTCCGACTTGGGTTCTATGATTATCTTTCTTCTGCCGCAAGTCGAGCTCCACTATATAAAGGGCTCTAGGGTTTACAGAAAACACACTAATTCACAATTCAACAAACAAAACAAAACCTTTCAACCTAGTTGAAACTCCGACTCTCCCCGGAGCTTTGTTTCCGCTTCCCCGTTGAAGCGAACACTCTCTCTCTCAACACAATTACTCAAACACAAATAAACCTTCAACCTTGTTGAAACTTCCAACGCTCCCCGAAGCTTTTCCTTCGCTTCCCTGTTGAAGCAAAACACACACAACCCCTATGATCTCCCTTTGTTGCTTTGCTCGCGTCCCGCCGTGAGTATCGACCGCATTGTGCTCGTAAATTCCTCATCTGAGGTGGCACCTGGAACCCCCCCCCCCCCCCGCCTGGTTAAGAAGTTAAGATCTCGCACGCACATCCATCAATCTTTCCTCGTCCATGAGGTGGCACACCCGCATCACTAGAAGCATTGACTGCTACCATCCCTTTGCTCCGCACGCTGAGGATCGTGGCCAAAACATGTTAATTGATTGGGAAAAGATTAAGACATCATCAATGTAGACGATGGAAAAATAACTATAAGGGTTAAAAATATCGTTCATTATATTTTGGAATTCACTAGGTGCGTTCTTAGGCTGAATGACATAACATTTCATTCATAATGACCAAAAGACGTGACGAATGTAATTTTATATTTATCGGCTTCACTTATTTGGATTTGTCAAAATCCTCACTGATTTGGATATGTCAAAATCCTGACTTCATAACAAATTTACTAAATATAACAGATTTGTTTAATCTGTTGATGAGATCTCGTTTGTTAGGAATAAGATACCTGATCAATTCCAATACTATATTAAGAGGTTTATAGTTAATGATTAATCGATAAGTTCCTCTTTCGTGTTTAACATTTTTCTGGACATAGAAAGTATGGCAAGACCAACGAGATTTACTATGGCGGATAATGTACTTTCTTAAGTATATCATTAATTTCGTTTTTGCAGAAATCCATAATTTCATGACTCATTTGAATTGAACGAGCTTTAGTAGGAATATTTTTCTCATTGAATTCATATATTGATGTAAGGAAGAGAAACGATATGTTTTTTCCTATGCCAAAAGGCAGTAGGGGATATTAGAACATATTTTTTGGATAATTTTTTCTTCAAAAGTTTTTATTTTTTGCTGAAGAGAAGAATTTTGAAGTTGGTTTTCAATTCTTTTAAAATTAATTTCTTCTTGAAGAAATTATATTTGTTTGTTTTTTGCTTGAATGCAACTAAAGATTTTTGAAATGGATTTCAGGGTTAGAAAGAATTATATATATATATATATATATATATATATATCTTGGATTGAAATACCAGAAGATTTGTTAATCAAATCTTACACAGACCTAGTGGAAGCATTATTTTTATCTACTTATCCTAATTTTGATACTAATTACAATAATATTAACTATTTAAGGGAGCACGCTATATTAACTACACGAAATACAACCGTACACAATATAAATAACTATGCGATAGATTTATTACCTGGTGATAAAAATACTTATCTTAGTTATGACACAATTTCTCATAATTCTAGTAGCAATGAAAATATAGATTTATTATATCCTACAAAATTTCTAAATCATCTTGAATATAGTGGATTCCTAACTCATCAACTAATTTCAAAAGTCAATATGCCAATAATGTTATTAAGAAATATAGATCAAACATGTGGTTTATGCAATGACACTAGATTAATAATAACAAGATTATTCGAAAAAACTAATAGAAACAGAAATATTAACGGGAAGTAATACTGAACATAAAGTTTTCATACCAAGAATTATCTTGACAGCCACTGAAAACAAATGATCATTCACATTTAGACGACAACAATTTTCAGTTAGATCATGTTATGTAATGACTATAAATAAAAACCAAGGACAGTCACTTAATCAAGTTGACATATATCTTCCTGAATTAGTTTTCAGTCATGGACAACTCTATGTTGTTTTATCAAGAGTTACATCAAAAAATCATCTGAAAATTTTAATAAATAATAGTGAAGACATACCTAATAAGTATACAAAAAAATATTGTTTTCAAATATGTTTTCCAAAACTTATAACGTAAAATCCATATAGTGTTCTAATTGAATTTGAGTTGCTCGATTTGATATTCGATACTTCACTTCATATATCACATCATAATATTGAGTTTTCAATCTAAAATGACGATGGTATGCCAAATAAACACATTAGAAATATAATATTAAAGTTAAAATACACTAAATAAAGCAATTGATTCTTAGCCAATTCTTACTTATAAAACAGAGTAAGAATACGTGTAGAGAAAAAATGTGTGGGAGAAAAGACGTTAGTTGCTACGTGTAAAGAGAAAGTGACCTCCAATATAGTGGACAAAAAAAATATATTGAGAATATTATTTTAAGAGGAGAAAATTTGAAATTGCAGTTTTACCCTTATTGTTTTGTATATAAACCAAGCCTTTCACTCCACCAGACCACTGTCGATACCAACAAGGGCCTCTTTTCTTTCTGGCAATTCGAACTCTGCTCTCGACTGAGAATGAGGTATCGCTGTAATTGTTTCTTGATAGCCCAGTCTTTCTTCATTAAGAATAGGTAACAACTGCATTCTAATACTTTCGGTTTATAGCCCATTCTTGACTATTAACGCTTTGTTATTTCTGGGATTAACTGTAGCTCCGCCTAGTAAGAAATAAGGAAGGTCACATTGAAAACCCCACCCCCCCCCCCCTCCCCCACATATATATATAGCCTTTCTCAGCTGCAGACGTCTGCACTAATGATTTTGGTGCGGATTTTTATTTTCGTACCACTTTTCGATCAAATTTTCTCATCTCCACCGTCCAGTATTTAGATAATATTGTGTAGATCATCTCTGTAAAATTTCAGCCAATTTGGTAATCGTTAAGGCCCTCAAACTCAAAAAAACAAATGGACGGACTGAATTCTATCAAACATGAACCGTTCATGTTTATAACAGAAAAATGTAATTTTGAGGGTCTTAACGATTAATAAATTGGTTGAAATTTGCAGAGATGATCTACAATATTATCTAGATACTAGACGGTGAAGATGAAAAAATTCGATCAAAAAATGGTGCAAAAATGAAAATCCACACCAAAACCATTGGTGCGGACGTCCGCAGCTGAGAAGGATATATATATATATATATATATATATATATGGCAAAATGAAATTCTAATGGAGGAAGGACACATTCACACACATACACATATACACACACAAAGCTTCTCAGTTGCGGACGTCCGCATTTATTTTTACTATGCATATTTCCACTTTACACTCACTTTTCAATTGAATTTTCACATTTCAATTGAATTTTCATATATATATATATATATATATATGAAATGCTAATGGAGGAAGGACACATTTACACACACATAAACATATATATACACACAGAACTTCTCAGTTGTGGATGTCTGCATTTATTTTTACGGTGCAGATTTCCATTTTACACTCACTTTTCAATTGAATTTTCACATTTACATCATCTAGTATTTAGATACTAATGTATAAATCATCTCTGCAAAATTTCAGCCAATTTGGTTATCATTAAGGCACTTAAAACTGCGTTTTTTTGTTATAAACATGAATGATTCAAGTTCAACAGAATTATGTTCATTCATTGTTTTAATCGAGTTTGAGTGCCTTAATGATACCCAGATTGGCTAAAATTTTACAGAGATGATCTATACATTAGTATTTAAAGACTAAAAGGTGAAAATTTGATTGAAAAGTGAGTGTAAAGTGAAAATTTCTCACAGTAAAAATAAATACGGACATCCGCACATGAGAAAATCTGTATATATATGTGTGTGTGTGTGTGTTCAAAAGTGATCAAATCTGCAGAAGTGTTTAAATTTACAGAAGTAATTTACTCATATAGAAACATATTGAACGGTGAAGATGTGATTTTGTGATTGAAAAGTTTGTGTAATCCCCTATCCCTCGTATATGTCAAAAAAAAAGGATCCCTTAGTAGAAATGCCATATATATATATATACACACAGTTCCTATCCAAAGTCTAAAATTAAAAAATAAATTAAAGTATGAATGTTCTTTTTTGGCTCATTTTTAAATTACGTATCCATATTTCTGTAATTTAGTTTTTAGAACGTATAGATCATTTGTGTCAAATTTCATTTAATTTGATAATCATTAAGGTGTCGAATTGTGTAAAATGCATGAACAAACTAAAATTTGTTTAACCAAAACTGTTAGTGTAAATCATGATTACGAAAGCTTAAACGATCTTCAAATTGAACTGAGAGAGCAATTTGAAAGTTTATTGAAAGTTTTTATTGAAATATTTTTTTTTGTTTTTATTGAAAGTTTCGTTTATGTATCGGACGGTAAGAGAGAGCAAGTCAAACTGAAGATGGAGGCTCTGGTGTGCAAGAAACTGGGGGACCCAACGGCGGAGAATTCGGAGGAGAAAGCGATAGTGATCGAGAAGAGCTATCCGATACCGGAACTGGAGACTCCGACGTCGGTGAGAGTGAGAGTGAAAGCTACGAGCTTGAACTACGCCAACTACCTTCAGATACTCGGCAAGTACCAGGAGAAGCCGCCGCTGCCTTTCATCCCCGGCTCCGATTACTCCGGAGTCGTCGACGCCGTCGGCCCCGCCGTGACCAAGTTCAGACCCGGCGACAGGGTTTGCTCCGTCGCGCCGCTCGGGTCGTTTGCTCAGTTCATCGTCGCCGATCAGTCTCTTCTGTAAGTTTGCTCTGTTTTGTATAGAGGTTGATGATTCGGTTGAGTTGGAATGATGTGGAAGTTTTTGAATTTGGAAGGTTTGGAGTGCCGGAGGGGTGTGATCTGGTGGCGGCCGGTGCGTTGCCGGTAGCGTTTGGGACGTCTCATGTGGCTCTGCTTCACCGGGCCAATTTGAGTTCCGGTCAAGTGAGTGCGTTATTAATGATCATGTGTTGGTGATTGCATGTTTACATTGTACAGTCTTCATTTTCGGTTTTATTTTTAGGTGTTGTTGGTGCTTGGTGCGGCGGGAGGTGTTGGACTTGCGGCGGTACAGATTGGGAAGGTTGTTGGAGCCGTTGTCATTGCGGTAGCCAGGTGTGTGTGCATATTTCATTGCTTTAGTTGCGGTCTTGTTCTTTATGTGGGAATTGCATTTTACATTCGATATTGAATAGGAGTGATTTAGAGATGTGTATGTTGTGTTTTGGGGTGGTGAATTTGCAGGGGAGCTGAGAAGGTGGAGTATTTGAAGTCGTTGGGGGTTGATCATGTGGTGGACTCCAGCAGGCAGAGTATTATCCAAAGTGTGAAGGATTTCTTGAAAACCAGGAAGCTTAAAGGGGTGGATGTTTTGTATGATCCGGTTGGAGGGAAGCTTACTAAAGAGGCAATGAAGGTTTTGAATTGGGGAGCACACATTTTGGTTATTGGCTTTGCCAGTGGAGAGGTCCCTGTCATTCCCGCCAATATTGCTCTTGTTAAGGTATGACTATTGGCTAGTGATTGTTTTGAGCCCAAAAGTGTTGCCTTCATTTGTTGAAATTCGTAGTTGCTTAAGGTTCAAATGCTTGATGGTAAACAAGAGTTAAGATTGATTAGGAGGTAGGCTGTGGAAGGTTTATATAATGACCAAATACATACCCACTAGACTAGCTGGAACTATCATTTGCAAATCTTTTTAAAATTTGGCAGTTTTTAGTAATTCGATAGCCAGATCTTTCAACTCAGTATCGGTTTAAGATTTCCAAAGAAAAGGTAGGGATTTGGAACTCCTTTGAAGGTTGAACACTAACAGGCACAATTCTCCGGTTAGATACGAAGCCATCAATAGTTTGGACATATAGGGAGACATTGAAAAAGGAATAAGGTTGAACACTAACAGGCACAGTTCTCCGGTTAATGAAAAGTGTGTATGTTATCTGAAGTTCCAAACTGCACTTGTGAATATTCTCTGTTCTTCTGTCCTCTATAACTAGGCCTCCACTTTCACCATGGAATAAGCTAGTCTTGTCTTCTCTTATTCCATTGTGAATTTTAGATATGACTATGAATTGTTCCTGAATTTTTGGCCCTGGATTACCATGCCATTTTTACGTATGGTATCACTTTGTACCAGAACTGGACAGTCCATGGGTTGTACTGGGGTAGCTACAGAATACATCGACCCGCTGTTCTTGAAGATTCGGTTAATGAATTACTTTCCTGGGTGGCGCGAGGCTTGATCACCATCCGCATTTCTCATATGTATCGCTTGCCAGAGGTCAGGATTCCTTTCACTTACTTTACCCCTCAACCCTTTTTGTCCGCAACACGTTTGTATCATCACTGGTTGTTAAGTTTTGAGTACATGCATTTATTCTGATAACTACATAAATTGCTTGTAAATGACAGGCCAATCTTGCCTTTTCTGCCATCAAAGATAGGAAAGTCATTGGGAAAGTGATGATTGTTCTTGACGACCCAAGCAGTGCAAGGTCAAAGCTTTAGAGAGGAATTCAGCTGGGACGGTTGTAACTTTGTACTCGGCAATTTCATTCTTCGGTTTTCCCCTTTCCATAGCTTGTGACGGACGCGTCATTTACAGAAGGATATGAAATAAATTAATAACAGTTTATCAGGTTTAGGTCCATTGTACATTTGTACTAGTTATGAACTTGAGTGTATGATTGTAATTTTGTAAGAAATTGTGCAATGTCAAATATTAGATTGCGTAAATAAGTAAAGTGGTTCTCTCATATTGAACTCAGAACTCATGATCCGCTTACTTCCACCAGAGCTAAAACTCATGCAAAGAAGTTCTACTTCTCATTTCTATCAATGCAACAGCAATATCTGTAGCCTGATTTGGATTTCAAACGATATTTGCCACTATGACAGCTACAAACATCGGCATTATTTTGCAAGATATACAGTAAAATGAAACAAGATAATACGAACCAAATATTTACATTCAACTGATAAATCACTATGACATGAGATCAGAAAGATGTGTTGCCACAAGATAATCCCAGTCTACTGTCTGTTTTGAGAAACCGTACATATTCCTGTTGCAACATCTCACCTCCATTCACTGGATCAAAACTGCACCTGTAGAAGCTGATGCGGAAAATAAAAACAGTGAATCAGAGAGCGGGGTATGTAACTAGGGAAGATATGCACAAAGAAAAAGTGGAAGTTTCTGGTTCATAACAGTGCGTTTTCAGAACTTAAGGCCAAACAGAAATGCAAGAACACATAGTCTGTTAAGAAGGAAAAATTTAACAAAACAGAAACAGAGACATTACCTCCCATCCAGGCCAACAATGATAAGAGTGTTTTGAGAACCAAATGCAGTAATGAATTGTGTGTCTTCTGGCAAGCGGAACTGAGCAAAAGACCACTCTGAGCTGAAGTATTTAGGTAAAACCCCTGCAAAGTTTTTAGAAAAGTTAGATACAGAAGACAGCACCAAAGATCAAGTGAATGCAAAGATTACTGCAAACCCAGAAGCATGAGTTCACTTCAAAGAATAAAGATTTATGTCCCATCAATGACCAATTTTTCTTACTGAGAAGTGATGGCTCTTTGCCAACTCACATGCTTACCCATATAGAAATTGAGAACTTACATTAAGTTTCCATATTCATGTTTCTTTAATATTATTGATAAATATATCATGAAGTTTTGTTAGCATTCCAAATTGAAGGAGAGCCATTCTTGCTCGTGTTAACATTAGAACAAGGATGCATAAGAGCAGATAGATCACTTGCAGATGACATTTATATTTGGCATGTGTTCTTACCTTTCATGAATGACAATGATGAACTAGAATTGGCTCCAGTGTTTGGAGATATAAGAGGCTCTAGGGAATTTGAAGAATTCTGTTGAAAAAGTGCTGGCCCTTGAGAAGCATTCGAATGAGTAGATAAATTCATCCCAACTCCTCTAACTCTGAGGCTGAATATATGCACAGTACCTTTGTCGCTTGATACTGCCAACCACTGAACATTTGGTGATAGAGCAATACTATAGATGTCTGCTCTGTCCACTCCTCTGCGTACCTACAAGAGGGGCCATAGATGATATAATAAGAATTTCCTTAAGAAAGGGAATAACTTATGAATGTCAATCTCCCATGTATAAAAGAATAACATTACAGGAGAATAGGCCAGAAATCATACTATAAAGTACTTAGTAACTCACATCATGTTAGTACTGACTCCCATGCCATTCATCATAAACATGAAGAACAATCCTATCTTATTTATAGAAAAATTTCAGAACAATATACTACCTCTTGTAAGCGAGTCCCGTCCATCGTGTTGAAGATTCTTATCAAAGTACCCTTGGTACTAGCAGTTGCAAGAAGCAGCCCATCCATTGTTAAGGTGAAGCATGCAATATGAGAATCATGAGCATTGATTATCTTTGTCATAATCAGCCCAAAATGTTCAATTCGAACTTGTCCCCGTTGAAGGCCTGGGCAAGCCAGCACAGATGTATTTTGATGGTGTGAAAGGCAACACAATCCCCTGGGATTTGATAAAGTTTCTATCTGATGCAGCAACTTTAGATCCATGAAGCTGTAAATATATATCTTGTGCTCAAGAACCACAACTATGCGATCACGTCTTAACTTTACTGCACGAATCTCAGACCTGAATGAAAACTCTCCAATACATCGGCTCTGATGATCATCCCATATCATAACTTTGTTGGGTGGATATTGAGAATTGTCTACACCACCAACAAGTACGAGAATGTTGCATCTGAACAGCATCTCAACAATTCTGAACCCACCACTTTTCAAGTCCCGTCTAAAAGTCTCCTTGAAAGGCTCACAGTTATAGATAAGAAAACCATTACTTGTGCCTGCCGCAAAGCAACCATGGTCCTGATTCCAAGACACAGAGTGCAAATCAGTTTCGTCACCATCATTGAAGTTCGGTTCAAGCGGGGTAAAAGAAACAGACGACCCAGCATCAGGCGATCCGTACGAGCCAAGCCTTGTGGGTGACAGTATCCCTCGTGGTGTCGAAACTGTTGAACTCATTACGGAGGCAGGCACAGGTATAAGCAAGCCTCAACCAATACTCATGAATGATAGATAACCTGAACATACAAACATAAGAAAACCACAAAGTTCATATATTCCATCTCATGCTTCAAATTTAAAAACATTCACAACTTCTCTAATCAATACTTTGATCAACTTTAACAACTAAATGACATATCAACCACCAAATATGAAGCATCCACAAAGACTCAAACTTTACCAAAAAGCTACATCAAGTTTCAACCTTTTGAAGAAACCCACAATGCCAATCACCAAACTCACCAAACTTTGTTCATAAGTTGAGAAGAACTCAAACACAGGCATACATAAAACAAATCAAAACACAGCAATCTACTCAAAGTCAGCTACTATAATTGAATTTACAAGCTAAAAGCAGCATTAGATGATGAGGAGCCAAAATTTAAAACCCTGTTAGCTCTGGTAATCTTGTATTGAAGGACTTGATAACATTCAAAGGAATCGAATTGAAATGAAAGGAAAGTGAGAATTCAATGGAAGAGAGTAAACCTCTAAATTCGAAGGAAGACTGACCTTTCTATCTGGTGTTGTGATCTGAGAAAGGCTACAGAACAAGAGAGACGACGACAGCCAATCTCCTCTCCGGTGTTTTGTTTTGGTTTTCGTCTCCTTTTCTACTTCTGTTTCTTTAGTTGTCAAGAGGGCCTGAGCCCAACATCATCAAACCTGGTCCAACCTTTTCTACCGGAATAACCGATCCAACTCATTACTCCACATTTTTCTTTTTCTTTTTCCCTTTTGTATGATTTTCCGGTTTCTTAAACCAAAAAAGAAAAAATGGTTTCGGCATGATGTTCATACATATAAATAGTTATGAGCAAGAATTAAAATATCGGTATCAGTGTATTTATCGGTCTTTTGAAAAATGGAGATTTCAGATATATCGGGAAAACCGGGAAAAAATATCGGGATTTTGGGAAGAATTTTTTTTTTCTGAAATATTTCATTTATTAGATTTATATATAAATATTACAAACATCAACTTTATCTACATCCATAATGATAATCTACGTTGTTGATAAGACACATGTTGGTCCACAAAAATACAATAATTAATCAAACCAAGACATATATGACTCATATAAAAATATCGGGATTTTGGGAAGAATTTTTTTTTCTGAAATATTTCATTTATTAGATTTATATATAAATATTACAAACATCAACTTTATCTACATCCAGAATGATAATCTACGTTGTTGATAAGACACATGCTGGTCCACAAAAATACAATAATTAATCAAACCAAGACATATATGACTCATATAGTACGAATTGTAGTGTTGAATATGATAATCATATATGTTTTTGGAGTAGCCGACTGTTTCCCCTATAAGTGGATAGTAAGGATGAATCTAACTAGATGATTAATCACTCACTTATGCGCATTGATTATAGCCATAAACATTATAGCCATATTGATTGTTGCCTTCTTGGGATTCATTTGAGATTCTAGTCTCACTACCTAAACTGATAGAATTAAAACTTAACGTAACTGAAGCAACATCTTGATCATCATTTGGACCTCTAGTCCTCCTCCTATACATGGTATCCTCTTGTGCTCCATACCTAGTACTTCTATAGCCATGATCATGAGAGGCATGATCGTAATTTTCTTGAGGAATCATGTTCTTCTCGAGACCTCCACTCTTTATTGGGATACACCTCAAGAGAATTACTTCTCTTCCAGATATCATTTTAATTTTTCTACATATATTTTTTTAATATATCCGTGATATATCGAAAATATCATAAATGTTGGAGATATTTCTTAAATATCAGTGATATTTGACGGTATCGGAGAAATATCGGGGAAATATCATAGATACGATGGAAGATAAGATATTGACCCCTATTAATATATCGGTCATTCGAAAAAAGAAGATATCGGAAGATATATCGGATATATCACAGAGATTTTAATCATTGGTTATGAGTGACTAAGTTACATCGTGTACTAACATGTAGCACATATGAAAGCTTAGTGTTTGGAAGCGAGAATTGTTTGTTACACATATTTTATACCAACATGTAGAACGTACCGTATTGTTACATGCATCATGTGTGAATTTTTTTGATCAATAACTCAAATACAACAACAAGTCTCTCCATGACCACCCACTTACATAGAGAAGATTGATTTCCACCGATGGCTATGCATGTTTGAATTGAGTTTGCAACTTCTTTTTCTTTTCTTTTATGCACAATTGAGTTTGAAAGTTGATGAAGCGTACAAAGTAGGTCGTGATTAGGTTTCATTTGATCGAATAAATATGGTTATCCCGGTTGATCTGCAAGTCAAGCCCTAAATTAAGAAAGCAAATTAAGTTTTTAAGAGCACTCAAAAAAATGAGCAATGATCGAATATGTACACTGCCCTAGCTAGTATGAAGTAAACTTCAGATAATCTCTGCAACTAACTTCATATTTCAATCATACGTGTATGGATAGTGTTTGATTTTCTGTATAGATATGGATGATATAAACTAAAGGATTCAGAGGTGGTATATAGCTACCTTCTTGAAAGAGATACTTATCTTACCAGCTTGGAGACTGAGGTCAACCATCTGGTTTATAAACTTTTGTTTTGAAATACTGTAACCATGTAGGAACATGCTTTTTTATTTTTTATTTTTTATCAAGAGAGATCATCCTTTATTAGCTAAGCAAGCAGTACAAAAACGATCTCCCTCAGTGAAGGCGACAGAAAAAACCGTTTCGTATAAACTACTATAAATCCATACAAAAAGAGAGAGCAAATTATACTAGCAATCTCCTATTACATCCACCTTCTTGTATGAAGCCCAAAACAAATAAATTATAGAGCCCGGCTAATAAAATATAAGTCCCAATTAAGGGACCACCGAGTCTCTATGTCCTTTGCAATCTCTCTCGCTCAAGACAAGATAATAAAAGGCAAGATAAAAAAAGATATAAAACTAAAAAAGAAATAAAATTAAAAAACAAAATAACAATTCAAGCCCAGTAAAGCCCGACTAATGTCACCCTAATGGAAACCCTAGCTGCCATCAACCAACGTGCAGCGCCGCCGACGCCCCATCCTGAAACCACCTTTGTCGCCCCAACATTGTGAGACCCACTATCAACAGCCCAACCAAGGAGATGATGCAGCCCTCCCAGCACTCCGCCATCAACCACACAATGATGACGTGAGGAAGAAGAAAAGAATCTCCAAGTTTCCATTCACCATCGATCCAAATGCCGGCATCACCATCCCGCAGCACCGTCGCATAAACCCCATCCTGAACCACCACACAGGGCTCACTCTGAAACTGCCTCACCCTCAATTCCACTACCCTTGATAACAATTGGAAGGAAATAACCGTCCTTCCAGCCACCATCAATCTCGATCTATCACCACCAGAAATCAAAGCCTTCAACTTCGTCTCCCGTTCAACACGAAACCAGATCCAGTTCATCAGGCATGTATTGATGCCTCCAACAACCTCCCCAACAGAGGCAGCATGAAAATCGTCGAAACATGTATATAGAGACGATCATCGAGCATGACCACCGTCACTCCTACAAGTTTGACGAGAGAGAGAGAAGAAGAGATCCCTTTCTCGATCGAAGATGCAAAGCCACTACCAGTCTGACCTAGCCGTCGCCGAGAAACCTCTCGCACAAGAGGAGAAGAGAGAGAGAGAACATGTGTTTTTTTATTTTTTATGTATAGGAACATGCTTAAACAAACGCTAACCTTCGTATGATTGTGAGTTTGTGACTAGTCAGTTGTGATTCCTCATTAAAGAAAGTAACGTCCTTCGTTACTTGCGATTTATATTCTTTGACGTTATTTTAAGACACTAAGATGAAACACAAAATCGGCCACAAAATGACCACAAAATCGGAGTCTAACAGAGACTTTCAGAGAAGAACTTTGTAAATTCACTCTGTTAACAAGTATTGCATCATATATCATGAAACAAGGGAAGGCGTCCAGAATTTGCAATGTTGACAAGAAGCGCATAAGCACCCTCATTGGAAACCCTATATATTCATCCAAGTATTACAATTAGACGCATGAGCTTCGTGTTAATTTGCATTGATTTTCTTTAATAATAGCGGAAGCAAATACATCTCAATGGTTTGTTGATACATTAGGAAAATTCTGCTGTGCTAACATACATACTTGTTTTTATAGACAAATTTTCCAAAACACACCGCTCCTGCTGCTCGTGATCTCTCATTTTTAATTAGTTGTTTTTATCAGCTTGTATGGTATACCGATGTGTATAGTAAACAAATAACCATATGACCAAACCCCCATCAAAATTAGGGTTTCAAATCCCCTGAGAAGCAGAGAAGGGGACCACATGGCATGGCTACCAGCCTAGGCGCCTAGCTGCTAGCCCTTCAGGTCAATCTACCTGACAGAGAAGTTTACAAACTCTAGACGAGTTCCAGGTTTTCTTCTTCACCAATTACAACTGCCGATTACCAAAAGAGGAAGTTTATCGTGTTCCAATCTTACCACATCTGGATTCTAGAATCATTATCCGTGTTCATGCTACCGCCCAAAAGCCACAAACACTTAAAATAGAGGAAAGCAAGCTCTGCTTGTGTATCAAGTGCTGGCATTTCCATAGTTGTAGCACAGAAAAGGAACACAGAAGAGCGGATGGCACAGCCCCAAAGGAAAAAATGCATATAATACGACATTTATAGAAAGTAGTGTGCATATTTCGATGAACACATGCAGTCACAGTGAAACAATGACCAGTTGCAAGGCCTTAAAAGGATCAAAGCATATAACATATCTCTTAACAGTAAAAGCAATATATATATATGTATATATATATATATATATATATAGACAGTTTGATTTCTGCAAGCTTTTTTCAGAGATGGACTACTTCAATATATAATTGTTATATGCAAGATCTGTCCCATACTTTAAATAATCTGGTAAACTATAAAAAGATTGCACCATCATGCAGAAAATGGAGTTCCCTAGCTGCAGTATAACATGGTCAGAGTGACAAATGAAAAAGGATTTGGAACTTCAGATGCATGCATGCCATTGGTAGTGAAATCAAAATGGCTGAAAACTCTGAAAAGTTTCTCATCAGGTGTGGCTTGTGATGAACATTGGGTGCAGGTGAATAAAAAAAGCAGTACCTGAAAGGAGGGTTTACTTGTCGGGTGAAAAAAGTAGAGTATGTGAAGGATTCAGGATGAAAAGTAATAACTTCCCTCTTATTTGCATATCAATAACCATGGAACAAAGATGAAACTGAACTTTTGTTTGTGTGAGAATGCATGTTATTTATGTTAATGTTATAGATCTTACAAGGTTATATGTAACACAATAAATTCTCAAAAAATTTGAGATACTACCATCTCCACCATATATATAGTCTATGCCCTGGAAGAAGTAGACATCGAACATATATGGACAACATGATTTCGAGGCTGAAGAATTGATGATTACCAAGATAACTCTTACAACTGATACTTCATCTAGCCAAAAGATCCGCATTTATTCAGTTTGTGCTTGCTTCTGTAACTATATATGTGTGCGGTGTGCCTAATCTAGAAATTAAGCAAGGAAAAGTGGAGGAGCTCCCTTCAGTCCAAGCAAAGAGAAAGAGGGATGTAAATTAACTCCCGCTTCATTCACACAATCAATCACAGTATTAACACCATAATCGTAACGAGTTGTCATGATTGATGACTCATGATGTCGTCCTCTTGCTTCGGTCATCGGAGGCCAGGGTAGTGCACTGTGCATGGCATAAATAGCTACTGGGCTGCTATTGGCTCCACACTTGGGCTCCTTCAAATCCATGAGTCCAGTCTCAAATATACCTGACTCGGTCTGAATCACGGGAGACCTTGTGTACGTGTTGTAGGATTTTGCACTACGTACGTGCTCAAAATCAGAGCTATCCAAAAGGAGGTACTTTATTCTGATTAGGGGCTTGTTATTTGTTAATTACACTTGATCTTTGAAACTAGCTAGATCCATTAATAATACTCAAAAAAGCTTAGCTTAGGCAGCTAATTAATTACCTGCCATCTAGAGCACAAACAGGTGAGGGTAACTGTTCCTTCATGACCGTACTGATAACCTTCTTGAACTTCTGGCTAGCACTACCCTGTGTATCCAACTTATGAAGAGACCTTATTGTATGCTTCTTCTTCACTTGCCTGCGGCGACGGATTTCTTTTTCTATGGAAGCTACTGCAAACTCCTCCAACACAGACTGGTCGAAATCCTTCGGATCCTTGTTCTTGGTGAAATTCCACCAGTACTTGATGGCTACACTCTTCAAGTCGTCCTTACTCGGTGAAAATGCTTCAACTTTAGTGACAGGCTTAACCATTCTCGTTGAGATTGGTAAGTCCTGGTGACCGCTGAAATTGGATGCCCATTTGAGAAGTTCTTCTGCTCCATAGTAGTCCCCTTTCTCAAGAAACTTGGAACCAATTTTTCCACCTTTACCATTGGTCTTGTAGGTCTGTACAGTACCATGTGTGATGAAAATCATCTGTTGGAGTTGCTCCCCCTCTCGGATAATGCAACTGTCCTCCGGATAGTCCACCGGCTTAAGGTGTTCACAGATTGCTTTTAGCATTCTTACCCCCATCGTTTGAAGCATTGGCACCTAAGTTCAAGAAAAACTTCAGTTGTACGTTAACGATGGCTAGGCCTTTCCACTGTTATACACAAAGGAAATGCTTACTTTCTTGAGTGTAGCCAAACTAAGATAGCGCCTGATATATTTACTATGTGCTGAAGGAAGAACAGAAAGGATGTCCTCAACTTGAACATCTTTGTTCTGTTCAAGTTTTTGTTGTATGATTTGCATTATCACTACCTTCAAATTGCTAGGCAGGCCTTTTCTTGATAGCCACAAATCAACCTCTAAATTTTTCGTTTTCATCTTTCGTCTGAGCTTCTCTGATCTTGTAGTCGCAAACTGCAAGTATGTCTACAATATGATAGTCCACGACAAAAGAAGCATAGGTTTAGTTCATTAAACATATAGTACTGATCAAAATGCATTTCTATGCAACACATGAGCATTAAGGTATCATAAACTGGACACCAACCTGCAAATTTCCGATGAGATATATAAACAATAGCAAGCCTATGATCGAAATAAACACAGCAAAGAGGTTTTCCCATGCATAGGTGCTTGTACGGAGGTTTTGACCCAGAGAGCTGCACAATTAGAAACAAAACAAATGCAGCAATTAGCATATAAGAACATCTCCTAGGTCATGAAGATATGTAAACAAAGCACAGAACTAGTAATATGTGCAAACCTCAGATTTCGCAGCCCCCACCAGAAACAATACAAGAATTTTTCAGGAAAATCAGTAGTCTGCACTAGGCCGGAGTCAAGCGCATGAGCAAGTATACCAAAATCAAAGGGCTTTCCTTTCTTTTCTTCCGGCAGGTTTATCGGACATTTTATGTCTAACAATGGGATATTTCTCAATCTATCTTGTCCTGCGCTACAACTATAGGTACTGAGTTGGCATTTATTGTGATGTTGGCAAACAGAATGCCAACAATCCATCTCTCGTTGAATGGCGAAGAAGTACCAAAGAGCTCCGAGTACCTTAAAACCAAAAACTACTTAACATTTGTTCTGCAAATTAAGACAATTGCATATAGGTGGAAATTATGAAAGAAATGTAAGTACGTAACTAGCCTCAGTATTAGGACTTACATGACTTGCAAGGATGTACAGGAAGAAATTGAAAACACCTTTAGTCCACATGCTTGCTTTGTTAAGAGTTCTCTCGCGTTCTCTGCACAATAAGTAAACGGGAAGAACTCGTGGGACAAATTGGAATATAATAAGAGTGTCGAAAAGCCTTCTTTCTTTTGACCATCCCGGACCCTCCATTTTCGAAAAGAAAATGAACATTGCCACCTGCAAATGGCAAGTAAAGATTCAGACAACTAGCTAGAAAGAAAGAAATTAAGCAACATTACACCATGAAAGGGTTCTCTTGATTACCTGGGGTATGGGAAGAATAGCTAAAATGTCAATCAGGACGTATGATCTATTAGTTTTCGCCCAAGCCCTCTTAGCTATTTCAAAAACATCACCAACTGATGTCTTCCCTTTCAAATCAGGAGATTCCGATTGTGCTTTCATCACCCCAGAAGCCTTTGATAACTTGGTTTGACGTATACTGGTCAAAATTCGCATAATAATGTCCGCAATGTAGAAGTGATCTGTGAGTAACCGTAAGACAAGGGCTACGGTCTTCAACCTTGTGTCAAAATATAGACACTTCTTCTTCTCGTTAATGATCGGAATGTAGAAGAACAAAGGATCAAAGGAGACAGTAAACATACAAGATACTACAAATACGTTGTTCCACATAGGAAGGAAGTTCCCATTTCGATTGAAAATTGTATTGAAGGATAACCTGCAGCTTCTAGCTTCTTTTGTATCTCCTCCATCTTTTGGGACAGATTCTGCCGTTGCAGTAGTCTCTAACTCGCTATGTTCATCAACAACCGATCTAAAATCACACAATAAGACCACAAGAAGAAAATGCATAATCTTAAAGTGAGCTGAAGAACGACTGACCTCTGAGTTTTCTCTTCTTCCAAGTGCTCTACATTTACAGCTACTTCAGGGTTGGCCATATGACTCAAAACTGAATCGTTTTTCTATAACAATCCTCAATTTTGCAGCAACTGAATCGCCTTCGAAACAAAGATTGAGAAACATGCACTATACTCGGTCAACTACGAGTGTGAATCAATAGCACCACATTCTATTATATTGACATGCAAGTTTGTTTGATATAAGCTCAGAATTCACTTCATTTGGTGAAGTTTTTTCCTTTTGGTATCAATGATTCCTTTTTTTTTTTGGTGAGTGTACGAATTATTACAGTGAACCGTGAACGAGTGGTATGAAATTAAACAGGTCCTCCCTCCGCTGCTAGATTTCACCATGCAGAGAAAGTATCTTTCCTGACAGCTACAAAAGGGACACGTGTAGGGTCTAGATCTTTTCTTCTTGGTCACGAGAGTGCTGCTCCTGAAGAGTTGTTATGAGGGAAAGGATAGCAGCTTCACAAGAATCCTCAAGAACACCTACACATTTGAAAGCCACGCGCCCACCGTCAAGGTCTGACTTTGATCAACTGCTGTAGCTCCTGTGATCATTAGCTCGTTCATCACCATTTTCATCGAGGTTACTCAGCTCTATGAGCTTAACAACCGCTTACGAATTACGATATATCTCAACCCCAACAACTCATTCCTCTCTACGGAGAAACTGTGAGTCGGAGAAAACCAAACTTCATGATACACGTGAAATTGGTTTTTGTGTAGCACTGGAAAAGCCAAGTTAGATGTATACAGTTTCATATGTTTCGCAGTTTGAGAGGCTACAAGAAGGCTTGTAAACATATAGGAATGAACTTATCCCTCATCTTAACTGGGCCGATGCCCATTGTTTGGTGAATCAAGAGGCCCAACTATATTCAATCCTTAGGAAAATGAAGAAAGCACAACGGGGGCTGATTAGGTAAATGGTGTTATTGGTATGATACGTATCTGGTCTAATTTGTTTTTTCGATCTTCGATCTTCTAGGAGTTAAAGTCATTAGAACTCCAAGCACCTCTGTATCTCTTGCTGTCCTTACATTTTTTAAGTCAGTATGTACGTAATAGCTGACGGCTTTCTATCATCGTGACGTTTAACAAATCAACACAAACCAGGCCAGTTAGACTCGGTGTTTGTTAAACTATATATAATGTTATGTAAATAACACACTAGCAAACATAAGATACTGAGGAGTGCTTGAATGAATGAGCCGGCAGTTAATTCAACAAACCCCATCCAATCCTATCCATGAGTAGACTGAAAAAAGCTCTCCCTCCCTGTCTCTTTCTCATCATTCATATTCAATCTGTTCAATAGTATCATCATTAGAGTATTAGATTTCTAGTACTTCCTCCCTGACATTCACATGCACAGATACTGTAGCGGAAATAATTTAAACCTTGAAGTGAAGCCAGTAATCAATTGAAACCCACCATGCACCTGCACCACTCGAGTTCCTTCGATTCCCTGACATTGGTTCATAAAACCAATGCAACAATGAATGAGTGAATAGTTAAAGTTCAATAGGACAGGATTCCCACTATGCAACTGTAGTGATAATCACTAACTCAGTGCACCACTGGCATATGTAGCACTCTCCAAGACCTCAGACAGTCAAATTCAGCTTCATGCTACTTCTGCAGATCACAGACGCAAAGTGCGAATCAATTTATGTCATTCAGGTTTCGTATTTACCAGAAGCTAGTGCAACAAAGCAATTAATTCATCTTGCTCATATTGATTCAATGAAAGCTTTTACCTTCTGAAACCTGCATTTCCCAAATCAACTTAAGAGCTATAATAACAAATCAATGGCCTTATAGACCAGAACCTATATATAATTCCTTACACATAGTAAACACCAATGAGTGAACCCTAATCAATAAACAAAATTCGTTTTGTAGCCGTCTCATGATCAATCCCATAATAAGTTCAAGGAAATTCAAAAACAAAAAACAAAAACAGATTTTCATTATTTGACAAATCTAGCCTAAAGATAAAAACAGGTTTACAGGAAGAAACAGGTTTCCAATTTTCATCATGAAACATGTTCATCAACAACAAAGCAAATCCATAGAAGAGAAAATTTAATTGGAGAGAGAACAATTAATTAAGTTCCACTGCTAGCTAGCTTACTGAATCTTTAGCAAACTCATAGACCATGGAGAAAACCCATTTGCCGGTTTAGACTGAACGACAATCAAAACCAAAATCTTGAAGATGACCAAATCCCACTCACTCACTCCTATAACTGCAGCTATATATTATTGTGTTAGTCGAAAAAACTGCAACTATCGGTGCCTTGGAGTAAAAGCCCCAAACAATAACATTGCAAGCTAATAACAATCAACCCCAGAAAGATAGTGTGTAGAAAAATTGAAAACATTGACTTACTTTGATCGATCATCTCCCTACAGCAGAACAAAGGAGAAAATATATAAACGATATCCAAATTATTGGTACTGTGCAGTATCATCAAATATGGAAAGAGACCAAGGAGTACTCAACTGTGTGTTCATACTCTGTAAGACATGGGTTTCCTGCGTAGATATATAACCCTAAAATCAAAGTAACTAGAGCCTTTATTCGCAGGAAACCCTAATCCTGATAATGAAAGAGAACGATGGGAGATGGGTAAAGAAGAAAAAGGTCGCAAGAAATCGGAAAAGGGAAGAAAGACTTAAAGAGGTTGATGATGATGCGTCATTAACTGTCCCCATGGGAGCCGGACAAGAAAGCGACACAGGATCTCAGCAAATCTTAAGCAGCAGGGATCACTTTTATGCCTCCAGGAGATTTTTTTCAGAAGAACACACAATTACCATCTTGGTGGATAAACAAGAAACATGAGGACTAATAATTAACCACTCTGCCGATCTCTCACTCTTTCACAAGCAGAACAGTACCTCCTGTGAAACAGTGAAAGAAAGACCTGGCAGCTCATTTAAATTCGCACGCACAGACTCACTGGTTCACCACTGGAGTAGATAGAAATATAAAGACATGTCTTGTCTAGTTGTCTCTTGTCCTACTGTTGTGTTTGATGTATCCCAGAATATAGAGACCTTTCTCAAGAAAAAATAAAAACCAAAAGAGAAAAAATAAAAACCAAAGTGAACCATGGTTAAATACTTAAACCCTAACTTTGTTTTGATGTCCTACTTAAACCCTAACTTTATTAATCGAGGATCCCATCGAAAAAAAAAACTAGATTAATGAGCAAAATGGTTACGAGTTTGAGAAGAAATGTATATTGTATAGTTATATATACAATTATACATACATCATACATGGGCATATACAACCGACAACCCACGTCTCTCTCTGTGACCTTTACTCTATTCTCACAGTCCCACTGCAGCTTAATTTCTACAACAATTATTTAGTTTCTCAACAACAGGTTGCTTGATGCTGAAAATGAAATCAGCTAAAATGAAATGACAAAAGAGAAAAGAACATAAGGCTTAACAAGCGGTAATGCCCTTTATCATGTTCGATTGGAGCATCCTTGCAGCTTTATGGAGTATTCTCATTCGCATTGTGTAATTTTCCTTTTTGTACTCTTAACCTATCCATTTTAAACAAGTTTTATGAACTTTGGGGGTAAAGGTTATTGTGAAGAAAAAAAAACGAGGAAAATGATGGAGTATGAGCTAGTGTATGACAGACAAGGGAAGGTTTGTTTATAGCCGTTAGATTTGACCATTGGATTGGTTAGGCAAAATTTTCTTACCCTATATTCCCTGAAAATGTCTCAAAACTTTATGGGTTGGCCTAACTTAAAACGGCTTTACACGAGATCTTCTTGACAAACGAAGAACACTCATCATGTTGTCCAATTAGGAATCCACAAAACAATAACAAAATGGTTGAAGTAATTTACTAATTCTTTCCCTTCATTTCATGGTAACAAAATGGACGACTAAATGTTTGTAACTTTGTACCTAGCTCCACAGCTTTGATGGTCAAATCGACTTCAGAGAAATCAAAATAGAACTACTGTTTGACACTCAATAAGCCTAATGCGAGTGATAAATCAATGAAAGTAAAATAGACTAGATTTGATCGAGTTGTATGACAAATCAATGAAGTAGCACCATTAAGATCACAATTATTTTTGACAAAATTTTCTTTTAAACTTTGCAGCCGCGCTCAAACAAATACTACCACACAAGAACATAACGTCACTAAATTTAGCATGTTGCGACATGTTAAAACTAGAAAACCTATCAAAGAAACTAGACCAATCGGCTGGGGCAAAACACTCGTCCATGAAGAACATGATTGCGCCTGATTGGCCTTGCTTGTAAATTACTAGTTGATTTTCGATTACATGCTGCAACAGTTCCAGTCGGGCATGGCCTAGACAGTACTCGGTGGAAACCAGCCGGGCATCATCGATCTGTGCATTTCAATTGGTATACTTTTGCCATCATCATACTCACATAGTCACACACTGTCCGCCTGGGTGTTCTGAAGAGCACTGGGGTCTTGATCAGACTCATTGCTAGCTCATCGTGCTAGACAGGTGTGCTGCAAGATTCAAATCAATTGCCAAAGGGCACTCATGCATGTCCTGCACTACTCGCCACCACACAACGGCCGGCCCCCATGGAATCAAATTCCACTGCAATTCTCTGCAACCAAACCAAGCCAAAACTGCTACAGTAGTACAAGTACTATAGCTAGTAAAGGTAACCAGTGAAAAATGTCTGTGACACATTCTTGCTCAACTATTTTGATCCAACTACATTCAAAAAAAAAAAAACTATTTTGATTCAACACTGTTCCAAGGCTAAGAAACTAAATCTGTGTAGAGGGTCAGAGCTTCATGATCATGCAGCAAGAAAGAGGTTTTTGCCAAAAGCGTGGTCCCGAAACACAGAAATGAAGGGTTTGGAAATGTTCAAAAAAAATTCCAGCAATAACAAACATGATCATAACACTATGACAGTGATAACAATATATGTGACCACGACTTGATCGCTACAGCCGAGCCCTCCTACCGGGAGCAGCAGCCGGACCAACGCCACCGGACCACCCAAGTCCTAAAGAAAACGTTTCTGATTACTTGATATCCAGCATCGGTCCTTTTCTATCATGTTTACAAGAGGTTTTGAGGTTCGCTATTGTTATCCACTAGTTTTCTCAACTTCAAATTTTGTCTTATAAGGAACACCCAAATTTCAATTTTTTTTTGGTCTGAACTCAAATTTCACTTGATAAGAGGTTTTCGAAAAATTCACTGATTTTTAAATTATGTCTTATAAAAAACATCGAAATTTCAACTTAATATGCATCGTTAACTTATTTCTCTTACGGCGTCAACTTTCGCCATCAGTGGCGATCCGGCATTAACAACTCAGTTGACTATCAATGCAAAAATCACAGGACCACCACTAAGGTCTCGTCATCCCCATTGTGGTGTTCTGACTATGGAGCTATAGGAAACTACGCACCAATAATGCGAATATCTGAGGTGATTGGGAAAACGATATTTCCATTCATTTCAGCCTTGACTCGATGACTCCGGTTCCATACTTCCATAATTCCATTCCCTTGTTACACACTACATAAACTAGCACTCAGCCTTCAATAGTCTTTCAGACACATTGTGAACGGAACAAAAGGTTTCCAAAACCTTAAGTTTTCATTGAAACGAACGCATCAGATTTATATTTCATGTTTGCACAGAGAGAGAGAGAGAGAGAGAGAGAGAGAGAGAGAGAGAGAGAGGAGGATCAAAGATCTTCTATACAAAGGAGATAACATATCTGAGGATGACGACCCCCCATTCATCAGAGGCACGATATGTAGATAGAAATGTAGGAATCATGTCATCTGTTTTCTCATCCATTAGGTTCAACGATGACCTCATGATGGCAACAGATTGACATAATACCATTCCACATCTCCCTCTGGTGTTAATACCTCCTACCATCTGATTTCCTGGTGCCAACCTAAAGACGATACATTGTTATCAGATTACATTCATATTTTCTTATAACAAGAACAAAACGTGACCGTTTCAAGAATGCTGCTCATATATCTACGCTATCAAAGTCGGGACTTAGATATTAGAAAAACTGGAAAAATAAACTTGTCGACCCATCCCCAAACGTTCGCAGATCTGCAGGTTTCACCACTGCCCGGCATAGAGGGCAAGTTCTTTCTCTCTCAAACCTAAAAAGCAAGTAATTCACTGTCAGTCAATGGAAAAATAAAAAAAAGATGATATGAAGAAAGGGCTACAGTGTGAATAGTTGAAGAAAAAAACAAATAACTTCTGGTTTTTACCTCTTACCGGTAGTTGGATCCAAACTATTAAAGAGTTTACTAAGGGGGAAACAAGGGTTTCAACCCAATTTTAACAAGTTCTTTTTCTCAAGTTAACAGTATGAATCTAGATAATGTACCCTCTACGCAATGTGTCAATGACAAACAGTTCTAGTGAAAATTTTAGTGGGTATCAAGGAAAATCTTGCTCCTGACTTTCTATACAGGGAACACACAAGTGTTGAAACAGCATTTCTAATAGAACCTTGTGAACAAATATGTAAAAACTAGGTAAGAAACAGAAAGCAGAAATCTAACCATTCGGAGACACAGTCCTCACAGAAGATGTGTTTACATCGCAATAGGATTGGAGCATGCATCTTCTCCTGGCAGATGGCACAAAGGTCTCCTGCTGCATTTACCTGCATTAAAATACTTGTGAGCTAGAAGGCAAACTAATTATGAAAAAAGGGAGCTGTTATAACTATAAGACAACAGTCAAGATGATTTTTGTACACAGAAGCAAGATGAGTGACACAGATATAAGCAAACTCCTAAACCATTAAGGCGTTTCCTATGGCATGAGAAAGATAAATGTATATCTAGACATTTGAAATCATCTTTGTATTTGCTTTTCATGAAAATTCTTAACAATAAAAGAGTCCTCAAAGATTGGATTTGAATCTAGGAAAAGTCCCAGAAAACAGGGACAGTAAAGAATGTTCAAGCAACTTCAGGATAAAGCACGCCCATATTAATAGGCAACAGAGGTAACAAATAATAGGATACTTAAAGACTTGAAGAATAAACAAGTTGAAGGATACACAGCTAAATAGCTTCTAATTTAGTTGAAAGGACAAAAAGTTACAAATAGTTTAACAAACTAGAGAAGAAAAGATGGGTAGTTACAGATAACCAATAGTTGGCATGATAGAATAATAGCTAAAGACCTTGATGATCCATCTTCCAAAGTATATCAGAACCATTTAGTTAGATTTCATACCTGTTCCAATGTTGCGTGGGACCCATAATGGATATCTTTTCGTGATAAGGCCCTTATAGAAGCAAAAAAGGATTGGACCTGAAAACAAACAAAATGGTATAAAGATATAGATCCATCTCAAGTGACAAGATGATATCCATCATATTCCACTACAACAGTTCATTACATAAGTAGAATTACCTTCTCAACAACAGATGTTAGCTTAAAAGTCAAGTATAATCCTGTAATAAGTGATGAAAAGAGGCTTCCGTATTCTTTGTTCAGGAAGAATCTGTACCAAACAGGTGCTGGTAATAAGGCACGGTACAACAGCAGCGAATACTCAACTACAGTTAATATTTGACCCTTCAAAATGAGATAACAACTGTCAGAAAGTTCTGCAGAACAAGAGTACGTGCAGATTATATGCTTTATAAAAATTTATATTACCTGTTGACGATAGTTATGCCCTCTTCCATTCTTGTAGTATACAAGTAACAAACACTTGAAAGCCATTGTTGCCTGTCTCACCAAAGTATCTGAAAGTGAGAAAAGTTAGAAAACTCCCCTCCCATGAATTCAAATAAAAGTAAATATTGCGCATAAATGAAAACCGGCAACATAAAAGAGAGAAACTTTGAATGTTAACATGTATAAACTAGTATAGAATCAGAAAACACGACAGCTCAATTACTCGTAGAAGCAAAAGGAAGAGGCAACAAAACTACTAAATAAAGGACAAGTTAAATAAATTTTAAACTCAGGAACTCGTTGCAAAAGTCAAATCCCTACTGAAATTCTGTTTACATCCGTAACACATTCTCTTATGAACCTTGTAATAGACAACAATTTAATATAGCATGACAATTTTGTTCACTAAAGTACTAGAAGAGGAAACTGTCGACGTACCATTTACCAAAATGATGAATATTGCATGCCAGAATGGTGGTATGGCTTTGGGAGGAAGCATTGCCAGCGGATATAAAAGATCATCATTTCGATACCACCAGTAAACACCAACCACATGAAGCATAAAAGCACCAGCAATGCCCACAAGAAAGGATATTTTCCTGTCTCCCTACAGAAAAACAATGCTTAAGCTTATTGGTCCGTTTCACAGCAAATTCAAGAAGGGGTGAAACAATAGATAAAAGAACCTTGTAAAACCAAAGGCCACTTCACTCACCTTTAGAGCCGTCTGCTTCCTGACAATATCATTCGACCTATACATGACAGCTGATATCCATATAGTGACAAAGAAACCTGCAAGTTACCACCCAAAATTAATTACATGAATTGATAGACTAGCACTCAAATAATGAAACCAAATTGTTGGTGGGAACCACTCATCACTAACACAAATCATATTAGAACCACTTAGGTGAAGATGTTTTTACCACTCATTTACCTACTGCCAATTTACAGCCAAATCATATTACTTGTGAGAAAGGACATCCTTTCATAATAACATGAAGATTCAGAGTCGACAGTTGTTAAGACTATAAGTAAAAACCATCTTCCTGGTTTAGGAAAACTTATTCTCAAGATTGAAGTGTTTGTGTAAGACGCTACAGCCTCTCACATTCACATGCCTTTAATATTTGATATGAACCATAAGATATTGAAAGACTCCCCACAGAAAACTATCCCACAAACCAATAAATCTCTATTTGACAATTTATCTCCATTGGGTGTTACTATGGAATCTGGGGGTGTTGCCCTGTTACTACTCAAACGAAGTATGCCCTGACGCAAAATGAGCTAAAATTTCTATTTATGTTGCCAATGTTAATAGTTTATTCTACATTACTGTTATCATGAAATAGGAATGTGATAGTACACAGGAAATCATAGTTCCATCAGTGTCGTCTCCCCCCCCCCCCCCCAAAAAAAAAATCTAATCAGAAAACATGTTCTACTAAAGCCTGCATCTTGCATATGCTAGTCCAGATAAAACAGCTAACCAAGATTACCGAGATACACAAAAAAACGAAACCACTCATGCCATAGCTGCATTCAAACTAGGAACAGCTTCTCTGCATTAATGTAACTAATCTTATCAAAGGAAACCGAATGTGACACAACAGATGTGTCAAGAAACTAATCTCACTGCTTGTTTCCCTCGCACAATCCAAGCCGAAACCATTATACACAGTAGTATGCTAAAAGACTGCATCTTTAATGTGCTACTCCAAATAACATAGCTTTTCGAAAAGACGAAAACCAACATAAACATAAAAAGTAAAACACTCATTCCATATATGCATTCTAAACTAGTACCAAATCATCGAAATTGCGAGTACCTTGCAAATGCTGACGGATGAACACAACGAGTAAGAGCAGCGAAAACGGAAGAACCTGCTCAATCCACCTGGCCACCTGTTGAATATCATATCTCTGGTAAGCCGAATCCCTCGAATTCTCCTCCACCCCATTCCCACCCTCCCCGGCCTCATTCTCCGGCGCCGACGGAGCCACCAAGGGAACTCTCTCATCCATCCCAGCCTGACTATCCAACCCCCCCACCCCTCCTCCATCCTGCACCGCCGTCGCTTCCTCACCACTCCCGCGGTCCTCCTGTTCCCCGGCGCCGATAATCCGAATCGAAACCTCCCCGGCGTTGCTGGAGCCGCCGCTCGCGCAGGCCGTCGGAGAATGCGGCAGCGAATCGGCGACGGCGTTGACCGCCAGAGCGTCGCTCTCGTGGCGCGAGGACGACGACGGCGAAGAAGACGAGGTGGGGGAGAGTATACCGGAGTAATCTAACAGAAAAGAAAGCGGCGACCGGAAGAATCGCAGCGCCGGGAATTGCATAGCGCCAAACGACGTCGTCCGATCCTCACCTCCTCCTCCGCCACTACTCCCATTCCCCGGCGGCGTTGCCTCCATCACACAATAAACCCTAACCTAACCTCTCTCCTTCTAGATTCTCTACCTTTTCTCCTTTACTGAGCAAGAATCAGAGAGAGAGAGAGAGAGATAAGCAAAGCGACGACGTTTTGGTTCCGACGATCGGAGAGAGAGAAGGGAGAGGCGACCGTTGAAGGAAGAACAGGTCAAAAAGGGCGCGACGTCGTTTTGGGGAAAAAAACAAGGTTTTAGTGAGAGAGAAAGAGAAGCACTGGAAATTATTTGCAGGAAGCTTTCAACGAAAATATGGGAGATCAACCTCTTCGCCAAGTAACATCAATAAAGCTCATTATTTCTTTTAAAAAAAACTTTATTTTTTAATTTTGTTTTGGTCTCTTGGCCGTAACGTGTTGACTTTTTAATTAAACCAAACTTTATTTTCCGCGTGCTCCGTTACGACGGCATTCCGTCCAGCCAACCAATCAGACACGTGGGGAGACGTGATTGGGGGTTCCAAGGCTGTGACCGTCACTAGCGGTCGACTCCCGGGTTGTTGTTTGTGCAGGTTTATATGGCGGGGTTTGTTTAATGAGCGGGGTTGTTATCTAGACAACTAAACCTCTAGAATGGCTAGCTTTTATTGATATCATATTGGCACACATTATTAGGCAAGCGTTACGCTATGACCTGCGTCGACACGACGAGGCCAACCTAAGAGTGCCGGTCCTGAAAGCCACATACATCACACAAACTTGCGGTGATTCATGACGGAAACATGGAAAAAGTTTAGTTTTCTTGTACGAATTCTACAAATCCTTGTCGTGTAAAGGAAGACGACACACAGTATGTATGGTAAGTAGAGTGGTGGATTGATGGATTAGCCCCTCCAGTTGTCCTTCCTCTGCCTTATCTCGCGCAGAGCGTCCACAGCATTGTGGCAACCAAACTTCTCCTGTAAAACAAGCAAATTACGTAAGTTGTAAGGAAAGCTGTACCGCCGCAAGGATAGCTAACACCAACTTAATATGCTCAAACATCGGTTTTCAATTTTTCATTCATACGACTTATATAGTGATTTGTCTCTGAAAACCATGAAAAGGGGCCTGCAACTAAATGAGAAGAAATAAACCTGAAGCTCTGGCATATCAGCCCGCACAAAAGGGTTTGTTTCCATCTCGCTCTCAATGGTTGAGGGAACCGTTGGGAGACCTGCTTCCCGCTGCTGCTGTGCCCAGGATAACTTCTGCTTTATCTTTGCATTGTCTGGCTCCACTGTCTGAGCAAATTGCAGGTTTTTCACTGTGTACTGCAACAACACAACAACAATTCATCAAATATTTATGCTGCAGCTTATAAGCTGTAATATCTATAGGAACTGTGCCGCATCATAAATAACTCAATTAGTACATTGAAAGATGTGTCCCATAAGCATCACTCTACGCAGTACTACATGGCTAAGTACTAATATATCCAGATGATTATAGAAAAGATATCAATCCTACAGTTAGTTCCTCGCTTGTACTCATAACTCATGTACAATATGTACTTGCAGGTCAGACTATTTACAATCCCATGTTAAACAACCTACTCCAACTTTATCTACTACTGCTCAGATGAATTTAAAATATCCCCAATTCTGATATTACGAAACCCTCAAAACACCCTCTTACCTCATGACCACAGTAAACTCGTGTAGGCTTTGGCAATGAAGCCAAAGTTACACACAGTGACTGATGCATCTGTTCAGCTGTTCCTTCGAAAAATTTGCCGCAACCAGCTACAAACTACACAGAGTAACAACCACAACCAACTGCTTGCATCCTTAGTAGAGACATAAAGCAAGGCAATGACAAATTTAGGAAGAAAAAAAAAAAACTAGTTAATCCCAAGGCTTCCTTATAAGGGCATCAATTAGGTTTGGTGTTCCAAATATCAATTATTAGATATCATTACATAGGGACACATGTGAGATTAACTTCATAGTGCAATACAGTAACTCACATGTATCTTGCACAGTGCATTCAGACAAAAATAGACTATGGAAAGTAGGTATCCTAAAAGGTCTTTCCTGATACATGCTAAAACTTTTGGTTGCAGAGAAACCAAGGCTTCTTCCAAAACTTACCAGTGTGTCTCCGGTGAAAACAGCTGGTTCCTCTCCTTCTTTGCTAGTCACATAATAGCTTATGTGACCTTTTGTGTGACTGATGAGATCAATGAGAAGAAAACAAAAATTAAAAACATCAAAAAAGGAGCTTGTAGATAGACGATCCTAACCACCAAATAACAATCAGGCAAAAAAGAAATAGTAGTATATTAGAATTTACTAAGGTAGTAGGAGAGCAGCTAATCTAATTTTGATTCACTTGGCTCTGTGGCAGTTTTTCATTTTCACTAAAGTACTGAGTTTCTAACTCTCTAGTACATTGTGAGTAGATATATTGGCACAGCTTAACAGGAAGTAAGTATATCTTGCATCAAAGAAATGTGTTGCATCAATAGTTCAATACTTCTGTAAGTTCAAAACAATCGCATAATAATAAGGTAATCATATGACATTGCTCGAAAATCTATAGTTAAAAATGCAAAAAAATTATTCCAAAAAGACTCAGCATACAATCCATTGCATTATTTGCATAGCAGAATTAAGACCACAAGACAATTCCGAATAGTAAAAACCATACCATGGTGTGTGAAGTGACAGTATTCGAGTATCAGCCCCGAGCGTAATCTTATCACCATTGTCCACCTTATCAGTGCACCCCTTCACATTATCAACAGAACCGCCATACACCTTTACACCAGGCACCAACTCCTTTATCTTCTCATTTCCACCCGCATGATCCCTATTACATAACATGGCATTAAAGATATGTCAAAATTAACTCAAATCAAAAAGTACATAGCAACTTAGTAATTCAGATTGCCAAACTAACATACATAACAGAAACACAGTAAATTTTAATAATTGAATCAAGAAGGGTGAAGTAGTGGATTGTACCAATGGTGGTGAGTGGTGAGGACGATTTTGACTTGGGCACCGTGTTCTTGAGCCGCTTTGAGAACCTTTTTGGGTTCAACAGGATCCACAACCGCCGCTTCTTTGGTGCTCTCGTCAATGATTCTGATTCACCCAAAACGAAAGTAAAACTGTAACAATCAAAGAAGAAGGGTGATTTGAGATGAAATTGAAGAGTGGGTTTGAGCTTACAGGTATGCGTAATTGTCTTCCAAGCAAGCAACGTGGTGGATTTTCATCTTCTCGGATTAGTGACAGTGCAACTGAGAGCTTGAGTAGTCTAGTACTCTGGTTCTTCAAACTGCGATTACAGAGTCAATCAATACAGCATAAGAGCGCCACGTATCCAGTTTACACGTGTCAGCCGTCGAGCCTGATGAGTAGACTGAACAAAAATCGATTTTTTTTTTTCTTGACGACCTTTATTTTTATTTTTTAACGAGAGCAAATGTGTCCATTTCACGACTAATCCTAGACATTAGGATTATGCAGCATGAGATTTGAGGAAAAATAATGTTACTCCAACAAAATTTTGAATTGTCTACGCAACTCACGTAAATGTAAACAACAACTTGCAAAAATTGATAAAATATATGTATGTTTTAAGTCTTTCAGGTCATACAAACGAATTTTGTTACTATTAAAAAAACCGTTCTTTAATAAAAGCTAAATTTAAATTTGACAGGCTCGTGGTTACAGATAAACTCAGATCCGGATCTGAGGTGAGGTCGAAGAGGCGGCCGTCTCAGGCCCAAAAAATTAAGAGATATCAGAAGAAAATTCAGTATGACCTTCTTTCTGTCATCCAACTCCCTATCGCAGTAATAACACCACACCTCCGACGCCACCCTCTTCTTCCTCTTTTCCATTATGCCCTTCTCTTTGAGTCTGGGTCTTCTTCTTCATTTACGTTTTCTCTGAGTTTATGGGTTCTGCAGAGGAAGAGAAGAATGAGATATGTGGTCCCTTTTGTTTTATTTTGTTTGTTTTTTTTATTTCCTTTGTATTTTATGTATGTTTTTTTACCGACTGTAAAAAGTTGTTTCTCATTTAACCTAAGTTTTTCTTTAATGGCCGATTGGTTTTTTTTTTTAAATCATGAGAAATGACACAATTTTTAAAATTAGTCTCAGGTCTTAAAATTTTAGGTCGAGCCTTGGATAAACCTAATTATAACGGCAATTCTAAAAGTGGAAATGAGATGAGCAAGAAAGAGGTGTGGTCGGAAAACATGTTTTACTAAGTTGTTGACTTATTTAAGTTGCTTTAATATTGGAAAAAGGAATTAAAAAAAAAATAATAATAATGGAAAAAGAGAAACAAATTGAAGTTGGACTACATAGATTGGGCGTGACAGAACTGAGGCCCAGATTAAAACCCTAAGACGGTCACACCTGTATCTACTATAAAACCCTTATTAGGTTTCTGTGGTGCCAAAATCGCAAGCAGCAGCAGGAAGGAGAATCAGGAGGTCACCATGGGGAGGAGTAAGTCCCTTTCTTTCTCTCTTCTATTTCGTTCTTCCTTATTGATTTCATTTTATTCGCACATCGATGTATTATTTCTATACAGAATTCCCCGATTTAGATCTAGATAATTCATTTTGTTGCTGGTAGATAGATTTTGTTGAGAACGATTTAACGATTTGTTAATCTACTTGGTTTTGCGAGCTGTTAAGCAATTGTACTCATGATTTTCTGCGTTTCGGTACAGAAATGGAACGTGTATGTGCTTAATCGGTCCGTTTCCTAATTGTTAGTTTCGATTCAAACGTGTTGAGCTAATAAAACAATCCTACACTGTTATTTTCCTCCAGCATATCGAGATGTTTGTTACATGGAATTTTATTGTGTTTTCGACATTCGATTTTTTTTCCCCATTTGATTCGTATGTGTGACTTTTGTAATTATGTCGTTATTTTATGTAGTTTTAATCAATCATGATGTTTGTGATTTGCTGATGATTTTGTGGATTTTGTGGTGTTTGTTAGGACCTGCGAGGTGCTACAGACAAATAAAAAACAAGCCGTACCCCAAGTCACGGTTTTGTCGTGGTGTCCCTGATCCTAAGATCAGAATCTATGATGTTGGGATGAAGAAGAAGGGTGTTGATGAGTTCCCCTTCTGTGTTCACCTTGTCAGTTGGGAGAAGGAAAATGTGTCGAGCGAGGCTCTCGAGGCTGCTCGTATCGCCTGCAATAAGTACATGGCTAAGTTTGCAGGGAAGGATGCTTTCCACTTGAGAGTCAGGGTGCATCCGTTCCATGTTCTGCGCATCAACAAGATGCTTTCATGTGCTGGGGCAGATAGGCTCCAGACTGGAATGAGGGGTGCTTTTGGAAAGCCGCTTGGAACATGTGCTCGAGTTGCTATTGGACAGGTCCTTCTTTCTGTTCGCTGCAAGGATGGCAACAGTCACCATGCACAGGAGGCCCTCCGTCGTGCCAAGTTCAAGTTTCCTGGTCGCCAAAAGATCATTGTTAGCAGGAAATGGTATGCTTTCGCTCTATATTAGCATTTATTTGTTCCACACATTTATATGGTTTGTCCTGGTGTTGCATGCTGTAATGAAACAGCCTTTCATGTAGAAATTATATTGTTCAACTTTTCACCTCTAATTTTTTGTGTTTCTCTCAGGGGATTCACCAAGTTTAACCGTAATGACTATGTGAAGTTCAAGTCTGAGGGCAAAATTCAACCAGATGGTGTTAATGCTAAGGTAATACTTACATCCACCTGCAAATAAATGTTGGCAACTTGGAATGAAACATTATACTTTTAGTAATAAGCTATTCTTTTGGATTATTTGTTCTTTTGATACCTCAGTTTGATCATTCTTTTACGTTGTTAGGACCTTAGTTAACTGTGCCAGTTTAAATTGCTACCTCTTGCCACATTAGTTGCTGAAATTGGTGCTAGTTAAACTCTGGTATCTAATGGCGTCTTATATTTGACTGCAGCTTTATGGGTGCCATGGTGCTCTTGCTAACCGTCAACCTGGAAAAGCTTTCCTGTCTGCACCCGTTGCTTGAAGAATAAGACTGCTTTAGTTGCGACCTCATGCAGGACTCTTGTCGAGCATTAAACTAATGTTGAGTTTGTTAGTCTGAGTTGTGAACGCCAGTAATATTGATGTCAAGACGCTTTTTGTTTTCAACTACAGAGATTAAGACTGCAGTTTTATTTAGTTGATTGTTGGTTTCTCTATTAATTGTGCAGTATGTTCACATATCCTCTCTGAACCATGCCATCACTCCTCATTTCGTCTTCCTTCTAACACACCACCATCATTTTCCTCCCCTTTCTCATTGGTGGCCTTCTTCACTCTCTTCCATCTCCTTGTTCTCCATCTAGTCATTCACGCTTAAACTGCAAACGCAATCACTGTTTATCTCCATGTTGCTGAACCCTAGTTGAATGGCAGAACCAATGTCCCAAGGACTACAGCATCTGTATGTCCCAAGCCATATGGTCGATGTCATCTATGCTACGCTCCCCAGCCGTCTCAATCCAAGCTCCGATAGGAGCGTTTGAGGTGTCTGAGACGGCTTGAGCTTAGTGCATAAATTTGGCGTCTGGGAGGCAGGGCGTCTGAAACGTATAGAGTCGATCATAAATTTTGCTAGTAATTTTGGAAAATTAGTTCAGAAAACAAATGGATCATATTTACCTACCATGGTAAAATTAATTTTTAACCACAGTAAATGGTGATGGCTTACATGTCATTTGTAAAACAAAGAGTGAACCTCTAATTGAGAAGAATAGAGAGCTGAAGAAGAAGAAGAAGAAGTCCATGGCAGTGTGAGCTTGCTTGGTTAAGAAGACAGAAATCAACACCACTCTTTCACTCTTGTTGAATCCAAAATCCCCAAATCAAACGCACCCTAAATTCCCAAATGTCAAAACCCTCATCTCGAATCTTCCAAGGTCTCCTCCGCTTCCACCGCCACCAAATCTCCACCACCACTTTCCGCCGCACCTTCCACCACCACCACTCCAATTCTCCCCCCGATTCCCCGCTCCCCCAAAACCCTTTGCCGCCGGCGGGCTCAGATTCTTCTCGTTCAAGCCGGACGCCGGCAATGCGAAGAGAGTTCTCGAGAAGCCGCTGGCGGCGGCGTCGTCGACTTTCCACCGGTACCAGGAGGCGCTAGGGTTGCAGGTGGAGGCGTTCTGGAAGAGGAACAATCTGGTGCTGGTCGGAGCTGGAGGAGTTGTGGTGTGCGCGATTCTCTGGAAGATCATGTCTGGGATTGCCAGCACTTTTGTGCACCTTTCGGAGGGGATGGCCAAGTATGGCTTCTTAGCTCTCTCTTCTGCCATGGTCGCTTTCGCCGTAAGTTTTGTTCTGAATCACAATGCCGGTGTGTTCTTGTTGTTTTGGTTTGTTTCGCAGTAGCATAGGACAGCTGAATTTGTAGAATGTACTAGTTGACAAGTGATTTCAGCTAATAGTGTTGGATTATCAAAACAATTAGAATGAGCATCGGACTTATTGGAACAGGTGTTGTAGTTTTGCACTCTCTGACTGTAGGTCCATCATATACCGTTCAGCTTGGAATCTGGTAGCACTTAATGCAATGGCTGAGTGGTAGCATATTGACCTAACACTCGCACTTTGCATTTTGCAAGCTCAGATTGTCTTTCAAGGGGATTTGTTTTGCTTTATTAGGTCTAAATATGATCACAAGTTGAAGTACTCGTATCCAGGATTGTATGACTCGAAATCTAGATAATGCGGTTGCTATCTGTGTGATTGTCTGTCACTTCTCAGTCTTGATTTAGTTTATAGATTTTACCGTTTTGAGGGCTGAACGTTTTTTTCTTCTACTCAGGGCCTTTATCTGCGCTCGAGGTACACAATCAATCCTGATAAAGTATATAGGATTGCCATGACAAAGCTCAATACATCTGCTGGGATTCTTGAGGTCATGGGTGCTCCTCTAACAGGATCAGATCTAAGAGCCTATATAATGTCCGGAGGTGGGTTTCAACTGAAAAAATTCAAGCCAACTCTCAGGAGCAAGCGATGCTTCCTCGTTTTCCCAATACGAGGTTCTGAAAGAAAAGGTCTGGTCAATGTTGAAGTAAAGAAGAAGAAAGGCCAGGTTTGTGCTTATGTTTAGATTTAGCTATCTGATATAATTCTATTGCGGTTGTCTTCTCTAATGAATATGAGAACTGTGGAATCTCATGTCCATGAAAAAGGGAAAAAGTTGATTTCGGTGCAATAACCTTTGGTTACCCATTCACCATCTTCTTCTCTCTCTTTTTTTGGTTGATCATTGGGTCATTAGCCTATAAATCTACTGGGATTTTTCCTTTTTAACAAGCTGAAGGGCCTTTAAGGTCTTTAGAAGCATTTTGTTTCTATTCTTTCCTAGTCTCCTTTAGCAATACCAAATGCAAGTTCAAACTAGTAGCGTATATTGAAAATTAGATGGCTAGATTTCTATGTTGTGAAACTTGTGACGAGTTCGTTGTATCTATCTAATACTGTTTTTATACTACACCACGGTTTTTGTCTCTGAAAGAGAGCAGATTGAGTGTATTCTCTGCACACAGCTAAGTTATGGCTACTAGATATAACTAGTAGATGGAGGACTGTTGAAACCATGATTTTGGTGTAATGACTTAAGAGGTACTCTGATGGTCAAATTTTTCTCATTAAAGATTTTGGGTGTAATCTTTCTGTGCAGTATGATATGAAGCTATTGGCAGTGGACATTCCCATGGCATCAGGACCCGACCAACGGTTATTCCTGATTGGGGATGAAGAAGAATACAAAGTTGGCGGTGGACTAATATCTGAGTTGAGAGATCCTGTTGTGAAAGCAATGGCTGCAGAGAAGATTTTTGATAATCTTGATCAGATTGAAGATGAGGAGGATGCTGAAAGAGAACGTCTAGAGGCAGAAAGAAAGGATCGTGAAGAAATTGAGAAGCTTGAAAAAGATGGGAAAGATGGGACACAGTGAGATTTTTTTCCCTCTTATAGAATTTTGTTTCTTATCCTTTCTATTCTCTTCTTGGTTTGTTTTCATAGAGGAGTTGTAAATAATGCGCCAGTCTTTGACCAAATTGTCTCAGATTACTGTAGATTACCTTGCATTTTTGTTTTTTCTTTGCCGAGTTGGCGACAAGGTTTAACATTGTGCTGCAAATAGCCAGCTTTGGAAATTTCTGAAATTAAGATGACCCCCTAAGGGGAAATAAAGATGAACAGTTGAAGCCACAAGCATATCTTGATTCTTTGCTTTGATCTGTACTACTGTTCACACTGCTTCTAAATTATGCTATGTCATTCGAGAAATATGATCCGAGCATCAGTCCTTACTGTCTTGAGTTTTTCTTCCATAACTCCCCTGGGCCGTTCTAAATAACTCCCCTGGGACACAATGCAAATTGCATCAGTGCTTGAGGTACTAATGTTTCAAGTACTAATGTTCGAGCTACTATTGTTTCACGTACCCATCTGTTGCAGAAGAAAATTCTGGTTAATTGTGAAGCTTTTATGTAAAAAGTTGGAATATGGAATGTATTCCAAGGAAGCTAAATTTAGTGCCTGAATCTCCGTTTTGGGTCCCTCCTCACATTGTATCACTTTCAGATGAGTTAGACGATCACCTGCAATTAAGGGACTCGCTTGAATCCGGGCCATCCGGCAGCTAATTAAGGTCAAGCTTTCGAGTAACACACATACAGAGAAGAGATTTGGCATCAGAGATTGATCAAAGATAACATCTTTTAGAGAAAGAGTAGTTAGCCGAACAAAACCAGTAGTTGCATGTCTGAAGTTACAGCCCTTTAATGATAGATGTTTTAGATTTAAAGTCGAGCCAACATGTAAACTCGGAGGAAAAACATAGCCCGAATGAAGAGCAAGTGTAAGATGAAGCTCTTCAACACCTTTCATAGCTGCGAGACGAATCCATTCATTAAGACTGACATGAGATTCAAGAGGAGAATGGCATTGCAATGTGGAAGTCTGAAAGGCTCTACCTTGTTACCATGATATTGCTGCAAGTATTTACTCACGTCACAAAAATCTCGGCACTGCTGCCACAAATCGTATTCTACGAATTCGCTCCCAAAGATGTTATCATAGTCGAGTTCAAGATTGCGCCTTGTTAGTATTGCATGAGATAGAAGTTTCCAATTTGGAGGGAAAGCCAGAACAGTATTCACTGCGTCTTTTAGAGGTAGCAATGAGACCATGTATTCCATCCTGTAATCTGGCAACTCGGTAATGCCACATCTTCTACGTTTTTTCTACTCACCTGATATCACCATAGCTTAACTTCCGTCGTAAGAGAAGCTCTAGGAGGAGGTGTACCCTAATGAGTCCCAAGGCTTTAAATACTAATGAATCCCACAGGAGGGTAAATCTAGGACTCCTTTCGGCTCTAGGATTTCTGGATTTGATTAGGAAACCGAGTCCTAAGTGGCAAAAGGTCTGTATGCATTACAAAATATATCCCTGAAGTCAACTAAGAGTGTTACTATTACTTAGGTATCCAACTGCAGGTTGAATCCCTAAGCTAGGTCTAGTTCAACACCCGACAAAGTATTTTAGATCGACAACCTAACATGTTAGACTATTTGGCTAAATCCTATGCTAAAAGAGGAGATATAAACTTGTCAAGGATACACATCAATACTCCCGTAAAGTACTTTACCAAACAACATAGGAACTTCACTTCCATAAACGTTTTAGAACAAAATCAGGAACCTTAGATGACCTGCATCGGTAAGTAACTAACATCTGAACACTACACAACAATTTAGCTAGCACTTCGCTTAAGCATACTTAGAACTTAGAGAATTCAGATATGCAAACATTTTAGTCTGTGCAGAAAAAGGTTGTCATAAATTGGTGAGGTTGAAATCGATAAGAATATGGAGCAAAGAAATCTTTCCAACACAACGAAAACTTCCATTCATCAAAACCCCAGAAAGAATAGATATATAATAGTTTAGAACAAACATACTAGGCCATATATGATCCATTTCTTAAGCATAAACTGGGCTACATTAGTTGATTAATACCCAAAATCATCCCCAAAACCCATACCCGTAAGCACTCATTTTCCAGCTTTGTCTTCCTCCTCCTGCTTCTCATCAACCTTCTTGTTCATTTCCCTGCAACAAAAAAAGTAAATTTTTAGACATAACCAGATATACACATATAACCCATTCACGAATTAAAAACATTACTCACCCACACTCGTCAATGCCGAACAACTTGAGGCAATCTCGCTTGACGAAAGAGACATCGGCGGATCTGTACAAGAGTAGAAGCTTTTTTTGGCTTTAGTCAATTAAATTTTTTGAAAAGAAAGAATAATAATTAAGAAACAAAAAGGTAGTCCGGATATTTTATGTTTTGTACTATTGTTGTCTGTTTTAGTCGATTTTGTTTGAATGTGAGTTTTTTTTTTTTTTTTTTTTATGAAAATATCTTTTGTTTGAATGTGAGTTGTTTATGTCTTTAATATACTCGATCGATCCAATATGTTTGTCATGATATCATATATAGAACCTCCATCTATGCTTGTTTATAACAAACTCCGTGTATCCACAAAGATATTGATCCCAATAAGCCAGTAGAATATTTAGCATATTCCAGTTTGGCTTGTTCTTACAAGACAAAAGAAGGAAGGAATAACCCGCGATAAACTACTTGGGTCTTCACCGAGCACATCGCATCAAGAGAACCAAATAGTCACCCACGGACTACTTTTAGATGTTCATCCCCTAAAAACAGATATGCTTGAACTTCTACTGCGATGCCAATGCGAAATGTATTCACCATTCAAAAAAAAAAATGTGTATTGTAAATAATATTAACTCACTTAACTTATTTTCAATTGTTGATATTCAGTTGAATATTGTTGTGCAGTTTAAATTAGAATCGTGGGAATCATCCGAGATCCATTCTCTTCTTGGTTCGTTTTCATAGAGAATCGAAGTTGTAAATAATGCGCGAGTCTTTGACCAAATTGTCTCAGATTACTGTAGATTACCTTGCATTTTTGTTTTTTCTTTGCCGAGTTGTGAATCAAGGTTTAACATCCTAATGCAAAATAGAAAATTAGTAGAATGGTTCCTTGTCTGTCTTTGATTAGTCTCAGACCCATCATATATTAGTATAATTACAAGCTCTTCCAAATAGGGTGCAGCCTTGAGGAGATCCAGCACAAAATTGACATCAACATATTCCTTGTCTTGCATTCTATATCGATCTAGGACAAATATCCAAGTTGAGTTGCTTGAGATTTCCATAAGTTGGTATGCTGCTGATTCGGGGCAGTCCCGCCGGCATATGCAGATGAAGAGTCTCAAGCCCGGGAGAGACAATGCAAACTGCTTCAGTGCTTGAGGTGCTAATGTTTCATGTACCCTTCTGTTGGAGAAAAAGATTCTGGTTAACTGTGGATCTTTTATGTAAAAAGATGATACCCCTTTGCATATCATCAATGTCAATTCCAAACCCTCTCCTTGTTTTTCTTGTTGAGCTCTGAATCAGAAATTCCCTTGTTCTTAAATTCATTTGTTGTACTCTTACTCAAAGCGTTAGAAATTTCCATCTCTTACTCACTGAGACAATAATGTACGTTTATGTCCATGGTCCATGCTTCCACCTATCGATCACTATAATTAACCACATTTTCTTTCAGAAATATGATTAACACTTGGTAACCCTACCATGTGAGCTGAAGATATCTCTCTAAGTATTGATATAATCACATATTTGAAGTCAAAACAAGAGACTAGTGATTCATAATAAACATCTCTAAGCAATTGCATCTATTAAAGGTACACATTCTACGATTACCAGACACCTCTATATCTCATAATTATTGATTATTACAAAGGCCACTGAACACGACATTAGGTTTGGAGGAATTATTCTTTTCCTACCTAAAAAATTCAAAAGGTGTGGTTTGTGGACACAGTACTCCTTCAGCTAAGAACTGACATGGGAATCATTTTGCTTTTCTACTATTCCAGAGTGCATATTACTTTAAACCTTTAGCATGGGACATGGTTAATGTATGATTAGCTTTTCTGGATTGCAATTGCTATGTATAATTGCTAAACGTTAGTGTTTTAGAATAACTTCTATTTACTAATCATTTTTTTTACTGTTCTTCCTACCTGACACTCCTGCTCATAACTCCTATAATGAAATCAGTAATTACCAATTCATGAGAAACTTCTGTTTCCACATCATATATGGCATGAGACTGATATTCCCGTTTCATTCAAAATTTGAGCTCCTTTTGATAGCTCCTGAGAGTGTGAGTGCTGGAAGTCGGAAGTTCAGTCTTTTTGCAGGTGGGATTTCTGGAGTCTGTGACACATTGTATTGATCATCATTTCTTGCAGGTGAAACAAAACTCTGTGATCACTATCCTTCACTTGTTTTGTTCGAAACTCGATCTCTTTCTTAAACCTCTCACAGATTTCAGTATATGATGAAAGTTTTGCTTTTGAACATTATCAATCTGCAGCATAGTAAATTCATTATGTAGTGAATGTTCTTGATAGAGAGAATAAGCATATCTGAGGCTGGCAGACTGGAGTTGATTTCCAGTGCTTATGGTTATGAACCAATGTATCTGCATATATATTTATTCACTGATATAAGCAAATCTAGGCCTAAAGAGCATCAAATTACAAAGTAGTAAATCTATCTATGAAGATATGAACTTTTTCTTTTTCTTTATGAAATGGTGAACGCTATCTTCTCCTTGGATTCCACAGTTCCACTACATTTCTTTGTATATTGGTTACTTTTCTTCACTTGTTCACAAACTTTAGAGTGCTAAGTTTCTGCTGAGGGGAAAGTTGCAGCTGAGTTTGGGTGACAGCTCTCTCCTTCCTTTGGCTTTTCTTTTTATCTTTTTCTTTTGGGTAAAGAAAGAGCACTTTGCTTTTCTAATATACCAAAGTTGTAATCAGCCCTTTTCACAGTAAGGTTTTCTTTGCTATGTTGAGATTTAGGGTCGGGAATTTGGAGTATTGGGATTTGAGTTGTGACAAAACAAAAAGGGTATAGGATTAAAGGGTGTTCTCTGCTATTTGTATCCCACTTCATAATTAACTAACTTTGCTTCATTTTTTTGGTTTCTCATTTTCATTCTGAGCAGAAAACCATGAACCTCAAGTCCTCCATTGCTGAACTTATCTTCCTTTTCCCTATACTCCCTTTCTTATTTTCCTCAGTCATTGCTGACCTCAACTCTGATAAACAAGCCCTCCTTGACTTTGCTGCCAATGTCTTTCATACACAAAAACTCAACTGGAATGGATCTACACCAGTTTGCTCCTCTTGGATTGGAATCACTTGCAATCTAAACTACACCAGTGTGATTGACATACATCTTCCTGCCATTGGACTCTTTGGCTCGATCCCAAACAACACTATTGGAAAGCTTGATGCCCTTAGAGTCCTTAGCCTCCACTCCAACTTTCTCTATGGAACTCTTCCTTCTGATGTTCTGTCTATTCCTTCATTGAAATATCTTTACCTCCAAAACAACAACTTTTCTGGTGCCATACCTGCTTCTCTCTCCCCCAATCTCATTGTATTAGAGTTATCCTTCAACTCTTTATCTGGGATCATTCCAACCATCATTAGTAACCTGACAAGGCTTGTAGAGTTGAGTCTTCAAAACAATTCTATCTCTGGTCCCATCCCCAACCTGAACCTCACAGGGCCTAAACTTTTGAACTTGAGCTATAACAACTTGAATGGCTCAATTCCATATTCCCTCCAAAAGTACCCTCATTCCTCATTTCTTGGGAATTCTCTCTTATGTGCGGAACCTCTAAACCATTGTTCTAAGATCTCAACCTCTTCATCACCTTCACCTTCCCCAATTTACTTGCCTGCAGCCTCACCTGTAATCGTGGAAAATCGACACACCAAAAAGTTACTTGGCCTAGGATCTATCATTGCTTTGGCGACTGGGGGAGCTGCTGTGTTGTTTCTTTTGGTCATCATAGGCATCATGTGCTGTTTTAAAAGGACTAGCAAAAGAAGCAGTGGCATGTTGAAAGGGAAGAGTGGTGCCTCTAGTGATGAAAAGACTGATACGAAGTCTATAAGTTTCGGAAGTGGAGTGCAAGCGGCAGCAAAGAACAAGCTGTTCTTCTTTGAAGGATGCAATTACAATTTTGATCTTGAGGATCTACTGAGGGCATCCGCTGAAGTTCTTGGAAAAGGAAGTTATGGGACAACCTACAAGGCTGTTTTGGATGAGGAAACAATTGTCGTAGTGAAAAGGTTAAAGGAAGTTGTTTTGGGTAAGAGGGAGTTTGAGCAGCATATGGAGGTTGTGGAGAGGGTTGGAAAGCACCCAAATGTTCTGCCTCCTAAGGCTTATTATTATTCCAGAGATGAGAAGCTTTTGGTCTACAACTACATGCCAGCAGGAAGCTTGTTTGCTCACTTGCATGGTATATATGTGTAATCTAAACATGTTTTCACTTCATGCACATGTCATAGTTTCAGCTATAATGCCAACTGCACCAAATCTGTTATGTGTCAATACACATTTGACAATTCATCTTTTGACGTCTAAATTTATAGGAAGCAGGGATGCTGGAAGAATCCCGCTTGATTGGAATTCAAGACTAAAGATAGCTCTTGGAATTGCAAGGGGAATTGCTCACATTCATTCTGAGGGTGGCGTAAAATGCATCCATGGTAACATAAAATCCACCAATGTCCTCGTAACCGAAGAACTTGAGGCTTGCATCTCAGATGTTGGGTTGACTCCTCTAATGAACTTTCCCATGGCTACATCCATGTCACGAAGAGCTACTGGATACCGAGCACCAGAGGCAATTGACATGCGCAAAATGTCCGACAAATCAGATGTATACAGCTTTGGTGTGCTCCTACTCGAAATGCTGACAGGGAAAACCACACTTCAATATGCAGGGCACTATGATGATGTTGTGGTTGACCTCCCAAGGTGGGTGAAGTCTGTCGTTCGCGAGGAATGGACTGCTGAGGTTTTCGATTTGGAGTTGCTTAAACAACAAGGCATTGAAGAAGAGATGCTGCAGATGCTGCAGATTGCATTGGCATGTGTAGCAAAGCTACCTGAGTCACACCCCAAAATGGATGAAGTTGTTAGAATGCTAGAGGAATTTCGGCAGTCTGATACCAAGACTAGGCCTTCCTCTGAATCTGAGCTTCATACCCCATAAAAGCTTTAGTTTCCTTTATTTGGAATGGAATGTAGCAACTTCAGATGCATGTCTGCAATTTGAAAATAATGTTCGATGCTATTGTTTCCCCAAAATAATCTTCGATGCTGATGTTGCAATTTTTGGCCATTTTCATTTTTTTAAAATTGTAAATAGGAATTGTTCTTCTATTACAGCTCCTATTTACAACTTTGAAAAAAATTAAAATGGCCAAAAATTATTATTAATTCTCAAGTTCAATATCTAATCAGACTTTCTATATATTATGACAAGCCAGTCGTTTTTCTTTCATATATATCTTGAATCAGTGTTCCTAAAATTTTTCATTTCTCTGTCTAACTGTCTTCCATCCCCAAATTCTTGGCCGGGACTATTCTTTCCTGGTTGAATTTAGGGGTCAATCACCATGAAGGATTTCAAATGTGAAAGGTAGATGTTCTAATCAAATTGGATATTTATCCCATATCTTTGTTTACATCAAGATTCTAATCATTTTCCCTTCAAAAAAAATAAATCATGTTGCTAATTTTTTAGATCGATCAAATTCTTGTTTTCTTTTCAATTATCTTTATCCTTAGTTTGATGTGACAAGAATGTAACTTAATTTGCAAAGGCCATCTTCCACATTACAAATTATCATGAATCATTCGACGTCGGATTAGAATACATTTTGTTAAAATGGTATGATGGATTGAATTGAAGAAGATCCGTTTTGCTTTACATGGCCTAGCATTGTCTTCTTGTTTTTACTGAAATTGAGGGCATTATTATGCAAGAGGATCTTTCGTGGAGGATCATTTTCATTACTATGCAAACTAAGAGTTTGTGTTTCTGATCTGATGTACGTGCAATGTAAACCATTTGGTTCCTCAGAGGTTAATCTTCTTCGGGTTTGGCTGTGCGCACTCAGATGGGAACTTGTTGTTCTTCTTGTATGGTAAGTTTCATATAACATAATTGATAGAGAATGATTGTTTGTTGCACCAACTGAGGAATATATTTGATTCTTGCAGTTTTCTCGAGATGATAGTGATAAGGGTCAACCTGATGTTCGTGAAGCCGGTGGGAATGTGCACTTTATAAGGAACATGGATAATTGGGAAACAATGTTATCAGAAGCAATCAAGGAAGACAAACTTGTAAGTTTCTATGGTTCTCATCAGAAATCCCACTTATGCCTAACCATTTGCCTAATACTTTCATTGTCCTATAGGTTGTTGCAAACTTTGGTGCATCATGGTGCAATCCTTGTATAACTATTGCACCGGTCTTTGCTGAGGTAGCAGATAAACATCCTTCAATATTATTTCTAACCGTGGATGTCGACGACCTCACTGTAAGTATAGAAAAGTGCTCATCCAATTCGACTTATGTGTTCTTGTTTGAATGCAATATTTCGGTTCACAAAGCAATATCTTGATGAATGCAATATGTGTTCTTGTTTGAATGCAGGATTTGAGTAATTCATGGGACATAAAAGCCACTCCAACATTTGTTTTTCTCAAAAATGGAAGACAAGTCGATACGCTAGTTGGAGGAAACAAGACTGAGCTCCAGAAGAAGATAGCTGCTATGTCTCAGTTAGCAACCATGTCTCGTCATTGACTCTTAATTTTGTGATGATCACATAAGTTTCTAGTTGCGGATATTCTCAGGAAAACCAGTCATATTTACTGATGTGATTCTTAGTTTTCATAGTTAGACCATCAGGTCAGAGAATTTTGGGTTCATAGATTGAGCAAAGGCAATGTAAATATATAATATCTTTTTGTTGCTTGTAAGGTTGGGAAGTTGAAACAAAACCACAACTTGGGAACTCAGTTTGAATAAGTTGTCCTGCACATTTGAAAAAAAAAAAAAAAACAATAATGCTGCAGGAGCTGAAGGCAACTGAAATATTTTGTTTAGCAAATTCACCAAAAATTATTCAGCGCACCCGGTTTCTTCAACTCACTCAAAAAGACATCTACCCCTCTATACGTCTCTTACCAAAATCCACAGAAATGAACGCTATAGAAGAAGTTTACTTGCTATCCAAGTCAATGCTCCTAATGGCACTCGCCACCACCGTCCCCGGATACTGGTTCACAGTCTTCCACATCGACCGGATCGGCCGGTTCCCAATCCAACTCGGGGGCTTCATTCTCATGTCAATCTTCATGGCCATTCTCGGATTTGAATACGAAGATCTCAGAGAGAAATGTCCTTCAGACTCAAGATTCGACTATTGTAATGGCAACCCTAAAGTGTTTGCCGTTCTTTACGGCCTGACCTTGTTCTTTGCCAACTTCGGACCCAACAGCACCACCTTCATTGTCCCCGCTGAGCTTTTTCCGGCTCGGTTGCGTTCCACGTGTCATGGAATCTCCGCCGCGGCGGGGAAGGCTGGGGCGATTATTGGGGCGTTTGTGGTGCAGAGTTACACGCAGGAGGTTAAGGGTGTGAAGAGAGCGATAAGGGGACTTGCTTTGGTCAACTTGTTTGGGGTGTTGTTCACGTTGTTGGTGCCGGAGACGATGGGGCGGTCGTTGGAGGAGATTTCAGGCGAGAATAATGAGGTCGGAGGGAAGGGAGTCACTTCCGTTGTGGCGGATGACAAGTAAAAGCAGAGAATACTAATGGTGTTGAGAAAGAGAAAACTACACAAGCTGAAATGGAAATGGTTTGATAAGAAAATACTAAGAAATCTAGGTAATAGTTCTTGTAATAAGAGATCGTTGATCTAAAGTGCAGTGCACAATTGAATGGAAAGTAGTGTGTGTGTACATATAAGTATGGCTTGATATTACAGAAAATAAAAGTGATTGAGCTTTGGTTCTAGCTATCCTCTTCCCTTATGCTTTTGTAATGGTGTCGAGCGTGGTTACAATTATGAAGAAATGAAATTTGGAGCAAACAAATTTTGGTAGTTAGAACTTTGGAAATTTTTGTATGCACGACGTGTATTTACATAACGTAATTTTAACCGTTCATCACAATTCATGTGTGTTGATCACCATATTTCTATATGTATATGAAAATACACACCATGTACTGAAGATGCTCTCGTTGAACTTGTAAAAAAATTAGGTCACTTACAAAGTTCTTTGTGTTGCTTAAATATCTTCACCATCCCACACTTTTTTTTATCAAGAGAACCTTCATTTTAAACAACGAAGAGTTACAAGGATTCGGAACCGACGTAATCGATCGGATAAACATAAGATCCTTAAACCACACTAGATATTCACTGAGGAAATTTGGTTGACTATCATTGAATCAGATATCGACTGCAAGAATACCACTGCGACTTCAAATTATGGATGAAGGTTAACACGAGATGAAAATCTTATGTTTATAAACTGCATGCACCTTTGTGAAAACATGAATGTTGTGTTTTTAAACTGCATGAACGTTTGTTAAACTTGAATCCTACGTTTAAAAACTTATGCTAAGTAGAAGATTAATTGTATACAAATCAATAGATAACACAAGGTGCATGATTGCATCTTTTTCTGTTCTTCATTATTTCAATAGTCTCCATATTCCTTTGCACTAGAAGACTTCATTGATCCCAAATCACATGGACTATATATTGAAAAATATAAACCCCAAAACAAAAACAAAGAAGACCCATGCATTTGATGCATCCCACATCTATATAATCTCCCTGCAATGAGAAGCCTCGGCAGCCTTCACAAGGAATCCAAAGAGCAGAAACGGCTGGGAGAAGAAGGGACTGTGATCGCTATCCAAAACATAGACCTCTGCCGGCGGCCACCGCTTGACCATCGCATCTTGCTGCGCCGGTTTCACCACATGATCATGCAACGTCTTCATGTAGACACGTGGCACCTTGTCAAGCACACCCATGTCATGATGGTCATCGTCTTCTTCCTTGAACTGGGCTGTCGTTATAGCTAGGAGCGGTCCTGGTCTCAAAAGCATGGCAGCAAGAGTCGAATCCTATATAAATACCAGTCATCAGGAAATAACTACTATCTTATCGTATCGAATCGTTTCTGAACCAAACTGCATGTGAAAAATATGCCTACGGATTTGATGTTCATGTTCACCGAATCACCGTCCAATATATTTGCTAGTGCAAAGGTGAACGATACCCATGGATCTTTCTCGCACTGAACAGGGAGTAGTGTATATATGCTCAGTTACCCACCAGTGTCCAGAACTGTATGTTTGGATCAAATGAAACCTCTCCCACATGGAGGCAGAAGAGAGATAACGTGTTCGATAAAATGTGTTCGGTGAAATACTTGCAATGTGTTCGGTGAAAGGACTCGAATGTATATAGTAAATACATTGTGTTACTGATAACTTGGCTAAGCGAAAAATTTAAAGAGTAGAAAGATGGAGGATGAAACTACTAAACTTACCTCTTGAGGACTCATTTGATATATGATTTTGCGCTGGAAATCTTTCTTGACAACTCCGCTTGTTGGTGGTTGATTAGCTCCTAATCCGAACCCTAATTCGTACACGTCACCGAATTCGGATAAATCAGGCACTCCCTGTTCGACACGAACACGAATGACCATAAAATTAGTAAAACCTAATCAAGATAATAGATAATTAACTTGATTCGGTGGGTGATTTTACTATAATCATCCAATGTCCCACTTCAATAATTGGGAGGCTCTACATTGTATTATTATTTAACTGATTGGGCGTGGGAGGTACTTTTCTTCATGGAAGCTAGCTAGTTGCTAGCTCAAAAGGGTTTATAATTAGCTCCTTTCTAATAGACAATAAACAAGATCAAAAGCTTACGTCCCCATTTGCTGGTTCTCCCACAACATGAACACCAAGCATGCCGACAAGACTCGAGAGCAAAAGAGCTATCCAGATTTCCAAATCATTCAACTTATGATTGCTATAATATTTTTTCAAACTAAATTTAAATCAGAATAATATATAACATATATGTTTGATTTAGGATTAGTAACGTATGAGTTTAATAATGAATGATTATTAAGCCGGCCAAGAGTAATTAGGGTCGTTAGGATGAAGATTAAGGAGATAAGCTGGCCTAACAACCATTATCCTCCTTGTGGTGATAGTTGGTAGCCATCTTTGTCTACATTTCACACGCATATATATGTATCTTAGCTATACACCATTATCAATTTTGGGATCTTAAAACGGACTTCAAACTTCAAAACACCTTTCCTAATTCCCAGTCAATCAAAACGAGAGCCATGCATGGTAATGAAGCAAATTCCAATGAAACAGAAAGAACAATATTAATGAAAGAAACACGTTACGTACATCTTTGACATCTTCCTCAGAAAGGTAGCCATGCTTGAGCATCGTCGCCGCCACATAAACCGCCAGCCGGATCTTCTTCGGAAACTTCAGCGTCGCCTGCGTCACGCTCAACCCTCCGGCGCTGTGCCCGACCAGCACAACCTGCAAAAGAACATTCCAATCCATAATCTCAATTAAAAACACAAATTTCATTAATTAAAGCTAATGAAATTTGGACAAACCTGTTCATATTCGGGGAGAGAAGAGAGGAAGTCGAGGAGTGGTTTGTTGTAGTCGTCGAAAGAGAGAACGGAACCCACGTCGGAGGGGTCTATTCCGGCGCTCTTCAGATCAACCGTGGAGACTTTGTAGCCGGATTTCTCCATGAGACACCGGATTTTGTACCAGCACCAACCCCCTCCACCGATACCATGCACCAGCACAAAGTGAGTAGTAGCAGTCCTCTTCAAACTGACCTCCTCTGCCAAATTGTTAATCTCCTCCAACATCTCTGCAACTCAATTCTATTTCCCACAAACCCTTTTTCTTAATTTCTTGCTTCTTCTTCTTTCTTCTCACTACAGGTTTATATATACAGACACAAACATGCAGTAGTGGAAGGTTGAAAATGCGTTTATTCAAATAAGGAAGGATAATGGTGACATGGGTTATCTCAGGTAATCCACCAGAGGAATAAACAGGTTTTGAATTATTGAGTGCGTGTAAGAACATGTGAGCTCGTTTTACTTACCAGTGATTTGTTTTAGGTCAAGGTAACACGCCACTTGGCGCCATACTGTGTCTCTTTCACCGAAGTTTTCGTGTGATGTACTCATATGTTAGCACCATGCTGGATTAGAACAGTGAGAGGGCAATTCTTTTTTTCTTTTTATTTGAAAATGTGAGAGGGCAATCCTAACAAGAAGGGTCTTTGGGAATGGGGATTTTGTCAGAGACAACTTTTGTATTTCTGTTTCAGTTTTTTATTATAAATTATCATAATGGATATTTATTTCCTCACCTTAAACAATTTTGGTTATTTTATTCAGACATTGCAGGCCATCAATATCCTTTGATTTTCTATTTCATTCGTGCATGATGATGTGTATTCAAATTAAGTAATCTGGGTTTTCTTTGGTAGAATTTGTCAAGAAAAATAACTATGATATATATGGTGATTTTTGATTACAAAGATTTTAGGCATAATGTCTTTCTAAACTTGTGTTATTGGGAATGAATATCTTTCAAACTTTGTTGCATACAACAATTTTGATTTTGATCGATAATCTTATATATGGTTTATACCAAACACTACAACAAGTTCAACACGACAAAAATTTCAATTACATAAACCGATATCATAATTTATACAAATTGAAAATCAGGACTCGCATAACTTATAAGATTTGAGTTGGTTGTTGTTTGATTTATAACTTATCCACTATCGTTCTACCAATAAAACTCCACTACCAATAAGCCACAACTAAACTTAAAGCGTTGTAATAATAGACGAATCAAAACCAACTCACAAACTCTGATTTTCTCAATTTTAACCAAAATAAATAAATGCAACTCTGACATTCTTTCATGAATACATCAATGAATCAAACTTTCCATTCACACACACATATATATATATATATATATATATTACCAGAATAAATTAACTGACACATAAGTTCTGTGACAAACATCCCAGCCAATCCATAAGAGTGATTCATATGAATGCAGCTGATAGTGAATGTAATAAATATCTCTTGTCTGTGCAGGTTAATTAGGTCTTACACTCTTGGGTAAGAAGCTTTTCTCAACTCAGAAAGCAAACAGTGACAATGGCCCAGTTGAGCAATGAGCCTCCAGGAAGCAAGGAAAGCTTTTATTTTTAGTGAAATTACTGCAAGAGGAGAAGTAGGTAAGAAAAGATTGGCTAAAAGAGGCTAAAGGGTAATCAAAGCATCATGATTGAGCAATTTCATTAGCCTAGTGCATACTCAGGTTCTGGGAAAAGTTGGCACACTGTGAATAGAAAACAGCCCCTTTGGGAGTGGAGCCTAGCTCTGAATCAGTGTTGTGAGCTCAGCTAAATGAGCTTCTTTTAGAAATTGGGTAATATTTGTGAGTGGGGAGAGGTAGGAGAAGAGTACCCCCTTTTAGTTTTGGCATTTTACATTTTTACTGTGTGGTCTCTATCCCCTTGCTTCCACATAAAAATTCCTCTGGTTAATAATGGAGTTTTGGACAAGTATCCTTCTGAAAATACTTCAATGCCAGGAGTGCTGGTAAATCAATTTCAAAGAGTGGGCTGTGGCTTGAAAGTTTCTGTTGATTTGATATTTGCTTGTGAATTGTCCCTTTCTTCATGAGAAACTGGCAAACACTAGAGGACTAAATGCCATTTTTCAGTTTTCTAGTTGGCACTTCATACTAGTTGGTAAAGATTAGACCAAGTCCATTGACCAAAAAAAAAAAAACCAAGTCCAATTCAATATGTTTTTTTTGGAAATGAATTCAATATGTTTTGAGTGTGAGTGAGAATTAGGAACATCTTGTCTATTAATATCATAGTGTTATTGTCAATTAATATTATTGAACAAACAGGTCGGATTCATGTATGAATTGTCAAATTTGTTTTCTAAATAATATACAACAATATGCCTATAAAATGGTTAATTAAGAAAGAAACTCTTCTAATGAGGATCTTTAAGTTGAGGATTAGTTGATAACTTTTCGATCTTATATCCACATCTTGACCGTTCAGTTTATAAGTATTTATAAGTAGATCATTTATGTAAATTTTCAGCCATTTTGAAAATTGTTAAGACATTCATAAGTGTAATTTACCAATTATGAACTTGAACAGTTCATGTGATAGATTTAGTTCGTCAATTAATTTGATCTAGTTTGTTACCTTAACGATCACCGATTTGGCTGAAAATTTGTAAGTTTGATCTACACATATAGACCTAAAAACTGAACGGATGAGATGCCAATATGTGATAAAAAAATATGTCTTTTAAACTATAAACTGAAAAGTCATTAACTAGTCATCAACTTAATAGTCTTCATTAGAAGGGCTCCATGATTAAGAATATAACAACATGTTCTAGTCTAACATAAGAGTTTGTTGGACGAGAAGCTAATTTCTCCCTCATTACATATGGCTTGGATAACATAGTTTTCTCTCACACGTTTCGAGAAACTAATTTCTTGGCAACACACTTTAGTTGGGATTGGTCATAATCTTATATAGTTCTCTCAAGATTTGGCTTGGGGTTATTCCTCCACAAGCTTCGCATGCGCTTCAGTTTGATTGTTGTAACTTTGGTTGCTTTAGAGACAACTCTTTGTAACTTTATTTTCCATATCAAAAAAAAAAAAAACATAAGAGTTTGTTATTCTCTATTACATTTGAATTTACTTAATTAATTATAAGGACTAATTTCAGTTTACCCCTATTAATTTTATATCGATTATCATATTAGTCTCTCTTCTTTCAATTTCATTAAAAACACCCATCAACTTTCAATTTCCATCAGCCGTTCCCAACGTTTTGATCTTTGTCAAATTACTTCGTTAAGTAATGACATGACATCAAGCAAAAAGCCAAATTTCCAAAATAATTAACTCTTATGACAGTTTTCCCTCCATTGACACACATCTCGAAAAATATGTTTGTGATAACCTAACATGTCACATCTAAACTCTTAAATTTTTACTTTATTTACTAGCTTGGTATTAATAAGAATTTTACCGACCTCGTTAATAAGTTTATAGTTTAATTGGTCTCCAGAGGGGTTTTGGAGGACGATTATGTTAGAGGAATTATTCGTAGGAGAAAAATGTGACAACGGTAAGAGTGGTAATTATAGTTAGTAAAAGATAAATTTATTAGGGTATTATTTTGGGGTGTTAATTTTTTAGTGTTGGGTTTATTTTTGGTGTGGGTATTAAGGTGTTGGACCGGTTTGGGGAGGCCAAAACCATTTCTCTTTTCTCTTCCTTCTCTTCCTTCCCCGACTTTCCCTTTTCCTCTCGCATTGCCGGAAACCCCCGAGCTCCCATCGTGGTCATCCGGCCAAGAGGAGACGTCGCACCGGTCTAGCTCAGTATACCGCCCTCTTCGCCATCTTCTTGGACTGGTGAGCGGTGCTGCAACGCCGAGCAGAGGAAGTTCTCCTTGGAAGCCCGGTGGTCTTCTCGCCGGAACTCTCTCCTCCGGCGCCCGTCACAGCTGGAGCTGTTTGACTAGTTTGAATGCCCTCATCTCATGCAGCAACCCCTCCAAAGGATTCACCCTCCCTTTAGCTCGGTAAGGAGAAATGTGGAGTTAAAATTGAAGTTGAAGTTCTAGGGTTTTTTTTAGAATGTTTTCGTTCAATTGGCATAACTAAGCTTGGAATTAGTGTTTGTGCTAGTTAGGAAAATTGTAGAGTGAGTTGAGAGGAAGATGCTGTCAAAATTTGGTAGACATTAGAGGTCGCCAGAGTCGGCCTCCGGCCGCTATTAGGGGGATTTTCATGATTTTAAATGTGAAATTTTAAGGGGAGTTTAATGGTGTGAATTTTGGAATTTTTAGAGGAGATTTTGATAGGTTTGGGAATTTTTAAAGTTTGGTAATTTTGACGGATTAATAAGGTAGAATCCGGCCATTGGATTGTTGTTTAATCTATGGAAGGTTGTGTTAAGGCTGTCGTTATTTTTTCGGTGAAGTTTGGATCATAGTGAATTAAGAATGACGAAGTTGGACAATGAGTGTTGTTAAGGCTCACAATTAATTTTGCCTGTTTTGTATAATTATTGGATTTTGGTTGGGAATTTAATTATACATTTAGAACAGGACGTGAGAAGGCTTGAGCAGAAGAGGTCTCGAGTCGACATCAGGCTTAGACCTAAGTTATGAGTGGACTATTGTTTTAAATAATATGCATGCAATTGTTTATTTCCAGATATTTTTACCTGGACTCTTCGTTTTAAAAATGCCCAATCTGCAGAGTTCGGAGTGGAACTGGTAGGGGGTGACGAGGCATAGTTACCCCCCTCTTTCAGCCACTTTTCACCAGTAAGGTATTTTTATGCTTAACCTACTAAGGTATTTTTATGCTTAACCTACTAAGGTATTTTTATGCTTCCGTTGTTTTTAGTAGCTTTGAATACTATTAGAATTATTGTGTGATATTTTCCGGTGGTGTGCTAATACCGATGTTTTATTATTTGGATAATTATGGATTGAATTGGAGAATGATATATTTGTTAAGAGGGTAGTTATGTAATTTTTTCGGGTTAGAGTTGTCTATTTTCAAAGGAGGTTTGCCGAGTTCTTCGGTAAATTTTCCTTGAAAGTGGTCCCCACAAGACTTACTTCGGGTTTCAGGGTGAAATTCGAGGTGGGTCTTGACATAACACACATCCCAAAAACGCAACCTCGTTCTCCCATCACAACCCTAGTTTAACAGCTCTCTATCTCCACCAAAACCCAATATTGTTACTCCCAAAAATCTCCAAATCTGGTTTCAACATAAAACTCATATTGCACACCTACCCCATCCTTATACACCCAAATTACAACGCCCACAATGGCTGGGAATGAGATTGAGGTGTGGATACCACGGGTGGAAGGCGCTCCAGATGAAATGCCTCCTTACAGTAAGTTTATGATTCCTTGAAGCTAATGGTTTAGTGGATCTATGGGATCAACGACAAATTTATTGCTTAGTAGGGTTTATGTTTCCGTTTTGTGTATTGAATTCTCATATTTAGGGTTTCGAGGTTTCTGTGGGTTTCAAAGTTTTTGAATTGGGGGTTTCATGATTTAGGGTTAAGATGCATTTGTGTTGTTGGAGCTCAAGTTTGGTTTATATATTGCATTTGGGATTGATTAATATGAGTTTGTTTATTGAATTTTGTCAAGTTGTGTTTGTTGTACATGGTTTGGGCAGGTTAAAATATGAAACAGATGCACATGGACCTTTATTGCTTTTCTTAGAAGTGGGTGTCTGGGTTTAATTTTTTTGGTTTGTTTTTGCAATTTGTTGGGTAGATAACATACATCTTTTTTTTTGACATGCAGCACACCCGGATTATTTCACTGTAAAGATGTATCATGGGGGATTGAAAAGGGGTAATACGTACGTTGGTGGAAAAATTAGCTATTATGACAATGTCGACAAAAAACATGATTTCTCTTGTTGAGGTGAATTCAATGGTGAGAGGAATAGACCCTGCATATGCTGGTAGAAGGATATAGATTATTAGTACTATATAGGGAACAATTCAGATGCTCTAACCAAGCTGCATGTCAAGTGACTTGGATGCCATGACCATGTCCATGTGTGCTTGTGTTCATGAAATCATGTTGGTTGTCATATATATAAATCATTTAGATATTCATGATGACTACCAATCTGATTTAGATGATGTTGAGATCATGGAGCAGTCAAGTGCATGGGGTTATAGACAAGTTGATTCTTCTGATAATGAAGAAGTCCTCAGTGAAGATTGTGAAGGGTGTGCCAATGTTTAAAGCTAGTGCAAATAAGAAACAAGCAAAGAAGGTAAGAGTTAAGATTAGGGATGTTGAAGAGAAGGTTTCAACACAAGCAAGTAAGGCTCCTGTGATTAATCCCAAAGATAAAGGGAAACAAAAACTTGTTGCAGAAGGTGTATCAGAAGGATATGATGCTGAAATATTTGAAGGTTTGATTGATATTGATGTTACTCAATATGATGAAAGCGAAGATGAAAGTAGTGAATATGATAATAGTTCTGATGCAGACTATCAACCTATTAATGGTGATGAGGATTATGCCCATTATGGTGAAGATGAAGACAGTACAGCTGAAGATGAGGTTCACAATGAAGCACATTTAGAGAAGCGAGACAAGGATGTGAGTGCTACCATTAGAACTAGTGGTGTCAATGCGACTGAGAATGTGATGGTTGAAGACAATGAGGCAATGGGGCAATTGACTCCGATGGAGAAGCGATTAGATATGAAGCAAACTCAGATGATGAGGCTAAAAGAATGAAGTTTCTAGAGTTTAACCCTAAGATAGACATAAAAGACCCTCATTTTTCTGTTAGGATGATCTTTGCTAATACTAGGATATTGAGAGCTGCTATAAGAGAGGGAAATAAATAAGGGTTGGGAGGCAGCATTTTACAAGAGCGATATGAAGAGGGTTAATGCGATTTGCAAAGCTGATGGCTATCCTTTTGAGCTCACAGCATCAAAAATGCAGCAGGAAGACTTATTGATGATCAAGAAATATCAGCCTCAATACATGTGTGCACGTGTGAATGAAAATAGCATGGTTAGGGTTCCTTATCTGGTTGAGAGGTTCAAGGATCGGATAAAGCTGAACCCAGATTGGAATACATGTACTGGATTCATTGTGTTAAGTTTGATGCAGTTTCCTTCGTTGTTTTATCAACTTTTCTGATTTCTCCTTTAATAACCTTGGTCAGTGTCCTGTTTTTAAAAGAATGTATGTATGTCTGGGTGCATGCAAAATGGGTTTTAGATCAGGATGTACATCATTGTTAGGTCTAGATGGTTGTCATCGATCTTAAGGGTCCATATGGAGGGCAACTTTGTCAGCAGTTGGGTTAGATGCAAATAACACTGCTTGGGTAGTAGCTTATGCAATGGTGGAGCAAGAAAGTAAGGATAGTTGGATGTGGTTTCAGAAATTTTGGCTATAAACATAATCAGTCAAGGAGTTGGGTGGACATTCATTTCTGATAAGCAAAAATGGATTTCACCAGTTTTTGAGAGAGTTTTGCCATATGCAGATTATAGATTTTGTGTCATGCATCTATGGACTAACTTTAACAAGAAATTTCTTGGAAATGTATTGAAGGACGGTTGATGAAAATTGAAACTTTGGGCACGGTTGATGAAAATTGGAAGTTGATGGGTATTTTTGATGAAATTGAAAAAATGATTAACATGATGATCGACATAAAGTTGATAGAGTAAACTGCAATTAGTCCTAATTATAAATACATTGAGCATATTATGTATGTAGTATATATGTTAGATTGAAAAGCTTTGTTGATACCACCATTGACATGACTAAGTGAATTGAAAAGCTTCCTTCATTTTCTGAATTGAAGCAAATGCTCCATCATATTTGTCTCTATATACTAAACAAAATTCTTTTAACTCATCATTTGTTGAAGCCAAGTGATTTGCCTAGACTTTCCATTGTAAATGGAACTCAACTCTATAATGCATAGTCTAAGGTTACCAAAAGTCAACTTGTTTACCAAATAAAGTCAACTCCATCTTCCATCATGTCTAAACTTAATCATTTGGCCATTACATATAGAAAGGCACACTCAGTAGACAGCAGATAGTGTCAAATTCAAGCCACATAGCGAGGGGAAATGGGGAAATGCTAATCGGATGTAAAGGTTACATGAATTGCACTATAATGCCTCAATTTATAAGACGACATAAATTTTTGAGTGAAGTGGTAATATCGATCGTAGTTTAATATATACTTTTCATATCATTATATGATCTGGTTATCGAAATTTTTTTGCTTTCGCGCAATAAACTAATCTAACATCGTTTGCTTACAAGATTTCGTAGCACTCAATCAATTAATCTTTTGCTTTTGGCCATGAAATGATTATATATTCGAGCATAGATGCATACATCTATTTGAAGCAGCTGCATATGAAAAAAGCCTGTTGTTCTTTCCCACACATGCATAAAGTTCTTGTTTATAAAGAAAACTAACTAGCTAAAGTGCAACATAAATTGCATGCGTTACTGAGAAACTGGACGATAGATCGATCATGGATTATTGTACCACAAAGTTTCTTCAGAATAAAGAAGAGAAACAAGTGGCGAGTCCACGTTTGGTTGTCTCCTACGAGTGCTTGACAGCGCTCTTGAATTCCTATACCTTTCCCATGCCAATTCCAATCTCCAACATGAGAAAGATGCAAATCCTCGATCGTTTGGTTCATACTTGCCACTAATGTAGATTAATCACTAGGAAACTAGAAAATCGTTTAGTTCACCCAAAAAAGAACAACGGAAACTAATTTTATCAAAGGGAAGAAAGTTTCTTACAAGAGGAAAACAAATTAGGAAAGAGCAAGGCTAGCTTATTGTCGATATAAATACAAAGAAAAAATAACTCTAGTTACTTAACTATAGCTACAAATTAAAATAATTAACTTGACTAAGGTAAATCACCAACCATGGTTAAGTTAAGGTGACAACTCACAACTATTTACATATTTCTATCTACTTCTACCGCTTTTGAAGCGACATTATAGACTTTTTATATGTTGTCGGTTATGTCGGGAGTGTTTTGTGGGTCCGTTAAGCTTCCATAACGTTCTCTAGATTATGATAGCCCACGTCATCTAATCTCAAACTCAGATGTAGTTGGATAATTGGTGTGTATGTATATATATATACACATACATAGTTCCATTCTAGAGTGGGACACTGTTTTGAAATTAAAGTGTGGTGCTCATTATTTTGCTCACATTTAAGTCATATTTTCACATCTATACCATTCAATGTCTATAACATAGTGTGTAGATAATTTCTGTAAAATTTTATCTAATTTGGAGATCATTAATTTGAGCTTTCGTAATTATGATTTACGCGAACGGTTTCGTTTGGACAGATTTTGTTCAGTTGATTCATTTAATCTAATTCGGTACCCGAATGATATCCAAATTGAATGAAACTTTGCAGGAATGATCTACACACTATATTCTAGACACTGAACGGTGAAAATGTGAAAATGTGAGCTAAGAGAGAGCGAAACAAGAAACACCACACTTTAATTTCAAAACGGTGTCCCGTTCTAGAAGGAAACTCTGTGTGTGTGTGTGTATATATATATATATAAATGTTTTCATGGCTAAGGAAGTCCTTATTTATTCTTACGGTGCATATATTCACTTTAGACTCACTTTTAAATCGAATTTTCACATCTCCACCGTTTAGCTTTCTTGGCTAAAGAGGTCCTTGTTTATTCTTAAGGTGCGGGTTTCCACTTTCAACTCTCTTTTCAATTGAATTTTCACATCTCTATCGTCTAGTTTTTAGATACTAATATATATATCATCTATGCAAAATTTCAGCTAATTTAATTATCATTAAAGCACTCAAAACTTTGTTTTTCTTTTATAAATATAAACTGTTCAAGTTCGATAAATTTATGTTCGTCCATTATTCTTATGTTCGTCCATTGGTTATCATTATGTTTGGATCATTTATCTAATATAGCGGAAATTATCGATATTTTACTCCTTGGTGTGTGTGTGTATTTATATAGTTCTGTTCCAGAATATGACACCGTTTTGAATTTAAAATGTGGTGTTTCTTATTTCGCTCATTTTTATGTCATATTTTCATATCTTTATCGTTCAGTGTCTAGAACATAATGTGTAAATCATTCATACAAAATTTCATTAAATATAAAGATAATTTAGATGATCGATTCCATTCATTCACCAATCAAACGATTACACACCATAAAACAGACGTCTAAATCTTGAGCGAATGATCAAGGGTTAAAGATGTAGACTTATCTTAAAAAAGAAAAAAAAAGAATTAAAGATGAGACTTCGTAAACTTGCATTATTTTTGGGATCATTATCCTATATTTGCAAATTGTAACGCTTTCCCGCCATAGTTCTCGGTCGCTCCGCTGTGCCGGCCCCGCCCCGACTGGCTTCATTCATGTTCCATGGCCCACCTCTCCGCGCTTCATAATTGAAAATTCCCTCAAATTACGAAACCACCCACAAGTAACTCCTGCACGAAAACCACGCTGGAGGGCATTTAAGTCACAACGCAATTCACACCGAACAGGAATTGGAGGCCTTCTCACTCAGACTCTAGCGACTTGTCACGAATCTCGTGCCCCCTCCTCAAATTTTGAATTTTGAAAAAAGCGGATTTTAGCTTAAAAAGCCGCTTCTTCCATCCGCAAAAGCCGAAAACAGCTTATATCAAAAATCGAGGGGGGCCATTTCCAACCACTCTAATTTGGTACGTTTGCTCATCAATTCTCTTGATTTTTTTTTCTTGCTTTTATCAGATTCTGCTTTTGTGATTTTGTGTATGGGTGCGTTTCGCTTCTAGATCTAGGTTTGTTTTTTCGCTTAATTTCGTGGAATTTTTAGCTGCTGATTTTGTGGGTTTGGGTCTGAATCTGATTGTTGATGAATTCGGGAGCGGTTTATCTGAGATCTGTATGTTGGAATTGGAGAAATTTAGAGGCTTTGTGAGTTGTTAAGTAAGCAGATTTGCGTTTGTTGTGTTTGTGGCTTAGTACTGATAGTGGAATAGAGCATGGGTTTTAGTTCAGGTGGAATGATGATTCTTTGCTCATGTGTTGGTATGTGCTATTTTTTTCAGTTTAGTATGTTTAAATTTAGGTGAAAAGAATGATTCTTTACTGAATTTGCTTGATTGAGTGTGTAAATGACATGTCTTTTTAGCTGGTGATGGTGATTGTCGATTCTATATCGCAATTGGAAGTAGAAATTTGAGGGGAAGAGTGCTGATAGGCGCGATATAATAGAGGTTGAGTAATGCAGTAGAGTTACAAGCTAGACTAGCAGAACTTGTTTGGTTGATGTTAGAGTCCCCGAAGAATGTCTACTTTTGTGCGAGGATGTTGCTTTTGCCAATTCCAATTACAACTGATGTACTTTCTTGCAGTTTTGCCTTCAGTTTAGTGTGTCGTTGTGCTGATATAAATGATTGATATATTGGTTGCTGGAGTCAGTGAAATCGTTTTTCTTTAGCTGGTACTTGTATTAGAGAAAGTTGCTTCTTTTGGTGTTAATTTGAGGCTAATGTGGTTTTCGTTACATCATTTGCAGTTAGTAAAAGGTGGAAATGGGGACATCAGATTTGAAGAAGTTGGATTCATGTGAGCAGGAAAACAATGCGAGTCAAGATGGTTCTATATTGCTGGTTGAAAATCTTGGAGGTATGCACATCTTTTAAACCATCTCTTTCTGTTGTTATATCAAGATTGCACAAATTGTTTCAGACTAATTATGTGATGAGATGTCAATCATGTCATAATGAAGTTTAAAATGTTCTTTCTTACAGAGATGGACCAGAGAATTAAGCAAATGCTTAAGCTGATAAAAGGAGATGGTGATTCTTTGCCTAAAAATGTTGCAGAAGATTCCCATAAGAAGCCAGAGTTGATTGAGGAATTTCAGCGATTGTATCGATCACTGGCCGGGTGCTATGGTCACTTGACAAAAGAAGCACATGTGCAGACTCCTGATGGAAAGGTGGGTTTGCACAAAATTGGCCATCAGGTTGTTAATTTAGATATGTCACCAAGCTCTGGTGGCTCTAGTCCTTTTCTTTCTGCAATCAAAGGCACCGAATCATCTTCCTCGTCATCATTGGAGTCTGAATCAGAATCTCTTAATTTATCTCCCAGCAATTACTCGATTCCACCTCTGAACATGGACTTTGACTCGCAGGGTTGGGAGAGGATTATTGAACTGGAGGATGAAGTTTCCAGCATGGAAGAGAAGCTCCGGACAAGGGAGGCTGATCTTGAACAGGAGAAAAGACGGGTATCCGATATGCAAAAACAGATTGCTGATTTAGAGAGTTGTGCATCAGAAAAAGATAATGACATTGGTAGATTGGTGAGAGAGTTGGAAGTAACTACAGCAAGGCTTAAGGGCTCGGATGAGGAGAATGCAAAATTGAAGGAGGAGGTTACTGAGAAAGTGTCGGAAGGTGTTAAAGAAATGCAAGGTCATCTTGAAGTGGCTGAGGAAGACATAGCTATGTTGGAAGCTCAACTTGACTCAGAGAGGAAGCATGTTTTGGAGCTGCAGGAGAGTATTGTGAAGTACAATGCTGATGTGGTTGGCCGCGATCTTGAGTTGATGGAATTGAAGAGTGCATTGCATGATGCACAGGAACAGTTCTCTCTGGAGAAAGCAGACCTGCAGCTTCATTCAGTTTAATATATACTTTTCATATCATTATATGATCTGGTTATCGAAATTTTTTTGCTTTCGCGCAATAAACTAATCTAACATCGTTTGCTTACAAGATTTCGTAGCACTCAATCAATTAATCTTTTGCTTTTGGCCATGAAATGATTATATATTCGAGCATAGATGCATACATCTATTTGAAGCAGCTGCATATGAAAAAAGCCTGTTGTTCTTTCCCACACATGCATAAAGTTCTTGTTTATAAAGAAAACTAACTAGCTAAAGTGCAACATAAATTGCATGCGTTACTGAGAAACTGGACGATAGATCGATCATGGATTATTGTACCACAAAGTTTCTTCAGAATAAAGAAGAGAAACAAGTGGCGAGTCCACGTTTGGTTGTCTCCTACGAGTGCTTGACAGCGCTCTTGAATTCCTATACCTTTCCCATGCCAATTCCAATCTCCAACATGAGAAAGATGCAAATCCTCGATCGTTTGGTTCATACTTGCCACTAATGTAGATTAATCACTAGGAAACTAGAAAATCGTTTAGTTCACCCAAAAAAGAACAACGGAAACTAATTTTATCAAAGGGAAGAAAGTTTCTTACAAGAGGAAAACAAATTAGGAAAGAGCAAGGCTAGCTTATTGTCGATATAAATACAAAGAAAAAATAACTCTAGTTACTTAACTATAGCTACAAATTAAAATAATTAACTTGACTAAGGTAAATCACCAACCATGGTTAAGTTAAGGTGACAACTCACAACTATTTACATATTTCTATCTACTTCTACCGCTTTTGAAGCGACATTATAGACTTTTTATATGTTGTCGGTTATGTCGGGAGTGTTTTGTGGGTCCGTTAAGCTTCCATAACGTTCTCTAGATTATGATAGCCCACGTCATCTAATCTCAAACTCAGATGTAGTTGGATAATTGGTGTGTATGTATATATATATACACATACATAGTTCCATTCTAGAGTGGGACACTGTTTTGAAATTAAAGTGTGGTGCTCATTATTTTGCTCACATTTAAGTCATATTTTCACATCTATACCATTCAATGTCTATAACATAGTGTGTAGATAATTTCTGTAAAATTTTATCTAATTTGGAGATCATTAATTTGAGCTTTCGTAATTATGATTTACGCGAACGGTTTCGTTTGGACAGATTTTGTTCAGTTGATTCATTTAATCTAATTCGGTACCCGAATGATATCCAAATTGAATGAAACTTTGCAGGAATGATCTACACACTATATTCTAGACACTGAACGGTGAAAATGTGAAAATGTGAGCTAAGAGAGAGCGAAACAAGAAACACCACACTTTAATTTCAAAACGGTGTCCCGTTCTAGAAGGAAACTCTGTGTGTGTGTGTGTATATATATATATATAAATGTTTTCATGGCTAAGGAAGTCCTTATTTATTCTTACGGTGCATATATTCACTTTAGACTCACTTTTAAATCGAATTTTCACATCTCCACCGTTTAGCTTTCTTGGCTAAAGAGGTCCTTGTTTATTCTTAAGGTGCGGGTTTCCACTTTCAACTCTCTTTTCAATTGAATTTTCACATCTCTATCGTCTAGTTTTTAGATACTAATATATATATCATCTATGCAAAATTTCAGCTAATTTAATTATCATTAAAGCACTCAAAACTTTGTTTTTCTTTTATAAATATAAACTGTTCAAGTTCGATAAATTTATGTTCGTCCATTATTCTTATGTTCGTCCATTGGTTATCATTATGTTTGGATCATTTATCTAATATAGCGGAAATTATCGATATTTTACTCCTTGGTGTGTGTGTGTATTTATATAGTTCTGTTCCAGAATATGACACCGTTTTGAATTTAAAATGTGGTGTTTCTTATTTCGCTCATTTTTATGTCATATTTTCATATCTTTATCGTTCAGTGTCTAGAACATAATGTGTAAATCATTCATACAAAATTTCATTAAATATAAAGATAATTTAGATGATCGATTCCATTCATTCACCAATCAAACGATTACACACCATAAAACAGACGTCTAAATCTTGAGCGAATGATCAAGGGTTAAAGATGTAGACTTATCTTAAAAAAGAAAAAAAAAGAATTAAAGATGAGACTTCGTAAACTTGCATTATTTTTGGGATCATTATCCTATATTTGCAAATTGTAACGCTTTCCCGCCATAGTTCTCGGTCGCTCCGCTGTGCCGGCCCCGCCCCGACTGGCTTCATTCATGTTCCATGGCCCACCTCTCCGCGCTTCATAATTGAAAATTCCCTCAAATTACGAAACCACCCACAAGTAACTCCTGCACGAAAACCACGCTGGAGGGCATTTAAGTCACAACGCAATTCACACCGAACAGGAATTGGAGGCCTTCTCACTCAGACTCTAGCGACTTGTCACGAATCTCGTGCCCCCTCCTCAAATTTTGAATTTTGAAAAAAGCGGATTTTAGCTTAAAAAGCCGCTTCTTCCATCCGCAAAAGCCGAAAACAGCTTATATCAAAAATCGAGGGGGGCCATTTCCAACCACTCTAATTTGGTACGTTTGCTCATCAATTCTCTTGATTTTTTTTTCTTGCTTTTATCAGATTCTGCTTTTGTGATTTTGTGTATGGGTGCGTTTCGCTTCTAGATCTAGGTTTGTTTTTTCGCTTAATTTCGTGGAATTTTTAGCTGCTGATTTTGTGGGTTTGGGTCTGAATCTGATTGTTGATGAATTCGGGAGCGGTTTATCTGAGATCTGTATGTTGGAATTGGAGAAATTTAGAGGCTTTGTGAGTTGTTAAGTAAGCAGATTTGCGTTTGTTGTGTTTGTGGCTTAGTACTGATAGTGGAATAGAGCATGGGTTTTAGTTCAGGTGGAATGATGATTCTTTGCTCATGTGTTGGTATGTGCTATTTTTTTCAGTTTAGTATGTTTAAATTTAGGTGAAAAGAATGATTCTTTACTGAATTTGCTTGATTGAGTGTGTAAATGACATGTCTTTTTAGCTGGTGATGGTGATTGTCGATTCTATATCGCAATTGGAAGTAGAAATTTGAGGGGAAGAGTGCTGATAGGCGCGATATAATAGAGGTTGAGTAATGCAGTAGAGTTACAAGCTAGACTAGCAGAACTTGTTTGGTTGATGTTAGAGTCCCCGAAGAATGTCTACTTTTGTGCGAGGATGTTGCTTTTGCCAATTCCAATTACAACTGATGTACTTTCTTGCAGTTTTGCCTTCAGTTTAGTGTGTCGTTGTGCTGATATAAATGATTGATATATTGGTTGCTGGAGTCAGTGAAATCGTTTTTCTTTAGCTGGTACTTGTATTAGAGAAAGTTGCTTCTTTTGGTGTTAATTTGAGGCTAATGTGGTTTTCGTTACATCATTTGCAGTTAGTAAAAGGTGGAAATGGGGACATCAGATTTGAAGAAGTTGGATTCATGTGAGCAGGAAAACAATGCGAGTCAAGATGGTTCTATATTGCTGGTTGAAAATCTTGGAGGTATGCACATCTTTTAAACCATCTCTTTCTGTTGTTATATCAAGATTGCACAAATTGTTTCAGACTAATTATGTGATGAGATGTCAATCATGTCATAATGAAGTTTAAAATGTTCTTTCTTACAGAGATGGACCAGAGAATTAAGCAAATGCTTAAGCTGATAAAAGGAGATGGTGATTCTTTGCCTAAAAATGTTGCAGAAGATTCCCATAAGAAGCCAGAGTTGATTGAGGAATTTCAGCGATTGTATCGATCACTGGCCGGGTGCTATGGTCACTTGACAAAAGAAGCACATGTGCAGACTCCTGATGGAAAGGTGGGTTTGCACAAAATTGGCCATCAGGTTGTTAATTTAGATATGTCACCAAGCTCTGGTGGCTCTAGTCCTTTTCTTTCTGCAATCAAAGGCACCGAATCATCTTCCTCGTCATCATTGGAGTCTGAATCAGAATCTCTTAATTTATCTCCCAGCAATTACTCGATTCCACCTCTGAACATGGACTTTGACTCGCAGGGTTGGGAGAGGATTATTGAACTGGAGGATGAAGTTTCCAGCATGGAAGAGAAGCTCCGGACAAGGGAGGCTGATCTTGAACAGGAGAAAAGACGGGTATCCGATATGCAAAAACAGATTGCTGATTTAGAGAGTTGTGCATCAGAAAAAGATAATGACATTGGTAGATTGGTGAGAGAGTTGGAAGTAACTACAGCAAGGCTTAAGGGCTCGGATGAGGAGAATGCAAAATTGAAGGAGGAGGTTACTGAGAAAGTGTCGGAAGGTGTTAAAGAAATGCAAGGTCATCTTGAAGTGGCTGAGGAAGACATAGCTATGTTGGAAGCTCAACTTGACTCAGAGAGGAAGCATGTTTTGGAGCTGCAGGAGAGTATTGTGAAGTACAATGCTGATGTGGTTGGCCGCGATCTTGAGTTGATGGAATTGAAGAGTGCATTGCATGATGCACAGGAACAGTTCTCTCTGGAGAAAGCAGACCTGCAGTTTCATATTTCTGGTTTGTCAGAGAATCAAACCATCCTGGAGAGCAGACTTGAAGAATCGGAGTGGAAGAACAAAAATCTAGAAGATGAAATAAGGCAACACCGAACTGACAAGATGGAGCTGGAAAAGATGCGTGTTGCACAAGAGATGGTTTTGCAAGGTGAAATAATTTGGCTGAAGGGAGAACTCTCTGAGCGAGGAAAACATGTGGAAGCTGTGAATAAGGACTCTGACAAATTCAAACTGAAATATGATATGCTAATGGCAGAGAAGGATGAGCTCAATGCTAAGGTTCAGACACTTCTGGCAAATGTGAGTTGCCGTGACGATCAAATTAGGGAATTGGAAGGACATCTACGCCGGTTACATACAGAACATGATGATCTGATTGCTGGGTCTGAAAGTGCGCGCAAGTTAGTAGATGATCTGAAGTTGAGAGTGGAGGAGTTGCAGGAAGAGGTGAACAGGCAGAGAGTTGTAATCTCAGATGGGGCTGAGGATAAAAGAGAGGCCATACGACAACTATGTTTCTCACTGGAGCATTATAGGAGTGGATACAAAGAACTTCACCAAGCATTTAAAGGGCACAAATGGCAAGCAGTTCCTGCTACATAAAATCAGCTTCGTCTATGAAGTGGTCTAGTATGTGTTTCAACTCTTGCCTGATGTGATGTCTTTGTGTTATTATGACAGAACTTTTGCTTAGTCCTTGAAAATCAGATGTTATCGAATCTTGTTTAGGGCTGTGGTCAATTCAGATCAAACATTGTGTTGCTGCTTAGGTAATCTTGATACCAAATGTTTTCCCTTGTGGGCTATATTGTGCATGTTAAAGACCCATAATTTCATATACAAGTTCATACTTCTTGTGTTTGCATCTTATTCACCTATATTCTGAATTGAAAAGCATTTGCATATCAGCATTTAGTGCCAGTATATTAGTATGTCTTAGTGTTTTACTTGGTCTCCTTGAAAGAGCAATAAAAACTACCTCTGCCAATGCACTAGGCTTTTGACTTCCTATTTCAAACTAGAAAGTCCTCTGTCAGTTGTTAAGGACTCAAGCCACAGCTTCAGTAACTCTTTCTTTTTACTCTTAGAGCTGGCGTCACATTTGACCTGGTCATAATCTGTAAAACTCAAGCGGGGTTGATGCTTAATCCCCACGCTAACGCCAAAAATCCATAGCCTTGACCAAGTCCTTGATCTGTAAGCATCATACAACCTTTGAAAACGTTCTATACAGAACAAAGGAAAAGCATTTGATTACATTACATTACACATGCTTTGTCTCTAGGACCCCTTTTCACCCAATTAGGGAGCCCCAAAGCTTTGGCTTGCTGTTAGGAGCATCTTCCACAATGATTATGTCCAGCGTGCTTCTTCCATAAAAGAGATAAAGATCACAGACATTGCTTAGTTTCCAAGAAAGACAACAAAACATAGTCGTATATGGCAAAGCAAAAACTGGGAAAAATAGAACAAGGAATAAAGATGAGGAACAGGGCAAGAGAAAGAAAACGAGGAAGATTGATACCATGTCTGACTTTGACTTGGAAGGTGAAATGTCAGTAATCTCCCCGGAAATGTTATTGATGTGCGTCACGACAGCGAAACCAGGTCGTCATCTGGCAATCCAGGTCGTTTTCTGGGCGGAAGAACCAGTCTGTTTGGGCGCTAATTTATTATGCAATTAGTCTAATCTGATTAGGTTTTGCTTTGTTAAGTGCGATTAGTCAAACTGTGGACCCATCTCAAAAAGTAAACACCACCTACTCTCCTCTAGCATCACCTGGAAAATTTGAATGCCACGTTACGTCTGTGACAGCTAGGAGATATAAGTCCATCTTTGACTTTGTACAGCTGGGTTTCTAAAACTTCAAATTTTACTCCATAGTGAACTTAGGGTTTATACTTCGTGTTAATGTATCGATACACCGGTTTGATATCTGATATATTAAATTTAGTTTACTCTTTTGAAGGTTGAAGTTAACATCATTTTACTCCTCATACTTTTAATTATAAAAATTTATATTTTAAAGTTTTCAATTTTCATAAATCATGTCTAATTGTTAAAATTTTGTCTAATTTAAATGTTAATTTTGATTTCATAACTCACTAAAAACGTTAAAATAGTCATATAACAACATAAATAGTCTTTTAAGATAATTATTTTAAGATTTTATGTTAGCAGTTAACCTTTTAATTTAACAGAATTTTAGCAATTCGGCCTTATTTATAAAATGTAAAAATTTTAAAGGGTAAATTAAAATTAAAAGTATAAAAAATAAAATGATGTTAACTTCAAACCTCTTATAGGTAAACTAAATTTAGTTCATATCTTATATATTAATATAGTAATTTCATGTGAGTTTTAGTTCATCAACAACGACAAATAGTTTGTATCGATACATTAATATATTTATGATAATTTCTTTTTGGGAGTTAGAATAAAGAAAGAAGGGATAAGAGGGGGTGGCTGACTTGGGTAGCGGTCTTTCACTGCCAACGAAGGAAAGCAGCAGGGAGGGTATGATTGATAGTTCCAGTTTTGAATAATGTGTAGAGAGCTTGGAGATGACACGTCACGACTGATGGTATAAATAAGGTCGGCGGCGAGCTCACTTTTCTGGTCTGTATTGGCTTTGGCTTTCTTTCCCGTGTTTCTCACGGTCATGGTTTGACCTGGAAGGTTCCCTCACCACGACAAAAAGACCAATTCCAATTCCCTCCCTAAACCTCAAACTCTCCCATAGAGAGAGACTTGCCTCTATCTCTCTCTTTCTCAGACTTTCTGTTTTTGGTAAACGCTAAGAACCACTTGCCATTTACGTGTTCCGACTTCTCTGCGTTCTTTGGATCATCCATTTTCTCAGTTCAGGTGAGTTGTTTAGCTCTCAAGTTTATCTGAATCCGTGCTCTCATGTGTAGATCTAAGTACAACCCTTTTGCTTACATGTTGTGTTTACATTGCAGATGGTGTTGGATGTTGTGTAGCATTGAGTTTGGGAGTTTGTGTTGGAAGCTCAAGTTTGGTTCTTTTTGATATGGCTGCTGAGTTCACTACGAAGGTTCGACTAGTTAGATGTCCTAAATGCCGGCAGCTTCTACCGGAGTTGCCGGATTTTCAGGTCTACAAGTGTGGTGGATGTGGTGCTATTCTCCAAGGTAAATCAATCTACTTTGTTTTCAACTAAGTTCAAACTACTGTATGTGTTTTGAGGTAATTCAGTTTCTAGGTTCTGTACCCTAAAGATAGAAACAAGTGGTATTGGTCTGTAAGGACTTGTTTGTTTCTTTCGTTCTGCTCAGTTTGTTTGATTAGGACGTTGTACCATTACTATGACTGTTTAGTTTTGTGCTATCATGTCTGTCTATGGTTTTGGCACTCTGAGAAATAAAACTGTCTTTTTTTGTGTGCCTTCATATGGATAATAGCTTTCAGTTCTTGCTACTCAGTTTTTATATTCATGATTGGCGTCTCTGATTCAAATCCTCCTTATTGCAGCGAAAAATCGTCTAAATGGTCTGAGAAGCAGGAGTACTGGCTTAAATGGAACAGTGCCAGCTCAGATGAATGGATTGGGTCGCAGTTCTGAAGATAAGGCATCCAGCAGCACAAGTTGTAATGAAATTCTTCCTGACTCGGGAGAATGCTCCTCAAACCGAATTGATGAGACGAATCAAAGTAAGTCTTCCGGAGAATGCTCTTTTGAAAGAAACACTGAGAAGGATGAGAGTAAGTTTTCAGAGGGCAGTGAATCTAGCAGCTTAAGTCTAAAGGGTAAGGCTACTGCCTCGGAAGAATGTTCTTTTGAAAGAAGGAATGAGAGCAATGGGAGTATGTCTTATGAAGGCAATGAATCTTGCAGCTCTGGTCTAGAGGCTTCAGTTCCTGCATCGGGAGAATTCTCTTTGGAAAGAAGGCATGAGAGGGATGGGAGTACTTCAGGCGGCATTGAATCTAGCAGCTCAAGTCCAAAGGCTAAGTCTCCTGACTCGGGAGTATATTCTTTGGAACGAAGCCATGAGAGGGATGAGATTAAGTCTTCAGAAGGCATTGCTATCAGCTCAAGTCCAAAGGCTAGATCTTCTGACTTGGGAGAATGCTCTTTGGAACGAAGCATTGAGAGGGGTGATAGTAAGTCTTCTGAAGGCATTGAATATTGCAGCTCAAGTCCAAAGGTTACTTTTCCTGACTCGGGAGAATGCTTTCTGGATCAAAACAATGAGAAGAATCAGAATAAATTTTCTGAAGATGAAGAATTTAGCAGCTCAAGTCACAAGGTCATTCTTCCAGAATCAGGCGAATACACTTCAATTCAAAACAACGGGATGGATCCTGATAAATTATCTGTAGAAGATTTTGGTGGTGGGCAGCTTCGAGATTTAAACTTGTCAAATGAGAACCAAAACAACCACGTTGATCAAAATGGTTATGGTGACCCTGGTATGGAGCCACTTGGAGTTTCCAGAGGAATTCCTTCATTAATGGAGTTTGCAAGTAGTGAAAGTAAGACGTCATTACCAATATCAGCAGCAAGTTCAGAAGCATTGAACGATGATGAGAGTTTACCTCTAGCACCAAATCTAGATATAGACATCGTGGTGGAGATTGATTCTGATTCCACGAGTTCAAGCAGACTCAATGCAGTGGCCACAAGGGGAAGTATTTCAATAGATACTGCTCATATGTCCCCAAGGGACAGCATTTCATCAGATGCCATTATATCTTCTCCTGATGAACAATCAAATGAAATAGTAGACTTCAACATGGATGTTGATTCAAGTGCTGTCAATCCAGGAGCTACAAGGAGAAGTGGTGTTACTGCTCACATGCCAGCACAAGAGAGCAGTTCTTCAGGTACCCTTACCTCGTCTCCTAATGAACAGCTTAGGGAACCGCATAATGATGTTCCGAAAAGTTTTGATCATCTGCAGTCTTCAAACACATTTGAAATTGAAACTACAGACTTTCTCAGCCCCAGATCTGAGTTTAGCACTGCAGTAAGAGATAGGTCGAAGTCCCCAGAAACTAGAAGCCATCATGCTTATGATGGAAGTGTCTCTTCTTATGATGGTATAGATGATCTGTTATACACCCATAATATGAATACATTTCAAGATGCTTATAAAGCTCCGAACTTGGTTCAATATGAAGAAAGATACAGAAGGAAAAAGTTTCTTGCAGAAAGCATGGGGAGTAGAGGTTCTGAATTACCAAATCAGGCTAGGAATACCTGGTCAAGCATGTCTGATAAGAATGGTCATGCCGTGAAATACAGAAACCGGGATCAAGATGAAATGCTGCCACCTAGAATACCACGTCATCCAAATCGAGATCATGCAAGAGTGCAGAGGGATGAATATATGTCTAGGATGGCTTCTCTTCAAGGAGATTCCCTAGTTGGATATGCAAATGGTCGCTTCACAAATCAAATGCACAATGAGTTGCGAAGTAATTCTGACTATCAATGTGACAGGTCTGTGAGTGCTGCAGCGGACAAGGTGACACTTCTGAGAATGGTGTATGAACTGCAGAATCAAGTTAACAATTTAAATATTGAACAGGCAAGTCGGCAGGAAAAGCATATTCCCCAGTACCATAATTATGAGGCATCTGAGGAGGAGCTTTTCCATGGCCTAAATCATCCTAGGGGTCTAAGAAGAAGCAGAGCGGGAAGCCATTATACACAGCAGCAAAGTCAGTACAGACCAATACCTTTCTCTAGTGAGGCAACAACAAGCAGACACCAAGTTGATCCCTCCTTTATGCACCAGTATCCTCAAGACAGGCAGTTCTCAGCACCATTGCCTCTACCTATCCGGAGCAATACTAATGGGTTACGTAGGCTTCATCCTGGTTATCCCTCAAGCCAGTGGGACAGTGAAACAATGTCTGATGATCAGAGACACAACAACAGTCATGAGGTAAAGAAGTATTATGGAGAGAAACAACAGATGCCTAAGCGTCATTTCCGGCCAATAGCAGGTGGAGCTCCTATCCTGATATGTTACAGCTGCTTTAAACCACTTCAGATACCTGCAGATTTTCTGCTTTTCAAAAGGAAATGTCATAGACTTCAATGTGGTGCTTGCTCAAAGGTGCTTAAGTTTTCACTCCATAAGAGAACTCACATTCTCCCTTATGAAGTGGATGCTATAGGCCCTCCACCAAGTGAGGTTGAGGACCACAGTTATGGTGTAAATGCGGATCCTGTGTCGTGTTCTGATGATTATGGCTATGGACTCTCATACTGCAAAAGTGGCTCTACAGAAGCAGGAGATGCTGGAAATATAGCACCCTCAAACTCTCTTGAAAGTAATACAGTGCATGAGAGAAACATGTCATACGGATCAAACAATCCAACGAGAGGGAGACAAGAGATTGTTCTGAGACATTCTCAATCTCAAAACAAAGATAGGAATCCAGTTGAAAGATTTATGTCAGCAAGAACATCGTCCCGCATATTGAAGTCAAACAATCATTCCTCAGGAATGGAGGAGCTGCCACCAAAGTCAAGCTCACCACTTCATCGACTCATGGGTTACAGATCACCAAGTCAAGTGATTAGAGGGATTGGTTTATCTCGTTCAGGGACAAAAAATTCAGGAAGGAACTGATTCCCGGGATATGTTGCACTGAATGATAATACTGAACATTGCTACTTCGGCGACTTGGTGAAATGGTGAAGACCTTGGTAAGCTTCAAGGCAAAACATTGCCACTTTAGCCACTTGGAAGTCAGTTCCCCCCCCCCCCCCCCCCCCCCCCCCCCCCCCCCCTCCTCCTCCTCCTCCTCCTCTAGAGAAGACCTTTTGTTGTTGGTGAGACTAATATAGTTGCCCATAGCCCCATACTGAGTGATTTATGGCAGATGCAGAAATCAAGTTTTCAATTGTTGTAAATATATGTATGTTCAAAAGGACACTCATATTTGATTGATTAATTTCTGTATGTATACTATAAAGTATATCATGTGTAATGGTAACACCAATTTCTTGCACATTTGTTTCTGGTTTGCTTAGCTGGTTAGACATGACATGCTTCGTGTATAGTCACTGTAGTAATCAACTAGCTAGTGGAGCAAAGCATATTGAGGTGTGATTACTATGGATGCAACAAACTTAACCGCGGTTGTGCCTTTGATTGGATTAATTGAGCACAACTACGAAAAGGTTCAAGTTTACATAACCTAAGAGAGGTGAATCTGCAGTTTCTAGATTCATCTTAGTTGCTTGCTTGAAGCAACGAAGATTGGAATACATGAACACAGTGCTAATTGCCGGGCAAATCTCATCTATATTCACTTTAACCTGAAATATGAACATCATGGTGTATTGTTTTATTTTATTTTATTTTGGTCAAAACATCATGGCGCATTGTGAGCTATTTTTGTTCCATCCTGCATATGAGGAATTTGGGATACAATGTGAATGTCTAATTCTAGCCGGGGGACAATAAATTACTTCTGAAAAACCATATATTACACATCTTAAAAATGACCCCAAAAAGTAGAATTGGAATAGCCCTATGCTTATGTTATGTATATGCATTGTGATTACTTTTTATGCCCATATAAACCATATGGTAGATTCAGCTAAAAGCAAACGCAAAACCGTGGTAATCAATTGGTGAAGCAAAGCATTTTGAGGTATGAATACTATGACAAATTTATACCAAAACCCGTAGCATGCTTTGCTTGCATACAACTCCAATATTCAAGTAATCTTTATTTATATTGACATGAACTACAAACCTGCATCTGCAATAGTTACATTCAGCTGAAATTGTCCCTGTAATTGCTTCTTCGATTTGAAGCAATTGTAATCCTTTGGTCCTGGAGCATATTCAAGTTTGGAGCCAACAAACGGGTGTACCGATCAAAATACAAAAGCTGCTTCAAGAGAAGTGCAAACTCTCGGGGAAACTTCAATCCATATGATTCACTAACCCGAACCTGAAATATCAACATGTGGGTAGGTTATGGCTGATGAATGATGTTTGATGATGATCCTTCGAATGACCAAAATCAGACCTTCACACCTACTTAGGTGTGCCTTGAATTTTACTTGGCTTTAATAATATGAAACTTTACAGCGTGTCTGTGTCAGTCTAACCATACAACTCTTGTTTGAATTATGAATGTGATAAACTCAGAAGATGTCACTTGTTCGGAATTTTTTTGATTATTTCAATTGCTCCTATTTTGTCTTATTTTGATGGTCCTCAAACCCCTTTCATCAAATCATGCATGCAAGTAAGCTAAATGCAGCCAACAGCTTACCACATCAAGAAAAAGTGCATTCATTTGTCTCTCATCAACAACTACATTAGCAGAGACAGCAGTTGCATTTGTAGACGGCTCCCTAGCTGTTGCTATGACTATTTCTGTATCCAACTCCTGGATTTTAGATACAATGAAAATGTTATTGCCAAGTTACATACAAATTCATTCAAAATAATGATTATGCAACTTCAGTTCTGAAATCTAAATCACCAATATTCAATCTCTGATTCATCTTGCATCTTTTCTACTGCGATAATATTGAAGGTCAATATATAAATTATCATCATTTGGTGGCCATTTCAGTTATAAATAAGATTTTTCCTTGACTCCTAACTCTCAGAAAAAGCACAATCAAAAGGCCTATAATTCAAGCAAACATAATTAATCCAAGAACCAAATTTAATGCTTGCCTTCATTGATGAGAACATTTTTTCCAAGTCACTTGCAAAGGCTTTAGCATCAACATTTGTGTCTGTAGCACCCATTTGAATTAACGCAGATGCCATTGATTCATATTCTCCAGTTGCAATTGATGCCAGAAATGTTTCCATGGCAGCCCATGTTTGTGGGTCTATACGACCTACGATTCCTGTGAATTTGAGTCCAATGAAAAAACAATTTCGAAATAAGTGAAAGGTAAGAATGATAAATTTAGATAATCATTTCAAGGGTTAGACAAATAAAAAGAACTTCATAACACTTTCAAGCAGATAATGGATACTACACTTAGGGATATGCACTTTTTGGTAAGGAACAACGAATAGGTTAATTCTAAAGCTATACACAAGTGAACATATTTAAACATTTACTCCGATAACTCTTAATATATTATGCCAATAAACATCCAGTCATATGTGGAAATATTATTTAACATGTACAAACAACTGAAGCAATAGAACAATGCTGACATCAATCCCTATGACAACTAAGCCACTGGTAAATGTGACGGATGAGGACATACCAAAATCAAGAAACCCAATACGGCCATCACGCAACAACCACAGATTTCCAGCATGCACATCTGCATGGAAGCTTTCACAGGCAAGCAAACTGCCAAACCTGCATTAACCAAGAGACAAACTTTTTTCTTTTTGGTGAGTGTTGGATCAGAGATATAAAACTTCAATAAATATATTGTGGATGAAATATTCAAGGCCTACCACACATTAAGGGCAGTTATGAGACTGGCCTCCGGACTAGATACAAGTGAACTTATAGAGTCTAAGTCAGTAAGAGGAACTCCATATAGCCTCTCCATGGTTAAAATTCGTTTTGTGCTGCATTGGTGATACACTCTTGGAGCTGTAGCCTGCCTTGTGAGTCCCATGGCTTCTAAATATCTCCTAAAGGACTCAATATTTGCAGCCTCCTTGTAGAAATCAACCTCTTCAAGCATAGACTCCCGTATGTCCTTCACGATACCAACCTACTGAAAATATGAACAGATTACTAACTATCTATGGAAAACCTATCCACAATGACTTCCTCAACATACGTATAAAACTACGAACAAGACAGGGAATATTATTTCTATTTCAGTAATGAAGAAGAAAAGTAGAACAAGAAGAACCAAAGATGTCACATATCATTAGATCATTTGATGAACCTTTCCTCAGTTTCCTGTTATGATTAAATATAATTTGCAAGTAAGGAGATGCCAAGTGATTTCTCTGAGTATCTAACTAAGAAGTATGCATACAGTTTTCATCCATTGGTCATTAACTGCAAATAAAGAGATTTCCGTCTAACATACCAGGGAAGCACGGCTTATGTCAGGACTCAAGAACTCCAAAATGCGAGCAACAATGTAAATAAAATTCAGATCTGCAACCAACATATCTTCTATTCCAGGTTTCAACACCTTTATTACCACATCTTCTTGAGACCCTCTTAGCCTTGCACCATGAACCTAGTCAAAATGAGGCACAACTCTTACCGCCAAGCAAAATAATGGACTAAACGAAATGTGAGGTTGGAAAGGAAGAGAACAAACTTGTGCTATTGAGGCCGAAGCAATTGGAGTTGGGTCAACATACTCAAATACACTTTCAATTGGTTTCCCCAATTCCTGACGCAATATTTGTTGAATCTCAGCAAAGGGTATTGCAGGAGCTCTGTCAAAGCAGTTCTGAAATTCCTCAACATAGTCTGCTGGGAACAATGTTGGTGTGGATGCAATGAACTACCAATTGCCAGTAAGCGAAAAGTTAGTGATTATGTACATTACATGAAGAAAGACAGTGAAGATCAGCAAAATAACAAGATAATATTATATTAAGTTAATAACTAAACTTATGGTGTGGCCGTACTCATACATTGAAAGGGTACCAAATGACCACTTTGAGCTATTGCTTGCCATCAGAAAAGAGGAATACAAACACAACTTACCTGGCCCAATTTAATATATGTTGCTCCCATGCGCTCAAACAATCTCCTCAAGTAAAGGGGGGAGAGCAATCCAAGCTGCAATTGGGTTGGTAAGCCAGTAGATGAATTTGCTGACTACAAACAAACGGTAAGGTGATTATAAGTTTAGTTATGATGGTTTCACTTATTCAGGCAAGATCTATCCATACCAACTCAAGCATATAAAAGAACACAAACTTAAGTAACAAAGCATTCATCATATACTCGGCGCCATTACGCATTTATTCTTTTCATTTTCTTGGACTTTTTAAGCAAGAGAATGTGCTTAGAATTTACAAGCTGTGCAAGGTGTTAAATAACAAGCATTACCAACAATCAAACACGTATTTGAGATGAACTCTACTATTTACTTGCTTGAGAACATATCATCAGGAAAAACTTATACATTTGCATATTGCTCAGACACACAAATACAGAATACAATTAAAAAATTGATATGCTTCACAAGAAACAAGTTTTGCAATGAAAACAAAGAAAGTATCACAATGAAGAAAAGTTCTTGTTACCCTTGATGCCTCAGTAAGCCACTCCCCACCAACACCAATAAATGCTTGAATACCTTGAGCCATCCTTAGGGCGCCACGTGGGCCAGTACTTAATGATGTCTGGAGAATATCCTCCACCAGCTTAGGCAAGTTGTCGATACGATCTGATAATAGCAAATATATCCAAGCTTCAGCTTAAAGTGATCAGGAATGAAGTTGATTACAGGTATACTTCAGTTTAATTTTTTTTCTCTATATTTATAGCTACTAGTCTACTACCATAAAGTGATCATGAATGAGTCAATCAATACCCACGATGACATATGGAAGTGATTCTGAAGCTTATCATGATAGATATGACAAGAGCTTGGTAAATTCCAGTGATCTCTATATAATTCTTGGAAGACTATATAAGTCAATTTATTCTTCTCCATGTACTTATACTGATAAACTAGTACTAGGACTAGAAAACTTAATTAGATGGGAAATGAAACTTTAACCAAAATAGCCTAAGCAAAAATGCTCCAATTCACATCGTATGTGTACGTGTTACATATGTTCCTTAGCAATGAACATTTGTTACGTTGGAGAGATCATTGGTAATTTGGTATATCTGGTTTGGGTTAGAAAAGGCTATGTAAACCAGGGAAAAAAATGCTAATGGAAAGCTTCAACTTTGTCTTTGAAGAATTGGAGTAGACTGTCCCTGCTCATTACTGCAACATCTTCTTTACCTCTAGCCCATAAACTCACCTTCTCACCTGAGCATAAGGTCCTTTTACCTATGAATCCAACACCTGTGTCAACATCAACATGATAACCAGCCCGACGGATGTGATCCTTAAGTATAAGGATCGAATTGCCAAGCTCATTTAGTGCTTGAACACCCTGAAAGGCTCCCAACCTTTATCGCCTTCAAATAAGAAGAGCTTAACCTCAGAGTCACACTCCTAAGGCCTCAAAGCATCCAAAACCACACTCTTGGAAACCTCCTTGACATGTACACTGGAGCAGTCCCACAATGTAATCTTGATGGATTCCAAGGGAAGGGGCAAATATATGGCTTATTCTCAGGCCTGGATTTCGATTCTTTTGCGGATAACAGACTTCCTACAGGCAACATCTATCATTTGGATGACCGTGGCAGTACCAACTGGTGGTTGCATATCGTTTTCGAGTACTACTGTAATGCTATCTTTTCAGCCTTTGGCTCTTCCGAAGAACTAGCCTCCTAATTTACTACTACACATAACAAAACCGACAGAGGAATGATCACCTCCTCAAAAAACAAGACTTTAACCAGTTCATCACATCAAATTCAAAACTTTAAAAGAACTACTGCCTATGTAAAAGTCTACTTCTTTTGGGTCTATTTCTATATACATAAACAACACTATGAACCAAACTATAAAACGATAACTACAATCAAGAATACAATCCAATTAGAAAACCCAAATCAAACTACTAAGCCTCAACTGAAATTGGATAAGAAAATAGAGTACCTTGTAGGCGAGAAGTGAAAAGGTCCTGTGCTTGTGAGTAACGAGCCAAGAGAGTGAACCCCTTTGAGCTAGAGCTAGATTTCAACTGCTTCCATGGTCTTAACGAACCCCAACGACCTAGTGATGAAGACGACGATGAACCCAGATGATTGTGATGATGATGTAATGATGACGATAGCCGGCCGCCTCTCACAGCTGAGACCAAGGCCATCCCTCTCTCTCTCTCTCTGTACTTGGGAGCAGAAAAAGAGAGAATGTTGGAAAGTGAGTTCGGCAAACTCGAGTTTGAGTTAGTGTCAGACTCTTCTGTCCTAAACGACGTCGTGGGTTGTACTTTAGTTCCAACAGTACGCTGTACACAGTAGGTAGGTGTAAGAGAAGATGCCACGTGGCTCGGCAGATTTTTTTGGTGGAAGTTTATGTTGAACATTTTTGGACTGATAGTTACTTGAAGGAGAAGTCTCAAATGTCTACATGAATGTGGCTTTAGCACATTACATAAATGTCTAATTACAATTACCAGGTATAGTACTGCAAATCAAGCATAAATGTCTACACATTACATAGATTTAGATGCGTTTGTATTATCAGAAAATGAGTTGAGTAAACAATCTATATCGGAGCCCAATTTTGTAAAACTGTAAATAAATTAGCTTCATTCCCTGGTTGTACCATTAGATTTTGAGACAATGTCTAACTCTGAGATTTCATCCCTGATGTTCTTTGGAATATGAAATGTTTGAGACATTTGGTTTTTAACAACATGCTGGGACTTGAAATTGGATAGCTTGATCCATTTACAGACCTTAATAAGGTGTTAGGTAAATAGAGAATAGTATAATCAAGATGATTTGTTTGGGAACAACTGGGTATATGGCAACTTGGTTGAAAATCTGCAGCACCTTCAATCATTGTTGCTCGAATCCTATAACCCTTCACACACTGCTCGGAGTACCTTTCTGGTTGTGTTTCATCTTCAAAAGATAGATTCAATTGCTCAAATGGAGAAGTTGCCGAAGTTGCCGAAATTGAAGATGTTTGCTTTGAATCAGGAGAAAGAAACCACCCCATCCTAACATATCAAGGAACTCTCCCCAATTGAAAGCGAGGCACTCTTGGGAGTATTCGTAGTTGATGATGTGCAACAACCAAAACAAAAAGGAGGCAATTGCTGCCTTTGGATGTTCAGGCTACACCTATCAACATGTTGAAGGGTGAGACATACCTAGGCTGTAGACAACAATGGGGTAAAAGAATGCCAAAGAGAAAAAATGGGGGTGAGACAATGTATCATTTTACAGTCGTACACAAACTCTGGTGATCTCCAACATGCACAGGACAATGTTGTTTTGATGCAAGCACCTTATCCTTTTTACTTGCTAGCTCTCTGGGGTAAATATTGCTAGAGTTGTTGGAATTAGATGAGCTCGATCATGTGGAACAATCCTTGTTCTATGCATATGTTCTTTGAAAACTTAGCTGGAAATAGCTCGCGCCTAAGATTATTGTGCATCCATTAACTCATAATAGGCGCAGAATCTAATTAAGTCGAGCTAAGCTAGTATTAACACACTCCAATACAGTGAACCATATATTGTCAGTCGAGCTATAATGTGAAAAGAGGGAGTTCTATCTTTCTGCATCTCCAACTATGTAAGCAGGACTAATAGTTTACCACAAGAAATTGAGGATACAATTTTCTTTCTGAGTTGGAGTTTTTTTCTTAAGAGGAAGTCCAGAATAAAGTTGGTAGCATACTAGATAACCCATCCTCACAAGTACTTGTATGAGCTGTATCATAGGCCTCCTAACACACTCAAAACATATCTGTGTAACTAAACCCTCCTTTCATGATTCATTTCAAAGTCTGATTTCTTTGAATGTTTTGCTTGGTCAAATGAAATGATTAAAAGCAGAACAAGAACTCAGTATTGTGGGGTTAAGGGTTACTATCTTAGATCGACAAGAAGAACCTACACAGAGACTGACAGACAAGAGCCTACCCTCAATCATCGTCAAAAATTATATCAGTAGCACATGCCAGTTAGGTGTTGTTAAACTTTCCTTGATGGCATCCAAATCAGATACCAAATTGATAAACAAACTTCATAAGATTAATGAACTTCTGCAGACCCAAGAGAAAAGTGGATGACTCTACGCAATACCAACACCAGCGGGAGACACTAGACTCATAGAGAGCATCAATGCCGTCTTAGTTCACTATTTTATGTTACACAAGATTCATAGACATGACATTTTCGTATCAGACAAGGAATACAAGTATAATATACAAGGGGTGGAATCCAATCTTTAGTTTATAGTTTTCAAACATCAATGTCCTTCAACTTGAGCAGTGAGCACACACCAAAATCAAGACCAGAATCACATCAAAACAAGGATGAGATTTTCCATATCTGTTGGTTTGCAGAAGCTGGGATATGGTCATTTACCTATATATCAACTTATCAAGTAAACAAGTGAAAACCACATGGTCTGAGATACTGTCCTTTTTATGTAACCAGACCAACCAAACCAACCTCACCATGTTTGCAAACAACTGTGACTCCAATCTCTTCTATGCCCAAAATCAGATGGAGAAATAAATTGGAAAATGAAAGAGGCTCGCTTTGTGGTCCAAGTTATTACACTCAAACGTCGTTGTTATCTGACCCCAGTGGAAAACAACAATAACTATACCGCCTAACTGTAATGAATTATTCACAGTGCAAACATTTGATTAAAGCTGACAGAGCATGTGAGGTTACACATATCAACTTCATTGCCTGTAGAAATAACATATCGCAAATGATGAAAGAACACTTTTCTAGAGAGAAAAATATTCAGACACCATTTAACTTCTATTTCAAGTTTCTGAACTGGTTTTAAGTGGAGAAAACACTCCAAGAAAATGAACACCAGTAATGACAAAAATACATTACTACCGGATATCACAACAAGAATAAACAAATTCATCTGCTCAGAAGGAAACACTAAAGATATGAGATTGAACAGAGTATGGATCCTTTTACTTACTCACGTGTTCAGCTGCTGGCTTGATCACATTCACCAGAGGTGGGGAAAATAGAGTGATCAGCGTCAGTTTTCTTCAATGCAGAGACAAAAGCAACCATATACTTTACAAGTGTTCTGTTTCTGAATCCTCTGGTACTGTAGATAACTCATCCCCTTCAACAAATGACAAACTAAGAAACTTGGCAACAAAAGCCCACATCTTATACACATCTTCAAAGTTGGTTAAAAATCCAAGTGAAGCTGTTACCACCTCAACTCTGAAGAATGTATTCTTACCACCTTGGCGACCATTAACCATTGGCTTGCACAAAGATGTATCTTCAAGATTTTGTGCTCCACAAGGTTGCTTGGGACCATCTACAATACGCACATGACTAAGGATACCAACACCAAGAGATATACCATGTTTGTCGGCTAACTTCTGTACCACTTCAGGGTGAATTAGCCCTTTTCCACTGCTCTGCCTCACATTAAAAGCAACAGCTGCACCCCTTTCATATTTGATCTTAGGACCATATATTTGCACAAGTGGCAATCCCGCACCTTCATCAGGACCAGGCAACCGAAGTTGAAGTAACGAGGTAACAAGCCAATTGATAAGGTACCGCAGCCTGAAAGTAGTTTTGTTCAGACCCAACATATTAATATGATCAAGATTCCGACAAACTATCTCAGGCTCCCTCCTCCCCCACTCCTGATCATCAACATAGTCTCCTTCACTCATAAGTTCGTCATCACCAAGGGTAGTCATAGATGGTTCTCCAGGCTCAAAAATATGGCTTGATATCCCTCTATTGTCTCCCACAGTAAAAGATACCCTGCGACTACTCATGCTTGGATCACGATCACCCTCTTCTAAACCAAAAAATCTACTGCCAGGAAATCTATTTGTCTCCCTTCTTCCTAGAAGTCTAAAGTCACCTTCTGTCTCTCTCCTTATAGCAGCACTTTCATTTGCTTCTTGGCAAATTTCTGAGGTTGATGAACTCCCAATGCCACTGTGTTTAAGCCCAGAACTACTGGGCATGGAAACTTCCCTGATTTCAGCTTCTTCTTGAATTTCCCTAACATGGACAGAATCTGAGAACAATCTACTATTTCCTGAGGCAGCAGCATCTGTTTCAGCAAACATCTCTTCTTCAGGAATTGCCTTAACACGGTCCTGCTCATGTGACATTGATAATACAGCTGCATCAAAAGACAACACAGGATCTTCATTCTGTCTGAGCTTTAGCCTTTTATCATCATATAAAGGGCTCTTTGGAATTCTAGATGAAACTTTTGGAGAGGGAAGCTTGCTGTTTTTTTTGCCTGAGAACCATAATGGTGGCAAGGGTGAACCTGTATTCTGTCTCATTATATTGCCAGAATGATCAGAACCAAATGGACTCTGACCCAAATCAATCCAGTATGAATTGTCCGAGGACTCATCTTCACTGAAGATTGGACTCCTCATAACTTCCCCAACTGAAATGCTCTCCACTTCCTCAAAAATGGTGCTTGCTCCATCCCTATCTGAGTCCTGATCCATATCTGTCTCAAAACAATCCCTCACCTGATTGGAAGTGAACACACCAGAAAAAGCAGGCATCTGTGACCCCCCATCTACTTCAGGCAACATTTCTTCATCACGGTTGACTGCGTCATTTTCATTTCCTGCCAACCCGTCAATACCATCCACAGAATCACTCAGGTACTGTGGAAAAACTGGGAGAATCCTCACCATTCCAGTCCCAGTCCGCCCCCCTTGACTTTGGAGACTCGCCATAACAGATTTCTTGATCAAGAGGCATCCAAATCCAGTTGGGTCAGATCCAAATACCCGGTAGAAAGATGTAATAATGAAATCCGGCCGAAAGAGAGACAGCCCAAGTGAATCCATGTCCTTCGGACCCAATGAACCAGCATCAAGTAATACATGCCAATTGTTCTGCTGAGCAAGTGCCATCCACTGGTAAGAGTACTTGGCCCCGGTTACTCTTGACTGAACAGGAAATACGAAAAGCCCCGTTGCAGAATCCTTCTTCCTCCTTTTCTTGTTTGCAATTTGCTTTTTCAGCTCCCTAGAGCAAAGTTTCAAGGTTGGCCATTTAAACCAGGAACTATATACCTTAGCACCTTTCTCTTTAGCACTTTGAGCCATCCAATTCACAGATTGGCTCTCGTGATCAAACATTGTCAACAACTTCTTATTTGTTTGGAAAGGGTAAGATTCAGCCAACAATTTAAAGGCAGACCCTCGGCTAACAGTGAAAACAAGACCATATTCGTTTTCAGGAATGTTCAAGTAATCCATAATCCTAGTCTTGATATCATGTTCAACAGAGCCTTTCTCAGCACCACCATAAAGAGCATGGTTACTCAAATTTGCAGTTATCTCAGACAAAGTAAATGCAGATGATTCCCAATATGCTAGTGTTTGCAGATACGAAAACAGACCGAAACCGCAGTAATCAAGACATACCTTGGCAAAAGCCTCTTGCAGGTGACTGTACTCATCAGCTCTCAAATGATCAATCTTCTCCGAAGACTGGAATTTCGGATACATTGTGAGGAACTTGTTGAATGCTTCATTGAGATCAGGAATGGAGTCCTCTATCAAAAATGTACGATCAGCAGCAAGTGCTGTGGCTCTCAGAAACTCCCTCTGAGCATGGAGCCTAGCAAGAGATCTTGATCTCCCAAAGCTGCTGCCATCTTGATTTGGAGCCTCAGAGGAATCAATGTCCTGCGATTTCGAAAGAGACCCATCTTCTGATGCTTCTTCAAGAGCCTCCCTGAGCTTGTTCTCTTGCAATTGACGAAGAACTGAAGGCTTTCTCTTGGCATCCACTGATAAACCAGAACCATCTCTCCTTCTGGTCTTCTTCTCCATTAGCAGAGCAGCACAGTGAGATATAGGCTTCCATACTGAAAGATGCATCAAGCCCTTTTCAATCTAAAACCAGTCAGTCTCACCCAGAAAGCCAAAAAAACTGAAACCAGATTTTGAGCTCTAGATACTGAGTGAGTGAGTCAAGTTTCAAACTTTGGCTGATGAGGAGAGCCTCTACTTTTATTTCCTAAAGCGTTCAAATAACAAAGCCAAAGATTCTTCCATTAATACCCAAAGCTTTAGTGAGATCTATAATGATATGACCAAAGAAAAAAACACAAAGGCCTAACCTTTAATGATTGCTTCACAGGGAAAACCCAGCTTTAGCATCCTCCAATCAAAAGCACCGTTATGAAGGATTGGTCATCAATTCAAACACAAACCCTTCTAAGAACCCATCAATTCCACAAAACCCAGATCCTTATATCCACAAAAGATTCAATATCAGGATTTAAAGACACCCCAATAGAAAAAAACTCAAAACTTTAAAACCAGCTACTTGGTTTCTTACTTTCTTAACATTCTCTAGCAAAACCCCGAAGGCCTAAACCCAGTTTCAGTCGAATCTGATATAATTTGAAAAGAGTGGGCAGGAAACTAGACCCAAAGGAATAAAACAAGGTGGGGAAGAAGAGCCACAAAGAAGGTCCAACACTAAGAAAATGAGAGAAGCCTAAACAGCTCCAACAACTCAAACAACCACTCAGACCCTCGGCTAAGACTAGAAACACCAACAGTAGAGTGATATAGCAGCGAAGTGATAAAGACAAAGGCTTTGCGTGCCTCATTTACTACCAGTGTCAATATAGACATGTCTGCATTGAATGCTTGCTGCTTCTCTTACCATCCCAATATAGACATGTCTGCATTGAATGCTTGCTGCCCCCCCCCCCCCACCACTTGTTTTTTCTTGGTCGTTTGAGAACCCTACCTTGTTTAACCTCACAATCTTGGCATCTTGCTCACTTTTAGGCTTTTAGCAACCTTTTTAATGGAGGCACTAAAACATAACCTGTCCAACTAGAACTAATAATGCTCTCTCTCTCCACTACCACCAAGAATGTTTGAGAAAAGGTGATGCATGGATTCATAAATGTCTTCTGCGATTAGCCTGTTGCAAGTGTCTGTATTTGCAATACATACTTTTTGAGCTTTGAGTAAATACATAGCACAGTCAACCAGCAAGTCGAGCACAAGTTTGTTTGAAACTGATTTTTCATTTGATTTTAAAACAAATCACAAATGCATCTTTTAAAAGGATTTGAAATACAAATAAATCCACTTATATTATTATTAAACAAATAAGAACAGATTTTAACAATTAAAGATAATCTTTTTTATATATGTCATGTGTCATTATTTAATTTACCAAACTAATCCTACACTAATTAAATATGTTTTTAAAAAATAAAAGTTTCTCATTTTGAGATTTTTCGGTAAATGGTACAGTAACATGTTTTCAATAACTTAGTGTAGTAGCAGTTAATTCTAGTAGATGTAGTAACAGATGTTAACATTTCAGTAGAAATAGCAACAAATGTTAACATTTCAATAGAAGTAGTAACATGGGTTAACATCCCAGTAGAAGTAATAGCAGAGACTAACATCTCAGTAGTAGAAATAGTAGCAAGGGTTAATATTTCAGTAGAAAGTAGTAGCAGAGGTTAACATCCCAGTAAAAGTAGTAGCAGGTTTTCAGTGGCTTAACTAATGTAGTAGTATGTTTTGTTGGAAAGCTGCACTTTCAACAAATGTAGTAACAGAGTTTTAGTGGTTCAGCTAGTGCAGCAACAGCTTTAGTAAGTGTAATAACAAGTTTTCAGTGACTCAACAAATGTAGCCCCCCATTACTTAAACAATATGCCATATGTCCAATCTTGCTGCTACTGTACTCGTCGTCCAATCTAGCTGCTACTACATGGTCGTCGAATGTTGCTGCTTCTGCACCCGTCGTTGAATGTTGCTGTTATTGCTTGATTGTCCAATCTTGCTGCTACTGCACTCGTCGTCAAATGTTGTTGCTACAGCACCCGTCGTCGAATGTTGCTGCTATTGTCTGGTCATTCAATCTTGCTGCTACTGATCAATCTTGCTCAATCTCCACCGATTTCACTTCCGATCCTCAGTGAATTCCATTTTTTCTCACCTCATCACCTCCAAATCCCTAACCCCCAATTGACTAGCTTTGACTTCCAAATACCTAACCTCGAGCCTCTGCTCTTATTCAAAAATGAATTGGATTAAGTAAGAAATAGAAAATTGAACAACCAAAGTACCATAATTTCGTAAAATGCAAAACATTTTCAGGTGCTGGTGTCCCGTCGTCGTCGAGCGTCGCGTCTGTCGTCGGCAAGCATCTGGCGTCCATTACCATTGGGCATCCGTCTGACGTCCGTCGTCTGACGTCCATCGTCGATGATCGTCAGAAGTTGTCGTTGTTGAATGTTTGGCGGTGGCATCATCGACAATGGTCTGAAAGGTTCTGGTCGTCGTCCAGCGTTGAGACGACGACGCCAACACTTCTTTTCGCACCGAGAGAGAGAGAGAGAGAGGTCATATCAAAAAGAGAGACAAAGTTGGATCGAAGAGAGTGAAAGATTTCAGGCCTACAATTGAATAGCCAAAAAAAATGTAAGAACTGAAAGACAGCAAAAAAGAACAGGGACATTAATTCCCTACCTACCACCTAATTATATTAGGGAGAGAATACGGTAGCTTTTGGAAGTATAATTCATTTGAATTGGCATCCTAGTGGCACTTCTTTTTCCTCTTTGAATTCAGAAATCGTCTTCCTTGATTCTCGGTTAGATTATACTTTTAAGTGAAACATGCCTACAGACCAATTTGTTCATATTTGTTTATATTGAAAAAGAAAAACACACACCTAGGATATGCAGCATCGAGGAGCTTCTTATCGCCATATTGTATCCAAGCCTCACCATCGTCAGTTAGTTCAGCTGAGACCACTGTCCATGACTCTGAATTCAGTCTGCAAATCGAGAACACAAACAAACAGCCAACATTCAAACAACGGAAATTTGGTCGCCCTGATCTATAATTAGTGATAGTGACAGAGTAACTACTGACCTTCGCATGTAGTAAGAATAAGCCATCTGATCCTTCATACCCGGCCTCTTCTTGGTCTCGCCAGCAGGGCTCCGGTCACCTTCCGGGGGAATGGGCCATTCCCTTCTTGAGAATGTTTCTAGCTCAGGGAGTACCGCCAGTGCTGGAGACTCCTCCAACTGCACCCCAGCCCCCTCTTTTCCTCTCCTACGGACCGGAAGGCTTTCGCAGCTGTCATGATGAGATTTGGATTCGGTGATGCTTATATTTTCCTCTTCCATGTAATTACTATGAAAGAAACGAACTCCACAACTTGTGATACAATGGCGGTTCATTACTGTCTCGAACACATGTCAATTTTCTACAACAATCTCAAATGTGGCCTCAGTGCAATACCGCTCATTGACCAGCTTTCCCTCTTCAATTAAACGATATTCAGACCACTGAACATATGCTAAGAACATATGATTTGACTCAAGGATTATTTCATTAGTGAAACCCCAATCAAGCAAAGTAAAACTGAAACTGTACCGACCATGATTTCCTTTTAAGCAACAATGACATAAAAACGATAGGTCAGATGCGTCATTATGAGAACCCTTGAAGTCACTAACAGCACATATAGCAAACCCCAAAAATTTATTATTGAACCACCATGGGGGTAGCTCTACAGTTACTGAGAATCCCCTACATCTGTAATTGAACCAATCAGGAATTACATCTCCAGGAAGAGACATATTAAAGGAAAGCGGACGTTGATAATAACTCTGAAACAAGGAAACGAGCAACGGTTAACTAGTTTAACATCGTATCAGTAAATGTTTGTATATGAGGCAATGGGAGTTTGGAATGGAAAATCAGAACCTGGTAAAGAGAATGAGTTTCCACAATTTCTCTGAATAGGTTCGTTTGCACCAGTCGGAGGCAATTAGAAAATGTGAAGCAAAGATTCATAGAGCACCGAGTCTCTGGTTTTGCAACAGTTTCCGAAGAGCTGCAGTCATGAGCATCTATGTAATTTATACTTGATGGAAGCTCTGGTACTGATTTCAGTCTCCTGCAAGCTTCCAATTCAAGACGCGTCAAACGGCAAAGTTGATTCATTGTTGCAGATAAGCTCTTCAAGTTGGTTCTGCACAGCCGCAAAGTTTTCAATGAGGACAAGTGAGCAATACCATCCGATAATTCCCACAGATTGCTGTCACTTAAATCAAGATGCAGCAGACCAGAGTAACCACGATTATATTCTTCAATTGATGATGACCATGATGAAAAGGGCATCGCCATTTCTTTACAGCCATCACATGATAATGTTTTCAGCCTTCTCAGACATAAGATAGAGACTGGGAGTCCTCTTAAACCGCTTCCTTCTACTTCGAGGCACATCAAGGATTCTAAATTTCCCAAGTTCTCAGGCAGATGATAAAGCTTCAAGCACCCAGAGAGAGTGAGATCTTTAAGATGCACCAAATTACAGATATTGTCCGGAAGACGAACAAGGCTTCTACAGTTCCTCAGGTGCAATACCACAAGGCCTTGAAGTCTTTCAATTGATGAGGGCAATTCTTCAGTTGCAGTCTCATTTAAATAAATTTCTGATAGGTCCTCCATAATTCCTGAAATCTCTGGAAAAATTACTAGACTTGAGCAGCCAGAAAGATCAAGGGTTTTAAGAGACTTCAAACAAATGCTGCTTGGAAGACTCTCAAGATCTTTGCATCCTCTTAGGCTCGAGTATACAAGGTTTTTAAGAGCTAAAATAGATGAGTTAACATCCAATAAACTTGAACAACCTTCCAGAACCAGTGTTTCCACATTTGTTGCTTCAGTAAAGTCAGGGTTTTTCATAAGGTAATGAGAGTGACTCAAATTGATGAACTTCAACTTTTTGAAAGGCTGCGTGTTAGAAAATCCAGGGAAACCTATTTAATAATAATCATATATAGGACATCTGAAATCAGATTACTATTTAAAATGTATGCAAATGATCATCGTACCTCGATTCCTGAAAAGCTGGAAACAAGATGAAGAAACTGAAGAAGAAAAGCTGGAAACAAGATGAAGAAACTGAAGACAAAGAGATCTGAATATATTGATGGTCTTATATTTCACGAAGAGATTACATGCTATATATACATGCACATAAGGCTAACTATTACATCAATCAAGGATCAGTTTCCTCTCCTACAATCAAGCTAAAACTAGCTACAAGTCAGGAACATAAAAGGCATGTATACAAACAGAATCAACATTCCAAATACAGAAGATTTCCAAATACAGAAGATTTACTTTCCAACACTCCCCCTCAAGTTGGAGAGTGAATATCTTGCACTCCCAACTTGCGGACCATAGGAACAAAAGTTTCTTTCCCCAAAGGTTTAGTCAAAACGTCGGCCAATTGATGTGTAGAGCTGACATACTTTGTAACTACAGAACCATCTTGAATTTTGTCCCTAATATAATGGCAATCCATCTCAATATGTCGTGTTCGCTCATGAAAAACTGGATTGGCTGCTATATGCAAAGCAGCCTTATTGTCACAGCTCAATGAGGCAGGTTCGTGATGAATAAGTCCTAAGTCCCTCAATAAATACCGAAGCCATGTTAACTCACAACAAGCTCCGGTCATTGAGCGATATTCAGCTTCAGCTGAGGACAAGGACACTGTTTTCTGCCGTTTTGATTTCCAGGATATCAATGAGGGTCCAAGGAAGACACAATAACCAGTAGTAGACCTTCTAGTGAGTGGGCAACCTCCCCAATCCGAATCACAATAGGCTCGTAATTTTAAATCACTCGTGGAAGAGAAAAATAAGCCTTGGCCAGGTGCACCTTTCAAATATCGAATAACTCGAAGAGCTGCCTCCATATGACTCTTTCGAGGTTGGTGCATGAATCTACTCAAAACATGGACGGCATAGGTAATATCTGGCCTTGAAACAGTAAGGTGTATTAAACGGCCGACTAATCTTCTATAACGGCTTGGATCTCTGAGTAAATCACTCTTGTCTGACAATTTTAAACTTCTTTCCATTGGAGTATCAACCGGGGCTGCGCCTAATAGCCCCGCATCTTTTATAATCTCTAATGCATATTTGCGCTGACACATAAAAATCCCATTTCTAGAAGAAGAAATCTCAATTCCTAGAAAATATTTCAATTCACCAAGGTCTTTAAGACGAAAACTGCTATGCAAAAACTTCTTAATTGCAGCAATACTGATGGGATCATTCCCCGTAATTAAAATATCATCAACGTAAATCAGGAGGGCAGTAAAGGACTTGCCTTGTTTCTTGGTGAAGAGAGAATAATCAGCTCGAGACTGCACAAAACCGGCGGCTTGGATAACATTAGAGAATTTGGCAAACCATTGCCGTGATGCCTGCTTCAAGCCATACAAGGACTTATGTAGCCGACAAACTAAATGCTCCTCCCCCTGTCTCCGAAGCCCTGGCGGCGGAGACATATAAATTTCTTCGTCAAGATTGCCATGAAGAAAGGCGTTGTTGACATCTAACTGATGGAGAGACCAGCCCCGAGCAGCAGCTAATGCCAGTAAGCACCGTACCGAAGTGATCTTAGCTGTAGGGGAAAAAGTGTCCTGATAATCGACACCCTCCAATTGTGTGAATCCCTTGGCCACTAACCGTGCTTTGTACCTGTCAATAGAGCCATCGGACTTGTGCTTGATCTTATATACCCAACGACAACCAATCGGTTTCTTGCCGACAGGAAGGGAGGTAAGGGTCCATGTACCATTATCATTGAGAGCTTCCAGTTCAGATTGCATTGCCGCTCGCCATTCTGGATGAGCGGCGGCTTCGGCATAGGACTGTGGTTCTGTAACAGCACTGACATTAGCAATGAAAGACCGATGCTCTGGCTTGTATCGATGATAAGAGACAAAATTCGCCAGTGGGTAGCGGGTGCCTTTCTTCGGACCTGAAAACAAAGTAGATGATTGATCTGGGGAAACATGTGTGACATTAGAGCAAACATAATCACGAAATTTCACCGGTGGAGCGGTGACACGGCTAGAGCGACGGAGGGGTTCAAGGGATGGTGCTGGCAGGTCAGGAGAGAAGAGGGTTGGTTCGGGTGAAGGAGGAGATGGATTGTTTTGGTTGAGCGGGTCGGACAGAGTTTCCGGTGCCGGAGAGGCCGGAGAGGGAGAGGCGAAGGCCGGAGTCGGGTTGAAATCTGATTGAGGGTCAAGACCGATTTGTGGAGTTGGAGATGTGGGAACACCCTGGAGAGGGGAAGATGGAGGCGCTGACGCCGGCGGAGGAGGAGAACTGGAAGGTGGCAGATCGGATTCGGAAGGAGAGGACGCGGCTGTGTTGTGATGAGGAGATGAAGGAGATGTGATTGTGTTCGGCGTTTGCTGAAGTGAGGAAGAGATAGAGTCATGATCAAAAACATGGTCAATATGTGGTGTTGGGCTGAGATTAGAGAAAAGTGGACCATTGGATTGGGCCGCCGGTGGGACTAACAAGGTGGGCTTAGCATATGGCAGTATATTTTCGTGAAAACGTACATCTCTACAAGTGAAGACTTTTTTGGTTGACAAATCAAACAATTTGTAAGCTTTTTGACCAACCGGGTACCCTATGAAGATGCAAGCCATAGCTCGATGGTCAAACTTGTGTGAAGGATGAACATTAGTGGCATAAGCTAAACAGCCGAACACACGAAGATGATGATAAGGAGGAGGTTTCAAATATAAACGTTCAAATGGAGTTTTGAAGGAAAGAACAGGGGTAGGTAATCGATTGATGATGTGAACCGCATGAAGAACACAATCCCCCCAAAATTAGGTAGGAAGCTGAGCTTGAAACTTCAAGGCTCGGGCTACTTGTAAAATATGGCGGTGTTTACGTTCCACAACCCCATTTTGTTGAGGCGTGTAAACACAAGAATGTTGAAAAATAACACCATTGTCATTGAAGAAGGAACAGAGTGAAAGAAATTCCCCACCATTATCACTACGAAAATTTTTAATACGAGCGGAAAATTGAGTGAAAACATGGCTAAAAAATCTCTTTAAAATTGGTTGTGCTTCATCCTTGTGTCTCATCAGAAAAACCCATGTGAAGCGAGTGTAATCATCAACAATGGTGAGAAAGTAATGCGCACCAGAAAGAGAAGGATGTTTATAGCGGCCCCAGATATCACAATGAATTAAATCAAACGGTTTTTCAGTTGAGATGGAACTAGAACCAAAAGGCAAGCGATGCTGCTTAGCCAAAGGACAAATAGGACAAGCATCAATAGGCTGAACTGAAATATTTAAGAAGTTCTTAGCAATGAAATTCAAAGGAGGATGGGAAACGTGACCTAGCCGGCTATGCCATAGATCAGTAGGAGAGATGGTGAGGTTACAGACTGGTTGGTGGTCAGATGATGGATGAGGATAGGTTTTTGTTTTCTCCGTCGCTAACGCCGTTAAATAATACAGTCCGTCACGCTTCTTACCCAAACCAATCACTCTCTTTGTAGCCAGATCCTGCAAAATACACCAATAAGGAAAAAAAGTCACTGAGCAATTCATGTTTTTCGTTAATCGACTCACAGACATTAGATCAACTTTGAATGTAGGAACGCACAACACATCATGCAAATAGTACACAGAATTTAGAGGTAAGGAACCCTTAGCAACAATATTAGCTTTCTCTCCACTAGGTAACAACACGGGAGGCAATGGGCAATTTTTATCACTATGTAACAATAAACTTTCAGACGAAGAGATGTGGTCCGTTGCGCCGCTATCGATGATCCAACGGCGGGAAGTGATCTTAGAGAAACTTGGCGTGGTTACGGCAGCATTGACTTGTGTATCATTAGATCCTTTGTGGTTCAAAATAGCCAAAACATGTTGAAGTTGTTGCTTGGAGAGAGGAATAGTCAAAACGGAGGAACTGCTTTGCCGAATGGGTTGATCTGACTGATTACTTTGATTGAACACTATCACCAATGCCGGATGATTAGGATGATCCCTGAGAAATGATTTGATATTTTGATTTGCCATGAAGACAAGAGAGAATTGTTGTACGAGATATAGAGTACAACGAGATGTGCAGAAAATTTGTTGCACGAGAGATAATATGCAGTGGCTATAGAGTCAGGATCTAGTCCTGCTCTGATACCATGAAAAGCTGGAAACAAGATGAAGAAACTGAAGAAGAAAAGCTGGAAACAAGATGAAGAAACTGAAGACAAAGAGATCTGAATATATTGATGGTCTTATATTTCACGAAGAGATTACATGCTATATATACATGCACATAAGGCTAACTATTACATCAATCAAGGATCAGTTTCCTCTCCTACAATCAAGCTAAAACTAGCTACAAGTCAGGAACATAAAAGGCATGTATACAAACAGAATCAACATTCCAAATACAGAAGATTTCCAAATACAGAATATTTACTTTCCAACAATTCCTTCCCAAAGTCGTTCAATATGGCTATAACGCATGTCAAGGTCAACAAGATTCTTGGGGTGAAAATTGGTTGGCAAAGACTTCATGGGGCAGCCATACCACATGAGATATCTCAAGTCATTTGAAAGGAACTTTACTTCCCCTTTCACCTGTTGTTTACAGTACTCACCTCTTGGGTGGTGTAACTGCTCCGATTGAATATCTTTCACATTGAAATCTATGGAGTGGTTATAACCGATTCTCAGCTGTCTTAGTCTTGTCATTTTAACAAAAGCTTCAGCATCTATGTAGATGTCTTTTGACTTCGACAAGTCTAGCATTAAAACGAAAACTACCAAACCTATTATAGATGCGCATAACAAGTAATTATTCACAAAATTTTCTTAACATGAACAATATCTATACGAGTTCAGCACACAACAAAGAGCTAGAGCCATACACACTGAAAATTATTCAAATCGTAGTCATATATATCGACTCTAACACAACACCTGAAGCTTATCCCATCTAATATGCAAATACATAAAATGGTCAAGAAATTGCCCAAATTGGAGGAGCCACCACAAGAATATATACCAACATAACATTACCAGGAACATTCACGGGCGTCGAAACGAGGACATGACTATAGAGAGATCTATACCTCCTTAGTGAGGCCCTCACTATTGTTGAAGCTCGCAAGTGATCCCCCTATCTCACCGTCCGAGGTCATGGATGTGGTCACATCCCGGATTCCGACGATTGTCAATAACGGAATCAGTATGCTTTGTGAGACCGGGCTGTAATTTGGTTAAGAACGTGTTTAGATTATTCTTTACTTTGCTACATCTCCATGGTATTTCTGTTCACTCTTCATGAAAATTTGATATCAAGTACAACATCGGTCCTCTTCTCTTCCCCTTCTGATGTTTTAGAAATAACCGGTTGCTTACGATGTTGATGTTCATACTACGATTCTCATTCAACCTAAACCAGGAATCTGTGGACGGAAAGAATAATCAACTATGACAAAGCAAGAGAAGTGACGTGCCAACCTAGTTTAGAGACTCGTGCACTGCTGAACCTACTTTGGACGACGATCCTACACGTGCCTTCCTCTACTGTCACGTGTCAGAGATGCACACGTGGAGCAGCCAGCCAGGACAGTGTCATCTTCATCAAGCAAACCTTATATATAATTTGGATATGCATCTACCATTCCATACAAATCCGCAGCCCTCGCCGGAATGTATCGAGTACCAGGTGGGGATTGAGAACTCCGGCATCGAGCTTAGCGCAGCAAGGAGGATCAGCTGTGGTAGTAGGATGTGCAAACAAGGGTTGTTCAACGGAGCTAGGGAGCGACATAGAAAGAGAACTGGAGGCCGAAATGCGGCCGGAGGAAGGAGCAGAGTGGATGGGAGTAGGAAAGCTGAAGGACAAGTGTGGAGAAGGCAGAGGAGGAGCAGTGGAGCTGTTGGAGTGTTTGGAAAGGGAAGCAATCATGGGTGAAGATGAAGGCAAAGACCCTAACGATTACAACAGGAGGGCCCAAATCTTCTACAAGAGTTCCAGAGTTTTCCAGGCTCTTAAAGAGAGTACTAGTAATGAGTAATGTGTACAAGTCTCCGCTCTCAAGCAAATTGTAACACAATTTCCTGATGTATTCCAATGAATCAAAGATGTTCTTTTTCCGAAGTTTGGAACTATAATCAATAAAGGAATTGATTTGAAAGAAAGTGAGAAGGTAAAGAATCTACCTCCTTTGTTTGCTTGAAACACTAATAGCATCAGCTCCAACTAAAGATCAATCATCAACTGTAAAACTTTGCAGGGTGGATGATCATGTCACAATCCCTGGAATAACATTCACATTACACACGAGAATATGGCAATGGAAATAAAATAAAGGGTTCAACAATTCATTAAACTTGTCCAAACAAATTATGGCTAACAAGACTAAAAGAATAATAAAACAGTGATTAAAAGAAGAAAAATCCTACATATGACAATACTGAAATGGGAACCTTCCCATTCTAGACTGCCCTAAATGCTAGTACACAGCCAGAGTGAGAAAGAAGCTACAGACTCTTAACTTACAAAGTCGATTGGCAACAAAATGGCCAGTGCTCCTACAAGTCTCACTCTAACAGAACTTCCAACGGTTATTGCAGACTACACATGTTACATATGTTGTCATAGGTTCATCGGCACTCCGCGTCTGCATCTGGTAGTAGGTGGTCTTGCGCTTCCCACATCGACCACATTTGAATTGATCAGTTGAAGCTTCTGGTGCACGTTCAACCTCACAATCAAACAGTGCCTTTTCCTCAAGCTTTTTATTCTCTGCTTGCCTCTCATCACTTGCCATTTCAACTGTGGACATGTCTACAAGCCTCTCTGCCTTGATATCTCCAAGAAGAACTTTTCTGCGAAAATCTGGGTTCTTTTGGTCCTTCAGGTTAAACATTAGTGATCGATACTTCGCCTTCTGGGATCCATTGGAACCACCCCAGTTCTCAAACAGCACAGACTCTACTGTAACTGCAACTCTGATAGGGTCGCACACATTCACTGAATCAGCAAATTTTTCATTATGCACAGACTCCTGGGAGACCTTGGATAAAGCCTCATGCAGCATTCCCCTTATTCTGTCCCTTGCTTGATCATTAGACTTTGGTATAGATGTCAACTTTGGGGGGCCAGACACAGGTTTCTTCACTTCTCTGGTTACCTTTTCAACCTTGACATTATCCACTGACAAAGCTTTCTCAGTCTTGACAACATTATGATTTTCAACCTTACAATCCGTTGTCCCACTTTCAGAACTATATGTTTTCTCCGGGCTTGGTTTAACATCATGATCAACCATCTTAACGTCACCCTGCTCAGTCTTGGGGACCTTCTCCACCTTCCCAGTAGCAGTTTTCAGAACCTTCTCAGGCCTGGGACTATTGGGATTCGAAGTCTCACGCTTTAGAGAATCTTTCCTTTCAAACCTGCCATTCTTCACATCGTTTTTCATTGTCTTCACATCGTTCTTCATTGTTTCATCAATGACAATTTGTTTCCAAACCTCCATCAGTTCAAGTGCAAAAGCCTGGATTTTCTTCCTAGGATGTTTCGTCAGGTTCTTAAGACGCTTCCCAACCTGTAAAAAAAAAAAATCAATACCCAAAGCTCAGAACAACGCTCTCAACAAAAAACAACTAAAAAAAGTTTTCAGTACAAGCGAATTCGACATGAACTAATGCAACATTACCAGCCAATCACATTCATCACCCACATAAAGAGAACTGCTCTAGTTTATACATCTCAAATCCTAACATAACATACACATGAGTCCCAGGCAAAAAAAAGTGACTTCTTTCGATCAAAATCCAGTCAATAATTCTCCCTAATAACTAAAACTGCACACAGTGTTACCAAACATACCAGAAATCAATGAATTCTGTAAACTGTAAGCTATTGTGTGATATAATCAGGACACTAAAAATCCAGCTCCTAGCCAAAAAAATCTAATTTTTCAACCAAAACAAAATTCCCAGATCCAATTTCTAATCCGTACAATAAATCAGTCTTCCAAAAACCAAAAATTGGGGAAAAACTGAGCACACAGCAAACCCTAAAACCAATCACAATGCTAGCGATCAAGCAAAAAAAAAAAAAAAAAATCAAAGAAATTGAATCGAAACAAAAACGATAGAAAGAAACTTACTTGGGTAGAGACGAGGAGCTGATAAGAGACTGGGAAATTCTTGAGGCGGTCCAACGCCTCAAGGCACTCACTCTCATCCGCGCCACCGTCGCACGATTTCGCGGCGTCGGCAGCCTTTGTGACGTCATCAAACACCTCCAGCAGCTCCTTCTCCATCTCTTCCCCCAATTTCCACAAATCCCTAATCCGAATCCAAAACACAAAGCAACGCAAGGCTCGAAAATCGAGGAGATGACCGGCCGGGGTTTAATACAAGGGGAGGAAGCGACTGTGTCAGTCTGAGAGGCTCCGATAAATTCTCCGAAGAAAAGCGATAAAAGAGGGTTGGTGGGTAATTTATGTGGTTCGCTCGTCGGAGATCGGACGGCTGAGGAGGGTCGCACGTGTGGCGAAACAATAGCATCACACTGGGAGGAGGAGGACAGAGTCCAACTTTGATTAGGGTTTCGTTTCCCGTTTCGTGATTGGATTTCGCGCGTGTTTTGTACGCGCCTTACCCTTTTTCCAACGACCCTGTCAATAATAGAGATTTATCAGTTTTTCTTGTTTGTCAGGGGTTGTTGGTGCCTTCTTTATTCCTCGTGTTTTTTACTCTCTCACTCGATTTTACCGTTTCTTACCCTGTTTTTACTTTTGGATTTTTACTTGGTCCAAGCAAAAGAATAAAACTTTAGATTTACGGTTTTACTTTTACCTTCTGAGTTGTTGAGGAGACTTTACTACCATTTGTACATTCTCCGGTTCTTACTTCAGACTGTTTTTGCTTTAACTCTTGGATTTTACCCTGTTTTAAGCAAAAGAATAGAACTTTACTTTTACTTTCTGAGTTGGATTTTACCCTATCCAGAAGGTCATTTTCCTTCTGGACATTGGAACAGAAGAAGATGCAATGTCATATTCCCAAGAAAAATAAGTCAAGGAATGTAAAGAGGCCAGGGGAGACGTAGTGCTAGGAATTAGTAGAAAGAAAGGCTTTCATTGTACGTGATTAACCGTGAATACCAGTACAAAAATCCATATTTATTCCCATGAACTCTGAAAATGTGTTGGATTGGTAGCAGAAGAATTTGCTAGGAAACAGAAAGTATAATTGGGACGGAGACAAAGGTTTATGACTTTCTGAGTTGCTACTGCAGAGCTCTTGTTTTCTATTGATTGAGTTGTTCCATCAGTACAATAGCAAGCCACTTTTATAGACTGCTTTAGGACTCTAGACTATTCTATCTTAGAGACCGAAAGACTCATTAACTCAGCTGTTACAACAGCCAACTACATCGTTGAATCTATACCTCATTAACTTAGCTGTTACAACAGCCAACTACTCCATTGAAAACTAAGAACATAACACTCTAGAAAGTACATTAATTCCAACACTCCCCCTTAATGTACTTTCTTCACAACACCAATGAGCTCCCTGAGATGACAGAACTTTTCTTTTGAAAGTGCCTTGGTCAAAATGTCAGCTAATTGTTCCTCTGACCTGCAATACTCCAGCTGCACAATATCTTTCTCAATTGCTTCTCTGATGAAGTGATACTTTATTGCAATATGTTTTGTGCGTTCATGATTGACTGGATTCTTGCCGATGGCAATGGCTGATTTGTTGTCACAGTACAAAGTGGTTCCCTTCTCTTGCTTTTCTCCAATGTCTTCAAGAATTCTTCGAAGCCATATTGCTTGAGATGTTGCTTTTGCAGCAGCAACATATTCTGCTTCAGCAGATGATTGAGCCACTACACTTTGTTTCTTTGAAGCCCATGAACATGCTCCTGAACCAAGTGAGAAAACATAAGCTGATGTGCTCTTCATGTCATCTAGACAACCAGCCCAATCACTGTCAGTGTATCCAACAAGAGCTGAACTTTCTGTTGCCTTGTAAAGAATTCCATAATCAAGAGTGCCTTGCAAGTATCTTAACACTCTTTTGGCTGCTCCAAAATGAATTTGACTTGGCTCTTGCATGTACCTGGACAGAAGACTTGCAGCAAACATGATGTCAGGCCTAGTAGCTGTTAGATACAACAAGCCTCCAATTAAGCTCCTGTACTTTGTAGGATCCACCTTCTTTGCACCATCTTCCTTCTTTAACTTTTCATTTGAAATCAAGGGAGTAGCCACAGAATTGCACCCGAGCAGATTAAACTTCCTCAGGATGTTTTCTGCATATTTCTTCTGGGAAATAAAAATCCCATCTTTTGATTGAGACACTTCGATCCCCAAAAAATAATGAAGCAGGCCCATGTCATTCATCTCATAAGTGCTCATCATATCCTTCTTGAATTGCTGAATCATATTCTCATTGTTACCAGTAAAAATAAGATCATCAACATAAAGAGAAACAATGAGAATAGAACATGCTTTCTTGAACACATAAAGTGTAGGCTCACTTGGACTCTTCCGAAATCCTTTCTTCACAAAGTACTTGTCAATCTCAGCATACCATGTCCGAGGAGCTTGCTTCAGCCCGTAAAGAGCTTTCTTTAACCTGTAAACTTTGTCTTCTCCCCCTTTAACTAGAAACCCTTGAGGCTGCTCTACATAAACTTCATCCTTCAAGACTCCATTTAAAAAAGCTGACTTGACATCAAGTTGATAAATCAACCAATTCTTTTGAGCAGCAAGAGCAATCAAGGTTCTAACAGTTTCCAATCTTGCAACAGGAGCAAAAGTTTCAGAATAATCAATACCTGGCTGCTGAGTGAAACCACGAGCCACAAGTCTTGCTTTATGTTTATGGATGCTCCCATCTTGATTAAACTTTGTCTTGAATATCCATTTCACCCCAACCACTTCTCTGTCCTTCGGTAGATCAACAAGCTCCCAAGTTTGATTCTTTTCTATCATCCTCATCTCCTCCTTCATTGCTTTCATCCAGACTTCTTCTTTTTGAGCTTCTTCAAAGCTTTCTGGTTCTGTACCAGCAAAGTTGCATGACTCATATAAGTCACTGAGCCTTCTGATTCTTATTGGAGGACTTTCTGGAGATGAATCTTCTGATAGAGAAGAACCGGCGTTTATATTGCTTGTTGGAGTCGTTGGTGACTGAGGAATGGCATCATCTTCATACTGCTCCATTTGAATTTCTCCTTCCTTCTGAACAGTAGCACATGGCGACTCCTGCACTTTCTTTTCATTCCAATCCCAGCTAGCTTTTTCATTGAAAATAACATCTCTGCTCACAATCAACTTTTCAGTTTCAACGTCGAAAAGTCGATAGCCTTTTGAGCTGGTACTATATCCAACAAAGATGCATTTTCGGCTCTTATCATCAAATTTAGTTCTCTTTTCAGCAGGGATATGAGCATAACCAATACAGCCAAAAATTTTAAAGTGACTTACAGATGGCTTGAATCCGCTCCAGGCTTCGAAAGGAGTCATATTCTTGACTGCCTTAGTTGGACATCGGTTGAGAACATAAACAGCCGTATGCACAGCTTCTGCCCAAAAATCTTTTGGCAAACTCTTCTCATTCATCATAGAAGTTGCCATCTCCACAATGGTTCGATTTTTCCTCTCTGCGATCCCATTTTGTTGAGGACTATAGCCGACTGTTGTTTGCTTCCAAATGCCTTCATCTTTGCAGTAATCTTCAAATTCATGAGAAGTATATTCTCCTCCTTTGTCACTTCGGATGACTTTAATTGAGCAGCCACTTTGATTCTCAACAAATGCTTTAAATCTTTTAAAAACCAGAAAAGTTTCTGATTTCTCCTTCAAAAAATATACCCAGGTCATTCTCGAAAAATCATCGATGAATGTGAGAAAGTACCTGAATTGATTTAAGGAAGGAGTTCTCATTTTGCCACAGATGTCGGTATGCACGAGCTCCAGCGGTGCCTTTGCTCTCCACGAACTTTGTTTTGGGAATGGAAGTCGATGTTGCTTTCCCATGATACAGCCTTCACATGCATCTGATGTTGCTTCAATTTTTGGTAGCCCATTCACCATGCTATTTTGTTGAAGTAGCTTCAGCCCTCCGAGATTGAGATGACAAAATCTCTTGTGCCACAGCCATGTGTCTTCTACGACATCTGCCTTGAATGCCATCATGCCATCATATTGAAATACAAGCGGGAAATTTCTGTTCTCCTCCATTTTGACATGTGCAATCTCCATCTTTGCCTTCTTGTCATAAATAATGCAGCAGTCATCTTCAAAAAACAGACGATAGCCATTCTGGAGCAGCTGTCCAACACTAAGTAAATTTTGACTTAGTTCTGGAACAAACAAGACATCATTGATATGCTTTACTCCATGCTTAGTCTTGACTGCAATGCTTCCTCTCCCCTTTGATTTTACAATAGCACCATTGCCGAGCTTTATCTTTGGAGTTACTGAGGGATCCAGATCAACAAATATCTTTTCTTGCCCGGTCATGTGATTACTACAACCACTATCAATATACCAGGTGTTTTTCTTTTCTTCAAAGGCTGCTTGATATGCAAAGAACAGATTTCCAACTCCATCTTCATCATCATCATCATGCTTCTTCTGGGAGAAGTTAGCTTGATTGGTTTCTCTGAATCTGCAGCTCTTGTCAGTATGCCCGAATAAACTACAGTACGAGCATTTAGGCTTTCCACGAAACCAACACTTTGCTGTAGCATGATTAGTTTTATTGCAAACTTTGCAAGCTGGTTTACTTTCAACCGAAATCATACCTTTGTCATTGTTTCTGCTGAAATCAACTTTCTTCCATTTTTTATCTCCCATCCGCTGTACATCCCTTGGATTGGTGCTGCCTTTCTTGATGAACTTGTGTGATTTGAAAGTGAGCTTTGACTGGAAGGCACTCTCTATAGTCTCCTCATTGCGTCCCAGCCTCCTCTGCTCATGAGACTTCAAGGAACCCATCAACTGCTCAATGGATAAGCTGGTGATGTCCTTGGACTCCTCAATTGCCACTACAATAGGATCATATTTCTCCGGCAGACTGATCAAAATCTTCTCCACAACCTTCTGATCTGATAAGTCTTCTCCAAGGGTTCTCATTTGATTGACAACTTCGGTTACTCTGGAAGAGTAATCTTGGATGCATTCAGATTCTCTCATCTTCAAATTGTGAAACGCCCTGCGCAAGGACTGAAGCTTGATGGTCTTTGCCTTGCTATCACCTTGAAACTCCCTTGCCAAAATCTCCCAAGCTTCCTTTGCTGTGTTGGCTCTTGATATCCTCGGAAAGATTTCATTGGTGACAGCATTCTGAATTTTTGAGAGAGCCTGGGCATCTGTCATTACTTCTGCTTCATACTCCTTTCTTTGTGCAGCTGTAAGCCGACTCTCATCTTCCGGTTCGGCGAAGCCCTTCTCAACGATCTTCCAAAGCCCTTCTGATCGAAGCAAAGTTGTCATCTTTACTTTCCAGAAATCATAGTTTTCTCCACCAAAGATAGGAAGAAAAGAATATGAAACTGGTGTGTTTTCTTTAGGACTCATATTGGCTGGTTGGTACAGCAGACGCCCAATATGAACGAACTGCTCTGATACCAATTTGTTGGATTGGTAGCAGAAGAATTTGCTAGGAAACAGAAAGTATAATTAGGACGGAGACAAAGGTTTCTGACTTTCTGAGTTGCTACTGCAGAGCTCTTGTTTTCTATTGATTGAGTTGTTCCATCAGTACAATAGCAAGCCACTTTTATAGACTGCTTTAGGACTCTAGACTATTCTACCTTAGAGACCGAAAGACTCATTAACTCAGCTGTTACAACAGCCAACTACATCGTTGAATCTATACCTCATTAACTTAGCTGTTACAACAGCCAACTACTCCATTGAAAACTAAGAACATAACACTCTAGAAAGTACATTAATTCCAACAAAATGTAGTCTCATAAAAAGAATATTACGGTGGCTATCTCATACCACAAACAAAACCAAAAAGTTTGAACATAATGCTTCATTCACTTCACTTTTCTGGTTCTGGAGTCTCAAAAAAGGTCTTCTTTATCCAGTTGAATGGCTGCAAAAGATTCGTAGAATTACAAGATATCAGACTGTTATTCGATTACTAACTTGAAAAGGTAAAGTAACAATGATATACATATACACAGGGAATGTGTGAAAGTGCAAAACACCATCAGAACAACAGCCGAAACAGCAGAGTCGGGGGAGTTTTAATATCAAAACTTTTGTGGCATCGCCAACATAAATTCCTCTTAAGCTCTCCACAAATGAAGCACACATGTATCTATAAACTTATGTGCATGTGAAACTATAAAGAATGTTGCAATTCAATAACATTGATAAATTGAGCAACCTAAATAGCTTATAGAACATCAAGCTTAGATTGGAATATTCATCTAAGAGCAACTCACAGACAGAATAACCATCAATCAAAGCCAAAGACAAGTAGCACGGCTAGCATATCTAAAAGCTGTTTTTGTTGCCCAAGCACCAGTGCTGAAAAGGTCACCATTACATCTTCCACGACAAGAAACACCCCAAGATCAAAATTTCTTATTCCATAACATAAAAATCATCTTTAGTTCTCCATTTCAACCATTCAACCTACAACTGCACTTGGATTTCATATAGTGATCAGTTGATCACAAAACGGGCCCTAATCAATCTTATATATGTTCCTATCCAGTATCCACAAAGGGACAAAGGAAGATTCATTTACTAACATAACTGAATGAGCTCCTTCGCGGCCAGGGCCGCCAGGCTATGCAGCCCACCTGCTATATCCAAATCCAACTATTCATACGAAAAATGCTCGAATAGATTTGATTATCCAGTCCCATCCTTAACATAGGCCCTAACAGCAAGAGGATACAAGTCTCATTAGTGACATTTATCATCTAATTCTTATGAGAAACAATTACCCAAAATAATCATAAAGCAATTCAAAGTCTCAATTAGTAAAATAATGCATCACAGCCTGAAAAACCTGGACCATCATCCAATACAGGTTGCAACTCACAGCTTAGCCATTCTCCTAATCAATTTCTACTACAATAAAAACTCAGCCCAAATCTGCAACTCAATCCCAGCGTTATCATCAAAACCAATCCAACTTCAGCATAAAGATCCAAACTTTAATCAAATCTAAGCACAACAAATATCCATCTCACTCAAAAATGAAAACCCAAAAAGCTAGAGATCTAAAATATACAAAAAGACGAGAGTTTCATTTACCTGAACAAGCCAAAGAGCCGTGGTGCCGGCGGCGACGCCCCACATGGCGGCGGCTTGGATGTCCACAGTGTGAGGACGACTCTTGGGTTTCAGGAACTTCTTGAACAATCCAATTTCACCGGCCATATCTCCGATTTCAATTTCTCAAAGCCCTAACCCTAATTGCCCCAATTAATGATCGGATCTTTGTTTCTCCGGCTCGCACAAAATGTCAAATCAGTCTGTGTCAATATCTCGGTGTGCGTAAAACATATATAAACCTTCTTAACAGAGATTTCCTCTGCGGTCATGTCTACTGTGTTACAGTGAGCGCTGATCTTCTACCGTTGATTGTGGAGCCGTGGGCCCCCCGAAGATGATTCCTCACCGTTCCTTTATGTTTTTCAGTTTCTCATTGCTCTTTCGATTATGTTTTTGTACAGGAATAATCTCTCTTTTTTTCTGTACAGTAAGTGAGGTAGCAATTCATTTCGGTTACTTTATTAAATTAATTAATAACAGATTGGTGGGCGTCGAACTTAAACTCTAGACATAAAGGTTTCATAATATATACACAACTCAACCAACATTACCATACCATATGATTAGATACAGTTTAATAATCGTCAGACTTAATTTTTCTAAAAGATTTTATTACACGATACAAAATGGTTTGAGTTGAAAGTTGAAGACGTCCTTGATGAATTGAGTATTTTATTGCTACAAGCCTGTCATGGACTTCAACAACGAAATTGGTTTCAAAGGTTACGATGTAGATGTGGACCTTGCTATCGTTATTATTAGAATTAAATTCTAGATAATTATGGTCTGTCGTGAAAGAAAATATAATTCAGGGTGATGCTTGTACAACCGGCAAGTGTATGTGACATAAGGAAAGTGAAGTGTGAAATTGAATGGACAGTGAAGCAAGGAAAATGTAGTGTGAAATCGCATGGAAGTGAAGTGATGGTGTTGTTGTAAGACGAGGAGAGTGCCTGTCAATTCGTATCAACTTGATCATAGTTTAGAATCAAATGCGGGCAGATAAGTGGAACCATAACATAAGTTCTCGAAATCTTGACTTGTCATAAAGTTTTGCTGGAAACATTCCTGGTCAAAAACACATGGAAACGTCCGCGACTGATGAAATTGGTAGGTCAAAACTTGACACGAGATTCCATCTTCAAGACTCCATCTAAAGTAAATTCGACACTTGAGTAGTGTGGTTCTGTTTAATAGTATCTGGCTTACGACCCTTGTCCGGACCGCCGATGATGCCCCATGTCTCAAATTGCCTTTGTCGAGCTCTTGCCCTTTCCTTTTCTTGTAGAGATTTTGACGAGTAGCAATAGGGACAAGAAACCCCGTATTCCCACTGAGGAGCCTCCATATCAGCATCACTGACGGGCTGCTTGCACCCATAGCATAACTTGTGATTTCCTTGTACTAAACCATGCTCGACAGAGACTCTCTTGTCAAAGACAAAACACTCTCCCTCCCACAGGCTCTCTTTCTCTGGAACTTCCTCAAGATACTTCAGAATCCCGCCTTCTAGATGATAAACCTGCGAAAAATAGGTATACAAATTAATAAAATCAAATGATACGGCAACGTATGGTTTTTACTTCCACAAATTAATAGAACACAAGAGTTATTCACCTCTTCGAAACCTTTGCTGAGAAGATAACTAGAAGCTTTCTCACATCTAATTCCCCCAGTACAGTACATGGCAACTCTCGGTGGTGTTTTTGGTTTTGTAATCGCTGGTTGATTTTTGGTGCTTCCATCCGAACTGTTGGCATTTGCCTCTGTATGCCCATTTTCGGGTTCAGAAGGTTGGAACTGGCCGTCGACCCAAGACGGGAACTCCCGGAACGCTTTTGTACATGAATCAACAGCCCCCTTGAACTTCCCAATTATAGTTTCATAGTTATTACGCACATCAATTACGACCTGGATGTGAGCAAGTGACAGAGATGAGATGCTTTAATTTCGTACATGAAATGCTGTAGTTTGGTACATGCATCTATTTATCATACCTGCTTCTAGAGGCATTATATTTACTAGACACTAAACTGAAAACCACCTTTCAACAAAGCTTAATACAGAGACTTGTAATTACTAGGGTCAGTAGTGTGTCAATGTCAAGTTATTGCAAATCATGACTTGTTCAGAATAATAACAAGTTGACGGGGTTGCTCATATTATCCTATATTTCTATACCTCATAATCTTTGTTTTTGCATTAAGTTTCCTTATTTGTGATTGATTTACGTTATTTTAGTATTCTTGTAGGTTTATGTCATAAAAAGAAGAAAAATAGCTAAAACGAGCTAATAAGAATAGAAAGGCCATTGCAATCCCAAGTCCCAGAATCTGCCTATGCAGAACAGCTAACTTTCCTGAATTACTGGGAATTAGTCGGATCAAATCAGACTATGAGCCTTACATCGTTGGAAAGCTACGGAATAAGTACACTTTCTGTAGAAATTTACGGATCTCAATTTCGATATTTATGGACTGAGTTATGATCGTTTGAGTGAAGATAGGTCAGATCATAAAATCTGCTCGGATTTGGAAACATTTGTGGATAACTCAAGTTCCGTGTCACAAGACCGTCAACCTAAAGCTTCAAGAACAATAATGCAGATTAGGATTCAATGAGTACATGTATTTCTAGTTCTACAAGAGATATCTCAAGGTTTTCCTAGTATGATTGTTTATGTTTTTGATGATTGATTAATAGATTTATAGTTTCTTTATGATGAATTTTTAGTCACTATTTTAATTGATGCTATATGTTTAAGTTCTTTGATTGATCACCTTAAGGCTTTGCATCTAGTAATTAGAAGATGAATTTGAGGCGTAACTGCGATATAATTCAAATTAGGCTCTTGTGATTAAGAGTTGTGAATTACATTATTGTCATAACTGAAGTAATGGTTTGCATGATTCTCTTGTTTTCTAGAATGTAATGAGTCTTACATGTTAAATTTATGCCGTAACTGGATAGACTGCATGCTAGGATATACGACTTCTGCCATACCTGGAGAGAATCATACACACTTAAGGAAAACTATGGTCTAAGTGCCGTAACTGGACTTAGATACCGAAATTGTCATCTAGAGAAACGAAAGAATCTGTTAGTTTCATCAAAGCATGAATATGATTGTTAGTGGTTGATTATGTGTAGTTAGTTTAGGTATTTCATAATTTGAATAACACTAATAATCCTCGTGGAAACGACAACCCATTTTCTTTCATTTACTATTCATTTTCAGTTTGATTCAAATTTTTATTAATTTACATTCACTACCAGAACAGGCAGTTTAGCCGACGAAAAATTTCCGTCGGCCTGTTAAAAAAATTCGTCGGTTGCAACCTTAGCCGACGAGACAAAAAATTTCGTCGGCTATAGTATGACTATAGCCGACGAAATAATATCGTCTGCTATAGTCCAACATTTAGCCGACGACATTATTTCGTCGGCTATAGTCATACTATAGCCGACGACATTATTTCGTCTGCTAAAGTATGAACTATAGCCGACGAATAATGTCGTCGGTTATCTTCCAAACTTTAGCCGACGAATAATTTAAACTATTCGTCGGCTAAAGTTTGTATAAAAAATATAAAACATCTATGGCCGACGAAATATTGTATTTTTGTCGGCCTTATAGACATTTAGCCGACGAATTATAGCTTTTTTCGTCGGCTATAAGCGAATTCCAGTAAAAAAAAAAACCCCGAAATTTCTGAATTACCATTCCATGCAAGCTGCAAAAGACATATTTAACAATTTCATATAACCAACAACAAACACATAAAAGAATATATGAACTACATAAAAGTATCAATTTACATAAAAGTATCAATTTACATAAAAGTATCAATTTTAACTACGTAAAGTCTATATCGTCTAAATTGAAGTCATCTTCTGGGGGCTGCTGCGGAGGTTGCGGCGGCTGGGGTAGCGTCATGGGCGGAGGCATGGGCGGAGGCGGAAGTCCCTGACTCTGGGCAGCTGCAAAGTCCTGCATGTACTGCAACATCTGCTGATGCTGGGCCTGCTGGATGGCATATATCTCGGCAACATAGGCTGCCTGCGCGGTATTAAAGGCTGCCAACGAGGCAATATAGGCTTGCTGCGAGGCAGCCTGCGAGGCAGCCTCAGCAGCTTGAGCAGCTTGAGCAGCTTGCTGTTCTCGTAGTCTCTGAACTTCCGACTCTAGCTGAGTCGTCCTGTTGATCGTGGACGTGGTGCAGCTACTCGTCGAGGTTGCCTTTCGTTGAAATCCTGGAGTGGTCTTCAGGACCCCCTCGCCTCTCTTTCCTAGACCTCGGCAGTAGAAGTTGTTTTCTCTCGGTGGGAAGGCTCTGCCCATGATCCTCGCCCCAATCGTCGGATCCGAATTGTCGATCCGGGACATGGCTTCGGACATCTCGGAATCCTGCGTCTCCGGCCATGCCTCCCTCACTAAGGTACTCAGGACCTCGTCACTAGCCTCCCTCACCCTCGCCTATATGGATAGGAAAAAAATTATTAATTAAAATTTTTACATAAATTGAAAAATTTAAAAACGTAAAGTGACTTACAATATCCTCCTGGGAGTCAGGATATGTCTTCTCGTACGTATAGACGTAGGGGTTGACTTCTGGATGTTCCTTGGCCGCCTCGTCCATGAAGACACCGAACGGTCTAGAACCGGCATGATGGTTCCTTGTGTTGCGTTGCCGGTTCTGAGCGTTCACCCGGGAAACCGCCTTCAAAGAAAAAAGTAAACTATTAGTAGAATATTATAAAACGCACGTACTTATTTTTAAATTAACTAACTAATTTATTTAAATACCTGTTTACGAGGGTTGTTGAATTCTGATGTCAGAAGCCAACGTCACTCGTACTCCCTGTACTGGAACTCAGTAGGGGTACCAGAACGTGCGTTCCCGTGCTTAGTCCAATGGGTCCGCAGCCCGTTCTTCCACTCCTTGTACCTACAGATACAACAAAAATATTAGAAATATTATTAATATCACATACAAAATTGTTTTTCATTAACTTCCCAACGTACCTTCCCCCATGCACAACGTCGGCCCAGCTGTCCCTCAGGTGCTCGGGAACCTCAAACCACACCTGCATTTAACCGATTATTATTAGTTTAGCTTTTCGAGAAATCAACAATTTAATACATAATATTATTTTGTAAACTCACCGACATCGCGTTGTAGACCATGTCCTTAACCTCCTGCGGGACCTCGCCCCAGTCGGACCACAACATAGGGACTCTATCCCTAATGAGAGCACCCACGCGGCCGGAGTACATCCTCGACTTCCCGCCCGATACTGCGTGGCCATCCCCGTCAGTATCGATGGGGATCCTCCCCATGGTACTCACCATCTTCTCGAGAGTTTTCCTTGTGACGGGGCCTCTCTTCTTCTTTGTGCCTATGACATGATTCGGCCAAATTGATTATTAAAATATATATATATATGACCCTTTAAAAGTAATCAAGTTGCCTGACTGATTACCTGAGGAGCTCGCGACGGATTCCGGCTCTGTCGCCGATGATGATACCCTCGCAGAAATAAGAGGCGTATCAAAAGGCAGGAACCGGTACGCCGCTGATGGAGCCACTGGCGGGGGCAGTGGATAAATCGGCGTCCCTGAGTCATCGACTACAGGTATCGCCGGTATCATCCGCGGAAGGAACAGATGAGGCGGCGGCATCTGTACCCCAGATGACCCACTATCCGAAGAAGTAGGACCCGGAGTGGGCGCCCGGTGTATCTCGGGCATACGAGGTGCAGACACCTCCGTCAAGGGCCTCGGGGAACGAGGGACGGCCGCCTGCCTCGATGAAACGGGCACCTCCGGCGCTGTCTCCAGAAGGCTCGCACGTCTGGCTGTCATGTGGCCCTGAAACGTCGTTTGAGGGTTGCTAGAGGTTCCCTCAGACGATTCGGACCTTTGGCCCTTCGAACTCTTCTTCGATCGAAAAAAGCCGCTCATCCTATTTATAATATTAATTAAAGGCTTTAGATTATTTTGTCTTTGTTTTATAAAAAATTATACATTTTTAAAATTATACTTATTCAATAAAAATTTACACGCAAATACCAATATATATATATATATATATTTTACTTACATAACAATATTATATATTAACTAACATATCGTAAAACTAAATTCGAAATCAAAAATAAATTAACACATATATTCAAAAATAAACACATAAATTCAAAAATAAACACATAAACTAACATAATTAAATTAACACAAATTAAATTACAAAACAAATTTAATTAACACAAATTAAATTAACAAAAAAAATAGATTACAAGTTTTATTCCTTTCTTCAACTTCGCGTTTTCATCCCGATTCTCTAGTTAATCTAGTGTTAAAATTTTTAATAATATTAAAAACTACAAAACAACAATTCAATAATATTAAAACAATTTATTCATAATATTAAAAATTACAGAAATGTTAAAATTTAAAATGTTACAATAATTTTAAAATTTTGTAATGTTAAAAATTACAAAAATGTTACAATAATTTAAAATTTTGTAATGTTAAAGATTACAAAAATTTAAAATGTTACAATAATTTAAAATGTTACAACTTCGTTGGGTCACTTTGTTTTTTTAACCATCATTTTTATAATTTAACAACCTTTTAAATTATTATTTGTTAAATATTTATCCGATTTTTACACAACTCACTTGTCCAATATAATTTACAAATTTAACAAGATGATTACATTAAAATAAATTTTATTAGCACATATCCAACTACTGTATACACACCTTCAAATTATTTTTGTTACGGTCATTCTCAGTAAGTTACGAATCGGTCATTCTCAGTAAGTTACGAAACTACAAATTACGTTAGCACATATCCAACTACTGGTACTACAAATCGAAACCCAACACATACAAGTTACGGTCATTCTCAGTTTTATACAACCAAAATGGCAAAACGCAGAAGCAATCATCAATCCATATATTTTATTTGCAGAAAAGAAATCGATGAATTTGGGGTTTATGGGAGCGTACCTTGAGCAGACAAACAGCACCACTAGCGTTTTGGAGACCGGGAGACCGGGAGGGAGGAGGGAGGAGGAGGAGACCGGGAGACCGGGAGGGAGGAGGGAGGAGGGAGGAGGAGGAGACCGGGAGGGAGGAGGCTAGGGCTAGGGTTGAAAAACTGCATAAATGAGGGAGGAGGCTAGGGCTCGCAATTAAAACCCGAGGACTTTAGCCGACGAAATAATTTGTTCGTCGGCTAAAGAACAAAATTTCGTCGGCTATACATATATTCGTCTGCTAAACCTTTGAAATTCGTCGGCTAAACCTTTGAAATTCGTCGGCTAAACCTTTGAAATTCGTCGGCTAAATATTTGAAATTCGTCGGCTAAACCTTTGAAATTCGTCGGCTAACCTTTGAAATTCGTCGCCTAAACCTTTGAAATTCGTCGGCTAAACATTTGAAATTCGTCGGCTAAACCTTTGAAATTCGTCGGCTAAACCTTTATACATTTGGCATGTTGTTCTGGTGATGACCAAACTTGAGAAACACAAATCCAACCGTCAGATCTTACCATCATGATAAAATACATGTATGGGAAAAAATTCAACTTGATCCGAAAAGAATAAGGGCTCGATCCGGACGGTCAATCTCGTAAGTCAAACCCCTAAACGCACGGAAAAGGTCGTTCGACCGTCTAAATTACGTATTTTGGCCGGACCTCTAACTGAAAATAGTTTCAAACCGATGACACGCAACAATTCGTACAAAAATTTTACGCAAAATAACCACCGAACCCGGGGCTACCCATAGGGAGAAAGAATGGAAAATTGAATTGACCGCTACTATCGGCACCGAGACATGACCGGAATACCGTGATTTTTCAACCGTAGACTTATTTCACCATTCTAATCATGTCTTATTTCACGACTTTTTTATGTTTGAAGGATCTACGTATAGTTTGTTTTTGAAACGGAACATTTACATAACACTTGGTAAACAAGTTATACAACATTAGTACACATGTTGTGATCGTGATGATCAAACTTGAGAAACACAAATCCAGCCGTCAGATCTGACCATCATGATAAAATACATGTATGGGAAAAAATTCAACTTGATCCGAAAAGAATAAGGGCTCGATCCGGACGGTCAATCTCGTAAGTCAAACCCCTAAACGCACGGAAAAAGTCGTTCGACCGTCTAAATTACGTATTTTGGCCGGACCTCCAACTGAAAATAGTTTCAAACCTATGACACGCAACAAGTCGTATAAAAATTTTACGCAAAATAACCACCGAACATAGGGCTATAGTAGGTAATAGAAATATTTTAGGGTTTAGCCGACGAATACCCTAACATATTCGTCGGCTATAGTATGTAATTAAAAAATAAAAAATAACTATAGCCGACGAATTATTAGGTTATTCGTCGGCAAAAACCATATTAGCCAACGAATTACAGTCTATTTCGTCGGCTAAAGTGAGTAATTAAAAAAATAAAAAAACAAGTTTAGCCGACGAAATTAAGGCTTTTTTCGTCGGCTAAGGTAGTTTAGCCGACGAATCACAGTTTATTTCGTCGGCTAAAGTGTGTAATAAAAATAAATAAAAAAACATCTATGGCCGACGAATTAAGGCTTTTTTCGTCGGCAAAAAACATCTTAGCCGACGAATTATAGTATATTTCGTCGGCTAAAGTAAAAAAACAGGGAAAAAAAAACAGACGATATTCATAAACCATACATTAAAAAAAACCCTGTTCATCATGTATCACCAAAATCTCATATATTCATAACTGAAATATGAATTCAACATATGTGTAAACTATATATAAAGGAAAAAGTCTTTGAAAAATTATACAAATTAATCGGAATCATACATTAAAACGAAGGCTCGTAATCGGAATCATCCGATGAGTCTTCTTCGGTGTCAGAATTAATTTCTGGTAATATATGTATTTCCTCATCACCAGAGTCTTCGTCTGACTCTTGATTTTGATCAACATCAACAAGCCTTGGCTCTTCATCACGAATTCGCACCGAACGACCCGCTTTAAAATTATTAAGGCGAATGGTAGAGGAGTTAGGAATACCTATTGCGTTGGGCTCTTGATACGCAACATCTTCTTCCTCGCCTTCGGCCTCTCCAAGTGTAGCCGCCCGATAAATGTTTCGAGGGTGCACAAGGTTGACTACTTTCCACGCGTCACCCTTAGCAAGGTCATCAAGATAAAACACTTGTTTTACCGATGTGGCAAAAACGAAGGGGTCATCCTGGTAAGAACTTGTAGCAGTGTTCACCGATAATATTCCGTACTGATCGGTCTTCATGCTCTGCGGCCTAGTATCAAACCATCTACACTTGAAGAGGTGCACTGTCATGCCTTCACCGTAAACGAGTTCCACCACTGAATCAAGAACACCGTAATAGTCAACTCCATTCCGCCCACCATGTGCCATGACCCCAGAATTCTGTGTTCTCTTTCTGCTGTCTCTTTGGTCGCATATAAATTGCACGCCATTCACCTTGCACATCGGATAAACTCTTGAGACTATCGGCTTCATGGCTAGAAGTCTTAGTTCGTGCGACCAATTTGGGTGACCATCAGATTGAATATGGTTCATCTGCAACCAACCATCTCAACTGTAAATGTGGATAATTATGCAATAAACATAAACCCGTAGAGAAAAATTAAATTACGTACCCAACCGCCAAAATAATCTGCGAACTCCCTGTTGTGGTACTCGAGATCACCTTGAATGTTGGGATGATTGAGATGGATGTCTTTCCAGTATTCAACTTCTGGACAGTTAATCAATACCCACCAGTGGGCAATGACTAGCTCATGCGGTTGCAACTTGTAGGAGTTTGGCAAAATTCCATACACTTCAACATCACTGGAGACTATGGAAAGATTGAACTTCGGTACATCTACCGGCATGGTTTGCGGAGTTTCCTTCAACGCTCCTAAATACAACTTCATGTAGGTGACGCACTCGTGCGCAATATATGCTTCAGCTATACATCCTTCAGGAGCGGATTTATTAGCCACATAATCTTTGTAGTCTCCAAGTTGCCTGTAAATCAAGTTGCAAAATGTTATGATTATTGAACATGATCATGCGGACCCCCTGATGATGTTTCACCGTGATATAACCAACATGTGTACTTCTCCCAAAACCCGTTACTCCTCAGGTGCTGCCATACTTTGTCAATGGGAAATCGATACATATCGCTGCGACACTGACATTTCGTGCACGGGCAATAGAAAATTGTATTCCCGTTAGCATTATTCATCGCATATTCTAGAAAACTCATAACTCCTGCACCGTATCTTTTGTCCCATTTTGGAAGCGAAATTCAACTCTTATCCATATCCTGAAAATATAACAAAATATATATATATTTATAACGATGCTAGCTAATTATTAATAAAATTTCATGCCATATATAAAATCTCAATTCATTTAGTATATATATATTCTACGTACGTACGTACTACAACTAATTAATTACAAAATTATCATTATGAACTCATATATATCATCAACAACTTCATACCATATCAACACAATAATATTATAAATTAATATTAACATATATATATATATATTTACTATTTATTAACAACAAATTAATTCATATATATTATCAATTCAAATCATCAACCAAATCGATCAACACATATATATATACATCCAACGTACTCAAAATTAATCAACTCAATCACAATCAATAAACTCAATTAATCACACTAATTAAAATCGATCAACTCAAATAAAACTCAATTAATCAACATATATATACATATACGTACCTATATATATGGCTCCACAAACTGATTATGGACAGATTTCGACAACACCCAAACTTTTTCTCCCCTTTTTTCTTCTCCCGTTTTTTTTTCCGTTTTTTTCGAAATGAGCTGCTGCTGCCCAGATCTGCAAATATAAAGCACTTTAGCCGACGACTATGAATTTTGTCGGCTAAACCTTTAAATATTTCGTCGGCCATGGTTTTTGAACTTTAGCCGACGACATAAATTCTTTAGCCGACGAAATTTTTTTTCGTCGGCTAAAGTGTGTCATAGCCGACGAAAATTTAAAATAGCCGGCGAAATAAAATTTCGTCGGCTAAAGTGGACATCATAGCCGACGAAAATTCACCTTAGCCGACGAAATAAATTTTCGTCGGCTAAATCCCACTAAAGCCGACGAAAAAATACTTCGTCGGCCTGGTTTTTTTTTTTCGTCGGCTATAACCTTTCTTCTGGTAGTGATTGAGATTTTATCTTTTATCGTTTTGCATTGTTTTGTTTTGTTTGACGATTCTCTTGATTTTTCCAAATGGTAATATGAAGGCGGCTTCTCCCTTTCTCAAGAGATAACCCTAACAATTCAATGAGCGAAGTTGCAATATTTCTAAATTTTTATTAGTTGTCTACTAGATAGCTAGCTAGGGTTCGAGTAATGCAATTTGTAATTAGGTTCTGAGATTCATTGGCTCCTCTATTTAAGTAACACGAAAGAGTACGATGCAAATTGCTTAATTAATGAGTAGGGATACATTCGGATATTAGATAGCCCTAGTACGGTAAGTTCATGAATGTCAGATTACAGAAACTCTAAACCAAGTTGCTGTAATACTGCTGGTTTATTCCCCTGGTTTGATAACCATAATACTATTCAATTACCTTGTTGTATTCAGTTGTTCTTAAACTAGCTAAACCATTTTTCAGAAGACAAAAAAAAGGACCACAAACCAGTTTTATATACCATACTCGAGAAACACGAGCATGGCTCAGAAGCAATATAATAATGGTGCAGAATATTTAATCACATTTCCAGTTATATGATTGCAAGCAGGATAGCATAGTTGATATGTATGACGAATGAAAATAAAGTTATAAAGGTCGATCGTTTTAGTAAAGCAAGTGTTGGGTTTGTCGATAGTTGCAAAAAGATTTAGGATTAAAACATAGATCGTGATAATTGCCACTAACTTTTCTTAAAGTTGAATAATATAGCCGACGCGATTCACAAAATCAATGTTTTCTATGCTTACTCAAATCTAATTTTTTTTGTCACATATGTAATGTTATATTTCTATGCATATTTTTTCTTTTCTTATGTATATAAATATATATAATTTGAAACTACAAATACTGAGAAGGACATAGATCATATTACTTACGAAATATACGATAATATATATATATATTTGGCTAAAAGATGAGAGAGAGGAATGACCCCTAACACTCTTATATATTAAAAAAGAAAAAAGAAAAACATTAAGAAAGAAGGATTAGACCAAAACCTCTAATTACAAAATAACAACGAAACAAAACTATGAAAACCGAAATTAGGGAAGACCCATAAGCTAACGCTAAATAATTTTTTAACAGAAATATACGATAATTAAAATATACAACAAACGAAAATAAAAAAAATAGAATGACAAATTTATTTGAAAAGAAAATATTTATTTGAAAATAAACATTATCGATTACGATTTCAAACTTATGTGCTTCCATGTCGCTGCCAAATATGATCAATCAAAGCATCTCGAAGTTCATAATAAGCTTTTTTATCTATGATTTTCCTATGGAGATCGAGAAATTGCCTAAATCTTGTTGTTTCATCAACTACCATCTCGACAGTAGGGGCGGGTGTTTATTAAATTCCATAATCGGAGCCGATAAATCTCGTTCATCCTCGATAATCATGTTGTGCATTATGGTGCATGTAGTAATTATATCATGTAAGACACATTTATCCCAAAATCGTGAGTTTGGATTCCATTTTAGATCCAAAGATCGTGAATACTTTGAGATGAGAAAAATGAAATTATTAGGCAAAGAAGAGCTCGTGAATCCCAACAACAACAATCACCCATGATATTTAGCTATGACAATTTTGCTAACATGAATCTGTTCCAAAGTGACACACAAGCTACATTCAACTCTGGAAGCTTTGGTAATGCACTTCAAGTTTCAAGTCAATATGGATCAAGCGGTGAATACAGAGCAACACCAAATTATGGAGCAATTTGTGACATACTATAGAGGAATGAATATTTATGAAGGACCTTTTGGATACGGAGAAGGTAAAGACTATGGAGGAAACGGAGGTACCGGAACAAATGATGGACATGGAGAAGCCCCGTAACGAAAGCGGTGGAGTACCGGATTATCGTTGATGGTTATAATAATATTGGTTTTTTTTTTATTGAAAAATAATGTGTTTTTAATAAGTCTGGCATTTTATGTTAGTTATTTTATTATGTTGTAATTTTGTTAAGTCTAGCATTTTGTGTTGTTACCTTTAAATAAGTATGTAACCCTTTTACATGAATAAGCTATGCATTTAATTCAATAATTAATCATGTATTTAATTTTATCTAAAACTATTAGATATGAGGCTTATATGAAAGGTCTCGTTGAGATATTCGCAATGGTAAAAAAAATTGATGAAAACAAATTTATAATTATGTAGTTGTGTGGAATTAAAGATTTTTAGTTCAAATTTAAAAATGATATAAAATGAAATAAGTTGGTAGTTAGAAGGGCAAATCTGGAAAAAAAAACTGAATAAAAAATTATTTATAATTAGCTTTAGCTTACGGAAGTGGAAGGCCAAAATTTGGCTTAACAAATAACTTAAGCTAAATTTTTTATCTTGAGAATTGAAGTTTAGCTTATGGTGGGAGAAACCATAGACTAAATTTGACTTTTTAATTATCCTATGGTGGGAGATAGTCTAAGGTAACTAAAGTTTATAATATAAAATAACAAGGCTCGATCTATAAGCCTCATTAGGAACAATATCATTATGTTAGAAAGAAAATATCCCACATCAAAAAATGAACGAATAAAATATAATTTATAAGTTGATGAATCATACAAAATTGTACCAAGACGTATTATAATTAAAACTCAACACCTTAAATGTGATTTAGTTGAGACAATATCGTCGGTGCAAAGATGATTAACGGGTCACGTTTATCATTGTTTAACACATCCCAATACAATGGGGGATCACTAAAATGACCAAGATTAAAGCATTTTTACTAATGCTAACTATTTTTAAGTTAAATTTTGGTCAAATTAGCTAAAATGTTATTTTAGTTAACAACATTAGAAATATTTTTGCATCAATACTCTTTACTTTAACTAGTATATAATTAATATATATTGTTCTTCAAATGAGGATTAAATAGTTTATATGATATTTATATATCACGTAAAATATCTTAAAATGAATGCATTAAATTATAGAAAGTCTTATCTCACTCTATATATTTAGTTAACGAGATAGTTAAAAATTATAATAGCTAAAATTTGGTTAGTGTGTTGAGCTCTAAAAATACCAAAAAAACTAACACAATCTCTTAAAATAGTTAAAAAGTTAAAATAAAGTTTGATAAATATGCTCTTAGCAATATCATATGCTACAAAATTGGCTTCACGAAACACATATTTAAAGCTAACTAATTGAATCAAAACTAGTCGTCAACTATATAATGTCCCAAATTAAGGGGCTCAAATCGACCATTAAATATATTTTATTCAATAGTTTAATAGAGAATTTATTCATAATGTACAAAAGAAAAGGTATTATTTATTCATAACACAAAAAGAAAATGTATTATTTATACATAAAGTCGGAATATCAAAAACAAAAGAAAAGATATTATTTATTCATAATGTATTAACATATAGCATAATTGATACGAAAATCATAATGAAAAACCTTGCCGAAAGATATGTCACATATATAACTTTCTTCGACGGAAGAACTCTAAAAGAACTACGTTAAAAAATTAAAGATAATGAGTTGATAGAACACAAAAGCTAGGAAGGATTTGATATCCAAATGATGGAAAAGTGCATTTTATGATTATATTAAAGTGAAAACCCTCTTCTCAGAAAAAAATGAAAGTGAAAACCCTACGCTGGCGTAGGCCATGCATCATCACAGTAACGTCACTGAAGCCCTTGTAAGCAATTATGTGGAATTTTCTCTCCAAGCTTTTCAGTATTTATAATAGGGGTTTTCCTCCTTCCTCTCTTCTTCTATAAAGTTACTCCTCACCTTCCTGAGGCTGATCTCATCTCCATTTCATACTCTTCTGAGCTTTAGCCTCATAAAAGGCAACCCAGAACCATTTCAGATTCTCACTCAAAAACCACACCAAAAAAAATGCCTACAACTTGGATTGAAGCACTGCCGGCCGTGAACAAAAGGCTCATAGTGAACGAGCTAGTTCACGGCCGGAACAGGGCGAGGGAGCTTCAGTCTCTCCTCAACAACCACGGCCAAGGCTTGACAAGTTCGCATTCGGAGGGCAAGCTTGTTATGGAGATCGTGAAGTCTTTCACTGAGAGTAGTCTTTCTGTTCTGAGTGAGTCGTCGGCTAAGTTGTTTGGTGGTGATGATCAACAGTACTCCGGTACTACTGGATGTGGAGGGGGTGAGACTGTTAAAGCGGAGCAGTCCCATGTGGAACATTCGCATTGCGGTGACCGGAGTTCTGAAGATTCCGGCGAGAGCAAGAAGAGGCCGGGTGTGAAGGATCGGAGAGGTTGCTACAAGAGAAGGTAAATTACTACTATTCTTTAGCTTTCACATGGATTCAATTACAGATCAAGCTAGCCTCATCACGGCTACAAGCATATTAGGGTATTTAAATTTCCTTCATAGAGCTACAACTACTATTCCACTGTCTAATCTGTTTGCTTCATCATGTTGATTTGCAGAAAGAACTCAGAGTCACGGACAATGGTCTCATCCACAGTTGAAGATGGTCAGACTTGGAGGAAATATGGCCAGAAGGAAATTCTCAATGCACCATATCCAAGGTTTGTGTTTCTAATTCTCCAAGAAATCAAAATCATCAAATTAGTTTGTTCTTCTTTTTGCTTCTTTGAATCACTGCTCAATTACAATCATATTGGAAGCTAGCTGGTTGATAAGGGTTGGGGAATCCCCCAATTACAAGGGTTGGGTTCAGAAAATACCTTTAATGAAATGGTCCCATCAATTATTGATTCAATAGTTGTTCATATCCAATGAAAGAAACAAAAAATATAAACCCAAATATCTCCATCATGCAAAGTTTTATTAACAAAGAAATTACTTCAGAACTTGAACTTGTGATGTTTGTAGTTATCCGAATTATATATATATATATATATATATATATATATATAGTCCGGATAAGAGGTGGACGTTCGCACCGCCCCTTACAGTGAGGATGTTTTTCTGTTCTCCACCGTCCGGCGCCGGCAGCGCCTTCTCTTCTTGCCGGAGGACAATATAGGCCTCCGAGACGGCGTTGACATGAAGAAGAAGGTCAGATGGATTGAGATCAGAGCTCTGAGCAGCAACCTCACTAAAAACTGTAAGACCGATCAAGGTCGGCCGGAAACTTTCCGCCGGCGAGTCCACCACGAACAAGGGGAAGCTCAGTATCAAAGTCTGCTGTCATTTGGCAAGAAAAAAAGGTGTCATCGGCGCCGGACGGTGGAGAATGAGACGTTGCATTTTAAAGACTATATGGACGTCCTCATTTATATATATATATATATATATGTATATTCATTGCACAACGGATTTCACGCACCTAGATTTACTTATGTGAGTAATGAAATACGTTAATGATATGTGATTCTATAATTATATAAGCTGGTCTTTTTTCTCTTATATAAGCTAGCTAGTTTTTCTTTTAGTAAGATATATATTTGAATAAAATGATATATTGCATTGCGAATCTAACATTATCCGATTCAATTTGGTTGGCAGGGCTTACTTCAGATGTACTCGCAAGTATGATCAAGGTTGCCAAGCAACCAAACAAGTCCAACAAATCGAGGACACACCAAAAGTCTACAAAACCACCTACATTGGAAAGCACACGTGCAGAATGATGAGGGCTCCACAGATGATAATGGGCGCCTCCCATCCTCCTGCTTCGGATTCGCATGCTCCTCCTCGAGCCACTGTTAGCTCGGAATCCGGGTCGACTCCTATTTGCAATAAGAAAGAACATCACGGCGATCATGGTGGTCATCTCGCTAGGTCATCATCGACGGTTCCCTTCCTTCCAGTGAAGAAAGAAGAGTCCAAGGAGGGGACGACGACGTCGAGTGGTCTGACGGACAATCTTAACGATACAAGTGATATGTGGCCGGGGTTCGATTTTGGGTTCCCTGAGGCTGAGACTACTGTATTGTCTGATGAAAATGTGGTTTCGAACATGCAGTTCTTGGACATGCACTTGGTAAAGTCTATTGATGATTTCGAGAGTGAGTTTGATTTTGATCAAGTCTATTGATGAGGTTGCATTTCCTTTAGTAACGAATAGCTAAGCTAGCTAGGTTGGGTTGTTGATAATGTTACTCTTGATTTTGTAGCTTCATTATGTTTGAAAGAAGATCCAAATGTATCATCATTATATTTGTAATGTGTTAGGCACCGTATCTTCAATATTCCCCACCTAATCATGAATAGCTTATCAATAAAAGCAATAGTTTGAACCAAAAACCCTAAATAGTTAAAGAAAGTATGAGTTGCATAGTTAAGGCACTTGCTATTTCGACCAATTTTGATTTAATTACCAAGAAATACAAATTTGTTCATCAAGTTCTTTTCACTTAAGATTATATCCCTCTAAAAATACATTAACTATGTATAGATGGCGGGATAGGATTGCAACATGAATATCCCAAACTTCTCTGACCAGAAAATTAAAGGTTTTATATATGAAAAAGGGTACATGATACAAAAGAACCAATCTTTGGTGTGTACATGTACAACCAAATTATGATTACACAGTGATAATTAAGTTATCAAGATATCAGATTGATTACAAATACTAAGCTTTCACTTTCACTAATTTACATCAATTAATTGGTACAATTAGCACCTTAATTAAGGAAGTACTTCTGTCTAATTCAACTGCCATTCCCGCGCGTGCAATCAATTTTTCTTGCTCCCGGACTCCTATTTATTGTCCATTGGTGAAGTGAACATAAAATCCATACTATTACTGCTGCTACTCCCTGAATTAAACATTGCGTCAGCCAAATCCACCACCGGAAACTCAACATCTTTACCATAACGCGTGGTGGTCGTCGTGGATGATGTACCTGCTAAACCATCAGCGTCACCACGGCCGCCGCCAACACTGCTTCCTTGGCCTCCTGCGTTGAAGTCCATGGAGAGCCATGTTCCCAAGGGTTGAGTAGTGGTTGCTGCATGAGTTTGGGTCATAGTCTCTTGCTTAATTTGATCATCAGATGCTGGTAGAACTGAGGGTGCAGTGGACGACATATGACATGTATGGTCACCTCTGTACATTACTTCAAATGTTAAGGGATCATTGTCAAGCCTCTGAACTTGCTTCTTGGCTGGGCAATTGTATAACTTTTGGTGGGTGCACCTATAGTAGCCCCTGAATTCATTGACACATATCATATTGTTACTTGATTATAAAAAATTTGTAACAAGCTATAAGACAGGTTGTACGTTGTGTGATTACTGTTAATATAACTAAGTAATATTACACAAAATAAGACTAAACATTACCTCTATGACCACAAATTTGCTCATTTACAAATATATGTATAACATACGGATACATATTATAGAATTTGTATACCTCTTATTATTAGACATCAAATTATTAACAGGATACACAGAAACTAAACATATACATCAAATATTAATGCTAAGCAAGGAACACAATGCATGTTACTATCCATTGATCAATTATAAGTTGGCTATTCCACTTGAAAATTTTACAGTCATCAAAGAATACTTAAGACTATGATATTGAGGTAGACATTGTCATTTGGTGATTTGACCAATAGAACATTCTCAGGTCAATGCCCATCTTTGGACAAGAGCCTGCTCATTTACCAAGTAGCTTGCTAGCAACTTGTGATCGATCATCGGAATTAATCAAAGATCATTTGCCATTTAATTAAGTCCCAGTCAAAACTAATCGATGTTTTCTGATGACCAAGTATATTTCTTGTCAACTCTTGAATATTTCAGAAGGTATGAGCTAGGAGGAATTATATGACACTCACCAACTTGAATCAACTATTTGGTACGAGCTAGCTTAATCTACTAATAATCAATGAAGCTAACAAGCACATAAATATAGCTATTCCGGGAAAACAATTACGTACCTCGGGAACCTGCATCCCATTATCTCCTTCTGCCCGTATTTTCGCCAAGTGAAGCCGTCCTCCGGTGGGATTTCAGTATTCCCGATCCGAGGTGCCGGCACGGTCAATTTACGAATTTCCCCATGATCCCTCCTATATAATTAAGTAATTAGATGAATGTAAGACCACTAATTAATCCACATTTGCCATACAATACGTGCACACATGAAGTTGCTACAGAATTTACAAGTGAGCTAGTCTTGCACAGTGAAAAGACATATGAACGTTGAAAAGGCTTGCTACATATGTTTAAAGTCGTTATCTCAGAAGCAGCATGGTAATGCTACTCTACTTTCCCAACATTTTCCTCAATTCTTCTTCGCAATTTACTCCCAAAGTTGTTCGTTTTCTTAATCAAGCGCCGAAAATTAATTATTAAATTTAATTTGATAAAAATGTTTACCTTCTTCGTGGTCTGCTTTGTGAGGAAGAAGCAGCATTCATTTCATGAGAAACCACTGTTACAATATGATCCATTGCGTGATGGATTTGGCCTTGAAGAAGTGCTTCAGCCCCTGAATCCGCAGCACTACTCTTTTCGGCTGCGAAATGCTGCGTTTGGTTGTAATGATTCTCCATTGCCTGTGTGTAATTACACCTCAGCCATTCCTGCAAGCTCGCATCGATCCGCTGCTGCTGCTGTGCTACATGAACGTATGAACTCATCGGGTCTTGTTGTACAGCACTACTACTCGGCAGCCTCTCCCTCGCTGCACCAAAAACCCTAATGATCTCTTCCAATGATTTCGAAACCGTTTCGGGTTGGTTTGCCAAGTTGGGAAGGTTTGATTCCAGGTCTCTAGCCAAGTTGCAACCATGCTGAATTATAGAAACGGTTTCACTACTAAAGTCATCCATGGTTTTCTTGGTTTGGCTTGTCGTGTTTTTGAAAACGTTGTGGTGAAATTTAAAAGGGTAGCTAATGTAAGCTGTGGTGAGGCTTCTGTGCTGGTGCTCCATTAAAAGATAGATAAAGAATCAAAGAAAGGTAGAGGGAAAGTATTCAAAGTATTTATGTTTCTTCTACACGGTGCACAAAGATTATTTGGAACTTGAAAGTATGCGTATACGACTTAGTCATGGTCTAAGTGAGGGTTTCAACCAGTCTTTCTTCTACTTTGGTCTAGAAGAAAACCTGATAGCGAGCTTCGAAATGTTCAGTGTTTTCAAATCATTGAAGCTAATTTCGTTTGGACTCCATTTTAGCTAAGCTTTGAAGCTTTTACTATATTTAGATAATGAGAAAATATTATCGTTGTTTGTATTAACACATATCGGAGGAAGATGTTACTCAACAACTGTCATCGACATTGAAACCCTTGCCCAACGTCTTGGGCACTCTGACTATTGGTCAGCTTTTATGTGACGGAGAATGGATGCTGCATGCTCAATCACCACGGTCAATATTCCATGAAAATCTAGATAGAGTTCCTAGACTCGATCTCAGTTATTTCCATGAAAGAGCATAAGACAAACTCAAGCTTTTAGTAGCACTAGTGATTTATACCAAAGTTAGCTAAATTTAATAAACAATCTCCTAGGAGACAAATTTCTTGTTTTAAACAATATGTATCATGTGTTTATTACCTCACCCTCAACATATTCTGTTCGATCCGTAACAATGTACTAATTTGGCAGCTGTAAGTATTACCTTAGTTTTGACTAGCTAGAAGGCCTCGTGTATAGGATACCCTTTTCTCAATCGGATAGACAAATACTCAATAAACTTCAAGAGGGATTAATACCTTTGATCAGTTTGTCTGCTGTACTGATGTGTATAGTATACAAACTGAAAAAAAAACAACTAAAATACATTAAGGTACAACAAAATTTTCTCCTTTTGATTTGGTAAATAATTAAGGAGATGAAATATTATACATGTGCCCGTAAGAAAGTGTCCACCCTTTTAAACATACATGTAGAAAGGTTCCTACTAATCCCACAAAGGCTCTTGCCCACCTCTATATACATATATGGAGGGTCTTCTCCGGCTTCAGACTAGTTGTAAGTCAAAGTCTTGCGACATGTGAGATTTTTCTGGACTAATGGGGAAAACATCAAACAAACAAACCCTATGGGAACTTTGGCATGAACACCAAAATGGCCTTGCTAAATAGCACCTAAGGTTGCGATCATGGGTGTATGCATGAGGGCTTACCCTCACGATCCAAACTATATTTTCGTAAGTTTTCATTTTTACTCAATTTGTTTTTCGGATCATGACACTCTTTTTAATATTCTTATCGTTTCATGTATATTTCATTTTAGTATCTTGTTGTACGTTATACTCTGAGAAAGTTGCACATTAATATTAATTTCAGAGTTTAATTGTAATTCCACTTAGTGTACTTATGTTTGGATAAGTTTATATTTGCAGGTTCATCTTAATTTCCCTCGGAGAAAAGGGTTCCCGAGCTAGCACAAGACTTTTTCCTTCTTCTTTATGGTATGTTTTCCGCTTTAGACTAGGAAAGGTAAGAAATCCCACTGACCATCCCACCACACCCCTTCACTTTCCCAACTTAACTAGTAAATGTAGGCAACCAAAAAAGAGGGCGAACACCACTATATATGAAGGCAATTGCGCTCTGTTAATCTTTCAATGGCCTGGACCGAGACAATGAAGAAGACAGATTTGATGGATCTACCCGGAGATATCTGATAAAGTAGTCTGGGGTTCACATCCAAAACCAATTGGCAATGGGTGGAATGGCCTAAACTCTTATTAACTCACATGCAATGTCTCATATTCCCGATATGGGATATATATCTCAACACGCCCCCGCACGTGTGACGAACCTTCAAGCCTAACACGTGGACAACATTTGGGTGACGTGGAGTTCGTGTGGCCATTGGGCTTCACACGTGGACGTGGGTAACCCGCTCTGATACCATGATAAAGTAGTCTGGGGTTCACATCCAAAACCAATTGGCAATGGGTGGAGTGGCCCAAACTCTTATTAACCCACAAGCAATGTCTCATATTCCCGATATGGGATATATATCTCAACAATATCATCCTCGACATCCTTAAGAGACTGCCGGTGAAAACACTTTGTTCCCTTCGATGTGTCTCTAAGATCTTGTTGAATAAACTCGACGATCCCCTCATTTTCAAATTACTTACTACTACAGATGCAGCTGCAGAAATACCACTTCAACTAACGTCTCTTACCACACGGTACAGGTCCACATCGGCACTTCGTGGTCGACGTATTGAGATGCAGGCAATGAAGTACGATGGCGATGCCTTGACAGCAGAAGAAAACAAGCATGCCTCACAAAATTTCGCATGCATGAAATCATTCTACGATTTTGATTTTTGTTACTACAACTTATTTTTCTTCAGTGTAGCGTCTGCAGAACATCCATGCTTCTTGTCCAATCCTCTCCGCGGAGAAGTTCTAAAGCTCCCAGTAAATGAATTTCTTAAAGAGAATATTGTTTATCGATATGGTTTAAATGGTATGGGATTTGATACTATAACCAACAACCACAAGATTATTTGTGTGACATCAAGTGTCTCTGAAGACGACCTAGAGGCTCGAATACTTGTATTGGGCACAAGCTCATGGAAGGAGATACCCTCTTTGCCTCCATGCTATTTAGGTCAAGAAAAGATATGTGCACATGGAGATATGCATTGGTTAAGTGACAGTGAAAGGTTCTGCAGGCAGATCATTTCTTTCGACTTCACGAAAGAGGAGTTCTATTTGACTCCCCTTCCCACCTCAATACCTTCGGATGTTCTTCCTTACATCCACTTACTGACTTGGAGAGGATCTATTGCCATTGCGTACGCTTCATATGTCTATTAAGATTTGGGTGTTGAAAAATTACGAGACCAAAGAGTGGGCATCTGTACCAGATCACTCCATCAGCATCGGTGCTTATGTAGCAACCAAAATGTACGGATTGTGGCCTCGATTATTTGCTCATGAATGGGAACATGGCATATTTTTCATGGATGAGCTTGGTGAGAACGTGTTCTTTTCGGATCTAAGAGGAGGTTGCAACAAGATCCCAACTGGCCAGTTGTTCTCGGAAGCGTACGCGTGCATATGTGGATATCGTCGGCTATGCTTGGAGCTTCATATCTTTGAAACATTATGGCCTACTGGAAGTAGAAGATGTAGCAGAAGTAGAGAAGTATCAGATGCTACCTAGTTTCTTAAAACAATTTGGGCAATGTTTAATTGGTGTTAAGAAGACCGAAAGTGTAAAACAACGAGTATGGCAACTTGCATAAGAACTTCAAATTTGATATTATGAAAGAATGTGTACCAATTAATTAATTTGTTTCTGGTTTTAAAGCTAGGTATAAAGATGGAGATTTCCTAGTGTTACAATATAGGTAAAGGGCTATAAGAGAAACTGATGTTTTATATAAATCTAGGATTTATTAGGTAAATTAGGGTCAATCATACCTCTGTATTTCATAAAAATAGAGAATTTACATTTGGTCCATTTTTGTACAAAGATCAATATTTTCTAAATAGTGTAGTGTGTGAACCATATCTTGAATTTGCTAAATCCGAAATCAGATGATTCCCTCATCATTGCTTTTGCTTAGACTTTGTCAGAGAAAGTGACAGAGACAAAGACAAGAACATGCTGGGTCACAGAGAGAGCATCAAGTTTGATCTTCATTCAAATGGGTTCATAATCATTTTGATGCTAGTGTACTTGAACAGATTGGTGGGTGCTTCGATCCATGAGTACCAAAACGAAACCTTTATTCGTCGTTCCAATTCATTCTTCTTCCATGGCGGAAGTGAGGGTCTCTATGCTTCCAGACTTCACTCTCATAATGAGAAGCTCGCTTCTGAAGACAAGACCATTGATGGCAAGTCCTTTATCAGGTAGATCAAAGCTGCCCCACTTTTTTGTGTTCATGATCCAAATTCATTATTGATATATATGTTTGTTTAGGGAAACAGAAAGTAGGGTTCTTTTCCTTGTTGATAATAGTCTGGATTGTGAAGAATTGTTCTTTGAAGTTCCAAAGATATTGGATGTGTTCGTATAATCTAGAAATCGTATGCGCAATGCCACATTCACTGATTGGTTTCACATATGATGGTACGCAATGTAGGCTAAAAAGACGAATTTTGATGGTGCATTTCAGTTCTCTATGGCTTTTACAAGAATATAACGAATGTTAATTACTTGAGGCTACTCTATTGGAGTTACATTAGTGTAACCATCTTTGATCAATATGAGGTATATATAGGTTTGTATGTAGAAATGAAACAGTTCAGAAGGGTTGATGATTCTTTGTCATATGTGAATTCAGGTTTGAATCGATCACCTTTCGACGGACCAAGGAATCTGCTGAAATGAAGAACGAGATGCAGCAGAGGACCGGCTTGGTTGAGGCTATAGTACTTGAGGTTAGAGACAGGGAGAAGATCGGGGGGTCTTATTTGAACTCTGAGGCCATATGCTGTACACCTCAGCTTTCCAAGGATGGTTCTTGCAAGGTGGGGGAGGTTATCATACAACAAAATCCTGACAACCCTGATGGGCCAAAAAGGATGCAGACCTTCTTTGAAGGGAAAAATGAAGAGACTAATATGGAACTTCAGACTATTGAGATCAACAGCACTGGGATGTATTATCTTTATTTCATGTTTTGTGATCCAGAACTTGTTGGCACATCAATCGGTGGAAGAACTGTTTGGAGAAACCCGGATGGTTATTTACCTGGAAAGATGGCTCCGCTAATGACATTTTTCGGCCTTATGTCTTTAGCTTACCTTGTTCTTGGTCTTTTCTGGTTTCTCCGCTTTGTGCAGTATTGGAAAGACATAATACAGTTGCACTATCACTTTAGTGCTGTTATTGGTCTTGGAATGTGTGAGATGGCTCTATGGTATTTTGAGTATGCAAATTTTAATTCTACCGGAACCAGGCCAATGGGAATTACCATATGGGCAGTGAGCTTTGGTGCTGTCAAAAAAACTGTTTCCCGGCTTCTTCTTCTTGTGGTTTCAATGGGGTATGGTGTTGTGCGGCCAACCCTTGGTGGCATAACCTCGAAAGTACTACTCTTTGGTGTGATATACTTTGTAGCCTCAGAAGCACTTGAGCTTGTTGAGCATTTGGGAAGTATCAATGACTTCTCTGGAAAAACAAGGCTTTTTCTGGTGCTACCGGTTGCTCTATTGGATGCCTGTTTTATTCTTTGGATCTTTTCATCATTGTCGAAAACTTTGGAGAAGCTTCAGGTAACCTCACTTTTATCTTGTGACATCTTTCCTTGCTATCACACACAGCAAACACTTGCAAAGACTGTTTCTCTAGAAGTTTAACAGTTGTTGAAGGAAGGATATAATTTGTTCCCCTATGCAGAAGCATATCAAACACAGTATGTGTGACTCTTGTGGCCGGTACATAAAGCAGTATTAAACTTGAGAAAAACCTTATCAGCTACATATTTGATGTATTGTAGGCATCGACATTTCCTACCTTTCATGTCTGCATCACAGAAACTTTGGCACAATTGTTCAGTCCATGGTTACAAAAATTTGCATCCATATACTGTTTTTTCACTGCTTGAATGCCTCCGAAACACTGTGATGGTTAGAAGGTATTTTAGAGGCTAGGGACAGAATAACAATTATTTCAGTGTGCACTTGAGAATGTTTACTGTGGATGGTGGATGTCTATTGTGCCTATTTCATGGATGGAATGATTCATTAGCTTAAATGATTGAATATGACGCTTTGTGTTTAGTTTGATGGAACCAAGTGAATATGACACTTCATCCTCTGAGTTCGCAGATTCGAAGAAGCATGGCCAAACTTGAGCTCTACCGAAAGTTTACCAATGCCCTTGGATTGGTTATGAGGTTGGTTCTCTTTTATATTTTGTTCCCTTCTTCTTCTTCTTCTTCTTCTTCTTCTTCTTCTTCTTCTTCTTCTTCTTCTTCTTCTTCTTCTTCTTCCACCCAACTGGCTTTAAATCCACAAGTGTTCCTTTTCAGCAAAAAGTGCCCAAGTCTCTTCACTATCTTTTTGTTAAGCAAGGTTTATAAGCACTTTACCCTTGGGATATTTCTTCTTCTTCTTCTTCTTCTTCTTCTTCTTCTTCTTCTTCTTCTTCTTCTTCTTCTTCTTCTTCTTCTTCTTCTTCCACCCAACTGGCTTTAAATCCACAAGTGTTCCTTTTCAGCAAAAAGTGCCCAAGTCTCTTCACTATCTTTTTGTTAAGCAAGGTTTATAAGCACTTTACCCTTGGGATATTAGACGTTACATTAGATCACAATGGTTCTGTATTTCCTGTTGTCCGATCGAGTTGTAGAACTTATGGATGTCTTTGGCAATAAGCTTCTGTTTTTTGTCTGTTCAGCTGTATTTCAATGCAAGTGATCCATTGAGTGAACTGTGGCGACGAGCCTGGATCATCTCAGCTTTTTGGGTTTTGCTTGCATACTTACTGTTGGTAGTGATATGTGTTCTCTGGGCTCCATCTCATAACCCTACCGGGTATGTACTCCAAATACCTGCCTCCTTTTATTGCATTCACCTAGTTTTAGACTTGATATGGGATTTTGCAGATATACATACTCCGAGGAGACTGTGGATGACTTCGATGAGGAGGCTATCTCGCTCACTGGCGGAAGCGGAGTTAAGGTGGCCGGCATTGACTTGGCAAGCAAGCTAGAAAGAAAGGAAAGGAAGCTATCATTTTCAGCAGATCACCATGTGTTTCTTGGGGAAGATGAGGAGGATAAGAGAGAGTAGAGACCCTCTTTTAATCTAACTTACCTACTAGTCTCTGGATATAACAACGATCACTATAGGAACTTGTCCTCGCTATATTGTCACATCTCTTGTGCCTCTTGTAGAAAGGCCTGGAGAAACAAAAGGGATGAAAAAGAGACAGATTACAGATATATAGCTTATATATTCTGCATTAGAGAAGGCTTAATGAATTAAACCTAGGAATATTGTAGGGTCTCTTCAAATTAGGAAAGAGTTCAAAACTTCAAATCCTCAGAAGCACTTCGTATGTGTTCTTCCATATAGCTACGGTTAACCACAAGTCTCAGCTGAAACCTAATCTGTTAGCCTTAGGGCAACTCCAACGGTAGAGTTAAAAACCAAGATCAACCCCTGAAATGGAAAAAGTTATCTAACAGCAAAAAAGACTAGGTGTTGGTCTTAATAAAATAGCCCAAAGTGTCATACCGCAAGTCTTATATTCATGACTTTTCCAAGACCAGTCTTTGTGGGCTCCACATGCACACACCTCATATGATACAATACCTCATTGTCGGAATAGTGAGAGTAATACCTCCATATAACACCTCATTGTTGGAGATAAAAAATTAATGAAATATGAATAGTGCCACAAGAGGTGCTAAAATGAGAATAACACATTCAAATAACACTTATTGTTGGAGTTGCTCTTACAGACACCTACTATTTTCTCCCCTTTTTTGGTGTGTGTATTGCTTGCTTGTCAATCTCAGTTGATTTTCTTGTTTTGCAGGTAAAAAGTAAAGAGTGAGGAGCACACCAACTTAAATTACATAATCAAGACAGAGCGTAACTACAACAATATTTCCCTCTAAACAATATATGACGATACAAAAACATGACACATACGTAAAATATCACAAAGTTTGAAACGACGCAAACATTTTGTACCATAAGAATGAACATTTCTTATAACAATGAAAATTCATGTATATATATGTGGTGCAAAAACGAGACACATGCAAACAATGACACAAAAAGTCTGAAATGACGCATTAACCATGTGATGTCATTGATGACATGAGTGCTATGTACCACAATAACGTGTTTTAGAGGTTAGAAGGTGTAGACGCTCATTTATACATGAGTGTTTTGCACCATAAAAGGGAAAGTTTCCTATTTAACAATAAAAATTCATGTATATGAGTGGTGAAAAACTCGACACCATAATAGCAAAATCAGTGCGTAATAACAATATATATATATATATATATATATATAGTTGGGATCAGAGGTAGACGACAACGGCGTGCCTCTACCCTAGCGGCCTCCAGCAACGTCCCCGATCACTTTCCCTCCCCGGGGAGTTTGTCAAATTCCAGTTTTCCGGCAAGATCGATTTTGTTTGAAGTTTTGGGTGATCTCTCTGGAAAACTGAAGTTCGGCGGACTCGCCGGTAAGAGAAAGTGATCGGGGACGCTGCTGGAGGCTGCTAAGGTAGAGACGCACCGTCGTCGGAGCTGTATGGTGGAGAACGGAGGGACATCCGCACAACCCTTAAAGTACGGACGTCCTCTTTGGAACGGCTTTGTGTGTGTGTGTAAGAGATCATTTTTTTGACATATATGAGGGATGATAGATTACTCCAACTTTTTGATCACAAAATCACATCTCCACCGTTCAATTTGTAGTTTTATATGAGTAAATCACTTTCTCAAATTTTCAGAAATTTTGGTGATCGTTACGACATTCAAAACTATGATTTATAATTAAAAGCATGAACAATTCAGGTTTGGCAGATTTGGTTCGTTTATTGATTTAATCTTGTTCGACACTTTAACGATCACCAAATTGGCTGAAAATTTGCAGAATTGATCTATATATAAGAACCAACAAACTAAACGGTGGAGATTTAAAAATATAATCGAAAAGTTGATGTAATCTCACATTCCTCATATATGTCAAAAAAGGAATCCCTTAGTGCCCACACACACACACACACACTAAGGGATTACTTTTTTGAAATATATGAGGAATGTGAGATTACACCAACTTTTCTATTATATATATATATATATAGCGTTATGCACCATAAGAGCGATAATTTTCTATTTAACAATAAAAATTCTTGTATACATGATGAAGTAAAAACGCAATACACACATACAATTACGCAGAAAATTTGAAATGATGCAATAACCTTGTGATGTCATCAATGACATTAGTGTTTTGCACACTTAACATGAACGTTTCCTATTTTGCTATGAAAATTCATGTATACATGAACGGTGTAAAAACGCGATGGACATAAATGACACAAAAAGTCTGAAATGACGCAATAACTTGAAGACATGAGCATTTCACACCATAAAAGCAAACACTCAACGCACGCACACAGTGACACAATAAGTCACACACACATAGTGACACAACCTAAATATCATGTCGAAAACCTAACGCCCTGCTCTCCGGTACTTGGCTCTTCGAATATAGTTATGGATGACATGAGCCTTTTGCACCATAAAAGCTTCACATTTCTTACTTAACAATGAAATTTCTTATTTACGCGACTGTGTAAACACGCGACACACGCACAAAATGACAAAAGAATCTAAAATGACACATTAATTGTGTAATGTCATCAATAACATGAGCGGTTTGCACAATTAACGGGAACATTTTTTATTTAATTATAAAATTCATGTATACATGTGCGGTAAAAAAATGTGTGACACACGCAAACAATGATGTAAAGAGTTTAAAAATGACGCAATAATCATATGATGTCATTGATCACAGGTGATCTATAAGAACGAACATTTCCTATTTAACAATGAAATTTCTTGTTTATGCCACGTGACACACAACGACACAAACGGACCGATATGATGAATTAACCTGCTTCACATCACATGGTTTCGATGCAAGCTCACCGAACAGGTGTAGTGACCACTGCCCTCCACACAAAGTCACCACCAAGCACCGAAAGGCGAGTCTACAAATATAAAGTGGAGGAAGTCGGGTTCAGAGGGCCATAGCTCTACACAACTGATGGAAACCACCACCCCAAATATGTCTATCCAACCAGATGAAGATAAATATGTATCTACCATGAACCAAACCCAGAACCCGAATCTAGTCACAAACCAAATCACTTCTATCCAACAAGAACAACAAGATGGAGATGCATCACCCCTGAACCAAACCAACAACCCGAATGCAGTCATGTCCAACCCAATAGCAGAAGACGAAACAACATTAACAACAACAGAAAACCAGAACAGGGTTTCGGATCTTCCAAATGATATTCTCGCCGAGATCCTCAAATTGCTGCCGGCCAAGACTCTGGTTCGGTTCAAGTGCGTGTGCAAGCCATGGGGCACTCTGCTCACAGATTCCATCTTCATCAAATCTCATCTGGAGCGAAACCGAACAATGTTCCAGTCTGATCTCAAAACCAACACTCGCCTTATTCTGGCCAGGTACTGTGATACCCTTTTGTCCACTGTCGACTCTGAAGCCAAGAATGTCATGCAAGCAGAGGATCTCGACTTCCCTCTGCTAAAGAATCTGCCTTATTACGTGAAGGGTCACTCTGATGGGTTGCTTTGCTTGGTTGTCAATGATGGAGACGAGGGTATGCTTGTGGTTTACGATCCTTCTAGTCCCGGACCTGAGATTTTCAGGTTTGAGTTGAACTTTTAAAATTAGGCGGTTAAAATATAATATTCATTCAATTTTATTTTCTCATTTTAAAAAACACAAAAAAAATTCACGAATTAAAGTTATAAACTCAAAATCTAACAACAAAAAACATTAGAAATCTTATTAAAAATCTTATTTATGTAACAAATCTCTTACTTCTGCTCATTTTTTTAAAATAGTAATTAATGATAGTAATAATGGGTAAGATTTTATATTTATTTTTCTCTTTTGTAATCTAACACCACCTTAATTGGATTCTGTTAATTATTTTTTATTGCTTTTAACTAAACTAATGTAATCACATAAAGAGAAATGAAAATTTTGGGCCCCTTAAGGTTATGGACCCTGAGTCTATTGACTCTTAAGACTCTATTCAGGTACGGGTCTTCTATCCAGCAGTACAGGAAGCTACCCAACCCTGCGGATTTTCGAAGCACAAGGGAGGCAATTGGGATTGGTTTTGATGATAAGATAAAAGATTACAAAGTTGTTAGAGTGCCGTCGAACTATTGCAAGATGAAGGTGCCTGGTTACAAGCCTAAGGTTGAGGTTTTGGAACTTAAGGCTAATACTTGGAGGCAGATTCCAGATGAGGACATTCTGCCGTATTATGTTGAGCATATTTTTCAGTCAAATGAGGTGAATGGTGGGCTGTATTGGCTGGTTGAGGATAATAGAAGGAATAGTTTAATTATGAGGTTTGATTTGGCTGAGGAGAAGTTCAAGGTGGTTAAGCACCCGCCGGAGGAGTTTAAAAGGAACGTATCGTGGATAGGACCTTTGAAGGATTTGCTGTGTGTGGTGCACACCCGGAGGTTGAGTGAGGTCCATGTTTGGGCTACTAATGATGACATGACTTGGAGAAAGATCATGACTAGTTCCAAGTATTCGGAACCTCCAGCAAGTGATCTGTTTAAGGATACATTTCGGTACATGCCATTGTGCTACACTGAGAAAGGTGCTGTGCTGATGAGTGTTAGGGGGGAGAGGTTTCTTACCTTTGATAAGAGGGATAATAAGTTTGAGCATGTTGACATACTTGACGCCAAGAACTGGCTGCAGGAGACAATGTGTATTGCGAGAGCCTTGTTTTGCCTGGTGTTGGTGTGCACCAGACTGAGGCGGCTGCGAGTTCAGGCACCGCTATCAATTATCTTACGGCTGAAGATGAAGCAGAGGAGGACAATGAGGAGCAGGCCGAAAATAGCAGCAGTGTTCTGCGGATGATGAGTAGCTTGAAGAGGGAGCTGGCTAACTTGTTGGCTTGTACCGCTGGCCTCAGCAGCAGGCATGCACAAGGCTGAGAAGATTTGTTCCTACTTTGTTTCTTTATCAGTAAGACTAGCGCGGTTTCTATTTGCCTCTAGCTGTTGTTTGTTTTGTGGTTCCATGAATCTCTAGTCTTTTGCTTTTATAAGAAACAGACACCTAATGGCTCAATTATTGAGTCAACGATGTAATGGTCAAGCCACAGAAGCTATGGATGCAACTTGATCTGGGTTACCATGTCAATGCAACTTTTCATATATGCAGTAAAATGTTGCTTGCATCTTCAAGTGGTTGATTGGTATGATTTTTACTATCATGCGTCCGTATCTAAACAATATGAAACGTCATCAACGTTTAGAAGAATCATTTCAGCTAAATCCCAATGTGAATTGTTAAATTCAGAGACCAACTTCTAGATCTGAGTCATGAAGCAGATAATCTGACAATGTAGACGCAAAAATTTGGACTCCAGATTTAGAAGCTGATTTGTTACTCGTTATGGAATATAGAAAAGAAAATGTACACACCTACCACTTGGAGAAGAAAATGATAATTGGAGAAAATACAGGGTCCATTTTTTCTATTCGCTCATTCATCAACAAATTCCTGTGAATTCAGGACTCAGGAAGATTCAGACCCTACTTTTAGATTTCCTGACAAGTTATAGACAAGTTGTATATAATCAATGATTCACAAAAAATTTCTTTGGATGGTATATGATCAGAAGAAGAATGAACTTACTGTATGCTAACCTGTTTTGTTTGTGCAACAGCTATCACTAATTCAAGTAGCCTCAGGTTCAGACTTCTTCAACCTACAATAGAAATGTAAAACCCTAATGAATGACAAAACCTCTTTTTTAATATGATATTTAATCTGGGAGGAGATAAAGACCTGAGGGAGGCTCATCAGCTCAAAAACAGCTTTCTTGGGGGTCTGTTCATTGTCAATAATCCGAGCTACTGCGGTCAAAACTGGCATCTTCCCGTTATATTTTTGCGCTAGAGCTATCACTGCTCCTGCTGTTGATACACCTTCTGCCACCTATTGAATACACAACATTCAGTTAACACAACCATCTAAGCACAGTTTTTAACTTCTCTAGAGGCACATCGTAATATTCTTAAGCACCTGATTCATGGAACTAAGTATGTCATCAAGTTTCTCCCCTGATCCAAGACGAACCCCAACTGTTCTGTTTCTTGAAAGGTTTACAAAGCATGTAAGCATAATGTCTCCAATTCCTGATAGACCAGTGATTGTTGTCGGCTTTGCACCCATCTTCAGGAGATAAATTGAAAAACAATAAATAATGAGTCAACAGCAGCTAAGCCCAATCAAATAATTTTTTTTTTCAAAGAGCAGCAATAATCAAACAGTGTAGGATTTATGTTACACTGGAAAATATAGTCAAACCAGCTGCATAACCTCCAACTCAAACCAGTAGGAAATATAGTCACCAGATTCCATACACACATATCAAGAATAATTATGTATACTCATGAGCATTAGGGCATGATACCACACCTAATATCCAACATAGAGAAAACTATGTTTTTCACTTCAATCTTAGAGTGGTTTAAAAAGGTAAGGTATACCTTAGTTGCCAGCCATCTTATCTCTGAGCATCCTTGTGAAACAAGAGCTGCCTTGGAATTATTACCAAGATTCATCCCATCCACAATACCTGCGGCTAGTGCAAGCACATTCTTGAGAGCACCTGTAACTTCTACCCCTGTGACATCACTGGAATTGATCAGAGGTTATGAGCTCGGTCTGCCGACTAGAATGTATTACATTGTTTCTCACAATGCACAATGGACCCTGGTTATGTGAGATTTGAGTACCTCTATATGCAAATTGACTAGGAATTGCAACATCAAATTCTGTACATATGAAACTTAATTAGGGTTAATGAAGTTCCACAACCTTGAAGTGCTGATTCTTAGATAGCTAGAAGCTAGTAACTGCTGAACCGCATTTGCCAATTTTTTGTCTTTAGACGCTACCACCATTGCTAGAAAGCAAAACGCAAAGCATGAGTAGTACACTTACAATATGTACAAGCTGAACTCCGAGTTATTGATTTGACACAGTTATTGCTTATACCTGTTGGTAACCTGTTCATCAGCTCCAGAGCAAAAGAAGGCCCTGATAACGCGATGAAAGGCATGCTTGGGGGATGATCTGAGACATTGTCCTCAACGTATTGAGCTCTAAACCCTTGCTAACAGATATGAATGGCAACTCTGGATATACATACTCTGCAATTCCCTCAGGAAACGAGGCACTGAACTGCAACATCACAGACAAAGATTCAGTTACCAGCCTCATACTAAATATGCAACATTTCAAGAGTTTACCATTCAGTCATAGCAAACATTATGCAATTTATACGAAAACAAAAGACCTGCACAGGCACTGCATGAAGGCAATAGTCAGCATTTAGCAGAGCAGCCTTGGCATCAGTGGTTGCAATCACATTCTCCGGTAGCTTGTGTTCCGGGAAGTACTTACTGTCATCAAACGAAACCCGAATCACAATTCGATATAAAATGAATGCTTCCATGTTTAATGTGATTACAAACTTCAAACTTAAGCAGCATACTAAGTGTTACCTATTAAAATGGTTATGATTAATAGACTGACAAACTTGAGCATCACGCACCAGCATGTTAACTTCAAGCTCATCCTTCTTATTCGCCACGTGCGCCGCCATCGCCGTCGCGAAAGACCCACCTCCGAGCACCACCACCTGAAAAAGAACCAAACCCGAATTCCAAACCGACTTAGTTTGATATGAAAGACAGCATCTTTTACAACGTTGTTGATGAAACACAACAACAATTGACCTTGTTAGTTCGTTCAAGAATGTCTGTCTTGGTCTTGGAGCGTAACGACCGGGACCACCGGACGAGCTTCTCCCAGGCAAGCCGGACGGCGCGGCTGCGGTCGCGGGTCGGGTCAGAAGTGGGGTCGGGGAATTCGGGTTCGGGTTGGGGAGTGGCAGCGAAGCAAGTGGTGGTTTGGGAATGGAGGGTGGGGTTGTTATAAAGGTTGAGTCTTTTGAATTTGAGATTGTGGGGAAGAAGAAGGCGAGTGGGGTTTGAGCTCGGAGGAAGGAGTGGGTTTAGAAATGGTGGCGGTGGCGGTGGCTCTAGCAGCGCCGCCATTGTTAAACAGAGAAGAAGAGAGTGAGAGAGGGAATGGTTTATCTCTGTTTTTATGGTTGGTCCCTCTAAAGCTTTGGAACAGTGGCAATAAAAATGTAATATTTTGAGTTTGGGATCGACTAACTATAGTTTGAGTTCGGTTCGTATTAAGCTCATAAATAATGTTGTGATAAGTTGTAACGAGTCTCCTTGTTTAATCAGTTTGAATATAGCAATTGAGAGTGACATACTAGTTCTTGCCTAGTTTGATGTGTTTTTCAACTGAGGCTCAAACACGAAAGGTGATTAGATGTCATGTTAAAATATATCTTTAAAACATTATGTTTTTAAACCGATCAGATTAAACTCTTATAATAAAAGAATTTTTTCTTCAAACTCGGGTTCTCACCTTCTGCGTTTGAACAAGTTAAACTAGTTTTTTAAATTTCAATGTTGTTAACGGCATTTCACATATACACATGATATTGTCACATGGTTGATTGGAGTAAATAAAATGTTGAGAATAAATATTAGTTACTAAGTTTATTTACACCATGATGCGTACAAAAATTTTCGTCATTCCTTAGGTTATTTGACAAAAAAAGAAGTCTAAAATGTGAACAGCGCAAAGCTAAGATCAATAAATTTAGAGTTGTTAAAAGCAAATTGAGTTGGGGATAGATCACAATTTTGATTTGTGTTATGATCTCCTAGTTCCATAGAACAATTTGACTTATTGCTAGCTGTGGGATTCCGATTTCATTGGAAGAGAATGCCAGGGATGCAACACAAATGACAGGAACCAAACACGTACACCACACGCAACCAAACCAGACCTTCCTTGCGTCAAAAATCTTTGTTCTCTTTTAATATTAGCATCCCTCAAGACAGAAGGAATCAAAACCTTAGAAATTCTAAGGTAGAAAAAACTTGTTATTCCTAATTCCCAATCTCAATCCAAGTCCATGTTGTGATCGAGTTCTCTCCGCAGGCCAATCCACCCTTCTTCATCACCAACAGACTCAAGGTACAAATCTTCTTCCAAAGTTGGGATCTTTCTAGTTCATTCTTGATTTTCAAGCATTTGGGGCATCATGATGTTTGTTTGTGGATTGTGAGTCTTTATTGTTTTGTTAGGTGATTTGATTGGTCGGGGCCTTGGAGGAGGAGGGAAAATCATATATGGGGAAGCGTCGAAGACGTTGTTGTGGAGATGATTATGTTGGTGATCAATCCCTTAGCAATGGAGAAAGAAGTAAGCGTAACCGGAAAAGAGCATCATATTTCTGTCATTGTTCTTCTGCAGTTTCTTCAATAATTAGAAGGGTAGGAAGATGTATGTTTGTGACTTGTTTCCCTGTCATGCAATGTTTTGGATTAGATGAATGTAGACACCGGCACCACCATCAGCATAAACATTTTGCAGAGTTTACATGATAGCAATCTCAGTTGAATTCTTTTAGTCTTAGATTGTATAGGGATTTTGAAGCCTTTGATTTGGTGTTACTAGTTTGGATGATAAAAGGGGTCATTACCCAAGGTTGGTAGGAGCTTTAGTGCAGTAGTTAGCAGATCAGATGATCATGATGTTGTACAGTTCTTTTGTAAATATGCATCTACGATTTTATGATATTTCATCTTCGAATTCCCTTAGAACCGTGTATGCAATGATAACCAACTGAAGAACCAGGTCAATTAGAACATAACAAAAACGAAGCAAGATCGAAGACCAGAAAGAAAGAAAGCTAGCATAATCATGAAGAACTGTATTGATAATATATCGGTACCAATATATCTGAAGAACTATGTGATTGCCTGGAGGAACATCCAATTGGTGTGCCAATATATGTAAGTAATAAACACTCGCCCCCTTCCTTGTTTTCCAATAATTAATCTGTGTTCAAGTGAGCTTACTCACATGTACTGTCTTGTGAATCATTTAATTGATGAACACAAATTAGGCATTGACAAGTTCTTAGGCCACAAAATTGAACATTTCGAGGTCCTGAGGACACAAAACCCGAAAGTAAACCTTCGTATTCACAGCTTTTCATTCATAATGTGATTCCTTCCTGGATCGCATTCCATGTGTTTCAGCTCCTGCAGTTCATCAAATTGCCTCATATCTGGACTGTTTGATCGGTTTTAGATTAAAAATAAAGAATATATTAGACCAAAAGAAGGTAAGCAGGATCATCACTGTATATGAATAACATTACTTGTTACCATATGGTATGTCTTCCTATTACATAACTGACGACATGTTTGCAAAAAGTGAGTTCTGTTTATCTAAGACACATTAACCATTATATAATAGCTCTAGTTTAGAAGATGACATTGAAATTAGAAAACTGTTACACTAGAATGATATTCAAATAAGAGAATCTTCATTCCTGGTGTTTCCAGAGTGAGTACGATATCTATCAGGTTTACTTGAAGTGATTAGATTTCAATCACTATCACTGTCATCACCAAGTTTGGGAATTTTTTTAACTTGGATGAAAAGTCTTCCTTGTCTTAGTTTGCAAGGAATATAGAAGATTTAGGTTTCTGAATTTGATCATTCCGTCTCCATATTTAGACTGGGGATAGTGCTAACTTGGACATGCAATGTGTTCAAGTAAAATCGGAGAGGTATCTCTTGTTCTTCGACGTGGGTTGTGATCGACTGCAGGAAACCTGAACTTCCTCATCACCAAGAGCTTTAAGGTAGAATTCTTCTCTCAGCATTTTCTAGCTCCTTTTTAACTTCAAGCACTTTGTTGGATATACATGCGTTCATGAATTCAGGCTCCTTTGTTGTTTTGTCAGGCATATATGGGGAAGCAGAGCGGATGTCGTTGTGGAGTTGATGGTGAGCAATCTCAAAATAACAATGGAGGTGGAAAGAGTCCATCTCCTAATAACAAAGGAGAAGAAAAGAGGCAATCCCCTAGTAACAATGGAGGGGAAAAGAGCTCACCTAGACGGAATCGGAAAAAGGCATCACTATTCAGAGGGATGAGAAGATGTATGTTTGTGAGTTGTTTCCTTTCATACAATGTTTAGGAGTAGATGAATGTAGGCACCACCACCATGAACAGCCTTAACGTTTTTCAGGATTTTGATGATATAATTCTCAGTTTGATGCTTCATAGTGCTAGTTTTTGAAGCTTAGTTTGGTACTAAACTTTAAGGGATCACTAGCTAATAAGTAGATTTTCACTTTGTTTGGTTCTTAAAGAAGTGTGGGTTGTCCGTGATTGCACTACTGTTAGAGTTACCATAAACTTATTAAAAGAATCAATTCGAATTTAAAGATAGGTACCTCATGTTTGTTTAGCATTTTGCAAACAATATTGAAGTTAAATATTGAAAGATATATACAGGTTAGTTATAACAACTGCATTGAAAGAAATTGCATGACATGGATAGTTACATGTTAGAATCTAGAAATCATCATAGAAGCAATGAAACAAATTCAAACACTTTTTTAAGCCGATACTGGATCTGAAACAACTGTATGTTAATTCAAAAGATCTGCCTAATTCAAAAGATAGCAAGTTCTGAGTAATCAAAACCCAAAAACAAAACTTAACAGGTGATTTCTTCACATCCTTCTCCAGAACAAATTATGTGTTTCAGTTCCCACAGTTCCTCAGATGACATCTCAGTTGCTTAATATCTGACTGTTTGAGCGGTTTTAGCATGAACATCTGAGCACCTTCCTCCAAACACCTGTTTCACAATATTAATGACATCAACCTCAATGTAACAAAACAAAGACCAGAAGAAAGTGAGCACAATTCAACTCGAAAAATAAACAATATTTACTCGTTAATCCGGTTCGGTATGTTTTCAGATGACATAATCACCACTGGAACCTCCTTCATGACTGATGATTCCTATGTATCAGTCAAAAACTCAAAGGAGTAAGAAAGCCTGAACATGATATGCAATAAAAGTTTTCTACTCTTTTTTGGCATTCTGCACAGTAATACCTTGATTTTCTTAAGCAGTTCATATCCTGTCATTCCTGGCATACAATAGTCTGTAATTACCAGATTTACCTTTGAGACCTGCAAATGAGTACAACCCCCCAAGACCCTCTCAGTATAAACATAACTGGTGAGAATGACTATGAAAAGCAGAGTTTACACTTTACACAAATATTAGTCTAATTTAACTCACATTGCAATGGTTTGGATGATCTCCCAAGCCTAGAAACTCCAATGCTCTTGCCCCATTTTCTGCAGTAGTCACTGCATCCAGTAGAGAATCAAAGTTAAAAATCTGTTCTTTTAGTAAACTCAGTTTTGCATTTACATTATTCTTTTTGTTTGCTTATACTAGAGGATCAAACCCCTACCCTACCCTAATCCTAACCCAAATATCATATTCCTTTGAAAAAAGGTAACAAAATCTGTTCAGAATAACCAACTAGGTCCAGTACAAATCATCAAGAGCATCATATAGCTTCTCATAAAGTAAGACTAGAGACTATAGACAAAGAAAACAGAGAGAGGCATTCACTGTTTATAGCATGATAATAACACAAACCAAACATAGTGAAAAAAGAATCTTCAGCTTCTACAGAAAGAGAACAATGCATATTACCTTTGCAAGAGAAATTCATGAGCAGCTTTTCGATAAGTTTCCGATCAATATCACTGTCATCCACAGCCAAAACATGAGGTTGCTCCACAATATCCATGAAACCCTTTGAAGAAGAAGAAAGTCCAGACTCCATGCTTTGCCTCCTTTCCCCCAAAAACAAATAAAACCCTCTCTCACCCACCACTACACAAAGGCAGTAAGTAGAAGCAGTACTATGCTCACAATTGCTCACTCTAATAATAACAAAGGAAGCAATGAAAGCTATGGAACAGAAGGGACACTATTAAACGCAGTTGCAATAAAAGAGGAGATGGACCTTAATTACACAAGACCAAGAAACCAAACGACTGACTACTCAGTTCTCTCTGACATTACCAACATTAACATACATGCATAAAACAAAAACAGAATAACTCAGTGAGTTAGAACATGGGAGTAGATAGTGTGGCTTCTCATATTTATAGTCATGGATAGCAGAGAGAGTACTAAATGCATTCCAATGGAGAAAATGAGAGGTTGTTGTTATTGTTGTTGTTTGGTGGAGGTGAGGAATTTTAGAGAAAGAGAATCAAAGAGGATAATAAATATCCAAGGTCACAGATTTTGTGTGATCTTTTTTGGGTTTTACACCCTTGATTTGATTCATTTATTTCTCTCTCTTTCAAATCTGCAGAGAAAGAGATATCAGTATCTGCATGTATACAGCTGCATTGTTATCCTGCATTTGGTTCATTATATATTCCAAGAGATCATCCCTCATGAAGAAACCACCAATATCCATTAGCTCATTGGACCAAAAAGGGTCCAACAGATGTGTGCAATGAGGTACTGTATCTTTGTTGCAGAAGGACTGAAAGCATTGTGACATAGCTTTTGTTTTGTTTTGTTTTGGTTGAGACTGCTTGTGACATAAGGCTCACATGCTTGCTCTTACACCTAAATTGGATTCATGCTTGCTCACAATAAAACTTTGATGGTGGGGTACGTGGGTGGCCAGCTCAAACTAACAATGCAGCTTCTGGTTCTGCGGTTTTGGCAAAAGCTCATGTTCGTTAAGCTCAAGGCATTATGGATTGCTTATTGGGAACATTTCTTGTTCCCGGAGAGTGAACATTTGTTCAAGATATTCTAAAACCACTAGTCAAGTTTTACGGCCAATGCTTGATATTTGAGATCATGGGATCCTTTGTTTCTACGTTTCATGCCTTCAAGAAATTGCAGGACTAAATGAACGAAGTCACATTTCCTCCTCCAAACTAGACCATCAAAATAGCATTTGAAAGAAGTTGCACTAGGGTCAAAGAAAAAGAGGAAAATAGTCAAGATACCAATGAAGAGATGGATGAGCAAGAGGTGGTCAAAGAAAAGATTGGTGTCTTGGTGATGTGGTGTGGTGTTACTTTTCTGCATAAAACAGATCAAATATGGCACTGCAAACGTCTAAAAGATTCGGGAATCTGAATCTTTGATAAAGATAGTAGGATCTCTACAGACATGATGAACAATGCATTGAACAAAACGATGATAGAAAACTAGACCCCTTTCCTCTTTCCCCAAGCCACAATCAGAATCTTGACTTGTGTAGTTGTATTTTCTATGGTCTACTCAATTTGGGTTTTTAGTCAATGATAGATGACTTGAGTTCACAGTAGAGACTTCCTAGCTATAAACTCCTTTTGCCTTCTCAATTGGATAAACCATCGATATAGATGCCCTTATTGGTCTACTTGATGTATCGATACAAAGAAACCGGAGAACACAATCTTTCTTCATTCTCCCTTTCCATGTAGTTTTTTTTTTTATAAGAAGAAAATCTATTAAATAGAGGTGTTTTGCCTACACCCAGAGTTGACATTGTCAAAGACAAGGGCAATAGATGCTTCTAGAGGAACACACTCCCATGTGACAATTCTCAACCATATGTCCTATGTTATGTTAGCCAAAACATTGGCCACGAAATGTAGGTAATCTTATGATTTACATTTTATTCCAAGTTAGCCCTTAAAAGGTGATCACAAAAGAGACAGATCATAGCCTAGCATTGCAGTAGTTGATAATTCAGTTTCATGAAATTACCACTCAAAAACTGTAAAACAAGCAAACACGTTTTACAAGTTGATAAGGATGAGGAGTTCAAAGCTTTCTTGGTTCTGCAAAGCAACAAAATTGACAAGAATGGTATATTTAGGACAGTCCCACTTGGGCAAAGGCCATTAGTCCCATTACAACACTGAAGCCAGGCAGCTTCCAAACAAAACTTGTACGCACATTGCCAGGAACACGTTATTAACATGTTACTGTTTGGTGAACAGAACAACCTAAGCATTTCTAGGTTAGCTTTATGAAAAAATGTGAATGAAAGCTCAGTGAGCTTCGCTCTCTTTTTGGCTCATGTTAATGTGATAAATGGGTAACATTACATTAACATCACATAATAAGACGGTGAGTATGACAAAATGCCAAATGAACACAAAAACATACAATTAATGCATTTTAGTATTACGTGTTCATCAGAGAACGAGTTCAAAATGCTTTAACACTGAGGTACATAGTTTGAATTGGGACAGATCATCACTTGACATTTCCTTTGCAAATGGATGATGTGCAAGGCCCGGCAGATGTCATGAACGGAATACCCTTGAATGTAGCAACACCTTTGTCATCAGTGAAGAGATGCTGCACAATCGAAACACACATGATCACCTAAATGCAAGTACTGATTCACAATACATAGAAGTGAAGACCTATCAATTAGGAAATACAAGGTTACTAGATGGGTTTCAGTGCATTGATAATATTGACCACTCTTGAGCAATTAAAATGAACCTTACGTCAATAGGGATAGATGATCAGAAACCTAAGCATCTAACCAACGATTTGTGGTGATTAAGGAAGTGTAAATGATCACTCCCTTTTCTCTTCATCATTAATGACGTGTAAATGTGTGAATATCATCACTCAATTTAACAGTTGGGGTGATCTAGTGACTTCATGGTTAGCTGAAAAGTTCTAAACTTTTTAAGACTATAATTTTCCATTCAAGTTTAAATGGTGTGAATAAATTAGGTAGCATAGCTGTGCATATTTTCTACTGAACATCATATAGACCAGACAACCAAAATCATACCGGTGTAATCTTATCCAACTGCTTCTTTTTTGGGTTGAGTACATCTTCCGGCTTTCCATCAATCCTGGACAAAATTAAGTACATGTGAGAGACAGGTAGTCAAGATATGTACTTCCAACCCCTGCTAGATAATTGCTCATGAGAGCAATATAATCTACCGTTAAGATTGCAACACCAAATTTCCTGGTTAAAAAAAAAAATCCCCTTATTATAGACTAAATTACATATAAAAGCAAGACTCATATATTTGCTTTTTGTAAATTAAACTATTCAATAGGCCAACAGACACTTCTAGTTCATTGGTAGCTAGTCCTACATTAGGTTTTAACTTACTACATTTGGTAAAGTGTAATTATTATATTTACCTTCATAACTCCTAAATGTGTCTGGTCAATATAAGTTGGAAATGAATATGTTTGTGCAAGCTCTAAAATTTTTAGAAATATTACCCAGAAAATGAGACATGTTCCCCGATTTTGGCCCCTTCCGGTGGAAGCAAAGGCTCTACAAGGGTGTGATCTGCACTAGAAGCACACAGCACCTGAACAGAAGCAAAGGAATATTGTTCAGTAAAAGATGATGAAAAAAATAACTTGAAAATACATCCTCCTATCTATGAATAAGATTCAGAACAAAAAAAATACAGACATCATCACGATGAGTACCAGTTAAGAAGTGAAGAAATAACAGCAATATAATCTTAACACCCACAACCACCTTAGTGATTGACATAAATATCCTGAGTTGATAAGAAACACATACCAGTCCTTCTGACATCACGTCACGTAACTTCCCAGGTTTCACATTTGTAATCAGCACAATACGACGGTTCTGCATAGCGAATGACAACACCGAGAAGATAAATTAGAAAGTGTGAACATTGATCCATTCGACCAATATGAAAATCAATCAAAGCCCAGGCAGAAGACCAAGTAGAAAACTATCTAATTTGAAACGAGATCTTACTGTCAATTCTTCTGGACTGCAAAATTTTGCCAGGCCGCTTACCACTTGCCTCACTTTTGCATCTCCCACATCTATCTCCTCAACCAGTAAACTGAAGCATAATTGAAAACAAAAGGTTACTGCTGATTTGCATTGTCCAAGTTTAATAATGCTCAGCATCCACAGTTGGGGTAAACATGTGTATTTTTTTTAATGAACTAATAGGCTTTAAGAGGAAAATAAAGAGACCTGTCAGCAGATGGATGCTTCCAAGCTTTTCGAATGAGGCCAACCTGTATATTCAGCAAACTGACACTGACTTCTTTATCTTTGTCAATTGCCTCTACCTCAGGTGCTTTTTTCTTCTCTTGAGTAGCTTTCTTATCTCCTGCAGTCTTTGTCTAACATTGTTTGAATAAAAAAGTGTCAATGGGCAGGAACTTTCAGGGGGCAGCTGTTCAGAATGAATGAAATTCTACCACACAAGCCATTTACCTACCGAGGATGAGAAGTTGGCTAACTAACTCATAAAGACAGTATGGCTATTAATCGACTATTTGACTTAGACCAGCAAGAATGCAAACAGATCTAAATTCAAGAAACTTTTCAACATAAAACATAAAGCTATGAGAAATTTCCATCATCTAAGGTCCTGATGCAATGGCCATACTTCTAATTCCATGTAACATGATACATAGTTTATCAACTAAGCAAATCATTTGGCAGTCAAATATTTGATTATAAACAATAGTAAGAATAGAGAATTAAACAAAGCATACCCCTGTTTCACTTTTCTTTGTGCTTGAGCCTGCTTCCGGCTTGTCAGCACTTTTTGTGCTTTGAACTGTCTTCTTTGCATTTGAATCTACTTCCTCATTAGCTGTACTTTTTGGTTTCACTAAACCATCTAACTTCTGCATACATGACAATCAAAGGATATGACACAATTGTAAGTCGAGAGCGATAGAGGTCAATTTTCAGAACATTAAGACTATGTTCCATACATTTACTTCTGATTACTCTTGATTTGTAATATCAGTGTTCAGAGGGTCTAGAGATGTAAGAAATGATACTGAAATTGCTGAATAACATGGTTAACTTTACTCACCTGGAAATCAAATTCAACTTCCTCTACCTCTATCTTCTCGAGCATGTTTCCAAAATCCACGTTGTGCTGGGTAAAAAGAACTTGTGAGCTAGTCTGACAACAATATTCATGAAAGCTCATGTTTTAACTTTCAAGGAGATAACAATAACAAGTAACTCATATGTTTGCGTCTCATGAGACACTTTTAAGCATGGCTAACAAATAGTGATAAGTTTAAGTTAAGGAATGCCTTGGACATCTTACACACGATTGAGATAAAACTGTTGGGTGCATGGTCACAATTTAAGATCAAGTAATCTATGGCATATGGTGTACCTGGATGTAAGTCGCCCATCTAAATACATGCTGAAACTTTTTCCTGTCTGAATTCGAAAGGCCAATCTGCATATGAACCAATCAACAAGTGAGTAAACTTTCACGCCTGCCGGTAACATGTAAACAAAATGCGCTATATTAGAAAGAATTTCTATATGAACTAAACAGTCCTGAAATATTGGACTCCCAATAACCTTTTCTCGACTCAACATAATCCAAAACCCCAAATTACAGGGAGGGCAAAACGAAATGGATCTATTATATCATTACACAGTTATGCTTATACACATGCATGCCTGAGTACTTTAACAACTAAAAAGTGAAGAATAATCCATACCACAGATGAATGCACAACAGCAAACACACTAACGTCGGCTTCAGATGGTGTGTACCCATTGCCCAAAAGAACGGTCCTGTCAACCAAGGTTTCATTCAACTCTTTGAGAGCTCCATCGCATGCCTGGGGATCACTAGGAAATCTCTCTGCATATTTTATCCATTGAAGCACCTACAATCCCAAAACAAAAGAATATTCAATCTTCTACTTGTTACTGACATAAAAGCGACCACAAAACCAATGTAACTGAATGCTATTATGCTAGAACAGTAAAACTCTCACTACCACCAAAAAAGATCTAAGCAACCTAAACATATACAAATCCAATTAAACACCTACAATCCCAATAAAGATTAAATTTTTACTTACTACTGATACAAACCTTACCCCAATCCAATGTAAATTATTATTAGGATAGTAAAACTGTACCTCATCATTCACTTTCTCCGGGGTTTCCTTTTTGGCTGATTTCAAGATGGTCAAGTAGGAACTCGCAATCACAACTTCAGAAATGTCTTCTGGGAATGTTTTCTGCAGAAACCAACTTCAAGATTAAGCAATTGAATTGCAAAAGAAGCATGGTGATAAAGCTTGAAACTTTGAGTTGCAAATTTGAAAAAGATATGAGCTTTACTTACAGGATCTACGGCAAAGTATTTGCATAGTGCTGAAGCTATCAATTGCTTTCTGCTTAGGCCGGTGCTTCCATTAGCTGCCATATTTGGTTTCTTTCAGAATCGGAGCTCACCGTTTGAGAGTTTACAGAAGGGTTTTTGGTTTTTACATCTTTTGTGAATGTTTGGGCTCGGGTGGGTATGAAGAGTCCGACCCATGTACATTGTAAATTTGCAAAACAGCCTAAAGTGGAAAACAATCCATATTATTCATCATGTCATATTCTCCAATTTCTAGCTTTTGATCAAACTTGATTGACCTCTTGAGCTATCATTCTTCATGCTATAAGGTTCATCTTATTTGGAATTGTTCATCTTAGGAAGATAGAACCTTCATGTTCTTATAAGCGGGACGGTTGCTTATATGTAGCTTTACTCATCGCCGAATTCCTTTTCATGACTATTTATCTCTTCGTTTCATAATTCCTATAACTTACAACATTCATGATTGTTTTGTTTGATGTTTCAATTTTATCATACAAGCTTGTCTTTCCTCATAATTGGTGGGCTTACTTGAACAAACAAGACAAATACATGGGGTGGGAGTCAAGGGCATTTGTCCTCACTCCTCACTGTAAACTTGTTGACAACCATTCAAGTGTTCATTCCCTCCATGTGTTGCAAACTACTTGAAACTTTTAGAAGGAGATGCTAATTGATCCAAATGCTCAAAATAATTCAGCCAAAGATAAAATTGTGCCTTAAAAAGATAATACGATCTAACATCTGAATTTTAGAAAATGAATTTGCGGTTCACCGTGATGGAACACATTGGTTATTCATAGTGAGACAAAATGAAAACTTCTTCTTTTCTATATCCTTAATTTATTTTTATTTCTAAAAAAAGACTGCTACCAGAGTATTAGTTACACTTTTTTCTTCTTTATTTCATTCTACAACATTTTTTGTTCATCTGCAAAGTACAGAAAATTCTAACAAAGGCTAACCCCCCCCCAATCAAAAAAAAAAAAAAAAAAAAGTACAGAAAATTCAAAGTGGAGAAAGAATCCAATGTGGACTATGGAGTCCCTCCACTGAAATATTCAAAATAACCGGTCCTACTCACTTATTGTCCTCTTCTCCTCAACATCTTTCCTCCTCTCCTCCCCAGACTACTTCCATTTCTATATCACCCAGAAATTCCTGCCATTTGCACTGTCTGGATTCACCAACACACACAAAAGCACACCATTACTACCATGGAAAAGCTGAAGCAAGTTAAAACACCAAGGTTAATTGCAAAAGCTGCATCCCTGCATCAACCCCATGTCGTTTTACTGTCCCTTGTCTATAGCACTAGTCCATACTGCATCTTACTTGGGATAAGAGCAACTGAGTAAAAAAAAGGTCAGAAAGTGAATTACCCCAGCTGCCTTCCACAGTTACGTTTCTGAATTCTTCTTCCCTTTGAATTCCAAGCTTCTTAAAAAACTACCCTAGACATTACCTAATCTTGAATGTGAGCTTTGGCTATAGGTGCTTGCCATTTAGTCACTCTCACTGAAATAGTAGGGGCATTGTATTTCATGTATTTATGCATGAAGGGTTTTGGGATTATACTTAGATGACCAATTTACACTGCTGAAGAACAAGGCTGATGCTTGACAGTGAAAAATTTGTAGTGCAGAATGGACTTTTCTTCATGGTAGTATAGCAAGTTCCAAATTGGCACCACAAAAACTTGGCTATATATATGCTTAAATGCAAAAGGACAACACAAAATTCTGCTTCTAAAAAAACTTCACGGGCTTATTATCTCCTTCATGAAAAACTCTGCGGGTTTGTACGTTGTAAATAGTAAGAACTAAGAACAAGTAGCAGATTGGTTCAATATCAATATCAATGGCACAATAACACATAACACATAAGTTTATAAAATTCATTCTATCATCAGCAGATTTAGCCTCCCCCCCCCCCCCCCCCCCATCTTCTGTTTTGTCATTAATCCAAATCCAAACCCAATCCCAAACCGCAATTGCTTTAGAAGCACATAATCCACCAGGCAGGCAACGGCAAACACACAAGGAAATCCCTATATTCTAACTTTGCTTATTGCTCTTATTCAAAGAATATGTAATAGAAGAACATAAAACTACTTAATTTAAATTAGTGAAAGACAGATGATTTGTGTTGCTTAGTATGTCATAGGTTCATTTTCCTTAGTTTTGAATGACATCTTCATTGTTTTGCTTGGCATTGAAGCATATCAAAAAGAGTGACAACCAAACTGGACCTAAATCATAGAAAAGGGAAAGAGCCATACAGAAGGGGAGGGAGTTCTGAAGTGTATATGATACTTGAAGGGGAATCTTTGATGGTCTTAACTCTGATGAACAGCCCTGCAAACTGTACAAGCCTCAGAATGCTAAGGTTAACAACAACAACAAAATTTGCAGGAATGCATTTACAATGAATGTGAGGGGCAAGAGTAGGGTAGGTTGCCCTTAAAAGCAAGGGAATTAAAGGTTTGAGAAAGATGGAAAGCGAAGGAAGATGAGTCTCTTTCACAGCCCTGCACTGTGCACCACTCCCACAACACCAAAGCTCTCACTCTCTCACTCACCTTTTCTTCATTGCTCTCCACCCACCATTGCTACCACCTACTTAATTGGCCTTTATTGCCTTTTTGACTTCACTTTCTTTCTTCTCCTGTACACTGTTTATCCACTGCTCCCTCAACAACTCTCAATCAGATAGGCCCCTGCCCTTCCCTTCCCTTCCCTTCCCTTCCCTTCCCTTCTCTTTTGCTTGCAGTCTTGCATATTCTTGCATATTACAACTCTTCCCTTCTCTTTTGCTTGCAGTCTTGCATATTCTTGCATATTACAACTTACAAGTATAACCCATCCATGTCATTCTCCAAATAGTTATGGGGGTCAATAATCTCGTTGGCAAAGGAACATCTCAGTTATCACTGATACAGATGTAGAAGCAAGGAATTTATGTGTTTGCCATTCTTGAAAGGAATACATAGTTTTAAATTATCTACCATCTTATAAATTACATCAAACACGTTATCTACTATTTTATAAATTACAATGGCTTTTGTTCTCCAGATCATAAAAAAAACAACATTTGAAATTTGAAAAATAAGAATAAAAGACAACAACATACGAGGTTTGGCTCAGTTTGCAAGAGTGGGTTTGTGGTGGAGACACATTCAAGTTCAATCCCAGTTACCAACATGCCTCATTATTTGGCGATCTGTAAATTCTCTTGTGAAAATTCATACTTGAAGGCTGATGTGATAGGTATATGTCCACTGTCAATCCTTCAAGATTGAGGTAACATAACCAAACTCTCACCTAAACATTTTCTAATCATAAAAACAACATCGTACTGAACATAGTACCTTTAAATAAAACGATAAAATAAGATAAGAGCATAGTTAGATTATTTAAATTTACGAGACATTAAAAGGACTACACTGCGATGCTACATCGAAATAGCTTATAGACGAAAAAAGCACTCATCTTGAGTATTATTTGGTAAAGAGAAAAGTTCACCATCAGTCCCTCAACTCTTGTGGCAAGGCCAACGTGATGCCCAATTTATAAAAAATACCAACGTGATGCCTGCACTTTACTTTTCATATCACCGTGAGGCCTAAGGCCATTTTCCGTCACGGCTCCGTGTGTTTGGTCACGTGCGCAGCACGTGACCACAGCAGCACGTGACCACACCAAAAAAGGGCATTTTACAGAAATAACCCTGGAGGTGCTGTGGTCTTGTATACTCCTCGAATTCTCTGCTCCGATATCAAGAATCTCTCTTTTTCGCTCCTATGGCTCCCAAGCGCCTCCTTCAAGACCCTCCCGCTGCTTCCTCCATGGAGGAAGACTCCGACGCCGAGACCGTGGATGAAGAAGAGGAGGAGGAGGTGCAAAACGACCCTGCTCTTGACCCTCAAAGCTCAGACCCTCATCATCTGTAAAAACTCCCTGTTTTGTTGAATCATCGATTTCAGTTGCCTCTGTGTTCAGGAAGCTGAAGCATCAACCTTGCCACTCGGATCCTTCTCCTTCTGTTTTGTAGTCTTTGGTGCGTAAAGACTTGTTTGAATACTCCGAACACTATGTCTTCTCAGTCTGCGTCTGATCAAGTGGGTAAAAGTTTTGATCTTTGATGTGAACACTGGCATGCAGAACCGATCAAGCAAATTGTGAAGTCCATGGACTATGAATTGTTGTTTTTTGGGGTGGTTGGATCTGGAATACTTTTATGAGAATATACTATGAATCTTGTAGCTAGGAATATTTATGTATAAACAGGTTTCTCCCCTTTTCAATCTGCCTCCGACGCCGGCTCCGAGACCGAGTCCGACGCCATGACCCACTCCCCAACCGCTTCCTATTTCACCGTCAAGCCCATTGTCTCCAAGCCCATGAACGACTCCCCCGCCAAGCCCACCAAGAAGACCGCCGCCGCCGCTGCTCCGGCGAAGCGCGCAGCGGAGAGCGCGGCGGAGAGCGATCCCAATCCGAAAGACTCCAAGAAGAAGAAGAAGGGATCCAGCGGCAGCGGTGAGGATGAGGAGACCAAGAAGGCGGGCCGACTGTGGGGCGAGGATGATGAGATTGCGATATTGGAAGGGATGATTGAGTTCAAGGCCAAGAATGGGACCGACCCGTCTAGCAATATGGGCGCGTTCCATGAATTCTTGAGGAGGAGCCTGAAGGCTGACGTCAACAAGAACCAGTTGAGATCGGGTTTTTACTCGATTCTGGTTTCTATAAGCTAAAATGTCTTTTATGCCCTTTTTTGGTGTAGTCACGTGCGCAGCATGTGACCAAACACACGGAGCCGTGACGGAAAATGGCCTCAGGCCTCACGGTGATATGAAAAGTAAAGTGCAGGAATCACGTTGGTATTTTTTATAAGTTGGGCATCACGTTGGCCTTGCCACAAGAGTTGAGGGATTGATGGTGAACTTTTCTATCTGGTAAATAATGAATACTCCTAAGTTGTACGAACATAATCAAATCATCAAATATTTAAATCTTATAGCTGCGCAGAAGCTCATAGATTCGCCCATTGATTACTTTTTTGAATGTTCGGTCACCAGGTTGGTCTTTAACCACCGTTACTATCCGTTAACTCGAACAATGGCACAACCGTAATTCCATTGGCCTTCCCATAGTCTGCTCCTCACCGACGTTCGCCGAGCTCCGCCACTTGTGCACTCCACGTCAGCCACCTCCACCGTAACTACCCCACCACGTAATAAATAGACTCCATCTACACCACCAAAACCACCCCGTCGCCGTTGACAAGAAGAAAAAATAAAAATAAAATGGGTTTTATTTTTATTTTTTCTTCTGAATTTAACGTCCTTCTTTTTCAGAAGCTCAGACTCTTCAGAAGTTCACAGTGAAATTTAATAGAGAGAGAGAGAGAGAGACCGAGTCAAATTCCCTCTTCAAATTTCATTCCCCCATTTCCAAAGCTCCAAGCTTTTTTCCTCTTTACCCTCCCAAAACCCTACCTTTCTTCTCCCCTCGCCGGAGTTTTTCCGGCCAAGTACAATTCTCCGGCAAAACTTCCAATGCTGGTCACAGAACCACCATAAAGCTTCTTCCTTTACTCCTCTGAGCTCACCTTGAACAACTTTCCAGGGTTTCCCAACACTTGAAACCCACACTCCAACCTTCCCCCAATTTGGGTTTCTCATTTCCCAAATCAACCATCTTCAAATTTCAGCTCTTGGTCTCATCCCCACCTCCAAATCTAGCCGTTACAGAAGGTTTCCTTCTTTTTCATGGCGTTGTAGCCCAGTTTAGTCATGAAGCCGTTGCTGTTACTGTTGGCCGTGTTTGCTCTGTTCCCAATTCTTCTGGGGAGATCCCTGAACCCGTCGTTAAACGACGACGTTTTGGGGCTGATAGTGTTCAAGGCAGACATTCAAGATCCCAAGGCGAAACTGGGTTCATGGAATGAAGACGACGACAGTCCTTGCGGTTGGGTCGGAGTTAAATGCAACCCGAGATCCAACGCCGTCGTGGAGCTCAACCTCGACGGCTTTTCGCTCTCCGGCCACATTGGCCGGGGGCTTCTTCAGTTACAGTCTCTTCGCAAGCTCTCGCTGTCGAAAAACAACCTCACCGGAAGCTTGAGCGCCAAGATTGCGCACATTGATAATCTCCGGGTGCTGGATTTGAGTGGGAATGGGTTCTCTGGGTCGGTGCCGGAGGACTTTTTCCGGCAATGTGGGTCCCTGAGAGTGGTTTCTTTGGCGGGTAATAAGTTTTCCGGGAAGATTCCGGAGAGTTTGGGGGGTTGTGCTGGTCTTGCGACGATTGACTTGAGTTTGAACCAGTTTTCGGGGGAGGTTCCGGCTGGGGTTTGGTCCTTGAATGGGATTAGGTCGCTGGATTTGTCTGGGAATTTGTTGGAGGGTGAAATCCCGGAGGCTATTGAAGGGTTGAATAATCTGAGAGCTATTAATTTGGGGAGGAATCAGTTTTCGGGGCTTGTTCCTGATGGAATTGGGAGCTGTTTGTTGTTGAGGTCTGTTGATCTTAGTGAGAATGGATTCACTGGGAACCTTCCGCGGACAATGCGGGGACTTGGTCTGTGTGGAGCTCTGAATGTGCAGAAGAATTCGCTTTCCGGTGAGGTTCCTGTGTGGATTGGAGAGATGAAGAGCCTGGAGACTTTGGACATTTCCAGCAATAGGTTTTCAGGTGAAGTTCCGAGTTCATTGGGGAATCTTGGAGCTTTGAAGGTGTTGAATTTTTCTGGAAATGGGCTCACTGGGAGCTTGCCTAAGTCTTTGGTTAATTGCACAAGCCTTTTGGCTTTGGATTTTAGCAAGAATTCTTTGGACGGTGACCTTCCTGAGTGGATGTTCAAGGCCGGTTTAGAGGGAGTTTTAGTTTCAGGGAAGAAGCAAAGTGGAAGTAGTCCATCTTCTTCCCTGAAACTGCCATTGGGGCTTCAGAAACTTGAGGTGTTAGATTTATCCGGTAATGGGTTTTCCGGTAAGATTACATCTGCCGTTGGGGCCTTGAGCAGCTTACATGTTTTGAACCTTTCCAAGAACTCTCTTGTTGGTCCTGTTCCTGCCAGTATTGGAGAGTTGAAGGCCCTTGATACTCTTGATATGAGTGAGAATCAGCTCAGCGGCAGCATTCCTCCTGAGATTGGTGGGGCTTATTCTTTGAAGGAATTGAGATTGGAAAAGAACTTCCTCACCGGAAAAATTCCAACTTCAATTGAGAACTGTTCTTCTCTTACCACTTTGTAAGTTCTCTTAAGCTTTTCTTTTTGTATTTACAGTTCAATTTCATGCTACTGTAATTTCAATGGCTAGGCTGCTTTCTGCTTTGCCACATAAGGTCTGGTTCCACTTGAATGTTTTTAAGTAGCCTTACTGAAACTAGCTGCATTTACATTGTTCTGGAAATGAGATATACTGTACACAGAAAACTGGTCTGTTGGTTCAAATCTCAATTACAAGCGAATTTCATTTGTGGAACGTTTAGATGTAATGGAGACATGAAATCCCGATTTGCTGTCATCTATGTTTTATGATGCATATTAATGTGGATTTTTGTTGTTTCATTGTGGAAATATTTCCTGGGTGAAAAATTCCATTTTCATTTTCCTTTTGGTCTGAGATTCCTTAACTTGTTCTGCAAAAAACCAAATAATCAGAAACCCCACTTTGTTTTTAACATTGGACATGTCTGTCTTGTTTTTGATATATTCTTCTGGTCTAAATCTGCAGGATTGTATCACAGAATAAACTCTCTGGCCCCATACCTGCTGCTGTAGGCAAACTTAGCAACTTGCAATATGTGGACTTGTCTTTCAATAACCTCTCGGGAGCCCTTCCAAAGCAGTTGGCAAATCTTCCCAACATCGTCTCCTTCAATATTTCCCATAACAACCTCCAGGGCGAACTACCGTCGGGTGGCTTTTTCAACACCATCTCCCCTTCTAGTGTCTCGGCCAATCCATCTCTTTGTGGCTCTGCAGTTAATAAGTCTTGCCCTGCAGTCCTTCCCAAACCCATTGTGCTCAATCCCAATTCCTCTTCTGACTCCAGCACGGGTGCATTGCCTTCAAAGTTTGGTCATAAAAGAATCATCCTCAGCATTTCTGCTCTCATTGCGATTGGTGCAGCCACTTTCATTGTCATTGGTGTTATTGCCATCACCGTGCTTAATCTTCGTGTACGGACTTCCACTTCTCGTCCTCCAGCTGCTATCACATTTTCTGGTGTGGATGACTTCAGCAATTCCCCCACTACAGATGCCAACTCCGGTAAACTTGTCATGTTTTCGGGTGACCCTGACTTCAGCACTGGTGCACATGCTCTACTCAACAAGGACTGTGAGCTTGGACGTGGTGGGTTTGGAGCAGTCTACCGGACAGTTCTTCGAGATGGACGGTCTGTTGCAATCAAGAAGCTCACTGTTTCAAGTCTTGTCAAGTCTCAAGAAGAATTTGAAAGGGAAGTTAAGAAATTAGGAAAAGTGAGGCATGATAATCTTGTGGAGATTGAAGGCTATTACTGGACGCCATCATTGCAGCTCATCATATATGAATATGTATCTGGTGGTAGTTTGTATAAGCATCTTCATGATAGCGCAGGTGGAAACTTCCTTTCATGGAATGACAGGTTCAACATAATTCTGGGAACTGCAAAGAGTTTGGCTCACTTGCATCAGATGAACATAATCCACTACAATATAAAATCTAGCAATGTCCTGATCAGCAACTCAGGTGAACCCAAAGTGGGAGACTTTGGCCTAGCAAGGTTGTTGCCCATGCTTGACCGATATGTTCTGAGCAGCAAGATCCAGAGCGCCCTTGGCTACATGGCACCAGAGTTTGCTTGCAAAACAGTAAAGATAACTGAGAAATGTGATGTCTATGGGTTTGGTGTTTTGGTTCTAGAGGTGGTTGCGGGGAAAAGGCCTGTCGAATACATGGAAGATGATGTTGTGGTTCTCTGTGACATGGTCAGAGGAGCGTTAGAAGAAGGCAGGGTAGAGGAATGTATTGATGCTAGGCTCCAGGGAAGTTTCCCTGCAGAAGAAGCTATTCCCGTCATGAAATTAGGGTTGATATGCACATCGCAAGTGCCATCAAACAGACCCGACATGGGAGAGGTTGTCAACATTTTGAAGCTGATCAGATGTCCTTCAGAAGGCCAAGAAGAATCAGGATGAATTTAACTTAACATAAATTCGGTGAAGGGATTTGCAATGAGTTATCCGGCAAAGAAGAATCACAGTTTCATCCCAAGAGAGAAGAAGAAACATAATTATTGATGGAAGGTTTTTTTTGCTTGTTGTGTTAGTGTAGTTATTTTCTTGTGTATTTCATGTTTATTTCTGTAGGTTCTCTTCCAATGTGTTACGAGCAGAGCTAGGTCACTAGATTCTGCTTTGCCGGATTCGATTTTGGGTCCCTTTCAGATATTGTCACTGTTAATCTGTTGTACTCTACCAATTTCTGTCTTGCTCTTGTTCCTTTCGAATGGTTGATTCATTATCAGTAACACCAGATTCTGGTGAAATTAAGTTTGAGCATCTACAGCTACAAGATTATTCATCCAAAAAGACAATGGGCAGAATTGACTTTGAGAGACCCATGTGTCCCAAACTCCCAATGATGCACAATGCTAGAATACAATTTCTTCAAGTCAAAAGTGAGTTGAGAGCCTGAGAGAGACTGGAGAATCTTAGTGACCACTTTAAGGCAAGAAATCCAAACACCAGAGAGTAGAATAATGCAAGAGGAAGAATCCAAAATGGGAGTGAGTATATTATAGAGAGCTAGTACCTTGAAGATAACAGATGATGGTGCCTTGTCTAGAATAGAACTCTCTTTTTAATATTTAGCCACCCATGTCTTTAGGTTCTGATTTCAACTTTGTTTAACCCTCTGTCCCTCTCCAATGTTTCTTTGCACACTTTGATATCTCTCTGGCCAAAGTAGAAGAAAAGTATGGCACTCTTAACCACTACATTGCACAGAAAAGAACACTCATTTTCTTTATAGGGAATACTCAAGGAAAATGAGTTTCCATAGCCATGTGATTGAGAACCAATGCCAATGAGTTGTCCCTAAAAATAAAAAAATAATAAAAAACCTTGGTGCACTAAGCCAGGAGGAGATTAAAAATGGTGTTGGGTCCTAGAGAAAATTCATATATTTTCAATAAGCACATGGCTCCTGCATAAATTAGATTTTCTGGGGAATAAGAGCATTAATACAGGGTGAAGAAATTAGGAAGAAAAACCTTTTGCTTTGTAATTTTTATGAGTACTTGTGCTTGGATTTTCTATAATCTGTTGCTGCATGTGTTCCAAAATGTGAACTTTATGGCACCTCATTAAGACTTGGGCTTCAAAACCAACATGAATTTTCCAGGAGGAATCGATATACAAAGAGGGGAAGGACATCACAAATTTGAAAAGCAGTGAAAGGTCTTTGCTTGGGAGAAATATAAAGTGAAAAAAAAAAAATAGAGCAGAAAGCATTATTGAGCAGCGCTTATGCATAAAGAAATCTTCTTTTGGTGTTTCATTTCATGCTTAGCTTGATTGAGGGACAAGATGATCCATACCATCTCAGTGATCTCACTACATGTACCTACCAACACATGCCCACTAGGATTTGCTATGATTTGGTCTTGAACATTGTGAGGTATCATTTGAAGCTATCAGTCAGAGAACTGCTGAATATATAACTATGAGAAGCTTAAACCCAAAACCTTAAACTATGCAGGAGGGTTGCCTGCTTTAGCCTTTTATGATGATCTGTTAATCTGTTTTGTCCAACCAACATAAGCTAGGATTGGGTTTAACAGCCTCAGCAGGAATTTGGACTCTAGTGATTGTAACAACAAATTCACTTAGAAACTTATAAGCGTTAACTTGATATACATTGTTGACTCATTCTTTAATCAACTCTTAACGTTAACTTGATATGCATTGTTGACTCTTTCTTCAATCAACCACTTACGTTTTTAGACACTGAATAATTGTACGTATAACTATAACACATAACAATATTGATTCAAACCAGGATGAAGCTATAACACATAAAGTTCATGCTTTTCCTCCAATCCTCCTCCATAATAGAGTAGCAGTATGACTATGGCTAAAGGCCTGACGTTCTAGCCTAATCATCCCAATTACAAGCTTTGCTTCCATCTCTGAAGTCCTTGAAGCTTTAACTAAGGCCCTCAACTGCCACACTTCCTCTTCTCAATGTACTTGGAGACTTCAAGAGTCTCTCACTCGCAGGCCTTAAAACCAACTTAATTTTCTTGCCAAGGAAGTTGCTTCGAAGACGAAAATCGGACAGAAAGTACACTCATTCTATCATACATAAACTAGCCATCTTCAAAGACAAGCTAGAAGCACAAATTGAGTTTCAACATATGAAATGTAGATGAAGTGAACTGTCCTTTGTAACATTGCCGCCATCAGAGCAAATCTCCCCAGACTTCCTCAGTATTTCACCCATCCTTTGAAACAGAACAATAGGTTTGATCCTGCAACTCCTAAAATTACATGCAATTTTGTGTAACAAAGCTTTTAACACAAGATAAACCCGAGTTTTATCACATGATTTTAACAAAACTTTGTTCTATTTTTATGGAAATTGAACCAGATTAATGGTAAAAAGATGTTCTTCTAAAAGATAAAAATCTGGAATAATTAGTCATGTTTTGCTTAGAAAATGACTTGTCGAAATATTCATTGTCTTAATTAATTGCACACCATTCTACCTCTCACATCGTTATACTATACCTAGTACAAAACTACACTTACGATTCATTATCTTTACGAAATTATTTAATAGAAACCAATTATAATTTCACATAATTACTAATTTACTATAATTGGTTTGACCGATAGTAAATTACTGTCCTGAAACAAGCTTAACCCCTTCTTTACTACTAGTATTAGACACTTTGCTTAGATATTGGGGGACAGCGAACTGCAGTCAACTTCGAGTCAAAGTGATTGGTTTGGTATCCCCACACATCACTTTCAGCTCCTTCTGACTTCTGACACATTCCAAAACCCCACGAAGCCCCATTTACACATCTCCAAATCTACAAGGACCTAAATGCAATTCAAAATTTTCATACTTTAACCCCTTAATCTTTCCTTATTCTCATCTGATCAACCCCAAATCTCAAAAGCTTCAAACTTTCTCCACTTTCCCAAATCAAACCCCTCTCTCAGTCTCACTGGAAAAAGCCAAAACAACTGAGCTCACTCCATCACTCCACCTAAAACCCTATTTTCCCAAACCCTAAATTCACCCCCAAATTTCAAATCATGCCCAATTCCCCAAATTAGGGTTTCCCCAGCTCAGCCATGTCCTCCGATGAACCGGGCCTCAGCTTGCAGCAGCTAGTCTTCCACCAAGACGACACCTTGCGGTTCGGGGCACCGCCTCCGCGCCGGGTCGGGGACTCGGGTCCCAAGACCCGAGAGCTCAGCGGCTTCATCGACGATCGGTTCTTCCCGCCGCAAGGCGCCGACTTCCGGGGGAGGTTGTATAGCGAGAATCCGGCGCGGCGGGACCCGCCGGAGCCCCGGAACTGGAATCCGAATGTGGCCGCCGTGAGAACGCCGAGCGGGGAAGGATCGGAAGACGAGGAGGACGAGGAGGAGGATGACGACGATGATGACGGCGACGTCGGAGGGTTGTTTGGGGCGGAGAATCGGAGCAAGGGCAATGGCGGTAATAATGGGGAGGACAAAATGGGAAATGGAAATGCTAAGCACCAGCAGCTCCATTCTTCTTTTGGTAAGTTTTTTTTGGCGGAAAGTTTCAAACTTGAAGAGGTTTTATTGTGAATTGTTAGTAATTTCTATTTTTGGAAAGGTTTTGTTGATTTTGGAATGTTGTGTTTGAGTTTTAGGTGGGGCTCTGATATTAGGATCAAGTAGAGAGGTGTTGGAGAAGGAACATAGTGTTAGTGTAGGGCAGCAGACAGTGAATAACAACACTAGGGATAGTCCCAGTAATAATCATCAGTTGCCGGGAAGGCTTGGGAGTTATCAGAATGCAGTCACCGTGGCTGAATCATCGGATGGGGACATGTACTACTCGCAGTATTTGCAAGGTCCGGAGGGCTCTGCCGCTGCTCAGAAGGATACGGTTGTAGAAAATGGTTGTGGATTTAGTGGAAGAAAGGATGCTTTGTGTTCAAGCGAGTCTGGAGACTCTTTGAGGGCGATTCTCTCTGATCCTGTGACGTAAGTTTCATTTGTTTGCTTAATGGTTTTGTATGAGATTGTGTAGATTAGTAATCTTCTTTGGTTTTAAGCTTTACACAGATGGGATTGGTGAATTTGAATTTTGTGATATGTGGATTTCAGGGGAGCTCTGATGGATGACGCTATGATATTGCCTTGTGGGCATTCTTTTGGAGGTGTTGGAGTACAACAAGTTATTAGAATGGTGAGCTCCTAGAGACTCAATTCTCTCTATATGCATGTTAAGAGAGCTTAGGGTTTTTCTGGTCTTACATCTACCCTGTCCTTTGCTATTGGTTTTCGTGGGGTGGCATTTGGCAAAGAGAGTACTAGTTTTATATGGTTTTGCAAAGATAATTTTGCATGTATCAGATCAAGATCTGTTAGTGCTGTTTTGATTGTTAAGTTGAATCTTTGTTCTGTTTGTCTAATTTTTTTTTTTCAGAAAGCTTGCTTCACTTGTTCTCAGTCAATTTCAGAAGATTCAATTGCGCCAAATCTCTGTAAGTCAAAATATTTCGCTGAAGATCTACTTCTAATTTTTGACAGTTTCTAAGTTAATGTTTGTCCTACTCTTAGTGCTCAGCATAGATTAACTTGTAATGTGGAACATGCTCATATAATGAGGACAGTTATTGGTTCACTTTCCTGCATCTTAGTTCTGTTTGTTCCATGCTGAACTCCTCTAAGCCAAATTGGCATATATCACCATCCTTATCACAATTACAATACTTTGGTCTGGTATGGCATGTCCAAATGTTCTGCTAAAGGCTCCTCAAGGGGAAAAATGTTTATGTTTTTGAAAATAATTCTCACATAAATCTTATTGTTGGAAAATTAGAAATTCAAAGATAGGGGAAGAGAGCATCCTGATATGCAGAATGGAATGCCATGGGACTAGCATTAGTTGTCCTTGTAAGTAGGTCATTTCACCATAACATTGGCATCCAAGGGGAACGAATTAGGGGTCTTCCAAAGCTGAATAAGAAGGAAAAACATAATTAACTACCAGATGTAAGATGGCTCATTTGTTATAAACTCATATTGTTGTTTTAAATGTGCAGCTCTTCGAAGTGCTGTGCAGGCATTCCGTCGTGAAGAAGAGTTACACTTTTACCACTCATCCAAAAGGAAAAGAGAAAGGTTTGACCAGGTTTGTGTATTAATGCTTCCAATCATGACATAAGTAACTTTCATAGTTATAAAGCATCACGGTTTTGAAACTAACAACTTCTTCCTTCGTTTATAGGACAAGGGTGGTTATGGTGATTTAGCACTCACAGATCCTCCTAGGGGTAGAGGTGTTCAGTTTCCATTTGCTGTGACAGACCGAGTTATTATAAAGGTTGGCAGAATCCTAAGCTTGGCTTTAATTTTTGTTCATTGTTTGTTCTTACTAATAACTGAGTGAAAACATCACAGGGAAATAAGAGGACACCACAACGCTTTGTTGGGCGTGAGGCAGTTGTGACAACACAATGCTTAAATGGATGGTTAGTCATTCCTCGACTTCTATTCTGATTTTATATTTATAATTTCAGTCTTTTTCAAGAAGAGCTCCATCTTGATCTTGGCAGTTTTTTTTTCTTTTCTTCAAATGCGAGCAAATGTGATGGAATGACTTCGTTTTGTGAATTTTGAATTACTTCTGCTGCCTGTGTTCGGATTTAATACTAATAATGGAGCTGAATTATAAGAAAGGATTTATGTGATGATTAGTGGCCCATGGTCTGTTTATGTGTAGGGTGAAGTTTCATTATCCTTTGTGCTTTGCTTCTGAAATGAACTTGTAGGTGGTGTTTTATTCTTGCTTAGGAATTTGGATACTAAAAGCATGTTGTATACTTGTATTTATGACTAGTGTGGCTAGGTAATACTTAAATACGAGGCATGTGAGTTATTGGGAGACTTTCTGCCTCAGAAATAGTGTATCCTGCATCATCCCTTACAAAGTTAAACCAAAGATGGTGCACTAAGTTAATTTATAATCCCGCATCATCCCTTACGAAGTTAACCAGAGATGGTGCACTAAATCAGTTTATAATTCTATGTAGCCGAGTAACTGTCTTATTTGAGTGGTATATTTCATCCCTTGATTATTTGTCTCAAGTGAGATGCCAGCTTAGAATTGTTTCCACTGATCGATCCCACATATGCATCAACAGGTATGTGGTAAAGACATTGGATAATGCTGAGAGTGTAAAGTTGCAGTATCGCTCACTTGCCAAGGTATCAGATGATTCATCATCCAAGGCACTGCCAAGCAAGATGGCACCTAACTGGCTTTAGTCCTATATACAGAATACAACAAATTAAACTTTAATTCTACTTTGTTGCCGATATGCCATGCCATGCCATAACCAACGTTTTTGTTGAGAGATGTATTTCTTTACAAAGCATACTGGTGACTTTTCTGGTCTTGTAAATTACATCAGCCTTGTCACAGATGCTTCAAGGAAAATGTAGAATGTAAATTTAGATTGTAAAAAGAATATATATTTCATTTTCTTTTCTGATTGAGCAGCATTGACTTGTATTTGAACCCATATGCATGTCCTCCACATTTAATCCCCTTTCACTAAGATGACTGAAAATTGATTTGCTGCACTCTTGAATGAAATTTATTACTGCACAGAGTTGGCTAGCATGTTGGAATCTGAAACTACCTCGTTCTCATAGTTCTCTCCCCATCCGGCAAAACTAGCTGTCCATTCTTGCAGAATTACATCGCTGACTTGAACAGTTTCTCTTACAGAAGTTTCAGCAACTTCCTCAGGATGCTGCATAATTGAAGAAACATTTTAGTTTGAGGCGAAAAACACAACACTGCTACAAACTGAAAACCAATAGTAAGAATTTGCCAAAAGCTATGTTGCTTGTCACAACTAACAAATCAGCTTAGAACATCAAAATCCTCAACACGTACCTTGGAGATGTAATCCCTGATAATGTCTTTAGGTGAAACAAAGCTTGGAATGTGGACACCTGCCATAGCCTTCTCACTGTAAGGTATCCCATCAATATGAACCCTCACAAAGGACCTTGTTGCAGGGTTATAGAGGCTCAATCCAGAGTCGTCTAACACTAAACCTTGTTCCCCTTTTATAAGTTTCAGAACTTGAATATACACCATGGATAGGGGACGACTACTACTCCAACATGTATGATCGTCTGTTGTTATAGGGTTTTGAATTGTGTCACGAATTTCAAGCTCCTTGGTCCTAGACTTTTTTCTTTCTTAAAAAAAAAAAAATTATTAATAACTCACACCCTAAATATGTCGTGAGGTTTGAACCCATGACCTCAAAGTTGTCATTTAAATACCTTAACCAACCAAGCCACAGCTCACCAACATCCTTGGTCCAAGACTTCTTTCCCCATAGTTCTTCATTACCCAAACTCGTAAACTATGATATGAGCAATCACTAATCGAAAGTGAACCATTTAACACTCCTAATTCTATGTCACCAAAACTTTCAGAAGAAGTAAGCATTGGTAATTCTTTGAAACGCTCATTTTCAACATCAAAGGCACTTATGAAACAAGAATAAGAATGTTTCGAATGAAGAAATCCATCATGAAAGACCCCATATATGGTCTGCACACTATCATATACTTTTCCAATGCTTCTCCAAATCCCAGATCCCACTGTCAAAACCATAACCTCCAACTTATCAATTGGAATATGTCTTTGTGTATACATATGTCTTCTTTGTGTAAACAACACCACCTTGTAGACAAGACTTATGGGACTAAACCCAAACCCAAAGTGATGTGGAAAATTCTCAAACGATTTAAAGATTGGAAGAGCTATATACTCTCCAGTAATAGGATTGGATATATTAATCTGGTGAGCCTCAGTTTCCCAATTACGAAGGAACAAGCAAAGGAAGCCATTACTGGAACCTATGAAACCTGAATTAAATTCGTAACTATCGACCTTGTTGTGTAAAGCATCAGGCTGATCAGAAAATTTCAAGACCATGTTCTCTGGGCTCCCGACGCTTCTCACGTCGGCCAAGAGGAACTTCTTATTTGTGTCAACGTCTCGGAGAAGATGGCAAGTATGCGCTAGTGCAACTAGGGTTTTTGTGAAACTAGGTTTAGAAAGTGAACGGTGCCAAGACTTGCACACAACCCTGCAACACATGAGAGTTTGAATGGGATTAGAAGGAAGATCTCCCGAGTTGTGTGGTCTGGTAGTGCAGAATGTAGCAAGGTTTCTCGTCAGGCCTTTCTTGTTCTTGTTCTTGTTCTGCCATCCTCTCATTGTTGGTTGCTTTGGTGTTCTTCATGGTTGGTTTGGTTTTGCTCGTGGATGTAGCGTAAAGTTGAGAGATGGAGAAGGAGGATAACCTAAAAAGAAGATCGACTCTCTTTCAGGAATTATGTAGTCAGGTTAAACTAGGAAACAAATAATCGCAATCTCTATTATCCTTATTGAAGAAGGTCAAGTCTTGACGGGGGTGCAAGAATTTGGGGAAAAGATTTGTAGAATCGCAATAAATCTGTATATAATTAGAATTCCTATGTAATTTAGGAATCCTGTAATTAGGTTTGGTAAATGAAATGTCAAGATTGCAACTCTGTATCGTTCAATTTTATTGGATATCCCCAAATCAAAATGTCAAGATTGAATCTCTAACGAAATCTTCTACTCTTCTTACCTCAACTTTTATCTCCCCTACAACTAGTTTTATAGCAATTCAGTTGAGGGTCATCTTCTACATCTCCAATCCAGACCTTATTTACATTTCCTAATGCTAAGCGGTTCCAACGATTTGATGAACTATTTGGGTGTTCGTTACTTCTTAAGTAACATGGTGCGTGATTGCTTCATGATATTACTGTGTGCTCAGTTGAAGCTTTGGAGAACAGTAACTTGTGATGGAGTATTGTAACTTGACTAGATTTGCTTGAATTTGTATGCCCTGTGATGAGTTCACCTGCAAATCACACTCAACGTCTTCGGAGACTAGTTAGGTTTTGTGTTGAATCTCTTAAAAAACGGCCTCAGGATACTGATTTCTTAGGTGGTTGAGTTGATTTCTAAAGTGGGTCAGGGTTTTGACATGCCTTTTTATTTATTTTGGAAGCAAAAATTTATTTATTTTTCAGGAAAAAAAATTATTAAATAACTCACACACTGTGTATATGTGTGGTGACCTAACTAGGCAAGCAAGCTAGTAGGTGCATCAGTCCCACATCATCCGGAGGAGACAAGTTGATATGTTTATATGTGCAGAGCTAACACTTTACATTGAGACGCGTCTTAGGGTGAAACCTCAAGAACAAAATCGTGAGGGCTAGTGAGCCCAAAGCGGACAATATCTCAATGGACTGTGCTAGGCTGTTACATATGGTATCAGAGCATGTCCCCGACCGGAAGTGTGCCGACGCGAACGTCGGGCCCCTAAAGAGGGGTGGATTGTGGTGATCTAACTAGATAAACAAGCTAGTAGGTGCATCTGTCCCACATCATCCAGGGGATACAAGTTGCTATACTTATGTCTGCAGGGCTAAACATTGAGACGCATTTTGGGATGAAACCTCAAGAACAAAACCGTGAGGGCCAGTGGGCCCTGTTTACACCCAAATTAATAATTTACTGGACAGTAATTGTCTATGTGAATATTAGTTAAATTCGTGGTCCACGTCGGATTGTGGTGATCTAACTAGATAAACAAGCTAGTAGGTGCATCTGTCCCACATCATCCAGGGGATACAAGTTGCTATACTTATGTCTGCAGGGCTAAACATTGAGACGCATTTTGGGATGAAACCTCAAGAACAAAACCGTGAGGGCCAGTGGGCCCTGTTTACACCCAAATTAATAATTTACTGGACAGTAATTGTCTATGTGAATATTAGTTAAATTCGTGGTCCACGTCACACCGGCGAGCCCGAAATAATAAGTTTACAAATGATGGCCCGTCAGCGGAGTCATGCGAGCTGAGTGACGTCATAGTTCGTATGGAGTAAGGACTCCGCCTCCACATGCTTGATTGAGGATGTGTCCGTGTCTTTGGCAGAGGCATGCATAAACTAGGGGTGTCCTCCTTGGGTTGTATTGCTTCGCGAGGGGGATATATCAAGTAGGATTCAAATTGCTCTGCGGGTTCCCTCGCCAACACCAAGACTTTGGGATATATATTGCTTTCCCTCTATTACAACCGGCGAGCTTGCGTGGTGCTTGATTGTGTATATATATATATATATATATATATATATATATATATATATATATATATATATATCCTTAATTGCATTTAACAAGGAGTCTATATGCATACGAAGAATAGAGGTTGCATGCGAGATGGATTGTGTGTGAAGAGGACTTTGCAGGCGGAGAAAGATTCTTGCATTTGAAGAGGTGGACTTTGCGTAGAAGATTGAAGCGAGGCGAGATGCCTTCGCGTGGAAATGACTAAGCCGCATATGTTGACTTCGCCAGGAAGCAAGAAGAAACAGAGAAGAGTCTGCATAGGAAATGACTAAGCCGCATATGTTGACTGAACAATTAAGGGAGCAATAGTCCTTGATTGATTGAGAGACCATGTCAGGAATGATTGAAGGGATCAATGTTCCCATGCAATGCACGTGAAGGTGAAGGTTTTAGTTAAGGACTCCACTCCTTAATTATAGCTGCATGGGTGAACAGTGGTGCACGTCAAAGTCATCACGAGGTGTTCTAATTCAACTCTTCTACATAGTAGGCAGTTAGTTACTTCGCCAAAGGATAATCACGGCCAACAAGTGATTAACATCGCCTACACCACATTTATCGTTGAAGACTCCTACAAGTCTTTGACATGCTTTGGGCCAATACTTGTGGCCCTGGGTAATTCTATATAAAGAAGCTTTACAGCTTACAGAAGTCTCTCTCTACAACAAACAATACTCAAATACAACACAAAACAACTTTCAACCTAGTTGAAAACTCTCTCGACCTCGTCGAAACCTTCAGCGCTCCCAGGAGCCGATATCCCTTCGAAGCCTCTTCGAAGCCCTGTTTCTAAGCGCCTCGCCGCCTAGAACCCTTTAGAGCTCTCCGGAACTCGCCCCGATCCTCGGAAACTTCCCTATTGTTACTCTGCTCACCCCGCCGTGAGTATCGATCGCTTGTGCTGTAAATTCCTCATCTGAGGTGGCACCTGGAACTCCGCTCGCCTGATCAAGAAGTCAAGCCTGCGCACTCACTCAACCTTTTCCTCGTCCGCGAGGTGGCACGCCCGCAACTCTCCATCCTCTTTGAATCGCTATTTACCTCGGCTCAGCACGCTGAGGATCGTGGGCCAAAACAGGCCCAAAGCGGACAATATCTCAATGGACTGGGCCAGACTGTTACAATATGTCTATAAAGTTTGAACTCATGACCTCAAAGTGTTGTTAGTTAACCTCAATCAACTAGACCATGGCTTACAAACTATTTTTTGTTTAGTGTACATTTGGAAAAAAAAAATGAAATTACTGTACGAAAAAAAAATTACTCTTCTACTATAGTTGATTTGTGTTTGTTGTAATTATTGTTTGTAGATAGATCAGATTTTGGTGTCTGATCTGCAACGATTACAGTTGATAAATTTGCAACAATTAACTATCTGATTTGGGCATTGGGTATGCGTGGGTTGATTTGGCTATAAATTATGGTGGCGGTCGCTCTGAACTTTATGGGTGGAATTCCTTTTCAAGCTTTGTTTGAAGTTGTTAAAATGGTAGTGGACAAGAGTAGGGTGTTTAAAAGCCACTTTGAAGAGCTTGAGCGCACAATGAGCTTATTTTCCTCAGCTGAATAGGTCGTGATTAGAGACAACAGCGTTCAGCTCAATATCGATATTGTGACCATAGACAATTTGGAGAACAAACTGAAATCTGGTCGACTTCGTGTCCTCGAGCAAGTTGATTTATGTAAGTTGTGATTTAAGTTCGACTTCAAGCTCATTATCTATTTCTAATGTATCAGCAAATATCCTAAACTTCTCCATATTGCTCACAAGCTGTCCTCTCAGTTCCGTGTAGAAGTTCGGCGTTGGCGTATACGTGCTTTCACTACCAGGACAAGCACTTTAGCCGACGAAAAATTTTCGTCGGCCTGTTATCTTAATTCGTCGGCTAAGATCTTAACCGACGAACCTTCGTCGGCTATAGTGTCGTCGGGAAAGGGTCGTCGGTGATGACTTTAGCATATGAAATTTTTTTTTCGTCGGCTGTAGTCCCACAGTTAGCCGACGAACCAATTTAGTATATTTCGTCGGCTAAAGTATGTAATAAATAATTAAAAAATAACTATAGCCGACGAAATTTAGTATATTTCATCGACTAAACCTTGTAAAAAAAATTTTAAAAATAACTATAGCCGACGAAATATAAACCTTATAAAAAAATAAAAAAAATAACTATAGCCGACGAATATAGTGTTTAAATATCGTCGGCTAAAGTTGTTGGGTTTTGAAAAAAAAATTGCAAAAACTTTCAGCCACCTCCAATCACGACCAAAATTTGACAGAATCTTCCTCTCAACATTTCGAACAACTTTCTAGAAGAAGTCGAAGCTCAATTCGAAGCCTAAACAAGTCAATCGACTGAAAATATAAAAATCCCCAATTTTAAACCCTAAAAACTTCAAATCTTCGATTCTCTTCAAACACACCAAATCGAGCTACCAAATTCTAGGGGAATGTAGTACTAATCAAACTCAACTTATCCATATATAGAACTCACCAAATGGTGACCTAAGGAATGAGAAATTCGATCGACACCGAATCCGAACCGGTGGAGTTTTGGAGCTCGATTTATCCCTCACAGCGGCGCCACTCGATGCACCACCTATCCAGCAATGAAGTAGAGACGACGGCGAAGCTTTTGGGACAAGTGTGACGGTCTCCGGTGGCTTGACGGCGGAGCTAGGCCGAGAAAAAAATCTGGCAGATAATAGACTTCTTACCATCCATCTTCGCCTATATAAAGAACTTTAGCCGACAAAATTCTTTATTTTCGTCAGCTAAACTCTTTTGAAAATTTTGGTTGACCGCCAAAAAATTTTGGTTGAAAATTTTGAAAATTTTTCGACTTTAGCCGACGACTATTCATATATTTTCGTCAGCTAAAGTCCTTTGAAAATTTTGGTTGACCGCCAAAAAATTTTGGTTGAAAATTTTGAAAATTTTTCGACTTTAGCCGACGACTTTTCATATATTTTCGTCGGCTAAAATCCTTTGAAAATTTCGTCGACTCAAGATACCAATTTCGTCGGCTATACACCAATTCGTCGGCTAAACCTTCTAAACTCGTCGGCTAAACCTTTGAAGTTCGTCGGCTAAAAGTATTTTTATACATTTGGCATGTTTTGATTGTGATGATCAAACTTGAGAAACAGAAATTCAACCGTCAAATCTGACCATCATGATAAAATACATGTATGGGAAAAAATTCAACTTGATCCGAAAAGAATAAGGGCTCGATCCGGACGGTCAATCTTACAAGTCAAACACCTAAATGTACGGAAAAGGTCGTTCGACCGTCTAAATTACGTATTTTGGCCGGACCTCCAACTGAAAATAGTTTTAAACCGATGACACGCAACAAGTCGTATAAAAATTTTACGCAAAATAACCACCGAATATAGGGATACTCATAGGGGGAAAAATGAAAAATTGCATTGACCGCAACCATCGGCACCGAATATTTACCGGAATAGTGTGATTTTTCAACCGTTGATGTATTTCAACATTCTCGTCATATCTTATTTCATGACTTTTTGGCGTTTGAAGGTTTTACGTATAGTTTGTTTTTGAAACGGAACATTTACATAACACTAGGTAAACAAGTTATACAACATTAGTATGCATGTTGTGATTGTGATGATCAAACTTGAGAAACAGAAATCCGACCGTCAGATCTGACCATCATGATAAAATACATGTATGGGAAAAAATTCAACTTGATCCAAAAAGAATAAGGGCTCGATCCGGACGGTCAATCTCGTAAGTCAAACCCCTAAACGCACGGAAAAGGTCGTTCGACCTTCTAAATTACGTATTTTGGCCGGACCTCCAACTGAAAATAGTTTTAAACCGATGACATGCAACAAGTTGTATAAAAATTTTATGCAAAATAACCACCGAATATAGGGCTACTCATAGGGGGGAAAATGAAAAATTGCATTGACCGCAACTATCGGCACCGAATATTTATCAGAATAGTGTGATTTTTCAACCGTGGATGTATTTCAACATTCTCGTCATATCTTATTTCATGACTTTTTGGCGTTTGAAGGTTTTACGTATAGTTTATTTTTGAAACGGAACATTTACATAACACTTGGTAAACAAGTTATACAACATTAGTATGCATGTTGTGATTGTGATGATCAAACTTGAGAAACAGAAATCTGACCGTCAGATCTGACCATCATAATAAAATACATGTATGGGAAAAAATTCAACTTGATCCGAAAAGAATAAGGGCTCGATCCGGACGGTCAATCTCGTAAGTCAAACCCCTAAACGCACGGAAAAGGTCGTTCGACCGTCTAAATTACGTATTTTGGCCGGACCTCCAACTGAAAATAGTTTTAAACCGATGACACGCAACAAGTCATATAAAAATTTTACGCAAAATAACCACCGAATATATGGCTACTCATAGGGGGAAAATGAAAAATTGCATTGACCGCAACTATCGGCACCGAATATTTACCGGAATAGTGTGATTTTTCAACCATTGATGTATTTCAACATTCTCGTCATATCTTATTTCATGACTTTTTGGAGTTTGAAGGTTTTACGTATAGTTTGTTTTTGAAACGGAACATTTACATAACACTTGGTAAACAAGTTATACAACATTAGTATGCATGTTGTGATTGTGATGATCAAACTTGAGAAACAGAAATCCGACCGTCAAATCTGACCATCATGATAAAATACATGTATGGGAAAAATTCAACTTGATCCGAAAAGAATAAAGGCTCGATCCGGACGGTCAATCTCGTAAGTCAAACCCCTAAACGCACGGAAAAGGTCGTTCGACCGTCTAAATTACGTATTTTAGCCGGACCTCCAACTGAAAATAGTTTTAAACCGATGACACGCAACAAGTCATATAAAAATTTTACGCAAAATAAACACCGAATATAAATAATCAAGGCATTTGATTTGAATGTTGTGCATGCATTAAAGTCTTTTGATTTGAATGTTGTGCATGCATTAAAGTTTAGTAATTTTCAAGTCATATTAAATCAGATTTGATATTTTTCTTGGATTAATGAGTTCCATTTATTTTTTGGGGACTCTCTTGCTCGTTTTATTTGACATGTGGGACATGTCAAGTGATTTATATAATTACACAATATTTCTAAGTACAGTTGGGAACTGTACTAGGCTCATTGATTTTAAATAATTTTTGGGGAAAAGATATTCATGTTATTTTATTATTTTACTTCACCATAAAAAGGTTGATATATATATATATATATATTCATTATTGCTAGCTAACCATTATTAGCGGTTATTCACCATAAGTGAGTAGAGCACTTAGCGTGAGACGTTATTATAGCCTGGGAGGCAACCGATCGGTATTTATATTATATGTTAGCTAGTCATTATTAACGGTACTCACTATAGGTGATTATAGCGCTTAGCGTGGGACGCTATTGTAGTCTGGGAGACTCCTACCCTAGCCTGGGAGGCTCATTGTGATGATGGAATTTTTTTCCCCATTTTTTAATATTTATTAGGAACCAATGAGATTGGTTCATCATTTTTATCTTTAAATATTTTTAGAGAATTTCCAAAAGTGACATGCATATGTATTTTCCTTAATGGAAAACTTGGGAGAGCATAACCTGGATTTTTTTATCACTCCATATTTAAATAACATTATTGTTATTTATTTTTGTCCACTCACACTAAGGTTTTAAATACTTCTCCCCTGGGCTTTTCGTTTTTTAAATGTCCAGTCTGCAGAATGTTGTTCGGCGAGGGTAGGAGACGAATCATATTTCCCACCTCATCCAAATTTTCTCTCATAGGTTATTAGTTTAACCTACTTATATATTTTTCTCATTTCCTAGTAGTTGCTTTAATAATCATGGGATGTTTTAAATGAAGTTATGTTAAGAGCTTATGAAGTGATGAAAAAGATTTATTTGGATGAGATTGTATGAAAAATTAGATTATGGAATTGTTTGAGATAATATGTTTGTGAGGTGGTGGATGCTTATTTGAGGGAGCAGGTGGCTCCAGGAGGTGTTGACAATTTTTGTTTTAGAAGTGTTTGGGTTATGGTGTTTGACTATTTTTGTTTATCCCGGATTTCCTATTGAAATTCGGGGTAGGTCTTGACAAGATGTTCCACGGATTTATTATATAATAAAAGACAACGAAGACAAATTTGATGATCATAAAAAAAAAAAGCTTTTTTTATAATCTTGAGGTTGTTACCGGATATGAGGGATAAACATGATAAACTATAAAAAAAAACATGATGAACTATCGAAACAGATGGAGGAAGCTTTAGCTATATCAGATTAGCTAGGTATGACAAAGAGGAATATGCATATGTCTCCGTCACAAAGTCAGACTGCTTTAGGAGTAATGTTTGAACAGTTGATTGATTTGGGGGTGAAGGCTAATAAGGGGTCGTTAATTCTATTCTATGAATAGAATTTTGAGAGTTTGTTGAAGATCTAATTTGGGCGTTGGGCGTTTATTTGTTGATTTGGTTACAAATTATGGCGGCGATAGTCATTTTGAGTTTTGTGGGTGGAATCCCTTTCCAAGGTTTGTTTAGAGCTGTTAAAGTGGTAGTTGTATATAAAAGCAACCTTGAAGAGCTCAAACGACACACTAAGCTCTTTTTGCTCAACCCATTTGGCGGTCATCAGAGACAACAACATTAAGCTCAATTGAAGGAGTAGCGGGAATTGACAAAGTGAATATGCTTATTTCACAAGGTTCGTCACAAAGCCAAGTTGCTTTATGAGTGATATGTTTGAACAATTGATTGATGCAGTTATGGGATTGAAAGGCTGATAAAAACCTCATGATGAAATGCCTCTTGATATCTGTCACACCCCAGACTCGGTGTCAATGGTTTCCAAGCACTCAACATTGAATTTGAGGCGTGAGCGGGAAAAGTAAAAGAAAATAAACAAACTCAAATAGTTTTACAGAAATAGTCAAAAACAAAACGTTCACAAAAAAAATAAAACTTGTCTTGTTGTCTAGTTCGCTAGAAACTTCAGTAACTCTTTTCTACTCTTGTACAAGTCAGCTAAACGTACTATTAGACTTCTCGAAAGACATGTCATACCTCGTACACACCTGAACAAGAATCTATAAGGGTGAGCATACGCTTAGTAGGGCCAAACATCTTAAGGTTATTCTTTACTATGTCACACAATCAAGTTATCAAGTATCAAACAATACTTTAAATATATAACGACAATTCGATGCATATATGTTTATGAATGTCTTCCTCAATTACTGGCTAATCAATCCATACATCAAAGACAGGTGAGCCTACATGTCTCATACCGTGTATTTTACCAACCAGGGGTGACTCAGATGTCTCGAATATATGATCTGACAATCAGTGATATCTCACCACTTGTACCTCTTTTGCTAATAGTCTTGTTCTACTCATGATTTTCAAACCCGAAAGATCGTTTTATCGATGTAGCCATCGAAGGGGCTTACATTCCCCAAACTTGTGCATGTGTGGGCTAGCTTGGATCTTGGATAAACCATGAGAAAACTTAACTACACAAAATGTATCTATTCTCTAGATTTCATTCTCATCTCTCCATAATCCTCATTCTCACTATTCTCACAATTCCTCACAATACATAATGCACGCATAACAATTGAGCATCACAACTCGCATTTCATTATTGAACACATACTTATAAGGAAAACGATAACATCGAACATACAAGTCACAGACTACATATGTTTGTATCAAGAAATAATCAATCAATGACATGCAAGTCAACGATTTCAATAATAATCTAATTATCAATTAAAATAAAGGTTTCCCAAGAGATCATACTTAGAATTCAAATGTTAGCTCTGACGCCAAACAAAATTAGTAACACCTTGACACGTTTTCTGAAATCTTTATCTTTCTGCTCTGGAATGTTGCGACTTACTTTTGATCCTCGTACCGAATTCCAAGAAAGTCGGCGAATCACTTCAAATGTAGCCAGAAATAGAAATCAATCGGAGTCCTCATAATTACTAAGGACACCCAAATGAGTTTCTTAATCCGCATTCCCTCACACTTCTTTGACTATTTCCGAATCAAACATTACTCATTCTTCTTTATTCTCACCTTTTTATCTTTCTTTAAGTTCAATACATTAATTTCTTTTTCCTTAAGAAACTAACATATTAAACATCTTCCCATTTACTCTATCGGCCAACATCTACCCTTGATTTTATTTCTGAGTTGTCACGTACTCCACCATTCCTCTTCAACATTTTTAATAACAAACTCCATGATACCATTCATGGAACTAGCTTATAAGTATCGATACCAAAAGGAATTAAGAAAACACTATTAATCTTAATTCTCAACACAGTTCATACTTCTAACAATCACAATTCTTCCAAGTCCAACAACAACTCAACAGTTAATACTCATCCAAAAATGGAAACCAAACCCAAAAATATACTACCACCGACGTTGCAACAACATCCAAAATCCCAATACTCATAAACTATCTTTCCGAGATGTTACCCGCCACATAAGATGAGCTCTAAATGGTCTCTCAAAATGTGGTCTCCCTACCATTACTCATTTACTCTAAATGAATGGTTAGTCATTTCTGGGCTTCTATTCCGATTTTTTATTTGTAATTTCAGTCTTTTTGGATTTGGATGATTCCTTTTTTATCAAATGCGAGCAAACGTATCCGAATCTAGTAAGAAGTGTCTTGATTGGTATAGTGAGATGCCAGCTTAGCCATATACATCATCAAAATCAAGACTTGGATCTTCAAGAACACAATGCTCTCAAAGATTGCCTCAAAATATATTTGATCAAACACTGTGAACTTTTTTTGGGTCGTTTCCTTACATAATTGGTCATTGGTTTGTTTCCCATCGTCTCCTAATAGTGGTATCTTTACCTTATGTTCTAGTTGCACTTACTTTCAATTAGAAGTGTTAAAATTAGCGAAGGCAAACTCAATCGATTCCAGCCGTACTCTAAACCTATTTATGTCTAAGGTCCAGAGTGGCAGGCATGGTGTTGGCTGGCCTCTTTGGTATCTCAACTACGTCGCTCTCTCCCCCATCCGGCAACACAGTTGTCCATTCTGTCAAAATTAAAGATTGCTTCATGATATTTAGTGTGCTCAGTTGAAGCTTTGAAGAACAGTAACTCGTAATGGAGTACTTTAACTTGAACTGGATTTGCTTGAACCTGTATGCCCTCATTGGAGTTCACACTTCAAGATTATAGACCAAGCAAGTAGAGGGGAGAGACGGGGGCCAAATGAGATCCACACTTCTCATACAAGACTTGGTGACTTACAACCGGCTGTTAAACAAAGCTGTCACTTGTTACAAATGAGAAAGAGAGAAAATGGAACTACTAATTACTAGTAACAACAAACTGAATTTCTTCACAACTAACCGTGTTCTACTCAAACCAAAAACAAATAAGCCTAAACACCAGTTAATTCAACAATGCGGGGAGTCATAACAGTTGGACTCTGCCAATCTTGTGACTAGCCCTCATGTCTATTGTTACAGAGTCCGTAACAATACAGACTCGAATACTGAGCGAAGCCTTTGGGCTAATCAGTAATCTCCTGGATACTCAGAAAGGTTTAGACAGATTGAAGGGCAAGAGTTAACAAACAGGCGATGCATTTGCCGTCAAAATAAAGTTGCACGTTGCATAAATCGACGCTGCAGCAGCCCTAACAGCCACTTCCCTCTGAGAGCTATCCATCATCTCTGATCTGCAAGACCATATTAAAAGGTAAGCTTTCTCACATTGAGATGGTCTCTTTTGATTTTTGAACTCCACAGTAATGTATCTCACCAGAATATGATAGTTTTAGTTGAAATAAGAAAGAAAAGAGTTCAACTATTAACATTTGCTGTAGGTGAAAATCACGACTTTAATAAAAATATGAACCCCAATAGTAATAACAGGAAAACTGATGCCCAGTGAAAGCTCTACCTAGTATCATTTTCAGATGTACCCAATGCTTGAACGCCAGAACTCCAGTTGATAAGTTGCAGGCCCTTGTTACAGTGAACTTGCATTTCTCTTACTTGGTTCAACCAGCTTTCCTGAAATTAATTAGTATATATTAGATTGAGTTCCAACAAACTAACCAAGATCTAATAATTGCACAATTGGCAAAGATACTTCATCAAATTAAAACACCTGCTACATCATTACATTTTGAAATAATTTTACAGTTTCGTTTAGCACTCACAAGCTGTTCCTCTTCTTCCGAAAGTGTTTTATCCATTTGATCAAACCGTGGGCCCCATCTTGCTCGATGCATCTCTGCACGAGCAGAGCAGGAAAGTGCATCCACAGAACTTTTCATGGTAGAAGAGTCATTCACCTTATTAGATGAGAACTCTTTTTTTAGCAATAACGGCAAATCTGTACTTATTACATTTCGAACTCTCTTCCTGCTGTGTTGCAGTGCTGCAGTTACAAAATAGAATAAACATGAGAATCCATTCTACCTCAACAAGATCTATAATGATTTAACAGACAGAGGATTTACCTGTAAGACGTCCTTGAATATCTTGTTGAATAAGTTCCAACCACTGGGAAGCAACAGTAGCAGCTGGAGAAGAAAAAGGAAATATTCATATTAGCCAAGTTGAGACTAACCACAGTTCCACACAGTTGAGACCCCTTCACTTAATTCAAGAATGATTCTAACATGTGAGATCCCACCCCCCTGCCTCCCAGGGATCAATTAACTACTACCCTTATCTCTGACTATTTAATGCATTCATTATGTACATACATGGTACAAATGTAAGATGTCAAAATCTAAATAATCACCTTTAAAAGAAAGATAGGATGTCATTTCCTCTTTAGATGACGAAGGACTATCCTCCTCAGGTGCGATAGTTGATGAAGATAATTTCAATGCAAGCGTCTCTTCCTCACTTACATGGGAGGAGTGTGATGCAAAACACTTTCCGCCAAAGCTCTCTTTTGAGGTTGGGTAACCCTCTATAATGTTGTCCATTTGAACCAATGAAGGTTTATTCATCAGTATAGTGTACCCTTGTGCCTGCATGTCTTCAAATAAGGTATTTGGACGCCATCTGTCATTCATATTTTCCAGGTCCTGACTGTTTTCTACAGTACCGCCCTGCTGATGGATTGTCTGTCTATTTTCCGCACGGCTAATTTCAAGTCTTTCAGATCTTACAAGAGCCTCTATAATAGAATGGACCTGCTTTCTATTTCTAACATGGTTGATGATCCCAGGGTTCAGTTCATTCAGCAGTCCACTTGGAGCTGCAATCTTCGCGAACCTATCCACTTGTTCCTTCTTTGCACGTTCCACCTTTTTCTTCTGCTCTTCAGTTTTATTTTTCTTGGGGCGTGGCTTTGGCATTGGTATGCCTCCATGCTGCTTTGACGTTGGTATGTTTCCATGTTGCTTTGAAATAGGTATGACTCCAGGTTGCTGCTTTGGCGTTGGAATTGCTACCGGTTGCTTTGGTTTTGATACGCCTCCATGAGTAGATGAGAGGAAACCATTTTCCTTCATCTCCTTCCACACTGTCATTGGATCTTTCTCTTCCAATGGGCCAGTGCAGCTCCCGCATTCAGATACATCTCTTGACTTCAAGTGATTGAGATTTTTATAAGGATAAAAAGGATCTTGGTTTTCTGAGCTTGAAACACCTTTTGCATTAAGACCCAACGCATTTCCTTTTGCACTCCCAGGATTAGTATGGCATTCTTTGTCATGATCCCTAAGCACTGTGGATTTTTCTAAATTCTGAGAGCATTTCTGACTGCCATTCTGAACCGTACTGCTGGCGAAGGATGAGTCATCATTAAGATCTAGTGGTCTGGGAATAGGGCTGACCACAACTGGAATTCTATTACTCATAGATGTCCCCGCTCGAGAAGTATCCAAATTAGAGATTTTAGGCACCTGAGTAACTTGATCCCTAGTCAATCTGGTCTTTTCTAAACTCTGAGAGAATTGCTGACTGCCATCTTGAACCGTACTGCTGCCGATGCACACATCAGTATTACGATCTAGTGGCTTGGCAATAGGGTTAACCACAGCTGGAATTGTGGTTCTGATAGATGTTCCCACTTCAGAAGCATCCAAACCAGAGGTTTTAGACACCCCAGTAACTTGATCCTTAGGTGATGCGGTCTCTTCTGAACTCATGGTGAGTTGCTGACTGCCCTTCTGAACCTTATTCTTGGCAAGGCACGCATCATTGTTGAGATCCAATGCCTTAGGAAGAGGGTCAACCGCAACTGGGAATGTGCTTCTCACACCTTTTCCAACTCGAGAAGCATCCAAATCAGAGGTGACAGGCACCTCAGTAATTTCAGACATCTCTTCATCATGGAGTTGAAATTGACCACCGGATTGTTTCTTACTACTTCCTGTGGCATACACACTACAGGTAAATAACTGAACCCAAAATCACTCCAACATAAAACCAGAACAGCATTTAACTTCAAACTTCAAAATAAGCCATATATATTATTGGGAGTATTGAGTTATTGTACATATATCTAAGTCACTGCACAATTAGGCCATGCTGCAGCAACAGTAACACTTGCTTTATCAAACACCACGCTGGTTCAACAGTAACTTCATGCTCCACATGCTTCATGCCTTATCAGCATAACACCCAACTGCTCACTGCACAAGGCTTGGTGTGCAGTGAGTTAGATATATGCACAATAACTCAATACTCCCAGTATATATGAACCAAATGAGGGTAATTAGAGTCCTACACATCCTTTACCTATGAAACTACACATTTCCAGACTGCATTAAATACATACAGAAGACAACAGCTCGTAAAAGAGTGCACAAGTATTTTTGACAGAGTTCCAATCTATAGTACAAGCAATCACCAGTTAACCATTTCAAACGCCAACAAGACCTAAAACGATAAAAGAGACTACATTTAAGCTATCCGAAAACACATACAATCTTCATCACTAGATTCAAATTTCAAATTCACTCTCTCTACACATAAATTCAAACATCCAGAACCCCAACAAAACCAAAAGAGCCAAGAAATTTGAAACAATTTAAAACAAGTACCTTCAGCCCGGCACACTGAATCAAGATCCCGAATCTTAATCCGTTTCCTAGGCCCAAATTCATCTTCATCTCCCATTTCAACACCAACTCCCTTCTCCCCCAAAACCTGAAACCACAACAAACCCACCAAAATCAATTAATTCTTTTTTTTTTTACCCAACACTCAAAAAACCCATGAACTTCAAACTTTAAAAAATAAAAAAAATCAAGAACCCACCTTTGAATCGGATCTGAACGCCAACCCTTTACCGGAATCGACCCGATTCGCCATAGCCTACAGAAACCCCCAATTCAAATTGAAATCTTTCAGAACTGCTGCTTCTCCAAACCCCGCCAAATCTGGGTCATGGGCTACAAAAGAGTCCAACTTTGGGGAGAAGGACGAAAAGGGTAGCCGGAATCGGTGAGTATTTGGTCGGAATCGGATTAGAGGTGTGAGATTTGGGAGGGAGAGAGTGAGAGAGGAAGAGAGGGGGTGTGGGTTTGGTGGGTTAGGGTTTTGAAGGGCGCGTATGAGATCCGTGGCAAATTATTAAATTTGGGATATGGTTTAATATTTTCTATTTTTAAATTTGAATTTTGCTAGGAGAGAGATGAGGAGAGAAAGCGCGCCCCCTGTTACAAACCAACGTTGTTCTTGTTCGGTTTTTAGTTTGGTCGAAGGGATGGTCGAAATGGTAAATTTGAAGAGAGAGAGCAGGAGTGTGTTTTTTGAATTTGAATTTGTGGGGAGTGGGGCCCTTTGAAACGGGGAAGCGCCATCTGCATTTTCCCACGCGTACTAAACTGCTGTTTGGGGCTTAGTATCGGGCCAATTCAAATTTCAGGATGAAATGCCTTTGGTTCATCATTTAGGAGATTTCGATCATTTAGAGGCAAAGATTAGCATTTGATGTGAACAAGGATCCTAGGAGACTTGATTCTAATTTCATTTGCAAATAAGCTCATGATACAGTCTCTTACAAAGGTTGATCCAGGAATTGAAGCCGGGTGAGACTTAGACTTTTTACTATAAAAAACTCGACGGTACGAGAAGAATATATAGATTAAAATGAAGGATACACCTAGACACTGACAACTGTAGTGAGCCTTACAAAACAAGGTTCATGGATATAAAATTTTTATAGTGATTAGATGTCAAATTTTAAAATTTAGCAATAATAAGTATGTCTTGACTCAAGAGAAAACATATCATGATACGTCCTGAACCTAATATTACTTTTTATGCAGTAATCTCTTATTTAATGGTGGAAAAGTCAGGTGGGAGTGGTGTTACTATTTTTGGTGCGAGATAATTTAGTCGAGATTTTAAGTTATATTTATCTGAACGGGAGTTTTTAAAATAAGGGGTAGCTAAATAATACTAGTTCCATTTTTGAGTTAGTATTATTAAGTGGGGAGATATATATTTTCGGTGAAGGAAGAAATAAAAACAGAAAACCACTTTCTATTTCTCTCTCCCTGAGCCCGACCTCCCGAAACCGTCCGACTCTCTTTGACGGAGCGCCACCGTCCGGCCACGCCAGGTCGCCGCACCAGTACCGTTCGGCAGCTGGGACACCACTCGTCGTTCCTGGGGTGGTAGCCAGCCTCGTCTCGCCGGTAGCAGCTCGCGGTAGCGCGGTCAAGGCCGCCGGTCTGCTAAGCCAGAACTCCCTTCTCCGGTCACCGATCCGAGAAATCTTTGGGGGGTTTTGAAGCTATTGAAGGAAAGAATCATGTCTAATTATTAGGTTACCTACTGTAACTAGGCTTCCTATTCTTACAAGGTTAGTTTTGTAACTATATACATACAAACCCTACTGGTTTGTATCTTAAACAGCCTATATATATAGGCATCCCTTGTATGGTTTTCAATCAAGTAATACAATAGCTTTACATACAGCTTTTTCATGGTATCAAGAGCAACCACGTTCTTGAGGACCTAAACAACCACCACCACAAAACAAAACCCTAACCCAATGGCAGGAGAAGACGAAACCACGAAGGACACCAAGTCCTCAAACCAAACACCAGCATGGGAAAACTCGAACCATGCGCTCTACCTCCACCATTCCGATCAACCAGGCGCAGTCCTTGTGTCGCAAGCTTTGGAGGAAGACAACTATGTCGAATGGAAACAATCCATGGCCTCGGCCTTGACAATCAAGAACAAGATAGGGTTTGTCAATGGAACCCTACCTTGTCCTCAGTTCAACGAGGAAGAGAAGACGCAGTGGACTCGCTGCAACGCCTTGGTGAAAAACTGGCTGGAAAACTCAGTGAGCAAACATATCCGGAAATCAGTTGTGCATTGCAAGGATGCGAGAAGTGTATGGCTTGAGTTGCAGGAAAGGTTTTCACAAACCAATACTGTGAATCTTTTCAATATTGAGACTGTCATCCATGAGTGTGTTCAAGAAGGGAACTCGGTGACTTCGTTCTTCACCAACCTGAAGGCTCTTTGGGACGAGAAGGATGCCTTGTGCACATCTACGCCGTGCACATGTGCGGCTGCAACCGAAGCCGCTACTGCCCTTGAGACGCAGAGAACAATGAAATCCCTGATGGGTCTCAATGATGATTATGCTGCGGTGAGAAGCACCATCATCGGAATTGATCCATTGCCTACTCTTAATAAGGCATATGCTATGGTGTTGCGACAAGAAAAGCAAGCAGCAGTGTCGGGAAATAGAGGATCATCCTCTGCTGAAGCAGCGGCCTTCTACTCAAGCAAAGAGGACCGGGAAGCATGGAAGAAGAACTCGAACAAGATTGATGGTTCGAAATGTGCAAAGTGTGGTAGAACAAATCACACAACCAAGAACTGCAAAGCTCATCTTACATGCACCTTTTGTACTTTCAAAGGTCACACCCAAGATGAGTGCAGGAAAAGAAAAGCCGTTCTTCGTGCAGCTGGAGAAGGTTCCAGTCAGGCCTCCAGCAACCTTGTCTCGGCCAAAGAAGAGAACCTGAATCTCACCTTCTTGAAAGAGGAATGTGGTAGGTTGTTTAGCCTACTGAAAGATGCCACCACTGCCTCGGTTAATCAAGTCGGTAAAGTGAATTATGAAGAGCTCTCAGGTAAGACTATTTCACAAGTTGACTTACATACATGGATCGTTGATAGTGGAGCTACTGACCATATTGTATGCCATGAAAAACTGCTCACTTATTCTAAGCCGGCAGTCAACTACACCGTTCGATTGCCGTCGGGTTACAAAGCCTTAGTTACACATATTGGAACAGTAAAACTTACATCGGATTTCACACTCCATAATGTCCTATGTGTTCCATCATTTTATCTGAATCTGATTTCTGTGAGCAAATTGGCATATGATTCGTTCTTCATCACCATATTTCTGAGACATGTTTGTGTTATACAGGACCTACGATCGGGGAAGACGATTGGGGTGGGCCATGAGAAGAATGGACTTTACTGCCTCAAGTCGGATCGGAAAGGAACGTGTAGCATGGCCAACACCATCACCTTAGAAACCGATCCTCTCCTGTGGCATAACAGGCTCAGTCATCCTTCTTCGAAAGTCTTGTCTAAGTTTTCTTTTCTTTCAACCACAAGTCATGTTCCCAATGATTGTTTGATATGTCCTTTAGCTAAACAGACTCGTCAAGTTTTTCCCTTGAGCATTAGTAAAAGTACTGCCTGTTTTGATTTAATTCACATTGATATATGGGGTGGTTATCATGTTCCCTCTCTTTCGGGTGCCAAATATTTTCTCACCATTGTTGATGATTATTCAAGGGGTACATGGGTTTTTCTCATGAAACAAAAATCTGAGGCACGGCACCTCCTCATTGATTTCATTCAATTCGTTGAAACACAATTTGAAACACGAGTCAAAGTCGTCCGTAGTGACAATGGTCCTGAATTTATCATGCCTACATTTTATGCTTCTAAAGGCATCGAACATCAAACATCTTGTGTCAACACTCCTCAACAAAATGGAGTCGCTGAACGAAAACACCGTCATCTTTTAAACATGTCTCGAGCTCTTCTCTTCCAGGCGAATTTGCCAAAAAAGTTTTGGGGTGATGCGATTCTTACAGCTTCTTATCTGATTAATCGCACACCTACTCCACTTCTTCAAGGACAAACCCCTTTTGAACGTCTTCATGGAAAACCTCCTACTTATTCTCATTTGCGGGTTTTTGGATGTCGTTGCTTTATCTCCACTCATCCATCCAAGCCTTCTAAGTTCGATCCACGCTCTACCGAGTGCATCTTTCTTGGTTATCCTCACGGCAAGAAAGGTTACAAGGTTTATGCCTTAAAGAGCAAGAAAACTCATGTTTCAAGGGACATTATTTTCTTTGAAACTCACTTTCCTTACAAATCTCTAGAGTCTGTTCCCAGCCGTGATACTTCATTCCCCCAGCCACAAAACACTATTGTGTATGACACTCCCACTCCAACACATTCTTCTCCGAACCCCAGCACCAGTCCACCTCTTACCTCTGCCACATCCAACTTCGACTCTCCATCTCCTGCCGCTACTTTACTTCCCACTTCCGCTGCGTCACCTTCAGGTGTCTCCATTCCTAACACTACACTTGTCCTTGCCGACAACACACCTCCCAGTCCACAAATACCTCCTCCTCCAACTACCGAGCCACCTTCCCACCTATCCACCGAGGCTACAACGACAATCCCCCTTCCTCGGAGATCCACCCGGCCAACCAAACCTTCTTCCATGCTACAAGACTTTCATATTGAGGCAGCCATTCCTTCCCGCACTGTCCCATCCCCTTCCTCGGACGTGGTCACCCCACAAGGTACTGCTCATTGTCTCTCTACGGTTCTCTCTTATGATCGCCTTTCTCCTACATACAAGGCTTTTACTGCTGCACTGACCTTGCATCGAGAACCAACCTCTTTTTCACAGGCTGTACTTGATCCCAAGTGGCGTGCTGCCATGCAGACTGAAATTAAGGCCCTTCAGGCCAATCATACTTGGAGTCTTGTTCCGAAACCTGCTCACAAGCGTCCAATTGGGTGCAAATGGGTGTACAAAATCAAGTACAATCCTGATGGCAGCGTCGAACGATATAAAGCACGCCTTGTTGCAAAGGGTTACAGCCAGGTTGAAGGCATTGATTACCGAGAGACTTTTGCTCCTGTGGCCAAGCTCACAACAGTTCGGGTTCTTCTTAGTCTTGCATCCATTCGCGGTTGGCACCTCCATCAACTTGATGTCAATAACGCTTTCCTTAATGGCGATCTCTATGAGGATGTTTATATGCAACTTCCTCCCGGATTTGGAGGAACGGGGGAGAATAGAGTTTGCAAATTACACAAGTCTTTATACGGTTTAAAGCAGGCATCTCGGCAATGGTTCATTAAACTCTCCAACGCACTAAAGGCTGCCGGTTTTACACAGTCATGGTCTGATTATTCATTGTTTGTGCGGCGACGACAAGGTAACTTTACAGCTTTGTTGGTCTATGTTGATGATGTAATACTAGCAGGAAATAACCTTGAAGACATCAATGCCGTAAAGACTTTTCTGTCAAACCGTTTCAAGCTCAAGGACATGGGAGTTCTGAGATACTTCCTTGGCATAGAAGTAGCTCGGTCAAAACAAGGGCTTGTTCTTTGTCAGCGCAAGTATGCGTTGGAAATACTGGAAGATTCCGGCTTCCTTGGAGCCAAGCCTGCAAAATGTCCTATCGAGTATAACACTTCGCTCAGTAAAGAAGATGGAACTTTATTGACTGAACCGGGACTTTATAGAAGGTTAGTTGGTCGACTCATATACCTCACTATTACACGTCCTGACCTAGTATATGTCGTGCATGTTCTCAGCCAGTTCATGGACAAGCCAAGGGACATCCATCTTGAAGCAGCTTACAATGTGCTTCGGTATCTCAAAGCTACTCCCGGTCAAGGGTTACTACTGCCTTCAAATGGTTCACTGCATTTGAGAGCCTTTTGTGATGCTGATTGGGCACGGTGTAGAGACACTAGACGGTCTGTTACTGGTTATTGCATATTCCTCGGCAATGCCCCTGTTTCATGGAAGACAAAGAAGCAAGGAACGGTTTCGAGGTCAAGTGCGGAGGTGGAGTACCGCTCTATGGCTTCTACATGTTGTGAGGTAACTTGGTTACAAAATGTACTCAAGGATTTGGATGTCTCAAGTGCTAGTCCAACTCGGCTATACTGTGACAATCAGGCAGCGTTGTACATAGCATCAAATCCGGTCTTTCATGAACGCACTAAACATATAGAAATTGATTGCCATGTCGTTCGTGAGAAGATACAAAGGGGACTCATCCAGACTGCACACATTCGGACAAAGGATCAACCAGCTGATCTATTCACCAAGCCATTGCATCCAAAGCAATTCACTGAACTCTTAAGCAAGCTGAATGTTCTGAACATACATTCCAACTTGAGGGGGAGTATTGAAGGAAAGAATCATGTCTAATTATTAGGTTACCTACTGTAACTAGGCTTCCTATTCTTACAAGGTTAGTTTTGTAACTATATACATACAAACCCTACTGGTTTGTATCTTAAACAGCCTATATATATAGGCATCCCTTGTATGGTTTTCAATCAAGTAATACAATAGCTTTACATTGTATTGGTCGTTCATCCACCCACAAGAGGAAGCTCGATTTGAGGTAAGGGGCAAATCGGATTTGTAGTGTTCTTGAGCTCGATTTGAGGTAAGGGGCAAATGGAAGGAAAGAGTTGTGGTTTTTTGAAGGGAGGGACAGAGAGACGCCATGAATGACAAACTGCACGAAATAGAGAAACATGTGGTTTAGTATTGAGGTGCTTCCCCATCTTCTCCAATAAATAACGTGGAAGATCACTCCAACCATATTGGTAAGTTTTATTATTGGACTCATCAAATAGCTGCCACTTTTGTTCGATCTTCTCTGGTAAAGCATGTTTATGATCCATGGATATCACTGCTGGAATTGATATAGACTAAAAATCTCTAGAGGATTGAGGTTGGAGGCTTGGAGCAGAAACATACGTACATGCACTGGACTGTTTCTCAAAATCTAGTTTATATAGGTATTTATATAGAGATCAATCTCTAAAGAGCACAATCCCTAAACTAGTCGAACTACATGACATATGCTGGGAAAACAAAAGTGATGAAGGTTTTGATTTCGGTTTTAAAGTGATGTTCTCTATTATATATCAAACTTTTTGTACAATAAAATAAAATGGTAACACCGAACCACAATATAGATTAATTTCGTAAACAAAAGACTAATGAAACATTAAATTTCGCTCACCACCAAACAACACATACACAATATTGACACTAGAAACTATATTTTCAATGTTCGGCTAGAACTGATTAATCAAATCAAAGTATAAAACAAAGGAAATATGGGGGACTTTGCCTTGAATCCAATTAGTCAATTACATAGAAAGCAGCCTGGGTAGGTAGAAGGAGTGGTGGTTACAGGCTTAGTTCGATGACCACGTGGGTAGTTGAAGGCCTTCGGATATATTTACAGCCAATCTACAAACAGAAGTTGAATTTTCATAAGCCTGACCTGAATAGGGTTAACTTTCCTTTGAAGATGTGAAGTTAAAACCGACATTTTGGATAGTAATTAGATAAGAAAAGATTAAACCTCACGACGATCAATGTTTACAAGATCAAACATTAGAGCATGAACCGTTCTAATTGAAATTGAATTTGTAAAGAATAAACATCGAGGATTTTTACGTTTTACCAAAACATAAAATTTTGAAATTTAAACTTTCAGAAATATTTCATATTAATTGTTTAAGTTTACAACGTACGTCCTCATCTCATATTTGTTATGATAAACGCAAGATGATCACTGAGGACAACAAATTGTTGGCTGTTACATGTAATAAACATTTGAGGATCATATTGGAATTTTCCCATTTGCAAGATATTGAGTTGGGGAAGGTGAGATGATCACAAGCTTGGCAACCTCCACAACCTACCACCTAAGACAAGACTGGAAGACCTAAGATTGTCAGCTGGAGTAACACCCACAAGATATATAGAGGCATTACTTTAGCATCACCCTCTACCCTCATCATTCTTCTAGACAACTACTTTCATCTCACCATTTCTAAATTTCTAATAGGAACCTCAAGAACACAGCTAGTAAGAGTTCTCTTCCTCTCATACATAATGTTCATCTTGTTCAGCTCTTGTGTATGATTTGTACCAAAACTAATCATGTTTCATTTTGTTGATGCATTACAGTGGGTGCAGTGGGTTCAGAAGTAGTGTTGGTGGATGAAATCCCTTTTCCTTCAGTGATCACAACCTCCAAGCCATTAGCTCTTCTTGGTCATGGTAAGCCCTTTGTTTCTGTGTCTGCTTTCATGAAAAGAGGAAATGTAAAGTTACTGATGGGTAAATTGGGTTTTAAATTTACAGGGATCACAGACATTGAGATACACTTTTTGCAAATCAAGTTCACAGCAATTGGGGTTTATTTGGACCCTGAGACTGTGGGACATCTGCAGAAATGGAAGACCAAGAAAGGAACCGAGCTTGCAGAAGATGATGACTTCTTTGATGCTCTTATTTCTGGTATATATAGTTACAATATCATCCATCAATGATCAATCTGAACTATATCAAGAAAACCCTTTTGATCAAATTATGTACATATATATGCAGCTCCTGTTGAGAAATTTCTAAGGATTGTGGTGATCAAGGAGATCAAAGGGTCTCAATATGGGGTGCAGCTCGAAAGTTCAGTGAGGGATAGATTGGCAGCTGATGACAAATATGAGGAAGAGGAGGAGGAAGCCTTGGAGAAGATTGTTGAGTTCTTCCAATCAAAATATTTCAAGAAGGATTCCATCATCACATTTCATTTTCCAGCTACTTCCCCAACAGCTGAGGTAAGAATAATCAAATAGTAGAAAGTAGGTTGTTTGTTAAAGAAAATGCTATTATTTATAAAAAGGAGACTTTCTAGGACCATTAATCATGTTAATTAATTTGTTAAACAGAGTCCAAATTCACAATCTATGATCATGTAACATGTTGCTGGACTTGAATGTTATGTTGTACAACTGGCGATTTGAACTAGTGATCATATTGGTTTGGGAAAATATATAGTCGAAATTCACCAGCTAAGGTCTTTCACATGTAATATGTCACCATACTTGACAAGGCAAATGATTAACACTTGAGACCATATATGTGTGCAGATTGTGTTTACTGCTGAAGGGAAGGAGGAGTCGAAGATCAAAGTGGAAAATGACAATGTGGTCGAGACGATCCAGAAATGGTACTTGGGTGGAACAAGAGGGGTGTCTCCTTCGACCATATCCTGCTTGGCTAACACACTCTCTGCTGAATTGGCCAAGTGAACTGTTACTTAGCCATTGAAACGGTTCTAGTTTAGCAGGTTGCTACTGGTTTTGTTTATTGTGCTAGCTGTTATATGTAATAAATTGATCCTGATATGAATGTAGAGTCGTTGAAGTGCCATTTCTTTTGACTGTTCATGGTTAATGGTTATTAGGAGAGTTACACATGATGTTCATCCAAAAATCTCTGTTCAAAATGTTAATTTTTCAGAGATCATCAGGGGCAGGCAGTAGCCATTGATGTGTTCTTCCTATGAACTTGGAGCTTGAATGGTATAGGTTAGATTGCACCGGTGCCTGTCTCTTAGAAATGTGACTCCATTTGACCATACATACACCACACATACCAATGCCAAAAAGCTCAACATCGTAACTGTCTATCACGCATTATACCGAAAACATACGTTTAACTTCCTCCGGAAACCTCATTTCTTAATCATGAACCGTAGTATGTTTAACGAGAAACTTTTAAATGTTACCGTTAAAACAGATTCAAATTTTTTCTGTTAGTTAATCACTTCAATATCACAACTTGGTTTGATGATCTGTTTCTGAAGTTCATCTAATCTCGCACTCATTTTCATTTGTACCCTATTTGTACAAACAAGCACTTCTAGCATAGCTAGTGGCACATAACATAGTACTGTAATGCCTATTTTCGGTGGACAATTTGTGGAATGATTCTACCGGAAGAAATTGTAGGAACATGACTACCCCTACCTCCCCCACAAGAGAAATGATTCCACATTTCCACAAGTTTCACTATAAAATGTCTTTGCTACAATCTTCGGAATCCAGGAAAAATCTGAAAGATAGATACAGATCAAACAGGTTCAAAAGAAAGAGAGGGGTTTGAGGACCAATTGAAAATATTATGCTCAATATAATGTCCTCATCACACCAGAGGTGCTGATCCTCATTACTTAGGGAAAATGGCTTGAAGGTAGTGATGCAGGAATCAAATTTCTTATTTTGTGGACCAGGAAAAGGTGGTGGAGTTGAAGAATGGAAGAGGAAAAGAGTTTGAGATTCCATTCTTTTGAGCACACAGTGATAATTCTTAGCCAGGTGCTCCTTTTCAATATGCTTCCTGCAGTATGTATAATTGCCCATCAAATCAAACAGAGAAAAAGAGGAAGGTGCTTGAATGATAAACTCGTAGTTGAACAAAACTCATTCGTTTATAGTTAACATTGCTGCAAGGAAAGGAGAAAGGAAAAATCACTTTGAACAGGAAATTGTACATAAGTACATAACTTGGTATTGAATTGGGATTGAAATCATTTCGTGGGACTTCCCCAAAACATAGAATTTCGAGTACCATGTCATTGAGGGGCGTATGGGATGGTACCATTGCTGCAATATATGCTGCAATATTGGTAAAATAAGCAGATTACAAACATTTTTAACAACCTCAAAAACCTCCTAGGCATTTGCTTATACATAGCAGCTCAGATACATCTCTTAACAAAACTACATATATATTCAACTAAAAACCCCTAAGCTACCTTTAACCGAAACAAAGATAGTGATCACTCTGTTTTGCCTAATGTCCAAACACTATGATCAACCAGCCTCATCACCAGCAACAGCAACAACCACATCGTTCTGTCCTGAAGGAGAATCTGAACAATGTGGTTGTGCTTCCAGCAATGACTGCCTGCAAGTTGGGCAAGAAGAATGTGAAAAGAGCCAAGTGTCTAAGCACCTCACGTGGAAACTATGGTTACAATTTGGCAAAACCCTAACTTTCTGCCCATCTGAAAATTCCCCAAGGCAAATTGGGCAGTCAGTGGCATTAGGAATGTTAAGCACCCCAGTTCCATATGCCACAATGGGTATCTGCCTCAATGTGCTGCTCTTAAGCCCTGTGCCTGCTAACCTTGCTGCAGTCTCATCTGGGGTCTCAAAAGAAAGCCTCCTGCTGCATCTGAGGGCACACCTCACTATTGAGTTTAGACCTAATGCACATATCAGGGCACAAAGAAGAGCTGCCAGGATGATCACCATGTTGGTGTCGAAATTTGCTTCATTGGAGAAAGGTCCATTATGTGATCTTCTTTCATTGGCAGACTGGCCTGGATCGAGAAGGAGGCGGTGTGGACGGTGGTGATAAAGAGCAGTGCTTACCATTGATGATTGGTGTGATGAAGCAGAAAAAATTTCAGAAGTAGTCTCAAAACTCTGTACCTTTCTTTTTCTGTTGAGCTTATGCTGACAAGCTTAGGTTTGGGCTTCTCCATGGTTTTTTCGCACTGAATCGAACCACAAAGGAGATTGAGAGAAGGAAATTCATCTTCCCCATGTACAAAGCTACACAGTTTTCTCTTCTTTGCTCCACTTCTAGTTCTTTATGATGATCAAGGCTGGAATATAGCAGAAAAGAGTGAGGACTTGATGTCTGACATGGGGCCTTTAATAAGACTTTGAAAAGAGCATAATTTGTTGGTGAGGTAAATGATGATGAACAGTATTATTCAGCAAAGACTATAAAGGCAGAAACTTGAGGGGTAATCAACTAATTGATCACCTAAAATACTGCAAAACTTCGAGACTCCACCCTAGCACAAAACTTTTAAGAAAGAAGATGGAAGAAGATATTGTGATGCAGGGAGAGGCTATGGAGGTGACTGATATACCATGGTTTTTGTGGATTGTGAGAGGTTATATATGGACAAATACTACAGAGGAAGTCTCTTGTAGTATTTGGATTGTGGCTAAGGGCATTTGAGTTGGAGATAGGAGGATACCAGATGAGATTATGATGGGTGTCTTTTCATTCTAGTGTGCATGATTGTTGAGATGTTACATACAAGATGATTAGAATCATGTATAGAAAAAGAAAAGGGTAGTAATTTGCAAAACCAAAATATAAAGTGGGTGAAAAGTGCCTAAGAAATTTGGGTTAAGGTACCTGATCCCAATCTAATCTTAAGTATAAGTTTAGAAGAAAAGGTTATTCCCAGAACAAGTCCTTGTTCCACTCCTACACTCTTTATTAGAATAGTCAAAGAATTGTTTCTCCAATTTAAGCCAATGTTTTTTTTTTTTTGAAAGGAAGCCAATGTTTATCATCATACAAATCCCAATATTATTGAGGTAATGCTAATGCTAATTCATCCTGATATTCTTGTTTTGTTATTTGGTCTAACCCTTAACCACAATATTACTACATGAGCTTCGGCTGTGGGAAAGGGTGATGTTTTCAAAGCACAGCAAGGAAGGACGGCATGGTGATTTATCGAGTTTAGGGAAGTCATGGTTTCTCCCTCCTGATTATCAAGAATAAATTAAAATTTGATTTCAATCAACATGATTAATTCAAATATAGATATGAGAGTGGCAGAGAGCACACTTATGCTCTTACCAACTCATGCATCTATTATAGTTGTTGATGGCTTTAAAACCAACGAGAAAAAACTAATCGTTTTTGTTTTGACAAAAGAACCTCATTTCGTTGGTGATATTACATTGGACGAAATACCTTACGGATATAGGGAGCGTATCGACTTAGGGATAGAAGCTATAAACTGCAATGCACTTGCCGACGACATTTCCTATGGCAAATGGTACAACATCCATTTCAATCTTTCAACAAATTAGCATTGTTTCGGCTAAGAAGTGAGAACCGTCAAAAGTATGCGAAGCATGACCATGAACTGAATCTTTCACCAAAGTAGTATTGTTATAAAAAAAAATAGGAGTGAAATTTACATTCTTTATTTTACAATCCATATTTTCACCTTTTTTTTAAATAAAATTTTCACAAAAAGACAAAACACATATTACTAAAGATAAAATTTAAATTACCAAAAAAAAAAGAATTGTAAAATAAAAAAATGTAAATTTCAGTTCATCTACGGTACATTAATGTATATCAAGTAGATGAATTGGATATATCAAGTCAGTAGATGAAGTAGAATAGATCTCGGAGGACGTAACCCCATGTGGTCGACCCGGAAGCCCATATCCATATCCCAAACCGCCCCGAGTCCTGGTCAACCACCTCCATACGACGTCGTGGGGTCATTTTCGCTCCGAAGGTCCCCCAAAGATCACGAGCTAAAGCTTAACACTCATTCTTCTCGTTACAAAACCAGAGAGTACGGAGAAAGCCAAACACGAAGAGCGCGGAGAGAGAGAGAGAGAGAGAGAGAGAGAGAGAGAGCTCCAGAGTGGGACCCCCATAAGAAGAAGAAAAAATGCAAGATCTGGCGAACCCGAAACCTGATCCGAACCCGGCGCCCACTCCGGACTCTTCCCGCGCCCCTATGACGACGTCGTTTCCGGACTCCACCACCACCACCCCTAGCTTCCGCGGCTCCTACCACCGCCGCGCCCAGTCGGAGGTCCATTTCCGGGTCCCCGACGACCTGGATCTGCTGCAGGACCCCTTCGACGGCCCATCCAACAGCTTCGAGGAGCTCGGCTCCGAAGACGACCTCTTCTGCACCTACATGGACATCGAGAAGCTCGGATCCAAGCTTGAGGACGGATCCTCCGGCGGCCAGAAAGTTGAGAATGCCGGCGGCGGAGGTGCGGCGTCGCAGGCGGAGGCCGGCGAGGGGAGCAATGCCAGGCCGAGGCACCGGCATAGCAGCTCCATGGACGGGTCGTTGGAGTCGATTGAGGCTAAGAAGGCCATGGCTCCTGAGAAGCTCGCTGAGCTTTGGGCCGTGGATCCCAAGCGAGCCAAGAGGTATTCTTCTTCTCTGTTTCGGTATCGAAATTCGATTACTCTGTTTGATGCATTGTAGCTGGAATTTAGCGTGGAGATTTTTGAAATGTGTGGCTAGTCATGGTCTTCAAGCTCCGATTTTTGATTGAAGAATTCTGCATCTTTAATAATTTCACAAGACTGCTACTAGTCTAATTAGTGTCTTGCTATCTTTTCTTAATCAAGGGATCAAAGTGAAGTTTAATAACACTCTTAACGTGGAAGGAAACCCTTCTGTAGCGGTTAGATATCAAATTGAGGAACTTAATGTATCAGATTAGATGTGGATCTGAGAATTCAGGTCACAAGAGCTGTGTACAAGTGTCTAAGGTTGTTTGACTTATTTCTGCTCGAGTATATAGATTTCCTAGTCACGCACACATAGAGATCTATATCCACTCATGCGTTTACTGTTTACATAATACCACGTACCATGTTTTAGAGTTTAGACAATGGGGTTGACAAATGCTCAAAAAAATCATCTTTTGGTTGTTGTCTGGTGGCTATGGCTTATTTGAAATGTTTTTTTTTTTAACCGCATTTTGGGTATACAGCTTAGCATATAGCATGTTGCTCCTTTAATTTATGGTGAACACTATCTCTGAGGCACAGAAATGTTCGGAAGTTGGTGGAGTTAAATTTGTGGTGGTTATTTTCTAAGCAAACTGCCAATTGATACAGGATTTTGGCAAATCGGCAGTCTGCTGCTAGGTCAAAAGAGAGGAAGGCCCGGTATATATCAGAACTTGAAAGGAAAGTTCAGACACTTCAAACAGAAGCTACTACATTATCTGCTCAGCTCGCTCTATTCCAGGTTCTGACTGAAATACTCAGCTGGTTTGGCTTATCATATTATGGTAATGTAGTTCATGTAGTTCATCTAGCCTGAGCATGCTACATGCCATCTCCAAGAGAGATAGGCGAATTACTTCAAAAAATAAATAAATCATGTAACTAGGAGTCGTTTCTACTTCACTCACCTTGGTTGGATTTAAGAGATTATCTTTCCTACAGATGCATGCCTATGGAAAGTTTGAGTTACAACTCACTACATTTCACCCATTCACAATTTGGGCCTGCTTGTTTCTTAATTACCTACATTGATTTCTGTAGGTTTATGTTTCTCTTGTTCTATTTTTCAGAGAGATACGACAGGATTATCTTCTGAGAACACAGAGCTTAAGATTCGGTTGCAAGCTATGGAACAACAAGCTCAGTTACGCGATGGTACGTCTCATTCATACCCAGCTTTTATATTATTCTGATGGCCTCAGTTTCCTGCAACTTGTCCAGAATTTTTTCTTGTTTTTACGAAAAAATGGAGCATTATCTTGGTACTGCTCTAAGCTGGTTCGATTATCACTGGTTAATAACTTATTACCATCAACTTCATCTACTAGTACAGAATACTAGTGTAAGAGTCATTCGAGTCTGGGGTACTAAAATAGGTGCTTACATCAGTTGTCTGACACACTTAATGATGTGGCCTCTTTGAGCACATTAGTCTCATCATTATAGGTTTTTGAACCAGGAAATTAATCTGGGCATTTCCTTACTACCTTTCCTTGAAATTACTATGATGATTCTAACCACAATGCACTTGTTCCACTGTTTCCACAATACAGCTCTGAATGATGCGCTGAAGAAAGATCTTGAGAGGCTCAAGATTGCAACTGGAGAAGCATTAACACACACTGACTCGTACAACCTTGGGATGCATCATTTTCCATATTCGCAATCCTCCTTCTTTCCCGGTCAACCACAGTCTGGGCCACGCGATTCTCAGAACATTCAGCTACCACAGTATCATCAGTTCCAGTCTAATATGCAAGCTCCTCATCAGCCTATGCTTGGTGCATCAGCCCAGTCACATGCTTGCTCAGATATGTTGCAGCAGGATTCAATTGGCCGATTCCAGGGGCTTGACATCAATAACAGAGGAGGTTCTCATCTAGTGAAGCCTGAAGGCCCCTCTATATCTACTGGAGAAACCAATAGAAGATTCTGATTTCCGGCCTATCCATGGTCACCTTATTTGTTGAATTGTTCATAGTCTGACCTCAGCCGAAGGTATGGTTTAACCTTTCATTGGACTTTGATTCTTTGAATTGATTGCCCTTGCAATTTTTGGTAGCTGATTTAGGCCTCAAGTGATTCGTAGATTCTTCCTAGTCCATTCCTTTGGGTTGCCCATGTGGGTATAGAGCATGTTCCTATTTTCTTGTGATTGAAAGAGATACATGTCTGGGATTCCTTTACCCATAACTCTAATGTATTTTTTTCATTTGTTGACCGTCGAAATGTGATGCTGTGGATAATGTGTTGTTCTGTGAAGTGTTGTTCTTGTTAGTTGAACTCTACCTTTCCTCTTATATTATAGTGACTTGCTTTAACATTCAGCAATTCTCTTAGCCGTAGAAAGATTGTATTAGTTAATTGTGGCGGATTAATTAAACAAAAATAGAATTCAGTTCAGAAACTATCATCTTTAACTGGACATATGACTATATCTCCATGAATGACCGAGTAGTCCTGCAGATTGCTAACTTGCTCATAGCAAATGTGACTGGTAAAAACATCCGTTTGACATTGTAACTAAGTTTGAATGAGGTGAACAACAAAGTGATAGGGATACTCGGAATCTTGGACATAGTAACTATACTAGCGGAAATTTTATACTGTTCAGGCCAGATTTACTTAACGATGGTGTAGCTGCTATCTTTTTCAAAAATAACCTCACTGATTTATAATGGATTATGAGTTGTTAACAAAGATGTGTAAGGTCAATTACGTAGATGTTCATACATCTAAATAATTTACCCTTTTGCGAACATGACAAATCCCATCTTTGCTGCTCCTTCCGAATTTGGATGTCATGAAAGCTAAAGCTTTGTGAAAAAGTGGGAGGAAGAATGGTTACGGAATGATCTTTTCTTTCCTGCCTAAATCAGTAAGAGATGGAGAAAGAGAGAAAACCTAAAACAGGAAACACCACACCGAAGGCCTACCAGTCCTCTGCCATGGCGGGAAAGGAAGACCTACCATCGCCGGGCAAGGAAGACCATCATTTCTTAGGCCGGCAGCCGACTGTAATTCTCTGCCATTGACGGGTAAGAAAGACCGTCATTTCTTAGGGGACTAGCCCTCTGCCATCGCCGGGCAAAGAAGACATTCATTTCGTAGGACAAGGAGGACCGTCATCTCACGTCATTCTATTAGGCATGGAAGCTAAACATAGAAATCATGTCACTGTTACAAGGGCACAGGGTACCCTACACTCGCAAGTTTATCCAAATAAGAGCAGCACATGCTAGGGTCCTGTTGGTCTGAATTTAGCACAAGATTGGAAGCTAGAAACACATGTGGGTTTGTGTGTGGCTGCTTCAAGTGACCATGTTATTAACTACCCTAAAGAAAGTGACCCTTCGAATTCCTCAAACCAAAAGCCATATGGTCCTCCTTTGTTTTTCTGAACTTAGAACTGCATGCAAAGACTAACAGACAACCCCCAGTGAAGGGCACTCTCATGGGTCCTGCTACAGACAAGGTTTCCGATGTACATCCACATGCCTCTTTGTGGTTCTCAATTCGAGCTCCAGTAACCCTGTCCATGAAGGTGGTCACAGCAACTCCAGGTTCACATATATATTCATGATCAGAATTATATATATGCCTAACGCTTTCCTGCATTATTATGAAAGAGATGACACATTCCTGGTAGGGTTCTTATGGCTCAAAAGCTTGTGATGCCATCGCAAAACATACCATAAATGAAACAAATGCTATGTTCTGATGGTTATAGACTTTTAGCACTAGTGTTCTCAAGTATTGAAACTCCGGCGATAATCAAAAGCCATTTTATGCATGAATTTTTGTTATTATTGCTCGAAATAAGTTGGTTTTTCTTTGTTATCAATGCATATAACTTCCCAGTCTCGATTCTCCATCGACAGTAGTAGACTAAAGTCCTAGTGTTAAAGAGAAGAACTTATTCAAAGCCATGTATAGATAATTAGATATACAAAGGTTTATGTAATTATGTTTATATATATATTCATTCTTCCATGAATTATATTCAACACTTGCTGCAGCCTCAAACTTTGACTGAGCACCGAATTCGGTGCAGCAAAATCAGTTCCGGACCATTGTCATTCATTTTCTAACCTCATTATTACAGAAAATAAGAAGCTCGATCATGGAAGTGAAATATATGAATATGATAGGATTTTGATTCTAGATATTATCTCCCATAATATTCCTGTGCAGAAGACACAGTATGACGATTTTAGTTTTGGAAAATTCCTGCTGCGCATGCCTGGACGGTTGGTTATATCAGCCTCTCTTATTATAGGAGAGCTCTAAATATTCACGATTATTCTTTGTTTCTATCTTCCATTTGAGCTGATAGCGAGCACAAGTCACAGTCACAGATTTATCTGCATATATTTTTTTCATTTCCCAGTTTCATTTTCTGTATCATATCTTTAGAAACCGAAGGCATAGATCGTCAAATTTATCTGAAAGTGATGCATGGATTTAAGGGACCGCCATGGGTGGGAATTGCATGTGCCCGAACATGGTAGGTCCTTCATCATCGAAATAAATCCAAGTTTTCTGAGTCCTCCTCCAACTCCCTCTCTACAAGTAGTAGATAAAGAAATCCCATTGCTAATTTCAAAGAATACAACGTTGATTGAGATAATGACATACCTGCCTCTAACTAACGAGGAGAGGCTAGGAGAAGTAATTTTCACTCCTCACCGTTGACATAGCCACTTCAGAAGAGAGAGTTGGTAAAACTACTAAAACTACTTGTTCGATTTGTTTTAGTAATGGTCATATATATACCTACGGTAATACTGAAAAATTTCTCCACTATTCGAGCTTAAGAAAGAACAGTAACGAAAAATCTTATGTACGGTTTCGGTGAATTGTTAATTACATTCTACGCAATACAAAAATGAGGTTGTGGATTCTCTTTTATGTTATCATTGATCGAGAAGTATAATAATCGCGCATTTGACTTGTATATTCGAGTGTCTAAAAGTAACAAGTATATTGACGTTCAAGCAAAAGATCTAAGAAAGTTACGAGTGTACGAACATACTAATAATATGTTCAAAGAATTACCCTAAAAAAGAAAGACTAAGTAAGAAAAACAAATTGGTCTGCGAGTTCCATTCTCTCCCAAATTTCACCTGTAAATGAATGTTTAAACGAAGACCTTACTTATCAAGAGGTGAGCATTTATTGTAAAGAAGCTTTTTAGTAATCTCGATGATAGATTACATGCTTCTGTTATTTTAGTTCCACAAATCTTCGTATGGAAGCTAACAAACGTGTATGAGTGATTCTATATAAACCCTAGTCATTATTTTTTTTTGGGTTGACAATCACTCTTCCTATTCAACCAGCACTTTGTTTATACTTTATACTACTTCCAATCTGTCTCGAACGTTTTCGTTTTTTAATTTCAACCGACAAACTATTCTCGAAATCTTTATACCTATTTGGCCTTTTGCTACACTTTGGTGACTCATATCTGCATGATTAAAACTATGATCATAACTTATAGCAAGAAATTAGATTTATGTTGTTTAATTAATGAGAAAAGTTCACCATCAGTCCCTCAACTCTTGTGGCAAGGCCAACGTGATGCCCAACTTATAAAAACTACCAACGTGATGCCTGCACTTTACTTTTCATATCACCGTGAGGCCTAAGGCCATTTTCGGTCACGGCTCCGTGTGTTTGGTATGGAACCAGAATCGAGTAAAAACCCGATGAGGAGACCAAGAAGGCGGGCCGGCTGTGGGGCGAGGATGAGGAGACCAAGAAGCAGTGAAGACTGAAGAGGGCACAAGTTTCCCCCAGCTCTACTACTCTTTCCCCAAAACCAAAACCAAACAAGATGACCATGGAGGAGGAAGAGGAGGAGGAGAAGCTTCTCTCCACCATCGCCTCTTTCGAGCCAAACGGCGACGCCGCACCGATGACCACCGACTCCTACTCCGACTCCGATTCCGACGCCACCGATCAGGGAGCCGTCGCCTCGGCCGGAGTCGAGTACCAGATATCCGAGGAGCAGAAGCAGTTGCAGGAGCGGCATGAGAGAGCAAAGCAGGAGCTTCTGAGGAAGCGCCGCGCTTCTGCTCTGGCCGTCCCCACCAACGACAATGCCGTCAGGGCTCGTCTCCGACGCCTCGGTGAGCCGATGACGCTGTTCGGTGAGCGCGAGATGGAGAGGCGCGACCGCCTGAGGATGATTCTGGCCAACCTCGATCCGGCGCAGCAGGAGTCGCTGGTCAAGTCTCATGAGGACGACGAGGCTGCTAATGCCGACGATTCTGACTTCGAGCAAGAAATTGAGTATCCCTTCTTCACCGAAGCGACCAGGCCTAAGGCTTTGCGTGAGGCTAGGGTTCATATTGCGCACTACTCCATGCCACGCGCCGCCTTGTGGCTTCAGCGTGCCAGGAGGAGGGAGGAGGATCCCGATGAGGATATGGATGCTGAGATTAACTGGGCTTTAGGGCAGCGACGAGGATGAGGAGACCAAGAAGGCGGGCCGGCTGTGGGGCGAGGATGATGAGATTGCGATATTGGAAGGGATGATTGAGTTCAAGGCCAAGAATGGGACCGACCCGTCTAGCAATATGGGCGCGTTCCATGAATTCTCGAGGAGGAGCCTGAAGGCTGACGTCAACAAGAACGAGTTGAGATCGGGTTTTTACTCGATTCTGGTTCCATAAGCTAAAATGTCTTTTATGCCCTTTTTTGGTGTGGTCACGTGCGCAACACGTGACCAAACACACGGAGCCGTGACGGAAAATGGCCTTAGGCCTCACGGTGATATGAAAAGTAAAGTGCAGGCATCACGTTGGTAGTTTTTATAAGTTGGGCATCACGTTGGCCTTGCCACAAGAGTTGAGGGACTGATTGTGAACTTTTCTCTTAATTAATTTGACTCATGTCTAACTAATCAAGCATATTTACAGATTCTCAATCTTTGAAGATGCGAATAATGATCAAAACTCACACGTGGAACTGATAGTACATGATTCTCAATCTTCTCCTCAAAGATGTACAATGATTTTTATCTTGCATTGGATTTACTAGAAGATCCTCTGCAAAACCATCTTTATTGATTCATTGCATCCTTCATGCATCAAATGAGATGTATGATTGATTGTTTCATGTAACCTTCTTGGGTTTCTAGCAAAATATCAAGCAAAGAACCTAAAAGGGTAGGTAAATTTGCTTCATTGCTTGAGGGAAGGGTAACTAATGAGTTGGGGTAACTAGTCGCAAACAAGTAAGGGTAAAATGCACCAACAGTGTCTGAACTCTTGGAGGACTGTCAATATGGTACCCGAACTTTTAAATGTATCAAAGTGATACCTGGACTTGTATTTTTGTACCAACGTCGTACCTGTCGTCATTTTCCGTCACAGCTCTGTTAGTTCACGTCATTTTCCGTCACTCTTTTTTTCAGTCACGTGCGTCACATGTGACATGAACTAACAGAGCTGTGACGGAAAATGACGATAGGTACGACGTTGGTACAAAAATACAAGTCCAGGTATCACTTTGATACATTTAAAAGTTCGGGTACCATATTGACAGTCCTCCAAAAGTTCAGACACTGTTGGTGCATTTAACCCAACAAGTAATGGTGAAACTACATGTAGGTACAAAAATACAAGTCCAGGTATCACTTTGATACATTTAAAAGTTCGGGTACCATATTGACAGTCCTCCAAAAGTTCAGACACTGTTGGTGCATTTAACCCAACAAGTAATGGTGAAACTACATGTAGGTCTTTTGGGTTCCTATGGCAACCAGGGAAATGCTTCAGTTCTTAAGCAGAGGTTAACTAATACGTATCGAAACCAATGGAACTAGCTTTATGTAGGCCTAGGATTTTGACAGCAACAAGTAATTATATTATCTCTTGAAACGATAGTGTTCACCTGATCGGTCGCGGCTACAAGTTATAAAGCAAAAAGTGTTCAATCACCTCTTTAATGTGCAATATGAATTCAAGGTATTTAAGATGAAGATATGACTTGGCTACCAAATTGGACCTAAACAGCCCAATCGAAGGGTATAATACGTTGATGGCTAATCTAATCTGCGTAATTTCAGGCAAAAAACAGAAATGAAAGATGGAAAATATATACCCAATTCCACACGTAATAACCATTTGAAAATCACATAAACAAAAACAATGGTATTGTTTGTTGAAGAAAAATACATCGGAAATAAAAATGCATGTGCAGGTAGGGACCTTGGGTTTTGCAGTTGGTAGTCTAACTGGAACATTTCCATGTGCCACCATTGATTCTTGTGAAAACTGACCTGAAAATATGAACCTGTTTCTGTGGTTTTGGCTCTTTCCCTCTCTAAGCTCACCTTGCCTTGTCTCTTTCTGCTTCGAATTCTTATAATCCACCACCCTCCTAACCTCCTTTGCCTTCTCTCATTTCCTATATAAGCAAACCCCCGCTCCCCATATTCTATATCACACTCTCCACCTTCTTCTCCTTCTAGCAGCTCCTCACTGTCTTTCTCACACAATGGCTTTTACTTCATGCTTGGCCATTACTCTTCTGGTATCTGTCCTCAACCTCTGCATCACAGGCACCTATGCCGACTACGGCGCCGGTTGGGTTGGTGGCCATGCCACTTTCTATGGAGGTGGTGATGCTTCTGGCACAATGGGTAAGTCTCATTTTATTTTATTTTTTATTTTACTTTCAGGGTTACAGTTAAGTAAAACCCAAAATGAGATAGCAAGAAAAAGGGTAACTTTTGCTAGGGGCTAGCTAGTTCAGTGTGACTAATTAGGGTGTTTTTGTTTTTTTTGGGTACTGCAGGAGGTGCGTGTGGATATGGAAACTTGTACAGCCAAGGGTATGGAACCAACACTGCAGCACTAAGCACAGCTCTGTTCAACGATGGCTTGAGCTGCGGGTCTTGCTACGAAATGCGATGTGACAATGACCCTAGATGGTGCCTTCCCGGAAGCATCATCGTCACCGCCACCAACTTCTGCCCTCCCAACTTTGCTCAGGCCAATGACAACGGTGGCTGGTGCAACCCTCCCCTCCAGCACTTCGATTTGGCCGAGCCTGCCTTCTTGCAAATTGCTCAGTACCGCGCTGGAATCGTCCCCGTCTCATTCAGAAGGTAGAAAGAAAAAAACTGATACTAAAGTATTCTCGAAAATGAAATGTTACTAATTGTCGGATAATGTGACATGTTACGTAACGCGACGACGTAGTCTAACATGCTTGCGGCGATTGTTTTTTTTTTCCAGAGTTGCTTGTGTGAAAAAGGGAGGGATCAGATTCACAATCAACGGACACTCCTACTTCAACTTGGTTTTGATCACAAACGTTGCAGGAGCAGGAGATGTGCACTCGGTGTCGATCAAAGGCTCCAAGGGTGGTTGGCAATCCATGTCAAGGAACTGGGGACAGAACTGGCAGAGCAACAACTACCTCAACGGACAAGCCCTGTCTTTTCAGGTCACAACCAGTGACGGTAGGACTGTGACCAGCAACAACGTTGCCCCTGGTAACTGGCAGTTTGGTCAAACGTTTTCAGGCGGTCAATTCTAGACTTTTTTTACCAAGTTACTGTTAGCGGTGAAAATGATGATTTGTATATGTAATATTGTGATTGGGAGAGAGGAGGGGGATCGAGATTTGTGAGGGTAGATTAGGGAGACGCAACGCCTACGTGGGCGTCTATTGCTGAGGTGGCTCATTGGCACCCGCTAGCTAGACCTATATATATATATAAAGATATAAATATATATAGTGGAAATTTTGAGTTTATAGTTTTTCTAGAGACAACAGTTTTCCATTTGATGATGCATTTTGCTTGAAGCAAGGAAATGCAAGTAGTATGTTTGAAGGTTTGTAAAACCAACTTTGGGGCAGTTGCTTTGTTCTGTCACCTTTATCAAATACTTAGTTGATTTCGCAGTAATTTTGTATTTTAATTTTTACTCTTTACTGTTTAAGTAACTATATCATATTTTGTCGGTTAGCCGTGATTTGGTTAATTAAGGTATTTAACTGACAATTTTGAGGTTATAGGTTCAATCATTATTAACATATGTATGGTGTATGAATTATTGATAAAAAAGTTTAAAAATAAAAAATAAAAAATAAAACTATGTAATATTTCATATTTTACAAGAGCAACGGACATTAAGCTTCCATTTTGGGATTTTCTCATGTGGCCCACTAGACAAACAAAGTTGGATTGGGTCGTGTCAAGTCTAACACTTTGAGAATTTACCTGCTGGGGTAATCGTATCACCCTTGTCCTCTTTCACTCCACTGCGTAACTTGTCTTTTCTCTGGTCTCTTCTTCTCCTGAAATTCCTCTCAAACTGTCTTGATGTATGTGCGTAGATCGACAACGATTATATGTTTGGTGGCCTGCGACCAATACGCGGGAGACTAAAGAGATGTTGATTCTTTGTTGTACGGCTGGGATGGGAGGAATAAGAAAGATGTGCACTTTACTATCACGTTTGGTACTTAGGACTACATTACACCTCCTTATTTTTTAGAATTGTCCTGCACTCATGTGAGCTGTCTTAGGTTGTACTAATATTAACTTATGTTTGGTGTTGTATGAGATTAGAGGGATAGTTTGTTTGATTTATGGCCTAAAAGGATGGTGTTATCTAAAAATGACATATTTGAGTACCCACAATAACATCATCTACGGAGTCCAAAACTAAAACAACGTGTTATGTAAATTCATTTATTTTTGTACCCTGTAACACCAAATACAGTACTAACTAAACTGGACTCTATATTTAACACCGTCTCATATAGTCTCAACAAACAAAGCTTAATTGGCCGCAAAACATGGACCGAGTCTGTCCCCTCGATCTGCCAAAACTCTTCTTTTGGTGAAAAACGGCAGGAAAACAACACTTTTGCAACCTCGCAGCAGCCATCACCTGGAAAAAGATACATTACAACCATGCTCGAATATGCCACAAGACATTTATCAAACCCTTCTTTTATCCATCTCTCTAAATACCATTTCATCCTTACAAAGTTACAATGAAGCCCAAGACGAGAATACACGTTGATAATTGAAGCGTATGTGTCGCCTGTTAAGTGAGCTGCTTCATTCAAGATCTCTATTGGCTAAGTATAGGGTTTATGATGTTTGCTTTATGTGCAGACACTGCCTCCTGTGGGTAGTGTTAATGTTAACAAAGAGAAGCTACATTCCTTGTGGCTATAAGTTTTTCTGCATTGCCAATTGGCTGTGTTTGAGTTACTAGTTTGATTACAATCAATTCTATTTGAAGTACCAAGTCATCATTTGTATAAATCAATAATGTGAGCTACATACACGATAAGAAGCAGTGGAATATGATTGCAGATCTATGTGGCTTCTCTACAGGCATCACTCTGTTCTTTCAAATCTGAAATGAAAAGTGAACCATAGTCTTCCAGTTCCTAGTTGAGAAGAAACATGACCATGCAAATAGACTTATAAGTCACAGCATAGCCCGTTGTGTTTTAGAACGTCTCAAAATATGGGACGGCTCTTTCTTTATATCCAAATAATGCGAAGTAATAACTAATAAGATGAAAGACTAGGATATTCCATGAAGTAATAATCACTGATCAGATAGAACCATAAGTTCATGACTTTGATTACAAAAGCAACTGAACATGCAGTACAGCCAGCCATTGGCTATAATTTACACCAGTAACATAAAGCATTAACTAAACTTCACTTTCACTTGAGCCTCTCTCTTCTTAACCTCTCCAGTTCCTTGACCATCTGCCAGTGTTCCAATGATGAGCTGGTTTCACCGAAACTCATAGACAACAGTCGGGCCATTGTCAGCAATCTGCAAGCAAAGGAGAATTCATATGATTAACAAGGCTTGTTTTTGAATATGAAAGAGCATTTGGGAAAATTTTCTGGTCTCTAACCTGCTAAGTCTTGGGTGCCCATACTCCTATCTGCTTGCTTTGCTTCAACCAAGTCATTTTCTATCACCTGTGAGGTATTGAATGATGAATTCACAACCCATAGCATCAATATTAGGAGTAAAGCTGGATGATTTTAATATTTCATAAGATTATGCATGTTTTTACCTTCTGTATTTCTGCCTCAATAGAATGCGGCAATGATCTAATAGTAGCCAAGTACCATCTCCAAGCCTCTATTGCTTCTGCAGTGGCTTCAAAGGAATCCACTGAAGAAGGTTGGAAAGGTAAAACTATGTCAGCCGGTAAGATGTTTGATTTTCCTTCAGAAAGAACGAGTAATTGGACATCAGCTTCCATGTCCAATTTATAGTACTGAAAATCATATTCCACCTGAAAGTTGAAGCAAAGAAATGCTTAGTACAATCTCATGAAGCAGAAACACTGGTAAAACTTCCAGGAAGGCATTAATCATCAGGAAGGATGAAGGCATCTGATACAAAAGGATAACATAAAACTACAGCATCGTGCAAAAGAAAAATCACCTTTTGCATTTCCATTAGAGTTTTAAGCAATCTTGCATTTTCAACCCCAACAGAGTTGAGAGTCCCAGCTTCCAACTGCGTCTCATCAAAGATCAAGTGTGAACTCTCAGCCAGTTGCAGAGCTCCAGTGATCAGTCTGGAACAATGTGAAAAGTTAGAAACTACAATTTCATTATACTTTTAAATTTAAAAGAAAAGGCATTATCAAAGAAAAATTAAACTTCGTCCGAAGTTTACCTGTTCGTCTCGTAATCCTTTTTTGGTGCAAGAGAAGCAGTGTTAAGATAATCCACTGTTAGGGATATGCATTGTGTGAAAGGTAAAAGATTCTTGATAGCAAGGAGAAGCCGAGGGCCAAACACAGGTACACTTTCTTTGTTGAAACAATTGAGATTTAGTGAAAGCTTCCCCACAGCAACAGTACCAACTCTAGAATACACCTGACAAACAAGCACAAGTTTCATAACTCATGTAAAGGAGATGATAAAAGCTACAGAAACAGCACTGACAATTCATGTGTCCTGAATGAAAAAAAAATTAAGTGCCATCATGTAAATTCAGCACTAACAATCCTGGCATGAGCTTACCCTGGACAATAGATGTAAGAGCAGGAATTGAGCAGCTACGCCATCATTACCGAGAACAGCTGTAAGATGTCTCAACAGAGCATTTCTGATCTCTTTCACCAAGTTGGATTTTACCTACAAGACCAGAAAGTAATGGCATTCAAGCACTATCAAACTAAAAATAAAAAACGGAAGAAAGTGCATTGAACAATAGTTACAGATCCCAGAGAACTAGAAATACACACAATTAAGGCATAACAATCCTTCCTGTTTGAGGAAATATGTGACTAAAAGAAGCATGGAAGTACCTCCATTGTGGGGGAGCTAGAGGGGAAGTCAAGAACTGTAAGCTTCCTGTGGGTAAGACAATGGAGACGTGGCACCTGCAACAAGAAAGAATATGAGAACAAACATATTAGAGGGGAAAATGTACTGTAATCTGACAGACTAACACCAGACTCTAACCAGCAGGCTGTGAAAGTGAAGTGGGCATATTAAAGGGGAAAATGTACTGTAATCTGACAGACTAACACCAGACTCTAACCAACAGGCTGTGAAAGTGAAGTGGGTGGTTGACAACACCAATACATGAAATTACATATTTGGCTACCAATTTGCTAATTCATAAAATCTTCTTGTATATATATTGTTAAAATGACTCAATTCGACACAGGATTGCATAAATAAGCCAAGCTTAAGTCTCATAAAACAATTCACTCAGGTTCCTACATGATCTACATCTATAGAGTTAAAAAAATGTAAATGTTATGGAGACATACCTTATTTGGGGGCAACTGAACCAAGACATCTTCACTAAAACCATTGGCAAACTCTTCATCATTGTTTTCCACTTTAAACTCTGGATCGAAAGTGAACACTCCAACAAACTCAAAAATCTCATTTAGCTTCATGTCACACTCTGGACAATCATATATCTGATAGAAAAGAATAGTACATATCATCAGTTTTCAAGATTAATTGATAGCCAATCTCAGTTTATCATACTTTAAGAGTAACTGTATATGTACCTTAACAAGACAGGGAAGTGAATCCCTGTTAACCTCAGGCAGCATACTCAAACTAGAACTGGTGCCCTCGATATTTAACTCCTGAGACTGGGAAGGATGGCCATCCTCTTTCTGTAAAGGGAAGAAAAATTATTATGCTATCAAAGATGTTGATATTAAAAAATAGGAATATATAATCAAAAGTGGCTCCTACTTACCAGCTTTTTGGTAGATGGAGAACCTTGAAATCCCTCATCTGAGACCTGCCATTAAATGCCATATGTCAAGGCCCAAAACAAAGTACTAACGATGAGTGCTTTCTTAGCCTTCTAACTAAATCATGACAATCAATTCGACATTGACTTGAAACATGGGTTCCTACTTTTTTTTTTTTATTCTTTTTGAAACGTACAAGTTTCCTACTCATTTTGGCAGGTGAAGAAATCCTAAAGGAGATAATATCTACATTTACCTGTTCTAAAGCCTAGCCAAGAAGCATAAAGAGATTTTGCACTGTATGTGCAGTTGCCATTTTCCACTTAACTACATGAGTACATGATTATCCTTTAACTGTAAGTTGAACCAAACAGAATGTACAGATTACTAGGGGATGGAAATTACATCAAAATCCATGTTATCCGTAGATTCATCCAATCTCTGGCGCTTCTCTCCATGTTGGGTTGGAGAATCCATACTTCTATACACCACTGCCGGAGGTTCAGCCCATGAGTTCAGCCCCGGAACCTAATAGTCCAAACAAGACACCAATCCAATATGAATAAGATCACATAACATCCCACAGTCTAAAACCTCAACTCCCCACATCCAAACTAAAAATGCTATCAATCACCTTAAAGTCCAAGCATTGCCGCTCTACTTAGAAAACAACCAAAATTTACATACAACTGAGAACTATAAGCTCTGGAGAACTCACCGGAACACAGTAGAGCATACGGCGCTCCCATATCCGAGTTTCGGAACAAGAATCAATAGGGTATTGAGCCACATCTACAAACTTGTTAGTCCTCCAAACCGAGCCATCCTTCAAAACACCCCCAACAAACCGATTCAGTACTACACAAATTGATTCATACATCATCAAATTAGGGCATAAGATTACCTTATAAGCACCCACATAGAGCTCATTTCCCAACATGTCCTGCACCATCCCCCGAAACCGAACCAGACTATTTGGCTGGATCCATCTAATCGTTGACGAATTCAAAACCGGAACCTAAAATTATCACACAAACAATAATGAAATTAAATCATGTCGCTTATAAATACTAAGGGTTCTAAATTCAATTGGTCAAAGGCTAGGGGTTTGACCTGAGAGAGGCCGCCTTCGTCGAAGAGAAAATTGCGTCGACGGCTCCCCAGTCGCGGCCGGCGAAGGAGGCCGGGTCGGATCCTGAAGAGACGGCCTTTTCGAAAGTGAATCGGACGGCGCCGAGAGGGTTGGCCAGGCAGTCGTACGCTACTCCAACCATAGCTGATTCTTCTCTCTCTCTCTCTCTCTCTGAAAATCGCTCACTGGTTTCTCTCTCTCTCTCTCTCTTGGGACTGTGGCTCTTGGGATCGGCTTCCCGCGCTTTTAAGTGAAGTGGTTGGATTTTCCCGCTAAAATCTGTTCTCTCCCGCCATTTTTTGGTCTAGAGTACCGGAGAGACCAGGGTATGGTAGCATATTAGGGTACCGTTGATGTATTTGGGCTGGCCCATATTTGTACAGGCCCAACAATTGCATCGTCATCAGTGTTATTACTAAGAGGAGTGAAATTTGCACGCCCTCAGTTACAATCTATCTACTTACATATTTTTTAACTGTGAAATTGTCAAACAAGTTACAATATTTTTTACATTTTCACTATTAAAATTTTCGTGACTCTATTATTAAAGACAAAATGTCAAGCTTATTGCCGACTAGGTGTCGTTGAAGTACCTTTGCTGATGAAATGTTGTTGGTCATACTTCATATTATCACATATTTCGTATTACATCAATTAAGTGCTTGATGTATGAATCCTAGAGTTAGATACTTCTTTATCTCATTCCAAACTTTTAATGTTGACAAGATTATCATTCCTGAGTGGTGTTCGCATGGTTACCTAGTGACCAAGAAAATCATGATCAATCATCGTTGTATGTAAATCCAATTATGGGAAGTATTATTTTAAAGTTAAGTTGTTTTGATTTCCACCCTTTAATTTACATTCAACGGTGATTGACAATGATTTTCTTAATCACTAGGTGACCATGTGAACAGTATTGTATCATCCCTTATTACCAAAGGAACATTCCGAATTTCTAATGTGAGCCTGGTATTTCAGCTCATACTCTAACAAAGCTATTTCTTTGATATTATAACTAAAAATGTTGATATCATCAGTTAGGATCTGATGTATCTGATATACAAAACAACTCCCCCAATGAAACGTTTGGAAACAATTCACTCCAAACATTTAATCTACGCTTCATCATCAGCTTGAGAAAAGTCTAGTAAAGAAGTTGCCGGATTTCTGCTTCTCCAAACACGCCACATGAACGTATCTTCCGAGCTTGTCAACTTGCCTCGCCTCGCCGCGGGTGTCCTTCTTGCACACCTTGCAAGTTTTGTCAACCCACCCTTCTTCCACATATTGTCCGTCCACTATTTACAGGTGGAAGTAAAACGATTATCAAAGTTAGGAAAATCACCAGAACATTGAAAAGCATGATAATTGAAGAGGTCTGTTGCCTATGCTACTATGCTCCTCAATTCTATCTTCTAAACTAAATAGACTTCATGGTGACTGTGGTGGTTTTAGTACAAATTTTTTGGTACTTTGCATTGGAAGTTTGGGACCATAACTGCGTGACATGTATACGAAAACTTTGATTCTTTAGTAACTAAGAAATCTATGGTCTGCATAGAGTTCTTCAACATTACCTTCAACATAGGATTTGGAGAAAAAGTGCCTCCAATTTTCCTTCTGAGAGCCGCATACTACACCAAAAATGACCAACTCCACTTAGCAATTCCACAGCACAAAAACAAACGGATTCGAAAATTCAAAATCACTTAAACATCACATATACCTGTTCCCTTGACATCTTTTCTCCAGACTTGGTGGCCTGTCTTGCATCTTCGAGAAGTAGAGCGTCTTCTTCAGACCTAGTTTGCGAGAAATCAAGCGCTTCTGTTACACTGCTAAACAGTGACTGCTTCCTCTTCTTGGGTTCTTCTTCATCTTCCTTCCCACCCTTCTCTGTCTTGGCCAAAACTCTGAACTGGGACTTCTTGCTGAACCTAAACTTGGATTTAGATAAACTCTCTGGAGCTCCAAAATTTGAAAGGAAGTTTCCATGTGGAGGTGTCACAGGAAGTGTTCTTAGTACTCCCATGTCTAGCTTCTTTTTTTTTTTTTTTTTTTTTTTTGAGATTCTGATTCCTGCAATTACTGAAGCTAATTGCTCCTTATATTTTGGATGTGAGGGTGTCTGTGTTAGGCCTATTTGGACCACTTATTAACGTCCACATGTATAGATACACTGCTACTCAGGCAACCTAGTGGTCAGCAGAATAGTACGGGTCATAGCAGTCATTTGGTTTCTCCCAAGTCATTCGTTTATTCGAAACTCAAGTATCTAAGTATCTAAAGGTAATGGAATCTGAAAATGAAGGCAGGTCAGCCTGAGCCTCCAGTTTTCAATGGTCATGAGTTTCTCGAAGTGTACGTGCTACCTTGAATCTGCCATACTGTTTAGCAAGGTAGCCCTAGGTGTTAAGAGCAACTCTAATAATGTCTTTGGTTTTCTCCTCAAAAATTTTGGTGTTAAAGAGCAACTCCAACAACTTTACTATATTTTTAGGTGACGTTTTTCTTCACTGTTAGGCTTTATCGGAGTAAGTACGTACAAATAGAATGCGTTTGATATGCAGCGGTTTCCTTAAACATCTGGATTACAGTAACCTACTGCCCTAGATCATTAAGTTTGCAAACTAATGCAAGCACTGGAGATGCAGTGATGGGCATAATGGTGATGGAAGTCGAGCCTGAGAATTAGAGTTGAAGTCGTAATTTTTACAGTTCTGATAGTAATTTCATCTTGATTATAGCAGCAGTCTCTACAAACCTCTTCAACTACAGAATCACCTTCCTCTGAAACAAAGACAAAACTATCTGGTACTTACAAGCGTGGCCTAAACAATATAAACCATGCCAACCTCAAGAAGCGATACTGGTGGCACCTTGAGCGCCACATCCGCCCCTCGGCAGTTCCTCCTCATGAAATTGTATCCAAAGTTGATGGCCAATCTCTTCATCACAGATGAGCCTTGCTTTGCTTTAACATGTGTATGTCCAAGTATAAACGCAGTCCCGGCTTGCTGAGCTTCATGCAGATCGTGGAGCTCTTCTCGTAGCAAGTCATTGTCAGTTGGCGTATCAGCCTGAGACTCCTGATCATCAATCGCAAACCTGACTCTTCTATCAACAGGTGCCATCTCAATAACATCTGTGATACTTTCAACAGTTGCAAATCCAGCGGATACACTTGTCTGCTGAGTCTCCTCCATCTCATAAGCTGGTACACCAGAAAATGCCACTGTACCAATCACAGCCAATCTACACTCACTCATATCTGTAGTGCGGGATGCATCATCTTCAGTGCATGAGCTAGTTCTATGAGTGCGAGACCAATCATATCGGATGAAATCAGACAGCTTATCAACTAGCTGGGATTCAAAGGAGTCAACATCCTGGTGAACATCACGGTATCCATACCGAATAATGCACCTATAGGACCGATGAGCTGCAGGACCTACACGACCCACCAGGTAACGCTCAGCAGGAGGCACATATGGAACAGGGACTGATTTTACACACACAAAAACTAGGATGCGGTGGAAAGCGGGAAGGTTGGTTACAAAGCGGGAGAAGTTAGCAGGAATACCAGAGGTGAGATCAGTGAACACAAGGCCAATTCCAGGAACTCGAGCTATTCCCAAGCTTGGTCCCAAGGCTAAAAGCCAATCTAATGAGACCTTGTTGTGGAGATCATATTCGTACTTCTTGATAGTTGCATAGTGCCAAACAAACATGATGGTCATCAGGAACAGGGCGAGAAGAATGGGGAGCCAGGCACCCTCGCGGAACTTGGTCAGTGAAGCTGAGAAGTACAGCAGTTCAATTGACCCAAAAAAGAGTAAGAAGCAAAGGGCTAGAATAGGTGGTTTGTGCCAACAAAGGATGATCACCAAGGAAGTTAGGCATGTGGTCACTAGCATAACTGCCATCACAGCTAACCCTGCAACCAAAAGAAAAAGGAACTACTTTTCAATTCTCCAGAGACCACAAAACAATTTACTCATCGCTTCTTTCAGGACAAATAATCTATTAGTTTTAGGATCTGACATCATGATAAGAATTGTTGTTATATGTTGTGGGCAAGCTGGTAGTAGATTTCCCTAAAAGTGCTTGATTCCAGAGATTATAGAAAACAAATTTCATATGAGATATAAAATTTGGGGATTAGAACCCTTGGCGTTCTTTAATAGCAAGGTGATGAAGTTTTCATAGAAACTAACAATATGTAATTAGAACGCTAACTCACCTGATGCATTCCCTATGTGTTTTGTGTCTCTAAATCCAATTGTAACTGCAATGCAAAGGATCATTAGCATCCAATTGATCTCAGGGATATAGATCTGGCCGTGTATCTTGTCAGAAGTGTGAGCAACCTTGACCCTTGGGAAGCAACCAAGTGACTGGCTCTGGTTTATGATAGAAAATGTTCCACTGATGATTGCTTGGCTTCCCACAACAGAAGCAAGAATGGCTAGTATAAGGACTGGCCATCTCACAATGTCTGTACCAAAAACATTAAACCATTACATATTCAACAAGTATATAAACCAATTGACTATACTATGACCAGTTGTCCTGAAAGATTTAAGACAAGAACATTGAGCTAAGTTTTTGATTAAAGACAAACATTAAAAATAAAAATGACATAAACATACGTGGGACTGATACATAAAAGCTGATATGGTGGTTGCTGTGGTGATGTTGCGATAAGTAAGCAGCTTGACCCATATATGCCAAAATAAGTGCTGGATAAACCAAAAAGGTAAAAGCAACCTGTTGCAACATACTTATTAGTATGCAGATCAGCATTCTTGATATATGCAAGATACTGTATGCAAAATAAGTGCTGGAATGTACAAAATTACCTGAATGGCAGAATAAGAGAAGTGGCCAAGATCAGCAAACATGGCCTCTGAACCTGCATGAATAATGACACATAATTAGCATTTATTTGATTTCTCTCTCATCATCGGGATTTTTTATGGCAGTTAAATCAATAAAAAAATTCAAAGCAACTCAAAAGATTTCTGTATTAGGATTACTAAAGTATCCAAAATAGTATAGGTATCAGAAACAGACTGAAGTTAAGCTCTAGTACAATCAAACCTCAAGTCAAAAGTCAAAACCAATGTAACGTTATATACAGGATTAAGAAAGTTGTGGTCAAAATTGATTTCATAATAGAGTTTATGCAACAATAGAAACAGGGAATACACTCTGTGCAGACCGGTCGCAAGATTTGTATGCAATACTGAGTTATATCATTTCAGTCTATCAATAACTATACACCTCTTTTCCCATACACTTTCATTGAACTTTAGCTGAAATTGGTTACTTACATCAGACCCGGATTATCAGTGGACATAAATATTTTACCCCATTGATACATTTGAATAGTAGACTAGTTTAGGTTCTCAGAGATGAAACTTTCGCTTTCTTATGTTTCGTATACAGGAAAAACAATACGTTTGGTAGCTGTTATGCAAGAAATATTACCTGTGATGCACAGCAATATTCCACCTAGAGACATCCATCCGCTTATCCTTGTCTTCCTCAAGAACTTGAACATGTAATATGGAGAAAGAGCTTGATAGACATGCTGGTTCCAGTGGAATATGTTATATAAGCCAAGAGCACTGATGCATAGAAGCCACGCCACCACAACTGGTGCAAAAAAGAATCCAACTCGATGTGTTCCGTAGTGTTGAAGTGCAAATAGACATAGCAATATGAAACATGTAATCGGAACTACAGCATCTGCAAATTGGCAGAAGCATAGATTTGTTCAGCAAGTGTCATGTGACCTGTATTAATAGAAATGGAATCAAGATATTAAACAAACATGGAGATGAGAGACTTACACAAGTGATGCTCCTTGGACATGGATAATTCCAGGCCAGACACTGCAGAAAATACTGTAAGAAAACAAAGGCATGAGTACTCAGAAAACCACAAGGAATTGAAGCTTTTGTTTTAATTAGAAAGAAATGTACCTGACATGGCGGGAGTGAGCACTCCATCACCAATTACCATACAAGTGCCAAGAAGAACTAGAACCAGCAAAGCAGTATGCAAGGTCTTGGACTTCTCAAGTACCACTTTCAACCAGGAACTCTTTTCCTTCTCCGGTGGGTGCTCCAATATGTAAGTAGAGACCGCCTCATCAGCAAGCTGACGGTTCGGTAGAAGGCTAACTTTGACATGCCTACATATCAGTGAATAGAGTGCAAAAGTACCACCTGCAGAGATATACATTAATCAAACGTCAAAACTTGAGACCTTAGACTAGACAATGCAAGCATTTTTTCACTTGTTTGCAAGTACTTACCCTCTCCATTATCATCGGCTCGAAGAACTATGAAGACATACTTGACCAGAGGGACTAGAGTAAGGGTCCAGAACACAAAGGAAAGTACACCATATATCTCCTCATTGGTCTCTGAATGTTGAATGTCTTCTGCGAATGCACTCTTGTAGACATAAAGAGGGGAAATGCTCAAGTCCCCATATACTACACCAAGGCTCTGGTATGCTAACAGCAGTGTATTCTTCCAAGTGTTCTTCTGAAAATGTAGTTCAACAAGCAATTCAGCTTTCTGAGAATTGGGCTCATTTCCAGAAACATACTGAACCAAGTTGGTAAAATTCAAAACCCATGAGCTAATGAACATAAAGCACTAACCTTTGAAGTGTCCCAACACTTGGCCTTCTCAAGATCCATGGTGCTGCTCAGCTCTCTACTTGAAACTAGATTTCATCAATCGAACACAGTTGCCCTTCAGATCTGCATTAACACAATACAACTTCTATTGAACAACTCACACATAATCTAAATTCTATAAAAGCCAGCTAGAGCCGTTTAATGAATTACACTTCCAAGAACAACTATCCAGTTCCCTATTCAGAAGAGATGAAAGGACATTAACCCAACTTCCAATAAACCCACATAACCTCCATACCTCCACCACATTCCCACCAAATTTTTGAAAGCTGAGCAAATTTTTTCGCAAATTTCCAGAAAAAGAATGAAAACTCAAAAGGATAAAGCCACAAGCAACAGCCTATGGTAGGAAGAGAACTGACCAAAAAAACAGAAGAGTTGAACATCACCTGCACTAGAATTGTTCAGATAATGACTCATAAAGATAGAAGGGCCCTCCTTCATTCTCTATCAGTTCTTTGGTCACTATTGCTTCACCCTACTCACCCTTTTATGGCCAGTAGCGTAGAAAAAAATCAACACCTCTCTCTGTCAAACTCTCAAAGATTGAGGGAATTTCAACGTCTAAATCACCAGTGTATTACAATAATGCAAATGACCAGAGATCCTACAAGTTTCACGAGAAAAACATAACCAAATAGGAGGAAAAATTATTATGGAAACAAAAAGGAACATTCACGTGAATCAAAGACAGTTACTTTTACTTAAACCGAAGAAAAAAATGGAAAAAGGGGCGTATATTCTCCTATAACATCCAATAGTGGCCAAGCAGATAAAGCTGAATTCAAAGGTCCATTTATCAGAGACTCAGAGCCACCCTTTCTTATCCTGAGTTCTACCCACAAGGCCACGATCTTTGATTATTTAAATAAGCTTATAATGAGCTCTGGTTTTTCCAGATTCCCCACCCAACTGTTAATCTTCTAGCATTTAATAGCATAAAAATTAGAGAAAATAAAAAGGGTAAATAGTCACTGTCACTGTTCAAGAGTATACCAAACGATTAATCTCCAGCAACTACGTACAGTAAATAACTGAAGTGCACCAAACTTTGCAAACAAGGACTATCTAGTCTAATCAATGTGGGCAAAAGCCATGTGAACCAAAAGGTTCGGTTTCAAAATCCGAGTACTGATGAACATGGAAGCAATTTACTACAAGTGTACCAATTTGCTTAGTTTTTGCCTGACTCTCTCATTCAAAAAAGGCAGAAAGGTTGGGTCTTTTTCCCTATTCTCTATCACCCATTTCAAACCCCACTTGGGTCACTTTGTCCTTTTGCCATTTTGGCCTAAAACCCTTTTAGATTTCCTCACCTATCAAACTGTGCTGAGCTTGAAGATTGTGACCACCATTTTTGTCCCAAAGCCAGCTCCTTTCCTCAAGACTCTGCCTCGTGAAATCAACCAACAATAAGTCAGTTTGTGCTTCAACATCTTAAGCTAAAGTCATCGACTTGATGTTACTTCAACACAATTGGAAGCAAAAGAAAGAATTAGTACCTCAACATGTGCCAGAAAATGGGGGTGGATTTGGTGCTGATCTGGGTGTGTTCATGGAAAGCTTTATAAGTTTTATATGACAGTGAGAGTGAATCAAGGGGGATTTGGTTTCACATATAAGACTAAATGAATGGACCAGAGTCTGTGAAATGTGTGTACCAACCAACCATAGTGAATGTCATCATTACACTGTTCACTATTCTATTGAGTACAGAGAGATTTGTATAAAGCATTATAATGCTGGGAGAACGTGGTTTTAAGTCTCGGATTTTGATTCTGTCCAAGGATTTGTATTAATCTTGAGACATGAGCGGGAATCTGTCGCTTTTAAAAAGTGAAGATGAATCGGAGTGAGAATGTTTAGTGGGTTTCTTCACTTGTCATATTTGTCTGCTAAATTCAATTTTATAACAATACTTTGTTATTCTACGATTCTACGAAGGATTAGATCAAACTCCCTAGTGGACATTGCTATCATGGAGCCAAACGACGCATATGATAAAACAAGAAAGGAAAAAACCATGGAGTCCTTAGACTTCTGAGTAGAAAAAACATACATATATGTACACATACGTGTATATAAACGTTAGCCGTTAGAATATAGAATCAAACATACATGTACAAGTGGAAATCATATCCATACAATTCGAGGATACGAATATATTGTGTAAAAACTCCATTCACACACTTGTTGATTGGATATGTTAAAAAGTACACGAAAAGCCTTAATGCTACTCGTACAATCCCATAACAAGCAATAGTTTGAAAGAATGAAAAATGTTTCAAAATATGAATTTTACTCAATAGGTTGTGATTATAAATACGTACGAATGTAAATTTTTTGTTAATCTTGTTTTATTGTATTCGAACAACCTCTCTAGTCTCTATTTCTTGAACGTAACAAATACATAAGAGGTCTGAAGTTCAACACTAGCTTTGGTGAAGTTTCCGCATCAATCCTTCGGGAAAGATGAGTAAAATCATAAGACAATACACACTGGCCATAATTTTAATAATTGTATTCTCATTAATAAAATTAGATTTTAAAATTCATAAGAGTCAACTTAAACAGCAGAAAGACAGTTATACTCGTAATGAAGTAAATAAACTATAATAAATCATTATAATAGTCTGTTATAAAATAAAATTTCTATGACCGGATTCTCACGACCAATGACGTTGACCGGGCTCCGGCAACCGTTGACCAGCTTCGATGAAAGTTAGGGGATCTACTGGGGGAAGTAAGAGGGTATACTAGGGGCAGTAAGAGGGTATATTAGGGGCAATATGGGGTCTACTAGAGTCAGTAGGGGGTCTACTGGGGGCAGTAGGAACTCTGTCTGGTTATATCTGTAAGTCTGTAACCCTGTTAAGCAAATCTCTACTTGAATGATATGTTAACTTATATAAAACATAGCCTTGTGACACAAGTATGAGCAAATAAGATTGCCTTTGATTTAACAAAACATGAAGCTATAGAAGTTTATAGTTAGTTTTGGCTAACTGTTATGCACGCAATGGTTTGTAGGACAGAGGAGGGAGAGGTAGAGCCAGTCTGCAGCCTATGGTGAATCCAAGCACTTAACTGATCAGTTTGCTATTGAGACTCCTTTTTCATTATTATTATTATTATTATTATTATTATTATTTCTTTCTGTTAATCAGTCCAACAAATTACAATGGAATATTTTGGGACTCCTTTGTATTTCTATGGGTCATCTGGTGTTTTATGTAGTTTGAGAATATTGTTGTCAGGACTGTAGGTTCTGAAGTTCTGTTGTTGTAATGTGGTTCATAAATCTTGTTGTCAAGACTATTGTGCCTCTAAACTTGCATCCTATTCATCATCTAATTTAACATTTTGGACTAACAGCTCAACTAAGCAGGGACTTTCTGCAAGAAGATGTACACGTACCTATCTTTATCAAGGGACTTCTCTTTGGTTTTCTAGATAATATGCTACTTAATCACTTAGTCAACAACTCTTGCACAAGCAAAACTCCTATTCTTAAAACAATTTTTTCTTCCGAAGTAGATTACCCCATGTGTTGATTTTACCAAACCACCCTTTCCCATGTGTCTGTGCCACCGACACCGTAATCTGATCCCAAATCGTCCCCTTCATCATTACCATCACTGACGAGTGTCTCCGGCTGTAAGAACCTCAGAAAGTCGTGCGAAATTACTGGGTACCGCGATTTGTACCCCTGCAAGTGAGTCGCACCGGGGATGTCGATTTGCTCGACGTCGTTGCCGGCGCAACCATGAAAGACGACGAGGTTGCTGAGGGCGATGAGATTGTGGTTTAAGAGACCCTGATTACAAAGCCATACTCAGATTACAAAGCCAGAGCTTCTTATTGGGTTGCTTTTGAATCTGTGTGTTTCAGGACTCATGTGATGCTGTGTATTTCTATATATATCTCGTATGAAAACTCTTTTATCAAACATACAAGGCATTCAACCGTTTGTTATATAGAGGAAAAATTTGAATTGAGGAAAGTAGTGGCTGACCTCTTAGCATTTGTATTCACATGACAAAGAAAGAAAGAAGGTTTCCATATTTTGTGGCATTCTCATTCCAGTCCAACTAAACTTCCTCATTTCCAAATCCTCTCGCATAAGAAACTCTTAATCCAACCATATTTTTCAAGTTGCAATCTTCTACAAAGAACTGGGTATTCTTCCCGCACTGGAATGTATTTGACATCAGTTTTGACAAAACAATGCTCAATTGTGATTTCCTTCTTTTCGCCCGTCCGTTCGTAAAGACAATTTGGGTGATCGCATTGCGCCTACTTTTACAAGTGGTTAGGGAATAGCACTATGGGTTGTCTTTTGGATTGACTAGGAGCGAATGTCCATATTGCTCCGGCAATGCTCGACTGTGAGCGAGGGAGAGAAGAGAGAAAGAGAGAGAGAGAAGGGTAGTTCTGGAATTGAGATATTGTGAAGTGATAAAAATATATTAAAAAATCAAAGGGTATGTGGTTTGTAAAAAAAATGTGTGCAAATTTTCCATCTTTGTCCGGAAATGATGCCCGTTAAAATATTGGGATTGTGTGAAGGTAACAGTAAAAACGTGACATGACACAGAGAACAGCATACCTTCATGTCATGACAATCAGCAAAGCCAGGCTAGTAGACAAACAATACATGCTTGATTCTTGAGGCATTATCACCCATCATATGTAACTACATTTTGGGAAACTAATCCGTAATTTATTAAGAGATAATTATGGAGGGAAATGCCGACGTGTCATGTGCACAAATATTCGGATAATTGGGAATTAATTTTGATATTCTAAACACTGGCGTGTAATCTTGTCTTGAAAGACAAAACTTTTCAATCTTGTCAAAGATACTCAACACCCTTCTTCTTCTTACTTCAAAGGCTTTGAAGAAGAACAGAAACAGAGCATTCAGTGATGGCGATGAGCAAGATCATTACTTTCTCTGTGATTCTCTGTCTGTCAGCTCTGGCTATTGCAGTTGCAGGCAGAGTAGTGGGGCCTCTATTGCGATTTCAGGACAAACCCAGTTTTCTGAGACCAACATTTAGTCGCATTTTTGATACTTCAATGTATGGTACTCTGCAGCTCAACAACGGATTGGCTCAAACGCCTCAAATGGGGTGAGTCCCAATTCGTGGATTGTTTTGTTTTTGTGTTGAAAGTTCATAAAATTTTGTTCTTTATTGGTTTTGCAACTAATCCATGTTCTCGGATTTGCTTGGTTTATGGTAAAGGTGCAATCTTTTGGGGGGTTTTGAAATTTTAGGGAGGGGTTTTGATTTGGAATTGCAGTTATGTTTATACCCATATGGTGGTTTTTTTTATGTATGAATGAGAGTTGTACTTGATTGTGTGAAGCTGTTGTTGGATGATTGCTGTATTGTTGTTTCAGTTCTTGAGGATATTTTGTATTGATTTTGTGTTTTTGCGTTGTGATCATATTTGGGCAGGTGGAATAGCTGGAATTTCTTTGCTTGTGATATTAATGAAACTGTGATCAAGGAAACAGGTATCGATTTTTACCCTCACCATTTAGTCATTTACATGGAGTTTTAGCAGTTTGTTAATGATCAACGGTTTTGTGATGATTGTGTGACACATGAGTCTTATTATGTTTGGCGAATATATGTTTCTATAACTGAAGAAGTTAGCATTTTTCTATCGGTTCAAAGAAGGAAAACATTTCTTCACCTCCACTAATCTGGAAGCACTGACTTTTATTTGATGATTGACAGCTGATGCACTCATCTCAACCGGATTAGCTGATCTAGGTTATGTGTATGTCAATATAGGTATTATTCTGCGATACCCTTTGATATTCAGTTGATTCAAGATTTTGTATATTTATGATGTAACTCACCGTTGTTTACTGCAGATGATTGCTGGTCTTCCCCAATACGAAATTCTGAGGTCCGTTGAATTTCGTTTCTTTGATCAAAATATAGTTCTCACTGTATTTACAGTTTGTATCAGCATTTGAAGATTTTGTGCTCTTGGGGAACACCAGATAATTTGTTTTATATTTAAAAGTAGCTGCTTCAAATGTGACTTGTATATCTGATTTCAATACTCTAAATCTGTGTGGGACAAATATTTGCAAACTTTCTGTTACAGAAACGTTTGTTTTCATCAGAAAAGCACACTTTTGAGTGGATTTATATGTAAAATCTGGAATTTCTCAAAGTTCTTATTTGATTGACCAGGGTCAACTTGTCCCTGATCCTAAAACATTTCCATCGGGAATTAAAGCTCTTGCCGATTACATACATGGGAAGGGCCTGAAGCTTGGAATCTATTCTGATGCTGGGTAGGTCTTAGTTGAATATTTGTTCGTTATGCAGACTAGAATTTCCTAACCACTCATCTCAAGTAACCAATTGCATTTTGAAGGGTTTTCACATGTCAAGTTCGACCAGGCTCACTTTATCATGAAAGTGATGATGCAAAGCTGTTTGCTTCTTGGGTTAGTTTCTGATTCCTTGATTGAATTTCAGTCCATTTTTGACATCTTAAGTTGTGACTTTGTGGAGGACTCATGTCATTTAGAACATATTGACCTCAATGTGAGTTGGGCTTATTTCTACTTAAAATTAGAGCCTTGATCTTCTAACTTGATTACCCACAATGTCAATAGACTTATTTTGTGTGTTGATGCTTGCAGTAACATGTTATTTAAAGTTTGTTATTACTCCTCATCTTGAAGTTATTGATAATTAATGCATAATGTTAATATTCTAGGATGTAGATTATTTGAAGTATGACAACTGTTACAATCTGGGTATCCCACCAAAAGAACGGTATCACCTCCTCTTAGTCTCATTTTAGTTACTAAGTAATCACAGAGTGGCTCTATATTGATTTGATATGGTTTCATAATTTCCAGGTACCCTCCCATGCGTGAGGCCTTAAATACATCTGGACGGACAATTTTCTATTCACTTTGTGAATGGTAATTCAGTTTATCGATTATGCCTTATACTGTCTGGCTTAATTCGCTGTCAGCTTGACGGAACATTGATCCATAAACAATGACAGGGGTGTTGATGATCCTGCTTTATGGGCTGGGAAGGTTGGGAATAGTTGGCGTACAACAGATGATATTAATGATTCATGGGCAAGGTTATAACTCTTTATAACTCTAATGATTTGTCAATGTTCTACATGCACACACATTGTAACAAATAATTTCACGAAAACCCTCACTATTGTCTGAGGTAAATGCTATCACCTCAGATGAAATCTTAGGTTTACAAATGCCTAATTAGTTCCAAGTTGATGGGGCATGTGTACTTAATTCAGTAATGGGATAAAATGTTTCACACTTGTTGTGTGTTGCTTCTTTCTGTTCTCATTTGTCTCCAAGATCTTATATACGTCATTCTAAAAAGAATATCTTATGTACGTGAACCTTAGTTTTACCCTCTAGAAGAATTTGTCATTGTTATTTGAACTTAAATTTATACCGAGTAAATTTGTTTTTCTCTGTTATTCAGCATGACTACAATTGCTGATTTGAATGACAAGTGGGCGTCGTATGCAGGACCTGGTGGATGGAATGGTACAGACTTGACCTTTTTGATTTAGATTTTGTAAAGGCATGGGCATTCGTACTCCGATTTAATTGTTCTCACCGCTCCATTCTATTCTTTTGGACAGATCCGGATATGTTGGAAGTTGGCAATGGAGGCATGAGTTACCAGGAATACCGTGCTCATTTTAGCATCTGGGCTTTGATGAAGGTCCTTGAAGTTCTTTTCTCTTTTCCTGGTCTGATATTAGGATATACATAAGTTTGTTGGATATCCCATCCCAGCAATTCGGATTGAACCTTCCTGCCACTTTTCAAGTTGCTTGAAAAAGAACTTATAAGCTAGTTCATTGAAGTTTATCTATGATCAATACTAGTTTCCCACCATGCTGTTCAGTCTGATTGTTTGCCAGTTGGTGTATATTAACCTAATTCAATTCCAGTCTGCAGGAGACATAAAAATATATAGTTTCGTGTCATTCACCCATATTAGCTTACTTTCTTTAATTTACACTGAAAGTTGGGATTTGCATTTTCCAGGCCCCTCTTTTGATTGGTTGTGATGTTAGAAACATGACTGCAGAAACATTCGAGATTCTAAGCAATGAGGAGGTTATTGCTGTAAACCAAGGTAATGGTGTTGGTGGTGGTGGTGGTGTGTGTGTGTGTGTCTAATTTCTCTGAAGTAAGATTTTGCTATATCTTGCAATTTATGTATATATACAATTGCATGTCTTTTTTAACTTGTGAAATCTAAATCAGAGAGGACTTATTTTGTTGCAGATTCTCTTGGGGTTCAGGGAAGAAAAGTGAATGTTTCAGGAACAGACGGGGTCTATCAGGTCTGTTCTCCTCAATAGATATAAAAGTGATGATACAACTGTTAAAATGCACATTCAATGTCATGTACTCATATGACTAGTACAAGCTCCCTACCAATCCATGTGGCCACGTCGGGCTTTGTCAGGAAGTGTCTTTCTTTCCTGTTGTACCCTCTTCCTTCCGGCAACAATAACATAACTTTAATAGGGTTCAGAATATTTGCACTTGCACTTGCTTCTGCCTGTGCTGTCTAAACGGTTAACAGTAGCTTTGTTAGAGAACAAATTAACACAGGAAACTTGGCAGTTATGCTGTGTCAGTGACATATATTACTCTGGAAGAAAATAACTCCTCACTGCATATATCTTGACCGGCAAATGTGATTTGTGTTTCCAGGTTTGGGCAGGTCCTCTATCTGGACATCGTTTGGCTGTTGCTCTTTGGAATCGGGGTTCAACAACAAAGACTATAACAGCTAAATGGGAAGCACTTGGACTTCAGTCCAGCATTAGTGTTTCTGTGAGAGATTTGTGGCAGGTGAGGAAGCTGAAGTCTATGGAAATCGGTTAGCTTTAATTTTTACCGTGTAACTAAGTTTCTCTATTTTATACTTATTTCATATCCTAACTGCTTGCCGCACAAACTAGTTACGGATAATGCCGTGTCATCATTTGGTGCTCTGGTTGATGCTCATGACTGTCACCTGTACCTCTTCACTCCCCAGACTGAGTCATTAAGAAATGTATTTTAGCCTTGGCTCAAAGCACCCTTCTAGGATGCCCATTTCTTAGTGCCTCACACTCATCTTCTGGAAGAGTTTGTGGCTGTAACCAGTGCTTTTGCCCGAACTTGGATGGTGCACTGCTCAGTAAAATACTATGCCTAAACCCTAAACCCTAAATCCTATCTGTAATTCTCACTTTCGTGTCCCAGTGTATATGTTGTGTACTCATATAGAACAATGATCCGATGTTCAAGTAATAATATATGATGAACAGCGCAGAACATTTGCTCTGCATTATCTTTACTGTTGGAATCTGATAATCAGTAGGTAATTACCATAGGGCAGGAGCATATTCTTAATTTCAAATATCATGGCAAATTCCCTGTTAATCCAACTTCAAAACTGTATACATATTTATCCAGATTCCATGTCACTTTTTGGGAGCTAGATCTTGGCAAGTATCGGTTTCACCTTTGTTCATCATCCGAGTCCAAGCCTCATATTCCACGGTACATATATGGTTCAGTTATACTGTTATAGCACATTGGCCTTGCAATTTCTTTACCAGTTGAATATGATCAATGGAAGCAGATCTTCTCTCGTAAGCATATATTTTCTTTCAACTGAAAATATCTAGAAAAGAGACAAATAATCGACGGGAGTTGAAACAAAGTTTACATAATCATCTAGAAAAGGTAGGAGATAAAATTTCACCGTCACTATCGGTTATAGAAGTTCTTTCTTTGTAATATTGGCTTCTTCAGTTACTGAACCAATATTACATAAATCTCATCCCAGGCTGGAGAATAGGTAATGATTCCTGAGTGCACCTCCTGCGCTCATACACAAGTCTCTGCACAGTATGAAAACTCTACTTGAAACTCCAAGAACGTAACTGAAGTCTCTAAGAGATTTGTTTTGCTACCCAAAGGCGGAAAATCTTAATCTTTATCGTCCAACTAGAGCTTCTCTTTTTTGACCTCATCACTGCTTGACAAAGGCGGAAAATCTTTATCGTCCAACTGGAACTTCTCTTTATTGATCTCATCAGTGCTTGAACATGCTTGTTGACTTGGCATTCCCATTACAGGGACCCCTGGTCTAAAGTCCAGAGTATCAGAACTGCAAGAATATGCCCTTGTTTCAGGTGGATGCATTCCCAAAGGCAATGGCACAGGCCCCAGAACCCCAAGACTACAATCCTCATTTGTGTGAGGGGGCACCTGGGGTTGAAGAGATGTCCAGGTTTTGCCAGATTGATCAACTTGTGAAGGTGTGGGCACTTCCGTGCCTAGAAGATGTGGAAATTCCTCAAATGAAAGATCAGAGCTGCTTTCAAGTACACCAGTATTTGTTCCTGAGGTGACCTCATCCTGGTTAGCCTTTTGGGCTGGTTTCATCATCACCCGACGAGTTCTATACTCGGGCCTTCTCCTCATCTTTGAATGCACAGGTCTGTAATGAGGACTCTGCAAATACATGAGCATTTTAGTTTTAGACCAAAAAACAGCTAGTCTCTCAGTTACCAAGCATATGACAAAAATCTGAAAATTTTGACAGTATCCATACACCAAAGAGAAAAAAAAGGTAGAATTTAATATACCCGATCAGGTATGTACGTGCCAGTTCCTCGCATTGTCTTCATATTAGCAGTCTGTTGAGAAGCACAATGATAGAAAGGTAATGCATATGCATTCACTGACATTCGATCAAAGACATCCCAGTTAAGTTGCTCCAGAGACCAATTCCTGGCATTCCATGCGGTGTTATTCTGGACTTGAGAAGGTGGAAGACATGACTGGGAAGATAAATGTAAGCTTTGATCGTGAAGCGCATAAGCATACAAGATCCCCCCATAATTATAATCATAGTCCCCAGTGAGGTTAGATGGTATAGATCTTCCACTACCAAATGCAGGTACAGGAATTTGAAGATCTGGTCTTTGTCCCCTGCCATTCCTATCTATAGTTGACATAAAGAACTCCTTCTGAAGTTCTGCACCTATGCTTTCACCCGGTAGCGCTAGAATTTTTCTAAGCTGCTTTTCTCCAAGAGCAAAAGCAGATTTAATGCGCTTGAAGTTTCCTGGAGATAATTTGTTGGTGCACTATCATTAGCCAATTATCATACAAAACAAGTAAGAAAATGATATAAATACAGGAGTGGGATGTATGCAACTTGAATTATAGACTTAATAAACCATAATCCAAAATAGACTATAGATTGTTTAAAAGATACCATAATCTTCCTAATCAAGTCTCCATATAAGAGTAGTTATTATTACAAGACAGTAAAATCATAATGTCGGTCACTATAATTTATTGTGCAACTTAATTCAGCATTAGGGTCATGGTTTGGTGCGATGATTGGAGTAAATACTGAAAAGCACAAGGGCTACATCAACATTTAAAAAAGAACTTCATGCAGAAATGCTAATAATATGCTCTATTCAAATCCCACCTCCTTGAACCTGCTTAGGTGATATAAACAAATAATCCCTGGCTCCTTTATTATCCATAAATATTCTGCTCCAAAATATCACCATTTGAAATAAACAACAGATTTTCCCAATTTCAATGTTAGGAATTGGATGTGGTTTGAATATTTCAAATTCAGTGCACTCCCAGTTCCCTTAAGGAAGGACCAAACAGTGATCCAGCAAGAAAAAGTGGACAAGTACCTGAAGTAACACTGCGGCCTAGATTGTTGTTGTCTTTTAGAGGATCCACAACGTTGAGGTGCTTGATTGGGAAGTCCTGCATTCTAGCTACATTTATTTTTCTTGGATCTGATACTGCATCTATGCACTTCCTCACAAATTCCTTAGGGAGCAGAAAATTCTCCCCCTCATTTTCTAGAATCTCTATATCAAGCGGCATAGTCAGAACATCTCCACTATAGAAGTAACAAATTCATTACAATTTATGTTACCAAACATCATTTACCTCTGATTTTATCAACGGATGATAAAGAAACTGGACCATTGATACTGATGCAATAATTTTGCCAATCAAAATTGCCATAGTATTCCAAAAATCTATGAAAAACCTGTTAATAGAACATAAAATCGCATTCAAGCTTCACAAATGCAAATGCCAAAGTTAAACTGAAAATTAAACATGCTCAACAAGAAAAAGGAAACACCTGTAGAGGTCCATGGAGTGATGAATGAAAGAGATTGATGATACACAAGACCAGTGTCTCTAGTGCATATGTTGAAATCAGGCCATGCGGTGCACCAAGGGTTCGGCTTTCATAATAGCACCAAGCTTTGATCAAGATTATACTCTTTTTAAAAAGGTGGTCTCTTCCAATGAACTGATCCATCTGTATAGAAGGCAACACCAGGCAGGTCATTTATAAAGAAATATAAAGGCGTATGAATTTTAAATGATCAAGTGAGAGACCGTATTGAAACGAATAGACATTAAGTCTACAGCCAAGTTTTTCACCAGAAGAAAATAAGTTTATTACCATGTGTATATATTAAGTTTTGTCGGGTTCCAATTCACTGAAGATAGAACTAAACATAAACTGGAAGGTTGCAGATTGTTAAGATTCATACTGGGATCTCCAACTCTGATAATATATCAGTTTAGAAAAAAAATAAAAAATCTTTTGGTTACCACTGTTCCCAAAGAACTTAGATGCTTGCTATGGAACAACAGTTATTTATAATAAAACAGTAGACATGGAGGAGGTAGCAAATACAGAAAAGTCACAGGTAATGAAATGTTGTGTGTATCTAAGTTTGCGAGTCAATTGTACAAAAGTATCTTAGAAGGAAAACTCAAGAAAGCACAATGTACACAGATATTAATTCTAGTTAGTGCATATAAAAACTGAGCTTGCTATTATATGCATAGGGTATTGACTGAACCTGCTCCAGAAAGCACAATGTACACAGCCCCGCCACCTGGTTGAAAGATATATCAACAGGTATGTTATTCACAGTGCATTTTATGATCTTAACCTGCCACAAAAACCAATAAAAAAGAGGACAAAATACAGGTGAGCACCCTTTTCTTCTCGTCCAGAAAACTAAGAAAATATAATACCTTCCTTTATGCAACATGATTGGAGAAAAGTAAAAAAATAGGGCAGTGAAATGTTTTCCTTTTCTCTAGGAAAAGAGCAATGGAAATAATTTCTGTACACACAATGACGTACACAAGTGTGAGCACACCAGAAGAAAACCCAGTAAGAACAGTCTGGTCTAGCCCGAATCCCAACTGTTCCACAATAAAGCCCCAATTAGCTTTTGAGCATCCTTGCATACCAAAAAGGGAAGCACAAAGTTATTTCATCGGTATTGCAAAAGCATGGCATTGAGCCCCATCAAGACTTTAAGAGCAGAAGTGGGGAAAGGGGTCATCTATAATTTTATCAAAAAAAAAAAAAAACTCATCGATAAGCATATAAGGATGGGGTAGAGTGATGGAGCACTTGTCTCTAGGTTAAATTGTAAAAAGCCGCTGCATATTTCTGTTATTTCTTACGCTCAGTCCTCATCTTTCCTTTCTTTTCTTTTCTCTCACTCAAACACATTAAATTATTAACTTATTTTACACCTTTCTTAGAAACGGAGAAATTATATAGCAATTAACATCCACACTCCATACATTTCCAATGTCGCTATTTCCATATTAACCTGATATATTTATGGTTCAGGATTTCAGGGTCATCAATATGAAATTCACTTTTTCATCGTAAGTTCTCACATCAAACACAAATGAAAACTTTCGCAATTTGAGATTTGCAGACACCGAGATCAGGTCATGCTCTGAAATAACAGGCAATCTCAGACACAAAAGAGCCTACTTCAGCATGGATATAGACCAATTCATTGGGTATACACATAAAGCTGTTATAGTGATCATTGTAAAGTATGTTAAGTATTCAAGAACCATTGAATATGGGAGTAGAAAAAAAAAAAACAGTTTTCGCAAGGCACTGTTATGTATATTATGGACATAACTAAAAAATACTGTCTTTTAAAGTACCAGGTGCAGAAGGTACTCGTTGGGACAAAGAGGGTAGATTCTTACTTTGTCAAATGCCTTTCGAAAATCACTAGTTGTCAAGATGAAGAAAAATCACACTTAATCCCCCACACTCTGGATACTGACAAGGATCTAAAGTATTAGGGTGGTCTAATATGATACAAGGGGGTACAGATTTGCCTCACAAACACTTTAAAACGTTGGAGAAAGAGAGAGAAGAAAAAAAGGACAATTATAGCATTTGGACTTTTCCATTCAAAGCATACGGTGGTGATAAATAGCCCTCGACACAACAACTAAACTTTTGACAATTATAAACAAATTAAATAGAGAACATACTTCACCCAAGATTTTAAACAAATGCAAAGCAATTGTAGGACCAAAGATAAGAAATTTAAACCTTCACATAAACGCAACGAATATCTTCAACCAGGAAAGCCGTTTCTTTTGGTGCACCTTCAAGGAGACCACACACATCTCCCGCTAATTCATCCTCCCTGTTCCGATGGCAGATGACTGTTAAGTCAATATCTCCGTCAGGAATATATGTCTTCAGAGGGGTTGAGCCAAAGGACAAGACCTGCAAGGAATGCACATGCAGGTGTTAATAATCTCTCTCTTCTTTTCTTTGTTCTTTTTTCTTTTTTTGGGAAAATGATATATCCTCATTTTATCAAGGAACAATAATACAAACTGACTTCCCTCAGCAGAGTGAGCACTATAGATAGGCTATTAAATTTCAAGTCTACCGTCCACAAGATGAAACACGTGGATTTCAAGCAAGTGACGATCAGATTCCCATGTAGGGCAACATAGGCAATGTTTTAATCTAGAAATAAAAGCACGTAGTACCAGGTCCACATCCACAGGATATTAAAACACGTGGAATCAATGCAAGTGACAATCATATTCTATACAGTGGCAACTACGTAAAATTTTAATAAGAACAAACACATGCATTTGAGGTCCACATCCACAGAATGATTTACATGGATCGCAATTAAGTGACAAGATTCCTGATATGAATAGCCACTTCGGTCTATACATATGATAACTCTTCATCAGCAAATACTATAAGCATGTCCAACACCACAAGTAGCATATGATATGCCATAACATACCTCAGGTGGAAGCTTCCTATATAAGTTCCCAAAACATGAGTAAGATATAGCAAAATGATACAGGTATATAACTTGAAAGAAGAATGAAATTCAAAAATCTTTGAATTCATCAGAGATTTTAAAATTTTTGTAATACAAAAATAAAACCAGGAACTTCAAAAAGAGCTAAGGATGGAGCATATAATTATCCCAATATTAGCTGTCTGTACAATTCAAGGACCTTTCAGTTATTTTATTCTTCCAGTTGTAAAGTATTGTAGACAACCTAAAGATTTAATCAGGGAAACCCTATCTATAAAACCAAGTACTGCAATTCATTGAGTACCATACTAATCATCATACAAAGACTCCAAAAGAAGCATGGACTTCATGTAATACAAAGTATCTGTGAACCCAAATAGCCAGCCTCATTATCCACCCCCCCCCCCCCCCACAAAAAAAACAGCAAAAGAAAAAGAGGAACTGGGGAAGTCGCACCTCAGTTCCAAAACAACCTTTGATAACCCTCTGAATGTAATCAATAATCTCCCTCCGCCTCCATTCAGAAGTTACATTTGGTTGAACAGTCCATAGGATCTCTTCGACTCTTTTCTCAACTACCAACCATTTATCAGTTGAGAGTCCAGAAGAGTTGGAGCCTGAACAGGGCAAAACCTTCTGAAAATCTTCCATAAGCATAAAAGGTGAAACTTTGACCTGTTGAATATACCAGAATCCACAGGCAGTTCCCAGTGATGAATTTCACAAGTGACTGTATCCACAGTTCTAGAACCCTGGGGAATCAAAAAGTTTGAGATTATAACATAAAAAAGAAGTTTTGACTTGGGAAGTGGAATGAAATGGGAAGGTTAATAACGATTCTGTGAACAGAGTGAGAAGGATACCCAAACTTTGTGATCCAAGAGAGATTTAAGTCAATGAGTAGCAATTGATCCAGGATATGGATATATAGCAGAAATTCGAAATTAAACAGAAAATTGGATATTTTAAGAATGTATCCAGGGTAGATTCATATCTTATACATCCTTAACTCTGTTTTATACAAGGACATGCTTATAAAAATCATGCTCAGAAATAAATTGGGGCTATTGTGACATGTGTGACATCAGGATAGGTAAGGGAACTTATAAGAAGAAAAAACAGAGAAGAAGAAATTCAAGTCAATATATGAAGAAACGGTTCTGCAAATAAGGTAAAAAAGTAAAAGAAAAGGACAGAAGTAATATAATTAATAAAGAAGAAAAACAACTGTCTTCCTATCTCCACTCATGGGAAGCTGCCAACTTGGATTTAAAGCAAATAGCAGAAACAAAGCAAAATAGTGAAAGGCAAAGATATGCAATTGGACAAATGAGAACACATCTTTCTGCTAAGGGGACTCGTACTAACATTGGAAAGGTCTCAATCAAGAGTCTCGGCGAGATAAAGTTCAGTCTCACTCTACTCAAATTTGCAGGTTTGCAATGGATTCTCCTCCATAATTGAGTAAACAAAAAAAGATAAATGCAATAAGGTTAAAAATGTAATCTGCAGGCTTCCAAAAATGGTACTAAAGGCACCACTAGTCCATCCTTGGGTTTTTCTCATTGTTGCCTCCCCAACTTTTACCATAACAATAAATTACTGACCCTCATTAATAGTGAATCCAATCCATCCTTCCCCAAATTGAATAATAATTGAATTGGTGAACTAAAATAAAAATCAATGCACTGGGGTGGCAAAGAGATTTAAACCTTTGTTGTTTATACTAATACCAGATTCACTTATCTTCCTACTAAAGCATCAGTTACAGCCTACAGGGGTACTCAATAACTGCCATGAGGACTCCAAGAAACTACATACCATGTTAGAGAGGGAAATTGACTCTGCTGCATTGACCACACCCTCAGTTGTGTATATCAGCATGTCCACATTAATTTTGAACTCATGACCAGCAGAAACTATTCAATGTGCCAGCGGACTAGGTCTCATTCTAGTAAAAAAGTGGTGGATCAACCACACTATCATTAGAGTGCACGGCAATGAATTTAACATATTGTATAGGGGACTCAGACTACCTGAGTCCTATTGTTTTGTGTTAGTATTATGTATTTTACGGCTGGGGAAATGTGATTTTTATGACAGAAAATTTGTGAATTTGTGACTGCAGGAATGCAACAACATTACATCCCAGTTGCAAGGTGATTCATGTAACCTACTTATCAATATTCACTTTAAAAAAAACAAGAGAATAACTACAGTTGGCTTTCAATAGAACTTCAAAACCCATTAATCTAAGCTATGAACGATTAAACAAAATTTAATTATCAATTCAAAAGGGCTTAAAAACCATCAACCTGTCTTTCGATCATATGAGAAAATTACAGAGAAAAATAAAATAACTGGAAAAAAAAAACTTCCACAGCATTGTATATTGTCGTATAATCGTATATACATTTGTCCAGGGTGAATTCTAAGAATAGCTCTTTTTAAAAATAAAAAAAAATCTTTAAACAAATAAACATCAAAGCAGAGACAATGCATGATAGAAATCAAAATGAGAATTCCACTTATCACAAAAATCTTGAATTGTCTGGAAGATATTATAAATTTATGTCCTAGCCTATGGTAAATGTTCAAGCCACATTTCTGGCCCTATAAAAAAAGTTAGATACGAAAGCTATCACATGTGTTAACCAACTTGAAAATAAAAGTAAAGGATCCTTACCCAACAAAGTCACTCCTACAAGGCAGTCAGTAGAATTCAAGGGGTTTAACTATTCTTGTTTTCATGTTCTTGAGTTTCTTGCTATATTTGGTTACTTAGATACTTTCAAGTGCCGACCATCCAAGAACAACTCTTCTATAATGTGTGCACGGTATCATCATATCCTTCATGTTTCTCTCTATCCCTCTAAAAGTTAAAAACCATCATGCCACAGATACGTCCAAAAATTAAAATTAAAACTTAATCAACATGATGTTTCTCTCTATCCCTCTTAAAGATGTAGGGCATTATTAGAAGCAACATGATGCTATAACCAAACCCCGGAAGCCAATCCAAAACGTGAACAAACCAAACTACCAGTAACCTTCTATCTGTGCCGGTCCTAGAAAACACTTAAGTTCATCAATAACAGCCTAATTGTAAACACATTAGAACTAGTGCAAAATCAATGAAAACTCCCATTTTCCAAAAGAGCTAACTTGCAAGTAACATTCATCAAATCCACATAAACATATCAAAATAAGAAACTATAACAATCATTCACTACAATAACCAATATAGAAATTCAGGCAGCTTTAGAATTTTACCTTTCATGGTGCCCCATAGTTTTCTTTCTTCTTCTCCTGCGCTTCATCTTCCTCCTTGGGCTAAACCTAAAGCTTCCTTCTTTGTTGGACCCACATGAGCACGACGAGCAGCATCTTAAACCCTAATCAAAACCCTACCCTTCGTTCCAATCAGACCTCAAATTTTTGGGGATCCAAGCAAAAAGGTCTGGCCTTTGCCAAACAGAGAACGCGTCCGACGTGGACAAGGAAGCCGGTGGATTATTTGAGAGCTATTGCGCCGGCGCCGACGGCGAAGTCGGGTCGGATCTCCCTTATCAAAAATAGAAACAATCCCCCCAAATTCAGTCAAGAAAACTATGGAACAGTGGGTCCCAGATGACGTGGCAGGAACGTGTAATTTATTGATATAAATGGGTTGACCCGCCGATCCGGCCCAAACAAATTCCCGCCATGTCGTTGGCTCTCTCTTCTCCTAAAACCCTATCCCCTTTCTCATTTCTCTGCAACCCTAAACCAAACCCCCAAATCCCCAAATTCGCAACCCTAAACCACAATCCGGACCCAATCGAACACAAATCGGAGCACCAAACCGAACGAGGGCTCAAATTCGACACCGGCGACACCTTCTTCCGGCACGAAAGCGCCACCGGCCGGGACCTCGGGATCCTCGCCGCGACGCTGTACAAGAAATCCAGAGGCAAACTGCGGGTGCTGGATGCTCTCTGCGGCTGCGGCGTTCGGTCTCTGCGCTACCTGGTGGAGGCCGAAGCTGATTTTGTGTTGGCGAATGACGGAAATGTAGAGAGCCGGGATGTGATCACGGCGAACTTGTCTCAGGTGGAGGAGGAGAGGTGGAAGGTGACGCTTATGGATGCGAATCGGATAATGACCGAGTGTTATTTGAATAGGGATTTCTATGATCTGATTGACATTGATTCGTTTGGTAGCGACTCGTCGTTTCTCAGGTCGGCGATTAATGCGTTGAGGATGGATGGGTTGCTGTATGTTACCTCCACCGATGGTTTCTCATCCGGTGGGCGCAGGCCGCAGCAGTGAGTGTTTATATGTGCATTGACAATTTTGTGAGAAATCTAGCTTGCATTTTAACACTGATGATTTGGTAATTTGCGTGTGTAGAACTTTAGCTGCGTATGGAGCGTATGTTCGGCCTATGCCCTATTCGAATGAGCTTGGTTTGAGGATGCTTATAGGAGGGGTGGTGCGGGTGGCTTCTGTGATGGGGTACCGTGTTGTTCCACTGTTTTCATACTATTCGTATCATGGTCCTGTTTTCAGAGTGATGCTGCGTGTCATTCGTGGGAAGCTCCCTGATAGCAGGTGATTTTATGGTTTTTGTAGTTGGGATAGCTGTGTGATTTATTATGGCTCTATCTTGATGGTTGTCACTTGCTTTATGTTCGCAACAGGCATTACGGTTTTATTAGCTACTGCCGTGATTGTGGAAATTCTCATGAGTTTTCATGGGAAGAACTTGGTCGGATATGTTGTCCCTGCAGTGATTCAAAGGTATAACTATGTGTTCAAAGTTTTTCTTACCAATTTATTGTATGATGTTTTGTTCCCTAGTTGTTCTCTCTTTCCTGAAAATCTTTCTTGTTTAGCACGCATTGCTCTTGTAGAACTCAAATTAAGGGCCTTCTATGACTATGACATTTAGGCTATAATGCATGTCTAGTCCTAATAATCATATGATCTCGAGCCCTCAAGTCTGGGATTTAAAATGGAACACACAATGTAGGCTTTAATACATGACTAGTCTTATCACTCGTATGGCTTTGATTACCTACTTTATGCATCGGGAGACAACTCCATAACCTTTCCCCTAATGGACCGGAAGAGATCATCCTCCTCATTTTGCTTGTATTTCAGTCTATGAGGTCAATTACATGAATTCTCGTCTTCCCCATATTTTTAAATCATGTCAAATCTCGTATGAAATCGAAGTTTATTATGGGAGCTCAAACAGAGCCTCCTGATGAGTTCAGGGCTGGTCTAGGCCTGTATTCATGCTCCCTTATCTAAAATTTTCATTGTTATCGAGTTTTTTGTTAATAGTTTTTCTCATTGGCATATGATAAATGTTCAAGAAGTACACTTTTAGTCATAGGCACTAAGAAAGTTAAGATTTATATGTACTAAGCTCTGTTAGTTCTTTCCAGGTTTCTATGTCACTAGTTGTTTCTGGTCCTCTCTGGACAGGGCCTCTTCATGATGCTGCTTACATTACAGACATGTTAACTCTAGCAAAGGAATGGGGATGGGCAAGCAGTGACACAGAAACTGATCTTGACAAACTTTTGAATACAATGGTGGCTGAGAGTGACCCTAGATTACCATTTGGCTTCATCAACTTGGACGAGGTACACACTTATTATCATTGTTCTTTTCTATTTCAGGAAGTTCTTTATCTGGTGGTAGATGATGACTTGTCTATCTATCTGTCCCAGGTAGCAAGCCGTGCAAAAGTAAATTCACCGGCGCTCAAAGCCGTTGTGGCTGCTCTTCAAAAGGTAATCCCACAGTACTTTAAACATTCTTTGGGGTTGGATAAATCAGTCATGTTGGAGTTTCGGGTTGTTCAGGACTCGGGAGTATTATGGGACAGTTTGTCTCAGTCCAACGCATAATACTGTGGTCGGTTATACTCTTTTGCAGGAAGGATATGCTGTGAGTAGGTCACATATCGAGTCCAATGCGCTCAAGACAAACTGTCCAATGTCAGAATGCATTAGAATTGCCCAAGAACTACAGCAGTGACATTGATGAATGACATGCCAGTTTAAGTTGCATCTTGTCCGGTCTGTGCATGAAAGAGTTGGTGCTCGCGGATAGAACTAGTGTCACCGATCTCAGGCAAAATGTGTGCTTGTGCAATAACTATTTGGAGCCTTAAGTTTCACAATTTTTTTTGATAGAAATGGTTTCACAGTTTTATGACAGATCAATTTTTGGCACTCTTTAAAACCCCTCAAAATAGGGAACACGAACATCGATTATACAACTCTTTCAATATGATTTGAAGAAATTGTAGCCAATTACAAGGTCCAATAGCTCAAGTTCAGCGAGAAGACTGTCGCTATAAGCAATTATACTTCTAAATGGAATGTGAAAATAAGTGTAGCTGACAATTTTTGTAGTATTAGACCGTCAGCATTATTTATTTCAAACGTTATTTCTTTGATGCTGTAAACTAAATAACTACCAATCACAACATTAAGGTTATTATGTGAATGCCAAATTCATCCTGCACCTCATGTATGTAGGAATAAGACGGAGCCTTAATTAGTGATTTAGATGCTCATTAGAGATTACGCCAAGGAAACAAAAATGAAACAAAATCGTAATTAACTATTTAAGTTGCATTATCTCAAACAAAACATCCATAAACAATAGTTTAATCCTCAAAAAGTTGAATATCAAAAACCATAACAGGTCCAGCAAGTTGTGTAGCTAAAGGGAAACATCAATAACAGAAGAGGCTTCACATGCTCGTTAAGTACGAGCAGGAGCAGGAGCGGCAGCTCCAGCAGGTCGGGGTCCTGCACCAGGTGCTCCAGGCCTTGGGGCATCATCCTGAAAAGTTCAACAGTTCAACAACTTATATAAATCGACAACAGAGAACCAGCAAAAACATGGAAGCAACTGTATTAATAATCTTATTAGAAATGAAAATATCTGCTTGCAAAACATAAATCTATGCACATTGTGTTTTGCCACTACAAAACTAAAAGAGGATGTTACTGAGTACCGAAAACCTTTTAATGACTAAAAGATATTGCCATGTTTCACTCCCATTCCATTCCATTAAAACTAGTTATCTCAGTCTATATGAATTACTGCCATCAACATGATGAACTGCAGATGCCACATGCACAGAATCATATGAACAAGTAAAACCTCTGCAGGAAAGCAAGTTTCTATGGCCATATACTAACAGCTTATATCCATATGATACAGTCTCTATTCATTCCATCAATAAGGATAGAGCACAGCATTACCATCTATAAACCCGAAACTAATAAATCAATCAGCAACCTATAAACATGGAGGAGGAGCTTACCCTGCGTCTGATGAATCTCTGTGGTGGCTCACGGTTCCTCCTGTTGATGCGAGATCTGACCCTCACGACGTGAGAGTGAATAGCACATGACACACAGTACTGCATCTTAGCGTACAGCTTCGGCAGAGTGTACTCTACACATCACCAAAACAAAACAAAAACACTCAGTTACTCATTCACTCATCCAAAAAAAAATCCAAATCACAATTTCAGATACAAATCAATACGAAAATGAAAACACTTACGCTCATAGACACAAGCCTCCTGCACATCTCTCACCGCAGCTTGCTCCACGATGTTCCTCACCAAGACCCTCTTGACAGCCTTGTCCTATTCCAATCCAAATCACTCGAATCAAAAATCCAATCCGCCTCAATTTCATATAGCTAAATGTGTTGCATAGATATGAATCTCAAACCCTAACCCTAACGGTTACCTTGGGGCAGCACTTGCCGCAGTTGGAGCAGCGGATGAACTTGGTGTGGCCGCGGCCGTGTTTGTTGCGACCGCCATTCCTGCGTTTGAAAGTCTGCGAAAACAAAGATGATTAGTTAAGACTGAATCGGAAGAAGAAGAAGCGACGGAGACGGCGGAGAGAGAGAGAAACGGAGGCGGAGATCTACCATGGTGTTCCGAGAGAGATCTGCAGCTCTGGGAGTCTCGGCGGCTTAGAAGCTTAGAAAGTGAGCGGTTTCGGGATGGGTTGGGTTTTATATGGGGAAGGGGCTGACGCCCTAGTTAACAAAATGGGCCTTTAATTATTGCGAATTTGTAATTTCTACCCCAACGTTTTTACTATTTCTTTTTGGTCTACATGTTCTTCACCATTTTCACTTACATGACACTTGGATCTCCGACAATCACAAGTCTCTAATGGTAGCTTGTTGAGTCCTGGGGACTTTAATTATTGCTAAACCGTTCCCTGCCTTTGAGTTATGCTCAAGCTTTTCATTTCGATTGTTGTCGTGGGTTTGTTCTTTAGTTCTTCTCTTTCGAAAAAAATGGGTAAGAATAACACAAGATACAACAAGTGATACATCAAACAGATTTTATTCCAGCTAGTAAAACAGGGCAAGCCTCTATACGCCATAACAAACTCCTTCCAAATCGTTTTTGTAAGACGTTTGATTATACGGGGGGCATCGAATAGAAAAAACAGGTGTGCATGCTCTTGTACCGTCTCATTTTCATACAATAGTGAGAAGGCTTCATTTGTTACATGGATTGTTTATTTCATCAGCAGCTCAACTAGTTGCAACGCGACCCTTGTTTAGCTCAAGCACTTTCTTTCTCGTACACTTTACTGGCATACTTCCAATTGATGACCTTCCATATGTTCTTTAGATAATCTGGTCTCACATTCTTGTACTGCAGCATGAAAACCAGAGACGTATTAATTCATATCACATCATATGTGACGAGGAAACCCGGAAACCAAAGTAGTGACACAAAGGTAAGAAGACCGAAAACAAATGACAAGTTAAATGATAACTACAAATATCTAGGCCGTCCAAGTTGAAGATGAGTTAAATGTTACCTGTAAGTAGTACGCGTGCTCCCAAACATCAATGCCAAGCAAGGGCACTAAACTTGCTCCTTTGGTAACCAATGGGTCCTGAAACAAGTAATCAGAATTACCACACAGATGAACAAGAAGCTGCAACTTTACATGTACTCTGCATATCAGACAACTATAACAAGTCATAAGATTTGACTATACAAAGAATTTAAGGAAAGCAAGTAACCAACAGATCTTCAACACAAGTTCTATGGTTCTAGCGTCATAAAGTCGAAGGGAATAAAACTGAAGCCCAGGTGTTTGATCTTTACCTGATTTGCCGTAGTTTCAACCACAATCTTCTTCAATTCTTTGTCTAGAGCCAGCCACTACCATAAAAGGCATGCCAAGGGATTAGCAGACATCAAGCATAATGAATAAGCATCCAGTTAAATCACAAGATGCAGAATTTACCACCCATCCAGATCCCTGCAAGCCAGCACCTTCTGCATTGACCTTTGCGATTAATGCATCCAAAGAACCAAAGCTTTGGTCAATAGCCCAGCCCAGGGAAGCATGAGGGGCCTCACCACCTCCTTGCTGCCACAATAAAGAATATCACATTAGATAGACGAATACTCAAAGACAGGCTTGTATCATAGAGCAAACATATGAACTTACACTAACAGGAGCCAGGTTATTCCAGAAAATTGAGTGGTTGACATGACCTGCAAGAAAACAATTCCATTCCACATGAGCGAAGTTAACAGAAATTAAAAACAGGAAAAATCATGTAATATAATACGCAAGTGGTTCCAGGCTGAAAAGCAAAGAGAAAAATTGATCACATAAACAAGACACTATATCAAACGAAACAACTTCTAACAGTAATGATCGAAGCCCTCTTAATACAAATCTAGTCATGATACGCTTATTAAGGCTTCACGGCATCCAGTGTCACTTCGTTCAAATTCGATCCTCAAACACCTTTCCTTTACAAGACAAAATAGCTTCCTCTATATGTAAACATAGAATAGCAGCCTAATAGCGGAATTTTCGTTACTGGTAACTAAAATACACACACTTTTAAGCACTTCAACTACCAATTAGGTCACATTCATAACCAAATTCAATCATTTCCAGTAGCACATTGAACATCAACTACTCGAAAGCAATATTTCTACAGATAAACACACTGTAACCTTATTCCTAATCCGAAACGCAACAAACGCGGTTACCCAATCACAAAACCAACACACACAAAAATCACTAGAGAGATCAAACCGACCTCCGCCGTTGAATTTGATGGCGCTCTGCAGCTTCACGACGGCGGAGGTGTCGCCCTTGGAAATCGCGGCGTCGAGCTGCTCGAGAGCCTTGTTGTAGTTGGTGATGTAAGCCTGGTGGTGCTTCTGGTGGTGGATTTGCATGATCTCGGCGCTAATCGCCGGCTCGAGAGCGCCGTAGTCGTAGGGGAGGTCGGGGAGAGAGAACGTCTGCAATCCACGCGCGCCGAGAAGGTTCTGGAAACCTAATCCGGTGAGGGATTTTCTGGCCGCGAGAGCTCGGAGAGCCATGAGTAGGTCGCCGGAGTTCAGAAGAAGATTGGAGACGGTGAGAGAAAGGTGTGAGGGTTTTGACGAATGGGAGAGTGAGGTGTGTTGTGGAGTTCGGTATTTATATGTGAAAATGCTACCGACTTTTCTGCGAATCTAATAGCAGCAGCTCACAGATTCGTTTTGGGCCGGGTGCACCTCACCCGACTTTTACAGCCCACTGTTTTTCTTTAATTTTTTTTTAATCAAATAAAAACTCAAACGACTAGTCTTTTATGAGTTAATCAAAATTATTACCTCTCTTACGAGAGATTATCAGTACCGGTGGTTTTACTTCTTCTTCTTTTTTTCTTTTTTCTTTTTTCTTTTCTTTTCTGAGTGATAGAGCAGGCAATAAGACCACAGCGATAGAGTGACAATAGAAGCGTAGAACAATGTCTTCATCATATCATTAGTTTCTATAAATGTTTTTGGTCAAAGCGTTTATATTGGAAGGGGTTCGGCTGCTATACACATTTGTATGACATAAATCAAGCCGTGAGTTGTCCGATCGTCTAACAATTCAAAATTCAAGACAATCAGACGGCTTACGGCTTGATGTATGTTATACACATGTATAATAGAAAAGTCCATATTAGAAGTACCAAGTTTTTTGAACTAGCACTTGGAAGTTCATGTATAATCCAAACAAGTGTGGCTGCAATAGCAATGGAGGTTCTCATATTTTATAAGATGCATCACCAGATGTTAGTTTGGCTTGAGTTTGCAATCGGGCACAAGTTGGGACTTGAGAGTGTAGGAGCTGAGGAACATCAACAGGATCGGTGATGGTACTGCTCGGATGTATTTTCTTGGCAAAAAGGGATGTATGACATGAAGTCATGAACCACTGCTCCTTTCGTGCATACAATCACGAATTCACAATAAACAAACGCAGAATGGAGAGCTATGATATTAAGCAAACAAGACTAGAGCACAGTTATGACTAGCTGTAAAGGATGTAACTTCTCTTTATGTAATACTGTTTAAATTTCATTACAAAGGCGTACAAAACTGAACGATATTCTTCTGAACTCTAAGAACAGTAACAATCTCCATTATAGATATTCCTCACTTGAACTAATTGTTGACATATCAAATTACTATAATTCTTAAGAGAACGAACCACACCTGTTCAGTTGAAGACAGATGGGTGAAGAAATTCATACACCAAATATACTGTCATTGCTCTAATAGCTCAATACGTTGTTGCTATTAGGTGTGTCAATCAACTAGAACGCCATCACGCATGTAGATCTTTGTTCGACTTCCATGCAGGAGGGGACATCTGAGTAACGGCAAGCTTTAACCCGCTTCCATTTTCCACGCTAATTAGAGGATCCGATTCACCTTCCCCTGCCTGAAACCATACACAAGAACAAGACAGGAGTTTGCATCATCAGTTTATCATTCAATTTAGAAAGAAAACGAACTTGGAGAATTGACTTTAGTGACTAGAACCTTTAGGAGCTGTGTTGCTTCTTCAGCAACCTTTTTCTGTCCCTCCCGAGTGCAAAAAAAAGAATATAAAACCATCCCCATTAGTGCAACCACAATTCCTAGTATGTTCCTCCAGTCAAATGGATCATGAAGCAAAGTATAACCAAATGTAAGCACAAGACATGTCTTCAGATGTCCAAGAACTTGATAGGTGACAGGAGATGTCTTTCCAATCACAAGAAATGTGCTAAAATTAACAGACACAGAGATCAGGCAGGATAGAATAATGAAAACCTGCAATTGAGAGGGTGAGCATATAATCAGTAATGCTTTCAAGTAACAGAGGCAAAGAGATTAAACTGAAAAAAAAAATGAAAAAAAAACAAAACTTTTGATTCTCACCAGCACTTGAGTTGTATACTTGAAAGAGAATACATTTTGATTTGTCAAAAACCAATCCAGAAATGGGCCAGTGATCAATAACGTCCCTGACTGATAGGGACATGATTGATATAGAAGTTGTGTTGAAGAAACCTTATACTTCTTCTGGATGGTATTGGTCATCTGAAAGAAACTAATTAAGGATATCAAACAAAATTGGAGTCACCTACCTGCATATAGTCACTGTTTCCCATCCGTGCAAATAGAATAAAGAAAAAGACTTTAACAAGGGGAAGGAGGTCTTGTGACACTCATCATTATAAATATTCAGCTCTATCAACTGCCCGACTTTGACGGTCTATGTACAAACAACTACAGGAACCTACTTTTCAGTTATTCATACTGAATGAAAGAATGCAATGTCATATAGAGATACCACATCTATGGAACTTCTTAATCTAACACCATTAGTGAGTTCTCCATAGAAGACTTTCAAAGAAAGATCATATCTAACACCACTATGCACCTAACATTACACAGTAATATTTAAGGTTTCTCTATGGCCTAGTATTTTCGTACTTTAAACTTCACTGATGCATGTGTAAACGGTTAGGTGTAGAAGTCAAGTACAGGGTCTTAAAAGTGAACAAAACAAAAAACAACTTTATTGAGGATACAATTTGAGCAACACATGTTGTAAGGACCGCAAGTAGAGACAAGATACTTCCTAGAGCATTCAGTTGAACATCAGTAACAGTTGCAATCCCAACACCGAAAAGGAGGATAAGGAGGGCGAACTGAATGCTCCTACTGCAATACCAATAAATGTGAACATGGTATCAGTACAGGAAATCAGAAACCAGAATAAATATGTACTCAAACTTCAGTCAAAAATGCTGTACTGTAGAAAAAGTAAAGGGTTGGTGACAACTATCGATTGCTCCAAGGTAAATACAAATTATATACGACTAAATCCAGCATAACTGAATAAAACCAAGCATGTGATATAAACAATAGGCTTGGCATTCGTATTAAGTTCTGGATGTGTTTGAGCAAAATAGTAAATCAGATCTAAGTGATAGAGGGAAAATGTTTGTAAAGACAAACCTGAACTTCTTCCCAAGAAAAAGGGTCTCCAGTAGTACAGTACAAGGGATGATTGCCAGTTTAGTCATCTAGAATGCCAAAACATAAGACTAACTCAAAATTCAAATCTCAAGGAAGATGTGAAACCACCAAATTTCAACATGAATTAAGTCAAAGGCGAAAAATGTACCTGATAAAAGCCAACAGAATTGAACCCCAGGCTCAGATTCAAAAGTCCAATGGAGATCCCATTCAGAATGCCAAACCCCGTAACAGTCTTTTGATCCAGAGGCTTGTGCTCAAAGAATCTCATACTCAAAGCCACATGAAGGGAACAAAATGTGACCAAAAGATGCCAGCTTGTCAAAGTTGTAGCTGCAAAAAATGTATCGAGAATCTCATATCAGCAACTTCAGCAGAGCAGATGAAAACGAATAGGATCATAAATCCTATATTACAAACGAAAGATCCCACACTCCCATAACTCCCTTCACAACAGATGCAAACATGTCCAGTCTAAATGCCAAAGGAGCACTGCTCCATCTCAGTCCGATCTACTTAAATGTGAATCAAAGTTTAAATATACTCAAAAGCTCTAATTATGCAGGAACACCATGAATAAGGCCAGAATAACCAACCATCAAACCTTTTCTTCTCTTAAAACAAAAAACCTACACTCAAAACTAATCTCAAATCTCCATTTTCACAAGCAACAACTCCATCAGTTTCAAATGTAAGAAAAAAAAAAGGATAAAGAAATTACAGTTTCCAAATCTTCAAAAGAATCAAAACAAAAGGCTGCTCAGATACATTCACAACTGAATGAACTCCATCAACAGAAAAAACACATAACAATACAAAGCAACTACACCATACCAGAAGAAACATGTACCAAACTTACCAAAAGTGAAACCCAGGGAGCTAATGAGGGCCTTGTTACAAATAACAATGGAGACTGAAGACACCACAGAGAGAGTCAACGCTCCAACAGTCCCAAGCTGAAACCTTTCACCCTCGCCCATCTTCTTCCCTCCAACCTAACTTCAAGCTGAGCCTACAAAACCCAGAAACCCAAAACCCATCACAAAGTCAATACCTTTTCTACAAAAACAAGCACCCAAAACACACAACAGAACAGAAACTCACCCAGATAGAGGATCAAGGTCCCAGATCTGAAGGGTCAATCTGATTTACTGAGAGATGGGTTTTGACAATGAGTCAAAAGAATGAGTTGGGCTGTCTTTGGTATGATTTGGTGAGCAGTACAATTGCGTCAAGCATTGAAATTTATCTGAATCTGTAACAGCTCAGTGTGTTTTATACACCTCAGTGATAAAGAGGTCAGTGGGTTTCCGGTCTCTTTCTTGTTCCTAGAGAGAGAGAGAGAGAGATTGGTTAGAAAATGGTTTGGTCTTTGGGGCTTTTATATGGGAAAGTTTGCGATGAATCACCCTCGTGAATTCACCTCAGGCGCCGACGTCGGTGTATTCTTGTAGGTCCACGAATCATGGACCATTACTATAGACAAAAAAGAGTCATTGCATTGCCAGAAACAGAAAAATAACATTCTATATTGACGGTGGATCTGTAATTAAACAGGAAAATCATGTGTTTTTGAGCTTAAAATGTTAGAATATGAACCGAATGATAGGTTTATGTATTTGATGTTTTGAATTGAGAAGTTATAGAATATATGGTAAGACGGTAAGAGTTTTATTGAACGACATATTTACGTAATTTGAAATTGTTGACATGTAAATATGTAATTTTTTTATAAATCGAAATCAGTGATTGAATTTGACAAAATCATGATCTATCAAATATTGAGTATTTTAAGGTATGTGAGTATGCTCAATAAATCAGTAACTCCCAAAACAATAAAAGAAAAAACGTGTAGATACAACATTCTTCTCACATTTGGAATTCTAATTGTATTATAAGAAGAGTACAATTTTCATATTTCTCATAAGATGCAAATCATTACTGAGGATTGAAGGAGATTGTTTAATTTTGTAGCCATATAATTCTTAATTCCATAACTTAGTGGTAGTGTGGCACTACGTGCGGCCTAGTAGTTTTCAAATTTTGGAGCCACATACAGCTCTTGTAGATCCAAAGCTTCCCAACCTACTGCTCCCCATTCCCCAATAATTGTCCATAATTGTTTTGGTAAAGAAAAAGAATAAAACCTTTTGATGTTTAATACCCAAGTTTAATCACATTCAATGAAAAAGTTTCTGTAAAAAACAGTTACTGCTTTCATTTTGGGTTTCCTTTTTAGTGCTGAGACACTTTGTCGTTGGTTATTTGACAGGTGTCGTCTCTAGTCCAAACTCTTGAGAAGCGTCTGATCCCCCAAAACCTAAGAATTCTTGTGTCGTTTTCTTCAATAATTTGACACCCAAATCCAGAGCAGTTCAACTCTTTAAAGGCATTTTCCAGGTTAAAGTTGTAGTCTTTGGTGTGGGAAATCATGGAGGTTTCACACGAATTGTGTTCCATAGAGGAAGATGGGGATGGTGAGAAGGCCATGACTTCCACTTCTTATCCCGCCGGCGCCTCCGACTTCCGGTTGTTTGACCGGCAAGGCTCAGTTCACGATTGCTTGGGTGGGGGACATGGTCAGCAAAGATTGAACCTTTATGCTCATTTATCCAAACTTGTATGAGGTTTTTACATTTGTGTATGTCTTTGATTTGTTTTCCCTCTTTTAGAGTTTAGGGTTTGTCATTTGGGAATGGTAGGGTTTAGCTTTTTGATTAGCTTAAGAGATGATGATGTTCATGGTTGGTTGTGAGTGTATGTGACAATGTTGAGTGGCATAATGTTGGGGTTATGGAAATGACTGAAATGAGGAGAGGATTGACAATCTAAATAGGGAAAGCTTTTGAAGAAAATAAGATGCCTGAAAATTATGGGTGTTTGGGGGGGGGGGGGGGGGGGGGGGAGAGAGGAATGTTTGGGGTTTTTTCATGTTCTTTTGAGTAATTAGGTGATATATCATATTTGATATTGAATCTGATTTTTAGTAAAGCATGACATTGTTGGAGTGGTGTTACTTGCTTTTTAGTGTAGAAGCTGGCCGTGTCACAAGGCTTGCCTCATGAGTTGGGTGAATGTGTTTCATGTTGGACTCGAGGAAACTAAGAGTTAATTCCATTGCGATGACTTTACTATAGTTGGAGCATTAGTATCGTGATGGTGAATAGCAATGCCAGTGTGCAAGGCTTAAAACTGCCTTCTCATGAGTTGAGGCATGTTGATAAACTTCAATCAGATAGACATGCTCTGGTTTTCTAGGAGTGTCAGCCGCCTATGCTTCAATTTTCTAGTGGTTCAGGGACTCTCACTTATAAGGAGGGGCATATTTTCTGGGAGTTTTCTTTTAATCCACCATATCTATCAGTATGAGCGTTAAATTTTACTTGCCTGGACATTTTTCAATTACTTTCATTGGGAGCCTTGTAAAGTAGCTTTGCCACCTGTTCCCATGTATTTCGTAATATAGGAATTGTTATACTTTCAGTCTGAGATAAGAAGGGTTTTGAATGGTGTTTCGTTGATGTATAGTACTCTTTACTTTTTGGGTTACTCTTCTGTGTTCAACCCTTTCTGTTCTATAGTATTTGACCTACTGTGTATCATTTAAATTTTGTGGCCTATTCAAGTGGCTGTAATTATACTTTCTTCGTTTGAAATATATGTAAAGATGGTAGGTCTCCACTAGAAGAAGTTCCACATTTCCCTAGATGATTGAAGTTTCTTTCACATGTCAGAGGAAAAATTATGCAGTTGGTTTTGGATAAAACAGTTCTATAACTCACATTCACGTACCTGCTACAGCTTATTTGTATCCGAAAATTTAAATTTCAGTAAGAATCTTCTCCCAAAATGAACTTCAAAATGCAACACGCCTAGGTTTTCAATTCTAGTTTCGTCTGATACGTCCAGATACGTATCCGAAAATAAATCAAATTGTGAAGCAATACAGACATTTCATATTAAAATAAAAGAAAATAAAAGTGTTTTATGTTGTTAACCCGACCTTAAATTTTATTAACCAAATCAAAGTTTTACCTCACCTTATCGTAAACCCTACGATTTAAGACAAGGCATGTCCGGCCATAACGGGGCCTATACGAAGGGATAGAAGCTCCTTTGGCAAAAAATCTAGATATGAAAACTTTCCTAAAAGTCAAAGGATGAAAACAAAGGTGAGCCACTTACAATTCTAGGTTAATGATGACGTGTCATATTTTCATATTTTAATTCTAGGTTAATGATCAACGAAGAGGCGTTTTTGGCAATAAATTTGATAAAACGTATTTGGACTACCGTTTTTTGATGAATTTGAAAAATTATTGAATAGTTTTCACAGAGATGGGCTCATGGGCAATATCATTCAAAATCATACAATTATTCAAAAATTTGGCATAGAAATTCGACGCTCTACAATACATGCAGGTTGAGCACAGGGCTCAAAACAGACAACATTGGAATATCACCACCATGGAACTACTCAAGAGAGTTTTACATATACATTTGTACCTAAATGAGAGCTGGAGATTGGTTCCATAATCAATCTAACACATGTAGTAGACAAACAAGAAGTCTCTCATACATACGTTGAACATAGATAAGCCCTCACAGGAAAGGATCATTCACCATGGTAAAGTAAAACATCTGAACCAAAGGAGAACAGTTCGACAAATCAGAACAAGTTAGACTTGATATGATACCAAAGAAGCAACTTGTGTTCAACTCAAAGCTACAATTGAAATGAGCATGGAAACATGGAAAGAAAACAGTAGAAAGGGCCATTTAGTAAAGGGATTGGAGATGTACCAGTATCACTTGTTTTGTTTAGCAACGGTCCTTTGAACAGTTGAAACTCCATCCACAAACTTTGTCCGGAAAAGGACATTAGCATTATTGAACATGCCTTCTTTCAGTGAAACCACAATGAACTGAAAAAAAAATGTGATAAATAAGAAAAATGGGTAAGTAGACGTCGCATATAATCTTTATAAGTTATGCCACAATCTGCTCTTTTGTAGAATGAGGTTTGAATTACAAACTCCAGAATACCAGACTCTACAACCACCCAAGGGATGATGCCATGTCAAAGAGCAGTGGTTATGCCAGATCAAAACTATGCCTAAAAGTCTAAAACGTTCGGTGAACTTTTTAATATTTGTAAAATTCAGATGGTATTACTCATTTACTTATATAATGACGAAAAAGAAGTTATATCTTAGCTAAATCTAATTTTATGGATTACTGAAGGAAAAGATGGTACATTGCATAAGCAGATTCCAGCTAGGTAAAAAGTAAATAACCAGATGACAGAATCCACCAACCTGGGAGTGCGGGAAATGACTTTTGATCATTCTTCCAATATTCTGGGTGTGACTTAGATCAAGAGCTGCATCAACCTGTAAGTGAATAATAAGATGCTGATAACTGTTTCACCTTAACAATTAGGACCAATACAATATAATGAACCCACATTAAAGCTTTGTAAATACCACTACAGTCTACAGATGCTCTAAGAATCCCACAAGATTACTCCAAAAAGAGAAAATGAAAAAAAGAGAGTAGAACTTTGAATGACAACTCCCACATGTGGAGTAGCTATTTCAAACAAAGAAACGACACACAAAAATAGCTAAAACCCATGTAAAAAAGAGCACCAAAGTTGTAGAAATGTTTTGGTAGAGAATCCATAGGAGAAGCTTGTAGTCTAATCCTAAACCCAAATTGCACCCAGTTCAGTTAATAAACCCTAAAAGAAAAGTTAAGTATACCTCATCCAGTATATACAGAGGAGCTGGTTTGAAGAGAAGTAATGCCAAGATCAGAGAAAGCGCCAGCAGGGATCGCTGACCTCCACTCAATTCTGACAAGGACTGTTTCCAAACACCCCCAAATGCAACACGCACCTCAAGGCCATCTAGGAAGTTACACCCTTCAGGAGGTTCAAGCTTTCCCATCGTGCCGGGTAAAAGGGTAGAAAAGATAGACCCGAAGTCTCTGAAGGAAGAAAGTTTTGATCAGTTTCAGTTTGGAGTCAAAAGACAAATAGCATCGGAAGTATAGAGAAGTTGATGAAAATCACAAAGTCAACCGAGAATGACTCACTTGTTAACTTTGACCCAAGTAACGTTCAACGTTTCCTTCTTTTTCTCATCCAGCTCTTCAATCACCATCTTGATCTTAGATTTGTCATTCTAAGAAGGCAAATCTAGAAGTAAGTAAAAGCAAAGGAAAAACAGCACACAGACAGATCAAGGTTCACCAACCTCAATGATGTTCTTCTTAGACATTAGGTCATTGTACTCGTCTTCTGCTTTCTCAAACATTGCCATAACTTTCTTATTCACCCTTTTCTCAAGGCTACAAAAGAAAAAGTCATTTCTCAGCCTCATGGAAGGAACTAATAACAAACTTCAGAACATATCAAAAATTTAAATACTCCAGCAAGTATAACCAACAATAATGAAGAAGAAAAATCCAAATCACGAACCCAGATTGTTGAGCCTGCAGTTTATCTAGTTCTTCCCTTGCATTGCAAGGATCCCGCGTGGCAAAATCATAATCAGTCCCAGTTTTCCCAAACAGCTGTTTCTCAGAAGTTATCCAGGCATGCCTCTCTATCAACTTATCTACTTTCGTAGAGCAGTCTTTCTGTTCCGTTTCCATTCGTTTTACCTAATTAATATTTCCAGAAAGATTAGAAATAAGTTATAATTATGGAGAACACTTGGAGGACCATTAGCAAAGTACCTCATTTTCCATCCTCTTCCGTTCAAGATTTGTCTCGCGAAGTTTGTCTTGAAGTCTTTGCTGCTCAGATTCAATGCCATTAATTTGGGAATCACACTCCTTCATCTTCATACGAATTGAATCAAGCTGGGATTTTGCATGATCATGCTTATTTCTTGTAGAATTTACCTGTGAAAGAGAAGTTTGCAGCATGAATAATTGTACACAAAATACTAGTCAAAAACAGTATCAGAGTTTTTACCTTCTCTTTCTGTTCTTCTACTTCTGAAATGAGTCCATCAATTTGTGCTCTCAAAGAAGACAACTGAGTCTCCAAAGATGCAAGCTCTTTTAAAACAACATCCTTTTCCATAATCAGCTTCTCCTTTTCATTTTCATGTCCCTATCAGTCAGTAAAATCATATCACACAAAAATTAAAGAGCTGATGTGGAATCAGACAATAATAATCAACCCAGAAACTGGAGCAGTTTCCAAACAGAATTAGCCACATGAAGACTTCTAAATAACATTGGCAGACATCTTCCAAAATGCTAATCTTTTACTTTTTTCCTGGATGTTTCAATTACGGAGGGAGCATCTTAGTTAAACAACTCCCGTGCAGTTTATTTTTCCATAACAAAGTTATGTAAATTGGATTAGAAAGCAAAAGACTTAATGATATTCATAACTAAGTTTATTTTTAATTTTGTTTTATATAAAAAGATGTCGAACATAGAAATTCGTTTAGGAATTACACATAATAGTATGAGATCCAAAATTTGATAGGTGGTTTCAGCAGGCCAGCCAAACTATCACAAGATCCACTATCTAACAATGAACATCATCAAACAAGTTGTTTCAAATAAAGTAAGCTCAATGAGATCCCATGGACAATATTTCTATTAAATCTCAGCAATAATAAAACTTACCTTGAGATCCTTTGAAGCTGACTGGAGTAGAGCTTTTGTCTCTTTGATCTTCTTTTCCAAATCTTTCAGCCTTCCCTCCCGACTGTTGTCGTGCTCTTTGATTGATTTCTCAAGAAATGACACTTTATTCACACAATCTTCATGCAAAAGTTTCTTTTCTTTGGCTGCACTATTTACTTCTTGTAGCTCTAGCTCAATCCTCTTTACCAATTCACCAAGCTAGATAGCAGAATAAAAAAATTAGGATTCATGTCATAAATGAACCAGTAAACAAAGTCTGCAGCATAGTTCTGCAACTGAGTATGCTAAAAGAGAAAAGAAACGTGACAAAACCTTATGATGCTCATTTTGTTCAGCCCTGCCCTGAAATAATTTAAGGTCATATGATTTGAGTTCTAACTGTTGTTTAAGCTCCATGAACTTCTTGTGAAGAGGCTGAATCTCTCTTATCTGCAAATAGTAATACATTGATGAAATTACTATGGAAATGAAGTTCCCAATGACATGTAAAACAGCCACAATATGAATTGTCAATTGCATAGTGTGATATGGAATTTCAGTATCTTATTGAGAGAAAATAAGATTTCATAGGCAACCTTAGCTTCGATCTCAGTCAACTTTTTCTGATGCTCAGAGAGTTTTAGCTCAGCTTCAGCCAGCTCATGAAGCTGCCTTAACAGATCACCCCCACCCCTGTGACAGGAAATTATTGCTTAAGAAGGAAAACTAGCTAGAAGTGTATGTACTTTGAATTGATAAATGATAAGGACAACACAAGCACATGAAATCTGAACTGGAGGAAAAAGAATTGTGGCTCACTTGCGGCTTCCACCAGTCAAAAGACCACTGGGCTGAAAGATATCACCTTCAAGAGTGACACTAGGGGTACGAACTTCCCTGTTGAAAGCAACCTAGGAAACATTCATAGAGAACCAGATTGTGTCATGCCACTTTCCAGTTTAGATTACAAGTGTTTAAAAGGACAACACTATAAAATCAGCCTACAGCACAATCAAATCAACCTCTCACCTCCTTTGCAGCATCAGTAGTCTTGCACACAAAGGTTGAACCGAAGACATATTCCATAGCACTCTGCAGTGAACATTAAATAGTAGGTAACGTGAGCAGTTATCATATTCCGATTGTCTGTAATTTGTTTATGATCGAAAGATACCCTCAATTGCTCATCATAGCCAACCAAAGAAAGTGCAAGTTCAGCGTTTTCCTTGCCAACCTGATCATAGAAATCAAGGTTTTTAGTATACAAACCACCCCATTGAGAGGAAAGAAAAGCCTAAAACAAGCTTGGGGCAGGACCAACTATTGGCAAAGGAAACTAACCAATTTAGCAGCAGCATTTTGAACCCTAGGAGGAACCGTGTGAGCTTGAATTTTGTTCAAGGGTATGATTGTTACTCTTCTTCGAAGATTGCCATTCTGAAGAAGTTGTTTTCCAGTACTTTCCGTGTCTACAACAACATTAAATAACTTTCCACCGGCAGTGACCTAGAAATCAAAGATATGCTAGTTAATACACATTCTATAAGTCATGAGATGAAATCATCTGTAATAAATGCATTTTCACCTCTAAGGCAGTCATTGTGGAGCTATCCTTCACTTTGATAAGTTTTGCAACAACACCCTTGACCTTAGTCCTATCAAAATTGTTCACAGGATCTCTATAAGAAAAGTCAACATTTCCCAAGTGTCCTGAAAGATTACGCATTTCATCCTTCAACTTCTGCACACACTCCAACTCAGATGATCGGTCCTGAATAAAATATTCATTTAGAGAAGGATCCAAATATAGAGTTATAAACTGTCTAGATGTAAAAAGAATGATCAAACAGACAGCATGTTAACCTTTTGCAAAGCTTCCATCTGGCCCTCCTTATATGGAAGAGACTCCAGTGCCAATTTAACATTTTCAACATCTGTTTTCCTAGCCTTCAGCTCACTCTCTACAGCAACAGCTTCTTCACGCTTTGACATTAGTTGAGAACTTTTCTCTTTCAACTCCTTTTCACAGTGACGAATTTTTGTTTTCAACTGTTCCAGTTCTGTTTCAGCACTCCCTACAGCTCTTTTGGCATCACCCAATTGATCTTCGAGGCATTTCTCCTCATTTCCACTACTCTTGCCAGCGATTACACCCTGGAAACATTAATGAATCAAAAATCATAGTGATTCCAAGAGTAACTGGCACACCATGCAAGACTAACATGTGACTTAGATGAACAAGGTATAGGCAACACATAGATACACTATTTACCTGGTAATGAGTCTCATACTCATTCAGATTATGAGAAAGTTCCTCTGCTCTTTTTTTCAAATCAGCAGCTCCTTCTTCGGCATTTCTTATAGCACAGTCCCTATCTTTTAGAGATTGTTTCATGTCTTCAATGTTGCTAGTGATCTGACAACAGAGAGAGGCAAATTCTATGTTACCAAAACCATTTCAGACGAAGCATGTAGCAAATGATTACATAACAGACTTGAAAGTGTTTGGTGTCATACAAAAGAAAGCAGTAAGTAATATGATATATCAATTACCTTTCTAGCATTTTCATTTTCAGTGTCAAGATTGTCCTTCATATTATCCAGTATAGACACTTCCCTCACTACATCTTGAGAAAGCGCATCTACTTGGTTGGACAGAGTTTTCACTTCTCCACCCATACTAGCCTCCTTTTCAGCAGTCAACTTGGACACTTGTCTCTCCATTTCCTTTATTGTTGCCTGCATCTTTCTGGTATCATTGTCAACCTCAGAAATTTTGGCCTTCACTTGTTCCACCTCACAAACTGCACTGTCTCTAATCCTCTCCGCTTGAACATATTCATAAGCAATGCAAAACCTCTTGAGCCGATCCAAGTCAGCATTGCCATTAGCCCACTGCATATACTGTGTCCTTTCTCTCCTCAACTTGTCCAATGCAGGCAGTATCTCATGGTCCAGAAGCTTATTTATCTCATCAACTTTACTCTGCTTCTTCTCAAGTGTCTTAAGAGCCGCTTCCTTTTTGGTCTCATACATTCTCGTCCCGGCAGCCTCTTCAAGCATAGACAAAATCTCAGGGGGTTTCATATTCAAAACCTTGGTGATCCGGCCTTGCATAATCAGAAAATGCGGATTATTCACATTGAGCTGCACCGAATGAAAAAGATTCTGGACCTGACTCGGCTGCGCAAGTTTCCCGTTGATCAAGTACTTGTTCCTCCCACCAACCACAATCTGTAGAGCAACTTATAACTAAATTCAACATTTTAAGCAAGAAACCCTGGATTTCAACTACTTATCGGCTCAACTAAATTCCGGTTGCGATTATCTAACTTCTCATAAAATTACAACTTATTCACTAAAATTCAACTTAAAAACAGTAAGGAAACAAAGCAATTAAGCCACAAACCCCCAAAATTCAACATCAAAAACGACATCGAAATTCCACAAACGACATACCTGCCGTGTGACGGTGAGCTCCGAATGGGCCTCATACCCGAGAGGACTGCGCGCCCGATCCGAATTGTCGAAGACGATTGACACGGTGGCCTTAGTAATTCCGGCCTGGCCTTGCTTATACACCAGCTCCTGCAGATTGGCGGCCCTCACTTGCTGTAAATTGGTGATGCCCAGAACGAAGCAAATCGAGTCGAGGATGTTGGACTTACCCGACCCGTTTAGCCCAGTTATGGCGTTGAAAAACGGGTCGAATCCCGGCACCACCGTCCGCGTCGCGTAGGACTTGAATCCTTCCAAGGTTACTTCCTTGATGTACATAGCTGCGCTCGCCGGAGAGGTGCAGACGCTAATCGGTGGCCGATTTTGGAGAGATTTGGGGTCGGTGATAGATCGGAAGCCTAGAAATTTGAGCTTCTGGATTTTGCTTTCGGAAGTTGAAAATGTGAAAATGGTTCCATTTCTTTTTTTGTTTTCCGCTTTTTGGGTGGGTTCGAATTTTTAACCCTAGACAAAGGCGGGAAACTACTTAGATTTTGAGCCTCTGAGATACTTAGTTTTATCCAACAGTTAATGAGCTTTAAACTCCTGAACCACGTCGTTTTATAATGCAGGAGATCAAAAATTAATAGCTTAAAAATCAATCAGTTTTGAAATTGCTTAAAAATCATGATTTACCAAAGTGAGGACTTTGGGGAGCATATAAGAACATGAATTTTTTGTCAAAGTGTTATAACCCATGATTTTAGATTTTGAACAATTTCTTATTTTCTTAGAAAAATCTCTGCGGTTGGTTCGTATTGTAAAACTGGTGTTTAACAGCGTTTTCCGGAGCAATTTCTACGTTATAAAAGAGTCGAAACTTCTTTCTGTCAGACAGACTACAGTACAACAGGCTACACTCGGGCATTGTACGTACGTACATGTTTCTATAGTATGTATGTATGAATATCTACTCACCTCAGTTTCTTTTTTACAACACTAAATGACTGCGTATTTCTCTACATACACAAGAATCAATAATGCCATTTTGGTCTTTCTTCCTCTTCCTTTTCGGTCAACTCCCAGTATTGATACCACTCTGCTCCAGACTTACCCACTGAGATTGGAGACCTAACAAATATTTTGACTTGCTTGGGGACATGCATGTAAGATCTTAGAACTAGAAATATGAAGTCTATAGGCAACTGAGTTGCATAGTAGACTAAGTAAATGAAACAGGTTATTAGGACTTGAATATAAACATCAGTGAATTAACTAAGATATGCAACTTAGCTAATGCAATCCAATTTGAATTTAAACATTCAAATTCATACCCTGATTAGGATAAATACTTGTCTGAATAGATAAGAGGTTATGAGCAGTTCCTTGATGGAATGAACTGTCATGACAGTTACCAGCAGTCATATAATGCTATACAAATAGTTGATTTCCCTGCAAAGCACAAAACACTTTTATAAATACATGATCTCATCAATGTAAGAAGTATCGAGTGTGAGTCTTGGAGAATGAATGGACAATATCAATCAATCAGGTTTCAATATTTTCATAGAACAATCTTAGTTTGACATAGAGTTCTACAATAGTTTTATTAAGTAGATTTAACAATTGGTATCAGAGCTAACTATGTTCAAATTAAGATTGATACATTTAGTATTTCGTTCATTTTTGGATTACATGTATTGCTACTATATCAAATGCGTTGTTATATCTATTTTCTTGTACATCGTTTTGAAATGACACAACATGTAAAATAGTTTTTGTACTGCAAATATATGTTCGAGTGATATATATGTGTATTAGAATACATGTTAAATTTTGATTCAGATTCATATGCCGCCATGGTGGTAATGAATAAACTTCATTCAAGATTCATATGCTACCACAGTAGTCATGAATACATTGACATGTTAAAACTCTAAACTGTTATATTAAGAACAAATGTAATTAACTGTTTGCTACCATAGTAAAAACAGTAAAGATGCATCAGTAACTCTATGGAAAATAGATATTCATATATTATCATGCTATATGAATTATGATATGCTTTCATATAAGAAATTATGTTCAGATTAGTATGCTGATATGTATATGTAAAATAAATTTATATATACACTGCATAAAATGCATATTTTGTTGAAATTGCGTCTGGGATTTTAAGATAATAGTATAAGTACCATACTAATGATCAATACATGTTACAACAATGCATTTCCCAATGAGCATCAACCAGATTGAACTGCTCAATGGACATAACTATAAGAAATAGAAGGGAGACATCGAATTGAACCTGGGAATCCTGGATTTTGACTATGTGTTGAAGGAGGATCCACCACTGGAACCTGCTGCTTATGCTGGTAAGGAAGTGAGGGACAAGTATAATCAGTGGCATATGCACATCAGAATGGCCTTGATCTGCATGAATAAGGCAATGACTGAAGATGTGAAGGGAGGAATACGAGACTGTGACAATGCAAATGAGTTCTACAATTCCATTGCACTCAAGTACAAGGAATCTGATAAAACTGAAACTGGGAATCTCATGAACAAACTGATCAAAATGAGGTTCAATGGATAAGGGAGCATCAGAGAGTACAACATGTAAGGCATTGACACTGTTGGAAAATTGAAGGAGCTTAATGTGATTGTTGAAGATTATCTGGTGCTTAATTCACTGCCTGAATAATATGAATATTTGAAAAGTCTGTACAATACTCAAAAGGAGAACTGGAGTCTGAATGAACTTATTTCCATCTGTGTTTAAGAGGAGACTGAGGTGCTTAAAAGAGGTAAGGGTGCCACCATTAACTACATGGGCAACCCTGTCAATTACAAGCCTCATGCTAAGAAAAACTTTGGAAAGAACTTTAAGGGAAGTTCATCAAGGAACCCTGTGAAATCTGATGGCATCACTAAGGGAAAATTTGTTAAAGATGGTTTTACATAATGTGTATTGTACCCTTGAAATAACGAGAAACCTAATATTTGGTTCTCAATTTGTGAAAGATGGTTTTAACTTCTCCATTAATAATATTAGGATGTTGTTTTATAAAGATGATCTTTGTTTTGGAAATGCTGGTATTATTGATGATCATTGGCATGTTAACTGTGTTAATGTTGTTTTTACTAAACACGGTAGTTCAAATGATGTGTTTTCTATAGAAAAAGTTTTTGGTGTCAAAAGAAAGAATAGAGAAAGTGTTTCTTCTTTTCTGTGGCACAAAAGGTTATGACACATTTCAAAACCTAGATTGCATGAGTTAATTAAACATAATATTTTGCATGCATTAGAGTTCAATGATTTTGAAACTTGTGTAAACTGTCTTAAGGTGAAAATGACTTTTTCCAGAATTTTATTATGTATATACCTATTTACATATTTGCTTATATATATAGGTATATGCTGAAAATTAATATCATTATATAATTTTTTTTATTAAATTTAATGAGTAGGGTTTTTATCCAAACCCAATACCCAAATACGTACAAAACCCAAGCCCAAAGTTGATATCAATGGCTTAAACAATGAACCGGACGCATGCACACACATAACTAAGAAGTGCATACCTTCTCTTCCTTATGAATCTCTGATGCAACTCCAGCCGAAGACTTTGAACTCATCAGATGAACGCTTATAACACTGCAAACAAGCACCAAGCAGGGAAACTCATTGGGATGGATAAGTACAAGCAAAGGCCAATGAAACTAATCTTACTTAAGCTTCCTCTTTACAGCGGCCTCCAGTCTTGGGAAGTACGTCAACCTGTCATTAGAAATTCCAATTACAAAACTGCATGAATCAATGCCACATTACATAAGTACCAATGAGCAGCTTAGTAATCACTAATATTATCAGATTTGCCCCAGCCAAAAAGCGTCCGATACATCGGATACGTATCCGGAAATAAATTTATTCGTGGGGACAATAATGACATTTCATATATAAGAAAAGAGAAAGTGAAAGTGAAAGTGTATCCCCGTGTAAGTTGGATCATATAATCAAAACCGAAATCAAAACCGAAATCAAGGAGAAGAAGAAGAAGAGAGAAGAGATGAGCAGGTCTCGCGTGGATGCGATCCTGTCCGTGTTCGTTACGGTGCACCCTCACGAGACCTCAGCTCTGCTCCACTCCTCCGCCTGCTTCTTCTTCGTAAGCTCCACCGCCATTTCCACCTTCATTTACACTAATTTCAATTCTGTGATTTTTTATTTTGGTTATTTGAGCTTGAAATTCTGATTCTCCGACGCAGATTTTGTGCGCTTACTTCGTTGTGCTTCCTCTTCGCGACGAAGGAGCAATCTCTCTAGGCCTGTCCAATCTTCCGAGCCTATTTATCGGCTCACTGCTTCTCACCTCCATCGCTGCTCCGCTCGCTACTCTCTTCTTCTCCTTGCCTAATGTTCCGAAAAGCAAGGCACGTATATCACGCATTCACTCTCTACTGAATTACTGAAATTTCGATTTTTCAGATAGTTGCAGTAGTGATTTTGAATTGGATTTGAAGTTTTTAGTTTTTACAGTTTAGTAACTTTGGGGAATGCAAATTGGTATAGGTGATTTGAGTAGGATGTTGTGTATGTTTTGGTTACGTATCGCACTGTAATACTTGCTTCTTGAAATTCCAGGCTTTGGTTTTAATGCACAGGTTTTTTAGTGTGTCACTTGTTGTGTTCTTTGGTCTTTGGTATGCTTCGTCGGCTGGATATTCGCAGTCGCAGTTGAAGGTGAGATGATATCTCATTTTGTGATTTGTGTGTATGTTTTTTAGGATTTGAGTATGCTTAGTACTGAATGGCTCCATTGTGCGTATCCAGGGTGTGGCGTCTGCATCTGTAAGTGAACGAGAGAGTGATGTTGTTAATCAAGCTAGTACTGCACATTCCATTGGTTGGGAGCACCTCAATTGGTTCTACGTCTCTGTTAGAATTGGATTGTTCCTTTGGGTATGAATAATTCATGATTTCTTTTTCTTTCTTTTTGAAGTTTGTTAGAAGCTTGCTCGGAATGTGAAAATGTATTTATAGTGACGAAACTGTCTGTCTTTTTGAAGATTGCTCTACTTAATCTAATTACAATTTCTTCAACTTGGGCCAGAGTAATCGATGTTATGGACAGTGAGGTACGTTTCCTGCCAGAAGAACATGATGAAAACTGTAATTTTCTTTGGAACGCCTTTAACTGTTCCCTATTCAGTCAGGTTCCAGATTATTTGGATTTATTGGGGCTGGAGCCACACTTGGACAGCTTTGCGGGTCCTTGTTTGCAACCGGAATGGCTTTCTTGGGGCCATGTATGTTTGTTTATTCAATCTCTATGAATTTCTTACCCTCTCTCTGTGATGGATTTTAAACCATGGATTGGTGTTTTGCAGTTTTGCTACTGTTTTCTGCTTTGTTGATGGAGTTTGCTGCACAGTCATCAAAAGGGATAACACATGATGTACCTCATCTCCATGAGGAACTAACATCCATCAGGTTAGCTATGTTATCATAATTTTCTTTTCAATTGTTTAGCATGATACTCGATCAAGATTTGGTATGCTGGGAATGAATTTGGATCTATTTTTGTCTTTCTAGGACCTGTAAACTGGGTTCTGGAACCTTGTTGCATGCTAAAACTAAGCATACTCTGCAGACAAGACCAAGAATTCTCTCTGCAACAATTTTGTAATGTTTCCAGTTTTCCATATTAAGTGCCCTTTGAACTATGACAATGATAATCCATACGTGCTCTTCCCTTCAAATGTTATTTCACAGGTTGCAATTTAGATTTGTAAATTAGGTAATGGAAGAGATTTATTATCATCGTAACACATGGATCAGTAGTATTTGACGTATGCTTGAACTTTATAGACAACAGAAGTTGCCTTTTCAGGAGTTTCTTTGTAGATCGCTAGTGGGTATTCTTTTAAGATTAGTTTAGTTTTGCTTTCAAATCATTGCCTCTCCAAGTAGTCGGTTTTCTTATACGCATTCACTTTTTTGATGTAATTGTGTTTCTTTTTGGTTTTAGAAAAGCTGAACCTGGTCAGCAGAATGAGCCTGATGGGCAAACCAATCAAAATATCAAAGGAAATTCTCCCAAGTCCTCTACTCCGGTGGTGAAGCCTCAGCTTTGGGCCATCTTAGAAGGATTTCGGCTTATATTGTCATCATCTTACTTGTTGTATGTGTCTTTGTTCCTGTGGCTGAGTGCAGTTGTCTCTTCATTCTTTTATTTTCAGGTAGGAGCCACCATCTATTATCTCAGGGATCAAACTTAAATCAAATCTGCATCTCTTTGCCTGTCTGTCTGTTTGTCTCTCCTGACATTATCTGTGTTTCTGTGACTGCAGAAAGTGAGTGTCATTGCCATGACTGTAACTAGTTCTCTTGGAAGAAGAAAATTACTTGCTGAGATAAACAGCTTTATTGCTATTTTTATCCTTGCAGGGCAACTTACCATAACGGTATGAGATTCTTTGGATTAGCTTTTAAAATATACTTGGTCTTTGGCTTGTTTTTATTGGTGTAATCATTTGGATCTATTGCATAGTGTTTTGCTTCCTGAAAGCACACATTTCTCTTAGCTAGTTCCTGTTTGCAGCTGTTTTTGAAATTGTCACTTATAAGCTCTCAGAATTCAGTTTTAGTATCCTATTTTTGTGACGTCACTAAATTAAACCAAGAAATCTAGTATCGGCCCTGAATAATGACTGCTATATGTAAAACCCAATACATTTTCTGTTTCTAAATATGCCCAGACTGTGATTGAGTGGTTCTGTTTCTAGGAGTTCTACAAATTAAAGACCCTTGAAACAATTAAGGGCTTTTAGATCCTCAATTTTTGAATTTTTGTAGTAATTCTGGGTACTTGTTGTAATTTCTCTGAAAGTGCAATGTGAGTGTTCTAATTTATGGTTGAAATGTGCATTTTACTTTTGTGAAGTGTGCATTTTGCTTTCATGAAATGCCTGTAAATGTTTCCTATGTCTATTGTGACCTCATGTGTTGGTATATATGCATATTCACTTTCTTCTGTTCTTGTGGCACTTCACAGGGGCATTTTCTCACTGTTGTGGGAGTTACTACAGCTATTTGTTCTGCTCCAGTTGTTGCTTTCTCAAATTTGGTTGCAACCGCTATTTGGCCAACTTGGGTAGCCATTGCTATTTCTGAGACCCTGCGGAAGGTTTGTATTCTCAAACTTCCAGGTCCCATCTTTCCCCTTTTACATTATATTTTAAAACCTAATTGGCCCAAGATGTTTGCGTTCAATTGACTAGATGCCCAAAATCTCAATATGAGAAAACATTGTCAAGTTGAATCTCCACGCTTTTGTTCTGTGTTGTGCAGTTCGTGACTTATGTTGTAGCCAGGCCTGGCAGAGAACTCCTATTTACTGTTGTCTCACAGGATGAGAAGTACAAAGCAAAGGCATGTCATTCTAAATTCATTTTTCCATAAAATCTTTTCCAACTTGGTGCTTGCCGATGGTTTCTTACTTTCATAGTAAAGGCTTTAATATAAAATAAAATTGAAGCCCCAAACGAAAGGCTTTGCGTTAGCCATTCCAGCCACTATATATGTTACCTCTTTATCAGTCTTCTATTGCATCAAAAAATGCGACCTAGTTTGAACTATAATTTCGCAGAGTACATGGTGCTGCAGGTATGTATTGATGTGTTTGTTCAAAGGCTTGGAGATGCTACAGCAGCAGGAATGTACAAGCTACTTTTCAGCACTCTTAATGGGAGAGCATCAACTGTGTCTCTCTACGGCCTGCCTGTATGTGTCAATTTTCTTCATCTTGATTAATATATTTCCTTTTTCACTTGGTTATATATATATATATATATATATATATATATATATATATATATATATATATATATATATATATAAACAAACTGTGACCCCCTGAGCCTATTTTAACTCCTCCCCTCCAAGTACAATGGGGTAGGTGAATCCTGGGGTCAAAATGACCAGTGGCTTTAGTTATATTCCGAGGGGCAAAACAAAGCACCCTGTCCTGTGCAACTGTTTTTGGATTTACAAATAGGACTGGCGACTTTTATTTAGGCTCTTTGGGGGGATTTGAATTATTCACTTGATTGTTTCTCTCCAATAAAGAAAACTGAGTGTACCTATTTCCTTTTGATCTTTCTCCAGGTCTGTTTGTTGTGGATAGTAATTGCATTTCACTTGGGGCGCCGTCAAGCAGAACTTGCAAGGCTCCAGACTCACACCGCTTCATAATGTTTCCCAAGTGTTCTATTGGCCCTTTTTACTGTAGATAAACTTGTTTAAGAGCTTTTAGGGATTCAGTTTTGTAAGATCTTGTAGACGTGACAGAAAGGGCAGCACGCCATGGTGTTGTTGCCCCCATGAGGCATACACTATATAGTCAATATTCAAATAACATATAGAATGTTAGATGCTTACACTGTCAATACTCAGATACCAATTCCATCACTAAATCAGCAGCAAGAGGGTGCTTTCGGAATCGTATAACATGTTTAGAATGTTAGATGCTTAGACTGTCAAGCTCAAGCATATGTTGCTGTTTTTAGACTTCCAGTTCCCCAGACCTTTTATTCTCCAGTTATTCTGCTTGCGTTGCCAACGATTTGACTCAAAATTCAATTCCCATTTGCGATTGTTTAACAAATTAGTAACCAAATATAGAAGGATTATGAGAATTAAGGAGGAAAAGGCGATGATCTTATATTTCTATTTACAGAAAATGCTCGAATTCAAATAGAAAAAGCTCATAGAATAAAGAACAAAAATGGGTTCTCCACTGTCCCATTGAAGACCGAAAGAAAGAGATGATAATACTGGTATGTATAGTACTGTATTACTATCTCGCAAAAGCATCTGTAATTGATTTGAGTCTCTTCTATGTATTCTCTAATAGTATTGGTCGGTTGATTCGTCTAACCATTCAATTATCACTCATCGTATATACATGCTCCTTGCTGCTAAGATTAGTTTTAGTCCAAGTTTGAAAACTTGCAAGGCGTTTCCAGGGCGGACGGCAGTCTTAGAGCGCCTAGACGAGATGGGCGGCCTTCTTTTAAAATATGGTTATAGTGTTATACAGATTGAAAATAGAGAGGATATGAGTTTGAGGTTATGGAATAGAGATTTTTGATTGAGATCAGTTTCAGTTTCAGTCTCTAATAGTATTGGTCGGTTGATTCGTCTAACCATTCAATTATCACTCATCATACATACATGTTCCTTGCTGTTAAGATTAGTTTTAGGGCAGACGGCAGTCCTAGAGCGCCTAGAAGCTGCCTAGACGGGATGAGCGGCCTTCTTTTGAAATGTTGGTTATAATATTAGAGAGGATATGAGTTTGAGGTTATGGAATAGAGATTTTTGATTGAGATCTGTTCCGTCCTACCCAAGATATCTTTTCTTTCTCCTATATCTATATCGATGACATGCTGCATGAAGCATCCTCTTTGTTTTGTTGTTCTTGGAATTAAAATTCTGAGAAAAAGACCATGAAAGTTCACCTTCCTAATGTGACTTGCTAGCTTTAGCATAATTGAGGGTCTACCACTTTATTGGGATATTTTGGAGTGCACGATTCAATTAAAGGCCTTCATTAGCTTCAAAGAGATGGAGAAAGATATAGTTCACTTATTTTTATAGGGTTTCTCCTTTTCCTTTCCAACTAAACAAAAAAAATATCAAATGAGTTCCATGACGTGCATTCTCTTGATTGTCATGTCACTCGTGTAGCTCTCATGCTTTTGTAAGTTTTAACTCATGTCTTCACACATTGAAGGAAGAGATCATAGTGTTCACTCAGTCACTAATACACCAAAATATTCATACTCAATCACTTTAGATTTACATTGAATGATTAAAAACAAAATAACTATACTAATAAATGGTTCTCCATACCATTAAACTTACATCCAAAGTTGAACATGAATTTTGGTCAGTTAGCGACCGGGTGAACTTGAATGAGAAAGAGATATTCGTGTATTCCTAATCGATCTCTCACCATCACACACATAACCACTTCTATTGCTTATTCCTTACTCTCACCTCTGGTTGTTGTGCAGATCATCTGCTCGAGTCTAATGCGGGTTAATTACTTCTAGTCTTTGGAAGACTTTGATTTCTGTACACATGTCAGTACTCAAAAAGTATTATGTATCTTCATCAAATCAAGGATCCTCAAATCAACTCGAAGCAACGACTGGGAGGATCGATTGAGAGAGGTATGGGATATTTGAACCAACTCGTACTTGCACATCAAATTAGCTTTCACTAACCAAAGCCAAAAGGAAAGCCGAAAGAGGCCTTGTCCTGCACAGCAGCATGCTTTGAAAACACCCTTGTATTTGTTTCTGGAATTATATATGCAGAACTGTATCTGGAGTGGAGCGGAATGGAGTAGAGAGTGGAGTGACAAAACTCGACCTGACCTCCTAGTTCTTCCTGGCCATTCAAAGTTGAAAGTCCCACACCCATGAATGAATGAATCAGATGAAAAGTGCCATATTATAACCATGGAAAAATCAAAAATGTGGGCTCCGAGAAATAATATCAAGATTTGTTTTCTCTTATTGTCTCATCATTTGAAGTGCGCATTCTTTTTCTTTTGGTCTAAAGTTTTTTGGGATTTCAGTGACTATAAATAATCCTATCATTAAGGACCAAGAAATGAAGGTGTTTCTTTACATTAAGCAATATCCCACTTAATCATGTCTCAACGTTGCTTCCGAGGCTTTGTTACTCGATTATATGACAAATTGAGATGCATGAACATTGCACGGTTGTCATTGATGTAATAACTTGGTTTAGATTAGAGCAATTTAAAATCTCATCTCACAAAAGTAAAGAGATATCTGTGATTTATAAGGAATTGTACCATATAAATTAATGTCGAGATATTTTGTATTAAAACCTCTTGCCAGATCTTCACCGGAGCGGGGGACTGTGGGAATATCAGCATTATTGGAATTAACTCTAAAACACCGAGAAAATTATATTATACCAAATCGATCAAAGAACAAATGTTAATCTCCAGATGTGCTGGTAGCTAGTTATGGCATGATACATTATACAAGTGGATTAACATAGGGGTCCAAGCAGGTCCAGCAAGCATAGCTTATGGTCCATCATCAATTCTTGTTTTGGCCCACGATCCTCAGCGTGCGGAGCCGAGGTAAATAGCGATCCAAAGAGGATGAAGAGTTGCGGGCGTGCCACCTCGCGGACGAGGAAAAGGTTGAGTGAGTGCGCAGGCTTGACTTCTTGATCAGGCGAGCGGAGTTCCAGGTGCCACCTCAGATGAGGAATTTACAGCACAAGCGATCGATACTCACGGCGGGGTGAGCAGAGCAACAATAGGGAAGTTTCCGAGGATCGGGGCGAGTTCCGGAGAGCTCTGAAGGGTTCTAGGCGGCGAGGCGCTTAGAAATAGGGCTTCGAAGGGATATCGGCTCCTGGGAGCGTTGAAGGTTTCGACGAGGTCGAGAGAGTTTTCAACTAGGTTGAAAGTTGTTTTGTGTTGTATTTGAGTAATTGTTGTTGTTGTAGAGAGCTTTCTGTAAGCTGTAAAGCTTCTTTATATAGAATTACCCAGGGCCACAGGTATTGGCCCAAAGCATGTCAAAGACTTGTAGGAGTATTCAACGATAAATGTGGTGTAGGCGATGTAAATCACTTGCTAGACGTGATTATCCTTTTGCGAAGTAACTAACTGCCTACTATGTAGAAGAGTTGAGTTAGAACACCTCATGATGACTTTGACGTGTACCACTGTTCACTCATGCAAATAGGAGTAGAGTCATTAACTAACACCTTTACCTTCACGTGCATGGGAAACATTGAACTCTTCAATCATCCCTGACATGGTCAAGCAATCAAGGACACTACTTCCTTATCCACCCAGTCAACATATGCGGCTAATGATTTAGCCCTCTCTCATGCAGACTCTTCCTTTTGTCTCTTCAGCGGTCTCGCGAGGTCTCCATGGCGAAGTCACCTCGCCCCGCTCAATCTACGCGAAGTCAATACACTTCATGTGAACTCTGCTACCCAGCTCGCCTGACTTCGCTGGCGGGCCATAAACTCAATATTTTAGGCTCGCGGGTATGACGTGGATCATGAATTTAATTAATATTTACCTAAACAATTACTGTCTAGTAAAATATTAATTTGGGTGTAAACAATTCTATCTGAAATTAAAGCCATAGATAACCTGCATTATTCAATTGTGCGCCATCATTTTCACTTTAATTAACAGAAAATTAGAAGAATTTAGCAGGCAACTTTGCCTTAGATGGCAATTTTATTACCACAGAGTCGGGCAGTGGTGGCCGACCTATTTCAACAATCCAACATAGAAAAATTAGAAATGACCGCATATTCCGAATCCCTCAAGATTTATTCCTTCGTGGTTGTCATAATCATGTAAAGGCTAGGAAATTTTTTACATTACCAAATTCATAAATATATAACAGCAACAGAAAGCAGCTAAGTATAATGGTATCCAGCAAAATATCCATCTTAATTTGTTAATCAATTGTTAACAATCTTTTTACAAATGGAATTAGGTAAATATCAATTGCTCGTGGAAAGTTCGTCACGGATAAAATAATTTAGGTCACTTTGCAGGGTAAAGTGATGCTGTGTTTTCAACATCAGAATTATAGCTAGCTAGTGCAGAAGGAAGAATTCGAAAAAGAGATCTTGCAGCAGAAGTTATTATACAGAAACGAAGACACCAACTCGAGCCAAATTTGAGGCCCCTTCATTTACGACTCGATCTGTTTGGGGCATGCTGAATATAATCCGTACTCGTATGCATGCCATATATTCTCACAGAGAGAGAGAGAGAGAGAGAGAGAGAGAGAGAGAGAGATAGATAGAGAGAGAAACTAGGGTTTGGCCATATCGTGTTGTTGTCCATGGAGCTGAGTAGATGGAGCATTCACTGTGCCCTGACCAAGAAGGACACTGCTCTCGTGAAGTTGTCACCATGCCACCAATAATTGAAGAGCTATCAGTTTTTTGCTTACACGTACCCTATGGACTTGAACATTCAACTTCGATTACTAAGCTAGCTAGCTGCTAATAACGAAACAAGGGTACCCTTTCTCCAATTATATGATGATTGATACGGTACCGTTTGTATGCTGCTGCCTCTCTTTTTTGAAAGTTTGAATTGAGAATGATCAGTCCCCCCATTAATTACATCAAATCTTCTACTTATTGCATTAAAGGGAAAATTTGGTGAGGCCCCTCAAATTCCGATTGTGTTTTCGTTAGTAAATGCAAGAGAACTTATTAATTGTAATATACTAATTTGGTTTAGTTATTCGATTTTCCGTCATCTCATTATCAATGACAACCTAAGAAAATCAAAGGTTTCGATAATTTAATATGATTGAATCCACAATGGTGAAGGTATGAAAATTAATCTCTATCTAGCAGCCTAAAGAGTATTCACATGGTACTTAAAACAACTTTAACAAACTCTCTATTTTAACTATTTTAACTATTTTAAAGAGCGTGTTTAGCTTTTTTTGATATTTTCGGAGCTCCAGCAGACTATTATAACTATTAGTTATCTCGTTAGATAAATATAGAAAGTGAGATGACTCAGATGACGCTAGCTATAATTTAATACATTCATTTTAAGATATTTTACATGATATATAAATATATTTAAACTATTTAATCTTTATTTGAAAAATAATGTTGATGTAATGCTAGCTACAATAGAGAGCGTTGACACATACACATTTTTAAAGTGGCTAGCCAAAATGACATTTTAGCTAATTAAACTAAAAAATAGTTAACATTACTAAATATGCTCTTAAACACAAACTAATCTAAAATTGCATGAAGCATCATGATGCAAACTTTTGGCCCGTTAATTAATTAGCTGGGTTTAATTTGTTTATCAACAATTTAACAGCTTGTTATTACATGGCTCCAGCTGCAAACTATTGCCTTCTCCAGGTGCATTATTAAGCATGCAAATGACAAGATTCTTATGTATATATGTACCATAATTGAGGTAGATTCTTTGGGTAATTTGGTCTAAATTACTTAACTAATCCATGGTTTTAGTTGAAAATAAACTCTGGCCGGCTATACGTATGAGTTAGAATATCCCAATTCCCAGGAAGTTTTGTTTCATTTCAATCACAATTTTCTGAAAACGAAGTCAACTTCGGATTCGACCCCGCCAGGCATATATTAGAAATTTGTCTCTATCAGGAGCTTAACTTCAATTTTATGGAACAAGTTTCTCCACACATTTTAATCAAGTTTATCATCATGATATGAACACAAATCGACTAGAATAGTTGCTCTCTAAGCTGGAAATCATCACATCAAGCTATATAGAAAAGTCACACTATAATATGTTTTTGGATGAATTATGTCATATGGTTTAGTTATTTGACAAATCAATCATCAAATTCACTCCGATGCTCCAGCCTTTGCATGCTTACGGGTCTAAGTTCTAATTAAGTGGGTTTTGGTCTCTATTTTAATTCCAGTTGAATCGAAACAACAAAACTAACTGCTCATCGTTGTTCACACTTAATTGAGAGTTGAGACCACATTTCACACAATGACATTTGCATTACCAAACACTTCGTCATGCATATACCAATTTTACTTTCTCAATTGACAAAAACAATTTCTTTCACTTTTAGAGAAATATATGATCCTCCTAATTTGACCGATATAATTTTCCTTTTATACATTTTCTTTGCTATATATATATATATCTGATAATGGAAATATGTTGGTAATTAAGCTGATAATTTCCTAGTAATTATAAGTACATGCATCAATATAATATTTTCTTAAAAAATATCTATCTGTTTTTGTTCGATGCACATGGAAATGTTTGTTCATGTTTATTGCTTGTGGTTAGAGAGTTTGGCCCTCATTTGTACCTAAGAAAAAAAAAAACATGCATGCATGTGCCTCTAATAAATGTCATGTAAGTGTATAGAACACTACTATACATTTCTGTTATTTCTTTGAACGTTTGTAAATAATAAGATATTTTATACCAACATTTTTTTAATTTTATTATTAAAGGGAATCCAAACACACTTAAACATGCAGCTAAATTTGTTACAAGAATAGAAACGGTAAGAATTGATGTTGCTCACATAGTAGGAAGCTGCTTAAACATACTGATGTTTGTCACATTTCTTAATTACAAGTTACAAACCTTAAAGTGTAGTAGTGTGACTAATCTCCTCGCTCGCTCGCTATCCATCTACCGGGTGTTTTGATGTTTGTCGCTACGGTTTCTTTAGTTACTAGTGTTACGAGCATGTATATAATCATCAAATTTGAAGTAAAGGTACAATATATATGTCGTAATTGATTTTATAGGATGCAAAAACTACATAAATTCTGAATAATATTTTACATATATTATTTTTTTTGAACCTCGATGAAATGAGAATAATTTATTAAAAAGAAAAAAAATAAATACGCTATAACGAGACTTAACTTCATTCATATATAAAAACAAAAAACAAACTTATAACTCCGAACAGTTTTTCATATATTTTAAATACCGCTGGGATTATAATTAAAATCATAATAAAAATGTATCGATTTATGATACAAATCAATTTAAAGAAATTAATTACAAAAAGAAAGTCAAATTGAGAATCATAGCCTAGCTAGCAGGGAAAGTCCTGTAATACTTTTTAACACATTAAAAAAGAAGATCCCTCTCCTTTCCTATTGGAATCTCTCTCTTAATACGCGAGTAAGTCTATCACCCTGTCATCTTCTTCACATCCCTAATTTACTATATATACAAAAACCCACCAATCTCTCACACAGTCATCTTCACCACATCAAACCCTCAAACTCTCTGAACAAATTAACCTCCACCACCACCAATGGTCATGGAGGATCCTCCGCCGCGGGCAAACCCCAGTCATTTAACTCGCCTCAACACCTACGTCGCCAAGAGCCGAGTCGGAAAGCGCTTCAAACTCACCGAGCGCAACTCCACCTTCACCACCGAGCTCCGCGCCGGCACCGCCACGTTTCTCACCATGGCCTACATCCTCGCCGTCAACGCTTCCATCCTCACCGACTCCGGCGGCACCTGTTCCGTCTCCGACTGCATACCCCTCTGCTCCAACCCATCCTTCTCCGCCGCCAACTGCACCGGAACCGTCATCCAGCCCGACGAGTCGTGTAAATTCGACCCTGTCAACCCCGGCTACGCAGCCTGCCTTGACCGCGTAAGAAAAGACCTCATTGTCGCCACCGTCGCCTCCTCCCTCATCGGCTGCCTCATCATGGGCGCCTTCGCCAACCTCCCACTCGCTTTGGCCCCCGGAATGGGCACCAACGCTTACTTCGCCTACACCGTCGTCGGGTTTCACGGCTCAGGCAACGTCTCATACCAGAGTGCTTTAGCAGCCGTTTTCATGGAAGGACTAATTTTCCTCCTCATCTCCGCCATCGGACTCCGCGCCCATCTCGCCAAGTTGATCCCTAAACCCGTCCGGATCAGCTCCTCCGCCGGCATCGGCCTCTTCCTCGCCTTCATCGGCCTCCAGTCCAACCAAGGCATCGGACTTATCGGCTACAGCTCTTCCACCCTCGTCACGATCGGAGCCTGTCCCAACAAGTCGCGCGCGATGCTCGCGCCCGTTGTAGCGGCCGCAAACGGTACCATCAGCCTGCTAGCTGGCGGCACGGTCTCAGGTGACATATTTTGCACCCGAGACCGGATGGAGAGCCCCACATTCTGGCTCGGGGTGGTCGGCTTCGTCATCATAGCCTATTGCCTAGTCAAAAACGTAAAGGGGGCCATGATCTACGGCATCGTGTTCGTCACGGCCGTGTCATGGTTCCGTAACACACAAGTAACGGCGTTCCCTCACACCGACGCCGGGAACGCCGCGTTCGAGTATTTCAAGCAAGTCGTAGATGTCCACACTATCAAATCCACGGCGGGGGCCCTCAGCTTCAAGAGCTTCGGAAAAGGGTATTTCTGGGAAGCCCTAATTACGTTCCTATACGTAGACATATTGGACACGACCGGTACGCTCTACTCGATGGCACGCTTCGCCGGATTCATGGACCAAAACGGTAATTTTGAAGGTCAGTACTTTGCCTTCATGTCGGACGCCACGTCCATAGTGGTGGGGTCCTTGCTCGGCACGTCACCGGTGACGACGTTTATAGAGTCATCGACGGGGATAAGAGAAGGAGGACGTACGGGGCTGACGGCTTTAACGGCGGCGGGGTACTTTTTCTTTGCGTTTTTCTTCACGCCGTTATTGGCTTCGATTCCGGCGTGGGCGGTGGGGCCGCCGCTGATATTGGTGGGGGTGTTGATGATGAAGTCGGTGGTGGAGATAGAGTGGGATGATATGAGGCAGGCGATACCGGCGTTTGTGACTTTGATTCTGATGCCTTTGACGTATTCAATAGCTTATGGTTTGATTGGTGGGATTGGGACCTATATTGTTCTGCACCTATGGGATTGGAGCAGAGAGCTTTTAGTGAAGCTTGGAGTTTTGAAAGGTGAAGAAGGAGTTGTGGTCAATGGAAATGGGGTGGTGCATGATCAGCCCAAAGATGACCAAGCTGCAATAGAGCTTGAAGTTTAGCTTCTTCTTCTCCTTCCTTTTTTCCTTTTTTTTTTCTTGTTTTTTTTTTTTCAGAGATTAATTTTCTAGGTTTCAATATAGGAATTGGTGACATTCATTGATGTAAATACTTAAATATTGTTTAACTCTTTTCTTCTGTCGTCTTTGTGACCAAATGCACCTATATATTGTCTGGAACTGTATGGTTGTTTTTACTATAAACCGGTATATGACATACTTCAAGTTCAGTTCAGTTCAGTTTGTAACACATTACTCAATTTCCGGCGATGACATACTTCGTGCTTTAAGCCTGTGTAGTTTCTTGAATTTGTTTCCTTCGATGGGTTATTGTATAATGGTTATGATAGATCAGACAATGTGAAAGAAAAAAACTTTCATTTGTGACTCGATGAGATTTTTCTTTAATCCTGAAGACCATATTTTCCTGTATACTAGAATTATCGATTTTCCTGAACCAAATGCTTATTCATTGTAATTGATTCTGGTACTAACTAATACTAAACAATGGAAAAGAAGAAGAGCATAGAGTATACATTTTTATTTGCCAAGATAAGATCAATGGCATAAAGTATAGTAAACTAAGCAAGTGTTGGTACATTGGTACTAGTCTCCTAGTATCCGGTCCATAAGGACAACAAAGATATGAAGTAAAATCAAACTTCAGATTCAGAATAACAAGTGATTCTCTCATGTCAAGATCTGGAACAGGTTGCATAAAACTACTGCTGGTTTTGAATTGGCCCCTATGAAAACCACAACTCACAAGGTTCTTCAAGGCAGGATTTAGTGGGGAATTCTGATACCATGCAAATACCTGTCCAGTTGTGTTGTTTTCTAGTGGGGATTTAACTGATTGCACCAAAAGTTCCAGAATTCTCATCTGGTTTTTTCTTTGTACATAATAATTGACATAGTCAGAATTTGATGAGCATGATTGGCTGGTTAAGCTGGTAAAGGAAAGATGATCAATATTCTTATTGCCATCATAACCATAATTCTGCAATGGGCTTAAAGAAAGGCAAAAGGAGAACATATTCTTGCCTGTGTTGATCTGACATGAAACATCAAACATGGCGGTGTTGCATGTGCCACTCTATCTCTAATCCTAAAAGCCCCAATCTGGATTTGTTTTAAACTAACCCAGGAGACAAATAAGAATAGGATTAGGGACACATGTGCAGGTTCTCATGTGAATTGACACCAAATTTAGATTATGTTATTCAGCTAGTGTGTCACCAAATTAATGGCCTCAATTCTCCAAACCCATTATAGAATTATAATTTGTGTATTAGATTGGGAACACTGTTACCCAAGTAAGAAGAAGTAGTAAGAAGAAGAACGAAGTTATTTTTTCTGATTAATCAACAGAGACATTGAAAACCTGATTGTGAGATCCTAAAAATATCATCTTGGAACTTAGAGGGCTCTAAACATAAGGTACTGTGAATGAAGGACAAGGGCATTTTGGACAAACCAGTTGTGTGCTATAAAACTTCTGGTTCGCAAATCACAGCATCTGAGAGAGCAAAAGCGGAAAGGAAAGAATGGCAAGTGTTGGGAACAGTTGTTTGAGCTCAGTGTTCACAGCTCCTCTTGAAAAAGATGTGTTCTTGAAGAAGATGCAGAAATCTTCATGCAATTGTTTAATGGGTTCCAACAACTCCTTCAAATTGAGCAAAGTCTATTGTGGATTGCCAGAGAGTGGGATTGAAAAGAAACCCAAAAGCAGTACAGCCTCAAATTCAACCAAAGTGGTTGAGGATTACAATACAGCTATGAAGAGGATGATGAGGAACCCATATGAGTATCATCATGATCTGGGTCAGTTCTCCTTTCCATCATTATATTATTTTATTTGTTCTTCTGCCCCATTCACATTTGGGAATTGAAAACCAAAACCAATGTCTAGGTTGTTTGAATTTATTTTGAGTTTCATGTGGTGGATTGGAGATTTCATATGAATCGAAAAAGGTTGGATTTTTAGTGAGTGGGTAGCTTTTCTGTTGTGATCTTTTACTGGAATGTGGTAGACTAATTGACTTTTCATCGCAACTTTTCTCCAGAAAATGGGCCACTTTTTAAAGAAACTTTGCACAGGATTTAGAGGTTGATAAAGTTTGATACTTTGGGAAGTGGGTGCCTCAGAAGCAGTACATTGCACTGTAGAAAATGGCTTTCTTGTTCCTCTTTCTCCTTTTTGGCCCAGAAAGCTGTTCTTCTTTAACAGTGGGAAAAATTATCTAGTTTGTCTGAAATGCCTTTTGATAATTTGAACTACTTAAGCAGCAGCATTGTCATTTTGGCCAAATTATTATCCTAAATAGTTTTTTTCGATCAATCGTTAATGAATCAGAACCTTACGTTGCGGTTTCATCTTTTCAAATTCTGAGTAACTAGGAGCATGGTAATAGGTGAAGAGCTAAGGAAGCTTGGGTTTTGCATTTGGAGGAAATGATTAGAGAAAATAAGCAATTGCCAATTTTATTCTGGTAGTAAGGAAGAACGGTAAAATGGACTTGATTCTGGTTCTTCAGCTAATTTGATTGCTACTGTTCAATGTTCAGGCATGAACTACACACTGATAACTGATAACTTGATCGTGGGCTCCCAGCCTCAGAAACCAGAAGATATAGATCTCCTGAGAGAAGTAGAGAATGTGGCATACATTCTAAACTTGCAGCAGGACAAGGATGTTGAATATTGGGGAATTGACTTGCAGTCGATCATAAATAGATGTAAAGAAGTCGGAATTCGTCACATGAGGAGACCTGTAAGCAGATTCTTCCTTGCATTATTCATTTAACAGTGAAAACGTTTTGAGTATGTGGGTGAACCATTCTACATGTTACAACTTTTGTGCATTTGCCTTTCTTTACAGGCAAAGGATTTTGATCCAGATTCCTTGCGAAATGGTCTACCGAAAGCAGTTTCATCACTGGAATGGGCCATATCTGAAGGAAAAGGAAAAGTGTACGTTCATTGCACTGCCGGACTGGGAAGGGCCCCTGCTGTGGCAATAGCTTACATGTACTGGTTCCTTGGAATGAACGTGAGTTTATCTATGTATTTCTATTTGGTTCAAGAAACTGCATCGTGCCATTTTTTTTTTTTTTAAACTTTTCAGCATTCCGACAATGTTGTAAGAATGCCTTGGTGAAGTCTGAAGTACTATGAAACTTGAATTAAGACCATACTATTTGTGAAACTCAGATGTTCATTGCTTCTAATGTGTGGCTAAGTGCAGCTCAATGCAGCATATGATGCATTGACTTCCAAGAGACCCTGTGGACCCAATAAGAGAGCAATACAAGGAGCTACTTATGATCTGGCCAAAAATGATCCATGGAAGGAGCCCTTTGAGAATCTTCCTGAATATGCATTTGAGGATATGGCAGGTTGGGAAAGGAAGTTGATTCAAGACCGTGTCATTTCTCTCCGCGGAACATGAACACTTAGGTAATCAACTTTCCTTTCTCATTAAACTCCAGTCCATAATTGCAAGCTATCTATTCTAAAAATCTCAGGCTGTCTCCAGAGGTACTGTGTCTAGGATTTCGAAGAACCATGTCTTCTACTGGCCAACTATTCATGTAGTTGATCTGCCAGCATAACAACAATTTGGTATTAAACTTAATGTAAATACTGCTGCTCCTAAGAACCTTCTAAACTAGTCTCATTCCAACGCATGGCTGGCTTGGAAATACTTTCTCTTCCCTAAAACTCCCAAGGTCGCTCTGAAGCTTTTACAGTTTTAGCGTAATCTTCTACTTAGGGTTTAGATCCAGACAAAACAGTTTCCTTTTTATTTCTACACTTTTCATGAATCAAGTCATGTCTTAACTTGAACTCTTGAAGCATAACGCAGTTTCTTTTCAGCTCACCTGCAATTCTCTACTTCACAGGTTTCCATGTAATTCAAACCATTGTTCATCAGTGTGGAAGAGAAATAGTGTCGGGCACAAAGCAGAGGTATGTATCTGGGGCATGCCTTTCCAGCATGCTCATCCGTTTCCCACCTACCCTGTGTGTTCAAGAAATATCTAGCTTAGGTAATGTATATGCTTAATAATGTGCCTAAAGTAAATAAATGTTGCACTGAGATTGCAATGACAGTATTTAAGATGTGCATGCAAATCTGATAATATATGTATAGGTATGCAGGTATGCGACCTTTTAGGTGCAATTTTATGTCAGATCCTGCAAATTAAGGTTTTAAGTTTTCGTTAACAAACGAGTGGAGTTTGCTATTAGATTGTTTAAGTTCTACAATTATTTGATGGTATGAAACACTAAAACCACAGTATTCTATGATCTTTGGGGAGCATAAACTATATCGCCATCGTTTCCAAGTTTGTTATGAAAGATGTTGATAAATATATAACAGAAACTAAATGTGCTGAAATTTTATTAATTTTGAGCTCATTTACAAGTATCGGCTACTTAGTAAACAGCTACAATGCCCTGTCATCGTTTACAGACTACCACTATATGAAGGTAAGATTTGAACAGAAAAAACAGTATAGCAGCTGCAAGTTTTTTTTTTTTTTTTTTTTTTTTGAGAATGGCAGCTGCAAGTATGCAATCACATTCGACATGAACACAAACTTCATGAAAGTGTAGCTGTCAATTTTGAAGAACACACGCTGACAATTCGAACCATGCAAATTTTGAACAAACCAGACAGATCTAATCCGCTTGACAGAGATATCATATCAAAATGGTTCAAAGAGGTTGGTCTAGCAAGCTCTTGACTCTCACTGTTGTCACGATCATCAGACCCTGCACCAGCACCCAACAAACCCGGGTCTTCTACTTCTGTGATGGTTGTAATGGATTTAGAGCCTTTTCTGAACCAGCCAGTTTCCATTATCTCTGAAATAAGAATCCTTTTATGTGGATCTGGGTTGAGGATCCTAGACAGAAGACTCCTCACTTCATCTGAAAACCACCTCGGACATCTATAATCTGCTGCGCATATTTTTCTAAACATGAGTATCATATTTGGATCACGAAATGGAACCTGACCAGCCAATAGTGTATACAAGATCACCCCACAAGACCATATATCGGCTTTGGCTCCATCATAGCCTTTACTGGCATTACTGCCTAAGACTTCAGGAGCTATATAAGGAGGAGTGCCACAACTTGTATGTACTAAAACATCTCTCCTCTTCGATTCAGCAAGCGCACTCAACCCAAAATCTGATACCTTCAACACTCCATTTTCATCTAGCAACAAATTCTCGGGCTTCAAATCGCGGTGGTAAACACCTCTCTTGTGGCAGAAGTCGAAGGTGGTAATCAGGTGTTGGAAGTAACATCTTGCTTCTTCCTCATCCAGCTTTCCTTTTGCTATCTTGTGGAAAAGCTCACTGGCTTTCGCATATTCCATGACAAGGTAAATCTTGTCTTTGATGATTATGACTTCATATAGCTGCACTATGTTTGGGTGTTTAAGCATTCTCATGATAGCTATCTCTCTTTCAACTAGTCCTTTCGCAACCATATCTTTGTGCATTACTTTAATGGCCACACTCTTATTAGTTTCGAGGTTCGTTGCTCTATAAACTTTTGCAAAGGTTCCTTGACCTAAAGTTTTCCCAAGTTCGTACTCACCTCCCCCCCAATCAACACTTTCCCCCTCTTCATACCAACACGATGTAGCTTCAACATTAGTACACAGATATGACCACAAACTAGTCTCTGGCAGGAAATTCGAAATTCGACACAGCGTGATCGGGAGCACACCGGAGAAGACAGAAGATCTCTGGTTACATTGATAATTCGATACACTGTTTACAAGCCTCAGCTCTTATAGAGGACCATTAGGAGTAGATAACAGAAAACGGTAAGTAACCATAGCTGAAAATACTAAGCTTGGCTTACAAGATAACAAATCTAAACAAAACAGGAAAGTAGAAAGACTAAAAAATAAAGAGAAAAGTTCACCATCGGTCCCTCAACTCTTGTGGCAAGGCCAATGTGATGCCCAACTTATAAAAACTACCAATGTGATGCCTACACTTTATTTTTCGTATCAACGTGGGGGCTGAGACCATATTACGTCACGGCGCCGTCTGCTTGGTCACGTGTCGCGCACGTGGCTCACTAAAATGGGTCCCTCAACTCTTGTGGCAAGGCCAATGTGATGCCCAACTTATAAAAACTATCAATGTGATGCCTACACTTTAATTTTCGTATCAACATGGGGTCTGAGGCCAAATTCCTTCACGACGTTGTCTGTTTGGTCATGTGTCTCGCACGTGGCTCACCAAAAAAAGGGCATAAAGGACATTTCGTGTGTTTTGTGCCGTCTCTTCCGATCGGCTTCGTCTACAGCCAACACAGACCCAAGATTCAAATTTCGTCAGACCCGCTCCGGAATTCGTCAGAACAGCTCTAGTCTCTTTTCAAATCTCAGGCCGACATCTTTCTCAGTTTCGGATTAGCATCGTGCTTCCATCTATTCGGCGCCTTATGCTTCAAATCCCTTTCTGCTGCTGACCTCTGCTTCGTCTTCTATTCAGACTGTTGTCATCTTCCTCTATTTAGAAACTCAACATATTGTCCCAACCACAGAACAACGCCACCATCAGGGTCCATCTCCGCCTCCGGCGAGTACATCTCCCTCGCCAAAGACGGCATCAAGGTTGATCTCGGCGCCCGCTGCCCCTGGAAGCCCATGTTCGACTACCGCTCTCTCAACTTCGCCCACAGCTTCGTCACCTTTGCTACAACGCCATCATTGTCCTCATCATCCCCACAGTCATCACCTTTGTCGTCCGCTAGCGACCAGATCAACCCTTACACCGCTAGCGACCAGATCGACCAAACAAGTGAAAATTCTATAAAATTGAGACGGCGCTGATTTGAGATCAATGACGGCGTCGCCGTCAGAGCCGAGGTCTCGCCGCTGGTCCCACTCGTCTTCTTCGTTGATGTAATCATCTTCCTTATCGTCGACTTTGTCGTCTGAGTGTTGAGAGCGGAGGCGAGACAGCGGCTTACGGCGGATCTCGATGAGGCCGTCGCTGACTTGGTCGACGCTGCGCTTGTGGATGTAGAAGGCGGAGACGGACATGAGAGACGCGCTGACTAAGGCGGCCATGGCTTGGTTGAGAGCTGTGGTAGAAGAAGATGAAGATGAAGTTGAAGACGAAGCCGATCAGAAGAGACGGCACAAAACACACGAAATGTCCTTTATGCCCTTTTTTGGTGAGCCACGTGCGCGACACATGACAAAACACACGGCGCCGTGAAGGAACATGGCCTCAGACCCCACGTGGATACGAAAAATAAAGTGTAGGCATCACATTGGTAGTTTTTTATAAGTTGAGCATCACATTGGCCTTGCCACAAGAGTTGAGGGACCGATTTTAGTGAGCCACGTGCGCGACACGTGACCAAACAAACGGTGCCGTGACGGAATATGGCCTCAGACCCCACGTTGATACGAAAAATAAAGTGTAGGCATCACATTGGTAGTTTTTATAAGTTGGGCATCGCATTAGCCTTGCCACAATAGTTGAGGGACCAATGGTGAACTTTTCTCAAAAATGAAATACCGTATACTGAAACATTGGACTTATCCTAAACCTTCCCGTTCAGTACTTTGGAAGAAATCTAATTCTAACTTATAAATCCTAAACTGAATTTTGGTTTTGGGTAGTAATCTTATCCTTGAGGTAGAACCAAAGGAAAGAATCAAGATGTCATATTACTGGAGTCTCCAGGATGTTGGAAAACATAGGAGAATTACTTTCAAATTTTCAGTTACAAAATTTGTTTAATGGATGCATAATGCATCGCAGGGAAGAGATTTCGATCCAGATTACTTGTGAAAAGGTAATGGCTTATAAAATCTGTAGCCGACCATGTTATTTTAGCTGTTATATGTATATGATTAATTAAGAGTAATGTGACCAAATTAAGTGAATAAATATGGTATCAAGAATGAGTGCAATCAGGATTTCAGGATTAGAAGCTGTGTATTGTGCAAATCTGATACAGAATTCATGAAACAATACTAGAGCCACAGTATTCCTTAACTCTCAGCTCAATGACTGATGAGCTTCTTTCTTTCCCAGCTTATTACTTTCATAAGGGAAACGTAAACATAAAAGTGCCACTGTTTTCAAATTTTGTATGGAAATGCAGGAAACCTATAATAGGTAGACAATAGATATACGTAGAAATTTGCATTGATTATTAAACTCAATTTACTGCTCAAATATAAGCTTTGGTCACTTGGCTAGTAATATAGACAGCTACGTTAGCATGTCACCTGTTACAGACTAGAACTTTATACGTCTAATTTGGTAGCAGTTACATTAGCACCACAAAGAGATGTATGCAACTAATTTTGTGTCTATCAAACTCAGATGCTGCTATTGTTGTTACTGCGCTCACCCTGCCATGTCCAGACGACGTCTTTGAGAGCCGGCCTTATATCCTCGTCTACCATCTTCCTAAATTCAAATGTATCCCCATTAGATTTCTTCATCTCCACTAAATGAAATGATGGAGTGAACTCAAAAATTTCGGCTTCTATGGATAATGCCCCCTTCATTAACTTCAATGATGCTCCTTCTTTCTTCGATTTCAGCTTCAGTTTCCGAGTAATATCCCTCAGCTTCGTCATGATGGATGTCGCAGATTGCGTGGATGTGAACTGCACAGCTGATTTCTTTGCATCCTTCTGCATCATCAAGCCAGAAAGATCGAATCCACTTGAAAGAGATATGATATCGAAAGCACTCAAAGTGGCGGGTGTTATAGTCTCTTGGTTCTCGCTTTTGTCACGGTCATCAGACTCCCCATCAACAACTTCCACTTCTGTTATAATCTTGGAGCTGAGTCCTTCTTGAAACCAGCTACTTCTCATTATGTCTGAAGCAAGAAACCTTTCATTCGGATTTGTGTTGAGGATTCCAAACAAGAGCTTTCTTATGTCATCGGAAAACCACCGGGGACATCGATATTCTGATGCACATATTTTCCTAAACATGTTTAGATTTGAGTCATCGAAGGGACGATAACCAGCCAATAGTTGAAACAAGATCACCCCACAAGACCATATATCAGCTTTAGCTCCATCATAGGCTCCAAGCCGGATAACTTCAGGAGCTACATAATTAGGAGTGCCACAAGTTGTATGCAGTAAAGCATGTTTCCTCTTCGATTCAGAAAGCGCACTCAACCCAACATCCGACACCTTCAGCACTCCATCTTTATCTAGCAGCAAGTTCTCGGGCTTCAAATCGCGATGGAAAACACCTCTCTTGTGGCAGAAGTCGACTGCAGTGATGAGTTGTTGGAAGAATCTCCTTGCTGCTTCCTCCTTGAGCCTCCTTTTATTTATCTTTTGAAAAAGCTCGCCGACTTCTGCGTATTCCATGACAAGGTAGATCTTCTTTTTGGTGACCATTACTTCATATAGCTGCACTATGTTGGGGTGTTTAAGCAGTCTCATAATAGATATCTCTCTTTTGGTCTGATCAACAAGTCCCAATTCGAAAACCTTCTCTTTGCTGATGATCTTAACGGCTACAATCTGGTTGGTTTTGAGGCTCGTTGCGCGGTAGACCTTTGCAAAGCCCCCCTGCCCTAAGAGCTTCCCAAGTTGGTACTTCCCCAGCAACACCTCCCCCTGCTTGTCCATTCTTGAATCGTAATGGACGACAGTAAAACTAGTCTCTGGTAAGCTTTCCAGAAATTTCAACACAGCAAGATCACGTGAACACAGATTTATCAAAATCAGAGTTCACTGGAGAAGATGGAGGAACTCTCTAAACTACATCAGTAATATGATCAACTGAATTTACCAAGCACGAGCAACTGCTTTTATAATGAGCAGTAGGAACCAACAGAAAACGGAAAGTTACTACTATAACGAGCAAAGAATCTTCAACCAACATTAGGAAAATATACTAACTTGGCTTGGAAGATAACAAACCTAAAAGAATCTGGAAACTAAAACCTCCCCAAAATATTCACAAGATGTCCAAAAATTATGACCCGAAAATAAAAATGAGAACGAAATCGTCCCAGATCCAAACTGAATCCAGTCAAAAATCTTCCCATCATATCTTGAACCTCCTTATACACAGACCTCGGAAAAAGCTTTCAATCTTTTTGTGTCGATGATCTAACCAGGGGTCCTAGTTTCAAAGGCTTAAAAGACCAAATAGCAAGTCTCAAACTCAAACACATCGTAAAACATGTTCCAAAATCTCACAGTTCATCAAAGAAAACAAAAAATAAGAACTTATAAACATGTTCACTTGGTTACTAATGACCTATGATCACCAACCATTAATTTCTTAGTCATTATGTGAACATTACAATAAATATTAACAACCAAAAAGTAGAAAATGATACAGGATATGTTCCACATTTTTCTGAATATTAACACCAAAAAGATTAGAAAGCATAACTAGCTGAACTGAACTATACGTTATCTGCATCAACAGATAATAAAAGAGCAGTTTACTTTAACAAGAAAGAAAGGACTTGAATTGGAACAAAAAAATTACTGAGAAGAGAACTCAACTAAGCAAAATTGTTAATATCTGATTTCTTTCGCAACTTCAAAGAAATGGGCAACGTTCTCCTCTGGTGTACCTACTACAATTCCATGGCCAAGATTCAAAATATGTTTCCCTCTACCAGCTTTCCTCACAGTATCATGTATTCTGCTGGTGATGAATTTTTTTGAACCGAAGAGAACACCAGGATCCACATTACCTTGAACAGCTACATTTGGTCCCAGTCGCTTTCTACCTTCAGCCATGTCAACACTCCAGTCCAAGCTAACTACATCCACGCCAGTCAAAGCTAGCCTCTCAAGCAAACCCCCAGACCCACTGGCATAAAGAATTAAAGGAAGATCTGAATGAGTCCGTTTCACTTCATCCACAATTTGTTTCAAGTATGGAAGACTGAATTCCTCAAAATCCACAGGGCTGAGTTCTGTGGCCCATGAGTCAAATATCTGAACTGCTTGAGCTCCACTATCAGCTTGGTATTGAATATACTTTGTCATTGAAGTTGCAAATTTCTGAAGTAATGCATGGAGGACCTGAGGAAGGAACCACAATTCATCGGAGTGGAGTCAACAGACAAAAAAGTAAGGGAGAAGGCATTAACTAAACAAGAAAGAAGACAAGATGATTTGTGGACTAAACAAAGTATCTGCTTCTAGATTTACATTCCCGGAAAAACAAAAACCCAAGTCCTAGTGAAATGTTAAGAGATGGATTTGAAACCTAAATCCTCACAAACAAAGTACCCTAGAAGCTATTAACCCAAACCCGAGAGGAAGTAATATAGAGGTGCCAGATGACGAGAGCTAGTTACCATCAATAAATTACGCAATAAAGGAGGATGCTATAAACCTACATATTGGCTGTCTCACAATGCAGGTAACCATGATTGGACCAATTTCCAGACCCCAAGTCACAAAAATAAAAGAAACTCCAGAGACGTTACAGTGCAGCGATTAAGGGTTTAATGATCCAGAACAAAATAAACCCCAGCAAGTAGTCATAAAGTCACAAGAGTACAAGCTACGCTAATAAACCTCAAGAGATTGCATAAAATACGATAAAAAGCAGCACCAAAATTACCTTGGGTTGAGAGAAAGCTAATCTCTTTATTTTTGAGAAGTGCTTTGATGAACCACCTTCGACCACATATGATGCTAAAGTGAAAGGAGCACCAACAAAACCTAACACCGCTGCCTTATTATCTACCTGGCAAAAGTAAGAAACAGACCTAAGGTTATAATCTTCGCTGAAGCAAAGAAGACATTCAAATTTTGTCTAATGTCAATTACTTTATAGATGTAAAGTATCCATACTGATAATGTGAAACAAGTGAAGGTTGTAACTTATAAGTATGGGTTCAAGTGAAGTTTTGGGATGCTAGCATTTAGGATATATTGTCATAATATTGAGTATTAAATCTTCCGAAATCCATGCTGTCCAACATAATCGTAAAATTTGTGAAAGAATGAGGTCAAACAATACAAGGATCACAGCACATGTAGAGCTACTTATTCCAAATTCCATATCTATCAGCAAACTATCAACACCATAGCAAGTAGACACTGTCAGTGATCCATTCGAATAACTGGCTCTAGTGTAGAGTGACATCGAGAAGATGAGCAAAATCAAAATTGAATAAGGAGACATAGGGATAGACCTCTTCTCGCAAGATTGTCAATGCTTCCCCAACATAAGGGACTGACTCTGCAGGAACAAACTCTCTCACTTCATTAACATCCTCAGCACTACTCAAAGGATTAAATATCACCGGACCCTTGCCTTTAACAATGTCAAACGGTATGTTCATCCCAGAGAGCGGAGTAAGAATGTCTGAGAACAAAATGACCTGTCACAATGCAGAAGCTCCATGAGATAATGATACAAACAACCTAACACGAGATAATAGGCAACATTAGCAACATCTTACTCCATCAGGCTGGAAAACCTTCCACGGCTGCAGCGAAATCTCCACTACAAGGTCCACATTCTCGGATCTTTCCCGAAAAGAAGGATGCTTCTCACAGAGCTTCATATAACTCTATCAAATCAAAACGACTGAATCAAGTTACTAGACTATCTACACAAAACAAGACCTCAACTAAGAATCAAATAGCAGAGACAATGTGATACAGTACAAGATTCATAAACCTGCCTTCATGTACCTCCCTGCTTGCCTCATGAGCCAAACTGGGGGTCTCTCCACATCTTCACCCCGAACCGCATTGAGCAAAAGGGGTTCAGCCACAGAGGTAACTTGAGGCTCCGCCACACTCCCTGAATCAAAATGTGGAAAAAATCCCAATTGGGTATCTATCAAACTAGCAAAAGCAACCAACTTTGTGCGTAAAAATCCCAACTTGGCAAAACCCAGTACTTCAATTTCATGTAAAACCCAGAAATAAAGATGTGAACTTTGAACTTGTTACCTTCTAAAGCGCAGAGAATTCGAGGTTTGGGGGAGAGAGTGGATTGCCTTCTTGTAAATGAATTGGAGGAGGGAGCAGAGAAGCAAGCAATGGAGCCATAGCTGTGAATGCAGGACATGTTTGCAGGCAAAGGTGAAAGCTTTGGGTAACTATGGAGAAGAATAAGGTGTTTGCATATCAGTGTGAGCAGAAAAGGAAAGAAGGAAAAGGGGGAAGAAGAAGATGAAGATTTGTCAGACGATGATAATTATAACGATAAGGGGCTCTGATTCTTGCCATGTCACACACCCCTCCAACCGAACGGTTAAGGAAATGAATGTGGTTATACGATGTCGTTTGTTTCATTTTAGCTCGACGGATGTTACTTGTTCGTTAGGGCAGTTGGTGTGCGACACCAACACGAAGAGAGAGATCAGTGTTGGTGCTAACCGCCGGTGTTCAATGATGGCCGGACCAAACTGGAACTAAAACAGTTGGTCGTTGCAGGTATTTTGGTGGCAAATTGCAGCTCTAGGCAGCTTGTACATGTCCATGTAACTTCTTTGGTCTATATCTGATTTGCTCTTCTTTTCTGAAAACGAAGGTATCGAGTGCAAAGGCATTGAGTGCAAACCAAGAACCAAAAGAGTTCGAGTGGGGGGCTTAATCACATGAATGCTTCCACTATAATGAATCCGTATATCAAAGATAAGGCTAATGAGATAAAGTTCAAACCAAGAACTAAAATGAAGAAGAAATCAGCTGCTAGATGGCCTAGATTACATGGAGGGAGGAGATAATAATCAAGAAATCAGCTGCTAGTGGCCTAGATTACATGGAGGGAGGAGATAATAATCAATCAGAAAATAGTATCGATTGTAAGCTTCCTCTTCGGCGGAGATTTCTCTATAATCTGTTTTTGGAGGTCCATGAATGTAGAACCCCTATTTGCAAACAGTCTTCGTAGATTGATTACTGAAAGTTCATTGAAACTAGCAACCGCAAGATCAGCCTGCACCAGATCATACCTGCGTGTGCAACCACGAATCTCAACTCAGTATATACAGTTTACTTCAATTGCATCAAAATTTTATATTTATGTAGGCAAGATCACATACGCAGGGTGGGCGCCGATCAATCCTACGGCCATCATCGTACAGTTGTGAGCAGCAGTTATACCTCTAGGCTCATCCTCAAACACTACACACTTGGATGGCTTCCGATCCAGCTGTGCAATGAGTATAATGAATTTTGGTTAGAGTGATGCCAGAAAAATTAATCCAGTAGGATTTGCTCTGTCAGTTTGTTAACACATACCATAAGATGTGGAGATATAAATAGCGATGGACCTTCAATGGTCAGACATGCATTATGTGTTTAAGAAATAATAATCATGTGTTGCGAATAATACCTTCATAGCTGCAGAAAGAAACCTATGAGCTATTGAATCCATGCCATCTTCCTCGGTCACAATTGCCTATAACCCCAAGAAAATGACAATCAGTTGAGGAATGTGTATACTTCAGTGAGAAACAATAAACTGAAAGATGTGCTAGTCCTGGTTCTAAAAGTTCACAAACGCCTATAACCCCAAGAAAATGACAACCAGTTGAGGAACGTGCATACTTCAGTGAGAAACAACAAACTGAGAGATGTGCTAGTCCTGATTCTAAAGGTACTCAACTCAGAAAATAATTTACAAAGAATATGTGTTGTAATATAAAAGGACATCAACCTGAAAATACTTTTCAAGCCCCATTCTTTCTAGGGCTTTGACCATGCTTCTGCGATCCAGACTTGAAACAACAGCACAAGGGATGCGTGCTGTGTATACAGCCTCCAACCATTCTTTGAGCCCCTCCATGGGTTTACTAAGCTGGAAATGAAAAGAAAAAGGATAAGATTACCATGATATATTGCAAAGAGTATGATAATATGGAAGTTCTTCAAATAGATTACAAGCAGTTTAGCACTCACCCTGAGAAGATTATCATAATATAGTTGCGAAAACCTTAACGCCAACCTAGTCAGTTCTGTCTCTGTTTCATCCCAGAGTAAGAGCTGAAAGTTTTGGATACTTGTGAGAGATGGATAGATATGTCTTGGATAAAGAAATGCAAGAGTCTAAGGAGAGATGCATTTCATAGTCAACCTATCATTCTACTTGATTTGACATATCCTCAAATGAACATTAATCCCAACCTTGTGTAATACATGATCAGCACCTGCATAAAGCATCTGTCCTTGCACATCAGCCTCTTTTGGAATTTCCTTTCCTGATAAGAAAATATAAGCATGTTATCAGGGGTAAGGTAAAATATATATATATATAAACAAGTGTCGTCCAAACTAAAGCCCACATATAAATGAAATATTTAAGCCTATGGACTTCCAAGGGAAAAAACACTGATTAACACTGACTAGTTCAACATTTAATTGAACATTGAATAAACTGAAGGCCCTGCAGGGGATTGTAAAGGGAAGAAATGGCTACACGTACCCTCTTCTGCAGCAAGCTGCTTCCAAGCATTTAATTTCAAAGCTCGAGTATCAGCCTGAAACACATCATTATATTAGATCATCCAAAAATCACACATGTAAAGCTTTCTTGATCTTCAAGATAATAAAATTTTGCATATCCAATATCATATACATCTCCAACTACCAGAACCTTAGATAAAATCGAAATACAAAACTAATGACTAATGAATGCTATAGAAACTCACCACAACATTGTCGAAAGAGAAAATAAGACCATAAGCTTCATCTGGCTTCATGGCGTATCTTATGCGTTGAAGAAAACCTTCTTGCAGTCTATCGTTCAAAAAATCCTACTTGCAACAAGAAACAACACAAGTTTACTATAGTCTACACACTAACAGCATCAAAAATGTACAACAAGCAACTTATTTCTCACATAATCACACAGAAAATCGACTTAATTACAACACAAAAAGCTCATAACATCCTTACCACATCAATCTTAAGAGGTCCATCCGGTCTAAAAGTCTCAAACCCCTCTCCATATTCAGCTCCAATAGCCTATAACACCAACAACAAAAAATTACAACAAACATTAAGTCTCACAAAACTAGCCACCAGAACATAATTTTAACCAAACCCCATATTTCAAAACCCAAACTTTTCAAGCTCTTCATTCACAACACGAACAAAGACTCAATCTTTAACCAAAACAACATGGGCATGAGAAAAATGAGTACCTCCTGCATGAAAAGCGTATTGGGTATTATGTTAAACCCATTAACAGAGCTAGTTTCGTCAGACCCACAAGCCCTGGTGACCACCCGGCCATGTTTAGCCAAGTTCAAACGCTTCACTCTCTGTAAAACAGAACCCAATCAGCAACCAAATAGAAGCAAAAGAAATTAAAGAAAGTAGTGGAAGAAATGAGTACCAAAAAGGTGAGCTTTGAGGATAAGAGAGGAGAGGGAGATCGCCATTGATGAAGCAGAGAAGAGCTTCTGAAATTACTGCAACCGCAGTCCATGAGAGACGTGAGTGAAATGAGCTCAGAGTCGAAGAAGAAGTTTGCTTTACTTTGGAATTTATTTTTTGTTTTTTTTGTTTTTGGTATAAATTTAAAGATCTTGGTGTAGAATAGATGGGAGGCTCGTTTGAGATTGGTATCAACCTCACGTGACCGTAGGTCGTTGAAGTCACGTGATAGGTTCTTCTCCAATAAAAACTGGATACCGTTGTTTAAACGGTGGGCCCTATAACCCGTAGGTCCCACGACACGTGGAACCGCCTAGACACAACACATCTCCGCTTAGGCCTCAGTAATTATTTTTCTTTCTATTTTTCCTTTTATACCCCCAGATTCCAAAGGTCTAAATAGAGTAATAGACCTTTTTGGCTTTAACGGCGACATGTCGTTTGCTCTGCTCGAAGAGCTTGGCATTAGCTACGTACCCAGAACAGGGATCCTCAACTGCATTTAGCAAAGCATTGTTCAGTAGCAGTAGGCCAGTAGCATGATTCCCTATCAAGAAGTTTGTTCTTTCTGACTGTAATTTTGTAAAGGTTAATTGAATCTTGAAGAGCTTATCTGTGAGCTATCCAAGTCCCTTAGTAGTATCACTTGCATAAATCTTAGTTAATGCCATAGAATCACCAGTGTCACCTTTTAGCAGCAATTGAGCATAAACCAGCGAAAAGGAACGCATTCGAAAGCACAACTGAAAAACCAGATTTTGCAAATACGAGGTTATGTAAGAGGTGAACTGATCTAGTGCTTTTTTTTTCAAGTACCAATGTGAAATAAAAGTATGCCGTGCAACACACTCAAAAGGAGTGAGAAGAAAAGGAGAGAACCAACATGAACTATCCATTATGTGCTTCGTGCTGCTGCATATTCTGAGCTTCCTCTTACACATTCAAAGGCTCTTGCTGCCTCACATTGTCACCTTCCTCTTGCACATTCACAGGCTCTTGCTGCACATTGCCACCTTGCTATAAACGTAGATAAGCACATATCATTTCAAATTCCAACCATGTCAAAGTCAAGCTGAAACTCAATCTAGCATCTCAATCCATGAAATTCAAACCTGACGTCTCAGTGGGAAAGTCCTCTTATTGTGGCCCTTTCTACAAATGGAACAACTGATCCGAGGGTTATAAACCTTTGGAAGCTTTTAGGTACCAGGAGGTGGAGCAACTTCACCTACAAACTTGTGAACATTAACATAAAAGTAAGAATTTCATATGAACATGATCACCAACAACTCAACAAGTAACAACAGAACTGAAGATGAAAGCATATCATTCTCTCAGTCCGCTTCCAAAGACATTCACGGAGTTGAATTCAAGATCAGGCTTTCCACCGCATCTCTCATCGGTAACGAGGGAAGTGAATGGTATCCGGCAACTTCTTCATCCTATCTTTATCATGTGGAGCGGTAGCCTTTAGAGCTTCGATTCTTTTCCAAATGAAGAGAACAGAGTTATGAGGAAAGCTTAGAAGGGAAATCGATCGAGCAGATCGATTAAGGCCAGGACTATAGGTTACTCAATACTAACCCACAATTTATGTTATACAAACTGAGAAAAGTTTCCTTGTCATATCAATATAAGTATTTGCAAAATAGTTTTTTTTTTCTAATCATGTTACATACTTACATTTAATGTTAATTCTAGTCATGCAGATGAATGTTAAGGTATATTTGCTTACTTGAAAAGTTCGAATAGAGAAATTCATGACATCAAAGTCTTGGCTATTATCAAATAACATTGTTACTAGTGTCAATAGAATCATTACTGGGAACTAAAATGAACAGGTAATAAGAAGAATCATAGTCTTAAGTCTTTACAAGAGTTTCGAAACTGTTTTTCCATTGATAGAGTCAAGGTGAGTCAAAATCAAACCTTCTCGACTCTAGAGAAGAATAACTAGCACCCCTACTAAAATTACTTTACAATAGCCAAAATGATAAAGGACTTGCCTGTAGAAAACATTTGAAATGAAACAGAAAATGATATCAGCATATAGGATTCACTCAATGCCAACTTCGTAGTCTTCATATGAGTTCAGAGTTCCCAGAAAAAAAAGAAAGGCTTCTTAGAGTTCTCAGCAATCACTCACCTTTTGTCTATTACGTAAGGTAAACTGATGCACCATTGGCCTGTTTCACAGACCAAAAGACATTATATAGCAGGAAAATGCAGAACAGAATTCAAGAAATATAGCCAAACAGAAATGAGCATGTAGCGGAGAGAGACACCTATCGATGGTAGGTATGCCAAGATCCGGTTCGAACAGAATTATCCCAAGATTCACCAAGAAAATCAGAACTCTCGTTATCTGAGTCTTCGTAGATCTGTTAGTAAATCATAAGATGAACAAATAAAGGTTCAAGAGTATGAGCATACTTGAAAGAAACAATCACAAGTTCAGAACCATACAGAAAATTATCAAACCAGCCAGTAAAAAAGAAATATATCATGAATCTTAAAGCAATCCCCACCTCACCAAACTTTCCATTGTTCCCAGCTGATTTTGCAGAATCAGCTTCATCATCTACCTGCAAGCAACCATTTCATCACATATTCAATTCTTGGATATGTCAGTGGGGACTGGGGATAGAGACATGCATTTTGGAGATAAGCCAGATGGTCTAGAATCTAGATGCAGTAATATCACCAATTGAACACATGCAATTGAAGTGCAGTAACACTAAGTTGTACAGCTTTGAAAAAGAGGATAGATTTTCCTAATCCTTGGTATCACCAACTCGCTAAGACGCAAAATAACTGGAGAGTGGAGACTACACATGATATCAACTAAACGAATCACTCAGTTCAGTGCAGGTGGCTATGCAGAACAAACCTTTTCCGATGTAAAACTATAGATTATAGATATAGTACAAAACAGGGATTACTGCTACCTCTAGTACTAAATTTAGCTGAAGGATATAAAATCCTCCTCTCAGGAAATTGGGATTGTGATCATCAACAAAGGGAATCACCATTCCCAAATGATACAGAACCCTACAGAAATGGATCACTACAAATATGCAATACATGTATCGATCAAACTCTATCCTTGATATACCTTTCTGACCCTTCATTACAATATATTCAGAACTTAGTTGGCAGCTTTATACCTTTAGCCCATCATTTGATTCTTTGAGCAAAGCTTTCTGATAAGCCTCATCAATCCTTTCTGCTTCTTTCACATATGGTTGCCTCTCCTAACCAAAACCAAGTTCAAAACAATTGTTATAAAACATATGAAAACCCCAAAGGAACAACAAGGTAGGACTAATAAGCATCAGAATTCATTCCTCAAGTTTTACCTTTTCTGACATTTTCTTCCACACCTCAAACCCTTCTCGGTTAATCTCAATCCAATCTCTACCCTTTCTTGTCTTTGTAAACTCTTTCCTGATAAACCCACAAAGTTAAACCCATTTCCAGATTAACACAACAAAGACACACAATACTAACACTTACATGAAGAAATGAAAAGGAGCCATCACAATGAGTTGATCCCAAAAGCTCTTCTTCTCCTCAACATCAAAGCCTACACCTTTGAACCTCTTCACCTTCTTGCTGGGTTCACACTCATGCATCCCAGCCAAAGCAACAGCCACAGAAACCCCACATTTATTACTGCAAAATCCACACATTCAAGAACCCAAATTTGTTACTCAAAATGTAAAAAAGATAGTGAAAATCTGAACAAATGCCAAATACCAATTTTGAAAAGCACTTCCATCCGGGGCACGAGGGATTGCACGAACTCTTTTCCGGGTCCTCCTTAGATTCACCATTGAAGCCCGTTTCAAAAGCTCTGCAACTTTTCAATTGTTTTACTTTTTTGGGTTCGAAACTTTCCAATTATTAATAGGACTCCACTGCTATAAAATTACTGCGAGTTGAAAAGACAGGGTCACTGTTAATCGTTTCCCTAAAACACGCCGAGTGTTGATCGCACACGCAACGTATTTTGCGGGGTAGTACGCCGGCGTTAAAAGACGTGCGCGGTAGTCGAGTGGGGTGGAGGTTTGCTGACACGCGCGCTACAGTTTTGGGCGGGAAAGGTGAATGCTGTAAAGTTCGAGGTGAGGTAAAAACTCAAACAGATCATTTCCCGCGGTAACTTAGAAAAGGCGCGAATGTAAATGGCGCCTGAATTTAGATTTGATAAATAATTACTTCAATCTTCATTCAGTAAATAATACATTTCAATCAATACAAAACCACCTATACAAATTGAAGCACTCTAAAACAACTTCGAGACACTAACAAAACCGTAACTCTAAAAAATAAAAATAAAAATCCAAAACCATAACTCAATACCATGAATTAAAATATCGAAAGAAAATATAAGTTTTGGTACCGAATCACTCATTCTAATGTGTCCCATTGGCGTTCAAAGTTTGAGTCTTTTTCTTACTTGGCCTTGACAAGGGAAGTGAAATCTGGATGAAACCAAACTTCTTCCTCTGCCGATCATTCCCATCTTTCTGCTCAACTTTTGAAGGAAATGTCAGGTCCTCCCTGAGTGCATGAAGCATTTCACTCAAAGCCACTCTATGTGTCTCGGCGTTGCTGCGATCCACTTCCTTTTTTGCAACATAATCTTCGGGGAGAACTTGCTTCCTGCTAAGCACGTCTCGAAGAGAAACGTTTGGCCTTAGAAGAGGCTTTGAACGATGAAGATCGTTTGCTAGGACTGATGACCTGCTCATCTCATTAATCGGAGAATTCCTAATGTTTAGGTTGCTTGTGTTATACGCAACCTGTCTCTTCCCATGTTCTGGCAACAAAATCTGTAGAGCCTCTTCAGCAGCTAGTTGCTTCCGATTTGCGAGCTCTACATTGTTCAATGCCTCCTCCAAGAATTGCTTACTGTAATTGACTTCTTCTGTTGCTTCCTTCAATTTCTTTAGTATGGCCAATTTCGATGCATTAGCTTCATCAATTTGGAACATGGCATCTGCTAGTTTCTTCTTGAACCAGCCATGAGCTTCTTGAGCCCTTGAGTTTATAGGATATTTTATTCTTGATTTCTCCGGCTCCGGCAGGACATACCCTGATGAGCTATCACAGTAGCTTGTTAGAGCCCTGAGGTCTGCAAGAGCAACAGCTTCTGCTGCCTTAGCTGCTTCTTCCATCTTCTTCGCCGCAACCCACCTCATTTCAGCAGTCTTCTTCATGCTGGTTTTGGCCTCAAAATTCGAAGCTTTGGCCATTTTCTTAGTCTTGGTTTCTGCATTATCAGCTTGTCTGGTCTTCTCTTTTATGCTATTCATCTCTTCCTCTAGTGATGACACCCCTGCAAACTTTGAAGTCAGCCTCTCCCGGGTCTTTTCGAGCAAGATTTTCTCGTTTTGCATCTTCTTGTTCAAGGATTCCACAGAAGACTGAATCACCCCGAGATCATTGATCGTCTTACCGAGGTTCATTTTAGCTTGTTTCAGCTCCATCAAGATCAGATCAGGAGAAGAAGAAGCAGGGTGGTAGGGACTTGAATTTCCCATCTTCAATAAATTATTATTTTCCTTGTTTATTTCTTTGATGGCAGGGGATGATGACGTTATGTGATCTGCCTCTGAGTTGTAGTCTGGTGGAACTGTCAAGCATTTCAATGCTTCTTTCTGCAGCTGTCTCTTTAGCTCCTCCACAATCCTCTTGGTTGTTGCTAGTTCTTCTAAAACATCAAGAGTCTCTAGCTCCTTGACAATCAAATCCTTCTCCAACTCTGCCGCTTGTTCCTCCACTTTCTTCAAGTCAAACTCTTCAACACCATTCTGCTTTTGTAAAATCCAATTAAACCAAGAACGGAACCCAAACATACAAAGAAGAATTATGAGAGTATGGTTTAAATTTCAGGACACAAAAAGTAAACTTCTTCGGTCGAATATACGACATGTTACATTGTCAAATTATCGATTCAATATCACATTCAGAAAAACTAAAATTTAACTATTGTTAACCCGCTAGACAAAGCAAGAAGTAAATTCTCATACAGAAACACAGGCATAGAATTCTTGTATGAAGAAAGCAGAGAACTACACAAACAAACAAAGTTCAAAGCTATGGATTATAATGTCAACCTTAATTAGTAGCCACTAAATTACATGAAGGTATAAATAGGATCAAATTTGCAATACTTAACTGAAGTGTGACGAAATGTGTGAAATTGTTGCATAATTTTCATGGAGTAAACTGTAAAAGACTTGCTTGCATAGTGCGCAAATAGTTCACTTACATAGTCTTCTCCAAGCTTATAATATGGTATCCAAGACCCGCTGCCACCAAAACGGGTCACAGCCTCCTTCACCGACCCGAACGGCGGCGACGTATCAATCTCCGCCCTCAAACTCACCCTCCTTATCCCGGGCGGCGGACTCGGCGACAATGAACCTCCTCCATGACCTGCATTGGTGTCATACTGAAACATCTCGGACCCGGAGACGTCGGACCTTACTTCCTTTATACCTGGCGTACCCGGAACCGGTTCGGCTGCCATTGCAGAACCCAAGTCAGTTTAGTCAGTGCTTCACAGCAAGAAGAGCTTAATAAGGAAGTTGGAGACAAAAACCCATCATCGAAATGAGCCACCTTCTGTGATTCTTATGTGGTACCGAGGATGATGGGTGCGTGATGATGATGCTGCCTTGGGTGGAGGTCCGAGTCACAACCCGGTCGGTAAACCGGGTCCAGTAAAAGGTGGTGGTGCAGTAGAACGCGTTTCTTGGGATTCAGTGCGGAATAGGATTAACTGTGATGGATACTTGGCGGAAGATGGTTGGAAAAGCAGTAGTCGTTGATTTAGTTTTTGACTTTTGGAGAGTTTAAACCAATGGGAAGGTTACATGTCAGAGGCTGAGTGTAGGTGAGAAGGAGGGGATCTAAGTGTTGACTAGTTGACCGGGGTTCTTTCTTGCTTAATTTGCGAGCGTGAATTGTGGGTTCTTTGGGAAAGCCATGTATGCTAACCCATGTTATGATATGATGAACTTTCTAAAGGTTCGTTTGGTTGGTAACTTTAGTCTTGAGGTGTGTAAGGTGATCAAAGTTTTTTTTTTTTTTTTTTTTTTTTTTTTTTTTTTTGCACAAAGTAAAGGTGATAAAAGTGAAAACAATACAAGCTTTCTCTTTTTTGGTGGTTGTTCGGAATTTAAAGATGATACATCATGTGTTGAAAGATCGATTGAAGCTTTTTTCCGTGTAGTGTTGAATAATCCTTCTCCAGGGACTTAATCGTGAGAAATCTTATATATGTTAGTTGTTCAATTGCTCAAAACATCAAGTGGTTATGCGTATTCACAGTTTAAACTTTCTTATGATTAATTTGAAACTAGTTATTTAAATCAATAACATGCTTTCACAATGTATGATTGATATTAGAAAAATAATGACGTCTTTTTTAATAACGTATCTTTCTTGATCATAATTAACATTCTGCATTATTAATCACCAAAGCTTGTGATCAAGCTCCTATATATTTGATCTACAGGTGTTTACACCCAAATTAATATTTTACTGGACAATAATTGTCTTAGTGAATATTAATTAAATTAATGATCCGCGTCATACCGGCGAGCCCGAAATAATGGGTTTACAAGTGATGGCCCGCCAAAAAGTCATGCGAGCTGGACAGTCCGCGTACGAATGGACTCCGCGTAACAGACTTTGCGTACAAGAGGAGTTTAATTGCTGGGGGAACACCTCGCCCCGACTTAGCATCGTACGCCAACTTGTATATACAAGAGCACGTGCATGGCTTGTGGTCCTTTAATTACATAAGCATCTCGACGGCATCTTGATGGAATCTCGCCATCGACCTGGCAGCCTCGCCCCGACTTTGTGGATTGGCGCGACCTCGCCAGTGTTTAATGAAGAAAGCATCTCGACGCTGACTCGGGGGTACTTCACTACTAAATGCTTGTTTAATTAGAGGTGAGGGCATCATTGTCTTATCCTTGGTTGAATAAAGCAGAAGGGAAAGATGACTGGTTGATATTGTACGTGCATGGCAAGGGTTCTTATCCCATGCAATAGTTATCCAATAGATATGAAGCATACCCAGACGTGAAGCATGTGATTAGTCCTAATTCTAGTTGATTAAGGAGATATACATGCAAGCTGTGCATATCTACTTTGCATGCACGTCAGAGTTCTAGTATTCAAGGGCACTCATACAGTGCTTAGAAGGAGCATACGTCCAAGAAGTGTTCTAGGCAAACTCTACTGTTTAGAACAAAGCGATGACCACGAAGTGATTAACATCGCCTGCACCACGTTTATCGTTGAAGACTCCTACAAGTCTTTGACATGCTTTGGGCCAATACCTGTGGCCCTAAGTAATTCTATATAAAGAAGCTCCACGGCTTACAGAAGGTCTACTCTCTACAACAAACAATACTCAAACACAACACAAAACAACTTTCAACCTAGTTGAAAACCCTCTCGACCTTGTCGAAACCTTCAGCGCTCCCAGGAGCCGATATCTCTTCGAAGCCTCTTCGAAGCCCTGTTTCTAAGCGCCTCGCCGCCTAGAACCCTTCAGAGCTCTCCGGAACTCGTCCCCGATCCTCGGAAACTTCCCTATTGTTGCTCTGCTCACCCCGCCGTGAGTATCGATCGCTTGTGCTGTAAATTCCTCATCTGAGGTGGCACATGGAACTCCGCTCGCCTGATCAAGAAGTCAAGCCTGCGCACTCACTCAACCTTTTCCTCGTCCGCGAGGTGGCACGCCCGCAACTCTCCATCCTCTTTGGATCGCTATTTACCTCGGCTCAGCACGCTGAGGATCGTGGCCAAAACAACAGGTATCAAATCGATGAACTGCTTCTAATGGAATTCAGGTCTATATACATTTTACTGTCTATGTGTTCTTACTTTTCACTTTCTAAACTGGGTTTCTTGGTTTAGGTTTTTTGCTTTTAGAAACGGCCCAACAGTGCTGCTAATCCTTAATTCGCTTATCCTTAATTCGTCTGATTATGCTGCTCATCTGTGATTTGGATCATTCTTTCACCAATGATCATTCGCTTTGAACATTGGCGTGATTTTGGTTTAGACTTTGTGTTTCTTTGGACCTTTCCATCATAACTTCTCTTATGTTTTCCATTGGGGCTTTAACTATAGCAGCAGAGAAATGAGTGCATACATGTCCCAAAATCCTACAAAGTATAGCGGGATGAAATGCCTTTTGTTAACAATATTCTCCTTTTAGGGACGTAAGATTAGGGTGTGTAAATGCATGTGACGTGTTAACTTTGTCATAAAGTTAAAAAATAAGTTCTCAAAATAGTAATATTAGTCCTCAAAGTTATAACGTAAGTTCTTAAAGTTGTAAAAAAAATTAGTTACAACATTAGTCCTCATATATATTTAAAGTGGTCATTGACTCTTTAAAGTTGTAATATGAGTCTTCAGAGTTGTAACAACTTTTTTTAATCACTTTAAGGACTCAATTACCACTTTAAGAACACATTTTATCACTTTAAAGACACGTGATGACTAATGTGGTAACTATAAAATTTTATAACTTTAATAATTATATTACAATTTCGAAGACTAATATTACAATTTTAAGGACTCATTTACAACTTTAGAACAAAATTGATGCATCAAATGTATTAATATATTGTAAAATATCTCCTGTTATTCCCAACCAAATGGCGCTGAGAAAGACAACGGGGATGACTACATAAGATTAGGGTTCGATTCTCACACAATGTAACAAATTAAAAATGAAATAATATATATATACACACACTATATATTCTTCTCTTTGTTTTTCACATTTATACTATGTTATGCTTGTCGGAAAAATTCATACCATGTTATGTTTCAATAAATTCATTTTAAATGAATTCATCCGATATTGTTGTGGATCTAATAACAAACTTTTTTACAAACCTTCCACACAACAAATTAGTACCCTATTGTCAAGATTTTTCTTCCTTCGGCCTATAAGAAGTACGTACCACGGTGAATTATTATTTTTTATTAAAAAGAGTTAAACTCCATATATTAAGAAAAAAGAAAATCAGGGGTACAAAATGGAAGGGGCTTAACAAAACTCTTTCAAATAAATAGCAAAACAACAAAACCTACCACATAAAACAACACTGAAAGTAAATCAGTAAAGAAAGCAAAAATGAGGTAAAACCGAGTTGATCCTGAATGCATAAGGAATTGGACTGTGAATTCAAATCCAACCAACAATCACATTTTACACCATTCGTTGCATCATATACTTGCAAGTCTGCGCTTTACACCAAAGCTAAGACATTCCTTATCTGTCAATATGTTAGAGTGTCACTAATACATATCTTATCTGAATTATAGACAGAAAACATTGAGACATTTGTTATCTGAATCCCCTTGGCAACAAAAACAAAGAGAAGTTGGCATGTGATTTAAGACGGTCTAAGCTCTCCCGAGGAATACTCATCGCAACATGGTTTGCGTAGTTCGGACTTCAGAGTTGAATCCTTCATATACTTGGTTACTAGTTCATTACAAATCAAACCAAAAACGTACCCTTCGTACACGAGGACCACGACAAACAAACAAATCAACACTTATCTACCCAAGAACAAAAAGCCAATCATGATTTCCTGCAGAGAATATGGATCGGCGAAGACCAAACTGAAAGGAACCAAAAACGCATATTTCATCACATCGTAATTTCCAGTCATCAGTACTCGATCTGAGTTAAGGCCGTGGGTCACAAGCTCATTACTCAGGTCGCAGAAACTGGTGGGGAGGTAGTTGAAGGGATCAATACCAGTCCTAGCAGCTAACTATTGAATTGGTTGCCATTGATGGTAGTACAAAATCATGAATATGCATACAGAACTATAGGGCTCCACCTGATATTCTTTCTTCTACGTGCAAGAGGAGCTCTGTGATAGATCCTGGTCCAGACTGCCAAACATGCATGGAAAAAAGAACATCGAATTGACACTAGGAAATGCGAAGTCAATTGTTTCTCAGATTGTCATAAATTAGTTATACACTGGTTCTTGGTTCTGGTGTGAGCTTTTACAAGAGAAATGATCGAGGTTCTATATGGCATGTATATTTTGCATTTTGCAATTAATATATAAGAATATTACTTTTGAAGGGTTATAGAGAATTAGAGTTTTCGGTTTGTGTATCATACCTCCGTATATATACGTACAAAGGTATGCAGTTGTGATCGATCACGCCATTTTTATTACGAGATCTTATCTATTCGTTATTGTTTTGAAATGCTCAAAATGGAAGAAGGCTCTAATACCCGTGTACAAATTACTGAGTTATTAAGTTTTAAGGAAGGATTGAAAACTCGCTAGGTGCTCCCAGGACGGAGGGAGTGCTAGCTTGGAACACCTAGAAACCGCCTAAACAGATTAAGCGGTTTTATTTTAAAACACAACATATAGGTAGGGTTCGAAAACTCATTAGGCGCTAGTAGGGCAGATGGTTGGCTTGAAGAGCCTAGACAACCTTATTTTGGAACACTTAAGTAACCTCTAATCTAATCACTAGTTCACTAAGCAGATCGAAATTAAAATTGCAACTTCTAAGATTGGGAAAGGAGCAAAACCGTTGGCAACAAAACATGTTTTGAATGTTTAAATTTCAATTAATGTGTGATCTAACAGATGTAGAACTAATACAGAGGACAGTTCCCATGCATGGATGCTCTAGTACTGCATGTACTCTGTACCCCCAAGTATTAATTTCATCAGCAAAGAAAGAAAAAAACATTGAACATGTTTTAGGGTTCGGCTGCTATACACATATTTGTATAGCATACATCAAGCTGTGAGCCGTCAGATCATTTAACAATTCAAAATTCAAGACAATCGGACGGTTCACGGTTTGATGTATGTTATACACATATGTATAGTATAAAAGTCTCATGTTTTAAACCAGCACCATAATAGTTTCTTCCAAATTCCGCAATCAAAACAGCAATAGAGGAATGGAGTAAAAGAGTGTATGATGAATCAGTACAAACTTTCATTGATGATATAGTGATCGTTCGTAACCAGATCCCACACTTCCTCAACTGTTTCATTTGTTATAGCTATAGATATCATTACTGATACATGGTCCATCTAAACCCATATCATCGATCAAACCAGCCATTCATCGTTAATGAGTTTTTCCAAAAACTATTTTTTGATTGACCCGAAGAGGATCTTTTGCTAATAATCCTCTGATTTGTGTTTGTGTCCAACTTTTACATTTGGAAGTTATGTATTTTGTGTAGTGACATGCTTTGATTGCCAGATTATATATAAAACTATCATCTTTTACGGGTTTACGTATAAGATAGGAAACCAACTAATTTTTCATGATCATTAATCATATGTAGTTGAATGATATGTCAAATTGTTACAGTATCTAGATCTAGACTTAAAATCTTTTTCGTATATATGATGAAGTCTTTGCGATTAGGATTTATGACATGTATTAGAATGATACCCGGGTCATAGATAGTCTTAAATGAAACATATACATGATATATGCAAATGTAAATTGATCAAGCAAATAATAAGGTCCAAACTTAGATAGAATTCTTTAGATTAAATTTCGTAACAAAACCTTTGAGAATAGCATTTGTTAAGAAGAGGTTGCAATATGAGTTAAGAGTATAAGTTAGGTCGATCTTGAATTTTCTTTCAATAATCTTACTTGAATTTTCTTCAATCACCACTTCATTACTGTAACCTAAGCTCACGTCTATGTCCAATTAAGACAAATTCCGAAAATTAGTCATCAGAGTTTATTATATAGATGCTTCATCTATTATTGTCCCGTTCGTTATATATACGTCTTGTGTGAGCAACTCTACAATACTAGTGATGTATGAATGAACCCTAAATTAATGGGAGGGAGATGAGCTGAGACCTAACTAACCCACTCAACTAGTCCTCCAAGATATTCTATTCAAAATCTCCATCTTCGGATCTTGAACTTTCAGATCTACTCTAGCTAGCTATCTGTGTCAGCTATCTAGGAAGAAGGAAGAAGAAGCTAGCTCCTCGGTCATAGTGGTTTCAAGTTAACCCCACACAATGATGAAGCACAACAATGATCACAGGAACAACAACAAGGTCTTCGCCTCCCCCAAGCTCGTGGCCAAGGAGACCTCCGCGGCCAACTCGTCTTGCAGAGTCTACTACGGCGCCGCCGCCGGAGCGGTTCCGTTCATGTGGGAGTCGCAGCCAGGTACTCCTAACACTACCAGAAAATGGGTCTTGGGCGACGAAAAAAAATCGTCGCCCTGTTAAAAAATTTCGTCGCCTAAGAACTTAGGCGACGACATGTCGTCGGCCAAAACTTCGTCGCCAGAACCGCGTCGGTCAAGAACTTGGGCGACGAAAATTTATTCCATCGTCGCCCAAGATTCATTCTTAGGCGACGCTAATTATTTCGTCGCCTAAAATATACTTCTCGTCGCCCAAAAATTAGTCGTCGCCCAAGATTTAACACCTTGGCCGACGAAAACATTTTTCGTTGCTTAATATCTTATAATCTTGGGCGACGAAAATAAATATTTCGTCGCCTAAGATCACAACATCTTAGGCGACGATATTTTTTTTCGTCGCTTAAGATGTTAAATCCTTGACCGACGATTTAGAAATTTCGTCGCCTAAGATATATTTAAAATTTTTATAAAAATAATTAAATAATTTTTTTAAATATATAAATCATGTTTTTTAAATTTTTGCTGTAATTTTTTTTTCGGCATTTATTTAAATTTTTGTAATACTAAAATTTAATTAAAAATAACCCAAATTTATAAATTCAGAATAATTTATTACAAAAATTCAGTCTATCTGCCTATAGATCGAGAAACCCGAAATCTAACTCATCATTCCCGTTCGGAGGGTCCTGAGGCTGAGGCGGCGGCTGGTCAGGCTGAGGAGGCTGCTGCTGAGGCTGGGGCCACTGAGGGTGGGGCCACTGAGGTAATGGTATAGGCGTAGGCATAGGCGGAAACGGCTGTCCGGCCGCATGTGCAGCGATGTAGGCAGCCATCCACTGTCCCATAGCCGCCTGGTTGGCATTGGTGACTTCATTCACCCGCTCCATATGCGCAGCCGTGGAAGCCGCATATGATTCCGCCATCGCCGCCATCTCCCTCGCTCTTTGGGCTTCCAGCTCAGACTCCCTCGCTCTTTGGGCTTCCAGCTCAGACTGTAGACTTGCGAACTGATCATGTAACCGAGTGGTCTGGCTGTTGCTGCTTGAGGCTCCGGCGGCTCCCTTGCGCTGAAATCCTGGAGTCGTCTTCAGGATCCCTTTTCCAGCGTCTCCCATACCCCGGCAGTAGTAGGTGTTGGAACGCTGCGTGAAGGCAGTGGCCATAATCCGCGCCCCAACGGTAGGATCTGAAGTGTCGATCCTGGACATGGCCTCTGACATGTCATCCTCTGCCGTGCCCGGAAATGTGTCGTTCACCATGCCTCTCATGACCTCTTGCTCCGCCTCCCTCACCCTCGCCTAATTGGATATATTATAAAAATATATTAATATACATTTAATAAAATGTAATTAAAATTAAAAATTAGAAAATATAATTAAACTTACAAGATCCTCCTCAGAATGAGGATATGCCCTCTGAAAGGTCCCCACATAGGGGTTCTCCTCTGGCCGCTCTCGCCGCACGTCGTCCATGATGGCCGAAAACGGCCTCGAACCGGCACGATGGTTGGTTGTGTTCTGTTGCCGGTTCTCAGCGTTCACCCGGGCGAGGTGCTTCAAAAAAAAATAATCGTTAGTAAATATTTAAAAACATACAATTATAATTAATTCACTAATTAAATATTCAAATTTGTTTACAAATTACCTGTTTGTGAGGGTCGTTGAACTGCGTGACAAGAAGCCACCGCCACTCGTACTCCCGATACTCGAACTCCTTCGGGGTACCCGAACGGTCGCTCCCGTACTTCTTCCAGTGTTCCCGGAGGTCGTGCTTCCACTCCTTGAACCTACATATACAAAAAAAATATTAAATATATTATTAAAAAAATAAAATTTAATAAATTATTCAATAAAGGTACCTCTCCCTATGGGCCTTTTCCGCCCAGTCACGTCCCTCCTCGGGAACCACAAACCATTGCTGCATTACCACTTGTTAGTATTTTTTTCGATAATTAAATAATTTATTAGTTAAAAAAATAGTAATTGATCGAGTAAACTCACCGACATCGACTGATGGAGCATCTCCTTCACTCCATCAGGAACCTGGCTCCAGACTCCCCACAACATTGGGAGTCTGGAGCGGATGGTGCCTCCCGCAGCGCGCGTGTACCGGTTTCCCAACGCGGCGTCCACCGGTTTGCCGTTGGAAAACGGGATGGCGATCCGTCCAGCGGACTCGACCGCCCTATCGAGTCCCTTGTTGCTGACGGTGCCTCTCCTGTTCCGCCTTCTCGTTCCGGCGGCTGTGACATTGTGAATCAATTTTAATATTAATAATATATTTTTACATTAAAAAAATTAAAATCGACAAAAAAGTAATAATAATTTACCTGAGGATGAGGCTGAGCCGACGGATTCGTCTTCGTCCGCCTGCTCGGAGACCCTGACGGGATGAAGAGGCGTGGGAAACTCCCGGTAGATATAGGCCTCGTGCGGTGCCACATGCGGGAGCTGCTCCCGAATCGGTCGACCCTCCTCATCGACGCGAGGTATCGCTGGTATCGTCGGAGGAAGGAAGAGGCCGGATGGCACCATAGGGACCCCGGATGACCCGCCATCACCGTCGGTCGGGGACGACTGTGTGGGGGCGTCGCTGCGGGATCGCGACCGGCGAAGTATGGGTGGATGACGAGCAGCCGTCGCTGCGGGACCCGACTGCCCAACAGAACCCGAGCCGCTCACGCCACCCGTAAGCGCCGCATGTCGGGCCGTCAACTGCCATGGAAACCCGATCGACGGTGATTCCGACGGGTTGTTTGAGGTACCGTCCGAGCCGTCTTGGCTCCTCGCACCCGAACGTTGTCCAGAAGTTCTCCTCATGGCCATCTTGTTTAAAATAACCATAAATTTATTAAAAATATTTTATTAAAGGATTTATTATTTTTTTTATTCACATAACAAATTATTTACATTAATTCACAATTATTACATTACAAAAATTAAACTCAACAATATTTACATCCTTACTCAAAAATAATCGATTATTTTTTACAAAATGCCCACAATATATTTACAATTATAATTTATATTATTTAATTATTTAATCAAAAATTATTTAATCATTTACAATATATTCACAAATTATTTCCACAAATCCTAAACCCTAAACCCTAAACCGTAAACCCTAATATTTTACAATTATTATTTACATCACAATTTACCATAATTTACATCACAATTTACAATTATCACAATCACAACAACAACAATTTACAATTTACAATTATCACAACAACAACAATTTACATTAATTATCACAACAACAACAATTAAAACCAATTTAGGGTTTTAGGGTTATACCTTAAATTGTGGGTCGGCGTCGGGGTCGGGGTCGGGGTTCCGAATTGGGGTCCGGGTCGGGGTCGGAGAGAGGGAGAGAGAGAGGGCAGAGGGAGAGAGAGGATTTTCGGAGAGAGAAATTCGTTGGCGGCTGAAGAAATGGTTAGGGTTCCGAATTTTTGCCTTTTATAGTGGCGTTCTTGGGCGACGATTTTGTAAAAATCGTCGCCCGCCTTTTTTAAAAATCGTCGGCCAAGAGTCTCTTGGCCGACGAATTAAAAAATCGTCGCCCTGTTTTTCGAAAATCGTCGGCCAAGATAGTCTACTTAGGCGACGATGTTCTTCACTATAAATGTCGTCGCTCAAGATGAAGAAAATCGTCGGCCAAGAATCTACTTGGGCGACGATTTTCTTGACCATAAATATCGTCGCCCAAGATAGTCACTTGGGCGACGATGTTCTTCACTATAAATATCGTCGCCCAAGATTAGAACATCGTCGCCCAAGATGACGAAAATCGTCGGCCAAGGTTTCTATCATAAAATTCAGAATATCGTGATTTTGGTGATCGGAGAAGAGGAACTGAAAACCCACCGTCAGATATGACGAGAATAACGAATTACGTGGGTGGGAAAAAATTCAGCTCCATCTGACAAAGATAAGGGCTTGATCCGTCCGGTCAATCGGCGCGGTCAAACCCCTAAACAAACGGAAACGGCGATTCGACCCTCCAAATCACGTAATCTTGCCGGACCTTCAACTGAGAATAGTTTCCGATCGACAAGACTTTTACTCACCAAGTTGCCTGTAAATATAAGATTGCAAACTATACGTTATGGTTATTGAACATGTACGTACATATATGTATTCTGGAGATGTAAGTGAATAAAACATACCTTTCCATGGGATACATCCAAGTGAAGTGTACTGGACCGGTAAGCAACAATTGCTGGGGAAGATGGATCATCAGGTGAGGCATGATATCGAAAAAATTTGGCGGAAAGATCCTCTCGAATTTACACATGATGTATATGATGTCTGCCTGCATTTCCCGGAGATCGGATTTTCTCACTTCCCTTGTGCATAACTTCATGAAGAATCTTGACAGCGCTACTAACGGCTCCACAACCTGGCCAACCACACATCACAAATTTAATATAAAATCCAACAACGGCAGGTTAACCGTAATTTTAACCACAAATTTACCTGACGGTGAAGGAACGATCGAATGAAAACAGGGAAGAGACGTTGTAGCAGAATATGACAGTCATGACTCTTCAAGCCGTATATCTTATTCTCCCGCAAGTTCACACACCGGGCTATATTTACTGCAACGCCTGAGGGATACGTCACACAACTCATCCACCTTAATATCTGGGTCTTCTGATCAGGCTTCACGGTGTAAGGAGCCCAAGGCATCTTTTTCTTCCCCTCTTTCAACCAAAGATGTTTTCGGATTCCCATTTTCTTAAGATCAACGCGTGCCTTAGGACCGTCTTTCGTCTTCCCCTCCAAGTTGAGCACTGTACCTACCACACTGTCGCAGACATTCTTCTCTATGTGCATCACATCTAGGTAGTGTCTGATCAACAGCGTACTCCAGTACGGGAGTTCCCAAAATATGCTCTTATGTGTCCAGAATTTGTACCTGTCAGGTCTTTCAGGTATTCTGGCAACAATATCGGGATGATTGCTGAGCTGCCCAAAATCATACTCATCCAGCACTGCTAAAATCTCTTCCCCCGACCATCTATGCGGCTCCACACCTCTCTCTTCAGTCCCATCAAATGCCCCGGTATCTATCCGCCAGGGGTGATCATGTGGTAGGTAAGCACGGTGACCCATCCGGACTATCTTGTTGCAATGATTGCTGCACCCCTGGGAGCTAAGACACTCAGGACAAGCCTTGTATCCCCTAACAACGTTGCCAGACAACATCCCACGTGCAGGAAAATCACTGATGGTACCAACAATCATGGCATGCATCTGGAACATCTCATTTTTGTGGGAGTCATAAGTGGGATGACCAACCTCCCAAAGCAATTTACACTCTTCAATCAGCGGTCTCATATACACATCGAGACACTTCCCTGGATAACAACAACAACAACAACCACAACAAATTTAGATAATGACTATATATGACCAACAATATAGAACAAAAACAATAAATCTTACTCAAAAATTGAACCAACAACAATATATACAATATGAAGGGAAAGTAGATACCTGGATAACCGGGCCCCGGAATCAACAAGGTCAACATGTTGTATTCCTTCTTCATGCACATCCATGGAGGAAGGTTGTAAGGCACCAAAATGACCGGCCATATACTGTACGAAAGACTCATGGTCCCAAAAGGGTTGAACCCGTCGGATGACAGCCCGAGCCTCACATTCCTCACCTCTGAAGCAAAATGAGGAAACTCTCTGTCTATATGCTTCCACGCCTCCCCGTCAGCAGGGTGTACCATGAGGTCTTCGTCATGCACCTCCCTCACAGCGTGCCATCTCATAGCTTCGGCCGTCTTTGAAGACATGTACAACCGCTCCAGCCTATCCCTCAACGGGAAATAGCGAAGTACCTTAACAGGTTTCCTGTTACCTGCGGGAGTCCGCTTATACCTGTCGGTCCCACATACCGGACAACGATGAAGGCCTTCAAGGTCATTACCGTCTGCATCTTTACCCCAGAATAGAACGCAGTCATATCTGCATGCATGGATCTTGATGTAGGAAAGCCCGAGATCTCTCAAGATACGACGGACCTTATGATGCGTGGTGGGATGACGATGACCGTCGGGCAGGAGCGAAGCAGCGTACTGTAGATACCTATCAACAGCAGTCACGGTCGATTTTGTGTCAACCTTGATATGCATCACCTCCATCACACACTGAAGAACGGTATTCTCATGACCTGGGCACAGAGGGGTCTGTTGGAAAGCAATAAGTCTGTTGTACTTGGCTATACCGGCATTGTTGACACCTCTAGGGACGGCCTGCATCGGCGCCTGCGGAATGTCCTGTCGTTCAGGGCATACACCGCTGTCATGAGGAAACATGTAGTTGATGAAGGCCGTTGTTGGATCGTTGGATGTACTGCCCGTCTGATAAAACTGTCCATGATCATGCGGGCGTGATGAGGTTTCACCGTGATATATCCAACATGTGTAACGTTCCCAGAATCCGTTACTCTTCAGGTGGTCCCATACTGTATCAAACGGAAATCGATGCATATCACTGCGACACTTACACATCTTGCACGGGCAATAGAACATGCCACTCCCGTCAGCATTGGCCTGCGCATATTGCATAAAATCCCAAACTCCTTCAGCATATTTTCTGTGATATCTTGGAAGAGAAATCCAACTCTTATCCATATCCTGAAAATAGCACATATATAAATCAATATTTAATGAACATATCTTTTATATATATATATATATATATTAATGTAATACAACATACTAATTATTAATTATATATATCTAGTTCGAGCGGATTCCGTGGTTTCAGAAGGCAAGTGTCAATGTCACGGAGGGCGAACCCCCTACAGGAACCAGGCAAGACTCGTTTGTGATCACGGAGGCGAACCCCTATCGACCCCTTCACCGAGAAGAGTGGTCAGTTTGTGATCTTGAGATCCAGTTAAACAAACCTGTGAACCATATCTATGACAGAACGGCCCCTTACTCAGCTTGGAACAAACTCTATGCATATATATATATATATATATATATATATATCATTAATTCAACTCAAATAAAACTGAAAATCAATATATACATATGCATATATATATGTGCATATATATGCATATGTACGTACCTGGGAGTAGCTCCACAAACTATGTATGGACAGGTTTCCACAACACCGAAAGATTTGAAGAACTAGAGAAATTTATGTTTCAAATTTTCAAAGTTTTCATTCTTCTATCCTGGACTTCCAATATATAGAAGAATCTTGGGCGACGAAATATTTGAGTTTCGTCGCCTAAGAATTAAAACATCTTGGGCGACGAAATATTTGAGTTTCGTCGCCTAAGGATAAAAAACTTAGGCGACGATATTTATATCTTAGGCGACGAAATATTATTTCGTCGCCCTAGTTTATATTTTGGCCGACGAAATTTATTTTTAGGCGACGATTTTTTTTTTCGTCACCTAAGAGTAAACTTAGGCGACGATTTTTTTTCCTTAGGCGACAGAAAAAAAAATCGTCGCCTAAGTGCTCTTTTAGGCGACGAAAAAAAAAATCGTCGCCCGGTTTTTTTTTTTTCGTCGCCCAAGAACCATTTTTTGGTAGTGTAAGCACACTCTTTCCGAGACTTCTCTTCCTCCTCTCACTCCTCCTCCATCATATTCCGTCAACACAAATCCGAAACACTACTCGTCCTCAACCATACAAAGAAGCGCGCGCTAGGTCAAAAGCTCTTCTGGACTCGATTATCCCTAGGGCACTGAAATTCAGGAAGGCCGGCCGGAACATGTCGCCGACGTCTTCATCGGTGTCGTGGTCGTCTTCCTCGTCCTCATCGTGGTCGTCGACTCTATCAAAGGGCACCCAAAAATGTTATAACTCGGTTTCAAGGGTGTCCTTTGGTTATGAGGACGAGGATGAGGACGAGGATCTAAGGAGGTCTGGATCGCCTACTTCGACATTGTGCTTTGGGATTAAACGCAGAGGTGATGAGGATTTGAGAAGCTGCAGCTCGGTGCGGAAGATCAAGTTTGCCTTCATGTCCATTGCTAGCCATGACCAATCACGCCGGGTTAATACTGCCTAATTAGAACTGATGTATTCTCTGTATGATCATCTTAAATCTGTTTTTGTGTTAATCTGTAGAACGGTTTGTGTGTGTCCATGCCATTAATTGATGTCATATATCTCTATGATGTATTAATCGTCGATCATAATCCATGAAACTCATTGTTATGATTTTTGTAGTTCTACATTCTACATTTTACGGTACTAGATGGTATTCGCGCTATAGTTTGGAATCAGAGATATATTTTAAGCGTTTTGTTAATTAAATACATGCACTATTGGAGTAGGCGTCGGAAGTGTATGTTTCTTTGCATTTTATTGGCCAATGAATTAGTCGTTCAAAATCGCACACAAATCGAATTATCCGGAATCCGGCAGAAATGTATGTTTGAGGTGAGACTTGTTCCTACCTCGTTAATATTCTTAATGAGCTAATTTAGCCTAAATATTTATTTATTAAAAAACAAAACAAAACAAGACATATATAATCAAAACTGTGGCTTAAGTTTGGTTTATAAATACACAGAAGATGCAGACCATGTAGGGGAATTCATATTGTGCACCTTTGGCATGTGGATATGTAGCAACCTGAATAGTAAAATTGATTCTAGAATGAGCTAGCTAATTAGCTAGTTGTATTAGAATACTCTATGTGTGTTCCTGTAGAGTAAATAGTGATGGTGTTCCAGAGTTGCAGCGTAAGCAGTGCATTCAGTTCGATTATTGTTCAGCTAGCTGCAACGAAAATTCTTTTATGCGTCATCGCATTCTCAGCCACTCTTTTAATCAACCATCTACGTAACACAAACTCTAATACTAACACCGTTAAATATAATCAAAAACCTAAAATGGTAAAAAAGTAGAAACACAAAAGGGTAAATCTCAATATATCAGATTAAAGGTGGGTATTAGGAAGATCAGATCACTCGACCCGGTCGAGGACTTGTTTTGCAGCGGCGGTGAGTCGGTGACCCGGAGTCATCTCCACTTTCCTGCCTCGTCTGGACGTCGGGCCGGCGCCATTAGCTTCATCTTGACGGCGCGTGGTGGATCCGGGATCTCTGTGCTTCAATAAAAACCAACGACGGCGGCGAAAATACGAACCCGAAAGCTTTTCGGGTTTGCTATCCGGCCTATTGGAGGCCGCTCGCTAGTGTGTAAGGCGTCATCTCGGCGTCATTTCCTTCAAATATGTGCACTTGATTTCCATTTTGGTTGAGATTTGAAGAATCAATGATGTGGGGTTGTAGTGTTCATTGCATTTTCTGGTGATTTTGGCTTGCCTGGGTTCATTTGTGATATGAAATTGTCTCTATGATGAATTGATGATTTTAAGTCCTTGATTTGTGAAGAGTGAACCGACGATGGTGAGCCCCTGAAATTGGGGCGGAGACCGAGCACCAGTCCCTAACCTCCTTCACTGTAAGCGGTAAATTTAGCTTTTACTGCCCAAGACAGTTAACGGATGTGACTTGCATATTACAGGTTCAGTTGCACCTGGGTGCACAGTTCCTTGTTCTACTTGCAGAAAAGTGTACATATATGGCAGACTTGGTTTAAAGTATACACCATTCCCACCCCACCCAGGTTCGACTCCTAGCTATGGAAGTCTCTCAATTTCTTTTACATTTTACATCTTATTTTTCTTATATATATCTTTAAATCTCTATTTTTTTTTACATTTTACATCTTATTTTTCTTATTTCTTAAATTGCATACCGGGCTCAAATTGGACTACGGGTCTTCTTTATGTGTGGCTTCGAGTCTATTGAATCTTTAGGACCTCAATTATTTAGGTAATAGTATTCTTTTGTAGACGTTAAGACACATGTTTATAACTCTTGTGACTCGTTATTTTACTATCTCACTAAAATATTATTTGTATTTTTTGATAGATATATCCCACATCGGGAAAAATGGGACCTTGCCTGTGGTTAATAAGAGTTTGGGCCACTCCACCCATTGCCAATTGGTTTTGGATGTGAACCCCAGACTACTTTATCATGGTATCAGAGCGGGTTACCCACGTCCACGTGTGAAGCCTTAAAGGCCACACGAACTTCACGTCAACCCCAAATGTTGTCCATGTGTTAGGCTTGAAGATTCGCCACACGTGCGGGGGCGTGTTGAGATATATCCCACATCGGGAAAAATGGGACATTGCCTGTGGTTAATAAGAGTTTGGGCCACTCCACCCATTGCCAATTGATTTTGGATATGAGCCCCATACTACTTTATCAAACTCCTTTATAATATATGGTTCGAAGAATAAGCAATTAAATGGTAATTCTAAATACCCAATGTAATTAGTTAAAAATTGATAGGTAAATTTTCTTATCACTTAAGTCAATTAGAAGAGAAAAAATTAAAACTCACCCCGATTCTCAATCATGGATCCGTCATTGCCCTCATCTTTGTCGAAATAGATGTTCAGGCTGTTGTGTACTTTCAGTTCATGCCTTCGAGATTTGTACTCAATAGTCTTGTTGTAATGAAACAGACAAGGGAGCTAGTGGAAACTTGGCTAACTCATCTTTTATGTCATTTTGGCTAGACATCTCTATTTGTAACCGTAATTTTTATGATTTTGTCATTGTTTAGGATCGAAGGTGGATCAATATAGTTTGGGCTTTTATGGTACTGATTACCCTAAGCCGAAATTGATCTGTGGTGTCGGTGCATTTAGCATTAAAAAAAAAAAAAACCAAGTTTGAATTGCCCATGGTCGATTCAGAGAAAGGTAGGAGAAGTTGGACTTAGCCCATGATCGACTTTTGAGCCTTTCTCAACATTACATTGGATTTCCAATCATTGACTGCATTCAGCTCCTTAGGTAGGAAATATATAACAGTCTCCCATGCATATTGGAATTGAGAAACTTCAATAAGGCGTCCTGTGTGCATGTATTAGGGTTTCAAACTTTCGATGAAAGTTTCGACCAAAAAAAAAAACCTTTCGATGGAAGTGGTGGGAGACTGAACAGGTTGTCAAAAAAGAATTTCCGTATATAAACTTTTGCTCCTTATAAACTTTGATATATTAAGTTTTGAAAATATCAGAACGGTATCTCATGTTTTCATCCTGACCTAAAATTGGTAGATATATGTGTGTGCAATTTCTTTGAAAAAGAAGAAATAGAAGCGAGAGAGAATTGTGAAAGAATGAGAAAGTAGCTAGCTAGCTAGGTTGGGGATGAGAGAACATCGGGGCGACTTGTTAGCCTTAAAATACGGGTCAAACAAGAGTAATGAGAATAGCAGATGGTTTTGCCATTTATATTCCTTGCAATCTAAGCAATACATCAATTTATGTATAAAAACTCGTATATATATACTCTTCAAGAATAATTAGTTATTTTCTTCCTCTCCCTCCCTTTCACCACCCACTTTGACATAACCCGCCTCAAAATCACAACTAAGAAATTCTTCCACCTCTACGAACTCCTCGATTGGCTCTCGCTCACTGATTACAGGTCATTTCAGAGTTTGTCTTAGTTCTGTGTTTGATCAATCTGCATTTTTGTTTTCATGCAGTTTGATGAGTTAGCAGTAGAGGATGTACGTACTTGTACTGATGAAGTTAATTACATGCAGTAGTACTCTGGGATAATCAAGCTATTGAATCGAGACTTAAACTATTATGTACATCAAGCCTGAGAGTAGTACGTGCCATGTTATACTTGCGCAGAATTCGAAATGAACGCATTAGATTTCTTCTTGAGTATATAATTCATCTGATAGATTTAGAAGCTAGCATTGAACAAAGTGTAATAATTTGAGCTGTTGACAGCAGATGCTAAAATCTATTCTGGGTGGTTGAAATAAACTGGTATATGTTATATATGTTAATCAGAATGCTTTCCATATATGAAAATGTAGGTGAGCTGTCCCAGCTGAAAGGAAGATATGAAGAGCACCTGTATCACTTAGCACTCAGCTAAAAACTGAAGTCACAGCAGCATCATAAAATACTACATGACCGATAAAAACTTATCTGGCTGGGTAGGGTGTCTAGTATTTTTCTCATGTTAACATCCCAGATAGGATCCATCGATAAGCTAGACTTGAGCGATCAAGGGGGAAGAGCTGCCAACAATGTCAAATGACTTGTTTCCATGATAATGATACTTGTACCCGTCTCTAAGGAACTACGAGTTTGAAGAGGACAGGAAAAACATAATTAATTTCACAAGCAAATTTTGAAGAATCAGTTGTTCGTCCCATCAATCAAAATTGAGTTGTCTCATTTCTTTGTGTAAATATCAGATAGGGACTTTAATTATATGACTAGAGCGGTAATAATCAATTTGGCATCATGTACCACTACATAGTTTAGACTCATGTACACAGTCTAAACTATATAAAATCTTATTTATACGTCACTACTTGAAAAAACACTTAAGAGACGGAATTATTTCATCTCCTAAGTACATAGTCTAAACTATATAGAATCTTATTTATACATCACTACTGGAAAAAAAACACTTAGGAGACGGAATTATTTCGTCTCCTAAGTACTTAGGAGACGAAACGTCCGTTAGCTAAGATATGTCGCCTAAGTGTGGTGAGGTAAACACTTGGGCAACCGGACCTAAAATTCTGTCGCTTAAGTGGTTCTTAGGAGACGAAATACTTTCGTCTCTTAAGCACTTAAGCGACGAATTTTATTTTATAATAAAAAAATTATCTACTTAGGAGAAGGAATAGTTAAATTTCATTGCTAAAAGCTGAAAAAAAAGATTAAAATAAAATAAAAATGTCACCGCATATTTTTTATCCAATCACTCCGACCGCCCCAAATACCACCACCAGTACCACCACTCCGACCACCCTAAAGCTAATTAAACCATAAAAATTGAATAACTTACCTTGATTTCTTACCCCTTTGAAATTTCGAGGGACAGTGGTGGGTTGGCGGGAAGGCTTGGTAGAGAGAGAGAAAGGTAGCGACAACGGTGGCATTTGAGGGGAGGAGCTTGGTGTAAGAGAAGAGGACGGGGAATTTGCTGGCGGCGGGGACGGGTGAGTCGGGTTGGGTCGAGAGGGGGAGGTTGTTGGCTCCAAAGAGGGTGCAGAGGTGGCTGGGTGATGTTGAAAAGGGTCTTGACGGCGTTGAGAGTGGTGGCGTTTGTGGGGACGAAGTCGATGAGCGCGTGCTAGTTAGAGGTGACGTTGGTGGGGGTGGTGCAGTTGAAGGTGGCGGCGGAGGAAGGAGCAGTGAGAATGGGGGAGAGAGAGAGAGAGAGAGAGAGAGAGAGAGAGAGAGAGAGAGAGAGAGAGAGAGAGACGTCGGGGACGTAGAGGGAGCTATGGAAAAAGATGGGTTTCCTTCTATTGATAAGGTTGGTGAGTGTGTGATTGAAAGAATTGATATGTTTTGAAAAATTTTGGTTTGAATTTTCATGAAATTTTACGCCGGAATATGGGCGCTTAAATTTTTAGAACTTAAGCAATAAAATGTTTTATTTCCGTCGTCTAAGTGATTCATAATTTTTTTTTAAAACATTCTTTCTCGTAAGTAAACATTTCTGTCTCCTAAGTTCTACTTAGGCTACGGAATGTTTTTTCGTTTCCTGAGTGATTCATGTAAATTTTTTAATTTTTATTTTTTCAAAATGTCATCATCTAAGTAAAAATATTCTGTCTCTTAAGTCGTACTTAAGCGACGAAATTGAATTCCGTCTCCTAAGTTGTTCTTAAGAGAAGAAATCAAAATATTTCATCTCCTAAGAACAACTTAGGAGACGGAAACTGTTCTGCCTCCTAAATAGAAAACTCTGTGCTTAAATAGTACTATTTAGGAGACGAAATTTTTTAATTCTGTCACTTAAGTGCTATTTTCCAATAGTGCGTGTTTAATATTGTTGATATGATACATGATGGCATTTGAGGAGAACGATAAACATGTTATGTAATGTACCACAATCATACAATAATTTTTGTAATATAAACAAAACAAAATCTCGTAAATTTAGATGCTACATATCAAAAATGGGTGCAAAGACAAAGAAAAGAAAATGTCATTAGTTTAGAGTTGAAGTTCCTCCCACAATGTGACTATCTAGTATGACTGACCAAGTCATGTAGTTGAATACTCTTCACCTAGAAGAAGAATCATATTGTTCATGCTTGCTTAGTGTATGTAACCTAGTCTTAAATTTGTATTACCTTAATTCAGGTGCTCAAAATTTGCGGTTTTCATACGGTGACGATGATCATCAAGTGATCATATACATAAATTTTTGGTTTGGGGAGCTAGATCCCAGATATGGCTTTTTAATCAAAGGTGGGTACTTGATATTGACAAGAAACTAACATGCCTGCTAGCTGATTGCCCTTAAGATTACAGTTAAACATTAAACTAGTGAACTTCTGTCATATGCATAATATATGTACCTCTTGCGGTCTCCTCTAATGCAGTTCATTGTCACTTCAATAATACTAACCTTGGTTGTAAATCACAAATAACTGAGAAACTTGTGTATTATAAGGCGTACTAATTAGCAAAAATGCTCGATTAAGTCGATCTCTTATTTTCAAAAGGCTTATTATACAGGTCTGACTAACGGAGAAGTTCTATTTTCTCTTTGTTTTCTTTGTTTTATGTTGTACATACAATCGTGTTTAGCATTTTGTGGTAATTCATTAGTAACTTCATAAACGAGTAATGTACCTTTCTGAATATCATAAACTTGAGTAATTCAAATATGAAATACTAATACATATATCAGTCTCAATATCATAAACTTGAGTGAAAATCAGGCTTGATTAATATATAGGATTCCTGAGAATGAAGCAAAGACTAGCTAGCACCACATGCCTGGCATGAAATTGATCAAAATGCTCGAAAAGATTCTGTAAAGTCAAAACCCATTTAAGTTCTTACACGTGAGCTAGCGCTGGGAAGCCACAGCTAGCTTATTCTACATTACCAGTCTTCTCTCTCTCGCTCTCACTCCATGCCATTGATGTTGCTTCAGTCTCAGCAGAGACCTCTGCAGGAATCTCTATAACTCCTCAAGTCCTCGTACATCAACTTAACAGATCCCAACCATCATTTCACCACCAACAAAAACAAACCAAATTCAATTCGTGATCGACTTTCCCTTCTACCACTCCTACTCGATCAGTCTCTCCCAATATCCACTTTGTCTCTTTCTTTGTTTTATATAGAAACTTGGTGTTAATTTAACACCAGCTAGCTATATCTAGTGGACCACTTTTCTCTTCTCATGTCTTGGCTTAGAAGTACACTCTTATGTACGCCCCCATTTTACAATTCCTGACTTCAGAGCCATAGCCTTATTTATCTCCTTCTCCCTCTTTCTCTTTTCTTCTTTAGCAACTCAGACACCGGAGCATGCCTGAATGTCCAGGGAAAGGTCATAACGTACTGTTATATGTTTCTCTTAGTTTCTTTTCTTTCTCGTGATGTTAAGGTTTATTTTGCTGATGGGTTTTGTGTATGCAGGGAGAGATTTGATTTTGATGAGATAGGGAAGAAGCTGAAGAGAGAAATAGATGCTTCTAATTCTTCTTCTGCTCATCTCCATCATCAGATGGGAAGAAGACACATGCTGGGTCCTCCCGGAACCCTAAACACGATCACGCCTTGTGCAGCCTGCAAGCTCTTGAGAAGAAGATGCGCACAAGAATGCCCCTTCTCTCCCTACTTCTCTCCCCACGAACCCCAGAAGTTCGCCTCCGTCCACAAAGTGTTCGGCGCCAGCAACGTTTCCAAGATGCTTATGGTAATCAAACGACGAAGCACAACTCACTAAATTTATAAGATGATACAAGTACGAGAATTCATATAGAAGCGTTTGTTTACTACAGTGATTAACGGCAGGTTTTGAACTTTTTAGGAGGTGCCGGAGAGCCAAAGAGCAGACGCAGCTAATAGTCTTGTGTATGAGGCCAACGTGAGGCTAAGAGATCCGGTGTACGGTTGCATGGGAGCGATTTCGGCTTTGCAGCAGCAAGTTCAGTCGTTACAAGCGGAGCTCAATGCTGTGAGGGGTGAAATACTCAAGTTCAAATACAGGGAAGCAAATCTAATGGATCCTTCATCTCATCATCATCAAGTGGCAGCTTTGTTCTCTACTACTACTACTACTTCGGGAGGAGCTGTTTCGGTTGCTTCCCTCCCACCGTCCACACAGCCACCCCCGCCGCCTCCTCCTCTCCCTCCTACTTCCTCCTCCTCATCTATGTACACTCAACCCAACAGCGCCACCGACTATAGCACCCTATCAAGTGAAAATGTTTCCTATTTTGGTTAATTAAGATTCTAATTAACTATAGACTGATCAATTGAATTAAGAGAAGGATCCCATTTAGTTTTCTTACTATTATGATTCGACTGGAATAAAATGACATGAAAGAATTATATAAACTGATATTCGTCAATGCATTGGGATTTAATTCTTGTTTTCTTACTTGTCTTAATCCATTTTAATTATGTCCTAACATATATGTTGCATTTTAATTTCTCTGTGGACTCTAGATATTTGTTGGTTGTAACGTTCCTTTCTTCGAGTCTTTATTCCTCCATACATACATATCAATTAGCTTTCTCCTCCACTTTCGTTTTACTCATTCCTATATATAGTTATCGAACTGCTACTAGAATTGAAGTTTTCACTCTTCCATGCTATTATGGAGCTTCGATATCTCTGTGGTGAACTGGTGATGTTAGGTGCTTGGGATTAATGGTACTGCATGTTTGGACCTAATTTTGCACTGTTCTTCGAGCAACAATAATGTCTAATATTCAATGGTTCTTTCACTTCATTGGGGGAACATACGATATCAGATATACACTGTATCGATCATGAGGGCCAATGAAGCCTGGTATATATATTAACACTGACCCAATTAATAGATATATAGTTAATTAAGTATAAGATGATTAATTTTGGGGTGTCATCACCACGAGTTAATGGCAATGCAGAGCATGGTAGATAGCAAGTTGGTAGTGGTAGAGCTATCTTATAAATTTGATTTGTCAGTACAATTAATATAAGAGTTACACAACAACATGGGGTTCCCCAAAAACAATTGGAATTAAGAAACATACAACTATAAGGAGAAGTAGTAATCTTTCTCAACAGAGCTAGCTAGACTACTGATCACTACTGCTATACAAACCAATAGGTGTACTTAAGGCTTTGAACTTACGACCTGGCGGTCCTGGCCTATTACATTTGGTAGGTAAACTTAAACCCACAATTGGTCTCCAACAGTCCTGGAAGCTATCAAGGTTTATTGAAATGGAAGTGCATGAAAGTAAAGCTAAGAAAACGCAGAACAAGATGGAGGCTGCACTGTGACTATTCCTTGATTAGATTATGTAAGTTATAAGAGTAAATATAGCTAGGTTAAGAATTAGAAATGACCGAACTATTATACTCTAAATACTCGTATAATCTTATAAGTCCTACGAGAGACAGATTATACTGGCCGATACGGTGAAAGGAAGATTGACGAAATCCTCTTCTGTTGGAATCCTCTCCTCTGAAAGCCTTTTAACAAGCATTTCAACAGGGAGTAGCTAGGACTACATTCTTGGACTTGTAACATGCAGATTGATTAATTCAAAATTGCCTACCTAATTGAGACTTGGTTGATTGATCCCATTTGGGTGTTAGGTTTGCTAAAGGCTAGTTTTGTAAAAATAGATTCGTATAATCCCGACGACAATGCACAAATATATGTTGCTATTTAGTGAAGTTACAGCATATAATTTGTGAAGTAGATCCATGTATGTGTATTTGTTGGACGGTCAATGGTCTTGCCAGCTAGCTATCTTAGGCAGAATATTTTTCTCAAACCGCTGCAGTTTTAGCTTCCTTGGCGTGAGGATTTCAACCCAAATCAAAGGGCGAAAGATATAGGAACCTGATTTAATCACATAAGCAAGAAACCCCATAGAATTTCATCAATTTTATATAATAACGAAAACAAAAGAAAAATCTATAGCTACGTATTCTTTCGTCAATATTTCTTACGTAAAGATATATATATATATATATACACACACACACACACACATATCTATACAATCTCTCTTATATATGTGCTGAGTTTGGTCTCCTTCGTTCAAGTATCTAGAAGCAAGATGGTGATGGAATTTGGTCCTATGTCGTGGTTGCTTAGGATAGTAGCATCTTAGTTTGTCTTCATACAACTCCCTTTGATTTCATTGAATCATTTTCTACGCTGAAAACTTTCCATGGAATAATGTGATGCATCTTTCTTTCCGTTTGTTTCCAAATAACTGATTTATATAAGTACATTCCCTCCTTTATGCAGCAAGATGCTGAAAATAGTTTTGAAACCAAAGGAATCAATAAGTTCATACTATGAAAAGGTGTTTATCAGTTGAATCAATATAATGGATTGATTCTCCTACAAAGTATCCTGACCTCACCAGCTGGACCGATCAGCGGGTTAATGCTTCCCATCTTGAGCATGGCACTCACAAAGTCCATGAAGAAGCTTTCCTGGCTGACACTGTAAGTTTTCACTAGTGCATCCGTTCGCCCTCCACTGAACAACTGCTGATCGGAATGCAGTAGCCCCTTGTTCTTGACAAGGTTCTTGTAGTAGCTGTTGTCGAACACATATGGAGTTTCGCCGTCGATGGGAGCCAAGTTGGTGTTACCGGAGGTTCTCGGACATTTTGCTCTTCTTTGTTCGGCGAAGTCCTTGTCGATGTTGCTCTCATTGTAAATGCGTTTCCTGAAGTTGTGACACTGTGCTTGGCCGAGTGTGTGTGAGCTCCTGACAAAGCAACCAGGTCTCGCCTGCTGAGGGCGACGCCGCCAAATCTTATGATGAGCTCCTTTAGGCTAGCGCTTGATGTTGGAATGCTGATGTTGGCGACTAAAGGGTTTGTAGTCTTTGCGTCTTTTCTTCCCAATTGGACCTCCCATTTTGGCCCTCCAAGCTGTATTACACATAACATGTACTCAAAGTCTCAAACCATGCAAGACTATTTATCCCTATTTCCAACTGAAAAATATGTGCGATATATTATGCATTGTTGTGTAAGTGTATGCATTAGTTCTGATGTATTATTCAACTTCGAGTTGCTTACAATGCCAACGGAGTCTCTTGCGGCAATAGCAACTAGATCGGCACATGAGACGAGTCCCGGGCATGCTCTCTCGACGGCGTTCTTGATTTGATCGAGGATTTCGAATCCACATGCAGAACCTTTGTTCGGATGCACATTTTTCTCTCCTATAAAGAAGGGCGGCACATCGTCGAGGAGCAACGATGCATCACATCCCTGACATTGCCATGAATAATCGTTACGGAAATGCCTAAGAACAGTCTTGCGCATGAGCAGTTTGATACGTGCAAGACCTAAATTTCACTCTTGAAATTGTGTGCATATGCATAAGAATGAAAAATGAGAAAACTTTACATTAACAAAACAATCGTGGAAGAAGAGGCGGAGAAGACAGGCACCCATGCGGGGATTCTTATCGATTGCAGATTGAACTATCGGTCTCACGGTGGAGAAGAGCTTTGGACAAGATCTGGCGTAATATTCTGAGGTAAGTCCAGCACCGGCGGCACTATCAATGCTCGCAACCAGAGCCAGGGTCATGAAAATGGCCATTAGGGGACAAGACGAGGCCATTTCTTATTGATGATTTGAAACTGTATTGGTCCTTTTGTTTTTTTGTTTTTGTCAGACAGAACAGATCAGAAGAGATTTAATTTGTATGGAGTGAAACCAGCTCCACAAAACATGTAAAAATTAGTGCAGCTACTGATGGAATCAACACAATGGACTTTGATAAAATTAAAGAAATTATTTCTTTGTCCCCTTAATCAATAGTATAGACTTTGATAGATCATAGATACTATTATGCGCTAAAAAGATAGAAAAGACACATTTTCAAGATTTCGAACGAACTTCTACATTCTTCCAAGGCCATATAGTGTAAGCTATAGGCACACAACACATATTACTCACTCAAAGAAACTATATTAAGACTATTTATTCTTATATGAAGGATGGATGCATAATATTAGTTGGGCTTCCTACAGTTCTTCCTAATCTCTCCATTGGAACCAGTGAGCGGGTTGATGTTTCCCATCTTGATCATTGCGGCAGCAAAGTCAGATGTGAATGTGCTCTGGCTGCTGCTGTAGCCAAGCACTATGGAATCGGTGGAGCCACCATACAAGAACAACTGCTGATCGGAGTGGAGGAGACCTCTGTTCTTGATAAGGTTCTTGTAGTAGTTGTTGTCGAAGGCTGTTGGAGATTGAAGATCAAGTGGAGCCAAGTTGTTGTCCCCTGAGCCGGTGGTTCTTGGGCAGTTTGATTGCCTTGTTTGAGCCAAGGAACTCTCCAAGTTGTTGGTCTCATTGTACACACGAGCCCTGAAAGTTGTACACCTTGCTTGCCCTATCGTATGCGACCCTAACAAATTTTGTACAATAACGTACTACTGTTAATCTCCATAGGCAGAATAAGAATGGCTTTATGACACTGTCGAAATTTAAATGATGTTTTTCTTCTGATTGTTTCGTGCAATTAGAACTGTCACCTCTTGTGTGATATGAACACAGAGATTAGATTTTACGTACCAGATAAAGCCACCATGTCCTTGGTGGAAAGGCCAAGAGCGTTGAATCTGGAGATGAGCTGGTTTAGGTTAGAGGTTGGAGGGGGAATGCTGCTATTAGCAGCGGCTTGGCTGGCAGTTCTGGCATCTCTTCTTCCCAACTTAACATTCCAACTTGGTCCTCCAAGCTGCAACAAGACCCATGTATAGTTACATACCGATGAAGCTCTAGCTAAAACATTATTAGTCACACTACTCAGTTACTAATTACTTGTTGACTTACGATAGCAACGGAGTCCCTGGCCGTAATGGCTAATATATCAGCACACGAGACCACGCCGGGGCACACATTCTCAACTGCAGACTTGATGTTATCGATCACGTTGAATCCTCGAACCGAATTCTTATTAGGAACTGAATTTTTCTCTCCAGTGAAGTTTACTGTATCATCCAGCAACACCGAGCCATCGCACCCCTGCCATTATTTAAGTTAGCAATGAATTAGTTAAAGTTGGACAATGACATTAGACGTATGAATGTAGACAATATGTTTTTGGATGACGAAATGTCTGATAACTCGAAACTTGATTAATTAGGTAAACAATAAGATTTACGTTGACAAAACAATCGTGGAAGTGAAGGCGGAGGAGGGAGGCGCCCGTTCGGGGCTCATTTCTGATTGCAGGTTGCACGGTGGATTTCACGGTGGAGAAAAGCCTAGGGCAAGACTTGGAGTAAAAGTTTGATGAAAGTTGAGCGGTGGAGGTGCCCATGAACAGAAGGTGAACAAAGGTCAAAATGGCAATAATGCAAGATGATGAAGCAGCCATTGTTAAGAAGTTATAGCCAAGTGGGAGAAAGTAACAAGTACTTGATAGTATTGCTTGTGTACGTTGAATTGTTGAAGACAAGACCAGACATGGTGGTGCTATAAGGGCCTTCTCAGTGTGATTAGTCTGGGCAGGTGACCTAACACGTAGAAATCTTAGTGCATGGCAATTGCTAACTATGTTCAGAAAGGGAAGTTGATTGACACAGAAATGAAAGAAAATCGAAGATGATCAAATAGGAGGAGGAAAACGCGGTTGAGATGTGCCATAATAGAATTGCATGCTGAGATTTGTCAAAGGGTTTTAGTATATAGAAGGTTTAAGTTACTATATGTTTGTCGAAATGGAGAAGGACAAAAGGAAAACATTGACTACTTGGCTTCAGATTACGAATGAGCTTTAACCGAAAGTACTAGCTGCACCAATTAGCTTATATAGTAGTGCGGCGACTAGTGAGTCGTCGAGTTCACTCTACTTAATTAGTTAATTAGTCTTAATCAGACTCGTTAGACTGGATAAGTTGGAATTTGACAGTTCCGCTAGAGATGCTCTAAGAAAACGACTCAGTACATGAGTTTACTTATAATAAGTTGGCATTGTTCATATGCAATACAAGAAGGTTAAGGACTTCCAAACACTCATGATTAGGGCTGCCACTTGGTTTGGTAAATACCAAACCGATCGAAAACCGACCGAAAATTTATGATTTGGTAAACCGAATTTTGGTAATCGAAATCGAAAAAACCAAAACCGAGAAATACCAAAAAAGTTGGTTTGGTTTTTGGTAAATACCGAATTTACCGAAATTCTAATTATTTAAAGACTTATATTTCTAAAAACACACAGACTAATAATTTTATCTCACGTTTTCAATTGTATATACCATTTAGTAAAAAACAAGACAATGAATAGAAAAATTCAACTATACTTGGTAGCATTCGGGTCTCAATTAAAGCGATCAACTTTAATTTAATATTACTTGTTATATAAAAACGCTCTTACCTACCCGTCTTAGTCGATTCATCACACACACACATAGACAAACCCACTTAGATGACATGTAACCGCCCATGTAAAAATTTAGGAATGTTTTTACCTCTCTTGATGAAAGGCCAAAAAATTATCAAAAATACCTAATTTTTCTACCATAGTCGTATTTCACTATATTGATCACATCATAGTTCACAAGGTTTTTGAAAATTTTGCTTCCTCTTTGTAGTTGGTTCACAAAGATGTACATATGCATATAACTTACTAAATAAGTTATACCACATTACCAGGCATGTTGTGGTTCCAATAATTACAATTCATAAAATTAAAATTCGACCGTCTGATGTGATCATTATAGTATAATACAATTATGATAGAAAATTCAATTGTACTCAATAATGCTCGGGTCTTGATCAAAGCGGTCAACCATAATTTAACGTCACTTATTACACGAAAAAGCTTTTACTGCCCTTATGTGACTTATTTTGGTCGACTCTTCCACACACATACTTCCACATAGATGACACATAACTTGTTCATATAAAAATTTGAAAACATTTACATCCTGACTATTTCGGTAGAAAATTAAACCATACTCGATAATGTGTACTGAAATGACTATCTTTTGTATATGTATTATCAGACTCTAGAAACTCAAGTGATATTTAAATTTTATAGTTTTGTATTGTTTTGTTATATTTTGATAATATATTTGTTGTGAAGTTTGGTAATACCGAAAAACCGACATCCGAAGTTGGTAAGATTTATCTCATACCGAAGTTTTTGGTTTGGTAATTGAAAGTCATATTTCATTACCGAAAGCTTTGGTTTTGAAGTTGGTAACGCCCATTACCGATTCGAACCGACCGAATGGCAGCCCTACTCATGATTCATGGAAGCTAAAAATTCAATCCGAACTGAAACTCAAAGTGATCAAGGCGCCACCATTGTCTAGTTTTTCATTTGGTTAGACGTTATCCCATAATCTTAATTTGATCGAGGTTTTGAATAATTCAGATATTCTCCTTCGACATTGTCAATTTTGTCAAAACATATAGTTTTTTAGCCTTAATATCAAAAAATGAGACATCGCCACTCTCGGTAGAAATTACACACTATAGGGATCAATATTGTGCTATATATAGGTCAAAAGTTTGATGAAATACGTCTGTCAAGTAGCTAGCGTAGATGAAATTCAACGTCTAGGTCCAACATCTGTTGGCAGGTAAACTACTCCAGAAGTTTTGAGAACCAAATTACTCAATCATTTTCCGAGTGTTTCCACTCAATTTGTTCTCTACAGAATCAGATGGTGGCATGGAGCTAGTCAGCTAGAGTTTGCGAGAAATATACATCGTCGTTTGAGGGTGGATGACCTCTCTTTCTGGAAGCCAAAAATGGATACATTTTCTGATTAATTAGGCTGATTCAGGTAGTAAAGCACATGCCTCAAGAAATAATTTGGGCACTGATCGATATAAGGACTCAATGAGGTGTAAAATTTGTGGCCGCAAATCTTAGGCCTCATTGAGGCCAATAATTTTGAGGGGGACCTCAATAAACTGATAACATTGTAGTTTCAATCTCAGCATACACAAATTCAGATACTGTGTTTGAGTATTTGTCTTACTAGCTACAGAAAATGAACCTCACATGCATGTACGCATACCAGGACTAGTTCTGAGATTGAAAGTTTAAACTTAGCTAATTACAAATACCTAGAGGAGTACTGGGCATTGCTTTAGCTTCAACCAGATCAATGCACCCCTCCTTCACGTCAACAGATTCCTTCTTGTATATATATTTGCTTGAAGCCAACATAAACGCCACCAGGTTTAGGGAAGATATGACCAGAAGAAATCCATAGTAATAGTCCAAGTGACAGTCATTCAAGTTATTCCCAATCCAACTTTTACCCCCATTCCTCCCCGTAATTTTATCCACCACCGTCACTAAAAAGCTGTTCAAGAAGTTACCAATACCAATCCCACTTGTGAAGAAAGTTGTGCCGAGACTCTGCATGTCCTCCGGGGACTGATCGTAGAAAAACTCAAGCAATCCGATGGCATTGAACACATCGGCGACACCGAGTAGTATGTACTGAGGGAGTAACCAGAATATGCTCATGGGGACGATCTCTTTAGGCCCTAAAACATGGTGGACTCGAATTACATGCATTCGACGAACTTCGACAGCATAGGCGATTGCAATGGCTATGACTTGGATGATGAATCCGATCCCAAGCCTCTGGAGGAGTGTGATTCCCCTAGGGTTTCCAGTTCTGCCACGCATGAAGGGCACGAAGTAACGGTCATACATGGGCACAGAGAGAAGCATGGAGAGGGTGACGAAGCTCCCTAGAGAAGCTGCCGGGATTTGGAATTGATTTGGTCCCAAGCTTCGATCTAGTGTAGTGCCTTGCTTGACAAAGAGAGTGTTGATTTGTGCCCAAATGGTGCTTGGAATTAGGGTCACAAGCCATATCATTCCCATTCCCACGACCAGCTTTGCTCCTTCAACTTGAGTCACTGTGCATGGTGGCCTTGAATCATCCGTGCTGCCATTTTTTATAGCAGCCTTGTCCAAGAACCTGAAAATCAAATATATGCTAGTACTGAGTAGCAGCCGGATGAAACAAACACATATGTGAACGACATTTAGAAATGTTCTATTAGTACTAGTAGACTAAAACTTGATGGATACGAGGTTGCATCAATCGAATCGTGGTGACAGTATTACTGAGAACCAGCTTATACTCCTAAAGAGATTATTTCTCGCTTTCCATGAAGTAAACAGTATCCTAATGGCCAAGTGTGATGATATATGATAAAGACTTGACTTCCCTCCCAGAAGAAGCCTAGGTATTCAACAAATTAACAAGGCATCTCTAGGATCAATTTGTACATAAAATCTTGCAGAATGCATTCGATAGGAAACGTCTTTTTCCGCTTACTAAACTTCAATCCAACTTCAAGCCGCTCCCCAATGAGATTACTAGTGCAGGCTGTGTTACACAAGTCTTTTGTCTGGATTTAAGAAATGGGTACGGTACATATATCCCATCCGCACACTTCCATAGTTCCATAGACAACTTGACTGAAAATGAATATGACTATTCAAAAATGATGTTTATGTTTGGGGGGGGGGGGGGGGGGGGGGGGGTGTTGGGACTGTCAACATATGGGGACATTTTATCAGAAGCAATGGCTACTCAAAGCCATATTGGAGCATACCTTCGCCTTTGGCACAGTATTTTTCCTATAGTCATGCATATGAAATCAATGGGGACCAATCATCAAATGCTTAAAGCCTTAAAGGAGTAAGGGACTATGGTCTGATTGACCATCTACTTTGAGTCCATCCGTATGCAAAAGGGTATCTTTTAATTTTGATTCTACTGGCCAGTTTGGACTTCGTAATCAAACCAGCAATTAGTAGTAGATAGACAAGTAACTAAACACAAATTTAGTTTACCTGAAAATTGGGGTGTGATAGACCTGGCGTTTTCCGGTGTCAATGTAATGTTGCGGCTCATACTCATGGAGCGTAGACGGATCGTTCGGGAGGGGAAGATTCCGATTTCGAAAGGCAGCAACAGGAATTTGGATGATGTCCCTAGCCGGGCTCTTGTTCCTTCTAACTTTGTGTCTATACATAGGTGTCCCAATATAGAAGATTAATAAGGATACTACTAGGCCAATTGTGGGGATACCATATCCCAAACCCCATCCCACGTTTTCTTGGATGTAGACAAGGCCAAGGGTTGCAATCAGAGCACCTAAGAAAGAGCTGAACATCCACCAGTTGAAGAATGAGGCCTTGGTCCTTTTCTCGTGGGGGTTAAAATCATCAAACTGGTCTGCGCCGAAGGTGGATATGTTAGGCTTTGTTCCGCCGGAACCGAAAGCAATGGTGTATAGAGAGAGGTAGAAGAAAGCGATTTGTGAGGTAGAGGCCTTGTTGCAAATGCCATTGGTGCAGGTTGGCTTGAATGTTTTGAGTGAAACAGCCATTGTCAAAAGCATCATTCCCTGTAATTAAAATGAAGTAATTGATGTTAATTAACAAGCTACGGACCACTACAAATTGACTAGCTAGGGACCCCGTTGTTGTTCTGATTGATAAATACAAAATTTTCATGTCTAAATCGATCAGTTGAGTTTCATTTTCTGGCTATCAACGTTATTAGCATTAATATTAATAACAAAGAGTATTAGACATAAGAATTACCATGACGTAAATGAGGGATGAGACCGTGAAAGTCCAGAAACGACCGAGGTAAGAATCAGCTAGGTAGGCGCCGAGGATCGGAGTGATCCAAACGGCACCGGACCAGTTATTAACATTCCGGACGGAGGTTAGGGTGTCTTCATGAAGCTGTGTGGTCAAGTAGTTCACCAGATTTGAAGCTATTCCATAGAAGGCCATCCTCTCAAAAGCTTCGTACACTGAACCAAAAAATCTAGTTAGATGTAGATAAATGTAGGAATTACACGTTAACGATATGACCAGAACACAGGTGGGTTTGTTAGCTTCGATCGTACCAACAAGGAAAGCACAGGCTTTCCATTTTCCAGTCTTAGAGGCAAGCGCAGGGCGTCCCCGAAGATCGACAGTGCCATCTCCGGTGTACCCGGCTTTGGCAGCTTCAATTTCCATCCAATAACACTCTTAGGTGCGTGTATATATATGCAGGGAACTAGTTCAATATATCAGAATCTGATAAGATATGTAGAAGTAAAGCAAAGTAGAAAGCTATGAACCTTCTTGGTATAGTGAGGGCAGTGGAAGTGGTGGCCTTATATATAGCAGAAAGCTGGCTAGCTAGTGAGAGACTACTCTAACACTAGCCGCTGAGGTGAGGAATGATGGTGATAGCTATAGAACACACACTTATGTGCTGCTTAATTGTGTTTACTTAGCCGACGGAATATTTCGTTGCCTAAGATAAAAGACGTCGGCAGAAAATATTCGTTATACGTTGTGTTAGACAGCAATAATGTTTTTTCTTAGTTGACGGAAAAATTCATCGGCTAAGAAGGACATATTCGTCGCCCAAGGTTTACTTAGCCAACGAAACAGTATTTGTCACCCAGGAATAACTATGCCGATGGAAACTGGTTCGTCATCCGAGACCATCCCTACCGACGGAAATATGTCGTTGCCTAGGAACATCTTAGTCAATGAATAGTGTCGAAAGCCAGTTTCTATCGCCTAAGATTTACTAAACCAACAGAACTTAGACGACGAATGTTATTTTATCGGATATGAAATCTTAGCTGATGGAAATTTCCGACAGTCATTTTCCGTCGCCTAGTAAGATCTTAGGCGACGGTTGTGTTGTCTTATACGACGGTTATGTTTTCGTCGACCAAGAAGAACTTAGCCGAATAAATTTTTTCGATTCCGTCTGCTAAGACGGTATTTCCTGTAGTGGTGGTTTCTCCGTAATTTAACATAACCAATAAGAGAAGGAAACTGCTTACGCAAAGAGAGAAGCTAGTTATACTAGTCAAGTTTCATTACAAACCCTAAGCTAATTGATTTAATCCCCCTGATCTGATTTTATAAATCTTTTCTTCATAAGTTCATCAAAACCAAAACAAAAAGGAATTATGTATATGTAACGAGAGGAGCGGAAGGACACATGGACACAGTGTAACGAACATGTAACAGTTGTAAAAGATGATAAAACAATGAACATATCAAAATGTATTTTCATTTCTCGATTTATATGTATCATACATACAATATTAATCGTATAGAAGATAACACCCAATTTTTACCGAGACACTCTTAAATGGGTGAAAATGAAAGCCGAGGGGATTGGATTGGTGATCTTTCGTTTCACTAATAGGTGGAAGGAATGTATTTGTATAGTTCTTGTCATTGTACAAGTGCTCCTCTTAACGAACGGTTCAAAGTTCATAGAAGTTCAATTCCTAGCTTAGCTAGGTAAAAATGCATATGTAGCCTTTTTCTTTTCTTAGCCAGTGGTGCATGCATGCCTCTTTTACATAGCTGTATATATGCTTGACTGCTTCAGTGGGTTGAAATCTACACATAAGTTCCGGAAGATGCTGATCTTTTTGGAATCTATACGACAGGATAATCGATCAACTAGGGTACGGGACGAAGAATCTTGCAGCTTTGATCGAGCAAGCTGGCTAGCTTGGTCAACTGGGAATAATGAATGGAGCAACACAACCTAACCTCAGTACTATAGTATCAGTGTTTTATGAATGCTTGATGCTTCAGTAACAGACCCATCCATTACTGTTTGTCTATATCTTACCTGTCTGAATAGCACCGCCATTTATACTGAACTGAATTGAATCTTTTGAACTTTCCACCAACAAATTGCACCACAAGTTTGTGTCTTTTTGTCCCCGATTGCTCTTGCTTCGTCACTCATGACAGCATGACCTTTGTCACTTTATATTGCCCATTTCATCATTTCATGTACTATCGACTTGATAAACAGCATTACCCATGACTCGGGTTAGAATCTGGCAAGACTAAAACGAAAATGACACAAGACCGTCACTAGATCAGCTGGTGTTCAACCAAGACAACCCCAGGCGATATAAATTTGAGCAATAACGACTACAAGGTATACAAATGAACAATATAATGTCAGTCATATATGTCATTAGTCGTTACCTTATCTTTGACGAGGAAGATCGATCAAATTAAAACGTTTCATTCATATGTATACACAACAAAATTGACATCCGACTTGAAATACCCCAAGAAACAGACCAACGCTTTGACACTTTTGTCTGGCTCCGATCAACTTTGATCAAGTTGATGATGATGATTTGATGATGATTACCTTCCTTCTCTTTTCCTAATAATATTGCCGACCCTTGATTGTGTCATATCATATATTGGGAGAAAGGTTTTGACAAGAATGGCATTTTACACATTGAAATGTATGGCCCATGGACTACTGGAATCTAACAATAATAATTCAGCATATGCCGTGTTGCATGGGCGCGAGGGTGAACAACAATAGCAACAAAAACAACAACAGCAACTTGACTTATAGGTAGCCCTGTCCAAGCCAAAGCTTATCACTCACTCGCTGTCCCTCCTGTGTATATATATATATATATTTTTTAGGTGTGGATGTCTGTATTTATTTTTACAGTGTAAATTTTTATTTTATACTTACTTTTTAATTAAATATTTACATCTCCACTGTCTAGTCTTTAAATACTAATGTATGGAGCATCTCTGTAAAATTTCAGCAAATTTGGTTATCATTAAGGCACTCAAACTCTATTAAAACAATGATAAACATAATTTTGTCGAACTTGAACCGTTCATGTTTATAACAGAAAAACGCAGTTTTGAATGTCTTAATGATAACCAAATTGGCTGAAATTTTGCAGAGATGATCTATACATTAATATATAAATACTAGACTGTGGATATGTAAAAATTCGATTGAAAGTGAGTGTAAAATGTAAATATGCACCGTAAGAATAAATGCGGATGTCCGCAGCTGAGATATATATATATATATACCATTTTGAAATTAAAGTGTGGTGTTCCTCATTTTGCTCACTTTTAGGTCATAATTTCACATCTCCACAGTTCAATGTCTAGAACATAGGGTGTAGATCATTCCTGAAAAGTTTCAACTAATTTGGAGATCATTTAAGCTTCCTTATTGTGAATTACACGAACGGTTCCGTTTAGACATATTTTATTCAGTTGATTCATTTAATCTAATTCGGTACCCAAATAATCTTCAAATTTGATGAAACTTTTCAAGAATGATCTACCCACTATGTTCTAGACAGTGAACGGTGGAGATGTGAAATTGTAACATAAAAGTTTCAAAGCGGTGTCCTGCTCTAGAAAGGAACTGTATATATATACACCAAACTAATTCTATAGTCTGGTTTTAAAGAGGATCTCTTTAAAATCTTAAAGTAATGATGTTTTTAGTTCCACCTTGTATTTTGACAATCAAAATCACACATTCCCTAATTCCCTATCCACATATGAATCATACAAAAAATTAGCAAAAATGAAAAAAATTTAACCATTTAATTAGCACAATATTTGTTTTAATTTTATCTAACGGCCTAGAATTGTTTACATCATTTTGAATGACCAAATGATTATATAATTAGTTGATACTTTGTAGACATGGTTCTTGCATATATGAATCTAGATGATTAACGGTTAAGCAGATGCGTAGCCAGCTAGGGGGCAGAGGGTTCAGAACCCTGCTCTCACATTTTAGAAAAGTTTAAGTAGTCATAATGATGAGTATTAGATATTAATGGAATGTAACATAAATTGATCCTTCTCCTCTTTAATATTCTTCAACATTAATAACGAAATGCGAATTTATACTAGTAAAATACTCAATCTAATTAATAGAAATCGTGTCAAGGGTTTCTTACCTTATTAATTTAAATTCCATGTGCGATTTTTTTTTCTTTACAAATAACCTAAATGGAAGCAGCACATTAATATTAATTTAGCGTGCATTGACATTATCTCTAAGAAACAAAACATTCTTTTCAATATTTATTGTGCATGTGCAATTTAAGAATCGATGTAAAATAAAAATTAAGTTTGTGTCATTTGTTTTTTTTTTATAACAAAATTATGTCATTACTAGAGAGTAACTGAATATGAATTTAACTTGTTAGTTAATAAAACTTGACCCTTCTAAGTGTGAATTCTGGCTACGCCATTGTGGTTAAGATGGTTAAATAAAATCATCTACTAGTGTAAAATAGTAAAAGTCCTCAAATTTTTAAAGTAAGGATCGAAGATCCTCTCTAGATCCTATATATGTATATATATATCCAATTTATATGCGCATGTACATATAAATTGTTTGGTTTATATTGCAATTGTAAGGTTGGAAATGTTGATTAACTCTATGGTTTGGATGCTTTACATTGCTTATTTTATGGGAAAGGGCATCACTACCAGAAAATGGGTCTTGGGCGACGAAACAAAAAAAACCGGGCGACATTTTTTTTTTCGTCGCCTAAGAGAAAACTTAGGCGACGAAAAAAAACATCGTCGCCTAAAGTTCAACTTTAGGCGACGAATATAAAATCGTCGCCTAAGGCTAAATTTCGTCGCCTAATATAGAAACTAGGGCGACGAAAACATATTTCGTCGCCTAAGTTTTTTAATCCTTAGGCGACGACACTAAAATATATCGTCGCCTAAGTATTTTATTTTTTTATTTTTACTTGGCCGACGAATTACCCTAATTTCGTCGGCCAAGAGTAATCCGAATAATTAAAATAAAATAAAACACATTTAAATTTCATTGTACAGGATTTTTTATTTTTACTCTTGGGCGACGAATTTAACAAATATCGTCGCCCAAGTATTATCTTGGCCGATGAATTACCATACTTTCGTCGGCCAAGACTAATCCGAATAATTAAAATAAAATAAAACACATTTAAAGTTCATTGTACAGGATTTTACTCTTGGGCGACAAATTTAACAAATATCGTCGCCCAAGTATTATCTTGGCCGACGAATTAACCTAATTTCGTCGGCCAAGATAATCCGAATAATTAAAATAAATAAAGCACATTTAAATTGTAAGGTAATGTTTTTTATTTTTATAGTCCCGTCAGCGTCTCGTTGATTGGAAACTATTCTCAGTTGAAAGTCCGGCCAGATTACGTGATTTGGAGGGTCGAATAGCCGTTTCCGTCCGTTTAGGGGTTTGACCGCGCCGATTGACCGGACGGATCGAGCCCTTATCGTTGTCCGATGGAGCTAAATTTTTTCCCACCTACGTAATTCGTTATGCTGGTCATATCTGACGGTAGGTTTTCAGTTCCTCTTCTCCGATCACCAAACTCACGTTATATGTACTAATGTTGTATAACTTTTTTATACAAGTGTTAAGTTTAAGTGTCGTTTTGAAGACAACGTATACGTAGATGCCTCAAACGTAAAAAAGTCGTGAAATAAGATATGACCGGAATGGTGAAATACGTCAACCCGTGAAAAATGAAGATATTCCGGTAAAATTTCGGTGCCGGTTGTTCTGGTCAACGAAATTCTCTTATTTCTACCTAGTGGTAGCCCTATCCCGGGTATTTATTTTTTACCAAATTTTTATAGCCCTGTAAGCCTCTTATCGATTGGAAACTATTCTCAGTTGAAGGTCCGGCCAGATTACGTGATTTGGAGGGTCGAATAGCCGTTTCCGTCCGTTTAGGGGTTTGACCGCGCCGATTGACCGGACGAATCGAGCCCTTATCGTTGTCCGATGGAGCTGAATTTTTTCCCACCCACGTAATTAGTTATTCTGGTCATATCTGACGGTAGGTTTTCAGTTCGTCTTCTCCGATCACCAAACTCACGATATATGTACTAATGTTATATATCTTTTTTATACAAGTGTTGTGTTTAAGTGTCGTTTTGAAGACAACGTATACTTAGAAGCCTCAAACACAAAAAAGTCGTGAAATAAGATATGACCGGAATGGTGAAATACGTCAACCCGTGAAAAATGAAGATATTCTGCTAAAATTTATGTGCCGGTTGTTCCGGTCAACGAATTTCTCTTATTTCTACCTAGTGGTAGCCCTATCCTGGGTATTTATTTCTTACCAAATTTTTATAGCCCCGTAAGAGTCTTGTCGATTGGAAGTTATTATCAGTTGAAGGTCCGGCCAGATTACATGATTTGGAGGGTCGAATAGCCGTTTCCGTCCGTTTAGGGGTTTGACCGCGCCGATTGACCGGACGGATCGAGCCCTTATCTTTGTCAGATGGAGCTGAATTTTTTCCCACCTATGTAATTCGTTATGCTGGTCATATATGACGGTCGGTTTTCAGTTTCTCTTCTCCGATCACCAAACTCACGTTATATGTACTAATGTTGTATAACTTTTTTATATAAGTGTTGAGTTTAAGTTTTGTTTTGAAGACAACGTATACGTAGATGCGTCAAATACAAAAAAGTCGTGAAATAAGATATGACCGGACCGGTGAAATACGTCAACCCGTGAAAAATGAAGATATTTCGGTAAAATTTCGGTGCCGGTTGTTCCGGTCAACAAATTTCTCTTATTTATACCTAGTGGTAGCCCTATCCCGGGTATTTATTTTTTACCAAATTTTTATAGCCCCGTAAGCGTCTCGTCGATTGGAAACTATTCTCAGTTGAAGGTCCGGCCAGATTACGTGATTTGGAGGGTCGAATAGCCGTTTCCGTCCGTTTAGGGGTTTGACCGCGCCGATTGACCGGACGGATCGAGCCCTTATCTTTGTCAGATGGAGCTGAATTTTTTCCCAACCACGTAATTAGTTATGTTGGTCATATCTGACGGTAGGTTTTCAGTTCGTCTTCTCCGATCACCAAAATCACGATATTCTGAATTTTATGATAGAAATCTTGGCCGACGATTTTCTTCATCTTGGGCGACGAGATTCATAGTGAAGAACATCGTCGCCCAAGTAGAGTATCTTAGGTGACGACATTAAATAATCGTCGCCCAAGATTATCTTGGCCGACGATTTTCAAAAAACAGGGCGACGATTTTTAAAGAATCGTCGCCCAAGAACTCCAATATAAAAGGCAAAAATTCATAACCCTAACCATTCGCGCAGCCCTCTCTCTCTCTCAGAAAATCCAAGCCCTCTCTCTCTCTCTCCGAAAATCCACCGAAGCCCTCTCTCTCTCCCTCTCTCCGACCCCGACCCCGCAACCCGACGCCGACCCCGACGCCGACCTCGACCCCGACACCGACCCCGACCCCGATCCCGACCCCGACCCCGACCCCGACCCACAATTTAAGGTATAACCCTAAAACCCTAAATTGGTTATGTTGATGAAAATTTTAATTGTTGTTGTTGTTGTTTGAAATTATTGTTTGAAATTGTGAAATTGTTTGAAATTATTTGAAATTGTTGGTGAAATTATTGTTGTGTTGTGAAATTGTTGGTGAAATTATTGTTGTTGTTGTTGTAATTTAGGAAATTAATGGTAAATTAGGGTAAATTTGTGTAAATTATGGTAGGATTTTAGGGTAAATTATGGTAAATTGTGATGTAAATGATAATTGTAAAATATTAGGGTTTAGGGTTTAGGGTTTAGGATTTGTGGAAATAATTTGTAAATATATTGTAGATGATTAAATAATTTTTGATTAAATAATTAAATAATATAAATTATAATTGTAAATATATTGTGAAAATTTTGTAAAAAATAATGGATTATTTTTGAGTAAGGATGTAAATATTCGTAAATTAATTTTTGTGATGTAATAATTGCGAATTAATGTAAATAATTTGTTATGTGAATTAAAAAAAGAATAAATCCTATAATAACTATTAATTTTTATTTGTGTTATTATTGTTGATAAATTTTTCGAAATTTATGGTTATTTTTTGTTAAATTAATTATAAGACGGTAAAATATTTTTATTAAATTTATGGTTATTTTAAACAGGATGGGCATGAGGAGAACTTCTGGACAACGTTCGGGTGCGAGGAGCCAATATTCCTCAGACGGTACCTCAAACAACCCGTCGGAATCACCGTCGGTCGGGTTTCCATGGCAGCTGACGGCCCGACATGCGGCGCTTCTGGGTGGCGCGAGCGGCTCGCGTTCTGTTGGGCAGCTGGGTCCCGCAGCGACGGCCCCTTGTCATCCAGAGATACTTCCCCGGTCGCGATCTAACACCGCCCCCACACAGTCGTCCCCGACCGACGGTGATGGCGGGTCATCCGGGGTCCCTACGGTGTCGTCCGACCTCTTCCTTCCTCCGACGATACCGGCGATACCTCGCGTCGATGAGGAGGGTCGACCGATTCGGGAGCAGCTCCCGCATGTGGCACCGCACAAGGCCTATATCTACATGGAGTTTCCCATGCCTCTTCATCCCGTGAGGGTCTCCGAGCAGGCGGACGGAGACGAATCCGTCGGCTCAGCCTCATGCTCAGGTAATTTATTATTACTTTTTTGTCGATTTTAATTATTTTTTTGTAAAAATGTATTATTAATATTAAATTTGATTCACAATGTCACAGTCGCCGGAACGAGAAGGCGGAACAGGAGAGGCACCGTCAGCAACAAGGGACTCGATAGGGCGGTCGAGTCCGCTGGACGGATCGCCATCCCGTTTTCCAACGGGAAACCAGTGGACGCCGTGTTGGGAAACCGGTACACGCGCGCCGCGGGAGGCACCATCCGCTCCAGACTCTCTATGTTGTGGGGAGTCTGGAGCCAGGTTCCTGATGGAGTGAAGGAGATGCTCCATCAGTCGATGTCGGTGAGTTTACTCGATCAATTACTATTTTTTTAACTAATAAATTATTTAATTATCGAAAAAAATACTAACAAGTGGTAATGCAGCAATGGTTTGTGGTTCCCGAGGAGGGACGTGACTGGGCGGACAAGGCCCATAGGGAGAGGTACCTCTATTTAATAATTTATTAAATTTTTTATTTTAATAATATATTTAATATATTTTTTGTATATGTAGGTTCAAGGAGTGGAAGCACGACCTCCGGTTACACTGGAAGCAGTACGGGAGCGACCGTTCGGGTACCCCGAAGGAGTTCGAGTATCGGGAGTACGAGTGGCGGTGGCTTCTTGTCACGCAGTTCAACGACCCTCACAAACAGGTAATTCGTAAACAAATTTGAATATTTAATTAGTAAATTAATTATAATTGTATGTTTTTAAATATTTACTAACGATAATTTTTTTTGAAGCACCTCGCCCGGGTGAACGCTGAGAACCGGCAACAGAACACAACCAACCATCGTGCCGGTTCGAGGCCATTTTCGGCCATCATGGACGACGTGCGGCGAGAGCGGCCAGAGAAGAACCCCTATGTGGGGACCTTTCAGAGGGCATATCCTCATTCTGAGGAGGATCTTGTAAGTTCCTTATATTTTCTAATTTTTAATTTTAATTACATTTTATTAAATGTATATTAATATATTTTTTTAATATATCTAATTAGGCGAGGGTGAGGGAGGCGGAGCAAGAGGTCATGAGAGGCATGGTGAACGACACATGGCCGGGCACGGCAGATGATGACATCTCAGAGGCCATGTCCAGGATCGACACTTCAGATTCGAGGCCATGGGGCGCGGATTATGGCCACTGCCTTCGCGCAACGTTCCAACAGCTACTACTGCCGGGGTATGGGAGGCGCTGGAAAGGGGATCCTGAAGACGACGCCAGGATTTCAGCGCAAGGGAGCCGCCGGAGCCTCAAGCAGCAACAGTCGGCTACATGATCAGTTCGAATGTCTACAGTCTGAGCTGGAAGCCCAAAGAGCGAGGGACATGGCGGTGGCTGCGCATATGGAGCGGGTGAATGAAGTCATCAATGCCAACCAGGCGGCTATGGGACAGTGGATGACTGCCTGCATCGCTGCACATGCGGCCGGACTTGATATTCCGCCCATGCCTACGCTTATACCATTACCTCAGTGGCCCCAGCCTCCTCAGCCTGACCAGCCGCCGCCTCAGGACCCTCCGAACAGGAATGATGAGTTAGATTTCGAGATATTCCGTAGGCAGATGGACTGAATTTTTGTAATAAATTATTTATAAATTTATAAATTTGTGTTATTTTTAATTAAATTTTAGTACTAGAAAAATTTAAAAAAATGTCAAAAAAAAATTTCAGCAAAAATAAAAAAAAACATTATTTATATATTTAAAAAAATTATTTAAATATTTTAAAAAAAAATTTAAATATATCTTAGGCGACGAAATTGCTAAATCGTCCGGCAAGGACTTACCATATAAGACGACGAAAAAAAAGTATCGTCGCCCAAGTTCTTGGCCGACGCACTTCTGGCGACGACGTCTTGGCCGACGAAAAAAATTTCGTCGCCCCAGGTTATAACATCTTAAGCGACGAAACAATTTTTCGTCGGCCAAGGTGTTAAATCTTGGGCGACGAATATTTTTGGGCGACGAGAAGTATATTTTAGGCGACGAAATTCGTATCGTCGCCTAAGAATTACTCTTAGGCGACGACGGAATGAATATTCGTCGCCCAAGTTCTTGGCCGACGCACTTCTGGCGACGACGTCTTGGCCGACGACATGTCGTCGCCTAAGTACTTAGGCGACGAAATTTGTTAACACGGCGACGATTTTTTTTCGTCGCCCAAGTTGAAATTTCTGGTAGTGCATGTTAAATATCTCCATATATGGCCGGTCTTCCTAGACAAAGTATACGTAGGAGTAGTTCATAATAAGATACCTTGCATTTTTCACGTTTCAGTGAATTCAGTAGTATCGAAATCATGAGGGAATATGTGACAAATGATGGTCCCGACTGATCGGGCTGCTCTAATAATATGCAAGTTGGGAGTTGGATTCATTGCAATCCAAGCAGGTTGCGGGCAGGAGTTGTAGTGGTCACAGTACTAGAAATGTGATGAACAATTGACATTGATCGAACATCACTGTTTTCCGGTTCCCACTCCAATAAGACAACCCATAAAACCTAAGAAGAACTCTTTTACATCTCTTTGATCGTTTTCGAGTCCTTCCCCATGTTTTGATCGGGTTAAGCTGCTCATAGCTAGGTTTGCTCTTATGAGAGAAAGTTTTAAAAGACTGTGAGGGAGGATACATGTAATTTTCAGTTGTTAGATTCACTTGTCTATCACAGGCGTCACGGCCTCTTAAAAACTGCCCTCCTAGGTGAGCAGGCCTTAAGCTGCTCATAGGATTTGGAATTTTGGATATAGATGGCTAGTGTTGATGTAGTTTATGTTGGTTTAAGATAACTGGATCAAACATGTTGGGGCTTTGAAGTTTATTAGGCCAAATGGATGTAAAGAGCCTGCATACAACTTCGGGCCATATTCACAATAGCCTAACTTTACCCTATAAATGAAAAATCCACTGCAGGTAATAAGAATGAGTATTGTTTGATCACTCTGATGTGAATATATAATATGGGGGTATAAATATATACATATCTATTTATAATGCATATGTGACTAAACCCGTAGAGGTTCCCAAAAGAGGGACAATTCAATCTTTTCTTTGAACTAAAAGACATACCACTATAAAAAGTGGGAAGTTTGGTCAATAATTCCCAAGTAAAATGAAAATCTAAAGTGTGGTTTATGTCCAGAGTGTAATTCAAACCATAGGTAATATATAATCACACATATCATCCTATATCACACTAATTGGAGGTGTATATACTTGTACCCTTAACAGCACTAACCATTTCTTTTCTTCTATCAAATCAGTTTTTAACACAAAGTCTCTGATAATGGCTCCATTAGGACCATGAAAATGAAAGTCCCTTTACATCCCAATAACTAAATGACAGATTAACTAATCAACAATCACTAAACTATTCATATTTGAGTTCTGATCTTTGTGGTTAATAGGAGTGCAACATGTAGTATATATGTGTGTGAAAAAAGAGAAGTGCAGTGCAATGCAGCATGGTTTCTTACAAGTTACTCCTCCTCATATTGGTCTTTGCTGGTGCAGTTCTTCAATCCATCAACGGCAATCTATCTCCAACTTCCTACTTACCTAGATGCCCAAATGCATTGTCTATCGTGCAAGACGAAGTTATCGCAGCCATTAAGAACGAAAGACGCATAGGGGCTTCATTACTCCGCCTGCATTTCCATGATTGCTTTGTAAATGTGAGTACTACTAGCTAAGTATACCCTAGCTTCAGTCACTTGCATTTGTCTAGTGATGTTCTCAAATTTTGTACTTGGGGTTTCCTCGAAAAATTTCAGGGTTGTGATGCTTCAGTACCGTTGGATGATACACCAGGCTTTATAGGTGAGAAAACAGCAGTTCCGAATAACAACTCGCTTAGAGGATTTGACGTAGTTGATCGGATTAAAGCCAAGCTTGGGAAGGCATGCCCGGGAGTGGTATCTTGTGCTGATATTTTAGCTTTAGCTGCGCGCGACTTGGTAGTACATGTAAGTACAGCAATTTAACTCATATCTTCCAAGTTATGTAGTCATTTCTTTCATGGAGTTTGATCTCAGTTGGGAGGTCCTTCATGGCAAGTTTATTTGGGAAGAAGAGATTCAACCAGTGCTAGTAGGAGTGCTGCAAGCACCTCCGTCCCTCCACCCGCATCAAATATAAGCAGTCTTCTTTCGAGCTTTGCTGCTCAAGGTCTGTCCTTAAGGGACTTGGTCGCACTTTCAGGTAACAAATGCAGATGATGAAAACAGCTGTAGGTTTTCAGAAAGTGCTAATTTGAGTTCTTGCAATTGGCAGGATCACACACCATAGGCTTGGCAAGATGCACATCATTTCGAGCACACATCTACAACGACACCAATATTGATGCCATCTTTGCCAAGTCATTACAGAGCAATTGCCCAGTAACTGGAAATGACAACAATCTTGCAAGCCTGGACCTCCAGACCCCAACATATTTTGACAATTTGTACTACAAGAACCTGCTGAAAGAAAAGGGACTTCTTCATTCAGACCAGGAGCTCTTCAATGGCTCACCAGCAGATGCTCTGGTAAAGCTATACGCAAGCAACACTTTCGCATTTTTCTACGATTTTGCCAACTCCATGGTCAAAATGGGAAACATAAAACCTCTCACAGGAAGCCAGGGTGAAATCAGAATCAATTGCAGAAAAGTCAATTAACAAAGTAGCATTTGAATATGTAATTAGAGCTGAACAAAATATGGACATGTACTTGAAAGTTGAAACATATTCAGCAACCATTTTCTTTCCAAAACTTTGTGCTATATTGATATCATGGCGAAGCACAATGAACTATCCGTGAACCATGAACTACTTTCTTCCTGAATATTCTGTAAGCTCAGAGACTTTACATAAGCAACTATATATATAACTATCAAAGAGTTGCATAGATGTTAAACTAAGGAGTGGTGGTATGGTAGTTACTTCAGAACCGGTCAGCTGCACACTATTCTGACTATACAGAGTACACTAAAGATTGGGCGGCTTTACTCTTCCATAAGAAGCATTACCAGTCTTTCATTCATTCCAACTCCCATTCTTCAGCGTCCTCCAGTTCATATTTATCGAGCTCTGCAAAGTACGCTTTCTGCTTTTCAAGTTCTGGCGATGTGTACTCGGAAGTTCCTTTTTTAGGTGGTAAAACCTTCTGGACATATTACAGATGGATCAAAAGTGAGACAAATATTTCAGTGTTCTGAAAAACATACAACCTCCTATGACTATGGACCTTAACTGTCAGCATTGTTTGAACAACTGAGAGCCAATAAAGAGACATCAAATGAGGTGGAAAAAGTGCCCCTCTATGCTTTACTTAGAATTTTTATACATGTAAAAGCTAGAAGATAGTAAGATTAAGGCATTCATCCTCCAAGTCACCTCATCTATTATATCACCGACTGAAAACAAGTCTATGAATCCAAATCAAACAACTCGAATCCACATTTCAAAGAACCGATAATTGTGCCATAAGCCATGAAAAGTGTATCAAGACAGAAGAATACCATGTCATTCTTATATACCCGGGGATGTATAGTTAATTTCTCATAAAAGCACAACGCTGAGAAGGATAAACACTAACCAAACGAGTACATGTCATGTGCCAAGAAAGATAAGAAGTAAAAACATACCGTTTTACAAGGAGCCTTGGATTTCTTGGATAGACGGTTCTGTCCATCTTCATTTGCGTTATCCCTGCTTCAAGTGCAAGGAAGGTGATCATCAGTAAAGACTTCAGGCAACAGGGAAGGGCATGTTAATAATCGGGCAACAAATTCCTTTCTCACATGCATTTTTGTGTAAGATATCCACAGAAATAGAATATCAATATACAAGCATGAAGAAGGGAACCCAAAAAAAAAAAAAAGGAATTGTGGCTATACACTAAAGAAGCAGCAAATTTTGATTTCATAACTCACTCATTAAAGAATATAGGGTGTTGCAACTATTTAGGCTCTCAGCAGATCACTCAACTATATGGCCATTGCTCTTTCAGAACCAATTATTCTCCGCTTACAGTATCAACCTCAAATACTATCTTGTATATTAAAGGAAATGAGACTTACCAAGTATCCCGGATCTTCAGTGCAGGAGGGCAACTAGAAGCTCCAATGTTTTCCTGCCCTTTGCTTTTCCTTTTTTGTGCAGTCAGTCTTCGACCATACACTGAATGAGGCTCAAATACATCACGATTAATGGTATCTGAACTCATAAAAAGCAGAGTCTAAGGTCCCAAACCAAAAGGGGTTATCAATTAAATGGCATGGAAGAGCATTATGTAGAGGAGTTGATAGTGGTATATAAGCATAGCATCAAATTAACTTGTCACACAGAGTTAACCAACAGCATAATGTGCAACAATCAGAACCTCAGTACCAAATTTTATAACAATAACTAAGCAGGCACAGAATTCAATAACCACAAGCAAAGGCAATCTATATATCACACCAGCATTACCACATACAGCCAACTTAAGTATCAAGAAGCTACCGAGCCAATTGAATTTCCTAGAAAGGCACAGAGCTGGACCTATATGACACTGAATCTCAATAAAGGAAATCTAGGTTTCTGATTTTGTCTCTGATTGGATCTTGATATGGCCAATCCAATTAGAAAGGAATTAACTCAAAGAGGAGCAGACAATTACCAAAAGTTGATGATGAAACGCGAGGTGTAGGAGTGGAAGCAATTGGTGTTGAATCAATCTTGGATTGAATGTCGCAATAATCTTGTTTCGTTTTTTTCCTGTTTTGAATGCAATAGATATGTGTAACATCAGTAAAACTATACAATACCGTGGAAAGACATGTCTATGATCTGGCATGGAGAAAATATGTCTTCTACCGGTCTAATCGTCTATGTGCAATCCACATAAATAGAATAACAACTTAAAAGCATGAAGAAAGGAGAATGGGAATAGTAAAAGTTGTTGGAACCAGTAACTTCTGCATGTCAAGCTTGCTGATTCTAGTGGAATACTCAAGCTGTATGTTATAGGACTTCTCCTTCAGAAATAATATTGTATCCTTCTCTTATATTAGCAACCCCCAATGTTTGATAAATAACTCCTTACAATAAGGTAGCTTTGTCATGAAACAGAACTACCAATAAACCTCCACCTTCCCCCATCTCATTTAAGAACAAAGTAGTTATATAATCCTAGTGCTCCTTCGTCAAATACTTTCTATTCATGTTAGCTTGCTGAGTAGCAAATGTTATATGATGAAATTAGAGGCTTACCCAACATTCCGAGTTTTTGGCGTCCGAGGGCAACTGAATGATACATCATTTTCCTTCCCTGTACTCTTCCTTTTCACTGCTGTTTGTCTCCGACTGTACACTGAAGAAGGCTCTGAAACCTCATATCCACTGGCACCTAACCTCACAAAACACATAACTTACTCACTAAGCTCTAAAACCACAATTCAATCTTCAAAAATCGGCATGAAATACAGTTTCATAGGATTTACAGTTGTATCTACTATCTAGGCATGGCATCAAATCCAATCACTACTAATTTCAGTCCGCAATCGAATTAAAAACGAATTCTAAGAGCTTATCCACTAGCCAGATCCAAAATCAAACAACCTCACAGCTCAATCCCAAAATCCACAGATTCAATTTCAGAAACCCTAGAATTCGCAATTGAAATCAAAAGCCCAGCCCTCTCCATCCCTAAACTAAGCACAAGAACCAAGCCGAGTGTAGAAATTACCTGAAACGGTGGAGGAAACCTGAGGAGTAGAAGGAGCGGGGCCCCTAGGGCTCGAGACGGCGTCATTTTTGGCAGTCAAGGAGGCGACGAGCGTGTTGACGACGGAGGACAGCGTCGGGTTGTGGCGTTTGTTCTCGCCGCTGGAGGCCGTCAACGACTGGGTAGAGGCGGAGGCGGCGCTGTCGGTGACGGTGACGGTGTTGCTGCAATCGGAGAGAGGCTCCTGGATTCTCAGGTTTCTTAAGGAAGCTTCCATTTCTGGTTTTCTGTTACTTGTTCGTCGGATTCCGTTCATTTCTGGATTTCTGTCTGGGATTTTATATGGAGGTTAGAGAGAGAAAGAGAGCGTGTGGGAGAAGCTTGGTTTTGGGATGGCGGGAAAAGAAAGGTCACGAATTTTGTGTGGGAGAAGTCGGTGATTTCTAGACCCTCTGGGACTGATGAAGCAAGAGTAGTCACAGGGGATTCGGGTTGTAATTCTATGAGCGCGTTCGGGTTTTGGCTAGACGTGTAGCCCACTTAAGACAATGGCCCACAAGCAGATGCAAAGGAAGGAAATCATCCACAGATAGTGATCGAGTTCCAGGCATCAATAACTTTGCTTTACCTTCTTGACAGTTCTTGTACATAAGTAATCCACTGAGAGGAAGCAAGGGAGTTCAAGACAAAATTGTAGATAAAAAACACACATAACTAAAGTTGCATTACGATTGAACCTAGTTTTAACATTCATACAAAGATAGTCCTTCTAATTGTCTAAATTCAAGACTTCGGTATTAATATGCAACATATCTCTATTATTAGAAAGTCAGACACCCTATTTGATGTCATAATAAACATTTTTTTAAATTACCTAAAAAAATCAAAGTAATAAAAAAATTCTTAAAAAAATAAAAATAAGTTACTACAAGCATAACCATAAAATACCACTGAAATTTTTAAAAGAAAAAAAAGGTTGTTTGTTCCCATTTTTAGTTGAACAATTATCTAAGAAATAAAATAATCAGATTCATTATTCCATTTTAAATAAAGCAATTCAAATTAAATTTCTCTCATTTTGTAAACTCAAAGGCTAGTACTAATAATTCAAACAAAATTAGCAACTAAAGTTCTTTCATGCAACAACAAATAATATCAACCAAAATCTTGTAAGTTCATTTCTCTTCGAGTTAGGATTTGTAGATAATCTGAATACGTTGTATTAAAAATCAAGCTATGCATATACATGTAAATCAACGTTCAAGCTATTCTTTGTGACTAAAAAGTAAAAACTATGGAGATCTGATAGATTCGAACCATAATCTATAGACAACACACACATACAAAGTCACCTCAATACATTGTTATTATCTCGCTAAAATATTAGCAAAGGAATCACCGTAAAGTGTAAAGGGGTTAAGAAGATTTAAAATACCGACTTCCGACAAGTGCTCAAAGCTTTCACTAATTTCAACCAAATCCAGTGGCGTTGCTGGTTTCGACGGCGAATTCTCAGTTCTTTGCCTAATCACACACGTGCCTATCTCCAGATTCCATACACTTTGTTCAGTAACACGGGGCTGTAAAAATATTTTAAACACAAACAACTCTTCAAGCACATGATTAGCCTCTAACTTAATCCACATCTTACACACTAATCACTTGGTTAATCTCAGCTTTTCACCCAAGAGGTAAACAAAAACATGTTCTAGTTTTACCCTCAGGCCTCAACTGCTGCATCATCATGCAAGGGATGAAATTGCAGGCTAGCTGCCTGCCACCTGTCCTTCAATGATGGAGTTTAAGTATTCGAGGTGATCAAAACCCATTACCAGACACCATCTTTTAGTCTCAGATTCTGAAAGGCTCCTAGATTTTTATACAATCCTTGTTAGTACTACTGTACGAGTCCAAAGGTGGGTGTGTGTGTGACCACAGTCCAATGCAGTCTGCAAAAGAAAGCAGAAATCCACTGAAGAAGAGAGGCCAAAACTAAGGGAGGCAGCCTATAGTTTACCTCATCAAAACCACGGTTCCTAAAAGCTTAGATAAAACCATTTATACCAGACCAGCGGCCACGTACGTACAGTTCTAACCCACCAAAAGTAAAAAACAGAAGCACGGTGCCCAAGATCATCCACTTCTCTCTATATATACCAAACCTTCAAAGCTCTTTTCTACTCATCCTTCTCATTCAGTTCAATACATGCTCGATCATTCCTGTTTTCATTAGCTTTCAGTTTTCCTGAGAAGTACTACCTGGTAAAGAAGAAGAAGATACTAATCACATATGGAGTCGATTCAGTCTTGGGTTTCAAAGAACAAGCTGGCCAGCATTGGTGAGTGCTTTATCATATAGTTTTTGTATTTTAAAATACAAATTTGTTTCCTTTTTTCTTTTGTGTAAAACTACAGAAGTATCTGAAATGATAAATGTGTGTTACAGGAGGACTATGGGCAACAGGAGTTGGCGCATCCCTTGCTTATTCAACGGCAAGAACACCTCTCAAGACCAGCCTCAAGCTTATACATGCTAGGTATGTTCCGACTGATCATCTGATTAAGGGTTTGTTTGGCCAGTTTGGTATTCGGTAGAATCATAATAATGAACAGCTAAAATTGTTTGATGACTTGATGAGTACTTAGAGTACTACTCTCTTGAGAACCACCTAAACCTAAGTCTCTAAAGTGTGTATGTGTTTGCTAATCATATGTGTTGGTGTTTGGTTGATTAGGAAGGCTAACCAACAATGTTGAGATCATAGATTCAAACATTACCGACTTATATAGGGTATGTGAGTTTATAATAAAAAAATTATTTAAAAAATGTGTTTAGATGAATCAGATCAAATACTAATTCCGAATGCTTGTTTTGGTAGGATGCACGCACAAGCCTTGACACTAGGTGTCCTATCCGCCGCGGCGGTCTTCCATTACTATGACCAGCAGCGTGCTGGTGAAGAAGCACACGGTGCTGCTGCTTCTGCAAATTAACTATATAGCTACCTAGTCGATCACCACGTACGAAGCTAGCTAGCTATGGCTGCCTGAACTACTAAAGCTCCACAAATGCATCATCTCTATCAAGTTCATCTATCCTAGGAGTTCATTTCAACGTTTAATAGTTATTTTGTAGGTCCCTAATGTATGTTCTGTTTTAATTACTTAATTTCCCTATATTCCTTCCAGTTGTTGTATAATATGCAAAAACCTGTGTATGCGTACCTAAATCGGTAAACACTCATTACACACATAAGCACCCTCACCGGGGTGTTGCAGTGGTTCAGTTGGTATCTTTTCTCCTTCGCTAGTTACCATGAAGCTACAAATTAACCCTCTTCCTCCGGCACCCACGATAAAATTTCTAAGGATCGCACGCTCCTTTTCTTGGGAATTTTGTCCTACCTAAATCGAAATTGTTCTAAAAAGTGAATAATTGTAACGTATATATGGTATACGGAATAATTCTTCGTTTACTAATGGAATATATGATCATCAATGAATTCCGGCCAATGATGAACACCGAGGATCATGAATGTGGCAATCATATTGTGCAATGGCGTGAACAAACCGGCCAGACTGGTTTGTATCATCATAGAGAGTTTATTAGTTTTAGTCATTGGCCTACTTATTGGGACGTGCTAATTGCTTTGCACATATTTGCTGTTCTAACGTTGGAGGGTCCTTTTCTTCTGCCTAACCTTTTGATTCTTCTGTTAGCAATAAGATATTTGTTAGTTTATATATCTTAACAGAACCTCACTCGAAAAATGTAGCCTAGCTACCGACTAGTTTCATTCGATTGACGATCTCACCCTCCAACTTGTTCTCAAAAGAGCCTAAGTCAAGGTTGGGTTGGTCAATTCAATCGAATACAGAACAGTTCAATAATCTTCTTTAGGCAATAATCATGGTGGTGGTTCATGAAATTGATTAATTAACTTGAAGATAGGGAGAGGTCCAACAAACCACTACATAAAGCAAGAGAAGATGGAATGCCTCTATGTAAAATTGTAGATACGTTCCAGATTAAGAAGCAGCAGCTTCTTCTCCAGCCTAGAGCTTCCTCTTCTGTCTTTTTTTTTTTTTTTTCCTTCTTTCTTTCTGTATGTGGTTTCTCAAGGTTTGAGATTAAGGCAGATATGGACTGCTCAGTTTGTACTACAATGCCAGTTCAATTACGGCCTCCAAGAAATACGATATGCGGGACATGTTTTGAGGGAGCTAGAAGCCTTATCTCCTTCATAAACAAGCTCGAAGCGGCTCAAGGAATTGACAGAGCAAATTTGTGCAAGGCAAGCTCCGCTAATTTCTTCTTTCTGCGTTAGGCTTGATTGATTCATTGGAGTTCTGTGCTTATATGATCATTCTCTTTATTTTCACTACATCTTATACACAAAATACACACATGTATAACGTTTGTACGTGCTAAATCATTTTGGTTCTCACAAAACCATTACTTGTACCATACTTTGAGTAAACCATTTTTGTAAAACTTTGAATCCTTTGAACGGTTGAACCTGATCGACCCTATATTGATATGTTTGATACGTACATACGTTATCTTGTACAGAATTTGATGAATGTGTCAACATGGGTGCTTGATATGAAAGACTCGTCAGAAGAACTCGATGAGAAAATTAAGTTCCTAAGTGGGCTTGCTGTTGCATTTAGAAACCAAATTCACACTGACATACAAATTCGTTCAGGTGAAAACAGACCTCCAATACCTGCACACAGAGCGTTATTGGTATCTCTCACTCTCTCTCTCTCTCTCTCTCTCTCTCTCTCTCTCCTGATATTGGTAAGGATGATTATGTTCAATATTGTTTTCTATTACTTGGGACATATGCATTTACAGCATTTATGTTTTACTTTAGGCAATTCGATCGGAAATCTTTAGCAACATGCTGGACTCAGACGGATGCAAAGCTCCACCTATCGACGACACCATAACATTGCCGGAGTTGAATCACGAAGAGCTCGAGTCTTTCTTGGAACTCCTCTATAGTGGTGACTTGACTGAAAAATTAAACGATGAGCAAGCATGTCTACTCATTATCCCTTGCAGCTGATAAGTATGGAATATCATACTTACAAAAGCTCTGTGAACGCTATATGCACAAGTCTTTGAGTTCTTCGAATGCTCTCGATGTTTTAGAGGTCGCGGATACTTGTTCTTTTTTAACGTTGAAGGAGAATGCCTTGAACTCCATTGTCAAAAACATGCAGGAGATCGTGTTTTCTGCCAAGTATGATACATTTGCACTTAAAAATCCGCACTTAAGCGTGCAAATTACAAGGGCGTCATTGATGGATGCTAAAAGAAATCGTATGGGTTAGTGTATATATAGCCGTACGATATTAGTTATGTTGATCTAAAAGGTTAAGGATGCATCACTTCAGCAAAACCTTCTGTCCAGCTAAAATTATTGTTTCTTGTCACTCGGTCAACTCATATATATGATCCATTGAAACCATATGCATATATGGGGGTACCAGTTGCTATCAGAAATGATGGATAGCGCAGTGATAGGGGTCGTAATTCATGAGACCTAAGATTTGTGACATATACTCCTATATGTCAATAAATAAAAAAAATTACTTTACGAAATAATGAAATATATACTGCCAAATCATAATTAATATTGGGTTGGATCAATAGTTTAATGAATTTTATTAGGCAATGAAAACAAATATTACGTGTTAATAATAGCTAGCCCTTAATTATATATCAATTTAAGGGATGATACAGTACCATAGCCAATTCTAGATATGGATTAGTGATCTGAATTACATATTGGTCTATCGGCAGAGTCTTAATTTTATGTTACGTTTAGATGAAATAATTTCAATTTTTTTAGAAATTTCAAAATAATGGGAATTATAACTTCATAAATTTAAATTTCATTAATTGAGAATTATATTATTTGGATTTTATAATGTGGAGTTTTAAAATGACAATAATTTATATTCAGACTAACTTTAGTTAAGATAATTGACAAATGACGTTTATTTTGTGAGGAATTCAAGTTGTGAATTTAAACTCCCAAATTTCACGATTATTTTCCCATAGAAATTGCTAATTCCACTTGATAAGAATCCAAACGAGGGACACGGTCATAAGAAATTGAAAATTCCTTATTTTTAATTAAATTCTCGGGAATTCACATGTATCCAAACACACTGTTATAGAAAACGTGATTATTGTTGTTGTTAACAAGGAATCCTAAGCATATGAGAACTTATTCCTAAAATCTTGATATATATGCAATATCACTAAATTAATTCGAAATATTTGTTGTCACTAAGTCAATCCGTTATGAAAAAAGGAAAGCAAGTCCTAATGAAGTAGTGACTCGTGAATAAAAGCTAACTAATGAACCTTAAGAAAGGTTTCCTCTATATTAGTTGCCGTGCGTTCTCCTTCATTCTTCATTTCATCTAGATTTCGATCTTGCACATTGCAAAATGCCGATCATATATTGCTCTATTTGTAATCCGCCGCCGCAGGAAGATTGGGTTACAGTATGCAAGGGATGCATGCAGGGGGGCAGCCAAGACCATTATATCCGTCGCTAACAAGTTTAAAGGTGCAAAAGGATCCTTCCTAAAGGCAAGTGAAGCCCTATCATTTCTTTCATATATGTGTAATGTCTGTGTGGCTGCTAACTCTTTTTACCCCTTCAGAGTCTCACGGATGTGTCAAAATGGTTAACAACTCCTCTGGAAGAATTGAAAAAATACCAGAACTCAGAGAGAAGAATAGATTCCTCAGTTTCTCTTCTACGTTTAAAGATCAAATTGACACTGATATACTAGTTCGTTCTGGTGATAAGGGATCTGCGATACCTGCACACAAAGCCATATTGGTGAATATCTCTATCTTTTTCCCCTTATAAACTTCATAAAATCAACTTCCGTTAATACTGTACCATATGTTATGGACGTTGTTATTCAATGTTGTAGAGAAGCAGATCAGAAGACTTCAACAACAGATTAGGCTCATCGGAAGAATGCAAACCCCTAAGGAAAAAAAGGCATGGACTTCATAGTATTGCCTGAATTGAAGTATGATGAGCTCGAGTCTTTCATAGAGTTCCTCTATACTGCGGAGTTGCCTGAAGATAAGATGAACAAGCATGTCTACGCATTGTCCCTTGCAGCCGACAAGTACCAAATCCCATACTTGCTCAAGTTCTGTGAGCGTCATTTGATCAAAAATCTGAGCTTAAATAATGCCCTTGATGTGTTAGAGATTACGAATGTGCGTTCCTATCTAGCCCCGGTCAAGAATGGTGCTTTGGAGTTCATAGTCAAAAACAAGGGAGACATACTTTTCTCTGCAAAATATGAGGCATTGGCACTTAAGAATCCACGATTATGCATGCAGATTACAAGGGCATTCGCTGAATGAAATGAAGAGCTCCACTTCGCTATGGTTTATTGTCTTACTGATTTATGCCATAATTAGTCCATCAATAAGGGTGATATTCTCCTAAGAACAAATTATATGGAACTCCATTGGTATGGTTTTTATTCTATAATGACTAGATTTACCATAAGTTTATTTTTCAACATGATCACATACATATAGGTACCTAAGAAAATTTGCATTATTTATCTATTTTCCGGTGAAACATTTAATAAGCCTTAATTAATGGATCCTTTACTAACATCATTTCTTCCCACAGAAGAATGTGTAAACTAAGGAGCTAAATAATTAGGGTAAGATGAGGTACGTAGAATTTGTTCATTTGAGATTATGATGTAGTTAATTATATAGTGGTGCGAGAAGCATTGTAATCAATAAAATTAAAAAAAAAATCAGTGATGGCATCATCCTTCTCATTGGGCTTTTCAAGTAGGTCCGCAACTGGAGTCGGAAACATATGAGAACAAATGAACAATGATATATTGGCATTGGAGGTCGACTGTTCCAACAATACCATGATTGAAAGCATTCAGTTCGAAATTCTCGAATCCAATTATTAAATTTTTTGGAAGATCTGTTGGAGTTTAACTACCCTATAGCCTCTTTGATACCAATATTCGACTTGAAGTTTTTCCTGACCCAAAATCGCATATTATGCTGTGCAAAGATGAGAAGTCCTGATTTAGGAAGGACTTTATATTCACTAGTTAATTGGCCAATGTTGATAGTCTTTTTAATTATCATGGAGCTTGTTAGAATTTTGTTATATGATAAAGTAATCGCGCATAACTCATTTTTTTAGAAGCTTGTGTTCTTGATCAAGATCAATAGATCATTCATGCCAACCTAGCTTAGCTAGCTAGCTACACGAGAAATAAGAAGATGGAAATCGATGATTCCAGATTGAGATATATAAGGTACTTAGAGCATTAATATGTTAACCGAAGCTTGATTAGTCTTGTTCGGTACTTTCACTCCAGTTCTTAATAGCCACTGCCACTGCCTGTTTCACCGCATGAGCATCAATCCCTTCACCTTCTTCTTCATTCTGCAGTACAAAATAAGTTAGTTCTCTCAAGAATTAATAGTTCTCCTATATGCTTATATTGAATGTCTTACTTCTCCTCCAACTGCCTGCAATCTGAAACTTTCTGCACATGAAACCCTAGCTTCAAGCACATTTAGACCCAACTCTTCGAAGGCTTCCAGTACAGAAACAAGCAAACCTGGGCAGGTCTTTTCCGAAAACACGTTTATCAAAAACCCCTTTTCTAGGGTTTCCACTGTAACCTGCTGATATGATAAAACGGACACACACATATCCTCGTATCGATTAGTACTAGATCGATAATCATACAGAAATACTGGGAGCAAATATCAAATGAGATTGTAAACGAGGCCAAAAAGAAAAAAAAGGAAAAGCAATTGAGGGCATTAATCGATCGAGTTTATAATAGTAGTACCACTGGCAATTGATTCTGGTCGTGACTTGAAGTTGCATTTGCAATGTCTTGATTGAGTATTTCCACTTTCTGTTTTAGTTCTTCAATGTACTTTGATGCGTCTACTATGATTGAGGTTTGGTTTAGCTGTCACCCAGATATTCACAAAGTAAAGAATCAACTTTAAAAACAAAAACAAAAAAAATGTTATGGAATTTACATGCTAGCTCTTCCATCATAATTTTAGATAATTAATTAAACATGTACTAACATGCGTAATTTTTTTTTGCCTTGTGCACATGAGAAGTTCCAATTATCTCTGTAAACTTTTAAAGTAAATTATAGAAGTAGATGAATAATAATTACTATCTGATTAATACAAGTCTAGATTTCTCATCAGTTCACACTCAAGAAAGCTTATAGAATGAGACTTTTCAGAAAGAAATTAAGAACATAATGAAAATTAATCATGAAACAAACACAATGGCTGTAACTACTGTATTTACAAGCTAGTCTATCTCTGTAAGTATATTTTACAGATTACACAAACAATTAAACTATCATCTCATATTAACGGAAGGAAAACCATGGCATGGAAAACATATAAATAGATAGAATTGAAGGACGATTATTATACTGGGGAAGAGCTAGAGTTTCTGAGGTTTCTGTAAGGTATTTATAAGCAAATAATGAAGGAAATCAGAGTATACATGGTAAAGGAAACAAAAAGGAGAAGCATGCAATTCAGTGTTTGGTTAAGGATGAGAAGATTTAAGCCAATGGAAGCAAAGGCCTCAGGGAATTACAGCATGAGAGTTAGTAATGGAACGAAGAAGCTGCAGCTTCTCATAAAGTGCTGCTCTCTTGTGCTCCCTAGAAACCATATTGGATTCGATATCTTTCTCTCTTTTATCTTTCAGCTTCTGATGATTTCCCTTTCTCTCTTATGCTTCTATCTCTCTTTCTCTTCCTTACAACTCTGAAAAGCTCTGAAAGCTGTTTATATATATAGGAGGGGGAATGAGCTCTCAAATCTATATGATCACCTGTTTGCTTCCCACATGACTGCCTCAGTTTTTGTTTTTTTTTTTTTGTTTTCACAACAAAATATATATTATGATGAATTATATTCTGTAGCCAATTACTATACTGCCCTTTTGACCATATTACAAATTAATTGTTGTGAGACTTTTAGTTTTTGTGGTTTGCTAGCTACATCGGCAAATATGAAAAGCTGGTGAAAATTGTTTCTTGGGATGACTGCACCTAGCTAGCATATATCCTCTTTTTTCTTTCATGATTCCTTGCTAGATATAACAATATTGCATTGGTCGATCATATAAATTGCAGGAGAAGTGGGGAAAATGATCGTGAGAAATGCTAAAATATATTAGATGAGTTACCCAAATGATACTATCTAGGGTTTTATTTCTTTATATCAAAAGGAATCCTCATATGATACTCTGATCATAACAAAAATTAAAAAAAATAAAAACTCTTACCCTCGTTAGTTTGAACTCTTATTTTCACAATTTTCAATCACTTTAATTAACCTAAAACTCTAAACGCTCATATATAATTTATCTTCTGACGAGATCACATAAATAATTGCTTAATAGATGGGTACCGTTAATTTCCACCTTAATTTGAGTTGCTGAGCATAAAAATTGATTATCCGGGAACTTGTTAATATTTACACTCCTTTAGCTAACTGATAAAACAAATGAAGCAGTGGTGGAATTCAAATTTATATGAACTCTGCCCTATTGTACCAAAAAGAGATCAACTTAAAGGACATGCGTTTTTTTTCTTCGATATAAATATATGGGTAAAATATTGTATAGTCTTTATGGTTTGAAGTCAATATATGTTTAATAATTATGTTTTATTTTAATTTGTATAGTCTTTAAAGTTACGATTTTTCATCTAAGTAATCTTTATGGTTTTATTTTAAACTGAATAATCCTTAAAGTCACGATTATTCATTCAAATAGTCATTCTAACAATTTTCTCAGTTAAAGACTACGTCAACAATTTAACTGAGAAAATTGACGAAATTACTATTTAAATGAAAAGTAGTGACTTTAAGAACTATTTAGATTAAAATAAAACCAGAATGACTAAACAGATGTCGACTTTAAATCATAAGGATTAAACAAATTTCAATTATAAATCTATCATCTCTAACTAAAACCCTAACGAACATGAAAGATTAATTTCTGCATTTTTTAGAAACTATAAACATCGATCACATGCATTTGAAGTTTGTATTTGTTTCTAATGATCGAGGAAAAAGGTTAACAATCTGATCTAATAATCAAAATTCCTTAAATAAGTGCCAAAAACCACTTGATCATGCTATAAAAGGAAAAGGTTTAGCTAACAATATAAATATATATATATATATATATATATATATATTTTCAAACAATATATAGCTCCAATCAAATGCAAAAAAACAACTCGAGTATGCTACAAAGAAATTAGAAAGGGGGCAGAATGGGAAACGATGAGGTAAACTAAGAAGTAAAGGCGGGAAGAGATGGAATAGGAAGCAGGGAGGAATCATGAACTCGTGATATAGAGGTGAAATCTGTAACTGTTACTAGGCCATTCGAGCAAACAACATCGAAAGGAGTGAAGAAGAGGGATCGAGGAAGCAACAAAAACAAAGGGATCGATATGTATGTTTTTGGTTTTGTGATTTTGGAATGCCTCCAAACACTCCTCACGGGGGCTTTTTTAGCTAGCCTCATCACAAACCTCTCCCTCTTCCTCATCATCTTCCCCTCTCTCTCTCTCTCTCTCTCTCTCAACATCTCTCTCTACACGTGCGCCATTGCAAACACCTTCTCAATATCTCATCGATCAGACTCATCATCTGTAGTTAGTTAATGACATGCAAGTTGAATTCCATAGTCGATCTTTGTAATTTCTTATGGACTCGAAATATCTACCATGTAATAATATAGGATATCTCTGTGCTTACAGTATTCACGGTAGCTTTCCATCATGTTTCATCGATCTAACTAGCTAGTTCTATCTTTCCCATGTCCAATCACAACCTATATGTAGGTCTGAGAGAAATTATAAAAACCCATTGAGCAAAGAAAAATATATTGCAATTTGCAAATGAGTAAAATGCATGGATCGAGTTGATTAGTTTTGAGGCAATCTTTGATTAATTTTGTACACAAGTATACTCCTAAGTCCTACCCTTTGTATATCATCAAATATTGTATGTAACGATTTAAATTATTATTTGAAAGCATAAAAACTCAGAGTCGACTAAGTTAGAATTACACTGGAATATGAGCATGACAGTCGCTGCTCTTGTTCAAAACAATATGAGATACAGAAAATGTCATTCAGTTATTCATCAAATACACTACAGTATAACGTACAATCGTTTAAAGAGTTTCAACTCCGGTGCATTTATGAATACTTTGAATTTTAGTTAAACATATTATTTCCCCAGAACTATTACTACTTCCATGGACAGGTAGATGGGGGAGAAAGTACCGTGTATATCACGAGATTATAGAATATGTATCAAACTCTTTTGGTTACTAGCAAGATTATATCACAAAGTTGATATACATATGCATATATTATAAGAAAATTTTGCACTAGCTAGCTAGTCCTTTGTTGCTCCCAACATTGTCACCATTCGACATGGACAAATCACGTACCAAACCCTATTCACATGTGTGCCCCTTAATCATTACAACCAAACAATACTCTCCATACACATACCCTGCTCCAACCTTTGTCTCTTGCCCTAGCTCCATAGAACTATATATACATGTAGTAGTAATTCATCTATATATATATATATTTACCAATGTTTAAAAATTAGGCCACCAGCCGGTTTAGGTGTCAGCCAACCATTCGTCCGAGTAACGTCTAGCGAGTTTTCACACCTTTATATTTATATTTACTAGCTTCATTTATACTCTTTCACTTTATACGTAATATTTATTGATGTGATATTTCATGCTCAGTCGTCACTGATTAATCAGGCAGTACACGAGTAATCTGTTTTATCTCCATGAAATATATCCTCCACTTATAATATGCTATAAGTGCATGAATCAACAAAATGACCACCTTCAACATTTTGTCGAATGAGCGTGACTTGATGCTTATCGAAATCATAATTTTCTGAGAAAAAGAAGCAAGGAACCAAATCAAACAGATAAGCAATTTGTCTTCATACATAATACATTTTAATCCTATTAGCTAGTAATACATTTCTTCATCATATATTGCTGAACTGATAGGTTTTTCCTTTCTGGTTCACTAATATTATTGCAGGCCACGTACATTATTCTCAGGTAAGTGCATGATTTGCTTCAGTTACCAAAAGTTCACGCCCCGTACTTTTCGATCTTTGTTTTTTGCTTTGCCTCTTTTTATTTTGAAGACTAATTACAGATGAAATGAAAGGTTACTATATAATTTTAATTTTTGTGCTGATAAATAACATATAGTCTTCTTGAGGTCTTTGTCGATCAGTTGCCAAAAAGTTGGAGGTTGATATTTGGAGAAGCTAGATTATTCTTTTAGGATTTGATTGTTCTCCTTCACATGTTTTATAATGACAAGAAAACTTTTGGAGTAATTATAAAACCCGAGCTAGCTAAGCCAAAAATATATGTAATTATATACACAATACATTCCTTTACGTATGTGCTAAACCTTATTCTAAACAGAAGATTCATTATACTAATCTCATGCATTAGCAAGTGATTAGTGATGTGGGTGATTATGGTGCACACCCATGACCTGTACACCTTTTGGTGTCTATGTACGTACGTAATGTCGTAATGTATATAATATCCAATCATGTGACTAAACAAATCAAAATGAAAAACAAAATATATAATAACAAAGAAGGAACCCCATTTGATTAGGGCACAATCATGCAACCAAAGTATTTCTTTATTCAGAAATGTTTCTCGTGACATTCCTTATTATTTGAAAATGGAATATGAATCTCACAAAATGACAAGCAATGCCACCACCAATCTCCACATAGAGCCATCTGATTTCTTAGAGTACCGCTTCACAAAACATATATATGTGATTCTATATGATCATTAGGGTTCCAAGATTTGGTAATTCACTACCCAAATAGATCCATTACTTGCATTATACACTACAATATAGTGATATATATGTATGCAAAAAGGATCAGAAGAGGATGTTCACAGCGTCTTTAAAGTGTGGACGTCTCTGCTTTTGCCGCCATCAAGCACCGACAATGGCGCTCCTCTTGCTAGGAAGACACCATACCTCGATTGTGAGCTTTCTCTTATCAGTGGACTCGTCGAATACCAGTTTACAGCTGAGATTGATCTTGTCTGAAGTTTTGAGTGGATGTTGCTGCCCAGACATTCAACTTCGATCTCCATGGCCTTCAACTTCATAGTAAAGTCATATGGGATGCCTCTAGTGTCCGTCCAAAAAAAGAAGGGACGTCGTCGGCGCTTGATGGCTGAGAAGGCAGAGACGTCCACACTTTTACAGGTTTGCGGACGTCCACTCTTAAACGGGCTCTATATGTACGTATATATATGACTTTATTCATTTATTTATTGTATGTATAATTCATCAATCCTGAGCTAATATTATCCCGAAGTGTGCATTTTGAATCTGATTAATATAGTTTTATATTGTCATACCGACTTGCAAAATTCGGAAGCAACAAATTAATATACTTGTCAATTAATGTATTGTACCGTATATACAATGCAACTCTTCCAATCTAGCAATATATTCTTTTTCTTAATTTACTTGTTTTTAAGATAAATTATCCTGTAGTATAGTATAGTAGTATTATATATGGGATTCTTGTGACTTGATAGCAAATCCTCACGTGAGCTAGCTGCACTTCGGTAAAGTACATTCACATGCAAATGTGACAATGAAAACAAAACTCAATCGAAGTATAAAGTTGAGTGGTAAGTGCCTCTGTTGTTCATATACACAGAGTTTCTTAGCTTGTTGGCAATTCACGAAGAATCTATATCTACACTCGAGGATAATATAAATAGAGTACTCATATAAATAACAATATATGCACATTAGCCAAATGTTTGTTTGGATATATATACTTGTATGTAAATTCATAATTTGAATTGGTAACGCGATCATGAAGAAGATCGAGCCAGCTAGGTCATTTTCATTATGCATGTATATATCTTCTTCTTCCCTGATGAAGAATAAAAAGGGTCACTGTCGAAACGTCGTCATTCCAGAATTGGAGCTTACATGATCGAATGCCCCTTTCGAATTGCTTTGCTGTAATATAAGAGCTGCTTGTTGTGTGCGCAGAGAGAGAGCAGCCATGCAATTACAAAGAAAGCTTTAGGCTGCATACAGCTATATCGCTTTGTCCTCTTTCATTCCAGCCAAAACAATTCTTCTGTGTTATATTGTATTGAAAGCGATCGATATCTGCATGTATTGTTTTCTAGCTTCTAATTTATATTTTCCATTGATTCTGTAATGCATGTTCTTGCGTATACTATTATATTCAGACGAGCACCTGATTATCTTCAATGAATAATACTAGATTACGTTGTATGTTATTCATGTTATTACTTCACATAAATGAATAAAGGGTGCGTTGTTTGGTCATGGCATAGACTCATGGTCATGAGTGGTCACTCGGTCCATGACCCTATCCTCTTTGGCTTCAAGCTACCCCTCATGTGTGGCTGGACTGAAGCAGCAACTACGTACAAAGATGAACTATATATCAGAGCTAGTGATGTTGAGCATGCATTCTCCAATACTATCCCAGATTCAAAAACCTCGTATATCTTTTCTACAAACGTTTGTGTTGGATTCACATAGAAATCCAATCCATTCATCACAAGTCTGATCGATTATAGCTAGTGTAAGGAATCATACGTCTGCAAGTACTCAAAGTGATTATGATTCCATTAGACTTGTAGACTGTAGTAGGCTAATTAGCTTCGATCATGTTCTCTTTTTTTCTAATATGTGCAGACAAGATCGATATTTGTTAAAACCTCTCAGAAAAACTTCTAAATCAAGCTTAACTAGAGTTGATAAAGGTTAGGGTATTCGTAAGTTCGAGCTATAATGAACACAAATACTTGGCTGTGGTGGCCTGTGCGTGATGTTCAAGGACGTGAAATCTGTACCCATCATCTTGGAGGTGACCCATGTACAAGACAAAACATTCTATATATAGCCATCATGCATGGCATAAGTCACAGAGAGGAATGCAACTAATTGTTTTACTTCCATCGAGTTGAGCAATCTTGTAACCCCACTTCTCTTGGTGACAAAACATCGCAAAATTTAGGTCACGGGGTTGGTTGTAAACTTGTAACCATCGAACATGACATAGTTGGATTTGCAATGATCCAGAAATAATGAATTCGGTAAAAGTTGTTAATGGAGCATAGCACAGCATTAACAAAGAGAACCTGGATGATGATCATGATCATGCAAGTTAGACGTCCCTTGTGAATGAGATAGAGATCGAGTAGTTGTGTCTTCTTCATCACATGTTAGGGCAAGATCCTACAGCGATGGCAGAGGCAGGGGTGGAGCCAGGATTATATATTAAGGGGGGCCGAGTTATAAAGTGAAAATATATAGTATTCAAAAATTAAATAACTGTATATGAATATATACAATATCAAAAGGTAATTAACTTTTGTGTATTGGACAGTTCAAAAAAAAAGTTACTAAACTGAAAACAAAATATGAAATTTAGAATTCATTAAATACATAGAGAAATAACTGAAATTATAAGTTAATCAATTATAAAGTATTTGTACATAATAGAATGATAAAAAAGAAATTATTCATTATGGTGAGTTGATTAAATATGATATGGCAAGAGTTGATTAAGGTAAGAGAAATAAATTGGATAAATTAAACTTAGTAACAAAAAATGGTGTTTATAGTTTAATAGGAAAGGAATGGGGCCAAACCTCTAAATTAGAAAGTTTTTACATCTAATTATGTCAAATTTCTTGATTAATAAAGCCTAATACATAAGTTAAAAAAAATTAACTCAATATAGTTCCGCCAGTGGGCAGAGGACTGAGAGAGGAGGTTCACAGCAGCCCATTATATGTATATTTCAGCACGACATTTCAGGATTGGTGTTTTCAACTGTTGCTGTCGTCTTGTTGAATCTTGGAGATGCTGAATCAAAGGCACACATTCAACTTTCAACCGAAGTCCTGCGTTTCAGAATTGAGATCATATATAGTACGTATGAGATTAAAAGAGCAGAAAGTAAAAACCCCAGTCGAACTAGCTCCAAAGAGATTTTACTGCATTGCATTATAGGAAGTGTTACATATATCATGGTTCTGAAAGTTCTAGCTGTTCATGTAAGCAATGAGTTCCCTGCGGTTGTATTAGCCACGTAAAGTCTACAATTGCACATGGCTGTGGAAGAAATGAAGCTACATTCTTGCATTTTAGCATATAGAAATGCTTATACGACTTAAAAATCGAGGAACCAATGCAATATATAACAGAAAGAACCTTATTATCACTAAACCATGACCTAAAAAAAAGCTGATTTCCTAGCCTCTATATCAATAATGCATCTCATTATTGAGGACTTGAACAGGCTAGGCTGGCTTTTCAGAACACTGTGTTGAGTTGTTGACTGATTTTGCTGCAAAGTTGGGCTGCATCTACCTGAAGTCTTCTACAACATTCAGGATCCTGCATTCTTGTCCAACTGCTTAGTTTGTCGATCTTGGTGGATCTTCCTCAGTAATTGAGCTCAAGGCCGGGTTCTTTAACATGAATCCGGTTCTGCCTTACTCTACCCCTATGCGGAGCCCGGTTAACAATTTGACAAAAAGTACCACTTATTAACTAGGCCTAATAGTCCAACAACATGGCCCAAGGGCCCAACCATCCGTCTCCCTTACGGTTGACATCCGATTTCCGAACCCATACCGGAAAAGATAATCACGTTCACTTGGTTAGTTAGTGACCTAGAGATTTACACTTAATCACTTTTAGACGTAAATTCAATTGTGTGATAAAAAAAAAAAAATAATAACCCGAAACGGCACCGTTTTGGGGGCAATTCAGAGTTAGGGTTATATACCCGCCATCCCCCAACCCAGTACAGAAAAGCAGCTGCGCAGTAACAGAAACCCAGAAGAAGAAGAAGACGATGGGGAAGAAAGCGAAGACGTCTCGGAAGGGAAAGAAGGCGTGGAGAGCCAACATAAGCACGGAAGACATCCACGACTTCTTCGAGAAATCGACCAAAGACGCTCTCTCCGGCGGCAATCTCTCCCAGGCTCCCGATGAAGCTCTCTTCTTCGTCGACAACTCCAAAGGTATATTACTGTTCCGTTTTTGCCCTTGTGCTATTCTTCTATTTCCCTCTGTGACCTTCATCATGCCTTGGGTTGAAATCGTTTCATATTTCTGTCATGGTTGATCGGATTTCATATCCATTACTTGAAGTTGTGGAATTTTAGCACAGTTTTGTTATTGATTTAATGCCGTAAGGTTAGTTGGCTATTGCATTTTCTGTGAAACCCTTTTGATTTAGCTTCATATGACTGCTGATTCGTTACGAAAGACTAGACCCTTTTTCGTAGTGAAGAGCATCGAGCTCAACTATTGGAGGTATTCAATTTAGAATGTAGGTAATTTGAGTTGAAATGAGCTTGATTTGGACATTCAGGCTTAGTCACCCTATAGAAAACTAGTCGTAGTCAATCTGTGACTTTAGTTTATATGACTGCCAAAACAAGCGTGATTCGTTAAAAGGACTAATTAATTTTGAACAAAAGACCTTCTTTTCGTAGTGAAACGTATCAAGTTTAACTATTGGAGGTAGTGAATCTAAAAGGTAGGTGATTTGAGTAGAAGTGAGCTCGACTTTGACATTCTGGCTTAGTCACTCCATAGAAATCTAGCCGACCAAATAGTAAATCTATGTTTTGAAGTTACTATAATCTGGAGCCGACCAGTAGTCAGTGATTAGTATACATAAAGTTGTATCAAAGGGTGCATGTGGAATGAAACTTATTTGCTTTTGTTTGATCAGATCTTTCGGTGAAGAGGAAGATTGAAAAGCACAGAGAGAAAGTACTTCACGTGGACAGTGTGCTGCAGAAAAATCCATTTGTAAAAGCAGTGCATTCTTCGACGCTAAAGAAGTCCAAGAAAAAACGCAAACAGATAGCAAATGCCAAAGATGCCACTGAATGCGGCCCTGAGGTGAGATAGTTATATTGTAAAATTGTGTTTACACAGGCCCCATTGAATTTATGGCCATTCTAATCAATGTTATCTCGCATCCTTCAGGGTTCTGTCTCAACTTCTGGCATGTCTGATCTATGGGGTGATAAAGGTGGTGACAACCATGTGGTCAAGAAGGTAAGGCTCATCTTTCAAGCTCAAGGATATGATCATATTCTTGTTTGTTTGGTTTTTGGCTTTTTTTGTTATTGGTTTTGCAGCATCATGAACTGGCATGCTATATGCCAGTGTTGACCTACAATTAATTACTGGTAGGATGCACTTGACCAATAACATCAGGCTCGTGGTTTTATCTCATGTGGTCTGGGTTTGAATTCCCTCACCATACCTACTTAGCTATTTGCAATAGCTTCCTGTCTCATAAAGATTGCATGGTGTGACAGGAGGTCCCAGTTTTGAAAAATATAATAGAAAACACCAGAGCAGTAATGATTTTTTTAATCTTAATACGGTGCACATTCTTAGTTAGCATTTTATAGCTCTCAGTTGATGTATGTTCATTGATTCTTTTTTTCTTCTTGAAGAAAATGAAGCCTTCACCTATTCCTGCTGTAGAAGTTGAGCCTCCAGGTTGCTCATATAATCCTACAGATGAAAGTCATCAGGTATTTTCTCGATCTCTTAGGTACCACCTCTCTATGTGGTTGATACTTTTGGCTTACATGTCATACATGTTTACCATTTTTACTCTTTTGCCAATACAGGAAGCATTGGCTCATGCTGTTGCAGATGAAATGCAAAAAGTCTATAGAAATGAGTTGGGGCCTGAACCAGTGCCTCTAACTGTTCCAGGGGAGGCTATTGATGAAGAAGAAGTGAGTGTCTTTTGTGCTTCCACACATTGTTCAATAGCAATACACCTGAATTCTAGGGCTTCACAAGTGACAATATACTTAAACATAGATAATGAGATTGATTGAACTATTACTAGTACAACTGAGTTGTAAAATTAATCACAGAAAAAGTGTTGTGCTTCTCATATTACTTGAAATTTTCAATACATATATGAGAGCGTTATAGTACCTAACTACCTATCTGTTTTGTCAGATGTATTTTATTGAAGCAGATGAAGGCAGTGATGATGACATGAATCCAGAAAATTTGGATGATAATGAGGGTGGTGCATCTGAGAAAAGGTGAGCCCTATTTCGTTCGACATTGCTGTTATCCCATTCCATGTTATTTGTTTGTTTGCTTCTGAGAAGATGACCCACTTATTTAAACAGAACAAATTTAAGTACCCTAATTCATTCTCTTTCTCTGTCAATACTTCAGTAGCCAATATGAAAATGTCTCTTTCTTAAATATGTACTTGTTTGGTTCATTTTCACCTTCCTGTTACTTTGCAATATTTCTTCCTGTCATGTAGCTATCACATGAGCTCAAGTTTGAATGAAAATGGTACAGGCCCTTTAGAACAAAGAGGGTGACAACAGTCGAATTAAATAAGAGAGCTAGGCGTAAGGAACAGCTGAAAAGGGAAGCAGAAGCAAAAAAGGTGCAGAAACTTTCCAAAGAAATTGATAGGTAATGTATTTCTATGACCTGTTTGCTTCTATAATAGTATGGTGAAGATAACATTCTAATAAATTGCTTGGTCCTTTTGGTCACAGCTTACCAGATATCATTCAGGAAATAGCTAAAGAGGATGAGGAGAAGCAAAAAAGACATCTTCGACATGTTGTAGCTACAAATGAAAAATCCAAGTCATGTCCCCCACGCTTGGGGAGGCACAAGTATGTTTACAATAGTCTCTCTCTCTCTCTCTACATATATATATATATGTATATATCTACATTTTATATAATGTGAATTTTTGTTTTCTTCTGTTACAGATTTGAACCTGCCCCTGTTCAAGTACTTTTGACTGAAGAAAGAACTGGATCCATCCGCAAACTGAAGGTACAGTGGACTTCTGTGTATTACTTGCCCTATTATTCCTTGATAAAAGTTTTAATTTTTTAGTATGATTGAGATTTATAAAACTAGAGGGAAGTTTGATTGTTTGTTTTTCTTTTTCTTTGTGAAAAGGGTTGCTGCACCCTTGTCAAGGATCGTTACAAGAGTCTTGAAAAAAGAGGATTAATCCCAGTAAAGGCCAACAAAAGGTTTGTCTAGTTTCCGTGAGTTCACTAGGTGTTTGCTGGAAGCGTAATCATAACTATTCTTCATACACATATCGAATAATTTGTCTACTTGTTTGATGTGCTTGTGCAGGAGATAGAGTTTTCTTAATCTGATTTCACAACGGAATGAAAGGTGGAGATAAAGTCAGATTCATTAGAGTCCATATGGAAGATCACCTTCTGATGTCCGAAAATTTTGTCACAAGTTTCATAGTCTATAGCATTTCAATTTTCACTACTGCCCGCATACTTGTTTCATGGTTCTATTTGGTTGAAAACTTTCAGTTCAAAAACCACTCAGTTGTACTCGATTCAAATATTTATTACAAGTTTATAACAGTGATTCAAGCACACTATCGAATTGCAGTTATTTTGTAATGTGGTGATGAAAATCAATACCTTCCCCATTGTTCTCTACTTCTCTGACTCGATAGGGAGGAGTTTTACTCTAATGGAAAATTTTCCGTTCTAATAAATAATGAAATTGAAAAAAGAAATAAAATGTCATTGGGTTCAGTCTATAAAAAGTTAAAAAAGAGTCGCAACAAAAAAAGAGAGAAGGTAAAATGCAACATTGGTAAAACTTGCTTCACTGGTTCTTTCATTTACTTGATTAAGTATTTATTTTACTGGTTCTTCTCTCTCCCTCTGTTCTTCACCATTTTGCTTCAGCTTTCTATACATCATCTTGTGTTCTAACTTGCTCTCTTATCTTGGTTTCCTTTGCCCAAATACAAATTCCTAACAAACCCATCATCAATTCCTCTTCTTCTGCCCAAATTATCAAAAGGGTCGTCTAATTCGATTAGTGAATTTGCAGTATGCGCGCGATAGCAACCAAGCTCAGCACAGTAAGTTTCCTCTCCTCCCAAACTGAAATTTCCATTGCCCTAAACCTACACTGGTACATTTTCTCAATCTAATTTTCCCCAATATTATCTGATCAGTGTGCAAAGCATTACTATACAAGAAACCCTATACGACATGGACGGCCTCGCAATTTCTCATCTTTCAACGCAAGAGGTCAGTCAGTCAGTCCGCTTTTATTGTATAAAAACCAAGTTCATATCTTGCACGAGTAATTTTTTAAAAGAAGGCTTGATTTGAATTTGCAGATGAGCTTTCACTTGAACAAGAAGCCGATAGGAAAATCGGGTGGTTGTTGAAGTTGTTGTTTGCTGGGACTGCCACTGCTGTGGCTTACAACATTATGCCATACATGGGTCTGTCACATTCTCACTCTAAGTATTACAATTTAGTCTTTAACTAACTTCGATGTTTCTTTGTGTGGTGGTTTTGTTTGATTCTAGCGGTATGTGGTTTTTGGTTGACATTGTTCTTGTGATGTAATGCATTTTGCAGGGGATAATCTGTTGCAACAGTCGTTGTCACTTTTGCAAGTGAAGGATCCTTTGTTTAAGAGGATGGGAGCTTCTAGATTAGCTCAGTTTGCGGTTGATGGTTGGTGTAGTTGCTTTATTCTGTTCTTTTTATGATTTTCGGTTGAATTCAGTTGGTATGATCTGTTAATGAATAGAAACTTCAAATGCTATAGGTGATTATTTCTCGGATCTTCAACACTGTCTTTGTTTGGGTTGCACTATGTTTGATGTTTGTACTAGGATTCGTTGAGTTGATAGCATATCAAGCTTGTTGGGTTTGGGATGAAGTTTGAGGATCACGCCCTCAGTATTGATCAAGTGTAAATAATTTTATTTGTCTGGTGGATTGTAGATGAAAGGAGGATGAAAATAGTGGAGATGGGTGGTGCTCAGGAACTTATAAATATGTTGGGGAATGCTAAAGATGACAAAACAAGGAAGGAAGCTTTGAAAGCTCTTTCAGCTATTTCACAATCAGGTCAGATTAACGAGATTATTGTGCTCAATGTGCTGATAGTCTTGATACTGCATGTGCCCTATGCCTGTAATTTTGCCATTTCCAGAATAGGAGTCAATTGCAACTGAGGTTTTTCGATGATAAGTTTTCTCACTATCAATCATTCCGCCGTACGATCGAAACAATGGCTAATTGCTATGACAGGTGGAATGCCGATGCTCACATCTGTGGGGAATGGACACTAATGCTGCCACCACACTATTGCTGGTTGAACATTGAAATGTGCTCAGTTTCTGTTTATACTGAATGCGCTAATAGATTTCCAGCAAATTATGGCTTCAAAATCTTTTCATGTATAAGGCTTACCTCATTGTATGCCCCATACCGAACCAATATAGTTGCTGAGAATAGTTCTATCACTATTAGCATAACTCATTGGTGGCAGTTTTGACTGTGTTTGTACACACAGTTCTTGAAAGTGCTTGTGAGCAAAATGAGAATCCAAACATATTAGCCCAGTATTTTACTTAGATCTAAGAAAATATGTTAATTACACAATTAACCCGATGATTTATGCAGAAATTCAATGTTTCCTAAATTGATTCTGCAATTGTTATTTTACCAGTCAGTTTTCTCTCCTTTTGGTTGTCTAATCTATTTTCTATTTACTGCAGATCAAGCTCTTGGAGCTTTACACCAAGCTGGGGCAATCTCAATCATCCGAGCTGCCCCTGATTCCTTGGACCATGCTGAGATCAAGAGATACAAGTTGGGGTTACTCCAGAGATTCCAAGACATGAGATATGATATTCCTCCTGAAGATGTATCAACTTCCTAGTATCCAGGTGCTGCAATTCAAATCTGATGAAATGTCATTTCTGTATGCACATGCCCTTTTGTAAGGATAGATGAATATGCCTTGTAGTTTTATCTGTTTTAGTTCTTAAAATGTAATAATAGTGTCTGAGATCGGACAATTGGCTCCAGTTTTCTTATGAATGATGATCAGTGGAGGATTATCTATAACACATCTCCCCTTACATAGAGATCCTGCATCTAGATTGGAGTCCGTTTACCAGGAAACTTCCATCATTTTCTTTGCATTCATGTTATATTATTTGTAAGCACTACATATACAAATATGATGAATAATACACACCGATACAGGCACCTCAATTACAACAAAAATGGCAAAACCAGAGAAGGAAAATCAATTACGACTTGTTTCCGAACATGTTATACACATTGGTGGAAATGGCAGTTGCGCTTGTAACTACTGCCAAGATTACCATTATCGTCGCCATAATCTTATCCCTCTTTGTAGATATCCCATGTACATCCCTGTAATGCATACAGTAAAAATCACTTGTGTCAAAAGTTATTTCATCTTCTCGAGAAACCAAGAGGAAGATGAAGGGCTTAGATTACTGTACCTTAGAACAATAGCACCAGGGAAAATGAATGCAAGACAAACAGCAGAGGTTGAACCCAGAAACTGAAAGAGATACCAAATGTTTGGGAAGGCTATTGCTGCTAAGTAAGAAAAGACTAGCAAACCAGTAGTGAGGGACATAAATCTTCTGGTATCTGTTGCCAGTAGTTGTCTCTTAGGGAAAAGAAACTCATCCAAGTTTGCTCTTAAAGAGAAGTTCAAGAGTGGAAACACCAACATCAAGTGGATTGCATAGCTCAATCTGACCACATCATTGAGTAGTGCCCCCATTGCTGAATCAGAGCTTCTATCAAAGTTTACAAGTATGTCGGTCGTGATTGAGTCCCCAAACAATAGGTAACCAAATAGTCCTATGGTGAAGTAGATGGCTGCACAAAGCACTAGTGAGATTTGCACAGCCAAGATCATATCCGAAGGCTTCCCTAGCTCAAAACCAATAGGGTGAACTGTATGCAAAGCAAATCAGAGATCAGAATAAGAATGGTGAAAAATTTGAGATGCAAACCTGCAACTCGACTAAGCTATGTATTAATGGTGAAACAATGCCCTTCTTACCATTGAAATGAAAAGTGAAGGCCGTCACAATGACTGGAACAGCAGTGAACAGATCAAAGAAAGTGGTTTGCTGGTCTAAACTTGGAACCAATCTTGGGGTCTTGGTTTTCCCTTCGAAGATAGCAAGGATCGCCATTGCAGAACTTATCCCAACAAAAACCACAGCAAGAAGAAATGATATAGCCGAACTGAACCTAAGGGATTCTGCGGTTCATCACAAAACCAAGCTTTAACAATCCAACATAAATGTTTCATCACCCAAGTGCAATAAGCCAAATAATGTTGAACTCTATGTTAAGATCGACTCCAATATCTTTTGGATTATTTTGTTCCCTATTTCAAACTTCTAAGCTGCAAACCAAACTAGACCTTGTATAGAGTTCAACAAGATAGAGGCAAATCCAAGTGTTAGAATACTAACCTACACGCCTTAACAACACCAACGGTAGCATTATCAAAACCAGAGTGAACAAGAGGGCGATGTTACGTGAATTCCACCACTGAACCCCAAACCATTCTTGCAGAACACCCAAATGCCCTGTTTCATTTCCAGAAAGAACATCCCCTAAAAAAAAAACCGTTATATTATTAGAGAGTTCACCCAAGTAGTCTAACTAACATAAACGAAGTACAGAATTTGAAACTAGCTTACCTATTATGATCTGGTACATGATCAAGCACCCTAGATTAGTGATCATGACACATACTTGTGCTGCAACCGATCCCACCTCTCCAAACGACTCCCTCATGACACCGGCGTACGTCCTCGACTCACCGGAATGAGTGAACCTCATCAGAAACTCCACGGAAACGTCAGCCAAGAAAGCAATGATCACAATGAGCACAAAAGCTGGTATGACTCCCAACACCTTGAGGGTGGCAGGTATGGACATAATCCCAGCACCAATAATGCTAGTCGAAACATTGAACACCGCCCCGGAAACCGAGCCTCCATGCTTTACTTTCTTGCTCTCGGGCAGCAGTGGCACGTGAGCTCCGGCCGCCGGCGACATTGCGAGGGAGATGGAAGTCAAAATTGTGTTTGTCACTTTGTACATCATGAGATTTAAACGTGAATAATGTTGGTATGGGATGTGGGCTATGATTGGAGAGGGTAGGTTAATTTACCAAAAGGTCATTAATAATTTAATATATGTGGGGTTATGATAATGGCGATGGGGTTAAGGGAAGGGTAATATTGGAATTTGAGTTTGGAGTGGGGTTATTGTGTACTGGGACGAAATTGTATCTGGATGGAAAAGTGGGTGATGTGGGAGTTCTTGAAGATCAATGGCGTAGACGATTCTGGCATATTCTTTTATTGGTGGCCAAAAAAAAAATAGTAATAGTTTTGGTCATATTAGGGATAAATTTAAAGAGTTAAGACTAACTTCTAGTGTTTTGAGATGTCAAAGCTGAGATGGGACATAAATTGAATTTGGTTAATTGGTGTTTCCGTAACTTAAAATTCATATGCGTTTTGCATAACACACTTAAAATTATATTTGTCTAAAATTCATTACTTTTTAGCTGTTGAAAATGATTGTTCATGAGTTTGGTATTCCGGGATCCATATGTGGTCGCGATAATTGTTCATGATAAGGCATGCCCTTTCTGAGACATCTTCTAAACGTGTATGAAGCTTGGTGAACTTCAAGTTCTTCTGACTGCTTATATTTCTGGGTACTTCAGTAGACAATAGAACATGCCCTTCTGGAATAATGTTCTCTTTTGGAGATGAGTGGTTGAGGGGTCGCTTCTAGAGGCACGTAGATATAGCCATCACCAACGTGGAAAGATAAAGATAATGATCTTGTTCTAATAGTTCCACACAACAAATCTGATGAACTTGGTAATGAAGCGAGTTGGAGGTATAAGATGATTCTAGACAAATATAAACTTCCATTTCAAAATTTGTTCAACATTGATACATCAAATTTCATAGGAAGACGGATATAATGAATCCAATTTGGTTCTCCGGAGCAGAATTTGTGGCATTCAAAAACCTGTGCCCAATCTGCAGAGTATGTACATATGTAGCTTTAAGCTCTTTGAGTTGAAGTGTACAAAACTACAAATTGCTGGAGATTGCAACTGAGCTTGTCACCACAGCCAAAACAATCACCAATGTTGCTATTATTTTGTCCTTTGTTGTTGATATCCCCTGTCCATCCCTGTTAAGAATTTCGAATCAGAAACCAAGTATTGAACTTGCTTGCAAGCCAAGCTAAAACAATGAAACGGGTCAGAATTCGGATACCTGAGAATGAGAGCACCAGGGAATATAAATGAGAGGCAAACCACAGTGGTTGATCCCATAAACTGAAAGAAGTACCATATGTTTGGGATAGCTATTGCCACAAAGTAAGAAAATGAGAGCAAAATACAAGTGAGGATTAGAAATCTTGAGTTGCTTTCGGCCAAAACAGGTTTGTGTGGGAAGAGCAACTCATCTATATTAGCCCTCAAAGAGAAGTTCATGACAGGGAACACGAGCAAGAGGTGCATTGCGTAGCTTGATCTAACAATGATATTCAGCAACTGCCCGAATGTGGAGCCAGAGTTTTGATCAAAGTTTACTAGCATGTCAGCCATTATTGAGTCCCCGAACAGTAGGTAGCCAAAGAAACCGATAGAGCTGTAAATGAGGACGCAGATCAGCAGAGAAATTCGAGCAGCTAACTTCATATCAGAAGGCTCACCGAGCTCTGCTCTAATTGGATGAACTGCATCCATTCAGTCACATACTTGAAATGCATCAGAATCAAGTGTTACATATAACAATAATAACATTATCTATATGAAAGACCATAGTGTTGTCTCACCATTGACATGGACTCCAAAACTTGTCACAATAACTGGGATACTTGTGAACACATCAAATATTGAGATCACTGCAAAGTCCGGAAATAGTCTCAATTTGTGAGCCTTTCCTTCACACAAAGCGTAAATCGCCATTGCAGAGCTTATGGCAACAAAAACCACTGCTAACAAAACGGACACTGCTGAACTGTGCCTTAGTGAATCTGCAATTCAAGCAAAGAGCAATGAGGGAAAACTAGACCTACCGAATTTTTGGTCATCGATTATTTGATCAAAGTTTACTTTACTTACCTACTCGGCGTAACGAGACTAATGGAAGCATCACAAAGATTGCAATGAGAAGAAGCGCATAAGCTCGAGAATTCCACCAATGGATGCCAAACAATTCTTGCAAAATGCCCAAGTGCAAAGCTCCTCCCGACTGAGTACTCCCACATAGCACATCCCCTAAACAAAAGTTTGAAAACATTCTTCCATTAGTGTCTACCAAAACATATCATAGAGTTTAATTGTAACATTTAGAAGAAAAATGAACTTCACTACTACTCCACGCCAAGAAATCTGATAAGTTAGTCACTAAATGCGGTTAACTTAACATTATTCCTCAACCGGCTAATCAAAGTATCAAACTGTTCCTAACACTGAAATATCGAGCTCAACGTACAGAACACCCAAATTGAATTTTGGTCCGGTGGAGAATGGTTGCACGTCCCTATCAGACACCAACCAAGGAATGGGGCTTCCTTGTTTTGTTAGGCATAGCGGATAATGCAAAAACTCTAAAATAAAGACATGCACATTGAAGAGCTTAGTCAGCTTACCGATGATGATGAAGAAAATGATGAGGCAACCCAGGTTGGTTATGATGACACAAACTTGCACAGCAATCGATCCCAACGGTCCAAACGACTCCCCCACCATGCCGGCGTAGGTTTCTGACTTGCTGGAGTTTGTGTATCTTAAAAGGAACTCCACCGTGACCTCCGTCAAGACGGCCACTACGACAATGGCTATGAACCCATGAATTATTCCCAGCACTTTTATCGTGGCTGGGATCGACATGATTCCGGCTCCGATCATGGTGGTTGAGATGTTGAAGACGGCGCCGGAAAATGAAGCCTTTTGTATGGAGCATGATGATGAAGAAGTTTGACCTTCCAGGGCTTTGAAGTCATGGAGAAGAGGATGAGCGATCACCTCAGATTCGTCGTTGTTTTGCTGGTTCTTCATCTTCCTTCAGTTTTGGGTTACCTAGCAGCAAGCTGCAACTTGATTAATGATAATGCAAGCGTGTGTGTGTGCTGCGCTCATTATTTTAATGGAGACACGTAGTTGGAAATGAGTTTCATACTTTCATATATTCTTTTCCGGGACAATTCAGCAGCGGTTCCAAAATTTGAAAATAGGGTGATATATGTATTATTGATCGAGTATTCGAGTAATGTTTGATAAATGCTCTCACATACCTTATTTTCTTTCGCTAAAAGATGTGTGAAAGATAGAAGAGACCCCCTCATCCTATTGAATTAATAAAGGATGACAGTGATCTAACCGAAATCTCTAAAAACATAGATATAATTCACATCGACGGACAAGTACCATTAAATTTTGAATTTGCTTTCAGAACTTCTACTAATCGTTATATGATAATTATAAATTTTCGAAACTTGTCCCTGAAACACATTTACACATAATGAAACATGGTTGTAAACTTTCTTGCCAAACAAAGTGTTTTGGCCCACGTCCTCAGCAAAAGGGGTGATGAGTGATCAAATGTAAAAAGGGTGTGTGCGGGCGTGCCACCTCACGGATGAGGAAAGAGAACGGTGCGCGTCCTGACTTCTTGACCAGGCGAATGAGGGCTCCGGTGTCACCTGATGAGGAAATATTTCCGAGCTTACTCTTCTAATCACCTGTCGATCGATACTCACTGTGAGAGCGAGCAGAGCAACAATTGGGAAATCGGAGACGAGTCCTGACGGGCTCTGGGGTCTAAGGCGGGGTGCGCTTAGAGCGTAAGGGTTTCGAGGATGCTCGAAGGTTTCGACTGTGTACGTCTGTTTGAGAGAGTTGTTGATTGATTGATTGTCTGTGTTTTTCAGTAAGCTGTAAAGCTTCTTTATATATTCATCCGTAAGCAACTCGTGGAGACTTAATCAGAATCCAATTCGGACTCTGCAATTAGAATCCCACAAGGATACGATTAACTCGCCAGTCATGCGCTCCATGCAACACGTGTCAAACCTATCTCGCTTAGGTCTCGTTCCCCGCCTCGCTGCATTTCATTTGTCGTGTAGTAAGCGAACTCAAACACTAAGCAACCTTATCCCGAGGGCGTTATTAGTCATTTCCAACCCAATCTCGCCAGGAACCGTAGAGTCCCATGTGAACTGGAGATAAGGATCCCGCGAGGACACCAAATCTCGCGAGGTATCAGAATCTTCTGGATAAAATCCACGTCACGTGCTGCCAAACCTCGCCACCCTTCGTGGGCTAAAAAGGCCACAGGCGTTGGCCCAAATGATATCCAAGCCTTTCTCGAGTCTTGAACCGAAAATGCCCACTGGGCTCAAACACAAAGCATCAATCATGATTATGAATCATTGAGCGTGATAGTTCTCTTGTTCATGCCTATAATGCCTTATATTGATAATCTAGATGAAGTGACTTTTACTCTTTGAAAAATCTTCTACGCATGACATGTAAATATATTATGCAATCTAAACCATTCATATATTGAAACTCCGTAAAAAAATTATAAATATTAACCATCTGTATCGTGTCATGTATTTACACGCTGTGACACAAATTTTTTTAAAAACACCACACACAAAAAAGAAAAAAGAATTGGACATTTGGTAATAGTTGACAATTCCTAATGGGCCTTGACTTCTTAAACAAAATGGGGCCTCCCAACCCAAACCAAGCCCGCTTCCCTAGACTTAGCCGCGTCACCTTCAAGAACTCTTCTTCTCAGACTCCCTTCCATTCAACCCAAACCCTTCTTCCTTCTTCTTCTTCTTCTTCTTCTTCTTCTTCTTCACCCAGAGAATCAAGATGTCTTCCAATCAAAAACCGAACGAGCATACAGCGAGAGCTGAAGATTTCGAACGCAAAGCGGAGAAGAAGCTCGCCGGTTGGGGCCTCTTCAGCTCTAAATACGAAGACGCCGCTGAACTCTTCGATAAAGCTGCAAATTCCTACAAGCTCGGCAAAGAATGTGAGTTTTCCTCTCCCAGATTCTCCGATTTTGCTCCGATCGTTTTGCTTTTCCGGCCATCTGGATCGGTTTCGCTTTTCCGGTGAACGAATAGGGATCGAGGAGTTACGATGCGTTTGAGATTCTGTGTGATTTACATCGAATCTGTATCGGATTTGATCGTGTATAGTTTTGTTTGTTTAGTAAAATTGGATTGTTTTTTTTTGGCAAGTACTGGATGGATAGAGTTGCATTGAGGATCTGATTATGATAATCTGTTTGAATTTTCAATTTGATTGAGCTTTTAGGTGTGGAGAAGGTCTGAGGTTGATTTTGAATTGATTGATATGGTTGAGCTTTGATTGACTAGCTTTAGAACTTGGATGAATAATTGAATAGGCTTACTGTAATAGAATATTACCGTTATAGGATTACCATGATAGAGAATGGTGTTTCAAAGTTGTTTTCGGAGGAATTTGCAATGAAATTTGGAAGGAAGTTGTTAATCGATGGATTTTTCGAGTAATTAGATAAAATTAATGTAGTGCTTCATATGGTGGTCATATCGAGCCAGTTCTGGTTTATAATTAGGATTTTCAACTGATGTGTTTTTTTTTTCTTTCCATGTATTGGTTTGTATTTAGTATTCTCATTAATTTGGAAGTAATGCTTTGTTAACTCTATGGCACGCAAAGTTAATGTCTTTTATTACTTGTTATTAGACTGTTACAATGTCGTTTTTGTTGCTTTTCTGATCTTTACGAGCTGGTGAATCAGGGGACAAAGCTGGAGCAGCTTTTGTGAAGTTGGCAAACTGTCACTTGAAGGTTGGTGCTTTTGGTACTTCAGACTCTGGAAAGTCTTTAATCCTAATGTCATGAACAAAAGATGACGATAATGTTTTTCCATGTAGACTGAAAGCAAACATGAAGCTGCCACATCTTATGTTGATGCCGCACATTGCTACAAGAAAATACCTCTATCTGTAAATGGTATGTCATGTATTCTGGTACATCTTACATTTGTGGCATTGGCTCACGGCTCATACAGGGAAATAATCAATTATTCACTGGGGAAGACATTGTTTGTATTTCAGTATACTGAACAGAGATGGTCGCATGAATTAAGCTGTAGTCTGTATTCTTGGTTGAATAACTGACATGATTCTATGTAGTTAGTTGGTACATGGCCTCCTTTAACAGTATATTACACTAGTCGCACAAAAGATTTGGTTACTGTCAGGACTTGCCTTTGGTTTATCTTGTTGTAACATTGGTAATAATGCCACGTTGTAATGTAATAGACTCAAACCAATTCTACTTGCATTTAAATTCTTAATAGTCTATCGTTCTTTTCTTTCTTATTTATACATTGGGTGGTCTGTGATCATGCATTTTGATTCTTGTTTTCTGCAGAGGCCATTTCTTGCTTAGAGCAGGGTATAAATTTGCTTTGTGATATTGGAAGGCTTAATATGGCTGCAAGATACTTTAAGGTATTTATTTTTTATTTTTGCTACTATCCTGTTGCGGGATGGAGGACCTCCTAGGCCAGGGATTTAGGGTCACACTTAGTGTGATTTACGAAAGTCAATATGTGAAGACTATCCTTCACCTGGTTAGGTTCAGTCACGAGCCTACTCTCCTAGGGTTATTTATTGTTATAAAGATCGGGGACACCTGTTAGTGATTAGTGATAAGATAAGAGGAATTGGTCTTAGAAACAAACACATGCAACACAGAAACTGATATTATAAGGAGCTGAAATGTTAGATTAGATCTTTAAAGTGTGTAGAAGTAAAATGGAAGATTCGAATTTAAATGGCTAAACCTCATATTCATCTGATAATGATTCTAGTGTTCATGGCTTTCTTTCTCAATCTTGATGTTTCTGCAGTTTACTTCTGTAGCATATAATGTGATAGAAACCATTATAGTCATTCTGTATCATGGGGATATGTTTTTTTTTTCCAACGCAGGAAATTGCCGAGTTATATGAATCTGAACAAAATATTGAGAAGGCTATTGACTTCTATGAAAAAGCAGCTGACTTTTTCCAAAACGAAGAAGTAACAACTGCTGCCAACACGTGCAAGCTGAAAGTTGCTCAATTTGCTGCTCAGATCGAACAGTAAGTCGTCTACACTATACTAATATATTGGCAGTCAAAAGTTTTTATTTTGTTTGTGACATGGAATACTACACATTTTACATCAAGTTGTTTTGTTGGGGAATCCTATATTTTGTCTGGCTGGTGAATTTGATCTTATGCTAAGAACATGCCTATCTGATGGTTACATCAAACTAATCAATAAGATAAATGACTTGGTAATCAGCATCAAGCAATGTATGCAACCAGACTGGACCTTCTTACATTGAATGAACTTCAGTTGATGTGTCTAATCATTCTGATAGCAGAAACATGGCCACTTCTTGTGGATTCTTGACTTAGCCAGTTTTATGTGCTTTATTTTATTAAACCTATTATTGGGAACAATGGCTCTAGTATATATTATTTATCAACATGGTTAGTTAGGAAGCGTTTGATGGATTCTTATCAATGCACATATTGCTGAATAACTGATTACATGTTATGTTTCTGCAGATATCCCAAGTCTATTCAAATATTTGAGGAAATTGCACGGCACTCGCTCAACAACAACTTGCTTAAGTATGGGGTCAAAGGTCATCTTCTTAATGCTGGCATATGCCAACTCTGCAAAGGAGATCCTGTTGCAATCAGCAACACATTAGAGAAATATGAGGTTTTAACTTTGGGACTTGGAATTTTCATGTTGTACCCTTTTATCTTTCAGAAAAGTAACATAGTTGTATTCTACAGGAGTTGGATCCAACTTTCTCAGGAACAAGGGAGTATAGATTCTTAAAGGTGAGTAACTATAATATAGGAAGCAGCTCAGTTTTGGATTATTTGCAAGTAGAATTTTGATCTTTTATCAAAGTTAGAGAAGGATAACTTGCACTTTTGTCCTCTCGTTTAACTTGTCTTGTACTCTTGTGTATGCGTAGTCTTTATAAACCAGAAGGCTTGATTTAGTAAGTTGTCAACATGTTGTAACTTCGCTCTGTGCTTTCTGACAGGATATTGCTGCTTCGCTTGATGAAGAAGATGTTGGAAAGTTCACTGATGTCGTGAAGGAATTTGATAGCATGACTGCACTGGTACATATCTCTTCAATTTTGTTACAATCATAATGCCTTCCCGTTTTTGCATTTATGTAAATTTTGGTGCATGAAACTCTGTAGGATTCTTGGAAGACCACATTACTCTTGAGAGTGAAGGAAAAGCTGAAAGCCAAGGAGTTGGAGGACGAAGACCTGACCTAAACTATTAGTAGTACAAGATGTTGTGTGGTCCTCTTATTGGTTTCCGAAGATTGAATTTCGTTGCACTGGATTTGTAATTCAGTTGCACACTACTTTGACGATGTGTATTACTGTAGTAGATTTGGTATCTAATCTGAGTGGATATGCACGTTTTCTTGTGTGATAATCAGATAATGTATGGGGTGCTTCTTTTGTTGCCAACTTTGGTGCTTGAGTAAATTTTTCAACAAGCAAACGTATTTTGTAAGTTCCCCATGGCAATAAGGTCTGAACGATGATTTTTTATTTTTTTTACTTTGAATCGGAAAACAATAAAAAATGAAAAAGGTGATTGCAAACTCAGTTCATCTGAAATGCCAAGATTTCTACATATAAACGTGTGGTAAGAGAGGTAATGAGTTCGGCTCTACGTATAAACAGAGCGTGGGTTCAAGTGTTTCAAAGAAATAAGATGGTTAAGAGGGGTGTATGAATCAATTTTCATCATGTATAGTGGAACTCGTTAAGATGACGATGGGAAATGAATAATTGAATAAAGGTAACCCAAGCTTTAAGAAAGAGAATACGATTCCTCCTTTAATTCAGATTTGATAACACCCAGGAAAGAACAACAGGGTCCACGCGGCCCAGCGCGAAAAGTCGAACCCCATCATGTTCCTCAAACGACACCGTCCAGGGGGTTTCCTCTTACAGAAAGCGTTGGTCTCTGCCAGCCACTTAAACGCTTTGTTTGACCTCCCCGCTTTGTAACTTGCAGCCTTCAATCAGAGCTTGTTGTTCTGCTCTCTGCCTCTCTCTCTCTCTCTCTCTCTCTCTCTCTCTCTCTCTCTCTCTATGCTCCTCCACCGTTGTTAAGGTATCTCCAAACCTTTGTTCTTTATGCTCTCATTTCTTCATTTATGATATAAATGTTCGTGTTTTTTTGTTGCTTTCTTCCTATAGTTTCTGTTTGAATGGTTCAATTGTATATACATATTTTTTTCATTGTTCTGGGTTGAGTTGTTATGATTTTTCAGTCAAATCTGTTGTTTTACTTTCTGGGTGATTTTCAATTGTTTGTTTAACCACTGTTATTGATGAAAGTTTGATTCTTTATAATCAGTTTCTGTGGTTTCTGAATTGTTTATATGATTGGAATTTGAGTATTGGTTGATTGGTGAGTAAGTTTGGTTTTTGGGGTTTGCTTCCTGGGTTTGAATTGTTTATTGTTTTGCTTGTGGATTCCTTGCTTCACTTCTTTCCCAGAGGGCACTTTTCATCTGTTGTTACTTGACCCTTTTGATTGGAAGACATTGAGAAGAGGGTGCACATTAGGAGGCTGATGTCACAGTTTTGATACTGGTTTGTCTGATTTTTGTCTTGAGTTGAGGATGGTTTCAACTGATAATGGAAACCAAAAAGAGGAAATTGAAGGCTCTAATGGTGGTGGAGTGAAGGCTCCAGTTCCGTTTGATAATGTTTCAGTGTCTAAGAGGAATTTGTTGAGCGACGAAAAGCCTCAGAGGAGGTTCCATGATGCTATTTCTGATAGGGTGAAGTTCATGAAATTTGGTTCTGCATCTGCCAGGTTTAAGCGGTTAGCTCTGGATAGAGATGAGATTTCGCGCTCGGTGGCTTCGTCAAGTGGACATGGTTTCAAGGAAAGGATCAATGGGGTGTTTTCGAAGAAAATTGATTGGCCTTCGCTTATGAAGATGAGCAAAGAGTGGATTAGAGATCCAATGAACATGGCCCTTTTTCTGTGGATTGCCTGTGTTGCTGTTTCAGGTGCAATTTTGTTTCTGGTAATTTGTTGTTTGGCATGGGATCTTTATTCTTTTCACCTCTCACAGTTTCACTAAATAGTCCTATTATCTTAAGCTCCTTTAACTTAAATTTAAGGACTCGATTAGTATTTGACCTGCACTTGAGTTCAACCTCTTTTTTTTTTTTCTATAGTAGCATTTCTCGTTTCTTTTTTCTTTTTTCTTTTTTCTTTTTCATTTGAAGATTCTTTTTGGGTACACCTATACAATGGTGAATCAGTCATACTGATCGAGTACTTGTCCAATGGAGTTTGCAATATGCACAAGTTGACAATAGGAACTAGTAAAAGCTTATATTATCAGCAGCATTAGTCCCATGAGGCAAAATGAGGAGATCAGGGAGGACCATAAGAAAAAGATCCGGATCCCATTAGCATCATCATCTGGATTACAACAATTGACGTTAAATGCCATCTGATACCTTATATATGCTTGTGTTACCATCAACATAAAACGTATATACGTGAACACATTGATCGGAATAGTATAGAAATGGAGAAACAAATTGGAAGAATATGATTGCTGCTAGTCTAAGGAGAGATTCAAACTCTGGTCTTTCGACTCACCCCTAATGAATCACTAAACTGACCAAAACCTAACCTATTTACAAGGGTCCATGGCAATTTACCCTATTTTGGATCCATATTATATCATGAGCATCTCCAAAATGATGCTATTCCGGGGAGAGTCATGACAAGGCTAATATCTCAGTCCACTTTGATATATAATTGCACGACTAGTGCCAGTCCATATCACTTACCATGACACTTTGGAAAATATTAGAGACAGTGGGATAAGACATGGCGTATATGTCCATTATGGGGATGAAGGAAATCATGGAATCAATTATATGACCTAATTAACTTGCACATATTAATCTAAACCTAAACCATGAACAGGGCAGTCATGAAACTTCAGTACTCCTTGTTTGGTGGTAAACCATGAACCCTTGCTGTCTGATTAGGATCCCATGGAACAGAATGAGTGAGTTACACATCAGATTGTGTAAGTCCAGTCTAGCATTAATTTTTGTACTATATATGAGCTTTTTCTACCCTCTTGCTATGAAGAAAACAAAATCGATTTGTCTTTGCTTACTTCCCCGATATCAACCCGATTTTTATAGCCCGATGGGCAAACATAAGTGCTTTGCCGTGGGCTGCAAACTCACAGCGAGTCAATGTTTTGAGGTTACATTGTGCCTAATTGTAATGATAGATGAAAAATGAGGTTACAACAATTATATATAGGGCTTAAGATGTAAAGAGACGTAAATACATTACGACTTCATCGCTATAAACCTAACCTATGGTTAACAATTCAATCTTTTTAATTAAGTGAAGATTCTCTCAGCTGATAACACATAACGTTGGATTGCTCAACTGGTTGCCTATGAAGAGTTGAAGACTACTGCTACCCTCCATGTTCATAAATACGCCACCCAGAAGCAGCTAGCTTTGAATCCATCAATGGAGAATCATCATGGGTTTGGTTTTCAACTGTGAAGAAAGGCATGCACTTTGTTATTGCTGTGACTAGATTGTCCATATCAGCAACTACCAACTGGAAAAAGGAAATAGCTTCCTTCCAATATAGTTCAATTTGTCCATGACGCCACTACTTTGTGGACCGTGATCAGGATTGCCATGCATGGGGTTCCATCAAGTTCCACTTTTCAAAGCCTCGCTTTCACGTAAACAAGGTTTATTCCTTGCTTCGTTTCCAGAAGGGGCTCTTCCTCCTACAGTCCTAGCTACTTTTGTAAAGTCGAAACTGATCAATCGGTTTCAGTTTTCAACCATCTGTTTTTAGTAATTTGATATCATCTCTTTACTCAATGTCTGGTTTAAGTAAAGGAACGGTAATTGCAAGGATTGCGATCGAGGACAATAGTTTATTAAATTTCCACCTACTCTTTGAGGGAAAATTCTGCTGTGCCGGAAGGCATAGCATGCCTGTTAGAAACACATGCAAAATTTGCAACCAAATTTGCAACCAACCACTATGGGTGGATTATGTCCCAACGGTTCAGTTTTTAGGCACTAACCGAAAACCGAAATCTTTAAAAATCAAAACTGAAGCTTCGTATTCTATTTGCGAGAACCGAAACCGATAAAAATATATAAAAAACCGCACTCGTCGGTTAACCTAACATTGGTTTGGTTTCGGTTACAAAACTTATTATTCATAATATTTTTTACACTTATTAATCAAATAACATAAAAAATAAAAATATCAAAGTTGTAAACTATCAACACTTCAAATAAGTTAATCTAATGAGTTCAAATAATTAATCCAAATTACAAGGGAAACTAAAATTTATACATAATTCATTTGAAGCCTCTAATATTCATATATAACAACAGATAAAATTACATGAGAAATAATTTGATTAGACTTAAAAATTTAAAGACATAATCATAGGTGTGAAAGTCTACTATTTGTAACTCATAACCGATAAGAACATGACACATAATATATAATTAAGTATTAATAACTAATATATATATATATATAATGAATATAAGTTGGTTCGGTTTGATTTAATCAATGTTTAAGGATGCACGAAACCGCAAGCTGAGACCGCACTACTCGGTTTGTGCGGTTTTAATCGGTTTTGGTTTTTTCGGTGTCTAAAAGTCCACCCCTACCTCCCCCTCCTTAGTGATAGACATGTTATACCCTTTGGTATAGCAGCCAAACCCCTCTTTGAGAAAAAAAGAGTATAGCCCCTTTGAAACCCTAGAAAAATCTCCAGTACCTCTAAAAAGATCTTCAAGTTCTCCATCTTAAAAATTACAAATTCCATCAAGGTTAATATCAGTCAGGATATGATATGGTCCTTACTCCTTACAAACAAAACTGTTGTGGAGAAAATAGAAAATGAAAAGAAATCAAACCTAATTCTAATTTGTCCATACACACATATTGTGATTGAATCATACATAAATCTTTTGATTAGTTAACAACATAATCTGACTCAGTCTCTAATTTGCCCGTATATAGAGAGTTTACCATAATAATCGATTCCAGGTCAATCTCTAAGTCTATTAGATAAGATTTTTTGACTCTAATATCTAATTTGACTGATACAAACCTATCGTAGTTGAACATAAATCTCGTAGGTAATTGGTAAAAGATCAACAAAGCTGTAAAGAAGTTTTAAAGTCGAAAATCGATTTTGAGGCGGTTAAAGGCTACTGACCACCGCCGGCCAAAAAGGAGTGGCTACTGACGACGAAGCCATTAGCGTAAAGGAATTAGACTAAATCCAAATAAAGCACAAAATCATTAACCCACTAATCACAGTTAATTAGGTGTAAAATGTGGGGTCGACTATGTCAAATAAAGTTGGCTTGACTCCCTCACTCTCCGTGTCCTCCCACACTTCCACCTTCCTCGCACGCGCCCAAAATCCCACACGCCACCCCCACCACAACACCACCACTCACAACACGCCACATCAACCCCACCCACCATTCCCATTGGTCGGCAAGATAGACAAACATAAATACGGCCGCAGAGTATTCCAAGCCCATCGTCCTCATCACCCATCCACCTGGCTATAAAATCCAGCCTCATCCTGCAACACAAAAACCCCAAGCTCTCTCTTCTCCTTGTTCACTTCACATTCACATTCATCTCCAAACCCACCTCGATATCTGTACCCGCCTCGTGGGCTTAGGCTAGAACTGGCGTTATCTCAAGAACCCGACTCCGATTCCGACTCCAGCAATCACCGGCTGGTCCAGACCCTCTATGACGCCCTGAGCTCCCGTGACGTGGCCACCGTCCACACCATCGTCGCGGCCGACCTCGAGTGGTGGTTCCATGGTCCGCCGACACATCAGTTCTTGATGCGCATGCTCACCGGCGAAAAAAACGACGAGTCGTTTGTCTTCCGCCCTCAGACTGTTAACTCCGTGGGCCCCATCGTCCTAGTGGAGGGCTGCGATCCGGCGAAGGAGATCTCCTGGGTGCACGCCTGGACCGTCACGGATGGGATAGTCACCCAGGTTAGGGAGTACTTCAACACTTCCCTCACCGTCACCCGCCTCGGGAACTCCACAACCAAATCCAAGATTTCCAAATCGACGGCCGAGATTACATCGAACCATTGCCCTTCCGTCTGGGAGAGCTCCAACCGGGTCGGGAAGTCGGTTCCGGGTCTGGTCCTCGCCATCTGAAAAAGCCCTTTTTCTTCTGTGGCGCGTGGTTTTATTTAATTAAGTTATTGTTATTATCAATAAGTGGGGGATTACGTGTCGGGAGCTGAGTGGCTTCTGCGGATGGGCTGAGGCGGCCTGGGTCACGGAGATGTAACGTCCCGTTAGAGTTTCTTTTGGTTTCGGTTTGTTGTCTTCTAGTTTGGTTTGGGATTGTTGTTTGTGTGTGTGCTGGTGTTGGGTGGAACCATGGGGTCGAGGGCCTTTTGGTCATATCCTGACGCGTCTATCTTATGTTGTTCTGCATATGCAATAAAAGCGTGTGTTTTCGCCAATCTCTGGAGGTCAGTTTTGATGATTAGCGTTAATCGACTGTCATTAACGGATTAACCACACCATTACAGTTACAGTTTGGCACTCTTAACTTGCATGTAATCTACGATACCGACAAAGTTCTATCAACAAAATGCCATGATTGGATATATCAGGGCTTGAGATTAGTAGATATTGTGTCTCATCAAACAATATGGACAACATAGCTCTGGTTGGTATACTATATAGACATACATTCATGATATACGTGACCATTTTGAGATTTCTTAGAGATGCCATTTTTATAACAAGAAGTTTAGACTTCATGCGTCTCTCTAGTTATATTCGATTGTTTCATTGATGAAAGCTTTAAGTTAACGCCGCCAACTCTTTGTTTGGAAAAAGATATAGGCTTAATTTCAACCAAAATATTTAATGAGTTTGAAGAAGTTGCCCTCAATACTCACGTATCCTAGCTAGAAAAATACAACTCACAACCAACATATATCCGTTTACAAGTCTCCAAGTTGTTATCAGAAAGGAAGGAAGAAACGCTATTACATCTCAGTCAATATTCAAGAATTGAACAACAACAAAAAAATCGTTGATTTCCCAGAAAGAGCTTGGCTGGCGTTCTCTCCCCAATAATAATTACGAAGCACACAGATGCAACATAACAGTCAACAGTCAAGGTTGTCACTCCCATGCTCAAATGGTAATTGTTGACTACTTGACTCGTGACCCATGGGTTGGTTCTCATACCACGGAAAAATGTCCGCCAGTTAATTTCCATTTCCAGAGGTCTGGGATTGGCCACAGTTCTTCGAGGGAAACTTTGATAATAATTTCATGGACACTGAAACACAGGGGCAGATCCAATTCACAAGCCATTAGGGCTTAAACCCAACCGATTTTGGTGGGAAAAAAAATCTATGTACCCAGCCCACCTAAAAAAATAATAATAATAATCAAACCTAATTTCTATACTCAGCCTGTCTCTCACTCTCCTCACTCTCCCTCACTCCCTTTTACCTAATTTCTACACCCAGCCCCGTCTCTCTTACTTTCCCTCACTCAGTCACTCAGTCACTCCCCTTTGGCCTTTCCCGTATCTCTCTTACTCAGTTACTCTCCCTCACTAGCTCACTCAATCACTACTCAGAAGCTCTCTCGATCTCTCCTTGGCTCCCTGCGAGTGACACCAGCAGCCCCTCTGCCCCTCACGGCCTCACGCATCTGACATCTCTCCGACGACGACATCTCCCGTATGTCTTTGCTAGATTTGATGGAGTTCTTCTCTTGTTTTGTTCTTTGAATTGAATTGAATTTGGTCTTTTTGATTTGTCCAGATTGGGAGGTATCCGGCTAGGTCTGGTGTAGCTGTGTAGTGGTGTTGAAGCTCCTCAATTGAAGAAGAAGCACTGAAGCATGACAGGTTTGTCTCTAAGTATGCTTAATAATGTTGATTGTTGAATGACATTGTGTTTGACTGTTTGAGGTTGTTGATTTAATTGATTACCGTAAATTAATTTAGTGTGGAATATTACTGATTTTGCCTAATAGATTAGTGTCACTAGTGTGTCTAATATAAGTATTGTCTATTGATCAGTAGGTGTTGTCTGTTAGTGAAAAATGTCAAACCCCGAGCCAAAACCAAAGCGATTGAAAAAAATTACTGGATGGTTTCAAAGGACCAATGTCTCTGGTTCAAGTTCAAATTCGATTTCTAATCCTTCCATATGTTCTCCTAACTTTGAAAATCCACCTCAACCTTCCGAGTCTCCAAGTACTGATGATCCACCTTTCGAGTCTCCAAATACTGATGATCCACCACCACAAGTTGTAGAGCCACCAAATATGGTCAATGGTCTTGAACGGGATCCGGGATTACGTCCTCCTATATGGAAATATCCAGCTAATAAGCGTGAGAGTGTTCGGAAAGCCTATATGTTGTTGGGGCCGTTTCAACCAGAGTTGGATTTTCCATTATCAACACATGGGGGTCAACAACGTAAATTTCAGTCTTCTTTGTACAAGGATAATCCATGGATCGAGTATTCAGTTGCTCTTGATAAGGTATATATTGCTTTCCTTGTTTTCTTTTCGACACTGAAGGTTCCCGCCATCAGACATTCACTGTTGAAGGGTTTAGGAATTGGAAGAGGGTTTCTGGTAGTGATAATTTGTTGCAGAAACATATAGGGGGCATTACATCTCCACATAACGCTGCAATGCAAAAGTGGGATTTGTTAAGAAACCCAAGAAAACAAATTGAAGCAATTATTGAGAAAAAATCACAGAAGGATGTGGAAGACAACTGGTTGAGGCTTAAGATTGCTATAGAGGCAGTTAAATTGTTAGCTAAGAAAGGAGCTCCATTTAGAGGCCATGACGAATCTGAAGGTTCCTTGAATCAAGGATATTTCTCAGAGGTCATAAATTCATTTTCGAGAGTAAGTTTGGATGTGGAAAAAGTTGTGTTAAATGCTCCTGGAAATGCTAAGTACATCGGTCCAACAATTCAGAAGTGTCTCCTTAATATTTTAGGTCACAAAGTGAGGAGAAAGATACGTGATGAAGTTGGCCTTTCTAAATATTGCATTCTTGACAATGAAGCAGTAGACACTGCTAGTAAGGAACAAATGACAATTATTCTGAGATTTGTTGATTTTCAAGGCATGATTCGAGAAAGATTTTTTAAGATTGTGAGTGTTTCTAACACTACCTCACAAACTTTTAAAACAGAGATCTCGAAAGTGCTCACTTTTTACAATCTTCAAGTGAGAGATATGCGTGGTCAAGGGTATGATGGTGCTAGTAATATGAGAGGCATTTATAATGGGTTAAAATCATTGTTTCTTCAAGAGTTTCCTTATGCATATTTTGTGCATTGCTTTGCTCACCGTTTGCAGTTGACATTAAATGCTACAGCTCAAGGAGTACATGACATTTGGGAGTTCTTTTCTACCTTGAGTTTCATTGTGAATTTTCTTGATTCTTCTGCTAAGCGGCATTCGGCTTTAAAAGAGGTGAGAAAGGAGGAAATTGCAAATTTGGTAGCTTGTGGTGAACTTCAAACAGGTACTGGTGCTAACCAAATTTTTACTTTACAACGAGCTGGTGCTACTCGTTGGAGCTCACATTTTCGTTCTATTAAGGCTGTGATTGAATTGTTTAGCTCAATAAAGATTACTCTTACTGATATGGTTAAGCATGGTCCTATGGAATTGCAAGGACAAGCTAGGTCTGTTCTAAAGAGGTTGAGGTATTTTGATTTCGTGTTTTGTTTGCTTCTAATGCACAAAGTAATGAAAATTACTGAGGTTCTTTGTCAGACATTACAACGAAAATCTCTTGACTTTGTGCATGCCCTGAAGTTTGTTGAACATACAAAAGATCTTCTTCAAGATATGAGAGAACATGGATGGACTGATTTAGTAAGCAAATGTTGAATCTTTTTTGTGAAAAGCATGATCTTGATATGCCTGATATGAATGCTTTGTATAAGGATGGTACGGGTCGTGATTGCCAACAAAAGAATTTTATTACATTTGAGCATCATTACCGTATAGAAGTATTCAATGTTGTGATTGATTTTCAGTTGAGTGAGTTGAATAGAAGATTCTCAGAACAGACATCCGAACTCCTTATACTTAGTTCAGCTTTGGATCCTCATGATAATTTCAGGAATTTTAAATGTGAAGATGTTTGCAATCTTGCAAAGCAGTTTTATCCAGAAGATTTTGATGATGGTGAAATGTGTGCTCTAGAATTAGAGTGTGCATTTTATGAGAAAGATATGCGTAGTGATCCTAAGTTCCAAAATTTGGAGTCAATTTCTGACTTAAGCCGCACCTTGGTTCAAACAAGGAAGTCTGAATTTTTTCCGATGCTTTATAGATTGATTTGTTTGGTGTTGACTACTCCAGTTTCTACTGCAACCACTGAAAGGGCATTCTCAGCTATGAACATCATTAAGAACAAACTTAGAAGCAAAATGGGAGATGACTTTCTTGATGATTGTATGGTTCTTCATGTTGAGAAAGAGTATGCTGATTCTATTAGCAATGATGAGGTGATTGAAGAGTTTGAAACTTCATCGACTCGTAGAGTTAAATTTAGCTAGTCCATGGGATCGGCAGCCTAATACTTCCGGCAGATTTTTGTTGCATTGTTTCCGAATCATTGATCTGATAATCCGACTCCAAAAGCCAATACATTGAGGAGTTTTGTTTTCATAGTTCATTGTCACCGACCTTACACTCAATGAAACACGATGAAGATCATACGAAAATTATGTTACTCTAAAATAAAACATTAAGAAAGCTTTGTTGTTTTAGTTGGACGAGTCAACGTGATATTCGATCTAATTTAATCCACAGAGTTTGAATATATAGTTCAAGAAACTAGCAAGTTATGCAAGACATGATGCCATATGAGTAGATACAAAGGTCACACATCTTGTGGCATTTGGAGGTGTTGCATTTCCTTAAGTGTGACAAATATGGGTATTGGGGGAGGGGGGGGGGGGTATGAGGGAAAATGTCACACACGAGGTGATTTGTTACATCCCTAAAAGCTACACATCTTCTGTGGTCATTGTTCTATATTGTTGTAGTATACACGACTTGAGTGTTATAGTTGATGAAAGGTAGAAATTGTTCATCAAAAATCTTCCTGCTCCATATTTTATTTGTTGTTATGTAACTATTTTCTCCGCCCGGGAAAAGATAGGAATTGATAGTTTGATACGTATATGCTGTTTACGTATAGTATACTAATCTTAGATTGCTTCTTACATTGATTGAGTTGGGTCACTTGGGTGGGGATGAGGTAGCTAGATTAATTTGAAGTTTTGAACATATATATATATATATATATATATATATATATATATATATATAGTCTAGAACTTTCCGGGAGCACAATCAGGAATGATTTGGATGGGGAATCGATTCGAATAATATATATCATGCCAAAGTTGGAATGTATGTTGATATTCGGATATATCTACAGTCATATTCTTCTTGTGTTCGGTGTTCCTATATATGAACACCAGTTTCATCTGTTTCTAACAATTGCATGTTCTTCATTATTATCAATATATCCTGATTTTTGAGTTCTGATATGTCTGCAATCAAGCAGAGATATGCCGCATTATGATTTACCTTATGATATTCTACAATACAGAGGTGATGTGTGGAGTTAGAATGGATCGGACTTTTGATTTGCGATAATGTGATAGCCACGCAATATTTGATAACCTGAATTTCACATTAGATAAAGACTAGTTTGGCCATTTGTATGTTTAGTGATCGATTACGGAAATCATTTGATAGTTTGCTTGAAAGCTAATCATTCAACTATTTAGTTGAAGAAATTAAGTCGCATTTTCATACTATAATATTTGAAAAACAATCTGTATATATACCTAGTCTATCTTGTTCTTTTGTATATTGTCGACATTGTCACATTTACTTGCCCTATATGCTCATTATTGTCTTAAATCATTTAATTGTTACAATTGTGATGTATGAAATGCATGGGAGAGAAATTGTCAATTTTACCAAGTTCGGAACTTTGCTAGATAGTGTTGAGATATTAATCTCACATCGGAAAAAATAGGACATTGCATGGTTTATAAGGGTTTGGGTCTCTCCACCTATAATCAATTGGTTTTGAATGTAAACCCCATACTACTTTATCAGCTAGTTGGGTGAAGTGAGCTGGATCAAGACCTAGTTCGGAACCCTTTTAGGCATCATTAAACACTTGAAGAAGGACCTAGATTATGGAATTGATTCCAACGATCTTCAAATGATTCCTTGAATATATAGGGCACATAATTCCCAGCAGTATCAAAAAATTTAAGTAAATGGATTGAAAAGCAAACTCTTTCTGAAGTGATGATTCTAGCATGCCCAGGGGCCGGGAAACCCATCTAGCTTATTCTAGTATTTTTGGATGTTCCCTCATAATATTCAGTAGACAATAAAACCAACAAAGGTAGTGGTTTAACAGTAGTTTGCACTATTTGCAGTTCATGCGTGGAGATCGAATAGACTGATACGAGATGCCGGAATTCAAAAAAGAAGGAAACGATAGCATTAGGGCCATGCTGATCGATAATCTAAAGCTCCTATTAGATAAAGACCACCCCAATTGTACCGCCATTTGTAGTTGTTAACTGATCAATAATACAGAAATTGATTGATAGGATACCTGCAAAACTCATCTTATTAGTAGGAAAAGTCTCAAGTTTGATAAAAATCTAGCTATTGCGTCTTATAAAGCATTAAGCATAATGCCAGCCATATGTCTAATTCAAGTTCCTTTGTGATTACTAAAAATCTTAGTGATCAGTCTTATGACTCTTATCATGGATCATTATTTTCTTAATCAAAGTCTCTAAACGTGATTATTCATCCTTCTTTGTTTATAATTACTAGCTTGCACTATATGTTTATTGTTTTCAATCATTTCATTGCTCATATATGTAATATGTCGTTAGTGATACAATGAGAAAATTGTTGATTAACAAGTTGCTGTAAGTTTCTTAATCATTATCGTGCAGCCTTCTACCTCTTTGCAGATCGATAACAACAGTCGACCTTTCAAAATAGACGAGTATTTCCATATACATTCAGGTCTATATCAGATTACAGAATGCCCTAATATTTCCATGCATCTTACGTGTAGGGATTAACAGAAGCACCCTGTTCATTGTATTCTATAATTTCATTACTCATATTCTGGAGATGTTTAATCATGTGAAATGGTCAATTAACAAGTTGTAGGTTTCTTAATCCTTGTTATGCAGCCATCAGCTACTTGTTAATTAGTAGATAACACCGTACAAATCAGCACGTTACGTATAACGTACGAATACTTCTCTATATTTCTGATTTTCAGCTAGTATTATAGGGTTTGGTGAATTTTTAATCTACAAGCTGCCTGAATATGTTATGCATCCTATGTGTTTAGATTGCAACAAGCAACACAGCATGTACTAAAAGTCCTTGAATTCAAGACGTGTGACTATGAGTTTTTGTGCAAGTTAAGGTCCGACTATGATTCAGGACGGCAATGGGACTTTTATTTAGCTTTGATTTTGTCCACATTTTGGTACGTATAAGAGTTTGTTAAGTACGGCTTAAGAGATAAGCATGTTTTCTCCTCTAATGAAGGAAGAAACTAATGAGGAGAGGAAAGATTCAAGCTTATGTCTTTTTCTCATAACCCCCAAGAAAACCTAGCCTCGACTAACACCCTTAAAATAAGGAAACGAATTGCAGATTGAATACATGTATTTTGACAAGTAAAACTGTATCTTGTATGATAAAACAATTCCACAATACCCAACCACTCCAGAAACCGCCCGCCGAAGCCTCTGCCGGTTTCAAACAAGTCCCCGGAAGAAAGGGCGGTGGGATTCGCCGGAGGCGGTGCTGAAGCCCAAGCTGGACCAGTGTTCCCGCCACGGCCAAACAGAATTTACTTTTCTTTTCTAGTTTTGTTTTTTTCTTTTACTTAAAACAGTGGACCCTTCAACCTGTTCAGACCCACGTCAAATAGACCGCCTAGCCCTATCTCAATTCCGGCTAGCCCGCATGAATTATTTTTCTTTCAAAAAATAAATTGGGCTTTGGCCCATATATAAGGCCTAAACCCTTCGCCAACAATAAAAATAAAAAAACAAATGGAAGTGGTTGAGAACTTGAAGATCCCAGAAAACGCTGCCAATAATTCTATGAAAAACAGATAACAAGACCCAGAAAGATCCCGACTTTGATGGGAAAGTCCCTTCCTTCCTCGACCCGGTTCCAAAACTTGACCCGAATCATCGCCTCCGAAAGGTTCTCGCGCCCGACACGCCCGACCCAAGTCCGGGTTTCGCCGCCGCAAACCGCGAAAACTGGTAGCAGTCTCCGGGTCGACCCGGAGCGAGTCGGGCTGAAGATGGAGAGCTCTGAAGGGCAGAGTCGGGTCCCGCTGGCCCGGGTCGTATCGGACTGCGCGAAGCGGTGGTTTCAGGACACGCTGAAGGAGGCCAAGGGCGGCGACACCGCAATGCAGGTGTTGGTGGGGCAGATGTATCATAGTGGCTATGGTGTTGAGAAAAACCCAGAAAAGGTCCCCTTTTTTTACTTGGTTTTACTTCAAGTTCGTGTTTTTTTTGTTGTTGTTGTTGCTGCATTTTGTTTATGAGCTTGTTTGGTTTTAGTTCAGTATTGGGTGAATTAGGATTGGATACATGATTACGATTATTTAGTTAGTTTATGAGTTTAGAAAAAATGAATGTTTATATGTATGATTCAGTGCAATGAAGCATGCGTCATCTTTCCTTGTTCTGAACTTGTGAGTTGTGCATTTTGAATGATGGTAGTGATTTATCTGTATGTTAGGGACATGCTTGGATTAGTAGAACTTCAAGAAGTCGAAGGGCAGTTTGGAAAGTAAGCAAGAAGCAACCAGGTACATTCTGTCTCATTCTCTCTGGTTTCAACATTGGTGTGTGTGTGTTGTTGTAATTGAATTTTTGTTGGTGTCTGATAGGTTACCACGCAAGTGATTCCGACTCGGATGAATTGGACGATGTTGCAAAGTAAAGGCCAACTGCGCTTTTGTTTCAAATTTACTTTTGAGGTTGGGTTAATCTTCTTTCATTCGTACTGTTATTGAAGAAGCTTTGTGGTTTGATTTTGACGTATAACTAAGCAATAGAAGAATTGATATCTACCTCTGCATAAACGAGTCTTTTGATTATCTATCTGAAGTTATGCCTTCAATGCAACTTGCAACATGCAAGTAACTGAGTTCTGGAATCTGTAATGAGTAATTAAGAGTTGGCCTTCTTATTATAGCTATATACGAACTTAGTTTTGTGGAGTTACATGCCTTTGTATTTAGGGATATCGCATTCTGGTCACAAAGCAAGTAGCTGCTATAAATCTTAAATGGGAAGGAACTTCTATAAATCTGTGTAGTAAATGTTTTCCTGCGCCATGTTATTAATAGCTCTGATCAGAATAAAACTAGACAACAAAAAATAGTAATGCAGATCGTTCCACAATTCAAATAGAAGTGATTCAAATAAATCTCAAAGTATATCAGGTAAGACAATGTAAATATGTAATGCTGGTTTTGAGGGCACCGGATATGTTGTCCGGATGTAGAACTGTACTGATAAGAAAGACTGTTTTGGCCACCTACAGAAGAGTAGAGCAGTCACTAGGTTATACAGTGTTGGCTCACCTCCATGTACCTAAGCATAATGAGATTATCCTCTCAGCCTGCTTGAGTGTTCAATATGATACTTAAAGAGATGAAAAGAATGTTCATGATGTTCATTATGTGTGTACTTTGCCAGCAGATATTTCCTTTTGCACCTTGTTTGGAACACAAGACGACTATTTAATAGATGCTATGATTCCTAACATATGATTGTCACTACTTGGAATCTGCGCACTGTTTTTTTTTTTTGCATCAACGTCGATCTGCCGGCTTGTCAATATGCTTCAACTATTAGTGCAAGTCATGAAAGTTGTATTTTCATAGGACAGATGGGAAAATTGCTAGGAATGATCATGAAACTTCACTGTAAAATGGAATTAGCATGATAGAAGATTTTATTGGCATCTAGACTGGAATAATTTTCAAATGACACTGGTATATACAATGATTCTTTCAATAGATTACAACTCATCAATTTTCACTAGTTCATGCTTCTTACCGATTACACTTTTATGCCGCGAGTGTGATATTGGAGAAAACTAATAAATGAAGTAGTACAATCTGAATCGGTTCAAGGGCTCGGTTAAAGTTGTTGGCACCTATTTCCATGGAACGTTGCTCGTATCGGGTTGATTTAAAAACTTGTTTTGTAAATTAAATGTGAATGTCAAAACTTGTTTTCACTTCTTGCACTTTGATTTTTGTACCAATCTTGTAGAGCATAATATTAAAAGTCAAGAAAAATGATTTAGAGGATAATGATTCTCCTGATGGTCAACAATCCAAAACAAACCAATCTATGTCTAATAAAAGTGTGGAACGACATTTTGTTCTCTACCGATTACTATCTGTCTAATTTCATTTAAACTACTGTCTTTGATGGTAGCTGCCATTCTAAACTCATGCAATCTTTTAGTGAAGTATAGAGCATAGCATCATACGATTCAAATAACCCTGAGAGACTGGCAGGAATACATAAATACAATCATACAAATGACTCTACATATAGTTCATTGAATGTAACATTGTACACTTCCGGTGGTGGATATTACTCTTACAACACTTGCATATAGTACAAAAGATATTTCTTCACCCTAAACAGACCTCCCGTCCTGCACTTCAGGCATAATCTTGCGTCTCACTAATGTTTCCACTCAGACGTTCGTAGATAGTCTTGATAAGTTACATTTGTCAATAATTGATCATCTGCCTTCACGTCTATCCTTTCTCCATTCCCATGGCTTCTCAGGGTTTGATGAAGCCCATAAGCCAACTCGCTTCATTTGAGCTTCTCTTTCCCACTGGTATGTTTAATAGATGGAAATAGTTAGTGTAGATACAACTAAATTTTTGAAAGTAACACATAGAAGTTGGAAGGTATGGATCTTGAAGTTCTTTTCAATTTTAACACAACATACCCTCAGATTCTAGTACTTTACAATTTTATCATAATATATGACTTGGGTACAATGCTGGTGCACTATATACAGAATTAGTAATATGATAATACTCACTTTTGCAAGTTCTGGGCGTTGGTCATAGGCTGTGTAATGCCATGCACACCCCTTCTTCAGCATTACCTCCTAGTTGAGATCGGAAAAGAAGACAGATCAGAGACTTGATGCTAATACACATTAAAAATTGATTCCTCTTAGGTAGCATATAGTACCTGTGCAAATACGCCATTGCTGTATATGTCACCTACAGAACGGCCATAACGATCTGTCCCATAGACAAGGACCCTCAAACACTTGCCCTGAAGAAGCTTAACAAGCTCATCTTTGGCTTCTTTTCCATAAGGCATTTTACTCTCTGGTGCATCTATTCCCCTGTTTACTCTTAGAATCAATTAACTTTCACTAGAAGAAAAAGCTCCAGCTTGCAATCACATAAGCTGGTAATCTTACCTCAGTCGAATCCTATACTTCCGCGCAAGGACATCCTCGTTTTGAACCTGTAGTACCCTGAGTGGAGAGTGAAAAGAAGTTTTGTAACCCTCTCTATTTTAAAACCTACATGTTAGTAATTCCATATGATCAATATATAGAACTTTATGAATATCCAACCGGTATCCAGCGTCAGTGATCTTTTGGTGAAGTTCATCTGCCTTGACATAATTCCTCTTCTCGCGTGCCTTTTCTCTTTGGATGGTTGCTACTTGTACCTCAGTCGGAACACTAGATGACTCCCTAGGATCTGCTGTACTCACATAGACTGTCACTGTATCGCCATCTGCAACTGCTTTTGCATCAACCTGTGGTTTCATAAAAGTGATTCACCCATCAGAACTAGTTCAAAAACACTTCGTCTAGCCGAAAATGAGTCCTAATAAAATAAAGAACCAATTCTATTACCGGTAATGTCTGCAATTCATACTGTACTCCTTGAGGCAATGAAGTTGGGACCCCAGTCGAAAGTTGGATCAGAGTATGAGGAAGTGGCAGACCATAGAAAGCCAATAATCCCTACCCATAAATCATTAAAAATAGTATTAACATGCAACTACATTCCATCATACCAATTGGCATCACAAATTATAGCAGCAATGCTTCTAAAATGTACCTCAACATCAGCCTTTTGGTGATTCTTGAGGGTTTTAATAACAAGCCTAGCTGCTTCTTCAGCTGTCTTGGGTGGTGGTCTCGCTTCCCTCCAGCTGTCAACTAGTTTTCTATACCTTCACACATTCCGAAATCCACACATAAAAGTCAAATCTTTTAACCATTTTTTTCACCCAAAAAAGTATCATTTCTAGACCTCTGATCATCACTCACCAATTAGCTTGAGCTTTCTTGGATGAAACTACATGCTGATTCAGTCCTACTGGGACCTTAATCACAATTAAACAAAATACAACATATATTAAAAAAGTCAACTTTAGTTAATTGGGATCAAACATTAACAAAACCCAGAAAGGCAGAAACTTCAAATCACTATGCATGTCTAGAAATCTGATTTATATGAGTTTTGTGTAATCCGAAACGTACCTGGGCGGTGTTCTCAAAGTGGAAGAAGTCGTGGGCAAGAGCTGAAACGCCGACAGTGGCGGCAGAAACGCCGTGGGGGCCAAGAGAGTCGGATTCAGTGGTGGTGGGCTTGCAGCAATGACCGTAAAGAAGCCTCAATGCGTTTCCCATTGTGCAATGTTGTTGGTAATCTGAGCCTGAGGTGGGCTGAGCTACCAGGAAAAGGTGAAGGAAGCTGAAGAAAGAAGCAAAGACGAGAGCTCTTTTGAGTTTTCTATATCTAATTGTCAATTGGTAGTGATGAAGCAGAAAGCTAAAATAAAACAATACTAAATGGGAAAGGAAAACTGTAACTAGCCAACGGGTGAAGAACACGTGGTTGATCATTTGGTGTTTTAGTCAACGGTTATATCATAACAAAATCGGTTCAAGTTTTTGAGGCAAAATATCTAATATGATCTGTTAAGCTAACACAGGTGTTGTTTATGCAACACTTGATATAAACAAAGATGGCCGGCCTATTCTACTGGTCTTATATATGACTCTTATCTCATAACCAAATTGTCCAATGGTCTCCTCCAGCTCCGGTAGGCTACGACGACTTTGTTCTCTTGACAACGATGTCATCGTTAGCATACTGTCGAAGCTACCGGTCAAATCTCTATTACGATTCCGGTGTGTCTGCAAGTCATGGCGTGCTTTGATCTCCGATCCTAGTTTTGCCCGTATGCACATGAGCAGTAAGAGCTCCAAGCTCCTCCTCGGAACCAGTCCTCTCCGGTCCGTAGACTATGAACCCTTATTCAAGCATATTGGTGGCCATGTTGAAAGAACCAGAGAGCTTGATTATCCGGTAATGATCCCAACCTCTTCTTCAAAGTTCTTTGGTTCTTTCAATGGCTTGATATGTCTATCACTTGACTATGACAACATTATCTTATGGAATTCTTGTACCGGAGACTCCAAGCTGTTGCCAAAACCTGCTACGTTTTTTCATAACAACAATGAATCTAGTTTTTATGGATTTGGTTATGATTCCACCACCAAAGACTACAAGGTAGTTGGAGGCAGTTCTAACCACAACACAGTTGAGGTCTTTGCACTCGAAACTGGTTCATGGAAGATCCATCGAGACATTAATAAACATGTGAGGTAGAACGGGCAGGGGTGCTTGCTAAATGAAGCTCTACATTGGGTACATGTTGATCTTGGAAGCAATGGTAGTGATTCCATAACTGGTTTACAAATAGTGTCTTTTGATTTGGCGGAGGAGACACTTCAAGTGATGGTGCCATTCCCACATCCTCTTCCTGTTAACCAGTATTACATCCCCGGAATTGGGACTATGGCTAATTGTCTCACCTTATACACGATATCAAGGCATAACGGTGTGAGCATATGGGTGATGAAAGAATATGGGGTAAAAGAATCTTGGATTGAAGTCATAAGAATTCCTCTGGAGGTTTTGCCTACAAAGGTCTTGTCCTGCAGGCCTTTATGCATTTCAGAGAATGGTGAAGTTTTAATCAAGTGTTGTAAAAATACCTTGGCTCTATATGATCCAAAGAAAAAAACATTTATGAGTTCCTTCGAGACTCATGTGGAGTATTGGTTTGAATCAACTACTTATATATCAGACCAAAGGGAAGCAATTACGTATCTAGAGACTTTAGTTTCACCGCAAACTGGCAATGACGCAAGCATGTGAACCAACGTTGTGAATTTGTGATCCTCTTTTGGTTAAGTTCAAAGACCTTTTTTCTATCTCCTTCGTAAGTTTGTGTGGATTATAGCAGGTTAAAGTCCAGAAGCAATCACAATGGAGAAGAAGGGTGCAAAAGAGGAGGTTGTATCCTTAGAAATACCAGCTTCTCACTGTAGGATTGAGAAGGTTACTTGTCTCTTTGAATTTACGGCATTTTCGAACCTGAAAATTTTTTTCATAGCTACTTGAGTGTAACTTTCAGTAGCTTTCTTAGAAGAATTTGATGATGTGTATTAGTGTATATAGTCAGGGGTTCTAGACTTCTAGTTGGGAACTTGGAATTTCTGAGTGTTCTAAGCTTCTGGTCCTGATATAGTTTTCATCATTACACCCATGAATCTCCTTTCTTTCCCAATTGACATTTGGCTTAGCTTTATAACAGTGGAAGACAGCAACAAAGGAATCAATAATTATGATCCAAGTATGAATTAGTAATAACCAGAAAAGAAGTGGACATTTTCTGTATCATTGTTCTCTGTGTTACTCTGGCATTGAAATTCACCGTTCATTCCAGATTTCTGTCAATCACCATTCAAAATCAGGGCCCTCCTTGGCTCCTTTGATGAATAAGTTGGTAAAAAACAAATAAATTCTCAATCTTTGTCTCAGCCAAACCATGCAGCTTCATGGTTTCTGCGGAGGCTAGTTGCTCTGAGGTCATTAATCAGCAAAAAAAGGACCTTTGCAAGAAAAAGTTGAAGACAGTTCCCATCAATCACGTAAAAGAATCCAATACCCTCAATCACTCACCGTGTTTATTAATGTGTCAATTGGGAGTTCACTATTAGACCAAAACCCTTCCCTCAAATCTTACTCTCCTTACAGCTGAGAGGTTTCATTGTTCCTCGATCAAACTTGAATGGGAAATGTAAGCTTCATCACTATAATCTTGGCATGTGTATTATTGATTTCTCATTTTGATTGCGCTAATGGCATTACATGTTTTCGATTCTTGGTGCATTAGGTTGTGGAATTGAAGGTGGGCTTGCACTGTGAGGAATGCATCAAGAAAATCCTCAAGGCCATCAAGAAGATCGAAGGTAATCATCAATCAACTCAACTATTATCTCATTTCATGCCCCTCATATTAGTCCCTTGTTTCGAAAATTGCTCAAAACCCTTGTTTTGATTTGCCTAGCAGATATCGAAACCTATGATGTGGATACACAGCTGAACAAGGTGATCGTGACCGGAAATGTCACCACAGAACAAGTGATCAGGGCTCTTGAGAAGATCAAGAAGACGGCAATCCCTTGGGACCAACAAGATGAAGCAACTTCTTAAGCCATTTAGGTTTCATATCTAATCCAAGGCTGGTGCTGATCCTAGCACTTCTTAAGCCATTTAGTTACAATTTTGTATAAACTCAATTCCTAGCATGAATTGCAATAAAAAAGCTGCTAGCTTTCGCTCAACGATTCATATGTAGTCGAAAATTAGATATGTTTATTGCTCAAACAGAGAATTACAAAGCTGCAAATTACAAGAAACTACAAAGAAAGAAAACCCGAAAGCTAAAATCATTGCACAGTATTTACTGAAATCGGTCGAGTCAGAAGCTCACTGAACTCAATCGCTCTACCTAGGCTGCTGAATCGCTCTGGGACTCACTTTGACATTAACAATCTTCGGAGCTTTCTCAATAAACCTCGGCGCCTTAGCCACAGCTCGGCCCTTCGGCCACTTCAACAGCCCCAGCGAAACCAGCTCCTTGTGATAGTCTTTCTCCTCTTCCTCCTCCTCTGCTATACAAAAAGAAAACGAGTTAAGTTAGATCGGTGACTCGCGGAGTCGACTCAGTAAAGAGAAAACAAATAATACTGACTTCTGTTGTCAACGGTGGTGGTGGGGTAGTGCTGCTCGTCGAAGAGGTCGTCGATGAAGTCGGAGTCGTTAACATCAGAGAAGAAGGGGCCGTTTTGTGGGTCATGGAAATTCTCCTGGAGCCAGTAGTCACGGAACCAAGGGGACGACTGGACAAGGGCCCACCATTCGGTGGAGAAATCCTCCACCGTCCGATATGCCGCCGGAACGAACATCGGAGCGTTGGGGTTCAGGCTCGACTGCTGCGGCGGTTGTTGCCGGGAAATGACGTCCATGATCAGAAAAAACTGCGGATCAGGGATCTGGGTGTTACTCAAAAAGATCTGGGTGTCACTAAAATCCACAAAAATCAAAAACAAAGATGAAAATCGAGTGTTTGAGATCAAGAACCTGAAGAAGATGAGGGAGAAGTTGGGGAGCAGAATCAGTAGAGATATCTTATCTGGTTGGGGAAGAATAAATAGGGAAGCGAAAAGGATAAAGTAGTCAATTCGCTCGGGGTTCGAGAAAGAAAGGAGGCAGGTGGCAGATAGGGGCGAGTGCGATTGGTGGGCCCACCGGCCCGATGCTTGTTTTTGGAAATTTAGTGTGACACAGCCCACTGTATTAAAGGGACGAGATGAAAGTGGGCGTTTTTGGTCTTATCCTAATGACTGGGGATAAGAGGATAATATTATGAAAGCATTACGTGGAATTAATAACAGTTACGAAAAAGCACACCGAATCACAATATGTACCGCAACATATACTGTGGTTTCTAGCAGTAATTTATGCATCCCGTGCGTTTTATCTGTTGTTGTTTTTTTTTTTTTTTTTTTTTTTTTTTTCAAGCATGAATTTTATATTTTTTGGTACGGCGAGTTGTTTTACTCGATAAAATGACCGCAATCTTTTATGAGAAAATAAAACTAAATTTCGTCAGATTTATTCTATAAGTAATAAGAAAATTGTGTGGTTTATAATAATAAATTGATTTTTTTTTATTATCACCCGTTATATTAAGAGATTTGAAATTCACACTCCATAAATTGTAATTCATACTACTACTTTCTACTTTTAGTCATTATTTATATAAGAATACAAAAGTTAAATTACTAAGGACAAAATTACTAAGAAAAAAATTTTATTTATCACAAATAGAAAGTGAGAATGTGGATTACAATTTGGAGAATGTATTTCACTTCTCTATATTAAAACAGATGAAGTAGTCACACTACTTGTTAGTTGATGATTGTTAGAATACGTGTATTTTTACCGATATCTCTAATATTATTTCACGACTTTCTATAAATATTTATTTCAAGACTTTCTTTTTAAGTTTCATGTTTTTTTGTATTTGACAGTTTTTTAATGAATAATTGAGGGAGCAGCACCAGCCCTGTTATTCAAAAACAAAAAGCTACCATTTTCTAGAGCTGTCCGACTAAGAATCTATCCTAGCTTTGAGTTCTTGTCGATAGTTTTCGGTCTTATTTTTAGGGTTGTCTCTCTAAAGTCTAAGAGCACGCAACAATGATATTGCAATAATGCAACCAGTCACCTGAGTTACTGTGGTCACCGCACTTCTCTCACTGTTACAATTTATTTTTAGCCTAGTAAGATGAAGTCCATGTAATAATAAATCTATGAACAACCGTCGATAGTATAAAAACTTCCCAAAATACCAGCTTGACCTCTCATTTTGTCTCTGTAAGTGTGTGTGGTAGTAGGCAGGGTGCTACATTTCATCTAATTGTCTGTGTTTGCGTTCTTGTTTCTCCTTTCTTCTCCATCGATCTGCATCACAGACGAGAAATGTCTTCACATTCCTATGTCGCGGAAATCCGGCACGCGATAAATAATGTAACATTGGTGTGTCAGGATCCTCACAACACCGTCAACGTCAGGGGTTTTTGGAGCGGCAAAAACCCCCTGGATTCCTCTACTTCTCTTCTTCTGGTGCAGTTATCAATCATCACATTTGTTTCTACCTTCGTCAATCTTTGGCTTCGACAAATAGGACAATCCAGCGTTGTTTCTAACATTTTTGTAAGCTTTGCTTTCAATCTCTAAAAATAGCATGAACTAAAACGAAAACGAAACTATGATGTTCCTATGCAATTACTTACCTGGGATTAACTTGAACAAGCATAATGTGTGCCTGCAGGGTGGTATACTATTCGGTCCATCTGCCCTGGGACATTTCAAGCAACTGGCCGAAACCCTTTTCCCTGTAGAAGGCATTATTGTGCTCGAAACACTTGCGACATGGGGACTCACGTACTTCCTGTTTTCAATAGGAGTGAAGATGGATGCCGGATCAATGATACGTCCCCAACGGAAATGCATGGTCATTGGATCATCATTGTTCTTTTGCACATTGTTACTCCCTCAGGGACTAACCTTCCTCTTGATACGTTTGGTCCCCAAAATGGACACGACGCTTCAGAACGCACTACCATTCATATCTGCTACGCAGGCTATATCAAGTTCAGCTGTGATTGGTTCTCTACTTACCGAGATCAAGCTGCTGAACACTGACATCGGCCGCACTGCGGTCTCAACGGCACTGTTTTGTGATGTTATTGGCATAATAATGAGCGCGTTTGCTATTGCAATGAGTGGTAGGAAGAACAAAGGTACAATAATACCATGGTTGGCAGTGATACAAGCAGCTGCTCTTGTGCTTGGCATTATCTATATCTGCAGGCCATTCATGATGTGGATGCGAAACCGGGCTGAGGAAAAAAATGTTGTCAAGGAGTCGCATATTTTCATCATCTTCGTTCTTGTGCTTGTGTTTGGATTTCTTAGTGAGATCTCAAGCCAGCATTACTTATTGGGGCCGCTGGTGTTTGGCTTTGTAGTACCTTCCGGACCGCCTCTAGGCTCGGCTGTGGTGGCCAGGGTGGAGACTCTTGCTACAGGACTGTTCTATCCAACATACCTTGCCGTCACTGGGCTGAAAACAAACATCTTTACAATCGATTTTCGGTCTTATATGGTTCTGGGGGCAATTTTTTTCTTTGCTAGTTGTGTTAAGGTTGGAACAGTAATGTTGGCAGCCTGCTATTATGAACAAACTTTGCGTGAAGCTTTCGTGCTCGGGCTTATTCTCAATGCAAAAGGGATCACTGAGCTTGTGATGTACAATATTTGGAAGCAAACCAAGGTGCAATTCTCTATCTAAATTGATTCTGTTACTTGTTTTCTCAAGTGCTTCCTCCAATGCTCAGGCAGCACACTGAAGCTGCTCCGGGATATGCCACTGACTATATAGCTTGGCTGGTCTTTGTATCTAATTTTCCTGAATTCTAATCTTGACTGATATGGTGAATCTGTATAATTTGCAGTTGCTGAGCGATCAAGAATTTGCGCTAGCTGTGGTCATGGTAGTAGCGGTAACAGCTTGTCTAACACCCTTGATAAAACTTATCTATGATCCCTCACAGCAATTCTCAGCTACCAAAAGAAGTACAATCCAGCATTTGAAGCGCGAGACAGAGTTCCGAATCATGGCCTGCATCCATACCCAGGAGAACGTTCCCACAGTGGTAAACATTTTAGAAGTATCAAATGCTACAGAAGAGAACCCTGTTGCAGTTATAGCCCTTATCCTCGTCGAGCTTGTAGGACGAAGCATCCCTGTTCTCGTAGCACACCACCCCGGGGACACAATACAAAGCAGCATTGGCAGCAGCACATCCAAGTCCAACCAAATTATCAAAGCCTTGGGGCAGTATACTGAGTGCAATGAAGGGCGCGCCACCCTCCAACCATTCACTTCCATCTCACATTATCAGACAATGCATGATGACATTATGAGGGTAGCATTTGAGAAGAGGGCACACATTGTGATCCTGCCGTTTCACAAGACTTATGCTATAGATGGCACCATTGGGTCAGTAAACAGAGCGCACCAGTCCCTGAACCTCAATGTACTTGAAAAGGCTCCTTGCTCTGTTGGAATCCTCATTGATCGTGGGATCCTTGGTGGTTCAATGTCAGTTCTCACCAGCCAGTATATATACCATGTTGCTGTGATCTTCTTAGGTGGTGTAGACGATGCCGAGGCACTGGCCTATGGCTCTCGCATGGCGAGTCATCCAAATGTGGACTTAACAGTTGCACGGTTTCTTCTCTTTGGAGAAGAGAACTGTAGAGAGAGAAAACGGGATACCGACTTACTTGAAGAATACCGACGAGCTCATGTCGGAAATGAGCGGTTTGTTGTGGTGGAAGAAGTAATAAAAGATGGAGCGAAGCTGTCTTCTGTTATTAGATCAATGGTAGATTGCTTTGATTTGATGTTGGTGGGCATGCATCATCAGGACACTCCCCTTCTTTCGGGGCTTGGTGAGTGGAGTGAGTGCCCAGAGCTTGGTATCATCGGCGATATGCTTGCTTCACCGGATTTTCGTTGCTCACTTTCAGTACTAGTGGTGCAACAACAAAGAATAGCAGGAAAACCAATTAGTCGGACTGCAAAACCAGTTGATAAAGAACCACTAATTCATGGTGTCCCAGATGAACTAGTCAGATCATCATGGACGATTACAGTGAATGAAGAGAATAGGGGTTAGAATTTTACTCTTTCGTTTTCATCCTCTTTCATTTATCTGTTGTTTTGTTCTCTCGTTGATTGGTTTCTCTTGTTATCTAAGGGTGGCCTCTGTAAATTTCCTACGAAAAGAAACTGAACAATTCTTTTTATTTTTTCATAAAGATTTCTTCATTCATTTCCATGCAAGTCTTACTGCCCAATAGACCGAACAAGATTGAGAAATATGCTGAGATTCTAAGAAATCAAATCAAGAATACACCTTTTATGATCACCAAAATTGCAAGAACTGTTTCACTTACATCAAACAATTTACATTTGGGTAATAGAAGTGATACATGTAAAGCAAAGGACCAAAATCCATTTCTTTTGACATCTGTCATCTGTGCCAGCATCTTTTAAAGAATTGTCTGCAAATTAGTATATGAAAGTATAAAGTGGGATATCACCTCATTTGTTTTGGATTTCATCTACACTTTCCTCTGTGTTGTTACATTCCAATGCAACCTGGTTAGTAGAATCCGATGTTTGGTAAATGGACGGTTCACTCTTCGAAGCTTGCAGTCCAGTAAAGCGTGCAAGATCAATCCATTGCTGCAGTAGTTAAGAGGTCATGTTAAAACCCAATACCATGCAGCAGACTATAATTGCATCTTCGTTATTGAGATGGAACAAAGGTTCACATAAAAGATGTGGTTTTGTAACCCAGTCAATATCACAAATGGTAAAAGATTCTCAGATGTAGTGAAAGGCTCACATAAACCAACAGCATACCATTAGTAGCTACTATGAGCAAATACCATTCGTAACTACTATTGAATACACTGAGGAAATGAACCAGTGTACACATAGGAACCTGACTCTCAGTACGAAACAAACTTTTGTTGCCATGGCGTAATTGGTCATGAAAAAGTAAAGGAGAAATCAACTTCAGCATAAGATGAAAGGTTATCAAGATGATACCTGAGTTCCCCAGTAAGAGTTTATTGTCCAAGAAAGAAAAGAGATCATATTTACGAGTAATGTTTGAGAGGAAAATTCGTCAGAAAGTCTATGCTCCACTAGTCCTGCAATAATCTGCATTGCATTTAATTCTAGTGTCAATGACAAAAGAACACGAAGACATGATCAAGATGTATGAAACTATAAACATGTTTTTATTTTGTTATATTGCAAGGGATAAGAAATAAGAGGGCCCCTTATTTCTACCTGATAACGGAGATTTGCTGATGTTCCGAGAAAGCCTCCATAGATTATTGCTGTTTTAAGTATTGGGCTTCTTTTCTTTTGCTGATCAGTAACCAGAGCTGGATTAATGAATTTACGAACTGCAAATAGAATATTTGAGGAAGCAACAGCCCCGATACTGGAAATAAATCCAACACTAGCTAGTTTTAGACCACCCAAAAGCACAGATGCAAGTCTATGATTGATACTCCAATCCTGCCCCACAAGACTTCTGAAAAGCATTATCTGGAATGGACCCAAGAAGACCTTTAATAGCGTCCATGCTATCAGGGACATCCATTTCATCAGCATATGAAAGGAATGACAATGTTGGAGCAGGAAGCCACACTGTAAAAAAATCAACAACTATCCCCCTTAAAGTATCCGTGATCACGTAGTCCAGCTCCTCGAAGAAATTTTCTTTTCGCCTCTCATATTGTGCTATTAAAGTAGTCGTTATTGATATAGATTCTTCTATAGCTAATCTATGCAAGAATTTGGGATCTGCCAACAATCTTTCCCTGAAACCCTGCATCCAAATGAGCCATGATCAACTGCTGTGCCCCTTCGCATGTAGCTTCACTAACATTAATTGGTTGTAATAGAAATATAAGATAAGTTTCATATGCTTAAATACCTATCAAAAGTATAAAAGACTTAAACCTCACCTGGAAACGTTGAGTAAGTTCTGAAACAAGAGGATATTGCTCCAGATCAAAGAAGTTCTGTAATACCTCTGGAGATACCAAACCAAGATCCAGTCCTTTCTGAAGGTCCTGAAAAGCATTTCAAAATATGGTTCTCTTGAGAGAAGGAAAGCAACATCATTAAGAAATTGATATAGTTATTTTCTAAAAGCATATGCAGCTTGTTAACCCACCCCATGACATCTTCCCTTGCCCCCATATGTCATCTGCTAATCCAATATGGCTTTTTGGTAAAGGCAGGCTTTCGGCAAAATTAGCAATTGTTGTTGTTCAACTGATTCCACTAGCAAGTTAATGATCCCAATAGCTAACTACTAGTTGCACTAAAACTACAAACCTCCTACTAAACACATGAGTGGTAAGCACTCAAATGCGTATAGAACTCCTACATTAAATTCAACATTAAAAAGTGTAGTGTAGTTTGAAAATAAAAGTTTATAATCTTAAAATTCCCTAGGAGTTTAATAATGAGCTAACCTGTGGAAGAGCATCTCTTTTCCTGCCTGCCGCATTCATAACTCAAGCAATTTCAGCACGATCAAAACAATTCCTATTGCAGGCTCTGGCAGCAGAATACCACAAGAAATCAGCAACAGGAACTTCTCCCACTCGCCGTATGTCCTGTCTTTCAGGATCAAGTAATATAACTACTTGGTTTTTCTTTTGCATCTTTTTTGAAATTCTGGCTGGCAATCCAGTCCCTCTAAGCCCATACTTGACATGGCTTGCACCTGTCACCACCACTAGCAAACCACTTGCTCCTCCACCTTTCATGGCCTTTAAGATAATCTTGGACATGGTATAATCCTCAACCACTCTTGTTTGTGCAGACAGATACGAGCTTGGCCCAAATGGAACAATCTGATTCGGAGAATTGCTATCAACTGGCGATCTGCGCGCGATCGAAGTGAAGCCTGAGATGAACCCCGAACCTGCTGGGGGAGCATACATTTTACGATCAGCCTTTGAAAGCCCACGTATTCCCTCCACTTGAACAGTCCGTAAAACCTATGAATACAAGATTAACCACTTGTTCACTATGCAATCCTTACTAAACTTGCAAAACACACATTACAACTTAAGCAATCACACTTGTGTATTCAATTTCAAAACAAAATGCACCATCATTCATTAATGCCAGCTAATTTGATTAATACAAATGTGTAAAGAATAGAAGAGTACCGCGAGTGGAGTACCACAAGCCACAAGTCGAACTCCATTATCTCGGCAGTAACTCAGAAGAGGCTCATACTCCTGCCAGCGTTGCGGCGGCCAATGTGAAGTGTATGACTTCAAAGCTTCACCATCTATGCTGCCAATCATACATATACACAAAACCATCCATACAAACAACAACAAATCCAATAATATCAAATTGAAGAGAAAAATAAGCAGCATTTCAATTTTAAAAGATATATAATAACCTTTTGTTCATGTACTGATTGAGCTGCTCCTGAAGATCACAAGGAAAAGCTTCAAGAGCCAAAGACAAGGCAATCTCACTCTCCAAGCACCTCTTGTTCAAATTCCTCACAATCTCAAGCTCCAATTCCTTATCGTCGCGAATCGGAACCTGTTCGGCTTCGCCTAGATACACAATCCGAGCGTTCATCACCTTCTCCCAGACCTTACTCTTGTCCTTACCCACCGCCATCGGCTCTCCGATCGCCAGTGGCGGAGGGAGTTCAGGACGAGTGTAGGCCTTTGCCCACAGTAGATTTTGACAAATCCCACCATTAGTAGGCAATTATCCTCTATGTGCCCACACTGCACTTATACATGTGCCCACACAAGGACTTGCAAACCCCGACCGATAGATATTGTATCCCCACATCTCACGTCCCCGTAATCCCTTACAATAACAAAAAAAACGGAAGCTTCTTTTGTACTCCATCTATTCAACAAATAATTGACTCTTTTGTACACAGAACCCAAACAAATATATGAACTAAACTATGGAAGAAACACGGTCGTCAGACACCCAAAGCCCCAAGCCCCCAACTGAGTCTTCTCTGCTTCAAGAACCTGCTACCGCCTACCGCGTCAAGAACCAAGGGCAGCCAAGTTTCTGCAATGTAATTATTGTCGGTGAGATTACTTGCTTAAGATTCTGATTCGCATTATCGCATATACGCAAGTTTCTGATTTTCAAAGGAATTTGGGATTGTTGGTAGAATCAGAATTCGTTGTGTTTGATAGAGGACAGGAGTTTGTGCATGTTTTTAATCGAGGTCGGAAGACATGTTTTATCTGGTTTGTGTTTATGACTAAGTTCTGATGGTTTGTCTATGTTCTGTTTTTTTATCTGGTTTTTGTTTGAATTGTCATAACTTGCACTTTGAATCTTTGGTATTTGATGCAGTTGTAACTTGAAAGCTGTGAGTAGAAGTCATGGAAAGGTTCTTTAAAAGGAAATCAGACATGTTGCAACCCCCTGCAAATTGTGAAATATCAAAGGACATTCATCTTGAGGCAGAGATAAATTTGTCAGAACTACCATCAGATCCTGGATTGCGAAAGCAAATTTCAGACTACCCTTTGAGTATTCAAGACCAAGTTCGAAGAGTATATTTGCAAAGGGATCCTTGTCAGCCTAAAGATCACAAATTTGTTAAGACCAAGTGTGGAGCTAAGTATAGAAAGTTCATAGTTGCTTGGTTCAATGTTTTTCCTAACTGGCTGGAATATAGTATAGACAAAGATTGTGCATATTGTTTGTGTTGCTACCTATTTAAAACTAATTCCGGAGATCAAGCAGGTGGTGATGTTTTTTCTAGTAAGGGTTATCGGAATTGGAAGGAGAAATCAAGGCTATATGTTCATGTCGGAGACCTCAACAGCGCCCATAACCTAGCTTTGAGGAAGTGTGAAGATCTCATGAATGAAAGACAACACATTCGAAATGTCATCAACAAGAATGCTAAGCAATCCAGAACAGATTATCGAATTCGACTCACTGCATCAGTAGATTGTATACGGTTCCTTCTAAGACAAGGTCTTGCATTTCGGGGCCATGATGAGTCAGAAAATTCAAGCAATCAAGGTAACTTTGTTGAGCTTTTACAATTTCTTGCTGATCATGATGAACAAGTTAGAGCTGTGGCATTGAAAAACACTCCAGCAAACCTCAAATTGACATCACCAGCAATTCAGAAAGAGATAGTAAATGTTGCAGCAGTTGAAACAACAGATGCTATAATTAGAGACATGGATAATGCATTGTTCTCCATTCTAGTTGATGAAGCTAGAGATGTTTCTATAAAAGATCAAATGGCCGTAATTTTTCGTTATGTGGATAAAAGGGGTTGTGTGATTGAACGTTTTATTGGCATTGTACATGTTGCCAATACCACTGCCAGAACACTCAAAAAAGCTGTAGATGAATTGCTTAGTAAGCATAAACTGAGCATATCAAGTTTACGTGGTCAAGGCTTCGATGGAGCAAGTAATATGAGTGGGGAACTGAATGACTTAAAGACACTTATTTTGAAGGATAATCCTACTGCTTTCTATGTCCACTGTTTTGCACATCAGCTTCAGTTAGCTTTGGTGGCTGTGGCAAAGAAACATTGTATTGTAGGTGCTTTCTTCACATCAGTTGCTAATGTTGTGAATATTGTTGGTGCCTCTTCCAAACGTCGAGACATTCTTCAAGAAAAGCAGGCTCTTAATGTTATTCAAGCATTGAAAGTTGAAGAACTTTCAAGTGGAAGAGGGTTAAATCAAGAAATTGAGATTAAACGTTCAGCCGATACACGTTGGAGCTCACATTATGGTATGCTCATAAACTTTATAGCCTTGTTCCCTTCCATCGCTGATGTGCTAGATGAAATTGCAAATGACAAAGTAGGTTCTGATCAAAAAGATAATGCATACATTTCATTGGGGTTATTGCAATCTTTTGATTACATATTCAGTTTGCATTTGATGAGGATTGTACTTGGTATTAGTCATGAGTTGTCCCAAGCATTGCAAAGAGATGATCAAGATATAGTAAATGCAATGGATTTAGTGAAAATATGCAAGAGAAAGTTGCAGGATTTGAGGGATAATGGATGGGATTCTTTACTAGACCAAGTTGTTATTTTTTGTGGCAAAGAGAATATCATGGTTCCCAACATGAGTGAGCAGCATGTATGTAAAGGAAAATCAAAGCGGAAAAGTCCAGAAATCACAAACTTGCACTATTATCGTTTTGATTTCTTTTGTGCTGTGATAGATCTCCAACTTCAAGAGCTGAACAATCGTTTCAATGAGGGAAATACAGAGCTACTCCTTTGTATTGCATGTTTGAGTCCGAATTATTCATTTTCTGCTTTCAACAAGGAACGTTTGATGCTTCTTGCTAGCTTTTATCCGACTGATTTTTCTACAACAGAGCTATTGGTACTGGAGTCACAGCTAGATATATATATTGATGACATGCGATCAAACACTAAGTTTCAAGACTTGCATGGGATTTCTGATCTAGCACAGAAACTTGTTGAGACAGGAAAGAGTAGGACATATATGTTTGTCTATAAGCTCATTACCTTGGCACTAGTACTTCCGGTTGCAACAACCACAGTTGAAAGAGCGTTCTCTGCCATGAACATTGTAAAGAATAGAACGCGAAATCGGATGGGAGATCAGTGGTTAAATGATAGCTTAACTGTGTACCTTGAGAAGGTTATCTTCAATGACATTGATAATGAGGCTATAATTCAAAGGTTCCAAAACATGGCTACACGTAGAGGACATCTGTAGCTGGCTTAAATTGTTCTGCAGGTATGCATTTATGCTTTTTTGAATGTTAATTTTTACAAGACAAATGGATGTTTTAGTTTTCCATTGCTAGTAGTGTTAAATCATAGTCATATTACCTGGAAACTAACATATCAAACCTATTTTCACATTCAGCAATTTAATGTCTTTGAGAAAGAAGTTGAGCAGCGTTTTGTTATGGAATGAACCAGCTTGAGCAGCTTTTGGTTATGGAGTGAACTAGCTTAAGCAGATTTTGGTTATGGAGTGAACCAGCTCTTGGTGACAAGTCTGGTTATACCATGTGCATTTTATTATAGTCCAGGCCTAGACTCTTGTTTTGTGTTTCTTTTGGGAAGATGCTTGTTCCATGATGTGTTAGAAGCCATTTTTGTAAATGTATGGACTTGCTGAAATTAGGGATGTATAAAATCATATATTGAATTGGAGTTGTGAATATTATGAAAAGTGTGCCCCATGGATGCATGGTTCTGCCTCCGCCACTGTCTATAGGTAGCTTTCTAGTTTTCTGGAGAATCATTATCATGCAGTACTAGTGATTATATAGAAAAATGATTCCAAGTTTTAGTTTGGCCTAACTTAACGTATAGCATACATGCTTCCAATCCTACTACTTTGTCTAAAAAGATAGATGTGAATATATATATGCTGGTCATTAGCATAAGCTCTTAGACTAATTGATGGAGATAGACTTGGACTTTTGAGTCAAAAACAACCATACGCTTTCTTTTTGTTGATGCAAGCATACCTAACTAACGCTCTCAAGACGTACAAGGAGGATAACTATAAACCAGATAACTAACGCTACAAGGAGGATTTAGCAGCACTAGAGGAACAAAGATAGTCAGCCATGAGCTTCAAGTACTAACACAATCAAGTAGCGTCTATGCATTACAGAGTTTTCAAATATACCAGAAATTGGTGCATCTGGCTCACTTTCTTCACCTTCCTCCTGGCTCGCATCTCTCTCATTATTCTCGTCAGCTTTCTCCCTCAGCAGCTGGGGGAGCTCCACCAACGAGAGCCAATTCGTTTTCTAGTCTCCTCTGCAGAGAGAAGTTGCCTAACATAATTAAATAAATCTAGCAAAAAATGAAACAAACAGAACGACGAGTATGATTGCTAGGTTTAAAATGTCCAACAAACAAAAGTTGGCTGATGCAGATTGATTATCGATCAGTGTTGGGCATACTACAATGATCCCTAGCAGCTATTTCTAACACAAAAGGACTCATATGTGAAGTCCCTAATGCCAGAAGTTCAATCTTCTTCACTCTAATACCAACAGATTCACATTAATACTGACAGTAACATAACACCTGTATGAGCAGATTTCACATTCTAATAGCTTCTGTTATTTACAATCAGCACCACTCAACACCATTTCATCAAAAAGCACCAATCTTTTTAGCTTAAACACTACCCCTCTTCACAAAAGCATCAATAACAAAACACCAACACATAAACAAGCCCATTCAATAATTAAAACTAAATAAAAAGTTAAGATGACCCCCTAGGGGGGAAATAAAGATAAACAGTTGAAGCCACAAGCATATCTTGATTCTTTGCTTCTTTGATCTGGACTACTGTTCACACTGCTTATATATTATGCTATGTAATATGTATTCTCAAACAGAAGTTTCCCTAGGGGGAAATATGATCTGAGCATCAGTCTTTACTGCCTTAAGTTTTTCTTCCTTAACTCCCCAGGACCGTTCTGAATAACTTTGGCACACCTGCCTGAACTTTCCATCACCCAAATAAAATCTCCGAAGCTCATCAATGACCAGCTTTTCTAGCTTTGGTGAAATCTCTAGGATACAAATGGCCAACTCTGTCTCGTACCAATAACCCTCGAGTCCCAGCATCTTAACCCAGCATGTTAACCATTTTCAAATGATCATTTGTGAATCCAGAATGGTTCCTTATCTCTCTTTGATTAGGCTTAGACCAGTCTTCATATATCAGTATAATTACAAGCTCTTCCAAATAGGGTGCAGCCTCGAGAAGATCTAGCACAAAATTGACATCGACGATGTCTTGCATTCTATATCGAGATACATCAATATCCAAGCTGAGTTGCTTGAGATTTCCATAAGTTGGTATGCTGCTGATTCGGGAGGATCTCGGTGTAATATGCAGATGAAGAGTCTCAAGACCTGGACACAATGCAAATTGCATCAGTGCTTGAGGTACTAATGTTTCACTTACCCTTCTGTTGGAGAAAAAAATTCTGGGTAACTGTGGAGCTTTTATATAAAAAGAGCTGCATTTGGAATATGGAATGTATTCCAAGGAGGCTAGATTTAGTGCCCGAATCTCCGTTTTGGTTCCCTCCTCACTGTCTATTACTTTCAGATGAGTTAGACGATCACCTGCAACTAAAGGACCCGCTTGAATCAGCTGGCATCTATTTAAGGTCAAGCTTTCGAGTAACACACAAACAGAGAAGAGATTTGGCATCAGAGATTGATCAAAGACAACTTATCTTAAAGAAAGAGTAGTTAGCTGACCAAAATCAGCAGTAGCATGTCTTAAAGTACAACTCTCTAATGACAAATGTTTTAGATTTGAAGTCGAGGCAACATGTAAACTCGGAGGAAAAACATAAGCCGAGGGAAAAACATAAACCGAAGGAAGACGACCAAGCAGTGTAAGATGAAGCTCTTCAACCCCTTTTGTAATTGCGAAACGAATCCATTCATCAAGACTGACATGAAATTCTGCATGAACAGGAGAACGCCATTGCAATCTGAAAGAGTCGACCTTGTTACCTTGATATTGCTGCAAATATTTACTCACACGCGTCTCCAAAAATCTCTGCACTGGCGGCACTGCTGCAGCTACACCCAATCGTCCAGGGGACCTTTTCCCCTTGATTTGCTCCCGAAGACGTTGAAATAGTTGAGTTCAAGATTGCGCCTTGTTAGTATTGTTGGATGAGAAAGAGTCTTCCAATGTGGAGGGGAAGCCAGAATAGTATTCACTGCGTCTTTTAGAGGTAGCAATGAGACTATGGATTCCATAATGCAAGCCGGCAACTCGGTAATCCCACATCTTCTTCTACGTTTTTCTTGCTCACCATATATCACCATTGCTCAACTTTCTACGGAGGAGGCCGGCGTACTAAAGAAAGAAAAAGAAAAACCCTAATGAATCCCAAGGCTTTAAATACTAATAAGACCAGGGGATGGGCATATCTAGGACTCCTTTCGGCTTCAGCTTAAGGATGTCTGTTCTTGATCCGAAATTTGTGTATGCATGACATGTACGACACAATGTTAACTGTTTATAACAATTCATATGTTAAATTATCATATTTTTATATTATTTTTTATAATCCTAACAATTTATATACGTGTATGTACACACCTTGTACTGAATATGTTTTCAGATTAGATTAGGAAACCGACTCTCTCGCCCTAGGACTCAATATTTGTGTCCATGATCCAAAGGAGTTCTAAGCCCAATTAGATAGTTGGGCCGGTCCAAATGATTTTAGAAAGGTCTCTGCCACGCTGGACAAATGCTTTATTCCTAGTGGCTCACATACACTACTATATCACACTCTTCTCTTCTTCGGTTCTTCCTCATGTAACTAAATTCGCTCCATAAATCTCACACGTCCCCAGATCTCTCTCTCCTCCTCTAACCAACACTCCGAAACACCCGCCACATCTCACGCGCCACCGCCCAAAATGTCCGCCCCACCGACACTCCCCATCACCGACCCCCAAACGACGTCGTCCTCCGTCTCCCAGCCCCCCATCGCCACGCCCGCCTTCCGCGCGTTCCTCTCACGCTTCACCTCCTCCATCCGCTCTGGTTTCTCTCAGCGCCGCCCCTGGTACGAGCTCCTCGACCGGAGCTCCCTCGCCCGACCTGACTCCCTCACCGAAGCCTACTCCCGGATCCGAAAGAACTTCACCTATTTCCGCGTCAACTACGTCACTCTCCTCACCGCCGTCCTCGCCCTCTCTCTCCTCACCCACCCCTTCTCTCTCCTCGTCCTCCTCTCCCTCCTCGGCGCGTGGGCCTTCCTCTACCTCTTCCGATCCTCCGATCAGCCCCTCGTCATCGCCGGCCGGACGTTCACCGACGCCGAGACTCTCATCGGCCTCGTCGCCTTAACGGTCATCGTCGTCTTCTTCTCCAGCGTCGGCTCGCTTCTCATCTCGGCGTTGCTGATCGGATTCGGGATTGTCTGCGCGCACGGCGCTTTTAGGGTTCCGGAGGATCTGTTCCTTGACGATCAGGAGCCAGCCAACGCCGGATTCCTCTCGTTCCTCGGTGGTGCCCAGGCTGCTGCTACCGCCGCGGCGGCGCGTGTGTAGGTGGATCTTGAAGCAAGGAGGTCTGAGGCTGATGGCTATAAAGGTTGGTGAGGCCAAATCTGCTTTGTAATTGATATTCAATTTGTTTGCTGAAAGATAGAATTTATGTAGATTGGATCTGGAATTTCTAGTTTGTCTTTAAATTTCAAGATGTAATGCTACTTGTTTCTTAGTATAACTTTTGATTTCGATGAATTTTGTTCCTCCCTTATATAACTGAAATTTATGAATTTTGTTCCTCCCTTTATGATCTGGTGAGGGTGTATTGATACTGAAATTTGTTTGATTGCATCGGAAATGGTAATATGAGTAAGAACTTTTAGTTTAAGATTTTTCGTTATATGGATAGTTTATGATTAGTAGACTTCAGTAATTAGAGTTAATGTAGAAATTTTCTAGTAGGTGATCATGTTCCTAAGATTAGTTTTAGTGGTTGTAGTCTGAATTCTTGTGGAATAGGTGTTATAGATTGATCGGGATGAAGATGTACAAACTTTGGATTGGAGAAATAACACATGTTTGGTTTTGGTAGTCATGAGCCCAAGTTCAGTATTTGTGGGTTTATTGTGGAGTATTGGGGAATAGGTGAAGACAGATCAAGATGATGATTTATACTGCTTTAGATGATGAGCTATACAAGGTTTAGATTAGAGAAATAACACCGAGTTAGGAATTAACACTTGGGACAAAAGGATTGTGAGATAGAGATAAAAACTGTTCAGTGGGCTGTAATATTTGCTATGATGATGGAGCATTCATGTTGCTAGGATTTCATAGTTGGTTGGTAAGATATAACTAATATGTTGACACTGGTTTGTCTCTGGAAGGCCGCTTCTGGCCATAGATTGTCTAGTCCCTTTGGGAGATAGGTCGGGCCATGTTTATGATTAAGGGGTTAGGGAAGTGATGTTAGTGCTGAGTAGGGGACTGCTGGGCAGAAGTACTACCTGTATAGTTTATTCAATGCATATCAGTATAGTTTATTCATTTGAACCATTGTTGCCTAGTAGTCTTGACGCCATATCATAGGCTCCTGGAATAAGGTGGATCATGTAGATCAGCACTTACTGATTTTAGTTTTAATCTTGTAAAAAAATGTATGCTGTGGCTGTTTTAAGCATGGTAAACTTTCAGATGGGTATCCTTCAGGTTTGCATGTGCAAGTTGTTGTTAGGATAAATCCTCACTATCTCTATCGCCCAGTTGCCTAGAAAAACCTAATAAGTTCCGGAAACTTTCTTGCAGATGAACAATTGTAGACCTATGTCTCTATTTTGCGCTTTTCTATCCCTTGATCCTGCATTTTACTGATTTTAGTGAAAAAGCCTAGAAAAACCTAATAAGTTCCGGAAACTTTCTTGCAGATGAACAATTGTAGACCTATGTCTCTATTTTGCGCTTTTCTATCCCTTGATCCTGCATTTTACTGATTTTAGTGAAAAAGGGTCTTGTCGGCTTGGCATTCTATCCTTGTTCTTGTGCTTCTACAGTTCTACCGTAATGCCTGATTGGTTTGATTATGTTATGATTGTTTTCAGATGAATCCTATGTATAATAGGGTTTACCCCAACAGTCCCCTTATCATCTACTATGCTTAGTTTGTGGCCTGATGAATTACTTGCCTTCAAGTGTAATTTTTATCATCATGATTCAATACTGATGTACCCGACTGCTGGTTCTATAGTTCTGATAACCAATTAGCTGACCAATGCAACAATGCTATCCTTCTTTTCTGTAATGTTGGATGAGTTGGCAGGTTCAAATCCAGCTTTGCATCTGATTATATCAATGAACGAGGTTGTTTCTTCTAAATGAGGAATTCAAATGTCTTGGTTCATCTTTTGTAATTCCAGCTTTACATGTGCTGCAAAGGCCGTTAAAATCTATTATTATGGTATCATGAACTCCCTAGATCAATCATATACTGAGCTACATGAACTGTTTTGTAAAGGCCAAAGATAAATCATAAACTAGAAAGGGACGCATCATTCTACTTCCCATCTTTCTGCCAAAAATATTTACGAAAGCTTCATCTTCTGGACCACCTTCGACGCCCTTGTCACTCTCATGACCTAAAATGAATGTCATGTTTCCCAAAACCTAATAGGGACATAAATGACCTACTCCACATGGATGACCTCCTTTCTCGTCGCTTCCTTCTCTAAATCCTTCCTCATTTACCCATCCTTTGGCACAATGTATCTCTGAAATGGAAACCCGAGAATCGACCGGAATGCAACTCCGACTCGGTTCTGGCCAAAAGGGTCTAGCATTAGGAAGGTTCCTAATATGGTACAAGTACACAGGTGCTGGGTGACGATGCTTGGGCTGTGCGGGACCCTAAGAGCAAGATAGCCGTTAGGGGGAGCCATCAGAGCAATAAAACGACCCAAACTTCGACGAGTTCAAACTCACCTGAACCACGAGGGATCTCCAAGAGAAATACTCCAAACCCAGCCATTATGGTTTTTTGGGTACTACCATCACAGACCAAGGCTGACCAGACCCAGCCACTTCTATTATTATTGCCTCTGAATTAACAAAGATAGAAACTAGCCGTTAGGATTTTGTAACAAGAAGAAGAAGAAAGAAGAGCGTCTGCTACCCACATGTCTCTCCCAACTACAAAGATTCTGCTCTGTCACACGTGCCTTGTCACTCTCACTAAACCCACCTCTAAAGCCCTCCATTACTTCACACTCACCTCCTCCCCAACTCTCATCTAGTCTCTGCTCCCTGTTTCATTCACTCTCCTTCTTCTTCTTCTTCCTCCTCTTCTTCAATACTTCTGTGGTTATGGATAGCCGGAACCACATTTCCGACACATTATGCGGTTGCCTGATTAGTAAAGGGCACCGCATTTCGCATAAGAGGAGAGAAAAATGGAAGAGTGGTAGTATTCATTTACACAATTCGTTGATCTTGCTTCCCCTTTTATTCTTGTGTGCATTGATCCCACCGGTTAGCTGTGAGATTTGGGACGGCGTTATAGTCACAGCAGCCGACTACCAATCCCTGCAGGCGTTCAAGCACGAGCTGGATGACCCTAAGGGGTTTCTTAAGAGCTGGAACGACAGCGGCTACGGTGCTTGCTCCGGCGGCTGGGCTGGGATCAAGTGTGCTCAGGGGCAGGTCATTGTGATTCAGCTTCCTTGGAAGGGCTTAGGTGGCAGAATCACTGAGAAGATTGGACAGCTTCAAGGGTTGAGGAAGCTTAGCGTCCATGATAATCACATTGGGGGATCAATTCCTGCTTCATTGGGCTTGCTTCCAAGCCTTAGAGGTGTGCAGTTGTTTAATAATATGCTTTCTGGTTCAATCCCACCTTCATTGGGTTTTAGTCCTCTGCTTCAGAACCTAGACCTTACTAATAACTCTCTAACTGGGTCAATCCCAGATAGTCTTGCAAACTCTACCAAGCTTTATAGGGTTGCTTTGAGCTTCAATTCGTTATCTGGGTCGTTCCCTATTAGTCTCACTCACTCACCTTCCCTGACTTTCCTTTTGATTAGTCACAATAATCTATCAGGAAACATACCAAATGAAATTGGGTCTCTTTCGAATCTTAGGATACTAGATTTGTCTAGCAATGCTATCCATGGAAGCTTGCCTGCTAGTATTGGTGCATTGCAAAACCTCTCTATTCTCAACTTGAGCAGAAACCAAATTCAGGGTCCAATCCCAACCACTCTGGGAAACATTTCCACTCTTGCACAGCTTGACTTGTCACTAAACAATCTCAGTGGTGCAATTCCGGCTACTCTAGCTGATCTTCCGCATCTTGGTTTCCTTAATGTCTCTTACAACAACCTCTCTGGTTCTGTCCCAACTCTTCTCTCCCAGAAGTTCAACGAAAGCTCTTTCGTTGGGAACATGCAGCTATGCGGGTACAGTGCTTTAACCACATGCCCTTCTGAAGCGCCTTCCCAAAGTGTAGCTCCAGCACCTGAGGTAGCAAAACGTCGTCGACGCAGACTTAGTACCAAAGACAGAATTCTCATTGCAGCAGCAGCACTTCTAGTAGTTTTGTTTTTACTCTGTTGCATACTGCTTTTCTGTTTGATCAGAAAAAGAGCTGTATCCAAATCAAAGGATGGCGGGGGAGCTGGGGCCGGTGCTGCTAGAACCGAAAAGGGAATTGCAGCTGGTGGGGGTGAAATCGAGTCTGGTGGAGAGGCCGGAGGAAAACTAGTCCATTTTGATGGGCCAATGGCTTTTACAGCAGACGATCTGTTGTGTGCAACAGCAGAGATTATGGGGAAAAGCACTTTTGGGACAGTCTACAAGGCCACACTGGAGGATGGGAGTGAAGTTGCAGTGAAGAGATTGAGAGAAAAGATTACTAAGAATCAAAGAGAATTCGAAACAGAAGTGAATATCATTGGGAAAATCAGACATCCAAACCTCTTGGCTTTGAGGGCTTATTACTTGGGACCTAAAGGAGAAAAGCTTCTGGTTTTCGACTACATGCCTAAAGGAAGTCTGGCTGCATTTCTCCATGGTAAGCATAATTCTAAGTTTCAAGTTTGATTTCTATCTACTAAAACTTGTACTCGCATTCATTTTGATATGGTTCATCACCTGTGTTGTTTTGTTGCAGCTCGCGGACCTGATACACCTATTGATTGGCCTACAAGAATGAGAATTGCAAAGGGCATGGCACGAGGCTTGTCCTATCTCCATGGCAATGAGAACATCATACATGGGAACCTTACATCTAGCAATGTTCTACTTGATGAGCAAACTGATTCTAAGATTGCAGATTATGGTCTGTCTAAGCTTATGACGGCTGCTGCGAATTCAAATGTGATTGCAACAGCTGGGGCACTAGGGTACCGAGCACCCGAGCTCTCAAAGCTGAAGAAGGCCAACACGAAAACTGATGTGTACAGCCTTGGTGTGATCATGTTAGAACTCCTAACAGGGAAGTCTCCCGGCGAGCCAATGAATGGTTTGGATTTGCCTCAGTGGGTTGCCTCCATTGTCAAAGAGGAGTGGACGAATGAAGTTTTTGACCTGGAATTGATGAGGGACGCGTCTGTCATCGGGGATGAGTTGCTAAACACATTGAAACTGGCTTTGCATTGTGTTGATCCTTCCCCATCAGCAAGGCCGGAAGTACAACAGGTTCTGCAGCAACTCGAAGAAATAAGACCCGAAACAGCTGCCAGTTCAGCTGATGATGGAGCTGCAGAAGCGTCAATCCCTTCAACAACAAGCGAATGAAAGCAGATTCCAGGACCAGTGGTTACAGACTAGTTCACTATTCTTTCATTCTTCCAACTTTGTTTTGTTTTGTTACACTTCATCAGTGTTTGTTGTAAATACAAGCTTCTGTTAATTTAAGAGCCTTTTGCGATTTGCAATGAAGTCTGGTTTCTTTACCATGTCAGGCTAAGATTGAAAGTTAGATGTAATCAATTGAAAATCGCATGGTAGGTGTTACCGAAAAAATGGATGAAGCATAACCAATTTTCAGGCTAGATTATGGACGGCGTGCTTTTATTGTACATTTCAAGTTTGCAATTGTAAACTGGGTCTTGGGTGAGTGGTACTGTATTGGAAGGACCACTGACCGATGGCAAATCTCGACGTGGAAAACAATATACAGAACAAAAGACTAGCTTATATCATATCAGTTAGACAATGAGAGATTTAGACATGTCTATCCATCTTCCATCGATTTTATCGACATGTTTTATGATTGGTCTCTCTCATCGACGTCTAAGATGACCCGTTTATTACCAAGACAACAATCCACTGTTTTATCAAGCAACAACTCATACCACCCTGATTCACCAAACAGCTACTGTTTTTCTATGCATTCAAATTTGCGAAAACTAGAGGCTAACCACATGTTTTGATCAAACTAAACCTATAAAACCTTGCTTAAAGTAAAGAAGATAAGAGAAAAAGGGCTGGGAGTTTTCAGTATCCTATTTGAATTGGTTAGGATGAAAGCTTCTTTGTATAACTCAAATGGGATGTCAACTTTTACTAGTGTACATGTGAAATATAGAGAACTTACAATGAAAACCTAAACACAAAAGTTTACAGCAGAAATGTCAGCTGCCATCTTTTGCATATCCACTAGTTTCTTCCGCAAGTTTTTCCCATGCGTTTGCCATCTTTTCTGCATATCCGGCCTGGTATACACAAAACAAAGCATAATATTGTTCAAGAACTTCCAAGAAAGTCACCAATAAAATGAGCTTTAGAAGAATAATTACCTGATTAAGAACAAACCCTTTCAACATTCCCATAAAGTCATCATGTCTTTCTCTGTCAAGCCTTTCAAGTTCGTTCCTGTTATTTTCCTGCATACAGTAAAAGGTTCTCCATGAATCATGCTTCTTTTAGACATTCATCTCTAAATATACAGCTAGGCGTTGCAGTTCATTGTTTGTCACTTTTGAACTTCCGATATTGCCCATGATAATGAGGACTTGCATCTTCAAATTCCAATTATTGCAAATTAAGAACTCATATTTACTGAAATAAACATGATTCCGGAGGAAGTTCAAGCATTGAGTGAGTAAGTACAAATACAGAACGAAAACCAAGGCAATCTGATTGCATTAAATAACATAAAGAACGACATCTAAAAAAGACTCTTGCTAATTCCTATATCTAGCAAGCATGCATGTCATTCAGGTGTCCAACAACAAGAAAAAGAGGAAAGTTGGCATGACTTGGTTTAAATGTGGCTAGATCATTTGTTGAGCAGTGCACTTGCACAAGCATGTTGGACTAGAACCCTCCATAACGAAGTGTTTTGCCAAACACCAACACAAGACATGTTACAATCTCAAGTTAACCATGAGAATGAACTAATCAGGTTCCACTATGCAAAGGCAATATACAGACAGGAAATGACTGTTGCCATTTCACCTTCTAAAAGATGAGTAGCTCTAGAAGCAGGGCAAGTGGCATACACTTAATTGGAGAAGGGTGACCAATTAAAGAGTACAAATTTGAGCATTATCCAAATGAGAATACCTTTGCTGATAGGCGAACTCAATGGTTTTCTTGTTTATTTAGTAGCCACCTATTCCAGATTAACCATACTCTTACTTGGTACTTATACTCTTGTGAATGGCAACTGAGATATTATGCATTATTCATTTATTATGTAATCAACAGGATTTCAGAGTTTCTCTTCTATTGTCATTTTCTGGATTCAAGGGTCCATTTGCAGATTTCAAGATTTTGTCTTAACTTCCTCACTACCCTTCCACGATCACTCTGTGTCAAATGGTATTTGAAATCTCATGCTTATTAACAAAGCTTCTAAGTTTAAAACACAAAGTAAAGTGCAAACAGATTACATATCAAGGTGAAATTAGAAAGGGCATATGAAATACCAAGGACCCCCAATCAAACAGGTACAGCAGTTGGAATCATATTTAAACCATGAATTATTGGTAGATTGAGATATGATTAAATGACACTGAGTGAAGATTTGAGGCCATACAAAGAAACAAGACAGATCTATACAAGATGCAATTTCCTAGAAAATGAATCCAGAAATCAACGATACAAATTGAATAATCTAGGTATAGAGGCCTGAAATCTTACCTTGATGCGTTCATACTCGTTAACTGCACAAGCTTTGGCTTCCTCACTAACTTTTAAAGTTTCTTTTAACTCCTCTATTTTCCGCATCCTAGACCTGTCTCCACCAAATATTTTGGATGCTGCAGCTTCAAGCTTCTCAATCCTTGACTGCAGGGAAACCAAGTCTGATGAAAGAGTTTGCACCGTTAGTAAAGCGCTTGTTCGGTCCGAAAACGCACCGTTAACTGCTAGCATTACTCCAAGATATTCATGGAGTTTGTCCTGCAATAAATTTGAAAACATTATGCTCAGACAAAGCAAGAAAGATTATCCTCTTATGGTGATCAAATTTATTAACTTACCAAATGTTTAACAGTTTGTGAATTTAACTCGCGGTACAATCGGCTAGATTTAACAGCTGCTGTGGCCACATTTTTCATGTCAGTGGCTCGTGTTGTTTGGGATTCGAACATGGCGCCTTCCGTCTCAAGCTTCGTCAGCTTAACAAACGCCAAACCCAATTCCCCCATAGTCTCTCCCATGTCTTGCTGAGCTTTTACCAGCAACTCAGCCTGCAAAGCACAAGTAGGAAAAACATTTATTATGAAAATCTATACCGACATACAGCTCAACACGTTATGATACCCTAAAACCTTGCCCACTCAGTCCTAGAAAATTATCATCATTCGCAAAACCGTTACGAAAAACTATTTAACAAACAATGCTAGATCATGATCAACATAAACGGTTAATCTTTTGACCCTCACGAAATCACTGTAAATCAACATGATCACACTAATGCAGTTCATATCTGGATAGCAAAACTAGTACAAACCTGCTGCGACAAATTGCTAAGCTGTTGCTCAAACTCAACCACCTTCTCCTTCCTCTCCAAGAACTCCTTATCCTCCTCAACCACAATTGGCTTCACACCTCCCCAGTCATTCACCACAGACTGTTTCAACTCCCTAAACATCCTCAGCAAGTCTCTACCGCCCTTGGCCGGCTGCGCAGCCTCGTTCGCATCCACCGCCTCTCCAACCAACTGCCTCGGCAGCCTAACGGCGCCGTCCAGCATCCTCGACGCCACATCCACACTCCTCATCAACGGCAGCTTCCCATTCACGACCAAAAACACTCTCAACTCCTCGCTCTTCTTAATCGCCGGATGCGCCGCGAGCTTGTTCAGGTACCGACTCAACGCCGCCCTCCTCTGCTCCACAAACTGCTCGATTTGCATCACCTGGCTCTCCACCACGCTCTTATCCGGTCGGATTGGGATGAAGAATCCACGGTACGACTCGGCCAACCGGTCCGCTAACGTCACCACGTCCTTGAACCGCCGCCGCACAGTGAACTCCGATCCGTCGCCGCCGTACTCCGGCATATTCGTCCGCGTCGTGATCAAGTACGTGTAGTAGGAATTCCCGCCGGGGACGAGCGAGTTCGAGAGGTCGAGCTCCTTCTGCGGATCGGAGACCCACACCTTGAGGAACTCGAACTGGGCCGGAGCGTCCGATTCGGGCTCGGGAGCGGCGGCGCCGTGGCCGTTGGATGCGCAGGAGGAGGAATCGAAGGAGGTGAAGATCGCGTCCGCGTAGGACGGCGGTTCGAGGATGGAGTTGAAGTGTTGCGAGGCGGAAGCGGAAGAGGAAGCGGGGCTGGTGTGGCGGTCCATGAAAGGTGATGGTGACGCGGCGGTGGCGGAGGAGGGAGAAGACTGGCCGTTGGATAAGGGGGGAGGCTCGTCAAGGACGAGAGACTCCATCTCGTCGGAGAGGTCGGATTTTTCGTCGCCCTGGTTTTCCTGGCTCATCATTCTGGGATTAAATTTTAATTAAAAAAGAAGAAGAAAAAGAATTATCAAGGCGGTGGAGGAGGAGCTGTGCATGAGTTAGACTGAGTCGAGTGACTCGGGCGGGTCAAGGCGGAGGAGCCCCGGATTGCAAATTCTGGGTGCCGACTTGGACAGTTGGACTAAACTCAATTCGAAGCGATGACGCTGCTTCCGCCACGTAGTCTGCCACGTGTGATTACAGTTGCACTGCTTGCAGTGGATCTTGTGTCTTCATTTGCATGTTTGGGCCGAGAAAGGAAGCGTTTTTAGGCTGAAGAAAGGAAGCGTTTTGGGCTCTAGTTGCAGACAAAGATTTTGATAATTTGGGCCTTTGAGAGAATCAGCGCAGATTCAGATCCAAGTAGCACACCGTGTTATTATGATCAGTTTAAAGGTGGAAACACATATTCTTACGAGAGACGGCGTGTGAATAGACTGTGCAATCTTAGCTATTTATATATTGGGAGCCTCTGCAAGTCCAATAAATTCTTAGATTTTAGTAATTGATCCACATAACGTCATGTATTTACACACGGTAGTGACGGTACACATAAGACTACGTACTCTCTAGTCTAGTCTAGTGCAACACCAAACAGATGTTGGGTACAAATGATAGTTTTGGAATTACCTTTTATATTTTCATGAAGGTAAGATGTCCGATTTCCATGAATTAAATACATAGTTGTGCAATCGATATCATAAATTACTAATCAAAGCCTTAATAACTAAGATTATGTTAGGTAACATAGACTATTATCACATCACGTACAATATAGAATTTTCACCAAGTGTTACTGTATGAATGTATGTCAGTTCATTTCCATGGGGTTAGAGGCATCGTTAGCATAGAGTTGTGACTTATTTACTACTTGAAGTCTTATTAACTAGGTTTTGCCACAGTTTTTCCCCAATTCAACAAATGAACATCATCTTTGGGAACAAAGAAGATGAATAATCCATGTTATGTAGTCCATGATGCTCCACCTTAATTACGAGTTTCTTAGCCATGTCATCTGGTGATTTAGGCCATATGAATACTATTATGAACTAGTTACAACTAGCACATAAGCAAGCAATCTCGATCATATATGTATGAATAGGATCGATTTGCGTTTGATACAATTAGAAATCTAAGTGACATCGTAACCACTCACAACTACTCATGAAAACGAAACCCCAAGAAAAGTAGCAGAAAGAAAGAAGATGAGCTAATGGAAATCCAGATCGATATGTAGCAGGAAAGCTCGTCGAGGAAACGACCTCAGAGACCAAAAATGACTTTGCTCTAGTCAATCGTGCATATTGTTTTTTCCTTGTTTTTTTCTTTCAGAAAACAGCTAACTCGTAACGACTGCTCTTCTTTTTCTGATTCTTAATATTGTTGTCAAAATTATGAACAGTCAATAACAAACTCCATGCACCAATCGACTTTTGTCAATTGCTAATTTAGTTAATGATAAATCTTGTTCACCTATCTAAGCCTAATTAGTTCACATCAGGGTCTCAGGGACATGCTTATATTATACGAGATCTTATAACTGTGCGTTGTCCATGGCCTCGTCTTGTTCTAGTCAGCTTTAATAATTCCTTGTGTTTTGCCACTATGATATATATTATAAACTCCTAATTCGGAAATGAAAAATAGCATGGGATATAAATATATATAGTTATTATTTTGGTACCAAGAAACAAAAGCTTCACGTAATTAACTAATTGGTTACTAAACTATTGGATTAGTGCCCATACCATGAATCAATTGGCAAAGAATTAATCAAATTAAAGGAACTAGCTAGTCATGCATGGTAGCTCGATGCAGTGAGCTTATGAGCTAATTCAAAGAATTAATCAATTGTGCTAAACTAGCATATGCACTTTTGTTTTGGAATTGCTGTACACAAGTTCATGTAACTAATTAGTTAAATTTTGCTTCTTAACTATTTATATATTGGGAAAACTACTTAATTATTACTAGTAATTGGTAATTTTTACTTCAACTAGCTAGCTAGCTACTAGCCAACACATTCTTGGAACCAAAGAAACACATAGATTACTATTTACATGCACGACAGTTCACCTATCTGAAGTAATATATTAATTGATTTTAACTTTCAGCTAGAACTTTTAAGCAGATCCATGTCTCTAACTAAATTGCTGTTAGACTCAATCAAATCTTCATTGCAATGCTTGCAACAATTATGCCACCTAATTAACATAGATGACTTCATCTACATCACTTTACCTTTCAAAGGGAGGGCAACCAATTGATTTGAACTAGCTATCTTGGCCCACAATTAACATCAATTAGAAACCCCACAAATCTCTTGCACTCCACCATCAAACACTTGTCTACCCAACTCAACTATATTCTTCATTGAATCAGACAAAATATGGGGTTTTAGTCTGATTCTAGATATATTAGTAGTCTGATTTTGACATTAAATTGTTAAAATCAGTTGCTTGAGGCCTTTATTTTGTATTGAATATTCACACATAACATTGCAATATATGAGGAAACTATTTCAAAATAACAAAGGGTAGGTATTTCCACCTTTCCCTAAAGACTTGAGGCAATATTAGTTTCCATTTCCACCATATACAATGTAATTAGAAATAAAATGATATGCATGAGCTGGTTGAATTCATTGTGTATAATTTGTATATATTCTCTGTCGTCCTTCGCTTATAGCCTCCTTATATCTTACTTTCAAGAAAAGAAAATTGAAAAAGAAATTTAATCTACATGTATAGGTAGTGAGTGATACAGGAGATGTTTACATGTATGGTCTATCTTGCAACATTTCGAGTGAGACCAATTTTCAATCGTATGTTAATTATGATTAGGGTTCTAAATCGAATAATGGGTTGAACTCTGACTCGTATTATCTAGAGGTGTCTTTTGTTCTTGGGAGCATTACGATTGTCTTTACATATTGAAAAGTGGGAATACACGTACTCTCTTTTGAAAAGATCTATCTATGTTCTTGTAGACCAATGAGACATATGCCGACTAAATTAAACACAGTTTTATGATAGAAATTTAACCAACTATTAATTGTGGGACTTCTTCGTTATCTCACTTTTTTGCTTGGTTGAAATTAAATCCATAATTTAAAGACGTGAAAAGCAAGCATTTGATTATTGAAGAAATAGTTCAGTCTGGATATATTAGGCCAGTGGGTGCAACAACTGCCTTCTACAGGGTTGAACTAAGTTTCGAATCAAGACCTAATCTGCCAACCTCAAATAGCATTCTCACTCCTCAGACTCTTCCTATAAAACCTCACCCTTCCTATCACTTCGTCACTCAACCCTTTCAGATTGCAAAGTTCTAAGCTCCCAGAGCTAGATAGCTACACAGATCATCGATCACCAATGGAGGTTCTCAACAGCTCCATTATCCTTTTAGGCCTCTGCCTTCTATTGGCTTCATCGACAATGTCCTCCGCAGAACCCAAAACCCACAACCACGAATTTGTTGTAAGTTTGATTTCTCTATATATTCATCATGTACGCACGTTTAGTTTAGTTATTTCTGTTCATGGAAATGGATGAATACAGATTCAAGCAACACCAGTGAAGAGGCTGTGCAAAACCCACAACAGCATCACCGTGAACGGCCAGTTTCCCGGACCAACCTTGGAAGTTAACAACGGCGACACCCTCGTCGTCATGGTCACGAACAAAGCTCGATATAACGTGACCATTCACTGGTAACTATTTCTGTTCTGTACCTTGTTTATATATGCGTCATGAAAACCTAACATGACGTCAATTTCAGGCATGGAATTCGCCAGATGAGGACTGGATGGGCAGATGGGCCGGAATTTGTAACTCAGTGCCCGATTAGACCTGGAGGGAGCTACACTTACCGGTTTACGATTCAAGGTCAAGAAGGAACACTGTGGTGGCATGCACACAGCTCTTGGCTTAGAGCCACTGTTTATGGAGCCCTTATTATTCATCCTAAACAAGGAGACTCGTATCCGTTCACTAAACCAAAGCGCGAGCAAACGCTTCTTCTGGGTGAGTGGTGGGATGCAAACCCTATTGACGTCGTGAGGCAGGCGACTCGAACCGGAGCTGCTCCGAATGTTTCTGATGCTTACACCATCAATGGTCAACCTGGTGATCTTTACAAGTGCTCGAGCAAAGGTTTGTTTAGACTTTCAATTACCATCATAGTGTTTTCGATACGCTACGATGTAAATACACGATACTATATGGATCTTAATCTTTGACTTTTATATGCATAAATAGTTTTGGTGGAAAAAATAATAGCTCAACTTTGTTATATATGCAGACACAGTGATAGTTCCCATAGACTCCGGCGAGATCAACCTCCTCCGAGTCATCAACGCCGCCCTTAACCAACAACTTTTCTTCACCGTGGCCAACCATAAACTCACCGTTGTCAGTGCCGATGCCTCGTACACAAAGCCTTTCACCACGACCACCCTCATGCTCGGCCCCGGCCAAACCACTGACGTTTTAATAACCGGCGACCAGCCACCTTCCCGGTACTACATGGCTGCGCGTGCCTATTTCAGCGCACAAAACGCACAGTTCGACAACACCACCACCACCGCCATTCTAGAGTACGAGTCTGCTCCATGCAGCAACTGCAAAAACGGTCCATCAACTAAGCCCGTCATGCCGCCACTCCCAGCTTACAACGACACCAACACCGCCTCCGCCTTCACCACCAGCTTCCGAAGCCCTAGAAAAGTCGAAGTCCCCACCGATATCGACGAGAACCTCTTCTTCACCATCGGCCTCGGACTCAACAACTGCCCCAAGAACTTTCCCTCCAGTAGGTGCCAAGGCCCTAACGGCACGCGCTTCACCGCCAGCATGAACAATGTTTCTTTTGTGCTACCAAACAACATCTCCATCCTTCAAGCTTTCCAGCAGAACATCCCCGGGGTAGTAACTTCTGATTTCCCGGCAAACCCTCCGCAGCAGTTTGACTACACCGGCAACGTGAGCCGATCACTGTGGCAGCCCAAGTCCGGGACCAAAGGATACAGGTTAAATTACGGATCAAGGGTCCAGGTGGTGTTGCAAGACACTAGTATTGTCACACCCGAAAACCACCCGATTCATCTCCATGGATACGATTTCTACGTCCTTGCCGAAGGGTTTGGAAATTTCAATGCCAAGACTGACACTCAAAAATTCAACCTGGTTGATCCTCCTATGAGGAACACAGTTGCAGTACCTGTGAATGGTTGGGCCGTCATAAGATTCGTGGCCGACAATCCAGGTAGCAATCAGCCATGATTAGACTAATGTGTCAAATATTATGTACCTTTAATCGAACCCCGACTAACATATGCGTTTGATTATTTATGTAAACAGGTGCATGGATAATGCATTGTCACTTGGATGTTCATATCAACTGGGGTTTGGCTACGGTTTTCCTGGTGGATAACGGAGTGGGAAAGCTCCAATCAGTTGAGCCTCCACCGGCAGATCTTCCTCTGTGTTAAGAATCTTGATCATCGAAGCATCGAGTCGAAAACCCATTACATTACAGGGTTTCTCATTTTTCCCATGATATTTTCCTAGTTTCAATTATGTTGTTCTTAAATCCCCTGCATTTTGGGGTCTAGTTTGTGCTTTGTTCTTTTTGATAATTAAAATGGGATTAGAGGAGATAGTGCTGGGATTTCAAAACCAAGTACTATTTGATTTATTCATAGGGCCGACCCATATGTTTTATCGATTTCTAGCAGTTTGTATTTCCATTAAGAAAGCTTAACAAACACTCAATAGATTATGAAATGTTTGTTTTTTTTTTTTTGTTATTCCTCTGTTTCTGAAGTAGTGAGTAGAAATCATTTCTAGTGTCTTATATATAATCGTAATGTCAAGTTTTCATACCAACATCTCTCATCTAGTACTTGGTTAATTAAATACTCCAGAACTAGAAGATAGGGTAGGTAAATGTGGATACAACAAAAAAAGGAAAACAGTTCTGGGCAGAAAGAAAATCAAGCTACAAGTAAAACCTATTTTTGTACGAAAAATTGAGACCCTTGGGTCAACAATTTCTAACTTATAAGTCTTACAATTTTCTAACCAAACTATCTAGGCTCTTGCTACTACTACCAATAAGGCAACAAATAACTGACTAAAAGTGCCAACGTCTTAGATTAAAAATACCAATGCGTTGAACCAAAAAAGTTGTGATGCCTTGGTTGAAGTACCCCAAATTCAAGACTTGAAGCTGCTCACATATGCATGTTTGTGCAGAACCAAACACTTTCTCAAAATGAGTAGATTGAGGCCACGAATCTTAGTCCTCATTGAGGTCAACAATCATTTTTTTTTTTCATCGTCAACGATCACTTGTTTGTCGAAACTAAAAAGTTCATCGATCCTACATCGTCAAACTGGTGTTCAAGCCACCATCTATGGTTACCCATTATACTAACAATTTCTGCTTTCTTGCAACACCAACACATTCACCATCCCATCACAAAAATCCGCGGAAGCAAGCATATCGCCAATGACTCCTAGCTCTTTTTTTTTTTTTTTTAACCAAACAAGCCTCTGTAATTCATAAAAAGAAAGAAAAAAAAGTACAAAAAGAGAGGGGGACATGAACCAAAACCTCTCTAAGAACCACATCAGAGAAAGTACTCAAAAAGAGCACTAAGGGTTGAAACAAAAGAGTAGAGAGTGAGTGAAAAGAGCAACAGCCTAAACATGACCTATATATATGTCTGTAGAAGCAAATGAAGCAACCAAACATACATATGTGAAGACAATGCAACAGCAAAAAAAAAGATGGAACACACCTCCAAAACATCAGCAACCATGAAGCCTATACCATTAAAAACTAATCCCACATCTACTAAAGGTAACCACCAACCCAAAAGAGAATCAAGCATATCGAATTCAGGCAATGCGAAAATTAGGTAGACCCTGCAAATTATGAACAAAAGCAGCTGAAACACATGAAGGGCAGGAGTCCCACCAATATTGTCCCTCATGATCCACCCCAAAATTAGCTAAACAATCAGCTACCTGATTCCCTTCACAAAGAATATGAGAAAAACGAACTTGCATAGAAGAGAGAATGGAACAACAATTGATCCAATCAGCTCTTAAGCGCCAAGGGACTGAGCCTTTGTTATTGGCAAGAAAATGAATTGCAATTGCTGAATCACACTCAATCCAAAGTGAACGCCATCCCTTTCTCGAAGCCATAGAAACTGCATGAATTATGGCTTGAAGCTCCGCTTCTAAGGCAGTAGCAATGCCCATGGAACCAGCAAAACAACTCATACAATTACCCCAGTGGTCCCGGAAAATACCACCATAGCATGCCGGCCCCGGAGAACCACGAGCAGCACCATCAGTGTTGACCTTGAATTCAAAAGCATTACGAGCGTGCCAATTTACTTCACGAATTTGATGAGGTTTTGAGGTTCTCCCGTTCATACCAAGAGCACGTAGAATACAAAGCTCATCTACGGAGTTGCGCATTGTTCCCAAACCCCAAGAATCAACCTCACGAATTTGCAGCTTGATAGAGTGAATCAAATAATCTGGTGTTAAGCAGTGCTCATCAAACCGAATAGAGTTTCTAGCATTCCAAAGAGAATAGAAGCCAGCTCCCATCATTCCCCACCAAAGCAGTTGCAATTGAGTACCAAAACCACATTGAAGAGGATAAGAGAAGAAAGTATAAATATCCAGAAAATAAGTACCGACCTTAAACCAAGAAAATATTTCACTCCAGACCTTCCTAGAGAAAGAGCACTCAAAGAAAAGGTGGTGGGCTGTCTCAGCAGATGCATGACAAAGAGAGCACCTGGAAGCAAAGTGAAAGCCTCGCTGAAGCAAAAGGTCATCTGTTAAAAGCTTACCATGAATAAATTTCCATAAAGTAATAGAGTTTCGAGGGCGAAAACATTGACGCCAAACCCACCTATCCCATGGAACAATTGTTTGCTTACTTCTCTTAACCTCATATGCCATAGATAAAGATAATAATCCATCAGAAGAATCTAACCACACTAGCTTATCCTCCACATCTGAGTAAGGAAGTCTTATAGATAAGATTTCTGACCATAGAGTAGCAAGATTTGTGTTCAAATTAGAAGGGCAGTACCATGTGTCATCCTTAATGAAATCTGAAACTTTAGCATTCAAAAGTTTGGCAAGCTGCTGCTCAATACCCAAATTTTCAACAACCGAACCATGAAGCCAATTAGCATGCCAAAAGTCGATTGACTTGCCATTACCTACCAACCATTTAGAGCTGTAGAAAATATCCAAAAACAAGGGGCGGATACCAGGCCATATAGATGATCTTTTATAGTAAGAACATGGCTTCCCTGAGCGCCCAAGAAACCTAGCAGAAAAAAACTCAGCTGCCAACACTACCAGAAAATGGGTCTTGGGCGACGAAACAAAAAAAACCGTGCGACGATTTTTTTTTTCGTCGCCTAAGAGAAAACTTGGCCGACGAAAAAAAAATCGTCGCCTAAAGTTGAACTTTAGGCAACGAAAATAAAATCGTCGCCTAAGGATAAATTTCGTCGCCTAATATAGAAACTAGGGCCTAAGATATTTATATCGTCGCCTAAGTGTTTTATTTTTTTATTTTTACTGGGCCGACGAATTACACTAATTTCGTCGGCCAAGAGTAATCCGAATAATTAAAATAAAATAAAACACATTTAAACTTCATTGTACAGGATTTTTTATTTTACTCTTGGGCGACGAATTTAACAAATATCGTCGCCCAAGTATTATCTTGGCCGACGAATTACCCTAATTTCGTCGGCCAAGATAATCCGAATAATTAAAATAAATAAAGCACATTTAAATTGTAAGGTAATGTTTTTTATTTTTATAGCCCCGTCAGTGTCTCGTCGATTGGAAACTATTCTCAGTTGAATGTCTGGCCAGATTACGTGATTTGGATGGTCGAATAGCCGTTTCCGTCCGTTTAAGGGTTTGACTGCGCCGATTGACCGGACGGATCGAGCCCTTATCTTTGTCAGATGGAGCTGAATTTTTTCCCACCCACGTAATTCGTTATGCTAGTCATACCTGACGGTCGGTTTTCAGTTCCTCTTCTCCGATCACCAAACTCACGTTATATGTACTAATGTTGTATAACTTTTTTATATAAGTGTTGAGTTTAAGTGTCGTTTTGAAGACAACGTATACGTAGAGGCCTCAAACGCAAAAAATTTGTGAAATAAGATATGACCGGAACGGCGAAATACGTCAACCCGTGGAAAATAAAGATATTCCGGTAAAATTTCACTGCCGGTTGTTCCGGTCAACGAATTTCTCTTATTTCTACCTAGTGGTAGCCCTATCCTAGGTATTTATTTTTTACCAAATTTTTATAGCCCCGTCAGAGTCTTGTCGATTGGAAACTATTCTCAGTTGAATGTCCGGCCAAATTACGTGATTTGGAGGGTCGAATAGCCGTTTCCGTCCGTTTAGGGGTTTGACCGCGTCGATTGACCGGACGGATCGAGCCCTTATCTTTGTCAGATGGAGCTGAATTTTTTCCCACCCACGTAATTCGTTATGCTGGTCATATCTGACGGTAGGTTTTCAGTTCCTCTTCTCCGATCACCAAACTCACGTTATATGTACTAATGTTGTATAATTTTTTTATGTAAGTGTTGAGTTTAAGTGTCGTTTTAAAGACAACGTATACGTAGAGGCCTCAAACGCAAAAAAGTCGTGAAATAAGATATGACCGGAACGGTGAAATACGTCAACCCATGAAAAATGAAGATATTCCGGTAAAATTTCACTGCCGGTTGTTCCGGTCAACGAATTTATCTTATTTCTACCTAGTGGTAGCCCTATCCCAGGTATTTATTTTTTACCAAATTTTTATAGTCCCGTCAGCGTCTCATCGATTGGAAACTATTCTCAGTTGAATGTCCAGATTACGTGATTTGGAGGGTCGAATAGCCGTTTCCGTCCGTTTAGGGGTTTGACCGCGCCGATTGACCGGACGGATCGAGCCCTTATCTTTGTCAGATGGAGCTGAATTTTTTCCCACCCACGTAATTTGTTATCCTGGTCATATCTGACGGTTGGTTTTCAGTTCCTCTTCTCCGATCATCAAACTCACGTTATATGTACTAATGTTGTATAACTTTTTTATATAAGTGTTGAGTTTAAGTGTCGTTTTGAAGACAACGTATATGTAGAGGCCTCAAACGTAAAAAAGTCGTGAAATAATATATTACCGGAACGGTGAAATACGTCAACCCGTGAAAAATGAAGATATTCTGGTAAAATTTCACTGCCGGTTGTTCCGGTCAACGAATTTCTCTTATTTCTACCTAGTGGTAGCCCTATCCCAGGTATTTATTTTTTACCAAATTTTTATAGTCCCGCAAGCATCTTGTCGATTGGAAACTATTCTCAGTTGAAGGTCCGGTCAGATTACGTGATTTGGAGGGTCGAATAGCCGTTTCCGTCCGTTTAGGGGTTTGACCGCGCCGATTGACCGGACGGATCGAGCCCTTATCTTTGTCAGATGGAGCTGAATTTTTTCCCACCCACGTAATTCGTTATGCTGGTCATATCTGACGGTAGGTTTTCAGTTCCTCTTCTCCGATCACCAAAATCACGATATTCTGAATTTTATGATATAACTCTTGGCCGACGATTTTCTTCATCTTGGGCGACGAGATTTATAGTGAAGAACATCGTCGCCCAAGTAGACTATCTTGGCCGACGATTTTAAAAAAACAGGGCGACGAATTCAAAAATCGTCGGCCAAGATTATCTTGGCCGACGATTTTCAAAAAACAGGGCGACGATTTTTATAGAATCGTCGCCCAAGAACGCCAATATAAAAGACAAAAATTCAGAACCCTAACCATTCGCGCAGCCGCTCACAAATCCTCTCTCTCTCTCTCTCTCTCCGAAAATCCACTCTCTCTCCCTCTCTCCGACCTCGACCCAGCCTTCTCTCTCTCCCTCTCTCAAACAATTTAAGGTATAACCCTAAAACCCTAAATTGGTTATGTTGATGAAAATTTTAATTGTTGTTGTTGTTGTTTGAAATTGTTGAAATTGTTTAAAATTGTTGAAATTGTTTGAAATTGTGAAATTGTTTGAAATTATTGTTTGAAATTGTGAAATTGTTTGAAATTATTTGAAATTGTTGGTGAAATTATTGTTGTGTTGTGAAATTGTTGGTGAAATTATTATTGTTGTTGTTGTAATTTAGGAAATTAATGGTAAATTAGGGTAAATTTGTGTAAATTATGGTAGGATTTTAGGGTAAATTATGGTAAATTGTGATGTAAATGATAATTGTAAAATATTAGGGTTTACGGTTTAGGGTTTAGGATTTGTGGAAATAATGTGTAAATATATTGTAAATGATTAAATAATTTCTGATTAAATAATTAAATAATATAAATTATAATTGTAAATATATTTTGGAAATTTTGTTAAAAATAATGTATTATTTTTTAGTAAGGATGTAAATATTCGTAAATTAATTTTTATGATGTAATAATTGCGAATTAATGTAAATAATTTGTTATGTGAATTAAAAAAATATTAAATCCTATAATAACTATTAATTTTTATTTGTGTTATTATTGTTGATAAATTTTTCAAAATTTATGGTTATTTTTTGTTAAATTAATTATAAGACGGTAAAATATTTTTAATAAATTTATGGTTATTTTAAACAGGATGGGCATGAGGAGAACTTCTGGACAACATTCGGGTTCGAGGAGCCAATATTCCTCGGACGGTACCTCAAAGTCAAACAACCCGTTGGAATCACCGTTGATCGGGTTTCCGTGGCAGCTGACGGCCCGACATGCGGCGCTTAGGAGTGGCGCGAGCGGCTCACGTTCTGCTGGCCCGTCATCCAGAGATACTTCCCCGGTCGCGATCTAACACCGCCCCCACACAGTCGTCCCCAACCGACGGTGATGGCGGGTCATCCGGGGTCCCTATGGTGCCGTCCGGCCTGTTCCTTCCTCCGACGATACCGGCGATACCTCGCGTCGATGAGGAGGGTCGACCGATTTGGGAGCAGCTCCCGCATGTGGCACCGCACGAGGCCTATATCTACAGGGAGTTTCCCACGCCTCTTCATCCCGTGAGGGTCTCCGAGCAGGCGGACGGAGACGAATCCGTCGGCTCAGCCTCATCCTCAGGTAATTTATTATTACTGTTTTGTCGATTTAAAATTTTTTTTTTGTAAAAATGTATTATTAATATTAAATTTGATTCACAATGTCACAGTCGCCGGAACGAGAAGGCGAAACAGGAGAGGCACCGTCAGCAACAAGGGACTCGATAGGGCGGTCGAGTCCGCTGGACGGATCGCCATCCCGTTTTCCAACAGGAAACCGATGGACGCCGTGTTGGGAAACCGGTACACGCGCGCCGCGGGAGGCATCATCCGCTCCAGGCTCCCTATGTTGTGGGGAGTCTGGAGCCAGGTTCCTGATAGAGTGAAGGAGATGCTCCATCAGTCGATGTCGGTGAGTTTACTCGATCAATTACTATTTTTTTAACTAATAAATTATTTAATTATCGAAAAAAATACTAACAAGTGGTAATGCAGCAATGGTTTGTGGTTCCCGAGGAAGGACGTGACTGGGCGGACAAGGCCCATAGGGAGAGGTACCTCTATTTAATAATTTATTAAATTTTATTTTTTTAATAATATATTTAATATTTTTTTTGTATATGTAGGTTCAAGGATTGGAAACACGACCTCCGGTTACACTGGAAGCAGTACGGGAGCGACCGTTCGGGTACCCCGAAGTAGTTCGAGTATCGGGAGTACGAGTGGCGGTGGCTTCTTGTCACGCAGTTCAACGACCCTCACAAACAGGTAATTCGTAAACAAATTTGAATTAATTTAATTAGTGAATTAATTATAATTGTATGTTTTTAAATATTTACTAACGATAATTTTTTTTTGAAGCACCTCGCCCGGGTGAACGCTGAGAACCGGCAACAGAACACAATCAACCATCGTGCCGGTTCGAGGCCGTTTTCGGCCATCATGGACGACGTGCGGCGAGAGCGGCCAGAGAAGAACCCCTATGTGGGGACCTTTCAGAGGGCATATCCTCATTCTGAGGAGGATCTTGTAAGTTCCTTATATTTTTTAATTTTAAATTTTAATTACATTTTATTAAATGTATATTAATATATTTTTTTAATATATCCAATTAGGCGAGGGTGAGGGAGGCGGAGCAAGAGGTCATGAGAGGCATGGTGAACGACACATGGCCGGGCACGGCAGAGGATGACATGTCAGAGGCCATGTCCAGGATCGACACTTCAGATCCTACCGTTGGGGCGGGGATTATGGCCACTGCCTTCGCGCAGCGTTCCAACACCTACTACTGCAGGGGTATGGGAGGCGCTGGAAAGGGGATCCTGAAGACGACGCCAGGATTTCAGCGCAAGGGAGCCGCCGGAGCCTCAAGCAGCAACTGTCGGCTACAGGATCAGTTCGAATGTCTACAGTCTGAGCTGGAAGCCCAAAGAGCGAGGGAGATGGCGGTGATGGCGGAATCATATGCGGCTTCCACGGCTGCGCATATGGAGCGGCTGAATGAAGTCACCAATGCCAACCAGGCGGCTATGGGACAGTGGATGACTGCCTGCATCGCTGCACATGCGGCCGGACTTGATTTTCCGCCCATGCCTACGCCTATACCATTACCTCAGTGGCCCCACCCTCAGCAGCAGCCTCCTCAGCCTGACCAGCCGCCGCCTCAGCCTCAGGACCCTCCGAACGGGAATGATGAGTTAGATTTCGAGTTTCTCCATAGGCAGATGGACTGAATTTTTGTAATAAATTATTTATAAATTTATAAATTTGTGTTATTTTTAATTAAATTTTAGTATTAGAAAAATTTAAAGAAATGCCGAAAAAAAATTCCAGCAAAAATTTAAAAAATATTATTTATATATTTAAAAAAATTATTTAAATATTTTTAAAAAAAATTAAATATATCTTAGGCGACGAAATTGCTAAATCGTCGGTCAAAGACTTACCATATAAGACGACGAAAAAAAATTATCGTCGCCTAAGATGTAGTGATCTTAGGCGACGAAATATTTATTTTCGTCGCCCAAGGTTATAAGATCTTGGCCGACGAAAAAATGTTTCGTCGGCCAAGGTTTTAAATCTTGGGCGACGAATATTTTTGGGCGACGAGAAGTAGATTTTAGGCGACGAAATTGTTGTCGTCGCCTAAGAATTACTCTTAGGCGACGACCGAATGAACTTTCGTCGCCCAAGTTCTTGGCCGACGCACTTTTGCCGACGACGTCTTTGCCGACGATATGTCGTCGCCTAAGTTCTTAGGCGACGAAATTTTTTAACAGGGCGACGATTTTTTTTCGTCGCCCAAGTTCAAATTTCTGGTAGTGCAATGAAGACTTAGTTAAGCAGTCCCAAATTTTTTTAAGGAGGAAAGCTTTATTTAGAACCATAATATTACGAACTCCGAGCCCACCCTCATTCAAAGGAGCACAACATTTCTTCCAAGCAACTGGATGATAGGCTCTAGCTCTGGATTCTGCACCCTCATTCAATGACTCCTAGGTCTGGATTCTGCACCAAATCCACCATTTCTTCGTCCTTCAATGACATATCCGAATGCCTTCGTCCCACCATCACAAGGTCGATTTCTCCCTCCAACTTCCTAATCGCCTCCATAACTTGTACACCATCGTTTACTTTGATATCATGCCAATTCACATGATCATAGTTCTCAATGGATCGGACCTCAGCTTAAACTCCTCCAACAACAACTCATCCAGCTCCTCTTCACTATGCTCGTTTTTATTGCTCATAACAAACCTGAAAACCGTCATTCACATTGTCGGATTGCCTAGCATGCGCATTGCATAGGCTAACGCCTCACGGTCGTCAGCGCCACCGATGAAAAACAATGCCACATTGTAGTAGTCGGACAAGTTTGCCGAGCTTGGTCTACTAGACAAGCCTGCTCTCTCAACTAATATTCCCACCGTACACGGCGACAATGCTTGCACATTACGGTTGAATTGGCGTATAGAGCTAGTCTCAGTGGAGCCAGCAGCCATATACTGGTGGTTCTCATTAAATGGGAGGATAATTAGTGGAACTCTCTTGTCCTGAGCTAGATCAAATATGGTATCGTGCATCGATTTGTAAGGAGCGATCATTTTATAGGTTTGGACTACAACGTTTCCTTCAGACTGTTTCGAATAGCTATCGAGGGATCGAACCAATTGATGAGTTGTTGGATCAGTGATCAGTTGTAAGCTTTTGCTCTCCTTGTTGCAAAGAGTGATCAGTGGTGTGGCGCGGCCAATGAGCTCAACTGCATGAATTAGATAGGCAGAAATGGGCTTTCTTCTGTTACGTATGAAGCTTCCACGAGTTAAATCATGTCGAAGAGACTTCCTTCGTCGTGGATACAACAAATAATACGAAAGACTCCAGAGTTGGCTGCAATATTTGATTGGATATTTCCAACTTCTTTGATGCTTGACGCTTGTATAAGAATAGTACAATTGGTGTTATGATCATGTTGTGTACCAACAAACTTGACACTAGTCGAATAAAGACTTCCCTTATATTCGACAATTTCATTAATTAAGGCTTAACCAGCTCTTTACTTAAAAAAAAAAACCATTCATCACTTTCATTATGTGCTACCGTATTAGGACAAGTAATGATAGAGATATACATGCATATTGATATTACGTTCTATCTCTTCATTTCGAGTTAGAATCTCAAACACAAAAAAAAAAAAAAAACCGTCATAACAGCACAAAATTCCGACCCATTTTGTCAACCAAACTAGGCTAAAGCATCATGGCTACAAAAATCAGTTCTATTCCTCTCTTTCTTGAGAATAAAATCAGTTCTATTCTATTCAGCTAAATTTCTGACATAACTACCAGGAAACAAGTTTAAACATTCTTCAGACATTAATCAAACGCAGATTTAGAATTCGAATTTCTCCCGGAGCCGCCGGAACGGAAAGCTCCAATTCCTAACTCCATGCTCTCTTGCATCACCAACACGTTCACCGTTCCGTTACAAAAATCTGCAGAAGCAAGCATGTCGCCTATCACTCCGAGCTCTGGATTCTGCATGAAGTCTACCATTTCTTCATCCTTCAACGACACATCCGCATGTCGTCGCCCAACCATCGCAAGATCGTATTGTCCCTGCGACTTGGTAATGGCAGTCATAACCTGCACAGCATTTTCCACCTCGATCTCATTCCAATTCAACCGTTCATTCCCAAGGTTCCCTAGCTTAAACTCGTCGATCAACGACTCGTTGAGGCTGAACTCTATCTCCTCATCTGGTTTATTATCTGTCTCAATAACACGCACGATGAATCTGAACACTGTCATTTCCACGTTAGGGTTGTCGAGCATGCGTGACGCGTAGGCTAACGCCTCACGGTCATCTGGTCCACCAATGAAAAACACAACCACACTGTAGGTGAAGCTGTGAATATTCATCTGAAGAGGAAAGCCTTTGTCAACTAGTATTCCCACCGTACACGGTGCATATGCTTGTACATTATAGTTGAATTGGCGTACGGCGCCTGTCATATTAGAGAGGACAAGAGACTGGTGGTTCTCGTGGAATGGGATGATGATCAGAGGTACGAATTTATCCAGAGCGAGATGAGAAATAGTGTCGTGCATCGATTTATAAGGAGCGACCATCGTGTAGGGTCTAATCATGACCGGTCCTCTTGAGCTTTTGGAGAAATTCTTGAAAGCTTGCATCATTTTATTTGTGAGTGAATTTGACAGCCTAATTTTGTGGTGCTTGTAAGGGACTAGCAGTGGTGCAGAACGTCCTATGAACTCGACTGCATGTACAACATAGGCAGTAATCGGGCTCGCTTCCGTTGGATTCGAGACTTCCAGGAGGTTGATGATGTTGGGGACACTTTCTTCATTATGGACACAACAAAGAATCCGAAAGATTTCATTCCTGGTTGGCAATGACTGAATATTAAGTCTGAACTGTGGGTCGCTCATTGATGATCCTCTTCGTATTTTAAGAACGTAAAAAAATCTTATTAATGGTGTTAACAGCATGGTGATCCCAACCATAGACAACACGAGCTGAGTAAAAAGTTGTTTATCAATGATCTGCGAGAAATTTATAGATCAGGAAACACAAATGAATAAATTTGTTGTCATATCTATAAATGTAGGTATCACAAACAACTAAGAACCGGAAAAAATCCCATGAGAAAGAGAGTTATAAAAGGAAAAGAACATATAAGAATATAAACAATTACCTGCATGTCACGCCATCGAGTATAAGCTATGAGATCAACTAGTCCCTTGATACTCATTATCATGCTGAGGACGAGACTGTTTTTGAAGCTAAGTTTGGCGAACATTCCGGCCACTGCAACTCCCATAAACTTGGCAGCATAACTTACAACAATTATAGTCTCAAGCTTGGCAAAACTCTTCCAATCGGAAATGCTAGTCACATCTATTCCCGAGCCGATTCGAAAAAAGTACAATGGCATAAAAAATTCTGTTACCAAGGTTTCCGTCCTGGCCACTGGCGGAACTAAGAAGAGACCAAAGGGTGCCATGGCACCCCCACTCATATGTTGACACATTTGAAACTATTACAAATTTTAATCAACTTTGTTGGAAACAATGGAAATTTTTAAGTGTGGCACCCCCAAACTTAGTTGTTAATGTGTTTGGCCCCCCGAATTCTCAAATTCTAGTTCCGCCACTGGTCCTGGCGACTATTGTTGCTCCCAGTTCTTGTCCATATATATGGCATGACTACTCCCAGAATTATAGGACCAGAAGTATGCCTCATACCTATAATGTCGGAAATGAAGGCCATAACTAGAACCCCGAGTTGTACTGCGATTACGAAATTTTGGTCAACTTCTTTTCCTTCCGGTAATCTCTTAGTGATCAATTTCATCAGTGGGCGCAGGACAAAGATACTAAAAGCTAGCAACGCCAATAAGGAAAACAATGTCCCTATTCCTTCAACTGCATCCTTTTTCATTGTTACCAGGGTGATTACTGAGAAGACCCATTGCATTGCATCGCTAAACATCGAAGAGGACAAGGCAAGTTGACCCAATTCCGAAGTCATAAGGTCGAGTTCCTCCAACGCTTGAACTATTACTGGAAAAAAACTGAAAGTTAAGGTGCCCACAAACAAGACGAGCAACATAAATCCTCCGGTGAATCCAGAAACTTTGCCGAATATCGGGTACACAGTGGCGAAGAAGACAATCGGAGGAAAAATAAAGCTCGCTAAAGAAATCTTCCAGGCATTCTTCGCCATCCTTCTGAGCATGGATACATCAAATTTCACTGAGACTAGGAATAGGGAGTATGCCACGCCTATTTTAGATATTGTGTCAAACAACCCCATATTTGCTTCCTCTCCCAAAAATATGTGGCGGTATTTAGCATCGTTCCCCATCACACATGGCCCCAAGATTATGCCAGCCTGAGAGAAATATATAATCATGCAAGCAAATTAAACAATTAAACCTGAGATTAACTTACTTAATTTACGTGGATCTGTTTATGTGTGTACATGCATAAGTTGATATGCAAGTTAATTATGTAGGTGATGATTTCAAATTCTGCTCAGGTTTACTTATTGGTTATGTTATAGGGTTTAATCATACATATATACATATTTTATCCAGATGGGACCTCAGGGCTTTGCTTTGGAATTAAAATGCCAGGAAAAGCTAGCATACCAGGAGATGGGGGACAAACTTATGTTGTCCCAAAGGCCTCATACAGATATAAAGAACTTGGGAGGTAAGAACAATCACAATGATTTTAACCATCATTAGGGGAAATGGAAAATCTAGGGGATTAACATGCCAGATGGCTTTCGAACCGGAACCCAGTGAACAGACGCTGTCATTTCTCATGGCTTCCATGCTTTTCACCTCCTCCTCTTGACTTGACACAACCTCCGATCGTTTATCTTCTTTTTTGACAAGAATGAGACATATAATCTTCAGATATCTCAGATTCCCACCCTTCTGAGATTAAGATTATAGGTCACCTTGTTTGTAATTCCTGATATTTTGTTCTGTTATGATAAAATTTGTAATCCTAGTTCTTTTGTTCTGTTATTTTTTTTCTTCGTAACAGAACAAATTAAAAGAACTGGGTTTTTTTTTTTGTCTTTGCAAACAGTTTGATTAGAAATCGATCTCCATGATATATATATATAGTGGAAAAATTAGGAAGCATGCGTTGTGAAGGTAAATTAAGACAGTAAAAACAGGAAAGTGATATCTGGGCTTTGACCGTACGTTGTAGATATCAAAGTCATATTAGTACAAGGGCAGCTTATTTAACAGCTTGATTAAGCTGTAACTTATTATTTAAGTCTATATATATATAGTCGCAACTCGCAATTAGAAGTCAGTTAAGGTTGAGCACTTGAGATGGAAATGCATAGCTCTAATCTTGAATAATTGACTTAATCACGGGAAGACACATTTCATTTATAATGACTGAAAAAAAAAATTAACCTGTAATAATTAATGATTAAGCCCAAACAGGAAAGGAAAAAGATCCAAGGCATAGTTTGGTTCAATTTCCTAAGAATTCCAGGAACACAATCATCACCTTCTCATGTTATTAGAAAGTTGGAAGAAATGGGAATCATTTATAATTACTAAGGGGTACGGTAAAAAATAAAAATAAAACAGAATACCATGAGTTGTACGTTAGAAAATTATTAACTACAGCTTTGGAACAGATGTGTCAAACAATAATTTTTTGTTGTTGCAACTTGCCTGTAAAGGGAACTTGAGAATGAGCGTTGCCGGATGTACCAGCAAATTTAGCAAACTCATCCCTACAATATTGTGTTTAATATTCCCAATTTATCCTTTAAAAAACCCAGCAAAATTGATGTCCAGTTTATACAAAAAAATGCACCTAGCAAAAATTGTTGTTCAAATTCGCACATTGGAATTGGTTGTTTACTTGTTGTGAGAGAGATCATTCATTTACCCAGTAAACTCAGATTGTATATAATCTACTGTTGTCGTCCATCACTCAAGTCTCAAACTATATCTTCATAAAGAAAAGAGGGAGAGCTGATTTCAAAAAAAAAAAAAAAAAAAAAAAACGAGGGAAAGAGAGATCTCATATTGTTATTGAAACTATCAAAACGGATCTTAATTCGATTCGTGCAATAATGTTGAGAATCATTCATTCTCAATCACTTATGTAGTTTCAGTAGCACTTCTACTTGAAAACTTGATAGAGAGATGATTGTTGTTATTGATTAAACACATTGGTGTTAGCGAAATCCAAATTAATGAAGTAGCTAACTTTGTATCTCTTATGCAAACTCTATCTGTGTTCTTCAACGACTTCAGTGCTCATCCAAATTATTTTGCGTTCTTCAAGGTCTGCGTCAAATTGCTAAGTATGAATAAGAACGATAGTTTTTTTTTTATTTAAATTTTGGACGAAGGACAAAGTTGGAAATTAAGGAAAATTTTTGTTTTGCTAGGTACACTTAGTTATTTATTGGGTACATTTAACAACACCCCCCTTGAGAATTGCATGCAATATTGCAATTTACAGTTGTTACCTTTTTTTATTTTTATTTTTATTTTTTGGTGATGACTGTTATTGATTTGTTATCCAAAAATGAGAGGTGGGTTTTCTAATCTAAACCTACCGGCCTTATGTAATTGAGCAAAAGAGAGATATTTGGGTTTTAACATATGGGCTCGATGACTTCGGCCAATATAAGAAGGATATATGGCGGGAAGCAAAAGCAGTTGAAGCAGAGACAGAGAGACTACACTCCATAGTCCATACCCTGAGATCACAACCTGGTGATCTTTACAATTGCTCAGGTTTTTTCTTCTTCTATAATTTCAATATAATTTAATCCAATCTTGATTAAAGTTAGTTTGATCAGGCAATTACGACAGTAAGTGCATGGAAGCATGCTTGTTGATATTCATGCTCATAAGGTGTTTGATGTTTTGTCTGAATGAAAGTTATTATTTTTGAGGAAGATCGGTAAAGCTTGAAGACTGCTGGAAGTGAGAGTACTGTGCTATGTGGAGCAGATTAGGGTCTCGGAGGCAACGGGGAGGGTGAATCATATTTGGGGCAATTTCTTTCGAAGGGATGGGAAACAGCACGCCGCGAGCAAGTTGGTTGCGGTTTAAGTACTGCTCATTTAACCTTTTTGATCTAAATACGATGGCAGTAGACTTGAATGGATGCATGGAAGTGATCATTTTGTGTAGCTGACCATCCAGGTAACGCGTAAGATCTACCATATCAGCCATTTCCATTATATACATAGTATTCTGTGTCTAGCTCATTCTATATATATAGTTGCAACAACTTCATATTATAGTCATTATACTGATAAATAGATGTCTATGTTTGACATGTTTGTGTTGAAATAATAAGAACCTTGCTTTCTATCATCTTTTGGAATACCAGAAAATTGAAAACAAGCTACAAACTCAAAAAGTTTGTATCTGCAAGAAAATTTAGACCCTCGGAGGATCCATTTCGAACTCAAAAAGTTCACAAATCAATATCTTTGAACCAAACTAGGAGAAGGGACAACACATGGTGACTACTTCCTAAGAAAACAACATATCTAGCTACAGCAAAAGAAAACAAGGATGAAAATACTTCATGCTCTAAACTTCGAATTGCTTTCTAAACTTTTCATGATGTTAAAACAAAAGGCTTCTCTTGCATCACCAACACATTCAGTGGTCCGCCACAGAAATCTGATGAAACGAGCATGTCACAATCACTCCCGGCTCTAGATTTTACACGAACTCCACCATTTTTTTTCAGGGGGCAAAACATGCTGGCAACTTTCTTACTAACCTACATCTGTACGCCTCAAAACCAACTCTGATAAAGTTACATTTTGAATGTAACTCAAAATACCTAGCGAGTACACGAAATTCCTGTACAGGTGATGGATTCATTATGATAAGCTCCATAACTCAATTGCCTGCTTTCTTGCATCACCAACACCTTCACCATCCCATTACAGAAATCTGGTGAAGCAAGCACATCGCCGATCATTCCCAGTTCTGGATTCTGGATAAAGTCCGTCATTTCTTCTTCCCTCAACGACATATACGGATGCCGCCGCCCCACCATCACCAGGTCATATTCGCCCTGGGAATTCTTAATGACATCCATAACCTCTACACAGTTTCCAACCTCAGTATCATGCCAATTCAACCGATCATTCCCAGTGTTCCTTAGCTTAAACTCATTGATCAATGACTTGTCAAGCTTAAACTCTGTCAAATCCTCTTCGTTACTCTTTATTTTATTGATCCGCATGATAATCCTGAACACTGTAAGGTACATGTCTGGGTTGTCCGCCATGCGTGATGCATAAACTAAGGCCTCGCGGTCATCTGGTCCGCCAATGAAAAACAGAGCCACATTGCTGTAGAAACTGGACTTCTTTAGCGGACAACACAAGCCTCTGTCAACTAGTATTCCTACTGTACACGGGGAAAACTCTTGTACATTAAGGTTGAATTGCCTTATGGGGCCAGTCATACTAGGGCCAACCACAGACTGGTGGTTTTCATGGAACGGGACGATGATCAGAGGTATGAGATTCTCCAGAGCTAGACGGAAAATGTTCTCGTGCATGGAGGTATAAGGGGCGACCATACTGAAGGCTTCAATCACGACTGGCCCTCTTGAATTCTTTGAGTAAGTGTCAAAGGCTTGCATCATTTGATTGGTGAGTGGTCTATCTATCCGCCTAAACTTATTTCTGTTTCTGTAGGGAGTTAGTTGTGGTACAGAATGCCCAACTAAATCAACAGTGTGAACAACAGATGCGCAAATGGGGCTTGCATCAGTTGGATTTGAAGCTTCTAGGAAGGTGATGATGTTGCCGGCATTTTCTTCATTGTGGACACAGAAAAGTATGCGACATGCTTTGTCGTCTTTTGGAGTTGATTGGATGTTTCTGACTCGCAAATCTTTGGTTTCTTCCTTAAGCCGCATATGAGGAATGTAGGAAAATCGTACAATTGGGGTTACGATCATGGTCAACACCAGCGAAGACAACACCATTTGATTGTAGAATGCTCCATCTATGATCTGCCCCCAATCATATAACATTAAGAATCGTTCTAAATGGAAATACAGAATGGAAGAAGAAGAATGAAGAGTTTTTCTAATTACCTGAGAGCCCCTCCAGTGTCTCAAAGCATTGAGCTCTATTAGACCCTTCATACTCATGATCATGCTGAGCATGAAACTATTTTTTAATCCAATTTTGCAGAGCAAGCCAGACAGGGTAACACCCACAATCTTTGAAGCAAATAACACAAGAACAATGCTCTGAAGATGTTCCATAGTTGCCGGATCACCAATTGCATGAACATCTATGCTGACGCCAACACGGAAGAAGTACATTGGCATAAGAAATTCCGAGACCACGAATTCAGTCTTCTGCTTTATTGCTGCACCCAGAGGTGGTCCGTCTGGTATGACTAACCCCATAAATATAGGACCTCCAACAGACAATAGCCCGATAGTATCAGAGATAACAGACATGACTAGAACCCCAAGTAGTATTCCAACTGTATATATTTCGTTTACTTCTTTCCCTTCCGGTGTGTTCTTAATAATCATTAGCATAAGGGGGCGTATGACATAGAGAGTGAAAAGAAGCAATCCCAGTATGGAAAGGAATGTGAGTATTCCTTTGAAGCAGTCATTCTGCGCAGCTATGAGACTAACTGTAAGGGAGGTCCACTCCAGCGCATCGTTGAGCATTGCGGAGGACATGGCAAGCTGACCCAACTCCGAAGACATAAGGTTGAGCTCATACAAGGCCTGAGATATGACCGGAAAATAACTGAAAGACAGAGTAATCGTCGACATCAACCACGGGAACTTAGGAGCAGTTCCAGTTATCGGATAAATGAGGCTAAAGGTGACTACTGTAGGAAATAGAAAACCTCCTATGCCAATCTTCCATGACTTTTTTGCATTTCTTTTGAGCACGGCGAAGTCAAATTTCAATGACATTAGGAATATTGCATATATGCTGCCGATCTCAGCTATTGTATCAAACAACTGTAAATGTATCTTTTTTCCGTATAGATTGTCCCTGATTTCCTTGCTGTGCCCCATCAGAGACGGCCCCAAGATAATGCCACCCTAAGAACAAAAGAAATCAAGCAAATTAAAGTTGAGATTCTTCTTTATAAGTATGTGTACAAAGTTATGATATAATTAAGCATGATGAGAAGTAGGGGAAGCATACCAGAAGATAGCAGACGAATTTAGTTTGTCCTAGAGGCTTGAAAAAATAGTAGAGGAATCGCGAGGTCATTACGACTAGTATTATCTGGAGCAGTGTTAGAGTATATGGATTATCCAAGGGATTATCACCAAACCAAATGCCTCTGGGATTTGTGTATACGCTCCTCTTATCACAATAAAATGTATGACCATGTTCATCGGTCTGCATGAACATTGCGGTGTTATTGCTTAAGGTAACCATTCTGCAAATCCTGACTTGTTTGAACAATCCTCAAATATAAACGATCACGGCCATTATAGGATATAGGAAAGTACCGAAAATTGGTATTAAGATGGCAAGCACAACATACTGGTTTTAAAGATCTGTAGTTGCAGGTTGGATCAGGTGAATCAGGATGGCAACAACAGGAACAGGTAATTAACTGACCTGTTTTTACTTTTTAGTGAATCAGAGTTATGTTGTGGTTAGAGACGTTTGTACATAAAAATTCAAGACACTGCAACGTACGAGTATAGTTAAGTTGTTATAACTGATTTCGTATTATGGAGGATGTGCACAAGTGAAGTTGGTTAAACCTCAACAGAACTTACAGAAGGTAAATGTAATGCCAACAAATAAATCAACAAAACTCTTATATTTCCACCCCAGGTATGGCGATATGGTTAGGCTGGATAACAGAAGGGACTCATAGCCGAACAAGCTGCACATGATTAATCAAACTGAAAACAATGAAAATACTCATGAAATTTGCAGAATCGAATGATCATTGACATGTACAAATCGATCAATTCGTACACCATAGTTTAGTGTTCCTAAGCTACAGGTTTTCTATACCCTAATTAGGATCTGATCAGCTAGCTTCTCACATCATAAACAAAACTAACTACTCGAAACTCGCCAGTGCACGTCTATCTCACTACCATATGCACATATGCACAACAAGAGTGCTAGACAGACATGAAGTTATAGATGTTCAGCCACCAGGCATCAATCTACTAAAATCCTAAATTTTGCGAGAAGTCATGTCCATGAGTCGATCCATAATTTTTACTAAGTTCCATACTTTCTTGCAACACCAAAACATTCACCATTCCACCACAGAAATCTGAAGAAGCAAGCACGTCGCCGATCATTCCCAGCTCCGCATAATGCACAAACTCTGACATTTCCTCATCCCTCAATGAATTGTCTGCGTGCCGCCTTCCGACCATTACAAGATCATAATCCCCCTGCGAGTCCACAATTGCATCCATAAGCTGTTCAGTGTCCTCAACCTCGATATCTCGCCATTTAAGGCAATCATTCCCAATACTGCTCAGCTTAAACTCATCCACCATTGCATCATCCAACCTAGCTTCATTCTCCTCGTCTTCATTATAGTTACCCTGGTGCATAATACGAATCCTGTATATTGTGACGGCCACATTTTGGTTGCCTAACATACGTGCTGCTAAAGCCAAAGCCTCGCGATCATCTGGTCCGCCAATGAAAAATGCAGCCACATTATATGAGAAATGGGACATGGTCACCGGACCAGGCAACCCTCTTTCGACAAGTATTCCAACTGTAGAAGATGAATATCGCAGCATATTTTTATTGAATTGGCGTATTGCAGTAGTCACGGTGTTGCAGATCCAGGGGTTATCATGAAATGGGAGGATAACCAAAGGTACGTGATTGTCATCCACTAGACGGCAAATAGTCTCATGCATCAATTTATAGGGAGCGATCATAGTGAATGATTCGATCAAGACAGGTCCTCTTGAGTTCTTCGAGTAATTCTTGAAGGCTTGCATCAGCTGATGTGTGAGTGAATTTAATCGGCTACATTTTTTCCCCTCTTTCTTCTTCTTGTAAGGGACTAGCACAGGTATAGCCCTCCCCACTAGCTCGACTGCTTGGATAATGTAGGCGCAAATGGGGCTCTCTTCTGTTGGGTTTGAGGCTTCTAGGATGGAGGTGAGGTTGCGGATAGTTTGCTCGTTGTGGATACAACAAAGAATGTCGAAAGGATAGTTTCTTTGAACGGATTGGATGTTTTTAATGCGAGGACCTTTGAGTGATGGCCCAAGTCTAAGATGAGCCCTGTACGTGAAATGTAACAATGATGTTGAAATCATGTTCATAATTAGCACAGATAATAGTAGTTGGGTATACAATTGGTCATCTAGGACCTGCAGAAGAGATAAATGTTAGTATGCATCAAGTTAAATCACTACTCACCATGTCAAGGAAGAAAGGTGTAAATATATGTATATACCTCAGTGTGCGTCCATCGAGAAAAAATGACTACTTCTATAATACCCCTGATATTCATCATCACACCGAGCAAGAGACTATTTCTCAAACTAATTTTGCAGCACAATGCAGCCACGGTGACTGCGAACAACTTTGCCAGATATGTGGCACCGATGATGGCCTGCAATGTGGTAAAACTTCTCCAATTTGAAATAGATAGTATGTCTGAGAAGAAGCCAATACGAAAAAAGAAGATTGGAAGAAGACATTCAGAGACCAAGAATTCAGTCTTGGCTATTATTGCTGCACCCAAAGGCGGTCCGTCTGGTATGACCAACCCAAGCAGAAAAGGACCTAAAATGAAGAAGCAGCCTATTGCGTCGGATACAAACGCTAGGATTAGTGCACCAAGTAGTATTGCTACTACATAAACCTCCTTTACTTCTTGTCCTTCTGGTGTGGACTTAACAATCCATACCATAAGCGGGCGTATGGCAAAGATAATCACAAGAGCCATAACCACAACAGAAAGAAAGGTCAAAGCTCCGTGGCTTACATTAGGTTTAGTAGCTATGTCTTGTGCCGTTGAGATCAACCATTGTATGATTTCAACGAGCAAAACAGAGAACAAGGCGAGTTGGCCCAACTCAGAGTTCATAAGGCTGAGGTCGTCTAAGGCCTGAGCTACACCAGGGGAGAAACTGAAAGAAAGAATAGTAAACAAAAAAAGGGGGAGAATTCCTCCTGGCATTCCTGGAATAGAGCTGGCTAGGGGGATTCCGAGGCCAAAGGATACCGCAAGGGTGGAAATGAACCCTGGAGCACCAATCTTCAAAGAAAGGCCTGTCCTTTTCATCATGCACACGTCCAATTTTATTGCAGTTAAGAAGATGGAGAATATAATGCCCATTATACCCATAGTCGCCCACAACGGCGAATCTTTCTGGTTAGCTAGCTTCTCCTTCATTACGGGGATGGTCGCAAACAAAGAAGGCCCCAAGATAACGCCAGCCTGAACAAGTCCGGCCAACAAAAACATTTAGCTTTAGAATGATGATCATCGATCTCACAGATAATAATAATTTTGTTTCAAGCTTTGGGTTGGAAAAGCTGAAAATTGATGCTTTAGTTCATATATTTTTGGTCTAAAAAAAAGACTATTCTTATGGCCCTCATTTTATCTGGGAAAACTCTACTGTACTTACCCGTATATGATAATCTATCAACATATTTACGTACACAAGACTACGTATAACAGAAAACTCATCGAGGTATATATATGAAAAAGAGCACTCGTACCAGGAGATTGCAAGTGAATTTGGTTTGTCCCAAAGGCTTGAGAAGAACATAAAGCAGCCGGGAGGTCACAACAAAGATTGTTATTTGGAATAGGGTTGCAGGTAATTCATAATCTAAAGGATTTTCATTGAACCAAATCCCTTTGGAGGACAATGCACTTAATGGCACACATACTGGGAGCATCATTTCAGGTTTAGCTCCAGCCATTTCTACGTGCCTCGCTTCTTGATTATGCAATGTTCTAAATACTGGATGACCCCAATTATTATTCCAATGTTGGTTTAATTCATAAGGTTGATGATGATGATCCCAACCAATGAATTAACAGAGGTTGCTACGTGAAATTCACTATCAACCGGATGAAGCCTCCTTTGCAGTGAATATGGAGGCCCCGGGTCGATAGTAGAACCAGGATCGAAAATGTGATGGTGTTGGGGTCTTGGATTCTGAGCGGTAAAAGTTGGTGGGGGCAAGTATGCTTATCATTTTATATGAGAAAAAGTGGGAAATGTAGTCCACAAGAACTTCGGAGGGAGAATGAATGGTCATTGTCACTAGAGCAATCATCAAAATCATAAATAAACAGTTTCACATTGTAGGTACCTTTTTATTTTTTTTATTTTTATTTTTATTTTTAAAAGAAGAATGTATCATCTTAGAGTTTTACGAGTTCTTATTTACTAATTTTTTTTCAGAAACGAGACTTTCTTTTATAAAAAAATAAATAAAAAATTGAATAAACGAATATGTTTTTTTTGACACATCTAAATGAATGTTATTGAATGACTGAGCTTAAGACACTCAAATTTACCATTTCTAACTCAATTCTAGAAATTACAGTTTTCTCTATCTATCTCGCGAAACAGTTAATCTAATTTACTATTTGATCTAAATGAATGTTATTGAACGTGATTAAGACACTCAAATTTACCATTTTCTAACCCCAATTCCAGAAATTAACTATGTCAAGAGGAAAATCAAGCAAGTTCCCCTTTTGAATCTCAAGCAAAACGTCCACAAAATCAGTCTCACTACTCCTTGACCGATCGTCATCTTCATGTTCTTGAATCACTCTATCCAAAAACTCATCCAACTCTTTAGCCACTTTATCCAACTTACCATTCAAACCATTGACACGGTTCAACCAAGCAAGCCATGGAATGAAGTCCCCAATATTAAACGTTCCCTGTAACTCTCCAAACTCCAACAGAACCTCCTTAAAAGTCCGACCACCTTCAATGAAATCCGTACTACTGTACTTCCTCCCCAGAGCCACCCTGCATACAACATCAGTAGCAAGCCTCGCAAACATTGCGCTTAAATTCACCGCTCTTGAAGATGATGCTGCTATCTCGTTGATTATGGATGATGTCTCCTCTTCTCTGACATAGCGAAAAGACCGAACCCTCTTGTTGCTTAGAAGATTGAGAACACATATACTCTTAAAGTTTAGAGCTCATCAATTTGGCCCACAAGATAGCCACGATTCAGCATAGAGCCTCAACATATAAACACACCACATGTTGAGTCTTCTTTTCTCCTCAGTTTGCGCCGCCGTTCTTGTTAAGCCCCAGTCTCCAATCTAACTAGTTTCGATCAATGCTTCAGATTTCTTATTGTATCGATCCAAAACGTGGGAATGATCTGACTGGCCTCGTACCGCAAGAGAAAGTTATGGATTTCTCTTTTTACAAAAGAAATTATCATCCGTAAATAATTTAATATAGAGCAAATATATAAATGATCCTCGTGGTTTGAGGTTTTAATTATGTTTACACTCGTAGTTTAAAAATGTCTAATTTTAATCTTAGTGTTTTATATATGAAGTAATCTTGAACCAGCTATAACATTCTAACTAACACCGTTTGTGAAGTTTTCACATACTCGTCACATGATGAGGTAATTTTGTCTTTCTCCTTTAATCCACAATCACTTATTCGTCATTTACAACTCCATGTACCAATTTCATCCCTTTTACCATACTCTCAAGAACACAAACAAGAATTGCAAGATTAGTGTTTTTCATGAAATGGAATATGCACAGATTTTTCCCTTTGAGATGGGTTTTAATTGGACATTCTTGGTTGGCATCATTGGAGTTCTAATCTTCAGCCATCATGGCAAAGTATTGCTCGTAGATGAATTCCAAGGTGAAACGTTAAGGCCTTCAATTGATTCCTGCAAAACTATATTTATCATCTAAAATTTTGGCCTCAAAGAGAAGAATCACCACATCTTCATGAAAATTGCTTCTCGATTTACTTCTTTATATTTGCTTGGTATGTGACTGTATCCTAACTTGGATCATCTCCTTCACAAGTCACCTGGTCAAGAACATTGGTGTCACACCCCGAACCCGATGCCGGTGGTTTCCATGCACCTGACGCCGAACCCGAGACGTGAGCGGGAAAAGTAAAAGAAAATAACAATTTCAAATACTTCTCCAGAAATAAAAGAAAATAAAACGTTTACAAATAACAAAACAAATATAACGACAAAATGATGAGCCATTATGATTTATCTCACTTTTAATCTTCTGTACTTCTCGACTCTTATACACGTAAGCTAACGTCACAGATAGTCTTCTTCTCGAAAGGCATGTCATACCTGAATAAAAGTCTATAGGGGTGAGCTTACGCTCAGTAGGGCCTAACCTTTTTAGGTTATACTTAACTACGTCACACAATCAAGTTATCAAATATAAAATAATATTTTAAATAAATATAACGACAATTCGATGCATGTATGCTAATGAATGTCTTCCTCAACTACTGACTATCAGTCCATACATCAAAAACATGTGAGTTTACATGTCTCATACCGTGTATTTTACCAATTGGGGGTGACTCAGATGTCTCGAATATATGATCTAACAATCAATAATATCTCACAAGTTAGTCATCTTATATACTCATGGTCTCCAAACCTGAAACCCGATAAGATCGTTTTGTCGATGTCCGTCATCGAAAAGGCAAACATTCCCTGAATTTGTGCATGTGTGGGCTAGCCTGGATCTTAGACAACTCATGAGGTCGATGTCCGCCATCAAAAGGGCATACATTCCCTGGATTTGTGCATGTGTGGGCTAGCCTGGATCTTGGACAACCCATGAGAAAACTCAACTACACAAAATGTATTTATTCTATCAATCTCATTCTCCTCTCTATAATTATCATTCTCACTATTCTCACATTTCCTCACAATGCATTGTGCATGTAATTAAATATCGATACGCATAATATAATATTAAACAACATGTTTTTTATAGAAAGCAGTAACATCGATCACATAAATCAACGATATCACATGTTTTTATCGTAAACAATAACAATCAAGAATTCAATCAAACAATGCCACGCAACTCAACGAATTCAATTATAACTCTAATTATCAATTTAAATAAAAGTTTCTCGAGATAGACCCTACCTGGAATCTGAGCTTTAACGCCGATGCTAGCTAAAATTAGTAATGCAGCTATACGTATTTTGAAATCTTTATCCTTCTGCTCGTGAAATCATGCTACTTACATTCGATCCTCGTGACAAATCCTTATTCCAAGAAAGCCGTCGAACCTCTTCAAATAAACTAAATCAATTTCCAAAACTGATCAGGTCCTTAAAAACTACTAAGGACACCCAATGTTACTCTTGACACGCTATTCCTCATTTCTATTAAATCATTTATCAACACCCATAAACATTAGTCCATACTTATGTCCATCTGCAATCTCATCTTCTTTATACCCCGGTTATTACTCTTAACTACCACTTCATACAATTAGCAAATCCACCCATGATACCTCATCTTGCCAACACACCAAATACCAAAACTTAACAATTAATCTTAACCTTCAAACTTCCCAGAAACCCAACTCACGAGTTTAACCTTCCAATTACACAACCCTTCTTCATTCCCTTACTGCTCTCAAACTTTTAAGCAACCAAACAAAGCCAACTTAACCTTCCATATACCCAACTCTTCCAATTCCAAAACACGTGTATTATGATCAGCATACACTACAAATGATCCCAATTCTTCAATTCTCCATATGCTCACATTCTCCAAACGCTAACCAAAACATCATGAACAATACCTCAATATACAGCAAACTCCCAACATTCAAATTCTTGCTAACATCAACAGAAACGGGAAACAAGTATAAATAAAATATCAGTTCACCTTCAGGACACCAACTGGAACCATAAAACAACCAAACAATCACCCCCACCTCCGCCGTGCACAGCGGCACTCACGGCAGTCCTCTCTGCCAAAATTCCAACTTCTTCAAAACTCAACCAAACTTGAATTCAATTATACAAATAGGTAGAGCTCGACGAGTAGATGAAGATTGATACCTCGCTTGCCTTCGCCGGTGGCCGGAAAACATCGAACCCTTCTCGGAAAACTCCCGGAGCTTCAATAATTGATTCTCACTCATGAAGGCTCCTCTGAAGATTTCGAGACCAAACATAGAACGACGATGGCGAGACGAAGCTACCAGTACCATTCAAGCTCGCCGCTGTCGCCGGAATCGGAATCTCACCGGCGAACCCCGAAATTCTTCTCTCCTTCGATTCTCTCTCTCTCTCTCTCTGGAGCTTCTCATTGAAATTGAAGACCATCTTGAGGTCGGGGACCGCGAGACTAAGCTACCCACACAAGTCACGCTCGCCGCCGTGACCGGAATCGGAAACCCGATCGGAGAGGCAGTCGCCTTCTCTCCTCCTTTTCTCTCTCATCATAGCTTCCCATGGAAAAACCTACACCATAGCGAGGTCGGGGCGACGAGGCGAAGCTCTGGCCATGAGTACGACGCCAGAAGAGACTGGACGGCGGAGGGAGGTCCGAGCTCCGTCGTCGCTGCAGAGCAGCTCGAGACTGTCGGTCTGTGTTGAGTTGATCCACTCCGACGTTTATACATCCTACAACCAACCGCCAAGAAGTAGCGGTCTAAATGATCCGAAGTCCAGATCAATCCACCTGTACTTCTATTTTCAATTAATTTTAGATAATACTTAATTTTTAAAAATTATTAAAAATAGTTCTGTTGTTTAAATAATATTCCGAAAAATCCTACAAACTCACAACGACATCTTATGGGCTTGAAATAAAATTTCTTATAAACTAAAAATTAAAAGAATTTTAAAGAATAATAAAAATCGAAATAAAAATAGCTCAAATTTTTTTTCTTTTAAAAATAAAATATTGAAATTTCGGGATATTACAATTGACAATAGAAGTTGGTTCTTTTGACCTTCCTTTGAGAAAATAAACAATTAGCGTCGTCCCGGATAAGTCGTTAAAAATAAATAAGCTAGTGATTGTGATTAAAGGCAAACGACTAAATTTCCAACCATGTTAACCTGGGCTATCTCCTCTATGAGCCAAGAACATAGCAATGGAGGAATTGATTGTTATTGAACACGTTGTGGTTAGCAAGTACAAAGGGATGACTGAGGTTTGAAGATAAAAGACGAAACTATCCATCATGTGACGAATATATGAGAACTTCATTAACGGTGTTAGACTAAATGTTATAACATGACCAAAATTAGTTGATATAGCAAACACGAGGAAAAAAATTAAATATGTTTAAACCACGGGGACAAACATAGTTATGGCCACAAACCACATGGACCATTTATGAAGTTTGCCCTTTAATATATTGATTTTAATATCTAGACTAGATAATACAAGTGCGAAGAGATGCTCCGCCTTTCAGGGAGCTTCTTAGGGTTTCAAACCCGACCTCTGTTAGCGGCGGTGAGAAACAACGTGTTTCTCCGGCCATCCAGTGGTGAGATATCGACGGCGGCAGTTCGAAGGAGAGCGATCCTCTTTAGTGACGGCCGTCACGAGATCCCAACTGTACTAAGCCTCCAGCCGCGATTGCTCTTTACGGGGGAGAAAATTCCAATGGAATAAAATCGATGGTTCTTATTCCGTCGATAGCGAGATCCGATGACCGAGATTAAGAGATGGTAGCAAATCCAAACGACGCTCAATTTGACAAGGTCACTGCGAGTGATGGTAACGGGCAAAGGGCTGAAGAGATGGTGGTCAACCTGCCAATGTCGATGATTGAGGTGCTGGCGAAAGAAGTCTAGCAGCCGTCAGACGAAATGATGAAGACGTCTGCGTGGCCTTAGATGCTAGTGGCTGATCAATCATGGGCACCATCAATGTTGATGATAGCGGCAATTAAGGTGCCGGCGAAAGAAGTCTAGCAGCCACCGAACGAACTGATGAAGATGTCGGCATGGCCTTGGATGATAGCGGCTGATCAATCATGGGCACCGTCAATGCTGATGACGACGGTTGACAAGAGGAAGAGCATACCTGCTAGGGTTTGAGATTGGACTCAGGGTCTTGGGCCTGGGTTTGATCTCAAGCCCAAAAAAGATCAATCTTGGAATCTAATTTCAATATGATTATGGTTTAAGTCGCGGTGTTTTGGATAGCTTGGCAGACTGAGCAAGCTAGCTGCAGCTAGATGGATTCATGAGACTTGAAGTACTGTAATTGAGTGTCTTGAATCAAGTTTTTATGTTTCTTTGAAATCTTGTTTTGCATCTAGTTTAATCCTTCGCTAAGCTCACTTGAATAAGTGAGCTAATTGTCTAATATAATGGTGTTTTGATGTCATTCTAGCCTGAGTTTATTAATGAAATTTTTGAGGCTACTGCCCATTTTCCCTTCAAAAAAAATATTGAGTTTAATATATTGAGTACTTCAAAATTTTAACCATTTAGACAACATCTGGTTTTATTAACTAAAAAATATGTATGTTGGAGGCACAGTGCTTCGCCAAGATGAGACGATGAACTGCTTCCCTCAAGAATTGCAGAAAGATAAGAAATAATACAATAACTGCAAATTGAAAACCTAATTAAACTTTGAAGAAAGAGTAGTGTTTGAGATGTGAATTGGATAAACTATTTTGCGATATAGGTAGAGATAACTGTAATTTCTGGAATTGGGGTTAGAAAGAGGTAAATTTAAGTGTCTTAATCTCAGTCATTCAATAACATTCATTTAGATCAAACGGTAAATAAGTTATCCCTCAAATGTGTCAAAAAAAAGGATCCCTTATTGGAACGGTTTTGTGTGCACACACAACCTCGTTCAAAGACGGACGTCCCCACCACTCTTAAAGTGTGGATGTCCACATTTCTTCACCTTCAAGGCGCCGACGGGGCGCTTCTCTTGCCTGATGAACACCAGAGGCCTCCGAGACGGTGTTGACATGAAGAAGAAGGTCAAGGAGATCGAGATCGGAGCTCTGGGCAGCAACTGGGGCTATCCGATCAAGGTTGGCTGCAAACTAGTAGCCGATGAGTCCACGGGCAAGAGGAAGCTCAGTATCAATGTTTGTTATCCGTCCAGCAAGAGAAGCGTCGTTGTTGACCCCTGAAGGTGGAGAAATCGACGACGTCCGCATTTTAAGGGTGGTGTGGACGTCCGCTTCTGATCCGGGCTATATATATATATAGACACACATACACTTATTCATATGAGCATAATTTGCAAGAACCATCAACCCCGAATTTCAAAAAAATTCCTATGCAAAATTGCAAATATATTGATCGAATGCATGCATATCGATTAATCTAATTTCAAGAAATAATTTTTATTCTTGATTAACGAAATATTATTGTGAGTATTGAAAATAAATAGAAAATAAAAATAGTTAAGGTAGTTACTTTAAATAAAGTTTATATAATTTAGAGCCATCATATTTGATGGGTAAGACTTTTCTACAAGTAATTCATGACATGATTTGACAAATTTGTGATGTGTTTTTATTTTTGGTATTATATCTTAGAAGCGAGGCCCCTCACTTAGTTTCCTTAATTCTAATGTCAATATATTAATTTCAGTTGAATAATGTATGTTGGATAGGTAGCTAGAAACCCAAGTGAGTGTGTGAGGTGGGGCAATAGAGTTGCTAATTCTAGGTCAGCGAATTGGTCGACCTAGCAGACTGATTCTCTACGGTTGCATTCTTTCGTTTACGTCGTTTTATTGATTTCACACCCAATTAGTCCCCTGGTGCATTTGCTTTTCTATACCTTCCCACGTGTTGTTGGCTAAACAAAAAAGATTACAATGGAATTGGGAAAAAACATGACATACATTAATTTTATTTTAAAGTTGTTAATTGTCATTAAATTAGTCTCTTAATGTGGTAATATACATCTTTAAAGTTGTAAATATTATGACAAATACTCATTTATACAAAAATATGGTTTTACGTCCTTAAAGTTGTAAATATTATGACAAATACTCATTTGTACAAAAATATGGTTTTCAAATATCATTCCAATGATAATACCTATAATTAGTACTAAATAGGCATTTACCATAAATATTATTAGTTATCACATGAGTTCTTAAAATAATAATATTAATCCTTAAAGTTATAATATATATATAAGTCCATAAAGTTGCATCGACATTTTTTTTCACTTTGAGGACTCAGTCACCGCTTTGAACACACATTTTATCACTTGAGGACTAATGTTGTAAGTAAAAGTTTGCAATTTTAAGGACTCATGTTACAACTTATAGTGGACTAATATTACTACTTTAAAGACTCATTTTACAGTTTTAGGACAAAATTGATACATGTCATGCATATATTAACACATTGTAGAATTTTCCATAGAATTGACGTGTATATGCCACCAATAACCACTTAAACAAATGTTAAGTACTCAAGTTCCAACGTACTATCACTTTTACCTCGTAAAAGAGTCTATTACGAAACCGTGTGATCACATTAAAAAAAGAAATAACTAAAAAACTATTACATGCACTGCGAACATGCACCTCTGTATTTTGAATCATCTTTCTTTTTTCGTTTAAATTTCTAATTTTTTCGCTTAAATGTCTCACGTACGTTTGTGTCCAAATACATATAATCCTAATGGATGATGACTCCTAGTTTGACGTCATTAGTCACTGACTAAAACTTTTAGCATCTCAGAACACCCCCGTTTGGTTGTTATCAAAAATGTTTTTGCCTTGAAAACAAAGTAACATAGACAAACATTTCTGTGTCAAGTTGAACCATTTCTGTGTCTCCCAACAACTTCTTGATTTTGCAACAATCTTATTGCTGAATGATCCAGGTTATCATTCTACTGCTGGGATAATTCATAGGGTTGATACTGATCCCGATATTGGCCCCTATGAATTATCCATACCGATATTTCTGTATGAAACAAACGATCAAATAGACAAAGCTTACTCGGTGAATATGGAGGCCTCGATCGAGTCGATAGTTGAACCAGGCCATTGAGAATGTGATGGTATTCATTCAAATGCGCGGTAAAAGTTTTTGTGGCCGGTTTACTTATCTTTTTATATGAAGAAAAGTGGAAAATGTAGTCCACAAGAAAATTGGAGAGAAATTGAAGGTTCGCTGGGAACGATCATCAAAACTTATAACAGATTTGATTATCATCGTAGAGTTTGAATGAGATGATGGAAAATCGAACTCTATTTTAAGTTTTTTTTTTTTCCTAAACCTAATTTCGGATATTTTTCTCACCACCTGGAGTACGTAACCCAAGCACAGAAACGAAACCTCGATTTTCAACAGTCTTAATTAAGAAAATCTTAATTGAGAATGACTATTTAAGAGTAGTAGTCATTAGTCATTGACTAAATCTTTAGCATCTCAAAACATCATTTCCTTCGTCACTCTTGCAGGAGCAAACACGCATTACTGCATTAGCATTTTACTACACCAGAGTATGAACATGTCGCTGATGCATGCCTTGAGCCAAAAGCTAAAATATTACACATACGTAATACGTTGGTTAAGGGAGCAACAAAGGCCGGCCATGGTCTCCGGGTACATTTTGCACAACGAGAGTGCTAGACGTCGTAGACGTACTCACGTACAGATCAAGAAGTTATAGATGTATGTCTATCACTCAGCTATATATCCATGTAATTAAATTGTGCACTTCAATGTTTTGAATCAATTTTTTTTGTTTGGCTTAAATTTCTAATGAACGTTTGTGTCCAAATACACATAATCCTAATCGATGATGACTCCTAATTAGACGTCATTAATCACTGACTACAACTTTAAGCATCCGAGAACACCCCGTTTGGTTGTTATCAAAAATGTTTTTGCCTTGAAAACATAGTAACATAGACAAACCACCCTACACACTTTACTTCTTCACACTTTAGCAACCAGATGCTTGCATCAGCAACCAGATGCTTGCATCAGCAACCAGATGCTTGCATCAGCAACCACATGCTCTGGGCATATACCAAAGTATACGAAACATGTCACTGATGACATGAGCCGAAGCTGGTTACACCACTTACACGTACGGTGGTGGATCAACAACGAAGACCCTAGTCCCCGGCTCCGAAAGTGACACGTGCCTCACATGCAATCGCTTACGCAATTCAGAAGTCTAACTCCTCATTAACGAGGGCGAAGGCACGTGGAAGGCGTAGCTTCATTCTTAGCGGAAAAGGAAACCCATCCGTTCTCCAGTGGCACAATCGTAAATTTCACGACTTCATTACAGGAAAGCTATTCAGGACACAGAATGGTTCGGGAAGGTGCGGGAGAACACGTGGCCACAGGATCGGGAACGAAGCGACTGAAAACGCGCCACGTGGTTTAAATCCATAAGCCGCAAAAAAGAAATAAAGCAATAAAAAAAATATCTGGAGGATGGAAATATCTAGAGGAGAGAAGGCTATAAATATCTCCCGGAGCTCCCAGTCCTGAAGATTTCTGGATTTGCTTAGAAGCTTATCGACTCTCTAAAACTCTCTCTTTTTAAGTAGAAGAACAAACCGAGCAAAACGCGTACTGCGGTGTCGTTTTGATTGTGGAAGTCCGATTTTCACGGGAAATCTTGGGATTTATCGCGAACGTTTCACGAGGTTAGTGGTCTCAGCCTTTGATTTTCTCTTTCTTCTTTGTTTGATTTACTTGCCTTTTGTCTCAATTTCATATATTTGCTTAACTGTTGAGGTTTTGGGATTCAGGGTTTTGGATTTTGGGGGTTCTCTGTTCTCTGAAAATTGGGGGTTGGAGTTGTGATGGGATTTATATAATTGTGTTTCTTGAACCCACAAGTGATATAATTTTGGTTTCTTGGCGGCCAAGTCCCTTATCTTTAGCTTTTAGGATTTGATTTCCTACTTGGTGCCCAAGAAAACTCCGATTCCTTTTTGGATTAATTATTTGGTTTATTTGATCGCTATATATACGAGGCTAGCGGTGGTTAACAAATCTTTTTGGTTTTACTGCAGATTGTGAAGAATCCAACTGTTTCAGGGATTGAGAATATTAATACAGACCAGCGAAGAGTAATGGGTGCTTATAATCAAGGTTTGGATAGTTCTAGGAAGAGGAGGCGAAGTAAAACGGATGGAGGCAGTGTTGAGGAGACTCTGTCGAGGTGGAAAGAGTTTAACAGGCTTAAGGAGGCTGGGATTTACGGTGATAAGATACGCAAGGTACAGTCCAAGGGGTCGAAGAAGGGTTGTATGAAAGGTAAAGGAGGGCCGGAGAATCAGCGGTGTAATTACAGAGGTGTTAGGCAGAGGACGTGGGGGAAGTGGGTTGCAGAGATTCGAGAGCCGAACAGAGGTACTAGGCTTTGGTTAGGTACTTTCCCCACGGCTGTTGATGCTGCGCTTGCTTATGATGAGGCTGCTAAAGCCATGTATGGTGCCAGTGCTCGCCTTAACCAGCCTAATGTGAACAATCACAATAGATATGTGTCTTCTTGGAATGAATCGTCACATGAAACTTCGTCGGTTACCACTCCATCAGGGTGTTCTACGGTGGCGACACAAGGATGCTGCAAGTTTACTACGATGTCTAATCAGTCTGATCACTCCGAGGTCTGTGCAGAGGAGGAATCCGTTAAAGTGAAAACTGAGGATGGTGAGGGTGAATCGACTGTTCGTGCTTGGTCTAACGCATATACTGAACCCAGTGCCTCCAATGCCACAGAGGACGTAGATGTGAAAAGCGAGGTTCCTATGGATCTCGCTCATACAGATCAAGATGGTGTCCAAGAGCAAGCACCTGACTGGATTGGTTTTGATGTCAATTATTTGAAGCAGTTTTCAATGGAAGAGCTTCTCTTTGTGGATGACTTGGTCGGACATACAGATGATAAACCCATCCCTACCCTGCAGCAAGATACAAGCTCTGACGTTGGTCGTTCTCATTTTGCGGACACGGCCCTTGTTGAGAGTGCCACGCCGTCGAATTCATCATACCAGGTGCTGTATCCAGATGGCACGACTTCCGGGAGTGTTCAGCATATGGACCAGGAGCCTTCTGTTGCTGACTATGGCTTTGATTTGTTAAATCTTCAGTTGCAGGATGGTACTGTTGGAGTAGACAACCACAGATACTTCAACATAGATGATTTTGATTTTGATTTCCCTGGAGGAGCTGACAACTGAAGTTGATGAGGGAATGTCAAGGCTAGAGTTTGTGCAGCCTGCTCCATTGGCTTGGTTCCATATCATCTTGTGTTGACAATGGATTCCAGTAGAGTTGTGGTTACACTTAGTAGGGTGAAATGTTTTTTGCTCTTGGGGGTTTGATCATGTCAATGAGCTCGTTCTCTATACTTTTAGACGAGAGAATGTGCATCGACGATTTTTATGTTTCTCCTCCATGAACCAGTTGCTCCGACTATGATATATAAGATAGCCCATGAACTGATTTTTTGTTGTAGATGGGTTGAAGTGACATAAATTGTGTATAACAGTCGTACTTGAGATAAAAATATGCATAATTCATGAAAATATGTTAATAAAAAGAAAAAGCAAAAGCATTGTTCTTTCTTTGCAGCGTTTCTTGTTCTTAATTGTCAGTGTTCTATAACTAGATCGTAATCACCCTGCAAATTCTTAATTGTTGGGGGCACTATGAGGATACAAAGCACTGCTATTCTCTTGACTGGAAGAGCCAACAGATTCTGGGATTATGTTGGTGATGCTTATGTTATGTTCACCGCCTGAACCAATCAAAAATTGATGGCAAGCTAGGAACTGATGTCAATTCTCACTGTAGAGCGTTGGGAGGAGATTGTGAATGTAGTGAGGATTCTGGAATTAGTGGAGCCCTCTATAGTAGCAAAGTTGAAACTGTATGTATTTGCCGCATAAAGATTTCTTCCAAACCGGCAGCATACATGATACATAATTTAACACAGATTCAACAGGGACGATTTTGCTAGTGTTATACTTATAATAGCAGGAGAGAGGGACCTGGAGGGCCCTTGTTATTTGTTAATGGCATTGCGTGAAATGTCTAAACCAGTAACATGGCGTTCGGGGCAAGCAATCTCTACAACATCATAACCCTGTCATGCAATCTCTGCAACCAATCGGTCAGAATTCTGCACCCATTCATTACGATGCAGCTTGGCTGAACTCTCACAGGTCGATCCTCCTCACTACTCTGCTTCTTATTTTGATCCTCCATTTCGGAATCACATTCTGTGTTCTTGGTTTTCAGAAAAACAGAGAGCAAAAACAGAGCCCTCTTCTTCTCTTTCTGGGAGCAATTGAGCAAATATTTTTGTTGTGCTTAAAGATAGAATTCTAATTAAAATGCAGGTTGGATGGATGTGGGTGAATAAAGTAAAGTCGGAAGGAAGCAGTTCTCCTCGAACTCTCAAAGTGAGTTGGGTCGTCAGTGAGACATAATCCATCAAAACAGTAATCCACTCAAGGCGGATTCAGAATTGGGTTCTTGTCAAATTGGGCCACGGTCGAATAAATTCGCGAACAAGATAGAATGCAAGTGGTCAAACAAGATTAATCTAACTACTTATAATAAAGGATAATTAGGAGCACTTACCCACAACATCAAGACAACAGTATCGTGGATCCACTCACACATGACTAACGGACTGTAGCAACCACTCACTCGTTCATCTTTAAAACATCTCTAACAATTACTTAATTTCCTTAATTTTCTCAATTTTAAGAAATTTTAAGGTGTTTTGTGCTCCAACAACTTTCTCAAAGTCTTCATTCTCTAAATTATTGAAATTAATTATCATAAATTTCTCATATGCTTCAATAAGAAGAAAACAATATAACAAGCAATATAAAAACACACTTCCACACCTAAACCCTAAAACACTAAGCCGTTCTCTCTCCCAGAGCACGGCCGCTAAACCTAAAAAGCTTCATCTTTTATCGGTTATTTTTGTTTTTAATCATTCTCATGGTCTCTTCGCACTCAAATTTTTATCTCTCACCCTCTTCGAAAGGATCGAAGAGCAAGTTTTCCACCACTCCATCGTCATCTATTGGCAAAAACCTTAGCATAGCCAATATGCTAGCATCATCATCCTCTTTGGGTATTCAAAACCCTAGTCAAGCATATGCTGCCTCCTTGGTCTTTGCTAACTCGAAGGTTATCGAACTCTCATATTGTGTCTTTGCTCCTCTCAAAATGAAGATAATACGCCCTATTGGGTTCATAGAACAAAATGAGTTAAAAGAAGATGCAAAAGGAAGATAAGGCTCATACCATCACCCATGAACCAGTTAGGATGACATCGGTTGCAACTGAAGGTCAAAAGAAGAAGCGGAGACTTCATGTCGGCTCCAGAAACCTAAAAGAGATACCAATTAGGAAGATTCGACTCCTTTCTCAAAGCCCTAGCTTAAAGGGCAAGGCGGTTATTTGAAGTATTTTTTTTTCTATTTCTTTTTATGCAATTTCAGTTGTTTTTGCTTATTTTAGAACAGTTGCTCTTGGTCCATGTTTTTCACATGGGGGAGCTTTTATTTTCTTGTTTTTAGTTTGTTAGAAACAATTGCCTATGATATATATGCTATTAGATTATAGGTTCTTTGTGAGCCGGAATTTGTAAGGAGGATGCAACCCTCATACAAATCAGGTGATCTTATACGAATCAGATGATCTCGTTTGTCCTCTGTACGTATGAAAAAAGATCGATTCGTATTGTATCCTTTATTTTAGTACTAATGACAAAATTGTCTTTTAAGTTTTAAAAAAAAACAATATAAAATATTTTATTGATTATTTTTATTGTTAAAATAAAATATAGACTATTTCTATTGTTATAATCAAAGATGATGTAGAATATATTTTTTTTGTAGTAATAAATGCCGAAATCTTTAAAATGAGGAAACTGTTGAAATTTAAGCATATTTTTTTAAAAGATTTTATTTTTACTTTCCCATTTTAGAAAAGTTTTGAGAAAATTGTTAGGAGATGCTTTTAGTTTATTTCTCTACTAAAAACTTTCATTCTCAATCTAATCATAAGAAACATGTGAGGAAATCTTTTGACGAATTTTTCCGCACCAATATTCATGGTTTCCGCACTAATAAGCAAACAGCGACAAAAAAAACCTGTATTTGTTTTAGAATGTGTGGATTGCAATTGACGGTACGTAAATTTCACTCTTCTCATAGTTTCCTATAAAAGTTAACGAGGACCAAAATATTGCGTTTGGGTTTCAAGAAATTTAACTCACACTTTCAGTGGGTGATAATAATGATATATTGGTCTGGGCCGGACCCGAAGCTCTTGTGCTTTTTTAAAAAACCAAACGGACGTATTGGCTTACGGGCCTTGACCCGGTCAAATCCAATTTTAAATTCGGATAGAATCTGCGACCAACAACCTCGTGTGAGAGTTTGTTGCGAATTCATTGTCATCGTTTCCAACTGACATGACTCCCCCACTCACCTCAACCACAGCCGTCCGATCTACTTACCACCTCCCCAGACCGCCCTCCCGGACGTCCTTTATTTACACCCCACTGCCCCTGACCCTCTTTTTGCGTTTCAGCAAAACCCGAATTTCAAGGCATCCCTTTCTTTTCAGTCTCGACTTTAAATATTATGGATTTCTCCACCACTGTCAATTTCATCGCTTACTTTTTTCTCTCTCTCTCTCCAATGCCCACTATGGCACTATCACTGTGTAAATGATTCTCCATCTTCATCGCAACATGTCCTCCGCCTTTGAGCTCCGGTGCCGGAACAATAATAGCTCCGATCATCCAACTCCTCATATTATCGAGTACCCTTTGATACCATGAAGCTTTGAGTCCAGCTTGATGTTGATTCAGAGTACGTTTTCTTATTCGTTTACTTGCTGATAAAAGCTATAAAGCTATTTGTTTGTGTTTGGCTTTTGGAGAGGAATCGTGATCAGGAAACTGGGGTTTGAGTTTGATTGGTTTTGTGTTCATTTCAGATATGTTAGTGGTGATTCGTAGTTTTTGGTCTAAGGCAGTTTATGGAGTTTATGACTGTTTTGGGTTCTCTACTTCTCTTGTTTTATGGGGAAGTCTGCAGAGCTTGCGTGTTTTTTTACCACATGAAGAAACAAAGTTTACTTTTTTTTTTTGTTTACTTTTGTTGCATGTAAAGGTAGGGTTGTCATTTCTTAATACTGACATCTACTATGTAATTGTAGAGGATCTCTCTTTCTCTCTCCAATTATTTGACTGAATTATTTTACTTTTGGGTAAAATGAAGAAAGAATTGTTTTTACGTTTTGAAAGTCGATCATTTTCCCTTTTTTCATGGACTTTATAATAAAAATCTTTACGACCGTTGGATTGTTAGATTATAGAGCAAATAATAGTGAAAAAGGAAAATACTTCTTCACTATAATCATGTTGGATATGCTGTTGTAACTGTGTGACCTAGATATCTGCAAGTAGTAACGTAACTGTGAACCTATTTTGAAAGCTGGCAAGCATAATAATGTGAGGTTTTGGTGTTCGAAGTGTGCAGTATTAGTCAATAGTGATTGGCATTGTGTTGCGGATACGGGAGGCTTCACATCAGAATGAAGATAAAGAGGCATCTGTATCGAGCTAAGCATCCATTTGATGCTCATCGTAAGCATCTGTCTGCATTTTTCTTTTAATTGCGCAGTTTTTGTTTGCTTTCCAAATTGAATTCCTATAGTAAGTAATACGCTTGTCGAGAATTCTGGGGAATTCAGCAAGAACCAGGTTAAAACTACAATATTCAATGTGATCTCATTGTTTCAAATGAATTCATCTAATGCAAACTAACTTATCTCAGGGTTAATGAAAAGTCTGTTAATGTCTAGTCATTGTTGTTTCTAACACTAGGCTCAAAGCATAAAGTTATGAGAATCAAATTTTCGTATATTCCATCATGAACACTACTATAGTCCAACGCCCACGGGCACGTATCGACTTCTAGCCTTAAGCGAGGAGATAATGTTGGGACCCACATTGCCGCCAATACTCATCGATAGCTAGCAACCAGTCATTCTTTCTAAAAGAAATGAATTTTCCTTGTGAAGAAAGGGGAATGATTTCTCATTAGTTAGATTTTGAAATAATTTAAGAACACAGCTCTTGATGCATGTCAGTTTTAGTTTAATGCAAAGGATAATGGCGCTTGTTTCAATTCTTTTCTCTCTTAGACTCATGCTTTTATGTTATCATCATTCCACTTCCGGTGAAACATTTGATTTTTAAGAGTTGTATGTTGTAACATTCTTATGATCTTATCATAAATCTTACAACCAATCTTTACCTTGGCAGCCTTTGAGGCTCTTTGCTGTGGATCATGGAAAGGCGTGGAACTTCTAAGACTTAGCAATGGAACTATGAACATGAAATATGTAGACCATCCCTGTGTGATTCAGGATAAAGGTCCATTTGCCAACCTACGAGTAAGATCAAGAAGAGCAACTTTATATGATTGCCTTTGCTTGTTGAGGCCCAGTGTTGATATTTGTGTGCTTTCAAACTTTGATCATACAGAGAGTTCGGATGAGAAAAGGCGAGATGCGGTGAGTAACAGTCTAATTTCAAACATCCCTAATCCTTACATGATATATCATCAGAGCAAAATAATAACAATAACCAACATTACCTCAGATGAAGACCCTGCATGTATCATATGGAGAGGGTGAACCAAAAAAGAAAGAAAAGATAATAGTCTTACCATATCTTATAACAGTTAGGTGTAGATTTTTGATTCTGAGTAACAGGTGCTCTTTCTGATGCAGATTTATGTTGATGCTAGAATAAGTTCTATCGAAAGGGGGCCTCATGACTCTCAATGCTCATGCCGATTTCATGTCAACTTTTATGTTAACCAAGGACCTCTAGGTTCAGAGAGAGCAACACTCAAAAAAGAAACTGAAGTTATTGGAATTGATCAGGTTTTCATTTTACAAAGGCTTGACAGGAATTCTTGTAGAAATCAGTACTACCGTTGGGATCGCTCTGTGGACTGCTCTACTCTGCCAAACACTAAATTGCTATTGGGGAAATTCTATCCGACCTGTCATGGTTGCTTGTTACATCTTCCTTGAAGCAGATTGTATTTGATGTAAGATCAGTGCAGAACAAGATTGTGTATCAAATTTTTAGTGGTTATGATGACACAACTCCATCAGACTCTGGAAACTCTTTTAAAGCTGTGAATTTCGGAGTAGAAAATGGGATCCCAGTACCTATAATACTTCAGTTGGTTCCAGATGATTCTACTGGGGGTGATCCTGCTTGTGACATGCATGAAGATAGACCATCTCCAACTTCTGATTTTCCAGAATTGCGGCGTTCCAAGCGTCGAAAGACACAACCTGATCGTTTCCTTGCATGTGATGCTCCCTCTGAGATACAAATAGGCCCCATTCGTAGCAGGCCATATAAGATAGATCAATCACGAGATGATTCTGATGACGAGTTGTACTTACCACTATCACACCTTTTTCGCAAGAAGACAAGCACCTCTTTGGAAGAGGATAGTACTGAGGCAGAGCACAATGCTGATTCTAAGAGGAAGCGATCAAACTCCAGTGACAATGATGATCTATTTGAATGCAAAGAAAGCAAGGTTAAGTGGATGAAAGTGAAATCAGGTGTGGCTAAAAATAAGACAAAGAAACGTCAAGCTGATTGACTAGCCATTGTTCCTGCGTCTGTCAAATGTGATCTTGGAAACTTTCCTCCAAATGCTAATGGCTTTCTTCCAAAAGCTAATGGTCCTGCAAATCGTTCAAAATACAGTGGTGAATTTTCTACCAAGCATTATTATCGTTTCAGTACTTCTAAAGCACATAAACCGAAAAGAAACAAAATTGCTGGCTTGGAAGACATGGATGTTCATACAAAATGGGATGGAAGTGCATCCTCTAGCAGATTTCAGAGAAGAGGCTATCATAACGCATATCATCATCCCCCTATACGATCAAAAAGGACAGATTGGTATACTGGAGCTTATTCAAAGAGATCCTTAAATGCAGGTGCATACAAGGAGCTGATAAATAAGTTCTTGAAAGACATGGATTGCTCAAACAAGCAAGAACCAAACATTATGGACCAGTGGAAAAATTTCAAGGAAAAAAAGAATTTTGACCAAAAGGACGAAACTGAAATGCCAGAAGATGAGCAGGAGGAGGAAATGTCTGAGGAGGATAGGCTGTGGAAAGAATTTGATTTAGTATTGGCATCATGTTATCTTTTAGGTGATGAGGTATAATTTTAGGATTTTCACTGGCATCTAATTTTCAGTAGCTTTATCATCAAAATTTGAACAAAAATATTAAATTATGTATTCTTTGAGGAAGTTCTCTTACTGCACAATGATTAATACATTTGAACTGCTGAATCTACTTTCCAGGTATCAAATGGTGCGACTTCAGATAACTTTACACAAAATTCAGGTCCAGGTTGCCAGCATGAGTTCACTTTGGATGAAGAAATTGGGCTTAAGTGCATTATATGTGGCTTTGTGAAGACTGAAATCAGACATGTTACACCCCCCTTTGTAAGTCGATGTAGAGACTTGCATGCAATGTTTATGTCACATTCCTTGTTCTGCTCCATGTGCTCTTATGCTCAATTTGTATGACAGAATTTTGAGTTTCGGTTTTTTTTTTTTTTTTTTTTTTTTTTTTTTTTTTTCCGATGAGGAGTTTCAGTTAGGCAGACCTGTTTGAAATATTATCAACTGCACCTAATTTCTTGCTTATATCTTTAGGTGCGAAACCCATGTGGGTTCACAGATGATAAAAAACCAGATGAAGAAGATCCAGATCCTAAAAGAGCTGAATATGAGCAATTCAATTTCTTCCACAAACGTGATATACATGTGGATGAGCCTGTTCCAGAAGAAAATGAAAATGTTTGGGCTTTAATTCCTGAACTTAGAAAGAAACTGCTATTCCACCAGAAAAAGGCTTTTGAATTTTTATGGAAGAATATTGCAGGATCTATGGAACCAGCATTGATGGAAAAGAAATCCAAGAAAAATGGTGGCTGTGTTATATCTCATACTCCTGGAGCTGGGAAAACTTTCTTGATCATCGCATTTCTTGTTAGCTACCTGAAGTTGTTCCCTGGGAAACGACCTTTAGTCCTTGCTCCAAAGACAACACTCTACACCTGGTACAAGGAATTCATTAAATGGAACATTCCTATTCCTGTTTATCTAATTCATGGTCGTAGAACCTATCGAGTGTTCAGGAATAACTCAGCAAGCTATACAAGAGGCCCGAAGCCAACTGATGATGTGATGCATGTTCTCGATTGCCTAGAAAAAATACAGAAGTGGCATGCACAACCTAGTGTACTTGTCATGGGGTATACTTCTTTCCTAACATTGATGCGTGAAGATTCAAAGTTTGTCCACAGAAGATTTATGGCTCAAGTGCTGAGGGAAAGTCCAGGGATCCTAGTTCTAGATGAAGGGCACAACCCCAGAAGTACCAAATCAAGGTTAAGGAAGGGATTGATGAAAGTTGAAACTGACTTGAGAATATTGCTTTCAGGTACTTTGTTTCAGAACAATTTCTGTGAATACTTCAACACACTTTGTTTAGCAAGGCCGAAGTTTGTGAATGAAGTTTTGAAGGCATTGGACCCAAAATACAGAAGGAAAAAGAAGGCACTGAAAGACAAAGCACGCCATTTGATGGAAGCTCGAGCCAGAAAGTTGTTCTTGGATAAAATTGCCAAGAAAATCGATTCAAACGAAGGGGAAGATCAGAGGATTGAAGGTCTCAACAAGCTGAGAAAGATAACAAACAGATTTATAGATGTGTATGAAGGTGGGAATTCAGACACCCTTCCTGGTCTACAGATTTAAACCTTGTTGATGAACACCACTGACATTCAACAAGTGATTTTGGATAGACTGCAACAAATAATGGCCACGTACAAAGGGTATCCCTTGGAACTAGAACTTCTGATCACCCTTGGATCAATACATCCTTGGCTAATAAAAACTGCAGCCTGTGCTGATAAGTTCTTTAGTCCTGAAGAACTGTTGGCTCTTGAGCAATACAAGTATGATTTGCACAAAGGGTCCAAAGTCAAGTTTGTTTTGAACCTGGTTTACCGTGTTACTCGAAAAGAAAAGGTTTTGATCTTCTGCCACAACATTGCACCTGTGAAACTCTTTCTAGAATTGTTTGAGAGGGTCTTTCACTGGGAGCGAGGCAGAGAAGTTTTGGTTCTGACCGGGGATCTTGAGTTATTTGAACGTGGAAAGGTTATGGACAAATTTGAAAAACCAGGTGGAGCCTCAAGGGTTCTGCTTGCATCTATCACAGCTTGTGCTGAAGGCATTAGTCTGACAGCTGCATCTCGGGTTATCTTATTGGACTCGGAATGGAACCCTTCCAAGACGAAGCAAGCTATAGCACGGGCTTTTAGGCCTGGTCAGCAAAAGGTTGTGTATGTTTATCAGCTATTGGCGACAGGAACACTCGAAGAAGACAAGTACAGAAGGACTACATGGAAAGAGTGGGTATCCAGCATGATATTCAGTGAGGCATTTGTGGAGGATCCTTCTCGCTGGCAAGCTGAGAAGATTGAAGATGATATATTGAGGGAGATGGTGGGTGAAGATAAGAGTAAGGCATTCCATATGATCATGAAAAATGAAAAGGCTTCAACACATACTTCGTAGAGGTAAGGACTGCTCAAAACCCTTCCAGCCATTCTCGCCTTGTTTCTGTGTCAATTTCCCTGTTGCATATTAACTTTTAAATTTGATTTTAATTAAAATAGTACATGAAGAACAATAGAGACATGGGTCGAGGTTGGGTTAGATTCTAAGTGAGAACTTTTCCTAGGGGGACGAGGAAAAAAAGAATGTTAAACATTGTATATATACTGGCTAATGTATAATTGATTGTGTCATGAATTACTTTATGTTTATGTGTAGGCATCACCACGTACGGCAGAAAGTGTTACAAGAATACTGCAACAGTTATAACAAGAAGTACTGCACATTTGGAGTTGAAAGCAGCTAATGACTCCTGTTGGGATAAACAAGCTAATCCGGAAAAGAACCTGCCTAATGTCAAGACAGGACAAAGTTGCATAATTTGAGTTCAAAACCCAGGTCTTTGCAGTTTGCACAAACAACTTTCTTCAATTTCAAGTGTTCTCATCTTTTCAAGTTTTCTTTTGGTTGAACTTGTGTTGTAGTTTTCATCAAGATAATGGGTGATAGTTATGAAGTGTGTGCTGATATTGTAATATACCCGGTCTGCTAGAACTTATAAATGGATATCAGTAGATATATTGGCACACAAGTTAGCCTTAGCCGAAGAAAGTTGATGGGGGTGGGTGGGTGGGTTTGGGATGAAAATTTGGTTCAAAACTTACCAAAGTTCTGGGCATAACTGCATGCATTATATAAGTGCTGATGCTTTAATGTCATAACGAATGTGTTAATCTGAATAGCTTTTTCCTTTCCTTTTTCTTTTACATGATCTGATTAACAGCAGAAGCATTCCCTTTGATCACCCTGAAATGGTACGGTGTTTAAGATTTCATTTCGAAAAGTAGTCGAAGTTTCTATGCATTTTCGATCACTACATTGTTACCTTCCTGACCTATCTTTTAACCATGCATGCCCCAAAAATGGAACAGCTGAACAGAGAATAGTACGGTAATTAACGATATAGAAATTGGGAAAATGCCTATTTAGTACTGATTTAAACCCTTCATTTCTAATTCTAATGACAATTTTTTTTATGAGCATATTCTAATATAAGGTAACTTTTTTTATGTCCAAATGCATAAATCTTTACTAAAGTCTTAACAAACTATATTATTTTAAAACTATTTTACCTCACCTCTTAAATATGCATAGAGAGAGAAAATGCAAGAAAGAAAAGACTTTGTCGGAGCCTCACCGTTCTCGATCAGCCAGTCGTTGAAGTCCTTCATCACCTTGTGTCTGCTTGATCTTAGACGACGGAGTTTTTTCCAAGAAGACAACCAGATCTGGAGGTTACAACGGAGGAGGCGGCCAAACAGGTCGTGGTCGCAACAGAGGACGCCAACTGGTGAAGACGACGACGTCTCCATCTCCTCGACCGGAGTTGATGGCGGCGGTTACCGGAGACGAGAAAGACAGAGATAGGAGCGCCGATCTGGTAGAGGCAGAGCCGTGGGTGCACGCCTCTCGTCGCTGGTACATTTTGTAGGTGATGGCGTCGTCCGTGCGCGCCTCTCGTCGTCGGTACGTTTTGTAGGTGATGGCGTCTTCGGTGATGGCGTCGTCGGTGACATCGCTGACGAGAGAGAGAGAGATGTAGTAAGTTTCAGATCTCGTAAGATAAATGAGATAGATCGGTTAGATGTACGGGATAAGGATAAAATTGTCTATTGAAAATGTGTATGGATATAAGATTTTCATTTAAATAAGTTTTAATTTACCTGTTTTTTTACATTTGGGCAATGCCCCTTGTTACTAACATCCTTTTTAACATATGTTACATCATCGACCGCTCTGTTATAATTTTCAACTGAAATTTTTATCTCGTTGGTCTTTGTTCTGTAAACATCTATTCTACTTGCATTTTAAACCTAACCCAGATCAAATTAAAAGATGGTATATGATATATGGTTTTCCATGCCTCGCTTTGTGAAAACATATGAAATACCAACTTGAGTTTGATCAACACCACCCTACCCTAGTACTATTCAAACTTGAAAAGAATTTACCTACTGCAAAGCTAAAGGCATCAAGCAAAGGGTGTAGTTGGGAGAGTACCAAATCCAAATGCATGTGAAAGGAGTGGGTTCCAACTTTGAAAACGTCCAAGTTGGTGAAGGCTGGTGGAATTAGAAAAACTGAGCAAGGACGAAAAGGAAAGTTCAAGTTGAGGGAATCACACGGAAAGATTGTAAAGTAAATTCAAACTACGTACCGGGAAGATGAAAGCGGAAAGTTGTTCTGGGTAATAAAATAGAACCCAGTTAAAGGCTTGAAGAACGAAAAAGAGTAAATATGCTATTAATCTTGCCGACCATCACATGTGGTTGAGTTGATAAGAAGCCTGATGTAAAACTCGTATATTTATGTTTGAATCGAGTTGATAAGAAGCTTAATGTGAAACTCGTATATTTATGTTTAAATCTCATCGACGGTAAAGGGAATTAAATCTTAATTTATTTTTTATGATCAAAAGAAAGAAACGTTCTGACATGACTCTCGACAATCTTCAAGTGATCGATCAAATCCATATATACACATTAAGTAGCTAATTAACTATTATACATTAAAAGTTGTTAGTGGATATATAATTGAATCAAATTGGGGAACATGTTGTTATTAATAGCAAGTGGATAATGTTATGCATGTTGGATAATTTGATTAATTGATCGATGAGATTTTCTGGCAGTCAATATATACGAATGTCGAGTAGTGGATAGTCGGAATTCAAGCCAAGCATGCCGAATCTGTTTGTTTGGTGGAAACTCCTAAAAGTTGAAACTAAGATATAAAAGTTTAAACAAGATGACGAACTATACATATAAATGTCATATAGACAACCACAATGGCGCTGATAAGTCAAAAGGCACCAAAATATTGTCATGATAACTTGATAAGGATCTAGCTATTTGCATATATATAAGTTTTGCAGAAAAATGTTTGAGACACCTCAATTGTTTTCTAACTAAGCTCAGAGATTAATTAGTGTAACAAAATGGATTTTGGAGAAGGTCGAATGAATTAGTATAGGAAGAATGTCCAAACTTGTCATTGATCTTCGTTTAATTTGGATTATTTCGACTTCTGCTTATCTTTTAAACAATGAAATTAAAGAATAGGAGAGTATGCAATTACTACGTACTAGAGTGTAACTTTCGCCTAAAGCTAAAGTTTTTGGGAAGAATGCTAGGGGTTTGGTTCACACTGATATGTTGACCATGATAGACATTGTACCATAATTTTGCACAAATTAAAGGTAAGTTATTAGTTTCATCACGTACGTAGTATCTTTTAGCCATAGTGCACGTCGAGGAAATTAGTGCTCCATTACTTCAAGCACTATCCTCTACCTACATAAACGTAACCAATTAAAGGTGAATTAGTTTTGTTGCTCATAAAAGAACTATGTATAGAAAATTTTTATACACGTCAAACGTGTAAATGAATCGAGCAACCAATACGTAATAATCTTAGCCTTTTATTTAATTCAAACCAGTCATTTACGTAACCTTAAAATCTAGTCTAGCTATGTGTTTCAAACACAGGAGGTGAGGACATGAGATAAAAAAAAATTTCTTTTATTATAGACAATTAATCTGATCGGATCAAAATGAAAATGAAAGGAATGAATTAATAAGAATTTTCATTTATCATTCTACTTTTACAATTTTAATCACCGTGATTTACATGTTAACAGTGCAAGTTTACTTTTGTGTATGAAATCCGCTCCCCCGCTTGTTTACCCTTTTCACCAACCATCATTCTTGTATTTTCACTACGTGAAAAATTTTACATTTAAAATTTAAAATAACGAATGAGAATTGGCATAGTTGGAGAAAAAGAGAGATAATCAAGCTAAACATACACAAAGTCCAAAGGAGGAGGGGAGGATAGCAGCAAGTTGAGGATCCACTTGCTCGTCCGGCGTAAGCTCTGTGATCATCTTTCTCTGTCCGAGGAAACAAAGCCATCAAAACTAATCCAAGTGGAGCGGAACGAACCAACTCAAAGCTACAACACCACCATTATTAAACCCACATAAATCCACCCTCCCTCTCTTCCTCTCTTTCTCTTTCTCTCCCACCACCACCATTCCATGATCATATATATCTGTCTCCCCCATTAACCCTAGAACCAAGCTTTGTCCATAAACACCCCAGCTTCATAGAGCGAGTCGGATCGGCGCAAATGCCTTCCTCAGTTCAGCTCCAGAGAATCAACTCCCCTAACCCAATAACAACCGCGGCGGCCGCCGCCATCAGCCACAAACAGTCCCAAGCCGTCACCCGCCAGGTCCTTCCTCTTTCCCCACGCGCCGTCAACATACCGGACTCCGTGGCCTTCCACCACGCGCACTCGGCCATGGCCTTGCCGAACCAGTGCTGCTCCGTGGTGGTGCAGAACATTGACGCCCCCGTCCCTTCCGTGTGGTCCGTCGTGCGCCGCTTCGACAACCCACACGCCTACAAGCACTTCCTCAAGAGCTGCCACGTCATCGGCGGAGACCCCGCCAAGGTCGGCACGCTCCGGGAGGTGCGCGTGGTGTCGGGCCTCCCCGCGGCCTCCAGCACCGAGAGACTCGAAATTCTGGACGACGAGCGTCACGTGCTCAGCTTCAGCGTCGTCGGCGGGGACCACCGCCTGAGGAACTACCGCTCCGTCACGACACTACACGCTTCTTCGAACGGCACCGGAACCGTAGTCGTGGAGTCGTACGTCGTCGACGTGCCTGCAGGGAACACGAAAGAGGAGACCTGCGTGTTTGCGGATACCATCGTACGTTGTAATTTGCAGTCGTTGGCTCAGATAGCCGAGAGTATGAGCAAAGCTGCAGAATATTTCATATGAGATCGATCACTAGGATTCATTCTTTTTTTTTTTTGGTTTCCAATTTGTAGATTCGTTGTAAGGTTGGAAATGGTCAGATGTTGTCGAAGGGTGCATGTGTATAGGGGCTCTGCATGTTTTTTCCTGTTTTTCTTGACCATAGTGTTCATGGTATAATATAATCTCATATCGTATCCCCTCTTCAATTTTCTTGTTTATTGTTTCCGATCTTGGATCTTCTTCCTTTCTTGAACGAGGGTGTGTTTGTAACTATGTAAGTTAACTACGACTAAGATGCTATCAGATCGATTTTTCTCACTGTGCTCCGATCCATTGTGTTTCCGCTCAAATACGTAAGTGCAACCCTAGTTTACATGAGGTTTTCTTTAGCTTTGTGAGATATATATCTGTGCCTATATCAATCTGCCTGAATTGGTGCACTTGCGTATATGTATTTTCTGTGTGTTGAGATTCATCAGTAGCAGGCTAGCTGCAGCTGCGATAAGTGTCTACTTCCCCAGTTACTAGTAAATGGTACGCATTGGGGCCGGGGTTGCATGTACTAATTTAAGTACTAGTTATTTGATCGAGCTCCCTAATTAAGAAAATTCGTAGCTAAATGATATACTTTTGAATATAATCGTACGTAAATGCCAATGAGAAACGGCTGTAAAGTGTGTGAAGATTCGCACGAACACCGATATTGTGCAGAGTGTCAAAGACAGAAGAGGGCAATGATCATCTTGCTTGAATCTGGACATACATTGATATTCAAGTAAGATTTCTAAAGGCAAAGGCCAAAAATTAAGAAAAGGAAAATAGTGTATTATGGGACATTAGCTCACTTACCAGTTTACCATTGTTCGTAAGAGAATGTACAAGGTCGCGAGGCACAATTTTACGTTTATCGCATAATTACAGTGCATATTTTTGAACTTTTAACATCTATATACGTAAGATTTTAGAGAAACTTTAAAGGATATTTTAACACAAATATATGCAAAATACTAGAGTAACTTATCAACGGGAGAAATGCACTCTTCCTTTCAATCTTTTTTAGTCTTCTATACCTTGTTCATGAGGGAAATCAAACAGTTATGATCGATGTGAAATGTACATATATATGTACTTGTACATGAACTATTACCTATTGTATCATGTGATATCATTTAAAGAACAACTGTTACGTAGCTCCATTATTGTTATATATAATTAGGGTGCTATTTGGTGTATTTTGTACTTGATTTTTCTGTTTTATTTATAGATGCGAATGCAGCTTGTTATTAGAAAAAAAAAAAAAAAAATTTGACAGTAAAGAAAAATAATAATTAAGATATAGCTAGCTTGCTATATTGGAATTTTTCCTGGAAGCGCATGCACGCAGAATTTGAATATATATTGCATTTATTTGTACAAATAGTGATTTGATTTGGGCGATTGATCGAATCAAATTGGCTAAACCCAGCTAATTATTAAGCTATCGGCAAAGATTGCAACTTGACTTTAATAAGTGATTTGGGGAAAACAATATAATGAACAAGTTGCAGAAAACTTGAGGTAGCTACCTCCTTTTATATTCTATCTTCTTCCTCGTGTACTATATGTTGTTGTGATGAGTAACAAGCTAGCAAGAATGCAATATGGTTCTCTATCTTTCTCTGCAACTTGATTCAGCAAGTTGGCCAATGGATGCAAAATTATAATGTCTTTGATGCCACTCTTGTTTTTGTAAGAAATGAAATCAAAGCCCTCTCTATTAGTCTGTGTCGACCGACGAGTTTGATTTGACTGGACCAAACCAAAAACTTGAATTAATTCATTACTGAAATTTTCTTGAAGCCACCGTCTAATTGCAAGGTTCAAAGGATCCCAATTTTTCCCATTAGTTGTGATCACTATCTGCCGTTTTCAAAAATGAATTAGTAAACAAGATCGACTGAGTTTTCAAGATTACCAGGAGCTTACGAATTTATGCTTGAGATTTATGGATGCAACAATTAACAATTAACCTTATATCAGTACATATAGCTTCTTATTTGTTTTGTTCTTTATAAGTTTATTTGATTCAATACGTATATAATTAACTTTACGAAATTATATTATTTTTCTTACTGAATCTCTGATTCTCAGTGTATAGTTCCACATTTAAAGAATAAAGAATAGATCAACCACATAAAAAAATATAGATTTTGTCGAGGGAGAATGAATACGTACTTCTTAAACAAATTTCTAAATTAATGTTCGTGTTAGTAAATATATCGATCGTTTAAAATCGTACGTAAATATTGAAATTCAACAAAGACTAGCTTTAATTGCTAAGGCTCTTAGAAAAATCAGTATCTTTTCTGATGTGCAAATACTATTGCAAGTGGATGGAGATCATGATCAGCAAGGTGCATGAAGGAACCCTATATATAGTAAAGATTTAGTTTAAAATGAAATTTGATTATAATATGGATAGTAGCACCGGAGGAACTAAAAATGTCAATTAATGCTATGTTATTAGTAAGATTGTATGGTTATGATTATAATTGTATAGTCTAGCTTCTTTATGAAAAAACAAGAATATTACTTTTAATTAAAACATAATTTTGTCAAATGAATTAAAATTATTATATATATCTTTTTACGTTTATTATATTTCGGCCCCTTAAATCTACCGTTCTGCCTCCGCCATTGGATAGTAGTGTACATGCATCTTTGCGAATTGTGATTATATATATATATATTTTATTTTTTTAAACTTTTTTATTAATAACTCACACACCCCACATATGTCATGAGATTTGAACTCATGATCTCAAAGTTCTCAGTTAAACACATTAACCAACTAAAACACAGCTCACCGACAATCTAACATAAATTTCTTATTAATTTATATATATATTAGTAATTCCAACTTTAGAAAAATAAAGGATTTCCCAACCCTAGCTACGTACGTACACACATTTTTGAGTAGAACAATAAGAAAGACATAGAAGCTCGATCATTCCAAGTATCTTGAACGCCAGGCAAGAACCAATGCACCCGAGGTCCCGTTTCTTGTTTGGGTTGGGTTTAACTTCTCGGGCCAAATTACTTTGTAGGCCCAAACGAAATGAAACAGTTGCATGCATTGAAACAGCTAAAAGGGCGGCATATTTACGGACGCGTTAATTTCCGGGCGTTTCCGATAACATTTTCTTGATCTACAGCATGGGGTACGCGCTGGTATGGCCGGAGACGGCAAAAAAACGGCCGGAGTCTACGAAATACGGCCGGATACGTATTCGTAAATAAGGCGGACACGTGATGGCAATAATTCTACATATCTATCAATTGCATGTCATTTACAAGAAACATTGGTAAGCAGCATTAGGCGGATTAAGAATGTAGTAAAAGAGCTAGAAGGAAACATTGATTGAAGAGCAAAGTAATGAACAAGGGATGTGTTTGCATTGATGAGATGCCCCAAATGCTTATCTGTTTAATCTTTGGAAGAAGCAGACCTATGCGCGCGCAATGCGGAGTGCCTGAGACTTGCTTTGTTTGGTTTGAGTAGTACACTCGCAAGTTGTGCTGATGAGTAGTAGCGCCGAGTTGGATCTGTGAGGTGAAGTTGTACGTACAAAAGGTCCTGACTCCTGACCAAAGGATGGCGAAGAATGAGACTGAGAAAGGTGAAGAGGAAGGAGAAGAAGAAATATATAGAAGAGAACAGAGGTGGCGTATGAAATATTGACTGGGAAGAGGTTGTCTGTGTAGGTGATTGGACTTTCCTTTCATAGAATGAGAAATATAACAGATTTATGTCCAATTTTACAATGTTATATAGTCAAATAGAACCAAACCAAACTTTCTGTTTGTGCAAATTACTAAATAAACTACCATCTAGGTAAGTTGAAACAGAAAAGAAAATTCTTATGAGGGCACTGCATGTCTGATTGATGATGATGTGAAGGGTTCAGTGGTCATCTATACAATAATCACAAAAGTTCTTCAAAGGCCTACATTTAGCAAAAAGATTTCATTTCATATACGATCTTCAAAATATATCAATCAATTTTCTCCTATGGCCATTCCCCACCTGTATTTCCCATGAAGATCACACTATCAAATTTACACAGCTTCTCTCTGTCTTCCAGTGACATATTATGGTTAGGTTTAACCATTCAATTTTAATGTATCTTTTTTCTTTTTCTCCTTTCTTTTCTTTTACAAGGATCAAGGATATAACATTTTGGCAAAGAGAAGCTCATTCCAAGTATCCTGCAGACCAGGCAAACACCAATGAACACAATCTGCATAGCTAACAGGGTTTGCTAATTGCTCTGGAGTCAATGGACTCCACTGCTTTTTGTAGATTGAAGTGTGTGCATCTTTGCGATAACTCGAGAGCTGGGTGATGTTGAGGAATGATATGGGCACCTTGGATTTCCTGAATTCTTCTCCTATTACCTCCATTATATTTTTCCGGGAATCTGAACCCCAATAGTTCTTATCTTCGATCACACTAGTTTCATTGTAACAGTTGCCATTTGGTTCACCTCCCCAGTCAATACTCCTGCAAAAGCACTTCAAAGATTAGGCCTCCAGGCCCTCCGCCCAAATTTGTAGAAACTTGGACTACAACTTCCAATTCTAAGAAAATTTACTTTTACATTGAATTTACTAGGTGACCTACACAATTTGGCAAACTACGTGTATGCACATGCAAGAATGAGAATAAATATACAGGTAACAAAATCAATAAGTCATGCTAATTTGACTTACTTTCCATGGGAAGGTGACATGCTAGTGAAGAAGACCCTTGTCTTATTGCGATCCATGTTCCTACGCACCCATCTTAGCATACTTTTCATTGCCATACGATAAGCCTCCGCAGTTGGCACCTCCACAATATCTTTCACCTCATCTTCAAAAGACCCTTGCCTGGAAAAATAAAACTCAAGGTATTAGACATTGTTAGAGATAGTATACAAAGTTCTTAGTATTATTATTATTTTTTTTAATGATTTCATAGGAAGGAGTAAAGAATATACAAGATCTTAAATTTCAAGCCGGTCATCCACCACAGATAGGTATTGAACACCAATACATCAACCCCCTTCCAGTGTTTGCCATGGTAATTCATGGACCCTTTCCTGACAAGCCTATCCGATATCCTATGGTTGACAGCATTATCCGAGTTTGACTCAAGAAGAAATGGCGCCCAATAGAACTCAATTGTGGCGTTGTAATCCTAAAGTTGTGATGAAAATTAATCAAGTAAGATGTGAATGTACGTTTGACCAGTAGTTTGTAAGAAGAAAACAAAAATCCAGTGAAATGTCACCTTGGCTGTGAAAACAGTTCGTGAATCAGGGTCGAAGGTTTCCATGGATTTGGCACCCTCGGGGATAAGGGAGTGGAGAAGACAGATCATGGAAACATACTGACCCCTGTTCAGAGAATCTCCCACAAACATCATCCGCTTCCCTCGTAGAGTCTCCAACATTAAAGTTGCATTGAAGCTGTAAAATTTGGTAGAAGCATTTAACATATGATACAGTTATTCGAAGTTAACAATCCAACATCTTAAATGGTAAATTTGCACATAACACTTGTATTGTACTATCAGATATATTTTCCAAAATACTCTCATTTGTCATTCATAAAACTTGGAAAAAAAAAATGAAACTTGTAATCGGGACATATTACATGCATACGTTTCACAATACACGCACTATATGTGTATTACAAACAAAAAAAATCACATATAGTTTCAGGTCAAAATGTCCGAATTATAACCGTACGTGTTTTACATGTATTTCTGTACAATAAGGACCCTACATGTTATATAATTGTATCAAACTCACTAATGCCAAAATGCATATGTACTCATGTAGTCTGGACAATTAGAAACTCCAAAAGATCATGGGCACAAAACATAAAACAAATATTTGAAGGGACACCCTTCTATAATTTGTCCCCAAATAAGACAGATGTAACAAAGGTACACATGGTTCCTCTACTCCAGAGCATACATAAATGCAGCTCATACATTTGCCTTGTACCAGCTAGAGAGATCGTGCAAAAGGACACGTGTCCCTCTACCCACGACTTGCCGGCCGGCGGGCAGCCGGACGACACTAACACCGGAGCCCAACAAATCTCTAGTCTTTGGTTTTGTCGGTGAGAAGAAACGACTGAAGTCCGAGTCTTTAACACAAAAAAGACCCAACTTTCCCAAAACGATGAATTAATGCGTTTATATGGTTTGAGATCTAGAAAACGTTTTTACTAACCTGGGAAGATCACAGCCGTCCGGCTGCCACCGCCATTTCTGGTAGTCCTTATCCGGCCGTCCATGTTTTTGGCAAGTCAACTGTGGCTGGATGTAAGGACACTCCGATTCCTCGTAAAGCGGCCGGTTCGACTCGTCCCAAACCCATCTTCCGGTGAAGATGTCGCACTCCGGATCACTCCTTCCGATGGCGAACGGTAGTTTCGTCTTCTTGATCTTCCCTAGGCCCAAAAAACAAAACAACCCAAGTCAGTTAAACCAACTGAAAATCTGAAACTGCTGTTTCTTGGTCGGAATCTTCTTGTTTTTTCAGATGACTCACTGGGCTTGATGACGAGTTGGTCGGCGGCGGCCGGTTCGAGCTGCTGGCTGAAAATGCACATGAGGTCCTCGCCGTAGAGGACGGCGACGAAGAGAATGAAGGCGAGGAGGGTGAAGAGGTAGGGAGAGAGGCGAGCTCTACGCAAAATGGAGAGGGAAGAAGAAGAAGAAGAGAACGGCGGTGACTTCATTTTTTGCATGTAAATTTGTGTATGAATGTGATGAGTTTAATGTGTTTGGGGTCTATGAAGGTCAAAATAGAGCTCTTTGAGCTTCATGGTGTTTGTGAGAATTTGGAAAGTTGGTATGAATGGAAGAACGATTCGGGGAAGGAGTGGAATATATGATTATATGGAAAGGTTTGGAAGGTGTTTAATAGAAATTGATTAAACTAGTGTTGGTGACAAAGAGAAACTCTAGTAGGTTTTGTGAGGAAGACGATGACGATCATTACCCTCTTAGGAAAGTTTCATAGGCTTTTTTTTTTTTCCTTTCATTCCAAGTTATTTGAAGGAAATAGATTCACAAGCTGATAGAATGAACCTTTGCTTAAATTTACCGGATCGGGAACACTATTCACTTATTTAGGCATATACTCAGAATACATCATTAATTTGTAATGTGATGTTACATGGTGTTGTAGCATTTTCGCCATACGGAAAAGCAAACGATATCGAAACGCCATTGTTTATTTTTCCTTTATATCTTAACTTAATTCCAACAGTGCCTGCAACTGATCTTTTATTACAATTCTCATGATTAAGTTTAAAGATTATATGCATTTCGAAAATGGGAAGAAGACTGAACGCAGATTGTTGGTAAAAGTTCACTTGGAGTAGTAAGAATAGATAAAAAAGGAAAAGAATGAAAGAAACCAAGTTGCATCGATCCAGGCTTTTCTATGTTTGTACATCATCTATCCCAACTACCATGTTTGGTCCAAAAGAAACAAAATTGTTACAAAGAAGAAAATGGGTCATGAAACTTGAGTGATAATCAATGATAGATGAGACTGAGGAAGGGCTATAAGTGTTGCTTGGTTTCTAAGGTAAGTGAAGAATTGCCAATCATTCTGATCATGTCATTCACAAAAAGGTAAGGGAAAGACTCAAAGACGTGAGAGATGCAGTAGAGATTAAGTATGATATATAATCAGAACGGGGGTTAAGTTTAGGTAAAGGTAGTTCAAAATTGGGTAACATCTCAGCATCATAGCAGTTGGCATTGACCGTTAATTAATAACCCAAGCACAATAATACAGAAGGATGCAGATGTGCTAAGCTGACAATCAGAACAAACAATAGTGACCCATCAACCAAACTCACTAACCTAATCAATTATTAGCCAACTAAATATTCTAATAATGTCTTCTTTCTCACTCTCTCGAACACACTTACACACACATGCATATGAAAACAATATGCAAAACTCATGAAGATTGGGAAGGGAAATTAACCATATGAGCTAGATTCCTCTGCTCATCCAAGAACTCTCATTGAAGTGCCATTAGGATAGGGTGACACCATGATAGATCCTGAGCTCAAAGTAGGTTAACAGTAGAATGATTAACTTACTAATGCAATCCCAGATATTAATGATCGAACCACAGTGAATTCATGAATTCTAAGTTTCTAACAAGCAAACTGTCAAATCTAGAGCTCAGATGTGTGAGTAGTGATTGTCTCGCATATTTGGATGTTCAGTGGCTCCAAAGTATGACCTCCAGAATGAACATTAAACAGTAACCACACTAAGACTCACATTTCACCACAGATATAAGATCACAGCAAAAACAATCTTGTATTGTTTTTGCTAGGGGAGAAAACAAATGCATGGCTTGACACAAAATTATAAAGTTGGACCATCTTCATGCCAGAAAAGCTCACAATTATTACTCTTAGACAATAATATTCTTTACCACTGGCCAAAAAAGAAACAGTCATGTTCTCCCCTCCTCCCCCAGCAAAAAGAAGAGAGAAGTTCTGTAAGCTTCATAACATTGAAGAAGTTGATAATGTTGAATTACGTACCTGAGCCTGAAGATTCAGAGAATGCAGAGTATTGCAAATTTAAAGAATCACCATGAGGCAGACAGGATGAGGCTACTCCATTCATTTAACAGTTCAGGCACAGAATCATCATTCTTGATCTTATACCTTTCTGACATCTTGCGAAGAACCAGCAGTACTGCACTTGCTGATGCTTTCAAGTTTCAATGAACCTCCACAATGTGGTTTGCCAGCAGCATCCCAATCAGTAAGAAAAGACTTGCTGATCAGGTAAGCCTTGAATAGTTTCAGTTCATTATTATATCATTTTGGAAAATCGAATGAAGAAAAAATATAAATATGATCTGTATATAGAACCAGCCAGTTATGCTTTTATAATCCAAACGGGTTTAATGCTAGTTAAGAGATCCAACATCACAGTATACATCTTTATCAACCAAACCACATGTTCCAACCAATCTAAGAGATCTCCCTGAAGCATTCATCTACATGCATATGTATAATTTCCTACTAGGATACAGTCAAACATCCTCCCCCACAAAATCACCGCCCTAACTTAACAGCACAGCTGTGACAATACCCAGCCACATAACGGGTTACAAAAAAAAAAAGGTATCCAGATTTGGTGAAAACATAAATCAAGAATCTCCACCATAAACGTAGAGCCGTCCAGTATCTTCATCTTTCTAAATATCTGAATCAGATACCACAGATTCAAAAACAGTAATAAGCAGATTATGGAACAACAATATATAAGAGAAGGAATAAATCTGCTCAGTCCACACTCAAGTTCTAGTCATACAATGCAAAACATGTAACCATATACGCAAGATCCTCAAAATCTTAAAATTTTCATTACTCAATTTCATCTATGATATTAAACTATGTGTGCAAACAATACATCCAAATGAGCACCTATTCCACCCCATTGATGAGGTCCCCTTTGCAAATAAAAATAGATAGATAGATAGAGAGAGAGAGAGAGAGAGAGAGAGTGGAACGCTTGAGTGAGATGGCAAGAGCACCTTCTATATTATGGTGTGGTAGAGATTAAGTGGTAGCTTTGATTACGCCGTTGTGTGCATAAAATTTTTCTCGTGTTCGCTGACTGTTGATGGCAAAGTACAGACAAAATGAACTTCACTAGATTAACCTAGAACAAAAATTTTATGCTCGCTCAGAAGTTAACAGGAGAATAGGAGCTTCGATGAACTTGAGAAGATCCCCTAAATTTGTGCAATAAAGAAGCAGACACACTCTGGAGTCAAAAGGAAAGAAGTGGTCAGTTGTTGAAAGCTTGAGAAAGAAAAGGCACACTAACTGCATAGGAGTTTTTATCTGTGAGAAAGCAATGAAGCACAGAACAAATAGCAAGAGAAAACAGTACATAATAGAATACCTGTGCTTGCTGAGGTAAACCGGTCCAAAAGTCCAAGTTTGGTAAAATCTGAAATAAAGAGGAACAACACATCAGAGTACCAACCAAAATGATGAATGCTTTCCCAAACTACTAGTAATTAGTATCATTTGCTCTACTGCAATGTGATGTAACATTTCATAATCAGTTTTGGAATCAGAAGGAATAGATGATAGACAGGAAATCATAATTTTCTAAACAGCATATGCTGCATCTCATATTTGGTAATAGTCAGATAATAGATTTACAGTTTGAACATAACATACTTTAACGAATTATGATGGTAAGCTGGGCATGTGTGGCTCAAAACCTATTGGATACACCGGCCCAAAGGATAATATGGTTTGATTTTCTTTCCATAAATTTCCTGTCATGGCTTCACTGGTTGATACACAATCATGTTATCTACACCTAATCCATGATTACCATTTCACTTGATTCATTGACATAATCAGCTCTCCCTTGCATGGATTTTAAGAAAACTGAACTGCATCTCATGACAACTAACAGCAAAAAATGAAGGTAGCGTAGAACAATTACAGACATATAGAAGACATACATCTATTCCACGAACGCCAAGACTGAAATATCGATAACCCGCACCAGCCAACAGATACACTCCAAAAAGGCACAAGACTCTGCAATTTATTCAATAAACAAAGTCAACTAAGATGACCAAAAAGATCCCTAAGAGATAACCATAAAACATATCATTTTAAGGCATCAACTTGCCAGAAAAGAAGTAACTCTTACATGATTAGGAAGGTTACAAACCAGCCCCATCCTTTGCCATAAACATGTACAATCGTGGCACAGCCAGAAGGATGCTTTAGCGTTGTAGCCTGTCAGATAGAGAAGATTATGAGACTAAAAACTATATGAATCATGCATACAGTCAGTACGCATTACAGAAACATTTTGAAATTCACCATCACTATAAACCAATACACAGCCTTTCACCACCCACTGGAGATACATAGTTTAAAGTTCATAGAATACGGAGAATATTTCCTTCCTCTCATCAACAACTCATAACATACATGTACAACAAATAATCTTAATATAAATCAATAACCAGAAACCTTAAACGGTCAACTAACAGAACACATTGCTTTGCAATAGTTATGGCCAAAGATTCTGAACAACAGTTGAAGTCATGACACACATGCAGGATCCGACATTGATTTTATCACCAAATTGGACTAGTATGATTCTTAAACGCAATCCTCTATAATACTAACAATAAGCATTGAGGCACTCACATAGTCACATGTCCCTGTTTTCTCCAACAAATATGGTTCCTGCAGAACAGAAAGATAAGAAACTAGACCATGAACCAGGCGTGTAAGAAATCTTTTCAACCTACAGACATTATTGGGAACAAAGTCTTACCTGAACTCCATTACGATCACACATTACAGACACAGAGAGTGAACAATTTCCCTTTAGGCCATTACCTGACATCTTAACGACGACACCAATGTGAGGATTGTTCTTATCTGCATATTGAGACAACAAGAAAATGATTGATTAATATTCCCGAATTATTCATGAAATACAGAAAGCATGCATATCCAGACATATCCTGTGCGATCCATGTTTGAGTCACAGTCACAGCTATTCAATTCAGAATCTGACTATGTAATGACTATCATTCAATTGAAACTCTGACTATCTGAGGAAGATGCTGACTGCTTAGAAAATAAAAGAAAAAAGTATTTACCAATTATGTTAATGTCCATGCTCGCGGCACGCCCAACTGTAGTGCAAACATCGTAACCTGCAGTCACATCAGGAAATTATTTTAGAGGAATATATAGAATTGTAACATTGAATGATTGTGGTCCAACTCCAAACCAGACGAGGAAGGCCCGTCATGATCCGGCTTTGTTAGTGATTAAAAAGAGAGCAGCACTGCCAGCACAGTTAGATAGTCGATAAGGGATTAACATTCCTTTATAAACACAGTGGATACACAATTTAATCATATGAAACCTCAGAGAATATATACCTCCTTTGTTTTTTGCTACAAGAGCACTACAACCCATACCACAGTGTGATGGACCACCACAATCCTGCAATGCTCAATAAGATAATCAAATGACAAGATGTTTTATGATAATTTGTGAAGGAGGTAAAACTTTAATCTTTTTCCTTCTAAGTGAAAATCGAACCAAAGTCCACCCTACATAAATGCAACCCTGATCAGGGGTTTCTACATGAATGCAACTATCCAGGTCAAATCATAGGAAAGCATTACCAGTATATTCAGTAAGAGAATATTGGTTAAACAGAATACAGGAATGCAATTGATCATTCTTCATATTCATTCGAACTAAAAGTCTATTAAAGTCTTCTATACTCTAGGCCCTGGATGCTACAGCAATAACATGAATAACATCTATATCAATTCTTTTCAATTGCACACTTTGTTAAGGTAGTTTTCTATTTTTTATTTTAAAAATAACTCGTCATCTAGTTCTTTTAGCTAGCATATGAGAGAGAGAGAGAGCACATACAGCTCCCTTACAAGTCAAAGTATGAGGAAATACTATTCCCACAATCCCACGGAGTAAGCAATTGCAAGTATTTCAAAATTTTAACATTAGCATTGCCTTCTCTAATAAAACAGACAGAGTAATAGCATGGAAGTTGAGAAACATACCAAGCAATCAACACATCCAGGTGGGTCATGATTGAAAATCATTCCATCGCATAGCTGGTCCAAACAATCAAAGAAGCGAAACTCAATAACGAATCAAGTTACCAAAAATAACAAATCCTATAACTTCTTGCATAAAGCTACCATAGCTAAACATTAATCTCTCTTAAGAGAACCGGATGGACCTAGCCATAGTGTTTGAACTTCACTCTACACTCGAAAACCACAAACTACCTCATTCATTTTTACTTTACGAGTAAGCGAAGTTACATACACTTATAGTCTCACACAAACAAACACATCTTAACAACACATCACAGTCATTAGAAAGGACAGTTGAAAAAAAAAGGTGTGACCTGATGGAGCGAACCTGAAACCAGATCACAGTCTTGTTTCCTGCAACCTTGTAGAACCTGCAGTAGTAGAAACCAAACAAAACCAAAAGCTCACATACAATAGTAGCCTAAACCTCCAAAACTGAATCAGCTAAAACAGAACTTGCTCATAACTCACAATGCAACCAATCAAATCATAATGTTCCAATCAAAAATTTGAAGAGCCCAAAATAGAAATTGACAAGAATCAAACAGTGGCAGAGAGAGAGAGAGAGAGAGAGAGAGAGAGAGAGAGAACCCATCTTCGCTTCTCACTCCGTGAGGGAACAAGGGCATGGGAGAATCCAAGCTGTAGTCGTAGAGCTTGTTATCGTCAACAACACTGAGACGGCAGTTGGCAGAGACTGAGTTAACTCGGTGCAGAATCGTGAAGGTAAGTACAACCCATCTCAGATAATCGCGTAACAACACCATGATTGGGCACCAAACTCACAGCGGTGGTTTTATAATCTCATAATTGTTGGTCTAATTTGTGGTGCAGAGATGCATGGTTGCTGGAAATGAAGTGGTACACACGGGTGTGGGGAGAGTGTCAAAGCCGACATTCGACAACACCCGTTTCAATACACACGTGTCGTGTCGTTCTAGGACGATTTGGAGTGTGCCTGGATACGGTTCGAGTTAAAATGTTACGGTTAGTCTGAACGTTTTCTCTTGTCCGATCAAGTAGCGTAATGTAAGCCAATTATATTTTGGAAAAACTATTTGAAACTCTTTTTACGTGTCACCTAATGTGATACAGTCGCTTCATGTAATCAAACCGTCTAATTGAACAGTGTATATCACATAAACTAACACGTAAAGTGAATTTACGTGATTCCTTAAAATTGGTCCACGTATAATTACTCTTTCATTTATAGACATGAACATATTTTCAACTATGCGATTTAAATCATATCTTTAAGAATTAGACCAAAAAACAAGGATAATGCTACTATATCTTTAGTAGCATGCGTGTCATCTAGTGAAATTGTGTGATGTGCTAAACTTACGGCCACACAAAAGAAATGCAAGTTCTATCTTAAAAGGGTTTTTTACACTGTCAAGTGAAGTGATTTCAGTCATCCAAGAAGTTCATGGCATACCTAATATCTGCAACATCTAGCCATGGAAGAGCTTAATTTAATGCATGTGGCCGATGTGTTATCATTGAGATATAACTTGGTGAAAGCAAAAAATAAATTAATAATAAAAGTTGAAGTGGAAAGAAGACTCCAAGTTGGTAATTGAGGTAGTGTTGAATTGATCCGCCTTCGAGATTGATAAAACTAGTTCAAGACATTAGAGATATGATGATTAGTTTTTAATTTCATTAGCTTTAAACATATATTTCATGAAATTACTTTTGTGACGGATGCTATTGCTTATTATGATTATTCTAGTAATTATATTGAAATGATAAAACTTTTAGTGAGAGGCTTTCAAATCATTGCTCTTTGACATCGTAAATGTTGCTATTATAGGCTTTAATTTATTGAAAATTCTTGTACACACAAGGTGCAAGTGAATTGAACATTGCAATCTTAGCATTTTATTTAATCCAGCTTTCACGTAACATTATCATACATATATACGCATGTTGTTTATAAAACTGAAACCCAAAAAACTATTCCAACTATTTCACACAGTAGAGGTGATCGAGGACCCAAGGTCGAAAAAGAGATATATTATCATGAGCGCATAATCAGATTAGATCAGAAAGGAAAAGACCAGATGAAAAAAATGACAGTTTCCGGTCTTCATTCTATGTTCACAGCTCAAATCACCATAACTTACACATAGCAAGTGTATCTTGGTACATGAGATCTGTTCTCTTAGTTCATAAATAAATAAACAACAACAACAAAATCTCACTAGTTCGGGCCGGGTCGGACCCGGCTCATTAACGACATGTCACTCAGAAGCAAACTGATAAACCCCTAGAAAAACCTGATTACGTGAACACCCCAAACGGCGCGAACGAAAAGCAGCAATGGACACCTCCTCCCCCTACCCCAACAGCGCGTTAAGCAACACGCGCTTCTCCGACCTCAAGCCTCCTCTCTCCGAGCCGGTTCTCCAAGCCTTAACCGCTGCCGGCTTCGACTTCTGCACTCCGGTTCAAGCCGCCACAATCCCTTTGCTATGTAGCTTCAAGGACGTTGCCGTCGACGCCGCCACCGGCTCCGGCAAAACCGTAGCCTTCGTCGTCCCCCTCGTCGAGATCCTCCGCCGCGCTTCCACCGATCCCAAACCTAACCAGGTCCGATTCCAACTCAATCCTCCACTCTTTTCTAAACCTATTAAAATTGCAGAGAAATTTAACGCTGATTTGTTTAGGTGATGGGAATGATCATATCTCCGACGAGAGAGCTCTCGTCGCAGATTTACAACGTGGCGAGGCCGTTCATTTCGACGGTGCCGAATTTAAAGTGTGTGCTTTTGGTTGGAGGAGGCAGTGTGAAAGCTGACATGAAGCTGATTCAGGAGGAAGGAGCCAATCTGCTGATTGGGACACCAGGTAGACTCTACGACATTATGGAACGCATGGATAGCTTGGATTTGCGGAGCTTTGAGGTGTGCATTTGTAGCTGAAATTATGCGTAAATTTGGTTGAATTGAGTGGCATTGTGTTTTTTTAGTGTGGTTTGATTGATAGGGTGAGGTTTGTTGCAGGTTTTGATTTTGGATGAGGCGGATAGGCTGTTGGATATGGGGTTCCAGAAGCAGCTGACCGATATTATATCACGCGTGCCAAAGCTGAGAAGGACTGGTCTTTTTTCAGCTACTCAGACTGAGGCAGTTGAGGAGCTGGCCAGGGCGGGATTGAGGAATCCGGTGAGGGTTGAAGTACGTGCGGAGTCTAAATCGAATAAGGATCCAGCATTGTCGCAGCAATCAGCGTCGTCCAAAACACCTTCTGGACTTGCTCTTGAGGCATGCTCTATAAATTTGTTTCAGGAATAACATGTTATTAATGTCTCATTTGCTTATTCGGTTATTTATTTTGGATTTAACGCCCTTTGCTCTGATACAGTATATGGAATGCGAGGCAGACAAGAAGCCGTCACAGCTTGTGGATATCCTTGTTAAGAATAAGTCTCACAAGACCATAGTGTAAGTGACATATTAGAATGTGTTGATGTCTAGTGGAAGGATCAATTTGTTTAGAGGTGAAAGTGTTTTACTTCGTAAGTGATATTATTTTCTTTCTCTTTCTCCAGGTATTTCATGTCATGTGCTTGTGTTGACTACTGGGGAGTTGTTCTTCCATGTCTTGCGCCCTTGAAGGATTTCAATTTGATTGCTCTCCACGGGAAGATGAAACAGGTAAAAGCAAGGGTGACCAACAGAATCGGATAATTTCTAGATCAGTATTTCATGAACTCATCATTCTTTGTTCTACTTTCTAGGTCGCAAGGGACAAAGCTCTGGCCTCATTTACATCTCTCTCAAGTGGCGTCCTTCTATGCACTGATGTTGCAGCTCGTGGACTTGACATTCCGGGTGTTGACTGTATAGTGCAGGTAGCTTGTTAACAAATTGCACATAGATGATCATCTCCATTTTTCGGATCTAAATAGTACACTTACCTGTTTCTTCGTTTGCAGTATGATACACCTCAAGATCCTAATGTTTTCGTACATAGAGTTGGCAGAACTGCACGTATGGGTAGACAAGGAAGTGCAATTGTTTTCCTGTTGCCAAAGGTTAGTTATAACACTTTATACAGCTCTGTTTTCACTCTTTTTACATTTGGTTGTTTTCAGCATATGCTAGGTGCTTATTGGATTTCAACCATTGCAGGAGGAAGCTTATGTGGAATTCCTGCGGATAAGAAGAGTTCCTCTTCAAGAAAGCATATGTCCGGATGATGTCTCTGATGTTGTTCCTCAGGTAAGCGTCATTGATGGTATCTTGTACGGTCTTTTACATGGGAAAAAGAATCTGCATGATTACTTGTTTGCACCTGTTAGAAAGGCTTCATTTTGCTCATTGAATGTTGATTGACAATTTTCGGTGAAGTTGCTAGCATAGGTTTTACACTGGGTTCTTGATTCTCTACATTAAAGCAGTATATTGAGATTATCGTATATATTTAATCATGCTGTTGTCTTACACTGATTATCGTATATATCTATCTGTTAATCATGCTGTTGTCTTACACTGATTATCTATATTTTTTAAGTTGAGTATTTGAACTGACATCGTTTTAAACATTTGCTTCAGATACGGTCTGCTGCAAAAAAAGACCGTGATGTCATGGAAAAGGGCATGCGAGCTTTTGTTTCTTACATCCGTGCATATAAAGAACACCACTGCTCCTACATTTTCAGGTGACCATTGCACATTCTGTTGTACTTCAGGCTCTCCACCCAGAACAAAAAGTAATACACTTTGGAATAGACATTTTTCTGTTTCTGATTTCAATTTTTTATGAAGGTGGAAAGAACTTGAAATTGGGAAGTTGGGCATGGGATTTGGACTACTACAGCTCCCTGCAATGCCCGAGGTAAAACACAACACACTTTCCTCAGAGGGTTTCACCCCAGTAGCAGACGTCAACTTGGAGGAGATTAAATATAAGTAAGAAGTCTCTCCTATCTTTTACAGTTTGGGTGGAACTGTAAAAGATGCTTAGATATATTCCTATCCTTAGATAAGACTATAAGAGTATACCGATCTTTCTAAAATAGTTTTCACCTTTTGGATATTTAAGGCTTGGTTATACACGACCTTGGTGATCTTTTTTTTCTTTCTGTTTTTCCTTTTTTTTTTTGCCCTTTTTTGCTTTGCTTCCCGACCTTGATGACATTGCTACTTGTTGGTGGTATAAATGATAGTTCTGCTAAGAAAGAAAAGGAATCAGCCATCATGTAAAACCCCCAAAAACATGGCATGTATACCTAATCTAGAGTATCAGCTATATATGCATCATGCAGAGACCAACATCAACAATATTCTTACTTCATTGAAATGGTAAATCGGCCCCCAAATGAATCATGCACGGCACACAGACCAAAAAAATTTGGTTGCAGCAGACATATTTAAGAACTATGATTATTTTTTATCTGTCTTAGAAATTTTTTGTCTTTTTGACTGAATGTGAACTGATTAAACTTGTATTATCGATCCCGTCTAAAACTTGGGTAAAAGAAAATGATTGTAGCTTGAAGGATCTATTGCGCTCAAATTTGTTCATGTTAGAATCAGCAGTGGTCAGTTTTGAGTTTTGACATGCAGTAGTATAGGCTTTGGTGCTTTACTTTCGTGCTTGCTTTGCACATACTCTGAAAAAGAAATAGATTGAACATTTTTCCATATTTAGCCATTGCTAAAGAAAAAGGTTGATAATATAGGGACAAATCTCGTGAGAAGCAAAGGAGGAAGAATCTGCTAGCAAAGAAAGAGGCAAAAAAGCAAGATCCTAAACCTCAAAAAACCAACAAAAATCCAAGTGCCACAGCTAAGGTGATGAAGAAGAAAACAGCTAAGAAAAGGCGCGCTGAACAGACAGTTGAAGATGCTGATGAGTTGACGAGAGAATATCGCCTGCTAAAAAAGCTGAAAAAGGGGACTATTGATGAAGCTGAGTTTGCTAAGATGACAGGAACTGAAGACTTACTTTGAAGTCGAAGTCACATTCTACAGAATGGGATTTTGGGAATCCGGGCATTGCTCAAGTAAAAGGAAAGACTTTAGCCATGGATCAGGACTTGTATTCTTACAGAAGCAGCCATCACCAAGCTTTATTGGGAGATAAACCACACAGATGCAACACAAAAGCGGGGAGGAAACTTTCTAGGTGATAGATTCGATGAGGTTCTTCCCCTGCCGCAGTCCTTGTTATGGACGAGGGTCTGTAAATGAGTCGAAAGTCTCAACACCCTGTTCCCTATCTAGTTAATTTGCTGATTTAATTTAATTTGTACTCTTCATAACAGATTTGGTCTAGCTACAATTTGCAAAGCAAAGAACAGAGAGAATACATAAGTTGACAGTTGATAGTTTTCCATCAATGAAACAGTGCTATACATTTTTGTGCCCGTACTGTGCAACTCTTACCTTTGTAGTTTATACTTTCCTCTTTGTACCTTAAATTAAAATTATCCAAGTACCATGGAGGTTAATCTCCTCATACTGCCTCTAATGTCCGAGTACAGTAACATAAGGTAAAAAAGCGACACCAAGTCACCAAGGCTTCACAAACTGCAGTCAGCAGTCAAACACCAATTCACTTGTTGATTATGTAAAATGAAAATACAAATCGTCGAAAATTCTTCTATGACCAAAGAGCGAAGATGCAAGTGACCCAACATCTAATTATTCTCGCTTTGACCCACAAATACTGGTTTTGGTCCGTTGAGGAAAAAGTCAAACAACAAGTGTGACCCGTGGATTATCGTTGTACTGATAGTGTCCCAACTTAATCACCTTTAAGATATTGAGTTTTAATCACAAAATAGCTCGGTACAATTAGGAATGATCCACTGTTTATCACTTTTTCTAACGTGGGATCTCTCAAAAACAGTAAAGTTTTGAGTTTTTTAACTCCAGGTTAAAAATAGGTAACTTTTCGTAGACGGTAAAACCCCATATAAAACTCAGTTGATTTTGAAAATTCCCACAGCGTGGTCAACACTCTCTACCAAACAGTCTCGGTCTTCTTTTCTATGCTTCTTCGTCTCCTTCGCGCCTATATCCGCCGCGAAACCCTAGCCTCTCTCCTCAAACCCCTCCGCCTAATCCGCCGCCACCTCCAAACCTTCCTCCTCTTCTTCAAAATGTCCCAACCCAACCCTCCCCAATCCTCCACTCCAGCCCCTCCCCCATTCGACCCGACCCGGCCCGCCATCCCAATCTCCTACCCGATCAAAACCCTAGAAGACCTCGAATCCCGATCCTACTTCGACTCCTTCCACTTCCCCTTCAACAAATCGTCGGTGCCTCTCCGATCCGGGACGGCTGGGCTGCCCAATCGGCCCAGATTGATCGTCTGCCATGACATGGCTGGTGGCTATGGTGATGACAAGTGGATTCAAGGAGGGACTAATCCGGATGCGTATTCGATATGGCATTGGTATTTGATTGATGTCTTCATCTACTTTTCGCACAGTCTCGTGGCGCTTCCACCTCCTTGTTGGACCAACACGGCTCATAAGCATGGTGTTAAGGTATTAGACTCGATTTTCGGGCTAATTGTAGTTGTCGAAACGGTTTTTGGTTTCGGTTTATTAATGTGGTATCTTGAGAGTTGAGATGTGCATGATTTTTTTTCGTTAGTTTGTGATAAAGGTGTGTAGGAAATGTTGTTTTCGATTTGGTTATATGTTGTTGTGATTTCAAGTGGATGGTGTGAGTGGTCGAAATGAAGTGGTGGTTGTTAATGGTCTTGGTTTTTGCGTATGGAATATAAGGTGTTGGGGACTTTCATCACAGAATGGGAGGAAGGGAAGCGTATATGCAACAAATTGCTGTTGACAAAGGAGTCTGCTGAGATGTATGCCGAGCGCTTGGTGGAGCTTGCTGTGGCTTTGAGATTTGATGGATGGCTGGTATATAGTTCGTCGTAAGTGTGTTACGGAAATCCTATCGATTGTGCTGTTGTTCTTACAATCACTGCTGTTTGCAGATCAATATGGAAGTAGAATTGGAGTTGGGCCAAATTCCTAATTTGAAAGCATTTGTCAGCTACTTAACCGAGAGAATGCATTCCGCAGTCACTGGATCTTTAGTGATATGGTTAGTGCTTGGAGATATCATGTCTTTATCACTTCCTCCCCCTTCCTACCCCCGCTCTGTTGTAGTGTACTATGTGAAGTTTGATTTGAGGTGTTAATCTTAACTGTGCAGGTATGATAGTGTTACAACTGACGGTAAACTTAACTGGCAAAACCAACTAAATGAAAAGAATAAACCATTCTTTGATATATCTGATGGAATTTTCGTGAACTATACATGGAAGGTATGATTTTTCACTTTTTCCTTCTGGAAATTGAATTTTGTAGCTTTAGTATTTCTTACACAGATAAACATATGTACGTATCTTGCAGAAAAATTATCCGAAGCAGTCAGCTGTTGTTGCAGGTGATAGAAAGTTTGATGTATACATGGGAATCGATGTATTCGGAAGGGGCACTTTTGGTGGTGGGCAATGGAATGTAAGTGTAACTTGTGACATGTCTGAATGTTTCAACACAAAAAAGTGAACAAAAAGTAAAATAAAAGGAAAAAAAGTATTCTTTCATGTTTCCTGTAAATTGGTTTACTGGCTGAAGTCATGTTTCACAATGAGCGTCTTAAGATCTGGTAAGTGTAGGCGTAATAATCTAAACAAGAGTAAGACGTAGCACTTTTTATGTAATGGATGCTAGGTGGTTTATCTGGAATTTCTTGTTTGCCAAAGTTAATTTAGTTTTTATTTTAAGTAATTGAATGGTAGATTACAAATAGTTTGACTTATAATAACTCTTTGCATCAGACAAGTGTTGCACTTGATGTGCTGAAAAACGATGGTGTGTCAGCTGCCATATTTGCTCCTGGATGGATCTATGAGACTAATCAACCGCCGAACTTCCAGACTGCTCAGAATCAGTAATTGACTTGTCCCTTATTGCAAAATATCACAAACTTGTTAGTTCCATTGATTCTTATACTTGTCTCTTTTGTTTGGTTACAGTTTTCTGATCCACTTCTTTAATTACCATGTTTTCGTGAGTTTTTAGAGGGCATTATATCCAGATATATGCACGCTCACAGAGACTCTCTCTCTCTCTCTCTGCAACAAGCACTGCTCAATACACATGTTTATGCACATGAGTTGTCATTTTAGAAGTATTTAATCTCTTTTTCATTAGTGAACTTTCTCTATTCATTTGCTCGAAGCTGAACAAAATCAAGTAAAAAAAACTATTTTCACAAAACTATTTATAATGGTGCTATAATGTTCTGTTCTTAATCATCAATTCCAACCTTCTACAACAACCAACCTTAGTTAGTTGGAAGAAGTATACTCTGTGATTAGTTCACATCAAAACTTGGACATGTTCTGAAGTATCAGTATTGCTTATATTATAGCTGCTCATGATTATTTGAATTGTTTTATGACATATTCTCATCTCCTTTCAGTTGGTGGGCCCTTGTGGAAAAATCATGGGGAATCACGCAGAATTATCCTATTGTTCTTCCATTCTATTCAAATTTTGATCAGGTTAAACCTTTTTATAAGTATAAGACCTATCAAGTATGTTAGCATGAATTGTCCCATTATTTGAATTGTTTATTTCTTTAGTGTTGTTTTTAGTGGAATTGAAGAATGTTACAAGTATGAAGTTCATAAGCTAAATATATGTTGCATGTGATTTATATGCTATTTTTGTGTGTTATTGAACAGGGTCATGGATACCATGTTTCTAAGGAAGGAAGGAAAGTATCAGATTCTTCTTGGTGCAACATTTCTTCCCAAAGTTTTCAGGTATTCTTTCCTTGTGAAATTTGTTACCGTAGTCATGCACTACCCAGTTACAGTTTTTTTAATAGAAAATCTGGCCATGACAATAAAAGCCTCATTACATCAAGTCTAGCCATGTGCAGTCTTTTCAAAACTAGTTAGTAATTGAGTATTGATGTTGGCTTTGTATGCGTGGCAGCCTTTGCTTCCGTTTACCGATAATTCGTCTCCAGATGGTATTCAAGTCCATGTTGAGTAAGTGTTGTCATCCAATACTTCTCCTAATACTTTTATAGATTGTACTGTGACAATGGAGTAGATATATTTACCTTACTTCATCTAAATAATTCAAAGGCCTGGTTGTTGTGTCCCTGCTAGTGATTTCCATTTTGTATTTCCATTTTGTCATGCTTCGCAGTTGGCACAATCCTACTTTTGAAATCATTTTGTGAGGGAACCATGACATAGGTTTATTATCCGTAGATGCATGAACACTTCTGATTATCTTAGTTATCAGAGTTTGGTGTCTGAGCACCAGAAGAATTAAGAACATTGGTGGTGAATTTCATGAGATTATAACTTTTAGGTCCTAATTCAGAGTCATCAAACCTCTGTAGTACTTAAATACTACTCTGCATATGTATGTGTATGTATGTATGAATATTAATTAGATCTTGCCATACATCCTCATTCAAACAAATTTTGGAAATGTTAGTTTCAGGGAATCATCTTATAGTGGAGGAGGAAACATCACTTTTAAAGGAAACCTCGAAGACAATGCTGATTTCACTGCAAGGCTCTTTCAAGGACATCTTCTTTTGGAGGACTTGCCACTTCACTTCACATATTCAGTAAGCTACCTCTTCTGATTAAAGTTGCAAATTGCATTAAGAGTCAACCTGTAGGTGCTGTCTGGAGCCAGAATTGTTTTCTTTTAGTACTTCTTTTGTGTATCCAATCTGATATTAATAGTACAACTTTTAACTTTTGGCCTGTGACTTGTCATGTATATATAGTTAAACTGGGTATTTTTCTACTAATGCAGGTGAAATCAGAGAATAATTCTCGACTAGGCCTTTTTCTTAGTTTTGTTTCTACTCTAAACAAAAAAAAGTCGGTACTTCTTGTATCCTGGAATTCGCACCATTTCTCAAGCAAATTTAGTACAGTGATTAGGACAAGTCAACTTGAAAAACCAGGAACTGCCCCTGGATGGGTTATAGAGGAGAGTAGCATCAGAATGAAGGGACACATACTAACTGAAATACATGTGCTGTGCTACAGGTCAAAGCCTGAGTTTGATGAAAGGATCCCGAAATCCAAATCTAGCCAAGATGATTCTTGTGCTCATAATTCAACGGAGTACTATGCAGTGCTTGGTCATATTTCAATGAAATCTTGTGGACAGAATTCAGTTTTTCCACCTTCCGATATGTGGCTTGTCCAAGGTCAGTACATCCAATGGACTACTGGATCTGAGGATACCAAGTACCTTAGTCTTAAGATCACTTGGAAAATGAAAGATGGGAATGATTCTGAATTCTCAACTTATAACATTTATGTTGAGAAACTAGCAGAAGGAAAACCGAAAGGGGAACAATCCTGTCTTGGAGTGGCTAAAGTGGAAGCATTCTATGTTTATGACCTGGCAGCTCCTTCTGACACTTCTAGCATCAAGTTTATCGTTCAAGTGTGTGGTGGTGATGGGAGTAGCCAGAAACTAGATGATTCTCCGGTTTTTCTGTTGGGTACTGCAGCTTGATAACAAATAGTATGCATAACTGACTAAATATTTGATGGTGAACAATGTTAGCGAATTCCATGATTGTGATTTTGGGGAATCCAGACATAATGGAAGGTTTTAACCCTTCAAGAGTTACAGTGGTGTAAGAAAAAAATTTAGCCATGGATTGGGAACCATATTATCACAAAAGCAGCTGACTGGGAAGATCTCAGGATTGCTTTGAAGACAATCTTAACAGACAACAAAAGATGTTGGCAAACAACTTCGCAGGTGGTGAATTGGAAGGAGCTTTTATTCAATCTAGTTCTCAATGACTGGATGTGGTATGAGTAGAAACTTCAACATCAGTTTGTTCGTTTTCTCTTTAGTATGATTTTACTCTTTTAATCTAATTTGTACTCTGAAATCTTTGCTATTGTTAAATTACTAATTTATAGAGGTTGATGCAACCAAAAGAAGAGTAAACTGTATGTTGAAAAGTTGATATTTTCCCATGAAATAAAACGGTAGTATTATTTATGTGCTCTTATACTGCGTTTAACGTTTATGTGTCTAGAACCAACTGATATAAGAATTTTTTTTTTTTTTGAGAGGGAACTGATATAATATTAAATCTTTTAACACAAGTAAACTCATTTTTACACTGAGGAATTTGCAACTCAGGTTACATAGTTAAAAATGCAGTGATGTCAGTTCTGCTCTTGACATATGGAAAACATCAAGCTAGTTGATACTCCCAAGTCCCGATCCTAACTAGAAACTTAGATCAACCCTAGCTCCACCCACTCACATCTTACAACTTAGAAAGTTCAAATTCCATAGGGTTTAGGGTTTAGTCTATACATTATAGGAACTTGTTTTTGATCATTAAAAATTCAGCCATTTTTTGGTCAAACAGTTCATGGTTCTCCACTATCAATCTTTGCAGCTATGAATATAAAACTTTCTGAGGAGATTTAAAATATGTAAGTTTCCCAAGAGAACTTAGGGTAGACTGGTTAGGAGTGTGGAAATGTTTGTGCACTTCAGTTTGTTATATAAATTGCAACAGTACCTAGGAACTGAGAATCCATATAACAATGATTCATGACTTTGCAGTTTGCACACCTTTAATAGTTTATTCAATCAAACAGGTTGTTCTAGTTCGATGTGTATAGTATCAAAAGCCAGACTGCAAGATAGTTTTACTTAAGAAGTTCATAGTCTTCACTAGAATCTGGGCAGTCCACAGAGAGGGCTCCTTCCAGATGCTTTTAGCTCAAAATTCACCACATATATATCACACACAAAATAATGTAAAACAAAAACAAAAAAAACTGAGGCCCTTTCAATGATTGAGTTGTTCTTTACTATTAGGAAGGGGCATATTGTCTGTGGTTCCAAATGACTAATAAAATATATAATGATTGAATGATCATTTGATTTTTGAGACCCAAGTAAAAATAAAGTGCCTCAAACAGTTGCTAATGGAATGACTTAGACAAGAGAAGAGAAGAAAGATGAAGATAACTAAAGAAGGGATTGGTATTTGTAATCCAATAGCAAAACCTCTGAGTTTTGGAAGTATTAACCTCGAGCCCTCAAAAGATAGGCTCCCCACTATCTATTTTTGTCTCCATGAATAAGCAAAGATCGAGGTAGATAAAAAATAGAGGGAGATCAGATACTGTCTTGCTAGTCATAGTTAGTTATTACTTTTGGATACCTGCTATTTCGATCTCTGTTTGTTAATTCCAACTTCAATTTGACTCTGCTAAAAGCTTTTACTCTAATCCCACATTCCCACTAGCTGATTCATGTACTCGCAGACTATGTTGGCCAAAGTTCTGTTCTTCTTGCTGAAATCTGTGAATAAGTTGTCATTGACAAATTATAAAGATGTATCTTTCAGGTTTTCTGGATGCAAAAGTTCATGATGTCTAATCCTGACTATTTGAGCACAATGACTTTCTAACACTACATTCATTGTAAACTAATACTGTCATTAGTTGCATGTAGTCTGATTACCTTTGAAACTTTCTTTGTATATTGGTTTGTTGAAATCTACTATTAGTCTTGCTGTCGAAATACTCAATCTGTACCATTAGTTATATTCTAGTTGAGAAAAACGGTATCTTAAGTTTATCTATGTGTATGTGTGCGTGTGTGTGTTCATCTTAGAGTGAAAACTAATCATTATCATGAACAACTAGTGAAATATTAATCAACTAATACATCGAAAACAAACAATAACAGACTACAAACCAGTCACTTTGCATCATATGCTAGAAATTACCTTTGTTGTAAACAAGAACGGAAACATACAGAAATAAGGAAATTTCCATTTTCATTCAAATTAAATTAGAATACTAGATTAAGCCTGGACCTGTTAATCCGTGGTGGTGTAATGGAAGGGGAAGAAATCACAGGAGATGAGTACAGCAAGAAACAGCCACAAGATAAGAAGCTGCACAGAAAGGTCGGTTTGATTGGGATAGATGAAGAAAAGGGGGAATATAATTCTTCCATATTAAACAAAGCAGAAGGAGGAATCTTCAGTTGTAGTACTTTGTTTCTTTCTAAACTGTTTCTTTGATTTGACATATAATGTACTGAGAGATGAATTGATTTGACATATAATCTTCAATTGTAGTTCATTAAACCATATTAAAAAGTAGAATTCACAAATTGTGATCATTCATTCAGCAGTTTTTCTTTTTCTTTTAAATTTCGAAGATTTAGATTGTGAAATATGAAACTTACTGGCTAGTTCTCGTAAACAAACATAATGGAATCTTCTGGCATGTGAGGAAACACAAACCTGAATGATCATTTTAATACTAGAAACTAATCCCATATAATCTGTGTCTTATTTAGAACTTTATGAATAGGTGGTAGGTTTTGGAAAGTCTCGCAGCATACAAGTGATCTGTCCTTCTTGCAACAGAACCTAAGTCCATAAAATTCTCGAGTTTGGCTTATTAGGTACCTAGCTTTTAGAACAAATATTAAACTGGCACAAGAGAAGAGGCAGAGAAAAAACTGTTTGACATTGTAAAAGTCTACTAAAGAAGCAAATGTTCTAGCTGCAGCTTAGAAAAAACCCAGAGAACTTGTGGATTAGGTGTGGTTTTAATCTACTCATTACAAGAATGTATGTCCCTGAAGATTGAAATGGCCACCGACCCCTTTTTGCATGTATGAGTTTTTATATCCATGGAAGCTGATCAGTAGAGCTTGTTTAATAAGTGCTTACTGAGGAAGCAATACTTCACTCTTATCACATGCTAGAGTTGACCTAATTATCATCTTAGATTCTTACCCATGTTTCCAAGTCACCCCTGATCTGTCTGATTATTATAAGAAATTTGTTCATGGGGGAGAGGGAGAGAGAGAGAGAGAGAGAGAGAGAGAGAGAGAGAGAGAATTTGTTTTCAGCCCTACTCGGCAAGAAAAAATATGGAAGATAAGGTTGAGAGGTTTCAAACTGAGAACCATATGAGATTGGAAGCTACTAAACTCTGGAACGTAAACTTTTAGAGAATAAGTCAACAATGTATATCGAGAAATTGAAAATATTCTCCAATAGGAAAGAGAGCATAGTTAAGAGACCATGTCATGTCCAAAGATGCCCTCCCTCTTGAGAGAATCATGGATTACATTGCTAGAACTAGAAGAGGGAAAGTTGAGGTACTGAGGGAGATTGTTGTTGAGCAAATATGCCCTCTCATCGTCCATGAACGAGTCGATCGGCTGGGAAGGGAGTACCATAGACTCTTGCTGCATCTGAATGCAGAGGATCTCGGCCTGAGCCACAGCAATTTGCATTTGCAGCTCAGAGACTTGGTTTTGCAGGCAAGAAATGGCCCCAACACAACCATAAACTGGGTCTCTCACTCTTGCATTGGCTTCATACACTAGACTGCTCACTGCATCTGTTCTCTGGTGAACTGGAAGCTCCTGCACATCATAAACCATAAAACAACAGATTGAAAAATTGCACTTTGCACCCTGAATTTCTATGAAAATCTCATCTTGGACCTCGTTGTTCAAATCATTGCCATATCAAGTAGCTTAAGTTGTTACCTGTAACATCTTGCTAACATTGCTAGCACCAAAGACTTTGTGCACGGTGGCGAACTTGTGGGGGTCATCGGAGGGAAAATATGGGGCGAAAATGCAGTCTTGGGCGCATCGGCGTCTCAGCAACTTACAAGAGGCGCATGGTGAAGTTCCATTTCCGCCCGCCATTTGGTTATTGAGAAAGGTTTGGAGAGGTCTGGACTCTGGAGAAAGAGGACTGTAACAGTTGAGGATGTGAGAGACTATGGGAAAAAATGGGATTGGAGAGGTGGGTATTTATAGTGGTAGTAAAGTGTGAGCTTTCATTCCTCAGTGTGCAATAGATCAAAATCAAACAACACAGTACTAAACTCGCTTATAAAATTAACTAAAGTAAGTGACTGCCATAAATTAACAAAATTAGTACCAAAAGGCATTTGCCGTAAATATCTAAGATGAGAGAGTACGTCGGTATCTTTTGAGCTTCTATAGGATTATATAATACTAAATTGTTAATTGTGCCAGAACCTTATAGATCACCAAAAGTCCAGAACCAATATTAATCAGGTAACAAAGCTTCTCAATTTCAGACAAAAAAAAAACACAATTTCTTAATGGTCATTGTTCTACAAACATCTGCATAATATCTAGAACATAATGTGTATATCATTTTTACACATTTTCATCTAATTTGAAGATCATTTGGGGTACAGAATTAGATTAAATAAATCAACAGAACAAAAGTTGTCCAAACAGAACTGTTCATGTAAATCACGATTACGGAAGCTCAAATGATCTTCAAATTTGATGAAATTTTGCATAAATGATATACATACCGTGTTTTAGATACTAAAATGTGGAGTTGTGAAAATGCGACTTGAAAATGAGCGAAATAAGGAGGTCTACACTTCAATTTCAAAGATATTGTGCAAATGTTTATAGAACAATGACCATTGAGAAGCCGTGTTATTTTTTGTCTGAAATTGAGAAGCTGTGTTACTTGATTAATATTGGTTCTGGACTTTTGGTGATCTATAACGTTCTGGCACAATTAACAGTTTAGTATTACAGAATCCTATAAATAGAATCGTTCATATAAATCACGATTACGGAAGCTCAAATGATCTTCAAATTGGATGAAACTTTGTATAAATGATATACACACTACGTTTTAGATACTAAAATGTGGAGTTGTGTAAATACGACTTAAAATTGAGCGAAATAAGGAGGTGTACACTTTAATTTTAAAACGGGACGCTGCTCTGAAATGTAACTATATATAAAACACGGCCATTCAACTAAGGGATCCTTTTGGTTTCCAATGAAGAAAACTAACAATTGTCACCCCAAATTATAATTAGTACCATGTAAGTGAGACTGAACAAATTTGAGCAAAGATCAGAAATGAAAGAGGCTTAATCATTTGCATATATTGTGAATGTTTGTTAGAGACCTAGAGATGAACCCACAATAATAAACGTGAAAGCACACAAATATGCCTGCTCTGGATCTCTCGAGCTCTTAAGCTTATTTTATAATCCAAATCATTGGTTAGATCAAAATACTAAGAGGTATGTCATATTAATTTCACTAATACGCATTGTCTTCTTGAACATACCTAGTACTGTTCTATACCCCGAAGACCAAGTAGTCTGCACTCTGCTACTTGCATATATTAAAGGGCCCAACACTAGCTAATTGCATTTCATTGTTCTTGATTTTTCGATCAACTTGCATGTTTAGTATAATCTATTCTCTTGATTATTGTTTTGATCAACTTGTGGAACGATTTAGAACAATCGTTAAAGCTCCAGAGTTGAGTTTAGTGTTTGAAATTTTCCTTCTGCATTTTGTAGGGCACAGAAGGCAGAGGACAATACTAATTAACAAACTCGAAAGGTCGCACTCAATCTTCTATGAAAGAGCATGCCAGATATATATATATATATATATATATATATATATATATATATGTAGAGGGCATCGATCATACATGAGGTTACATCGATCTTGATCGAGCTTCTTAATTAACTAATTGTATACTTCTTAATTAGTAAAACCCTCCAGTGCTTCAGTTTCCTGAAGCAGAATAAACCAGAATCATTTGTCTTAATTATACATGAAAGGGATTATTTAGCTGCTCTTTTGTCCTACTTACTGAACAGTTCTCTGGTTTTCTTTTGTCAATTATTGCCAACTAGAAAGGGGAAGATGATCAACTATATATGTATATATACCCCAGCTTCCATGGTCGTATGTTTCTATTATTTGGTTAAGAATTGAATCAAAGCAAGCAGGCAGATCCATATTTAGATATTTTTCTCCTTATTTATCCTGGAACATATCACCAGATGCTGATATAAGAACTTGAGAGATGAAGACTGATCCCGTGACCTAATACTCGTTCCATGCATGCACTCACAGGTCTTGATCGACACGCATGTACATATATACACAAATACTATACTAATACGCAGATTTTTGTTGTCTGTGATATGATCCTAGCTATTCAAGATTATTTGACCCAACAAAAGAAAAGAAAGATCATTCAAGAACATGGTTTTTTTTTTTTTTTTTTTTTTTTGTAGGAAGTAGCAAACATGCATGACTAATAATCCCGTGATTTTTATAACTATCAGAATCTTAAGTCTTGAATTGATATGCATATAGCTCTCACTATCACTTACCCTAGCTTCATCATTGATTTCAGCCACCACTCTAAGAATTTGGTGGAGGAAAGCACCGAATTCCTTTTCAATCTTTTCAAGTTTTAAGAGAGGAAATCAAGTTTGTAGAGACTCTTCGCGATCAGATTGACATAATATACATCTTCAACAGTTTAAACTGCCTGGTTTGGTGTCACCTGCTCCATTTGTTCTATTGGTTCTTATTAGTTCATCAATTAGCAGCGACGTTTGATATGATATCGATGCTGTACACACAAAACTGTTATTATGATATCAGAGTATAAGTTTGATAATGATGGGAAATACATGAGCAATCCAAACCGACCCTATCAACAAATTAATGAGATCCTGATCTGTGACGGAGCCATAATCGGAGGTTTAAGGGGGCTGAAATATAATTAATGAAGGAAAAAAGATATATGATAATTTTAAATCGTCTGACAAAATTATGTTTTAATTTAAAGTAATATTATTGTTTTTTTCATAATCTTTAAACATAATTGTTCGTTGTAAAACTTCATTTATGTCCATGTAACGACATATGTGTATTGAAAATTTAGATGTATGTAAAATGATTACTTAATACCTAACTAATTGTGGTGATATATAGATCCATATGGTAAGAGGCAATAGAAACATGACGTAATATTATATGGAAAGGAAGCTAGACTTATACAATTATAATCATAACCATTCAATCCTATTTATAGAATATTATTAATTGACATTTTTTAAAAACTTTAGAGGTTGATAATTATAATAATAATCATACGATCTTACTAATAGCATAACATTAATTGATATTTTTTAAAAACTGGATGGTGCCATGACACCCCTTGGTCCTAAGCTAGTTCCGCCAGTGATCCTGATCGACATGAACTAAGACGCATGGATTGTTTAATCTAATTAAACCAAATAATATTCGAGGGAGATTAAGTAATGTAAGTTGAAATTAATCTGCTGCTAGGAATAGAATTCCCTAAAGTCGTCTCATGTGTTTTCATGAATCCGAAATAAAACACGTACCATTCTTCTGTTGCATGTTGGTGTGATATCTCTAACATTTAGGTCAAGAAAATCTCGTTTTCATAGGCTTAGGATTCTCTAATTGCACAAGTACTACCGCAATTAGTTCAAATTTATACAACTTTTTATGAACAAATGTCACGTTACGTTGGAGAATTTTGTAAACACATTTGAACACATTTTAACCCCGGGGGTGATGTTAGGTCATGACCAACATTGATCAAGATTGCTTCTGATGCTTAAGACGCCTACTCATGAGCTCTATCGAGGCTAACATCGTATATATATGATATATTAGAGGTGGGTAAGAACTCGCCTGCTTGCTGCTTAATTAATTGGTTTCTGTGAGAGTAGCTAGCTATAGCTGCATACAAATTTTAGGGCAAAATAAACTATGAGGAGGAAGAAACAGACATCTTCACCACGATACAAAGAGAAACATGAGGCCTCCAACACAAGCATTTAAGGAGAGCGAGCATCGTGCTCATTCTTGGTTTTCCTATATATTTCAAATTCATGAATCACGATAGTACTGCTCTCTGTTATAATAGATTCTGATTTCTGCAGGCCAAGAAACATAGGTTTATTTTGTTTTTTTCTTTTTTTCTTTCTTCCTTAATCTTTCAACATTGGGAATCTCGCTGCCAATTAACAATATCTTACTCAATATTCTTAAAAGTTAAGCTCATGGATCTCTGTCCAGCTGCTGATCTTGTAATCACATTATGCATGCATGAAAACCACAGCAGTTTCACTATCAAATTAGAGTCCTAATGTTTGATACACTTGCTCACTCATACTTATCCCTAATAATGTTGCTAACTTACCCAGAACTACTACGTACCATGTTGGTTAACTTGCTAGTCTATCAAGTCGTCCTTCTTCAGAATCAGCAAACAACTGCAGTCTCAAACTCTCAATGCTCGACTTCCTTATAGCCTCTCGATAAAACGGAATCTTAACAAACATGTCCGCTTTCAATTAATAGAATTTTTTTAAATGATGGGCCGACTAACCGGACTAGGCCCATGTACCTGGGTTCTGCCTAGCCACGCGTCATCTCCGCCTAACCCACTTATTTCCCAGATCGCTTTATTATTATTATTTTTTTTGCTCTGTGCACTTTCTCTTTGATAACCCGTCAAGGCCCACGTACCTGGGTTCCGCCTAGCCACACGTCATCTCCACTTAACCCACTTATTTCCCAGATCGCTTTATTTTTTTTTATTTTTTTGCTCAGTGCACTTTCTCTCTTGTAACCCGATTAGGCCCACGTCCTTGGTTCGTCCCAGATCCCAATAGTTCTGCCACAAGCCTGCCACGCGCCCAGTCACCATACTCAATCTAAACCGTCCACGTGTTTCACATCCGAAGGCCACCACACTCCTCAGCCACCCATATAATCCAGTCCCCCATTTCTAGCTTCATCTCAAATCCTCCACAGCCACACACGCCTTTTCTTCTTCTTCATCAAAACCCTAATTTCCTCTGAGAATTCATCACCATGCTTCTCAAAGCTTCTCCGGTGGCCTCGTCTCAGTTGTTCACTCGCGGCGAGAGCCTGCTGGCTCATCCGTTCACCTCTCCTCCTCCATCGTCGTCTCCCTCCTCGGTTTCCTACTCCGCCGCTCCTCTGAACTCGTCGACGTCTCTGTTTTTGAGTCTCCGATCGTCTCCGGCGGTATGCGCGGCGTCGAAGAGTGCGAACAGTCGACCGTTGACCGGTGTGGTTTTCGAGCCTTTTGAGGAGGTGAAGAAGGAGCTTGATCTCGTTCCTACTCTCCCTCAGGTCTCTCTGGCTCGCCAGAAGTACAGCGAGGAGAGTGAGGCCGCTGTTAATGAACAGATCAAGTGAGTTTTGCTCTTCGTTGCCTTAATTGTTGAGTAGGATCATGTTATAGTGTTTTTATTTTCTGTGAATTACGTTATTGTAACTCTAATTTTTCAACTGGGAATTTTGGATCTGTTTTCGGTATCGAATTTAGAAGTATTGCAATTGGTTATATGTATGTGAATTTTGCTTATGCTACGTTTCACTGACGATTGCTTTGGTTGTGTGGTGCAATGTTAGTGTGGAGTACAATGTGTCGTATGTCTACCATGCCATGTATGCTTACTTCGACAGGGACAATGTCGCACTCAGGGGACTTGCCAAGTAAATCCTTTAAAACTTTCGGAACTATATTCTGCATTTTCTATACCATGAGTTCAATGATGATTCTTTAACGTGAGTTCGATGTTGATTGTTTTGTTGCATGCAGGTTTTTCAAGGAATCAAGTGAGGAAGAGAGGGGTCATGCTGAGAAATTGATGGAGTACCAGGTATTTGGCTTAGTTTCTTTTCTTATTTAGTAATGTATTGTCCAATGTGTTTTTGATGCTCTGTAAGTTTCAAGTTCAATTTCTTAATTGTTGAGTTTAATTTTATGTTTGGTAACTCTCAGAATAAGCGTGGTGGAAGAGTGAAATTGCAATCAATACTGATGCCTGTCTCTGAGTTTGATCATGCTGAGAAAGGAGATGCTTTATATGGTGAGTTATATTGGGCTTCACTTTATGTGCTTGTGATGTTTTAACAATGCATGAGATACCTGATACATGTCAACTTATGTCTACTAAATGTGTGCTTGGATTATGTATTTATAAAAAAACAAAAAACAAAAACAAGAGAATGGCCTCCCCTGGACCTGGTTTGCCTTATAATTGTCTGTTTTTGAGAGTTAACTGTAACATTTGTATGTCAATTGCTCTTCTATGAGCTTTAATTTTGTCCTCATTTTGATGTAGCAATGGAGCTTGCATTGTCTCTGGAAAAACTGACAAATGAAAAGCTGCTCAACTTGCACCATGTAAGGCATCTATTCTTTACTGCTCAGCTTAGGTGGTATGGTTCACTTCAACTGATAATTTGTTTAAGTGTATAACTAGTTGATATCAAGATGATAGAATCGTTTGATTTAGTGAAATGAAGTAATTCATGCCACAATGTTAGAATGATACATCTCTTTATGCTATTTCCTAACAAGGCTTTATCCTTCGCCCTGTGACCAACAGGTTGCTGACAAGAACAAAGATGTGCAACTAACTGATTTTGTTGAAAGCGATTTTTTGGCTGAGCAGGTGATTCCTGATGCCTCTCTTTGTTTAATCAGGAGTGTGATTTATAGGGCTATTGTATCAGAATGTTGATTATCTTCTACTCTTTTAGGTGGAAGCAATCAAGAAGATCTCAGAATATGTAGCTCAACTCAGGAGGGTTGGCAAAGGACATGGTAGACAGCTGCAAAATACAGTTCCATTCTGTTTTTTATGGATCTTAGTTTAGTGTCTTTGATAGCCTTTATAAATTTGTGTTTGTACATCACTTCAATCTGTCCATTCTTCTAAAACCTTGTCTGCTTTGCTGTGCATCACAGGGGTTTGGCACTTCGATCAGATGCTGCTACATGATGAGGTTGCTGCGTAATGAATCCATCATCATCATCTTTTGTTCATGGTTACCAGTATGAAGCTGTCTTACTGTTCAGAGATTTTGACCCTTTGGATAGGACCCTTCTGGTAGTTTAAGAGATGAGGATATGTTGAAAAAAAAGTTTAGTCTAAGTCAGTTAAATGCATCATATGAACTTATTATGTTTCTTTAGTCAATGCTTGATCCTTTACTGCTTGTCCTTATTTTCTGATGGAAGTTGGCATTTGTTCTTTTATATTGGTTAATGGAAAAAGCTCATGAAACCCTAAATTGCCAAAAGTCTGATGGAACAGAATTGAAATGCCTCTTCCTTTTGCCAGTCGTCGCATCATTATCAAAATATCAATGGTATGTGTTTATGGGACCAAGGACATGTATCACAGAACCATCCATCACCAACAGTTCTGTCTAGAAAATCAGAACCATTGTTATTGTTTCTTCCTTCCATGAGTTATTTCTAGAGAAACCTTGTACTATCAAGGTTCTCTGGGAACAGTTCTATTGTGGCAATCATCTTCAAGTTCTGATCTATAACTCAGTACCCTTGTTCATCCTTGTTTTGATCTGACATGCAAGATCCACAACATGCAAGTCTCGTTGAGAGGAGAAAAACATTTAGAGTTAACTAGGAGGATTATTGCTATAAGATATTGGTCCAAAATAATGGCCAATGCAACGTTAACATAACAGATATTGACTGTCACAAGAAACAAGCTGGGAAAATTTGTACATGATACCATATATCAATTTGTCAGGACACTTGTGATAAGCTAGGGTTGGTCATATGATTGGATTCTAGACTAAATTGACGTTCTTTACTAGATTCCAAACGATCATCCTACAAATTTTCTTCAGTGATTTCGTGAATATATCAATTTCTACTAATGTGGGCAAATACAACGCGTAAGAACAACCCAATTTGTGGCCCTGTATCTATTACTCAATGCCTTTACCTTATAGATGAACCCAACACATGAACCCAGATCTGGCTAATCATTATGTGACGAAGATTGAAATAGAAGAAAGAAAAACGACGATAAGAAACCAGTAGCATGATGTCATATAGAAAAAGGGAAGAGATGGTGTACCATTTTGTGATCCTGAGCTCGACCTCCGGTTCAGTATCAGAGCTTCCGCGGCTAGAGCTCTGTCACCCTTTGACTGCAGAAAAAAGTGACGACGCTTAGAACCCTACCGAATTGGGCCTTACCAGATTTTAACTCGAGGCCCAATTTGTGATTTGGGGCGGGGTGCCATACCATTAGAGCAAATGCAGCAATAGTGCAATTACGGGGTAGGATCGTCGGATAAAAAAACACCATATATTATTGAGGAATTAGTCCGGGTTAGATATGGGTCTCATGTGGTGTCCACCTAACCCAACTAATACATGAGCTAATCCTCAACTCACTGATTAATCCGGACCAATATAAATATGGGGCCATGCATACATCATTTTACACATGGTATTGGTTTAAAATAATACAAATGTCAATATAAAAATATTTTTGCTACAATATACATAACAATTAGTCTTTAAATTGATCTAATTGTTATATTATCGAACCAAGGACCAAAGATCGATTTAGATCAATCATGTATTAACTCCGGTTGAAAATCGTTCGAACCTACTTAAAACGGTGCATTTGCTCTTTACGTAAACGAGTACAAACTTTTTTTTTTGCCACGCGGCGGTTGGAGACGGGTTGAGTTGCCTCAGTAGTCACTCCACGTCTCTGTAGGCTCCAGCACAGCTATAAAAGCAAAAGCAAAACTCTATTTTCTAAAGCGGTTCGTAATTTGGATTCGATTTGTTCTCTCTGTGCTTCTTCGATTTCGAGACGATGGTTATGGCCAAGCTTCTCAGTCTGCTACTACTTTTCTCCGTCTTCTTCGTCCATTCAAATGCCGGAGAAGAAGAAGCTTTCGACGTTCGCCAACACCTCTCTTCTGTGTCCAGGTTTGTCTCTTCCACAGAATCAAAATCGATGCATTAATTTCAGTCTTAGGCATTATCTATTTGTTTCCGAGCTTAATTTTGAGCGAGCTCGATTAGGTTTTGATTTGTATTGGTTTGATTATAATCTGAGATAAACTTAGGGATGCTTGAGTTTATGATTATGAGGCGGTGAGAATGAAAATGTGATTTTGTGAAGGAAATTATTGATGAGTTTCTTTTGGCAGATACGGCGCCGTTAAAGACGTCGCTGACAATTCATTTGTAGCATCTGAAATTCCAGATGGATGCACTCCCATTCACTTGAATCTTGTGGTAATTTTCTTTGTTAAATTCGATGCGAAAGTTAATTCAGCAAGTAAATAGCTTAGGATTTATCTATGCAGCACGATAATATCAGTGCTTCACTGTTTGGTAGAATAAGAGTTTACCGGTCCTGATGCGGCTTATATTTACAGGCAAGGCATGGAACTCGGTCTCCTACGAAGAAACGGATGAAGGACATGGACAACCTGGCATCTCGTCTGGCCTCGTTAGTGAGGGAAGCTGAAGAACAGAAACAGCCTTTGCAAAACCTTCCCGCTTGGTTAAGGGAATGGGAATCGCCTTGGAAGGGAAAACAGAATGGTGGACAATTGACTGTCCAGGGAGAGGAAGAACTCTATGAACTAGGAATTAGGACTAGAGAAAGATTCCCGCATCTGTTTGATGAGGATTACCATCCAAATGTGTATGCCATCAAGTCATCTCAAGTAAGTTACATTTCACCTGTTTTTCCTTTTCTTTTTATGAACATATGCAACTATAAGTTATTGCCATCAACAGCCTTACTTGTAAGAAAATTTCAGTACTATATTAAGCTTATAATTAGATTGGCAGTGTGCTAGTGAAATGCTGCGAGTGACTGTACTTTTCACTGTTGACTCTTCAAACGAAGCAATGTATATTATATCTCAGCCTTTCTGATATCTAAGGACAAATTAATTTATGCATCGTTTGTTATTTTTAACTTGGCAGATCCCTCGGGCATCAGCCAGTGCTGTGGCATTTGGCATGGGGTTGTTCAGTGGCAAAGGAAATCTTGGTCCAGGCAAACATCAAGCTTTTGCTGTAACCAGTGAAAGCCGTGCGAGTGATATAGTGTTGAGGTTCCATGATTGTTGCGATAACTACAAGGTACATGCAGAATTATTTTTCCCTTGAAGCTCAGACACATGCAAACACATAGACACTGATTATAGACCTTGATTGGCCATTGTGATTGGGTGGAACAGGACTTCATCATTGTGTATAACCGTTATTTTAAATCTTTTATCTGCAACACTGTTTTACTTGATGGTTGATGAAGACTAATGTATGCAGGACTATCGGAAAAGTCAGGAGCCATCTGTTACTAAGCTCAAGGAACCAGTCTTGGACGAAATTACTTCTGCATTAAAAAGGCGCTACAAGTTGAACTTTTCAAGGCAGGACACATCATCACTCTGGTTTCTTTGCAAACAGGTAGTTACTCTCTTTCTGCTTTTACACGCGAACATATTTTTAACTCTCCTGGATATAGACTTGTCATTTCATTATTCATCTAGTAAAATTGAATTATGACTATGATTTGGTTGTTTAATTTGCAGGAGGCGTCCTTGTTGAATGTAACCGATCAAGCTTGTGCTCTTTTCAGCCCCTCTGAGGTATTAACATAATGTGATTTTGATGGTTTAATCCTGAATAGTACAAATGGGCGTGTATGTACTGGTATCGATATTTAAGATGATAAAACTAAGTGAAGTTAATGAATCCTAATCTTTAAGGTTGTAGATGCATATGGTGTGGACAAGATGCTAAGTGAATTGCTGTTTATGCTGAATTATAAGTGTGACGTAGATTTCATATATTATGTGAGTTTGCTGATTCATATCCTGTGTTTGCTGATTCATATCCTGTGTTTAGGTTGCTTTGCTGGAATGGACAGATGATTTGGAGGCCTTTATATTGAAGGGGTATGGTAAGGCTTTGAACTATAGAATGGGGGTGCCCTTGCTTAAAGATGTTGTGCAATCTATGGATCAGGCTATTGAGGCCCACGAAGGTACGCATTTGAACTTCTAAAAAGGGTCAATGATGAGTGTTTTCTTTTCTCACTTTTCAAAACCATTGCCTTGAATAATCCTAGAGTATCACAGCTGTAAATGGTCCAATTTATAACTGTTGAACATGTAAACTGTAGGATCCGTGCATGGGTGCGAATTATACTTTCCTGCTATCAACTTCAAGTATTACATCTGTGTACATGTCCCCCGCCATTTGGATATATATTTTAATATATAATTCTTTGCATTTGGTTGCATGGACCATTTATAGTCCATCACATCGTCTGGATAGTGCATGTTTCACCTGTCTGGATTTTTTTCGTTTGGAAGTAACATGGGGAATCCAAGTGAACGAGGGAAAGCAATAAATCTCTTAACTAAGATGCAAGCCTTAGAATGCCCAAGATGGGATTTATAATCTGAAGTGGACTGTCTACATATAGTCCTATTGTGCGAGCTACTGGATGTGGTTATGAATTAATGGGATTTTTTTTTTATTGAATTAATTGGATTTGAACACTTGTTTTTTTTGTGTGTGTGTGTGTGTGTAGAAAAACATGCTCCTGGGACTTATGAAAAGGCAAGGCTGAGGTTTGCACACGCAGAAACTGTGGTTCCATTTTCATGCTTGCTCGGGCTTTTTCTTGAAGGATCTGGTAAGTGATTTGATAAGTAAAATTTTTAACTTTCTGGGGTTGGTGTGGCTGTATGTGGGTGCAGGGGAACTGAATGCTTGTATTTATGGCTTTTGCAATATATTCCCTTATTAAGTTTACACTTTGAACATTTCAGAATTTCAACAAATACAGAGGGAACAGCCCTTGGAACACCCTCCAAAGCCTCCCCAGAAAAGAAATTGGAAGTGCAGCAATATGGCACCTTTTGGTGGGAATAACATGCTTGTACTGTACAGCTGTCCAGCCAACAGTTCAAGCACGTACTTTGTGCAAGTGTTGCACAATGAACAACCCATTCCTGTGCCTGTAAGCCACTGATCTGAGTATTTGGATTCCAAACTTTGTTTACATGCTTTTCTTCAGAGATTTCACGAATACATGCACTGTAATTAAAAAATGTTGCTATTTTTCTTTCACTCCATTGAAGTGCCAAACTATCAGTTGCATGTATTAACATTTTGCATTTTTCCTTACAGGGTTGTGATGGTTCTGACCTTTGCCCACTTGATGATTTTAAGGTACTGGTCTGACCTGCACCGATATTTATGGATATGGTGACATATAATGCTAATCTTACCATCTGTGTTTCTCCAGGAAAAAGTGGTTGCTCCTCATTTGAAGCATGACTACAATGCAGTATGCAATACAAAAGCGGGACAGCAGGAGCAAAAGCCTGCAACCAGTAAGTTATCTCAACTGTTCCGTTGGCTTTTCCCAAACAGGATTGATCATACCCACGATGAATTGTAGTTTGTCTAAGTGAGGTTGGGAAATTTCTGGCATTCCTTTTCTCTGCTGTAACTCTGGCTTTATCAGCTCTCATTAGCAGCCATCTTCTAGTAGACTTAATGTTTTGTGGAAACTGTTTCTAATACCGAAACAACTCGTCTTTTTTCCCGATACAGAAGTCTCTGCATTTTGAATTAACTCAGCTGGCGATAGGGTTGAGAGTTGTGTATAGCTTTGCTCCTAACACAACAGCTTAACTGCCTTGCTGTTCTAACGTGTTCTTGGAGAGATGGATCCTACGCAAATTTCCTAGTTTGAATGTAGATAAGTTTGTATGTTCCCAAAAACGAAGACCCAGGTCTCAATGGAATAACTTGTCATCATTTTTGAGTTGTTATTTGCTGTCTTATCTTCTTATCGCCTGTTATTGCTCGGTAGCTCATGGTTTAAATATGCAAAATTATCTGTTAGTTCCTCTTCAAGGTCTTTATAAGCATGCGGTCAAATTTCCAATTCGATTCTTGAGATACTTGACAAGGCACCTGATGCTTCATGTATTTGAATGGCTCGAAGCTCAAAGGATCAAAGCTCATTGCTCCACCTACCCTCAAGTGTCTTGGTTTGAGTTCTCCGTAGTTGCAAGATCAATGCGGCTCACCACAACATAAACAGTCTGCTACTCATTTTCGGGATCCAAACTAGAGACTCCATAGCTATAGATTCAGCATCACTCAATTCTTGCAGGATTCGAACCTGCGCAGGCAAAGCCCAACAGATTTCGAGTCTGTCTCCTTAACCACTCCGACATATCGACATTAATTGCCTGAGATAAACAATTTTACAGACTAAAAAGTTGGAAGTCTTCAAGCTTGGGCTTTAACCTGAGGCCCACGAAGAGAGAAGAACAAATAGAGAGAACCAAGTCTGCCCATTTCCGGTAGTAAAAGTGCTTCTTCTGGACGGTAACTAAAAACATTAGGTTCAACTATCTCTCTCTGCTCTCAAAACCCTAACTCTCAAATTCTCCGGCGCCTTCTTCCTCCTCCCTCAAATCCCAGCCATGGCTTCCCACACTCCCAATCTGGAGTGCCGTATGTACGAAGCCCGCTACCCGGAGGTGGACATGGCCGTCATGATCCAGGTCAAGAACATCGCCGACATGGGCGCGTACGTCTCACTCCTCGAGTACAACAACATCGAGGGCATGATTCTCTTCTCGGAGCTCTCCCGCCGTCGGATTCGGAGCGTCAGCAGCCTCATCAAGGTCGGCCGCATCGAGCCGGTCATGGTTCTCAGGGTCGACAAGGAGAAGGGATACATCGATTTGAGCAAGCGCAGGGTTTCTGAGGAGGATATTGCTGCCTGTGAGGAGAGGTACAACAAGAGCAAGCTCATCCACTCCATCATGCGACATGTCGCTGAGACTCTCGGCATCGATTTGGAGGTAGCTTTTGCTTCTGTGCTTTGGAATTAGAAAGTTATATGCTCGTTTCGTGGATTTTGTTTTTGGTGCTATGTTTTAGTTTGTTGGAGAAAGTTGAATTGCGTCTATGGTAGGTGAATCTATAGAAATGAACAGTAGTTTTCGTGTGTGTGGGAGAAAAAGGCTTTAAGAACTATATGTTTGCGTTATTAGGTGCACTCTTTTTGTTTAGGATTGTGCTTGTTGAGAATTTATTCAGATCAGGGAGGGCATAAGCAAATTATTGATTGAATTCGGTGTTTAGTTTTTATGTCGTTTTTATTATTTTTTTTTAGCTATGTAACCTAATGAATTACTTGTTACAGGAGTTGTACGTCAATATTGGCTGGCCTTTGTACCGGAAGTATGGTCATGCTTTTGAGGTGAAAATGTTCGCAACTATTCAGAGTATTTTTTCTTCTTTATTTTCAGTGTGAACATGAATTATTCTTTGTGCAGGCTTTCAAAGTAATCGTTACTGATCCTGATACAGTTCTGAATGCCCTTACATGTGAGGTGAAAGTGACCGGCCCTGATGGACAGGAGGTAATTCGTGTTACCCTGATGGTTTATGCCATGTGTCATCTTATTCTGCATATAGTCCTATTTATGCTCCATTGTCTTAGATCTCTCAATTCCTTATATATGTGTTTGTAGGTTACTAAGGTTGTCCCTGCTGTGTCAGAGGAAGTGAAAGACTCTCTGGTAAAGAACATCAGGAGAAGAATGACACCACAACCGTTGAAGATCCGTGCTGATATTGAAATGAAGTGTTTCCAGTTTGATGGTGTTCTTCACATTAAGGTATACTAGTTCTCCTTGTGGACTCTGCTTGTTCGTATATGGTTCTTATTTTTGGCTGAATATTATCTTGAACATGTGATTGTGCAGGATGCCATGCGGAAGGCAGAAGCTGCAGGCAACAATGACTGTCCTGTGAAGATTAAGCTGGTTGCTCCTCCTCTGTATGTTCTTACCACACAGACTCTTGATAAGGTATGCCAAACTTTGATGCAAATTGTAAGTTTGCTTACAGTTCCTTTGCATGATAATTGTATGTTGAGCAATCCTATGTGGAATAGATGACATATACTTATTTTTTGGCTGCTTGGAGGATCAAAACCTTTTCCCAATTTGATTCTGCACTTGTGTTTACTTTATTTGATATACTGTCTGATGTAAGTTTCTATGTGCTTAAAATAGATTTTGTTATTGGTTGGTTTATCCATTTTATCGTTCTTTGCTGCAGATAAAATAATCTGTGGCACTAGGTTGCCCTTCCCTTACTGGTTCTTTTGTATCTTCATTTATATCATCACTTTCTTCTATTCTTACCTGAATATGGCATACCAATCTTTTTCAATATAATTTTGGAAGCTGAAGATTTAGGAAGTATTCTTAAACTTTCTCCAAGCAGTTGTAAAGTACCATGCAATAGTTTGCCACTTGTTTCTTTGCTAAGAATTTCATGATTTCTGTTGTGTTGGGCAGGAACAAGGTATCACAGTTCTAGGAAATGCAGTTGTAGCCTGCACAAAAGCAATAGAGCATCACAAGGGGAAATTGTTGGTGAAGGAAGCACCAAGAGTGGTGAGTACCAACCCTCTTCTGTTTCTGTTACAATCAAACTCTGTTCTAAGAATTGTGCTTTATTATAGTGATTCTAGAGCATTGAAGTATTAATTCATAGTTTGGAGCCAGCTCCAACTGTTTTAACCTTGCATAGAAACCTTTTTTGATTGGGTCTAACATGGTGTACTTGTGCAGGTGAGTGAAAAGGAAGATAAATTGCTGCAAGAGCACATGAGTAAGCTCCGCCAAGAGAATGAGGAGATTGACGGTGACAGTAGTGAAGATGAAGAAGACACCGGAATGGGAGAAGTTGACGTGGAGAACGCAGGCCAGGCATTGTAGATTGAAAAAGTTGTGGGCATAGATAACGTCTTAACCAATTTTCTCAAACTAGTCTATTTTTGATAATTTCCCTCAATAGTCGTGTAAAACACCGATTTCGAAGTATTGTATGATGGAGGTATTTCGCCTGTTTACCAGTTTAGGAGAGTGTTTTTGTGAAAGATTACAACGCACCTTGTTACTTCAAAATTCATGGAGAAACTTTCGTGTCTGATACCTCCTCTGGTTCTGCATTTTCTTTTCTTATATCTTCTCATCCAAATTCTGCTTTATAGGTTATACTCATTTGAGTCTTTTCATTAGGCCGATGGTTTTCAATATATGCTCTCAATCATGCAAAATCCCAAAGGCCATTTGTTTGGGACTAATCCAAACCCTGTTCACCCAAACACGGGAAAGGTCTTATTTCCTTAATAAACTACGAGCTCTTAGTCTTATACCGGGTGTTGTATAACTCGTCGTAAAGAAGCTTGCAGCTTGTTTGGCATTGCTTCGAGTACTGGCTTTAGTTAAAAGTCATTACTGCAATATAGAAGCACTATTCTCAGTGTTTTTGTGATGAGAACACTAGTACGAGCTGTTCGGGATTGCTTATAGGAGGATCAGAAGCACTTGTCTGCAATTGAATTATGAGAAGTTCTTATAAACACGGCATAATTGTCAATTTGTTACTTTAACCTTTACTTTGGTGTCAATTTGCTACATTAGCTTTCATTTCAGACAATTTGTTATCTTAGTTTTCCATAATTAGTCAATTTGCTACCAAACTATTAAATATGTCAATTTGCTACCTTATGTATTCAAAATTAGTCATCTTGCTATATTTTTATTATTTTATTTTGTTTATTTCTTCATTCAAACATAATTAATTATAAAAATCGAAGATTAAATTTAGTCGATATTAAAATTTGATAAGTAAATTGATTAATATATATTAAAGTAAAAATTAGGATAACAAATTGGCTAAAAACACTATATACATTTTAGAAGCCGTTCCAAACGCGCTTTCGGTGCAGTGCTTATATCAGAAGCGCTTTAGGTGCTTTTTAGAAATAAAATAACCACGAGACTCGAACGCCTGTGATTACAAATACCGACATTTCGAAATCCTGATATAAATACAGCGTTCTCTCCTCTCGATCCCGAATCCTTGATCACCCTCTTAAATACTCCATCCCCATTTCAATTCACCACTCTCTCACATAGAGAGAGAGAGCTCAAATCAAAAATGGCAATCTCAGTCTTCTTCAAAGAGAAAAAATACCCCTTCCTCTTGGCCCTCACAGTCCTCTTCGTCTGCGTCACTCTCCTCCTCCTCACCAACTCCACCCCCTACCCCCTCTACGATCTCCAATCCTCCTCCTCTTCTCAACCTCACCCTATCGCATCCACCGCCAAAAACGGCGCCGTTTCGGACGGTAAAATCGCCGCCGTGAATGTAAGTTGGGCGCTCTGCCCGGGCCCTTTGGCCGTCGATTTCATTCCGTGCCTGGACAATTGGAAGGCGATCAAGGCCTTGAAGTCGCGCCGCCACATGGAGCACCGCGAGCGGCATTGCCCGGCGCCGGGCCTGAGGTGCCTGCCGCCGTTGCCGAGAGGCTATAAGGTGAAGGTTCCGTGGCCGAAGAGCAGGGACATGGTGAGCTTTCTGGTTCGGTAAGATTTGCTTTTAATGGTGACGACTGTTAGTATCTGGTTTGAGATGTAATTGGGAGGTTGCGAAAATGTGAGAGATTGTGTAGTTGAGGATTCAGTAGTGAATTGATAGGTTTATATCTGTTTGTGTGTGTTTAGATATGGTATGACAATGTACCTCATCCGAAGCTGGTCGAGTACAAGAAGGATCAAAATTGGGTGAGGAAATCCGGTGATTATCTTGTTTTTCCGGGAGGTGGTACTCAGTTCAAGGATGGGGTTACTCACTACATTGAGTACATTCAAAAGGTAGTGTGTCTGTTGCGATTCGTCCGCGAGTTAATGCTTTTGATTTTGTAATAGTTTTGTTGGATTTGAATTGTGGATGCAGACTTTGCCGGCTATTGAGTGGGGGAAGAATATAAGGGTTATTTTGGATGTCGGTTGTGGGGTTGCTAGCTTTGGGGGGTATTTGCTGGACAAAAATGTTATTACCATGTCGTTTGCGCCTAAAGATGAGCATGAAGCTCAGATACAGTTTGCTCTAGAAAGGGGGATTCCTGCAACTCTCTCGGTTATTGGTACACAAAGGCTAACATTTCCGGATGATGCTTTTGATTTGCTTCATTGTGCACGGTGTAGAGTACACTGGGATGCAGATGGTACCTTTTCTATAATAGTCTTAGTATCAAATGTCAAGTTATTTTCTTTACTTGTTATTGGTTATCCTTTTCTCTTTGCTATGATGATGATTTTTATTTGTGCTCAGGAGGGAAACCACTATTGGAGCTCAACAGAATTCTGAGGCCCGGGGGATTTTTCATATGGTCTGCTACACCAGTTTACCGTGATGATAACGAAAGAGATCGCGAAGTATGGAAATGTTCGTAAGCTGACCCTCCTCTCTCTTTGACATTTTTCCTGGTTGGTTTCCTTTTATATGACCATGTTGCATAAAGTTATGCTTGCATCATTTGTTCCATGTAGAGTTTAGCAGTAATATTTCTAATAAAAAGTGAAGATGCTAGGCTGATTCAAGTTGGATATTCGTACATATTCTTGCAGCTATGGTAGCTCTGACAACAGCAATGTGCTGGAAGGTTGTTGCTAAGTCTTTTGATTCAACTGGAATTGGGCTCGTAATATATCAGAAGCCTGACTCTACTTCCTGCTACAGTGAACGTCAAAACCCTGATCCACCTGTGTGTGATCCTAAAGACAAGAAACTTGGTTCATGGTAATTTTTTGGAATATTTCTTCTCCCATCAAAGTGACATTGCTGTTGCTGCTCATTGTTAGTTTGTTACTTTAGTCGGTTAGTGAGAGTGATGCAGGTGTGGTGTCCCCTTAGGGATGAGTTCGTTTTAAGTTTTATATTTTTTGAATAGAAATTGTGACACATGTTGAATTTGCAAGCCAGGATAAGCATAGAAGACATAGGTTTGGGCCAACATAAAATTTGACTTAATCATCTAGATTTTTGGTTTACAGGTATGTGCCACTTAGTCGTTGCCTTTCCCAACTACCTGGATATGGCTGGCCTGTGCCCTGGCCGGAGAGGCTTAGCAGTAAACCTCTAAGCCTGTCACCTGAGCCAGAATCCGAGGAGAAGTTCTACAAGGATACTAAAGATTGGTCTGCACTTGTGTCAAATTCCTATCTGAATAATGCTGCTATAAACTGGTCAAGTGTGCAGAATGTAATGGATATGAATGCTGGTTATGGAGGGTAACTTATATTTCCTCATCCAATCATTTTGTTTATCTTGATAGTGCTGCTGTTGTTCGAATTGATTGAAGCTTTACTTTACAGATTTGCTGCGGCACTTATCGATCGGCCTCTCTGGGTAATAAATGTCATCCCGGTTCATGTACCAGATACTCTGCCTATTATTTTTGATAGAGGATTAATTGGATTCTATCATGACTGGTGCAAGCCATTGAGTACCTACCCTCGAACCTATGATCTACTGCATTCAAGTTTTCTCTTTGAAAGCCTTTCTCAAAGGTACATACTAATTTCTTGCTACAATGCCCTTCAAACATTTTGCTCAGTTTTCTTTGACATTCAATGAATATGTACTGCATTATTGTGTATCCTTATCTTTTCATGCGCACCCACTTCTTTTCAACAATGTTGGATAAAATAGTCTTCATTTTTTTCAGATGCGACATCGTAGATGTAGTGGTAGAGATGGATCGCATACTGAGGCCTAATGGATTTATAGTGATTCAAGATACAATGGAAATGATAGACAAGCTGAGGCCAATCTTGCATTCGCTTCAGTGGTCTTCAATTGTTCATCATGATCGATATCTTATCGGTCAGAAAGGCTTCTGGCGTCCGGCAAGATTTGCAAGTAGATCATGAATGAAGTTAGCTTTTGCGAGCATTTTTCCCTGTACAAGCTTATATATATATATGTTAATCATCTGTAAGAAAGAAGCAGACAGTTAAAAGCTTTTTTTTACGGCTCAAATTTAAGCGCCAGTCATAGGACTCGTAGATAGAAATTTATACCCTTACCAATAATGAAATGATATTGGTCAAGTTACACAATCAAATTGTATGATGCACTACTGGATACACAGTTACAAATATAATTGTTGAAGTTGATGCAAGTCATTGGAGTGATGATGCATTCATTTTACAATCTCTCCTTTTTTTGATTGTGGAGACAACACGACTAACAGAATGCATAAGAATTCCACAGGTTCTCAGAGCTATACATTATTACAATCTGATGAAGTGGCCCTGAAGCCAGACTAGACTAGAAAGAAGCACATACATAGACAGCTACTTGAAAGCTTTGAAATTTTGGAAAGAATCTAAGAGCAGGGAGATCAGGATCATGCAGCAGATAGACAATGGAAGCTGGAATTATCTCTCATTAGGCGGCCATCAACAGCGCCGATAGTGTGCGAGTAACAGCTAAACTCATCTCTGTAACCGAAACTCTGCTGCGTGTCTGCAGTTCCGGAAAGCACATCATGATCCCTGACCTCCATCCACCCTCTCGAATCCTGAAAGTTGTTAACGCGGCTCAGATATCCCCCATGCAAGCTCTTCTCCTTCATCGAATGCGTCACATTGGTGACAAGCACATAGGTATTTTTCTTCTTACCCGGTAGAGTGGCTGTAATAACATCAATAGGGTACCTCCTCTTCGCCCTAGTCCTAAGAACCACCACACCATCCTCCCTCACAACCTTCACTTCCTTATCAGCCTTCACCTTCTGCTTCACCAACTTGTAAGTCCCGTTCTTTGCGAAGCTAATCGAGCTCGTGAACTTGTACTTCTGCGAAAACATAGTGGTGTGATTGCCTGAGCTCGACTTAACCCACCCCACAAAGTCAGTCCTCCTCTGCGCCTTGATGTTGAACGATCCGTCCAGCAATTTGAACTGGGCATTACGCTTCACCTGGATTGCCGGCGAAGGAAAAATGCTTGATTTGGCATGCACAGTCTTGGATTTATGATCCAGCCAAATGTGTAAGTTGGCATTTACAAGCCAGTATGAAATTCCATCACTCACTCCAATTCCAAAGCTATGAGGCTTCTTATCCAGAAGCTTCCCCAGAAATGGAGTTAATTCGAAATCATAAGACGGCAGGTTGAAAGCTCCGATGGCCACCACCGGCTCCCAAAACAGAGGATTGATCCCGCCGGTGAACACAACAGGAAACGGCACCTCCGACCCCACCAGCTCGCCGTCGACGGTCACGAAAACCTCCCGGTAAGCTCCGTTTCCTCTTCCGGTGGTCAAATTGTTCGTCGTGATGTACAGATTCGGCGGATTCGAGTACCAGAACTCGTCGTCGCCGTGAAACGAGACGTAGAGCTCGAGTACGACTCGTCGTGTGTTCCGAGGGATTCGGATTTGCCTGGAAGGGAAATCCGATTCGCTTGCGATTCTGAACCAGAACCCTCGGTCGCCGTCGTCGGAGATCGGGACGATCAAATCGGCAGGCTCCTCAGGAACGATCCTCAAATTTTGGCCGTTGAGATTTTGATCCGCGAGGATCGAGGAAACCCTAGGCTCCGAAACGGCGACGTTTTGCTTGTAATAGAGAAACTCAACCTCGACGTGGTAGACGCCGGTGAAGACGCGGTCGACGACGTTCTCGAGCATCATGGTGAGGTTGAGATCGGAGCGAGTGAGGAGGGAGGAGTACTTCGTTATGTCCTTGCGAACCTTCCAGAAGATTCCTTTCTTGGTCGGCTCGGCGGTGCTGGTACGGAGGAGCTCGACGCCGCCGAGCCAGAGGGCGGCGATGCGGTCGTACTGCTCCCCTTTGCATTTGGCGCGAAACTCGAGGGCGACGTGGGACCAGGGGGAAGAGCAGTCGAAGTAGCCGTCGGAGGAGGACGGCGGCGGAGGGGAGTAGGGGGAGGAGAAGGGAGGGCCGTTGATGGTGTTGGCGAAGGAGTGGGTGAGGACGTGGCGGGAGCAGGACGGGGGGAGGAGATCGGACGGTAGAGGACGGCCGAGTTCGAAGTATTCTTGGGATTTGTGACGGAGGAGAGAGGAGGAGGTGAAGCGGTCCGGGGAGGAGGCGGCGGTGGAGAAGAGGAGCAGGAGGAAGAGGAGGCCGTACATTTCGGAGTTGAGGAGAGCTGTAGTGTTGGGTGAGGTAGGACTTCAAAATCAAAGTAAAACGCGGGTAAATTGGGAATTTCATTTTACTTTGGCATCCTTATTTTCATTCCAAAACGTATGAAATTTCGTGCTTGGAATTAGTTTTGGATTTCTCCATATATTACCCGGACTGTATTAGTTTCCATCTTGTCTTTTGTCTAGATTTCGGTAGTGTGTAATGTTAGGTTTTGTTCTCCATATTCTACTAGGAAACGAACTGAGTTGATTCTATTTATAGGAGGCAGTACAAGGCTTATTCTTGTCATACTAATTAGTTCAGACCAAAATACGAATTAATTCTTCAAGCTAGCATATAGTGGTTTTAGGGTCTTGAGTTTCAGCTTATTGTCATTATGTACGTCTAGTGAGATCGTTGTTGAAGGGATTGTGAAGATCGTTGTTGTTTACGTTTATAAAAAAATAAAAAAACAAAACTATTCATCATCATGAGAAACTAAAAACAAGCATGTCTCTCACGACCCATGAAAAAGATAAGCGAGAAGCCGTGGCTACTGAAGAATTGAAAGAGATAGTGAGGAAGCTTCATGAACAAGAGGAGAAATTTGAGGAGAAGGTCAAAGCACAAAACGAAAAAAAGAACAAAAACGAGGAGAAGGTCAGAGCAGAATGCCAAAAGTTTATACAACAAAAAGCAGACTACTAAAGGATTCAAGCAGAATACAAAAGGGCTGAAGCAGAATACAAAAAGGCTGAAGCAGAATACAAAAAGCCTAAAGCATAATACAAAAGGGTTGAGGAGAAGGTCAAAGCACAAAACGAAAAAAAGAAAAAGACGGAGGAGAAGGTCAGAGCATAATGCCAAAAGTTTATACAACAAAAAGCAGACTACCAGAGGGTTCAAACAAAATACAAAAGGGTTGAAGCAGAATACAAAAAGACTTAATAAAAAAGGGTTGAAGCAGTTGCAGAGAAGGCCATATATCCTGCATATTTCCCTAACCAGTTTCACATACATATCATTTCTAAATGTGAAAAGAAGAAGACGCGTTATCAAAGAAAAATCGACAAGCCTAAAAACAATGAGTTTTGCCTTGACCTTCAAATTATACTACAAGAAGTCAAAAAGCACGTACTAAAGAAGAGGAAAAGCCTGCTTATGATGATGATGATTCACCCGTAAACGAGAACTCCTTGGAAAAAGACATGATAATGAGCAGTGATGAGTTGAAGGAAACAATACATAAGAATATAAAGTCTATCGAATACATGCAGCTTAAAAACCCTTTGGCAAAATTTCAGCGCAATTTGAAGAAGCGTTTAAATAATCTATGCAAGTTGTTTCCAAGTGAAGGTTGAAATTCCGCAATCAAGTCTTTAACAATTTAAGGTTCAAACTTATAATTTAGGGTTTCAAACTTGCAATTACTTTGTTTAGTCACATTAGATAAAAGGAGCTTTCTAAACTTTCTTAATAATTCATTATTTTTCTTATGTAATACAGAATTTTCTATTATTTATCTTCTTTTTAGTTTTTTATTTATTTTAAAAATCACCATCTTTATGGAATTATCTGCCAAAGAGAAAATTGTACAAATTTTCAGTTTTAAACCCGTCGTCATCTTCTGAATTTATCTGCTAAAAATAAAAAAATACAAAACAAAATGGAGATGCAGGGGATCGAACCCTGTACCTCCCGCATGCAAAGCGGGCGCTCTACCATTTGAGCTACATCCCCAACTGTTATCCTTAGTTCCTTACCATTGCCAAGGTTAAATAAACAATAAACCTAAAAGATATTGATCTGGCAAAAACATGAAAGTTGGATGTAAAGCCTAAAACATAAGCTTCCTACAAGTATGCGGGTGGCTTCGTTCAAGTTTCTCTCTTCATAGTTTCCCACAACTTCAATTCAAATTCTTGTCTTGATCACAGCTCAAGACAAGAATGCATAGGAATCCAAGTCTAGCCCAAGTTCTACCAGCATCTGAACAACCTAATGGTGGTTCCCTTCTTCGTTCAACCTCCGGTGACTACCTACGCCTTGGTGAAGGAAGCAAGTCCCTTCGTCGGTCAAACTCTGGTGATGGCCTGCGCCGAGAGGGCTGTGGATCCCTTCTCCTTTCCGGCTCTGGAGATGGTCTGTTCTTGGCAGGGTGCGGATCCTGTCTTGGTGGTACGGTGAGGCGACAGAAGACGCTTGCCTTTGGGGTAGGATCATCTGCTACTTGTGCACACACCCGTTGAGGTGTTACAGGTGACCTTTGGAGTATAGTGCGTAGGCCTTCGGCTTCTCTCCACATCCTCTCAGGTGTCTGTGCGAGTTGTGAGGGTCGGATGAAGCCATCATCAATAGCTCACAAGGCACGTAAAATGTTGTCATACATCTTCTGCAGCTTCCGCTTCCTGGCATTGGTGATGGTAACTGGCCTGCCCCTTTGCTGCGTGTACCATATCCCCTTCTTGATTACCGATTTGGATGCCGGGGGGATGTAGGGATCGGTCAATACACCTTGACGAGGGCTTGAAAGCCTCGTTTTCTTGGTACCCGCTGCTGGAATCTGATATGTCCATCTCACTTGAAGCTGAAGATGAAGGTGCTTCTTCTGTCCAATGTGATTGGACGAACGTTTCAAGGCGTTTGATCCTCTGTTCCAGCTCTTCGCGAGTCTTGAGACTCATGGGTTGGAAATTCTCTGCAAGGGACTGCTTATCGTCCCGCATAATAGCTTTGCCCTTATCTTTCCTCGAAGGGATATCGGGCTGCGGTCAGGCGACTAACTGCCTTGCCGGGTCATGGTTCTCACTCTGGTTTGCCAGCACGGTATAGTCATTCTCCGGTCTCTTGCAATTTTAGCCTGGCGGTTCGCACGGATTTACGTTTGGAGAGATGTCCAATGTGATTGCTCGCTGGCCGATGCGAGGCCAAACAATGTCAGTAGTTGCAATCATGAATCCGCCTTTGTCTTCAAAGCAAATGTACTTGAGGTCGAGCCAGTCCTGGACTTGTTTGCGAAGCTGATAGCACTCGCGAGTTTTGTGTCCCCAACTATTATGGAACTTGCAGTGCACACGGCCTTCCTTGTATTTGATGTAAGGTAGGGCCACAACCACTGTGACAAGTTCATCATCAATAAGGTCGTCTAGAACCTCGTGTGCGAGGTTGACATTATAGTTATACTGGTGAGATGGTCGAGCCGCATCAACATTATCCTCCTCACGGCCTCTCTTAAATGCCCGGTGCGTATTGTCATCCTCTGGGTGGTCCGACAAGTCCAAGGTGACTCTCCGCTGACTTGGCTTCGACGCGCGGCGGCGGCTGTTCTCCTCTGGCTGGTCGTTCCATTTCACTTCGACCATACCGACCACGGCTGAAAAATGATCCACATCCACCAGAGAGGTTGTGCTCTCCGGCGTCTTCATTTTCAAAGCACTAGAGTTCAACCAAGTCTGTAATTGGTCGCGGAGCTTGACACAGTCTTTGGTGTCGTGATTGTAGATGTTATGGAAGCTACAGTACTTCTTGTCATTCAGCTTCTCCTTAGATGAGATCTTGTGATCCAAGCGCACGTACTTCGCCTCGATCAAGTCATTAAAGACAAGATGAGCGTTTTTCGCGTCGTACATGTATGACTCATATTCGGGCTTGGTCCATGCAAAAGACTGAATGGTGATTGGCTCACGGGTAAGATTCTTCAATTTGTGAGCCAATGGTTTCCCAGTCAGTTCGACTGCTCCAACGTCTTCATAGTCCTGCGCGGCCTCAGTCTCCTCCTGCCTCTGGTAGTAAGGATCAAACGTGGGGGATCTGAGGCTTAGTGCCCCCATTGTATTTTTTCTCCCTGGTATGTACGTCCCTTTGGAGGCATTCGCCTTCTCATCCATTTCATTGAGGATCAGCTTATAACTGCCGACCTTGTTGATCAGGTCACCCATAGATGTGAAGCGCTCCCAATGGTGCTTCAGCCGCTGGCGATGCTCGTGACCACAGACATCTAATTTAATGGCTTTCTGCTCAGGTAGGAGGAAATCACACTTGGCCTGTTGGATCTTGAAATGCTGGAGCAAAGAGACTCCCGACTTCATGCTCTGCTAGCTCATTTGAGTGAGAGAATCGAGGCCGACCTCTAGCTCAATGGTAACGTAGGTTTCCCGAAACAATCTCTTCATGGTAGGCCAGTCCGCAATGGATCCTGGCTTCAACCTGGAGTACCAACTGAAAGCAGCTCCGGATAAAAAAGTCCCGAAAAGCTTGAGCTTGAGGATGTCATTGTTCCCATATTGGCTGCACTGGACTTTAAAGCGAGCCATATGAGTTGCTGCGTCTTCCCTTGTCTCCCCATAGAAGGTAGTGAAAATGATGTCCTTGAATCCATGGGGGAAAGGATATTGCGCCACACTATCAGGGTAAGGGTTGCGATATTGCAAGTCAGCATCACATTTTCTGGTTTGCTCCTTGACGATAAAAAATGGTGTTGAAGTCATGTTGACCGGTTCAACGGGGGGTCTAACAAATCCGAAACGAGATGAATTTTTTGTTTTCAATAAACCTTATTAATTACCATAACTATATCGGACGGTGAAATTTTTAGAATTGAAATGTTGTTTAATATTTTTAGAATTGAAATGTTGTTTAATATTTTTAGAATTGAAAATTTTAGAGAAATGTTTTTTAATACTTGTACTCTAAACCCCAAATTTAAACTCAAACACCTACATAAACAGAAACACAAACCCGAAACCTAAACCAAGCCTAGTTTGGCCTAATTGAGATCAACAAACACAAATTGAGTGTTTGGATTTAACAATAATAATAATAATAAGGATAATAATGAAATAGCCTAATTATCTCCTTCTTTTCCTTTCAATTTTTTTTTCCTTTTTGATGAAGTCTTCTACTCTTCTCCTCTGAATTGAAAGTTGTCTTCCCAATTTATTGCCTAACCTCAAATCCCTTCCCAAACCCAAAACCAAATCCAGCTCTTTTTCCCTTCCTCCATCGACCGCCAAAATCACCTCTGTAAATTCGCCGCCTCATTCTCCCACCAGCATGTCCACCTCCACCTCAGTCAAAAGTCTATTTCGAGAGTTAACCTGTTTCTCTCTCCTCCTCCTTCTCCTCTCTCTCCGCCACAGCCATCTTCTCCCACTACTGGAAAAAAAACTCTTAGGCGACGGAACTATTTTGTCGCCTAAGTAACAAAATTCATCTCATAAGTACTTAGGCGACGAAATTTCCATCGCCTAAGTGGTGTGAGGTAGATGTGGAGGCGACGAAAAGAGAGGCATAGGGAAGAAGAAAGAGAGGCAGAGGGAAGAAGAAGGAGAGGCAGAGGGCGAAGAAGAAGGTGAGGCAGAGGGAAGAAGAAGGAGAGGCAGAGGTATGTGTGAAAACTGAGCAGAGGAGTGGAGGGAGAGAGAATATATAAGGAAACTTTGAAAAATTTGATTCAAATTTTTTTGAAATTTTTGACGGAAAAAGAGCTGCTAAAAATTTTGGTACTTAGGCGACGAAAAGTTATATTTTCGTCGCTTAAGATTTTAATTATTTTATTTTATTTTTAAAAATAATAATACTATCGTCGAAGTAAATTTTTCCGTCATCTAAATCAATCTTAGACGACGAAATACATTTTCGTCGCCTAAGTGAATAAATTTTATTTTTTTTATAAAAAATAATAATTATGTCGCCTAAGTAAATTTTTCCGTCGTCTAATACATTTCTGTCGCCTAAGAAAATAAAAAAAAATTATAAAATGATTTCGTCGTCTAAGTACATTTTCCGTCTCCTAAGTTACCACTTAGGCAACAGAACAGTATTCAGTCACCTAGGTGGTAACTTAGAAGACAGAATCGTATATCATCGCCTAAGTTCTACTTAGGAGATGGAATTAAAACAATTATGTCGCCTAAGAGATTTTTTCCACTAGTGTCCGCCACACTTCGCTAGATTCCGGCCACCCCAGACGGCAAGACCACCACCAAACTCTTTCTCTTCTTCTACTCTACAAAACTCAGTTCATATATTACACATGTAACCCAATTTAATGAAGATCAAATTCAAGGCAGCTTCACTGTATTCTTCATTTTCCGGCGAGATCCGACGACGAGTGAAGAACAACGTTGGGTGGGGTTTCTCTCCCCTTCTCTTCTTCTTCATCTTCAATTCTATGTCTTTGCTTCCTATAGTCGAGCCCGAATCTTTAATACATATTTTTTGCCTTTTCTGGACTTTTTCACGACGAGTCTCTGACGAGACTTTCCAACGCCTCCATCTCCTTCTTGACGTTGTCTCTTTCTCCTGGAGACAAAAACGAACACAAAGGGAGGCTAGAAGGGCTGCTGTCATTGTGTTGGAAGAAACCCGAACCCAGAATCCGGCAACGAAGGGCCTACTTTGTCAGCGGTGGTGTTTGGCGCCAAACTAGAAAAGTCATTATGAGGACTGCATTGAAGATGGATGCACACTCATTCGCTACAAACGTCCTCCAAAGCCCAACTAACGTCCTTGATCCACACGTCAAAATGAACGGTAGTTATTCCAGGTGCGCTGTATAATTTTCGCTAATGAAGTTGCTTTTTTTTTTGTAGTTAAAGTAGTTGCTAAGTTAATGCTAATTTCCTCGTAGTTTTGAGTAGAAATTCATCTTCCTGTAATACGATGGGCAATATCACCACATCTTTGTGGAAAAATGGGGAAAAAATTGTACTTTATATTGGGAAGAATGGGCAATATTCATTATTCTCTTCTGAAATTATCTGCTAAAGAAATGAAATACAAAACGAAAATGGAGATGCAGGGGATCGAACCCTGTACCTCCCGCATGCAAAGCGGGCGCTCTACCATTTGAGCTACATCCCCATTTGACAACTAAATCATTAGCAATCTTTGATAACCGTATGAACCAAAAAACATGAAAGCAGTACACAATGCCTAAAACAGAAGCTTCCTACAAGTATCCCTCTTCATCGTTTTCCCACAACTCCAATTCAAATTCTTGTCTTGATCACAATTCAGCTACTAACGACCACCTAACAAGCTTCTTTCTCAATCTCAGCCGCCTCTGCTGATAAGAAACTCAATGATATCATCATACCCCATAGCTGTGGCCATGTACAAAGGAGTAGCCCCACTCTTGCTCTTGGCATTGACATTAGCCCCATTCTGTATCAACATCTCAACCGTCTCCAAGTTACCCCCCACAACCGCCAAATGCAGCGGCGCATGGCCTTCCCCGTCTCTGGATTCCAAGTCTAGCCCGAATTCAACCAGCATCTGAACAACCTCCTTGTGCCCTTTAATGGCCGCCGCGTGAAGAGCTGTCAAGCCATATTGATCACAGTAGCTAATATCTGCTCCTTCGAGAAACAACAGTTCAACATTTCTCAAATCCCCGATTCGCGCTGCCATCAACAGTTTTTCCCCCAATTCTAGCTTCTGCAAATTTCATTCAATCATCTCCCAAATAACAACATATCAAAAACATTACACCTACATTCTGATTATTTGTCAGTGTCCTAGCTCATATTGATTTGGGTCTACAACCTTGTAACCAACAACAGATCAGGGCGAGATTAGCTTCATCTCCAAAACAATTTATAACGAAAACACTAGTCTACATTGTGATTTATTTGTATATCATAATAAAATGATGGGCAGTTGTTATGGATATGAACTTAGAACCAAGAGTATGACTGATCATTTGAAGGTCATTAGCTATTGGCATCATCCCAAAAGTTACATGATTTGTTTCTATATGCTTGTTCTTAGGTCCTAAGATGCTTGTAACCATAAAATAATTGGAGCATTTGCCTCAGAATTTCCAGAAATACAAAAATGCTTAATCAGGTGCATGCAAGACTAAGATAACTAAGGAAGTAACACTCACATCACTGCCAGTACCCACACGTCGTCGCCCGTGATCTTTAGATAACCTGATTCCTTCACCTCTCGACGGTCCAGATTCTCTCAACCCCAAAACACTCGCAAACCGATCAGAAGCCTCCGCCACGCGCCGCTCATCCACCGCATCGCACCTCACACCCGCCGCCTCGATCCTCAACCCGGCCTCCAGCAGCAAATTAATCATCCTCTCCGGCTCATCCAACCCCGTCGCGACTCTCAGCAGCTCCTCCGCCTCGCCGGGCCGCATCTCCGCCAGCACCGTCCTCTGCCTCCTAATAATATTCCTCACCGCCTCCAAATCCCCGCCGCGCACGGCGTGCTTCAGCAGCACGGGCCCCACAAACGCGACTTTGAGCTTGAGGTCGGTTGTGCGGCGGGCCCCCTTGAAGAAGGCGGTGACGTCAGCGGAGGGGTGGGGGAGGTGGGCTGTCTTGATGAGGAAGCGGTCGGAGGGGGAGCGGGGGAAGGAGGGAGGGAGGTGGGGCTGGGGCTTGAGGATGACCTGGAAGGTGGCGGAGGATAAGGGAGGGATGACGCCGGTGGGGGGCTTCACGAGGAACTTGTGAGGGGAGGAGGTTTGGACTTTGAAGGCGACGGGACACGTGGAGATCAGGGAGGTGAGGATGACGTTGGCGCGGCATTTCTGGTTGAGGGTGAAGTCTATTCGGACTTCTTGCTCGGAGACTTGGACCAGTTTCTCATGATCCATCGGAAGAGAGAGAGAGAGGAGTAGCTAGTACTGTGCGAGTTTTGAGGGAGACGATGGAGAGGTTAGTTAGTTGGCGGGTAGGGGCGCGTGTTCGAATTCACGTGATTCTGTAGGTCCCGCCAGCCACGTGTTACAATCACGGAATTGTCCTATCTGGCTATGACATTACGTTGTTGTTGTTTTTTTAAGACGGAAGAAGAGATATAAGGTTTGGGTCAGTACAAGGTCCGGTCATCGGACGCCTGCCTGCCGGATTGCTGGGTCTTGGTCCGACTAATGTCATGTGATAGTCGATCAATGCTCAACTTAGAAGTTTAATTGAGTTCCTACAGACATGGGTGGTTTGTAATGTTCTTGCATTGATGGATATGACTTCCTCATCAAAATACTTGATTTTACCAAAAGAATAAATATCGAATTAAATTCAGTTTATCTTATTGTGGTTTAAATGTGAATTTATATTAGTCCATAAACTTTTAATTTTATCAGATTATCCCCCCTCGAGCTCTTGTTTTTCTGGTAATTTAGTTCTCAACCCTCAAAACGTCATCACACGTCATCAAATTTCAACGTCTCAATTAAACAGAGCATGAGTTATAGGAGACGGTAAATAGAAAAACAAGAGTTCATAGGGTAATATGATGAAACTGAAAATTTAAGGACTAACATGAATTCACCTCTAAACCACAATAAGATGAACTGAATTTAATTCATAAATATAAAAGATAGTAATTTCACGACATTTCAAAAAATTTGTGTAGGTGTAACTAAATACAATTGGTTGATTAAGGGTGAAGTAGAAAGCTCCTCGATTATGTTAATGAGTTAGAGGCGCATGTATCCGGTTAGTATATATTTAGGCTAATGTTTACAAAGATGTATGTAAATCTTATGTCGGGCTTATAGCAAATATTATTGTATACACCATGTTGTAATTGCATGGTGCAATTTTAGCAGTTTATAACTAATTATATGAGCAGGGGCGGATCCAATGTAGAAGATGGTGGGACTCAAGTCCCACCAAGATTTTGGGGGGAAAAATTTTTCAGGTACAGATTTGATCTAATTATTCCAAAAGCCCACCCAAGGTTTTTATGAAGTCCACCCTAATTATTCAAAGATTGGGATCCTCTCCTCATGAAATCCTCCTCATATTGCCTCATAAATACATATGGACCATCCATTAAGAATGGATAGCCAAGATTTCTCCAACATTGTTTTAGTTGATATTTTCGCTTATCTCTCCCCCAAATTCTCTTCTTCTCTTTCTCAAAATCTCTCCCGTTGGCGACGGAGTCCAACCGAGCCCTTTGCCTCTGCTACCTGGTCCAAGATCCTCTGATGCTCGGTTTTCCGGTGACCGCCGCTCATGTTCTCTATCTATCAAGGTTCTTGATTTTCTTCATCATCAATTTCTTTTCCTTCAATCTCTAATCCCTCAAATCTGTATTTATGAAAATTGATTACAATTTACGGGATCCTTCGGTCTGTTATCTGAGTTCTTTTGTCTTCTGTTTGCTTTGGTTGAATAAGGAGCTTAATCACTCTGTGAAAATTCTTTTGGTGAAGTATTTGCCTTGAAAATGGGGAATTTCCTAAATGATCTGGAATTGAAGGCTTCTCTAAGTTCTATTACAATAAAGCATTTTGGGGGGTTTTGGTGAGATCTCCTCAGCTTGTTTAATATAGAAGTGACATATAGAACTTCCACATAAATTAAATTGATTGAACGTACACTGAGGTGGTAGATGGAGAGCCTCTTGAAGTAGTTGAATCTCACCCCACCTTATTTATTTTGATCACATGCCTTATTTATCTTTGCCTTTAGTCTGTTCCCTCTTTTTCCAAGTATAGATCATTTCTTCATTCTAAGGCAAATCTAAAAATGTGGAGTACATCTTTCTAACTGATAGCTTGAATCTGTAGTTAACAACTTAATATAACTTCTGGATATAGCAGATTTCAGTCAACTGCAAAATTAGCAAGCTTACATTATATATTGAGCATGCCTTTATACTTGTACACTGGTATAAATGCATGTGTTTCTGGGTGCCGTAAGCCACTACCAGAAGATTAAATTATTTCCCAGTGAATAGTTTAAGCATATGTACCATGGATGTTTCGGTTGTATATAACTCTTAGGCTTCGTTTGGCACGCGGATTAGAGGATTTGGAATGGGAACAGAAGAGCACCTTTGTCTGTTTTGGTTAGTGTGTTTTACATGTAGTGATATTTTGATATGGAAAATGGAATTGGGTCATTTGGGTGATTGCATTCCGTTCAAATTTGAACTAGTTGTTGAAGGCTTGAAGCTGAACTTTGAGAGTTTGAGTATGACTGTATGAGGCTATGAGCTCAAATGCACAATTATTATTTTCTTGACCGTTTTGTTAATATTTCAGGCTTTCAGCTATTCAGGAATCGGGAAGCTGCCAGGAAAGCTAATTTCCAAAGCAATGAAAGCATCATGACCCAATTAGCATTTGGCTTTGCATTTGGAAGGTACGTACTGTGCTATGACTTAATTCTGACTATTGAAAAGTAGTATTATAATTTATATATATATATATATATAATGACTTAGTGTGTTCAATAATTGAGTTATATTGAGTTATTTGGATTCATATCTAAATATCTAAGTTTTATTATATATAGGGGTTAAATATAATGTCTGAGCCTCTACCGAAGAAAACCAAATTTATTACTTCATTCTTTAAAAGAAGTGAGTCCTCCTCAAGTTCAAGCCCTTTTTCTGAGAAATCAATATGCACTCCACATATTGATGATCCGCCCATATCTTTCATTCCTGAGCCAGAAAATGATGATAATGCTCTTGAGAGGGATCCCGGTTTACGTACTCCAATTTGGCAAAGAGCATTTAAGGTTAGGGATAAAATTCAGAAAGAATATTGTCTGTTGGGTCCATTTCAACCTGATTTAGAGTTTCCTTTGAGTGAACAAGGGGGTTAACAACGTAAGTTTCAGAGTTCCTGGTACAAGGATTTCATTATAATATTTTATTATTATTTTATTGACAAACTCAAGCCCACCCAAACCTCAAATCCTGGATCCGCCCCTGTATATGAGTGATTACCTTGTATATGTATTAGTGGCATCTAATATATCTTCGAATCTATATTGCCGTGTACTGAAGACCGATCATCCAGTAGACAAACCAGAACACTCTCAAAGTGGTTGGCCGGTCTGGCCACATACTGGTAAGAGATGGGACTTGAACGCTAAACATAGATCTCATGCTACCTATCCGACCAATCTTATTACACCATGTGATTTGAACCTTTTCTTTTGGGATATACGTACTAATAAAATGATATATACGGATCATGGATAAGCAAATACCCATGGGGGTTTGGTCCAGTTAGTAGCAGGCTGACCCTGCATGTTGGGCGAACGCTACAGTGATACACCTGGTAGTAAGGAGGTCACCGGTTCGATCATCCGCATGTGAAAAACATCCTATGGGGAGGGGTCTTACCCATGTGCTCTCGGCCCCGGAGTGGTAGTCCCACCCGACCACCATTTTTCTTACCAAAAAAAAAATAGTTGATTAACAATTTCATTGATTTCAAGAGAAAACATCAATCTATTGATCCCTGTCATAAGCGAAAGTAATTAATTACATATATAGTGTTCAAACTAAATCTAGTAGTACGAATCGCTATGTTATATATTAGTCATTTAAATGAAACGTTACTACAACGTACATTATTTATGTACATCATGAGTCATGCACAGTTGTGTAAACTAAATAATTATAATTTTTTTTCACAATGCTTAAGTTGTTTTCAAAAATGGGGTCTAAACATAAATAAAACTCTGAATTCAATGAGAAGTAACGTTCAAATATAGTTATTCACAAAATTTGTGGTGGTTTCATGCTTGAATTAATAAATTGACGTAGGATTAATTACAAATTGGATAAGTAATAAGAACTATACAATAGAACATGCATGGGATCCATATCCATTCAAATTCGTAGAATTGAATTCTTCAATGTATTAGCAATTGCAATTAGCCAAATGGGATACAACGCAAGTCAGCAGCAACCCAATTTGGACGTGGAGAATTATATCTGCCACCTTTGCATTACATTCTGCAACTCATTTGCACCCCATATGCTCAAATCCCTCTTAACTGTTTCATTTGTATGCAATGCATCATGGTTGTACTTAATTGAAACCATATGTATATACAGCCTTAGCATTCAACTGGCACAAATGACTTACATGGTAACTGAAAATTGCGAACATATATTGAAAATTTTGAGCGACTTAGGCAATGGTATTATTTTCCAATCTAGTACTAATAACGTCGCTTACCTTTTTAGGGTTTCCCATATTGCTCTTGCTCCGCCTTAAATAGCACACCAGACTCCCACTAAACACCACCCTGCAAAAGCTAATCAGGTTCATTTCCCCTCTGCTCGATTTCCATGGCCATCTTCTCATCCTCTTGGCTGAAATTACCGAGCAACGTGAACAAACCCACACCACCACCTCGTTCGTATAGAAGCCTTTCTTGCTCATCCTTCAAAGACATCCTAGACCTCTGCAAATCTGAACCCGAAACAGAGGTCCTCAGCCCCAGGAGTGCCTCCATTTTGAACCGTATCAAGATGTCCACCACGGTCCTCTTGCGCCTTTGCACCCGCAGCATTGCGGGCCCAAGCAGCTGCAAAGTGTCACACGGAGACCATCATGTAGTTATCTACTACACAAGTCTCCGCGTGGTGCGGAGGACCTTTGAGGATTGCAGTGTGGTAAGATCAATCATCGGAGGGTTTCGGGTCCCCATTGAAGAGAGAGATCTGTCAATGGACTCCAAGTATGTGCAGGAGCTGGAGAAGATCACTGGGAGCAAGGACTTGAACTTGCCAATGGTGTTCATCAACGGGGACTATGTTGGTGGCGTTGAGGAGGTGAGGCAGCTCCATGAGAGCGGCGAGTTGAAGACAATGCTCGAAAGGCTCCCGGTGGTGGAATCCAAAACTTGTGATGTGTGTGGAGGGCTGAGATTTATTCTCTGCCAGACTTGCGACGGAAGCCACAAACTGTATAGACAGAAAGAAGGGTTTTGCCCTTGTATGGACTGCAACATAAATGGCCTGATTACCTGCCCTTCATGTTCAACTGTGGGATAGTAAAGCTAGCTAGCTCACAGTCCTAGAGTGAAGGCGAAAACAAGAAAGAGATAGAGAGACTCTGAGTTGTGTAATGGGCTCTCTTCTAGCTGTTTAATCTGGGATTCATAAGTTCTAGTTGTACTTTCTTTTGTTCGATCATCATCTGTTATAATGGAATTAGAGACGTTTGTTTTTTAAGTGTCTCATGTTTTAACTTATTGTTATTGTAGGAAAAATAAGTTCCATCTGCACTCTATAAGTGAGTGAAGATTATTCATATATATGCAAACCCCATCGATCACATTTCATTTGGAGATGTTTGAAGAATATATGTACGTTTTCAACTTTCATCATAACATCAAATAGAACCCATCGACTACGTACTTGTGAAAAATAACAATTAGCTAATTTGTAAACTCTAACACTAGCTATCAAAGCATCAACTTCGTACTTCATCAATTCCATCGTTTTCACTCCAGATATCGGATATGTTTACAGAGAATCAAATGTTGTATGCCTTGGCAAACTAAGGGCACAAAAGTAAAGATGAAAAGATCTGTTTTCGAAGCATTATTGTTGAATCTACATCAGCTCTCTCATCACTTGATGGTTAGGAAAGTGGTTTTCTTTGAGGTTTTTGCTGTAATCTACTCAATGATACGTACGTAACAAAGAAAAAAAACAAAAGTATTAAGTTATTATCACTCGAGTTTATGTTATAAGTAGGTTAGAGCTCGAACTTATATCATTAGAACTAATGAGTTTAGATTTCATTGTGGTTTAGTAGGATTTGGTTTTGTTGATTTCGGCATTACCATAACCAAACCATGATTTTCGACTTTTGATGGCCACCAGCCCACATATTTCTCTTCCTACATTCAGACCGTACGGTATAAAGAAATCTTACGAATGTCCAATTAATATGTAGATTTGAGTATTCTACATACATAAATAATACTCTGTAGTTTACTTGTGTGCATTTGGTTCACTTAACATTACTCTTTTGAATGACTCCATAAATTACTTGTTGTCTGAGAGAACGTAACGTTGTTAGGGTTTCTAGTACCTTCGAGTAGTTTAGCAAGTACTCACCTCATAATATATTATAAAAGAAAAAAGAAAAAAAAGATATTTCAGTCGGTTTGGTCAAATGTAATACATTTAATGAATACAGATTACGTTAGGGTCACTAAGGTTTGATTTATATTGTGCCATTAAAAACCGAAATTTTTGGCCTTTAGTCGGATACCAACTACCAAATTGATTACGGTTTTGGATATCTTACCAATTGTCGAACTAATCAATAATATGATATGTTTGAATGAAATTAATTCTTCAAACTCATTGGTGAATACAGTGGGTAATTATGTCGGGTAGCTAGAGACTGTGGGTCATATATATGTAAACATGTTGTCGCTGCTTATTACATCGATCAAACCGATCGACTATTAGATTTGCATCTAAAAATGGTTGAACATGAACTTCATGGTCAGTAAGAGGTGAACATGGTTGTATGCATATAACTTTATGTGGCATTCAAACTAATATTGTAGACTTCATCATTGACGGAAAACTTTTAGATTTAACTTTTTATTTATTTAATTACGTGAATCCAAATATGATATATATCTATTTACGCTACGATATTTATCTTTCTTTTCTAGTTATTTTTTGAATAATTATTTCTTTTTTAAGTTTAAACAATCATAAAATGATAAATAATTGTGCATACCAGATGCAATGTAAATATTGATTGCTCTTTTTTAGTAAATTAGTCGTTATTTAGTAATTCTCTATTTGGAAATTTGTAATTACCCATATATATCTAGGACCAAAAATTAAAATCCTTCTTGTATCAAAGCTGCCCGGCCAATAGTGGCTTTGTTTTTGGCCTTAAATATCTCTTCACACGACCCTGACTTCGAGCAGTCTCACTTCTCTCCTCCCTACTATTGCTCCTCCCTTTTCGTCCTCCACCCAAACTCCTCCATTTTTCTTATAAGCTTTCCCTCAGTCTCATCACCATGTTTGCACCATCATGGTTGAATTTGAAATCGCCAAGCAAGGTGGGAACCATCAAACCACCACACTCGCGCAGGCGATTTTCTTGCTCGTCCTTCAAAGACATCCAAAGCTTGTTCCAACCCGAACCCGAAGTCCTCACCCCGAGGAGATCCTCCATCATCCATCGGGCCAATACCTCCACCTCAGTCTTTCGCTTGTGGGCTCACCATGTTGCGCGCCCAAATAAAATACACGATGATGATCGTCGTGTAGTAATCTACTACACAAGCCTACGTATAGTCCGCAGGACTTATGAGGATTGTAAGGTCGTCCGATCAATTCTTAGAGGATTTCGTGTTCGTATTGAAGAACGAGATTTGTCAATGGACACAAAGTTTTCCGACGAGTTGCAAAAGCTTACGGGAAATAGGACTTTGGCTTTGCCTATGGTTTTCATCTGTGGGATATGCATTGGTGGGGTTGAAGAGATCAGACAACTCCATGAAAGAGGTGATCTGAAGGTAATGATGCAATGGCTACCGGAGGCAGACTCTGGACCGTGTGACTATTGTGGAGGCCTCAAGTTTGTGCTATGCAAAATATGTGATGGAAGTCATAGGATCCATTGTGGTGGTGAATTTATTCCTTGTACAACATGTAATGTGAATGGTCTCGTTATGTGTCAGTCATGTTTTATTATGCCATGCCGGAAATCATCATTGTAAACGCGTGCATGCTGTTAGAAGCATATTTTACATCAAATAAAACATAGAAATATACATTTGCAAATGATTTTATCTCGTAATCACTCTAATTCAATATTTATAAAAAATAAAAAAAAACTAGGTTTGTGATATTATGTACAGACTAAGTTAACTATTGTGCAATCTTTAAAGAGTCTACGTGGTCATTTGTGTTAGGACTCAAATAGAATGCAATATTTTCAGTTCAACGGAAAATAACTACGTTGCGGTCGCGCACTGAACTGTGTAATATTCAATGTATAAGACTTGCACTATAGTTGGTAGAATATGATGTAATATTTAATGAATATGGATTACGTTATGGACGGTAGAATTTAATTTTTGACCTTACCATAAGAAACCAAAGTTTTCGATTTTGAAAAAGCTACCAACTACCAAATAAAAGTTTACGATTTATAGAATTCTTACCAATTATAAAACCGTGAAAGAATTTGAAATTTTCGCCATGTTTCGGGTTTCAACAACTTGATAAAGGTCATGAATATTTCAGTTTATTAAGCTACATAGCTCCATATTACAAAAAAGATTATTTACAAATGTAAGGTGATAAACCAAAAAAAAGTGAAGAACTGTAATATTTGATCAAGAAAGCTGAAGTCAACCGAAGTCTTGGTGAAGTGCTAAAACTTGAAAGTAAAAAGCTGAAGGGCACGTTTGCCATGGGCCCAAGTTCAATGGACATATGAAAGTACACTCACCTTGCGCTTGGGCCAGCCCATCAGCCTCGACCGATTGGACTATTAAAACGACGCCGTTAGATGCGGAGTTTCGATTGTTGGATACACGTGCCTTATGTGATGGGAAAGTGGTTCAGTGGGTAAGTAAGCCATCAATTTGTAAGTTTAGACTTGAGTAGAGGACAACATCAAACACATCATCTTGCTAATTCTTCCACGCTAATAATGACTTTCTCCATTAACAAATACATAGCTAATGTCCACAAATTTGGATTTGGCACATTTCCACAGCTATGGGTGGAATCGAAACCATAGTTTATTGAAGTATTTTTTTGATAGATTTATCTAAGATTTTTTTTAAAAACTTTTTTATTAATAACTCACACACCCTACATATGTCGTAAGGTTTGAATTCATGACCTCAAAGTTGTCAGTTAAACACCTTAACCAACCAAGTCACAGCTCACTAACAATTTAATATATATACAAAAAGTCAGATACATACCACGTACACATGCAACCAAAGAATTATAAAGGCGATATTAGTTCTTTAGTGTGCTTGTAGAAGGATGCAAAACTTGGGTTTGTAAGAATTCTAGAAATGGGATTGATTTAGCCAAAAAAAAAAAACACACTCAATAATGCATGTTTCATGTTTAATTACTTGCTTTTCTGGTTAGACATGAATAATATTACGCTAGAAGGAGGGCTTGAACCTCCGACCTTGTGGTTAACAGCCACACGCTCTAACCAACTGAGCTATTCCAGCTTTGATGCTAACCCAAGAGATTAAGAATCCATCTTATGTGCCATGAAAGTAAACATGTAATGACCTCAATCATCTTCTACTGTGTACAGTGGATCAAGTTCCAGATCCCAACCAACTTGCTTTGTTTTCTGAACTCTATAAAGCTTAATCTATGGACAAATGTTTAATCTATGGACAATGCTGATGCTAGTGGTTAGTGGTTAGTTTTTGACGATGAACATCAATACAATTGATGATCATCAACCACTCATAGCTAGGCCATAGAAATTCTTAGAAGACTGATGTTAAATTTCGAGGTAGGTGTCGACCCAAAGACTGATCCCAAAATATGAGTGCTTTGCTGAGTCAAAACTAAACAAATAAGACAGTGTGGCTGCTTGTCTATTTCTCCATGTATATAATTCCACAAGTCGTTATAGCTGGCAATCGGCAAGACTTGACTACAACCCAAAACACGCGCGCGCGTAGTCTTCTTGTCCATTTCAAGCTCTCTCCCACTCTCCTAAAAGCTTTGCCGTGCGTTCTAGTTCTTTAGACTCCTTCGCGTTTTGGGTTTGGTTGATTGTAAAGTATGAACCTTTTTCCTCTGACTTGTTTACATTTGATTTGATTTACTGTGTTGTTTAGAATATATGTAGTTGTCCTCTAGTGGTACGCGTTTAAAGTCTTATTTAGCTAGCAACTAGGAGCACTACACGTTTTTTGATCTTTACTCTATCATCTGCTGGCTGCTGCCTTTTCAAAACTCTGGTTTTTGGAGATAAAGTTGTGGTTTTTTTGGCGGTGGTGCTGTTTTTGGTAACTGGGTTTGCTTTGATTTTGTGAAAGATGAGCGATAAGTGGAGGTTCAAGCGGTTTAGAGACCCTTTGGGGGTTTTGGGTGTGGTGGTTGTGTGGTTGCTGTTTCAGAATCTGAGCTTGTGTTGGTGTTTGAATGATGAAGGTAATGGAAATTTGAGTTGCTGGGTTTTTTTTTTTTGGTGTTTTGGGTTCTTGGGGAAGTGAAGGGAAATGGTTAAAGGTTGTGTCTTTGTGCAGGTTTGGCGCTTTTGAGGTTTAGAGAGAGAGTGGTGAGTGACCCATTTGGTGCTTTGTGGAATTGGAATGATGAAGATGGAGAGGTTGACCCTTGCTGTTGGTTTGGGGTTGAATGCTCAGATGGAAAAGTTGTAGTCTTGTAAGTACTCTCTTTGTTGCTTCTTTCATTTACTGAATGATAGATTTCATTGGGGTTGATCAAAATTAGTGTCCAGGTTGGAAGATTTGGGAAGGGTAAAGTTCTTACAGTAATCCCTTTTTCTTTTGCTTCATTATCATCTTTACTAAAGTGAGTTGATGATTTTGGGAACTAAATATAGCTTTACAAATTAGTTTTATAGCTCCATGGATTCCATCACAAATCAATCAAAACCTTGAATTTGATACTTGTTGAACTATGGTAGTGCTTTTATTGTACTTGAAGAGTTGAAGGTAGTTGAATTTTGCTGCTTTTTGCCTAATTGGTTCTAAAGTTAGATGTTTATGGTGTGCAGGAACTTGAAAGATCTTTGTCTTGGAGGAACGTTATCACCTGAGCTCAGAAACCTTGTTCATATAAAGTCTATGTAAGTATTTTTGTACCATTGCCTCAAATGTAATGGTTAGTAGTCAATTTCTGCGAAGTTCTTAGCTCTTCTGGTGTGTCCTGCTCAGCTAATATTTTCCTACAGTATTTTGCGCAACAACTCCTTTACGGGGATAATTCCTGGAGGGATCGGAGAGTTGAAGGAACTGGAGGTGTTGGATTTAGGATATAATAACTTCAGTGAACCACTTCCGGTAGATCTTGGCAGCAATTTTTCATTGACAATCCTGTAAGTTGTGTGACAAAGCTTCAATTCTGTTGAGGTCATTTTTCTCTCTTATGTTGTTGTTGTAGTGACTCTTATTCTGCTCAATTGCAGGCTACTAGACAACAACAGGCTCCTTGATATCTTATCTCCTGAAATTTTTGCACTGGAGATGCTTTCGCAATATCAAGTCGACGAAAACCAACTTTCTGGTGCAAACAGAGAATCATCTTGCAATGAAAGATCCAATTCATGGTATGATTGCTATCAAACTTAGTGAGCCACTTTTCTGCAGGTGTGATTCTTCTGTGCTGAAGAGTAATCCATGAAGTTTAGAAATTATTGCTGACTGAGTGACTGATATTATCAGAAAATTGAGTTTGTTGCATGTTGTCATAGGATGTCCCGGTATCAATTATATGTCTCTGACTAATTTGAACATATTTCTTGTAACTCATGTGTTCATTGTTGCTGCCTTTACGTCTGATATATGTATTTAGAAACACTAGATTGTCCTGCTTTATCTAATGTTGCATCTTTGCCAGGAACTTTGCTACTACTGAACATCATGGGAGACTGCTTGAAGCAGAATCCTCACCTCCAAATCGTCCTGGCTTGGATCCACCCCACAAACGACCAAAGACACCATTCCCTGCACCTTCACCTTCACCTTCACCTTCACCTCCAACCATACCTGCTTCACCTTCAGCTTCCTCTCCTAGTCCTTCCCCAGGAAGTTTCCTAAAGAAAAAAAGTTCCAGTCATCATGTTTTGATAATGGCTGGAGCCATAGGGGGTGGTGCTTCTCTCGTAATTTTAGTTGTTGGGTTGTATTTCTATGGATGCAACAAGGTAGCTACTGTCAATCCTTGGGCAACAGGATTAAGCGGGCAGCTTCAGAAAGCCTTTGTAACTGGTATTGCTTCTTTCAAAATGGAGAAAATTGATCTCTGTAAGCTCAAGTTCATGCTGATAATTAATTGCCATGCTCATGTGCCTGTCAAACCACCCTTATATGTTAGATAAATTGTTCTTTTTAATGTTTCTCTTCTAACATGATAGGAGATTCTCATTGCAGGTGTACCAAATCTTAAGAGATCAGAGATTCAAGCGGCTTGTGAAGATTTTAGTAATGTTATAGGTACTTCTTCACCAATGGGTACAGTGTACAAAGGAACATTATCCAGTGGTGTCGAAATTGCTGTGGTTTCCCTTGCCACAACATCTGCCAGTGAGTGGAGCAGCAATTTAGAGTTGCAGTTTAGGAACAAGGTACTAAAGAATTTAAAGCTATAAAAGATGTGCATGTTTCTTGTAATCTCCCAGGCCCTAATTGTTCATATGGTTATGGTTTCAGATCGAGACATTAACAAAAGTGAACCACAAGAATTTTGTCAGCCTTATTGGATATTGCGAGGAAGAAGAACCTTTCACTAGAATGATGGTTTTTGAATATGCTCCCAATGGCACACTTTTCGAGCATTTACACAGTGAGTGTCACTATGTGGTTGCTGTATATGTTTTGTTTTGATGATGCATGAGAAGTCTAATCTATTTTCACTGAAACTGCAGTAAGAGAAGCTGAACACTTGGACTGGAGAATGCGAATGAGAATCGCAATGGGAATGGCCTACTGCCTTGAGCATATGCACCGGCTGAAGCCACCCATAGCTCACAACAACTTGACTTCTTCAGCTGTCCTGCTAACCGAAGATTATGCACCAAAGGTCTCAGAAGTCACTTTCTGGAATGAGTTAGCTGAAGCCGAGAAGCAATCATCTGGCTCAAGACTTTCTAATGCACAATCAACAAGCCTGAAAAGTAATGTGTACAATTTTGGTGTAATTTTGTTTGAAATTGTGACCGGTAGACTCCCTTATTCAGTGGACAATGGCTCACAAGACTGGGCCTCTGACTATTTGAGTGGGGAGCATCCCTTCAAGGGAATGGTAGATCCAACTCTAGAATCTTTCCAAGAGGAGCAGCTGGAGAAAATTGGAGAAGTAATAAGAGTTTGTGTTCATCATGACACTCAACAAAGATCGATAATGAGCGATGTCGCTGCAAGGCTGAGAGAGATAACTGGAGTTACACCTGATGCAGCAAGCCCAAAACTCTCCCCTCTTTGGTGGGCAGAGATTGAACTCATGTCTGCAGACGCAAACTAGAAGCTTAACAGCAGATTGTAGGTAAGTTCTACTTGTATATAACTGAGATAGGGTGTCAAATCTAGTTAACCTGTACTACGGTGTTTCTTGTTCAGCTATAAAATGTGTAAAAAAATGTGAAAATCACAGCTTGTGAAATAGTATATTTGTTCATTCAACTATGATGAAATGAGAAAACACCTTTATCCAGGGGCAAATATGAATTTCGGAAGCATTTCACTGTCCTCGAAATAGTGTTGGTTGAGTTCAGTGGATGGATCAAAGAGAGAGCAAAGCCATTTTTAAACTCCAGCCTGGAACTCTGTTTCAGTAATTCTGATGCTAAACAAAAGTCATTCCTTTATATGATATAAAAAAACAAAAAAAACTGAAAGATCATTCCTTTAACTTTGGTTTTTAAATTAAAAGATTCCAACATCCATTCAGGTTTTTGGATATATGCTAAGAACAGAATCATTTTATGAATGAAGGACATAATCATTGGCAATGTTATAAGCTAAAAACCAGAACATGGAATAGAAGTTATAGAACCCATCTTTTAACCATACCTGATTGACTAGCACCTTTGGCTCTTGAATTTCCATAACCTGCAACTTCTGCTTTGCATACTAATCGAAAACCAAAGCTAATGAATCTGCACTCACTCTCTGCAGAATACAACCCATCAATTAGCCTCAAAGGAAATACAACTTTGTATAAGAGGGTTGCAAAATTGTTCATTGCTATATCATATAGTCTGTCTTAGACAAAGAAATCAATAATTGTATATAAAAATAAAATAAAGACTCATATTACAAAGAAAGATACCATTGCTCTGATAGTCTGATTAACAGAAAAGATATGGCCTTCACGTATAAACATCAAAACATTTTGAAATAATAGAGCTTGTTGACATGTAACATGGTAGCCTCCACGTCTATAATAGTAGATTGGCTCACAAATTTTGCTAAGCTAGCTATATAGACACCAACCCTTCCAATTTCTCTTCATTCAAAGCAGCTTTCCTCTCTACACTTTCATAGTAAGCTCCTGCTTATATCTCAAGTCACAAGGTCTTAATGGCAGGCAGGCAGCTTATAGTCCTTGTGTCATCCCTCCTCCTCACTGCACTCGCCTTCTTCCCTTCCACAACTGCAACCGAATATCAGAAAAAAAATCGATGTGATTGTGGAGGGCATGGTGTACTGCCAGAGCTGTGACCACTATGGAACATGGTCCATGACCGGAGCTAAACCAATCCCTTCCGCTAAAGTGAGTGTCATCTGCAAGAACCACAAGGACCAAGTCAGCTTCTACAAGGCTTTCCAAACAAATGCTGATGGCTACTTCTATGCACCCCTTGATGGCTTCAAAATGAACCACATGTTGGACCATCCCCTCCAGGCTTGCCATGTCAAACCTGTCTCTTCACCTCTCGAGGATTGCAGGTTCCTCAGTAATGTCAACTATGGCCTCAATGGAGCTCCGCTTCGTTATGAAGACAAGCTGTGGTGTATTCTGCAGGGCCTTTGGCTTTTCGCCCTCAGCATTGTGCTCCAAAAACTCACTACTAATTTGTCACACCAGTCGGCTTTAATCCCAGATTAACTTGATTTACTTAATCAACGGTTTTGTTTCTTGAATAAACCAGTTTGTAATCTGCAACGAGAAATGCTTGTTTCGTTTACTCATACCTTAATATTATAAATTTAATTTCACAATTTGTTCTTCAGAGTTTACACTGCATAGAAACAATTATACTGCACAAGTACACAGATACAGAAACAAAAGGCACAGGTTCATTTTCATTGAGATACCTAAATTTCAAGTGCAAGAGCTTAATGGGAAGAAAAGCTCAGTAAATAATCCAACAACAACAACGTGAAAGTAGCCGTAGCACACATGTAGGATAGTTGAAATGCACCTAAAAGTGCAGGTGGCATCTTTTGCCTCAGACTTTCCAAGAATGGCAGTGTCTACAAACTTCTCCACAGCTGCATCATCAATGCAAAAACATCCATCAGACGCGAAAAAGAAGGACATTATCCACAAACCATTTGGGGCACATAATTTCTTTAGAATGAGACCAAGTTCTTTCTGATCCGGATTTGGATTGGGAAGGAAAGTCCACACATTCCTCCATTGGCCTCTGTTATTGAAAGAGAAATTTTATTAACACATCTATAATTACTAGATACACATTTCATATTTAATACACCACCTATTAATTTTATTGTTGTAACATTTTACTAGATATACATACCCAGATTTCCTACAATACCCTCATTTAAAATACACAACTCATTAACTAAATACACATATTTTTCTATATCTTCTACTAAATTTAATTATTCAAAAAGAATAAATTCACATTGATGAGATTTTTCGTAAAAGGTTTCATCTATTCTCGTAATGTCACCTCATTGACATATTCCTAGAAGGTTTTTATTTTTCTCTAAAAAGTTTCACCTTGTTAAGATCTTCCTCGAGGGCTTTCCCTTTGTTAACATCTTCTCCCATCGGTTTTACTATCTAATCAAACAACAAACTCTAACATCTAAATTTTGTAGTAGATCAAACTTAATCAAAGATAGAGAAGTCATACCTCATTATTTAGAGGTTGAGAAATACCACTAGAATCCATTACGTTGTCTTCACCTCATTATTTAGAGGTTAAGAAATACCACTGGAATTCATTACGTTGTCTTCAGCTTTTGCTTGAAACTGTAGTTGTTCATGATAAATGTTGTTAGCTATTTCTGATTAGGGCTTGGTGTCTTCACATACATTGTTCTCGTAGAGGAGCTGAAGAAAACTCTAAGCGGAATATTTTATTTCAAGAATTGAAACTGTAGTTGTTCATGATAAATGTTGTTAGCTATTTCTGATTAGGGCTTGGTGTCTTCACATACATTGTTCTCGTAGAGGAGCTGAAGAAAACTCTAAGCGGAATATTTTATTTCAAGAATTGAAATTTGTTTAGTCCTTATGGTTTGAAGTCAACATTTGTTTAATCCTTGTGGTTTTATTTTAATTTGAATAGTCGTTAAAATCACAATTTTTCATCCAAATAATCCTTATTTACAGTTAAAGGCTATAAGGACTATTTGGATGCAAAATCATGATTTTAAAGACTATTCATATTAAAATAAAACTATAAGGACTATTTGGATGCAAAATCATGACTTTAAGAACTATTCAGATTAAAATAAAACCATAAAAACTAAACATATGTTGACTTTAAACCAAAAAAACTATACAATATTTTACCCTTATTTCAACTAGGTTTCTTTACTTTTGATATGAATATCTCTTTTGATAATTTTCTGTAGCCATAAGTACAACCAGTTGTATTTGTCACTTTCAGTTCCTGATCAATGTAATTCTCTTTTATAAGAGGTAAGGTTGATGTCTCCCTCTCTAGTTGTACTTTATTATTTCTTTCTTATATAAAAAAGTAGATTAAAGGGTAACCAATTAAGTTTCTCTATACTTTCACCAATTTGAAAATAGCAACAATATATGCCAACTATAAGACATTATAATGAAAAACAATAACCTTAAACGCACGCACGAGCGCGTGTTAAGAGTATAGGTGTCAGCTGGCCCAGTTCATCAACAAGCCCAGGCCCAGTTCATGTGTTTTGCTTGCATAAATAGGATTTCTTCTCTGTATTTCCAAGATATCAAAACCATATTCCAATACAAATTTTGCTTCTCTCTTTTCTCTTTAGTTTAGTTATGATTTCAATTTCTCATTATCAGACCTTGATTTTCAGCAGCGCGGCCCTTTCGCACTCGTTTGAAACCATGAGAGCAAACAGAATAGAGCATCCAACGACTACGTACAGAGATTGTGAGCTTCAGTTTGAAACCATGCAACTTTCTCTGCTTTGGTACTTTGATGGGGCATGCTGGTAGATGCAGTTCTGAAACACCACCACAGAGTTTGGCATTTCCATCCAATGATATTGCTCTCATATTTCGAAAAACTCCTTCTTTGGGTACCTCACCCTCCAAATGATTAGACGAAAGGCTCAAATATATTAAGAATGGAAGCCTCAGTAGGTCATTTGGAATCTGTCCTGATAAGTCATTATGTGAAAGATCTAGATACTGAAGACCTCTCACAGAAGCCAAAGAAGAAGGTATTGTACCTTGAATGAGATTCCATCGTAAAGAAAGAAATTCAAGGCTATCACATTCTCCAATGGTTTCAGGAATTTCTGCTTTCAGATTGTTTCCAGAGATGTCCAAGTGATAGATATTCTTCAACTTACTGACTTCAATAAGGAGGCTACCAGTTAGTGAGTTTTGTGACAAGTCAAGAAATAAGAGTGAGGAAAGGCCAATGATCTCTGATGGTATATCTCCACTAAGTCTGTTATGTGAAATGTTTAGAATCCGTAAATGCTTGCAATATCCAATAGTGGGTGGAATGCTTCCTCCTAATTCGTTTTCAACTATGTGGAGTTGAGACAATTGGGTGAGGTTTCTTAAGGAAGATGGGATCCGACCTGATAATCTATTGGTATTTAAATCAAAATTTGGAGGTTTTGTAACTTGCCAAAAGAAGATGGAATGATACCCGTGAACAAGTTTTGATCAAGACCCAAACATATTAAACTATTGAGATTTCCTAATGTTTCAGGAATCGTTCCCACTATTTGATTGCCCCTAAGGATGAGATGAGTCATTTGGGTTGAGAAATTGGCTACAGAGTTGGGTAAAACACCTCCAAAATTATTACCAACCAGAACAAGAATTTGCAAACTACTGCAATTTATGAGGAATATTATCCATTCCAAATCATTAGATGAATTACTTCCCAGATTATTCCGGTATTCCCCTCTACGTTGAGCAACTCGAGCTCGGTTAAAGTTGCAAAACTTGTTGCCCAAAGAATTATTGTTGTCAACGTCAAACGCCATAAGCCGTGAAGCATTAGCAAAAGACGGGATTTGTCCAGAGAATTCATTTTCACTGAGTAACGTTGTTTTGAGATTAGGCATGTTTAGGCCTAAACTGGATGGAAGATTGCCTTTAAACTTATTACCCGCAATAGATTCTTGTCAACAGCAACACCAAACTGAACAGAACCAAAATATGGTGCAGTTCTTAGTTTACCTCAGCATTAAACTTCTCTTGACTGGAAAACAAATAACTGAGTAGAGAGAGATAATCCCAGGAACATCAATCGCTCCTCGTTTTTAAATTATTGTACCTTACAATCTAGATACTAGGGAATCTGAATACCATAAATTACAATTCCATAATTTGTATTCAAGCACACTGACATATTAGTACTTCAGTAGCTAGTTGCTATCACTTATTTCTTCCATACTTCCAGGCTATTATCTTGCCTTTAGACGTCTTCCGTAAGAGAATTTTGAAATCTCCCATGCCATACATTACATACTGTGTAAGATTATACAAAAGCATAAGGATTATGCAGTCACAAAGAGGATATGAAAGAATATATAAATGAAAAAGAACAGTGTACCTCTTAACTGGTTAGCTTCTTCTTGGCCTCTCTCGACGGATGTTGTTGATACCATTGTAAGCATTTTTAATACGGTGTAGGTCTCTGTGGACTTCCTCCATAGACATCCTATTCCTTGGTGATTCTTCCGAGCATGCAAGTCCGATCTTAAGGGTTGGAAGTATGCACTTCTGTGCATAAGTGTTCATGCTGCTTAAACTCTCGTTCTCAATGTTATCTTCATCTGCTTCGATTTCATCATTGTTGTAACCACTGGTGTAGCTCACTTCATTTTGTGTTGTTACAGGGGCGGTCACTTCTAAACTGGCAAGAAGAGCAGGATCCACAATCTGCAATAGTCTTCCTGGGATGGCCATCTTGACAAAGTTACGGAGGTTCAAATCATCGTTAAACATTTCGTCAATAGGTCTTCTTCCTGTAAACATTTGCAACAGCAGGACGCCGTAACTATATACATCTCCTTCTCTTGATGGCTCAACACCACTAGCATACTCTGTTACTCATAACAATTAAGTTGATATATGTCAGTTCTCTATACAAAGTTTGGAAGTTAAAACCCAACTTATATAATAGAGGAAATTAGAGATAAACCCAAAAAACGAAGCTACCACCGAGGAAAACCCATAGCTATATTTTCTTTTGATTTACACCCAATTCATATAATTAAGATTGGTTCACTTTTTTTTGCTTGACCATTTCACCCTTCTGATTGAGTAATAAGATCTTCCTTTTACGTAGCTCCCAATCATTACTATCAAGTACATTCCTTCTTATCAACCATTTGAATTTCAAATTCATTTTGACTTTAGCATAATCAATTACACCCTTAATCTCCTATGATTATTGACTTTACTACATATTTCATATATATGCTCATTAGAATAGTATTTCATTCTCAACTATTACACTACATACGTTTTTCAATAGATAGATGAGATTTTGATTCAAAACACCGAGATAATTGGTTCCTGAAATAGGATCTGGAAACGGGGAATGAGCTTTTCTGATTGTGTTTCCACTCATTTGCTCACATTTGTATATATCTACATATTTGAAAGTGTCTATTGATAAGGTATGTACTTTGTCATATTAGATTGAAAGTGTCTAGAAAATTAAGTAATCATAAAGTAGTGAAAGATTGTTACCCGGAGCAGCATAGCCAATGGTTCCCTTTATCCCAATTGTGCTATTTTGAATTTCAGAGGAGTCCGTGGTCACAGAGATGAGTCTTGCTAACCCAAAATCACCAACACGAGCAGCCATGTCATCATCAAGAAGAATGTTACTCGGCTTTATATCGCAGTGAATGATTTGTGGTTCACAATGATCATGAAAATAGCACAGTGCAGACGCCACATCAACAGCAATATTGAGTCTTTGGAGAAGGTTCAAACCATTCCCTGAATGGTTTTCTCTATGCAGCCACTCCTCTAAACTTCCATTTGACATATACTCAAAAATTAGAGCTTTGAAGTCATTACCATTGTTATCCGTGCTGGAGCAACATGTTATGATCTTCACAAGATTCCTGTGTCGGATATTCCTCAGTGCATTGCATTCGGCCACAAAACTCTTGGAAGCTCCTTTCTGTTGAAGGTTGAGGACCTTTATGGCAACGACACAGTTTTCTTGTTGATCAAGAATCCCTTTGTATACAGAGCCAAAACCGCCAGATCCAATTTGATTGCTCGGAGAGAATCCGCCAGTGGCCTGATGAAGTGTCTGGTATGAAACCTGTGAAAGGAAGTTCATTGGTGCCACTTCAGTTGGTGGTTCCTTCTTCTGAATTTTCCTCTTCCAATAAAGAGCTAACATGACAGCAAACAAAACAGAGCATCCAACGACTACAGAAATTGTGAGCTTCAGTTTGAAACCATGCAACTTTCTCTGCTTCGGTACTTTGATGGGGCATGCTGGTAGGTGTAGTTCTGAAACATCACCACAAAGTTTGGCATTTCCATCCAAAGATATTGCACTCATGTTTTGAAAAACTCCTCCTTTGGGTACCTCACCCTCCAAATGATTGGACGAAAGGTTCAAATATATCAAGAATGGAAGCCTCTGTAGTTCTTTTGGAATCTCTCCTGACAAGTTGTTTTGTGAAAGATCTAGATATTGAAGACCTCTCACAGAAGCCAAAGAAGAAGGTATTGTACCTTGAATGAGATTCCATCGTAACGAAAGAAATTCAAGGCTCTCACATTCTCCAATGGTTTCTGGAATTTCTCTGACCAAATTGTTTCCGGAGATGTCCAAGTGATAGATATTCTTCAACTTACTAACTTCATCAGGGAGGCTACCAGTTAGTGAGTTTTGTGACAAGTCGAGATTTAAGAGTGAGGAAAGGCCAATGATCTCTGGTGGTACATCTCCACTAAGTTTGTTTTGTGAAATGATTAGAATCTGTAAATTCTTGCAATATCCAATAGTTGGTGGAATGCTTCCTTCTAATTCGTTTTCATACAGACCGAGTATAAATAATTGGGTGAGGTTTCCTAAGGAAGATGGGATCTCACCTGATAATCTATTGGTATTTAGAGCTAAAATTTGAAGGTTTTGTAACTTACCAAAAGAAAATGGAATGATACCCGTGAATAAGTTTTTATGAAGGGCCAAGACTCCCAAGCTGTTGAGATTCCCTAATGTTTCAGGAATCGTTCCCACTATTTGATTGTCCCCAAGGTTGAGTGCAGTCAGTTGGGTTGAGAAATTGGCTACAGAGTTGGGTAAAACACCTCCAAAATTATTACGATCCAGAATAAGCACTCTCAAATTACTGCAATTTGTGAGGAATGTTATATATTCCAAATCATTAGATGAATTACTTCCTAGATTATTCCCCGGTATGCTGAGCACCTGGAGATTAGGTAAAGTCCCCAAACTTGTGGGAACTTGCCCAAAGAAATTATTGTCATCAATGCCAAGCAACACAAGATGAGAAGCATTGGCAAAAGAAACCGGTATTTGTCCAGAGAACTCATTTTTAGCGATTTGCATTGTTTGGAGATTAGGCATGTTTAGACCTATACTTGGTGGAAGAATGCCGTTCAACTTATTAGCCGTAATTGAAAAGACTTCCATAGATGACATGTTGAAGAGGGAGAGAGGCAACATACCGGTGAGATTACAGGAATTAGTATTAAAAGACCGGAGGTTTCTCAGTCGTCCTATCTCCACTGGAACTGTGCCCCCCAAATTGTTCTCTGCCAAGGAGAGTACATGGATTGATGAAAGATTTCCCAAGGAAGGTGGGATGCCTCCTATCAGATTGTTTCTCCATAGATTGAGATGCACAAGATTCATAATTGAACCAATCTCTGAAGGAATTTTTCCGGTAAGGCGGTTTGCTCCAATGCTTATGAAGCTTAATTTCAGGCAGAAGGTCAGGTTGACTGGAATTTCCCCTTCCAACATGTTAAAGGTTAGATTGAGAGATTGCAGTTGGAACAAATGATCAACTTGGTGTGGAATCTTGCCAGAGAAGCTGTTGTTGGTAAGTCTGAAGGTCCTGAGAAAGGAGAGGTTGCCAATGTATGGTGATATGGTTCCATGCAAATCAGCGTCTTGTAGGTTCAAGGTTGTTACTCTTTGATGCCGCCTGCCACAAGTGATTCCTCTCCATTTGCAGAAGTGAACGGAGTCATTCCATGAGTTCAAGAGCCCGTGTGGATCGCCGACTATGGATTCTTTGAACTTGAGCAAAGCCAGTCGATCAGTTTCATTGCCAAATGAGCTTACAACAGTGTTAGTTTGGAAAAGGTTGATGAAGAGCAAAAGGGTTAGGAAATTAAGGTATCTGAAGCTCTCCATCGTAACGGTAGCTTTAGCGATGATGGTTAGGAATTTAAGCAACGTAATTTTGGGAACACAGGGTACGTTTGGTACCCGGTACTACCTAAGCCAGTCTTAAATAATGAATGAAACAAAGCTAATCTCACGTTTGGTCTCTCTCGGTACTAACATTAATGGGCTTAACTTGGACCGGTTTTCTGATTTCTCCTCCTTAACCGGTGTTATCGTGGGTACTCCGAAAATCCTACCTTAGATAAGACCTCACTAATCTCACTAACTTCTCTACGCCTCCTCCTCCTTCGTCTCCCAAATCTGCATCTGCTCCGCGCCCTCCGCTCCCAGACCCACGCCCTCTCCCGTCCTCAACCTCCTCCACCCTCGCCCTCGGCTCCCAGACCCGCGCCTTCTCCCGTCCTCAACCTCCTCCACCCTCGCCCTCGCCCTTGGCTCCCAGACCCGCATCTGATCCCCTCCCGTCCACGCCCTCGGCTCCCAGACCCGCATCCGCTCCCGTCCTCAACCTCCTCTGACCCGCGCCGTCGACACCTCCAAGGCCAAGCTCACCCCCATCTTCTTCCCGGATTCGTCAACAGGTATGTCCATCTATTTCTTCCTTTCTCTCTTTGATAATTAATTGATCAGTTTAATGTTGATTCAGTTTGATTGTGGTGAATTGTTACCTGTCTGATGCTTGTTTATCAAAACTACGTAGATGGAATACTAACTGTTTGGTTCTTAATATGTTGATTCTGACTAAATGTTACTGATATCAATGTTAACTAAGACATGCAAGTCTGTTCATACACTTATTTGTTTGTGGTGAATTGTTGGTTGATTCAATTTTTTTACTTTTAGATATGGATGGAAGAAATCTGTTGTTGATCTTGCTGTTGGAACTGTGGCATTTAGAGAATATGTCTGTTTGTACAATCCTTGTGTTATTGATGTTGAAATTGAGGCAAAGACGAGATCACCAAGATTGTTTAGATTGTTAGACTAAGATTGTTATGTTTAGAGTAGTCTAGTCCAATGCATCACCAAACATGAGACATCTCTAATTTAGAACTTTTTTTCCTAATCCTGGGCAACACCAAACGTGGCCCAGTATTAGTACAATTTAAGACAGTCCACACTAGTGCAGGACAGTCTTAAGAATTAAGGAGGTCTAACCTAGTACCGGATACCAAACGTGCACATAAGGTATAGCAGGTTGAACTTCAGCTCTAGCCGAGGTATGAATCATCAGTTATTACTTATTAGTTTTTTTTCTTTTTGGAAATTACTTACTAGTTACATCAAGTAAATATAGGTAAAATTTCGATCCTTGTGTATGCAGCAACAATCTTGGGAGAGCTTCCCCGTCTACGGGCGGTCCTAACGCGGCTCGAATGGGAATTGGGTTTCCGATAAAGGGGTATCATCCCCGAACGCCCAAAACCCTTTTAAAAAAAAAAAAAGTAAATATAGGTAAAATAATGACCTATAACGATAGTATTGACGCCGACCAAAGACTTGGACTTGATCACACAGTAAATATATATAAAATAACGATAGTATTGACGCCGACCAAAGACTCGGACTTGATCACACAGTCGGCACAGTGGATGGCGGGACAATGACCAAATTTTAAATTCGGGGTGGCAGAAATCTGGGAGCAGCCAGGCAGACTAATAGTTTTTTTTTTTTTTTTTTGTAAGATCTTCAATTTAGATTCATGTTTTGGTGGGTAATCAAGTACCTCTGCTAAGACTAATTGTTATAGCCAATTAGCGTCACGATCATGCTTTGGGTCACCGCGCCACTACTGAATTATGCTTTCGGCTAGTGTTGGAACATATATAATATGTGCAGGAGACTCTCAAGTTTTGGAGAACTTGATGGTCTCCCAACCCATCTGGTTTGCAGTCAAGGATAGCGTGGATAAATTGTTTTCACCGAGACTAGAGATGTCCTCCTTTGTTTTTCAAAAAAAAGATGTCATTCTTTTTGATTAAATAGTAAAGAATTTCCTTCGTAAAGACCAGAGCGGATTCAGTGCACCATGGTGCACTTGAACCAGTCAATTGTACTAACAGACTCATTAACGATGGTTAACGACAAAAAAATCAATACGGCAGTAAAAACCAGAAAACAATACCACCTAGCCTCTTTCACTCTCCACAAGAACCCAGCCTCCAGAAAACAATACACGTCGACCGCCGAAGCTAATCTCGACAATAGACTTTGAGGACGATCTCGATGCGAAGGAATTTGACAGCGAGGGTTGGGGAGTGGAAGGAGGAGTCATTGAGAGGTGTTGGTGGTGGTTGTCGTCGTCGCACGTCGTCGGAAGCTCCGACTAGAGGCTATGGTATCACCGGCTTTCGGGTCTAGCAGCGCCGCCAGCATTGGTCGTCGATGTGGGAGACTGGTACGGGAGAGACTAGAGAGAGAGAGATTAGATCTGGAAGAAATCCAGATGGGGAGAGAGAGATGAGAGATTGAGAAGGAACAGCAGTTTTGTTAGAAAAATAGAGAAAAATTAAATATTTAGCTAGTGGGAGTCAATGGAAAAAATCCCTCTTACAAACTGGCGGACGGGAAAAAACCCTTAATTTATGGAGGTTTACATTAATATGTGTGTATATATATATATATATTATAGGTGTAGGCAAGTTTAAAAATATTTCTGTAATTAACTTAAATAAGTATTAACCGTATTTATATGGGAATGACGATTTACAAGTTAGGCCAATTTTTTTTTTAAATAAGCATGATAATTAACTACAGAGAAAATACACGATTAATTAGGCAAGGTATCAAAAATTTGTACAATAATTGTTGAAGTTCAGCAATCGATCATCAAAGCTTATAATCACCAAAATTTGGATATCGGATTTGAATGTTATTTATTTCATTTTAGGAAAATAAAAAATTAACAATTCGTTGTCTTAATTCAAACCTAAACAATGATAGACATCAAGGTTCTAAAACTCGCTACTCGGTAGTCGGTCGGCCGGCCGGTGAGTAGCGAGTAGAGGAGTACTCGGCCGAGTACTCGGATTCTAATTTCTGGATTTTTTTATTATTTTTAAAACGTATAATCTAATATATAATGTCTAAAATAATAAAAATAGTCCATAAAATATTACAATATTTAAGAGATAATAATGTCTAAAAACTAAAAACAACCATTAGTCCATTACAATAACATAAGTAATAAAAGCAAACCAAATTCAATTCTTGCAAACAATCCCAAGCATATGTAACTATGCCTCAAATTCTTCTTCTCCATATCCATCTTGTACTCCCTCTGAATCCGACTCAAAATCAAAACTCAAGTCATCTATTTCCTCTTCATCATCAGATATAAAATCATCCTCATCAAGTTCCCTAATTTCTTGGATTCTAGGACCTCTCCTAGGCTCTAAGCCACCATCCACTCCTGATTCCTCTCCAACCCTTTCACTAGGAAGATCTGAAACAACATCATCATCACCACCATCAACAATCCATCTTTGTGAGAGGAGGCGGACTGGGCGAGAGGAGAGGGCGGGGAGGGCGAGCAGGCGAGGTGAGGGAGAGCGACTGAGAGCGACTGGAGCGAGAGATGAGCGACTGATCCTCTGGAGCGAGAGACTAGAGACAAATCGAGTTATTAGGGTTTCAAAACGATGTCGTTTGCCTCTTTTTTTTTTCTTTTTTTTTTTTGGCTGACCGAGTTGACCGAGTTGGACCCGAGTTGGATCGAGTTGACCGAGTTGGACCGAGTACTCGGCCGATTTTCTGCTGGCCGACTAGAGGCACTGAGTAGGTCAAAATCGCCACGGTGACTAGCCGAGTACCGAGTACTCACCGAGTACTCGGCCGAGTTGACCGAGTTTTAGAACACTGATAGACATAACTACTTTTTTCACATGATTCATATTACCAAGCCATATATATGTTAGAGAGGAAAGATCTCACATCAGAAAATTGACAAAGAAAAATATAACTTATAAGTGGATGGATTATACCTAATTGTACCGAAGTTTTTTATAGTTAAAACCCAACTTTTTAAAGATGGTTAAATTGAGACAGTATCAGTACAATAGTGATCTACATACCACACTTGTCCTTGTTCAAGTATCTATAGGCAATGTCGAGTGATTCGAGTCTTTTTTGTTTCTCACATAATGCAATTTAGGATAAAATAGCTATGCAAAATAATTGTCCTTATGATATTCGTTTGTGTCACAATCGACATGATCAAATGTACTATATTAATAATGATACTCATAACCAAACTTTATCTAAATAATGTAGGATTCTAAAACAAAAAAAAAAATATACAAGGTTGATGAGCATGAGTAATGGAATCATATGTTTTGATATCATCACATAACATTTTATTTAGATAATATAGCTCATTTGAAAATAACTATAGAACGAAATGGAGTTGGCTCAATCCGACAAGATGAAAATAATCTCAAGAGATAATTTTGATTCAACTTTAGTTGACTCATGTACGTTTATTCCCTTTAATGTAATTCGAATATTCGATTAATTAGGTTAATTTTAATTAAAAATAAATTATTTATTACAAATACAACAATAAAAATAATAAATAGATAATCATACATAATCCTAATTCTAATAGCAAATTTTACTCACCTGCCTCTTATAAGATCACATAGAATCTACATTATTAAGAATCGGTTAATAGGTAACTTTTATATTTAATGCGTTTTAACATAATAAATAAAGAAGGATAAAAAATCTTGCTAAAATATTTAAAAATCATATTAATTGCGATTTGGAATTAATTGTCAATTAATATTTACCTTAGCCTTACTTTTACCATGTTCATTTAATTTTTTTTTGTTTCAATTCTCTTTAACGGTGTTAGTATTGGTGTTAGTGTTATATAGTTGACTGCATTAAATGAATGATATTGATTAGTCAGTCATGATTGGTTCACATGCACCATGGTGCATACAAGAACTTTCGCATAAAGACTAGTTCAATGTGGTCGTAGAATTTCCTTCTTATGACTTGTTATAAGAAGGTAGCCTCACACCAAACTAATCTCCATTAAAAAAAAAGAAACTTCCGGTCATATCAGGTACTGGAAGAGTAACCGAGTTCATATGATGACTTTTAGGTATCTTTTTCCTATACATACACGGGTTTTACACTGGCACGCTTCGTTTCCTCGTCGCTTCTTTTAAAAAATGAAGTGTTTTCCAACCTTATCAGCCTTTGAAAGGTATAGAAGTTTGTTAATTATTATAGTTATTCACTGGAAAATGCTATCTCCATTGTCTGTCCACATATAGGGAAGAATATAGCAGCACATACAAACATATTTGTCTCGGCCTCTTAGCCGATCCAGAAAAACTGTTTGCTAGCTTGGTTGTTTATGTCTGTCACCCCAAATTGCACGGCGGAATTGGAAAATGTTGAGATATCAATCCCACATCGGGAATATGAGACCTTGCTTATGGGTTAATAAGGGTTTGGGCCACTCAATCCATTGCCAATTGGTTTTGGATGTGAACCCCATACTACTTTATCAAAAAATAAAAAAGACTTCTGAAGTCACCCTATGATCGATGTCGGTAAGAAAGACTTCTAAAGTCACCTTATGATCGATGTCGGTACTAGTACTACAACTCAAGGTTGAAGCCGGGAATTGTCGGTACTAGAAACAAACATGAGTGTTAATATTATCTATAAGATGGGCTCTGTCCCGATATTAGGCATGAAATTGAGGGTCAGCTTCTTTTAATTTTCATTATGTCTAGCTTCCTTTAGACAGTATAGTTTAGGGATTCAAATTTGCCAACCTTCAATTTTTGGTGGTCATCATGACCGACCAATCATCTCTCTCTCTCTCTCTCTTTCTCTCTCCCCCTGTCTCTTCTCTCTCTCTGGCAGTGTTTGATTGGTCGGTCATGATGACCACCAAAAATTGATGGTTGGCAAATTTGGATCCATAGTTTAGGATCCGTTTTTGCTGCCCACCTGCTGCGGGTGGGCACCGTGACCACCCTCCCGGATGCCCACCGCTTGGCAAAAACGGTGGGTCTCGTGTGAGTACAGCCGTATAGTTTATGTCTCCCCTTTTTCCGTTGTATTTTTTTTTCTTTGTTATTAATAAAATAAATTAGTGCAGGCAACTTTCCAAGTTTCTTTGAACACTAGTCCTCACTTAAATATATTTTATTCCCTCCCAATTCTTACGGCGTGAATTTCGTGAAAGATTTTAACAATGCTTATGATTCGTTTTTAAGTCTTTAAGGCCATCTCCAACCTAAAATCTCAAAAATAACACATGTGTTCTAGGATATTCTGTATCTTTCTAGATATTCTCTATGTGTGCCTTGACCTTATGCCAATATGATATGTAGTTTGATTAAATCTATGTATTCATATCCTTACCATATTGGTATTGTGTAATTCTCTATATAAAGGGCTCCTATCAATGAATAAGATGATGATTCTCTTGCTATCTCTTTGTCTCTACATTTTATCCTTCATCAACATGTGTTTTTTTTTTTTCGGAGACCTAAATGTTTGGAAAATAACAAAAGCTAGATGTTCCACTTCCACCAAGGCTTTTTTTTTTTTTTTTACTCTTTGAGAGCAAGAAGGATGTCTCTAACCAAGGACGATCCCCACACTGGATCTTCAAACATCTCCAGCCTCTTCAGCAAGCTCTTCTAACTCATCCACATCATCAATGGGAATCTCTTCGCTCTATCGCTTGATGTAAAAGGACTCCTGAGTACTTATGAAGATTCTGACATGTCATCAAGAAGATAAGGCAGTTCCAGAAACTGCAATAAAGATTCTGTTTGAGGATTCCGAGCATATCCAGGCGAAAAAGCATTTGAGACAGAATTAGAGGGATTATAAGATGGAGCTGTCTGGCTGAATTCAAAAGGTCGAGCTCCTCTTGCTTGTAGCTTACTCCTTACCCATTGACGACAATTTTTTTTGTTTTTGTTTTGATCAAGTCACAGTATCCTAAAGACTTCCTAGACTCAAGAACTAATCCGACAGCGCATATGAAATGCTCAAACTATGCATTGCAGCATAGTGCCTAGCCATTTTGTTTTCATGGGGATTCGAACTCCAGACTTGGGGGTTAACCAAGACAGAGTTTTCCACCCCGCTATCCATAGTGGTTGACGACAATCTTGCTTGTCAATATGTACAGCCCCAAAATTTGCACTCCTGATTGTCAGAGGAAAAATAGGGTTAAATCTTCGAGTTATTTCTAGCCATTCTTCATCATACTGAATCTCATATGGCCCTGGCTCTGAGTCAACATCAAGAACCGTACCTGCAAAAATAGCACATGTGTTTAGTTTTAGCACACATATTTGGCACATTGATCAAAATTACATTCATCCTCTCCAACCGATTAATTATAACACCTTAATATATTTAATGTTTTACATCTATTATCAATATTTTTAATTATAATATTGGTTTACTAATCTATATCTATGTGACATCTCTTACATAAATGAAGAAGAGAATAGAAAGTCTAAGTGAAACTAGCTAGAGATAAAGTTTAGTAAAAGAGCTGAGTGGATCGATGATATGGTGAAATATAGATGTGAAGCACAAGTTAAACATTGTTCTTATATATAGGAATAACATTGTTAATTAAGGACAAAAAAGAATCGTAGACTAGATGTAGTTGTTGCAAATTCCGGTAAAAGACTTCAGAGAAATTTTATACACATATTTATTTACTTAATACATATCCTCTTAAATTTTTTGCCACATTTTACCCCATATTTCCTCCTTTACCCTTTCTCTTGTTTCTTTCTATTGCAAATATTTCCTCCTTATTCTCCTTTCCTCCTTTCCTGAAAGCTGATTTCTTATTTCTCTTTCTGATAAACCAAATATAGGTTAGAGAACTAATTAATTATTCAGAACAAAGATGATGTGATTGTGATGAAACACAAAAAGGATCCAGTTTTTGAAAAATGGGAACAAGATTGTTGCCTTTGTGACTAAACGATGATTGTTTGAATTATATTAAAGAGAATGACGAGGTGTGGATTGTTGGTTAATTTGGATGTAAGGGTCATGCACTCGTGTTGTTGGTACTCTCAGGGTTAATTTCAAGGCTTTGAAGGTCTCGGTTGTATTATTTTTGGTCATGTTCAAGCTAAGAGAAGAAAAAGAAGCCAAGATCTTAATTGATGATCTTGACAAAATTGTATTCTTGGGATTTGAGACCTTGTAACCCTCAGCCATGTTGATCATTTGTGTATGAACCAATTTCAAATTATGAGAGATAAATTATAATTGTATTATGATCTACTACAGAGAGTTTTATTTTTTATTTATTATGAGGGTTAAATTAGTAATTTAAAATTTTACAAAAGAGTGGTATTGTGTATTTAAAAATTTGAGATGTGTGAATAAAATTTCCCAAGACTTTATCATATGAAAACGAATTTCCAACAGCTAAAGCTTGCCGAGTCAATCCGATAAATTAATCCTAGTGTAATATTTCTTATATGTGAGATGTTTTTAAGACAAAAAGGTGTTGCACTTCTTTTAGTCAATGAAAGACTGTCATGTGTCATGTGCTAAAGTGTCATTTAGTGTGCCAAATTTGGCTCTCAAGATAGCACTTTAGCTCTTTAGTTTTTTTTTTTTACTCTTTAGCATTTTAGTTCATTGGTTGAAGATGAGTTTGAGCTATTAGCACACAAATTAGCACTTTAGCACATTGGTTGGAGATAGCCTAAGATGACTATAGCACAAATGCACAATATATGAAATATTGAATACAATGAGACAGGAGCTAGCACTAAACCTTTTAGGGGGTGAGACTATAAATTCTTAAAAACAGGTTTCCCTGAATTTTCCCATCAAATGATGTTCCAGTTTAACTAAAACAAGGAATACTTCACAATGTTGATGAAGTTGCTCCGCTACTACGAAGATATGCAAACTTGAAAGTTGACAGAGGACACCAACTACAATTATCAGGCAGCTAGCAGCTACATATAGCGTCAGAGGCAGCTGCCACAGCAACAGCAATTACAGCCTTTAGACGTCTTCATCCACACTTATTTATATCGCACTAATTCCTGGCTATTATCTTTGCCTTTAGACATCTTCGGTGAGAGAATTTTTTTTACACCTCCCATGCATACAAAAGAAGAAAAATGAAACAGTACCTCATGTTTATTTAGCTTCTTCTTACCTCTCTCGACGGATAGCAACACTACTATAAGCAGTGGCGGAACCAGGATTCTAAACCACAGGGGGTCTGAAATATATATATAACTGATAATCATAAAAGAAATTGATCTATAAGGAAAGCCGTATCATTTTTTGGTATGAAAGCAGAGGCAAAATCTAATTGTAATTATGTTTCTACCCATAACTATTCCTTATATTTCATGCATTCTTTTCTAGCTAGCCATAGATGCATGGTTATGTATAAGTCATACAAATGTTCCAAAACCTAAGAAGGGCTTTTGATGCATGATTATTTGTAATTATACATGTGTAAGAAAACCTGGCAGGGGGTCTAAACCCCTTCAGACCCAAACGTAGTTCCGCCACTGACTATAAGCATTTTTAATATGGTACGGTGTAGCTAGGACCTCCTCCATAGACATCCTATTCTTTGGTGATTCTTCCGAGCATGCAAGTCCAATCTTAAGAGTTGGAAGTATTCATTTCCTCACATAAGCCTTCATCCGGCTTAAATTTTGATTGCCAATGTTGTCTCCATCAGTTTCTACATCATTGTTGAAACCACGGATTCTATTCCCTTCATTGTTTGTTGTTGTAATTGCAGTCTCTTCTTCTAGAGTGGCAATAAGAGCATGATCCACAATTTGCATAAGCCTTCTTTATATCCTAGTTTTAATAATCTCCTAAGTCTAGCTCCTACATATCAATATCTTAAACTCTATGTCTTATCCCATCACATAATCCATCTTAAACACTGTGTCGTATCCCATCACATACTAAACACTTCTGTAACATATTTTGTTATATAGTAACAAATCGCATATCCTAACAGTGGTATGAAACCTACAACAATCTCTAACAAGAAGTAGCCCCGACCGCACTACTATTGTTTGTATGGTTGATGTTGAAACTCGATCACAGTGTAGTAATTTTGAATAGAAGAGGTCCAAAATCCAAATGGATATTAGACAGAAGAAATTTATCGGAAATTAAGAAGTAATGATTCTGCCATGTCGATGTGGAAATGCTCTTAGCTCCAAGTCACAACCAGAAAAGTAATCTCTCTCCTAAGCATCATGAAGTAGCTAGCACTACCAGGACAAGCATTTTAGCCGATGAAAAAGTTTCGTCGGCCTGTTAGCTTAATTCGTCAGCTAAGATCTTAGCCGACGAGCCTTCGTCGGCTATAGTTTCGTCGGAAAAGGGTCGTCGACGATGACTTTAGCTAACGAAACTAGAAACCGTCGTCAGCTATTGTCCCAGTATTTGGCCGACGATAGAAGACGTCGTCGGCTAAAGTATGTAATAAAAAATTAAAAAAATAACTATAGCCGACGAAATATAATCTATTTCGTCGGCTTTAGGAGGGTTTAGCCGACGAATTATGGTATGTTTCGTCGGCTAAACCTTATAAAAAAATTAAAAAATACTATAGCCGACGAATATCTTCGGCTAAAGTATTTAAATATCGTCGGCTAAAGTTACTGGTTTTTGAAAACAAAAACTGCAAAAACTTTCGACCACCTCCAATCACCACCAAAATTTGACAGAATCTTCCTCTCAACATTTCGAACAACTTTCTAGAAGAAGTCGAAGCCCAATTCTAAGCCTAAACAGGTCAATTGAATCAAAATATAAAAATCCCCAATTTTAAACCCTAAAAACTTCAAATCTTCGATTCTTCTCACACACACCGAATCGAGCTACCAAATTCTAGGGGAATGTAATACTAATCAAACTCAACTTATCCATATATAGAACTCACCAAATGGTGACCTGAGAAAAAAGAAATTCGATCGACACCGAATCCGAACCGGCGGAGTTTTGGAGCTCGATTTATCCCTCACGGCGGCGCCACTCGATACACCACCTGTCCAGCAATGAAATAGAGACGACGGCGAAGCTTTTGGGACAAGTGTGGCTGTCTCCGGTGGCTTGACGGCGGAGCTAGGTCGAGAAGAAAATCCGGCAGGCGAAACAGTAACTTTTTCTGATTTTCTGACTTCTTACCATCCACCTCCGGTAAAACTCATGTTTGCGCCTAAATTAATATTTTTACAAGACAATAACTGTCTACGTAAATGTTAATTACATTCTTGGTCTATAACAGTCGGCGGACTCAAGTTTCCTTTTAAGTTCAAATACTGGCCCGCCAGCAAGACCACGCGAGATAGATTACAAGAAATGCCCGCGGAATGGCTCCGCGCGGACTAAAGGATCTCGCGCGCTTGGACTTCAAGCAAAGACATATAGCTCGCTCAGACTAAAGGATCTCGCGCGTTACAAGACAAAAACAGAGCTCGCACGCGAAATGATTTCGCGTGGAGCAGGGATCTCGCGTGCTTCATACAGTCTGCGCGGGATGACTTTGGCGTAGGCGAGGCGAAATATGTCTAGACGAGCTGGCGAACTGCTTCGCGAGTCCGCGTGATGGACTTCGCGAGGTAGACACGCGCAACTGCCTTTAACCGTTTCTGACTTTTTACAGTCTTTGACACGCTTTGGGCCAATTCATGTGGCTCTTAAACATTAAAAATCCTTCTTTTGGCCCGCGAGCTACAATAACCCGCGAGGTGGAGTTGGACTATAGAGTCCGCGGTTCGCACGAGTTAGTCTTCTACATGGACTATAGCATTCCGCGGGATAAGACTGTTCCTAATTTCAGTCCGCATGGGACTCTACAGTTGAGAGGCGCGCCAGAAGCAGTGTCCTATTCTAAATGAACTATATATGCGAACTGGACATGTGTCACATGCAGATTGGTCTGCATGGGATGAACAGTTCTTTTGTGCTTCACGTTGCAGTCTAACACGTCTCTCCTATCTCTTTCGCGGCGGACTCTCTTTCTCCCACTATATAAAGAAGCTCCACGACTTACAGAGAGCTCTCTCTCTCTACACAATTACTCAAATACAATACAAAAACAACCTTCAACCTTGTTGAAACCCTCGACCCAGTCGAATCACCTACGCTCCCAGGAGCTTCATTGCCGCTTCCCTGCTGAAGCAACAACAAACAATACAACAACTCAACTCTACAAAATACAATACAATTCTCGACCTAGTCGAACCTCAGACGCTCCCCAGAGCTTTCCTTTCGTTTCCCCGTACGCTCTCCGGAGCTTTCTCTTTTTTTTCCTCTCCTTCCCAATTGAAGCTCTGCTCGATCCTACGTCGAGTATCGATATTGTGACGCTCAGGCGGACTACTGTAAGTCCTTGCCCAATACGCAAGGCGAATTTGAAGAACCCTGCGGTGGAGTTGGTGCTCTCTCCATCCTCAGGCGCTTGATTAGAAGCAGAAGGTTAAGCGCACCCCGCTACTACAACCACTACATTCCGCGTCCGCGCGGTGGCACGCCCGCAACAACTAAAAGAGACTTTGCACGCCCAGACTTACTGGTGTGGCCAAAACAACTCCTATATAAAGAACTTTACCCGACGAAATTCTTAATTTTCGTCGGCTAAACTCCTTTGAAAATTTTGGTTGACCGCTGTAGTCGGTAGTCGGTAAACTACCTCCACTGCCCATAGACCAATTATGAAACTTGTAGACCGACGTCCAGGCTACCTCGCCATGGTAAAAGATCATCAATGCGACATCGGGAAGGTGCTTCTCTAAGCTCCACAAGAAGGCACCATGAGAGTATAAATATGTACAGTGTCCCACATCGGAAATGTAATGTAAGAGGGAACCTTCCTTATCTATAAAAGAAAGGCTCCCCCTCTAGATATAGGATCTAAATCGGGAAACATAAAGATCTGGATACCGGAAAGATAGTATTCCACCGGGATGGATACCATTGTAACCCCTAAGGTGATACTTGATTCTAAGTGGACGTAGCCATGTCCCCCGAGGCATGGTGAACCACTATATATCCGTGTTGTTCACTGTTCATACTGTTCATATCCTACCATTAGCTTCGGCATATCCCGTCTGGGATTATGCGGAAACAACCGCCAAAATTTTTTGATAATAGCCGACGAAATCATATATTTTCGTCGGTGTAAGTCCTTTGAAAATTTTCCCCCAAATTTGGTTTGCCGCCAAATTTTTTTTTGACTTTAGCCGACGACTTTTCATATATTTTCGTCGGCTAAAGTCATTTGAAAATTTTCCTCTAAATTTGGTTTACCGCCAAACAATTTTTGACCTTAGCTGACGACTTTTTTAATATCTCGTCGGCTAATGTCTATAAATTCACGAAAACGCTCAAATCTCCCTCTATATTACGTAGTTTGGTCAAACCTTCCACATGAAAAAATTTCACATAGATGAGACACAACCGCCTATATAAAAATTTTGAGACATTTACCTTCCGACGATAGGGCTCCCCATAGGGAATAATAACGGTAAATAGGGTTGACCGCTACTATCGGCACCGAGACGTTACCCGATTTACGAGATTTTTGAACCATAGCCTTATTTCACCATTCTGAACACATCTTATTTCACGAGATTTTTGATAATTTTTTTTCCTATGTAGAGTTGGTTTACAAAGTTGTATAACCTACTAAACAAGTTATACAACATTAGTAGACACGTTGTGATTCCGATGACTAAAATTTACAAACCAAAATTCGACCGTCAGATATGATCACTATGACAAAATATGTCTATGGTAAAAAAATTCAACTGGATCCGACAACGTTAAGGGCTCGATCGAAACGGTCAACCCTAATCCATCGTTACTTATCACACGAAAACGCTCATATCTCCCTCTATATTACGTAGTTTGGTCAAACCTTCCACACAAAAAACTCTCATGTAGATGAGACGCAACTGCCCATATAAAAGTTTTGAGACATTTATCTTCCGACGATAGGGCTCCCCATAAGGAATAATAACGGTAAATAGTAGACACGTTGGGATTCCGATGACTAAAATTTAAAAAACAAAATTCGACCGTCAGATATGATCATTATGACGAAATATGTCTATGGTAAAAAATTCAACTGGATTCGACAACGTTAAGGGCTCGATCGAAACGGTCAACTCTAATCGAAAATAAAAAAACTGCATTTTGAAGCCCTAAACAGACTCGGATGGCCAAAAAGGCCCATATGTCAGGGCAAAACAATGATTTTGACTCGTAGGGCCGTTACGCTTCTGGAAAGGTATCACAATAGTCAATTAGACACCGAACGCCAAATCTGCAGCGAATAATAAGGGTAAATTGCATTGACCGCAACTATCGGCACCGAGACTTTACCGGAATACCTTGATTTTTCAACCGTAGACGTATTTCACCATTCTAGTCATATCTTATTTCACGAATTTTTTTCGTTTGAAGGTTCTACGTATAGTTTTTTTTTTTCTAGATGAGTTGTTGCTAGCTATTTCTGATTAGGGCTTGGTGTCTTCACATACATTGTTTTCGTAGAGGAGAAGAAAACTCTAAGCGGAATATTTTATTTCAAGAATTAAAATTTGTTTAGTCCTTATGGTTTGAAGTCGACATCTGTTTAGTCCTTGTGGTTTTATTTTAATCTGAATAGTCCTTAAAGTCATGATTTTTCATCCAAATAGTCATTCCAATAATTTTCTCAGTTAAAGGCTATAAGGACTATCTGGATGAAAAATCATGACTTTAAGGACTATTCAGATTAAAATAAAACCATAAGGATTATTTGGATGAAAAATCGTGATTTTAATAACTATTCAGATTAAAATAAAATCATAAGAACTAAACATATGTTGACTTTAAACCAAAAAGACTATACAATATTTTACCCTTATTTCAACTAGGTTTCTTTATTTTTGATATGAATGTCTCTTTTGATAATTTTATGTACCCACAAAGTCTTATATAATTTATTTTAAAAAAGAGATGTGTATATAACATTTAGGGATGTGCTAATAAAATTTCTCCCCACATGAAAACTTAAAAAGTAGAAAAAAAATTTAGTTTACCCCCCAAATCTTTGGTGTTAAAATCAATTCAGTCTTGCAAATTTTTTTTAAAAAAATCAATTCGTCCTTTCAACTTTCATAAACACATCAGTCGGTCTAATTTTTAAATTTCTCTCGAAATATGACGTCACCGAAGCCGTTAGAACTGACAAGGGACCCATAATTCAACTTTGTCCCCTCATTTTAACGAAATACCTAAAATACCCTCATTATTTTTTATTCATTTTGTTAAATAGATGCATTTTTTTGTATATTTTTTAATAATATTTTGTTAAATTGGCTATTTTATCCTTATGAAGAGGGATAAAGTTGAATTATGCGTCTCTTGGCAGTTCCAACAGCTTTGGTGACGTCATATGTCAAGAGCAATCTAAAAATTGGACCCGACTGATGTGTTTACGAAAGTTGAAGGGACGAACTGATTTAAAAAAAAGTTACAGGACTGAACTGATTTTAGCACCAAAGATTTATGGGATAAACTGAATTTAATAGTATGGCAAAGAATTGCATATGGCAACTCACTAATCCTATGTTCAATACTTGCTTTGCAGAGCTTTGATTTCGAAGCCATTTATCATGCAATCTTCTCTGGAAAATAATGTGCCAACTGGTGAAAATCCAATTACACACCGCTGTGTACTGCTCGTATCTGGGTTTTTCTTCATCTAAAATTTATTCATAGGCTGTATGAAACTTTAGCTTGCAAGAGTAACCAGTCCCATTGACAGCAAGATGATAACTATGGCCTTCACGTATAGACATGTTCACATCTTGGGAAGTGGTTGGCATGTAACATAGTAGTCTCCACATAAAAAAAAAGAAGAAAATCTCACCAAGTCCACAATCCAACACCCCTATATATACCACTTCATCCAATCTGTCTTCATTCAAACCAGCAGCTTTGGTCTCATTTCCACTTTACAACTAAATCCCCTGCTTGCACCCCAACTCCTAACAAGAAATGGCAAGCAAGCAACTCATCCTCGTCGCGTCGTCTTTCCTCCTCATTGCATTGGCCTTGTCCCCATCCGCCAATGCACACCCTCCGAAGCCGGAAGTGCATGTGGTTGTGGAAGGCATGGTGTACTGCCAGAGCTGTGACTACCGTGGATGGTCCTTAACCGGGGCCAAACCACTCCCTTTGGCTAAAGTCAGCGTTGTCTGTAAAAACAACATAGGCCAAGTTGGCTACTACAAGACTTTCCAAGCAAATGCTAACGGCTATGTGTATGCTGAACTAGAAGGCAACAAAATGAACCGTGCATTGGACTATCCCCTTCAGAATTGCAAAGTGAAGCTAGTTTCTTCTCCACTTCAAAAGTGCAACCTTGCCACCAATGTCAATTTTGGCCTTGATGGAGCGCATCTCCGGTCTGAAGGCAAGAGTTACACGAGTCCGAATTATAATGCTGTCATATATGCTGCAGGGCCTTTTGCTTTCCGTCCTGCACATTGCCCTTACACCACTCACCACTAATATCCGGATAAGTCACTCCATGATCAACTTACCTCCCATCGAAACTTAATCATTGCATCTCTATTATTTTGTAAGCTTCTTGTTCCAAGTGTAACTCATTTTCCAGAGTATGGTTTTGTTTCTTGCATGTTTGTACTATGGCAGTGTGAAATGAAATGTTCTTATTAATATAAATCTTTCTCTTTTATCTGTTAATTTATACTGTATTCACTATTTAGATGAGGGACAGAACTGGTCTAGAAAGCACAAACACACAGAAACAGAAAGAAATGAACAATTTGTTTGCATTGAGAATACCAAATTTCAAGTACAAGGGCTACAGGAGAAACATAACTCTTACATTCCAAAACAACAAATCACCTTTCAAAAAAAAAAAAAAAAAAAACAAGAAATCACTAATCTAAAGCACACAGATTGCAGTTGAAATGTGCCTAAAAGTCCAGTGGCATTCCAAACATCTTATTGATATCATCCATGGCCTGCTTTGTGAAAACAGTAGTCTCAAACAGATCAGAATCTTTTGATTTTCCAGGTAGATCTTTCATTTTCTGCACTTGTTGTTGTTCCAAGTTATCATCACCGCTATCGTCTTCGTCATCAGGAAGTATACAAAACCCGCCAAGATCTTGTTTCTTCTCTGGTACTTTGTCCTGCCTTCTAACTCTTCTGCTTCTTACGAAATCAATTGGCTTGCCAAACATGTTGTTGATATCATCCATGGCCTCCTTTAAGTTGATAGTTGGTTCAACTAAGCCATGGTGGCAAGCGTTTTCCACCTGCGGGTTCTCTGAAATGGTGGTCCCAACAATCCTACGAACCATCATTGTATCCTCTCTAAATCTTGGTCTAGATGAACCTTCACCATTAGGACTTTCACTCGGAACATCTTTCGGATTTAGAAACACAAAAGCATTTTCACGTGAAGCAGATGGGGAAGAATCTTCTCTCTTATTCTGAACTTCACTCTGCTCAAGGCAATCTTGATCATCATCAATGAAAATGTTCAAAGGTTCTCTACTTTGCTGCACCACACCTTTATCTTTTGATTTGCCTCCCTTTTCCAAGTTTTCATCAACAAACACCTGGAATCCATTGTTTGTATTGTTCTCCTTTTGTTGAGATTGGCGTGACCCTCTTCTAACCGGAGCCATCTCTAAAGGCTCTCGAAACATACTATTTATGGCACTCATGGCCTCTTTCATGTTTATAGTAGGATCCACCAGTCCATGGTGACAAGCATCTTCTGCTTCAGATTTTCCAACAATGGCAGTGCCTACAAACTTCCCCAATACTGTATCGTCGCTGCACATACTCCGTTCATCTGACACGCCTCCAGCAGTCACTTGATGCCTACTTCTAGTTCCATCATGCCAGGTTTCTCTAGGCCTATCTCCCATCCTGCATTCCTTTTCAATGTTCCTTTCTCCACTAATTCGAGAGACTCTACTCCTATCTGATACTTTTTTTGTGGTTCTCTTTTCCTGCCAATGCAGAACATTTTTTTAGGTTTACACTAGTTTTCTTAGCACACTAACCTCAATATACCAAAAACACAGAAATGGAAAACTACCTGGTGTTTCCATTTCCTGTGTCTCTCCATGCGCTGCAGGAACTGCTCATATGCTTTCTCTAATTCTTCAATGGGATCAGCATGACTGTTCAATAATGGTTATGAGGAGTTAGCAGCAGTTCAAGTTGTACACGCCATTCAAACTAACCATCAGCATCAAAAGAAAACAGCTTGTTCAAAGAAAAAGTGAGAAATCCTAGTTCGATGAACTACGCATACATTCAACTATTCAAGTTGCTCCTAATATAAACTACACATTTCAGTAACAAATCGACCAAGCAACACATCAAATTATCAAGGTGGCTAAACTAGAAACGAATCCGGTAGTTTTCAATTCAGAAACTAACTACGAAAAATGCTCAAACACTTACTTCTGCACCCCCAAATGGTACATTTTCTCACCCTCCTCAAACCTCTTTTTCTTCTCATAGTAAAGAGCATACGCCTGGTAGAACATAGGGTGCTTCGTCCCGATCTGATTCGCCTCCATCGTCCTCAAAAGCTCTCTCGGATCCTCCACAAAATCCATCTACTCCACACAAACACACCAAAACCCCCAAAAATCAAATCTCACACTATACCTAATTTCAATCACCAAATCAAATCAACACTTCTCATTACCCCTCAGTTTAACCAAACAGTAACTAATAAATGAAGCTAAATAGATTAGTTACCAGCTTCAACCAGACTCGGAGGTACCGGGCTTCGTTCCGGTAGCGCTCGTCGGACTGGAAGGTCTGGGCGCATTTCTGCAAGAACCGGGGGAGCTTTTCTTCTAGAACCTTCTGCGGGAGTGAGTCTTGAAGCTTCCGGATCCCTCTGCAGGTCACATTATAAAGCAGAATGTTAAGAGAAGACGGAGTTGGAGATGATGTGTGAAGAAGAGTTTGGGAGAGTACCTTAGCCAAGGGAGAAGAGGGTCTTTGCCGGAGTAGGATTTGATGTCGGAGATTAGGGATGAGAAGAGATCGTTGTTGGCCATCGCGGCTACGGCGGCGGCGGCGGTGGTGGTGGAGAAGTGGAGGGAGGTTTTGTTTAGGACTGAACTTGATTTTGAATTTGAATCAAGGAGCCTTTCACAAAGTGAGACCCATATAATACTTGGTGCGGTGGGCTCGGGTCTTGGGCTAATGGATGAGACATACCGCAAATGAAACAACCCTGGTCACCTGGTAAGTCCATGACTAACGGTCGAATAGATTCATATTCAATCACTTTTAGATGTAAGTCTAATAACATATAGAATTGATAAAGATTCGTTCGCGTACGTCCCAGATACGTTTCGATACACGTCAAGTTGCGAATACACATATTATCTTATAGTATTCGTCATTTTGATCTAGTGACATATACCTGGATAATAAGGATGTGCATAATACATTTTGTACTTAAAAAAAGGGCAAAAAAAGGCGGAGCAACCAAGGGTTGGATCTTTGTAGCCTAAGAGAATTGACGATATAAGTGATTAGAAGTTAGGTTATTTCGGGCTGAACGTCATTCATGATTACGAACCCGAAACTGGTTTAGGTTTTAGAGAGATGAGTGTGGAGTTCGTGTCCACCATCGGTCATTCCGAGTTAATTTTTTTTACTTTCAATAAAGATTTTTCATTCTAGAAAATAAACAGAAAAAATATACACTAGAAAACTTGCTTGTTAAAAAAGAAAAAACTTTGCTTGCAATTTGATCATAGAGTCCAATGCTTCAACGCTGCAAAGCCCAAAGGGACAGTCGTGCCTAACTGCTCTCCCAATCAAAACCCACACCCCTTCTCTCTCCTCTCTATCGCACTCTCTCCCATGGCGGACTCTGAAACCCTAAACCCTAAAATCGACCCCGAAGACCAACCCTCCTCCAATGTCAACGACAACGGCCTCCACGAACCCGACCCGGAGGAGCCCGATGACGACGAATTCGAAGAAGACGAAGAAGACGACGACGAGGAGCCGCCGCAGTCGAAGGAGCAGCAGCTGCGTTCGGCGAGGGCGAAGACGGAGGGCCTGGTCCAGCGGATGATGAAAGAGCCGGTGGATATAAGAGTGCACGACGTTTTGATCAAAGGGAACACGAAGACGAAGGAGTATCTGATCGAGGCGGAGCTGGAGGGGATTAAGAAGGCCACGACTATGCAGGAGCTTCTCGAAGCTTCGACCTTGGCCAATGCCAAGCTTAAAGAGCTTGAAATCTTCGATTCGGTTCGGATCACGCTCGATGCCGGCCCGCCGGAGCTGCCGGGGACCGCCAACGTCATCGTCGAGGTCGCCGAGACTGAGAGTGTGATTACTGGTGAAATGGGCTGTTATACTAAGCCAGCGGTATGATCTCTCTCTCTCTCTCTCTATATAGAACTGTACCGGTTTTCGCTTTGCTGAAATTGATGAGATCAAGATTTGTTTCAGATATAAACACTTTAGATGAGAAATTACGAGTTTTCGTGGTACATATTCGGTTAGAACGAGTGTTTAAGTGGGTCGAGTTTGCTGTAGGACTTTTATGAGAGTTGAAAATATGAATCATGTGTGTGCATACACTTGCATTGACTCTTTTGGTGTGAAAGGTTGGAAGAGATGGAGTATGTGCGAAATTTAACGGAATGATGTTCTATATATAGCTCACCCAGTTATCATCTCTGAAGGCTCTGTTGAGTTTGTACTATGAATGAAGTGACATGTTTACTATCTTTAGATAGGAGTACATTGTGTCTTATGAAGATAGTATTGTTGTTGAAAATGGGGCACATGACTTCATTAGCATAACTAGGTTGTGTCGCTGCTTACTTCCAACCTGGGTGTCGTTTCCTTCTTTTCTTTATAGCGCTCTCTGCCTGTACATGTCTGCATTGTAGGGGTGCAAACTCTGGAGTCTATAGGTAGTTGTTTCACTTGTGTTGAATAATGCATCATAGAATAAGTGGTAAAGGGCTATAAATGGGAAACTATCTATGGTTTAGTGATTAATCGCGCCTATAAGACTTACTCATGCAGTCCTACACAATATTTCTGCTTTTTTTCTTTATTTTTCTTGAAGATACATAAACATGCAATCGCATATGACTTATAAAGTTTCTACTGTTTATGTAGGCTAGATCATGGACACTTGAAAGTTCCCTCAAGCTTAAAAATATTTTTGGATATGGGGATTTGTGGGATTGTTCTGTGGCATATGGTCCCAACCAAACATCGGAACTAAGTACTGGAGTGGTTTTACCCCGATTCAAAGGTTTTGTAAATCCCTTGAAAGCGCGTGCATTCCTGCTTTCCCAAGATTGGCTGGAGTTCTCCTCTTATAAAGAGCGAATGGCTGGGCTCTCTCTTACCCTATTTTCAACAAGGCATCATGATATGGTATACAACCTTGGATGGCGTACACTTACAGATCAATCACAGATGGCCTCCAAGTCAATTAGAAGGCAGCTTGGCCATGGCTTACTTTCATCCTTGAAGTATACATTTACACTTGATAGGAGAAATTCACAATTGAGGCCAACTCGAGGCTATTCTTTTGTTTCTTCTACTCATGTTGGTGGCCTGGCCCCTGATAGTCGCAGTGTTCGTTTTTTGCGCCAGGTTAGTACACCCTTTTGTTTTGGTGTTCTGTTGGCTAGTGCATCTATCTGTTAGATCTAACATAGTTTCAAACTCGATCAGTTGTTTATATTCTGGTACATGGAATCCATATGGTAGTGAGATAAACAGGAAGGAAAAACTAATCTATGATCCTTGGATTAGGTTTAGATTCTTCTATCATCCTGGTTGATTCTGCAGTATTTTTACTTATTTGTTATGCTTTTTAACTTCCATCTCCTATTATTTGCAACAGGAGCTTGATTTTCGCTATGCAGTCCCATTGGGATTTTATAATGCTGCACTCAACTTTGGGGTTTCTGGGGGTGTGATCTTTCCTTGGGGGAATGGATTTTTGAACAAGCCTACATCTCTTCCAGAGCGGTTCTTCTTAGGTGGTGATTTCTCTCCTCTTTGTACTCTTGGGGGCCCTTCAACAGTGTGGGGATTTAAAACAAGAGGAATAGGCCCTACTGAACCAAGAAGACATGTCAGAGATAATTCTAATTATGAGAATTCAGAATCCTCTGGATATGATTTTGTTGGAGGAGATCTTGCTGTTTCTGCATTTGCAGACATTTCATTTGACCTTCCATTACGCTGGTTAAGAGAACGTGGAGTTCATGGACATGTTTTTGCGGGTACCGGGAATGTAGCAAAACTGTCGGAGAATGAGTTCAAAAAATTTTCCTTCCAGAGATTCATGGAGTCATTTCGAAGTTCAGTTGGAGCTGGGATTGTCATCCCCACAAAAATTTTTCGCCTCGAGGTTAGTTAGTTACCTGGTTATTTATACTATTTATTTTTTTCCTTTTTTAAGTACAGTTTATTGCTTTGGTATTCTGGGGTCGACTGTATAATTGAGAAAAGAAAATCAGGGGATGGGTGCTAGGTATCCAGAACTCATTAAATGGTCTATACTTGTACCCGCATGTTTACCCAAAATCACCATTTGGAACTTTGGTCTTCGAACAATTCAAAATTGATCCGCTTTGGTATTGGTTTGGCGAAATAGTATAATCGTATTAAACAGCAGTAGTGGCTTGAATGTGTTATGCTATTTAGTATTACCTGGGTCTTATAATGGTCTGCCTGTGGGTTTTGTAAATTTTTTTTCTGCTCATATGCCTAGTTTCAATGTTTGGCAAAATCTGTTTCATCTTTACTTGGTGATAAATAGAGCATCCGTACATTTTATGATCTCAGAAATTTCATAAAACGGTCTTCAACTTTAATGAGCTTGTTTTATTTTATTTTTTATTTTTTTGCAGTGCAACTACTACTATATCCTGAAGCAATTTGAGCATGATGGCGGAAAGGCTGGCTTTCGGTTTAGCATCTCAGCTCCATCATCATCATAGATTCCTGGATTTGTTTTCCTTATGATGTTTGATGTACAATGACTTTGAGGTGACCTGGAAAGCATGCGATTTTGAATTTCTGGTTCTTGAGTTTTTTCCTTACGGGATGGACAACTCCACTCTATTGGTTATAATCTTAGCTTAGACATTGCTACATTTTCTTGTAATTTCAACCTTTGACTAAAATTTCAGGAAGCCTGATGCTTTGTGATGCACATATAGAGGAAAAAATAACATGAGATTTCAAGTGCTGGAATACATATGGCTGCTTCTGTTCAAGTGTGTAGTGTCCCAAGGTTCTGGAAGATCATCATGCTTTATACTTAATCAGTATATTTTTTGGTCCTTTTTGGTTTGATTTATACTGATCATATTACCAGCATACCATCAAAGTCTTCTGCTGCCTTTAGTATTTGTTTTCGGTTTTGATGTCTCTAGTACGTTTCTGATAATAGGTTGCCATTTTAAGTCTCAAGTTGACCGTGATCCATTTCAATTGGTGTTACTTGGGAGCAACTTGGGATTTTCATATGGAAGAATATGTCTTTCCCTGGTTGCGAAATATGGAAGAACATGTCTTTCCCTGCTTAAGTTTGAAGGTCTCTTTCCCTGGATGTGTTGAAACAGTCATTTTAAAATGATGGGACCTATTTTGTCTTTTCGTTTTGGGTTAATTGTGATTCTGGGTTTAGGGAACACCTTTGCAACAAACTAGCAAGAATGGAGTTGCATCTTCTCTTTTGAAATTGGATTACATATTTCAGAAGTTACATCTACTAGAGTCTAAATTTAGATTTCACTAGAGACTCTAAACACGTTTGATCTATTAGAATTTAGAAGTGGTATGCTTCGTTTCACGTCTATCAGATTCACACGAGTACATCACAGGAGTGATATGTGAATTTGTTTATGCAATCTGCGAAGTTGTTGGAGTTACTTTTATTCCTGACTTATTTGTAAATGGTGGTTGCAAAAATATGATGAATATAATCAACCTTTTCTGAAATCTCAATGCATTGCTTAGTCATTTCTCTTTGCTAATGATGGGTGTTATTGGTGAGACATAGCTTTCAAGGCCCTCAAAAATTGCCTGAAAAGGAGACTAAATATGCCTTGAGATTAAAATATGGTTTGCGTTGATGATTATTCCTTGTTATATTATAGTATCACGTGACACCAAACTAGCTAGATATATCAACATGCCCAAGTTGAAACCAAAAATTAAAAAATCAACACGCCCTAGCTCTCATAGCTAGCATTGCACGCATGATCATTTTATTTATTTTCCTTCTTTACTGTACGGGCGAGGTTTATCTTTCTCACGTAATCTTGCTTAAAAGGAAGCTCACGTAAGAGTAATGTCAGATGAATCACATTTTAGGAAACCATTTTCATTTTTCTAATTTCACTTTTATGATTCTTTTAACCCTAATTCTTTTTTCTTCTTCTCTCTGATCTAACGTCTACCGTCTTCATCTCCATTAGACCGATTTCTGTTCTCTCTCTCTCTCTCTCTCTCTCTCAACCAGCTTCTTAATTACCTCATTTTCAATTGAACAATCCTATCGAGCTTAGTGTATAACAAAACGCATATTAGGTTTTCATAGTCACTGTTGTGTTCCATGGGGTCGTCAAGCATTTTCCCTTTGATATCAATGTCACTGTGATTTCTCAAATATGAGAAATCCCTGGTGTGAATTTGGATTTCGTGTTGAATTCAATTGTTCACTCAGTGGGGTTAATAATTGATAGTGAGCACTAATCTCTTCCCCCTAACAATATGTCGTGCACTAACTCTGGGACTTCTCTCACGTCCAAGTTTCTCTGAGCAGTAATCAACTGCAAATTTCTACTACACTTAGAAGATATAAAGTTCTAGTTAACTTAAAGCGAAAGCTTTATGCTTTCATACATTTAGACCAATATCTCAGATGATCAATATATGGACGAGATCAACACTACCAATATCTATAGCCTTCTTAGTAGTGAGGAGGAGAGAATGGAAATCAGACGTTTGATGGAGATGAAGACGGCATAGAGATCAAATCAGAGAGAAGGAAGAAGAATTTGGGTTAAAAGAATCATAAAAGTGAAATTAGAAAAATGAATTTTGTAATTAAGAAAATATATAAATATAAAAGAGTTGAAATTAACTTTGATGAAGTGACAATATTACGTAAGCTGTCACCTAAGGTGGGCTCTAAATGGTTCCCCATAAAGTGGTTCATCTAACATTACTCTTGATGTAATGTAGGTTTGATAGGTTTGTCCTGATTTTCTTGCCGACGTCTTATGTAATCTATCGTGAACCATATATAACCCTTTTTCCGGCTTGTTTATTGAAATAAACATGCGTTCTCAAAGAGAGATATGAGAGTATGAGGCTATACAATTTCGGTTATGTTAATTTTTGAGGATATAATAATCTTCAAAATTGATCTTCAAGAAGAAACGATTGATTTATAAAAATTGAAAGAAAATGTGTTGCTTCTAGATTAGCATATGAAAATTCTAAGGGCATAAAAAAAATGAAACGGAGAGGGCAGTAGTGAATTGTATAATGGTCTTGTGAGTCTTCGTTGATTTCTTTTTCTTGTTTTCTTCCGAAATTTTGCAAGCATCAACTTAAGAGGTCAACAGAATAAAGAAACTAAGCAACAACAATGAAGATGAGAGGTTGATTCCAACATGCATGCATGGCATCATTTGCCTGATGATGATGAATGAATAAGTTGAAGGTTGGATTATTCAATTAGGGTAGATGAGAAAAAGACAGACATCCTCATCTCCAAGCAAACAGATCCGCTTAAATAGGATCACGAGTACTCATGCAAAGTAACAAACGAAAATTACAGTTTACGATCTATTGTACAAGAATAGTTTTAAGAAATTAGGAAAAACAGAAACAGAGGCCTTGTTGGGAGTTGGGACTTGGGGGTTGACTTGATGATTTCCAGTTGGGTGCTGCATGCATGAAGAATCTTTCTCACCAAACCTGTCTCCCTCTATTTTAAAAGCTTTCACAGGCAAAACCAGATCCCCCAGCCAGCCATATATGAAGGTTTATCAGTATATAGAGAAGAAAAAGAGAGAGGTAATTCCATTGTTTGGGATTCTTGGGTGATCGATGAACTTTAAAGCATTTCTTCGACGGCTAGCTGTGGCTCTCCTCTATCTCTCAAGTTGCTTGTGATCAAGTGGAGAACTTTGGTCGACTTTAGTGGTTACATTTATGGAGTTTTTCATATGATCTATATGCAGGCCAGCCCAGATTTGTATGTAGTTGTTGTAACAAAATGAATACATCTTTATGATCTGAAGGATATGCACGAGTGCAGAATATTATTATTGGTTTCAGAATGACGATTTACGTTTGAGGTTAAACCATGCATGGTGTACTGTACTGTTAATCATGATGATCGATCTTCAGTGAATCCATGATGGGTTTGTTTGATTGATTATAACTACAGTCCATATAATTAGTTACAACTTACAAAACACCTGTAGCAGTACGTGGTTTTAGTTTCGTCTCTAATGCTATAAGGCAAAAGATTGGGATACAAAAATTGATAACAACTAACTGGTGAGGACAAATCCATGATTCTAGGCAAAATGGTAGTATGAATATCAATGATATCTGAAACTAGGAATTACAATTTACAAGCTACAACTGGTGATCGAGTAGGCCAAAACATAAACAAAGTTACGAGGTCCTAAACCCTAAACAACTCACAAAGTCACGAGCAAAAGAGCTAACATCTTTTTCTAATAGAACAGCACACAGGATTCTTGTTTTAGTACAGGCTAGGGCTACTTCACATAGTTGACTGCATACTCTGTCCACGTTTTAGCTAGATATATATATATATATATATATATATATATATATATATATATGCATGGTATATTGGTTGCATAGAGAGCACAAACAGATTACATATATGGGGGGGGGGGGGGGGAGGGCATTAGACTAGTTTAAGATTGGCTAACTAGGTTTAGATATATATACTATCAAGGATTATAGTAACATCAGGTAAATGATCACTATATTGTTTACATTGATCGATCATAATAGAAATAAACTCCAGTTAACTAACTGCTAGGATCGACCGAAATTCTAAGAACTAAGAAAAGGGTTACTAAAAAAGAAAAGAAAGAGTGTGGAACTGTGGATTGTAATTTGAAGAGTACAAATTTCAATTCCCCTAAGAAAATAGAGTTTAAACAATTAGTACCCGACTGTATTATACAGTGACTGCCGTTACAATTAGTTTGGCTATACACTTACATTTATATACTCCACCATCTAAGTAGATGTAATTTTGCTAATGAATTTGATGTACGTATATTCAGACCCCACAAACATACCTCTACAAATTTTGCATCATATATAGTTACAGGCAAATATACAAACCTTATATATAGAATAACAAAGAGGCCAGGGGAAAGAGAAAGAAAGGGATGTTGAATACTTAAATAAAGGCTAGGACAGGATTTCCATTTCCAAATTCTCATCAATTCCTCTGCAAGTGATTGCTAAATCTTCTCTGGCTCAGATTATAAGATCAGGATATACATCATGATGAAGAGAACTGCAGATGTTCATCTCAAGATCCAGCAATACTGAGATCAAGCAAAACAGAAAGAGATCGATGAAGAAATCAAGTGAAGGTACCAGTCAAGCTCCTGAAGCAAGTTTATCATCTTCTAGCCAGAGCAAGAAGGAACGCGATGTCGATGAGGAGAAGGAGGAGGAGGATGAGGAGGTGGTGGATAAAGATAGCCAGCAGCAGCCCAGCAGCAAGAATGGCGGTGTTAGCTCCAGCAGCAGCACCATCGAAGAGAATGAAAAGTCGAAGGGCGCTTCAGGCGGTGGATCTGTACGACAGTATGTGCGTTCCAAGAACTCAAGGCTTCGATGGACTCCTGATCTCCATCTTCGTTTTATTCATGCGGTTGAAAGATTAGGAGGGCAAGAGAGTAAGTTTATATATGTGATTAACTTTGAATCCCTAGCTAGCTAACTAGAACTAGCTAGTTAATTAATTTGCTTATTAAGATATTCGATTAACGGTGCAGGAGCAACACCAAAATTGGTTCTTCAATTGATGAATATCAAGGGTCTTAGCATAGCTCATGTCAAGAGCCATCTTCAAGTAATGAACTTCATATACATCTATATAAAGATTTAGTAATTCATATATAATTAATCTTCCTCGATGATTCTGATTTATGTTCTAATTTTGGCTTTGATTAATTTTATTAGATGTACAGGAGCAAGAAGATGGAAGACCCAAACCAAGGTATGCAAAGTCCGAATTCAATAATTTTATGAAAAGAAGTTAGGGTTTACCTGATTTTCAATCAAGAGTGTATTATTCGATCATCTAATCTTGAATTCTATGACACAGTTTTCTCAGAGCAAGGCTTCTACACAGAAGGTGGAGATAACCATATATACAACCTTACTCAACTCTCCATGCTACAAAGTCTCAACCACCAATGGCCTTCTTCAGGATTAAGGTATGAAATTCATAAAATGACTACAAATATGGTATACCTGAGAAGTAATTCTACCATATTTCCTTTTTCTTGAAAGAAGAATCATAATGACCAGTAATTGTAATTTTTTCCTTTCATCATCAAGATATGGTGCTGATGCCTCTTGGCGCGGCCGCCACGACAACCGCCACCAGATTTATAGCCCTTACAGCAGGACTCAGCTATTTGATCATCATAATACAAGAGTTTCAGGACTTTATGGTTCAGTTGCTGAGAGAATATTTGGAAGCAACAACAGTACTAGTACAACAACTACTACCGCTGCTACTGCACCGAACACTATTCAATTTCATACAAATCATATTCAATCGGCTTGGAGATCAAGGCATCAAATCAGTATTCGAGTCCACGATGAGCTCCGACCTTTCAACAGGCACTCATGGCAAGATCACAGTCGCTTGGACAACAGTAATGAAACTCGAAACACACTGAAAAGAAAGGCTCCGGAATCTTCAGATAATACTTCTGATTTGGATTTGAACTTATCACTGAAAGTTCCCGCAACAGAAGAAAAGGTACTGGGATTCGGTCTGTCTCTTTCTCTTTCCCCATCTTCATCGTCCTCGAAGCTCGGCTTGATGAAGAAGCAAGAAGGTAATGGTGATCCTGATAGGGAGCATGGGAGAAACGCAAGTACTCTGGACCTCACTCTATGAATATTAAGAGACAAAATGTTATATATTCTAAGTGAGATCTTGAGGTACTTGTCGATTCAATTAGACCAAAATGCTAGCCATTCAACTTGACCATTGTCATATTCTACAGCATAAAAAGGTAATGATCACCACTATTGGATGTGTTAATTAGTTCATTAGTTTCCTTTTGTTGTATATGTACTAATATCTTGTATCTATATATGATATATATAGCTAAGCAAGAATCAAATTAATCAATGGTGAATATCGAGGTTACAAGGAGACGAATATGTTTTAGCATTACCAAATATGCAGAGACTGCATTGTTCTAAGCGTTTTAGGCTCTCCTTAATTATATATTTTGGTGATATTCTTGTTTGCATTAGCATATAGGCCAATAAAAAAGAAAATCGATCAGTTCAACCCCCCTTAATTACTATATTTCTTGAACATCTCAAATTAATGATCAACTTATATATGTTATCTCTGAAACATGATCTATCATACACACTCGTTTAGATATAGAGTTTGAAAAGCATATCAGATTCGCTTTGTATCCTATTTGTAGATTAGAGTTAACCATATTTATGTAGAATGGTTTATATGTATACCGGTATAGGGTTATTGAGAAACAAATTTCAAATGTGTTAGTCAAGTGTTTTCAAAACGTACCGAAGATAGTTTTGGCACAAGATTGAATTTTTGTGTTGATTAAACTCCATTGTTATATACATTTTGTATATTGTTTGTCGTAAAGACTTGAGCATATATATGATTATAGAGTGACGATTAGGGTGTTCTACATGTCTAAAATGAGATTAAGATCGAGCGAGAATAGGTTTTGAAAGGAGAAATTTCACCCCTAAACGAAACTTGCCTTGAATGTTTTACTCCAATCTTTGTGAACAAGATAGAGAATAAAGATTGAGTTAGTACTTAGTGGGTATACGTAAGACACATAACATCAATCGAGAAAGAGCATCAAATGAGAAAATTTTGAGGGTTCTGAACAGAGAATCGAGCAAGTTAGAAATCAAAATCTCAAGGTTGAATATGATGTCACAGAGAGGGAAGCTCCTACTGAGATTCCGATTAATCGAGTTGTTAAGATGAACTAAATAGGAGGTTTGCCCTATATATAGCTACACAAAAGTGCAAACCCAGCTTTAACTACTAGCTTAACAAACTAACAGTTGATAACAGCTCAAGGTCTACACCTGGCAAATTACAAGCTGACAGGTATGCAGCTATCAGTGAGCTGGCATGCTGACATGGCCAAAAGCCTGGAATGGTTGCAAGTTTTACCAAAGGTCTCAACTGTGCAAAATAAAAGCATAATGTTAACTAGTGGAGTTGGTTCATGATGTGCATCCTAATCCCCTCTACCAGTACCTTCAAGCTCGAGGGATATTTATCTTTCTGCCCCCTGATCTCTTTGTGTGTTTGGTTGTTTCTCGTGAGACATGACCACCAGTAGTAGTAATACACAGTTGTGCATCTTTTGTATTCTTCAATCTGCTAGAAATTAGCTTCTCTTGCAGCTGTTTGAGTCTCTCGTTTTCATCAGAAAGTTCTTTGTCTGCAATAAGTTACAACCATTAATAAGTAAAATTGAGGTACTGAAGGATGGATGTGAAAGCTTGAGTTAAGTAAACAATAGAAATCTTAAATGTTTCCAATAGCAAGCAGATTCTCATCAGGTTGGATACATTTAGCATGAATACTTGTTTGTTCACTCAATGAGATTTTACTATACTAGAACACTATCAACACCATCAGTTGAACTATTTTAGACTGTAAGTGAAAATTTCTGTATACAGATTCCTAAGACAATCTACTAACTGTCTTTAATCTAAAGTGAGGAAATTGCATGCATAGAGGCTAGTGCTTAGAAAGCAGGGGTTGGCGATACCTCATATTTCCTGAACTCTCAACAATAGTCTCAAAATATTCCCTTTTTTTATTAACAAATCTTATGGAAAAGATATAAAAGAATTTATCTTCAAAATTTCTTCAACCTGTAAGTATATTGTAATTTTAGTTTCTATCAGAATGAACATCCAGGTTTCCTCAAAATCAACACTCCATAAAACACGTGTGAATTAAACTCCCCTGAAACTAGTCATGAGAATATGCCAAGAAATGAAGGATCCAGTTATGTTCACATGGACTACAGTTAATGGCCATTAAAATGCTGAAACAGATCAGTGTGGACTTACTCTTCTGCTTCTCTTCCATCAAAAGCTTCCGGCATTCCATGATTTCCTCATCCTTTGCAGCCCTGCAATCAAGGTAACATATGCTTCAACAGCCTGTTTTTTAGCTACAAAACATGTTGCATAACTGAAATTTCAGTAGAACTTAGAGTTTCATGCCTAAGAGAATCTATTTCATTAGCCTGTGATCGGGTCCTCTCCTTTTCGATTTTCAAACGCAGCTTTAACACCTCCACCTTCTGCTCCTCTTCCAGTAACCGCTTCTGGTAAACCTTAGACTGGTCATCTTTCATGGCCCTGCAACCAATGCAACATATCTTTTAGGTGACTCTTCCTCCCACTACAACACAGTTTCCACTAATCAAACTTCACCAGAACAGAATTGCATGCCTAAGAGAAACCAGTTCTTTTTTCAAGTCCTTGACTTGCGTTTTCAACTCCCAAATTGAGGAATGCAAGTACTCGCTGACCTCTTCAGACACTGCAAAACAGAAGCATCAGATTTTAATCACCCCTGTCACATTGATCATAAATTTAACCTTGGGCTAAAAATTAACCTCAGTGATACAAATCTTTCAATACATACCTGAAATATAGTTCTTAAACTTATTCTCCTGATCCTCTCTAATCCGATCCTGCTCCGAAAATTTTTCTGTCTGTCATAGCATCATAACAAGAAACTCATGAATTTGAAAACATGAATAAATAAAAAATCTGGTTACTGAAACCATATTTTACTGTGCAATTTCATTTTGAGGATCAGCGTATTGTTCAAGCCCAATATGCAATTAAGTAAAAAAAGGAGCACAAGAATCTAAGAAGAAAATGCCAAAGAGCAAAGTGCACCTTGAATTTCCTGAACTTTTGGAGCAATTCTAAATTGAAATCCCCCATCTGCGACCAAAAAAAAGGAGGTTCAGTAGCAAAATAGTAACAGCTATCAGATAGTGAAGAGTGTAGATTAAACTTCTGAGAATCCCTAATTCTAGACCTGGTCAAGTAGAAATGAGATCACAAACCCTAACAGTGCTACTTGGTTGTAATATATGGAAGGCGTTGAATGGAGTTGCAGGAAGTGATTGAAATTGGAGAGTAAGAGAGAAGAAAGAAAATGAAGATGAAGTCAGAGGCGCTAACCGGTGATGCGATCGGAGACTGGCGACCTCTGTCCGTTTCCGGTGGGCTTCAGACCGATAAGTGGAAAAGGTTAGAAGAGTGAAACCGAGAGAGTGAGTGAGACAAAAGAATGATAAGAGATTAGTTTTAAAGGCTCAGATTCATCTCGTATTTTCGTTTAAAAAAATTATTTTGACAAATAAAATTAACTAAAATAAAACATTAACGGTGAAGAAGATTATCGGCCGATGTTGTAGGTTACCGAGTTTGGTTCTAGTGTCCTAAGAGAGTAGTTTGATTCGTATTTATAAACATTTTGAAATTTGAAATTCGAATTATTTGATATTGTCACCTCACTCGAGAACTAATTGAAATTGATGAGTACGGTAACTCTTTAGTTTGTTATCTCGGTTCTTACAACAACTTGTTGTCCTTGAGCCAAAGTTTGACATCTTACTTACAAATTACAAATGAGCGATTTAGAAATCATGATGCATAAATCAGATTGCTCATTTGATAACCAGTTTAAGTAAATAAAGAAGAATCTCAATATTATGATCCATCATCGAAACTATGAGGACTATAATACACGATTTTTATCAATAGTCGTATGTTTTGATTTTATTTGAAATATGAAATCGCATGTTTTATTGTATGACTGCTATAGTATAAGAGTTATGGTATATTGATATACCAACAAAAGGAGTGGTCCTAATAAGGACCACTAAGTTAAGGACTTTTTCGTTTCACTCATTTTTTGATTGCATATTTAAATCTCGACCGTCTAGATTGTAGAGATATATATATATATACAGAGATTTTCTCAGCTGCGGACGTCCGCACCGATTTTTTGGTGCGGATTTCTATTTTTGCACCACTTTCCGATCGAACTTTCCGATCGAATTTCCTCAAACTTTCTTCTAGACATATCTAGATCATCTTGTGTAGATCATCTCTGCAAAATTTCAGCCAATTTGGTGATCGTTAAGGCCCTCAAAATCGAAAAACAAATATGACGGACTGAATTCTGTCCGATTCAGGTATATAACAGAAAAACGCAAGTTTGAGGGCCTTAATGATCACCAAATTGGCTGAAATTTTACAAAGATGATCTACACAAGATGATCTAGATATGTCTAGAATGAAGTTTAAGGAAATTCGATCGGGAAGTGGTGCAAAAATGGAAATCCGCACCAAACACTTTGGTGCGGACGTCCGCAGCCGAGAATGCATGTATATATATATATTGAAAATCATTAAGACATTTATAAATGTGATTTACTAATTATAAACTTGAACGGCTCATGTTTAACAGATTTAGATCGTCTATTAATTTGATTTAGTTCGATCAAACATAGAGATTTTCATGTTTAACCCCTGAAAACTATGTCGATTAAACACCTAAGATAACATAGTCAATTGATTAAAACCACCCACTCAAACTATGAGTCTCAGATTTTAACACAGATCTCAGATATACACAAAATAAAACCATAGAGGTAAAAGGTTCCCTCAAACAAAAATTCTGAATCTCGCGGAATTAGTTCATGATGCCTCCAAATCACATCTGCTACTGTTCCTCATTAGCTTTCCATCTACCTCTTTAGCTTCCTCCTCTCTTTAGCCTTTGTTTTGATGCTTCTGAGAATTCATCAAGAAATCTCGCTTGTCTGTTCTTCAAATTCTTCACTACTGCCTCAAAAGCTTCCAAATTTTTTTGCAATCAATTGCAGCCATCAAGTTATGAACAGAAAAGGTATTAAAAGATGGATGTCAAAGCTAAAGTAAACTACAGAAGATCCCAAGTGTTCCACAGTGGTAAGAACATGCTCCTCAATGCTAACAATATTTAGCAGGAACGTACTTTGCATTGTACCGCCATTACGTACTGTACCCTTTGAACTACTTTTAGGTACCAAGTATTAAACCAGCCTTGATCCACATTGAATTGAGGGTTGATTTCAGCGTAATGATTTCTATACTTTCATAAATCACTTGCAGAGAGGCTAGTTATTACTTCTTAGTTCTTAGCAAAACAGGCTGATGGTCCCTTGACTATATCTTATACTTTCAAAAATGAAGTTGAGCATAAATATTCCATTTCTAATCTTTATCGCATATGAAGTTCTGTTTTACAACCTACATAAAGTATTTTAGTTCCTAAACATGAAGATCTAGGTGTCACCAAGACTACACTCCTTAAATTTATGCACAGAATAGACGAAAAGGTCAAGGACCTAGATACATTTACATGAACTATATCAATTACTGGACTATCTACAATTTAACAGATTATGACTTACAATCCAGCTCTTGTACCAGTTGTACACCCATCGGCCTCATCATCTCATCTTCAGCAGAACTGCAATAAAGGCAGCATAGAGTTTAATAGCATGCTGTTTAAGATACACAAAAGTACACAATTGGAATTTCAGTGGAGCTAAGAGTTGCATGCCTCAAAGCCAGTTCATTACCTTTCATTCCTCGGACGCTTCTGGCGCTCAACAGATTTTTCAGCAATGGTGGAGCTGCAAACAAACAAAAGATAAAAAGCCTGCTGTGTATACTACAATAAAAGTTGACCAACTGAAATTGAACTTAGAGTTGCATGCCTAGAAGGCAGGGATCCAGAAGCCTGTTTCAGATCTTCCATTTCCATCGGCAGCTTCTGGTGTTCATTCTTGAAAGCCCTGCAATTAATGTATGACTTAGGAGCGAGGATGCTATTCAGTTGCAATTGTATGACTAGTTGCAATCTTATTGTGTATGTAGAAGTACATGCCTTACAGACTCCACTTCCTTTTTTAAGCCGGCAATAAATGATTCCAAGTTCTCATTTGGAGCACTCAACTCTTGCGCCAACTTCTCTGCAACTGCCATAGCCAAAATGACAAACAAGGTTCGGTCACATAGAAGCACCAAACGTGATCAAGCCTCTGTCACATCCATAGCATAATCAAAATACTCATTCTCAAAAACTGCTTTTAAGCGAAACAAATTCTAATGTGAAGAAATACATATATACCAGATACAAATTTCACAAGCTTTTCTTCTTGACCCTTAGCGAACTCCGAGACTCTGTCCACCTGACATAGCACAAATGCACAATCACACGAGAAAATGTAACGGTCAGCTCTTATGCAATTGTACAAAATCAACTCAAAACACAGAAGAAACATTAAAAGATTTCACTCTCAATTTTCTTAACCTAAAGACTAAAATGCTCCTCCCGAAGATCAGAGCATTGTTCAAGTTCAGTATGCAACGAAGAAAAAGATACAGTAAAAATAGTAACGAGTAATATACAGGAAATATAGTAACAGGGAAACTGTGCTCCTCAAAACCCTAACTAGTCCGCTTGGCAAATCGATCAACTCAACCACGTAGAAATCAGAATCATGAGGCCGATCTAAAGGATTTAACACTAGACTAACACAGTGCTAATAGTCTGTGGAAGACGATGAGTAGTGATGAAACTAGGAAAGCACTAACAGAAAAAGTAGGGAAATATACGCGAAGATGGAGATGAGGATAGAGACGCGAACCATTGGGATGAAATCGGACATCTTTGACGTTTCGCCGGAGGCTTCAGACCGAGAAAGGAGAGCTGGCCGGAACTGTAAAAGAAGGTAGAGGGAGGGAGGGAGAGAGAGAGAAAGAGAAAGAGAGAGTGTGTGGACTTAGTAAAAGAAGATAAGGTAATTTAATTTTTTAAAAGTATTTTCTGTTTTTTTTTATCAGAAAATATTTTTTTTTACAGCACTTTTAAAAATGATTTATACAAAACACGAATATGTTTTAATTCACAATTAATTATTTTGATAACACAACATATCTTCTTTTTTTTATAAAAGTTATAGCAATCCCAATATATATAACCCTATAACACGAAAAGGATTATGCGGTTGTCTTAAGTACGTACAAAGCAAGGATTATGCACTCTTATTTGCGTTAGAGTATACTCAAATTAATAAGAAGTTTAAATACATAGTTAACATTTCTTTTCTTTTATAAAACGTTTATTACGAGTGGCTAATTGTTAAAAATAATACAAAGATTACTCATTACAATATCATTCGCACTCAACAAGTATATACCGTTCAATCGTTTACTAAGTGAACATATTGCCGTAGAGTTTTGGAAAAAGGGTGGTCTGGACTGCGCCGCCGCGTTAGCTTTGGCTTGGCCTCGTCAATGTAGACTAGGTGCGGCCGGACGGGCTGTCTTGGCCTTAAGGTTAGGCTTCACTAGTCAGTCCTTTGTCGGAGGAAATAGACCTTGGTTTCACTCATTGTAAGGGGGCGATTGCATCTCAGGCAATATGGCAGCCAAGATCTGGCATCGTTGTGGTGTCCTCAAAGCTTTGAAGCGGTGTTTTGCAGTGAGGTTGCGAACGGCGGTGGCTTGGTGTTTTCACAAAACAATGGCCGCTCTGGCTCTAAGAGTGGCTCTAACAATGGAGAAGAAGCTTCAAACCTTTATCCTGAAGTGAAGTGTACTCGCATGGGTGAATGCTTGAAATTATATGCATGAGAGCGTAGATGCATATATATTTGGGGTGTGTCATCTATTAGCTGGTCCGAATTTTTGTGTATGAATAAATGTGCATAGATATGCATGGCAGCATGGGTGCGTCTTGATCTATGGTTATGTGGAAACAACGAAACAATGAAAACAATGGAAACTTGGCTATATTTGCACCCCGAACTTGTGACACTTTGTGTTCAAGTTTTATTTTATTTGCTCCGCGCGCCCCTGAGAACATCTTTTTGCACCCTTGGAGATGGCCTTATATAGTATTAAGTTTTACTCCGTTTTCCCTCACTAAAAAAGAACATCTTTTTGCACCCTTGGAGGTGGCCTTATATAGTATTAAGTTTTACTCCATTTTCCCTCACTAAAAACACACCTGCTTCGAAACTTGCAAGAATTGCATATCAGAGGACAAGTATGTTCCTGGCAGGCTGGCGGGCACTTATTTATACATGAGGTTTATTTCAGATTTTCAAAAGAAATAGTGAAATACAGAAAGAAAGAAAAAATCTTAAAGATTTTTTTTTTATGCAAAACAGTCTTCGAAAAAATCTTAAAGATTGATCGCTCTAACTAATTTAGGAACTGCAAAACAGTCTTTTGATTATAGTCTACAACAACAGCTAATGCTACTTCAGTAGGATGAACCGTATCCCAGAACATATACTTTGACGCGTCGGGGCACATCCGCGAGAGCCGTGAGCACAGAGGCCCCAACTCAACCAGCCCAGTTCCGCAGCATCCTTCACTTACTTGCACAAACCCTACACATGTATTAATATTTATAAAAATAAAACTGAAACCTAGCTAGTATAAGATTCCATTAGCTACATTTGATGCATTCTTCTGAAGTAATATGTATAATAAGTACCATATTTATCTGGGTTGTTGAACATGTCCATCATGGGGTTGTAGATGTCATAGTAGAGCAGCCTTGAACTAGGGAGTAATGTGGTTTGCAAACTTGAGAGAAGGGCTTGGAGCTTGGAGTTGTAGGTCTGACAGTCTATGTTTTGTTGTGTGATGCACACGCGCCGACGCAGATTGATGATGCCGCCTCATGTCTGTTGAAGCGGAAGGCATCCGATCGGTGGAAAACCCGCCACCATGAACCGCCGTGCTCCCCTACTGTACAGATCCTGCTTGAATATACCACCCCAAACACAAAAACTGTCAGTTTTCAAAGTCTCACATGTAGTTAGTAAAATCTAAATCTGATGAACTTCAGGTTACCCCTAGTTAAACAATATATTTGTACACTATACAACTTTCTTGTACTCTAAGGTACATACCTTAGAAATATATTAACAAATTAGCGGTATTATGCACAAATGCATGCTGTTGAAATCCCTAACCTGAATAAAAGACCCGAGTTTTTGGAGCAGAAAATCAAAGTACTGGTCTGTAGATGTAAACTGAGATTTCCTCTGCGTTAGAGGAAAGTCATACACGTTCAGGATGAGGTCATTCGTCCCAACACCAACCACAAACAGTGCATTTTCCACAATCTCGCTACCATTCTTCTCCCCAACACTTGTCTTAATCCTTTCTACGGCTTCATCAAAATACTCCAACTGATCCTGCATGCTATAGACTTGGGTTAACTGCAAGGTCAGATCATCTAGCCCACAACCTCCCGACGCGAAGCTGACCCCGGTGAGCAAATCATGGTCTGTCAGTTTCGGGTCGAGGTAAGAGGGCAAAAGGTCTTCCTTGAGTCCCAAGTTTGAGGCCATAAAGTCAACTCCAATCTTTCCATTGGAGTACCTTCCGGTGGGGACTTGCCCCGGTAGGTCTTTGCCGTAAGGGGGATGGTTGCACTTATATAAAGGCATAGAAAGGCCGTGTTCATGCCGGTGTCCACCGTGGAATCGCCGAAAGCGAAAAGAGCAGAAACAGATGGAGAGGAGGAGGAGGAGGAGGCAGTGCAGGTGGTCGGAGATGGCGGTAGGATTATCAAGGTGGCGAAACAGAAGACTAGTACTGTGACCAACATCATCTAATTAATCTTGAATGCACCAATATCCATTCTTGTCTATTTGATATTGTAATGCTCAAAGTGCTTGCACATCTAGTAAATTAGCTTTCGTCGGACTTTGAATAATGTATTTAGAGTCCACGCCATTCGCACTGTGGTAGGAATTTAAGCATAGAATGTGGTAACAGGTTTACCAACTGTGATCCCATTCCCTTTGAATGAATATGCTTAACTAGTGTTTTTATTCCCACGTTATGATGATCATCCCCAAAATGATGTAAAAGCATGGTAAAAATTGGGTAAAAATATCTCCTCACAAAATTCTACAAATGCACATGTCATGATTTCCCAAAAACAGAATAACGAGTTTTTACCAAAATGGGGGACTATACCACACGGTTTTTCTTCACAATAAGACTACGTCTTGTTATAAAACAAAAACACCACAAACTATATATAGTAATTAAGCTTGATTAAAAAATACAAAATAATGAATTTTAGTTAATTTTAACATAATTATCTCTTAACATACCATTGAATTTAAATTAATGATCATTGACGGCAAATGTTCCCTCGTCCTCATCGTTTACTAACTGACTAGGTGAACGAGACAAGTTTAACAATTTTTGACATGTCGTTATATGGATTATATCAAATCTTATTTGCCTGACGGCCCAATCAAGACAGCCCTCTTTGGTGTCCTCCGTCAATGAAAAAAATTATTAAAAAAAAAAAGAAGGAAAAAATGAGGTCGGTATAGAGGATCTAATCCCTGAATATCCAAATACGAGCCAGAGATTAGGACCCCCCGTTGGTCCTACAGCTGTGTACCGAACCAACTGAAATCCCCCGTATATGCTCTCAGTATCTCCCTTCTCATCCTTGATTCCTTCCCTCCCTTTTCTCCTTCTTCTTTCTCTCCTCCATTTTCAAACACACACTTCAACACTCGCTTCCTTCTTCATTTTTCAACCGTGGATGTAATCAATGGCGCGCTCAGTTCCGATTCTCAACCGCGACACCTCCCACTTGCTCTTCACCTCCACCCCTCCTCCTCCCCACTCCCCCTTCCACTCTCTCTCCTCTCTCCGCCTCCCCAAGCCACCTCTCCTCCCTCCTTCTCTCTCAACCTCCTCCTCTTCTTCTTCTTCTTCATGTGTCACGCGCGTCACGACCGTTCCGGTAGAGTACGCGCCGCCGGCTCCGGAATTCGAGTTCCACCGCGAGCTCTCGCGCCTCAAGTCTCTCCGCTCCCGCCTCGCCGCCGCGGATTCCCTACGCGCCAAGGCCAGAGTGATCGACGGAGATTCCAGAGTGAGGAGATTCTTCAGCTCCGGCAACAACCGCGTCGTCTCTGCGGTTTTGGCGGAGCTGGATTTGAGTCCCGGCGAGCTGTACTTGTTCAAGTGCCTCGTCGCCGCCGGCCAGGAGCACGTGCTCGGCTGGGGGTATGAGTTCGCGGGCGAGAGCGAGGCGGCGGAGTCGACCAGGAGCTCGGTGAAGGCCGCGTTTTATGCGATTGTTGAAATGATTGAGAAATTGGATGTGAGTAGTGACGGTTCGGGGAGGAAGAAGAAGATTCGGTTTGCTTTGAATGATGAGGATTTTGAGGACTTGAAGAAGCTGCTGAAGATTTTGGGAGAGGTTGAACAGTTCTATAACTGCATTGGTGGAGTGATTGGGTCAGTCCATTGTTACTTTCGGTGTTTCGAATTAATTGTAGTCTTAATTTTCCATATATATAAGGTTTTGGATTAGCATTGTGAATTATTAAGCTTGTATTACGTGTTGCAGATATCAGGTAACAGTAATGGAGCTTCTAGCGCAATCGAGAGTTGAAATGCAGACTACAAGCTGGTCTAACAACATACAAGAGCAGATGGAATGCCAGTTTTTGGAGATTCATGCTCCTAGTGGACTTGATCTTTCCGAAAATGCAGAATATGCAGCACAAGCTGCTCTATGGGGAATTCAGGTTTGTGTCAGGGTTATTGTTCTTTCGACATAAGTTGCTAGATTGTATTGAACTAAAAGATGCTTTACATTTTAGGGTTTGCCAGACCTAGGTGAAATTTATCCTTTGGGAGGCGCTGCAGACAGGCTTGGTTTGGTTGATCCTGATACAGGTGAATGTCTCCCAGCTGCAATGCTTCCTTATTGTGGGCGGACTTTATTGGAAGGTCTTATAAGAGATCTTCAGGTATAAGATCTTTGTTTGTCAAGATTGGAAACTTGACGAGAAGAATGAGCTAGCATAGAAGTTTTTATGTGGATTATGATGTTATATGCATCTTACGTTTGAGTATTTTGATTGCAAGGCTAGAGAGTTTTTATACTTCAAGATTTATGGGAAGCAGTGTGTCACTCCTGTTGCAATCATGACTAGCGCTGCAAAGAACAACCATGAACACATAACATCTCTTTGTGAAAAACATGAATGGTTTAAAAGAGGTCGATCAAGTTTCCAACTTTTCGAACAGGTATAACATGGGAAACTATAAAGGATATCTTTTATGTAATGCTCATGTACTATGGAAATATTTATCTGCTAATGTACATATTCTTGTGAATTTTCCAGCCCCTTGTTCCAGCTGTTAGTGCAGAGGACGGGCAATGGATAATGAAGAAACCTTTTGCTCCCATTTGCAAGCCTGGTGGTCATGGTGTAATATGGAAGCTTGCTTATGATAAAGGCATTTTCCAATGGTTTTATGATCATGGACGAAAAGGTGCAACTGTGCGACAAGTTAGGTAAGCTGTGTTTCTTCAGTTGGAAAATATTGTGAAGTTGGATTCCCACTCATGATTTACATAATAACCATGTATTTCCAGCAATGTTGTGGCTGCTACAGATTTGACTCTCTTGGCGCTAGCAGGGATTGGTTTACACCATGGGAAGGTACAAATTTGCTATGGTGTTCATTTGATGATATGGAAACTGGTATCTCCATGTGGACTTAGAATCTTCTTCTGTTTTATTGTTTTTCACTTCAACCTTTACATGGAACAGAAACTGGGGTTTGCTTCCTGTAAGAGGAACTCGGGGGCTACAGAAGGAGTCAATGTTCTAATGGAGAAGAAAAATCTGGATGGAAGGTGGGCATATGGCTTGTCTTGCATTGAATACACAGAGTTTGATAAATATGGGATAGCAGACGGACCTCATTCTCGTAATAGGTATGTAGTTATCTCTTATAAAAAGTTTGTAATATAATTTGTAGAAGGTAGAATATGGTGTGATTTTATATCCTTTATCCTTGAAATTTTCATAAGACCAATGTAGTACGTAGCATGTCAACTTAGACTATGTATGGTTTTTTTCTTCTTTTTTTTTTTTTGAAAGAGGTATGGATCTTTTCTTTACAATATCCAATGTTGTTTTTTCCGTGAAGCACCGGTGTCTCTTTTTCCCAGCTCATTTCAGATGGCCTTTAAATTATTAAGATACTTTAGTATTCTCAAATTGTCCTTAATGTGGATTCAGTAGGTCACAAAATGCAAAACTTTGTGCAAATGCCTGATGCTTGACTTGATAAGTTCAATATATTTATAATGAGGCAGAGTTGATCGTAATTCTCAATGGATCAGTTGGGCAATAAATCTAGACCTTTACTGCAAACCTCGTGACAAAATTATGATTTTGTGGAATTTATGTAACCATAAATCATAAATGCAAGACATAATCTAGCATAAAGCCCCAAACTTTTTCTCAATGGGTTTTAATCTTTTCTCTTGTTCTTGGGCCGTTTGTTTCTTTCATCATGACTTCTTCTCAGTAGTTTGAAGTTTCAGTTATATAGTCCAACGTTAACCATGCTTTCTATGTTCAAGTTTGCAGGCAGAGTTCCCTGCCAATACAAACATTTTGTATGTAGACTTAGCTTCCGCGGAGTTGGTGGGTTCAAGTAAGAATACAGACAGCTTACCTGGCATGGTGTTAAATGTTAAAAAGGCGATATCGTTTGTAGACAATTTCGGAAATCCACACAGGTACTTCCTAAAACCTTGACTGCTGTTTTTACAAGTGACTATAATGTCTGCGTCAATCATACTTACGACAGATCCTGCAAAGATAAAACCTCAGTAGACTCCTTCTACCTGCATTTTATTTTTTGAATTCTGTGTAACGGGTCCATCAGTACGTGGTATGCTAATCATTATGGACTGCACTATGAATAAAACTGAACTTGCACGCATGAATAATGTTAGCCTGTCTCATAATGACTTCCCTTGTATTGCAGTGTTCCTGGTGGCAGGCTTGAATGCACAATGCAAAATATTGCCGACAACTTTCTTAATACATGTCCCTCTAGAGATTATAAAGGCGTTGAAGGTATTTATTTCTGTCTAAACAGCATATTACTGTGACTACTTATCCCTGTTTTGTTTGATGCTTATTATATTGCTATAACTGTTGGCAGATAAGCTTGATACCTTTATTGTTTTTAATAAAAGAAGACGGGTTACATCATCTACTAAGAGGAAAAGAAGGCATGCAGACAAATCTTTACACCAAGTATGTAATACTGCTCTATGTCTCGCTTTCCTGAGAGTATAAATTGAAGTATAGACCCTTTTTGTTGCGACACAGTGCAGAGGGTAAATTTTCTCCTGAAGTTAATATTGTTATGTTAAACTCATATGCAGACTCCGGAAGGTTCGCTGTTGGATATCTTAAGAAATGCTCATGATCTTTTGTCTCATTGTGATATTGACCTTCCTGAGGTACATCCCCTTCATTATTTTGCAGTAATGCCCTTGATGTGAGCTAATGTTATCATTTAGATTTGCTGAATGGAAATCCATAGTTCTTGATGAAGTTTCCTTTTGATATTCAATTGTGGTATTTTATTCATCCTATGCTGCAGATTGAAAGTAATGACAAGTATCTATATTCTGGGCCACCATTTCTTATTCTTTTGCACCCTGCTCTCGGTCCACTTTGGGAGGTCACCAGACAGAAGGTAAGTCGATGAGAATCTGACAGATTCACCAGTTCAAATCTTTTTTTGTCCCTGTCTTTAGTAATGTGCATTTTGTTCACTTCTAATTCTGCAATCTCATTTAGCACCTGAATGTATTGTTGGTTCATTTTATTTTTTTCCTATATTTTGTATTTCTTCATTGAAATATTGAAGAAATGAATAGCTAAGGTAAGTTATGTTCACCTGACAGTTCTATGGAGGCTCCATACGCAAGGGCTCTGAGTTACAAGTAGAGGTTGCAGAGTTCCTGTGGAGGAATGTTCAGGTTTGAACTTTGAAAAAGAACATTAGGAAATACAAAGGTGTTGTCTCCTTACTAATATTTTTCCCATATCCAGCTTGATGGAAGCCTGATCATAGAGGCTGATAATGTTATGGGCTCAAGTAGGGTTGATGAAGACGGTGAACCCATTCTGCAATATGGACACAGGTAGAAGCCTGTTGCTTTCATTTCTCCAATTTAAGGTTTTCAGAAATGATGAACCCATTTTACAGTTGAAGTTGTAGTAATGATATGTTCATCTCGTAGGTGTGGAAGATGTAGATTACAGAATGTAAGAGTATCAAATGAGGGAATTGACTGGAATTTTGAAGACAATATCTATTGGAAGAATGATGTGCAGCGCATCGAAGCATGTAAGGTTGTACTGCATGGAAATGCTGAGTTTGAGGCAACTGATGTTATCTTAAAGGTTAGTTTGAACCAATCACTGTAGATGTGCATGGAGGAACAGACAAATTCTTTGGGTTGTTTTTTTTTTCCTAATAAACTGGATTTCAGGCCTCCACCTTTCACAGATTATTTGAGGTATTAACACTTCAGTAGTAAATCTTGCCGTCTTCAAATACTTTGAAGCTTTGGAATTCAGTCAGAAGCATTTTTTGTTTGATAAGCCACAAAATACCATGTACAGATCCAATGAATTAGACTCTATTGAATTCAATAGTTTTGACAAGAACAGTAAGAATTTAATCAGAGATAGAGCTTTTAAGCTATCTAAAGTAACATGTTTTCAATATTGAAGTCTGTTTGACCGGTGAATGGAGGAGGTTTCATATCCAATTGTTAGGAGCTCACCTTTCCAGCAAATCTATCAGTAATTTTAAGCCAGATATGAATTTGTATAATAAGTAAAAGCTAACAAACATCTTCTTGTTCTTATCAACTGATGCAGGGAAATCATATATTTGAAGTTCCAAATGGCTACAAAATGAAGATCATGCCAGGAGATTCAGGTCTGTGGACTTTAATTGCAAATGGCTATAATTGCATTGTTGCTCAGTTTGCCTGCCCGACTTTTCCTCGACTTCCTTAAATTCCAAGTTTACATTAAGAAGAGACATAAATGACGGTAAAATGAAAAGACTAAGAAAGCTTTTGTTAGGAAGACAGGTAACCTGAGTAGTTTAATAAAAGGAAATAGGAAAATCTCTTCATGAAACATAGATCAATCCAAAGTGACAGAATCAAGCCTGAGATGACAAATGCTAGGAATGGGACTCCCTTTTATCTAACAGACAGACGTAAATCCCATTTCAAAATGTCTTGCATACATGTCTGCAATGCAATCATCAATTCATACATCTTCATTTCATGGGTTATGCAGGTTTAGCGATTGGATTATATCCTATCGCAGAGAATATGATGGACAGTGGAAGCTGGTATTGGAAGTACGGGATCAATGACACGCATATTCAGTTGGAATTGGTAGAGCTGTAAATCTTATGTATACAAATTATTCTTACCATTGGTGAATGATGGTTCACGGATGGATATGTAACTCACCCTCATAAACTATGCATCCTTCAGGTTAGGTTTAACTATGTACGTTAAACCATATATAACTAGGTTAGTTTCCTTCTATGTATTATATGTCATATTGTAATCATAGTGGTCATTGTACCTTTAGGATCTCTCACTGCAGCTCATGTTACTCTTTTCTCCAATTATTAGTGAGGAAGGGGTTCATCAAGGAACTGAAGTAAAATAAAGAGTTGAAGTAATGAAATAAATTCATTTCTTTCTTCATTTTCTTGAGACATTATAGCCGGTATGACCTTGAGGAGGTTTTGAATTCATCTCATTTCTCGATGAAATTGTGATAATATCTAAACAATCAAAATAGGGAAGAATGAATATTAGACAGTTTCATCTGTGTGCTTAATCTTCACAAATATACATATTATCTTGTATGTAACATTGTAACAAACATAATCTCATACTGTCATCTGATTTTGAGACTGAAAGCAGCATCTGTTCAGTAATCTGAGCAGTGCGTCGGCTTTTCGTCGTGCTTTCAAGGAGCCATCTGAAACTAAGCTTTGAAGAGAAGGGATGCTCCGCGGGTTCATCAGTAGTCGTCTTGCAACCTCCTCTCCTCCATCTTTGCATAACCCCAACAGAAGAGTTATAGAATTTTCCTTCCCCTTTGGAGAACCAAATCTCAGAAGATCAATCAGAATTGGCACTAGAATCCTACTCTTGCCTATCTCCTCACACCCTTCAGAGCATCCCAAAAGTAGAGCAAGAACTGCCAAGGCATCATCTGTTATCCCAGCCTTGTCATCCATCAACAGATCAATGAGCATAGGGACCGCCCCGGCAACCACCAGACTGACCTTGTTAGCAGGGCAGACTGCAAGGTTGAAGAGAGCAACGGCTGCGTCCTTTTTACCAGCCGGAGTTCCTTCTTTCAAAAGCCCCACCAGTGCCGGAATGGCTCTTGGTCTTTTTCCAATAGTCACCTTGCAGTCATCGATCATGGACAAGCTGAAAATTGCTGCTGCTGCATTCTCTCTAGCTTCCATTGTGTTTCCTGATTCCAACACATCGATTATGTTATCAATTGCTCCTGCAGCCATTATCAAAATCTTGTTGTTGTTGAAGATGGAAAGGTTGAGTAGCGCGGTGACAGCATTTTCCTGAATTCTTGGTTCATGTGATCTCAGCAATGTCACTAGGAAAGGAATAGCTCCTGCCTCGGCTATTATTCTTCTGTTATCCATGCCTGTTTTAGCAAGCAGCCGAAGCTCGTATGCTGCTTGTCTTTGGATATCTGGTGAACCTGTGGCCAGTTTTCCCACCAGAAACTCAGCTGTTAACTTCACAGCATCAACTGCAGCTTTTACTACAGAAATGTGATCCACAGCATTTTCGCACGAATCTCTTTTACTGTTGCTCCTCTCCAAATCTGAAGAAGATGATTGAGATGATCCAATTTCTGGAACATTGTTTTCCTCACACCATTGATGCAATAGACTCTTCAGTGCATAGTTAGGTATAAGGGCCATGTGAATAAGCTTCTGTCCGCTTTTGGGGCATGTTTGGTGCCCTGAATTGATCCACTGAGCAATGGAATTTCGATCATATGTATGTCCTGATGCTACTATCACAGGATCTCTCATCAAGTCTAGTGAAATCGGGCATCGAAATTCATCTGGGATGTTGGCAATTATGGATTGTGAAGAAGAGGAGTGATCGTAGTATCTATTTGAGGGTGTGGAACCTAGCAGCTTGAACTCTTCCTTGTTGGTTGCTTCGAACTCATTATCGACGAAAACCATGGATTTGCAATATGAAAAAAGGGAGATGAGGTTGTTTATGTTGCATACCACAATTAATCCACCACTTCCTGCTTGCTTTTGAGCTTCTGCCTCTAGCTTTGAAATCTCTTCCTCATAATCCATTGAACTTCTCAACCCAATGCTGCTCAGTACATCCTTCACTTTGCCCAACTCTACAAACCCTTTGTTCTTCTTGTTCCTTTCATTGTTGCTCCCCATCAATACCAAAAGCTCTTCTCTTATCTTCACCTCTTTAAGGTCAATAAACAACTCTGCCCTTTTCGCTTGCCGGTGAAGAAGCTCAATCTGCTCTCTAATATCTGCCGTAATATTCAGCAAACTCACAGGCAAAATATCAAGTGCTCTCCCCAACTCCTTCACCAACACATAGAACTGATTCGAAACCAGCTCCATCTGCATGAGTCCCCACAAGAAACTGCAATCCTTACACTCTTGAATCAAAGACTTGACTCGTCGAATCACAGAGAAGAGCTCGGTGAGGCACAGGATTGAAGATGGAGGGAGAGGGCCGTTAGTTTCTTGAATCTCTTCGAACAAAGAAGAAAGAAGCTTGATCCTCCTTATCATGGTGGAGATATTCCTGACCTGAAGAAAGGGAAGCTTTTCCATGGAACATATCTCATTGCATATGTGAATCAGTGACTCTAAGAAAGACCCGGTTGGCAAAAAGCCTGAAGAAACCAACATTGGAGGAATTAGAGCCACATCCATGGTTCAAAACTCTCTTTAATTCTCAGAGTATGAGTATGTTTCTGTTAGATGTTATTACTGAAACATCTTGTTCTTCTTAGCTAAGCTAGGATTTTTCAAATTCTTGAACAAGAATGAGGTTTTGTTTCTAGTTTGGATATTGAAATAATGTGGAAAGAGAAGAATGGTAATTTAATTGCATGGACTCTTGACTGTTTCTGTTTGGATTAGTTTAGAGACAAGTTAGACAACAGAAAATATAGAGAAGTGAGCAAGTTAGGGATTCATGGGTTGCTGCCACTTGGCGCAACCTCTGCCATTTTGGTTTGTTATGTTACCCGCCATTTTTTATATTTCAAAAACTTAGATAGCAAAATATTTTTTTTTTTGGTCGAAATTAGATAGGAATATGTTGAGGAATGCTACCCATGTCAAACCAGTACTTGGTGACCTAATTCTAATGTTCATAAGTTCATTTGTGGTTTCATAATACAAAAATATTGATAATGTGTCCTTATATGGAATTATTGGGAAGTTTTGAGCCTTGGGTGGCTCTTATACCATGAATATAGACTTTTGGCAACTACAAAATATTTGTAGTCACGCTTTATATGAAACTGATTTCTTTTTATAGCAAATCACATATACATCCTCTAAAAGGGTTTGACGCATAATAAAATTCACTTGTGTTGTTGTTAAACAAATAAGGACCGTTTTTAACAATTAAGGACAATTTTTTTTCTACATGTCATGTATCATGATTTAATTTACCAAACTAACCATACACTAATTAAATATACTTTTAGAAGAGAAAAGTCTCTCATTTTGAGATTTTTTAGTAAATGGAATACAATAGCAGATTTTTAATAATTTAATGTAATAACAGTTAATTTCAGTAAAAGTAGTAGCAGGGGTTAACATTCCAGTAGAAATAGTAGTTAGGGGTTAACATCCTAGTAGAAGTAGTAGTAGGGGTTAACATCCTAATGGTAGCAGTAGCAGCAGCAGCAACAACAACAGTTAATTCTAGTAGTAATAGCATAGGTTAACATAACAACACAGTAGCAACACACAACAACAACAACACGTAAGAGCAGCAGCATCACATAGCAGCAACATGAATCAACAACACGCGGTAGCAGCACGAAAAACACGCAGTAGCAGCACACAACAACAACACGACACAACAACACCACATAATAGCAACACATAAAAACAACATGAATCAACAACACGCGGTAGCAGCACATAACAACAACAAGTAATGTAGTTGTACACAGTAACAACATGAATCAATAACATGTAGTAGCACGAAAAGCATGCAGTAGCAGCACGACAAAACAACACCACACAGTAACAGCACATAGAAACAACATATAACAGCAGCACATAGCAGCAACAAGGAGCAGCATATAGCAACAGCAGCAGCACATAGCAGCAACAAGCAGCAGCACATAGCAGCAACAAGCAGCAGCACATAGCAGCAACAAGTAGCAGCACATAACAGCAGCACATAGTAGCAGCAGCAGCAGCACATAACAACAATACACAGTAGCAACACACAACAACAAGTAACAGCAACACACAGTAGCAGCATGAATCAACAACACACAGTAACAACACACAACAACAACACAAATTAGTTGTACACACTAGAAACATGAATCAACAACACGTAGTAGCAACGCACAACAACAACACACAGTAGCAGCACGAAGAGCACACATTAGCAGGAACAAACAGTAGCAGCAGCAGCAACAACACATAGCAGCAAAAAGTAGTAGCAGCACATAACAACAACACACAATAGCAACACACAACAATAAGACGTAATAGCAGCACACAGTAGCAGCATGAATCAACAACACTTGATAGAAAAATTCATTTGTGACTGCTACTATTGATAGGGAAAGTTCATTTATGAATTATGCTACTGTTCGGTTCTACTACTGTAGAGAACTTATTCTTTTTTATTTTATTATTACACTCGTTGTACTCTTATTGTAGTTATGCTACTGCGCTCATGTTTTTCAAGTTTCTGCTACTACATGAAAATTAAGTCTCATCCAATTATACAGTTATATGCATTCATCCATCCAATGTCATCACCTTGTAGACATCGACAACATTTCTAAAAAACCTGCTACTACACTAGCTGAATTTTTCATTCTTTCTCACCTCAATTTTGCCCTTATCACCTTTCAAATCTCTAACCCCCAATTGACTCACCTTCACTTTCAAATCCTAAACCCAGCCTCTCCCCATACTTGAAAATGAATTGGAGTAGAGCACCACAATTTATGTAAAACACAACATTTTCAAATCAGTTGTAGAGAATGAAGATGTTGATCTGAGGCTTCGTCGCTAAGTTCCAAAGTCCGTCGTCAAGCCCTATCGAGCTCGATATAATACGGCGACTCGTTGGGCTTAGCAACTGGGTCGGCCTAGGAGGAGACCCGAACTCGGCTGATGGATCCTCGGCCGGACAAGCTTGAGCGAGATGAGGATCGGTGGAGCTCGCGAGGTTGGAGGAGGAGAGAGAGGGAGAAGGCGGTTCCTGGTCGAGTCGGGAGGGACGGTGGCGTTTGAGGTACACTACAAGAAGAAAGGCCTTAGCCGACAAAAAAAAAACCAGGCCGACGAATCAATTTTTCGTCGGCTAAACTATATATTCGTCGGCTATAGTCATCTTTAGCCGACGAAAATAAAATGTCATCGGCTAAAGAATTTATTTTCGTCGGCTAAAGTCGACGACTTTAAACCTTCTTTAACCAATGAAATTATATTTTCGTCGGCTAAAGATGACAGGAAGTTAGTATGGTTTACTAATATCGTCTGTTTTTTTTAATGTATTTTTTCCTTTAGCCGACGAAATAGACTATAATTCATCGGCTAAGATGGTTTTTGCCGACGAATAACCTAATATTTCGTCGGCTATAGTTATTTTTTAATTTTTTAATTACATACTATAGCCGACGAATACGTTAGGGTATTCGTCGGCTAAATCCTAAAATTTTTCTATTACCTACTATAGCCCTATATTCGGTGGTTATTTTGCGTAAAATTTTTATACGACTTGTTGCGTGTCATCGGTTTAAAACTATTTTCAGTTGGAGGTCCAGCCAAAATAAGTAATTTAGACGGTCGAACGACCTTTTCCGTGCGTTTAGGGGTTTGACTTACGAGATTGACCGTCCGGATCGAGCCTTTATTTTTTTCGGATCAAATTGAATTTTTTCCCATACATGTATTTTATCATGATGGTCAGATCTGACGGCCGGATTTCTGTTTCTCAAGTTTGATCATCACAATCACAACATGCCTACTAATGTTGTATAACTTGTTTACCAAGTGTTAAGTAAATGTTCCGTTTCAAAAACAATTTATGCGTAGAACCTTCAAACGTAAAAAAGTCGTGAAATAAGACATGACCAGAATGGTGAAATACGTCTACGGTTGAAAAATCACGGTATTCCGGACTTCCGGTCATCTCTCGGTGCTGATAGTTGCGGTCAATGCAATTTTCCATTCTTTCTCCCTATGGGTAGCCCTATGTTCGGTGGTTATTTTGAGTAAAATTTTTATACGACTTATTGCGTGTCATCGGTTTAAAACTATTTTCAGTTGGAGGTCCGGCCAAAATACGTAATTTAGATGGTCGAACGACCTTTTCCGTGCGTTTAGGGGTTTGACTTACAAGATTGACCGTCCGGATCGAGCCCTTATTCTTTTCGGATCAAGTTGAATTTTTTCCCATATATGTATTTTATCATGATGGTCAGATCTGACGGCCGGATTTCTGTTTCTCAAGTTTGATCATCACAATCACAACATGCCAAATGTATAAAAATACTTTTAGCCGATGAATTTCAAAGGTTTAGCCGACGAATTTCAAAGGTTTAGCCGAAGAATTTATAAAGTTTATCCGACGAGTTTAGAAGGTTAAGCCGACGAGTTTCAAAGGTTTAGCCGACGAATTTCAAAGGTTTAGCCGACGAACTTCAAAGGTTTAGCCGACGAATTTCAAAGGTTTAGCCGACGAATTTATAAAGTTTAGCCGACGAATTTCAAAGTTTTAGCCAACGAGTTTAGAAGGTTTAGCCGACGAATTGGTATATAGCCGACGAAATTTGTATCTTTAGCCGACGAACAACTTATTTCGTCGGCTAAAGTTTTCGGGTTTAACTGCGAAACCCTAGCCGCCTACCTCATTTCAGCAATTTTTTCCCTCCTCCCTCCTCCCTCCTCCCTCCTCCCTCCTCCCTCCCTCTCGGTCTCCTCCCTCCTCCCTCCCTCTCCCGTCGCCGCCTCCTCCCTCCTCCCTCTTCCCTGCCTCCCTCCCTCTCGGTCTCCGCCGCCTCCGTCGCCGCCTCCTCCCTCCCTCCCTCCTCCCTCCGATCTCCCGTCTCCGCTTCCTCCCTCCTCCCTCCTCCCTCCTCCCTCCTCCCTCCCTCCCTCATTTCATAATGTCATTTGCAGATGTTAAATGGAAATCAAAATTACTTAGAATTCAATCATACCTCAAACCACCGATATCGATTATACTACTCATTACTTTAAGTACACCAACTAATATCAGATTAGTGTCATTCTGATGTTTTTCTTTATGGATCTTGAATCAAGAGTTAAGTCTCATTCCAAATTCAAATGAGAGAATATGCAACGAACCTATAGATATCGGACCACCAATACACTTAGCATCGATATAATTGTCCTCTCTTTCCCTACGACTATGAGAGACTTTGGTACCGTGAGATTATTTTCACAAATAAATGGTAAAAGTGCATGAAACGACAATTGGTCATAAATAAAAATTTGTAATCGGTCAAACTGATAATTGTGTTTTCATTGTTTTTTGTTTTGTAACACGAAAATTGTATTTAACATTCTTTAGAGTGACGGAGTAATTAACCTCAACAATCTTCTTAAAGAGTCGTGTTCGCTCTCATCTTTAAATACGTAAATCATTATATTAGGATGCTAAATTTTGATATTTCTTGACACAAACCAATCTCAAACCGTAAAATTTTCCTAGTCTAGCAACTAATAATAATAAATCATCAGCTGTTATTCTTGCAACAAATCAGTTGAGTTAGTGTAATCACAAACAATATTTACCATTATAGTGTTCAGTTGGCACCACAGAGGTTAAGATTCCTAAATTTCTTTTGCACCTTTCATGTTTCCTCCTTGTGGACAAATCCAACTTTCTTGATTATGTGATTTACTTTCCTAATGAATTATCCTCTGTCCAGGCAAATGAAATATCTAATCTTTCTCGATGAACCAGCATGCCCCAATGCCCCCATTATAACTATCAATAGCGCATGATATATAGTAGTGCCGCATCTCCAATTATTTCTATTGGTTTTTGTTTCCAAGATGTAAACAACCATACATGATTTCACAGATGAATAGAAATATTTTAAGCCTATTTGGAGTAAGATTAAGGTAAAAAAAAATTAATAGGATTATTCACATAATCCATTCTCTCTTTGGGGATATTTCGAGTTGTGAGGGAGAGTGGGAAAATATGGTTCGAATTAGAATAAAAAATAGTTAGATCCCTTCAAATGTAACCGAAAAGAGGTCTATATAAGTGAATGTAATGTAAAGAAGATTTACTCGATCATTATAGAAATGTGCAAGTAATGAAGCCATGAAAGGAACTCATGCGCCTCGCTCAAGCTCATCCTGTGCAGCTTGCAAGTTGTTGAAGAGGAGATGCGTCCCGACCTGCATATTTGCACCGCATTTTCGCTCCGACGAGCCGTTGAAGTTTGCCAAAGTTCACAAAGTGTTTGGGGCAAGCAATGTGAGCAAGATCCTTAGTGAAGTGCCTGAGGAGCAGAGGGAGGACACCGTAAGTTCACTCGCGTATGAGGCCGAGGCGAGGCTCCGAGACCCTGTTTATGGTTGCATTGGCGCCATAGCTATGCTGCAGGGAAAGATGGTGGAGCTTCAACATGATCTTGCTATTGCTAGAGCTCGTCTCTCTTCTTATGGCCATCCAACTTCATCAGTTTCTTCTTCTGCGTCTTCTTATGCAATGTTAGAGGATCACCTTGGTGAGGCTAACTTCGCTGGTTTTCCTGCTTGTAGTGGATTTAGCAATGGCTTAAATCAGAGCTCAACTGAATTTATAAGCCAACATGGAACAACCAGTGGTTTTAGCTATCCCCCATATATACAATAAACTCTGATCTCTCTGTTTCCTCTCCTTCTTGAGATGTTAATACTTTGTGATCATAATCAGTAAACTGATAGAGCAATTCTGTGGCTACCAAGAACAAAAAAAATATATATATATATTAGAAGTTCAGAACAGTTCTGCAAACCCAGCATGCACTTGCTTTAAACATGAATTGTAATTTTGTTCTGTATAATTCTTTATACTAATTGCCTTTAGATACTCCCAAACATGTTCTTGGAACCCAAGAGATCCGGAGTATACAGTTTAGAACCTACTGATTTGTTTCCATGGTAGTAGAGACTAGTAGGTTAGGAGCTAATTTGTCTGTTGCAGTGTTTGCTTTTTCGGATGTTTCACTGTAGTATTAGCCCCAAATTTCACCAGGGTATTGCCTTTCAAGGCTGGGAACTACACATATATCGCAATATGAGACGGAAAAACTAATCGAATCAGCATTGCCAACGATTGAAAACCCAACAAAATGGGAGCTTAACACAGAGAACACACGTAATATGGAAGCTGATTGATGATACTGAACAAATACACTACAGAATGATGAAGTACAACAACTCTGTAGCAAAGCAACTACTCATGTACACACAGCATAGGCCTTTCTGCTCCCAAATGTTTCAAGCTAGCTGCAAACCTATGGATGATATAATTCTGTTGCTCCTGCAATCTCAGCTCACAACTTCTTACCTGTATCAAACACACCAAAACAACAAACATCACACCCTAAACATAAACATAAATATAAACATAAACCAATCTCAGTGAAATATAACCCGCGCAAAGCACCAATGTGATAAGTTCAGACTAGATCGTAAAACAGTTGCTTGTAGAATAGGCATTAAAAAACAAATGTTCAAAGCGCAAATGCAAGAAAGATCGTGGGAATCGGTACCGGAAGAATGGGAGTATTTGGTGCGCTTCTTCCTCATCTTCTCCAGCTCCAACTGAGCATCCATAAACATGTTCAACCTCTCCACCTCAAGCTCCTTAGTAAAAGCCATCCTCTGCTTCTCCAGCTCAACCTCCTGATCCTGCTTCGACCTCTCCATCCTCTCATAAATCTCCCCAAACTTCAATATCGCCCTAGCCAATTCCCTACACGCCGCCCCACCCCCCAACCCTACTCCCCCCTCCTCCTCCTCCTCCTCCTCCTCCTCCTCCACGTCATCATCGCTCTCCGGGCTTGGCGGGTCGGCGGCTCTGAGGGTCAGGGCGAGCGTGAGCGGCTGCTTTGTGGGTCGGTTCAAAACGGCGGCGTTTGAGGAGGAGGGGACTCCGATGAGGGAGTCGAGAGTATCGTAGAAGATCCAGGACGACGGGAAGGACTTGGACTTTTCGAGCTTGAACTTCTTCTTCAGCGTGTCGATTCGGTTCTTGCACTGCCCGTCCGTCTTGTAAACGGCGCCGTCACGGAGCGAGTTGACGGCGTCCGCGACTTCTGTCCAGTCCTTCTGGCGGAGGTTGCCGCGGTTGAGACGGAGGTAACGGTCGCCCCAGGCTGTGATCAGCACTGACGTGGCGTCGTCGCTCCAGCAGTCGTCGCGGCCGCCCGGGGCGTAGGGCCGGGTCGGGCGCTCCATGGGTCGGGTTCGGGTTTAGAGAGATGGGAAGAGAGAGATGATGGTGGCGGTTTTGGGGGAATGGGTTTGCGAATTGAGATGAGAGAGGAAAAGGATCGGGCTCGGAAGGGAATGGAAATCTGGCCGTGGATTCGACCGGCGGTGACGTCAGGTTTCCTTTTGGGGTTGGACAGCCTTGTAACTGTTTTAGTTTAACCATGTGGAACTGCTTTGGCTTGCAGCATGCGTTCCACATGTCCCACCTTTCTGTCGGATGGTTCGTTCGTTTCACTCTCCAGATTTTACCACCTTTTTTTTTTTACCTTTTCTACTGGTCAAGAGAGGCGGTGAAATTATTCGTCCGATCGGTCGCCCGACCCTAATGTGGAGAAATACGGGAAACAATTTTGGTAACTCATGATTTCAGATAACAGAAAACTACACAGTACACGTAAAACAAAGAGTCTAAATATATAATGATAGCTCAGTATCATTTGGTCTAGCAATATAATCTTCTCTTAATAAGTATAAAGTTGTAAGTTCGACTTACGAAGTTATAAAATGTGATAAAAAAAAAACCTATGATGTCAAACAACTAAAATCAAGATGAGATAGTTTGAGTGATCATCACGACAAATGATAATATACAATAGGGTGTCATCTTTATACAACATATGGTCTATTATACGAGCGTTGATTTCAGCTATTAGCAATTAAAATGTGATGTTCACAAAATCAATAAGAACATTCGAAACATGTTTACGTCATTTCTAAATATAATGAGACGATTCTCTATAATGTAAACATGGGACATTTTATCCTAAAAATCCTATGAATTTATATTTCTTATTTGTAATCTTTGATTCATAATCCTTCAATTGATCTATAATAACTAAACCCCCTTCTTATTTGTATACAAGCGTTGATTTCAGCTATTAGCGATTAAAATGTGTTGTTCATAAAATCAATAAAAACATTCGAAACGTGTTTAAACTGTCATTTTCAAACATAATGAGACAATTCTCTATAATGTAAACATGTGCCGCTTTATCCTTAAAAACACTGAACTAATATTTCTTATTTGTAATCTTCGATTCATAATACTTCAATTGATCTACAATAACTAAACCCCTTTTACGCATCTCATCCAAAACCTCCTTTGCCTCACCAAACCTGTCGAGCTTAATGAGCTTCACAGCCAACCTCCCAAAAGCCTCCGTGTCCAACCACGTGTCCTTCCCGCTAAAATGCCTCACAAACTTAACCGCTTGCTCGAAAAATCCGCGGCTCAGCAACGAATTAACAACGTACACGTGGGTCGACAGCAGCACCGGCACTCCATCGTCCGCCATCCTCTTCAGCAGCACCATAGCCCCATCCAACTTCCCCTCATTGCACTTGGCCAGCACCAGCGCGTCGTACGTACGCGCGTCCACCTTCAGCCCCTCCTCCTCCATAGCACTCAAAATCCCGGCCGCCTGAGCCAAATCGCCCGAGAAGCAATGCCCCATGAGAAGATAATTATACGACGTCAGATCCGGCGGAGCCCCGGACTTCCTCATCAGCTCCACCACGCGCCGCGCCTCTTCCATGTTCCTCTGCTTCTTGGTAAGCAGATTCAGAATCGCGTGGAAGCTACACGCGTTCAGGCCGTAATCCTCACGCGCCATCAGCTCCACCACCCGCAGCGCCTCCTCGACGCGCCCCAGCTTGCAGAGGCGGGAAATGAGAGCATCGTAGGCGCTCTTGCGCGTGAAGCCTTTGGGGAGACGCGCGAGGGTCTGGGAGAGATCGGGGAGGAGGGAGAGGGAAGCCTCGGAGTTGGTGATGAACTTGAAAGTGTTGACGGTGTTGAAGCAGTGGTCCTTCACGCGCTTGGTGAGGAGGTGGTGGAGGTTGTCGAAGTCTCTGGATTCGCCGGCGGCGTTGACCAGGAGTTAGTAATGGGCGACGGTGGGCTCATCGGGAATAGAATTTACGGGATTGGTGAAGAGACGGGCGGCGATGGTGAGGATGGGTTGGGAATTTGGGGGTTTGTGGGAGATTTTACGGAGGAGGAACATGATTCAGGGTTTAACAGAAAATGGTGGCTCTGAGGGGGTTAGGGTTTAAGGTTTAAGCTGCTGAAAAGAGAAAGGTAGCAGACCCAATGGCCCAAACCCGAGTTGGCAGCTATTGCGAAAATGGGCTTTGCTTGATATAAGTCCATTGGGTATGGCGATCACACCATTAGGCAAATTCTTTTATCTGAAAACTTTTCGAGTTTGTTTCAATTTTGTTTTAATTGTAGGGAAGTGAAATTTGCAGTCTCTGTTTTATAGACGATAATGTACACGTCACTGTTTTCTTATCATCTTCAAAGATGGTACCAAAAAAGAAAAGATTTTTTTAGCTGGACTGTCTTTTTTCCTTCATTCGGATTTTAGGTCCAGATTATGCGGATATGTGTTACCGGTTAGACATCTTTGAGAATTTGTCTTACTTTTACTTAGTCTTTTCATCCAAAGTTGAATTGTATCCAAACTATATATATAGGGCAGAAAACAGGATCACCAAGACAAGAAAAGAAGGGAGATATGGCTCTGCATGGAACAAATAGCAATGCTTGTAGGTTGTTAACATGCATGAGGTATGGGGCATCTCATAATAACGACAGAGATTGATCGATGATTTTCAAAATTACGTACATCTAGAATGATGAAGATTTTCAATAATTTTGTGGACCAAAACTCATGTCGTCCTCGATCCAACATATGAACCAAGAATAGTGTTTCTTCAGAGATGTGACTATCCTTCAAACAGAACGAACCCACGACTTTCACTGTGATCAAGTTTTGATTGCATGCAAAGACAGAGAACTTGTTGTATATGCCGACTTATTCATGAAGATCGTGACCCAACTCACAATTCAACGACAAGATCGAATTTCATGTTGCGAATTCTGCATTTCGTTAACCTAGCCAACAACTCCTTAAATATATTTCGAGCAGTTCGCAATCTTCATTTGGCTTGCTAATCGTATTTCAACAAGACATTATAACGAGCAGATTGCATCTCTCGCTCTCTCGAAAACGACCGGCCGGTACGTTGTGGCACTGTGGGTTAGCATCACCATCAAGCCATTTGCAAAATTCAAACCTAATATTCCGTATGGCGACGAATGCAGAGACATCAGAATCATAGGAGAAGGTGGAAATGTTGGTTGTCCCTGGTCCGGCTTCTTTTCTGAAAAGACGTCAAGGGGTTCAAATCAGTAGCTAGCTGGAAAAAAGGGAGACAATAAACACATGCTTCAGCTTAAGGGAAAGAATAATAAGAACCCCCTTATATATTTATCTAATGCATGCGTATGAACTGAAGCTATATCCCACCTAGCAGGCAAATAGGCAATGCATATAATCCATGCATATCCGTTGTGAGAAAGCAGAGGTTGATATCTTTGCTGCGCTCCTACGTTCTTATCAGATATACAGATCGACATGGCTATTTGGCTTCTTCAGCTTTATGCCTTTACACAGATCGAGGGAAAGGGAGAGGCCGAGAGGGAGGGAAAGATATATCGGATATATATATATGCCTTCATCTTTGGTCCCTGTAGGTGTAGGAACCTTGTTTGTCTTATCACTTGGGTAATTTTTGCCGACTCGTCGTCTGCTATATAGTGCTATCTTTCTCGAACAAGCTGGATTAGCCTCTGGCCTGCTGTATCTGAGAGAGTGAGACACTGATCATATCTGATATCTCACCAACTGATTGGTGAATAGGCTAATATCTCCGCATCTTTGTTCTTAGTTGCCAGTGATTGGTGAATCATACGAGTCATGTGTCCACACACCAATGTATTCTTGTGTATTTCTAGATTTCTCTGGTGCAGAGATCGAACTAGCCAGCTAGGTAGAAATTGAATGATAACAGAAGTAATTAAGAAATGATCGATCAATTCATCCAACTCTATGTTCACTCAAGTTTCTAGCTTCGTGACCTAACAAACAAGCTAACGCTACGTGCATAAACTTATGAGTGTATCCGATACATGCATAAACAATTTAACTTAAATATTTCTCTTTCAATCGTATCGCATTTAAAAGAAGAGTCACTGATCTCCAAATGCATCATCAGCATTAGGGTTCCATCCCTGATAATTAGCTAATACTTGACTCTTCACCATTTCAACACATAACTCAGACCTAGCTAAGCCAATCCTTGAAACTACAGCTAAGAAGAACTGCAAGCATTCGATTCGCATCCCTGTCCCTGGCTTACATCTCATTCTTCGATTCCCCTCTGACTTTGTACAGACTCGCAGAGCATCTTGCAAGAAGAAATTAAAAGGTCGGTACGTACTGACATCGTGATGATTCGACGGCCATGGCATCATCAAATTGTTGCAGCTAGCTACTAATCAATACACACATGATACACCATTATGACTTGTTCTACATCAATGACTGTTTAATTTCTTGTTTTCTAGTTGTAGATCCCCCATATCTACCTAACAGTTTTGCAGAAACCACCAGAGCTGGAAAGATGGTACAGCTTGTTCTTTTCGTTTTCAATAGCTAGCTGCAGAGTCGACTCGAGTCTTCCACCATCAACATCGATAAGTTAATTACGAAATCAACTCTTCATAAATTAAGGGACCAAATTTATCGACACAAATGATATATGGGAAAGTTTTTTTTTAATACATAAATAGTTTTTAATGATAAAAAAAAATAACTAGCATTTCTGTGAGTTAAACTCACAATCTTCTATTTAAAATAAGTCAAATAGACTATATCACTAAGCTAAATAGTATATTGTATGTAAAATCATTTTACAGTGGAAATTTAAGATCCATGTGATCTCCCTTTTTAGTTTCTATAATCCGGCGAGCCACACAGGTAAAGCTTACGACAAACTTAACATAATCCGGTGGTTTGCTTACCTTTATCCCGACCCTATTCCTTCGTTTAGTTTACACATCCTCCCATAGCAGCCCTATGTACGTAACAGATACCCTAACGATTTTGAAGGGTCACCTAGAATTTGGTGACTAGTTAGTTTTCTATAACGAAGGTCAAATAACAAAATACTGGACATGTTTATTGCACCCCAAAAACAATAATGCAAATTCTTAGAAAACAAGCATATATATATGGCCATCGCGTATTATTTGGGATAATCTTGATTCTTAACAAGGAATGGATCACATGGTTTGGGGCATTTCGACATTTGTTTTTAGTGAGACAGAGGTCGCTAAAGACATGGATGAACAGATTATATATTTGTTTAAAACCATATCAACCTGATTATAAGCTACTTTCGGAGATACGGGATCCCAATAATTAACTGGATAGGCATACACGACCTCTCCCGTAGCTATAGTTTAATGTATTAAGTTGTTAACAAATATACATGTAGACTTTTCTGGAGTACACTCAATCCACCACATCTTATAGTATATGTACTGATGTACATTACGTACCAAATACTTAATTAATTATAGTATTTTTCAATTAATATTGCTACAATTTTAAGTCATCAGTGTTCAGACCTCAACGGCTCAAAATGTGGATCGTGTGGTGTAATGAGATTATATGCGAGCATATCACAACTTACTTATAAAAATCACGATCAAATAACTCTAGGCTTTAGTTTATTATCTAGCATGGAATATTTAAACGGGAACGATGCATAGTAAACATGTGAAAAGATTCTACTGTAATTATTCCGTTTGTTGTGAAGTTTATTTTTCATGATTGTAATTCTCGTTAATCAATGAAAAAAAAATTCATTCTCATGCAAAATTTGTAAAAAGAGAATAACTACACAAGATGAGACATGTATTTGTTCCATCGAAAATTATACAGCGCACCCGGGTGATCTCACCGTTCACTCATCCGTGCCCGGCCCCACCCGACGTCTCACCGGCGATCTCGTCGTTCAATTTCCGGGTGTGCGGCGCACCCGGGTGTGCGGCGCAACCGGGTGCGCCGAATACGCTCTCTTGTTCCATGTATCATATCTAAATCCTCGACTTTTCAAGACTACGTGATTGAGCTTTTAATAAACTTTTTGGGTCCTCATAAACCTTATGTGCATCATTTCCGCTATATACATATTCTGCACTTGGCATGGAGATTTTGAACCCAAAAGGTGGAAACAATCGCGAAAGAGAATTAGACACAAAAATTTCGCACCCCCCAAATGATATCCAGTTGAATCATTGCCAAATACGTACATGACTTCATGAACTTTGTGCAATATTATACATGACTGTGAATCGTGCCTGCAGCAAAATCTATGAATCTGAATATATAAGAGTAAAAAGACCACACGTCCACGCCCACTTAGAGAATTAAGATTCTAGCAGCACTGAACGAGATTTTATCCTAGCTTTTTGACAAGAATATATATCAGTACAGAGCACATTTATCGATCTCGTTTGTTTCCCATGTCCGTCCGTGATCACATTCCAAATTGGCTCCAACTCCAAAAGGAAACGAAAACTATGCTCGGATTGGAAGCGCGCTGTGGGCGCAGAGCATATATATAATGCACTTCCTCATTAGATAGCTGCTTCTTATTATAAAAGAGCTAGATAGGAATTATATATAACAGCTTCAATGAAATTTCTTGGCGAATCTTAATAAACAGATTGTTACATGTTACTCTAGTTCAACCCCTATAAACAGAAAGCAAGCGCGCACGACTATGTGGCAGGCACAATGCATGTATCGACACCACTTTTGATTAGCTTATTGCTCGATCATAATCATATTTTGACATTCTCCACGTAATCTTGGTTTCTAGATTAGTTATATTCCAAAGAATCGAATCTGTATAAAGTCTATAAACTATACTAATCATAGTTTATTAGAACTTAATCCTAATTATCTGGCATTGATTTGTATAAACAAATCAAACCACTTCTTGGAGTAGTTGAAGAAGCTAATGATACCTTCTTTTAAAATATATATATATATATATATATATATATTATTATTATTTTTAAAGGAAGAAGTTAATGATACCTGTAGGGGTACATACATAAGTAATATAACTAATAGAAAGCTCAAAATAAATAACTGATCACACCAAGCTGCTATAGTACTTGTTTCGGTACAAGTCAGGATCTATCCTATTGATATTTTAAAGGTTAGAGGAGGATGATAAAACCCAATGTAGTGTCGGCTCTCTGAGTTTTATATGCCGCTTTCAATTTCTTACTTCTGTTACAACGTAACTGCGTGTATAGGCAGGCGAATGACTAGTTGAATGAGTACTCAAGATTATTTTTCATTCTTGTATGTGTTTGCTTAACTACGAGCTCCCTGGTGATCTGTTATAGTTTTGCATTGGCTTAGTAGGCTACTCCGGATTTTTTAGCCAGGCAAATAAGGTGAATATAATTTATCAAAATTTTAAATATCTACGTCCATTAATATTGTAAACTATGGTAAAATGAAATGAAAAATATTTGATCCTTAATAGCTTCATATATCCATAGACAATAATTCCAGTCTGCAGTGCAGTGATGGGATTTAATCCCCAACAGAGAACATAATTAAGAGAAACGGAAGACAAGTTCACATGGTTTTTTCTTCATTTTCAAGGTATGATCCATGTGACAGTCGATCATACATCTTCCTAAAACGTCGTTCCAAATCTCCGACAAAATATTCCGGTCTGCGGAATGTTCATCGTGATTTATAAATAGCAGGAGAGAGAGCTGGAGATTAATATTCTCAAATCGGGTGAGACCCCACTCCAAAAGCCAGAAGCTTAAAAAGGGCCTTCATGTTCATCCACTTCACCAACCAGGTTTTACGTAACACTGAATGATTGTATCAATTCTTTTTGCTAAAGACACCGAAGACATGACCTAGACAGATCTCAGCTGCATGCATCCACCTCCGTCAGTCCTCTAGCATCATATAATTAAGATCTATATGAAAACACCCACAGACCTAACTCATTCAATACATACATATATAGCAAATTGTACACTTTAATTTTAACTTGAATTCTATTCAATATGTTTTGATATTTTAGGGACAATGCATATATGGTGGATCAAGAGGACTAATATACATGACATATATTTGTTTTTTTTTAATACTAAAAAACTAAATTACACGTCAACTCATTTAAGGTCGCCGGCTCTAAAAAGGTTGAAATTCACTTCATTCCTAAATGACTGGAAAGTTCACCTCCTAATAGTGTTATCGGTCTAGGTTGTGACTCAAGTTGGCCAAAAACGTTTGCGACAAGGTTTGCCCTCCCACAAAACATGATGAAAAGAAATAGCTGAAAAGGACAAAACAATGGTTCTAATGTCCTTGATGATTTGAACAAGCTTTCAGGGGCGCTTGCATTTTGCAATGACATAATTGATGACGAGAGGAGAATCACCCTCAACCTGAATATATTTGCACCTCAACTCTTTTGCTTTGATGCGGTTCTGCAATGGGAATGTTGGTTTCATGACATACATTTGTATTCATTATTGATTTCAAGAACTTCTAACCAGAAATTACATGTAGTCGATCATACAACACACAATGTACATGATTGATTATAAAGAACATTTGATTAGGTTTAAGATGCTTGAGCATAGTTTATCAGCTAACGATTATGATACTAGTTTAAGCTTAACATGCTTGCACATAATTTTCTTCATGGAAGTGATGAAACAATTAATAATTCTAATGAATAAGGTTAATTGCATCATCAATACTAAACATAAGATTAAAGAGTAGGATGAAAGCAAAGACGTATGTAAGCAAAATTATAATACGCATAAACGTGCACCAAATGCGTAGAAATTTGGACCTAGAAATTTATACCCATAACACAAAACTAGTAAATTATGGAGGGTAAGATCTCAAATTTTGTAGATTTAGCTAGGATTTATTATTGTTTGTTCAACTAATCTAACTTAACGTAAAAATCAAAATCTATTAGTTTAAACGACTGTATCTAAACGAAACCTTAATATATATATGCCCATGATTGATTTTCATTTAAAAACAAACTCAGAGAAAAAAAAAATTCGCAAATGATTGATGAGAGTACTAACAGCGGCCAGCAACCAGAGAAAAGGCCAAGTTGTCAAAATAATTAAATTTTTTTTCGTATTCATGTTTTCCATAAAGCAATGCCCGGAGAATCTTGGCACTAATCTTTCACAGTTAGATACACATGCCTCCCTCCTCTCTCTTTACTCTCCCTCCCTCTTATAGTCTTATATATACACGGTTTCCATTTCTCCTTCACCTCCATCTTCATCTTCATCTTCATCTTCATCTTCACCACCATACTACAATGGCAAGCGTGGCACGTGTGAAAGAAGCCGTGGTGGTCACTCCCTCCGAGCCAACCCCTTCCTGCGTTCTCAGCCTCTCCGCCGTCGACTCACAGCTCTTCCTCCGCTTCACTATAGAGTACCTCCTAGTCTACCCTCCCCGCCAAAACACCAACCAGGCTTTAACCGCTACCCGTGTCAAGGCCGCACTGGCCAAAGCGCTTGTTCCGTACTACCCGCTCTCCGGCCGGGTCAGGCCCAAACCCGACGGCTCGGGCCTTGAGGTGGTGTGTCGAGCGCAGGGCGCGGTGTTCATCGAGGCCGTTTCCGACCGCGCTATCTCCGAGTTCCAACATGCCCCGCGCTACGTCACCCAGTGGAGGAAGCTCTTGTCGCTCCACGTGGCGGACGTCCTAAAAGGGGCCCCACCGGTAGTGATACAGCTGACGTGGCTCAAGGACGGAGGAGCCGCAATGGGAGTAGGGTTTAACCATTCCGTCTGCGACGGAATCGGAAGCGCCGAGTTTCTCAACTACTTCGCCGAGCTGGCCGCAGGGAAACACGGCGAGTTCCGACCAATGCCCGTCTGGGACCGCCACCTCATGGACCCTACAGACGTATCTCCACGTGAGCAAAACCACGCCGCGTTGTTCGACAAAGTCCCGGACCTCTGCGGGTTCATGAATCGCTTCACGAACGAAAGACTATGTCCGACCTCGGTTATCTTCAACAAAACACGCGCGACCGAGTTGAAGAAGCTAGCTCTGTCGACGAGTCGACTCAGTAGCGAGTTTACGGCTTTCGAGGTGCTTTCCGGTCACGTATGGAGGAGCTGGGCGAGAGCGTTGAACTTACCTTCTAATCAGATTTTGAAGCTTCTGTTCAGCGTGAACGTACGTGAGCGCGTGAAGCCGAGTCTTCCGGAAGGTTACTACGGCAATGCGTTCGTGTTGGGATGCGCGCAGAGCAGCGTGAAGGAGTTGACGGAGAAGAGGTTGGGGTTCGCGGCCGGGTTGGTGCGACGCGCCAAGGAGCGAGTGGGGGAGGAGTACGTGAGGGGGGTGGTGGAGTCGGTGAGCGGCGAGACGAAGGCGAGTCCGGACTCGGTCGGGGTGCTGATAGTGTCGCAGTGGTCAAGGTTGGGCCTGGACAGGGTTGACTTTGGGATGGGAAGGCCCGTCCACGTGGGGCCCATTTGCAGCGATAGGTACTGCTTGTTTCTGCCGGTGAATAATGACGACGACGATGACGACGGTGGTGGTCAGGGGGAATCTGTGAAGGTGATGGTGGCTGTCCCCACCAGTGCAGTTGACAAATACGAGTTGTTGGTCAACAGTCCTTACTCGTGATGAGGTGAGAGAGATTGGACTTTTATACAACAGGATTCCCTGCTCGTCATCTCCTTCTCATTGACTTTGTGGCGGTATTCCGTTGTGTTTCTGAGTATTGAAAGTTCCCATTTGAAGATTTCGCCGTGTATTTCTAGTGTTTCGAGTATTCAAATTTAGAGTTTCGGGACTTTGTTAGGTCGAAATATGAAGCACACCGCAAATCATCAAGATTGTGTACTTGGGATGATCTTACCCTGGTTGGAAATGTACAAATTTTTCTTAATTTCTGACCCTAAAATCGGATGCCATGAGAGGTACCAAATGGTTCCTCTATTCTGAGGACTATGCTTATATGGCCACGTGCTACTCCTCTACTGTATGCTTATAGTAGAGGAACTGTTGTATTTTGAGAAAGAAACGTTGGTCCTTACTATCGATGAAAGAAAAGTTGTTTCGTATTTTGAGAAGACGGGTGTCATTTTAAAAAGCAAAATCCTACACAATTTATTGTGTCTATTTTTATGTTAGAAATGTACATTATTTTCGTTCTGTGGGCATCTTAAGTAGACAAAATGATTAAATGTTTAAAATTTGACAGATACAAGGAGGAAGATCGTTAAGGATGTGTTGAAATATTAGAGAGCCTTGTAAATGAAGTGTTGTGAAGTTCTTTAAGGCTTTAAGCATATGCCTACCATTCCGTCGATTCCAAATCAGTCAAGGTCCATTCACCTGTGAAAAGGAAAGCCCAAAATGAGCCCATCTCTTTAAGGTTGTCAAATGGGTTTAGAGTTTAAAACCAATTGGTACTAATTGACCCAATAAGGTGTCACAACTCACAAGGGTGCTCTGCTTTGCCATCCTGAAAATGTATTCGAGCTCAAGTATTCTTAACCATCCATATTATTTAATTTCATTTGTCTCAAGCCGTAATCGCACGAATACATACATTTATTTGCTCTTGCTCCTTCGTTAGCAAGTTTTTCGACGAAAAATTTAACTATAGAACATGGGGGTATGCAAGCACCACACATGCCTCACTATCCTCGTTATATCATATATGCCTCACTATCCTCGTTATATGTTAGCATGGACATCTGCCTCACTACCACCTTTGGCTCACTATAATCGTACACAATATTGAATTGTAATCAAATCTATCTCACCGGAAATATGAAACTAAGCACAGAGGGACAGATGTGGAGAGGCCCTAGTTTGTGATCTGCTTGGTGAAAATAGTATAATCTGGAAAGGTTGTGGCTGAAATTGGAACAGCTCGATCCAAGGCTCTTAACTGAAAATACAATACAATTCCGCCCCAATTGTTAAAGGTAGAAAACAAAATTCCGCCCACAATATGCAGCTGAAAATGTCGATTCCAACTTAAAGTCCAAATCGTAGAACAAGCTCGCTATGAACTAGGGCAAAAACGCACCTAAAATTACCTTTTGATGAAGGGCATCGCATCGTATCAGAAGGGCACAGAAAATGTCTCTGTGTAATGTTAGTTTTTGGGTCCAACTGGGTAATGTTGCTGCATCCTTTGCGAGTTCCAACGCAGCTGCAGGGCTGGCCACCACATGCTTTCTGCTGCAGCAACCCTCCTCCTCCTAACTCCTTTCCTGCAATTTCGATTCTCTTCTTCAGACACGTCGTTCCTCCATGCAAATACCTCTTCCACCTCATCGTTTCTTTTCTTCCAATTTCCTCCATCAATATTCTGATCTTCAAAGTTTCAAAACCCTAAAAGAATACTGCTGCTGCATAACCCTAGGAGAGATAATTGGCATCATAATTCCTCACCAAAAGTACAGTACCTCGTGATTTCTTATGGACCGGTGCTTCACAATAAAGGCCCTGGATAGTCGATAGTGGAAGATGAAAGTGAAGGTGAAGGAACATCGTGTTTTTCTTTTATGCACAAAAGAAGAACATGTTCTATTTTATTTAATTTTGATCAAACACAAAAGAACATTAATTTATATTTTCTAGCATGCATAAGCTTCTTACATACCTCATTGTCGATAATTTCATCACCACAAAGATCACGACAGCACATTAATCAATCATATAATATATATATATATATATATATATATATACATTCAACAAATCAATAACGTGATCATGTATATGTATGAAGAGTTTAACTGTTTAAGATATTTGAATATCGTTAAAGTTATAACATGAATTATTAAAGTCGTAAAAAAAATTAGTAACAACATTAGTCTTCATGTGTTTTTAAAGTGGTAATTGAGTTCTTAAAATTATAACAATTTTTTAAATAATTTTAAGCACGCATTTTACTACTTTAAGGACACATGATAACTAATGTTGTAATTAGAAAATTTTACAACTTTAAATACTCATATTATCACTTCGAGGACAAATATTATTGTTTTAAGGACTTATGATACGAGCACAAAGTGTTATGTTTATAATTTGTTTCCTACCCTATTTAGCTATGATATCATCATAATAATGTCATTTCTAACATGATTTGTAACTGTGAAGGCAAAAGAGCAGAAAAACAGAAAATTAAGCTAAATCGGCAATTTAAGAGGAGTCTTATTCAAACTAGGAAACAAGTCCGACTCAAGCAAGGAATCTCACTAAGTTACAGAAATGAGTGAATCAAAGGATAAGTCGTTTAGAAAATTTGCATGTTTCAAAATGGGAAACTTGCTTATTTCATTTTAAGAAACTTTCTTATTTTGATTTAGGAAACTTACTATATGTGAAACTTTCATATTCTATTTTCCTTAATCATATATTTTGAGAAACCTTCTATTATGGTGAGACAGGAAATTGAGTAAAAGAAGGAAAGGAAAATAAAGAGTTGACTTGCTGGAGGTGTTAGAGGCAAAGAAGGAAACTAGAAATCTCTGATGATTTCTGGCCGAAATTTAGGAGACCAAAACAAGGACTTAAATTGGCTGCAAATCGATAATGTGAATCTTCCTCAAATCATGACATACTTAATTGATTCAAAATTAGAAAATAGGGGAGTTATATGTTATTCTTTTTATTAAGATTCCAAATTGGTCCATAATTATGTCATAATCTGATTTCCATAAATTGCAAGATTAACTGTGTGCATTAGGAAAGGAAAAGATCAAAAATCTTCCTTAAGGATATGATTGACGCAAAATAAAATAAGGAGGAGACTTTCTTGCTGATTAAGACATGCACCTGGTTGCGATTCAAGATACATTCAAAGAGTTATTGTGCTAGATTTGTATGGCAAAATTTTAAGTAATTATCCCAGACCGTTGGATCAAGATTTGATGAAGGGACGAGATCAAGTTTCAAAGACGAGTTTGTCCTATAAATAGAGGAGTCCAACAAGGCATTCTCTATCACTTCTCACGCACAAAACTTCTGCCCTAACTTCATAATAGCCTTCTCTCCATTGTTCTCGTTCCAAGACAACAGAGCCTCTATCCATTGAAGCTTGCTCTATCTTGGTGTTCTTCAGAATGTCACTTCGGAGAATAAAAAGTGTAACAATGCCTCAATCAATTTCTCTATGTTATGTAGTATTTTCTTTTGTTAGATTTTTAGAACTCATGCATTTTGGATTGAGATTGATGTTGAGAATATGGTTATATTAACTATCAGATTTATAAAGTTATGTTCTTAAGTTGTTTATGAGATTTGCATAACTTATTTTCGTGTCATTCTTTTTATTGAAAACTTGTGATCTGGTTATTCAAATTACTAACTTCTGCAGGGTTGGTAGTGTCATTGATATGTGTTAAACTGCTGAGGCAAACATAAATTGAATAAGTAGTGAAAGCTTAGATTCATGGGAATGGGTCGGGTTTTGATCATGAGTTACATGTAGACTTTTTTAAGCTTTGAGATAAACATGTTTATGTGTTCGAATTCTTCTCTGATCTTAATGATTCATGTTATATGTGGTATGGTTGCGCTGAGTACTTACATGACATATTGCATGAAATTTTATGTATTTGGGGCTGATCAAAGCATAGGATACATAACAAGATTATTATAGGTTACATGACAGCTGAGGCATGTAATTCTGAATTCGTTTCATAATATTTGATTGACATGATTTGTAAGTTGTGTAGATTTAAACAACCTGTTTACATGATTTTATGTGTTTGTGTGTGTTTGAAGTCAATCACCTGTGTATATTTTATTTTATGTTTTAGTATAAACGTAGAACAAACCTTCAAACACCCCGTTATCTATTGTACCATGTGTATATTTGTAATTAAATACTTGTAAATACTTATAATTACTTATTCTTTAGTGTAACCGTGATTGCAGGAGTGCCCTTTAGGTCCCCGGATTGATTGAACCTTTTTTGCCAATACTACATTCTGATAAAAAAAAAGGTTTTTAAATTACGCACCCGGTAACAAGCCAGTCAACTTTTTTTACAAGTTTAGGACAAAGTTGATCTATCACATGCATTAACACATTGTAGAATTTTTCTTAACGATAATATATTTCTATTCTAATTATATTATGTATTATTTTTAAAAAATGTCTTTTTTTGAAAATTAAACCATTCTCCTCTAATTTTTTTCTTAAACCGGTCAACAAGAACAGCCTTTAACACTGGGTCTGAGAGAGTGTGTCATTTCCTTTCTCTTATGTCCCTCCTCAATCGGCTTCTCTCTGGAAATGGCATGGCGATGACAATCTCTCACCTTTCGTAGGCGTCTTCTCGAAGCCTATCTTCACTCAGCCCCATATATTCTTTTGCTCGGTTTTTCGTTTGTTGATGCGGTGTTGTTGCGTCCCTAGGTTATTAATTGGTTTAGGCCTTCTCGGTCCCGATTCAGTGTCATCGTGCCCTCGGATTAGGCGATGCTTCAAACCATGCTTCCATGGGATGCATCTAGTGGTCAACTTTTGCTTCTTCACCCTCAACTTGATGTCCCTTTGAGTGGTGATTGAAGTCGGCATTGGAAGGTGACGACTAGTCTTCTTGGGCTAGTGTTGGGTAGGTTATGGTCCCTTTTTTTTTTTTTACAATGGAAAACAAAAAAATAAAATACAAAACCTCGGAGAACACTCATTCCCAATTGATCAAAACGGAACGATGAGAACCAAAAAACCGGGAACAGATGGTCATGAGCACATTCTTCTAAGCGGTGAGCTACAAAAATTGCCTCGCGAAAAACATGCCTAAAGATTACTGAGTCGATATGAGAAGCTAATCGGAATATATCTTGAACAAGAACTAGTTGGAATCCTCCAAGGAACTTCAATTTTCGACGAAGGCGGTCAATGAGTAAGTTATAATCTCCTTCGACAATGACATGCTTGAAATTGTTAAGAACAACTGTATGCAAACTTTGTCTTAAACCCACAACTTCAGCCACCAAGACATAACGATCGACTTCTCCAATAGCTCTGCATGATGAGATGATAGTGTTGTGCCATCCCTTGGTTTTGGGCTTTTTATGTAATTTAGGCCTTGGCTGAATTGTTGAGCTGGCTTTGAGTATTTTATGTGTGTCAGTTAGGCCTTTTAGAATATATTCGATGTTTCATTTTCGTAATGTGTGGTAACAAATTCTCATGGGTTCGTGCGAGTTTGCCCATTTTTCCAGTTCAGCTAACCATGTCTTACTTTGACTCAGGCCCCCGTATGCGCATGATGGTTTCTTATCACTCTTGATAGTTTCTCATCAACTCGTTTTTGAAGGTCTTTTTGTTCTTAGTGTCAAGATAGATCGACTTAATATGTGAAATCTCAGTAAATTAAAATTGTCTAATTATTTATTTTTATTATGGAAGTTTAATTTGATCAGATTAAAAAATAAAAATGAAAGGAAGAAATTTAGAGGTCTATATTATTTATTTGATATTCTCATATGACGGTTTAAACACTTATACATTAATAATGCAAGTACACCTTAGTGTGTATAATCAGCTCCCATTATTTAGTCCATTGTAACTTGATTGCTAGCGCTCTAAGTTACATACCAGATATAGCCATCGTTTTTAATGAAATTATGTCGTAGAGAAGGCTAGCTGACCAATTATATACATTTTTTGATATTTTCCTTTTTGAAAAATGATTTCAATTTTAGAAAAAGGAATAGAGATCATGGGTGGCCAATTAATTCGTTCAAAAGGGGGGTTTTGATAAAACCAATTCAGAAGCAGCTACAACTTTGAATTTGAACTTTAATAAGCTTAGACTTTGACTACCTTGAAAATATGCGTGGTTAGTTAGTTAGGTAAATGGTAAGTTAAAGATCTTTGATCTGAAAGGCGAAATATATCTTGCCCTTCTGAGAAGCACAGACGGGCTAGAGCTGCGCAGAGTGCAGAGGCCTCTTGTTCCTAGGTCAGAAGACCCAAAATTATGACCAAATCAAGTTGAAAAAGTTATACATGTTTTTCGTTAGACGTGCTGGATATCATGTCTCCTATACGAGCCATCATGTCAATACTTAGGATGATGATTATAAACTCAAATAAAAAAATAAAAAAAACCTTTTTTCTCTAACAAATAGGAAAAAACCCTTTAATTAGTTATGGACTAATTGATTTTTATTTCAAATGTATGCTCTTGATGTTAGAAAGCAAAACCATAGACATAGATGAAGAAATATAAAAGCATATAGACAATATAAAGTAGTACCTAAAACAAACTTTTAATAGATTGTATAATTTGTGTTTTTTTTTCTTTTTATATGAACTTGCATGATGTTTTTTCATTTTCAATATTTTTATCGAGAGTATCTTTAGTACACGGTGTGTATCTTTACATACATACATGGATGGTCAGGATTAAAAGAAATAATATAAAAACATGGTGGTCAAACATATGAATTGTTATGAACGGTTAAGATTGTGTCGTGTAAATACACGTCGTGCATACAAGAATTTCTAATTTTTATCTCAATATTAGGTTAATTATGCAGAAGACCAGCCCGTACCGGAAATGAAAAAACCGGGATATAAAAAAATTTAACAAGATGAATAAGAAATAAGGAAGCAATATATGGTTGCAACTTCCAAACCCAATGTGCAAGCACTGAGCCTGTCTTCTCCACTGCACAGCAATCAGGGTCTCTCTCTTTCCTCTTCTCCTACAGTAGAAAAAGCAAATATGTATATAAAAGAGAGCACCGCCCTATTCCACCATTAACAAAGATGACATTCAAAATCCGACCACAGACTCTCTCATCTTGTATTTTCGACTAATCAAGAACACTGAACGAGGCGGTAGTGGTCTCCATCTTTCACACCACAACCCCTTTAAATCTCTTCCACCATGGACAAAGACGACACTTCCCCACCTCACCCTCCCCAACGCCACGACGAAAACAACGAGAGCGGTGCTGAAACCACCACCCCAACCGCCACACCATCAGAATCCAAAGACAACAACAACCGAAAGTGCAAGGGCAAAGGTGGCCCGGACAACAACAAGTTCCGCTACCGTGGCGTGCGGCAGCGGAGCTGGGGTAAATGGGTGGCGGAGATCCGCGAGCCACGTAAGCGCACTCGCAAGTGGCTCGGGACCTTCGCCACCGCTGAAGATGCCGCCAGAGCCTACGACCGAGCCGCTATAATTCTCTACGGTTCTAGGGCTCAGCTCAATCTCCAGCCCTCCGGCTCTTCCTCTTCTCATTCCTCCACACGCGGCTCTTCTTCCTCATCGTCGTCTTCTTCTTCCACCCAAACCCTAAGACCTCTGCTCCCTCGGCCCTCCGGGTACGCAGGCTTCAGCTGCAACTTTGCCTCTTCGGCTCATCCTTACGGTTTTCCGCCCTACAACTCAATTGGGGTTTACCCTAACTCCTCCGTACAGATGAGCAACCTGGAAAATCTAAATCCACAGTATCAACAAGTTGTGGTGCAGCAACAGCAGCAGCAACAGTTTCATCATAATCCATTATCATCTGATGGTTGCGGTGACGTCACCACCACCACCACCCCAACCTCGTACGTCCCAAACCCTAGTGTCCATGCTCATCAGCAATACCAAGTACACCAGCCACAGGATTTGAATCAGAATAATCGGAGCTGTACTTCCTACGAGGATATGAACTCCATTGTTGGGCCGGCGGGTTCGAGTTTGTCTATGTCTTCGCAACCCATGGTGGTTGCACCGGCCGTTTCGGATCCGATGATGATGTCACCGATGTGGCCTCTGACGAACGAGGAAGAGTGTGCCCAGAGTCTCTGGGACTACTACGGTGATCCTCTCTTTTTGGATTTTAAAGGATTTGATTGATTCTCATCTGCATGTCTAGCTCTTTCAAGAACAAGATAGATCGAGCTAGAATTCATATAAATAATATATATATATATATATATTCAATTATAATTCCTTTCAAGCTATATATATAGATGTATTTTAGCTAGGTTGCATGCAAGATTTCAAATTGATCTGGGTCTCTATCCGGGTCTTGGAATCAGGAAGATTATGAAGGCAACGAATAACCGCCTTGGATATTTGGATCTAGAGGCTTGTGATATTAGAAATGTTATTGTTAGATCGATCTTTGATTTATCAGAGAAATTTATTATATATATGTATATCAAATATTTTCTCGATTTCTAGCTGTTGGAGAATTCTAGCTGTCGATGACAGATGCAATCAGCTGAGGTTGCTTATACATATATCAATCCGTTTATGAGGATACCCAATTTCCTGAGTTTTTGATGGAAAACTTGCATTGCGTCCTAATTCTTAATTTGGGTTTTATGATTCTTAATTGGAGAGATCTCAAGGTATTTGGTTTCTCTCTGTTTGGATATTTAGAAATGTGATCACAGAGACTACTGTTGTACGTATTAGTTGGATAGTATTTCACAACAAATGTTTTCATTCATAATCCTATATCCAGAATTAGAATTCGGATTACATAAAACTGGTTTAACTCCCCTATATATTTTACATCGGTAATTGCAATTAGAAAGCCTACTGGTATAAAAAGCGGGTTCTTCCGTAATATATATGTGATGTTCAATATGTTCATACTTTTAACATGTAGAACAGTTGAAGTAAGGTGCCAGGCTGGTGGAGCTTCCATGAATTAGCGCTTGTTCATCATGAATAGATTTTATGTCTGGATTCAGCCGCTTCGGCGACTACAAATAGATATGGAGTCTAGGCTAGTTTGTGCACACTGTTAACTGCTCATTTACTTTTTTCCTTGGTTTTGATCAAAATCATCAAATATTGGATGGTCAAATCTTGAGACTGGAAGATGGATACGATTATACGAAGCTACGTACGTACAGTTCTTTTGTTTTTTGTTTTTGTTTTTAGAGAAGATGTTTGAGAATTGCTAGGTAATCCGATGATACAACCTTGCTCCTCGTATGTAATATTTGACCAAAAAAGAAGAGCTCTCTGTAGTACGCACACTGCATAAACATAAGGTCTAGACTCTAGCTAGAGATCTCGACCTCTTTCTGCGTGAACTGAGAAGTCTTGTCAATGGGTAGTATGTGTATAACCCCCTACCCAATCTCCAACTCTTTTTAACCTCGTTGAGTGAAATATCAGAATTCAGAAATCAGAAGTCGTCTAATTACCCAGCTGAAGATCAATGTAGTCGCAACTTGCAAGTCTACATTTCACAGTCCAACCAGTCTAATGTTACTGGGTGTTGGGAACTTGGGACTACGTACTTATTTTGCTTTTATGGATATTGGCAACTTATGTTTCAGACAATGATAAATAAGTCATGTACCAGCATGACAGTCATGAACTCATGATCTTATAATCTCAAATAGAAAAAGAAGAGAAGGTAGCTGTTTTGGCCCACGTCCTCAGCATGGGCGATGAGAAGATTGTGCTTCCAAAAGTAAAACAATGTGTGCGGGGCGTGCCACCTCGCGGACGAGGAAAGAGAAACGGTACGCGTTCTTGACTTCTAACCAGGCGAAAGAGAGCTCCGGTGCCACCTCGCGGGCGAGGAATTTACGAGCTTAATCTTCTTGTCACCTGTAAATCGATACTCACTGTTAGAGCGAGCAGAGCAACAAAGGGAAATCGGAGACGAGTCCTCACGGGCTCTGAGATCTAAGGCAGGATGCGCTTAGAACGGTAGGGTTTTCGAGGGTGCTCGAAGGTTTGTACTGACTGTGTTCGTCTGTTTGAGAGAGTTGTTTTGTTTGATTGATTGTGTGTTTTTGTAGGACGTGAAACTCCTTTATATAATCATCTGCAGGCAACCCGCGGAAACCTAATCACAATCCACTTCGGACTCGGCAATTAGAATCCCACAAGGATACGATCCACTCGCCAGCCGTGCGCTCCATGCAACACGTGTCAAACCAACCTTGCTTAGGTCTCGTTCATCGCCTCGCATCATTTCATTGTAGTGTCGTATGCAAATTCAAACACTAAGCGATCTTATCCTGAGGGCACTATCGTCCATTTCCAACTCTCCCTCGCCAGGCACTGTAGAGTCCCATGCGAACTGGAAATAAGGATCCCGCGAGGACAGCGAATCTCGCGGGGTATCAGAATCTTTTGGACGAAGTTCTCGTCGCGTGCTACCAAACCTCGCCACCATTCGTGGGCTAAAAAGGCCACAGGTGCTGGCCCAAATGCTATCCAAAACATATCTCGAGTCTTGGACCGAAAATACCCACTGGGCTCAAACATTACCCCCTAGGCCTTGAGCTTAATTTGCTTCGCAACGGATAAGCGAAAAGGCCTAAATAAGCTTTTTTTTATGGGAATTCGTATTTCAAAAGGTGCTGACGTTTCGGCGTCATCGCCTCCTTCATCATTACGGCTTTTTGAATTTTGAAACGCGCTGACGTTTCGGTCGTCATTGCGTCTTTTCGTTACGGCTTTTGATTGACAGGGACGTTACGGTTCGTCTTCTTTATAAACCTCGACGCGGGTCCCCACATCTCACCATCGCTTTCCCATCAACCTTTGCCTTCTGCAACCAACCAAACTCCAGTACCGACCTCACTCCGACCAGAAACAATGGCACCAAAACCTGATGCTAATGACCCGAATCTTAGCCTCACGGCGGCGACCTCCTGGTCGACTAGCCTTGCTCGCCGTTTTGCCAACAACCCGCCCCAAGGAACACCCATATATCTTCTTCCTTGAAACAGGGGAAGTCTTGCTCGGTCCGACTTCTTCAAAGCCTCTGTCCGCCGCAGATCTCAACCATTACACCGCCTCCGTGCGTCGACCAATCTTGGCCCAACGGCGCCAACCGAGGAACTTCGCTTCTTGGCAATCCCGTTCTCATATAAATATCCGGGTCGAGGAGTGGCCCAGCGCCACTGCGGAGGATCAAGCGTGGTACGCAGAACGCCTCCGGACCGACCAAACGATCTGGGAGGCAACCGGCATCCGCGAAGCCATTGCCCTGAGCTTCTCACTGCCCCCTCACACCGACCGAGCACAGATCGCTGCCGTGGCCTGTTTATGGAACAGTGCCACGAATACCTTCGATTTTCCTTTCAGGCAGATGGGCATCTCTCTGTTGGACATCCTCGCCATCGTCGGGCTGCCGATTCACGCAAAGCCATATGTGCCAGGCGACTTTGCGTCGACCGAGTTCACATACGCCTGCAACCTGGGGGCCCGCCGCGCCCTGAAATGTTCATATGGGGCGTGGAGGAAGTTTTACATTGGCCACGCAGAGCAGCATGAAGGAGGCATCGCCTTCTTTGAGTATTGGCTCGACAAATTTATCTTTTGCGGCAGTGCTCACAAACCCACCGGGAAATGGACCAGGCTGGCCGAAGCACTATATAACGGAGTCGAAGTAGGGCTAGGGCAACCCGTACTGGGCGCGCTCCACCGGGCCTTGCACCTGCTGTCCCTGAGGCCCTTCCATCTCTCCGGTGGCCCTCTATGGATCCTGGACTTGTGGACGCAGCTTTACTTTTCGCTCTTCCGGCGAGCTCCGCTGGAATTCCTGCCCGAGGACCAGCTGCTTGGCTTTGTGGTATGCAAGAACGTGACGAATCGAACTCCTCTGTCCTTCTTCGCCAGCCTTTCCATCCTGTACAACCACCTTAAGCCGCCTCCTACCATGGATATGATGGTTCGCCGGTGCCATCCTGAAGTCCTATCAACAGGCTTCTTCCCCCGCCATGATTCGGACATCGACGCCATGACTGCCTTCGTGAGAGCCACTTCGTGCTGCGACCTTCAGCTCGCCGAGGATGAGCAAGGCTTCGAGCTGTATGCCCCCAATCACTTCGCGAGGCAACTCAGATTCCACCAAGGGATTCCCTATCCACTTCTCCACTCGGTTAATAAGTACACCTCGTGGAGGAAGGTTGGCGAGTTCGACCGGGTCACCCTGCTGCAAAACATCTTCCCTCTCTCTCCCAACATGCTGGAGATTGAGCCTTCGCAGGGCGTCGACCCCGCCTACCTCACTTGGTGGCGGTCCTTGTCTGACAACCATTGGGAGTTCCCAGATGACGCGGTCTTCGCCGCCATCTTTCGTCCTCTTTACGATACTCTGGGCGAATCAGACCGCAACATCCTCGATGCCCAGCGCAACCGTGTGGAGAGGGGTCCAGGGGCTGCAATTGGAACTAGGCTTGCGCTCCCGCCAATTCCTGCTGCTCGCCGCCCTACGGGGATCGTCATTCGAGAACGCGATCCCGCACCCGAGGTACGCCACTAAGTGTGTAGATTTCCAGACCTCCTTTAACACATTGACAAAATGCTTCTTCCTAACCCTCTTGTTTACCTTTTCAGTCTGCCCCTCGCTGGAGAACAATCAACAGAGCTGAGGGCGCCAGAGGAAAAGCACATGTCCGAAGGGAAACTGTGGCGGGCCACGACAGTGAGACTGCTCCCGTCGTTTCCCGGCCAACGAGCGGAGAAAGCTCACGGAAGCGTCCTATTAAGGATGAAGAGGACTTGCTAGAGGATGCGCAGTACCAGCAAGAGTATGCCTTGGTAAGCAACCCGGTAAGCGAACCAACGTCGAATTAAATTTTCCTAAAGTCAGTCAATGACTCGCTAACTTTGCATTTGACAGGTTCGCCGCACCTGACCGCGCCTCGCTGTCGTTGAAGAGGCGACAGTGATAACGGAAGTCCCGTCTCCCGAACCACTCGTTGGAGGAGTGAACTTGGCAATCGAGGGGGTTACCGTGGCCAGCAGGGAGATGGTCATCGAGGAAATTGCTGAAGTCAGCGAGGAGCTGGCCCTCGAAGAAGTTGCTGAAGCCAGCGAAGGGGCGACCGTCAAGGAAGTTGCTGAAGCCAGCGAGGAGACGGTCGTCGAGGAAGTCGGTGTAGCCGGCGGGGAGATGGTCATTGAGGAAGTTGGTGCGGCCACGGAGGAAATCATCATGGCCACCGAGGAGGTTGAAATGGCTACCGAGGAAGTCACCGTGCAACCGGCTTCTCCAACCGCCGTCCCAGGCGCAACTGGTCCAATCCCGGAACCTATCTTGGCTCTCGCTGAAAATGAAGCTCTTGACCAGTCCTCCCAACTCTCTGACTTTACTGCCCCCTTGGCCTTTTCGCCAGAAAGCCTCCAATTGGTACTTTGGGCCCCTCCTCTGCGACCAGACTCAACGGTTCAGTCCAACGTGGTGGAGACAGAACCTGTTTGCCCTGAGGTTTCGCCGCCCATTCCGGAGATTGAGGCAGCTACTGAGGTTGAACCAACTACTCCGGCCCCAACGAGAACATCTGGTGAGGCATCTTCTTTCTTTGGTACCCGGGCCGCTCGTCTTCGGGCCCGGACTACCCCGCCTGCTGATCCAGAGCCCATCCGCCTAGCCCGGTCTTTCCTTCACGGGCTACTGCGCCAAGGCCCACGTATGAACGTACTTGACTTGGTGGGGCGCGTCCGCGAGGCTCACGAAGCTCTAGGTCGGCAACTCGCTGGCGGCAATCCTGTTTTAGACCAAGTGTTGGAATTGGCCGACGCTGTCGAGTTGCAGGCACGCCGAGTTCAGGATGTCAGTGCTCAATCAGCTTCCCACAAGCAAACTTGCCGAGCCTTAGGTACTCAGATGACAAGCCTCTTGGCCGGGATTGGTGACGTTGGCATCCCGGAAGCGTCTTCAGAGAATCCAAGCACTGGCTAAGCTCGGCGAGTGGAGGCCCTGGAGGCCTAGATAGCGAAGCTGCAAGCTCAGCTTGCTCAACCTCGCCAAGACTTGGCCCGCGCTGAGGAAGTGGAAGCCCGCTTGCAGACCGCGGAGGAGATCCAGGAAGCTTTGGACTCGGCTATTGCTGCTGCCGATGAAGCCCAAGCCCAGGCATCTGATGAAGAGTTGGCCTTAGGATGCCTGCTCTTAGATTTGTATAGGGTTTGTAGGCGTGTTTAGGTCTGCTTAGTGATCTATCCCTTTTGTACGAGCCTTTGTAATAAAATCAAACTTTCCCGCTCTTGTCAACTGTTGTGTAAGAATTGTCAGGAGAAAATCTTTTTCCAGGATTTGGTGGAGGTTCCCGATGTAACTACCCGCTTGGAATGTGGGTAGTCATTATGGAATGACGCGTCCGACCTTATCCCCCAGGCTCATATCTCGGAGCAAATACTGTGTGGCATACAGCTGTTGAACGTACAATCGCCCTTTTCGCCTATAAAAAGAAACACTTGGCCGGGATGAAGTATCAGTCAAGTCTTTGCCCCCTCGTCATGACTTCTTATTCCTTTCTGTTCATCCTTTTGTCCCTGCTTAAAGCAAAGCCCCCAACCACACATTTTCACTCTTCGCTCTTGTTGATTCTGAAAATCTACTCTCAGGCCGTGAGTGATTCTGGAAATCTACTCTCAGGTCAAGCCTTTGTCAGGCCTAACCGGTGGTCGGGTGCCTTCTGCCTTGCGCCGGCTGTTCTGTTCGCGCGTGAGGCTCTGCCTGCCCTTCAAACAAAGACCGATCGATAGCAAGAGGGACCTTGGTCCACTGGACCTCTAGCTTCCCAACAATTTGCCTTAGGTCCAGGCCGGTGTCAAGGCTCTTGCTGGTCTAAAGAAGTGGGACGTTTGTCTACTTTGAGCGAAGGACGCGGCGGCTGCCTTTTCTTTAGCCTTGCGAGACATGTGGGACGAGGCTTCCAGTATCTGTAGATCTATGCTTTGGAATGTAAACATAGTCTAATTTCACTTTTCTGTCAATGTAATTGCTTTGGCCGCAAAGCCACAGTTTGAAACTTGTATTGTGCAAAGTCAAAAAGGCGAAATAAATGAATTTGTTTTTTTAGGGCCTCTGGAATAGGCCTCAATCTTGTACTAGTTTTTTTGTTTAGACTTTGCACGTTTACAGGGAATGAAGAAAAAACACTAGAGTTATCCTTTTTTTAGGGCCTCTGGAATAGGCCTCAATCTTATACTGACATTTTTTAGGCGGGTATGTTGCAATGTACTCTAATCTTCTGTCCCGGGTTGCCCCTAGTGGTAGGCGGCGGAGCGAGAACACGATGGCGCGTAGCACTATGAACTGTGGTGGCAGGATCCGAAGGAGGTGGAGGATCCTCGCGCTCCCAAACTCCTGCAATGTGGCGCTTGAGGAAGCGGCCATTAATCGGGTTGCGATGAATAGTACTGTCCAAGTCGCGCAGGTGGTACGCCCCCTTGAGAAGTATACGATGAATAATAAAAGGTCCATCCCAGCGAGCGGACCACTTGCCTCGACCGTCTGTTTTATCCCCAAGTGGGAGAACTGCACGCCACACCTTCTGGCCCTCAGCATAGCTCTGTCCGCGCGTGATCTTATCATAAGAGCGGGCGATGCGTTGTTTTTCGAGGATGAGATTGTTGAAAGCGGTGACGCGATGCTCGTCTAGATCTTCAAGCTCCTGCCACATGGCTTGGACGTAATCCTCGCCAAGTAGTTGGTGTTGTTCCTGAACGCCGAGCGAAGCGATATTGATCTCAAAAGGGAGGACGACATCGTGACCATACATGAGAGCGTATGGGGTGATATCCGTCGGGCCGCGCTTCGAAGTGCGGTAGGCCCACAATGTGTGGTAAAGTTTCTCGTGCCAGACGCGCGGGTTCAATTCCAACATCTTGCGGAGGATGCCAAGGATGACCTTATTACTAGCTTCCGCCTGGCCGTTAGACTGAGCATAATATGACATAGAGTGGAGAAGCTTGATACCGTAATCGTTTAAGTACGTAACAACTGAATCGGCCATGAAAGCTGTCCCCTTGTCCGTAATGATGCACTCCGGTATACCAAAGCGTGAGATGATATTGCGAAAAATAAAGTTACGCACCGAGTTGGCGGAGGCGACCTTGAGTGGTTCGGCCTCGACCCATTTGGTAAAGAAATCGGTGGCAACAATAATGAACTTATGCTGCTCACAGGAATGGGGATGAATGATGCCCACGAAATCCATTGCCCATCCGCGACACGGCCAAGGTTTGATGATGGGCTACAGCGGGATGTTGGGAATATGTTGTACTGGTCCGTGAGCCTGGCAGTCTTGGCAACCTCTGGCGAAGCGGCTATGTTGCACGGACACGGACACGGATACGGCGACACGATACGTACCGACACGGCGATACGGCAAAACTTAAAAACTGCATTTTCGACACGGTTCGGACACGGCAAATATAATTACTTATTTATATATTTCTAATTAATAAAAAAATGCTCAAATATGAATAAATTCATCACATTGCTGAAGTAATGTTCTAAATTTAAGCAATTGCATAAGTGTAAGTCTGTAACAAATAACATAAAAGAGAGTCAATATTTAATCTAAAGGATGATTAACAAATAGTCATATCTAATTCAACACATTCATTAAACTGAATGAAAAAACAACATTCCTAACCCCATAACAACACCAACCGCCTAAAACCCCATAATTGAGGTATTCAAAATACATAAGAGCAAGGCACGCATGCATTGGCATCATCATTTATCTTTGATAGATAAAATGATTCAAGTTCATAATTAACAACATAAAAGCTAAAAAGAAGCAATCCATCAACTTTGGGCAGTAGCAATTCTCTGAGATTAAGACTTCAAAAAACTCAATTTTGCAAACATCTCCTCCTGCAATCACCAAAGACTTCAAAGCTGAGATTAAGACTGGCCTTACAACCAAAGAGAGGGTTTAGGCGGCCAACGGCTGTAGGTGGAGGCGACGTCGGCGGAGGAAGAATAGCTGTGACAGAGAAAGGCGATGCTGATCTCTCTCTGCCCGAGAAAACTAACAGAGAAAGGCGACGTCGGTGGAAGGGTCCAAGATGGCGAGGTTGAGGATGTGCGGTACATGTCGATGAGGTGCTCCAAAAATGTGCCGTGCTTGTGCCAGCACTCACCCGCTCCAACTGACTCAAGGACTCACTCAAGGACTCGTACTAGCTTTGGCAGATTCTTGTCGATTGACTCGTACTAGATCGACTTGTGCCAGCACTCACCCGCTCCAGCTCACCGCCCAAGAATGGACGGCCAATTCTAGATCGACTCGTACTAGCTGTGTCGCATCTGGAACACCCTCCCCTCGGCTTCCTTTTTCAGTTTTTTGTTGTTCCTCTTCTATGTTAGTCGGCTTCCTCTTCGATTAGGTATTAGTTTTGTTTTTTTTTTTAGTCAACACGCTGACATGGCGTGTCTCAGGTTGACGTGGCGTGTCAGTCAACGTGTCCAAAAAGTCAACTTTTTTGACACGCCACGTGGCGTATCGGACACACATTTTGGTGTATCGTATCGGTATCGGTGTATCGGGAGTGTCGGACACTCCGACACTCCATAGGGTGGAGTATCGGTGTAACATAGGGCGAAGGTAATACAGTCTTTCAGAATGGTTGGCCAATAGTATCCATGGCGGCGGATCAGCCATCGCATTTTGGGCCCGGCCTGGTGCGAGCCGCAAACTCCGCAATGTACTTCGCGCATGCGGCGTTTAGCTTCATTCCCATAGACACAACGGAAATCGTTTCCGTCTTCCCCACGCCGCCGGAGTTCGCCATTGCGTAGAACAAAGTTTAAGGCGAGGAAGCGGACTTGCCTGGAGTGAGCGGCGTCGTTGGGGTTCTGGAGGTAGGCGATAAATGGCAGCCGCCAATCCTCGTCGATAGGATCCAAGGTCACAACTTCGGGAATGGCGGTATGAAATTGCCCCCTGGCGATAAAACAGGGAAAAGTACGGCGTTCGACCTTGAGCAGGCGTTCGCGCACTCCGTCTCTCAAGCTGAGGCCAGATGCTACCTGGGCGAGCTCGTTGGCGGCGAAGTTAAATTCACGTGGTATGTGCTCGATGTAAACGTCATCAAAGCGATCCAACACCTCAAATGCCTTGCGCAGGTATGACTCAATTGACAGGCTTAAACATTTGAAATTTTCCACCAGCTGGTTAACGACCAACAGAGAATTGCCAAAGATCTGAACCTCGCGGACTCCTAAGTCCAACAAGATCTCTAGGCCGATGATCAGTGCCTCGTATTCGGCCTGGTTGTTGGTGCATTTGAAGTCGAGCTGGAATGAGTAGGAGAAGCGATCTCCAACGGGATTGGCTATGGCAATCCTGGCTCCGGCTGTGGTATCAGTTCGTGAACCATCAAAGTACAGGGTCCAGGGAGCGAGTGTCACTGTGGCGAAGTCCAACTCGTGAAACGCCGTGAGCTCTGATGGTGGGTGATGGGTGAGAAAATCCGTTATCGCCTGTCCTTTTACTGCCTTTTGCGGAACATATTGCAACGAGAATTCGGACATGGCGAGGATCCACTTGCCGATGCGTCCCCGCAGGATAGGACGAGAAAGCATGTATTTGACCAGGTCGGACTGAGCGATCACAACCGTGGTAAAGGCAAGCATGTAATGGCGCAGCTTGCACCCTGCAAAGTATAGGGTGAGACATAACTTCTCCATGGGCGAATAGCGTGTCTCATAGTCCGTTAAAACTCTGATAAGGTAATAGATGGCATGTTCTACCCCGTTCACATCGTCCTGGGCCAGGAGTCCGCCGATGGACAAATCGGCGGCAGCGATATAGAGTTTAAGCGGGGCGCCGTCGCTAGGCGGGATCAGGACTAGTGGGTTCGTAAGGTAGTCCTTGATTCGATCGAAGGCCTGTTGATGTTACGGTTCCCATACGAACTCGGTTGCCCCCGGGAGCTTAAGGAGGGGTGAAAAAGGTTGGACCTTCCCTGCCGCGTTTGATATGAAGCGGCGAAGAAAATTGATTCGCCCGAGCAGTTGTTGGAGCCCCTTCTTGGTGGTGGGGGGGGGCGAAGCGGTGATTACCGCCTGTGCCTTGTCCTTTGGGATTTCGATGCCTCCTTGATGCACTAGAAAACCAAGGAAGTCACCGGCCTCCGCGAAGAAAACACACTTGGCGGGGTTCATCTTTAGGTTATGTCTGCGCATCCGTGTGAACACCTGCCACAAGTCTTCCACGTGGGTTGCTCGCGATTTGGTTTTGACTACCACATCGTCGATGTATACTTCGATCAACTTGCCCAAGATGTCGTGGAAGATAAGGTTCATGGCGCGCTGGTACGTTGCCCCCGCGTTCTTAAGGTCGAAGGGCATGATGACGTACTCGAACGCACCAGCGAAACCAGGGCAGTGGAAAGCGGTCTTGTGTCGATCCTCCTCGGCGACGGGAATCTGATGGTACCTGGCCGTTTCATCCATAAAGGATAACACCTCGTGCCCCGCGGCGGCATCAATGAGTAGTGATAGGAGCACAAAGTGCTACGTTTATAATGTATTTCCGACCCTATTTAGCTATGTAATTCCCTTAACAATATTCATATTAACTAAGTTTGTGTTTTTAGGTCATAAATAAAGCCAAGGAGCCTAAAAGAGACAAAAGAGGAGAAATCTTGAAGGAAAAGGAATTCATGTTGTGCAAGGAAAGAAATCAGAAAATCTGTCAGAAATCGTCAGTCAACTTCGACAGAAGATTGTGATCAGCTCACAACGATCTAGAAGATATGTCATATATCAATGGAAAGCTACAAGAGTCTACTTTCCAGAACTTTTTACGGATCGTCAATACCTATTTTGGAGAAGAAGTTATGACCGTTTGAGTGGTCGAAGGTCAGTCTGCCCGAATTTCTGATTTGGACCAAAACTTCTATTTTGAGGCCCAGACCACATTGGTAAGCCCATGGACGAGTTTTGAGGGTTTTATAACCCTAATCACAGCAGAGAAGAGGAGAAGATTAGAGAGGAGGACGAAGAGATTAGAGAGGAGGCAGCGATCTCATCATCAGAAGAACCTCTAGAGTTGCAGACTCGCACAATGAAGCCGCCAAGCCATCATTGATCTCTCTATCATCCACGGTTTATCTTTCTTGTGTCATCTTTTATTCTCCTTGTGTGTTTTTGCAGCCATGTGTGGCTGATTTCTCTTAGTTAGGGGCGAGGTTTGAAGCCCCAAGAATGTTTTAGATATTGTTTTGAACCTTGGTTTCGAATTATTAAGTCTTTCAAATTGTTTATTTGGTTTTGGTTTATGGAGAACTCTTACTCCAAAATTGATAGCGACCGAAACCGGGCGTTTCAATTAAAACCCTTTTGTGTCAATCGTAGTATATAGCAAATAAGGGTATCGTTACAAGCCGGGGATTGAGGGTATCTTTACAACTTACGTTAATTACAAAATAAGAGAAAACATAAAATATTATAGTACTAGAGATATGGGGTTTTGTGATTATAAACAAGAGAAAATAAGAAACAAAATAAATCAGAAAAGATCAGATTGATGAATGAGACGTTAGAGACTTGGAAATCCACCACCAAATATGTTTCAAGACATGTTAACAACCAAAGCTTCAATCATTAAGTCACAAATCGGTATCAATCAAGAACAAACCGTGAACGCACTGCGTAAGTCCTTATTACTTCCCTTGAATACTTTAGCAAGATGAACGCACCATTACTAAGCCTTTAGAATAACCGATCAAGGTATAGACGCTATCCTATCAACAAATTATTCTAAGCATTAAGATCAATGAAAGTGATTGAACAAGTATGCAAAACTAGTGTGGAACGCCTACCTAGCATGCAATCCTTTTTATTTGGTTTTGGTTTATGGAGAACTCTTGCTTGTTTATGTTCATGTATGCGCAACATAGAACATTATGAACTTGTGAGTGGGGCTAGAATTAGGTTGTTTAATCTCCTAAACGGTTAATACGGCTTAGTTCAAAGTAGTAAAACCTATAGGACAATAGGTGAAACCAAATAAAAAGGATTGCATGCTAGGTAGGCGTTCCACACTAGTTTTGCATACTTGTTCAATCACTTTCATTGATCTTAATGCTTAGAATAATTTGTTGATAGGATAGCGTCTATACCTTGATCGGTTATTCTAAAGGCTTAGTAATGGTGCGTTCATCTTGCTAAAGTATTCAAGGGAAGTAATAAGGACTTACGCAGTGCGTTCACGGTTTGTTCTTGATTGATACCGATTTGTGACTTAATGATTGAAGCTTTGGTTGTTAACATGTCTTGAAACATATTTGGTGGTGGATTTCCAAGTCTCTAACGTCTCATTCAAGTAGGTCAGCCACAGGCATGGGGTATATGTCCTTCAGTGTTGCGTTGTTTAGATCTCGGTAATCGACACAGACACGCATCTTGCCATTTTTCTTACAGACGGGGACGACGTTGGACAACCACTCGTTATATTTTGCCACCCGAATGATACCCGATCGGTGCATGCTTTCGATTTCTTCCTTAACTACGATCTGAGTTTCAGTTCGCATGAATCGGCCGTCCTGCCGGAATGGACGCCGGTCGGGATAGGTTGGTAGCCGGTGGCAGACCAAATTCGGGGACAAGCCGGGCATATCCTCGTATTTGTCGGTGAAGCAGTCCCTGTACTCGCGTAATAGGGCAAGAAGGGCTTCTTTTTCGTCCTCCGCCAACTTAGCGCTGATGGAAATGAGCTACGTCAACTTGTAAAATGGGGTCGTGGACTTGAGCCGGAGTGTCGTCCAAGGCAGCAGGAGCTAACTGAATAACTTCCTCCTTGGTATCAGAGTAATCCACTACTTCGTCTACGTATTCCATAGTCGCGACCTTATCGTAGGCTTCGCGTTCTGCCCAGTATGAAAGGAGTTTCTCGCACAAGGACTCGCCAGCCTCGCGTGCCTCCTCTGCAAAGGCATTATCCATCAAAATAGGGTGTGAGAGTCGCGATGGTGTGAGGACGTTGCAAATCGTCCTTCGCCTGGGTAAGTCCCCATCGCGTTAGATTGGAGGCCGTTACTCCATATGGGCGGCCCTTGTGGTCGACGCCTTGAACGTCCAACGGGCCCAAGTCTGTGGTATAGTATCGGGCATCGTTGAAGTTAGCAGAAATAGAGAATGGCCGAGGGTCGGCTTTGACGATGACTGTCTCACGTTTCTCGGTGTCCCAAATCATGAGTTCTTGGTGCATTGAGGAAGGCACGCAAAAACTTCTATGGATCCAATCTCGGCCGAGAATCATGCTGTAAGAGGAAACACACTCGGCGACAAAAAAGGTGTAAACCCGTGATGCCGGCCCGACCTTGACCTGTAGAAACAGTAAGCCTAGGATTCTGGACACCTGCCCTGTGAAGTTCTTCACTGTTAAGGACGTGGTTTGGATCATCGAGCGCGGGATGTCGAGGAGTCTCATGGTACGGGTTGTGACAACATTAACCGCGGCACCGATGTCGACCATGACCTTGTTGATCAGTTTCCCTTGGACTTCTGCTGTGATATATAGTGGCCGCATGTGAGTGGCCATGTCCAAAGTTGGCGTGGGAAAGGTTAGAGTTGGCCTTTGTGTGAGGCCGCTCGTACTTTCCACTTGTGGGACGTCATCGGGTTGGGCCGAAACTGAGCCCATCTCGCTGCTGCATGGCGGAGGTATGCCGTTGTCATCCTCGCCGCTGATGGTGATATCTGCCGCGCTGCAGGTTGTGTTTGGTGGAAGAGTGTACCGTTCCGAAATGAAGAACACCATCCCGACCCGACCTGAAAAGAGAATTGTTCAGGAACTGGGGCCAAAGGTGTGTCAATGATCCCGTGTTCCCCTTCAACTACGGCGAAAGCGTCTGCTTCGCGGCTGAAACCATCATCAGCATCCCATCCTGAGACCTCGACCATATTACAGGTGAATGATTCCGCCTGCTCGTCATCCTGGTCTTCCTCTAAGTTAAGTCGAGGTTCGGAATGCGCCTCATCTCCCTCCTCATTTTCGTGAAAGCGTTTGGCCATTTGTTCGACGAGGTTAGGACTGGCAGGTGCCAGTGTAGCTGCCGGTGGCTCTAGAGCCTCGGGTTGCCGGGGACGCCATACTGACTTGGTTGAAGGCGGATGGTCCTTGGCTGGCTGTTTGTCTGCTGCCGCAGGAGCCTTATCGTTGTCTTCCTTCGCCAACCGCTGCAGGGCAGATACTCGGGGAACCATCCTGGTCTCGTGTTTCGGGGTGCACCGTGGCCGAGGCTGTTGTGGCGGTGGCGGCTCCCTTCTGGCGTCGGCCTCCGGATTTTGACGTTCCCGTTGCCGTGAGGGCTGAGAGGGTTCACGTTTGGACTCTGAGTCCGGGGTCATGAACAACTTACGCCTAGGACCAGACGGCGGAGCCCTGCGTTGCTCGGGCTCTGGTGATGGACTATGTCTGGAAGGCTGCTGATCCCTCCTCCTGTTAGGCACTGGTGACGGATTGGGACTAGCAGACTGTGGATCCCTCCTCCTGTCAGGTACAGGTGACGGCCTGCGCTTGGAAGGTTGCGGGTCTCTTCTCCTCTCAGGTGTTGGGGATGGCTTGCGCCTGGAAGGTTGCGGATCCTTTCTTTGTTTAGGTGGTAGTGATTGCCTGCGCCTGTAAGGTTGCGAATCCGGCTTTGGTGGAACCGTGAGTCGGCAGAAGACATTTGCCTTGGGTACATGCTCGTTACTGAACTGCTCGCAGATCCTTGGAGGTATGACTGGCGGCATTTGAAGGACTGCGCGCAAACCCTCTGCCTCCCGCCACATCCGCTCAGGTGTCTGTGCGAGCTGTGAGGGGCGTACAGCGCCTTCTTCGACAGCCCGTAAGGCGCGTAGGATGCTACCGTATCGCTTCTGGAGCTTTCGCTTCTTGGACCTGCTGATGGTAACTGCCTTGCCCCCTTGCTGCGTGTACCAGACTCCTTCCTTGATCGCCGATTTGGACGTCGGGGGAATGTAGGGGTTGGTTAAGACGCCTTCACGAGGGCTCGGGGCGTCGCTGCTGTGGCGCTCACTGCTGGAGTCTGACATGTCCATCTCGCTTGCGGCAGGGGATGTAGGTATTGATGCTGCCCAATGCGCAGCGACATACGTCTCGAGACGCGCTATCCTTTTTTCCAGCTCTTCGCGAGTCCTAAGGCTCGTAGGCTGGGAATCTTGGACGGGGAACGGTCTATCGTCCCTCATGACTGTTTTGCCCTTATCCTTACGGGAAGGACGATCAGGTTCGAGCTTGGCGACCAACTGCCGAGCTGGGTCGTCTGTGCCCCCCATCTGGTTATCTGGGGCCATGTAGTTATTCACCGGCCGTTTGCGATTTCGGCCTGGCGGTTCGGGTGGTCCTGCATTTGGTGATAGGTCTAATGTGATCATTCGCTGGCCAATGCGAGGCCAAGCGAAACCAGCAGTAGCGATCGTAAAGCCGCCCTCATCCTTGAAACGGATGTACCCGAGGTCGAGCCAGTCTTGAACCTGGTCTCAGAGCTGACGGCATTCGCTAGTCCTGTGCCCCCAGCTATCATGGAATTTACAATGAACGTGTCCCTCCTTGTACTCGATGTAGGGCAAGGACCTGGCAACTGTGACGAGCCCGGCCTCTCTGAGATCTTCTAAGACCTCATGTGCCAGATTCTCGTTATAGGTGTAGTAGCGACGTGGCTGGCGGGCACTGTCGTCTCCTTCCTCGCGACCCCTTTTGGGCGCTCGACGTCGTTCGTCATCCTTGGCCTGATCAGCCCAATTGACTTCGACCATGCCCACTACGGGCGGGAAAGGGTCTATATCAACCAATAAGGCTGTACTACCCGGTGTCTTCATCTTCAATTCGCCTGAGTTTAACCATGTCTACAGCTGGTCTCGGAGTTTGACACAATCTTTGGTGTCATGATTGTAGACATTGTGAAAGGCACAGTATTTCTTGTCTTTCAGCTCCTCCTTAGGCGGTATCTTGTGATCCAGGCGCACGTACCTCGCCTCGATTAGGTCATTCCTCGCCTCGATTAGGTCATTGAAGACCAAATGGGCCTTTTTGGCGTCATAGGTGTACGACTCGTACTCTGGTTTGGTCCAGGCAAAGGACTAGATGGTGATTGGTTCACAGGTCATCTTCAGGTTCTTCAGTTTATGAGCTACCTGCATGCCAGTCAGCTCTACCGCGCCAATATCGTCCAGGTCCTGATCTGCGTGAATTGCCTCTGGCCGTTGATAGTATGGATCATGAGCAGGGGCTTGCATGCTTAGTGCCCCCACTATCCGGTTCTTCCCTGGTACGTAAGTTCCCTTGGAAGCGTTGGCCTTGTCGTCCAGCTCATTCAGGATGAGCTCGTAGCTGCCGACCTTGTTGATCATGTCTCCCATGGAACTGAAGCGCTCTTCATGATGCTTCAGCCGCTGGCGATGCTCCAGTCCCCGGATAGCCAACTTAATGGCTTCCTGCTCAGGTAGCAGGTAGTCGCACTTGGCCTGGTGGATCTTGAAGCGTTGGAGGAAGGATACCCCGGACTCCATGCTCTGCTGGCTCATCTGTGTGAGGGAGTCGAGGCCAACTTCAGGCTTGATCGTGCTATATGTCTCTCGGAAGAGGCGTTCCATGGTGGGCTAATCTGCTATTGACCCCGGCTTCAATCTGGAGTACCAGGTGAAAGCGGCCCAAGACAGAGAAGTCCCGAAGAGCTTGAGCTTGAGCATGTCATCATTCCCGTATTGGCCGCATTGGACCTTGAAACGGGTCATGTGAGTTGCTGCATCTTCCCTCGTCTCCCCAGAGAATGTGGTGAAGACGATGTTTTTGAACCCGTGGGGGAAGGGATATTGTGCCACGCTATCAGGATAGGGGTCACGATAGTGCAAGCTAGCATCACCTTTTTCGGTGTGCTCCTTGACTATGCTCGAGATGAGCTGGCGCCAGTCGGCTGCCGTTACTGGTGCGGATTCTGTCCCCTTGCTTAGGTCTCGTTCACCGCCTCGCATCATTTCATTGTAGTGTCGTACGTAAATTCAAACACTAAGCGATCTTATCCCGAGGGCACTATCGTCCATTTCTAACTCTCCCTCTCCAGGCACTGTAGAGTCCCATGCGAACTGAAAATAAGGATCCCGCGAGGACAGCGAATCTCGCGGGGTATCAGAATCTTTTGGACAAAGTCCTCGTCGCGTGCTACCAAACCTCGCCACCATTCGTGGGCTAAAAAGGCCACAGGTGCTGGCCCAAATGCTATCCAAAATCTATCTCGAGTCTTGGACCAAAAATACCCACTGGGCTCAAACAGTAGCTATACTCTTTCGATTGATATATACAGTATGAAGTTTCTAATTCGACCGCCGAAACACGAGCATTTGTTGATGCAGTGTTGGTGTTTGGTGTTCAAATATTAGTTTCCCTACTAGTTCTCCAATCTCCTATATATCTGAACACGTTCTGCATGGTTACTACCTTCAGGTGTGTTAAGTCCTTTATGTTTCTCTTTCGCTGCGGCGCTGCTCTTGAGCCGCACGGCACCCACCTCCGGCGACGCCTCTCGTTTTTGGTGGCATTGTCCTCCCCTCTCCATCAACTTAGCACTTTGCGGAAATGATGTTGATTGTTGTATATGAACATACACGAGTAGCGACGACCAAGTCCTCATCGGGAACAAGCTTGTTGATGGCAGCAAGAGAATCAGCAATGGATTTGGCATGACGAAGATAGGCATCGATTGATTGATTGCCCTTTTGAAGATCAAGGAGCTGCATCTTAAGACTGGCGGTGCTGGCAACTGATTTATGAGAGAAGTGACGAGCTAAGCAATCCCAAATTTCTTTAGCAGTATCAAAGCCAATTGTAAGAGCAGCAATCGGCTCGGTGAGGGTGGTGGTGAGGATACTGACGGTTAATTGATCATTGACAAACCATTGCTCATATGCAGGATTAGGAATACGAACAGGAAGAGGAGGAACACCTTGGACAGAAGCAACATCGTCCGTGGTGGCGGAAGAAGGGGTGAATGGGGTGGAAACAATGGTGGTAGAGGGAGCAGGAATAGAGCCATCAACATAGCCCCAAAGTTTGTTTCCATGGAGGTAGGGTTTGATTTGACGAAGCCAGACGAGGTAATTGGTTTCTGTGAGTTTGATGAAGTGAGAAGTATTGGGGGAAGGGAGGGAAGAGACAGAGGAGGAGGTAGAGGCCATTGTGGAAGAAAAGGCTAGAGGTAGGAGCCTGGAACTACTGATACCATGTAGAAATTGTATTCTCCTTGAATTGTATTGTTTACACAATAGGTTTATATATAGTACAACAAGACTTGGTAATTAAGAAATAAACCTAGATGGAATATATACAGAATCCAACTTTGTATTCTAGAAGGTTTAGGACTCGTTTTGAGACATAGAGAAAATATCGCTAACATAAGCTTTCAGATGAGAAGACAAGTGAAGAGTTCGGACCTGTTAGTTCGCATATAACAATTTTTTAGTTTCAGTTTTACGGTTTATCCATCATGATCTACGTTTGCATGTTTCGTTCCAATTTTATCGGATGTCCCCGAAGGGACATCTACGTTTGCATGTTTATCCATCGTAGATAACAAATAGACAATCAAGTGATTGACCACTATAAGCAATTTAAAAAATATAATTTTTAGAGTTATTAAGCAGAGTCTACAGTACAGCAGTACTGCATACATATTTGTAAATTGTAACGGATCAACTTGAACTAGATTTTGATGTGAGAATATTAAAGTTGATGTAGATATCATTCGCCAACAATCTTCACCTTGTTATCTGGCTGGACTCTAATCCTGAAGTGATTTAAAATATTTGGTCGATTCTCAAAGACACTAACTACGAACGGTACGGTACCTGCAACTTTTAACATATTATTCCCAATACACGGCATGGAGAGTGGATTGAGATGAATCATGTAAGACGTAGCACTCAATTGATAGGAACCTCTCGTATTCTGATGGGTTAAGTTGGAGAGTACCACAACTGTGTACAACTGTGTCTGATTTATTTTGCCTTTAGCAGTAATATTTATATGATCATCTCCTTTTTCTTTTTTTCTTGAAAATGATTTAGACTCGAGAATCCTCAGCTGGGTCTCCTTTTCCCCTCCTTTTAGACTTTGCAATATTAACCAATAATATCTGATATATAGCTATTGAGTGCCAACTAGTTCCAACTCAAAAATGATTAATAAGGGCTTGCATGTACAATTGTGATACTCTTAGGAATCAAATGCCTACTTCTGGTTCAAGTGCAATGATGAGGAGGCAACTATTATAAGCTCAAATCTTAATCTGTTGGTACAAGACATAGCTGTATTTGCCAAATTAATATTAGTCGCATCCAAAAAAGATCTTGGAAATAAAGTAGCACGCACGAAGAATCAAAAGAGCTTGCTTACAAGAATCATTTACCTACGAGTACCAACCAAGTTAAACAACATTTTTTTTTTTTTGAAAATAACATTTTCAAAAAGTTAAACAACATTTAGACATAAAAACCACGCTGTCTCCTTCTTCCAATGATCCTATCAATTGAGCATAGCAGAAAATGGGAGCTTGAGCTTACTGTCTAGTGTCTAGTACTACTCTTCCTTGGTCAGATTATTTGCAACTTCTAGTTTGATTTTGAAGAACTTCGCCCTCAAATTCAAAACAACGAAAGCAAATTAAACAGGTAAAACAACAGCATTGGATCAAATACTGAATCGAACCCAATTTGCTATTTCAAGAAGAACTATATATGCAGATATAGATCAGATATATAGAAGAAATGAAATATGTAGTTCTCATAGGAAAACGTCCTTTCGAAGATTAATATGACCTTTCGTTATCTGGATGGCTGGATTAATTCACCATATTCATTTCCTCCATATTTTAGTAATTTAATTACTACTTTAACTATCCAGTTTGCTACCACTAATTAGTCACCAAGTTGTGATCCAAGCAGCTAGTGACATTCTCAGGACGCTCCTATATATATTACTTGTCAAAAAGCAGATCAATGAACAATTGAAGTGGTAAAACAACAACACATCTCGATCCAAACATGCAAATTAGCGATCATCATATTCTTAGTTTTCCAGTCTTTTGATGAAGATGTTATCTGGTATCAAACATAATCATATTGAATCAAAATTAATGATCACTGTACAATAAACGGCAGCTGCATATACAAAAGGTTGGGTTGACCACCACATTTAGTTTTCTTTTTTAGGTTGAAGATTTGTTTACTTTCCCATCTTGTGTAAATTAACGTAAACTTCAGTCAATACACATGAGCTAGTATCACGCAATTCTGCATCAGTAACCAATAAAGAACAATGAGAATAGCAGGCCAAATCATAACTTTTACCATATCAATCAACAATTTTTTAACTGCTTAATCTCTTCCGATTATTGAACTGAGATCAAAACTGAGTCTGTGCAACACGCATAGTGAAGTCCAGTACTTTGAAAGAGACATGCATGCTGCGGAAACATACCCTATCCCTTTGAAAACTAATCATCAAAGGAGGCCCTTACAAAAAAAGAGAGACACAAATTGATTAAATTTTTCAAGATAAACTTACCAAAAAAAAAAAAAAAATCTTTTCCAAGTCAAAATAAGGAACCCTCCAATCGTGAAAACCCAATTGGCCACTCGCAACATTCTTACAATAACTTATCTTATTTTCGTTTTATAAATTAAACACTCATCCAAGAACTGTGTGTGAAACCACTAGCTAATCTCCTTGTAGCTCTACTAGCATAATATCTCACCACCACCACTGCCTATATAAACCAACAACCACCCTTATTTTCCAACCAAATCAAAAACCACCACCAGAAAAACCTCCCACCAAAACCCTAATGTCGACTGCAGATTCTTCCGGAATCTTTCACGGCCACTACACCGTCCTCGACGACAAAGAGTTCCAAGTCAAGGGCCGAACCCTCTTCTTCGTCGTGATCCTCTTCACAGTCGTCCTCCTTGTCACCGTTTTCTTGCTCTACGCCAGATGGGTCTGCCGACACCGCCCCTCCAACTCATCTTCCTCCTCCGACGCGCCCCCGCAGAAGCCACGCGGCCTCGACGCTGCCCTGATTCGAGGTTTGCCTATAATATTGTATCAGTCCTCCGGCCACTCCGACTTGGAAGCAGGATGCGGTGAGTGTTCTATATGTCTCGGAGTTTTCGAAGACGGCGAGAAGGTTAAAGTTCTCCCTCAGTGCCGCCATTGCTACCACTCCGACTGCGTCGATACGTGGCTCAGCGCTCAGTCCAGTTGCCCCCTCTGCCGCACGTCGCTCCGGTCAAAAAACGACGACGCTCTGCAAATCATCGTACAGTGATGACTACTAATTGTATACTATTTTAATTTACTTTGAATTATAATTCTTTATCATCCTAGCATACTGTAAATTAAATCTTCTAATAGAAACAGATCGATCGATTATGTAGATTCTTTTCTGGACGTAATTGTTATCATTTTTCTTCATATTGCTTTGTTGAATATGAAGATGAGTGGAATCTAAGATGAGCTAGCGACTAGTTTGTTGTATGCATGCAAGTGTGCAACTGGTCCAACTGGCGAAGTCACCACTCAAAGTGGCCGCTAAGGTTTTGACGATTGTTTTCAGAAACAAAGTCGTTTTCTTGCTTTGGAGGAAAATGAACGTGCCGATGTTTTCTAGCAGAGGAAAGTTTCCAACCCGGTGTGCCATATTTGTCGACACACAAAACCCTTTAGTTTGCATAAATTCTTTTGTGTGAACTCTCTAGGTTACCCTTTAGGTTACCTAAATCCAACTTAAACTTATAATTTATTGATTTAAACGAGCCCATAACTCCTGCTAAAACAAAAACAAAAAACAAAAAACGAACCCATAACTGGTCTCTATCACCTTGTCCAACCCTCAGCAAGTTGCAATATATATGTCTATCTACGAGGGGGCTACATCAAAGCTGACTTCACTTCTCAAGCGAAATGTATCATTTCCAATAATGGATGTCCGTAATTATCTAGTCGCATATCCTGTCGTTTTGAATTTCTTAGTCGACACATGATGAACTCGTGCACTAACAAAAAGAAGAAATATCAAAACATAAAGATACAGAATTTACATCTTTGGGTGTGGGCTTTTGAGAATCAAAATCATATATTCATTTAACTTGACGAAATCAGATACAAACGTTAAATCTTCACATATGCTTGAGCCTAATCATTAATCAAATATCCCGACATGTATCTACCCATACATACGTGAATGATCAAGCTTAAAACACATAATAGAAATGCATTTAAAAATGTATGATGATTAAGATTGCAACGGATAAATCAACATGGGTGTAATTTTTGTATTTTCAAAATCCGTCCGTTGGGTACAATTGAATTAGGACAACCCATCAGTCCAGAGTGAAACTATTGGGTCTATATTTACGATCAAAATAAAGGCGGGTTAGCAAGACTAGGCCCAACCCACGATGCCGTCGTAAAGCCTTTAGGGTTTCACACCCTCGATATAAATAGTCGCAACGCTCTCACATCCATGACCCTCCCAAAGCCGCCATCACTTCCTCTCATTGTTCGCAGCCTTCTCTGTACATCTGGGGTTTTGATAGCCAATTTCATTTCAGCCACACCATGAGGGCCAAGGTTAGACCTCCTTCTAGCTCTGTTTCACTCGCTTTGTGATTCGTTACTCTCTGTTTTTGGATCGTTCTTCCTTTTATGTTGTTATCTTTGTTGATGATTGTGTTTGTGGTGTGTTTCAGTGGAAGAAGAAGAGAATGAGGAGGTTGAAGAGGAAGCGCCGAAAGATGAGACAGAGATCCAAGTAGTCGCCGTCGTCATCGATCGAAGTTCAGCTCGGCCGGAATTTCCTTGTTTTCGTGTTTCTAAGCAAGTAATCAGCATCGATTAGTTCAGTTGTAGTAGAACCTATTTATAAATTTGTACTGCGTTTGAACACATTTTGCTTAATTCAGTCGGATTTGAACTAGTTATGCTCTTTATAATATATATTTTGTGGCTGAAGTTTGTGTTTATGTTTTCGATTGCGATTGATGTTATATTGTGAATGTGATTTTTTTGATGTGATATAGAGATTTGAACAGATAGTTTGCTGGTGATGTTGTTAGAGGTTTAGACGTCTCATGTATGACCATTGTTAGGATTAGAATTTCAGGCGCTTTGTTTGAATTAGCAGGTTGTGATATTTATTTGCTGGTGATTTTAGTGTCTCATTCAGCCTCATGTACAGCGTCTTTGTTGTCTTGTTCAGCGCGTCTTTGTTGTCTTGTTCAGCCTCGTGTCCAGAGGCTTTAAGAGGTTGATCATTGAACGGGCTGTGTTGCTTTGATGGTGTGGCGGTTATGTTGATAGATGTTTAGCTATCTTATCTTTGCTGTGATAGCTATATGAATTAAAGTCTGGTTCCATTAATTGGTTTGTGATGTGCATCGAACTACAGCGCGGCATTCCTTTGTTATGATAGGATTTTAATGTTCTTTGTTTGTCTGAGGCTCTGAGCACAGCGTTCATTTTTGATATGCTGGCAGCCTCATGTTCGCAGTCGTCTCTCCCTAGCTTTTAGAGGCATACCAGTGAGTGGGTTTTGTTTTTTATATACGAGTTCCTTTGATATGTTCTCTACTCCCTGTTGAACAGAAATAAAAAAAATTGTAAAAGCTTGCCAATTTTTTAAACTAAGACCCAAATGTGTTACGGTTTTAGTCTGATCAAGTCAGCGTAGGTTCTTAGCACATTAGCACATACGGTATCTCCATTTCGTAGAAATCCGTAGTTTTACCTTTTCCTGTGGATAGTAGAGATGTTTTATATTGTTTGGTTAAATGGCTTGTAACTTTTGAGATTGAAGCATTTTTGTGCCGAGTTGGGCGTTAGTGTTCAGGAGAGATGGTATATGTAGTATCAAAGTCATGATAATCATACCTTGGTATTGTGTCGGTGAGCCGTGACGTGGTTGGTTAAGGTGGTTAACTAACAATTTTGACGTCATGGGTTCAAATCTTATTGACATATGTAGGGTGTGTGAGTTATTTAATAAAAAGTTTTTTTAAAAAAAAAATCATACCTTAGTATTGTGATGTCCAATTGTACTCTTGCAGCTCATATATTTAGGGCCAGTTTGGGACTGTTATGTTGTGAGAGGAATTACTTCTGTAGTTGCTATAAGAAGAATCACTTCTGATATTACTGTAAGTAGAATCAGCTGAGGTGTTTGGTAAATTATTTTTAAAAATGTTATGTGTTTGATAAGTTATAAGTAAAAACTGTTTTGGATGGGTATAATGATAAAAGTGGGTATTGTTATAAATTGATATTAAAATAAATAATTATTTTGTATGTAACTGGATTATAAAATTAATCTACAATATTACATAAGATTTCTTAACACGTCAAATGAAATTCTTAAATAAATACAAAAGATTTCTCCATCATAATCAAAGAGTGCATTACACAAAATATAGTGAAGCTATTTTAAATTGGAACTAAATGTTAAATAGATACATTAATTAAAATTTGTGCAATGGTGTTTCTTAACAACTTCATTTCTTGTCTTCTCGTCTCATTTTCTTCATGTTCATTGTCCTCCATATATTCACTATTCTCTCCATATCCATGTGGCTTTTGTTTTCTCAGTTCCCTCAGTTGCAGTACTTGTAGCTTTCTTCTTTCCCATCTACCTGAAAGAAAATTAAAAGGAGTTCAGAGAACAAATGATATAGACAAACATGTTTACCTAAAATCATTCACAAGTTGAATAGATAAAATAACTGATTCACCAATTACTCAAACATATCAAATTCACTTTGAATGCATATCATAGACCTAGCTTTTTTAAGACTTTTTTCTTTGAAAAAGAACAATCACATACTATGCCAATTGTACAAAGCTTACAATTTTGTTATTAAGAACCAAAACTACTTGCTCATACAGCATTGACACATAATCTTGTATCAATTACAGTGAAATAAATTCATGTACCAAAAACATAACCAAACAAAATACAGAAGTCTTTCACTACCAAACTCAAGCTCATTTTATCACAAGGCCCTGTTTCTTTTGGTCTGGTTTCATGTTTTTAGACCGAGTGTGTGTGCTTATCTATAGCTGAAAGAAATATCCAGTATCCCAGCTACAAAATGCTGCTATCAGGAAAATGTCTGACAAATTAACTACAGGCAGACAAGGTATGAAGGTAAGAAAAACTATAGCCAAGTACATGTCAATTTTATCACATACTATGCCAAGTGCAATTGCATACAAAGATAATGAACACGTTCCATAATATTCCATGTAAAACAGGTTTCCAAATAAACTAGTTTCCAAATTAAGCCTACAAGGTTCAAACTGCAGCTATAACCATAAATCACTAAGTCTACTAACAGTAACGAACCCGATTACAATTTTATGATAATCAAGAGCTATTAACAACTCCCAAAATCTACCAAATCCAACAACCTAAAATTATGATAATCAAACCTAAAATCATACCAAATAGTTATGGCAGAGATTTAATCGATAAGAGGTTTTACCTTTTGGGTTGGGGATGAAATCGCTCTCCCAAGATCTCAACAAGGTTCCTCCAATCTTGAATTAGCGACGGAAGAGTTTTGGAGAATGACTGCCTGGACTGGAGTGAGGCGGTGAAGAAAGAGATAGGGTTTATTTGTGAGGGTTCTTTTTATAACTAATGGGGGTAGAGTATGATTTACAAAAAACTCATTAAAGAGAAACTTTGTGTTTTCCAACCGATTCCCGCAAAAGCATTTCCTATCCTGCTTCTCCCATATCCACTTTAAGAGAATCCATTCTTCTAAAATCAGTTTTATGGGTTGTTATCAAATACTTAAAGTTAGGCCCAGAATCACTTTTGACCCCAAAAGCTTTTTGTGAATGCCTACCAAACTGGGTCTTAGTCTTTTTGTGTTCTTGAACATTATCTGCTGTTGTAGGTTACATGTTAAGCATTGTCGTTGATTATCTTATAGAAACCTGAGTTAATTTTATACTAAAACATCTAGCAAATTGCTAATTAGAAACTCAATTTTTAGTCATTAACAAGCGTTACATACGAGAAATATCAACGCAACGATTTCAGAACTTCAAAGACACCAATGGAACTAAAACCAAAAGACTGAAGCTAAACATTCTGATATAACCTTTAGTCAACATTTCGGATCATGGACCGTCGATTGAAGCCCAAACGCAAGCCCATTCTCGGCCCGTAAGCTATCGATGTAGTTCCTCACCTCCTGGGCTATCATCCTCTGCATCATGCTCATCAAACACGTCTCCTCCATCTCCACCGTACATTTCTCCCCGTCATCCACCGCCTCCTCTTGATGCTCCTCATTCTCCTCTTCCTCCTCCTCCTCCTCCTCACTCTTCAAAACGACGTCGTCTCCCACTTTCTCCCCAGGCGGCGACAGCGTCAGTGACGTCAGCACGCCCTCCACTCCCGCCGTAACCGCTTTGAAACCACTCTCCTCCTCCGCCCGACGCAAACACTTACGCTTCATCTCCGGCTCGGTACCGCCGCCGACGATCAACCGCTTCACCGACTCCGACGAAGTCGAGCTCGACTCGGCCAGTCTTCTCCGCCGGAGCGTGGAGTTCCAGTGGTTCTTGATCGCATTGTCGGTACGTCCAGGAAGGAGCCGAGCGATTGTGGCCCACTTGTTGCCGTGGAGGGCGTGGGCTGTAACAATAGCCGCGTCCTCCGCCGGCGTGAACGGCTTGTGCTGCACGTCGGGGCTGAGCTGGTTGCACCACCGCAGCCTACACGACTTACCTGACCGACCTGGAATACCGGAGCTGATCAAGGACCAGTTGCGCGGGCCGTGCTCCGCCACGAGCTTGATCAGAGTCGCGTCCTCCATTGGACTCCACGACCCCTTCACTCTGTTATCGCCGGCGCCGCCGCTCATCTTAGTTTTCCAGAGAGAAAAAAGTAAACTGGGAAAAAGAAGAAGAAGAAATGTTGGGATGGAGTTGAAAAGAGAGAAGGAGATGAGGATTTTTAACCGTTTTGGATGAAAGAAGGGAGGAGTTGTTGGCATGCATGAACGGTAAAACCGCTCTTATTCACATAACAGAAATTTAACTTCGAAACGCGGCGTTTCCCCATTTCTGTTTCTGTTTCCCATTTTTCTTTAATTTTTATTTTATTTTCTGCATCGTCGTCGAGGTTTAAGGAGTGGGTTTTGGTTTCTGGTATCGGAGGTTATAACTTCCTGTTCAATTTTCACCGCTCATCTTATCCGTCAATTCTGATGACCCTGTTTCAGCGTTAACGGTAGTGATGACACTACCCTTTCGTTTTGGAGTGGAGGAGAGGTGGTGTAACGGTCGTCGGTTTCTAAGCAGAGAAGCTCATTTTAAGTGCACAGCAACTGACAAAACGGAGAGGGCGCCGTTACGGCGGGAATTAGGTGTTGGTGGAAAACTGTGGAAGTGATAGTGTCGTTACCCGTAACGGTTTAGAGCATCTTCAGTAGTATTGCTAAACTGGAAATTTATTAATTTTTTGGGTGAATTTATGCTCCGGTATAATACATAAATCATTATTAAATTTGATAATTGCTAAATGAAATTAATAAATTTATCAATGATCCATGCATAACTAAAGCAATTGCTAAATCTTTTCTCTCACATCTCTTGCCCACGTGTGACTTTTCAATTTGTTAAAACATAAAAAATAACAATTACTAAAAAAACAACATTATTAAATCTATACATAAATTTCAAAATTATTACTGAATATATCAATTTTTAAATCTCACTACTAGAGTTTAAGGTTCGCTTAAAATGGACTCATTTAAGGGAGTTGGTTATGCGGTCAAAAAGTAAATTAATTGTTTTTATTGATCATTGTTTCGATATGTTTGAGGTCATGGAATTGGAAAGTAGGTAAAACATGTTGGTATAATTTTACAACTAATTGTTCTTTCAACTACTACGCACTAAAAATCTGATCCAAAGTCTGTGACTAGGAGATTTGTTTTAGTTAGTTATAGGTAGTTAGAGAATAGAGAAATTGCTGTTGTGGTAAAACATGATTCCTTTTAATCCTCTTTTCCATTTTCATTTCAATTTTTGTTCCCGTTATCTAGAAAACAAAATCTCTTTCATCTTTTTGTACATTTCTTGATTGAACTGTTCAAAGTTGAAACCCAGGGTAGCCTAGAAATACCAGGCTTGGTGGTCGGTCTTGCGGATCACTATGTGTGATGTAGCTAGGCTTGTTTAAGCAGTGTTTGCCCATTAGAGATCAATTAGCTTGGTCCATTAATTCCACATTTGTCCCTTTTTTTTGTTGTCCATTTTTATGTTTTGATGGAATGTTGCTTCATCGATAGTACATAGAGCTAAGGATGCAATCGTAAATGAGGTACATTGAGCTGTAGTATTTGAGGAAAGATTCTTAAATGAGGCAGACGCGTCATGTAGACGTATATGTGGTCAATCGTTGTCTCTGCATATGAGTGTTTTCTTTTGCTTCTCTTTCAGAGTTAAGAATTTGATTGTGTAATACAGCAGAGTGCGTAACAACAAGAGTAGATTGTAAATGCATTATTTTTTTCGACATAAATTTCGTAAATTTGTAATAAAATGAAACTTTTAGAAGACAAGGGGCAAAGCAAATCATCTAATAATTGTTGTTCATTCTTCGGGATGTTGAGATGAGGAAGCAATGCATAGTTGCTATCAGTGAAGCAAAACAATCAGTGGTCCTAGAATGAACTCCGCTTCTTCATGTGGTAGGGAAGCAACGTGATCAATATATATTGTGCCTACTCCCTTATGTCTTGTGTCTTTTCCATCCGTCCATACAATGCATAATTGAATCATGTGTCTCCCGGGGGAAGAACACAATTAGTAATAGGGGGTAATACTTCAACACATCAAATCATCAAAGAGACACTCAAGATTCTTGAGAAAAATCTACTTTGGGTATTGGAAGGGCAAGAAGAACCTCTGCCTCTTGCTTCTAATTCGACAATTTGGCGTCGCAGATGACGCCGCTATTTTGCTCAACACCAATTTAAGGGCTTGTTTGAGATTGCTTATGGAGACGGTCTCTTCACTATCATTGGAGCAAAGGACTAAAATGCTTTTGATCCTGCCACCTGCACTGGCGATATCGGCTTTCATTGCAGTCAGTTTTAGGCGTTTTAGGACTTGAATGAGCTCCCTGAACAACTCCGGCTGGTCATCACAGCAAACAGATACCCTTATCATAATACTATTGTCCTTGTTTTTGTTAATGCTGGTGGAGTTTGTAGGAGTACCCTCATGAACAAGATCACATTGACTAACAGTTAGATCATCAAATTCAGTTGGAACCATCAAGGCTTTGCTCACTTCATTTGCTCTTCGCTTCAGATCCTTGACTTCATCTATCACACTTCCCAACAGAGCTGCCTTGTCCATCTTCACAATCAAATCAAGGTTCCATATCAGTTACTAATGCGTTGAAACATGTACATGAACACACCTAAAGTTGGCCTAGCACCAAACCACTTCTGAGCTACATACACTCACACCTATAGTGCGCTCCAGATTTGTGTCCAAACATATTATCGAGATGACAAACCTACTACTAAGTAGCATAGTCTGAAAAAATGAAACCGATGTGCACAACCTTTATCTCACAATCTTGATCACATAACGGACATGTGACACCTATATACAATGGTTGTATGCAAGAACTTTCTTGTTAGTGTGTGTGAGGGAGATGAGATCAGTTTACCTTGTCAGACTGGGGAATCAGTTTCCTAAGAGTTGCAAGCTGCGCATTGATTCTGTCTCTGCGACGCTTCTCGGCTTGGCTATGGCTCTTAGAAGCACTTGCAGCTCTATCTTCGTCGGCAAGCCCTTGGGCCGTTGAAGACCATGAAGGTGGAAACCCTCCACAGAACTGGAATGGAGTAGAGTTAGAGACATTAGGCCATGGAACTTGGAAAGAAGAAGACTCATTGCTCACTGCTGCTGCAGTCTGGTACTGATTAACCCAGTTTGGCCCTTCAGCATAATAACAATTCTCCATGGCCAAAAGTTAGAACCTTCACTCTCCCACCCTCGTTGCCTTTTTTTTCATACAATCAAGTTCAAGATCCACTGTTCCTTGCACTCAGCTAATAAGTGTGATCTCCGCATCTTGAAAGTGATAGCTAGTGGTTATCCGTAAGCCCCTTTAATTTGTCAAATGAAATTTCTTCTTGGCAGTATATGCTTGTCATTTCAATATAAGAATTCCTTTCCTGTATTGCTTAGTGCACTATAAATTCCACTGTATTTCCAAATCACCAATTTAACCCCACTGTATTGGGATTTGGGTTTAGAAAATGACATGGTTTTTGACAATTGAGAAAGTAACCGTCTCACCCCATGAAACTTGTAGTACAAATAACTGTGCTAGCTCTTGATGCATAGCCAAGGCCCTAATGCAAATATTGCTGATGAAAATGAAAGAGTGAAAATGACATAGATACCCTACACTAAGTGATTGTAAAGGAACTGTTGTCTATACATTGACTTGGTAATAGTAGTAGATAAAACTAACATTATCCACTACTACACTAAATGATTGTAAACTAACATGATATTCCCGCAAGTAGATTTTTAATACAGTAGAACTAGATGCTGTTCGAAATCCTACGAAATGTGGAACTTCTTGTACTGGTAGAACAAGCCTGTATCTTTGTTCCCTAGCCTGATCCGCATTATTTTTCTTCCCGTATTTTCTTCTTTGGGATATGCATTACAAAGTATCTACGCTAGTAAAGCTTGGAAACTATTATGAACCTCTCTATCGTTAGTATTGTGCTTCGTTTTGCAATGTTCATCGTTATGTATTCTTGATGACAAGTTCTGACGAGTGTTCTATTCTATCTATACAAATCCAACTAAAGATTTCTCTGAGGCATTGAATCTTCAAGTTGGCACCAGTTCCGTAAACTACCAGTGCTGTACTCCACAACTAGACAAAAGGTTTTAACAAGGAATCACCGGCCGGAGATATATGGGGCCCTCGAATTCACTCGAACATTGTAACATGACCATAAAGAGAGGACTTTAAGGAGTGATTCGACATCTGATCAACCACTCACTTTGCAGAGTTCCCCATTTTCTTCTCAAAATTTGTGTGGTGTTTACCACCAAACCGATATATCAAGCGCAGCAGTCTTTTGGGGTCCCATTACTTCAACAATTTCTGCAAAATTATATCGTCGGTAGGAGCTATGATTAAAAGGATGAATGGCAAAGTGGTTAAGCTTTAACCTACTGTGGTGACTGTTCATGGATGGATGATACAATGAACCATGTGACTGATTACAAACGCACAAGCACAACAAAGATGATAAACACATGGGGTTGTCTTAAGACTAAAACCACACAGAGAAAACATCATCATCATCACAAAGAGAAAACACTTATAAACACATGTATATAAACACCATCATCATCACATATACAATCATCAGATCATGTACTGAATATATATATAATTGTATATGTGATGATGATGGTGTTTATATATGTAGAAGTACGGTAGAACACAATAAATAATTATGGGCAAGAGATAGACATATAGTGGTTCGCCATGTCATTGGAGGACATGTCGTACGGTAGAACACAATAAATAATCATGGGCAAGAGATAAACATATAGTGATTTGCCATGTCATTAGAGGACATGGCTACGTCCACTTAAGATTTCACTATTATGGCCAATATGACCAATAGGTCTTTGGTGTTACAAGACTCATCCGAGAAGGAGTGAGTTATCATCAGTGTTTTCTACATATGAGAAGTCTTCCTTTTATAGCTAAAGAATGTTTTCTCTTGTTATATGTTTCCGATGTGGGACTAACTATACATAAATCTTATATGGAGCTTATAGGAGCACCTTCCCGATGTGGTACCGATGATCTTTCACCATGGCGAGAGAGCCCAGATGTCGATCTACATGAGGCATGTCGGGGGCAGGGCCCTTCGTGACCAGAAAACAGTCTACTCGGTCGTTACTTATGGTTGCGGCATATATACCTACAACAAGTACCTTGCTCAATGTTTAGGGCAGCCATTGGGATGAAGAGAGGCGGGAAGAAATTTGCAAAGAGATCTTCTACGCAGCACTCAAGTACCAAAGCTCTGATGGAGAGAGACTCGTTTTTGGCATGAGTTAGAGTATGTGCAGGGATCTCCTTTTATACTGCATATTGGATAGCTCAAATTCTTAACTATCAAACAGTTTGAGTTCCATACAAATACCATAATCTCTATTAATTTATTATCTTATTATACAAGATAATTCAAATGTATTTCATTGTTTATCTAACCATTTCATTTAAATAAACATATCATGACAACACAATTAATAATCTCACAATGTTCATTCTGTTATTTTAAGTTGCCATGTCTTAGGACTTATAATGTTAAATCTATTCTAACATGTTGTTCTTGAAATCTATCTGGTACGCAAGTTTGGTTCGAAGGCAGAGTTCAAAGGAATAGCTTCTATCATTTTACACTTCGAAGAAACAAAGCTATAGGAGTGTAGGAGCAGTAAATTTCAACTGATACAAATATTGACCTTGTCTTGTCAAAAATGTTGAGATGCATCAAGGTGGATTGATCGGAAGGAACTAAGACGATCGCAGTTTCTTCAACTCAATTTTCATTAAAATGGATAGCACCAACTTTCCAGACAAAGTAAGTCGTGGCAAACATCACTGTGCTGATGAATACAAACGAGAAGATGATTAGAAACAAATCAGCACCCCCTGGAAAATCCCAAGTTAGGCCATCCTTTGGCATTCCTCGCTTGCTGTCATCAAAAATGTTTGTAGGGGCCTGTGGAAGTCCAGATCTTCCCTTCCCACCATCGCTCGCTCTAGCAGCGTCTAGTACAGTCTTGCTCCTATCTGATTTCTTTCTAGCTGGTTTTGACTCTGTGTTGTAACGGCTGAGAACCTTAGCTGCCCTCAGTCTCTCCCTGGCTGTTAGCGGCAATCTTTTTGATTTAGGTTTCAAGTTTGGTGGAGGAGATGATTCCTCAAGTTTGGATGCCTCAGAGGTTTGAGAACTAGGCTCATCAATGGCACTAGTTTGGAACTGACTATTGTTGGCAGAAGTACCCAAAGATGAAGAATTAACAGCTGGTATTGGATCCTCAGAAGGAGAACTTGAAGTTTCAGAAGACTTATCACCAGTTTCTGTGGTAAGCTGATTGCTATCTGCAACGGAAAGACATAAGCCCCAGCTTTTTCGGTTTATATGCCTTCTTGGCCCAAACTTTCCAAATGAAGATGTGAATTGTGTGACTGTTGGTGTAGAAGCTCCAGCAGAAAATCTCGACACATTCTGATACTTGGCTTGTAACTTCAAATAGAGTACAAAACTATCGTCAATTATCAATGCAAGCAGAAGTTGCCAAAAACGCAACATAAAACCCAAATAAAGTACATATAGATCACATAAAACCCAAAAACACAACATAAAACCAATTGTTTCAAGCAGAACCATTTTGAACAATCTGACTTGACTGATATAGGAATATTAAGACAACCTTCAGGATAAGTTACATGGTTTTCTGAATATTCCCTTTAAGTGATATTAGTTCAGCCAAATTAAATTTCAGAAACTCACTGCTCTAATCAACCAAAGGAACCTTCATTTCCTGCCGGAAAAGTTTTCTCAACAAAACTAAGCAACTCTAGCACAAGCATGATCCTAGGAGCTAACAGTGACAAACCTCAAGACACGAAACAAAACAAAGCCAAGACTCATTCTTGAGTTAGATATATGTACAGTTCCATTCTTAAGCCAAGATTCTTCCTTTCATGTTTGATTTAAACTTCAACACCACTCAATATCTACTTCAATACAAAACAACCCATGGCTGCTCATTCCAGAGCTTCAAAGTAGAAACAAACCCAATTCACAGTCTTTCAACACAACCATGATAATGAAGTTTGTATAATCAGTAAGAAACAGAATGGCGGATCATAGAGTTACCGTAGAATTGAAGCCGAGTAGTGAGTAGAATGAAACAGCCATTTTCTGGTAGTCTACGGCCCAACCATTTAGACTCATATAGAGAGAGAGAGAGAGAGAGAGAGAGACTGCGTCTGTGTTTTGGGTGCAACGGAGAGTGGATGGTCTGGAATCCAAGCAGAGTGGATGGTCTGGAATCCAAGCAGAGAGGATGAGAAGAAGATGGCACCCCAGCCTATCTTAGCGCGTGCCGAGCATGCTTACTCAAGATAAAACTTGGGCTAGGCCATTTCGAGCTATGTACGGGCTTCGATTGGGTTTGGCTCAAATACTGTGAGGTGTGCAAAAATCAAGTTTTGAGATCATGATATATACATTTTTCGTTAGATGAAAACCAAATTTCTCATTTAATATAAATCACAACTAAATTCACAACCATACATGCTTAACATATACTTCACAACTCTGATCAAGTCACTTTGGTAAACTTTGAACAAGTAAAATCATTCGGGTGAACCTTACCCCTCAAGATGAAGATCATCATGACTCATTACCACATAGTACGATCACTAGAATGCCTCAATAAGTGGCTTAAACTTTAAACAAATAAAATAGTATGAATTCGTGTGAACTCAATCAAGATGAAGATCATGAATCCATTCCACATATACAATCACCACAATGCCTCACAAATTAATATATGGCTGAAACCCTAATAAAAGAATGAAGGATTAGGATCAAAGGGTCTAGCAAATGGAGATAGGGGAACTGCCAAATCTTTAAGCAGTTCAGCTCTTTTCTCTCTTAAACTATAAGCAAATAAACTGCTGCTTCCATAGTTGGTGAAGTAAATTGAGTTACTAATGCCTTCTGAAGCATCATCGGCTTTTGAGGTTAAAAGTGACTCGTTTTCATTCAAAATCAATTCACTATTGCCAATGGACTCGATCTCTACCCATCTGTAGCTACCTGCATCAGAATTGTAATTCAGTTTATATACACAAATCTTTCTCCCTCTGTTAACGATCAGCTATGGAGTGGCTATGGAGACTGTTTCCACAGCAAGGTGAACCACAGGCGCATGATCAGCTCGGATTTCCATCCTCTTTATCGGAAGGGAAGTCGAGAAATCCCATACTTCAACCGTCATGTATTCCCGTAATGCATAGAGTTGGTCAAGATAGCAACAACTGTTCATGTATAGTCCTTTCCAGGTATATTTATCCAGCTTTGTCCACTCACCATCTGCTTCTGTTGTACAATACGCAATGTGGTATGGCCCTTCACCATACATGATCGAAACCCTAAGCAGATAAAGTTGCGAAAGCCATACATTAACTGTGCTAAAAGTATTAGCATTATAGCATGAACCTATGATTATATAACATTAACCTATGATCAAACGAACTGAAACATGGAATAGTAGTGCAGGGAGGGAAAGGAAATTGAACTGCGAATATAGGATTCAAGAGAGTAAGATCTAGGGTTTTGCCCAAAAGAAGCAGCCAAGATTGGGACGATCCAACGCAAACGTGATCGCGAAATTTCCAGGCCATCCTATTCTGATTCAAGTGGTAGATCTTGCGGTCCTGATCAAGACTTTGAAAACGAAACCCACGAAGATCGACACCAAGGTAGAGCCTTGGCGGTTCTGCTAAGCAAGTGAATGACGACGACGACTGTAACACATGTGACAGAATTATAGAAGGAACGAGAAACTGCTTGTAAACGTAGTACGTACATCGCTGACAATTTTGATAAAATCAGTTCTAAAACGTCAATCGGAAGTTCGGACCAACTCTTCAACGGCTGAAAGGTTGTTTCGTCCGCCATTGTTGTCTTCACTCACCCACCAGAGGCGAGAACTAAAACTCTAGGGTTGTTGGTACTGACAACCTAATTAATATATAGGAAATCGATCCGTCCTTGTTGTAGTTGAAAACCTAATTCATAAAGACTAAATACCCTTACTTATTTATCTTTTACTTCTTATAAAAATAAATAAATGTATTTATCTTTTACTTTATATGTTATAAAGGAAAAATACTCAAACAAAGATGATCGAGTTAATAAGAGCTTAGTTATTTGGTAACCATGTTCTAATCCGTCAATGTTGATTAGAGTTTAAATTTCAATCCATATTTAACACAGATTAAGTGTTTTTACATGACCACTGATCAGTCTCTGAGATAGGTTGATGTCGTGTTGATATCTTCTACTTTGTGTTTTTCAAGAGAAAGCACTCAAAAAAGGTGACGATTTGATAAAAGCCTAGATATGCATGCCATGTTCAAGTCCACCGATGCTGGTTAGAGTTAAAATCTCATTACGTAACTTTTTTTTCTGCTATAAAAAAAAAATCTTTTTTCTCAATTACTGGTCCATCCATCTTTGGATTACACAACTGTTGTAAAATTAAGAGCGTGAAAATTCTCTTCTATTTAAGGTACATAAATGTATACAGTGATAAGTCATTATGCGGAATTACTGGGTAGGATCGGAGAGATTGCAGCGTTGAAATCTTCATAAAATCTTTGCTCAGAAAATCTGGCAGCCCGTCGCCTTGCAGCTGCAGCCATCTTGAACCTCTCAGTTTCTGGCATCTTTATGACACTGAGGATGGCATCTGCATATTCATCCACAGTGCGAGCAAGGAATCCTGTTTGCTCTCCATCTTCTGCTAGAACAATGTCCATCTGTGGGCCGGCAGAATTGTGTGCTGAAGAATGAAGTAGAAAAATATGAGCAACATCAATCTACAAACTAACCCAGGCATGAGAAAGTTAATTTGTTCAAATAAAAAATGAAACACCCACCAATTGGGATGGCTCCTGCAGCCATATACTCCACAACACTTATTCCGAAGTGTTCATCTGTCATTGAATGGATTCCTGCAACGGCTCCACCCAAAAGTTGCACCAAGTCCCTGTGGATTTGAAAACCAACGGAGGCTAAAAAAGTAATCATTACAAGCATGATAGCTAACCAACAACAGCTGAAGTAAATTTCTAGAGTAAAAGTACGGCTGCTACAATGATTTCGGAACATACTGTATGACAAGTGGAAACTATAAACCTAACTGTAAGAAACCAATACTAATTAATTTAATGAACGGACATGTGGAAAACATATTAACTCCAGTCCTTTCCATAAGCGAATATGTCCAGAAGTTATTGCTATGTAATATACCGAGTCTACTTTTGTGGTTCAGGCATATATTGGAAAGCTATCAATAGATCAAGCCGGCCAAGGCCAGTCAACTTGTGTATACACAAGGCAGTATAAGAGATGTCCAGGACAGGTACAAGCTATCTAGATGTCCAGACAACCATGTCTCTAGGTTAGGTTGATGAGCTTAAAATAATGCAGAACATAAAATCCTTGGCACAGACCTGTACATGACATTTTTATGAAATTCCACATCCCCATCCACCTTCAGCTCAATTGCTTTATTTTTCAGATGTTCTAGTCTTTCTTCATCTGATTTATTCCGACAACTACCCACAAACTGCAGCTTAGGTCTGGGCAAGTGTGCATCTAATTTCCCTACGGCAACTGCAAAGGCCTCAAGTTGGAGACCATGTGCCTGAGCAAAGAAAGATAAAGTTAAAAAGGACTTGCCAGTAGCATTGACAAATAAAGGCTCCTTAAATGAGCCGCAAATTATTAGTACCTGGTGCTCAATTAAGGTTTAATGCCCACCTTCTCTGGCCGAAACTGAGCAACAGATATGATTTTTGCAGGATCAGCTGGTCTTTCCAAAGGAAGCACCTGTGGACAGTGAATTGTTAAATTCAAAGAAATGAAATATTAATATTAAAAGAACTTTCTTCTGCAATTGAAGATTTCAAATTTGGCCTGACTATCATCACCTTTTCTAGTTTCAATGTTTTCATGCTTCTTACGGTACTTCAAAAGATTTAATATATTTGGTACATCTTCATCCTATGATTCCACCTTAGGAGCAAACCCTGAAGGAACGAGGACATCATCCCCTTCCTTGCTTCCCAACCAACACTAACTATTCTGAATTCTTTGAGCACAAAACAGATGTAATAGTGGCAAGTGGCATGATTAACCTTGTTTCATCCTTGTTCTTTAGCTCTCATAGTGATCCTTCCTCATTTAGTTACTTTGTTGTGGCATACTAGGCTCACTAGTGTCTTCAAGACCTGATACCGATTCCTATTTCCTAACACCACATCAAGTATTTCTTGACATTGTAGGCTCATTAGTGTCTTCGGAAAAGTGCATTCACCTTAAAGTTAGAGCTGCTGCTCTGTGGACTATATACCACCACTTCAAGTCCAAATGTCCTATGCAGCTCTGTGCCTGCAGCATCTACCTCTTTAACCAAAATTGTGCATACTAGTATGCCTAACCGAAAAACTATAGCTCTAAGTTCTAACTCCTACCATGCTATGCTACCTTCACTTCTATCTTCAATTCAAGACATTTTCCACTTTCTTCCTTCTTTAGTTATTTTCATTTTCTTTGATGTTTGTGTAATTATTTCGACCATCATAATAAAGTACATGAGGCACGTTTAAAACTTCAACCATAACTAAGTTTGTTTTTCAACCAAAATATAATCACAACCCTGAAGTCCAGAAGTATCGCAAGGAGGGTACACTCGCTTAATACGCCGCGGAATCTTCCACAGCTTCTGTATATGCGCCTGAGTCCACGAAGAGTTCACCATGGCCAGATGAGCACAAGCGCCTACCTTCCCATACATCCAGCTAAACACATTGTAATACACAACCTTGCACAGCGACAACCACTCGCTACACAGCAACACACCAAATCAAACAAACTCATCCATTTGTATCAAAATTAAATCATCATCAAATCACCACAATACATCAAAAATTCCAAAAGCAGACCTGCGAGCAATTAAGTCATCATTGTTGTACATGGAGCTCCGCTGTCGAACCCGAGAGAGCATGTCCAAGCTGATTGTAGGGTAATGAGTATAACATATGACTCTACAACCAAACAGCCTCGCAATTGGATAAGTAAATGCATATCCGCTGGTGTCGAAATAGTAATCTGGAGTGTACTTAGTCAATGCCTCCCATGACACATACACAGAGCCCAAGCTCTGCCCGATTATAGTCAATCTCGGATACGTAGCCTCCTCGATCCATTTCCGCTTGTTCAGATGCACCACCTGATCAGTTTAATTGAGAATTTATTCAAATTGAAATTCGGGACAGTGATAGAGTGCGGGAGAGAGCAAGGTACCTGTGGTGGGCGGAGTAGTTTGACTCCGAAGCGATCGACGGCGCGGGAAGTGAGGGAGTCAGGGGAGGAGTCATGGTCGCCGGTGAAGACGAGGCAGTCGAGGTTCGGGTTTTCGTCCTGGATGGCTTTGACGGCGCACCAGAGGACTCGCTCGCCGCCGCCGCCGTCGTTGGTGTAGGGGTGGAAGAAGGCGACGGCGCGCTTGCGGTGGTTTCTGGCGGTGAATATTTGGAGGGAGATTTTGAGGAGTAAGGCGGATAGGAGAGTGATGAGAGGCCAGATGAAGAAATGGTAAGCAGCCATTGACGTCGAGCTTTGTATTTTGGCTTAGCAAAGTTTGCGATTTCGTTTCAAACATTTGATACTCGCAAAATTTTCGATGAGAAACCAACCGTGCTTTTTGTCTTATGACAGAAGGGGTAAAAATTAAAAGGTAAATATTGGAATAGGTTTTGCTCACATGACGTTGTTCTTAGGGATTGAATGCAAGGATTAAAATATCCACAATATTTCGACATTTTTCCAATCCCGATATTTTTTCAAAATTTCCGTTAGCCAAATCAATTTGCACATAAATTGAATAGGTAGAACAAAAGCATTCCACAATCATCAACGTAATGTATTATATTATACTCAGGCAAGATTGAAAATGAGAACAAATCAATATAGACATGCACGAATCTAAAGGTGGGCCGGTATATGATGCAGCCCACCTCATTTTTTGGAGACAAAAAAGTTACCATATATATATATATATATATAGCACCTATAGAAGAAAAAATCATTGATCATTAATATATACACACACATGGAGCCGTTCTAAAGAGGACGTCCGCACAGCCTTTAATGTGCGGACGTCCCTCCGTTCTTCACCGGACGGCTCTGACGACGGCGCGTCATCACTCGAGTGGAGACCTCCGACGTCCCCAATCACTTTCTCTTCCTGGAGAGGTTGATTTGAAGGTCTGGGCAGCAACTTCCACCAAAAACTTCATACAAGATCGATCTCGTTAGAAAACTAGAATTCGGTGGACTCGTCAAAGAGAAAGTGATTGGGGACGCCTCTGGTGTCCACTAGGGTGGAGGAGCGCCGTCGTCGGCGCCGGACGATAGATAACAGAGGGACGTCTGCATTTTAAAGGTGTGCGGATGTCCGTCTCTGATCCGGACTGTATGTGTGTGTGTGTAAAGGTTGTGACTTTGCCTAATCATTTATCTAAATTGATGTTTGGAATATATGCATATTGATTACTTTCAAGAGGTATATGTATATATTAGATTGAAATTGATTGTGTTAATAATTAGGGAAATTTCTATATACACCCAATTTTAAAGAGTGGTTTTAAATAAAACCTACATAATATTCTTTTTGGATAGACATCAAAAAATACATATTATGTCTTTTTTTAAAAAAAATTTACACAATTGTCATCATTCAATTATAACATATAATAATAAATAAACTTAATTGATGTTGTCTTGAATACCTCAATTATGAGTTTTTCTTCTCACACTAACATTTTTCAATCAATTTGCAAGAATCATGCATCTTTCTTTATTTTTATGAAAAAATTTAGGTTAAAAGAATTTATTATCTGATATATACATAAGGTAGAATATAATATAAATAAGATATATGATTATTAGAGTAAAATGAAGAAATTTTATAGTGTTACCGTATGACCATGTGACTGTCTGATGTGATCCTCTATTCCATTCAAATCTGAAACCCTAAACCTTAACCCTATACCCTAAACTCTATTTTGGGTTTCTTCTTTTTAGATATATTATCATATCATGTCATACTTAATAGGTATATTAGAAATGTAAGTAGTTGAGAGTAAAAAGTTCTAAACCCTAAACCCTAAACCATAACCCTATACCCTAAATTCTATTTTGAGTTTCTTCTTTTTAGTTATATTATCATAGCATGCCTTACTTAATAGGTACATTAGAAATGTAAGTAGTTGAGAGTAAAAAGTTATCTCAATCAGGATGAGAAATGATATAATAATATATCTAAAAAGAAGAAAATTAATCAAATAATAAGAACGTGTACCTTACAATTAGAATAATAAGAACGTGCCCTACTTAGTTGGTGATTTGTTGGAATGCATTGTTTGAGTACTTAATACTATTAGGAATGAATGACAATATATAATGTTGTGTTCATTGCAATATATGTTATATATATATAGTAGGAAATATTTTTTTTTTTTCAAAAGACTTACGCCTTGGTGAGGCTCTCGCTCCATAGCCTCGGCTACGCCTTAGCCTTTTAAAACATTGCTCTCAACGTAACATGGACAACAGAAAGCGGAAGCAACACGTTGTCCCATCACATTGTGGCGTTCCTAAACGGCCTCGTCGTAGCTACTCCTACAACGAAGATGTCATCGGGTGAAATACTGTCCTGGCTTCTGACGAAATCATTGCTACGATTCCGATCCGTATGCAAGTCATGGAAATATTTAATCTCCCGTCCTCGTTTCGTTAACAAGCATCTCAACCGCGCAGCTGTCAGTAGATTCCAGGTCCTTCAGTGTGACGGCAATGACACAGAGCTTGATTTAAAGGCCAACAGCAGAAAGCCTGACTTACGAAGACGGTTCTGTACTGACATATATTCTCTTACCGTTGGTAGTACTGAAACTGTGGGTTCTTGCAATGGGTTGATGTGTCTTCAGGTCTCAAGAAAGAGGGGGTTGTATCTCTTATGGAACCCTTGTACTGGAGATACCAAGATGTTACCTGATCTTACATCTAATTCATATTATGAGTTTTACGGATTCGGTTATGATTTCGCTAACAAAGATTACAAGCTGATAGTGGGCAGTGAATCTACATCTGCAACAGGTTCCTGTACGACAAAAGTCGCCGTTTTTACACTGAAAAATTGCTTGTGGAGAAATATCCAGACCAAAATAAATAAAATAGTAATGAAAATAATATGAAATGTTTCATAAGTTACATGAGTTACACAAACGTTACATGAGTTACACAAGGTTACATATTGATGGTTTTGGAGTTATAGTCAAGAGCACCATTTATTGGGAGAACACTAATGAGAGATCTAGATGGTTCCTCCTTAGCCTATAAAATGAGTGTCATTTGCTCATTCCATGCATCTCATCCATCTCAAGCATCTCTTACAAGAGAGAAACATTCATCTTCCAAGTAGAAAAGAGTGTCCACTCCAAGTTGAGAGTGTAGAGTAGTTGGTAGCAAAATAAACGTGAGAGAAGGTTTAATTCAAGTATTATTCTTGAAGTTGTGTATCTCTTGTGTACCCATTATTTAATAGTGGAAGTTCTTGTTATTGTTGTCTCGTGGACGTAAGCACATAGCCGAACCACGTTATATCTAGTGTTTCATTTCCTCTATCTTTTACATCTTTGCATATTTATGTTTTGAGTTGTTACTTCAATTATATTATTTTCCCAACATATGGGTCCTCATTTGACGGTTCTCTACATTGGTTAGAGTGTAAATGAGATCCTGAAGATAGGTGAAAGGAAACATAGAGTGAAAGCAGTGAAAATAATCTCTTTCGATTTAGGGGAGGAGAAATTTCAGGCGGTTGTGTCATTACCCACCGATTTTCCGCAAAATTGGTGCGGGATTTCTGAGAATCTGAGAGTCGGTAATCTTGGGATGGAAAATACTAGAACTAGTCTGTTTGTGTATCAATATAACCACAACGCATTAACCATATGAACCAAGGAGGGAGATTCTTGGAGCAAACTAGTCCAGATTCCTAGTGAGGGATTGTTGCGTCGTCGTTTTTCTACTCAATATACTGTAACCATTTCAGAGAATGGTGAAGTTTTTATCAGTTCGGTGGAATCTCTTCGCATGTAAACACAGGTGGTATCATATAATCCTCAGAAAAAGAGATGTCAACGTGTTTTTGAAACTAAAACAAAAGGCCCGGCATGGGGACTACAATCAATTACTTGTTTAGAGACTTTAGTTTCACCCTAAATCTGTTCTCCCCTTGTCTTTCAATAATCAGTATGATACGTACTGATACTATTTCGAGATTGTTTTTAACAGAAGCAAGGTTGGTGTCTTTTTTCTTTTTCTTTTTCTTTTTGTTGAGAATTAAGGTATGTTGGTGGAATGGTGTTATATAAACCTATAATAATTGAAATGAAATTCTACAATCTACGACCATTTCCAACCCAACTATATGCTTACAGACACTCTCCCGTCCTTGTTTCGTTAACAATCATCTCGGCCGCGTCCCAGCTGTCAGTAGATTACAGGTCCTTAAGTGTGACTACAGGAAAGGAAAGCTTGATGTGAAGGCAAACAGAAATCTTCACGTACCAAGATCGTGCTCTACTGACATATTTTCTCTCAAGCATGGTAATAATCGTATTGTAATCGTGGGTTCTTGCAACGGGTTGATGTGTCTACGAGTCTCATGGAAAGAGGGGTTGTATCTCTTATGGAACCCTAGTAGACTAGTCTAGTACCGGAGATACCAAGATGTTACCTAAGCTAAAACCTCTTTCGAATTTTTATTTTACGGATTCGGTTATGATTTCGCTACCAAAGATTACAAGGTCATAGTCGGCCCGGGAACAGGTCTCTCTACGACCAAACTAGCCGTTTTTACACTGAAAACGGGATCATGCATGGAGGACACTCAGGACAGTCGAAGGTCTCGAGCGTGTGAGCTTTGCAAAGAGCGAGCGCGGGTGCTTATTAAACGGGTCTCTACATTGGTTAGGGCATATACAAGACAACGAGGAAAAGAGTATTCATGCTACATATTTTTGGAATTGTCTCTTTCGATTTAGAGGAGGAATTTCAGGCACTTGTGTCATTACCCTCAGGTTTTCCGAGCCGATGGGTTAATATTGGGATGGGGACTACTAGAACTAGTCTGTTTGTATATCACTATGACAGGGCGATCGCACTTACCATATGGACCAAGGAGGGAGATTCTTGGAGTAAGCTAGCTAGTCAGGATTCCTTGTGTGGAATTACGTCGTCATAGTATTAATGTGAATTCTGTATCCATATTGGAGAAAGGTGAAGTTCATATTTGTTCAGGTGACGGAGCACCGAAAGCAAATGCGTTGTTATATTTTCCTGAAATGCAGAAAGGTAGACCTGGCTTTAGAACTAGGACCAGGAGGGCATACGAACTACAAGCAATTACATGTTTTGAGACGTTAGTTTCACCCTGAAGCTGTTTTTCCCGGTCTATTCGTCTGATACTATTTCATACAGATGAGATAGGCCAATTTCCATGTAACTATATGATCTCAAAAAGAAAGCTGCCCGCTGCACAAGTATATGAGTATAAGTGGCTTAAAGTCTCGTCAAGTTAGAGGAACAATCCAATTACCCAAACCCCTTTTTTTTTTTAAAAAGGGCCGGTGCGACCGTTCTAACGCCTACTTTGCCCTAGTTTTAATAGGAGACACATGCAGGAGAACTATATACTGTTAGGATTACTTACCCTCCAGGAATCGTTAGGATTCCTAAACTCACAACGTCTATATAAACTACTCGCTAGCTAGGCCATAAGGGGATCTGCAAAGACGGTCCTCAAAAACCCTACTCTCAACGTAATATGGCATCCAGAAAGCGGAAGCAAAAACGTAGTCCCATCTGATTGTGGCGTTGTTAAACGCCCACGTCTCGACTTCTCCCACAACGAAGATGTCATCGGTGAAATACTTTCCTGGCTTCCGACGAAATCTTTGCTACTATTCCGGTGCGTATGCAAGTCATGGAAAGATTTAATCTCCCGTTCTAGTTTCGTTAACAAGCATCTCGGCCGCGGCCCAGCTGTCAGTAGATTACAGATCCTTCAGCGTGACTACAATGACATAGAGCTTGATCTGAAGGCAAACGTACACAAAGCTTGACGTACGGTGCTCTACTGACATATTTTCTCTCAAATCTGATAAAAGTCCTGCAATTGTGGGTTCTTGCAATGGGTTGATTCTCAAAGAAGAGGGGGTTGTTTCTCTTATGGAACCCTTGTACTGGAGAAACCAAGATGTTACCTGAGCTTACATCTTTTTCAAAATTTGAATATTACGGATTCGGATATGATTTCTCCACCAAAGATTACAAGGTCATCGTCGGCGGCGGAACGGGTCTCTTTGCGACCAAAGTCGCCGTTTTGACACTGAAAACGGGCTCATGGAGGATAGTCGAAGGTCTTGACTTTGTAAGCTTGAGAAAGGACAGGTGCTTACTTGATGGTTCTCTACATTGGTTAGGGTATGAACGAGACAATGGGGATGAACCTACAATAGTCTCTTTTGATTTAGAGAAGGAGGAATTTGAGGCGGTTGTGCCATTACCCCGGCCCCCACTGGTTATCCTAAGCAGTGGGCTGATGAGGTGACCCCACTTACCATATGGACCAAGGAGGGAGATTCCTGGGGTACGCTCGAGATTCCTTGTGTGGCACTATGTCAACATGGTATTATTTCTGTGGGTTCTAAATCGATTTTAGAGAAGGGTGAAATTTTAGTTCTTCCGCGTAACAATCGTGCGAATGCAGATCCATTACTATACATCCCTGAAAATACAGGAATTCAGATCCCCCCTTAGAACAAAAGGGGTACACAGATTTCAATCAGTTACGTGCTTAGAGACTTCAATTTCACCTTAAGCTGTTTTTCCCGGAAATTCCGAATTAGTTGATGCTGCCAACAGGAGTGGATGCTGCCAATAGGAGTGGCGATGCCACACAAAAAGGAAGGGACTCGTAGAATGGCAGAATCAGATGGGGCTTTTGCACATTTTCCTTAATCCATGAACAGGATCCATATAGGCAGACCCATGGTATTTTGGTATGATACTAGACAAAATTGGTGTTTTATAAACCTATAAGGCCCGTTTAGTTAGCAAGAATGTCAAGACAGGGAAACGATTTATTTTCTTTTCCGTACTGATATAGAATGAAAAAAAATTAGTATTTTCATATAGGTATTTAGTTGATATTGTAATTAAATTAATAATTCATTTTCATTATTATCACATAATATTTAATAAGTCATAACAATAACACTCTTTCATTAATTGCATATGTGATCTATATAAGGAAATATAAACCTTTTAGTTAGCTAATTTCTGTAATTTACCTTTAACAGTAAGAATAGAAATAAAATACTACCTCTCATTAGATAATTCAATTCAAGCTTTATGAGTCAATTTTCAGTCGTATCTTATTTTTTATTTCTTTTTTAATCTTTATTTACAAATATTCCATGATTTCCTACCATACAAAAGAACTTACAGATTTCAGTTCACGGTAACCTGGCTTCCAAATTCCTATGCTCTCTGTTGATAAGATCCTTGTTATTTAAGTGTGCGCGCTTGATCAATATCCATGTTTGACAGAAATGCACAAGGGAGTAAAACACGGTAGCTAAATCAATTTGCACATATATTGAATAGTAGTGGAACAAAAGCATTCCAAAATCATCAGTGTAATGTTTTGTATTATACTCGGGCAACATTGAAAAACAGAACAAATTAACAGAGGAGAAAATTCTAAGCTCGCCCTCATTGACCATCCCAAAAAAAACAATGCCTCAGATACAAAAGAATATTACAAGATTTTCCTATCCACACAACCTATTGACACATTATTTAAACTGCACCTTTCAACCCATCAAAACAAATGACTGACAAAATCAGAAAGGCGGGCAGGGAAGCCCAAATAATATTACACTAAAATGCAATGTTCTATCAGATAGGTTGCCCTACTGACTATGACAACAAATTCGCCACCGAGTTCCACAACAATTGATCATCACACATCTCAGTAGCTGCTGCCCATTGGTGGCATGCCATAAGGCGGCATCGGAGGCATGCCCATTCCTCCCATAGGAGGCGGAGGACCATACCCTCCGCCCATGCCTCCCATACCTCCGCCCATACCGGGCATTGGTGGAGCAGGCAAAGCAAGAGGCAACAGTTGTGCATACATGTTCTGCAAGAACAACAGATCAATGAATCAAGAGTGCAAAACAATGAAGAAAGAGGAGCGGAAAGCAAAGTATACATAAGAGCCCACTTCTTTAAAAGAATAGGAGAAGCGAAATTCAAAGTCAGTACCTGCTGTGCTATAACTTCTTTCTCTTCCTTCTCCTTGGACTTCATTTCATTCTGAGCTTCAATTCTGTCCTTCACCAGTTCATCCACTTTACCGGTGTATTCACGGATAAACTGCAAAAAAGAATCATAGGATTAATTTCAACAACGGCAGAACAGTAAAGGGGCGTTCTAGCCCCTCTCAAGGAACAGTTGACAACATGAATATTTGAATTATGAACAAGTAATACCTGTAACAGATATGGGAAGGCAAAGTCTATCATGTTGTTCATCCACGCAAGTTCAAGAGCAGTATCTGGCCTAATCAAATCGTAACAGACAAAGAGGCATGATGCAAAGCATTCTTTCTTTCCCTGCAAATATGAACAACGTACATATATGAGCATAAGCTTGTATGCTAAATCATCTACAATGTCAAATTGATAACATGCCGCTTTTTCCTGATAATAAACTATACCTGTTCAATGAAGTAAACAAGCAATTCCTCTGCAAGTTCACGGTCACCAGATTGTGATGCGGTCTCCATGGCATCTTTGTAAAGTTTATCTTTCTTTGATAAAGCAATGGACTGCTTCCACCTTCCAGCTTTCTTGTAAATATAAGCAGCAACACGCCTCATTTCTAGAAGCTCGTGTTTTTCAATCTGACAATAGACATGGTAGTGTAAGGCTCTTGCACATGTATAAATTAGGACAAAGGAATTGATTCTCTTGCACATGGAACACATTTACAGACAATAGGCTAGAAATTGAACAAGTCATACCTTTTGAGCAAGACCTATTTGATCAAAGCTGTCATGTAAATCAATTGATTCACGCAATCTTTCATAGTCTTCCTCTTCAACATATATCTCATTCAAAGCCTCATTCACAGCTGAGACATTGTTGCTCTGAACAGCAACCATGTATGGCTTCACAAGAAGTAGGTGACCAGCCTGAAATTAAAAATGCAAAGGAGCGTCAGATGCCAGCCAAACAGAAACTATTTTCAGCATCTTTTCCCATGTAACCTAAGTTCCATTGACTGCCTGCAAAATCAATTACCTTTCGCATAATGTCCACCACACGTGTATGATCTACACGGAGAGCAAGAACATTTAGAATATCATTGATGAGATCAGGATGCTCTTGCAAGTAAAAGTGCACTGCCTTATAGTATAGCTCCACATTTGCAACTTTAACTGCCACATCTTTGAACTGCATGTGATCCCAGGCTTCAGGGGAATGATTCATGATGGTTGTTGCAGCATTATCAAACTCGTCATATTGAATGTATAAATAGGTCAGCTCCTTCCAATGCTGCTGCTCATCACAAGCTCGTATGAGCTTGGGAATATTTAACCGAGTTGAGAACAGCTTGATGTGCTCCATTAGTTTCTCAGGACGGTATCTAGCATACAGAACTCCCAACTCAGTAAAGATTCCCATGTGTGCACGTTCTAGGCCAAGACCACTTTCCATTAGAGATATTAGCTCATTGAAGCATCCTCTATTCTGGTAGAATTCACTGACCTCCTCCAAATCATCCACCTATAAGTTGAAATTACGCAGATCATTGTTAGAAGTAACAATAGCGTGCAAAAACTATAGCTGAGGATCCATTGAAAAATAAACGCATAAATAAACCAATTTACCTGTATGATGATGTTGAGACCACAAATTTGAGCTAAGCGGAACTCCTCAGCATCAACACAAGCAAAGCATACTTCCTTCCATGTCTTTGCACTATTGGCTTTTCGTGCTGCATCAACAGCACCTTGGAATTGTTTGAGCTTCACAAGTGTGACAGCCAACTTGGCCCAGTTGGATATAAAAGCATAAATTATTTTTGCAGCCTCATAGAGGGCCTCATCATATAGGCGATCACCAACATTTTGGAGATTGGCGACATTTGGCATAAGAATGAACTCTTCAATGTCAGCTAGCCTATCAATCTTGGCATATGCATAAATGAGCTCACTGTCTACCCTCGGCTCCTTTGTCTTCTGCCTAACCATCAGAAGGTATCTCACCAAGTCATGGTAAACATCTGCATCCTCAGAAGCACGAATAACATCCAAGAATTGTGTGGCGTCATCCGCCCGAATAAACGACTCAATGGCATCGCTCACAAGTCCCTCCCGGAGTTGAGCCTTTCCAACCTGACTCCAAACAGCATCCTCTTCGACACGGAATGCAAATTCTACAGCCCTATCAATACTTCGGATATTATCAAGCAAGACATTGACGGCCTGTACATTCAAGTTGAATTTCTTGAAAATTGCAAATGCTTCCTCAAAGAGTTGGGCTTCCACAGCTACTTCCCCAACTGCAGGTCCATCGAAATTGTCTAGCCTATTAATATAATCCATAACTCTAGACGGATCTGCCTTGATGGCTGTCAAAATTAGCAGATTCTGCAGATTAAAGTTTCCACTGAAGGCAGAGTTCTGAAGCACAATCTTTTCAAGAAGCTCAATTAATTCATGGGGCAAATCAGCTGTCATGAAAGCCTTAACAGCTGCAGAAACTTGTTCTGGACTCTTGCTTTCGGGCAAGGCAGTAGAAACCACTTGATCGATAAGTTGTCTTCTATATTCATTCTCAGGGTCAAGAGCTTTAGCCCAAAGATCCTCATCCATCCTCTCAACCACATATCTGTTCACAGAGAATTAGTAAATGAAAAGGCAGAAACAAAAATGATGTGGATGTACAAAGTTCTATAAGATAAAAGCATCACCAACCTTGCTTGTAACTTGAACAAAGAGTTTTTATTTGTAACATTGATAAGCTCATCATCACATTGTCCACGTCGATAAGCAACAACAGCCAGGGTAGGATCGCGTTTCTCACAATATTTACCCACCACACGAGAATCATAATATGGGTTTGTGGTGAGGAAGTGTTCTGGATTGTTTCCACTATCAATGATGATTTTACCCAATGCATTGTGGACGTGCACATCCTGGCTTCCCTCACTCACAAGATGCTCCAAGAACTGAGTGAGTAAACGAAGTCGATTCCTAATATAATAAAAAAAAGTTAATGCAGATCAAGGAAAAACATGATCCAAGGAGTGAGAATTCAACCAAAAAGGACACAGATTAGGATCAGTAATGAACCTTTTCTCACATTCCTCTACAAGGGGCTCCACTGGAAGCAATGAACGTACAGAGAGAATCAAGCCTTTGATAAAATCTTCAGGGCACTCATCATCTAGCAACTGTCCCACAACTAGAGGAGCATTTGAAGGATTCACCTATGAGATGAGTAAAACATCATCAAGAAAAGAATAGTTTCTCCACACTTTCATAACTGTAAAAAGAAAACAAAAATAATACCTTCTGAACATAACCCTCAATGTAACGGAGCATATTGTTTGTGTACAAGTAGTGGGTGAGATCTGGAACAAAACCAAAACGGTCGCAAACATTGATAAGGGGTCGCGCATCTGGGAGCTTAGCTTCCATCAAAAAGTTCTTTGTTTTCTCTGCATCGTAGAAATTTGATTCTCTGGTGACTCTCTCGACCTCTTTAATTTGTCCAGTTTTAGCCGCAGCCTCAATGTACTTGAAGTGAATTTCAGGATCCTCACTGTCCAACCATTAAGAGGTATGTCATAATCAAGAAAAACAGGATGTCCCTCTGAAAAGGGAGGGAAAGGTAACCCAGTAATCTGTATTCTACAGAAAAATACCTTGAACTCAAAAATGATCCGAGGAAGAAGTACAATCCTTCATATGACTTGAACTGCTCAAATAGCTTCATGCATTGATCAGTACCCAACTGATCAGAGTACTCCTTAGCAACCTGTGCAGACATGCCTTAGTTCTCTTCATTTAATGCTCTAGATATTTTAAACATGACTGAGGCAACAAGTGAGTGTACCTGCACAATTATCTGAAGGTTGCCTCTCAAATTGACCAGCAAGAGATCCTTCATACACTCCAGTGCCCATTCCTTTGACAGAGTACCAAAAAACTCCACTAGAGATTGCGGCTCAATTGCATGTGTATTCACTATGACACGTTTAATATCAGGCAACTCAGAGTAGTGCTGCACCAGAGTAAAGAAATTTAGCACAGCTGACATTTTGAGATAAAACAGAAGGGTAAGAGAAAAAACATGATCCATGAAATAAGCAGAAGACATCTTACTTGCAGAGCTCGCACATAAAGACCAGCTTTTTCACATAACTGGGCAATTCGAGGACGATCATAATGACTGAACATACCATTGGCTAAAATGGCATCAGCCACGTTTGGAAAAGTAACCAAGTTAATCTCGAGGACCTGCACCGACGGGAAAAAGTCAACCATCTGTAAACATGGCTACAATCAAATAATACATAGCTATGAGCATAAAAACCTTTGTCTGCAAAAAGGCGTGTTCAGGTAGATTTGGCTTCAAAACATCCAGTAGAAAAGCGGTCGCCTCACGAATCAGATTCCTCTACAGGAAAAAATAAAATAAAGAGCATGAGGCATGTTCTTCAGATATAATATGACAAAACAAAGTGTATGACTTAATCGGTAGTATACAAACCTGAAGAAAGAGATCTGTAATGGTGTTGTAATCAACAGGACAACCACCTTCCATTTGGGACATCATTAATGCAAAATTAACAGCACCCTACATTCAAAAGTGATAGTTTAGATTAAATGTCAAAAACATCTAACATGAAATTCTACTCCGCAATTATTGGGTAATTAACAAACTACTTTAATGTGAACTGGACATTCAATGAAATCTAACTATGCCTTCAACTTTCAATGAATACAATAGCAACAACAAGCATATTCTCACAACCCATTGAATATTCTTTCAATGACTCACTCAACGAAATCTAATTATGCCTTCAACTTTCAATGACTACAATAGCAACTATAAGCATATTGAATATTCTTTGAATACCTGAGGGTCTGCTCGGAGAATTGTTTGCAAAAGGAACAGATAGTCGGGTGTGTAGCCAACCTAAAGCAATAGGAAAAATTGATATCAATAGAACTCAAAAACATAACCAAAACTTTGGATACCATTACTACATGTATTAAATTTCTTTACCTGCTTTGAGTAGATCAGGATTTTGTCAAATTCCCTTCGCTCGGCAAACGCTGCAACAACTTTTGGAGTTGCTCGGGCTTTAATGTATATCTTCAAAGCCAGATCATTATCCACAGTCTGCAACAAAAACATCCGAGATGATGTTAAACAGTGACCACACAATGTAGAAATCTGAAAGATACGTGTTTAATCCATATTGCAAATTTGCATACCTTCACAAGATCTCCAAGTTCTTCACTGCATTCCAGTTTGTCCTCTGCCAACCAGTTCTCCAAAAGATTCTTCTTGTTCTGGTTCACAACAAGACGTGACAATTCCAATGACTCAAAGGCATTCAGCTTCCCTCTTGTTAAGAGTGTCCCAAAATACTGCAACAAAGGAGGTGTTTGCCCAGCTTGGACAGGAACACTCTGCACCATTACAAAAAATGTTAAAACTCAGTCAAGTACAAACATTAAGAACATATGATCTGAACCTACAAAAATACTAGCAAAGATTTACATATACAGCTTATAACGCAAACGAACCTGAAATTTAGCAACTGTATCCGGTGTACGAAGAATTCCTTGCGGGGATTCAGCAGCCAGTTCAGCAGCTTCTTTGTACTTTGTCTGGGCAAACAGTTCTTGGAAACGCTGGACAACCTGTAATGTACAAGTAGGCATATCAGTAATTTGACAGAAATGAATCCAGGAGATAAACAAGTAGGTCGAAGTTGCCGGCCACTTTAGAAACTCGACTTCCCTTACCTCATCCGACACAAGAGCAATAGAGTAGAAATAAAATAAAAAAAGAATTCCGTCTATTTACAACACAACTCAACAACGAATAAAAATGGCCTACCAGATTCTCAGCACCAGGAAGATTTCCTCTTTTTGCCAGATTGACAGCAAGCTCCAAATTGTTTAACTGCAAATGAAATTAAAACAAAGTACCTCAGCACAAAATGCTGCTAACGATACCACAAATGGAAGGACAGACATTCAAACGTACCTGACCACTGACAAAAGGCACAATTGTTTGCTCATTAATGGTAGCCAACAACACCTGGCCCCGCCTATTAACCGCATAAAAGCCTCCCACTGAAGAAGCTTCTGTAGTCAAGAAAATTGGGTCTGGACTAATTCTATTTCTGTAAACTGCACTAGCTGTCTCTAAGTCGTATACAAATAGTAGCCCCAGCTTTGTAATTACATAAATTAAACTGTACTTGTGAGACATCTGCAAAGTTAACAAATTAATTAGTCATTAGAGATCCGCATAGTATAATATATAATCAATACAAATAAGAAGCATCAGCAAATTGCATACCTGCATGGCAACTGGGAAATCATCTGCAAAATCTGGAGGAAAGAAAAGATCTGCTTGTTTCTTTGAAAAAGATGGCTTCCCTGCATAACCAGTCAAACTCATTACTTCTTCTTTTAATCACCAGTAACCATACATAGAAAACATATTACCACCAATTGAATTATTTCTTCCCATTCTAAATAACTCTTATGACCCTTGAAATTCCTTCTAAGAAGGAGTCCCAGCAGATGTATTCAACATCACTTCAAGTAATCACCACTAACCATAAATAAGGTTTCCAAGTCCAATATCAAAGGAAACATTATCTGTCCTCAACAAACTGGGAGATCTTGGATAAATGAAAATGCATATTTAAACACAACACTAGTCCGGGTGTTGATAGGGAATGATAGGATATATGAACTCATAGTAGAACATGTATACCAACCTGGCTGGGCACCGAGCTCAATAACATGCAACTTGGATGTAATCTGTCCAGCATTGAGCGTCTTAGTGGCAAAGGAAATAAGAATGGAAGGGTTCTCATTCCCTGGAACCTGTTCAAAACAATAAAGTTCAATGAAACTATTTGTCCATATGTACACATATATCAACATATATCTGCAAATGGAAGGGGGAAGAGAATATATAAAGACTTGGAAATGCAATAGAGAAAGTTGCACACCTTGTACTGGGCGAAGGATGCTGCATGCGCTTCAAGAGCTTGACTGCGCTGCTGATCTACCGAGAAGAGTTGCAAGTTCCCTTTAACCAATTGTGGCCTCTGAAAATATAACATGATTAAAAATCAGAAGCAGTATAACAGAGTTTGTCATAACCAGAAGTAATTTCTGTAGGAGTCTCCAGAGAGATTGCAAACTTTGAATCAGAAATGAGGATATAGTGCCACAGTATCACAATGAACAACTACAAACACTGGTCAAATCATATTACAGATGAAGACAGACAATTAGATGTAAGGCCAAAAACATTCATTGAGCAAGAGTCAGGACAACAGAAGACATTCAGAACATGGTTTGACAAGGCCTATTGAAATCACGATGAAGAAAGACCCAAAAATTTAGCAAATGCTACACAAAATCTGCGAGATCAGACCTATATTGGTTTTTCTTGGGCTTGCAACAGTAAAGCCATTCAAATGCTTGGATCACACATCCCACTACCATGTAATTAATATTGTATTATTTCAGTAAAAAAAAAACAGGGTGTCATCTACGAAGCAGATATCGGAAAGGTCCTTAGATGAGAACTGGTCACTCTTATGTGCACTGGGATTAACAAACAAAACAACATACCTCAGGAGCACCAGGAGCAATTCCAATCAGAACCAACCACTTCTCAGAAGGATCACAACGGTAATTTATTATCTGATTGTTCACCAAATTAGCTGTTCGCTCAAATACCTTTACAGGTTCGGACTCACCTACAAGGGAGATGCAAACCATAAGTTTATGTTCCCAGAAAACAGAACCAAATGAGTTTGAACATGATACTCAAATAAGAGGATCAAGGCATATTTACCTTCAATTGACCAATGATATACTGTAGTCTGTGTGACAAGGCCCAACATCTTTGGGGTTATCCATTTCCAAAAGACGATCTACAAAGAAAAATGAAGATATGTTCAGATATGAAACATGCAATTTAGTAAGATCTGAAATATGTAATCTACTAAGATTTGAAAACATGTACTCATTAGTGAGCAATAAAGTCAGTACCTGCTCAGGCATAAGGTATGATTTCAGTTTTGCTTTCATCTCAATGTTAAAAATTTGAAGGTGGTCCTGAGTAGATCCCTGGACTTGAGCTTCACATGCATAAGAAAATAAGTGAGCAAACCTTGCTAATAAAGAATATCAAGAAACCAGCACTAACAACAGTAACCATTACTTTCCACGTAGTACATTTCTACAATCTCAAAATGATCATCTAAAAAAGTAAATGGATGGCCTTAATTTTTTAAACGAAAAGCAAGTTATCCCTAAAACCAAAGTACTTCCGAAACGCCAATGAAAGGATAGTAAAAAGATGCAAACACTACAATGGTGTTGTGAAGTGGCTTAAAGCAATAAAGCATTCAAACAAAACGGAAAGACATTCTAAAGCAATGATCAACAAATGACAGTATATCTTCTAATGACCGCATAAAACCCACCCCATAGTGAAATGATTAGACGCAAGAACCATAAATTTAACTAATGCAAACCTTAAACTGCATATGATAGTTGCTGATGGTTTCACAAAATGTAACTATTGTAATAAAAAGTTGAACTGGAACTAAAAATGTGCTCCTAGTCAAGTAAACTGAAGTTCATCAAGTTGAAGCAGAAGCATGTAAACACAAATTGTATTGCGCATCCACCACAAATTAAGATCGAATACAGAGTCATAAGCTATAACATACCTTTCAAAGCAAGGATTTTGGAGTTTGGATTCATAAGTGCAGAGTCTGCGGTGATAGGCCTCCTCAAAGGCTGATTCGGCATGCTCATATCAATAATCACAATACTATTCTGCGGCGCTGTCTCCCTTACACATATGTACTTATCCGACTCCATAGTAACATGTGTAAACGTTATGAATTGCGGATTAATCCCGACGCTCGGAAGCTGCAATCAGAGATCAGATCACAATGAGAACTCGTCAATCACTTTCCAATATAGCCAAAACCTCTCACTCTACATATACTCTTATTCAAATTGCTAAAGTCACAGCTATTCCTAGTGAACTAACAGCTCAGATCTGAACAGAGACTATAAACTTCACAGACTAACAGATCTATCCGAAGTTCCGGTACCAAAAACGAAGTTGAAGCTACGAATCGAGCAGAATTTGACCAGAAAAATCAACTATCTAAGCTCTACTACACAAATTGAATTGATCGAACTAAGAGAGCATCGAATCAGAGCTGAGAACTAACCGTCAAGGCCTCCTTCATGGTGATCGGAGCGTTAGCCGCCGCCATGGTTGCGCAGATCGACGGCTCGGATCTACAGCTGGTTGCGAATCCAGCAAGAGAGATAGAGAAAACGGAGAGGCGCGAGCGCTTCGAACCCTGCGGTGGGGATTCGAAGCGAGTTGAGATCTGGTGGAACCAGCAGAACGGAAGGGCTCTCTGGAAAGCGAACAAGGGAGGGAGAGAGAGATGAGAGAGATCTGAGAAAGAAAAGGAGGGTAAGAAGGGAGAGGCTTATTGTGATTTTATAAATGGAATTTTCGTAGTGAAATAAGAAGAAGCTGTCTCATCCAGGCCACTCTCTCAAAGGATGGAATATTAAATATTAATTGGGAAATTATACGTGTTATAAATTGTTGCTTACTGCGCTTTACTTCATTTGCTTCGTTGTTTTGTTGGTTTGGGTTTACAAGGCCGGGTTCTGCAGGTCGGAGCTTGACCCGGCCCAAAATACTACTCTTCTCATGGTCAACATCTTTTGGGCTCTGATTTCTGTGTTATTGTGAGGGTTTTTGATTTTTGGATTTGGGATTTGCGGATGAACATTTGGAAAGGCCATGGTGTTCAACTTCTACATTGAATTTCACCCGCGGTGATGAAGATAGACATTTACTCTTGATTTAACGCTCAAATCAGTATTTTTTTACATAATGTTGAATGAAGTCTTAAGTTGGAGCATTCATTATTTCTCTGAAATCAAGAAACTAGCATGAAATCGACACAAAGACATTTTGTTATCTAGTTGCTACTTAGCAAAATCTCTAGATTTTTCTCCTTTCAGCGTACATTACATGTAAACATAGTTATTGTCGTTGCCTTTGTTCTTGAGGAAAATGTACAAAGACATAGAGAGAGATAGAGATATAGCAAGGCAACAAAAAAGAAAAGATTGTGATCTTCTGTTCATCTGATCAAATGGTCAAGGTTTTACATGCACAATTGGCTTTCTGGAAATTTATATCGACATCAAACTTCTTTTGCATGCTACTGTAGTACTGTTTGGTTTCTGAACCAGTCAGGCCTCTATTTTCGAAGTCGTTGCTAAACTGGCAATGTGTTGCTCATGTCTAAGCATCTTTATCAGTACGGCCCTTATCATGCACAACAAACTTGTAGAAAAGGCTAAATCCAGTATTGACTATTCCCAGTCCATTCATGCATCTATCGGCACTTTGTAATGTTATGCAAAGTAGATGTACGTGACTCCATATGCATGTACTGCAGCAAAGAGTTTGTTCAACAGCACTAAATAGACCTCAGGCACAGGGATAAAACAAGAGTGAGCGACATGTAAATAGCGTTGAGAAAAAGATGTTTAACGTCTATGGCTAAAGAAAATAGAAGCTAAATAAGCAAAAGGAATTGCTGTTCATGCGTTTAAAACTCGCATCGACAGAAAAGTACTTGGATTCGCCACTACTACATGTTCATGGATTATGCGTTAGACATTAAGCTCATAAAAGTTTGGCACGTCCCTGATGTCCATTAACATTGCGGCCACTTACAATTCGAAAGACAGAAGGTTCTAGCTTTATAAGGTACTGAAAGTCTGAAAGCGAAGTGCAATACGACTGGTGGAGACTGCGTCAAGAATCACTAAAATTCAATTATTGAACAATGTTCTAACGCAGACTAGAATGCTAAGCCTGCAGCTGCCAAACAGGACTGACCAGGTCCAACTACCATATAATAAGCATGTGCTCTTGGGGTTGACTTAAACAAGACAAAGCACAGAAGATAGATTGTCAAAAATGTGTAACAACCAAATATAAGACCATAAGAACGAAGATTGGAAAAAAGGGTAAAAATTTGATCATATATTATAACTTAGAAGTGAAAATTTACAAGCAACACAATCTGTAATGTGTTTCTGATACTTCTGTTCTACTGTTAAGAAAAAAATTAGTGTACTGCAGTTCTTCTTTGTATATTGTCAGTAATAAAAGGGAATATCAGCGGCATAATCTAAATGCCATTGGCAGATGAGTAGTCTTTCTAGCTTCTCAAGCTGCAAGTCCAGTCTAAATCTCACTTGCATGGGAAGAAAAGTCAGCTGTCACAATCTGAATCCCCTTTTCCCAAAAAGTGAATCATGAAACAAAACGGCCTAATTGGATTATCATCACGCTTGTATCGTCCATGGAACCTCTACATATTGACAGATCAACAAGCTTTTTACAAGCCGAAAACAGCTCCGGCTTATTAATTCCAACACATAGAGAGCGAACTACGTCAACTGCCTCTTGATTAGTAACCTGAAAGAAATGAATCGAAGAAGATTCTGTTTAGATTCAATTTCAAACAATCTAAAAGTATTGATTCAAACAAAAACAATTGAAATGAGACTTGTTCTGAAATTACCTTGTCCCAAAGACCGTCAGAAGCTAACATTAAGAACTCGCATTCAGGATTGATTTTCAAAACTGTAGTCTCTGGTTCTGCTATAACCCATTGCTTTAGCTGGCGATCTCCAATTCCTCTTGAAACAGCAAGAGAGCCTTGTATTCTCCAAACACCGCGGCAACAATCCACATAACCACCCTGCAAGGATACAGATTAAATTCCTATCAGTGACAAGTTCATGAACTTTCATTCTAATATCTCATCTTCTATGTGAGCAAATCATTTCCAAGATTTGAATGCTTACAGAGCTCTCAATTCTCACTCTTTCATCTGTTCTACAAGGATGATGATCAGACGTAAGTGCCTCAGCAACCCCTCCTCGGCTCATCACAGCGCGACAATCACCAGCATTCGACACCACAAGGTTGCCCTTCTGCACCAAAGCAGTCACACAGCAAGCACCACCACTAACATCCTCCTTCAAAAACTCAGCATCAGTGGCCAAATAACCATCTCTCACTGCTTCCATCACTTTCTCCTCTCCTCCACTCGCCAAACGATCCGCGATGTTCTTATCCAAGTTCTTGGCTGCAAATTCAGCTGCCTTTGAACCTCCATGCCCATCAAACACACCAAACAACGCCTGTCACGTACCACATAGACATATAATCAGCACAATTTCTACTACAAATCAAAAAAGTTCCCCTAATTTTTCTCAACAAATATATCACCTAAAAATCAACAAATATTTACCTGTGTGGAATCACCATGTAGATCAACCATGGCGGAGTAGCGATCCTCCATGAGACCTCTTTTGCCTCGTTTGCAATAAACCGAATATCCATCTTCATCAACCTCCACAGCCTCAACTCTCTCCTCCGCCTTCGGCGAGTCAACGGCGAAACTCACCGGCGCAATCGGAATATCAATCCTCATCGGCCTCTTTCTCTTCAGCGCCAAACCCGGACCCGAGCCCAAACCCGACGGCTCCTTCGTGTGGTTACTAATCACATGCCTCGGGCTCTGAAACCTCGCCTGGAAAGCCTTCGGCGACGACAGTGGGTTGTTACTGCACCGTGACGACGGCGTCGGGGGTGGGACATGGAGAAGCCTAGGAGAAGAAGAAGATGACCGGCAGAAAATGGACGGTATTTTCGACGGCGAGAAGATCGGAGAGTTTGGTGCCACTAGAGCGCAAGGCATTTTATTTTCTGCGTTTCCTATTTTCCGGTGAGGTTTTTGTCTTCGGAAAACTTTCTCGGTTGGTTTGTGTGTTTTCTTTTGATCCAAGGGCGGGCTTTGGGTCATTTATATAGTAGTCTTGAGGAGCCGGAGAGCGACGTGGTCATATTAGGGAATTGACCTCTGATTGACTGAGTTTTTCTTTTTCTTTTTTCTTTTTCTTGTTTTTATGTGGTATGGACGGTATGGTGTTTGTTACTTATTATTATTGACTAAGTTTGGGTATTTTTTTGATGAAGAGGACTGAGTTTTTGAGTTCTATACAAGAAACTAGGTCGTACGGTGCGTGCAAGAAAAGTTCTTCCCTTTTAACGGGTATATAGGGGAGAGGTTAAATATGATGGTGTTACTAAATTTAGTAAATTAGGTTGTATGTAAGTATGTAAAACCATGTTTAATATAGGGTTTGCTTAAACATTCAATGATTTACTTAATATGGAATGATTTGTTCTTAAGTGTTTTACTTGTAACTTTGACTTGTATGTACAAAATATGTTTCTTTTTGTCAGTTGCTAACATGAGTAACGCATGTTAGGTAATCTCGACACTTAGTTGGCACCTAACCGCTAGTAGTTACTAAACATGGTAAGTAAAAATGAAATTTATAACTACTTGTAGTAAATTGCAATACTAAAGATTCATAACCTTCAATTGTTAGGTTTTTTTTTTATTTATCGTGTCTTTTTAAAAGAAAAAAATTCATTAATAATTAAAAAATTGCACTATATTGGAATGATATTTTGTCGCTACACCATGACACACATTTAAACAAAGATCCGTAGTTGCCCGGCCCGTAACCCCATTTTACGCTCGAACAAAAAAAAAAAAACGAGTTCCAAATCACGAGAGTAACGATACAATACCTAGCAACCAACAATAAACTTAGCATTCTTCAACGCCATCTCCAAATACAACTAGACCACATGCAAAGGAAATTCACAATTATGTTAACAACCAAGCAACACCGAAATTAAAGCTCATAGCCCTAGGGTTAATGCCACAAAAGCAACACATCGTCTAGAACGAAACACACAAACTCTAAATCCTGACTCGAATGTGTATGGACTTCTTTTAATCTAGCGAATATTGGAAAACCTAACCATAAATATCTACGAGTAAAAACAACAAGCAAAGTACGTGTCGGGCCCCAAAAGATGGTTCATACGAGCATTAACCCTAGCTATGAACAAGGAGAACACAACCCACCAAACCATCCTGATCCAACACCTCTCAGACCTACCTTGGCAATGTGCTCATAGAGTTGCCCAACCGCCTTTGTCAGACCGCTGCCACCAATCGTCCCAACCTCTGTGTCACGCTTAGAAATATACCACAACATCTAACGTAACCCTTCCACCAAGCCTATAAAGGTAGCACAACCTCCCGCCTTCGTCGTACCTATGCAATCCAACCTAGACCTAGTCAAATCAATATGATAATTAAGAACAACGCTGCTACAACCTTCCCATATCCAGTCTAGCTCCAGCTCCAGCTCCAGCCCCGCGCTAGCGCCCTACATTGTCGACGCATTAGCTAAGCCATAACAGCCTTTACGATACTAAAATCAAAACCGACCAACAAGTATTGGACAACCAACACCCAATAGCCTGATCTCTTCATTCATCTCTCCAACATCCAACAACACCGATGCACAACCATCTAAACCGACACTTTCGAATCTTGTTTAACGATAGCTCACATGATATGCCAACGAACATAGGGAGGAAAAACTCAAAAATCCCTACTTTCAAAATTTATTTAAAGATTTTAAGGTTTAAAAAGTTAGAAAAAAATATGCTTGGATACATATGATATAAATTTGTAAAGGAAAGAAAAACTAAAAAAGGAAAGAAAAAATAAATAAATTTGTTTGTGACGGTGAGTGGGAGGGGTGGTTAACCTACTTAACTGGTTATATATTGGTATCAACGGTATGGGTGTGGTTCAACGGTCAAATATGTTAGTTGTTAAGAGTTAAGACTTGGGACTGGCATTTCCGTCATTCTTGTCTGATTTTCTTTTTTCTGTTTTTTTAATGATTTTCTGATGGATTTTCAAAGGTTTGCCCTGCATTATTGGGTAGCACGTGGCAGACCCTCATTTGTCCTCATCGGTTGTCACGGCTTACGCAATTTTCCCAACTCCAGCTAAAAGCTATCTGTTAAGGACAAGATCGCGGACTCATTGTGCGGCTATCTGTTACAGTCTATAGTCCACAGTCGGTGGATGCTTGCAGCCTTTGCTTTTCTACGCTTCACTACAAATTTTGGGCACACTTGTGTGGAAACGGGAATTTATTTAAATTAATTTATTTCTAATTGGTCTTTTTAATGTTAATTTCTAAATTTTGGCTCTTATATGCTTGATCTATACATAAACGTATAATTATGTTGATTTTATATTATTTTACTTTTTCTTTATTTAATATAAATAATGTACGTGTATGTTTTTCAATTGCACGATAAACAACACATTATCAAAATATAAAGTTTATCTATTAATTAATATTATGATACATGTCTTGTTTTTTAAATTAATTGGAACAAATACTGCTCTGGCAAATTTAGTTCTTAAAAGTCAAACTAATGAGAATGACATGGTTGTAATGAGTTTGCTAAACATACAAAACAAAGTACATGAAAAATACTTTTCTTGACATAGTCGCATTTTGCAGCCTATGAATAGTTTAGAAACAGAAATGAGTATTTATTCTTGAATATTGTATTGTTCATGTACTGATATATCATATTTGCAGTGGCCTGTTTGTATTGTTCGCAACCTACTAATATGTAGATTAAAGAGAATTAGTCATAACATTTTGGATTTGTCTTCAAGAGACCGGCCAATTAGTGTTTTTAATTACAGCACATCATTATGCATTGTTGAAGTAAACAAAGTTACAGTCTGGTTTCACTTCTTATTTTGTGTGTGGATTGTGAAGATATACTTGGTCAACTCACTTAAAATCTTATCCTATGCATGAACGAGAGACAAATATGATTGCCTAGCTAAATACAATGTTGGCTTAAAGTTACGTCTTATTGAGCTTTGGATGTTCTTAGTACGTGGATTGCGAACATAAAACTCGGTCAACTCGATTAAACGTCTAGGCATATATGAATGAAATACAAATACGATTTACTTATATATGCGATTTCAACTAGCCTGAGATTATTGTTTAATTTTAAGTTTGAGATGTTTCTGCTGATCGAATAGTGAAAATACAACTGTGATCATTGTCAACCCAATTTACGCACGTTATGGCAGAGAGAGATAAATTCAGAATAATTTTTATACAAAAAAGTGAATAATTTTCTATCAAAATTACAATCTACGCACATTGGTCCACTTTTTATGTAGAAATGTCAAAACCATTCATGTTTTAATATCTTTAAGGTGTCTAAGATAAAAACATTTTTTGACATTAATTTCCTTATAAAAAGTGAGTTAAAATGTGTAGATTATAATTTAAAATATGTAAATTTCATTCTCCATTGAACATAGGCGGAGCTACATTGAGGCCAAGGGACACCCCTGTGGCAACCCTGTAATTTTATTCAACTTGTGTATTATGCAGTTGCAAAAAATAAATTTGATATAATTAGAAGTAAAAGCTTTGTAATTTATGAGGTTTGGCTCCTGTTTCTTTCCTGTACAGCTAAACCTACCTTAATCAACTCTTGCCGTATGCTCTAAGGAAAACTCTAATCCATAATCAATTCCATAATGAATAATTTCTTTCTTCTCATTCTATTATGTACAAATATTTTGATGAACTTTTTTCTCTATATATATATATTATGAATTCCAAATTTCATATATATATTTTTTCTTCAGTTTAGTAACTATGATGTGCAAAATACAAAAATTAATTATCTTTTAATATTGTATTCAAAAACATAAAGTTATTTAATTTTCAAAAGTCTATGTTTTTTACTTTATAACTTGACCCCTTTTTTATATAATTCTGGTTTCACCATTGCCATTGGATAATGCGTTCGCCAAAACAAAAACGTGGAGAATGAGTTGAACATGTTCAAATTAACTAACTAGTCACTTAATGTTTGTATTAGTGTCCTTAAACCTTAGTTTAAGTGGGAATGTGGGATCATATGTCATGTAAGACCAAACGGACAAATCTTGTTGGTAAAACAAAGAAACGTGCTTCAAACACCAGCCAATCCAAAAGCACCACGTATAGGACTAACGGAGTGTATAGTGGCCATCAGTCTGCTCGTGGACTTTGAAGAAGAAGAGAGAACCACTGGATTTCGGCCACGGAGTTCATACGGTTCGAACAGCTCAATCCAGTCAGCAGTCGCGCGCAGCAGTACATGTTCTGGTAGAACTTGATAGTCATAGTCGATCTGGTTAATTAGGGTTTGTTTAATTAGTTATTAGTCTGTATGAAACTTACAGCAAGCAGCAGTTCAGTTATTCTAGAATAGTCACCTGGTCAGCAAATTTACAGCCCACATAGAAGACTGCAGTTAACATAACTAGCTTGCTGTTAAATATTTTGATAAGGATGTTTTAGTGTACTTAATTAGTCTACTTTCAAAAGGAAAATGATGTTTCGAGAAATAAGATGAACATAGCTAACAACCTTTCGTGATTGAGAAACAAAAAATTGATAACAGGAATTAAACCTAGTAATTAAATCAACGTTCAAATTGTTGACATTTGATAAAAAAAGTAGCAAAGTAGCGATAGATGCTGAAATTAATTAATTCAGCAGGTCTTAATCGGTAAATTCTTGCATAAACATGTAATTTAATCTTTTATAATAATTTATATATTTGACTGACCATGTTTTTATATTATTTTCTTTAATTATAATTATACATGTATGTATAAATCATCTATTAAAAGTGTTTTATTTTTAATTTGTTTTGTAATTAGACTGCGGCGATCCCTATCAAGTCGATATCTCTGGAACAGTCGGAACAGTTCATATATTATCGACGTGTCATCAGATCATACAAGTTTCCCAATCGCACCACTTTGAAGGCCCCACAATCTACGTGTCATAAAGAACCTATCTATCTGTTGCATGGTCACCCTCCACGTACTACTCCGCCGCCCCTATATAACGCTCGCTCCCTCTCGTGCTTGTGCAGCTAATCAAAGCTTATGAGATCATCGTCGTGATCACAGATTAGGCTTTTGGGTATACGTTAATAATCAGAACCATGGCTTCGCAGAAGGAAAGGGCTGAGCTGGACGAGAGGGCTAGGCGAGGAGAGACTGTGATACCCGGCGGGACTGGCGGCAAAAGCCTTCGAGCTCAGGAACAGCTTGCTGAAGGTACTTAGTTAGTTCAGTTACCTTTTTTTTGAGTGACTTGTTTGCTATGTTGCAGATTAGTTACGTTACGCGGGTGTATGTGTTTGGAATGGTTAAAGGGAGGAGGAAAGGAGGGCAGACGAGGAAAGACCAGATAGGGCAGGAAGGGTACCGGGAGATGGGCCGCAAGGGAGGGCTGAGCACCGGGGATGAGTCTGGCGGAGAACGCGCCGCCCGGGAGGGTATTACGATTGACGAGTCCAAGTACAAGACCAAGAGCAATGAGTAGGACAATGTAGGACTGTAGGAGGGTTTTAAACTTCTTGCACACTAGCTTATGCATGCTAAGCGTCGTGTACACTTGTATGTATGTAGCTAGCTAAGAGTCGTCTGCATATGTATGCATGTAAGCTAAGCGTCGTGCGTTTACGTGTATGTACTATGTAGTGTCGGGTGGTCTAGGGTTTTCTTGGAAGTTTTGGAACTTTGAATGTGTGTATATATATATATATACGGTGTGATATACAGTCAGATACATGACCGGCCTTGGTAACGTAACCTACGTAATCATTTCCCATTTTCCGATCCCATTCTCACCACAGGTGTGCTATGACCAGAGCAGCCCAGTTACGTACCCAGCAGAATAAGGAAACACAGAAAAACGATATAGTATAACAACTACGGTGGTTGCTGATGGCCGGGATTATTATGCACCTAAATCTTTGTCTCGATGAACGATACCTATATATAGTAAACAATTCCCTGATCGAGTCTCTAGAAATGAGAGGCGATTCTGTCGTGAACGAGCAAGTCATATTGAAACTTTCACGATCATGTTCGTAAGACTGAATCAACATGACAAGATGCCGCCCTAGCTTGCCTTGATCGAGGTCGATCAACACGTACTGCCTCATTCATTGGTTATTTGTATAATTGTTGATCATTCCTGGGTTATATATATACTCATTCATCAGTGAAGGTCATGCTCAAAGAGCTTAGTGCAATCGTGAAAAATGGCGTGCACCATCATATTAACACCAATACCAATAGTTTGTATTCTCCGAAAACGATTCAAGACGAGTAAAAAGTTGTGGTTCATTTATAGCTTGAAGAGACTTAAGGACTACTGTGTATTGAGTATGAACTTAAAGCTTTAGTCACCAATGGCCCAATACCAAGTTATGTAACACGTCTAGCGGTTTGGTCCCTTAATTACCTGACAAATCAAATACAATACAAATAACCCAAAACCATGCCACCATCTTTAGCAATACTGTAAGAATTTATTGCGCATTTGAGGCCAAATTTAATGAGAGTTCCACATTTGATTGAACACATGTAACTCATACTTTTGTGTATTCCTCTATCTGTAGGCTTAATATACGTAAATAAATGACTGTATTATAATTAATGTGTCGGTAGAACTTATAAAAAGAGACTTATGTCACTAGATTGAACCATATCGGATATAAATAGCTCTATTGTTTAATCATGAATTTGACAAAGCTAAATTGTCGTAATAATTGTAAGATAGAGGTGTAAATTAACAATTTGAGCAAAGTTTTACGACTTAATTTAGTTATTTTTCCTTGATAAAACTATGAATACTCCCGCCGCTAGAAAGGAGAAAACTTTAGGGTTCAAAACACACTCCGTTAATCCACTCCAAAAAAAAGAGCGGGAGACACCGGAGAACACACTCTCTTACTTCACTGACCTCCCCATTTCTCTCTAACCCAAACCCTAAATGTTCTCCACCGCTGTCCGCCACCTCACCGTCCTCGGCGAGTTCAAGCCCTTCGGCCTAATCGCCGAAGCTCTCGACGGCAAGCCCGCCGATGACGTCCCGGACAAGTACGACTACTTCCTCTTCGACCCCGACACCGTCCGAGATCGCGACGAGACCGACGACCACGACGTCCTCAGCTCCGCCTTCAGCGACCGCTGCGATCACGAGCTCTTCATTCGCGGCAATCGGTAATCTCTCTTTTTCCTCAATGTTGAAGTAGAAATTGAAATTGAAAGATTCGAAGCGGTAGATTATGGAATTCCTCAATTCGTTTCAGGATAATATGGTCAACAGGTCCACGAGTCTGCAAGAGGTTCACCTTGCCTTCTCCAGTCATCAAGGTACTTCAATTTTGCTTCAATTTGATTTCTACAGTGATTTTATTATTATTATTATTAATTATTATTTTTTAATTTCAATTGTGTGTGTATGAATCCCAGACTTGCTGGTGTCGTCTGGGAGATATGACTAAAGCTAGTCTCTGTGTATTGCAAACGGCATGTTTAACAATCTGCAACACCTCGGGTGAGCGAATTCGAAACTAGAAGACTTTTGATTAAACCAGTACAGATGAATTTGAAGAAGATTCAAACAATGCACTCTGTTTTTGTTTTGTAAAATAGGGGAAGTAGTATCAATACCTGTGTCGGAAGCTATTACATCAATATGGCCTCTACCGTTTGGTTTACTACTCCAGCAAGCAGCTCAATCGAGTTCAACTGCATATGTTCCTTCGTTGTCTTCGAGTCCCTTGTTCGGTGAAAGTCCTTCTATGTCTTCTGTAAGACGAGGAGTGTTACATAATGGAAGAGAAGCTGGAGTTAGTCCGCAGCATAATTTCAGTTTTGCGAGTGGAATTGACATTGCGGTGAAGGAAGAAACAAGTTCAATGTCATCGTATCTGATTCTGCAAGATCCATTGGAAGAACTGCAAGTATGTTTTTGTGTTTGATGAATCTTTTCTATATAGTAGCCACTTTTCTATTTTGTGATACTTTTCATTTTAGATGATGCATGTTTTTGTTGCTCGATATGTTACAGTTGGCTTATATTGAAGAAAGAGGAAAGTTGAACATAATGAAGGAATTTGACGAGAATACTATCTGGACGAGTGATCGGGTTCCCCTTATGGCATCATATAATACAGGTTGCTTAAACGCGTACATTTTCAGTTATGCTCTATTGTTCTTTCTGCATTCATATGTAACGATGTCTCCTTTTTTATAGGAAAGATGCAACACTCTGTGTGGGTTGCGGAAACCAACAATCTTAACCTTGACCTGGCAAGTGCTAAATTAGTAGATGCAGTTCCTAATGGTATTATAGCAAAACACTGCTCGTTTCGTAGAATATGGCAAGGGAAGGGTGCAAAGACAGCAGCTAGCAAGGTGCTTGTTTTTTTTTTAGTTTGAGAATACAGGAAAAGTTAAGTTCAAAAGCCTTGTTTTGAATAAATAACTGACATAAAATCATAGGGACTATAGATGTCATGGTATCATATATGTTGATTCTGTTCTTCTGAGTTTAGCAGCTGTGAATATATACCAGGTTTTCCTCGCTACTGATGATGATGCAGCTCCTATCATTTGTTTCCTTCACCAAGAACAAAAAAAGTTGCTGTCTGTAAGGCTTCAAAGTGTTGAAATAAATAATGAGCTTCTCTTTGACATAAAACCTGACATGAGCTGGAGTATACCTGCAGTAGCAGCCGTACCTGTAATTGTTACATGCCCTAGGTAGGGTTGCATGTTTGACTTTTTTTATTTATAATTTTTTTGACTTTTCTTTTCACGTGTCTGTTTGATAATTTCATCCCACACCATTTTTCTTTTTCCAGAGCAACAGTAGGACTGCTGCCATATTCGGACATGCTCATTTTGGCACCTGAAAATGCTATTCTTCTCTATGTAAGCTATGGAACTTCGATATTTATTGAAATTAGTTGCTCATAGTCAATGATAATGTCGAGAATTAGATTGGCAACTATACTTCAATTGTCTTTATGTGATATATATATATATATATATTTTTTATCTTTCTTTCTCTTTTCTTGTATTTTTGTTTTTCCCCCTCCCTCAATAGCCCTATATAACTTTGCAACATTAGATGATAAACTTATTTAGTTATTTATTAGTATTATTATTATTATTTTTGCAGTCAGGGAAGCAATGCCTGTGTAGGTATATGTTGCCTTCTTCTTTGAGTAAAGGCCGGTTTTCACATAGTATGGAGTTTCCAGAAACATCTGTTTCCCAGGGTATGAAGATTGTGGGATTGGCTGACGCTGTTGAGGGGCGTATCAATGTTACAGTGAATAATGGGCAGGTATTGGACTTGCTGTTTATTATTGTCATTACTTTTTGAAATCAAATTTAGTTCTTTGTAGTCAAAACTTCCTTTTGATGAAACACATTATTTATTGTATTCTTGGTAGTTGTAACCTGCTGATATGTTTATCAATTTAAGATACTTGCATGGTAGCTATTATACTGGTTTTGATTATTCATCATTCTCCAGATATATCGGTGTGTATTACGAAGAAGCCCTACATCTTCTCTGGCAAATGACTGCATCACAGCTATGGCTGAGGGACTCAGTTCCAGCTTCTACAGCCATTTTCTTAGTCTTCTATGGAAAGATGGTGACTCTGCTTATTTATCAGAGGCTGATTCTAATGTTCATTCAGAATGGGATTCTTTTCGCAGCATTATCATGGAAATGTGTCGATCAACTGCCACTTCTAAAATGGTCTCAAACCCAGTTCCTCAGTCATCGTGGGATTTTCTTATTAGCAGTAAATTTCACGATAATTTTTGCAAAAATAACTTCATTGCCCAAAATTCTTCTGTAATGTCATTGGATGTACGAAGACCGGACGCCTCTCGGTTAAGTACAAATAGTAACCAAAGAATAGAGAAGACCTTTTACTCTGAGCTCTTGATGGAGAGTTTACATTGTTTGCATGCAGTTTATGAAAGCCTGAAACTGAATAATCTTCGCAAACGGTTGGTATTATCTCCTGTAATCTTCTTGCCGCTTTATTTTATTTACTTTTACTTATATTGTTCCGCCCTCCCTTGAATATAGTTTTCAGTTATTTGAGCTCTTGACATAAAAATACTACTCTAGGGATCTGTGCCACTTGGAAGTGAAAATATTGAGTGGCATGTTTTGTTACAATTATGATATTGCATGCATTGGAGATGCCATGATTCTCTCTCTAAGTGAATTGGAAGAACCTGCTTAGGGTTTCTATGTAGAATTATAGTCTATGTGCCTGCCATGCTAAATCATCAAGCAAAGCAGGGGTACTCAGATTCTTTACTAGGATAAAGCATTTGTGTTAAGCGGCTTCATTTATTTAATTTTTTACTGGAGGTTGCATTAGATATGAACAGCTATGGGTACTCTATCTGTTTCACCTTGAATAAACTGCAATAACATGTTGCGAACTAGCCTCTCAAACACAAAATTATTGACATGTGTTTTAATTTGCGTAAACCATAATTTTGTGATGTAGGGACTTGGAGCTCCTGGGATCTCTGTTATGCTATATTGCTAAGTTTCTGGGTGAGGAAGGCTATGTTGACCATTACATTCGTGACTTTCCTGGCCTTTCCAGAAGCGTTGGGATATGTGAAATATCATTTTCAAAGAAATCACCTCCAAGTTTATTCAGATGGCTTGAAAACTGTTTGCTATATGGACATGACTCAGCTAATACCAATGATCTTCCACCTTTGATTTGTGAAGAGGGAAAGTCTGTTGTGAACTGGACTCGGAAGATAGCATTATTCTATAGTTTGTTAACCGGTGCCAAACAAATAGGGAAGAAACTCTCTTCTGGTATTTACTGTAATATTGCCACAGGTTCATACTGCACAAATGAGGAACTCACAGTTCTAGCAATGGTTGGGGAAAAATTTGGACTGAAACAGCTTGACTCACTGCCTTCTGGCATGTCTCTTCCTTTGAGACACGTAAGGCTACAATCACATCGTTGATCATAATTTTATCCACGATCCTAAAATGTCTTTCACGAATATATAGGATAAATACCTGTTGTTTTCTTTTACCTTTATGTGCAAGATAACTTTTTGTTTGTTTCTGCAATTAAGATTACTTAGATCTCGTATTTCTTCTCTGTCATGTAATTAGATCCTTTTATCTTTTATTTCCTATTTTAAACAATCTCTCTCTCTAACTATTTTTTTTTCTTCTCTGCCCTGCAGGCATTGGCTAAGTGCCGGGAATCTCCTCCTACTGGTTGGCCTGCAGCTGCGTATGTTCTTCTTGGCCGTGAAGATTTGGCTTTGTCATGTCTGGCACAAACATGCAATTCCAAAGATCTTGAAACCGAAACTAATGTGAATTTCATCTCTATGTCTGCACCTTACATGCTACATCTGCACCCGGTGACAATTCCTTCTGCAGTTTCTGATACCAATGGACTGGACAATACTAAGTTTGAGGACACAGATTCGATTGATGGGTCTACAACCGATGGTATGGAGCATATCTTCAACTCAAGCACACAGTTGCGGTATGGTCGTGATTTGCGACTGAATGAGGTAAACTACACCTGCCCTAAATCATACTGTTGGAGTGGTTCATCTAGTGTTTATATTCATTATTGAAGTTCTGGGTTCGTTTCTGCATTACCATAACAAGTGATGGTTATAACGTATAATGGCTACAGTTCAATTGTTATTCAGTTTATAGTTATTGGGTAGCTGGGTTATGTCTTGCCTGTTTTTGGTTAGGTTTTCTCTCTTGTATTGAATCCAGTTGTTTTATGTATTTCTGAGAGCAATTCTTCCTTCTATTAGGTTAGAAGGCTCCTTTGCTCTGCAAGACCCGTGGCAATTCAAACATCTGTTAATCCTAGCGCCTCTGATCAGGACCTCCAACAGGTACAACTTGCTCCTTTATCTTATATTTTAATCAAAATTTATAATCTCTTCTTTTTTTTTCTTTTGTAAATGTTCCTCTTTTCTCTGAAGGCCCAGCTATGGCACCTTGCACAAAGGACTACTGCCCTTCCTCTTGGCCGTGGAGCATTCACCCTTGCAACCATATACACACTTCTGACAGAGGTTTTTTTTTCCTGTTTTTTTTCTTGTCATGCACATATGAGATAACATCTATTCTACTGACTGCTAGAGAACGCACTAATAGGTTCTCCTTCCCCTTCTCTCTTTCCCAGGCCTTTGTGGTCCCGAAGATTGTATTAGCAGGTCGATTGCCAGCACAACAAAACGCCACTGTATGTTCTGATTTCGCTCCTTGTAGCTTAGTGTATCTTTTATGCCATGTTCTTTGAATTCTAGTTTGTTTTTAATAATTTCTTGTCTTATCTATTACAAAATACATTTCACCCAAATATTATATCTACCTATTGTTATATCTGAAATTGGTATGAACTAGGTTTCTTATAATCGTTTTCATAAGAGTAAGCTGATGGCACAGAAATCCTGCCTACCAAGCTATTGTTCTTTCCATATTTTTCCCTTAGACACAACCTTTATCTTACTTCACAAATATGCATCGATTATTTTGAATCAAAAGTCATAATATACTAATCAAAACTCAACTTATCAACCAATGTAACTTTGTTCGATGACAATATACTTCAGAGCACTTTCATATTTCCGCTTTTCAAATTTATTGACATTGGTAGTAATGGGTCATCTGAGATCTTAGATTATAGTTAACAGACATAATGGTTCTGACATATATGTTCTTATCTTAGAGTATAGATTCTGCTAATTATGAGAAATGTCTATAGTTAGTTTATCATACTCAATGTTTCTATATCATATACTATTCCTCTCTCCTTGTAGCTTTATCAATTTAAAAACATTTAGTATGTTCTCTCATATATATTAATAGATTATTCGTATTTCTACAAAAGGTTAATCTGGACCCGAATGTGAGGAATGTAGAAGAAATTAAAACTTGGCCTGAATTCCACAATGCTGTTGCTGCTGGACTCAGGCTGGCTCCTCTTCAGGTACCCCCTCCCCCAAGATGGCTTTCAGTACTTCATGTAATACTTGTATAGACCAGAGGCATATGTTTTGAGATGTGTTCTGTTTCTGAAGACTAGCATTTGTACATTTACTTTCTACCTTGGGACTATACATAGTCGATAGGCATTTTTTCCTGCTTTTGTTGACAACAGTATCTAATTTCATGCTTCTGTTCACTACCCCACATAACTGATATACATATACCGTCATTTTTATATTTTTTTCTCAAGTTTTGTCTCAAATTCCTGTCTTATTATATCCAGGGAAAGATGTCAAAGACGTGGATCAAATATAATAAACCAGAGGAGCCAAATGCTATTCATGCTGGACTTCTCTTTGCTCTAGGATTACATGGTTACCTTCGTGTTTTGAATATTACTGATATATTTCAGTATTTTCGACAGGTGTGGTATTCCCTGCCTTCTTATTCTTTCTTATTCCATTTTCACTGCCTTTCAGTTCCTTGAATTTACTGCACCTGTATTTGATTCCTCCTGATAAAGTTGAATACAGCCTTTTGTTTGTGCTTTTGTCTTTATTTAGTGTCTGATTCCACACTACACTTTCTTAGGAACATGACATCACAAGTCTAGGACTAATGCTTGGCCTGGCTGCTACCTATAGAGGAACTATGCAACCAGAAATATCTAAGGTATGACATATGCTTGCACAATTTTATTTTTCGCTCCACAGTTAAAGCACCAGGTGCTCTTATTTGTGCCTTATCACTTTATCAGTTGAACATCAAATTTATAACCCCCCCCCTTTCTCTCTCTCTCTCTCTCTCTCTCTCTCTCTCTCCATACATATGCATGATTGAAAGCTTTCAGTAAGATGTCTATAAACTCTGTTTTGCTTGTCAATATAGTTGCATGAGTTGGCTCAAATCCTTTCTTGGTGTTTCTCAAACAGCATTGTGTTTGTTGTCTTTCAATATACTGTCATTTATTGATAGTATTTTAGAGTCAGAACATCACTATTATTTAATCTACTAGGGAGGGAAGGGGGTGCATTGAATGAGCTAATACTAGATTAATTCTGACGCTTTGTGGATATTATTTCCATTGAATCTGTAAGCACTGATCAGTCATTCATCTATGTACCTGGGTTTTCTTAGCTTCCTTCTCTTCCTGCTTTATTGATATGCCTAATTCTGTGGTATAACCCTATCTTATTGTAATTCCATGACAGTGTCTATTTGTTCATATTCCTGCTCGGTATCCATCTTCATTTCCAGAATTGGAGTTACCGACGCTTCTGCAGGTATTTTATTGTACAATTATCATTATGATACACTCAGAATGCCTCAATACCTATCTTGGGATATTTTTGAACCAGTCATAGGCATATGTAAACTCATTATGTCCCCTGCCAAACTTACATTAGCTAATTTTGCTCGTCAGCCTTTTATCTTGTTTTGCACTTTAATATGATAATGGTGCTTCACTGCTTTGTTTATTACTGTGTCAGGATAATTTGGTATTCCTTCAAGATTTTATTCTAATGTGGAGCTCTTTTTTGTTGTTAAACAGTCAGCAGCTCTAATGTCAGTCGGGCTTCTTTACGAAGGATCAGCACACGCACAAACAATGCAGATTCTCTTGGTTTGTTCATGTGGCTTCACTAGATTTTCTTCTTCCTCTTTTTATTTTTTATTTATTTTTTATTTTTATTTTTTAAAGATTATTACTAATTTTCATACCATTCTTCTACATGTATGGTGAAAAGCATACAGTTTGTAAGTATGTTGATAAATCTGCAGTAAATGTCCTTAACTTAGAATCTTGTGAATATTTGTGAGTCTTACAAGATGTGTATTTGCTTTGCATGCATTCTGCTTTTGTGTTATAGTCTCTTTATGGTTGATAGATTATACTTGTCTATTGTTGTCTATTGCTTGAACTTTCCCTGGAGCTGACTTTTGTACATTACATTGCAGGGGGAAATAGGACGTAGAACTGCAGGTGATAATGTACTAGAAAGGGAAGGTTATGCTGTTTCTGCAGGATTTTCCCTGGGTCTTCTTGCATTGGGTATGGACTGTAGAATTTAAACAATCATTATGAAATGTGGTCATGACTAACTATGGATGTTTGATATAGGTCGGGGAGAAGATGCTCTTGGTTTCATGGAGACTTTGGTTGACAAATTGTTCCATTATATTGGTGGAAAAGAAGGTCGTAAAGTACGTTGGTAAAAAATTATTTTTTTTACCTTATGTGTATGTGAATTTTATTTGGTTGTGTATAATCTGGAATTTCCTAATGTTAGTGCCGTTTGATTCTAACTTCAGATTCAACTTTTCACCTGCAGCAGGATAGATCCATTTCATCAACACTATCAGTAGATGACAATCGTGCTGCTGCGCAGGTTGGTTTCTTCCCACTATTCACTTAATTCCACTACATAGCAATGATTCTTTTAAGTTTTAACGTACTTGAGTACTGTTTCCTCCCTCTCAGAAGCTTATATGATCATCTCTCCCATGTTAATATTGTCTTGTAGATGATGGAAGGGACTGTGGTGAATGTTGATGTCACTGCACCTGGAGCAACGATTGCTCTTGCTTTGATGTTTTTAAGGGTAATTACCAGATATGATACTTGTTTGATTACTATCTACTTCCACTAACTGACTTGTCTGCATGAAGAATTTCCCTCACATAGCTTTATTTTTGTAGACTGAATCTCAGGCAATTGTGTCTAAGCTCTCAATTCCTCGTACACAATTTGAGCTGCAATATGTGAGGCCTGATTTCATCATGCTTCGTGTGATTGCTCGAAATTTGATAATGTGGAGCAGGTACTGCTGCTGGACCACCGTTTTTTCAATCCAGATCTATATAGCTAGTCTTCAGACTTAATTTGACAAGCTTTTGTTATAGGATTCATCCTTCCCAAGATTGGGTACAGTCTCAGATTCCGCATATTATCAAAAATGGTGTCAAATTCCTTGGGGATGATACTAATGATATTGATGAAATGGATGCTGAATCATTTGTTCAGGCATATGTCAATATAGTGGCTGGAGCCTGCATTTCTCTTGGTAAAATGTCTAGATAAGTTTTAAATTTTTAATTGGTTTATGAAGATAACATCTTCATCTTTATTATTTTAATTTTTAATAATTTTATATGATTGGATCAAACTTGGAGGCATATTGATTCTAAACTTTTTACCTTTATTTAGTGGGATGTAATTTGTGTAATGCAGCCTTTTTTAGGCTAGAAATAATTCTGCCTCCTGCAGATTTTGTGAAATTGTTCAATGATAAGATATTTGGGCATACTTAGCTTTTTGTATGCTATTGATTTTTTTTTCTTTCATGAAAACATAATATTGCTTTTTATACAGTACTTTATTTGTACTAGGATAATCCTGCAAAATTTTGTAAAATTTAAAGTTCTATATAAAAATTTCTATGTATATTATCTTTAATTCCATAATCTTTTATCATGGGCAGGGTTGAGATTCGCTGGTACAAAGGATGGACATGCACAGGAGTTGCTTTACAACTATGCTGTTTACTTTTTAAATGAGGTCTGACAAAGCAAGACTGCTCAAAGTTAGAATCAACCATAAATTAGTAGTGACTAGTTCATTCTTATGTTTGCAGATCAAGCCTGTTTCTGCTATAAGTGGAAACTTGCCGAAGGGATTGTCTCGCTATGTGGATAGGGGGACTCTGGAAATATGCTTGCATCTCATTGTTCTTTCCTTGTGTGTGGTAAATGGATTTGGTCTTACTATTCTCTTTCATCTTCTGTCTACTATTAGAAATGCAGATTTTGTCTGGTGCTAATGCTTTCAGAGGACAGGTTATGGCTGGTTCTGGGCATCTACAAACGTTTAAGCTATTGAGGTTTCTCCGCAGCAGAAATTCTGCTGATGGGCAAGTTAACTATGGTGTTCAGATGGCTGTAAGTTTTTGCACTGCATATAGATATGCCTGTTCTTCTTTTACTCCATATCATTACACACCGCAAAGGGACAGCCGATGCAACCTATGATGCTTACATACTTGTCCCCTTATAATTGATGCAATATTCATTATGCCACAGTAAATGAGGATTTTTTTTTCTTCTTTTCTTTTCCTTTGTTATCAGCAGAACAAACACTGATAACAAAAAATGGTTAGTTCTCTCCTGTAATATGTACTAGATTCTTATGATTTGTGATGAGGGAACCTCAATAGTAGAACAATGTGACACACATTGGAAGTTGTCCACTTTGTCACCATGACTTGCTGAATGCATGGCATTGGTAAATTGAGATGAAATATCAAATCTACATTTATGTGGGGCCTTTACTCCAATGAATGACATCATATTTGCAAATTGCAAATGTATCTTTTATGTTTTGAAAGTCAACTGTGTTACACTGTTTTTTGTTCTAAATATTGTTTCCTTTTTCACTCCGGTGACTCTAGGTAAGCCTAGCAATCGGTTTCTTGTTCCTTGGTGGAGGAATGCAGACATTTTCAACAAGCAACAGTTCAGTTGCCGCTTTGCTAATCACTCTCTATCCACGCTTGCCAACTGGACCAAATGATAATAGATGCCACTTCCAGGTACAGTAAAGTTGAAAGGGTTGCTCAGGCTTTGCATACATCTATGGTTGGCTTTGAATTAAAAAAAGAAAAAACAGTCAACTGGCTTTATTAATCCTATGCAGCTGTGGTTATGCTGGGACCTTTGGACAGTCCTGAAAATATGAAGATATACCCTTATAAGATTTTAAGAAGAATGTCCACAACTGATTGTGTTTTTTTTGTTGGTCAAATAACTTTGCTCCACAACTTAAAGTGTTTTATTGTGTCATGCCAATAGCAAGAGATTGCTTCTTCACCCCTTGATATTGATTCTGTTAATTTATTATCATGAATACTTTTCAGGCATTTCGACATTTTTACGTACTTGCAACAGAAGCTCGCTGGATCCAGACTGTTGACGTTGACACTGGTTTACCAGTGTATGCCCCTCTTGAAGTTACTGTTAGGGAAACCGAGCATTATGCAGAAACAAGTTTTTGTGAGGTCACACCGTGCCTTCTGCCAGAACGTGCCATTGTAAGCTCAAGGAAATCAATAGTTGTTCATGTTCCTTCTCTCATGAACCTGAATATAAAGCTAACTCTGCATGAAAACTTTCCACACCTATTGGAGTTCTCAAGAATAATATTTGAAATAAATTTATATAAAGTTTGGATGTTTATTTTTATATTTTTTATATTTTAAGTTTTTAACTAAAGGAAGTTCTTCAGTAGAGCTTTTACAGATATGTAAATTTTGCTTTCCTGTGAGACTTCTATGGTCAGCCTGGAATGATTTTGCCTCCCTTTCACATAAGTTATGTAGAGAACTTACAGTTTTGGGGTTTCACTGATAACTTGATATGGTGTCATTTGCAGTTGAAGACACTACGTATTTGTGGTCCTCGGTATTGGCCTCAAGTCATAGATCTTGTCCCTGAAGGTATACACTTGTTCAGTGTTGCTACTTGTTTTTGCTTATCTATGATATATCAACTAATTTAATTTAGTCATTGCCCCTCTTTGATAGTATTTCATAGAGTTGTAATATTTGACTATCTAACATTGTGTGTAAACAGATAAACCTTGGTGGACCTCTGGGGACAAGAGTAGCCCATTTAATTCTGGTGTTTTGTATATCAAGAGAAAGGTTGGAGCTTGTTCTTATATTGATGATCCAGTAGGGTGTCAGTCATTGCTGTCACGTGCAATGCATAAGGTTAATAATTCTCTAAAACTGGTTATGTTTGTAATTTTCCTTGGACAATACTCTGGTTATTAAATCATTCTTGATCCAGGTGTTTGGTTTGACAACTTTAAAAGGGCCTAGCCCATCCTCCAGTGGCCAAAATGGACCTGGTTCAGTTACAGTTGATCAGTTGGTTGGTACTTTCTCCTCCGATCCTAGCTTAATTGCTTTTGCACAACTCTGCTGTGACCCTTCCTGGAAGAGCAGGCAAGTTTGCATATATTTTTATTTTTTTATGTTTTTTTATCAGTTTATATCTTCACATTTTGCTCTGTGGCCTTGCTTTTGTTTAGCATATCTGTCTGGTATTGCAGTTAGGTTCAGACATCCATGTATTCTTCTGTCAATCATCCCTTATTGTACCGTACCCTTAAATACTCAGGTTTGTGAAATAACCAGTCTCAAAATGTATATGCAGATCCGACATCGACTTCCAGGAATTTTGCTTGCAAGTGTTATTTGAGTGTGTGAGCAAGGGCAGGCCTGCTCTTTTACAGGTACCCACAAAGTTTGTTTTTTTTTTTTTTTGGGTACCATAGAGGTATAGATTGACAGGATTTCTGTGTAACAATTTCCAATGCAACTCATCTTGATCCAAAAGTTATTTGATGTCAATCATGTTCTAGATGTTATATTTAGTATTCTCAATGATATATTCAATGTCAATTCCCCACACTTATGCAGGTCTACTTGTCACTATACACGACAATGGGGTCAATGGCAGGTCAAGTAACTAGTGATACTGTTGTTTTATGTGACTCCTTGTCCGTTTCCAATCTTAAGGTAGTTTGTGGACCTCTACTTTTGTCCGACCAATACTTTTCAATGCAAATTTAATTAGATTACAATAATCTTATCGAATTAATTGCTTTAGAGTTTTGAGTCATTATCATGTAACCTGCATAACTCATTACACTTAACTCATGAGCCATTTCATAAGAATTCTATTACCTCCTGCTGGTTCCAGCTTGCAGTAGTGTACAATGAGGCTTTGTTGAGTGGAAGATTGACCTCTTCGAGAGGTGGCATTGTTCAATCCAACTTTATAGCATGTCTTCGGAAGCAAGTGGAAGCACTGCTGGATTGTTCGCAGGACTTGAAGGATGATTTCTGTAATTATATGTATTCAGGGAAGTGGCCAAATGTGGAAGAATCCCAGGGAAATAAACGTTCAATACTTCTTTCTTGGTACCTTCAGTGGTTTTGTGTACCATCACCATCTGCAGTTAAGACAGCTGTGGACAAAGTCATGCCCAAGCTCAAGTCATCCTCATCTTTGGTCCCTTTTCTGCGGTTATTATTTCCAAAAGCTCATGTCAATGCTATTACTGAGATAGATAAGCTCTTTTCATCCACTGACGGTAGATAAGGCTCTATGCTGGAGATTTGATGCAGAGATTTCATGTCCAGATTCCAGGTAGGATCTGTTCTATTCTGTTAGTATAACCATGCAACATGTATTGTTCAAGTTAATATATATGCAAGATGACAACTAAAATAGGAACTCATATTAATCTTGGTAGTCGTCGGCCGTGTCTTTAGAAGTCCGATGAAGTTTTGCAAGATAGAATAGGTATTTAGAAACAAGTACTATAACTCAAATACTTAGCAGTATGAGAGCTTTGTAGTCAGTTGCCAGAGCTATTAAACTGATTTCGAATTGGTTCAACTAATGGTTAACCTTGGTTATTACCATATGAATATTTGGAGAAATATTTCTAACATTTAACATACAATTTTGCGCTTTTCATTATTTTCCTTTCCACATGAATTATACAATTCAAACTGTTGTATCAAACAGCCGCATTTCCTGCCTCGGGATGTATTTAGATTTTGCAGGAATCTGGGTGTTCTCATTTAGCTCTCACCCCTCAGTCAATTTGGCTGAACAAAGAACCAAAAAATAAAAAGGTCCAGTCCTAAGTTTGAAGCTATAAAACAGTGAAAGAAGAAACTGTAAGAGAAATTACATGTGAGGTGGAGATTATGGAACCCCCAAAAAGTTGAAGCAAAATTATACAACTTTGTATGATGATCTGCCATGTGTCAAGACCGTGAGATGATACGCGTGTAAAGGAACTCATTCCATGTGTCTGGCAGCCCGGGGAGGCACCAGTGGATGCAGTCGGCGTAGGTCTCCGGGTCAGCTTGCTGCTCCGGCGTCAACATCTTGCCTTGCCTGATGGTATGGACTGAGGTATGTGCATCTTTGCGAAACTCAGACAGAGTAGTAATGTTGAGAAAGTAAACAGGCACTTTCATTGCTTTTGTTATGTCGCTAGAGATCACAAAGAGCCTGCTGTCTGTGCCCACTTCCAACGGTGTCGTTCTGTTCAGGACTGGAGTGGTCTCTTTGGCACATTTTATGCCATCCGGGTTGTCCCAATCCAAGCTCCTATGTGCACAACAATAGTACGTTATTTCATTAATGTCACGTTTGATATGAAGAAGCACCAATGTACAAATTATGAGTGTAATTAGGAAAATGTGTAGTTGTTAAACCGACCAAATATTAGGGTCCAATCAAAGCTTTGAGGTTCATACACCCACTTTCAACCACCAAGGCTCGTCCTCACGGTCATTGTATTGTTTTTTACACTTTCCTACAACTCTTCTTATGCCAAACTTTATAAATTTCATACATAATGATCGAAATTATCATTATTTATTGAAGAATAAAATTGAATTGGTGACAGCGATGGGTTTTTCTTATACCTAAAACACATTGACCAATAGTAATCAAATCCTTAAAGCAAGCGATCATTAGCTAGGCCTACACAGTTTGTTTGCAATGAAATTATATAGCTGTTAGAACAATTGGATCATTTGGATGGCCATACTTAATCTAATACTAATAGAAACTACGACATAAGAAAGCCAACAAGAACGACCAAACTGCTGCTCATGTTGTGTGCATATATACTTCCAATGGTTCTTGTTAAAAAATGAGACAATGACTCATTTATACAAAATCCCTAGTGGCAGAAACGTCATGATTTCCATCCATGTTTTTGTTTCACGTTTTGTTTTTTAAAGGCTTGCAAATCATTTGCTAAACTTTGAAGCATTATAAGAAAATTGACTTATATAGTGAGATGTGGAAAATGGAAATTACTTGATGTGAAGAGGAGACATGCTGGTGAAGAAGACAGTGGTCCGATTGGGGTCAATATTTTTGTCCACCCATTTAGCCCATGTCGTCAAAACTTTCCGGTAAGCCAACGGCCGGTCGATCTCATCATACTCGGTGGCGCCTTGATCGAATGATCCTCGTCTTTTCAAAGAAAAAATGAGATCAATTTTCATGACATTCATGTTTTAACTAGTAGAGTTACGACAAATTGGGTAGCTACTTACAGAATTTTCATGTTGAACGTGTTCATCCACCAAATGTATGTGTTGAAAACTAGGTAATCCACACCCTTCCAATTTTTACCATGCTTCTTGATCGACTTGGGCATAATGATACGGTTTTGTATGCTGTGCATCAATGGATCATCTGAATTTGACTCCACCAGAAATGGTGCCCAGTAGAACTCCACTGTAGCATTATAGTCCTAAAATCAAGGTATCAAATATCATATTTGACCACAAAAAAAAATCATATTAGTCCAAAATATTTTCAATCATTACCTATTTACAGTAATGTATTTACAAGCCAATTTCCTATCCTAAACTACAAGCATGTAGGACGTGAAAATACCTGCACCCCGTTTCTAAATTTTATTTACAATTGTGATTGATTTGCTGACATAGTTATATAATCTAGTTGATCACAAAGTTTGGTGGGTCATGCATGACTATGTTTGCTCCCCAAGTCAAAACAATCGAAAAACAAATTGAGAAAAAAGGCATAGAAGAAATGATCGAGTACCTTAATTGTGAAAACAGAGAGAGATCCATTCTTCACCAAGCTCTTTCTCCCAGGAGGAATTACAGACTGAGCAAAACATATCATGGATTCCCACTGGTTTCTATTCAAAGAATCCCCCACAAACATGAGCCTCTTGTTTCTCAGTTTCTCTAGCAACAATCTTGCATTGAACCTAGAAATAGAAATAAATCATGAAATTAAACAACAGCAAGATTAAAATGAAATGAATTAAGGGATTGATTAGTTTCACTGATACTGCTTACTTTGGAAGATTACAATCTCTGGGCTGCCATCTCCAATGTTGATACAGAGAGTCCTTTCTTCCATTCGTCATACAAGTCACTTGAGCCGTCAAGAACTCACATTCGTCTTCTTTATACAAAGGATGAGTCACAGGATCGAAAACCCAATCCCCATTAAACAAGTCACAATCTTCAGGAGGCAATTCAATCTCTTCCGTATCATCTTCTTCATTCACCTCAATCTTCTTGTCCAAGTCTTCTTCTTTCTCTTCCATGATCGTTTTCAGCTCCACAAGTTCTTGAGTCTCTTCAGAAACCGGATTTTCCAACTGGGTTTCCTCCAATTGCGTTCTTGCAGTTGCGCTTAGAGAAACCTTGTTCTGGATTTCGGAAACAGAGTCGCTCTGTTTCGAAACAGAGTCTGAGGAGCTCTGTTTCGTTTCTTGCAATTCTCGGAGTTCTTGCGCTTTTGGTGTAGAAGAGAATGGGAATTCCGCGATGGACTTGACGTCTTCATTGTACATGAAAACCCCAAACAGAAAAACCGAGAAGACGACGACGAAGATTGGTAGGTTGTTGTTCTTGCGGCTTTTCATTGTGAAAGCTTCAGGGGAAGCAGAGAAGGGTGTTTTTCTGCGTGGTATCTGCATGAATCAGAGAGAGAGAGAGAGAGAGAGAGAGAGAGAGAGAGAGGAAGACGATGAAGAAGAAAGAGAGTCGGAGAATGTTGAAATGAACTGAGGGAGAGAAAGAAAGACGATGAAATATAAGAGCAGCAACAAACATGAAAGCTTAGCTTAAAGAGAGGCTTGTGAATTTGGTGCATTTGGTTAAGTCTGGTTCTGTTTTTTTTTTTCCCTTAATTAATTGGGTGGTTTGGTGGAATGGGTTTGTCTTCTAAGAAATTCTTGGCTTTTGGTGGAGGGAGACTTGTCTTTCTCAGTTGCGAATTGCTTGTTTCTAAAAGAAGTCACTGCTAACTAATTCATACTCATTCATTCAAAATTGCCCAGAGAAGAGTATTAGAGGGACAGAAAGAGAAGTAATGTTAAAGCTTTGGGGCCTTGGTCTGAGGTAGCTGAGGCCATGAGGGTGATAGAAAGCTGGCTGTGGTGGTGATATACTGATATTTGTTCATTTTATTTTCAGATTTTGATAGCGAAGCTTCAACAGTCACAAAGTTAAGAGGAAAAGCAAGTAAAAAGAGCACTCTGTGATAATAGGACATGAATTTGTGGGCAATATGGATTAGCATACTTCACTATTGAACAAAGTGATGCATATAGACTATGATTAAATTTTGTTTGAAGGAATGCTTGAAATTCTTTTTGCAGACATGTATCTAGAATTTGTTTGTCCTATATATGGCACAAGTGAAGAAATGGAAAATATAGTAATAATGCTGAGAAATTTTGAAAACTAACCAACTTTTGGTCATCATCATGGTTTTTAACCTTCTTTTTTTTATTTAGTTGAAAAATAAAAAACTATTATGCCCTTATTTAGTTGCAAGGGAAAATTTCCTAATCCATGAACATTATTTAATCTATTTCATCAGCCAAAGACTAGGTTTTTTCCATTCCATGAACATACTTCGTCTAATCCATGAACAAAAATTCTGATATTTTTTTTCTTTTTCATCGTCTATCTTATCCCTAAGGATTCACAGCTACAAATAATCAGAATATCTTGTTCTATTCTTCTCAAAAAAGAAAAAGAAAAATATGAAATTCTTGTCTAATCGTTCGTCTACAACGACAACTGAACTTCTTGAGTATTCAATTTCTGGGATTTGATTTTCTAGATCCAATTGAGGACTATCTAGCTAGGTATCATATTCATAATGTTCAGATTTCTACAGTCATAACAAATAACACATAAACCAATAAGCTTATCAATTATAAACCCAATAATTATGAAGTTTGAAAGGTTTTATGCTATAATGATCTCTCGTGAATGGTGCATGAGGAAAATAGATTAACAATGTTTTAATTTCAATGAAAGCTTTGTTGATGGATTTGAAGTTCGGAGTTTTCAGGAGACTTGCATATTCAACAACTCCAGCAACCCAATTCGGAAAAATACTGAAGAGAGGAAGCAACTAATTTTTGAAAAGAAAAAATAGAAGATACCAAGATGATTTGTATACCTTGATCATGATTATTGATTCTTATATTCATAATAACCAGAGACAAAGAAGTAAAAAACTCAATTGTAACAGTGAATGAATCCTCGGGGATGAGATAGACGACGAAATAAGAAGAAGAAAAAAATCAGAGTTTTTGTTCACGGATTAGATGGAATATGTTTACGGAATGGAAAAAACGTTGAGTATGTAGCAGATGAAATAATGTTCATGAATTACGAAATTTTCCCTTGCAACTAAACAAGGGCATAATACCTTTTAAAATGATTAGTTTTCAACTAAATAAAAAAGAAGGCTAAAAATCATTTTCATGACCAAAAGTTGGTTAGTTTTCAAAATTTCTCAATAATGCCTTACCTATTTATAGTATATGCCCAATGTTAGTTTGTGTCGGAAGAAAATTTGTCTATATGCTAAAATTAACCGAATGAAACTCGATTATTTGTTGAAAAAACGCATGATCATTTTACTATGATGAAAACGGTTTGTTTGTTTATAAGAATTATCAAACGGTTTGTTGTTTGATTATCCATAGCGTAACCGATATCCGGTGCTCTGGAAAATGAACTATCCTTGTGTAAAAGCATCAAATAACTCAGAAGCTCTAAGGTATCAATAAGAAATTAAGTCATCCAAAGATGAAATGCAATTTTCTTTTTCCCCTTATGGAGACTAAAACTAGTTGGCCTCTTTGGCCCCAAGAGAAAGATTGACATCATTGTACTATAAATCATTATGATCATATTGTTGCAATGTTGTTCAAAGTCAATCTAATAGGTAAGTTGTGCTTCTTGGAGAAACTTCATATTTTATTTTCCTAATTCCCCATACATAGGTTTGAACTCCAAAATTCATCACTCTTCCCTGATAGGCATGTGAGCTTTCTCTGTCCCCAACAAACACAAGCTTCAACTGCCCAAGTGAAGTTGATGCATCATCAACGTTCTTAATACTCTGATTTGTTTTACAGCAACAAATTATTCAAATTCTAATTAATGACTTTATGTTTGAGAAAAGTAAAGGCCAAGGAACATGAACTTTCTATAATTCTATTTGTCTCGACAGTGAGTATAGCCAGTATACCAACATCCTCTTCTGTACTACTTCCTTTGCTTATATTCTAAGTCAAGCCAACTGCAGTAAAATCCTTCTCAAACCACTTCAGCAAATACATTTTTACAGCTCATGTCATGAACAATTTCAAAAATGAAAATGAAAAACCCAAAACAAATACATCATAAAAGGTTCAAAACTGAGAAAAGTAATCACTAAATACATTCAAACCTCACAACAAGAACAAAAGTATGATCTAACCTGAAAGAGATGGTAACAGAGATAGGTTGCTAATAGCTGAAGTAACGGGGAGACAAGGAAACATAGAAGAGTGAACCTTGGAAGATAGATGAACAAAGGGAAGGTTAATTTGTAGGGGAGAAGCAAATATGTATTCCTCTGAACAATTTGGGTTCGATAGGAAATTCAGAACTGTTTTGGAAGACGTACGTTTTAGGATAGGGACGAGTAAAATGCATATAGTTTGAATAAAATCAAGGATTATATTCATGTGTGCCGTGCATGAATATAATTGAAGTGTTGACCAAGAAACAACTAGATTAAGAAACTGGTCAATTCGCATATCGGACATAAGTGGAAAGAAGATTCGTCGAGATTAAATTGTTTATGAATTTGAGGTAGTATAATAGTAAACAACTGGTCAATTTGATTTTGAAATTGTTTGAGGTTATATTCAAGGTCTAAAAACCCAGATAGAAATTTGGAAATGTTTTGTATGTTTCGTGGTTACAATGTATATGACCATTACAGAGAGCTCTAGAGAAACGAAATTGTACACGTATCTATGGTGAATATGTAGACCTTCACATTCAAATGTACACAAGAGCTAACTATAAGCAGACAACCTTCACATTCTGAAAACATAATTGCTCAAACTATATGTATCATGGAATTACAAATCATGTAACATTCAAGGCATCATCAACTACACGTCTCAGCCACATCTAAATAATTCAAAATTCAGCAAAGCTTGAGTTTAAACCCTAAACCTTAGCTAGATCAAAAGAAAAAGCACAAAAAAGGAATGAAATAAAGAAAGAACCTTGTAAACTCAATCGAGATCGAACAGTAGCATTTCTAGCTATCTATATGATAATAAACCATTCCAAATTTCAATTCTGAATGCGAAACCTATCCAGCAGGTCTTTGAAATGCAGGCGTTCATGATACACTCTCCAAGCATAGTCTTCCAAACAAAAGGACTTAAACACTCTTCGTGCAATTTCTCTGTTGCGATCACCAGTGATACTATCATTGATTTGAAAATCTCCCAATTCAACATTTCTTCTATTTCCATCCTCATCATCATCCTCGTGACTCTGATGGCCGCCGCTTAAGGCTGCTGCCGGAAAAAGAGGGCAGATTGTAGTGTCAATAGGAAGAGTCACCAACAGCGACAATGATATGCGCCGGGACTTGTTACCCTCGTCTCCCAGGTTTGCAACTGGCCTTCCTCTCACTTTCTTCAACTCCCCATTGCTCCATACCTATATCAGTGTTGAATTACATGTTTTAACTCGAAGAATATCAAAATTGCACCCAACTGATCAAAGTTCATACACACAAAAACGTATTGACTTTGAAATCGATCATAACAGAAATGATGTACCATATTGCCTATAAACGATCAAATATAACATATATTATGATCGATTATTATCTCACAGTCTCGATAAATCATATCCAAACTTCAAATTGCTACAACTTGGGTTCAATTTGGAGATCGAAAGAATCACTGAGTGCCATTTTTATGAAAAGAAGGTTATGCGGCCACATCAAATATTTGACACTAGTAATAGAATATGTTATAGTAAAAATGCAAATAGTAGATGGTTTGAACTTTGAAACTTACTTGAGCAATGTCACCAATAGTAACCAAGACCGATTCCACCTGTGGCACCACCGAGACCCAACCGGAATCCGCAAGCAAAAAATACTTCCGACCACTCCTGATTTGATACTGCAGCCCTACTACATACGGGTAAAACCGACCCGCCACCGGTGTCTTACTCTTACCCGATAAACCCTCCGCCACCCACATCATCGAACAAAACCGAGTCGGACTCGGATCACCCTTCTTCCCTAGATCAGGACATTCAAACCCGACTGACCTACAAAGCAGCTCTATCACCTCCAACCCTAGTTTCTCTAAAGCACGAGCAAACTCGCTTAGAGAAGCTAAAGACAACTCAGCTGACTCGGTGTAACACGACTCGTCCAGACAAAAAGACTCGCCGAGTCCGTCCAAGTCATCATCGTCATCAACTTCGTCTCCTTCTTCAAACCCAACAGGCCAGTTCCTCGGAAAACAGGCTTCTTTCTTATCCTTGGGGAGGTCAAACAGCGACAGCGCTTCTAACTCGGCCGAGTCAGCGAGTTGGGGAGGGATGGAGTGGTCGGTGAGCTGAAAGAACCCGAGTTTCGAGGAGAGGAGACTAGGGTTTGATCGAGCTCGGGACAAAGAGACCACCGGAACCGGAGGACAAGTGGCTGGCGGTGCGCGGCGCGTGGGAAGGGAGAGAGTGGGTGGAAGACGGTGGAGCATCCTCGAGAGGGTGTCTGCAGCAGCTGACGTGGACATGGGATTGTCCGACGACCGCTGCGTCGACGGCGTCGGTGGCGGAGCTGACGTGGCGCCGGCGTGCATGGTGACTGTGGTTGACCGTTGTTGCTTGTGAGCTGATCGAGACGGAGCTGAGGGAGGCTAGGGTGTGGTATATATGTAGGTCGATGAAATTGAAATGCATGTATATGCTATAGTTTTGTATGTGGACACGTGTTCATGGATGGAAATTATGTGGGGGGTTTGATTATATTAACAAAGAAATTAGTGGCTGTAATCTTTGTTTTGTGACTAGATTAAGGAGAGGTGTCGAGTACTTGATTTGTTGCGTTGTGTGACAGATTATTTCATCAATAATTAACAAGTTCACACCTTGATGACTCTAGATTATCTTCCATGAACACAAAGAAATTGTCTTTGTAAGCTAATTCATTCGTATATTTTTGGTCCATATTTCACTATAAACAACTATATGTTCCACAAGTAAATTTACGATTTGCTTGTTCAATTATTTTGTAATTGAAAAACAATATTACTGCTGAAAAAAAAGAAGATCTTTTCGTTGCTATTAATTGAATTATAAATAATTACTCATTGATTTATATAAATCTATTAACGTTTTCTTTTAATTTTATATTTGGTTGGTATCGCCCCAAGTCCACGAGTGTGCTCCACGAGCATGCTAGTATGCTACATTACATAGTATATCTGAACACTTTTGTTCTTGTTTTCCGGTGAACCCAAAAAATTCGTGAACTTTTGAATATGTTAATGGCAATCTGATGCCTTGTTATGGGGGATATGTTGTGCCTCTCTGCTGGTGGCAGGTCGCGTGCTATACTTCAAATTAATCCGTTGTTTGAACTTTGATTCATCACTACTGGGGTATTTCCTAATTAAAGTTCGAGATAATATATGATATCTGAAACATGCTCATCGTATTCATCAACTGGAAACCCAAAAGAGTAACAATATATTGTACGTACTTGCAAAGATCGAGAAATGCGCGCAGTTCACGTACTTCGCCTTCTGCTGCTGCCGGAGCTAGCTGTCTATAAGCTTTGGAATCGTCCTATCTGTCATGGCACTTTAATATTCCTCCAGGAACAACAGTCTCTCCCCGTTTCTTTCATCCAGTTCTGCACTTTTCTTGATCCCTAGCTTCTACATGTATTTGGTAGTATTTAGGGCTGAATTCTACACACACACACACACTCTTGAGTTGTCTTACACTCTTATGAAGATGACCAGATGGTTCGACATGCACCATCTGCACAACTCATATAGCAAGCAAGTACAAATAATATGACCTGACAAGCATTCCAGTAGGAACTAAGCACCGTCTTGAGGAGTGTTATTCATGCAGCACGCAGTGCGCCTGATATATGGACTCTCATTTCCTGTTAAAAAAAAAAAAGATGGACTCTCATTAACACTAGACGTGAATAAAATAAATATATAATTATAAGTTTTAACAATCATGGTTTTAGACCAACTCTTCATTAATAGAGAAAAATTGAGACCAATTGTTATAGGGCATCTCTAGCAGATCGAATAGCTATATGAATGTCAAATATGACTGTTGCTAAATTTTCTAGGTAAATTTAGCTAGAGATTAGGAAGAAAATTTGCTAACTAGAAGAAATGCCTGATTTAATTAGCATGAACTCTAGCTAGCTAGAAATGATCCTACGATCGACTTCCAAGGACGCCGAGTAGCTAGCATCTAGTCGATGTTGAATTTGATATCTACGGTGGTAATGCAAACCCACAAGAAGTTCCATAATTGTTGCTTCAGTCTTCTGCTGATTTGCAAAGTAGAGTGTTTACCGGAAGCACATTGCTCCTGGAAACGTATATAGAATTTGTTGGTCAAAAACCTGATTAGAAAGATACCTCATTTTTTCATGACGGATAACAACGTTAAAACATAAATACAAATAAATAATAAAAGATGTCGAGTAGGTTTTAAGGTATAGTAGGATACAAATTCTACATGTCAAATGCCTAAACATTGTGTGACAAACTTGGAATGTGCATAGTTAGACCATTTCATATGGGTCGATAGATTATATTTTGAGTCTACAAAATACACTTGTAATATATAGTTATAATTAAAGCATTTCATACGCATTCATGCGTTGATAGTTAATACCTTAAAAGAAGTGGTTATGCCTAATCCATGAAACGACTCGAACAAGAACACTAATGGGAAGTAGACCAACTCATATAAAACGCCCTCGTTTTTGAATCAATCAAATAGGACGTGTCCTCCGCCCTCGCATCACCGTCCACCTCACACTCCATTCGCGCCTCACCATCCTCGTCCCCCTCCCCCACCTGAAACCGAAACCAAACGCCATTCTAGTTTCCTTTGGTCTTCCAAACCAGATCAAGAACACGAACAGTAGCTGAAATTCATCATCATCAATATGTTGGCTAAACTCTTCAAGATATCCTTACAAAAACAACAACACCATCCTCAGGTACTCTTGATTTCAGTTACCAATGTTGGTTTCCTTAATCTCTGTCATCTTTCCTTCTTTACGGATTTGTCGAATTACAATGATTAAAGCCTCAATGTCGATCATGAATAATTTTAATTTCGAACAAATCATGATCGAATGAGATAATGTACCTAGATGATCGAATCAAAAGTGCTTTATTTTCTGTGGAAAATGCTTATATTTTTGTTTTTGTTTTTTTGTTGTAAAAAGAGAAATGCTTGATTGTTAAGGATAAAAAAAGTGGTTAATTGTATGCTTTTGGGGTTAATGGTGCCTCAGGCAAGGGTGTCACAAGCTGATTTGGATCCAAGAATTGTATTTCACTATGGGATTCCATCTACTGCATCAATTCTCGCACTTGACCGCACTCAGAGCTTGTTGGCAATTGGAACCTTGTGAGATATATTAGATTCTGAATTTTGTACATTCTGTTTGAAGGGTTCATTGATCAATTAGTAGAGTTCTTGAATGATGAGATGGTTTCGCAGTTTATAGTTAGGAACTTTGAGTGTGGACTGTCTAGAAAAGCTAGTGAATCCGAGGGAATCATTCAAAAGATAGGAGCTTTTTGAGTTTGTTGACTCTATTCTGGACTGAATGCAGGGATGGCAGGATAAAGGTGATTGGTGGCGATAATATTGAAGGGCTTCTGATATCTCCTAAGCCATTGGCGTTTAAATACTTAGAGGTTAGTGTTTAAATTGTGCTTAGTCACTATGTTGTTTCTTCCTCTCAGTGTTTGGTGCCCTCTTCTATCTTTTGATCATACAGACAGTATGATACATTCTCATCTTCATATTAATGACAAGTTGACTATTTGTATTTTTATTATAATTTTTTGCAGTTCTTAGAAAATCAAGGTTTTCTAGTTAGTGTCTCAAGTGAAAATGAAATTCAGGTACTGCTTTCAATCCAAATTTATAGTTATTAATACATCTGCTACTAGGGACTATCTAGTATCAATATAATTGTATCATTTTCAACATCTGATATGGTGCTAACAGTATTGATTGTGTTAATAGTTTATTGGTGTTGGCAGGTTTGGGATTTGGAACACAAGCAAATAGCTGGTTCTTTACAGTGGGAATGCAATATAACTGCCTTCTCTATTATTTATGGCACCAATTACATGTATAGCACTTGTACAACTGGTTATTGTGGCTACATCTTCATTTGATATTCATTGGCTGCAAATTCAAGAAAATCCCGGTGATGGAATATATCATTACTTTCAGGTATATTGGAAACGAATACGCAATGGTGTCTTTGGTGAAGTATGATGCAGAAGATCAAAAAATCAAATTACTGCCGTATTATATTACTTCAAACTTCATAGCTGGTAATCTCATTCTCTCTATATATTTGATTGACGTCATACTTTGTTGTAATGCAAACCTCGCATTAGTCTCCACTGATTAGGGAGCAGAGGGTTGGATAATTAGCATTACTATTTCATCAACCTGGCAAATCAAGTAACATCGCTAATGCAAATATTTTGGGGAATTAAAGAAATTTTGAGGTTACTGATAACAACAAGAATTTAGAGATGAATGTGGCTTTTTACTACAAAAATTTCAACACTATGGTCACTTGTGTTGTGTCAATAATTTTGCAGTTATGTATTGTTCATTATATTCAGATGCTAAACTTATCTGTCAATATTGCAGAAGCAGCTGGAATGTCATTGCCTGATACTCTTTCTGTTGTTGGAGTTCTCCATCAACCTAGTTCTCCGGGAAACAGGCAAGACAGAATCCTTATGAGAACAGTGCCAACATCTTTCAATCCAACCAATGCACTAGGCTGTCAAATGTTTTTCTGCTATTGCAAACTTGGCTTCTTTGTTGAAATTATAATGCTTTGAATCCAAAAAGAAATTTACAGAATGAACTAGAGAGGCAAGAACATGAGGAGTTCAGCCTTTTAGGCATATATTTTATAAACTGAATTATTTAGTGTTTATAAGAGCCTTGTTTTGATTTAGGGCCAGAGCTTGATGCATCACTATTCCCTAAATATGTACACACACTTGTGCCCAAACACGCATATCAACACATGTGCATAACTGCATATACACATACGTAAATCTATGTGCATAGCTACTGTCATGGATGAAACAAGATGCTACAGTTTCATATTTAGATGTGTTATTTGTTCCAGGTGGCTCATTTTGAAATTATGTCCTTTTGCAGACTGCTGATTGCATATGAGAATGGTCTGCTTGTTCTCTGGGATGCTTTACAAGATCAAGTTGTTCTTGTAAGAGGTTCCAAGGACATTCAAGTGAAGGAAGAAACAGTCCATAGTTATCCTAAAGGCAAAAGAACTGAGCTTTCTGATGCTAAATCAGACAGCAAAAAGGTGGAGAAGGAGATAAGCTCTCTTTGTTGGGTATGTGATAATGGGTCGACTCTTGCCGTTGGCTATGTAGATGGTGATATAATGTTTTGGGATTTATCAACTGCCTTTACCAAGGATCATAGATCTAAAAATATAGCTAACAATGTTGCAAAGCTACAGTTAGCATCAGATGACAAGAGACTCCCTGTCATAGTTTTACACTGGTCTGCAAATAGGTTGAATAATCATCCTAGGGGACATCTATTTTTTTACGGAGGTGGAGGAATTGGATCTAAAGAAGTTCTCACGGTATGATATTGTTTTGTACTATGTCATTAGTTCTGTTACTTATATCTATGTTCCTGTGATACTCAATACTACTGTTAGAGGTCCTAAAGACAATTACAATTAATTAAGAATTCATGTAAAGCATACCACCCAGGAGACTTGCATAATTACCACTGCATGCCTATGCTCCTGGATTGAGATTTATTCATCCTCTCTAATTCAACTTTGCAAAAATTTGTCTCTAATTCACAGGTTCTCAGTGTGGATTGGTCTTCAGGAATAGAAAGTCTGAAATGCCTAGGTCGTGTAGACCTTACACTTGTTGGTTCATTTGCAGATATGGTTTTATTGCCGGCTGCTGGAGCAATGGAGAATGGTAACATATTGCTATTCACTTTGACAAATCAGGGACAACTGCATGTCTATGACGAGGCTTGCTTGTCTGCCTTGATGTCTCAGCAAAAGAAAAAAACTGTTGGGACAGCAGTGCAGTATCCTGTGTTCATACCTACTACTGAACCTTGTATGACAGTGGCAAAGCTTGCTTTGGTCGATAGAGATGGGAAATACTCTTCACCTCTGTCTAAGGTAGTGTTCTTTCGTAACACATAAATCCTAGATACATGTATCATGGTACTGTCATCAACTTTCACTTTGAGTTTTCTATAATAACGAGATTGTCCCAGCTGAAAATCTTCATGAAGCATAAAGGAGGAGAATTGAAGTATTCTTCCTTTTCCGTGTCTCTTCCTTTGTTAATTTGTGTGTCTTTGGTCCTTAAGCAAGTTGCTGTTGACAAGTCTAATGCGGAAAAAACTTTGAACAAGGGGGGTGCAAAGTGGCCTTTGACTGGTGGTGTTCCCAGCCAACTTCGTGATGATTATCATGTTGAGAAACTATATGTGGCAGGATATCAAGATGGATCTGTTCGAATATGGGATGCCACCTATCCAGTTCTGTCGCTTATCTATGCTATAAGTCCTGAGGTTGGTATCAAGTCTACATAAACAGGTTTTATGTTGTAGAGATCATAATATTCATTTGACTGTGTCCTGGAGACTAAATTTGAGAAAGTCACCCTTTTTTGTGTGAATGGAAGGTGAAAGGCATCAGATCCACAGGTGCAAATGGAACAGTATCAGCATTGGAATTTTGTTCCCTTACTTTAAAATTAGCTATCGGTGATGTGTGTGGTCTGGTAAGAGTCTGTTGACCTTGTAGATGCCTTTCTCATAGGTGATCATCGTGTGATACTTTGATTATTTTGTTCTTGTTTGAGATATTGTAGGTTCGGCTGTATAAACTAATAGGGTGTCCAGACGAGACAGAAGTGCACTTTGTGACAAAAACAGAAAAGGAAGGTTGGTTACGCACATATCTTTTACCGCACATAGATGTCTCTACATTTTCTTACGAATAAAAGAGTAGTTTGATATATAAAAATCCTTACATTTAACTGCACACACAGAGAAGGATGCAATAAGCAGGTTTGAAAGCTTGGTTGATAGCTAAAATCTCAGAAATAAGTGAGTAGATGAGATGACTTTCTCTCTCCCTATAGGTGTAGATGTAAATTAATGCAATGTGCTCCTGATGGTTGTGATGGAACCAATCTGTAACAAACTCTCACACACACATCACGTAAAGATGATGATTTATCATCTTCTTGAAATACTATGTGTGCGAGTGTGTAATAAACTCACAAACATAAATATTTATGCTAGTATTATGAATGAAGCTAGTTCTCTATTCAGTAGTTGCATAACAGTGAAACTTGGTGGTTTACCCTATTGCATTTACTTTAGCGGTTTCATTTTCTAATAAGAGCTATACTGGTTGCAGTTTATTCTTCACAACAAGGTAATAGGCCTCAGTGCACTGCTGTGTTTTCTATTTGTGATTCCGCTATATGCATACTACAATATGCCAATTTTGGAGCAAGACTTGCTGTGGGGTATGAATGTGGCCAGGTGAGAATCATTTTTTTAACTTTGTAATACTAAAACTAGTGAAATTTCAAATTAATAAATTTCTAGAATTTATGTTTCCATTTCACAATACAGGTTGCAATGCTTGATATTAGTACATCGTCAGTTTTGTTTCTTACAGACACTGTATCCAACTCAAGTTCCGCAGTCATCTGTCTGTTTGTGAAATCATTTTCAGATACTAATAGCTTATCACAGAGCTCTTTGGGCTCTGAATCTAAGAATTCGACTGATCCTGAAATTGGAATGAAACCAAAGGATTCTGAATTCAAGACTGTAAGTGATTCTGGAAATGGGTTGGCAATCCCAAAGGACTCTGAATCCAAGAATGTGGCTGATCCTGAACATGGAATGAGTGTAAAAGATACTGAATCCAAGACTTTGAGTAAGTCCGAAAGTGGATTGGTGTTTGTCATGACCAGAAATGCACATATTGTTGTTTTAGATAGTGGAACTGGTAATATGATCCGGTCCTGGCCCATGCATCCAAAAATGGATTCTACTGCAATTGCGCTGTACATTATAGGTGAGTAGTTGGTTTCAGTGAAAACATTGATATCTAATGTTTTTATTTTTTTTGCTTCCTTATTTGGAAATATTTGGTTGGGGGAAGGGTGCAATGTTGGAATGAAGAAACACAGATATCTTTCATTGCAGAGGATGGTGATATTTTATGTGATATGTCGAGTGCAAAACAGCAATCTTCAGACTCACCACACAAAGGCGAAGCTAAACTTGATAACGTACCACCCAATGCTGACTCTGGAGGGACACAGCTTCTAGTTGACCCTGATACCTCCACCAAAACTGCATACTTTGTGCAGAGATCGCTGAACATATGTGTATTACTTTGTTGTGACAACACATTGCACTTGTATTCATTAAAGTCTGCACTTGAGGTGCCTTCTTATCCTCTCCCATTTTAGTTCTCAACATCTCGACATCTCTTTATACAAATAACTGAAACATTTGTTCTAGGGTGACAGTAACTCCATTCTGAAGGTGAATCTTGTAAAACCGTGTTGCTGGACTACAATCTTCAAGAAAGATGGGAAAGACAGTGGTTTGGTAGTACTCTATCCGACAGGAGTATTTGAAATCAGGTGAAACACTACCCTTCTGTGCTTAGCTGCTGTGAAATCTGATTTCTTCATTGTTAGAAAATACATATAGCATGTAGTGAATATAATGCTTTCGTTACCAACTCTTATGAAGTTATGATCATATATTTGGATTATATTCATACCTTATATGATTCTAGTAATACTGTAATAGTGGATTAATGGAAGTGAAGGCCGGTTTTCAAACAGGTCTTTTCCAAATCTTGAAGTGGTGAGAGAGATATCACTAATAACAATTCTAAGATGGAACTTCATGACTAACATGGATAAGACAATCTGTTCTTCTGATCGTGGACAAATGATTCTGGTGGGTTTACTTTCTTCATTTTGATAGGAACTTGTTTTATGTGTCTAGTATAATAGTATATCATTTGCTACAGTAATGCATCTGCTTCAAAATCGTGTCCTTTAATTGATTCAGAATGCGAAACTGTATCCCAGAGGTCGAAATAGCTTTGTCCTTTAACTAGAATTTGTTAATTCGTTTTAGGTAAAGGGGTGTGAATTAGCTTTTGTATCTCTTTTGGCCTATGAAGATGACTTCAGGTCTGCATTTCAAATTCGTGCTTGTGCTTGTCTGAGAGCTTTGAAGAATAAATTCATTGCAAGATGAAACACGTATACCTTATTAATGGAATTTCGTCTCACTTAGGATTTCGGATTCCTTCCCTTGTCTTCACGATAAAGTGCTTGCAGCTGCTACAGATGCCATTGCCAATTTATCTCTTAGGCAGAAACAGGTTCAGTGTATAGCTTCAACCTCCATTATGATTGGTTCTTTTGGTGAAGTTAATAGTCTAATTCTTCTTTGCTAGACTTCTTCACTACAGAGTGCTGCCCATGGGATTTTAGGAGGTTTCATTAAGGGCTTAAAAGCGAGCAAAACGGATAAGAACATGGATCCAAGTCAGCCAACTGGAAATCATGAAACGTATTGTGCGAATTTGGAGAGCTTATTTTCAAACCCCCCATTCTTGAAACCTTCCACAGATGTGAAGGATAGCCAAGAACCCGTGATGCTTAACCTAGGTTCTATATCCCTTTCTTTAGTTATCCTTCCTTCTATCTCCTTTCTGTTTATGACTGCTTTTCAACTCCTTGGTGCAGATGATATTGTAATTGATGGACCTATTACTGTCTTTCCTAAAGATCAAAAGACCAAGGAGGAAAAGAAAGGTACTTATGCATACCAAATATGTTCCAGTTTGACAGTGTTTTGAGTGTGCTCTTGATGTTTCATGTTTGCTCAGCAGACAAGGGATCAGAGAAGAAAACGTTATTTGAAGGCGCAACTAGTGATACAAAGCCAAAACCAAGGACAGCTGCAGAAATCAAGGCTAGATATAGAGAAACTGGGGTAATTACCATCATCTAAATTTGGAAAAAGTTTAAACGTGACATTTCTATGATCTAACGTTCTGGCCATCGGTCATCAATGGTTGCAGGATGTCGCTGCAGCAGCTGCACGCGCAAGAGAAATGCTTGCAGAACGTCAGCAAAAACTAGAGGTACAGATTGCCACTGATGAATTGCTTATCTCCCAGTTTACAACATTGTCTTTTTATTTTTCTGTGGTGTCATTAGTTGTGTAGCATATTTTCGAGTAGTAGGGCAGTCCATGACTCATCTGGCTTATAAGCATGTCATGTCTCTTCTATGTACTATATCAGAAACTCAGCGAAAACACAGAAGAACTAGCGAGTGGAGCTCAAGACTTTGCATCCATGGCAAAGGAACTGGCCAAGAGAGTGGAGAGTCGTAAATGGTGGCAGCTATGACAAGTTAGAACCACCTTCCTTGTCAGTTTAGTTGAATCTCACTCTCATGATTGAAGAGTAAGATACACCCTTACCATATTGTTGACTCATATTTCCACTATGCATTGGCTCATGCCATTGTACATAATAGGAGGACCGAGTAAAATTATAGCTGAATAAAACGTTCTGCTCGTTTTCTGTGTTTTACTGGTTTGATCCTTCCGACCAAAACGAGTACAACGACTAGAGAAACTGGTAAAAGGGAAATCCGAAAGAGAAAGAAGGAATTCATGAAACATGTGCGGTTGAAGTTGACCCTTTTATTTTGGACCATTTCCAAAGTGGATGATGGAAACTCCGTTACGGAGTCACCTTTAGGCAGTGGCGGAACCAGGATTGCACAATGGGTATGACTAATTTTGTATGGACACAAGAAATTTTGTTTGAGGTCTGTAACCCAGTGGGAGGCTCATCCTCACGCCTTTACTTTATTTATTCAAACCATACAACAGGGGGGACATAAAACCAAAACCCTGTACATTTAAAATGACAACAATAGTTCAAGAAGCGAGTCAAGTGACGCTTCGCGAGTCCGTGTGGAGGAGTTCGTCCTCCTCGGCGTCGGTTACGGTGGAGGCGACGGCGGAGGAGAGGAGGAGAAGGAGAGAAAGCAGGAGGAAGAGAGTGACAGAGTCACAGAGGTGATGATGAATGATAGGTTGCAGTTTGGTTTGAGGAATAAATGGGCTAATTTGAGTTGTGGACTTGTGGGCTATTTTTTATTTAGTGTGTTAATTTGGGTTGTGGGCTTTTTGCCATTTAGTAGGCTAATTTGGGATTTTGGGTATGGCTAATATTTTTATAGGCTAATATTCCTATGTATCAGCTGTTGCTTTAGTTAATTGTGGGTAGGGCTATAGCCCTGATAGCCACAATAATGCTTCCGCCACTGCCTTTAGGTATAATATTGGGATGGAAACCTACCATGTGAAAATAGGTGGCGGCTTCACACTACCTTAACTCGTATGTTTTTCTCCAAAAATATGGAACATCATACAAGTAAATGGTGGTTAGATTTGAACTAGTTCAATTATGTGGTATCAGAAAAGAAAAAAGAGAAAAGCTACCAATTATCGAAAATAACATTCAAACTAAGTCAATTTGTCACTCATAAACTGTGACTCACAATTCTCCATTCTAAAACAACAACAAAAACTGTCACTCACAAATTTGACAGAAATCAACTTCAAAGGAAGAAATCACAAATACATGCCAATCAACATCGCTCCTCGTTCCTTCTTGATCATCACAAAGCTATGAGAACACAAGAAGCCTGCAAAAATAATTCCTCCTTAAAAACTGACACCGACCAAAATAGAAAGGAAGAAAATATAAAGATTGACTCTTTGATTCAACAACAACGTTGGAAAAATCCCAGAGAAAGAAAAACAAGAATTTCCAACCCCAGAATCTGACATTCCCCGCCAGAATTTGACCAAACCCTCCCAGTTTGGCCATTCACATCCATGGGTCCCGCTTTCCACAAGTCCCATAATATGGTCCACAATCCAACGTAAGTATATGTTTCTGTTTCTGTTTCTGTTTCTGTTTCAGTTTGAATAATTGAACTAGATTTTTTTTTCCTTTCACGCGCACAAGTTCCATATATCAACAACCCAAACTCTGAAGCAAAGTGTTAAAGAAGTAGAGATACAATAGAGAGGACAAGCAACAAGAAGCACAAGTTGTGTTGGAAGTGGAGGAGAGAAGTCCTTGTGTTATCTTCTTACTTTTCTGGTATACCTCTTGCTCACAGTGCTCCACGTTCATCCATATTACTTCATTAAAGCCTGAGGCACCCAAAAGATCAAATCTTTAGGGGCTTGCGGCATCTGGGTGTCTCTCTCTATCTCTCCAATGGCGAGTTGGGTCATCTCGGAATGTGGCCTCAAGCCTCTCCCTAGAGTCTACCCTCAAACCAGAAATGGCCTCACCTCAAAACCCATTAGGCCATTGCAACTCAAAAACAAGAGCCTTGGTTCTTCTTTGAGGGTGTCAAATGGGTTTAGAGGGCAGAGTTGGAAACTCAATGTGAGTGCTCCATTGAATGTGGTGACTCTTGGGGAAGATAGGGTTGATGGTGGGGAGTTTGACCCTGGTGCAGCTCCTCCGTTTAATTTGGGTGATATTCGGGCAGCAATTCCAAAGCATTGTTGGGTTAAGAATCCTTGGAAGTCTATGAGTTATGTTGTGAGGGATGTGGCTGTGGTTTTTGGCTTGGCGGCTGTGGCGGCTTACTTTAACAGTTGGGCTGTTTGGCCTCTTTACTGGTTTGCTCAGAGCACCATGTTCTGGGCTCTCTTTGTTCTTGGCCATGATTGGTGAGTTGAAATTTGGTTTCTATTGAGTTTTTGTTGGATTGAGAGGTGTTTAAGTTGATTGGTTGAAGTGAATTGTGTTGTTGTTTTGTTTCTGCAGTGGTCATGGAAGCTTCTCTAATAACCCAAAGCTGAATAGTGTGGTGGGTCATCTTCTTCATTCTTCAATCCTTGTCCCATACCATGGATGGTTAGTTGTTTTTGCCCTGAAGAAGTATGCTTCATTGTTATATTCTGCCTCGTTTTTCTTTCTTCATTCTAACATGTGTCATTGTTATGTTACTATAGGAGAATAAGTCACAGAACTCATCATCAGAACCATGGTCATGTCGAAAATGATGAGTCTTGGCATCCGGTATGCTGACATTTGGGGTTATATATAATGTTTCTATTCTTTCTTCAGGCATTCATTTACTGAAATAGCAACTGTGTATTGTCTGATTTGCAGTTAACTGAGAAAACCTTCAAAAGTATGGATAAGGTTACTCAGATTTTGAGGTTCGCCTTGCCTTTCCCTATGCTTGCTTACCCCTTTTATCTGGTGAGCCTCCTGCTTCTTGATTCTTAAGAGTTTTTTTTTATTACTAATGAGCTTAGCAATTGAGAGATCCTTTTTCTCATTTCGAGTGTTTGATAGTACTGATTTTGATCACAGTGGGGTAGAAGTCCAGGAAAGAAAGGTTCTCATTATAATCCGAGCAGCGACTTGTTTCTTCCAACTGAAAGGAAAGATATTATCACCTCCACTACCTGTTGGACTGCAATGGTTGCCCTGCTTATTGGTCTGAACTTTGTAATGGGTCCAATGCAAATGCTTAAGCTTTATGGAATTCCATACTGGGTAGGTTTGAATTCCTCATGCGTTGATGGTGCTCCTATATCAATCATCCTTCTCTGACTTTAATGTGCTTCTATATCTGTCATCCTTCTCTGATTGTCACATTGGTTTCTTTGGATTGGATTCAAATGCAGGGGTTTGTCGTATGGTTGGACTTAGTGACTTACTTACATCACCATGGCCATGAAGACAAGCTTCCATGGTATCGTGGAAAGGTAAAGTATTCAACTTACTGAGTTAGATGTTATTCACGCATTGCCTTCCAAATTCAATACTTTTACTTCGATAGCAGTAGGAGTAATGTTGCTTGTTCCATACACTGCAAATGCTTCCTTGTTCTGTACAATGTATGATGCTGATGTGTTTCTCTGCTAATAACAATCAGGAATGGAGTTATCTAAGAGGAGGGCTAACAACCCTTGATCGTGACTATGGACTGATCAATAACATTCATCATGATATTGGTACCCATGTCATACATCACCTATTCCCTCAAATCCCACACTACAACTTAGTAGAAGCAGTGAGTAACACATACTTTCACCTAAACAATTTGGCTGAAAATTTGATTCAATCTTGTTCCTAATTCTGATATGCTTGTTAATTTCAGACCGAGGCAGCTAAGCCTGTGTTTGGGAAGTACTACAGGGAGCCAAAGAAATCTGGGCCTCTCCCATTCCATTTATTGGGAGTCCTTGTAAAAAGCTTCAAGAAAGATCACTATGTAAGTGATACTGGGGATGTTGTATATTATCAAACTGATAAGAAAATCTCCGGATCTTAGGATCTAGGATATGGAGTTGTGAAGTTTTCAGGGTACAACAATTGAAGGGTAGCAAGCTTTACGTTCTTTCTCCAACTTTGAACTACTTACTACTGTCATGGGCAAAATTCTCCAACTTTGAACTACTTACTACTGTCATGGGCAGCCATTCTGCCCACGCATACATTGTAATTGTATCAAGAGGAGAAGTACTTGGCATAGATGATTTGCAGGCTCTTAAATTGTAATAGAGGGGCATATATGCAGTGTACTATATATTGATTTGTGAAGGAAATAACTTTTTTTGTTTGACACGTATCAGAGTACCAACACCAACTGAAATAGCTTGCTATAGCATACAAGTCTTACATTGTTGAAATAGCTTGATTTCTTAAATCTTTTCCTCTCAGTCTCTACATTGTAGAAATATGCAGTTGCGTAACAGAGTTGTTTTTATGTTTTACATACATGGAGCAGAGGAAGGTTGTGCTACGATGGGATTATGTAAAAGAAATCTTGTGTTGAACTAGGTCCCAATGTGGATGACAAAGGCCTACAGAATTGGTGGCAGCTTTTTAAAAGGTCTTTTTTTTTGGTCAAGTCTTTTTGAAAGTCTTTTTGAAAGGCTTTTTGAAAGGTTGGTGAAGGCTATAAACGGCAAAGATGCTCTAAGAGATGCTGAAAACACGTAGTGCATGAATGAAGACGACAGGTAGAAACATGGAGGGAGAATTTAATAATGTTCATGATCTCTGTCCATCTAAGAATATCTGTATAAAATGTATATATAAATAGATATAGATATAAAACAGAACTATACAATATACACTACATAAAGAAAGGACAAGCTTTAATGGGGAACTTGAAGATTATAGATTTGTAATACTGTACATGAGATGGTAATAGATGATAATATAGACTGTGCAAGTGCACCTCAAATTTTCCTAAGCAAGCAATTCAAACTGCCCAAGTCATTCAACTATTCAAGCTTCTGTCAAGTTTGCATTGTTGTGATTTCCCAGTATACAGAGCTCAAAATCTCTTCTATGGCCAATGGGGTAGTTACTTATGCCACCATGTAGCCTAAGCCCTTTGCCTAGAATGTACCCTCGAACCAGAAATGATCCAACTTCAACACCCTTTAGGCAGTTGCAGCTCAGCCAAAGCAGGAGTCTGGGTTTTTGTTTCAGGCTCTCGGATGGGTTCAAAGAGAAGAGTTGGGCAGCCAGAGTGGGTGCTCCATTGAGTGACGCAACGTTTCATGATGATGGTGATGAAGTTGACAGCAGTGGAGCAATTCCGAAGCATTGTTGGGTTAAGAACCCTTGGAAGTCTATGAGCTATGTTGTAAGGGATGTTGCTGTGGTTGCTGGCTTGGTGTCTCTGGCAGTCAAATTTGGCTGTTGGGCTGTTAGGCTTTTTTACTGGTGTGCTCAGAGCATCATGTTCTGGGATCTCTTTGTTCTTGCCCATGATTCATTCCATGCATGGTTAGTTTTTCTGTTTTCTCTCGGAAAACCAATTCTTCATTGTTATATTTTCATAGTTTTTACATGTGTGATTGTTATTAATGCAGGAGAACAAGTCATCAGAAGATTCAGTACCATGGAGGTGTCGAAAATGATAATCCGGTAACTTCACATCTACGGTTTTCTGCTTCTATCCTCAGTATTGACTTACTGTCTTACTGAACTATGCAACATCTGATTCTGTAGTTAAATGAGAAGACTTTAAAAAGTTTGTATAAGGTGACTCAAATATTGAGGTTCTTCTTCCCATTCCATCTGGTGAGGCTCATGCTTCTTGCTTCTTAGAATTTTCAGTTACTTCTTACTTAGGCTTCTGTTCTCATTTCTAGTGTATGATTAATACTGATGTTGATCACAGTGGAGTAGCAGTCCAGGAAAGATGGGTTCTCATTATGATCCGAAAACCGAATTGTTTCTTCCAAATGAAAGGAAAGATGCTCTTGCCTCCACTACCTGTTGGATTGCAATGGTTGCTCTGCTTGTTGCTCTGTCTTCTCTAATTGGCCCGATCCAAATGATTAAGCTTTATGGAGTTCCATACTTGGTAAGTTTTATATATCAATACCCATCACTGATTGCCACATTCATTTCTTTAAATTTGTATTCAAAATGCAGGTGTTTGTGGTGTGCCTGGACTTGGTGAATTACTTGCATCGCCATATATGGACAGCATGACATTGGTACTCATGTCATACATCTCCTCAAATCCCACACTACAACTTAATAGAAGCAGTGAGCAACACTATCACCTAAACTATTTGCCTAAAAATAAACAAAATGAGCTAATGTGGTTCTTGTCACTTCCAGACAGCGGCAGCTGAGCCTGTGATTGGGAAGTACTACAGGGAGCCCAAGAAAACTGTTCCTCTTGCATTACATTTACTGGGAGTCCTTGTAAAAAGCTTCAAGATTGATCACTATGTTAGTGATACTGGGGATATTGTGTATTACCAAACAGATGAGAAGCTCTCCGGATCTTAGGATCTAGGACATGAAGTTGTCAAGTCTGCAGGCTGTTATCATATCAAGAGGAGAGGTTCCTGGCGTACATGATTTGCAGTCTATTGATCTCTCAACCAAAGGGCTTAAAAGATTTCCTTGTATTTGACAAATCTCGAAGTATCAAGAACAATGTTTGTAATAGCATAAAAGTTTTACACTGTTGAAATAACTTGATACCTTAAACCGTTTTCTCTCTGTCTAACCGTGACGCGTACGGATTAATAGATTACTGAATGTACTGCACTCATGAATGAAGATATTCGCAATGGATCTTTCCGGATGCCATCTTGGCCACAAATGCCACTACTAACATCAATTCCTTGGGGTTTGAGAGTAGAAAGAGCCTCAGAAGCATTCTCCGGTTTTATTCCTCCTGCCAAAAGCCATCCATGCTTGCTTCTAATACTAGGTAGCTTAAACTGAGTCCAATTGAATCCCTTGCCACTGCATCAGGCAATTCAATGGTGGAATGAATGAAAAGAAAATCATATTATGTAAACCATGAAAATATGAAGTTTATTTCTGTGACTATATTAAGTAGAAAGGTTTCATTACCTGCCACCCTTTGCACTATCCACAAGAACCCAATCAGTTAGAGAACACTCTTCAGCAGAAATTTGGTTCAAGAGAGTTCCATCTTCATTAGCATGAAGGACATATATTATACGGTTCTCTTGGACTAATGCCGGAAAAGCAGCACGGGAACCATCTCCATGAAGCTGCATAACCTCAAAACATTACCTTCCTAAGCTTTTTTTTTTTCACCAACTCTGTGCAAATCAATCAAATTCTTGGCCAAAAGATGTATACCTGAACAAACTCAAGGTCTGCTGCATCAGAGGCTCTTAGTATTGTGTCCACATCATCATCCACAAACACCCCAACAGGCTGTGCCCCGTACTCCCTTGCAGCTCTCGAAATCTCCTTTGCAACTGAAAGTGAAATGGACCGTTTAGCGTTTGGCCAAATGATCATCCCAATCAAATCAGCACCAGCTTCTGCTGCCATTGCCGCATCTCTTGCAGAAGTAATGCCACACATCTTAACCAAAGGCCGATTCTTTCTGAGTTCCTCACGCTTATACGAGACATCATCTTCCTCCTTGACAACTCTGCATGTAATTTGATTCTTTCTAGACAACTCGACATTTGACAAGCACAATGAGCCCGGCTTCAAACCTACAAAACACATAACACGACTGACAAATGCTGAAAACTTGTCCTAATGATTTAATGTAAGTTTCGACAACAACTATAACATAAGTAGAAATACCAGGAATTTGCCTTAGGCCACCGACTTTGACAACTCCAGGCTGAAAGTGGCTTCCAGTAACTAATCCTGAGAACAAGGAGAACAATAATGAAACCCAACAATCCCATTTTCAAGAGCCTTGCATATGTCAAAGTGGGATACAAACAACACATGAAACTTGAAATGCACAACCATTTGATGCAAATATCAGATCTCATGGCTACCAAAATCATTCACAATGTGTTTTAGAAGCAAAGAATACAAGGTAACAATCAAAATTACAAAAGAGTCTCTTTGGAGCATTTCATCGAACAGTTGGAGTGCACTTGAGAGCTGAGCAAGTTATATACGGAGAGAGTGAGAGAGATAAGGACAAACCTGAAAGCATGGTTCCTTCTCCAATCTATCTGTGTGTAAATTACAGCGGGGAAAAAAGAAACTAATGATTGGTTCGCTGTGTTTGACCCATCAGAAGTTCAGAACTGGTCCATTTAGAGTGTAGGGCAAAAGCAAAATCCAGTCTTGAAATTTTTCAAATCATTTTTAGGAACATGCACTGTGCTGCCGAAACACGTGTCGACTATTCATCGACGGACGGGAAATCCACAGGGGCATAGATGGGATTTCTCAGATGACGATCCTTCCCCTCGTCATCGTCGCCGTCCGGTTAAAACCGAAGGGCTTTTATGGAATGGCCGGTGAGGTGAGAAGGTGGGGTAAATATGAAGCTGGCGGGAGATCTACCACCGAGAGGCCGAAGCAGAGCGTTGTGTAAGATTCGACATTGAAAAGCGTGTTTGATCTCAAGTTTGAAATCGATGAATGGGATGAAGATGGAAATCAGACTGCGCTCCCTTCGAAGGAAAGGTTTTAATCCATGAGTTGCAGCAGTGTGTCCCCTAGCTAGTTTCTGTTCATGTTTTTGAGATTTGATTAAACAGCCGGCTTCGAATTCACGAGTTTGTTTCGATTTCATAGCGTTCTGTATGTGTTTCGTTTAGTCCATCGTTGCTGCACCTGTCACCTGAGAGTATTTGATATCAGTTGTGATCTAGACTCGTAGATGTAAACCCGGAGTTGTCTGGAATGGACCGGCAGCCAACTTAATGATCTGCAAAATGCTCGTCTGGTGAGATAAAATGCTGAAACTCACCGCTTAATGATCTGCAAAATGCTCTTGCATACTATTTTCGTTTCTTCTTATGCTCTTGCAAGTGTGGGAGCAGGATGTCTAGGTGAGTATTTTTTTGGTCTTTCCCTTCCGATTTAGGAGAATCCCTTTTGTTTACGAGAATGAAATGTAAGACAATTTGACTACTTTTTCTGCAAAGTTTAAGCTTTATGATCAGCACTAACTTTTATTTAAAACAGTATTCTTATAGAAAAAGATCTTGCTGGTGTGTTCTTCCACCATCTATTTCAAAATTACCCTACCTTATACAAATGTAAGGATTTGATGATGTACCATGATACCATCTGAAATCTTTAGTTTCTCTCAAATGGTAGTCTTATGATTGGTATGTTTGTCCTTGTTTACGGGGAATTCATAAGGAACTTTCTTAGTGGTAATATACCGAGTGAATGAGGTTCTACAAAGTTGGAATATACGTAAATGCACTTCTCTTCTTTACATTCATGGTTCCCCAATAATGGCTTAAAATGATTGAACTAAGACTATGAGTCAACTGCAGGTCCTTTAATGGGGATCTACATGTACAGCTCACACTGATGCTTCATTTAGAATGCCTTGGCTGTAAAGCTAATGGGATTTTATTATGGTAATCTCAATGTCATAACCTGAAGTTGTCGGTTCATGGGTGTTTGTGGCACATATTTAGCTCTGTTAGACTGTGACTTTAGACTGAGTTAAGTATCACTGATTGCTTTATTTTTTTTATTTTTTGTTTTCTTGGGTCTACCTAGGTTGAACTGTTGGAGCAAAGCATCTGAGGTGCCAATCACACCTACATTTTGACAAGCTGTTGGTGACTATGAAGGCTAGGTTGGCTACCATTCAGGTTAATGGTCCTGTGCTTGTGGAAGACACTTGCCTCTGCTTCAATGCCCTCAAGGGTCTTCTTGGTTAGTCCTCAATTCTCTTTTCTCCTTCCCCACTTTTTTGGTTATTGGTATTGTTTGGTTCTATTTGATTGTTTGAATTTCAATGCAGGGCCTTGCATGTAAGCTTTATCATCTTCTTTGCTCTCACCAGGTAAACTTATCTTTTGCTGCTCAAAATTTGACATCTTTATCATAAGGAAAGTAAAAAAATGATTGATACTAGAAGTAAAAAATGATTGTTTGATTGAATTTGGCTCTTTATGTTAAAGTTCTGTCTGAAGTGAAATGATTGATATTAGAAGCAGAAATAATTGACAACCAATGTATAACTATTTATTTGTGAAGATAGACAGTGCATCTCCCAGCGAGATGTATGCTATGCAAGAATTATGTTGTTTCAAAACTCATGAGGTCAGTAGCATGGGACAATGCACTAGGAATCATGATAACCCATTCTATGTGTTTAATGACTACCTGAAATTTTCTTTCTCTTACCTTTTTTTTTCTGGTAATTTTGTTTGGTCAATATACCCAAATTCGGTATACGACTATATTACTGGTATCTTTTATTAATATAGTTTTCCCCAAATGTATTGCATTTTGTGGTACTTGTATAAAGGATCAAAGATTGGAGCTTTGTTGTTAATGGAGAAATATGCTAAAGCTGAATTAGCAACTTGTGTTTTTGTGGTGGTTAAGATTTGTTAACAATTGTACTGTGAATACTCAGAGCCTTGGATTACTAAAACTTTGCTAGCTTGAAGCATACATGTCTTATTTATTTACCTATATGTATTTCTGATTCTTATATTTACATTATCATCAGGGCACCACAGAATTATTGGCCAGCAATTTTACTATCAAGGAAGCCACGATTGATGATCTCTATCAAAGTATGAGATGCTAAAGCTGGAGATTGTAATGCATTTTATATGATATGCTAAACTGTATGAAATATATCAGGTTCGTGAGGTGTGTATATCTTGTTCTTGAGAAGTTAGAACTCCATGTCTATTATAGCAACTGTAGATTTTCCGCATGACAGTATAATTTCTCTGAAGATTCAATTCATGATGATGATGATATCTTCATTGTGCAGCTGTTACATTATCCAAAAGCAAATGGACCTAAGCAAAGTTCACCAGCTCAGATTGGAAGTAATTGTCAATGCATTTGAAATGTACATTGATGTTGATGAGTTACGTCCTTTATGTACGATAGTTAATTAATTCGAGTATCTTAAAGAAATCTTTTCTATTTAACAAAGAAGTAGAAGAATGCTCCGAATTAATATAATGTGACCTACAGGCTCATTTTCATCTTCTCTATTCCAAACACATTTTCATTCATGAAAGAGCCCATTCAAAACGGTTATTAAGAACATCCTAGCGTTCATCTTCGTTTTAGGTTTGCTCCAATGGACATCTATCACATTCTTACTACATTCAGAATAACTGTACAAAACTACAAACTAACTGAATTCTGTATAAGCTTTGCCTCTCATATCAACACTCCACCAAAGCTAGAGCAATCTACTGATTAAAAGATTACCTCTATGAATTTTCATACTCCAAAAACAAAAGTACAACAATGAGCTATTTACATTCAACAGATTTCAATAGACAGATTCATCAAAGAACGAACACAGCAAATGCTAAACCACAACAGTTGCATCCTCCAATATCACTTTATAAGCTGTACCAAACGTCCCCTTCCCAAGTACCTCAGCTGAATCCCTCAACAAATCCTCCAGATCATATGCATAATGACAACCCTCCAAGAAAACCAGCCTGTTATTCGCATCCTGACTCCTGGAAATCACCTTCTCCGGCGACATGCCCCCTTCTGCATCTTCCCCAAAACAACGCCGGAGAAGTGGCCTCCAAACAACGCATGTTGTCTGACAGGATATATATTTTCCTATCCAGCAACTGTATCCTGGCAAAGAAACACCGCCTAACTTTGAATCCTTCGAAATCTGGGGATCGATTTCGCCCAAATTCTCTGTGTCGCAGTAAAATTAGCTAGTTACCGTGACGACTGGAAATCACAAAAATACCCTTTTGTTAACGACTCCGTCAGACGCCCGTAGTGCAGCTTTTGCCTTGATGAATAGACAAATGGTTCAAAACAAATAAGAAAAACGATCGTAAGATGCATATATTTGATCTCAATTACATTATCTGTTGCCTCCGCGATTAAATTTTCAACCTAACAATACCACCATACCTCACGACTATAGGATTCAATGGGGAGATAACGGACAGTTTTTGAAACCACCTTAAGAACACAAATGAGACCAATCTACAGCAGAGAACCCTTACGGCCACAATCTACAACAAACTCTTGCCTATAGAATCAGGCTCCCAAAACAATTTCACAATGGACGCAGCAGCTCATTCATACATTCAACAATGTCGGACCAAAATGCTATTGACCACCCCACCCCAGCAAATCATCAAGTATCAGTTGAAAATTCAACCAAACTAAAAAGAGCTTTCCAAATCAAACAAGAGACGGCTTATTTCCCTTTGGTGTTGACTATCATTTTTCCATAGGCTGCAGCGACGTGCGGTCTTTTGCTAGTAATAAGCAGTGTACCAATAAAACATCAAAACACCAAACATATCAATCTCAAATTCATAACATCATTAAGCAAACAATAAGATCCCACGGAATAAAATGCCAACATAATTGTCAAGGTCATGAAACTTATAACTACTTATCCAAACAACCTAATCAAATAAGCTAAATCCCATATCCTCGTCAGACTCCTCAGCCGGCTCTTCCTTCTTTGCTTCCTCCTTGGCAGCTGCAGCAGGGGCAGCAGCGCCACCAGCAGCTGCAGCCGGAGCGGCCACGGCAACAGCAAACTTGGAGGGATCCTGCAGTCACCATTGAACACAATTAGTAACATGGAACACAAAAGATCATTATTTCATAAGCAACCAGATTAAAGCTAACAAGACAGTAGAATAGTGTTATTTTACCTCCAGATACTCCTTGACCTTGTCAGCTTCAGGGAATGAATACTCAGTTGCCACAGCAATTGCTAGCACATTCTTGTAGGCATTGAGGAACATGTGTGGTGCAGCCGCAATTGTCGGGTATGAAATGGCCAATGCCAATGCTGTGACATTGGAGACACCAGAAGCAAACTTAATCATGAGGTCATCCTCAGTAAGATCAAGCACCTCTGGGCTGAAGACAGATCCATTGTCATACACCATCTGGACAACAAGACCATAAGAGAATGGCCTGATCCCAAGCTTGGCAAGAAGGGCAGCCTCAGAAGACCCAACCTTGTCACCCTTCTTGATAAGTTCAACAGGGGTAATGATTTCCACAGTACCCTTGTTAATCTTGGTCGGAATGTTCAAGACCTGAAGTAGGAATTGTGTCAATACTAGCACTCTTCCAACATTAAATAGAACTATAAACAAAGGATCCTAAAAGAACGTTACAGACTTGGAAGAAAGAGGTCTGGGACGGGTCGAGACCGGTGTTACCAGGAGGAACAACAACATCAATGGGAGCAACCAAACCAACACGAGCAGGAGCTCCAACCTATCCAATCATAGAAATTAGCAATGTTATTATACAATTTTGATACACCATATAAACAAAGAACTAGATCACAAACAAAGTATCACAGACATCAAAAGGCAAACAAAGCATATCAGACAGGTATATCACAAGAACGCTAGCCAAAACACATGACCCAACATATTGATGAAAAAGTATGGGACAATAAACTACAGTGCACCAAAGAATTTCATGATAAATTTATCACTGTTCGGTTAGAACTAGGATTAGCTGCAGAAAATGACTGATGGAAAAAACACAGTAGCAATAACAGAAACCTGTCACAATTTATCAGAAGGAGATCTAGTAACAGATACAAGAAGTATTGAAAGAACAAAGAAGCTGGAAATTTTTTAATAGAAACATCTGTACATGGTTTCCTAGGTAGGGTGACAGACAGCATTTTGAGAGCAGCACATCTACGATTCCAGTAATAGAGTGACTCAAGAGTCGAAACCATTACCCTAGATGATGAAGCATAAACATCAATAGAAAAATAACCGGCCAATAAATCCTTTTTACTACTATTTTCAGTGCAGCTACTCTTTTCCATAGTCAACTAACTTGTTCATAAGAAAGTATATGCAGAAAGGTTACACTTTACATCTGACAATTACTATGAGAAGTAACATTACAACTGATAATAAGAATCGCAATTCAACAAGACACTATGATACATAAGCCATCAATCAATACGACCATTGCGAAAAAAAACTCAGACAAAATCTGAGTAGCTCACCTTGTATTTAGCAACTTCCTCACTGACTTCTTTCAAATCTCCCTTGGTGAAGATCAATCCAACATTACCCTAACACCAAATCAACAATAACAAACTCAATTAAACCCTCGCCACAGTCAAAAAAGTAAAAAAATTCCAGTAAAAAAGGTAAAAACAAGTCCAGTAAAAAAAGCTCAAAACTCACCACAAGGAGGGGGACGAGGTTGAGGTAAGCATCGTTACCGGTCTTGGCGGCATGGATTTTGATGGACCGCTTCATCATGGTGTTCTTTCCCATGAGAACAGTCGAGTCGCCACGTAGACCTTTGCGGATGTTCTGCAGCTGAGTGGAGCCCACGTTATCAGCGGCGACGATGAGGACCTGGCCATAGTCTTCCAAGAGCTTGCAGAGCTTGGCGTCGTAGTTGATCTTCTTCTCGGCCTTGGATAGCTTGCCCATTTCTGATTAAACCTAAGGGGGTTGGTTAGTAGTGAAAAGATAAGAGGAGGAAAAACGAGGGCCAAGGACGAAGCTTGAGGCTCGGTCAAGGCGGACAGCTACGGCGCTGTCTCTTTAACCTCTCACTTTTCAGGGAAGGAGATTAGGGTTTCTGGGGGGAGCTGAAAGCTAGGAGGCGCGGTGAAGAAGAAGAACAAGTGGGGGAGAGGGGAGGCTTATATAGTGTGGTTAGGGTTTGGGCCAGGATCCGACGGTTGCGATTTGTTGTGTGTAAAATTTGGGATCTGATGGTTTGTTAGGAATTGGGCTTTGTGGGCTAGATGGGAACTGAGCCCAGAAATTTCTCGTTATATTTTCACAGTTTTGACATGGGTGATTGTAATTGCAGGAAAACCATGGATATGTCGAAAATGATAATCCGGTAACTTTACATCTATAGATGTAGATTTATGTTTCTTACCTCAGTCATTAATTGAGTTACTGAACTATGCAAACATCTGATTCAGCAGTTAAACGAGAAGTTTGAAACGTTTGGATAAAGTGACTCAAATATTGAGGTTCTTTTTCCTATTTCATCCCAACAAAATTCTGAAATCTGTTGAAGGAATTTACATTCCTATATTTGATGATGTATCTTGACTAAATCTTCTCCTTATTAGACTAGAATATATATCTCTTAGATATCAATCCATCATTTACATGAATTCTCTATGTAATGTCTATATAAATGTCAATATATCAATAAATAAGTAAACATTTTTCTCTCGTATTCTCATACTCTACAACACGTTATTAGACTTGGTGCCCTAACCAAGAGATAATAGGCCAACCATCCCGAAAAAAACCTAAAACCTTCGAAAACCCAAACTTTTTTCCAAAACCCTAATCTGCTGATAGCTAAATTAAAAGCTCTTTATTTTCCTTATTCTCCTGCAAATTTATCGATTGTAATATAGAGAAATAAGGGTCTCCCACAGAGGATTAAATTAAACCAAAAGCTTCAACAAATGTCACAAAACGTGACTGCAGCTCCTATTGAACAACAGTCGAAGAATACAAAGAAAAACATAACCTAGAATACTCAGAAAAACACAAAAATTTACAGAGGTGTACTAGACACACAGAGCATCTAGCACACAAAATATGAGATGATTTGAAATTGATTTGATAGGAAAATAAAATACGGGAAGATGACGGACAGAAGATAAAAAAATTGAAAACTGATTTCAAAGTAGTTGAGAATCAAGATAATGAGACTAGCTAGGGAGGAAGTATCCACCCCTGACAATCAGACACAACATACTTTGTCCAATTTGTGACCAACTAACTCAATTGAAGATGCTCAGATTAAATCAGTACGCTTGAGCATAATCTATTACTTTTTCTTACTGTGTACGTTAGGCAGGAAGTGTTCTACACCTAAACTATTCTCAAACATTGTAACCTAAAGGTACATTTATTAGGTCAAACAAGCAGAGATCAATAAGCATGAAAAGAGTTTGAGCAATCACTAGGCATCACAATAAACTTAGCGCCTTGCTAAACCTAGGGTTTCGTCTACTCGCTAGTGAAAACTACCGATTACTTCTCTAGACAATTTGAGGGATCCGATATTGACTCAGGCATCAAATAATCAAAGTGTTAGAACCCTAACATGTATACGAAGTAGGCCTCCAAAGCACACACACAGAATTCATTGATGAACAATCGGTAAACAAAACTTCAATCTTATTAATTGGAAAAACAAACTGAAAATCAAAGCATGTTATAAATCATGTCTAGAGGCTTCAACAGCCCCCTAGCTACTATGAGTTTAGTTACACATAATGAAAATTGAAAACACAAAAGAGTTCATGAAAGAGGAAGACAACAATAACCGAGCTTGGAGAATCCCTGAGAAGAGAGCGATCTCTGATTCTTGCGTTCTCTATCTTCCCTCCTTCTTCTCCTCCTTCTTCTCCTCCTCTTTTTTCCCTCGTGTATCTGATGATATTAGGGTTAGAAAACCATCATTTTCTGTCATTGGGCTAGCTGATTTGGATTGGGCCTTGAAATTGAAGTTTCGGTCCAAACCAAAAATTAAGGCAGACTGACATTCGTCCACTAAAATGATCATAACTTCTTCTCCAAAATAGGTATTGAGGATCCGTAAAAAGGTCTAGAAAATAGACTCTTGTAGCTTTCTATTGACATATAACTCATCATCTGGATCGTTGTGAGCTGATCACAATACTCTGTCGAATTTAGATGATAATTTCTGGCATATCTTCATAATTATTTTCTTGCACGACATGGATTCCTTTTCCTTCAAGATTTCTCATCTCTTGCTTCATATTCCCTTCTTTGCTCCAAAACACCTAATAAAAATAAAAATAACTAAATCAAATGGAAAATATGATAAACTAACAAAGTAAAGAGAAGAATTAATCATTATATCGTCGCATATTTATGCTCCTATCATCTGCCCGTTTCGTTTTTCCCGATTTCCGGCTGGATTTTCTTCTGTCCACAGCTGGAATTATATATCCACAGAAAACCTTTGACGTCCCGGTTCCAACCTCATCGGTGTCACCCCAAGAAACAAACGGAAAGTACTTTAACCGGCCGCTCGAATTTTTCAGACCGCTACAGCCACCAACCTCGGGTTCACCGTCTTCCCATGCTTCGATCGACCTGATTTTTGGACAGCAACTTCCTCTTCTAGTGGTGCTCCACCTATCAAAATTTCAGCTCCAAACTCGAAGCAGAAGTAGCTAGGTGAAAAGTTATTTTCTCCTCTCGGCAACCTCTAGAAACCAAATATCTCAAGATTGCTTGTCTTCCGAGGAAAGCTAGGAATGTCAATCTATCAATAAATAAATGTCAATCTATCAATAAATAAGTAAACATTTTTCTCTCGTATTCTCATACTCTATAACACATTATCAGACTTGGTGCCCTAACCAAGAGATAATAGGTCAACCATCCCGAAAAAAACCCTAAAACCTTCGAAAACCCAAACTTTTTTCCAAAACCCTAATCTGCCCATTTCGTTTTTCCCGATTTCCGGCTGGATTTTCTTCTGTCCACGGCCAGAATTACATATCCACATAAAACCCTTGACGTCCCGGTTCCAACCCCACCGGTGTCACCCCAAGAACCGACCAGAAAGTACTTTAACCGGTCGACCAGAAAGTACTCTCTAGTCTTCGCAACCCCTAGCCACCAAAGAAATCCTCTCATCTGGTGGCAAGCCACCTTGGTTGGCTTTTTAGCCCAACCGACGTCGGTTTTGCTGCCGGACTTGAATTTTGTATACATGTGTAGTCTCTTGATAGTGATTGGTCAGGATTTATTTGGTTGGTGCAAGTTTTGGGAAGGTCTTCGTCGTTGTTTTTGATCGGCGGTGGGGATCATCAAATGCTTCCATGATTTGGCGGTGGCTTTTTTGGGGGTCACAGAGCTACAGCGTGGTTGGTAGACTGTTGTTTGGCATGACTGGAAGGATATGTCGCTCCATGGAGGCTTGACACCGCTATGGATTGCAGAGCGACGGGGTGGAGGTTGGCGGTGGTGGAGGTGGAAAGGGTGTCAGATCTTGGGTTGAACTCTTTTTGTGGGCTATTTGGGTTTCAAGATGGGTTAGGGGTGGCTATGTGGGTTTTAACCCTTTCTAGCCTCTCGGTGATCAAGGGGATATCTACTCGTTCCTTAGTTTCGACATGGTTGACGAGCCTTAACATTAAGGGCAAGGAGGTTGTTTGATCATCTTGATCCTTATTTAGACAATTGATGAAAAATTATTCTTGTTTAACTCTTGATTCTACTTAGTTATACATTAATTGAGATCCGCATGCGATTGTTATTATCGCTACATGAGAATTAGATATGAGTAGTTGAAAATATCTTATATTAGTTGTAAAATGAACGCATTTACAATAATGGCTCATGTCATTTTATTATTTTTTATTACTGTCTAGTTTATTGAGTAGACAATCTGATGTATACGTCTTCGGCAGTGCATAAATAATAAAATTATAAAAATAAAAAAATAAATAGATAATATCGAAATCTCTACTGGACTGTTAAAGTAGTTCTTCCTAAAAAGTCGTCTCAAAAAAGAGTTTCATTATTGATATTGATTTTAAAACCCATGGGCGGCGGCTGGACCACAACCCCAAAACTTCCTTGCAAATACAAACGTCAAAAGCCACTCGGGTCCTACACGGGTATTGGTAGGGGTGGACTTTTAGACACCGAAAAAACCGAAACCGGTTAAAACCGCACCGAACCGACACCGAGTAACCGAAACCGAATGAAACCGAGGCAATCGGTTTCACAAAGCCACACAAACCGAGTAGTGTGGTGTCGGTTTAAGGTTCCGTACATCTTAAAAACCGAATAAACCGAACCGAACCGACATATATTCATTTAATTATTAATACGTAATTTTATATTACGTGTCATGTTCTTACTGGTTATGAGTTACAAATAATAGGGTTTCACACACATGATTATGTTTTTAAGTGTTTATGTCTAACATAATTTCCTCTCATGTAGTCTTCCCTTTTGTAATATATAAATGTTGGAGGCTTCAAATGAATTATGTATAAACTTTAGCTTTTCTTTTCCTTTCAATTACTTGTTTGAACCCATTAGAGTAACTTATTTAAAGTGTTAATAGTTTACAACTTTGATATTTTTAGTTTTTATGTTATTTGGTTAAATGTGAAAAATATTACGGATAGTAGGTTTTGTAACCAAAACCGCACCGAAACTTAACCGATGTTCGGTTAACCGACAAGAGCGGTTTTTTACATATTTTTACCAGTTTCAGTTCTAGGAAATAGAAAACCGAATGTTCGGTTTCGGTTTTCGGTTATTGCCTAAAAACCGAACCGTTGGGACCGAGTCCACCCCTAGGTATTGGTCTCCCCAGTTCCATTGTAAACAAAAGCAGCTCCATCATCTTCCCTGGCACTCCATTACATTAGTAGGAGCATTCCTGACACTCGAACTATTCCAGGAAGGATGTGGATGTAAATTATGTCACTTTCCTCTATCATACTCGACAAATCTATTGCACAAATGACTACCCAACTCCCATTAATGGAGAATTGCCCTGGTGCTCCCGTTCATGCCTAGATTATGTTCTGTCCGATCTGTCGTAAGCAATTGCGTAACTTGAAGTTTGGTCTACTGGCGTAAATCTCTCTCTCTTTTACGATAATTAATGCACAAAGTGCAGAATCTTGAAATCTGTACCGTGGATTATGAATCAAGAGCAGCTGACCAGGCAAGATTGACAGAGATTGCAAGTTGCAACCCTTCATTAACATGAGGAACTAAGAAAGTATGAAGTCCAATGAATAAGATAGATTGCAGAACAGATAGTTTTTCAACATGAGTCGAGTCTGAAAAAATGCATTTCCTGCAACTGATTCATTTATCTCTTTGGAGAACTAGCAATTAACATATCCCAGATTGAAGAGGGAAAAAAATAAATAAATACAATATAATAAAAAAAATACAGCAGCTCTTCAGTTCTATCTATCTTCATCTTAGTCCTCCTGTCCAGAACCAAAGGGTCTTGATTGATTTGAATTTGGTTTCGGTGTGAACTGTCTCCTTCTCTTACATTACAAGTAAACTATGATTAATTAATCGAATACTAGAAGGAACTCCAAAGTATTAGCTTCTCCAGCAGCATTGTTGCTTAAGCCCTCTGCTCCTGTTCTATATACATCTGCTCCGCCCATGACGGAAGCATTTCATGAACACCCTTGTTCAGGTGACGATAGTTCTGCCTCTCTGCACCAAACATCTCAGACCTCTCAGAAGAAACATCTTTCACAAGAGAATTGACCCAAGACACATCTGGCTCTTCAAGAGCTGATTGCATCATGTTGTTTGGTGATCCAGCATTGTTGCTTCTGAACCCAAAAGAAGCAGACTTCCTCAGCTTGTTCAGATCATCTCCTTGGATTCCCCAATCCAATTTCCCACTAGGTGAGTTCCAATCCGAAGACGACATCATTGTGTTTGAGTTAGCAGCCGATGTAAACCCTTGAAGATGGTTTACTGCTCCACGGTCAACAAAACTATGACTTCGCTTTGCAAAGGCAGCAGACCTTGAATTCATAACTGCGGCTGCCAATGCTGCAGGTGAGTCAAGCCCAAATGAAGAGGGCTTTCTCACGGGAGAGGATGACAAGTTGGATGGGTAACTTGAACGAAGTTGGTTCATGTTTTGGCGACTCTGACGCCCAGGTGAAGATTGTAAATGGGATTGTGTTGAGAGTGCCTGCAACTGGGACAATAAAGAAGGATCAAAGGATCCAAAAACGTCATCAAGGTTAGTTGGCTCCAATTCTCCCATCCTGCTGTTATTATAGCAGGATGGAGAGGAGAGACGAGACATCTCATCCCATATGTGCTGTTGCTGTTGTTGTTGGTTAGCGTGATCACGCCCTAGAAATTCCATCTCCAAGTCCAAATCACGAGCGCTTGAAGCACTCTTTAGCCTGCTTCCCGGAAGCTGCAAGGCAGGTGGGGTGAGGCTAACTTTGTTCTGCCACAGACCTCCATTTTTAGGAGAAGAAGATGCAACTGGAGACATGGGTGGTGTTGATGTGGTAGGCATGGACAGAGATGGTGAACCAAGAGCTAATGGGCTCATGGTTGTCATATCTCCAGCGCAGGCTGACATAGACCTAGGTGAAGGCATGGCTGAACCCGTGGAAGCATACACTGGGCGCAACTCTTCAGGCTTGTGAGCAAAGAAGCACACTTTCCTTGTGCATCCGGTCTCGTCCTTACAAAGACGAGTACGGTATTGAGCAGGATGCAGCCAGGACTCAAAAACACCATGAGCATATTCACAGACATCTCCTTTCTGGCATGAGCCTTTGCGGAACTCTGGGCAGGGGACACAGCTGTATGGATACTTCCTGGGGTCTCTCCTCCTTGCATTCTCACCGGGGTGAACAAAAGGGCACTCAGTCCAGTCATGAGAGTACGCCCTGGAGCATGGCTTCACCTTGAAAGTGTACATTCTGAACTCATCTGAACCATAAATCCCATTGTTGATATCAGGCAATGCAATATCAATATGATATTCTTTCTTCTCACTTCCCTCTTTCAACAACTGAAGGCTTGGAACTTCTTGATCATCAATATCACTTCCCAAAAGTGACATATCGCCTTTCAACAACATCTCCATGGCCTTTCTTCTCGAGTTGCAAGAAGACTTCCAAGCAGGGGCAATCAAGTCAACGGGTTTGTTTCCATTAGCATTGACACAATTAGCATCAGCAGATGCATCAAGCAAGAGCTTGACAACCTCAAGCGAAGAAGAGGAACAGCCAGCAGTGGCACAGTGGAGGGCAGTAACCCCATCAGAACCACAAGACCTATTGACGTCAACCTTGCCAGACTCGATTATATACCTCAAAACCTTGGTGCTACCAAACATGGCAGCAATCATAAGCGGTGTCCTCTCTTCGAACCCCATCTTCTTTGACCCAATTCTTCTTCCATACCAGAAGCTGGCCTCATCAACATGGAGACCTTTCTCCTCTACTTCACTCCTGAAAGCATCGAGATTGTCCGAGGCGGACAACTCAACCAAAACCGATGACTTACACAGGCCGGCACCATTCTGCTTCTGAAATTCACTTTCCATGATGAAATTTGAGGATATAACTGTATTCTTAGAACCCTTGCACATACTAGAAGTCCTGCATAATTTTAACTATAAACGATCAATACCCAATTTAACTGAAACAATCCCACGCAGCTTAGTACATGTAAAACTAGTTCGCTTAGCTGCACAAAGTGAATCTAAAACTCTAGATAAGCAGAACAAGATAGTCTAACTCAACACCCCAAAAACACCCCAGAACTAACATCTATATGCTTCTAATACTCTGAAAACCATCATAAAGCATAGAACTTTACATATCCTGTATAAATAAACCAGATCCCCAATATCAAAATAACTCAAATCCCACAAAAATTCCACCAAAACCCATTTCAATTCATGCAAAAGGGTATCACAAAACCCAATCCAAACACACAAAGCATCAAACTTTAATCTTCTAGCAATCTCAAAACAACCAAAATCCAGAAGCTTTTGCATACCTTGATCAAGTATATAGCTTTGATTATCAGCAACAGAGACACAAAGAGAGTTGGGAGAGCTGTGTTGTGTTTGTCAAGAGTGGTTTGGACCTCAAATGAGAGGAGCTTGGGATTAAGGAGAAGGGGATTGTGAGGCTTTATATTCTTGGTGTGGGCTGAAGGAAGAAGAGAGGAAAGTGTGACTTTTTCTTTTTTTCTCCGCGCTTTCTTTCTCTCCTGTGAGTGTGTGAGTTTTGGTCCAAGTCAAAGCTTCAAAGCCAAAGGCCAATTCTTTATGACTAATCCTATCTTTCTTTCTCCTCTCACCTAAATGAAACTCAAATTCGACTCAAATCGAAATTTACATCAACCTGGGCTTGACTCCTAACTCGGTTGGATGTTGACTGGAAAACCCCTTTAAGGCTTTAACGAATTTTCTCCCCACACGTGTGATTCTGCTTCATAATTCGCACGCCTGCACATCTCTTCTCTCCTTTCTCTCTTGTTTTTGGTTTTGTGAGAATATCACATTTGAAAAGGAAAATATTCTTTCAAGTTCTCACTCACTTTTCTTTTCTTTTTCAGATGAAACAATCAGCATTCTTCTTTTGAGAAAATTCCATTCGATTAGTTATAAGATTTGAGTAACCTATCAAATTTGAACTTTCGACATACGTTTGAGCTTGGACAACTAAAATACCACACGTCATTAGAATTTATTACGTTTTAAAGTGTCCGTCGCAAAAACCATGAGGTCTATGAAAAGAAAAACTGAACGTGAACATTATATGTATGACCAAGTTCCACTAATATCTTAAACTTGAATACCATGTTTTACGTGCATTAACTATCTTCTTATAAATCTCGGACGATCTTAAAGAAAATAATTTATTTAACTAACTCGTGATTTTAGATTTATCAAGATTAAGCATGCTGGTATGAGGAAATAAATTATGGCAAACTTGGCCCAAGAGTAGTTTGGCTAACTTCTCCTCTAATTCATGTCATGTTTATCATGTCTTGATTATCTCCAAGTATAGTAAGGCACTAAAGCATGAATAGAGTGGATAAGATGAAAATGTGTGAAGGGGTTAGACCAACTCTACAAGAGTGATGATGGATTAGGAATCAAGCTAGATATATGAAAAATCAGGAGGAGGAGGAAGCTGCCACCATTTTAGCGCGTTGTTTGTTTTCTTCTTTCTTCAGAGGTAAAGACTTTTGGTGGTGATCAGGGAGGGGACAGCAATTTCATTATTGGAATACTCTGACTCAGCCTTCCACTTTGGACGCTCCAAAATACAACCACTTGTGTACTAGTTTATACTTTATATAAATCCCATACTTCTCTCTATAATTGAAAAGGCAGTATCTATTATGTTGGTTTTGTCCAATCCACTAATTCTCAGGTTTTCATTCTTTACGTTTTTGCTTTGTTTGTAAGAGCCTTGGACTAGTGCTTTCCACCCCTTTGATGATTACATGATAAGGCCAAGAGAAGTTGTCAAGGTTGACACAGAGACAAGCATGGGGCTTTCAGGTTTTCACAAACTTGACAACAAGTGTCCAGATTTTTCAATGGTAGAATAGTCTTGTGCTAGCACAACTCAACTCTTCTCTTATATGGATAGAGGACATGTCATGCTTATGGGCTAGTATGTGAGCTTCAAAGACCCATCGTGTATTATTGAACTATAATTTTGTCACTCTTTATCCTGTAATATTAAATAAAATAACCTTAAACTTACATAATCGATAAAATAACTCTTGAGTATGTGTATCGAATAGAAATGATTGGATCAATCAAACACAATCTGGTGTTGGTATAATTCACTCCGATCAAATTGAACCCAATTTTGAAACTCGAACATTTAGACTTTTAATGTAATGATTTCTTATATTCTATATCACTTGTGGATCTTACAAAAATTAAATAAACCAAACAATAAAATGTTATAATCTAGTCGTATGTTATGTAGTTCGGGCTTGAATAAAACAATGTATGATTTATCAGTTCCATTTGTGATTTAGGATAAAATAGAATGGTCAATGTCAATCAATGATCCATACATTTGGAGACCTATTATTAATATCTTGCACATCTAGCAGGCACTCACGTACAAAGCTATAGTTGTGTGGTTTGATGAGCTGAAGAACCGACTGAACAGCAAGGAGTTCAGCATGGGTTGCAGAACCAACAACCTGCACTTACATATTTTTGAAAAGCAGCTTGAAGCAGCACACCTCCCTCTCCTTTCGTTAAATGAGGTCCAAATGCTCCATCTACGTTCAAAGTATGTTCAACAGATGTTGCCGGACTCCAAACTTTCGGTATTCGCATTTGTGATGCAACATCCGAAGCTCTAGATTGTCGGGATTCCTCCAACCAAGTCATACACCTGAACAAGAAAATCTCTAAAGCAGTACTAACCTTGTCTCATAGCTTAGAGTTTCTGTTTGTGAGTTTGTCCACAGCCCTCAAATAAGAAACAGAAAAGCTTTTCAAACACCTCCATTTGTAGTTCGGAATAATAGTACCTGAGTTGCGAGATGATAAGGCTTTCAGTTAAACCACGGTGATCAGGAAATTCTTAACCCTAGATTGGACGGTGCAGTTGAGGAGAATGGAACTTGAATATTAGGGGTTCAGCGGAGTCGACTAGTTAACACTGCTCTGCTGGGCCAGAAATTTCCTTTTAAAAAAAAATGAAAAGATATAGGCCGACTGGGTTTAAGTGGGCTAGACGGAGCCCAAGGCTGGCTAGGAGGAATCTAGCCCGGTTGGGCCAAGACAGGGTGGTCGGTCGCACCTTTAGTGGGCTAATATAAATCCAAAAAGGCCAGACTTTTTACTTTCTAATATTTTCTGTTTTTTTTTTTTTTTTTTTGAGAATTAACAAAACCAACAAGGTTTTCTTTGCAAGAGTTGACAAGAGAGAGATTGCGGTCATTAAATTCTAGATATCTCGGTCACCACCAATAATGGAGGTTTAGAAATTAAACTCGTGCTGAAATAGAGAGCGGAAGAGAACAAGGAGATGTGTTTGTTATTGTTAGGCGATAGACAGCTAGCACAAGTTGGTTGGTCTCTATCACTCTGTTCGATCAAAAGAGTGGAAAGCTTTTGCAGCTAGCAACCATGCCCATTTCCCATTTCACACCTCTGAAAGTGACCACACAGTGATGAGTCACTCGGACAAACACCAGATAAATCCAGTACCTGTCGATCAAGTCACAATCCAAGCTACCTCCGACCAGAGCTTTACGAGAGAGTATCGTCGATTAACGTGGGTGTTGAAAGCTTTTATTGTCGCGGCACTAGGTATTAGGTCAAAACCAATTAAAAAGAAGCTTATAATTCATGCCGAGCAATATAAGCCACCAATAATTTCGTTTGTTTAATAATATAAAAACGTCACGATTAATAAAAGTATAGATATTTTTATTGATTTTCTACCGAAATAAACAATGAATGTCCTTTTTATGATTGATTTATAGGCGTGATATGAATTGTTCATATGTTAATTTCTTCCATATCTATCATATCCACGTACGTACTCACCTTACCTGATGTGCTATAGCTCATCTTAATAATAGACCAATACTACAGTAGTTATAGTGGCTCGGAGAAAAGTAGCTTTGCATGCAAGTAAGAAAGCTTCCCATGAGCTCTAGGTTGTTTAATTAATTAACCTCTACTTCTTCTTTTATTATTATTATTTATTCAAATTAACCTCTGCTTCATAATTTATATGTTTCGATTAATGCATCGTGCATGGGATGGTAGGAACATGCATCCTGAAGATAGCAAAGAATCGAAGTAATAAAATTTCACTTATCGCACGAACCAAAATAGATTTGCTTTGAGGTATTAAAGAACAAGTTAAGCAGCAATGGTTTAATTAACTGATAAAAACATAAGTAACTAAAGTAAGTAAAATCACACACTACCAGAAAATGAGTCTTGGGCGACGAAACAAAAAAAACCGGGCGACGAATTTTTTTTCGTCGCCTAAGAGAAAACTTAGCCGACGAAAAAAAAAATCGTCGCCCAAGGAAAAAAAATCGTCGCCTAAAGTTCAACTTTAGGCGACGAAAAAAAAATCGTCGCCTAAGGCTAAATTTCGTCGCCTAATATAGAAACTAGGGCGACGAAACAATATTTCGTCGCCTAAGATATTTATATCGTCGCCTAAGTTTTTTTAATCCTTAGGCGACGAAACTAAAATATATCGTCGCCTAAGTATTTTATTTTTTTATTTTTACTTGGCCGACGAATTACCCTACTTTCGTCGGCCAAGAGTAATCCGAATAATTAAAATAAAATAAAACACATTTAAATTTCATTGTACATGATTTTTTATTTTTACTCTTGGGCGACGAATTTAACAAATATCGTCGCCCAAGTATTATCTTGGCCGACGAATTACCCTACTTTCGTCGGCCAAGAGTAATCCGAATAATTAAAATAAATAAAGCACATTTAAATTGTAAGGTAATGTTTTTTATTTTTATAGCCCCGTAAGCGTCTCGTCGATTGGAAACTATTCTCAGTTGAAGGTCCGGCCAGATTACGTGATTTGGAGGGTCGAATAGCCGTTTCCGTCCGTTTAGGGGTTTGATCGCGCCGATTGACCGGACGGATCGAGCCCTTGTCTTTGTCCGATGGAGCTGAATTTTTTCCCACCCAAGTAATTTGTTATACTGGTCATATCTGACAGTCGGTTTTCAGTTCCTCTTCTCCGATCACCAAAATCACGATATTCTGAATTTTATGATAGAACTCTTGGCCGACGATTTTCTTTATCTTGGGCGACGATATTTATAGTGAAGAACATCGTCGCCCAAGTAGAGTATCTTAGGCGACGACTTCAAAAATCGTCAGCCAAGATAACTCTTGGCCGACGATTTTCTTTATCTTGGGCGACGAGATTTATAGTGAAGAAAATCGTCGCCCAAGTAGAGTATCTTAGGCGACGACTTCGAAAATCGTCGCCCAAGATTATCTTGGCCGACGATTTTCAAAAAACAGGGCGACGATTTTTATAGAATCGTCGCCCAAGAACGCCATTATAAAAGGCAGAAATTCGGAACCAACACCCAATATTTCCGATCTCTCTCTCTCTCTCTGCTTTTCTGTTTCTGAACGGTGATCCTCTGTCTCTCGATCGACTCCGCTTCCCCGATCCGACGCCGAATCCATTTCTGTCTAGTTATGAAACTAGTTTAATTTGCTCATATTTTGTAGTTACTGTTGCCATTTTTTATGGATAGGAAAGTGCAATGATGAGAAAAATGAAACAAAACGTGTTCAAGGTTACGAGTACTCCAAATTGTCTATTTCTGGTGTTGGGATGGATTTGGATTTGGATTTGGATTTGGATTTGTTTTGTGTGTGAGATGATTTTAACGTAGCATATAGAATAGAGAATGAGATTGGTTTGGCTACAAGAAAATGCAGGAACACAGAAGAAAAAGAAAAAGAAAAAGAAAAAATTATCGTCGCCTAAGATGTAGTGATCTTAGGCGACGAAATATTTAGTTTCGTCGCCCCAGGTTATAAAATCTTAAGCGACGAAAAAAAATTTCGTCGGCCAAGGTGTTAAATCTTGGGCGACGAGAAATATATTTTAGGCGACGAAATTCGTATCGTCGCCTAAGAATTACTCTTAGGCGACGACGGTATGAGTTGTCGTCGCCCAAGTTCTTGGCCGACGCACTTCTGCCGACGACGTCTTGGCCGACGACATGTCGTCGCCTAAGTACTTAGGCGACGAAATTTTTTAACAGGGCGACGATTTTTTTTCGTCGCCCAAAGTGAAATTTCTGGTAGTGACATAGAGGGTTTTATGTTTGGAAAGAGTAAGAACTTGAAGATGAAAGGTCATTGAACAAAGTCTTAAGTAATATATATGATCGAGCGTGTTTGTTATTTGCTTTTGGACGTGACTCATGACATTTGTCTTGTATTCGTTCTCTTCACATAAAAACGCAAGATTATTAACAAAAACCGATAAACCAAACATGCAATCACACATTAGAATACACAAAACCATTAACCATCGACACCCATTAATTGCCGCAAAAAACTATAAGATGATCTGACTCCGGCCAAACCACCTCCGACATTGTAGAGAACTAAACATGCACACATTAATTCCCGATACTTCATCCACCTCACTCCATTTCTATTGATAATTCATGAGATACCATGTGATGTTCACGCAGGATATTAATGCACTATGCTCGCGTATGGCGTTGCGTCACATTAATGTATACATAATATTCATGCTTCAATATAATCCCTTATCATAAGATAACTCGATCTTAATTAACTTAACCGACTTCCCCATAGGACACGGCAATCGGGGTCAGTAATCTATCTAGTATGTACGTATTAAGAGAATACAAAACACGGTAATATATATTCACGTAGTCTGACCAAATTAATCATGGCCGCTCTCTTTTAAATTTGCATCAAATGGGGAGAATAGTAAAACGAAACTTTTTGATAATTCTCTTTATTTTTAAATTTACATCCAAACGGCGTCAGTTGAACATTTTTTTTTTCTACGAATTTGAACAACCTTGAATCTGTTTTTTTGCAATGGGTGATCATGTCCAAAACAAAACGAAGGTGGGTAAGGTGAGTTTTGCTTGTTGTATAGGAGTAAATACTTGTGACACCCTGTAGTTTACACCTAAAATCAGTTTTGTCCCTCACACTACCAGAAAATGAGTCTTGGGCGACGAAACAAAAAAAACCGGGCGACGATTTTTTTTTTCGTCGCCTAAGAGGGAACTTAGGCGACGATTTTTTTTTTCGTCGCCCAAGGGAAAAAAATCGTCGCCTAAAGTCCAACTTTAGACGACGAAAATAAAATCGTCGCCTAAGAATAAATTTCGTCGGCTAAGAGGGAAACTAGGGCGACGAAACAATATTTCGTCGCCTAAGATATTTATTTCGTCGCCTAAGTTTTTTATCCTTAGGCGACGAAACTGAGATATTTCGTCGCCCAAGATTTTTTCATTCTTAGGCGACGAAACTCAAATATTTCGTCGCCCAAGATTCTTCTATATATGAAGAATGAGAACTTTGAAAATTTTAAACATAAATTTCTCTAGTTCTTCAAATCGTTCGGTGTTGTGGAAATTTGTCCATACATAGTTTGTGGAGCTACTCCCAGGTACGTACATATATATGCATATATATATATATATATTGATTTTCAGTTTTATTTGAGTTGAATTAATGATATATATATATATATGCATAGAGTTTGTTCCAAGCTGAGTAAGGGGCCGTTCTGTCATAGATATGGTTCACAGGTTTGTTTAACTGGATCTCAAGATCACAAACTGACCACTCTTCTCGGTGAAGGGGTCGATAGGGGTTCGCCTCCGTGATCACAAACGAGTCCTGCCTGGTTCCTGTAGGGGGTTCGCCCTCCGTGACATTGACACTTGCCTTCTGAAACCACGGAATCCGCTCGAACTAGATATATATAATTAATAATTAGTATGTTGTATTACATTAATATATATATATATATATATATAAAAGATATGTTCATTAAATATTGATATATATATGTGTTATTTTCAGGATATGGATAAGAGTTGGATTTCTCTTCCAAGATATCACAGAAAATATGCTGAAGGAGTTTGGGATTTTATGCAATATGCGCAGGGCAATGCTGACGGGAGTGGCATGTTCTATTGCCCGTGCAAGATGTGTAAGTGTCGCAGTGATATGCATCGATTTCCGTTGGGGACAGTATGGGACCACCTGAAGAGTAACGGATTCTGGGAACGTTACACATGTTGGATATATCACGGTGAAACCTCATCACGCCCGCATGATCATGGACAGTTTGATGAGACGGGCAGTACATCCAACAATCCAACAACGACCTTCATCAACGACATGTTTCCTCATGACAGCGGTGTATGCCCTGAACGACAGCACATTCCTCAGGCGCCGATGCAGGCCGTCCCTAGAGGTGTCAACACTGCCGGTATAGCCAAGTACAACAGACTTATTGCTTTCCAACAGACCCCTCTGTGCCCAGGTCATGAGAAGACCGTTCTTCAGTGTGTGATGGAGGTGATGCATATCAAGGTTGACACAAAATCGACCGTGACGGCTGTTGATAGGTATCTACAGTACGCTGCTTCGCTCCTGCCCGACGGTCATCGTCATCCCACCACGCATCATAAGGTCCGTCGTATCTTGAGAGATCTCGGGCTTTCCTACATCAAGATCCATGCATGCAGATATGACTGCGTTCTATTCTGGGGTAAAGATGCAGACGGTAATGACCTTGAAGGCCTTCATCGTTGTCCGGTATGTGGGACCGACAGGTATAAGCGGACTCCCGCAGGCAACAGGAAACCTGTTAAGGTACTTCGCTATTTCCCGTTGAGGGATAGGCTGGAGCGGTTGTATATGTCTTCAAAGACGGCCGAAGCTATGAGATGGCACGCTGTGAGGGAGGTGCATGACGAAGACCTCATGGTACACCCTGCTGACGGGGAGGCGTGGAAGCATATAGACAGGGAGTTTCCTCATTTTGCTTCAGAGGTGAGGAATGTGAGGCTCGGGCTGTCATCCGACGGGTTCAACCCTTTTGGGACCATGAGTCTTTCGTACAGTATATGGCCGGTCATTTTGGTGCCTTACAACCTTCCTCCATGGATGTGCATGAAGAAGGAATACAACATGTTGACCTTGTTGATTCCGGGGCCCGGTTATCCAGGTATCTACTTTCCCTTCATATTGTATATATTGCTGTTGGTTCAACACCTCTCCATTTATTGTTTTTGTTCTATATTGTTGGTCATATATAGTCGTTATCTGAATTTGTTGTGGTTGTTGTTGTTATCCAGGGAAGTGTCTCGACGTGTATATGAGACCGCTGATTGAAGAGTGTAAATTACTTTGGGAGGTTGGTCATCCCACTTATGACTCCCACAAAAAGGAGATGTTCCAGATGCATGCCATGATTGTTGGTACCATCAGTGATTTTCCTGCACGTGGGATGTTGTCCGGCAACGTTGTTAGGGGATACAAGGCTTGTCCTGAGTGCCTTAGCTCCCAGGGGTGCAGCAATCATTGCAACAAGATAGTCCGGATGGGTCACCGTGCTTACCTACCACATGATCACCCCTGGCGGATAGATACCGGGGCATTTGATGGGACCGAAGAGAGAGGTGTGGAGCCGCATAGATGGTCGGGGGAAGAGATTTTAGCAGTGCTGGATGAGTATGATTTTGGGCAGCTCAGCAATCATCCCGATATTGTGGCCAGAATACCTGAAAGACCAGACAGGTACAAATTCTGGACACATAAGAGCATATTTTGGGAACTCCCGTACTGGAGTACGCTGTTGATCAGGCACTACCTAGATGTGATGCACATAGAGAAGAATGTCTGCGACAGTGTGGTAGGTACAGTGCTCAACTTGGAGGGGAAGACGAAAGACGGTCCTAAGGCACGCGTTGATCTTAAGAAAATGGGAATCAGAAAACATCTTTGGCTGAAAGAGGGGAAGAAAAAGATGCCTTGGGCTCCTTACACCGTGAAGCCTGATCAGAAGACCCAGATCTTCAGGTGGATGAGTTGTGTGACGTATCCCTCAGGCGTTGCAGGAAATATAGCCCGGTGTGTGAACTTGCGGGAGAATAAGATATACGGCTTGAAGAGTCATGACTGTCATATTCTGCTACAACGTCTCTTCCCTGTTTTCATTCGACCGTTCCTTCACCGTCAGGTAAATTTGTGGTTAAAATTACGGTTAAGCTGTCGTAAATGGATTTTATATTAAATTTGTGATGTGTGGTTGGCCAGGTTGTGGAGCCGTTAGTAGCGCTGTCAAGATTCTTCATGAAGTTATGCACAAGGGAAGTGAGAAAATCCGATCTCCGGGAAATGCAGGCAGACATCATATACATCATGTGTAAATTCGAGAGGATTTTTCCGCCAAATTTTTTCGATATAATGCCTCACCTGATGATCCATCTTCCCCAGCAATTGTTGCTTACCGGTCCAGTACACTTCACTTGGATGTATCCCATAGAAAGGTATGTTTTATTCACTTACATCTCCAGAATACATATATGTACGTACATGTTCAATAACCATAACGTATAGTTTGCAATCTTATATTTACAGGCAACTTGGTGAGTACAAAGATTATGTCACTAATAAATCCGCGCCTGAAGGATGTATAGCTGAAGCATATATTGCGCATGAATGCGTCACCTACATGAAGTTGTATTTAGGAGTGTCGTTGGGAGCTCCGCAAGCCATGGAGGAACATGCGCCGCGGTTCAATCTCTCTATAGTTTCCAGTGATGTCGAAGTTGGTGGAGCACGACTGTCCGCCGAGTATGCATTGTCGGATGAAGAGATAGCCATAGCGCACTGGTGGGTACTAATCAATTGTGAAGAAGTTAAATATTGGAAAGAGTTGCACCTATCTTTTCCGGAAGTTGATGGTGATCTCGAGTACCACAACATGACGTTCGCAAATTATTTTCGCACCTGGGTACGTAATTTAATCTTCCCTGTTATATATATATATATATATGTAATTATTTTCTATTGCATACATTTTCGGATATTTACAGTTCAATATCCGTTACAGATGGACATGATAAAATCTGATGATAATCCAAACTGGTCGCACGAACTATTACTTCTTGCGATGCAACCGCAACGGGCTAGAGTTTATCCCACTTGCACAGTGAATGGCGTGAAATTTGTATCTGAAGAGAGAGACAGCAGACGAAGAACACAGAATTCTGGGGTGATGGCGAAAGGTCATGGCCTTGACTATTACGGTGTTCTCCATTCAGTGGTCGAACTGGTTTATGCGGAAGGCATGAAAGTGCATCTGTTCAAGTGTAGATGGTTTGATACAGGCGCACAGAGCACGAAGATGGATCAGTACGGCAATTTATCGGTCAACACTGCTACAAGCGCCTACGAAGATGACCCGTTTGTTTTTGCGACATCGGTAAAACAAGTGTTTTATCTTGATGACCTCGCCAGGGGTGACGCGTGGAAAATAGCGAACATTGTGCATCCTCGAAACATTTACCGGGCGGCTACACTTGGAGTGACCATTCCAGGGCCAGAGGCTGATGCGTACCAGGAGCCGAACGCATTAGGTATTCATGATGTAGCTACTGTTCGTCAAAATAATGTTAAACATGGTCGAGTGCTCAGAATTCGTGACGAAGATTCAACCTTTATTGATGTTGATCCAAATGAAGAAACAGACGACGACTCTGACGACGAATTAAGGCATAGATTACCAGATATTAATTCCGATACCGAAGAAGACTCATCGGATGACTCAGATTACGAGCCTTAGCTTAGTTATAATTGAGCCTTAGCTTTGTAATTGTTTGTATACTAAAAGAATATGTTTGTACTAAAATAAATAAAGCACATTTAAATTTCATTGTAAAGAAATTTTTATTTTTACTCTTGGGCGACGATTTTAACAAATATCGTCGCCCAAGTACAATCTTGGCCGACGAATTAGGCTAATTTCGTCAGCCAAGAGTAATCCGAATAATTAAAATAAAATAAAGCACATTTAAATTTCATTATATTAAATTTTTATTTTTACTCTTGGGCGACGATTTTAACAAATATCGTCGCCCAAGTATAATCTTGGCCGACGAATTAGGCTAATTTCGTCGGCCAAGAGTAATCCGAATAATTAAAATAAAATAAAGCACATTTAAATTTCATTGTAAAGAAATTTTTTTTTTACTCTTGGGCGACGATTTTAACAAATATCGTCGCCCAAGTACAATCTTGGCCGACGAATTAGGCTAATTTCGTCGGCCAAGAGTAATCCGAATAATTAAAATAAAATAAAGCACATTTAAATTTCATTATATTAAATTTTTATTTTTACTCTTGGGCGACGATTTTAACAAATATCGTCGCCCAAGTATAATCTTGGCCGACGAATTAGGCTAATTTCGTCGGCCAAGAGTAATCCGAATAATTAAAATAAAATAAAGCACATTTAAATTTCATTATATTAAATTTTTTTTACTCTTGGGCGACGATTTTAACAAATATCGTCGCCCAAGTATAATCTTGGCCGACGAATTAGGCTAATTTCGTCGGCCAAGAGTAATCCGAATAATTAAAATAAAATAAAACACATTTAAATTTCATTTGAATAATTAAAATAAATATCCCGGGTCTTTATTTGTTACCAAATTTTTATAGCCCCGTAAGAGTCTCGTCGATTGGAAACTATTCTCAGTTGAAGGTCCGGCCAGATTACGTGATTTGGAGGGTCGAATAGCCGTTTCCGTCCATTTAGGGGTTTGACCGCGCCGATTGACCGGACGGATCGAGCCCTTATCTTTGTCAGATGGAGCTGAATTTTTTTCCACCTACGTAATTCGTTATGCTGGTCAAATCTGACGGTCGGTTTTCAGTTCCTCTTCTCCGATCAATAAACTCACGTTATATGTACTAATGTTGTATAACTTTTTTATATAAGTGTTTAGTTTAAGTGTCGTTTTGAAGACAACGTATACGTAGAGGCCTCAAACGCAAAAAAGTCGTGAAATAAGATATGACCAGAACGGTGAAATACGTCAACCCGTGAAAAATGAAGATATTCCGGTAAAGTTTCGGTGCCGGTTGTTCCGGTCGCACGAAACACATTTATTTCTGCCTAGTGGTAGCCCTATCCCGGTTATTTATTTTTTACCAAATTTTTATAGCCCCGTAAGAGTCTCGTCGATTGGAAACTATTCTCAGTTGAAGGTCCGGCCAGATTACGTGATTTGGAGGGTCGAATAGTCTGAATTTTATGATATAACTCTTGGGCGACGAAATTTATAATGAAGAATCTCGTCGCCCAAGTATACTATCTTGGCCGACGATTTCTTCATCTTGGGCGACGACGTTTATAGTGAAGAATGTCGTCGCCCAAATATACTATCTTGGCCGACGATTTTCTTCATCTTGGGCGACGACATTTATAGTGAAGAATGTCGTCGCCCAAGTAGACTCTTGGCCGACGATTTTTAAAAAAAGGCGGGCAACGATTTCAAAATCGTCGGCCAAGATACTCTTGGCCGACGATTTTTAAAAAAGGCGGGCGACGATTTTTACAAAATCGTCGCCCAAGAACGCCACTATAAAAGGCAAAAATTCGGAAACCCTAACCATTTCTTCAGCCGCCAAGCATATTCTCTCCCTCTCTCCGAAAATCCTCTCTCTGCCCTCTCTCTCTCTCCCTCTCTCCGACCCCGACCCCGACCCCAATTCCAATTCCCGACCCCGACGTCGACCCACAATTTAAGGTATAACCCTAAAACCCTAAATTGGTTTTAATTGTTTTTGTTGTTATAATAATTGTAAATTGTTGTTGTTGTTGTTGTTGTTGTTGTGATAATTGTAAATTGTAAATTGTTGTTGTTGTTGTTGTGATAATTGTAAATTGTTGTTGTTGTGATAATTGTAAATTGTGATGTACGGTTTAGGGTTTACGGTTTACGGTTTAGGGTATACGGTTTAGGATTGTAAATGATTAAATAATTTAGGGTTTATTTAGGGTTTAGAGTTTACGGTTTAGGGTTTATTTAGGGTTTAGGGTTTGTAAGAAATAATGGAATATTTTTGAGTAAGGATGTAAATATTCGTAAATTAATTTTTGTGATATAATAAGCCCTTATTAATGTAAATAATTTGTTATGTGAATAAAAAAAATAATAAATCCTATAATAATTATTAAATTTTATTTGTGCTATTATTGTTGATAAATTTTTCGAAGTTTATCGAGCCTTTATTTTTGTGAACTTAATTATAAGACGGTAAAATATTTTTAATAAATTTATGGTTATTTTAAACAGGATGGCCAAGAGAAGAACTTCTGGACAAGACGGCTCGGACGGTACCTCAAACAACCCGTCGGAATCACCGTCGATCGGGTTCCCGTGGCAGTTGACGTCCCGATATGCGGCGCTTAGGGGTGGCGCGAGCGGCTCGGGTTCTGCTGGGCAGTCGGGTCCCGCAGCGACGGCTCCTCGTCATCCAGAGATACTTCGCCGGTCGCGATCCCGCAGCGACGCCCCCACACAGTCGTCCCCGACCGACGGTGATGGCGGGTCATCCGCGGCCGGGGTCCCTATGGTGCCGTCCGGCCTATTCCTTCCTCCGACGATACCGGCGATACCTCGCGTCGATGAGGAGGGTCGACCGATTCGGGAGCAGCTCCCGCATGTGGCACCGCACGAGGCCTATATCTACCGGGAGTTTCCCACGCCTCTTCATCCCGTGAGGGTCTCCGAGCAGGCGGACATAGACGAATCCGTCGGCTCAGCCTCATCCTCAGGTAATTTATTATTACTTTTTTTCCGATTTACAATTTTTTTTTGTAAAAATGTATTATTAATATTAAATTTGATTCACAATGTCACAGCCGCCGGAACGAGAAGGCGGAACAGGAGAGGCACCGTCAGCAACAAGGGACTCGATAGGGCGGTCGAGTCCGCTGGACGGATCGCCATCCCGTTTTCCAACGGGAAACCGGTGGACGCCGCGTTGGGAAACCGGTACACGCGCGCCGCGGGAGGCACCATCCGCTCCAGACTCCCTATGTTGTGGGGAGTCTGGAGCCAGGTTCCTGATGGAGTGAAGGAGATGCTCCATCAGTCGATGTCGGTGAGTTTACTCAATAAATTACCTTTTTTTTAACTATTTTTTTAACTAATAAATTATTTCATTATCGAAAAAAATACTAACAAGTGGTAATGCAGCAATGGTTTGTGGTTCCCGAGGAGGGACGTGACTGGGCGGACAAGACCCATAGGGAGAGGTACCTCTAGCTATTTAATAATTTTTTAAATTATAATTTTTTTAATAAAATTATTAATATTCTTTTTGTATATGTAGGTTCAAGGAGTGGAAGCACGACCTCCGGGAACACTGGAAGAAGTACGGGAGCGACCGTTCGGGTACCCCGAAGGAGTTCGAGTATCGGGAGTACGAGTGGCGGTGGCTTCTTGTCACGCAGTTCAACGACCCTCACAAACAGGTAATTCGTAAACAAATTTGAATATTAAATTAGTGAATTAATTATAATTGTATGTTTTTAAATATTTACTAACGATAATTTTTTTTTAAAAAAGCATCTCGCCCGGGTGAACGCTGAGAACCGGCAACAGAACACAACCAACCATCGTGCCGGTTCGAGGCCGTTTTCGGCCATCATGGACGACGTGCGGCGAGAGCGGCCAGAGGAGAACCCCTATGTGGGGACCTTTCAGAGGGCATATCCTCATTCTGAGGAGGATCTTGTAAGTTCCTTATATTTACTAATTTTTAATTTTAATTACATTTTATTAAATGTATATTAATATATTTTTATAATATATCCATTTAGGCGAGGGTGAGGGAGGCGGAGCAAGATGTCATCAGAGGCATGGTGAACGACACATGGCCGGACACGGCAGAGGATGACATGTCAGAGGCCATGTCCAGGATCGACACTTCAGATCCTACCGTTGGGGCGCGGATTATGGCCACTGCCTTCGCGCAGCGTTCCAACACCTACTACTGCCGGGGTATGGGAGACGCTGGAAAGGGGATCCTGAAGACGACGCCAGGATTTCAGCGCAAGGGAGCCGCCGGAGCCTCAAGCAGCAACAGCCAGACCACTCGGCTACAGGATCAGTTCGCAAGCCTACAGTCTGAGCTGGAAGCCCAAAGAGCGAGAGAGTCTGAGCTGGAAGCCCAAAGAGCGAGGGAGATGGCGGCGATGGCGGAATCATATGCGGCTTCCAATGCTGCGCATATGGAGCGGGTGAATGAAGTCACCAATGCCAACCAGGCGGCTATGGGACAGTGGATGACTGCCTGCATGTCTGCACTTGCGGCCGGACAGCCGTTTCCGCCCATGCCTACGCCTATACCATTACCTCAGTGGCATCCTCAGTGGCCCCAGCCTCAGCAGCAGCCTCCTCAGCCTGACCAGCCGCCGCCTCAGGACCCTCCGAACGGGAATGATGAGATAGATTTTGGGTTTCTCGATCCATAGGCAGAATTTTTGTAATAAATTATTTATAAATTTATAAATTTGTGTTAGTTTTAATTAAATTTTAGTATTAAAAAACTTTAAAGAAATGCCGAAAAAAAAAATAATGTCAAAAATTAAAAAAACATTATTTATATATTTAAAATAATTATTTAATTATTTTTTTTAAAAAAATTTAAATATATCTTAGGCGACGAAATCTATAAATCGTCGCCCAAGATTTAACACCTTGGCCGACGAAAAAATAATATCGTCGCCTAAGATGTAGTGATCTTAGGCGACGAAATATTTATTTTCGTCGCCCAAGGTCAGAAGATCTTAAGCGACGAAAAAAAATTTCGTCGGCCAAGGTGTTAAATCTTGGGCGACGAATATTTTTGGGCGACGACAGGTATATTTGAGGCGACGAAATTAGTATCGTCGCCTAAGAATTACTCTTAGGCGACGACGGAATTAAATTTCGTCGCCCAAGTTCTTCACCGACGGACTTCTGGCGACGACTTCTTGGCCGACGACATGTCGTCGCCTAAGTACTTAGGCGACGAAATTTTTAAACAGGGCGACGATTTTTTTTCGTCGGCCAAGAACTATTTTCTGGTAGTGTCACTTTTTTTTTTAAACTAGTATACCCCTATACTTTGAATTCTCGACTGATTTGCCCTTTTCCCAGCTGATTATGACTGTGACATGCTCATTAACAGTCTAAATAACCCTTCACTCTTATCTCTTCTAGCATAGTAATAGGGGGCTTAGACCTTGCTCTCAAAACCCTACCATTGAAGCTCTTACAAGCATTGTTAATGAGCATGTCACAGTCATAACCAGCTGAGAAAAGGGTAAATCAGTCGAGAATTCAAAGTATAGGGGTATACCAGTTTAAAAAAAAAGTGAGGGACAAAACTGATTTTATGTGTAAACTACAGGGTGTCACAATCATTTACTCCTTGTATATACTTCATAAGATATGAATACAGATATGTTTTTGACTTTATGTTTGATATATAGGTAGGGTTCCATATTTATATACATCTGAGTATGAACAACGAACGCAGAGATTACGTGGGAACTAATCGAGATCATGTGTATGGAAGAATACAAAAAGAATTGTGGAGTACATTATTGTCATTAGATAGATTGATTTGGTGATTTTCTTTTTATCCAATTTGCAATAGTCTACTGAAGAATATGACGACCCATTCTTCCTGATCTTTTAGTTTTTGATTGGAAGAATCCTACTTCCTAATGATTGAAAGGTGGAAGGAATCGATAAAGCTAGCCGGTGGAGATGGTCTCTAAATATTTCGATATTGATCGTATCACATGCTGAACTGATCGATCTATTTAGGCTATTATTTTGACTGCATTTGCATCTGCTTGGTTTGTTTTCGTTAAATCAGAGAAGCATCTGCATGTGGTTCGCTATCAGTTAAAAACCTGGCATGGAATGCATATAAAACACAGAAACTAGGGTTTGGGATTATTTATTCAGGTTGATCTCAATATTATGATTATTATCTGCGTGAAATTATATATGCATGTCTTTCTCATTGACGAGTCAGTAAGTTTGGTTCCATGTAAAAGAAGAAACAGGGGAAAAGATGGATGCATCATCATCATTCCAGCTCGGTCATCATCTGTAATGGGACGGGATAAAAGAAACCCTAGCTAGCCGATGACTAGGTTAGAATTCATCACCCTGCTTTGTCTGTATCATCGAATTACAAACATATAAGAATAAGAATAGAAATAGAAATGAAATAGGTGGATTTGAAGTTTGTTAAAGTCGTTCACGGCGCCGAAATCGCCGGAGACCGATCCCTCTCAATCTAGAAATTACGGTAAAATTATATGTTTTAGCACGTGTATTATTACCTATCTTTTATATGTCGGCATGTCAACCTCAGGAAAGAGACACATCCATAGACAACATTAGACTCCACAGGGTAGTGGTCGATCACTCAATTTGCACATCTTGTGGGTAAGATTCAACTCGTTTATATATAACTTTTAGATGCTTGTAATGTTTGTGGCTAAGAGTCTGCTCATTTGAAAAATAAATTTTTAAGTTATTTGACAGTTACAAATATCGATTTTAGGTCGAGGTAAGTACTACGTGACATATCGTTGGGTCTATGAGTTGGATTTACACCGTACATGGTTACGGAAGTAAACAATTAACATAGATGAAAACGACAGGAAGAAACCTACACCGAAGTTTAGATTGTATCAATCTACAAGAACTACTTGTGAACTTTGTCCTAAAACTAAACAAAACCTAGTGTTGCCCTAGGGCTTTTGGTCGCTGGGTCCTCTGCTTTGTCCTTAATCAGGAATGGCCCTAAACTAAAAAAATTATTAAATTTCACGTTTCTCTTTCACGTCCAAATCACTCCCCACTACAGAAAAAAAAACCCTTTAACTACCATCCCCGCACTCTCGTCATCCCCGTTTCATCTTCTCCCTTTGAAAACTATAACTTTGTGTTATGTATAAATAGGATCAACCTTGGACGCCAAAAGCAGCTGCATCAGCTTCTAAAATACCATCATGAATTGCCCGCAGGATTGGCCTGAACCTATTGTCCGAGTACAGTCCCTGTCGGAAAAAGGCGTCGTGCCTGACCGCTACATCAAGCCCTTGACAGAAAGACCAAGCTCCGACCACCCCATCCACGCCAATATCCCCATCATCGACTTCCAACCCTTGCTTTCATCATCATCAGACGACGACGATGGCCTTCGTTCCGCCACACTAGATAAAATCTCAGAGGCTTGCCGGGACTGGGGCTTCTTTCAGATTGTGAACCACGGCGTCAGTCCGGAACTGATGGACAAGACGCAGAAAGCTTGGCGGGAGTTTTTCCATTTGCCAATGGAGATGAAGCAGGCCTATGCTAACTCTCCCAAGACTTATGAAGGGTATGGGAGCAGGCTTGGAGTTGAGAAAGGCGCCATTCTTGATTGGAGTGACTACTATTTCCTTCACTTTCTTCCCTTTTGTTTGAAGGATTACAACAAGTGGCCTGCTTCCATCCCAGACGGCAGGTATTTCAGACTTATCCCAACTCTCTGACCTATTCTAGTCTCAACTCGATCATTTTCATACGATCGTAAGCAAGATCGAGGTCAAAATATTTATCTTATTTGGTCTAAATAGTAATTGAGTATTAGTAAGCTAGGTTGTGCATGTAGTAAGCATTGTAGTTTAGTTCTTGAGGTAAATGAGATTTACCGTCGGAGTTTAAAGTCCACATGAGGTTTATCTTATAGTATATGTTAAATATGCACATGCTACAAAAAGTTTTTAATGACATAGACATGCATTACGTAAGAAAATAAGATATTATATGAACTGTTGAAGTATATCTGTGACTAGTACCTGTATCTTAATTATCGATAAAGATAATATCTAATTATTTATCGGTTTTTTATTATTCCTTAAAACTTTATATCCGTCTGAGTGATAAGCTAATAATATTAGAATCAAAATGAATTAATACTTAAAGTTGTATTTTCATGGTTTTTCAGGGAAGTGATAGATGAGTATGGGAGAGAAGTAGTCAAGCTGTGTGGGATATTGATGAAGGCTTTATCACTGAACCTTGGATTAGGGGAAGATTTTATTCAAAACAAATTTGGGGGGCAAGATATTGGAGCTTGTCTAAGAGTGAACTTCTACCCAAAGTGTCCTCAGCCAGACCTCACTCTTGGTCTCTCATCACACTCAGATCCAGGAGGCATGACTTTGCTGCTCTGCGATGAACATGTCGCCGGTCTTCAAGTCCGGAAAGATAACAGTTGGATCACTGTGAAACCAGCTCCCCACGCTTTCATCGTCAATATCGGAGATCAAATTCAGGTAACTTTCTTTCTTGGTTTCATTTGTATTCGATCTTTTGATCCGGTGAACGAGTTTGGACGATTTCTAAATCGTATTCTTATTATTTAGACCAAAATTAGTATTCATGAACCAGAACCACATGCAGGGGACATAGTTAATTTGTTTGATGGACACTAGAAGCTAAGGACCAACCATATAAGACCATTTTGGGTCAAAACGTGCATAATTGATTCAATTTATATCCATGTGATGGAGTCGTGTTTATGAAGTCTGAGTTATGCCCCAGATAATGGTTCATGAACAAGTAACAACTTGTTTAAATTAAAGTTTTGTTTTGAGGCAAAAAATAAAAGTATGGATTTGTTTGAAACCTAAGCGACAAACATTATCTTACTTTATATTCCAATATATATATATATATATATATATATATATATGAAGATTCATATAGTTGTTTACTAAAATATACTCGTGGGGAAATTGTATCCATTAACTATCAATCTTTACAAAAAAATCTCTCAAGTTGCTAGTTGAAAAATGAAATTCAGATGCAACCTGTGAAAATTTTGGGTGAATTCCATTTGAATAAATCTTTTAGTAATTAACAGAAGAAAATGGTGGATATATATAGACAATAATTTGGTTTTAGTTAAAAATACATGCTACAATATGTGCACCCAGTTTTGTAACAAGTTCTAGGATTTCTATCGTCTCTATTTTATCTGTCTTGTAATCTACTGTGCTGCGTCAATAAGTTCATGAACTCCAACTAAACAAGTAAGATTTTGTTTGGCATAGGTTTTGAGTAATGCAATGTACAAGAGCGTTGAGCATAGAGTGATCGTCAATCCAGCCAAGGAACGACTGTCACTGGCATTCTTCTACAATCCAAAGAGTGACATACCCATCGAGCCGGCAAAAGAGCTTGTGACGGCGGATGGACCTGCGTTATACTCGCCGAAGACATTTGACGAATACCGGCTTTACATAAGATTGAGGGGTCCGAAGGGAAAATCTCAGGTCGACTCCTTAAAATGTTTGCGAGGATGATTTATCGGGAAAATTCTAGTATATCATATGGTATAACATGTCACACAAAATGTGTGGCTATCATTGATTAAAGAAATAACTAAATGACCATTTACCTTTCAAAAGCTCTTATATGTCACACAATTACACACATTTACAATAAGTATGTCATGACATACCCGTTTTAGAGTGGATACAGGTTTAATTTCTTTTACTGTAAATCACATGATTTGAACATCTTCAATCCCTTCATTTGAATTTAATTGTACAAGTTGTAGTCATAAAGGGATTAGACAGATGAATCAGATTGAGGATAACATCACCAGCCAACAGAGTGTAGTGATAACATCACCAGCCAACTTGTTATATTCGACTGTTACGATCATTGTGTTTACAGAGATCGACATCCTAGCTAATTAATTAATAAAGTCTCCACTGATTGTTGCTAACAATTAAGTTTTATATAGGCCGTTAATTAGTTAAACATAACTAAAATATGTGTAAGTATAGCTGTATAACGATGGCCCTGTGTACTTATAATACTCCTAGCTGCATGCACGACAGCGTGGTGAGTCATTCCATGGCGTTTGATATTATAACTTCGTAGTTTCTCTTTCAAAATTCCTCATTTAGGAGATTTCGGGTTAGGTGTTCAGACAATAGAATATTGCTCTCACTATATAATAACAACATAATTTGTGATCTCTTCGCCTTGGCTAATGAACACAAACATATTCTCTGATCCTCCCCTCTATTAGTTTAAACGATAATTAAACAAAAGACAACAAACAAATTAAAGTTAACAGTAAAAGAGGAAAAGTATAGTGGTCTTCAACTCTTCACTGCTACTTTTGCAGGATCTAAGTAGATATATATATAGTCATGGATTATAGTTGCATCCACCTTGGATTTGTTTTTTTGTTTTTTTTTTTTCACTCCCTTCAATTTGTTGTACGATTTTTGCCATGCGTACCCCGTCTAATTCAATAAACAAATTTACTAGCTAGATTCATCATTGTTAAGCAGTAAAGCACACTAATAGAAATGACGTACTCATTTAATTAACAACCCTAATGTTGTCTACATCGATCGCACTAAACAAAACTATCATAGTTTATAGAATTCACATTCATCTTTTTATATATACATATGCATATATTTTCTACTAAAGCATGAAGCCGTGCTCTAATAGAAGTTTGTTTTTCTATGCTTCAATCATGTAAAAGTCAAGTAATGTAAAATATATATTACGGTTCTTCTGGATAGAAAATAGTATATGTTTAATCCAAATTTAGCACATGTATTCTTCTATTTGAGTAGTTTTGTAATATTTGAGCAAATTTAATAAGTCAGTCAAATATCTAATAGTTTTGTCTGCTAAATACATAAATGCAAATGGCTCGATCTAGATTCTCTTGCTGCCATTCTATATTGTTTATAGAATATTTGTTCTGGTCGACATCTCGGGCAGTTTTGTTTGCTGTTTGAATTATGAATTTATATGTCTATTTTATATTTTTACGTAACACTGTATTATCTTCGGTCTGATATATGAACAGCATGATGTGATATATATATTCAATAATCTCAGTGATCCTTAGCTGCTAATTAAAGATGTTTCTAATAGTTAATAGTCTCTCTAGGTAAGCTAGTCAACTAGATTAGTGGATCATTTAATTGCTCGAGCTAGAATTAATCGATCTATCATTCGTTTAAAGGGCTTTGGTTTAATTTTCAACTTATAGGCACTCGAAAAAGAAATATATCCAGGATATAAGTATAGTTGACACCTTATTTGAACCGTATTGTTGTTGGTGTTGTTGTTATTTAGGTATTTGAACAAGTTTCAGTCTAGGGCTGCATCCGACTTTGACAAGCGTATAGAAACAACCGGACGGTTTTGAGGTCATGAGAAGCCAATCAAGAAGAACAAAGTGCCTCACTCAGATGGAAGACACTGCAGCTAGCTGGTATATATTTGATTGATTAGAGTGATATAAACAAAGGAAGAATTTTATGCAGGATTATCCATCTATATCTGTCATATCAGTTCAGAATCAGAGTACTATGATAACCGGCCAACAACTCATCGATCAGTAAGTTCTTGGAAGGCCAGGACACGAAATGACGAAACAAATTGGTTAAAATGTCTTAATTATGATGATGACAATACACGTTTTGGGTGTAAGAGTTGGAGGAGTTATAAGACAAGAATGGCAACCTAATTCAATCATCCCCAAACCCCAAATAATTCCATGCATTAGGCATTTGATATGGCTTAAAACCATGTCGTTAGAGATACCTGTGGCAACAGATCATCCAGTCTTTGTGATATATTCGCGTTACAGAGTGATGGTTTCATCACGTAAGTATATCTACAATTAATGTCTATATATATGTATGTATATTGGTACAGTTAAACCTAATTACTGGTGTATTAAAACAAATCTATGTACCGGCAAGAGGGATCTGCTGCATTTTTTTTTTGGTCTTGAAAACTCCATTTATCTATACAGATTCTTCAATCAAGCATCTTAGTTTAGCTTGATGAAAGATGTCAAAGAAACTGAATTAAGAAGTTTCAGATATTCTGTTGGTTCTATAAAATTGAGAATAGAGAATTATGTTACATATATCGATCTACTTAAATTAACTTATGAGAAAATTATAGTCAGAGAAAACACCATAAAAATACTTTATCAATTAAAATAAAACTATTTAAAAAAAATTCTCTCATTTATTAATGTCTTGTTATCGCATTTTTAGTGACACTTTTCTAACACTACCAGAAGAAAGGCTTTAGCCGACGATTTTTTTTTCGTCGGCTAAAGTGGGCTTTAGCCGACGAAATTGTCCTTCGTCAGCTAATTAAAAATTTTCGTCGGCTAAAGTGGACTTTAGCCGACGAAATTAATATTTCGTCGACTGAATAATTTTTTTCGTCGGCTATAGTCTGTAAATTTTAGCCGACGAAATTTTCAAAAGTTTAGCCGACGAAATTTTTAAAAGTTTAGCCGACGAAATTTTAAGAGTTTAGCCGAAGAAATTTTTAAAAGTTTAGCCGAAGAAATTTTTAAAAGTTTAGCCGACGAAAAATATAATTTCGTCTATATTTACAGATTTGGACAACAACTCATCTGGAAAAAAAAATTATATGTAGAACCTTTAAATGCAAAAAAGTCGTGAAATAAAATATGACCAGAATGGTGAAATACGTCTACAATTGAAAAATGACGGTATTCCGGTAAAGTCTCGGTGCCGATAGTTGACTTACCCTTATTATTCACTATGCTGTAGATTTGGTTTTTGGTGTCCGATTGACTATTGTGATACCTTTCCGGAAGCGTAACGGCCCTACGAGTCAAACTCATCGCTTTGCCATGACCTATAGGCTTTTTTGGCCATCCGAGTCTGTTTAGGGCTTCAAAATGCAGTTTTCTTATTTTTGATTATAGTTGACCGTTTCGATCGAGCCCTTAACGTTGTCGGATCCAGTTGAATTTTTTACGTTGAATTTTGTTTTGTGAATTTTAGTCATCGGAATCACAACGTGTCTACTATTTACCGTTATTCGGGATTATGGGGAGCCCTATCGTCGGAAGGTAAATGTCTCAAAAATTTTATATGGGCAGTTGCGTCTCATCTACGTAAGAGTTTTTTATATGGAAGGTTTGACCAAACTACGTAATATAGCGGACTGACCTGAGCGTTTTCGTGTGATAAGTGACGATGGATTATGGTTGACCGTTTCGATTGAGCCCTTAACGTTGTCGGATCCAGTTGAATTTTTTACCATAGACGTATTTCTTCATAATGATCATATCTGACGGTCGAATTTTTGTTTGTGAATTTTAGTCATCGGAATCACAACGTGTCTACTAATGTTGTATAACTTGTTTAGTCGGTTATACAACTTTGTGAACCAACTCTACATAGGAAGCAAAATTATTAAAAATCTCGTGAAATAAGATGTGTTCAGAATGGTGAAATACGGCTATGGTTCAAAAATCACGTAAATCGGGTAAAGTCTCGGAGCCGATAGTAGCGGTCAACCCTATTTACCGTTATTATTTCTTATGGGGAGCCCTATCGTCGGAAGGTAAATGTTTCAAAATTTTTATATAGGTGGTTGCGTCTCATCTAAGTGAGAGTTTTTCGTGTGGAAGATTTGACCAAACTACGTAATATAGGGGGAGATATGAGTGTTTTCGTGAATTTATAGACTTTAGCCGACGAAAATATATGAAAAGTCGTCGGCTAAGATTGTTTTTGCCGACGAATAACCTAATATTTCGTCGGCTATAATTAGTTTTTAATTTTTTAATTACATACTATAGCCGACGAATACCCTAACGTATTTGTCGGCTAAAGTCGAAAATTTTTCGAAATTTTCAAGCAAAATTTTTTGGCGGGCAACCAAAATTTTCAAAGGACTTTAGCCGACGAAATTATGAAAATTCGTTGGCTAAAGTCGAAAAATTTTCAAAATTTTCAACCAAAATTTTTTGGCGGTCAACCAAAGAGTTTAGCCGACGAAAATAAAGAATTTCGTCGGCTAAAGTTCTTTATATAGCCGCAAATAAACCCAACACTAGACATATTGCGGCCCCTCCTTCTCTTCCTCTTCCTCCTCCTCCTCCTCCTCCTCCACACAACCACCACAAATAAACCCAACACTAGACATATTGTGTCCCCTCCTCTTCCTCCTCTTCCTCCTCCTTCTCCTCCTCCACCTCCGCCACTCTCTCTCCTCACCACACCGTCTACTCTCCACCCCCACGCGCCCAATGGCCACCTACCGCGCCCTCCTCTCCGCCTCCTCAACCTCTCCAACAACGTCTTCAACCGCACGTTCCCGCCGGAGCTCTCCAACCTCACTAACCTCCGTGTTCTCGACCTCTACAACAACAACCTCACCGGCGTGTTGCCGGTTTCGGTGGCTCACATGACCAACCTCCACCATTTGCATTTGGGTGGCAACTTTTCACTGTATATCACAAAAAAAAATAAAAAAAATGTTTCTGCAGTTTTTTTTTTCAAAACCCAGAAACTTTAGCCGACGATATTCAAACACAATATTCGTCGGCTATAGTATTTTTAAATTTTTTTAATAAGGTTTAGCCGACGAAATAACCTAATATTTCGTCGGCTATAGTTATTTTTAAATTTTTTTATAAGGTTTAGCCGACGAATAACCTAATATTTCGTCGGCTATAGTTATTTTTTTAATTTTTTAATAAGGTTTAGCCGACGAATAACCTAATATTTCGTCGGCTATAGTTATTTTTTTAATTTTTTTATAAGGTTTAGCCGACGAAATATTTTATATTTCGACGGCTATAGTTATTTTTAATTATTTATTACGCACTTTAGCCGACGAATATTTCGTCGGCTAAAGTCTGTGACTATTGCCGACGAAAAATATCTCGTCGGCTAAAATGGGACTATAGCCGACGAAAAAAAAAATTTCGTCGGCTAAAGTCATTACAGACGACCTTTTCCCGACGACACTATAGCCGACGAAGGCTCGTCGGCTAAGGTCTTAGCCGACGAATTTTTTTAACAGGCCGACGAAAATTTTTCGTCGGCTAAAGTGCCTATTCTGGTAGTGTAAACACCACTAGAAATTACCATAATTGAATTCCGGCTCTTGATTACATAGAATCGTCATGAGTCATGAGGCCAGAGGTTCATGCATATAATGTAGAATGCTTGTGGAGGATGGACATATTATAAGGATACCTTGCACCACTAGGTAAGGGAAGAGAATAAGTTTCAATGGTGGAATTATTATTGTGAACGGGGGGCCATTCCCTCTGTGTTTTGGGGACAAAGGTTAAATAACGTAGGTGCCGGAGTTGAAGTCAATCAAGCACGTTTAGTATTTCACCGGCACGTTTTATTTTCTCGCCGGAATATGGCTGATGTCGGCAGCGTACCACCGCCACCGTTAATAATGGAGATGGTGTCACCTGGGATTTCATTTTCATATTTGGACGGACAGACAAAACACGCGACGAAGACTTGGTGTCAAATCCTAGCTCTAAAGCCCAAATAGCTCAAGTGGTTATCTAAAATTTCATAAACAAGTTAGAGGTGGCAATTTCTGGGGCGACAATATAGATACAAATCAAACTCAATATGTACTTGACGTCCTACTTCAGATTGCGTTTAGAATGCTCCCGAAGTATGTGATGTTTCGACTTTCGATTATTCTAACCTATGATGTTAACAGATTGAACACATTTGCGTATAAGACTGTGCTTGACATAGTTAACATCGAGTATTGAAGACCAGCTCGATGAAATGGTTAAGTAAACAATCTATGCATAATGATAGACAACTAGAGATAAACTAGAAGCTAATTCACCAATTGCATAGTTGGTTGGTGCACATCTCCTACTGGGAGAACCAAGTATTTGATCTGTCAAATCGGAAATGCAGAGTAGAAATATAACAAGGAACCTTGAATCAAACAAAATTGATTCTATACAATGAACAAAAGAAGAACACAAACAGCTGGGTAAAACCGTAGCTTAAACTTCTGCGACCAAGAGATTACCGACCATGCTACAGCAGTTGTAGAATAATATGACAAGTTGAGATTTAAAAAGGATCCAGAGATGCAATAAAACTATAAAGAAATAAAAACTTAGACTTGGATCATTGATTCATGTTGACATCAGTCATCACTGTCTTCCCTTCTTTGAGCAAGAAGGGCATTTGTAATGCTGGATATACTCGGCCTTGGATGGTGTTATCTTCACACACTTCCCATGGTACCATCTCTCGCAGATGTCACAGCCAATCCAAAACTCATTAGCGCTGTAATTTCCCCCGCAGCTTCCACATAGAGTTTCACTATGCTCATCTTCATCCTCCACATAATTTTCATTGAGCAATGTACTATTGGTCCTCATTGGTCCATCAGTTGATCTCTGCGAAGTAGAGGTGAGTCTATAAGCCCAAATTTTGTATAAAGGGACAAAGCATCTTGAAAACCCCAAACTACATAATTGTCAACTAGAAAGAGTTTCACCTTTGCGTTGTTCCTGGATTTGCTTCCACTATCCATACTGGGTTTGTCTTTAGTGGGCATCCTTCCAGTTACAACTTCAAATATTGTTGGCAGATCATTGGTCAAGCCAAATAGACGCTTCCTGTTCATGACAGGAACACAAATATGGTTATTTCAGCACACTTGCAATCTCCTGCGTTTGGGGGGCTACCATGATTGATGGCCCGAAAAATCACAATTTAGATATGTTGGGCCATTGGCCTTCACAATCAGGTGTCCAGTATACCATATTATACAATCTACACCAACTATGAAGAAAATGTTCATTGAATCAGGGAACTAGAGGGTGGAGGCATCAAACAGCATAAGGGAGTGAAATTGAAAGCTGTGTGAGGATATTAAGAGATTAAATGCATATAGATTCAGCAAACACTTTCTTTGGATGTATAAGTATGAAGAATTATTTGCAACCAAAAAAATTCTCTTTTCTTTTTGGTGATATGCAGCAACGACAAATATATTGAGGATCGGATATGTAAGAAGAAAAATCAGCCACTGTGTTCAATATATTTCCAATCAAACAGGCACTATAACAATCCATGATTCAAAGAATAGAGAAAAATCAGCACCAGGCTTAGTAGCTTTGAGTTAAAGCAATAATAAGGAAAATCAGCAGAATTGCTTAGACGTAGAACACGCTTGCATAATTCCATAATATCAGTAAACAAAAAAAAAGATTCTTTAAGATTAGCCAAGGAAGTCCAACCCTAGTGCTGAGGAAAATGTTTCACTTCATCCATTCTCCCAACAGAGAGAACATCTTTCTTACTCTCTTGATTGACAAACACGCATATATTCTCAAGGGTCCTTAAATCATGTCTTGTTTATTAGCTGCTAACTCGGATATGAGAACTGCAGATACATTGAGTCTTACCGAATTATACATCTCGATTTGATCTAATGACTAAAAAGGACCTTGACACAAAATAACTACATAACAGGTTTTCTATATTGCTTCATGTTTCACTGTTTAAGAAACAACAGTGTCATATCAATTAGAAGAGTCTTGCTTAAGATGAAAAAAATAACACAAAAATATATATATACAAGAACCAGAAGAAAGACACATGACTAAAGCTAGCTCTGCCTATGTTTTCATGTAAACAAGTTGTATAATCTGCCCCCCCCCCCCCCCCCCCCAAAATTATCATACTCCTATAAAGAGAAAGCAATCAGCCGTCAAATCCAAATCTATGAAATTCAAAACAAAGAAACAACAGGCAATTAGAGTCCATCGGAATATATAAACTGCCTGAAATACATATCTTTGGTGAGTGAATTAGAATACAAAAAAATAGAAACCATGATATTATTTGCACATAAATAAGCATGATTAGAATCCAGTTGCACACAAACCACCTTAACATCCCCACAAACATATAAACTCACGAAAAACATCAAGGAAATGAACAACAAACCTCTCATTCCGATTAAGGCGAGCCCCATAGTAGAAAGACACAGACAGCAACCAAGAATCACTATGCACTGCAATCAAAGACAGCCAATCCTGCCGCTTCATCCCATCTCTCGCGAAATTAATGCCCAACGCAGGCTCCGGAAGCTCTGGCGGCACTTCCTCCGCCGGCAGAGTCACCTCCCACGTCTCATCCGGGTGTCCATACAAACACAAATTCTCCTTCTCTGAAACAAAATAACCAACACTACCAAATTAAACCAAAAAAAAAAAAAACATATCACACTGATATTGAACTAATCATACGCCTTCAACATTTCTACTAATCATAACCTATTCTTCACTTCATTTTCAAAAAAAAAAAAATATATTAAGCATTAAAAAATTAACTATCTAATCATATGCTAATTACTGAAGCTTATAAAAATTAAAAATCGAAGCAAGAACAGACCTGGATCACAGAGCGCGTAGAACTCATCCACGTCTGAAAATCAAAAAGAACAAAGCCTCAACAAACGTCACATATAGACACACACAAACGCATTTGAAGAACCGAATTAGAGGAGAGAGAAAGAGAGAAACCGTTGGTGAGGGCGCGAACGATGCCGGAGCGACGGGCGGCGTAGTCCTTGTAGATCTCTTCGACGCTGCGAGGAGGGCTCGAAGATGGCATTCTGTAATATTCTGATTTTACTTTCTTTTTTTTGACTGATAAGGAGAAAGATCTGGGCTTTAACTGTGGGCCCCCAGGGGACAGCTCATTATTAAAAGTGCTTTTAGTAAAAGCGCTTTTTGTTTGGCTTGGCAATATTTTTTCCTTTTGTTTTACAAAAGCACACTACAGTTTTAGATTGATTCACATTCATACAACAGATACAAGCACACTTGCTGCAGATTTTATGTTATGCAGCAAGCAAAACCCTATTACAGCAATCATGGGAAGAAGCCGATACGGACCCAAGGCCTAGAAGAGCTAAAACAAGGGCTTGCTACAAGTTACAAGCTACTTTATACATCTAATTTACAAGGAGAGACTTATCTAAGAAAATGCCTACTTACTTTAGTATGATTTTGGGTGGGAGGTAGTCTTCCGGAGATGACTCCTCCTCCAAGCAAATACCGTCGCAAGCTTTGAGTGTTACGATAGTATGAGCATTGAGGTTGTGTCGCTTCTGGAACTCTGCGAATCCTCTGCTCAAGACTTGGTCTATCCAAGTTTCCACCACCTTGTACTTGTCCGAAAGATATGCGGCTGCAAGTAGTTGTTCCATGACTTGTGTGTCGATTTCTAGCAAGCACTCTGAATCTGAACCAATGAGCTGGCGGAAACTGTTTTTGATCTGCTTTGATATATTCTCAGCAAGTGCATCGAAATCAACCGTCTTGAATGCCACTGTTTCATCAAATTGATCAGTGAATTCTTGCAACCAGGGACTGGAGTTTTCAGACAAGCAGTCATCAGCATCTAGATGTTGCACTGCATTCTCTTCAGCTGGAAGGTTGAGATCCAGAAACCTAGTTGATGTTTTGTTAGGCCGTTTACTCATCTCTGAGACTGAATGCTGCTCTAGAGGTTTGCCTACACCAGACAGCTTCCTTTTGTTCAGAAAATGAGGGATGCTTTCTTTAGTTGTATTGGAGGATGTTGTCCAGTTTTGGCTTACAGTCCTGCCATCAAGTGTGCATTCAACTGCAATCTGAACGGGCCACCCTTTTGCTTGTGAGATTCTTTCCTCGGAATATTTGGAAGGAGCCCTTTTGGAAGTGAGAGTGCTGCAGCCCTTTTCTGTAGTTGTAATAAACACTGCATTACTTGTGCTGACTTGTCTTCCATGGGAATCTGAAAACTTACCACTTAAAACTGCCTGGGACAAACTATGCTGAGCAACGACATCTGCCTTGTCTACATTTTCCAGGAACACAATGGACAATGGTTTCCTGCAAAGTTCTCCAGCCACGTAATCAACAACTGTCTTACCTCTATACTTTGCATCATAACCATTCAACACTTGACCACCGAACATTGTGTCTGAATGGAGCAATCCGTCCTGAGAATTCAGATCCACACAGATCAGTTGTTCCTGGCTCCCGTATAATACCTCAGAAAGCACACTAGCAATTTTCTTTTTACCATACCTATCTGGTCCAACAAAGTTGAACCATATATCCCTTCTGTGCCTAGCTCCAGTCCAGTGTTCACTTCTTGATCTGCAATGCGCTATTTGTTGGCTAATAGCACTTATAGCCTCAGTTTGCCAGCTCACTCTCTCAAAGAGAGCTCTAAAAAGCATCTTGACATCACTTGGATCAAACTGCCCATGTTTGTCAGCCCTTGAGCAGAATGATGACTGAGCAGTGTAAATAGAGGAATTTCCATTGAATAATTCCACATCAGAAGAGAGACCTGATATGTCATGTTGACTACCTTGATTCAGATTTAAGTTCAACTTACTAGCAGGAGAAGAGCATATTCCTAATCCTAAATCTGTTGTCACAGAAGTCGAAGATGTTGGAGATGTTCGGGTACCCTCAACCATGCTTGAATAGGGCAAACTACAAGAAGACTTGACGCTACCCGATTCAGTATCTTCATCTTTTGTAGGTTTTTCCCATACCCCGGAAGAGAAACTTTCACTCTTGGCCTTCGGAGGAAGGCTGGACTGAGATGAGGATATCTCTTGCACATCTACGGGGATGCATGACTTTTCATTTGAAGAAATATTGGTCTTCTTGCTGTGATTGTGCTTCTTCTCTTCACCAGACTCGAAGCCCACAATAGTTGGAAACAAGTTTGCTAAAGCCAAGGGATGAGATTCATGTGTATTATCCCATTTCTTTTGCAGTCCTGTAACTTTGGAACTCAATAGCACTCCATCGTCTTTGGTCTGCACTGAAGAGACATACACTAATTTTCAAACGAATAATGCAAAAACTACATAATAAATTGTTACTACTCCTCTTATGTTCTAAAAGACATGTAATTTGAAGCAGAGAGTTCAAAACTTTCAACATATAACATATAGTTGAACACCAGGTTGTCATTTAAGCAACCATAGCATGAGATATTCTACACCACATACTGACCAAAATATTACTAGGCATAACTTTTCATACCCCTTTGAGAAATCAAAATTTAGAGAGCTCAATTTCTGGAAAAACATGGGAGTGCAGAAAGGCTTTTCAAGAACATGGTTGTACATGTAGCCATGTAAGAGTTCAGTTAGCAATATATCCATCAAATGCTCAATCTAGCTAGCTGCATCTCTAATATGATGATAATGAACAGCATATGTGTTGATTGTGAATTTCTGATACACACCTTCATATCCAACCCCTTGTTTGTGCTAAGTGGAGCCATCCACATCCAAGAAGGCAAGCTAGCTTGATGCTGACCTGCCGCTGAAGTAGTAAAGCCTGCCTTCGGAAAAGCATATGCTTCTTGATCATCTTGTTCACTGCACTGATGATTGCGGGGAAAGAACCCATTTGAACAGCTTAACAGAAGGTTTAGGTCAGAAGGTGCAGAAAAGAACCCACCAAGTGGAACAAATGACTCCATCAAGCTGGAAATACATTATGACAAGGAAACAATGAGAGAGATTCAACTGGCAAATACAATTAGGAGTCAAACTGAAAATAGAGTCGTAACAAACTGTTCCAGACACATGGAAAAGAAAAACAAATATCAAAACTTGGATGCACACAGCAATAACAGCACCAATAATAAGACTCCAAAAATTTCATTCATTTTTTCCCCCTTTGTTTGATTGAACTATTAGATAACAACTTAAACCCAGACAAATGCATACAACAGTTCAAATGACTTTGATTTTTTAAACAATCATCTCAAGACAGATGGTATATAAACGAGCGAGTATAGAAGTAAAGAACCAGCCAAAGGTGAATACACACATGTTTTATCTCATACTACAACTTCTTGCTCAGATTGAGCCAACATTGAATACAAAAAGAAGACCATGTGGTTAGAGCAGCGAAGAGGAAAAGGACTGTGCTCCTAGAGACATCAATTCTTTTCAAAAGCATGCAAGAATACAGAAAAAAATTACAAGTCTTTACTCTTCTTTTGGTTTCTATAGCCTGATACTTAACGATTCAAGGAGTTGGTCAATATTTCACCAAATAAAACTAATATATTGGCCTATAATCTCACACCTGCAAATGCTATAATGAATTGCCCAATACTTTCACTATAACAGAACAAAAGTACATCAAAAAAGACCAAGAAGAAGAGAGCAACTGATTACAATATTTTTATACCAGAAACTGCTTGCAATAGTATCTGAGCTAAGATTAACATACTAAAATAAAATCTTCATAAGCAAACAGACAACCATATATAAACCAAAGAGGTCAAGCAAAGTCACCCAAGTTTCAAACCAACATAAAAGTTCATAGAGCAACACAACTCACCTGGACCTCGGATATGATTCAGCTCCAACCGATGTGATCGGCAGAAGCTGCAAGTCCCAGTCTTTCTCTACCGACGGAAACATACTCACAAACTTCAAGTAGCTCCCATAACTCGCCGTAGCCCCAACGAGCCAAACACTTCCCCGGTGAACTTCTACCAGCCTAGTCAACTGGGCCACCACATATCTCACCGACTCACCCAAACACTCCTCCCCAACTAGCATCTTGAAGTCTCCAATATTCACCACAACTCCAGCTCCCAAACACCTGTCCACTAACTCACCCACCTCGGCCAGCCTCGAACACAAGCACCCTTTGTCGGAATCAGTTAATGTAAACTGAGATAACTCTTTTTGGATCGAAACTGAACTCACACCGGACAGCTCCACCGGTAAGATACCTTCTTTAGTTAACGATGCCATGAACATGTTAAGAGCTTCGTAAGCACATACACCCAGGAGCAGAGGATTCCTGTTTCTTCCTAAAACTTCTCCAATTCTCCGACAATTCTCGTATCCGTTGGCGAAACCCGAGAACGAGAAAACGGGCCGGCGACGACGACCCGGACCCGGATTATGGAGAAACAGAGGAAGAGGAGGAAAAGGGCGGAGGATGGCCATCTTGATTTCGGAGCTCCTGAAACCCCCTTCGGCGAAGACCCGACTGACAACCGGATCGTCGAGAATGGAGAGAATAAGATGCTGGAGCTCGACCTTGACGCAGGACATGGACGACTGGTGTTGCTGGAGCTGATGGTACAGGTGATAATTCTCTGGCTGCCGTCGCTGGTTGGCCTGAGAGCGCTTGATGGCGGCCATGAGGGAGTTCGAAACGGGCGGGTCGTCGTCGCTGAGCTGCCGGGTGGACGACGAGACCCGGTCCAGGGATACGTTGAGGCAGAGCTCCAGCGCCTTGAACTGTAGCCGCGGCGAGTAGGCCGCGTTGCGAGCACGCGCGCAGGCCTCGCGTAGGGCGGAGTTGGGGAGGGAGAGTAGAGCGGAGACTGCGTGGAGGGATGTGGTCTGCGCGTGGCTTCTGCGGCGCGCGACGGACACCGCCTCGTCGAGCGCGTGGGTTGCCTCCGGTGTTAAGCATTGCCTGGCCGCAGAAACTGGCGTAGGCATCGCCGTAAAAACCGAAACAAATTCTGGTTACTTCCTGAAGTACTGAACCGGGCAGAACCTTTGTGTTTATTTATTGGTAAAATATGTGTATGAATTTAGAGGAGAATATATATAAGCTAAGCTAGGGTGAAGAAGGAAGAGGAACTGGGTGGTGGGGCCAGAAGAGAAAAGGCAGAATGAAGAGCAGGTAAGCTGGTGACTGGTTAAGAATAGATTCTGTGTTGGACAGAGTATCATATCTAACAGAGGAGAGAGAGAGAGATGATGATGGGTGTTTGAAGGAGGGAAAGCAATGAAAGAAAATTATAGAAAGATGCTGTGGCCACTTGCTTTTAGGACTAGTGATGAGAGACTGAGTGGGGCACCGACTGAGCGTCAACGTCGCTGTCTGCTTACGTGGCCAGCACGGTGGTGACGGCGATGGAGCACCGTTTGTGGTGGTGTACTGGGTGTTTATGATCGAGTTGACTCAAACGTATTCAACTCATCAGCATGCATTATTATATTCGTATCAGACTACGAGTAGATTCATATAGTATCCATCTCTGATTCTCTTTTATGATCTGGCGCCAAAATTTCAACGGGTTGTTTATTTATTGTGGATACTTTTTCTTCACGACTGATAATTTGAGGTTAAACATGTAGATAGGTAATTGCTGTGAGGCCATCTCCGTTAGAGAGCTGAGGCCATCTCCGTTAGAAAAGGGTCCAAATAGCCCTGGGTTACATTTTGGTCCCTAAAATTCACTATTTACATAAACAGGGAGGATTATAATTTTGACTATCTTCAACTGTAAAGGGTTATAAATTTCAATATTATGTTATTTTTTTTATTTTTTTTAAACATATAGCATTTTACAATTATACTAGCATTTCTACTCTTAATTTTGTAACACAATCTTACTTTTTTTTTATTTAAGATTTATAGTGTCACGTGTCGGTTTATAAGCAATTATTCAGATTTTGGATTAGATTTTATATCCTCTTATATCTACGTTATATTCTCAAATTTATCAAATACGATTTTGCGTGCCACGTGTTAAATTATAATTCATTCTCAATATTTTTGAACAAATTTTGTGTCCATATTACAAATCTTATCTGCAGCCCCAAACTCAATAAAATGTGTAGTTTTGCTTCCATTCTTCATCATCTCTTCCTCTTCAATCACTGTCTTTCACAAAGATTTTAGCAAACATCTGCAATGAATTTCAATTGGCGTGCCAAGTGGGAGAAGATGACTACAAGAGAAGAGGAAGAGATGCAAGAAGAAGAGGAGGATGAGGAGGAAGAAGTTGATTCCAACCTCAGAATTGCAAATCAAATGATGGCATATGCAGGAAATTGGTGGGCGTATGAGCAACTTCAACAACAACCACAATGGGGTGGCTCTGTTACATGTCACGCTTACAAAAACCGACAACGTGAGCTAGCTAATCAAAGGTTGTTGAACGACTACTTCGTGGAAAATCCAGTGTATAACGAGGTGGAGTTCAGACGACGCTATAGGATGCGGCGCGAAGTTTTTCTCCGCATGTTAGACAATGTTCAAACAGCCAGTCCCTACTTTAGGCAGCCATATGATAACTCCGACCGACCCAGCTTCTCGCCCCATCAAAAGTTAACATGTGCACTACGTATGCTTGCCAATGCATGCTCGGCAGATTCTTTGGATGAAACCTTTAGGATGCCCGAGTCGACTGCGATCAAGAACCTGGGACAATTTTGTCGTACCATTGTCACAATCTACCAGAGGCGTTACCTCCGGGCACCAAATGCAAATGATTTGGATAGGCACCTACAACGAGCTGAGAGACGAGGATTTCCAGGGATGATCGGGTCATTAGACTGCATGCATTGGCGGTGGAAAAATTGTCCTACAGGGTGGCAAGGAAGCTTCAGTGGCAAAGCAAAAAAACTGACCATTGTTCTGGAAGCCGTGGCAGACTTTGACACATGGATCTGGCATGCGTTTTTTGGGATTCTAGGAGTGCAAAATGACATCACTGTTCTAGGACGTTCACCATTATTTGATGCTCACACCGCTGGCGAATCACCACACCTGGATTATGAAAATCAATGGTAAGCATCATAATTTTGGTTATTATCTTGCTGAAGGAATTTATCCAAAATGGGCAACACTTGTCCAATCAATAAAGCGTCTTGTTACTGAAGAAGAAGAAATGTATTTTTCAACTAAACAAGAGGCATATCGTAAGGATGTTGAAAGGGCATTTGAGATTTTGCATGCCTGATTTGCAATCATCCAGCAACCTGCAAGGGGTGGAGTCTAGCAAAACTTAACTCAATTATGCTTACATGCTTAATACTTCATAACATGATTGTGGAGGATGAGCGTCATGAGTATCATGATGGTGAGTTCGACGATGATGAACCTGACCCAAATAGATCAAGAAAAACCCGATCAAGAATTTATGATGGTCTAACTTTACCTCGCGATCTGAGAACTGGCAAAATCTCAATGGATGAATACATGCATCGTTATAGGCTTATACGCTCTAGAGCTGCAAACACTGATCTACAACAAGATCTTGTGAAGCATCTTTGTCATCGTGTCTTATAGTCTATAAACTATTATTTTTGTTGTTTTTTTTTTTGTAAACAAAATTGATTAAAGATAAATAAAATTATAAATGAGAGGCAGGAGTTGCACGATCTCTACCTCTTCACTGGCAAAACAGGGGACGATTTGGAGATCTTCATTTCAGATAGAAGAAAAATTGGAACCCTCGACACTGAAAGACTTATGCCCAACGACATAGAACCAAAATTTCTGAAGCAAGTTATCAAGTAAGCTCTCTACATAGTGGTAATTTGAGAACTTATATGGCTTCACCTTATGTGAATCAAATATTGAGGTTATATTCAAATTGTTTTTTTCAAGTTTGATGAATGATATATGAGAATACCCATTGGTTGAATTTGTTGTATAAACATTTTTGAATAATTGCTTATAAACCGACACGTGACACTATAAATCTTAAATGAAAAAAAATAATAAGATTTTGTTACAAAATTAAGAGTAGAAATGCTAGTATAATTGTAAAATACTATATGTTTAAAAAATATTAAAAAATTAATAAAATAACATAATATTTAAATTTATAACCCTTTACGATTGGAGATGGTTAAAATTATAGCCCTCACTATTTATGAAAATTCAGGGGGCCAAAATTTAGCCCGAGGGCTATTTTAGCCTTTTTCCATTAGAGATCATGACCTGAATATGAACAGATCCTCTTCATTCATTTTAATCATGCATGGATTCTAAAAAAAAATTAATTTAGTCATCGACATTAAGATTAAGAATTTATGTCACAGATAACTACTCTTTTTAGATACAGTCGAAGAACTTTATATTAAAACTAATAATTTTTTTTATAAAATAATAATTTTACTATAAGTGAGCATGAAACGATTAGTAAGTAGTTCTATCACAAATTTCATTATACACATTCTTTACTATTTGTCTATTCGTATATTGTAATAGAAAGACGTGTAGTTGCTCTTTGTTTGCATGTAATTTTTACAAGATATTTGTTAAAATGGTTCAATGATAATGAAAGGGGTATTCAAATCAATACTACTACAACGAGAATAGTAATGTGTTATTTTGTAGGTGCTTGGCAGATCCACCCTTAAAAAGGGCTAAAGTGTTGATAAAGGCTTAAAATCCGAAGACATTGTTTGCCGAATGGGGAAGAATATTGAAGTCAAGTATAACGATTTCATCCATGGACCCGAGACTAAAGAGCTAAATAGTTTGCTTACTAAGGATATTGGTAGAGTGATGTGATTCGTAACTCTGTGGCAATGAACCAACCAACTTGGTGGAGCTGAAGGAAGATGAGAGGTTGAAGCTATGTACTAGACTATTGGTAAGTTTAGATGGAGTTTGTGTAAGGTTCCTTTTGCAGCATGTTTTACTCTAAGTTCATAAAAAAGAAGTTTGGTAAAAAAATTTCAGCTTTTCTTTGGCAGACTAATGATACTGCAATATGGATTTTTTTATTAATCATCAACTTACTTTTGCATTTGTATTTAATCCAAAATCTGGTTATGTAGACATGTGTTTTTATACTGATCGGTTATTTTGATGATTCCATATTTTCATCAGACAAGTTTTTGATGATTCCATATTTTCATCAGACAAGTTACTGTTTCCATTACTCTTTTAATTTTTGGTAGATTTGCTATGAAATCGAATACAACCAAAAGATGTATGACCGGTTAATGAAGGTGGCAAACAAGACATACACTTCATGAAGGCTAAGCTCTACAAGTTTTTTAAGCATTACAAAGGGGAAAAGGCTCTAAAAGAGTTTGTGCTAGGAGGAAGGATGGATGAGTGGAATTGGCTTAAGCAACACTTCTTGTCGCCTTAATTTCAGGTACGATATGTAATTTAGTTGGAAGTTTAGTTTACATTTAAACCACTATGGTCAGTGTAGTATTTGATTTCACTTTTGTTTTGGAAAATGATGAATTAAATCAAATCATATACCTATATATGAGCCTATGTGATGCAATGTGAAACAATAACTTTTCTATATGTTTTCTTAACAGAAACTCTTAGCTGCAAACTCGGCAAACCGAGATAAATTAACCATGCGTCACCACGCCGGTTGTACACCTTTCATATACAATGCAGACAAACTTAGGGGAGGGTGAATCATTATACTTTATCAATGGTTTTCAGGTGGCGTATGATGCCCCACATAACGATATTGCAGCCGAAAAAGCCTTAAGTGTTCTTCTATGTATTTGCTTATTCTTTTACTTCATTTATATGACACTTATTGTACTGGACACTTGCTTTTAGTTATTATTGTTGTGTGTTGCTTTATCTTTATATGTTGTTGTGTGTTGCTTTGTGTTTATATGTTGTTGTGAGTTGATGAAATCTCATATGTTTCAGCTAAGTGTTGTTGTGTTGATGTGTGTTGTTAAGTGTGTAGTATGTATCATATGTTTCATTAGATGCAACATGACTATTAACTCCTCAACTTGTTGTTTTTCTGAAATTGTTGTGTTTTGCTGTGTTTCACAAATTGTTGTGTGTTTAGCTGTGTTTTAGAAATTGTTGTGTGTTTAGCTGTGTTTTAGAAATTGTTGTGTGTTTTGTTGTGACATGATCCATCCTAAATTTTATCCTGAAACCCAAAGTGAGTTATGCGGGGTCCACCTTCAAGAAAAATATACCGAAAATTTCAACATAATCTACCTTGAAAATTGACAACCCTTACCTGAAAAATTCCATATAAACATTTATATTATAAATCATTCATCCTTCTGGAGCCTTCCTGCTCCCCAAGTTTATCACAACATGCCCTGGTTAACTAACAACAGTCTCAAAAGTCATTAGAGCAATTCTAATAAAGAAGGAAAACATAGATAAGAGAGCCAACGAAAGTTGTGTTATTGACTATGTCTCAACTCTGTGTACTCCCGACCTCTTCTAAGCCAACCTGCAATATGGGCATTTGAAACCGAAGAGCCCATGAGAATTTTTTTTTGAAAAATGTTAGTGTGAGTGGACGAAAAATAAATAGATAAACGTATGTAAATTATGAAACCATAACTTAAATATTTTCTCACTTTTCGATAAGCAAGAAATATGTTGCACGCAAGTGTTGATAAAACCTTCATAAGGAAAATCCCTAGAAAACGGACTAGCCCCGCTAGTCTCAATATCGACAAAGATAAATAGTAACATTCATTGAATAAAGTACCAAAATAATAGACTAGCCCCGCTAGTCAAAACAATAACAAAAATTCATAAAGACCTTCATAAAATGAAATATAAAAAAGATGGACTAGCCCTGCTAGTCAAGACAACAATAATATATAAGAAGCAAATATAGACATACAAGTGAGCCTCCCAGATTCAGGTGCCTCCCAGGCAAAAGTACTCACGTACTTCCTATACCTTCACGTTATGATAACGAAGATGGTGCAAGGCTTGCGTGATATCGTCGACTACATCACATCACCCGAAGACGGAAAATGCTTGTGTGACTCCAGTTAAAACGTGGAAGCCACATCGCTTCGAAGGGCGGAACTACATGCTAGCATGAATTTCATAAATAATCCAACAAGTATGGCATAAGAAGAGAAAATATAAATTCATATGAGTTTTCCCAAAACTCATAAATCGAGCATAAGTACGATTCCCAATCGTACTCGAAAATTCCAAAACAAGGAAATTAATTAAATTCAATGACATGTCTCACACGTTAAAATTCTCAATGAAATACAATAACTCAAGTAATTATCATGTTTCAAAAATTAGACAATACACAAATCCTTAATGTAGTCTCAAATCCGGAAATCAAAAGAATATCATAATAGATACCAAAACTATTACCCAACTCAAAATCCATAAATCATTAACGAAAACTTAACAAGTATGTCGGTATCAAATAATTTCTGATATAAGTCATAAGCCGAAATTATAATATATAAGCGCGATAAAAATAATAACGATAATTTATAAGTTCATGCATGCATATTTAATAAAATCAAAATATCCACTCACAAATTTACGCATAAGCTTCTCAATAAATAACCACTCCTCGAGTGTTACCCCCAAACAAAACCTTAACCTGGAATGGAAATCACAATTAATTTCCATGCCTTCAACACATCAACCAATTTACTTCCAAATTCATCACATAATAATCTGGTATAGATTCTAGAGTTACTATGGAGAAGTGTTCATATTACCAAAATTATTTAATGGTCCTCCACGATCATGCATGCCCACATATAATACCAACAATTTCCTTCATTTTCTCTCTACACAACTTCACCCCAAAATTTACTAAGGGCACTCAAAGGGGTTTCCATAAAAGGAAAGTTTCTTAAAACGAGAACTTTCCTAAACTAGCAAGTTTCCCGACAGCAACCAAACTATTCGATTTTTGAAACTACGTCACCAAAAACAGAAATGAAGAGTTGAAGACTACCTCCACGGCTCTCTGCCGGGTTTTGCTACAACATCGGTGCCTTAAAAGAAGAAATTAACAATTTGAGAAAAACCCGAAAATGAACTCGAGCATTAAATTACCAAGTTACCGAACATGGCTAAGTTCTCCAGTAATTAATAGAAACCCGATAAATTGATAAAATTGGGTACGGGGCGTTATATGCTGTGTTTTAGAAATTGTTGTGTTTTGCTGTGTTGTTAAGTTTGTTTTTTGTCATTGTAGAACGATATGAGATAGAAGATCTTAACAATGTTGAGCAAACAACAGCCGGACACTCGAGAGGATGAGCTTCTTCAATAAGTAGACCTCCAATCTCAGCTCGACACATTTGAGAATGTCCTTGGGACCAAGGGAGGGGGAAAATAAAGGGGATTGGGAGAGTTGAAATTGTGGGCAAGGAAAGAGCAACAAGGTGTTCTCGTCCCAATGATATAGTTCTTGAGGAGGTTCAGGAGCACGCCCGACAAGCCCAAAAAGAGGCACAACAAGCTCAAGAGGAGACACAACAAACCCGGAAGCAGACCAGAGTAGCTCATGAGAAGATCCTTGATTATGAGTGTCGTATACAGATGTTGGAGAAGTATGTGCAGTCGCAACCGAGCGGACAAGAAGGCCAACAACTTGAGGTTGATAGTTAAAACTAGGTCCATGGCTTTTTGCTTTTGTGGAACCCTTGATATTTGCCTCTTCTTTTGTTAAACATTGTCTATATAGGACTATAAGAGGCTAGGGTATCAGGGAGGGTTTAAACCATGAATTTTAAACTTGCTTTTTTGTTTGTGTATATATACCGCCGGGAAATTTACTAGTTTTTGAGCTTGAACTTCTTTTGTTATGATTTTGATTTGCACCACGAGTTTTTAACTTTAAATGTGGACTTGAAAATATGCACACATAATTACTGTGTGCATATCAGTAATAATGAATTTTTTTAATAATATATAATTATAATTTAAAAGTATATATATAAAATGTTGAATTAAGTCTTATGTGATGAAAAATGAGGAACTGTCGTCAGGGTTGGATCCTCGCCTAAAACATAGCAACAATTAATAAATGGCCGCGTAAAAGGAAACTAAAGTGACTAATTTCCTTTCGTCATAAATTGTTGACGACAATAATTTCGACGCCTAAACGTGTCAGCGTTTCTCACCTTAGACTAATGTGACGATGAATAAATAGTTGCCTAAGTATCTATTTAGGCAACTATTATTTTTTATTCGTCATCTAATTTCTTATGTGCCTATACTCAAACGACGACTATTAGACAACAAAACTTTTGTCGCGTGAGAACTTAAACGATGAAATTAAGCATTTAAGCGACGAAACATGTTTGTCACCTAAATCTTTTATTCTAGTAGAGATAAAAAGATAACGAAAAGTATACGGGACGTGAGAGTGAAGTGTTATCAACTGATCACAGAAAGAAAAATGACATGCTAAGGTTTTGCATCAGTTCATTATCCATCTCAACTCAAACAAGATTATTCTCAGACCATTAAAAGATCGACACCACGCCTACCTGATATGTTCTTGAGCTTTTCCTCACCGGATCGATAAATTGTTTCTATGAAAATAGACTAGTGAAAATAATACACATACTAATCAATGAATTGAGATTGCTGGGTTAAATCAGTCGGTGAGAAGATGTGTTCATGGGGTCGGTCTGTTTTAAATCTGAAAAGCTGGCAACTGATGAGATCATTGAGATTCCCATTCCAGAAACTAAGCTTTGCTGTCTTGCTTGGTTTGTTTTGGACCACAGCGGTCAGCATGGGATTTAACACAAGTCAATTTCCATTACAGTGCTACTATTCTGTGTCTGAGAGTGAGACATTAGAGAGTATAGTGTGATGGGGACGAGAATCAAACCCTAGCTAGCTACAACAACGTACCACCATACACATACATATCACTCATGATCCTCCCCTCCACAATATCAAAACCTAAAATTTTCTTTTTCTTTTTCTTTTTCCATTTGCAACTTTAATCCAAGGAGAGCGAGCACTTGCTGGAATTGACCCCTACGTACCCATTCCAGACCTAAACGCTTTAATCAAAGGCTTTTCTTCCTCATGACCTAAACGCTTCCGGACTTCGAAAATTCTTCCCTCCACACATTGAAGCCTCACCAAGTGACGTGGAAGAATTTCAGCCACAACTTTTAATCTTGACTAAATTTTGACCAACTCTTCCTTCACGTTCCGTCAGCAAAACGAGAAAAGAAACACAGGTCATATTTGGGTTGAATTGCAGGTAGAAAATTCCAGATTTGAAGTTGTATAATTTCTTCAAATTCAGGCATCCTTATCTTTTATGAACCTTCTTCTTCTCGACCTTGCTTCTGTTATTTTCTTCTTCTTTCCTCTTTTTCCTGCACATGAACACGCCAGATAGTCAGACACCATCTTGAACTACCATTTTGGGTGTCGATTAAAAGAAAACATTTGGGTGTGTGTATTTTAATGCAAGCTCAATATTTTGGGTTTTAATCTAATTTTCTCCTTTAATTTTGATATTTGAGTATCTCTCTTGATCGTGAAGAGATGGTGGAAGGAGAACCAGAGAAAGAGTTGAGGAAGATCGACGAGTTGCAGAGAAAGAGCGGTGGGCGTAACTGTTATTCGCTTTCAGTTTTTTACTTTTTCAATTCGTTAACGGCGTTAATCCAGTGTGGAGGGAAGAACCTCCGTCCAGACTTACCCAGAAACAGCGTCTGATTTGATGTGTGTTTTTGTTTCTACCTTATTTGTTCCTTTTGCCTAGCCTTTCTCAGTACTTACGCCTTTTACGATAAAGGTCCGTGAACTAGACCCTTCTTCTTTTTTTCTTTTTTTTTTCAGCCACCTTCATCATCATCGATGGAGGATCCCTCCAGTTTCAAACAGCACTACTGCAGAAGCTGGCCGTGACAATATTAAGCTTAGGGTTGATCGGAACAATGAAGAACAACTGAACAAGCAAACTGATAGAAAATCACAGTAGCCGGTTCACTGAAAAATTGCTAGTGTTGATACTAATAAAGTAACAAGGAAGTGTGTCAAATGGCCACAGTAATTAAGTAAAACTGTAAAGTATATTGAATTGGTATAAATTCTAGTAAATATTGACGAATTTCGCTGAAATAGCTTAATCCTGTGATTATAGAAAAGCATAAATTGTTAAGGCCGGTTACTGGGGTTACTGGGATCTCCGAATTTACCCGCACTCTAAATTGTTCTATCAAGATTCCACCGACAAGTTCTTCAAATTCTATATATATAAAGAAATATTTTCTAACTAATTAATAAACCCCCGCCCATGGCTTCGACTGTGCTGTCATTCTCACTAGAGAAATGTGGAAAGCCAGTGTCGTTTTCAAATACGTGTATAGTTGTTACCCTCCCCAGAGCCAAAGAGACCTACATTCTCAGTTCCACACCTAGCTAAAATTCTATTTTTCTTTTCTTTTTTGTGATAGAGATGGAAAAGAAGGGAATCTGGACTAATGAAATATCTCATGTGTGTATAGAACCTCCAAATGGAATACACCACAGCAAAGAAACTTCTCTAACTTTACAATTACATGAACCGTAATATGTCAACTTTCCGATCAATTATCTCCCTCGAACGCCACTGAGTACATTAAGATCCGGTGATAGATCAACTATTTTGTTAGACTAATAGCACACTTAGGTTTTTTTTTCTTTTTCTAAATTATGAGCGTGGTTGATAAAATAATTGATTAATTTATATGAAAGTTACATTTACCGATTCATTTTGAGAGTTTTGTTCCAGCAAAATAATTATTAGAGAAAACTTAGCTATTTATTGACAAATTATCTCTTTTAAATTGATAAATTTATTAATTTTACTTATCAATTTTTGAATTTATCAACTTCGTAAGTGTGTTGTTGAAATAAATAAATTTTTATTATTTTTTAATTTATTAATACGGAGATGCTGCGGTTAATCCATAGTTTATTTAGTCAACACTACTCTCACTTACAGGGTTGAAAACTTCTGGGCATCGTTAATATTGCATGCACCATTTCTGAATAATGAAGCTTTTCCATGGATTGATATAAAGTGATGGGATTTGACTTCATTTCTTTATGGCCATCGATCATCTCCATTTTCTTTCTACACCGCGCTTTATACTCAATTTCCTATTTCCCCATGGTGCGTTTTCTCCATCCAGCAATGAGTAAACAAGGGACGACCATATATACAGAGAAAGTCTCTCTTTTTTTTTCTTTTTTTTTTCTTTTCTTTTTATCAGATAAAGTCTTTTTGTGATAGTTGTAAGTTGTGTGCAAGATGAATTAAGGAGAAATTATTATCTGAAGTAATTAAGAACCAAATTTACAAGCTGGGTTTTAGTTGTAAGTTGTGTGCAAAAGGAATGTTCTATTTCACATACTTATCAAAGCACATGTTCCTTCGTTATCTTTGATTCTATCCTTGTTCCCCGATCAAAACTCGTTAAACTCTGCTTAAAACTGTGCATTAATTCATGTATGGTTCTAACTTTGAAATTTGAAAAAAGCTTTCTCAATAAAAAGAAAATCTGGAAAAAAGGAGACGAAGCAATTGTTTAAGGTAAAACATTTTCCAGTCATTTTAAATGTTAAATACAAAATAATAAAAAGAAAAACTGTCAAGTAAGAGGCTAGGGGGTGATTAATCTGGAGTAGCCACGAATTTGTTCAACGTCCTTCTCAATTAGGAATTGAAACCTATTTGGGACCATGATTGAACATGCTTGTCTCATAAAGCTGGTTCGATATGATTTCCTTCATTAATTTCCTTTTCAATCATAATCGATCAATCAGAACTATGCATTATAGTTTTGAATTGTAATCAATAATGATCATATCATCACCCATCATATGTATTAATTGTTCAACAAGTGTCTTCTGTTTGTGCCTTTATATGACACTAGCTGTAAACTAATCTCTCCATGAGATATGATATAGATTTTACAATAAATTGAAGATATATGTATTCTGATGATAGCAAAATGTACTCAATATTGTAATATGATTTTTATAAAAGAAAAAAAAATTACCGTAGAATCATAAATAATACATAGTAATATTGGTACATGACGCAAATTTAAGAAAGTCGGAATATAACATAAAAGCATTAGACATGACACGACATTATAACATACAACTTTAAAAAACAAAACAACGGACATATTGAACCCTCCACTTTACCACCACAATAAGAGATCAGAAAACCAGATCGAACCAACTCGAATCTTCTCCTATTCCATAAATGGTGCAAGGCTTCAACATTTCTCAACTTTATAACGCAAGAACTTTAATAATTTGATTTGAGGATGCATGTGTGTGGAGATTCCTATTCCTTAGTAGGAGATGCGTATGACTATGTACCAGACATTTGAGGTGATCCTTCGACTGTGGAAGACGAAAAGTCTCTATTTCTTTTCCAGGTAAAGAAGAAATATATGATGGAGGTTTGGAAAGAAAAAAAAGAGAGAGAGATTAAAGTGATGAAACACGAACAAGATGTGTTGGGTCACTTGGGTGGGTGGCTCAGTGGCCTAGTTGTTGATGCTATTTCACTTCTATACCAAAAATAGGAACTTATTTGGTTTTAAGCTAGCGGGGAACCTAGTTCTTCATGATTTTGACCAATCCTCACTTTTCTGTGTGATTATTTTGAGGGTGGGGGTCTGGGCTTGCAATGAGTTGAGTTGAGAATTCAGTACTGTGTTTTTGAAAGTGTTCCTCCACTTTGAGTTGCCTCTCGATTCAGCTACACCCACTAAACCATGAGTTTCGTTTCTTTCTGGTATAAGGAGAGTCAAACCCGAATCAACCAGTTGATCTGAACCCCGGACTGAATTAGCTGAATGTGTATTAAATTGAACTAGCATCGGTTCTTTATATCTTGGTAAAACCTTTCAAAGTTTTTATAATCGTCACATCAATTAGAAATGTCTGAATGCGATTAAACAATTTGCAACTTTGTCGACCCCTACCGCTAAATCACCATCTCTGATTCTAGAGGCTAAAACATGATGTCTTCACGCAATACGTTTCACATTGAAAAACATAATCATCTCTAATTAATCGATTATTCGTCACAGACGTCATACACATTCACTTTTTCGTCATCTAATTATCTTTCATATCTTTCCCACAACTCCCACAAGCATCAATAACACCTTCAGAACCCCCACCCACATCTCTCATATGTGCAGTTTTCTCATCATCGCCTCAAGATTCCCTAGATCAATTAGGTAAACCAACTCCCTAAACCCTACAAGTACCAAAAATATAATTATCGGGCCTATCCATCAATGAGGCCCAAAATCTATTGGATGCTCACCTTCAGCGTAGCCCAATAATATTCAAACACGCGGGAACCAACTGACCAAACCGAGTTCACATGTCACGCTTAGACAAAGCTTCGAGTTCTAAAGGGACCCACCCACTTCTGCATTTCTTTCTGGGCGAATCGTCATCTCAGAGAGTCAGCCGCAGATGAGAGTTCAAATTTCAGTGCCGCTAAAATACTATTTTGTCCTTTCCCGTATTTCGTATTTACGTATGTAATGTTTCTTTGTTCTCTTCCTTCTTCAGAGAGAGAAACTTGAAACCACACATTACCTTACCCATAACATAAGAGATCCTCGTGAGATATCTTTCGAAACCCTAGTCTATCCTAGTAGCCAAATACACAGATACATAAAATACAAGTATTATACGTGTATAAACCGGCGGCATTGTGCGATTATGCTGAACCAAAAATACAATAATTCCAAGTACATCAGCATTTTCTGGGCACTATGATTTTGAATCAAAACAGAGGTTCAGGGCTCAGCACATGCATGTTTATTATAAGCAAGCATTATGAATTTCATATATATGCTTCTGTGGCTTCTCTACACTGCATGTGTTTATATGTAATGATCCCTAGCCTTTTTCAAGGAAAATTAAGGGAGAAAATCAGAAACCTAGCTTTTCTCTCCTGCAGAAATATCACTATGTTCCTGTCTCATTTGTCAGATCTTAATAATTAAAAAAGAAGGGAAAAATCATCTCCAAATTCCAAACTCCTTATTATAATATTCAAGAGTATGGCTAAATTAATCCAGCATTATATCTCAAGCGTTAATCATTTCAATGGTTCTAACCTGCCCATGTTTGCTTCTGATCCAAAAGAATGAATTACGTACGAGCTAGCTAGAGTACAATAGAAAATTATTTAGCCAACAGACTTAAGAATACCCAGAATTATAATTAGCTATTATGGTAGTCTCAATTGTATAGTTGTAGGCTTGTAGCTATCATTATGTAAGTTCTATTCCAGAAGTTTGTTCAGGATTTTTAAATTGGGTTTTGGAAACATTCAACTACTCCTTTTGTCTTTTGGGTATATATATTCCACAGCCATCAGCTAAAGAAAGATCAAAGATGCTCGAAATATGCCACTCTGACTTCAAAAATATCAAGCATAATATATATAATAAACTATGCACTGTGGCTAATTATTCCCAACGGGCTGTTGCAGTTGATCGATTCAAATTTCAAATCCATATATATGAAGCAACACAAAGAAAAGAGATCGAATAATGGAAGGAGACAGGTGAAGATGAAAGCTAGCTAGGGTTTGATTATTATGATCATCCTTTTACTGTGTGATCGATACGGCACATGGAAAAAAGAAGGAAAGCCAGAAAGTGAAAAACTAAAGCTGTCTGTGTGTGTGTGTGTGCACAATTAGGGTCGGAGGAACAACATGATGATGATCGGCGGTGGGTCGTGTTTACTCATTTCATGGCCTCCATATGAAAAGTAGGTGATACCGGTAACACAATTGGTTCCTTCTTCCCCACAACAAATTAACTTTTTTTTTGGACCAGTTGCATTGAAGAAGCCCCAACTCGATCAAAACGTTTTACATCATTGACATTCGGTATTCGTTTTATTATTTATTCACAGAAACAATAACGCGGTTAAAAAATTTCGATTGTCTTCTTATAATTGAATCATGTTTATCAGATAATTCATGAGTTTACATTTATATTGTCAAATCCTACTCAGTCTCACGTAACAAGTTAACAACAATGTCGCCTTCTGTGGTAAGCGGATAAATTGGTAAATTATGAGATTTCTTTCCACCCAAACTATCTAGTAAACCGCATTTTTAGAGCTAACTACTTCAGCTAATTAATCATACGTTATATCTAAGCAATTCTGTTGAAAATCATTTATGTAGGAAAAGTGCAGACCAACCATCAAATGCATATATATTTCCTTAATTTACTACATAGTTTGGATTAGCTAGACTCAACATATTTGAACGAAATATATAATTCATTCTATGATGATATTGATTATTGAAGCTAGCACATCTATTCAATTGTACTTGGCGTATTTGAAGTTGGTCCACATTTTGCTTAAGAAGCAAATGACACTAGATGTGAATTATTATTTTTTTAAAGAGTCAAGTTACGACATGACACTAAATGTGATGAGAATGAATCATTCTTATTTAATTTTGTGGTACTTATAACTAATCATGTCAACAAAATCAGAAATCCCTAAACACCTCAATCAAAATCTCTTCATGTTGTTAGAAAAAAATCTCCCCACATGCGGACAAAGGGAATTAGGAAATCTGATCCTATTTATTTAAAACTATCATGTTGAACTTTGTTTCCTCCGCAAACATCTCTATATTATCAAACTTAACAATTTAATGTAAGTTCGTCACCAAATCAGATATTAACGGAATTAATTTATATATTTATTATTATTTTTACTGTGAAATAATAAGTCGAAAAACTTGCGTAGCTAATAGCAAGATTTCCTTTCTTTCTCTTTTTCATTCATTACTATCTAAAGTACTAAAGCATTGACCATAAAGACAAAAGGAAAGAAAAAAAGTTCATGGAAGATTATTAAGTGAGAAAATGATAAGAATGTAAATTCTAAATGGTCCCTTGGAACGACCAAATGTGACTTCCCACCGGTTACGGTACAAAAATAGAAAATTCATTTCCACCATTTTCCACTTGTAGGCACCTCATCACGCCACGTGTACGACCGAAGCGATAGACGGGCCCAGCCAAACCAAAAACCCCAAGAAACCCAAAGCCCTTCACTTTTCAAAGTTGGTGAGACACCACAGGACCACCCTTCGGTTCGGATTTACAGAGGAGAACTCTCTCCCTCTGTCTCCCTTACAAGCATGCAAACCCGGAACCATGTCTTAGTTTCCACTTCTGTCCCTCCCACTTCCCTTTATTACTTCCTTGCCACTCCTTCCCTGAGTTTCCACGTCCATGGAGGTCGAGGCAGTGCTGGAGTTTCTGAAGAAACACGGCTTTTCAGAGGCGGAGTCGGCTCTGAGAGAGGATATGATTGAAAAGGGCGATCTGGGTTCGTTTGACTATGAGAAATTCTTGTTTCCGATGGCTCCTCCTCTGCCGCCGGTGAGGATTCCGGCGAGTTTTCAGAGATCGAAGGTTTTAGGTGTGGTTGAAGTGTCGAGCCCTCGATCGAGCTCCGGGGATGATGAGTTTGTGAGTTTGGGGTCTTCTACAACTAATAAGTGCTCTTCAGGTTAGTTCAAGTTGTTGACTTTCATCAGAATTTAGCATATTTCGTCATCAGTGATTAGTGAATAGTATCACTCTCATCATGTTGAATTGAATTCGTTTACTACTACAATCTCAATTCTCAGCAATCAAAATCTTTTATTAAGTTCTTTTTGAATGTTCAAGATACATAAAAAATGGTATCGATCACTTTCTAGTCTTTCTTAAATGAAATGTGGTATAACGAAAAATTGCTCCTTTTGTCACTGATCTTTGGATGGTATACACAGTTGAATGCATGTTTGGAAAATTAACCAAGCACAGAGCACCTGTAATACTCATTGACTTCAGGCTTTTTAGAATTTCAGTATTCCAATTGTGATGATGATCTTGCTGTTGCTTTTTGTGTGTTGGTTGGTAGTGAAGTATCAGCCTTTTCTCTTTTGCAGAATTTACAAATCCATATGGAATTCGATCTACATCCCCAGGCAGTTCCAAGGCTTCATCTGATGGATTCTCACAATTTGGCACCGCACGCAATTACCATGATTGCGATATGCAAAATGACTTGTTCTGGCATGATGAGAAAGACGATGCAGACTACATGACTCCTTGCTTTGACGGGGTAGATTACTTTGGCTGTCCCACTGAGGATAAGTTCATCATGACTTCAGACACTGACAAGAAAAACGAGGACATGCTGAGGATAATAGATCTGCATTATAAATCTGAAGCATTTCCATCCGAAATAAGTGTTGATTACTTGGACAAGAAATGTCTTACTAATATATCTTCCATGTATGCCAAAGGTGTCTATGTGACAGACTACTATCAATATGAAATGCAACATCGGCTTGAAGGAGGCTCTGAGGAGGAGCCTTCTGGTGAAAAGTTGAACGAAACTAATTTGGATGATTGTCATTTGGATGTTTTCGGCGGTTTTCCTTCCACCAATAGAAGAAGGAAGAGTTCTAGCTACTCTCCTAAAAGGAGTTCCACAAATGGCTGGTTGGAAAAAGGTTCCTCTGATTTACATGGTAAGGTTGCAGAGAAAGATCTTAGGCCGAATGGAATTCACAGCACTGAAGTTGGAAACAGTGATGTAAATGAAGAGTCCCATGATCCTGAGGCTGCTACTGATGAAGACAGTAATGAAGTTTTTATGCACAACACTGATGAGAATGAGTATGAAGTTTTCGATTTAAGAGTCATACACAGGAAAAACAGGTTTGTTGGCTATAGTTTGCTTTCTGTAGCTTTGTTTGAATCATAGCTGAATACGCCTTGTGCATGTCCATTAAACTGGCACTTTTATGTCCTTACATACCAAGTTAAGAATAATTCACCACAATTAAGACATTGACAACTAAATTCACCATCACCAGGAAAAACACTTAGCTTGAGAGGGTGTTCCTGTATCTATGTTTGAATCTTTACATAGGGTTTTGAGCTCGTGCACTTGTTTGTTGGTACTTGATTTGTATCTATCAGCTTTAACAGTGTGTTGTGCCATTTTCAGGACCGGATTTGAAGCAAACAAGGATCTGCCTATTGTGCTAAAGACCATAGTTGCAGGCAGATACTATATAACTGAATATTTGGGTTCGGCTGCTTTCAGTAGGGTTGTACAGGCTCATGATCTTCACACAGGAGTCGATGTTTGTCTAAAGATCATAAAAAATGATAAAGATTTTTTTGATCAAAGTTTAGATGAGATCAAACTTCTTAAGTTTGTAAACAAGTATGACCCTGCAGATGAGCGCCACGTTCTTCGACTTTATGACTACTTCTATCACCAGGTATAACTTTTTGATAGAACATAAAATGAAATCTGATTACTTCATTTGAATATGACTTGTTAATTATTATCTCAGGCAGGGAAAATGGTGATTATTGTCTTTATCTTTCCTGCTATGATTGGTTGGAATTTTACAATAGCATGCTATCAGAAAATTATTTATTGTGCTTAAATTTCTGCTTTATAAAACAGGAGCATCTCTTCATTGTTTGTGAACTACTCAAGGCGAATTTGTACGAATTTCAGAAGTTCAGTCGAGAATCTGGTGGAGAAGCGTACTTTACATTAAAGAGGTTGCAGGTTTGTCTGACTATGCTATCTCTCCCTCTCTATGTTCTCATAGTTTCAGTGGTCTTGATTGTTAGAAACTTAGAATGCCTCTGTGTGGCCGGGATATAGCTCAGCAGAAGTGACTTATTTTGATTACATCTACCTTCAAGCACATGTTAATTTGATGAACATAGCTTTCTGCTGCTTGTAAAATTTTATAAGATGTACTACAGCCAGTATGGAACTTAACCGTGCACTCTTAACAGGCCATAACTCGTCAATGTTTAGAGGCATTGGAATACTTGCATCACCTGGGTGTTATTCACTGCGATCTCAAGCCTGAGAACATTCTCATCAAAAGTTACAGAAGATGTGAGATAAAAGTCATTGATCTCGGAAGCAGTTGCTTTCGAACAGACAACTTATGCCTATATGTACAATCTCGTTCCTACAGAGCTCCTGAAGTCATGCTTGGGCTCTCATATGACGAGAAGATCGACATGTGGTCTCTTGGATGCATCTTGGCTGAGCTATGCTCTGGAGAAGTATATCCCTTTCTGGCTTGGTTTTCATTATATGGAGTTTTTTTTTTTTCCCTTCATTTTGCTGAGTTTTACTGTATATTACTGATTCCATGCTAGATGCTTGATTACTGTTAGGACCTTCGGTGTGATGTTTTCTGTAGTTTACCACCACCTAGGGGGAAAAATTGAAAAAAAAATTGTCTAGTAGAACATTCACTGATTGACACGCAAATAGAGATGATGTTGATGATGATTGTAATGTCTACATTTTGTTCAGGTGCTCTTTCCAAATGATGGGATTGTGACCATCCTTGCACGTATCATTGGAATGCTTGGTCCTATTGATCTGGATATGTTAGTGAAAGGACAGGAGACTGACAAGTACTTCACAAACGAATTAGATCTCTACCACATAAATGAGGTTCATATTCCAAACCTTATCTAAATATTAGGTGTAGAATTTGTATAGATTGTGGTGTCCTCAAATATTCCTGCATGAATAATACGGAAGGCAAAGCATCTTGCTGTTTGACAATTTAACTTATCATTTTAGACAAAGAAAAGAAGCTATACTTTCTTTGTGTGGGTTGTAAAAGAGGCCATCCATGTGGACTAATGCCTGCAATTCCATTCAGGAGACGAACCAATTGGAGTACATAATCCCTGAGGACTCCTCCCTGGAGCAACACCTGCAAGTAACCGATATTGGGTTCATTGACTTTGTCCAAAGCTTGCTCGAGATCAATCCCCAGAGACGCCCAAGTGCAGCGGAGGCACTAGAGCACCCCTGGCTTTCCTATTCATACGAATAGAGTTCATTCTAAAACTTGTGTGGTAATGCATTCCCTTTGTGGCTTTGTTTATATCTCAGTTTTGAAGACCACTTTGTGAGTTGCACTGCATTGTTTGAGTACAGGACTGGGATGCCGCTTCCATATCGCACAGTTTTGGTTTCTGTACATGCTTTGTTAATATATTCATGCTGATTAACATATCCAATTATCCATATATTAACTGTAGAATTAAATTCAGTTTACCCCCTCTAAAATCTTTTGGTGTCAAAATCAGTTCAGTCATGTAACTTTTTTTTAAAATCAGTTCGCCCCTTCAGTTTTCGTAAACACATCAGTCGGGTCTAATTTTTGAATTCCTCTCGAAATATGACGTCACTAAAGTTGTTAGAACTGATAAGGGAACCCATAATTCAGCTTTAAAATAACCAATTTGACAAAATATTATTAAAGAAGATAAAAAAAATGCATCTATTTGGCAAAATAAATGAAAAACAATAAAGGAATTTCAGATATTTCGTTTAAAATGAGGGGATAAAGCTGAATTATGGGTCCCTTTGTTAGTTCTAATGACTTCGGTGACATTACATTTCTAAGAGAACTTAAAAATTGGACTCACTGATATGTTTACGAAAGTTAAAAAAAAAAGTACAGGACTAAACTGATTTTGATACCAAAAATTTAGAAGTAAACTGAAATTTTTTATTTACCGTAGCTCCACCCACATAGTGGTTGACAATTCCATAAATAGAATATGAGTGACCCAGATCATTACAAATGTTATAAAAACATCAGTGGCATTGATCCGGGTTTTAGATGACAATGAGTACAGAGTTCCCGTAGTAGTATGATGCTGTTTTCTATTTTGATTCCTCTTTCAATCACTACACTAGTCATTTTCCTTCCACATTTCTTGCTTCTGCCATGACTTGCACCGAAATTTTAACCCTTTACCATTTTTTTCACTAAAGCCCCAAAATACGTCTCCTTTGATCCATGACGGATGAAGAGTTGAATTTTCTATAGTGTTCTAGAGTATTGAGACTCCAAAAATCTAGAGTTGTATGTTAGATTAGTCACTATTTACAGGTGTTTCACGCAAACTACGAATTAAGGAAGTCGAACTTGGGTTAAAGAGTAGAATTGATCTACCGTATTGTAGAAGTGGAATTCCAGTGAGATCCTACTGGACGTAGAAAGATTGTAATCAGTTTGATAATGATCCAATGACATTGTTCCATCATAAACACTACAAATTTTCACATAAACTGTTTGTGAGGATTTACACCCCTTGGATATGTAGCGTATTGAACCGGTTATGTGGTTCTTCGTGGATATGATTGAGTATTTTTGAAGCTATTTGTCATGGAGACTAAGTCGAGTCTATCTTGGAGGCCAAGACATCTTGGTATAAATCCAAGTTATTATCGATATATCATGGATCTGGTAATTAATGGAGGATTGTTTGGCTATCAAGATTGAGTTATTCATGGGTTAAAGAGTAGAATTGATCTTCCCTATTGTAGAAGTGGAATTCCAGTGAGATCCTTCCGGACGTAGAAAGATTGTAGTCAGTTTGATAATGATCCAATGACATTGTTCCATCATAAACACTACAAATTTGCACACACAAACTGTTTGAGGATTTATACCCCTGGATATGTAGCGTATTGAACCGGTTATGTGGTTCTTCGTGGATATGATTGAGTATTTTTGAAGATATTTGTCATCAAGGTTAAGTCAAGTCTATCTTGGAGGTCAAGACATCTTGGTATAAATCCAAGTTATTATCGATATATCATGGATCTAGTAATTAATGGAGGATTGTTTGGCTACCAAAATTGAGTTATTCATGGAAGATCTTACATAAAAGGAGGAATTTGGACGTAAGAAGCAAGTTGAGTTACCTTGGCAATTAAGGTGTGAAGTAATATACCTGGTACCGTCTATAAGGAAGGTTGGTAAACCTTGGTCCGAAACGTTCATGACATGGTACCCAAGGTGTTTGGTTATATAAGGATTACCATCCTTAATTGAATTGCATAAGGAGATTACATTCCTTAATGGCATTTGAATGCATGAAGTAGTACATGACGTCCAGAAGCATGCAAGGATGGAGTTTAATAATATTTCCTTAAGGATTCATTATTTATATGGATTATATGCTTATTACATGAGGTGATACACGTCCACATATAGTGATTCATAATATCTTTAGTAATATTAGCTATTTTTAAGTTAAATTTTAGTGAAATTAGCTAAAATGTCATTTTGGTTAGTCACTTTAGAAATGAGGCTGCATCAATGTTCTTTATTTTAACTAACATTTCATCAACATTATTCTTTAAATAAAGATTAAATAATTTAAATATATTTATAAGGAATGTATTAAATTATAACTACTCTCATCTGAGTCATCTCGTTCTTTATATTTAGCTAGCGAGATAACTAAAAATGTATTAAATTATAGCTAGCCTCATCTGAGTCATCTCGCTCTCTATATTTAGCTAGCAAGATAGCTAAAAGTTATAATAGCTAAACTTTGGCTAGTCTCCTGGAGCTCCAAAAATATAAAAAAAAAGCTAAACACACACTCTAAAATAGCTAAAAGTTAAAATAAAGGGTCTGCTAAAGTTGCTCTCACGAGAGGTAATTATATTACATATGAGACGTGCACATCTAGCAGATCTCCAAGAATTATATGTGAGGTAAATATCTTTACTAAACATCGTATCTAAGTCTGATACGCGAACTGATACATGCAAATTAATTCAGTAAATATCTTTTTTTCCCATTGGGTAATTACTAGCGGAAAATTTGCCTTGCTATGCAGGTTATTCGTGAACCAATTCTCTATATAAGAGGTTCTAAGTGAACGAGGAAAGACCGACAATTCAACAAACCCTTGCATCACTGCAAATTGGACACCTCTCCAAGAGCACCTAATCTACCAAAAAAGCCTCTCCAGGGAGCACCACCAAAGTCTCATTGCGAGCAAATCTCGCTTCACTCATCATGCCTCATCGTGAGCAATAGTCCGCCCCATTGTTAAGAAGAAATCCTTAGCAAATATCTTTTTTATTTTCGTTGTTTAAACTAGGGCTGACATTGGTAGGTATACCAACTCTATTTACCAATATCATATACCAACCAACTTAAGATTAGTAGGCAAAATCTTGTACCAAAACCAACCATCAAAGTTGGTATACTAACTTAGTTGGTACGGTTGGTAGTAGACCTCTACTAAGTTTAGATTGAGGCCCAACAAATTGTAAGGCCCAACTCATTTGAATCCTTTTTTTGGGCCTCTACCAAGCTTCTATCAATTATCAAACTATTCAAATATATTCAAAGTTTCACACATCATATAATTTCAAATGCAACAAGCTAACAACGTTCAAAGTCTTATATAGAAAATTAAACAACACATGTCCAAACTCCAAAGTCTTATAAAGAAAATTGTGATGTTGCGAGGCCGGGAGAGTGCTAGACTGCTAAACACCAGTCTGGACAGAGGTGTTACTTGGTGTGTTTCTTGCTGCCTCAAAGCCTTGGACAAAAGCATTCTCTACAAGCACAACAACAAAATAAAATATATACACACACACACGAATTATGATTTTATAACAACACAACAACGAGATACTTCATTGGACACAACACAACAACACAATACACATGAATTATGATATAATCAGTAGTTTGATATAGTACAAGTTAATGACATGTACCTTTCTCAAGCTCCTCCAAATCAAAGTAAGTTTGCAATTCTTCTTCTGTTGGAGTTTCATAGAGGTTGAATTTTGTAGGTGCATATCTTAACCAATTAAAAGTGCAAACAAGGGCCTCGACTGTCTTTGGTGTCAAAAAACCTCTGAATGGATCCACAACTCTAGACCATAAGCTGAAAGCATTCTATGAAGCCACAGTTGAGCATGGAACAACAAATATATCCTTTGCTAGCTTCTATAAAACAGGATATACATATTCATTTGCCTTCCACCACTTGCCAATCTCAAAAATCTTGCAAAGAAGGATGACACATCTATCTGATAAATACTTATTAACCTCATTCTGAATGCATTGTGTTTGCTCAGACATCCTTTCTCTAGCTATCTCCTTACTGACTTCATCAAAGTCCTCAAATACAATCCCATCCAATCCCATATCATCTTCATCAGGTTGTACATCATGCTCCATGCTCTCACACCCTATATATTCGTCATACATCTTCATCAATATTGTTTTTAAATCCTCTTCTACTGACTGGATTGTAGCCAGGCTTGCTTTAATCTTTTTCATCGCCATTTTAGACCAATGAAGCTTGTATCTTGAGTTTAGCAGATTCGCTATCATTATGATCTTATTGGTAGACTCGAAACTTCCCCAATACTTATTAAATTTTGTCTTCATTGATGTCGCAACCCTCTTCATGACACGATCTTCTGAAATCATAGCCTTGTTGATCTCACACAACAAAGTAATCATCTCCACAAACAACACATTTGAAGTGATCGTTTTCCAAGCACTAAGTTTTAAGGTAGCAACATAAAACCTCTTCAAAAAAACACAAAATGCCTCTGCATCCCTCTAATTATCAAAAGTTGGAGGTCCAACTTTGTCCCCAAAATAGCTCTTGAACGCCTTATTCTCTTCGGCCATTCTTTTAATTGTCAACACATACTTCAATGCAGGTTTAAGCATGAGATACGTGTTGTTCCATCTAATGATCATATCTAACGGGACATTGGCATTTGCCTTGTGTTTTGGCCACGATCCTCTGCGTGCGGAGCGGAGGTGAATAGCGAACAAAGAGAAAGGGGGAGTGTGCGGGCGTGTCACCTCACGGACGAGGAATATGTTGATTGCGTGGGCTTGACTTCTTGATCAGGCAGAAAGGGGTTCCAGGTGCCACCTCAGATGAGGAATTTACGAGCACAAGGCGGTCGATACTCATGGCGGCATGAGCAGAGCAACTATAAGGAAGATTCCGAGGAATCGGGGTAGAGTCTGGAGAGCTCTGAAGAATTCTAGGCGGCGGTGCGCTAAGAATTGGGGTTGTGTGTGTTTTGCTTCAACGGGGAAGCAGAAACAATGCTCCTGGGAGCGTTGGTGATTCGACTGGGTCGAGGGTTTCAACAAGGTTGCAGGTTGTTTTGTATTTGTTTTTGTTGTGAGTGAGAGAAGTACCTTATATAGTGGGAGCTATCATTGCCGCGAACGAAAAACAACCAGAATCTCTGTTGGACTCTGCAACGTGAAGCACAAAGGAATTGTTCCTCCCATGCAGACCAATCCGCATGTGACACATATCCAACTCGCACAGTTCATTTAGAATAGGACACTGCTTTTGGTGCGCCTCTCAACTGTAGAGTCCTATGCGGACTGAAATTAGGAGCAATCTTATGCCGCGGGGTATCACAGTCCAAGTAGAAAACTAATAGCTTGCGCGGACCGTAAACTCTGTAGCTCAATTCCACCTCACGGGCTATTGCAGCTCGCGGGCCAAAACAAGGCTTTTAATTAATAAGGGCCACATGGATTGGCCCAAAGAGTGTTAAAGACTGTAAAAAGTTAGAAACGATTACAAGTATTCGTGCGGACTCCGCGTGTGTTTTCCTCGCGAACTAGCGAATCAGTTCGCCAGCGCCTAGATGCATTTCGCCTCGCCTAAGCGAAGTCAACAAATAACTCATCCCGCTGAAGGCATTCTGCGCGAACTGTGTTTTCCGTAGGAGACGTGCGAGCTCGCGAGATCCTCACTCCGCGCAAAGTCATTTCGCGCGCGATCTCTGTTTTTGTCTGAAAGTGCACGAGATCTGTTAGTCTGCGCGGAGTCATTCCGCGGGCGGACTTTGCATTTTATCTCGCGTGGTCTTGCTGGCGGGCCATTATTTGTAAACTTTAAAGGAACTTGGGCTCGCCGACCGACATAGACCAAGAACTTAATTAATATTTACATAGACAATTATTGTTCAGTAAAATATTAATTTGGTCGTAAAACCTTGCACTGCTCTAGAATTGCAAACTCCATAAACTTGTCAAGTCTTTGTGATGAACTCCTCACATATTTGGCACAGTTCCAAATGGCAACAATCCCATCCTCCAACTCCTTCAAATCGTCCTTCACGATCAAGTTGATAATGTGACAAGCACATCTCAAAAGCAGATACTCCCCATTAAACATCAAGGTCTTGTAACTAGTAAGCCTCTTCTTCATGTATTGCACAATCACATCATTGGCACTAGCATTGTCTACCATTATAGTGAACACTTTGTTGATCTCCCACTGCCTTAAACACTGCTCAAGTGTTCTCCTAATGTCCTCTCCTTTGTGACTGGTGATGTTGCAGAAGTTGATGATCCTTTTGTGTAGCTTCCAATCGTTGTCCAAAAAATGTGCAGTCACCACCATGTAATTGATATTCTGAATCGATATCCAAGTATCGGTGGTGACAGAGACTCTTGTGTCACTCGCCTTAAGCTGACTCAACAACAAAGCCTTCTCCACATTGTACTTGTCTAGCACTCCCTTAGCAACTTGCTTCCTGGTCAGGGTGTCCAATTTGGTTCTAACTCTTTGCATAAAGCCTTGAATCCCTCCTTCTCCACAAATCGAAATGGAAGCTCATCCTTGATGACCATCTCAATACACCTATCATCACACCTCTTCTTATTCCACTTGCGGTATCTAGTGCCTCCACTCACATTATCTTGATTCAGCCTCGCCTGTGTTGGATCAGTATTTTGAAACAAGAGGTGTGCTTGGCATTTCCTGCTATGGTATTTCATGGAGCTAGTCTCATTCTTCTCTGAGAGGCACAACTCTTTATCATGACAATAGTTACAGGTGCAATATTTGGGATCAATTTTGGCAATACGCACTTGGTAAAATACTGTCACATTGGACTTTTGTTTGCAGGCTCTTTCCTCTCTCGGCCCCAATTTCCTTCATGAGTATCTTCAGATGGAAATGATGGTGCTGCTGGCAGAGGTGGCAGAGATGTTGTTGATGGTGAAGCATGTAAACTGGTAGTCATCTCCTCACTTGCAACAGATGGAAATGATGGTGTTGAGCTTGAATTACCTATACAACCACTATGTGACATGAAAGAGTCCATAGCCTATGTGAAACACAACACAAATCATTGATTACAGATAACACAAATTGTACAAACACAAATTATAGATAGTTCAGCATCATTGATTATACTCATTAATAATCAACATCATAGAATCATAGGTAGCAGAACACAGATATACGAACAAAGAGCAACATCATTAAGAGGTGACAAGTATCGCAGAACAAAGAACAAAGAGCATAGAACACAATCAACACATTGATTAACTCAACATCACAGAACAAAGAGCATAGACCAACATCATTGATTAGTTCAACATCACAAAACAAAGAGCATATAACACAATCAACACATAGATTGATAGATACATACGGAGATTCGAGGCTTGGTGTTGCGAAGTCAAAGGCGAGTCGAGGCGCTACCCTTCGTCGGAGAGTCAAGGCGCTGCTTCGTCAGATAGTCGAGGTGCTGCTGAGTCGAGGTCGCAAGGTGCTGTTGAGTCGATAGCGAGAGAGGTGAGGTGATGAGAAGTTGAGTCGAGGTGGCGGAGCCGCGAAGGTGTTGCGAAGTGCGAACTTGCGAAGTCGAGAGATGAGTCGAGAGGCGAGCACGAGACGGCGAGACTGTGAGTGTATTCTGTTAGGTTAGATTTTTTATTATTTTTAATATAACTCGGTTGGTACATGGTATACTGTATTTTAGGAAAACTTGTACCATGTACCAACCGACTTCTAAAACTTGGTACAGTACTACTGTACCAAAAACTTAGTTACCAACTACTTGGCATACCAATTTGCTTGGTACATGGTTGGTTGGGGTTCAAATTACCACCCCTAGTTTAAACACCCTTATAACAATCTTAGGTTTGGTAAAATATTCCAACAGTTGCTTGGAACAGAGGTCAGAAGAAAGAGCATTATGCTGAACCCAAAAGTGTTGGCACGCCAACATCTCAAAAATACCGGCCAAACACAAACTAGGGATAAGAAAGAACCAGTACTTAGACTACAAGAATATAACAAACAAATAAAATTCCATTGATAACGTTACAAATTTGTAATGAACAGAAAAAAAGAAACAAGAAGAAACAGAAGACAGCCAGAGCTTTCTGATTGGTCTTCTTCTGTAGAGAGCTTATTACTTTTCTAACGAACCCCAATCAATCACTTCTCTCTTGTTGTTGTAAATGGCCGAGTTGACTCAGAGCGAGGTGGCGTACAACTCGCCGCCGAAGACTATGCAACTCTGGAAGGCTCTGCTCAACTGGCTCGGATTCCTGTTCCAGATCTTCGTCCAAGTCGTCAGAGCTCTAGGTCACCACCCTTTACTCTCTTCTTCGTCGTCTTCCGAAGCTTCCTTCAAGTCGTTGCCAGCCGTCGAGTTGCCCGAGCACGACTCCTCCGCCGCTTCCTCCGCCGTGGAAATCGATGCTCCCGATTCTGACTCCGACGATCCTCCGCAGAAGCTGACGGTACTTCTCTCTATCAATCACATGTTACAATTCTATTGAATTTCGGTGAAGTTAAGTTTAGATTTTGATTGTTGGTTGCAGGTGGTGCTTGACCTGGATGAGACGCTGGTGTGTGCGTACGAGTCGGCGAGCTTGCCGGCGATGGTTCGGACTCAGGCGACCGAAGGTGGGATGAAGTGGTTTGAGCTCGAGTGTATTTCTTCTGACAAGGTTCTTTGCTTGACTAGCACTCATTTTGTCATTGTGTAATTGATTTAGCTAAATTTAGGTTGAGTTTGATATGAGATGTTGATTGTTTGTGGGTTTTGAAGGAATGTGATGGGAAACCGAAGGTGAATTATGTTACGGTTTTTGAGCGTCCGGGGTTGCATGAGTTTTTGAAGCAAGTTCATGGGTTTGCTGATCTTGTATTGTTTACTGCTGGACTTGAAGGTTTGTTTGCTCTTGATTTTTCATATTCCTTTTCGGTTTTGTGTTTCATTTTTGTCTCCTTTTATGGAATGTAAGTGTTTTCGATGGTAACAGGTTATGCTAGACCACTTGTTGACAGAATAGATGTAGAGAACCGGTTCAGTTTTAGGCTTTATCGGCCTTCAACAACCAGCACGTAAGTTCTACTTTCTGTGTTTGATCTTTTTCTGTAAGCACGTCGCCTCTCTTTTAGCAGACTTCGTCCCAAGTTTTATATATACTTAAGTTTCTTCTGTCATTGATTACTTGACATTGCTTCTTTAGATTTTGGTTACTTTAGCACTTACAGGCATTGAAACCTTATGCTCAGTTCATGTAGTTTATTAAGGGAGGAGCAGTTTTAGCATAGATATCATATCTTGTACTTTATAGTAACGCTGTTGTGCATCATGGAAGCTATACAACCGAGTTATAAGCTTACAAATTCAGACATAGGCAAGATATCAAAATGTCACTGCTTGTGCTGTTAATGGCCTCATAGAAGTTCCTATGGATGATTTGTGGAGTCACTTCAATGACGGTGTAGGATGCTGACAAATCATAAATTTTCATTTCTAGTCTTGCACACTTAACAAACTTTTTGTGTTGTCAAACCTTTCTGCTTCTACTCCTTTTCTCGATTTGTAGAACATAGAGTTCAGGGTGACCCTGGGGTTCCTTATGTACTTATTAGAACATTTTGTTGGAATTTCCCATGTGCTGTGTTGTTGGTTAAGACTTGAGAATAAGTTTGGTAATTGGTAAAACCTCTGATGCTGGATGAATCAATACAGGGAGTATCGTGAGCATGTAAAGGATCTATCTGGCCTATCAAAGGATTTGGGGCGAATTGTTCTTGTTGACAACAACCCTTTCAGTTTCTTGTTGCAACCTTTGAATGGAATTCCATGCATTCCATTTTCTGCTGGGCAATTACATGACACACAGGTAGGAAGATCCAACTGTGTGAACTTTTATACACTCATTACCTCCGTACTTTTTATCACTCATCTTCCACTTTGTCGCCTCTTTATCTCTTTTCATTTCCCCACACCGTTGTTTTTCAGCTTTTGGATGTTCTTCTTCCACTGCTTAAGCACCTGTCGCTGCAGAAAGATGTGAGACCTGTTCTTTATGAGAGGTTTCACATGCCTGAATGGTTTCAAAAGCAGGGAATCCCTTCAACTAGTTGGAAATAGTAGGATTGGCATATCAAGCTTTCAATTCTGAGCAATTAGTCTGTTCAAGGCAGTGTCATCATTGAATCTCACAATTCTTCTGTACAGCATCACTGTGTACACTGCAAATTTGTTGATACAAGGGTGTACTATCAATAGAGGTCTAAGTGTTGCATCTCACTATCGTATACGGAAGCCATACTTTATAATGTAGATTTGTTGAAACCCTGATTCTTGTGCAACCCTGTTTATATGCTTGCTGTTAGTTCTCTCGGATGCCTTACCATTTTGTCAGAATTTTGTGAAATTGTTGCCAATAATGATTAGTTTACTGATCCCTCGTCAATTTGTGCTCATTTTTTCATGGGTTGTATACTTTCGCTGTCATTTTTGTTATCTGTACTATATATTAAGTAACACGCATTAGATATTCTGATTGTCTGATATTAACATTGTCCAAAACTAGGCAGGTTCCCCATCTGCATTTCACACAGGAAGCAAAGATTTTGTGAGTTCCACTTCTGCCAAACCTCACTGCTAGTCTATATTACTTGAGGAAAGGGAGAAGAATATTGGCCAAACTTTCATATGCTACATAAGAGCAATTACCATAAGATGTCCAGACCTTTCCCTAACAAGATTTCGTATTTTCTTAATCTGAAACGTCCAAGATTAGCTCAGTTGGTTTAACAAAAGCCTTGGAGTAATAAAATAGGGACTGAATTCACGATTATTACACTACATATTCTTAAGCTACAAGCCTACAATATTTGCTAGTCTCCATCTGCTCTCTGGAAAAACCCACAGAACAAGCTAACTCCAAAGTCCAAACATAGAAATCGAATTCGAGCACTTGCACAATTTAGCATCAGGAAGTATATGTTCAGGTCATCATGCTGCCCTTAGATATCTCCAGTACTAGGAAAACTTCCCACAGTTACACAACTCTCGTATCGCTTCCCATGCCACATTAAAATTTATAGAATGAACATAAGGATTAGGCATTGACACACTAAAATTTGGAAGAAAAAAGATATCGGTTATATTGGAGGAATATTGGAGGTATGGTTGTGGTATGCACGTATGGTTGTATCTGAATGATACATGGTGTTGTGGTCTCCCAGATCCAGAGAATACACATACATGACTGTTGTGGTCTCCCAGATCTAGAGGATACATGACTGTTGTGGTCTCCTTCCAGTTTACCTATTTCTGTTTATATGTTACTTGTACACTTTACATTACTTATATATCAAAGTTGTTGTGTAAGAGATTAGTTTAGTTTAAACTAATCTATTTTAAGTTGACTTTAGAGGTGTGAGTTGACTGTAGAGGTGTGAGATTGTGTAAATGTGTAACAGCTACTTATGGGCTGTATACAGTTGCTAGTCTCCTTTTCTGCAGCAGCATGGTGTTTTTGGTCTTAGTGCTACAGCTGTGTTACCTTGTTACTTTAGGTTAGTTTTATGTATGTAAGAGATGTATGAGTGATAAAGTGTGTTTCTCACCCAACTTCTTCTATATATATAGTTTAGGTTTATAACCTTGTTAATTACCAGAAGAAATATCAGATAAGCTTCCGCAACTTTGTGTTCTGGTTTTTCCACCAGTTAAATGCACCAACATAACTTATAAGAAGTAAATTTACAACACCTGTTGTTTATCTTCTTGGTCTCTCTCGATGGATCACAACACCAGTGTAAGCCATTTGTATACGGTGCAGGTCCCTGAAGACATCTTTCATACGCATTCTATTCTTTGGTGATTGCTGCGAGCACGCCAGTCCTATCTGAAGGATTGAATGTAAACATTTCCAGTTTTCCACACTGTGTGTTCATTTTCCTCATCGGCTTCAGTTTCACTGTTTTGATCTCTAAGCATGTAGTTCACTTCATTTCTAGTTGCTGCATGCAGGAGCTGTTTCTTCAACGGTGGCGAGAACAGCAGGGGTCACAATCTGCACAAGCTTCCTTGAATGATGGACCCTCCGACCCGACTGGCCCACGCAACCTTCAACTGCCTACCCCTACCACTTCTTCACCTGGCCCGCATATTGTCCTGTCCAACTCAAAACTTTTTATTTATTTTTTTGTTTTAAATGGTGGACCCCTGACCCGTGCTGGCCCACGCCACAATCAACCGCCTAGACGTTACCCTTTTCCACCTAGCCCGCGTAATTCCCATTCCGAATAATTAATTAATTTTTTTTTTCTCGGCACTATTTTGATGGCGCCACAATCAACCAACCCAGAAGATTAACAACGTCAAGACTTGAATCTTCAAGAACAGAAAGCGCTCAGATTTTTCATAAAACACTCTATAATCTTCAAGAATCTGACTATAATCAGATTCATAGTAATATAAAACACTCTATAATCTTCAAGAATCTGACTATAATCAGATTCATAGTAATATATATATATATATATATATATATATATATATATATATAGGAGCTAGAGATGATGAACTATCGGCACAATAAAGCATAGTAGTCCTGCAAGTCTGCAACTCATGTTTGATATTTCATTATTAATGATAGCCCTCTCTGTGATTCATCACTCACTTGTTGCTAAAACCTTGAAGTAACTAGGGACTCAATCCCTGAGCACAAATGTGTTCATCTTGATAGCACATATGTGCTTAGGGACGCAAACCTTGAGGTAGGTGATGAGGAAATCTATGATGGGTCAAATTTCCCTCCTTATTTGGAGGAGGATGTCATGTAGTTCACTACATGTGAAAAATCTTTCGGTAAAGCCTCAAAACCCATTCAATTAACCAAGAGGCAAGATGCTAGATGAATAGCAAAGTTGGTGGTGTGTATATGTTGAAATGCAAGAGAGAGCCTATATGTATAGGTTTGTGGGTGACTGAAATGTTTGACAAAAGAAGGGAGATGCATTGATGGTGCACACAAACATTGAAGCTTGAATCATGGAAGAAGTTTGAATTCTCTTCCTTGTGCATGGACCTGAAGGATTTGCATGGAAAATGCATGAAGATGTTTGCCTATATAAAGGCATGAAAGCTTGCAGCAAACAAGAACACAAGGCAGAGTCACAAACAAAATAGAGAGATTTGTGATAGTTGTAGGGGGAGCTCATCTTGTGTGATCATCAAGAGTGAGATAGAAAACTCCTAAGTAGAGAGTTTGTGTGTGTAGCAAAACAAAGTGTGTGTGAGAGTGTATCCCTTCAAGTGTGAGTCTTGAAGTAATGTTTCTCTCCGTGTAACCATTATTCGTATAGTAGAGGTTCTTTGTTATTGTTGCCCCGTGGACGTAGGCACTTTGTCGAACCACCTTAATTCCCGGTGTTCTTTCTCATTTTCTTTCCGTTACATTTTACATTTGTGGTTGTGAGTTTCTGGTTTAATTCTACAGTTTATTCTTCCGCATAACCCAACAATCTTCAGTACGTCGAATTTTTCCGCACCAACAAGAAGTATGCATTTGAGCACATACGCATGTATTCATCCTGCTTTTGTTCTCATAGTCTATGTTTTCTTCTTCTGCTTCACTTTCATTGTTGTCAACTCGTAACCACTGGTGTGGTTCACTTTATTTTCTTTCTTTTGTTGCAGGAGTAGGTTCCACAATTTGCAGAAGCCTTCCTGGTTTGGACATGCTTAACAAAGTTTTGGAGATTGAAGACCATCTTTAAGCATTTTAACAGTGGATCTTTTTCCTGTGAACATTTGCAACACAAGGATATCCCCTAACATAATGGAAACTAATGTCACAAAAATTGGCAATAACTTGTAAGTGATGAAAGTGTGAAATCTTCAATCCTGCATCATCAACAGTCCGATATTCTTCTGAGTTTTACTAAAATGTGGCTTTTACAAAACAAGCAAACAGAAAACTTGTTCATGACACAAATACAAACAACCGGAGGCCATGAGCTAGGTTACCACTCAGATCATCAAGCATAGAAGAAATGGCAAAAGGGTCTTATTTGGCAGTAAAGAAACCACAACTCTTAATGTAAATTAATGAACCACAGCTCATTTTTGTATAATTGGCCGGTATTCCTCTTCGTAATTTTCACTTCTTGCCAAACTCTCACTGCTACTCTATAATGTCTATATTACTTGAGGCAAGGGGAAAGGGCCTTACTGTAAAGAGGAACCACAGCTCTTAATGGAATTCAGGATAGGAATCCCTTTTACAACTATCCCTGTAGCCCAAGCTTGTCTATAAAATCAGCAACAAAAAGCAAAAGCTAGCCTTATTGTTCCTCTTTCATTCATTCTGGAATTGATTTTTTCTCGTACTTGGTGATTGACTATTGCCAAAAGATATCAGTCAGATGCACTTATTATAAGAAGTACATAAACAGCACCTGTTGTTTATCTTCTTGGTCTCTCTGTATGGATCCCAACACCAGTGTTAGCGTAAGCCATTTGTATACGGTGTAGGTCCCTGACGACATCCTTCATTGACATTCTATTCTTTGGTGATTCCTGCGAGCATGCCAGTCCGATCTGAAGGATTGAATGTATACACTTCCACACATGTGTGTTCACCTTGCTTAGGTTCTCATAGTTGATATTTTCCTCATCGGCTTCAGTTTCACTGTAATGATCTCTAAGCATGTAGTTTACTTCATTTCTAGTTGCTGCAGGAGCTGTTTCTTCAAGGGTGGCGAGAAGCGCAGGGGCCACAATCTGCGCAAGCCTTCCTGGTAATGCCATCTTAACAAAGTCGTGGAGTTTCAGACCGTCTTTGAACATTTCATCGGTGGGTCTTCTTCCTGTGAACATTTCCAATACAAGGATCCCATAACTATATATATCTCCTTGTCTTGATGCCTCAACACCACTTGCGTACTCTGCAAACTCAGGGCACAATCAAGTATGTCAGCTCTCTTTGTATTATATACTTTTCAGTTTGTGAACCCCTGCAATTGTTTAGTTAGAACTTAGCACCCATGTACTTACTAATATGCAAGGTAAAAAAAAATATCATCGATATGCAAGAAAAGGAAAACTTCATAGTTAGAGCTTAGAGATATATAAAGATTTGTGTAAGAACTGGTAAGCTAAATTTTTTAACTTGAACTAATGCACTATCATAGACTCACATATAGAGGGGAATGTTACCTGGAGCAGCATAACCGATTGTCCCCTTTATTCCAATTGTGCTACTTTGAGTTTGCGAGGACTCTGTGGTGGTTGAGATGAGTCTGGCTAAGCCAAAATCACCTACACGAGCAACCATGTCATTGTCAAGAAGAACATTGCTTGGCTTTATGTCGCAGTGAACGATTGGAGGTTCACAATGGTCATGAAGATGACATAATGCAGAAGCGACATCAACAACAATATTCAATCTTTGAAGAAGGGTCAAACTCATTGATTGGTTTTCTCTGTGCAGCCACTTCTCCAAACTTCCGTTTGACATATATTCAAAAATTAGAGCTTTGAATTCAGTAGCATTGTAATCCATGCTGGAGCAGCATGTTAAGATCTTGACAAGATTCCGGTGCCTGATATTTCTTAGTGCATTGCATTCTGCAGTGAAGCTCTTGGAAGCTCCTCTCTGTTGAAGGTTGATGACCTTTATGGCAACTACATTCTGTTCTTCGTGATCAAGAATCCCTTTGTATACAGAGCCAAAACCGCCTGATCCAATCAGAGTGCTTGGAGAGAATCCACCAGTAGCTTGATGAAGTGTCTGGTAGGTAATCTTTGAGAGGAAGTTGATTGATGAGTCTCCAGCTAATGATTTCTTTCTCATTTTTCTCCTCCAATAAAGAATGAACAAGGCTGCAAACAGAAGAGAGCATCCAATGACCAATAAAATTGTGAACTGCAGTTTGAGTTTTCTCTGCTTTTTGATGATGCATGCTGGTAGCTGAAGTTCAGAAACACCACCACCACAAAGTTTGGTATTACCAAACAAGGATATTGCGCTTCTGTTTCGAAAGATTCCTTCTCGTGGTACCTCACCTTCCAGATTATTGAAAGACAGGTTCAAATATAGCAAGAAGGCAAGTCTTTGTATATCTTTCGGAATTTGACCTGACAAGTTGTTTTGTGAAAAATCCAAGTACCGAAGACCTTTCAAAGAAGCCAAAGAAGAAGGTATCATACCTTGAAAGAGATTCCCTTGTAGGTAAAGAAGTTCAAGGCTCATACATTTACCAATGATTTCCGGAATTCCTCCGGTCAAATTATTTCCAGAGATGTCTAGGGCATATATGTTCTTCAGCTTACCCACTTCCATAGGCAGGCTGCCAGTTAGTGAGTTGTGTGACAAGTTGAGAGAGACAAGGGAGAAAAGACCAATCACTTGTGGTGGTATATCTCCACTTAGCCTATTATGTGATATATCCAGCTTCTGCAAATGTTGGATGTTCCCAATACTAGGAGGAATGTTTCCTTCCAAGCCATTTGCCGACAAGTCGAGTTGATACAATTGAGTGAGGTTTCCTATGGAAGATGGGACTTCTCCTGATAATCTATTACCGTTTAAATCCAGGGATTGCAGCTTTTGTAACTTGGAGATAGAGGTAGGAATGGTGCCTCTGAACAGGTTATCCTCCAGGCCCAAGGCTATTAAATTGTTGAAATTTTCTAATGTTTCAGGGATCACTCCTGATATTTGATTTCCCTGAAAGAAGACTTCGGTCAGTTGAGTTGACAAGTTGGCCACAGAGTTGGATAAAACACCTCCAAAATTGTTGGCACTCATATCAAGCACTTCCAGTTGGCTGCAGTTGGCCAAAGATATTACGAAATCCAAGTCATTAGCAGAAAAACTTCCTAGAAAGTTGTCACTTAAATCGAGTGACGAGAGATCTGAAAGATCTCCAAAACTTTTAGGAACTTGCCCTACCAAATTATTCTCTGAAACATCAAGTTCATAAATCTGAGAAGCATTGGAAAGTGAAGATGGGATTTGCCCTGAAAATTCAATTCCGCCAAGGTACAGTTGTTGGAGATTTGGCATGTTGAAGCCTATGGAGGGTGGAATACTCCCCTTGAACTTGTTACCTGTAAGTGTGAAGGACTCCATAGATGATATGTTAAAAAGGGAAGGAGGTATCATACCAGAGAGTTTATTGACACCAATGCTGAAAAACGATAAGCTTCTCAGTCGGCCTATCTCCTCTGGAATGTTGCCCACCAAATTGTTATATGTCAGACTAAGGAAACTGATTGATGAAAGATTTCCTAAGGAAGGTGGGATGCCTCCCGTCAATTTGTTTTGCTCAAGATTTAAGTACACAAGCTTCACCAATGAGCCAAGGTCTGATGGAATTGTGCCTGTAAGATGGTTTGACCATAAATCTATGCGACTCAGTTCCGGGCAGGATGTCAAGTTGGCTGGAATTTGCCCCTCCAACATGTTGAAAAGTAGAGTGAGATGTCGCAGGCGAAACAAACGATCAACTTGTTGTGGAATCTCACCAGAGAAGTTGTTGTTTTCAAGGTTGATGGACCTTAGAAAAGAGAGATTGCCGATGTAAGGTGATATGGTTCCATTCAAATGAGAATTAGAAAGGTTCAAGGCCACTACTCTCTGATGCCTTGAGCTGCAGGAAATCCCATGCCAGTTACAAAAGTGAAGGGAGTTATTCCATGTGTTCAACAACCCTAGTGGGTCAGTGATTACGGATTCTTTGAATTTGAGTAAAGCAAATTGATCGGTTTCATTTCCAGATGATCTTGCTATGGTGGTGGGTAGGAAGAAGATCATAATGATGAGGGGATAGGTCATGGTTTTAACCCAAAATGCACATAACCTGAGTTTATGAAGCTCCAAGGCATTTCAAGTTCCCCTTCAAGTTTAGCTCTATTTAATTTAACAGAGCCAAGGGAGAAGGACATCAAATTCCGGGGGTAAGAAACTTGAAAGCAGCCCTGCACTAATTAAGTGGATATCGAGTAAGACTTGTGGTATGCATGGTGGCCAAAATGCCAAATACATTAACTTTACTTGCCCCTTCTTTCTTTGATGGAACATAGTGACAAGGCACCATAACATAAAGAGAGAAGAAAAGAGCACAAAGGAGGAGACCAAGCCAAAATCTGACGATCCCCTACTCTATTTCATTACCAAAAGATGTGAGATGAGCGAAAAGTCATTATGAAAGAGCATACAATTCATCCAACGAACTTGAAGTTGCCAAGGAACATGAGAACCGGAAATAAGATAAGGATAATGAAGCACAACGAATGAATCGACCTCAAGCCAAATATGTTTCCAGTCAAGAAATGGAAATGATTAAGAATTGTCTAGCGCCATAAACAAGTTTAGGGCATCCCAGCGCACCAAAGTTGATTACTTTTAACATAGCTAGATTCACACTGGATTTAAATCGGAAGAAAAAGCATAGGTAGTCCTGCAACTCATGTTATTGCCAAACCTTGAAGTAACTAGGGACTCAATCCCTGAGCACAAATGTGTTCATCTTAAGCACATATGTGTTGAGGGGCTCAAACCTTGAGGTAGGTGAGGAAATCTTCCGTCGAATTTTTCCGCACCAACAGGTATGTACTTGATCGAGCACATATGCATGTACTCATCTTGCATACAAATTATTCACCGCATACTCTACAACTCATAAAACAATCAAGTATATATGTCAGGACTACTTAGCTTGCTTTTAGTTCCCTCAGATCCCTATGTGTTCCGTTACAACTCTCTTGTTATAGGATAATTAGAATATTATTGTTCCTGTAAAGTAGATATTTACTCAGTCAGATGTTTATCTAGTCAGTTGTTGACTTAGTCAGTATTGTTATGGTTTGTGGTGGCATGTACCACAAAATAAGGAGAGATTCATGTAATCTTGTTATCTGTAATCTCTTATAAAAGGAGCTCACTCATTCTGATGAAATATACAGCTTTTTCTAAAACACGTTATCAGCACGAAACTCTAACGTGAGTATTTTTTTCCCAAAAAAAAAAAAAAAAACCTTGGTGCTCCGGAGCCACCCTCAACAGCACCCCAGCGTGCCCTCAACAGCACCCCAGCGTGCCCCCTACAGCACCCCGGCGTGCCCCCCCGCACCCCAGCGTACCCTCTACAGCACCCCAGCGTGCCCCCTACAGCACCCCGGCGTGCCCCCCTGCACCCCAGCGTGCCCCCCTGCACCCCAACGTGCCCCCCCCCCCCAGCACCACCGATCAGTTATGCAATTTAAAGTTGAAAAGTAAGTTTTATTATTAAAGTTGGTGTTTTCTGCAATTTAAATTGAAATAACATACTCTTTTACTCCTTTTTTACCCGGGGAATTTGGAGATTCCTTCCCCCTTCTACCATTATGAGAATTATGAAACTATGTTCCTAAATGGACAACGAAGTCCATGTGAATCAAGAGAATTCACTATCGATTCGGACAAAATAGTTCGTAAATGCATCGATAAAAACGAACCAAGTGAGTTCGTAGACCATATATATGCAAAGGTCTAATCCAGATATTAATCTTGGAAAATTTATAGTTGTCGTGGATGTCTTTTAGACTACGAAACTAATACATCATCTGTTTTATTTCAGGATGTCTGAAACCAAGCTCGATTTTGGGAAATTGGACCCACAAGGCATTGAGTATCACCGATGGGTGACAGATGTGGAAAATGCATTGACTGCTAAGGCTATCATCACCACTATCCAACCACTCAATGAAGACCTTATTAATCAACCAACATCAACCATGAAGGCACAAGCTGTCATCATCATAAGGCGCCATTTGGACCCTGCCCTGCAATGGCAGTATATGAATGTCAAGGACCCTAGAGCTTTATGGCTTGCACTTGAAGATCGCTTTGGTAACGTTGCAGACACCTTGCTCCCGGATCTAAAGGAGAAATGGAACAACATTAGGTTCCAAGACTTCAAAACTGTTGCAGATTTCAACTCTGAAATGCTCAAACTTCGATCCATGATTCAATACTGTGAACAAAATGTGACTGAAGCTGACATGCTCGAGAAAACTCTCTCCACCTTCCCGGTTCCTGCAAGGATTCTTGCACATCAGTACCGCAATGAGGTTAGAACCGGTAATATCACAAGTTTTAATCAGCTCATTCGGATTATGTCTGTTGCAGAAAAGCATGATAGCATACTTGTGAGCAATAGTTCAAGGCCAATTGGGACAAAGAAAATTCCCAAAGCGAACTATACAAGCACTTCAAAGGGGAAGCGCAAGGAGTGGAACCCTATTGGAAAGGGAAGATTGGAAGGACGTCTTGGTCCTCAAAACCACTTCAAGAAGGACCACGCATCGCGTGGAGGCCATGGAGGCCGAGGGAGAGGGACAAGAGAAGGCCGAAGAGGCCGAGGAGGCTATGGAGGCTGAGGTAACCCAAGTGGCCGAGCCACCTATGCTGAAAAAGGCAAGGCTAAGGCTTATGAAACTCGAGATAAGGGAGAAAACCGCGGTAATTGCAACAGATGTGGATCAAACAATCATTGGTACAAGCATTGCAAAGCTAGCAAGGGACTTGTTGATCAATACAAAGCATACCGCGAGAAGCTTGAGCTAGAAGCTTACAACAATGAAATAGAAGATGGAGATGTAGCTGATACTAATCTCAACATAACAGACTTCAAAATTGGCAGAGACTCGATTGATGAGACACCGGATTTTGATTAGAGTTTTCTTTAAATTTCCAAGAATAAAAGGCGTTTGTGCCTAATGTTTGACAATGTTTAGTCAATTTCTTTCTGGATTATCAACTTTGTTATATTTCGTTGGCATTATCAATAAAGGCATTTGTTTGTAAACAAAAACTTGATTATATTCTGTCTACAGTAATTTATTTGTAGTATTTATGAATCTATTGTCTACTAGGGCTCACCTTAGTAGCTCATAATGTCTAGAAAAGGAGACTTCTGATAACAGTGTACTTGAGTGGATTATGCCCCACCTACATCGATTTCTCCTAGCCTGGTTATGAGTGAAAAGAGCTACCCAAACGATTATAGATGAAATAACTATTAGCAAAGTCATTCATATACTGCTTCGGGATCAAGTAAAGTGTTTGAATCTTTGAAAATCACCACAAAACGCAGTAAGTACAAAACCAGAATTTGACTGTGTAAATCAGTCAACTTTGACAGAGTACTGGCAACAGACCAGAACGAACCAGATTATGAATTTTATATGGTTGGAAAGCTACAGATGTCTAGTTTCCAGAACTATATCCGGTTTATCAATATCTATTTTATAGACAAAGTTATGCTTGTTTGAATACACAAAGGTCAGAAAACGATTTTCTGAAACAAAGTTTTTTTTTAGTATGTTTCCCGGAGAACTTGAATGTTTCATTGACAGTGGAACCACACACACTATGCTTCGCCATAGACAACTCTTTATCGACTTTATGCCTTGTCGAATATCTTTAACCACAATGATGGGAGGATCTACGAAATTGATCCAAGGGCGTGGTAAAGCCCAATTTATGTTGCCAAATGGCACTATCCTCACCATTAAGGACGCTCTCTATGCTCCTAGGGCCCCAAGAACCCTTTTGAGTAGTAGAGACATCCGAGCCAACGGACTCCATACAAATACGCATTGTGAGAATGGAATTAAATACTTATGTATTACCTCTAATGATTCTGGAAGAAACCGAATATTAGAGAAACTAATGTGTCAGCCAAATGGGCTATGTATAACAACCATTCGAGTTGTTGAATCTAATCATGTCATGATAAATGACTTATGGGATTCAGACACATATAGGCTTTGGCACGACAGACTGGGACATCCAGGTCGTGATATGATGATCCGTATTTTGAAAAACTCAAACGGACATCCCTTCTTCAGAGTGAAAGGAAGAAGTATCGTCAGTTAGATGTTGATGCCGCTACAAACTCCCAGCGGAAAAGAACTAACACCAACAATGGCGCTTTAGTTCCATATCATGCTTCTCAAGTCAATGATGACTTTGAGCTTGAACCAACATCCTCATTGGTCATATCAGATGCTCATCGTTCATTCTGCAAAGCCTGTTCTTTAGCCAAAGTGGGATCGAGACCGTCCTATGCTAAAGACACTAAAGAGAACATTCCATTCTTACAACGTATCCAAGGTGATATTTGTGGACCTATCCACCCATCATGCGGGCCATTCAGATATTTCATGGTACTGGTGGATGTTTCGACACGATGGTCACATGTCGCACTTTTGTCCACAAGAAATGCTGCATATTCTAAACTCCTGGCACAAATTATTCGCTTGAGGGCTCACCACCCAGATCATCCTATTAAGTCAATACGTCTTGACAATGTTGGGGAGTTTACGTCGCAAATATTTGATGATTATTGCATGTCCATTGGGATTGATGTTGAGCATTCAGTTCCCCATGTACATACCCAAAACTGTCTCGCAGAAGCCGCCATTAAAAGACTTCAAATGGTTGGACGAGCTTTGGTCATGCGCACCAATCTACCTACCAGTTGGTTATTGGATATGAGCCGAATATTTCACATCTACGCATTTTTGGTTGTGCAGTTTATGTGCCTATCACGCCACCATTACCCCAAAAATGGGTCCTCAGAGACGAATAGGTGTATATGTTGGATATGTGTCACCAACTATAATCCGCTATATAGAGCCTTTGACAGGCGATCTATTTACCGCACTATTTGCGGATTGTCACTTTGATGAGACAACCTTCCCATCATTAGGGGGAGGAAGGAACAACAATGTTCCACAAAAATGACAGGAATTGTCGTGGTCTGTTCCCACTCTGTCTCATCTTGATCCCCGTTCTGCACTAGCAGATAGTGAAGTTCAGAGAATTAGAGAGCTTGGAAACGTAGCAGATTCGATGTCTGATGCGTTTACTGACCTTGCCAAAGTGACGAGATCACATATACCTGCTGCAAATGTGCCTGCAAGGATAAACATCCCACAAGGAGGATGTGAGGCCGCTGCTCCCGATATAGGAGGCGGTACCACCACCACATTTGGTGGACGTGTGGTGGCTGAGGTCGCGGCTCCCCAAAGGAAAAGGGGGAGACCTGCAGGTTCAATGGATACTCGCCCTATAAAGAGGGGGAGTTTGGCACAACTTAATCCATTGATCATCAACACTCAAAATCCAACTCATGAAATTATTCCTGACTATAGCTATGTCCGTGAGAAGACCAATTTGGAGGAAATTCCAACGGTTGATCCAAGTACAGCGAATAAAGAGATCTCAATGAATTATGCTAGTGTACATGAGATACTGGATAGAGAATCTGTGATGCTTGATGATGCATTTGCATTCTCAGTTGCACAGGAAATCATAGAACATGATGATATCGAACCTCGCTTTGTTGAAGAATGTCAACAGAGAGCAGATTGGCCCAAATGGAAAGAAGCAATCCAGGTTGAATTAGATTCACTAACAAAGAGACAGGTATTTGGTCCGGTAGTGCTAACCCCGCCAAATGTAAAGCCTGTGGGACATAAATGGGTTTTTGTTAGAAAGAGAAATGAGAAGAATGAGGTATTAAGATATAAAGCCCGCCTTGTGGCGCAATGTTTCTCACAACGCCCTGGAATTGACTACGAGGAGACATATATACTCTCCTGTAATGGACGTTATAACTTTCCGCTACCTTGTCAGTTTGGTAGTTTCTGAAAAACTTGACATGCAGCTTATGGATGTGGTTACTGCATATCTCTATGGGGATCTGGATTCAGAGATATATATATATATATATATATGAAAGTTCCTAATGGACTTCCATTACCCAAATCAAGTAGCTCTAAACCACGGAGCGCATTCTCAATAAGGTTGAGACGTTCACTATATGGATTAAAGTAATCTGGACGTATGTGGTATAATCGTCTAAGTGAATACTTGATTGGGAAAAGATATATGAATAATGAACTATGCCCATGCGTGTTTATTAAGAAAACAAGTTCCGGATTTGCAATTGTCGCTGTCTATGTTGATGACATGAACATTATTGGGACTCTTGATGAGTTAAAGGACACTGCAAAGTATTTGAAATCCGAATTCGAGATGAAAGATCTTGGGAAGACACGGTTTTGCCTAGGACTAGAGCTAGAGCACCGTAGTAGTGGAATATTAGTCCACCAGTCAGCTTATGTCCACAAAATGTTGAGAAGATTTAACATGGACAAAGTTCATTCTGTTAGCACTCCCATGATCGTCCGCAACCTAGATCCAAAAAAGGATCCATTTCGTCCAAAGGATGAGGACGAAGAAGTCTTGGGGGCTGAAGTGCCTTACCTAAGTGCAGTAGGTGCATTACTGTATTTAGCTCAATGCACAAGACCAGACATCTCATTTGATGTAAACTTGTTAGCTAGATTTAGCTCAGCGCCCACGCAACGTCATTGGACTGGCATAAAGACAATCTTCCGGTACTTAAAGGGTACGATAGATATGGGCTTGTTCTATCCCTAAAGAGAGGCAAGAAGAAAGGCTTTCATTGCAGGAAGCAAGGACTCCACCAGTGAGGGTGCCGCCACTTGTTCTTTCACCCCTTACACCAACAATCCATGTGATGTGTTGGTTGGTTTTGCTGATGCTGGGTATCTTTCTGAACCGCACAAAGGTCGTTCCCAGACCGATTATGTCTTTACCATGGGAAACACCGCGATATCTTGGAGGTCTACAAAACAAACTCTCGTTGCTACATCTTCGAATCATGCTGGGATTATTGCTCTACATGAAGCTGTTAAGGAATGCATATGGTTGAGAGCCATAATTGCACATATTCGAAGATCAAGTCGTCTAGAATCAACCACAGATGAACCTACATGCATTTATGAGGATAATGCTGCATGCATTGAGCAGATGAAGCTAGGTTACATCAAAGGCGACAACACCAAGCATATTTTGCCCAAATTTTTCTGTAATCAGCAACAACAACAGTTTCTCAAGATCCAAGTGAATCAAGTTCGATCTGAGAACAATGTGGCAGACTTATTTACTAAGTCACTAGCCAAATCCACATTTGAGAAGCATGTGAAAAGTATAGGATTGCTCAGCTTATCTAAGCTAACCTGATTGCTGGAATCAGAGGGAGATGTAGACTTCAGGGGGAGTTTGACATACACATGAAAATTTCTAAATGTGAAGGACACGTTGTACTCTTTTTTTTCCCTTGACCAAGGTTGTTTTTATCCCAAAGAGTTTTTATTACTTGGTTAGGTTTTTTAACGAGGCAACCTAGATAAGTGTCATATTATCGTCTACGACGATCTGCGCTCTTTTACTTGTTCGAGGTCATTTTTTTTCTCTCTTGCCATGGTTTTAACTTGACAAGGATTCTAAGGAGGTATTACAGAAGCATCAAGAAAGCAACATCTACTCTATACGGAACAAGGGGGAGTGTTATAGGATAATTAGAATATTATTGTTCCTGTAAAGTAGATATTTACTTAGTCAGATGTTTATCTAGTCAGTTGTTGACTTAGTCGGTATTGTTATGGTTTGTGGTGACATGTACCACAAAATAAGGAGAGATTCATGTAATCTTGTTATCTGTAATCTCCTATAAAAAGAGCTAACTCATTCTGATGAAATATACAGTTTTTTCTAAAACATCTCTGAAATTGTTGCCAATAAAATCATAAGCAAAGGTAGTAGTCATGCTTACTCTACTATAATGGGTAACTCTATGTGATTTTCAGTTGCCAGATTTCACTGTTAATCTAGATTACTCGAGGCAGGGAACAGGTCTACTCTTTGAGTCTTTGGCCAAAACTTTCATCTTATACATGAAGGAATAATTTAGGTCTTTCCCCAAAATTTCTAATTTACAAGGTTGTCTTCAAGTAATTTTATCTCAAGGAAGTCCTTGAACTAAGTGGAAACTAACGTCACAAAAATTGGCAAACACTTATAAGTGATGAAAGTGTGAAATCTTCAATCCTGCATCATCAACAGTCCGATTCTTCTGAGTTTTACTAAAATGCGGCTTTTACAAAACAAGCAAACAGAAAACTTGTTCACGACACAAATACAAACCGCCGGAGGCCAAGAGGTTACCACTCAGATCATCAAGCGTAGAAGGAATGGCAAAAGGGTCGTATTTGGCAGTAAAGAAACCACAACTCTTAATGTAAATCAATGAACCACAGCTCATTTTGTATAATTGGCTGGTATTCCTCTTTGTGATTTTCACTTCTTGCCAAACTCTCCCTGCTACTCTATAATGTCTATATTACTTGAGGCAAGGGGAAAGGGCCTTACTGTAAAGAGGAACCACAACACTTGTTGTTAACGAAGCATTGATCATTTTTATCTGGAATTCAGGATAGGAAGCCCTTTTACAACTATGCCTGTAGCCCAAGCTTGTCTAGAAAATCAGCAACAAAAAGCAAAGGCTACCCTTATCGTTCCTCTTTCGTTCATCCTGGAATTGATTTATTCTCATACTTGGTGATTGACTATTGCCCATAATTTTGAATGCATCACTTTTTCATAATTGTCTTCAATAATGTATCATTCCATGTTTCCCTGGACACAAATTCCAGTTCCTTGCAGAGAAAGGCCAACTTTGTATCATTATCTTTGTATGATTAAGATTTGATTGTAAACACTTCTGTATAGTCTATGAGAAGGCTTGTAATATTGTATTAAAAGATGATTATTACCTTGGATAATATACTATTAGCTATGTTCTAATCTCCCCCAACAGTTATAAGTACTCTAATAAGCAATTGGGCCAGTACCGCTTCTCACTCTCCATCTGTGATGAACAATCCCTCAACTTATTGTAGTGCTTTTTAGACGACTTTAGAACATTCAAACCTCTCTTCTTTCCTGAAGTTGATCAAAAGACAAAAATTTTGCACCATATATATGATCCACATACTCATATGCATTACTACTAGTCTCATCGATTCATGTTTCCTTTCCAATTTGTGAGAGATCATCTAATTTCACACGTCAAAACGTTTAAATGCGAATAGAAGTGCTTAATGGTAATGGGCATGTCAAAGATTCTAAAGAACAACCAACGAAGGTTGATCAGAGTGGAAGGGGCTCTGGCCGCTTAAGCAAGTGGTCTCGGGTTCGAGCCCTTGTGGATGCAGGAAACTTTCTTGGGAGAGGTCTCCGCTTTGCGCCCGACAGTACCTCGGAGGATTAGTCCTGGACAAACGCCTGGGGATACCTCGCAAGAAGCAAAAAAAAAAAAAGATTCTAAAGAACAAAGCAATTTTTAATTTTCAGTTGATTTATATGTTTGTTGAACCTTTCTTACATGATTTGAAGCAACACATTATCTAATTTCGTGAGTATGACCACGTTTTTTTGTCTGTTCAACTGGCTACCTTACCATTCATGGTAGACCTTCATATTTAATATGCATACTTCTTATGTCACATCAACAATTTCATTCATTTTCGGGGTTAGATTACATCACAAAACTACAGATGATATGGATATGAGCATTACGCATGTGTTACGTCACACAAACGTAATGATTTGTATATATTTTATGTGTATTAATAAAAATTTGAGACAAGATTAGAATAACGTTTACATGATTAGTTATTAATGAAAAGATTTATGACCAGTTACCATTACATAGTCAGTTAACTAAAAAATAATGTTTCTCACCTTTAAATTTAAATATAATAATATTTAATAACTGAACAAAATCACATGCTTATAAAGTTATAATCTAGCTAGCTATTGTGGGCACAAAGTTGAAAGTTCATCTTCAAATGGAAGGAGAGTGAATTGTGAGATCGGCTTAAAAGTTTTATACATCATATAATGAACAGAATGTTTAATACAAAAATGATGATTTATTTGTGATGAAGAGAGATTCTGCAAATTAGAAATTGAAAAACGACAGGACTATTTGAGATTGAAATTTTGCAGAAAGCTGCTCACTTTTTGGAGGTCTTTACCAAAATTGTTTGATTATATTCAAAACCTAAAGCAAAATACAGAATTTCAAGCCACGAAAAAAAGAAAGAAAAAAAAAACCCCAGTTTCCTAATTCCCTGGCCTTCGTCTTTCTTCTATCGAATTAATGTTAATTGACAGATTACTAATAGCTGACTGTTGAAGTTTGAATGTCACATTTTCTGCTAATTATTTTCCAAAAATTGGAATATTGAAATTCTAATAGCTATGCCACATATTGAGATTCTTGACCCTCTGTAGTTTTGGCAATTTTTGCTCTTTTTTCTCAAAAGCCAAAAACGTAAATATACGTCAATAATCGTGAACAACTTCAAAATGAAATCCATGGTTTTGCAGAAATGGATGCTCTCGTGCTTGCACCTCTGGAGGAGCCTAGGCGTATTTATATATTTTGATTCTTCATGCACACGTGTGTTGTGATTCTCTAAACTACTATTTGGTCATCTTTGGTAGTTTTCTGTTGGCTATACAACGCCGTTTGTACTTTGTAGTCTTTTTTGTGCAAATGGAGGTTATCCGTGAACTGGTTTTGTAACTCGGCTACAATTTAGCCTAAATGACAATCAACTTTTTCTTAATCACGTTCAAGTTCAAATTTAGAGAATCTATACTTGTAGAGTTGTAGACTTGTAGTTATTCTCAAACACGCTTTGGTAGTTTGGTGCCCTTCTTCATGCAAAAGAAGATTATCGAAATATGGTTCCTAACTGATTTTGTAACTTTTAAAAACTTTAGTCTAAACGACAATAAATTTTTATTTGCCATCTCTAAATTTAGAAAGTCACTTTTGTATTGTTAAACTTGTTACATTTTTCTCTTTAAACTCCTGTTTAAAAAACTCATGTTCAAAAGACAATCGATTATTTCTTTTTAAATTCGTACTTAACCTTATCATTTGAGATTCAGGCTAAGATGGAAATCAAAAGTTAACTGCAAGTCCATCTGTATATTGTCAAAATTGTCTCGTCTTCATTTTTTGGTGTTTCCTCATCATGTATGATAACATGATTATGAAGAAATTGATTTAGGTTTAAAATATTCGTATTTCCTCGTGATATGTGATCATCACACGTCCATTTCGATAATTGTCATACATATGTTCAAATAATGATTCGACAATATGTAGAGTTTACAATTTTAAGAAAGATTCATACCTAAACCATGATCTGTTCTTCGTATCCGTTATCAAAATAAAAACGACATAATAATGTTTGTTGCATCTACGTTGTTATATTTCCCCATCACATGTGCATTGCACTTCCAACAAAAGTTAACCGTTTTCTCAAATACTTGTGTGACGATACACTCGTCACACGTGTAAACAAATAACCGTCAGCTCGTATATGCGAATAATAGTTCATTTGTTTGTCGTGTTTATCAATTTTAACACTCAAAATCTATATCTCTTCTCCACTTCAGTATGTCTAAGATATCTAGAATTCTAGAATTTTACTTTGCCTTGGTTTTCCTTCCCACCATATAAAGCTTATTGTTCTCTCTATACACACCAAAAAAGGAAAAACCAATAAAGAGAGAAAAGAATGAAACGAATTTACATATAAATGCTGACAAATAATCTCACATGAGAAAACCTATAACTCTATTTACTACTAGCACCAGTTTCTGAAACCTCGACAATTCTCTCTGCCCCTTGGACCTTCTTCTACTTCTTCCCCAATGAATCAAACCAGACAACTTGAACCCACCACTGATGCCTTCAATCCCATTCTTTTCACATGACGAAACTACCCTTCTCCGTTTTCATTTCCATCCTCACCGTCTTCTTCACCGTCCCATTTTCCCATGCACTAGGCTCCGGCGCCCCTCTCGCCGTCAGCTACTCCTCCGGCGCCGTCTGCGGACTGGTATCCGGCCAACCCACGCAGCGCATAGTCTGCTACCTCCGAGGCCAAACCATCAACGTCGAGCCCAACATCTCCTTCTCGTCAATCTCCGGCGGCCGGACCTCCCTCTGCGGCCTCCGCTCCGGCGGCTACGCCCTCCTCTGCTACGACAATCTCCTCTCTCAAAACTCAACCTTTGTTTCGAAAAGAATCTACTTTAGCGAAACCGGTGAGCTCGAAAACATATCCGTCGGAGAAAACCATATTTGCGCCACCGTGGCCGGCTCCGGCGCCGTGAAATGTTGGCGAGGAGATAACAGAACGTTTCCACTTCCATCTGGCTCAGACCAATTCGGGTCCATCTCATCTGGGTCGGGCTTCTCTTGTGGAATGACCAAGAACAATTCAAGGGTCCGGTGCTGGGGGACTAGTACTTCCATGGCCGCCGAGATTGAAAACGGCTTCGGAGAAACGGCAATGGCGACTATCCAAGCTGGTGGTTCTCACATGTGTGGAGTTAACATTACTGGATCAATAATCTGCAGAGGCAACAACGACTCTGGTCAATTAAATGCACCGCCGGGAATTTATTCCGGTTTGGCACTCGGAGATAACCACAGCTGTGCTATTAGAGCTTCAAACCAGTCTGTGATTTGTTGGGGCGGCGAAGGAGGAGAGTTCAGGTCTAATGTGACTTCAGCGACATCGTTTCAGGTGATCGTTTCAGGGTCTAATTTCACTTGTGGATTAACCTCGAGTAAATTTTCAATTGTATGTTGGGGTTCTGGTTGGCCTAGTTCAGAGGTTGAAGGTGAGCTTGGGTTGCCGGAGATTCTTCCAGGTCGTTGTGTACAGTCGTCTTGTAGTGAATGTGGTATTTATCCTCAGTCTCAGAAGCTCTGTTATGGCTCTGGGAACATTTGTAATCCTTGTTTGGTGCCGACGTCACCGCCGCCTGCGGCGGTTTCACAGCCACCGGATTCTCCATCCGGGGGTTTGAAGACGGGGTTGTTAGTGTTCTGCATTGTGGGTTCTATTGGAGGTTTTGCGGGGATTTGTACTGTGATTTATTGTTTGTGGAGGGGTGGTTGTTTTGGGCACAAGAAAGTTCATAATTCAGTTCAGCCTACTATTACTAGAGGTGGAGGTGGTAGTTCCAACAATGGGAATATGCCAAACAACAGCCCTCCTTCAAGATCAGCTACTATTAGGCGGCAGGGCTCGAGGATCATGAGGCGGCAGAGGAGTGGGACTTCGTCGAATAAGCACACTGAGAGGGCTGAGGAGTTTTCACTGGCTGAGCTTGCAGCGGCTACAAATGGTTTTGCATTGGAGAACAAAATTGGCGCAGGGAGCTTTGGGGTGGTGTACAGAGGGAAATTGGATGACGGGCGCCAGGTTGCTATTAAGAGAGGGGAAACTACAACCAAGATGAAGAAGTATCAAGAGAAAGAGAGTGCTTTCGATTCAGAGTTGGCGTTCTTGTCAAGGCTTCATCACAAGCATTTGGTTAGGCTTGTTGGGTATTGTGAGGAGAAGGAGGAGAGGTTGTTGGTTTACGAGTACATGAAGAATGGTGCGCTCTATGATCATTTACATGACAAGAACAATGTCGAGAGGAGTAGTAGTTTGATTAATTCGTGGAAAATGAGGATCAAGGTGGCTTTAGATGCTGCCAGAGGCATTGAGTATCTCCACAACTATGCAGTCCCTCCTATAATTCACAGAGATATAAAGTCTTCCAACATTCTGATCGATGGTAATTGGACTGGAAGAGTATCAGATTTCGGATTATCACTATTGGGTCCTGAACATGACAGTGACTATAGGCCAATGAAGGCAGCTGGAACCGTTGGCTACATTGATCCAGAGTACTATGGTTTAAACTTATTAACAGCAAAGAGTGATGTGTATGGCCTTGGTGTGGTGTTGTTAGAGCTTTTGACAGGAAAAAGAGCAATCTTTAGGAACAGTGAAGACGGAGGAACACCCACCAGTGTTGTGGACTACACCGTGCCGCAGATCATGGCTGGTGAGTTAGAGAAGGTTTTGGACCCAAGGGTTGGACCTCCGGAAATCAATGAAGCAGAGGCGGTTGAATTGGTGGCGTATACTGCAATGCATTGTGTGAACTTGGAAGGTAAAGATAGACCAACCATGACCGACATTGTGGCCAATTTGGAGCGAGCTTTAAGTCTTTGCGAGGAAAGCCCCGGTGGCAGCATATCTAGCGGCTCAATCATCTCTGCCGAGTAGTAGAAGAGTGCAATGTCCTTCCCCAAAACCAAAAAGCCAAACACAGGAAATTTTTGTTCAATTATTTTAATTTATTTTTCCTATGAAATAGCAACTTTTGGTTTTGGGGTGTAAAGATTTAGAGTTCCCTGTCTAACATTGAGCTGTAGTGTAGGATTTCCTGTGCAATGACAGCTTCAAACAAACATGAATTGCATTGTTGGTTGTCCATTAAGGGTTCAAATTTCTCTTCTTCTTCTTCTTCATCCACGTGCTGGCTTACAGAATCACAAACTGAGAGTGTGAATATCATTATTGTTTAATGTTTCAATGCATACATGAACCGACCGATGAGAGCATGCTTGTGTACAAAGAAATGTGAAATCCTGACAGTCCAATTCACACAAAGGTGAAGGACATGGTTGTCTGGCGAATTGGGAGAGCAACTATGGAGTTGGAAAGGGTCAAAGATTGTGAAGATAGGAGTCGCTTTCCAGTTTTCTAAAACATAAATGTGCTTTGTGCTTGGGAGCTGTTGATGTAGAGCCCGCGGTGGTCAGTCTTTTAGAATTTTTCGATCCCCAAAGTAATGAGGTTGGCATGGTCCAGCAAGGAAAAAAAGAAGAAGCAACCAGGAAAAGAGTTTGAGTCGCACTCTTGGACTTTGAACTTTCAAGCTCATCCATGGAGAATCTAAAAGTTGAACAGTACGTCTCTACCCCAACAAAATCGTCATCGCGAGTTAACGTAAAATCTTTTCACGGTTTTTTTTTTAGTGAATTATGTTTTTATGATTTCTCATTTATCTGAACGTTAACATATATCGAATCATTTAAGAACATTAAAGATGTTTACATTGACATGATCTAAAAGTTTAATCAAGAATTGAATCAAGAGGAGGCGAGGGTTGGTCCATTAAATAAAACGGTGGCCTTGCTGCTAAAAGTAATGGATTAATTTAAGAAGATAGCAATAGCATGCTGGAGTTTTATTTATGCTCCCCAATTAATATACCTATTTATGAAACTATAAAAGAAGTATGAACTCTGGAGATTTGGGGTTGGCCGGTGACACTCCACCTCCTCCGTCGTTCAAATTTATTAACAATTGTAGAATCTGTTCATATGTGACATCCATGTGAATTTGCAATGAATATGAACTTTGATAAGGAATTCATTATTCATTATTGCAATTTATATTCGTTCTAATACTATACACATTGCAACACCCAAAAGGGAGGATAATGTAAGACTTTGACTTTTGAGGTCATAGACTTGTAATCTGATTAGAAGTTTGGAAGATTAAAATAGCCGTTGGACTGCTCTATTTAGACTATAGAATATGGATGGACAAAAGTCCGCATTTACTAACTCCCCATGACCCGTGGTAACTTAAATGACTTTTCTTGTACTTCAAGTCTTGTTTTCACGGAGATTTCACTTCCCTTTACGTCTTGTTTGGTTCATTTCCTCACCAAAGATCGTAAACTCTCACACAAATACAGATGCGTAGTGGTGTAAAGGGAAGGAATGAACTAAACAAGACGTATATAACTATAGTTGAGAGACTAGACTTTCGGACATCGCGAATTGATTTTAGATGCTTCTTGTCATACAATAAATGTGTTAAATGCACAGTGACCTTTACATATAAATGACTAATATTACACCGTATACGTGCACCGTCATGTATACGCTGTGTTATAACAAAGTATTATAACTGATCATATGATCATATGAACGTCATTGCTGGCTTCAGTGTGAAATGTGGGGAACTAATGTTGCAATCAGGTATACATTTCACAGTCAAATAAACAATAATAATAATTAAAAGAAAAAAGATTGCAGCGACCAAGTCCAAACTCTGTAACAACCCAGACACACGTGTACGCGTTTAACTAAATCCAATTAACAAATTTAGAAGAAATTCAACTTCTGTTTCATTCGCGTCTGCGCCGTCGAAAATAATCTAAGAAATTTCTGAAATCACAGACTCAAACCAATCTACTAGAACTTGGAAAGTTCCTCCAGACTCGAACCAGTCCCTACTTCACCAGACATGACGTCAAACCTTGGAAACTTCATCACCCAACATGATGATAATGTAATCGGAAAACAACTTTATGATTGCTAGTGTGTGTTGACTAGGATTAGCTAGTCAAATTTCTGTTCTGAATTCGAAGTGTCACATCAAGTGCAGATGAATAATGTAAAACAGTTGGAGTGGCAATTACTTCCCAAGTATATGGAAACAGTGTCAAAATTCTGCCTAGGCAAGACTAGTTCCTCGGCAGAGAGGGAAAAAGACATGCTTAGTACAACTCGAATTCAGTATGGGAGTATAATGTATTACACTCGTCGATCAGATACGGGGGTGTCTTCTTTGCCTTTTCTCTTCTACTTCATCCATCCAATCTGATAGCCAGAGGAGACCCTTGTAACCATAATATGAAGCTGCAACTAACAGCACCAGAAGGGTGACAACCAGAAGAAATCGCTTCACGTGGGCAAAAATTTTCTGTTGAGATGAGATGTCACTGTTAGCAATATGATGAAGAGGCAGTTCAAAGTGCTGAGGGTTTTCATTTTCAATAAAATACATACTTGTAGTGTCGAGATTTGAGGCACTTCCTGTCCCCGTTCACGCCTTCTTTTCCTTTTCGGTGCAGGCTTATCAGTATCTGGTTCCTTCACCTTCAAGACATATGATGGCATAAGAATGATGCACAAACACATATTGATGTGCACCAGGATGATGTTAATGGTATTACCTCCACAACTTTAGGTCTGCGTGAATGTAATTCTGAATCAACAATCTTTTGTTTGCTTTTGCAATTAGAGTCGCAAGGTAGGAGTCCAAGTCCAAATTGATTCTTAGTTATATCTTTGGGATCAGTACCAGCATTGCGATAGGCCGCCTGCACATCATGACATAACCACTCCCTTCTCAAGGTCTGGCATCCACAACGAACAGTAACCTTGCAGATGACGTTCAAAATCAAATCAGACAGATAAAGCACATTAAATAGTAATATTCACTGCTGTTATATTTCCCAGACTGAAAGCTGGCTATGACTCACATTATTGTCCCTCTATTTACAATACACAGAAAAATTTAGTATAGTTTTCAAGTGATCATTCCTCTCTCATACCTTTTTAGAGCACTTCTCAGGTGATGGGCATTGACCAGGATGACAAGTCTCTGGGCACAGATGCGTACAGTAAGGCAACTTTCTGCAAAATAAACATCAATTCTGATCTCCCTTCTGAATTTTATTCTGATATGAAAAGAAAAGAAAAAAAAAAACAGATTTTGAATTACCTATGACAGAGACCCTTACAAGAACGAACAGCTGTTTGCTCCTTTTCAGACAACCTATTATAGTATATGCACTCAAAAACATGGACCATGGAACCACAGTGACATGATCGCTTAACGAGCACTTTGCAAGGAGGGCAATCTCCAGGATGACATGACAAGGGGCAAGGATGTATACATGCAGGCGCTCTCTCCTGAACAGAAACAGTTGAAATATTAATTAGGAAATATGTAGTTCTCATGGAAGGTGTTCCAACAAACGAATATAAAGGGGTCCTACAGGAAATCAATACACGTCTAGACACAAAGGAACTAATAACACCTTTTCGCAAGGAAGATGACACACTTCACAAGGCTCACTTCTTGCTTGCTGCCCTGATGGCAAAGACTGATTCTTGAGCGGGTGGCAAGTTTTAGTGCAGAAGTGGTTACCACACGGTAGAGGATTCCCACACAAATTATCACAGGAAAATAATGATTTATCTGAACAGACCATCTGAAACAAGGAACAAAGAACAGACAATGGAACTTAGAAAGATGAGACCAAGATGATATAACCAGGTACTACTTGAAATAGTCAGGAAGCAAAAACCAACCATTCTGTCCGCTGCAAAGTGCTGGCCCACACATGATCTCCAAACAAGCTCTGGGCATGGAGGGCATGGAGAACCAGGAGTACACTCGGGCGGATGAAAAGACTTCTTTTTCTTCGGTTTCAATGTAAATTCTGGATTTGGAGGAGGTTTAGGTCCATGGCACCTTAAGGTTAAGAAAATATATTAGCATTTACAATATATTGATTGAGAACTATATACTTCAGATAAAAAGAATACTCAAAATAATAAAATGTTATTAAAATTCTGTAAACCTTAGCTGGCACTTGTGGCCACATGGGTATTCTTCTTCACAAAGTAGTTTACATGGGTGGCAAGCTCCATAATGGCATTTATGCGGCTGGGAAGGAAACAAAACATAAGTACCATAACATGACTTGCAAGATACATTGTCGAAAAGGACTAATTTTTCTTAGAATTGAAATTTGTTTAGTCCTTGTGGTTTGAAGTTGACATTTGTTTAGTCCTTGTAGTTTATTTTAATCTGAGTCACAATTTTTCATCCAAAGTCCTTATGGTTTTATTTTAATCTGAATAGTCCTTAAAGTCATGATTTTTCATCCAAATAGTCATTTCGACAATTTTCTCTTTGGATGAAAAATCATGTCTCTAAGGACTATTCAGATTAAAATAAAACCATAAGGACTATTTGGATGAAAAATTGTGACTTTAAGGACTATTCAGATTAAAATAAAATCATAAGGACTAAACATATGTCGACTTTAAACCAGAAGGACTATACAATATTTTATTTTACCCTTTTTCTTATCTATGGCTAACAAATATCAGGTCCTAATATCACAGATCCAAACTATAGGAAAGTAAATGCAACTGAAACCAGCTCTTCAGCTAGAGTGAAAGGTCTCACTTAACATTCATAAGACAAGATACTGGTGATCATTCCATAACTTCCAAACTTTCAAGCATCTCAACATATGTTAGAAGAAACTCAGGAGTCAGGACAATGTCATAAAGCTCTAAAGCAAAGAGAACAGAACAATATTAGAGAGAAACTAAGCCAAAGAAACTAAATGTACCTTGCTATTTGGCCCATGCCTACATAAAGGAGTAATAGGGCACGGCTTACGACATCGAGGAGGCTTCTGGTCCATCTCAGTACCACAAGGAACCTGCATCAACACCATTAAGATGGCAGACACATGTTTAGACCAACTACGTCAAGCAACTTAATGAAGTAAAACTTTATAACTGCACAAATTTTTTGGCAAGTGGTCACCAGGCAACAGAATACCAATTACCAACCAAGTCTTCTTTTTTAAATGATATCAAACAACAGGAAAAGCTAATTCAACATAAATATGAAAAGATATATTCCATGAGGAAGAACGAGTTCAATTTTTTTGCAGCAGTCAGAACCAAGGCCACCATTCATATACATAGCCTGACAAGGCAATTGTAATAACCCTCATCTATATAAATGAACAAAAGTGCACAATGACAGAACTCGCACCTCAAAGTGTGTCACACCACATAAACATGCAATTGTCACCATCACAGGGCAAGGAGCACAAGCACCTCTGCACTAACACTTACACAGTTATACTCCAGAAATTTTAGATAGGGTTTAACAAGTAGCAATCTGGCATACTTTTCAAAGAACACTTAATAGGAGCACACACCTATGGCAGGGAGATGGGCATTTGTGGTTTTTACAGCGAAGCTTTCTGCCACAAATCTAACAGTTCAAAATATCAGTACAAAATACAATTTATTTGCACTCAGAAAATAATGATAAAGGATTAAAGAAACATACAAACCTCCGAGCATGGTGGGCAATCCCCATCACAGCAGCGGCGTTTACAAGGATGGCGTCCACAGTCTCTTAATCTCTGGCACTTCCTTTCACATGTCAAATCTTGATGACAAGGAACCTATTCTACATCCAATTACACTAACAAATCAGTAAACACACAAAAAGAATACAAACAATCCAGTCATAAACCAAAACATTTTGATCAAAAAGTGGCAGACACTCTACCTCCTTTTTCAAGCTCCCACAGCGACACCACTTAGTGACAACTGTTCTGCACGTCTCAAGGCACTGCCCGCGATGACACCTCTCGGGGCACCTATGGTATCCACAACTGAGCATCTTATCGCAAGTTGCACCACACAGCGGCACTGCATCCTTGCAAGACAATCCTTCATGCACTCTCTTCCCACACGGACAAGTCCTCTTCCCCTGAAACGGGCACGGTCCACACTCCCCCGAATGACACCCTTTACTACACTTATGCTGCCCACACCCCAGCATTTTCTCACACTCCTCCTCACACCTAAAATCTAACCTCTCATAACACTCCCTCTCCTCCTCCCTCTTCCCACATTGGCACCTGTGCTTCCCCCTCACCCTACACAGCGGGCAAGCCCCCTCGTGGCAAATCTCCGCGCAGCAATGAACCCCACACATTAGTTTCTTCTCACACGCATTGTTACACGAGAAATTCTTAAACCCGCACCGCCTCACGTCCTGCACATTGCCGCAGAAGCAGCGAGCTTCCACGAGCTTCGGGCAGGACGGGCAGGGCCCCGGGTGGCACAACAGCAAGCAACGGTGGCCGCAGTTGTGCTTCAGCGGCCGATTACAGACCTCACCGCACGAATGAGGAAGAATCCACGGATCATCACTAGTCGGATTCTCGAGTTTTCCACAAAAGCACTTATAAATCTTCGGAATTTGAGACTGATTATACTCTACTCTACATTTAGGGCAGTTCCAGAGTGATACCTCCGCCGCTTTGCTCTGCGAAATTGGGAGGCGCGTGGAGGCGCGTAGCGAGGACAAGTCGGAGGCCTGCCGCGCCCAGCTCTGGATGCAGAAGAGGTGGAAGACGGAGAAGCAGACAGAGGTGCAGGACCAGGTCGGGTCGCCGGGTCGGATCCGCTCCAGGCATATCAAGCATGACAGTGCGCCGGAGGAGGATGACGTCAGGAACGATTGGATCTTGGAGAGGTCGGCGTTTGTGGCGGAGGCTTTTCCGGTGAATTCTAAGTAGGATCGGAAAATGGAGCCGGATAGATCCGAGTGGCGGCGGGCCGGCCCGGATCGGGATCCGGATTGGCTGTGATCGGAGTCGGTATCGGAGTCCGAATTCATTTTTGGGAAGAAGAAAGAATAAGAGCGTGGGACTTTGTCAGACGGATTGGTAAGAGCGCGGCAGAATCTATTGTTTATTGTTGGGCCAGTTAATGGGTCGTGGGCCTTTAGAATAACAAAGCCCATGAAAGTAGGAAGGCCCAATTTTTTTCATTATGAAACACCAGCTGTTTTCTCAATCTTACAAGTTGAAACTTTACACACTGGGAAAGCAATTCTTTTACAATAAAATACACACTTACAAAAATTTACATAAAACTGCTTATTGTTCTTCTCTGAGACGTTGTTGTAGTATCAAACTAAATCGAAGTGCATAAGAAGCTTTACGGATTTGTACTTCTCTCCCTTACGATCATGTAAGGGAACTGCTCGAATGCCCTTTTTCAGCTCAGACAGTGGGAGGCTTGTTTGCCCTCCAAAGTCATCCTTTTCTGACATGTCGTACTCGTGAACTTCAATGCGAATCACGGCCAGTTCGGGACAAGTTAAAGGGAATTCGAATTCTTCATCCCAAGCAGGAATCCAGTTGTCCTCTAGAGTCTTTGTTTTCTTCATTATAGTATCTGCAGCAACTCCAGCAATACCTACCTGAAATGTACATCATCCGCAACAGTTCCAATCATTAGAAGCGAGTAAAATTAGAAGGAAACAACAGGACCACAAGACACGGGAAAATAGGCCAATGCTGATGTATAAATGCATAAGTATACGTCAGAATAGAGATCAGATAGCCAGAAGAATCAAAATGATGTTCTCAATCAAGGAAGAAAGAATGAAATTAATCTTGTAGTTTGTCTCCACTAACCCTCGCATAAAAATCAGGAGGTGAATACGCATCAAAGTGCGTGTGATTGAAATCATAATACCACCCTTCTCCCATATAGATTTTGACCTGTCAATGGATAATAAAAACATAACGATGAGCTATAATATAAAGTGGATTGAGTAAACTAATATTACATTACAGTGTGAAAAATTTACTGAAGTCAGAAGCCTGGCAATAAAGCCCTTACCTTCAATGTTTTCTTAACTGATGACTTCTGTTTAGGATCAAAGATCTCTTTAGTGTTCAACAGAAAATCTGGTTTTCTCACATATCCGCATCCACCATTAGCTCTAAACATTCCTTGCATCACCCACAGTGACCTTCCATGTCCCTATCACAAGGAAACACATACTGATTTCAAGATGTGAACTCAACACTGAACGCGTTCATATTCCCATATGATGGCTAGCTAAACACAAACAATTATTATCCTTCTGTTGTTCAATTTTCATCTTCTTTGTCAAATAAACATAAACTGATATAAAGCATAGATCTGACGCATAAGAAAAGAACAAACTAATGGTGGTCCTCAGGTTAATATCTCCTTTGACTTTTACAAGCTCAAGTTTTACTTAAAAGGGGAAGCAGCAGGTCATAATTTAAATTACCAATAGGGGGAAGAACTTTTGGCATAAGTATACCCTTACCTGCATATTGAATGCAACCATCTGAGCACCATGTGACCACCCAATCATTGGGTTGTAATTTGATGAGTCCACACGTATACCCTTTGGGTACACCCTCAGAATATTCCTCTGGGTAAATCTGAACAGAACCAATCAGAAAGGAAATGTTTTTTTTTTCTATTAAAAATAAAGAATACAAATCTGCATTGCCAAAAATGATAGAAGTGAAAGCATAAGAATACACAATACAATACTAGGCATATGACATAAAGTACACATAGGTACATAATTGGCCCTAAATTGAATCTTCCCCTCTATAAGACCCATTCATTAGAATAAGTTAACTCTATCAAAAAAATTGAAGTGTAACTATGCTGAAACAAGATTTTTTATTTTTTTTTGAAAAGGAAACGAGATATTCTAATAGTATGTGGAATGAATTTTTTATATGCCACAAGTATCAAGAATATAACAATCAATATGACAAATTGATAAATATGGCCACAAGATCATAAGGCTGATTAAAAATTTCCTTTCATTGATAAAGCATTAGTACATGCACATAGATGTATGAATCATGGTTGGTTTAGAGAAGACAATTCTAGTCTCTAGTTTCTGGTTCACATATATGTCAAACCAGACACCAGTAAAGAACATGTTGGATTACTGTTATCATCAAAAATGAGTAGTCAAACAAGTCGATTTCAGCAGTACACTCTTATAGCAGTAAACATTAATAGTCTGCAGGGTCATGCCATGGATGGATGAAATGATAAGGAATACAGAACAGTTCATAACAGATTTTGATTAAATACCTGACTATATCTTTTCCATGAGTTTCTGATGCCTTTTCAAGTTGTTGCTCACTTAAGCTAAGACGCCGCACTTTATTGGGATCCACTTTGAGACACTCCCTCAATCCACCTTTAGGTTTCCCAGCATGAATGGCAATTAACCGCTTATATTCAGGTGCTACATTTTTTGGTGACTTGGACTCTACATCCTCAACATATTCCTCCTCAGGGCTATCTTCTTCATTCAATTCATTCTGCTAAAAACATAACTTGAGTAAGATTTTGCACATCAAATCAGCAATGTAGCAAGTTACACACACAGCCTCAACACCTTGTCATCTTCTTTAACTGCTCCTTTTTGGTCCGGGACTTCTCTACCCCAAGCTTCCTCATCAGGAGCTAAACTCTTTCCCCTCTTTAAGTCATTTGCAGCCGCAGCAGCTTTTTCGGCAGCAGCTTTAGCCTCAAGATATTCCTGAGGTGGTTTAGTTGATATAATAACCTTTCTCTTCAGTGATTCTGGGGATGGAAACTCTTTAAGACACTCGGATCCCGGAGGAGAAAACAGCACCTCTCCAAATGTTTGAGTGACCATCTAAAAATCGAAGACACAACAGTACATACTATCAGTATCAGAACACTAGGGTATGAAGTCCCTAATAATAAAGTTAAAATGACAGAAATAACCTACCTCAGCAACTTTAGCTTGAAGACTAGGGGTTAAATGATCCTCTAAGGTAATTACAACAGGGTACTCAGATGCAACAAAAGCGTGTTCCTTTATAGACTTGAAGCATTTGATAAGTGCCACTGGAGCAGTCAAGGTCCTATAACAAAACAACAAACACAGATTTAGCCTCAATTTCGTACAAAAACCAATTTATCCACACAATTCACTATCACATTACTACTCATCCGATCAGTCCAAATTACAGTCAGATTTTCAAATTTATAAACACACATACCCTCCATGAAGCACATCCACGTCATCTTTGGTCGAATTAGGCCAAATATCAAGCTCAATCACCCTCACACCTCTATGAAGAGCTTCTATAATCGGCACATCACTGCAGTCGCTGCTCAGCTGATTCCCGGTCAAGTATGAATTGTGTCCGGTGTGTATGTAATAATGCGACAAAGGCGCATTCATATCATGGTGTACCTAAATCACACCAACCACCGAAATTCTCACCTCCAAATTAGGGAAAACCAGAAACTAACCTCAAGTTAATTCAACGTACCTTGGTGTTGATAGGGGCGTTGTTGTCGCCGAAGAGGAACCTAAAGAAGGCCTCGAGGTTGAGAGCCTTGCGGTGGAAGATACTGAGGTGGCGGAACTCGTGGAGGCTCTGATCCAGTAGGGTCTGGGCCTCCTCCCTGGTCAGGTCCTCTTTCTGGACTTCGATGAGGAAGCGGTGGAGGTGATCGAGGCTCATGAGGCCATTCTCGGAGTACTGGTCGAAGAACGACTTGATCTCGACCGGCGCTTCCGACACGGCGAGGCGGAAGCGGCGGCGGAAGCAGAAGCACACTCTGTAGGTCTGCTTGGACATCGCCGGAGAATGATGGTGCCGGTGGCCGGAGACTTGTTCAGGTGAGGACTGGGGGGAGTGTGTGTGGAAATGTTGAAGCGTTGGTTTAGAGAGAGAGAGAGAGAGAGAGCCAGAACGGTGGGAAATGGAAGAAGGATGGGGTGGGGTCCAGTTTCAATTGTTTACTGACTCTTTCATTCTTGACTCCTTGGCTTACGTTTAACCAACACAATGATGATAGGGAGATGCAAAAGTGTGCGGTTTTTTTAATCTTTAGATTTGGTCTTTATTCTTTTTGTTTTCTTTTCTAAATCCCATTGTGAGGAACAAAAAAAATATATTAAATATAAACTTTAACAGCAAAAATCAGAAGTTTAGATACAACTTATGGTATTATGATATATTCTATTTTTAATTTATATGTAGTTATATAAAAATTACAATATTATGAATCAAATTACAATATTAAGAATAAATTTACTAAATTTATTTACATTATGTATATGAAGTTAAATAAAATTACAACTATGAGAATAATTTATTCAAAAATTTGTACAATAGTTGTATATTTTGTAATTACAATTATTATAATAAAATTACAAACAATACGACTCAATATTATCACTTTAATTACAAATATGTGATCACATTTGTAAATGTGGGTATCTCATGGTGTTTATATACGGTAATATAGATATATAGATGTCCTCATGGATGATTAATATTATATTGTGTATTTGCATCGACTAAATCTGTTTTACAAAATATCATGGTATTTATGAAAATACATCAATTTACAATGATATTTTCATCTGACCAATTTTTTCTATTCTTAGCCAAAAGTTGATATAAAATAGTTTGGTCGTCATTCCAAAGCTCGTAGCCGTTTATTATTTACACTGTAATAATAACGTGTAGGATATAGATAGGCGGGTAAGAATATATTTTACAACACACCAAACACGTGTGGCATGGTGAATATACTCGAATTTTGACCAAGAGACTCCAAGAGGATTGACGCAACTTAAGATTAAGTCGGCAAAAGAAGGAGCAACGCTGGCGAATTCGAACAGGTTAATCCACGAATAATTGGACGGCATGTGCCATAATATTATTGTGAGGACAACAACACTGGCTGGCTGGGGCTGGATCATATTATTACGTCGACCATAGTGTGGTGGACTAGTCAGATGATGACTCATCACCCTATAATGCTACCGGACATTGACCTCAACGTCCACTTCGGCAAAATCCAGACAATGACTTTACCACCTTGACGGATGACGGATCCATCAACGTCACCGGACGACGACCCACCCTACACTATTTACTCCACCTCCATGCCGGTACCTTTCTTCTTACAATACAAAATAATTGCATCTCTGGAACAATCTAGCAATGGATCATATTCGTAAATCCAATCTCAAAAAAAAAAAAAAAAAAATTGTTTATGTACGTCTGCATAATGTTTTGGATGTTGTCGTTCAAGCAAGTAAACATATATCGTAATTACAAATATTTGATCGGGTTTTATTAGATCGGCTGAGTGAGAAGTTATTCGTGTATTTTGCTGTGCAGTTTCTCTTTCTATATCAAAACAAGAAAATTGCGGAGATTGTTGTTCTAATGATTGATTAGATAAACTGATCATTGATTTTTGTAAGCCCACTATCCACTCCACTAGCACCTTCTTCCGAGTAAATGTCATGGCTTCAATACAAAGTAATCCTATAACATGATCAACAATCTCACTAATTACACATCCAGTACCTGTATGCTATTGAAAACCATGACAAAGGCCACAAAGCCGTGATGGAAAAAAGGATGATTGCTGTGGAGTATAGACTAGGCAGGTGCGAGACTCGACTCGAATTGAAACCGCATTAGGAGCCTTACATATGTGTATTTCTCGCCTTGTGATCGTAAAGTGGGACTGACCGGATCCCAGATTTTAGCTCCGAGACAGGCAAACATGTCTGCCCGCCGAAATCATCTTTGTCAGACCTGTCAGAATCTCGGACTTCAATCCGAAGTATAGCAAGCTCTGGAACGCTCATACGGTATGTAAACTCTTGATTCCAAACGGGCATCCATTCGTCGTAGATTATCTCTGTTTTGTGCTTGACACAATCTGCAGGCACTCCAACAATATAAACCTGCCACAAATTCATCGATTACTTTCAGTACTAGCCAGACACCAATGGACCATGTACCTTTCATAGTTGGTAGACACAGTATGTTGAGGAATTGGTTGGTTATGTAAGAGGTTTTATACATAGAAAAGGCTTCTAGATTCATGATCAAAGTCCATAGGACACAACAATGCAGCAGGTGTTTTCAAATCGGAAATGCTTCTGATTCCATGACGAGAGAGTCCACAGACTCTATGAAGACTCTAAAAGGTGGCTGATCATTGAGGAAGTTCACAATACAAGTTAAAAATGCTAAGAAACTTCATGTGGACAGGAATGGAAAATGAAAAGAGCTTATCCCACTTAACTGAGGTATACCAACATGTGGGGGAAAGAAAGAGAAGGGCAACAGCAACAATAATAGGAATCACATTATCGAATTATGAGAAACAGAAGATGGATCTTACTAACTTTTGTATAGAAGTCTGGTGGGGAGAATCTATCGAAGTGTGTTTGACTAAAATTCAAGCGCCATCCATTTCCCATGTATACTTTCACCTGTCAATTCACATCAATGCTCTAAGATCATTGCCAATATGCCGAAAAATTCGACTCAAGATAAACAAATTGTGCTCACCTTCAATGTCTTTGTTGCCATCAAGGTCCTTTTAGGATCAAAAACCTCATTGTTTGGACCCCTATGCATCAAAAAGGCAGGCTTTTTCAAGTAACCGCACCCTCCATTGGCTCTGAACATCCCATGCATCAGCTCAAGTAATTTGTCTCGTCCCTATTTTATACAGAGATCGGGTTATATTTCTTATCGATCGCTGCTATTGACATATTGTTAGGTTCCATTAAGATTATCCACAAAACTCCAAAGCTAACCTGCATATTGAATGCAACCATTTGAGCTCCATGCATCCACCCAACATGCGGTTTGTAATTCGTGGAAGTAACTCGTGTTCCTTTGGGGTAGATCCTTAAAATGTTCCTCTGTGTGAACCTAGAGATCATAACACAACACCAAGTATCGGAATCATTACACTAACAAGTAACGACCACTGCTAGAGAACACAGATAACAAAAGGCTGATGAGATAACTGCTTGCTGCGGATATTTACCTAACAATATCAGCTCCATGGTCTTCTGCAGCCTTTTCTAGTTTTTGTTCACTCAAACTGAGACGTCTTACTTTCTCACCAACCTCTAAAGCCTCTTTCAAACCAGCCCGTGGTTTCCCAGCATGGATTGTTATAAGTGACGCATACTCAGGCGCTTCTGACTGGACCGGTTTGATGTCAACTGCAGCTTTGCTCTCAGCTTCTCTATCACTGTCACTCTGTACCAATTAAAAGAAGTAATTTAAACAAGCACACAATGAGAAACCAAATTGGGGAGAACATAAACTGCATTACTCAGCTCACCACTTCTGATTTTTCAGATGAATCCTTGTCATTACCTTCGCCTACTACTGGTGGCTTTGTTGAGATAATAATTCGATGTTTTAATGCTTCAGGTGACAGAAATTCTGTCATCGGGTCTTCTAGCTTTGGATAATACAATATATCTCCAAATATTTGGGTAACCAACTACACATTAAATCAATTCTAATCAGACTAGGCAACATTGGCAAAGCAACAGATTTGAACCTTTAAACATGACTGAATACTAGACCAGTACACCATCTATAAGAGTACTAGTGAAAGCCAAGTACCTCTGCAACTTTAACCCGAAGCTTGGTAGTAAGGTGATCTTCGAAAGTGATAACAACAGGGTAGGAAGATTTAACAAAAGCATGTTTTCTAATGGATTTCAAGCATTTGACAAGTGTCACAGGAGCCGTCAAGGTCCTGCATTGTGCAGAATTGGTTCTTATTCTACTTCGCCATCCCTACACTACAAAAAAAAAAAAAAAAAAAAAAAACGAAAAACAAACACCCATGCCTGATTGAAATGAGCTTTACTAAGCGAATTAGTACCTTCCATGATAAACTTGAACATCCTCTTTCGAAGACGTAGGCCATAAATCAAGCTCAATCACTTTGATCCCTTTTTCCAAGGCCCTGATAATTGGGACATCACTACAGTCACTGATGAGTTGATTTCCAGTTAGGTATGAATTATGACCTGTATATATGAAATAATGCGACAACGGAGCTGTCATGTCATGGTGTACCTCAAACTCACACAGGAAAAACACCAAAATTTCCAAACACATTGAACACAATCTCACCCACCAACAACAAAAACAAAACAACTAAACAAGTCCCCTAAATTCGAAAGAGTATAAAAATTTCACATTTCACAGTTTGCACCGACCTCATGTTTGATGGGGCCGTTGAATTCTTCCTCGACACTACCAGAAAATAGGTCTTGGGCGACGAAACAAAAAAAACCGGGCGACGATTTTTTTTTTCGTCGCCTAAGAGGGAACTTAGGCGACAATTTTTTTTTTCGTCGCCTAAGTTTCCTCTTAGGCGACTAAAAAAAAAATCGTCGCCTAAGAATAAATTTCGTCGGTCAAGATAGAAACTAGGGCGACGAAACAATATTTTGTCGCCTGAGATATTTATATCGTCGCTTAAGATTTTAATCCTTAGGCGACGAAACTCAAATATTTCGTCGCCCAAGATTTTTTTATTCTTAGGCGACGAAACTCAAATATTTCGTGGCCAAGATAATCCGAATAATTAAAATAAAATAAAACACATTTAAATTTCATTGTACAGGATTTTTTATTTTTACTCTTGAACGACGAACTTAATAAATATCGTCGCCCAAGTATTATCTTGGCCGACGATTTACCCTATTTTTGTCGGCCAAGATAATCCGAATAATTAAAATAAAATAAAACACATTTAAATTTCATTTGAATAATTAAAATAAATATCCCGGGTATTTATTTTTTACCAAATTTTTATAGCCCCGTAAGAGTCTCGTCGATTGGAAACTATTCTCAGTTGAAGGTCCGGCCAGATTACGTGATTTGGAGGGTCGAATAGCCGTTTCCGTCCGTTTATGGGTTTGACCGCGCCGATTGACCGGACAGATCGAGCCCTTATCTTTGTCAGATGGAGCTGAATTTTTTCCCACCTACGTAATTCGTTATGTTGGTCATATCTGACGGTAGTTTTTTAGTTCCTCTTCGCCGATCACCAAACTCACGTTATATGTACTAATGTTGTATAACTTTTTTATGTAAGTGTTGAGTTTAAGTGTCATTTTGAAGACAACGTATACGTAAAGGCCTCAAACGCAAAAAAGTCGTGAAATAAGATATGACTGGAACGGTGAAATACGTCAACCCGTGAAAAATAAAGATATTCCAGTAAAATTTCTGTGCCGGTTGTTCCGGTCAACGAAATTCTCTTATTTCTACATAGTGGTAGCCCTATCCCGGGTATTTATTTTTACCAAATTTTTATAGCCCCGTAAGAGTCTCGTCGATTGGAAACTATTCTCAGTTGAAGGTCCGGCCAGATTACGTGATTTGGAGGGTCGAATAGCCGTTTCCGTCCGTTTAGGGGTTTGACCGCGCCGATTGACCGGACGGATCGAGCCCTTATCTTTGTCAGATGGAGCTGAATTTTTTCCCACTTACGTAGTTCGTTATGCTGGTCATATATGACGGTTAGTTTTCAGTTCCCATTCTCCAATCACCAAAATCATGATATTCTAAATTTTATGATAGAACTCTTGGCTGACGATTTTCTTCATCTTGGGCGACGATATTTATAGTGAAGAACATCGTCGCCCAAGTATAGTATCTTAGGCGACGACATGAAAAAATCGTCGCCCAAGATTATCTTGGCCGACGATTTTCGAAAAACAGGGCGACGAAATTTTCACAATGTCACAGTCGCCGGAACGAGAAGACGGAACAGGAGAGGCACCGTCAGCAACAAGGGACTCGATAGGGCAGTCGAGTCCGCTGGACGAATCGCCATCCCGTTTTCCAACGGAAAATCGGTGGACGCCGTGTTGGGAAACCGGTACACGCGCGCCGCGGGAGGCACCATCCGCTCCAGACTCCCTATGTTGTGGGGAGTCTGGAGCCAGGTTCCTGATGGAGTGAAGGAGATGCTCCATCAGTCGATGTCGGTGAGTTTACTCGATCAATTACTATTTTTTTAACTAATAAATTATTTAATTATCGAAAAAAATACTAACAAGTGGTAATGCAGCAATGGTTTGTGGTTCCCGAGGAGGGACGTGACTGGGCAGACAAGGCCCATAGGGAGAGGTACCTCTATTTAATAATTTATTAAATTTTATTTTTTTAATAATATATTTAATATTTTTTTGTATATGTAGGTTCAAGGAGTGGAAGCACGACCTCCGGTTACACTGGAAGCAGTACGGGAGCGACCGTTCGGGTACCCCGAAGGAGTTCGAGTATCGGGAGTACGAGTGGCGGTGGCTTCTTGTCACGCAGTTCAACGACCCTCACAAACAGGTAATTCGTAAACAAATTTGAATATTTAATGAGTGAATTAATTATAATTGTATGTTTTTATATATTTACTAACGATAATTTTTTTTAAAGCACCTCGCCCTGGTGAACGCTGAGAACTGGCAACAGAACACAACCAACCATCGTGCCGGTTCGAGGCCGTTTTCGGCCATCATGGACGACGTGCGGCGAGAGCGGCCAGAGGAGAACCCCTATGTGGGGACCTTTCAGAGGGCATATCCTCATTCTGAGGAGGATCTTGTAAGTTCCTTATATTTTCTAATTTTTAATTTTAATTACATTTTATTAAATGTATATTAATATTTTTTTTTAATATATCCAATTAGGCGAGGGTGAGGGAGGCGGAGCAAGAGGTCATGAGAGGCATGGTGAACGACACATGGCCGGGCACAGCAGAGGATGACATGTCCGAGGCCATGTCCAGGATCGACACTTCAGATCCTACCGTTGGGGCGCGGATTATGGCCACTGCCTTCGCGCAGCGTTCCAACACCTACTACTGCCGGGGTATGGGAGGCGCTGGAAAGGGGATTCTGAAAACGACGCCAGGATTTCAGCGCAAGGGAGCCGCCGGAGCCTCAAGCAGCAACAGTCGGCTACAGTATCAGTTCGAATGTCTACAGTCTGAGCTGGAAGCCCAAAGAGCGAGGGAGATGGCGATGATGGCGGAATCATATGCGGCTTCCATGGCTGCGCATATGGAGCGGCTGAATGAAGTCACCAATGCCAACCAAGCGGCTATGGGACAGTGGATGACTGTCTGCATCGCTGCACATGCGGCCGGACTTGATTTTCCGCCCATGCCTACGCCTATACCATTACCTCAGTGGGCCCACCCTCAGTGGCCTCAGCCTCAGCAGCAGCCTCCTCAGCCTGACCAGCCGCCGCCTCAGCCTCAGGACCCTCCGAACGGGAATGATGAGTTAGATTTGGAGTTTCTCCATAGGCAGATGGACTGAATTTTTGTAATAAATTATTTATAAATTTATAAATTTGTGTTATTTTTAATTAAATTTTAGTATTAGAAAAATTTAAAGAAATGCCGAAAAAAAAATTCCAGCAAAAATTTAAAAAACATTATTTATATATTTAAAAAAATTATTTAAATATTTAAAAAAAATTAAATATATCTTAGGCGACGAAATTGCTAAATCGTCGGTCAAGGACTTACCATATAAGACGACGAAAAAAAATTATCGTCGCCTAAGATGCAGTGATCTTAGGCGACGAAATATTTAGTTTCGTCGCCCAAGGTTATAAGATCTTGGCCGACGAAAAAAAATTTCGTCGGCCAAGGTGTTAAATCTTGGGCGACGAATATTTTTGGGCGACGAGAAGTAGATTTTAGGCGACGAAACTCTTAGGCGACGATACGGACTGAATTTTCGTCGCCCAAGTTCTTGGCCGACGCACTTCTGCCGACGACGTCTTAGCCGACGACATGTCGTCGCCTAAGTACTTAGGCGACGAATTTTTTTAACAGGGCGACGATTTTTTTTCGTCGCCCAAGATCTATTTTCTGGTGGTGCGAACAGAAAGTTGAAGAAGTCGTCGAGAGTGAGGCCGTGTTCGCCGGCGGTTATGTGCTCTTTCTTCTTGTCTTTGTCTTTGTCTTTCTTGGGCTCCATAGTATGGTGTCGTCGGAGAGAGAACTCATGTAAGATGCGTTTGGCATCGGCCAAGGAAACCTTCTCGTGCTGGTGTTCGATCAAGAAGTTACAGAACTGGTCGGGGGACATTACGTCAGCGCCGGCGGCGAACTTGGAGAAGAGTTCCTTGACATCGGGAGGTGGGCTCAACTCTCTGATCTTGAACTTTCGGTTGAAGAACATGAACATTTTGTAGTTGTTGGTGGTCGCATTCTCGTCGCCCATCTTGTTGTGCTTCTTCTTGTCGTGTTTCTCCGATGATGGTGAGTGGGAAGTGATCTTGGTATGTTTGGTTATGGATTTTGGGGTTGCCGATGATGATGAGGATGGGACATCGGTCTTGTGTTTGAGGATCTGTTTGGTCGAGTGTAGCAGAGGAAGAGGGCCTAGGATTCAGCTGGTTCATTCGAAACTAACCACCAACGTCAAACTGCGAAAACTTCCCTCTTTCTCTCCTAAATTTTCATTCTTTTTTTCTCGTATCGGAAATTAAATAGGTGAAATAATGAAAAATGATAAAATAGGAAGAGGGTGGTTGAATGTGAAGATGAACCGGCACCGCCTTAAAAAAAGGGAGACTGACTGACTGAGGGAGTTTCAAAGACGTGCTTTGTCTTCTTCTTCTCCTCTTCTAAAGTCTTCCGACGTCGACAAAGTATTCAAATTCCAAAGATCTCAACTTGCTTTAGTTTTCTAACTTTCCTTACAAATGGCGTGATGGGTTGGATCTCATTGTGATAAAGTATGGAAAAATCCATGTTTCCATTACCAAAATGGAAATCAGAAGAGATGGTTAGTGGAAAAGGTGATTTGTACCATCTTATCTTTGGAGTTTGAACATCACACCTAATTTTTAGACGAAAGATTTGATAGTTTTACTGAGTTTATTTTGTATTCGGAAATTAAGACATCACACCATTATAATTATGTATTTATACATTGCGTATACAAGAATCTTAGGAAAAGATATGTTTTATTTTCATAGTTTCATTAATTTAAATAGTTATCATTTTTATTCTTGGTTATCATCAATTTTTACGGATCTATAAAAAAAAATTTAATCTTTATGTAATTCCGATTAAATACTAAAGTGAATGAAATTATTCATTTTGGTGACGTTTATGTTTTGTCAACTTTGCACCAAATAATCACTTCAATACTTCATTTGCCAAAAACCTGTTTGGATTTAAAGGAAGACAAGACAAGAGAAGGAATATTAAGAAAGAAAGAAAAAAGTATCAAGTGCCCCAAAAAAGAAGAAGGCAGGTCTTGTAATATATTCATTTTTTTTTTTGAGGTCAGTCCTGAAGTCTTTACAATTTTGCTGCGGAAGACTTGGAAGACGAAAGCAGGGAGAGATGCCCAGAAGGTTGGTTTCTGCTGCAGCTCTTTTATGGGGTTTGCTTCTCTTGGCCACATTAGTTGTCATTCTGGTACCTCCCCATTAGCTCGTTATAATTCTCATTTCAAAGAACTTAGATTTACTTTGTGTTTTGATAATAATCTGTGCTGTGAATTTCATATCAGAATCGATTTAGCAATGATAAAGTACTATCTGAGCCAAACACCCTCAAAAGCAAGAGTGATATCGTTGAGGTGAGATTGATTCTTGTTCCAAGCACCCAATTTTACGTAGAAGCAAGCAGAGCTTATGGTTGTTTGTGTTTCTGGGTTTGGCAGGAAAGTGATGATTTGGAAAAAGTGACTCACCAAGTTTTCTTCGATATTGAAATTGATGGAAAACCCATTGGTATGGATTCTTTAATAGATTGAGCTAAATGTTTAGGGTAGTTGCTAATTTGTTCCAGTATTTGATTGATTGAGTTGTATGAAGATTGAATCTTTGTGTTCCCCCAATTCCCAAAACTTAAAAGCTTTAGAAAAAATGAATGGCTCTCTGTATGTTAATGTTGTTTTCTTTATTTGTTTACATTGTATTGTTTTTCAGGTCGCATAGTCATGGGTCTATTTGGAAATACAGTTCCAAAAACAATAGGTAGGTACCCAGTAATTCATCCAGTGACAGTATAATGAACTAACATTTTCTGTACGTTGTTAAGAGTTAACCAGAGCTTTGTGTTTCAAATGCAGAGAACTTTCAAGCACTTTGCACTGGTAGCCAAGTAACTTTAGCTCCCTTACTGTGATCTTATGATTTTTTGCTTCTTTCATTATGTGATTCTAAGATCAGATGGAAGCTATGGCTTTCGTGCTGTTGTTTTGAGTTTAACGAGCCCTTGGGTTGCAGGGGAAAAGGGAATTGGGAAGAGTATGAAGCCTCTGCACTACAAAGGAAGTATATTTCATAGGATTATTCCCGGCTTTATGATTCAGGGAGGAGATTTCACTCTTGGTGATGGAAGAGGTGGAGAATCGATATATGGGGATAAGTTTGCAGATGAAAACTTCAAAGTGAAGCACACTGGACCAGGCAAGCTTTACCCTTCCTTGAATCCGAGTTGTACTCTTCCAAAAGTTCTTCCAAAATGTGAATACTGCAAATATCTGTATTCCCGATTTGTTAGTAATTTTGCGTTCCAGATTCTTTTGTGTGACAAACAGGTTATTTATCAATGGCAAATTCTGGCCAAGACACCAATGGATCACAGTTCTTCATCACAACTGTCAAAACTAGCTGGTACTTTTATCTTCTTTTCAACTTGTGGGGATATCTTCATTGTTAAATTTTCAAGTATAGTGTTCTCAAAAACAGGCAACTAGCTCAAGTAGTAATAAAGAACAAAGTTCTTATTCTGAGTTTGGACATGAAAAATGCACATGTACCGGGAGAATGAGATATTTTCCTGTTGAGATTGAACTCTTTTCATTTCATTAACTTACATTCTTGCAATTTGGTTATCCTTTTCTTCACAGGTTGGATGGTCACCATGTTGTATTTGGCAAGGTACTTTCTGGAATGGACATTGTGTACAAGGTTGAACAAGTAGGAGGATTGAATGGGGTACCTAAGAGCAAGGTTGTTATCAAAGACAGCGGTGCACTTCCGATGTGATCACCCTACCCTAATCTTTCACAAAAAAGTGATAAAATGGCAATACCAGTGACCTTCCGATGTGACACTCCAATGTTTCATACAAATGATAAGCAACTATAGCCTTGTTGAGACATTATTGTTCATACTTATGTTGCACGTTAGTGGCTTAATATTTGGAAAGAAGTTTGGTTCAATTACTCGCCTAAGTCACATATCGAGTTTCTCACTACAACTCCATACGGAGTCGCTATTGATTGTAGATCACCAAATTGTCTCACTGAGCTTAATAAGTGGTTGAAAGAAGCTTGCACGAATGACTGTAAAATTGAGGTCATACGAGATGCTAGATGCAAAGGTAGAACCTTGACTAGTATTATGATAGGATTTGCAGATTGTTCCCAACAGCTAACTAGCCGTTGAAACACAATAAAAACAAAGCTGAAACGAAACCAACAGAATCCAATATCCCCAAAATAGACTACAACAAGTAACAAGCACAAAAGTGTGCTGAAAGATAAAGCTTGTAGCCGGACTTAACAGTGTTCTGATCATATTAGGCTGCAAAGTGAATGAATCATAAAACCTCCTGAACAAGTTCAAGCCTGACACAGAGATACTACAGGAGTCCAGGAACTGCAGATAAGAGGTCTAAACTTGTTGTGAAGTAAAATCTGGTAAAAGATCTTCAAAATGATGATAATATTGAATCCATGAATGGCAACAGATGAGTTTCTCCTTACTATCTGTAATCCAATGTCCGGTAAGAGCATCATGGCAGGTTGATAAAAGGGCTGATAGAGTGATCTTTTACAATACAAGGCTGAAGGATGAGAACAGATCCCAAATACAACATAACCAAACAGATTCAGAAGTTGCTAGCACGATGATCGTAAATTCCTTTCATAAGAATAGGTGAGAGAAGTTGCCCTCTACTATGAGCAGCACATATTCCTTTCATAATTTATTCACCAAAAACAGCTAACAACCACACAAATCACACACGCTCAATCCATCACTCAGAAACCCTAGAATGATGGGGGGCAGATTAGTAATTTTACTTCTTAAACCCCGACGGGGCGGGGCGGAACTAGTTGGGCTTGTCGTCGCCGTCCTTGTTGCGAAAGACGGAGGAGAAATCAGACGACAGGTCGGAGTAGAGGGAAACGACCTTGGAGATGTTGCCGTTGATATCCTGGATGAGGGCGACGTTCTTGACCATGTTGGCCGGAATCCGAGACTGGTGGTTGTCGTTGACTTGCTGGATGAGGGCGCGGTTGCGGTCGAGGACGGCCTGGACCTGGCGGAAGCTGCGGTTGAAATTGTCGACCCAGGCCTCGCCACCGGGTCCGGGTTCGGGTTCCGGGTCGAGTGAAACGGTGCGTTTAGTGGAGGGTTGATCGTCCATGCTGGAAGAGTCGAGCCCGGAGGAGGAATCGCGGGTGGTCATGTGAGCTGCTGCATGGAAATTTGGAAACTTTGGTCGGTTTAGTTGGTTTCTTTGTCTGCTTTTGGGGTTTTTTTATTGCCAATTAAATCATAAAATAAAATAATACAATAATTTTTTTATTTAAATAAAAAAATAAAAATGACTTGAAAATATCGTAAACATATTTATCGTGTGGCTAATATAATGACTTGAAAATACCTTTTTGTGTCCTTTTTTTTTTTAAATAAAAGGTACTATCGATTAATATAGAGTAGTAATGGAGAGTTCAAGTTATTCTGAACAGAATATCAAATCAGTAGATCACGAGACATTTTAGTAATTTTACTATTGTGAAGACTTACCAGTCACAACATCTTGTTATGTCAGTAGTGACGGCGAATGTATATTTACTGGCCATTCTGGCTTTAAGCTAGTTCTAATATCTCATAAGTTATAAGTCGATAACACTCTTTCTGAATATGTATCGATATGCTTGTAACCAAGCTATATTTTGTATACATATCCTCATACGTACCCGGGTTTATTACCTAGTTTGATGTACGTACTAATTGTTTCTTTTTAGCGTGTTCATTACCTTGTTGGTGAATAGCTCGCGAGCTCGCACTACAAGGCGTAAAAACTAAAAAGAATGAGATCAGATCGATCACGCTGCAGAGAAAGAGGAAATGGAGAAATAAAAACAATATTTATCTCATTATTACATGCAGAAGTTGCATGAAAATCTATCAACTTAACCAAGATTCCCAACGTTTTGTTGCGACTAGAGTTTATATTCTTGTTTGGATTTGCAGTCAGAGTTTAACTTAAGGACTGAAGTACCGCTCTTAAGCTTATGACGTTATGTTACAGGATACAGGCTTGTAATAATCACACACGAACCAAAAGTATATATAAAATTGCTACAGTGGTTCAGACAAGATGAAGCAGAGTAAATAATGCAACTAGTCAGTTGATTTCCTCTTCCTCCCAAGTACGGAAGCTCTCTGTAATCTCGGGCCACCCATCCGCCACTTCTTAAAGGCTGCCATGGAGGACTGAGCCGCCTCATATACTGCAATTATATCCATAATTATTGTCAACATTCACATAAGAGGTTGAGATACAGTTGTAGAAGATGTGATAAGAACATGTTGTATAAATCTCACAGTTAATTTCTTCTTTTGTTAAGAGCGTCAAGAGTTTTGAAGCTGCTGTATATGCTGCAGAATGCGCCTTGGCCAGGACTTCCTGATACCTGTTCCTAAATGCAGATAATAGGAATGATCCCATGTCTCTGTCGCCAACCCTATCCATAGTTAAAGAGAAGAAAAAAAAAAAAAGGATTTCAGGCTACAAAAACATGGACGGCATAAAGTACATAAACCAGGTGATCAACAATAGTACACCAAAACGGTTGGTGATCAACAATAAACAGCACAGCCGTGAGCTTATTCATGTGTCCAACTTATCACCAAAACAACATAAACGAAATCACCGGGACACAATGCTTTTAATTTGGTCAAATATTCACCAATAGAGTGAATTTGAGTAGCCTGTGTCAAAAATTATCATCAAGCATATATTTAGCAATACAAAACATTCCAGCTGGTTGCACAAATAGGGCTCACGGTATCCAGAGAGTGAAACGGGGAAGCTGGATGGAGCATCATGGGAAATATCCTTTTCTAGCATAACAGGAATTTTTATTTTTATTTTTTATTTTTTTGATCAAGCTGATTAACTTAAGAAATAAGTTTCCTTTCCCTGAAAGTTTTGAATAGCACCAACATAATATTTGAGGGATTGATTTACTTTGGGAATACTCTTCACTTTCACAATGACAAAGAACCAAATTCACAGTAACAAAATAGTTAATCCATGCTGGGGTTTTACGCATGTGTTCTTTCACCTCTATCCTCAAAGGGTGCCATACATATTAAATGTCTACCCATTGTAAGATCAACTAAAGGAGAAGAAAGTACTGATAAAATTATTCACACTAGAAGAGAGACTCACAGTGGTGCTATCTTGCATCCAAATTCATAGAAGTATAAACATCGAGATCTCAAGTCCACGGCTTTTCCATCAGCCCCCAGTTCCAGCCTTGTTCTGATATAAATAACACAGGTGTTAGATATATAATCCAATGAACTGCGAACTTAGAGTCACATAAGTCGTTCATCTTATTTTCACTGCATATCTAATACTTCCCAACGGACTGGCAGAATTTGTATCAGGTCTACCAGTTCATCACATTACATTTTGAGACACGATAAAATAAACTACCAGAGAATTGGATCTTTCAAGTAACCACATTTCTGATACTAATAAAAATTCAATTACTGTAGCACAGATTATAGGGGGAAGTAAGTCAATTCTACAATTCGGCAACTAAAAATGTTAAATTGAAGTATAAGGATCATTACTGTTGATTGAAACACGCGGGAAGCTTCATCGTTACTACTTGTCTAACGTGTAACTCGTAAGCTAGCCAGAACGGCAGCTTGACCTTTGAGCCTGGTTCAACCTGAAAACACACACCCAAGAAGATATTAGAAATGACCATATCCCCAAGATCCCAAATCCACTGTGTTCACTTACACCATAGACTTCAGCACTAGGATCTATTCCAACCCCATTTGCTCCTTTCTGGAAAATGACTGATACAAGCTGTGATTGAAAACAGCAAACACATTCAGAACACACGTAAATAAATCAGAAAAAATTTGAACGTCAGGGGTACAACGAGACGAGAACTAACCTCTTCCTCGGCAAGAATATCATCAATGTCATAGTAATTCCCCATTTTGTGTCCTTACAGTCTTCCCTGCATCTCCAAGACAAACTCCTGAAGCAATGAATTGGTTAAATCACACCTATACAGATATACTGGCACCCCAGAATAGACCCGATTACACAGGTGAAAATCAGATAGTCCGTCTCTTTAAAGAAAAATAAAATTGTTAAATTAGTTTACACAACACTGCAGACAAACCTTGACCAATGATTCAAGTTAACAAGGATCATAAGTTGAACTTATTCTGCTCTTCTGTCACCCTTTCCCAACAGATAAAAAAGTGTATATGTATGCTGATTTAATATCAATTACATTGCTCCCCTCATTCTCCTTTCCTTTATGAATGTATACTACTTTACTCCCTCGGTTCAGAATCCATACTTGATGGATATTCAAAAGAGAAACATAATCCTCACGGTTACTAAGAGAAGTAGAGCACACAAGGACAGTAAGGAAAAAACAAAGACTACAGCTTTCACAATTTACACACCAACTTCTAATTTCCAAACCGATCCCAAATTCTTCTACTCTTCCTCACAATTCACAAGCACCAGAACCCAAAACGCAATACAAGTTTTACATAACAGTTTCAACACTCATTCAACAATCCAATCTGAAATTATCAGATTTCCCAGGTTTGGGTTCGTCGACTTGCACTCAATATTGCAGAGACAAGGCCACAAATTCAACATATATGAACTCAACGCCAATTACCCAGATTGATGAACACCAATATCAATAAGATATGAATTCTATGAAGCATTTCTTGAAACAAATTACAAAACCCAGAAGCATGTATATATAATCCAGCTGAAACACTCAAACTTCGACTAAAAGAGCTCAAGCCCACAAAAACCCAATTCGTAAAACATAAAAGCCCCAAGTCAAAACAAGAATCAGAATGAAACAGAACCCAATTGGATTCTGAGAAAAAATCACAAACCCAGATCGGAAATGACAATACAAAATGGAACCGAAATAGATTAGAATAAAGTTCAAAGTGATTAAATCGAAGTTGAGACTTACCTGAGTAGTTGTTCAACGAGCTGGGTTTTGTGGGTGGCTGCGAAATCTGAGAGAGAGAGGGAGGGAGGGAGGGAAGAAGAAGGATCCAAATATTCAAAAAGGAGGGAAACTCCAAATTTTAGGAGGGTGAGTCTTCGACTTCTCTCTGTTTCGCAATCCAAAATGAAACACATGTCTCGTCACTTTTTCTATTGCTTTTGTTGTTTTAATTTGGGCCCTAGTGTCTAATAGACCGCAAAAGGTTTTGATCCGGGTCCATTTTGAAACCCAACACCGAAACCGATTACGGATTATCAGAACATCTGGTAACATATTAGCTTCATGAAAGACATAATTGAAAATCATTTGACTAAAAGAATTGACGAGACGGAGGATCTCTTGTGAGATGTAATGATAGATGTACACACCCATATTTTCAAAAAATAAAAATAAAAATATCCGTATCAATCAAGTTTATGAACTTTTTTTTTTGAGAAACGAGTTTATGAATTAGAGTAATTATTCTCTGTACCCGGAACATCACGTGGCACTGCTAGGTGTTGTACCCGACCAATCATATAACTCAGATTCATGTGGGGACCAGCACGGGATGAAAAAAGAAAAGAAAAAATAATTAAATACACCAATCAGAGATAAGAACAAAACACGTGGACCAATGAGATTAAAGAGGAACATAAAACACGTGGTGTTCCGGGTACAAATAATAATTTCCCTATGAATTATACTTAACTGAGTTGAGTAGTCTGATCCCAAATGACATGGCATTTGCCACCTCATCGTAATAATTTCTCATTTGTAATTATAAATTATTTTTCATTTTATAGTTTCCAACTTGTATGTAATTAATAATTAAAATAAGAAAAATAATGATTTCCTACAATCCTAAAAAATCTTCTTGTAACCAAAAAAAAAACACGATCTTCCACCAATATCAATCATCATCCCCCGCACCAGATCTATAACCCAAAAGAAGAATACTCATCTTGGATTTGAAGAAATAAAATATGTTGCATATGAAAATAAAAAACAAAGGAGATGATTATGAATATAGCAACCATATTGCATAAAATTGGCCTGTAAACAATCATAATCATAACTCATAAGGGATATTAAGAAAAACTGTGAGTTATGCATTGTGATAATCTTAACTAATTTTGTAACGGCTGAATTTTCATCATCCTAAAGAACATATGTTTAGCCAACTTGTTTTGAATTTATTGGATTGTTTCCAGAAATTATAAGAGTTTTTAACAATAGAATAAAGAATTTACTAAGTGATACAGTAGACAGGTCACAGATGGCTACACATCCCCTACAATATATCAAGGATGAGTTTTCGATATATTAAGGTTTATCAAGGGATGAGTTTGCCCACTTGTTGGATTGAATGATTTGATAAATTTCACATTATAATTCATTCTTCTGTTTTTAATTTTCTTACAAATAAATTACTGATTTAAATACATATTTTTCATGTAGCAAAACAAAAATAAACGACATCTTGGTAGGGCTGATGAGGTCAATGTCATGTCATTTGAGATGGTTTTTTGGTATAGAATTTTGGTGTCCATAGCATTTTTCAGATGAGTTTTACGAGAAACAAGTTTCGCAAGACTTGATTGAACAAGCAGTGGAAGTCACAAATGAAGAATAAAGCACGGCAAGAATACTACAATCATTAATTAAAAATATAGTTTTTGTTCACATATGAAGAACCCAACACGACAAGAATAGTATGATCATTAATTAGAAATATAGGTTTGTTCCACCCAAAATGTAAAAAAATACCGAAACCCCGAAAAACTCTTACTCTTACTTTTACTCTTCTGTGACAAAAAAAGAAAAACTCTTACTATTTGTATTCAATCATACACTCTTGATTTGATGCCTAACAACTTTGATTAGACCATCATCAAGTACTCATTTATATTCATTTGGTAAAAGACTAATGTACCCTCAATTCAGCCCTCCCCGTTTCTCTCTCGCTCTCCAGTTCTCTCACGTCTTCAGATACTGCATGACACTCGCTATTGTCGTCACGCCACGCATCCCTCTCACCAACCGATTTCTACCCCCTCACCGCTACGCCAAAAGGTACTATTGTAAAATCAAAAATACCCAGGTTAGCGGCAAATGAATATTTTCGGATTCAATGCTTTGGAAATTTTCGAAAATTTAATTTTGGGTTTCTGGGCATCAAAGCTATCATAGCGGTTCTCTTATTCAACATGAAAATCCCTCAATACATATAATCCAGGCATTTCTCATATTATTGTGTTTTCCTTGGTCTATGCTTGCGAAGTTCAACTTCAAATATAAACCAATGAAACTAACTATCTGTTCTGCTTAGTTTTGAAGAAAAAAAGAAGAAGATAAAAGAGGCAAAGGCTGCTGACGGGAAAATATGAAGGAAGTAACGACGTTAGTCTTGGAATCAGTTTATTTTATTAATTAAGTGTTCATTGTTGATGTGGAATATTACTGACCTTTGGATTTCAAATCAATAGACAACATTAAAAGTCAAGAAACAAGTATCTCTTTTAATCAAGGAGAGGATCTTTATCTAAAATATCCAAAATAGAACTCTACGTAGATATTACCGTCGTAAAATATTCCTTATCGGTTTCTGCAGCTATTATGGAACGATGCAATTGTTTGCTACGCTAATTCACTTTACCTCTTATATACAGGCAGTCCACGCCAAGTAGCAACTGGCCAGTCGTTGATGTTATGTCACTTATGTGACTTTGTTAATATAAAGGTGCAATTGTTTAAGCTGCTTTTGGTGAACGGAAACTTCTATCCCTGCAGCGCTGCATGATATACAGCCGTGGCAACCATTTTTGGGAGTGTGCTTTGTAACATCTAATGTATCTATGAAAACATCTAATGTATCAACTGTTTTGAAGTGTTTCCTATTATTTAATGTAAATACGAAAACATCTCATCCCAAGTATATTTTTGTTTCTATTTTGCTAGAGGAGCTTGGCAGCATTTGGTTCGGTAACCAAGCAACCAGTTAAAAGAGATTTGTCATCACAGCTACTGCTAGGCAAGAAATCTAGTCATTTTACTAATTAAAGATAACTCATCCAAAGAGATAGACGTGCTAAGCTGCGGCCATATGTTAATATGTTTAATATGTTAATGGTTAATATAACCATTTATTAGTTATAACCATTAACATATTAAACATATTAACATATGTTAAACATGCATAACCGTTATAGGTTAACATAATAGTTACTCTTATAATTAACATTATATTTAATTAACTCCTTGTTAAACATTTTATTACTTCTACTATAGTTTATGAACATATAAAACATATAGTAACATTTTATTAAAATCATTATCATTGTCTATATAATGGTTCATTGTTCATTGTTTTTTTTTTTTATCAAATATTCATTGTTCATTGTTTATTATATAAGGCTATGTTTATGTTTATGTTGTCTATTCTTCTTCTTCATAATGTTTATCCTTACCATTTTTCCCATCATATATGTTCTTCCTCCTTATCCTCTACTCTTGTTACATTCTTCTTTTTTAACACAAGACCGCCTTGTTTTATTTTTATCTAATCCTTGTCCTCTCACGGACTTCATATTCATCAATTTTTAAAGCGGGGGGAAGGGATCTCTTTTCTGCAACGGAAAAAACGGAACAGATTTTACTTGGCACAACCTAACGATTCATCCAATATACCAATGATCTGTGCCTGGGGTGCGTTGCTAGATCTCTGCTCTAGAAAGCTATACAGGCAACAACAAATGCGGTTTGACCGGGAGCTTCACTTTCATTACTTCTTTCACGACGAGGGAACCGCGTCCGCATCATTCGACGTGGTGGAACGCCCTCCTGAGTCAAAGAGATAGGGTTCGGTATCTGACCCGGCTGAAGGAGAGTGAATAGCCTATTTGAGCGGACGATGAAAGCATTTCCGGTCTACTTAGTGCTCTTCGTGCCAGGGAGAGTCTATGGGATTCTGCAGTGAACCTCTCTACTAAGGATCCTGATTACACTGGGAGATCGGCCACTTCGAACTTCATTCATTCGATTAACATCGCCTCTAAACCTTATCGTAAAACCGCTATAGCCACATAATATAGAATCGTTAAATCCCGTAAAACCAGTAGCAGTGAAAGCCTTTTCAGCATAACCTATTGGCACATCTCCTTAGCTTGACTTCGTAACCTTGGAGTCCTCCGATCACATTGAAAGGAATAGAATCGTTTTCTTGCATGCAGAACCTTGTGTGCTATGACACCTCATGAGAGATACAAGGGTTTTAAATGCCCGGCAAGCCATTTATTTCAGAGAAATTCACAGGTTTAGGAGTACTTACCTTGGTTATTTTATGCTGATCTTCAACTGCGGATTTAATCTTCTTGAAGAGCTCACCTTTGCTGCCTTGGTCTTTTTGGATTCCCTAAAAACGCTCTTTGTACTGTGAGGTTGGTAATTTTCTGGTGGAGAAGACACTGCCCTGTCTACATCCATATCAGTGATTGGAACTTGAACTGGAGGTTGTGTTCCAAAGCCCATGCTGTAGGTTTGCTTCTTGAGCTGTTCATCAATTTGCCCCCCGGACTTCCGGATCACATTCGACTTTGCATTTGCTACATAACACGACACCCTTTATGATGGATGCCTTTGGCCTTCTTGGTTCAGAACTAGACGAGCCAGTGGTAGAAAAATCCACTTTCTTTTTCCTTTGATTGTTTTTTTCTTGGCCAGTTGACTTCCACCACCATGTTGACCTCAGCAAATGGTTCAGTGTCAATCTTTAGAGGCTTGTCTTCTCTTTGTCTTGAAATTTTGCCTTGATCAAACCATGTTTAGAGAAGTGAGCTGAACACAATCTTTTGTGTGATGCTTGTCCATTTTGTGCAATTTGCAAAACTTACTCCCCTTCAGCTTAGGCAAGTCTTTGTTTAACTGGGGATTGAGCGGGCTTTGCAGCGATAAGATCATCAAAAATTTGTGTAGCTTTGGATAAGTCATAGGTAAAGACCCTATACTCTGGTCTTGGGAACTCAAATTGATCCACTTCATATGGATGAGGAGGAATTGGTATAGCTCCCTTGCAATATTAGCTTGACCAGCAGCTTGAATCAGCCTTACTACCCCTAGTCATAGGAGCAGGTCCATTGACTCTCTGAGCCCTATTTCCTTTAGGTTGTCGAACCTCTTCTTCAGGTTCAGGCTCTGACTCATCATCATATTCATCATCAGAGGCCACCCTCATCTCTTTTGGTTTCTTGACAGGAACAAGCTTCGGTAGTAGTACGTAGTAGTAGTAGTAGTAACAACAGGAGGCTTGACTGCTTGTTTGTCCTTCTTAGGAGAAGAATTGGACCCTGGTTCATTGATGATCTTGACCCCTCCATTCTTCTAAGGAGTTTCCTTAAATGTTGGTGCCACATAAGGCTACGAAGTAGCGGTCCGTAGGTGAGACCTATCTGTTCTTTAGAAGGGATGGTAGCTTCACCAACAGGTAGTTTGCATGTACTCTTGGCTGCTACAAAACTAATACGCGTTCCATCCCTTTTTGAAGAGGCTTGCAGACTTCTTAGGAGGTGACTCCATCCGTAATTCTTCATTAGGACACGTTTTCAGACTCCTTTGGGATTTGTTGTTCAACAACAAATTCAGATTCCTTTGAACCCCGTTGGGAGTCCACGTTTAACCTCTCAAGGCGCATAAGTACGTCTTTGTTATGATCTTCCTCCTTCTTTCGAATCCCTGAATAGCCTTAGTTGAGTTCTCAATAGCTTTGGTCAATTTGCGCCTTTACGCATGACCTCCTTGCTCTTTCATGATTTTTATCATCATGAGCATGGCCTCTGAATGAGTACTAGATTTACCAGCATCGACCCGTCACGTCTTGGCTTTCTCTAGCTAGTTTTGCAGCGTATATAGGAGCGTATTCTGGGAAACGCTCTGCAACTTATTTATCAGAGAGATGCCTGCACTGTCCTGAATTTTGTTTGTAGTTGAAATTCATGTCTGAGTTGTTAACCCTACAAGTTCTTATCCTTAGAGAGCGGATGATAGAACTAGAGCATTAACGTCCGTTGTTATCGCTAGTCCCCAGGACTTACACTTCTTTCTTTGAGATGTAGCTTGCCAAAACTTCTGGACTTTTTGCCTAAGTCTATGCTAACTCTCCTTTTAGCTCTTAAGGGGTTTTGCTTAGCTTCCTTCTAATTGGCGTTAGCAGATGAGCAGGATGAGCTACTAGGGAAGAGAGTTACTTACTCAGCAGTACGGAAAGAGAATCGAAGTGCTTAGAGGCAACCATTAGAGGGATGACAAGCTTTATCATCACTCGATGCGCACGCAAATGGGTATTTAATCTTCCAAGTCAACCATAAAATAATACAATGTTCTTCCATAACCTTAGCTTGCCTTATTAGTTAGTATAGTAGTTAAGGTTAGTAAAGCGGGAAGAAATTAACCAAGCAAAGGATACTGAAACCCATGAAGCAAACAACGGCTACCAGAAGAGTGTCATTCGTTTTCCACAGGACAGTTGCGAGAAAGCAATTCTCGATAGAGGAGAGTACGACAGAAGACAAGGCCAGACGAGATATTGAAAGGCTTGAATGGACAGGTAAGAGGCAGACGTATTTCACCTACCAGGCACAGGACTTAATGGCTTAAGAAGCAAGCCAACGCTTTAGAAGAGTCACCCGGTCGTCCTTTATTGCTTGCTTTGGGCTCATCTCGGTGCTTGGTCTCTTCGATATGCTATGAAAGATCTCTCTTCCTAGTAGACGGAAGAGTTAGAGGCTGGCAGTCCCGTACTCGGAGTCGTCATCGGAGCTCGTCGGGTTGGTGAAGGCTGGGTCGGATCTAAGGGAGGGAAGCAATGCCGGTGAAAGGTGGAGAGCTCCGGCGAGAGGTGGAGATCCATGGGTTGTGCTAGACAAATCAATGATATTCTTGTATGGTGTTTGTGAGAGGAAGGTAAATGCAACGTTATGGATTTGCTTCAGAGAAAATTCTTCTTTGTTGTTGGTACTTAATATCTGATTTTAATCCAAGCTTTAGTTCTTTTTCTTGTCTTGTTGTTTTTGCTGGTTTTGCTATTCTTATTGCCTTTTACGCCAAAGTCATTTACCAGAAACCTACAGTAACAATATGTCTGGAGGAAGAAAATGTTTGATTATTAGGGTCTGTAACAAAGTTATTGAGGGTCAATAACTCGATTATTGGGGTTAGTAATGTTAAGACTCATCCCAGATTTCACCCTGAAACCTGAAGTAAATCTTGCATGGACCACCTCCAAGGAAAATTTATTGAATAACTCGGCAAACTTCCCTTGAAGATAGACAACCATAACCGGAAAAATTACAGAATTTCCCCTTAACAACAATAAATCATTTTCCAATTCAACCATAATTATCCAAATAATAAAAATATCGGTCTTAGCACACCACCAAAAATATTATACAAAAACCCCCAGAGTATTCAGAGCTACTAAAAACAACAGAAACAGAAAGATACCCTAGTAGGTTAAGCATGTAACCTACTAGTGGAAAGTGGCTAAGAGATGGGTAACTATGCCTCGTCGGCTCCTACTAGATCCAACTTTAACTCTGCAGACTTGACATTTTTAAAACGAATGGCCCAGGGGAAAACATTCAGATAATGTTAGAGTAAGTGGACGAAAATAATTCTAATAAAATATTTATGCTTCTCCAAAATTTATTTCCATAGAAAACACGTTGCATGCGACAGTTCAAAAGCTTTAACTCAAAATTTCTTAACATTTCTTAACTCGTGCCTAGCCTTACTAGACTCCCAAACTTTATGAAAATGTCTCTCAGGCTAAAATTATATATATATATATATAAGTATGTATTTACACTCGTCATATTCCTTGTACGAATTCTATGAATAAATACGAAAAAATAGAAATTCATACAAGGCTATGACGCTAGAGGCTAACGCTCACGTCACACCATAATGAAATTTTACCTCATTATGGCGGAAAAGCACGAGTGAATATATATACGCGCATATTCCCTATATAAATTATTATATTTATATAGGGCTACGACGATTGCGTCTAACGTTCACGTCACACCATAATGAAATTTTACCTCATTATGACGGAAAAACATGTATAACTAGCTATCATTTATTTATATACATATTATTCTCATAATCATCCATATATAAATATATAATCACCGAAATTCTCAATTTCGGTTATTCTCCAACAAAAGAAAATATTCATCAATAAATCATTTACATGCATATTATTTAAAATAAAAGTCAACTCACAAACTAGGCCTAAGCCTAATGTCGGTCAGATGTCTCTTCTGCTCGAATCTCTTCACGTCCTGTTCCAAAAACATAATTAAACCCTCAATTAAAACGCTTATATAAAAATAGGCAGACTTAAATGTGAGTTTCGCGCGCTCAACCACGCCTATCGCCCTAAATCTTAAATTCGCTGCCAACAATATTTTTCCACAATTACCGACATCCTTAAAATCACTTTCCACCATCTTAACCATAATTAACCCATGACTGCATTTTTACTCATTAACCGCCATAATTCACAAATTCTAAAAATATCCAAAACCTATCTGAAACTCCTCCAAAAATTCCAAATTACACTTTATTAAACTCCCCTCTGGAAAACACATATAAAACTATAAAAATCCTTTAACAGTGACGACCGGCGGCCGACTCTGATGACCTCTGATCCCTACCAAAATTTGACAGCACATTCCTCTCAACCTCCTCTACAACTTTCCTAACCAGCATAAACACAAATTTCAAGCCTAGATAGGGTAATTGAACTAAAACATAAATTAAAACCCTAGAATTTCAATCACCGATTTCTCCTTACCCAATTTGAATCGAACTAAAACCTTCCGAAGAATTGAAGCACGGGAGGAGAGCTTTCCAACGAGCTAAGAATCGCTAGCTATAACGGCTGGAGGAGGGAGTTCCGACGACGGAGAGCTATGAGCAGCCGGAGCTTCCAAGTGCAACTGCTCCTTCACGGCGGCGCTAGGGAAGCTACCACCACTCCAGGAAGATGGCTGGGTCGACGGTCGACCGATTGGGACCGGCGCGGCGGTCTGAGGCGGCCAGATGGTGGCGAACAGCTGGGAAGAAAATCCGGCAGGGAGAGGGCTCAGGGAGAGAGAGTCGGGAGGAAGAGAGAGAAGAGAGAGAGAGAGAGAGAGAGAGAGAGAGAGAGAAATTGGGCTTGGCCCATTCGGTCCACACCACCATTTAACCCAATCTAAAATTTAACACCTCAAAAATAATACCCTAATAAAAATTACCTTTTACTAGCCAAAATTTACCTTTTTTTACCGTCGTCACATTTTTCTCCAACGAATAATTCCTTTGAAATAATCGTCCCTCAAAACCTCTCTAGGGACCAATTAAACTATAAATTCAATGATAAAGACGGTAAAACTCTTATTAACATCATGCTAGTAAATAAGGTAAAATTTAAGAGTTGGGGTGTGACAAGTAACTCGATTTTTTTTCTGGTATTTCTTCCTTTATGGTATTATTAAATTGAATTAAGTTGATTATTAGGGATCAGTAACTGATTATTGAGGGTCAGTAACTAATTATTAAGAGTCAGTAGCTGATTATTGAGGGTTAGTGACCAAGTTATAGGGAGTCAGTAACTGAGTTACTGGTGACCGGAATCTGGCTATCGGAAAAAATCTAAGTTACTGGGGGTCAATAACTGATTATTGAGGTCAGTAACTAAGTTATTGAGAGTCAGTAACTGAGTTACTGGTGACCGGAATCCGACGACCGAAGAAAATCCGACTTACTAGGGGTCAGTAACTTAGCTACTGGTGATCGGAAGGAACCAGAGAAAATATAAGTTACTGGGGGTTAATAACGGCGAGTGAAGAAATTTCCAACAATCGGAATCCGGCGACCGGCAACCGATGACCGACAACCGGAGTCTGGCGGCGGGTGACGGGAGTCCGGTGAGGTTCCAACCAAGTATTCTCTCTCTTCCACTTTCTCTCTCTATACTTGTTGAAGTGGTGAGGGTAAAATTGTTTTAAATATATACAAAAATTATTTTTTTATTATGACATTAATAAAAATTTGTGCATTTGGGCATAAAAAATGTTACCTTATATTAGAATGGGCTCATGAAAAAGATTATCATTAGAATGAGGAATGCGAGGTTTAAATTTGTATAAAATGGGCATTTTCCCTCAAAACTATTATGGGGAAGTGAAAAGAAGTGAGAATTAGGAAGATTAATTTGATCAACAAGACAAAGAAACAAGGATAAGATGAAGAAAGAAATTCTTTTAATACGTCATGGCAATTATGCCTAGCTAGGTTCTAACAGTTCTTCCTTACTCTTAGTAATTTATTTTTTTCATTTTTCTTATAATTCTATTTAACTTTTATTTTTTTGTTTGATAAGGAATGTATAAGACATAATTATCTCATCATATGATGTCGGCATGAGAACATTTCTAACGGTGTTAGACAAAATGTTATTATTGGACTATGATTAGTCGATATATAAAACACAATGATCAAAAGTAATCATTTTTAAACCACGGTGGTAAACATAACCATGACTCCAAACTACGAGGATCATTTATAACTTTTACCCATATATATACAGAGTCGTTCGAGAGCGGACGTCCGCAACTATATTAAAATGAGGACACTGACTCAAATCAACTCTGGCGGCACCGATCGGCAACTCTTATTGCTGGTTCCAAACAAGAGGTCCATCTTGAGCTTCTTTTTGCCGGCATACTTGACGGTGATGAGTTTCGAAGTTGGGATTGAGCTTCTTCAAGTTTCTGCAGTTTTTCTGGCGTCGGACCTTCTTCTTCGATCACCTTGGCCTTCAACTTGATAGTAATGATGTCTGAGGATAGAAGAAGAGTTGTCAATCGGTACATATATATATACACGAAAACGATATGGAGCGCACGTGCGCACTATCCTTAAAGTGCGCACATCCCTCTGTTCACCACCGACGACGGCGCGCTTCCACTCTAACGGACTCCAGCAACGTCCCTGATCACTTTTCCTCCCCGGTAAGTCTGCCGAATTTCAGTTTTCCGGCGAGATCATCCAAAACTTCAAACAAGATCGATCTCGTCGGAGTCCGCTCGGGTGGAGGCGCACCGTCATCGGTGCCGGACGGTGACGAACAGAGGGAAGTGCACACTTTAAGGACAGTGCGCAAGTGCGCTCCACATCTGTCATATATATATATATATATATATATATTTCATATCGAGATACAGCGAAGCTTCACTTTGAAATTAAAATGTGAAATTTCTTATTTGACTCACTTTGAGGTTATATTTCCATATCTTCATTGTTTAGATTGTAGAACATAATGTATAGATCAAATCTATAAAGTTTCATCTAATTTAATGATCGTTTGAGTGTTCTTAATCGTTATTTACACAAACAGTTTTTGTTAGATAACTTTATGGTCTGTTTATTGATTTATTCAAATTTAGTACTTTAGTGATCATCAATTTAGAATTTCAGATCCAGATTCATCGGCTGAGATGCCTTTTCAATCTACTTATATATTTTTGCGAATCTTTACTGCCAAAAACAGGATCCGGAATTCCGGATCCGTCGGCTGAGATGCCATTTCAAACTACTCATGCAACAAATTACAGATTCTAACCTAATCAAACACCAAATTAAATAGACTAAACAAAATGGCAGCATTTGTTGCTTTAGGTTCGCGTAGTATTCTATTGTTGTTTCTTTCTTTGCCTTCGTTTCTGTGTTTATCTTGTTTACTGTGTTTGGTTTCTTACTAATCCATTTTTCTTTTCGAATGAGCTTACTAGTAATGTACCAATCGTAAAGGAGGAGCCAACCTCGAAATTCCATTAATGTGTAAACAATTCTCAAGCAATTATCCTCGTGCAACTATATAGACAATTTTTTTTTATGACAAACTATACGTATAGACATTTTGGGGAAGTCCTTCTAATGAGACTCTTAAGTTAAAGACTAGTTGAAGACTTTTCGGCTTATCCCACTTTTCGATCTTATATTCACATCTTGACCGTTTAGTTTATTTTTATATCCACAGCTTGACCGTTCGGTTTTATGGATATTAGAGTCTTTCTAATGAGACTCTTAGGTTAAAGACTAGATGAAGACTTTTCGGCTTATCATACTTTTCGATATTATATTCACATCTTGACCGTTCAGTTTATAGGTATTTATGAGTAAATCATTTCTGTAAATTTTCAGCCATATTGAAAATTTTTAAAACATACACAAGTGTGATTTACCGATGATGAACTTGAACAGTTCATATTTGACAGATTTAGTTCGTCCATTAATTTGATCTAGTTTGTTATCTTAACGATCACTGATTTTGTTGAAAATTTGTAGGGTTGATCTACACATGTATACCTAAAAACTGAACGGATGAGATGTCAAGATGTGATAGAAATATATGTCTTTTAAACCATAAACCGAAAAGTCATCAACTAGTCCTTAACGTAAGGTACGTACTCCCTAGAAAGGCTCCCAACATTTTAGTACTCTTCATGCGCATGCATTTGTTGTTCCCGTAACCATTTCTATTATTTTCCATCACGGCTTCACACGTTGTTTCTACTATAAAATGCTATCAACTATCAAGTAGTACCACAAGCCCTCATCTAGACCTGAAACTGGGAATTAGAAGAATGCCTTCCCAACTTTCTTCAGAGTCTGAAGCCCTCAGCCCAAAGGCCACTGCTGTTGTTAAGCGACGTTCAACTAACTTCAAGCCTAGCATTTGGGGTGATTATTTTCTGTCATATGCTTCCATGGTAGGATACACGAAAACTTTCTAGTTACTAGCTTCATGAACACTTGCATCCTATATTTAGTGGTGCAAATTTGATATATATGTTCACACATTTGTTCTCTTCTGCAATATGCATGTACGTGTAGGAAGTGGATATTACTCTTGAGCAACAGGTTCAACAGCTGAAGGAAGAGGTGAAGAGAATGCTTGTGGATAATGTTAAAGACGGTTCCCAAAAACTAAGCTTGATTGATGACATTCAACGCTTAGGCGTGTCGTACCATTTTGAAAACGAGATTTGTGAAATCTTGCAACAAATATACGACAATGACCACGTATCCTATAATGATCTTTATCAAAATAATTCCGACCTTCATGCAGTTTCTCTTCGTTTCAGATTACTTAGACAACAAGGGTACAATGCTTCGTGTGGTATGTCAATCATCATGATATTGTATATTAAGTTATTCTAGCTAGGTTCATTTTCTTCCTTGACCTAATCAATTAAATGGATGGTGAAACAGACAAGTATTTCAGCAACTTGAAGGACAATGTTGGGAAATTCAAGGAATCACTTGTCGATGATACAAAAGGACTACTAGGCTTGTACGAAGCAACACATCTTCGGATACACGGTGATGATATACTTGATGAGGCACTACCCTTCACTACAACTCATCTCCAGTCTGCAACACGCCGCGATTTGAGCTCCCCACTTTCAAAACAAGTTACTCACGCCTTGAATCAGCCATTCTGGAAGGGGATGCCAAGGATAGAAGCGAGGCATTACATATCTACCTACCAAGAAGACAAATATTCTCATAATGAAACTCTCTTGAATTTCGCACGGCTAGATTTCAACCTACTGCAGCAACTCCATCAAAAAGAACTATGTGAACTTACTAGGTTAGTTGCACCAACTAAACATCAAAAAACAACCCAGCGATGCCAATTATTTCCTACACTGCATATGCTAACTAGATTATGTACTTTGGTGATCAGTTGGTGTAAGGATTTGGACTTCGTGAAGAAGTTACCTTTCACAAGAAATAGGCTGGTTGAGTGCTACTTTATCGCTTTGGCAATCTACTTTGAGCCAGCATATTATTTTGGTAGGACATTCTGCAAAGTTATCTACATGTTATCCGCGATTGATGACATCTATGATGTTCATGGCACACTAGAAGAGCTAGAACTCTTCAATGAAGCTTTTCTGAGGTTTGAATCAATTAATTCCTTATTATGTAAAAATAATAATGTAAAAATAATTTTACATTATGTTGTGGTATATATTTCAGTTGGAACGCGCGGTCAACTTCTTTTATATAATTATCAGGTGGGACATCTCTGCCCTGGATCAGTCGTCGGACTATATGAAAGTCTGTTTCCAGGCACAGTTGGATGTCTTCACTGAAATTGAAGAAAAGCTTGCAAGCGAGGGAAACTTGTATGCCATTCACCATCCAAGAGAATCGGTAAGCCTAGCCTTCATATGAAGCTCATACTAACATAATACATATAAATGTTTATGATTAGAGCAATTCGTCTATTGTAGAAATTGATTAGAAGCTGTTACTGTCTCAGTTGAAAATGACAGTCGCTGGTTACATGAAAGAAGCTAGATGGTTTTACTCTAAATACACCCCAACTTTTGATGAATACATGCCGCTAGGAACACTTACATCCTCATATTATTTATCAATCACCGCTGTTGTTGGAATGGGACTTGCTGCTACAAAAGACTCCTTGGATTGGTTATTCACTGACCCTGGAATCTTAAATGCTACATCAGTCATTGGCAGACTCTTAAACGACATCAGGACGCATCAGGTAGTATATTCATGTATTTCCTCAATTAATTTCCTTAAATTTGATTGACTACTTTTTGGGGTCAAATTAATCGATTAACGATAGAGTACTCTTAACTATAAGGTCTTGATCTTTGTTTTTCTTAAACTAGCCACAGGTGTTTCTTGCGCGTTGTTAATAATTTACGATTATGACATATCTGAATGAAATAACTTTATTCTTAACCAAGATGATAAAATAAGACATAGTTTTCTTCCTCTAAAATTAGTTGACATTACTGTAGTTCATAAAACTATACAAAACTATTGTATCAACACATCAAATATTGCAGAGAACAGGTAGACCTAAAATTTATCGATAGAAATGCTACCAGCAGCTTCTTCAAGAGTCAAGTGAATGAACTTTAATAACACCTGAGGATAAAAAAGAACTCATATTACCCTAAAATATATGCTCAACAGTGCAGCAAAGATAGAGAAATAGAGCATAGAGCATAGAGCACAGAGCACTATTGAAACGAATTGAAACTCCCAAACAATATGTCCTTCCTTCTTCATCTATATTTTGTTTGCTCTCTCATTTAAAAAAAAAAACATGAATATCTTTTCTCCTCATCTTCATGAATATCTTTTCTCCTCATATTCTAAGACCTATGAAACACTCGAGTACGTGTAATACAAAGAAAAAAAAGCGATATGGCCGATGAGAAAAAAAAGAAATATCTAGAGAAACAAGGGAGCGAGGGCAAATACAGAACTACAGATGAAAAAATAGGGGCAAAAACATCTTCACACTATTCAAGTGAATAGTGCTTAACCAACCAAAAATAGGGGCAAAACGTCCTCACACTATTCACTTGAATAGTGCTTATGAATAGTTAACCAACAAATAGTATATAGGTAAACTAGAATTATACCCGCATCTTGGCGAGATGTATACATTTACGGTGTATTTAGATATATGTGAATTCCTGAGAATTTAATCAAAAATAAGGAATTCTTAATTTTTTAGAACGGTTTCCCTCGTTTGGATATTTATCCCGTGGAATTAGTGATTTCCACGAAAAAATAATCGTGGAATTTATGAGCTTAAATTTCCTATTTGAATTCCTCACAAAATAAGCATTATTTGTCAATTCTCTTAACTAAGGTTAATCTGAATACAAATTCTTGTCATTTTAAAACTCTACATCATGAAATCCAAACAATGAAATTCTCAATTAATATTATTTAAATTTATAGAATTGTAATTCCTATGATTTTTAAATTTCTTTGAACATTAAAATTATTTTATCCAAAAACAACGTTATGAAACTGATCAATGAGTTAATTGATTGATGAAAATGTTTATGATATGTACTTCATATAATGTTATACATGCAAATTATACTCAGCTGTTATACTGATTAATTATATATCTAGGGTTAATGGCAATATTGTGGTTTCTTAAAAATAACAAGGGCAAAATGGTTAGTATATTGTTCATATGCTTATGAACAGTTAACCAAACTTTAATTAGTATAGACAGAAACAAGAGAAATAAAAATAAAAAAGGTCTGAAGAGGCAACATCGATCCGGAAAATTCATGAGGCAGAAAAAAAGTCAAAAATGGAGGGCAAAAAAACTTTGACGAGAGAGAGCCTATATATCTAGAAAAATCTAAATTACATGTTTCAGAAAAATAAAATTCATTGTTGTTAATGTATGAACAGTCGACCAACAAATGTTTTATGTGAGGCATTCCTAAACACATATTATTAGACTAAAATCACTCATATTTAAACCATATTGTCCTCCCCCCGCCGCTATCTTTTCTTCTAAATAAATTTTCTCTCTCGTGCAACGCTAAAGAGAGAGCATGCTGCTTCAGCTGTGGAATTATACATGAAAGAACATGGTGCTACAGAAGAAGAAGCCATAGTGGAACTAACTAATCAAGTGAATGATGCATGGAAGGTTATAATCAAAGCTTGTCTCCACCCTACCACAGTCTCATTGCCGGTTCTAATGCGACCTCTCAGAGTAGCAAGTACTTGGGAAGTTCTTTACAAGAGTGCAGATTCATATACTAGCCCTGGGGTTGAGTTCAAGGGAATAGTGACTTCTCTGCTAATCGAACATGTGCCTAATGCATTAGCATAACCATCATCTGGACGAATTTGTTATGTATCTCATAAATTTAGACACTTCCCAATTTGTGGGAAAAATGAGGCCGGAGTGTCTCTATCATTCCTTTCTGCTTATGAGTTCACGTTGAAATGTCTTAATTATATGAATAATCTCCTCCAAATGCTGGAACTCAAACTAAATGAAACCTTCTCAGTCCTGCTGCCTCTCTTTGGGCTCAGATATTTCTACTTCTGGCCATATTCCTCATTCTCTTTTACAGATGGTCTTCTTCTCATACCAAATCATCATCTGTAGTTCTGTACCACCATCTCCACCAAAGCTGCCTGTGATTGGAAATCTCCACCAACTGGGGTTGCTCCCTCACCGCTCTCTTCAAACCCTATCGCAACGCTATGGCCCTGATCTAAGGCTCCTTCATCTCGGAAGCAGGCCGGTCCTTATCGTCTCGTCGGCCGAGGCTGTCTCCGAGATCTTCAAAACCCATGACCTCACCTTCTCCGACAAACCCAAGTATATCTTCGCGGAGAAGGTTATGTACAATTACAAGGACATCTTGACAGCACCTTATGGGGACTACTGGAGGCAGATGAGGAGTTTATGCGTCGTAAATCTGTTGAGCAACAAAAGGGTTCGTTCTTTTGGTGATGTGAGGCTAGAGGAAATGAAAGTCATGATGAGCAAGATTGAACAGTCTTGTCCTCATCCTAATATTAAGCTTCCCATCCTTGTTGGTTTGTCCAAATGGCTTTAAGCGTGTTGGAGTTGGACAGTGTTCTAAAACTCGGTCAACTCGGCCGAGTACTCGGCGAGTACTCGGTACTCGGCTAGTCACCGTGGCGATTTTGGCCTACTCAGTGCCTCTAGTCGGCCAGCAGAAAATCGGCCGAGTACTCGGTCCAACTCGGTCCAACTCGGTCAACTCGGACAGACAAAAAAAAAAAAAAAAAAAGGCAAACGATGTCGTTTTGTCTTGAATCCCTAATAACTCGACTAGTAGCTCAGTCAGTCGCTCATCTCAGTCAGTCAGTCGCTCATCTCGCTCCAGACCTCCAGTCGCTCTCCCTCACGGCCTCACCTCGCCGGCTCGCCCTCCCCGCCCTCTTCTCTCGCCCAGTCAGCCACCTCTCGCCCTCCCCGCCCTCTTCTCTCGCCCAGTCCGCCTCCTCTCGCCTCGCCGCCTCGCCCTCCCCGCCCTCTTCTCTGACTTTCTGGTAAGATTTTGAATCCTTGGCTTTGGTTTTTGGCTTTGCATATTTGGGTCATGGATTTTATTGATCTGTTGAGTTGTTGGCTTGCAAGAATTGAATTTGGTTTGCTTTTATTACTTATGTTATTGTAATGGACTAATGGTTGTTTTTATTTTTTAGACATTATTATCTCTTAAATATTGTAATATTTTATGGACTATTTTTATTATTTTAGACATTATATATTAGATTATATGTTTTAAAAATAATAAAAAAATCCAGAAATTAGAATCCGAGTACTCCCCGAGTACTCGGCCGAGTACTCCTCTACTCGCTACTCACCGGCCGGCCGACCGACTACCGAGTAGCGAGTTTTAGAACCTTGGAGTTGGAGATGAATATATCTCACATCAGAAAAATAGCAAATAAAATATATCTTATAAATAAGTGGGTCATGCTCAACTATACTGAGACATTTTGTGATTAAAACTCAACACCTTAAAGATGGTTAAGTTTGGATAGTATCAATACAATGTGATCCACGGGCCACGTTCGTCGCTGTTTAGCAAACCAAAGTCACTATATCTCTTGTGTTGTCCCTTGTGTTCATGTTTGCATTTTCTGCCGAAGCTTCATGTTGTGGACGACAAAAGGAGGACTTCTGATATTACAATCACTGGCTACTTCCCAAATAATACCTTCCAAAATGGAATATTTTTCTTCAGTGGTGGGATACTTCCACAACCAAACTTAAACTCTACAAGAAAGACCGTATGGCGAAGCGCACGAGTGAGAACAAGTCCAAACAATTTTTACGTTGTTGGTGAGCATTCGAATGTGACAGATGACTTTGGTAACCGTTATAGCGGCGTTTTTCCAGTATATGGGTCATGGAACCAATCCAGTTTAGTCAGTCAGCTTCGGGTGGCATCAGGTACCGGAGACTTTTCCAATGTTACCGGAAGTAGTTGTTATCGACCATACTCAAGATTGTTTTGACGAGTCTTCGTTGTTCTTATATTTGAGAGTTGTTAATTAGTTATCACATATGCTTATATCAGCTGATCTTGATCAGTTGGATGTTCATGCATGTTCTTCTATAGTGATACTAAATCATGTGACATCGCGGCTCCATTATATACATACATGAAAAAACGTAGGTGTCTTGTTTTAGTGTACGACACATCCAAAGTAATTGTAGTCTCTAATTTGCCAAATAGGGGATTCCCTTGTTGAGGCTTCACATTTTGACAAAAGTAATAGTAATAGGAACAAATGGATTCACCAGAAACCAGGGAGAAACAACCAAGTATCAATGTCAATATGGTGGGTAAGAGGAGAAGGCATAACAGTTGTTACAAAGTAAGTCTTCAATATTATGCGATTGATGTTGAACTATATTATATCAAACTTGTGTCCCATGCACCACTGGATTCTTCAGTCTTCAATATGCAACTGCATATTCCGTAAAAGGTATTTTATAGAGAGTTCCAGTGAGAATCTCTATAAAACGTCCATTCAGAGGGATTTAGCGTCGTCTTTCCATCAGCAGCAACGAGATCAGAAGGAGAATCCTCTGCAAATTCTGTTGGCATGGATTTCCAGTGTAAACTTGGCTTCCAATCTGCTTCTCTCAGTACTTTCAGTATCTCTTCCGCCACTATCTTGCTCCCTTCAGCCGATAAATGGATCCCATCTCTGAAAAACAAAATAAAGAGACTCAATTTATAAGTACTGGGATAAACTGAATTTAACTACATAAAAAGAAGAAATTGAGAATCATTTCACCGCCAAATTATACTATCCAGTGGGGGTCATTCATGAGAAGAGTGCATGTCAAAGAGTGACCATAAGAAGCATTATGGCATAGGGGTTGACAACCTTCTATTCGGACAAAGCAGACATTTAGCATCCATGTTTTCAATAGACAAATATCATAGTGTACAAAACTATAAACTGAAAGCAATATTCACAGAGGGATATGAGTCTGGTTAATTTATTTAAATAGGTCCCTAGATACGCATAAGATGTAATAGCAAAAAAAAACTGTACAACGTTGCTGAATACCACATTATAATCAACACGACAGCACTTAAGTGGAGGTAGCGAGTATGAGAAAACTGAGACATTATGTCGGACAATGGATGATTTAAGAATATACAAGCATGACAATGCAAATGTCCATGGCAGTATCAGAAAGTGAGAGTGCCACAGGGTCAGGCTAACTTACGTAAAACAGTTATCTCCTTTCTGTATTGCCATAAATAGATCAACCACCTTGATATCCATTTCCTGGCATAGCCTTATACAGGCTTCAGAATATTGTTGGCATAGCTCATTCGTTCTTACTAACTCGCTGAGATAGGGACTGTTTTTGTTTTGTTTTTTTTTTTTTTCAATAGCAAACACATGGTTTAGGAGGTCAGACATTCAGAAAAGGTAAAATACTTGATACGAGAGTTGCATCTAAGCACCTTTTATTTGCAATAATTGTGGCCTCATTAACAGGAGGACAACTAAGAACAATGATACGCGTTGAATCTGAAAGGCTCTGCATTTAAATACATTGTGTTAGCATGCTCAACCATGCTGAAAATTCTCAGTTATATATCTGAGCAGGATACTGTTTCACTAAAGGACCCTAATAGAAACACATTGCAGACATATGAACCCAAGTTACCCAAGTTACATTAGAATCCAACATGTATGTTCAGATAGGGCCCTCTCACTCCACTATAATCTATATAACTCATCATAGCTGAAATGATTTGGGTGAATAAAGTACCTGGATATGACTTGCAATCTTCCTCATGTTCTCAATAAACTCAGAAAGTGGTACATGAGGTCCTAGCCCGGATGGATGAGGTCCCATAGAATCATTGCCGCCAAAATAGACTATCACCAAAGAAGGTTGCACAGCTGCATCCTATATATGCAGCACTGAATCAGACTATATCCAAGTAGTCCTTTTTTTTCTAACAAATATATCTATATAGTTTGATATATAACACACCAAAAAGATAACAAGTTTATTAAATCTATATGGCGCACAAACAAATAAATTGTTCTAATTGAATATGTTCAGCCTTTATGTAATTTTATACTCAAAAGCAACTTCAACAGACACCAGCAGATTCAGAAACTCTGTTATTGGTGGTTAAACCAATCAATCCCAATCTCCAAAACCCCTCTCATGTTCTCTCTTTAACATCTAAGTTGATTATTGGTCAGGATGTTAAATTGACCAATAGTTATCTTATATTCTGAAACTCCCTCCTCTGTGAAAAAGGTGCTCCCCTCACAAGTTGCAACCAATCATATTTCTATAATAAAACAAACTGGGTAACCTATAAATTAACAAAGCTCTGAAAAATGGTGGTCCGAATTCAGCAAAAAGAAACATAATTTGCATATAAAGGTAGATTCTTTTTCACCTTGGGAAAAACTTGATCAAGCACCTCCAGAGCACGCCGTGAATTTCATCCAAAGTAACCACGCAGCAATATGTCTGCCTACAGCAAAACCACGAAACCCAACAAGATGGGTCTCCAAAGATTAGAGCTTTCAGCACAGAAAATGTTTCCCAGCAAAACCCAAAATGCGAGTGAGAATTCTCAGAACAGTCATTATAAGCATAATGGTTTTGTCCCCATTTTCATATACAAAAAGGAATTAAAAAGAAGACAGTTGGGGGCATCAAGATTGTTACTTTGCGGGCGTAGAGGTTGGAGAGAATGGCGCCCCAGCCGCCGTGGCTGAAGCTGAGCTGGACTATGGAGGATCCGAACAGAACAAACTGAGGCCTTGCCGGTCCTACCATCTTTCTCAGGCTCTCTGGTTCTGTCTCTCTCTCTCTCTATCTCTATCTCTATCTCTATGAGCAAATAAGGTGGCAATGGGTGAAGAATAAGAAGAGTGGTGCTCTGTCTGTATGTAATGTATATATGCACCTTTCTCTTTTCATGTGTGACAGTGTCATGTGTCAACGGATTGGCTTTGTGATGCGGAATATATAGCGTGATGTGGAGAATATAAATTATGATCGAGCCTCAGAAATAAAACGACTCTGCTTTAAAATGATGTTTTATTTTATTTTATTTATATATAAAGTGATTGAGCATGAATATCTTTAATCAGTTACTAGTTACTGCTCTAGTGAACTTGAATATATAAAGCGTTAGTTCAAATTTAAGCTAATATTGTATGAACAACAAATGTTGTACATGCACATCTCCATGGATTTGAGAACTTTAGCATTCTGATGATTATGGAGATGGATGCACCCACTCACATGTTTGAGACTTTGAGGTATGAAGGTTGAAACTATTGATCTTTTTTAGGCAAGAGAAAGGCTGAGAAACTATTAATCCTTGACCAACTCAAAACCACTTAAAATTTACAACCACAATAAGCATTTACAGAGCAAGCACTTCCTCCCCTTTTCTCCCATATGATTGTAGTGACCAGAACCATACTCTACCTATAACCTACAGAAATCCAAAAGTAAAAGATGCATGAACCATAGCAAAAGAAGCAAAGAAAGAACCACTTGTAAACCCCATTCTTCAATTATTAGATGGCATTTACAGTACAAGGAAAACCATCACAGAAATTAAAACTATAGTCAGAAGATCTGAGAGAGAGGGTGAAGCTGGTAAATGATAGGCCACCCAACTTCACTCTCCCAACTAAACCTTCTCTTTAATGCACCTTATATTGATTCAACGAGTACCAACTACCAACCAACAAGGATGTGGCCATGATATGACATTAGAATCATATGGTGATCTATTTTCTCACTCAATTCCCCAAAATACTCACCGTCCGATGGCAAACAGGTTTGAAACTAGACAAGCAGAACATGACCTCAGCGGGGTCTCTGTGTCCCATAAGAGAGAAGCAAACAGGTTCAAACCCTTCACATTTTTCTTGGAGACATTTTCATAAGAGAGAAGCAGATATGCAGCTGTTAAATTAGTAAAGTTCAGAAAAGGTGATGAACCAATGAGCAAGAACAGAGCAATAGTACATTAGTCCAGACCAAAACAAAGCCCTAACGGCATAGTAAAGTAGGAAACTAACAATAGACAACAGACAACACTCACAATAGTGTAGTTGATCGGAAAAAGAGAGAAAGGGACGGTGAATCCTGCTGGAATTAATAAACCAACTAACAAAAAATGTAGCATTCATTCCATGTATTTTCACGCTCTTAAGATTTCTAATTAACAGAGCACAACCAATGTGCTTGAACAGATACACCAACCATAGTTATTATTTCATCCAATGCTTTGTTTAGATAAACATACAATATGCAGCTCCCTATGGTAATTCAACAGGATTCATTTTCCAGATAAGAAAACAAAATATAAGTTATCAGTATAAGAATCAGTTTCAAAAGTTGAATGAATTCTATGTTTCTAAGCACATAATTAAAATCCTGGACAAATAATCAGTCCATGGGTTCTCTTTTGATGAGGTTCTGCAACATTGATCAGGTCCCAGAGGACATTGTCAACTTTTATATGCACACAAGAATAGTAACTGAATGCAGTTTATGCATTACTTCATTGCGTCAAAAAATCACCTGTCAATCCATACTCAAAGACCCTGCATGTAGATGGAGAGGCTTGGTTTCTGGAGACAAAAAATGTGTGTACCCATTTTAGGGTGAGAACAGAAATTATTCTAGTGTCACCAATCTTTGGTTTTTTGCCAGAGTTTATGAGACATATATATTGAGTTTCTGCAACATTATTTCAGTACCAACTGCAAAGATACTTTCCTGACTCGCAGAAGCCACAAGGCTATTCGCATTATGAAAAGCCGAGCTTCTAATCGGAATTCATCTAACCAGGCACTCAACCAAGACAAAAAGGATCTCTTTTGTAGTTTTGCCTCGATGATGGCTTCAGAAGAAATTCTTCCAACAATCATGAATGTCTCGAGAGAAGGTTCCTGCAACTGTTTCAAAAGCATTTCAATACAACGGTTCAAAATTTATGTTTTGTCCACTAAAATCAATAACTAAAGACTGAAAGCAAGTTATTGTAGATGTGAAATACACAGCAGTCCCAATTATGCTGACAGGAAAGGGAAAAAAAACCTCTTAAAAGATGATTAAGCTAAGTAGCTAACGGTTCTAACTATTCTGTAGTGACACAATTCTAACTAACAAGCTGTCACACATTTTGTTAAACCTTAGTGAGCCATCTAAAAGAAACTATACAGTTGCATGGACACTTCAAGTTTAAAGGCACCCATGCCAGGTACATGTTTTATAATCCCAGACTTTGTTGGGACTTTGACATACAGATTAAGGCTCATGTACTCAACAGAAGCTACTTGACAATCATGCAAATTATTAACAGGTTTTCAGTAGTAACAGAAACAGATAGGCAATAGCTACATCATACCAGAGCATTGCTAACTGATCGTAAACAATCATTAGTCTTCAGCATTAAGAGAATTACACGTGGCAGCCTCCTCAGAAGCTCTGTAATTTGGGGGAAGTACTGAGAAGCATACATCTGCCATATAAGACATTAAAGTAGTTTAAGAAAGCTATCAAGCTCAACCACAACGGATAACAGTATGTTCAAGCTATCCACCTAAACCAGATAGCATAAAAAATAAAAAATAAAAATAAAAAACTGATATTGCAAGGATTATAACGCTCCTCAGTGAGTTGAGTTTGGTCCATGAAATCATTCTGAATATATTCATTTGTACTATGAGTTAGAACTAAATACATTAGGGTAATGACGTAACAGCATATAACACAAGTCTGAAAAAAATTACACAGTGAATTGCTCTTTTACCCGGTACAAGAGCTCACCTGAAGTTCAGAACGGTCACTATCATTTCCTCGTATAACCAAGTGATCAACAGACGTGTCAATGACCCTATTCCAAGGCCTCATAGTAAGAATTCCTGCAAATAAAGCATACAGATCCTCTCCAGCACCTAATTTCGCACTATGTTTCTTTATCGCATTGCCATCAGAAAATATTAATGCCTGCAATAAATTAGAGGATACAGCAAAGTAAGTGCCTACAATATCAAACAAAGTCATTCCAACAAAAGAAAAAATGTACCTTCCAAAGTGCAGCATAGTTTGTTCTAGTCTCATCATCAAGTTCTTTATAAAGACCATGGTCTAGAAGAACCAACTGTGGTTTTCTCTTGCCTGCACATGCAAAGTGGAGGGAACATGAGTAGTGCATGGTGTAGGCAATAATACACTCATAGAAGAAAGTTCACCGACACAAATACCACCAAATGTAGATTGTGATATAAATTTTTCAGCCCACAGCATAATCTGATCATGTAAGGCTTCAGAAAATCAATTTCTCAAGGTTTAGACATCTAACTAGTTCTAAACACTCTTCTTGAATTCTAGTACATACTGTAAGTGCTACCAAATTCTACACAAAGTACCAAATAAATTGTCAGCAGATTATAGTCATGCACATGATCCAGAAGCTATTGTGTATTAAAGTTTCAGGAGACATGAAAACTTGTTCTTAAGGAAATGGGTTAGATGAAACCCATCAGAGCCATGGTTACAAACTAAAACATAAATGTCAAGAGTACATAAAAGCCCTTACCTAGAATGCTCCTTCTGCTAGATGGAAGAGGACGAACTATTAAGTTTGCAGCATGTGGATCACAATGCACAAACCCATGTTTGAACATCATTTCGGCAAAAGTTTCACTGACCTGCATAAATAACATGGAGACTTACTTTCTTCCAAATGCCATAATAGGCTAAGATTTATTTTCAAAAGGTACTCTGAAGAATCAGATACTTTTTCCTCTTTGTGGTCCTTGGTATCATATCCTTAGATCAAACAAAGGAACAAAAAGGCATGGGAGTTGGAAAACTCAAAGTTGTGCTTTTTAATGTCCCCACCCCTTCATTTATAGCAGGGTCAGTTCTGTGTGCAGATGGTTTCTGATCTGGATCTTAAAATGGGAAATATATGTAACTCTAGATAGGCTAATCTGTTTCTCATAAAACTGTCTCAACACATATTGTCAGCATATAAGAAGATCTTGAACTTACTAATCTCGCAACTTCTTGGGGTCGTATCCCAAGTTTTTTCATCGTCTTGACATCATTTACTTGTGCTCCATCAATATATTCCATGGTCAACAACTTTGAGGTGCTTAGATTCCAATACACCTTAGGTGCATATACATAAGCTGCAATTCGAGGAGAAAGCTTCAGAAAATTATGCAGGCATTTCTCACTGTTCTTGGCTTCGTTTAAGAAATCTAGTTCCTGATTACCACAATGACACAGTCAATTGACGATAAGGCTACTGAAATCCAGGTAAACACATTTATCGTGATAGAGAAACTGCCAGTTATGTTAACAAGGCCCAAACACCACATGTAAACATGTAAGTGCCTCAGAAGGAAGGTTCTTTGAACTTGTGTGGAAAATGAAAGAAATTTCAAAATACAGACAAGGACATCAGCTTGGATGCCCTTAGGTTCTTCACAATACACAAAAATGACAAATTTGCCGATCACCAAAGAAAACACAAGTGGTTTAAACATATGAAAAAGTGTAACGATAATTCACATAGATTTCTATCAATTTATGAAGAAACTTATCAGTTTAAGATAGCTAGCAACTTGCCTTGGGTAAACTTTCACGCATCTCAACGATCAACCACCTGTAAATGAAAGCAAGAATTAAAACCAGCAACAAATACCACTATTTATATCTGAAAAGATGCTTCACCATTATAAAGATGAGACTGCATCGTAACATTTACAGTTTTCACTTACATGTAAGAAAAAAGTATGGAGTTTAGCATGATAAAAATCGGTGTCCACCAAACTTTATTATTAATTAGAAATCGAGGGAGAAGATAAACCAGCAAGATTACTTTGGTCTACATACCTATAATCAAAAGATGGGAAAACCTGGTGCAGGGTGTTCACAATCACATCTACAGTAGCACAATCCGCAGCTGCAGTATCTGTCATGTGCATGTGCTGAACCTGAATATTAAAAAATATGAAAAGAAATAAAATATTAGTCTCTTGTAAGCATCATGAATGTTTTGAAGTTTTTATACATCTGAGACACTACTCGACTGGACCTAGCAGTAAAAACGGTTATTCAAAATGAAATCGGCTGCTGAACCTTCACAGCCACTTTTTTGCCATCATGTGTGCGAGCAACATGGACTTGTGCAAGAGAAGCACTTGCTATTGGAACAGGATCAAATTCAGAAAATATCTGCATTGAAAAAGGTTAGATCAGTACACCATTACTCTCTCTCCAATAAACACGAGCACTCTCCCATAAATTAACTACAGTAAAAATAATCAAACACATACTTTTTCCGGCTTATCTCCAAGTTCCTTCTCGATGACTTCACACACTAGTTCATAAGAAGAAACCGGACATTTATTCAACATAGACTCTCTCATTGTAAGGACATACTCCTCGGGTACCACGTATTCCTGTTAAAAATCGAATGAACATATAAAACAAGTCACTTAATACTTCTTTACTCGAAAATCTACACGCCTCTACAAAGCTCATATGGAACACAAAATAAACCTTCTCTATACATAGAAAATTGAAAGCATTACCAGTTGCCCAATATGTTGACCGAGCTTAATGTATATTCCTCCATTTTTGAAACACAATTCTTGTAGCTTACGCGCAGACCTGAGGTGAACTTCATGTTTAGCCTTTAACCTCTCACTGCTTCCTTCGGTCAATCCCCACAGTGAATACTCATAATCTAATCACACGCCAATGCCGAAAACTCCGTTACAATCTAACACCTCAGCTACTAAAAATGCAATCACATCAAACTAACCAGTACTATAACTCTTGAACAACACCAAATCACACATCTATGAATCAAAATTTCACTACAATTTCACTTATAAACTAATGAATCCGACGGGACTGACTTCAATTTAGGTAGGCTAGAACACTAATGCTGTACTGAAGCACTAAAACGGCGACGTATTGTGAAATCTGAAAGCGCTTAGAGAAAACGGAAAGAGTTTAGAGGGTAGTACCGAAGGCGATGGCGGCAGCTGTGAGGGAATCGCGAAAGAGGCGGACGGGGACGGTGGAGTAGAGCTTCATAGTCATGGCGGGGTCTTCGGAGGTGGTGATTGTCGCAGCGGCGGCTCCGCCGAAGAGGGCGGTTGCGGACAGAGCAAGCTTTGCGCGCCATAAGGATCGCGTGGCCATTTCGTTGCGCACGTCGAGAAAGGACGAGGGAATTGGAAGGCAAACGAGGACAAATATTCGATATATTCATGTTGGTAGCTTCTCCAATATATATATATATATATATATATTGCATGCAGGCCAGAAAATGCCTTATTATCTATACAGAAGAGAAAGAGCAGGGAGATAATACAGTATAGCTTTCACTAGCCGTTGTCTGAGGAATCTCATCATCAAACTCTTCACCCACCAAAGCAACTGCCAGGACAGCATAGGGTCACCCGGCCACAACATCTATAGAGATTAGGTGCTTCATAGTTGGCAAGGGATACTTGGATAGTGTACACTTGGGTCAATCGGTCCCCAATGTCCAATGAGTTTTTGATTTGTTGATTTCTAATGATAGTGTGACCAATTCAATTCAAGTCAAATATATATATATATATATATATTGCATTCAAATGTCATCGTGTATAAACATTTAAATGAAAGAAAAGTAGTAGCTACAAGAATTAGGGTTTATCATTGCGTTTGATATGCATTTTTAAGAACATACGTTATTTTTAGTATTCAACGTTCGATACTAGAATTATGTAACTATCGCTACATTCAGGCAAACATTTCCATTTGTATCAATGCGTCGACAAAATCGCTTATATTTTAAGGTTTAGGATCACTAATAGTTTATGAATTTAACGGAATACAAAGCTACATTATTATTATGTTTAAAACTTTATGCGTTTTGAAGAAAATTGCTATTGCATATTATATGCATTAGAGACAAAACCAACATTTGAAATATATATTATTGGTTAAAAACAACAAATTGAGGAAGTAACATTATTCAAGAGTTGTATCAAAAACACTAATGATTTAGTTGCCAAAAAAAAAACAGCACTCATGATTCATTTTTGAATTTTCTTTACCAAACTTTTCAATGCCAACGTGACATTGTATACTTTATTGCTCAATGGCCTTCATCGCAGCAGAGATTAGATTGGATTATTGCTCTTTTCTGGTTGCAGATTAGAGCGGATTATAATTAGTATGTGGTGTGTACTGTAACGGTTAATGGATTCAACCACCAATTATATTAAAAACATAGCTTGCAGTCTTGCACAAAACAACTTAGCCTCCAAATTACACAAACCAAAATTGAATTAAAGAAACCCACTAAAATGATTCGAAATGACAAACTGGTAGCATGTGATCACATGCTCTCGAATCGGTCGGTACCACCATCCCCGGTTCATTGATTGGAAGGATTTGAGATGGTGAACCAGTTTATGAAGAAAATAGCTAAACAAAGTTCTGGGTAGGCTGTGGGAAAATATTCATGTACACCCACATCAATATGACATAACTCGAGTGTGAGCTAGGAAAGATCAATCTAATAAACAATGTAAATCACGACATACAACAATCAAAAAAGTTAAAAGATATGTGTTTTTACTCAGTATATGAATGTTCATTTCAGTAAAATATCTACTCTAGAAGGAGGTTAAATCACAACACAATCCATCATCGCTCTCTATTTCTATCCGATCACATCGTCATTGTCCCCCATACAAAGGAAAAGAGTGTTCAATTCGCGTCCATTGCCCTAGGGTGTCCCCATGCCCACGCAAGCACAGATGATAATCTTCCCCACAATACAAAGAACCAAAACAAATAAAAATACCACTCAAATTAAACAAATCGAAGTTGATTGTCGTTTCAAGGGATTTAGGTATTGCCGTTAGCTTCGTGACGAGAGAAAGAGAAATAGAAGAAGAAGAAAGAAAGACTCCTCTACTTGACAGGTAACCCCTGCGCGAAGGCGAAAGCTCCCAAGTCTCTTTCACCACTCTCCCCTCTGATTTAGCCCAAGTCCAGTCAAAACATTGCACCTCGATGCCTGCACCTTCCCCACCTCGTCTCTTTCCCCTCTTCCCATTCTACCCCTCCCCCCCCATAATATTCCCCCTCCTTTTATTTAGCTCCCTTTAACTTCCCTCTTTGCGCACTACTTCCTTTTCATGTATAAACCCCCCTTGACTCCCTCCCACTCTCCCAAACATACCTCGTCGTGTTCTTTATCACCCAGAAGTTGTTTAGTCTTGAAAATCAAACATGGGTTTTATATTGAAGGAGGAGAAGTCTAAGAAGGTTCTCAGGGGCGTGAAGACTGTGTTCTTCTTGATCACCATGTTGATCTCTCTGCTTCTGTTCTCGGCGCCGATTCTTCTCGTCATCGCCGACACGCTTCTCCCCTCGGCCCTTCTCTCGGTTTCTTCCTCCGCCTCCTCCCTCCAAACTCTCTCTTCCCATTTTAGCAACTACGATTTCCGGTACTCGCTCGTTGATATTCCTCTCATCTCCATTATAAGATCCGCCGTCATATTCTGTAAGTCTAAAGCTAAGTTTAATACTAGATCATCACCTGCATAATTTCGTGTCCGATATTTGTACTGATCGAGTTTTCGGTTTATGAAGGTGTGTATAGCTTCTGCGACGGACCGGGACTTTCACACGGGCCCTATTTAGGGATCACGACGATATGCTCTGTTCTGTCACTTGTGTTTGTTTCGTTCAAGGCTTCGTTTGTGTTTGGTGCTCCGGCGGAGCAAGGAGGCGAGTATTTGAGAGCCTCCAAGGTAGCTCTGTTCATCTGCTCGTTTGGTTTGGCCGTCGGGCATATTGTGGTGGCGTATAGGACGAGTTGCAGAGAAAGAAGGAAGCTTTGGGTTTACAAAATTGACATCGAAGCTGTAAGTATTCTTGTTTTCTCAATAACTCCAGTTGTGGGGCATGAATGTCATTTTAAAACATGTTGTGATAGGAAATATCCAGGAAAAATCAAGCCAACCCAGTTTTTTGTTTTCATTTTTGGTACACAACCCACCTTTTAATTTTTAGTAACAAAATTTAGAAAGATTCGATGGAGATAGAAGCGAAATAGTGACATCTAAATGCTCGTAACTATTAAAACGTCGAAGCTATAAACACTGTTTATAGCGGTTCTGGAATGAGAAATGAAAACGACCGAAAGTAAATTGTGCTATATTACCTCTGTTAGGTAAGTGTAGGACTTTTGAAATTAAAAAAACGTATCAAAACTTGATTGCTCAATTGCTGATTGTGAAAGGGGTTGAATTCAAAGTTTATTTCTGGAAGGTCAACATTTTCATTTTTCTTCATGACCAAGCCAACCTTGGCCTCCATTCTTTTTCTTTCTTTTTCTTTTTTGAGGTTGTTGTGAACATGTTCTTTGTCGAAAATCCCCTGCAGTTTTCATGCCTGGCTTTGTTTATGTTTTCTGGGCGGCATTGTCAAAACAGTATGTCATAGACTGCCATATTCGAGTAAATCAGTGATGGGTGGCCGCTTTCAGTGATGGGCAAGCAATTAGCAACTTGTCCAACTTGGTTCTTAGATTTTTATACTTTTGGCCTATTATTCACCACATGCCTTGTGCAGCAAAAATCCCTGCCCATATTTTTTGTCTCATGACTCGTATCAGAATAAACTACTCTCCTCCAAACAATGAGAATCTCCCCAGATTCATATGCACTCCCTATGTTCCTCTGCTCCAGAAACCCAAAAAACCCCTAAATCCATAATTTTAAATTAACACAGTAACACATGGTAATTAGCTTTAACAAAATTTATGATCTATCAAAGTCTGATCCGAAAATGCAATGTATCTGCAGATTTCAGCTTGCAAAAATGGGTTTCCGAGGTACCAGAAGAAACTTCAAGAAGCCGAAAAGGTGAAGTCATTAGTATAGTAGCCGACGACTAATCGCCCATGAAGCTATTTTTGCTGCGTGAATATTCCTTCATTATACAGGTACTGTTCGACTGTTTCTTTTTCCTTCTTCATCAATTATGCAGTGATTACTTTTCATTATAGCTAATCAATTGTGTTCTTGTTTTGGTGCAGATCTTTATCAGGAGGAATCAAAGTACTAGTGGAGGCAACATATATAACAGTAATAGAAGAAAGCTATAGGGCAACCACTCGCCGTTAGACGTTGTCAACCGGTGGTTGTGTATCATTCATCACATATTAGAGATTATAGAGTTAGGTTACCGTTTGCGGCGGATATCATCATTTTTTTGTTTCTATTCATCAAATGTACAGATGAAGTTTGTATATAACGATAGGATACCAAGGAAGTAGCCGAAGGCTGTTGTGAACTTCTGTGTGAATTTAATGGAATCAGTGTATCATATACCGATTCTCATTTTATGAATTACTTGCGTTTGGTGCGATTTTCTTGAGAAATTCTCGGTTAGCATGGCTTGTGTGAAGACTGTGGAGCATGCCAAATTGATGAAAAATTCTTGGTTGAGTATAGTATTCAGAAACTTATGAACGCTTTTTGCACAGAAGGTATAAGAAAACCTATTGCACAATCATACTAAGCAAATTAAGACAGTAAACCTATTTCCTAATTTTAACTGTTTATATGCCTCGATGATGGGCTGTGTTGGGGTTCTCTTGGGCTCCTAGGTTGCTCATGGGTTGGCCTTGTTGGTTTCACTCAGAGCAAATACACTCATTTTAGATGAGTTGAACCAATTTTCAACTCAGGTTAATACATTATTCAGCTAAATCAATCTTTAGGTCTTGATTGGACAATACAACAATTAGATCAATCCAATAACCAACATCATGTGCAAAATGGTGTGTATGGGCCCCACGTATATATTAGTCCGGACTAATCCGTGAGTTGAGAATTACCCTATGCTTTGATCGGGTTAGGTGGGCTCTATATGGGAGCCACGTCTAACCCGGACTAAATCTTTACTGGTGGATGGTGTTCTTCAAGCTGATCTTTTATCCAACCCTTAAATTGAACCATTGCTGCATTTGCTCTTATGAGTAAGATAATCCTTGTTGCCTTCAGGCACATAAATGCGGTACTTTTGATTAGGCGTTTTTATTTTGCTTATGATTTGGTCATGTGAACCTCTTCATCGATTCAATGCGTTATTCCATGTAAGATTAAATGCGTGCCTGATTTCGAAGCCGTGTTAATCATTGAAATATATAATTAGAGGTTCAATTAGTTTTGTGACGTTCTCTTCTCTTGCAACAATGAGTTATGAGTTTGTCACAAACTTCTAATGAGCTTGTCGGAATTGTCTCAATTTGAATCATGCAATTTTCAACTTTATGATAAGGAGATTAATTAGTATGTAGAAAAACAGTGAACAAAAGCTCGACACATGAGTGATTGGAAGTAAATAGTCCCCTAAGTGAAATATAGTTATGGATTACCCTTGTAAGACCTCAAGTACCATAGTTGTGTTTGAGCCAAAAGGCATTTTTATTCAAGTAATAATACTTTACTGGGCTGTAAAATGTCCATGTGAATATTAGTTACGTCCCTGGTCCGCGTCACAACCAGCGAGCCCAAATTCTTTAAGTTTACAAGTAAAAGCCCGCTAATAAGACCACGCGAACTGAATTATAAAGACTTTGGGCAATATGATCTCGAGCATTTAAGGGACTTCGCGCGGAACACGTAGCTCGCGGGCAGAATGACTTTGCATGGAATTACTTATGGACATTTCGTTTAGGCGAAACGAAATATATTAAGGCGATGTTCGCGAACTGGCTCGCGTGGGAGACTTCGCGAGGAAACCATGGGCGGAATTCACGTACATCACATTGATCGTTAAAGACTTTTATCAGTCTTTGACATACTTCGGGCCAATCTCTATGACCCTTTTAATATAAAAAGTCATTCTAAGGCCCATGAGATGGAATCATTAGCCCATGCGGAGTGTGCGAACTGGACATGTGTCATAAGTTGATTGGTCCGCGCAGAGTAAACATTGTACTTGTGGGATTAGGGTTTCAAAGTTTCAACTTGGATCCTAAGCTATCTTTCTTTTGCCGCAAGTCGGACTACTGTATAAAGGGGTCGAAGGCTCTCACCAGACACACACAATCTCTTCACAAACAACATACAAACTGCAAACCAGTTACCCTTCGAGCTACCTCGAAACCCTAGCCCTAAGTGCGCCGCTGTCTTAATTTCAGAGCCCTCTGGACTCACCCCCGATCTCTGATCTCTCTATTGTTGCTCTGCTCGCGATATACCGTGAGTATTGATCGCCTTGTGCTCGTAAATTTCTCATCTGATGTGGCACCTGGAAACCCCCCCCCCCCCCGGCCTGATCAAGAAGTCAAGATCTTGCACGCACTCATACAACAATTTCCTCGTCCGCGAAGTGGAACGCCCGCAACACTCCCCCTTTTTTTGTTCGCTATTTACCTCTCTACTTCCTACCGAGAGGATCGTGGCCAAAATAAGTTGCATGACAAGTTCCTGCATCCATTGACGGTGGACAGTTTCTAACAAGAGTATATTTTCATTAGATATAACATAATTTACATCTACCGGTAGTGGAACATAAATCTCTTGAACATATAGTTACAGAGCGAACATGGCTTATAGAAATGAGGCATGAACTATTATCAACCGAAATCAACGGTATTTGCATAATCTTGCACATTTTCAAATTTTCATGTGATTATTATTTACTATTTAGATTTACCATACAATAGAAAGAAAAGAAAGGTAACTAATTCAAGGATAAATTCCAAATTACCTGGTCGCGTTAATAAAACGCAAAGGCGCGATTCGGCAGAAGCCAAATAAAACCCCAAAACGACGCCATCCCCTCTTAACTTTCCTCTCTCTAAACAATAATCCAGGGTTTCAAAGAAGAGGCGCCAGAGCTTCAAAGAAACCGACTGTTCTAGAATGAGGTTCAACTTCGACTTGGAGGAAACCAAACCGGGGCCGAGCCGGTCCGCGACGCCCAAAGATGAAGTGGAATGGGTCCCACTGCAGCACCACCCCGTCTTCTCCTCCAACTCCTCCGCCAACTCTCCGCCGCTCCGAAACCTCTTAGCCTGGGACGGAGCCTCTCGCCTTTACTTCTGGGACTCCGACGAGCTCTGCCTTCACCGGATCTCCGTTCGCCTCGGCGAGCCTGAGCCGACCTCCGTTTCCGCTGCCTCGCCCTCCAAGGTTTTCACCTCTCAGTAATTTTTCAAGTTTCGCTTCTGAAATTGTAGTAAATTTTAGCAATTCCTGTACTTAGGTTAGTAAATTTACCTGTATTAGATTAAAATGATCAGAGAAAGTGTTCGAATCATGTGATTTGTGCTCGTAAGTAAAGTGAATGTGTAGAAATGGCTACTTATCTAATTCGAAACCGAAGAGATAGAGATGATTGTACGATTAGAGATAGTTAGTGTGTCGTTTTAACTTGTGATATGGTTGGAATTCGATAGGTACTGAAACCAGATGTGAAGCTGAACTTTGATGTGAACAAAATCTCCATCAATAGCAACGGGACGGCGATGCTTCTTTACAGTTCCGATGGTCTCTGCATTATGTATCTTTACGGGCGTACTTCCTCCAAAGATGGCACCACAACTTGCAGGTATGTACAGAAATGGCGATATGTTTTTTAGTTTCCGTGATTCATTTTGAACATGTCGTGTCTCGAAACGCACTTATTTATATGGCAATAAGGCATTGTGTTGCAACTGCTTTACTTGTTTTCCAATATATAAAACTTGGTGTATCCCTTATCTAATATGGAATGAAAAGCTGCAGGACTGTTACTGTTGGTCCAGAAATATACGTGAGTGGAACGAATGTCATACGGATATTGAAAGTTTCATGGCACCCTTGCAGTGATACTCATGTGGGAATTCTTTCTTCTGATTCAGTTTTCAGGTATCAAATTCTTTTCTATTCATACGTTCTCAGGATAGTTTTATTTGTAGTTTAACTCTTCTTTGTTGACATTGAAGTGAAAATTATGTTACTATGACCTGCATGATAACTTGATTAGTGAATGTGTTGTGATTAAAACAAAAAACACCAAAATGATCATTGTGTCAAAGCCTTGTACTATAATGACTTATGAGTAGTATTTTCATATACTCACTGCTAACTACAAAAGCTTGACATGATTTTTTTGGAAACTGAAAGACCTGATTTATTTCATGTTTATACTTTCAAAGCGGGTTAGTTGTTAAAATCTTAACCAATCAGGCTTATCTTATAGATGCATTCTGTAGAATGTGATTTGTAATAAATTATGGAGATGTGGCTTGATAATGCCAACTTATTAGCTTGTAAATAGGGGTACATAAGTGGAATAAAGAACTGTGTTGTAGAAGAAAGGGATCAAGTCATGTATCTTGTATTTATGGCTTTTACAAGTGTAAACTTTGTGTTTGAATTCTGTAGGGATTTTACTTATACTTTTGTGTTTGAAATAGTTGGTTCCCTTCTGTTTGATTTATATTTACCTTTGCGTTTTTGTAGATTATTTCATTTGTCTTCAGATCTTATTCAACCAGAGCAAGCGTATTATCTGCAGCCTGTGCAACCAGGTAGATCCAGGAATGCCACATCAATTTGCCCGATGGACTTTTCATTTGGTGGTGATCACTTGTGGGACTGTTTCAGTGTAAGTTCAAATCTTTTGATGTGTTCTTGTATGCATTATATTTCCCCAACCACTTGGTGAAACTTCTCGTGATCGGTCTATGCTGAATTGAATTATATTGTTTGGTTGTCTGTACATTTGTAATATAATTTACCCTTAAAAGAGATGTTGCAATGCTTCGTACTTTCAATGTTTTATTGTTTTATCACTTGCTCAATGCTCATTTATATGCTGCTACAGGTTTTCATTATGTTCAGCGATGGTTCAATTTACATCCTATGTCCAATTGTTCCATTTGGAAGGTAATTTATTCGTCATGTCCTGCCCTTTTGCATTTATTCTTATTTCTGTACTTCTTTTTTCAAATGTTTAAGGTGTTTTCTCTATAGGAACAACTGCTGTACAAAGTATGGTTTTTATAGGTTTAAAAGCACAAGGCTCTAGATAATGACGCCATGAGGGCAATACGGTTTTTACTATTGATGTGTGACAGATGCCATATATTATAAAGCTGGATGCATCAATTTGGATCCATCTCTGTGTGTGTGGATCAATTTGGCCAATTCTCTCTTGGCCTTTTTCTCGTATATGTCAATGTGTGTAATATGTCTTTATGCTTTGTTGGAATGTATGAGGTTCCCAATTACATGTTAACTGATATTTATATTGGGGTTTTTGTTTTGCAACAGTGTCTATAAATGGGAATCTATAGTAGATATATATAATGATGCTCAGACATTTGGCCTGAAGTCGCCCAACTCAACGGCTGTTAGTAATTCAAATCTGGCTATTTCTTGGTTGGAAGCAACATTTCCAGAAATTGCAGGGCAAACAGATGGAGCAGATCTATCTGTTATAAAAGCTCGCCCTTATGCTTTATTTGATGCATCACTCTTATTGCAGGTAATTATATTTTCTTACCTATAGCATGATCTACATATGTTTTTGAATTAGCAATGTCAAATAGTCATGGTTAGTATCATTTTTTTTGGACATCCACCTGTTCATCATCATCATCATCTATCAGTCTGATAATATGAGTTTCATGAAACTATATTATTACAAGCACGGGAATTTCAAAGCTGAATAAGTGGTACTTTAAGCGTAATATACTGCTTTATATATTGAAAAACAACATATATTTTCTTATGAAAGTCACCTGGATTGTGAAATAGTAGTCTAAGCTGGCAATAGATCTTGATCAGAGTCAGGAATATAGGGCGGGAATCGTGGGACTAGCTATAATTTTTTGAGAATTTTGTGTTATCTGGTACATTCTTGATATAAAGAATGTAGTTCATTCATCATATCAAGTCGCCAAATGTTAAAATTTTGTCGCCTCAATGTCTCTCATTGAACCTCCCCATGGATTTTTGTGATTTGATTTATGTCCTACCTGATTTAAGTTGCCAATTTGTTTTTCAAAAACTTGACTGTGTGCATAATAATGTCCTAGGGGCCCTTGAGGAAAGTATCTCGTGGTGAGGATGAAACAAACTTAGCATTTCGAGGCGCAGAATGTGAAGGTCGAGCGGTCAGTTTTCTTTATAATCTAGTCAGCAAAGATTCAATTCTTGTAACCGCTTGGAGTGGTGGGCAACTGCAAATAGATGCCCTGGCTGATGAAATCCAACCGGTCTGGAATGTCGGTTGTCCTCCTCGCCTTCGTGTTGATTCCCATGACAATATTCATGGTCTTGCAATGATCTGTGAGTCAACCCCAGATAAGCTTTCAATTGTGAAGCTTGATCAACCACTCGATAGTACTCTTTGGTTGGGCCATCCTCCCCCTCTGTTGAGACTGGCCATTGTGGATCTGGCTCTGCCTAAGAAAACAGGAAGTGATTCTCTTATTATGATGTTTATTGATCCCCTAATGCTGGAAAGAATATACACCCTTCATGATGGAGGGATAGATTCAATTGTGTTGCACTATCTCCCGTTTACAAGTCAGACCAGTGGCAAGAATGAGACCATGAGAACTCCTTCTGTGCATCCTGTTTTAAGTACTTGCCAGGGAGAATTCTCTTCGCAGTCTCCACTTTCTGGTTTTGTGTCACTATCAGATTCATTTGGGTATTCATGGGTAGTGGCAGTCACTAGTTATCAAGAATGTATTGTGTTAGAGATGAAGACCTTAAACCTGTTGCTTCCCCTTCATGTTGATACGGACAAGAAATCCATTCTTCTGGAAGAGCCAAAAGAGAAAGACACATCAGATATTATCATTAGTAAAGAACTCCTAGGTGGACCTAAGGTGGTTCTTGTTCCTCAGACATCACCAAATTTGCGTTCTGTTTCTGCCGATTCAATTGAAGGTCGATCAATGCTTCATGAATACTTCAAGCTTTTCCATGAAAATTATGTGGAATATGCACACAAGGTGAGATTATGCCCAGCAGTTTCCATAGAAACCACTTTAGCTAATTTACTTGATGGTGTATTCCTTTGATAACGCACAAGGGAAGATGGTTCATCTCTTAGTACTTCTTTAACGACCATTCTGTGCATTTAGCTATGTATTGTCCAGAGTTCATAATTTTATTTCCAATTTTATAGGTTTACTTTGAACTCAAGCATCACGGGCCACACTTGAAGAGGATAATCGATGACCAACATGGTCGTTTAGTTGGGGCAAAGCAGAGGCTTTTGCAATTTGAGGAAAAGTACTCGGACTTGGAAGACCGCATTACTAACGCAGTACAGATGCAGAATCATCTGGAAGAGCGCCTAAAACGCTTGCGGAACTTACCAGGGGTTCATAAGAAACCACTTTCCACAGCTGAGCGGGAGTTCAAATCTCAGCTTGGTAATGATTCTTTTTTCACCAATAGTTTTATTAATCTAGTTTTGTTTTTTTATATTTTTCCTTTTTTTACCCGAGGAAAAATGGATGGTTTCATTGCATAGCTGCAAGCCTGCAACTACATTCTCACTTATGAATTGCATTTTTGTATAAACAGACCAGTTTTCCGGAGTTGAGTTGGACGCATTACGTTCAACTGTTAATGCATTAAGTGCAAGGATGAGAAGACACACACAAACACCCAAGGACAATCTATCAAACAAAAAGAAGCTGGTATCTAGGAGGAAAGATCCTGTGCATGAGTCTCAAATCTCCCAGCTGAAATCGTGCCTTGAGAAACTATCACTGGTCAATAGTGAGAATACAAAAAAGGTTAAGCTTGTTGAATCTGCACTGAGAAGTGAGGAAAGAAGCATATGATGAGATCGATTCTGTTTCCTAATCTGGGGTTAAACTATAGACTCCCAAATTCCAAACCTATGCCAGTCAGAGTAAGCTCTACAGATTGAAGCTTGGAGCCACCAGGGCGCTGTGATTCTGGAAGTTGAATGTTATTCTGGAATCTAGCACAGTAAAGGGGGTGGATGCTCTGATGATATACGACTTATCCTGTACGAAAGCATTGTAGATTTTTTTGTACTACCGAATACTGATTACTTTTATTTATATGAGAAATGTGGTAGCATCTCAAAACAACTTTGAAAATATTGACATGGGTCCTTGAAGTATTCGGCTTCTCTCTTCTTTTTTCAGCAACTTGCAGAGTAACATGCATTGGCTTGATCTGAAGCTGAAAATTCTCAACCCCGGTAGTCCCTGCTGCAGACGGCCGGCAGCTGCCCTAATGATGACAGTGGGGGTGCGGCTGGATACCCTATCGGCCGCAGCGAGTGGTTTTGCAGCAGGCCACATGCTAAAAGTTGTGCCTCACTGACCCGACGAAGAAAGAAAGGTAGAAACTAGATCTTGGTGGGGATGCATTAGGCAAACCAAGGTTCGCATTTAAAATGCTCCCCAACCTACAATATTGATCATGTTCTGGTCTTTAGGTGATGGGGAATATTGCTCGGTCCACTGAACTGAACTAATGAATCTTGATCCCCTTTTTCATATCTTTCATTCAAGATCATCTGGTACAAAATCTCATCTCATAATGAATCCTGAATACGAGAATCAATTGATGCTTGCGCAGCAACTCATAATCAACATTGCACACTTTTAGTGAGAGTAGAGGCTGTAGAGATATCATAGAATCGGCCTAGAATCTAACAGTTCGCTTTGTGCTCTACGCATGGCTCCATGCCTAGAATTAACATTTTCAATCATTGGATTACATATAGATCAGCCTAAAATTTCATCCCGAGTATCATGATCTGGCCTTTTGTGTTGTTGATTTGTCGGTGAAACTTCGGTTTCACGTTTCATAAGTTTTGTGTTTGGTGGGGGAGAATGAAACTCTCGACTTTCTATCATAGCAGGATAGGCTGAAGAACAACAAAGTTTTCAGGAGCATTTTCCTAAATGAACCAAAAAGATGCCAACATAGACTTGCCATTGATGCCGTCTAAAGTCTAAACAGACTAATTTGATGATTTACATGCTACTAATCTACTGATTAGATATCTTATTGGATTCGATCTGTGAATTGATCGAGGTTATTACATCTCTGCTCTACATCCCCTGCCTGATCAACGTGCTCTCCTCTTGTACTTGTCGTCGTCTGTTTGCTCTTACTCTTGGGCCTTCAGACTTTACATGCTCTCATCATCGACATTCCGGGGATACACATTGATAGGGTACTTCTTCTGTGTTCTAGTAGTTGGAAAGAACACCAACTTATCGTCCTCAGCAGGAACCCAACTGTGTCATCAATCACAAGGTTAACTTGTGTTAATTACAGAATACAGACCTTTGTAGATAAACCTAACATAGATGAAATGTGATCATATACATACCTGAAACGGGTGATTAGGTGATGAAGAAAAACTGAGAGTTCTACTCTAGCTAGTTCGTAACCAGGACACAGCCTCGGCCCTCCTCCAAATGGTGTGAACACATTTACCGGGCTTGGGGGAGCTACGGCGTTGTTCTGTTAATTCATTTCCGGTCACTCAATTAGATAGACAATTGCAGTATGTTCATCTGTATTTGAAATGCATGAACTGTATCAGAGCGCAGTACCAAATGAGATTTAAAGAGTACCTGCTGCCACCTCCATGGATTAAAAGTTCGAGCAGCCTTGAAATGATCATGGTCTAAATGCACAGCGCGAAATGAAGCAAATACCTTCCACCCTTTTGGTATCGTATAGCCTGCAATTCAGTAGACATTTCAAGTTGAGTTTGAAATGTCTCTAGCTTAACAGAAGTAAACACTAAGATGAGAAGCAGAAGTTGTTACCTTTAATATTAACGTCTGTCATTGCCCGCCTAAATACTCCACTAATAATGTTTGCAACTCGCAATGTCTCGTTCACAACCTAAACATAGATAAACAAAAACGAATGAACATATAAGCGTCACATTATCCTCAATTCGGCTTAATTATAACTTTGTCGACTATTATAACTTTCTTGGTACACAAAAGTTAACAAGTGATACTTACACATTGGGTAAAAGGCATTGATTTGTAATCACTCCATTCCAGAGCCTCCGATGACCCCCTCTTTTTCATCCGAATCTGGTCATGTTCTTCCTGCATTGTGGTGAAAAGTAAAAACCTCATTTCATCACAGTTAATAGTAAATAGAACAGTCTCACATGAGTGCACAAACACCAAAACAAATCCTAGGAAACCAAAAGCGTGTCCTCCCCATTCACCGTCGGATTAGTTGCGGTCCTAGAAATCAGAACCACACGATTCCCAATGAGGACCGGCCCATGGACCCTAATAATGCCTACGGGTCCAAAACCATAAATACGGTGTTAACCGGGGACCGTATAAACCCACAGGTTAAAAGACAAAACTAACCCCACCAGTTGCACGTGAAGCTAGGGCAGCATAGCAAAAGGGACCAGAAAATCTGAAACAGAATCCGACGGTTTTTTACTGCGCGGAAAGAAATGTTTGAGCGTGCAGTCCGAACGGGACAGAGGCTATCATTTTGTCCGTTGGTTTTTTCTACATGTACTTTCTCCGTCCATATTTGACTAACACTTGATGTTGTAACACATGTAGGAAAATTTCGCCTTCTGCTAGTAGGGCATGAAGGAGACTAGGAGTTGATACGAGTACAAGTTTTAAGTAGGATGGTTGTGTCACGAAAGTGAGTCGAGAGCTTGTAGTCACGGTAAATGTGAGTGAAGTTTGTCGGTAATGGTGAGTATCGCATCTAAATGTGAGACTCAGGGCCCTAGTGAAAAGCAAAGAACAAAGAAAAGGGTTAGTATGGTACCTTGAGTTGCGCATGGGCCAGAGGTGTCTCCGTTAAGAACTTGACGGCAAGAGTCATGATTGTCGACGTCGTTTCATATCCGGCAACCAGCAAAGCAAGCAGGAAATCCACAATCTCCTCGTCGGAGAATCCATTGACATTGTCTCCGGCCAACAAAGCACCCAACATGTCCTCCTTCCTCTTCCCTTCCTCGAACTGCCTCCTCCTCTGCCTCACTATCAACCCCAATGCCTCCGCCACCTTTGTCCTCGCCTTCGCAAAAACACATCATTAACACCGTCACCACTAGTTTGATTAGTCTAATTAAACTAAGATCAATTAAGGGTGAAATTACTTTAATCGCCCGCCGGTAAGTGGTGGAGAAGAGAGGTAACGGGACGCTGAAGAAGCCTTCGATGAGTAGGACGTACTCTTTCCTCAAACTTTCCGTCCATTCGCCGGGATCGAAGCTCATTAGCTGCTTCACTGCTAGCTCAAAGGTAATCTGCCAAGTCAAACAAATAATCAAAAGCTGATAAATCTTGATTGAGTTAAGGTCTAAAGTGAAAGAGTGACATTATATCTATGAACATATTCATGTGCGGAATGAAGATGATGACTCGAAGAATGATTTCGTAGCCGCATAACTATAATGTTGCTAACGTGCACTTTGCATGTAATGTCACCCACCTATTCATGTGATCTGAGTCACCACCTATTCATGAAGATTTCTAACCAATTAGTTCTCCACACACATTCTATTATTTTTTTTATTTTGTTAAAAAAGGTTTGAAACCCCAAACCTTTTTTATTGAACTAAAATCTTGCTCAGCCACACACATTCTGTTTTAATCCAAATGATTTGTCTCCTTTCCTTGTAAGGAATGTTATAAATAAAAAATAATCCAATTTCTAATAATGTTTCTAGTTTAAGAAACATAAATAATTAAGTAAATATACTTAACTAGTAATTATAATTATAATCTGATTTAGTAGGGTGATAATGGCGGCATCTTTCGGTAACTAAAAAATAAATATGATTTGAATTCTTCCTTATTAACACGAACTAGCTAAGATTGTGTTTCCATACACGTACGCTATGAGTATATTAAGCAAAACATAGAACCCCTTTTTCTATCTAAGAAAAGCTTGTTTTTCCTTTTGTATTACAGAGAATTAAAATGAGTTTTTATGTTACCTTCTTGGCCTCTTCCATGAGAAGGACCCGGCCGGTCCAGGAGTCCATGTTGAGCCGGATCAATCGGTCTATATCGACCAAAAGATGATATCTTATGATCGACGAGTTAGCAAAGCTCATAGTGAGAGAATGCATTTTCTTATGAAGATTTCCCTTCATCAACAGCAACGAGTGTTTTCCCAACAAGTTGGATATGGAGCTCGGGTAGCTACACTCGAACAGCTTCCCTTCGTTTTGCAGAATGAACCGGTTCGTCTCCGGGTCGGAGGAAAACACCGTCGGCTCGCCGAACACGTGCGTCGTGAAGATGGGACCGAACCGGTTGACCCTCTCGTCGATGAAAGGTTCTGGGTTTTCTGTCTTGTAGGCCGAGATGAGCTGCCATGTCTCGCCTATGAAGGGCAGGCCGAGGTTTCCCGGCGGGAGTTTGAGTCTCCGGCAACGAGAGTTGCGGAGAAGGAAGAAGATGGTAGAGGCGGAAAGGAGAGAAAGAGAGAGTAGAAATGAGAGAAGGAAATCCATGGAGGGGGTTGGTTGGTCTCTGTAGGCAAGTGTATATATTTGTTTATATGTATATGTAGTTGTGTGTGTATATATAGGGAAAGAAGGGAGGTGGGTGTGTGATGAGGGTTGTGTTTCAGAAGGTCATTAATGGCGAAAGTTCTTGTATGCACCATGGTGCATGTGAACCAACTATGACTGACCAATCACTATCATTCATTTAATGTAGTCAACCACATGACACTAACACCAAGACTAACACCGTTAAAAAGAATTGAGAAAAAAAAATTAAATGAAGATGGTAAAAAGTAAGGCTAGGGTAAATATTAATTGGCAATTAATTCTAAAACGCAATTAATACGATTTTTAAATGTTTTAACAAGACTTTTTATCCTTTTTTATTTATTTTATGAAAATGCATTAAATATGAAATTTACCTATTTACTCATTGTGAATGATATGTAAGATCCCATGTGCTCTTATAAGGGGTAGGCGAGTAAAATTTACTATTATAATTAGGATTATGTATGATTATCTATTTATTATTTTCATTGTTGTATTTGTAATAAATAATTTATTTTTAATTAAAATTAACCTAATTAATCGAATATTCGAATTACATTTTTAAAGGGAATGAAAAAAGTACATGAGTCAGCTAAATTGAATCAAAATTATCTCTTGAGATTATTTTCATCTTGTTGGATTGAACCAACTCCATTCCGTTCTATAGTTATTTTTTAAATGAGCTACATTATCTAAATAAAATGTCATGTGATAATATCAAAACATATGATTCCATTTCTCATGCTAACCTTATATATATATATATATATATATATATATATATTTTTTTTTTCTTTTCAGAATCCTACATTATTTAGATAAATTTTGGTTATGAGTATCGTTATTTAATAGAGTACATTTGATCATGTCGATTGTGACACAAACGAATACATATCATAGGGACAATTATTTTGCATAGCTATTTTATCCTAAATTGCATTATGTGAGAAACAAAGAAGACTCAAGTCACTTAACATTGCCTATATATACTTAAACAAAAAGACAAGCGTGACATGTAGATCACCATTGTACTGATATTATCTCAATTTAACCACCTTTAAAAAGTTGACTTTTAAGTACGAAAAGTTTCGGTACAATTGGGTATGATTCATCTACTTGTAAATTATATTTTTCTTTGTCCATTTTCTGATATAGGATCTTTCATCTCTATATATGGCTTGGTAATATGAATCGTGTGAAAGAAATAGTCATGTCTATAATTGTTTAGGTTTGAATTAAGACAATGAATTGTTAATTTTTTATTTTCTTAAAATGATATAAATAACATTCAAATATGATCTCCAAAATTTGGTGACTATAAACTTTGATCGATTGCTGAACTTCAATGATTATTGTACAAATTTTCGGCAATTTGACCTTGTTTAATTAATTGTATATTTTCTCCATAGTTAATTATCATGCTTATTCTGAAAAAAAAAAATCGGCCTAACTTGTAGATCGTCATTCTCAGATAAATGCGGTTAATACTTATTTAAGTTAATTACATACATGTTTTTAAATTTTCCTTAAACACCAATAATATATATATATATATATATATATATTAATGTAAAACCTCCATAAATTAAGGGTCGATTTTTCCCATCCGCCCAGTTTGATTTTGGATTTTGGGTTGATGGAAGGGAAAACAGAGAATAAAAAAACAGAGAGAGGATGACTAGAGAGAGCGACAGGTCGGCAAATTTTCCTTGGCCTCTATTTTTTGTTTTCCTCTTCTTCGAACCCAGACTCTCTCTCTCTCTCTCTCTAGTCTCTCCCATACCAGTCTCCCACATCAATGACCAACGCTAGCGGCGCTGCTAGACCCCAAAGCCGCTGTTACCATAGCCTCTAGTCGGAGCTCCTTTTTCCGACGACGTGCGACGACGACAACCACCACCACCACCACCTCTCACTGACTCCTCCTTCCACTCCCTCCCCGTCAAAGTTCTTTGCATCAAGATCGCCCTCAAAGTCTATTGTCGAGATTAGCTTCGGCGGTCGACGTCGGGCGGTGGATCATTTAAACATTAGGGTCTGGTACCATGGTTTATGACTAATTAGTTAATCTCAACCCTACCACCTCAGCCGGCGCCGCCTAGGCCGACATGATTGCTTCCACCAGCTTTTCTGGACCCGGCGGTTGTTGGGATAAGTGGCGGTGGCCATGGGTTCGATCTGAATCTATTGTTGGGTTTAGAGAAGCAATGGAAAGAATGGAAAGAAATGGAAGCAACTGGAACCCAGAGAGACGAAGAGTGGGTTCGATGACTTCGATCTTCTCACCGTGGTTGCTGGGTTTTTACCACAGTTTGACTTCTAACCGACGTTTGTTTGACTGTTAACATTTATAATTGGTTCAAGTGAACCATGGTGCATTGAATCCGTTCCGCATTAATGGAGATGGTGGGGACGCACACGGGGGGTATCTGGTAAGAGAGAATCTAACAGAGAGAGTGAGAGAAGGAGATGAGGGGGAGGTGTTGAGGGAAAGAAAATAAATGTCGGATATTTTCGTATCTGACAAAGAAGCTCTCGGAGAGAGGGCTTTTCTTTCTTTCTTATTTTCTTCTTAACTCTCTTTTATGTGTCTTCTTGGGATAATACTTTGTGGGGGTAGAAACATGGAGTGGAGAGAGAGAGAGAGTCATTTTTTTTTGGAAATGAGAGAGAGAGTCATGGTTATGTATGACTTTAAGGTCTTCTTTGCTTCATAGAAAGAAAATTAGTTCTTTTCTATAAAAAGGAAAGTAAACGAAATTGAAATTAATAACAGATCATCCTTTAGTCTATGTAGATCAAAAGATGAAAGTTGTTGTAGTTATAAAAATTGTCCAGTGTTTTTTTTAAGTAAAATTTTGGTGTCTTAACTTCATAAAATAACTTTGAAACAATATTTCATGCTTTTAACTCGATCGAAGTTTGATATCTACAATTATTAACTTCACTTCGTTAAAAAACTTAACAACAGCCATTTTATTCGTAAAATGACTAATTTATCCTTAAATATTTATTTTCGTATTCTTTTCATATATTAAAAATAAAAAATCTTCCAAACGATATCTCATCTTTTATTTTTTAGAAATTCGTCCAAATAGTATCATTTTGATTTTAATATTTGATGGATCCATCCTGACAATGGGGAAACGTATCGCTAGTACGTACACTAATTAATTATATATTAGTTTCGTTCCTTCATGTGACTTGCAATGAAGTTGAATCTAACTTGATCTATGGATGTAGTGGTTGATTAGGACTTAGGAGTATGAATTATAATTGAAGTTCATCAGTATCCACCATATATGGAAAGAATAAAAGCAGATTTGTGTTATAGATATTCTCCACAAAACTAATGTCATCATACTTGTTAATTAGTCCTCCCACCCGATTCCACTTGTTTTATACATATGTTAAGTAAAGTGGAAACTAAAGACCAGCTCTTCCTTCATTCCCTTTCATTTTCTTCACTAAACAAAACTAAACCCTCGAAAAAAAAACAAAACAAAACCCTCGATTAAACTAAGTCCAAATATACGAAGTCTTTGATCATGAGCAACCAAAGGTGGGTAACATGAACCCCACAAGTGAAGCTTCTCAAACGATAATATAAACCTAGTAAACCTTCCACGTACGTGTATAGAAAAATAATGAAAGGGAGTAGTATGATCACAATGATCAATGATGGATGAAATTATACATTTAGGGTTTGGACCTAAAATAAAAATTGAGGTGATGAATGATAGTAGCACACTGCTTCACTTCGACATCACACAATTCCACATTATGCATGGTCCCCATGAGGAACCTGCATGACAAGTCACAACCCCAGAAAAAATAATGATCAATACCTAAGAATCAAGCTCTCGCAATGTTATGATTTATATATATATATATTAAGGTATATATAGATATATTGCAAGCTTTTCACGACAGAATCCATGTGTTTGTGTTGTGCCTCTCCAACTTTAATTTTTTTAAGGATTTTGATCGATCACTAGCTTCAATCGTACTGAATCCGTAAAACACACATTCCTCAAATCTCAATCCCATTCATCATCCCAAAGTGTTGAGGCCATGTTGTGAATCAGTCTTAAACATATAATGTGATTCTCTAATGTGATTCTCTATGGAACAAGTGTCTCTCTGTTAAGAATAAAAGTTAAACTTTGGATGAGCTTATCTGTTAACAAACTTGGGTAGATGGACTTTCTTCTTTAAGAAATGAATGTAATATATTAACTTTAGTCACGATCGAGTATAATGATCGAAAGAACTTTGGCATCCAGATTCCTAAATATCAAAAACAGAGATGAGAGTAATCAACTATGATTAGCATGAAAAACCAAAACAAAAAACTGTACTGCACAAATCAGTTGTTTAGCCTTCGCTATGTGTTGTGATTTATGTGGGTGATTACTAATCTAAAATGATCACAATGTCTTTCACTCAATAATTCTCCCAATTCATATTTGAATGCATGATTGGTTTAACATAATAATCACACAAACTAAGCATGTCAGTTGTTTCCGGACAAGTTAGATTAAGTACTCTCACTACCAGAAAATAGTTCTTGGCCGACGAAAAAAAATCGTCGCCCTGTTTAAAAATTTCGTCGCCTAAGTACTTAGGCGACGACATGTCGTCGGCCAAGAAGTCGTCGCCAGAAGTCCGTCGGTGAAGAACTTGGGCGACGAAATTTAATTCCGTCGTCGCCTAAGAGTAATTCTTAGGTGACGATACTAATTTCGTCGCCTAAAATATACCTCTCGTCGCCCAAAAATATTCGTCGCCCAAGATTTAACACCTTGGCCGACGAAATTTTTTTTCGTCGCTTAAGATCTTCTGACCTTGGGCGACGAAAATAAATATTTCGTCGCCTAAGATCACTACATCTTAGGCGACGAAAAATAATATCGTCGGCCAAGGTGTTAAATCTTGGGCGACGATTTATAGATTTCGTCGCCTAAGATATATTTAAATTTTTTTTTAAAAAATAATTAAATAATTATTTTAAATATATAAATAATGTTTTTTTAATTTTTGTCATTATTTTTTTTTCGGCATTTCTTTAAAGTTTTCTAATACTAAAATTTAATTAAAACTAACACAAATTTATAAATTTATAAATAATTTATTACAAAAATTCTGCCTATGGATCGAGAAACCCAAAATCTAACTCATCATTCCCGTTCGGAGGGTCCTGAGGCGGCGGCTGGTCAGGCTGAGGAGGCTGCTGCTGAGGCTGGGGCCACTGAGGATGCCACTGAGGTAATGGTATAGGCGTAGGCATGGGCGGAAACGGCTGTCCGGCCGCAAGTGCAGACATGCAGGCAGTCATCCACTGTCCCACTCCCATAGCCGCCTGGTTGGCATTGGTGACTTCATTCACCCGCTCCATATGCGCAGCATTGGAAGCCGCATATGATTCCGCCATCGCCGCCATCTCCCTCGCTCTTTGGGCTTCCAGCTCAGACTCTCTCGCTCTTTGGGCTTCCAGCTCAGACTGTAGGCTTGCGAACTGATCCTGTAGCCGAGTGGTCTGGCTGTTGCTGCTTGAGGCTCCGGCGGCTCCCTTGCGCTGAAATCCTGGCGTCGTCTTCAGGATCCCCTTTCCAGCGTCTCCCATACCCCGGCAGTAGTAGGTGTTGGAACGATGCGCGAAGGCAGTGGCCATAATCCGCGCCCCAACGGTAGGATCTGAAGTGTCGATCATGGACATGGCCTCTGACATGTCATCATCTGCCGTGCCCGGCCATGTGTCGTTCACCATGCCTCTGATGACCTCTTGCTCCGCCTCCCTCACCCTCGCCTAAATGGATATATTATAAAAATATATTAATATACATTTAATAAAATGTAATTAAAATTAAAAATTAGTAAATATAAGGAACTTACAAGATCCTCCTCAGAATGAGGATATGCCCTCTGAAAGGTCCCCACATAGGGGTTCTCCTCTGGCCGCTCTCGCCGCACGTCGTCCATGATGGCCGAAAACGGCCTCGAACCGGCACGTGAGTTTATTGATCGGAGAAGAGGAACTTAAACTAAACACTTAAACTAAACACTTATATAAAAAAGTTATACAACATTAGTACATATAACGTGAGTTTATTGATCGGAGAAGAGGAACTGAAAACCGACCGTCAGATTTGACCAGCATAACGAATTACGTAGGTGGAAAAAAATTCAGCTCCATCTGACAAAGAGAAGGGCTCGATCCGTCCGGTCAATCGGCGCGGTCAAACCCCTAAACGGACGGAAACGGCTATTCGACCCTCCAAATCACGTAATCTGGCCGGACCTTCAACTGAGAATAGTTTCCAATCGACGAGACTCTTACGGGGCTATAAAAATTTGGTAAAAAATAAATACCCGGGATATTTATTTTAATTATTCAAATGAAATTTAAATGTGTTTTATTTTATTTTAATTATTCGGATTACTCTTGGCCGACGAAATTAGGCTAATTCGTCGGCCAAGATTATACTTGGGCGACGATATTTGTCAAAATCGTCGCCCAAGAGTAAAAATAAAAATTTAATATAATGAAATTTAAATGTTCTTTATTTTATTTTAATTATTCGGATTACTCTTGGCCGACGACATTAGGCTAATTCGTCGGCCAAGATTATACTTGGGCGACGATATTTGTCAAAATCGTAGCCCAAGAGTAAAAATAAAAATTTAATATAATGAAATTTAAATGTGTTTTATTTTATTTTAATTATTCGGATTACTCTTGGCCGACGAAATTAGGCTAATTCGTCGGCCAAGATTATACTTGGGCGACGATATTTGTCAAAATCGTCGCCCAAGAGTAAAAATAAAAATTTAATATAATGAAATTTAAATGTTCTTTATTTTATTTTAATTATTCGGATTACTCTTGGCCGACGAAATTAGGCTAATTCGTCGGCCAAGATAATACTTGGGCGACGATATTTGTTAAAATCGTCGCCCAAGAGTAAAAATCACATTATTTTACAATGAAATTTAAATGTGTTTTATTTTATTTTAATTATTCGGATTAATCTTGGCCGACGAAATTAGCCTAATTCGTCGGCCAAGATGATACTTGGGCGACGATATTTGTTAAAATCGTCGCCCAAGAGTAAAAATAAAAATTTCTTTACAATGAAATTTAAATGTGCTTTATTTATTTTAGTACAAACATATTCTTTTAGTATACAAACAATTACAAAGCTAAGGCTCAATTATAACTAAGCTAAGGCTCGTAATCTGAGTCATCCGATGAGTCTTCTTCGGTATCGGAATTAATATCTGGTAATCTATGCCTTAATTCGTCGTCAGAGTCGTCGTCTGTTTCTTCATTTGGATCAACATCAATAAAGGTTGAATCTTCGTCACGAATTCTGAGCACTCGACCATGTTTAACATTATTTTGACGAACAGTAGCTACATCATGAATACCTACTACGTTCGGCTCCTGGTACGCATCAGCCTCTGGCCCTGGAATGGTCACTCCAAGTGTAGCCGCCCGGTAAATGTTTCGAGGATGCACAATGTTCGCTATTTTCCACGCGTCACCCCTGGCGAGGTCATCAAGATAAAACACTTGTTTTACCGATGTCGCAAAAACAAACGGGTCATCTTCGTAGGCGCTTGTAGCAGTGTTGACCGATAAATTGCCGTACTGATCCATCTTCATGCTCTGTGCGCCTGTATCAAACCATCTACACTTGAACAGATGCACTTTCATGCCTTCCGCATAAACCAGTTCGACCACTGAATGGAGAACACCGTAATAGTCAAGGCCATGACCTTTCGCCATCACCCCAGAATTCTGTGTTCTTCGTCTGCTGTCTCTCTCTTCAGATACAAATTTCACGCCATTCACTGTGCAAGTGGGATAAACTCTAGCCCGTTGCGGTTGCATCGCAAGAAGTAATAGTTCGTGCGACCAGTTTGGATTATCATCATATTTAATCATGTCCATCTGTAACGGATATTGAACTGTAAATATCCGAAAATATATGCAATAGAAAATAATTACATATATATATATATATAACAGGGAAGATTAAATTACGTACCCAGGTGCGAAAATAATTTGCGAACGTCATGTTGTGGTACTCGAGATCACCATCAACTTCCGGAAAATTTAGGTGCAACTCTTTCCAATATTTAACTTCTTCACAATTGATTAGTACCCACCAGTGCGCTATGGCTATCTCTTCATCCGACAATGCATACTCGGCGGACAGTCGTGCTCCACCAACTTCGACATCACTGGAAACTATAGAGAGATTGAACCGCGGCGCATGTTCCTCCATGGCTTGCGGAGCTCCCAACGACGCTCCTAAATACAACTTCATGTAGGTGACGCATTCATGCGCAATATATGCTTCAGCTATACATCCTTCAGGCGCGGATTTATTAGTGACATAATCTTTGTACTCACCAAGTTGCCTGTAAATATAAGATTGCAAACTATACGTTATGGTTATTGAACATGTACATACATATATGTATTCTGGAGATGTAAGTGAATAAAACATACCTTTCCATGGGATACATCCAAGTGAAGTGTACTGGACCGGTAAGCAACAATTGCTGGGGAAGATGGATCATCAGGTGAGGCATTATATCGAAAAAATTTGGCGGAAAGATCCTCTCGAATTTACACATGATGTATATGATGTCTGCCTGCATTTCCCGGAGATCGGATTTTCTCACTTCCCTTGTGCATAACTTCATGAAGAATCTTGACAGCGCTACTAACGGCTCCACAACCTGGCCAACCACACATCACAAATTTAATAAAAAATCCATTTACGACAGGTTAACCGTAATTTTAACCACAAATTTACCTGACGGTGAAGGAACGGTCGAATGAAAACAGGGAAGAGACGTTGTAGCAGAATATGACAGTCATGACTCTTCAAGCCGTATATCTTATTCTCCCGCAAGTTCACACACCGGGCTATATTTCCTGCAACGCCTGAGGGATACGTCACACAACTCATCCACCTGAAGATCTGGGTCTTCTGATCAGGCTTCACGGTGTAAGGAGCCCAAGACATCTTTTTCTTCCCCTCTTTCAGCCAAAGATGTTTTCTGATTCCCATTTTCTTAAGATCAACGCGTGCCTTAGGACCGTCTTTCGTCTTCCCCTCCAAGTTGAGCACTGTACCTACCACACTGTCGCAGACATTCTTCTCTATGTGCATCACATCTAGGTAGTGCCTGATCAACAGCGTACTCCAGTACGGGAGTTCCCAAAATATGCTCTTATGTGTCCAGAATTTGTACCTGTCTGGTCTTTCAGGTATTCTGGCCACAATATCGGATTGATTGCTGAGCTGCCCAAAATCATACTCATCCAGCACTGCTAAAATCTCTTCCCCCGACCATCTATGCGGCTCCACACCTCTCTCTTCGGTCCCATCAAATGCCCCGGTATCTATCCGCCAGGGGTGATCATGTGGTAGGCAAGCACGGTGACCCATCCGGACTATCTTGTTGCAATGATTGCTGCACCCCTGGGAGCTAAGGCACTCAGGACAAGCCTTGTATCCCCTAACAACGTTGCCGGACAACATCCCACGTGCAGGAAAATCACTGATGGTACCAACAATCATGTAATGCATCTGGAACATCTCCTTTTTGTGGGAGTCATAAGTGGGATGACCAACCTCCCAAAGTAATTTACAATCTTCAATCAGCGGTCTCATATACACATCGAGACACTTCCCTGGATAACAACAACAACCACAACAAATTCAGATAACGACTATATATGACCAACAATATAGAACAAAAACAATAAATGGAGAGGTGTTGAACCAACAGCAATATATACAATATGAAGGGAAAGTAGATACCTGGATAACCGGGCCCCGGAATCAACAAGGTCAACATGTTGTATTCCTTCTTCATGCACATCCATGGAGGAAGGTTGTAAGGCACCAAAATGACCGGCCATATACTGTACGAAAGACTCATGGTCCCAAAAGGGTTGAACCCGTCGGATGACAGCCCGAGCCTCACATTCCTCACCTTTGAAGCAAAATGAGGAAACTCCCTGTCTATATGCTTCCACGCCTCCCCGTCAGCAGGGTGTACCATGAGGTCTTCGTCATGCACCTCCCTCACAGCGTGCCATCTCATAGCTTCGGCCGTCTTTGAAGACATATACAACCGCTCCAGCCTATCCCTCAACGGGAAATAGCGAAGTACCTTAACAGGTTTCCTGTTGCCTGCGGGAGTCCGCTTATACCTGTCGGTCCCACATACCGGACAACGATGAAGGCATTCAAGGTCATTACCGTCTGCATCTTTACCCCAGAATAGAACGCAGTCATATCTGCATGCATGGATCTTGATGTAGGAAAGCCCGAGATCTCTCAAGATACGACGGACCTTATGATGCGTGGTGGGATGACGATGACCGTCGGGCAGGAGCGAAGCAGCGTACTGTAGATACCTATCAACAGCCGTCACGGTCGATTTTGTGTCAACCTTGATATGCATCACCTCCATCACACACTGAAGAACGGTCTTCTCATGACCTGTGCACAGAGGGGTCTGTTGGAAAGCAATAAGTCTGTTGTACTTGGCTATACCGGCAGTGTTGACACCTCTAGGGACGGCCTGCATCGGCGCCTGAGGAATGTGCTGTCGTTCAGGGCATACACCGCTGTCATGAGGAAACATGTCGTTGATGAAGGTCGTTGTTGGATCGTTGGATGTACTGCCCGTCTCATCAAACTATCCATGATCATGCGGGCGTGATGAGGTTTCACCGTGATATATCCAACATGTGTAACGTTCCCAGAATCCGTTACTCTTCAGGTGGTCCCATACTGTCCCCAACGGAAATCGATGCATATCACTGCGACACTTACACATCTTGCACGGGCAATAGAACATGCCACTCCCGTCAGCATTGCCCTGCGCATATTGCATAAAATCCCAAACTCCTTCAGCATATTTTCTGTGATATCTTGGAAGAGAAATCCAACTCTTATCCATATCCTGAAAATAACACATATATATATATATATCAATATTTAATGAACATATCTTTTATATATATATATATTAATGTAATACAACATACTAATTATTAATTATATATATCTAGTTCGAGCGGATTCCGTGGTTTCAGAAGGCAAGTGTCAATGTCACGGAGGGCGAACCCCCTACAGGAACCAGGCAGGACTCGTTTGTGATCACGGAGGCGAACCCCTATCGACCCCTTCACCGAGAAGAGTGGTCAGTTTGTGATCTTGAGATCCAGTTAAACAAACCTGTGAACCATATCTATAACAGAACGGCCCCTTACTCAGCTTGAAACAAACTCTATGCATATATATATATATCATTAATTCAACTCAAATAAAACTGAAAATCAATATATATATATATGCACATATATATATGTGCATATATATGCATATGTACGTACCTGGGAGTAGCTCCACAAACTATGTATGGACAAATTTCCACAACACCGAACGATTTGAAGAACTAGAGAAATTTATGTTTAAAATTTTCAAAGTTCTCATTCTTCTATCCCGCCTCACAATATATAGAAGAATCTTGGGCGACGAAATATTTGAGTTTCGTCGCCTAAGAATGAAAAATCTTGGGCGACGAAATATCTCAGTTTCGTCGCCTAAGGATAAAAAACTTAGGCGACGAAATAAATATCTTAGGCGACGAAATATTGTTTCGTCGCCCTAGTTTCTATCTTAGCCGACGAAATATATTCTTAGGCGACGATTTTATTTTCGTCGTCTAAAGTTGGACTTTAGGCGACGATTTTTTTCCCTTGGGCGACGAAAAAAAAAATCGTCGCCCGGTTTTTTTTGTTTCGTCGCCCAAGACCCATTTTCTGGTAGTGTCTAATCATCATCATTCTCGAACAATAACTATGTGAAGTTGTGAACAATATTCTAAAGCAAAAACTATAGCATAAAATGTTGATTATCTAATACAAAGTCAAATCCTAACCCTTTGCTTAAGAAAATTAAGTTGCAAAACTAATAACAAACCCTAATGGTGAGAGCGAGACATAGCTCATGCAAAGTCATGATCAAAGGGCATCCTATCCTGTAGTAGTAGACGAGCAAGAAGCGTCCCACAACCATCTCAATGTGAAGAGACACTCTCCCTGCCCTCCCTAAGGTCCCATCGCTTTATACAAAGCCTCCAACCATATCCATGCATGGTGCTATTAGGTTACGATCGGTCGCTGTTATATCACAAATAAGTGAAGCTCCATCAACCACAATGATAAAGATTTCGATCACATATAGATACGCTGTTGTTAAATCCAACTTCCCAGTTGGCACGGGTCCGTGCTATCAATTTTCGATTATCAGATATATATGAGCTACGTTCACTTAATTCCAATCAACTTACAATTATATATGTTCTTAAATGACAAATTCTCTTTGATTTTATGATTGTGATATCTAATTTGTTATGTCATGGTATTAACTTGAAATTTTATAATAACACTGACGTATGGTTTATGGAACTTCAGACTGAGTGAGACTCGTCAACGTAATTAGATCGAGATTGTTACCCTTCATGAAATCAAGAGTAGTACTCATTTGTTAATCAAGGGTACGATCTCAACATTTCTTATATATGAACGTACTATGAGACAAAATTCTTGACCTTGTGGGACAAATGAAAATTAAGTGATGCACTCGGATAACCAGATGCTGCCGACACAATTCTCAATTCTCTAGACTCGATCTAGCTCTATATCCTCGCATTCTATAACTTCGATTACCATTTGGTTCAATTAGTTTCTAGCTAGTACAAGATTAACGTGACGAAGGTAAATGTTAATTTTGTTGTAGGTGCTTAAACGTCACTGTACCACAACTATAAAAGCTACAAAGGACCACGATATCTTATCAAATCTTAGAGTCATTTACGCAACACTGTGTGCAAGGGGACCGAAAAATTGATTTCATTTTGATAATTAGGAGTTCAAGATCGATCACAATTCAACCAAGTTGTTTATCTCTTTTCCATTTTTTCTTTTGATTGAAAACATTTCAGATCTTATCTACAATTCATCCATGTAATGTAGCTATCCCGAGCTCGCTTATTGCTTCTTTCATCTGCGTTGTCAACTATACTCCAATTACTAATATGCCGTATCCTAGGTATAACTCTTTCCCTACACCATCATTTTCAAGCTGAAAACGATATTCATACCATTATATGTATGTATTAGTTATTTCATAAGAGTATTAGCTAGACTAGAGCATAATCATTCAATTAGGGTGGCCTTATATTTTTTTTGGACATGTGGGTTTAATTTACAGGGAGAAGTTTATACTGTATATAACTATATATGTAGAAGGTGTGTTTTTGTGTAATCATTTACAAATTCTCACCCCTTTTTTGTTTGTTTGTTGCGTGTCAGATATAGTGTTGGATATGAATTGGAGCGATTTGCTACTAGTCAAGCAATGCAATAATGCAAGATTGATATGACGTCGAGCAATAATTTTCTAACTTTGAATAATCGCAATCAGATCGATACAATATATAGTTTGTTCCCTCAATCATTTTTGAATTCTAAAGCACTGTATATTATCGTATAATTTGCTATACTTGTATAGTCTATACGGTTATGATATATCATGTACATTACAAACCTTAATTAATTAGATTGGATTCTACGCCACCAAGGTGTACTTTGCACCATTAATGTGCAAGTCTTCAAATTACAGTGTGCGAAGATTGAATGAAAACCAAAGACCATAAATTCAAACATTTTTATTTTTATTTTTGATCCGATCAAATTAAGAGTCTAAAATAAGATTACATTTTATTTGACCTCGTGTCTTTACCTTATAAATTAGAAACACTTATATTATATTTTTATATTTCAATTTTATTAACAGTATTAAAATACATATATTATAATATGATGTAAATGACTTGATAAAAATATTATATATTAATAGTTGAAGATTTTTCGTAATTAGATACAGATTTTAAAACTCCTCCTGGCCTTCACATCGAGATTAGAGCGCGCCGATCGTTGTTCTTCATCTCACCGGAAGAAGCAAAGAATGGTATTCTGGAGCAGAGTATCGAGCTACCAAACACTGATGAAAGAGTGGAGTGAGACCAGTCAAAGTGGTCAGCTACTGAACACGAGGTCTGAAGATTCACACGTGTGGGTATAAAGCATGAGTGTGAGTGATAGAGTACAGTTTTCAACGTTGTCTGCCCTAATTTCTGACGTCTTCGCACGAATGGGTTTGTACGTCTGTGTCAGAGCTGCACGTACGGTTGCGAGACTCTTTATTATTTCTGGAAAATTGGGACGGCCAACCAGTACCATTTGACAGACACCGACTCCCTTAACCCTAACCCTAGCCTTTTGCATTGGATTGTATTTCAGTGAGAGAGCAGCGATCCTGTACGTTCTTCCCGACCAGGCTTACATGCACTCTCACTATCACTCTCTCCCTTCGATTTGCAAACCCTAATTATTTCTCTCTGCCTCTTATTACGTGTTTCTGGCACCTACCTTTCAACCAGTTTCTCCCAACTCCATGCTTCTAGTTTGTTCCAACAGCTCAGTTCGTATCGAACTAGGTCGACCTTGGGTTTCAGTTTGAATTCTAACTTATTTAATGATTGATCGTTGGAGTCCTTGATCGTAATCGAAAATTTTGATCGATGTTATTATAAAACATGCAATGCTACGTGAACCACATTTTAACTAGAATTTAGTTAATTTGGTCAGGAGACTTCCTTGTTCAAGTTGAAGACATTGTTCAAGACTCGAAGCTAAACTCTTGCTCAAGTTCCAACAGCTTTTTATCTCTAAGATATATAGTTGAGCTCAATTAGCAACTAGATGTATCCGATTTGCCTGGGATATATAACAGATCGCATGCAGCTTAATTTGCTAGCTGTTTTGAATCTATTCTGGCCCTTGAGGAGTGATTGGGATGGTGTCCAGTGTGTCCCTATGCTTTCACATGCAGAGAACATGTTACGTACCGATCCATGATTGCAAAATGTTCGTAGTTAGCTACTATGTCTTGTCTATTTGGCAACTTGTGCAAAATGGTATGGAATCATATAATGCGATCGAGGAACTCCAGGACTCTTTGGATGCCTCATTTATGTTTTTTTCTTTTAAATTATGTGAAAAGATATGGATGACATATATGAGGATCTTCTGAAGTGTTATTTAGCTACATATATGAATGAAAATGTGACATATGTACTTTTCATAGTTAAATATCGTATACTTGTGAATGTGTCAATTTTTCTTAGGTGTACCTAAACCCTAAAGCGCAAGGTGCATGAGTTTTCCTTAAAAGAGGTTCGTAAAAATAGTGTTCTATAGTAAGATGAAACTTAAGAGGTTGTGACCATACATTATGATGTATATTAATACGACAAATTTATCTATCAGGTTTGCACGATCCGCATTGTTTTCCACCTTTATGCTACCAAGCGGATGAGAGGGGTTCTCATTGGAGATGGACTTTAAACGCATCATGAGTAATAGGTATTGAAAAACATTGAGAGACATGCTTGCCAAATGGTTTGAATCTTTGAGGCTAATTTGGTTGCTTTGTCTCTAATCAAGTAGTATTATGAACACAAAATCCCACTTAACCTTCCTTCCGTTTTGTCCTTAAATGCATTAACGTACATGATCGAATTGTTGTAATTCCAGCAATCATATTCGTGATCGACTACGCTAATCCTGGAAATGACAAATCAAGCACACATCATCTTTTTCACTTGTCGATCAAAAGAGAGGTTGAAAACGGCAAAAGTGAATTCACTTTTGAATTAGAGATTACGTTTTACCTTCTTGGCTATTGCCTGAAAAATGGGGGACAAAGCTGTCTTGCTTCAATTGAAATATAGGGGTAGCTATGTTCTTCTAGTTCAGGTTCCCTTTGACTATTGTTTAAAAGTTTAATGGCATTCGTATCCATTGAACATTTACGAGGGTCGATAGAAATGATAAGACACTTGCCTGATCGAGTAGAACTCTAAACTATTCAAGTGAGATATCCAACATTCACTAGTCTTTAATTTGATTGCCGAGAATTGGGGTCATCATGCGGATCTATATGATGCTGATAAAAGTGTCAGCTTCCAAAGAGTTAACAAGATGAAAAATCTTGGACTAGCGAATGTCTGTTGGCTTATAAGGTGAAAAATCTTGGACTAGCGAGTCAAGTGCTAATCGACGTTGGACGTTGGATCCTGATGTTAATCGGGTACTTGCAGGCCACAATAATGTTTATGGGTCGGTGATCTATCCTCCCCCATCCAATTCCATAATCCCAAAACAAAACACAAAAGTTGAACATGCAGTGAATTCTTACTCAGGTTGGAAATCATTTCCCACACTCCCAACTCCCAAGCGCCTGTACGTGTATCGATCGTTTGATATCTTAGCTAGAGATGTGTATAGAACTGCCAAACGGGAAACGGGTAACAAATTACCATAGCTTTAGTAGTCTCTCTTTCCCTTTATCTTTCACTCCAACAACAATTTACATTGCTTAGGGTTTAGGGCCCTAAACCCTAAACCCTATGTGAATGGTATGCAATGAGTAGTTAACAAGAAAAGGCGTATCACTGTGTCTTATTTGTGCAAAACAATTATAGAAGTGAAAGAAAATTATCATCGGGTGAGCACACACGAGTGGAACCGTAAATCACTATGACAAAATTCCGACAAGAATGAGTGAAAAATAAGAAAGTAAAACTAAAACCCTAGCAAGCAGTAAGCTGGTAAATAGTAAAAAGGGGTTTGGATGTTGGTGGGAACTGAAGTGATTAGAAATGATTAGTGTTGAGGATTAATGCATGGAGTACAATCATAGTGCATGGAAACTATAGTATAATGATGAACATGAAAACACAAAGCAAAGCATATATATGGGTTTTTGTAGGCACAATGGGAGGAGAAGGTTCTCTTTAGTCTCTGGCTCTGCTTTTTATCGATAATGATAGTACTTTGTGGTAGTAGTAGTAGTCCACTTGCGACCATGTGACCATCGCATTTTCACTTTCAGGCGACATGCTCCGACAACCAAACGTGTGAGAGCCATCATGGCTTTGATCTCAATTTCTCCTCCTCCTCCTCCACCACCACCACCACCACCACCGTTTGAGGATGCACAGAAGCAAACCCTAACGTTCTTTATACATGGATATGATTGCGATCGGATCTAGTACTTTCTTTACAGCTTATAAGTTTTTTATCAGACTTATCTAAATTTTAAATATTTTAGATATTGATACGGTAAAACCATAAAAAAAAGGATATCTTTTGTTACATGAAGAACGATTGAACTTAAGATCTATAGTTGTAACTCCTACCACACTTAATTACCCCCTTCACAAGTTTGACTACATCTTATAGAAGAAGATGGAGATTTTGAGGGTTCTTGTATGCCTAGGTTTGCCACGAAGATCCAACCTTGATTGGGTTGGGCCAATCTTTCCAAAGCCTTCCCTGCAAAATTTCTTCATCGTTCCAAGGCCCAGCTCATCCTGAACAAATGTTTGTTGCTCAGGAGGTCAAAGTTCAATATTTTAAGTTCATCTAGATTGTGCTTGATCTTCGGTAGGCGTGTTCAACATTATGTTTTTTTACATTATAGTCTTTATACACTTTCCGTGGAGGGCATTTGGTCTAGTGGTATGATTCTCGCTTTGGGTGCGAGAGGTCCCGAGTTCGATTCTCGGGATGCCCCCTTCTTTTTAGCTCTCTTTCTAGCAAAGACAAGAAAAATGTAACGAGACAGAGAGCAAATGAACACACAATAAACAGGATATATAAAAAATCATAGATGTAGCCTAACAACAAGGCTACTTAGAAGCTTCAAGGCTTCATAGATGGAATTAATGCTCTACTCTCAAATAAAATACCATATTTTAACATCGGTGAAAGATGTGAAAAGGTGTGACAATAGAACAGAAAGTCCCAACTTTTGGGCTTGATATTAATGGGACACAGCAGCTAGCTTCAATCTTCATCATCCTCATCATCATTGTCTTCATCATCTTCCTACAATTGGAAAACTCATTCTATGGTAAGGATGAACATAGCAAGCACTTAGACAAGGAATATAGAGAACTGCATTCAATTTGGAATATGATCGAACTATCTCAGCAAATTAAGTCTACCATAAGTCGAACAGATTACGGATTCATGGCAGTCAAAAAGTATACATTCAATTTCTATATTTAGAGCACCAACAATCCAACCCTTCTCTCTAATAATATTAGATTTCTTGATACTGCAAGGAATCACGAGTTTAACTTTTTCCTAGATGAAAAAGAAAAGAAAGAAAACCCCAAAATGTATTCTTTAATCCAGCACCACTAACTAAAAATGGTAACAGTGAAACACTCATTTCCAAGTTCTTGAATTGTTACTTTGTTGGAACACTAGCAAAAGCAAGAATGAAATCATAAATATTGTGAAAGTACTTGATCTGGACATTATACAAGCATAAAGTTTCTTATACAAGAACTACAATAAACGTAGAATTGGATCGCCTAACATGTTGTTAAGAATAATATCAGTTCATACATTTGACTAAACCAAGAGTTGAATTGACAGAAACTCTCGAGGAACATGAAATGATAAACAAATATTTTAAAATACCATAATGCATACAAGATAAGAAAAATATTAAAAATCAATCTAGCACGTGGACTTGCAGTAGTAAAACAATAAGTCATAGCATTGAGGATTACCTCCCCACTCTCCTCATCTTCATGAGTCACACTGGCTTTTGGTTTCTCAGGTTCTTCATCATCCTCACCATCCGTATCCTCCTGATAGAGAAGTGAGAGAGTCAGGAAAGCAAAGATAGAGAACCCATGAAGGGCCTTTTCCAGTACTGGTACAGATCAATTTACCTGTTTATTGTTGTAGGCATTCATAAGCTTTTCATACTCTGTTTTCCTTTTAGCTGCTTTAGCTTCATATGGAGCTTTTTCCTATCAATAACAAGTACAGAGATCAATTAGAAACGAGATGCAAGACACCACACATCTAATAAGAGCAAGGAGGAATCGACAGAAAAATAACTGAACTTGGATACTAAGATATAATATATATGTATATATATCCTTTGCACTACACAGTACACACTCTTCAGTCTCTTGAGTTTAAAGTACTTAATAGTCTGCTAGGTTTCAAACTTGGTAATAACCCAAGATGACAACTTCAAATTCCCACTTCAAGCCTTGAGGGCACTCCTCATGTAACGCCAAATGGAAAGTACAAACTATGAATGGCTCATTACATGATAATGACAAGTACAAACATCAAACTTTGTAAGTCATGAAAATTTTTCAGGTTACTCCTATATGATATTATATAGTACTTACCGCGGCAGACATAGATTTCCACTTTGCTCCTCCAGCTTTCCCCACCTTCAGTCAAAGCAACCACCAGTAATCACATCAATATCCAACTCCAGAAACCAAATGACAACACTTTCTGCTAAATGGTAAACAAAGTAAGATAGCTGCTTACAGCTGACACAGCTTTCACATTCGGGTGCTCTTGCTTGTAAGTTATTCTGAACTCTTCACTGCATTAACATTTAAAAGAGCAAGCATCTTATTAATGGCTCTATAGATGACGTGTTATCTAACATATAAATATGGAAGTACTTACAGAAAAACAAAAAAAGCACTAGCAGGCTTTTTTGGTTTGTTAGGGTCCTTTTTGGCCGATTTTGAGTTCTTGGCCAATTTCCCACTGCTCTTGTTAACCTCAGCCACTGACTTTCGCTTTCCCATCTTTCTGAATTGAAGAAAAAAAAATAGAATGACACCACCAACTTCCACTCCAAAAAGTTATGAACATAAAGTCAAATTTGGGTTCAAAGAATTGCCTGTCGTCAACGGGCTTCAATACTTCTTTCTTATCCTTCTTCACAGTTCCTTTGCCTTTGGCAGCCTTCATTGTTGTTTCTTGATTACTAGCTGAACACAAAACAATTCAATTTAACATCACTGCCAAGTCCAACAAGAGCTATATTTAGTAACAATTGACAAAATCCTAATCATTGGCTTTATCAGATTATATGAGTGATCCAAGCTGTAGAAACATCCTATATCAACATCAAATTTTAACACTCAACTCTAACAATTGGTGATAATTAGTCCGGCAAGTTATACTAGTACTATTGATCAAAGACTACAACTTTCTGTACTTTTGTCAAACAGAGTTCAGACCCAGATAAAACAAAACAAAACAAAACAACTTGATCATGCACCCAGATGGTCAATATCGCCAAAAAGGAAATGAATTGTACAGGCAAGTCATCCACATAATCAAAGCTCAAGAAATAGTAAATTCTAGAGAACAAATATTCAAAATTGAAAACCTAGAAAAAGAATAACATACCTCTTGTTTTGCAGAGAAAGGAAAGCAGAAGAGAAGAGAAGAGAAGAGAAGAGAGTAGAGGAAAGCAAGTTAAAGCAAAGTAAAGACAAAGCAGAAAGGTGAAGACATTTGTGTGGGAGGTGATCAGGTCCAGTAGAAGGGATAGATGCAAAGGAGATATTTGTGGAAGGTATAGTAGATGACACCTGGAGACTTTTTGGAATTATTGAGGTGGTTGACCATGTAGGGGATCAAAGCCATTCATACATACACCCACTTCAGACAGTGCCTTCTGATTGGTCCTCAGCAAAACCACAGTCCAAAATGTTTTTTTGGGTGACAAAATAGACACATTCAAAGTGTTGAGACTTCCTATTTATTTTTCGTTAGGGTTTGCTCGCTCGATTACAGTAGCGAGTTAGTAATACACTCATCTGGTTAGTGTTCGGATTGAGCTTTATAAGAGTATCTTAATATGGGTAGACATCTTCACATAAACACTTTTGCCACAATTTGGTGAAAATTGAGACTTTAATGTTAAAGTATCAGGTCGTTCCACCAACCTTATGGAGAAACAATTCGGTCTGGTGATGAAGAATTGAAGATATCTCTTCTTCTCAAACTAACAGATGAATGCGGCCAAGCCCATTTAATTGAATTTGGGCCAATCGCAGTTGTTGACGTACTCGGTGTTGGGCCAATCTTTTCGAACTGTTGACCAGCATTGTACTCGAGTGAAACTAGTCTAGCTAGCTCTTGTTTTTCTTTTGCTTAATTATAACAGCAAGTGTGTGTATACCTATTTTTCCTTTCGATTCTAACTTCTAAGTTTGGAGTTTGATTGTGTATTGTACATTAAGAGTTCATAGTAACTTAGCTAACACTTTTGAGCTCATACATGAAGCTTTTGTGTTACAAAGATTTACATGAAATGTCTCTGTCGAATGTCAAAGCATTCATATTTCATACGTGGTTATGATCGTTGCCACAATCACACAAGACCTAAGAGGGAACCACATTGCAAATTACCATACAGGGTACCCTTCCAGAATCACACACCACCATTTCATATCCCTTCAAGCAATGTGAGGAGAAAAACATGTTCAAGCATTGCATCCAACAGATAAGGCAAGCCAAACATTATAAGGTCCACAATATTCACCTCTCACATCCTTTTCTTAGAATCTATTCCTCACCCTCTTCCCTCTTTATACATATATACAATTAACCATCTCCCTCTCCCTCTACTTAACAGTCCCACACCACACCTCACTGCTCAGCCATGGCCACCACCACAGCTGCCGTCACCTCACATTTCTTTGGAGCTCAACTCCAAAACCCTGGCCCTATCAATGGAAAGTTCCAGGCTCTCTTTAGCTTCGGCAAGAAGTCACCGCCACCACCGCCAAAGAAGGCTCCCAAGAAGCTTGATACCGACAGGCTCGTGTGGTTCCCCGGCGCGCAACCGCCCGAATGGCTCGACGGTTCGTACGTCGGGGACCGTGGGTTTGATCCATTGGGGCTAGGGAAGCCGGTGGAGTACTTGCAGTTTGACTACGACGGGTTGGACCAGAACCTGGCCAAGAACTTGGCTGGTGATGTGATCGGGACCAGGATCGAAGCTTCTGATCTCAACCCGACTCCGTTGCAGCCGTACACGGAGGTTTTTGGGCTGCAGAGGTTCAGAGAGTGCGAGCTGATTCATGGGAGGTGGGCAATGCTGGGAGCTCTTGGGGCTCTTGCTGTTGAGGGTCTCACCGGTGTTGCATGGCAAGACGCCGGAAAGGTAACGTACGTAAAAGTTAATTGCTTCATGGTAAAAAGTTTCTAATTTTTTGGTTTGATTGTAGGATTATAACGCAATGTTTAATTTGTTAAGATGTGACTAGGAACTTAGGTTTGAAGAATTGGAAATCATCGTTTCTTATTTAGCAATAGTACTCCAAAGCACCTTAATTTTGTTTGATAAAATTAGGTTAATTCAAAGATGCAATTGTAAATGTGAGCTTCACTATGCATCCAATGTTGCTAAGGTATTTTTTTTTTCTTACATCAAAGTTTATTTGCTCTAGATATAAACTGATACACATTAATTCCTTCTCATGATATTATTAACTTATACACATGCATGTAATTCATATACACTAATGACTAGTTTGTAGATATTACTTATCAATTGTAGGATAAATCTAAAGTATACGTTCAAATTTCTGATATCTTCCAAGATAGAAAATGAAAGCATTTTACATATATATCGGAAGAACAGCCTTCGGTAGCAAATAGGATAACAAAATTGCGATGATCGAAGAAGCAGAGTGCAGGAATAATTAACCTTAATTTGTCCATCATTGGTTTATGTGACATGAATCGTATCTTGTATCTTGTACGTATATGGGATGAAATACCTATCACAGCTTTTAAATCATCGTGTCTTCTTGTTATCCATACAAGAAAACATCAACTCCATGATGGTCCTCCCCCTCTTGAGCTTATAAGGACGTCGTGCGATCATGAATGTGATGAAAATGATAGGCAGACCATGACAAATTCATTTTAATCTAATTTGTTCTCACTTCATATGGATTAGTATGGTAGAAATTTTGTGTGTAATTAAGATGTTGATGGAGTTGGTTCATTTTGTTTCAAACATGGTAGGTTGAATTGGTTGAAGGATCATCCTACCTCGGCCTTCCGCTTCCCTTTTCTATTTCGACCTTGATATGGATCGAGGTGCTGGTTCTAGGGTACATCGAGTTCCAAAGGAATGCAGAACTCGACCCCGAGATGAGGCTGTACCCCGGCGGCAAGTTCTTTGATCCGTTGGGTTTGGCCGCCGATCCGGAAGAGAAGGAAAGACTTCAACTGGCTGAGATCAAGCATGCTCGTTTGGCTATGGTGGTTTTCCTGATTTTTGGTATTCAAGCTGCTGTGACAGGAAAAGGACCCATCGCTTTTATATCTACCTTTAACAAATAACCATTTCACATTACCAATCTAGCTTATGAGTTCATTCATTTATCCCCCTTTATCTAAGTCCTTCACTTATATATATCTCATTTTGTATACGCACATTCTTAATCAATTGCTATGTGTATGTTTCTCTGTGTAATATACTGCTACATTTACTCATCAGTCTTGCCAACTTATGTTCTTGGCTTTCTTGCCATGTATATGTATCACTTATGGCCTTAATCTATACTATTCACCTTAATTAGTTCATAATCTACGCACAGTTGAGAAAAAGAAGCAGGACAATAATGCACATTATGTAATTAGATAATGACACTACCAAATGGATGAGCATTTGACTAACAGCTAGTTAGGTTGAAGAACTTGAGGACTTATAGGTTGAGGAATTTGCAGAAAGAGACGAGACACTTCCCTCTATCACCTCCAAGTCCAATAATGCTCATTCCAGTCATAGACATGTAAAACAATTTGTTAAGATTTGGTCATTTCTCAATTTAACATTGCTATGCAAATTTAGTGGGTGTTAGCTTGTCTAAAACATCTTTAGAATTCATCTCACCCACTCCTCCTTCCCAATCATAGCAGATAGTTTAATGGACAAGATGTCCAAATTTGCTTCCACTAGCCTTGGAATTTTGCTAGAAAACTCAACTATGTACAATTGAGAAAGTCTGGATGTACAGGTCAATTCTTGGGTAGGTATCGTATTGTAATTTGTCATGTCCAGAAAGACTTTGAGAGGTCTATACAAGCTTCTTTTAAAAGAGCTGGATGCTACATTACCAAAACAAATTAAAAATTTCAAAAATATTCATGAACAATTGAGCATATCAATTTCCAAAGGAACCCATCAAGATCAGTGACGTCTTTGGAAACATGGCAACATGCATCTCATTCAGTTGGTCTGTGAGCATATACCACAAGCATCACCTAACCAAAATGCACATAATTCCATTTGTAATAAGCAAATGGTAGGAATTGTTTCAGAAAACACTAATAAAGATCAAGTTTTACAACTAATTAAGCATTATGAATCTTGTTGTCCAAAACTCATAATCACCATTAATAAAATATGACTTTTAGATGGTTCTCTAGTTGACAAATATCAAATAGTTCAAACCGATAAAATTTGGGGTGTGAAATTCACGCTTCTTATTTTACAATCCATATTTTAAGTTTTGGTAACATAAATTTTATCTTTACTAGCTTAAATTTTGTATTTTTATGAGAGCTAAAAAAAAGGAAGAATGTGGGTTGTAAAGTAAGGAATGTAATTTTATTTTCCTTACATTTTAATATAGAATTATACGCTGAAACAAAGATTTAAGACATGATAAAAGGTGATATAATTGTTCAATCCAACACCAAAATCTGGAAATCAGAAGTGAACATTGCATATATGCATACAAGTATAAGCTAGGAACTAGAAGACAAACTTGATCGAAAGATTTTAAAACGCGAGTAAAATTGGCAAAAAAATACCGTAGTATACACGTCTTGTCAGGTTCCACCTTTTAACATAGAGAGAGTGATATACTTGCCAAATGCGATTGCTTATCGGTCCACATTTCTTGCAACTGCAGACTCCAATACCAGAACTAACAGAAAAATCAAAGGTAATAATAAAGACACTAATTCTCTATTCCCTTTGTTTTTCTCCGTTTCTTGTTCCCCACCAGACTCATCTTCTTCATGATATTGCTCCCGTCTCTTTATTTACAAGTACAGAAATAATATCTATCTGTTTTGGGTTTTCTTGGATTTTAACGACGACCCTTTGTCTGAATCTTCATCTTGGCTCCAAAGTATTTAGATTTTTTAGGTTGAGAGTGAAGGTATGGGAAGGCTGTTTGTGCTGAGTCTTGAGGGGAAGATCTATAGCTGCAAGCACTGCCGGACCCATCTTGCTCTGAGTGAAGACATAGTTTCCAAGGTTGTTTTGATCAATCAAAGACTCAATCTTTTTTGTTCATCTTTCTGTGATAGTCTCTTGAAATTTGAGTTGGGTATTGATGATCTGTGTTTGGTTTTGGTTTTCTAGTTGGATTATATACTTGCTGTTAGTTTTCTGGAATTATGGATCAAATGGATCAGTTAATCTGCTTTTGTGATTGCAGATCAATGTTCTTTTGCATGCTTTTGTATTTTTGGTTTTCCAAATTGAAAAGTAAAGGAAGGTTAATCTTTATTAGAGTGGTAGTTAATTCCCATTTTGTCTCTGATGGTGCTTAGATGGTTGGTAGGAGCTTAAATGCTTTTATAAGTTTGCTTATTCTCTTCAAGTTTGTGTGGAATGACTAGAATCTAGGTGTTAGATGAGTGATTTGTTTTGCATATTAGTTCATGGTCGAGTTGTGTTTTGGTCAAATCTAGATGTCTAAAATGTATTGGGATCCTATATCGTCCATGGAGTTTAAATTCACTGCCATCATAATGCTGCATTTACTTATCTTTCTTTGGGGTTGGGTTTCGCAAAGAACTTGAATATGGTTTTACTGAAGAGGATAGCAGGGAGAAATTAGAGAATCCTCAACCATTCTCAACTGAGAAAGGCCTTGATGGCTTATGAGATAGTGTTGTTAAAAACTTGGGATATTTCACAGCACTCTGTAATATGTCATATGTCATATGTGAAATGGTGTTTGCAGTTGTGTATTAGCATATTTAAAGGCTGTGATCAAGTAGCATGAAACTACCATATTTTGATGATTTGTTTCTTTCGAGTGTGTTATCACTTCTACAGGTCTAGTTAGCTTCTCAAGCTTCCTAGAAAGAAGCTCATACTGTTTGGTTCTGGCATGTTGTTAGTTTGAAAGTAGTTCTGTCCAATCAACATGTCTAGATTCAGATGGAATATAAAATGAACGCAACTAGTTATTGGACCATTTTTTTCATGAATTGGTGTACTTCTGTAATCTGATATGGCTCTTAAGTACATTCAAATCAGAAGTGGTGCAACTCTGCCATATTTAATATTTAGTTAACTAATGGTGATTATTAGCTTATACTTAGATATTAATTCAGAACTAGTAAGGCCTGCTTAGATTCTTCTTTGATGCAGTTGTCACATTGATAGTGAACTTTTCTCTTAAAGTGTCCAAGAAATGTTGCTTGGTAGTTTAGTTTCAGTAGAAACACATGTTCTGACTACATGTTTTGCTTGTGTTTCATTCAGTCCTTCCAGTGCAGGCATGGGAAGGCTTATCTCTTTGGTAAAGTGTAAGTTTTTCCTGATCTTTTGGGAGCCTTTTCCGTGTGTGATGGTGACACCAAATAGCCTCAAGCATTGGTCTCATTGTCTTATTTGTCATTTTAGTCTGTTAAGTTATGTAAACACAGCAGAGATGTGAATTAATATATGGGGTAGCTGGAGTTTCAGTTCTTATAAGAATCAGATATAGGATAATCAACTATAATCAGTGGGAGCAAAAACAGCATCACTCACTCAAAAACTATTGGTCAGTTATCTGCTTGCACTTGGTTGCTTTTAGATATGTGATTATCATCTCCATTCATGTTTACAGAGTGAATGTAACTTGTGGGGAGACTGAAGAGAGAGCGATGATGACAGGGTTGCACACAGTCGCTGACATATTCTGTGTTGGGTGTGGATCAATAGTGGGGTGGAAATATGTAAGACTAGAAAGCATGAATCATGACTTGTGTACATTTCTTCTCCTCTGTTATTTATTTTGAACTTTTGATGGGTTCTTTTAGGAGACTGCTCATGACAAAGGCCAGAAGTACAAGGAAGGAAAATCCGTCCTTGAGCGGTCAGTAATAAGTACACTAATGGAGGATGAAACTTTTGATTTCTAATCTAATTTGATTTCGTAGAATAGGTTATGAGTTTCGTGCTTGAGCAGGGTGAAGATATCCGGTCCTGAAGGAAACAATTATTGGGTCAGTCACGGAGGGCATATCGGCAGCAGCGATGCAGATGACGCTTGATTAACACTCAAGACTTCCATATTCAACTGTACATTCCCCAAATCTCATTGGTCTTCGTCGATCATGTAAAATATCAAACACTGTCATTTTCGGCTAATTCTCTGCATTTGCCTTCGATAACATCATTGTTCAACATTTGATTGTTAATTGTGACTCAGTTTGTGTTCAACATTGATTATCACTGTTCTTAATGTTTGTCTTATGAACTTTCTGAGTGTTGCTGCCTTCCTAAGGGCCTTTTGTTTTTGGCCTGTCTCAGTCCCTGGAGTTTCATACATCAAATGTTAAAAACCAAGGGAAGAAAAGAAAACAGGCCTTGATTCTGAAAATTATTCCATAAAATCTGGCGGGAAATGCAATTTGATGACATCAAAATGTCGAAACCCAAAAGGACCCACCCTGAAAATCAATTTACCACTTTTTTGTGTTAAAAACGAAAAAGAACAGAAAAAAGGAAAACCACCCACCCTTTTCTCCTTTATATTATTCTTTTCTTCATTTTCTTTTTGGTTTGTCAATTAAACTCTAATTTAGTACAATGATCAATTATGACCCAGTTGCTATAAAATTTCTGAACGAGACCAAATTAGGTAGAAGGTCCAATTCTTTCAACAGATAACTGGTGTCTATAGTCACCCGACTTGAATTGTTATGAAAGAGATAGACACATGAGAAAATTTTGAAATGTAAGAAGAGTTAAGGAGTCGGCTTTCTGCAAATGATGGATAATTTGTCGCAAGTTCGCAACAACAAAGCAACTCTATTTTAAGAACTCTGACAAATTTACAAAAACTATCATGTACCTAGCAAATATGTAATTTTCAACCCAATACCGAATCAGTTGGAACAGAAACTTGAACATCAAGAAACAATCAAACTGCAAGATGAATCTGGGTGTCAGGAATGTGTATGCTAGCTCTTACTTCTATCCCCGGCTAGAATGATTGGATTGTGACTTGGGGATAGGCCACAATATTCACTTCCAATTGCAATTCACAAATCTTTCATTTTCTGATGAAAGCTGTTGAAGGCTCTTATGAAGCAAGCAAATCACTCGATTGAATAAACCATTCGTCCAGCGAGCTCTTCACCTACAACTTCTGTGTATTTACTCAACTGGGATTCCAAGTAACTTCCTTCCGTGGGACCAAAAGCTTGCTTTATATCCTCCAGCAGAAAAAACCCAATGTCAGTATATGAAACCACAAACTCAAGAAACTGAAAGGGGTAGATTTTGAGGGGAGATTTAAGTAGATTGAAATGAAGGATCTGAAGCTTTGACACATAGTATGATACTGAATAGGATAGTTTGAGGATACATACCTTGAATCTCACCCGAGATCCCTTCAACCCGATTAAAACATTACCAGCGTCTTTATTTTCATATGCCAGATGTGGTTCATTGTCAGAGCTTTCAAATTCAGGCTCAATCATCCCTTCATCATACATAAACTCACTGTCTTGGTCATTGTCATCGTATTGTATTTCCATGACATCTTCAGAAGCATGAAGTGATGAGGAGTCCCTATGTTGTGAGACGGTACAATCCGATAAAACAGCATACTTGTTTCTATCAAGCAAATGCTTGGATATATCAAAAGGAATCCACCTGGATAAAAATTCCAGCTTGTCAGCCACAAAAACTTTTAATGTCAGAGTATTAGCAAAACTGATGCTGATCAGATCAACCTATATATTTATCAGAAATATTGATAGAGAACTGACAAAAATTGAAATGGAATGGCTTCTGATAAAGCCACCTCAAACCAAGGTAATAAGAGGCTTCCAAAATCAAACTTAGATGCATAAGTAAACTGACATGGTTAACAGCTCCCCATAGTGTGGCCAATTGATCCAGGCAAAGATATACTTACCGGTAACGAAGAGGACACAGTAGCTCAGACGGGCGATACGCTGCCTTATATCTCATCTTACTGCAGGAGTGGATGTAGTAACCAAGATAATAATATTGAAGAGTAGGGCAATGGAGTTGATTCTCTTTCACCCAATTTATTTCTTGCAGTGCTGAATACTTCCCTAGTGATAGGAACGCAAAGTCGGGGTCCCAGAATAAATATTTACTGGACAAACATTTAGGGAGAATGTCTATAACACCAACTGCAACAAGTTTGCCATCAATTACATATTGCTGATGGAAAGAGCCAAAGCCGCATGGGGGAACTGTACCATCATTAGTTGGGGGAACATATATTAAGGGAGTATCAACTAAGAACCTCTTATATGAGGCTTCTGTAACATGGTCAGGGGTATCATTGTGCACCATCATTTGATATCTTTTATATAAGGCATACTCTTCTGAATCAAAGCTGGCCCTTTTAAGATGAATCTCAAGCCTCCGCCTCTTCACCTGAGTATATTCAGAGTTATTTTTCAAACTGCTGCCTTTACTTTCTGACCTGGCAGCACCTTTGAAGTTGCTAACAACATGAGCACTTCCATCTGATGAAGCAGGTTTTGTGACAGAATAAAAGTTTAAGTGTCCGTTGCAAGCCCTTACTGATAGACCAGAAGTGTTCCCCAACTGATTTAATGAACTTTCTAGCTTTTCAGCAAAGAGTTTTGGAGACGACTCATTTTCCTCTGCAATGTGTCCCAATTCTCTCCCCTGGTGGGCTTCCTTCTTATCGGTTACACACCGTCTTATAGCAGCTGCTAGTTGAAATGCAATATTGCTGGAGTATAAGAGATCTTCAGACCCAGCAGCTAATAGTTTTCTTTTGGCTTGTAAAACCTTTTTAACAGAAGCTTTTGGGCATTGAATGGCAGGAAACTCCCCACTGTCTAAGCATGAACGAACTGCTTTATCAACTTGATCTGATAAGTAATTCATAATTTTTTCTTCCCCATCTTTCTCTCCACTGTTTTTGGGAGCTGAGATTGAAACTCCAAGGTGGTTCTGACCATGTGTATCCTTGGAAGCATTTGGTTCCACTGGCCGTTTACATTCCAAGGCACCATCTAAAAACCTAGGGATAGAAAACAAAAAAGTATATTTTAGAAGATATACATGTCTTCCTGTAACTTAATATTGATATGGAATTCATCAACATGGAAAAATTGATGTCACTGAAACTTGAAAGTAGTTGTAATAACTATAAGATACCAACTCAAAAGCTAGTCACATTGCATCCTCTCACATTTTCTTTATACAAGGTACACAATTATAAGATTCTAACCTTCGAATCAGTTAAGCAACTAATGCATCATATTAAACTCACCGAAAACAGGCTAAACATACCTCTGCATTCTTCTAGACACCCGAAGCTGCTCCTTCGAATGAACAAAATCACCAGCTTTCAAACGAATAGTATACGCAGGGCAGCACGTTCTTTCCATCTCCGGCTTGTAAAGAAAACAACCAGATCTTCTCCATCCCCGGTCAAGAAGATCTAGCAAACATCAAAACAACAGCCAAAAAAAATAAATAAAAATAAAGATTAAACTTGTATCATAACACTCTTTCATAATCTACACCGCTACACTAACACAAAAACATGCCAACAAAACCAACCTTGATAGTCATTAATCGTAACGCTATGTGCCCACAAACCTGCCAAAACCAAAAATTCAACGATTTAAACACCGATCAGCAATCAAACCGCGCAATTCTGTAACTAATTTCGATTCATAATTCTTTCGCAACTATTGAAAACGGTTATAATCAGCAATCAACCAAATTGCGAAGCGAAAACGAACTGGAAACTTGGATGAGTGGAGGGACGAACCGTGAGAGATACTGGTGCGAGCTTTGGATCTGCAATAGCCGCAGGTGCTTTTGTTCTTGCCGTAATCGACGACCACGCTTTCGGCTCTGTGGTGGTTACTGTTGCTGCTCCGGCTGCTACTGCTGGCCTCGCTCCTCTTCATCTTCCCTGCCATTTCTGAAGAATTTCCGAATCTCAGCTCGAGGTGTGGTTCTTCTGCATCGGCGATGAGGTTTTAGCTATAAAACGACGTCGTGCTGTAGCACGATACCAATCGTGCGACCCTCTCTCGTTAGTCTCTAGTCTACTGATCTGACCGGCTCCGGGTTTCAGTTTGTTTTGATTATTTTGGGCTAATAGGAAAAAAGAAATAAAAATGCCTTTTGCTGAAACGTTTATGTCGCCCATTATTTTAGTTAAAACTGTGGGCTAATAAAGAAAATCGAACAAAACTGACCAACTACTAAGGATATGAAATCCACCCACCTTAAATTTAAATTCACGTATTTTTTTTTGTTAGTTAACACAATCACAAAATGACAAAGTTTAAGTCACTAAAAAATAATATTTAAGTTATCCAAAAAAAAATGTGTGTGGATTTCAATTTCGGGTATGTAAATTTCACGACCCTTACTTAAATGGAGCAAGAGACAACAAGAAAGCTAACACACTTTTACAATGAGTTTCACACATATGAAAATAAATAATATTTTCTATGAATGTGTTTTGGCATGTGAAAGCTTCAAATGTGAAAACTTTCGTTGAACCCTTTCGGTTTTTGATTTCTTGTCATCTGTAATAGTTTGTTTATAAAAGTTTTTTTTTTTAAAGATTTTCTTGGTAAAAAAGGGAAAAAAAACATATGGTGGAAGAAAATCTTTGAAGCCCTCTACAGAAAAATACACAAGAATACAGGGGCTGAAATGCAAATACACTCTTTTCAAAATTCAAAAAACAAAAAGGAAATAAATTAAAAAAGAGGGCAATATCGTGATTATCCACCCACCAAAACCCCCAACCTGAAAACGTAGGCTTTAAGTGAGAGAAACGACCCGACCTCTACCCTGCACCTTCATTTCACTTTCCCAATTTCACACCCCAAATCCCCACTTATTTACCACTCACTGCCACTCCTCCTCTTCCCCCCTCACTCTACTCTCTGAAATCTCCGATCTTCCAACCTCCGCTTCTTCTTCTCTGTCAACTTCAAGCTCAGCTTCGCACCAATGACGTCACATCCTCCGAGCTCAGCCTCCATCGTCTTCGACCTCCAGCAAAACTGAGCTTTGTTCGTCAACAATGGCTGTCCGTTACAGCTGAGCACTCTCCAAACCCTAACCTCTCTCAGCTTAAGCCATTGGAAGATAGTGAAGCGAGCTCGCCAATTCGTCGCCGGCGAGTTTGATTGGCTCCGGTTTCAGATCTAACGCCGGTGAGATTCAGTGCTTAGGGTTTTCGGTAACGGCGAGAGGACGTTTTGGTTTGAGAGGGATTGGTATTGGTGGAGCGGTGGTTGGAGATTAGGTGTTAGGGTTTAGAATTTGTTTAAGTTTTTATTTGAGTTATTTATTGTTGGATTTGGTGGAGTTCTGGTCGTCGGAGATATGAATCGGAGTTTTAGGGCTCAGGAGTCGCAAATGCAGGCGGTGATGAAGCAGAGGCAGCAGCTCAGGGCCTCGATGAGGAAGGAGAAGGAAGAAGAGCTGGCGTTGTTTCTAGAGATGAAGAAGAGGGAGAAGGAGAGGAATGATCTTCTTCTCAACACTTCTGAAGAGTTCGATGCGCCTTTAGGTACATTTGAATTCTTAATTTTTTTGGATTTCGGAGTGAAATGTAGGATTTCAAATTTAGTTCTTGAACTGGTGCTGTATTGGTGTTATACTTGGCTTGAATTGTTTTGGAAATGTGGGTTGAATAGTGTGGTTGTTTCGACATTTGCAGGGGCAAAACCCGGAACTTCTCCCATTTTTAATATATCCTCATCGACGCCGGCGCCCCCCACACGCAAGAGTGGAACTGATGAGTTTCTCAATTCGGAGAATGATAAGAATGACTATGATTGGTAATGTGATAGTATAGATTACATTTTCTCTGTAAAAGTTGTTTTTTAGCTGAGAGGGTTTTGATAGATAATAGGGGAGCTAATATGAGTAATTTTTTGGTTCAGAGTGAGAATATTGGCAGGCTATTTAAGTTTCATATATGAGGTTGTTTATGTGATTACGATTCTGATATGTCTATGCATAGTATGTAGTGTTTACCGGAGGCTTACGATATCAATTATTGGAGTTGTGCCCCAATTCTGTCTGCCGTTTGAAATAGTTTGGATTCTAAATTTTCTAGACAAGGTCCAACTTTTTATAGATGTTACATGCTTAAAGTGGGTGTCGGTGATTTTCAAGGTGGCTAAAACGTGCTGGCCTTTCCTTTTGTTTTGCCTCTCAGACCATATATCTTTACCACTGCTTAAATTTCCATAAGTATGCTAGTGCTGGGGATATGAACTCCTGAGAAAGGAATGCTGTCCACAGTTCATGGAAACATGTGTTATTTTGTTCTTAAGAGCATATTAGGATCAGACTTTAGCAGAGGTGGCAATTGGCTTTTGAAGTTGGGTCTTATTATATATTATGTCCTGCTTTAACTGAGATCATTATATGATTTTTCCCCCCTTGCTGCAGGCTTTTAACTCCGCCTGGGACTCCTCTTTTCCCTTCATTGGAAATGGAATCACATAAGACCATGATGAGTCAGCTTGGAACTCCAAAGGCTCGTCCAACTGCACTCAAATCTAGAGTAAGCACTTCCTTATTATGAGCTGGGTAGTAATTCTTAATCTGGAGTGGTTGGAGTATATGCATCTCTATGTGATAGGAGTAGCCGTTTCATATGGATTTGGTTTTGACTCTCCTTTTTAACTTTCAAGTAATTAATACGCTTGGCATTTATTAATCCTAAAAAATATGCAATAGGAAGCAGAAAAGGTCAAAACTTGTTCATTGCAAAGCCTGATTGGCGGTTACATGAGTGTCTGAACTATTGAACTCTTTCGCATCTGCCCAAGCTGCAATCACATTGCTCAGCTTATAAATTGCTTTTGAAAAATTTACTTGATTTGAGAAGGTTTTGCTACTGTTTAGCTAAAAATGTTGAAATCTCTTGAAATAACAATATTATGTCTCTGAAGTAATTGTGGATTTCACGGTAATTTTCAGTTTAGGTTTTTTTAGTTATAGTTGTGCTCAAGATTCATCTATTGTTGCTAAGTCATTTCTTACTTGTGGTCATAGCTAGCAAACCCCCAGCCAGAGCCTGCTGCTAGGAGCAACTTAGTGTCTAAACAATCAGCTTCTTCCCCCGGGTTGAATTCTTCAAGTTCTGGTATCCGGAGGCCCTCATCATCTGGGGGTCCAGGATCAAGACCTGCCACACCAACTGGACGCCCCACAGTGACTTCAGCTCCTAAACCTTCAAGATCTTCAACACCTACTGCTCGAGCATCATTAACCAAGTCCACAGTTTCGGCAGCTAAGCCCACAGTTTCTACAACTAAATCCACAATCCCTGGAACCAAATCCACAGTTCCGGCAACTAAATCTACAATTCCCTCAAGATCCTCTACACCGTCAAGGTCTACAGCAAGATCGTCAACACCAACTGGCAGGTCCACCGTGCCCCCACCGAAATCTGTATCTAGAGCATCAACACCAACTCGTCGACCGTCCATGCCATCCAATTCACCTAGTATGTCAGCTCCTACATCAAAGCCCTCTCCTTCAGTTTCAAAGCCAGTACCTGCAGCAACAAGAAATCCGGTGCCATCACGTGGCGCATCCCCGACTGTGAAATCTAGACCATGGAAGCCCTCGGAAATGCCTGGATTCTCAATGGACGCTCCACCAAATCTAAGGACAACACTTCCTGATAGACCACTTTCAGCTTCTAGAGGTAGACCTGGAGCACCCAGCTCTAGATCTTCTTCCATTGAGCCCAGTCCTCCTGGAAGACCAAGACGGCAATCATGCTCTCCTTCAAGAGGAAGGGCTCCCAATGGCAGTACTCATATTAGTGGGAGCTCTGTTCCTGTATTCAGTCGTGGGCGTTCTAAAGTTAATGACAATGTGAGCCCTGTTTTAATGGGAACAAAAATGGTTGAGAGGGTAATAAATATGCGGAAACTGGCTCCCCCCAAGCATGATGACAAACAATCACCTCATGGTAACTCTGGGAAGTCATCTTCATCCCCAGACAGTTCAGGCTTTGGTAGAACACTCTCAAAGAAATCCCTTGATATGGCTATACGTCACATGGTAATCATTCTTTTCCTGTTTATGATTTGATGTCCATCCCAGAATCAGTTGAAACCCAGTAATATTAATATTTGATTTAACTTTTGATTGCAGGATATAAGGCGAACCATTCCTGGTAATTTGCGGCCGTTGATGACAAATATTCCTGCATCCTCTATGTACAGTGTGAGATCAGGGCCTGCACGAAGCAGAACGGTTAGTGTTTCAGATTCTCCTCTTGCCACCAGCAGTAATGCTAGCTCTGAAGTCAGTGTAAACAACAATGGCCTTTGTTTAGACGTGAGTGGAGTAGAAGATGATATTGGCAGTGAGAGAGGTGGTCGATCTCCTGCCGGTGTGCAAGGTAGGTGATGGCTTCGAGGCTTACAATCTCACAAATCGTGCATCCCTAATCTATCATTCTTAATTTGGGTTCTAATCATCATCTAGATAATCAAATGAAAGAAAGCCAATTTCCTGAGACCTGACCAGAATTGTGCCTCTATGCTTGATGTAAATTTTACTGGAAATGTTGGCAGGGAATCTAGTTCATGTGCCTAACAGTCTTTCTGGGTTCATTTTCTGCGGATAGATGTATTGAAAAGTTCAACCGTGTTATTGAAAACCAGAGGTTTTACTGCTGCCTGTTATTGTTCTGTTGTCTCCAGTATTTGTTACTTCTGATTTCTGAACGACTACTTTCTTCAAACTATGGAAGCTTTTTCAATATCTAGTTGCATTACATAGATGGACGACCCACTATGAATTAATCGATTACCAAACTTTTGACAATGAATTATCTATCTAGCATTTTTGTGTTGCAGCTCTTTCTTCCATGAGCTGAGCTGCTCGAACTCGTATCAACAACGCTCTCATTGATCTGTGCAACTGTTTATCAGAAGTCATTGATCCTGAAATAATCGCGAACGTTGAAAATCTTCATCAGTTTTTATAACCGGCAGTTTACAGCATCAAGGTACCCAAAATGTTCCTTTGCATAAGTTGAAATACGAGTGCCACTTCAGTTGCAAGAACTTAATTTAAAACATACTTCTGGATCCACCAGAGGTAATAATATACTCTTGCAATCCAGGAACCCACGAACACCAATTAGTTTCCGCCCTCGTATAATTCCAATCTTGTTTTAACAGTGAAAGAATAACTAACATGTTGATTTCAAAACAAAATAATAACTAACACGTATGCCTTTCAGTTTCAGACTCAATGTGTGACTTCATATGAACTAAGAAGCTTTCAGACTCAGCGTGGGACGCCATGTGAAAAGAAACACTTGAATTAGTACTGCAATCATCACTCTCTTCATCAACCTCTGGAACCTTTGCTATTTCAGGTGGAACCTCAATTTCAAAACATTCCTTCAGTTCCTTATACACAACATTGATATCTGGTCTTTCGATAGCTGTTGATGACACACATTCCATGGCGATTTCTACCGCCTTCCAAGCAGAGGTAACGTTGTAAGTCCCTGGCCTGCTTGTATCCTTGAATCCAATATACTTTCAATATCTCTTCTCTGAAACATAGGCCTCACCCATCGACATATGTGAACAGGTTCGGGTTCTACATCTTCTATTATTGCTGTTCTGCCGGTGATTAGCTCTAGCAACACAATACCAAAGCTGTATATATCACTCTTTTTGTTCAGCTTTCCTGTGGTGTAGTATCTGAACATAATGACATGAAAAGAAGAAAACCGAAGAATGTAAGTTATGCTTATCTATCAGCAATTTATCTTTCAGTAATGCTAAGTAACTTATGTATGTCTTTACTAACTTACTCAGGATCAAAGTATCCTCTAGTTCCTCTGACGTGATCTGTCATGGTATGAGTGGCGGTTTCAGTTGAAAGAAGTTTGGAAACACCAAAATCACATATCTTGGCTTGCATCTTTTCAGTTAACAATATATTGGAGGTCTTTATATCTCTGTGGATTATGGGAGGCTTGCAACCATTATGTAGATAATCCAGTCCTGCAAAATATTATCTGCCTTTTAAAAGCCTAATCGATGTCAGGTACTAATGTACATCATATTGCAACTCAATCATGATTTAGGAAATATATAGGAAGACCAAAGGAACAATCCATTTCACATATATATTGTTCTTATATCTCAGCTATTGTATACCTTGTGCTGCATCCACTGCGATTTGAAGTCTCTCCTTCCAAGTCAAAATGTTTCCTGTATCTACATCTGAACCCCAACAGTGCACAAATCATTGCATTTTAGCATATAAGTGATCATCAAGTAATGCAAGCACATCATATATATATAGATGAAATACTATAAGTGCATACCTGAAGCTGTTAAATGTTGTTGTAAATTTCCATTGGCAACATATTCAAATACAAGTGCCATAGTCTTTCCATCATAGCAGTAGCCAGTGAAGGAAACCACATTTCTACGATGAGCTCTCATCAATAGCTTAACCTGCATACACAGATTGGTTTATATATGAATGTGGTTTTGGGACAGTCCGAGTCGCTTTAGAGATTGCTAACTTATCTACGTCATTTTGAAATTCACTGGAGCCTGATGCGGAGATAAGTAACTTGACAGCAACTTGAATATCATTTTCCAGAATACCATGATAGACTTTTCCAAACCCACCTGCTCCAATTGGCGATGCAAAATTATTGGTAATCTTTACAAGCTCCGAGTACATAAAGCGTCGACCATCCTCCAACTCCAATGAACTATTTTGGATCTCTACACCAAAAGCCAGAGTGATCATCACAAAAATGACTAGCTAAAAAATTGAAAATCCTGCATTCAAAGTCCGCCTAAGTATTCATTTTGCTAACCTTGTTGTCTCTTCCTTCTACTGCTCCATAGGCCTGCTACCACCGCTAATATGAAGATGATAATCCCAGCACTTGACGCTATAGAGGCAATCATGATTGTGTGGTTTTTACTTTTCGAAGGAACCTGTTCGGATACAGTTGGTTCTTTGGCTGGTGTTTCAGCTGGTAAACTGACATAAAGAAGCTTGATGGTTAGTCTTTCTTACTAACCTGCATTTGTATCATGGAAGATTTCTACGTGTAAGTTGTAAGTACTACTAATTCTACTGTTCTACATAATATAGACCCACACTGTAACCAGAGAACTCCCAGAAAACTACTAATAACCCCTAGCCTTGCACTTCCACATTGTCGTCTCATCACTACCACATTCGTCAAAAACATCATATTGGCTCTCGACTTCTTGCCCGACATGTTAAAATACGAAGAATCGACTGATCTCTCAGCGCTCCAACTATACCTTTCAGCTTCTAACCACTTTAACAACACTGTGAAATCGAACTCGGGTTGATGCTCGACCGCTAAGTAACTTGCAGATTTGACAATATATTATCAACTAGCTAGGTACCTGATAGGGCAGAAAACAATGCTGTAGTTAGCTGTCGCACAGCTGTACGTAAACGTAGTCTGGTTGGCATAAGGCGTCAAATCAAACGCATACGTGTACGCCTATGGGCATCTTTGTTTGAAATAATCGGTATATACGGTCCCAGAACACGAGGCGGGTATACTATACTCCCCGGTACAACAAAACCGCGAATTATTGAACGCCGTGCACGGCGTCATGCACGCCACGGTCCCTTGGCTCCCCTCACGCGCCACCCTCAGCTCCTTGGGACAATCGCCGTTCAAGTCGGCCGAGCATCCAGAAGAGATGCAGTGGTTGCTGCCTGCTCCGCGAGGCTCCACCACCATCGGGAGGTTGAACCCAGTGACCAGGCTGACGTCATAGTAGTCCACGCCGGAGCCGAAGTTGTTGAATTCGAATTCAGCAAAAGTAGCAGGCGGGATGGCGCCATTTCCGTCGCACTCGACTTTTCCGGTGCCGCAGTCGGCGGTGAAACAGGAGAAGTTTCCGGTGGAGGATTCGTTGCAGAGTGTCCGTCCCCACACCTGACCTGTCCAGGATTTGGGGACGGAGAGGTTGAAGGACGCGCCGCTCCTGAGCGTGAAGCCGGTGGTGACAGGTTTAGTGATGAGCCGGTGGAGCGAAGTCCGGGCCAGATTGTGTAGTTGCAGTTGTTCACAATCTCGAAAGATGTCGACTCTGTTTCTGAAGAAACCAAGAAGTAAATACCAGTTTGTTCGATCAGTAAGAAACAGAGATGGAGGAGATGAGGGTGGATTCATTACCTGAGAAGAAAGCAGAAAGGGTGATCATGATCGTGAGTAGAAGAGGACTCCCACCCATTATATATAGAAATGAAGGTGAAGAATCCAGTTAGTCATTCGAGTTTGAAGTTAGAACTGAGAAGAAGAAGACAAAGGTGAACAATAGATGATTGAAGACCAACTGAGAATTCCAACATTGCTGCTCTTGTGCGACTTGTATAGTCGAATTCACCCATTAGTCTTTCTCGTGGCTATAGATAAATACTAGATTACATTTTTTATTTTTTATTTTTTATTTATTTTTGTATATTATTTTTTCTCTTATTTTTTTTGTTTAGTAAATTACCATAAAGTTACTGACCAAATTTCAGTTTATAAATACATCATTTACACAATATCTTACACATTTAAGAACAAATATTAACAAATTAGGACAAACTAATACCCACATGCCATCTGTCACTACAATTTTACCAGAATACCCTTCATTACATATCAACTGTTACTATCGACTTGTAGCACACTGCCGAGTAGCACAATAACATATTGGGTGTTACTACCAAGTAGCACAGTAGCACACTACTGAGAAGCACAGTAGCACACTACTGATGAGGTTTCACCGTGATATATCCAACATGTGTAACGTTCCCAGAATCCGTTACTCTTCAGGTGGTCCCATACTGTATCAAACGGAAATCGATGCATATCACTGCGACACTTACACATCTTGCACGGGCAATAGAACATGCCACTCCCGTCAGCATTGGCCTGCGCATATTGCATAAAATCCCAAACTCCTTCAGCATATTTTCTGTGATATCTTGGAAGAGAAATCCAACTCTTATCCATATCCTGAAAATAGCACATATATATATCAATATTTAATGAACATATCTTTTATATATATATATATTAATGTAATACAACATACTAATTATTAATTATATATATCTAGTTCGAGCGGATTCCGTGGTTTCAGAAGGCAAGTGTCAATGTCACGGAGGGCGAACCCCCTACAGGAACCAGGCAGGACTCGTTTGTGATCACGGAGGCGAACCCCTATCGACCCCTTCACCGAGAAGAGTGGTCAGTTTGTGATCTTGAGATCCAGTTAAACAAACCTGTGAACCATATCTATGACAGAACGGCCCCTTACTCAGCTTGGAACAAACTCTATGTATATATATATATATATATCATTAATTCAACTCAAATAAAACTGAAAATCAATATATATATATATATATATATGCATATATATATATATATGTGCATATGCATATGTACGTACCTGGGAGTAGCTCCACAAACTATGTATGGACAGATTTCCACAACACCGAACGATTTGAAGAACTAGAGAAATTTATGTTTCAAATTTTCAAAGTTTTCATTCTTCTATCCCGGCCTTCCAATATATAGAAGAATCTTGGGCGACGAAATATTTGAGTTTCGTCGCCTAAGGATAAAAAACTTAGGCGACGATATAAATATCTTAGGCGACGAAATACTGTTTCGTCGCCCTAGTTTATATTTTGGCCGACGAAATTTATTTTTAGGCGACGATTTTTTTTTTCGTCACCTAAGAGTAAACTTAGGCGACGATTTTTTTTCCTTAGGCGACGAAAAAAAAAATCGTCGCCTAAGTTCCCTATTAGGCGACGAAAAAAAAAATCGTCGCCCGGTTTTTTTTGTTTCGTCGCCCAAGACCCATTTTCTGGTAGTGACATAGCATATAGCACATTGGGTGTTACTGCCACGTAGCACAGTAGCACCCGATAAAAAGGAGTTATTGCAATTTTTTTAGGCAATTCTCTGAAATCAAACAAAGCTGCTACTGTCGACTCTAATGCTAGTGCTGCTACTACCAACTTTGATGCTAGCGCTACTACTGCCGAGCCGACTCTAATGATAGCGTTGCTGCTACTGTATGTATCATTGCTAATGAACTTTAAAACTAGTTAAACTACATCTACCACAACAAGCAATGGTTTAACCTGATAAGCAAACCTCATTCAAATAAACACATCTCATTCATGTTCTCACAACAAACCTTATTCATATATGGCATCACCTACTAATCAACCAAAACCCAAACCATTCAACCTCATTTATATCACTGCTACTGAGTGAGACAAATGAGAGACGGTGACACCATGCATCTCATACCAACTGAAGATCAAATCCATGAACATCTCATATAAATTGAAGATCAAATCCATGCACCAAGGTTTGCTCCAACATATGCAATGCTTCAAATTCAAACCAAATCATGACAAGGTGCTAGGATATGAATATGACGACCAGATCACATCAGTTTGCATAACCAGATCTTAGAGCTTGACGTTGTATGAGATCCGACATCAGAGGACTGAAGTGATGCGATCTGGGAGTCGTAGTCGTCGAGCGTCGTCGTGCGGCGTGCCTCTTCGACGAGCGTCAGAGGACAGAGGTGATGTGATCAAGCTTGGATAGGAGGAAGACGCGATTCTGGTACTGTTGATTCTGATGTGGCGACCAACGAAGGAAGAGGACGGCGATGGTGTGGCGCGGATGAGGGGAATCGTCAATTGTTGTGGCGGCAACAGTGAGGCAGTGGAGGAGGAGGGGCAGCGATGATGGTGAGTACTGAGTACGGAGAGAGAGAGAGAGAGAGAGAGAGAGAGAGAGAGAGAGAGAATTAGATCGATATGGGTGATGGAGAAAGAAGATAACGCGGTGGGTATATTGGTCATTTGCTTATGAAAGTGTGGATCATATCTGGTACCACTAGTTTTCGGCATGTACTCATGTCCTAATTTGTACAAAAAATATTAAAAGTTGGTTTTTTGTGTTTGTAAATTTGATCATGTGTTACTATGTAATTTTCTCTTTTTTGTTTGTGTTTTGTCCTCTTGACTAGCTGGTTTGGTGTTACTTGTCGGCCGCGTCATGCCCTTATTTTTGAGGTGAATTGGAAACCTCCCATTATTGGTTTGGTAAAGGTTGACACAGACGGCGCTTAAAAGTGTGGGGAGGATCAGTCGGGCTATGGTGGAGTTTTTCATGATTTTCAAGGTGAGGATTGTCCATGCTTTTGCTTCATCACTTGATAATTGTTGCTGAGGTTACGACAATGATGAAGGCAATCCAGCTTGCATATTTGGTTTGAAGTCGTCTCTAATTCTAGATTTTCTATACTCCCTAAATGGTCCATTGATAACTAGAGATGTGGCATGGAATTCCAGTGATGCAATTTCGTTTTTCACATATTTTTCGAAAAAGGAAACCAAGTGGCTGATGCATTGATAATGCAAATGTTGTTACATGAGCAGATTGGTCCTCAAACAAACACGAAGGTTGAAAAACTGGTAACCTGCAATTTACAGCAACAAGGTACCCAAGTGTTCCTTTGGCATCAATTGATATAGGAGTGTCTCTTCCAGACTTCAGTTGCAAGAACTTAATTTTAAACATACTTCTGGATTCATCGGAGGTAATATCCTCTTGCAATCCAGAGAAACCCACAATTGGAGCAATGTTCTACTAGATTTGTAGAAACCAATCAGTTCCCGCTCTCGTATAATTTTCCAAATTTCCAATCTTGGTTTTACAGTGCAAGAATAACTAATACGTATGCCTTTCAGTTTCAGACTCAATGTGTGACTTCATGTCTACTAAGAAGCTTTCAGACCGAGTGTGGGACGTCATGAGAACAGGGACACTTGAACTAGTACTGCAATCATCACTCTCATCAACCTCTGGATCCTTTGGTATTTCAGGTGGAACCTCAATTTCCAAACATTCCTTCAATTCCTTATACACGACAGTGATATCTGGTCTTTCGGTAGCTGTTGAGGACACACATTCCATGGCGATTTCTACCGCCTTCCAAGCAGAGGAAATAGTGTAAGTCCCTGCTTGTATCCTTGAATCCAATATGCTTTCAATATCTCTTCTCTGAAACATAGGCCTCACCCATTGACAAATGTGAACAGGTTCGGGTTCTACATCTGTTATTATTGCTGTTCTTCCGGTGATCAGCTCTAGCAACACAACCCCAAAGCTGTATATATCACTCTTTTTGTTCAGCTTTCCTGTGGTGTAGTATCTGAACATAATGAAATGAAAAGAAGAAAATCGAAGAATGTAAGTTATGCTTAACTATCAGCAATTTAGAGCAACTTATATGTCTAATATATGTCTATACTAACTTACTCAGGATCAAAGTATCCGCGAGTTCCTCTGACGTGATCTGTCATGGTATGAGTGGCAGTTTCAGTTGAAAGAAGTTTGGAAACACCAAAATCACATATCTTGGCTTGCGTCTTTTCAGTTAACAATATATTGGAGGTCTTTATATCTCTGTGGATTATGGGAGGCTTGCAATCATTGTGTAGATAATCCAGTCCTGCAAAATATCCTCTGCCATTTAAAAGCCTAATCGATGCCTTGTACTAATGTACATCAAATTTCAACATGATCATGATTTAGAACTACATGATGAATATATATAGGGGAACCAAAGAAACAAACTCTTTAACATATATATTTATCTTATATGTCAGCTATTCTATACCAAGTGCTGCATCCACTGCGATTTGAAGTCTCTCCTTCCAAGTCAAAATGTTTCCAGTGGCTGCATCTGAACCTCAACAGTGCACAAATGATTGCATTTAGGCCATATAAGTGATCATCAAGTAATGCAAGCACATCATATATATAGATGAAGTATGATAAGTGCATACCTGAAAATGTTAAATGTTGCCGCAGATTTCCGTTGGCCACATATTCAAATACAAGTGCCATAGTCTTTCCATCATAGCTGTAGCCAATGAAGGAAACCACATTTCTATGATGAGCTCTCATCAATAGCTTAACCTGCATACAGTTTGTTATATATGGCTCAAAGTTAATGTTGATTGCGGTTTTGGAACAGTCCGAGTCGCTTTAGAGCTAGATTGTTAACTTATCTACCTCATTTTGAAATTCACTGGAGCCTGATGCGGAAATAAGTAACTTGACAGCAACTTGAATATCATTTTCCAGAAGACCATGATAGACTTTTCCAAATACACCAGCTCCAATTGGCGATGCAAAATTATTGGTAATCTTTACAAGCTCCGAGTACATGAAGCGTCGACCATCCTCCAACTCCAATGAACTATTTTTGATATCTACACCAAAAACCAGAGTGATCATCACATAAATGACGAGCTAAAAAACTGAAAGTCCTGCATTCCAAGTCGGCCTATGCATTCATTTCGCTAACCTTGTCGTCTCTTCGATGTAATGCTCCATAGGCCCGCAAACATCGTTATGTAGATGATAATCTGAGCACTTGCCGCTATAAAGGCAATCACGATTTTGTGGTTTTTACTTTTCGAAGGTGTTTGGTCCAAACTGACATAAAGAATCGAAGCTTGATGGTTACCAGTTATTAACGTGCTTTAATTGGAGTAAATCTTTTGTAATAACCTGCATTCGTATCATGGATGATTTCTGAATTCTAGTTGTATACTACTAATTCTAGTGTTCTACATAATTAGAAAACTTCGAACCTACTATTAACCCCTTGCACTTGCACATTCCTCAAGAACTTATCACTACCACATTCCTCAAGAACTTCATATGCAACATACTGGTTCTTGACATCTTGACATGTAATAATAGCAAGAATTGATTAATCGCAGTGGTTCTACAACATGACTCTCAAATGGAACATCATAAAACGGTGACAATATATAATGGACTAGGTACCTGATAGGACAGAAAACAATGCTGTAGTCATTAGCTGAAGCACAGGTGTACGTACTCTGGTTGTCATCATACGAGTAGGTATACGCTTGTGGGCATCTTTGTTTGAAATAATCGCTATATACGGTCCCATCACACGTGTCGGATGCACGATACGTACAACAAAACCGCGAATTATTGAACGCCATGCACGGCGTCATGCAAGCCACGGTCCCTTGGCTCCCCTCACGCGCCACCCTCAGTTCCTTGGGACAATCGCCGTTCAAGTCGGCCGAGCATCCCGAAGAGCTGCAGTTGTTGCTGCCTGCTCCGCGAGGATCCACCACTATCGGGAGGTTGAACCCGGTGATGAGGCTGCCGTCATAGTAGTCCACGCCGCCGGTCCTGTTGAGACCGAACTCGGCTGCAGTAGCCGGCAGACTGCCAAAGTTTCCGTCGCACTCGATTTTTCCGGTGCCGCAGTCGGCGGTGAAACAGGAGAAGTTTCCGCTAGAATATTCGTTGCAGAGTGTCCGGGCCCAGACACGACCTGTCCAGGAGTTGGGGACGGAGAGGTTCAAGGACGCGCCGCTTTCGAGCGTGAAGCCGGTGGTCGACAGGTTTACTCTGCCGGTGGAGAGAATTCCGGGCCAGATTGTGTAGTTGCACTTGTTGACTATCTGGAGCGATACGGACTCTGTTTCTGCACTCGATCACTAAAAAGTAAACACCAGTTTGTTCGATCACTCGATATGGAGGAGTTGATGATGGATTACTTACCTGATAAGAAGAAAGAGAGGGTGAGGATCGTGAGTAAAAGAGGACTCGCACCCATTATAGAAATGAAGGTGAAGAATCCAATTAGTCATTCGAGTTTGAAAGTTAGAACTGAGATGAAGAACACGAAAGGTTTTTGTCCCGCTGGAAATTTCCACGAACAATAGATGATTGAAGACACTCCGGTTTGCTCCACAAGACACTCCGATCAAATAGTGATCGGAGAGAAATTTTGAAAAACCGGAGTGTCTTGTGGAGCAAACTGGTGAGAAAGTCCACACGCAAGACTTTTCAATCTTCAGAAGCAAACTGGGTCTTCAATCATCTATTGTTCGTGGAAGTTCCCAGCTGAGTGTCTTGTGTGCACGGCTATTGGAGGAATATTGGAGGTATGGCTGTGGTATGCAAAAATGGTTGTATCCGAATGATACATGGGTGTTGTGGTCTCCCAAATTCGAGGATACATGACTGCTGTGGTCTCCTTACAGGCTTATATGTAACTTGTATATGTTACCTTACTTGTATATGAGAGTTGTGTATTAGAGATTAGTTCAGTTGAACTAATCTAGTTTAAGTTGACTTTAGAGGTGTGAGATTGTGTAAGTGTATGACAGCTATGTATGGGCTGTATACAACTGTTGGTCTCCTCTTATGCATCAGCAGCAGCATGGGCTGCTGCTGGTCTCCTAAAACAACATGGTATTTTTGGTCTGTGTGCCACAGCTGTGCTGCCTTGTTAGTTTAGGTTAGTCTTGTGTGTGTAAGAGATGTATGAGTGATGAAGTGCATGTGTTTCTCACCCAACTTCTTCTATATATAGTTTAGGTTTGTAACCTTGTTAATTACCAAGAAGAAATATCAGAAAAGCTTCCGCAGCTTTGCCTTCAGTTTTTCCACATGGTATCAGAGCATCGTTCATGGCCTGAAATCAATCGGGTTCCATGGCCTGCCTCTTCTTGGTCGGTTTCTCCATCCTAGGATTGGAGGAGAGATCTATTTCTGGTTTCTTCTTTCCTCTGTGGAAGAGATAATCTGTTCAGAGTTCTTCTCTGTAAGACTCTTTCTGATCTAATCCATCCTATTTTGGAGGATAGATCTGTTGTCCGAGGTTTTTATGGGATCTCATCTTTGCCGTTGTTGGACTATCGGTATTTATTTCTGGTTTCATCTTTCCTCTGAGGAAGAGAAATCTATTGAGAGTTCTTTTGTATAAGACTCTCCATTTCTTGGCCACTGATTTCATCTTTCCTCTATGGAAGAGAGATCTGTTCCATGGTCATGTTTATGATCTTTTCCATCCTATTTTGGAGGAGAGATTTGTTGCCTGAGGTTCTAATGGGATCTCATCTTTGCCGATGTTGGGCTATCGGTATCTATCTCTGATTTCTTCTTTCTATTTTGAAAGAGAATCTGATTAAAAAAAAAATAAATCTCTATCTTTTGTTGGCTACTGATTTCTTCTTTCTAGTTTGGAAGAGAGATTTGTTGTCAATATATATATATATATATATATTTTTTTTCTTTTTCTTTTTCTTTCCGATGTTGTCCTATCAGAGTTTAAGTTCTGTGGAGGTGAAGAACAAGAAGGAAGTCTTCTGGGAAACACCTTGGCAGTCCTATCAGCATGTGGAGGATACATGAGTTGTCTGCCATCCTTAGATGAATTTCTGAGATTTTTTTTTGCAGAAGCTGGTTTGTGTTCCACATGGAGTTGTAAATTTTATCGAATATTTTGGCAAGCTTCGCTTAAGGCTTCTCCTCGATCTCACTTGAGGGGGAGTATTGGAGGAATATTGGAGGTATGGCTGTGGGTATGCAAAAATGGTTGTATCCGAATGATACATGGGTGTTGTGGTCTCCCAGATCTGAGGATACATGACTGCTGTGGTCTCCTTCCAGGCTTACCGTTTACTGTTTATATGTAACTTGTATATGTTACCTTACTTGTATATGAGAGTTGTGTATTAGAGATTAGTTCAGTTGAACTAATCTAGTTTAAGTTGACTTTAGAGGTGTGAGATTGTGTAAGTGTATGACAGCTATGTATGGGCTGTATACAGCTGTTGGTCTCCTCTTATGCATCAGCAGCAGCATGGGCTAGCTGCTGCTGGTCTCCTAAAGCAGCATGGTATTTTTGGTCTATGTGCCACAGCTGTGCTGCCTTGTTAGTTTAGGTTAGTTTTGTGTGTGTAAGAGATGTATGGGTGATGAAGTGCATGTGTTTCTCACCCAACTTCTTTTATATATAGTTTAGGTTTGTAACCTTGTTAATTACCAAGAAGAAATATCAGAAAAGCTTCCGCAGCTTTGCCTTCAGTTTTTCCACAACGGCCGTGGATGTACACGCCCATATGTAGTGCACGTGAAAGAAGGCGTTAGTCAAGTGGCGTTAACCGCTGGAATAATAAAAAAAAAAAAGCAGACGCAATAAAACAATAACTCATCCTCTTGCTTACTGGGTCTATTACTCAATAGCAATCGATCGACATCGAGGTCCTCTTGGCTGTCAACATTCCATTCCGGACAACCCAAAATCGTAAAAAGGTTTGAAACCCTGGGCCCGGCGTTAGATTTAATCCGAAATTGGGGATAAATAAATTTTTTTCGAATTTGCAGCCGATTGAAGTATTCATCTTGTTGGTAACTGCCATCTCATTGGTGAAGGTAACGATCAATGATGAGTTTGTATATATTGGTTGAATTAAAGCTTTGTTGTGTTAATCTATCCTTTTTTGCGAGTTGAGAATGTTGGAGTATTATGCTGCAATAGTAATGATTAGTATATAGATTGGCATGTTCATCTCAATTCCCTTGAATTTTATTCAGCTTAACATCGTGAGATATGAGTATATTGAATGTGAACTGTGAAGTAAGGATATTGTTTTAAGAGTATTTTGAATATTTGCATCAATGTTTTGAGTCAATTCAATTTTCGGGTCTGTCGGTGTCTCTCGATTTCTAAGATAATGCATTCTGCATATAACAATTGTTGCACCTCTCAAACTCTTTTTGTGGCATCCTGTTTACCATCATCCCTAGCAGGAATACTCCAAACCTGTACATTTCTGAAACTCAAAGTTTACATGTTCAGATTAGAATGTAGGTATGTAGTCTCTTAATAGTGAGTTAGTGAATTACTTCTACTGCCATAGGCGGACGCATGCATGTTATGCCTAGTGAGGGCAATTGCCCCCACTTAATGTCTTAATATTGCTCTTTGAAAAAGAAAAATCGCTTCTTCCATTCTTCAGTTACCCTGCTAAACATATAACATTTAACTGAAGCTGAAACCAGAATGAGGACAAGTTCCTGGCCATGGATGTTGTTCTACCAAACAGGTGTCTTGTTCCATGATAAACACCAGTTATATTTTTTGCTTAACATACTGGAAGTACTTGGAACTTCACAAGCTGAGGGCCTCGATGAGGAAGGAGAAGGAAGAAGAGCTGGCGTTGTTTCTAGAGATGAAGAAGAGGGAGAAGGAGAGGAACGATTTTCTTCTCAACACTTCTGAAGAGTTCGATGCGCCTTTAGGTACTTCTCAGTTCCCAAGTCAGTTTTTTTTTTCGGATTTTGGAGTGTAATGTAGGATTTCAAATTTAGTTCTTGAACTGGTGCTGTATTAGTGTAATAGTTGGCTTGAATTGTTTGGAAATGTGGGTTGACTAGTGTGGTTGTTTAGACATTTGCAGGGGCTAAACCCGGAACTTCTCCCATTTTTAATATATCCTCATCTACACCGGCGCCCCCACGCGCAAGAGTGGAACTGATGAGTTTCTCCATTTGGAGAATGATAAGAATGACTATGGTTGGTAATGTGATAGTATAGATTACATTTTATCTGTAAAAGTTGTTTTTTAGCTGAGAGGGTTTTGATAGAAAATAGGGGAGCTACTATGAGTAATTTTTGGTTCAGAGTGAGAATATTGGCAGGCTATTTAAGTTTCATCTATGAGGTTGTTTATGTGATTACGATTCTGATATGTCTATGCATAGTATGTAGTTTTTACCGGAGGCTTACGATATCAATTATGGGAGTTGTGCCCCAATTCTGTCTGCCGTTTGAAATAGTTTGGATTCTAAAGTTTCTAGACAAGGTCCAACTTTTTATATATGTTGCATGCTTAAAGTGGGTGTCGGTGATTTTCAAGGTGGCTAAAACGTGCTGGCCTTTCCTTTTGTTTTGCCTCTCAGACCATATATCTTTACCACTGCTTAAATTTCCTTAAGTATGCTAGTGTTGGGGATATGAACTCCTGAGAAAGGAATGCTGTCCACAATTCATGGAAACATGTGTTATTTTGTTCTTAAGAACATATTAGGATCAGACTTCAGCAGAGGTGGCAATTGGCTTTTGAAGTTGGGTCTTATTATATATTATGTTCTGCTTTAACTGAGATCATTATATGAATTTTTTTCCCTTGCTGCAGGCTTTTAACTCCGCCTGGGACTCCTCATTTTCCTTCATTGAAATGGAATCACATAAGACCATGATGAGTCAGCTTGGAACCCCAAAGGCTCGTCCAACTGCACTCAAATCTAGAGTAAACACTTCCTTATTATGAGCTGGGTAGTAATTCTTAATCTGGAGTGGTTGGAGTATATGCATAAGTAGTCAGCAGACTTGGAAAGTTAGCATCTCTATGTGATAGGAGTAGCCGTTTCATATGGATTTGATTTTGACTCTCCTTTTTTACTTTCAAGTAATTAATACGCTTGGCATTTATTAATCCTAAAAAATATGCAATATGAAGCAGAAAAGGTCAAAACTTGTTCATTGCAAAGCCTGATTGGCAGTTACATGAGTGTCTGAACTATTGAACTCTTTTGCATCTGCCAAAGCTGCAATCACATTGCTCAGCTTATAAATTGCGTTTGAAAATTTACTTGAGTTGAGAAGATTTTGCTACTGTTTAGCTTAGAATGTTGAAATCTCTTGAAATAACAATATATTGTCTCTGAAGTAATTGTGGATTTCACGGTAATTTTCAGTTGAGGTTTTTGTAGTTATAGTTGTGCTCAAGATTCATCTATTGTTGCTAGGTCATTTCTTACTTGTGGTCATAGCTAGCAAACCCCCAGCCAGAGCCTGCTGCTAGCTAGGAGCAACTTAGTGTCTAAACAATCAGCTTCTTCCCCCGGGTTGAATTCTTCAAGTTCTGGTATCCGGAGGCCCTCATCATCTGGGGGTCCAGGATCAAGACCTGCAACACCAACTGGACGCCCCACAGTGACTTCAGCTCCTAAACCTTCAAGATCTTCAACACCTACTTCTCGAGCATCATTAACCAAGTCCACGGTTTCGGCAGCTAAGCCCACAGTTTCTACAACTAAATCCACAATCCCTGGAACCAAATCCACAGTTCCTGCAACTAAATCTACAATTCCCTCAAGATCCTCTACACCGTCAAGGTCTACAGCAAGATCGTCAACACCAACTGGCAGGCCCACCGTGCCCCCACCGAAATCTGTATCTAGAACATCAACACCAACTCGTCGGCCGTCCATGCCATCCAATTCACCTAGTATGTCAGCTCCTACATCAAAGCCCTCTCCTTCAGTTTCAAAGCCAGTACCCGCAGCAACAAGAAATCCAGTGACATCACGTGGCGCATCCCCGACAGTGAAATCTAGACCATGGAAGCCCTCGGAAATGCCTGGATTCTCCTGTGCTTATTTTGTTCAGGACTCTTGGCCAATGGAAATTTCGAAGAACCACCAAAACCAAGCAGCCTCAAGAAAACAGTACTCATAGGCAAAAATGCACTGCCCAAATGGGAAATCAATGGATTTGTGGAGTACATCTCCGGCGGGCCTCAACCAGGCGGCATGTACTTTGCTGTAGCTCATGGTGTCCATGCAGTTAGGCTCGGCAATGAGGCCTCGATCTCTCAGACCATAAAGGTCAAACCAGGATCTCTATATGCCCTAACATTCGGGGCATCATTCATCAAGAACTTGTGCACAGGAAGACGTTTTGAGGGTATCAGTGCCTCCTCAGGCAGGAGACCTTCCTTTGCAGACTCTATACAGCAGTAATGGAGGCGATACTTATGCTTGGGGAATCAAAGCCACTTCTAACACAGTTAAGGTGACTTTCCACAATCCTGGAATTCAAGAAGACCCTGCTTGCGGTCCACTCTTGGTTTTGATTGCAGGATATAAGGCGAACCATTCCTGGTAATTTGCGGCCGTTGATGACAAATATTCCTGCATCCTCTATGTACAGTGTGAGATCATGTGCCTAACAGTCTTTCTGGGTTCATTTTCTGCGGATAGATGTATTGAAAAGTTCAACCGTGTTATTGAAAACCAGAGGTTTTACTGCTGCCTGTTATTGTTCTGTTGTTTCTCCAGTATTTGTTACTTCTGATTTCTGAACGACTACTTTCTTCAGACTATGGAAGCTTTTTTAATATCTAGTTTCATTACACAGATGGACGACCCTCTATGAATTAATCGATTTCCAAACTTTTGACAATGAATTATCTATCAGGCATTTTTGTGTTGCAGCTCTTTCTTCCATGAGCTGAGCTGCTCGAATTCGTGTCAACAACCCTCTCATTGATCTGTGCAACTGTTTATCAGAAGTCATTGATCCTGAAATAATTGCTAACGTTGAAAATCTTCATCAGTTTTTATAACCTGCAGTTTACAGCATCAAGGTACCCAAAATGTTCCTTTGCATAAGTTGATATACGAGTGCCAGTTGCAAGAACTTAATTTAAAACATACTTCTGGATCCACCAGAGGTAATAATATACTCTTGCAGTCCAGGAACCCACGAGCAGTTTAGATCGGATCAATGTTCTACTAGATTTGTAGTAATAGTCCAATTAGTTTCCGCCGTCATAATTCCAATCTTGTTTTAACAGTGAAAGAATAACTAACATGTTGATTTCAAAACAAAATAATAACTAACACGTATGCCTTTCAGTTTCAGACTCAATGTGTGACTTCATATGAACTAAGAAGCTTTCAGACTCAGTGTGGGACGCCATGTGAAAAGAAACACTTGAATTAGTACTGCAATCGTCACTCTCTTCATCAACCTCTGGAACCTTTGCTATTTCAGGTGGAACCTCAATTTCAAAACATTCCTTCAGTTCCTTATACACAACATTGACATCTGGTCTTTCGATAGCTGTTGATGACACACATTCCATGGCGATTTCTACCGCCTTCCAAGCAGAGGTAACGTTGTAAGTCCCTGCTTGTATCCTTGAATCCAATATACTTTCAATATCTCTTCTCTGAAACATAGGCCTCACCCATCGACATATGTGAACAGGTTCGGGTTCTACATCTTCTATTATTGCTGTTCTGCCGGTGATTAGCTCTAGCAACACAATACCAAAGCTGTATATATCACTCTTTTTGTTCAGCTTTCCTGTGGTGTAGTATCTGAACATAATGAAATGAAAAGAAGAAAATCGAAGAATGTAAGTTATGCTTATCTTTCAGCAATTTGAAGTAACTTATATATGTCTTTACTAACTTACTCAGGATCAAAGTATCCTCGAGTTCCTCTGACGTGATCTGTCATGGTATGAGTGGCGGTTTCAGTTGAAAGAAGTTTGGAAACACCAAAATCACATATCTTGGCTTGCATCTTTTCAGTTAACAATATATTGGAGGTCTTTATATCTCTGTGGATTATGGGAGGCTTGCAACCATTATGTAGATAATCCAGTCCTGCAAAATATCGTCTGCCTTTTAAAAGCCTAATATATCGATGTCAGGTACTAATGTACATCATATTGCAACTCGAATATGATTTAGGAAATATATAGGAAGACCAAAGGAACAATCTATTTCACATATATATTGTTCTTATATCTCAGCTAGGGTATACCTTGTGCTGCATCCACTGCGATTTGAAGTCTCTCCTTCCAAGTCAAAATGCTTCCTGTATCTACATCTGAACCCCAACAGTTCACAAATCATTGCATTTTAGCGTGATCATCAAGTAATGCAAGCACATCATATATATAGATGAAATACTATAGTGCATACCTGAAGCTGTTAAATGTTGTTGTAAATTTCCATTGGCAACATATTCAAATACAAGTGCCATAGTCTTTCCATCATAGCAGTAGCCAGTGAAGGAAACCACATTTCTATGATGAGCTCTCATCAATAGCTTAACCTGCATACACAGATTGGTTTATATATGATTGTGGTTTTGGGACAGTCCAAGTCACTTTAGAGATTGCTAACTTATCTACCTCATTTTGAAATTCACTGGAGCCTGATGTGGAAATAATTAACTTGACGGCAACTTGCATATCCTTTTCCAGAATACCATGATAGACTTTTCCAAATCCACCTGCTCCAATTGGCGATGCAAAATTATTGGTAATCTTTACAAGCTCCGAGTACATAAAGCGTCGATCATCCTCCAACTCCAATGAACTATTTTGGATCTCTACACCAAAAGCCAGAGTGATCATCACAAAAATGACTAGCTAAAAAACTGAAATCCTGCATTCAAAGTCCGCCTAAGTATTCATTTTGCTAACCTTGTTGTCTCTTCCTTTTACTGCTCCATAGGCCTGCTACCACCGCTAATATGAAGATGATAATCCCAGCACTTGACGCTATAGAGGCAATCATGATTGTGTGGTTTTTACTTTTCGAAGGAACCTGTTTGGATACAGTTGGTTCTTTGGCTGGTGTTTCTGCTGGTGTTTCTGCTGGTGTTTCAGCTGGTAAACTGACATAAAGAAGCTTGATGGTTAGTCTTTCTTACTAACCTGCATTTGTATCATGGAAGATTTCTACGTGTAAGTTGTTTGTACTACTAATTCTACTGTTCTACATAATATAGACCCACACTGTATCCAGAAAACTCCCAGAAAACTACTAATAACCCCATACTTTCACATTGTTGTCTCATCACTACTCACTCGTCAAAAACATCATATCGGCTCTTGACTTCGACATGTTATAATACGAACTACGAAGAATTGATTAATCTCTCGGTGCATATGAAATGCTTTAAATATACATTTCAGTATTGTTACTGTGTCTGACCACTTTAACTACTTTGTGAAATAGAACTCGTTGAGAGTTCCCTCCCTGATGCTCGAACGCTACACTTGAATGGAACATTATAGAACGTGACAATATATTATGAACTAGGTACCTGATAGGGCAGAAAACAATGCTGTAGTAATTAGCTGACGCACAGGTGTACGCTGTGTGGTTGTACTCGTAGGTGTCATACAGTTGTGGGCATCCTTCTTCGAAAGAATTTTTAAGAACAAAACACGTGTTGGGTATCGAGGGACCATGTTCCCCGGGTAGGGGACCATGTTCCCCGGTACACACGGGGGGTCGCTCTCCCGACATGCAAGCCACGGTGCTCCCCTCACGCGCCACACTGTGCTCCTTGGGACAATCGCCGTTCAAGTCGGCCGAGCATCCCAAAGAGCTGCAGTTGTTGCTGCCTGCTCCGCGAGGCTCCACCACCATCGGGAGGTTGAACCCGTCGTCGAGGGTGACGTCATAGGAGTCCAGGCCGGTGGCGGAGTCGTTGAGAGTGAATTTAGCAAAAGTAGCAGGCGGGATGGCGTAATTTCCGTCGCACTCGACTTTTCCGGTGCCGCAGTCGGCGGTGAAACAGGAGAAGTTTCCGGTGGAGGATTCGTTGCAGAGTGTCCGGCCCCACACCCGACCTGTCCAGGATTTGGGGACGGAGAGGTTGAAGGACGCGCCGCTCTTAAGCGTGAAGCCGGTGGTCGACAGGTTTAGTGATGAGCCGGTGGAGCGAACTCCGGGCCAGATTGTGTAGCTGCAGTTGTTGACTATCTCGAATGATGCCGATTCTGTTTCTGAGAAACCAAAAATAAACACCACTTTTCGTCCCCAAAAAAAAAAAAAAAAAAGCACCACTACACCAGATTGTTCGATGAATAAGAAACAGAGATGATTGCTTACCTGATAAGAAGAAAGAGAGCGTGATGAGGATCGTGAGCAGAAGAGGTCGACTCACACCCATTATAGAAATGAAGGCGATATCGATGAAGAATCCAATTAAGTCATTCGAGTTAGAACTGATGAGAAGAAGTCGAAGATGAAGAAGACGATCGAAGGGCCCGCTGGAAACTTCCACGAACAATAGATGATTGAAGACCAGTAATCTAGATGATTGAAAATCCTGCACGCGTTGTCGGCTTAAGTATTCATTTTCCACAGGACCGCTAACACCGTTAAAATGACAATGACAATCCCCGCGTTGTCGGCTTAAGTATTCATTTTCCACAGGACCGCTAACACCGTTAAAATGACAATGACAATCCCCGCAATTGACCCTATAGAGGCGAAAGAACTCGTGCCCGGATTTAAGATTTTCAGGCATGAATTGAATTTTTTAAATTGGGCTCTTAAAGTATAATATTTATTAAATTTTATTTTCTCATTTTAAGAAACACATAAAAAATTTCATGAACTAAATTTATAAACTCAAAATCTAACAACAAAAGACATTAGAAATCCTATTAAAAAATCTCTTACTTAGGCTGCTCATTTTTCTAAAATAGTAATTAATGATAGTAATAATGGGTAAGATTTTATATTCATTTTTCTCTTTTGTAATCTAACACCATCCTAATTGGATTCTGTTAATTATTTTTTATTGTTTTTAACTAAACTAATGTAATCACACAAAGAGAAAAGAAAATTTTAGGCCCCTTAAGGTTATAGGACCTGAGTCTATCGACTTTTAAGACTCTAGTCAGGTACGTTTCTGAAGGAACTGTTCGGATACAGTCGGTCCTTTGGCTTGTGTTTCTGCTAGTGCTTCGTCCAAACTGACATAAAGAAGCTTAATGGTTAACCGTTGTGCTTTAATTGTAGTAAATCTTTTGTAATAACCTGCATTTTTATCATGGAAAATTTCTACTTAAGTTGTAGGTACTACTATTTCTACTGTGCTAGATCCACACTATAACCTACTAAACTTCGAACCCTTGCACTTGCACATTGTTGTCTCATCACTACCACATTCGTCAAAAACATAATATTGGTTATCGACTTGCCGAACATTATGTGTTATAATGTGAAGAATTGACTAATCTCTCGAATTATATGAAATGCTCTAACTATGCATTTCAGTATAATGTCTAACTACTTTAACAACTTCGTGAAATCAAACTCAAGTTGTGAGTTTCCTATTAACACTCGACCACTAAGCTAACTTGAATGGAACGACGTGAAACTAGAATGGAACATGTCAACATGATAAACCGTGACAATATATATTATAGTACATTTCTTTCGAACCAGATTGTGTAGTTGCAGTTGTTGACTATCTCGAGCCCATGCTGACTATGTTTCTGCACTCTAAAAAACCAACAAAGTAAACACCAGCTTGTTTGATCAATAATAAGAAAGAAAAAAGAAACAGAGATAGATTATATTGATTACCTGAGAAGAAAGAGAGGGTGATGAGGATCGTGAGTAAAAGATGGTTCGCACCCATTATAGAAATGAAGGTGAAGAATCCAATTAGTCATTCGAGTTTGAAGTTTGAACTTAGAACTGATGAGAAAAGATCAGACAAAGGGGGTCTTGTTTCGCAACTTCCAGGAACATACATGATTGAAGGACCAGTTCGCCACAATTTTTTTTACTGTACATATGTGTATAGCATATATCAAGTCGTAAGCCGTCCGATCGTCTTGAATTTTGAATTGTTAAATTATTAGACGGCTCACGGCTTGATGCATGCCTTATAAATATATATAGCAGCAAAACCCAGTTCGCCGCTGAGAACTGAAAACTACCTACATGTAGGTCTCGCGTGGATTTTGTATTCAATTAGACTATGTCATGGCTATAGATAATACAACCTGACCATTTGTTGTTTTTTTTGCTTTTTTCTTTTTTTTTCTTCTCAATTTGTTTATGTGCTTTTGTCACGAAGACATTTGATGTTAGTCGTCGGCCGGGTCATGTCATAGATTGGCACCCTCCCATTATTGGGCGGGTCAACACGACAATGTTTGTAAGTGTGGGGAGGATCGAGTTTTGTGAGTTGTAGAGTGGGATTCGGGTTTTGGTGTAGTTCTTTGTGATTTTCAAGTTGAGGTTATCAATGCTTTTTCTTTGTAGTCCTATGAGGTTATGGCAATCGAGCTTGCATTGTTAGGTTCGTTATTGGTTTGACTTCGTCACTAATTTTAAATTTTCTCCACTAACCGTCTCACCCCATTCCAACTTGGCTCCTTGGCAACTACACGTGGCGTAGAAGAATCGTGTCTATCAAGTTTCAATGATGCGATTTCATTGTTCATATATTCGGAAAAAAGAAAGAGCAAAACGGCTAATTCATTTGACAATTTTTATGCTTCAGGTATATGTCTTATTAAGTTTAACTCATTTATGTTGAAGGAGAAAAGATAACGAGAATAACGGTCTACTCATTCATTGATAGAAAAACCTATTTATAGGCATTACATAGAGTCTCCCGAATGATCTAGAAGATCTATCAACTGTAATCTATTATAATAAGGAAACAGTGTTTAACAAATCCTACGTGTATTAGGGCAAAACACATAATAGAAAGACGAAAATATAATTTCCTTAAATACTCCCCCTTATGTTGCGTCTCTAATACGTCACGGTGCTTATGGTGTTGCCTCGGTAAAAACCTTGCCAAGTAAAACAAAAACCTTGTGGGTAAAACAAAAGACTTGGACGAAGGGAAAATGAGCACAACACACCAATTACAATTGAAGATAACATGTGATGCATGTAGACTCCCCTTGATGTCTACACAACGACTCCCCCTGATTTGTAACTCAATCTCGGAGTACAGATAAACGGCGCAAGCCAATGCACTTCACATACTTCAAAAGTAGACTTGGGCAATGATTTAGTCATTAAATCCAGCCTCAACATCCTTAGATCAGACCTACTAAACTTAGCATTATTTTGATCTTTAAGGAGAAGGTTGCCTAACAACTCAAAACATAAGTTCACGTTGAAAATCAGATTCACGCGTGGCATGACCTTCGTGTACTTAAACAGTCATAACTTCTTCGATACAATAGGTATGGACGAACCGTATAAAGTTCTGGAAACTACAGACACGTAGCTTTCCAACCATATAAGATCCATAACCTAGCTCATCTTGAGCTGATCACAAAGCTCTGTCAAAGTTGACTGTTCTGCTAAAGCAGATTCTCGGACAGATCCATCATACTTTACAAAAATAGCCATAACTCACTCAATATGATAGGTGTGATCAAATGGTTAGTGTCCCTGGAAAGTAGACATATAGACTTTTCCAATGGTACCAATTTTACTATTTTCTAACGAGTGGGCTATCATGTAGGTCATGTGGAAGTTGACCTACGAAACTGGGCAGATTCTGATTTCGCATTTGATGTGTCTTTCTGTAGAGGTGAATAAGCCTAACCTTTCATAGAAGGAATCACTGCCATTACATTGGTTTTGCGTGGGCGCATCCGGCCACTACCTTGATATTCATTCACACTCATCTAAGAGGGAGCGAAGATGCTCAACCGCTAGGAAGAGAATTGAAAGACTAAGGAGAACTTGGCCTTACAAGTGTATAGTGAATGAGATGTCGAGTTGAGCATATTGTAACAAGTACATGAATGTGCTACCGTACTTAGATGTAGGATTTCTCCTAAGACTTCTTCGTCATATGGACGAAACAGGTCTTCTCAACACTTCGACCGATCAAGGGATACATATAGGCATAACTTCATCGTCCTTTAGATTGCCTTAAGCCGACAGATGAATAAGCATCATCAATAACGGTCCTCACTTTCGAGACCAAGTATTCCAGGCAGCCTATGTTGCCGAGATACATGTCATCCAGCAGGCCCAGCAGCAGCAGATGTTCTAGTACATGCATGACTTTACAGCTGCCCAGCTTCAGGGACTTCCGCCTCCGCCCATGCCGCTACCCCAGCCGCCGCAACCTTCGCCGCAACTTCCGTAGCCGCCCCCAGAAGCGGATATTAATTTAGACGATATAGATTTTCGGTAGTTGATGAATTATATACTTTTATGTGCTTGTTGTTGGTTATATGGAATTGTTTTGGTGTATTTTGCAGCTTGCTTGGAATGGTAATTTAGAAATTTCGAGGGTTTTTTTTTTACTGGAATGGACTTATAGCCGACGAAAAAAGCCTTAATTCGTCGGCTAAAGTTTTTTTTTTTTTTTTTTTAAAATAAGTTTTAGCCGACGAAATATGCTTTAATTCGTCGGCTAAATCCCTATAAAGCCGACGAAATATACTATATTTCGTCGGCCATAGATGTTTTATATTTTTTTATTACAAACTTTAGCCGACGAATATTTTAAATTATTCGTTGGCTAAAGTTTGGAAGATAACCGACGACAAAAAATGTCGTCGGCTAAAGTATGGACTATAGCCGACGAAATAATGTCGTCGGCTAAAGTCTGGACTATAGCAGACGACATTATTTCGTCGGCTAAACTCTGGACTATAGCCGACGACTTCTACGTGTGTCGTCGGCTAAAGTCATCACAGACGACCTTTTCCCGACGACACTATAGCCGACTAAGGTTCGTCGGCTAAGATCTTAGCCGACGAATTTTTTTAACAGGCCGACGAAAATTTTTCGTCGGCTAAAGTACTTGTCCTAGTAGTGATAGCAAGTCGTTGCTGTATCCTATACTGTAATCTTGTAAGGAGTGAGGTACTCAGAAACAAGAGAGAAAGTATAGATCTAGACTAGTGGGTAGTTTAGGCAGGATAGCAAGTGGTTCATGTATCCCTAGACTATAATCTTGTAAGAAGTGAGTTTTACATAGTGGAAAGGTTTGTCCCTCAAGAGTTAGGGGCACGCAGTTTTTCTCCTTGGTTTCAGGGTTTCTGCGAGTAAAAACATCTTGGTGTTCATTGTTATTTTACTGCAACTTTTATTTATTGTCATTGTGTATTTGTTATTCATGATAGCTATAACCCTTGCTATCCCTGAGAACGAATTTATACGAAAAAAGTTGTTAAGGGCCTATTCCCCCCCCCCCTCTAGGACCTTTAGAATCATACCTTCTTCTTTGGATTCCTTGAGAGGTCTTCAGTATCTAGATCTTTCACAAAACCACTTGTCAGGACATATTCCAAAAGACCTACAACGACTTCCGTTCTTAATCTATTTGAACCTTTCTCTCAATAATCTGGAGGGTGAGGTCCCGAAAGAAGGAGTTTTTCGAAACATCAATGCAATATCATTGGCTGGAAATACTAAACTTTGTGGTGGTGTTTCAGAATTGCAGCTACCAGCATGCACCATAAATGTCCCAAAGTTGAGACAATTTCGTGGTTTCAAACTAAAGCTCACAATTTTTAGTCGTTGGATGCTCTCTTCTGTTTGCATTCCTCTTAGTTTTTTATTGGAGGAGGAACACTCTAAAGAAGGAACTGTTAGCGTGAGTCATGGAGTTAGTTTAGGAATGTAAATTAATTTGTTATTACTTTCCTATTCTGTATGTGTAGTACATAGTACGTAGGGTTTGTACAACTTGTACCTCTATATATAGCCTCCTCTGTGAGACGAATAATATATCAGAAAATTCATTCTCCAAACCTTGTTATATTTGACTTGGTATCAGAGCAAAGATCCGAAAGGACTTTGTCTCTTTGTCTTTCCGCTGCAAATTCTTCGTCCGACGTCGGTTATTTGTCAGACGGTTGTTTGTCTTTTTTTAAATAAACCTCATTGTTAGGGTTTATTGCCTCGATCGTCGAAGTTTTTCCGACTATTCTCAGTTTGACGTAGGCCCCTTGTCATACTGATTTTTTACTGTGCTCTGTCAGACTCAATATTACTGTTCAACCCAGCTGCCGCCGCATCTTCTTTTCCAGAAGTTGTTGCCGTTGCTGTGTCCAGGCCAGGATCCAAGTGCCTCCGTCGACGTATCTGCCCAGAAGTTGTCGTCGTGCCGGAGCCAAGGTTCAGTCGACGCTGCTCTTTCTGCCCAGAGGACGCCGCCGTGCCAAAACCCAGGTCTCGACGCCGCCGTGCCAAAGCCCAAGTCCCGACGCCGTTGTGCCCAGGTCTCGACGCTGCCGTGCCGATCCACATCTGTCACGACGCAGCCGACGCAGCATTCTTCGACCCGGTTATGTTTTTGACCCGGTTCAGTTCAGTTTCTTGGACCCGGTTCTGCTAATCCGACCCGACCCATTTCTAGTCCGACCCGGTTCGTTGTGTTCGACCCGACCCGGTTCAGTCACTATTCATTGTCAGCTCCAGTGCACCGACAGTGCAAGTGCACCAGGCGCAGGTTTATTCAGCCCTTTCTTGTTTTTTGCTCCATAAATTACTGATTTGGTATTTGTGTTGCAATGGGTTCTGGAGTTGAAAGTTCTCAGGGGAAAGATGTTCAGACAGTTGAAGTATCCGTCAAGAATTCTGAAAGTGGTTCATTTGGGGGTGCCAAACTCAATGGAACAAATTTTCGGAAATGGAAGAAAATCATGACGGCTCATCTTCGAGGGATGCACAAGATGGGGCATGTAACTGGGACAATTACGGCCCTTAGTGAAAGTGATGTTGATGCTTACACTAAGTGGGAAGATGATGATGGTCTTGTGATGTCAGTCTTGTACAAGGCCATGAATGAGGACATAGTCGACCTGGTGGAACAATGTGATACAGCTCAGGCGATCTGGAAGACACTGGAAGATTTATATACTAATGAGTCTGATTTCATACAGGTTCATGAGTTAATGTGCACTGCTTCTTCAATGCAACAGAATGGGCAGCCAGTGGCACAGTATTTCACCAAGCTAAGGAACATTTGGGCTGAAATTGATACGAAACGTCCTTGCAAGATCAAGAACCAGGAGGATCTTGTTTGGTACTTGAAGGAAAAGGAGCTTGAGCGAGTTCATCACTTTCTGAGGGGTCTTGATGCAAAACACAACAGTGCCAAAGGAGAGCTGCTCAGAATGACAGAACCTCCTAACCTGATTACAGCTTTCACATATATCCGTAAGGATGAGTCTCAGCAGGAAAGTCTTACTCAAGCACAACTTGAAGTCTCTAGTCTCACTATTCAAGCGAGAGCACCAGCCCCACTCCTTCAGCATTCAAGTTCAGTTCCACTGCACAAGCAAGGACCACCACCAGGCTTTGGGGACCAACCTCGTCCCCCTTGCTCTTATTGCAAGGGTGACCATGCTCGTGAGTCTTGTTGGAAGTTGTACCCTCATCTTAGGCCTAAGAGGCCTACTTATCGTCCCAAGGCAAGAGCAGCTATCCAGTTGGTCCAAGAACCAGACATCTATGGTGTATCCGGACATGACCATCATACAGCAGAAGGCGCCACACCCACAGCATCAGTGGCTGGTCGTGGTAAGATAGGTATGGCCTTAAATATTTCTAGCTTTGTTGGTGGTGATACATGGATTATTGATTCAGGTGCTTCAGATCATATGACTTATGACAAATCTTACTTTACTGAATTATCCTCTCCACCAGTACCATATGTTACTAATGCTAATGGTGAAGCCTTCCCTGTGTTAGGAAAAGGGTCAGTTTGTATCACTCCCACAATAGTGCTACAAAATGTGTTATATGTACCTGCTTTATCTCATCATTTGATATCTGTCTCACAGTTAAATGTTGAATCCAAATGCTCTGTGACCTTTTTTCCTATGTATGTGATTTTTCAGGATCTTCTCACTGGGGAGTTACTCGGTCGGGGGTACTTGAGGGGCAGGCTTTTTCGTCTGGACCAGACTTATGTGGGGGCGAAACCAGGAGCACAGCCACGGACCGCTTTAATATCAACTTCTGACAGGCTAAGTGAAGTTTGGTTGTGGCATCGTCGCTTAGGGCATCCATCTTTTAGTGTTATGAAAAAATCCATGCCTTCTTTGTTTATTGGTGTGGATGAGTCAGTCTTACATTGTGAAACATGTGTTTTGGGCAAGAGTCATCGCTCAACCTATTCACCTCGTATTTCTCATAAAAGTGTCGTTCCTTTCGAATTAATTCATTCTGATGTTTGGGGACCTTCAAAAGAACCTACTGTGTCAGGTATGCGATATTATGTGTCATTTATTGATGATTGTACACGTCTTACTTGGGTTGTTCTTCTTAAAACTAAGGATGAGGTTTTTCCGGCTTTTCAAGCTTTTTCTTCCGAAGTCCAAAAACAGTACAATGCCAAAATTAAAGTTCTTCGCTCTGATAATGGAGGGGAATATGTAAACCGTGTCTTTCAATCTTTTCTGCAAACACATGGGATTATCCACCAGAAAACGTGTCCTTACACACCTGAACAAAATGGGGTCTCTGAAAGGAAAAATCGTCACTTACTTGATATGGCTCGTTGTATTCTCTTCAGTGCACATTGTCCTAAGGATCTGTGGGGTGATGCTATCATCGCATCTACCCATCTTATTAATCGTCTTCCATCTAGTGTCCTCCTGGGAAAGGTACCATTTGAGGTACTAGCTTCTTATGTCTCTTTACCTTCTTTTCATAATCTCCCTGCTCATGTTTTTGGTTGTGTTGCATTTGTCCATATACCAAAGAGTCAAAGGTCAAGTAAGTTGGATGCCCGAGCGCTGAAATGTGTGTTTGTTGGTTATGGGGGACATCAGAAAGGATATAAGTGCTATCATCCACCTACTGGGAAGTATTATGTCACTATGGATGTCACTTTCTTTGAGGACATGAGTTATTATACCTCTTCTGATACTGCTCTTCAGGGGGAGCATTCATATTTTGAAGAGCTGTATCATGGAGAGGGGGAGACAGGTCATTCAGTTGAGGTTACTGATGCATCAGCTTCACATACACTAGTCACTCCAGATGTTCAGAGACCAGAAGATGATAGACAGGCACCACCAGATGATTCTGATACAATTGCTCCAGAGATTCAGGAACCAGAAGCTGAAAGTGTTCCTGCCCCTCCTGCCTCACCTGCTGTTACTAATACCCCTGACTCATGTCTCCCTGGTACAGAAGATCTTCCATCTGAGGTTAGTGATTCTATTGGGGTTAATACTAGTGATGCTAATAGTAGACAATATGTGTTACCAAATAGGTCTACTAGGGGTAAACCAGCAAAAAAATATGAACCTACCCTTCAAGCCAAAGCTAAATATCCAGTGACAAATTTTATGTCTACCAAGAGATTGTATAAGTCATATGAATCATTTGTGAATCAAATATCTGCTGTATCAGTACCTAACAAAGTGCAGGATGCGTTGGGAGATCCAAAATGGAGGAAAGCAATGGATGAGGAGATGGAAGCGTTACAGAAGAACAATACTTGGGAGCTTGTATCCCCACCACATGAAAAGAAGGCTGTTGGATGTCACTGGGTGTTTACAGTGAAGCATAATCCAGATGGGTCAGTGAGTCGATATAAAGCACGCTTGGTAGCAAAGGGATTCACTCAGACATATGGCATTGACTATGATGAGACATTTGCACCAGTTGCAAAGATGAATACTATCCGGGTATTGCTCTCTCTTGCTGCTAACTTAAACTGGCCTCTTAAACAGTTTGATGTCAAGAATGCTTTTCTTCATGGAGAACTTGTGGAGGAAGTGTATATGGATCTTCCACCTGGATATAAAACTGCTCCTTCAGGTAACTTTGTGTGCAGATTGAGAAAATCTTTGTATGGTCTTAAACAATCACCTCGTGCTTGGTTTGGAAGGTTTTCACAGTTCATGAGGAAGATTGGTTATAAGCAGAGTAACTCAGACCACACATTGTTTCTCAGACATCAACAGGGGAAGGTAACAGCTCTGATCATATATGTTGATGATATGGTTGTTACTGGTAATGATACTATTGAGATGGATAGATTGCAAAAACAGCTAGCCACAGAGTTTGAGATGAAAGACCTAGGTACACTCAAGTACTTCTTGGGCATTGAGGTAGCCAGGGGGAGTGAAGGCATTTATCTGTGTCAGAGGAAGTATATACTTGATCTATTAGCAGAGACAGGTATGTTAGATTGTACTCCAATTGACACTCCTATTGAGCAGAATCACCGATTAGCAGAGTATCCTGATCAGGTACCTACCGACAAGCCTCGTTATCAGAGGTTAGTTGGACGTCTGATTTATTTGACACACACCAGACCTGATGTTGCTTATGCAGTAAGTGTGGTGAGCCAGTTCATGCATAATCCCAGTGTAGATCACATGGATGCTGTAGTGAGGATTTTGATGTACTTGAAGTCAGCTCCTGGGAGAGGAGTAATGTTCTCTAAACACAGCAGTATTCTTGAGGTTTGTGGTTTTACAGATGCAGACTGGGCTGGAAATATTACAGACCGGAGGTCTACATCAGGGTATTTTACCTTTGTGGGAGGTAATCTTGTTACTTGGAAGAGTAAGAAGCAAAAGGTGGTGGCTCGGTCTAGTGCTGAAGCAGAATATAGAGGTATGGCTCATGGAGTATGCGAGTTGTTATGGCTGAAGAATGTGTTACAAGATTTGGGGGTCAAACCCAAGTGTGCTATGCAGTTGTATTGTGACAACAAGGCAGCCATTGATATCTCACAAAATCCTGTACAACATGATCGTACCAAACATGTGGAGGTTGATCGTCACTTTATAAAGGAGAAGCTAGATGCAAAGATCATTAGCTTTCCTTTTGTCCCTATAGAGGAGCAACTTGCAGATATACTCACAAAAGGAGTTTCTAAGAAGGCCTTTTATGACTCACTTGGCAAGTTGGGCATGGTTGATGTATATGCGCCAACTTGAGGGGGAGTGTTAGCGTGAGTCATGGAGTTAGTTTAGGAATGTAAATTAATTTGTTATTACTTTCCTATTCTGTATGTGTAGTACATAGTACGTAGGGTTTGTACAACTTGTACCTCTATATATAGCCTCCTCTGTGAGACGAATAATATATCAGAAAATTCATTCTCCAAACCTTGTTATATTTGACTGGAACTATTATCTGAAGCGGAATCAATCAACTTCCTCTCAAAGGTTTCATACTAGACACTTCATCAAGTTACTGGCGGATTCTCTCCGAGCAACCAAATTGGATCAGGCGGTTTTGGCTCTGTATACAAAGGGATTCTTGATCAAGAAGAAAACATCGTTGTTGCCATAAAGGTCCTCAACCTTCAACAGAAAGGAGCTTCGAAGAGTTTCATGGCTGAATGCAACGCGCTGAGCAATATCCGGCACAGGAATCTTGTGAAGATCATTACATGTTGCTCCAGCACTGATTACAATGGTAATGGCTTCAAAGCTCTAGTATTTGAGTATATGTCAAATGCAAGCTTAGAAGGCTGGTTGTACAGAGAAAACCAACCAAGGAGTGGTTTGAACCTTCTTCAAAGACTCAATATTGTTGTTGATGTGGCTTCTGCACTGTGGTATCTTCATGATCACTGTGAACCACAAATTATTCACCGGGACTTGAAGCCAAGCAATGTTCTTCTGGACGATGACATGGTTGCTCGTGTTGGTGATTTTGGGTTAGCAAGACTCATCCCACCGTCTACAGACTCTTCTGAAAATCAAAGTAGTACAGTTGGGATAAAGGGAACCACTGGCTATGCTGCTCCAGGTAATTACCTATTTTCCCCCATATATAGTTACTAAATTACTGTACTGAGGTTCCTAATTTTACACATGCAGAACTGATATAGTTGATTGTTTTATGAATTGTAGAGTATGCAGTTGGTGTTGAGCCGTCAACACAAGGGGATGTATACAGTTATGGGATACTTGTGCTGCAATTGTTCACGGGAAGAAGACCCACTGATGAAATGTTTGTAGACGGTTGCAATATCCATACTTTTGTTAAGACATGCATACAAGGAAGGCTTATGGAAATTGTAGATCCTACTCTTATTGCCACAATGCCACTCTAGAAGAAGAGACTACAATTTCCCCAACAAACAATGAAGTGACTAGAATCCGTGCTTTCAGCTATGATATCGAAACTGGTGGAGACAACATTGACAATCAGAATTCAAGCAGGATGAACAATTACGTGGGGAAGTGCATACTTCCAATCCTTAAGATTGGACTTGCATGCTCGGAAGAATCACCAAGGAATAGGATGTCTATGGAGGAAGTCCACAGAGACCTACACCGAATCAAAGATGCTTACTATGGTATCAGCATGCGTCGTGAGAGGCCAAGAAGAAGCTAAACAAGAGGCTAGGTGCTTTTATTTTCTTCTCTATGATAGTATGATTAGTGAAACAAAATGGTTTATTTTTTTTCTTTATTCTTTGTTGATTCTTTCATTTCCTCTTTATGACTGCACAATCCTCATGTTTTTGTGCAAACTTACACTGTTACACAGTATGGCATGGGAAGCGAGGAGTCAATATTCTCTGATGGAGTTGTGCTACTGGCCAGAGACGTCTAAAGACTAGGAAGTGTGAAGAAATAAGTTGTTGGCTTGTAGCTACTGATAAGCGAGTGCTTGATTTCAACATCTAGGATATGAGTTATTGTTTGCTGTGTAGCTCTCCCCCAAGATCTGTGGGAGACTAGTAATGTTGTAGTTAATTCGTGAATGTGTAATAAGTGAGGCATGCATGTAATCCACTTTGATTTATGGCAATTATCAGAAAAGTCAAATCAATCCAATGCAACCCAGCGGTATCCAGCACCTCCGCACCTCTACATCTAAGAAACATTTCTTCAAACACCTTACTTGCATTTAATTAAGTTATCAAGTAGTGAGATCCCGGGCCAAGAGTGGGAGCTTCACTTAACCTGCGTATGTCCATTTCGGTTCATATTGTTAGGATTAATTATCAGCTAATGACCAGCTTACTACTAATTACAACAATTAGCTAGATATAATCCTAACGCCCCTCCTCAGATTGATGATGATTCTGAAGCATCAAGCTGGAGCAGAGAAACTGATGTTGAGGAGAGCATAGGCCTTTTGTAAACAAGTCTGCAAGTTGATATTTTGAAGAAACAAACTGCAATTTGAGAGAACCCGATTTCGAGTAAAATGCACATCAACTTCTATGTGCTTCAACTTTGAGTGATACACTGGATTTGTGGCCAATGCTAAAGCAGAGGGAAAATTCTGCTCACAATGAAGAACTGGCACATCTGACAGCTGAATATGAAGGTCACGAAATAAATGCATAAGCCACATTAGCTCTGAGGTTGTGACAGCCATGCTTCTGTACTCAGCCCCAGTAGATGATCGAGACACGTACTGCTGTTTGCTTCTTACTGCACCAAGATATGGGAGTATTGTTTAGCAAAATCACAAAACCTGTGGTGGACTTTCTGTCATTGGGATCACCTGCCCAATCTGCATCACAATAAGCTTTAAGATCAAGAGAAGATCTAGATAAGGTCTTAGTGTCTGTGCTAACACCCCTCCTGAAGAAAACACCCTTAGCTAATTGTTGTCATTAGTAGTAAGCTGGTCATTAGCTGATAATTAATCATCAGGGTCAGTTCATAATGGTCAATGGATAAGGGTCACGTGGCTTCATTCTGTACAGTCCCTTAATCCTATTTAGTCTGTACCTCACACTCTTTCATCAATTAATCAGAGCCATAGTTTTCTATTTCCTTAGCTTTACTTCTTCTTCCTCAAGCTTTCACATATGCTTTCACGTCATCGATCACCTTCTCTTTCTTATGAACTCTTTCTTTCTTAATTGCCATTGTCCAAAATGAACCAAATACGAGGTGCCCAGACTTTGATATTACCTTCAGCTGAAATTTCTTAAGGAAACCCTCAGTGCAATCAGGACTCCAAATCAGACCAATGCCTCTCTCTTTATTCGGAGATAGCCTCTAGACACTAATTGTCTCATGGTTGATTTATGTTTATATATTGATTTGCTCTCCTGGCATGGTTGCACTTTCTGTTTCTTACTGTTTAATTTCGTTGTTCGGTCTTAACGATTAGTACCTCTTAACCTCAAGGCTAGGCTTTAGTTTACTAAAGTTAGCTAGCAATGTTCATGATGCTATTGAGGGAGATGTGACATTTTTTGTCATGACTTGAAGCTGAAGGCGTTCCCACTGAAGAAACTTAAAACTCAATAATTTCCTCAACTTTCAAGCACGCGAGAAACTAGTTCAAAGTTGATACAAATGAATCTATATTGTTGTCAAAGTATCGACATCAGCCTTAAGTAGTCTTTGCCTCAACTTGTAATTTGGGTCACAAGCGCTTGAAGTTGACTTGATAGAGGATGGTGAGATCGATCTCAATCATCTCATAATTGCATGACATCGATCTAAGTGTTAATCTCTATATGCTCTAGAAGGCTCAGAATTAAGATCCATTTCATACATTCTTCACTTCTGTAACTCATGCTCATGATCCTCGTCCATATGGGTTATCACTCATTTCCTCTTTATGACTGTATAATCGAAAATTATACAGCGCACCCGGGTACGCCGCGCATCCGTCCATCTCCGCCGTCCATTTTGAAAAAGTCAAAAGTCCGCATCAAATGGACGGCGGAGATGAACGGGTGCGCTGAATACGCTCTCTTTCCTCTTTATGACTGTATAATCCTCATATTTTTGTGAAAAAACAGTATCGTATCATTGGTATGAGAAGCGAGGCGGCAACATTCTCTGAGTTGTACACTTGTACTACAGAAGACTTCTAAAGCCAGGATACTAGTGTAGCAGAAATAAGTACTTGCTCCTAACAAGTGAATGCTTGATTTCAATTCCTAGGTTATGAGTTGTTTGTTGTGTACATTTCCTCTAATATCAAATGGAGACTACTATTATATTGTTGTAAGCTTAATTAAGTATATGTAATAAGTGATTCATATAATCCAATACTTCATATATGGATAAGGTATGCCTCAAAACTCAAGAGTCAGACTATGCAATTTGTAAACGAGACGAGGGTTACTTGGTTAGTATTGGGGTTCAAAATCAACGGTTACGATGAAAGAACCAACGTTCAAGATTACTTATATTTTATATACGGGACGGGACATGCCTTAAACTTTCAGTCCCACATCCAGTCCTGTTATTTCTCTAACAGGACGGGACGGGGCAAGCCCAATTTTTTAGGCTTAAATCCTGTCTTATCCCGTCAATTTTTAGGACAGGATAGGGATTTCTCTTTTTTATAGGGGAAAATGCCCTAATGCCCAAATATTTAAAAACTAAAGCCCATTCCAATTAAAATCTAATCCTTGTGCCCATTTCAATGATTCTTGAGAAAAAGACTATAATACCCTGTGTAACTACACCACACAAATATTATCTCTTTCTCCTTCAATTTTTCCCGATCTGGTTTTCCTCTCTCTCTCTTCCCCTTCCGATCATGAGCGCCACCTGCACTCGTCGTCTCTCATGGCCGCCCTTGTCCTCACCTCGATTTTCCTATCTCACTCTCTCTCTCTCTCTCTCTCTCTCTCTCTCTCTCTCTCTCTCTGTGCAGCCAAGTCAGCCAGAGATTCGCCGCCGTCCTCTTGCACCGACGAGCTAGTCTGGTTCTCGCCGTTTGCCTCTGCTACCTAGCTCCTCTTCCGTCTTCGTTTAGACTGGGCAGGAGTGCGTCGGGGTTGGGCTGGGTTTGTGCCAAGATCGATGATGGTGCTGCCGAGGCGCGCTCAGGGCTCGGCTGGAGTTCGATCGGGGCTGGATCGTGGCTGGGGAATGGCGTTGCTTGCCGACGTGCGCCGGGGTCTGTGGAGGAGGCCGGTGTTCTCATTCTCTTTGGTGGAGGAGGCCGTCGGGGACTGCAACTCGTTCTCTTCGGTGGAGGAGGCCGCCGGGGACTGCAACTTGTTCTCTTCGGTGAAGGTGGGTGCCCAGTTATTGATGTATCTATCAACGGGAAGACAACAAACATGTATATTAGAGAGTAATAAGTCAGTTACTGGGTGTCAGTAACTGGTTAGTGAGAGTCAGTAACTGGTTACTGGGGGTCAGTAACTGGTTATTGGGTGTTAATAACTGGTCAGTAACCGATTACTAGGGGTCAGTAATTGGTTACTGGGTGTCAGTAACTGGTTACTGGGTGTCAGTAACTGGTTACTGGGGGTCAGTAACTGGTTATTGGGTGTCAATAACTGGTCAGTAACCGATTACTGGGGGTCAGTAATTGGTTACTGGGTGTCAGTAACTGGTTACTGGGTGTCAGTAACTGGTTACTGGGTGTCAGTAACTGGTTACTAGGTGTCAATAACTGGCCAGTAACCGATTACTGGGGGTCAGTAATTGAAAATTCAGGCGGTTGGGAAAATTCCGGTGACCCGAGTCCGGCGGCCGGTGACCGGAGTCCGGCGGCCGGTGACCAGAGTCGGAGTCCGGTGAGATTCCGACCAAGTATTATCTCTTTTATTTTCTCTCTCAATGCATGTTTAAAGGATGAGGGCAAAATAGTCTTAAAATAATATGGTTTATTAAGACTTTAATAAAGATTTGTGCATTTGGGCATAAAAAAAGTTACCTTATATTGGAATAGGCTAATGAAAAAGATTATCATTGGAATGGGGAATGAGGAGTTCAAATTAGTACTAAATGGACATTTTCCCTTTTTATAGCCCTAAGTTTTATTCCAAATAATCTCCGTTGTGTTTGGAGAATTACCAAACAAGGCGAGTACATCAAGACGTGGCGTCACCGCTAGTTCGAAACCCTCAATGCAATAGGTCTCCAAATCAGAGCAATGGTTGTCTCTCTTTGTTCAGAGCTAGCCTCTATACACCAATTGTCTAATGTTGATTTATTGATTTGCTCTCCTGATTGCACTTTATGTTTCTCACTGTCATCCTTGTGTTTCTTATTGTTTCGTTATTTGTTCTTAAGGATCTTAACCTCAAGGGGGATCTAAAACCGAAACCCCTTAAAAAAACAACGGAACAAAAGGCAACCAAAACATAATAATGATCCGAGTTGATTGCATCATAGATCAAGACGCATCACAAGCGTCCGATTACGGGTAGAGTAAGGGTCTCGTGAATTTATCTTCACTTTTTTCTTTTGTGACTTTAGGAGAGATTTGAGAAGATTCTCATCCTCTAGAGTTACTTCACCCTCGTCGTACTAAGAACTCAAAGGACCCATCATCTCATTTTAGGTATATAATCGACGAAGAGGTTCTTCATTTTCCAAATCACCCCAACAAAACTTAGTTTGATGACTAGATTCTAACAAACTAAAATCTCAGTTATTCGCTTCAACCAAAATGTTAAAGTTAGGTAGTAACTTCATGATGCTATTAAGGGAGATGTGACATGCATTTTTGGTTGTGACTTGAAGCTAAGGGCACTCCCACCGTAGAAACGTAAAGACTCGCTATTTCCTGAACCTTCAAGCACGCTAGAAACTAGTTCAAAGTTGACACAAATGAATATAAAGCTATTGTTGTCAAGTATAAACATCAGCCTTGAGTAGTCTTTGCCTCAACTTGTAATTTGGGTTACAAGCGCGTGAAGTTGAGTTGATAGATGACGGTGAGATCGATCTCATAATTGCATGACATCGATCTAAGTTTTAATCTCTATATGCTGTAAAAGGCTGAGAATTAAGAACCATTTCATACAATCTCCCCTTCTGTAACTCTTTCTCGTGGAGTCGTGGTCCTCGTCCCTATGGGTTATCAACCATAAATGAATTAAAACCAGAAGTGGAACTTAAGAAATTAACTCCAGCAAGTGAAATATTGGTCTATATTATGATATAAAAACTGAATAAGGTGATTATTATCAACTACTGCGTGCATTTTTATTCTCTTGTAACCAGATAGAGTTCAGAACTTATTGTGTATTCCGCGCAATTGGGAGCGAAACAGAAACAAGTAAACAACCTAAGTAGAAAACAATATTTAAGGTTTCAATTAATGCCTTGCCCTGCCAGCTTGAACCTCAACCATATGCTTCAGCTCAAACTAAGACTTAGCATGAACTTAAATGAATAGAACAGTCAATCAGTCCGTTTCAATTACTACATAGACATTATTGACTAAAGACCTGGACTTCTAGTCTTCTCCATGCTCCCTGCATCAATAACACTGATAATAACTGATGAGCCATAGCTAAGACTTTCTAGCTACATGTAAAGGATGTTAAATACCATGCACATTTTGACAGTTTTCAACTCGATTTGCATTGCCTAATTTTCCCATCACCAGCGTACTAGCTTCATGCTGCATACACAAACTGAATGGAGAGCTTCACAAGCCTACATGTCCTGACCCTTCTCTTTTTCATCAATCTTTTCCAACCTATCACTGTTGTAAGTTCATTTGGAAATGAAACCGATCACTCGGCTTTGCTCAAATTCAAAGAATCCATAGTCGCCGATCCACAAGGGTTCTTGAACTCATGGAATCACTCCGTTCACTTCTGCAAATGGGGAGGCATCACTTGTGGCAGACGACATCAAAGAGTAACAGCCTTAAACCTACAAGACGCTGAGTTGCATGGAACCATATCACCACACATCGGCAACCTCTCCTTTCTTAGGTTCATCAACCTTGGAAGTAATAACTTCTCTGGTAAGATTCCACAACAAGTTGATCATTTGTTCCGACTGCAACATCTCAATCTCAGTACCAACATGTTAGAGGGGGGAATTCCAGTCAACCTGACCTTCTGTCCGGAACTGAGCATCATCAGTATTGGAGACAACCGCCTTACGGGCGAAATTCCATCAGAGATTGGCTCGTTGATGAAGCTTGTGCATCTTAATCTTCAGAAGAACAATCTGTCAGGAGGCATCCCACCTTCCTTGGGAAATCTTTCATCAATCGCACAACTTTCCTTGGCAGGTAACAATTTGGTGGGTAGTGTACCAGAGGAAATAGGCCGATTGAGAAGCTTATTTGACTTTTCAATTGGTCTCAATAATCTCTCCGGTTTGATACCTCCCACCATTTTTAACATATCATCTATGAAAACCATCTCAGTTACGGGTAATAAGTTTAAGGGCAGTATTCCACCTGGTATAGGCCTAAACATGCCTAATCTCCAAAAAATGTACCTCGACTTAAATGAATTCTCCGGAAAAATCCCAGCTTCAATTTCCAATGCTTCTCAGCTTCAAATTCTTGATCTTGGGGGAAATAGTTTTGTTGGCGAAGTTCCCGCAAGTTTCAGAAATTTTCCCTTTCTCAAGGTGCTCAGCCTCCAGTTGAATAATCTTGGAAGTAATTCATCTAATAATTTGAGATTTATAACATCCTTGACAAATTGCAGCAATCTGGAGGTGCTTGCTCTGTCTGTAAATAAATTTGGAGGTGTTTTACCCAACTCTGTAGCCAATTTCTCAGCCCGACTGAATCAACTCTACGTTGGGGGCAATCAAATAGCAGGAACAATTCCTGAAACATTAGGAAATCTCAAAAATTTAATATTATTGACCCTGGATCATAACTTGTTCACAGGTAACATTCCAGCTTCTTTGGGAAAGATAAGCAAGCTGCAAATTTTATCTTTATCTACCAATAGATTATCAGGTTGGATCCCATCTTCCTTAGGAAATCTCACCCAATTGTTTCGAGTCCAGTTATACGCAAATGAACTAGAAGGAATCATTCCTCCTGATATTGGTAATTGTCAAAGTCTGCAGTTAATAGATCTATCACACAATAATCTTAGTGGAGATATACCACCAGAGATTATTGGTCTATCCTCCTTATCTGACTTACTCAACTTATCGCAAAACTCGCTAACTGGTAGCCTGCCTGTGGAAGTGGGTAAGTTGAAGAATATCAGGACACTTGACATCTCAGGAAACAATCTAACCGGAGAAATTCCAGAAACCGTTGAGGAATGTCAGAGCCTTGAATTTCTTCACCTACAAGACAATCTCTTTCAAGGTAGGATACCTTCTTCTTTGACTTCTTTGAAAGGTCTTCAGTATGTAGATCTTTCGAAGAACAACTTGTCAAGCCAAATTCCCAAAAATCTTCAGAGACTTCCATTTTTGATATATTTGAACCTTTCGTTCAATAATTTGGAGGGCGAGGTACCGAAAGAAGGAGTTTTCCGAAACATCAGTGCAATATCATTGGATGGAAATACCAAACTATGTGGTGGAGTTTCGGCATTGCGGCTACCAGCTTGCCCCATCAATGTACTAAAGAAGAAGAAGAAGTTCAATGGTTTAAAACTATATTTCACCATTTCTTTAGTCGTTGGATTCTTTCTTCTGTTTGCAATCATCTCTGCACTTTATTGGAGGAGGAAACCTCAGAAGAAGAAACCAGTATCTGAAGTGGCATCAATCAACTTCCTTCCAAACGTTTCATACCAGACACTTCATCAAGCTACTTGTGGATTCTCTCCGAGCAATCAAATTGGATCAGGCGGTTTTGGCTCTGTATACAAAGGGATTCTTGATCAAGAAGAAAACAGCGTTGTTGCCATAAAGGTCCTCAACCTTCAACAGAAAGGAGCTTCAAAAAGTTTCATGGCTGAATGTAATGCATTGAGGAATATCCGGCACAGGAATCTTGTGAAGATCATTACATGTTGCTCCAGCACGGATTACAATGGTAATGACTTCAAAGCTCTAGTATTTGAGTATATGTCAAATGCAAGCTTAGAAGACTGGTTGTACAGAGAAAACCAACCAAGGAGTGGTTTGAACCTTCTTCAAAGACTGAATATTGTTGTTGATGTGGCTTCTGCATTGTGTTACCTTCATGACCATTGCGAACCGCAAATTATTCACCGTGACATAAAGCCAAGCAATGTTCTTCTGGATGATGACATGGTTGCTTGTGTAAGTGATTTTGGGTTAGCAAGACTCATCCCAGCAACTGCAGACTCCTCTGAGAATCTAAGCAGCACAGTTGGGATCAATGGAACCATCGGATATGCTGCTCCGGGTAACAATTTTATCTGAGATTAAGATATGAACACGGATCTAAGTATAACAAATACCTGCATATATTGTAGCTTGAATTTAAAATCATACTAGTATGATACTTTGCGAGCTAGTTAGGTTCCAAATTGTACACAGTCAACTGATATACTTGATTGTTTTATGAATTGCAGAGTATGCTGTTGGTGTAGAGCCATCAACACAAGGGGATGTGTACAGTTATGGGATACTTGTGCTGCAATTGTTCACCGGAAGAAGACCCACTGATCATATATTTGTAGACGGTGACAATATCCATACTTTTGTTAAGACCGCCATACAAGGGAGAATTATGCAAATTGTGGATCCTGCTCTTATTGCCACTCTAGAAGAAGAGACTGCAACTTCAACAACAAACAAACAAGTGACCAGCATCCATGGTTACAATAATTTCGAAGCAGATGAAGAAAACGTCGACAGTGAGAGCTTAAGCAAGATGAACACTTATTTGTGGAAGTGCATTATTCCAACCCTTAAGATTGGACTTGCATGCTCCGAAGAATCACCAAGGAATAGAATGTCGATGGAGGAGGTCCTCAGGGAGCTACACCTTATCAAGAATGCTTACAATGCTATCGACATCCGTCAAGGGAGGCCAAGAAGAAGCTAAACATAAGGTGCTTCTATTTTCTTCTTCATGCATGATTAGTGCAACAAAATAATCCTCATATCATTCACTCATTTCCTCTTTATGACTGTATAATCCTCATGTTTTTGTGCAAAAACAGTATCGTATCATTGGTATGAGAAGCGAGGTGTCAACATTCTCTGAGTTGTATACTTGTACTACAGAAGACTTCTAAAGCCAGGATACTAGCTAGTGTACAAGAAATAAGTACTTGCTTCTAACAAGTGAATGCTTGATTTCAATTCCTAGGTTATGAGCTGTTTGTTGTGTACATTTCCTCTAATATCCAATGGAGACTACTATTGTTGTAAGCTTAAGTATATGTAACAAGTGATTCATATAATCCAATAGGTTTGTAAGAATTAATAGTTCTGTTTTGTGCAAAGGGAAACCAACCCGTAGTCCGTCAGTGTACCTTTATTTACAAAACGAAGCAATCAACGGACCCAATTCTAAATACCAAAACTTCACAGGGCACAATTCTAATTTAGTGGTGCTATTAACACACATATTTTTGCTATTAACACAATACAGTACGTCAAACCCAGCTCACGAAATATCAGCATCATAATTTTGATACACAGATGTGATAAAAGGCTTGCAAAGTCGCTCCTATATTTCCATATATACATACTTCGTAGTAAATTACCCAACTGTTCATAAAAATAATTACCTTAAATTTACGCGGGTATTAAAGTGAGTGGATACAACTTGTATAGCTACTAATAAGCGAGTGAGAAAACGTCATGAATGCACACTTTCTATGATGTTTTTCTAAAAACGCCATGCTCATAATGCTAGTGAAAGGCATATGTGTAGTAGTGCTTGTAGCTACTAATAAGCGAGTGCTTGATTTCAACATTTAGGATGAGTTGTTTGCTGTGTAGCTCTTCCCCGAGATCTGTTGGAGACTAGTAATGTTGAGGCATGTAACAAATGATGTAATAAGTGAGGCATGTAATCCACTTTGATTTATGGCAATTATCAGAAAAGTCAAATCAGTCCAATGCAACCGAGCAGTACACAGCACCTCTTTCTCTAAGAAACTAACATTTCTTGAAACACCTTACATGCATAATTGTCTAATTATGTTTTGCTTTCCTGATTGCACTTTCTGTTTCTTACTTGTGTTTCTTACTATTTCGTTATTCAGTCTTAAGGATCTAGTTCCTCTTAACCTCAAGGCTTAATTTAGTTAACTAAAGTTAGCTAGCAACTTCATGATGCTATTAAGGGAGATGTGACAATTTTGGTTGTGACTTGAAGCTAATTTTGATAAAAGAGACAATTTCATTAATTTGTACACGGTTAAAAGACGCTTACATCAATTTGTCTACTCATGACTAATAATGACTTGAAGCTAATTAAGAGCATTCCCACTAAAGAAACCGAAAGACTCGCAAATTTCCTGAACCTTCAAGCACGCTAGAAACTATTGAAAGGGCTAGTTCAAGAAGTTGATACAAATGAATTTAAAGCTATTGAGTTGTCAAGTATAAAAATCAAGCTTTAGTGGTAGTGCTAGCATCGACATCAGCCTTGATAGTGTTTGCCTTTTGACTTGTAATTTGGGTTACAAGCTAGCATGACATCGATCTCATAATTGCATGACACCGATCTGAGTTTCAATCTCTATATGCCTGTAAGAGGCTGAGAGTAAGAACTATTTCATACAATCTCCCCTACTGTAACTCATCCTCGTGGTCCTCGTCCCTGTGGGTTATCAACCATAAATGAATTAAAACCAGAACTTAAGAAATAAGTCCAGCAAATGAAATATTGGTCAAACTTCATATATTGGTCCAGCAAGTGAAATTACTGCGTGCATGTTTATTCTCTTGTAACTTATTCTGTATTCCGCGCGATTGGAGCGAAACAAGTAAATAACCAAAGTAGAAAACAATATTTAGGGTTTCAATTAATGCATTGCCCTGCCTTGAACTTAAATGAATAGAACGTCATGTCAATCAGTCCGTTTCAGTTACTTCTAAGTCCAGGTCTTTAGTCTTCTCCATGCTCCCTGCATCAACAACACTGATTACTGATGAGCCATAGCTAAGACTAGCTAGCTACATGTAAAGGATGTGAAATACCATGCACATTTTGGATTTTTGACAGTTTTCAACCGGATTTGCCTTGCCTAATTTTCCCGTACGTCACCGGCGTACTAGCTTCCTGCTGCTAACACGGACAGATTGGACAGCATCACAAGCCTACATGTCCTGACCCTTCTCCTTTTCATCAACCTTCATGTAGCAGTCTTCAGCTATGTCTCATCTACTCAAGTCAATTTTGTTAAGAATATAGGCCCAATCGGCCCGGTCCTTATCCTAGCAGAGTAGCAGCCCAGTCCAATTCCATCAACTTGAAGAACAAGTCACTCCACCAATTTCCAGCCTTTATATTCTGCTTTTCTGTCTTTCTTCTCAGTTTTGTCAATTTGCTCTTTGCTTGTATCAACAACCAGATTTTTCCAGATTTTCATTAGTCAAGTTATCAACTTTATGATCATGGTAGATTTTTAGCATGGTATCAGAGCTTAAGGCAGCCTGACCATTGCTTCATCATTCTTCTGCTGCTGCAATTTTTCATATAAAAAAAAAAACTTCAGAATTCTCAGATTTGTAAAATTACCAAACCAAATCATCTTCTTCGTTCTTTAGTTGCTTCAACTTTTCACAGTTGTATAATTACCAGTGATTTTCATCAATTTTTTGTTTTTATTTCATTCGTTCTCTTCAATCAGTTCTTGGAGCTTTTCATTCATCTTCTCAGCTGTAACCATGGCGATTTCTAACACCTGTAATGTTGTTTCTATGCGACTTGACGAAAACAACTATCTGATTTGGTCATATGTGATGCATCATCATCTTCGAGGTCATGGCCTTCTCAAGTTTGTGGATGGCTCTCATCCATGTCCTCCACCTTTTTCGGTTACTACTGATGGCAAGCACCTTGCAAATACAAGTGCTCGAGCGTTATGGTTTGAGCAGGATAGCTTTCTTATCTCCTTGATCACCAACACTCTCTCTGCTGAGGCTCTTGTTTGAGCCCAGTGGGTATTTTCGGTCCAGGACTCGAGACAGGTTTTGGATAGCATTTGGGCCAACGCCTGTGGCCTTTTTAGCCCACGAAGGGTGGCGAGGTCTGGCAGCACGCGACGAGGACTTTGTCCAAAAGATTCTGATGTCCCGCGAGATTCGATGTCCTCGCGGGATCTTTATTTTCAGTTCGCGTGGGACTCCACAGTACATGGCGAGGGAGAGTTGGAAATGGACGATAGTGCCCTCGGGATAAGATCGCTTAGTTTTTGAGTTCGCGTACGACACTACAGTGAAATGACACGAGGCGGTGAACAAGACCTAAGCAAGGTTGGTTTGACACGTGTTGCATGGAGCGCACGACTGGCGAGTTGATCGTATCCTTGTGGGATTCTAGTTGCCGAGTCCAAAGTGGATTGTGATTAGGTCTCTGCGGGTTGCTTACAGATGATTATATAAAGAAGCTCCACGGCTTACAGGAAGCTCTCTCTCTACAGACACAATCAATCAAATACAACAACAAAACAACTTTCAATCTAGTTGAAAACTCTCTCGACCTCGTAGAAACCTTCAGCGCTCCCAGGAGCCGATCTCCCTTCGAAGCCTTTTCGAAGCCCTGTTTCTAAGCGCCTCGCCGCCTAAAACCCTTCAGAGCTCTCCAAAACTCGCCCCTGATTTCCCTTTATTGCTCTGCTCGCTTTCACAGTGAGTATCGATCGACAGGTGACCGAGAAGACTTTGCTTGTAAATTCCTCGCCCGCGAGGTGGCACCGGAGCTCTCTTTCGCCTGGTTAGAAGTCAGAACGCGCACCGTTCTCTTTTCTCGTCCGCGAGGTGGCACGCCCCGCACACATTGTTTTACTTTTGGAAGCATAATCTCCTCTCTGCTCCAGCTGAGGACGTGGGCCAAAACATTGGCACGCCCAGTGGGACCGGGAGTTTAGTTTACTCGTAATCATAGGGAGGTCAGACGACTCCCCATACCGGAGATCTTCAATTTATTGTTTGAAGCATAAGTCTCCGCAATACAAGCCCCATAACAGCGCGGCTTGCAGATCTCTCACCAAAGAAGAGATTCTCGCTCGGTTCGGCAACCCTGACCATACCAAGAGTACAATGACAGATTCACGACCAACCCAGACGCAGGACCTACTTTGTCCACGGATGAAGTCCGCAAGATGTTTGAGGAACTAAGGAGCGATTTCAAGAATGAGATCGGCTCGCTCAGGAGTGAGCTCGGCTTGAAAGTCGATGCCACCCAGCAAAACGTCCAAGACCTCTCCGCGCAGGTTGCTAAGGATAAGGAAATCTGGCTCGCGAACCAGGAGAACCACGCTAGGCTCAGCGAGGAATTTAACTACGTGGCTGTCACAGTCAAGGAGGACAAGGATATGTTGACCGGCTCTCTACAAAGGATCCAGACAGAACTGGATCAGAGCAATGTGGCATTTACAAAAGCCTTGGAGGTCTAAACCCGTCGCCTGGACGACCACGACACCAAGCTGCAACAGCAGCAGGACGCTTCCTTCTTCGGAAGCAAGAATAGCATGGAAAAGCTTGAGGACTACAAAGAGCGCCATGATACCCTGAACACAAGGGTCATGCAAGTAGAAGATTGGATTCGGGCCCAAGCGCCAAAGAATCACGCTATGAACTATGCTAGTTCAAGCGTAGCTAAGGGCTCAAGGTACATCCCACCTAATGAGCGCCCTAGAGGAAATCCGAGGGTCGGGGCCTAGAAAGCCCCCCAATTCACACTGGGGGCCAGTTCGTCGAAGACACCACCCCGTCTACCCTCACCGAGCAGCCCTGGGGTCACACTCAGGGGCGCCGGTGTCTTCCCATCTCAAGGAACTGGGACAACAGATGACCCAGTTATCGCTTACTCTAGTTCGACCCCTAAAAACGTCGGGCAGGCCCCTAGCCTCTCTGTATGGCACGGCCACAACTAGGGGGCAGAGTCCGCACCAGTGACGGTAGCCGATTGGCGCCAGCTCATCTCGAGCATAGTCAAGGAGCAAACCGGAAAAGGTGATGCTAGCTTGCACTATCGTGACCCCTATCCTGATAGCTTGGCACAATATCCCTTCCCCCACGGGTTCAAGAATATCGTCTTCACCACATTCTCTGGGGAAACAAGGGAAGATGCAGCAACTCACATGGCCCGTTTCAAGGTCCAATGCGGCCAATACGGGAATGATGACATGCTCAAGCTCAAGCTCTTCGGGACTTCTCTGTCCGGGGCCGCCTTCACCTGGTACTCCAGATTGAAGCCGGGGTCAACAACAGATTGGCCCACCATGGAATGCCTCTTCCGCGAGACATATGGCACGATTGAGCCTGAAGTCAGCCTCGACTCCCTCACACAGATGAGCCAGCAGAGCATGGAGTTCGGGGTATCCTTCCTCCAACGCTTCAAGATCCAGCAAGCCAAATGCGACTACCTGCTACCTGAGCAGGAGGCCATTAAGCTAACTATCCGGGGGCTGGAGCATCGCCAGCGGCTGAAGCATCATGGAGAGCGCTTCAGTTCCATGGGTGACCTAATCAACAAGGTCGGTAGCTACGAGCTCATCTTGAACGAGTTGGACGACAAAGCCAACGCCTCCAAAGGAACCTACGTACCGGGTAAGAACCGGATAGAGGGGGCACTAAGCATGCAAGCCCCTGCTCATGATCCATACTATCAAAGGCCGGAAGGAGTTCATGCGGATCAGGATCTGGACGATATTGGCACGGTAGAGCTGACCGGCAAGCAGGTAGCTCATAAACTGAAGAACCTGAAGATGACCCGTGAGCCAATCACCATCCAGTCATTTGCCTGGACCAAGCCGGAGTACGAGGCGTACACCTATGATGCCAAAAACGCTCATTTGGTCTTTAATGACCTAATCGAGGCGAGGTACGTGCGCCTGGATCACAAGATACCGCCCAAGGAGGAGCTGAAGGACAATAAATACTGTGCTTTCCACAATGTCTACAATCATGACACCAAAGATTGTGTCAAGCTCCAAGACCAGCTGCAGACATGGTTAAACTCGGGCGAACTGAAGATGAAGACACCGGGTAGTACGGCCTCATTGGTTGATATAGACCATTTTCCGCCCGTAGTGGGCATGGTCGAAGTCAATTGGGCTGATCAGGCCCAGGACGACGAATGACGCCGAGCGCCCAAAAGGGGTCGCGAGGAAGGAGACGACAGTGCCCGCCAGCCACGTCGCCAGTACACCTACAACGAGAGTCTGGCACATGAGGTCTTAGACGATCTCAGAGAGGCCGAGCTCGTCACAGTTGCCAGTTCCTTGCCCTACATCGAGTACAAGGAGGGACGCGTTCATTGTAAATTCCATAACAGCTGGGGGCACAGGACCAGCGAATGCCGTCAGCTCCGAGACCAGGTTCAAGACTGGCTCGACCTCGGGTACATCCGCTTTAAGGATGAGGGCGACTTTATGATCGCAACGGCTGATTTCGCTTGGCCCCGCGTCGGCCAGCGAATGATCACATTAGACCTGTCACCAAATGCAGGACCACGCGAACCGCCGGGCCGAAATCGCAAACGGCCGACGAATAACTACATGGTCCCGGATAACCAGATGGGGAGCGCAGACGACCCAGCTCGACAGTTGGTCGCTAAGCTCGAAGCAGACCGCCCTTCCCGCAAGGATAAGGGCAAAGCAGTCATGAGGGAAGATGGACAGTTCCCCGTCAAAGATTCCCAGCCCATGAGCCCTAGGACTCGCAGAGAGCTGGAAAAAAGGATAGCACGTCTCAAGACGTACGTCGCTGCGCATTGGGCGGCAGCGATTCCCACATCCCCTGCCGCAAGCGAGATGGACATGTCAGACTCCAGCAGTGAGCGTCACAGCAGCGAAGCCCCGAGCCCTCGCGAAGGCGTCTTAACCAACCCCTACATTCCCCCGACGTCCAAATCGGCGATCAAGGAAGGGGTCTGGTACAAACAGCAGGGGGGTAAGGCAGTTACCATCAGCAGGTCTAAGAAGCGCAAGCTCCAGAAGCGATACGGCAGCATCCTACATGCCTTACTGGCTGTCGAAGAGGGCACCGTCCGCCCCTCACAGCTCGCACAGACGCCTGAACGGATGTGGCGGGAAGCAGAGGGTCTGCGCGCAGTTCTTCAAATGCCGCCAGTCACACCTCCAAGGATTTGCGAGCAGTTCAGCGACGAGTCTGCACCCAAGGCAAACGTTTTCTGCCGACTCACGGTTCCGCCAAAGCCGGATTCACAGCCTCCCAGGCGCAGGCCATCGCCACCACCTGAACGAAGGAGGGAGCCATAGCCTTCCAGGCGCGGGCCATCCCCAGCACCTGAGAGGAGAAGGGACCCGCTACCTTCTAGGCTCAGGCCGTCACCCGTACCTGACAGGAGGAGGGATCCACAGCCTGCTAGGCCCAATCCGTCACCAGAGCCTACCAGGAGAAGGGATCAGCAGCCTTCCAGACACAGGCCATCACCGGAGCCCGAGCAACGAAAGGCTCCGCCTTCTGGTCCTAGGCGTAAGTTGTTCATGACCTCGGACTCAGAGTCCAAACGTGAACCATCTCAGCTCTCACGGCGATAAGAACATCAAAATCCAGAGGCTGACGCCAGAAGGGAGCCGCCACCGCCACAACAGCCTCGGCCACGATGCACCCTGGAACCCGAGACTCGGATGGTTCCACGAGTGTCTGCCCTGCAGCGGTTGGCGAAAGAAGACAACGATAAGGCTCCTGCGGCAGCAGACAAACAGCCAGCCAAGGACCACCAACCTTCAACCAAGTCAGTATGGCGTCCCCGGCAACCCGAGGCTCCAGAGCCACCAGCAGCAACACCGGCACCCTCCAGTCCTAACCTCGCCGAACAAATGGCCCAACATTTCCGCGAGAATGAGGAAGCCGACGAGGCGCACTCAGAACCTCGACTCAACCTAGAGGAAGACCAGGACGAAGAGCAGGCATAATCATTCACCTGCAATATGGTAGAGGTCTCAAGATGGGATGTTGATGAAGGGTTTAGCCGCGAAGCAGACGCCTTTGCAGTGCTCGAAGGGGAACACGGGATCATTGACACGCCTTTGGTCCCAGTTCCTGAACAATTCTCTTTTCAGGTCGGGATGGTGTTCTTCATTTCGGAACGATACGCTCTTCCACCAAACACAACCTGCAGCGCGGCGAATATCACCATTAGCAGTGAGGACGACAACAGCATACCCCCGCCATGCAGCAGCGAAATGGGCCTAATTCCGGCCCCAACCGATGACGCCCCACAAGTGGAAAGTACAAGCAGCCACACACAAAGGCCAACTCTAACCTTTTCCACGCCAACTTTGGACATGGCCACCCACATGCGGCCACTGTATATCACTGCAGAAGTCCAAGGAAAACTGATCAACAAGGTCATGGTCGACACCGGTGCCGCGGTCAATGTTGTCACAACCCGTACCATGGGACTCCTCGACATCCCGCACTCGTTGATTCAAACCACGTCCTTAACAGTGAAGAACTTCACAGGACAGGTGTCTAGAACCCTAGGCTTGCTGTTTCTACGGGTCAAGGTCGGTCCGACATCACGGGTTTACACCTTTTTTGTCGCCGAGTGCGTTTCCTCTTACAGCATGATTCTTGGCCGAGACTGGATCCACAGAAGTTTTTGCGTGCCTTCCTCAATGCACCAAGAACTCATGATCTGGGATACCGAGAAACCCGCGGCCTTTCTCTATTTCCGCCAACTTCAACGACGCCCGATACTATACTACGGACTTGGGCCCGTTGGACGTTCAAGGCGTCGACAACAAGGGCCGCCCATACGGAGTAACGGCCTCCAATCTAACGCGATGGGGACTTACCCAGGCGAAGGACAATTTGCAACGTCCTCACACCATCGCGACTCTCACACCCCAATTTGATGGATAGTGCCTTCTCAGAGGAGGCACGCGAGGCTGGCGAGTCCTTGTGCGAAAGACTCCTTTCGTACTGGGCAGAACGCGAGGCCTACGACAAGGTCTCGACTATGGAATATGTCGATGAAGTGGTGGATTATTCCGATACCAAGGAGGAAGTTATTCAGTTAGCTCTTGCCGCCTTGGACGACACTCCACCCCAAGTCCGCGACCCCATTTTACAAGTTGACGTAGGGACTGCAGACAAGCCCTTACTCATTTCCATCAGCGCAAAGTTGGCGGAGGACGGAAAGGAAGCCCTTCTCGCCCTATTACGTGAGTACAGGGATTGCTTCGCCGACAAATACGAAGATATGCCTGGCTTGTCCCTGGACCTGGTCTGCCATCGGCTACCAACCTATCCCGACCGGCGTCCAGTCCGGCAAGACGGCCGATTCATGCGGACTGAAACTCAGATCGTGGTTAAGGAAGAGATCGAAAGTATGCACCGATCGGGTATCATTCGCGTGGCCAAATATAACGAGTGGTTGTCCAACGTCGTCCCCGTCCGCAAGAAAAATGGCAAGATGCGTGTCTGTGTTGATTACCGAGATCTAAACAATGCAACACCGAAGGACATATACCCCATGCCCGTGGCTGACCTACTCATTGACGCCGCAGCGGGGCACGAGGTGTTATCTTTTATGGATGGAACGGCCGGGTACCATCAGATTCCCGTAGCCGAGGAAGATCGACACAAGACCGCTTTCCGCTGCCCTGGTTTTGCTGGCGCGTTCGAGTATGTTGTCATGCCCTTCGGCCTTAAAAACGCGGGGGCAACGTACCAGCGCGCCATAAACCTCATCTTCCATGACATCTTGGGCAAGTTGATCGAAGTATACATCGACGATGTGGTAGTTAAAACCAAATCGCGAGCAACCCACGTGGAAGACTTACGGCAGGTGTTCACACGGATGCGCAGACATAACCTCAAGATGAACCCCGCCAAGTGTGTTTTCTTCACGGAGGCCGGTGACTTCCTTGGTTTCCTAGTGCACCAAAGGGGCATCGAAATCCCAAAGGACAAGGCACAGGCGGTAATCACCGCTTCGCCCCCCACTACCAAGAAGGAGCTCCAACAGCTACTCGGGCGAATCAACTTTCTCCGCCGCTTCATATCAAACGCGGCAAGGAAGGTCCAACCTTTTTCACCCATCCTTAAGCTCCAGGGGGCAACTGAGTTCGTATGGGAGCCCCAACATCAACAGGCCTTCGATCGAATCAAGGACTACCTTACGAACCCACCAGTCTTGATCCCGCCTCGCGACGGCGCCCCGCTTAAACTTTATATCGCCGCCGCCGATTTGTCCATCGGCGGACTCCTGGCCCAGGATGATGTGAACGGGGTAGAACATGCTGTCTATTACCTCAGCAGAGTTTTAATGGACTGTGAGACACGCTACTCGCCCATGGAGAAATTATGTCTCACCCTATACTTTGCAGGGTGCAAGCGGCGCCATTACATGCTTGCCTTTACCACGGTCGTAATCGCTCAATCCGACTTGGTCAAATACATGCTTTCTCGCCCTATCTTGCGGGGACGCATCGGCAAGTGGATCCTCGTCATGTCCGAATTCTCGTTGCAATATGTTCCGTAAAAGGCAGTAAAAGGACAGGCAATAGCGGATTTTCTTGCCCATCACCCACCATCAGAGCTCACAGCGTTTCGCGAGTTGGACTTCGCTACCGTGACACTCGCTCTCTGGACCCTGTACTTTGATGGTTCACGGACTGATACCGTAGCTAGAGCCGGGATAGCCATAGCCAATCCCGCTGGAGATCGCTTCTCCTACTCGTTCCAGCTCGATTTCAAATGCACCAACAACCAGGCCAAATACGAGGCGCTGATCATCAGCCTAGAGATTTTGTTAGACTTAGGAGTCCGCGAGGTTTAGATCTTTGGCGATTCTTTGTTGGTCGTTAACCAGCTGGTGGAAAAGTTCAAATGTTTAAGCTTGTCAATTGAGCCATACCTGCGCAAGGCATTTGAGGTGTTGGATCGATTTGACGACGTTTACATCAAGCAAATACCACGTGAATTTAACTTCGCCGCCAACAAACTCGCCCAGGTAGCGTCTGGCCTTAGCCTGAGAGACGGAGTGCGCGAACGTTTGCTCAAGGTCGAACGCCACACTCTTCCCTCTTTCATCGCCAGGGGGCAATTTCAGGCCTCCATCCCCGAAGTTGCAGCCTTGGACCCTATCGACGAGGATTGGCGGCTACCATTTATCGCCTACCTCCAAAACCCCAACGACGCCGCCCACTCCAGGCAAATCCATTTCCTCGCCTTAAACTTTGTGTTACACAATGGCGAACTCCGGCGGCGTGGGGAAGACAGAAACGACTTCCGCTGCGTATACGGGAACGAAGCTAAACGTCTCATGTGCGAAGTATATTGCGGAGTTTGCGGCTCGCACCAAGCCGGGCCCAAAATGCGATGGCTGATCCGCCGCCATGGGTACTACTGGCCAACCATTTTGAAAGACTGTATCGCCTTCGCCAGAGGTTGCCAAGATTGCCAGGCTCACGGACCAGTGCAACATATTCCCAACATCCCGCTGCAGCCCATCATCAAGCCTTGGCCGTGTCACGGATGGGCAATGGATTTCGTGGGCATCATTCATCCCCATTCCTCTGAGCAGCATAAGTTCATTATCGTTGCCACCGATTTCTTTACCAAATGGGTCGAGGCCGAACCACTCAAGGTCGCCTCTGCCACCTTGGTACGCAACTTTATTTTCCGCAATATCCCAGTCCAATGGCCAAGCGGAGGCTAGTAATAAGGTCATCCTTGGCATCCTCCGCAAGATGTTGGAGTTGAACCCACGCGTCTGGCACGAGGAACTCTACCACACATTGTGGGCCTACCGCACCTTAAAGCGCGGCCTGACGGATACCACCCCGTACGCTCTCATGTACGGTCATGATGCCGTCCTTCCCCTTGAGATCAATATCGCTTCGCTCCGCGTTCAGGAACAACATCAACTACTTGGCGAGGATTACGTCCAAGCCATGTGGCAGGAACTTGAAGCGCTGGACGAATACCGCGTCACCGCTTTCAACAATCTCATCCTCGAGAAACAACGCATTGGCCGCTCTTACGATAATGTCACGCGCGGACAGAGCTATGTTGAGGGCCAAAAGGTGTGGCGTGCAGTACTCCCACTTGGGGACAAAACAGACGGTCGGGGCAAGTGGTCCGCTAGATGGGATGGTCCTTTTATTATTCATCGTATACTTCCCAAGGGGGCATACCACCTGCGCGACTTGGACAGTACCATCCATCGCAACCATATTAATGGCCGCTTCCTCAAGCGCCACATTGCAGGAGTTTGGGAATGCGAGGATCCTTCACCTCCACCGGATCCCGCTACCACAGTCAATAGTGTTACGTGCCATCGCGTTTTCACTCCGCCGCCTAACACTAGGGGGCAACCCGGGATAGAAGACTAGAGTACATTGTAACATACCCGCCTGAAAAGGCCAGTATAAGATTGGGGCCTATTCCAGAGGCCCTAAAAAAAGATAGCTCTATTGTTTTCTTCATTTCTCTATAAATGTGCAAAGTCTAAACACAAAGACTAGTACAAGATTGGGGCCTATTCCAGAGGCCCTAAAAAAATAAATTCATTTATTTCGTCTTTTTGACGTTGTTCAATACAAGTTTCAAACTGTGGCTTTGCGGCCATAGCAATTACATTGACAGAAAGGTGAACTTAGACTATGTTTACATTAAAAAAAAAAAACATAGATCTACAGATACTGGAAGCCTTGTCCCGCATGTCTCGCAAGGCTAAAGAAAAGGCTGTTGTCCCGACCTTCACTCAAAATTGACAAACGTCTCGCTTCTTTATATCAGCACGAGCCTTGACACCGGCCTGGATCTAAGGCAAATGGGTGGGAAGCTAGAGGTCCAGTGGGTCAGGATCCCTCATGCTACCAACCATCCCTCGAAGATGCTCGTTTGAAGGGCAGGCAGAGCCTCACGCGCGGATAGAACAGCCGGCGCAAGGCAGAGGGTACCCAACCTTTGGTTAGGCCGAACAAAGGTTTGACCTGAGAGTAGATTTTCATAATCACTCTCGGCCTGAGAGTAGATTTTCAGAATCAGCAAGAGCAAAGAGTGAGAATGTATGGTTGGGGGCTTTGCTTTAAGCAGGGACAAAAGGATGAACAAAAGGGAATAAGAAATCATGGCGAGGGGGCAAAGACTTCACTGATACTTCACCCCGGCCAAGCGTTTCTTTTTGTAGGCGAAAAGGGCGATTGTACGTTCAACAGCTGTACGCCACACAATATTTGCTCCGAGATATGAGTCTTGGGGATAAGGTCGGACGCGTTATTCCATAATGACTACCCGTATTCCAAGCGGGTGGTTACATCGGGAACCTCCACCAAATCCTGGAAAAAGATTTTCTCCTGACAATTCTTACGCAACAGTTGACAAGAGCGGGAAAGTTTGATATTATTACAAAAGCTAGTACAAAAGGGGCAAATCACTAAGCAGACCTAAACACGCCTACAAATCCTATACAAATCTAAGAGCAGGCCTTCTAAGGCCAACTCTTCATCATATGCCTGGGCTTGGGCTTCGTCGGCAGCAGCAATAGCCGAGTCCAAAGCTTCCTGGGTCTCCTCCGCGGCCTGCAAGCGGGTTTCCACTTCCTCAGCGCGGGCCAAGTCTTGGCGAGCTTGAGCAAGCTGAGCTTGCAGCTCCGCTATCTGGGCCTCCAAGGCCTCCACTCGCCGAGCATAGCCAGTGCTTGGATTCTCTGAAGATGCTTTCGGGATGCCAACGTCACCAAGCTTGGCTAAGAGGTCTGCCATTTGATTACCTAAGGCTCGGCGAGCTTGCTCGTGGGAAGCTGATTGAGCACCGACATCCTGAACTCGGTGAGCCTGCAACTCGACAGCGTCAGCCAATTCCAACACATGGTCTAGAACAGGATTGCCGCCAGCGAGTTGCCGACCCAGAGCTTCGTGAGCCTCGCGGACGCGCCCCACCAAGTCAAATACGTTCATGTGTGGGCCTTGGCGCAGTAGCCCGTGAAGGAAAGACCGGGCTAGGCGAATGGGCTCTGGATCAGCAGGCGGGGTAGTCCGGGCTCGAAGATGAGCGGCCCGGGTACCCAAGGAAGAAGACGCCTCGCCAGATGTTCTCGTTGGGGCCGGAGTGGTTGGTTCAACCTCAGTAGCTGCCTCAATCTCCGGAACGGGCGGCGAAACCTCAGAGCAAGCAGGTTCTATCCCCACTACGTTGGACTGAGCCGTTGAGTCTGTTTGCAGAGGAGAAAGCTCAAGCAACGGTTGGAAAGCCTATGTTGGCACCGTCGAAGACACTTCGTTGGTCTGAGCCGCCCGACCCGGTCACAGAGGAGGGGCCCAAAGTACCAATTGGAGGCCTTCTGGCAGAAATGCCAAGGGGGCAGTGAAGTCAGAGAGTTGGGTGGACTGGTCAAGAGCTTCATCTTCAGCGAGAGCCGAGATAGGCTCTGGGATTAGACCAGTTTCGCTTGGAACGGCGGTTGGAGAAGCCGGTTGCACGATGACTTCCTCAATAGCCATGTCAACCTCCTCGATGGCCATGGTGACTTCCTCCGTGGCCGCACCAACCTCCTTGACGACCGCCCCCTCGCTAGCTACAGCAACTTCTTCGAGGGCCATCTCCTCGCTGGCTACAGCAACTTCTTCGAGGGCCATCTCCTCGCTGGCTACAACAATTTCTACAATGGCCATCTCCGGGCCTGCCACAGCGACTTCCTCGATGGCCGTGCCAACTTCCTCGACTGATACAGCAACCTCTTCGTCGGCCACAGTAACCCCCTCGATGGCCAAGGTTACTTCTCCAACGAGTGGTTCTGGAGGTGGGACTTCTGCTATCATTGTCGCCTCTTCAACGACAGCGAGGCGAGGGCGGGTGCGGCGAACCTGTCAAAGCCAAAGTTAGCGAGTCGTTGACTGGCTTTAGGAAAATTAATCCGAAGATGGTTCGCTTACCGGGTTGCTTACCAAGGCATACTCTCGTTGATACTGCTCATCCTCTAGCAGCTCTTCTTCGTCCTCAATGGGACGCTTTCACGAACTTCCACCGCGCGATGCCTGAGGAGAGTCAGGGGCAGTTTCACCTTCACGGCCTGCCACAGTTTCCTGTCGGACAGGTGCTTTTCCTCTGGCACCCTCAGATCTGTTGATTGTTCTCCGGCGGGGGGCAGACTGAAAAAGTAAACGAGAGGGTTAGGAAGAGGCATTCTGTCAATGGTTAAAGGAGGTTTGGAAATCTACACACTTAGTGACATACCTCGGGTGAGGGATCGCGTTCTCTAATGACGATTCCCGTCGGGCGGAGAGCAGCAGGAACTGGCGGGAGCGCAAGCCTAGTTCCCATCGCAGCCCCTGAACCCCTCTCTACACGATCGCGCTGGGCATCGAGGATGTCGCGGTCTGACTCGCCCAGAGTGTCATATAGAGGACGAAAGATGGCGGCAAAGACAACATCATCTGGGAACTCCCAATGGTTGTCGGACAAGGACCGCCACCAAGTGAGGTAGGCGGGGTCGACGCCCTGCGAAGGCTCAATCTCCAGCAAGTTGGGAGAAAGAGGGAAGATGTTTTGCAGCGGGGCGACCCGGTCGGACTCACCAACCTTCCTCCACGAGGTGTACTTATTGACCGAGTGGAGAAGCGGATAGGGAATTACTTGATGGAAGCCAAGTTGCCTCGCGAAGTGATTGGGGGCATACAGCTCGAAGCCTTGTTCATCCTCGGCGAGCTGAAGGTCGCAGCACGAAGTTGCTCTCACGAAGACAGTCCTGGCGTCGCTGTCTAAATCAGGGCGGGGGAAGAAGCCCGTTGATAGGATTTCAGGGTGGCGCCGACGAACCATCATGTCCATGGTGGGAGGCGGCTCAAGGTGGTTGTACAGGATGGAAAGGCTGGCGAAGAACGACAGAGGAGTTCGATTCGCAGCGTTCCTGCACACCACAAAGCCAAGCAGCCGATCCTCGGGCAGGAATTCCAGCGGGGCTCGCCGGAAGAGTGGAAAGTACAGCTGCGTCCATAAGTCTAGGATCCACAGAGGGCCACCAGAGAGATGGAAGGGCCTAAGAGACAGCAGGTGCAAGGTCCGGTAGAGCGCGCCCAGTACGGGTTGCCCTAGCCCTACTTCGACCCCATTATACAGTGCTTCGGTCAGCCTTGTCCATTTCCCGGTGGGCTTGTGAGCACTGCCGCAGAAGATAAATTTGTCGAGCCAATACTCAAGAAAGGCGATACCGCCTTCGTGCTGCTCCGCGTGGCCTATGTAGAATTTCCTCCACGCCCCATATGAACCTTTCAGGGCGCGGCGGGCCCCCAGGTTGCAGGTGTGTGTGAACTCGGTCGACGCAAAGTCGCCTGGCGCATATGGCTTTGCGTGAAACGGCAGCCCGGCAATGGCGAGGATGTCCAGCAGAGAGATGCTTATCTGCCCGAAAGGAAAATCGAAGGTGTTCGTGGCACTGTTCCATAGACAGGCCACGACAGCGATGGGTGCCCGGTCGGTGTGAGGGGGCAGTGAAAAACTCAGGGCAATGGCTTCGCGGATGCCGGTTGCCTCCCAGATCGTTTAGTCGGTCTGGAGGCGTTCCGCGTACCACGTCCGATCCTCCGCAGTGGCGCTGGGCCACTCCCCGACCCGGATATTTGTATGGGAGCGGGCTTGCCATGAGGCGAAGTTCCCCGGTTCGCGTCGTTGGGCCAAGATTGGTCGACGCACGGAGGCGGTTTAATGATTGAAATCAGCGGCGGATGGAGGCTTTGAAGGAGTCGGGCCGAGCAAGGCTGCCCCTGTTTCAAGGAAGTAAATGGGTGTTCCTTGAGGCGGGTTGCTGGTGAAACGGCGAGCAAGGCTGGTCGTCCAGGAGGTCGCCGCCGTGAGGCTAAGGTTCGGGTCGTTAGCAGCAGGTTTGGGAGCTATTGTTTCTGGTCGAAGTGAGGTCGGTGCTGGCGTTTGGTTGGTTGCAGAAGGCAAAGGTTGATTGGAAAGCGATGGTGAGATGTGGGGACCCGCATCGAGGTTTATAAAGAAGACGAACCGTAACGTCCCTGTCAATCAGTGGCCGCAACGAAAGGACGCAATGACGACCGAAACGTCAGCGCGTTTCAAAATTCAAATTCAAAAAGCCGTAATGATGAAGGGAGGCGATAACGCCGAAACGTCAGTACCTTTTGAAATACGCATTCCCATAAAAAAGCTTATTTAGGCCTTTTCGCTTATCCGTTGCGAAGTGGATTAAGCTCAAGGCCTAGGGGGCAATGTTTGAGCCCAGTGGGTATTTTCGGTCCAGGACTCGAGATAGGTTTTGGATAGCATTTGGGCCAGCGCCTGTGGCCTTTTTAGCCCACGAAGGGTGGCGAGGTCTGGCAGCACGCGACGAGGACTTTGTCCAAAAGATTCTGATGCCCCGCGAGATTCGATGTCCTCGCGGGATCCTTATTTCCAGTTCGCGTGGGACTCCACAGTGCATGGCGAGGGAGAGTTGGAAATGGACGATAGTGCCCTCGGGATAAGATCGCTTAGTGTTTGAGTTCGCGTACGACACTACAGTGAAATGACGCGAGGCAGTGAACAAGACCTAAGCAAGTTGGTTTGACACGTGTTGCATGGAGTGCACGACTGGCGAGTTGATCGTATCCTTGTGGGATTCTAGTTGTCGAGTCCGAAGTGGATTGTGATTAGGTCTCTGCGGGTTGCTTACAGATGATTATATAAAGAAGCTCCACGGCTTACAGGAAGCTCTCTCTCTACAGACACAATCAATCAAATACAACAACAAAACAACTTTCAATCTAGTTGAAAACTCTCTCGACCTCGTCGAAACCTTCAACGCTCCCAGGAGCCGATCTCCCTTCGAAGCCTTTTCGAAGCCCTGTTTCTAAGCGCCTCGCCGCCTAGAACCCTTCATAGCTCTCCGGAACTCGCCCCTGATTTCCCTTTGTTGCTCTGCTCGCTTTCACAGTGAGTATCGATCGACATGTGACCGAGAAGACTTTGCTCGTAAATTCCTCGCCCGCGAGGTGGCACCGGAGCTCTCTTTCGCCTGGTTAGAAGTCAGAACGCGCACCGTTCTCTTTCCTCGTCCGCGAGGTGGCACGCCCCGCACACATTGTTTTACTTTTGGAAACACAATCTCCTCTCTACTCCAGCTGAGGACGTGGGCCAAAACAGCTCTTATATTGGTAGTTGGCTGTGAAACTTCAATGGAGGTATGGACCATTCTCAAACGACGTTATGGTATAATCTCAGAATTTCATGTCATGCAATTAAAGTATGTTATGTAAAACATTAGAAAGGGCTCAGAATCAATAGACAAGTACTTGTTACGTTTAAATATATCAGAGATCGATTAGCTGTGGCAGGAGTTGAGATGAGTGATCTTGATGTTAAGTATTTGATTCTTTGTTGGTCTCCCTATTGAATATGGTCCTGCTAGACAAATTATTAGAGGCAAAAAGGGTATTGGAATGGAGGATGTGAGGTCATTGCTTTTATCTGCTGAGTATGAGATTGAGTTAAAACACAAAGCTTCATCGTTATCCCACCTTGTTACTCATAATGGCATGATGTCCAGTGGAAATGCATATTCAACTGAAATGCAATGGAATGCCCTTGTTGGAATTGATGTGCCATATCATTATTCTGTGATGCCCCTCTCAGATGTGCATAATGCATATTCTATAGCCTCTGGTGTTTCATCTCTCAACGCATATAATGTCTCTCCTAGCAATGCAATATCTCAAATCGAGTATGTCTCTCCATCTACTACAATGGCCACTAATACTAGATTTATTGATACATGTGCTAGCAGTATATCATCTTCTCGGTGCTGATCATCTTCTTTTCTGCCGTCTCAAGTCAGTCAAAACAATAGTTGTTGTGCTCGTCCAACTGGTATCTTTCCTCAAATTGGTGGAGGAATACAAAATGGTGGAAGTATGCAAGTTCCTTATGGTGGAGCAATATCACAACTGCACAATGACTCTCTACCTCAGCAAAAGGCAGGCTATTCTTGGGGTGTTGGGCATCAAACCTCAAATGTTGGTTTCTCTTTTTCAGGTTATCAAGGATTCTCATCACAAAATAAGACTGAGGACTACAATAATAGCTACCCCAATTTTCCAAGAAAAATGGGATTCAACAACAACATCAGGAACATATCGGAACCACGGAATTCTCGACAACAACAAGGCAAATCATGTTCTTCAGTAGAAAGCCAAACTTGTGACAAACCTGGACCCACTACCAGAAGAAAAGCTTTAGTCGACGAAAATAAAAAAACCAGGCCGACGAATTTTTTTTTCATCGGCTAAAGCGGACTTTAGCCGACGAAATTTTCCTTCGTCGGCTAATTTAAAATTTTCATCGGCTATGGTCAACTTTAGCCGACGATATTTTAATTTCGTCGGCTAAATAATTTTTTTCATCGGCTATAGTCTGTGAACTTTAGCCGACGAAATTTTCAAAAGTTTAACCGACGAAATTTTCAAAAGTTAAGCCGACGAAATTTTTAAACTTTAGCCGACGAAATTTTTAAAAGTTTAGCCGACGAAAAATATAATTTCGTCAGCTAAAGTGCCTTATATTTACAGATTTGGACAACAACTCATCTGGAAAAAAAAAAACTATACGTAGATCCTTCAAACGCAAAAAAGTCGTGAAATAAGATATGACCAGAATGGTGAAATACGTCTACGGTTGAAAAATCACGGTATTTCGGTAAAGTCTCGGTGCTGATAGTTAACTTACCCTTATTATTCACTATGCTGCAGATTTGGTGTTTGGTGTCTGATTGACTATTGTGATACCTTTCCGGAAGCGTAACGGCCCTACGAGTCAAACTCATTGCTAATTCCATGTCGTATAGGCCTTTTTGGCCATCCGAGTCCGTTTAGGGCTTCAAAATACAGTTTTCTTATTTTCGATTAGAGTTGAGCGTTTCGATCGAGCCTTTAACGTTGTCGGATCTAGTTGAATTTTTTCCCATAGACATATTTCGTCATAATAATCATATCTGACGGTCGAATTTTGGTTTGTGAATTTTAGTCATCGGAATCACAACGTGTCTACTATTTACCGTTATTCTGGTTTATGGGGAGCCCTATCGTCGGAAGGTAAATGCCTCAAAATTTTTATATGGGCAGTTGCGTCTCATCTACGTGAGAGTTTTTTGTGTAGAAGGTTTGACCAAACTACATAATATGGAGGGAGATATGAGCGTTTTCGTGTGATAAGTAACGATGGATTAGGGTTGACCGTTTCGATCGAGCCCTTAACGTTGTCGGATCTAGTTGAATTTTTTACCATAGACATCTTTCGTCATAATGATCATATCTAATGGTCGAATTTTGGTTTGTGAATTTTAGTCATCGGAATCACAATGTGTCTACTAATGTTGTATAACTTGTTTAGTAGATTATACAACTTTGTAAACCAACTCTACATAAGAAGCAAAATTATCAAAAATCTCGTGAAATAAGATGTGTTCATAATGGTGAAATACGGCTATGGTTCAAAAATCACGTAAATCGGGTAACGTCTCGGTGCTGATAGTACCGGTCAACCCTATTTACCGTTATTATTCCTTATGGGGAGCCCTATCGTCGGAAGGTAAATGTCTCAAAAATTTTATATAGGCAGTTGCGTCTCATCTACATGAGAGTTTTTTGTGTGGAAGGTTTGACCAAACTACGTAATATAGAGGGAGATACGAGCGTTTTCGTGAATTTATAGACTTTAGCCGACGAGATATTAAAAAAGTCGTCGGCTAAGGTAAAAAATTGTTTGGCGGTAAACCAAATTTGGAGGAAAATTTTCAAATGACTTTAGCCGACGGAAATATATGAGATATTAAAAAAGTCGTCGGCTAAAGTCGAAAAAAATTTGGCGGCAAACCAAATTTGGGAGAAAATTTTCAAAGGACTTTAGCCGACGAGCTTCATTACTTTAGCCGACGAATTTCACATGTTTCGTCGGCTAAAGTCTGTTTCCGCCAAAAATTTCGAAAAATTTCAAACTTCCTTTTAAATTTTTAGCTCTCTCTTTAACCTACTCCCCTCAAACATCTTATCTTCTTCTTTCTCTCACCAAGAACTTCACCCAATAACTTTTTCTTTCTCTTCCCCACCGAAACAAACCCACTCCCTCTCTCTTTCCTCTCCCTCTTCTCCTCCTCCTCTCCCTCTCCTCCCTCTTCCAACTCCTTAGATCGATCTGGTTCCTCCACTCCCCGACTCACCACCTCCTCCTCTCCCCCATTTCCGCCTCCACTCCCCGACTCACCACCTCCTCCTCTCCCCCACTTCCCTCCTCCTCCGTCCCCAGCGGAGCAGCACCCCCACTCGCAAAGTTCATCAGCAGCTGCTTCGAGAAGAAGCTGCTCTTCCTCACATTCGTAAGCTGCTCTTCCTCCTCCTGCTCCGCCTCCCTCGCCGCCGCAACCGCTGCCGTGTCCAACATTACCAGCCTCCCCCTCACCGCTTCCCCATTGCCTCTTAAGCAGCAGAAGCTCTCCTCCAGTCCCAAGCCCGACCCCAACAAGCCTCTTCCCCATTGCCTCGAAAATAAATAATTAATAAAAATAAATTAATATTTGTTCCCAAAAAAAAAAATTATTATTACATACTTTAGCCGACAAATAAATGTTTCGTCGGCTAAAACAAAACATTTAAGATATTCGTCGGCTAAAGTCTTGGACAATAGCCGACGACATATTCTAGATTCGTCGGCTAAAGTCATCGCCGACGGCCCTTTCCCGACGAAACCTTAGCCGACGAGCCTTCATCGGCTAAGATATTAGCCGACGAATTAAGCTAACAGGCCGACAAAATTTTTTCGTCGGCTAAAGTCCTTGTCCTGGTAGTGCCATTTGCCTACAAATGTCATCACATAAAATTTCAGCCTCAAAACATTACCTCAAGTTCTTCCAGTGAACATCAAATTAGCCAGAAACCTGGACATTCTGCTTGCGTTTCTACCAGGACCGGCCCTGGGCTAAAGCCCAACAAGCATTTGCTTTGGGCCCCCAAATTTAAGGGTCCCAAAAAAAAAATCCAAGCATATATATATATATATATATAAAAAGAAAAAAAGAAAAAAAAACATATATACTAAACATAACCTACGAAACTTACTTCTACAACTTTCCTGTCTTTTTCTAATTCCCTTTGATCGAAGTCTTTGGCTGTCGTCTGCTCACTCTACTGCACGCCCACACAGGGCCGTCCCGACCGCACACATCTGCTGTCTTTGAGTCTGAGTTCTCTCCGAGTCTCCGACAAAAGGTCGAAAGTCAAGTAATTAAGTATGTGGTATGTCCTCCTCCAATAGTCTAATGAGTCCAATCCCATAGTTTTTGCAATTTCATAGTTGAGAACTTGAAATTGAGAATGAGAAGGGTTTTGATTTCAATTAGGAAGACTGATTGTGAGACAGGTTTTGGTTTGAGTATTTGAATCATTGAATATTTGATTTCATGCCTTTATTTATGCCTAAAATTTTGTAGGATTATATTTTGCAGGGTGCTATATGGCTCCAATTATGAAGTATCATTCTGGGGCTAAAAAAAGAAAAGAGAAGTAGAGAAGAGAGGCATTAAAGAAACTTCAAGCATGATATATTTACAATTATTTAAAGGTAAGTATTAAACAAGCACAAACTTCTACCGATGAGAATGAGAATGAGAATGAGAATGTGAATGAGAATGAGAATGCAGAAGCAAGTCCAATTTTGAATGTGGAACAAGATTTGAATGAAGAACAAGAGTACCGATATTCGTAAGTTTCAGATTTTTGTTTCAATATTTATAGCATTTCATTATTATTTAGAGTTTTACTGTTATGTTATGTACACGCTTACTTTTGAAATACTTTTGAAATAAAAAAAAATGCAAATATACTTTTTGGCATGGAGCCCCAATTTTTTTTTTTCGCTTCGAGCCCCCAAAATCTCAGGGCCGGCCCTGGTTGCTACTGCAACAAACAGCAAGAGAACCAACTCCCAGCTTACAGATTTACACCAAAAGCTTTATCTGCTACCATTGGCACTCAACGAAAGCTACCCTTCATTGTCACTCAGCTACTTACCAATGCCTCTCAATCACAAGTTGTCAAGCCTATGTCATTTGCAGGTCCATCTCCACTCTCAATTCCTACTCACCCTCACTTGAGTAGTGGGCTACTTGATTCTACTCTGGATAAAAAGTTGATGAATTGTAGACAAGCCTGTGAGTCTATGAGTGTGGCGATCACGTCCTCTGATTCCACCTAATTGATATATATAGTTATATACTGTTCCAAACGGACTGCTGCAAACTAGTTTTTGGCTCCCGAAGCACTAGTTTGAGGGGGATGTTAAGAATATAGGCCCAATCGGCCCAGTCCTTATCCTAGCAGCCCAGTCCAATTCCATCAACTTGAAGAACAAGTCACCACCAATTTCCAGCCTTTATATTCTGCTTTTCTATCTTTTTTCTCAGTTTTGTCAATTTGCTCTTTGCTTGTATCAATAACCAGATTTTTCCAGATTTTCATTCGTCAAGTTATCAACTTTATGATCATGGTAGATTTTTAGCAAATTTCACTATAGGTAGCGAACAATGTTTCCAGGCCAGTAAGCCAGGGATCGACCATATTTACTGTAATATGTAAAAAGATCAATGTTTTCATATATCACTGGTCACTTGGTGACCCAATAAACACGAAACTTATTCCCTGCACCCCTGGGACAGGTGCACCACTCATCATACTTATACATTACGGGCTTGGGAGCCTATTCGGTGCACCACTGGGACATGTGCACCCGGGAAAAAACTTTTTTTACTCCCTCCACTTCTCATCCGCCATATCTCCTCCACTGGGACCAATCAATAGAACCCCCATCAGCAAACTGGACTGATACTAGTATCCACATCACTAACTTCTGGCTTGCAGAGGGTGAGATGCAAATAATGAGTTACACTGCTCGAGATTGTTATGACCAGAAAGGCGAGGGAACCTACCAAAACAGCCCCGAGTTAACACTGATTCCGCCTTATACCATATTTGCTGCCAAAAACACATTCATCGCGGTTGGCTGCGACACTTATGTAATCTTTACAGGATACCAAGGGGAACAAAGGTACATAACTGGGTGCATGTCCTTGTGTAACAGCCTTGGAAGTGTTGATGAGTCTTTCTCTGGCGTTGGTTGTTGCCAAACCTCCATCCCTAGTGGAATGAAAAACCGTACTGTCACATTGAGTAGCTACTATAATCACTCTGATATATGGAGCTTCAACCCCTGCAGCTACGCATTCATTGTGCAAGAAGGTCATTTTAGTTTCCCTAATACAAGCTTTCAAGAACTGAGTGTCACCGAACAAGTGCCAATGGTTCTTGACTGGGCCATTGGGAATGAACCAGACCCATGTGATGCAGCTGAAAGGAGGCAGGATTTTGCCTGCAATAACAATAGCAAATGTGTCAACCACGACAACAGGAATGGTTATGTTTGCAAGTGTTTTCCAGGTTATGAAGGCAATCCATACCTCCCGAACGGTTGCCCCCAATAAACATAACTCTAGCTGTTCAATATGCTGTAATATTATTTTCCATATGTGGATGGACCATCGAAATAGCGAAATCACTTCTTAGTTTCCAATGAAATTCTTCTGTTTATATCCATCTCTATTCAAAAATACTACATTGTGAGTTTCCTGCCCTGCTTAATTTGAATCCTTTTATCCTCAACTTCAACCATACAAACAATATCAGTGCGGTCAAGGCTACATCCAAGTCTCTTCCACTAACCAAATTTGACGACTACCATAAATGGCGTTTTTAAGTCCAAGTCCTTGGTGTCCCACCCAAGTCTTTGCTACATGTAAACAATGTTGAATGCCACACATTTGAAGATATCAACTTGATTGCATATGTTCTCATCACCACTCGATTAGCTTCCCTCCACTAACCATGGCATGGCTGCTTTCAAGTCTTCCACCTTTTACGTCCCAAGTCTTTAGGTCTCTCCCTGCTCCCTGAGTCAACAACACTGATAGATGAGGCATAGCCGAAGACACTGCTACATGTTTACGAGGTTAAATACCATGCATACTTCGAAAGATCAACTTGATTTGCCGAATATCCCTAATTTTCCCATCACCGGCTGACTAGCTTCCTGCTGCTTACACAAACTGAATGAAGAGCTTCACATATCTACATGTTCTGACCCTTCTCCTTTTCACCAACCTTCTCCAACCTACCGCTGTCGTAAGTTCATTTGTCAATGAAACCGATCACTTGGCTTTGCTCAAATTCAAAGAATCCATAGTCACCGATCCACACGGGTTCTTGAACTCATGGAATGACTCCGTTCACTTCTGCAAATGGGGAGGAATCACTTGTGGCAGACGGCATCAGAGAGTAACAGGATTGAACCTATCAGACGCTGATCTGAATGGAACCATATCACCCTACATAGGCAACCTATCCTTTCTTAGGTTCATCAGACTTCCAAGGAACAAGTTCTCCGGCATTATTCCACAACAAGTTGGTCAATTGTTCCGACTACGACGTCTCAATCTCGATACCAACATGTTAGAGGGGGGGGTTCCAGTCAACCTGACCTTCTGTCCAGAACTGAGTGTCATAAGTATCCGAGAAAACCGCCTTAAGGGCGATATTCCATCAGAGATTGGCTCGTTGACGAAGCTTGTGCTGCTTGATCTAGGGAGAAACAATCTGACAGGACGCGTCCCACCTTCCTTGGGAAATCTTTCATCACTCGAACAACTTACCTTGGGAGAGAACAATCTGGTTGGCACAGTTCCAGAGGAGATGGGACAACTGAGAAACCTATGGTTTTTTAGTATTATTTATGGTAATCTTTCTGGTATGTTGCCTCCCTCCCTTTTTAACATGTCATCTATGCAAGTCTTATCATTACCGGGTAATAAGTTCGAGGGTAATGTTCCACTTCCACCCAGTATAGACCGACACATGCCTGATCTCCACACAATGTTCCTCGGCGGAAATGAATTCTCTGGACAAATCCCGGCTTCTTTTGCCAATGCTTCTCAGCTTCTAGCGCTTGATGTTGCCAGAAATAATTACGTTGGACAAGTTCCCACAAGTTTTGGAGTTTTACCTAATCTCCAGTGGCTCAGTTTAGGGGGGAATAATCTAGGTAGTAATTCTTCTAATGATTTGGAATGTGTAACATTCCTCACAAATTGCAGTAATTTGGAACGGCTTGGTCTGGAAGGTAATAATTTTGGAGGTGTTTTACCCAACTCTGTAGCCAATTTCTCAACCCAACTTTCTGAACTCTACCTTGGGGGCAATCAAATAGTGGGAACGATTCCTGAAACATTAGGAAATCTCAACAGTTTAATATTCTTGGGCCTTGAAGACAACTTGTTCACGGGTATCATTCCGTCTTCTTTTGGGAAGTAACAAAATTTGCAAATTTTATCTTTATCTACCTATAGATTATCAGGTTGGATCCCATCTTCTTTAGGAAATCTCACCCAATTGTTTCGACTCCAGTTATACGCAAATGAATTAGAAGGAATCATTCCTCCTGATATTGGTAATTGTCAAAGTCTGCAGTTAATTGATCTATCACACAATAATCTTAGTGGAGATATACCATCCCAGGTCATTGGCATGTCCTCCTTATCTGACTTGCTTAACTTATCGCAAAACTCGCTAACTGGCAGCCTGCCTGTGGCAGTGGGTAAGTTGAAGAGTATCAGGACACTTGACATCTCTGGAAACAATCTGGCTGGAGAAATTATAGAAACCATCGGTGAATGTGAGAGCCTTGAATTTATTTCCTTACGAGCGAATCTCATTCAAGGTACAATACCTTCTTCTTTGGCTTCTGTGAGAGGTCTTCAGTATCTAGATCTTTCACAAAACAACTTGTCAGGAGAGATTCCAAAAGAACTGCAGAGCCTTCGGTTCATGAACTATTTGAACCTTTCGTTCAATAATTTGGAGGGCGAGGTACCGAAAGAAGGAGTTTTCCGAAACATCAGTGCAATATCGTTGGATGGAAATACCAAACTATGTGGTGGTGTTTCGGCATTGCGGCTACCAGCTTGCCCCGTCAATGTACTAAAGAAGAAGAAGAAGTTCAATGGTTTAAAACTATATTTCCCCATTTCTTTAGTCGTTGGATGCTTTCTTCTGTTTGCAATCATCTCTGCACTTTATTGGAGGAGGAAACCTCAGAAGAAGAAACCAGTATCTGAAGTGGCATCAATCAACTTCCTTCCAAACGTTTCATACCAGACACTTCATCAAGCTACTTATGGTTTCTCTCCGAGCAATCAAATTGGATCAGGCGGTTTTGGCTCTGTATACAAAGGGATTCTTGATCAAGAAGAAAACAGCGTTGTTGCCATAAAGGTCCTCAACCTTCAACAGAAAGGAGCTTTCAAGAGCTTTGTGGCTGAATGCAATGCATTGAGAAATATCAGGCACAAGAATCTTGTGAAGATCTTAACATGTTGCTCCAGCACGGATCACGATGGCAATGACTTCAAAGCTCTCGTATTTGAGTATATGTCTAATGGAAGTTTAGAGGAGTGGCTGCACAGTGAAAACCAATCAAGGAGTTTGAACCTTCTTCAAAGACTGAATATTGCTGTTGATGTGGCTTCTGCATTGTGTTACCTTCATGAGCATTGCGAACCGCAAATTATTCACCGTGACATGAAGCCAAGCAATGTTCTTCTAGATGATGACATGGTTGCTTGTGTAAGTGATTTTGGGTTAGCAAGACTCATCCCAGCAACCGCAGACTCCTCTGAGAATCTAAGCAGCACAGTTGGGATCAACGGAACCATTGGCTATGCTGCTCCAGGTAACAATTTTGCATAATATAATTATTTCATAAATTTAGATCTAAAAGTTTTATTTGAGATTAAGATATGAATACGGACCTAAGTATAACAAATACCTGCATATATTGTAGCCTGAATTTAAAATCATACTAGAATGATCATAAATGAAACTTTGCGAGCTAGATAGGTTCCAAATTGTACACAGTCAACTGATACACTTGATTGTTTTATGAATTGCACAGTATGCTGTTGGTGTAGAGCCATCAACACAAGGGGACGTGTACAGTTATGGGATACTTGTGCTGCAATTGTTCACCGGAAGAAGACCCACTGATCAAATATTTGTAGACGGTGACAATATCCATACTTTTGTTAAGACCGCCACACAAGGGAGAATTACGCAAATTGTGGATCCTGCTCTTATTGCCACTCTAGAAGAAGAGACTGCAACTTCAACAACAAACAATGAAGGGACCACGATCCATGGTCACAACAATGAAATCGAAGTAGATGAAGAAAACGTTGACAGTGAGAGCTTAAGCAAGACGAACACTTATTTGTGGAAGTGCATTCTTCCAACCCTTAAGATTGGACTTGCATGCTCGGAAGAATCACCAAGGAATAGAATGTCGATGGAGGAGGTCCTCAGGGAGCTACACCGTATTAAGAAGGCTTACAATGCTATCGACATCCGTCAAGAGAGGCCAAGAAGAAGCTGAACATAAGGTGCTTCTATTTTCTTCTTCATGATTAGTGCAACAAAATAATCCTCATATCATTCACTCATTTCCTCTTTATGACTGTATAATCCTCATGTTTTTGTGCAGAAACAGTATGGTGTCATTGGTATGAGAAGCGAGGCGGCAACATTCTCTGAGTTGTACACTTGTACTACAGAAGACTTCTAAAGCCAGGATACTAGTGTAGAAGAAATAAGTACTTGTTGCTTCTAACAAGTGAATGCTTGATTTCAATTCCTAGGTTATGAGTTGTTTGTTGTGTACATTTCCTGTAATATCCAATGGAGACTACTATTGTTGTAACAATAAGTATATGTAATAAGTGATCTATATAATCCAATAATTTGTAAGAATAGTTAAATTATCAAATAACTCACACACGTTACATATGATAGTGCGGTTTGAATCTATGACTTTAAAGTTGTTAACTAAACACCTTAATTAGCCAACTAGATCACAACTCACGGGCAAAGAATAGTTATGTTTTGTGTAAAAGGAAACCAACCTAGTCCGTCAATGTACCTTTATTTACAAAACGAAGATTCTAAGTACCAAAACTTCACAAGGCACTGTTCTAATTACTAAAACTCTCACAATTTTTTTCCGGGAAAAAAATTAATATAAAAAACAAAATATTTACAATAAAGTCTAGCTCACACAGATATTTTGATCTTCTTCTCCTACCTTCGTTTCTTAACAGCTTCGATTCCACACGCTCCTCCCACCAAAATCTCCGATGGCGAGTCTATGGCGGGCCGCGACGGGCCTGACCTACAAGCCCGACGACCACGACGGCGTGGAGTTCTGGTCAAACCCGGAGCGGACGGGGTGGTTGACCAAGCAAGGCGAGTACATCAAGACGTGGCGTCGCCGTTGGTTCGTGCTCAAGCAAGGCAAGCTCTTCTGGTTCAAGGACTCGTCCGTCACGCGCGCGTCGAGGTCACGCGGCGTGATCCCGGTGGCCACGTGCCTGACGGTGAAGGGCGCGGAGGACGTACTGAACAAGCAGTACGCGTTCGAGCTCACCACGCGCTCCGAGACCATGTACTTCATCGCCGATTCTGAGAAGGAGAAGGAGGACTGGATCAACTCGATCGGACGGTCCATTGTGCAGCACTCCAGGTCCGTCACGGATTCCGAGGTCGTTGATTACGATAGCTACAAGAACTAGAAGAAGAGAGGCTTTTAGGTTAGTTGTAATTTCAGCACGTGCATAAAAATCTCTCATTGTTGTTTCTTTTCTGGCTATATTGGATTTTATTGGGTTTTCTCTTGTGTTGAATTTGGCTGCTTTGATTTTTAGGGTTTAATCCCAATTTGGGATTTGTTATTAAGTTTGATTTGATTAGTATGGAAAGTATGAATTTTTTTCATGGAAATTCTTGTATGCACGACGTGTATTTACACGACACAATCTTAACCGTTCATGACTACCATGTTTCTATATTATTTCTTCTAATCCTGACCATCCATGTATGTATGTGAAGATACACGCCGTGTGACGGAGTTTTTATTAACCGAGTTATTGTACCTGCAACAAAACTCCAATCACATTAAAACCCTTTTGTATCGCATGTAGTATTAGACAAATAGGGATCGTTTTATCCGGGGAATCCTAGGGTATTCAATTACACAAAGTGTCACATAACAAATTGGGGGTTGAAAAATATATTAAATCCTACTGAAAATTTCACAAATAAAATAAAAACCTAATTTTATTATTTACATGATCTTCATCTTTCACACAACATGTCACAAAAAACTCATTTAACAAAACCAACAAAGAAACATGGCAGCAATTTTCGACAATCATTCTAATTTCATCCTAATTCCAATTTAATTAGAGCCTTCGTGGTTATTCTAATCATGCAAAACTCCTTAATTATCTAGAACTAGCTTCGTGCGTAATCCTAGACATAGTGCTAAATTTTTCAGAAACACTTCGTGTAGAATCTGAAACAAGAAACACATACACACAATGAGTTTAATTGGAAACATATTAGGGAGTATGGCGTCACCTCATCTCCTTTCTCTATGTAAATTTTCTGTATTACTCTAGCCCTTTGAATAAACATAAGGAAAAACAACTTCGTGTATGTTTCCCCTTAAATTAAATTCGGCAATTGAAACCAATACACAAGGGACAGCCATGATCAAGGCTGCCTTCATGCATCGATTTTTGTGCATACGAATGCAGAAAATTAATCAAGATAAAACAAGAACTCATGTATTTTTACTGCCCTATTCCTTTACTAATTTCATTTCATGCTATGAACAAATAAGATATCAAACAACCAAGTAGCAAATTCGGAAATCCAATATCAAATTATTACACAAAATTCCAACAACAAAAATATGTTTACACTTCATAGACAAAGTAAAACAAATCAATAAATACATAGCCATGAGAAAGGATGAATCACACTTTGTTGAACCTTGAAGAGGGCTTGACAAAGTGACGTCTTGATGGTGATGGAGGATGGTTGTGGCTTGTGAATTTACTGAATATTTTTGGTAGGGATTTTGACAGAGTTTTGGCTAGTGAAATATGAGAGACAAAAGATGAGAGATTACAAAGTTGTCAAGCTATATATAGGGAGCAAGGGAGAGGGAGATCGGCAGCCCTAATTCTCCTTGAAATCCTCTACAAATTTTCAGCAATTATCTTGGAATAATCTTGCATTTATCTCCTCCTTTCTTCCTTCAATAATTTCGGCAGTTTTGCTCCTTGATTCCGTGCAAATCTCCCATGAATTTCTCTAATTAATTCGGTTGAATTATCACTTCAACATTCCTTAAATAGATAGACATGCACCTGCCCTTGATTCCGTCCTTGCTTCCCCTTGAAATCCTCTTGATATTTTCGGCAATTTAATCCCTTAAAGCTTGAATTTAATCTTCCTTCTTTTCCTCCTATCTTTGCCGAATTCCACAATATTTTCTTCCTTTATTTTGGCTGATCTCCTTCCTCCATAAATCTCTCCTTATCTTCAACCGAAATCTTCTTCTCTCCAAGGTAATTCGGCAATTACTCCCCATGGTAATTCCTTTGATTTATCTCCACCTAAAATCAAAAAGAAATAATTAGGATAATGGAGGAATAAATCATTTAATAAATTTGTCCTAATCTAGACAAAAGTTGTCATAAAAAGACATAGATGTAATAGATAGATAAAATCACTAGATAAGGAAAGTTTCCAATTCAAAACAGGTTTCCTAGTCAAACTAGGATTCTTCACATTTTCAGACAATTTCTGCGTTTTATGCTCATTTCACAACTAACTCTGCCAAAGACTCCTAACATGACTCAATGACTCTATATTACAATATTAAGGGCTAAACATTGCATAAATGTGGGTAAAAACATATTAAGAACGTCGCACACTGTGCTCCTATCACCGTGTACTAAAGATACTCTTTTTTTTTCAAGGATAAAGTTTACTGCTTTGATATATTGATTCAATTGAGTCTGGTGTGATTAATTTTGGGTTATCAAAATTGGATATGAATCTTGTATCATTAGTTAAAATTGGAATTTATGCTTTTTTGGTAATTGTTGAGAATGAGAATGTTCTACCCAGAATTTATTTTGATTTCCAGGGGAATCCAGAAATTGAAACCTTAGTTTTACACAAGGTGATTTTTTTTTTTTAAACGAAAAAATATGTTAGATAAAAAAGATAGCACTTCACATGAAGCCAATGTTCTTAATCTAAAGTTGGGATTACAACATTCACTGTTCCACACCCACGAATGCAGCCTCGGCCAAGTCAATAGCGCGAGCAAGACCTGCAGCTTTGTTTTGGCACTCTAGATTCTCATCATCTGGGTCAGTGTCCGCTACTATTCCTGCACCAGCTTGGAGATATGCAACCCACTCGCGGCGGGTGTTGCCATTGCTGTAGAAGTACATTGTGTCAAACCGGGGCGCTGTTGGGATTACCATGGTCCTCAGAGCTAGTGCAATGTCCATATCACCAGAGAATGAAATTGTTCCAAATCCGCCACTGTACGGGCCGCGCCTGTTCACTTCCAACTTATCTATAAGCTCTATGGCCTTCATCTGCATTACATCATGAAAACGATGATACTGATCGATGAGAATCCAAATATCTAAAAACTCAGATAGGCTACATAAAGGAAAGAACATAAAAGTCTAGTGATTTACCTTTGGAGCACCACTGACAGTACCTACAGGCAGTGCAGCTCGGAGCGCGTCCCAGCAACTGAGACCGTCACGAAGCTCTCCGGTGACCTGCATGATATCTCATTACCTTAGCATCTATTTGCACTGGGGTTTATGTTAACGAACACATTGTGATCACAGAAAGAATACAAGTAATAGACCTAAACTCAATCAACTCATTGAAATAGAAAGTTAATGGCCAAGTTTCACTTAATTAGCTAATCTGAGGAGCTACAGAAAATCTTTACAGCAGCAAGTCATGTCTTTACTATCACATAATAAGTAGTTACTAAAGTCATAGGTGCTCACCGTAGAGCTGATATGCATGACGTGCGAGTAGCGTTCTATGTCCATTAACCTGTCCACCTTAACAGAGCCAGACTTTGAGACCTGCATCAAACCGCATCACCAGAACCAGTTTATCAACTCACATTATCACTCCGATTATAGCATCCTACAGTGAAAAAAATAATTTCCACTCTTAGATGATGGTTCAAAGACAAACCTTCCCAACATCGTTGCGTCCTAAGTCCACCAGCATTATGTGTTCGGCGCATTGCTTCTCGTCCTGCAGAAGCTTAACCTCCAACTGCTGGTCCTCTTCCAATGTCTTGCCTCGTCTCGCAGTTCCGGCTAATGGCCGGTTGACAATCTTCTTCTGTTTACAACATCATACCAAAGAAACATTCTCATTAGTATATACTTACAGATTTCACCCAAAAAAGGGTATTCATCTGCACAAATAATCAGAAGTAATGTAGAAGAATGATTTGTCAAATTTACCTTTTTGGCACTCATTAAAATCTCTGGACTGGAAGCTACCAGTATGCATCCTCTAGCCTGTTCAAACAGAAATATAAGAAAGGAACTGTCAATTTTAGTTTACATTATCCACCAAACCAACAACAGAAGTAAGTCACAATGACATACACCCTAACCTGCAGGTAAGTCAGATAGGGACTAGGATTTACTGTCCTCAGGGATCTATAGATTTCAAACGGATGGGCAAATGTACGCCGTTCGAATCGCTGACTCAGCACAATTTGGAATATATCCCCGGACAGAATATGCTTCTTTGCCTGCTTCACAATGTTCTTGTATGCCTCGCCCGTCATGTTGGAGATAGTCAGAGCTTGATCAAATTTCTGAGTTTCCAGACTGAAAGCACCTGGAGAAATCTTTGGCCTGACAATTGACATTCAAATCAATTAGCTCTGAATCAAAGTACAACTGATGAATGTAACTATAAATAACAAGTACAATAGTCACTCACGACTCTATGTCATGGACTCGAGCCACTAAATTTTCCAACCGTCTTGCTCCATCTTTATACGCTTTCTCAACCGAGGAGTACCTGTCTAACCTCACCCAATGAATAGCATAGATTTTCTGAAATTAAGGAAGCAACAAAATCTCATAAGTACCTCAGGAATCGATAAGTCGGTACTGAATCCTAAACGAGCAAAAAGAGTGTAATAGCTTCCAAGGAGGCGAAAATTATTTTAGTTCAAACCTTTTACATTAAAGATGAATCAAAATTTCACACAGAAAGACTGAAAATTCGAATATGTACCTTCTCTACATGATCAAAGACAATAACATCTTCATACAGTCCTAAATGCATGTCCGGTAGATTCCTGTCATCCTCCGGAGCCTTCGAGAACGGCAGTCTCTTCTTCTCCATGTACCGGACTGTGTCGTATGAGAAGAATCCAACCCATCCACCTGTCCATAAACACTTGATTAGAGGTTATCTTAGGCTAGTGTTATTAAAACCTACACAGGTTACAACTCTTACAACACTCTTAAGACCTGAAATGAAATTGAATTCGACTAGTGGAATTATAGTAAAACTATGAAATTATCATGAATAGTACATTGTAAGCTGATCCATACCACAAAAAGCGTCAGGAAGTTCATCGATGAGCTGAGGCCTCCAGTTATCCGAGATTCGTTTCGGAACCGCCATGGGATCCTCGACAAACTGCTCAATAGAACAGCCTGCTTCATGGTCAAGAACAGTCACCTTATTTTCTTTTGCAACAATTTCCATTGCTGGTTGAGCACCAACAATGCTGTACCTCCCCTGGCATAATCAAAGCAACAATGAGTCATAATGAATATCACTCAAAACAACCTGCTTCTCAAAAACCATAGATACCAACGCATGTCTATCAGAGTCAAAAACCTGAGTGCTCTGTTCGACTGACTCAAACAGAAAACTTGGGGCCTCTCGATCATCCTCCTTCACCAAACACCGATATGCAAGAACCGACGTGAGTTGATCAGAGAAGAGGCACCGGTAAAGAGGAACAAGATTCCCATGCTTTGATGCCTCTTCGAACTTCTTTGCATCAGTTGCTGAAAAATGAAACAAAAAACAAACAGAAAACATCAGTTTCCCAAAAACATACCAAATAAAAATTAAAAAATCTCCACAACATCATGAGATTGATACAACCAAATTTCTCAAATTTTCTTCCATTAATATTCATATAAAAGAAAGAAAAAAACCAACGTTAAAGTTGGTATATATCTTTCTTACATTTTCTGCTAACCAAACATTTATGAGAAAATAAAGAAAGCCAGGAATTTTGAATCCAAAACTGAATCTTTTTCAGTGAATGAGGTAAACTCAACTGGCTTTGCTTAATACACGAACACAAAAACAAGAACAAGAACAAATTCAAGTCTTTTTAGTCACCCTTAACTTGTGAACAACCAAACAATGAAAAACAGAGCAGGGCACGTTGGATTTACTTATAGACTGGTTCTTCTGAGAGCAGCATCTGATACTCGGGACGTAGTTCAGTTTTGGGACACATGACAGTGTCGAGCTTGAGGTTCTGGTTGAAATGCCGATGACCGGAACAGGACACAACCGGTGAGTGGCCGGGGTAACCAAGCGGTGAGACAAGCAGAGGCCTTGCATGATGTCGGAGAAGTGAAAAGGAAACGGTCGGTAACTGAAGCTGAGGAAGGGCAAGGAAACGAGGGTGCTGTCTTGTTTCTGTGAAAGACTGGAAGCTCTGGAGAGTGGTGTGAAATGTGCGCATGCCAAGGGGGTCTATTTATAGTAGTCCTGTATGACAGGTAATGAACTTTTTTCCATTTTTGACTTTGTGACATTTTTTACAAGAAATTTGGGCTTCTCAAATAAAAAAGGCTAGAAATTGGGGGAATGGTGAGAATTTTACCTTGGGTTTTTCACCTAATACTAGTTACCATTAATTTGGTTCTTCATTCCTTTAGCTGCAGAATCGCTAGTCTGAATTCTCCATAGAAATGGGGATATACCATAATAGGGATTTTTCCAAATTAGATGGTCTTATCATAAAAGAGTAACCAAAGAGTAATTTGAAATTCATGTTCTACTGAGACAATTTGGTTTTTCAAACGTATGTAGTTTGTGTTGCACGCTATGTACGTAACACGTTTCATAATATCTAATGATTGGCCAACACGTGATGTAAACAACGTGTAATGTTAGATCTTCTGAAAGTAATATTTAATAAACGATCATCCAATAATGTCTGTAGTTTAAATCGTTTGCTACGCGATGCATTTTGTAGTATCTAGCTAATGATTGCCTAACACACTGTTTAAACAATCTGCGGTGTTAGATTTTCTCAGAGTTACATCGATTATGCAATCATCCAACAACGTCTGTAGTTTAAATCACACGTTACATAACGCATTTTGTAGTATCTAGCTTATGATCGGCTGACACACAGGGTAAACAATGTCCAGTGTTAAATATTCTCAGAGTTACATTGAATAGACAGTCATCCAATAACATTTATGGTTTAAATCACATTCTATGTAACACATTTCGTAATATGTAATGATTGCTAGCTAGCTAACACACGAAGTAAACAATGTGCGGTGTTAGATATTCTCAAAGTAAAATCAAATAGGTAAATCTAACAGTATTTCTAGTTTAAACCGCACTTTATGTTTAGTAATATCTAATAATAGCTGACACACCATGTAAATAATGCGTCGTGTTGAATCTTCTCAAAGTAATTTTTAATAGGCAATCATTTAATAGAATCTATAGTTTAAAACGCACGCTATGTAACTCATTTCGTAATATCTAAGAAAGACTAAATACGTTGTAAACTAATCAAAGTAACATGTAATAGGCAATCATCCAATATAGTAGAACATAAACTTGTAATTACAAGTGTTTCCACACAAAATCTGGAGGCCAAAAATAAAGTGAACAAACAACAAACTATGTGAATTCAAGATACATTCTATCATTTGGTTACATCTAATATTCTACAACAGAAATAGTTAATCACCATTGTTTCCACACGAAATCTGGAGGTGAACACAGACTATAAATTTTAGATACAATCTATTGTTGTTTCAACAAAATGTACATAATTTAGTATTGCCACCGAGAAATTTCTACTAAGGAGACTGTATAGTAAATTTAGTGTTGTTCTTAGAGTAAGTATTTTACAGTTACAGTTTATGACGTATTTTGCTTTGTAGTGATATTTTTCTTTGGGAATTGGTTCTATTATATATGTGATTCACCCAAACAAGCACAATGAATAAAGGTGTATAGTAAATACTTACTGCTCAGAGTAATTATTTTACAGTTACTGTTAATGACGTATTTTGCTTTGTGGTCCAATGGCATAGCGTAGTTAGCTAGGGACAAGAGGGTTCAATTGAACCCTCTCAAGTTTTAAAAAATCTTAATTAGCCTTAATGAAGATTGAATGTTAATATAAAAAATCATAAATTGACCCTTCTCTTTTGAGAAATCCTTAATTAATCATAAATATTCTTCAACACCAATGGATTAAATTCATTTTACCCTCCTGAGGTTTGGGGTTAACATTATTTTAGTCCTCGTTCTCTTTATTTTGAAAATTTACCCCCTAAAGTTTTCAATTTTCATAAATCATGTCAAATTGCTGAAATTTCATTTAATTTGGAATTAAATTTGTGTTACTTATCTAAACAAAATTATGACATTGCTAGAGTGACTAAAAATGAATTTAGTTTCTTAGTCAATAAACCCTTCTAAGTGAGATTTTTGGCTACACCATTGTTTGTGGTGGTATTTTTTCTTAGAAAATTGGGAATTGGTTTTATTCTATACGTGGTCCACCAAAAGAGATACAATCAAAAGAGCTGTATAATATATACTTACTGCTCGAGTATTTATTTTACAACTAGTCATATAAGGGCGTATTTTGCTTTGTGGTGGTATTTCATCTTTGAAATTGGAAATTGGTTCTATTCTATCATTGGCCCACCAAAACAAACACAATCAATGAGAAACTGTTCAACTTGGACACCTGAAAATATGTAAGTGTTTTCCCCTTTAAATAATCTGAAATGTCTTAAAATATGGAAGCAATTACTCCATTCAATAAACTGAAATGCTATGCCAGAAAGTGACTGAAAATTAATTTAGTTTCTTAGTCAATAAAGCTTGACCATTCTTCGTAGGATTTCTGGCTACGCCATTGTTTATGGTGGTATTTTTTCTTGGGAAATTGGGAATTGATTCTATTCTGTCCCTAGTCCACCAAAATAGACACAATCAATAGAGCTGTATAATAAATACATACTGCTCGAGTATTTATTTTACAGCTAGTCATATAAGGATGTATTTTGTTTTGTGGTGGTGTTTCATCTTTGAAAATTGAAAATTGGTTTTATTCTATTCTTGGCCCACCAAAACAAACATAATCAATGAGAAACTATTCAACTTGGACACCTCAAAATATGTAAGCATTTTTCCCGTTTAAATCATCTCAAATGTTTGAAAATATGAAAGCGATTTATTCATTATAAGTTGTTATTTTGATTCCATTTTCTCTTTTCTACTATTTTTTACAAGAAATTTGGGGTGAATATGGTTTGACTACTTTCCTTTATCTACATAATTGCTTATCCGATTTCAAAAATGATATGGCATTACCATAGAAGAGTAACCCTAAATGAAGCGGCAATTACTCGTGTAGTTTTATAGAATTATAATTTTTTGAATATATAGAAATTTTATTTTTGTTGTGTGTATAATTTAAATTGAACTGTAATATCTAAGTAAGTTTATCTCAGACGTTCAGAACATACGATCTTACTATATCAAGTATCAAATTAAGTAGCAGTCAGATACTAAAAGGCCTTTGCTATTCAACTCGACCATTCAACATGGGTTTAAGAATGCACATGTAAAATGTTTATGTTTAAAGGTGCACATGTAGCATACCAAAGTAATGTTTAGTCGGTACAATGTTTTATATGTATAAAGGATGCACACCACAAATAATCGTATTGCATAAAGGGAGGGTTCTATCATGGAGACTTCATAGTTGATAGCACCAGGCCACCAAACCCCCAATTGTATTTTGTAGATTTATTTCCATACATTGATAAAGACAATCATGAGCACAAGGATACAAACCATGCCAGGAAGTGTTGCTACTTATAGGAAGTTTGTTTGTTGATGAAAGACAAAGGCAATATTTACAATGGAAAGTACAGAGAGTTCTGAGATATCAAATTCTAGGCCAGATTGTTTATCAATCAATTTGTCACAGGCAACCAAACTAAGACTGGTACGATTCTGGGACTATCATCTGACGCGTTCGGTAACATGGACTAGACATGATTTCTAATTCAATCTTGTCAGACCTTGACTAGATTAGATTTCTAATCCATGTCACCTTTTTAGATGGATTTCTAATCCATGTCTGACAGGAATAAAATTGTCTGACCCAACCATATCTGGGTCACCAAACATGACATATGGCCAGATAGGTAAATTTTTATCATGTCTGGGCCTTATATCCGGGTAATCAAACACGGCCGATGGTTTTGAATGACAATGCCGTAATAATAAATTGTGTAACCAAAATTCAAGCATTCTATCACTAATGAATGATGACGCTTATACCAAAAGAAAACCATCACTCATAACGCAGTAAAACAAGTTTGAAATGTTTGTGTTTATTAGATCAATTGTTTCCAGAGCAATTGCTCTAAGTCGATTCCCTTTAAATCTGGAGTGAGCAATATCCAAACCATTGCTTCCACTTTCTTGAGCTGCAAGCGGCCTTATATAACGACAGTTAAGGTAAAAAGAACTAAAAAAGATTGCTGCTATATCAACAAAGGTAATAAACTCAAGTATCCATTTGGACATGATTGATGGTGTATGTGTAAACTAGTATCTGAGCCAATATGTATGTATCTATCATTTTCTCAGATAAACCTAAACGATGCTTCAGAGCATATCTGTTAACCCTGACAAACTTGAAAAAGTTGTCATGTCATCTGTGAAAGGAAACGGGTATGGCAAGCAAACCAGCAACCCCAAGAACAGAACTAACACGCCGGCAGCAAAATACTTGTCATCAGGATCTGTAATCTCCTCAGCAAGAGGAGCAATTGGCCCCCGCTGTAAGAAGAATATCAGAGCTACCCAATAGAATGCCACATCATTGATTAGTGAAGATAATCCGAGCAGCACGATTGAGAAACCAGTGAAGCGAGCTGAAGCCTGCAATAGGATAACGATCAAGTATTTTATATCAGATTTTAGCCTTCAAGCTTCCAGTTTAACTTGTAACGAACTCTGGATGGCACATACCTTTCTTCCCCAAATGGCAAAAGAAATTCTTCCCCCATCAAGTTCTCCGGCAGGAATACTGTTAATGGCATTTATAAGGAGTCCAGCCCATGCCCATAACAACAGAGGATTAACAGATATGGGTGTGCCTTCTTTGAGCGCATCACCAAGAAGAAGCTTAGCTACAAGAGAAATGAATGTCACAGTCAATCTCTCATCTAACTTGAAGCAAAACTTGAGGTGAAGAAGTCCAAATACTTGGTTGGTTAAGTATGTTATGCAGTAGACACGGTTGTTCACAAACTGTAATGCAGAAATTTGGTGGTCCAAATGGAAAGTTACCAACATTTGAACATGCAAGCACATCACTACATTAAGTCACTGCAAGCAGTTTATCTCAGAAGTAAAGTGCTTACCAATACCCCCTGCAAGAAAGGACTCGTGAAACACGGAAGCATCAACAATGACACCAACACCATCACTAGGCGGTAAAATGAACCCTAAAAGCAAAAGAACAATGCCCAAGGCAAATCCAGCCAATGGTCCTGCTGCTGCAACTTTAAGAAGATCTTCACGCTTGGGTACAATATTTACAATTCTTGTAATTGTACCAAAAGAGCCTATCTGCCAGCAAATTCATTAGAATTTGTATCTGTTTTGAATACAAGAAAATTATAATGGACTCTTATTTTATGCACCTACAAGCACGATAACAGACTCATGATAAGCAGCCATTTTGTAGGTTAGAGTATCCTTTGTATATTACTCCTAGCATCGTTTTAAACTTGTGAAGTAGACAAATGACAGTTTTTAAGACAATTGCACTTGGTGTAGCCAAGAGTTTCTCTTCATTGAGAATTCCTTGCATATACAGCATCTTATGATCAAATTTAACAGTATCAACAGCAATCAGCCTTTATGGAAAAGCAAAGTAAAGGCATTAATTTGCAGGTGCACACTACACAGGGAGATTTATTTATTATATGCAAAAGGAGATTACCCCTTTAAAGGAGGAGCGTTCTGCTTATGAAAATTACCTGCCAACTGGGAACAAAGAATGGCACTCCGAGCTTGATTCCAGTGCTGTTTGCAGCTAAAATGTGGCCAAGCTCATGCACCCCCAAAACCAGTGCAGTTACAAGGGCTCCAGGTAAGCCTTTGTTTAACAGCTCAACATTATCAAAAGCCGACCTGGGACATTAAAGCAAACTATCATCAATCAAATTACAGAAAACCAGTCAATGATTCTTAGGTAATCTTCAAAATTTAACTTGAATGCCTAAAATACAAAGCCTAAAAATCAAAAATTCAATTTTAACAAGGAAAGAAGTTATCAACAAATGAAAAAATAAGACACTTGAAAAAGAGAGCACAAAAATGTGTAATGGTAGTAAATGCTGAAGTCTTTTCTTTCAACAAGGCATTTGGCTCAAACTAATCGCGCATGCCTGCGCGTGCACGCACATATACCAACAAAATACATTATGCAGGTATCTGTTTCAATAAAACCAGCAAAAGAGAAAATATCCTAACATAATTTCAGATCGCTACTGTGCTATATTCAAAAACATATATAATGACGTACAACAAGAGAAATTGCATACAATATATTGGCCTGCAATTCAGGAACATTCCGAAGTAGTAAGGTAAACAATGTGACCAGTCCAAAAGCACCAGCTGCAACCCACTCCGGGACGGCTGCAACAATTGACACCAATCCATCATTAACAAACCATAAGTTCCAGAAAATGTTTACTGCCAACAATTTCCATGAGAATTCCTATAACAAAGCAGGAGCTAGATAATCACCGGTTGTCTCTGGCTGCAATGTCCTTCGTGGAACTACAACAGCCACAGGTTGATCATCCTCGGGATTGACTAGAAGGAAAAGCTTGTACTCATCCCCAAACTTATCCTGCAAACAGGCTCTGCAGATGTTAAAAAATGAATCATACATTTAGAGATATAGGAAAGTGAAGGAAGTATGAGAGAAACACACCTTCATTCTCTTTGTTATCTTTTCATAACTTTTTGCAGCCTCCCCTCGCAGATTTCCTTTGAACAATACTCCAGCCTTGAGGAAATAACACAATAATAAGATATGTGAAACCACAGAGGCTACAAAGCATATATAAATATACCAATTCCATAATTGTCATTTTCTCAAATTATTTCTGAATGAGAAGTTTGAGTCCACAAATATGTATGTAAAACCTCCAAAACTCTCTTCAAAATCAACAGGTAAAGAAAATCAACCAATCAACTCACCTCATAGGGATCCTGGCCTGTTACGAAAAAAGTATCAAAGCCAAAAACTTGATTCTTGAGAATTTCAAGTGTTTCTTTTGGGATCCGGATTGATTCACCCTGCTGTGGCTGTTCATGGAATTATTAAGATGAAGATGTTAAAAAGATGACATAAGGAAGAGGATGCATCTTCTGGTAAAGGAACAGTAAAAGAACTTCATAAATAATCACCTTCACACCTGGCAGAGGTGATCCACTAGCAACTTCTACATTATCAGCATCCTGTTTCAAAGACAAACTTAGCACAATAAGAGTCAACAAATCTCATATTCAATATACTTCTCATCAAAATAAACATTGTGTATTCTCACTTTCTGTGGTAAATAAAAATTGAAAAAGAAAAACCAACTTCCACACTGATAAGCACTCCTTTAAGGTTCTGATATCTAATATACAACTTGCCAACAGATGAATGTTTGTGAAAGGGAATTTCATGTTGAACCACTCTTAAAACTTAAATCTAACAACAGACACATATAAAAGTAACTTCCTAAGTCTAGAACCAATGTATAACCAGTGAATATGGAAAACTAAGCGACACACTTACTAGTTCCATAATGCGAAAAAGGAATCAACGAATATGTCTAAATTCTAAAACTTCAAAAAACTCCAACATGAAATGTGAAAGACAGAATCTTCAACTAACAGGCAATACCTGAACACCCTCTTGAGGCTTAGTTTCAGCCTCATTGTTTATTTGGTTTGCAACAATCGGCTGAGCATCGAGCTGGGCCTCATCGGAATCTCCACTTTCATGTTCATGACCTTCTTTCTCCTACAACACCAACACAAATCAGAAAACCCACCAAATCAAAGTTGAAAACTTCCACAGTAAAAAATTGCTTCCATAATAAACCCAACTCAAATTTTCACCTCATCATTATTGTCATCTGATTCCTTCTCCGTCTCACTAACTCTACACCCCACTTCTCGCTTCCTCAAAAACCTCAATTCAGCTCTTTAAACCAAAAACACAAACCATTATTCTCATATTAACAAAAAAAATGAAAACTTGGGTCTTAAATCTTAGTAAAAATGAAACTTACCTGGAAATGCGGTGGAGGTTGACACTGGTCGTACGACGCCGTTTTGGCCAAGAACCATAAGAAGCAAGATAAGGCTGAAACCGAAGATCGCAGCAGGAGCTGCACTGAGAAATGGAGACGAAATTCCCGCGGAAATTTGCGGATAAGTTCATAATGGAGTAATGGGTAGCCAAAAGGTTTAGTCTTGATGAGACCCACTTGCCATTGAAGCTGGGATTTAAGGAGGGTTTAGTGGGTTGTAAGGTTTTGGAAAAAGTTTGAAGCTTTCAGAGTGTCTCTCTCTCTTATCTCAAACGAATTATCTGTTTTCTGGTTCGTTGGGTTAAATAGGCGCGGAAATCATATCCTTTTTCTTATTTTTGTCTTTTTTTAATTTATTGAAATATGAACCTTGGAATAATGGAATATTACTGGTATCAGAATCACTCCAAGAATTACAACCTCCGACGACCACGTCGTTGGTGAAAGTGTTCCCGCATATATATCATAGTGATGATTTTGTCAAAAACATGGTCTATATTCAAAAAACTTCGACAATAAGCTGTGGCTTATAGCACTACTCATCAGAATTCTCTTCACTAAAGTTATGCATCTGTATCATAGCATCTGCCACCAAAATATCTGAATATCTAATCGACTGTGTATCCAAAGGCCTAGTTACTGTTTCACCAAATTCTAAGGTTTTTACATACAAAAGTTACATTTCATACAAAATGGTTAAAAGCCCGATAGGATGAAAAGCAAATGAGTGAGCTTCACATATCCTGAGGCTGCACATCCCACCAGCTCTTGCGCTTTCTCTTACCAGAATCAACATTCGGAATAAACATTTTCCGCAACACTCCTGGCAATGGAGCCTCTGTTAGTACCACAAAATCATCATCTTCACATCCAACCCAACCGTAGTATGGTCTGTGCCTTCTGGTTGGAAGAGTATCGACTTGTTGTGCAGAGTGGGTAACTGGAGTTCCTTCCTGGCCTTGTGTTTCTACTACAGTAGGTAGGAAGTTACTAGCATCTGCAATAGAAGTGAACGTTATAATCTAATGGAACTTAAGTCATAGGAGCATTGAAATTCTTTGAAAAACTGCCTGTGAATAAGCAATTGCTAAAACAAGGGAATATGTAGAATAAGCATACAAAGGAGACTTCAGATTCTTCTCTGCTAACTGCAAACTGATAATCTTCCTATGACTAGAATATGACAAGAGTTAACCGGCTCAGCATATTGATTCTCTCTGGGAATATGTAGGTACAATCTATGTGTAAAATCTATGGGATTGGGATAAAACTGGGGAGTCCTAAAACTGGCTTCACCTGTGCAGCATGCTGCAAATGTGAAGTCTAGTGCACCTTATCCCCATAGTTAATAGTTTTCGGTGAAGAAATGTTGGACAATATTTCAGTGTTATCATTTATCAATAAATTCCATGCTCATAGCAAGATGAACGGCTATACTAATGGACTTTATGAGGGCAATGAAACTAGATCTGGCTATTCTGCAAATTGAAGCCAAACAGGAATTACTATGATACCAAGGCTAATCACATATTACCAGGCAATTCAGTGGGGGGTGAATTGTTCAGAGCTTCATTGTGTGATGCAGGATCCAGATCATCCTTGCTCTGTAATGTTATGTTCACAGCCTCAAGATTTGAACATGGCAATAAAACCTTGCTCGATGAGGGTCCAGCCCCGGTAGTTTCAACATGGTTTCCGTCTTTTGACAGAGAAGCATTCTTGTAGAGTGAGAATAAGATATAAAGTAAGCAACATGTGTATTGTTAACATTGAAGGGTTCAAAGCAGCATTATGGCTAGTCGGCTACAAAGAGTTACGCATGAACAATACAACAAACTAGTACATCTACTGAAGAATTGCTTTTAGCAGGATTAAAAGTTTAAAACCAAAATGATAACCAGGGAACGGTGACCAAAAGAGAAAGAACATTATGAAAAAGATAGCAGCACCTAGGAGAAGTGATGTTGCTTTCAACAGACTGAAGTTTGATTCTCAATATAGTAACATGGTATCTGTGTAAAACCACATGCAACAGCATATGCAACATGAGTATATACTTGTGGAAAGTTCCTTGAAAACCAATTACCGTAGTGTAAAACTGCAAAGACAATATAAAGAAACAGGGAGAGTATACACAACCATGGCACAGATGAAAAGGAGTCTTGAGTACATGTTCATAGCTTTTGCAGAGAGTAATTCATGGGCAAAGCAGACTAATATACTGATTGCCGCTTTTAACAACTGGTCGTGATTTTTTTCCTATAATTGGATAACATACAATCTATTTACAGGGGGAAAATGCCGCATTTTCCTACCAAACAAAAGAAACTGCTGCTTTGTACTCTAAAAATCAATAGGGTAAACAAAAGCATCCACACTCCATGTTAGACGACTGAGGAAAACAAAGTGATTCAGACAATCATGGAACTATATGCTCTGATGGCTTGATATGTCCACTCACAGAAGCTACTCAAGCTAGTAAAAGTACAATAGAGGCATTCGAAGACACAAGATCCTTATCGAACTTCCAATTCACAAACAGATACAATCCCTCGAGAATCTTGCTTGAGATGAAAAAATCGGTACTTTACCAGAAGAACAAACTTTCAAAACCAAAGTGAACACATACAAATGGGCCTTCTTTTCTATCTCAATGAGAATCCACCAAACAACACAGGTAGGCAAGCACACAACACAGAAACACATCAATTCAATTCCATCAAATTATACAACAAAGATCCCATCTTTTCAGTAAAATTCACTTCAGACAAGCACTAAACCAACATACCTCATTATCATCACCACTTGTTTCATCCTCCAGAAGAGCATCAAGTAGTACACTGTATGAGGATTCTTCAATAAAACGCCAGCCCTCATCTCCATAAAGGTCGTCCTGAAACCAAAACCCTTCTCACATGTCAAACAAAACCCCAAAGCAATAATCTTTCACAAAACAAAATGGAGGGGACCAAAATTTTCAAACACAGAAAATAAAAAGTACCCACTTTCAGTAACCGGTTCACTTTCTGACGAACCAGTTTGGGCTCAAAACCCATTTCCGCCATGGCCTCAACGGCAGCCGCCATACGAGAAACCTTCTAAACAAGAAGAAGCAATCAACAAAAGACTGAGAAGAAAATGCAGAAACGTTTTGGGAAAATTGGAAAGGAAAAAAAAAGGCAAACCTGGGTTGGTCGACCCCGTGGACCTCTTCTTCTTGGAGCCATTGTGAAGCTCAAGCTCAAGAGTCAGTCTGAAACGTGAAGAAACTGTGAGAGACCAGAAAGCAGTCACCGGAGCTTTGAAATCTTATCTCTTAGGGTTTTGAGCCGTTTCAGTTAAACGTGTAGGTTGTGATCGGTGGTTTCAAGACTCAAGCCTCAAGCCTCAAGCCTCAAGCCATGAATTATAAATTATAGGAAGTGGGTGATGTGATGGACTTATAAATTATAGGAAGTGGTTTTTTTAACTTTTTTTATATTCTTGTTTTCATTGTATGAATATGTACTAGAAAGATTGCCCGGGCGTTGCTCCGGGACTTTCAAGTGTCTTTTTTCTTTGTGATTAGTGTTGTACATCAGTTCACCGTTTGCTATATATAGCCGCAATGCACTGTTTGCTATATTCTAAATCCCCTTCACTTCTACATAACAAAGTGCAATAGAAGTTTAAGAGAAAGGACTGTTTGCAAAATGACTTGATGCTTTGATAGTAACAGCATAATAACAGCATATACGGAGTTTCATTCCATGGAGTTTCCTTCCATGTTTTGAAACTTCAGCCTACTCTCTGCATATTCAGCATTTTCTTTGATTAATCCCATTTTGATGAAAAAAGGACATCAAATCCATCCACTCCAAAGGTGCTCACATGATATTGCTTCAACTCGGCCAAGACAATACATATTTCCTATACTTTTTTTTTTAATATAATGAAATTTTTATCTAATTAAAGGAACTCGGCTTTTTTTCAAATCCTTTTGTCTTACCTTACGCATTCCATATGGTTTAAAATGCTTTCATGTTGATTATAATAGAGAGGTTTTGTACTCTGATTTCTATTTGTAACTTTGACTGTTGCTTTTTACCAATTGTAAGTTTAGTTGAGTTCTAGCTGACCTATTGAAATCTGTATGCAATTTACAGTTAGTGTGCTTTAATTTTTATTTTTTTTTAGCTTCGAGCCAGTTTTTGTTTTATTATATTTTCTTTGGCATTAGGTACATCGTTAATTAATGAAATATTACTTGAGACCAATGTGATGGCAAAATATCAGATCCTTCACCTACATGGAACAGTGTTTCTTGGAATTTGAAGGTGATGTGACCTTTTGATGCGTTCTATGTTTCGATGTGTAGAATTGGTTATGGAGACATATATATCTGAAGGAACAACACTCCAATCAATTATAACATATGAATGTATTTGTAATGAACAACATTCCAATCAATTATTACTGAACATAGAAGAACAGGGAGAATCTGTCTGAATACCTTCCAAACTAAAATGGATGTATGCTGTGGTTGAACAAATTGGAAAAACAGGATACAAAACATGTTACACTACTGAAGTGATGCAAGTGCTTTTACTTCTATTAAATTGTCAATGGAGCTACTACAGTATTTTGAATTGATCTACTGATAGTTGCAGTTGTAAGTTGTCCAAAAAAGTAACTGCTCCAATACTTGGATTAATGTCATTCTCATTATTAGACACCACAGAATTTGTAAAAGTTGATGTTCCCAATAGGTCATGTCAAATAATAAACTATAAGTATTGATGACTTTTTGTTTTCTATGCAAAACTGACTTTAGTAAACACTCCAAAATCCTGCTTCTCTAAATTTGTTGTCATGATCAAAGTTGTTTGTTGTTTCATGCAGTTCATAAAAGGAAAAGACCACATCCATGTTGGATGCTTCTTCCTCTTTGTTTCCTGTTCATCAGATTATATTCAATCACTATATGAGGTTATTAACATCATGCTGATCAATTTGGAACCATCTATAACCATTCTCCTCTACACATCGAAACATAGAACGCATCAAAATGTCACATTACCTTCAAATTCCAAGAAACATTGTTCCATGTAGGTGAAGGATCTGATATTTTGCCATCACATTGGTCTCAAGTAATATTCCATTAATTAACGATGTACCTAATGCCAAAGAAAATATAATAAAACAAAAACTGGCTCGAAGCTAAAAAATAAAAAATTAAAGCACACTAACTGTAAATTGCATACAGATTTCAATAGGACAGCTAGAACTCAACTAAACTTACAATTGGTAAAAAGCAGCAGTCAAAGTTACAAATAGAAATCAGAGTACAAAACCTCTCTATTATAATCAACATGAAAGCATTTTAAACCATATGGAATGCGTAAGGTAAGACAAAAGGATTTGAAAAAAAGCCGAGTTCCTTTAATTAGATAAAAATTTCATTATATTAAAAAAAAGTATATCTGAACATAAAGAAACTGTTTGGATCAAGTCGATAACGGTTACCTCTTGGATCAGTTATCTTCTTACTCCCAAATTCCTCTTATAGAGACTACTGCCGCAAGTTCTAATCATCTCTTAACATGCACAATACTGTAACTGATATTAGTTACTACGCATTTTACCAAAACAGTAGCAGAAGTTTTAAGGAAGATAAATAAACTATTTTGCAAGCTACGGTTTATGATATATAAGTGAAATGAGGTGCATGTACGTATGACATAAATTGGTGATTCATGATAGTCTTCTCTGCTATTGTTGTTGTCAAATGCTTTTTAACATGATGTTTTCTTTTCACCTCCAGCCATAATCTGATATCTATAATATTAAGTTGATATTTGAAGTAAATCACATTATTAACATGAAACAAAGTTGAGAGCAAACATTATACCTCAGCTTAGTCACTGTGGAAAAACAGCAACAACAGTCTCCCATTCTCTTACTTATCTCTGCTCCGGACTAAAAAGACTACCATATATCCCCTTGCTAGTTGCTACAACACAGAAGTACTAATTATTCTATTAGATTATGCAGACACTGTGGAAAAAAAAAAACTAATGACAGGAATAAGTAAACATGCAGAACATTCATCAAATCGTTTTCAAACCCATACCTCATAACTAAATAAGAACCCGATTTCTACCCAAATCATAAACTACAACACTAACAAAATCCCTTCATAATCGAAACCCGAATCAGTTCAAAACCAACAGAAACAGAGAAGGAATGGGAAATCAAAGCCAAACCCACAACAAAAACGATAACCCAAACCTCAAGATAGGTAGCACGCGCTGCTCGGATCTGAATCGAGCTTTTGGGTCAAGGATCCGAATCGAGCGTTTGCTTTCTTTTCTCTCTCACTTTCTCTTCTGTCTGGTTCCGAATCGAGCGTTTGCTCTCTTTTCTCTTTCACTTTCTTCCGCTCTGTTTCTTCTGCTCTCTTCTTTTCTCTCTCACTCTTTCTCTTCTATCTGGGTTTTTCTCAGACTCTTTTCTGTCTGGGTTCTTCTAGACTTTCCTCTGTCTGGGTTTTTCTGACTCTCTCATGCCTGGGTTTCTGGAGACCTTTAGAAGTTGAACGTGGCTCACAGGGGCAGAAACGGAATTACCCATACTCAAATCAGGGGCAAAACACGGAAATATTCTGTTCCTATACTGTTTCCGTGAACAGTACGACAACGAATAGATATATAGTAAATTTATATTTTAAGAATGAGTACCACAACATTAAATCTTAATTCATCACATGAATGGTAATAATGGAAAGATATTTTCTTGTCAAATGAAAATGAGTTTATTTGATTAAGGAAAAGAAAAATTAAATAAATATTGGTCAAATAATCATAAACAAACATACTCAAGTTATAGAATGTAAGAAAAATAATAGGTACTTGAATGACGTTTCTGATTCTTTGTATGTCTGAGCATGCGATGGAAGTCGATAAGAAGTCATAAAAACTTAGACGAAATGCGGTTTTTTCAACTATGATTGATAAATGGTTGATGAGTATTCTAATATGAATATGTCATATTTTTGCTTGTATTTTGACTCGTGATAAATTTTGATAGTTTTCAACATTTTATAACGTTAGAAACATAGGACGTACACTTTCAAGATAGTTTGTGGCAAGTCGTGGCATTGTGCAAGACTGAATAGGCGATGGCAAAAATCCAGCTAGCATCAGAGAGGTACACTCTTATCTACATCACATGGGGTCATAAGGCCACCATAATCCACATTCTTGTTTGACGAAGTCAAACCTATAAAAGGACAAGCATGAAGATTTGACGAGAGCATGGTCGACTGTTATTGTCATCACTCTTAATAATTCATGACCAAGCCTGTTTTTCAGCATTTGGATCATTAACATGGTGTTTTGATGGTGAAAGTGTGAATCATTGAGAGCACAGAACTTGCAACCAAGAGTAGTAAACACAGAAGCTTTCAAATTTGTAGCCCAGGGCACCATCCATCTTCATATTTAAACCCACAATAACCATTGATACTTTAGCATGATTACTTGAAAGAGAACACAAACAAGAACAGCTTGACTGAACTCTAAAACAAACTTAACATTCACATTCACAAAAGAAAACTACTTTTTATAATTAAAGGCTACACAAAAACTGAGACAAATGCATCACACCATGTACTAATTGACGATGAGAGCTTAGCTGAGCTTAGTGTTGCAATGGATGTGGCGGTGGAGCAGCTGCGACTCGCGGTGGACACTGGTAACACTTGGCAAACAACCCGAAAGTGTCGACTTGCCTGATGAAGTTGGTCATGCTAGCCCATCCTCCAAATCCAAACCCGACTATTAACACCCACACCACTATAAATGCATTCACCACGTACATTCCAGTCCAGCTAGGGAGGAAGAAGGGAAGCTTCTCTGCCGCATTCTGCATACACAAATCAAAGTTACACAGTTAAGCTTTTTTTGATACTGCATACAATTCAATGGAGTAGACTGGACTGTACTAATTTACCTTTCGAGCAGAGGCAGATCGGAAAGTGAGCATATGAGCTGAAGCAGGTATGATGTAGACGGTGAAGCTGACCAAAAGAGCTCCAACAGCGGAGTTAATGGGACCGAAGAAAGGAAATATGATGGCCAAGAACCATATGGGAATCACCACCGGCAACCTAGCAAACGCCCTTAGAAAAATGCTCCTTGTGTCATGCATTCCTATCACTTTCTCCCATACGAAATACAACGGCGTACAGGCAAATCCAAAAGTGATGAACTGTACACATACGCCAACCACATTAGGTTCTACACCAAAGACATCAACATATATTTGAATAGAGATATGACTTCTAGTGCTACACAATGTGACATATTAGTTCCGAAAAGTGCATTTGTTTGAAATTGCTGGGGAAGCAAAAAATTGATCTCACCTGATGAATGAGCATTAGCACGACACCTGCATCACGCCAAGCATTTCGGGGAAGGAGCGAGAAGGCATTTGAATGAGTGAGGAGTTGGTCACCAAAGGCCCAGTAGACAGCAGTAGCAGATGGAAGGGTTAGGGTGAACACATAGAGGGTTGCATACAGATAAACGTACTTAAACTTCTGAGGCTTCCACATTGCATGCATGATCTCCCTGGAAAAAGTATACCATAAGTAATCATATGATGACAAACTGTATCCTCTGTATTTCTTCAAAAGCTAATGAAAAGATTCAACTTTGGAACTTTAGGATTAAACATTAAGGTGTGTTAGTGACTCAAAGTCAATATGATCCATATGACAAATGCAGAATATTTTTAAAATGTGTACCACAAGGTCCACAATCACCATATTATTCCAGCTATTATATTCCTTCATTCACATTATATATGATATCTCATTTTCATTTTCCCCTCATCATATTATTCTCTTCTGCACAGTTGCACCAACAACCCATTAATGGCAAGCAAAAGCTGTGCATCTTAAAAGCAACTGTGTAAAAAATAAAAATAAAAAACCATCATCTTGAAAAGAGACCAGAAAACACAGAGGGAACATCATGATTATAATCTCAACAAAGAAGTCAAAACCAGCACAAAGTTGAGGTAAAGACTCACACAGTGACGGCGTGTCCGCCGAAAGTGTATAGTATATTGGTGGCGCCAGTGAAGTACAAAACCATCTTATCTGGTCCTGAGTGTTTGACACCCTCAACCTGTGGAGCACGTTGAACTTGAATCAATGGAGGAAACATAACAGTAAAAACTCATCGGAAAATATTAGGATCGATTGGTTAAATCACCTGGCCATGAATGATAGCTGCAATGGTCATATACCAAGCAGTGTAGGTGGTCATTCCGAGACCAAGAAATGACCAAATTCTGTAGTTGTGGAATGAGGGTATGAACACAGTGGTGGCACAACAAGCTCCAAATATGTATGTCCAAGTCCTCTTGTCCAGATGATCGTTTATATAGTAGATATTACTGTGTAATCACACGAACACAAATTAGTGCATAAAAAAAGGGTTAAATCTTTTGTGGTCCTTTGTGTTTTGGCCATGCATGTGTTACCTACTTGGTCTTTTTTATCATTGTGTTTTCCAACTTTTTCAATCTTAGGCACCGCCAAATTCCGTCAATTTGCTACTAGAATCACTAAACCAAAAACTATGTTCAGCTTCAGAAAGACAGAAACCTCCGGGGAATTTGACGGAATTTGGCACCGGTGACCAAGATCGATGACAAACGACCAAAAAGAATCAAATCAAAAATAGACCAAAACCCCAAAACTAACCGATCTTCCTTTTTACCTCTAGATTAAAATGAACATAAGAATTGTGTTAAATTTACAGACCTTGCACAGCCTATGAGCTGAATGACAGATCCACAGAGGAGAAAAGTACAGTTGAAGGCCAACCCGATTGCTTTCCAAGATGGACCCAACAAACCATCTAGCACTTCAAACCACTGCAAACAATTTTCAAAAGAAACCAAGGATTGAATCAAAAATGGTTCTTTAGGCCATTTGGCATTGTAAGAAATTTACTTTAGGCTAACATTGGAAGAAGAATACTAACCTGGATGACATGGTTCTTGAAGCTAACATTTTCTTTCTCCTTTCGGCTTCGGTACTCAACATAGAGAATACTAATGATATAAGCAGTCCAGCTTCCCAGAATGCCATAAAACACTTGAAATATGATGCCTGAGAGCATACCAAGTTGAGAGAAGGAGTATGGCAATGTCAGCAGAACCTGAGCAACCTGCAAAAACAATCAAAACCCAAATCTCAGAATCAAAAATGGTACTCAAAAACCATAAATTCTGAGTAGGGTTTTTTGCTAAAGTTTCTTACTTGATTTGATGCACAGCTGAACCATGCATCATAAACAGAGCCACCATGCCAGAGAAAGTTGCTGAGGCTGAAACCAGTTTGCTTCTCATGATCTGGGATTTCTTCGTCTCTGTCTTCTTGATCAATGATGCTCTGGTTCACTATGGCCTCCTCTGCTTGCTTCTGAGGTAACATTGCTACCGAGAAAATCTACCTGAAAAAAGATTCACACTCTCTGTTTAGTTAAACACCCCAAATAACCAAACCAAATCTTTAATTAATGAAGCCATAATCTTTTGCATACCAAGAAGAGAATGAAGGTTTGTTTTACCTTGTACAGAAACTTGGTCTGGGATTTATAATGTAGAAAGCCTGAGAGCTTTTCAAGGCTGCTTTCTGTAACTCTCAAATACCATTTGCCAGTGAAAAACAGAGTGATTTACCTCGTTTTACCTTTGAAACAAACAAAGAAAAACCAGAGCAGTCAGTTACTTGATTTTGTTTTCCAGCTGATAGTATTATTGAACTTTCAAGTTCCAAGAATTTACGTTACAGAGAGAGTGAGACTTAATATAAACCTGTAAGCTGAACGACTTGTCTGAGTGTATCAGACGCAGCCAAACACACTATTGAATGCTGGCTTTTTCTGTGTGAGAATTGAATTGGCAACAAAATCTGGGGGGAGTTGCAAAGAAGATACTCGCTGTAACTCACAGGTAAAAAGGTACATCTGCCTTAAAGACTTTGAGGAGAAAAGGAGGGAGGAAATAAAAGCTGGTTTTTCTGGGGAGATTGATTCATGGGGTTTGAGAGAAATCAATCTGACAGAAAAGGAGAAGGAGAGCACTATTGGTTGAAATATAAAAGACTATCTTCCTTCTTTGTCTATGTGTTTCTGTTAAATTGTTGCAGAGATATTACCTAGCTTCTGTCAGTGTACTTGGTTCTCTCTTCTCTCTCTACTGTCTGTATGGGACGAATGATGGAGCACTTTTATATTGGCTGAATGAGTGAATGGGGATTGAAGAGAGAGATGAAGGCAGCTAGGAAGCCTTGGCAAAAAAGCTCTCAAGGAATTCAATGTCACCCACCAAACCAGTGTAATCTTTCTGTGTTTTCTTTTTTCTGGTCAAAAATTAATTTTGCTGTGTTAAATGCATTTAAAAATGGAAGAAAGTAAAGGATGACAATTTTTATATGGTCCGGTTCAAGGGACATTAAATTTGACATAAATTTTGACATTAATTGTTAGTCATTAGATTTTAAAACAATGACAGGTCTAGATCAATCATAAATATGATGTCAACATATTACTAATTGATGTGGCAAGTGACGTGGCATTACATAGTTTAATAACAAATCAAATTAAAAGAAAAGAATGAAAAATCACATTTTAAAATCTGGAAAACAAGATTAAAAGAAGAAGAACATATCAAACACAGTAGCAAAATCCTCACTCTAATTTACTTTAGCTTAATTCCTTGGTAAAATAACAAAGTTGCCACTTGCCGGATGTTATCATCCATTCCATCGGATTTGAATCCTTGGCTCAAATTTTTGTGATGATTTTGTATTTACTCGAATCGGAAATTTGATGTTGTTAGACATATCAAATATATATGAAATTCTTCTTTAAATTCAGCTCAAAGTGATGATCGAACCTACAGATCAAGAATATAATGAATAGAAGAAGCCCTAGTATACTCTTTGGGAGAACACTACAACAACTCAAAATTAGTGTCTGGAAATACCAACAAAGTTTAGAAATTAGGGTTTTTTTTCTGTCGATCTTGTTCTTCTTCTTTTAATAGTAAAAATTAGATTTTGTTTTCCAGATTTTAAAGTGTGATTTTTCCTTTTTTTTCTTTTAATTTGATTTGTTATTAAACCAAGTAATACCATGTCACTTGCCACATCAATTAGTAATATGTTGACATTAGACCGTTCAATGTTTTAAAATCTAATGGTTAACGATTAGTGTCAAAATTTGTGTCAAATTTAATGTCCCTTTAACTGGACCTTTTTTATATATGCAGGAGAGGGGTAAATTAAATGTATAATTCAATATTGTGTCTTAGTGCATGGCTTCTGTTAATTGACAAAAATAGAAAATTATAATTTTTATAAAATAGAAACATAGAGTATGTAGTGGATTTTCTTATTAATTACCTGCCATTTTAGTATGAAAGCTTCATTTTCCGGTTGTCTACAAATTGATTTCCTCTTTGCCCCTTTAAAATTAATTTCAATTCCTGCACCCTTTCAAAATAAAACATCAATAATATTAATAAAAAATAACAAATCATTAACATTTGTCATTAACATATGTTGTCTACAAATTACCGGTAGTAAACCTAGTGTGATAAGGTCGAGCGACTGACATGAGATACCCATGTCTAAAGTTCAAGACCTTGAGTCTCAACTCTCACCAATTAGGACTGATCAGCAAATTTGAGAGGTCATCGAGTTTGTAAGCATGTAACGAGAAATTAGTCATATTTTGCTAGGATATCCTCATGGATCTTAATATTTATTGGGATGATGTGTTAATAGATCACTAACATAATAACTTGCTAGCTCATTTCTGATTGAAAAATTACCCTTTGCAATTCTTCCTTGTATACAAAATCAAATGAAATTTCATGTATGAGTTTTATCTTTAGTGAAGTCAGTGAGAACCATAAGGTGACAATGATAATTGATCATACGTTGATCATACGTACTAGCTAAGTTGAAATTATATTCCAAGCAAACAACACTATTAGTAGATCTCTCATTAACCTCAACTGCAAGGTGATTATGATAAGTGATCTTAACTCCTAAGAAAGCTGTAACTATTGCTTATTAAGTCATGTACTATCTCTATGATTAACATATGGATAATATCCTATTAAAGCCTCTCTCAATGTTTGTCAATTCTATAGCCCTTTGATGCCTAAGAGTGAAAGATGCCAAGTATTACCGTATTTAGAGCGTACCAATAGTTTCACTAATACTCGATTAATGTTTCAATTCAATTCGATCAGATTTGCCTGTCTCAGTCATTCACTAAGTATTACTGTATACACAGTACCTGTCTTCTTCTTCTTCTTCTTCTTTCTTTTTTTTTTTAAATAAAAAACACTGACTTGGAAGACATCGTTGATTAATTTTGTGGAGAAAACTTTGAAGAGTTTGGTGAACTACTCCTACCTGTGCCTGGTGTGTGGTGTTCGCTTTCATGCCCCGTGGCGATGCAGGGATTAGTCCGGCTGTGCTGGGATACCCTGCATGGGTGTGTGTGTTACCTAATCTAACAAAGGCTAACCCCCCCGATCAAAAAAAAAAAAACACTACTCCTACCTCTTTTGACATGCAGTAAAAAAGCTTGCCAGATAGAGCATCAAATTACCTTTTAATGGGGACTTTAATCTCTATCAATATCAACATTAACGTCTATATTTCAAGCATTATCACGAGATTAATGAACATAACACAAGCACTTACAACATGCTTAGTGGATGGAGGGTCCTCTTCCTTCTCACTGCTCTTGGTTCCTCTCCATCTTTATCAAGCTTTTCTCTTCATAATATGCTCTCTGTCTCCCTTTTTCTCGTATGACTCGCGCTAATAATTCATCCTAATCAAACTTAGTTTGCATGCTAATTGGTCATTATCCTAAACCTAACAGGGGTAGGAAAGTAACCATATGTTAGTTTACCCAAGTGAAATACTAAACTATATATTACATGTCACGCATGCCTAACGATATAAAGAAAGCTTTAGTTCTGGGATTGATGAGATAAGAAACGATTAAGAACAGCTAGTAGTAGAACTGTACAAGTAGATTTATCCAACGCAATGCTAGAGGATCATACTTAGTGGGTATTTCATTCATAAATCAACCTCATTCTCTAACCACACATAGAGAATATATGCAACTTATCAGTTATCACAATTCAGAAGCCAATTGAGTCTAGACTCTTCCGATGGCGGATTCTTTTTTTTCTTTTTGCATTTGAGAAGAGGATAGACGTTGAAAGAACTAGCTTGCGTGACTTCTTCTCACATAATTCTCTATTTATATCTATGAATATGCAATCTTGTAACAAACAAATTGTTAAGTAGACCGCAAATCATGTATATGGATGTATATGAAGGGTCGGAATTTAACGAATCAATTGAATACATGAGACTTCCATATTCGTTTATATCATCATTCATGATATAAACGAGAAATTTTTAAATGTTCCTGAATGACCACGTGGTAGTATGACGTGGTCCTCTTTTGCCAATTAAATTTAAACACGTGGATTTATTACAACTAAAATATAAATTAAGATTTTCTATATTTTATGAAATGACTGTCTTAAGTTTTTTATGAGTTTGGCCTAGGGTTTAGGGTATAAGGTTTAGGGTATAGGGTTTAGGGGTTAGGGGTTAGGGGTAGTATAGGATATATGGTTAGGGTATATGTTTAGGGCATAGGGTTTACGGGTTAGGATTTAAAAAATCAATAAGAAACCTAAAATGGTATTTCACAAAATCGCTAAAATTGTTTTTTATCATTAAAATCCACATGTTAAAATTTAAATGGAATGAAGGACCACGTCAGACTGTCATATGGTCATTCGGGAACATTGAAAAATTTCTCGATATCAACTTCAAAATTTCACTAAGACGCATAGATTCAATATTGTTGATAATTCGACTTATATGGTATGGTGTACATCATTAAAGTAGTGTATAATGTATGCTATCCTTTTAATTTCTGCTATTTTCATATGTATAATGCTAATTAAACGTATTTCTTGTTGAAAATCGATGTCAATTTTATATTACGTTGGAGATTACGTACTACTAATATGATAGAGCTAATATTTCTTTTTCTCACAACTTGAAAAAGAAAAGTTAGGTCCAAGATGATTATACAAGTGATCACTCCACCATCACTGCATTCTTAGCAAATTGTACCCACCACTTCATCTCTAATCATACAAGCATGAAAATTTTGGATGGTGAACAAGTGATGGATTTTCCAAATACCAAACTCATAAGTAAGAAAAGGGTCCAACCATGCCATGATTGATTTGAAGGAATTCATGAATATCTCATATATGGAAAACCCCACAAGGACAGAAGAATATTTCTTCAAAATACTGACTGAAAAGGAATAGATTGGAATTATTTGGCTTTTGGCATGGTTTTTCCATATCTACAAAAGCATCTCTTAGGATTTATCTCCAGAATAGAAAACAGTAAGCTTCAATCTTTCCTCTTTATATTTCACTCACTTTTTTCTTCCAATCGGAATATTCCATCTAGTTGATTAAGCATCCTAGGACACGAAATGGACTTAGTAAAGGGTGTTATCTTTGATTAAATTTTCTAATATTTTTTTAAAATTAATGGAATTTGATTATTAGAGTAGGACCAAAATCTATTAATGCTGACTAGTGCTTTCTGTCATCATTTCCATCCCAGTCCAAAGTGCTTCACAGGGCCTCACCAAGAACTTAATCTGTGATTAAGAGTGCAAGATGAGGCAACATTTTGATGCATATAATCAATCATTGGAATAATTGTGAAGGGTTTTTTCAATTGCTTATGTGCCTTTGATTCTTGAAGCTGCTGACACATCGTTATGAGTACTGGATCTATGCTATAGAAAGTGTCTGTAATAATATAGCATATTCTCAAGGAATTGTATGTGGCATATAGCAATGATCATTGTATATGATGAAGCAGAATGAAAATCTAGTATTCACGCTCTTCAATTTATATGATTTGTATTATAAATGAATAAAGAGAAATACATGCATCTATAAGAGAAACTTTGCAGTAAGAAAAATGTCGTTCATACACAAGTGATACGATCAAAGTTGATGAGAAAATTTCAACAAGGGTTTAGTTTTTGCAAGTTGCTACACAATCAAGTCAAGGTTAATCAAACTAGCTAGGTAAATCTGCACTCCCCATTTCAAATCGAGGCAGGCAGATGAGAGATCGACCATCGTCTTCTTCGATCTCGATGTACCCTTTCTCCACTACAAACTGATCCATCCTTTTCACCTCTACACTATATCCTTCTTCTTTCTTGCGCCACATTATCACTACCACATTTGCACAAGACTCTTTTTCCTTTGATTGGCCATGTGTTCGCTTGCAAGAGTCGTTTCAAAGGGCACCTTCAGCTTCAACCACATAGCTATACCATGAATACTGAACTATCTATCATGGAGTTTGCAGACATTGAATTTTTTGGACTTGTGTCTGCCATTACCGGTTTCCCGTCGGTTTTGCGTCTAGCTCATATATATAGCCCACACACAAAAAGCAGCAAACACTCGTATTTTCATTGTCGGTTTGTATAGTTTCTGTTCTGAGTGATGACCTTGCTAGCATCCTCGTTTTGTTGAGCACTGTGCTTCCCACTTCAGCAAAAACGCAAGCCCTTGTAGTTAGGGTTCGGTTTCTGTCATTTAGCTAGCTTGTTCGATTCCTCATATAAAGAAAATAGCATAAATTTATAAAAATTCTACAATGTGTTAATGCATATGAATGATTTGATGCATCAATTTTATGAATGATGTGATGCATCAACTTTGTAAATTGAGTCCTCAAACTAATAATATTAGTCCTCGAAGTTATAGTATGAGTCCTTAACGTTGTAAAATTTTCTAGTTACAACATTAGTAATCATGTGTCCTTAAAATGGTAAAATGTGTATTTAAAGTGGTAATTGAGTCCTCAAAGTGATTAAAAAAAATTGTTACAACTTTGAGGGCTCGTATTACAACTTTGACCACTTTATGGACAAATGAGAACTAATGTTGTACTAATTTTTTTTTACAACTTTAAAGACTCATATTACAATTTTGAGGACTAATATTACTACTTTGAGGATTCATTTTATAACTTGAGGACAAAATTGATGCACCACATGCATTAACACACCATGTTAGTATGTTACTGTCTAAATATCTTGATAACTTTGAGGACTAATATTACTACTTTGAGGACTCATTTTATATCTTGAGGACAAAATTGATGCACCACATGCATTAACACACCATGTTAGTATGTTATTGTCTAAATATCTTGATCAACACAAATTTTGTTACTGTCTGTAATTATTTGACATACATATCACAAAGTTCTCATAGAAGATAGTTATCAATGTTGATTATAAGTTGATTTGTAACAAGCTGGTTCATCATTTACTTTTGCTAATACTTCTCTTCATTCGAAATTGCTTATGAGAGTAACGGGAAATAAAATTGTTTATGAGAGTAATGGGAAAATAATGCAACAATATGTGATAAGAGACCCTAAAATTATAATGAAGGATTCAAATAGAAAGATGTATTATAGCTTCAAAACATGCAGTTTTGAAACTAATCATCTTAGCAGTTTATGGAGCTTGTGTACAAAATCCTCAATGTACGAGCTCTCGAGCCCTTTGCTGGAGAAGAACTCCCTCCACTTAGCATGGTTGGCCCTCACCTCCTTCTCAACCTCACTGTCCTCATCAATCACAGCTTTCACAGCTTTGCAAACGCCTTCCTTGCTAAACAAGCCATCTTCATCCCCTTTCTCAACCTCAACTCCCACTTTCAGATCACCACTCATCATCCTCGCATTGATGATCTGATCTCCCACATTTGGCAGGAGTACCAATTGGCACTCATTCACTAATGCCTCGGATAAAGACCCTGAACCGCAATGTGTCACAAAGCAACCCACAGATGGGTGCTTAAGTATCAAAGGCTGCTGAACCCAACCCCCATAAACAATCCCTTTTCCTTCAACCCTCTCCAAGAACCCTTGTGGCAACGCTGATTCAATTGATTCAACTCCGGTTGGCGGCTTCAGCGCAGTGAAGAAAGGCAAACCAGTAAGCTCAAAACCCAACAAAAGTTCTTGCAATTGTTCTTTCCTCAAAATGCATTCACTTCCAAAAGCACAGAAAATCACAGTTTTTGAGTCGAAGCCTCCAAGCCAGTTTGCCCATTTCTCTTCCAAATGTGAACTTGGGGGATCTGGCACAACTGGACCAGCAAGAATCACCGGCTTCCTCAGTTGCGTTTCGAGATAATCACAAAATGGACCCTCCAATTCTCTACAAGTTTTAAACGCAATGGCATCACAATCACCAAAGTTAATCTGCTGGCGTTTGAGAAATGTTATCCCACGGCCGTATTCCTTGTTTGCACCATAGGCAAGTCCTCGAGCTTCATGAGGCCGTAGCTTGATCGAAGACGAAGGAAATGAAGTTGGAGCCTCCCTATATTCAAATTCTGTCAGTGTTTTCTCACTCAGTTTTCTCTCGGGACTTATCAAGTAGCCCACAGTTGCAGGACTAATAGTACAGTAATGCACCGACTTAATAGTCTTTCCTAGTTGACGTAGGAATGCAGGCAACCAGTAACTGAAATCATAGAACACGAAATTCGGGTTGATTTCTCTAAGGGATTGTTCAATTTGGGGTCGAGTTAGGTCCATAGCGGTTGCAAGATGGGGGTGCAAATGGAGAGGAATATCGGCTGTGGTTTCGGTGCCAAGAGGGAGTCCATCAATATGAGGAACATTGATGGGGATGAAGGAAATGAGATGCGGATGGAGATTGAATTGCACCATCTTGGGTTGTGTTTTGATGGGAATGAAGAAGGAGATTTTGTGGCCTCTCTCAGCAAGTTTGTTGGAGATGTGGAGATAAGAGGTCAAATGTCCCATAGCAAACCAGGGATACATAGCAATATGCATAGTTTGGTCACTCATATTTGCAAACTAAACTATTTTTGGCCTGAAACAAAGCAGATGATGAAATTTGCTGAGAACTTCATGCTTTTCAAGCTTGCCAGCCGTTGCAATTGATAACGACTGCGTCCTTGTAGTTTGCTAGATTGATAAATAATCATAATTCTTGTGTTCTAAATATTGCTGAAAGCAAGATCTCAGATTTTCTTTCCTTCGATTTTCATGGTCACATATAGAGCATGTTATTATTGTATCAGTGTCACTCAAAGAATGTGTGTGCCGGCCGCTATGACAAATATATGGCAGAGGTGATGGCTGTGATAAAGGCAGTTGAGCTGCCATGAGTTTGTGATTGGAATTAGAAGTTGATTCTTCTCTTGTTCTGGACTTTATCAAGTCTTCTATGTTGGTCCTATGACACTTCGTATTAGCCTGCTCAATTGCTTATTCTGGATTTCTCATTGGGTATTCCTCATTTTTGTTTACGCCAACTTTTGTAGGGAGGTTTGGTTTTGGTTCCCCTCCTATATTGTGCCTGAACCCTTATTTGCTTCAGCCAAAGAAAAGAGCATATAATGAATGGCTAAAAGTAGACCATGTACTTGCACCGCCGTGCATATCAATTTCTCAACAACTCAAAAACCATAAGCTGTTTCAGTTGATTCAAAAACATACAATACCTAACAGTTGTTCTATGGTCTGTATGTATGTGTGATATTAAGAATGATTCTATTACTTCTAGTCTTCTACTAATACTACCACCAGCTATGCCTAAGAATTGAAAAAGGGGCATGCCCATTAATATACAGAACAAAGAATCATTTCGTGCTTTCAACAATCCACTTCGCATCGGATGAGGCAGACATGGAGAAGGAGAAACTTGAGTACACCATGCAGCAAGAGTTCTATTTGCTGGTGTTTTTGGTTCTAAGACTTAGGCCACGAAGAAGATGAAGACAATCAGGAAAAATATCAAAATGGCAAAAACCTTGATGATCAGCCACCTATTTGATGATATTCGGTTGAGATTCCTTAGTAAAGCACTGTGTGCACCCTCGACATTGGTCAATGACTCATCCATGTTGTCATCGATCCTGCTCATATAAATAACGCAGATTTAGATTTACATGATCCAGCCTAGTCAAAGCGCATCATCCAATGATAGCTTGAAACGCAACGAAACTTGGAAGCCAAAACTTGTCAGATTAAAAGAAAGAAGATCAAACCTGATAGCCAGTTCCCCTTGATGTGCAACCATAGTAGCCAAATGTGTAAATACCCCACTGAGTTCAGAAATTGTAGATTCTACATTTTGAAGAGCTGTTGCCCGGCTTTCAGTATAATTTTCTTGCCGTGGAACTACCTGCTGTAACATGGACATTTCCATCTGCTGTGATGGAGGATTATCTCCAGCTAACCTTCGTCTGATTTGGCAAATTTTAAAGCAAGCAGTTACTTTCCATAAGAATCTCTACGAATTGGATTTAGCAAACTAAATCATTGAGACCTAATCTCTGGTAACTAGGGAAAACATTCAGCCGTAAGGAAAATTCGGAAGACAGAAAATTGACAGGTACATCTGAGGCATGACACAATGAATTCTGAGATGGTATAAGAAAAAAGTCCTGCATTATAAGCAGAAACATAGCTCTAGATGATGGGATATGAAGCTGACATGGCAGCCAACATACTCTGGAACTAGGACCAGCTCTGACTCATATACATATGTCACAAACAATGTATTCTTCAGTTTTGTTTTGATTTTCTTTTCTACTTATTCTCATTTTATTTTCTTCTAGGGGTAATATGTTCCTGTTTTATTACTCAACCTATAGCATCTCCAGAAAGCAATATAGTAAAGCACACTAATGCAACAATACAAGATACAAATAAGATTATAATAAAGGAGGGTAATGATCAGACATCTGTGTTTATCATATGTATGATTGAAAGTAGAGCTTGTACAGGAATGAAGATAAAAGAAAAACATAGAAAAACCCCAATCTCTTTTGCCAGCATACCTGAGTTGGTTTCCAACTTGAACATCTGTTGATGATCTGGAGAGAAAAAGAAACAAGGCAATTAAAATCCTATCAATAACTATAAAGTGGGAAGGTCTACTGTTCTTTGGTACAGTAATGACTTTAATCTTAGTTGATCTTTAATGGAAATACTCACTGTGATGGTTGTACACTTCCAGATGCACTTGATGAAGTTGACCAGGGAGGAGGTTCGGTCACAGTTTTTGCAGGACTCTTGAAAGGGTTCTCTCTTGCAGTATTGGTGGAAAATATCTGTTTCCTGTTCTCATGGGCCTTAATATTCTGCAGGAAAACAAGCATTAGAAACTTAAAGAATACCACAATACTTATGAACAAAAGAAGTGCTCTATGCCAAACCAGTGTACAATCTACAAAATCTAGCGCGCACAAACCTCTGTTCTAGTTGTTAACACATCTTGAAGCTTTTTCGTAGCCCCCATAAGTCTGCTTTTCAAATCATTACAAACTGCTGTCGAGTGAACAACATTATCCTGAGAATAATTCCCATCAGCTATCTCCATGTTTTGAATGGTATGCAAATCCGTAAGAGCCACATCCAGAGTCGTAATATCATTCTTCACTAACGCAGTCAACTCCTGAATCTCCATAGTTGGATCATTGAACATGGACGATCTCTTCGCCACTGCAGATCAACACACACAAAGCACAAAGCACAAGCCTTAGATCGGCACAGCATCAAGCAGCCAATAAAACCACAAGCTAACTTAAAGCTTTAACAAACATTACAACACTAGGCAAAAATTTTCTTCACAGGCAGTACAACTCGAAAAAATCGCAACGAATCATATCGTAAAAAGTTTTAAAAAAAAGTTATGAGATAAAGCAAAACAAATGTGATACTAAAACTATGCATGCTGCATCAAAATAATAATAATCTCAAGCTCTAGAACAGCTCCCTAGCTAAATTCAAGAGCCTAGATTTTTAGATGGCTCTCGAATTGAACTACCTGAGCTAAACCTAAGCTGAAATTTAACTTCTATATCGCGGTAAAAGTAAATCAAACACGCTAAATATGAACTTCGATTCTTTAACTTTCTTACAATTTTCTCAGCTGGAAATGAAATCATAAATCCAAGCACAAATGAAAGCAACAGAAAAGAAGATAGGGATGAAATTGAAATTACACTGAGCGAGGCGTGAGATCTTCTGAGTGGTTTCCTGGATCCCCGACCCGATCCGGGAGGCCTTCTTGTTGAATTCGGATCCGGAAGAGAGTGGGACGGGGGATCTGGACGGTGAAGAACGAGCATTCTGAGATTGATGAACGGGCGTGATTCCTCCGATTTTCTGGAGGGTGTCGGAGAGTGATCGGAACTCGGAGGTCCGATCACGGTAAGCGGAGGCCATTGGGTTACGACGGAAAGCCTGAGATGCAAAATGGCCGAGGGAAATTTATACGTATGGTCGTTTTGGTGGTGGTTGCACCTTACTTCCAATAAGATTCTGCCACGTCACTAAATTATAATTAAAGGCACCTAGAGCTAATTACCTAGAGCTTTTTTACCAGTTTTGTTTTGGATCCTTTTACCAAGTTACCGTAGAGATTATACGTCTATGGAACTATTATTTACTCTAATTATTATCAATTTTGTTAAGGATTCAATCAATAAACCGTGGAAGCTCAGGTCTTTTGTTCGTGATATTTACTCTTGCACAGTTGACAGTATTTTGATGAGATATCATAGACGAATTTCCTTGTTGACGCTCTTGCTGCGCTGCAGTTAGTCACTCTTTCAGTTCTTACTTCTTCACTCGTCTCTAGCAAAACATTGTCTTAGGCATTAGAGGTTTTCCTATAGGTGCCCCCTACATGATCCAATGTTTGATCTTCCCTGTAAATGACAACAAAGGATTCTCGATAAATCCATGACAACTACTGCGCTAGTTTGTATTCATTAGTGAGTCAACCTCATTTCCGAAAGTTTTCGACACCAACACTCAAAGTATAAAGTCTTCAGCAGTTTGTATACTTTAAACTAATACTTCTCATCTTTGGATTTACATCCAATAGTGATTGGCCATAATTTCCTTGGTCATTGAACACCACTGCAAAGTCTCATGGAGTTATAGTGTGTCATTAGCTTACCTGCTCATGCTAATAAGGCCCTCATTTTAGACTATGCTAATAAGGCCTTCATCAATAAGAACCACACCCAAGACTCATAGCCCAATAATTAACCCAATGTCTCTCACAAAACCCCGCAAACCCTAACCACTATATAAGCCTCCCCTCTCCCGCAATTCTTCTTCTTCACCGCGCCTCCAAGCTTTCAGCTCCCCCCAAAACCCCAAACCTTGTTCCCCTGAAAAGTGAGAGGTTAAAGAGACAGCGCCGTAGCTGTCCGCCTTGACCGAGCCTCAAGCCTCGTTCTTGGCCCTCGTTTTTACCATCCCTACTAATCCTCTCATCTTTTCACTACTAACTAACCCCCTTAGGTTTAATCAGAAATGGGCAAGCTATCCAAGGCCGAGAAGAAGATCAACTACGACGCCAAGCTCTGCAGTCTCTTGGAAGACTATGGCCAGGTCCTCATCGTCGCCGCCGATAACGTGGGCTCCACTCAGCTGCAGAACATCCGCAAGGGTCTACGTGGCGACTCGACTGTTCTCATGGGAAAGAACACCATGATGAAGAGGTCCATCAAAATCCATGCCGCCAAGACCGGTAACGATGCTTACCTCAACCTCGTCCCCCTCCTTGTGGTGAGTTTTGAGCTTTTTTTACTTCTTACTGGTGTTGTTTTACTTTTTGACTGTGGCGAGGGTTTAATTGAGTTTGTTATTGTTGATGTGGTGTTAGGGTAATGTTGGATTGATCTTCACCAAGGGAGATTTGAAAGAAGTCAGTGAGGAAGTTGCTAAATACAAGGTGAGCTAATCAGATTTTGTCCCAAGTTTTTTTTTTCCGTAATGGTCGTATTGATTGATGGCTTATGTATCATAGTGTCTTGTTGAATTGCGATTCTTATTATCAGTTGTAATGTTACTTCTCATAGTGTATAAAATATTGTAATTGTCAGATGTAAAGTGTAACCTTTCGGCTTATACTTTCTTTTGAACAGTTTGTGTTAGTTGACTATGGAAAAGAGTAGCTGCACTGAAAATGGTAGTAAAAAGGTTTTGTTGGCTGGTAATTTTTTTTGTTGAAGGTTATGCTTCATCATCTAGGGTAATGGTATTGACTCTTGAGTCACTCTATTACTGGAAAAGTAGATGTGCTGCTCTCAAAATGCTGTCTGTCACCATACCTAGGAAACCATGTACAGATGTTTCTATTAAATACAGGAACCAATTTCCAGCTTCTGAATACTTCTTGTATCTGTACTAGATCTCCATCTGATGAATTGTGACATGTTTCTGTTATTGCTACTGTCATTTTTCATCGTCATTTTCTGCAGCTAATCCTAGTTCTAACCAAATTGTGATAAATATATCATGAAATTAGTTTGGTGCACTGTAGTTTATACTTGTTCATCAAATTGTTGGTTTTGTGTTTAGGCTAGTGATATACCTGTATGATATTGTACTTCAAAATGGTGTTTTGTTGAACTCACTGCGATGCTTCGTTTGCCTTTTGATGTCTGTGTGATACTTTGTTTGTGATCTGGTTCTTCGTTTATATGTTGTATCAAAATTGTATTATAACATTGCTAATTTCTATGATTGGATAGGTTGGAGCTCCTGCTCGTGTTGGTTTGGTTGCTCCCATTGATGTCGTTGTTCCTCCTGGCAACACTGGTCTCGACCCGTCCCAGACCTCTTTCTTCCAGGTCTGTAACGTTCTTTTAGGATCCTTCTTTTATAGTTTTATTTAATGTTGGAAGAATGCTAGTATTGACACAATTCCTACTGCAGGTCTTGAACATTCCGACCAAGATTAACAAGGGTACTGTGGAAATCATTACCCCTGTTGAACTTATCAAGAAGGGTGACAAGGTTGGGTCTTCTGAGGCTGCCCTTCTTGCCAAGCTCGGGATCAGGCCATTCTCTTATGGTCTTGTTGTCCAGATGGTGTATGACAATGGATCTGTCTTCAGCCCAGAGGTGCTTGATCTGACTGAGGATGGCCTCATGATTAAGTTTGCTTCTGGTGTCTCCAATGTCACAGCATTGGCATTGGCCATTTCATACCCGACAATTGCGGCCGCACCACACATGTTCCTCAATGCCTACAAGAATGTGCTGGCAATTGCTGTTGCTACCGAGTATAGCTTCCCCCAAGCTGACAAGGTCAAGGAGTATCTGGAGGTAAAATAACACACTTATAGTATAGTATGTATCCGTAGCTTCAGCTTGTTGGTTACAAAATATGTCCTTTTCTGTTCTGTGTAACTGATTATGCTGAATGGATTTAGGATCCCTCCAAGTTTGCTGTTGCCGTGGCTGCTCCTGCTGCAGCTGCTGGTGGAGCCGCTGCCCCTGCTGCAGCCGCTAAAGAGGAAGCAAAGAAGGAAGAGCCAGCTGAGGAGAGTGACGATGACATGGGCTTTAGCCTGTTCGACTAGGTTATGGTTTAGTACTTGACCTTGTATTTTTATTTTTCTGCAGAATTATCGTTTGCTGATTCATGTTATAAATTTGAGATATCTTTGGTGTTTTGAGGTTTTATTGTTATCTTTCATTATCTTTATATCTCTATTCTTGTTGTCTACTTGGAGCCAACCCAAGCGAGTTTGAACTAAACTTCACAGGGCATAGGATAGACTCATAAAACTGATATTAGTGATGGACGGAGTTGAGAGACCCAATATACTGATCTCTGTTCAATAGGATGCGAGTAGTTTAGGTTTGCCTTTCCTAATAAATCCTACCAACGGAATTGGATTACAATCATCTCTGATTACAGTATAATTATACAGTAAACTCCGAACTCATACTACAATAAACTCATTCTACAAATTATTGCCTCCCCAAATGCTATTGAATCCTCATATTGGGACAGCTTGCTGGTGGAAGTTATCTGCAGGAAAATAGGATGAATATAAGTCATAAAAGAGGAAATACAAGAATGAATAAATAAAATAAAATAAACCCAAGAAACAAAATAGAGTACCTCTTTTAGCTTCTTCTTGGCCTCTCTGGACGCATGTCGGCACCGAGTACGTGTAAGTATTCTTGACATGCTGAAGCTCCTTGAGGACCTCCTTCATAGAAATTCTATTCCCTGGTGATTCTTCGGAGCATGCAAGTCCAATCTTAAGGGTTGGTAGTATGTACTTCCACACGTAACTCTTCATCTTGTTTAAGTTCTCACCGTCTATGTTTTCTTCATCAGCTTCGATTTCACTGTCGTAACCACAGAGGTTGGTCACTTCATCGTTGGTTGTTGAAGTCTCAATTTCTTCTTCTAGTATGGCAATAAGAGTAGGATCCACAATTTGCATAAGCATTCCTTGTATGCCCGTCTCCACAAAAGTATGGATATTGTAGCTGTCTACAAACATTTCATCAGTTGGTCTTCTTCCTGTGAACAATTGCAGCACAAGTATCCCATAACTATATACATCCCCTTGCGTTGATGGCTCAACACCAACTGCATACTCTGCATTTCATAAAACAATCAAGTATTTCATTTCTGTCTGTATACTTGGATCATAATTACCTACTGTAGGTTATATAAGGGGTGAGATTGTTACCTGGAGCAGTATAGCCAATGGTTCCCTTTATCCCAACTGTGCTACTTTGATGTTCAGAGGAGCATGTAGTCGATTGGATGAGTCTTGCTAACCCAAAATCACCTACATGAGCAACCATGTCATCGTCCAGAAGAACGTTGCCTGGTTTAATGTCACGGTGAATAATTTGTGGTTCACAGTGGTCATGAAGATAACACAGAGCAGAAGCCACATCGACAGCTATATTCAGTCTTTGAAGAAGGTTCAAACTTCCTGCATATTGGTTTTTTCTGTGCAGCCACTCCTCTAAACTTCCATTTGACATATACTCAAAAATGAGAGCTTTAAAGTCATTACCATTATAATCTGTGCTGGAGCAACATGATATGATCTTCACAAGATTCCTATGTCGGATATTTCTCAGTGCATTGCATTCAGCCATGAAACTTTTCGAAGCTCCTTTCTGTTGAAGGTTGAGAACCTTTATGGCAACAATGCTGTCTTGATCAAGAATCCCTTTGTAGACAGAGCCAAAACCGCCTGATCCAATTTGATTGCTTGGAGAGAATCCGGCAGTAGCTTGATGAAGTGTCTGGTACGTAACGTTTGGAAGGAGTGTGACTGATGACACTGCAGCATATAACGGTTTCTTCTTTTGATTTTTTCTCGTCCAATAAAGAGCTATGAGCACTGCAAACAGAAGAGAGCATCCAACGACTAAAGAAATTGTGAACTTCAGTTTGAAACCATGCAACTTTCTATGCTTTGTTTCTTCAACGCGACATGCTGTTAGCTGCAATTCCGAAACACCACCGCAGAGTTTGGCATTTCCATCTAATGATATTGCACTTGTGTTTCGAAAAACTCCTTCTTTCGGTACCTCACCCTCTAGGTAATTGGACGAAAGGTTCAAATAGATCAAGAATGGAAGTCCCTGTAGGTCTTTTGGAATATGTCCTGACAATTTGTTTTGTGAAAGATCTAGATACTGAAGACCTCTCAGAGAAGCCAAAGAAGATGGTATTGTACCTTGAAAGTGGTTCCCTTGTAGGTAAAGAAATTCAAGGCTCTCACATTTCCCAATGGTTTCTGCAATTTCTCCCGTTAGATTGTTTCCAGAGATGTCTAGTGTCCTGATATTATTCAGCTTACCCACTTCCACAGACAGATTCCCAGTTAGCAAGTTTTGCGATAAATTGAGCAACATAGACAAGGAGGAGAGACCCATAATCATTTCTCCACTAAGCTTATTGTTTGATATATCCATCTCATGCAGCTGTTTGCAATTACCAATATTTGGAGGAATTCTTCCTTCTAATTCATTTTCTGGTAAATAAAGTTGAGACAATCGGGTGAGATTTCCTAGAGAAGATGGGATCCGTCCTGATAGTCTATTGGAATTTATATATAATAATTGCAGGTTTTGTAACTTCCCAAAAGAAGTTGGAATGGTTCCAGTGAGCAAGTTATCATCCAATCCCAAAACTATTAAAGATTTGAGATTTCCTAATGTCTCAGGAATCGTTCCCGCTATTTGACTGCCCCCAAGATAGAGTTCCGTCAGTTGGGTTGAGAAATTGGATACAGAGTTGGGTAAAACACCTCCAAAGTTGTTATCACTCAGACAAAGCATTTCCAGATTGCTGCAATTTGTCAAAGGTGTCATAAATATCAAATCATTTGATGAATTGCTTCCTAGATTATTATACCCGAAGTTAAGCCACCGGAGATTAGGAAGATTCCCAAAACTTAAGGGAACTGGCCCTACAAAATGATTTCCCCAAACATCAAGCTCTTGAAGCTGAGAAGCATTGGAAAATGAAGCTGGGATTTGCGTTGAGAATTCATTCATGCCGAGCAACATTTTTTGGAGATTAGGCATGTTTTGGCCTATACCAGGCGGAATACCACCCTTAAGTTTATTGCCAGTAATTGAAAGGTCCTTCATAGATGATATGTTGAAAAGGGAGGGAGGGAACATACCAGAGAGATCATTGACACCAATTGCAAAACTTGATAAGCTTCTCAATCGGCCTAGCACCTCTGGAACTGTGCCCACCAAATTGTTCCATGGCAAGGTAAGTACAGCGAGTGATGAAAGATTCCCCAAGGAAGGTGGGATGCCTCCTGTCAGATTGTTTTTCTCTAGATTGAGATGCACAAGCTTCATCAACGAGCCTATCTCTGAAGGAATTTTGCCGGTAAGGCGGTTTGATCCAAAGCTTATGATGATTAATTCCCGGCAAAAGCTCAGGTTGTCTGGAATTCCCCCCTCCAAAATGTTGAGACTTAGATTGAGATGTCGCAGTCGGAACAAGCGATCAACTTGTTGCGGAATCTTGCCAGAGAGGCTGTTGTTCGGAATGTAAAAGGTCCTGAGAAAGGAGAGGTTGCCAATGTATGGTGATATGGTGCCATGCAAATTAGAGTGTGGAAGGTTCAAGGCTGTTACTCTCTGATGCCTTGTGCCACAAGTAACTCCTTGCCATTTGCAAAAGTGAACGGAGTCATTCCATGAGTTCAAGAACCCCTGTGGATCGGCGACTATGGATTCTTTGAATTTGAGCAAAGCCAAGTGATCGGTTTCATTTCCAAATGAACTTACGACAGTGGTAGGTCGGAGAAGATTGGTGAAAAGGAGAAGGGCGAGGACATGCAGGTATCTAAAGTTCTCCATTCAGTTTGTGATATAAGCAGCAGGAAGCCAATCGCTCGGTGATGGGAAAATCAGGCAAGCAAAATCAAGTTGATCTTTAAATCTCGTATACATATAGCAGCGTCTTCGGCTATGACTCATCAGTCATTACCAATGTGTTGTTGACTCTGGGAGCAGAGAGAGACTAATTAGTTGAAAACTAGATAGAATAGGTCAAGTAATACAGCTCTATTAAATATATTGTGTGTTGAATATAGAGAGTAGCTTACATATATGACAGCATATATTGATTTGAAATGGACTAGCTGACTTTTAATTCATGCTATGGCTTTGTTTTAGATCAGTCTATCAAGGCAGGGCAGCTGCGGCTCAGGGCCTCACATCTGTTATGGCATATTAATTAAGTCGACCGCTTCTGATGTCTCCAATGTCGGCTCAGGTAATCGTTGATAAGGTCATTAATGTAATAGCGATTAGTGATCGATAGAGTTGAGAGATCTAAAATTGAACTTGGTTCAATTGGATGTGATGACTGACGAGTTTCCTCCGACTCTTGGGACTCGTTGGTTTCCCTTTTTACACAAGACAACAATAGCTCAAAGGTGGACCGGTTTGCCTTGCACAAACACAATTGGATTACAATCATCACTTACTACACGTAATCATACAACAGTGCTACTCTGTCCTGGAACTCAAGGAAATCTACACAACAAACAATTGGAAACTTAGCACTCAAATTTATAGCAAGTACAACTTATTTTATCCACACTTCCAGAGTTCCAGGCTATTATCCTGCCTCAGTAGTACAACTTGGAATATTGACAACTTGCTTTCCATGCCACACTGCAAGTTATTTGCACAAAGTATAAGGATTATAAAGTCATAAGGAAGGAATTAGAAAAACGAAAAAAAAAAAGAAAAAAAAGTACCTCTTTTAGCTTCTTGTTGGCCTCTCTCGACGGATGTCAGCACCAATGGCAGTGTAAGCAATTTTCACATGGTGTAGCTCCTTGAGGACCTCCTCCATAGAAATCCTATTCCTTGGTGATTCTTCCGAGCATGCAAGTCCAATCTTAAGGGTTGGAAGTATGCACTTCCCCACGTAACTGTCCATCCTGTTTAAATTCTGATTGTCAATGTTGCCTCCATCAGTTTCGATATCATTGTTTGTTGTTGAGATTGCAGTCTCTTCTTCTAAAGTGGTAATAAGAGTAGGATCTACAATTTCCATAAGCCTTCCTTGTATGCCCGTCTTAACAAAAGTATGGATATTGAAACCGTCTACAAACATTTCATCAGTGGGTCTTCTTCCCGTGAACAATTGCAGCACAAGTATCCCGTAACTATATACATCCCCTTGTGCTGATGGCTCAACACCAACTGCATACTCTTCATTTCATAAAACAATCACTTGTATCAGTTCTATGTGTATATGCTTGGAACCTAAGTACTATAGCTAGGAATTATATAAGGGGGAAGATTGTTACCTGGAGCTGCATAGCCAATTGTTCCCTTTATCCCAACTGTGCTACTTTGATTTTCAGAGGAGTCTGCGGTCGTTGGGATTAGTCTTGCCAACCCAAAATCACTAACACGAGCAACCATCTCATCGTCCAGAAGAACGTTGCTTGGCTTCAAGTCACGGTGGATAATTTGTGGTTCACAATGGTCATGAAGATAACACACAGCAGAAGCCACATCAAAAGCAATATTCAGATTTTGAAGAAGGTTCAACCTCCTTGATTGATTTTCTCTATGCATCCACTCCTCTAAACTTCCATTTGACATATACTCAAAAACTAGAGCTTTGAAGTCATTACCATTGGAATCTGTGCTGGAGCAACATGTTAAAATCTTCACAAGATTCCTGTGTCTGATACTTCTTAGTGCATTGCATTCTGCCACAAAGCTCTTGGAAGCACCTTTCTGTTGAAGGTTCAGGACCTTTATGGCAACTGCATTGTTTTCTAGCTCATCAATAACCCCTTTGTAGACAGAGCTAAACCCGCCTGATCCAATTTGATTGCTCGAAGAGAATCCGCCAGTAGCTTGATGAAGTGTCTGGTATGAAACCTTTGAAAAAGAGTTGTTTGATGCCACTTCAGATACTGGTTTCGTCTTCTGAGTTTTCCTCCTCCAGTAAACAGCTAACATGAGAGCAAACAAAACGGAGCATCCAGCGACAATAGAAATAGTGAGCTTCAGTTTGAAACCTTGCAACTTTCTTTGCTTTGGTACTTTGATGGTGCATGGTGGTAGTTGCAGTTCCGGAACACCACCACAGAGTTTTGTATTTCCATCCAATGATATTGCACTGATGTTTTGAAACACTCCCTCTTGGGGTACCACACCCTCCAGATTATTGAATGAAAGATTCAAATATATCATAAATCGAAGTCTCTGCATATCCTTTGGAATTTGGCTTGACAATTTGTTTCCCGAAAGATCTAGGATCTGAAGACCCTTCAAGGAAGCCAAAGAAGAAGGTATCATACCTTGTAAAAGATTCCCTTGTAAGTGGAGAAATTCAAGGCTCAGACAGCTTCTAATGTTTTCCGGAATTCCTCAGTCAAATTATTATAAGAGAGGTCTAGTGTACTGGCACTTTTCAGCTTACCCACTTCCACAGGCAGACTGCCGGTTAGTGAGTTATGTGACCAGTTGAGATTGTTAAGTGTGGACAGACCAATGACCTGTGATGGTATATCTCCACTAAGCTTATTGTCTGATAAATCCATCTCCTGCAGAAGTTGGCAGTTACCAATATTTGGAGGAATGCTTCCTTCTAACGCATTTTGTGATACGCTGAGTTCAAACAATTGGGTGAGGTTTCCTAGGGAAGAAGGGATTCGTCCTGATAATCTATTTGCAGATAAAGATAATAATTGCAGCTTTTGTAACTTCCCAAAAGAAGCTGGAATGATACCTGTGAACAGATTAACATCCAGGGCAAAGGCTATTAAATTGTTGAGATTCCCTAATGTCTCAGGAATTGTTCACCCTATTTGATTGCTCTCAAGGTAAAGTTGAGAAAGATTGGTTGAGAAATTGGCTATGGAGTTGGGTAAAACACCTCCAAATTTGTTGACACTCAAAGAAAGCATCTTCAGACTGCTGCAATTGGTCAGGGATGTTATGAAGTCCAAATCATTATATGAATTACTTCCTTGATGATTGAAACCGAGGTTGAGCCAATGGAGAATAGGAAGATTTCCAAAACTTGTGGGAACATCCCCTACAAACATATTGTCCCAGATATCAAACTTTTTAAGTTGAGAAGCATTGGAAAATGAAGCTGGGATTTCTCCAGAGAAATCATTTCCGGCGAGGTACACTTCTTGGAGATTAGGCATGTTTAGGCCTATATCAGGCGGAATACTGCCCTTAAACTCATTAAACGTATATGAAATGACTTCCAGAGATGACATGTTAAAAAGGGAGCGAGGGATCATACCAGTGAGATTACCGGAATTAATACTAAAAAACCAGAGGTTTCTCAGTCGTCCTATTTCCTCCGGAACTGTGCCCCCCAATGGGTTCCCTCCCAATGAAAGTCTTCCGATTGATGAAAGATTTCCCAAGAAAGGTGGGATGCCTCCTGTCAAATTGTTTCTGTCAACGTTAAGATGCACAAGCTTCATCAACGAGACAATCTCTGAAGGAATCTTGCCGGTAAGGCGGTTTTGTCCAATACTTAGTACTCTCGGTTCCGGACAAAAGGTCAGGTTTAATGGAATTCCCCCCTCCAACATGTTGGCACTGAGATTTAGATATTGCAGTCGGAACAAATGATCAACTTGTTGAGGAATCTTGCCAGAGAAGTTGTTACTTCCAAGGTTGATGAACCTGAGGAAGGAGAGGTTGCCAATGTATGGCGATATAGTTCCATGCAACTCAGCAGCTGTTAGGTTCAAGGCTGTTACTCTTTGATGTCGTCTGCTGCAATTAATTCCTTGCCATTTGCAGAAGTGAATGGATTCGTTCCATGAGTTCAACAACCCTTGTGGGTCACTGACTATGGATTCCTTGAGGTTGAGCAGCGCGAATCGATCAGTTTCATTGCTCGAGGCATTTGCAATGACGGTAGATTGGAAAAGATTGGTGAGAAGGAAAAGGGTGGTCATGACATGAAGGTAGCTAGACCAAAATTCACAGAAGTTGAGTATATGAAACTCCGTTCAGCTTGCTAGCTATGGTTTAAGCAGCAGGAAGCTAGGTGGTGCATAGTTGAACTTCCAAAATGTGGTATTTAACATTGTAGCAGTTTTCGGCTGTGGCTCATCAATTATTATCATTGTTGTTGACGCGCGCAGAGCTATAAAAGGCCATTTATGTGTACACATCGAATTGTCAAATTCTGGTAGTGGATCGAAGAGACTTGAAAGCTGCTTCGCTTTCGCTACTGGTACCACTTTTCTTGTAGAGAAAGGTACCAGAAGTGATGATTTGCATTATTCGACATTATTAGATAAAAGTCATAATACAGATGACAATAATGGCTGGACTATGATGGCTTTGGATTAGTCTATGATTTTGGAAGAACTGTAAAACAGATTGCAGACTAGCTGGTCTGTAATGTATATGAAGATTGTATATGTTGACTATAGAGATCTATATATAATTGTATTGATCTTCTTCTCCAAATAACAATGCAAACTACCTAAATCTATGCATGAAAACTAAATACAATAGGTCAAGTAATTCAGCTACATTAAAGATCATGTTTGTTGTTGTTACAGCAGTTCAGATTTGCTGCTTCTACAGCTGTGTTGAATGGAGCAGCTTATATGTAACAGTATATTGATAAATAGAAATGGATTAGCTGTAGCTGACTTTTTATTCATTAAAGATTTAAAGATCAAACTATGACTTTGTTTTGGATCAGGACAGGTGCGGCTCAGGGCCTCACATCAATATTGGAGGGAATTTTTCTTTTCAATTGCATCAGAGAAATTAAGAAACCAATTTAGTATGTTTTTCTGTGTGAAACTGTGAACTACCTAAATCTATGCAGCAGTTTTGAACACATGTTATCTTTTTTTGCCATATTAGTTACAGATTATATATGAGGAAAGGCAGGGGATGTATAAATCAAACTGAGTTCTAAAATACAACACAGGCCTACATTACAAAGAAGTCCTAGTAAATACCAGAAAGTTGTAAATGGATCACCAATTCTTCATGTTTCTTGGTCTTCTGTCAGATTGTTGGTGGACAGATTATATCTCATCAGCTTCAACAATTACCCAAGCTCTTGTTTACACCCAAATTAATATTTTACTAGACAGTAATTGTCTAAAGTGAATGTTAATTAAATTCATGATCCACACCGGCGAGCCCGAAAAAATATTGGGTTTAAAGGCGGGTTGCCTCGCTTGCGATATCACGCGAGTTGGACGTATGAGAAGATGTGTGATACAAGGAAGTATGTATAATTAAGGAGTCTTCTCCTTGAGTTGTGTTCGGTTCCGCGAAGCGAGATGCATTCGCCAAGAAACAAGAAGAGGATCAGTTCGCATGAAGACTCCGCCTCCGCATGGTGTGTACGTGTCTTTGGTAGAAGCATGCATAAACTAGGGGTGTCCTCCTTGGGTTGTGTTGCTTCGCGAGAAGATATATCAAGTAGGACTCAGATTGCTCCGCGAGGACATCATGATTGGGTTCCCTCGCCAACACCAAGACTTTGGGATATATGAGAACAACTACAAAGTCATGCGAGGTCGATTGAGGTTGGCGCAGAGTTGACTTTACATGAGAAGATTTCGTGTGGTACTAAGAGAAGGACGTGAACTGTGAGCCGCCAACATGATTAGATAAGAGGCAGTTATTTTTAATTGTTTGAAGGAGCGATCTCGCATGAGTAATCGGAGGTGATGTCTTCTTTAATTAATAAACATCTTGACGCGACCCGTGCATGGCTTATGAGTATCTCGACGGCATCTCAAGGGAATCTCGCCAGCATCCCGCCGCTCCCTTAAATAAAGAATGGAGCAGTGTTTAATTGCATGATCGAGCCGTACGTGAGCATGCATGGAGAGAAGCATATGATCATTCCTACTTCTATATGATTAAGGAGATGTATGATTAAAACGGATTTGGACGGGAGTGCAGTCATGTTTGACACATAGAGGTGAAGCATATGATTACTCCTAATTCTAGTTGATTAAGGAAATATACATGCAAGCTGTGCATATCTGTTTTGCATACACGTCCAGAGTTATAGTATTTCAATTGAAGAAGGAGATAATTATCCATGCTTGGCTTGAAGGACAACACGTGCATGTGTTGCTTGCATGGGAAGAGGTTGGTTCTATTCCTTAATCATGTATACATGATACGTATGCACATCTAACATGATAAGCCTAAAAGGCCTTTAGGTCTCCACGAAGTGATTTACATCGTCTACGCCACGTTTATCGTTGAAGACTCCTACAAGTCTTTAACACGTTTTGGGCCAATACCTGTATCCCTAAATAGCTCTATATAAGAGAGTTCGAGGATCTGGTTTAAAAACGACTCAACAACTCTACAACAACTCAACAATTACACAGTACAATACAATTCTTGACCTAGTCAAACCTCCTGACGCTCCCCGGAGCTTTCCTTTCGTTTCTCCGTACGCTCTCCGGAGCTTCCTCTTTTTTTCTCTCCTCCCCAATTGAAGCTCTGCTCGATCCTACGTCGAGTATCGATATTGTGACGCTCAGGAGGACTACAGTAAGTCCTTGCCCAGTACGCAAGGCGAATCTAAAGAACCCTGCGGTGGAGTTGGTGCTCTCTCGATCCTCAGTCGCTTGATTAGAAGCAGAAGGCTAAGCGCACCCCGCTACTACAACCACTACATTCCGCGTCTGCGCGGTGGCACGCCCGTAACAACTAAAAGAGACTTTGCACGCCCATATTTACTGGTGTGGTCAAAACAGCTCTAGCTTGATGGTTTTGATAGTCAAGGATGCTCGACTGAGAGCAGTAGGTCAAGTTAACTGGACTCCAAACATGTTCACACTGATCACACCGAGATGTCGAAGTCGGGACAAGTGCTGAACTTGGTGTTCAAGAACCCATTTTGATTATTGGGCTGGGCTCTCACAACTTGGTAACATTATAATGGGCTGCTCAAAGCAACCAGGTTGGACACTTCGGACGTGCCTTAATTAGCACTCTGTAGCTCCTTGGTACCGAGTAGAAACAACTAATTTGTGATGCGCGCATCGTTTATCAAATCTCGTTGCCTCCACTCGTCTCATCTTGCGATTGCAATTACAGATTTCGATGGCTGGATGCCATCCCATTTCTCGATCGATCCCACTGGCCACTGTTATCTTTTTCCGAGCTTCCTTTGCTTCTTTTCCGGTCACCACAGACGGAACATTCCTAGCTACAAGGGTTCTCGGTTTATTGACTTTACTCCACGGTCTCCACCGCGATCTCCACACATGATGCGGTGATGCACCCATCTAAAGGAAAAGCAATTGCAAACGAGAAGAGTTTGCATTAATTCTACAACTTATATTGCAAAAATGCAAGATGCATGTCAGCTCCTAATCCTCTAAACTGACAACCATGTTAATAAAAATGGTCGGGCTTGTGCCTCAGCATTTCCCTTATTTTGGTCCCCATTGGTTCCCTCTTCCTCCGGCCGAATACCCTATTCTAATCTCCCTTTGACTCTCAAAAGCTAGGCAAAACCATGGCAACTCTAAAACCCTCCCAGCACGTAATGTCTAGCATTCCCACTAAAACATGCATCATCGAGCTGTTAGAGACTTCGACATCATCAACATCCATGGTGTTCTGGTCTTTATCTTGCTTCATTTTTCTCTTTGTTTAAACCAAAGAGAGCCATTCAAATCATGCAGCCACAACATACCATTAGTTAGGAGTGGTGGGGTTTTTGGATAGATAAACTTAGGAAGTTATCTCACACAACAACTAATGTGCATGCCATGATTTCTGAATCTTAATTAAGCATAAATAGTTGGTTATTTTATGAGGTTTATTACAAGTCTCTCATGGGTCATGACGCAAGAATAGGCGACGTCGAACTGAGCTAGATATAGACGATAGATCTTAACTAAACCGGCCAACGTTGTTTATCTCTATTCTATTAATTCTTGTTTGTTAATTAGATATGAACTAATTGATTATGATGTTAGAAAGTTGGAAATAGACACTTGTGGAAAGGATTTATGATGTGCAAGAGAGGATCGAGTTTGAGTTCTACACGGACACTCTAAAATTATGTATAGTACGTATTGTTTTTCTTTCTCCTTTTTTCTGGGATATTCTTTAGGGTTGCTTCTTGTACTACACTGCACAAAAGGAGATGATAATTGATGGGGCAATTAACCATTATATAAGGTAAGAGAAGTTCAATGTGTACAGCGAGTACAATTTTAGAAGTTATAAATTTCGAGAATGATTTCTTTTCTTTTAAGTGGTTCAAAACGATCACAATGTCTTTTATGATTTTTTTTGTTTTTGTTTTAGAGTATTAATGTTGTTATTCTAAAAAAATTCTGATCCCAGAAATTAATCCGAGCTGAAGGGTCATGTCAAAACCTTAGCTCCTCCTGGCCACCATTGGTCCAGTAGGATTCGAACCTGAGTACAGGGGTTTCACACTAAGGCTCTTACCAACTCGACCACCGTAATAATTTCTCATGAATCTTGTTTGTAAAACTATAATGGTTCGAGTTTAAGATTTACTTTTGTTATTATTAGGTTAATTAATCTGAATTATTAAGTTAAATTGTATGATATGCCGTCACGAGAAAAGATAATCATAACAAGAAGAATTGTGGATTGAAACGATAGGGTTATCCAAGCATGGCATGCGAGAACAAATACTTGCATGTGTTTCCCAGTATGACATTCGTTGCGTGAATGTTTCATACATTTGATGCAAAAAGAATGTCTGTATTCATATGGTGATTTATATTTCCTCTTCCTCTTCCTATCCGATCCTCTAATCTCTATCACTTTCAGATATATCAAACTAGATCTAGCTTCAATAATATATAGCACAATTTTATTTCACTCAACGAATGGCAGTCAATTTATTTCTTTTAAGCTGATCTCTAACAGTGGTTTACTGGTGCTGGTATAGCGATCAAGTCACAATTCGTGGACCTGGGCAAAGCAACAGATGGAAAATTCGTCGACCTAGTTTAGCTTAATCTCCATCTCTGACTTTTCTAATATACTAATCTCCAGCTGACTACGATATCACGCACACAAAGAATCGCGCGCCATCTGTACAAAGTTTCTCATCCTCAGACATCATTTTCATTACATTTTTGGTTCTGGGTCAAGAAGCTGGAATATAAACTATTATTGCTAAGGTAGATGCTTCTCTGAAACAGAAGCTCCAAAAATACATCGAAGCAAATTGAGATTCCGATTCCTTCCTATCAGCAAGAGATAGAATTCGAAAGCAACTGCATAGAATTGCAGAAGGGAAGGATTAAATAATTGAAGCCCCGATCTCTGCCTCAAAACATGCTTCCATGCTAGGAAACCACTCCTTAGCCCACAATTGACTTCCCTTCTAAAAGTCAAATAATGCAGCACACGTTCTTTGTCCCCAGTCATCTTTGCTCATACATTTTCAAGAATAAAACATTTAAGAAAAGAAAAATATAGTTGTTGAAAGCCAGTAGAAAATCCCTCTCTGCTAATTGAAAATTATTTTCTCCCATTTGGAGGATATCCATTGACATGTTCTTGTAATAAGTGTCAAAGGGACAATATTAATAATCAATTGGAGCTTCAAAACCCTTGGGTTACCTAAGTGGTAAGTAATTGCGTAAGGATTAAAATTTGGGCAAGGTCTTAGATTAAAACCGAATATGCATTAAGATTATTAGATTTATATTAATTCAACATGAGTTATTTTATTAAAACTAATTTCAACATAAATTTTTTTCATTAAACTATACACACACTTCATCTGACATCGAAACGTTGTATACTAAGAGAATGCATTACAAAAAGATTATTAGATTATCCGACCACTGAAATAATCGATATTATCAAGCAATATATAGATTGCTTGCGGGAGAGGCAATGCATTACAAAAAGTATACTATGAGTCATCCATCAACTAAGAGAATGAAATGTTGAGTGCAAATGAACCATACTGCTAGATCATAGATGCCCAAAATCAAAATCTAATGAAAACTAGGAGCACTACCAAACATCTGGCATTCTCACTGTGTTTGTGCTTTGCTTTGAATCTTTGATGCCTCGGCATCCAAATCCATATAACCAAACACACCATACCACGAGTATTAATTTACGTCTAAGCCAACTAACCAGCTAATCGATCACCATCTTCCCAACCGTACATAAAAACCCTAGCTAACCCTAACCCCACGCGGCGGCATCAGAATGGGCTCGGTAGGCATCGCCGGTGAACAGTGCTTTACCCACCTGTGCTTTTCCGACATGTGAAGTGGATCAGAGTGGGTGGCGCACGTGACCGCCACGCCACGTGTCGGCTCTCACATGGACAAAAACGTGCAGAAAAACCAGGGAGCATCCCAGGAACGAAGGAAGGTTCAGCTAGAATCTGGAAACTGACCAGCAAATTTCAGTTACAGCTATTGACGTGCTCAAGATATATACATTACAAAATTGCTGTAAATAATATTTGTCGACACAATATATGCAAACTCTTATCAACAATGGTTGGCAAATCGATCACAAAGCCTATTATAAAATTGTTTCTCCTCTATATGCGTCTCCAGCTTTATTGTAGTTAATCTTTCGTAAAATCTGTCATCCTTATCTAACCTCAAATTAAATTTACTTGGTTTAATCGGACATTTTGTTTCCAAATTTTTTTCAACCTTTTAATCCTTTTTATCCTTATCCTTTTTATCCTTATAGATAAGAATCCATCCCTTTATCAAATCACTATGTAATAACATACCCTTGACATGAGGGATACGATCAGATTTCTCAGGGGTTTGATCCCCGGCCCCTTATTTAAACAAATTGAAATGTCGGTAATTTGTCTTGTACTGTAGATATTTATTATTTAATTTAAAAATTCTTTTTTGTGTTTCGTCCATAAAAAAATTAGAAATTTAAAAACAAACTCTGATGTGGAACATATCCTGAAAGTAGTAACGTTTTATTATGAATTAAATTCAGTTTACCCCCCAAATATTTGGTGTCAAAATCAGTTCAGTCCTGAAACTTTTTTTAAAATCAGTTCGCCCCCTCAACTTTTGTAAACACATCAGTTTGGTCCAATTTTTGAACTGATTTTGAGGGGGCGAACTGATTTTAAAAAAAGTTGAGGTGGCGAACTGATTTTAAACTAATGTGTTTACGAAAGTTGAGGGGGCGAACTGATTTTAAAAAAAGTTACAGGACTGAACTGATTTTAGACAAAAAGTTTAGGGGGATAAACTGAATTTAACTCTTTTATTATCAACGAAAAGACTAAAACACGGAGCATCTGTTAAACCGGAAAGGAAGAGTGACCGCACTCCAAGCAGTATTAGGAAATTTTCTATTGGTTTCACCTTATATACCATTTATTACACGAACTAAAATATATTTACTTCACAGTTGGATTCAAAATTACAAAGAGGATTTTGTTAGCTCAAAAGATTATAGCTGACGACAACTAAACCAGTCCAAAGCAAGGCGGTGTATGGTAGGTGTATTTCATCGAACCAAACCCAAACAATGACCAAGGTCTTCGTCCATCTTTTCCCTTTTAAAAAACGGTTCGTCGTATTTTCCTCCCAAAACATTCAAACAAACCTAACGTTTACACCGTATAGGTCAGTCAGTCGTTTGGTCATATGGATAAGCTTCATCCCCCCCCCCCTAGTCCCTACTAATATTTTTAATTGTTTTCCTTTTTTTAAACGGAAACCGCGACTTTCCAAAATAACGCTGCCCCTTCCACACGCCTTTAGGAATTGGGATTTTGCGTTGCCCTATAAATACCCATCCCTCCTCAATTTAACCTAATCACACTAAAATCAATTTCTTCAGATTTCAAAACAGTTTTTCTTTCTCTGCTAATTATGGTTGATTTGGATTGGAAAGCAAAGATGGTCTCCTCAGATATACCCAGCAAATCCCCCAGGCTCTCCAACAAGCTCCACCACCTCTCCATCCCGACTACCTACTTCTGCGCCGCCCCGCTCCAGTCCGACATCTCCGCCGCGTCCGACCAAGCCTGCTCCACCTACGAGCACTACCTCCGCCTCCCTGAGCTCCGCCGCCTCTGGTCCACCACCGAGTTTCCCGCCTGGAAATCCGAACCTGTTCTCAAGCCCGCTCTCCAAGCCTTGGAGATCTCCTTCCGCTTCGTCTCCACCGTCGTCTCCGACCCGCGGCCGTACGCTAACCGGAGAGAGTGGCGGCGCCGCCTTGAGTCGTTGATCACTAGTGAGGTTCAGCTCATCGCTTTGTTGATCGAGGACGACGAGGAGGACAGCGAGTCACGCGGCGCGGCGCCGATCGTGGATTTGACGACGTCCCGCGGCGCGTTGGCTCGAGACGGGAGCTTTGCTGAAGTGTGGAGAGGCTCCGGCGAGAGCACGGTGGTGAGCCGCACCAGCGAGGCCAGCCTGCTGCCGCGGCTCGCCGCGTGGCAGAAGTCGGTGTCGGTGGCGCAGAAGATTCTCTACTCGATCGAGTGCGAGATGCGGAGCTGTCCCTACACTCTCGGCCTCGGAGAACCAAACCTTGCCGGAAAACCGAACCTCGAATACGACGCCGTTTGCAAACCGTCGGAGCTTCATTCCTTAAAGAAAAGCCCCTACGATAGCCACATCGACAACCACGAGAACCAGGCGTTGTACACCACGCACCAGATCCTCGAGTCGTGGGTGTTCGTCTGCCACGAGCTTCTCAAGCGCGTGAACCGCCGCGTGGAGAGCAACGCCGCCGAAAAGGCCGCCACCGACTGTTACCTTATTGAGCGCGTCTGGAAGCTTCTAGCTGAAATCGAGGACCTCCACCTCTTGATGGACCCGGAGGACTTCCTCCGTCTCAAGAATCAGCTCAAAATCAAAACCGTCGACGATACGGAGTCGTTTTGCTTCCGATCAAAAGGGCTGGTTCAAATCACACAGCTTTGTAAAGACTTGAAGCACAAGGTTCCGAAGGTGCTGGGAGTCGAGGTGGACCCCATGGGCGGGCCGAGGATACAGGAGGCGGCGATGAGGCTCTACTCGGAGAAAACCGGGTCGGGTAAGATCCATTTGCTTCAGGCGATGCAGAGTATCGAGTCGGCGGTGAAGCGGTTCTTCTTTTCGTATAAGCAGGTGCTGGTGGTGTTGATGGGGAGCTTGGAGGCGAAGGGGAACAGGGTCGTGGTGGGACCCGAGTGCGGCGACGCGCTGAGTCAGATTTATCTGGAGCCGACGTATTTTCCGAGCTTGGATGCGGCGAAGACGTTTCTTGGGGACGGTTTGAGTCATGAGAACGTGGCGGACAGACGGACGAGGAGGAGGTAGTGGGCTGGTTGTGGAGGAATCGGGTTTGACCCGGACATGTAGGATTATATATGGTTAAAAAAGGAAAGGACAAAAGGAATTCTTTTTACTGTTTTGGTGTTTACTCTTCTCTGGGACTTTTGTTGATGTATGATGGGAAGCTTGTAAAATATTATTACAAATATATCTGATTTTTTTCTGATCTAAAGGTTTTACTGTTGTCTTACCCTAAAGAAGAAAGAAAATTACATGGTAGATTCTTTGATGGCGGCTAAGCAATACTACAAATTATTTTACAAAGACTTGTCGAGAGTGTAGGGGCAGCTCCGCATCTCATTATGGTAATTTTACAAAGACTTGGCGGCTAAGAATTCTTTACCAAGGTTGAATGAAATCACAGCTCCATCTAAGTTACGCTGACAAATCTGCAATGCAGATTACTGCATGTACATCATGTTAAGCTGCCTCTTGGAGTTTTGAGGTTCCTCCCTGTAAAAGAATCAATATCATTCAGTAACAAACTAACAATATAAAGCGTGTTTATGGCGAATCAATATCTGATCGATGCTCTACGTAGTGCTATTCATAACAGGAACAAAGCTGAAAGACAAAGGTATGCTCCTTACGCTCATGATCACAGACACATCTACCAGATGTATTACTCATGATCACATATATGTATTACTCATAATGGTTTGCAAGGATGGTTGTAATTTAATGAATTAATTTGTTCCGGACTATAGTCATTTTTCTTCCTTAGACCGTGGTAGTAATGATATCATAGCTATACAAACTTAGCATTAATTGTATAGTTGCAGGATGCAGCACCACAAGAAAACCTGAGGGGTACGTACGTGAAGACCATCTTGTGACTTGTGTACGTTGGGAAGTCCAGCCATCCTTTCAGCGCGCTATTCATATGACCGTGAATCATCATTTTCTGTATATAAGCCACTTAGCTTCTCTAATAGGCCAGAGACTTGGCATAAAAATCAGAGCAGAGAAATTACCTGTATCTCGAACAAATCAAGCCAAAGAAGTAAAGACGGCTTAAATAGATAAGAAAGTTGACCATCTGAGGAAGCAAAAACAACCGGTAAGATCTTCGAGTCTTTGACCTCTTCAGTACCCTCAAAGGTCTGGTCAGTATCATGATCAACTAATAATCACTGATGTATCTTAGGAAGACAATGCCTAATGTCCTCAATTGATGTTTCTTTCTGCCCTCCAAAAGTGACATCCGTTGTTGAACAGGATCTTGAAGACTTGCGTCCCTACAATACACAATGCATGGAAAATAATATGATTCAGTTATAGAAGTACATATAAGTGCCATGTAATACAAGTAATAACAGGTATTAAGCATACCAGGTTGAAACTTGAAAGTATGATAAACCATTGGATCGGACAAGACTTCAAGAGAAGCTGATCAAGCCTGGGTACATCTGGTTAACCAAAAAGGTTTTCTGTGACATAACTAATCACTCCAACTCAAAAATCAAGAACTTCAAGTTATGATACAATCTACATTTAGGCAAGGAGCTTACGAAATACCCCATCAGCTTAGCAACTACATAATCTACATAGCTCTGCGTCAAGCTTCAATTTCAGTAATACGGATAGCCTGGTGCATATATAAGAAGGTAGTCATGAACTGCAATTTATCAAATGATCCCGTTCCAAATGTAGACCGGTTTCAAATGTCAAGGTACAGAAAGACAAACCTGAGCGGGGAGGACCATCTTGTTGAGAAGTCTAGTGATCTTTTCAGTTAAAAGCATTTACCATGAATCTTCATTTCCTGCACATAAGCCTCTTAAAATTTTTCTAATAGCTAGGTCGAGAACAAAAATAATTATCAGAGCATTGGAGACAAACATCAAAGATAATCATTTGCCACAGTATGCAGCTCTTTATCTAATCTCCACATAAGTAATTTGTTGATGGACGGCTTATATATTTTCAAATTATATAGGTTTTAACCTGCTATAATCGTTCTTATATATATAGTTGTAATTAGTGTAATGAAATATAGTTGAAGGTGCAAGTGCAACGTACATATACCTTTTCAATCTTCAGAGTTCTTCTTGAGCGCTGTATCTAGACATTGATGGTTGGGATGTGAGAAATCTTGATCCACTGCTCACCTATTCCTTGTCTGTATAATTTCTGATGCGCATTAGAATTGGAGAGTTGCTGATGTGCAGTTTCTGGAGTGGCGTTTTCCACAGGAGTTCCGGCAGTGCTTTTAGCCTATGGCACCAAGAAATTGTCAACTCGGAAAGGCATGGCATTATTATTGCCATCTTCTCAGAACCTCCCTTGACTCCTTCCCACTCTTTCCAGATAAACATGCTGTCGAAGGTGAGTTGCTTCAACTTCGGGAACGACGTTTGCCTCCTACCTTCCCAGCTAGTTTCTAATTCATCATGAGCATGTAATCCCCAAAACTCAACTCCTACCATTCTCACAGAAACGCCCTTAATGCTCAGTGATTCAAGGGATGCCAGATTTGCTAACCAAGGCAAATCATCATTGACATCATACCGTGTAAGTGTAAGCAGTCTCAAGCTGTGTAAAGACGACCACCACTCAGTCCAAAAGGGCTTCCCTTTATAACGATGAATCCTCAAAGATTCTAAACGGGGAGGTGGTTGTAGGGCCATCATATCATTCCATCCCAAACCGAACTCAACATTTAGGACCAAATGAACGAGGTGCGCCTTCTTAACCATGATCGCAGCTGCCTCTTCTTCTCTCTCTGCATCAGCAGCTTCTTCTTCTGTCGCTGCATCAGCCTTTCTGCCTCGTACAGTTTCAATAGTAAGACGTCCTTGAAGGTGGTTCAAGTTTCTCAGATGTTCCAACTTGTTTCCTTCATCACCATCTTGGACATAATACTTATCTAGGGTTTGCAGACTCATTAGTCCATCTATTCCCCTTAGCTTTAGATTCTCACAGCCACGGACACTGAGATGCTTCAAGTTAATTAGCCCTCCCAACTCTACTTTCTTGAGCCTAACGCACTCAACTAGAAGCAAGGTTTGCAGATTGCGTAAGTCACCCATGTTGTCGGGTAATTCCTCCAGTCACCGGTTCTCCGATAAATCAATATACCTCAAATGGATCAATCCAATTATCTCCTTTTGAATTGCCTTAATCCCAGTTCTAATCCAGGTTAGTGTCCTGACGTATTTCAAATGCACAATCTCCCTTTGGCTAATGCAAAGATCGAAACCAGGATAATTCCAAACTACTAGGGTGCGCAAATTTTCACACCTGTGAAAATTATCCAAAATGCTGGAAGGTTTGAAATTTGTTAGTCAAATGACGAACCTTTTCATTCACTCTCTCTGGAGGAAAGGTTGCCCATCATTCACAATCAGAAAATAATTCTTCGTCATATACAACAAAACGTCATGTATAATATCATGTATTTTGCAATTTGTTTTCCCGGTTTCATCCACCTCAACTTCAAGGAAGAAAGATCGTTTTACTAATATGTCAAAATACTTTAGACCAGTATTTTTTGTTTCTTCACTTTCTTCCTCATTCAAATAATTTTGCGACATCCACAACTCAACCAAGTTATCTTTGTCATACACATAATCTTTTAGAAAGATAACACAGTACAAAAGATAAATTCTGATTTGATGAGCCAAATCATTATAACTCAGTAACAGTGGTCGAAAAATTTGTTGTTCAATATCTTCTATCTCCCACAACTTGCTATTTAGAACATTTTCCCACTCTTTCAATGTTTTTTTCTCACGCACCATGCTACCCAACGTCTTAGCAGCAAGAGGCAAGCCATGACACTTTTCTACTATCTTTTCACCAACATCTAGAAACATCCTAGACTCACTACATTTCTCTGCGCCTGCATTGTAGTAAAACAATGACAGACAAAATTCATCACTCAACTGCTTCAAATGGATCACATGAGCAGTTGCTTTCATCAGAGTAGCAACTTCCTCATTTCGAGTAGTCACTATTATTCTACTCCCCATGGCACCATAACGGAAAGGTTTAATTAATTCTTCCCACTGAGAATGTTTTGGGTTCCAGACATCATCTAAGACGAGGAACTTTTTTCTCCTAATCAAAGAATGTACACATTCCATCAAAACTTGCAAGCTATTTGAAGTTTTTGAGGTGTTAAACTTGTCTAGACATTCGATAACATTTCTAGCAATCTTAACCTCATTAAAAGTGTCCGTCACACAAACCCATATTCTCTTATCAAAATGGGTTTTCACTTTTTCGTCATTATATGCGAGTTGGGAAAGAGTTGTTTTTCCCAATCCCCCCCCCCCCCCCCCCCCCCATTCCTACGATAGAGATGATGAGAGGGACCTCACAATCTTGACTACTCTCCTCATTTAGCAACTTGCTTAGTATAATGTTCTTTTCCTTTTCTCGACCAGATATCCAACCACTGGGAAAACATGTAGTTTCTTGTCGAGGTATTTCAGCCCCTCTTGTGTTGTTTTCAAACTGAAATCTTTGTTTTCCCTTATCAATCAAAGTCAATTTTTCATTTAGCTTTTTTATCCTCACAGCAACATCACGACGAATACTCAATCTACCGACTTGGCCAAAACTAAAGCAAGATGGAAAAGAGCGGCAACATACCTTCTTCATATTTTCCCCCTCCATACGTTGCTTTAGGACATGAGTGCTCCATTCACCCAACAGATTATCCATCTCGTCGGAAACTTCATTCAGTTCTTGCAGCCAATGTCTCTCGCTTGCCTCCCCTGTTTGTCTCGACTCTGCATCCTTGAGGACAGCTTGAATTGCTTTGAGATTACCGGTGAGACTTTTGACTTCTTCCTCAACTTCGGTGACCAAGTTTAACTCTCCTCGGACCTTGTCCACGGTGATAGTAGCCGTACGCTCTAGGAGAGAGCCAACTAGTGCTTCAGCCATGTTCTTACTTCAAGACCGATCGAAATGTAAGTGGAAATGATTTGAAATATGGAGTAGAAATGGTGAGGTTTCCCAACCTTATATCGCATTAATCGTCTCAGCTTAATGTGTGGCCTGAGTGTGAAACATGTTTCTCACGTAACTTTCACTTTTGAGTTTTGATCATTTGCTGTCTTGCAAGTGTGTCTATCGAGAGGATGATGCTAGGAAAGACTAAAGATGGTGGGAGAGTATGTTGTCAGCTGTCTGCAGACTGTAGTTGGTTCTTGTGGTATTAGCGTTTCTGTGATGGATTAGAATGATGTTGATTTTGCTTGGGAGTGTGACGGACCAAAATGAATTATTGAAGACTTTTTTACTTTTTCAAGTGATGTGAATCATACTCTGGAAAACAACCTGGAAGCATCTTTGTGGGAATAAAGGGGAAAGATTCCTAGCCTGCCTTGGTTTTGGCACTTTGGTCATCCCAATATGCATAATTGAGAGTATGCATGATTGATATAAGGAGAATCCGATAATCTCAACTATTTATATGTGAATGTAATCAATGTATATATATGGAGATATATAAATACATAGCATATGATTTGGGTGGAATGATGATGAATTTTAGCGCAAGTAAAATGTCCCCTGTTTTTCTGCTGCAAAATCCAACCCTTTCTTGGATCCGGAAAGGTTGTCATGATATTTGATAATTTCATCTGTGTAATGGTACCAGAAAATGGATGAGGAACTTGACGAAAATGAATAACCGATGAGGAAACAAAAGAGCTTAGCAGTTGCATGACTTGCATCCCTCAAGCAGATGAAATTGTCTTGAAACTCCTAAATGAATCTAGAGACGTGGAATTGCAAAGCTATTTCCCAGTTGTGCAAACTCCCCATCCTCTCCAAAAAGGAGTCTCCTAGTGAACGAAGGAAACAAGAGTGTGCTGAAGTCGTCTGATTGGTACCTCAGCTACTTGACTCAATCAGCCCTCACCTGGGTACATCTGAATGCTCGACTTAGACTTTTGCATAGATTAGCCGAAATATGTTGATCAGAGCTGAAAGTCGATAGTACAAAACTACAAATACAAGACAAACTATTCTCTAATAGATGACAAAAGAAAATTCAATGAAACATGGAAGTGGACATTTCTTCAGAATTGACCAAGTCTGTTAGCATGTATTTGATCAAGCCTGTTTGAGCTACAAATACTGTAGTAAAAAAAAAGAGCATGTAATGCCTCAATCTACAACCATCAAAGTTGTAATACCCCGAAAATTTGATATTAGTTTCTAATATTATTTGGGAGTTTTTGAGTTAGAAGTTAGTGTGTTTTGGAGGTTCAAAGAAAGAGCGGAAGTGTTCGGACGCGTTTTTACCGAAACTGGTTTGATGGTTTTGAAGGGTTAAGAGTTGACTTTTTAATCGGTTGGGTTTCTCGGGAAACTTCCTTCATGAAAGTTGTAGAGCACGACGATACGAGTTCGTAGACATGTGGCACGCATAAAACGGACTTCGTATGCGAAAGTTATGGTCAGCAGAAGTTCGTGGTTATCGGGAATTTTTAGTATAAGTAAGAAAAGTGTTAGGGTTCCTTTCATTTTTTCCGGAAGCATTTCTTCCCTCTTCTCTTTCTCTCTCGCGCCTCACCCTTCCTACCCGAGTTTTTCAGCCGACCCGACCCGGACCCGGCAACCCGACCCGACTTTTCCGGCCAACTCCGGCCGACCCAGACGACGGCACCGGTCGGGTTCTCTTTCTCTCCTCTGTCCGAGCTGACCTGTGGTGGTGATGTGCGCCATTTCGGTGCCGAGGTGGTGACCCGAAGCTCGAAAGCTCGGGTTAGAGACCCGGTCGGATTCCTTCATCCGGCGGCGGCGACAAGGTAGGAGACCGATCAGGATAGAAGCCCCTTGGCGTCTTGGTCCGATTGCTGGTGGCCTTGAAGTGCGACACACGGCGGAGAGTGGCGGTGGTGGATCCCAATCTTTCCGACGAGTTTCCGGCGACTTCCCGGCCGATTTGGTTGGACCTTCATGTATGAAAAGTGTCCCCCTCGTAGTATTCTACAAGTTTTGTGTTTGGAGTTTGCCTTAATTCAGAAATTTTTGTGGTGGCGCGTGGGGCCCACTCGCCGCCGCGCGTGGCGGCGCGTCTGGTAGGATGTGTAGGCTTATTTGCAAGGGTTAGCTAGTTCTTGTTGTTGTGAGCACGTTGATATATTATAAGACTAGGTTGAGGTCTTGTGATGCTTAATGTTGGAGTTGTTTTCGACGAGGTGTGATGATTTTGTGTTTTCAAAAGTAGGAGCCGTTTCGGCAGTTGTAAAAGGTTTAGTTTTGGGTGATCGAGGACCTGGGAGGTCTTGAAGGAGAGTTGCCCTCCTTTGGGCAAACCTTCGGATTTTAGTTTTGGGTTAAGAGGGCAAATGTTACTCTTAGTTTGTTTGGTTACTAAGGTTAATATTTGTTTTAATTATGGTGACTTGTGGAGTTTGCCCTTGAGCTAGACGCTTGTGTTTGTGCTTATGAAGACGTAGCGGGAGTTAAGGTGAGTAAAATCTCACTAATGTCCACTTTGTGGCCTAATTATTTTGATGACGATTATGATGATGAGATTTATGATGATGTTGATGGAAATGTTGATGATATGATTGTGATGTTGATTTTGATCATGATTTGATGATGATGATTGTGATGTTGATTTCGATGATGATAATTATTATGTGATTTCATGATGATGAATGTGATGGTGATTTTGTTGATGATGATAATTGTTGCTAATTGTGAAGTTGTCCTTGAAAGGAAATGATTTTGGTTTTTAAATATAAATGAGCTTGATCATCAACGGCTCATGGTAAGTGAAAACAAGTTTTCTTTTAATAGTATAACTTTTCAAAAGGACTTCCAATTTTGAGTAATAATTAGAGTTAGTAGAATTATTCTTGGTTTAATATTTATATCCACGTGTTTATGTGTGGAAGACACGTTATGATAATGTGATAGCGTGATGTAGAATTGTTGTTTAAATAGTCAAACCGGGTTCCTAGCCTTTAATCGGGTAATAGGTTACGGTTATGATTGTATTATTATTTTGTGAATTGATAAGTGTTATGTTGGGAGAGTAGTGGATTTGTTAACTTAGTGGTGAATGTTGCATTAGTTGTGAATATGTGTGCCTTAGTGGTGAGTAAGTGCATTCGTTGTGGATTTGTTGTCTTATTGGTGAATGTTTGCATTAGTTGTGGTTGTGTGCCTGTGTGGTGGTTTTGAGTATTAGAATAGGAGCCTTCGTGGTGGACCGGGAACCAAGCCTTGGCCGGGTGATTGGTTACGGTCATTATAGAGCTCTAGTCTGTCGGTACTTCATGGGGGATGACTATGTGTTGACGAACCCATGAGTACGTGTTTTGTCTAGTTACTTATGGGGGATGACTATGCGTTGACGAACCCATAAGTAAGAGTAGAGAAATGATTGAGTGCTATTCTTATGTGATGTTATTTAAATTCTTTGTTTTGAGTATCTCCTGAACTATGCTTATCCGCAGGAGATTCTTTAATTTTAATCGTGTGATTTTAATGGAATTTCTGAATTATAATTTTTGTCGGATTTCATTTATGATTTTGAGTGATTATGAATTGTTGTGTTTTCTTAATTTCATCTCTTGATTTATCTTGCTTGGAAGTGTTTTCCTGAATTTGTTTTTAATGCATGAACTCTTGGTTTTACCTTATATGTGTTGTTGGGTTGAGTCTGTTGTAAGATTTACTCATACGAGCTTTTAAAGCTTACCGGGTTTGTTGTTTACAACCCGGTGCACCATTTCATGGTGTAGAGGTTGTTTTTGTAGGTCAGGTTTAGCAGAGTTGAGGCTGCGGCAGATAGGCATAGTTCATTTTTGTTTACTTTCTAGTTTGCAGTGAGTTTGAGGGAGGTTTTATTTTGTTCAAATTATTCTTTCACAAGTTGTAAAACTAAAGTGTTGTAAAGTTTGTTTTTCTTTTATTTATCATGCCTTGAATTTGGAATTTTTATTATCCAAAATTCGGGGTGTGACAGTTTGGTATCAGAGCCTTGTTGCATATTTGGTGATAATCAGTATCTTTGAGTGATGACCCGACTGCAACGGATCACCATCACTCTTTGGTAATGATATGTCATTGGGTATGCGGGAGGTTAATGTGTTGTCTTGAGTGTTAGGTCCTCAGAGCATAGGTTGCTCTGTAGGTAAGGAGTGTGAGAGTTGGGTAGCGTTTCATGAGGTTTAGTCTTTTGAGGAATAAGAATCATTAGATTGACTCTTTTTTAGCTGTCCGTGGTAAGCTAGAGGATTTGTGATTTGGTGAGCAAAGTTTAAGAGTGAAAGGTATTTTGTTCTCTTTTCTTCTTCATGAGAGAGTGAGCTATGATTTTGTTGGCGTGTCTTTTCTATGATGTTGTGGTGGTGTGGTGTTTTGATTTAGTTATGCAGTTAAGGTCTTGTGTTTGACTTCTGTTGTAGATGTGATGTATTTATAGTTTATGGCTCATACATCATTTTTATAGTGGTGGTAGAGTTTTTCTACCGTGCGATTTGTGTGTTTGACTTATGTGTGAGCATTGTTATGCATCGTAAGACGTTGATTTCTGTTGTGTGGCACGTTAATTGAAATTTTGTAGTGTTATAGTGAGTAAACCTCACATTCAAGCTAGTTACCCTTGGCGGTACTAGAAGAGTTTTGTTTTAAATGTTTGTCGTTGTTTATTTTGAGAGTGAGAATATATTTAGGTGATATATATATATATATATATGTATATTTAATTGGTAAAAGGATATGTATATATATATATATTTTTATTGTTATATTTTTGGTTACGTTATGCATATTTATCGTTTTAAGATATTGTGTAATTTTGTTGGATTATATTGAATTGAGGAGAATGGGACCGATAGGGAATAAAATGTACCTCTCGGTAAATTGGAGGTTTGTGGAGGATAATTGTATTGTTGAAGTGATGTTTGCCTGTTTGGCCGGAAGGGAATAAAATGTACCTTCCGGCAATATTGTGGATTGTTGTTGAATGTTGTGTGTGATGTTGCCCGAGTGGCATGTGATGTGCAAAATGTTTGTGAGTTTGTGATTTGCATTGGCGGTGGCCATTTGAAAAATGTGGTGTGAGTTTGTGTTTTGCATAGCGGTGGCCATTTGGGAAATGTTTGTGTGTGGGTGTGTGATAGTGTTGACGATCCTGTTAACATGGTTCTTGATCCAACACTTTTAAAGCATTCTAAAATTTTATTTGTTTTGCTTATATATATGGACTTGAATCTCAACGGTCCATGTGTAAAAAAAAAAAAGAGATTTTATTTAAATGTTTTAGAAGGTTGTTGGATAGGAGGGCCGTGTTATTTTGGGGTTGTTTTGTGTTATTTGTTTTGCGGTGGGGAATATGTAATGAGGGTGTTAACATAGTCCAAGGCCATTAGCCAACTAAATCTTGTTAAAATATGTTTTGTTTTCAAAATAAATGGACTTGATCGACTACGGTCCATGGGTAAGTAAAACGAAATTTATTAAGATGATTTTAAAATAGGTTAATGGTTAAAGACTATGTTAAATGGTTGTGATGTAGATTTCTTATTTTCTTAGACTTGTTTGTATGTTTAGTGATTACCTGAACTAAGCTATGCGCAGGGATTACTATTCTTTCAATTGTTTATCTTATGTGTGTTGGTTGAGGTTTGACCCTAGCGGGATGAGTGTTTTTGGTTTGGTTGAGCTCTTAGTGTCATAGTGAGTTGACAATGATGCAATGCAGATGTTGTTTTGTTATGAGTTCACATGCTTGTGTAGTTGTGTGTCGAACTATGGCTTGCTATTTAACTTAGGAGTTTTGAAAAAAAAAAAGAATTATTGGGTTTGTTTGTATGAGAGTTTAAATTTATGAATTTATTTTGAATTATTACTTTTGTTGAGGAGGTGGATGTTTATTTGGGGGAGCGGGTGGCTCCAGGAGATGTGGGTTAATTTGTTTTCGAAGTGTTGGGTTTTGGTAAATTTTCTTTCAGGCAGGGTTACTCATTTTTTTAAGGAGGTTATGCCAAAATTTTGGTAGAATTTTCCTTGGGGTGGGTCCCGTAAGATTTATGCCGGATTTTAAGGGGGAAATCCGAGGTAGGTCCTGACAACTAGCAGAGTAGTGATAGTGTATTTTGTAGAGAAGTGTGTCTCTGGTTGGTCATTTTCCACTAGGTGGAGTGTGGATTAGTGTGTTTAAATTTCGGGGACGAAATTTCTTTAAGGAGGGTAGAGTGTAATACCCCGAAAATTTGATATTAGTTTCTAATATTATTTGGGAGTTTTTGAGTTAGAAGTTAGTGTGTTTTGGAGGTTCAAAGAAAGAGCGGAAGTGTTCGGACGCGTTTTTACCGAAACTGGTTTGATGGTTTTGAAGGGTTAAGAGTTGACTTTTTAATCGGTTGGGTTTCTCGGAAAACTTCCTTCATGAAAGTTGTAGAGCACGACGATACGAGTTCGTAGACATGTGGCACGCATAAAACGGACTTCGTATACGAAAGTTATGGTCAGCAGAAGTTCGTGGTTATCGGGAATTTTTAGTATAAGTAAGAAAAGTGTTAGGGTTCCTTTCATTTTTTCCGGAAGCATTTCTTCCCTCTTCTCTTTCTCTCTCGCGCCTCACCCTTCCTACCCGAGTTTTTCAGCCGACCCGACCCGGACCCGGCAACCCGACCCGACTTTTCCGGCCAACTCCGGCCGACCCAGACGAAGGCACCGGTCGGGTTCTCTTTCTCTCCTCTGTCCGAGCTGACCTGTGGTGGTGATGTGCGCCGTTTCGGTTCCGAGGTGGTGACCCGAAGCTCGGAAGCTCGGGTTAGAGACCCGGTCGGATTCCTTCATCCGGCGGCGGCGACAAGGTAGGAGACCGATCAGGATAGAAGCCCCTTGGCGTCTTGGTCCGATTGCTGGTGGCCTTGAAGTGCGACACACGGCGGAGAGTGGCGGTGGTGGATCCCAATCTTTCCGACGAGTTTCCGGCGACTTCCCGGCCGATTTGGTTGGACCTTCATGTATGAAAAGTGTCCCCCTCGTAGTATTCTACAAGTTTTGTGTTTGGAGTTTGCCTTAATTCAGAAATTTTTGTGGTGGCGCGTGGGGCCCACTCGCCGCCGCGCGTGGCGGCGCGTCTGGTAGGATGTGTAGGCTTATTTGCAAGGGTTAGCTAGTTCTTGTTGTTGTGAGCACGTTGATATATTATAAGACTAGGTTGAGGTCTTGTGATGCTTAATGTTGGAGTTGTTTTCGACGAGGTGTGATGATTTTGTGTTTTCAAAAGTAGGAGCCGTTTCGGCAGTTGTAAAAGGTTTAGTTTTGGGTGATCGAGGACCTGGGAGGTCTTGAAGGAGAGTTGCCCTCCTTTGGGCAAACCTTCGGATTTTAGTTTTGGGTTAAGAGGGCAAATGTTACTCTTAGTTTGTTTGGTTACTAAGGTTAATATTTGTTTTAATTAGGGTGACTTGTGGAGTTTGCCCTTGAGCTAGACGCTTGCGTTTGTGCTTATGAAGACGCAACGGGAGTTAAGGTGAGTAAAATCTCACTAAGGTCCACTTTGTGGCCTAATTATTATTATGATGATGAGATTTATGATGATGTTGATGGAAATGTTGATGATATGATTGTGATGTTGATTTTGATCATGATTTGATGATGATGATTGTGATGTTGATTTCGATGATGATAATTATTATGTGATTTCATGATGATGAATGTGATGGTGATTTTGTTGATGATGATAATTGTTGCTAATTGTGAAGTTGTCCTTGAAAGGAAATGATTTTGGTTTTTAAATATAAATGAGCTTGATCGTCAACGGCTCATGGTAAGTGAAAACAAGTTTTCTGTTAATAGTATAACCTTTCAAAAGGACTTCCGATCATGAGTAATAATTAGAGTTAGTAGAATTATTCTTGGTTTAATATTTATATCCACGTGTTTATGTGTGGAAGACACGTTATGATAATGTGATAGCGTGATGTAGAATTGTTGTTTAAATAGTCAAACCGGGTTCCTAGCCTTTAATCGGGTGATAGGTTACGGTTATGATTGTATTATTATTTTGTGAATTGATAAGTGTTATGTTGGGAGAGTAGTGGATTTGTTGACTTAGTGGTGAATGTTGAATTAGTTGTGAATATGTGTGCCTTAGTGGTGAGTGAGTGCATTCGTTGTGGATTTGTTGTCTTATTGGTGAATGTTTGCATTAGTTGTGGTTGTGTGCCTGTGTGGTGGTTTTGAGTATTAGAATAGGAGCCTTCGTGGTGGACCGGGAACCAAGCCTTGGCCGGGTGATTGGTTACGGTCATTATAGAGCTCTAGTCTGTCGGTACTTCATGGGGGATGACTATGTGTTGACGAACTCATGAGTACGTGTTTTGTCTAGTTACTTATGGGGGATGACTATGCGTTGACGAACCCATAAGTAAGAGTAGAGAAATGATTGAGTGCTATTTTTATGTGATGTTATTTAAATTCTTTGTTTTGAGTATCTCCTGAACTATGCTTATCCGCAGGAGATTCTTTAATTTTAATCGTGTGATTTTAATGGAATTCCTGAATTATAATTTTTGTCGGATTTCATTTATGATTTTGAGTGATTGTGAATTGTTGTGTTTTCTTAATTTCATCTCTTGATTTCTCTTGCTTGAAAGTGTTTTCCTGAATTTGTTTTTAATGCATGAACTCTTGGTTTTACCTTATATGTGTTGTTGGGTTGAGTCTGTTGTTGTAAGATTTACTCATACGAGCTTTTAAAGCTTACCGGGTTTGTTGTTTACAACCCGGTGCACCATTTCATGGTGTAGAGGTTGTTTTTGCAGGTCAGGTTTAGCAGAGTTGAGGCTGCGGCAGATAGGCATAGTTCATTTTTGTTTACTTTCTAGTTTGCAGTGAGTTTGAGGGAGGTTTTATTTTGTTCAAATTATTCTTTCACAAGTTGTAAAACTAAAGTGTTGTAAAGTTTGTTTTTCTTTTATTTATCATGCCTTGAATTTGGAATTTTTATTATCCAAAATTCGGGACGTGAGTATAGTGCCAAACACAATCTCTCAATTGCTGAGTACCTGATTTCAGCATCAAGCAAAGTTCAAATAATGTCTCACGAGTTACTGGAGTTTCACTACCTGCAAGGCACAAGTTATAACTGATACAGAGTTGTGTTAATAACCAGAGAAGCATCCCATCAGTTGTGCTTGTGCAACTACAAAGTGATTCTGAATGCTTCGAGCTTCAATAATTTGTACAAAAATTAGTGGAACTAGACGCCTAGTAACCTGAACTGAATGAAAATAATCACTTCTCCTCAACACTAGGGGAAGCAGGAAACTCCGAGCGGCTACTCATACGTCCATTCTTGCAAGTTGCAAGTTGCAAGTTGCAACCCATAGGTGCAGATGATCTGCATTACTACATATTATGAGAGCATATCATCGAACCACCTAATTTAAGTTATCTACACCAAAGTGCATCAACCATAGTATATAGTTTCATAGTTGCATGCCTTAACTAAATCACGGTTATTGGATGCAAACAAAAAAATTATAATGTACCCTCATCTCTTCATACTCATTCTATTTTCATATACAACGAATGAAAGCTCGAAAACGGAAACTACATTCCTTGGTAGCATGTAGTCGCCTGCCACTGCTCTTTTTAACAACTGCAAACATATTTGAATCTAATACACAAAGTTATCCCCTAATCTCATGACTTCACTGTTTATCGTACCAGTACTCGACAGGATCTTGTTACATCAACTTCTACATCCACCATGAACAATGTTCTTCCTGCCTACATTCATCATGGTTTGGAGTTTCAGGTACATATTCTCTCGATCCTTCTTTCTGTTGATAAGTTTTTTATATATGCTATGCAATCATTTCATGTAATAAAATGTAAAGTATTTGGTGAAAGTTTTTTTGACATGTTCTATTTCTATAAGGAATCGTAGAAGAGTGCACGATGACTACCCACTTGTTAAAAATATTGGAAGAAATTTAAAGAAACTCGATACAAAATGGCAAACGGAACACATAAGCCATTTGCGTGCTGACACGTCACAACTTCAGAGCGCGGCAAGTGTCATCTCTTCAATCGAGCACGTGTAAAGGTTACTCACAAGTTCAGCTAGTTTCAAGAGAAAAAGACGCTTCTTTAGTTGTAGGCATGTGACTCGGACATAGTCCTCAAATTCAGCTACATTTGTATAGTCACTGATATTGCAAACAAATATATAATATAAAGATCTGTAATTTCTCTCCTGGATTTGCATAAAAAGCAATCATCAAAATAAGGTGGTTCAAATTTAACAAGAGCAATAAAAAGCTCATTAGCTCTCATTCACTGAACTCCGAGAATTTCGACCTTTCTATGGCCATTAAGCTCTTAACTTTCTTAGCACAAAGGAAGGCTCTAAAAAGTTCCTTATTTACTTTTCCTCAATAGACTATCTCAATTCACACAGAGATTAACAAGCTCCTATCTGCAACTGAACTCTCCTCCATGTTAGAGGAATTTGTGAACAAAAATGGTGGTGGGAAGCCATTCCAGCCAAGCAGAAGATCATCTGGGTTGCCATGCAATCATCAATTATGTAAGTATGTATTCTCCAATTTCACCTTTATTGATTTTCAGTTTTAGGATGTGGGTTTGTGGAAAAGAGTTCCTCATTTCCGTAGATAATCATGAAGATTGTGAATTGTTGACTAAAAGGGTGTTTCATTGCCTTTTATCCAATTCAGGTTGGATTGAATAAAAGCAAAAGCGATCCCAACTTGTTTATCAAGAAGAGAAAACGACTTCTGGAGCCAAGTTAGAGACTTTTTGGTGGTGGATCCATATCTTGTTTCCAAATCGAAGAAGTCTTCCTCATTATAAGGCTTTTTGTTTCGGCACGGGCTTCATGGAAGTGTAACCCACTTTTTCTCTATTGCACGCTTTCAATCTTTTCTTCAATTTTCAGTCTTGTTGTGAATCTGGGGTAGTATTTATTTGTGGTAATTCTCGAGTTCTCTGTGTTGAACAATCATGGGTTCGGGGATTGTTGCTTCTGGGACTTGGCAAAGGTTACAGATTCCAGCTTCTCGTTCAGTTTATTGTGCTTCTTGTAGTTCAAAGTCATCATTTTCGATTTCTTTAGCGAAGCCTAATGGAAATGGAGGTTTGAGGCATGGATTAGTTCATAGTTTGGTGTTTTCAGGGTTGAGTAAGTTACAAGGTTGTAGCTTGAAGCAAACTTGTAGAGCTAGTTTTGAGGATTTCTCCTATGATGAAATGTCAGATCAGATTGAGGAATTGTCTCGGAAGTTGGAAAGTTGTAGCGATAATGACGAATATGAAGAGGATGATACATCTTGGGTTATGTCCAAAGTTTTGATGTCTAGGCACAGGCATAGAGAAAAGAGAAGAGACAGTGGTTTTTCAATGCAATTTTCGAGGTGCAAGCTTAATGCTTTAGAGCCATCATTCTGGCCAGAGAGAAGTGATTTTGTTCTAGCAGACATTGCACGAAAGGCAAACAGCCTTGAGTTTCCTATGTCCCTTGGGTTGTTGAAGAAGAAGCATCAACAATGGGGAGAGAGTTCCAGAGAAGTAGGGCAGTACACTGCTTTTAGCTCTGTGAACAAGGCCTTCTCGTCCATGGTGTTTATCATCCATGAGCTTCATAGCTATGCTTTAAGTATAGGGGGTTGTCTATACTGTGAAGACTTTAAGGATATTATATCAAAGGTGCAGAGAGAAATGAACTCTTCATTTGTATGGTTGTTTCAGCAGGTCTTTTCAAAGTCACCAACTCTCGTTGTGTATGTGATGATATTGTTGGCGAATTTCACGGTTTATTCAATGAATGGTAAGAATGCTGTTATTCCAGATACCACTCCTATGCCTGATGTGGCCGGGACTTTGGGTCTGTTTGTGCATGAACCGCTAGAACTACCGCCCCTTTGGTTCCATGGGGATGATGACCCCTGTGAGCAAGGCGAATTGATCCCCAGTGAAAATGAGAATAAAGATGGGGCTGGCCTTAAGTTGTTCAAGTTTCCGACTGAAAAGATATTTGATGTTTCGTCGTTGAATAATGAGGAGCTGAATTTGTGGACATCAGTCCTGGAAGAAGCCTCTAACATGCAGGCAGAATTGAGGGCTGAGGATCTTGATCATGAGACTGCAACAATTTGTGTCACCTGTATCTGTGAATCTGGAAGCAGATGATTATGACTGCTACTTTAAAACAGATATTTTGTACCAGATGAACTTAGCTCAGGAGCCAGATAATACACTTCTACTGTCAAACTATGCACAATTTCTCTACCTCGTGGGTCATGATCATGACAGGTGAATTCCCATATTATTTGTTTCAACGTACTAGTTGCTTTTATGTATAACTGTCGTTGCTTGCTTTTCTGAACTAAACTCGATTATGAGGAACACACCATTAAGGTGAAATTTAACTAATAGATGCATACCATATGTGTTATTGTCTATGCATACAAGTCCTTAATTTGTTAGGTTGGACCAAGAAGGAACTGATACATACATAAATTTGGTTCTATTTTGTTCTTTTTTAAGGCCTGCATTGCACTGGAATAAAGGCAATTTAGGATTGGATGTTTTATATTTGCTGCATGCTGTCTTCTTTGATGATATGTATACTATGGTGGGGTTGGGTGAGAGATCCTTATGGATTTTGCTGCTCTGATTTACATGGGTCCAAGAAGTTCAAGTGCCCAACAAACTTTACTTTGTATTATCATACATATGGTTTTTAAATTGTGATCGATGTGGTGTTACTATCTAGTTTATGCCCAAGTAATGACTGATGTAATTTGTATGATCTATGTTGGTGTATGCAGGGCAGAGGAGTGCTTTAGGCGAGCAGCTCAAGCTGAGAAACCTGATGCTGAGGCTCTAAGCCTATATGCAGACTTCTTATGGCATGTAAGGAACGACATTTGGGGTGCGGAAGAGAGATACCTGCAAGCAATATCAGCTGAGCCCTCGAGCCCCTATTACGCCTCCAGGTATGCCCGTTTCCTTTGGCGTACCGGGGGCACAGACACTTGCTACCCTCTCGAATCCTATGGTAAAGTGTCGTAATTGGTTAAATAAAGCTGTATATGTTCCTCGATGCTTTATTTTTGTTACATAACCTACTAATGAGTCACTGCACTAATTAGATTAGTTATCAATACCAGCGTAATTCCACTAAGGAAATAAAAATGTCTGTCATTTGAGATCAGATTGATTGCAAAATTAGATGACCCAGTTTTGTAACCTCAGTCATTGCAGAATTATCTTATCCAATTGTGTACTCCGGTTTGATCATAATATGAAATGAGCTTGACATTGAGCTTTTCCACTGGAGTTTGTACCCCCACTACCCTTTTTGCACCAACTTTTGGTTTTATTTTGTCATTTCACATATCCTAGATTCCTAATTCATCGGATAATGAAGAACATGTGATTATCATCCATAAAACTCTGGCCATAAAGTTGCAATATTGATGAATGTAAGCGAGTAATGCTACAAAAGTCGTTTGTGCTTATCAGAGACTTGTTCAGAGGTCTCTAGTTGATCTGCTGGACTTGTATTGAAGAAGTAAACCAAGGCTAGGTCTCTAGGTCCCTTCTTCTTGCTAAACAATGCAGTCCCTTCATGTTAACCTTCCTCGGTGAATGAGCAACTGAACAAGAGTTGGATAGCAAAAACACCACTGTCGATCTAACTTGCTAGTAAGGTCATTGCTGCACAATCAAGTGTTTTAAGAGTAGGTTTTAGTTGGGTTTATCTCATCGCAACCTAATAATATGGCTCTAAAAGCTGTAGAAGAATATGTAGTTGTCATCTATAACCACCTTCCACTATTAATATGGTTGTTGATCATAGGGGGTGGTAGGAAAATGAGTCCTAGGAGAAAGACCTTGTATAAGGGTTTTAACAAACAAGCTAACACAAAATATGACTAGCTAGACTATTGCTGGTGCATTTCATGCTTCTTGAAGAGTGCAAGCAAAGACTTCCAAAGGAAAACCACTCGCATTTTGAGGCACATAACAATTTCACTGACTCTGTGTTTCTGTAATAGAATAGTAAATGGGGAAATGGATCACATAATCTGATCATTTCTTCCCAAGTCCAATCTGAGTACTTGAGTAAGAGGGATGCAATTTAGAAGTAAAATGTCGATCATATTGCTTATTTGATTGCTTGCCCCTGTTGACAATTTGAACTGAGTGAAGGCCAGTAACTTGCTCGCAATGCTCGGCATCAAAATGTATGATCATGATCAAGCACAAAACTTGCATACAAAAATGTATGATCATGATCAAGCACAAAACTTGCATTGTATGCCTTAAGAAACCGCAATCATAATGTCTGGATGAGGTAACAATCACAATAATCTGGAAGAAACCGCAACCACAATATCGAAAACACAAACTATTTCCCTTAGTTGTTCATCATCGGATGTACATGTCAAGGTTTGCAGTCTTCTCATGAGCCAAAATGCATTAGTAGTATATAGCGCCTGTCTAGCAGTATTCTGTTTGGAATCACTTTATTAGTTACAGCATTATTTTTTATAATCAAATGCTCAGTTGATATCAATTGTCAATGAAAGATATTGGGAGATATTAAACAAACTTGGTGTTTTTGTATTTTCTGGGACGTTAAAAGATCGGAGGTTTTTGAGGGGGTATTGCATACATATGGTATTGAGTTGGCTGTCTCAGCTGTTTCATAATACTTGCGCTAGTATTGCATTAGAGATTATGGCTATCTATAGCTTATGCTTATGAAAATATGAAATCGTTGATTTCGCTGATAGTCTATTATACTCGAAGGTAACACATCTTTCATTCCACTAATGGCAAAACACAACGTCCGACAGGCAAGAAAAAACGCAAGGACAATATGAACTTCGCTATTAAATGTAAAGAAATCAATATTTCATATGATTATCAGTAACATACATAATTCCATTCTATCATCTTTTCATTAAACGCATTTTATGTTTTACGATTTGTCTATAGGCATGTATGTATTGACCTTGAACAGTACTTCGATGCACATACAATCAAGTTATATCAACGATTATGTAAAGGTTCATCTAATCTTTGAAACAAAAAAGTGACGTGCATGAAGTGATTCTATTTTGAATCTCTAACTATAAGCTCTAGACACAAAAATTACTCCAGGGGTACTTAAGCAAGATATGTTCTACAATCTGGTGCAAGTTAGACTTGGAAAAATCCTATCTAACTGCCTCGTGTTGCATGGTAATGACACAAGAAATTGACCTAATATGGGCGTGCAAAATTAGCTACTGTCACTAACATTGTGGGATGCAATATTATACAACTCAGGAACCAACAAGCATTGAGTTATAGCATTATAGCCTATAGGAATGCCCGAACTCAAAGACTGGAAAATCTTCCAGTGATTTGATCAAACAGAATGTAAAGCTATGAAATCACCAAAACCAGATATTGCGACTGTCAACAGCTTTCACAGAAGTAGGTACCAATGGCATCCGCCCAAACTCAGAAGCAAATCTATCAACACAGTGGGTTCTTTTTTCAGTATGGCCTCCAACACTACTGATTCCGGTTGATCCAATCTCAAATATCTTACCTGAATAAAAATAGAACATACAGTGAGACATAATTAGTACAAAATAAAAATTAGAATCAAATCATAGATACTAAGATTGTAACACATTGCTCTGCTGCATCAGCTTGTCATCCAATTCCAGCAAACAAATGCATATTTTCCTTCAAGGAAAACAAAAAAAGTGTACATAAAACCCACTTCCTAAGCACCTAATCATGGAGGACCTGGGACATGTCTGAAAAGCGATAACCCTAGGAAACATAAATATTCCCTCAATAGTGTAGCAGTTCAAATCTAACAAAACAAGAAAATGTCATTCAGGCCTATGATGTCAACTAATACTGGACATTTGCCCCTGCCACAATCTAAAATTTGAAAGATGAAGTATAGACCAAGATGACTTCCAAACATGTAAAAAGTAACATGGTTCAAGTAGAAGCTATAAATGTTCCACAATGACCAGACAAACACCATCAGTTTTAAACACTCCAAATTGTAAAAATGAATCATGGACAGAGGTACATGACCAAATTTGTAATTCACACACAGCATATAATACTATTATACAAAGGCATGTAAGTCATGCACAGCATATAATACAAAGGCAAACAAGGAGATGCAAGGAATCAAACTAGGATATAGAATTACCTTTAACCCATATGGGAGGAGCGCCAGTCACATTTGCTACAAGAAAAGACATTGCAATGTCTTCACAGTTCCTGGTGAAATTCAATCCAAGATTTAGTAATTGTGTACAATGAAACAAACACGCATACATTTGCAGGCACAACTGAAAATAAATGACCCATAAGAAAACTTAAGCAGCGAATGAGAAACCTGTTCTTGGTTATAAAGTCTTTGATTGATGCTGGCATTTCATTTGTATAGACTTTTAGATACTTTTTGTGGAAGAAGGCTGCCTTAGACAGTACCATACTGTATGTACCAGTCCACCAAACGGACCACCATCCACCATATATGTAATGATCCATATGACCATTCTGCACAGAGAGCATAAATCAGTCAGACAGTTGACCAAGTTTTCCATTTGAAAAGAAATGGCTTTCTTAAGTGATTGCTAATGGTCATTATATAAAGGTTGCCTAGTCTCTACAAGTAGTAAGCAATTAACAGGAATCACAATAGTTCATAACAGTCTCTACTGGGGGTAGAAAATCTCAGAAATAAAAATTGCAGCAAAAGGAAATATATAACAGACTGAGGCATACCATGGAATCAACCCAGTGCATACGAGGCACAAAGCCAACCATAGTATCTGATGCACTTTGCCAAACATCAAAAGCAAATTCAACAGAAGAGCATGGGAATATGACATCATCGTCAATAGAAAAAACAGCATCCGTTTCCAAGTCTGGAATTTCTTTAAACCTGTTGTTCAAACTATCTTCCTTATTGATGTCGAACTTTAACTTAACTCGTCTCCCATCTCTAGTGTTCAACTCTATAATGTGGTAAAGAAACTTTTTCAGAGAATCTGAAGGAGGACTCGGCTCACTCCACACAATATGTATCGAATCAAGCCGAGGACATCTGGAATAGTGAGAAATAGACTGCTTCAAAAGATCGTATCTCTTCCATGTGTTCATTACAATAGCATATCCTTTGCTGTGTAAAATTGCACATCACAGAATGAATTTCGTAAGAACCGGAATCAGTAATGATTTATGCATCATACGACATTCTTATATAAACATCTCGGCAGTGTACACTTCACTTTCGGTGAAGTCTACATCTGATATATTGAATTTTTTGCTTTATTTCTATATATGTACCATCCTACGTAGTCCTTCAGTTTTCTAATATGGAACATTTTCAAAGTGTCAGATCCAAACAAAGAAGATTCAAACTTTTATTTCCCACCATTTGACCAATGTAAGAATTTAGAGAAAGTTCCAGAGCTCAAGTCATGAACAATTAAGCGCTCATTTGCTAAATATAGAAATTCAATTAACACTAATCAAAATTCACAAACAGGTACCAAAATTAGAATCTAATTAACAATTTTCTGAATTTAATGGCTGCTAATCAACTTAAGCAACTACTCGACTAGCTTGACTAACCTCGAACCGGAGTACCGTTCCAGAGAGGTACTGTGACTCGTCCACCCCATAAACCCCGACGCACGGCCGGCGAGCGCGATGAGAGTAAAACCGATGCAGAATCCGAGCACGAGCTTAATCTTGACCGATCCCACGGTCGAGATCAGCGCCTGCCGGAACCTCTGAACTCCTCGCCGGTTCATCAAGCTCCCCCTCTTCGCGCCACGTGGCTTTGCGAACTCCGTCTTGACGAGCTGAGTCGGAACCGTGTTGCTTCACGCTTATTGAGCCGTTCTAGAACCTTCCATCCAGCTCTGAGTTCGCCGGCTGTGGCGGAGAAGTACAGATGTGGACGGCTGAGATGAGATTGAGATGGAGCTAATGAGCTTTGATCTCGCCGTCCAGGCTTGGGTTCTCAGATCGGAGGAGGCTGAAGAATCAGAGCGCGGGGTTAAAAACGACGACGGTTTTGGTTAGAGTAGTTTAGATGGTGGAAGGAAAGATTGGTGTTAATTGCGTCACTGCCTAGGAATGAAAGTGAAAGGCAGCTATTTTTGACGGGGGGAAACGTGGATTTTGTTTTACCTGGTGGTTGATATTTTTGACCTTTCTGGAATCTGGATGGACAGGAAGAAAGGAGGTATGAGACTTTTGTTTCCCCTGAAATACTCTTCACGACGTCGTTACCATACGAGTCTGCGCGGAATCTAGTAGGGCCTTGCATTTATCGTACGAATAATGTAGAAAGAACTGAAATCTATTTAGATATTTGATAGCATAATGAAAGTTATTCGAAGAGTTATTAAAAAGTACATGATAAATGTATTTTTTTTCTGAAAAAAATAAGGATTCTATTTAATCCAATAAGGATGACTACACAAAATAGAGATGAAGACTTGCTCGTACCTCCCATGAATCGGGAGCGGATTCTACGCACCAAGGTATACTTGCATCATTAATGTATAAGTTTTCAAATCGTCGTATGCGAATATCGAAAGAAGATTAGCGACCCTAAATTCCTTTCTTCCATTTTTATTTTTTATTCGATCAAATTATGCGCTCATAATAAGAGTGTCTATTCTTCGATCTCAGGCTCACCTCCTCAGTTGGAAATATTTAGGACTATTTTTTTTGTTTCAGTTTTGTTAAGTATTGGTATATATACATGATAGTGCGACGTGATGGCCGGATCAAAATACTGTATATTAGTTGTTCAGTTCACTTGCACATTGGTGCGTAGAAAAATTTTCACATTATTACAGCCAACCTCATAAAGATACAATCTCCTTGTGAATCGTATATCAAATCCGCCAATACACGTGTAGAAGCATCTCGCCTTTACTTTTAATTATATTAGCATACATGAGATTACGAATTTAACAATAAAATCATAATTTTATTTAAAGAAAGACAAAAAATCATAAATAATTTAAATTTGGACACGTAACGTAAGCTAGGTAACTACTTCGGACTAAACATCATCAGACTTTAACTTCGGCAAAGTCGTCATTGGATAGTCATCGTCCAAAGTCCACATAGTGATTGTCAGACTGAAAGAAAATCCCAAATTCCCAATAGACCTTGGTCCAAAGCATTAATCGGGCCTTCTATCAACTAGCCCACAAGGAATCCCAGTGTATGATTATCATAATTCAACACGTATAGCTAAATAGCTTATAGAGATATGAATTAATCTGATGCACAAGCAATGTTTTAGAGAAGAGAAAGATGAGCCGGTGAGGCTAGATTGTCCAAATAATCAATCTAGCCCTGTGAAAATCCCCAATAATCAATGACTAATTGCTACCAAATCCATAATGTTTAGTTTCAACTAAAATTGAACTCTAGCTTAGTCTCTGACAAGGATTTTGTTTAGTTTCAACTAATTGATCCCTAATTCCCTATAGCTTAGTCTATGAAAAGGATTTACTTTATGAGGCTAATATTAGCCATGCATGCATGCATGACTTTACTCAAATATGAAAAGCGAATAATCATTTACTAAATATTAAGAAATGACACTATATACGGTCACATATACGCTGATTCGATGTTTGTTGTATAAAAGTTGCATATTTATTTACATTCAAATTGTTAAAATGGAGCAAATTAATCTAATGTCAGGTACAATAATTTAGAGTTATTCATTGATTTATAGCACTAATACATCTCCATCATCACCAACATAAACGTCTCGGATGTGTTAATTGACTTTGATTTGTCGACAAATATAAGTGTCACCAGACGATGCTCATTGACACGATTTAGGTGTTTTTTTTTTTTTACTTTAATGTATAGCTATGTCTTAAGTCTTAACTGCATCAATGCAAAATAATGCATCAAAGGAGCAAACTGCCCATTTGCAAGAACCTAACAAATTCTTCAATTCTATATAAGGTGATCACTTGCTTTAAATTCCCGAACACATCACAAGTTCACATCAACAACATCAAATATAGGCACGAGTTTGGTGAAAAAACTTGCCTTCAAGGCTCGAATTATTCTTGATATTCATCATGTACATGGGGAAGAAGCAAAATGATTTACGCAGTACATAGTACACACCGAGTGTCCTTTTCCTCCTAGCATGCCCGAGCATTTCCCATCATACACAGACCACTGAGAACAGTATCACCCACTCAACCATCATTTGAATTTTAAAACATCAACGCATCACAACGAGCAGAAGAAGTAGAAGAAGAGGAAGAAGGGCGGTGACAGTCGGTGTTACTTTATTCGCATTATTGCTGCGTCTGGAAATTTAATCAGTTAATTCTTTCTCTCCTATGAATGTTGATACAGACATCACAAAATACAAAGAGCCAAAAAAATAACACCAATTACAAAACTACTAATCTTCAAAACAAGTCGGCTGGTGACTATTTCATAGACTTTTCTGTACGTATATACAGAAATCTGAAATCTATGAGAATAATCCAGGCTATATTCTACGTACATGAACAATCACAGTCTCTGTTCTTGTTTGGTCGACCTTTGCGTGAACAGTCTCCACCACCTGTGCTCTTTAGTCACTCGATCAAAATAGATTGAGGTGAAATCTATGGAGATTTTTTTTGGCTTGATCTTGTCAATTAGTAGTTCGTCGCTAGCAACGAGGAAGTTAATCTCAGCTAATTATATTACTATTTTCCTTAATACTGTATGTTTGAGTGTTGGAGCATTTTCCATAATGATGTCTTCCACATTGGATAGTTTAATCACTTTGTTGCTTGCATTCTACGTTTTGCTAATTAATGATCGTTATTTGAAACTTTTTTTTTTTAAAGAAAAAGAAAATTACAACGAAAAATCTATAGGATAACCAGTTTAACAAGAATCTAACTAAAAAACACTGAAAGCTTGAAGAGGGTAACTCAAATCTTCGAGCCCTGAAGAGCATGACCTGTATTTAAAACATTGGATCATAAATCTCTTGAAACACTTTTTCTTCTTGTTGTTTTTCCATTAGATTTTGCTTTGTCTTTAGTCTTGTTTCTTTGAAACCCTAAAGGTAAAGATAATTTAAATATCGACGCTTGAAAGAATCATCGTTTATATGTTAAGAACGAACAATTAACGTATGTTCATCATTTCCTCATCGTCATCTTTTAAAAACGCAAATGGGAGAGGGGATCCAAGCCATAATTGGTTATGATCGGAATTAGGATTATTATTTGCAATATTCCGACTAGAATATACTAAATTATCATTTGCCTCAGCTAGCCTCCTCAATCCTTAATTATCATCATTTCTTTTTCATATAATGTAGGGTGATGGAATCAAATTACCTAATCACCTACTCCTTCGTCTTAATTTCTGTGAATATGACAGAACATCTCACTTTTTGGTTGCAGTTCTATAATCATATTTGTCTCCATGGTTTAATCCATAAAGATTAAGCTTAATTAAAAGTTTAATTATAAGCAGTGAAACGGTAACCCTAGCTAGCTGGTCAAGGCTTACTCCAGAAACGTCTGCACGTGCTGCCAAATCAGCAAAAGAAGCATTGGCCCTAATCAAATGGACGGCGCGGGTAGCTACCGAGTTATTAGAATCAAATTTCGACGAGATTTTTGTCACCATTTATTGAGCATTATAAAAAACTATAACATTATGATTTTGGCTTGGAATAGTTGTCTATTCCGCTGGGGATTATCCGCATAGTATATGTTCATATTTATGATTTAAACATAAATGGCCAGATCATCAATTTGAATGATCGAGGGGGCTAAAAAATGGTTGGTTGAGCATTCCGGGCACCTCAATCCAAACATTATGACGTAATAAGTTATAAACCGTCTTAAATCGCATCGTAAGTAGCAGTTTGAGTCGGTTCGTGTTTAGGAAAACCGATAATATATTAAAGAATTAGACATGGCATGCATCACTTATTAACTCAATAAGACATAAACAAGTTTAATTATAAATATGGTTGAAGTTTGGTCAAATCGTGATCATGTGGATAAATCTACCTCGACCATGGTTTAAAATGTGACATTTTGAAGTATACCTCGATCATGCGCGCCAATATAAACTATCAAGTAGATCGAAAGTATCATTGTTTGTGAAATAATTAAGTCTTGCGTGCTAAAACACCAAACCCTACGTATCAGGACCAACCCTAATTCGATCTATCGTCTTGCGTAAACTATTCGTCCTTATAACCATAGAAGTCCATAGAATTCGTTTAGCTAATAGTAACCCTAAACTAGTGAAACAGTAGCAAATCTAGGGCAAAATAAAGCTTTGAGAAAAAGGTGTTCGCTATGGTGGACATGTGGTCCAGATGGACGACACCCCCGACCCCATAGTAGGTCGATGCTGAAAGTCCCTGATATATCTGGCTCACTTCAATTCCAGCAATGTTTAACTTTGAAACGCAATAGTTTATATGGAGGGACCGATAAGACATTCAAATTCCACCCCATGTGATAGCTTCTAATTTTCTTAAACATACTGGCTTATAATTTTGCGCCACAACAAAGTTGTGAACTATATTAAATCGCAAAAAAGAGCCATATAGAATTGGGAGATGATTGCAAATGCAACAACGACGGGTACCATTATTTTTCCTTATCTCCAAATGTCACTGCATGATGAATTAAACTATATAGGCTACTGCATAATTAACTAGCTAGTCTGTATATAATCATATTATAAAGTTTGATTAGTAGAATAAACTAAATTCCATAAATTCCATGATGATTCCTAATCATGTTTAGTTGTTCATTTGATCAGTTGTTGATTGTTGTCTAAGCAAAGCAGCTCAGCAGATAACATTATTAGGTCTATTTGACATGATTAATTTGCTAAAATCATGAAAGTTTCATCTAACATGTGTGTTTTCTCCTTATGGTAAATATGTGAATGGAGACTTGGAGGAAGCACTCTGGTGAATCTTTGTTCTTTAACTACAAAAATCCCATACTTATAGAAATTAGAAACTATATGTGTGTTCTTATCTCAAAGACTTTTCAGGCTCATAAATTAATCCGCGTTGAAGAATTTTGTTAGAATGCTTCTTCCCTTGGCCACCAATAATAAATTGAGATTTAACTCTCATTAGCGTCGGTTAGGATTCGAACCTGGGCATGAAGGTTCTACACCTAAACTCTTATCAACTCGATCACCTGGGGTGGTTTATGTGTTCTTATGTGTATATGTGTTCTTCAAAATAACATATGCGAGCTCACAACTTTAAATTCATCTGTTTTATTTCGTCTAACATAAATTATGCACAACAACAACTCGTAGTCCGTAGACATAGAGTATTCTATTTCACGCCCTATCGGCCTATATCTTATATAGTGCATCAATTAGAGTGATAATGTCTTCTTTGACAAAGCTCAACCAAGAACAAAATAGATGCTTTTCTAAACTAAAATTCAAACCTATATCAAAATGCTGTATATGCAATAATACATAATCCATGTGTAAGAACAAAAACAAAAGAAAGTACATTTTTCGATCATCATCTAGTTCCTTCTAATCTGTGTTTCATTTGCCACCTCTTAATTAGCATATATAAACTTTGTTTATCGATCTACAGCACGAGCTTAATATAATTGCATGCAGGAGAGACCGTGACCGATCATGGCCCTCACACGATCATAGCTCACTCTCACCAAAACTGTTGTACACTTCTGTCTCATCCTCATCATTCTCGAACTGCTGAACATGGACTGGCCGGTGCCCTATTCATCTCCTCCTGCGGCAAAACACCCACTCGTGGTTACAATTCCGCCACGTGTCCACCCTTCCCCGGTTTTCTTCCCGTTAAAATCATAAAAAGACATTTACGTCCCTATCCAAAAACACTCATTAATAACCCGGAAAATGATTGGTCGGCCACATGATAATAATAATAAGAAGAAAAAATAAATAAATAAAACCAAAACCCTTATTCACCCCCCGTGGGCCCCGCCACTTTCCTCCCCTCCCTTCCCCTTCAAAACCAGTACACTGCTATATATGACCCAACACCACAGCACCACTCTCCACTCAAACCCACTACTACTCTCTCTCTCACAGTCTTCAATCACATCAAACGCAGTCGTTTAACCTTTTTTAAAGCTTTTCTCTTCTTCTACTACGATCATGGAGGCCAAGGAGGAAGATGTGAGCTTGGGAGCCAACAAGTACCCAGAGAGGCAGCCCATCGGAACCGCCGCTCAGAGCCAGGACGACGGCAAGGACTACAAGGAGCCTCCCCCGGCACCGCTCTTCGAGCCAGGCGAGCTGACGTCATGGTCGTTTTACAGGGCCGGGATCGCCGAGTTCATCGCCACCTTTCTGTTTCTCTACATAACCGTCTTGACTGTGATGGGAGTCTTGAAGGGTCCGACTAAGTGCCAAACCGTAGGTATTCAAGGGATCGCTTGGGCTTTTGGTGGTATGATCTTCGCCTTGGTTTACTGTACCGCCGGCATCTCAGGTAACATTTGCTCTAAAGAATCAACACGATATCCTGACAGGCTTTCTAGGTCGAGAGACTAATACATCATTTTTGTATGCAGGGGGTCACATAAACCCGGCTGTGACTTTCGGCCTTTTTTTGGCCAGGAAGCTGTCCTTGACTAGGGCGGTGTTCTACATCATCATGCAGACCCTTGGCGCCATAGCCGGAGCTGCCGTGGTGAAAGCTTTTGAGAACAAGAACCATTTCTTCGAGTTGAACGGTGGTGGCGCCAACAGTGTAGCCCATGGCTACACCAAGGGCAGTGGTCTTGGTGCTGAAATTATTGGCACCTTTGTCCTTGTCTACACCGTCTTCTCCGCCACTGACGCCAAGCGTAGCGCCAGAGACTCCCATGTCCCGGTATGTTACTGCTTCACATAAATTAACGTATTTGATCGGAATTTACTAATTCTGAGATTATTTATTTTAGCACTAACTTGTCCGGTGATTGATCAACAGATTTTGGCCCCGTTGCCAATTGGGTTCGCCGTGTTCTTGGTGCACTTGGCTACCATCCCCATTACCGGAACAGGTATTAACCCAGCTAGGAGTCTTGGTGCAGCCATCATCTACAACAAGAAGCATGCCTGGGATGACCACGTAAGCCTAGCTTCCATTAGATTCTGACTAATTGGTTCACTTATCAATTCCAATTAATAGTTTCATGAAAATTAGGCACTGATGTTAATTAACTGGGTCTATGTAATTGTTGCAGTGGATCTTCTGGGTTGGACCATTCATTGGTGCAGCACTTGCAGCTTTGTACCATGTGGTTGTGATCAGGGCCATTCCCTTCAAGAACAAGTGAATGCTTAAGCAGTGAGTGAGCGTTTCAACAATCAACAGCTTTGTACTTGTGGCCTTTAGAACATGTCAAGCTCATCAAATGAAGCTCCGGCTGATCGAGCTTGTTTGTTTTTCTATCTGTATGGGTTTTAATTTAAGTTTCTTAAGCAAGAATTGTAATATCTCTGGTTCTTCTTTTAGATCAAGGCCCTCTTTTCACTTTCTTTTTTAGGCACGGGGGGCCTGGCTTTTATGTGAGTGTACCATTGTATGTATTGGCTGTGAATTTGTGTATTGTCAATTCAGAAAAATAACACCCACCATTTTCCAGAATATATACCATCATCATGTGCAAAACACTATCACAGCTAAGAGTTGTTGAAGTTAGGTGGCAATCTAGCTAATGAGGGCCACGGGGCTTTGGTTTTTTGGTCGTCCTCTACTGCAAGTGTGTGCATAATTGAGGATAAGCATGAGCAATTCGAGTTTAATTAACTAGATGGTTTGGTTTAGGAGTTGAACTTTTACGGTCAAGGGCCATCTTAACCACAGACCTTGCGTCACGTTTGAATTGAAAATGGAAATTTTAACTAACCACCTGTCATCAAGTTTTTTGATGTGTTACGAGTGTGGTTCTATTCATCTGACTTTGGTTTGATACAGTAGATGATAATTTTATGTAGTAATGAGTTACAAGCTAGTCTTGTACATGACAACATATGATATTATGTGATGTTTATTTTTGTTGTTTGTTTAACGTGTCACAAATGTGGTTCTATTTATTTGACTTTCGTTTGATGCGGTAGATGAGAATTTTATGTAAGAGCGAGTTACACATTAGTCTTGTATATGAAAGAGTATATGATCATCTATGTGATGTTTCTTTCTGTTTTTGGTGAAGTAGTTCGATTTTTAAATCAGTAAGGACTACCATTTTACACATAGAAATAAAGATTAAGTAGATTCTTATATAATCATCAAGTGGAAAAAATGGTAATAGTGATGAAGACAAGTCTCATAAGAAATGTGATGCAATCGATATTATTAGAGGCGTGTTGCACACTTTTAATTGCATGCATCAAGATCTTTGGCATTAAGGGGAACATATATTGGTTGGCCAAGTTCTTGGTACGTGCTATATATTGAGGTGATCGCTTCCATATGTGTTTGTGCAAGTTGAGGCAACTTCTTCCCGGGATGATGAATAAGAAGAACTGAGGAAGGATGGATCCTCGACTCAAACAACATTTCCATATAGCAGCTGGCTATCGGTGCTACTGCTGGGTTTGCTGAATGAACAAGACTATGGCGACGTTGCAACTCTATCACAATTCAAATTTGTAGTAACGTACAGCAACTAGCAACTAGCAAGACGAAAAACCAAGCAACATTGGCGACTTGTCGGTCGTTCAGGGTGGGATTACTGATGGGAGCACTTGCTTTGTTTTAGCTGCCGACTTTGTTAGTAAGGCACTATGGGGCACTATGGATGTAGTTGCCCATACTATATTTAGAATGATACTGTTTGGAGTGTTTGGCAAATACTATTCTTGAACCTGGCAATAGATTTTTGGTGCTCGAGATATGTACAAAAGTCTTATTATAGTCTTACAGTCTTAGAAACCTCATTTTCCAATAAAAACGAGTTTCTAGATCTTGAATTTTTCTACATTTATGTCAAATTGCTTTGCTATACTGCTATAGCACTTGCAATCTTTTTTTTTTTTTTTTAATGATATCAATTTGTAAGTATGGGTGGTGACGAAGAATTCTAAGATCATTGTAACCAATCTCATTAGAAGTATTACTAGTACCCATTTTATTTTAGCCAGAACGCTATATATAACGTCATCAATGAAGAGCAAATAACGTATATTTTAAACAGTAATGTCCAAGTGCTCCGACAATAGTTTGTTGGTGCTTAGGACATCTCCTAAAGTCCAAATCTCTAATATTGAAAACTTTATTTTTCAACTGAATTAATGTCAAGAACCCTTATGTGTTCGAATGACAGACTAAGAGCAATTCCCACAACTAATATATTTTGGTCTGTCTCAATTTTAAAGATAGTTGTTTTGCTCCAACAGATTGCCTAAACGTTCCGTAATACAAAAACAAGGATACGAGATAAGAGAGAAAACAACATTCCCTATTAGAAATTTTGCTTTTTAACTAGTGACCAGTTATTATTTTTCAACAAATTTAGGGCCCGTTCGGTACATAACTACAAAACGGTTTTATGTGTTACCAAAACAGAAATGGATGAAATACATGTTCGGCAACTTAAATCCCGGAAACACAAGAAACCGTTTTTGGGATATAATCCGGAGCTTCCGTATAAATATCAAAAACGGCTTTCGCTCGTTTTTCTTGTTTTCTGAAAACGAGGGATATAGAAAAAGAAAGCCGACCGACCTATCCAGTGAAGGGAGTCGACATGCCGATGAACTCGAGCTCATCACCCCTGCCCAGATTTTAGACCTTTTTTTCCCTCAATCCCTAATCCTTTGTTCCTGGCAGTTTATCATAATCATATCATCGCAGATAAACATATTTTTGAAATTCATTAGAATATAAAACAAGAAAGAGAAGAAGAAAGAAGCATATGCAAGTTTCTTCCATTGAGCCATTGCTTTTCTAATCTATAGTTGTGGATCAAATTGATTATCGGAGACATGGATCGTAACAATCATCCTTTGATTAACTATAAATGGATTTAAAGACTTGAGAGAAAAAAGCAGCAACAACTTGTGCCAAATCTACACACAAAATCCAAATTTGGTTTCAGATTGTTCTTAAGCATTAGTTTTGATATACCAGTCTGGAGGTGTTTTACATAGAGAACGTGGAAGAAAGGTGGGCAGATATTGGTAAGGAAAAGATCAAAGCCTTTTGTGTACTAGTCTAGTTTCTCATCATCTCCTGTAAAACATTTTCTACAAAAGGATAATGCATTTTTGGTATATTTTAGATTCTAAAATACAAAGTTTGATTTTCTGTTTTTGTTTCACAAAATAGTTTTAAAAAAAAATTAATTTGTGAAATGATACATAACACACCCTTAATACCTTAGCCCGACCCGATTTGGATACGATATTTTGATGGACTCTAAAACTAAGTCCGAGATCGGCCCAATACAGAGTCGAAAAAATCCCCAAATACAATCAGAACCAGCTCTCCACTACCTCCACCAAAACCCTAGTTGCTCGCGCCATCCTTTACCTCTGTTAGCTTCACACTCTCTCTCAGCTTCACCGAGCCAGATCCAATCGAAGCTCAGAGAGAAAAAAAATGGCGGTGACGGTGAGCGAGCGCACGGTGCTACAGTTCTCGCCGACCTTGACGGCGAAGGTCCATCCTCTCGTCATCTTCAACATCTGCGACTGCTACGTACGCCGTCCTGACCAGACCAAGCGCGTCATCGGAACGCTTCTCGGCTCCGTCCTCCCCGACGGCACCGTCGACATACGAAACTCCTACGCTGTTCCTCACAACGAGAACTCCGAGGAGGTACTCTCATCAACCTCGCGTATTTGTCTGAATTTGTTTCAGTGATGATTTAGTTTTTCGAATTTGGATTCATATTGGATATGATTTCAATTTGATTTTGTTCGTTTCGGTTTTTTGATTTGGTTACTGAGAAGATGCAATTTGTCCCCGAATCTCAGTTCTTAGTTAAGATAGTCGTAAATGTGTTGAAGTTGCTGCTGAAAATGTGTTTATGAGTTGCCTTGAAGAGTGATTGTGAGAAAGTTAGAATTGGTTATGCTTGCTTTCCTTCACGAAAAAGTAATAATTGGTTATAAGATGAAGAAATTTGTAATAGCATGTTAGATCATTGCTATGATTTTTGATACAGTAGATGTAATCATTTTGTTATAGGTCCTTTGTTATAATTATTGTTAATTCATCATATTGAGATTCTCGGGAAGGTGTTTAGATTGTTTTTTGTTTTGCCTGTTTTGCAGGTTGCTTTAGACATTGAATACCATCACAATATGCTGATATCTCAGCAAAAGGTGAATCCTAAGGAAGTCATTGTTGGATGGTAAGTTTCATGATACTTTTATCTGGCTATAGGAACCTCTATTTGGCTAGTTATCGCCCTGACAATTTTCGGGTAGTTTTCTTGTTACAATGATATTCAATTTGTTGTCAGTTACACAATAAAATAAGAATTGATAAACAAAGAAATGGGAGATGGTAGATCAGTTGTTTGGCAGGTGTATGATGAGAGTCTGAAACATTATTCTCTTGCATTTTTTATTTTTGACCATTTGATTACATTTTTATTGTCGTGTTTCATCAATGTTTGTAGGTACTCAACTGGTCTTGGAGTTACTGGTTGTAGTGTATTAATCCATGACTTCTATTCTCGTGAGGTTCCCAACCCAGTTCATTTGATAGTTGATACGGGATTCAGTAATGGAGAGGGTGCAATAAAAGCATATGTTTCATCAAATTTGTCTCTGTCTCTTGGAGAACTAAAGCAAGCAGTACGACCAGCAGGAGATCATCAACTTCCACTTGCAGCACAGTTTCAAGAAATTCCTCTGGATCTTCGCATGGTTGAAGCCGAGCGAGTTGGATGTATGCTTTCACATTTAACCATCTCATTTTCATTCTTTCACTATTGTTGTTAATCAATGTTTTTGCTTATATGAACACAACACATGAGTCTCAGCATGGTGTATATAACTTATTTCACTTGATTTTCAGTAGGTCAAATGACACTAAATATTTTAGCATAGCTTTATTTGTCTTTTCAGTGTTCTGTTTAAATTGCTATTGATGTGCATAACATTGCATTTTGTAAGGCATATAGTTGTGCATCGCATAACTAACACTTATGAGTTATGATATGTGAATGACATGCATATGTCTACACATGCACAGAGAACGAAATGGGGTCGGATCAGATGTATTGAGACCAGGTGTATTTAAGTTATCTTTATTTAATCTAGCAGGTGGTATAGTTGCCCTTATCTAAGGACTTTTATAGAGAAGACATTCATATATGTGCACACATATTAGATCATGTTATTGATTTAAAAGAGAAGTAGGAGGGTTAAGGAGGGGGCTTCTCTCACCGTGTTCTTTTCTCATCAATCAGAAATAGGGTCATGCATCTAGTCAGGAATCAGTCTATGGGTTGAACTTAAGTAATTTTGCATCTGATGGTGAATATTAATGTGTGGCCTATATTTTTTCCCATGGCAGTTGATATTCTTAAGAAAACAATGACGGACAAGCTTCCAACTGATTTGGAAGGAATGGAAGCCTCAATGGAGCGGCTACTAGCTTTAATTGATGATGTCTACAAATATGTTGACGATGTTGACGTAAGAATCTTCAAATTTGTCAATCAGTCTTGGAAAACTTGTTCTGGAATGTGACCTTGTATAATGTTGACATAAGGATCATGATTTCAGGAAGGACGTGTTGCACCAGATAACAATGTAGGGAGGTTTCTATGGGATGCTGTAGAATCTCTTCCAAAATTGTCTCCTGCAGTTTTTGATAAGCTATTGAATGACAGCTTGCAGGTATGATGAAGTCTCTTTTTGCTAATTTTGTCAATAATGTGTAGTTTTCAGTATATATGTTCAATCGCTTTATCCTTGACCAGCTAAGTTGATAACAACAGCTACCTATGTTGCCGATCTTAAAATACAATTTTAATTTTGTAATTTAAATATTTACATGAAAGTTTCGATATATTAAACTTTGTGTGATGTCACTCCTTGCAGGACAATATGCTCTTGCTATATTTGTCGAGTATCACCAGGACACAGCTTACCCTTGCTGAAAAGTTGAACACAGCTGCTCAGGTTCTGTAAGGTCTATCCACTTAGAAGATCTATGTGCCAAGACAACAGTCATATTAGTGATATATGGCCATCTGTGGCCATTGTTTTCTGAGAAAGCTGTAATACTTTTGCTTCATTTTGAATATAGGTAGGGATTTCAATGTTATTGAGATTGTTTCATCCGGTTTAAATTTTGACCTCGTACTGTTTGACTTCCAATACTGCTTGATTGCCTGAATTGTGTTGAGATGATTTGTGAATGCATATTCAAATCAGAGTTAGATCACATATGTTCTCTGATATTCAGATCCTTGATCAACCTCTTAACAACAAGACTGGCATAGAATGCGATTCCAATTATGTAATTTCACCGGTTTGTTGAGAAACTTGGAAGCATTGTTTGCCTTCGCAGCGTCTCTCATTAGGAAGCCGCCAGAGGTGTAATATTGGTTTGTTGTAACATAGGTCGTCAGTATATGCCAAATGGTATGAAAGGATAAACTAATCCCCGGTTAACTTTCTGTTAATACAGATTTGGTACTTGGACACCGTTAGCCTTATAGTAGACACCGGTACAAACCATAATCACCGGTACAAACCATAGTGATTATGGGGTTGCAGGATAGCCAAATGCCCAAACCAGAACATCTACAACAATCCCATTTGATTTTTAGTTGCATGAAGATGCTCCGGAAGAGGATACTATTAAGCACTTTGGCCTTTGCCAGTAATGACATACAAGCAGGCACTGGCTTTCCCCTAAAACCATATTCTCTTTGTTAAACTATAAAAATCTAAGGAATGATTGGTGGCTTTTGGCCTTTTTGTCTGGATGATGGCAGTGAAGCTTCCACTAATCCTCTTCTGCTAACTGCTTAAACTATAAGCAGCAATGGCAATGGAGACAAGAAAATCGTAAAGAAGGGTGAGATTTATTAGTGGGCGGCCTGGATTTCACGCGTGCCCTAATTCTAGCAAACGAAGACTACTGCTTCTCGAATCTCTCACATCTTTCTCATGTCTCAAAGACTCTTAACTCATCTATATTATTAACACCCTTCACTCTCTTTGATTACTATCTTTATAGAAATGATCGAGTTCAAAAAGTTTGGGTAGCTACGATGGATGGACAATTACAAAGGACACACAAACAGGACACCATGGCTCTTATACCAATCTTACTTGCCCTTCAACTAATTACTCTCTCTTATCAGGTAATTACCAACATACGCAACTGTTAAATTCATATGTTTGATTTCAATCTGAGTTTGGCTTCAGTCAATGTTCTTATATATATACTAAGATGCATTGATCGAGAAGATGGAACGAGGTGATCTATGTTCTTCAAGTCTCTCATATTCGACAGTAAATGATGCAGGTAAAACCTGCCTTACATAATCAATATCCAATCTGAAAAAGAAGAGCAGCACAGCTGATTCAACAATGATCGACTTGAAAGCTCCGAATGGTCTTTTTGTTTTATGCTCTTCCATTAAGAGACATGTTCAAGGTTTTCATACACTGATGATGGGTTGGCAGAGAGGCACTTACCCAGCAAACCCTAGTGCGCAAGTACCATAAATTTAGTGTCCTGGTGATCCATGTTGTCATAGTCATCCATCACCTGCATATTATGTTGGCTCTAGGTTTGTTTATTCTAGTTCAAAAATGGGACTCCTAGGAGTTAGATCAGATTCATTCACAGACAGCAGTCAGCAAACTATTGTGTTCCAAGAGCAAACAGACAAATATTTTGCTCATCGTGAACACAAGATACTCGGGAATTGTACAAAAGTGCCCAAAACAGCACAAGTTGCCACTACTGCTATTCGATCTTGACTGGCAATTATATACATTATTATTCCACATCTTCAGACCAAACCATGCATGCTCGAAGACTTTCTTGGGCTTTTGTCATTTCAAAATAGGTGATCATAAACTTTATCTTCACAATCTTGAAGATACACATTATATATTTCGGTGTTTATTTGATATACATGCATTATTTCAGTATTTGTTTTACAGTTTTCAAGTTCTAGTTCTACAGACTTATTTACCAATTATCATGAATTACCTCAAGAACAAAATTATAGATAACTGAACAAAGCTAGCTAACGAGAAAACGAGGGGATAGAGGTTGTTCTTTGTTCTTTCACGTACAGTTGTAACAATACAGATGTTTTTAAGGTCTGGAGTTATATAATATGCTATCGAATCATCATTTCCAGAGGGTGCTACATCCAAATTGTCAATTGACAATTCATCCCCGTTGGATTTAGGACTAAATGAAAGGTGTTTATGCATGCACTAGTATCTAAGGCATTCAAAACTACACTGGTACAATGGTACACCAAGCTAACTAGCATGAGAATTTCAAACATTTAAGGAAACGTGGTATTATCAAGCAGTACTATATAAGTAGGGCTAAATATTGTTTAGTCCTTAAATGTTGCTTTCGAATTCCAGATCTCAGATTCGAGTTTCAAACTCCATGATATTCATTACCTGTGTAGGACAAGCCCCAAAATACAAAGTTTTCACCTATTACTTTTGATCACTCCCAGAATTTGTCACCTTCAATCAAATGAGAAGCTTCTGTCCAAAACCAATCAGTTTGAAACCAAAATTAGGAACCAAACCAGGTGACTGGAAAAGGGGCACTGTGATTTGCTTACTACAATTGTAAAACTAAACCCAAGATCAACAACATTAATAATAGAAGAACATCCATGGTTTACTGAAAAGCACAAAACCCAAGCAATGAAGAAATGAACAAATCTATATGTGCTCTGAGCATTACGATCTATTTCTGCTTCCTAGAGGTCGAGATGCATAACTTGCTTGCTTTCATTATGCGGTTTGCGAGTTGCTATTGTCTACACATCTTTGAGGGAAGTTGTGAACATCTTATAGATCGTCAGGAACTGAAATATCAAAGGTGGAGGCAATTTGCTAATTTCATTGAGACTGCTTCTGAGTCTGTGCATATATGAAGTTATGAACAATGAACTCAAGGAGAGTAATACACTTCGTGAAATTTTCATATTGCTCTTCTCGCCGACCAATGCTGAATAGTGGCAGCTTTGGCGCATGTTCCTTAATATCTATCTCTAGTGCACAAAAACCAGGGAATAGATAATATAAGAACGAATACAAATCCATATAATTCAATCTCAAATTCCCTAAAAACAAAGCAGACTGCAATAAACTAACCAAGTTAAGCTGATTTCAATAAAACATCAAGACCAAAACCTACTCCATAAACAATACAAGGATAACGATTATAAAATCGAACTAGTCTCTAGCTTTAGGGTATTATATATGCACACGGGTTCACACAGTTTTGAGTTCAGAAGCTCAGAAAAAAAGTTTCAGAAGGCAGCAGAGACTTAGAGACTTCTTCTTTCTAGGCATTTGAAGCTGAAAAATGGATGAAAGCATGTCAGGGTTTTGTATTAAAAGTATTCGGGGTGGCTGTGGCGGTGGCGGTGGTGGTAATGGTGGTAATAACAAGTGCGGGCGTTGGAATCCTACTACGGAACAGGTCAAAGTTTTGACGGACCTGTTCAGGTCTGGACTTCGAACGCCCAGCACTGATCAGATTCAGAAAATCTCTACTCAGCTAAGCTTTTATGGAAAGATTGAGAGCAAGAATGTATTCTACTGGTTCCAAAATCACAAAGCCAGGGAGAGGCAGAAGCGCCGCAAAGTCTCCATTGATATCGACAAGGAGTTCATTCGTCCAGATCATGAGAAGAATATTACTTCTCCAAATGGTAAGAAGTTAATTAACATGAACATACATATAGAATCAGAGCTCTCTATGTTAATGTTTTTCTTTTGTATGATATATATTGTACTCATGTTCCATTTTCTTTACAGAAGTGATAAATCAAGTGAGTTCGGAGCCTGCAAGAGTGATTGAGACGCTTCAACTCTTTCCTATAAACTCGTTCGATGAATCAGGAGCAGAGAAGCTGAGATTTTATGCAAATGAGTTTGGTTGCAAAGAGAGTACTAGAGGTTTTACTTACACTGGAGAAATGGATCATCATCCACCTTTGGATCTACGCTTAAGCTTCTTTTAAACTTCATGAGTAGTCTCTAGCTAGCCAGTAACCGTGGCTGTCGATCATTCTCGTAGAACTTAGGGTTAACTGGCACGAATGGTGAACAGAAAAAGGGAAGGGGGAGAGAAAGGAAACTTGTAGCTGATCAATATTTTACGTAATGAAATTAATTTCTTATGAAAGTTTTGTTGTTTTGAGTTAAATATTGGATGTTAGTGTTGAACATTCTCCTCCTGCATGCTCAGAAAACTTTGTGGTCAATTAATTTCTCTGTGATTTACTCTGTTGGATTCTTGTTTATGTGAATGCTTGGAAATTGGATTTCGCTTCCTCACATGAGAAATGTCTCCTTGGAATGCATAAATTAAATGTACTGGTGGTAATGTGATTGACTTACAATTGGCTTGGTCATGCTCATACCTACCTAGGGTTTGCTTCCAGCAGCTTTGAATTTCATGTGCTAATCTCTAGCTTGCTGATTTCCACACCCCTGCCAGTTGCCACAACCTTTTGATGCAACTTTTCAGAATCAGTCAAGCGTGCGAACACAAGATCGCATCCATAGTGCAACAAGTTATCGACATAGCGAATCCGGCCGGCCATGAACTTAAAATTATTCCTAGTGCATTATCCATTTTGTTTTGCAATATTATCTATTGATAAACATTTTTCGTCAATATGATTAAACACGATTTATAAAATTAGGACATGACGAATATACAAAAGTTAACTCTCGCATTTACCATCACACAATACTCAACACAAAGCTTAGGTGAAGAGAAGAATTGAAAAACTATACTCAACACAAAGCTTAGGTGAAGAGTAGAATTGAAAAACTACTCAAGAGAGTCACTAAACGCGATTATATTGCCTTCTTTATATAATTTTAAACAGTTCTAAGTTCGAATCTTATTTCTTATTAAAGAAAAAAAGAAAAAAACCACTAACCCACCCTAGTCTTATGCAGTGGCCAGGCCCAGGTGCAAAACAGCCGGTTGTAATCGTAGCCCAATATCTATTGGGGCCACAAGGCCCAATTCATGCTTCGATACAAATTCTTTTTCACACATAAAATAAAAATGGAGGCTTCGGGTGGGTGGTAAGAGAGAGAAAAAGAACTGAGAAAGCAGAGAGAGAGAGAGACTCTGAAGCTCTGAAAAAACTGTAGAGGTTTCCTGGCGAAGAAGCTACTGCAAATCCAGAATGGATGTGATTAAAACACAGCAAATCTCATTGACGCCGATCGAGAAGGTGATAGTTCACCCTCTCGTTCTCCTCAGCACCGTCGACAACTACAACCGTGTCGCCAAGGACACTCGTAAGCGCGTCGTCGGGGTTCTCCTCGGCTCCTCCTACCGCGGCACCGTTGACGTCACCAACAGCTACGCTGGTGAGTTTGTTCTTTCGCTCTTTGACTATTCGCTTCTGCTTTTGCCGTTCGGTTCTGTTTGGATCTCGCTGTTCTCTTTTTGAAGTTTAATTTCCCTATTTGGATCTAATTAGGTCAGTTTTGATTAGTATAAAGAGGAATTATTGTTTGTTCTTTTGGAAATTTGTGTTTAGGTTATGAAATTCAGTGTGCTTTGGAAAATTGCTATGAGCTCAGCTGAAAATTGCTCTATTTTGCTGCATCTATACGAGTTTGTAGAGTTAATTTAGTCTAGACATGCAATTGAACTCGAGCGGAACTGAAGAATTGTACTATTGATTGTTTTTGTGATGCTTGGAGTTTTGAATGTGAACAAAATTTACTAGCTTTTTTTGCGGCATTAAGAACCTTTGTGGATGTTGCGTTGAAGATTGATTATATTGTCTTTACCTATTTCGAGTTTCTTTCTATAATGCATTACTGTTGTACTACTTAAGCGATGGTGTCGTTATGTTAATGCTGTGGTAGAAGGTTAACTTAGTTTTACGTTTCCCATCTTGATTTTGGAGATATTTTGTGTTTCCACATCAAACACATTACTTGTGAGTTGTGACTGATGTATACTTTGAACCTCTTTTAACAGTGCCCTTTGAAGAAGATGACAAGGACCCTAGCATCTGGTTTCTTGATCACAACTACCATGAAGCCATGTATTCCATGTCAAAGAGAATCAATGGTACTAGTTATCATATCTGTCTTTCTTTTTACCAGAATTATGTTATCTATGATGGAAAATTGACAAAAGAACTATTTTTTCTTTTCAGCAAAGGAGCATGTTGTGGGATGGTACAGCACAGGCCCAAAGTTGCGAGAAAATGACTTGGATGTTCATAATTTGTTTACCGAGTAAGATTGCCAACCCTATGCAATGCTGTTTGACTTGGTCTAGAATATTGAGAAGTGTGAGATTGACATTGTTAAAGTTAAAGCTAGATATACCTAACTAGATTTCAACAACTAGGTGTAAATTTGTACTTCTACACTGTCATGTAACAAAACAAAAAGGTTTACCTCCCTCCTGTTTCTTTCTTTCCACTGTCCAGTGATAGACAAAAGAAATAGTTTAATGTGGCACCAAGAGTGACCGTCTCCTTCCCCCTCTTAACTATTTTCTCTAATCTATTTCCCTTATTCATTTGTAGCTATGTTTCGAATCCTGTCTTGGTAATAATTGACGTCCAACCTAAGGAGCTGGGAATTCCTACAAAAGCTTACTGTGCTGTTGAAGAGGTTAAAGAGGTAGAGTCAGTCTTTATACCTCCACTTTGTATTTGCTTGTATTGCCAGGCTGTTAGAAATTGTACTCTTAGGGTTATGCCTGCTATCGTTTGATTTGATATTATCTTTTGTGCTACAAATGTAATTTGTTTCAATGTACTTACAGAATGCTACCCAGAAAAGCCAGAAGGTGTTTGTTCATGTGCCCTCTGAAATTGCTGCCCATGAAGTTGAGGAAATTGGTATGTCCATTGGAAGAAAAGATTTTCTATCATATTTCATGCACAGATATCCTTGGTGGGTGGGCGGGACATGATTACGTGCTTATGGATCTAATAATTTGTTTACCGTCTGTAGGAGTGGAACACTTGCTTAGAGATGTGAAGGATACAACCATTAGCACTCTTGCAACAGAGGTTTGTTTGAACTATCAGTTACCTTTTTCAATTTTTACTTGTATGGGGTCAAAAATATTAGATCTTCTTATCCTAAGGAGAGGGAATACGAGAACTTAAATTTCATGTCTTGTACAGGTAACTGGCAAACTGACAGCTCTGAAGGGATTGGATGCAAGACTCCGAGAGATCCGGGGTTATCTTGACCTCGTTATTGATGAGAAGCTCCCATTGAACCACGAGATTTTGTACCACCTACAGGTAGACTTTTGGCTTATCAGCTTAGACTTGATATTCTATTTACTTATGAGTTTTAATTGTTATATCCATATTTTATTTTGCATTAATGAATCAGACTTTTCCTAAATCATTGTAGGACGTGTTCAACCTTCTTCCAAATCTTAATGTTTCAGAGTTAATCAAGGGCTTTGCAGGTAAAGAATCCTACTGACCTAATTACCTCTGTCTAGATACACTTGAGTTGTTTTGGATTGTTTGATTCTTTCCCATGTGCCTGTGCCTGTGCCTGTGCCTGTGCCTGTGCCTGTGCCTGTGCCTGTGCCGTTAGAGTTAATTCATGCTGTTGTCGTCATTGCAGTTAAAACAAATGATATGATGTTGGTCATATATCTGTCCTCCCTCATCCGAAGTGTTATTGCTCTTCACAACCTGATTAACAACAAGGTAGAACGTGTTTCCATTGAATCCCCAATCTTCATATTGTTATTCCTCTGGTTAGAGTAGTTGTTGATTCTAACAAAGCATCAAAAATTTGGAATATTTCAGATGCAAAACAAGGAGCACGAAAAGGCAGAAGACTCTAAACAAGTTACTGTACCAGCTGCAGCCAGCTAGAACAATTTAAAACTTTGGACTTCAAGGGATGCAAACATCCAATGCGTACTTTCAGTTCATTCCATCAATTGACATATTTCAAGTTTGAAATGGAGGAATGCATATAGAACTTGCCTGATGGTGCTTACTTTTTTCTGAACAATGATGTCTGGGTTATCTATTGAAATTGGATAAACCATCTTGTACTTTAATTTGAGTTTTTTTCCATCGTGTTTATCCATGTTACTCTCAACCTTATGAAGCAGCTGGTCTAAGTCCAAGGCAAACTCATTTTATTATACAATTGAAACTGCAATTCATGCCATGTTTACATTCTGGGTTTCTGTAACTCTATCATCCTCATAAATTACAAACAAAATGTTAGGTTCTTCGCTCAATCTTCTTCCCCGTCATACTGAACTGATTGCCGGAACTCGGCGTCCATCAGAACCCCATCCATAACATGAACAACACTCCCCTTCCTCCGTAGATCAACTCTCTCCGATCGAACCCCATTCACAACCAGCCTTCCATCTTCATCTTTCGAAATGTGCAGCACAAACCCCGATATTGAATCATACGACATCTCCTTCCCAAACGCCACCGTTTCAGAAACAATACTCCTCGGCACGGCGGAGAAGCCCAGCACTCTAGAAACCACTGCATAAGTATCATTCATCTTCTCCCCCATAAAAGAATCACTCGGGTCCAGCCTCAGGTCCCGCTTGAAAGCCTTCTCCGATGGGAGAAAGACAGTGAAAGCTAGATCTTCCGGCAACATTTCCATCATCATCTCCCCGAACTTTCCGATGAGTAACTTGTTATGATTGTTGGAATGATGAGTGGTAGCTCTTGTGGTTGGATCTGGAAGACGAAGCATTGTAGTGAGTGTGAGTATTACAAAGCAGCCAAAGACAAGCCCCGATACAAAAGCGATTGGATTCCTCAAAACCCGGGTTCTTCCCCCCATCGTGCTCGACGATCCAATATGGTCAATTAGCTGAGGCTGTGGAGTAAAGTTAATACTGGTAAAGCCGTAAAGGTGGAGAAAGTGCTTGAGATGGAATTTAGGTTGAAATGGAGTTGATGAGGTTAAGTCTAGGAGCTTCTAACTGTCGTCCAAGCTCAGGCTCTGAGTTCAGAGCTGGTAAAGCTTGAGATTGACGAATGAGGTTCTTACTTCCACGCTTGAAAAAAGGACGTCGTTCGTATTAATGGACTGGAGTACTAGAGTGAGTCAGCCCAGATTCAACAAAAAGCCCATTGCTTTAGTTTGAACTTTGAAATAAAAATCCACTCCCATTTTGGATCTCATGTCCTAACGCTTTTTTCCTCGCGGCCATCAACAATAATAACAATACTATAACAGATTCAGATTTAACTCCAACCAATATAGACGGGATTTAAAATTGAGTAGAAAAATTTGACACTTAAACTCTTACAAACTCGACCACTTGATAACAAGATAATACAACGATCAGGATAAAGATTGTTTAGTATTGTGTCGAGTTGATCTACAATACACAAGACTCATTTTTGGTTTGTTTTTGCCATGTCGATACATCAATGTATTACAATATATTTCATATCAAGGTGACTCGCAAGATGACACAGCCGAATTACATTAAGAATTTATACCAAGATCGGTAATGTCATTCACCATAAGTCCACTCAATTCTTAATCACACTAATTAATAAAAACATTGAGAATCAATTCTTAATTTTTAACATAATCATGCTTTAGATAAGTACTAGAGTACTTAATGACTTATCACTTCCCAAATCATCATATAGAAACAAATGGCACTTGGTAAAGATAATGTTAATTAAAATAGTTAACAATACATTATATCTGATAGACTCAAGAAAATACCCAAAGACCAGAAATTGAGAAAAAAAGAAACTAAAAGTAGTCACAAATAGACAAGTCCTACACCAGATCAACACCGTCAACCCAAAGTCAACACCCCACTTTGCACACAATAATCCCATGCTGAACTGCACAAGATTATTCCCACCTGACCACCTATTTGTTTGACACGTATTGCATGAACTCCAAATCAGACTCCAACCCGGCCATCGTTTCCGGCGACAAAACCACCTCCAGATCAACGGTCCCTGCTCCGTCCCTCCCTGGAAACGCCGAGATCTTACCGTCGAATTTATTCGCCCTTCCGCTCCTAACCGCCAACGGCCTGCCCCACCCGAAATCATTATCGTACATGGGAAACCTCGGCGAGCTACCCATCGTCATTGATGCACCGTCGAAGTTCCCTAGCGGAAACACCCGCGGGTTCTTCTCCCAATCCTCTACGCACTCTCTCACCCTATCGCTACCGTGCGCCTTCACGTTCTCGTTCAGCTGCTCCGCGCACCACCTCAGGTCCCGTGACGCCACGTCACCGGCTGACGCGTACGTCGGGATGCTTTGGATTGCGTTCCCGAAGTAGTACGCGTCCAGCTTCGGCTCCAGCCTGTGACGGCAGTTCACCGCCATTCTGAAAGTCGTCGTTTTCGCCTCAGGCAGTTTCCTAGCACGCGTCACTGCCTTCCATAGAAGCGCGCAGAGGGACTGAAACGACGAGATCTCGGCTGTCGTTTTGTCTTCAGTGATTTGCGGCTTGCAGTTGTTAAACCAATTTTCGAAGATTGCGGTCACTCTTGCGCCGTTGTTGTTGGTGTTGTAAGGGTTGTTGCTTTGTTTCCCGAGAATCTCGACGACGGCGGCGACGTCGTCGTTTTGGGTCCATTTCTTGTTGTTTGTTCTGGCTTTCAGTTTCAGAATGGCTTCTCTGCTGAAGCTGAAGATTCTCTCCGCCAATGGCTCGTTGACGTTGAATGTGACCTTCGGGCCGCCTTCCGGCAGCTGAAGCACGGCCTGGGAAATCAGAATTGATTCTCGGGTGAAGTCCGGCTTTCTGGAGAAGCTCTTGCCACCACGGCAGACCTCGGCGAAGGTGTTGAAGAAGTTCCATAAGGATGTACCATCAATGACGGCGTGGTTGACGGCGCAACCAATAAACACTCCATCTTTGAGCTCGGTAACCTGGACGGCCAGAATTGGGTTATGGTGGCCGGTGTAGCTCACAGTCCTGTCCAATGTGAAAAACTCCTTCACCGATTCCGGGACGTGAGTCGGAGACAGAATGTCACGCACGGAGACTTCAGTTGCAGTTGCGTGAATAAAATTAACACCGGCGTCGTTGCAGGTGATGTGTATGTAGCCATCTTTGTCAGTAATCAACCTTCCGGCCAAGGGCGGGAAGCGAGTGAGGGTCTGAGAAAGGCCGGTCTTAAGCAGCGAGATTAAAGATTGAATCGGGAAAGAAGGCTTAGTGAAGAGGCCGCCTTTCTGGATGTAGTGGCAGGACAACATGGGGAGGTCTGAAACCGAAAGCTTGAGGTCTCCAAGAGTTGAGGTCTGGTCAGGAAACACCATGGATTCCGAGACCACAGAGATAGAGATCGGCGAAGAAAAAGGCATTTTGAAATCTATGGTAGTTCCAAAACCGATCGCCGAATTCTGGAACGGGGGAATAGTGAAGAGTGGAGTTGATGGTTTGGGAGTGAGGAGTGATGGGAGGTTGAGGAGGTATTTATAGGAAGGGAGGATGGAGTTGGGTTCATGAACGTGCTGGCATAAGCTTAATTTCGCTTAATTTAGTGATAATGATTATAGGCCTTAATCGGCATGACATGTTGTCTAAACACATCATTAATGTAAAAACTCATGTCATTTCATTCTTAATATATAAAAATACAATCTTATCATTAGATTATTTTGTCTTTATTTATAATAAAATATTTTGAAGCCATTTTATTCATTATGTTCATCATGATTAAATTTTAATACCTAATATAATATATATTTTTGAAAGTATTCTTGTTCAAAAAAATGAATTCTTATTTTTTTTAAATGAATTCGATCAATTGAATATATATATATATATATATAGATATATATATAGTTTTTCGAAGGAAAAAAGTTATACATATATATATATATTGTACTTCTAACCGTAAAAGTAAAAAAGAATGATGAATTAAAAAGTTAAAAATTGAATTTTGATTCACAAAGATGGAAAGAAAATCGATTTCAAAAAAATAAGATGGAAAGAAAATTTATTAATATCGTAATTGTGACCCCTAAAATCTGATAAATTATTGTAATGTTAGACTCCATTAAGAAATAAATTTAATATAATTCATGTAAGATAACTAAATCAACTAGATAAAAAAGGTAACTAAATCATCTAGATGAAAGAAAAATTTGGTATAATTATTGTCTAATTTGGATTTGAGAATGATAAGATTGTATATTGACATAAGAATGACATGACATGATTTTTTTAATTGATGATGTGTTTAGGTAACATGACATACCACGCTATGAAAAATTAAGACTATAAATATTAGGCTTCTAACACTATTGATCTTTTAGTAATTTTGGTTGTCATGGATATTTTTGTTATTTTTAATTGCTATAATTTGCTTTGAGACTCCATGCATGGCTCTGGTGATGCATTGACTCGTTTCATTCTTTTTTTGCAGTGTTAACTAATCAAGCTAAGGTCGATGATGATGACCGGGACAACCACGTGTTAATTTACCACTGTTTCAGCTTCTTCATGAAATAGCGGCCATTTTTATTGACCTCAATTTCTGTTTGGAGGTTTTCACTGAAGGCCAAAACCTGAGCTCATCGTCCTGCAGAGATGGTTGGGTTCGATGATGATGATGATCACGAAGACGAGTCAGGTCGTTGTTTATGAACTACATTACAAGCGCTTGTGATTTCCCAGCATCGTGGCAACTTCATTAGCAAGAAGGGTGGCAACTGTAGCTTACTGCATTATGTTGACTGTTGACCTCAAAATCTCAGGCATATATAACAATAATTAGCTAATTTAGACATAACCAGCCGGTGATTAATATATAATCAGATCAGTACTAGCTAGATATGTGATATCATAAACCAATTTATGTGGAATGCAGTGAGATTTTGTATGATCCCAAACAGATATCCAGAGTGGATTTTGCTGATTAATTACTATAATTAAGAATCTGTATGAGATATTTAGCTGCTTTAAGAATCTGTGAGCTTTTTTCTACTAAAATCCCAGCTAGGGCTTCAGCAATATCCATTGGAGTCCGCCTAGATCTTCTATGACTTTAAAAATCAAAACTTTATCATCCAAACTGTTCATCATAGAAGAAGCTAGGTAGAACAACACATTAATAACTAGCATCAAACAATAAAAAATAAAAATTAGTAACTAAACATTTTGTACCCAATATTAAGTAAATCTCAAATAATTTCTTCACTGCAAGTTGTCAACTAGTATGATCATTGAGTTAATATAAGAGTTAAAAAAAATTTCTTTATCTTCTATGCTAGCTAAGAACTCCTCCTACATGGCAATATTAAAACTAATACTACCATCATGTTGCTTAAATCCTACTCACTTGCCAGTTAGCCAGTGTACTAGTGTGAGTTAAACTGTGTATTAATCAATCTCATGCAAAATTAAGTATTAATCGAGCGCCGACTATTATTAACATTCTGGGTGTTTGCTGTCATTCTCCCAATCCCTATAAAAGTCGGCTCCAAAGAATCTAAACTGTTTGATTAGCCTTAAACCTTGTTTCAACTACTGTCTTCTCAGCATAATCAGAATTATTAATCAGGGTTTTGCTAGCTTGCGAATCCTGCATTTGAGCTAGCATGCATATGTTGTATTATTGAGATTGTTCATGTTTGAGATTACCTAATGAAAATGGTCGGTTTATGAAAGATTCTTCAGACTCTCTCAAACCGTCATTTCTGATTTGTCGGCGTGTGGCAGGTTTATTTGTTATTAAAACACTATATAAACACATACATTAGATTAAAAATTAAGCACATTCAGCTTAAGAAGTAGCTGATCGAAAGTGTATGTGGCTTTTTTAATTGTTTGACTTGTAAGTTCCATTTGCTCTGAAAAATAATACTATTTTTGCAGTACCAAAACAAAGTTTATAGTATAAATGCCAGTTCCAAACCAGCCGTGGTGTCCAAATACTAGGGTTCTGCCTCCCCTTTGCATGTTTGGCATTAGGGTTTTATGGCTTCAGAGTGAACCTGGGTGTGTGCCAGTTCGAAACCAGCCCCCACGCGCCACTCGGCAAGGTACGTTCCCTGATTCTGCATTTGGTTCTGCCCCGGAACCACCATCGATCATCGGGTGTTGCAGTCCTTTGAATCTGAAACATTATTGATCCTCTATGAGGCTGAGATGCAAAGGATTTATACCGAGAACACAAGAGGTGCAAAGGATTAATGACAATGTATAGAGGTGGTGGTGATTCAATTCATTACTTAACTCGCTCTTTCGGTAAAGATTTGAAAGTCGTAATTTACGTAAAGACTAATCGTTTGTTTACGCTCTTGTAAAGAAAAAGATTCCATTGTCATGATATAATGTTGGACCAATACTATATCTTTTATATTATGAAATTTCATTTTCTTTACTTCATTTTTGTGTCTGTGTTCTTTCACTTGCAGCTAACAATATATATTATAAATTGTTAACCATGCATCGATCAGCTAGCAATATATAGCTTCCACTTAGAATAAAATAATAAAAAGGGAAATTTTCAAGAGCCTAAGTTTTCCCCTAAAACGAGAAATCTTGAGAGCTTATAATGGATACACCGCTACAAATTAACAATATTTCCACCTGATCTATAGTTTTAGGCGACCTCTATAAAGACTATAATCAACAACACTGATCATGTTTGAGTAAAATAATGTATGATTATGCACATGCATGTAATGTTAATTAAATTGCAGTCTAATAGCATAAGCACAAATTATCATTACTAGTGTATTATCATATTCATACTCACAACCACTAATTTAATTACCTTTTTTTTTTTTTTGCTTTTTCTAAAAATATTAAGAACTACTTAACAGAAAACGTTTTGTACGTGCATTTGCAATATATGAATGTGTCAATGTAGACATACTGCGCGCAAGTGTTAGATTATTGTAATTGATCGATGATGACAAAGAGTCCATCAGTCTCTAAATTTTCTTGGCGGTTCCAATCATATTCATATAGATTATGCATGCTTTTCGCTTTTTGGGTTCAAACCTACAATACAAAGAACCTCACGATCAGCTAGCCAATTGATTTTTTTTTTTTTTGGTCAAGGCTAGCCAATTGATTAAGGTCAAGAAAGTATTGCAATTCACTTGTATATAGAGCAAAAAAGGAGGCTATATATAGCTTAGCTTGATAAAGTAATGGCCATGAAAGGAAGAAATCTCCACTCGATCTGCTAGATTGTCAATTCAAAAATGAAGCAATTACTTAGCTTGATATATGTATTGAACACATGTACTTTGTTCTCCTCTAATGTACAAATATTTGTTGCTATCAACCGGAGAACTTATTAGAGGGTCGTAATTCAGTTCATTTTTATCCTCACTTTGTCTTCGTTTTGGCGAACCTCGTAAGATTTGGATTTTGATATACGCATTGGTAAGTATCGTGAACATCTCGTATATGCCTTCAAAAATTTGCGTGGGACTAGCTCGGCTTCTTGAGCTCAAACTAAAAATAGAAAAAACCTAATGTGTAGACACATTGATGAAGTAAAACATGATGGAACTTCATTGCCATGATCTATATCGTTCTCCTCGGATCTGTAAGTGTCTTTGTATGATTCTTAATTTGACCAATGTAAAATGGAGGAGCCAATTCAACTATTGCCGTAGGACGATATAGACGTCATTCCACCGACCTATCTATATATATTTCATATCTTCATGAATACTGCTACTGTTACGGCTACGGCTATACCAAGAAATGGAGTCACCTAGCTACATTCATACATTCATGAACTGCGATGAAGGTACATCTCGATCGATGGTGAAAGAATCTAATAATGGCAAATGCAGGGAGTTGTTACATATACAGACGACGCAGTTTTTAGGGTTTATACTTATTTGCATGAGGATCATCACACAGAGGTCAAAATGTTAGGCAATATTAGGTTTATATTATATGTACGTAGTTAGGTTTAATCGATCGTCATGTAGTGGCTAAGTTAGCGAGCAGCGTTCATGTACCTGCTGCCTGCAGCTGGGTTTGGAAACAAGCTTGATATTTAAATATGGGTGAGTAGTCGCGCATACATATTCTCTTTGACGTTTGATTCTTTGAATTAGGGCTAGGGCTTCTAGTTAATTTGTATAGGCCGGCCGAGAGATTAAAAGTCGGACGGCCATTCTGAAAGGTTCACCCTACCAAACTGCATGTATCGTTTTGAAGATAGAACACTAATAATAATGTTGTTGTTTCTTATAGGAGCTAGAACATTTTCATGTTGGGATACATGATGTATAGAATAGGGTCCAACTTATTTACTTTTGATAATAAATAAAAAGGTTTAGTTCATGAGCACGCACCGTATACATAGTAGTGCATCGAATATAAATCGGAAACAACAAATGAATAAATCTAATAGTTTGAAACAACAACAGAATGGAGCAAATGCCACACAAAGAGTGTGGCATTTAGAGGTGTTGGAATCCACACTTGTGTGACAATTTTCTCCTCATCTACACTAATATCCATACTTGCCATACATAACGAAGAATACAACATCTCTAAAGGTCACACTAACCTTTGCTCTATATTGTTGTTGTATATACTATTGTTTGAGGTAGATTATTGAACACTTTGTTTTAACCTTTTTCTCAATTCAAATCTTCATACTTGTTTTCACATATTGCCATCTAAGCCTCTTAATCGAAGCAAGGCGAAGATAATCGATATATCATACGTTGAGAGATTAGTAATACCCGTTAGTGTTCATATAAGAGTACTCGATCTACCAACCACGTACATTGATGCCCGGTGATTAGTGAGTGATAGAAAGAGTGGACGTCGGAGCAGTTTAAGGGGTATGTGATTGTTTCAAAGACTCTAAAAAGGTAGCTAGCTAGCTTAGGTAGTTTGGATTACGATTGGATAAGTTGAATAATTGAGACCAATACTTGAGATTCCAAGCATAAATAGTTCCACGCTTTGCAGATCATGTTCCATGACTAAGACACAAAAACTTAGAGGTCCATTCTTCCTTCCAACATGAGGATTATGGAAATTTGTTGGATGAAAAGGTGCTCGGGACATGGTCGTTTTCTGTCACCCCCATCATACAACTACTACGTATCCAACTGCATAATGCAGACAATTACGCCCCTCAGCAATACTTTGACGTCTATGCATGTATTTTCTTATTCCTTAATTATTTTAATACATAGACAAGAAAATAATTGAACGTTTACCATCTAAATTAAAATACAATATCTGTTGACATGTCTCTTAAGTCTCTAACCAGCACCAACTACAGAAAATAACTGTTTCTACGACTTAATCTGGGCTAACTTGAGCTTAAAAAGAGAGACCCTCTAATTAACCTAAGTATGAGCATGATTTACATCCATCCCTGCTGCATGAAATTGATTATTTTAGACCATGATTGATTCAATATTTGGAGTAATTTCATTACCCAAATACTCGAAATATTCATATGACCAGAAAGCTACTTTTCAAATGCAATTTTTTTCTAGAATTCAGTGGTTTGCATTTGAACTTTAAAATCTCTATCTAGGTCGACTCTTGATAAATCTAAGCTTGCTGCCACATATTATTATATTTTATAAATCTTCCCCATTATCAACAAATTAACCCCTGTCTTGGCTGTTTAGAAACCAGCTGCATAAAAAAGACTTCCAATATATATTTTTGTTTCTTTGTAGTTACATCATATTCCTTCAACTATGTTAACACTAGGAAAGTCAGAAACTGAGGGCAAACCTGATCAGTGCATGCATATACATCGATCACCAGCTAGCTGCTAGTACATACGTAATAGTTTTGCATTCTGAATCAAACCTGAACCTGGACTTGGAGCTAGCTGTTGAAGATATATATGTTAAAAGCTTTAGGAAAGGCTACTCTCTATACATGCATATATATATTTGCAACCACTACTTGCATCATAGAAAACATTTTCGATGGCCGGTTTGCAACTTGGTTGCAGAAGTAGTACTGAGAAAACAAATTTATCCATCAATCACTAAGTAGTAGTCATTAATCTAGCTAAGGGAATCTTCGAAGCAGACAAGGAACTATGTACAAACATTACGTTTTAAAATCTATCTAGCTAACAGGTTCACGCATTCAGCCAATTTTGGAGTTGGATCTCAAATATATAGGTCATTGCTAGCTAGCTGCTTTCAGTATTAACGGGCAGCCAGTCCTGGCCTTATCCCAGACACTACAGTTACTTCGTTTTCTGGTTTTTCTTTGAGCAACTACGTACAAGTGGAAGGGAAGAAGAGTGGGTGTTTTCGGCGCTATATATTTCGATCATGTTCTTGCTCATGGGCGTGAAAGAACTACAGCTGCTAGCTCAGCTATTAGGGACCATGAATATTGTCGATCATAATTAAGCTTGTTTGTATCAATTTGTACTAACCAGGGGATAAGATAATTTGTATGCATGATTAGGGTTTGACAGGGACAACGCCTAATTAAGACTCAGCATCACTATAATCTTCCAAACGCATGCATGCTCTGAATTATCAAGAACTTGTGTCTGTTGTGGTCCAGATTCACATGCAGGTTCGATCTTATTAGTTCGATTTGCATTATTGTTGTGAGTTCTGAATCAATAATAATTTTAACAGAAAGACAGATAAAGATCAAGCAGATAAGAGTTTTCTACAGTATCCAAAGCTAAATCCAATTCATGTACGTATGACTACTATTCGGAACCATTTCGATTTTACAAAGTAATAATGGCGTTAACCAGATTAAGGAATATATTGAATACATACATATAATCTGCAAATCATATACAGAAGCTAGGTGAAAAGAGAGATCAAGTATATTAAGGAGAATGCAATGCATGATTCCAACACATTTTGTTGGTGGGGAGGAGTAGAAGATGCATGAATATGGTAATTGACTATTGTTCTCGGACTTCTCTCAGGATCAATCAATTGCAGGAAAGAATGTGATCTTAACCATTAGCTAATTCAACGTAGCGGGATATATAGCATAGGATATGATATGAATCATATCCCCCTAGCTTGTACGTACACTTCACTGGAACTCATTCGGTCATGATCACTAGAAACCTCCACTGAGAATCAATGAAATCTGCAGATAGTGACCTAGCTTGTTGATTTGTTTGGTGCGTGCTCGATTGCTGGTCATTTCAAATAGCTAATCACTTCAACTATGTCGGGATTCTCATCTCATCAAGAGTAATTTTATCAGCATATTTACTAGCTATAGCCTTTTCTTGATTTTCTGATTTTCCACTACTCTAGTTTCTTCGGTCCATCTCCTTCTATATTATCAATAGCACTCATCCTGAATTTTCTCTTTGCCAACTCAAACTTGTGGAAGAAAAGTGGGGCAAATCAAAGAAATGAATAACCCTAAATATTCGATCTTTAAAATATTGTTAATAATTCGACAGAAATGGCATTTATACATATAAGACGATGATGCTAAACATTCGATTGGCAATTTTGCAACTGAGAATAATATATCATGCAGCTGAGATTGAAAGATAGAAAGTTGGGGAAAATATAGCTAGCATATATGCATTACCTCATTAGTTATTTACACTTGTATTCTTACATAGTTATTTCTGTTTGTTTTTTGACAGATAAATTGCTATCTTATTTGAGATTTTGAGTACGTACTGAGTTTGTTTCTTGTGGCCAGCTCGATCTGCATTATCACTGGGTTCTATTTTGTCCCTTTGGCTTCTAAAGCTATATATCTTAATCTAATATTGTCACAATCAATCTAAGTCAAGAGAAGAAACTAGCAGTTAAAAATAGTGTGCAATATTTACATACATTGAAAGGGGGCTCGAATTTGTGCTTCTAGTTCTACGTACGTACCCAGGAGGCAAGAGTGGACAATGAAACTTTTAAATATTTCCCATAATTCAGTTAATCTATTGGGACTTTGTCCCATCTAATGGTGTCTACTCAAGCATCAACCCAAACAAGATAGGGTTCTTCACATCAAAGGTACGGTGATTGAAATCCAATTCCAACTCCAATTGATTTGGGCATTCTTTCTAAAATAAATCAATGTCTTTTGGGGTACATTGAACGCCAAGATTGTGCTTCCAAAATATCTACCAGGAAATTATAACTATGGTTTTGGTCCTGGAACAAAAAATACAAAAGAAAACTGGGGACCCTCTTCCTATATGTGCTCCACTTCTCTGGAATAGATTATCTCGCAGATTGCAATGGTCAAAATGAGTTGATTGAGGGCGCTTATGTTTCACTCATTTCAATATTTTATCAAATTTATTTATTTTCAAGAAGTATGCAAGTTTATGAATCTAGCTCGTATTTGTGTTTGTGATGTTTTAGATTGATCATTTCTCTTTGTGGGTTTGCCTTTTGGAAGAGATATTATGCGATGTGGATTACCTAGTTTTTAACCAGTTGAATTAGATGTATCTTCCGAGTGGTGATCAAAGAAATGAAAACTACCTCACACAGGATAAAAAGACAGAAGAAAGATCAGACAAAGGTGAAAAAGACTTCAAAATTTGGTGAAATATTTACCATATCTATCTCGTGTCTTGGCCCATTTTGTATGAGAGATTTTTTGGATGAGAAATTTAAGAGAGAGGAATCCCCTAGCTTGGACGGAATTCTGGGAGTAAATTCTTTTCATAAATTGTTTCCGAAACTCAAATACCAGTTATTTTGCATGTTGAAAAAACCACTCTAGCTTGGCACTGCTTGATTTGCCCCTGTAGGAGTAAGGATTGGAAGACTAACGATCCTAGATTCATTAACCAGTTCAAGTTTCCTATCTCTAGAACTTGTCGATCTTACAATACCGATCCAAGTTTTATAGGAAGAAAACGTAGTGCATGTTTGTTTCCTAGTACTAACTAGGAATGTGTTAAATAAGGAGTCCAAGTTGGTTAATCCTTTGTTTGGTGTCAATAGGTACTAATATAAATGGGTTTAAGTTGGACCTGTCGTAGCGTGGGTACTCCATTTTGACGCCCCTTGCTAACACAATCTCTCTCAAGATAAGATTGATTTCAACTCTTCTGATCTTCCTCCTCCACTTCCTCCTTCCTCCTCGTCAATTTCTTTATCTCTCAAGGCTCTTGGTTTTCTGCGATTTGGGTAATGAGGCAGACTACAAGGACGATAAATCTGGGTTTCTGCATTTGGAAAACTCTGGGTGTGGAGATTAATTAGCAGAAAATCTGGGTTTGAAAAAATTTGGGTTTAATATGAGTTTTTGCATTTGAAGAAAATCTGGGTTTGAAGAAAATCCCGATTGCAGGCACTTCCCAATTTCCATACATATAGAAATGTAAACATCTTTCTGGTTATTAAAGACGAAATGGTATGACATGCATCAACTTGTTTGCTTTAGCTTTCGTTTTGCTGTATAATTTATTTGTTTTAGTTGCTAATCGGCTGAGAAAACTTAAGAATTATTGTTTCATGGTGGAAATCAAATTTTGTGTTTTCAGACACCGTTGATAATAGTTAATATCAACTACTGCAGGGGGATGAATTTCAAAAGCTAGCTGATTCTACAATACATGACCTGGTGTTTGTCTACCATCTTGTAGAATTACAACGATTGTTTCCTGGTTGATAAATAGGAAGCATGAAGAGATTGATACAAGAAATTATCATGAAGTTGAAAGTTAGTCCAGTGCACCACCAAGGCTCAATATTAGTACAACTTAAGGCAGTCTACATGAGTCCAGTATTAAAATTTAAGGAGGTGAAATGCAGTCCTGGGTGCCCAACGTGCACTATTAGTATAAAGCTATACACTACAGTAGTTTATATATACTTTCTCAAGGCCTCAGTGTCTCGCACACTCGAATGCGGGCATAATATGGGACTTCCTGTAAAGCTAACTCTCACACCCACCAACACAAAAGGATAAAACCAAATGATCTGCTGACTTACACTAGGATGAAAGGAAGAAGTATGCATCAAGAAATATAACTTACAAACTCAATTATAACACAATGTCTTTAAGCTGAAGAGTATGCATGCTTGATGAGTGCTGTCAATATATAGAACGGTCACTTCTCGTTGTCCACCAGAGAGGACTCAGAATGCATCTAAAAGCCAATGACATCCTAATCCCATTCTGCAACGAGTTACATGAAACCCTGTCCTGATTCTAATATCACCTTAGCAAATCAACAAGTTTCAAGAGATATGTGACAGTGATTCCTAAATTACTAGAATACATGTCGTCAACCATGTCTCAAGTCTTCATCAGTTGTAATGAGAAAATGACCTAAAGCTAGTTCCAGTTCCCAACATAAACTTACTTCTCACTTCACCTCATTTCAGATTTCTCCTTGTTAGTATGCAGACACACCAGGCATGCCTATAGAAAATTTGATGGCTCTCCATCACCTATTAAAAAAAATGCGACATCTACAACTAGTTTCAGTCCAAGTTGTCCAATACTATCCACACAACCCCCTCCCCCCCCTTATATGCCGCTTTCAATCAAATATATACATGCTTTCATCTACAACTACAACTGTGACATCTACAACTAGTTTCAGTCCAAGTTGTCCAGCACTGCCACACCCCACCCACCCAACCCCCTCTTCCTTATATGCCGCTTTCAATCATATATATACGCTTTCATCTACCAAGATTTACGAACTACCTATCTTTAACGACCCAAATAAAGCACTATCTGAACTAACTAAACCTGCACCCTACTAAGTATTCTGGCTTCAATAATCATTAATTCCTAGTCTGCATTCTTCTATCAACACATTTCAAAACACCAACAAGGTGATAAGAAAGTACACAAACCATTTTTCCCCTTTCACATAATATTGACTTAAAAATCCATCCTCAATCCTGTCTTGCTTCAGTCAGCAACCAACCACTGAAAAGCACCAAACTTTGCCACAAATCCAACCTATATATACTTATACATGCTATGCTCCAAACTACAATATGCATTTTGACATGCAAGCAGAAATATAAATAAAAAAATTGTTTGCTTTCTATTCAAGGATATTTACCAGGATCAAATTCAACTTTTCCATAACAATCCAGTACTGTGTATCTGCAATGCCCATAATGTTTGGACAGATAAACATAGAAGCCTTAGAAAGTGCACCATACAAATGCCAAATGGCAGAGAAAAGATAGCTTCCAAAGTCCAAACAATTGAAAAACATTGAAAGTACACCAGCTTAATATCAAAATCAAATCAGAACTAGAATCACACTCTTATTCCTACATTTTAACATACACTCTTTTGTGAATCTATCAGCTGAACAAATCAATCAAAGCCTGTAGCAAAGACAGGCAATCAAAGCCTGTAGCAAAAACAGGAAGACCTATTTACCAGTGGCTCAAGTACTACCAGAATACATATAACTTTTTCTTTTTTGGGATCACTACAGATAGTCAACTTTCCTATCCGATATAATAACTTGTTTGTGATAACCAATGACTCCAGAATTTTAAACCATCACCCACCTCTTCTTCTCCTTCTATATACTAAGAGACAGAACCCTCTCCGCATTTGGAATCATTTTGATTTTTACGATATTAACCACAAATGATTTGATCCCCGTAGTCCATGGCAGAAGGGGTAGATGTTCTTAAATGCCTACATGTCAATTAAATCGAATGTTGGGATCTGAAGTTGGAGGATAGCAGGATACATGATCATCTCTTTCCGGCATCACACCAAGTTATGTCAAAGGTTAACACTAGGCCCTATCATACATTCAGTGTAATACTCCACTCAACTGGATTCTTTCATCTTATGTTAACAATCCCAATAACAGTCTCATTGCTACAAAACAATGCAGACAAGAAGGATTTGAAATAGATCCTAGAGACATGCACTTATTCAATTCGATAAACAAATTATACCAAGTAACAAGATAAGTAATAGTAAACACCAAGCATTTATTGTTTAAATAGAACATTTCCTCCGTAAACACTTAGTCTCACTTCAAACACTCCAAGCAACACACACTACATATCAAATTCCACAAATATATATACACACAGAAACACCATGAAACCATAACTTATCATTGAGCTTTAGTAGTACTTAAAGCGTACCTAAACTCCATCCAATTATCAATAATCACCCCGATAGTTGCTGTAATCGTCACGAATCTGCTCCCGCTCCAACTCATTCTCCACCCTATCAGCAATCTTATCTTCTTCATACCTGATTCCTTCCTCCAATGCCAGTCCACCTAGAGCTCCGGCCACTGCGCCCACAGCCAATCCGGTCCCCATCCCCATCTTCCCAGTCTTCGCCTTCTGATCATACTGCGAGTACTCCAGAGGCGCCGAAGGCCCACCGGACGGCCCACCATGCCAGAACGGCCTCGGTGGCATCGGCGGCGGCGCGCTGGAGTAGTACCCTGGATAGTAGCTTGAATACGGATCTGAGTATGAGCTGTAGTGGTACGGCGGCGGCGAAGGTGATTGAGTCGGAGCTGAAGCTGTGACAGATGAGCTGTACGGCGACGGCGAGTAAGCGCGGTAGTCGCGAGCGGAAGGCTGTAGAGGCATAGGAGCACTGGAGTAGAAATAGCTCGGAGGAGGAGGGGTATTATGGTAATCTGGCGGGGGAGGCCGTTCACGGAACGCGAGCTTCACGCGGATCTTACCGTGGGGACGGCCCGAGGGGCGGACGAGCTCGAAGGTGCGGATTCGGGTCGGGTCGTCCGGGTCGGGTAGGTCACGGAGCGGGAGGCGGAGGGAGCCGACTAAGGGTTTGGGAGTGTCGGAGGGTTTGGAGTGGAAGATTTCGAGGGTGAGGAGGGAGTCGTGGAGGGAGAGGGAGAGGGGCAGAGTGAAGCGCTCGTTCCAGACGGGTCGGGTCGAGCCGGAGTCGTCGGATTTGGTGGCGAGGCGGCGGTCCGGGTCGACCCAGAAGACGGCGTAGGGCTTGAGGTCGCCGTTTTTCCAGTTGACGTTCTTGAGGTGCTTGGCGGAGACGATCGTGAGGTCGAGATCGAGAGGCTTTGGCGGCGGAGGGCGGGAGGAGGCCATGGCGGTTTGTGGTGGCTAACGTGCGCGGGGAAAGCGTGTGGAAAGGTGCGTAGGATAAAAGGGAAGGGAAGAAAGTGAGTGTGGTGAGGGGAAGAGGTATATATTGCGAGGCCCAAGAGAAGGAAACGTGTTGCGGTGGAGTGGTCGAATGTCAGATGACGAAAGTGTCTCTGGATTCAACTGTCGCAATATGATAAAAAAAAAATTTATAAAATAAACAACTGTTACGACGAGTCTATCGTAAATCGCACTCACGACCTCTTCTTATATCTCTCACCTATAAGGAGAGACTTATACCAAGACACACGTTATGGCTATGTGTAAATACACGTCAAGTATATACCGCTACACCAAGAAATATGTTCGCTCCGAGATGCTCTGACTCAGAGAGTCAATTCCTTTTTCTTTTGTTCTTCCGGTCTTTCATCCCATAAGGAATTGAACTTCTACTGTTGTAACGTCCATGATTCCTCCTAATATCCATGATCATTTATTCATCTTCGTTCTCCGCTCCATGGTTGATATATAACTAGGTTTATGTGAATCTAGAGGAAAATAACATGGCGTATGTAGATGGAGGTTATATAGGATAGAAACTCTAAATTTTCTAGGACAATTAACCTTTAATGGCATGGTATAAGATATCCTGGACCGGTGTACCGAGAATATCTGCATTTATGTGTTGGGACGATTTTTATCATCATTTTCAGCATTGGGTCAAATTTCATGCATGATAAATCACCGATTACTTAGTTCATTATACAGTTTAAGCGTAATTAAATATTTTTCTTTCGTACGTATTGATGTTGTTATGCATCTTATCTTTGTCATCTTTTTATTTCAATAAAAGTTCTCCTAATTTCTCTAAAAAAAATAAATTTGAAAAACTGGCCGGCCAGCTCATGAGTGATGACATTCATAATTAGATTCTTAGATTTCAAACGCAGGAAAAGAAGCTTTGTCGTATTCACAATTGAGAGAATGGGAATAAAAAAAGGTTGATGTTATTAACATATTTTTTTTGTGTTATTAACACACTCTGTCAATTTTATTATCTACATATTTAAATTTTATTTACAATTTTATCATTTGAATATGTTTCATAATTCGCTCTTATCATAGACGAGGTGTGTAAATAACATAAAATGTTGTGTTAATAATATCAACCTAAAAAAACAGAGAAATAAATATATTAACGTCGATGAATGTGCTAGGTATCGAATACAAGAACAAACAATTCACATCACTGCTTCTTCCTCTTTTCTAATTTACGAGTGTTAAGCTTCATTGACAGCTATATCCCCAGCAATCTTGTTCCCAGCCCCATCACTCTTCACAAGTTCATACCGCCCTCTTACTTCGTCATCGAGCCTCTTCGGAAACGGAATCCTTGCCCGGAGCACCTCCCTTATGCCGTAGGAGGTTCCAGGGTCACTGCGATTCTCTATGCTGTTATACGTTAAGACCTCCACGTTAAAAAAAAACCCTCGTTCACAGGGTTGACCTTGAAGTTAACGGTGTACTTTTCGTTCCATTTAGGTTTTGGGTAGTAGCCTTTAACCCAATCAGATGCGTGCTCTCTGCCGCCGGGGTCAATCCGCCATACGATTTGGTAGAGCTATTTAGAGGTGGGCAAAGTGCAGAGATATGGGGGGTTAAGTAGGAGGGCTCTTTGGAAAGTATGTAGGTGACAGGGTTTCAGTAGGAAAGGGACTGCTTTTGATATCAGGAAAAGAAGCAAATAAATCCTCAAGGAAAACAAAATGAAAAATAGACTTTGGAAACCAATCAATCATGAGTACTTGCATAATTGGAAGTTCAATAGGCGTTACACAATACTTGCATGAGCAAATCAAACCATTTCCTTTAAACTAATTCTTTTTACAAATTCAACTACTAGACTCGATCGAAATTCACTAATACTCTGTTTTCATAGAACTAACTTCCGAGAAATATACAATCCGGCCTTTTCTTCACGAAAACGTCCATCTGTAATAGTCTTTGGTCCATGTCTCCAGTGACATCGTCAAGTCTATATCACCAGCGATCCTCATGTTCCCGGCTCCATCAGGCTTCACAAGTTCATACCTCCCTTGTATTGTATCTTCGAGCCTCTTCGGAAACGGAACCCTAGCCCGAATTACTTCCCCTATGCTGGGATCGTCGGAGGTTCCGGGGTCGCAGCAGTTTTTCTTGCTGTTATATCTCAAAACCTCCAAGTTTACAAAGAGGTCCTCACCCACAGGGTTTCCCTTTAATCCAACGTACCACTTTTTGTCCCATTTAGGGTTCGGTGACCCTGTAACCTTGTCAGAAATGTGCTTTTCTCCGTCGGGCTCAAACCACCACACCACTTGGTAGCACTGATCAGAAGTTGAGGGGTCAAGTAGGACGACTCCGTCGAGCTCAAGAAACAAATCTACACCGTGAAATCTTCTTTGTCGTATGATCCTTTTCCTCTTCATCTCAGCCGTTGCTCTGCACTTTTTACGGCTGGTGTTGTCGTTCGAGGTTGCTTTTGGAGAGCGATGGTTGTCGTCATAGCTTCTCTTCATAGTTGCGTGGCTATATGACGAACTTTATGTGAGATTTGGAGAAGAATCGATATCGATTTGCCGAGAAAGTAAGCTAAAAATCTGTGAGAGTCGAAGAGTATTTCTTTTGGAAGAGTATTTATAACCACACGAAGGTTATATACTCATATATGGAGTAGGATTGCTAGTCGGATCAAGTATCCTATAGGAATGGGATTCCTATTGACATTTGGAAAAGAATGCTAAATGAAAAGTACGTTGTACAGCAGTACAGACCTTATACAAAGGGAAATTGGCATTATCTATTTAGCGATTGTAGCCCATGCACCCTATTTTTGGATATTAGATACGCCATTTGAGCACTAATTTCCAGAGCTCTAAGTATGGTATTTTTTTTCTATCTAATTAAATTGTGTCATAATGTAAACTTAAGCCTAGGCTGTCTATCCATGGTGCTGATGAAAAGGGAAGCTCTTTGATTTGATTATTACTGGCAAGGAAAAACTACTCGTGATCAATTAAGACTCGAAAAGAACCACCAGCAAATTTAAGGTAACAGAACTAAAGAAACATACGAATTAAAAAAATTAGGGCTACATATATAATCGCTTAAGTTTTCAACAAAAAAAAAAATATAATCGCTTAATAATAGGTAAACCCTTCCAGACACATTGCCAAAACTATAAACCCCTCAATCTTGAGGTTGCCAGACCCATCAAGCTTCACAAGCTCACACTGCCGTGGTATTTTCTGATTGATCCTTGCCGGCAAAGGAATCCTGACCCGACTGATAGCCCCTATGCTAGGACAGCCGGAGGTTCCGGGGCCGGTGAGGTTTTCCTTACTATTAAACCTCAAGACCTCCACGTTCAGAAACCCCTCCCCTAAGGGGTGGCCATCCAACGGAACAGTCGTATATCTTAACCATGAAGGGTTTGGTCCTTTTACCTTATTTTTAAAGCCTTCGACTTCTATTTCTTCTGGTCCATCAACCCGGCACACGATTTGATAGACCCGTTCGGAGTTGGGTAGGGTGCTGTGACTTGGGGGGTCAATTCCCACGACCTCTTTGATCCAAATCTTCAAGGACTTAACATGAACTTTCTTCTCTATAACTTTCTCTTTCATCTTCTTCTGCTTCATCATCAGGGCCGAGGATTCCCGAAAACCGCCGGTGTAAGCAAAATAGTGTGGCTGCTTACAGGGTTTGTTCCAGTGGCGGATCTAGGGTTTAAAAACTAGGTGAGCGGAAAAAAAATCGTTAATAATAGGTAAAATTCTTGATAAGTCAAAACACAATTCTTACATAGTATTCATCAAGAATTTGATTAAAAGAGATATAAGAATTGTAAATCAAAATACCTAAGACATACATTACAAGTATATGATGCTCTATCTGAATTGCGCTCTACGATCTCCAATAGACTCGAAATGATCAATCACCGTCTCTGAATCAATATCATCCACATATTCCTTTTCAATGTGAAGCATCATACAACCTGAAAGGTACCCGTCTTCCATCTTGTTTCTAAGCCTAGTTTTTATAATTTTCATAGCTGAAAATGCACGTTCAGTAGTTGCAGTGGAAACAGGAAGTGTCAAGACCAAACGAATCAATCTATCAACCAAGGGAAAAAGCTTCGCTAAGTCTGTTTCAACTAATCGTCTACATAATTGTGCAAGAGAAGACAATTTCTGAAAATCTTTATCAGAAACTACTTGAAACTTATAATGCTCTAATTGTAACCTTAAAGCTCTTACCTCTGATATATCAAAGTCTTCAGGATAAAACTTCTCTGCAAGTTTGCAAATCTTGTCCATATCAAACTTCTTGAACTGATCTTTTGGATCCAATGCAGAGCTCAAAATAAGTAGTTCTATACTTTGCTCTGTGAACCTGTCATTTAGCTCCATCATCTGAACATCTATAATCACATTAAACATGTCAAAATGATAGTAATGTTCATTTGTAACAACATCATGTTGTTGACAACCACGACCGGTACCCATTGAATAAGCTGCATCCATATTAGGCATTTCAAGACCATGATCTTCACCAAATTGCTGGACACTTTGGAAAAAACTATCCCAACCATCATCCCTCAATGCTTGAAGAAGTGTCTTTGTACTTGAAACCAAATTCATAGCATTAACAATGTCTTGTGATTGCTTCTGCATGGCTTGAGAAAGAAAATCAGTAATTCCCATAATTTTGTTAGTGAGCAACAAACAAAACACAAATTCAAATGCCCTCAATGCCTTCAGGAAACCTTTTGCATCACCTCTTATACTTCCAGTGAGCTCTTTATCAGTCATCATACTTTGAAGAAGCTGAGTAACTTCTTTAAACACATGAACCAACGTATTAACCGAAGCAAAGTGAGAACCCCATCGAGTCATACCTGCTCTTTTCAAACTACGAATCTGGTTAAGACCTTTTCCAGTTTCAAGATCTCCATCTGCTAAACTTTCTGCAATTTCTGCCTCTTGAATCTCTTTTAACAGATTTGTACGCTTCGATGAAGAGCCAACAAAAGCAACAATGGAGCTTAGCATTTGAAAAAACAATTGCATATCAGGAACATCTCTAGCACATGCATTCAAAGCTAATTGTAATCGATGAGCAAAGCAATGAACATAATAGGCATAAGGGCAGTCATGAAGGAATAATGTCTTCAATCCATGAAATTGACCACGCATATTGCTAGCTCCATCATATCCTTGACCACGAATATTTTGCACTTGGAGTTTGTTTGCAGAAAGCACAAGGCATATATGTTTCTTGAGATTAGCACAGGTAGTATCTTCAACACAAACAATTTCAAGGTACCTTTCTTGAACAAACCCATCTTCATCAACAAACCTGAGAATAATCAGAATATACTTATCAATAAAATTTAGGGTTATGAAAAAAAATAAGAAAAAAAAAAGAATTAACAAACCTGAGAATAATTGCCATTTGCTCCTTATGAGATACATCAAGTGATTCATCAACTAGGATACAAAACTTGGCATCTCCAATTTCTTGACAAATTTTATTCCGAATTTTGGAAGCAATGATATCTAGAATTTCCTTCTGAATTGATGGTGCAATGTACATGGCATGTTTGGGAGCATTTTCAAGAACAACTTTTGCAATCTCATCATTCATACTTGCATAACTCTTTATCATCTCAATGAAATGCCCTCTACTACTAGAGTTAGAAGATTCATCATGGCCTCTAAAAGGCAAGCCTTATTTTCCAAAATACTTCACAGCTGCTATTGTTGTCTTTAAACGCAACCTATTCTGCCTTATAGTTTCTGGTGGAAGTTTGTCAATCACCCTATCAATATGTTGAGAAGTTCTCAATAAATTAGCCCAACTTTGAACATTCTTTTGATGAGTAGAATTTAGTTTTCCTATATGCTGCTCACAAGTTCCTCTCTTTCCAGCCAACATTCTACTTCAATTGCAATACCCTTCAACAGTGAATAAATGATACTTTGGCGGATTTTTTTCAAAAAGGAAGCAAGGAAAGCAGAACGCTCTATCTCTAGCTACTGAATACTCCAACCAAGGATATAGTGTAAACCATCTATATTGAAAACGACGGTTATCACGTCCATCAAAAGTTGGTGGATAATTTTCCAACTTAGGTTGACAAGGTCCCATAAGGAGATACTCCCTTCGAATATGATCTTGTTGATTCACCGGAAATGTACAAATCAACTGACGTAATCCAGGATCAGCTTGAACAGGAGGCTCTTTTGGAGCATCAACTATGATTGGAAGGTTATCCATCTCCGTTTCAGGTGGAATTTCCATTTCATTTATAGGCAAAGAATTAGGAGAATCAGAATAAGGCATGGACGTCTCTGACGTAGGTGCTTGATTATCAACATCTTTCTTATAGAAAGAAAAAAGTGTCTTCATTCGTTTCTTGGAATGATGATCAGACATCCTATTCAAATATTAAACCAACAAACATGGATTAACAATGCAATGATCACATTATAAACAATATGCAATCACTTAGTACATTATAGTACAACCTCCAACCACTTATCACATTATAAAAATATATTGGATTCTTTGCCAATCTCAAATTAACAATTAACTAGATAAAGTAAGGAGCAACAAACATGGATTATACAATGCAATGATCACATTATAAACAATATGCAATCACTTAGTACATTATAGTACAACCTCCAACCACTTATCATATTATAAAAATATATTGGATTCTTTGCCAATCTCAAATTAACAATTAACTAGATAAAGTAAGGAGCAACAAACATGGATTATACAATGCAATGATCATATTATAAACAATATGCAATCACTTAGTACATTATAATACAACCTCCAAGAATCCAATCTACAAATACAAGACTCTAATTGGAAAGCATCCCCAAATTATAAACCTAGCTTAACCCCTTATACCTAGTTAGACCAAATTGAAAAATCCCCAATTCCCAAATCATAACCCTAAATGCCCAAATCTGATTTTCAAAATGCAATGAAATAAAGTAGACTAGTAGAGGATTAAGAGATTAAGAAAAATACCTTTGTACTTGAGATGAAAAGGATTGAGAGTGGATGTAGCTGAGATGAAGAGATTGAGAGATTGAGAGAGTGAGAGATGAAGAAAAAACAGGCCAAGAGAATAAAGATGATGAGAAGAAGAAGAGATTGAGACTTGAGAGAATTGAGAGATAAAAATAGAGATTGAGAGATGATCACTATTTGATCATATGAAGAAAGAAGAAGAGAAAAAGAAGAGAAGAGTGGAGAGCAGAAGAAATACGTAGAGACAGAGAATGGACAGAAGAAGAGGGCGTGAGAGAATGAGAGATACGTACTGCACTACTGCTAGATAGCAGTACTTTTTTTTTTTGGGTAAGTTGGGCTGGGTTTTCACCATCTTTACCCAGCGGTAATTTTTTTTTCACTGTGGGTCTTCAAAACTTACCCAGCGGAAGCTGGGTGCGCCCCTCTTTAGGTCCGCCTCTGGTTTGTTCTCATCATATTTGGGGAGCCGTAAGTACGGGTTTTTAGGATTTAGAGAACGAAGTTTTGATAGCAACTTTCTTATGAAACCCATAAATTGTGATAATAAGGTCATTGGAGTTCTTACAAGTATAAGGACTGGTGAAGAGTGAACAAGAACATGAGTTTAGTTTTAAGCGGAATACAATCGCAATTTTAGTTTTATGAAATTGAGTTTCTATAGGATATGGATTGTATTCCTAGCTATGTATGAAGGTATCGATCCCTAGATCAGTTAATTAATTACCTCAAAAGCTCCAGTGAACAAGAACATGATCGATTAGGGATCCGTAACAAAAGTCCTAGCTATTTGATCAAGATGGTCTTCTGGTCTTATGGTTTTGTTATAGCTAATTACAAGAATAATATCTGAGTTAAGGAGTCCCAATATCTCTAACCTTTCAATAGCTGACCATAGCTACCTTCAATCACAGCCAAACCAACACAGACTGAAACTCAAATGCTATCCCAAGAAGACCTCACGGATATCAACCTCCTGCTCCCCTGCCCCCTGTCTCTCAGACCACCACCTCACCATCTCAGGCCACCTCTGATTTTGGCGCCCAAGGTAAAAGACCAGTACGTAGTCCTTCTCTTGAATTTGATTAACAGTGAGCTTGTTCTTAAATCCATGACTCTTGGTTTCTCAAATCAAAGACTTCCAAGAGCAAGAAAGAGGAACCTGTGGAAATTTGGATTTACAAGTTTACTAAAATGATGAGCTCCAGCAATACCGGGTGGGTATGACCCGGCCCATCTCCACCCGGCTGAAACATAGAGAATGCGCGCTAGGGCTAGGCGGTACCGAGTGTGGTGGGGCCTAGGCAGAGACTTCACGGTCAACCTTTAAAAAGAAAAAAGAAAAGGGTAAATTCGTAACTTCAGCACAATCGCCTACCAACTTTCTTGAACGGAACAACAACAATGATAAACCTTGCTGATAGCGAGTGCCATCAATATGATTGCATCGGTTGGTTGGGTTCGATAAGGCCAAGACTTTCTTCTCCCTGAAAAGTTTCAGATCTCTTTTGATCCCTTGATGGCCAGAAAATAACAAAACTTCCGTTCGAGAAAATATGTCGGACGCCGTGATCAATGGCCTCGCCGGCGCTGGCGGAGGGATCATCGCCCAGCTCATCACATATCCACTCCAGACTGTAAGAGCTACTCCATCAATCATTTTCTATCATCAATTTTGTTTTTCCGAGCTTCTGTTTGAGCTTTGGAGTTTGGCCGTGATCTTGTAGGTGAACACTCGTCAGCAAACGGAACGTGATCTGAAGAAGGCGAGGAGGAAGCTCGGAACTGTTGGCCAAATGTGCCAGGTTTCAATTTCGTTCGATTTCGGCTTTTCTTTTTACTGCTTTGTTGACTTATATATAGACTTTGACTGCGTGTGGTTGCTGAGAAAATGGACTGTGTATGATGATTTTGGTTGATGTTGCAGGTAATAAGGAATGAAGGATGGGAGAGGTTGTACGGAGGTTTGGCGCCGTCGTTGGTGGGAACAGCAGCGTCTCAGGTGAGCAGAGCTTAGTTATTTGCTGGATTTTTTTTTACTTTTACTGAGAGTAGTGTCATTCTTGTTACAATTGTTAAAATTAGGAGTGAAGGAGCAAAATATATGTGTGTTAGAGTATTGCCTGAAGTTAAAAACAATGAAAAAATCTTAGAAGTTAAATGCTACAACTTTCAGTGAACTTCCATTGTACTGATGTTTGTTATACGACAATGTGACTTGTATTCCCTAAAGACCAAAGTCTGAAAGAAAATTTTTGAGGACGCAGTTATTACTGTCTTCTCTGTTCTGAATCTTTGATAGGGACAGTTTTACTAGTTGTGGCTAGTTACCGGGCTAGTGTTATGACTGTTATCACCAGCGAAAATATTATAGAAAAGACAGGATCTAATAACCATGGTATGCACTTTGGAAATCATTGGAGGGAGTTTTGATAGAGTATGAGTGAATTCTATTAACCATAAGTCCATAACCTTAGTTGATTCCTTCCAAACACATCTAATTCCTGTGACTATTCCAGTTGGTTTTCAAATACCATGAAAATATAGGTATTGTTGTATTGCTATGCAACTCTTAAAGAGGTATTGTATACGTTTGGATTTCAACTTTGTATAAGCCTACCCATATCCCGGAGGTTAGTCATCGACTTATCATGCCCTTGTAGTTGTTCCACGATTGGAACTCTGCCTGCTCTGTTGGCTACCTTATCTGTGCCTAGAAGTTCTGTTGTTGGCCCTATATAAAAAGGTTTAGCTACTAAAAAAGTTTGGGGTTGATTTGGATACCTCACCACTTTTGAGCACATGCTAGGTTGTTAGTTAAATGGTAACATTTTGAATACCATATGCCCCTTCATTTGGTAGGCTAATCTAGATATGCTCATACATTGCTTGATAAAATAAAAAATAAAAAAAGGCTCTTAATAGCCGTACACTTCTTTAAACATCGAAGTCTTTGTGCACAGAGGAGATAACCCAAGGTATTTTGATAGTGTGCTAAACCCCCTGAATCACAAAGAGAAACTTGACTGTGTAACATACTTGATAAAAACTAGCTACAAAAATAGCGGATGTCTTTCTGAGAATCTGAGCCTTTGTTTCAGACAGAACCTCCCCTAGGGTTACATGACAGCTCAAAAGTGGGTTTTGTAAAAACCTGCATTACATATAACTATATATATATATGGTTGATTTGGTTCATCTGGTTTCTTATATATTTGCTATTCTTATTGGTACAGGGTGTTTACTATTATTTCTATCAAATATTCAGGAACAAGGCTCAAGTTGCTGCCCTTGAACGTAGTAAGATGGGCATTGGTGATGGATCAGTTGGCATGCTCTCTTCGCTAGTGGTGGCTGCCTTATCTGGGTATTTTCTTTGGTCATATTGACTATGGTCCTCATGACATTTATTCTTCCTTGATGTACTCAAGACCATGAAGGGATTATTTCCTCAAGTAGCTCTCTGGCTTCATAGAAAAACTCTTGTTATTAGAAAAGAAAAAAGAAAATCTTTCATAGAGCAGATAAAAGTATTAGCAGTGAATTTGGGCCTTGGGGCTCTATATTTCATTTGTAGTTTTGTATTAATGTTGTAAGTTCCTATTTTTTTTATTCATGTAGTTTTCTGCTAAAAATTTGATCACAATTTCATTTCTGTAGGTGTGTGAATGTACTTTTGACAAATCCTATTTGGGTAGTTGTTACACGCATGCAGGTAAAGATTAAAGAGCTAATGATTTGCCTCAACTTTCAGTTTAACTGTAGTTTTTTTAATCTTCCATGAAAGAGAAACAGACTGAAGCTTAAGCATCTCTCCCTGTCTTGTATTTAAATGTGGTGTACTTAATTTATTGCTTTGTCTCATTGCACTCTGCAGACGCATCGAAAAATCTCAAAGAAGTCCCACCCTGATCAGATGCTATTAACTGATCCAGAGGAAGCAATTGTTTCTGCAGCTGAGCCTCCTCCCTTTGGGACTACTCATGCGGTTGGTAAATTATTTTTTTTTATTCTGTTTTCCATAGTGACGTTTTCATTTACTGATGAGTCTAGTCGAAACACGTACAGGTACAGGAAGTTTTTGGTGAAGGTGGATTTTTTGGTTTCTGGAGAGGGGTAATTCCCACATTGATCATGGTATGTATATATGCTAAGGGACTAAGGGAGTATGACTTCAATACTTGCTAAGGCTGTATGACTAATAGTTCCTGCTTTTAATCACAGGTGAGTAATCCTTCCATGCAGTTTATGCTGTATGAAACTATGTTGAAGAAGCTGAAGAAAAGACGTGCCTTGAGTAACAAAACTAACAATGGAGTTACTGCTGTAGAGGTTAGGTTTCATCTACATCTTAAACTTTTGTGCATTACTGTCCTTATGTAATATCACCCTCAACCGTTTTTCAAATTTTCCTTTGGAGCTAATAGACTGGCTAATTTCCATAGATATTCCTGCTTGGTGCTTTGGCAAAACTAGGTGCTACTGTTGTGACATATCCTCTATTAGTCGTGAAGGTAAATTTCGTGAGCTTATATGCATTTATGTTTGTGAAGCAATGCATAGTAAATTATACTATCAATTGCCGAAAGTGGGCCATTTCATGTTGACTTGGTAGTCTGGACTGTAACGTCTTCAACTCTTGAGCTGTGACATATCCTCTATTAGTCGTGAAGGTAAATTTCGTGAGCTTATATGCATTTATGTTTGTGAAGCAATGCATAGTAAATTATACTATCAATTGCCGAAAGTGGGCCATTTCATGTTGACTTGGTAGTCTGGACTGTAACGTCTTCAACTCTTGAGCTGTTTTCAATAGAAACCCCTTTGGCTTGTTTCATTCAAAGTACCGCCCATTGCATCGGTTTTAGAATATGTAAATGAGTAGACAAATGGTGAAAAAATAAAGGGTTCTGCAAACACAGGAAAGGTTAATCGGAGTTTGAATTATAGGAGAAGAGTCAAAGTACACCATCCATTTGTTAGTTTTAGAATATGTAAATGAGTAGATTAATGGTGAAAAAATAAAGGGTTCTGCAAACACAGGAATGGTTAATCGGAGTTTGAAGAATAGGATTGGAGTGATGAGGAGTGGGTCTAGGAACAGATGAGGCAACCTTGCTTGGATATGGTTGCCATAACCTTACATGTAGATTCAGAAGCTTTATAGTACGTTGTGATTTACTTCATGTATCAACTGATTGTTTCAATTTCTTATTGTGTTCCTTGCTGTTGCAGTCGAGACTTCAAGCGAAACAGGTTACAACTGGTGACAAAAGGCATCATTATAAAGGTTTAAACTTTCATCTATCTTATACCTTGAATCATAAAATTATCACTCGCAACATCTGTATCTTGTCCCCTGAGCATTGCTCTCAATTTGTGACCACCTAAGAGGGTATATAGCGGTATCTGCCAATCCTAATGATCAGTCACGGGTGGGTGAGGAAAAGATGATCTGAAATAGGATAATTCATTGAGATATACTAAAACCTCTGAACATGTATTGTCTCATTCCCAAAGTTCTATATTTGTAGGTAAAGATGCATGTTTGTGTTTACTTTCAGGAACTTTGGATGCCATTTTGAAGATGATTCGCTACGAAGGGTTACATGGTTTCTACAAAGGGATGAGCACAAAAATAGTACAAAGTGTACTTGCTGCCGCTGTTTTGTTCATGGTCAAGGAAGAACTCGTCAAGGGTGTCCGGTTCATGCTCACTAACAAAGTGAAATCAAAGCCTCCATAATTGGAACTTGGATCCTCATTCAGGGGTGTGCTCATTCTCTGTTACACTCTTACAGCCTTACCCCCAATACCCAAATTGTTTGGTTATCATAATCTTTTCATGACACATACTCAAATGTATGTTTGGAAATGTATTGCCATTTCTCGGCAAACTCAGATATTTTACACGCTAGGGATTAGGAGGGGGTGGGGATCAATTTGATAGCGAATAATTAACCTTCCTTATACATTTTCAATGTTCTCAGACTCTAGATAGTAATGTGAATGTGAATAACTAGTTATTTCTCTTCCAGGTTTAAGAGTTTCTTGTACCATAATTTGATTGATCAAGTGTTTTCTCATCTAGCACAAGTAGTGTTTTCTCTCGCTCTATCTATTTTGATCAAATTGGAGATCTATGTTCTTTGTTGCTTTTCGCCTCATGTTTGCAGGTTTTGTCCTTTTGATTAATAAATTATTTATTTCTCACAAAAAAAAAAAGGTAGTGTTTTACCATCTAGCAAGTTACTGTTGTGTGATTTCATCGGGAAGAAAGTTACTGTTGTGTGACGATTATCCCCTGAGATTGACTGACGCAAGGAGGGTTAGTAACGTAATAGGCTAGGAGCGCGGAGAGAAAGAAACGCCGTTATACAAATGCAAACTACCGCGGTACAAGTGTGAGCCGTGAACACGTAAACGGTGACTGTGTAACCAATCATCTTCCTACACGTATGACTAAAATTACCAATCAGGGAAGTTAAAAGTAACGGTGGGAACAGTTAAAATAGAGAGAGAGAGAACCCAGTCTAATTGGAACCAGTATTATCAGACACAAAAGCGTCAAACCCCAGTCATCCCCAAACCATGGAAGAGAAGAAAAACCCTAAGAAGGCCAATCTCAGAGACCACCACTCCATCAAGCACGTCCTCGACGAGTCCGTCACTGAGGTCATCACACTCTCTCCATCGATCTCTTTCATCTCTAATTTTCTCTTTTTTCTTGTTGTTAATTTTTGCTCCGCAATTCGAATCAGATCGTGACGAGCCGTGGATATGTGGAAGACGTGAGGATGAGCAATCTGAGGCTGGTTATGGGGACCATTATCATCGTGGTTGCTCTCTTCGCTCAGTTTTACAAGAAGAAGTTTCCGGAGAATCGAGATTTTCTGCTCATCTGCATCGCCTTATATCCTTTTTGACGTAATTTGTGCTTGTTTCTGTTTGATTGATGAGAAAAACTATTGAATTCTATGGAAAATTGATTTCGATTGGTTTTCGCGCTTTGATTGTGTTTGATCCTTGACTGTGGCAAGTATGTGGTGTTGAATGGGATGTTGCAGCTTATTATATACATCAAGGAGAAGAACGCCATCCTCTTCACTTATCCTCCAAAGGTGCGTTTCTCTTTCGGATTGAAAATGTAGCTAAAGTGCTCAACTGAAGGTTGAGGTGTACTTGTGATATCTTTGTTTTACTATGGGGTTGTAATGTATCTGCAGGTTGGGGTCTGGTTTGATCAACTAAGAAATAGTCGATATGCTAGGATACTTTTTATTTGGGATCCCTCGTGTGTAGCTTCATTTGTTAGACTGATTACTTAGTCCATTGGTACCTGGTTTTTAATTTTTTTAGATGCCAGGGCATGTCGGTACTGCCTGAACATTGTCCGTGACAGTGTCACCTCTTTATCCTTGCCTGACAATTCATCCCATTCGAGGCCTTTCCTTGAAATTTAAAATGTAGCTTCTGTTACAGAAAGAGTGGCTCTAGCACCTAAGTTTATGATATAGTGTTTGCTTGGGATTGCTGTGTGAAAGTTGAGTAATGACTGAACTCAGGGTGCTCTGTCGAGTATAGCTGTATATATGCCTTAAGCTCAGAAAGTTAGCTGTATATATGCTCTTTGGGATTGCCTCGATGAAAGCTAATTCTAACTAGTTAAATGCTCATGATAGAGATGTGGCTAGTTGAGTATAAATGCCTTAAGCTCAGATATTGTGGTTCTGAGTAGAATTTTCTTGCACAAGTCTTTCAGAAATAGAGGTCGAATATGGTGATGTCTCTAGCAGATGCCCGTCAAGGATTTTTGTTTTCCTTTAGGGACTGTTTGCCAAGGTGCCTATTAATATGGATTACTTAGTATGTGTTTAGGTGTTTTTTCACGTGCTGTACTCCAAGTGAGGTGACTGCTTTAATGATGGGGGCATTTTGGCTCTTATTTCTGGTGGACTGAACATGCATATCCCTGTCAGGAGCATGAATTTGAAACAATAATTTGCAGATTTAGAAGGCAAAGACATTGGAAATTTTGTACTAGTCTTCTGTGGTGTAGTAAATAGAGTAATAGCGTGTACAAAGTTTCTCGTGTGAATGAATAGCCCCCAAACTCTGTTCTCTAGGTGGGATTTTATGAGCATACAGTTTCTTTGTCTTGATGTCTTGTTAGTGTTGACTATTTAGTAACTAAACCCGGACATGAGCACTGTTGAACTGAACACCCTACAATCGAATTCACATGTATGCAAACCACGATTCTTCGTAAAATTTAAAAGTTCAGAATACAATACTGTGCCATTCACATGATGATGCTCTACAAAGTTTTAGAACTGGTGAAATGTTAGTAAACTGTATTCACTTGTGAGTTGTTCGTGCAGGATTCCTTCACAAGCACTGGATTGGCGGTCTCTTCCAAACTTCCAAGATTCTCTGATCTGTACACCCTTGAGATAGCGAGTGCAGACCCCAAATCTATTTCCGCAAATCAACCAGTACAGTTTACGAAAAGTGTTACCAAGTGGTCTCTTTCTTTCTCTATCTCTCTCACAAATTTTCTTTATGCACCCATGTAGAGCATAGGCCGCACATGAGAGTAAGGAATATTTGTACATGCCTGCTTAAACAGTTATTTGTAACATTTCAGGTTCACCAAGGATGGAATTTTGGTAGAGGGCCTCTTCTGGAAAGACATTGAAGCACTTATCGATGAATACGAGAAAGAACCAAAGAAGAGCAAGTGAGAGGAAACAGGAATAGGTCGACTTATAGTCACTTCGTTAATAGATGTTGTTCACTGATGATGTGGCCTTTTGCACCGGTAATTTTAGAGCATCGCTGTATGAGTCTGAAAATTTTGAACAGTTACTATATGTGTTTCCCAGCTTATCAATTCGAGTATGAAATGCTTTAGAACGTTTAGAAGTTTAGCTTCTGTTATACATTTCCTCCTGTAGATCTCTCTTCGTGCAAAAGGTAAACCTTCATTCGTTTTCTTTCTTGTGAAACTCTTTTGTTTAATTGCATCGGAATGTTCCTGCCTCATCCCTTGATTCCTCAACTCAAGAAAAAGGTTAAACTAGAAACCAAGATGCTTTGGCTTCAATATAGAAATGCTAATGGATTTATTGCACATAGCATAGTCGTTATGATTAGCCAACTGAAGTCCTACGCGTCAAGAAAAACATCAATGTTTGGCAAAAAACAAAGGTAAGGTATAGACCCCCAATCTCATGCCTTTGGTATCTCACCATTGAGTTAAAGGCAGCAAATGATGGTTAAACTTGAGTATGTGAATACAGTAGAAACTCGAACTTTCGGGTTACGACCATGGCAGTTTTGGAAGAAAAAAATTATTTTTACGTTGATAGTTAACTGGCTGCTATTACTATATGAATGAGTAGAGAAATTGTTTTCTCAAGGTTTTAACGAGGTGGCCACTGTAAAATCCTTACGATTTCACCTAGCATTGCCCAATTAGAAAATTATTATTTATACTCGGAACACCACATGTTTTATGTTTATTTTTAATCTCATTAGCCCAGATGTTTTATCTTTATTTCTTCTCATTGGTGTATTTAATTACTTCTACTTTTTTTTCACCTTTTATTGGTTTCTACGTGAATGTGAGTTATTTGATTGGTCGGGTACACCAGATAATAATGTCACGTGGTGTTACCTGTACATAATAATTACTCTGCACAATTTAACAGTGCAACAGAATAACAGAATCTTTAACCTCGTCGCCAATCGCTTTCATCCGATACTTATGGTCGGTTAAGCCACTGACGTGGCTGCTCTCCTGATTATCGTTGGATCTAAATCAACCGGGTCCCACAAAAGTCGCTGACGTGGTGCATATGCAATCCCGCCCCGGATCTGATAGCGACATTAGGGTCGAATTTTACAGACGGCCTTCGCGTCCGCTTTAGTCCCAGCGCTCCTGTATAAATACCAAACTCCCAATTTCCCATCCGTGTCCTTCATTTTTTTGCAAACACAGAAGAAAAGACGGGGTACAATTTTCTGTGGGAGATATTTCTTCTCTCTCTAAAAGCCTCCTGTCCTTCTCTCTCATCATCCTCACTCGATTCAATCATCTCCGATTGAGATTTTGAAATTTGAAACGATAATAATTCACGTCTAATTAGGGTTTGGAATCTTTTTCACGGCGATTTAAAACAACTTTTTTCCGACGATGACCGGTGGTCCTAGAAACGAAGACTTTCACAACGACGAGATCGACGGCGCCGATCGCATTTCCGATCGGTCGAACGCCGAGGGATTCGAGGACTCGTCGGCCGCGAACGAGGTCGGGAGCTCCGGCGAGGGAGCGACGTCGTCGCGGAGTGAGATTGGGCTGGAAGAGCGGTTGACGGGGATACTTGTTGACGAAGGAGATGGAGATCTGTTGCTGCAGCAGAGCAATAGAGAGGACCGGGTTTTGCAATGGCTTCAAGCGCTTGATATGCAGGTTATGGGCGCGTGTCGCGCAGACGAGAGGTTGAAGCCTTTGTTGAAGATGAATGCCTCAAATGACGCCGCCGAGGGTCGGTTGCTGGCTCAATTGACACAGGTATATGAATTGAATTATAGAAATCAAGGCTAATGTGGTAGCGAAATGTATTCGAAATTGTATGCTGATTTGATTAGTGCATGCTTGGTGAATTGGTAACGCTAGATTTGCTGATAATTGATGGAAATAGGAGAATAGTTTTTGAGATTCTACTTATGATATTGATTTGTGCTTTGGTGAACTGATGGTTTCGATCTTTGATGAACAGCATTTTGAGCCGGCGGAAGTTGGAATGCTAGCGAGGTGCTTCTGCATACCGCTTGTATCTGTTCGTGTTGGAAAGATCAACAAGCAAGGGATTCTCTTGTGCCCTACTAATTCAAAGTAAGTATCTTGACTATCGATTTCCCTTGATGCTCCTGTTTGGTGTGTTTGTTTGTTTAGAGTGCAGTTGGTAATTAGTATTAGATGTGAAATGATCCATATTTCAATTCTTGTGCACATTTAGTCGAATCAGAAATGAACTTGGTCTGATAGTGACGTCTGTGTACTTTAGATATATGTATTTAACTATGTCAGAGTCATTGACATTCACTTGTGTGATTGTGCTTCTTTTACTCCCCCCCCCCCCCCCCGCTTGTCCCCCCTTTCCTTTGTGATGGCAACTTTATGTGGTGTATATAGGACATGAAGAAACATAATGTTATCCACTTTATGCTGCTATTTGGTTGGAGTGGGATTTGGTCACAGTTATGGTTGTCATGCTTCTGACATTCCATGCAGGCAGCTTGTTTAAAGTATAATTCTGATGTTTCGCCATTAATCAAACATGTTAATATCTGCCTGTAAGTTCAGATTTGTACCTTATTGAGTTCCTGGTATTTTTTTTTTGTAGTTTTATGTGCGTTTGCGGTGTTTATAATTAATTTGCTCATTCCTCTAGAATTTGGAACACGGCTGTGTAATTGTAGTTGATTAGAAACTTGTGAGTTTGTATTATGGATGCAATTTGAAAAATTGTAGCTAGCTAAACCATCTAAAAAGACAGAACTGTTATGTTTTGTTGAGCAGTATTCATTCTGAATAGACCATCTTTACATCAGATGTCTTTTGTATGTTTGGTCTTTTTGAATAGAATACATCAGTATCAGAAGTTTTAGATTTCCTTGATTAACATAGTAGCAAATTTGGAATGCATAATCCCTGATTGCGGATTGTAGGGTAGTAACTGGAAGATAAATTAACCATGTGTGATTGGTAGATTCTATCGTTTGTTGTGAACCTTAAAGTATCTTGATGTCACCTTGCACTGCATGCTGGTTTCTGCAGTCGGACATGGCAACACGTTTTGGAGGTTAGTCTGATGATGTATTGTCATATTAGTTATGAAAAGAATTGGACATTCACGTTAGAATATTTAGGAATATTTAGGCAGAACGACTTTACCTGAAGCATACTTTTTGAATCTTCTGTGGTCTACCTTTCTTTCAATTTATCTTGTAGTTATCAACAGTTTGCAAATGAATCATGTTCTGGCCATCCTGACATTGTTTTTCATTAAGGGTTACTTAACTAGCAGTAGTATCGACTAGTGCGGCTGAATTAACTTGTGGGTGAAACATGGTTTCAGTGGTATACCAGTTTAAAGAGCTTAGTTGATAGTATTGAGTAGGTGTACAGATGTAACTCTCAGGGGGTGTATTTAAGTCATAATGTTTTAGTGCTTATTACTGGTAACCATGTTCATTCTTCCAAGTAAATATATCTTTTGACTTGTAGGTATTGTGGGCGTATACTATTATGATCTCTGAATTAAGAGGAACTAAAGGTAGTTTCAAGCTCCTATGTTAATAGCCTGCTGCTGCTTTTTCAATATATGATTGGCGTTCTGATGGAAATCAAAATTGACATTGACAAGTTCATTGTCTCCCTTATGTAATCCAGAATCTGTTTCTGATTTACATATAGCTATTCTAATTAGACATTGTAGTACTACTTTCTTCCCGTAACGTGGTTTTTAGTCACTTTTATTTTACCTTTGTTTCATCTCCGTTTCTTCATCCACAGAAGGAAACATGTCTGAAATGGCGTTGTTTGATACAACTATAAATGTTCACAATATAATATCAGTGAAACTAAGAAAGACCTTTCTTCATTCATATTACATTTCTTTTGGCTGCTTACTGGAAGGAGCTCAACCATTGTTGATGATACTCTTTTGTTTTCGTTTTGTGATTTTTGGATTTGAGATTCAAAATTTAGGTTGACAACTCTAAATATTGATTTATAATCAAGACAATTTAAAGAATGGGTAGTTAGAAGTTTGTGAGGATTTGTTATGACCTTTGTCTCTAAGACCTTTACCTTCACCTTATCGAACTAGTTGTGAATTTAGTCTTTCTTCTTTCAGTAAAAAAACAAAAAACAAAAGAGAAACAAGAAAATTTTGAAACTACAATTGCCGAGTCTGATGGCCATGGATGTACTGGGATTTGTCTGAAAATGCAAACAATCTTATGCTTCCTTCTTTCTTTTGGAAACTACTTGGAAGTCATAAGTTTTATATTAACAGAGTTTGTGCTGTTTCGTTATTTTATTTTATTTTATTTTATTATTTCACTTTATTTACGTATTGCTAAGTATCTGTTAAATTTATGTTATCACAGGGGTAATTTGAATCTTACAATCTTGCCAACATCCGATCTACGTCTTTCATTTGTTGGGGATGATGGGCAGACTGATAGATTATTCACCTTAAAGAGCAAATCCCAGTGCTCTGCTGTAGAAGTCAATGAGATTCCAGCAGACAATTCTGGCCGGTCTTTCGTTATCAAAATCCCAGATGGTCGGGTGATTCACTTTTGGTGCTCTGAGACATCAAAGCTTTTGGGAATTGAATTGATTTCAAAGGTACGTATAAACATAATAAGCTTTGGGGTTACACATGCATTGATCTTTGATATACTAATACAATGACGCTGAATGTGAAAAACTAGTATTGTATAGTAGTGGAGATCGTGAAGTCTTGCATCTTTTTTTAAAGTTGAGTCTGTTCTTTGATTTCTGTGAAGTAGGTAGCTATAACATGAATTGATGCACAATATTCATTTTGTCAGTTTTATATTTACCTGGTATCTGTCCGACTTGTCATAAAATTAGTGTGTTTGTTTCTCTTGGTATTTGTTTTCTAACATCATTTGATCTGGTGTGGTATTTTAAAGTGGATAATAATTGATTTTTCACCTTTTTCACACTTACAGATGAAGGATCTGATCAGGAGGAAACCCTCTATTTCCGAATTAACTGGAATCAGCGAGTCACGTCTTGGTTACTTTGCAACTCACCTTCGTGCCTATCTGGTAGGTTCAACTGTGGTTGGAAGTGGATCAAGTTCTGCACCCTTAAATATGGATGCTAATACCACCAGTATTGAGCGATATGATACTGCTCAAGATGGACAACTCTCATCAACATCATCAAAGTCGCTGCGTTCTCGACTTAATGTGAATCAGTCGATGAAGGCAAATTCATCGTTTCAGGGTAGCCTGAGTCCAAGGTTGAGCTCTTTCAAAGAGGGTCTCCCCAGAACCTTGTCGTCACTGAGGAATACAAGCAGGGAAAAGTTGAGGAGGCGAGGGGACATTTACCTTTCAGCGGTTGATGACTCCACAATCGTTTCACCAGTGGCAGTCAATGCATCTTGTTCAAATCAATCTGAAAGTGACAAGGGTCCAGAGGTTGTCGCAAGTTGCTCATTATCTTCATCAAGTTTTCTGGAGTCACTTGGAAAATTGACTGTCCAACCAACCCTGAACTCTGCATCTCAAATTTCATACATGGCTAGTCCTCTTTTGTCTCCTTACTATTGTTGGTGCCCTCCCGGATCATCGGGTTTGCAGTACTCACAAGAACCTCCAGCAATCTCTGGCTTATCCAGTGAATCAGCTTTTCTCCCACCACTTTCTTCTTTATTACCTGCCAATATGCCCTCCTGTATGTTGACAGCAAAGCCAACAGTTAATTTGTCTGATTGTCCTTTATTGGATTTCCCTGCCTTTCTTCCAGACCCACTCATCCGGATGCCAAGGCCAACTTCTCAGCAGATCCCAACCTTCAATCCTTTGATTTGTGATCCGATTGTTCACATTCCAGTAATTGATATTTGCTCTTCCGGTCAAGGCTACCTTGTCAGTGCCGGTCCTGCTATTTCAACTGGCATTCCTCCATTGCACTCGAACCTTATGAATCCGTTAATTCCTCAAACTGATTCCATGTTGGAGAATGGTGCTAGAGAGACTCTGCGTCGGCTGCTCATAAGTGGTTCAACCCTGAGTAGCTCACCGCTGATGGATGTACTGCCTGCCATGTTCACAAATGGAGATGAGAATAGAAATATGCTTGTTGCTGGAAGCCGGGGTCTATACTCTGGAACCAGTGATGATGTAATCGCAAACAGCATTGCAGCCATGAGTATGGTTTCACTGCCTGGGAGTCGGGGTCTATACACCGGAACCAGCGATGTTGATGTAATTGCAAACAGCATTGCAGCCATGAGTATGGTTTCACTGCCTGGGAGTCGGGGTCTATACACCGGAACCAGCGATGTTGATGTAATTGCAAACAGCATTGCAGCCATGAGTATGGTTTCACTGCCTGGGAGTCGGGGTCTATACACCGGAACCAGCGATGTTGATGTAATTGCAAACAGCATTGCAGCCATGAGTATGGTTTCACTGCCTGGGATATCTACCGGTGGAACTGTGTTGGAGAATCGGGGCGGCAGCAACGGTTTTGATATACAGGAAGAGGGATGTAGTGGATTGGGTGGATCTTGTTCTGAAGATCAGGGTACCTTTTGTTCGAACTATGGGGTGAAAAGGAGCGATGAATAATGATGGTAATGGAACGGGTTCTTATTGTTTGTTTCTTTTCTAGTCCTTTTATCTTAGATCTACCGACGTAGATATGGTTGGTGGCTGTAGGTTTGGCTTTTGCAATTGTAATTAGGGGTGATCCCACCCTTATGGCTGTGTTTCCATGTTGTGCCTCCATTGATGTTGTTCATGATTACATATGAATGAAATAACTGTTTCAGTGTTTCGAAACACATCCTTGAACTTGTTTCTTTATGACTTCCTGTTCTTTTGTATGGTATCCTTGTGTTGAGTGGCTAACAAAAGTAAAGATAAGAATGATACTACCAGTTCCCTGGGGGACATGAATCGACTTCCTTTTGAAACACATTCCTTGTACCGAAGACTCTTTAGTTCGAGATTTTACTGTTTCGTCAATTGGAACACAGTCTAAAAACATGACTTGTGAGTTTAAAGGTTCATCATATTTCAAGGTGACTGAACATATTTCAGAACGGATTCTAAGCACCCTGCGGATTCCAAAGACACCAAGGGTCACTTGAACTAGTCATGTGCATCTCACGCGCACTTACAGATATGCTTGGTATATGCTTGGTGGTTTTAATTCCTCCTTTTCTTTCCACAAATTTAGTATGCATTGCGTCACTCGATCCCCAAAAAAGAAGTGGATAGTGCTCCTTTCCATCAACATAGGAAAAGCTGGTCGTATAGTTTTGGTTGCGGAAGATTGTGGTACTGTCATTGTCTTTAATAATGGAGCATAATATATAGACTTAACCCTCAACCGTATAACTCTTGTCTTAATCAAAAGGAACCCAGTAATCATCAACAATTGACCAAGCTATGGAGGCTGAAGTGTTAAGCTGGTTGGTCATCTGAGCGAGAAGCTACTGCTGCCAACGACGGTTAAACTTCAGCGTACAACGGTTCTGAAGCAACTGCTACACCAAACAACCTACACAGCACGGTTTGGTATGCGTACAAGGACAGCGATCGAGTTCGAAAAGAACAGAAAAATCGGGTATAACACTTTAACTTTAGCTTCAGATTATGATTCCATGAACCTCTGTATATAGCTAGATATTCAATGTGTTGATGTTCAAGTTGCCTGACTTGGTCGGAGCATGACGAATCGAAGGAGGCCAGCTGATGATCATGGTTTGGTTCATTTGAACTAGGACAAAAGGGAGACAGAGAATTAGGACTTTCACGGCATCTCTCAAAGAGAATAATAATAATAATAATATGAGAAGGTGGCATGCATACCAAGTGAATGTTGATGGCTTTGCACTAATTGACTTTTTCTCGCCCACAATGATCCAGATATATTCTTTTGCCAACAATAATGTCAAGTATATATTTAATCAGTAGTTTTTTTTAGAGCGGCGGAATATTCTTTTTTATCAGATAAACAACTCAACGTTACAACTAACTAATACATCTTAATTAAGTCGAATTCACAATCTCACACTTCATTTTAAACCGTGATTTATCTATAGAATATTATTGCAAAACTCAAACGTTTGATTTTCTAGATTACTAATTTCAAAATAATCAAGCGATTTAATCATCTAGTTGCAAGATCAAACAAATAAGTAAAATTGTTACTCAATCAAATATATGGACAGGATCTTGTAAGCAACTTCTTTAATATAATTAAGATGAACGTACTGCATGGAATTAGTAGACAACTATAAGTAGCACCTAATCAAAATCTTTTAGGTGGGAATGCATGCCCCCCGTGGAGGAGAAATGCCAATCCATTATTATTGTGCTGATCAAGTTATGTATATATTAGTTGTTTACTTCTTGTTTCCGTTGAGGGTCCAGACTCGATTACATTAACTAGCTACCTAAATGATCAATTAGCAATATACTCCATGGGGCTTGTATGAAAATATGAGTGCTTACGAATTCAAACTGTCATCCTTACGTGTACTTAATTTTGAGGCTTCAGGAAAATGTACGTGCATATATCGCACTTGCAATTTGAAAAGATATCGCTATTATAGGCTTTAGGGTTTATTGGCAGACAAGTTATAAAAATGTCAAGTAGCACAGCATAGTATAACCCCGTCGATTTAATTTTGTTTATCATATATCTTGTTTATCATATAATAAATTTAAGGAGTAAATGCTTGTGACACCTTGTAGTTTACACCTAAAATCAGTTTTGTCCCTCACTTTTTTTTTTAAATTGGTATACTCCTATACTTTGAATTCTCGACTGATTTACCCTTTTTTTAAATTGGTATACCCCTATTCACAGTCATAATCAGCTGGAAAAAGGGCAAATCAGTCGAGAATTCAAAGTATAGGGGTATACCAGTTTAAAAAAAAAGTTAGGGACAAAACTGATTTTAGGTGTAAACTACAGGGTGTCACAAGTATTTACTCCTAAATTTAATTTTGGGTCCAAACGAGAAAAGAAGAGTTTAATTTTGGGTCCAATTTGATATAAATTCTGGTGCATAACATCATACAGTATGATCTGGATTTTTCAATAATACAAATTATACAATAACGATGACTACTGACTTATTTCAGGGATCATCAGATTGATTCAATCCAACCTAGCTACCTAATTAGAATCAGAGTGACGTTTTGAGATCAGATTGATTTTTCACACAGATTTAGATTTAGATTTAGATTTAGATTTTGTAACATATATATTCAATACTTTGGATAGATATATACAGTGGCGTAGCCACATGAGAGTGAGAGGGTTCAAATGACCCTTCTCACTTTTCAATTCTATCCATCATTGGTTGATGCAATTACCACTTTCATGCTTATATTACAAATTAGTTTAAAATTTGACCCTCACACTAATTATGTTACATATTACTTCTATACGATCTAAGAAAATGTCTCACAATATAAGCAATTGTCGTGGATATAATATATATTTTTATTCAAACGGGTAAGGCTTTAGGCAATAGTGCGATACTAACTTCTCTAATGCAAAAAAGAATGAACAGTTATGTGCCCCCAAGTACAAGGGAGAAAAATAAAAGAAGATTAAAAAATTTATTTTTGTTTAGTATAATTGATGTTAAATTCTGACCCTCCTAGTTTAGTTTTCTGGCTACGCCAGTGGATATATATATATATATATATAACGTCAAATTACAATTATTGTTGGCTAGAATGTGCATGAGTCATATGCTAAGATGTGATTATAACCTCATATATATGCTGGACGAGCCATAATATTGCTTTGACTAGTGAACTCCAATATCGAAATATCCCTGTCCGCAGAGGAGATAAAATAATGAAATGTGTGGTTGCAATTTGGATAAAGAAATTAATTATTTCACACACACTGTTACTGACCCACCCTGGGGCCTGGGCATACGTTAGACGTTTTGATTGAGACTGTGAAATTTTTGTGCTGCTAGCTGGGTTTACAACACAAAGAGAACCCAACGGTGGGTGATCCAAGGATTAACCAAAAGAGATGGTGGGTCACTGAGATCCAGTGTTTGCTTGAGGAAAGGAAAGACCAAGAACAAAAATAGAGGAAAGTTACTATAAGTGTGTAAATGTTAGGCCACTTTACATCCGTTGCACGTACTTATAGGAATTTGAGATAACTTGAAATCCATATTTTTTTAAATTGTAATCTACCTTCTTATTTTTATTTTTAGTCGTTATTTTTATAAGAAAACAAAAAATAAGTCACTAAAAAAAAATTTGAGTTACAAAAAATAAAAAATAGGAATGTAGATTACAATTTGAGGAGTGTGGATTTCATTTCCCTAAGTTAAGCATACCGGTTTTAGGCCAATTTGAGATAACTTTATGTTAGGCCAATTTGGATAACTTAACATGTTTTCTGACTTGTTTAATTTCGATGAGGAGAACTTGTTATTGCTGATACATAGATGATGTATACTTGGGGTTGTCGCCCTCAATGGGATATTACAAGCAACATTAATCTCATAAATGCATAAAATATCATATGTGGTAAACTTTAAACCATTCAAGTTGTCGGTGAGCTGTGACTTGGTTGATTAAGGTGTTTAAGTGATAATTTTGAGGTCACTGATTCAAACCTCACCCTCACTGACATATGTAAAGTGTGTGAGTTATTAATAAAATATTATTATTAAAAAATAATAATTTTAAACCACTCAAGCTCCTTTGCTGAAAACTTTACATTTGGTAAATCTAGTACATTCCATTTTCGGAATATTAATATCCTAAAAATGGTGGAGGGCTTTAATGAGGATTATGACTTAGGGGTGGCAATTTGGACCCTGGCGAAACCAACCAACCATGTACCAACCGTACCAAACAAATTGGTATGCCAAGTAGTTGGTAACCGAGTTTTCGGTACAGTAGTACCATACCAAGTTTGAGGAGTCGGTTAGTACATGGTACAAATTTTCCCAAAATACAGTATACCGTGTACCAACCGAGTTATATTAAAAATAATAAAAAATAATTAAAACTATTAATCAAAACCGTTAACCCTAATCCTTACAAACTCAATTCACTTTCACTTCACTTCAGACTCTCGCAGTCTCGCCTCTCTCACCTCTCTCGACTCATCTCTCGATTCTCACCTCACCTCGCCTCTCTCGCCATTGACTCGGTGAGTCCAAGCTTATCAGCAAGGTTATACATGACTAGTTCATCCTAGACATGCCCGAATAGACGCTCTCCTTCGATCCCAAACGTGAGGGCCCACGATGAGAGCAGAGCAGTGAACACGGCGAATCCAACGGTAGATCTAAGAACGTAGTGGTGGATGAGAGGGAAAGAGCGGGAGTGGCGGAGAGCGGGCCAGAAGTAGAAGCAGTTGACGGCCCAAAGCAATGGAAGCAGAGCAAAACCGAACTTGTAGAACCGACGGGTGTAGCTGACGGATTCTTCCTCCGCCACCTCGACTCAGTTTCGAGAACTGGGCAGCACCTCGCCCCTCTCGCTGTCGACTCGGTAGCGCCTTTACTCGGATGTGAGAGAACTGGGCAACACCTCACACTGCTCAGTCGTTGCAGAGGTCAAGCTTCTCTTTCGTCATGGAAGCTCTGCGAAGGTTAGCTCGATTGCTCCTAGCCTTCACCATCTTCTCCAATCTCTCACTGCTCGCTCGCTCCTCCTCGCTTTAGGACATCTAGATCGCCATCGCCGAGTGCAGAGTAAGCTCTTTCCCGATTCAAATTTCTCGTTCCTGTTTTAGGATTGTACCTAATCGTTTGTTTGATTCATTCAGATTACTCATAATCATCAAGGTTTCCATCATTTAGAAAATTGAACCCAATTTGTAGAAATTCAGAAATGTTGGATGGGATTGGAATAAAGTCTGCATCTTTAACATTGTTTTCTATTTTTGTTTGGGGATAATGTAGATGAATGACTGATGAGCTTAGATTTAATTTTCAATGTGTTTGGTTTTAAGCCTTAAAGGCCATTATGTTGAGTTGTTGACAAAGGTATATTGCATTTTGAGCCGAAATCGGCATAATGTGGATGATTGGATGTCAGTTAATTTTGAGTATCAGAATATTGGAAATTATCGTCTTGATGTTTGTGGCAATTTGTGGGCTTTTGGCATTGTCAATATTGGTAATCTTGCTTGTTTATGCATTTGAAATTATATGATGCTTGAAAATGTGAATGTGTTTGATAATTGATATAGAGAAAACCCAAAAAAAGGATTCAAATGGGCTAGGCCTTTCAGTTTTTTGGGCCACAATTTATACTTGGTATAAGCCCATTACCAACCGTACCAACCGAGTACCAACCGTACCAACGAAGTCGGTATACCAACTTCGACGGTTGGTTTTGGTTGAAGATTTTGCCTACCAATCATAACTTGGTTGGTACATGGTATTGGTAAATAGAGTCGGTATACCTACCAATGTCAGCCCTAATATGACTTATGAGGCATTGGATTTGTGGTAGGTGTAAAGTCATAAAAAGTTATAAATTTATATTTTTAATATATAATATATCTTGCAAAATATCTTGTAGTAACAAATTTACTTTATATATTTTCTTCTATATTATAAAGGATTAGTCAATGACATTAATGAATTTAATTAGGGAACAGAAAATGAATATTGCGTATTAAAAGCACCATTATTAAATTAAGATATGTCCACAAATTTTTGGACCAATAGTTTTCTTTCAACAAATTAATTATTTCCTATAATTTTTCTTCCAAATAAAATTAATATATTGAATAAGGTGACAAAAAAGGCATTAAATCTCATTCTAGATATTAATTAATTTTGTCCATACAACATACCATTTATAAATACAATTGTTGGATTATGTCTTTTTTATTTATGGGAATGAATATATGTGTGCATAACACACATGTATATTTACATTATATATATATATATATATAAGAAAAATACGTAACGCAATGCGGTGTGGAGGTACAACCCTGAGTAAGGAGACATGAGCTTTGCGTTCCACAACTAAACAATGAGGCCATGAAACTCAACGCTCAAGCCTCCTTGCTCAAAGGAGCACCTCCTCTCAGCGTCATTAACGCTGGAGTAGTAAAACCTAGAGCCTACAGTAGGGCAAAAGGAGACCTGACTTGAACTTCGTCAAGCCGACACTACCTTCAGATGTTGCTTCAACATCATCAAACCTCCGTTGGCAGCTTTTGGCTAAATCCCAACACCATAGATCTTCGCATCGATTTTAGGTCAATTGGAATACTCAAAGGGTCAGCGCTCTCATATAGATGCTTGAAGGGTTTGCGGCTAGGTAAAACCCTAGCAGTGTAATCCTCATTACGGTGGCTTTTTAAACCTTATTAGCAATTAAAAATATACCTTGTTTTGTATTGTTTTAAATAAGTTCTATTCTTGCAGGGGTTAATGTCATAACACTTACTCTCCAGCGGTCACCGAGAATAGATCAGTGTCAGCGGGATTCGAACCTATAGATGAGGGTTCCACACATAGGTTCTTACCGATTCGAACGATAAGAACATACGACGTTTTAGTGCTCAACTCCCTCCCATATAATATATACCTATTATACTTTGTGAGAACTCAACGTACGTTTAGATGGTAGCAATAACATGTCTACATTCCAGTGTTCACTTTCACGTTTCGATATTCTATTTTTCGTTGTTCTCATCATAAATTAAACTTTAGTGATTATTAAAAAAAAAAAAAAAAAAATTTCACTTTTGTGTTTAAAAACAAAAGGTACATTTACCCTTATCCTCACTTATAAGCACCAAATGGCACACTTACATGATTAAAGACCCAAACCCCAACATCAAAATCTGCTTGCATTTACAGTTGGTGCTCACTTTAACACAAAATCAAAAAAAAAAAAAAAAATAACATTTACTTCTTTTGATCCCCCACTTCTCTAAAACATCACCCGATATAACAACTCCCTAGACAGCATCTGCTCCACCTACAGCCCTGTTACCCTCACTGACACCCCCTACCCACTCTCCTCCCGCCACGCGTCCTACTTTCCAACCCTTCCACATCACCACCCCCGTCATCTTCTCCTTGGTCCGTCTATATTTTAACCCATATTTTATTGCCCTCGTCTCTTTTATCTTTTTCCCTCTCTTCATCCTCCAGCTCCCTTCTCTCTCTCTCTCTCTCTCTCTCTCTCTCTCTCTCTGATCCAATCCCTCCTCCACAGAATAACCAAGTCCTTAACCGTCGCCGCCGATTCCGCTCCGGCCAGCTCCACCTGATCGGATCCTCCCCCTCCTTCCCGCCATGGCTTCTCTCACTCCCCGCCATCGATCCGACTGGTTCGTCCTCGACGCTCCGGTCTAGGTAGATCTTGCGGCTCAATTCATTTTCTTCTTCCAGTCACAGTCTTTAAAGTTTACTTGATTCTTTTCTGCAGCTGTTTTCGAATCTCGGTGAGTTCTGGAGAGGTTGGAGATTCGGACGTGGATCTTTAATATACAGCTTTGAATATTTCAGTTCTGTTACTAGCAGAGAGCTTTTATTTTTTATTTTTTATTTTTTTGGGAGAAGTTTTGATCTGTTCAGAAATGGAAGATCGAAGCGTCAAAGTGAATACTGGAATGTCCGACGTCGTCGCCGGCTGCGTGATGCCGTATATCGTGGACGCGAAGGACCGCGAGGCGGTGTCGTTAGTGTGCCGACGGTGGTACGAGCTCGACACGCTCACGCGCGAGCACGTGACCATCGCGCTGTGCTACACGACGAGCCCCGAGCGGCTCCGGAGGCGGTTCAGTCAGCTCAAGTCGCTGAAGCTGAAGGGGAAGCCGAGGGCGGCGATGTTCAATCTGATACCGGAGGATTGGGGAGGCTTTGTGACGCCGTGGGTGGAGGAGATTGCGGAGTCGTTTAAGAGCTTGAAGCATTTGCATTTCCGGAGAATGATTGTGAGGGATTCGGACCTGGAGCTGTTGGCCAGGTCTCGTGGCCGTGAGCTCCTGACTCTTAAGCTGGACAAGTGCTCCGGTTTTTCGACACAAGGCCTTGTCCATATCACCCGCAACTGCAGGTATATTTTACGTTTACAATTTTTACTGAAAGTTTCTTTTATGCTTTGTTGAATTGTTGATGTGGAAATGTTTTGTGCTGCAATTGCATATTGGTTAGGGTAGAGTTATATGCGTGGAATGAGTATGGACATTATTCGAAACCAAGCAATTCCTTGCTTTTGATTCATTTTGAGATGTACCAATCAAATTGAATTCATTTCAAATAAGTAAAAGACAAAATCTTTAGTTTTCTTTATTGTTTCGACTTGACACAGCCTAATAGCAGCAGTATGGATTACAGAGAAGTTCTACGCCAATTAATTTTAGTTCAACCGAGTTATGACCAAAATCTTTATGATTGTTTATTGTTTTCTTTTGACACAGCCTAATTCTGCAGCAATATGGATTACATTACAGATTAAAACCTTAGTTTTAGTATTATGCCTCACATCTAAGAATTGAGTAACCTTGGGTGCAATGCTTGTTATACTTCTAAAGATTTTTTCTTAGGAAACCTTCTCTTTGCTCCACACCCACATGCAAACCCCAACTCCAACCCAAACATCCAAGCAAGAAAAAAAATAGAGCCTTACATTATCACTCCCATTTTTGAACGATGATTGAATATCACTACAAAAATTTTGTTCCTAGAAGATTCAACCGGAGAAATAGGTGTTATGTTACTATATTATTTTGATAAGCAAGTGATTTCTGCATGGGAACCGCATTTTCATCCATCTGTACTGAGATTCTAATTAGGTACCTTAATCTGTATGTTGTTTTTTATGTTCATCTTTTTTAATTTATGTAGGTTTTTTATTTTAATTATTGCAAGTAGCCGAATTTGATGGCTCTATAGTTGGAGCTTTTGGAGGAATGGTTTTGAACTCTACATACACGAGTGCTCACAGAACACACTGAAATAAATCCTTGATTTTGTAGACATGTTATGCTGTTATTCTGAAATAAGCTATTATTCTGTACCTGTCATTTGGGTATATGTTATTTATTGATTATTATATTGTGTCCCAGGGAGTTGAGGACCTTGTTTTTGGAGGAGAGCTCAATAATTGAGAACGAGGATGAACAGGGTGAATGGCTACATCAGCTTGCTATTAACAACACTGTACTCGAGACTTTAAACTTCTATATGACAGATCTTGACAAAATCAAATTTGAAGACCTTGAACTCATTGCCAGGAATTGCCCCTCCTTAATCTCTGTGAAAATTAGCGATCGTGAAATTTTGGATCTTCTGGGTTTCTTCCATCATGCAACTGCTCTAGAAGAATTTTGTGGAGGTTCCTTTAATGATCAATCAGAGGAGAGGTACTCAGTTGTATCATTGCCTCGAAAGTTATCTCGTTTGGGTCTCACAATGATGGGGAGGAATGAAATGCCTATTGTATTCCCATTAGCACCCCTCCTCGTAAAGTTGGATCTCCTCTATGCATTGCTCGACACTGAAGACCATTGTACTTTAATTCAAAAGTGCCCCAACTTGATAGTTCTTGAGGTAAAATTTCAAAATCTTTAGTTCTTTTTTAATCTGACTTTATGTTTAGCCATCTGTGCTTGTGTGTTTTTCTGTGTTCAACATGTTGATGGAGTATTAGTTAAGGTGTGCAAGGGGTGGGTATTAACCCTTTGGTATATAATTATTTGTTGAGTGATCTATGCTATATTAAGTTGATCCATTGAAGTTTCATATTCCATCTATCCGTTAGTCCTGATCCTTGGACCTTATAAGCCTCTGCAATTACCTCTTGAGGTTTATAGGATCTAATTCAAAACTCACTTTGTTGTTTGCTAAAGTAAGTTTTACATTTGGCGTTTAACTTGTTTTTCTTGTGCTAATGACAATTAGTAATCTTTGAGTCCAAAATGCCAAAAGACACATTTCAAAATCAATACATCTTCTGGAGTGTGTCTGTGCCATAATTTGGAATGGGAATTGTATTTGAAAGTTGTATCTGAATTCTAACCTTTTTCTGTGATGGGGCAGACAAGGAATGTCATTGGAGACAGAGGACTAGAAGTTCTTGCACAGAATTGCAAGAAACTAAGGAGGCTTCGAATTGAGAGAGGTGCTGACGAGCAAGAGATGGAGGACGAAGATGGTGTTGTTTCACAGAGGGGTCTGATGGCTATTGCACAGGGTTGCCTGGAACTGGAGTACTTGGCTGTGTATGTATCAGATATCACAAATACATCTCTGGAATGCATTGGGACTCACTCTAAAAATCTAACTGATTTTCGCCTTGTCCTGCTCGACCGTGAAGAGATTGTATCAGATTTACCTCTTGACAATGGCGTTCGAGCTCTATTGAGGGGCTGCCAAAAGCTTCGGAGGTTTGCTTTGTATCTCCGTCCTGGGGGTCTGACTGATAAGGGGCTTTTTTATGTGGGCCAGTATAGTCCAAATGTGAGATGGATGCTTTTAGGTTATGTTGGTGAAACTGATACAGGGCTTGAGGATTTTTCAAGGGGTTGTCCTAGTCTGCAGAAACTAGAAATGAGGGGCTGTTGCTTCAGTGAGCGTGCACTGGCTAATGCAGTGATGCAGCTGCCTTCGCTAAGGTACTTGTGGGTGCAAGGGTACAGGGGATCTGGAACAGGTCATGATCTTTTGGGGATGGCTCGCCCATATTGGAATATTGAATTGATTCCCCCTAGACGAGTTGATGTTTCTGATCAGAGTGGGGAGGCAGAGACAGTAGTGGTTGAGCATCCGGCTCATATTCTTGCGTACTACTCTCTTGCTGGACCAAGAACAGATTTTCCAGATTCTGTTATCCCCTTGGATCAAGAGTCTATGATTAATGCGTAGGAGCTGTACATACAAGCATCTTTTTTCTTCAGATCGCAGTTCCCCCCAGACCTTGTTCATATATTATTGCATCTTTCTTTACTTTTTGGATAGTTGAGGGTTTCAATTTTAAATTTCATTTTGTGTTGAATTCTAGACTTTAGTCTGGCAATAAGTCTCTGTTGCTCTGTACTGTAGCAGATCTACATACAGGCAGTTAGTTACTGAGAATAAGTTTCTGGATTTGTATTAGTCTGATGACTTGTTCTTACTGGATTTTCTGGGTAGTTTTTGGAGCATAATCTGGATATGTTTGAAGTCTTTGAATAAAATTACAGCGTGATTTCGCTTGTTTTTCAATTATAGCTACTTGTCTTAATTGCCTCAGTTGCTGATGCACTATTGACTGAATTCATGCCGAGCACCAAGCTAGTGTTCAGAAATGTGGATCGGTGAGTTAGCTACGACATTGTATCTACTAACAGGTATTCAAGTTCAATGGCACCAGAAACTCTATCAAATTCGAGTATCTGGTATCTGTTTCTTTCATAAGTTGGGGTTTCATCTGGTTTTTGATTCCATGTTATTATCCTTGCTTGCACCGTCTCAGTCTGACTATCATAGATCTCTAACCCAATAGATGGAAGTTCTCAGAAGCTGAGAACAAAGTGTCTGTGATGCTGACATGCCTAGAGGGTAGGAATTAGAATAAAATGCATCATATCAGGTGCAAAAAAATTAGAGAATATGAGATATGAATGAGCAACCAAAATGTCAACGTATCAAATACTCATTTCATCATATGACTTTATGCTTAGAAGAGAAGAAAATAATGAGTGGGTGACTACTGACTCCCATTGAGAGAAGAAGGGTTTAGGGATTTCAAGTCAATTTCCAATTTATAATGGAGGAGCATGTACTTCCTCAATCATATATATCCAATTTTCCAACCTCTACTCATTTTATTCTTCCCAACAATAACAAATCTATAATTTAATTTACAAATATGTTGTTTTTCTTTTTCTTTTTGTTGTTTTTTCTTTTTCTATAATTTACAAATAATTTAATTTACAACAGTAACAAATATGATACTGGACTTTGTATGGTTTGCTCTTAAAGAGGATAATTCAGAAAACAATTGTCCTTTTTATTTTTTTAAGAAATAAAAAAGTTTAGGGTTTAAGTAACAATGTCAAAAATTTGATTAAAGTTAGAAGAAAGTGGCAAGGAAGCTTTCTCATGCAAGTTGCAGAAGGATATGACCTCTCTTTAGAAATAAAAATGATATAAAGTGGAGGAGGGGATGTGTCATTTACCAAAAGGAAAGGAGAAAAGGTTAACGAGAAAGATAATCATATTGCTTGATAGGAGCACAAAGTGCTACGTTTATAATATATTTCCGACCCTATTTAGTTATGTAATTCCCTTAACAATATTCATATTAACTAAGTTTGTGTTTTTAGGTCATAAATAAAGCCAAGAAGCCTAAAAGAGACAAAAGAGGAGAAATCTTGAAGGAAAAGGAATCCATGTTGTGCAAGGAAAGAAATCAGAAAATCTGCCAGAAATCGTCAATCAACTTCGACAGAAGATTGTGATTAGCTCACAACGATCTAGGAGATGTGTCATATATCAATGGAAAGCTACAAGAGTCTACTTTCCAGAACTTTTTACGGATCGTCAATACCTATTTTGGAGAAGAAGTTATGACCGTTTGAGTGGTCAAAGGTCAGTCTGCCCGAATTTCTGATTTGGACCAAAACTTCTATTTTGAGGCCCAGACCACATTGGTAAGCCCATGGACGAGTTTTGAGGGTTTTATAACCCTAATCACAGCAGAGAAGAGAAGAAGATTAGAGAGGAGGCAGCGATCTCATAATCAGAAGAACCTCCATAGTTGCAGACTCGCACAAGGAAGCCGCCAAGCCATCATTGATCTCTCTATCATCCACGGTTTATCTTTCCTTTGTCATCTTTTATTCTCCTTGTGTGTTTTTGCAGCCATGTGTGGCTGATTTCTCTTAGTTAGGGGCAAGGTTTGAAGCCCCAAGAATGTTTTAGATATTGTTTTGAACCTTGGTTTCGAATTATTAAATCTTTCAAATTGTTTATTTGGTTTTAGTTTATGGAGAACTCTTGCTTGTTTATGTTCATGTATGCGCAACATAGAACATTATGAACTTGTGAGTGGGGCTAGAATTAGGTTGTTTAATCTCCTAAACGGTTAATACGGCTTAGTTCAAAGTAGTAAAACCTATAGGACAATAGGTGAAACCAAATAAAAAGGATTGCATGCTAGGTAGGCGTTCCACACTAGTTTTGCATACTTGTTCAATCACTTTCATTGATCTTAATGCTTAGAATAATTTGTTGATAGGATAGCGTCTATACCTTGATCGGTTATTCTAAAAGCTTAGTAATGGTGCGTTCATCTTGCTTAAGTATTCAAGGGAAGTAATAAGGACTTACGCAGTGCGTTCACGGTTTGTTCTTGATTGATACCGATTTGTGACTTAATGATTGAAGCTTTGGTTGTTAACATGTCTTGAAACATACTTGGTGGTGGATTTCCAAGTCTCTAATGTCTCATCCATCTGATATTTTCTGATTTATTTTGTTTCTTTGTTTTCTCTTGTTTATAATCACAAAACCCCATATCTCTAGTACTATTATCTTTTGTTTTATCTTATTTTGTAATTAACGTAAATTGTAAAGGTACCCTCAATCCCCGGCTTTTATAACGATACCCTTATTTGCTATATACTACAATTGATACAAAAGGGTTTTAATTGAAACGCCCGGTTTCGGTCGCTATCATTGCTCATGTGTGATGTTGCTTTGGGACTTTTTATTGCTTCTATCAAAATTTGTGGTTTACAAAATGATATGTGCAAAGTGACAAAACAAGAGCACTGAGTTTTTCTCATAAACAGTCTAAGGCTCTCAAACATTGGTTGGTGGAACCAACTCAAGAGAAAACAAACACAGTAAGACCATTTTACAGTGACATTATTTGGTTATTTCATTTGTCATTTGTGGAATTAGGAATGCCTAACTCTGTGATGATCATATAAGTCAAAAAGCTTGGATACTAAATGAAAAACTATAATGATATCAGAATAATCAGGTTATGGTAGTTTGATAGAGATAGTGACTGATTTCGGGTGAAATTTGAAGGTAAATAGTTGTCTAACATGGTACAGGAGCCCGACTTCTTAAGAGTTTTGATCGTAGAAGACGTTCGAGTCCGACTAAATCAGAAAGTCTTCAAGGTCAAGATTTTTATCTGCGTAAGTGCAAAGCTACTCCAAACAGCTAACCATGAACAGAGTCTGTAAAATCAAACTTTTGGGTTGTGCTTAAATCACAATAAAGCATGATGCTTTTAGACTTAGAAGAAATGGCACTATGCTGATGCAAAAAGAGTGTTGCCACCATTACAATTGGGATTGGAGGAGACAGCAAAAATATCACTTGGAAAGGCCAAGTTGGATTCAAATTTGCAAAATGTAATAGTATTTGTTACGTGGATCATCATAAATCCTGCGATGGTATGAAGTGGGGATGCTTACCAAGTGGAATGCAAACTCAGCATCAACTTATTGGGGGCAATAACTGGGTCAATTTGGCCGTATTGGGGGTGTGTAAAGCAAAATAAGACGGAAAGTTTTCTGATAAAAAAAAGATATAGCATTTCAGTGATTGTGCCTACTGAGTCAGCTTGTTAGGCCACATCACCCAATGACATGGCTTCTTTTCCAAAGTGGCCACAGAACCATTCCAGGTGTGAGACCTTAGAGATCAAACCAGAGCCATTCCAAGTGCAAATCCTTGGTGTTTGTAATATGACCAAGCACTAGAAAACTGCACAAAATTCTCATTCTGTTTCAAATCAGATGCTAGCAGAACCAAACTGTATGAAAATGAAGACCATAAAGGGAAGTGCAAATTTACCATTCATTTCAATTGTACAGTTGAGACAAACACTTTGAGAAGTAATGTATTCTTTTATCATTCTGCAATGCTCAAGCATTATGCAACAACTCAAATCCTTATTATGCTAATCACACACTACCATGACTAAAGGGCCAACAGTGAAATTAAGCAAAAGATTATTTACTTGGATCTTCAATCCATGAGCTTCATCCATGTATCTGATGTCTTGAGGGGTGCATTAGATACATCGAACTCGGTGATCTAGCATGAGCAGCATAATGAGTGGTACTGGCATATAGGTTCTGCCAATGTAACTTAAGGTCCTCTGGGGATCCAACATCATATGGAGACGATGACTCAAAAAGATCGCCATGTGTTGCGCCAAAGATCATAGCTCCTGCTACTCCATCATTAGGCCTAATATTCCAGTCAAGTACGACTCTTGGTGATTCAGTGGATTTGCTGTTGTACTCTGGTGGTGGAGACTGGTCTAAAGGAGACCTATTATTGTTTTGTGATGGACTAGTAGTGGTAGTGTTCGTGAGGTTGACAGTCGTTATATCATGGATGCTAGGTCTCCTTTTATCTTTTCCTCCCGAGTGTTGCCTCATAAAGTATTTCTGAGCATGGCTAGCAACTTGAGTTGGAGTTTTAGACATAACAAAATTCCTGGAGATACTTCTCCAATCCCCTTTCCCATATTGTAGAAGTCCCTTCAGAAACCGCCTACAAACATATACAACAAAATATCAAATTAATGCTACATACTCATAACCAATGAACAAGCTAGTGAATTCTGTGTTTTATGACAATTTAATCCCACCAAAGATAATTTAGAACTAAATTCAGTTTTGAAGATTTCCATACATCATTATTGATTCTGAAATCTTCGACTGAAACAAAGAATTAACCAGTTATTTCTGACTTACTTCCAATTCCAAAACACCAATGTAGAAACACCATTTGGATTCATAACAGACTAGTAGCAAATCCAAACACATAACAGACAAATGATAATTAAACATGATCATAGCATATAACTTATAATTGCTACATATTCAATCATGCTTTACTTTCCAATACTTGTACCAGGGTGGAAAGATAATACCCATAAAGTCAAAATTATGCCTTTCATGTTCATCATGACCTCTTTTTCATACTCATCAAGACATAATTTACCAGATCAAATTAAAAATTAAAAATAAAAAAAGTCTAACCATTAGAATAAAATAAAACAAGGCAAGACAGAACAACTCACAGATGCTCATCTTCAGTCCAAGGAATCCCCTTCTTCCTCTCCTGATCAGACCCTCTAGCTGCTGCAGACCTCTTTCGATTAGCATCGAAATTCCGGTCATCCACCAACTCCAATGTGAAAGCAGACGTCTGCTGGTACCCCGGAATTTCAACCAGTCCTGCTTCTATGTTAGTAACATCATCTTCCAGCTCCTTGTACTGCTTGAACACATCGAAAACCGACTTCCCCGGAATCATCCTGGCAATCTTCACCCACCGGTCCGGCGTTTTCTCATCAAAGATAGCCAGAGCACTCTCAAATAGCTTGTTCTCTTCTTTAGTCCAATCCGAGCTCTGGCTCTCTTGCAAAAACCGATTAGTATCAGCCATGTATGAAGCTGGGTACAGAGTTTGCATGCTCACAAATCCCAATATATCCAACAGGGCTTTTCTTACACACTCATTTCTGAGATATCAAAGCAGAGCTTCTTTCCAGACCAGAAAAAGATAGAGAAAGAGAGCATAGACACAGAGATTGGAGTCTTGCAATGGCTTAAAAGGGCATTGAACTCGAAATCTTTAACTGGGAATCAAGAATCTCCTTTATTACCCAAGAGCATAAACAAAGAATCCCAAAAAGACCCACTTTTGGGAATCGAAGAGAATCCGAGAAAAAATCTGATTTGGTTCTTCTGAAGCAAAACCCAGATAAAGTTTGGAGCTTTTTGAGAGAAAATAAGGCCAAAGGTGAGGTCTTTATAGCAACACTGAGCTGAAAAAGAGGGTGAAATATTTGGAGGACCCAGAAGGGCAAGAGGGGTGAGAAAGGTGGAGAAAAGCAAAGGAAGAGATTCTGAAGAATCGAGGAGGATGGAGAAAGCGGGAAACAGTTGCTGAGCTTCGTTTCTTTGAAGAGAAGGAAGGGAGAGAGAAAAGGTGAATGTATATATAGGTGTAGAGAAAAAGGAGAGGTCGGTCTGAGAATGATAGATATGGAATCAGAGAAGAACAATTCTATGGTGGGCTGCGGACGAGTTCAGAGAAAGGAGAGAGTGGCCAGTTGGATTGGTTGGAGTGTGACTGGTCTTAGCTTCCCTCTTTTATTCTAGAAAATTTCTCGTGCTCTAAAAAAGTCTACTATATAGTAATGAAAGATTTTGCATTTCTTTTTTTCATTTCTTGAAAATAGGTTTTAATCCGATAAAAAAAAGGTTTCAATGTTTCTTATGAAGGAAAGAGTCCAGGTTTGAAATACCCATTGTTTCTCATGCAAGTATCGAAAATGTTCACTTTGCATTTGTATTTGAAGGAATCCTTGTGATTTTATGTATTTATTAGACTGCTTGACTAAAAACATTTTCATTTTAAAAACTTTGTAAAGCTTGTGACACTATAGACAACAACCTAAATTAATTTTGAGTAACGTTGACAAACTCGTGTTATGCGAGTGAGTATGAAACAATAAGAATTTGACATTTGTTTTCTGTTCATATTTATGTGGAGTGTTATGAGTAAATTAGCAAGTGTTAACATAGTTTGTGTGTATAAGTGTGTTTGTGTAATTTGTGAAGAAGTGAAGAAACTTGGTACCCTCATTGAAGCAAGTAGTAGAAAAACTTGGTACACTTTTTTTGTTTTTGTTTGTTTGTTTGAGCGTCTAGGTAAAAAAATATATTAAATATAAGCTAGAATAAGTCATTACATACTATTTCGCTATCATCTATAAATAGACAAGAAAATAATGGTAACACCTATAGTGGTACATAGAACCTATACCTACTCATTATACATTCAATACGTGGACATGGTATACTCCTCCTATGGTACTAAGGTACTAGAAGAACTATAGACTCAGCATTCCCAATTTAACTCTTTTCACCAATGATTTAGTGGCATACGAACCTTTATGGGTGTACAACACTAAGAGACATTGAGAATTAAGTCGATAAAGTAGAGACCCATAGTCCGTAGGAAAGAACTAGGGGCACACATTTGTGCTTAGAAGGAGCAAAGCTCACCTAGAGAAATCTAAACTAGAAAAAACTAATTAAAAATACTACCATGGGTCTAAGGCTAAGCCAGGCCCAATTATTGACTGGTCCAAATCAACATTGACGGTTGGTGAAGCTTCTCCATCCCGACGGCAGAAACCTCCTTTCCTCCGCTGCCAACCACCGCCTCTTCACCTCAAGGGAGCGCACATCCACCACCAATTTCCACCTCCTGCGCGTCGGCTAGGAAGTCGCCCACCAACAGATCATCTATGAACTGCTCAACCCAAATCAAATCCGTACAACCCGATCAAGGCATGGTATGGTGGATCTCTGCCACGCTGTCACACTGTCATCACCACCCGGTGATCTCCAATACGACAACAAAGCTTTGAACCACCCTCGTCAAAAGCTTGGGATGCAACGACCTCCGCCCTCCCTCGTCAACCATCATCCCTCTGCCATCATTCCATGTCTTTTTCTAGATGATCTTGACAAAGTTGCCACCCTAGATTGGCCCAAAACTACCTGGCTGATACAAAGTTAAAGCACACAAAATGTTCAGAATTTTCTAATATATTGAATAAATCTAAAGTCAGACATATATAAAAGTACAGTTCTAACCCTAGAAAGAAACTAATTACACCGAAAGATTTACATAATCCTAGTTGATTATAGAATATACATCTTCCCAATATACTAAAAGTATGACTCGCGTTAACAGTTTCTTCAAGCCCGTCCGACGATGCCGCTACGAGGGCCTACCATCGGACATGGAAGAGAATTCCTCAGAGGTTGTCAAGCGCGTGCGGCGCATTCTCGAGTATTAGGGTTTTTCTGTTGATAATGAGGTCTTTTTATTTTGTTTGACCATAATGAGATAATAAAATAATGCCCATTGTGGTAACAAGGAGTTTCTCAATGTTTTATTACAAAAATTTTAAGTATCGCTAAACCAAGAGGTTCTTCAAAGTTTCATTACAAATTTTTGGTTTTTTTTTTTCTAAAAAAACTTTTATTAATAACTCACACACCTTACATATGTCATGAGGTTTGAATCCATGACCTTAAAGTTGTCAGTTAAACACCTTAACCAACCAAGCCACAGCTCACTGACAAATTTTTGGTTGTTTTATCTGTATTTTTACAAAAAACACACATGAGACATCATTTTTTTTTTTTTTTTTTAAAAAACTTTTTATTAATAACTCACACACCCTACATATGTCAATGAGGTTTGAACCCATGACCTCAAAGTTGTCAGTTAAACACCTTAACCAACCAAGCCACAGCTCACCGACAGACATTATTAAAATCAAATTTAACGTACTGTAAAATATTGTTGATATGTATGTTTCCTCGCACTAAAAGTATAGGAAGATCACTTCACAATTAGTGTAATAGTAGCATCCATCGACAAAATGTTCACTCATTGTCAACTATTGACATTTTCATATATAATTGAATTAGATGAAACATCTAATATGTATCTTATATGACAGCATATAGAAAAACCAGCGCCTGTAGCTCAGTGGATAGAGCATCTGTTTCCTAAGCAGAAGGTCGTAGGTTCGACCCCAACCTGGCGCGTGTTGCTAACTAAATATTTTTATTTATTCATTCCACTAATCTATTGTGTGTTGTTCCTTTTCTCAACTCAAATCCTTTCAAAACCTTCACTTTTTTCGGCAAGAAATTCTAGCAAGTTGGAAGATCAGAAGGAGGTGGTGTCAAAGACTCATTTGGGCCTTCCCCATTGTCCACCAAAAATGCCATCTTCAGCCCCCATGTTGTGTGCACTTCTAGATGACAATGCAGAAACCAAATTCCTACAAACACCAAAATGATGATAAATTTCTGATCAATTATAGTTCGTCATTCAAAATTGTAAGCATTTTTGAATTAATATATAACTTTGCTTGTCAATGATGAGACTTGAAAGTTATTATAAGTAGTGTCGTTGTCACAACATTTATTTTATCTTAGTGTAAGATAATAATCACATATACTCACTTTCCCTCTTCTTCCAATATATGGAGGTGTAAAATGATGTTATTTTTGATCTTCTTCATTTTTTAAGCCTCTTCTAGTTTTGTATCAGAAGATGTTACTCACTTACTTTTTAGTTTAGTCCCACACTCCCACATAGCCCAAGTCTGGAATATGTGATATGGCACAAAAACAGTCACACTATTGAAGCTTTTGAAGAAGAGCAATAGTTGGCATCACAAAGCTAACACTTTCAATACATTACTAAATTGTTGTAGATATATTACCTGGGTTATCTGCCCTGAATCTGATCGCAGTCCATCCACCAGTTGGTACTGATACTGTGTTCCTCTCCACCGGATCAACGAGATTAAACGTTTTTGTGTCCTTGTCCGGATCAAAATTGCCTAATCCTGTCCCAACCACAAAGAAATTAAACCCATGAAGATGGATAGGATGACTCTCTGGTAGTATGATAGCAATGTCTTGTAACACAATCTGAACCGTCGAATTGTACCCCAGCCTATACAGCTTTGTGCCATTTGCAGTCTGGACGTTAACTGGAGGAGTGCCAGTGTAATCAAAAGGGTTTGGTGGCTTTGGTGGGAAGTCGAGTGTGTAGACTCCCTTTATGTGGTAGTAATAAGCTTGAAGAAGAGCTATAGTTGGCATCACAAAGCTAACATTATTGACAGAAGCCACTAGCTTGCTACCATTCACACATGTGTCACATGGATTAATACCAACTCCTACGGTGAGGAAGAGAGAGTGGTCTATGGTTAATGGGACATTAGCAGGGTATTGTTTCGAGTCGAGGCTTCGAAGGGAGTCTATGAATGTGGCTGTTAATGGGGTTGCGTTTTGAGGAGGAATGCTGGTCAAGAATGTTGTGGAATTTCGAGGGGAGTGTTTGTATCGCAATGTAGCAATTGAGGTGAAGTTGTCAATGCCAATTGGGGCATCCATGAAAGGAGAGACTGATATTAAGTAATTGCCAATGTCTTTGTTTGTTTCTAAAAGTGCTGTTGTGGTTTGGCCTGGACTGATGAATATCGTGTCGGTTTGGAATGGTTTCGTGTAGGAAGCATCGACTTCAACAACTGTTAGGTTGTGCCCGGCAATCTTGAAGAACAAGTCATCATTCAGTGCTGCGTTTATGATGCGTATCAAATAGGTCTTGCCACTTTCAACGTGTAAAGTGAAGCCTGCAAATGTGCAAGTACAAAACCATTACATTCCTCAAGTCGCTTCGCTTACAAACGAATGACAGTACTATTGTCCATGGACATTATGTTGTTGGATTATCACTAATGATTTAGATGACAGTCTAACAATATAGTATATAAAACATAACATGTGTTCGAATTATTACAAAAAATTAAGTATACCCCATTTCAGTACCCTGAGAAGAACAACCATGAACCGGTCCTGGATGGCCGTTTATTGTGTGAGCATCAGAAATATTTGGTGGCAAGCCAGATTCTGTAGACTTATCAACCACAGCTTCCACATCTGATTTCCACCACTCGGCTACAATTTCAAAAGAAATAACTAAAATCAAATTACCCAATTGTGCAACCACACATCATATTTTAAATTGAAAAGTTTGAGCACTTACACAATATGATGATTCTTTCCTTTTGAGGTGTGGGAAAAGGGTAGGGAGTGCCTAGCTTGGGCAAGATGACAATGGCACCATGTAGTGTGGCTCTTAGCCACGAGTCATGAGCATGCCAAAGAAGTGTGCCTCTTTGTCCTGTAATCGTGAACTTGTAGATGAAATTTTGTCCAGGCTGTATTGGGCACTGTGTGATATATGCTGGTCCATCTGCCCAGCATGTTCCAAGTTGCTTCACTCCATGCCTAGTACCATTACAAAAAAATAGACATTAGCTACAAGAATGATGTATATCAAAATAGCTTAATAGTTCTCACCAGTGGATTGTCACATTGCGATTGCCATGGTTGGTCACCCTGATGATTACAGTGTCATCTTCCCTAGCATATAGAGTTGGTCCGGGGAACTTTCCATTCACAGTAAGTATGGCCTTACTCGAACAGAGCTTTGTTGTGTTCTTCAGCACCACCTGCATATCAAGGTACATGAATTTCAGGCTAAAAATTGTTCTTGGTTTTCCAGTTAGTTCCTCGATGAATGTACTTACCCTGAAGTTATAATGTCGAACCAACGACTCAACCATTAGTGCCGGGTAGATGAAAGCAACCAACAGAATCGCCTGAATCCGGGATGAGAACTTCATCTTTGCCAGCATACAGCCCCCAGAGGCTGTGTTAATACTAATGTGGTTTCTGAGTTATGTACTAGCTAGCTATAATTTTATGTACTGTACATGCTTATGACTTGCTACCTTAATCTTATAAAGAAGGTGCAAATGATATTCTTTAATATGTGATAGGTACCTGAATGAGAAATGTGAGCCATATGTATTATTAATAGTTCTACTAGCTAAGTTTTCTTCTGAGTTACATATTATGCTTGAAGTAGTAAACTGCGCAAGTACACAATTGAAGCAAAGCCAGCAGTGCCCAACCGTACAATGATATCTGTCTATCTATGCATCTGCATTTTGTATAAACGTGCTCCTTTAGATCATGTTTGATTCTGGTAATGTTTTACCATATATTTGGACATATTTGCATGATTGAGTAATACTTCGCACCTTTAGAAAAAGTATACCAAGTAGAATAAAGCTGAGAGATGGTTTTCAAGGAGTAGACTTGGAGGTAGCTTGCTCAAACAGAAATTTCTAATGAGGGCCCTTACACCATTTTTGGTTTTTTTTCTTAAATATGAGGAATTAGACTTAACTTTTCATTTATATTTTGACATCTAAACGGTTCAGCGGTTCAGCTTTAAGATATAGTAGATTGGTTTTGTAAATTTTTTAGCCAAATTAGTGATCGTGAAGATGTTTTAAGGATATGTGAAATATGAAATATATATTACTATATATTGATAGAAGCATAAAGTGTGACCTTTTTAATACTTGGTCTTTATCATTTGCCTAAGTTAGTCTCTTAATATAACAGTACAGACAACAGGATCTCGATCTAAGTCTTACTTCCTTCGGATCAAATACAGAAGAGAAAAACTAACAGAAAGTATAACTAGTACTTGAAGAGAAGTACTTGTGGCTAGTTAAACTGTGACCCTGCTACTGAGACTTTGCTGGATGCTTCTATAGCACCCTCAATCCTGTTAATACAAGATTTGTATAGAAATCCCAGATAGTCTATAATGCTATCCTCACATGTGCCCTGTAAGGGGTCTAGCTCATATGACCAATCGACTAGTGTCGAATCATTCCCATAATCTACAAGCTTAACTGAATTGACAGATCCATCTAAGCCTACATTGCTTGCCTCCAATTTATAAACATAGCTATGCTGTGGTATATCTATGGACACCAGCTTCTCTTTGATCCATGACCTTTCTCCATCTTCTTGGGGGAACATGAAGCCGGAGACTCTCTCCAGCTAAATCGGTGCAGCGCTCAACCATCGGCATCCATTCTGCTAGTCTTTTGGTTTGTGACACCATGGACCAGACTTTTTCTATGGGAGCTTCAACAATCCCGCCAACTGATCCACGCCATTTCTCACTTCTAGCCTCGGAGGCCTGAAGAAAATGAGAACTTAAATGTAAATCACATAATTGCTTTATCATTTACCAATATGAAAAAGAGAACAAGTAGAATTCATACCATGGTTTTATCTGAGTCTTGATCACTTCAGTAGTTCTATCTCAAAATGAATGCAGAGGATGCACTGCGCTTGTCAAAAGTGTATTGGAGACAAAGGAATCCTAGTAAACAATCATATGGCTGGTTTGGCTTCTATTTGGGTTGGAGCTGATACTCCAAGGCTTATGCTTAGGGATTTACAATTTGGAACTACTCAATCTTGGAATCAAGCTTTTATCTGGTCATTTATTCAAGTCTTCGGTTTGTTTGTTTGTTTTTTTGTTTTCCTACAAAGATGCATGCCATTGAATGCAGTAAAAAAAAAAGAATTAAATTCAGTTTACCCCCCAAATCTTTAGTGTCAAAATCAGTTCAGTCCTGCAACCTTTTTTAAAATCAGTTCGCCCCCTCAACTTTTGTAAACACATCAGTTTGGTCCAGTTTGGTCCAATTTTTGAACTGATTTTGAGGGGGCGAACTGATTTTAAAAAAAGTTGAGGGGGCGAACTGATTTTAAACTAATGTGTTTACGAAAGTTGAGGGGGCGAACTGATTTTAAAAAAGTTGCAGGATTAAACTGATTTTGACACCAAAGATTTGGGGGTAAACTGAATTTAATTCAAAAAAAAAAAGTAATCTGAAGTCTGACCCATTAAAATTAACTTGATTAATCAATCCACAGATTTTTAGCCTTGTAATTATTGGGGAGGGGTTCTAATGAGGACCACTAAGTTAAGGACTAGTTGAGGACTTTCTCATTAATCGTTTATTACACCCACTTTTCAATTACATTTTTCCATCTCAATCGTTCAAATTTTAGGTCTATATAAGTATATCACTTCTACAAATTTTCAGCAAAATTGGTGATCATTAAGGGATCGAACTAAATCAAATCAATGGACAATCCAAATCTGTCAAACAAAAGCCGTTCAAGTTTATAATTGGTAAATTATATTTATGATTGCCTTAACGATTTTCAATTTGGATGAAAATTTGTAGAGATGATCACTCATATATATATCTACAAACTAGACGGTCGAGATGTGAATATGCAATCGAAAAATGGGTGAAACGAAAAAGTCCTTAACTAGTCCTTAACTTAGTGGTCCTCATTAGAACTACTCCCGTAATTATTGTCCTCCATCTTTGAGCATTTGTACAACATTATACAAATCTGTATGAATAGCTCTGATTGTTCTTTTTCCTCAGAGAAACAAAAAGAGAAAAAGGAAGGCATGAAAAGCAAAGGAAATAACTTAAGCAGCAGCTCCAACAGCCACACCTCCTTTGAGCCTGGATGAGCCGTATAGAGTTTCTTCGAACCGGATGATCTCATTCTTGGATCCATAAGCAACTTGAGTTCTTTCGTCGAGCTTTCCGATGACCTTGTCTAGCACAGACTGATGACCATCACTACTATAACCTCCAGCATTCTCAACCAATAACCCCAATGGAGCTACCTCAAACAACAGCCTGAGCTTGGCTTTGGTAGTTGGAGATATAACATTGGTGAAAACCCCTTTCTCCTTTACAATTATCTGCACACAAAGAAATCAAAATTCGTTTTATCATTCTTAAAGTACTAAAAGAAACTGGTTAAGAAAGAGTTGTATAGATACCTGGTTGACATCTGGTACCATTCCTCCAGTGTATCTCAGTGTGTATTTCTCTTTGACATAGTAGTTGACCAACTATTAAAACAGAAAAAGTTATGAATGGATCTGTTTGATGGTTAGTTTACTGATGGGTACATTAAGGTAGAGAAATAAACCTTGTCATAGTCTGGATTATCAAATGTGGCTCTCAAATTTCCAGGAGAGAACATTTTCCCTTCTGAAATCTCTGTTGTCTCTTTGACATGTTGCCACTTTCCTGACCAAGACAGGAGTCGGATGTCAAGTTAATCATCAAAACTTTGCATAAAGATGATAACCTTTTCTAGAATGTTATCATCAAGTAATTACGATGTTTCAAACTTTCAATGTTCTCACCTTCATCGAGAAGAAGGAACTCATGTGTTCCGGGGAAGCCCTTAATGGCAAGGACATAAGTAGTTCTAGGACCATAAATTCCCATGGCTGCAGCAACTTGGTCGGCCCCTGTTACACCAGTTAATTTATCTCCTGGCCACACCCCAAAGATGGTGCCCACAGTGAAGTTGGTGTCAACAATGCTGGAGCCGTCCAGTGGATCAAAAGCAACACTGAATCCACCTATTCATGTTACAAAAGCTCGTAATTAGGCGACCGAAAGATCATCATTCATATCAAACGAGAAACTGAAGATCCGGGAGAAATTAACTATAAATTCTGATCATTATTCATCAATGAGTGATGCCAGGATTTGCACACCTTCAACTGGACCTCCCATGTCTTGGAGTTCTGGAACCTCTTCAGAGCAAGCGTATTTGCAGACATGCGAGTAAGTTAAGGCCTAGGCAGCAAAAATTGGAGCAGGTATTAATCTAAATGCTGATGTTTGAAGTAAGATTCGGACATCAAAATGTACTAATGCTTTTCAAAGCGTTAAAAATAGTACTAATGTGTTGCACACCAAAATTACCAAAATGAGTTTCACGTAAAAGTGTGCAAATTCTCTTCCAAGATGATCTTACCTCAAACAGAAGTTTGTCGGCGAGCATATCTACCGCGAGCTGCTCATCCCCGAAAGAGTTAACACAGGCTGTTCCTCCACATGAAGCAGTTCTCACCTTGAAGGAAATAGTTCTAATTGCTTCCCCCATACACATCATCAACCTGATCAGCCCTTTATCCCGGGTTGCCTTTGTAAGGAACTCCTCCTACACTCGCAACAAAGTAGTAAATATTCATCAACATATCTAACCCAAGTTTACATCTCAAATCAATCAGCATATCTAGAAGAAAAAAAAAATCGGTTTCAAACTCTAACTCACCAAGCTATCACCAATTTCACATTTGGTGACCAAAGAAGACTGTTTTGTCTTTGAAACCTTCAATGATGATCTTGGCACTTGTCTTAGTGACTCCCCAAACAGGGAAGTTGATTTTAGGCTCTGCCAATATCATAATATAGAGAAAAATAGAGAAGGGTCACATATTATCTTAGGCAAACTATGTGACCTTGACTTGTATACTTTGACACACAAACCTTGGAGCTGAAGGATGGAGAGATGGCGGATGGAGCAGCCAGTGCAGTCGAATGCTGCGTCGAAACACCGGGCAGGAATGCCCTAGCTGAACAGCAGGCTATGCTGGCCTCCATGGTTGAAAAAGAAAATCCAAAGGAAAGCAGGGTAGCTCAATGCAAAGAAAGAGCTAGCTACTTGCTTCAAGGTTTTTCTTGGTTCTGATGATAAACAACTTGCTAACTTAGCTCCTGCAGTGTTTGAGCTAGCAGTAGCTTGTTGGGGCGGAATACGAGCTAGAAAGATAAGCAGTTAATGGAATTTCGACACGTGGCGGATGCTGAGTATATATGCTGACAATATCAGGGCTCATTTTCATGGAGATGGATTAGGCATGGGTAGCTCATATGTGGCTCTGCTCTAGTTGATCGATCTGTGTGAAGAGAAGAGATAATGGTGCAGACTCTCTAAGCATTTTTTTAAGTTTGTGCCCTACGGTCTCTGTTCTGCTGACGTTTTGCCATTTAGTTTGTTATCACTTGAACGAACATAGTAGGGATCTTGGAATTTATTTTGAGGTTTTTACTCGTAGTTACGATAAGCTTTTACCTAATTACCATAAATAAAATCCGTAATATATAATTTTCATACGGTAGTCGACTAACATCAGTAGCATACTAAGAAAATCTACAATATCTATTATTCTATTATATGCGGTAGCTACTAGTGATCAATAGTATAATCTGACACAACCGTATGACTACCTTATATAAGAATATCTCATAATTCGATTTCTAAATTTTCAAGTCAAGCAAATAAAGAATGTAACCCTGTATGCTTTTCTAAATTTCATACTTTGACCTTTTTTTTTGGGTAAGTATAGAGAGACAAACATTGTTCCTTACAAAAATTTATTTAAAAAGTAAAAAATGTACAATAAACTCGATAACTAGGTCAACGTCAGTCATATAGTACAAAAAACGTCTAATAACAAGAGAGAAAAACAATCGACCCTAGACCTTTTTATGCTTTTTGTACATCAACCCTATATAAGAATCTCTTATAACTCATGACTCATCTCTTTTTCCTGGTTTTTGAAGTTTCATTATAAGCAAATAAACCCTAGCCTAAACCCTAAACCCTTTTTATGTTTTTTATGCTTTTATGCTTTCAATAGCAGTGTGCACTATTTGCTGTTTATTTCTTGTACATCATGGTTCCAATTATATGTTAAACTTAATTATCAGCTCTCAATAAACACGAATTTTTATTCATCTTGCATGAATTGTTCTCTTCTGACATTCAATCTTATTTGTTATTTATGGATAATGATGGTGGTCAAACTATCCCAAAGTTAAGTCGCAACTTTCGCATCAAAGAAATGCTTTTGGATTAACAACATCCACGCGCGGTGTTGTGTTGAAATCATTACACTCGTTCAGAATTATAAAAGAGGCACTGACACTGATACATGTTGAAGTTCTTGAACGAGACCACTGCCATTGGTAGGCTCTAAGTAGCATCATAAATAAAGTAACAGTATGCCTCTTCGATTATTAATCTGTCATAAAGCGACAAACGTGGCTCGTGGATCATCCTTATACCGATATTGTCACAACTTAACCACCTTTAAGGTGTTGGGTTTTAATCACAAAAGACCTCGGTACAATTATGAATGATCCACCCACTTATAAGTTATATTTTATTTGTCACTTTTCCAATGTGAGATCTCTCCTCTCCAACACTCCCCCTCACGTGCAACGTAACTTTTTAGGTCTGTACGTGAAGCTGATTAACAAACTAAACCCGGGCCCCATGATAACCGAAAGAACCCCAAACTCCCATACTTCCAATGACAATTGAAAGAACCAAACCAGGCTGAATTAACTCCAAACTCGAAAGAACCAAACCAGGGCCATGACCCCTGAAAGAACCAACTCGGGCTTATGGAGACGCAACTGGAGAGGGACCCGCTCTGATACCATGTCAGACAGCGACAAACGTGGCTCGTGGACCCAACTTAACCACCTTTAAGGTGTTGGGTTTTAATCACAAAAGGCCTCGGTACAATTAGGAATGATCCACCCACTTATAAGTTATATTTTATTTGTCACTTTTTTAATGTAGGATCTCTCCTCTCCAACATAATCCTTCTCAGCCTCATTGGCAGTATTCTACTTCTTGTTGATGTTACTCATTCAGCTACTCAGGATCCCCGAAAGGTATATCTCCCAAAGTCTTGTTGGTCATAGTTAATCAAACTAACTGACATTAATTTACACATTTGTTGGTCATTTGCGGCAAGCGTAGCTTTGTATCGCTTGAAGTGAATCGATCTTGTCTATCAAAAAAAGAAGTTAATCGATCTTGCAATTGATGCAGGCCTATGTAGTGCATATGGGTGACAAGCCAAAGAATGGGGTGCCAATAACACCTGATCATCATGTGAATATTCTACGAGACGTAGTTGACAATAATATTAACAACGATATTTCACATGAAGCACTGCTTGTTCACAGCTACAGGAGAAGTTTTCATGGATTTGCTGCGATGCTCACAGAAAAAGAAGCAGAAAAACTAGCTGGTATAACCCTACCTTTGCTTTCAATAAATACTACTAGTATTTGTACATGAATGGATCAGGTAGCGTACAAATGTATTTAAGCTAGCTAGCTTGTGTTATATATCAAATGTATATGTACAGAATATGATGGTGTAGTGTCTATCTTCCCAAGCAAAAAGAAGAGCTATAAAACAACAAGGTCTTGGGACTTCGTTGGGTTTCCACAAACAATTGAGAGAATGCCCCTTGAAAGGGAGATCATCATCGGTGTGATGGACACTGGAATTTGGCCAGAGGCAGAAAGCTTTAGTGATGTTGGTTTTGGCCCTCCACCTAAGAAATGGAAAGGCATATGCAGACCCGGACCTGATATGAGACAGAAGAGACTGTCGACTCAGGGCCCAGTGTCCAAGAGGGCCAGTAAACAAGCAAATTTTATTGGCTTATGATCTATGAAGAACTTATTCTTACCAATGAAATGGAAAACATTGACATCTTAAAGAGTTAAGGGGGCCGAGACAAGTTAAGCACAATTATATATAGATTATTAAAATGTATTCACTCCTTTTAGATCCAAAAGGAAAGAAGAACATTATGTAAATACCTTCTAATTAGCAATATGATTTCTAAAACAACAGGGTTTTGATAATACTCCTATTTCTATAATTAGATTTGTGTTAGTCTTATAAATTTTCAGTTTATAATTTGATTATTATATATATTTTCGGATAATATATGTTGTTCGTCTTTGGATTTTGAGTGTTTAGTTCATGAAATCCTTACACATAAAAAAAAAAAACTGAACATACACTAATTTGAGGGCCAAACTTGGAGAGTTCGACTCAGGCCTAAAAATCTCAGGCCCGGGCCTAGGCATATGCCAAGGCAATAACAACTTCACCTGTAACAAGTATGCCAAAAATTGATCCATATATATAATTAAGCCAGCCAACCACTGTACCAAACATATATGCACGTAAATAAACGTCGAATCCTTTTGTGCTAATATGAATTTGGTTTATTATCTTCACAGTAAGATCATCGGAGCACGGTATTACCTTCCTTCTGGATCCTCCAACTCAGAAGACTTGACAGACGAATTTGAGTCTCCAAGAGACGCCAATGGACAAGGAACTCACACAGCATCTACAGCAGCTGGGAACTTAGTAAGAAATGCGAGCCAAAGTGGATTAGGGTTTGGAACAGCAAGAGGAGGAGTGCCATCCGCACACATTGCGGTTTACAAAGTATGCTGGGGGGAGCAGCATTGTGATGATGCTGATATTCTAAGGGCATTCGATGATGATGATGGTGTTGACATCATCCTTGCTTCTCTCGGAGGCTCCGTTTCAGAAGATTATTTGACTGATTCAGTAGCAATTGGGTCATTTCACGCTATGAGAAGTGGGATCTTTGTTTCGAATGCCGCTGGTAACGATGGTCCGAAAAGAAAAACTGTGGAAGCCTTGGCACCATGGCTTCTTTCTGTAGCTGCTTCCACCATTATCCGCAAGTTCATCACTAAAGTTCAATTGGGTAATGGTAAAATCTATGAGGTACTTAGTTAGTTAAATATAGCTTTGCAGCTGCTATATATTCATACGTAGTTAATTAGTACTTGTTTATTAATTTCTGTTTGTGTGTTAACGTACTGCTGCTAGGGACTTTTACCGAACTCGAAAGACCTCGAGGGTAAATTCTATAATTTAGTTTATGGAGGAAACGAACCCAATGAAACAGATGGTGGTAAGAGTAGGTATGTTTCTTCTTTGCAATTTGGACTTGCATGGGGTCATCCATTATATTAGATATTTGATGTTACTATATATATATTGCAGTTATTGTTTACCAAACAGCTTAGATAAAGAAAAGATCAAGGGTAAAATTGTGCTATGTGATTATGGCCCCGCTCAAGATACGAGCGACAATGGCGACGGCGCCATAGAAGGAGGTGCGGTCGGAGTTATTCTAACAAGCGATCAAGTGTCTGAACAGCTCTCACAATCAGACTATCACTTTCCTGTAGCTACTGTCGGACTTGAAGAAAATAGCAACATTTACAACTACATCAACCAAACGAGGTAATGTATGTAGAACTAAGAAAAAAATAACTCAAGTAACGGTGAATATTAATAGGGAAAATGCCTAAATACCCAAAAATTAGAAAGTTAAAGCCAATTCCAATGAAATTCTAATATTTTAGCTAATTTCAATGATTCTTATACAAAAGACATTATTACCTTCTATAGAATTAAACCCACACAAATCTCATATCTTTCTCTTTCTCTTTCTCGTTCTCCTTTCCTCCCGATCTGCTCTCTCTCTCTCCTCTCTCTCTCTCTCTCTCAATCCATATCGACATGAGGACTGGACTCACCCCATGCCACATGCGGCGTCCGTCAACCTCCTTCATGCCGGCGTAGTCGTCGTTCAAAGCATTGGAGCTCTTGCCATGGACTGAGATCGGCGACAATGGTGGAGATCAGCGGCTATGGCTTTCGTCAATTACCGTCGTGGCTTGTGGCCGGCTCCGACGCTTGAATTCTATCCAAAACAAAAGCGGAGATCTCGTCGAGGAAGCTCACTATCGGACGGCTCATGCCATCTCCGCATCCACCTCCGTCGACGGTGTCCAACAACCTCACTATCGGACGGTCAAATCAGTCTTTGATCACTCTAATTCAGTCTGATCACATCGATTCAGCCTTGGCCTGCCAATTCAATCTCAGATCATGCCAATTTCAGCCACAGCCCGTCGTCGGAGGTGGCAGAAGAACCAGAAGCAGAGAAGCCAGCGGAAGAAGAAGAGGCTCAAGAGGCTAAAGCAGAAGAGCCTGCTGCTGCTGTTCTTGAGGAGACCACTGAGGCTGCTGAGGAGACCACTGAGGCTGCTGAGGAGCCAGTGACGGCTCCCGTAGTCCAGGAGGAAGTAGAGAAACCAGTTGAAGCAGCAAAGGAGGCACCTGAGGTTGTTGCCACAGAAGAAGCTATGGTTAAGAAGGCTGAGGAGTAAATGATCGTAAACTTTGTGGTTTCTTGTCAAAGTTGGTCAGCATTTTAGTTACATATCTATTTTGTGTTCTCGATTAATTATTGTTATTGTTAAGAGCAAGGCTTTAAGCCAGAGTAACGGGGAATGACATTTGGACTCGGCTTTATGTTAATGTAATCAGAATGATAGGGTGGAGAGGATGATGCATATGTTATGTTTTGGTTTAAAATGCATGTAAATTGGTTATATTGTTCAATTGTTGTCTCGTAATTGAGTCATTGGATGTTAGTAATTGAGTTACTAGAGGTTAGTAAGTGATTATTGGGGGTCAGTAACTGATTATGTTATGATATTTCTTCTTTTCTGGTATTATTAAGCTGAAATAAGTTGATTATTGGGGGTCAGTAACTGATTATTAGAGGTTAGTAACACGATTATTAGGGGTCAGTAACTGGTTACTGGGTGTCAGTAACTGGTTACTGGGGGTCAGTAACTGGTTACTGGGTGTCAATAACTGGTCAGTAACCGATTACTGGGGGTCAGTAATTGGTTACTGGGTGTCAATAACTGGTCAGTAACCGATTACTGGGGGTCAGTAATTGGTTACTGGGTGTCAGTAACTGGTCAGTAACCGAATACTAGGAGTCAGTAATTGGTTACTGGGTGTCAGTAACTGGTTACTGTGTCAGTAACTGATTACTGGGGTTAATAACTGGTTATTAGGGGTCGTTAACTGGTCAGTAACTGGTTATTGGGGGTCAGTAACTAGTTACAGGGGAAATTCCGGTAACCGGAGTCCGACGGTCGGGAAAATTCCGATGACCGGAGTCCGACGGTCGGGAAAATTCCGGTGACCGGAGTCCGGCGGCCGGTGACCGGAGTCCGAGGTTCCGGCCAAGTCTTTTCATGTTGAAGAGGTGGGGGCAAAATAGTCTTAAAATAATATGGTTTGTTAAGACTTTAGTAAAGATTTGTGCATTTGGGCATAAAAATGGTTACCTTATATTGGAATAGGCTAATACAAAATATTATCATTGGAATGAAAAATAAGGGGTTTGAATTAGTACTAAATGGGTATTTTCTCATATTAATATGAGATGCATCTTAATTAATCTTGATTGTTATAGTAACCCAACTGCAACACTTTGGAAAAGTGAAGAGATTGATGATGTATTGGCTCCGTACATAACCATGTTCTCATCAAGAGGTCCAAATCCTTTGAATCCCAACATTCTCAAGGTGACTAGCTCGCTCTTGATTCTAGCTATCATATTGATGAAATCTTGGTTTAGCAAGAAGAATGATCGATAATGCAGGTGATGATGCTTAACTTATGGCCTTCTGCAGCCAGATTTAGCGGCTCCAGGAAGTAACATTCTAGCAGCAATTCCCCCAAATGATCGAGATAATAGTAACACTAGATTTGAATTGATGTCTGGGACATCAATGGCGTGCCCCCATGCTTTGGGTGTTGCTGCATACGTCAAATCAATCCACCCAGAATGGTCACCAGCAGCTATCCTATCGGCTCTCATCACTACAGGTTTGTTTTTACAGCAGTGTTCACCTAATTAGTTACTGACCAACTAAGAAAATCATGGTCAATCACTGTTGGATTTACATCTAAATGTTAAAAACAAAACAACTATACTTAAAAATAATTCTTTCCTGAAACTCTTTTTAAGGGAGAATAAGGTTATGCTGAAAAACCTAGCTAACCATCCTTGTGCATTTCCAATATTTTGCAGCTAAACCTATGAGTGTCCATACCACCCCGCACGCTGAATTCGCATATGGAGCTGGCCTAATAAACCCTTCTAGGGCTCCATTTCCTGGTTTGGTATATGATCTTGAACTACAAGACTTTATATATTTTTTGTGTTCAAAAGGATACCGCGGAAAGGAATTAGAAGACATAACCAAGGACAAGACTATCTCATGCTCATCAAAATCTACCAGTGAAACAACCTACAATCTGAACTACGCTTCTATTGCTCTTTGTATAAAGGATCCGGAATCATTTAGTGGGATCTTCCATAGGACTGTCACTAATGTTGGATCGCCGAATTCCAGATACAAAGCTGAAGTGATGGCTCCACTGGGACTCAAAATCAGTGTGGAACCGAATGAGTTATCGTTCACATCTCTCCAGGAGAAGAAATCTTTTGTAGTCAGAATTGAAGGGCCCATTGAGAAATCAAATATAGTCTCTGCGTCTATGGTGTGGGATGATGGTAATTTCCAAGTCAGGAGCCCCATTGTTGTCTACATGGACTTCTAATTCAGAGGCGTGTGACTATGTGGTGTACGTCTTAACAAAATAAATGAAATCACGAGCTTAATATTGGAAATTTTAAGCAATGTTGGTGTTGTTATTGTTTAGCTTTAATTTGATACGAAACAAACAACTAGAGAGAGAAATCTTCCGGACAACCTAAATTTACATCATCAAATAAGACAGCTAGCTGCAATTAGTAGGAAATTAGCCAGTCATGTGTGTCCATTAGGGAGAAGATGATGTTCATGAGCAATTGAATCCGCTACGAAATGTGCTTCTCTAATTACATGTTAAAAGCCGATTGAAGTAAGCAATGTTTATATATATATAGGCTCTGATACCAAACACAAAAAGAAACAACAATACTAACTATTTTTTATTGATGGGAAGAAAGTTTCTTAGAAGAGGAATACAAGCTAGGAAAGAGAGCAAGGCTATCTATACGCCGATGTCTTCTCTTCTACAACCTAGGCTATATATACAATGAAAAAGTAACTATAGTTACTTAACTATAGTTACAAACATAGCATTTTCAAGATAAATCACTAACCATGGTTAAGTTAAGGTGACACCTCACTACTATTTACATACTTTATCTACTTACAAACACAAAAAGAAACAACAATACTAACTATTTTTTATTGATGAGAATGAAGTTTCTTATAAGAGAAATACAAGTTAAGAAAGAGAACAATGTTATTTATATGCCGATGCCTTATCTTCTACAAACTAGACTATATATACAATGAAAAAGTAACTATATATAGTTACTTTTATGTGTATGCTGGTGAACTTGCATTACGAGCCAAAGTAACTATCTATATGCCGATGCCTTCTCTTCTACAAACTAGGCTATATATACAATGAATAGTTACTTTTATGTGTATGCTGGTGAACTTGCATTACGAGCCAAAGATTGAGCTACTAAGTTATGAACCGTGCACCGATCGGAGCAAGGCGAGTAGAGTCGGCCGTGAATGCAAATGTAAGGGAAAACCAGTGGAAGTTTTTTCAAACTTCGATTGCAGAAAAGCAACTGGTTTTGTCTGGTAAGGGAATCATATTATTGGATCAACTATTCAGGGGACCCTGAAGACTTGCCATTGGAAAACAGCTCTTCCTATTTGTGAATTGTGATCATCATCATTATGCCCATTTGTCTCTAAAGATGGTGACATGTGACAACTTTCGGGACAAGAATCATTTTCATGTGACCTGGCTGTGATATGATCTCAAAGAAAGAAAAATTTAGATGATTGAGTGATATTATAGATCATACACGGGCAATCTGCTGTGCCTTCAATTTTGTAGATATGAAAATTGTGCAGGGTTTATTATTATTATTGGACATACTAGACAGTTGTCATACAGAATCAGTGGCTAAAGGTTAATAATTGGATTACAAGAACATATGTGTTGAAATTGCTCATAGTCTTTCTCAACCCTGTTGCTAATGAAAAGGGAGTGCAAATACATGTATCAGTAATACTTTGTTTACATATCCATCAACCAAATTGATTGTGATTCAAGTGGGGATTCCTCTAATTCTGTTGGATATTGAAGACAGTGACACAAATTCATAGATGTGTGTAGAAGATGAGCACTCTTTTTTCTGGGAAAGAATAATAATTGATTTTTTCTATTCCAATCCAGAAAGAGGAGGACAAGGACTTTCCATACCCAGACATATATTTGGATATGCACTGTTGAGTTTCTTTGGACAAAACTACCCTTAACTGTTTTAGTACAAAGACTGAAAGGATCCCTGTACAAACATCATTAATAGCTTTGTTTCAGGAAACTTCCTGAGGAAAAAGAAAGAGAGAGCAGGGTAGTCCTGTGATTTGGTTCAGAGAACTCAATCAATGTATATCAGAGGTAATTCTTCATTTCTACTCTTCTTTCTTATTCTTACTCACTGTCTCTGTTGCTTGGTCATTTGAAAGCCATCAGATTTGACTGTATTCTTGAATAGATGATTAACAGGTTGTATTATTGGTTTTCATGGATGACTTTCTGGGCTGCATTTGTTGTTTTATGGACATAAGTAATCTTGGATTATGTAGCGAAATGATTGGTTTGCCATACTGTAATCACCAGCTGGTTGAGAGTATGATATGTCTGATGATCAGTACAAGAGATAGTTGACCCAGCTGATCATTTCATCTATTTTACATGAACTTGAATCACAAGGTTTAGGATTTTCCAAATCTGGTGGATTTTGGATTGCTGAAATGAACTAAATAAGCTACATATTCAAATGGGTACTCTCACTACTCTGTACAGTAATTTTGGATTCTTTGCATGTAATAAGATGGAAATTTGGATTCGTTTCTTCTTCTTTTTTTGGAGAGAATTTGGAGTCTGAGATATGCTTTTGGTAGCTAAGTCTTACACTGGTGTTTGATTTGTCACTTTGTAAATTGCAGGTGACCCTTCTATGAACTGGAAGGGGACCTTTGGTTCTTTTGCAGACTAATTGAGCCGGCGTTTGCATCTTTGGGCTATAACCATGTCTGCTTATGGCCACCATATGGAGCAGGAATACTCCGCCCAGAGTCTTTCAAGTCGTGAAGGTTCTGGTATGTGACACCATTCTACAAATTTTAGAAATTTTAAACTTAATTAGGCTTGTCATAAACTTTGCTGATGGTGTGATATTGTGATTCTTATTGAAAAACTTTTGTGCTACAAAACAGCGTATTTGGAAATGAAAAAGAAATGCTGTGTTCCGAAACTGGAAAACTAGAATAAATGTTTGTGTAAACCCTCTTCTGCCTTTGAAATCTTTTCTCTTCTGCTGTATGATGTGGTGTGTGACTGTTGCTTGGGTAGACTAGTGAAAGATTTTAGCTTTAGACCATAAACAAAAGCAGGTTGACCTTGAGTAATCAACTCATGATCTTGTTCATGGACACAGAGAGGGCAAGCAGTTATGTAATGGAGTCAGGGTTCTACATGTCATCATTTGCTACAACGATCTTCATTGCTTCACTCGTTACAGTCGGGTTATTATTCATCACTTTGCTGATTGCACTGACGGTAATGCTGCAGTCTTGTGAAAGCAAGAGCCGTGGAGCTGTTGAGGCTCAGAAAGGAAGTTACGATTCAAATTACTGCCATCTCTTCTCTCTGCATATGGAACTCAACAACTTTGAGGCAGATCAGTTCCCTTCAGTATGCAGGGTTGTTGCTCTTCAGTACATCAAAGAAGGTCAATATGCAAGAGATTTAAATTCTACCATGTGGATGATTGAGGACTATTTTGGTAGTATTACCCCGCAACATGATGGGGATGTTGTGTTGATGGACGTTGATGACATTCTTTCTTCAGACCCCCAGTATAGTAATGTTTCCATGCACCGGTAATCTTCCTTCTAATATTTACGGAATTGTTCTTATCTGGTGTTTTATGAATTTGATTAGCCATGTTTACTGAATTCTATAGAATGGTCTTTTTGACAGATATGATCACTATGGTTGTAGTGATTGTGTGGAAGAGGCAAAGCATCTGAAGCACATGCTTATTCTTAGACTATACATGAAGCTTCATGCTAATGGATGGCCTTTGATTTTGTTATCAAGAAAACCAGAGACACATAGGAATACCTCCGTAGAGTACCTTGTAACTGCAGGATTCACAGCTTGGTCTTCATTGATTTTGAGGTATTGTTCAAGTCTTCAGATTCATCAGAACCATGAACGTTTTAGTCTAAAATAGCCAAATTTCCATTGTTTACCTTGAGCCATTACCATAATAAATAAATCCTGTATTCGATCTTTTGCTGTTGTAATGTTGATTGATATGGTTAGCAGATCAGAAGCTGAACTGCATATGGATAGCAGTGACTACTTCTCTAGACGAAGGGCTACAATGCAGAGAGAAGGATTTCGCATAATGAGCATCATAAGCAGTCACATGGATGCTCTAAGAGGGCCACTTTTAGGAAAGCGTATTTTTAAGCTTCCTAACCCACTATATCACAATCTTGAACATCAAATTGAGGACACACATACACCAAAATAGATCATTAAGTTTCATCCTGTACTTAATACACATTGCTTTTTATTCTGAAGCAGCCATGTAAATATCATTGTTGCTGCTTTAGAGTACTTGTGGTCAAGATATGTCATATACAAATATAGTTACAATTATTGTAAGCATTCTTCAAGGATTGTATGAGTTTTGCCAAAAATATAGTACATGGTTGCTCTTAAGATTGTGTACTCATTTTTATTGAGTTCATCACTACACTTCATCACAAGCTCACATGAGAATTTGCTTACAGACAACCCAAAACCTTACCAAAAACTTATTTTCCTAATCATTAGCAATGATTAAAGAAAATGCTACTTGCAAGAGCCGCCTAATAATTTGAACCAAAGATCAAGAGAAATCTGATATCCAAAAGAACACCAATAAAGTCGAAAGATAACAAGCATCCAGTATGTTACACCAAAGGCGAACCAACTGATTGCAGCCGCTGCAACCATGCAATCCTTACATTAGGCTTTTTCAGTTGAAGAAATATTTCCCTGTATTCCTTTTTCAGGAATACATCTAGTGCAAACAGATAGAGATCACTTCCTTGTACAACTTCCTCCATGGCATCAAGACAGTCGATGCACTCTCCAATGCTATAAGTGAGCTTGGCTTGTCTAAAGGAAATTGGTACAGCATCAAAATGTTCAATGTTCCCAGCTTGGTTCCCCATGCTACGTTCGTCTATGTTCAAAACAGATGCACTTGAATTCTCATTATTCTTGCTCCGCTTAGTTGGAGGTTCTGTGACTTCTGTCTCGCCAGTAACTGTTGTTCCATCAAATATGATTTCCAGTTTGTCAGTGAACTGAAGTTCTTTGTATCTAAAAGGTGCAGCTTCCGGGTTTGTCTGTAGCAAAACAAAACCAATATGCTTTACCAACCTGAGAGGTCATTAAAATATATCCACCAAGTGTTCAATCATATGGAAATACTTATATATTATACCTCCAAGTAGTTGGCCCAAACTTCTTCAGTTGCACCAAATTTTTTCGTCTTTGGATCCCATCCCATGGTACTTGTTCCAATAAGCTTAGACCAGACTCTCCATTGTTCCTTGGTGATATCCCAATGATTCTTCAACTGTAACCTATTATAACCAAGGCCTGTTCTTTGTTGAAAAGAATCGATAATAGTCTTCCAAGCATCCCTGGTGAAATGTGTCCTAGGCTTGTTACCCTTTAATGTCTCTTCAAATGCTCTATGGAATGCTGGTGTCCAAATGGCCTTTGCCTTTGTCTGGGATGAGCTAGATAAACTAGGTTCACTAGCAATTACTCTATGGTTTCTTAAATCAGACTGAACCATTTCAGCACTCCGTACAGGTGGAATGGCATGAAAACCATGCTCATCCTCAACGGCAAAGAGATGTTCATCCTCGGTGCCAAAAAGATGCTCATCCTCCCCCTCCACATTAGCGAAATCTTGTTCTTCCGATTGCATAAAGGAACTGTCTGAGTTATCATTCTGCTTCTTACGAGAATAAGAGATCTCCATACCTTCAGCATCTATAACTCCGGCAAAAATGAGCTCCAATTTGTCAGGGAAGGGGAGTTCTTTGTACTGAAACTGTGCTGCTTCAGGGTAAACCTGCGACAAAGAACTTGCAATTACTAATCTCATTTCACGAGCATACTCCCTGGTCTCTTTCTTTAACATCGCAACACTAGCTACTGTGAATCATAAACATACCTGTACATAATTAGCCCAATCATTCGCACTCGCACCAAACTTGTTGGTACTCGGATCCCATTTCATATTACTTTCAGCAACCACCTTAATCCACACTTTCCACTGCTTCTTTGTAAAATCCCAGTGATTCTTCAACTGTTTCTTAGTATACCTCACACCAGTCTTCTCATAAAACTTTTCCACGATATTCATCCAACCCTCCTTATTAAAATGTGTCCCCGGTCTATTCCCTTTCGAAACCTCATCTAGACAAAGATCAAAGAATATTTTGCGGTGCGCAGGCGACCAAGTAGCTTTCTGGGTTGATGAGCCAACCATCTACAAACTCCAATTGTTCTGCCATTACATATAATCATAATTCAATTAATTTCAGACTATACCATAAAAACAAATGTAAGAACAAATGTAAGAGCCTATGAATCTCTTTCATAACCCCAAATTGATTAGTGCTGGAAATGCAATGAAGAAACTAAAAGGCAAACTATCCAGATTGGGGTTCAGTTAGTACATTTTTCCAGCAAACCAAAGATGAAAACTTTATGACCCCAAACTATAAAATGTAATGACAACATAAAACCCAGATGAAATTGGATTGCATACAATCAGATCAAACAGAGACCTTTAAAATTTACAGTAATTCTGGAGCTTAATTACATGCATATGTAGGAACAATCTTTGTGAATCTAAAATAAGAATTGAAACGAAATAAATTAGATTAGTAATGCAGAAAAAATTGAAATAGGGAGAGAGAAATTCCATACCTGCGATTAAAAGGGCGGCAATTGCACTTTGCAGTTGTACGCATTAATATTTGGGGAAGAAGATGAAGATGGTCACTGAAGCTGCAAACGACGTCGTGTTGTACTTCGCTACCCAATTTTCTCTCTCTTTAAATTGGCGCCGGGTTAGTATATCTTTTCGTATTAAATAGTGGGCCCCCGACCCGACTAGGCCCACGGAACCTCGATCCGCCTAGCCCGCAAAAAGACCATTCCGACTTAATTTTTATTTTATTTTTTTGAATTTATTTTATTTTCAATATGTTCATTACCAGTTAGCTCCCAAGTCATCTATCTTGGACAGATTTAAGGACAGCCTCGCGTAGCTCAGATTTCAGGTGTCAATGCCATTTTCATCTTTATTATTTCTGTCAGACATTGGAATAATTCAGGTTCTGAATTCGAATATAAAGCTAAGATCAGAACAACATACTTGTTTTCGTTCCATTAGGAATTTGTAAAGTATTCCAGGGATTATAACTTCACAAAGTTTGTGTAACCCTGATTGGTTCTTAGTTATGCTAGTTCGTATTGTATTTATTGAGGGAAGGAAAATGTTTTCTGTAGAATACAATTTATGAAGATTGTATTAATTCTACACAGGTATTCTACTTCCCTTTCATATGTTGCGAAATTTGGAATGGCATCTGCACATTGTTGAGCTTATTTGCTCATAGCAAATGTTATATACATGCATTTTTTACATGAATACAGGCATTGACTAGGCCACTGTCCTTTGTTATATATAAGGTTTAGATACAAATGATAAAATGGACCTCAAAATTGTCAGACTAGCTTAGAAGAATCAAGCAAGTAATTGCAACAAGTCACAGCTATGAAACCTTACCTCTTCAAGTATATTCATCATCAGTCAATTGAATAAGCTACCTACAGATAGAGAAGAGGGTACTGATATCTCAGCTCCACAGTAAGGGGATTAGTAGTGTTTACACGGAAAGAGAATAAGAGATGAGGGTGGGTAATTAAGTGGGTTGTGTGGTGCAGTTTACAAGGGATATTCTTTGATATGATCTGCATTATTCAAACTTCATTACTTGATTTTGTAGCAAAACAAATTGAAGTGGTTGGTTTTCAGATCTTTCATTGCTTTTACTCTGCTGCAGGCCCCTTATACTTTGGGACACTTGACCATACAATATCATATGAGTTATGCATGAAATGATGAAATCACAAATAAGGTTGGCATTGAAACCCATGCATTAGGTAATATTCGTGGGTTTATACCTATCTAAGAAAAATTCACAGATAATATTCATTTACAAAATATTGGGTAAAACTCATACCTACACCCAATTACCCATTTCTATTGAGGGGGCTGTTGTAAATTTGCAGGTCAGTTCAAACAGAACCCTAAAATCAGAGCAGAGAAATAGCAGCATTACTACGCAAGAGGAAAGCAAAGACCAAGACTTGACCAACCACCATATTCAAGAAGCCCATACCTCCAAGAGTGCTATCAGACTCAAAGCGAGTCAATGTTCTTGTACTTCTCTCGGGTCGGTGCTTGAGCTGGGCCAACCCGTTTCAGTCACAATCAGAGGAATGTTCTCGTGCCCTGCGACGGCCATGGCGGAGATGACGGCGTCGACCATCATGCTGAAGAGGTTCCAGTAGTGGACTCTGGTGGCCATGTCGTCACGGAAGCTGAAGGGGTGCTCCTGAAAGAGAGGGAACCCGATTGGAATCTCGCTCCGGAGGCGGTAGAGGTTGTAAGGGTAGACGTTGACGAAGAAGGAGGAGTTGGTGTCGCGGAGGAACTGGAGGAGCGGCCGGATCACCGTCTGGAGCGGCGCGTCGATGAACTGCGCGGCAGAGGGAGGGAACGGCGCCGTGACGACGTTGACGAAGGGGAAGGTGGTGGAGACGGCGATCTTACAGATCCCGAGGTCGAGGAGCGCCAGGTGGACGTTCTGGATCGCGTGTGAGAACTGAGCAGAGATATTTTGGGTATGTGGGTGTTATCTGAGTACCACAGTTATTACCCTTACCCAGTTTATCACACCGGGTTTTTTTTAACATACCCATACTCACCCATTAATGAAAATAGATATACCCATTACTCAAAATTAAAACCCAATACATATTTTACCCATGGGTTTTAATACCAACTTGAATCACAAAAGGCAAAGCTAGATGAACAGTTCTGCATGCAAGAACAGTATTCCATGCTATAAGATCAGCAGATTATCGAATCCCTTCATTAGTCAGCAACTTAATACTGCTGTAAGCTACTGATTCAATAATGCTGATGTTAAGATGTGTTTGCTGTTTCAATAATCACTCATTTAACCCTTTTGAATGCTTTGACAGTGATTGCATTAGTTAACTAGCAACTGAATCGGTGAATATTGTTAGAACCAATTTAATATCCGTTCAAAACAGTATATATAAAATAATGATATTAAAACGAAATTGTAAATAACAATGAAATAAAACAAAAAACACTAACTTGATTGATTAGATAGAGGCTTGCCGTGCGGTGACTTAAGACAGAAATTCGTCCTCGCTTGTGCTGTAGTTTCAGACGTCTATCGAGATGATATAACTATCCGATTCAGGTTCTTAGTTTGGCATTGACCATACAATATCATACTGTTATCTTTTCCTTCTAGCAGAACCTAGCTAGGTATGATCACTTTAAAGAAGCTCAGAAGATTGTGAAGGAGGTGAAGAGTAGTTTTTCCGACAACCCAGAAAAATCTGCCGAACGAGGAAGGCTAGAGCAAGTAGCGGAGCACAATAGCATTGCCTTAAACATAATCTCCCGAGCTGGAGTCCGTTCATGTGTAATGGATATCAAATGTTTTCACCACTGTTGAAAGCTTTGAGTTGCACCATGAAAAGTAGTCATAGTTGCCATTCCCATACAGACCTATATAGGAGCACAAACCCGCCTTCTAGTTTATAAGCCATTCATGTATAGGCATTGTGCAGGTGAGCAGTTTCCATAGTGTGTTGTGATCATTTATCTCAATCAATAGTTGTGCAGGTGAGCAGTTTCCATAGTGTGCTGTGATCAGTTATCTCAATCAATAGTTGAGGTTACTTATATTCCTTTTGTTAATTTTCAGCATGGATGTTGTACAAACCCCTCATCAGAGGTAAATGAATCCCATAGATAATCAATCACACAGAATAGTGGTTACTACAATTGAAAGGGTAGTGAACTCCCACAATTAAAGACATCCAAACAGGCAAAAACCAAGAGTCGCAATGCAAACACTAGAAAGCATGTAATTTGAGGTCAATTTCCAGAATTTGAGATACACAAAGATCCATATGCAATAACCAAAAACCAAGGGATATTACTCAATCAAAAACAACAGAAAGCAACTATTTTTCACACTAATTTCTCTGCAAACACTACTGAAATCTCTCATTACAACATTGATGTACTTGAAACACATGAAGGACCAGCTGATCCATTGACTACATCACCAAGAACTGCGATCAATCTCTACAGAAATCAAACTAAAAGCAGCAACCCACAAACAATCAAAGCCCCAACACTTGAATTCTCCACAAACAATCCCAATATGATAATGGAGCCTCAAAATTGCAGGTTACTTGAAACAGAACCCTAAAATCAGAGCAGAGAAATAGCAGCATTACCACGCAAGAGGAAAGCAAAGACCAAGAATTGACTAAGCACCATCTTGAAGAAGCCCAAACCTCCAAGAACGCTATCAGACTGAGAGCGATAGTCAACGTTCTTGTACTTGTTGGTCATATTCGCAAACAGAATCCCCCAATTGCGTCCCAGCCTCACTTGCTTATCAATCAGCTCATAGATGTACACCTGAGCCACCCCTTCTTTCCGGAGCGGAGTGCCCCGACCCGACTTCAGATGGCCCAACAGCCCCTTGATGTATATCTCCGCGTAAACCGGGGTCGCCTCCACTTCCCTCGGGTCGGTGCTTGAGCTGGGCCAACCCGTTTCAGTCACAATCAGAGGAATGTTCTCGTGTCCGGCGACGGCCATGGCGGAGATGACGGCGTCGACCATCATGTCGAAGAGGTTCCGGTACCGGACTCCGGTGGCCATGTCGTCACGGAAGCTGAAGGGGTGCTCCTGAAAGAGAGGGAACCCGATCGGAATCTCGCTCCTGAGGCGGTAGAGGTTGTAAGGGTAGACGTTGACGAAGAAGGAGGAGTTGGTGTCGCGGAAGAACTGGAGGAGCGGCCGGATCACCGTCTGGAGCGGCGCGTCGATGAACTGCGCGGCGGAGGGAGGGAACGGCGCCGTGACGACGTTGACGAACGAGAAAGTAGTGGAGACGGCGATCTTGCGGATCCCGAGGTCCAGGAGCGCCAGGTGGACGTTCTGGATGGCCGGGAGGAGGAACTGGGAGAACTCCGGCGTGGACTCGAGGACGTCGTTGCCGACGGAGATGGCAGCGATCTTGGTGCGAGGGAAGAAGGGGACGACGTGCGCGTAGAGCCACCGGAGGGCGTTGGTGCGGTTGGCGGCGAGAGGTGGGACCAGGGCGTTGGGGATGGTGAGGAGGAGGGAGGTGTTGGAGTAGAGGAAGCTAAGGCGCGGACGAGGTTGGGGTCGGAGACGTCGAGGCGGAGGGCGGCGAGGCCGAGGGAGGTGACGGTGGAGGCCACGCGTTCCGGGAGCGGAGGGGTGGGGTAGGTGGCTGCGGTGGAGGCGGAGTATGTGGCTCCGATGATGGTGGAGGAGACGGCGTCCGGCGAGGCGGTTGCGGCGAGGAGAGAGAGGAGGGTGATGAGAGAAACGGGGGAGAGAGAGAAATGGGAAGCCATGGCTGAAGAGAGAGAGAGAGAGAGAGAGAGAGAGAGAGAGAAGCGAAGAGAGAGTCTTGGAGAATTTGCAGGGGTTTTAGCCTCCGGGTGTGAAATGTGAGGAGGGAGGTTTGTTACGCGAGTCGGTTAGTTACGGGGAGGTGTGAGGATTATTGGCGGGAAAATTCAGAAGGGTGTGGAATGCGATCTGCGTGTGTGAGTTTGTTAGGGAGGAATCGGGTCGGTTAGAATGTGAGGTGGGATCGTGTGCGACGTACGTACTCTGAGCTTTGTGCGGGCATCGATTGGGCCGTTGATTTTCACTGGGATGCTTAGATTGTTCTGCTTGAAGGAAATTTTTGACTATACAATCAATATTACAGTTTTTATTTCGTCAACCAGAGAAATAGTAAATTCTCCATCAAGTGTCCACGAAGATAATTACGGTGTATTAATATGAATTGTGTGAATTTCTTGATTCGGTAGATGTTCAATAAAAATCTTTTTTTTAGAGTATTAACGACGATATCTCATGTCAAGGGATCATGTCAGAACGTTTCCTCTCCCTAACCACCAAGAATGAATTGAGATTTAACACTTCAAATTCTACACAACGTAACTCTACTATAAATTTATGAACGTGTTTTATAATTTGCTCTAACTACGCCGAACATATTAGAATTTTGGACATGTGCTCTGTCACGCACATCAACTAATCTTAAGGTGTTAGACCGGAGAGCTGAAACCTTTTGTTCAAATTTTCTTCCTCCCTTGGGCTCTGAATGTAATATGTTGATGGGAGACCTTACTCTCCTAGCGGAGCATGTCAATGTGATTGGAACTTGTAACGGAGCACCTGTATAGTTTGGGTTTGAGAGTTTTCGACAACGCCTTTATCAAAGAACATAGTAGAATAGTAGTAGCAACTTATAATGGAAGCAATGTCTTAATGTGCCCTGGAGACCTAGCCCTAGTAATACGATACGTGTGATGAACTTCAATTCCATCGGGTTCAATAGTTTGTGAACAATTTCATCACCTTGTTTGATATGTCCAAGTGAATTACATAGTGTTTCAGATTTCAACTAGACCAATCTACGCAAGTGATACTAGAATTCTGAAGGATGAGAGGGCCAGGCAAGATCACTCCCTCCAACAAGACACGCCTGCTCTCATGAGCTCAGTGCTCCATTTGACACAAGTAATAAGAAATAACGATTGCATAACTCCTATGCTAGGGCACCAGGATCAAGTACCAAGCAACATGTAAAATATAGAAAGCGTAAGGTGATCGAGGTGTCTCATCGAAGCCTCATGACTTGAAAACCTTGAGACGGAATGACGAAGCCTAAAAGACGTTATAATATTTAAATAAAAACTATCATGTTCCTTAAGACCTCGTTTGGTTAATGGAAAGTAACCGTTAGGAAAAGAAAGTTATTCATTTCATGCGTTTGGGAATACTGAAGGAAAGGAAATACTTTCCTGAAGGTTGGAAAATATGAGAGAAAGTTGTTCATTCCAAAATCCATAGGAACCATTTTCCCATCTTTTTTTTTTTGCATTTATTACTCACAATATATTATTTTAATCAACAACTTTCCGGATGATTTTCCTTATGTTACCAAACATCGAAACGAAAAGTCATCAGAAAATTTCATTTCTCTTCTCTCTCACTTCCTGTAGGAAAGACAAGAGAACTACTTTTCTTTCTACGAACCAAACGAGGCCTAATAGTTTTGGTCTTGTACCGGACAACAATTCTAATCTAGCAATTGATTCTCCAGACAAAATCAAAGCCGCCAATGGGGCCTTGTTGGTAGTCCAGTATAACAAGCTGAATTTGACTGAATGTCACAATCGCCGTTTCCCCGGAAACTACAAGGCCGGAATGATGCACCCGGAAGATGATAGCTGCTTCTTGCCAATACCTCCAATTCCAAACAAGCAGACTGATTCAAGATGCCTAAAATGGCAGTTAACACCAAGATTAGTCCTAGCTAAGAATATAGCAATCAAGCCACACAGTTTGTAGGAGCCCAACACAAACCCAACTTATAATCGTACACAGTAGTGCAGTACACTGATGTTAAACAGTAATAAACACTGGACTTGCTTGATCTTTGATCTTCTGCCAGAGAATCCTGCCCATACAGAGGAACTGGAAAACCCTGTGAAGGCGAAATCAACAAAATATATTGAGCCAATGTGGCAAAACTGGAGAGTATCCCCAGAAAACAAAGTAGACCACCAAATCTACAACTTTCAAACCTTGAGAAGTACTAGTTTTAACCAAAAACAGAAACATAGAAGTTATAACCTCTAGAACAGGAACCGGAACTGGAGCCGCAACCATTCATATTCGGTGTTCGACGAAAGAAGATTGTGATGAGAAAGGAGGAGGCTAGAGTCTGAAAGAAAAAGATGAATGAGGCATGGCTTGGCTGAGACTCGATAGCTCTTATATATAGTGAGTATGAGGGTCACATAAGTTAGGGTTTCAAGAATTGGAAGGTTGACTGGGATTGAAACTTGTAATGGATGCCACCGAAGTTTGCAGAAGATGGAAAATAAGGACGATTTGAATTCAAAACTCAGAGCTGACTGACACATTGTTCAGAAATGCAGGTTTGACTGTACTGAAGATTTTCTGCACACTAGTTTTAGCAAATCTTTTATCAGGCCTGCTCACCTGCGGGAGAGTATTTACGGGACAGAAAGGGACAGATGAACGATGGTCTTTAGATTTAAATGAAACTGATCCGAGGGCTGAAACAAATTATACCTCAATTCGTGAGTTCACACCTTATCATTCTTGCTCTCCTTTCAGTCCTCTCTCTCTCCCCCCGCTCTCTCTCTCTCTCTCCGTACCGGTTAGAAACCCAGCCGAGGTGCACAGTAACACCACCACCACCACCACCATAGCTACGACGAAGAGCAACGAGTCTAATTCTTTGGGGTTTCTTCAATTTGAACTATTATGATCCAAAAACTCGAAACTCTGAGCTGGCAAATGGGTTGCTCCTCCTCCCTTCCAAGTAAATTTGGATCCCTTATAGCTTACCTTTCTTGGGTTTTGCTGTTTTGATCTAATTAATCTCAGCTTTTCTTCCTGGGTCTGTTTGATTGGATCAATTGTTGATTTCTGAGCTGAATTGATAGAGTGAGAGTTGATTGGTTCGATTAGGTTGTGGGTGTTGTGTTGAGTGTTTGATTCGAAAGTTTGGTTCTTTTTGAGGAATTTATTGCAGAAAAAGGTTCTTGGTGGTTGGTTAGGCATAATGAGGAAGAGAGTAGAGCTGCTGACACCAAGGTTTCTAACCGGTACAAAGATCCCAAGCGCCGCCGCTTCCGAGGCCTAGGGCGCATGCGCATCTTCTGACGTCACCTCGCCTTCACCGTCACGAACTGCCCATCCTCCCCCTCGACCGAAACCACCGTGCTCAGTTTCGAGTCTTTAACGTCCGACCGCTGTCATACATGGACTCATGGAGTGGTCGGCGAGAAGAGAGCGGAGAGAGAGGACTGAAAGGAGAGCAAGGAATGATCAAGTGTGAACTCACAAATCGGGATAGATTTTGTTTCAGCCCTCAGATCAGTTTCATTTAAATCTAAAGGTCATCATTGATCTGTCCCCGTAAATACTATCCCGCAGGTGAGCGGGCCTGATCTTTTATTGAGGTTGGTATGAAGTATGAACTTCATGGACAATAGGTGATTAATGATGAGATTTCCCTCTAGCATATAACTAGTTTTAGAGGAAGTGTTATATATACATAGTGTGTTATACTCTACCAAAACATGAACACTTTGAACGTACATAATGACTTTAAACTTTTCAGTGTGACAAAGGAAATCCATATACAAATGATTCAAAGATCAGGCAAAAACGATTTCATAATAGTGACCGTACTCTCCACTTCCTCTAGGAACAACAAAAAGAAAAATCTTTGGATTTTCTTATCTCTCAGTGAACTTGCTGTCTATTCTATAGAAGTCTAAATAGGATTTAAAAAAGAAGAAAAATTAGAAATACGGCAGAGACTTAAGAGTTCTATCCATTCTCCAGTATATCCACATTAAGGGAGAGATGAACAAGGTGCATCCGCTCTCAAGGTAGTAACGATCCTAACCATATCTAAACTAAGCCAAACGTGTATTCAAATAATCAATGAATTTGATCAAACTATCATTGGTAACATTCAAACATGGCACGCCCATCATATTCGTATCTGCACATCATCTCGTTCTGCACAGAAGACTAAAGACCGGTCATCACTGGAAAACCTGGACAAGAACACGATCAATCATAAACATAAATTCTTGAAACAATTCAACGGCTAAATAGCAACAAGGTGAGAAACTACTAATACTCAAGATTAGCCACACCCACAAAACTGTTTTTCATTATGTTTTTGACTACCAGGCACTTGGTTAACGAGCCAACAAGACATGGCTATCTTGTCAAGTTCTCTCATGGCTTTGAGCCTATATCATACTGGTGCTGTGACATTATATGATAAATGCTGTATTAAAGTTAATACTTACCATTGTTGATCTTCTTTCACTTAAAGAGGGAGCAATTGTTGCCAAGTTCGGATCATTTCTATGCTTGCCCCAGGCTTCTTCAAATTGCAGACCTTTGCATCTGCAAATCAAAAGTATACAAAATGATAATCACAAAGGAGGTTCATGTAAGTTCTGTGAATATGTATAGTAGACTAGTCCTTACTGATGGAGCAGGATCAGTATACGACTGACAAGATTTCTAATTTCTTCACGAGACCTTTTCAGTGCTGCTTCTTTGTGCAAAGTAGCAAGTTCATCTACCAACCTGAAGCCAAGCAATGAATTAAATAGTACATTTAAGGGAGACTTTATAACATAGAAGAAATGGCTGCAAATTGGAACTATACAATATCTTGAAGCTCGCTTTCAACCAGAGCACATCAATTAGGTCTAATAGCAAAAACTATTGCGCTTCCGATGGGCAGTAACTAGATAATAGCCTATTTAGGTACTTCCCACATGCCACAACAACCTTCTAGAATAGAATGCACGACATGCAATTGTGAGGCCCAAATCATATTTGTGCTGTTTACCTTTCCACATATGGTGTATTCCTAATCCATGTTAGCTTTATAACTGTCTCAATCTGTTTGAGAACCTGCAAAAACATATACACGTAAATACTTCTTAAAATTGCAAAATTTCATCACACAAACAGATCGATGCTCACCAGTAAAACAGTCTCATCATCATCAGCATGTATCCACTTAAAGAAAAGAGGGAAAATGCGCCTGAAATGAGCTAGTAACACCAAACCCACACCAATAAAAAGTGGCTCTACATAGCGAAGCCATGCAACACGGCGCTCCTTGTTCCTAGGCTGGCGCTCCAGGTGACTTAACATCTCATTTAGAATTTTATCAAACCTATAGATTATAATGAAAAAGGCTATTAATTGATGGTATATGAACATGCAGTAACTGAACAATAAAAGCATTTAGCTCAACTCTCATGGTTGAATAGATGACAGGCAGCACACTAGAATTTTAAGTATCTTAACAAACATTTAACTGTATGACTCCATTCAAATAAAATGGCACATGAAGTCATCAAGTTTGACATTATGACCCAAACAAAGTATTCTGACTGTACTGTATAGTGTATCTGGTAAGAATTTTCTACAGGAATACGAAAATTATTAAAAACAAAGTGAAAACCAAGCTATGATGAGGAGATCATTTTCATTTTTTCATACAAGTTTCTCCTTCATGCTGTTTAGTTTTTCTATGAAGATGTCCCTGTACAGCCGTATAACTATATACCTCGCTCATGTTCCTTCATTCATAAATAACACACAAAAACCTAAGAAATACACACATCACGAAGTATTTAGAATATAAGTGTACCATGCACTACGAGGATCACTCTGCTGCGTACGAGTCACCACAAGTACTGACATCTCCACCACAAGATGCCATATCTCGTCACTAGAAGCAATATTCTGGCGGCATGCATCAAGAATTGCATCTTGACACCAAGCTAGATGAGCAGCATCTACACTTTTCACGATATGTATAAAGCTTATCATGCCTTGCCCCTGAAAGAAAACACACAAGGAGTATCATCCATCTACCTTTACACATGTATACTTGCATGTCTTCCATCACTTAGTTTCCCTTCTATCAGATTTCCCACAACACATGAAAGTCCAACCTCTATGAGCTTCACTCCTCAAAAAAGAGCAACTGTTTGAATAAACACTAGGTTGAAACTTGACAGGAGAATACCTTGAGTAATATGTAATTTTAAATTTCAGCCAAAATTGTTAAGTTTTGTTGCTTCAAACTTCATTTTAAACATAAAAGTTAAAAGCAATCACTTAAGCACCAATTTCCGTGGCCTAAAGTTTCTGTTTTGAAAAGAGAAAAAAAAAAGCGGCAAAACACACCCTTGGTAATCCTTGAAAGCAATGCTACATTACATTACATATAAGTGAGTGATTCAGCACATTTTCACCGCATATCAAACCGAAATCTGAACAAGCATGAATAGAAAAGGCATACTTTAACCTCCGGCGACCAATGATCCAGAGCCGTCAAACCGCAAGGGACAGCCAAAGCACACAACTTCCCCGAATGCGAATAATCAATCTACAAAACCACAATCATCAATCACATTATACAAAATCCACAGCCAAATTCCAAATAACCATCACAATTTTTTTTTTTTTTTTTAAAGGTTAAAAAATATCACACCTGAGTAACAAACCACCTAAACTGATAAGCAGCCACAACGGCAAACCCAACCGGAACCCTCGCCGACGCTGCCGAGACCTCATCCCCGTCCGCCGACTTATCAATCGAGCTCTCCTTGATCCTCTCCTTCAGCACCGGCATCACCTCCGCCATCAACTCCGCCACCAAACCATCACCAGATTTCCCGCCGTAATCGGAATAAGCTCTCGAGAATTCCAGAAACGCCGAGTCCGCGGCGGCCGCGAGGTGCTTGGGGATCCACGTGAGAAGCTCGTGGGCTGAGGATTGAGAAGTCGAGAGTAAAGCACAGGCGAGAGTGAAGTCTCGGATTGAGGCGCGGAGGTTAGCTCCGTCAAAGTTAGGTTTCCGAGGAAGGAGCGGCTCCAGTAGCGATTTGACGGAGACGGCAGTGCTCTGTGACGGCGCTTTGCTCAGGGCTTCGGAGATCGGCTCCGATAACCTGAAATTAAAAAAAAAAATTAGAAAAAATAGAGAAAAAGTGAGTGAAATTTTAGGGAGGGAAAAGTTGAGGGCTTTACTGAAGGAGAAGCTCGTAGAGGTCTGAGGACGATTTCGACATTTCCGATTCAGCTTTTCGCGCCGTCTGAACTGAACTCGCTACTCTCTGGGTTTCTCTGTAATTTGATTTTGATTGCACTTAAACGGTGAGCCCACGTCGTTTAACCTTTTTAAGGTGGGACCCTCCGGCCCGCATATGCCCATTTTTCCATTCCACCTAGCGGGCCTTGGGCTCCGCCTAGCCCGCTTGGGCCCGTTTCTGATTATGGGTATTTTATGACGTTGGCGAGTCTGTACGGTGGGACAAAATAATGCCTCGTGGTTTTGACGTTACCGGGGTCATCATGCAAATCAGGCGCGTGCGCTTTTAGTTTTACTATGTCCACTCCCACAAACCTGGAGTGGATACGGGCACCCATGGAGATGTTCTTAACTCTTAAGTCGAACGTTGAGTGCACGTAATCGGATGTGTGGTCCTAAGTTCCTAACCAAGTAACCATGGTGCATTTCAATGCTTTCATTCTACCTTGTCTTTTTTTTGTCATATACTTTTAGAAAAAAAAAAATTCTTTTTTTGTTGTATACTTTTAGAAAAAAAAATATTTATGGCGCAAATTTACGAATCTCGACACACATGGTAAATCGTATGACGCGATAAATTATATGTTACACAGTCGTTAAAAAAAATTCAAAAGTCTAAAGTTCAATCATAACCGGCAAACGTTACAGAACACATATGAATCTTGACAGATATAGTAAACATATGCAACGGAAGTTACGACTTATACAACAAACAAATAAACTGTCTGACTAGTCACCTGACAGATGAGTTGATAAATCAGTCTTGTGGCTTTAGAATTACCGTTTTCAAATAAGGGCATCTCCATCTTTTGGTCTACAACCTAAACCTAAATTCAAATTTTAGGTCACCCAAGTTCAAACCTAAAATATATTTTAATCATTAATTATTTTTATATCATTGTTTAACCACACATATAGTTTTCTATTAATAAAATCTGGCAATGACCTACACCAACTAAGCTCATAAATTATAGGTTTTGCCCTATTTGGTTAAGTCAAAATAGGACACTATTTAGATAAATCCTATTTTAACTCAAGTTGCATAGTGGATTGAAGATGAAATTTTACAAAACCTAAACCTATTATGAGTTTTAAACCAAAGGTTGAAGATGCTCTAATGAGTTTAATCTATCACTTCTGTTCAACATACGAGTTTGTTGTATATCCGAGCCTCCAATGTTCAAACACTAGAAACTTTACGTTGCTACACCACACAGCAGGGGAAACTTTGTTCTCTCTTTCATCTAAACTTTGATTCAAACGGCCATGACTCACAAGTCACAACTGCATTTCTTTAGTACTTTATCAAGAGTGAAACTGTGAAACTGAAGAAGAAGAAGAGGGGGTCAACGTGTAAATTTATCGCAAACACAGGGGCGGAAAAAAGCCGCGTAATGGAGTCGTCAGTTGCACAGACAAGGTGGAGCCAAAGTTGTCACCAGCGCGGATATTATAAATATTTTTGAGGCGTTATAAGAAGAATTAAATCACTCATAAAATCTCTCTCATTGGATGTTTTTGAGGGGGGCCTAGTCTTTCTAGTTGTTCTATAATTTCAATCATCGTCTTCCTCCACTCCTCTCCATCCGCTCGCTGCAAAAAGCGCTCCGGATCTCATTCCCTCTCATTCCCGTCACCCATTTTCCTTTATTCTCCCATTTCAATTTTCAATACCAACTTTTTCTCCCTACCCCATTTGTTTTTGATTAGTCAGCCTTGAAAGATCCACCATTTTTTTTTGCTCACAGAGCTCCAGAGGGTATGTTTGTTTTGACTGCTGTAGAATTGTTTTGACTTCATTTTCAGCTGGATCTTTGTTAATCTGGCTTTGCATTATTGAGTTGTTATTGTTTGGATCAGAGATCAGCTGTTTGTGTTTTGTGGAGCTTTTTGGATCAGTTTTTGGTAAAGCTGAGGAAAAGATTTGATTTTGAGTTTTGGGTTTTCTATCTTTGTGGTTAAAGTTGTCAAGTTCTGTGACTTTGAGGCTTTATCTTATCTGAGTCAAAGTAGTTGTTGCATGACTTGCATTCATTACTTCTAATAAGTTTTCAAATTCCCTAACTTTGAAGCTTCTCTGTGACTCTGTATTTTCTTTGATCGTTAGTTCTGACTGACATGTTTGCTGGGCTTGATTGTTCATTGCAGTTGAGAGGAGGGGAGTTCTTTGGGCCAGATCTAAGAAGCACAAGGGAATTATGTCTTTCATTGGCACCCAGCAGAAATGCAAGGCTTGTCAAAAGACGGTTTACCCAGTTGAGGAGCTTTCTGCAGATGGGATTTCCTACCACAAGTCTTGCTTCAAGTGCACTCACTGCAAAGGGACTTTGAAGGTACTCAACTTTCGATTCTGGCGCATAATGTGTAGCTTAGTTCTTTGATTAGATTTGAATCAAAGTGGTTCTGTTGCAGAATGTTACATACTCTAGAAGATAATTGCTTTACTGCGACTCCCAACTTATTCAGTATATGCATTTTTCTGTAATCGGAATACTTATCCGGATTTCTAATACACAATGTGTAGGGTAGTATGAGGTTTCTAATCCCAAACCTTATATGCGACCAAAACTGTTGTGTATGAATCTAAATTTTAATAAGAAAGTTGTGATAATCTAGAGCAGTAACCCAATTCTTTATAGGTTGCATGTATTTATGGTTTATAAATTTTATGTTGACAGTTGAGCAATTATTCCTCAATGGAAGGTGTTCTGTACTGTAAACCTCACTTTGAGCAACTCTTCAAGGAGACCGGAAACTTCAACAAGAACTTCCAGTCACGTATGTCTTCACATTTTTCCTGAGAATCTATCCTTGCTATTTCCACATTATTTTTTAGTTTACAAGTTTAATTTTCTATGAATTGCATTTGCAACAGCTGCAAAGTCAGCTGAGAAGCTAACACCAGAAATGGTAATTTCCCCACCACAACACTGCTTCACATTAAAGTTGGATTTGAACAATCAAATTTTGTTTTTATTTTATACTTTTGCTCTTTATTGGATTTGTGTTGACACTACTTGTCTAATGCTTGCATTTGTTTCAGACTAGGTCACCCAGCAAAGCTGCTGGTATGTTTTCTGGCACGCAAGAAAAATGTGCTACTTGTGGTAAAACCGCCTATCCACTGGAGAAGGTACAATCCCTTGATTTCTTTTTTTGGGTCTGTAACAATCCCATGATCTTAGTGGTGTTATCTTTTATTATATCTATATATTTCTGCTGTTGTCCTGAAAAATTTAAGTATTAGGTTGGCATTACCCTTTTCAATATTTTATTAAGTTGCTCACAGCCAAAGTTGTATGTACATTAGTTCCTACTAGAGTGCTAGTTACTTGGATTACTAACTTAAAAACGGGGATTTCTTTTATATAAAGGAAGTAGAGCGCAGCCAAAATACTAGAAAGGAACCTATAATGAATTGAGCAGTATTCCAATTTTACTCCAGAACCTGCAAGGATATCAGTAATCATCCCCCTGTTTCTGTAGGACTCCGCATCCCCTTCTATGAAATGCTTGATGCAGTAATGGTTTTCCTAGATGAAATCTTGTCTGTATTGTATTGCCCCCTGCTGACACCAAATTTCTACAACACAAATTGAAGAGATCAGATGAGTTCATTTGGGTTTTCTACACTACTGCAGGTGACAGTGGAGAGCCAGGCATATCACAAGTCGTGTTTTAAGTGTTCCCATGGTGGCTGTCCTATTACTCCATCAAATTATGCAGCCCTGGAGGGAATTTTATACTGCAAGCACCATTTCTCCCAGCTTTTCAAGGAGAAGGGGAGCTACAACCATCTTATTAAGTCTGCATCTATTAAGCGCGCAGCAGCTGCAACAGCGACAGCAGCTGCAGCAGCAGTTGCCAGCATTCCAGAAGCCTAAATGCCAAGTTTATAGTTTCTTTACATCTGCTTTCTTTTAAGAGTGTGTTCTCTTAGACGGTACGCTTGTCATGGCTGAGTGAGTAAACTTTGTCTGTCTTCTCTATTTTCTTTGGCTCAATGAACTTGGGCACATTCTTGTGTTTGCTTGATGTATGCGATGCAGACTGACAATTGTAAAACAACCTCTTTTTTCTCTCTTTCTATTTACGCAAGTTCATGTTACTTTTGCCAAAGAGATAGATATTCATGTTTGATGTTTCGCTCTTCAGCTGAACAGAGGTCACATGAGAATAGATGATAGGAGAGATTAAGTATTTTTGAGACAAGAGCATGCTGATGGTTTGGAAATGTATCCTAAAGAAACCAAGAAACAAACTGTTAATGAATGAGACACCTAATCAACCGAAATGAAAGGGAGACAGAGACAATGAGACACCTATGAAAAGAGAGATTAATAAATAGGGTAAAGGGGTGTGTTTTCTTATTTAGCTCCCTTTAAATAAGGATGTAGAGTTACTTGATGATCACCATATGAAACTTGATGATTATACATAATGACTGGGTGATCACTCCCAAGGTTACTTGGTGACCACTCTTGTTATTTTTTGGTGATCAATCTCAAATTTCCTACAAATACATAATGAACTCTAACTAATGAGTATTAGTATTACATGATCATGCCAAAATGATGATTATGTAGACAACCACACAATTTGTACTATCCCTATAACACACAATTTGCTTAATCCCCCTTGCTTATCTTGTATTCCAAATATTTCAGATACATAACCTTCAAGACTCTCGGTTAGAATCAACTCTTGCTCCGTATTCTAAGAGTGAAGACTCATCCATCACGCCTCCAGAAGCTTGGGGAGATGACAGATTATCTGATAATAAGTATACCAGTTTATGGGCGGATCTACGTTATGGGCTGTCTGGGTTGAAGCTTAGACAGAAATCTTATATGTAGTAAATAAGTACCCATGAAAACACTGAGAAGCCTTGGTTCAGTTGGCAACTTGACCAAATTATAACCTCTTTGTCGCAGGTTCTGGATATTTTTAGTAGTTTTTCTCACTTTGGTACCACAAACAACACAATTCTTCTTCATTCCTTCTTCAGTTACAATATTTTCTTACTTTATTTTTGCCCATTTTTTTTTTACTTTTCTCTCTTCAAATAAGAAATTCAAAAAAAAATTCTCATATAGTTCTTGCACTTCTGATAGTATTTCTTAAGGAAATTTTTTTTTTCCTTCGATGAGTTTTCAGTGGGTTATAAACCTAAAAAAAAAAATGTGCTTCTAACTAGCCTAGATCCTGGATCCGCCACTAATACCAACCTGCTTCAGCCAACAGTAAAACCATCTCGCTTTGGGATTGTTTTGGCCACACCAGTAATGTCTGGGCGAGCAAAGTCCCTTTTAGTTGTTGCGGGTGTGCCACCGCGCGGACGCGGAATGTAGTGGTTGTAGTAGCGGGGTGCGCTTAGCCTTCTGCTTCTAATCAAGTGACTGAGGATGGAGAGAGCACCAACTCCACCGCAGGGTTCTTCAGATTCGCCTTGTGTACTGGGCAAAGACTTACAGTAGTCCGCCTGAGCGTCACAATATCGATACTCGACGTAGGATCGAGCAGAGCTTCAATTGGGAATGAGAGAAAAAAAGAGGAGAAAGCTCCGGAGAGCGTACGGGGAAACGAAAGAAAAGCTCCGGGGAGCGTCTGGAGGTTCGACTGGGTCGAGGAGTTCAACTAGGTTGAAAGTTGTTTTGTTGTTGTATTTGAGTAAAATGTTGTAGAGAGAGTCTGCTCGAACTCTCTTATATAGAGCAATTTAGGGCCACAGGTATTGGCCCAAAGCATGTCAAAGACTTGTAGGAGTCCTCAACGATAAACGTGGCGTAGGCGATGTAAATCACTTCGTGGAGACCTAAAAGCCTTCTAGGCTTATCCTGTTAGATGTGCATACGTATCATGTATACATGATTAAGGAATAGAACCAACCCCTTCCCATGCAAGCAACACATGCACGTGTTGTCCTTCAAGCCAAGCATGGATAATTGTCTCCTTCTTCAATTGAAATACTATAACTCTGGACGTGTATGCAAAGCAGATATGCACAGTTTGCATGTATATCTCCTTAATCAACTAGAATTAGGAGTAATCATATGCTTCACATCTAAGTGTCAAACATGATTGCACTCCCGTCCAAATCCATCTTAATCATACATCTCCTTAATCATATAGAAGTAGGAATGATCATATGTTTCTCTCCATGCATGCTCACGTACGGCTCAATCATGCAATTAAACACCGCTCCTTTCTTTATTCAAGGGGACGACGGGATGCTGGCGAGATGCCTTTGAGATGCCATCGAGATGCCGTCGAGATGCTTATGTAATTAAAGGACCACAAGCCATGCACGTGCTCTTGTATATACAAGTTGGGGTACGATGCTAAGTCGGGGCGAGGTGTTCCCCCAGCAATTAAACTCCTCTTGTACGCAAAGTCCATTATGCGGAGTCCATTCGTACGCGGACTGTCCAGCTCGCATGACTTTCTGGCGGGCCATCACTTGTAAACCCATTATTTCGGGCTCGCCGGTATGACGTGGATCATAAATTTAACTAATATTCCCATAGACAATTACTGTCCAGTAAAATATTAATTTGGGTGTAAACATTGCCCCCCAGCCTCGAAGTCATGAATGTCAAGAATGACTGAAGAGGTTTATGTTCATGCTGCCCTAAAGCCACTGGTATTGGCTCAGTTCATACATCAAATACTGAGTAACAAACCTGTGAATAGGCTCTAAAACTCAAGTACCCAGCAACAAAGCATTATAGATGCCTCCCGCATGATTAAACCAGTACCATACTAATCAAATGATGATCATGCATTTAACACAGGTACCTTGGACTTGAATCATTACGAATGATACCATGCACCTCGCCTGCTCTGCTCTTGAAGACAATGTACCATGCATATACCTCGAGTAGATAATGTCCTCGAAGAAATGTACCTCGCACGGATATACCTCGTGGCCAAAACTTGTTGACTCGCTATGGATGTACCTCGAAGGGATGTACCTCGAGTAAACGTCCACTTTGACTGGATTCAAAAAATGACCTCCGCTTGAGCTCTTGGCGATGGCGAACCAACTTTTTGATATATGGAGTGACTTCGCTGCCCCCCAATGCGAACCAATGAGAGTCAAACAAAAAGACCATGTCGGCGAACGATCGCATAGCCTTGAATTTTTTTTAGAGGCCACAGGTGTTGGCCTAAATAATGACCAAGACGCCTCAAGAAGGGTCTAAAGTCTGAAATATGTATTTGGAACACATCTCTATCCCATATGTGCCCCCCAGTTTTGATGTCTGTTCGACGAATAAAGGACATCAAAACTTTAGTATGCCCCCCTGTGAAGGGGTTGTAGTACCTTGAGTAGATCCCAGTGTATGAATAAAGGTACACAAAACTTATATGGATGCCCCCAGTAAAGGAAAACATGCTGCAAGGTCATGAAAACACATTGAAAATACACTTTGCAAATTCGCGCGTATCCTGACCTGTCTGCATTCAAACCGCCATAACTCTCTCCAGGAATGGCGAAATGACGAACCGTAAAATCCTCTGGAAAATATACATCCAGAGCTTTCTAGTGATATAAGGCTCGCCTGCTAGTTCTTCCTAGATCATTCCAGCTGAATCGGCGAAGTTCTTCCTGGATCATTCCAGCTTGATCGGCGAGGTGGACTGTCTGGTATCCTGACCCGCCTGCATTCAACATGCCATAACTCTCTCCAGGAATGGCGAAATGACAAACCGTAAAATCCTCTGGAAAGTAGACATCCAGAGCTTTCTGTTGATATATGGCTCGCCTGCTAGGTCGTCCTGGATCATTCCAGCTGAACCGGTGAAGTTCTTCTTGGATCATTCCAGCTGAATCAGCGAGGTGGACTGTCTGGTATCCTGACCCGCCTGCATTCAATCTGCCATAACTCTCTCCAGGAATGGCGAAATGAGGAACCGTAAAATCCTCTGGAAAGTAGACATTCATAGATTTCCATTGATATAGGGCTCGCCTGCTGATTCTTCCTAGATCATTCCAGGTTGATCGGCGAGGTGGACTGTCCGGTATCCTGACCTGCCTGCATTCAATCTGCCATAACTCTTTCCAGGAATGGCAAAATGATGAACCGTAAAATCCTCTGGAAAGTAGACATCCAGAGCTTTCCATTGATATAGGGCTCGCCTGCTGTTTATTCCTGGAGCATTCCAGTTTAATCGGCGAATTTGACTGTTCGGTAGTGGATGTTGCAACTTTCAGCAACTATTGGAATTTCTTCTCTGACTTGACTTCGCTGGCAGCAATTCAAGGCATATGGAATGCCTGCGGTATTATTTTCAGGCCTCAGGGATAGGCCTCAAATAAAGTTCAAGCCTTTTGGAGGCAAAAACGTTGTCTTGCATTTCAGCAAAACCAAGGATCTCTTTTTGGTGTTTTCTGCTATTTGATTTTTTTTGTATTTTCTTTTTTTCAATGCGAGAAAGAAAGAAAAATGAAAGAAAACAAGTAAAAACTGAGGTAAAGCTAAGAGTAAAGGAAAGAAGAGAGTATAGCATGGCTAGTTACCCTTCGTAAGGCCACGGGGGAGGCCACCAATGCTTCACTCCAAGCCTCGACGCCATTATGTTTCCGGCATGAGAACCTCGCTGTTGAAAATTTTCAAGTGTTGAGATGAGATGTTGTACGTCAACCACCTGAAAATTTGAAGAAAGTAGCTCGTAGGGACTGCCTTGTTGCCCCCCAAGCATCTTTGTTATGTGGCAAAACATGATCTTCAATTGCATTCTTGCGGACAAAATGGTGTAAAGATCTGCCTTGTCACCGACTATCATGTCAGAATGCATGGTCTTATCATGTATAGCCACACATTACTTATGGAAGAGGACCATATCAAGAGCTTCACTGGGATTGAACTCTTGTGGAATATGATTATGAGACAGACGCGCCAACATATAGTCTTCATCATATTCATCATAAATTGGTTCTGTGTCAAAATCAAATTTAGAGTCACCATAGTCCAGCGAATCCACCTATGCCTCTAATGCAAATATATGAAATTCATGAGCATCATGTTTAGATGCCACCAAGTCCCTGCTGCAGACTAGAGTGAGATGACCCTGAGAATACTCGACTTTACACCCATGTATAATAAACTTGCAATTATGGGTGTAAAAACGTTTTCCACATACAATACTAAAGCCATAGTTTGGCCTTTGAACTTGCATGCATAGACTCCAATTGTATTGGAGTGTGAGGCCACGAATTGGCCTAGGTATACCACCACACCATGTATAATTAAGTTTGTCATGACCTGGGGCAGCTTCTTGATAATGTCCAGTAATAGGACAAAACTTGAGTTGATCATGCCCTTGATCATGGTGGTGGATTAAAGAAAGAAGGCGAGTTACGCCATACCCCCCATGCATCTGACCTGTGTCCACATATACCTCTCGCATAGTGAAGCTGGCTTCTTGGACACCTTTAATTTCATATGAATTTGTGGTTCGCCATCATCAATGTTCGAACCAATTTCATCTTCTAAGATGGACTGTTCTGTCCTATCTTCAAGCTTCGTTTCCTGAGGAACAACGTCAGACTTCGAGATATGATTATTATCCAAAATCTTTGCGGCCTCAACCTCAGGTTCTTTGTCATTGATTGACAAAGGAATTTCTTCTTTGAACGTGAGCTCGTCCAAAGGAAAATCTTCGCCATTGGATTGGCTGCTAGGCAGTTCAATCCTTTCGGCAGGGACATGCTCGTCAACTGTAAGCTTCACATTTAGGCATTGTAAAGCCTTTTCGTTTTTTTCAGCAACCTCAAGCTCACAATGTCGCTTGAGGATGGCATCCCATTTCTCTGTAAAGGCAACCCAATCAGCTTTTCCCTTTTCTTCAGCAGCCATTCTAGCAGCTGTTTCTTTTTCTTTAGCAGCCTCTCTAGCAGCCGTTTCCTCTGCGTGTTGCTTGAGGATGACAGCCATTCGTTCGGCATGTTTTTTGCGGCTAGCAGCTCTTAGTTCGGCATATTTTCTCTCGATGGCTCTTGATTTTTCTTGGAAATCTTGGAAATCAAATTGCATCTTTGTTCGTCGTTCCCGATGAAGGTGACGTCAGAGACTACCCTGATCCCACCGGGCGTGCCAATGTTTTGGCCACACCAGTAATGTCTGGGCGAGCAAAGTCCATTTTAGTTGTTGCGGGCGTGCCACCGCGCGGACGCGGAATGTAGTGGTTGTAGTAGCGGGGTGCGCTTAGCCTTCTGCTTCTAATCAAGCGACTGAGGATGGAGAGAGCACCAACTCCAACGCAGGGTTCTTCAGATTCGCCTTGCGTACTGGGCAAGGACTTACAGTAGTCCGCCTGAGCGCCTTGACCCGCTATGGCCTGCCTTAACTCGCCTTGGCTTGCCTTACCCGCCTTGACCCGCCTTAACCACCCTTGGACCGCTTTAGCCTGCCTTGACCCGCCTTGCCCTGGCTTGACCCCCCTTGGCCTGACTTGACCTGCCTTGGCCTTCTTTGACCTGCCTTGACCTGCGTTCACCTGCCTTAACCCGCCTTAATCTGCCTTGGACCGCCTTGACCCGGTTTTGCCTTAACCCGCCTTGACCTGTCTTCAGTGCCTTGTCCCGCCTTGATCTGCCTTGGACCGCCTTGGGCTGCCTCCACCCGCCTTAGTGTGCCTTGACCCGCCTTGACCTGCCTTAACTCGCTCTGGGCTGCCTCTACCTGCCTTAACCTACCTTGGACCCTTTGGTCTGCCTTGACCCGCTTTGGCCTGCTTTGACCCACCTTAGCGTGCCTTAACCTGCCTTGACCCGCCTTAATCTGCCTTAGACCGCTTTGGGTTGCCTTGACCCGCCTTGGACCGCCTTGACCCGTCTTGACCTGTCTTGGACCGCCTTGGGTTGCCTTGACCCGCTATGGCCTGCCTTAACTCGCCATGGCTTGCCTTACCCGTCTTGACCCGCCATAACCACCCTTGGACCGTTTTAGCCTGCCTTGACCCGCCTTGCCCTGGCTTGACCCCCCTTGGCCTGACTTGACCTGCCTTGACACACTTAGGCCTACCTTGACCGCCTTGATCAGCCTTGGACCACCTTTGGCTGCCTTAACCCGCCTTCGTGGGCCTTGAACCGCCTTAGACCGCATTCGACCGGCTTGGCCTGCCTTGACCCGCCTTAGGCCATCTTAACCAGCCATGACCCGCCTTGGGCCTCCTTGAACCGCCAAAAGGCTGTCTTGACACACTTTTGGCTGCCTTGACCTGTCATTGCTCGCCATGGGTTGCCTTTACCCACCTTGGGCCGCCTTGGCCCGCTATTGGCAGCCTTGACCTACCATGGTGTGCCTTGACCCATCTTGGACCGCCTTGGATAGCCTTGGGCTGCCTTGGTTTGCCTTGACCCGCCTTGGTGTGCCATGACCCGCCTTGACCTACCTTGGACCGCCTTGGTCTGCCTTGGGTTGCCTTGACCCGCCATGACCTGCCTTGGCTTGCCTTGACCCGCCTTTACCCGCCTTGGGCAGCCTTGACCCGCCTTGACCAACCTTGGACCGCTTTGGCCTGCCTTGGGCTGCCTTGACCCGCCTTGGCCTGGCTTGACTTGCCTTAATCTGCTTTGGTCAACCTTGACCCGCGTTGGCCTGCGTTGACCCGCCTTGATCTGCCTTGGACCGCCTTGGGCTACCTTAACCCGCCTTCGTGTGCCTTGAACCGCCTTGGACCGCATTCGACCGGCTTGGCCTACCTTGACCAGCCTTGGCCTACCTTAACCCGCCTTGGGTTGCCTTTACCCGCCTTGGGCCACCTTGACCCGCCTTGATCTACCTTGGACCGGTTTGGCCTGCCTTTGGCTGGCTTGACCCGTCTTGGCCTGGCTTGACCCGCTTTGGTGTGCCTTGACCCGCCTTGGGCCACCTTGACCCTCTTTTGCTTCCCTTGACCCGCCATGACCCGCCATGACCCGCCTTGATCTGCCTTGGACCACCTTAGGCTGCCTTGACCCGCCTTGGACCGCCTTGACCCTCCTTGAACTGCCTTGCACCACCTTGACCCGCCTTGGCTTCCCTTGACCCGCTTTAAGCTGCCTTGACCCGCCTTTGGCCGCCTTCACCTACCTTGGCCTGCCATAACTCGCTATGGCCTGCCATGAACCGCCAAAAGGCTGCCTTGACTCGCTTTGGGCTGCCTTGACCCGTTGTGAATCACCATGGCTTGTCTTCACCCGCCTTGGTCTGCAATTGGGCAGCCTTGACCCGCCTTGACCCTCATAGGGCCACCAACAGGCCGCCTTGGCCTGCCTTAACCAGCCTTAACCCGCCTTGACCCGCCTTGGCCTGCCTTAACCAGCCTTGGGCCACCTTGACCTGCCTTGACACGTTTTGGGCTGCCTTGGGCTGCTTTGACTCGCCTTGACCCGCCTAGGGCTGCCTTCATCCACCTTGGGCCGCTAAAGAGCTGCCTTGAACCGCTAACGGGCCGCCTTGACCCTCCTAGACCCTCCTTAGCCAGCCTTAACCCGCTTTGGTGTGACTTGACCGGCCTTGGCCTGCCTGAACCCGTTTTGGCCCGCCATGGGCTGTAGACCTGTAAATGGACCGGATCTGGAGCGGATCGACCTAGATCCGGATCCGGATCCGTAATAGAAATTTTGGATCCGGATCCGACCCGTTACCCGTCAGATCTTTGATAGCTAGATCCGGATCCGGATCCGTAATAGAAATTTTGGATCCGGATCCGACCCGTTACCCGTCAGATCTTTGATAGCTACATCCAAATCCGGATCCGGCGGGTTAACGGATACCTGACCCGTTAATCCGATCTGTTTATAATAATAAATATTTTCTAATTACAAATAATAATTTCTTAATTTTATCATAAATTTTCATAAAACACTAATGAAATATTATAACAAAATAAAGGTTTACATCAAAAGTCGAATTACATGGCCAAAATACTCCTTGACAATAAACTAATATATTCAAAATACTAGACCGCTAATGTATTTAGCAAAGAGCATAAAAAGAATATAGACATTAGTTACCTTCAACTTCATAAAATGATCATATTTTAGACGCAATTTAGATGTTTAGGTTATCTAAATAATTATTATATTATTTAATATTTATCAATGATATTATATTTATAAAAATATTATTTAATTATTTTAAAACGGATCCGGGTCCTTAACGGATCGGATCAACCTCAATCCGTATCCGATCCGTTTAATAAATGGGTTAACGAATCCGGGTCCTTAACATTGACCCATCTTGGCCTGTCTTAACCCACCTTGGCCTGGCTTGGCTTGCCTTGGCCCGCCACGTCCCACCTCGACCCGCCTTGGCCTACCTTGACCCGTCTTTGTGTGCCATGACCCGCCTTGACCTGCCATGACCCGCCTTGGCCCGCTTTGGCCTGCCTTGACCCGCTTTGGTGTGCCTTGACCTGCCTTGACCCTCCTTGGTGTTCCTTGACCCGCCTTGGGTTGCCTTGGACCGCCTTGGGCTGCCTTGGGTTGTCTGGACCCGCCTTGGTGTGCCTTGACCCGCCTTCACATCCCTTGGGCCACTTTGACCCGCCTTGGACTACCTTGGCCTGCCTTTGGTTGCCTTGACCCGCCTTGACCCACCATGGCCTGTCTTAACCCGCCTTGGCCTGCTTTGGGCCGCCTTGGGCTGCCTTAACCCGCTTTGACCCGCCTTAGCCCGCCTTGGCCTGCCTTGACCCGCCTTGATCCACCTTTGGCCTCCTTGACCCGTCTTGGACCGCCTTGACCCGCCTTTGCTTGCCATGAGCCGCCTTGACCCTCTTTGGGCCACCTTTTGCCTTGGTGTGCCTTGACCCGTCTTGGGCCGCCTTCACCTGCCTTGGCCTGCCTTAACCAGCCGTCTTGGGCCACCTTGAACCGCCAAAAGCCTGCCTTGACTCGCCTTGGGCTACCTTGACAAGCCATTGCCCGCCATGGGCTGCCTTTACCCTCCTTAGGCCTCCTAGGCCCGCCATTGGCTGCCTTGACCCTCCACGGCCTGCCTTGACCGGCCTTGGCCTACCCTGGGCTGCCTTGACCCTCCTTGACCCGTCTTGGACTGCCTTGGTGTTCCTTAACCCGCCTTTGACCCGCATTGGGCCGCCTTAATCTCCCTTGACCCGCCTTTCCCTGCGTTGGGCCGCTATGACCCGCCTTGGGCCGCCATGACCCGCCTTGGCCTATGTTGACCCGCTTTGGCCTGCCTTAACCTGCCTTGGGCCGCCTTGGCCTGCCTTTACCCGCCTTGACTCGCCTTGGGCTGCCTTGACCAGCCAGGGGCAGCCTTAACCCTCCTTGCGCCGCATAGGCCCGACATTGGCTGCCTTTACCCGCCTTGGCCTACCCTACACCGCCTTGACCCATCTTGGCATGCCTTGACCCTACTGGACCCGCCTAGGCCTGTCTTGGGCCGCCTTGACCCGCCTTGACCCGCCATGACCAGCCTTGTGCTGCCTTGACCCGCCTTGGCCTGCCTTGACCCACGTTGGGCAGCCTTCCCTGACCCACCCTGGCCTGGCTTGACCCGCGTTAGGCAGCCTTGACCCGCCTTGGCCTGCCTTGGGCTGCCTTGACCCACCTTGGGCCGAGTTTACCCACCATTGCCCGCCTTTAGTCGCCATGACCCTCGTAGACCATTCTAGGGTGTCTTGACCAGCCTAGACCTACCAACGGGCTGCCTTGACTTGCCTTGACCAGCCTTGGCCTGCAATGGGCAGCCTTGACCCTCATTGGCCTGCAATGGGCAGCCTTGACCCTCATAAGGCCACCAACAGGCCGCCTTGGGTTGCCTTAATCCGCTTTGACCTGCCTTGGTGTGCCTTGACCTGCCTTGGACAGCCTTGACCCGCCTTAACTCGCCTTGACCTGCCTTGGTTTGCCTTGACCCGCCTTGGTATGCCTTAACCCGCCTTGGGCCTTCTTGACCCGCCTTGGGTTGCCTTGACCCGCCTTGGCCTGCCTTGACCCGCCTTAACCCGCCATGACCTGCCTTGACCCGCCTTCGCCCGCCATGACCAGTCTTGAGCTGCCTTGACCCGCCTTGACCCGTTTTGGCTTGCCTTGACCCACCCTGGCCTAGATTGCCCCACGTTGGACAGCCTTGACCCGCCTTGGGCCGACTTTACCCACCATTGCCCGCCTCTAGTTGCCTTGACCCTCGTAGACCCTTCTAGGGTGTGTTGACCAGCCTAGACCTGCCAACAGGCTGCCTTGACTCACCTTGGCCTGCAATGGGCATCCTTGACCCTCATAAGGCCACCAACAGGCCGCCTTGGCCTGCCTTGGGCTGCCTTAATCCGCTTTGACTCGCCTTGGTGTGCCTTGACCTGCCTTGGGCTGCCTTGACCTGCCTTGGTGTGCCTTGACCCGCCTTGGTGTGTCTTATCCCGTCTTAGGCCGCCTTAACCCGTCTAGGATCGCCTTGGACTGCCTTTACCTGGTTTAACCCGCCTTGGCCTGCCTTGGGCCTCCTTAGGCTGCCTTAACCCGCCTTGGCCCGCCTTAACCCGCCTTGGCCCGCCTTAACCCGTCTTGGGCCGCGTTGGCCTGCCTTTAACCACCTTGACTCGTCTTGGGCTGCCTTGACCCGCCAATGCCCGCCATGGGCTGCCTTTACCCTCTTTGGGCCGCCTAGGCCCGCCAGTGGCTGCCTTGACCCGCCACAGCCTACCTTAGCCCGCCTTGGCCTACCCTAGGCTGCCTTGACCCGCCTTGACCCATCTTGGCCTGCCTTGACCCTCCATGACCCGCCTTGGCCTGCCTTGACCCGCTTTGGTCTGCCTTGACCCGCCTTGGTGTGCCTTGACACACCTTGACCGGCCTTGGCCTGCCTTAACCTGCTTTTGCTCGCCATAGGTTGTCTTTACCCACCTTGGCCCACCTTGACCTGTCATGGCCTGCCTTGACCCGCCATCGTGTGCCTTGACCCGCCTTGGCCTGCCTTGAACCACCTTTGACCGTCTTGGCCTATCTTGACCCGCCTTGGGCCCCCTTGACCCGCCTTGGGCCACCTTGACCTGACTTGAACCGCTTTGGCCTGCCTTGACCCGCCTTGACCTGGCTCGACCTACGTTGACTTACCTTGATCCGCCTTGGCCTACCTTGACCCGTCGTGGCCTGCCTTGACCCGCCTTGATCTGCCTTGGACCGCCTTAGGTTGCCTTGACCCGCTTTGGTGTGCCAAGACCCCGCCTTGGACCGCCTTGACTCACCTTGGACTGCCTTGACCCGCTTTGACCTGCCTTAGACCGCCTTGGGCTGCCTTTGTTGGCCTTGACCCGCCTTGGTGTGTCTTTAACCGCCTTCACCCGCCATGACCCGCCTTGGGCCGGTTTGACCCGCTTTGACCCGCCATGACCCGCTTTGATTTGCCTTGGACCGCCTTGGGCTGCCTTGACCCGCCTTGACACGCCCTTGCTTTCCTTGACCCGCCTTGAGCTGCCTTGACCCGCTTTAGGCCGCCTTGACCCGCCTTGGTGTGCCTTGACCCGCCATTGGCTGCCTTCACTTGCCTTAACCTGCCATGACCCGCCATGACCCGTCTTGGACCTCCTTGAACCGCCAAAAGGCTGCCTTGACTCGTCTTGGGCTGCCTTGATCCACCTTGGCCCGCCATTGGACGCCTTGACCCACCATGGCGTGCCTTGACCCGCCTTGACCCGCCAACGCCAGCCTTGACTCGCCTTGGCTGCCTTGACCTACCATTGGCTGCCTTGACCCTCCTTGACCCGCCATGGCTTGCCTTGACCCGCCTTGACCCTCCTTGACCCTCTTTGAACTGCCTTGGGCCGCCCTGACCTGCCTTGGTGTGCCTTAACCCACTTTGGATTGCCTTAACCCGCCTTAACCTGCTTTAACCCGCGTTGGCCTGCCTTGACCCGTTTTGATCTGCCTTGGACTGCCTTGGGCTGCCTTAACCCGCCTTAGTGTGTCTTGACCCGCCACGGCCTTCGACCGGCTTGGGTTGCCTTGACCCGCCACGGCCTTCGACCGGCTTGGGTTGCCTTGACCCGCCTTGGCCTGCCTTGACCTGCCATGACCCACTTTGATCTGCCTTGGACCGCATTGGGCTACCTTGACCCACCTTGGTGTGCTTTGACCCGCCTTGGAACGCCTTGACCCGCCTTGACCTGCCTTGGTTTGCCTTGACCCGCCTTGATATGCCTTGACCCGCCTTAGTGTGCCTTGAACCGCCTTAGGCCGCCTTGGGTTACCTTGACCCGCCTTGGCCTGCCTTGGGCCGCCTTGACCCGCCATGACCAGCCTTAACCTGTCTTGGCCCGCCATGACCAGCCTTGGGCTGCCTTGACCCGTCTTGACCTGCCTTGGTTTGCCTTGACCCGCATTGACTCGCCTTGGTGTGCCTTTACCCACCTTGGGCCGTCTTGATCCGCCCTGACCTGCCTTGGGTTGCCATGACCCGTCTTGGCCTGCCTTGACTCGCCTTGACCCGCCATGACCCGCCTTGACCTGCCATGACTAGCTTTGGGCTGCCTTAACCCGCCTTGACCCGCTTTGGCCTGCCTTGACCCGCCATGGCCTGGCTCTACCCACGTTGGGCAGCCATGACCCGCCTTGGCCTGCCTTGACCCGCCTCGGGCCGACTTTACCCGCCATTGCCCGCCTCTAGTCGCCTTGACCCTCGTAAATCCTTCTAGGTGTCTTGACCAGCCTAGACCTGCCAACGGGCTGCCTTGACTCGCTTTGACCTGCCTTGGCCTGCAATGGACAGCCTTGACCCTCGTAGGGCCAGCAACCGGCCACCTTAGCCTGCCTTGGCCTGCCTTAATCCATTTTGACCCGCCTTGGCCTGCCTTTGGCTGCGTTGACCCGCCTTGAGCCACCTTGACCTGACATGCACCGCTTTGGCCTGCCTTGGGCTGCCTTGACCCGCCTTGGCTTGGTTTGACCATCGTTGACCCGCTTTGGCCTGCCTTGACCCGCCTTGATCTGCCTTGGACCGCTTTGGGCTGCCTTGACCCGCCTTGGTGTGCCTTGACCCGCTTTAGACCGCCTTGAGCTGCCTTGACCCGCTTTGGGCCGCCTTGAGCCGCCTTGGTGTGCCTTGACCCGCCATTGGCTACCTTCACTTGCCTTAACCTGCCATGACCCGCCATGACCCGTCTTGGACCTCCTTGAACCGCCAAAAGTCTGCCTTGACTCGCCTTGGGCTGCCTTGATCCACCTTGGCCCGCCTTGGCCCGCCATTGGACGCCTTGACCCACCATGGCGTGCCTTGACCCGCCTTGACCCGCCAGCGCCTGCCTTGACACGCCTTGGCTGCCTTGACCTACCATTGGCTGCCTTGACCCTCCTTGACCCGCCATGGCTTGCCTTGACCCGCCTTGACCTGTCTTGGCTTGCCTTGACCCTCCTTGGCCTGCCTTGGGCTGCCGTGACCCGCCTTCGGCCGCCCTGACCTGCCTTGGTGTGCCTTAACACGCTTTGGACTGCCTTAACCCGCCTTGACCTGCTTTAACCCGCGTTGGCCTGCCTTGACCCGTTTTGATCTGCCTTGGACCGCCTTGGGCTGCCTTAACCCGCCTTAATGAGTCTTCACCCGCCACGGCCTTCGACAGGCTTGGGTTGCCTTGACCCGCCTTGGTCTGCCTTGACCTGCCATGACCCACTTTGATCTACCTTGGACCGCCTTGGGCTGCCTTGACCCACCTTGGTGTGCTTTGACCCGCCTTGGACCGCCTTGACCCGCCTTGACCTGCCTTGGGCTGCCTTGGTTTGCCTTGACCCGCCTTGATATGCCTTGATCCGTTGACCCGCCTTAGTGTGCCTTGAACCGCCTTAGGCCGCCTTGGGTTACCTTGACCCGGTTTTGCCTTAACCCGCCTTGACCTGTCTTCAGTGCCTTGTCCCGCCTTGATCTGCCTTGGACCGCCTTGGGCTGCCTCCACCCGCCTTAGTGTGCCTTGACCCGCCTTGACATGCCTTAACTCGCACTGGGCTGCCTCTACCTGCCTTAACCTACCTTGGACCCTTTGGTCTGCCTTGACCCGCTTTGGCCTGCTTTGACCCACCTTAGCGTGCCTTGACCTGCCTTGACCCGCCTTAATCTGCCTTAGACTGCTTTGGACCGCCTTGACCCGTCTTGGACCGCCTTGGGTTGCCTTGACCCGCTATAGCCTGCCTTAACTCGCCTTGGCTTGCCTTACCCGTCTTGACCCGCCTTAACCACCCTTGGACTGCTTTAGCCTGCCTTGACCCGCCTTGCCCTGGCTTGACCCCCCTTGGCCTGACTTGACCTGCCTTGACACGCTTTGGCCTACCTTGACCGCCTTGATCTGCCTTGGACCGCCTTGGGCTGCCTTAACCCGCCTTCGTGGGCCTTGAACCGCCTTAGACCGCATTCGACCGGCTTGGCCTGCCTTGACCCGCCTTAGGCCATCTTAACCCGCCATCACCCGCCTTGGGCCTCCTTGAACCGCCAAAAAGCTGTCTTGACTCACTTTTGGCTGCCTTGACCTGTCATTGCTCGCCATGGGCTGCCTTTACCCACCTTGGGCCGCCTTGGCCCGCTATTGGCAGCCTTGACCTACCATGGTGTGCCTTGACCCATCTTGGACCGCCTTGACCCGCCTTGGATAGCCTTGGGCTGCCTTGGTTTGCCTTGACCCGCCTTGGTGTGCCATGACCCGCCTTGACCTACCTTGGACCGCCTTGGTCTGCCTTGGGTTGCCTTGACCCGCCATGGCCTGCCTTGGCTTGCCTTGACCCGCCTTGACCCGCCTTGGGCAGCCTTGACCCGCCTTGACCAACCTTGGACCGCTTTGGCCTGCCTTGGGCTGCCTTGACCCGCCTTGGCCTAGCTTGACTTGCCTTAATATGCTTTGGTCAACCTTGACCCGCGTTGGCCTGCGTTTACCCGCCTTGATCTGCCTTGGACCGCCTTGGGCTACCTTAACCCGCCTTCGTGTGCCTTGAACCGCCTTGGACCGCATTCGACCGGCTTGGCCTACCTTGACCAGCCTTGGCCTACCTTAACCCGCCTTGGGTTGCCTTTACCCGCCTTGGGCCACCTTGACCCGCCTTGATCAACCTTGGACCGGTTTGGCCTGCCTTTGGCTGGCTTGACCCGTCTTGGCCTGGCTTGACCCGCTTTGGTGTGCCTTGACCCGCCTTGGGCCACCTTGACCCGCTTTTGCTTCCCTTGACCCGCCATGACCCGCCATGACCCGCCTTGATCTGCCTTGGACCACCTTAGGCTGCCTTGACCCGCCTTGGACCGCCTTGACCCTCCTTGAACTGCCTTGCACCACCTTGACCCGCCTTGGCTTCCCTTGACCCGCTTTAAGCTGCCTTGACCCGCCTTTGGCCGCCTTCACCTACCTTGGCCTGCCATAACTCGCTATGGCCTGCCATGAACCGCCAAAAGGCTGCCTTGACTCGCTTTGGGCTGCCTTGACCCGTTGTGAATCACCATGGCTTGTCTTCACCCGCCTTGGTCTGCAATTGGGCAGCCTTGACCCGCCTTGACCCTCATAGGGCCACCAACAGGCCGCCTTGGCCTGCCTTAACCAGCCTTAACCCGCCTTGACCCGCCTTGGCCTGCCTTAACCAGCCTTAACCAGCCTTGGGCCACCTTGACCTGCCTTGACCCGTTTTGGGCTGCCTTGGGCTGCTTTGACTCGCCTTGACCCGCCTAGGGCTGCCTTCATCCACCTTGGGCCGCTAAAGAGCTGCCTTGAACCGCTAACGGGCCGCCTTGACCCTCCTAGACCCTCCTTAGCCAGCCTTAACCCGCCTTGGTGTGACTTGACCGGCCTTGGCCTGCCTGAACCCGCTTTGGCCCGCCATGGGTTGTAGACATGTAAATGGACCGGATCTGGAGCGGATCGACCTAGATCTGGATCCGGATCCGTAATAGAAATTTTGGATCCGGACCGACTCGTTACCCGTCAGATCATTGATAGCTAGATCCAAATCCGGATCCGACGGGTTAATGGATACCCGACCCGTTAATCCGATCTGTTTATAATAATAAATATTTTCAAATTATAAATAATAATTTCTTAATTTTATCATAAATTTTCCTAAAACACTAATGAAATATTATAACAAAATAAAAGTTTACATCAAAAGTCGAATTACATGGCCAAAATACTCCTTGACAATAAACTAATATATTCAAAATACTAGACCGCTAATGTATTTATAAACTAATATAAACTAATATATTCAAAATCCTTGACAATTTACAGGTCTACTGGGCTTCCTTTACCCACCTTAGGCCGCCTTAGCATGCCCTGGCCTGCCTTGACCCGCCTTCGTGTGCCTTGACCCGCCTTGGCCTGCCTTGGACCACCTTTGACCTCCTTGGCCTGCCTTAACCCGCCTTGGGCTGCCTTGACCCGCCGTGACCTACCTTGGACCCTTTGGCCTGCCTTGACCAGCCTTGGCCTGTCTTGACCTGCCTTGGGTTGCTTGGACCCGCCATGGTGTGCCTTGACCCGCCTTCACTTGCCTTGGACCGCCTTGGCCTGCCTTGACCCGCCTTGGCCCACATTGACCCACCTTGGCCTGTCCTAATCCACCTTGGCCTGGCTTGACCTGCCTTGGCTTGCCTTGGCCCGCCACGTCCCACCTCGACCCGCCTTGGCCTGCCTTGACCCGTCTTTGTGTGCCATGACCCGCCTTGACCTGCCATGACCCGCCTTGGCCCGCTTTGGCCTGCCTTGACCCGCTTTGGTGTGCCTTGACCTGCCTTGACCCTCCTTGGTGTTCCTTGACCCGCCTTGGGTTGCCTTGGACCGCCTTGGGCTGCCTTGGGTTGCCTGGACCCGCCTTGGTGTGCCTTGACCCGCCTTCACCTCCCTTGGGCCACTTTGACCCGCCTTGGACTACCTTGGCCTGCCTTTGGTTGCCTTGACCCGCCTTGACCCACCATGGCCTGTCTTAACCCGCCTTGGCCTGCTTTGGGCCGCCTTGGGCTGCCTTAACCCTCTTTGACCCGCCTTAGCCCGCCTTGGCCTGCCTTGACCCGCCTTGATCCACCTTTGGCCTCCTTGACCCGCCTTGGACCGCCTTAACCCGCCTTTGCTTGCCATGAGCCGCCTTGACCCTCTTTGGGCCACCTTTTGTCTTGGTGTGCCTTGACCCGTCTTGGGCCGCCTTCACCTGCCTTGGCCTGCCTTAACCCGCCGTCTTGGGCCTCCTTGAACCGCCAAAAGCCTGCCTTGACTCGCCTTGGGCTGCCTTGACAAGTCATTGCCCGCCATGGGCTGCCTTTACCCTCCTAGGCCCGCCATTGGCTGCCTTGACCCTCCACGGCCTTGACCGGCCTTGGCCTACCCTGGGCTGCCTTGACCCTCCTTGACCCGTCTTGGACTGCCTTGGTGTTCCTTAACCCGCCTTTGACCCGCATCGGGTCGCCTTAATCTCCCTTGACCCGCCTTTGCCTGCGTTGGGCCGCTATGACCCGCCTTGGGCCGCCATGACCCGCCTTGGCCTATGTTGACCCGCTTTGGCCTGCCTTAACCTGCCTTGGGCCGCCTTGGCCTGCCTTTACCCGCCTTGACTCGCCTTGGACTGCCTTGACCAGCCAGGGGCAGCCTTAACCCTCCTTGCGCCGCATAGGCCCGCCATTGGCTGCCTTTACCCGCCTTGGCCTACCCTACACCGCCTTGACCCATCTTGGCCTGCCTTGACCCTACTTGACCCGCCTAGGCCTGTCTTGGGCCGCCTTGACCCGCCTTGACCAGCCATGACCAGCCTTGTGCTACCTTGACCCGCCTTGGCCTGCCTTGACCCACGTTGGGCAGCCTTCCCTGACCCACCCTGGCCTGGCTTGACCCGCGTTAGGCAGCCTTGACCCGCCTTGGCCTGCCTTGGGCTGCCTTCACCCACCTTGGGCCGAGTTTACCCACCATTGCCCGCCTTTAGTCGCCATGACCCTCGTAGACCATTCTAGGGTGTCTTGACCAGCCTAGACCTACCAACGGGCTGCCTTGACTTGCCTTGACCAGCCTTGGCCTGCAATGGGCAGCCTTGACCGTCATTGGCCTGCAATGGGAAGCCTTGACCCTCATAAGGCCACCAACAGGCCGCCTTGGGTTGCCTTAATCCGCTTTGACCTGCCTTGGTGTGCCTTGACCTGCCTTGGACCGCCTTGACCCGCCTTAACTCGCCTAGACCTGCCTTGGTTTGCCTTGACCCGCCTTGGTATGCCTTGACCCGCCTTGGGCCTTCTTGACCCGCCTTGGGTTGCCTTGACCCGCCTTGGCCTGCCTTGGGCCGCCTTAGGCCGCCTTGCCCGCCTTAACCCGCCATGACCTGTCTTGACCCGCCTTCGCCCGCCATGACCAGTCTTGAGCTGCCTTGACCTGCCTTGACCCGTTTTGGCCTGCCTTGACCCACCCTGGCCTAGATTGCCCCACGTTGGGCAGCCTTGACCCGCCTTGGGCCGACTTTACCCTCCATTGCTCACCTCTAGTTGCCTTGACCCTCGTAGACCCTTCTAGGGTGTGTTGACCAGCCTAGACCTGCCAACAGGCTGCCTTGACTCAGCTTGGCCTGCAATGGGCATCCTTGACCCTCATAAGGCCACCAACAGGCCGCCTTGGCCTGCCTTGGGCTGCCTTAATCCGCTTTGACTCGCCTTGGTGTGCCTTGACCTGCCTTGGGCTGCCTTGACCTGCCTTGGTGTGCCTTGACCCGCCTTGGTGTGTCTTATCCCGTCTTAGGCCGCCTTAACCCGTCTAGGGCCGCCTTGGACTGCCTTTACCTGGTTTAACCCGCCTTGGCCTGCCTTGGGCCTCCTTAGGCTGCCTTAACCCGCCTTGGCCCGTTTAACCCGCCTTAACCCGTCTTGGGCCGCGTTGGCCTGCCTTGACCCACCTTGACTCGCCTTGGGCTGCCTTGACCCGCCAATGCCCGCCATGGGCTGCCTTTACCCTCATTGGGCCGCCTAGGCCCGCCAGTGGCTGCCTTGACCCGCCACAGCCTACCTTAGCCCGCCTTGGCCTACCCTAGGCTGCCTTGACCCGCCTTGACCCATCTTGGCCTACCCTAGGCTGCCTTGACCCGCCTTGACCTGCCTTGGGCTGCCTTGACCTGCCTTGGTGTGCCTTGACCCCCCTTGGTGTGTCTTATCCCGTCTTAGGCCGCCTTAACCCGTTTAGGATCGCCTTGGACTGCCTTTACCTGGTTTAACCCGTCTTGGCCTGCCTTGGGCCTCCTTAGGCTGCCTTAACCCGCCTTGGCCCGCCTTAACCCGTCTTTGGCCGCGTTGGCCTGCCTTGACCCACCTTGACTCGCCTTGGGCTGCCTTGACCCGCCAATGCCCGCCATGGGCTGCCTTTACCCTCTTTGGGCCGCCTAGGCCCGCCAGTGGCTGCCTTGACCCGCCACAGCCTACCTTAGCCCGCCTTGGCCTACCCTAGGCTGCCTTGACCCGCCTTGACCCATCTTGGCCTGCCTTGACCCTCCATGACCCGCCTTGGCCTGCCTTGACCCGCTTTGGCCTACCTTGACCCGCCTTGGTGTGCCTTGACACACCTTGACCTGCCTTGGCCTGCCCTAACCTACTTTAGCTCGCCATAGGTTGTCTTTACCCACCTTGGGCCACCTTGACCTGTCATGGCCTGCCTTGACCCGTCATCGTGTGCCTTGATCCGCCCTGACCTGCCTTGGGTTGCCTTGACCCGTCTTGGCCTGCCTTGACTCGCCTTGACCCGCCATGACCCGCCTTGACCTGCCATGACCAGCTTTGGGCTGCCTTAACCCGCCTTGACCCGCTTTGGCCTGCCTTGACCCGCCATGGCCTGGCTCTACCCACGTTGGGCAGCCATGACCCGCCTTGGCCTGCCTTGACCCGCCTTGGGCCGACTTTACCCGCCATTGCCCGCCTCTAGTCGCCTTGACCCTCGTAAATCCTTCTAGGTGTCTTGACCAGCCTAGACCTGCCAACGGGCTGCCTTGACTCGCTTTGACCTGCCTTGGCCTGCAATGGACAGCCTTGACCCTCGTAGGGCCAGCAACCGGCCACCTTAGCCTGCCTTGGCCTGCCTTAATCCATTTTGACCCGCCTTGGCCTGCCTTTGGCTGCGTTGACCCGCCTTGAGCCACCTTGACCTGACTTGCACCGCTTTGGCCTGCCTTGGGCTGCCTTGACCCGCCTTGGCTTGGTTTGACCAGCGTTGACCCGCTTTGGCCTGCCTTGACCCGCCTTGATCTGCCTTGGACCGCTTTGGGCTGCCTTGACCCGCCTTGGTGTGCCTTGACCCGCTTTAGACCGCCTTGAGCTGCCTTGACCCGCTTTGGGCCGCCTTTACCCGCCTTGGTGTGCCTTGACCCGCCATTGGCTACCTTCACTTGCCTTAACCTGCCATGACCCGCCATGACCCGTCTTGGACCTCCTTGAACCGCCAAAAGTCTGCCTTGACTCGCCTTGGGCTGCCTTGATCCACCTTGGCCCGCCTTGGCCCGCCATTGGACGCCTTGACCCACCATGGCATGCCTTGACCCGCCTTGACCCGCCAGCGCCTGCCTTGACTCGCCTTGGCTGCCTTGACCTACCATTGGCTGCCTTGACCCTCCTTGACCCGCCATGGCTTGCCTTGACCCGCCTTGACCTGTCTTGGCTTGCCTTGACCCTCCTTGGCCTGCCTTGGGCTGCCGTGACCCGCCTTCGGCCGCCCTGACCTGCCTTGGTGTGCCTTAACACGCTTTGGACTGCCTTAACCCGCCTTGACCTGCTTTAACCCGCGTTGGCCTGCCTTGACCCGTTTTGATCTGCCTTGGACCGCCTTGGGCTGCCTTAACCCGCCTTAATGTGTCTTGACCCGCCACGGCCTTCGACAGGCTTGGGTTGCCTTGACCCGCCTTGGTCTGCCTTGACCTGCCATGACCCACTTTGATCTACCTTGGACCGCCTTGGGCTGCCTTGACCCACCTTGGTGTGCTTTGATCCGCCTTGGACCGCCTTGACCCGCCTTGACCTGCCTTGGGCTGCCTTGGTTTGCCTTGACCCGCCTTGATATGCCTTGATCCATTGACCCGCCTTAGTGTGCCTTGAACCGCCTTAGGCCGCCTTGGGTTACCTTGACCCGGTTTTGCCTTAACCCGCCTTGACCTGTCTTCAGTGCCTTGTCCCGCCTTGATCTGCCTTGGACCGCCTTGGGCTGCCTCCACCCGCCTTAGTGTGCCTTGACCCGCCTTGACCTGCCTTAACTCGCTCTGGGCTGCCTCTACCTGCCTTAACCTACCTTGGACCCTTTGGTCTGCCTTGACCCGCTTTGGCCTGCTTTGACCCACCTTAGCGTGCCTTGACCTGCCTTGACCCGCCTTAATCTGCCTTAGACTGCTTTGGGTTGCCTTGACCCGCCTTGGACCGCCTTGACCCGTCTTGGACCGCCTTGGGTTGCCTTGACCCGCTATAGCCTGCCTTAACTCGCCTTGGCTTGCCTTACCCGTCTTGACCCGCCTTAACCACCCTTGGACTGCTTTAGCCTGCCTTGACCCGCCTTGCCCTGGCTTGACCCCCCTTGGCCTGACTTGACCTGCCTTGACACGCTTTGGCCTACCTTGACCGCCTTGAACTGCCTTGGACCGCCTTGGGCTGCCTTAACCCGCCTTCGTGGGCCTTGAACCGCCTTAGACCGCATTCGACTGGCTTGGCCTGCCTTGACCTGCCTTAGGCCATCTTAACCCGCCATGACCCGCCTTGGGCCGCCTTGAACCGCCAAAAGGCTGTCTTGACTCACTTTTGGCTGCCTTGACCTGTCATTGCTCGCCATGGGCTGCCTTTACCCACCTTGGGCCGCCTTGGCCCGCTATTGGCAGCCTTGACCTACCATGGTGTGCCTTGACCCATCTTGGACCGCCTTAACCCGCCTTGGATAGCCTTGGCCTGCAATGGGAAGCCTTGACCCTCATAAGGCCACCAACAGGCCGCCTTGGGTTGCCTTAATCCGCTTTGACCTGCCTTGGCGTGCCTTGACCTGCTTTGAACCGCCTTGACCCGCCTTAACTCGCCTAGACCTGCCTTGGTTTGCCTTGACCCGCCTTGGTATGCCTTGACCCGCCTTGGGCCTTCTTGACCCGCCTTGGGTTGCCTTGACCCGCCTTGGGCCGCCTTAGGCCGCCTTGACCCGCCTTAACCCGCCATGACCTGCCTTGACCCGCCTTCGCCCGCCATGACCAGTCTTGAGCTGCCTTGACCCGCCTTGACCCGTTTTGGCCTGCCTTGACCCACCCTGGCCTAGATTGCCCCACGTTGGGCAGCCTTGACCCGCCTTGGGCCGACTTTACCCACCATTGCCCGCCTCTAGTTGCCTTGACCCTCGTAGACCCTTCTAGGGTGTGTTGACCAGCCTAGACCTGCCAACAGGCTGCCTTGACTCACCTTGGCCTGCAATGGGCATCCTTGACCCTCATAAGGCCACCAACAGGCCGCGTTGGCCTGCCTTGGGCTGCCTTAATCCGCTTTGACTCGCCTTTGTGTGCCTTGACCTGCCTTGGGCTGCCTTGACCTGCTTTGGTGTGCCTTGACCCCCCTTGGTGTGTCTTATCCCGTCTTAGGCCGCCTTAACCCGTTTAGGATCGCCTTGGACTGCCTTTACCTGGTTTAACCCGTCTTGGCCTGCCTTGGGCCTCCTTAGGCTGCCTTAACCCGCCTTGGCCCGCCTTAACCCGTCTTTGGCCGCGTTGGCCTGCCTTGACCCACCTTGACTCGCCTTGGGCTGCCTTGACCCGCCAATGCCCGCCATGGGCTGCCTTTACCCTCTTTGGGCCGCCTAGGCCCGCCAGTGGCTGCCTTGACCCGCCACAGCCTACCTTAGCCCGCCTTGGCCTACCCTAGGCTGCCTTGACCCGCCTTGACCCATCTTGGCCTGCCTTGACCCTCCATGACCCGCCTTGGCCTGCCTTGACCCGCTTTGGCCTACCTTGACCCGCCTTGGTGTGCCTTGACACACCTTGACCTGCCTTGGCCTGCCTTAACCTGCTTTAGCTCGCCATAGGTTGTCTTTACCCACCTTGGGCCACCTTGACCTGTCATGGCCTGCCTTGACCTGCCATCGTGTGCCTTGACCCGCCTTGGCCTGCCTTGAACCACCTTTGACCGCCTTGGCCTGTCTTGACCCGCCTTGGGCCCCCTTGACCCGCCTTGGGCCACCTTGACCTGACATGAACCGCTTTGGCCTGCCTTGACCCGCCTTGACCTGGCTCGACCTACGTTGACTTACCTTGATCCGCCTTGGCCTACCTTGACCCGTCGTGGCCTGCCTTGACCCGCCTTGATCTGCCTTGGACCGCCTTAGGTTGCCTTGACCCGCTTTGGTGTGCCAAGACCCCGCCTTGGACCGCCTTGACCCACCTTGGACTGCCTTGACCCGCTTTGAACTGCCTTAGACCGCCTTGGGCTGCCTTGGTTGGCGTTGACCCGCCTTGGTGTGTCTTTAACCGCCTTGACCCGCCATGACCCGCCTTGGGCCGGTTTGACCCGCTTTGACCCGCCATGACCCGCCTTGGGCCGGTTTTGCCTTAACCCGCCTTGACCTGTCTTCAGTGCCTTGTCCCGCCTTGATCTGCCTTGGACCGCCTTGGGCTGCCTCCACCCGCCTTAGTGTGCCTTGACCCGCCTTGACCTGCCTTAACTCGCTCTGGGCTGCCTCTACCTGCCTTAACCTACCTTGGACCCTTTGGTTTGCCTTGACCCGCTTTGGCCTGCTTTAACCCACCTTAGCGTGCCTTGACCTGCCTTGACCCGCCTTAATCTGCCTTAGACTGCTTTGGGTTGCCTTGACCCGCCTTGGACCGCCTTGGGTTGCCTTGACCCGCTATAGCCTGCCTTAACTCACCTTGGCTTGCCTTACCCGTCTTGACCCGCCTTAACCACCCTTGGACTGCTTTAGCCTGCCTTGACCCGCCTTGCCCTGGCTTGACCCCCCTTGACCTGACTTGACCTGCCTTGACACGCTTTGGCCTACCTTGACCGCCTTGATCTGCCTTGGACCGCATTGGGCTGCCTTAACCCGCCTTCGTGGGCCTTGAACCGCCTTAGACCGCATTCGACCGGCTTGGCCTGCCTTGACCCGCCTTAGGCCATCTTAACCCGCCATGACCCGCCTTGGGCCTCCTTGAACCGCCAAAAAGCTGTCTTGACTCACTTTTGGCTGCCTTGACCTGTCATTGCTCGCCATGGGCTGCCTTTACCCACCTTGGGCCGCCTTGGCCCGCAATTGGCAGCCTTGACCTACCATGGTGTGCCTTGACCCATCTTGGACCGCCTTTTCCGCCTTGGATAGCCTTGGGCTGCCTTGGTTTGCCTTGACCCGCCTTGGTGTGCCATGACCCGCCTTGACCTACCTTGGACCGCCTTGGGTTGCCTTGACCCGCCATGGCCTGCCTTGGCTTGCCTTGACCCGCCTTTACCCGCCTTGGGCAGCCTTGACCCGCCTTGACCAACCTTGGACCGCTTTGGCCTGCCTTGGGCTGCCTTGACCCGCCTTGGCCTGGCTTGACTTGCCTTAATATGCTTTGGTCAACCTTGACCCGCGTTGGCCTGCGTTTACCCGCCTTGATCTGCCTTGGACCGCCTTGGGCTACCTTAACCCGCCTTCGTGTGCCTTGAACCGCCTTGGACCGCATTCGACCGGCTTGGCCTACCTTGACCAGCCTTGGCCTACCTTAACCCGCCTTGGGTTGCCTTTACCCGCCTTGGGCCACCTTGACCCGCCTTGATCTACCTTGGACCGGTTTGGCCTGCCTTTGGCTGGCTTGACCCGTCTTGGCCTGGCTTGACCCGCTTTGGTGTGCCTTGACCCGCCTTGGGCCACCTTGACCCGCTTTTGCTTCCCTTGACCCGCCATGACCCGCCATGACCCGCCTTGATCTGCCTTGGACCACCTTAGGCTGCCTTGACCCGCCTTGGACCGCCTTGACCCTCCTTGAACTGCCTTGCACCACCTTGACCCGCCTTGGCTTCTCTTGACCCGCTTTAAGCTGCCTTGACCCGCCTTTGGCCGCCTTCACCTACCTTGGCCTGCCATAACTCGCTATGGCCTGCCATGAACCGCCAAAAGGCTGCCTTGACTCGCTTTGGGCTGCCTTGACCCGTTGTGAATCACCATGGCTTGTCTTCACCCGCCTTGGTCTGCAATTGGGCAGCCTTGACCCGCCTTGACCCTCATAGGGCCACCAACAGGCCGCCTTGGCCTGCCTTAACCAGCCTTAACCCGCCTTGACCCGCCTTGGCCTGCCTTTGGCTGCCTTAACCAGCCTTGGGCCACCTTGACCTGCCTTGACCCGTTTTGGGCTGCCTTGGGCTGCTTTGACTCGCCTTGACCCGCCTAGGGCTGCCTTCATCCACCTTGGGCCGCTAAAGAGTTGCCTTGAACCGCTAACGGGCAGCCTTGACCCTCCTAGACCCTCCTTAGCCAGCCTTAACCCGCCTTGGTGTGACTTGACCGGCCTTGGCCTGCCTGAACCCGCTTTGGCCCGCCATGGGCTGTAGACCTGTAAATGGACCGGATCTGGAGCGGATCGACCTAGATCTGGATCCGGATCCGTAATAGAAATTTTGGATCCGGACCGACCCGTTACCCGTCAGATCTTTGATAGCTAGATCCAAATCCGGATCCGGCGGGTTAATGGATACCTGACCCGTTAATCCGATCTGTTTATAATAATAAATATTTTCAAATTATAAATAATAATTTCTTAATTTTATCATAAATTTTCCTAAAACACTAATGAAATATTATAACAAAATAAAGGTTTACATCAAAAGTCGAATTACATGGCCAAAATACTCCTTGACAATAAACTAATATATTCAAAATACTAGACAGCTAATGTATTTAGCAAAGAGCATAAAAAGAATATAGACATTAGTTACCTTCAACTTCATAAAATGATCATATTTTAGACGCAATTTAGATGTTTAGGTTATCTAAATAATTATTATATTATTTAATATTTATCAATGATATTATATTTATAAAAATATTATTTAATTATTTTAAAACGGATCCGGGTCCTTAACGGATCGGATCAACCTCAATCCGTATCCGATCCGTTTAATAAATGGGTTAACGGATCCGGGTCCTTAACAGATAAATGGTTCTAATTTTGGTCCAAACCCGTTTAAAAATCACGGATCCGGAGCGGGTCCGGATCGAGATCCGGTCAATTTACAGGTCTACTGGGCTGCCTTTACCCACCTTAGGCCGCCTTAGCATGCCCTGGCCTGCCTTGACCCGTCTTCGTGTGCCTTGACCCGCCTTGGCCTGCCTTGGACCACCTTTGACCTCCTTGGCCTGCCTTAACCCGCCTTGGGCTGCCTTGACCCGCCGTGACCTACCTTGGACTCTTTGGACTGCCTTGACCAGCCTTGGCCTGTCTTGACCTGCCTTGGGTTGCTTGGACCCGCCATGGTGTGCCTTGACCCGACTTGGGCCACCTTGACCCGCCTTCACTTGCCTTGGACCGCCTTGGCCTGCCTTGACCCGCCTTGGCCCACATTGACCCACCTTGGCCTGTCTTAACCCACCTTGGCCTGGCTTGACCTGCCTTGGCTTGCCTTGGCCCGCCACGTCCCACCTCGACCCGCCTTGGCCTGCCTTGACCCGTCTTTGTGTGCCATGACCCGCCATGACCTGCCATGACACGCCTTGGCCCGCTTTGGCCTGCCTTGACCCGCTTTGGTGTGCCTTGACGTGCCTTGACCCTCCTTGGTGTTCCTTGACCCGCCTTGGGTTGCCTTGGACCGCCTTGGGCTGCCTTGGGTTGCCTGGACCCGCCTTGGTGTGCCTTGACCCGCCTTCACCTCCCTTGGGCCACTTTGACCCGCCTTGGACTACCTTGGCCTGCCTTTGGTTGCCTTGACCCGCCTTGACCCACCATGGCCTGTCTTAACCCGCCTTGGTCTGCTTTGGGCCGCCTTGGGCTGCCTTAACCCTCTTTGACCCGCCTTAGCCCGCCTTGGCTTGCCTTGACCCGCCTTGATCCACCTTTGGCCTCCTTGACCCGCCTTGGACCGCCTTAACCCGCCTTTGCTTGCCATGAGCCGCCTTGACCCTCTTTGGGCCACCTTTTGCCTTGGTGTGCCTTGACCCGTCTTGGGCCACCTTTTGCCTTGACAAGCCATTGCCCGCCATGGGCTGCCTTTACCCTCCTAGGCCCGCCATTGGCTGCCTTGACCCTCCACGGCCTGCCTTGACCGGCCTTGGCCTACCCTGGGCTGCCTTGACCCTCCTTGACCCGTCTTGGACTGCCTTGGTGTTCCTTAACCCGCCTTTGACCCGCATTGGGCCGCCTTAATCTCCCTTGACCCGCCTTTGCCTGCGTTGGGCCGCTATGACCCGCCTTGGGCCGCTATGACCCGGCTTGGCCTATGTTGACCCGCTTTGGCCTGCCTTAACCTGCCTTGGGCCGCCTTGGCCTGCCTTTACCCGCCTTGACTCCCCTTGGACTGCCTTGACCAGCCAGGGGCAGCCTTAACCCTCCTTGCGCCGCATAGGCCCGCCATTGGCTGCCTTTACCCGCCTTGGCCTACCCTACACCGCCTTGACCCATCATGGCCTGCCTTGACCCTACTTGACCCGCCTAGGCCTGTCTTGGGCCGCCTTGACAAGCCTTGACCCGCCATGACCAGCCTTGTGCTCCTTGACCCGCCTTGGCCTGCCTTGACCCACGTTGGGCAGCCTTCCCTGACCCACCCTGGCCTGGCTTGACCCGCGTTAAGCAGCCTTGACCCGCCTTGGCCTGCCTTGGGCTGCCTTGACCCACCTTGGGCCGAGTTTACCCACCATTGCCCGCCTTTAGTCGCCATGACCCTCGTAGACCATTCTAGGGTGTCTTGACCAGCCTAGACCTACCAACGTGCTGCCTTGACTTGCCTTGACCAGGCTTGGCCTGCAATGGGCAGCCTTGACCCTCATTGGCCTGCAATGGGAAGCCTTGACCCTCATAAGGCCACCAACAGGCCGCCTTGGGTTGCCTTAATCCGCTTTGACCTGCCTTGGCGTGCCTTGACCTACCTTGGACCGCCTTGACCCGCCTTAACTCGCCTAGACCTGCCTTGGTTTGCCTTGACCCGCCTTGGTATGCCTTGACCCGCCTTGGGCCTTCTTGACCCGCCTTGGGTTGCCTTGACCCGCCTTGGCCTGCCTTGGGCCGCCTTAGGCCGCCTTGACCCGCCTTAACCCGCCATGACCAGTCTTGAGCTGCCTTGACCCGCCTTGACCCGTTTTGGCCTGCCTTGACCCACCCTGGCCTAGATTGCCCCACGTTGGGCAGCCTTGACCCGCCTTGGGCCGACTTTACCCACCATTGCCCGCCTCTAGTTGCCTTGACCCTCGTAGACCCTTCTAGGGTGTGTTGACCAGCCTAGACCTGCCAACAGGCTGCCTTGACTCACCTTGGCCTGTAATGGGCATCCTTGACCCTCATAAGGCCACCAACAGGCCGCCTTGGCCTGCCTTAGGCTGCCTTAATCCGCTTTGACTCGTCTTGGTGTGCCTTGACCTGCCTTGGGCTGCCTTGACCTGCCTTGGTGTGCCTTGACCCGCCTTGGTGTGTCTTATCCCGTCTTAGGCCGCCTTAACCCGTCTAGGGTCGCCTTGGACTGCCTTTACCTGGTTTAACCCGTCTTGGCCTGCCTTGGGCCTCCTTAGGCTGCCTTAACCCGCCTTGGCCCGCCTTAACCCGCCTTGGCCCGCCTTAACCCGTCTTGGGCCGCGTTGACCTGCCTTTACCCACCTTGACTCGCCTTGGGCTGCCTTGACCCGCCAATGCCCGCCATGGGCTGCCTTTACCCTCTTTGGGCAGCCTAGGCCCGCCAGTGGTTGCCTTGACCCGCCACAGCCTACCTTAGCCCGCCTTGGCCTACCCTAGGCTGCCTTGACCCGCCTTGACCCATCTTGGCCTGCCTTGACCCTCCATGACCCGCCTTGGCCTGCCTTGACCCGCTTTGGCCTGCCTTGACCCGCCTTGGTGTGCCTGGACACACCTTGACCTGCCTTGGCCTGCCTTAACCTGCTTTAGCTCGCCATAGGTTGTCTTTACCCACCTTGGGCCACCTTGACCTGTCATGGCCTGCCTTGACCCGCCATCGTGTGCCTTGACCCGCCTTGGCCTGCCTTGAACCACCTTTGACCGCCTTGGCCTGTCTTGACCCGCCTTGGGCCCCCTTGACCCGCCTTGGGCCACCTTGACCTGACTTGAACCGCTTTGGCCTGCCTTGACCCGCCTTGACCTGGCTCGACCTACGTTGACTTACCTTGATCCGCCTTGGCCTACCTTGACCCGTCGTGGCCTGCCTTGACCCGCCTTGATCTGCCTTGGACCGCCTTAGGTTGCCTTGACCCGCTTTGGTGTGCCAAGACCCCGCCTTGGACCGCCTTGACCCACCTTGGACTGCCTTGACCCGCTTTGACCTGCCTTAGACCGCCTTGGGCTGCCTTGGTTGGCCTTGACCCGCCTTGGTGTGTCTTTAACCGCCTTGACCCGCCATGACCCGCCTTGGGCCGGTTTGACCCGCTTTGACCCGCCATGACCCGCCTTGGGCCGGTTTTGCCTTAACCCGCCTTGACCTGTCTTCAGTGCCTTGTCCCGCCTTGATCTGCCTTGGACCGCCTTGGGCTGCCTCCACCCGCCTTAGTGTGCCTTGACCCGCCTTGACCTGCCTTAACTCGCTCTGGGCTGCCTCTACCTGCCTTAACCTACCTTGGACCCTTTGGTTTGCCTTGACCCGCTTTGGCCTGCTTTAACCCACCTTAGCGTGCCTTGACCTGCCTTGACCCGCCTTAATCTGCCTTAGACTGCTTTGGGTTGCCTTGACCCGCCTTGGACCGCCTTGGGTTGCCTTGACCCGCTATAGCCTGCCTTAACTCACCTTGGCTTGCCTTACCCGTCTTGACCCGCCTTAACCACCCTTGGACTGCTTTAGCCTGCCTTGACCCGCCTTGCCCTGGCTTGACCCCCCTTGACCTGACTTGACCTGCCTTGACACACTTTGGCCTACCTTGACCGCCTTGATCTGCCTTGGACCGCCTTGGGCTGCCTTAACCCGCCTTCGTGGGCCTTGAACCGCCTTAGACCGCATTCGACCGGCTTGGCCTGCCTTGACCCGCCTTAGGCCATCTTAACCCGCCATGACCCGCCTTGGGCCTTAACCCGCAACGGCAGTAGCTTTCAATTGATTTGGAAACTAGACTCCAGTAGCTTTCTATCCATATCTAGCACGTTTTCTGCTTCATTCTGAGCTGTCCTGGAGAGTCCGTTGAAGTTGTGATATGTGCACAGGAATTTCCCCGAATTAATTAGGAATCAAGACTTGGACATTCCTTGATATTCTGCCGAATTTAGATCTTCTTCTCCATATTAGACTTGGTTTGGACATCTCCTTCATGGACTAGACTTCATCAATGTCCATGCATCACTACTTGCTCCATATCCTAGTCAACATAGGAAATTGTTTCCTAGTCAACACAAGCTTCCTTTTTTACTCCAATTCTTCTTTGGCCGAGAATACCATGTAATTGCACATATTTTGGTCCAAATCGCCTCCTTTATTATTTCTCCTTTATTTTCTACCTAAAAACATAAAACAAGTTAGAAACATATTTACTAAGCTCATAACAAAGCAAAATGTAGAGAGAAAGACATTAATAATCAAGCATAAAATACGTAGATCAAATTCCCCCACACTTGGACTTTGCTAGTCCCTAGCAAATACAAAACAAAACAAGGGCTCAAAAACAAAGAAAAACAATAAAGGGAAAAATAACAATGAGAAAAAAAAAACGTCACAAAAACGTCACAAAAACACTTAGAAGTCTCAACGTTTCAAAGCCGCAAATTTTCATGTTATCATGCTTGAAAACGTAAGAGATACTAAGTAAAACAACACTAAGCCCTTAGTCAAAATTTGTCTCAGAAATTTCTTAATGTATATGGCAATGGAATCACAATGTGTCAAGCATGAATGACCTTTGAATTCAATAGATAATAGAGACATGATCACGCTATGAACAAGTAAGACATAGAGAAAACAATGGTGAATTTAAGTCTGTGCATGCTTCGAATGAAGTTCAAATCAACTCACATGGATGCTCTCATCATATTTCCACTCATGCAAAGGTGATTTCACTCAAAGTGTTTAAATCAATGAATGGAATGAATTACTTGCTCAAATGAACCAAAACCATATGCTTACTCACGCAACTTACTCCACAGATTGAAGGCTACTCATCTTAAAGATCAAAAAGGACTTTTAAGGGTTGTAATGGGGCTGAGGTTAAGGCATTCGAAATTTAGATATGTGGTGATTAAGAATATTCTAAAGACTTAGCCAAAGTACCAAAACTTGATCAAATTTAAGCTCCCATCTCGCCAAAAACGTCACCATGTATGACTTTGAAGTACAAGGGCCGGATTTCATCATGTTGGGCCCTATCTTCATTCTAAACTTCCCTTGAGCTCTGTGAACAGGACAAAGGCCGTATTTTGCATTATTGGGCCTTCTATTCGAAACAAACTCCAAACTCACAAGTACGGGGGACATTAATCCAAAACTTTAGACACTTAGAACCTATTGCCGGAGAGCTTTTTTTTTTTTTTTATCTTTCTTTTGTTCTTGCTCTCGAAATTTTCTTTTGTTTTTCGGCAATCATCTTTTTTAACAAGCTGTTTGAACAAGTCTATCCCCATATATACATTCCCTTACATGATTCTCACACCATTTTCTTTGTTTTAGCTTCAAAAATCCCACCAAGTCTTTAGAACAAGGGTATGGATAATCTACACTAAGTTTAAGTGTTTAGATTCATATGGCAATGAAAGAAAGGCTTAATGTAGGCTCAAATGGGCTCATCTAGGGGTGTCGCAACTCGTGCGCACATATGGGATACATGGCAATTTGGCAAAGTGGTGGAAAACCTAAGTGCCTTTAATCATATCCAAAATCAGGGTATGTAACAATTATAAGCTTTGCAAGTTGACATGAGTAAGTTCTAGTATTCTCTAGTTCATTAAGATCTATGGCAAGTGAGTGTATGAATGATTCTGAGACCTATCATATATAATGCACAAAATTCACTCTCAAAGAAGTAGTGTTTAGGCTCAAAATCTCACTTTTAAGGCTTATATGATTCAAAACTTATTCTAACATGCGAATTTCTGTACCAAATTTTGCAAACCATATCTACTACATGTCATAACACTCAAAGATGTCTCAATTAGCACATGAATTCATTCTTAATGATTTCCAACGCCATATGTATGTTCTTTCGGTCCATTTTCATCATTGACTAACTAAGGGCATCTTAAGACTCTTTAAAACACTAAGTTAAACAAAAAGACTCAAAAGTTTTTTTTTTTTTTAGGGCATCATCCTCGAGTTAGACTCTTATCCGCCCAATTTTTTATGATTTATGACTCAAAAAAGTTGGAAACCCCTCCCCCACACTTAAACTCTACATTGTCCTCAATGTACCAAAGTAAAGTCATAGAATTCAAGCATGGAAGCTAGGACTTACGAAAACTAACTAAATAAATAGAAGCAACGAAAATTAAAAGAGTAAGGGAAGAGAATGCAAATCTGTTGAAGACTCCTCCATTGGGTTGCCTCCCAACAAGCGCTTGTTTTTTTAACGTCTTACAGCCTAGACGTGATGCATCCTTCATGTGGTCGAAGTTGGCGGCTCCTTAAGCTTCACATCTTCAACGAGTTCCTCCTTGAAATTTGCATAATATGGCTTCAAACGATGGCCATTGACTTTGAACTCATTGCCGGTTATTGGACTTTTGATCAAAATAGCTCCATGTGAGAAGACTTCAATAACAATGAAAGGGCCGATCCATCTTGAGCGTAGCTTGCCCGGAAAAAACTTGAGTCGAGAGTTGAATAAGAGAACTTGTTGACCAATCACAAACTCCTTCCTGCGGATCATCTTGTCATGAAACACCTTTGTCTTTTCCTTGTAGATCCAAGCATTGTCAAACGCATCATTCCGGATTTCTTCTAACTCACACAGCTGCAATTTTCGATGTAATCCAGCTTCATCCTTGTCCAAGTTGAACTTCTTCACCGCCCACCAAGCTTTATGCTCAAGCTCCACCGGAAGATGACAAGACTTCCCATAAACAAGTCGATAGGGTGACATGCCTATAGGGGTCTTGTATGCTGTTCTGTATGCCCACAAAGCATCATCCAAACACTGGCTCCAATCTTTGCGGTTTGGCTTGATAGTGCGCTCCAAGATCTTCTTAATTTCTCGATTTGATACCTCTGCCATGCCATTTGTTTGTGGATGATAAGGTGTAGAAACCTTGTGCTTGACTCCATATTTCCTCATCAACGCCTCAACAGTTTTGTTGCAAAAATGACTCCCTCCATCACTGATTAGAACACGTGGCATTCCAAATCTTGAAAATATGTTGGTCTTGAGGAAATCTGCAACAACTCGTGAATCATTAGTACGGGTGGCTTTTGCTTCCACCCATTTCGAAACATAATCAACAGCGAGTAAGATATAAACGAAACCGTTAGATGAAGGAAAAGGTCCCATAAAATCAATGCCTCAAACATCAAAGATTTCGACATTTAGTATGAACACTTGTGGCATCTGATCTCGAGATCCAAGATTGCCGGATCGTTGGCACCTATCACACTTAGCACAAAAATCATTAGAATCACGAAATAGGTTAGGCCAAAAAAAACCACAATCTAACACTTTTAGGGCAGTCTTTTTCGAACCAAAGTGACCTCCACATGCACCACTATGGCAAAACTCAAGAATAGATGCAAACTCACTATCCGGAACACACCTTCTAATCACTAAGTCAGCACATTGTTTCCATAAGTAAGGTTCATCCCAAATAAAAGTCCTAGCATCACTCCTAAGCTTGTCACGTTGGGCCTTATGCATTGATGGTGGAAATTCTCCAATAACTAAGTAATTTACAATATCTGCATACCATGGAGTGTCAGAGGCACTTACCTGAAGTCCGAAGAGTTGTTCATCCGGAAAATGCTCCTCAATTGCAACGTTGGATCTCTCTCTCTCAATCCTAGAGAGGTGGTCAGCTACCACATTCTCTACTCCTTTCTTGTCCTTGATTTCCACATCAAACTCTTGTAGAAGTAGTATCCAACGTATGAGCCTGGGCTTCGCATCCTTTTTCTGCATCAAATACTTCAAAGCAGCATGATCAGTGTAAATTATAACCTTACTCTGAAGTAGATAGGACCTGAATTTGTCCAATGCAAACACCACCGCCAACATCTCTTTCTCGGTTGTTGTGTAGTTGGCTTGAGCATCATCAAATGTCTTAGAAGCATAATAGATGGCATATGGCTTCTTGTCCTTCCTTTGTCCTAACACAACTCCAGCGGCATAGTCCGAAGCATCACACATAAGCTCAAAAGGCAAGGACCAATCCGGCGCTTGAAGAATAGGAGCACTTGTCAACAATTCCTTTAGCTTGTTAAAGGCAACGCCACATTCATCATCAAACACAAAGGGAGTGTCCTTCTGAAGCAGCTTGCACAAGGGACGTGAGATGTGGGAAAAGTCCTTGATGAATCTCCTGTAAAATCCTGCATGTCCAAGAAAAGAACGAAGCTCTCTAACCGAAGTCGGAGAGGGTAAGTGTTTCACAAGATCTACTTTTGATTTATCAACTTCCAACCCTTTTTTCGAGACAATATGTCCAAGAACAATCACTTGTGTTACCATGAAATGGCACTTCTCCCAGTTAAGTACTAAGTTCGTTTCAACGCATCTTTGCAAGATTAGCTCTAAGTTTTCTAAACATGCATTGAAATCCTTCCCAAAAACACTAAAGTCATCCATGAACACTTCAATTATTTTCTCAATGTAATCGGAAAAGATAGAAAGCATGCAACGTTGAAACTTACCAGGGGCATTGCACAATCCAAAGGGCATCCGTCGATATGCAAACGTTCCAAAAGGGCATGTGAACGTTGTCTTCTCTTGATCCTCCTCCGCGATGCTGATTTGGTTGTAACCCGAATATCCATCAAGGAAGCAATAGTAGGAATGACCAGCCAACCTCTCAAGCATTTGATCAATGAATGGCAAAGGGAAATGGTCCCCGGCAACGGCGCCAAAAATTGATTCGCGTATTTTCAAGCGTTAAATTAAACACTCAATCAAACACAAATACAATTAAAACCCTTCTTTGTAGATGTAGCATTGGTAAGTAGGGATCGTTCTTAACCGGGGATTGAGGGTGCTTGCATAACTATGCTAAGGTTGTTTAGGGGGTGCAAGTTTGTTTTAACTAATTTTCCTACGAAACGTGGCAATCAAACATATAAGAACCCTAGAATTCTAACATGCTTCACTCATAGACAAGCAAACAATCAAGAACCCTAAAATTACCAAACATGCATCATAGCCGAAAATAATACCTAAATCTAATATTTACAATATCAACTTATCAATTTACCTATCCTTTAATAACCTAACCAATTTCATGCAACCTATTTGGTCTCTAAGTCATTAGCTACGTTTGACAAGCATAACTCATAATTAAGTGCCAAACTCGGGAATTGCCCGATATTCAACACATCATAATCTAAACCGGGAATTGCCCTGCATTCAAATTAAGCGTTAGGAACAAGTACGCATGAGTAACCAATTTCAAAGGACACCAAACAAGTCATACAAAACTAATTAGAATTATTTAACCAAAAGACTTCAAGAAACTAATCCATAATAATCATAAGTTTACACAAGGAAGAAGAATAAAGAGAAGAAGTCATTGTTACACTTTTTGAGTAAGGGAATTGCCCTATACTAATCCGTGCTTGATGCTTCTTCGATGGATGGAGGATGAAGACACCTTGGGATTGCCAAGCTATGCCTTCGGCCCTTGGATGTTGATGGAGGCGGATTGGTGAGGATAGGCGGCTTCCTTGGAGACTATGACGTTTTGGAGAGGCTTGAGAGGACTCTAGGGCAGGGGTTCGGCTCTTTGATAAGTGATACTTTCTTCTCCCCTTTAAGTCATGCTTTATAGAAGAAAAACCCTAGAGAGGCCGGCCACACAATCCTAAACCGAATTGGTTTAGGTTTCACTAGTTATTCTCAATTCGGCCCAATGACCTCTGTCTGATGATTTCGTCATAACTCCCTATAGAAAATAGATATTGAGGTGATTTCAATTGATTTGGAAACTAGACTCCAGTAGCTTTCTATCCATATCTAGCACGTTTTCTGATTCATTCTGAGCTGTCCTGGAGAGTCCGTTGAAGTTGTGATATGTGCACAGGAATTTCCCCGAATTAATTAGGAATCAAGACTTGGACATTCCTTGATATTCTGCCGAATTTAGATCTTCTTCTCCATATTAGACTTGGTTTGGACATCTCCTTCATGGACTAGACTTCATCAATGTCCATGCATCACTACTTGCTCCATATCCTAGTCAACATAGGAAATTGTTTCCTAGTCAACACAAGCTTCCTTTTTTACTCCAATTTTTCTTTGGCCGAGAATACCATGTAATTGCACATATTTTGGTCCAAATCGCCTCCTTTATTATTTCTCCTTTATTTTCTACCTAAAAACATAAAACAAGTTAGAAACATATTTACTAAGCTCATAACAAAGCAAAATGTAGAGAGAAAGACATTAATAATCAAGCATAAAATACGTAGATCAACCGGCTTGGCCTACCTTGACCAGACTTGGCCTACCTTAACCCGCCTTGGGTTGCCTTTACCCGCCTTGGGCCACCTTGACCCGCCTTGATCTACCTTGGACCGGTTTGGCCTGCCTTTGGCTGGCTTGACCCGTCTTGGCCTGGCTTGACCCGCTTTGGTCTGCCTTGACCCGCCTTGGGCCACCTTGACCCGCTTTTGCTTCCCTTGACCCGCCATGACCCGCCATGACCCGCCTTGATCTGCCTTGGACCACCTTAGGCTGCCCTGACCTGCCTTGGACCGCCTTGACCCTCCTTGAACTGCCTTGCACCACCTTGACCCGCCTTGGCTTCACTTGACCCGGTTTAAGCTGCCTTGACCCGCCTTTGGCCGCCTTCACCTACCTTGGCCTGCCATAACTCGCTATGGCCTGCCATGAACCGCCAAAAGGCTGCCTTGACTCGCTTTGGGCTGCCTTGACCCGTTGTGAATCACCATGGCTTGTCTTCACCCGCCTTGGTCTGCAATTGGGCAGCCTTGACCCGCCTTGACCCTCATAGGGCCACAAACAGGCCGCCTTGGCCTGCCTTAACCAGCCTTAACCCGCCTTGACCCGACTTGGCCTGCCTTTGGCTGCCTTAACCAGCCTTGGGCCACCTTGACCTGCCTTGACCCGTTTTGGGCTGCCTTGGGCTGCTTTGACTCGCCTTGACCCGCCTTCATCCACCTTGGGCCGCTAAAGAGCTACCTTGAACCGCTAACGGGCCGCCTTGACCCTCCTAGACCCTCCTTAGCCAGCCTTAACCCGCCTTGGTGTGACTTGACCGGCCTTGGCCTGCCTGAACCCGCTTTGGCCCGCCATGGGCTGTAGACCTGTAAATGGACCGGATCTGGAGCGGATCGACCTAGATCTGGATCCGGATCCGTAATAGAAATTTTGGATCCGGACCGACCCGTTACCCGTCAGATCTTTGATAGCTAGATCCAAATCCGGATCCGGCGGGTTAATGGATACCCGACCCGTTAATCCGATCTGTTTATAATAATAAATATTTTCAAATTATAAATAATAATTTCTTAATTTTATCATAAATTTTCCTAAAACACTAATGAAATATTATAACAAAATAAAGGTTTACATCAAAAGTCGAATTACATGGCCAAAATACTCCTTGACAATAAACTAATATATTCAAAATACTAGACCGCTAATGTATTTAGCAAAGAGCATAAAAACAATATAGACATTAGTTACCTTCAACTTCATAAAATGATCATATTTTAGACGCAATTTAGATGTTTAGGTTATCTAAATAATTATTATATTATTTAATATTTATCAATGATATTATATTTATAAAAATATTATTTAATTATTTTAAAACGGATTCGGGTCCTTAACGGATCGGATCAACCTCAATCCGTATCCGATCCGTTTAATAAATGGGTTAACGGATCCGGGTCCTTAACGGATAAATGGGTCTAATTTTTGATCCAAACCCGTTTAAAAATCACGGATACGGAGCGGGTCCGGATCGAGATCCGGTCAATTTACAGGTCTACTGGGCTGCCTTTACCCACCTTAGGCCGCCTTAGCATGCCCTGGCCTGCCTTGACCCGCCTTCGTGTGACTTGACCCGCCTTGGCCTGCCTTGGACCACCTTTGACCTCCTTGGCCTGCCTTAACCCGCCTTGGGCTGCCTTGACCCGCCGTGACCTACCTTGGACCCTTTGGCCTGCCTTGACCAGCCTTGGCCTGTCTTGAGCTGCCTTGGGTTGCTTGGACCCGTCTTTGTGTGCCATGACCCGCCTTGACCTGCCATGACCCGCCTTGGCCCGCTTTGGCCTGCCTTGACCCGCTTTGGTGTGCCTTGACCCTCCTTGGTGTTCCTTGACCCGCCTTGGGTTGCCTTGGACCGCCTTGGGCTGCCTTGGGTTGCCTGGACCCGCCTTGGTGTGCCTTGACCCGCCTTCACCTCCCTTGGGCCACTTTGACCCGCCTTGGACTACCTTGGCCTGCCTTTGGTTGCCTTGACCCGCCTTGACCCACCATGGCCTGTCTTAACACGCCTTGGCCTGCTTTGGGCCGCCTTGGGCTGCCTTAACCCTCTTTGACCCGCCTTAGCCCGCCTTGGCCTGCCTTGACCCGCCTTGATCCACCTTTGGCCTCCTTGACCCGCCTTGGACCGCCTTGACCCGCCTTTGCTTGCCATGAGCCGCCTTGACCCTCTTTGGGCCACCTTTTGCCTTGGTGTGCCTTGACCCGTCTTGGGCCGCCTTCACCTGCCTTGGCCTGCCTTAACCCGCCGTCTTGGGCCTCCTTGAATAGCCAAAAGCCTGCCTTGACTCGCCTTGGGCTGCCTTGACAAGCCATTGCCCGCCATGGGCTGCCTTTACCCTCCTTAGGCCTCCTAGGCCCGCCATTGGCTGCCTTGACCCTCCACGGCCTGCCTTGACCGGCCTTGGCCTACCTTGGGCTGCCTTAACCCTCCTTGACCCGTCTTGGACTGCCTTGGTGTTCCTTAACCCGCCTTTGACCCGCATTGGGCCGCCTTAATCTCCCTTGACCCGCATTTGCCTGCGTTGGGCCGCTACGACCCGCCTTGGGCCGCCATGACCCTCCTTGGCCTATGTTGACCCGCTTTGGCCTGCCTTAACCTGCCTTGGGCCGCCTTGGCCTGCCTTTACCCGCCTTGACTCGCCTTGGGCTGCCTTGACCAGCCAGGGGCAGCCTTAACCCTCCTTGCGCCGCATAGGCCCGCCATTGGCTGCCTTTACCCGCCTTGGCCTACCCTACACCGCCTTGACCCATCTTGGCATGCCTTGACCCTACTTGACCCGCCTAGGCCTGTCTTGGGCCGCCTTGACCCGCCTTGACCCGCCATGACCAGCCTTGTGCTGCCTTGACCCGCCTTGGACCGCCTTGACCCGCCTTTGCTTGCCATGAGCCGCCTTGACCCTCTTTGGGCCACCTTTTTCCTTGGTGTGCCTTGACCCGTCTTGGGCCGCCTTCACCTGCCTTGGCCTGCCTTAACCCGCCGTCTTGGGCCTCCTTGAACAGCCAAAAGCCTGCCTTGACTCGCCTTGGGCTGCCTTGACAAGCCATTGCCCGCCATGGGCTGCCTTTACCCTCCTTAGGCCTCCTAGGCCCGCCATTGGCTGCCTTGACCCTCCACGGCCTGCCTTGACCGGCCTTGGCCTACCCTGGGCTGCCTTAACCCTCCTTGACCCGTCTTGGACTGCCTTGGTGTTCCTTAACCCGCCTTTGACCCGCATTGAGCCGCCTTAATCTCCCTTGACCCGCATTTGCCTGCGTTGGGCCGCTATGACCCGCCTTGGGCCGCCATGACCCTCCTTGGCCTATGTTGACCCGCTTTGGCCTGCCTTAACCTGCCTTGGGCCGCCATGGGCTGCCTTTACCCTCTTTGGGCCGCCTAGTCCCGCCAGTGGCTGCCTTGACCCGCCACAGCCTACCTTAACCCGCCTAGGCCTACCCTAGGCTGCCTTGACCCGCCTTGACCCATCTTGGCCTGCCTTGACCCTCCATGACCCGCCTTGGCCTGCCTTGACCCACTTTGGCCTGCCTTGACCCGCCTTGGTGTGCCTTGACAAACCTTGACCTGCCTTGGCCTGCCTTAACCTGCTTTAGCTCGCCATAGGTTGTCTTTACCCACCTTGGGCCACCTTGACCTGTCATGGCCTGCCTTGACCCGCCATCGTGTGCCTTGACCCGCCGTGGCCTGTTTTGAACCACCTTTAACCGCCTTGGCCTGTCTTGACCCGCCTTGGGCCCCCTTGACCCGCCTTGGGCCACCTTGACCTGACTTGAACCGCTTTGGCCTGCCTTGACCCGCCTTGACCTGGCTCGACCTACGTTGACTTACCTTGATCCGCCTTGGCCTACCTTGACCCATCGTGGCCTGCCTTGACCCGCCTTGATCTGCCTTGGACCGCCTTAGGTTGCCTTGACCAGCTTTGGTGTGCCAAGACCCCGCCTTGGACCGCCTTGACCCACCTTGGACTGCCTTGACCCGCTTTGACCTGCCTTAGACCGCCTTGGGCTGCCTTGGTTGGCCTTGACCCGCCTTGGTGTGTCTTTAACCGCCTTGACCCGCCATGACCCGCCTTGGGTCGGTTTGACCCGCCTTGACCCGCTTTGATTTGCCTTGGACCGCCTTGGGCTGCCTTGACCCGCCTTGACCCGCCCTTGCTTTCCTTGACCCGCCTTGAGCTGCCGTGACCCGCTTTGGACGCCTTTACCCGCCTTGGTGTGCCTTGACCCGCCATTGGCTGCCTTCACTTGCCTTAACCTGCCATGACCCGCCATGACCCGTCTTGGACCTCCTTAAACCGCCAAAAGGCTGCCTTGACTCGTCTTGGGCTGCCTTGAACCACCTTGGCCCGCCTTGGCCCGCCATTGGACGCCTTGACCCACCATGGCGTGCCTTGACCCGCTTTGACCCGCCAACGCCTGCCTTGACTCGCCTTGGCTGCCTTGACCTAGCATTGGCTGCCTTGACCCTCCTTGACCCGCCATGGCTTGCCTTGACCCGCCTTGACCTATCTTGGCTTGCCTTGACCCTCCTTGACCCTCCTTGGCCTGCCTTGGGCTGCCGTGACCCCCCTTCGGCCGCCCTGACCTGCCTTGGTGTGCCTTAACCCGCTTTGGACTGCCTTAACCTGCCTTGACCTGCTTTAACCCGCGTTGGCCTGCCTTGACCCGTTTTGATCTGCCTTGGACCGCCTTGGGCTGCCTTAACCCGCCTTAGTGTGTCTTAACCCGCCACGACCTTCGACCGGCTTGGGTTGCCTTCACCCACCACGGCCTTCGACCGGCTTGGGTTGCCTTGACCCGCCTTGGCCTGCCTTGACCTGCCATGACCCACTTTGATATGCCTTGGACCGCCTTGGGCTACCTTGACCCACCTTGGTGTGCTTTGACCCGCCTTGACCCGCCATGACCTGCCTTGGGCCGCCTTGATATGCCTTGACCCGTTGACCCGCCTTAGTGTGCCTTGAACCGTCTTAGGCCGCCTTGGGTTACATTGACCCGCCTTGCCCTGCCTTGGGCCGCCTTGACCCGCCATGACCAGCCTTAACCTGTCTTGGCCCGCCATGACCAGCCTTGGGCTGCCTTGACCCGCCTTGACCTGCCTTGGTTTGCCTTGACCCGCATTGACTCACCTTGGTGTGCCTTTACCCACCTTGGGCCGCCTTGATCCGCCCTGACCTGCCTTGGGTTGCCTTGACCCGTCTTGGCCTGCCTTGACTCGCCTTGACCCGCCATGACCCGCCTTGACCTGCCATGACCAGCTTTGGGCTGCCTTAACCCGCCTTGACCCGCTTTGGCCTGCCTTGACCCGCCATGGCCTGGCTCTACCCACGTTGGGCAGCCATGACCCGCCTTGGCCTGCCTTGACCCGCCTTGGGCCGACTTTACCCGCCATTGCCCGCCTCTAGTCGCCTTGACCCTCGTAAATCCTTCTAGGTGTCTTGACCAGCCTAGACCTGCCAACGGGCTGCCTTGACTCGCTTTGACCTGCCTTGGCCTGCAATGGATAGCCTTGACCATCGTAGGGCCAGCAACCGGCCACCTTAGCCTACCTTGGCCTGCCTTAATCCATTTTGACCCGCCTTGGCCTGCCTTTGGCTGCGTTGACCCGCCATGAGCCACCTTGACCTGACTTGCACCGCTTTGGCCTGCCTTGGGCTGCCTTGACCCGCCTTGGCTTGGTTTGACCAGCGTTGACCCGCTTTGGCCTGCCTTGACCCGCCTTGATCTGCCTTGGACCGCTTTGGGCTGCCTTGACCCGCCTTGGTGTGCCTTGACCCGCTTTAGACCGCCTTGAGCTGCCTTGACCCGCTTTGGGCCGCCTTTACCCGCTTTGGTGTGCCTTGACCCGCCACTGGCTACCTTCACTTGGCTTAACCTGCCATGACCCGCCATGACCCGTCTTGGACCTCCTTGAACCGCCAAAAGTCTGCCTTGACTCGCCTTGGGCTGCCTTGTTCCACCTTGGCCCGCCTTGGCTCGCCATTGGACGCCTTGACCCACCATGGCATGCCTTGACCCGCCTTGACCCGCCAACGCCTGCCTTGACTCGCCTTGGCTGCCTTGACCCTCCTTGACCCGCCATGGCTTGGCTTGACCCGCCTTGACCAGTCTTGGCTTGCCTTTACCCTCCTTGGCCTGCCTTGGGCTGCCGTGACCCGCCTTCGGCCGCCCTGAACTGCCTTGGTGTGCCTTAACCCGCTTTGGACAGCGTTAACCCGCCTTGACCTGCTTTAACCCGCGTTGGCCTGCCTTGACCCGTTTTGATCTGCCTTGGACCGCCTTGGGCTGCCTTAACCCGCCTTAGTGTGTCTTGACCCGCCACAGCCTTCGACAGGCTTGGGTTGCCTTGACCCGCCTTGGTCTGCCTTGACCTGCCATGACCCACTTTGATCTACCTTGGACCGCCTTGGGCTGCCTTGACCCACCTTGGTGTGCTTTGACCCGCCTTGGACCGCCTTGACCCGCCTTGACCTGCCTTGGGCTGCCTTGGTTTGCCTTGACCCGCCTTGATATGCCTTGACCCGTTGACCCGCCTTAGTGTGCCTTGAACCGCCTTAGGCAGCCTTGGGTTACCTTGACCCGGTTTTGCCTTAACCCGCCTTGACCTGTCTTCAGTGCCTTGTCCCGCCTTGATCTGCCTTGGACCGCCTTGGGCTGCCTCCACCCGCCTTAGTGTGACTTGACCCGCCTTGACCTGCCTTAACTCGCTCTGGGCTGCCTCTACCTGCCTTAACCTACCTTGGACCCTTTGGTCTGCCTTGACCCGCTTTGGCCTGCTTTGACCCACCATAGCGTGCCTTGACCTGCCTTGACCCGCCTTAATCTGCCTTAGACTGCTTTGGGTTGCCTTGACCCACTATAGCCTGCCTTAACTCGCCTTGGCTTGCCTTACCCGTCTTGTCCCGCCTTAACCACCCTTGGACTGCTTTAGCCTGCCTTGACCCGCCTTGCCCTGGCTTGACCCCCCTTGGCCTGACTTGACCTGCCTTGACACGCTTTGGCCTACCTTGACCGCCTTGATCTGCCTTGGACCGCCTTGGGCTGCCTTAACCCGCCTTCGTGGGCCTTGAACCGCCTTAGACCGCATTCGACCGGCTTGGCCTGCCTTGACCCGCCTTAGGCCATCTTAACCCGCCATGACCCGCCTTGGGCCTCCTTGAACCGCCAAAAGGCTGTCTTGACTCACTTTTGGCTGCCTTGACCTGTCATTGCTCGCCATGGGCTGCCTTTACCCACCTTGAGCCGCCTTGGCCCGCTATTGGCAGCCTTGACCTACCATGGTGTGCCTTGACCCATCTTGGACCGCCTTGACCCGCCTTGGGCTGCCTTGGTTTGCCTTGACCCGCCTTGGTGTGCCATGACCCGCCTTGACCTACCTTGGACCGCCTTGGTCTGCCTTGGGTTGCCTTGACCCGCCATGGCCTGCCTTGGGTTGCCTTTACCCGCCTTGGGCAGCCTTGACCCGCCTTGACCAACCTTGGACCACTTTGGCCTGCCTTGGGCTGCCTTGACCCGCCTTGGCCTGGCTTGACTTGCCTTAATCTGCTTTGGTCAACCTTGACCCGCGTTGGCCTGCGTTGACCCGCCTTGATATGCCTTGGACCGCCTTGGGCTACCTTAACCCGCCTTCGTGTGCCTTGAACCGCCTTGGACCGCATTCGACCGGCTTGGCCTACCTTGACCAGCCTTGGCCTACCTTAACCCGCCTTGGGTTGCCTTTACCCGCCTTGGGCCACCTTGACCCGCCTTGATCTACCTTGGACCGGTTTGGCCTGTCTTTGGCTGGCTTGACCCGTCTTGGCCTGGCTTGACCCGCTTTGGTCTGCCTTGACCCGCCTTGGGCCACCTTGACCCGCTTTTGCTTCCCTTGACCCGCCATGACCCGCCTTGATCTGCCTTGGACCACCTTAGGCTGCCTTGACCCGCCTTGGACCGCCTTGACCCTCCTTGAACTGCCTTGCACCACCTTGACCCGCCTTGGCTTCCCTTGACCCGCTTTAAGCTGCCTTAACCCGCCTTTGGCCGCCTTCACCTACCTTGGCCTGCCATAACTCGCTATGGCCTGCCATGAACCGCCGAAAGGCTGCCTTGACTCGCTTTGGGCTGCCTTGACCCGTTGTGAATCACCATGGCTTGTCTTCACCCGCCTTGGTCTGCAATTGGGCAGCCTTGACCCGCCTTGACCCTCATAGGGCCACCAACAGGCCGCCTTGGCCTGCCTTAACCAGCCTTAACCCGCCTTGACCCGCCTTGGCCTGCCTTTGGCTGCCTTAACCAGCCTTGGGCCACCTTGACCTGCCTTGACCCGTTTTGGGCTGCCTTGGGCTGCTTTGACTCGCCTTGACCCGCCTAGGGCTGCCTTCATCCACCTTGGGCCGCTAAAGAGCTGCCTTGAACCGCTAACGGGCCGCCTTGACCCTCCTAGACCCTCCTTAGCCAGCCTTAACCCGCCTTGGTGTGACTTGACCGGCCTTGGCCTGCCTGAACCCGCTTTGGCCCGCCATGGGCTGTAGACCTGTAAATGGACCGGATCTGGAGCGGATCGACCTAGATCTGGATCCGGCTCCGTAATAGAAATTTTGGATCTGGACCGACCCGTTACCCGTCAGATCTTTGATAGCTAGATCCAAATCCGGATCCGGCGGGTTAATGGATACCCGACCCGTTAATCCGATCTGTTTATAATAATAAATATTTTCAAATTATAAATAATAATTTCTTAATTTTATCATAAATTTTCCTAAAACACTAATGAAATATTATAACAAAATAAAGGTTTACATCAAAAGTCGAATTACATGGCCAAAATACTCCTTGACAATAAACTAATATATTTAAAATACTAGACCGCTAATGTATTTAGCAAAGAGCATAAAAAGAATATAGACATTAGTTACCTTCAACTTCATAAAATGATCATCTTTTAGACGCAATTTAGATGTTTAGGTTATCTAAATAATTATTATATTATTTAATATTTATCAATGATATTATATTTATAAAAATATTATTTAATTATTTTAAAACGAATTCGGGTCCTTAACGGATCGGATCAACCTCAATCCGTATCCGATCCGTTTAATAAATGGGTTAACGGATCCGGGTCCTTAACGGATAAATGGGTCTAATTTTTGATCCAAACCCGTTTAAAAATCACGGATCCGGAGCGGGTCCGGATCGAGATCCGGTCAATTTACAGGTCTACTGGGCTGCCTTTACCCACCTTAGGCCGCCTTAGCATGCCCTGGCCTGCCTTGACCCGCCTTCGTGTGCCTTGACCCGCCTTGGCCTGCCTTGGACCACCTTTGACCTCCTTGGCCTGCCTTAACCCGCCTTGGGCTGCCTTGACCCGCCGTGACCTACCTTGGACCCTTTGGCCTGCCTTGACCAGCCTTGGCCTGTCTTGAGCTGCCTTGGGTTGCTTGGACCCGCCATGGTGTGCCTTGACCCGACTTGGGCCACCTTGACCCGCCTTCACTTGCCTTGGACCGCCTTGGCCTGCCTTGACTGCCTTGGCCCACATTGACCCACCTTGGCCTGTCTTAACCCACCTTGGCCTGGCTTGACCTGCCTTGGCTTTCCTTGGCCCGCCACGTCCCACCTCGACCCGCCTTGGCCTGCCTTGACCCGTCTTTGTGTGCCATGACCCGCCTTGACCTGCCATGACCCGCCTTGGCCCGCTTTGGCCTGCCTTGACCCGCTTTGGTGTGCCTTGACCTGCCTTAACCCTCCTTGGTGTTCCTTGACCCGCCTTGGGTTGCCTTGGACCGCCTTGGGCTGCCTTGGGTTGCCTGGACCCGCCTTGGTGTGCCTTGACCCGCCTTCACCTCCCTTGGGCCACTTTGACCCGCCTTGGACTACCTTGGCCTGCCTTTGGTTGCCTTGACCCGCCTTAACCCACCATGGCCTGTCTTAACCCGCCTTGGCCTGCTTTGGGCCGCCTTGGGCTGCCTTAACCCGCTTTGACCCGCCTTAGCCCGCCTTGGCCTGCCTTGACCAGCCTTGATCCACCTTTGGCCTCGTTGACCCGCCTTGGACCGCCTTGACCCGCCTTTGCTTGCCATGAGCCGCCTTGACCCTCTTTGGGCCACCTTTTGCCTTGGTGTGCCTTGACCCGTCTTGGGCCACCTTCACCTGCCTTGGCCTGCCTTAACCCGCCGTCTTGGGCCTCCTTGAACAGCCAAAAGCCTGCCTTGACTCGTCTTGGGCTGCCTTGACAAGCCATTGCCCGCCATGGGCTGCCTTTACCCTCCTTAGGCCTCCTAGGCCCGCCATTGCCTGCCTTGACCCTCCATGGCCTACCTTGACCGGCCTTGGCCTACCCTGGGCTGCCTTAACCCTCCTTGACCCGTCTTGGACTGCCTTGGTGTTCCTTAACCCGCCTTTGACCCGCATTGGGCCGCCTTAATCTCCCTTGACCCGCATTTGCCTGCGTTGGGCCGCTATGACCCGCCTTGGGCCGCCATGACCCTCCTTGGCCTATGTTGACCCGCTTTGGCCTGCCTTAACCTGCCTTGGGCCGCCTTGGCCTGCCTTTACCCGCCTTGACTCGCCTTGGGCTGCCTTGACCAGCCAGGGGTAGCCTTAACCCTCCTTGCGCCGCATAGGCCCGCCATTGGCTGCCTTTACCCGCCTTGGCCTACCTACACCGCCTTGACCCATCTTGGCCTGCCTTGACCCTACTTGACCCGCCTAGGCCTGCCTTGGGCCGCCTTGACCCGCCTTGACCCGCCATGACCAGCTTTGTGCTGCCTTGACCCGCCTTGGACCGCCTTGACCCGCCTTTACTTGCCATGAGCCGCCTTGACCCTCTTTGGGCCACCTTTTGCCTTGGTGTGCCTTGACCCGTCTTGGGCCGCCTTCACCTGCCTTAGCCTGCCTTAACCCGCCGTCTTGGGCCTCCTTGAACAGCCAAAAGCCTGCCTTGACTCGCCTTGGGCTGCCTTGACATGCCATTGCCCGCCATGGGCTGCCTTTACCCTCCTTAGGCCTCCTAGGCCCGCCATTGGCTGCCTTGACCCTCCACGGCCTGCCTTGACCGGCCTTGGCCTACCCTGGGCTGCCTTAACCCTCCTTGACCCGTCTTGGACTGCCTTGGTGTTCCTTAACCCGCCTTTGACCCGTATTGGGCCGCCTTAATCTCCCTTGACCCGCCTTTGCCTGCGTTAGGCCGCTATGACCCGCCTTGGGCCGCCATGACCCTCCTTGGCCTATGTTGACCCGCTTTGGCCTGCCTTAACCTGCCTTGGGCGGCCTTGGCCTGCCTTTACCCGCCTTGACTCGCCTTGGGCTGCCTTGACCAGCCAGGGGCAGCCTTAACCCTCCTTGCGCCGCATAGGCCCGCCATTGGCTGGCTTTACCCGCCTTGGCCTACCCTACACCGCCTTGACCCATCTTGGCCTACCTTGACCCTACTTGACCCGCCTAGGCCTGTCTTGGGCCGCCTTGACCCGCCTTGACCCGCCATGACCAGCCTTGTGCTGCCTTGACCCGCCTTGGCCTGCCTTGACCCACGTTGGGCAGCCTTCCCTGACGCACCCTGGCCTGGCTTGACCCGCGTTAGGCAGCCTTGACCCGCCTTGGCCTGCCTTGGGCTGCCTTGACCCACCTTGGGCCGAGTTTACCAACCATTGCCCGCCTTTAGTCGCCATGACCCTCGTAGACCATTCTAGGGTGTCTTGACCAGCCTAGACCTACCAACAGGCTGCCTTGACTTGCCTTGACCAGCCTTGGCCTGCAATGGGCAGCCTTGACCCTCATTGGCCTGCAATGGGCAGCCTTGACCCTCATAAGGCCACCAACAGGCCGCCTTGGGTTGCCTTAATCTGCTTTGACCTGCCTTGGTGTGCCTTGACCTGCCTTGGACCGCCTTGACCCGCCTTATCTCGCCTTGACCTGCCTTGGTTTGCCTTGACCCGCCTTGGTATGCCTTAACCCGCCTTGGGCCTTCTTGACCCGCCATGGGTTGCCTTGACCCGCCTTGGCCTGCCTTGGGCCCCCTTAGGCCGCCTTGACCCGCCTTAACCCGCCATGACATGCCTTCGCCCGCCATGACCAGTCTTGAGCTGCCTTGACCCGCATTGACCCGTTTTGGCCTGCCTTGACCCACCCTGGCCTAGATTGCCCCACGTTGGGCAGCCTTGACCCGCCTTGGGCCGACTTTACCCATCATTGCCCGCCTCTAGTTGCCTTGACCCTCGTAGACCCTTCTAGGGTGTGTTGACCAGCCTAGACCTGCCAACAAGCTGCCTTGACTCACCTTGGCCTGCAATGGGCATCCTTGACCCTCATAAGGCCACCAACAGGGCGCCTTGGCCTGCCTTGGGCTGCCTTAATCCGCTTTGACCCGCCTTGGTGTGCCTTGAACTGCCTTGGGCTGCCTTGACCTGCCTTGGTGTGCCTTGACCCGCCTTGGTGTGTCTTATCCCGTCTTAGGCCGCCTTAACCCGTCTAGGGTCGCCTTGGACTGCCTTTACCTGGTTTAACCCGCCTTGGTCTGCCTTGGACTGCCTTTACCTGCTGATAGCGACCGAAACCGGGCGTTTCAATTAAAACCCTTTTGTGTCAATTGTAGTATATAGCAAATAAGGGTATCGTTACAAGCCGGGGATTGAGGGTACCTTTACAACTTTACGTTAATTACAAAATAAGAGAAAACATAAAATATTATAGTACTAGAGATATGAGGTTTTGTGATTATAAACAAAAGAAAACAAAGAAACAAAATAAAACAGAAAATATCAGATGGATGAGACATTAGAGACTTGGAAATCCACCACCAAGTATGTTTCAAGACATGTTAACAACCAAAGCTTCAATCATTAAGTCACAAATCGGTATCAATCAAGAACAAACTGTGAACGCACTGCGTAAGTCCTTATTACTTCCCTTGAATACTTTAGCAAGATGAACGCACCATTACTAAGCCTTTAGAATAACCGATCAAGGTATAGACGCTATCCTATCAACAAATTATTCTAAGCATTAAGATCAATGAAAGTGATTGAACAAGTATGCAAAACTAGTGTGGAACGCCTACCTAGCATGCAATCCTTTTTATTTGGTTTCACCTATTGTCCTATAGGTTTTACTACTTTGAACTAAGCCGTATTAACCGTTTAGGAGATTAAACAACCTAATTTTAGCCCCACTCACAAGTTCATAATGTTCTATGTTGCGCATACATGAACATAAACAAGCAAGAGTTCTCCATAAACCAAAACCAAATAAACAATTTGAAAGACTTAATAATTCGAAACCAAGGTTCAAAACAATATCTAAAACATTCTTGGGGCTTCAAACCTTGCCCCTAACTAAGAGAAATCAGCCACACATGGCTGCAAAAACACACAAGGAGAATAAAAGATGACAAAGGAAAGATAAACCGTGGATGATAGAGAGATCAATGATGGCTTGACGGCTTCCTTGTGCGAGTCTGCAACTCTAGAGGTTCTTCTGATTATGAGATCGCTGCCTCCTCTCTAATCTTCTTCACTTCTCTGCTGTGATTAGGGTTATAAAACCCTCAAAACTCGTCCATGGGCTTACCAATGTGGTCTGGGCCTCAAAATAGAAGTTTTGGTCCAAATAAGAAATTCGGGTAGACTGACCTTCGACCACTCAAACGGTCATAACTTCTTCTCCAAAATAGGTATTGACGATCCGTAAAAAGTTCTGGAAATTAGACTCTTGTAGCTTTCCATTGATATATGGCACATCTCCTGGATCGTTGTGAGCTAATCACAATCTTCTGTCGAAGTTGACTGACGATTTTTGACAGATTTTCTGATTCCTTTCCTTGCACAACATGGATTCATTTTCCTTCAAGATTTCTCCTCTTTTGTCTCTTTTAGGCTTCTTGGCTTTATTTATGACCTAAAAACACAAACTTAGTTAATATGAATATTGTTAAGGGAATTACATAACTAAATAGGGTCGGAAATACATTATAAACGTAGCACTTTGTGCTCCTATCACCTGCCTTAACCCGCCTTGGCCCGCCTTAACCCGCCTTGGCCCGCCTTAACCTGTCTTGGGCCGCGTTGGCCAGCCTTGACTCGCCTTGGGCTGCCTTGACTCGCCTTGGGCTGCCTTGACCCGCCAATGCCCGCCATGGGCTGCCTTTACCCTCTTTGGGCCGCCTAGGCCCGCCAGTGGCTGCCTTGACCCGCCACAGCCTACCTTAGCCAGCCTTGGCCTACCCTAGACTGCCTTGACCCGCCTTGACCCATCTTGGCCTGCCTTGACCCGCCTTGGCCTGCCTTGACCCGCTTTGGCCTGCCTTGGTGTGCCTTGACACACCTTGACCTGCCTTGGACTGCCTTAACCTGCTTTAGCTCGCCATAGGTTGTCTTTACCCACCTTGGGCCACCTTGACCTGTCATGACCTGCCTTGACCCGCCATCGTGTGCCTTGACCCGCCTTGGCCTGCCTTGAACCACCTTTGACCGCCTTGGCCTGTCTTGACCCGCGTTGGGCCCTCTTGACCCGCCTTGGGCCACCTTGACCTGACTTGAACCGCTTTGGCCTGCCTTGACCCGCCTTGACCTGGCTCGACCTACGTTGACTTACCTTGATCCGCCTTGGCCTACCTTGACCCGTCGTGGCCTGCCTTGACCCGCCTTGATCTGCCTTGGACCGCCTTAGGTTGCCTTGACCCGCTTTGGTGTGCCAATACCCCGCCTTGGACCGCCTTGACCCACCTTGGACTGCCTTGACACGCTTTGACCTGCCTTAGACCGCCTTGGGCGGCCTTGGTTGGCCTTGACCCGCCTTGGTGTGTCTTTAACCGCCTTGACCCGCCATGACCCGCCATGGGCCGGTTTGACCCGCTTTGACCCGCCTTGACCCGCTTTGATTTGCCTTGGACCGCCTTTGGCTGCCTTGACCCGCCTTGACCCGCCCTTGCTTTCCTTGACCCGCCTTGAGCTGCCTTTACCCGCTTTGGGCCGCCTTTACCCGCCTTGGTGTGCCTTGATCCGCCATTGGCTGCCTTCACTTGCCTTAACCTGCCATGACCCGCCATGACCTGTCTTGGACCTCCTTGAACCGCCAAAAGGCTGCCTTGACTCGTCTTGGGCTGCCTTGATCCACCTTGGCCCGCCATTGGACGCCTTGACCCACCATGGCGTGCCTTGACCCGCCTTGACCCGCCAACGCCTGCCTAGACTCGCCTTGGCTGCCTTGACCTACCATTGGCTGCCTTGACCCTCCTTGACCCGCCATGGCTTGCCTTGACCCGCCTTGACCTGTCTTGGCTTGCCTTGACCCTCCTTGGCCTGCCTTGGGCTGCCGTGACCCGCCTTCGGCCGCCCCGACCTGCCTTGGTGTGCCTTAACCCGCTTTGGACTGCCTTAACCCGCCTTGACCTGCTTTAACCCGCGTTGGCCTGCCTTGACCCGTTTTGATCTGCCTTGGACCGCCTTGGGCTGCCTTAACCCGCCTTAGTGTGTCTTGACCCGCCACGGCCTTCGACCGGCTTGGGTTGCCTTGACCCGCCTTGGCCTGCCTTGACCTGCCATGACCCACTTTGATCTGCCTTGAACCGCCTTGAGCTACCTTGACCCACCTTTTTGTGCTTTGACCCGCCTTGGACCGCCTTGACCCGCCTTGACCTGCCATGGCCTGCCTTGGTTTGCCTTGACCCGCCTTGATATGCCTTGACCCGTTGACCCGCCTTAGTGTGCCTTGAACCGCCTTAGGCTGCCTTGGGTTACCTTGACCTGCCTTGGGCCACCTTAACCCGCCATGACCAGTCTTAACCTGTCTTGGCCCGCCATGACCAGCCTTGGGCTGCCTTGACCCGCCTTGACCTGCCTTGGTTTTCCTTGACCCGCATTGACTCACCTTAGTGTGCCTTTACCCACCTTGGGCCGCCTTGATCCGCCCTGACCTGCCTTGGGTTGCCTTGACCCGTCTTGGCCTGCCTTGACCAGCCATGACCCGCCTTGACCTGCCATGACCAGCTTTGGGCTGCCTTAACCCGCCTTGACCCGCTTTGGCCTGCCTTGACCCGCCATGGCCTAGCTCTACCCACGTTGGGCAGCCATGACCCGCCTTGGCCTGCCTTGACCCGCCTTGGGCCGACTTTACCCGCCATTGCCCGCCTCTAGTCGCCTTGACCCACGTAAATCCTTCTAGGTGTCTTGACCTGCCTAGACCTGCCAACGGGCTGCCTTGACTCGCTTTTACATGCCTTGGCCTGCAATGGACAGCCTTGACCCTCGTAGGGCCACCAACCGGCCACCTTAGCCTGCCTTGGCCTGCCTTAATCCATTTTGACCCGCCTTGGCCTGCCTTTGGCTGCGTTGACCCGCCTTGAGCCACCTTGACCTGACTTGCACCGCTTTGGCCTGCCTTTGCCTGCCTTGACCCGCCTTGGCCTGCCTTTGGCTGCGTTGACCCTTGAGCCACCTTGACCTGACTTGCACCGCTTTGGCCTGCCTTGGGCTGCCTTGACCCGCGTTGGCTTGGTTTGACCCGCGTTGACCCGCTTTCGCCTGCCTTGACCCGCCTTGATCTGCCTTGGACCGCTTAGGGCTGCCTTGACCCGCCTTGGTGTGCCTTGACCCGCTTTAGACCGCCTTGAGCTGCCTTGACCCGCTTTGGGCCGCCTTTACCGCCTTGGTGTGCCTTGACCCGCCATTGGCTACCTTCACTTGCCTTAACTTGCCATGACCCGCCATGACCCGTCTTGGACCTCCTTGAACCGCCAAAAGGCTGCCTTGACTCGCCTTGGGCTGCCTTGATCCACCTTGGCCCGCCTTGGCCCGCTATTGGACGCCTTGACCCACCATGGCGTGCCTTGACCCGCCTTGACCCGCCAACGCCTGCCTTGACTCGCCTTGGCTGCCTTGACCTACCATTGGCTGCCTTGACCCTCCTTGACCCGCCATGGCTTGCCTTGACCCGCCTTAACCTGTCTTGGCTTGCCTTGACCCTCCTTGACCCTCCTTGGCCTGCCTTGGGCTGCCGTGACCCGCCTTGGACTGCCTTAACCCGCCTTGACCTGCTTTAACCCGCGTTGGCCTGCCTTGACCCGTTTTAATCTGCCTTGGACCGCCTTGGGCTGCCTTAACCCGCCTTAGTGTGTCTTGACCCGCCACGGCCTTCGACAGGCTTGGGTTGCCTTGACCCGCCTTGGTCTGCCTTGACCTGCCATGACCCACTTTGATCTACCTTGGACCGCCTTGGGCTGCCTTGACCCACCTTGGTGTGCTTTGACCCGCCTTGGACCGCCTTGACCCGCCTTGACCTGCCTTGGGCTGCCTTGGTTTGCCTTGACCCGCCTTGATATGCCTTGACCCGTTGACCCGCCTTAGTGTGCCTTGAACCACCTTAGGCCGCCTTGGGTTACCTTGACCCGGTTTTGCCTTAACCCGCCTTGACCTGTCTTCAATGCCTTGTCCCGCCTTGATCTGCCTTGGACCGCCTTGGGCTGCCTCCACCCGCCTTAGTGTGTCTTGACCCGCCTTGACCTGCCTTAACTCGCTCTGGGCTGCCTCTACCTGCCTTAACCTACATTCACTACCAGAAAATGAGTCTTGGGCGACGAAACAAAAAAAACCGGGCGATGATTTTTTTTTTCGTCGCCTAAGAGAAAACTTAGGCGACGAAAAAAAAAATCGTCGCCCAAGGAAAAAAAATCGTCGCCTAAAGTTCAACTTTAGGCGACGAAAAAAAAATCGTCTCCTAAGGATAAATTTCGTCGCCTAATATAGAAACTAGGGCGACGAAACAATATTTCGTCGCCTAAGATATTTATATCGTCGCCTAAGTTTTTTAATCCTTAGGCGACGAAACTCAAATATATCGTCGCCTAAGTATTTTATTTTTTTATTTTTACTTGGCCGACGAATTACCCTACTTTCGTCGGCCAAGAGTAATCCGAATAATTAAAATAAAATAAAACACATTTAAATTTCATTATACAGGATTTTTTATTTTACTCTTGGTCGACGAATTTAACAAATATCATCGCCCAAGTATTATCTTGGCCGACGAATTACCCTACTTTCGTCGGCCAAGAGTAATCCGAATAATTAAAATAAAATAAAACACATTTAAATTATAAGGTATTGTTTTTTATTTTTATAGCCCCGTAAGCGTCTCGTCAATTGGAAACTATTCTCAGTTGAATGTCCGGCCAAATTACGTGATTTGGAGGGTCGAATAGCCGTTTCCGTCCGTTTAGGGGTTTGACCGCGCCGATTGACCGGACGGATCGAGCCCTTGTCGTTGTCCGATGGAGCTGAATTTTTGCCCACCCACGTAATTCGTTATGCCGGTCATTTCTGGCATTTCGGTTTTCAGTTCCTCTTCTCCGATCACCAAACTCACGTTATATGTACTAATGTTGTATAACTTTTTTATACAAGTGTTGAGTTTAAGTTTCGTTTTGAAGACAACGTATACGTAGAGGCCTCAAACGCAAAAAAGTCCTGAAATAAGATATGACCGGAACAGTGAAATACGTCAACCCGTGAAAAATGAAGATATTCCGGTAAAATTTCGGTGCCGGTTGTTCCGGTCAACGAATTTCTCTTATTTCTACCTAGTGGTAGCCCTATCCCGGGTACATGATTTTTTACCAAATTTTTATAGCCCCGTAAGCGTCTCGTCAATTGGAAACTATTCTCAGTTGAAGGTCCGGCCAGATTACGTGATTTGGAGGGTCGAATAGCCGTTTCCGTCCGTTTAGGGGTTTGACCGCGCCGATTGACCGGACGGATCGAGCCCTTGTCTTTGTCCGATGGAGCTGAATTTTTTCCCACCCACGTAATTTGTTATACTGGTCATATCTGACAGTCGGTTTTCAGTTCCTCTTCTCCGATCACCAAAATCACGATATTCTGAATTTTATGATAGAACTCTTGGCCGACGATTATCTTTATCTTGGGCGACGAGATTTATAGTGAAGAACATCGTGGCCTTGACCCGCCTTGGTGTGCCTTGACCCGCCTTGACCCATCTTGGCCTGCCTTGACCCTCCATGACCCGCCTTGGCCTGCCTTGACCCACTTTGGCCTGCCTTGACCCGCCTTGGTGTGCCTTGACAAACCTTGACCTGCCTTGGCCTGCCTTAACCTGCTTTAGCTCGCCATAGGTTGTCTTTACCCACCTTGGGCCACCTTGACCTGTCATGGCCTGCCTTGACCCGCCATCGTGTGCCTTGACCCGCCGTGGCCTGCCTTGAACCACCTTTAACCGCCTTGGCCTGTCTTGACCCGCCTTGGGCCCCCTTGACCCGCCTTGGGCCACCTTGACCTGACTTGAACCGCTTTGGCCTGCATTGACCCGCCTTGACCTGGCTCGACCTACGTTGACTTACCTTGATCCGCCTTGGCCTACCTTGACCCATCGTGGCCTGCCTTGACCCGCCTTGATCTGCCTTGGACCGCCTTAGGTTGCCTTGACCCGCTTTGGTGTGCCAAGACCCCGCCTTGGACCGCCTTGACCCACCTTGGACTGCCTTGACCCGCTTTGACCTGCCTTAGACTGCCTTGGGCTGCCTTGGTTGGCCTTGACCCGCCTTGGTGTGTCTTTAACCGCCTTGACCCGCCATGACCCGCCTTGGGCCGGTTTGACCCGCCTTGACCCGCTTTGATTTGCCTTGGACCGCCTTGGGCTGCCTTGACCCGCCTTGACCCGCCCTTGCTTTCCTTGACCCGCCTTGAGCTGCCTTGACCCGCTTTGGGCCGCCTTTACCCGCCTTGGTGTGCCTTGACCCGCCATTGGCTGCCTTCACTTGCCTTAACCTGCCATGACCCGCCATGACCCGTCTTGGACCTCCTTAAACCGCCAAAAGGCTGCCTTGACTCGTCTTGGGCTGCCTTGAACCACCTTGGCCCGCCTTGGCCCGCCATTGGACGCCTTGACCCACCATGGCGTGCCTTGACCCGCTTTGACCCGCCAACGCCTGCATTGACTCGCCTTGGCTGCCTTGACCTAGCATTGGCTGCCTTGACCCTCCTTGACCCGCCATGGCTTGCCTTGACCCGCCTTGACCTATCTTGGCTTGCCTTGACCCTCCTTGACCCTCCTTGGCCTGCCTTGGGCTGCCGTGACCCCCCTTCGGCCGCCCTGACCTGCCTTGGTGTGCCTTAACCCGCTTTGGACTGCCTTAACCTGCCTTGACCTGCTTTAACCCGCGTTGGCCTGCCTTGACCCGTTTTGATCTGCCTTGGACCGCCTTGGGCTGCCTTAACCCGCCTTAGTGTGTCTTAACCCGCCACGACCTTCGACCGGCTTGGGTTGCCTTCACCCACCACGGCCTTCGACCGGCTTGGGTTGCCTTGACCCGCCTTGGCCTGCCTTGACCTGCCATGACCCACTTTGATCTGCCTTGGACCGCCTTGGGCTACCTTGACCCACCTTGGTGTGCTTTGACCCGCCTTGACCCGCCTTGACCTGCCTTGGGCCGCCTTGATATGCCTTGACCCGTTGACCCGCCTTAGTGTGCCTTGAACCGTCTTAGGCCGCCTTGGGTTACATTGACCCGCCTTGCCCTGCCTTGGGCCGCCTTGACCCGCCATGACCAGCCTTAACCTGTCTTGGCCCGCCATGACCAGCCTTGGGCTGCCTTGACCCGCCTTGACCTGCCTTGGTTTGCCTTGACCCGCATTGACTCACCTTGGTGTGCCTTTACCCACCTTGGGCCGCCTTGATCCGCCCTGACCTGCCTTGGGTTGCCTTGACCCGTCTTGGCCTGCCTTGACTCGCCTTGACCCGCCATGACCCGCCTTGACCTGCCATGACCAGCTTTGGGCTGCCTTAACCCGCCTTGACCCGCTTTGGCCTGCCTTGACCCGCCATGGCCTGGCTCTACCCACGTTGGGCAGCCATGACCCGCCTTGGCCTGCCTTGACCCGCCTTGGGCCGACTTTACCCGCCATTGCCCGCCTCTAGTCGCCTTGACCCTCGTAAATCCTTCTAGGTGTCTTGACCAGCCTAGACCTGCCAACGGGCTGCCTTGACTCGCTTTGACCTGCCTTGGCCTGCAATGGACAGCCTTGACCCTCGTAGGGCCAGCAACCGGCCACCTTAGCCTACCTTGGCCTGCCTTAATCCATTTTGACCCGCCTTGGCCTGCCTTTGGCTGCGTTGACCCGCCATGAGCCACCTTGACCTGACTTGCACCGCTTTGGCCTGCCTTGGGCTGCCTTGACCCGCCTTGGCTTGGTTTGACCAGCGTTGACCCGCTTTGGCCTGCCTTGACCCGCCTTGATCTGCCTTGGACCGCTTTGGGCTGCCTTGACCCGCCTTGGTGTGCCTTGACCCGCTTTAGACCGCCTTGAGCTGCCTTGACCCGCTTTGGGCCGCCTTTACCCGCTTTGGTGTGCCTTGACCCGCCACTGGCTACCTTCACTTGGCTTAACCTGCCATGACCCGCCATGACCCGTCTTGGACCTCCTTGAACCGCCAAAAGTCTGCCTTGACTCGCCTTGGGCTGCCTTGTTCCACCTTGGCCCGCCTTGGCTCGCCATTGGACGCCTTGACCCACCATGGCATGCCTTGACCCGCCTTGACCCGCCAACGCCTGCCTTGACTCGCCTTGGCTGCCTTGACCTACCATTGGCTGCCTTGACCCTCCTTGACCCGCCAAGGCTTGGCTTGACCCGCCTTGACCAGTCTTGGCTTGCCTTTACCCTCCTTGGCCTGCCTTGGGCTGCCGTGACCCGCCTTCGGCCGCCCTGAACTGCCTTGGTGTGCCTTAACCCGCTTTGGACAGCGTTAACCCGCCTTGACCTGCTTTAACCCGCGTTGGCCTGCCTTGACCCGTTTTGATCTGCCTTGGACCGCCTTGGGCTGCCTTAACCCGCCTTAGTGTGTCTTGACCCGCCACAGCCTTCGACAGGCTTGGGTTGCCTTGACCCGCCTTGGTCTGCCTTGACCTGCCATGACCCACTTTGATCTACCTTGGACCGCCTTGGGCTGCCTTGACCCACCTTGGTGTGCTTTGACCCGCCTTGGACCGCCTTGACCCGCCTTGACCTGCCTTGGGCTGCCTTGGTTTGCCTTGACCCGCCTTGATATGCCTTGACCCGTTGACCCGCCTTAGTGTGCCTTGAACCGCCTTAGGCAGCCTTGGGTTACCTTGACCCGGTTTTGCCTTAACCCGCCTTGACCTGTCTTCAGTGCCTTGTCCCGCCTTGATCTGCCTTGGACCGCCTTGGGCTGCCTCCACCCGCCTTAGTGTGCCTTGACCCGCCTTGACCTGCCTTAACTCGCTCTGGGCTGCCTCTACCTGCCTTAACCTACCTTGGACCCTTTGGTCTGCCTTGACCCGCTTTGGCCTGCTTTGACCCACCATAGCGTGCCTTGACCTGCCTTGACCCGCCTTAATCTGCCTTAGACTGCTTTGGGTTGCCTTGACCCGCTATAGCCTGCCTTAACTCGCCTTGGCTTGCCTTACCCGTCTTGACCCGCCTTAACCACCCTTGGACTGCTTTAGCCTGCCTTGACCCGCCTTGCCCTGGCTTGACCCCCCTTGGCCTGACTTGACCTGCCTTGACACGCTTTGGCCTACCTTGACCGCCTTGATCTGCCTTGGACCGCCTTGGGCTGCCTTAACCCGCCTTCGTGGGCCTTGAACCGCCTTAGACCGCATTCGACCGGCTTGGCCTGCCTTGACCCGCCTTAGGCCATCTTAACCCGCCATGACCCGCCTTGGGCCTCCTTGAACCGCCAAAAGGCTGTCTTGACTCACTTTTGGCTGCCTTGACCTGTCATTGCTCGCCATGGGCTGCCTTTACCCACCTTGGGCCGCCTTGGCCCGCTTTTGGCAGCCTTGACCTACCATGGTGTGCCTTGACCCATCTTGGACCGCCTTGACCCGCCTTGGGCTGCCTTGGTTTGCCTTGACCCGCCTTGGTGTGCCATGACCCGCCTTGACCTACCTTGGACCGCCTTGGTCTGCCTTGGGTTGCCTTGACCCGCCATGGCCTGCCTTGGGTTGCCTTTACCCGCCTTGGGCAGCCTTGACCCGCCTTGACCAACCTTGGACCACTTTGGCCTGCCTTGGGCTGCCTTGACCCGCCTTGGCCTGGCTTGACTTGCCTTAATCTGCTTTGGTCAACCTTGACCCGCGTTGGCCTGCGTTGACCCGCCTTGATATGCCTTGGACCGCCTTGGGCTACCTTAACCCGCCTTCGTGTGCCTTGAACCGCCTTGGACCGCATTCGACCGGCTTGGCCTACCTTGACCAGCCTTGGCCTACCTTAACCCGCCTTGGGTTGCCTTTACCCGCCTTGGGCCACCTTGACCCGCCTTGATCTACCTTGGACCGGTTTGGCCTGTCTTTGGCTGGCTTGACCCGTCTTGGCCTGGCTTGACCCGCTTTGGTCTGCCTTGACCCGCCTTGGGCCACCTTGACCCGCTTTTGCTTCCCTTGACCCGCCATGACCCGCCTTGATCTGCCTTGGACCACCTTAGGCTGCCTTGACCCGCCTTGGACCGCCTTGACCCTCCTTGAACTGCCTTGCACCACCTTGACCCGCCTTGGCTTCCCTTGACCCGCTTTAAGCTGCCTTGACCCGCCTTTGGCCGCCTTCACCTACCTTGGCCTGCCATAACTCGCTATGGCCTGCCATGAACCGCCGAAAGGCTGCCTTGACTCGCTTTGGGCTGCCTTGACCCGTTGTGAATCACCATGGCTTGTCTTCACCCGCCTTGGTCTGCAATTGGGCAGCCTTGACCCGCCTTGACCCTCATAGGGCCACCAACAGGCCGCCTTGGCCTGCCTTAACCAGCCTTAACCCGCCTTGACCCGCCTTGGCCTGCCTTTGGCTGCCTTAACCAGCCTTGGGCCACCTTGACCTGCCTTGACCCGTTTTGGGCTGCCTTGGGCTGCTTTGACTCGCCTTGACCCGCCTAGGGCTGCCTTCATCCACCTTGGGCCGCTAAAGAGCTGCCTTGAACCGCTAACGGGCCGCCTTGACCCTCCTAGACCCTCCTTAGCCAGCCTTAACCCGCCTTGGTGTGACTTGACCGGCCTTGGCCTGCCTGAACCCGCTTTGGCCCGCCATGGGCTGTAGACCTGTAAATGGACCGGATCTGGAGCGGATCGACCTAGATCTGGATCCGGCTCCGTAATAGAAATTTTGGATCCGGACCGACCCGTTACCCGTCAGATCTTTGATAGCTAGATCCAAATCCGGATCCGGCGGGTTAATGGATACCCGACCCGTTAATCCGATCTGTTTATAATAATAAATATTTTCAAATTATAAATAATAATTTCTTAATTTTATCATAAATTTTCCTAAAACACTAATGAAATATTATAACAAAATAAAGGTTTACATCAAAAGTCGAATTACATGGCCAAAATACTCCTTGACAATAAACTAATATATTTAAAATACTAGACCGCTAATGTATTTAGCAAAGAGCATAAAAAGAATATAGACATTAGTTACCTTCAACTTCATAAAATGATCATCTTTTAGACGCAATTTAGATGTTTAGGTTATCTAAATAATTATTATATTATTTAATATTTATCAATGATATTATATTTATAAAAATATTATTTAATTATTTTAAAACGAATTCGGGTCCTTAACGGATCGGATCAACCTCAATCCGTATCCGATCCGTTTAATAAATGGGTTAACGGATCCGGGTCCTTAACGGATAAATGGGTCTAATTTTTGATCCAAACCCGTTTAAAAATCACGGATCCGGAGCGGGTCCGGATCGAGATCCGGTCAATTTACAGGTCTACTGGGCTGCCTTTACCCACCTTAGGCCGCCTTAGCATGCCCTGGCCTGCCTTGACCCGCCTTCGTGTGCCTTGACCCGCCTTGGCCTGCCTTGGACCACCTTTGACCTCCTTGGCCTGCCTTAACCCGCCTTGGGCTGCCTTGACCCGCCGTGACCTACCTTGGACCCTTTGGCCTGCCTTGACCAGCCTTGGCCTGTCTTGAGCTGCCTTGGGTTGCTTGGACCCGCCATGGTGTGCCTTGACCCGACTTGGGCCACCTTGACCCGCCTTCACTTGCCTTGGACCGCCTTGGCCTGCCTTGACCCGCCTTGGCCCACATTGACCCACCTTGGCCTGTCTTAACCCACCTTGGCCTGGCTTGACCTGCCTTGGCTTTCCTTGGCCCGCCACGTCCCACCTCGACCCGCCTTGGCCTGCCTTGACCCGTCTTTGTGTGCCATGACCCGCCTTGACCTGCCATGACCCGCCTTGGCCCGCTTTGGCCTGCCTTGACCCGCTTTGGTGTGCCTTGACCTGCCTTAACCCTCCTTGGTGTTCCTTGACCCGCCTTGGGTTGCCTTGGACCGCCTTGGGCTGCCTTGGGTTGCTTGGACCCGCCTTCGTGTGCCTTGACCCGCCTTGGCCTGCCTTGGACCACCTTTGACCTCCTTGGCCTGCCTTAACCCGCCTTGGGCTGCCTTGACCCGCCGTGACCTACCTTGGACCCTTTGGCCTGCCTTGACCAGCCTTGGCCTGTCTTGAGCTGCCTTGGGTTGCTTGGACCCGCCAAGGTGTGCCTTGACCCGACTTGGGCCACCTTGACCCGCCTTCACTTGCCTTGGACCGCCTTGGCCTGCCTTGACCCGCCTTGGCCCACATTGACCCACCTTGGCCTGTCTTAACCCACCTTGGCCTGGCTTGACCTGCCTTGGCTTTCCTTGGCCCGCCACGTCCCACCTCGACCCGCCTTGGCCTGCCTTGACCCGTCTTTGTGTGCCATGACCCGCCTTGACCTGCCATGACCCGCCTTGGCCCGCTTTGGCCTGCCTTGACCCGCTTTGGTGTGCCTTGACCTGCCTTAACCCTCCTTGGTGTTCCTTGACCCGCCTTGGGTTGCCTTGGACCGCCTTGGGCTGCCTTGGGTTGCCTGGACCCGCCTTGGTGTGCCTTGACCCGCCTTCACCTCCCTTGGGCCACTTTGACCCGCCTTGGACTACCTTGGCCTGCCTTTGGTTGCCTTGACCCGCCTTAACCCACCATGGCCTGTCTTAACCCGCCTTGGCCTGCTTTGGGCCGCCTTGGGCTGCCTTAACCCGCTTTGACCCGCCTTAGCCCGCCTTGGCCTGCCTTGACCAGCCTTGATCCACCTTTGGCCTCCTTGACCCGCCTTGGACCGCCTTGACCCGCCTTTGCTTGCCATGAGCCGCCTTGACCCTCTTTGGGCCACCTTTTGCCTTGGTGTGCCTTGACCCGTCTTGGGCCACCTTCACCTGCCTTGGCCTGCCTTAACCCGCCGTCTTGGGCCTCCTTGAACAGCCAAAAGCCTGCCTTGACTCGTCTTGGGCTGCCTTGACAAGCCATTGCCCGCCATGGGCTGCCTTTACCCTCCTTAGGCCTCCTAGGCCCGCCATTGGCTGCCTTGACCCTCCACGGCCTACCTTGACCGGCCTTGGCCTACCCTGGGCTGCCTTAACCCTCCTTGACCCGTCTTGGACTGCCTTGGTGTTCCTTAACCCGCCTTTGACCCGCATTGGGCCGCCTTAATCTCCCTTGACCCGCATTTGCCTGCGTTGGGCCGCTATGACCCGCCTTGGGCCGCCATGACCCTCCTTGGCCTATGTTGACCCGCTTTGGCCTGCCTTAACCTGCCTTGGGCCGCCTTGGCCTGCCTTTACCCGCCTTGACTCGCCTTGGGCTGCCTTGACCAGCCAGGGGCAGCCTTAACCCTCCTTGCGCCGCATAGGCCCGCCATTGGCTGCCTTTACCCGCATTGGCCTACCTACACCGCCTTGACCCATCTTGGCCTGCCTTGACCCTACTTGACCCGCCTAGGCCTGCCTTGGGCCGCCTTGACCCGCCTTGACCCGCCATGACCAGCTTTGTGCTGCCTTGACCCGCCTTGGACCGCCTTGACCCGCCTTTACTTGCCATGAGTCGCCTTGACCCTCTTTGGGCCACCTTTTGCCTTGGTGTGCCTTGACCCGTCTTGGGCCGCCTTCACCTGCCTTAGCCTGCCTTAACCCGCCGTCTTGGGCCTCCTTGAACAGCTAAAAGCCTGCCTTGACTCGCCTTGGGCTGCCTTGACATGCCATTGCCCGCCATGGGCTGCCTTTACCCTCCTTAGGCCTCCTAGGCCCGCCATTGGCTGCCTTGACCCTCCACGGCCTGCCTTGACCGGCCTTGGCCTACCCTGGGCTGCCTTAACCCTCCTTGACCCGTCTTGGACTGCCTTGGTGTTCCTTAACCCGCCTTTGACCCGTATTGGGCCGCCTTAATCTCCCTTGACCCGCCTTTGCCTGCGTTAGGCCGCTATGACCCGCCTTGGGCCGCCATGACCCTCCTTGGCCTATGTTGACCCGCTTTGGCCTGCCTTAACCTGCCTTGGGCGGCCTTGGCCTGCCTTTACCCGCCTTGACTCGCCTTGGGCTGCCTTGACCAGCTAGGGGCAGCCTTAACCCTCCTTGCGCCGCATAGGCCCGCCATTGGCTGGCTTTACCCGCCTTGGCCTACCCTACACCGCCTTGACCCATCTTGGCCTACCTTGACCCTACTTGACCCGCCTAGGCCTGTCTTGGGCCGCCTTGACCCGCCTTGACCCGCCATGACCAGCCTTGTGCTGCCTTGACCCGCCTTGGCCTGCCTTGACCCACGTTGGGCAGCCTTCCCTGACCCACCCTGGCCTGGCTTGACCCGCGTTAGGCAGCCTTGACCCGCCTTGGCCTGCCTTGGGCTGCCTTGACCCACCTTGGGCCGAGTTTACCAACCATTGCCCGCCTTTAGTCGCCATGACCCTCGTAGACCATTCTAGGGTGTCTTGACCAGCCTAGACCTACCAACAGGCTGCCTTGACTTGCCTTGACCAGCCTTGGCCTGCAATGGGCAGCCTTGACCCTCATTGGCCTGCAATGGGCAGCCTTGACCCTCATAAGGCCACCAACAGGCCGCCTTGGGTTGCCTTAATCTGCTTTGACCTGCCTTGGTGTGCCTTGACCTGCCTTGGACCGCCTTGACCCGCCTTATCTCGCCTTGACCTGCCTTGGTTTGCCTTGACCCGCCTTGGTATGCCTTAACCCGCCTTGGGCCTTCTTGACCCGCCTTGGGTTGCCTTGACCCGCCTTGGCCTGCCTTGGGCCGCCTTAGGCCGCCTTGACCCGCCTTAACCCGCCATGACATGCCTTCGCCCGCCATGACCAGTCTTGAGCTGCCTTGACCCGCATTGACCCGTTTTGGCCTGCCTTGACCCACCCTGGCCTAGATTGCCCCACGTTGGGCAGCCTTGACCCGCCTTGGGCCGACTTTACCCATCATTGCCCGCCTCTAGTTGCCTTGACCCTCGTAGACCCTTCTAGGGTGTGTTGACCAGCCTAGACCTGCCAACAGGCTGCCTTGACTCACCTTGGCCTGCAATGGGCATCCTTGACCCTCATAAGGCCACCAACAGGGCGCCTTGGCCTGCCTTGGGCTGCCTTAATCCGCTTTGACCCGCCTTGGTGTGCCTTGAACTGCCTTGGGCTGCCTTGACCTGCCTTGGTGTGCCTTGACCCGCCTTGGTGTGTCTTATCCCGTCTTAGGCCGCCTTAACCCGTCTAGGGTCGCCTTGGACTGCCTTTACCTGGTTTAACCCGCCTTGGTCTGCCTTGGACTGCCTTTACCTGCTGATAGCGACCGAAACCGGGCGTTTCAATTAAAACCCTTTTGTGTCAATTGTAGTATATAGCAAATAAGGGTATCGTTACAAGCCGGGGATTGAGGGTACCTTTACAACTTTACGTTAATTACAAAATAAGAGAAAACATAAAATATTATAGTACTAGAGATATGAGGTTTTGTGATTATAAACAAAAGAAAACAAAGAAACAAAATAAAACAGAAAATATCAGATGGACGAGACATTAGAGACTTGGAAATCCACCACCAAGTATGTTTCAAGACATGTTAACAACCAAAGCTTCAATCATTAAGTCACAAATCGGTATCAATCAAGAACAAACTGTGAACGCACTGCGTAAGTCCTTATTACTTCCCTTGAATACTTTAGCAAGATGAACGCACCATTACTAAGCCTTTAGAATAACCGATCAAGGTATAGACGCTATCCTATCAACAAATTATTCTAAGCATTAAGATCAATGAAAGTGATTGAACAAGTATGCAAAACTAGTGTGGAACGCCTACCTAGCATGCAATCCTTTTTATTTGGTTTCACCTATTGTCCTATAGGTTTTACTACTTTGAACTAAGCCGTATTAACCGTTTAGGAGATTAAACAACCTAATTCTAGCCCCACTCATAAGTTCATAATGTTCTATGTTGCGCATACATGAACATAAACAAGCAAGAGTTCTCCATAAACCAAAACCAAATAAACAATTTGAAAGACTTAATAATTCGAAACCAAGGTTCAAAACAATATCTAAAACATTCTTGGGGCTTCAAACCTTGCCCCTAACTAAGAGAAATCAGCCACACATGGCTGCAAAAACACACAAGGAGAATAAAAGATGACAAAGGAAAGATAAACCGTGGATGATAGAGAGATCAATGATGGCTTGGCGGCTTCCTTGTGCGAGTCTGCAACTCTAGAGGTTCTTCTGATTATGAGATCGCTGCCTCCTCTCTAATCTTCTTCTCTTCTCTGCTGTGATTAGGGTTATAAAACCCTCAAAACTCGTCCATGGGCTTACCAATGTGGTCTGGGCCTCAAAATAGAAGTTTGGTCCAAATAAGAAATTCGGGTAGACTGACCTTCGACCACTCAAACGGTCATAACTTCTTCTCCAAAATAGGTATTGACGATCCGTAAAAAGTTCTGGAAATTAGACTCTTGTAGCTTTCCATTGATATATGGCATATCTCCTGGATCGTTGTGAGCTAATCACAATCTTCTGTCGAAGTTGACTGACGATTTTTGACAGATTTTCTGATTCCTTTCCTTGCACAACATGGATTCATTTTCCTTCAAGATTTCTCCTCTTTTGTCTCTTTTAGGCTTCTTGGCTTTATTTATGACCTAAAAACACAAACTTAGTTAATATGAATATTGTTAAGGGAATTACCAATATTGGACGCTATTGGACGCCTTGACCCACCATGGCGTGCCTTGACCCGCCTTGACCCGCCAACGCCTGCCTTGACTCGCCTTGGCTGCCTTGACCTACCATTGGCTGCCTTGACCCTCCTTGACCCGCCATGGCTTGCCTTGACCCGCCTTAACCTGTCTTGGCTTGCCTTGACCCTCCTTGACCCTCCTTGGCCTGCCTTGGGCTGCCGTGACCCGCCTTGGACTGCCTTAACCCGCCTTGACCTGCTTTAACCCGCGTTGGCCTGCCTTGACCCGTTTTAATCTGCCTTGGACCGCCTTGGGCTGCCTTAACCCGCCTTAGTGTGTCTTGACCCGCCACGGCCTTCGACAGGCTTGGGTTGCCTTGACCCGCCTTGGTCTGCCTTGACCTGCCATGACCCACTTTGATCTACCTTGGACCGCCTTGGGCTGCCTTGACCCACCTTGGTGTGCTTTGACCCGCCTTGGACCGCCTTGACCCGCCTTGACCTGCCTTGGGCTGCCTTGGTTTGCCTTGACCCGCCTTGATATGCCTTGACCCGTTGACCCGCCTTAGTGTGCCTTGAACCACCTTAGGCCGCCTTGGGTTACCTTGACCCGGTTTTGCCTTAACCCGCCTTGACCTGTCTTCAATGCCTTGTCCCGCCTTGATCTGCCTTGGACCGCCTTGGGCTGCCTCCACCCGCCTTAGTGTGTCTTGACCCGCCTTGACCTGCCTTAACTCGCTCTGGGCTGCCTCTACCTGCCTTAACCTACATTCACTACCAGAAAATGAGTCTTGGGCGACGAAACAAAAAAAACCGGGCGATGATTTTTTTTTTCGTCGCCTAAGAGAAAACTTAGGCGACGAAAAAAAAAATCGTCGCCCAAGGAAAAAAAATCGTCGCCTAAAGTTCAACTTTAGGCGACGAAAAAAAAATCGTCTCCTAAGGATAAATTTCGTCGCCTAATATAGAAACTAGGGCGACGAAACAATATTTCGTCGCCTAAGATATTTATATCGTCGCCTAAGTTTTTTAATCCTTAGGCGACGAAACTCAAATATATCGTCGCCTAAGTATTTTATTTTTTTATTTTTACTTGGCCGACGAATTACCCTACTTTCGTCGGCCAAGAGTAATCCGAATAATTAAAATAAAATAAAACACATTTAAATTTCATTATACAGGATTTTTTATTTTACTCTTGGTCGACGAATTTAACAAATATCATCGCCCAAGTATTATCTTGGCCGACGAATTACCCTACTTTCGTCGGCCAAGAGTAATCCGAATAATTAAAATAAAATAAAACACATTTAAATTATAAGGTATTGTTTTTTATTTTTATAGCCCCGTAAGCGTCTCGTCAATTGGAAACTATTCTCAGTTGAATGTCCGGCCAGATTACGTGATTTGGAGGGTCGAATAGCCGTTTCCGTCCGTTTAGGGGTTTGACCGCGCCGATTGACCGGACGGATCGAGCCCTTGTCGTTGTCCGATGGAGCTGAATTTTTGCCCACCCACGTAATTCGTTATGCCGGTCATTTCTGGCATTTCGGTTTTCAGTTCCTCTTCTCCGATCACCAAACTCACGTTATATGTACTAATGTTGTATAACTTTTTTATACAAGTGTTGAGTTTAAGTTTCGTTTTGAAGACAACGTATACGTAGAGGCCTCAAACGCAAAAAAGTCGTGAAATAAGATATGACCGGAACAGTGAAATACGTCAACCTGTGAAAAATGAAGATATTCCGGTAAAATTTCGGTGCCGGTTGTTCCGGTCAACGAATTTCTCTTATTTCTACCTAGTGGTAGCCCTATCCCGGGTACATGATTTTTTACCAAATTTTTATAGCCCCGTAAGCGTCTCGTCAATTGGAAACTATTCTCAGTTGAAGGTCCGGCCAGATTACGTGATTTGGAGGGTCGAATAGCCGTTTCCGTCCGTTTAGGGGTTTGACCGCGCCGATTGACCGGACGGATCGAGCCCTTGTCTTTGTCCGATGGAGCTGAATTTTTTCCCACCCACGTAATTTGTTATACTGCTCATATCTGACAGTCGGTTTTAAGTTCCTCTTCTCCGATCACCAAAATCACGATATTCTGAATTTTATGATAGAACTCTTGGCCGACGATTATCTTTATCTTGGGCGACGAGATTTATAGTGAAGAACATCGTCGCCCAAGTATAGTATCTTAGGCGACGACGTCAAAAATCGTCGCCCAAGATAACTCTTGGCCGACGATTTTCTTTATCTTGGGCGACGAGATTTATAGTAAAGAAAATCGTCGCCCAAGTAGAGTATCTTGGGCGACGATTTTCGAAGTTCGTCGCCCAAGATTATCTTGGCCGACGATTTTGAAAAAACAGGGCGACGATTTTTGTAAAATCGTCGCCCAAGAACGCGATTATAAAAGGCAGAGATTCGGAACCCTAACCATTCTCTCTCTCTCTCTCTGCTTTTCTGTTTCTGAAGGGGTTTCACTCTCAATCGATCGATTCCGCTTCCGCTTCCCAGATCCGACGTCCATCTGCAAGTCTGCAACCCAATCCATTTCCCAGATCCATTCCGCTTTCTGAAATTCTTGTACTAGAGTTTGTTTCTATTTTATGTAATGTGTTTATGTAATGATTCAAGATTGTATAACGCAAAGGATATGGTACTTGTAAATATGATGTGTTGTGGTTTGAAATGTATAATTCAATTCAAAATGATCTGTGTTCATCAATGAAAAATATTTTTTGATTATTTTGTTTCTTCTACACTTTACAACCTACGTAATTTCAATATCAAAGTTGAACTAAAATAATTAAAGGAAAAATATCATCTAAGCCTAAGTGTAAAAAAATTTAAATATATCTTAGGCGACGAAATTGCTAAATCGTCGGGCAAGGACTTACCGTATAAGACGACGAAAAAAAAGTATCGTCGCCCAAGTTCTTGGCCGACGCACTTCTGGCGACGATGTCTTGGCCGACGAAAAAAATTTCGTCGCCCCAGGTTATAACATCTTAAGCGACGAAACAATTTTTCGTCGGCCAAGGTGTTAAATCTTGGGCGACGAATATTTTTGGGCGACGAGAAATATATTTTAGGCGACGAAATTAGTATCGTCGCCTAAAAATTACTCTTAGGCGACGACGGTATGAACTGTCGTCGCCCAAGTTCTTGGCCGACGCAGTTCTGGCGACGACTTTTTGGCCGACGACCTGTCGTCGCCCAAGTTCTTGGCCGACGAAATTTGTTAACAGGGCGACGATTTTTTTTCGTCGCCCAAAATGAAATTTCTGGTAGTGCTTGGACCCTTTGGTCTGCCTTGACCCGCTTTGGCCTGCTTTGACCCACCTTAGCGTGCCTTGACCTGCCTTGACCCGCCTTAATCTGCCTTAGACTTCTTTGGGTTGCCTTGACCCGCCTTGGACCGCCTTGACCCGTCTTGGACCGCCTTGGGTTGCCTTGACCCGCTATAGCGTGCCTTAACTCGCCTTGGCTTGCCTTACCCGTCTTGACCCGCCTTAACCACCCTTGGACTGCTTTAGCCTGCCTTGACCCGCCTTGCCCTGGCTTGACCCCCCTTGGCCTGACTTGACCTGCCTTGACACGCTTTGGCCTACCTTGACCGCCTTGATCTGCCTTGGACCGCCTTGGGCTGCCTTAACCCGCCTTCGTGGGCCTTGAACCGCCTTAGACCGCATTCGACCGGCTTGGCCTGCCTTGACCCGCCTTAGGCCATCTTAACCCGCCATGACCCGCCTTGGGCCTCCTTGAACCGCCAAAAGGCTGTCTTGACTCACTTTTGGCTGCCTTGACCTGTCATTGCTCGCCATGGGCTGCCTTTACCCACCTTGGGCCGCCTTGGCCCGCTATTGGCAGCCTTGACCTACCATGGTGTGCCTTGACCCATCTTGGACCGCCTTGACCCGCCTTGGATAGCCTTGGGCTGCCTTGGTTTGCCTTGACCCGCCTTGGTGTGCCATGACCCGCCTTGACCTACCTTGGACCGCCTTGGTCTGCCTTGGGTTGCCTTGACCCGCCATGGCCTGCCTTGGCTTGCCTTGACCCGCCTTGACCCGCCTTGGGCAGCCTTGACCCGCCTTGACCCGCCTGGACCAACCTTGGACCGCTTTGGCCTGCCTTGGGCTGCCTTGACCCGCCTTGGCCTGGCTTGACTTGCCTTAATCTGCTTTGGTCAACCTTGACCCGCGTTGGCCTGCGTTTACCCGTCTTGATCTGCCTTGGACCGCCTTGGGCTACCTTAACCCGCCTTCGTGTGCCTTGAACCGCCTTGGACCGCATTCGACCGGCTTGGCCTACCTTGACCAGCCTTGGCCTACCTTAACCCGCCTTGGGTTGCCTTTACCCGCCTTGGGCCACCTTGACCCGCCTTGATCTACCTTGGACCGGTTTGGCCTGCCTTTGGCTGGCTTGACCCGCTTTGGTCTGCCTTGACCCGCCTTGGGCCACCTTGACCTGCCTTAGGCCGCCTTGACCCGCCTTAGTGTGCCTTGAACCGCCTTAGGCCGCCTTGGGTTACCTTGACCAGCCTTAACCTGTTTTGGCCCGCCATGACCAGCCTTGGGCTGCCTTGACCCACCTTGACCTGCCTTGGTTTGCCTTGACCCGCATTGACTCGCTTTGATGTGCCTTTACCCACCTTGGGCCGCCTTGATCCGCCCTGACCTGCCTTGGGTTGCCTTGACCCGTCTTGGCCTGCCTTGACTCGCCTTGACCCGCCTTGACCCGCCATGACCCGCCTTGACCTGCCATGACCAGCTTTGGGCTGCCTTAACCCGCCTTGACCCGCTTTGGCCTGCCTTGACCCGCCATGGCCTGGCTCTACCCACGTTGGGCAGCCATGACCCGCCTTAGCCTGCCTTGACCCGCCTTGGGCCAACTTTACCCGCCTCTAGTCGCCTTGACCCTCGTGAATCCTTCTAGGGTGTCTTGACCAGCCTAGACCTGCCAACGGGCTGCATTGACTCGCTTTGACCTGCCTTGGCCTGCCATAACTCGCTATGGCCTGCCATGAACCGCCAAAAGGCTGCCTTGACTCGCTTTGGGCTGCCTTGACCCGTTGTGAATCACCATGGCTTGTCTTCACCCGCCTTGTTCTGCAATTGGGCAGCCTTGACCCGCCTTGACCCTCATAGGGCCACCAACAGGCCGCCTTGGCCTGCCTTAACCAGCCTTAACCCGCCTTGACCCGCCTTTGGCTGCCTTAACCAGCCTTAACCCTCCTAGACCCTCCTTAGCCAGCCTTAACCTGCCTTGGTGTGACTTGACCGGCCTTGGCCTGCCTGAACCCGCTTTGGCCCGCCATGGGCTGTAGACCTGTAAATGGACCGGATCTGGAGCGGATCGACCTAGATCTGGATCCGGCTCCGTAATAGAAATTTTGGATCCGGACCGACCCGTTACCCGTCAGATCTTTAATAGCTAGATCCAAATCCGGATCCGGCGGGTTAATGGATACCCGACCCGTTAATCCGATCTGTTTATAATAATAAATATTTTCAAATTATAAATAATAATTTCTTAATTTTATCATAAATTTTCCTAAAACACTAATGAAATATTATAACAAAATAAAGGTTTACATCAAAAGTCAAATTACATGGCCAAAATACTCCTTGACAATAAACTAATATATTCAAAATACTAGACCGCTAATGTATTTAGCAAAGAGCATAAAAAGAATATAGACATTAGTTACCTTCAACTTCATAAAATGATCATATTTTAGACGCAATTTAGATGTTTAGGTTATCTAAATAATTATTATATTATTTAATATTTATCAATGATATTATATTTATAAAAATATTATTTAATTATTTTAAAACGGATTCGGGTCCTTAACGGATCGGATCAACCTCAATCCGTATCCGATCCGTTTAATAAATGGGTTAACGGATCCGGGTCCTTAACGGATAAATGGGTCTAATTTTTGATCCAAACCCGTTTAAAAATCACGGATACGGAGCGGGTCCGGATCGAGATCCGGTCAATTTACAGGTCTACTGGGCTGCCTTTACCCACCTTAGGCCGCCTTAGCATGCCCAGGCCTGCCTTGACCCGCCTTCGTGTGCCTTGACCCGCCTTGGCCTGCCTTGGACCACCTTTGACCTCCTTGGCCTGCCTTAACCCGCCTTGGGCTGCCTTGACCCGCTGTGACCTACCTTGGACCCTTTGGCCTGCCTTGACCAGCCTTGGCCTGTCTTGAGCTGCCTTGGGTTGCTTGGACCCGCCACGGTGTGCCTTGACCCGACTTGGGCCACCTTGACCCGCCTTCACTTGCCTTGGACCGCCTTGGCCTGCCTTGACCCGCCTTGGCCCATATTGACCCACCTTGGCCTGTCTTAACCCACCTTGGCTTGGCTTGACCTGCCTTGGCTTGCCTTGGCCCGCCACGTCCCACCTCGACCCGCCTTGGCCTGCCTTGACCCGTCTTTGTGTGCCATGACCCGCCTTGACCTGCCATGACCCGCCTTGGCCCTCTTTGGCCTGCCTTGACCCGCTTTGGTGTGCCTTGACCTGCCTTGACCCTCCTTGGTGTTCCTTGACCCGCCTTGGGTTGCCTTGGACCGCCTTGGGCTGCCTGGACCCGCCTTGGTGTGCCTTGACCCGCCTTCACCTCCCTTGGGCCACTTTGACCCGCCTTGGACTACCTTGGCTTGCCTTTGGTTGCCTTGACCCGCCTTGACCCACCATGGCCTGTCTTAACCCGCCTTGGCCTGCTTTGGGCCGCCTTGGGCTGCCTTAACCCGCTTTGACCCGCCTTAGCCCGCCTTGGCCTGCCTTGACCCGCCTTGATCCACCTTTGGCCTCCTTGACCCGCCTTGGACCGCCTTGACCCGCCTTTGCTTGCCATGAGCCGCCTTGACCCTCTTTGGGCCACCTTTTGCCTTGGTGTGCCTTGACCCGTCTTGGGCCGCCTTCACCTGCCTTGGCCTGCCTTAACCCACCGTCTTGGGCCTACTTGAACAGCCAAAAGCCTGCCTTGACTCGCCTTGGGCTGCCTTGACAAGCCATTGCCCGCCATGGGCTGCCTTTACCCTCCTTAGGCCTCCTAGGCCCGCCATTGGCTGCCTTGACCCTCCACGGCCTGCCTTGACCTGCCTTGGCCTACCCTGGGCTGCCTTAACCCTCCTTGACCTGTCTTGGACTGCCTTGGTGTTCCTTAACCCGCCTTTGACCCGCATTGGGCCGCCTTAATCTCCCTTGACCCGCCTTTGCCTGCGTTGGGCCGCTATGACTCGCCTTGGGCCGCCATTACCCTCCTTGGCCTATGTTGACCCGCTTTGGCCTGCCTTAACCTGCCTTGGGCCGCCTTGGCCTGCCTTTACCCGCCTTGACTCGCCTTGGGTTGCCTTGACCAGCCAGGGGCAGCCTTAACCCTCCTTGCGCCGCATAGGCCCGCCATTGGCTGCCTTCACCCGCCTTGGCCTACCCTACACCGCCTTGACCCATCTTGGCCTGCCTTGACCCTACTTGACCAGCCTAGGCCTGTCTTGGGCCGCCTTGACCCGCCTTGACCCGCCATGACCAGCCTTGTGCTGCCTCGACCCGCCTTGGACCGCGTTGACCCGCCTTTGCTTGCCATGAGCCGCCTTGACCCTCTTTGGGCCACCTTTTGCCTTGGTGTGCCTTGACCCGTCTTGGGCCGCCTTCACCTGCCTTGGCCTGCCTTAACCCGCCGTCTTGGGCCTCCTTGAACAGCCAAAAGCCTGCCTTGACTCGCCTTGGGCTGCCTTGACAAGCCATTGCCCGCCATGGGCTGCCTTTACTCTCCTTTGCCTCCTAGGCCCGCCATTGGCTGCCTTGACCCTCCACGGCCTGCCTTGACCGGCCTTGGCCTACCCTGGGCTGCCTTAACCCTCCTTGACCCGTCTTGGACTGCCTTGGTGTTCCTTAACCCGCCTTTGACCCGCATTTGGCCGCCTTAATCTCCCTTGACCCGCCTTTGCCCGCGTTGGGCCGCTATGACCCGCCTTGGGCCGCCATGACCCTCCTTGGCCTATGTTGACCCGCTTTGGCCTGCCTTAACCTGCCTTGGGCCGCCTTGGCCTGCCTTTACCCGCCTTGACTCGCCTTGGGCTGCCTTGACCAGTCAGGGGCAGCCTTAACCCTCCTTGCGCCGCATAGGCCCGCCATTGGCTGCCTTTACCCGCCTTGGTCTACCCTACACCGCCTTGACCCATCTTGGCCTGCCTTGACCCTACTTGACCCGCCTAGGCCTGTCTTGGGCCGCCTTGACCCGCCTTGAGCCGCCATGACCAGCCTTGTGCTGCCTTGACCCGCCTTGGCCTGTCTTGACCCACGTTGGGCAGCCTTCCCTGACCCACCCTGGCCTGGCTTGACCCGCGTTAGGCAGCCTTGACCCGCCTTGGCCTGCCTTGGGCTGCCTTGACCCACCTTGGGCCGAGTTTACCCACCATTGCCCGCCTTTAGTCGCCATGACCCTCGTAGACCATTCTAGGGTGTCTTGACCAGCCTAGACCTACCAACGGGCTGCCTTGACTTGCCTTGACCAGCCTTGGCCTGCAATGGGCAACCTTGACCCTCATTGGCCTGCAATGGGCAGCCTTGACCCTCATAAGGCCACAGGCCGCCTTGGGTTGCCTTAATCCGCTTTGACCTGCCTTGGTGTGCCTTGACCTGCCTTGGACCGCCTTGAACCGCCTTAACTCGCCTTGACCTGCCTTGGTTTGCCTTGACCCGCCTTGGTATGCCTTAACCCGCCTTGGGCCTTCTTGACCCGCCTTGGGTTGCCTTGACCCGCCTTGGCCTGCCTTGGGCCGCCTTAGGCCGCCTTGACCCGCCTTAACCCGCCATGACCTGCCTTCGCCCGCCATGACCAGCCTTGAGCTGCCTTGACCCGCCTTGACCCGTTTTGGCCTGCCTTGACCCACCCTGGCCTAGATTGCCCCACGTTGGGCAGCCTTTACCCGCCTTGGGCCGACTTTACCCACCATTGCCCGCCTCTAGTTGCCTTGACCCTCGTAGACCCTTCTAGGGTGTGTTGACCAGCCTAGACCTGCCAACAGGCTGCCTTGACTCACCTTGGCCTGCAATGGGCATCCTTGACCCTCATAAGGCCACCAACAGGCCGCCTTGGCCTGCCTTGGGCTGCCTTAATCCGCTTTGACCCGCCTTGGTGTGCCTTGGGCTGCCTTGACCTGCCTTGGTGTGCCTTGACCCGCCTTGGGGTGTCTTATCCTGTCTTAGGCCGCCTTAACCCGTTTAGGGTCGCCTTGGACTGCCTTTACCTGGTTTAACCCGCCTTGGCCTGCCTTGGACTGCCTTTACCTGCCTTAACCCGCCTTGGCCCGCCTTAACCCGCCTTGGCCCGCCTTAACCCGTCTTGGCCCGCGTTGGCCTGCCTTTACCCACCTTGATTGCCTTGGGCTGCCTTGACCCGCCAATGCCCGCCATGGGCTGCCTTTACCCTCTTTGGGCCGCCTAGGCCCGCCAGTGGCTGCCTTGACCCGCCACAGCCTACCTTAGCCAGCCTTGGCCTACCCTAGACTGCCTTGACCCGCCTTGACCCATCTTGGCCTGCCTTGACCCTCCATGACCCGCCTTGGCCTGCCTTGACCCGCTTTGGCCTGCCTTGACCCGCTTTGGCCTGCCTTGACCCGCCTTGGTGTGCCTTGACACACCTTGACCTGCCTTGGCCTGCCTTCATCTGCTTTAGCTCGCCATAGGTTGTCTTTACCCACCTTGGGCCACCTTGACCTGTCATGACCTGCCTTGACCCGCCATCGTGTACCTTGACCCGCCTTGGCCTGCCTTGAACCACCTTTGACCGCCTTGGCCTGTCTTGACCCGCCTTAGGCCCCCTTGACCCGCCTTGGGCCACCTTGACCTGACTTGAACCGCTTTGGCCTGCCTTGACCCGCATTGACCTGGCTCGACGTACGTTGACTTACCTTGATCCGCCTTGGCCTACCTTGACCCGTCGTGGCCTGCCTTGACCCGTCTTGATCTGCCTTGGACCGCCTTAGGTTGCCTTGACCCGCTTTGGTGTTCCAAGACCCCGCCTTGGACCGCCTTGACCAACCTTGGACTGCCTTGACCCGCTTTGACCTGCCTTAGACCGCCTTGGGCTGCCTTGGTTGGCCTTGACCCGCCTTGGTGTGTCTTTAACCGCCTTGACCCGCCATGACCCGCCTTGGGCCGGTTTGACCCGCTTTGACCCGCCTTGACCCGCTTTGACCCGCCTTGGACCGCCTTGGGTTGCCTTGACCCGCCTTGACCCGCCCTTGCTTTCCTTGACCCGCCTTGACCCGCCCTTGCTTTCCTTGACCCGCCTTGAGCTGCCTTGACCCGCTTTGGGCCGCCTTTACCCGCCTTGGAGTGCCTTCACCCGCCATTGGCTGCCTTCACTTGCCTTAACCTGCCATGACCCGCCATGACCCGTCTTGGACCTCCTTGAACCGCCAAAAGGCTGCCTTGACTCGTCTTGGGCTGCCTTGAACCACCTTGGCCCGCCATTGGACGCCTTGAACCACCTTGACCCGCCTTGACCCGCCTTGACCCGCCAACGCCTGCCTAGACTCGCCTTGGCTGCCTTGACCTAGCATTGGCTGCCTTGACCCTCCTTGACCCGCCATGGCTTGCCTTGACCCGCCTTGACCTGTCTTGGCTTGCCTTGACCCTCCTTGGCCTACATTGGGCTGCCGTGACCCGCCTTCGGCCGCCCTGACCTGCCTTGGTGTGCCTTAACCCGCTTTGACCTGCCTTAACCCGCCTTGACCTGCTTTAACCCGCGTTGGCCTGCCTTGACCCGTTTTGATCTGCCTTGGACCGCCTTGGGCTGCCTTAACCCGCCTTAGTTTGTCTTGACACGCCACGACCTTCGACCGGCTTGGGTTGCCTTGACCCGCCTTGACCTGCCATGACCCACTTTGATCTGCCTTGGACCGCCTTGGGCTACCTTGACCCACCTTGGTGTGCTTTGACCCGCCTTGACCCGCTTTGACCTGCCATGGGCTGCCTTGGTTTGCCTTGACCCGCCTTGATATGCCTTGACCCGTTGACCCGCCTTAGTGTGCCTTGAACCGCCTTAGGCCGCCTTGGGTTACCTTGACCCGCCTTGGCCTGCCTTAGGCCGCCTTGACCCGCCATGACCGGCCTTAACCTGTCTTGGCCCGCCATGACCAGCCTTGGGCCGCCTTGACCTGCCTTGGTTTGCCTTGACCCACATTGACTCACCTTGGTGTGCCTTTACCCACCTTGGGCCGCCTTGATCCGCCCTGACCTGCCTTGGGTTGCCTTGACCCGTCTTGGCCTGCCTTGACTCGCCTTGACCCGCCATGACCCGCCTTGACCTGCCATGACCAGCTTTGGGCTGCCTTAACCCGCCTTGACCCGCTTTGGCCTGCCTTGACCCGCCATGGCCTGGCTCTACCCACGTTGGGCAGCCATGACCCGCCATGGCCTGCCTTGACCCGCCTTGGGCCAACTTTACCCGCCATTGCCCGCCTCTAGTCGCCTTGACCCACGTAAATCCTTCTAGGTGTCTTGACCAGCCTAGACCTGCCAACGGGCTGCCTTGACTCGCTTTGACATGCCTTGGCCTGCAATGGACAGCCTTGACCCTCGTAGGGCCACCAACCGGCCACCTTAGCCTGCCTTGGCCTGCCTTAATCCATTTTGACCCGCCTTGGCCTGCCTTTGGATGCGTTGACCCGCCTTGAGCCACCTTGACCTGACTTGCACCGCTTTGGCCTGCCTTTGCCTGCCTTGACCCACCTTGGCCTGCCTTTGGCTGCGTTGACCCGCTTTGGCCTGCCTTGACCTGCCTTGATCTGCCTTGGACCGCTTTGGGCTGCCTTGACCCGCCTTGGTGTGCCTTGACCCGCTTTAGACCGCCTTGAGCTGCCTTGACCCGCTTTGGGCCGCCTTTACCAGCCTTGGTGTGCCTTAACCCGCCATTGGCTGCCTTCACTTCCCTTAACCTGCCATGACCCGCCATGACCCGTCTTGGACCTCCTTGAACCGCCAAAAGGCTGCCTTGACTCGCCTTGGGCTGCCTTGATCCACCTTGGCCCGCCTTGGCCCGCCATGGCGTGCCTTGACCCGCCTTGACCAGCCAACGCCTGCCTTGACTCGCCTTGGCTGCCTTGACCTACCATTGGCTGCCTTGACCCTCCTTGACCCGCCATGGCTTGCCTTTACCCGCCTTGACATGTCTTGGCTTACCTTGACCCTCCTTGGCCTGCCTTGGGCTGCCGTGACCCGCCTTCGGCCGCCCTGACCTGCCTTGGTGTGCCTTAACCCTCTTTGGACTGCCTTAACCCGCCTTGACCTGCTTTAACCCGCGTTGGCCTGCCTTGACCCGTTTTGATCTGCCTTGGACCGCCTGGGCTGCCTTATCCCGCCTTCGTGTGTCTTGACCCGCCACGGCCTTCGACCGGCTTGGGTTGCCTTGACCCGCCTTGGCCTGCCTTGACCTGCCATGACCCACTTTGATCTGCCTTGGACCGCCTTGGCTGCCTTGACCCACTTTGGTGTGCTTTGACCCGCCTTGGACCGCCTTGACCCGCCTTGACCTGCCTTGGGCTGCCTTGGTTTGCCTTGACCCACCTTGATATGCCATGACCCGTTGACCCGCCTTAGTGTGCCTTAAACCGCCTTAGGCCGCCTTGGGTTACCTTGACCCGCCTTGGCCTGCCTTGGGCCGCCTTGACCCGCCATGACCAGCCTTAACTTGTCTTGGCTCGCCATGACCAGCCTTGGGCTGCCTTGACCCGCCTTGGTTTGCCTTGACCCGCATTGACTCGCCTTGGTGTGCCTTTACCCACCTTGGGCCGCCTTGATCCGCCCTGACCTGCCTTGGGTTGCTTTGACCCGTCTAGGCCTGCCTTGACTCGCCTTGACCCGCCATGACCCGCCTTAACCTGCCATGACCAGCTTTGGCCATGACCCGCCTTGGCCTGCCTTGACTCGCCATGACCCGCCTTGGCCTGCCTTGACTCGCCTTGGGCCGACTTTACCCGCCATTGCCCGCCTCTAGTCGCCTTGACCCTCGTAAATCCTTCTAGGGTGTCTTGACCAGCCTAGACCTGCCAACGGGCTGCCTTGACTCGCTTTGACCTGCCTTGGCCTGCAATGGACAGCCTTGACCCTCGTAGGGCCACCAACCAGCCACCTTAGCCTGCCTTGGCCTGCCTTAATCCATTTTGACCCGCCTTGGCCTGCCTTTGGCTGCGTTGACCCGCCTTGAGCCACCTTGACCTGACTTGCACAGCTTTGGCCTGCCTTGGGCTGCCTTGACCCGCCTTGGCTTGGTTTGTCCAGCGTTGACCCGCTTTGGCCTGCCTTAACCCGCCTTGATCTGCCTTGGTCCGCTTTGGGCTGCCTTGACACGCCTTGGTGTGCCTTGACCCGCTTTAGACCGCCTTGAGCTGCCTTGACCCGCTTTGGGCCGCCTTTACCCGCCTTGGTGTGCCTTGACCCGCCATTGGATGCCTTCACTTGACTTAACCTGCCATGAACCGTCTTGGACCTCCTTGAACTGCCAAAAGGCTGCCTTGACTCGCCTTGGGCTGCCTTGATCCACCTTGGCCCGCCTTGGCCCGCCATTGGACGCCTTGACCCACCATGGCGTGCCTTGACCCGCCTTGACCCGCCAACGCCTGCCTTGACTCGCCTTGGCTGCCTTGACCTACCATTGGCTGCCTTGACCCTCCTTGACCCGCCATGGCTTGCCTTGACCCGCCTTGACCTGTCTTGGCTTGCCTTGACCCTCCTTGACCCTCCTTGGCCTGCCTTGGGCTGCCGTGACCCGCCTTCGGCCGCCCTGACCTGCCTTGGTGTGCCTTAACCCGTTTTGGACTGTCTTAACCCGCCTTAACCTGCTTTAACCCGCGTTGGCCTGCCTTGACCCGTTTTGATCTGCCTTGAACCGCCTTGGGCTGCCTTAACCCGCCTTAGTGTGTCTTGACCCGCCACGGCCTTCGACAGGCTTGGGTTGCCTTGACCCGCCTTGGTCTGCCTTGACCTGCCATGACCCACTTTAATCTGCCTTAGACCGCCTTGGGCTGCCTTGACCCACCTTGGTGTGCTTTGACCCGCCTTGGACCGCCTTGACCCGCCTTGACCTGCCTTGGGCTGCCTTGGTTTGCCTTAACCCGCCTTGATATGCCTTGACCCGTTGACCCGCCTTAGTGTGCCTTGAACCGCCTTAGGCCGCCTAGGGTTACCGTGACCCGCCTTGGCCTGCCTTGGGCCACCTTGACCCGCCATGACCAGCCTTAACCTGTCTTGGCTCGCCATGACCAGCCTTGGGCTGTCTTGACCCGCCTTGACCTGCCTTGGTTTGCCTTGACCCGCATTGACTCGCCTTGGTGTGCCTTTACCCACCTTGGGCCGCCTTGATCCGCCCTGACCTGCCTTGGGTTGCCTTGACCCGTCTTGGCCTGCCTTGACTCGCCTTGACCAGCCATGACCAGCCTTGACCTCCCATGACCAGCTTTGGGCTGCCTTAACCCGCCTTGACCCGCTTTGGCCTGCCTTGACCCGCCATGGCCTGTCTCTGCCCACGTTGGGCAGCCATGACCCGCCTTGGCCTGCCTTGACCCGCCTTGGGCCGACATTGCCCCCCATTGCCCGCCTCTAGTCGCCTTGACCCTCGTAAATCCTTCTAGAGTGTCTTGACCAGCCTAGACCTGCCAACGGCCTGCCTTGACTCGCTTTGACCTGCCTTGGCCTGCAATGGACAGCCTTGACCCTCGTAGGGCCACCAACCGGCCACCTTAGCCTGCCTTGGCCTGCCTTAATCCATTTTGACCCGCCTTGGCCTGCCTTTGGCTGCGTTGACCCGCCTTGAGCCACCTGGACCTGACTTGCACCTCTTTGGCCTGCCTTGGGCTGCCTTGACCCGCCTTATCTTGGTTTGACCAGCGTTGACCCGCTTTGGCCTGCCTTGACCCGCCTTGATCTGCATTGGACCGCTTTGGGCTGCCTTGACCCGCCTTGGTGTGCCTTGACCCGCTTTAGACCGCCTTGAGCTGCCTTGACCCGCTTTGGGCCGCCTTTACCCGCCTTGGTGTGCCTTGACCCGCCATTGGCTGCCTTCCCTTGCCTTAACCTGCCATGACCCGCCATGGCCCGTCTTGGACCTCCTTGAACCGCCAAAAGGCTGCCTTGACTCGCCTTAGGCTGCCTTGATCCACCTTGGCCCGCCTTAGGCCGCCATTGGACGCCTTGACCCACCATGGCGTGCCTTGACCCGCCTTGAACCGCCAACGCCTGCCTTGACTCGCCTTGGCTGCCTTGACCTACCATTGGCTTCCTTGACCCTCCTTGACCCGCCATGGCTTGCCTTGACCCGCCTTGACCTGTCTTGGCTTGCCTTAACCCTCCTTGACCCTCCTTGGCCTGCCTTGGGCTGCCGTGACCCGCCTTCGGCCGCCCTGACCTGCCTTGGTGTGCCTTAACCTGCTTCTGATTGCCTTAACCCGCCTTGACCTGCTTTAACCCGCGTTGGCCTGCCTTGACCCGTTTTGATCTGCCTTGGACCGCCTTGGACCGCCTTGGGCTGCCTTAACCCGCCTTAGTGTGTCTTGACCCGCCACGGCCTTCGACAGGCTTGGGTTGCCTTGACCCGCCTTGGTCTGCCTTGACCTGCCATGACCCACTTTGATCTGCCTTGGACTGCCTTGGGCTGCCTTGACCCACCTTGGTGTGCTTTGACCCGCCTTGGACCGCCTTGACCCGCCTTGACCTCCCTTGGGCTGCCTTGGTTTGCCTTGACCCGCCTTGATATGCCTTGACCCGTTGACTCGCCTTAGTGTGCCTTGAACCTCCTTAGGCCGCCTTGGGTTACCTTGACCCGCCTTGGCCTGCCTTAACCCGCCATGACCAGCCTTAACCTGTCTTGGCCCGCCATGACCAGCCTTGGGCTGCCTTGACCCGCCTTGACCTGCCTTGGTTTGCCTTGACCCGTATTGACTCGCCTTGGTGTGCCTTTACCCACCTTGGGCCGCCTTGATCCGCCCTGACCTGCCTTGGGTTGCCTTGACCCGTCTTGGCCTGCCTTGACTCGCCTTGACCCGCCATGACCCGCCTTGACTTGCCATGACCAGCTTTGGGCTGCCTTAACCCGCCTTGACCCGCTTTGGCCTGCCTTGACCCGCCATGGCCTGGCTCTACCCACGTTGGGCAGCCATGACCCGCCTTGGCCTGCCTTGACCCGCCTTGGGCCGACTTTACCCGCCATTGCCCGCCTCTAGTCGCCTTGACCCTCGTAAATCCTTCTAGGGTGTCTTGACCAGCCTAGACCTGCCAACGGGCTGCCTTGACTCGCTTTGACCTGCCTTGGCCTGCAATGGACAGCCTTGACCCTCGTAGGGCCACCAACCGGCCACCTTAGCCTGCCTTGGCCTGCCTTAATCCATTTTGACCCGCCTTGGCCTCCCTTTGGCTGCGTTGACCCGCCTTGAGCCACCTTGACCTGACTTGCACCGCTTTGGCCTGCTTTGGCCTGCCTTGACCCGCCTTTTCTTGGTTTGACCAGCGTTGACCCGCTTTGGCCTGCCTTGACCCGCCTTGATCTGCCTTGGACCGCTTTGGGCTGCCTTGACCCGCCTTGGTGTGCCTTGACCCGCTTTAGACCGCCTTCAGCTGCCTTGACCCGCTTTGGGCCGCCTTTACCCGCCTTGGTGTGCCTTGACCAGCCATTGGCTGCCTTCACTTGCCTTAACCTGCCATGACCCGTCATGACCCGTCTTAGACCTCCTTGAACCGCCAAAAGGCTGCCTTGACTCGCCTTGGGCTGCCTTGATCCACCTTGGCCCGCCTTGGGCCGCCATTGGACGCCTTGACCCACCATGGCGTGCCTTGACCCGCCTTGACCCGCCAACGCCTGCCTTGACTCGCCTTGGCTGCCTTGACCTACCATTGGCTGCCTTGACCCTCCTTGACCCTCCTTGACCCGCCATGGCTTGCCTTGACCCGCCTTGACCTGTCTTGGCCTGCCTTTGGGCTGCCTTGACCCGCCTTGGTGTGCCTTGACCCGCTTTAGACCGCCTAGAGCTGCCTTGACCCGCTTTGGGCCGCCTTTACCCGCCTTGGTGTGCCTTGACCCGCCATTGGCTACCTTCACTTGCCTTAACCTGCCATGACCCGCCATGACCCGTCTTGGACCTCCTTGAACCGCCAAAAGGCTGCCTTGACTCGCCTTGGGCTGCCTTGTTCCACCTTGGCCCGCCATTGGACGCCTTGACCCACCATGGCGTGCCTTGACCCGCCAACGCCTGCCTTGACTCGCCTTGGCTGCCTTGACCTACCATTGGCGGCCTTGACCCTCCTTGACCCGCCATGGCTTGCCTTGACCCGCCTTAACCTGTCTTGGCTTGCCTTGACCCTCCTTGACCCTCCTTGGCCTGCCTTGGGCTGTCGTGACCCGCCTTCGGCCGCCCTGACCTGCCTTGGTGTGCCTTAACCCGCTTTGGACTGCCTTAACCCGCCTTGACCTACTTTAACCCGCGTTGGCCTGCCTTGACCCATTTTGTTCTGCCTTGGACCTCCTTGGGCTGCCTTAACCCGCCTTAGTGTGTCTTGACCCGCCACGGCCTTCGACAGGCTTGGGTTGCCTTGACCCGCCTTGGTCTGCCTTGACCTGCCATGACCCACTTTGATCTGCCTTGGACCGCCTTGAGCTGCCTTGACCCACCTTGGTGTGCTTTGACCCGCCTTGGACCGCCTTGACCCGCCTTGACCTGCCTTGGGCTGCCTTGGTTTGCCTTGACCCGCCTTGATATGCCTTGACCCTTTGACCCGCCTTAGTGTGCCTTGAACCGCCTTAGGCCGCCTTGGGTTACCTTGACCCGCCTTGGCCTGCCTTAACCCGCCTTGACCTGTCTTCAGTGCCTTGTCCCGCCTTGATCTGTCTTGGACCGCCTTGGGCTGCCTCCACCCGCCTTAGTGTGCCTTAACCCGCCTTGACCCGCCTTAACTCGCTCTGGGCTGCCTCTACCTGCCTTAACCTACCTTGGACCCTTTGGTATGCCTTGACCCGCTTTGGCCTGCTTTGACCCACCTTAGCGTGCCTTGACCTGCTTTGACCCGCCTTAATCTGCCTTAGACTGCTTTGGGTTGCCTTGACCCGCCTTGGACCGCCTTGACCCGTCTTGGACCGCCTTGGGTTGCCTTGACCCGCTATAGCCTTCCTTAACTCGCCTTGGCTTGCCTTACCCGTCTTGACCCGCCTTAACCACCCTTGGACTGCTTTAGCCTGCCTTGACCCGCCTTGCCCTGGCTTGACCCCCCTTGGCCTGACTTGACCTGCCTTGACACGCTTTGGCCTACCTTGACCGCCTTGATCTGCCTTGGACAGCCTTGGGCTGCCTTAACCCGCCTTCGTGGGCCTTGAACTGCCTTAGACCGCATTCGACCGGCTTGGCCTGCCTTGACCCGCCTTAGGCCATCTTAACCCGCCATGACCCGCCTTGGGCCTCCTTGAACTGCCAAAAGGCTGTCTTGACTCATTTTTGGCTGCCTTGGCTTGGTTTGACCAACGTTGACCCGCCTTGGCCTGCCTTAACCCGCCTTGATCTGCCTTGGACCGCTTTGGGCGGCCTTGACCCGCCTTGGTGTGCCTTGACCCGCTTTAGACCGCCTTGAGCTGCCTTGACCCGCTTTGGGCCGCCTTTACCCGCCTTGGTGTGCCTTGACCCGCCATTGGCTGCCTTCACTTGCCTTAACCTGCCATGACCCGCCATGACCCTTCTTGGACCTCCTTGAACCGCCAAAAGGCTGCCTTGACTCGCCTTGGGCTGCCTTGATCCACCTTGGCCCGCCTTGGCCCGCCATTGGACGCCTTGACCCACCATGGCGTGCCTTGACCCGCCTTGACCCGCCAACGCCTGCCTTAACTCGCCTTGGCTGCCTTGACCTACCATTGGCTGCCTTGACCCTCCTTGACCCGCCATGGCTTGCCTTGACCCGCCTTGACCTGTCTTGGCTTGCCTTAACCCTCCTTGACCCTCCTTGATCTGCCTTGGACCGCTTTGCGCTGCCTTGACCCGCCTTGGTGTGCCTTGACCCACTTTAGACCGCCTTGAGCTGCCTTGACCCGCTTTGGGCCGCCTTTACCCGCCTTGGTGTGCCTTGACCCGCCATTGGCTGCCTTCACTTGCCTTAACCTGCCATGACCCGCCATGACCCGTCTTGGACCTCCGTGAACCGCCAAAAGGCTGCCTTGACTCGCCTTGGGCTGCCTTGATCCACCTTGGCCCGCCATGGCCCGCCATTGGACGCCTTGACCCACCATGGCCTGCCTTGACCCGCCAACGCCTGCCTTGACTCGCCTTGGCTGCCTTGACCTACCATTGGCTGCCTTGACCCTCCTTGACCCGCCATGGCTTGCCTTGATCCGCCTTGACCTGTCTTGGCTTGCCTTGACCCTCCTTGACCCTCCTTGGCCTGCCTTGGGCTGTCGTGACCCGCCTTCGGCCGCCCTGACCTGCCTTGGTGTGCCTTAACCCGCTTTGGACTGCCTTAACCCGCCTTGACCTGCTTTAACCCGCGTTGGCCTGCCTTGACCCATTTTGATCTGCCTTGGACCGCCTTGGGCTGCCTTAACCCGCCTTAGTGTGTCTTGACCCGCCACGGCCTTCGACAGGCTTGGGTTGCCTTGACCCACCTTGGTCTGCCTTGACTTGCCATGACCCACTTTGATCTGCCTTGGACCGCCTTGGGCTGCCTTGACCCACCTTGGTGTGCTTTGACCCGCCTTGGACCGCCTTGACCCGCCTTGACCTGCCTTGGGCTGCCTTGGTTTGCCTTGACCCGCCTTGATATGCCTTGACCCTTTGACCCACCTTAGTGTGCCTTGAACCGCCTTAGGCCGCCTTGGGATACCTTGACCCACCTTGGCCTGCCTTAACCCGCCTTGACCTGTCTTCAGTGCCTTATCCCGCCTTGATCTGCCTTGGACCGCCTTGGGCTGCCTCCACCCGCCTTAGTGTGGCTTAACCCGCCTTGACCCGCCTTAACTCGCTCTGGGCTGCCTCTACCTGCCTTAACCTACCTTGGACCCTTTGGTCTGCCTTGACCCGCTTTGGCCTGCTTTGACCCACCTTAGCGTGCCTTGACATGCCTTGACCCGCCTTAATCTGCCTTAGACTGCTTTGGGTTGCCTTGACCCGCCTTGGACCGCCTTGACCCGTCTTGGACCGCCTTGGGTTGCCTTGACCCGCTATAGCCTGCCTTAACTCGCCTTGGCTTGCCTTACCCGTCTTGACCCGCCTTAACCACCCTTGGACTGCTTTAGCCTGCCATGACCCGCCTTGCACTGGCTTGACCCCCCTTGGCCTGACTTGACCTGCCTTGACACGCTTTGGCCTACCTTGACCGCCTTGATCTGCCTTGGACAGCCTTGGGCTGCCTTAACCCGCCTTCGTGGGACTTGAACCGCCTTAGACCGCATTCGACCGGCTTGGCCTGCCTTGACCCGCCTTAGGCCATCTTAACCCGCCATGACCCGCCTTGGGCCTCCTTGAACTGCCAAAAGGCTGTCTTGACTCACTTTTGGCTGCCTTGACCTGTCATTGCTCGCCATGGGCTGCCTTTACCCACCTTGGGCCGCCTTGGCCCGCTATTGGCAGCCTTGACCTACCATGGTGTGCCTTAACCCATCTTGGACCGCCTTGACCAGCCTTGGATAGCCTTGGGCTGCCTTGGTTTGCCTTGACCCGCCTTGGTGTGCCATGACCCGCCTTGACCTACCTTGAACCGCCTTGGTCTGCCTTGGGTTGCCTTGATCCGCCATGGCCTGCCTTTGCTTGCCTTGACCCGCCTTTACCAGCCTTGGGCTACCTTAACCCGCCTTCGTGTGCCTTGAACCGCCTTGGACCGCATTCGACCGGCTTGGCCTACCTTGAACAGCCTTGGCCAACCTTAACCCGCCTTGGGTTGCCTTTACCCGCCTTGGGCCACCTTGACCCGCCTTGATCTACCTTGGACCGGTTTGGCCTGCCTTTGGCTGGCTTGACCCGTCTTGGCCTGGCTTGACCCGCTTTGGTCTGCCTTGACCCGCCTTAGGCCGCCTTGGGCCACCTTGACCTGCCTTAGGCAGCCTTGACCCGCCTTAGTGTGCCTTGAACCGCCTTAGGCCGCCTAGGGTTACCGTGACCCGCCTAGGCCTGCCTTGGGCCGCCTTGACCCGCCATGACCAGCCTTAACCTGTCTTGGCTCGCCATGACCAGCCTTGGGCTGCCTTGACCCGCCTTGACCTGCCTTGGTTTGCATTGACCCGCATTGACTCGCCTTGGTGTGCCTTTACCCACCTTGGGCCGCCTTGATCCGCCCTGACCTGCCTTGGGTTGCCTTGACCCGTCTTGGCCTGCCTTGACTCGCCTTGACCCGCCATGACCCGCCTTGACCTGGCATGACCAGCTTTGGGCTGCCTTAACCCGCCTTGACCCGCTTTGGCCTGCCTTGACCCGCCATGGCCTGGCTCTACCCACGTTGGGCAGCCATGACCCGCCTTGGCCTGCCTTGACCCGCCTTGGGCCGACTTTACCCGCCATTGCCCGCCTATAGTCGCCATGACCCTCGTAAATCCTCCTAGGGTGTCTTGACCAGCCTAGACCTGCCAACGGGCTGCCTTGACTCGCTTTGACCTGCCTTGGCCTGCAATGGACAGCCTTGACCCTCGTAGGGCCACCAACCGGCCACCTTAGCCAGCCTTGGCCTGCCTTAATCCATTTTGACCCGCCTTGGCCTGCCTTTGGCTGCGTTGACCCACCTTGAGCCACCTTGACCTGACTTGCACCGCTTTGGCCTACCTTGGGCAGCTTTAACCCGCGTTGGCCTGCCTTGACCCGTTTTGATCTGCCCTGGACCGCCTTGGGTTGCCTTAACCCGCCTTAGTGTGTCTTGACCCGCCACGGCCTTCGACAGGCTTGGGTTGCCTTGACCCGCCTTGGTCTGCCTTGATCTGCCATGACCCACTTTGATCGGCCTTGGACCGCCTTGGGCTGCCTTGACCCACCTTGGTGTGCTTTGACCCGCCTTGGACCGCCTTGACCCGCCTTGACTTGCCTTGGGCTGCCTTGGTTTGCCTTGACCCGCCTTGATATGCCTTGACCCGTTGACCCGCCTTAGTGTGCCTTGAACCGCCTTAGGCCGCCTTGGGTTACCGTGACCCGCCTTGGCCTGCCTTGACCCGCCATGACCAGCCTTAACCTGTCTTGGCCCGCCATGACCAGCCTTGGTTTGCCTTGACCCGCATTGACTCGCCTTGGTGTGCCTTTACCCACCTTGGGCCGCCTTGATCCGCCCTGACCTGCCTTGGGTTGCCTTGACCCGTCTTGGCCTGCCTTGACTCGCCTTGACCCGCCATGACCCGCCTTGACCTGCCATGACCAGCTTTGGGCTGCCTTAACCCGGCTTGACCCGCTTTGGCCTGCCTTGACCCGCCATGGCCTGGCTCTACCCATGTTGGGCAGCCATGACCCGCCTTGGCCTGCCTTGACCCGCCTTGGGCCGACTTTACCCGCCATTGCCCGCCTCTAGTCGCCTTGACCCACGTAAATCCTTCTAGGGTGTCTTGACCAACCTAGACCTGCCAACGGGCTACCTTGACTCGCTTTGACCTGCCTTGGCCTGCAATGGATAGCCTTGACCCTCGTAGGGCCACCAACCGGCCACCTTAGCCTGCCTTGGCCTGCCTTAATCCATTTTGACCCGCCATGGCCTGCCTTTGTCTGCGTTGACCCGCCTTGAGCCACCTTGACCTGACTTGCACAGCTTTGGCCTGCCTTGGGCTGCCTTGACCCGCCTTGGCTTGGTTTGACCAGCGTTGACCCGCTTTGGCCTGCCTTGACCCGCCTTGATCTGCCTTCGACCGCTTTGGGCTGCCTTGACACGCCTTGGTGTGCCTTGACCGGTTTAGACCGCCTTGAGCTGCCTTGACCCGCTTTGGGCCGCCTTTACCCGCCTTGATGTGCCTTGACCCGCCATTGGCTGCCTTCACTTGACTTAACCTGCCATGACCCGCCATGACCCGTCTTGGGCCTCCTTGAACTGCCAAAAGGCTGCCTTGACTCGCCTTGGGCTGCCTTGATCCACCTTGGCCCGCCATTGGACGCCTTGACCCACCATGGCGTGCCTTGACCCGCCTTGACCCGCCAACGCCTGCCTTGACTCGCCTTGGCTGCCTTGACCCTCCTTGACCCGCCATGGCTTGCCTTGACCCGCCTTGACCTGTCTTGGCTTGCCTTGACCCTCCTTGACCATCCTTGGCCTGCCTTGGGCTGCCGTGACCCGCCTTCGGCTGCCCTGACCTGCCTTGGTGTGCCTTAACCCGCTTTGGACTGCCTTAACCCGCCTTAACCTGCTTTAACCCGCGTTGGCCTGCCTTGACCCGTTTTGATCTGCCTTGGACCGCCTTGGGCTGCCTTAACCCGCCTTAGTGTGTCTTGACCCGCCACGGCCTTCGACAGGCTTGGGTTGCCTTGACCCGCCTTGGTCTGCCTTGACCTGCCATGACCCACTTTGATCTGCCTTGGACCGCCTTGGGCTGCCTTGACCCACCTTGGTGTGCTTTGACCCGCCTTGGACCGCCTTGACCCGCCTTGACCTGCCTTGGGCTGCCTTGGTTTGCCTTGACCCGCCTTGATATGCCTTGACCCGTTGACCCGCCTTAGTGTGCCTTGAACCGCCTTAGGCCGCCTAGGGTTACCGTGACCCGCCTTGGCCTGCCTTGGGCCGCCTTGACCCGCCATGACCAGCCTTAACCTGTCTTGGCTCGCCATGACCAGCCTTGGGCTGCCTTGACCCGCCTTGACCTGCCTTGGTTTGCATTGACCCGCATTGACTCGCCTTGGTGTGCCTTTACCCACCTTGGGCCGCCTTGATCCGCCCTGACCTGCCTTGGGTTGCCTTGACCCGTCTTGGCCTGCCTTGACTCGCCTTGACCCGCAATGACCCGCCTTGACCTGCCATGACCAGCTTTGGGCTGCCTTAACCCGCCTTGACCAGCTTTGGCCTGCCTTGACCCGCCATGGCCTGGCTCTACCCACGTTGGGCAGCCATGACCCGCCTTGGCCTGCCTTGACTCGCCTTGGGCCGACTTTACCCGTCATTGCCCGCCTCTAGTCGCCTTGACCCTCGTAAATCCTTCTAGAGTGTCTTGACCAGCCTAGACCTGCCAACGGACTGCTTGACTCGCTTTGACCTGCCTTGGCCTGCAATGGACAGCCTTGACCCTCGTAGGGCCACCAACCGGCCACCTTAGCCTGCCTTGGCCTGCCTTAATCCATTTTGACCCGCCTTGTCCTGCCTTTGGCTGCGTTGACCTGGCTTAAGCCACCTTGACCTGACTTGCACCGCTTTGGCCTGCCTTGGGCTGCCTTGACCCGCCTTGGCTTGGTTTGACCAGCGTTGACCCGCTTTGGCCTGCCTTGACCCGCCTTGATCTGCCTTGGACCGCTTTGGGCTGCCTTGACACGCCTTGATCTGCCTTGGACCGCTTTAGACCACCGTGAGCTACCTTGACCCGCTTTGGGCCGCCTTTACCCGCCTTGGTGTGCCTTGACCCGCCATTGGCTGCCTTCACTTGACTTAACCTGTCATGACCCGCCATGACCCGTCTTGGACCTCCTTGAACTGCCAAAAGGCTGCCTTGACTCGCCTTGGGCTGCCTTGATCCACCTTGGCCCGCCTTGGCCCGCCATTGGACGCCTTGACCCACCATGGCGTGCCTTGACCCGCCTTGACCCGCCAACGCCTGCCTTGACTCGCCTTGGCTGCCTTGACCCTCCTTGACCCGCCATGGCTTGCCTTGACCCGCCTTGACCTGTCTTGGCTTGCCTTGACCCTCCTTGACCCTCCTTGGCCTGCCTTGGGCTGCCGTGACCCGCCTTCGGCTGCCCTGACCTACCTTGGTGTGCCTTAACCCGCTTTGGACTGCCTTAACCCGCCTTAACCTGCTTTAACCCGCGTTCGCCTGCCTTGACCCGTTTTGATCTGCCTTGGACCGCCTTGGGCTGCCTTAACCCGCCTTAGTGTGTATTGACCCGCCACGGCCTTCGACAGGCTTGGGTTGCCTTGACCCGCCTTGGTCTGCCTTGACCTGCCATGACCCACTTTGATCTGCCTTGGACCGCCTTGGGCTGCCTTGACCCACCTTGGTGTGCTTCGACCCGCCTTGGACCGCGTTGACCCGCCTTGACCTGCCTTGGGCTCCCTTGGTTTGCCTTGACCCGCCTTGATATGCCTTGACCCGTTGACCCGCCTTAGTGTGCCTTGAACCGCCTTAGGCCGCCTAGGATTACCGTGACCCGCCTTGGCCTGCCTTGGGCCGCCTTGACCCGCCATGACCAGCCTTAACCTGTCTTGGCTCGCCATGACTAGCCTTGGGCTACCTTGACCCGCCTTGACCTGCCTTGGTTTGCCTTGACCCGCATTGACTCGCCTTGGTGTGCCTTTACCCACCTTGGGCCGCCTTGATCCGCCCTGACCTGCCTTGGGTTGCCTTGACCCGTCTTGGCCTGCCTTGACTCGCCTTGACCCGCCATGACCCGCCTTGACCTGCCATGACCAGCTTGGGCTGCCTTAACCCGCCTTGATCAGCTTTGGCCTACCTTGACCCGCCATGGCCTGGCTCTACCCACGTTGGGCAGCCATGACCCGCCTGGGCCTGCCTTGACTCGCCTTGGGCCGACTTTACCCGCCATTGCCCGCCTCTAGTCGCCTTGACCCTCGTAAATCCTTCTAGAGTGTCTTAACCAGCCTAGACCTGCCAACGGGCTACCTTGACTCGCTTTGACCTGCCTTGGCCTGCAATGGACAGCCTTGACCCTCGTAGGGCCACCAACCGGCCACCTTAGCCTGCCTTGGCCTGCCTTAATCCATTTTGACCTGCCTTGTCCTGCCTTTGGCTGCGTTGACCTGCCTTAAGCCACCTTGACCTGACTTGCACCGCTTTGGCCTGCCTTGGGCTGCCTTAACCCGCCTTGGCTTGGTTTGACCAGCGTTGACCCGCTTTGGCCTGCCTTGACCCGCCTTGATCTGCCTTGGACCGCTTTGGGCTGCCTTGACACGCCTTGATCTGCCTTGGACCGCTTTAGACCACCTTGAGCTACCTTGACCCGCTTTGGGCCGCCTTTACCCGCCTTGGTGTGCCTTGACCCGCCATTGGCTGCCTTCACTTGACTTAACCTGTCATGACCCGCCATGACCCGTCTTGGACCTCCTTGAACCGCCAAAAGGCTGCCTTGACTCGACTTGGGCTGCCTTGATCCACCTTGGCCCGCCTTGGCCCGCCATTGGACGCCTTGACCCACCATGGCGTGCCTTGACCCGCCAACGCCTGCCTTGACTCGCCTTGGCTGCCTTGACCCTCATTGACCCCCCATGGCTTGCCTTGACCCGCCTTGACCTGTCTTGGCTTGCCTTGACCCTCCTTGACCCTCCTTGGCCTGCCTTGGGCTGCCGTGACCAGCCTTCGGCCGCCCTGACCTGCCTTGGTGTGCCTTAACCCGCTTTGGACTGCCTTAACCCGCCTTGACCTGCTTTAACCCGCGTTGGCCTGCCTTGACCCGTTTTGATCTGCCTTGGACCGCCTTGGGCTGCCTTAACCCGCCTTAGTGTGTCTTGACCCGCCAAGGCCTTCGACAGGCTTGGGTTGCCTTGACCCGCCTTGGTCTGCCTTGACCTGCCATGACCCACTTTGATCTGCCATGGAACGCCTTGGTCTGCCTTGACCCACCTTGGTGTACTTTGACCCGCCTTGGACCGCCTTGACCCGCCTTGACCTGCCTTGGGCTGCCTTGGTTTGCCTTGACCCGCCTTGATATGCCTTGACCCGTTGACCCGCCTTAGTGTGCCTTAAACCGCCTTAGGCCGCCTTGGGTTACCTTGACCCGCCTTGGCCTGCCTTGACCCGCCATGACCAGCCTTAACCTGTCTTGGCCCGCCATGACCAGCCTTAACCTGTCTTGGCCCGCCATGACCAGCCTTGGGCTACCTTGGTGTGCCTTTACCCATCTTGGGCCGCCTTGATCCGCCCTGACCTGCCTTGGGCTGCCTTGACTCGCCTTGACCCGCCATGACCCGCCTTGACCTGCCATGACCAGCTTTGGGCTGCCTTAACCCGCCTTGACCCGCTTTGTCCTGCCTTGACCCGCCATGGCCTGGCTCTACCCACGTTGGGCAGCCATGACCCGCCTTGGCCTGCCTTGACCCGCCTTGGTCCGACTTTACCCGCCATTGCTCGCCTCTAGTCGCCTTAACCCACGTAAATCCTTCTAGGGTGTCTTGACCAACCTAGACCTGCCAACGGGCTGCCTTGACTCGCTTTGACCTGCCTTGGCCTGCAATGGACAGCCTTGACCCTCGTAGGGCCACCAACCAGCCACCTTAGCCTGCCTTGGCCTGCCTTAATCCATTTTGACCCGCCTTGGCCTGCCTTTGGCTGCGTTGACCCGCCTTGAGCCACCTTGACCTGACTTGCACAGCTTTGGCCTGCCTTGGGCTGCCTTGACCCGCCTTGGCTTGGTTTGTCCAGCGTTGACCCGCTTTGGCCTGCCTTAACCCGCCTTGATCTGCCTTGGTCCGCTTTGGGCTGCCTTGACACGCCTTGGTGTGCCTTGACCCGCTTTAGACCGCCTTGAGCTGCCTTGACCCGTTTTGGGCCGCCTTTACCCGCCATTGGATGCCTTCACTTGACTTAACCTGCCATGACCCGTCTTGGACCTCCTTGAACGGCCAAAAGGCTGCCTTGACTCGCCTTGGGCTGCCTTGATCCACCTTGGCCCGCCTTGGCCCGCCATTGGACGCCTTGACCCACCATGGCGTGCCTTGACCCGCCTTGACCCGCCAACGCCTGCCTTGACTCGCCTTGGCTGCCTTGACCTACCATTGGCTGCCTTGACCCTCCTTGACCCGCCATGGCTTGCCTTGACCCGCCTTGACCTGTCTTGGCTTGCCTTGACCCTCCTTGACCCTCCTTGGCCTGCCTTGGGCTGCCGTGACCCGCCTTCGGCCGCCCTGACCTGCCTTGGTGTGCCTTAACCCGCTTTGGACTGTCTTAACCCGACTTGACCTGCTTTAACTCGCGTTGGCCTGCCTTGACCCGTTTTGATCTGCCTTGAACCGCCTTGGGCTGCCTTAACCCGCCTTAGTGTGTCTTGACCCGCCACGGCCTTCGACAGGCTTGGGTTGCCTTGACCCGCCTTGGTCTGCCTTGACCTGCCATGACCCACTTTAATCTGCCTTTGACCGCCTTGGGCTGCCTTGACCCACCTTGGTGTGCTTTGACCCGCCTTGGACCGCCTTGACCCGCCTTGACCTGCCTTGGGCTGCCTTGGTTTGCCTTAACCCGCCTTGATATGCCTTGACCCGTTGACCCGCCTTAGTGTGCCTTGAACCGCCTTAGGCCGCCTAGGGTTACCGTGACCCGCCTTGGCCTGCCTTGGGCCACCTTGACCCGCCATGACCAGCCTTAACCTGTCTTGGCTCGCCATGACCAGCCTTGGGCTGTCTTGACCCGCCTTGACCTGCCTTGGTTTGCCTTGACCCGCATTGACTCGCCTTGGTGTGCCTTTACCCACCTTGGGCCGCCTTGATCCGCCCTGACCTGCCTTGGGTTACCTTGACCCGTCTTGGCCTGCCTTGACTCGCCTTGACCAGCCATGACCAGCCTTGACCTGCCATGACCAGCTTTGGGCTGCCTTAACCCGCCTTGACCCGCTCTGCCCACGTTGGGCAGCCATGACCCGCCTTGGCCTGCCTTGACCCGCCTTGGGCTGACTTTACCCGCCATTGCCCGCCTCTAGTCGCCTTGACCCTCGTAAATCCTTCTAGAGTGTCTTGACCAGCCTAGACCTGCCAACGGCCTGCCTTGACTCGCTTTGACCTGCCTTGGCCTGCAATGGACAGCCTTGACCCTCGTAGGGCCACCAACCGGCCACCTTAGCCTGCCTTGGCCTGCCTTAATCCATTTTGACCCGCCTTGGCCTGACTTTAGCTGCGTTGACCCGCCTTAAGCCACCTGGACCTGACTTGCACCTCTTTGGCCTGCCTTGGGCTGCCTTGACCCGCCTTATCTTGGTTTGACCAGCGTTGACCCGCTTTGGCCTGCCTTGACCCGCCTTGATCTGCATTGGACCGCTTTGGGCTGCCTTGACCCGCCTTGGTGTGCCTTGACCCGCTTTAGACCGCCTTGAGCTGCCTTGACCCGCTTTGGGCCGCCTTTACCCGCCTTGGTGTGCCTTGACCCGCCATTGGCTGCCTTCCCTTGCCTTAACCTGCCATGACCCGCCATGGCCCGTCTTGGACCTCCTTGAACCGCCAAAATGCTGCCTTGACTCGCCTTAGGCTGCCTTGATCCACCTTGGCCCGCCTTAGGCCGCCATTGGACGCCTTGACCCACCATGGCGTGCCTTGACCCGCCTTGAACCGCCAACGACTGCCTTGACTCGCCTTGGCTGCCTTGACCTACCATTGGCTTCCTTGACCCTCCTTGACCCGCCATGACTTGCCTTGACCCGCCTTGACCTGTCTTGGCTTGCCTTGACCCTCCTTGACCCTCCTTGGCCTGCCTTGGGCTGCCGTGACCCGCCTTCGGCCGCCCTGACCTGCCTTGGTGTGCCTTAACCTGCTTTGGACTGCCTTAACCCGCCTTGACCTGCTTTAACCCGCGTTGGCCTGCCTTGACCCGTTTTGATCTGCCTTGGACCGCCTTGGACCGCCTTGGGCTGCCTTAACCCGCCTTAGTGTGTCTTGACCCGCCACGGCCTTCGACAGGCTTGGGTTGCCTTGACCCGCCTTGGTCTGCCTTGACCTGCCATGACCCACTTTGATCTGCCTTGGACCGCCTTGGACCGCCTTGGCCTGCCTTAACCCGCCTTGACCTGTCTTCAGTGCCTTATCCCGCCTTGATCTGCCTTGGACCGCCTTGGGCTGCCTCCACCCGCCTTAGTGTGCCTTAACCCGCCTTGACCCGCCTTAACTCGCTCTGGGCTGCCTCTACCTGCCTTAACCTACCTTGGACCCTTTGGTCTGCCTTGACCCGCTTTGGCCTGCTTTGACCCACCTTAGCGTGCCTTGACATGCCTTGACCCGCCTTAATCTGCGTTAGACTGCTTTGGGTTGCCTTGACCCGCCTTGGACCGCCTTGACCCATCTTGGACCGCCTTGGGTTGCCTTGACCCGCTATAGCCTGCCTTAACTCGCCTTGGCTTGCCTTACCCGTCTTGGCCCGGCTTAACCACCCTTGGACTGCTTTAGCCTGCCTTGACCCGCCTTGCACTGGCTTGACCCCCCTTGGCCTGACTTGACCTGCCTTGACACGCTTTGGCCTACCTTGACCGCCTTGATCTGCCTTGGACAGCCTTGGGCTGCCTTAACCCGCCTTCGTGGGACTTGAACCGCCTTAGACCGCATTCGACCGGCTTGGCCTGCCTTGACCCGCCTTAGGCCATCTTAACCCGCCATGACCCGCCTTGGGCCTCCTTAAACTGCCAAAAGGCTGTCTTGACTCACTTTTGGCTGCCTTGACCTGTCATTGCTCGCCATGGGCTGCCTTTACCCACCTTGGGCCGCCTTGGCCCGCTATTGGCAGCCTTGACCTACCATGGTGTGCCTTAACCCATCTTGGACCGCCTTACCCAGCCTTGGATAGCCTTGGGCTGCCTTGGTTTGCCTTGACCCGCCTTGGTTTGCCTTGACCCGCCTTGGTGTGCCATGACCCGCCTTGACCTACCTTGAACCGCCTTGGTCTGCCTTGGGTTGCCTTGATCCGCCATGGCCTGCCTTTGCTTGCCTTGACCCGCCTTTACCCGCCTTGGGCTACCTTAACCCGCCTTCGTGTGCCTTGAACCGCCTTGGACCGCATTCGACCGGCTTGGCCTACCTTGAACAGCCTTGGCCTACCTTAACCCGCCTTGGGTTGCCTTTACCCGCCTTGGGCCACCTTGACCCGCCTTGATCTACCTTGGACCGGTTTGGCCTGCCTTTGGCTGGCTTGACCCGTCTTGGCCTGGCTTGACCCGCTTTGGTCTGCCTTGACCCGCCTTAGGCCGCCTTGGGCCACCTTGACCTGCCTTAGGCAGCCTTGACCCGCCTTAGTGTGCCTTGAACCGCCTTAGGCCGCCTTGGGTTACCTTGACCCGCTTTGGCCTGCCTTGACCCGCCATGACCAGCCTTAACCTGTCTTGGCCCGCCATGACCAGCCTTGGGCTGCCTTGACCCGCCTTGACCTGTCTTGGTTTGCCTTGACCCGCATTGACTCGCCTTGGTGTGCCTTTACCCACCTTGGGCCGCCTTGATCCGCCCTGACCTGCCTTGGGTTGCCTTGACCCGTCTTGGCCTGCCTTGACTCGCCTTGACCCGCCATGACCCGCCTTGACCTGCCATGACCAGCTTTGGGCTGCCTTAACCCGCCTTGACCCGCTTTGGCCTGCCTTGACCCGCCATGGCCTGGCTCTACCCACGTTGGGCAGCCATGACCCGCCTTGGCCTGCCTTGACCCGCCTTGGGCCGACTTTACCCGCCATTGCCCGCCTATAGTCGCCATGACCCTCGTAATTCCTCCTAGGGTGTCTTGACCAGCCTAGACCTGCCAACGGGCTGCCTTGACTCGCTTTGATCCGCCAACGCCTGCCTTGACTCGCCTTGGCTGCCTTGACCTACCATTGGCTGCCTTGACCCTCCTTGACCCGCCATGGCTTGCCTTTACCCGCCTTGACATGTCTTGGCTTACCTTGACCCTCCTTGGCCTGCCTTGGGCTACCGTGACCCGCCTTCGGCCGCCCTGACCTGCCTTGGTGTGCCTTAACCCTCTTTGGACTGCCTTAACCCGCCTTGACCTGCTTTAACCCGCGTTGGCATGCCTTGACCCGTTTTGATCTGCCTTGGGCTGCCTTATCCCGCCTTCGTGTGTCTTGACCCGCCACGGCCTTCGACCGGCTTGGGTTGCCTTGACCCGCCTTGGCCTGCCTTGACCTGCCATGACCCACTTTGATCTGCCTTGGACCGCCTTGGGGTGCCTTGACCCACCTTGGTGTGCTTTGACCCGCCTTGGACCGCCTTGACCCACCTTGACCTGCCTTGGGCTGCCTTCGTTTGCCTTGACCCGCCTTGATATGCCATGACCCGTTGACCCGCCTTAGTGTGCCTTAAATCGCCTTTGGCCGCCTTAGGTTACCTTGACCCGCCTTGGCCTGCCTTGGGCCGCCTTGACCCGCCATGACCAGCCTTAACCTTTCTTGGCTCGCCATGACCAGCCTTGGGCTGCCTTGACCCGCCTTGACCTGCCTTGGTTTGCCTTGACCCGCATTGACTCGCCTTGGTGTGCCTTTACCCACCTTGGCCCGCCTTGATCCGCCCTGACCTGCCTTGGGTTGCTTTGACCCGTCTTGGCCTGCCTTGACTCGCCTTGACCCGCCATGACCCGCCTTGACCTGCCATGACCAGCTTTGGGCTGCCTTAACCCGCCTTGACCCGCTTTGGCCTGCCTTGACCCGCCATGGCCTGGCTCTACCCACGTTGGGCAGCCATGACCCGCCTTGGCCTGCCTTGACCCGCCTTGGGCCGACTTTACCCACCATTGCCCGCCTCTAGTCGCCTTGACCCTAGTTAATCCTTCTAGGGTGTCTTGACCAGGCTAGACCTACCAACGGGCTGCCTTGACTCGCTTTGACCTGCCTTGGCCTGCAATGGACAGCCTTGACCCTCGTAGGGCCACCAACCGGCCACCTTAGCCAGCCTTGGCCTGCCTTAATCCATTTTGACCCGCCTTGGCCTGCCTTTGGCTGCGTTGACCCGCCTTGAGCCACCTTGACCTGACTTGCACCGCTTTGGCCTACCTTGGGCAGCTTTAACCCGCGTTGGCCTGCCTTGACCCGTTTTGATCTGCCTTGGACCGCCTTGGGCTGCCTTAACCCGCCTTAGTGTGTCTTGACCCGCCACGGCCTTCGACAGGCTTGGGTTGCCTTGACCCGCCTTGGTCTGCCTTGATCTGCCCTGGCCCACTTTGATCTGCCTTGGACCGCCTTGGGCTGCCTTGACCCACCTTGGTGTGCTTTGACCCGCCTTGGACCGCCTTGACCCGCCTTGACTTGCCTTGGGCTGCCTTGGTTTGCCTTGACCCGCCTTGATATGCCTTGACCCGTTGACCCGCCTTAGTGTGCCTTGAACCGCCTTAGGCCGCCTTGGGTTACCTTGACCCGCCTTGGCCTGCCTTGACCCACCATGACCAGCCTTAACCTGTCTTGGCCCGCCATGACCAGCCTTGACCTGCCTTGGTTTGCCTTGACCCGCATTGACTCGCCTTGGTGTGCCTTTACCCACCTTGGGCCGCCTTGATCCGCCCTGACCTGCCTTGGGTTGCCTTGACCCGTCTTGGCCTGCCTTGACTCGCCTTGACCCGCCATGACCCGCCTTGACCTGCCATTACCAGCTTTGGGCTGCCTTAACCCGGCTTGACCCGCTTTGGCCTGCCTTGACCCGCCATGGCCTGGCTCTACCCACGTTGGGCAGCCATGACCCGCCTTGGCCTGCCTTGACCCGCCTTGGGCCGACTTTACCCACCATTGCCCGCCTCTAGTCGCCTTGACCCTAGTTAATCCTTCTAGGGTGTCTTGACCAGGCTAGACCTACCAACGGGCTGCCTTGACTCGCTTTGACCTGCCTTGGCCTGCAATGGACAGCCTTGACCCTCGTAGGGCCACCAACCGGCCACCTTAGCCAGCCTTGGCCTGCCTTAATCCATTTTGACCCGCCTTGGCCTGCCTTTGGCTGCGTTGACCCGCCTTGAGCCACCTTGACCTGACTTGCACCGCTTTGGCCTACCTTGGGCAGCTTTAACCCGCGTTGGCCTGCCTTGACCCGTTTTGATCTGCCTTGGACCGCCTTGGGCTGCCTTAACCCGCCTTAGTGTGTCTTGACCCGCCACGGCCTTCGACAGGCTTGGGTTGCCTTGACCCGCCTTGGTCTGCCTTGATCTGCCCTGACCCACTTTGATCTGCCTTGGACCGCCTTGGGCTGCCTTGACCCACCTTGGTGTGCTTTGACCCGCCTTGGACCGCCTTGACCCGCCTTGACTTGCCTTGGGCTGCCTTGGTTTGCCTTGACCCGCCTTGATATGCCGTGACCCGTTGACCCGCCTTGGACTGCCTTGGGCTGCCTTGACCCACCTTAGCCTGCCTTGGCCTGCCTTAATCCATTTTGACCCGCCTTGGCCTGCCTTTGTCTGCGTTGACCCGCCTTGAGCCACCTTGACCTGACTTGCACAGATTTGGCCTGCCTTGGCCTGCCTTGACCCTCCTTGGCTTGGTTTGACCAGCGTTGACCCGCTTTGGCCTGCCTTGACCCGCCTTGATCTGCCTTGGACCGCTTTGGGCTGCCTTGACACGCCTTGGTGTGCCTTGACCGGTTTAGACCGCCTTGAGCTGCCTTGACCCGCTTTGGGCCGCCTTTACCCGCCTTGGTGTGCCTTGACCCGCCATTGGCTGCCTTCACTTGACTTAACCTGCCATGAACCGCCATGACCCGTCTTGGACCTCCTTGAACTGCCAAAAGGCTGCCTTGACTCGCCTTGGGCTGCCTTGAGCCACCTTGGTGTGCCTTGGACCGCTTTAGACCACCTTGAGCTACCTTGACCCGCTTTGGGCCGCCTTTACCCGCCTTGGTGTGCCTTGACCCGCCATTGGCTGCCTTCACTTGCCTTAACCTGCCATGACCCGCCATGACCCGTTTTGATCTGCCTTGGACCGCCTTGGGCTGCCTTAACCCGCCTTAGTGTGTCTTGACCCGCCACGGCCTTCGACAGGCTTGGGTTGCCTTGACCCGCCTTGGTCTGCCTTGACCTGCCATGACCCACTTTGATCTGCCATGGAACGCTTTGGTCTGCCTTGACCCACCTTGGTGTGCTTTGACCCGCCTTGGACCGCCTTGACCCGCCTTGACCTGCCTTGGGCTGCCTTGGTTTCCCTTGACCCGCCTTGATATGCCTTGACCCGTTGACCCGCCTTAGTGTGCCTTAAACCGCCTTAGGCCGCCTTGGGTTACCTTGACCCGCCTTGGCCTGCCTTGACCCGCCATGACCAGCCTTAACCTGTCTTGGCCCGCCATGACCAGCCTTAACCTGTCTTGGCCCGCCATGACCAGCCTTGGGCTGCCTTGACCCGCCTTGACCTGCCTTGGTTTGCCTTGACCCGCATTGACTCGCCTTGGTGTGCCTTTACCCACCTTGGGCCGCCTTGATCCGCCCTAACCTGCCTTGGGTTGCCTTGACCCGTCTTGGCCTGCCTTGACCCGCCATGACCCGCCTTGACCTGCCATGACCAGCTTTGGGCTGCCTTAACCCGCCTTGACCCGTTTTGGCCTACCTTGACCCGCCATGGCCTGGCTCTACCCACGTTGGGCAGCCATGACCCGCCTTGGCCTGCCTTGACCCGCCTTGGGCCGACTTTACCCGCCATTGCCCGCCTCTAGTCGCCTTGACCCTCGTAAATCCTTCTAGGGTGTCTTGACCAGCCTAGACCTGCCAACGGGCTGCCTTGACTCGCTTTGACCTGCCTTGGCCTGCAATGGACAGCCTTGACCCTCGTAGGGCCACCAACCGGCCACCTTAGCCTGCCTTGGCCTGCCTTAATCCATTTTGACCCGCCTTGGCCTGCCTTTGGCTGCGTTGACCCGCCTTGAGCCACCTTCACCTGACTTGCACCGCTTTGGCCTGCCTTGGGCTGCCTTGACCCGCCTTGGCTTGGTTTGACCAGCGTTGACCCGCTTTGGCCTGCCTTGACCCGCCTTGATCTGCCTTGGACCGCTTTGGGCTGCCTTTACCCGCCTTGGTGTGCCTTGATCCGCTTTAGACCGCCTTGAGCTGCCTTGACCCGCTTTGGGCTGCCTTTACCCGCCTTGGTGTGCCTTGACCCGCCATTGGCTGCCTTCACTTGCCTTAACCTGCCATGACCCACCATGACCCGTCTTGGACCTCCTGGAACCGCCAAAAGGACTCGCCTTGGGATGCCTTGATCCACCTTGGCCCGCCTTGGGCCGCCATTGGACGCCTTGACCCACCATGGCGTGCCTTGACCCGCCGACGCCTGCCTTGACTCGCCTTGGCTGCCTTGACCTCCCATTGGCTGCCTTGACCCTCCTTGACCCGCCATGGCTTGCCTTGACCCGCCTTGACCTGTCTTGGCTTGCCTTGACCCTCCTTGACCCTCCTTGGCCTGCCTTGGGCTGCCGTGACCCGCCTTCGGCCGCCCTGACCTTCCTTGGTGTGCCTTAACCCGCTTTGGACTGCCTTAACCCGCCTTGACCTGCTTTAACCCGCGTTGGCCTGCCTTGACCCGTTTTGATCTGCCTTTGACCGCCTTGGGCTGCCTTAACCCGCCTTAGTGTGTCTTGACCCGCCACGGCCTTCGACAGGCTTGGGTTGCCTTGACCCGCCTTGGTCTGCCTTGACCTGCCATGACCCACTTTGATATGCCTTGGACCGCCTTGGGCTGCCTTGACCCACCTTGGTGTGCTTTGACCCGCCTTGGACCGCCTTGACCCACCTTGACCTGCCTTGGGCTACCTTGGTTTGCCTTGACCCGCCTTGATATGCCTTGACCCGTTGACCCGCCTTAGTGTGCCTTGAACTACCGTAGGCCGCCTTGGGTTACCTTGACCCGCCTTGGCCTGCCTTGACCCGCCATGACCAGCCTTGGGCTGCCTTGACCCGCCTTGACCTGCCTTGGTTTGCCTTGACCCGCATTGACTCGCCTTGGTGTGCCTTTACCCACCTTGGGCCGCCTTGATCCGCCCTGACCTGCCTTGGGTTGCCTTGAACGTCTTGGCCTGCCTTGACTCGCCTTGACCCGCCATGACCCGCCTTGACCTGCCATGACCAGCTTTGGCCTGCCTTAACCCGCCTTGACCCGCTTTGGCCTGCCTTGACCCGCCATGGCCTGGCTCTACCCACGTTGGGCAGCCATGACCCGCCTTGGCCTGCCTTGACCCACCTTGGGCCGACTTTACCCGCCATTGCCCGCCTCTAGTCGCCTTGACCCTCGTAAATCCTTCTAGGGTGTCTTGACCAGCCTAGACCTGCCAACGGGCTGCCTTGACTCTCTTTGACCTGCCTTGGCCTGCAATGGACAGCCTTGACCCTCGTAGGGCCACCAACCGGCCACCTTAGCCTGCCTTGGCCTGCCTTAATCCATTTTGACCCGTCTTGGCCTGCCTTTGGCTGCGTTGACCCGCCTTGAGCCACCTTGACCTGACTTGCACCGCTTTGGGCTGCCTTGACCCGCCTTGGCTTGGTTTGACCAGCGTCGACCCGCTTTGGCCCGCCTTGACCCGCCTTGATCTGCCTTGGACCGCTTTGGGCTGCCTTGACCCGCCTTGGTGTGCCTTGACCCGCTTTAGACCGCCTTGACCCGCCTTGACCTGCCTTAGACCACCTTGGGCTGTCTTGGTTTGCCTTGACCCGCCTTGGTGTGCCTTGAACCGCCTTAGGTTGCCTTGACCCGCCTTGGCCTGCCTTGGGCCCCTTTGACCCGCCATGACCAGCCTTGGGCAAACTTGACCCGCCTTGACCCGCTTTGGCCTGGCTTGACCCACATTGGGCAGCCTTGACCCTCCTTGGGCTGCCTTGACCCGCCTTGGGCCGACTTTACCCGCCATTGCCCGCCTCTAGTCGCCTTAACCCTCGTAGACCCTTCTAGGGTGTCTTGACCAGCCTAGACCTGCCAACAGGCTGCCTTGACTTAGCTTGACTCGCCTTAGCTTGCAATGGGCAGCCTTGACCCTCATAGGCCACCAACAGGCCACCAACAGGCCACCTTGGTCTACCTTGGGCCGCCTTAATCCGCCTTGGCCTGCGTTGACCCGCCTTGGGCCACCTTGACCTGCATTGACCCGCCTTGGCCTGCCTTGACCTGCCTTGACCCGCTTTGGCTTGCCTTGGGCTGCCTTCACCCACATAGGGCTGCCAAAGGGCCGCCTTGAACCTCTTAGGGGCCGCCTTGACCCTCCTAGACCCTCCTTGGCCAGCCTTAACCCGCCTTGGTGTCCCTTAACCCGCTTTGGGCTGCCTTAACCCGCCTTGACCTGCCTTGGGCTGCCTTGACCTGCATTGGGCCGCCTTGACCTGCCTTGACCCGCCTTGGTGTGTCTTGACCAACCTTAACCCGCCTTGGCCTGCCTTAACCCGCTTTGGCCCGCCATGGGCTGTCTTTACCCACTTTAGGCCGCCTTGACCTGCCATGACCTGCCTTGACCTGCCTTAGACCACCTTGGACCGCCTTTGTCCGCCTTGACCCGCCTTGGGCCACCTTGACCCACCTTGGGCCACCATGCCCCCTTCACCCGCCTTGCCCTGCCATGGGCCGCCTTGACCCACCTTGGGCCACCTTGACCCGCCTTGACCTGCCTTGACCCGTCTTGTGCTGCCTTGACCCGCCTTGACCCCCTTTGACTTGCCTTGTGCTGCCTTGACCTACCTTGGGCCTCGTTGACCCACCTTGGACCGCTTTGACCCGCTTTGACTTGCCTTGTGCTGCCTTGACCTGCCTTGGGCCTCGTTGACCCGCCTTGGCCTGCCTTAACCCGCTTTGACCTGCCTTAGGCCTCGTTAATCCGCCTTGACCCACCTTGACCCGCCTTAGCCTGGCTTAACCCGCTTTGGCCCGCCATGGGCTGTCTTTACCCACTTTAGGCCGCCTTGACCTACCATGGCCTGCCTTGGGCTGTCTTGACCCGCCTTGGCCTGCCTTAGACCACCTTGGACCGCCTTGGGCCGCCTTGGCCTGCCTTGACCCGCCTTGGGCCCCCTTCACCCACCTTGCCCTGCCATGGGACGCCTTGACCCACCTTGGGCAGCCTTGACCCGCCTTGACCTGCCTTGACCCGCTTTGACTTGCCTTGTGTTGCCTTGACCTGCCTTGGGCCTCGTTGACCTGCCTTGGTGTGTCTCGACCATCCATGGGCTGCCTACACCCGCCTAGGGCCGCCAACAGGCCATCTTGGCCCGCCATGGGCTGCCTTGACGGGCCGCCTTGACCCGCCATGACCCGCCTTGACCTGTCTTGGCCTGCCTTGACCCGCTTTTGTCCGCCTTGGGCTGCCTTGACCCGCTTTGACCAGTATAGGGCCACCGTGACCCGCCATGGGTCGCCTTCACTCGCCTTGACCAGTCTAGGGTCGTCATGGGGCCGCCTTGACCCGCCAAGGGGCTTCCTTTACCCTCTTAGATCCTCCTAGGGCCGCCTTCACCCGCCAACCCTTTACCCTCCTAGACCCGCCAACCGTTTACCCTCCTAGACCGCCTTGACCCTTCGAGGACCGCCAAGAAGCCGCCTTAACCCATCTAAGGCCACCAAGGGGCCGTCTTAACCCGCCTAAGGCCACCAAGGGGTTGTCTTAACCCGCCTAAGGTCACCAAAGGGCCGCCTTGACCCATTTAGGGTCGTCAAAGGGCCATGATCACCAGTCTAAGGCCGCTAAAGGTCCACTTTGATCCGCTAAGGGGCTACCTAAGGCCGCTAAGCGGCCGCCTTGACCCGCCTAGGGCAGCCGCCTGGGCCCTCTAAGGGGCTGCCTTCACCAATCTATGGCACGCCAAGGGGCCACCTCGACCCTCCTAGACCCGCCCAGGGCTGCCTTGGCCCTCCAGGGCCCCCTAAGGCCACCAAAGGGTCGCCTTGACCTGCCTAGACCCACCTTGAACTGCTAAGTGGCTGCCTTGACCCTTCTAGACCCTTCTAGGGCCGCCAAGAGGCCGTCTTAACCTATTTAGAGCCGCCAAGGGGCTGCCTTGACACTCCTAGACCTTTCTAGGGCCGCCTTGACTGCCTAGACCCACTAATGGGTCGCCTTGACCTACCTAGGGCCGCCTTGACCTGTCTAGGGCCGCCTTGACTCGCCTTGGCCTGCATTAGGCTGCCTTGACCCACCTTGGGCCGCCTTGACCCGCCTTGGGCGGCCTTGTCTAGCTTTGATCTGCCTTTACCCGCCTTGACCCTCCTAAGAGCCGCTAAGAAGCCGCCTTAACCCATCTAGGGCCACCAAGGGACCGCGTTGATTAGGCTAGGGCTACCAAGGGGACGCGTTCACCCGTCTAAAGCCGCCAAGAGGCCGCCTTGACCCTCCTAGGCCCACCTAGGGCCACCAAGGGGCCGCCTTGACCCGCCATGACCCTCGTACTCGTAGGGCCGCCAAAAGGCCGTCTTAACCCATTTAGGGCCGCCAAGAGGCCACCTTGACATGCCTTAGTCTGCCTTGACATGCCTTGGTCCGCCTTGACCCTCTTAGGGCCATCAAGAAGCTGCCTTAACCCACCTAGGGCCACCAAGGGGCACCCTTGACTCGGTTAGGGCTGCCAAGGGGCCCCGTTCACCTGTCTAAGGTCGTCAAAGGGTCGTCTTGACCCGCTAAAGGGCTGCCTTGACCCTCTTAGACCCTCCTAGGGCCGCCTTGTGTTGTATGTTTTAATATAGTACTCGCAAGTGCACGAACCGCTTATAGAATAGAAGTGCAAGCACGAGGTCGTTCCCTCCAAGGATTGATTATAACAACTTATTATGCCAATTATACTACACCTAATGAAATAACAATATGATTTTATGATGTTTGGATTGAAAACAGAAAATAAAGTAATAAAACTGAAATTAAAGACAAGAGAACAATGAAATTTCTAAGAGTTTAAGAACAGATTATAAAGATGCTAAAGCATTGAATCCACCACCTAATACGCCTACCCTTCTCTCTAGTTGATAGCAATTGAACTCCCTAGATTGCATGCTAAAGATTTCCGTACATAAGCCTTATTGATCCCGGACATATGCCAAAGTTCTTCTAAACAATGAATTCTAACTTATTGATCCCGTATAGAACTCAAGTAGTCAAACTATAATCTACTTCACGTTATGATCAGGTTCAAGTAAAACATGTTCAACTCCATTAATCACAAAAGAACTAGGAAATCATGTAAACAAGAATATCGACTATGATCAAGCACTTGTATTCTTAACTTACAACTCTCTAATCACAAGATTAAATAAATCCTTTGGAACCCTAGAAAACATCTACTCTCGATCAAGCCTCATGTTCTCCAACCAAATAACTAATAAACAAAACCCAAGTCTTATTGATCCCGAGCAAAGATTTTGAATAAAAGTTCTATTAAAACGGTGATTGAGAATTTAACATAGCAATCTATTGAATCAAAGCAATCAACTAAAGAAATAAGGTAATCATACTAGGGGCTTCATCTCAGCCCTAGCTAGAAGTTTAGAAATTCATAGATAAAGAAAACATGACTAGAAGTAACGATAGCATGGAAGAAACATTGGAAGAGATAGGAACTCGGGTTGAGCGATGGAGAAGCTCTCTTCTTCTTTCTCCTCTGCCAATATTGCTGCGTCCCTTTTCTGCCGTCTCTCTTCTCTGCCTCCCCTCTTTAACGTGCTTAGGGTTCTCTTTTATTCTTCTTGAAATCCCAATTGATTTGGGCTTTTCGGTCTCCTTGTCCAACATGGAATAGCTTTCTTCTCTCCAAATAATATAAGGTTATTATTGTCAATGCAAGAGTAACCTTCCAAATATGTTAGCCACGTTCAGCCCCTTTACTTGTAGTTTTAGGATTGATGGACTTGGACTTCACAAATTGGAATCATGAGAAGAAACACAAAATTCGTCAGAATCTGCTTCCACGTGCTGCGTTCACTCAAACCTTCATAACTTGCTCTAGAAAAATGCAAATTCACTTCCGCAAAATTCCTCAGAAAGCTAACATCCGTAGCTTTCCAATGATGTATGGCTCGCCTCCAGATTCCTTGTGAGCAGGTACAGTTTAATCTTCAAAGTTGATGCACAGCAGAGCAGTTTCTGGATCACTTAGCTCCAAATTCTCTTTTTTCTCCAACTTAACCTACAAAACATAAAAACCAAGTAAATGACTTACAATTGACAAGAACTAAGCATATAATCATGTATCTAAGGGTATAAAAATGTATGAAATATGAATCTATCAAATACCCCCAAACTTAGATATTGCTAGTCCTCGAGCAAAACAAGAAAACTAAACACAAACCTAACGCCTTCCAAACATATCAGAGCACTATAATGCCCACACATATGGTCAATTAAGATTCAAACAGTCACAATATTAATTCACAACCTCACTTAAAAACTAATCCATTTTGATAACCATCATGCTCAAAATCTCATGTTTCAACTTGATTCCTCACAAGGGTGCACTCCAATCTTTTCACTCATGATTTTCTGACTTTTGCACACATCCTATGTACGTGAGAGAGATAATATGTACAAAACAAATAGCTCACGTAAATAACAAGAATGCTCTTTATAAATATAATTGTTTAATCAGATTTCACGAACGATACCAGACATTGACCAAATGAAACCCAAACCATAGGCTCATCTCCACACACAAATCTCCAACAGACCAGCTGCCATCCCCAATGATCAAATAGGACTTTGTTTCAGGTTGTAATGGGGCCAAAGGGTGTGGGGTTTCATGAAAGAAGGGATAAGGAAACACAAAGATCCTAAGGAAATTTAGTAGAGCACTACAACGATGTCTCCTTGAGGCATTGAACTTGAAATTTCATGAAGCAAGTAATCAGATTTTTCTTCTTCTTCTATGAGGCCAGATGTCACCGTTTTGGGCCTTTGCTTCATTCTAACCCTCCCAAGTACAACCAACAATGAATCAGATTCAAGGAAGCTAACTTTTTACATCTTGTAATTTTTTTTTTCTTCCTTTTCTCTTTGGCTATGCATATTGTTTTTTTTTTTTTTTTCAACAGCCAACAACTTTATTTTTCCTCTTTTCCTTCCTTGAATCGATAAGTAGCTCCCCCAAACTTGCTTACAACAGTACCACCTTAACCACAATGAATCTCCAAATATATTGTGCTCCACTAATTCCTTAGGATAGGGTAAAGATATATCTACACTAAGCTCAAGGTAAAGAATTTGTGGTTTAGAAATAAACGGCTCAATGTAGGCTCAAAGGGTTAATCTAAGGGTAGCACAACTTGTGTGCAACAATAGGACACAGGCTTATTTGGCTTTGACGGTTAATCCTAATGCCTATATCCTTTCAGAGGTTCCAGCATTTAACTGGCATAAAGCTTCGACAGGTGTGAAGACAAGTTCTAGCATTCTCTAGTTTCATTAAAGAGCTGTGGTCAATGACTAGTCAAGATAAAACGAAATGTGAAATCAACAAAACTTCATGTCAAGAAATAAGGATGATCTAAGCAATCACTCAGAAAAGAAAAGCACAAATAGGCTCAATAATCTCACATAAGGTTCAAATCAAGTATTACTGCAAAACAAATCAAGCATGATAATCATAAAAATCCATTAGCAATTATTTAAGGTTATGGATTAACACATGCTTGTTCTCATCTCATGACCATATCATTCCTGTAAAAGTTCTTACTCATCACAATGTTTGGAAGACTCCTAAGACACAACTGAAAATAAACCTAAAACTAAACTCTTTTATTTTAATTTTATTATTATTAAATTATTATTTTTTGAATAAAAGAACTTAAAACAAACCTAGAAATCACACAAACAAAAACAAAACACGAAATCCCCACCCCCAAACTTAAATTGAGCATTGTCCGCAATGTGAAGAAAAATCAGCACAGAACAGGGATGGCAACACAGCTTGCAATCCCGAAAAGTTGCAGAACAGTACAGTAACGAAAATAAGGGGATAAAGCATGACCAAAACAACTAACGTCGGAAAATAACAACAAAAATAGGAGAAAAGAGATAGGAAACGTCCCTGGTATGAAGGCAATAGATAGGAGCACATTAAGAAGCCTTTTGCCATGCTGAACACGCATCCATCTTCTTCCAAAGGTCGTCGGGTTGCCTCCCGGAAAGCGCTAAGTTTATTGTCTTCAGCCAGACCATATTAAGCTCATTGTTGTGGAGGATCATTGAGAGGAACACGTTGCTCATTGGTCTCAAAAGTAGTCTCCAAATAAGGCTTGAGACGTTGACCATTCACCTTGAATGTAGAGTTGTTCCTTAAGTTCTGAATTTCAACTGCTCCATGAGGAAACACCTTTGTAACCACAAAAGGACCCATCCACCTTGACTTCAACTTCCCTGGAAAGAGTCTAAGTCGAGAGTTATATAGCAACACCTTTTGATTTGGCTCGAAAGTCTTTTGACGAATGACGTTGTCATGAAACTTCTTGGTGCGCTCCTTGTAAATCTTGGCATTCTCATAGGACTCATTACGAATTTCCTCCATAATATTCTTGATTTCCCGGTTAGAGTTACTTGGATATATAACTCCAACATCAAGAAGCTTTAAAATTTCAGCTGGTTCAATTTCTTTCATTGGTGGATTCAAACGTCTTTGTGCATCACGTGTGGGCTTCACATTGTCAATTTGCAGCAGCTTCTTTCCATCCTCTTCACAAAGGTCCGAGGCAATAACTGGTAGTGTCTCACTTTCACCCGAAAATACATACTTCAAGTGTTGGGGCAGTGGTTTGAGCTCTAGCTTTGGTGCTTGCTGAATAAAAGGCACAACTTTGTTTGTAGACAGAGGTAAAGGCTCAAATTGGTTCCACTTCCGTGGTTCAAGAATCGTTGCATCATTAAGAAGCTTTTCCAACTCATCAACCTCTTTCTTGGCATCAAAATCCATTAGCGCTTGTGTTAAGCATACCTCACGAGGATCTTTATAAGAATTCAAAACATAAGCTTCATGAGTAATAGGAGAAAAGGACTCAACCATAAAGCATTTACCATCATCTAAAGGACGTCGACTAGCTTCAAAGACTTTATACTCCACGGACATGTCACCAACTTTCATTGATAAACTACCATCCTTCACTCTTATCACCGTATCAGCGGTAGCCATGAATGCACGTCCCAAGATAATAGGCACTTCTGCTCTATCAAAAGCATCTGGTTCAATTTCAAGAATGACAAAGTCTGCAGGCAATATGAACTTATCCACTTTCACCAACACATCTTCCACAATTCCTTTCGGTCGCTTGATTGATCGGTCTGCAAATTGCAAAGTCATGGATGTAGGTTGCAAGTCACCAAGCTTTAATTTCAGAAACAATGAGTATGGCATCAAGTTGACACTAGCACCCAAATCCATCAAAGCACGCTCAAAGTGATGATCACCAATGGTGCAAGGTATTGTAAAGCTTCCTGGGTCCTTCAACTTTGGAGGGAGTCTCCTTTGAATCACTGCACTAACCTCTTCTGACAACAACACCTTCTCATGATCTTTAAATCTCCTTTTGTTAGTGCATAAATCCTTCAAAAACTTTGCATAAGCTGGAATTTGTTGAATAGCATCAAGCAAAGGAATATTGATCTGCACCTTGCGAAATAATTCCATAATCTCAGACAAGTGACTATCTTTCTTTGGCTTCTTGAGCAACTCTGGATATGGAGGTTTAGGAACAAATTGAGACTCTGTAAATGGCTTCAAAGTCGTCACTGGACTGCTGGAAGTTGCTAGTTTCGGATCAGTCTTTCTGCCCGGGATGGAAACAGTCTTTTCAATCCTGGTTTCGGAGCTCTTCTCTGCTGAATCAGTAGCTACGGGGATAGCAGCAGTATCATCAATCCCTGTTTCGAACTCTTCTTGCTGCTCTTCTTCTTGAATATCTTTTGAACCACGAACATTGGTATCAACTTTTTTTCCACTCCTCAACGTGATCACAGCTTTCATAGTCTCATGCTTCTCAAATTGACCCCTCGGATTAACAAGAGGTTGGCTAGGGAAACACCCTTGTTCTCTCTCATTCAAAGCATTGGCAATCTGTCCAACTTGAACTTCCAACTTAGAAATAGCTTGAGATTGAACTTGCTGCTCTTTCTTGGTCTCTTGAATAGCATGAAGCATCTGAGCATTGGACTTTTGAAATTCTAGCTGATTTTGTGCAAGTTGCTGCATAGTTTCTTCAAGAGATGGTTTTCTTTGTTCACTTGGCCCTTGATAATTCTGAATAGGAAGATTATTTCTTGGCATCTGCACATGGTTGTTGTTATAAGAAAGATTCGGATGTGGCCTCCAACCCGAATTATAGTTATTGCTAGAGAAATTATTCATTGGCCTTCCATAGTTATTCACCATGTTGACTTCCTCATCACCATGAAGTTCTGGACAAGCTTCTGTGGTATGTGAAAAACTTGAGCACAAGGCACATGTCTCCTTTGACGCCTTATTTAATAGCGGAGTGAGGCTCTTCATCTGTCTTGCCAAAGCTGCAACTTGCTCTTCTAGCTTGGTATTTGCACTAACCTCGTAAAGACCTCCTCTTTTAGGACCTGATGCATAAGGCTCATACTGCTGCGAATTCTCACTTATAGTCTCAAAAGCTTGAATTGCTGCTTCTGCTGTCTGTCCCATTAAGCTTCCACCAACTGTAGCATCCACCATACTTCTGTTTTGAGAGTTCAAACCTCTATAGAAAAATTGAGCCTTCTGAGGTTTAGTAAATCCATGGTGAGGACACCTCACAAACAAATCCTTGTAACGCTCCCAACCCTCATAAAAAGGTTCTCCATCAGGTTGACGGAAATTAAAAATTTCTGTTTGGAGAGCATTGGTCTTTGTAGCAGGGAAGAATTTCAACAAGAACTTCTTAAGCAAATCCTCCCAAGTATTGATGGTATTAGGAGGAAGAGAACTCAGCCACTTTCTTGCCTTGTCTTTCAAAGAGAATGGAAAAAGCCTCAAACGAATCTGCTCATCTGATATCCCATACTTGAAAGTTCCACATATGTCTTTGAATTCCTCCACATGGAGATACGGATCTTCATTTGTCTTCCCGTAAAAATTAGGTAGGCTCTGGATTGTCGCTGGTCTAATCTCAAAACGCACCCCATCAGGAATAGGAGCCACAATGATGCAAGATGATGTTGTGAGTGCAGTAGGAGCAGTGAACTCCTTCAATGCTTTCGTCTCCTCATCTGCCATTGCACCTTGAACTTGAGCTTGAGCTCGCCCTTGCCTCAATAGTCTTCTAAGAGTTCGTTCAATCTCTGGATCGTAGACAATGAGCTCTAAATTATGAGATCGACGACCTTGCATAAACCAAATTCAAACCTATAAGAAAGACAAACCAACAAAATCAGAAAAATAAAAATAAAAAGAAAACAGAAAATAAACAAAAATTAAGTATTATACAACTGACAAATCAAATTGAATTAACACAATCCCCGGCAACGGCGCCAAAAACTTGTTGTATGTTTTAATATAGTACTCGCAAGTGCACGAACCGCTTATAGAATAGAAGTGCAAGCACGAGGTCGTTCCCTCCAAGGATTGATTAGAACAACTTATTATGCCAATTATACTACACCTAATGAAATAACAATATGATTTTATGATGTTTGGATTGAAAACAGAAAATAAAGTAATAAAACTGAAATTAAAGACAAGAGAACAATGAAATTTCTAAGAGTTTAAGAACAGATTATAAAGATGCTAAAGCATTGAATCCACCACCTAATACGCCTACCCTTCTCTCTAGTTGATAGCAATTGAACTCCCTAGATTGCATGCTAAAGATTTCCGTACATAAGCCTTATTGATCCCGGACATATGCCAAAGTTCTTCTAAACAATGAATTCTAACTTATTGATCCCGTATAAAACTCAAGTAGTCAAACTATAATCTACTTCACGTTATGATCAGGTTCAAGTAAAACATGTTCAACTCCATTAATCACAAAAGAACTAGGAAATCATGTAAACAAGAATATCGACTATGATCAAGCACTTGTATTCTTAACTTACAACTCTCTAATCACAAGATTAAATAAATCCTTTGGAACCCTAGAAAACATCTACTCTCGATCAAGCCTCATGTTCTCCAACCAAATAACTAATAAACAAAACCCAAGTCTTATTGATCCCGAGCAAAGATTTTGAATAAAAGTTCTATTAAAACGGTGATTGAGAATTTAACATAGCAATCTATTGAATCAAAGCAATCAACTAAAGAAATAAGGTAATCATACTAGGGGCTTCATCTCAGCCCTAGCTAGAAGTTTAGAAATTCATAGATAAAGAAAACATGACTAGAAGTAACGATAGCATGGAAGAAACAATGGAAGAGATAGGAACTCGGGTTGAGCGATGGAGAAGCTCTCTTCTTCTTTCTCCTCTGCCAATATTGCTGCGTCCCTTTTCTGCCGTCTCTCTTCTCTGCCTCCCCTCTTTAACGTGCTTAGGGTTCTCTTTTATTCTTCTTGAAATCCCAATTGATTTGGGCTTTTCGGTCTCCTTGTCCAACATGGAATAGCTTTCTTCTCTCCAAATAATATAAGGTTATTATTGTCAATGCAAGAGTAACCTTCCAAATATGTTAGCCACGTTCAGCCCCTTTACTTGTAGTTTTAGGATTGATGGACTTGGACTTCACAAATTGGAATCATGAGAAGAAACACAAAATTCGTCAGAATCTGCTTCCACGTGCTGCGTTCACTCAAACCTTCATAACTTGCTCTAGAAAAATGCAAATTCACTTCCGCAAAATTCCTCAGAAAGCTAACATCCGTAGCTTTCCAATGATGTATGGCTCGCCTCCAGATTCCTTGTGAGCAGGTACAGTTTAATCTTCAAAGTTGATGCACAGCAGAGCAGTTTCTGGATCACTTAGCTCCAAATTCTCTTTTTTCTCCAACTTAACCTACAAAACATAAAAACCAAGTAAATGACTTACAATTGACAAGAACTAAGCATATAATCATGTATCTAAGGGTATAAAAATGTATGAAATATGAATCTATCACCTTGACCTGCCTAGGGCCGCTAAGTGGCCGCCTTGACTCTTCTAGACCCTCCTAGAGCCTCTAAGTTACCGTTTTTTTCTAATGGGTTCTCATCTCAAAATCTCATTCAATTGCATTGTTTAATAATATAAGTGTGTAAAATGGGCTTCACCATGTCATGAGAAGTCAGGCAACAAGGGAGGCAAATTTTGCCTCTTGAATTGGTTGGGCAGGTGGGCCCAAACACATTGCCCACAATTGTTTCACATTGTTGCATACGATTTTGTTGGAACAATTTTCAAATTATAAAAGAAATTGACAAGCAGAGATGAAAAAGTATGCATATATATAACCAAGAGGTATGTTAGTTTCAATTGAATTAATTCAAACTATGTGATTGTTGGTAATTAAAGTAACAACAGAAAATCAGTAACTCGTATTGAAGAGACTTAACTGTAACGCCCCAAAAGGGATGTTCCCACAGTGCCGTGCATCCTAAGAAGCTTAAGTAATCAACAAGTATTACTTAGCCAACTTAAAATGCACAAGGCCTTTGATAAAGATAATAAAACTCAAAAGAAATGTCATATAATAATTTCAGTGAGTTGAAATAACCGGCAACTAAAGAAATTTTTAGGGGGAAGAGATATAAATGTCCAAATCTGGAAATTTTAATAAGTACAGAAGACACTACATTAGATGAATAATATACAAAACAAGATAAACCTTTCAAAAACAAATTTACAACTCACTGAGTTCTAATCTCAGTGCCAAAAGAGAGACAAATTGGATTACAACACAAGAGTACAATTTTACTAGATACCACTATGAACACAAAAAAAACTGAAAAGAAAGACAAGGCTATAATCATACATAACACCCATTTACAAACTAGAAGTTCCATTCCAGATAAGACCAACATAGATATTACACACCAAAATGAGCCTTTGAGATCATATTTACAACAAGTTGACTTTACTTTTCCACCAAAAATATAAGTGACAAAGGCTCAGATTTTATAAGATATCAGAACAACAAAACAGGAAGTAGACCTCAAGGAGAGGAGACAAGCTGCAAAATGCCAAAGCCACCACTTCAAGTCCACTCCTTTTCAGTCTCGTGCACAGAACCTGAAATGTATAAGGGTGAGCATCACTCACGATCATATGCTCAGTAGGAAGTAACGCTAGCTAGGTTTGAAAACTATGAGAGTTTAGTTTAAGTAAATCCTTAAACATCAGCGGTGGAAATAATAAAGATTTGATATATGAATTTCCAGTGAAACACATGCTCAGGGGTACCCATTTTCTAAAGATCTGATGACCGGTCCTTTTTGCCAACTACCTACTTGCTAAAATGATTTTACAAACTGCCAGCAAGAAGTAGCGAGAGTGGCCGTTTATGCCATACCGCCTAGGAGAGACGCCACACCTCAAGGATGTAAGATGTCTTCCGATCCGTATAGCCCCTCCGGAGGTTTAGGAGATTGAAACCCAAGGTAGTCACTATGCTCCCTTCACTCTCAAGTCATCACATAAAACAATGCACTTTTATGCATAAAAACATAAATATATTTTTAGAAACATCTCTAACCAGTAGAGACCCCCCTACCTGGAAATTCTGATGTGCAACTCCCTGCAATTACCACTTGACCAACAGTTCCCTTGTATCATTGTTCCTAATATAAGCATATGCAGTACCTTAATCAGTCCTAACATCAAGTTGCATTTTCAAAGAATCAACAGTAGCTAGAGTTTCCATATGTGGGCTTATTTCAAAAAGGAAAATAGTGATCAGACTATTATAACACAGAGACAATGCCTTGTTAAAAATGGAGTTTTTCCTTAACCCTTTTTGGACTGTAATACAAGTTCAAAGCATGATTGCATATCTAATTTAACTTGTTAAAGATCAAAAACTAATACAAAAGGTAAGAGCTCTCAAACCAATTGTTTTGTAACAATAAGCTGCAAATCTGAGAAAGTTTCAGGAAACAGGTAGTAAGAGAGAGAAATTCATTAACAATGGACACTTTAATACTTTCAGTTGAAAATCTCCAGAATCAAAGTAGACAATCAAAACTACAATATCCCAAAATTACAAGTCGTTTGGAGTTCAAATACATGGTCAAATAGAGACCCAAAGTGACTGAAAATGCAGTTTCTGCATAAAAGTCTGAAACACTGTATGAATTTTAAAATAGCACAAGTTTCTCAAACAACTCCGTTTTGCTTGAAACCAAGTTTAAAACAATCATTGAAGAGTCTATTTTCAACTGTTAAAAACTGAGATTAAACAAAGAAGTATAGATTTTTCGAAAATCATGGAAAAACCCACTGGTTCAGCTTTGTTGTGTCTGTGAGGCATTCTATCAAACATGTGGTGTGCACTATGTGAAACCTAATCTAATTCAGTTCTAGGCATCTAAATCGAGTTACCAAACCTAACTAATAGTCAAAGTGCATCTCATAACAACCTTAAAGCAAATATCAATGAAATTCGTGATGAGTGGAAGAACATATTACCAGAAGAAAGAAAGCTTTGATGTTGATGAAAAGTAGACAGAACTCAGCAATTTGAAGGTCCAAGATCCTCTGATTGTTCTGTCATAATAAGATTCAAAAAGTTTAGAATATAATCACAAGACGGATACAAGATAGAAGGATTTGAAGCCAACAAAGCCCGAAAAGTATAGAGGTAGAGTTTCGATTCAAGACATATACCTCCTACAATGAGTAAAACACCAAGATAAGGTAGCTGCTAGCTTTTAATTTTGAACCTTGGAAGTGAACTGATTTTGAAAGCTTAAATGTATAGGAATTGAAGAAAGAGTTGGGAATGAAAAGAGAAAGAGAACGTAAAGAACGAGGTAAGTGATAAACCTTAGTTATGTCGGTATTTTTGGGTTGAGTCGGTGTTCGACTCTCATGGAGGTCTAAAGGGAAAGTCGGAAAGAATAAACATGACACTCAAGAAAATTCTTTTTATCAAGGAAATTGAAAAAAAAAAACATACGAGACAGACCAATAGAAAAAAGAATGTGCACCTTTGACTTAAGGGTAATTCCTTAAGCTAGTTTCGTAAACTTACGGGTCTCACATTAACCTTTGGTGAAGAGTTACCAACATGAAGATACACCAATTTTAAAAGACACGACCACTTCTATATAAAAAAGTTGTTCTCTACAAATTGATACATTCAGAAACTCTCTCTATTCTTTTCAACAAAATCTCTATTTCATTCCTTGTTTTCTAAAGACAAAATCTAGAAATTATATTACTGCAGTTATAGTTTCTAGAAATCTTAAGCCCCTTGAAAACCTTCAATTGAGTGTTGGTTGATCGTTGTAAGTGCAAGACGCCGATCAACAATAGCAAGATTGCTAGGCTTCATTGTATCCATAAGACTAACTTGCATAGACCTCTTTGCACACAAATAGTGGGCGCAAATATAGTCTGAAAGATAGCGTTGATACAACGTGCCTTGAAGCATAAACTCTTTCAAATTGCCATAACCCACTGATCTATATTTCCTAAATTGTAGCAAACCTTTTCTGATGTAAAAGGCAGAAAAGGCTACCATTGCCCATGCCTAAGCCTACTGCTGCATATACTCCAAAGGGCTTCCTTGACCCTCTTAAACCCTCCTAAGGCCGCCTTGACCTACCTAAGACCGCTAAGCGGACGCCTTGACCCGCCTAAGGCCACCATGACCCGCTAAGGGGCTGCCTTCACCCATCTAAGGCCGCCAAGGGCCGCCTTAACCCGCTAAGGGGCTGCCTTAACCCTCCTGGACTCGCCTAGGGCCGCCTTAACCCGTCTAGGGCCGCCTTGACCTGCCTAGACCCACCAAGGGGCCACCTTGACCTGTCTTGGCCTGCATTAGGCTGCCTTGACCCACCTATTGCCTATCCTCCCAGTCACAACCCTCAATTGGACATCTGAGAAGACTCTTGGTAACCGCAGGTCCTCTCAAATCCAAACACAATGTTATCGTGGCCGGTTGATCTATGAAAAGTATATATGCCATGCTCCCATTCACAACAAACAGCTTGCAAAAACTTAAACTCATTATCTAATTCAAGCTTGTTAATATTGAAGGAATAATCCAACTTCCACTGTTTCTTAGTGTAATCTTTCATCACCCATATACTAATATTCGTACCTGATGTAGTATCCACTACGGCCATAGATCCTCTAAGCATAATCAAGTGTAACCCTCGGTTCATATCTGGTAAACGGTAGGGGTTGGGAATCCAACAGAACTCTTCTGTCTTGAAGTCGAAGGAAAGTATATGAGCATGTCCTCGAATTCCTTCTCTTCTACTAGAGACCAACCAAAGCATATCTCCATGTGCACATATACCCTTGGAGGGTTTAAAATGAGCCAGACATGGAAGTGATGAAGGTAGGCGTCGCCATTCGCTTGTGCCTAGTAGAAGCACAAGAGGAGAAAGCTCCGGAGAGCGTACGGGGAAACGAAAGAAAAGCTCTGGGGAGCGTCTGGAGGTTCGACTGGGTCGAGGAGTTCAACTAGGTTGAAAGTTGTTTTGTTGTTGTATTTGAGTAAAATGTTGTAGAGAGAGTCTGCTCGAACTCTCTTATATAGAGCTATTTAGGGCCACAAGTATTGGCCTAAAGCAAGTCAAAGACTTGTAGGAGTCCTCAACGATAAACGTGGCGTAGGCAATGTAAATCACTTCGTGGAGACCTAAAGGCCTTCTAGGCTTATCCTGTTAGATGTGCATACGTATCATGTATACATGATTAAGGAATAGAACCAAACCCCTTCCCATGCAAGCAACACATGCACGTGTTGTCCTTCAAGCCAAGCATGGATAATTGTCTCATTCTTCAATTGAAATACTATAACTCTGGACGTGTATGCAAAGCAGATATGCACAGCTTGCATGTATATCTCCTTAATCAACTAGAATTAGGAGTAATCATATGTTTCACATCTAAGTGTCAAACATGATTGCACTCCCGTCCAAATTCATCTTAATCATACATCTCCTTAATCATATAGAAGTAGGAATGATCATATGTTTCTCTTCATGCATGCTCACGTACGGCTCAATCATGCAATTAAACACCGCTCCTTTCTTTATTCAAGGGGACGACGGGATGCTGGCGAGATGCCTTTGAGATGCCATCGAGATGCCGTCGAGATGCTTATGTAATTAAAGGACCACAAGCCATGCACGTGCTCTTGTATATACAAGTTGGGGTACGATGCTAAGTCGGGGCGAGGTGTTCCCCCAGCAATTAAACTCCTCTTGTACGCAAAGTCCATTATGCGGAGTCCATTCGTACGCGGACTGTCCAGCTCGCATGACTTTCTAGCGGGCCATCACTTGTAAACCCATTATTTCGGGCTCGCCGGTATGACGTGGATCATAAATTTAACTAATATTCCCATAAACAATTACTGTCCAGTAAAATATTAATTTGGGTGTAAACAGGGATGTCAGCTCAGACTTCAGGATCACTTATGTCTGGATTACCAGATACATCCTTGTCAACAAGTCAGACAAGTATCAGCTCTACAAGCTTAAACTATGCAAATATGCGCATTAAAGATTTGTCTTTCAGTCAGGAGAATTCCTTGGGATTTCCAGAACACGTCAACTCTAGTGCCATCCCTATGTCCCCTGGTAGCAAAGGAATCACGGGACAGTCTAACCTTGATTCACCAACATCATCTTTGTCCCTCCATCGGAAATTCTCTACTTATGCAGAGAGAATAGGCACTACTGTCACTACATCTTCCTTCAGCGACCGAACATCACTTGCAGCGGGTTCACCAAAAACAAAGAAAACAGGAGCTGAAATGAGAGAATTGTTGACTAGCTTGGTGTCTAAGTCAGATACATCAACGGTCACAGAATCAGGGATTCTTCCAGCTATGAACGTATGATTTCTTTGATTTATTTGATAAGTTATAGCCTAACTTTGCATACGATTTGCGTTTAAGATTTTTAAATATAAACAGTGATCGAACTCATCAGGAGAAGCCAATAAAGAAGTTTATAATGTCGGCTTTGTTCTGCCATACTAAGTTATCATAGTACACTGAATGAGAATACTTTTACAGGGAGGAACCTCGCAATTGCCCAAGGCCCCTCAACAAGATGCCCAGCAGGGAAATTCATGTACATATCAGATTTTACAACGTACTTTACAAGAGACTCTTGATTCCTTTCAGAAGTCGGTACATGAAGATATGAGGAGCCTTCATATAGAAATTTTAAGACAATTTCACATGCAAGAGGTATGCATCTGCTATTGATCCGACCGTTCCTTTTTCTTTCTTTTTTTTTTTTTTTTTTGTGTTAAAGAAAAAGTTTTCCTCATTCATCTTGTGGAATAATGTACAGACGGAAATGTCAATGGTAATGAGTAAAATGCTGGCAAACCAAGCTGAGCTAATGGAAGAAGTTAAATCTCTGCGGAAAGAAAACCAGCAACTCCGACAACAGCTTTGAGCCCTGTGAAGATTGTATTTCGTGTGAATGAATTTTTTGGATTAGCACATCCCTTCTTTGTGTTTTACAATTTGCTCTTTGTTAATGGGCTTCTGTTCAATTAAACTTTTTGGGGTTGTTTCTCTCCTAGCTTAGGGTGGTTTCCTCTTCAGCAATGACACTTTTGGCATGTTGTACATTATAATGGAACATCATGTTTTCATGATGTTCAACCTGCCAAACGTGCCATTGTTGAATGTTTTTTTAAAACCTCATCTTCCTAGTTTAGTCAACTGTTCCTTTTCTGGCAAATTATCAAAATTATGATTTGAAGATGAACAGCATATGGTTGCCTGTAGGTTAGTGTTTTGTGAGTAATTTTATCAAAAATATTGGTTAGTATGTCTTGGATTCCAGCTTCAAACAAGGGGAGGCCGGCCCCCGTGCTAGAGTCTGAACTACAGGTATGTTCTTCTGAACCAAGATGTGAATTTGCCAACTGTGGCTCTTTCATCTTTTTCATCTTTTGCCAACTGTGAATTTGCCAGTGCTCTAATACAGTAGCAATTAGTTCCTTTGATTCAGTTTGGGGTAACTAGACTTTGACCAAAAAGCTGATTGATAAAAAACGATAGGTGTATGAATGCATGCAAGTGCACTTGTACCAAAACCTATCATATTAGTAGTTTTGTGGTGAGTGTGAGACCAGTTGAAAATTTTGTTCAGCACAAGGCTAGTTTTTATAAACACGAAACTTTGATAATCTCAAAAGTAGTCTCGTTTACACAAAACTAAGTATTTTTAAAGTACCAATATGTTTATTTTTTAATGACAACTACCAGTCTATCACAATTCACCAATTGGAGAGCAGAAAGAAACACCAATTGAGGATCATTAGGCAATGTGATCATCAGATACAACAATGATTAGTTGAGCATGGTATGTCTGGCTGCAGTCAAATGGTCGATCATTTTTTCAATCTTGTGAGCTTAATATTTGCATCACATGCAATGGGATTGTTATATATATGTATTTTCAAATTTATAACTGAATCATTACTTCATCCATGCATTGTGTATCGCACTAGGGTGTCTTCAAGACTGTTAAAATGGAGGTTACCATTGGAAAGCAGAAGGAAACACCAATTATCAGTTTATCAACATACATGTACACCTCACACTGAGGCTTCCTTTAGAATGGAATTGGAGTTGTAAAGCTGATGGGATGTTACTATGGTAAGCTTCTATAGTTTTATGTCAAATTCATGGGTGTTTGTGGCACATAAATAGATAGCTCTGTCTTAAGGATCACAGATTGCTTTCGTTTTTTTGGTTATATAGGTTGTAACTAAGTTGGACTGTTGGAGAAAAGGATCTGAGGCACCAATCACACCTACATTTGACAAGCTGTGAGGTGGCCATGATACCTGCTTCATTCACTTTGTTTCCAGCCACTCGTCACTTGTGAGTTGAGAATGGCATTGGAGTTGTAAGCCATGGATGGGAGGGACACATGTGAGTTAACTAAGTTGCAACTGTAACTGCTGTATTTTCCGAAGAAGATACACATTTTCATTTCTACATCCTGTTTGTCATCATCTTAGCAAATAAATTTCAAGACAGTACATCTACTAGAGGTATGCTCATCTGCTATATATCTCTCTTGCTGCTCCCTTGTCATATTTTGTTGTTGTTGTCTGTTGAGATATATATATCCCACATCGGGAATAATGGGACCTTGCCTGTGGTTTATAAGGGTTTGGGTCACTCCATCTATTGCCAATTGGTTTTGGATGTGAACCCCAGACTACTTTATCATGGTATCAGAGCGGGTTACCCACGTCCACGTGTGAAGCCCAAAGGCCACACGAACTCCACGTCACCCCAAATGTTGTCCACGTGTTAGGCTTGAAGATTCGCCACACGTGCGGGGGCGTGTTGAGATATATATATCCCACATCGGGAATAATGGGACCTTGCCTGTGGTTTATAAGGGTTTGGGTCACTCCATCTATTGCCAATTGGTTTTGGATGTGAACCCCATACTACTTTATCATTGTCTTTGTTTATTTTCTCATTCATTTTCTGGAACCGTTACACAGATGAAAATGGGAAAGGTGATGATTATAGTTCTGGAAAAAGCAGGCAAAGCTGATGAATAAACTTAAATCTCTCTGGAAAGAAGGCCAGAAGCTCCAGCGCTGGATTAGTGTTATACTGTTGATCAGTTTTCTGGATTGCGATGTCAGTGCATGTTGTAAATAAACAATCACAAGAACTAGAGTACTCTGGTTATCATCGGCCATTGTTTGTTTCTTTTATGTACTTCAGTTGGGTGTGAGGTACTCTTTTTCCCTTCGTCCGGGATTTTGTCCCACTGGGTTTTTACCGGGCAAGGTTTTAATGAGGCCACTCACTAGCACTCAACAACCCTTTCAAATCTTAATGACAAACTGCCTTCTTCCAAGATTGCATTTTTTCACTTAGAAAGTTCAGAGACTTCCATACATTGTTTTTGTTGCTCCCGCTCTGTTCTGTTGTTTTCAATCAAGTTGCCTACGCTGGCACCTCTTGGATAATGCCTTTTGATGATGGTGTAGAGTTTTGCAATCCAATCATTCTGTTAAGCTACTGCAGCAAGTAATGAATTCGAGTTGATCAGATGCAATACAATGTGTATGATCTTATACAGGCACATGGTTAAGCTTAGATATCTTAACGAAGATGAGGCGCATAACCAAACCATAAGGGCTAGTTAGGGACTTGTCCTGTTTTACCTCAACAAGGATGTACAGCGGCTGTGGAAAGAGTCTAGGTGTGGAAAAAAGATCTGTCTCTCTCTCTCTGATATGAAATTCCCAATACCTTTTTTGAAACTTATGTACGTATGTACTTGACCTTCTTCTTTCAATTCAGGCTGATACAAGTCCTTCAGTTCTGTATCCATTGTAGAGAATGTAATGCATGGAGGTCAGTTGCTCCTTCCTTCTGTAGTTCTGTTGGCTTTACCAACTAAATTAAATATTCTTGTTGAGGCTAATCGAATAAGTCTTGTATGCACCAAGGTGTAAGTAAACTGGATATTAATATCTAATCTTAGCCCTCCATTTAATCTGACCTTGTACATGGCTCTAACACCCATACTAACACCGTCAAGAGAATTCTGTAAAACTGTCATCTGTGTATGGTGGAGAGTTATCTTCATTATGTACATGAAAGTTTCAAAATATAGAGAGTGCGGCTTAATTAGTTGCCAATGCCAGCACTAGATTGCCAATCACTCCAGAGAATTTAAGTGAAGGGTTTGTGTATTTTGTGTAGCTGCAGCATAAAGTTTTGGTCTTTATTGGGTTTATGAGATTCAATTATTGGAATAGGCATTTAGTCCATCGATCCTTCTCGTAAGACTTCCACATCGATCACTGGCGAGACTGGCCGCAATTCATCCTCATATCGTGCACGGTTTATACACACTGCTGTCTGCTCAGGCCTCTCCACTGTCAAAAAGTAACCACATTTCAGCCTAAACCTGTTAAACAATGGCTTTCATACTCAAAAGCTCAACATTTCTAGCTACTTAAACAATGGCTTTCTTTGGCTTTCCTTTTTTTTTGAAAAAAGGTAAAATGAGATTATGGAAAATGAAGTCTACCATATTACACTACAAGTCGAATTTTCCAAGAATGTAATTTTCAAATTATCATATTAGAGTTAGAAACCAATCTACAACAAGTCATTCTCACTCTACAGAAGCGGTTAGCAAGTGGGTTAGCTTGTTACCATTGGCGAAAAAGAACCTCATTCTGTTAGTATAAATACACAACAATTGGATCAAAGAAACCATTCAGTTCTCCACAAGGAAAGAGACAATCTTAATGTGATTCTCGACCGAGGCAGTGACAGTGATAGTAGTAGCTCGAGTGATGAAGACAATGATGAAGATAGGTTTCACTGCAGCAAAAATGCTGATGATGTCGAGGTAGAAATTGAGAATTGTCAATGGAGTAGAGGAAGCCCTTTGCATGATGTGTCTGAACGATTACATCAACGAGATCACCAGTGAATGCCCAGGGGCGAGTCAAGTCACAATGTACATGGGGATAGATGTGCCTACTGTTATGGAGTACACAGTTCCAGGGGAGGATGGTAAACAGAACTTGCCTCCCTTGGCGAACCACAAATATCATCAAAGAAGGATAGGGCTGCAGTGAGGGATGAAGGAGATGAACTCCATGGAGATGGCAATGGAGATGGAGAAGGAGAAGAAGAGCATGAAAATGAAGTGGATGCAGAAGATGGAGATGGGAAGCGGGAAAATAAAAGGCGGAGGTTGAATCCAGAAGATGGAGATGGCAATGGAGATGAAATGGTTCTGGAAGAAGGAGATGATGATGAAACTGATTTGGAAGATGAAGATGATGATGAAGCAGATCCAGAAGATGGAGATGATGCAGAGCAGGAAAATGAAGTGGATGAAGAGCATGAAGATAAAAGGTGGAGGTTGAATTGATGGAGGAAACCAGATTGCCATTGCTAATGTAATTCACCTCAGCCTCTTTGGTTTTTTTTTTTGAACTGAAGCTTTTCATACTCGAGAGGATAGAACATCTTCCAGTCTTCTGAGCTTAAAAGTTTCCAGCTTTTACAAAGTTTTAGAAGGTTAGGAGTCATAGGACTATTACATTTTGCTGCACAAATACACAGAAGGACAAAGCATCAGCTTTAATTGGATTACAGTTACTTTCTTTAGTCAGTGGCTGTTGTCAAATTGTCTTTGTTTAAACTAGTACATCATTTCTATCTGGATTTGAATTTGAATTAGAGTTTATGCAGAAATGGTAAATAAGCACTAGAAGCAAAAACTAGTGAATTTATGAATGTTTTCCATTAATTAATCAATATATGAAATGTTAATAACAGACTGATTGTGTAAGAACCAATTCTACAACCCTTTACTTAAAAGAATAAAAAGATAAAAATATATTCCTGCATAACCCCCAAGCTGGGACTAACAGAGACATATGAGTCACTTATTGAATTTCCTACTTTTTGACTATTCCTGCGTTGTTGCTGATACAAATGGAATCCACTTCAAGCTTCCAGGCAAAAAAATAGATGTTTTGGAGGCAAAATCCCGGCAACAACTGCTAGCTTGTAGCCATAACTTGCCTCCAGATTCCAGTAAGGCCACCGCTGTGTCTCGTAGTATGAAGAACAAAATGTAGGAAATTTCATTTGATGCTTTCCCATAATGAAGATATCACTTACTTCGTTTCTTCGCTTCACTGTATAGAATGACTCCGAAGACTGTGAGGGAATAACCCATCATTCCGGTCACAGAAACAGGATTTCTAAAAATTAATATTGAAACAACCACAGCTACAGCTCCCTTGGCATTTCCTAGTACCTGGATAACAAACAAGTATCAATTGTTACAAAACTTCCAAGAAAATCTAATAAAATACTGAAGAGATTTGGACGTTGACATTAGAGCCAGCAAGTTAAAGCCTAATTGTAATCTTCAAATCATATCCCTAAAGCACATCTTTTATTAATTTTCACTTAAGAAAAGAGAAGTCTGAAAACCTAGAATAAATTAGGTTCTTTCATCAGTCAATACGACCATGTGAAAGAAGGGTTATAAAGTTGATCAAAAGTTATCCAGTTGCTTATGTCAGGCTATGACCAGTTTTGAACAGCTTCAATCATCATACTACTGACCATCATTTTGTCCTGACAGTGCCTTCCTAGAGCATATTAGTCCATGTATATAAGACCATCTGAGTATATGGCCCCCTAAAAACATAGAGCCCTATTTCCAAAGGTTTCATCCCCACCATAATAAGCAGTATCTGTTCATCTCTTCAGCCCTACAAACTGACTAACTAATATTTGCACTATTCATGTACTTTAGTAAAAAGAGCACACCAACTTATCCTAGATTTATCGCATAGGACTCCTGAACAAAGGAATGGAAGAAATGACTACTCAGGGAATCTTCTAGACACTAACATAAACAACTATTTCCCAGTAACCATAATGTTACTATGAGAAGAAAATAGTAATTATGCCTATTACAAGAAAGGAGACATACCTGAAGAGTCAGAGCACTTGTGTGTTTTGTGACCAAAAAGTTGGTCAGATTTACAAAATATGCCAATGCTGAATTGAATAACAGATACCATATGATCTTCACATCATCTCTTGCAAGAGCCAGTGTTATCCCCACAACATTATCTTCCATGATAAGTGTAGCAGGTAGTAGGAAGACAACAGCTATCGGAGCCATATATAATAGAAGGTTCATCGAATTCAGCTTCTCCCTGGAATAATAAAAATACAGTGATTCAGTAAACCATCGTCCAGATAAACAATTCGCAATACAGAAGAAATGACTAATACATAAACTCAAATGAAGAAAAACAAATACATAAAGACTCCTTAGTCCTTACCCTTCAGAAGAAAGCAAAATCCCTTGTAGTACCGACTTAAGCGCCCTGGCAGCAGTTGCTGCGATACAAATTAAGAATCCAAATAAATGGAAACTTGGTTCACCCTGTCACCATGTGAACATAACACAAAATCAGTTGTTTGCTCATAAGCAACTGAACATTTATACCTAGTAAAATTGAAAGGAAATGAAAAGCCACCCGCTTTCCCCACATTCAACCAATGCCTTATCAAACATATTCACCTTCGACACTCCTAAACAGAACCTCCCCCAATTACACCAATCTTTTAAGCTCGGCTAAACTAGAGTTCATCAGATCTCAAATATTTAACCCAATTCCACACAGTAACCTCAATTCTCGTCCTAACCAGCTCAAATCAAACCAAACCCATCTCCACAATCCACATTCAACTCCATCAAAACAACTAGCATCAACAAAACGCTAACAAAAAAAGCAACAAGGGAAAGAGCTCATACCCCACTGGCAATGATGACCCCAGTAACCACCGGCACAAGCGTCAGGTAAGTCAGCCAAGCCTCCCTCTTCAATGTCATAAAGTAAGCGAAAACGGCAGTGAAGAACGGCGTGGTTGCCCCAATAGCCTGATTAAACGACACCGGCAAGTACCTCAGCGAAATGTTCCCAAACACAACAGAAACACAGAACACCAGACTCAACGCCGTGATCTTCAGAAACTGAACCCGGGATCGAATGGTCTGCATCGGCACCATCTTCATCCACGCAATTGCTATATAGCTGAGAAGCGAACACGCCGTCATGTGACACATGGTGAGGAAGATCGGGTACTTGAAGCCATAGTTGCTCAGCAAGTACTTGTTCAGCAGCAGAACGCCAATGTTGGATGAGTACCAAGCCGTGACCAACCCGATCGTGAACAAGCGGCTCTTCCCCTTCATCGCTGATGGGTCCGAATCGGACGGCTGAGATTGAACGGAAAAAGAACCCGTGAAAAATTAAACAAAACTCAGAGATCGTTACTGGGATCTGGGCATTGGGGAAACCCAGATGGGGAACGAAGCAATCTGCTAGGTGGAATTGCGGGCCGGCCCTCCATGGATCTGAGGATCGAGGCTCATTGGGGGACGGATAAAACGAGAAAAAGCAGGAGTCTTTAGGGAGAGCGACGGCGACGGAGAAATGGGTCGGGGTTGGAATTGAGAGAGGGTGCGTCGTTGGGTCAGACGTTTGGGGATGACCGACGAGAATGTGCCTTCTTCTGCAGAATAGAGAAGAAGAAGGAGAGAGAGAGAGAGAGAGAGAGAGAGAGAGAGAGAGAGAGAGAGAGAGAGTTTTAAAAGCTTTAGAGAGAGAGTGAGGTGAACGCGTAATTTATTTGATTTAATTTATAGTTTTATTTTTATTTTTATTTTTATTTTTAAATTTGGTGTGAGATGTAAGGAAAGTGGGAGGCTTTGACTAAATATTATTGCAGGAAAGTGAGAGAAATAAATGGTATGCATTTTAACAAAAATATTGAATGCATTGGCAGAGTTTGATTCATTTACCCTCCAAAGATTTTGACTTGGTTTTGTTGTTCATACATAGTTGTTCTAGATTCATTGCATTAACTTGGAATTGACATTTCTTCATTTGGAAGGTAATTTACTTTGTTATTTGAGACAACCATATAAAATATGAGTATCATTTACATATCTAACCGACATTAATAAAAAAAATTACATAAAATGATTCTTCGTGATTATGAATTTAGTTGTATTACTATTAGCAGGATATTATGTACTTTGAGTTCACCTAGGCACCAAATCCAAAACCCTAACTTACAAAATTGAAATCCCGACCTCCAATTATGTATTTTTCTTGTCTAAACACTCTTGAGAGAATCAAATCACAAAACTTTCATTTGATTATGTGAAGAGAATCAAGAGATGTCGATGTCCTCTAAGACGTGGTATGGGGGGCGATTAAGAAAGACTCTATCAAACTGACTTGGAGGTGCTCCATATGTCAATGAGGAAAAGCATACTCAAACGCGCTCAATAGAAAAATTGAACAACATGTTAGGCTTCACTGCACTGACTGCTAACTAAATGGCCCGTCCAAAAATGAAAGCTAAAATAAGATTATGCGAATCTGCCAGCAATGTTCTGAAATTTTCCCAGCTGCACTAGAAAATTGGATCATGTTTCTTCATGCTAGGACTTGGGAGGCATTATTGGTTGGACCCTTTTATATCATCCTGAAGCACTTGATCAGCAATCCGATGGTTGTTGTTGGTTGCCATTGTCTCTCTTTTTTTCTTTTTCCTTTTTCATTGTTCTAGGCAAGAAAAAGAATTCAATTGTTGTCAAAAACTTGTTTATGGTTAAGAGTTTTTCAACCGTTACTTACTTTTACGTTTCAATAACCGTTTAACTTTTATTTTGTTGAAATGCTATGTAAGGGAGAAAAGCCATGTAAGAACTAACATGAAAATATTAATCATACACTTGTACTCGCATCCGTTTAGATAAACAAATCTCGTTTTTTATAAAATAATAGAATGCAACGGATTCCATTAAATTGTTAAAACACATTTGTTATACCATGGTTTGTAGAATGTAATTGTTAAATGTGATTAGTGGTCCAACTAGCATTGCATTGGTTGTAAGAACTTCAAAATAGAAAGAGTTTTTATATGCAAATTGTGAGAAGAAAGTCTAACCTTGTTATCTGGCAAGGTACTTGGTTGACCCTCATCTAGTGCCCCCAAACCTCCATGACTTTCTGCTGCTCTAGCCCTATAACCAAACTTCTCAAGTCTTCTAAACCTTGTTCTGGTTGATGATGGTGAACAAGTAGCAGTACTTGTATATCCCCTTGAAAAACAAAGAAGTACTGACTTGCTCAATTGCTTTGTGCCATCACCACTAACACCACCTGAAAATTCCCAGAATTGTCAAAAACTATCCCAAATGACAATGTAGCAGAACTGGCTCTCCTTTGCTTGGAATCTAAGCAAAAGCAAGCAAGCAATCCTAAAACCACAGTTGTGTTCACTCAGAAGCCAAATCAGACATGTTCTTCATGAATCTGGATCCATTTTATGAAGCACCCAAGATTAAAGACAGTCATTTGCAATTCTTCATTACCCTACTAATGGATTTTGAGAGATAGAAAGCATACTATTGAAGTGTAAAAGACTTGCTGAAGCAGACAATATTGCAGTCTGTGCCATAAAAGAAGAAAAATCAAATCTTGTGTTTGTGTGTGTTTAGAACCAAACAGCTGGAAAGAATCAAGCTTGAGAAACAGGAAGGTTGTGGAGGGTTAAAACCAAAGTTTACAGAAAAGCTCCGGCAACTGAAAAAGGTGGATGATCCGGACAATGTCTACCTGGGATCACCGCCACTGTGTAATGAGCTGAGCAGTTGGAGCTGAAGTTGATGTTGAAGCTCTGTGGTGCTTACGTGGCATTGGTGATTTTTGGACCTCCAAATCAGAGAGAAGGGACTAGTTAATGAGTATATTCTGTTTCTAATTCATTGTTTGGTTTGTGTAGGGAAGAGAATATCCAGTCCCATCCGATCCGATAGTTCTATGTAGCAATTGGTCCAAGTGCTCTAACTTGTCTGGTTTTTTTAGGGAGATTGAATTTGGTCACACTGTCAGTCCAGAGGGGCTTTCAAGGATCAAAGTAAAACTTCATAAGTTGTTCCGCCTTAAAATTTTCTTTTTGTATAAAAAAAAAAAAATTAAAACTTCACAAGTCTTCGTCCTTCTTTATATTATGTTCAAATATTTAAAAGTTAAAACTAATTCTAAAAATTTCACCTCAACAAGTTAGTTTATTCTCGTGATATAACTTATATCCTCATTTCGCGTTAAAAGTGTGTTATAAATTATGGAAGTGTTGATATAGCTTTTCCGAATTGATTAGTTGGATGGTCAATGCACTAGGTATGTTAGGAGTCATTTTGGAGTCATTTTTGTAAGATGAGGAAGAGGGTTAGGCAGTGAAGACAGGTCCATGGTCCAAATGCTGCCTAATAATGCCACTGGATTACTACCAGATTTGAAATATTCCGTGTGAAAAATTCTAGAAAATGGGGTCATGCTATAGGACAGGAAGTAGTATACTTTCCACTATTCTCATGATAGATTGTTTTTTTTCGCTCATTTCTGCAATATTATCTTCTGCAATCTATGTGTTGTACGTCGAGCCAAACTGGAGAGATATCTATCAATATATATGCTCATTCGCTAACATCAAAGGTCGTCCGGTTTTTGGGTTCTAGAGAAGAATTGGAACACATGTTTCCAAATTAATGAAACATAGGGAGAGCTTCTAACGAATACCTCTTATAACGAGGATCAAATGAGAATTTTTAAATGAATAGTAAATAATATGTATATTGGAATTTAAAAATATTAACTAAAACTTAAAACACTCATCTAAATATCTAACCGTTCGGTTCTCATTATAAGTTTTTTCATAAAACATACATGTACCTAATGTTTAGATTGAGGAAGAGAATCCCATCATTGTTGTCATAATAAATCACTTAACTCATAATTTATACATCTAGAACAAACTTCCCGAAATTCCAAAACATGAAGAGGAATGTTACCGGATCAAAAATGCAAGAGTTTCTTAAATTTTAGGTGTCGCGTTGTCCTCTCTAAAGATTAAAAAGTAAAATATTAAAAGATGTTAATCATATATTACACGGAATTTGGGATTTCTTAAATGTCAAATTAGAAGATGTTAGTCATATGCTACACCGAATTTGGGATTTTCAACCGCAAGTCGCGCATGATTATGCTTCCCATCATCAAACTTTGAAATGGATTGTTCAAAGAATGGGCATGCAATTCATGCACTAACCAAATGCAATGCTGATTGCCCTACTCTACACATAACTGCAAACGTTTGGTAGGACTATTACTGCATCAAACTGGATTCGCGATTGGGATGTTGACCCACGTATATAGGTTTGGTGAATTAGTCTAGAGTGGATCTCCATTCTATGTAAGGGGCAAAGTATGAAAAGGAAGGCGATTTTGAGTATAGATGAAGAATGAGAAATCGCACTTGGCAGGTGCAGTCGCGCATACCCTTAATGAGGAAAAGAGAAAGCTAGTCTTTGCGTTGTCCTAACTCCCAAGTACATAGCAACATGGTTCCAGATCCCAGAAAGATGTGAGGATCAAAGACAAAAGGATAGAGTGACTTATGGCGCTTAGTTTTATGCCATTACGGTAATGTGGTTTAAGAAAGTGGTAGATAATGCCAAACTTACAGATTAGGCAACATTTCCACCACATGACCAAGTGTTACAAACGAAAGCAAAGCTGCCCCAAAGGTAAAAAAAAAAGGGTAACAAAGACAGTACCTTAGTAAGACACAATAGAATATCACAAGCCATCTTGGATGGTTGCAACAATTGCCATCAACAAAGGCCTTCTCCAACACTTGATCAAAATAAAAAGACCTTCTCCAACAGAATACCAGAAGCTTAGGATATAGGCCGCAATAACAATACATGCGGGCAACCATTGCTCTAAGCACCACTTCTCCCGCACCACACAAAGTAGTGTAAAACTAATATTTTGTTCTTAGCATTAAAACCACATTTCAAGAAGAAAAGTAAGTGCCAATGGCATAGGTTGCAATGAATACTCAAAACATGAAGTTGCGATGGGTAACACAAATATAATCTTACTGAGGAGTCTTATACAAATATTCTCCCAATCAACAAACAAAACTGAGCCTTCTAAGAAACAATACATCTATCTTGGCTCATAACCTTGCAAATTTCAAAATACTTGATATTGGGCTCCATCTCTATCGTCTAGGAAGTACTGAAAAACTGCAAGGAAAATGAGCACAGGATTATTATCAGGAAAGAAGATATACAAAAAACCAAATAAACCAAACAACTCAAGTAGGAAGGATTTGAATCATTACAATTTTTTTTGATATTGGAAAATGTAAAGAGCTAATAATCATGAAAAGACATTTGAAAATAGATGCACAGTGAATCCAGGTTACTTCAAATACAGCTAGCAACAACAACAAAAAGATTAAAAAATTGATCTGGGTTAGCCAGCTAATCTCTTAAAGACGATAGGGTGATAAGATATTGGATTAAAACACATTTAACAGGCTAAATTAACAAGCGGTATGGTCCTGTAGAGAACTACGGGTTACTGACAAATCCAATTGACCATTGACTAGCTACAACTGTTTCAGCTGATAGTCTTGTAATGGTCTCTTACTCTGGTATCCAATTCAGAATATGCCCAGTACCACTTAACTCTACAATAATTCAACATAACTAAGGGTATTCATTCAAACAGAACCAACAACGGCTAAAAGACACTATCAACATAGAGCAACCATGACTTTGGCCTTACATGCTTTCGCAACCTCTGTATTAGTGTAAATGCTATGTAGTGTAAACTAAAACTCGGTAGTATTTTCGCGCATCAAAGCCGGTGGACGCACCCTCAGAATATAAGAATTCAATCACTGAACCAGCACAGATTGTATGTATGTAGGCCACCAAAGATTACACCACGTTAAAGGATCCAAGGATCAGAATTGTATCATGCATATCAGAGAAACAAAAAGTAGCCAAACACATTTCAATGAACAATGGACAAATCGCCATTTTAATTAACAGGAGGCTAAAAGATGATAGCAGTTACAATGCCAAGCACAATATATTCAATATATATAGCTGTGTGCAGCACATTAGCTCAACCAAATAGTACCTTATATGTTGCTGGGATACATGAATACCCTCACTCGAGCACCATGCAAAGTCGCAACAAATGAAATCAATCAGAAACCCCCTTTCGAACAACCACCATTGCACACACACTAAACTAAAAAATCACTAGTTAGAGCATAGATATCTACCATGGACTTGGGGGGCAGATTGGAGGTGAACTTAGCACGAACAACACCGGTGTTACCGTGAGGCCTCGCAACCTTTCCCCAAATGCAGCGGTAGTGGCTCCCATTCTTCTTCACCTTAGCCTTGTAGATATACGCCAATCGCTTCCCGGCGTACCACCCAACCTCCTCCTTGGTGTTCACTCCCTCGATCTGAATCAGTGAGGTGTTCGGATACTGGTTCGACTTGGACCTAACCCAATCAATCAAATCAAATCAGCTCAAACCCTAGCAACAAAGTTTCCCCCTTTTCAAATTCTAGGGTTTTTCTACAATCTCTAAGCTAATAACAAGAAACAAAGACATTAAATTTCGGGTTTCGATTACCTCTTGTAGCCGAGGACAGTTCCCCTGACGTAGAGTCTGAATCACAATAGAGATTACAAGTGAGAAATTTTTGATGCAATAATTGGATTGAGATTTTGAAAATTAGGGTTTTTATTCAAATTTTGAGTTGGATGACGAACCTGACTCGCTCTCCTTGGCGTTCCTTCACCATTTCTGCGATTTCTGGGTCGGACTGTGAGCTCTACCAGAGACGACTGCGCAGAAGGAGTGCTAAAACCCTAGTTAGCCGAACGATGAAATACGAGAATTTATATGGAGGGGAGGTTGGGTTTTTATTCAGAAGGCCCAAATGAGTTTAGATTAATCTTGGGCTTTTTTATGTTCCTAAGGTGTGAGTCAGTCCACCCTAGGGTAATTTTCTTCATTTTCGGGTCAAGCTTTCGAATGCGGTGGAGATGTTGATATGTGACTAAAAAGTTGAATCTCACATGTTTAATAGTTTTCGAATAGCATACTTCTTAAAGTGGTGATTTATAGCATTAAAGTGGCTCATTGGCCACATTATGATACAGAAATCAACCACTTAAAGGACTCGATGAGGTGCTTCTAGTTGTCACATAAAAGCTCTTTTTCCTAAAACTAATGTTATAATTTCATGAAAACCATAAACCATCAAATACAAAAACTCCATTTGTACATATTAGAAAGGTTTTGTTTTGTTTTTTTTTTGCATTCAACTGCATTTCTCTTCCAATTCATTATATATCATTCATTCAACAAGTAAACGTGTAATGTAAACGACTCATTCTCTTTCTCATTAGGTCATTCCTTCTCTCTTTCATTCTTTCCCGATCCCATTTTGATGCATTGGACTATATCCCCATCTTACACCCCTTGACATATGTCCAGTTCTTAGTTGATTGCTGAGTCTAGCTTAGGCTGAATCTATTGTTTACTTGCTAACTTGTTCTTGTATTATACATCCTGTGTTTATATATCCAAAACTATTAGCATGACTGTTTTTCCAATTGACAAAAGCTTGCTTCAGAAACCGATCGATGATGTCTCTGTCTTATAATATCTACATGTTTAATGTTTTTGAACCACATTAGAGGCCACAAGCCTAAACTATGCTCTTCAAGACTCGATCGGTGTAACTTCCTCAGCATCTCCCATCCCGAAATGAGCTTCTCTTCCTGTATCAAGTATTTACTAATATGTTCAAAACGAATTTCAATATAGTCGGAGCCTAACGTGTCAACTTTGTTCCCCCTGTTATTATGCTTGGCTACTATTGATGAGCCTCCGGACTTTTCACAGATGCAACCCGGAAAAGGGTTCGAGTAAAAAATTTCCTCGTTTTTATAGCCACCTGTGGCTATTCTCAAGTATGGTGCTCCGATCCTATTTTCATGCAAATTCTTCACCTTGGATGAGAATTTATCCCAAGATATCAGTCCCTTGTCCAACCTATCAATCAATGCCACAAATTGTTGCCTGCAAGGGAAACAATGTAATATTTCATTAGAAGAATATAGTTCAAAAGATATTGTTACCAAGTTTGTAATGTTGAGCCTCTATTTGGGAGCTTTTACTTTGAAATGCTTCGGTAGCTCCAAAAGTATGTTTAATACACTAGAGCAACTCTATCAGCTTATCTAAATCTTGAATTTTCTACATTTCAAGGAAAATTTTGGTTGTTTTGCTCCTACAGACCTATAATTTTCTCTAAAATGAAGAATTTGGTGAGATTAAACCAAATTCGCTATATGCATCAAACTTTATAATTTTAGGAAATGATCATGAAATCTCTAAAATAAGGAATCTGTTGGAGTTGTAGAAAAAAAAATTGCTTAAAGAATTGACTTGTGTTTCCTTATAATAGAGAAATTATAGAGAAGTTGTTAGAGATTCTCTTCCTAGTTCATAGTGCTGTTAAATTATTTATACATACTTGTTGGGGTTGATCGTCTTCCGAAACCCTTCAAATCGTCGATGCCCTTTGACTGCTTTAGCCATATTTCCTTCAAAAGAATAAATGAACACATCACTCTCCAAAGCCACAATGTAGTCCAATGCAGCAAGCTGGTTGTGCAAGTTCTTGAAAGGTTGCAGCTCTTCTTCTGTAGCTAAATTTGAGTGGAAGAATAAATTGGGGTACTTATTTTTCAGAGGTGTAATCCCATCTCTCCCGTAGATCTTCCCAGATACTACATAAACTTGTGTATCCAAAGGAAATTGCCTCTAGAAACACAGCAACCTCTCTCGGGGTCATGGGGCATACCCCTTGGAGTCTATGATGGGTGCCATTGATCTTCTTACGCTTCCAGTGAGATGTTGCTTTCCTTTGTTTTGTGAGTTCTCTATCTTCCTCTTTGGTCAGATTGTGACTGCAGCCTGTGAAAGAAAGCATGTCCTTTTCATATCTGCATTTATAATGTGCTGGTCACTACTCAGAATAACTTATGTAGCAAGAAATCATTTCATATATGTGTTCTCTATCTTTGGTTAATTGAGATGCTGCATATTCAAAACATACAAATTGAAAGTCTGCCTATCATATCGGATGCACGCCGCACCTTAAATGGAGAGCAATGTATCTACTGTTGTTCTTTAATCTGCTAACCAACTTCGTTGCAAGCTGTTCTATTGCAGGTGAGAATCTGAGTGCCTCAAACATTGCGCGGCAGCGTAGTCTTTGGGTTGAACCACCGAGATTATTAGCTAGTCTGGAATCTGTATGAGTGAATTTGAGCACTTTGTGCTGCTTCAATAACGTAGAGATATATCCTCTGTAGTAACTAGTCTGGGCTGGTTAGAAAGCTGATCCATTGTTAGATACTTTGATTCAAATATACCACATTTCCTAAGCAATTAAGGTAAACAATTCTGACCATACCTTGGACCAGGAAACCGGAGCCCTGAGGAGAGGCTTCACGTCTGCAAGCTCCGCCGGAAGTGACTCTACAATCATGATATCGTCTTTTAAGACTTCCATGAAATTCTTCCAGTTGAAAATGTCCTTAAAATCACTGAAACATGTCAATTGAAAAGAGAATGAATTAATCAAGGACAATAGTGTAACCAAATGGACCTCATATGAGATTGAGAATATTTGGTACCTTGGATCAGTCCAAAAGGATTTATGATCTAAGGAAGGGAGAACAAGAGTGGCATTCATAAGTTTTGCTACAGCAACCATATCACTTATCTGCAAGTTACAATTTTTTTCAGAACATAGCCGGGAGGGGGAATCAAATATTGAAGACATGATTGAAATTGAACTCATACCCCAAGCCTCATTTGATTCAACCCACCATTGACCTTGATCATAATATAGCCATTTGTTGCATTTTGTTGCACTGTAACAAACAAGGCGTTATAAGCAGAGCTAATCCGATAGAAATGAAATAAATTATTCAGTCTATCCGATAAATTGACATACATATTTCCTTCTTTTCTCGATTAATGCATTTGTAGTAGTTTTCACTGTTTGGTTGCGTCCAGATATCAGCAGTCTGACTAGCAGAGATCAAATAAAAGATGGGATTACAATCAAATGTTACTGAAAAATGAGTTACATTACCAAAAACAAAATATATTAATTTCATTAAGAACTAACCGGGAACTTATTCGTTGTTTCAGAGACACATTATAACCCTTGTCACCTTCAATACTAACCACGTAATGTTGCAAAGTTGTCGAAGGTTGTCGAATATAACTTATCCGTTCCCTCATCCTTATTTCCTGAAACGCATTCAGCTGCAAAGCAAACTTTGCCATCACTGACAAGAAACCTAGCAGCAACAAAACGAAGAAAACCTGTCTTCCTCTCCTCAAAAGCTTTACCAACTTCAGCATTCTGCTGCTGAAGAACATGGTGTTAATGGCACCATGTTGATGTTCTGTGGCCTCAAACAACCGTCTCCTTGTCATGGAAGAAATGAAAAGAGGAGGTGATCAACGTGGGGTGAAAATGAGGAAGAGGAGCTTACTGGAGGTAAAATTAAGGGCCTTGTAGCGTTTACAAATTAATATGTTTGTGGAAATTTCTTGTTGGTTTTTCATATCAAGGAATGTAACATCTGCATATAGTGCTTTTATAGACTTGACTGCAAATTCAGGAGTACCGCAAAAGTCTGCATTTGAATTAATGGGTCAGCAAGCTGGTGAAAGAGAGTCATTGGGTTTTACAAGACAAGACCAAAAGAACTATCTTCGAACTGTCTGACAAAGAAAAATGAAATTTGGAGAAGTTGGTTATCTGAATATTTTTCAAAGCAGATGTTAGAAAATCCATCATTCTTTTATAAGATGCAGTTGGACAGTGAGGACCAAATCACTAACATTTTTTGGGCCGATGCTAAAATGATAATAGATTATGGTATATTTGGAGATGTGGTAAGTTTTGATACAACTTACAAACTTAATGAAGCAAATCGACCATTTGTGGTCTTTGTTGGATAAAATCACCATAGAGAGACGGTTGTATTTGGAGCTGCTCTAATGTACGACGAGACTGTTGCATCCTTTATATGGTTGTTTGAAACCTTTCTGAAGGCAATGTGTGGGAAGCTTGCACAAACATTTTTTATTGATCAAGATGCAGCGATAGCCAAGGCTGTTTTACATGTGATGCCTGATATGTACCATCGACTTTGTATATGGTATTTGATGCAAAATGCTGCAAAGAAAGTAGGCTTCTATTTTAGAAACTCTAATGGCGATGAGAAGGAATGTAATGTATTCAACAAATTTCTTTATCAGATTGAGAAAGAAAATGAGTTCTTGAGTGCTTGGGAGTCTATGCTTGATGAGTACAATGCACTTGATGATACTTGGTTGACTGCAACATTTGCAATAAGAAAAAAATGGGTACATGCATATGTGAAGTGGACATGGTCAGCATGAATGCACAGTACACAACTGAGTGAAAGCTTCAATGCTAGTTTGAAGAGTTATCTGAAATCAGACCTCCAGCTGCCTAAGTTTTTTACTCACTTTGAAATAGTGGTATATGATAAGCGGTATAAGGAATTAGAAGCCGAGTATGATCTGATGTTCCGAATTGTTCACTACAAAATGGAGGTAAGCATCTTGACACATGCACGAGAAGTTTATACAAAAGCGATCTATAAATTATTTCAAGCTCAGTTTGAAGACTCTTTAAAGTCTTTCATAATGAAGTGTGTGTCCAATGGTGAAAAGTTTATCTTCACTGTTGTTAGAGCGGCTAGTGATAAGAGAAGGTGAGTTTAATGTTTCTTGTAGTTGTAGAATGTTTGAGATGGAAGGTGTCTTGTGTAGGCATTGTATCAAAGTCATGATAGAAGGCAAAGAAACTACACTAATTAAAAAGATACTTGAGCAATATGTCTTAGAGAGGTGGACCAAAAATGTAAGAGTTGATAATGTTGTGGAAGACATACATGGGCACTAGATTGTAGAGAATCCAAGACTGAAACAAACTTCTCGATATAGAAGTTTATTTCTAAATTTGTTTAAGTAGCATCAAGAACATCTAAGAGTGAGAAGGCATATGAACTTGCATGTATGGAAGCTGATAAGTTAGCAAAGAGTGTTGAAGATGTGTTACATATAGAAATAAACGGTGATAAAGATGTGGAGACCAAGACCAAAGTATATTGGTTGATTGCTCTAATGCAAAGGGATTCAAAAAGAGAGAATCTACCCATCGTGGAAAACGCAGAGCTAAAGGCGACTTTGAAGTTGCATTAAGCAAATGCAAAAAGAAGCCTGCACAGGTGAGGATATTATTATGTATATTTGGCTTTGGTTGAAGTTATTATTATTTTTTAATAAGTACACTAATAATTGATATAATGATAGGGTGTAACAGTATCGAAACATAGTGCAGCAAACAAGCAATCTCATGTACCTTCTTCGCAGGCATCTCAGGTATAATAGGTTTAATGAAAAATTTGTATATGTTTTTGTAACTGTTGTTATTATTGATTAACTTGTAACAGTTTGTATAATATGTATAATAGGCATCTCATATATATGACAATGCTCTAATAGGCATCTCAGATTATTATGTATATTTGGTATAAATGTGAGTGTGTTTTGCTATATATATCCACCTTTTTTTTGGTTATCTGATTATATTACTGGTATTACTACATCTGAATCATTCCAATATGTCAAACCAGATGTCTTTGATGTCTTATGAAGATTCCTTTGCGCCAAACTCACAAGCATATGTTGAATCAAATATCACATTTTCATTTGCATTGCAAGGCCCAGGAACATCAAATTATGAAGACCTTTAGTGTAGACACATATTGGAATTTTGGGAGCAGATTTTGGGACATATGGCCAATTTCAATAGTGTCATTTTGTATAGCTGTTAGGAAAATTGGCTTGTTTTGTACAGCTGATAGGTTCATTTAGTTCAATCTATTGCAACAGAGACAAATTTGCAGATATTGTATAGTAGCTATAAGCATATGTCTTGCAGATTTTGTATAGTAGCGTATGAGCTTATGACAACATTTTGTACAGTGGTTATGAGCATATGAAAATATTTTGTTCAATCTAGTGCAACATGGGAAAAATAGTAAATTTGAGATGATAGTGTCATTTTTAGATGAAATGAAACTGCATTATGTGTTTTTGCTACATCTCTATTCAGTTTTAAATTACTTGCATTACTTGCAATGTTTGTTGGTCTCAGTTCTCTCATAAATTTAAAGCTATGAAATCAAAATGCAGTAAAAACATTCATACTGTGAAAGGTTTCTTCATTGAAAATTTGAAAAAAATACATAATATTTGATCAGAAACAAACTAGTACATTGGTCTATGAGTATCTGACATCTTCTTCCATGAACTAATCCACACCATTCATTGATTATAATGAAAGGTGATGAATCTAGTTAAGTACTTCTCTTGCGAGTCTTCCAACACTGAAAGAGAGTTCACTAAGTTCAAAGGTGATCAATATTGCTATGCACCAAACTAAGTTCAGTAAGGTCATCCGGTTGAAAAGCTGGTGGGAGAGATATTGACAGATACCAATTCCAATCTGCCTCTTCTAATTCAGCCAAGCGTAACAATATGCCTTCAATGCTTTTCAGCCTAACAATAGAATAGAGTAAATCTTATCAACTTCAATCCAAATCATAAAACCAAAGTGAAAATCAACTTTCAATCTTTACACACCTGAAGAAAATGAATTTGAAGAAAATGGTGCCCATATGTCCAAAGAGCTGCTTTATCTTTGGCGACAATAGCTGTGCCTGCACTCCCAGTGAAACCTGATATAAATGTCCTTCTCATGTAACATTTAACAATGAACTCGTTCTGAAATCCATAACAAAAACTCCAATGAGCTCTTATTTCACAATCTCATTACCGAAAAACAGTAAAACCTGGCTGATTTAATCCTCAACAATCAGTAGCACATCATAACTCTCAAACTTAGAATCTCAATCACAGAGTAAAACCAAAGATCCTAGTTTTCGAAACAACGCCACAAAGACTAAAACTACGCAAATCACAACTAGCATTTCACACCAAGCTAGAAATGAATCCAAATTTCCAATAGCAAATAAAATCAAAACAAAGCTCGAAACTTTATGAGGCTAAAAGCTCAAAAACCAGCAAAATCAAAACACAAACTCTCATAGTATCAAAACGACGTAGTTTTAAACCTGGTGAGCATCCTGAGAGGGGATGATGTAAGCGTCAATGCCGACGCCGGGGAAGAGGTTCCGGAGAGCTCGGAGCTTTGCATCAAAGGAGTCAGAAGCGACAACGCGACGCTTGGGGCCGAGGTCGTCGCCGGAGGAGGGAGGTAGAGCGAGCGACTATGGAAGAGAGAGAGAGAGAGAGATCGCGAGCGACGACGGCGAAGGGAGGCAAAACTCGCGACGGCGGAGGGAGGCAGAGCTCGCAACTGCGGAGGGAGGCAGAGCTCGCGACGGTGGAAGGAGGCAAAGCTCGCGACCAGGGGCGGATCCAGGATTTGAGGTTTGGGTGGGCTTGAGTTTGTTAATAAAATAATAAAAAAATATTATAATGAAAATTCTCAACAATGCGAGAAAATTTTATTGAATTAGAAAAAAGATACACCTACATAATGATTCTTACCTCTCAAATTCAATACAAAAGTGTGCATTTCATAAAAATCTTGGGTGGGCTTTGGAATAATTAGATCAAATTTGTGCCTGAAAAATTTTTCCCTCCAAAATCTTGGTGGGACTTGAGTCCCACCGTCTTCTACATTGGATCCGCCCCTGCTCGCGACGATGGAAGAGAGAGAGAGAGAGACCAACCCGATATTTTGAGAAGAAGAGGGAGAGGGAGGGTAAGTTGGGTAGATGTGAAATAGGGGTTAAAATTAAATAGAAAGATCTCAGGTATTTATTCAAAATAAAAGGCTGAGATTGATTCATGAGAAAATATGAGGAGAGGATCCATATTCAAGACTAAGATGTGAGGGGAGTAGTGAATTTGACAGCCGGAGATTGATATGATTGTTGGGAAATGGAGGATCTAAGCCTTTCAGGAAGAACACAAAGGTGAGTTGGTTTCTAAGCTATGGGTCACAAGCGAAATTTGCCTCCAAGCTTGCCCCAAGCTTTACTCCACATCAGCAATTAACAATCATAAGGATGGCAGTTGTGAATTTGGACACGATTGAAAATGGAAATTTGGGGGTTTACTGATTAAATTGAAATTATAGGGTCTAACATGAAGTTACCCCTAATTGCCAGATGGATCAATTAAATAGGATAGTAAATCGTTTTTTATTTTTGTATCAGATAGATCATAGGAATCTTGATTTCAAGAGGTGGTGGGTTATGGCGTCCACTAGCGGCAGTTAGGGTTCTAGTAACGTGATGGAGGCATGGTGATTGTGGCGATTTGGATCTCTGTTTGGGTATGAGTGCTTTGGGTCGGGTCTTGTTGTAGGTCCACTTTTATTTATTTTTTTCTTTTTAGATAGTTTGTTCGTCTAATAATGCTCAATATTTTGGTAAGTGCAGTGTGTCTTGACCATGTATTCTTGTTCATTAGTTAGTACACGATCTAACCTAATTGCACCAGTATTGATGTACACCATAAAAGTCTCTACGTTAAATTATGTGTTATATTTGTTCAAGGTGTAAGAATCTTTAGGAGTCCTTGTCAAATATGCAGTTAGTGTATCAGTTACATGAGCAGTGGATGTAATAGGTGATCTTCAGATCCCTTTAGATTGACCGTGAGAGCTTGTTGATTTATTTGATTTTTTCGATCTAGATGATAGATAGATAGACTTTTTAGCTCTTTCTTATGTTTGGGCTTTGACTGTGTTCCGCTGGGCTTTTGGGCTTTCTCCCCTTGTTTTGGGTTGTAGAGGATTTGAGCCCAATACTTTACACACGGGTGCGCCACGTCCCTCTTTGAGGTTAGGCTTCGCACCCTTTTAACTTTCCCTGCAACACAACTAAAAAAGAAGAATGTGAAAACAAAGGAATTACAAGCAAGGACTCTTCGTCTTTGAAAGCCTTTCACATCTTCAAGTCTCTCTCTTTCTCAGAGATCAGGAGCTATAGTCAGGTCAGTAACAATGGGTTCCCCATCTCTTTTCAGATTTAGCTTCTGGGTTTTATCAAATTTCCCCATATCGTTTACAGTTCTGCTTGCATTTCTCTAAGAGATCATCTGAAAAATGGGGCTGTTCTTTGGATGTTAAGCTTAATGGGATTTTATTTACGCTTCCATATCACATGGGTTCTTTGTTGTTCGACCTGTTTCTAATGCTTTATATCTTTCAGTTGCTTTTATTTTATTTTGGTTTTCCAAGTAGTAAAGATTTCGGTTTTAATGTAAGAGCTGTTGTGAGAGATGGTTGTGGGTTTGGATGTTGTTCACTGGAGCTAAAGATAGTTCAATCTTATGCATAAATTTCGCTTATGTAACTGATCGATCTAGGATCTGATTAATGATCAGCCTTTGTATAGATCTTTCATGACAATGGTTTTCTCTTTCCTACATTTGGCTGAGTTAATGTTAGTTTTGTTTTAGCTACTGATGATTTCCAGAGTTTTCATATATAGCTTGCATCGAGTGTAGGGAACTGAGTAAGCACACATTATGCGCAATGTGGTTCTTGGTTTAGATCTAGTTTGTGAAACGGGTAGATTTGTATTTGAAAAGAAAGGTATAGTCTTGCAATGCTACCAGGGAAATTCTTGCCACTTGCATTGGAATGATGGTCCTTTGATATAGCGGTGCATTCTTTTGCTGAAGTTGCAGATGTGGGATTTGTATGTCTCCACATTTCGAAATAAGATTGTGTCTTTGAGACTGTGGCAGCTTCATAAATGTGTAGTCGGTTTTCTTAGAGAAGCAGTCGTGGCTTCCATTGTTTGCTATTCTATCTTGAATTATTGCGGAGAAGCTCTTCTTTCTGGATATTGTAGAGGGGATGGGTGATCTAGTGCCTAAATTTCGAAGTGTTCATTTTACAGGTAAATGGGTTTGTGGACGCTACTTGAAGGCTTCTTGCTTCTTGCAAATGCTCTAGCAATATTAAATGAGGACCGCTTCCTTGCGCCTAGGGGTTGGAGCTTCTCAGAATTCTCCGTGGGCAGGACAAAGTCATTGAAGGGACAGATTATAGGTCTCATTTATGCAACACAGTATCTGAAAGTTCCACTGGTGCTACTCAATTCTATCTTCATTGTTGTAAAATTGATATCTGGATGATGCCAAAGAGGTAAGAATTAAGATTTAGATTCCTATGTCTAAGGGATAATGATCTCTGTCTTGTTTGGATATATTTTTTGAATAATGTTGGATTAGTTCAGGTTTCTATAACTGGATGACTATCTAGTATTTTGAGACTTCTAGTATTTGCAAGAGAGGGGGGATTGTGGATTATCATTGTAATAGATTGTTGAGATTTAATGCGTTTCAAAGTCAGAACCTTTTTCTTCCTTTTTCTCCCTTGCATCATATGTTCCCAACAAACTAACTCTTAAAATTGATCTCTTGTTTGGAATCTAGTGGTGCATTTGGTTGAGCACTTCTATTAGCACAGCCCTGACTTTTGATCTAATATCTTCTGTTTCAGAGTAGTATGCGGTTTGTGATTTTAGTGCTTTGACCATGATTCAAAATGTCACACGACAGCTTCACTATACAATAATAAAATGTTATGGACAATAGAAAAACTGTGTTGGTTGATAAAGTTTGCATCTCATTTCAACTGCCCCTCTCTGTACATACTGAAAATTGTTAATACCATAGATGTCAAGTTCGTGATAGTAGGATATGTTACCCATGGCCATAGTATGTCAATCTGTCCTTTACTTGTGGTCATCTTCACGACTTCACCTTATCTTTGGTTAGTTATTTTCTTTGCTACTGCTAGCTGTTGAATGTCTGTTTTCTATTGCAGGTTTTGTGCAGATTCATCAAATTACGATCGGGAGTCTGCCAATTGCCACTTGCATCTTCTGTTTCCGGGCTGAAGCGTTAAGTTGTTAGATAGTGTTTGCGTTCTTGAAGTAGATCTTTCACCTCGTTGTTTGAAACCTGTTTGACTTTAGATAGTAATTGTTTGGAAATATCTGTCTCAAATCATGATAAAGTTGTCTTCTTGATTGGTTTTATATGTCTGACTATGCAATCCTTATTCTTGTGAATGAAGAATTATGTTCATTGGCAGGCTCCGGCCTCTGAAAATCAGTATCAATAAGAACTTGTGATCTCTGATAACATTAGTAAGAACTATGACGTAATGTTTACCCAAAACAACTCAGCAGTCAATTGTTATTCAAAAGGAATGATTATTACTTGTTTATGTATCGAATGTCAAGTACATGTAAATCGTGTTTATCACCGTACTTTCATCAATTGTGTTCACACTATTAAACGCAATTGAGGAACCAAATATGTGGAGAATCTATGCTACTTTTTTATCTGACATTATTTGATGCTTAAGCTATAGACAAAGTACAGCCTAAATGCATACTAAGTACAATTGAGGGATCAATATTGAAAATACAAAGAAGAGAAAGAAAAGAAAAGGCAAATCATAGATCAGCAAAGACATGGTACTGTTTGGAATGAACTGCAATGAGCCTCAAGGCCGATATCAGGGCTGCAACTGCCAAGAAGCTAAAGACGCAGATATTTAGCCAATGCCAGAGCTTTTGTGATGAAGTGAGCTTGTCCTTCTTTGCCACCAGGTACATGTGGTTTGCGAGAATGAACGTAAGAGGGAATGTGCTGATGGCTCCTGTGAGACTCATGAAATCTCCAAGGAATGGCAGTAGAGCTGAAACTAATGTGTTTACAGCTAGATAGCCGCCTCTAACGGTAATTCTGAATGTCAAGTTCTGGATTTTGAATGGACTTCCTTTAATCCCATACTTTGTGTCCAAATACTCATACATTGGACTTGCAAATATCTAGAAGAATCGGTGAATGAATACCAGGTTAATAAAGTTGCAGCAAAATCCACAAGAAAACTGAGATTTCAGAGAGTTAAAGTGGGAAGAAAATACATACATGCAAAGCAATGACTGATTGCAGGAAGGCTGAGATATTAGCAAATGTCTTCACCCAAACTGGTCCGTTTACGTTGCTGAGCAAGTAAGCTGATGTTGAGTTTCCGTATGCCCAATACCCTACAAAAGTTACTGCATACATTGGCAAAACACCAGCTGTGAACTGAAAGTAGAGAGCTTTTAGCATGTTTCCAACCGCCGGCTTCCTCACTGTAGCCTGTCACGTAAACATAGTGACAAATAGAGTGAATAAGACACAAACACGCAGATCAAGCTGAGCATAGGAATGACTATGTCACTACAATGCATACCATCCATGTATGAAGTTAATGAAGAAGATTATTCCTAGATCAAGATGTGAATTGAAAACTCAGGGTACCTGTATCTCCGGAAGCATTCCAGTATTGAATGCGAAAACAAGGTTAGCAACTGCTCCAATTGTTGTAAATATTTTGCCTGTATGTGTCCCTGGGACGCCATAATCCCTGGGTGGTGCTTTGATTCCTACAACAACAAAATTACTGTTACCGGAAAGGAATGACTCTTCAATTCTTATCACTTTAAGCAAAAGCGAACATGTATGATCCTTACCATCTTTAAGCGACAGGACCAGTGCCACAATAATGTAGACCAAGCTCAAGACTGTTGAAACCCCCAGCCAAGCCCTCAGTGCTGACAAGTGTGGTATCCCAATGGCAAATAATGCGCACACAAAACCCGCTATGGCAATAAAGTAAGGCAGTTTCATAACACTGTCATCCCGGAACAGAAGATAGGCAGCCTGCGTTACAAAGTTCACCAACATAAACTCAAACTCCTACTCATTGACTCGCATTTAAATCAAACATAGATCAAAACTTAGTCTCACCTTGAGGGCAGAACCAGCCAAAATAATATATCCAGTGTTGATCATGAAAAGATTCACATACTGAAATCCCCATGTAAGCGCATAAGCCTTCTTCCCTGCAAAATCCAACATCCCTTCATAATTAGTACTCGAAGAAAACAATGAAATCAAAAGCATCAATACAATCATACCGTATATAAAGCCGGCAAGATCCCTATATCTGATGTGCCTCTTCCCTCCAAGTAAATGAAGCTTGGCAATCAGAGTGTTAGCGTAGAGTGATATAGCAGTGGCTAAAATCAACCCCACCACACCACCTATCCAACTCAGCGGCACCATCACAGTCCCGGAATACCCCAGCACATACGCACTGTTGATTCCAGTCGTCAGCACGAACCCCGCTTGAAACCATGAATCTATAACAACCAGAGAGACAAATATTAAATATGTATCAAATACAGAAAAATGAAATTCATAGCCTTTTTCAACTGTAACAATTCTTCGTGATCTCGAACCTGTGCTAATCTGATGGGCAGTTTCCGGGACGTCAAGGCCCACACTCTCTTCGTCGTATACTTTGGTATCGGCTTCAGTGATGTTCATCTCTTCCTGATTCTGCAAGAGCCAATGAGTCTGCTCCTCCTGTGCTCCTTCCTCCTCTTCAGAAATCACAGCCAGCGTAGCCCTAAGTGCTCTGCTCCCTCTCTCTTTTATAACCCCGGGAATTTCTCAACTCCCGGAGAAAGGAATGACTCTTCAATTCCAAAGCTTTTTCATTTTTCACCGTCTCTTGTTTCCTTTTCTATACCAAACCGCTGCGTTTGTTGGAGGCGCGTGGAGGTCACTCGCGGGACCGCGTTTCGAGAAATGGAATTGTTTTAATTTCTTGGCGACGTGAGATTAGATTTGGCCTGTTTTTTATTTGGCGTTGATTGCGGTGAGCAATGGGATGGCGCCACGTGGGCGACACCGAATTGGATCTGTTTTATCCCCGTAATAATTGGCGCGGTTTTTTGACGGGTGGTAACTGGTAATCACAGATCTCGGCGGGATTTTATTTTTTATTTTTGTTTTTTAATATTTGAAAACAGATTCTGTTATTCAATACCAGAATTCAAAACTGAAGAAATATACTAAAATAACCTTACATTATTAAACAAAAAAAGCTTCTAAAATTGTATAGTCCATGAACATTATGGTCAAGGTGCTGAACTTAAGAAATAATTTAAAAAATAATTTTATTTACACATCTCAAAATACTACATACACATCCTTAAATTCTGACATTCAAAATCAGACTTCATGTATAAATGAAAAGACGAGAGAGCACATCATCAATGTTGGTTTATGTGCAAGTTTTTAGTTCTATTATGCATAACTGCATTCTTATCTTTACTGGAATCAAACGATCTAAAAGAAAATAAATAAGCAATTCATAATTATACATATGAACACAATGAAAGTTCAAATACCAAAACCAATCACTCGAAGTCCTTCCCAATTTGGTTTTCTTTGCCCATCAAAACATTAAGAATTTGGGTTACAAGCAATTTTGATTGAATGGTCAAACACATGCAAAATGTCTATTAGACTAGTATCAAGGAGTATGATATATAGCGTGCTAATCTGCAATTTCAGATATTCAATTTTGCATTCTAGTTTGATATAAAAAATAGTTGAATAGAGGTAATTTAAGATCTTTGGAGGTGAGTTATTAAACAGTGTATCAAGTATGAAATGTATATATATTAAGTATTTAAGTGAATAAAAATTCTCTAATTTAAATTAAAAATATTAAGAAAATATAATGCATTCTCTGTGCAGATAATTACTGCTTATCAGATCATTTTCATCTGAAATCGTTATTTGCTAGTCTCTCCTATAAGTCAAAGTATTGTTGCGAGCAGGTTTCTAACTTTCTTATGTTGAAATAACAAATTGATAGTACAACACGTAAGATACTCGATCATGGAAATTGAGAATCTTTAATGTTAGAATCATCTTTGGATTGACGTGTTACCAACCCACTATTCCCATATAAAATGAAATGGCTGAACATCGTTTTCACTAGGCGAATGCAGCAAATTATTGTGCTGCATTAGGAAACATGATTTAGAATAAGAATACATACGACTATAATTCAAAGCACCTACCAATAATTGTATGACTGGCCTACATACAAGGAGCAAGCAAGTGAAATGAGAAACTCTTCTATATGATCAGATGCCTGACTATTCTCGTCAAAGGGAAGAAAATATCTTGATGTGGTGCTTATGATTCATGAACTACTGGTCTTTTTACACAAATTCATAATTTCTGGTATGCATCTCCCTGCTTACTTTTTCCTTCACGATTTTCTGTTTATTTTACTTTGGTTTCTTACTATAATAATTTTTATTTATTATAACCCTTAATGAACTCATTAAAGATAAAATTAGCGAAACATAATTTGGTGAATTTCTGTTTGTTTTACAGAAATAATCATCTATGATATACATCTTTTATTTTAATGAATTTTATACTTGTGGAAGACAGTTTGGAGACTTCATAAAATTAGTGAAGCCTTTAACACAAAAAAAAGCCTGATTTTCTAATATGGTAGAGATATGAAAAGTATTTAAAGTTAGTTTGAGATCCTTTTTAAGAAATTTATATCCTCAAATTAATTATAACATCTTAAATACATGTTTCTAATTTATGAAAAGATCAAACACCACATTTGGTATGTTGTAAAATCTTAAAAATCACTAATAATAATTGAAAAGAGAAAATATTCAGAAAACATTGACTTGTATACAAAAATCACATATCAATGATCTTATGAAAGTGTTACACTTCCGCGTTTTTATGTATTTACAAGTGAAGATGGACATAAGAGACTAGCCAACTAATTAAGGTCAAGTCCCGACTCGAGTCGTGAGTCGTGACATATATTCGCAGCAATGTTAGAGCAATGATTGACTGTTAATGCCGTTACTTATATATAATGATAAAAAGGCAAAAACAATGGTGGGTTTCTTCTTTATCAAACCTTCTTTTTGACAGAAAACAATGGTGGGTTTGTTCATCATACATATGCTTATGAATAAGTGTAGATATATGAGAATATTCTTCATAAACAAAGGATTCCCAGAACCTGAATATGATTGGGAAATGTAAAGCAGCTCTAGCACTGAAACCCCCACTAAGATACTTTTGATAAGTGACAAGAAAGAATAGGGCATCTATCTCTTTGATCTTTATAATGTGCTTCATTCCACAACAATTTGTTTGCATTGATCAAGGTCCTCTCATTTTGCATTTGTTTAGGTTCCGATGATTGATAAAGGGATGATTCCATTGTTTGCAGGCCATGAAATGTTTGAATTGCGTTTAGAAAACAAACAAGAAAAGATGGTGCTATTCTACTACTCTACTCCTGCATTTTTTTCCTGAAGCTTTTTCATAAGCAAAGTCGCTCCACATATCAATCATCAGGTGTGCTGATGCTAATCCCATTAACGACTTACTAACAGCATACTGTATAAAAATTCAGAGAGCAAAAGAATGAAACTCATAACAAAAACATACACATTCCGAGGCTAATAAGTTGCCGGAGTTCTTCCTTCAGATCAAAAGCTGTGTGATAGTAGTTGTATCATCAAGTCATCAACGTTCATCCGTTCATGTAACGCAAGAGTGTTTCGTTTAAAAGAGCTCCCAAGTTATGCCGCAACTATTGCAGGTGAGAAGAGGATTGGATAGAATTGCAAAAGTTATTTCTCTCTGAGAAAGATCTCAGCCTTGCATGAAAACTTGTGAGGACAAACAGTAGATGCAATGGCATCAACAAAACGTATGATAACAACTTTGTAATCGTCCATTGACGAAACATAATCAAAAGCATAATGTTCATAAGTCATCCCGTTATCCCTGGCTCCCTCTGATCCCGGGAACCGGTGGTCTCACTGGTCTGGTAAATTGCAGAAAATTTCGATAGGCGGATTCCATATAGACAGATTCCATATAAAAAACGACCATCAACCAGCAAGAACCAAACCATTGCACGATCTCATGATTTGTATATCCCCCTTGGTCTTTCTACTTGAATAAGAAGGAAAGATTTTTACCCTTGACAGCAAGTTGGTTTCCAAGACCTCAAAGGATTCCTAGTTCCAAAAGAAAAAATAAATTATAGCTCATCTGGAAACTTGGACAGTATTTGGGGACAGAACCTTTCAAACTTACAGCAGAATATAGCATCTCTCGACAGTGAAAAGGTACTGGAGCTTAAGGTTATGCAGAAGTAATTCCTAATGATGCTATTACAGTAAAATGGCAACATTCTACAATATCATAACTTTTGTTCTGCTCCCCATTTCATTTCATGATTGAGGTTCTACGAAAACTGGCTACTTTTTTATTTGAGGGCAATCAAAGGAATCTAACATATAAACGATAAGCCTTTCAAACTGACAAAGCCAGGAGGAGTGAACTTTATACAGGGTGAAATTGCACAAATGAAGGAAAAGAAAGAGCTATATCTTGCACATATTTTAACCATACATTGCAGAGCTAACTCACCAAAATTGCCTATTAGAATACACAAAAAGAACAACAGAATTCATCAGAGTTGTTCTTCACATCAGCGGAAGCATACATTCACAGCAAAACTTTCAGGTTCTACTTTTTAACACCATCTGCCTCTGCCTCTGCCTCTGCATCTGCATCTGCATCTTCCTCTACAACTACACTGATCTTTTCATACCTGAAATCCATAGGACTAGGCTTCACCGTAAACTCAGCAGGAAGCACCTCAGGAGGGAAAACTGTGTGCCTGTTAGCAACTATAGCCCACAAAAACAGCACAACAAACGAAACCAGAGCCCCACATCCAGTCATGAAAATAATCCCAGCAAGAATTGACAACGGACAAGCCATCCGCTTATGCAACCTCGAACCCTCACCATGCTTGTCATCCAAATAACCTCTCGGATTCACCGGAAGCGAATGCATCCTCAGAACATTTCTCAGCCTAAAACTCCAAGAATAGACACTACTAATCTGCGAGGAACTGCCATTCCCATGCGATGAGCATATACCTACATTCACATCCTTATCTTTCCACATTGCCATCAAATCAATACCATACGCGACAATCGGATTATAAGGCCTTGGTTCACCCATCTTACTCAACCTTATCTCTAATCGTTTCGAACTAGCATCATAATCAATCCAAGATTTCATCTTTTCTCCACTATTAAGCACCAAACCCAAATCCGAAACATTCCCAACAGTCACAGACACAAAGCTACCCACATTCACCCCAACATGATTTGCATTCACATCATTCACATTATGATTCATTTCTGTATCAAATTCAATACCCAGAAATCTTTTCTCACCGTCAAGCCCAAACAAGCCCTTACGGGAGAACCTCGACCCCAAATCGCCGGCGGCGAAAACGACCATGATCCCATCGCCGTTGCCGGGCGTGATCGAAAACACCAGCTCCGATGAAAACGACGCCGGATTGCTGAGATTCGCTTCCACCAACTTAAAAGCCTTCCGGCGGAAGACAAGACCGGAGCTCGAGGCCGAAGCGCGCGTGAGGTTCACGTAAGATCCGCCGTCCGCGGCGTCGCCGAAGATTGCAATTTCGGAATCGAAATTAGGGTTGTTGGTAATGGCTTTGAGGGAAGAAGAGGAAATGGATTTTGCAATTAGGGTTAGGGAGTAGAAAGGGAATAGGAGCAAAATGAAGGGGAAACTGCAGCTGGAAATGGTGAACTTAGCCATGGATAATGGTTTGGTTTCAGAAAACCAGAGTGGTGGTGGTTGCAGTTTTGACCCGAATCAAAACGGTTTCAACGTGTTGGATTATATATCGGCCGAAAACGTTTCGGCTATATATGGGGGTTTGCGATTTTGCAAATTTTCAGCGGCCCACGGTTGGTCTCAGCATGCCAAAGAAAGCCCGCAAAATATGTTGAAGAAATGTTTCACATTTGATCTCCAAAAAGATGAACACAAGAGCATGAGAGTTTGGCAATGAGATAATTATAACAAGTGTAGTGAACAAAAATAGATGGCTTGAGTAACAGTAATGCCACATGAAAATTTGATACATACAAACGACCGAGTTTAAACACTCTTCTCTACTTGGAAGATGAATGTTTCTCTCTTGTAAGAGATGTTTGAGATGCATGAGATGCATGAAATGAGCAAATGACTCTCTTTTTATAGGCTAAGGAGGAACCATCTAGATCTCTCATTAGTGCTCTCCCAATAAATGGTGTTTCATGAATATTCTTGTAACTCATGCCTTGACCATAACTCCAAAATTATCCATATTCCTTATGTAACTCATGTAACATTTATGTAACTGATATAACTCATGAAACTTTTCATATCTTCATTACTATTTTATTTATTTTGGTATGGATATTATAACAAGAGCTCTAGGCTTAATGGAGGGAACTAATGATGCTCTTATTCCTGCCTTGGATAGCACTGGGGACAGTGAAGAGAGCAAGAAGAAGCAGGGATGCCTAGTCAAAGAAGAAAGAGATTGATGATGGTTTGAAAACGTTGTATGGTGGTAAGCCTCCTAGCCCTAACTCTAAGGGCAAGGATGCTAGACTCAAGCATAGAAATAGCCTATTTTCGTTCGGTAAGGGTGTGTTAATGCATGTGATGCATCAATTTTGTCTTAAAGTTGTGAAATGAGTCTTTAAATGAGTAAAATACTAGTCCTTAAAGTTGTAATATGAGTCCTTAAAGTTGTAAAAAGATTAGTTACAATATTAGTCCTCATGTGTTCTTAAAGCAGTAATTGAGTTCTCAAAGTTGTAATATGAGTTCTCAAAATTGTAATACGAGTTTTCAAAAATGTAACAACTTTTTTTTAATCATTTTGAAGACTAAATTACCATTTTAAGCACACATTTTACCATTTTAAGAACACATGATGACTAATGTTGTAACTAGAAAGTTTATAATTTTGAGGACTCATATTACAACTTCGAGGACTAATATTACTACTTTAATGACTCATTTTACAACTTTATGATAAAGTTTTGAGGATTCATTTTACAACTTTAAGACAACATCACATGTATTAACATATTGTAAATTTTTTCATTTTGAGTAAGTTCCTCCATTTTGTTTTATTGCAATTCAAGTCTGCGAATTCGCCCTACTCATAGCAAAGCGCGGGTATATGATCTAGTTTATACAAAACTTCTACTTTTAGCTTAAATTTTGAAGAAAACTACTCACATTTCGAACTAGAGTGTTGACGTTCTTTCAGTACTGCACAACCCTAATCGATCCTGAGAGTTGGTGATTGTTCTAGCAAGATCTTTGGGGTGTATAAACTATAAAGAGACTATAACACAATGTCATCTTTGAGTTTCTTGCTAGTTATACATACAAGTGATACAACTACAACTGTACATGCATGTAAGCGTAAAGTTCATTTCTAATAAACGTACTATTACCGTTGGCTAAAAGAATTAGTTCAAATCTCGTCTCAGCAACATTTTTTTTGTCCTTATTCATGGGAGAGAGTAGAGCCTCAACGATGTTAGTTTTATTTGAAATGATTTTAAATATAGATCACAGTTTAACTACGCAAACTTTAGAAGCTAAATAATAATTTGAAGCTTAAATGATATGCAATCAACTGAGTCCAATCTAGAATTGGTGAATAAGAATGTACGTACTAACAAGTGAATATATGGAATTGTTGCAAATCATGTTGCTGCTGCTGGTCACTCTTGTTCCTCTGAAAGACACTGAGTCATGTCATCCACCTCTCTTCCTCTAATGCTTTCCATTAAGACCAACAGGGGAATGGTTGTCCAGCGATCTTCTGTTTGTATGGTTTTCTTTCTATATATCTTTCTCTATAAATAAAGAAGTACTCAGGTCTCAAGATGATGGTCAACTTTATGCACATCGATCTCTCAACCAAATCCCCCAAACAATGAGGCAAAAAAAATCAAATCCTCCGGGATCTCCATTCTCAAATACATGGTGGAAATTTGGGTTTCAGAAAGTGCGGTATTAAAGAGAAAAATAGACAAGAAATAGGAGTGGAGGGGTTTGAATTTGGAGACAAGTCAAGAATTTAGGTCCCCCTAGCTTGTAAGCAAGGAGCATCCAATCCCTCATGAGCTTATTTGATGTATGTGGGTTTCAATTTGGCAGTTTATGAGTCCTCTGCAAAGCTAGTGTAGTGCAAGAGGGAGACATTAGGGGCACATAATTTCACAGTTGAAAGATAATTCGCACACATTGGTGTCCAACAATTTTTCTTTAACTTGGACCCCATACTGATAATGGCCATGGATGATGTGCAATTTCAATTTTGGATTCGTTTTTTGAATTAGAGTACCATTATTGGTAGCTATGATGATGAACATACAAAAACATGCAATAATCACAGTGTAGACTAAGCATTATTCTACTGGAAAAAGTCGAAAACTTACTGATGATTTTCAAACTTTTGCATAGATCGGAAGCTTCTGAAATCAAGGATTTCCTTTATGCTAGCTAGCTTTCTACACTATTGACAAATTCAACGTGAACTCGATCATATGGATTTAATAATCCACAACTAGCTTAGTTTCTAGACTCATCACCACTGCAATTAGTCAAAAAGTAACTATATATTTTCTCTAGAGCTCATATACGTGAATGCCACTGTTTGATTAGAATTCTTCTTGCTTTCTGGGATGAGACTTTGAATTCAAATTCTCTCTTCCAGTGTATGTGAATCGTTGATTTCACCTGCAGGGAGTGATTTTAAACAAATCCAAGTAATGTAATGACTTTAAGACCGATCCTAACCCTAAGGTGATCGACTCAGAAATTGTTAAAATTAAGATCACGCCTAACTAGCGTGGCTCAACAAAGCAGCAATACCGTCTTACCTATCTTTTTTTTTTCTTGAACAGGAACCGTCCTACCTATCTGTTGGGCAAAAATTGTAAAAATATATATACCCAACATAACTTCACCCTATCTTATTGACTAAGATATGGTTTTAATTTATGTCTGGTTCGACCCATTCATAATAAAATAAATTAAATTCCTTAATTACAACCCATGTTTTTCATGAGAAAACCCTTTGATTCGATTACAAAGTACCAACGAGAACTGTGTATGTTTGAGGGTGTTTGGCCTGGAGAGAAATGTTAATTTGGACTGGAAGAATTTGACTGGTGGTGTTAGGGATTCTGTTTGGAATTTTGGTTGCATCTAGTGGGTTGCTAGACTGCCTACGTACCCCTTTGTGGGATCAAACCGACCGTAGTTCATAAGAGGTTTGTAGGCTTTATGGCTTAATGCCGGCTTTTGGTTTAACAGATGTATTTTGAGTCCGTTGACCGTGTTTCTTGTGGACACCCAATTTGGTAGAGTGTCTGTTGATTTGATTTAGGCACCCGGAACAGGTGATGCAGCAACGTGACAATAGGCTTGAATGGTTTTAGCCACAGTTCTTGATAGTGGCGTAGGCGGACTGCTCTTTCATGCGGACTCCGCGTGTATGTCAATGAGCGGGCTCCGCGTGTATGTCTGTGAGCGGACTCCGCGTGTATGTCTGTGAGCGGACTCCGCGTGTATGTCTGTGAGCGGACTCCGCGACTTGCTTCAACTTCTGTATGAATGGATCTCGCCTCGCTTGTGTCATCATCTCACCTCGCCTGGGCTTAGAGCTTCTGAATATTAGCTCGTCACCCTTATGCTTCTGCATTTGCTTGAATGTTGGCTCGCCACCCCTTAGGGTTCCTGCCTTGGCGCGAATGTTAGCTCGCAACCCCTTAGGGTTCCTGTCTTGGCTTGAATGTTGGTTCGCCACCCCTTAGGGTTCCTGCCTTGGCTTGAATGTTGGCTCGCCACCCCTTAGGGTTCCTGCCTTGGCTTGAATGTTGGTTCGCCACCCTTTGGTTCGCCACCTCTTTAGGATTAAGTAACCTCGCCACCCCTTAAGGTAAAAGTCACGTCGCCACCCCTTAGGGTTAAAGTCACGTCGCCACCCCTTAGGGTTAAGTAACCTGCTACTGCTTTGGCACGGCTGTAAGTTCGCCTTTGCTTTAGGGCTTTAAACCGTCTCGTGAGGACACACGAACTCTGCTTCGCAAGACTCTGTCATCTTTTCCTTGATTGAGTCGTCTTTTCCTTGATGAAGTTGATGAGATTGCGCGAACCACATAACTCCAGACGTCTATCCCTGCTTGGTTGGGAGTTGGACTTGAGGAAACTGCTCTTCTATAAATTGAGGTGTCGTCTCCTTCTTTTTGATCTGGTTAAGCATTCGTCGAGTTGTCAAGAGTGAGTTCCTGCTCTTTGAACCCGCGTTGCTTGTTTGTTTCCTTCCCCTTGCATGGCTTGTTATGCGAGCTGCATGGCCATATGTTTGTTGTAACAAAGGGAAGGTCGTCTCGCCTTAGACTTGGTGACTGCCTCGCGGGGTCATCACGCGAGGGGAGAGGGCGTTGCTTTCGGGTTTCTGGCGGAGTGATACAGAAAGATAAAGGCAGCTGCAAAAAATAAAAGAAAGTTAGAATGGGAGCTCCACCTTTGGTCTGGCTTGCCGCTTGTCTTCTGCTTTGCTTTCTTCCTCTGCGCTTCGCCTTCTTTCTCTCTGTTTCTCTCTCTGGTTTCGCCTTCTTTGTCCTTCGTGTCGTGTGTTCGCCTCTGTCGCTCTCCTTGTGTCTGTCCCTCTTCTCTTCTTCTTTGTGTCTCTTTATATATAGTGCACGGTTTGGAAGATTGAGTTTGTATTGGACTTTTGTTATCCAGCTATTTGCAAGAGTTACAGTTGAACTCTGAAGCATTGTGCATGTAGCACAAGAAAAGTATTTATATATATATAGGACCCTTCCAATGAGGGATCCCTATTTTTGGCCACTTTCTAGAGATAGGGCATTACACCACTTCCCAATTGATATATATATATATATATATATATATATATTTTAAATGCTTTTCTTTTCCTTTTTATTTATGCATATTTTTTTTTGCCGATCAACACTATCTAAAGTTTGATAATAGGTCAAGGGTGATGCACCCCCGAAACCTAGCACATAATCACTACAGCTTCACCCTCTTTCCTCCCGTCTCCACCCCATCTATTAATCTCAGCCAGCCAAGGCCACCGGTGATGAACATCTCCATGCCAGATACCTGTTTAATTGCCTCTTGGCCTCCATATATCTCTTGCAGAATGATCGATCCTCGTTAATCTCTCTCTAACCCTAAGGTACCTTAGAAGCTGTTGAATTCAAAAGATCAAGCTCGGAATAACAGTCAGTTGAAAGCCATGAGGGGATGAGGAGAACCAATAAAGCCATGAACAAACAATTAGGTATATACATTGTCATATAACACAAGTTTGGTCACTAAGCTCTAAACACATGCTCGCTATAGGAGGAAATTAAAGTGTATGATTATTGCATCCAAACATATTTCCACTTCCTGAAAGTAATTAAGAAAATGTAGTATAATGGTATGAAGGCTGAGGCCATGTGAGAAAAGGGATCCTGAATATGGTGAGACTGTTTAAGAATGTTGTGGCTCATGTACTCATGTGCTACAAAGAGGTATAAACACCCTTAAAAAGAACCCTAAATTAGCAATGCTTAAAAGGACCTTTCTTTCTTTCTTTCATTCTAAGCATGTGTATGATTATTCCTTTGCCTTTAGGACACTCAATGTGAGGCCCCAAAGTAGGGAAGAGAGGAAAAGAAAAGTCCCCAAGTTTATGTATTATATCGATCACCATCTTATTCACTGCCTTGGATTCTAATTAAAGTCCCTAAAAGCATGTGTTTTGGAGGATCCCTTGACCAAGTGCAGACATATTCGTCTGCTCCAGTATGTTTAACCGAGATCGATCATCAGCATAAGTCAGTTCATCAGGCTAATCGAAACAATGTGGGGTTTAATCTGAAACCATTTCGTCTAGCTAGGGTAAAGTCCATCTTTTTCACTCGAAAGTTATAATATTCAAGTTGTTAATAGATTGCAATGATAAAAAGCTATAAGAAATGGGGTAAATTTTGACTCGATCAGACATTTTAGAAGTTATTGACTTATCTGTTAATCATGACTAATAAACAGGGCATCATCAAAACTTTAATCACTACGAAATTTCGATCAGTACTACTTTATAGTTTATACAGGTACTGCAGAACTGTTTGAGTAAAATAGCTGCAAAGATCCCAGATTTTGGTTTAATCAAAGTTATATTACTTATATGTATCAACATGAAAGATATGCAATCTATTATTTTAATTTACATGTTGGTAAAATTTAAGAATTAGGTTTTAACCTATCGTTGTTGACAAGCTGACGCACGCTGTAAATAATAAACAAAAGTAAAATCCATGACAACTGGTATGCAAGGAGAACAGCAAATAATGAAATATTAGATTCGGAACGCTTCTCCTAGCTGATCGATTTCTGGGTTTTAGCGTTTATCGAGCTGTATTCCCAGCAAGGCAGGAGGAAATCAGATCCAACGTTTTCATATATTCACAATTATAATTAACATGGGGTTCTGGGTTTGCTTCTGCAGGTTTGCATATAATTTCTATCCATATGAGTATATGTAATAAAACGTCATCAAGAATCTATATAAATTTGATAACTTAGTAAGGAAATAATCTTTTGAGCGTAAACTACTTCAAACAACAAATCTTTAACTAAGATCGAATCTTAAGTTCTTGACTGCTCAATCGATGCAATGTACTTCTGATTTTACCAAAAGCTAGACTTGAATTTATCTAAAAAAATTAATTCGTGAAAGCCAAATGTTGGTTCTTGAAAAAGAGTTTCGGGATTCTCTAACAGAAGAAGAAAAAACATAATAAGAACTTTCAGTGTATATGAATTCAGATCAGGATTAAACAGAAATGGACTTACTTGGATCATAGAGAATTGGCTCAACGCCTTGGATAGATGTGGTTCTAGCTCGATGCTTGACATGAAAGTTTGAAGCTTCCAAAGGAGAAATCCAAAGGGATAGCATGATCTGAAGCTATCAAGGGATCGATATGATCAGGAAGGCTTTGTTAGCTTAGGATCAATGCGATCCCTTTGGATGCCTCCTCTAGTACTTAATTGCAGTAGTATATGAGACCAACCCAACTCTCTCTTGTAATCTCTCTCTCTCTCTCTCTCTCTCTCTCTTATGGAGAGGGGTAAGTGGAATTTGAGGGAGCCTTCCCTATAAAAGAGAAGGGAGGAGGGGGCTCTAAACAATGAATGAATGCTCTTTTTTGTTTTTGTTTTATGAACTCTCCATCTTCCATGTTACTATTCACTTGTTATTTTCAATCAAATTCATGAGGGAAATGTTTTCCAAAGATATTTATGTAAATTGTAGTCCCTGTTCTCAAACAATCCTGGCACATGGAAAAGCTTATGAACTTTGTGTCACCCATTCCACACTAGAAGTGCCAACAAGTTGGTAGCAGTAGTAATATTAGCTGATGAGGGTTCCTCTTAGATAAATTTTTATGCGTGATTATATTTTCTATATATCTCATATAAGATAGATATATTCTCCTCATCTAAATCAAGCTGATCTGTGGTCCAATCCATGTTTCCTCTCTACAGCAAACTCTTTTTCATGCTTTACTATTGCATTATTATTCCCATATACAAGTCAATGATATGACCATGTACATGATTAATTTGGAAATCAATGTTTAAATGTGACGTGCCAAACTCTATAATGAAGTTCACCAACTTATCAGTTTAACCTCAGGCACTAAATTAAATAAGGTAAAAGCAAAGCTTACATACCAAGAGTTACCGGAATCAGATCCAAAACCACAAAAAGGAGAGAGCGGCCTGCCTAGTCATTTTACATTAAGTTCTTCTCTTCGTGCATCAAGAGTGTGAGGACCTAACCAGAAACAAGTAAAAAAGGAACTTTGGTTCCATATATGGTCGATTTATAGCGACTATATCTCTACTCCAACAAGGGGATTCGAAAAAAACGTAATTCCAAGCCCTAGTGTTTGGCCAAAACAAGGGCGAGTCATCTCAGCCGTCAATCGGCGGGACAAACCTAGGGTTTCCCGGTTGATCACTCCAGAATATCGTGATGGGTGGTGGTGCTAGATCTTGTCCACACTAGTGAAGCATTAGGTGGGGACGACATGAGCACCTTAGCTAGCTGGCTTATCATCTCTGGTGCGCTCTACAGAGACCTGGACATACCCAAAGCAAAACCCTACCACCATAAGAATATTTACTCTCTCTCTCTCTCTCTCTCTCTCTCTCTCTCTCTCTCTCTCTCTCTCTCTCTCTCTCTCTCTCTCTCTCTCTCTCTCTCTCACACACACACACAGATGAATACCAAGGTAGTAGTGGGTATTTGGGTAAAGGTTTTTTCTTGTGGTTGTATTGGAATCAGACCTTCTCTTTACTTACAATGACTCTCTAAAACAAGGAAGAAGAGATGTAGATGAGAAGGCTAAGAAGATAATGAGATGAAAAAGAGAGCAGACCATGTAGCTCTTCTGATATTTCTATTCAATACACAGAGAACAACACATACTTAGGCTTATATCCTAGAACTTTTTTTTTGATGTTGCTGGAACAAGCTAAACCACATATGGCTAGATGCACTAAGCACTTAAAGTAAGGTCAAATAACTATATAATACAAAAAGTCTAAGACCATAATACTTAACTATGAAGTAAAGCAATAAGACAATAATTCTAACACTCCTTCTTAATGTCTTGCTGCTGTACTCCTAGTAGTCCTCTGAGATAGGTGAACCTTTCTTTTGGCAAAGCTTTGGTGAAGATGTCAGCCACCTGATCTTCAGTTTTGTAGTAAACAACTTCAATCTCCTTGTCTTCAACAGCAGACCTGATGAAGTGATACTTCCTTTTAATATGCTTTGTCCTATTGTGAAACACATGATTCTTAGTCATAGCTATTGCAGATTGGTTGTCACACAAAAGAGGAGTTGCATCAGGTTGCAATTCACCAAAGTCTTCTAGAATTCTTCTCAGCCAAATTGCTTGAGAAGTAGCTTCAGCTGCAGATACATATTCTGCTTCAGCTGTAGATAGAGCAACACTGTGTTGCTTGTTAGAACCCCATGAAAACACTCCAGAACCTATTGTAAAGGCATAACCTGAAGTGCTTTTCGAATCATCCAGACTTCCACTCCAATCACTGTCACAAAAACCAAATAACTTTGGCTCAATGTTCCTTCGATACATCAGTACTCCAAAATCAATTGACCATTGAATATATCTCAACACTCTCTTGGCAGTCCCAAGGTGTATTTGAGTAGGACAATGCATGAACCTCGACAAAAGACTTGATGCATACATTATGTCAGGTCTTGTGGCAGTCAAATACAAAAGGCTTCCAACCAAGCTTCTATACACACTTGAATCAACTGGTTTGCTCCTATCTTCCATTGAAAGCTTTTCATTCACAATAAGAGGAGTACCAACAGATTTGCACCCTCCCATTCCAAATTTCTCAAGAATGGATTTAGCATATTTCTTTTGAGAAACAAAGATACCATTTTCTGTTTGAGAGATACTGATTCCCATAAAATAATGCAATAAACCCAAGTCACTCATCTCATATTTTTTCATCATCTCATTTTTGAAATTCAAAACCATCTCCTTACTACTTCCAGTAAACACCAAGTCATCAACATAAATTGAGACAACAAGAATATCAGTGTTACCTTTAGTTTTGATGTACAAGGTTGGCTCATTCTCGCTTCTTTGAAACCCATCTTTAATGAAATGAGAATCAATCTCGCCATACCATACACGAGGAGCTTGCTTCAAACCATATAAGGCCTTTTTCAATTTATACACTTTCTGTTCTTCATTCTCAGTGACAAAGCCTTGAGGTTGTTCAACATACACTTCCTCATTCAACACTCCATTCAAGAAAGCGGACTTGACATCCAATTGATATAGAGACCAATTTTTCTGAGCTGCCAATGCAATTAGAGCCCGGATTGTATCCATACGAGCAACCGGCACATAAGTCTCATGAAAATCAACACCAGGTCGTTGAGAATACCCTTTCGCCACAAGTCTGGCCTTGTTTCTTTGAATGGATCCGTCTACATTCAGCTTTGTCTTGTAGACCCATTTCACACCAATGACAGATTTGTCACTTGGTCTGTTCACCAACTCCCATGTTGAGTTTTTTTCGATCACATAGATCTCTTCCTCCATTGCTTTCTTCCATACCACATCCTTTACAGCTTCTTCAAAAGTTTCTGGTTCAACAACACAAAAGTTACAGCTAGCATACACATCACATAGACTTCTCATCCTTCTTGGAGTTGAGGAAGGAGTTGATGCTTGTGATTGCGGAGATTGAGGACTAGCTGGTTGAGGAGAGTGGATAGGAGACTGAAAATAATCTTCTTCTTCAAACTCTTCTTCTTCATCATCTTCACCCACTTGAAAAGTTGAAATCTGGACAGAATTGCTTTTCCAGTCCCATGAAGCTTTTTCATTGAAGATTACATCTCTTGAGATAACTATTTTTTTTTTCAAGTTGTACAGCTTATAGCCCTTCGTCTGATCACTGTACCCCACAAAGATACATTTCTCACTATTTTCTTCAAGCTTGTGTCTCAGCTGTTTTGCTACAAGAACGAAGCAAACTGATCCAAACTCCCTTAGATGATTGACATAAGGTTTTCTCCTACTCCAAGCTTCAAAAGGTGTCAAATCCTTCACTGCCTTAGTGGGACAATGATTCAGCAAATATACAGCAGTATGAACTACTTCTCCCCAAAACTCATAAGGTAATCTTTTCTCATGTAACATAGACTTTGCCATTTCGACAATAGTCCTGTTCTTCCTCTCGGCTACGCCGTTTTGCTGCGGGGTATAAGCTGCTGTGAGTTCTCTCTCAAGTCCCATATCACTGCAGAACTTGTCGAACTCCTTTGAGTTGTACTCGCCACCCCTATCACTTCGTAGAGTCTTTATCAGAAAGCCACTTTGTCTTTCTACAATCATTTGAAACTTCTTAAACACAGTGAATACATCTGACTTTCGTGTCAAGAAGTAACACCATATCATTCTAGAGAAATCATCAATGAAAGTCAAGAAATATCTTTTACCTCCATGTGTAGCAGTTTCCATTGGTCCACAAACATCTGAATGTATAAGCTCAAGTGGCTTTGAGGCTCTCCAAGCTTTTTCCTTCGGAAATGAGTCTCGATGTTGCTTGCCAACTACACACCCTTCACAGATTTCAGTAGTTTCTTGTATATTTGGTAAGCCATGCACCATATCCTTCTCTTGAAGATGCTTCAAGCTCTGAAAATTCAAGTGTCCCATCCTTCTATGCCACAGCCAAGAATTATTCAGAACATCTACCTTCAACGAAAGATCAAACTTCGACACAGATGTTGAGTAGTTTAAAGTGAGAGGAAAACTTCTGTTTCCTTCCATTCTCACCTTAGCAACAAGTTCACTTCTATCTCTTTTCTCATAAATAGCACAACAATCATCTCCAAAATCCACATAGTAGCCATGCTCTATAAGTTGACCAACACTCAACAAATTCTCAGCCAAATCAGGTACAAGCATCACTTCCTTGATGTACTTTCTGCCCTTCTTTGTTTCCACCACTAGAGATTGAGATAGTTTGCCATCTGCCTTCCTCACTTTTGGAGTCATAGAAATATCTATGTCAACAAGTAGATACTTGTTTGCTGTCATATGATTGCTACACCCACTGTCAACATACCAAACTCGATCATCTTCATGTACAGTTGCTGCATGACAAGCAAAGAAAAGGTTGGCTTCACCTTGTACTTCTTCAATGTAATTGACTTTGTAATTGCATTCCTTTTGAACATGCCCAAATCTATTACAGTTGGAACATTTAGGCTTGCCCTTATGCCAACATATTCCTCTATGCATTTTGTCACAAATCTTGCACTTCTGGAAATGAGTTTATGGTGCAGACACTTCTGGAACAAACTTCTTCTCAAAGGTACTTTTGCCTTTGTTCTTCTGATTTGTACTCTTCCAATTCTTCTCAACTTTAGGCTTGCTTTGCTGAGTGCTTGATTCAGCTTTCCACTTTCCTTTCGAACTCACATTCAAGGATTGAAAGGCTGTTTCAACAGAGTGCTCAACATGAATTTCTAATCACTGATCAAATGCCTTAATCGACCCCTTAAGTTCTTCGATAGTTAGAGATTCTAAGTCTTTAGTTTGCTCAATGACACTAACTATTGTATCATACTTCGGAGACAAACTAAGAAGTAGTTTCTCTACTATTCTACTATCAGCAATATTTTCACCATATGACTTCATTTGATTAATCACATCAGTAAGCCTTGTGAGATAAGCATTCAACAACTCATCATCTTTCATCCTAGCATACTCAAAATCTCTTCTAAGATGCTGTAATTTAACTGATCTAACCTTTGTAGATCCCCTGTACTCTTTCTCCAGAACATCCCAAGCACCCTTGGCTTTAACCTCATTTGAAACTCTTGGGAAGATCTCATCTGATATAGCCATTTGAATGATATAGAGAGCCCTGGCATCATTCTTGATGTTGCTTTCCATTAGCATATTCTCTGCTTCTGTGAGAGTCCTCTCACGATCAGTAACTTGGAATCCTACTTCAACGAATTTCCAAAGACCATGAGAGGTGAAGAGTGTTCTCATCTTAACCCTCCAATAGTCATACTGCACACCATGGAAGACTGGAGCTGAAAGACTTCTCTCATTAAATTCGTTTGACATTGAAATCTGAATCTACAGATTTTTTTTTCTCAAATTCACAAACGCCCAAAACTGTATTGATCTAATACAACTCTGATACCATATTGGAATCAGACTTTCTCTTTACTTACAATGACTCTCTAAACATACAAGGAAGAAGAGATGTAGATGAGAAGGCTAAGAAGATAATGAGATGAAAAAGAGAGCAGACCATGTAGCTCTTCTGATATTTCTATTCAACACACAGAGAACAACACATACTTAGGCTTATATCCTACAACTTTTTTTTTGATGTTGCTGGAACAAGCTAAACCACATATGGCTAGATGCACTAAGCACTTAAAGTAAGGTCAAAGAACTATATAATACAAAAAGTCTAAGACCATAATACTTAACTATGAAGTAAAGCAATAAGACAATAATTCTAACAGGTTGTTGGCTTATACTGTCTGCGATGTGATCTGGAAATATTGTAGGGTACGTTTCTGGTTCACCTTGGAGGACAGACATGGATGTCCCTGGTTTGTACGTAGGACACAAAGGGGTCATCTTCTCCCAGGCTTTGTAACCCTTCTGTTGGAGCACCAGGACGTACGTACCCACCAGCTTGAATCAACCTGCACCCAATTGGCATTTGGTGCCCTAGTTAGCTTTATCGATTTCGTTAATGTTATAGTCAACCTTCTTCTGCATGCGCCAGATTCATTACTTCATTCACTAAGTGCCAACTTCCACTCACAGTAATAAGTCAGTCAGTACCCAGTTCCCCATGATGATGATGGTGAATGATAGCACTAATTTCTTAACCAAAAAGGCTTAGTTCTGTGTGGATCAGGCTAAGCTTTGTTAAGGCTGAGACTGTAGGGAGTTGAGCGTTTCATTTCTTTCTCTATATATCGATCTTTCTGAGCTGAACGCCCGGCCTACTCGTCGATCACGGTTCTGGATCAAAATGAATACTTCATTATTTGAGGTGGTCAGTGGTCACCTGCCTGCAGAGCTATTAGATGAGAGTAGCCGCCTGCTTGTTCTACTTAGTTTTGTGATATTTTTTTTTTTTTAGTTTCCCCTCAATTTCTCAGTTTCTTTTGGACTATAAGTTGAGTTATTTACAAGCATCTTCTGGAATTGAAGGTCCTACATAGAAGAGTCTCTTCTACTGTTGCTTTAAGTGAATGTTGGAGCTTGGACCACAACCATTGGCACCATTATGAATACCCAAGTTGAAAAGCTTTTGTATTGTCGATCCATTATCATTTTGTATCTCACTCAAGAGGGAATAGTGTACATAAGAAATCGATTATCTATAGGCTTTTATTTAAAGAGAAGAAAAGAATAAATCATGCGCTTGTTTGTGATTGCTTATGTATGGGAGGAATGAACTTCCAACTCTGTTTCAAATAGCCAGCACTTTCTCAAATTTCAAAGCAGATCGACCCAGAATAACTAAGGAAATATAACTTGAATGAGTAGAATGTACTAGACTGCCTGACCTACGGTTATTTCGACCGCAAATCAACCCGGAAAAACTATGTTGTTTGAAGGCTTTCTCTGAGACACTAAAGTTATATACAAGTGATGTAGTATGGAAATTTGAATTCCTAAGCAAATAGCATACCATTTTGATTGCCATATATATTATGTAATATGTTACTGCTATTCCTAGATCCATCAAGATTATGAGATGAAGAATACCAACAATAACAGCTATGTTTTCAGAGGGTACATGCATACCTAATGCATCTGGGGTTGCTCGCACATTACTTACACGAGTGTCCCAACCTCACATGGACTCAATTTAGGAAGGTTTTGGCCAAAGGACAATTATCAATTAGCGTTTAGGACACCTTCCAACCCCACAACCTCTATTCCCCCCCCCCCCCCCCCCCCCCCCCCCCGACCCCCCGACCCCCCAAGTTGTTAATTTTGCATCAAAGTCGATAGCTTTCAAAAGCGTACCAATCAGTGGGACAGATATGTTTATAGGATTTGGGACGATTACACAGAAAGTCTGGTAAGGAATTAGGGTTTCGGGGACCCTCATATGCAGGCAATTACGGGTTCATCATATTAACGTTTTCCTTTCCAGACGGTAGTCGGCAGATTAGAAACTTAGCTAGGAACTACTGTAGAGTGACAGTAAGAATGAATATCTGTATAAACTTTTCACTTTCACTCTTGAGATTTTGATTCGATCTACTGGAACAATTGATCTGCAGGCAGGAATATATAGATGGCTTTCTTTGTCCAAGGTAAAAGCTCTCACATTGTGCATTAGCTGAGTCATGTCAGAGAGATCGACCAGCCAACTGAAATGGAGCCACTATAAATTTCCAACCCTTGTAAAACCCAACTCGAATACGTTTGCAGGGCTTTTATGTCTGTCTAGAAATGGCAGATCGAAGAGAAGTTGGTTGGTCCATTCACTTTGGTGGGTTGGAGAGCATGCACACCTCACTTGGTGTTCGTGAGTTCGTCACTTGTCATCATCGATCATCATCTTGGCTCCTCCAATGATATTGATCGATGCTTATACCAATATCTAAAGTGGTCGACTTTGGCGTTTGATCTTTCTATGAATGTGAGAAATCATATGCTTTCTTTCCTTATTTCTTTTGCCATATGTGTCAAAGCAATGAAAAATGTTATGAAAGATAGGTGAGCCAAGTTTCTTTTCAGTGTATAGTCAGTGTCATATGGATGGAGGATGGGCCCCGCACGCAGGAGAAATGAAGAAGGCATGGAATATATAGATAGGGAGTAGTTCTAATGAGGACCACTAAGTTAAGGACTAGTTAATGACTTTTTCGTTTCACCCATTTTTCGATCGCATATTCACATCTCGACCGTCTAGTTTGTAGATATATATATGAGTGATCATCTCTACAAATTTTCATCCAAATTGAAAATCGTTAAGGCAATCATAAATATGATTTACCAATTATAAACTTGAACGGCTCTTGTTTGACAGATTTGGATTGTCCATTGATTTGATTTAGTTCGATCCCTTAATGATCACCAATTTTGCTGAAAATTTGTATAAGTGATCTACTTATATAGACCTAAAATTTGAACGATTGAGATGGAAAAATGTAATTGAAAAGTGGGTGTAATAAACGATTAATGAGAAAGTCCTCAACTAGTCCTTAACTTAGTGGTCCTCATTAGAACCCCTCCCTATATAGATATGCTCATGTTCTTTTCAAATGTCTCACTAATATTTGGAGTTTCTAGTACGAGTAATGCTAGCATTGCTTAAATTTTCACTAGAATATATACATCATAGTCATAAGTCCTAACTCAATTTTTAACCTCCCCAAACAAATTAGGAAGAGAATTAGTATTTTCTTGCTCGTTAAGATTTATTTCTCATTTCTCGTTTTCTACGTGCATAACATTAAGATTTTCTTTTTTGAATTGTAAAAAAACAAAATTGTAAAACGAAAATCCCTTCAAAACCCATCATCATTTGGTCTAGTGACGTAATCTGTAATTCATATGTGGTAGGTTATGAGTTTGAGTCACAAAATGCTAGTGGGTAGCATTTATGTTGTTCATCAAAATATGTAAAAAGATGCCTTCAGCTTCACCAAGGATGCAATCATGCAAATCCCATCCTTTAATTTCCTAGTTCCACAACATATATAATCGGCATGGATGTGAGAAACTAGACATAATATGCCAAAATGAAGATGGCCGCTGTAATAAACATTGTTATGTGGATCATGCTTAGCAAAAGTGCAAAACTGTACCATATCATCAAAGGGGTTTTATCCTTCATTTTTCCCCAAAGGACACAGTACTCCTCCGCATTAGACATTTAAACTCTTTTAAGTTTTTAACAGAATACTCTATTACGGTTTGATATAATATTCCTGAATGGAACTAGAGACAAGACCTACACACTACAATAATTCATAATACTTGATTAACAGATTAAGTTGATTCTTAGGTCAAATGTTGTTTATTGTAGATTTTGTAGCTAAATTGTATCACAGAAGACCACACTACGTGTGTACAACGATATATGAATTGTTCTCGCAATTGTCTGTTTAAAAAGGAAGAAACAAAGAGAAAGATTACTATATTTGTTTTGACGCATTATACCAAACTCCGTTGTAGTCTAGTTGGTCAGGATACTCGGCTCTCACCCGAGAGACCCGGGTTCAAGTCCCGGCAACGGAAACTGTTTTTTTTTTTTTTTGCTTCTCTTAATGAAAAGACTGTGGTGCTAAATTTTAACATCCAGTCTTAAAATTACATTCAGCTGGTAATTTACACTGAACAATATCCAATCTATTACAAGTATGGGGTATATATGCATGTGATTTACATTTACAAACGAATCAAGCAAATATTTCATCTAAGCTAGTTCAAACTTCAAACCTGACCATCAAGAAACCTCAAAGTCAATAATCATCACCGGCTTCCCGGCTGACCCAGCATCATGTGATTCATGTCACTTTCTCGGGGAAGCTAACAATCTCTGATCAGCTACCATCCTTTTGTCACTAAATCTTCTAATAAATTCGTCTTTCTTCTTTGTTGTTCTTGATCTCGGACTAGTACTTGAGCTTTGGTATTCTTTCAACGTTGGAACTGCGTACCATCCAATAGAGGTGCATAAAATCGCAATAGATCTCCCAAACACGGCCAACAGAACCAGAATGAAGATCACAGCCACCGGAAGATAAATACTAGGCATCATCATCCCCACGTCCGAGCGCTTCTTGTACACCCTTTTCTTAGTTAACTCATCGGAAGCCGTCACATGTTTCTTGGCTTCTGTAGTCCGGTTGGTACTTACAACATGCTTTTCATGGCGATGAGGACTACTACCACCACTCTTGGTTTTGTCATCCTTCTTGTCCTTGAGAATAACCACAATCGGGACAGGAACACTGTCATCTGGTTTTTTGTACACGAAGTGAACTAAGGTTTCATCTTGAGAGCCTGTTTGTGCATAGATCTGCTGCTTCTTCTCTTCTAGCTCGGCCATAACTGCAGAGAACTTCTCAAGGCCAATATTTGCATAGGGGTTCTTGTTGTCCCTGCTATTGATTCTATGTAAAAGGCCAGTGCTTCTTCTTGGTCTTGATTTTTTCGGCGTCGAATATGGACTGTGATCAGTAACAGGTTCATCATCATCTACGTGCTGGCTAAAATTTCCACAGCTGAAAGGGCTAAACATTCCGTTCAAGCTGAGTGTTTTCAGGGTTGGAAATTCTCTTTGGTTTGATTAATGGAAGAGATAAGGAGGATAAAGACCTATATATTAATGAAAGGCCTGCTGAGAACAATACATTTCTGATCAAATTAATTAACCGAGACTAGTCAAATTAGAGGTTTGAAATGAAAAACAAAAATTTAGAGAAGCTTCAAAAGAATCCGCATCATGGATTTTGGTGTGTTTGACTTGCTTGTTGAAGAGGCAAGACTATATAAGGATATCTAGAATGAGAGTGTTATATATAAGCCAAAGGACAAAGGAAAGATGAACAAGCAAACAAGATTAAGCACATTTATCTACTTCTTTACCTTAATACTAGTCATCTAGCTAATAATTGAAATGGTCCAAGATTAACGTCATTCTATTTTATATAAGATTAATTACATTTAAGAGGATCACAGGCCTAGACGTAAATTATTGTCTAGAAAGGGAGCATTGGAGTATCAAAGAGTGTATTAGATGTTTGTTCTGGGAAAAAAGAAAGTTGATCGAGTCTCTACTATTTAGTGGCAAAAACAAAGGCGTATATTGAAATCTCGTTGAGGTAGATTGAATATGTAATAACAAATCCATTTAGTGTAACTTACAAAATACATGAACAGATATAGGTAGGAAAATTATATCATTAGTAAAATGTTAGACCTCAATGTCGTCATCAATTCATCCATACTCAGGGGCGGAGGCATTCACAGGCCTTGGATGGCCTTGGCACCCCCAAACTTGGAATTATATACATATATTCTCATGTTATTCTGATACAAATGATCTTCATCTCAGTCTATCTCATGTGATGGCACCCCCAACTTGGTCGGCCCCTGTTAGTTTTAAATTCTGGCTCCGCCTCTGTCCATACTATAAACTATTTTGAATGGCATGACCCGACAGGTCAGATGTATGTGACACACAGAAGAAGGAGAGTTTAGAAGGGTTTGTGTCATTTTCAAGCTCCCAAAGCCTACAAGGCAAAGCAAATTAATCAATAATATCTACTTGTAAAATAGCCATGCGTGGTAGTTGTTTTATCTAAGATTGTTTGCAAATTGCAACTTCACATCATATCAGTTTTTAATGAAGGATGACATTAATTAATCTGGTAAGTCGTTTTTGCTTATTCAGTCTGAATTCATATAATGCAGTACGTGGCCAAACACACAGATTCTGGACAAGGCTTACTGTCATGTATATGTGTTGGGAGTCGTCTAGAAGTTCGTTTTATCTTCACTTTGGGTTTGAAACTTCGCTAATAAAAGAACTGTCCTTCCTATTTGTATTCCATGCAGAATTAATACAGAAAAATCGATATCCTAAGAAAACGAGTATATATGTTCACACGAGAGAATTTTAGACGGGAGACAAATGTAGGATCACAGATTCACATCCAGAAATAGGACTTTCCTAGCTTTCAATATCTATAGACAGAATAATATATATATAAGACTACAACTGCTAGCTGCTGCAACTAAAAGTCTAAAACACGTCGCTCTTTCAACACTTTGAGTCTGCTGTCTGCACATAAAATTTTATACACATTGGCAAAGGATACGACGTCTTCCACAAGTCTGTATCATCTAGAAACACACATATATGTACATATATATAGGGCCCTTCTAACGAGGGATCTCTTTTTTTATTCATTTATAGGGATAGGTCCACACCATTAGATCTGTTTTTTAATGGGCTTGAATGGTTGAGATTAAAACAAAAAACTTAACACTTATGTCAAACCTACACCGTTCAATATTATTAATTAAAAATAAATCCCTCATTTGGATGACTTAACGATCACCAAATTTTCTAAAAATTTGTAGAAATGATCTACTCATATAGCCCAACGAACTGAACGGTGAAGATTTGATTTTGTAATCGAAAAGTTAGTCAAATGATCTATCCCTAAAAATGAACAAAAAAATGATCCCTCATTGGAAGGACCCTGTATATATATATATATGTATATATATATATAACATCTTATGAACATAACTAGACTATCTATTCTTACGTGGTTGTGTGCGTGTATATATGCATATTGCATACGCAGTTTGGCATGATGAGCCATCTAGCTGACTGTGACAAACTCACATAAAATACTCTCCCGTCTAGCTAGGGTAAACTCGTTAACTATATCTCATTAGGCAATCACACAATTGTAAAACCATCAAACCAACAAAAACACCACTTTTTAGCATACAGTGAAACACTACGTACGTACTTGAAACAAATACGAAGTTAAGTGGTTGTATCTTTAGACATAACTTCCTAACTCTGGTAAAATTAATCGTCATTATGCTGAAGCAGTCAACGATGGTAGTATCATTTTCATTACATTAGGTGATTTAGGTTAATAGCCCTCAAAGATTTCCAATATAAAATGAACAATACTCAAACTACCTTGCAGAATCAAGGACAGTAGGATACTAGTCACATAGTAGTACATTGTGACCAAAGCCACAAGGCTATCAAGAGTATGAGAATCCAATTCCAAAGCCCAATTACAAGGCCCAAGTTTGGAAGTTGAGCACCAGCAGTCCAGAACTAACAAACAGACGGCGACGTTTTGCGTGTCCAAGGATCACGGGACACGTCGAACATATATAAAAAGAAAACGGCGAGACTAAAACCGGAATCCGAAACGTCAGCGAGGAGGAAAACGCAGTACCCGAATTAATCTCATTTGCAGTTAAAAGAGGTAGGTCGGTGTGAGAGCGGTTAGGTTCCTTTTAAAAACAAAAAACCGAAACACACAACAAACCCAACAACCTCAAAATCAAAATGACAGTCCCAAACGACGCCGCTCCTCCCAGCCCCGCCGAGCCGGGCGAGTCACTGCCACACGCCGATGAGGGCGGTGAGATCGCCGCTGGGAAAGTGAGGGGATCGTGGTCGCCGAAAGAGGACGAGCTGCTCACTCGGCTGGTCACCCAGTTTGGCGCCAGAAACTGGAGCGTCATCGCCAGAGGAATTCCGGGCCGCTCCGGCAAGTCTTGCCGTCTCCGGTGGTGCAATCAGCTCAATCCCGGCGTAAAGCGCAAACCTTTTTCCGGTAACCGCCATTTGCTCTTTGGATATTGGGTTTCTTAAGGAGTAAAGATTGTGTCTTTAAATTTCTTTTGATCAAGTGAATACTGAATTGTTTGTTCTTCTTAAAGTTACTTTTGTGTTTAGTTTTTGAAGAAAGTCTGTGACTTTGGAATCTGGGATTGTTATGATGACTGTTTCTAGTGTGTTAATGGATAGAGAGACTGTTGCTGATTACCAATTGGGATTGGTAATCAGTTGGAATCATAGCTGAATGCTTTGTCCTGGTTACTGATGTTTATCTAGAGTGACAGTTGCTTCTGTATTTGCATCGTCTTTGTCGTTCATTCTGTGAAGAAAGTTTGGAACTTTCTGTTATGGAATGTTTTGGAGCTGGTTACTTATGGAGTGAGTTTTGTAACTCGTTACATTTGTTGGAAATACTTGTGTTTAGTCGAACACCGACTACATACTTTATTAAAACTTGTTAGTTTTGACTATGTTAGATTGCTATGAGTAGCAGTGAGAGGCGAGGGACTTGATGAGTTTTAGCTGTGTAAGTGTAATTCAGCATTAGAGAGTTTATGCATTTAGTCTAATGTAGTATGAGAATGGTTTAAATTTTGGTGACTGTAATTGTTAAACCATATGATGGCTCCTGTGTGTTTATTTATCTTTTGTACACAAAATAGAACATGAAAGTTCCTATTGTGGTTATTTTTAAGTTCATATGGACATCTATACTCATGTATGTTGTTTTTAGTATTTTAAAGTTTGCAATTTTGTATTGGTTTGAGGGAACTCTTGATTCTGCATGTATTTTATTCAGGTAGAACTATATGTCATTCGGCTACTTTTTAAAATATGAATAAGGCTGAGTTTCTTATTTTTGATAAATGCTGAAAGTTCTGGAGGACTTATTATGGCGTGATACTTCTGATGGAACAAGTTAAAGTAAAACATTTGTGTCTATCTTAAAGTTCTTGTATACTTTGGCTGTATCATTATGGATTTTATTCAATATATTTATAATTATCAACCTCCAAGGAATAAACTTTAGAAGCTAAAATGTAGGTGGATTTTTGTTGTTGTTTGGGACTGCCATTAAGATTTAGTATCAGTATCATGTCCGTTCTTAATGATTGTGTTTCTGTGTGAGTTTTTTCTTGTCACCACTCCCCTTGTTCCTCTTATCAGTTTGCTCATATGTTGCAAGTGATTCAGGTTACAAAGCATTTCATTTCTGCCATCATTAAGAGATAATTTCTATGATTTTGTTGATGCATACTTATCCATCTTGCTCATATGTTGCAAGTGATTCAGGTTACAAAGCATTTCATTTCTGTCATCATTAAGAGATAATTTCTATGATTTTGTTGATGCATATTTTTCCATCCCCTGTTCCATACATGCTTTTTCAAACTTGTAAGTAGTTCTTTAATTGATGCAGATGAAGAAGATCGTATCATAGTTGCAGCTCATGCCACTCATGGGAACAGATGGTCGATAATTGCAAAGCTCCTTCCAGGTAGAACAGATAATGCAATTAAGAATCACTGGAATTCTACTTTAAAGCGTGGGAGGAAGTATATCCCTCGAACTAGAGACATGAAGGAAGACAGTGGTGTAGAGAGATCAAAGACATCCTATGAAGAAACCGTGTCAGTTGGCAATATCAGTTCAGTCAGGACTCCTGAAGGAAGAGAAGTCTTTATAGTAGACAACAGCTCTAACCAGAACCAGGACAGTGTTGGTGTAACTGAATTGAAAGATAATTCAACTCTTGTTGCTGAATTAAAAGAAGACTCTGCCCTCTGTCGTCCAGTGGCACGAGTCAGTGCTTTTAGTGCTTACAACTCTTCAAATGGCTCCGTCGTTCCAAGGCCAGTCCCAATTCCTGGCCCTTTGGTCCAAACGTCTAAGTTAAATTTAGACTTTTGCAACTCACTTGAGGGTGACTGCAATGAGCCTATGGTTCCTCTGCATTGTGGCCACGGTTGCTGTGATCGAAGGCATGGGCATTCTGGAAGCTCATTGTTGGGGCCTGAGTTTATTGACTATGAGGAGCCTCCCTCCTTCTCCAGCCCTGAATTCATCTCTTGTGCTACAGATGAGAACAATATTGCATGGATTAAGAGTGGCCTTGAGAATCGTGAGACAATAAGAGTAGCAGAGAATGTAGCAAGCCAGAGATTCTCACAAGGGGCACTTACTACTCCGCAAATGGGGTATTATGAAATGAATATGATGAATGGCCACGTGCGCTTTGTGGATGGACAGAACAGGCTAATGGCGGGTATGATGACAGAAATGCTTTCAACCCAGATGCCTAGACAAACTTTTGCCAGGCCAACTGAAGTTAAGGGATTGAGCTAGAAGTCATCACTGGTTTTCCTAATCATGGGAGGAGAAATATACAGGTTGATTTTAAAGCATATTATGAATACAAAACTTTTTGGAATCTCAGAGTTCTATGGGTTACACCAAGATATAAATGAGGATTACCCGCTTTGCTTGTGGAGAATTTTGTTTCTACCTTCAATTTCTCTTTGAATATATATGGACTTGACCAGATATTACAATATCAGACTTGCTCCGTTTTGTTTCAAAATCTGGAGCATCTCCTATCCCATTTAGAGTCAGGAAACAAAAACGATGGCTTAAGGTGTCGCATGAATTTCTTTACCTTGTTGTACTTCTACCCTTTTTCAGCGACAATTTTTCAAGTTTTACTAAAGCTTGATGTATGATGTTGCAAATTTTAGGTAAAAAGTTACCTTCAAATAATGGTGAATAATGATTCAGATCAGGAAAATATCATGAACAATGATGGACCAGCTGTGGATGTACTCTGTGCCCCACCTATGTTCTTGAATCAAACTGAGAACTCCCTCCATGTCACATACTATACTTTCACAGTCGAAAATACCCTCCAAATAACCATGGTAATAATCAATTCTATGGGGAAGCTCGAATTTATGGTCTCTATAAGGTACACTCGACCCGCCTCAGAAACAAGACTGGGTCTCTGGGTGGTCATACATAAACTAGAAAACAAAGACTGTTGGTCACTTGGTCGTCATGTCAGTTACGCAAGTGAACCCAGAGAAGTAGATTAGAAAAAAGAAACACAGGAACAAGACAGAGGTGTACATCTGCTTTTGGTGGCACACATTTTCTGTGACCACTGACCTGTGTGATAAAAAAAGCAAGCACAGAGCACAGTCCTTTCAGGTCACCTCAATCACTTCCTTCACTAAATTCCCATTATTTCTTTCTTCAGATTAACGCCGGAAGCACAATATTGACGGATTAAATCGACGGTTTTCAGCTTTAGAATTGCACTTCGAAATATTATTTGTAGCTCATTTAGAACAATCTAATGAACACAATCTAATTTTTTTCGATTGTAATACTATAGATTATGTGCTTTTTTTTAGAGGAATAACAGAATTTATTCAGAAAGAAGGAGATTACAAAACATGAGAATTATCGGTGAAGGAAAAAGATTCCCCACTCATTTCCCTACTACCAGAAACAGTTACGGGTCTGTCACTAACAATGACATCCATGAGCCGATCGGGCCCAACCCCTAACCAAACTAACTGCCCATTTAATCGGGCTACATACTTAGCCACTACATCAGCCGCACCATTCGCAGTCCTAGAGACATGAGAGAGTTTAGGACTACCAACAGCAACCAACAGAACTCTAACTCGATCAACCAAAATCTCCTCTTCAGTAAAACACTCACCAGCCTCATTCACTACTCTCACAGCCTCTAAACAATCACATTCAACCTTCTCTAACAACCAATTATGTTCTACTACATGTTCCAATCCCTTACATGCTTATAATGCTGATAAAGCTGAAAGAGAATCGGTAATCAAAATTGTGTCACATGGCGTTTTACTGTTCTCAATGAGAGTGGCAATGTCACAGTATATTTTCTCTGTTTTGATTACCAAAAAAGGCACTAAACTTGGCGAAAATATAACCAAAAAGCAGAGTACGAGTCAAAAGTCGCTTGGTTTGGGGCACACAAATAAAGCCTCTACATGTTTCCTCTGCCCATTGCAAAATATTTATTGTATTCCCTTATTTTTGCGTATAAAAATCTTTCCTTGATCTTTTTCCCTCCTCAAATTTCTGTTCAGTCTCTGACACAGAAAAATAAGTGAGTTAGAGAGAGAGACAGGGGAGGAGGGTTGGGATCACCTACCGCTCCAACAGTAGTAACAGTGAGTCAGTTGCTCAAAATATAAGAGAAGCACCCTACTTGGGATTGAAAGAAGTCACCTTTGAGCTTCCTGGGGGAGCATTATGATCTGAGGCCCTCGGAGTAGCCATTACATGAAGATTCTGGTTCTCTCTCTGGGTCTTGAAAATGGCATCCAAAACCGAAGTTGCAGTTGTTGATGTTGAGCAAGGAGGTCGCCGGAGCTACTCGGATTCCGGGTCAGATGAGGAAGAGGAGGAGGAGAAGCAGAGGAGGAGCTCATGTGTGTCTGGGAGTACTGAAGAGATTGTGGATGTGAGTGAGGAGTCTACAGAAGAGGAGGAGATGGATCTGGAATGTGGAGGGGTGCCTGCTGAAGTGAAGGTCCACGTGGCAAGAGTGAAGAGGGATTGTAGGATTTGTCATCTGAGTATGGATGCAACTAATCATGAATCTGGGATTCCTATTGAGTTGGGGTGTTCTTGTAAGGAGGATTTGGCTGCTGCACATAAACAGTGTGCCGAGGCCTGGTTCAAGATCAAGGGTAACAAGTAAGTTTTTTTTTTTACCAATTTAGACCCATAAAGGCGAATTTTTTTGTGTTCTTGGGCTTACCCAGATTTTGGTTTTCACTTGATGTTTATGGAATGTGATTACTGTGCCATGCTTGTGTACCTATTTTGCTATTTGGGTTTGATTGTTGTGTTACTCTTCTGGGAATCTTTGATTTTGTTGTTGTGTTCTGTGTTTTGGGGAAGTAGTCTTGCTTAATATGAGAAACTGTGCAAACTTAAATTAGGATACAATGTGTACTACTTTATAAAGGCAAAAGCATAGCATCAACATTAATAAAGAGGAAATATGAAGCACTAGCCGTCCTGCATGGTTTTCCAACTATGCAAATTTGATTCTTCTCCATTCATTTCATGTTGAACATCAACACGTTAGCATTTCACTCACTGCTTTTGCCAACCTTTTTTTTCTTACTTTTCTTGCTTAGACAACCCGGTTGATGATGTTAGTTTATTGAAGTCAAATAATTTGGCTCTTGCAGAAACACTGCTTTGAGTCTGCTGTCCATTTACTAAACTTGTTTTCATAAGCTTGAAAACATTTATATGCACAATTTTGTTCATGCTATATATTTTTAGGAAGTCAAGTGCTTTTAACCAATTCCTTTTTCTGATATGAGCATAGTCTATACTAAGAGTAGTAAACTAGTAACATGGTGTCTTATGATGACTGATCACCAGATGGAGTGGTCTGTATTGATACAGGCACCACGAATGAAGTGGAAACTCGTGTTGATTGACCTGTCTAAAGTAGCATGTAATTGGACTCGGCCTTAGTTTGCAGTACATGACTCACCAGAAGAGATGTGCTCTTTGATTTTTCTGTATGCTATGTAGAATCCATTACATGGTCAGATATGTGGAAATAGTTATCTCAATATGATAACAAATGTTGATGAAACTTCAGGGTTCATCATGTTGCAAACGCCAAAAAATTATCTACTCTGGCTAATCGTTTTGGGTGTTTTTCCTTTTTCTTGTACTACTTGGTAAAATAAAATAAAAAATCATGATTTTGGCATTTCACCCATGCTTACATGTCCATTGATTATATTCCCTTGTCTCCTCAAGCTGGTTATTGCATATTCTGTTCCAGAACCCTCATTCAGGCTCTAAATGGTTGGCATATCACTATTAATATGGATTTGAGCCTATTGTTCCTTCTTACGTCAGTCAAGAACAAATGTGAGTTGAACCATGACATCTATTTGTTTCCTGAGATTCAAATTTGGTGGAACCACTAGGATTTCTTTTCAGATCCCAAAATCAGTTTTGTTTCACTTAGTATTGATTTGTTGATTGGAGCAGAGTCAAGATCGATTTACAACAATTGTGGGACTCAATAACTTTAATTGCATACTGCACTGGATGGCACAGAGAAAATGATGGGAACTGTAGAGATATAGAAAAAAAAGTCTTCTTTTATTTGTTTATTTATTAACATGCCCTCCCCTTGCAAAATCCAATGTAGTTAGGACTGCATCTAGATGTTCCCTGAGGTTTAACTTAGGTGGAAGCACTCAAACTGCGTTTTATCTAGCGTTTTCCTTTTTTATTTATTTATTAACATATGCTCTCCCCTTGCAAAAACCAATGTGGTTAGGACTGCATCTTGATGTACCCTGATATTCAACATAGGTGGAAGCACTCAAACTGCGTTTTATGTAGCGTTTACCTGTCTAATCCCAAAATCAGCTTTGTTCTTTTCATCATAGCACCGTTGATGTCTTGATTGGAGCAGAGTAGAAAGTGGTTTACAATGAATTTTGGGACTCATTGACAGCTATATTGTTTAAAATGCATGTTTAACTGGAAACTACAAGTAAAACAATGTGACACTGTACAGATATAGGGAACAAAATGGTTGTTTATATATATATATATATATATATTCTATTTTTTCTTTATTTCCTACTTTTCACTTTTTACAAGGTCTATCTCACCTATAAGCTATAGGTATTTTTTTTTTTTTTGGAGTGGATAAATCCCCTGGAGACTGGAGTTATGGTTGAGGACTAATATGAATACGGAAACATAACTGAAACATAAATTTTACTTTGCTTGCACAATTCTTTCTGTCTTCTTTTTCTGGTTTTCTGTTATAAGCTGATAATCTATTTTATGTATTAATGAGAAGTGAGAACTGCAAAGTGCATTGCATCTCATTATCTTGTAACTACTATTCTTTGCTCAGTATGTTAGTAAAGGGAATATGGTAGAAGCCACTTGTTAAAAGATAATTGTTATTGCTCTAACATTGCATTATTGAAAACTGTAGTTGTATGCCTTGTATCTTACCTTGATTTGGTATACATTGTTTGCAGTGTAATTGGATTTACATATACTTGTCAATCGAAGAATCTTAGTTGATTCAACTTGTCCATCTTTTCTGACATCATGTTAGGTGCATTTATGCCTTGATTTTGTTCAGTCTATGCAATATAAGAGGGTATCATACTTTTATATAGCTATTCATTCCTCAAGGGAATGACATATAGGCAGTTCATATTGGAAATAATTTGCATTTCTTCTGTGGTTTTTGAATCAATGCTTAATGTTAAGGAAGATCTTGTAGCCTGATGTGCAAGTTTGGTGACTAACTAAGTATTGAGTAAATGATAACTTGTCCCTTCCAGACCATAGTTGTGGTTTCATATGATACATATATTGACTCGACTTCACTGCAGCAGTAGAAAGCTGGATTATTGCATTATATTGACAACACCTAATCTAGAAGCCCTCCTAGACAGTATGGGAAATGACGTTTTAAGTAACTGTTTATTTGTTTGCAGCATAACATATATGCTATCTAGATAACATATATGCTATCTAGATTATCAAATTCATTTTGGTCTAGATTGAATAACTCTTTGCACTTGGCCAAAAACATTGGAGGAGTTGCTTATCAGTTATCACATGCTTCCTTGGGCTGCAGTTGCCATTTTTTCTGTATATCATTACTTCTCAACTTCATTTCTAAAATATTATCAATTAATTGCAGAACCTGCGAGATATGCGGCTCAACTGCACGCAATGTTGCTGGGGTGAATGAAGCTGAGTTGGCAGAGCAGTGGAATGAAGCAAATGATACTGCAATGCCACCAGCACCAGTTACCACTACACAGCCAGCAGAGAACCGAAACTTCTGGCAGGGTCATCGGTTCCTCAACTTCTTGCTAGCTTGTATGGTCTTCGCCTTTGTCATCTCTTGGCTCTTTCACTTCAATGTACCCTCATAAGAAGGCATTATTCTACAGCGATGATAGAGAGGTAACAAACAAGCACCTTACCAGCTCTGGAGTAAGCTTCTTCTCGATCTTCGCCTTTGTTTGTATATTAGTAGAGCCTAGCTTCAGCAGGTTGTTGTAATTTATGTTATTGTTGAATTCGATTCGCAACTCGATTAGCACCAGTAGGTTGTTGTACTATCATAACTTCGGATGCTTTACTCTGGCCAGATTGGATGAACAACCACCTAATATAATATATATAAGATTTGTGGCATGTGCCTTCCATGGTATTGCCATTATTTCTCACATTTTGGTATTTGTATTAGCTGCATAAGCCAGATAGAGATCCACAGTCTGCAAAGCAGTTAGTTCCAAAGAATGTCAAAGTTGATCTATTTGAGAGTATAGAAAGCAAATCAAACGCTTGTGTCTAAAACTAGTTGGGGTTCTGAGTGAAAGTGCTCTTGGCTTTCAAGGAACTGGTCAAGGCTTCTGTCATTAAGCATATTGAGAGTGATGATGATGGATTAAGATACATTATAAACACCAATATTGTCTCTTGATCAATCTAGCTCGAGAGAGGTCTTACCGCTAAGCAAGCCTTTCTCTTTCTGCAACAAGCATCTCCTGTAGTGCCATGGGGTAAGCTGCTATGGTCTAAATTTATTTTGCCTCGTATGTCTTTGCATGCTCGGAAGGTTATGTGAGGTAGAGTAATTTCAGATGATCTTTTGCAACGTAGAGGAGTTGCACTAGCTTCATGGTGTGAATTTTGTGGTAATAGTATTGAATCTCTAGATCACATCTTTCTCCATTGTTCGTTTGCTGCGTCAGTTTGGAATCACTTCATTTACATTTTTGAAATTGGCCTTGTTCCAAACACAATTGCTAAGGTTTTTATTTTGGGTTTAGACATGGAGAGGAGTCCTTAGCTTAAAGAACTTTGGTTAATATGTTTCATCACTACTATTCTCTAGTATATCTGGCATGCAAGAAATCAGATCAGGTTTGAGAGCAAGACATTTTCAGTTGTTGGGGTTTGTCGCCTAGTTTCAGGGCATATCCAAGTTTTTAGTAGACTAGCAACTGGTCACATGCATAATACAATTCGTGATTTGCGTATCTTGAAATGTTTTGGTGCCTATTGTAGATCGAGGCGTATACCTAGAATGGCTGAGGTCATTTGGCATCCCTCATTCAGTGGATGGATTAAGATAAATTCAGATGGTGTTTGGAAGCATGAAGAGGGTATTGGAGGTTTCGGCGCTGTTTTTCGTGATTATAAAGGTCAGTTTGTTGGAGCTTTAACTTCTAATATTGATATTCCTAGTTCCATTGCGGCAGAGGTAATGGCAGTGATCACAGCTATAGAGCTTGCTTGGGTTTGTGATTAGAAGCACATTTGGTTGGAGATGAATTCTTCTATTGTACTTGACTATATCTGCTCTCCTTCACTTGTATCTTGGCAGCTTCGAGTTAGGTGGTTGAATTGCCTATACATGATCTCTACAATGACTTTTAAATCTCTCACATATTCAGAGAAGTAAATAGGGTAGCAGATGCTCTAGTTAATCATGGAACAACTCTGTCTGAGCATCTATGGTGGGATGTGCCTCCTTCATTTATCTTGTCCTATTATGAGCGTGATATTTTGGGTCTATCACATATTAGGTTTCGTTAATTCGTTTGTTTTGTTTTATTGATTTTTTTCTCTCTTTGTATTAGACGATTTTGTATTATATGGCTGACATTGGTCTAGTACTCTAGCTTATTATATCTTTTATATTTTTTCAATAAATTTTCGTGAGGACACTGGCGGAACTAGCTTATGATGGCACCCCCCCCCAACAATTTTTTGAAAGATGTCAATTAATGATATGCTATTAGTAAGATTGTATGGTTATTATTATAATTAGCACCCTAAAATTTTTGAAAAATGTTAATTAATAATATTCTATCAGTAAGATTAAATGATTATGATTATAATTGTATAGATCTAGCTTCATTTCCATGTAATATTAAGATTATGAAAAAAGAATAATATTACTTTCAATTAAAACATAATTTTGTCAAACGATTTAAAATTATTATATATATTTTTTTAAGTTTATTATATTTCAGCCGTCATAAACCTACGGTTCTGGCTCCGTCATTGCGTGGGGGACAATGTTAATCCTCTACGCTTACCAAAAAATTTATCTAGCTCGTGAGCAAATTGAGACAAGACTTGACGGATCCCTCATGTGTGATTTCATCTCGGAAAAGTTCTGTGTAATATGGTAGCCATATTTGATTCGAGAGTAGATCATACAATCTCAGGACACAGTTACAGGTTGAGAAATGTAACATCAGCTGATAGAAAGACAATGACTATACCAGTTCCCGGGAAAGACCAGAATTAGAAAACTGTTCAAGCATGCATGAGTTCTTGCGCTGCATCAAACGGTGCCGTGATCAGCGAGTTCTTGCGCTGCATCAAACGGTGCATTGATCAGCGATCACAATCTTCCAGAGACACTTGAATCACTATCAAATATATTCTTATTTGTTGTTTGTTCATATATATTGATGATATCCAAAATTAGTTTTATCCTCTTTTCCAATGTGTATGATCTCTCATAATTTCCTGACATCATTGGAAAGCCGTTCTAAAAGGAACACTCTTCTGGGGCCTGCTGGCCATACACAAGAGATGCCTTATGCCAAAGACAGCATGGCATATCTTTCATTTTCGTAGACCAGATTTCTCATCCATTGAATGTCTTCAAGAAGATTGTTACCTCGTCTTCGATCTAATGGATAAAAGAGATATAATCCAACAAAATTGATAAAGAATAATTCTTTATGGATTTCATAAGATCGTGCATGCCATGATTGAGATCCAGCATTAGGTATCCCAACCTCTCCCATTAAAGAAAACTTATAGCATATAATTCAGAAGAGCTTTGTACCTTTCAGTTTCTTGTTTTCTTAAAGATCACTACGGCAATGATGCTTATTCATTAGAAGAACAAAAACAAAAACAAGATTAATTAGAAAATCAAGCAAAGCAGAAAGAATGTAGAGAGGTTACAGGCTTACAGCTAATGTAATGCAGCAGCAACATGCAAATTGGGAGACAGACTTAGATTGAGTGTGGTCTCTCATTTCAACCACCATATAATGAATCTATAAAGTTGAAATGCTCTATTAAATGTCGGTGGCGTGCTTCTAATGATAATCAAAGCTGATTATTGTTCTTATCAACCTGTAATATGTAAAAGGTTTCCTTGTTAATTAGTAACCTGAGTGAAGGATGATCAAAACTCAAAATTTATATGAAATGATTATTTATAGATCTCATTTTTTCAATATGTTTTCTGGTAAACCATATTAACAGCAGATCAATGCAGGGTCATCTTGCTTATCATGACGGTAAATTTGGTCAGGAAGACAAAGACTAGTAAGGTCTAAGGACAAAGACTGTGGCTGATCGAAATGAAGATTAAGAACAAACTGGTGACAGGGTCAAGTGAAGTCTATGCACGAGTGGTGCTGCGCGGCGGTGCCGTGATTAGCGATGGCAATCTTAATAGGCCAGGGACAAAGCTCGTGTTGCTGAGTCTTCTTTTCTTGTTCTTAGTTTTGGTGTCTAGATTCTTGTTTATTTCTTATGATTCATTATTATATCATTCTACATTATCATTCTCACTTACACCGAGTGGTGTATCCTCATGATTCCCTTACCCCAAAAATTTGGAAAACAATTAAATTGAAATAATGCAGTAGTGCAGAGATACCCTTCTGAAATCAAGGAGTGATATTTGGCAGTATTATGAGGCCTGCATTTTCTTTTTCTTTCATGATTAGCAATATTGGAAGAAGCCAGATAATTGAAATTCAGAACCTCAAGTGTAAGAATAATTAGTTTTAACAGTTTGTGCTATAACCTCATTCAGCAATGTTCGTTTGGTCAATTGTTGATCAAAGAATTAATTATGCTGAATATGGAAATTTAGCGATGAAAAATAAAACAACTCAACTTAATAATAATTTCGCTCAATCCAACTTGTAACAACAAGACATGCATATGGTTCCTCATGACATAGATATTTGATAAAAATGCAAGTCAATGTTAATGATCAAGTTCGATTATTGTTGTAGTTTTATTTGAGTTAGTTTTTTTGTCTGGTCTTCAGATCTCAAATAAATTCTTACTCTATCGAGTTTGTTGGATAGATGTCATGGTTTCTGATAGGTACTTGAATTCGGGTAGTTGGTTCGTTGTTATAAGAACCCAGATTTCAGCCGGTCTTTGGCTGTGCATTTTATCAGCTTGTGTTGAATGTGCCGGGAGATTCTGAGATGGCCCACACAATGGTATTCTGTTATGGTAAGATCTTATCTCAGAAATTGCTACCTATGTTGGTCAAATTAACTCGAGCGGCTACCTAATTTGGTTTCTATTAGATCCATTGACATGTCAGTCTCTCTTCTTTGGAGTGAGGACAAGTAATTTGAGGCTAGAGTTATTTACTTGTAGTTGTAATCCATTGTTAGGTGTTGTGAGTTTTGTAATTATTGCAGTTTATTGAATGCAATTTTCTTTAATAAAAAAATGTTCGATTAACATGATTTGCTAAAAAAGAACAATGCAAGAGTCATAAATTTCAAGAGAACGATCTTGATGTTGTCATATACGGAAATCTTGGATTCGAAGTCCAAGTATAAGAAACTTGGGGAAAGTTGATACATCACAACCACGTTTTGAGCTTGGTCAATTTAGTGAAGGAGTACTGATGATGATCGTCTTCAAACTTCTGATATATTGATGTTTCCAAATAAACTGTGAGCGGCTCTAACCAAAACCGAAAAGGTGATTTGATCATTTTCTCTAGACAATTACACCGTTAGGCATTATTAATTTATAAGAAAGTTCAGTTGATCAATCATAAACAATGAGTTTCCACTACTGAGCGTTTGATCCTCAAGAGGTAGGGTTGAGACTTGAGAGTGAGTTTGAGATTCAATGATCTCAAAGTATAAGCTCAGCTTTGGGTCAACAAAAGAATAATTTTGTAATGATTGATGAAAAAGAATAGAGAATAACTTTCGACTTTACAGTCTTCCTTGTTCAACGTCTGTGGGGAATGTTACGAGACATAGTACGGTTAGTTAGCTATCTTAACTGATTTTGTTGAAATTATAAGTTTAAATCTCACAGACATAAATAGAGTCTTCATCTATCATTTGTTGATGCATTATTATAATTTACTCAAAAACACGATATATTTATCTAACCAGATACCAGAATGAAGATGTTTTATGCTTTTTTATATTGGATAACCAAAAAAATGAAGCTAGGATTAGATACCTTATCTTCCATTTATCTTCTAGTTCAAAATTCTTATCCCTGCTGGATTTGATATATCTATAACAAGATTGTTACCTAGTCACCGCAGCATTGGATAAATTCATACAAGGTATATAATCCAAGGTATCAAACAAAAATAATGATCCTCATAGATTTCACACGAACGTGCATGACATGATTGAGTACATTAGGGTCTTGCTCTTGCAGTCATTGTGGAACAGGTGTCACAATCCCCATAACCCCATGCCATTATTTATAGGCGCCTAACTCAGGAGCTTTGTATCTTCCTGTTTCTTGGTTTCTAAACGACAATTTGCTTCATTCACTAACCAAAGGAATAAAATTTAAACAAAAGACTAAGAACCCTAAGCAAGAGAGCATGTACCAGATACAGCTAATGCAGAATAATATGGAACACAAATAGATTGAGTGTCGTCTCAACCACCATAGTTGCACACTCCAAATGAAAATGTCGGTTGCATGCTCCTGAATTCAATGATCATAATCGAATTCAGTGTGTGATTATTCTTCATATTCTTTCATGCGTAAAAGTGTATCATTTGCCTTTGATTTATGCTGCTGTCAAAGGCAGCAATGTGATGTTTGATAGGAATCTACCACATCCGCTTTTGCTTTTTTTTTTTTTTTTAAAGGATTGTGGGCGTTCGGGGATGATACCCCTTTATCGGAAACTCAATTCCTATTCGAGCCGCGTTAGGACCGCCCGTAGACGGGGAAGCTCTCCCAAGATTGTTGCTGCATACACAAGGATCGAACCTTCGACCTTGCTTAAGCTACACTAGCTCCTCACCCACTAGTGCAAACAAGCATTGGTCATCCGCTTTTGCTTTTAATGATCTCTTTCCCTTTTCTGTGAATTGAAATGAATTTAGTTAACTCAGTATATAAATACAGTCCAAGGTGTTTGCAAAAATCTTTCAATGAAGTACGTGGTTATCAATGTATTCAATGAAATGCCTCGTTGACATTGTCAAACAATAAAGAGAGATCTCTCAGTTAATATAGAACAAAATGTTTGATAAAATGTCTCGTTATTACTTTTCTTGTTTCTACAGTGCACATTCTAAGTTTGGTTGCTTTACGGTTACTACTGCCTAGTTGATCCCATATTTTAGATTACCATTGACATAGGGTATTGAATTTCACTTCATCTAGATATCAATCCACATCGATTATAAAATAAGACCAAAACAAAAGAAATCAAAGAGAGGGAGAGTGAGCGTGCAGACACGACATAGACAAAGAGAACCACGTTATGATGAGGGCCATTGGTCGGTTGGTAATGTTTTAACAACACCTTGACACTACTTCATATCCCCCTCCTTATGCATCAAATACCAAAAACCCATCCCCATCTTCCTCTTAGTATATACTAATATCACTAATCCTACATAGCTCTTAGAAAAAAAACCCAATACGTTCTAAACTCTCTCCCCAAGTTCTCTACTACGTACTAAGGTGTTACTACTCTTTCTCATCATCCATCATGAGGAAGCTTTGTCCCAACTTGGACCGTGAAGACGGCTTGGAAACTGTTCTGGAGGTTCCAATCCCAGAAGAGATATTCTCTCCTACTAACAAAAGCCCTAAGATTTCATGGCAGGGCATGAAGTCATGGATGAAATCATCAAACACCGAGCATTCAACTGTATTCGGAAGCAAAAGCGCCGAGATCCAGCTCTTGCTCGGAGTTATTGGAGCACCACTGATTCCTATTACTATTCCCAACAACGATCACCAACTTATCAATCGCAACATCAAGGATCAGCCAAGTATATCAATAGTCTCACAACATAACATGCTAGATCGTTCGTAGCGTATAGAATTAACTCTATTATATTATAGTTCATTTTCCTCATTAGTGTTATGAATTATGTGTAGGAAGCTTCAATGGCTAAATACATAGTGAAGCAATACATAGCTGCAGTGGGTGGGGACACTGCCTTGAACTCTATAGACAGCATGTATGCAATGGGAAAGGTGAAGATGGCAGCTTCAGAGTTTTGTACTGGGGAAGCAAAGTTAAATAGTCCCAAGAGAAAGATGAAGAACTTGAAATCACTTGAAAATGGTGAAATGGGAGGATTTGTACTATGGCAGAAGAGGCCAGAGCTATGGTGCTTGGAGCTGGTGGTGTCTGGCTGCAAGATTAGCGCCGGGAGTGATGGCAAGGTGGCTTGGCGACAAACCCCCTGGCATCACTCCCACGCTTCTCGAGGCCCGCCTCGTCCCCTCAGACGCCTCCTTCAGGTACTGATCATAATCAGTTTCTTAGCTAAATTTGGCTTAAAAATTACCTTAATAAAAATTGATCGAGATTACACAGTACAGTTGATTTATCAAAGTTGGCAAAAGCTTACTTATATAGGAGACTACTTTTGTCACTAATTTTGATGCCCATTGTGATTTGTGAGCTTTCTTTTGAATCCTTTTAACCTGTCCTAGGGAGACCCTGGATTTTATGTTGGACTGTCCCTATCCAATTAGTTTGTACTATTATTTTGTGTCTTGCACGTTGCTACAATTTTTCTCTTAGTCAATGGATTATACTAGAATTAAAATTATTCCTATTACTTGCACAAAAAACTCATCCTAAATGTAATTATGCTTAACAGGGTCTTGATCCAAGGTCAACAGCAAATTTGTTCAGCAATTCAGTTTGTATTGGAGAGAAACCAATCAACGACGAAGACTGCTTCATACTTAAGCTGGAAGCCGAACCCTCAACGCTCCGAGCACGAAGCAGCAGCAACGTAGAGATAATACGACACACCGTTTGGGGATACTTCAGCCAAAGAACAGGTCTCCTAGTCCAACTAGAAGACTCCCACCTCCTGAGAATCAAGACCTCCGGCAATGACAGCATTTTCTGGGAAACCACAATGGAGTCGTACATCCAAGACTACAGAACCATCGACGGGGTTAACATCGCACATTCCGGGAGGACAAGCGTGTCGTTGGTGAGGTTTGGTGAGAGCAGTGAAGCGCATTCGAGGACTAGAATGGAAGAGGTTTGGGACATTGAGGAAGTTGATTTCAACATTAAGGGTTTGTCTATGGACTGCTTCTTGCCTCCTGGTGACTTGAAGACAGAGGAAGGAGGAGGGTGTGGGATGGTGACTAGTAATACCAAGGCAAAGTTACCGTTCAGGATTTTATCATCTTCAAAAGTGCGAGCTTCCAAAATAGCCGCCATTGATGTTTATGATGATGATTCAGAGAGCAGCAGTGGAAGTAGTACTGACCAAGAACTGTAAATTCATGTCTGATTAAATTTTGTATATAGGTCATATCGTATTTTTACATACTTAGAAATACCTATTTTCTTTCGCTACATGTCGTTTCTTCATCATGAATCTATTCATGAAGGTGAAGCATTGTCCTAATTAGGACACGGTTGTAGAAGTCCCTCACAAGACTGCAACAAAGTTATACAGAATGAAATCATCAATCGTATTCATATAGAAAGGAAAAAAAAAAAAAAGCGAAAAAATAATGATACAGTAGAAAAACATAAAAAGCACGCCCAGTGGGACCCGAACCCACAATCGCCTGATTAGAAGTCAGACGCCTTATCCATTAGGCCATGGGCGCTTCTTTGACTGTTTCACCTGTTTCTAGATCTATAAACGATGGAGATTTCTGGGATGAACCAGAAAAGCACCCACTCGGTACCGTTGGACAAGGAAACCATGCCAGCGGCTCTTGTGACCTTCCATTGTGTTCCATTCAAGAAATAACATTAAAGAATTTGGCTTGGTTAACCCAAAATTAGCTGCCTCTTGTGTGTTTTGCATCATGCATGAGTTTCATTCAGGTGTTCATTTTGCGTGCAATGATAACAAGGTAATGTAGCTTCTGTTGCTTGTGGCAGCTTAGACTTCGTGTTCAAAGTGGCTCTTCTATGTTTTGATTACATGTTTGAACGTCTTTTTTCGATTACTGTGATATGTTGAATTAATAGAATCAAGTAGTTGCCACTTCACTCCATCCTCCATTTTTATGTTCAGCATTATATGGAATTGCAGTGCTGGATCAGTTTGTTAATCCGAAATTGTGCTTGTGAAAATAACTAGGTTTCTATCCCCAATAGGTTGAAGATTGGTTGCTCTAGTGGTGCAAGAAAGCCAATGTCAACATAGATGGCTAGCTTATGCATGTTGCTGAACAAAGCCTCGGTCCTATTTTGTGCTTTCAATGTCTCAACGACTAGTGTAGAGAATAATTTTCGCTCAATCGCTCAACTTCATATATCATGAAGAATAAGATTTTCTATTGTTACATGCTCGCCAATATTGGATTGGAAATCATAATTTTGAAACCAAAAGTTAACCACATATCCACGTACAAGAGTTTAGTTATGAAAATGAAATTTTCTTCTCTCTTGATACCGATATAAGATCAACATACATGACAGGCCATCACCCATCAAACCTAAACAGAAAAAACATACTATTAACACACCAAGAAACTACAACATACAAAACAGTGAAACACACCACACAAGCTTATTTAATATTACCGCAACAAAATTAAAGATGTGACGGCCTGAAGATCTTGAAAATTTAGGCTCCAGAGATGTCGATGCTCTTGACCTGGGGCTTCGGCTCCGGTGCTTTGGGCACAGTCACAGTAAGCACCCCATTCTCCATAGCAGCCTTAACCTGATCCACCTTTGCATTGTCCGGCAGCCTGAACCTCCTCACGAACTTGCCGCTGCTCCTCTCCACCCTGTGCCACTTGTCGTTCTTCTCCTCCTGCTCCTTGCTCCTCTCTCCGCTGATCTGAAGGACATTTCCTTCCTCCAGCTCAACCTTCACTTCTTCCTTCTTCAGTCCGGGCAGGTCCGCCTTGAAGACATGAGCCTCCGGAGTCTCCTTCCAGTCGATTCGGGTCTGAGCAAAGGCGGAGGTGTCGCCGGCGGTGGAGGAGTTCATGAGAGGGCCAAAGCCCTGGAAAGGGTCCCAGACGTCGAGGGAAAATGGGTCGAAGACGTTGCTGCGTCGGCCGTTGCCAAAGAGACTTAGAGCCATTGCTGTTGATCGATGAGGGTTTTTTGAACTTTTGATTTGTTGGTGTAGAGGCTAGTATCGGATGACTTGGTTGCTTTGGTTGATTCTTGTTTTTGATGAGGCTGGAGTTAGGGAGTGAGGTATATATAGAATCCTAAAGAAGGTTCAGGCGGTTTCATGATTGTTCAGAGAAGATGAAGATGATGTGCGAGATTGTTCTATTGGATTCTATCATCTTCTACTACCGTCTGGTAGGTATACGTGTCTGTCCCTTGCCGAGTTTAGATTTTATTGCATGCCCTTGGACTATTAGTCATTTCAGGCCCAAAAGGAAGAGGAAAAGCAATGCAACAGAATGGTTTAAGCCCGAAACGTGTATGAGCGTGCAATACGTACCGGCCACCAAAACGTGTATGAGCGTTAGTCTTACCCCCTTGAGGTATAAGGTTAACCCAGGTTTACTCCTCATATTTTTAATTTTAAAAATTTTACTTCATAAAGTCTCTAATTTTTATAAATCAGATACAATTGCTAATAAAAAAAATTTTAATTTGAAAGTTAAATGATAGCATGCAATCTTAGAAAAAAAATAGTCTTAAAAGGCGATTTATGTTGTTATAATACTGTTTTAGCCTTTTTAATAATTTATGAAGTCAAAATTAAAGTCCAAATTTTAAATGAAATTTTAGCAATTGGGCATGATTTATGAAAATTGAAAACTTTAAGAGGTAAATTTTTAAAATGAAAAGTATATGGGAAGTAAAATGATGTTAACCTTAAACTTCATGGGTGTAAACTAAAATTAATCTAAGAAAAAATCTCCTCTTCTTCTTCCCTAGTCCTCTTTGACGACCTCCCTCTCTCTCTCTCTCTCAAATGGCTGAAATCTGAACTTGATTCCCATTTCACCCTAAAAAGTGAGCCCTTATGTCATAGCTAACAGTTAATTTAGATGGACTCTAACGATTGATTAAAATTAAAGAGCTTAGAAGGTATTTGGATGAAATTGAAAATTTCGGGACTAATATGAAGTCATCCTAAACATCAGGAGATAAATTGAATTTAATCCTAAAACTCTATAAAACTTAGCTAGTTCAGATACTTGAAACTCCAATAAGTTTAATGTCTATCGAAACCCCAAAGCCTTGGGAATCCGGTCTATCTCGAACAGAGTTTAAGAGAGTGGATGAACTATCATCATATGAGTACCATGTCTATGTCCTTTTCTGAGCTTAATCACCTAGCTGCCCCAATCGTCGTGGTGATGAGTTGGTGGTGTCAGACGAAAGACGTACTATAGTCTCACGCAGGAAGAAGGTCTTGTAGTAAGGTTGAATCTTTTGAACAGTGATTGGGGAAAGGACTGGTTGGGGAGGAATAGAGGACCGCCATGACTTGCAAACTGCACGGAAGTGCGAGATGTCTGTTTCAGTGTTGAGCCGTGATCCGATTTTCTCCAATATGTCAACAGGAAGATCGTTCCAGCTTTGGTTTGCAAGGGATGTCATCGATCGATTTTGTGTTGCTTTCTGCTTTTTTGTAGGGAAATCTCATCAATAGTTTGAGTTGTAACGCTATATATATGTTGACGATTTTTCTCTTTGAAACAGGATTTAGGGGCTTTGTTACATGTGTAACTTCCCAAATTTGAAAGGGAAAAAGATATGCAAACAGAGTTCGAGTCAACTTCTAACTCCGTTAACTCTTGTAGTCATATTCTGCTTTGATACCGGTCATTTTCTTTTAGGAAAAAATGTTATTTTAGTTTGTATTAAGCTTGCTACCTGTATGAAAGTTGATCGGTTGTAATGAGCTCGGATGCCTCACTAGAACTTGATTGTTTACCTCACAAGATCCTAGCGTTTTTATAGCGTGAGGTATAACCACTCACTTGACAATAACCTAAATTTATTCAAGTTCTTCATACATAATAACGTTAAAGAAAGTCACAACAAGTAGCGAGAGGTATCTTTTACTAGGCCCAAGGGTTTACAAGTTAACAGCTTATATACCTAACAAATATAGCAAGCAATTCTTTCGATGATGAGAAATAAAATTACAACAAAGCACCTCGAGAACACCCTTACTATATCAAATCAAAACGCATGACATGTGATACAACATCAAGAATCAGAAAAGGCAGAACACCAACTTAGCACACTGTAGATTATGTCCCAAATTCAAAACATCATCAGAAAAATTGAAAATTTTACCTCCGTCTAGACATGACTAAAAACACAATGATGAAAAGTAGCAAGAAATTGGTTCCCACCTCATTGTTAATATGACGACTAGATTATATTTTATTATGCAAGCCATGCATTGCCTACATGCGAACTTAAACTAATGAACGATTCTGAGTTTGGATGATCAAACTAGTCGAATGATAAAATGTGTTTGATCAAGGCATCTAAGGATTGATATGAGGAGCCACCTGGTTTCAGGCAAACCTTTGCCTTCTGCTTTAGCTTTTCCACTCTGTCTTTGATCTCCTCCCCTTCTTTCTCCATCATTAGTTTTCTGATGGTTTTTTCAATGTTGCCTCTCTCAACCCCATCTTCTAACTGCAACCCAACCTTCCAAACATCGCTTACATATCTTGCATTCAGCATTTGATCAGCAGAACATGGCATACAAATCATAGGGATCCCCTCGCAAATACTCTCCAATGTAGAATTCCAGCCATTGTGAGTCCAAAACACTCCAACTGCTTGATGGGCAAGCACCTCTTTTTGAGACGCCCATTTAACAATGTGCCCCTTACCATTCAAGGTCTCAAGAAACCCACTAGGTGATGCTTCAAGCCAATCTGACCCAGGGACTAATCCGGGTCGAACCACCCACAAGAAGGGCTGCTTGCTGTTGGCTAGTCCCCAGGCTATCTCTAAAAACTGATCTTCCTTTATTGCTGCAATGCTTCCAAAGCTAACATAAATAACAGATTTTGGTGCTTGTGTGTTTAGCCATGAAATGCAACTCTGGTCTTGTGCTAATAAGCTACTTGAGGTTGAAGAAGAGTTGGGGTAGCACTTATGAAATGGTCCTAGTGAGAAAATCGGAATAGAGTAATTCTGGCGAATTGAGGCCAGTGCACGGTCATCAAGCTCTTCAAAAGTATTAAGAATCAATCCATATGAGGCCTTGGTTTGATCTTCCAAGTCAGCAATAATTTTAAAATATCTCTCTGGACCATCACTGTTGATAAGTGGAAGGTCTTTAACCTTGAAAGGTGAAAGCTCTGTCAATTCCTCTTCTAGTCGAGAATCTAAAGCCAAAATGGAGGGTAAGTAGTATATAGAGGAGCTCGAGCATACATATATAGGTAATAAAGTGTAAATATATCCAGAATGTGTTTAGCTGCTATATATATGAACACTTATTCCTAGATCTAGCTAGAATAACTCACCTTGTTTTGGGAGGTAACCTTTCTCTCGAAGAAGTGGAAATGCAGCATAAATAGCAAACGAAGAGGCACTCCAAGCCCTTAACAGAATCCTTGGCAGCTTTAGGCTCTCTGCAACAGATTGAGTGAAATCATAGACGGAGTCTGTGATTAAGCAAGCAACAGGCTCTTTCGAAACGTCCGACAACAACCTGGTTAAGCATTCCCTGAAAGGTTCATGACACTTTGCATTTAGACTAGAAATGACGAGGAGAGTATCCTTTGAGGTTGCGTTTTTGGAGAAGCCCTCATGGATTGATTGGAAGGTGAAGTGTGGATGGCTTGAAGGGTTGAGAGAGTTGAAGCTGGTGTGGATTATGGTTATGGAGAAGCCTTTCGAGTATAGAATATTGGCTAGCTCAAGCATGGGATTAATATGGCCTTGAAATGGCAGTGGGAAGAGTATCAATCTCCGACCCTTCCTGAGTTGCTCCATTTGAACTTAGAGGACTTGATCTGTGTTTGATAGGATCTCTTCTGATTGTGGCTACTTGTATTCAACTATTCATTGACCTCACAGCCCTCACTGGTCTAGTGGCCGGTCTTTCTTTTTGTACACTGCTGCAGTGCTGCTCTTGTACACCTTCACATCTATACCGGCTTTGTAAACTATGATTTACATAGTTCAATGTGAGATAAGGAGGAATCTAAATGTAGTAGAAACGCAGCCTTCACATGTATTCACATGCTTGCTCCATTGAACAAGGTGATACAAAAAGTAAAATATTAGCCTTGAATTAGGGTTATGGACTTATCGTACATTGAAGAGACTAGCTCGATTAAAATATAGACAGACTATGTACGTTGTTAAACTACTCTATTTCTATATCAAACTACATGTACTTAATATATCGGTTCATTCATAGAATTCTGCATATGAATTAAAACGACTTGGATTAGAGTAGAGGATACAAAATTACAAATGATGTAGTTATCATGCTACTGAAGGCATAAACGTAGTACGAACAAAAAGAGCTACCACATTATATATGAGTTGTGAAATCCACACACCCTAAATTGATATTCACATTTTTTTTCGTAACTTAAATTTTGTCTCTTAGTGACTTAAACTTTGTATTTTTTATGAATGTGTTAACCAAAAAAAGAAAAAAAGGTGTGTGGATTTCAATTTGGGATATGTGGATTTCACAACCCAAATAATTAATGTTTAAGTGCTCAAATCATCGTATGGGAAGATCGAATGAATACTATAGACCTTAAATTCCTTCATTTTAATTTCATTTTTGATCTGATCAAATTAAACGCTCATAATAAGAGTACATCTTCTTTGATCTAGTGTTATCACCTTCTTAGTTGAAACACTTGAGACTATTTTTTTGGGTTTCAATTTTTTTAACGGTATTAGTATATATACATGTAGTGCGACCTAGATGACCTGATCAAAATACTACATATTAATTGCTCGGTTCACTTGTACCCACCTTGGTGCATAAAAGAATTTTCGTTTCATCATGATTGAGCATAATATTTTACCCTCATGAATATAAGCCCATTGAAGATTAAACCCATTAAAAAAGATGGAAACAACGACAAGGCCCAAACATTAGAAAGAAGCCTTTACAGCTCCCAGTCTAATCACAAATAAGCGCTTGCTGATGACGATCTACTTTGCCTCGGCGGCCGACGATTTTTTTTTTAGGCGGGAAGACATTTCAGACCTTCAGATGGCTTTGATGGATCTCCATGTACCCACCTCTTCAGGTTTCAAGAATTTCTCTTTCATTCTTCTGTTTCTGCCTTAATAATTCTATTAAATTCCTTGTATTTCTCCAGTATGTGATTGACTTGATACTTTGGGCTTCAGTGATCATTCTATTATAAAATAATTTGTTGATGCTTTTCACTGATCTTGGTTGATGTTGAGAATGCAAGTGCATGCTCTCTGCTAGTTTTATTAAAAGATGAATTTATTCAACTACATAAGCACTACTTCTTATGAACTTGTAGCCCTCATAGACAACCTGAATGAATTTCCCAATACCATGTTGGGGATTCACTGAGTTCGAAAAACAAATGATTCTAGTGATAGAATATGTTTAACCAAGCCGTCCAAGGATTGGTATGAAGTGCCATCTTGTTTGAGGCAGAGATTTGCCTTCTCCATTAGCTTTAAGCTTCTGCCTCTGATTTCTTCCCCTTCTTTCTCCACCATTAGTTTTCTAATCGTTCTTTCGATTTCACCTCTATCTGTTCCCTTCTCTAACTGCAAACCAATCTTCCAGACATTGCTTACGTATCTTGCGTTCACCATTTGATCACTGAAGCATGGCATGCAAATCATAGGAACTCCCTCGCAAATGCTTTCCAATGTAGAGTTCCAGCCGCTGTGAGTCCAAAAGACTCCGATGGCTGGATGTGATAAGACTTCTTTTTGGGGAGACCATTTCACAATGTGCCCCCTCCCGTTCAAGTTTTCAAGAAATTCACTAGGTAATAGATCAAGCCATTGTGAACCTCCGTGGATTGATTCAGGTCGAATCACCCATAGGAAAGGCTGCTTGCTGTTGGTTAGTCCCCAAGCTATCTCCAAAATTTGAGCTTCCTTTATTGCTGCTATGCTCCCAAAGCTAACATAGACAACGGATTTTGGCGCTTGACTGTTTAGCCATGGAATGCAACTTTTGTCTTCAGTTGACAAAGGACTTGAAGAAGAGGCTGCAGGGTAACACTTGTGAAAGGGTCCTAGAGGGAAAATTGGTATGGGGAATTCTTGTCTAAGTTTTCCCAGTGCATGCTCTTCAAGGTCTTCAAAAGTATTGAAGATTAGTCCCCTTGAGGTCTTGGGTCCATTTGACATGCCATCTACTAGTTGATAATATTCCTCCGAGTTGCAGCTGTTGAGCACAGGAAGGTCTTTCACTTTGAGAGGTGGGAACTCTGTCACAAGCTCTTCTAGTCGAGAATCTAATACCAATGTAGGAAGTGAACTGAATAAGTATTGTTATCAGGTGTGATGTTAACTGGTAAATAGCCATTAGAGGGGCTCAAGCAATGAGTTATAACAGTCATATAGGTATTGTTGGACTAGTACAAAGAAATACTTACTGGAACTATACAATGAGTACTAGGATCTAGTCTTATATATCTTTAATCATCAGGTAATGCCGTAGTGTACTAAATTATCTACATTTTAACAATCAATTACCAAGACAGATAAGTAACCAAGTAAGAAACCAAACCTTGTATTGGGATGTAGCCCTTTTCACGCAGAAGTGGAAATGCAGCAAAAACAGTAAATGAAGAAGCACCCCCAGTCCTTAAAACAACCCTTGGGACCTTTAAGCTATCGGCAACAGATTGAGCGAAGTGAAAGATAGCATCTGATATCAAGCACGCAACAGGATCCTCTGAAACATCAGATAACAAGCTGGCCAAGCATTCTCGGAAAGGTTCAACACATTTAACATTTAAAAGAGAACCGAGGAAGATGAGATCCTTTGTGGAGGCCTCACTTTCAGATAAGCCATCTGGAATTGAGTGAAAGGTGAAGTGTGGATGGCTTGAAGGGTTGAGAGAGTTGAAGTTGGTGTGAATGATGGTTATGGAGAAGCCTTTCAGGTATAGAATGTTGGCCAGTTCTAGCATGGGGTTTATATGACCTTGTAAGGGCAATGGGAAGAGTATCAATCTCCGGCCCTTCCTTTCCTCCATTGGAGTTAGATTGACTCAGTTTGCTTGGCTTGTGAAATCTGTGTTTCTCTTGTCCAAGTCTTGTCCTTGATAGGTACACAGAAACAAATGGCTCGTCTTTTGTTTGGTGCCTTACACAGCCTCACCAACCTTTCCACTCTTTACAACTACATTTTGATAGGGAGACAAACTGATATAGTTTTCACATCAATGGCTCGTCTTTTGTTTGGTACCTTACACAGCCTCACCAACCTTTCCACTCTTTACAGCTACATTTTGATAGGGAGACAAACTGATATAGTTTTCACATCATCATACCTGATAACATTGAATAAAATTCATTGCATGTTGCTGGAGGCATCTTTTGCTAGGCCCAAGGGTTTACAACTCGTAAGAATACTAGAAAGAGATAGATCACTGATTCCAACTCATTCATTGTAGAACCATCAGTCCTGATCTATAATTACTTTAAAAAAGATTACTAGATCACACACACACATCTTTTTCCTTTTTTTTTTAAATGATGACCTAAAGTCCTGCATACACATTTTAATCAAGAGAAATTCGTCTGAATGGTATATGAACTTTTACTCTTTATAAATTTTCGTATATTAAGTTTTTGAAATATCAGATTGGTATCTCATGTTTCCATCCCGACCGAAGATTGGTATCTCATGTTTCCATCCCGACCGAAGATTAGTATATATAGCCATTAAGATTACTAATTTACCCTCAAACCAAAAACAAAAATGACCAATTTACCCTTAAATTATCTTCTTCTTCTTTTTTTCTTAGTTTTTTTTCTTTGTTTTCATATTTCAATTTTCTTTTCTTTTTTGGCTTTTTATATTTTTAAGAACGTAGACAAAAAAATTCATCGTCATTTTCTTCTTACTAATAATCAATTTTTCATCTTAATATTTAAATGTCAACGGTAACAACAAGATCTTTGAGTGTCAGCGAAAACAAGAATGATTGAACTTCTGTATGTTTCTCATCTTCAATTTTCTTTAAGTTTATAAAGGCTAACCCAAATCATCAAATTCCAAAACCTCTTTTAATATTTCTTGAATATGAAAACAAATATAAAAAAACTAAGAAAAAGAGAACTTAAGGGTAAATTGGTCATCTTAATGGCTATATATACTAATCTTAGATCGGGATGGAAACATGAGATACCGTTCTGATATTTTCAAAACTTGATATACTAAAGTTTAAAATGAGCAAAAGTTCGTATACGAATTAAACGAATTTCTCTTTAATCAATAACTGATTCTAAGTCTGGAAATACAAGTCATATGAATGATAAAATGTGTTTGATCAAGGCATCCAAGGAGCCACCTTGTTTGAGGCAAAAATTTACTTTCTGCATCAGCTTTAACACTGTTGTTGATCTGTTCCCCTTCTTCCTCCACCATTAGCTTTATATGGTGCTTTCAGTGTCGCCTCTCCCAACCCCATTCCAAGTTTGGTTACATATCTTGCATTCATCATTTGATCAAAAGAACATGGCATACAAATCATAGGAACTTGTCACTCATGCTGACGAAAGTAATCTGTTACACCTGAATTCTAAGCTCTAGGTGTAACCTTGAGCAAATTACATATAAATACTTAAGTAGATCTAAGTCATCAAACCTTAGTTTGATGTATTATTCTTGTCTTTCTTTTTCTGTTTGGCCGATAGATGATATACTATCTCCATCTGAAGTCTTGACCTCATTTGCCAATTCAGTTACTAGTTGATAAAATATCTTTGGGTCACCAGAATTCATTGGAAGGTCCTTGACTTTGAGTGGTGGCAACTCTACTACTGGCTCTTCTAGTTGAGATTCTAACAAAGCAGTGAAACCATAGATGTCTAAGTATGAGGATAATTGAAAAACACATGACCCATCAAGCAGTAAACACCTAGGCTTATAAATCTTAGCCATTAGGCAACTAGGTGTTTTCAGAAGAACTTACCTTGTTTGGGGAGGTAACCCTTTTCCCATAGAAGTGGAAATGCGGCAAAAACAGTAGTCGATGTGGCACTTCCTGTTCTTAGCAGCATCCTTGGAAGCTTAAGGCTCTTAGCGACAGATCGAGTGAAGTCAAAGAGAGGGTCAGTGATTAAGCAAGCAATAGGCTCCTCTGAACCATCATCGGATAACAAGTTAGCTAGGCAGTTTCGGAAAGGATCATGACAGTTTGCGTTTAGACAAGAAACAAGGAGCATGTGACTTTTTGTGGAGGTCTCAGTTTCGGATAGGCCATCAGGGATCGAGTGGAAGGTAAAGTGAGGATGGTTTGAAGGGTTGAGAGAGTTGAAGTTGGTGTGGAGGATGGTTATGGAGAAGCCCCTGAAGTGTAGAACATTAGCTAGCTCAAGCATAGGGTTTATACGGCCTTGAAGGGGTAATGGGAAGAGTATCAAGCTCTTGCCTTTCCTAATTTGCTCCATTAAACTTTAGAGCGAAATGGAGTCTAAATTGTTTGGCTCTGGTTTGAGTCCCCTTTGCTCCCTACTTCTGATGTCTAAATTGTTCCAGTGTTGTTTCTTTGATTCTTTCTTTACATATCTATATATTAATGAACGTAGCGCTATAACCTATTGACAATTTTGTGGATCCAGTTTTGCTGGTTATCACCATCATTGACCATCTAATCAACTCTCTCTCTCTCTCTTGATGGACTGGTCACTGGTAGTCATCAGTTTTGATCCACAAAATTGTATGTTTGAACTTTAATTTGTTACGTCTCTCATAGTCTTAATTTCTTTTCTTTCTATTTTGGATTAGGATCCTCTCATTGGTTGGTAGGTGCCTTTGTTTATCCTTAGCTTTTATTATCAACCGTTGATTAAAAATCTAAAGGCTAATAAATTCCCACATCAGCAAACTCTATAATAAATACAGTACTTTTAATACTCCACATATATCAATGCTTAACGCTGTTACATCTCTATCTATTTCATCTCTCCTTCAACAGCTTAACGTCTCCCCCAACATTCATCTGAGTGCAAGAAACCCAGCACCTGCAATTTCCTTCAACAAATTCATGCCAAACCCAACTCCTCAGACTCTTCTTCATTTTCAAAGACTCCATCTTTTTTCTCCTTCTCCAACAAACCCACAACCCAAAACAAATTTCTGACCCAAAGCCATTTTCCCCGCCTGCTCCCGAAGCAAAGTCGTCATCAAAAGCTTCAGCGAAACCAACTCCAAGTCCGAATCAACCACAAACCCACTTCCAACGACCTCGTCGGCAACAGTTCATCCGACCGGGTTGAAAACAGAGAAGCCGCGACCCAGGTCGCCACTTTCAGCGCCGCCCATTCGAAATAAAAAAAAAAACCAAAGTTAAAACCCAATCGAAAGGAATGAATCAACAAATCTTGGTCGGGCTTTTCAGCTGCTGTTCTTGTTATTTCTGGTTTACACCTACGGTTAACAACAAAACCTTTCAACTGCATCCCAAATTGGATTACAATTCTTGGTAGGTCTTTTCCGATTTGAGCTTTAGTGCGAATCCTGATTTGAAAATAAATATCCCCCAGGAACAAAGGAAGAGATGACAAGAAGGTGAGTAAGAACTAGAAGACGGCTGAAGGCGGAGAAGTAAAGGAAGAGAAAGAGAACTCAATCATTTTAACGTCTCCGTCGACATAGAAACGACGTTTGTAATTAAAATGTCTCATTTAATGAGTTTTAGTGGGAACTTGCTGAGCTGTCATGGTTTTAAACCTTAGGATTTTAAATGGACGAATGAGATTCAAAGTTAAGGATAAAGACAACTGCCAGCCAAAGAGATGATCATAATCTTTTTTTGAGAAAATCTTACGTGCGACAGCCGCACCACGTGTCCTGTGCAACCCACCAGTCGCACAGCGACATGTGTTTTTTTCCGCAGCTCTTCTTCCTTCCTGTCGCTGTGTTCTCTCTCTTCTCCGGCGAAACCGCGCACTGCCGCCTACACCACACGGGCTCGCCTTCACCAAGAGAGAGAGGAAGGAAGAAGAAGAGAGAGGAGGAAGAAGAAGAGAGAGGAAGGAAGAAGAAGAGGAGGAGGGAAGAGAGAGGAAGAAGAAGAGAGAGGGAGAGGAAGAAGAAGAGAGAGGAAGGAAGAAGAAGAGAGAGGAAGGAAGAAGAAGAAGAGGAGGGAAGAAGAAGAGGCAGAGAAGCAGAGAAGGAAGGAAGAAGAAGAGAGAGGAAGGAAGAAGAAGAAGAAGCAGAGTTGTGAAAAAGCTTCGCCGGAGGAGGAGATCGGTTTCGTCGGAGAAGAGAGAGGAAGGACGGAAGAAGAGCTGGGGAAAAAAAAAACACGTGTCATTGTGCGACTGGTGGGTCGCACATGACACGTGGTGCGGCTGTCGCACGTATGATTTTCTCTCCTTTTTTTGACTACAAGCTCTCATAGTCTTAATTTATTTGCCACTTGTTTGCTAGATTTGCAGGTGAATATATTGAATAAAACATAGACACTGAAATGACTCATGACTGTATTATTCTTATTGTTTATGTTGATTATCTTCTAATAATGAACCCATTATTAGATTAAAATACACATTTCACTTTCATATAAAATTTTCTGAAATATGTAATTATGTGGAGTATATATTAGGATTAATTTCAATTTATCCTCTGAGGTTTAGGGTTAACATCGTTTTACTCTTTATATTTTTAATTTTAAAAATTTACCCCTCGAAGTCTTCAATTTTCATAAATCATACATAATTCCTAAAATTTCGTCCAATTTGAAGGTTAAGTGATTAAATGATAGCATGAGATAGTAGAAAAAAAATCGTAAGAGGCGATTTATGTTATTATAAGACTATATTAACATTTTTAGTGAGTTATGAAGTAAAAATTAACGTCTGAATTAAACAGAATTTTAACAATTGGGCATGATTTATAAAAATTGAAAATTTTAGGTGGAAAATTTTTTAAATTATAAATATGAGGAGTGAAATAATGTTAACCCTAAACCTGAGGGATGTAAACTGAAATTGATCAATATATATATATATATAGTGCATAAGAGTGAAAGGCTATATAATTATGAGAGAAAAACGAATAAAGAGAGAGAAGAGCCTTTTAGTTCTGTTCTGGAATTGTACAAAACCAATAATACTGAATACAAGGAACGGAGTCTTTTTATAAATACTTGCGTAGATCTAAACTTGATAGAACTACAGATAAATACTTGCGTGATCTAAACTCAGTCTGATGTACTGTTTTTTCTGTTTGGCCTATAGATGATATGCTACAGAGTACAGACACATTTTGATCAATCAGGGACTTGATAGTGATGAAAATATGATACATTTTGATCAACGTCCAGTGACTATAATGATAGAATATGGTTAACCAAGCCATCCAAGGATTGGTATGAAGAGCCACCTTCTCTGAGTGAAAGATTTGTCTTCTCCTTAAGCATTGACATTTCGTCTTTGATCTCTTCCCCTTCTTTCTCAGCCATCAGTTTTTGAATTGTTTTTTCAATTTCGTCTCTCTTGATCCCATTCTCTAACTGCAACCCTACTCTCCAAACATCACTTACATATCTTGCATTTGCCATTTGATCGGCGAAATGTGGCATACAAACCATAGGCACCCCCTCAGAAATACTCTCCAATGTTGAATTCCACCCATTGTGAGTCCAGAATAGTCCCACAGCTGGATGAGCCAGCACCTTTTTCTGTGGTGCCCATTTCACAATGTGACCCTTCCCATCTAAAGCCTCCAGGTACCCTTGAGGTAATTTTTCTAGCCATTCAGAGCCTTGGATTAATCCAGGTCGAACCACCCACAAGAACGCCTGATTGGTGTTGGCTAATCCCCAAGCTATTTCCAAAAATTGAGCTTCATTTACTGCAGCAGTGCTCCCAAAGCTAACATAGACAACAGACTTTCGTGCTTGAGTATTTAGCCACGAAATGCAACTTTCATCCTCTGATAATAAGCTACTTGAATAGGAGGTTGAGAACCATTTGTGAAATGGACCTATTGGAAAAACTGGGATGGGAAATTCTTGTCGAAATGTAGCCAGTGCTTGTTCTTCAAGATCTTCAAAAGTATTGAAAATAATTCCATCTGCGGTTTTGATTTCCTTTACCATTTGAATCAGTAGTTGATAATATCCCTGTGGGTCACAAGAGTTCATCATTGGAAGGTCTTTCACTTTGAGTGGTGACAGGTCTACCACTGGCTCTTCTAGTTGAGATTCTAACAAAACAGTAAAAAGATAGCAGTCTAAGTTTGAGCATAGTTGGAAAATACATGACCTAATTAGTAGAGGATTTAGGAATATAAACCTGAGGCATTAGTAGGCAACTAGGTGTTTTCAGAGAAACTAACCTTGTTTTGGGAGGTAACCCTTTTCCCATAGAAGTGGAAATACGGCATAAACAATAGTCGATGTGGCACTTCCTGTTCTTAGCAGCATCCTTGGAAGCTTGAGGCTCTTAGCAACAGATTTAGTGAAATAAAAGAGAGGGTCAGTGATTAAACAAGCAATAGGCTCCTCTGAACCATCATCAGATAACAAGTTAGCCAGGCAGTTCCGGAAAGGATCACAACAGTGTGCATTTAGACAAGAAATAAGTAGGACAGGATCTTTTGTGGAGGTCTCAGTTTCGGATAGGCCATCAGGGATTGAGTGGAAGGTGAAGTGAGGATGGGTTGAAGGGTTGAGAGAGTTGAAGTTGGTGTGAATGATGGTTATGGAGAAGCCCCTAAAGTGTAGAACATTAGCTAGCTCAAGCATAGGGTTTATATGACCTTGAAAGGGTAAGGGGAAGAGTATCAACCTCTGGCCTTTCCTAATTTGCTCCATTAAAATTTAGAGCTAATGTATTTGCTTGGATCTGGTTTTGAGTCTCCTTCCCTGACTCCTGGAGTCTAGATTGGCTTCTGTGTTGTTGCTTTCTTTACATTTATACTTGAACCGTCTAACCTTGGGATGGATGTGTATGAAGAGAGATTATTGCCTATACATTGTTTATTACATATTTTATGTGTTACGTCTCTCATATATTTAACTTATATGCTACTTGTTAGATAGATGTAGACCTTTAATTTGCAGCATGAATAAATTTTGGGATACAATCCAAGGTGCACAAAACACAGCACTAAACGCTAAATGCCTAAATCACATATAAGCTTTCACAACCACATAGTTGCTTCACTACATTGTACGCTTGTCAGTGACTTCTGTTTGTATTTTTCATACTACTAGCTTGTATTGATTCCGTAGCAATGAACTCATCATTTGATCAAAATAGGTACTTCACTGTCGTTCTTATTTTTTTTTTGAAATTTGAAAATATGGAGTCTATAATATTTTAAATAATACATAAAAACTCAGCAATATTTCTTTTGTAAATGCTGTCTCACATACACATTTCTAATCTCTCAGACTTTCAATCATGTTTGTGACAGCCAAATGATAAAATGTGATCAACCAAGTCATTCAAAGATTGGTATGAAGAGCCGCCTTGTCTCAGGCAAAGATTTGCCTTATCCTTTAGCTTTGACAGCCTCTCTCTTATTTGTTCCCCTTTTTTCTCAATCATTAGACTTCCAATTGCTCTTTCAATTTCGCCTCTCTCAAATCCATTCTCCAAGTGCAACCCAACTTCCCAAACATCACTTGCATATCTTGCATTCAACATTTGATCAGCAAAAAATGGCGTACAAATCGTAGGCACCCCCTCACAAATACTCTCCAATGTAGAATTCCAGCCACTATGAGTCCAAAACACTCCAACTGATTGATGAGCCAGCACTTCTTTTTGAGGTGCCCATTTAACAATGTGCCCCCTACCATTCAAGGTCTCATGAAACCCACTAGGTACTGCTTCAAGCCAATCTGACCCAGGGACTAATCCGGGTCGAACCACCCACAAGAAGGGCCGCTTGCTGTTGGCTAGCCCCCAGGCTATCTCCAAAAACTGAGCTTCATCTAATGTGGCAATGCTCCCGAAACTGGCATAGATCACAGATTTTTGTTCTTGAGTGTTCAGCCATGAAATGCAGCTCCAGTCTTGTGACAAGAAGCTATTTGTAGAAGTTGTTGCTGGGACACACTTGTGAAATGGACCTATTGGGAAAATTGGAATGTGAAATTCCTTGCGAAGTGTGGCCAGTGCATGTTGCTCAAGGTCTTCAAAAGTATTGAAAATAAATCCATATGATGCTTTGGTTTGGTAGGTCAGGTTGTGTACTAGTTTAAAGAATCTCTCTGGGTCAGAACTGTTGATCACTGGAAGATCTTTAACTCTGAGAGGTGAAAACTCTGTCACTGGCTCTTCCAGTCGAGAATCTGATGCCCATATAGAAATTAGGCAATATAAGAGCTATCAAATGTTGCATTATAAATACCTAATAGATAAAAGCTGAAGCTCCATGCATGGAAGCAGGTAATAACATGTAATGTGTAGCGTGTGATGAAGAGAGCAACATCTCAATTACATGCCATGATATCACATGACCAAATGAAGTTTTCTGTGTGGTGATTAATCTCACATCAATTAAAGTGTAACTTTTAAATTTGCATTTGTCTTTTAGAAAAACTGTACCTAGTTTTGGAATGTAACCCTTTTCCTGCAAGAGTGGAAATGCAGATATAACAGCAGTGAAGGAGGCACTACCAGTCCTTAACATAATCCTTGGGATCTTGAGGCTCTCTGCAACAGATTGAGTGAAATCAAATACAGGGTCAGAGATCAAGCACGCAACAGGCTCTTTTGACGCATCAGATACCAAGGAAGCGAAGCATTCCCTGAAAGGTTCATAACACTTTCTGTTGAGATGGGAAATGAGGAGGAAGAGATCAAGTGGTATGTGAAGTGAGGATGGGTTGATGGCTTTAGAGAGTTGAAGCAGGTGTGAATGATGGTTATGGAGAAGCCTTTGAAGTATAGAATGTTGGCCAGCTCAAGCATGGGGTTCATATGGCCTTGCAGGGGCAGTGGGAGAAGTATCAATCTCCGGCCATTCCTCTGCTCCATTACAATTTCAGAGGTACGTTTGAACTTTGTTTGCTTGAGGCTTTAGGTCTCTTTGGTTTCTTTAATCTCACTATCCCCGTAGCCTATATATGATGACATTGTAGAGACTTTTATAACATACATCAAGCCGTGAATGGTCCGATCGTCTTAAATTTTGAATTGTTAAACAATTGGACGGTTCACAGCTTGATGCATGCTGTACAAATGTATATAGCAACCAAACCCGACATTGTACTGCATGCATTGTAATTAAATTGGACCAGTGTTAGGTTATGCAATTGTAATGCATGTGCCCACCTTATAATGCAAAGCTACCATATAAGGGCTCCATACGTATAGCTATCAGTTTTGCAGTACAGCCTTTACCGGCCACCATATAATTTTACCAATTTGTGCTAGCTTCTTTCATTGTTGCAATCAATAGTGAAGTGGGATGGTGGTGATGTTGAGAAAGCTGAAGCCGGTGTCGGTGATGGTTAGGAAGTGGTTTTTTTTTTTAAAAAAAAGGGATTTCGAACCCAACCTAAGTTGAGAGTGGTTTTTTACATGTAGGTGTTGTGTCTCAAGCCTACTGTAGTCCCCCTTAAATAAAACTGTAGTTGAAGATTGAGGGTAAAAAAAATGACCTGTGACTAATTTTAGCAAAGGTCAGAACCCTCTTTTTCACTGTTAACGTTTGAGCCTTAAGCTAAAAAAACGTAAAGGTCGCAGTGGTTCAGAAGCACCCCCTCTTGATTTCTTACCAAGCTACCTTTGGCTAAGCGGTCCGAACGAAACATGGTCTTGGGTTTGCCTTAAGCTTATAAGGTGAAAGTTGTGAAAATAGGTGCTTAGGTCTAAGGTGACTTGTGATGCTAGTATCCTATGTCTAAAGGCATTAGATGATGAGATGAGGTATCCGTTAAATGCCTATGCGCAGGAAACTCAAATTCAAGTTTGATCCTCAACTCCCAAGACGTCTCGGACATTTGACATTTGGCCTCCATAGGCCTTGCAAAATTATGTATCATTCCACACCGTACCACAACCCACTAATAAGCCTCATTTGGCCTAGTGTCTTAGGTCCACATTACTGGTTGGCCGCATGGCATGTTGTGATAGATGGGTTTGGGTATACCATCTAGGATGCTTGTGCGCAACTGTGCTTGGCGTGTGTTGGCACATGTATGAAATGGGCAGGCATGTGGTCATTAAAGCGTGTCCATGAGAAACCACGTGCCATAAATGGAGTAGGCTTGGGCATGAACGAGCCTGGGATGGTCTGGCTTGACTCCCAAATGGGCCTTTTGTAGCTTTATCTAGGGAGGGGCTTGGCACGGTTTTCGTGACCTCCTTCTGTAATTTGGGCATGTCATGACGTGGCTTGCCTCCCTCATCCTAGATAGAGATTTTGTACCAAGCCCCAATTCACTTGAGGCAGACCAAACGACCTGGACGTGGATGATACATGTCTCATATCATATCTAAGCCTAATCAATGACCTTAGGTCTCTAAGACTTTCGATAAAAATAGGCTTACATTTTTTTGGGTATCAACACATGTAGATACCTACATGTATAAATGTAGAAAGATTTATAGATAGCATGGCCTATGGCCCTATGATAAAATTATATTACATTTTATTAATATTATTATTAGGGTAAAATATTGGATGGTCCTTGTGGTTTGAAGTCGATATATGTTTAGTCCTTATGGTTTTATTTTAATCTGAATAGTCTTTAAAGTCACGATTTTTCATCTACATAGTCTTTATGGTTTTTTTTTTAATCTGAATAGTCCTTAAAGTCATGATTTTTCGTCCAAATAGTCCTTATAGCATTTAACTGAGAAAATTGTCGGAATAACTATTTGGATGAAAAATCATGACTTTAAGGACTATTTAGATTAAAATAAAACCATAAGGATTATGTAGATGAAAAATCGTGACTTTTAAAGACTATGTAGATAAAATCATGACTTTAAGGACTATTCATATTAAAATAAAACCATAAGGACTAAACAAATGTCAACTTCAAACCAAAAGGACTAAACAAATGTCAATTCATATTATTACTATAAGGTTTACTATATAATTGCTCTTGTGCTAGGCTAGGTAGATGTAAACAATTAGGTTGCAGCATGAATTATTGAATAACGTTACACAAAACAGATACATTTTATTTCGTAGAATTATAGAATAAAGTTACACACAGCAGAGACGTTTTATTTCGTAGACGATGATAGGATACCTTACGTCTATAATTTTAATCTATCACTGACTTTTAAGTTTTGTAAATAAGGATTCTAGTGATAAGATATGATCTGTTGAATTATAGCAGTCCATTTGTATATAGGATTGAGACTTGTATATGTGATAGGCATTAGCTGGTATATTCCTATTAGAACACGTCTTATACAGACGCCTTGTACTTGTATATAAACCCTGAATTGGGATGAATGAAACTATTGAATTCCCCTGAATCCCTTTCTTCTTGGTACCAGAGCCAGGTTCCTGCCATTGAACCCGAATTTGAAGTGAAACTCAGAAATCCATCACTACCGACTCTTTCCGCTGCACCCGAAATCTGTATACTTGAATCACCACCAACTCTTTCTGCTACACCTGAAATCTGTATACTTGAATCTGAAATTTGCAAATCATGGAGTCTCCTAAACAATCATCTGCACTTGTAGCTGAATCAGGTATGAGGGGTAAGGCATCTTCTCTATCTACATTATCTACGAATGGATCTTGGATAATTGACACTGGTGCATCTGATCATATGACAAATAACCCTAGCCTTGTAGACTCTGTTAAGCCATCTCCTCAACATGTTGTTTCTACTGCTAATGGTTCACCTTCCCCTGTTATCGGTGAAGGATCAACAAAAATTTCTGATGACTTAACCCTTACTTCTGTCCTTGTAGTTCCCTCTCTTGCGTATAACCTCTTATCTGTGGGACAAATTACTATGGCCCTCTCATGCACTGTAACCTTTTATCCCGATTTTTGTATTTTTCAGGATATTCTGACAAGGCGGATTCTTGGTTATGGTGTTAGAAGGGGGAAATTGTATTACTTGGATTTGACAAGAAGTGGGCAACAACAGTTGAGTTCGTTGAGTCAAGCAAACAACACCAGTAGTCCGAATAAGGCCAAAGAGGCAGTGTGGTTATGGCATCGCCGCTTAGGTCATTTATCTTTTGGTTATCTTAGAAAGTTACAACCGCAGCTTTTTTCAGTTGTTGAAGAGTCTGATTTTAAGTGTGAAATTTGTGAACTGGCCAAGAGCCACCGTATTACCTATTCTCCCAGTTTAAATAAATGTCCAGTTCCTTTTATGAAAATACATTCTGATGTTTGGGGCCCTGCACAAGTATATACACCTTCTGGCTTTCGTTACTTTGTGACTTTCATTGATGAATGTACTAGGATGACTTGGGTGTCCTTGATGAAGTATAAGAATGAAGTGTGTTCCAGGTTTACTGAATTTCATAAGATGGTGGCAACTCAATACCAGCAACAAATCCGGGTACTTCAATCTGACAATGGTGGTGAATACGTCAATCGTGAACTGTCTGCATTCTTAAGCTCTCATGGAATCCGACATCAAACTTCAATTGCGTATACTCCTCAACAAAATGGACTGACCGAAAGGAAGAATAGACAGTTGATGGAAGTCGTTCGTGCCTCTCTCTTTGGTATGAATGTGGATCGAAACTTGTGGGGAGAAGCTGTTCGCTCTGCTGCATACTTGATCAATCGCACACCTTCCCGTGTGCTTGAGTTCCAGAACCCATATCAGAAGTTACATCAGTTGCTCAATGTACCGTCGTTGCCTAATTTGGAGCCTAGAGTTTTTGGATGTACGGTGTATGTGCACATCAACAAACGACTAAGAGGCAAGCTTGATCCGTGTGCTGTGAAGTGTGTTTTTGTCGGGTATGCTGAGTTCCAGAAAGGGTACCGTTGCTATGATCCGGTTCTTAATAAGATGCATGTTTCCTTGGATGTCTCCTTCCGTGAGTCTGAACCTTATTACTCAGGGGGAGTTTCAGAGTCTTCCCTTCAGGGGGAGAGCATGTATGAAGGAAATCCTCTGAATTTTAATGACTTTGAATTTGAAGAAGTGGAGAGGCTGGAAAGTCAATTAGGTACTAGAAATCGAGCAAATGAAATTGCAGATACACGAGTTGACCAGTCAACTACACAAGTTGACTCGTCGACTACAGAGGACCTGTCAGTCGACAACTCAAGCGACTCGTCAATTCCACCTGAAACAGAGAAAGTTGAACCGTCGATGAATAGGGTTGACCAGAGGACTCTCGAACCAGAATGTGAACTTCCTCCAACTGACGAAATTGTGTCGGAAGACCCCCCTTCTACTCCATCAACTGAACAATCCGTCCAGAATGTCCAACCTGAGGTACGAACTGATAACATTGAATTGAGTAATGTAGAAACTTTTGTACCTAGGAGATCTCAACGGGAAACAAAAGGGGTACCAAAGAAACAATATGAGCCTAGCTTAGAAGCCAAAGCCAAATATCCTATTGCTAGCTTTATATCTCACCATAGGTTGTCTGAATCACATGCACTTGTTGTCAACCAATTATCTACAGTATCTATTCCTAGTAATGTACAGGATGCCTTGGCGGATCCAAAGTGGAAGCAGGCTATGAATGAAGAACTTGAAGCCTTGCAGAAGAATGAAACTTGGGATGTTGTTCCTATGCCTCCTGGGAAGAAGACAGTCGGATGTCGCTGGGTGTTTGCAGTGAAGTTGAAAGCTGATGGAAGCATTGACAGATATAAAGCTCGCTTGGTTGCTAAAGGATACACTCAACGATATGGCATTGACTATCGAGAGACGTTTGCACCGGTAGCCAAAATCAACACTGTGAGAATTCTTATTGCGTTGGCTGCTCGTCATGATTGGCCACTGCACCAGTTTGATGTGAAGAATGCTTTCTTGAACGGTACTCTGGAAGAAGAAGTGTATATGGATACTCCACCTGGTATCAATTGTAGACCGTGTGACGTTGGAAAAGTGTGTCGACTGAAGAAATCTTTATATGGACTGAAACAATCACCTAGAGCTTGGTTTGGGAGATTCTCCAATGCAATGAAGACGTTTGGATATCGACAAAGCAACTCAGATCATACCTTGTTCATTAAACGCAAGGATGGTAAGATTACTGCTTTGATTGTATATGTGGATGACATGGTTGTTACAGGTGATGACCCAGTTGAGATGGCAAGCCTACAAAAGCGCTTGTCTCTAGAATTTGAGATGAAAGACTTGGGCCAATTGAAGTATTTCTTAGGAATTGAAGTTGCAAGGTCCAAGCTTGGAATTAGTTTGTCACAACGGAAGTATGTACTTGATCTTCTTGCTGAAACAGGAATGCTGGATTGCAAACCGATTGATACCCCAATTGAGATGAATCATAAGTTGGCGATATACCCTGATCAAGTTCCAACAAACAAGAGCAGGTATCAACGGTTAGTGGGAAGATTGATTTATTTATCGCATACTAGACCTGATCTTGCATATGCTGTAAGTGTTGTTAGCCAGTTCATGCATAATCCGAGTGAAGAGCATATGGATGCTGTAATGCGCATTCTTAAATATTTGAAGTCTGCACCTGGTAGAGGTTTGCTATTTGCAAGGGATGGTGAATTTGAAGTTACAGGGTACACAGATGCAGATTGGGCTGGTGATAAGACCGATCGCAGGTCTACTTCTGGATATTTTACTTTTATTGGAGATAGTCTTATCACCTGGCGCAGTAAGAAGCAGAAGGTGGTTGCGCGCTCTAGTGCTGAAGCAGAGTATCGTGGTATGGCTCATGGGGTGTGTGAACTACTATGGATTCGGAATGTTTTGAAGGAGTTGGGTTTCAAGCTTCAGAAACCAATGGACCTGCATTGTGACAATACTGCAGCAATTGAGATTGCTCATAATCCAGTTCAGCATGACAGAACCAAGCATGTGGAGGTTGATCGTCATTTTATCAAGGAAAATTTAGATAGGAAGATTATCAGGTTCCCTTTTGTATCTTCTGAGGAGCAGCTAGCGGATGTACTTACCAAGGGTGTATCGCACAAGGCGTACGAAGACTCGATTGGCAAGTTGGGCATGATTGACATCTATGCACCAACTTGAGGGGGAGTGTTGAATTATAGCAGTCCATTTGTATATAGGATTGAGACTTGTATATGTGATAGGCATTAGCTGGTATATTCCTATTAGAACACGTCTTATACAGACGCCTTGTACTTGTATATAAACCCTGAATCGGGATGAATGGAACTATTGAATTCTCCTGAATCCCTTTCTTCTTGATCAACCAAGCCATCCAACGCTTGGTATGAAGAGCCACCTTGTTTTAGGCAAATATTTGCCATATCCTTTAGCTTTGACACTCTTTCTCGTATCTCTTCCCCTTCTTTCTCCATCATTAATAATCTAATTGCTGCTTCGATTTCTTCTCTATTGATACCAAGCTCTAGCCGCACTCCTACTTTCCAAACACCGCTCACATATCTTGCATTCACCATTTGATCAGCAAAAAATGGAATACAAATCATAGGTACTCCCTCGCAGATGCTCTCCAATGTCGAATTCCAACCATTGTGAGTCCAAAATACTCCAACAGCTTGATGGGCAAGCACCTCTTTTTGGGGTGCCCATTTTACAATGTGTCCCATTCCATTCAAGCTCTCAAGAAAACCACTAGGCAGTGGTTCTAGCCAATCTGAGCCTTGAACTAACCCGGGTCGAACCGCCCACAAAAAGGGTTGCTTGCTGTTGGCTAGTGCCCAAGCTATCTCTAAAAACTGAGCTTCATTTACAGCAGCAAGGCTCCCAAAGCTAACATAGATGACAGAGTTTGGTAGTTGAGTGTCTAGCCATGAAATGCAGCTCCGGTCTTGTGACAATAAGCTTGGACTTGAAGAAGAGGCTGCTGGGAAATACTTATGAAAAGGGCCTAATGGGAAAACCGGAATGTGAAATTCCTTGCGTATTGTGGCCAGCGCATGCTGTTCAAGGTCTTCAAAAGTGTTGAAGACATAGCCATTTGAGAACTTGGTGGCATATGTAAAGGCTTGTGCTACTTTAAAAAATCTCTCTGGGTCGGGACTGTGAATGATCGGAAGATCCTTAACTTTGACAGGTGAAAGCTCTGTCACCGTCTCTTCCAGCCGAGATTCTAGTGTCCAAAATTCAAAGTAGAAAATAGGAAACTGTAAGGATTCTTAAGTAAGCGATAGACAAGCTCAAGTAATATAATGGGAAGATTTTTAATCTACGTTTTGCCCTTTTAGCAAGAGACTTGAAAGCTATCTGTACCTTGTATTGGAATGTAACCCTTTTCTTGCAGGAGTGGAAATGCCGAATAGACAGCAGTGGAAGAAGCGCCACCAGTCCTTGGCAGGATCCTTGGGAGTTTGAGGCTCTCAGCAACAGACTGAGTGAAGTCAAAGAGGGGGTCACAGATCAAGCAAGCAACAGGCCCTTCTGTTACACTAGACAACAAAGCGGCCAAGCATTCCCGGAAAGGTTCACCGCACTTTGCGTTGAGATGAGAAAGAAGGAGGAGGAGATCCTTTTCAGCCGCCTGGCTTTCAGATAAGTCATCTGAGATTGAGTGGAAGGTGAAGTGTGGATGAGTTGACAGGTTGAGAGAGTTGAAATTGGTATGGATGATGATTATGGAGAAGCCTTTCGAGTGTAGAATGTTGGCTAGGTCAAGCATAGGGTTTATATGGCCTTGCAAGGGAAACGGGAAGAGTATCAACCTCCGGCCTTTCCTCTGCTCCATTTGGAAGTTTACAGTGTCTGGTGTACTGTGTTTGCTTATTACTTTCGAACTCTTAGGTCCCTATAGCTATCCTATATATGTTGATATTGTATTGTATTGAGTTTAGTGCATGGTCAATTAGGAATCTGTACTGACGTACAGTATACGCTGTCTTTCGGTGATAGTTTTGAAGGCAACCTTAGCCAACCTTTTCTGAGGAATCTTGATTTTACTGTTGGTTACATGCAGTTATCATGAAAGAAAAAAAACGAAGATGGGCCAGCATTCCTCATAATCACAGGTAAACGATGTCTGCACGACTGCACATAGAAATGTTACAAAGAGAAAGAGAGAAGGAATGTACTATTAACTGGGATTGGAATAGAAAGCAATCACTATATGTTGTCACCGCTCACCAATCTTGACTTTGTTAATCAGTTGGGCACTCTTGCCAACCTTCCCGGTCGATTTCATCCATATTAAAGTGTTAAGCTTTCATTTTCAGGCTCGTCATTGTGCAAATGTGTTGTTCGTGCTCTTACACGTCTTATGTGATTCAGTGACTTGTACACTGCTGCAAATGCTGCAACATTGTAGTTGTGCATTTTACACAATGCAATCCAGGGAGAAAGATGATATGACTTGATCAATTAGGTTTTGAGAATCGATCATATGAGGTTTCGTTGGATTTTTCTCAGAGAGCAAGTGTATGAAACTGGAAGTGTCACATATGGGGTAGGAAGAGAGAAAGAAGAGTCGAAGAGGTCCGAGAATTGTTTTTAGTTTCCCTTCTGTTTTTTTAAAGGTGGGCAGATCATCCTGCCTTGGCCCAACAAGCATAGGTTCCGCCTAGCCCGCCAACAACTCCTCCTAGACCGCATTGGCCTAGTCCGCCTATGCTGGGCTTCTTTTTCTTTTGGGCTGCCTGGATCAGTAGTGCGTTCGCCTTCTTCAGTAGTGCCCTCGACTTTTCGAGAACCATCTCTGTCGACTCTGGAACCTCCTTTTGCCAGACAATACCAGACGCTTCATGAAGAGAGACGAAGAATCCTCATTACTAAACTGTCCACATCTTCTTCCTATATATACCTCCTCTCCTCACCCCCAAAACCAGAATCAAATTTTCCAAAGTAATCACAAGTCACAAACTTACGTTCAAAACTCATACATATTCAAAATGTCTCTTATTCCGGGAAGCTTTTTCGGCAACGGTCGGCGGAGCAACATCTTCGACCCGTTCTCGCTCGACATCTGGGACCCGTTCCAGGACTTCCCCTTGACCACCTCTCGCTCGGCTCCACGCTCCGAAACGGCGGCAGTGGCGAACACGCGCATCGACTGGAAGGAGACGCCGGAGGCGCACGTGTTCAAGGCGGACCTGCCGGGGCTGAAAAAGGAGGAGGTGAAGGTGGAGGTAGAGGAGGGGAAGGTGCTGCAGATCAGCGGCGAGAGGAAAGTGGAGAAGGAGGACAAGAGTGACAAGTGGCATAGGGTGGAGAGGAGCAGCGGCAAGTTCTTGAGGAGGTTCAGGCTGCCGGAGAATGCGAAGGTGGGGGAGGTGAAGGCGGCGATGGAGAACGGGGTGCTTACTGTCACTGTGCCAAAACAAGAGGTCAAGAAGCCTGATGTGAAGGCTATTCAGATTTCTGACTAGAGGACTAATTAAGATGAGTGCATGGCTTCTTCAGAATCCGAGTAATGGTTGTGGAATAAAGGGATGTCTCTAAGAGGTTATGTAATGGAATTTGCATCTATACGATCGATGTAATGCTTTGTGTTGGGTTTTGGTCGTATGGATTTTGAACGTATAATGTAGCTAATCTGAAGCTAATAAAATTTCTGGTTCAGTTTCTCTTGCAAATGTAATTGTAGGTCGAATCGTTTGAATTAACATAAGACAAGAAAATGACATTCACAAATGGCCGAAGTAGTAGATTCCCCAACTCTCAACTACATACACATACTAATATCTTACTTATCATTGTTTCATGTTCAGCAGAACATGTTAACTTTCGGATAAGAATGAAGTCCACCTAGATCCTACGATCAATGTCCTCCGGATTAATGCAAACGAGTCACTTTTAAGTCAATAAAACAATTAAGAACCGATTCTAATCTGGTTACATACGAAAGAAAGAATAAAGCCTTAACCAAAACCAATTATAATCAAATTATTAAACTGAATCGTCGAAATGGACACCAACGCCATCCTGCCTAACTCATAAAGCCATCAGCTTTGATGATTTCTTCCTTTCTTTGAAGAGTTACGGTGAAGAATGTGTCCGACTACTGCAAATCGCTAAAGAAAGAAAGAAATAAAATCGACCGCGTCCAATAAATACAGAAACCCAAATCAAATCAAATAATCCGACCCGCGTTTCTGCCGTGTTTGATGTTTCATCCGATTCGGATTCGATAGATTCTTAACGGGTAAGGCACACAGAAGCGCGTCCTTTCAATCTCGTTTACGATATTTTTCCCACACCATAAAAAACTATATAAACCCCAACATATCTCCAATCCCATCAACAATTCTCTCTATTTGGCTCTCTTTAGTTTTGGAAGTTGTGATCAACAACAAAGATGGGTGGTGGAAAAGATAAGCATCAAGGTGGTGGTAGTGGTGAAGAAACTGACAAGGGTCTTTTCGGTAGTCTTCTTCACGGCGTTGCCGGAGGCCAACATGGCTACCCTCAACAACATGGCTACCCTCAACAGGGGTATCCACCGCAACATGGGTACCCTCCTCAACAGGGGTACCCACCGCAGCAGGGTGGATATCCTCCACAAGGGTACCCGCCAGCTGGGTATCCGCCTCAGCAGGGTGGATATCCTCCTCAAGGGTACCCGCCCGCCGCTCACGGCGGTCATTCCGGAGGTGAATTTATTGTCTTTGTTTGATGTTGAGTTTGTGTTTGTTGTTTGAGTTGATTAACATGTGTAAAGATGTTGGCTTTTGTCATGTTCTATGTGTGTTGTGTGAATTGGTAATTTGAGATTTGAAAAAATTTAGGGATATTGTGAAGTTTTGAGTTGCTCTGTTATTGTTTGAGAGACTTTGTCACAATTGATATAGATGCAAAGGATAATCTTTATAATTAGGGTGTGGCTAAGAGTTTTAATTGGAACATCAGAACAAAGATGATCAGTTTATGATATATATAAATTTGCATAAGAAAAACTGATGTTAATGTACATATCTGGTCTAGGTTATTGATCCATCATCTCAAAGAAGTGTTCTGCTGTTAATGTCTAAATTGATCGAGGATGAATTTCGCTCTGATCATATGAGTCATCATTGTTGTCTCATGTTATGATTCTTTAGGCGGAGTTTGTCTTCTATAGATGTTTGGGTCTAGTTTTGCTTCAACTCAAGTTGTCAGTGCTCATCTTGATAATGTGAAGACATTTGACATTATCGTCTGCATTATAACTATGAAATTAATATTGAGTGTTTGTGTTTTGTTTGTTCAGGGGGCAGCCATGGAATGGGGGGAATTCTAGCTGGGGGTGCAGCAGCTGCTGCAGCCGCATACGGTGCTCACCAATTGACAGGCCATCACGGTCAAGGCTCGCACCAAGTTTCCCATGGCGGCTACTATCCATCTCACGGCATGCCAGGGTTCGGGGGGCACGGCAAGGTTAAGCATGGTAAATTCGGGAAGCATGGAGGCAAGCACGGCAAGTTCGGGAAGCACGGTGGAGGCAAGTTCAAGAAGTGGAAGTAAAGAGCACGATCCTGACCAGCTGCTCATCTGGAATCGCTGATTTAGAACTCTATAGACCTTAGATAAATAAACAAAACTATGATCTACATTATGCTGGTCTGTAGATGATGTTGGCTATTAATTTCAGAATCTTTCGCTTTTTCATTATTCAAAAATATCACATTCCCCTTTTGACTTTTAAATTTGTGGTGCTTCTTGGCCAGAGTTTATATCTCTATCGGGGCCATATTGTTATCGTTTTCGCTTGTAGAGTTGTGACGCATTATGCTTCTGTGCCTTGTACAGGTGCTGTTCTGGGGGATAATGGAGCTTTCTGACTTCCCATTATATTGTGATTCTTGTGTGATCTTGAACACTGAGTGCTACTTATTTTTGTTTGGTAGCCATCGGTTCACTAATAAAGAGTAGATTAGTTGTGAAAATAAATCTTGAAGTTTTTTTTGTTCTGGTTTGCTGCTTTGAGTCATTTCCTGCAAAATATCTCACATCGATTTAACATTATATAACTGAGATGAGCTCAGATATTGACAATAAGGGGTTCAATATTCTAAAAGGATATGTTAATTGATTTTCGCCACATGATCACATGGAAATTCTTGTATGCACGACGTGTATTTACACGACACAATCTTAACCGTTTATAACAATTCATATGTTTGACCACTATGTTTTTATATTATTTCTTTTAATCCTAATCATTCATATATGTATGTGAAGATACACGTCGTATACTGAAGATACTCTCCATGATCACATTCCACAATTTAGAGATTGGCAGTTGTAACAGATTACTTAAATCTGGGTTTGCAGTCGGTCAATCCTTTTTTATTTGTGAGTTGTGACAACCAAGAGAGTTCATATTCTGCACTCAAGGGATATTGCCACATTCACTTCCCATAACTTATTCTATATCAAATGACAGAGTTTCACTAATGACTAAGCACCGTTCAAGGCAGCAATGTTCTAAAATTCCCCGCATAGAGTGATTAATCTCCGCCCTAGGTGCTAGGCAATGCTTCACGGTTTCTTTTAAAAAGCTAGAAAATCCTTTTAAAAAGCTAGAAAACCGATTAATCTTCCGATTAACCTGTTTAGGCGTTAGACACCGGTTGTCGCTTGATTAGCATCCAGCGTTTTTTAGAACATTACAAGGCAGTGAAGGCACTGGTTATGGTGGCCTCGGTAAAACCTTGTTCGGTGAAAAAACGAGCAAGAAATATACCCTGCTCCAGTAAAATACCAAAACACAGAACCACAGCCCAAGCCGCATAAAATAATTTCAACTAGAGCAAGAGCAGGCTTTAGCCATGGTGGTTCTGTTTCCTCCAAGTCCAAGAATGTCAGTTTCAGGCTTTCAGCAATCTTGTGAGCTACTACCAGTAGGCCAATGTGATCCATTAATAAACAAAGCCCATCTCAATAATCAAGTGTCTGCCAATGAGCCCATCTCATCCATCATTTTTGTAAGATAAAACTTGTTGTAAAATTAGCTCTATCTCTTCTTTTCAAACAAAAATTAGCTCTATCTCTCATCAAAAAAATATAAAAAAATAAAAAAATTAGCTCTATCTAATTATGATTGATCAAAAAATCAAAATAAATGATATAGCAAAAATTCTTCTACGCACCAAGATGCAAGTGAACTGAGAAACTAATATACAATATTTTGATTCAGTCTTCTACGTCACACTATCATGCATATATACTAATACAATTAACAAAATTGAAACAAAAAAAAAAGTTATAATACGCACCAAGATGCAAATAAACCGAGAAACTAATATGTAATATTTTGATTCAGTCTTCCACACCACACTATCATGTATATATACTAATACAATTAAAAAAATTAAAGATCTAAAAAAATGGTTATAAGTGTTTCTAACACAAGATGTGAAAATTCGAGGTCGAAGAAGAAATACTATTGTTCTGAACGCTTAATTTAATTGGATCAAAAATAAAGATGAAAGAAAAGAATTTAAGGTCTCTAATCTTCATTATATCTTCGCACACAGAGATTTGAGGATTTTTTTCATTAATTATGCAAGTGCATCTTAGTGCGTAGAATTCGTTCCGTGAATATAGACCTAATTCTTGATAACTAAAACAATGATCACAATGGCATGCTCATTACTAATTATTCATTAAGCTTTCATTACATTGTTTCAAATAATGATCCACTACAAACTTGAGGCCAATCAAAAACTTCTAAAGATGTAAAACAAATCATTACGCATATAGAAATAGTATGTGCGAGAGCTCAATCCATGCCATAGTTTGTCATTATAATGTGCAGACGTACACCATACACCGGTTTTCTTTTAAATAAAAACTTTACTACACACGGCTTATACGAGCAATAATGAGGTCGGGTCCATATATAAGAGAGATCAGTGGTGGATGATAGAAATATATGATTGAAAGGATAGGGAGAAGTAAGAAGATTTTCCATATCATGCATGCTAATGATTGAGGATAAAGCATGCTTATGGTTGAAGCAAAGCAAATGAATGTCATTAGGCATGTCGTTAATCATAAAGCATAAAAGAAATCCCGGAGCTGATCCGGCCCATGTTGGACCCAACACAAACGTGATTGACGGCTTGATATGGGCCACAGATCAAACAGCCTTCCTCTCTTATTTTCGTCTTCCTGTTTTTTTTGTTTTCCTGGTTTGGAAATTAGAACCTTCTGTCAAAGAGCTTACTTTTATTTGTTTCAATTTTTCACAGAGGGTATCCATGTGCTTCCAGCCCCTCTAAAAATCCCACTTCCAATATCTCATCTTTTATGATCCGTGATAAATCATTGAAATATCTCATCGGTGATAGATATCAGCGACAAAAACCGCTTAAAATGACATCCCGTCTTGCTAGGTTTGATTCGGGTTTGGTTTGTTGTTGGCCAAAATCGTATGCACTTATCAGAGTGAAATAAGGCTTTTCCAGGAAAAGGAATAAAACCAAACACTGAACTACCTGATTTATGACCTCCACTACATCAGCTAGGGCTTTAGTTTATGTATGAGGAGGTATTGAGTTGTCAATCTGGTGTTTGTTTACATGTTTAGTTAAACAGAAATCAGGGCAAATGAGTCTCTTCTTGACCTATTACATCAGTAATGGTGTTTAAGAACATAGCATTGGTCAAATGAGTGCTTTAAGGTCTTGACATATTACTTCAATAATGGTATTTCAGGTAAGTGAAAGGAGTCCGTTTAGTTTCTAAATGGTGTCACTAGACTTAAAGACTTAAGATTCTGACTAACCATATATTACTTATTCAAAGATTACAAATCTATAACTTATAGGTTGATCACGTAGCTATGTCTTAGTTATTACCACGAAAAAAATTTCTCGAAAAAATTGTAAATCAGTAAAATATCTTATCTGTTCAACTAATTCATCTTGTCTGCGACTATTAGTCTTCCATCAAGTTTAATATATTTGTTGGTATGACTCCACATCCACCTTCACATTGCTCTTGTAATTTACAGATTTTTTTGTCACTAAGGAAATCCTAAATTCCCAAAATTAAAGCAAGATATGGTACAAATTGTTTCTCCCTTTTTCCTGTTGATTAATCATAGTTGATCAAGCTAAAGCAAAAACAGATCAACCCTTTCACTGTAGTAATCAACCATTTTCAGAAGAAAAAAGTGCCTTGGATCTTGTAAAACAAGCACGGTTTCTTTATGATTTTAGAAGGCAGGCCTTGTCCAACTCCAACTGTGCAGACATGAGCATGTTTAGCAACTAGTTAACACTGGTTCCACTTACACTATATTCTACTAATTTTAGATTAACCAACTCAAGGGCCAGTAGGCTTTACAGTTCTGTTCTTCCAAGGTTTGGTTATGCTTTTCTTTCACCCTTTTACTAAAGGCATTGCATTCTGTTCTAATTTTGGTAAACAAAGTTTAGAACTTGACACAAACATGTTTAGGGTTCTTGAACTTCTTTATTGCTTTTCAGTGTAGTTTGATTTTCGAAATTGCTAGGGTTAATTTTTCTCCATTTGGGTCTAGTTTGGTTTCTTGGTCAGATCTAGTTTGAAGAAAGAGGCAGCTACGGTGAATCAATCAAAATCAAATATCTGGATACAAACGTCCATCGAAATTTCAAACATGAAAGGAAAGCCCCATATCTTAACACTGAAGCAAAAGCTGCTACTACTACTGTGCCGTTTATTTAGACTTTTATGTGTTTGAAATTTGAGATATTATAGCAGAAATGGCAGGCACCAATCTCCCATTTCCCATTTCCCATTATTCATTCAATAATTTTTCATGGGATATGAATTTTTTTCCACAGATTTGTGCATCCCAAATTTCAACACAATGGCTTCAAGTTTCTAGTGCTTAAATAATGTGCTACAACTGTAAACAGCTCTACAACATAATACCAGCTTTTCCATAGGGACCCTCAACCATGTTCTTGTTTGGTGTAACCTGCTTTTTTTGGAAGCAATTTAAAAGCACAAATATAGCTTTAACCAGATTAAGTTGAGAACAAGAAGAGAAATTCAGTGTGTTCTGGAGAACTGACACATGAGAATTCTAAAACATTTTCTTATTACTTATTAGTAGAATAATCTTACAAGAGGGTTGTGAAATTTCACTTGCACAACAAGAAATTTGATTACCCTCGAAAAAAACCTAGCCCCTTATTACACAACACATTCTTCTTCTTCTTCCTTGATCTAAAAGCTATAGAGAGAGCCCCCCACATAAGCTGCTGCAAACATCCTCCATTAAAAAAAACCTGGATATCATCATCTTTATTGATCCTAACATTCTTGAATCTCCTTCACTATAATAAATAAATTAATAAAACCCAAATATCACAAACTCTGCTGCTGCTGCTACTACTACTGCTTTTTATAACACTCGCGTTCTTTCAGCTTTTGCTTTTGCCCAACAAACCAAAGTCACAAAACCCCTTTGGAATGGAATGAGACTATTAACCAGAATAGCTGGTCAGTTTGGATCAGTAGGTCCATTCCTGAGGCAAGCGCACTTCATAGTTTAATGGCCCGTCTTGCCTTAAACCCCTTCTCTGCTGAGTCAATAGGGCGTTTCTTCTTGCCACCAGAGCCTCTGCAAAAATCCAACACATCCTAATTTAGAAACCAATAAAAACTTTACTAAAATACTCCAAAAGATCTACTGCAACAAAAATAGTTCCTTGAATGGAAAGCTATGCATTACCATGGTTTGGAGCCAAAGCAGTGTTGTTGAATCGCTGCTGAAGATGGTGTTGCTGATGATGACGAACATTCATGTCCTCAAAGCTCAAGTTCAGAGCTTGAACCACCTTGGCTGGGAGCAAAACAGTTGGACAACCTATTCACCAAAAATTTCAAAAATGTCAAAACAAATTAACCCCAAAATGGTGCAAAAAATAACCCCAAATAACCAACTCACTAATAGTAACTACCTGCTCTTCTGCGAGGAGGCTCAGGAGTGGGACTGGGGTTGGAGTACAGGCGAGGCAAGAAGACGCCGGTGCCGGTAGACTCCCTTTTCACGTTGGACCCGTTAGGCAAAACGGGTCGGGTATTACGATGTGGGTGTTGTTGCTGAGCTTGAAGAGGAGGCCATGCGTTTTGACATCTTCCACTTTCGTAACCAACAATGTTTCTTCCTCTGCTTTGGATCTGTTGCTGCTGTTGTTGCTGAGCTGACCAGTTATTAAGCTTCATAGATTTTCCCCAAGCAGCAGAGCACTGTGAGTTTAATACTTGGTCTTGTCTCACTTGCTGAAACTGCAAATCCAAAACCCCAAACTGGATCAGAAACTGAACTAAAAGTCCATGCTTTTACTTCGAAGATTCCATCTTTGAAACGAAACTAAACTCTGTTCTTACCTGAGTGAAGGGGCTTTGGTTTTGGACACATGGAAGAGACGGACTTGGGGTTCTAGGTGGGCCCAGAAGCCCTCTGCCGTTGTTGTTACCAAACTTGGCTGCTCCGTCGACACTGTTCATCTTCAACCTCGCTACTTGTCCGGCGGCGGCGTAAATCAGGTCCCAGGTGTCGTTCTGACCCCCAAACGGCGTCGTTGGAGGAGACGGCACCTGGGAAGAAGGCGCCGCCGGGCTGCCGTTGCTCGACCAGCACCCGATTCCGCTCAGAGTCGACTGAGGTGACCCGGACATGACCCACTGAGTCAAGACAGCACACAGAAACTAAGAAATCCATCTATCACCGGAAAAATGAAGCAGCAAGAACAAGGCTTTGTGTATTAAAGCTTTTACCTCAGGTTGCTTTTCTTGAGTGAAGTTGGGGACGGAAAGCTTCTGAGTCTGGCTGAGAGAGGACTGAGCCAGGCGGCGAGTTAGCCCAGCGAGGAAGTCATCCTCGTCGCTGCTGCTCTCCGTCTCGGTGGAGCCCTCCACCGGGGAGCTCAGGGCCGAGTTGGGACCGGACGACGAGTCGAACTCGTACGGAAACTCGGTGGGGAAGATGCGGTTCATGATGTGAACGTCATCGACGTTTGTAAGGAAATCGGAAGGGAGCCAGAAACTGGGATCCTCCGGTGACTTAGCCATATAAAGCTTGGAGCTTAGAGAGAACTAAGCTTGAGTATAAATGGAAGAGGGTGTGAAGTGTTTGCTGGTGAAGGAAGATATAATAATAATGAAGAGGAGGGAGTTTGGGGTTTGCTGGATTTGCAGGCTGGAGGGACCAGGACCCAACAAAACAGAGAGAAAAAGAGAGAGAGACTTGAGGAGGGACTTTGTGGAAGACAAGCTGCCTTTATTAAGGTTTCAGGGTCTATCTGAGACAAAGCTTCAAAATTTATATGCAAAAAGAAATAGAAAATTTTGGAGAGGAAGAAGAAGGGAGAGTGAGACTGTGCATACAACCGGAGGGGAGGAGTGGCCCAGTGGTTGGAGACATTTGTCCCTCTATCCAAAGCAACCAACTTTTGTTTAATCACCATTAGTGTTGGGTTTCGAAGCTTATTGAGGAGAGATTAGTGGGTGTTTTTTACTGCTTAGATTTGGGATGGTGGATTTCATTTTCTTTTCTCTTCTTCTTCTACTGGTTTTTTCAGATTCTTATTCTTTGTAATCAAGCGACTGGTTTTGTCTTGTTGCTTCTCGTATCTTTTGTCACTTTGGCTACTTTCAGTCACTGTTACTGATTGTTGTTTGGTCACTTGAAGAATGAATAGTTTTTCCTCCATTTTAAATTTTGGTCACTGAACTTTGTTTTGGATTTGTGCTCTGTTTCAAATGGGTTTTCATAAATATATGCAATGACAGGAAGAAATACAAAATAGAAGACAAAAGGAAGAATACCATTAAGGTAAGAGTTGGAATCACCATCCTTGTTTGATTCCATTAATTGAATGTTTATTGATTATTGCACTCACAATTTTTTTTAATATGTTATGTGATCATTGCTACTAACCACCCTTGTAAAGTGGCCATTCTGAGACAACAAGAGAGATCTAAGTAAGCAGTGAGATCTAACATGACAACTTTAGTCATTTTGCAAATCTGTCCAGTGAAATGCTAAACAGTATTTTAACTGATTTACCTGAAATTTTCCATTATTTTCTTACGTTATTTGAACCGTTTCAATTAGCTAAGTACATCTTTTTTGCTTGCTTGGCTGCAAACATTGGGTTAGTATTTAGTGGATGATTTCAAAGTTAATTCTTTCCAATATTTTTTCAAGTGACATTTGTATTCTTAAACAATCATTAAAAATAACTTTACATTATATGTTGGGCTCTACAAAGTTTCTCGAGCAAATGTCCACTACCATTATCACTACTATCATTACTGTTTAGAAATACGTTTATCAATGAGCATGCAGCAAAGAAGTAAAACTCTCGTTATCTACTTTCCTAAAAAATGTAACTTAGTTGTCTAAGAGCTCAATTTGTGTACACCTAGTAAACTAGAATCAAGTAATTAATTTCAACCTAATGCTCAAGTAAAGTAACATGATACCTAAATCTTACCCTTGCTCTTGGCATTAGACCTAGCCATCTCACTATCATTGAAAGTAACATGATTAAGTTATACGCATAGGATCACCCTTCTTCTTTCGGGGCCTTATTCTTGCTTCCCAAACGCCTACCTTCTCTCTTCAAAGCTATGATAGGCTCCTCCAACCTCGAAGAATCTTCAAGGGTAATGCTGGAATAACCGCAACACCACCTTCAGGGCTTTGTCGCACGTCCCGCCACCATGCCCAAAGAAACCATTGCATGAGGGACATTGTTGGTTAATTGGTTCCTTCCTCACCAAATCCTCTTGATCAACTCGAAGAAAAGTCCATAATGCTTTGCCGATGCGGGTGAGAGCCTTCTCATTACTCATAGCAATATGTAATCGTAATCCCTTCACTGCCAGGCACGCCATTAGAAAATTCAACGTCGCCGCTTCGGGAGCATTGATTCCAACACAATCAACCAACAACAACTTCAAGTTACTAAAGAACCAATGTCCTTCATGAAGAACCTAATGCTTCTCCTTCGATTCTTAAATTGAAAAACAAACATCTCATCCTCTTGTCGGATCAAGACCCGCTATTTTGAACCCCAAAACTCTGGAGATCGCCCCCCGCGAACGGCAAAATTGTCACCACCTTCTTGGTCAAAAGGCGACCGCACAAGTAGAAAATTAGGTAATGGATTGCATCCTCACCATGAATACGGCATGTAACAGCCTAACTCACCCGCGATTGCATAGGCAACCATTGTCTCCTTCACCGTCTTCTCTATCAACTTGGCCAACCAGGACGGAAAACATAACAGAGCACAATCGATACTAAACTAATTCATGTACTAAATAAAATGAAAAGTACTGTGTTTTTATTGCAATGTAGCATTTCAAAACTCGAGACTAATGAGTCAAACGAACAAATTTTTCCTCCCTTGTGTTGATTGCAGATCCATGGACGAGGTCCGTTGATGTCAATCGCTCGGTCTCACTAGTCACTTAAATGGCCACAGTCAACACATAGCCTACACTATAAGCAATAGGTAATGGGATGTGCTCTCCTCCTTTCTAAAGCAATGCTACAAGTCTACAACATGAATATGCATACAAATGAGATCATCGATGTTGACCTAAGCAAGCAACTTCCAATCAAACATCCATTCGATCAAAGAACTTAAAAAGCCTAAGATTTCCTCTCAATTCGTTCACAACATTTGTATTCGAAAATACACGTAATAAACCATTTAAATTCAGTCATTATAACTCGTATAACATGACAAAATAATAATATTATTTTTACATTAAAAAATAAAAATAAATAACTACGTTAGCTATTACACTACAAGTAGAGTGTGTGATCTAAAACTCATCTATGTTCAACCATAAACAATTTGCCTTTTGTCTTTCCATTGAGTAAAATGATTGAGCACCCACATTAGAGTAAAACCGCTCCAATTACCCTTGTCACACACATAATAATGATTGTTTGTGTAGTAATATCTAATAATAGAGGTAGAAGTCTAGAGCCATTGATAAAAGAAAGAGACTTTGCAAATGACCAAATTTATAACAGAAAAAAAGAGAAATAACAAATATTATTAGGGCCCAACCGGGTTCGAACTGGTGACCTCTAGATCTGCAGTTACCACTGAGCTATGGACCCAATTGTTGACAATCATAAAAAGTAAACTTATCTACACTGGTTCATAAGTTAAACTACTGAAATCAATTTTCAAATTGAAAATTAATAATATAAGAGCAGAAAACCCTTGATTTGCTGAGTGACAGAAGCACCCCAATTGGGCCAACACCCTGTAACCCAAATTTAGATTCTCAATCTGAAAATCTGTTGGCGTGGTGGCTCCACCGAGTCGGCAGCTTAACTGTCAATCTGTCCTGTTCCTGCCTATAACACACGGTAACACAACCCACCGACTCCGTCTCCGTCTCCGTCTCTTCGTACGTCTCCGTTGCCGCCACGGCCTCCCACGCTTAAAAACGACAAAGGAATAAAGCCACCAAACGGACCCAACCCACATCTCTCAACTCTATTTGATAAAACTTCCCGCCATTACATATTTCATTTTCTTCTTTTTAATTTTAATAATTTCGTAAAAATAAATTTTTTTATTATAAAAAGAAAAATAAATGATAGGGCCCAATCGCCATATGCTTTTACCTGCCAAATTAAAGTGACAGAACCACCGTTTGATCAAAAGCGCGGGAAGCCCTTTTGAAAAAAGAAATAATTAAAAATAATTATTCCTTTTCTCGTCACCATCCAAACGAAATGAAATTTCTCGCTGATTGGGGCATTATTGTCTTTTTCTCCCTCAGTGACTGTGACCCAAAGGCTGTCAACTCGAACGTGACAAGAGGATAAGACTAGAGTAGACTCTCGGGTATTATTGTCTTTTCCGAAAGTGAGTGTTCGTAATAAATGCAAACCAAAAGAAACATATATGTACGACCCGGATCAGTTTTCCCGCCAAAGATTTCGATTATCCCGCCTTAAGAGTGGTCGGAGACGCCGGACTGTGGCGTCACTTTCAGACGACTGTTAATGAGGTTTTCTCGTCGTTGGAAACCTGGAACGCATCAACGGTCGGATTTCGTTGGTGTGGAATCTACGATTCTATGGTTCTCACTTTAGTGTGCTTCGTTGAATGTTTTGGTTGCTCGTAGTGGTGTCGTTTTTGAGCGACCTCAGTTTTGTCTGGATCGGAGTAGTGACGAATGACGAGTTGAGTCATTAGGGTTTGTGTTGGATTGGATGGGGGAAATAGGTCAACTTGGGTTTGGGAAGTAGTTAACCCACTCCCACAAACTAATTGACCTCTCTGGTCTACATCGTTCGAGACGTTAGGTGGTCATAACCCACGTACTTAGAACATGAATTCTCCCTTTGGTATGAATATGATTGACTCGTTAATTCCCTAACTAATGTACGTATGAGGTCACTCTAACACGACAATGAATGGCTTGACATATGTATGATCGAGTTTAACATATAGAACTTAAGATATGTGAAGGGAAATAGTTGACCATTTTCTATGTTTAAAATGGTGTAAATTAAACATAGAAAAAGACATATAGAATATGGTATAGTACAAGAGTAGCAACTAGGTAGCTACTTGGTAGATCTTATGATGGGGGCTTAAAGGAAGAAGGCGAATGTAGGGCACCTACCTCACGAGTTTGAGTAAATCACAATCTTCCTTCCATCACTCACAATTATTTTCTCCCTCCAATTCTCTCATCTCACCCCACGTGTACACTCTATCCCTTCTGAGCTGGCTCTCTCTTACACGGTAGGGTTACCTTACCAACTTATACCCTACACATTTGTGCTAAAATTCAGTCACGCACTTGCATTTACCAATTATGATTGGCAAATTTTACTGTTGATATATGATGGATATCGGCGCGAGCCTGGGCAAGTCGGTTAGCTAAATTGTGGTGATCTAGCTTGGCAGACAAGCTAGAAGTTGCACACGTCGTCTAGAAGAGACAAGTTGTTATACTTATATGTGCAGAACTAGTACCTTATATTGAGACGCGTTTTGAGGTGAAACCTCAAGAACAAAACCGTAAGGGCCCAAAACGGACAATATCTCAATGGTAGAGACTAGACTGTTATATAAATTAACTGACATCGTTGAGGCTGTAGAACTTATAGTTCAAAACTCACTGAATATGTAAGAATGTTGTAAATTAGACATTAAAGAAAGCTATCAAAGTTACGTCACTTGCTCAATACAAACGTCTCATTAAATAATACGTAATCTTTTTTCTTATATCGTGTTGTTTTTGTTTTATAATCTCAATAACGGTTGTCACAAAGAGTTCTATGCAATTGTTTTAATTTATAAAATGAGTACTGATATTTTTTGTGCAGCACTCTCTTTTTCAATTTTTTTTTTCTGGATCAATTTTAGGTTATTGGTGACAGAGACCCAGGTTGGAAGAAAATCAAACAGGAGCAAGAGAGGATTTTTGGTGACGGTGACAAGAGAACACTGTTACCCATAATGGTGTTAAGATTTCGTGACCCCTAATAATTTTGGAAAAAGAAAAAATCGAAGCTTTTTTTGAATAGGTTGAGACCCACTCCTCACATGCAAGCTTATTCTACTCCTGTGATTAGATTTAACAAATCGAAATCAGCAGAACGGAAGCTACCAACTTACTCAAATCACATGGCCAAACACCCCTAAAGGTGGTGGTCAACGGTCAAACCGCCGTGCGCATGGTCCTGAGTCCTGACCAGACTGTGCCGGGGTGCTCAGTGTATACGGGTCGGGTCGAATAAAGTCTGCAATACGAAACTCAACAAATTATTTAGGATGTATCCGAAATTGTCTGTAATGATCCGTTTTGACATACATAAACTACCTCCAGAGGGTGCTAATGCTTCTGCCGTGCCATCCAAGTCTGATTAGATCTATAATCATTTCGATAAAAAGTAATTTATATAGATCTAAAACTAAACGGTTTAGTTTTAGTTGGAGGAGTCTTTAGTAATATAATTATGTTTGAAATAATTTAAGTAAATTTCTCAACAGATAATTTGTTTAGGAAAAGTTTGTTACAAATATGATCTAGATTCACCAATCACCATTCATCATATCGATCAAATAAAGTTGATATCTCTCTCTCTCTCTATCTCACCTAGTCACCTTATCGTATGAACAAAATTCATTGAATCTTGTTGACGAAGAAAGCTCACATGCAAAGTGGTCTAACATTATTTCGTATCCCAGAATCAAATGAACTAGCGTAGCCAACCTAAATTAAGATATCATGTGACTCATCCGACCACACATGCTAGTAGCTCCTTCGTCAATTTAAGAGATAAACGATCGATTACATTATTGCGCACGATCATACCTTGTAAACCAAGATTCTGACATCCTTTTTTGTATGAGATATTGTTGTGTATGAAGGCATGCTTGCAACCTAAATATCTAATCAAATCCTCTCTTTTATATTTTCATCATCGGTCTTTTGTTTGATCTGTGACCAACGGCGCTGCCTGTAGATTTCAACCTATGAACCAAACGAGGGAGCAAGGCAGTGCATAAATAAATAATAGAGAAGAGAATTGACAGAGGCTAGAGGTGTCGTTATGTCAAGCTGACTAATGACAGGGGCATAGTCTCCATCGATTGGGACAAGTAGAGGATGCACATGCTTCCTTCTTCTCTTTCTCTTTGGCCTGGATTCTCAAAATCACATCCTTTTGGGGCCAAACATATTGAACAAACCAGATCGGAGCCACGTACCCTGCTGTCATTTCGACCCAGAAATGGAATGGAAAATGATCGAAAAAACCAACAGACAAAATAAGAGGAGTCCTGGAGGGAGCTAGGATCTAAGTCAAGCAATGCGGGCACAAAATAGCTGAATACAATACTTGATGATTAATAATGATAATGCTCACCATAACAACTTAGCTGGCTTTAGAAGGGGTTCTTGTCTTCTCATGGCTAATACTCATACATACACTATTTAATATGCAATACAAAGCGGGAACTTTAGTGGTTTAAGAGTGTAGGCTTACAAGTAGGAGGGCGTGTTGAGAGTAACGAAAAACCCCCGTAGCTGAGTCTACATAGCGTTTTGGTCTCTAATAATTTCTCCTGGTACTGACCACTAATGCTCTTAGCTCTTGTTATCTATTTTCACGTAACTTATGGATGTGTATTATATCATACCATAGAATCTAAATAAGTTTTTTCGAGTTTTTGAAGGGTGCTGTATTTCTTTCTTAAACTATCATAAATTAGTTTCGTGTTGCTACGAACTTCTGTGTCATGCATGCATCTTCATTATCAACTAGGGTGAGCTTTTTCGATCTCCATGACTCCATATGCCTCAATAACTTTTCTGCATGATGTGATTTGATCTTTGTTGCTTGTCTGTTTATTTCTTGTAATCTCAGAACCAAACGAATAAGAGGACAACAGAATATGCACCGTGGAATACACTCAGCTTGTACAGAATCATAGATAATAATCAAAGCTGAACATGGAAGGTGACCAACCATAGCTGGAAAACAAAAGGAACGGACTTAATTTTTCGATATTAACAGAGATTTTGTGACCATTATTTTGCTTTCTAGTCTGACCTACACAGTGATGGTGGCATAGACAGAACCAGATCAGAGCATGGCTTACCATCCCCTTGCCTTATATAAAAGAAATCAAAGAGAAGCATGCATGATACGCATAAAACATAGTACTACAGTACTACTTATGGGCTTTGTATGGAGAAACATGTTTCATTGTTCTCCGGAAAAGAGAGAGCTGCCTGTCGGAATCTTTGTTCTAGGAGATTCTCGGATGGCTAAAAACCAAAAAACCCCACTTTGAGGCTTTGACCATACCCATCTTGATCTTCCATTGTTTATAGTTGATAGACAAGTGTTTGTTTTAGATTAGGGTTTTTTAAGGGTTTTATTAAGACACAGACATGGAAGGGGTACTGGTGCCTCAATTGTGGAGAAAGACTACCCCAAAACAAGGACTAAAACCCACCTTAGGAATTTGGTGTATTACAAAATACATATACGTGCGCACAAGTGCATGTGTGTGTCTTCTTCCAATGTTTGGCCACTAGAAACATATTAGACTTGGTTAAGTAGGTCAAGAACCATACTGGGTGGCACGAAGTCCCCATGGAAATGGACCAAAATCAATTATAGAAACACTTACAATTCTGACGAGGAGAGCATGAACCGTAAGATGAAGTTAACATGGAAGAAAACGATGGATATATGATTTCCATGCATGTGTCTAAGCAAGTGGTTGCAAGTATAGCTAGGCTGCCGACTATTCTAAACTCGTCGGTTGGATCTAGGTAGCTAAATATGACAACTATGGTTGAAACTTGAAGGGCGAGGACCCAATTTTTATGGTTCGCTTCTACCCTGAAAATCTCAGATGAGACAACTTGGATCACAAGTATCAGTCTGAACTTTAACATGCCCAATCAGCCAGAACAAAACTGATCAATCTACCTTGAGGAACTGGCAAAAACGGTTCCAAGCGTTTTAGCTGAATAACAAGTCGAAATGAACTTGAGCAACAGACCAGGAAAAATCATGTGATCTTAATTTATTGATATTTAAGAATCTGTTGCTGGACATGGAATAAAATTGATACAACTTACAAGGTGTACAAGAAATTGGTATGAATGATGGCTGTGCAAGCGTCATCAGATAGGCTGGTCCATATTGGGATATTTAATCAACAGACAATGCAGATAATGTTTTGCTTTGTAAGACATGCTGTACATGAAGAACCTGTGATATATGCTTTGCTTCTGGACCAATAATACACGTCAGGAATTAATATTATCATTCCGGGGGTGTTGTATTGAGGGGCTATCTGGCTTCCTACTCTTCCTCAAAGAGATCTGCATGCAAATACAGACAATATTAATTATTTGGGATAAGGTCTAACCCCCAGCACAGATAATTTTCTACATTCTCCATCCTTCCTGTCCCTGGATAAAACCTCACAAGAGATGAATGCATAGATATTTATGCAGTCATGCCAATAACCACCTAGCAATAAGTACTAATGAGCAAGCGAAAGATGGTGAAGGCTCTATTTGGATTACCAAGAGAAGGTCTTCATCAGTACCAAAGGATTTACGTGCTTCTTCTAAGCATGTTGACGATACCCTTTCATGTTTCCTGCATAGTTTATGCAAATGCACACTTGAATTAACTACATGAATTTGGGTACCCAATAGAAGATGTAATGTGAATAATAAAAGAACAATTCAATTGTGTGCATCCAAGAAGGTGCCTAGAAGAGTTCAAGTGTTAACGCCGGTGTGTTTACAATGGGAAAATCAAAGCCAGTTCAGTAACAATATCCATCTAGTTTTTCTTCAGCAGTATTAACTACATTTCAGCATATTGCAACCCCTAAGTTGTGTTTGCAGATTATGCTTAGGCAGCTTAGCTCATTGTGATTTTCTTGTTCTAATACTGTAGTAGTACTCATAGCTCTTTGATGTTAGAACCCAGTAAAAGGAATGTCATATGACAAGCTTAGTAATAATCAAATTACATGAGCTATTACGGTCCCTTGTAGCTAGACAATGGAAATCATAGAGGATTGACCATCATGGGGATTCTCTCTGAGTTTGAGGAAATAAACTCTACATGATGGTAATTAGAACTCATCGAAGTCAAATATCATTTTAGTATGTGAACAATATTACTCAAAGCAGGAAATTCAAAGATTGGGTAATTTTCGCTATTACAAATATACCGCCACAGATTTTGAGGAATATTTGGTAATCACCAAATAGACGAGTCTGCCATCAAGCTCTATAGCAGATGGCAAAGTTAAACATCATTGCAGATGACCTAAATAGGGTTGAATTATGATAATGAACTAGTGTTTCTTACCAGCGTGAATTGAGTTGCAGTGAAGACCTAGGTTGAAATATGAAAATGAAAGTGTTTCTTACCAACATGAATTGAGTTGCAGTGAAGACAATACCTTGAACAGGCTGGATCTCTAATCTCAAACTCATCGGTAGCAGTGTCATACCCACATATGATGACATAATGACCTATATAAGAGAACAACTTACTCAGTAATAAATTCGTACAGGCACCCAAATTTCACAAGAAAATGATCAACTTTAACGGCTACTAAATGTGTACTAATGTTAGAAGGTTATATTATGATAAAACCAATTTGACTAACTTTTGCTTACGACTACTACTTTTTTAGGAAACACAAAGCCATTCATGAAACAATGGCCCATGGGCCCAGAAGCCATACTACCATGGTTGTGAACGCAAGAAGTCTACAACCTGTCTCACTACATTTGGACACTGCCTAGAAAGATCTTACATCTCAAGGAAATAGTGCTAGAATAAATTTCACTAACTGTATCACTAAGACTAACATGTTCTTACTTCCTTCCAAACACTCATACATCTACAGCATATTGCCTCAATGAAGGTCACTCTTTTCTCATCCAGAAAAGTAAAAACAAAAGTATCATTTAGCTTGGCACAAACCATAAATTTAGCTTGTACCAAACCAAAAGCATAACTGTCAACATTGACCGGCAGCAAAACTTCAATCTAAATTCTTACTGAACCAGTGTATCCAAAAGAAATAGTCCTACCTGTGTAATCAGAGTTGCTTGCACAAAGGTCTGAGATAATAACATTGTCATGACTAGATGGGCTGTCATACAAGTTTCCAAGAAATACTTCAATTAGCACACAATTAAATGCTGTAATTGTAACTCAACCATACATAAGGAGAATGGCCAAATGGAGATGTATATAAGAAATATGGCCAAATGAAATGCTAATAAATCTGTCTTCATTACGTAGAGGAAGGACACATTCACACGTATATATGTCCTATTGATATCAAACAATAAAGGAGGAAAGTTTTCACACAAGGGGGGAAAGGAAAGATGAGAGTGTACAGATGTTGTACCTCAATTTATATTGGTCAACCAATACTATGGCAATGTATTTTCCACACAGAATCAAGAAACAAATTTCTTCTTGACTGACTGACCTGCACTGTAAAAATCAAGGTTTAATGCCTTGCTCCAAGAAAAAGAATGATGTTTTGATTTGGAAAAGATAAAAGCAGAGCTCTAATTTTTGTCCTTTTGCAGAAAATCAGCTTCCATAATCCTTATTACCTCTGATGGATTATATAAACTTCAACTCTTCATGCCATAAACAAATAGAACACTCCTTAGATATGATGTGCCACTTTATAAGATAACCAATCCAGAGGAATACTACCTTTTGCAAATTGTCTTTTCTTTGCAAATGTACTAGAATGCAATAACAGAAGCGAAAAATTAAAACTAACTTTTCCCAAATACAATTATACCTTTATCCTAATTCCAGCTTCCAGTGCTTTTTGAAATAGTGTATCAACTCGCACCAGATCATTAGGTAAATGCTCCTGCAGAATAGATAACCCAAATTTTTTCTGTTTATCAGAATGATAAAAGGACGAGAAAAGTTCATGTTAAGCAACATCTTTACATCCAAAACCATTTTAAAGAAAAAAGAGGCAACATGCTTTAAATTTCTTTCATTTCCAAATATGAGCACAATAAGTGGCATTTGCATTCATGCATTCATCTAGTGCCTCAAAGCATGATATACAAAGATGTGGATGCAGTTTTCTTCTCATCTCATATAACTCATATATGCAAATCTATAATGAATAGACAATTAGAGTAAGAAGTGCACTTATGAACTTGCAGATAGGCATTTTAGCCTAATTCACACTTCACACTCACCAGCAAGGAATACAGTTATTCAAATCATTATCTATCTGAATAAGAGGAAATCACCTTGTAAAATTTCTCGCCAGAATATTTTGGGTTCGCTCCAAATGTTACCGTGTAGTACGAGAAACTGATAGAGAACTTTTGCAACAAGTATGCTAGATCAACAGTCCAGATGCTGCAATGAGATATCAGGAGACAGATGTATCAAAAACTTTTCATATAAGGTTAGGTTAATAATAGACCCAAGTGCAAAGCTCAAATATGTGACCACTGACTGATGTATAAAATATAAACCTAAGTTAGCAGCAAAAAGGTATCAAGCATTCACATCATACTCCATACCTATTCTAATTTCACAGCAAATATTCACTTATTTGATCAGTACAAGATGAACCTGTGATTGATCGAGAAAAGAAGAGAAAAATTTCACGTCACACATGTAACAGAATCTATAAGATATAGTGCATCCTTCTGTAACAAGAGACCTTTTTGGAAATAATAATATATTCTGGCACTAGAAATAGAACACAAGTATCATCACAGTAGATCAAGGCAGGGCTTACAATGCTCCAAACTTTCAATCACTAATCTCCAAACTCATTATCCTATGAAACATTGAACAAATTATAAAGAATAGTGCTCAAAGAGGAAAGTATATAACAAAATTACAGAAGGAATCAAAGTTGAATATGTAAATAGAGGAATACCTTTTTGTGCAACATAACTCTGCCAATGTCTGAATATCACAGCTGTCAATGCCAACGGTCCTAAATACCATCAGAACACAGGCAAGGCCACAATCCCAAGAATATAGCTGGTTTATGTGTGGGACCTATAAGCACCAAGACACCTAAAAATATTCAAACTGACTTAAAATTCACCGTCTTCTATTGAATCCAACCCCGTGTATTGTATCAGAGTGTATAAATGAAAAGACTTGAATAGAGATTATCAGTAAGATTGGCAAGCATATAAACAGAAGCACTTACTTCAACAAAGTGTGAGCATGGCAAACCAGAAAGATGGCATTTGCCATCTCTCAGTGACTGTTCACATGGATAAGATTCTATCAAATCAGATTTTTTGCCAACTGATCCTTCTTCATCTTCCCTCTTGTTAAACAGCAGATATGTAGGCCACATGACTAACCAAATTCACTGTCTACTACAACACTATGGCATCCAAAGAGTCAAAGTGGTTCACTCAGTTAGCCCATACTTTCTTAAGGTAATGATTCTGTTCAACCTGTTGCAGCTGTAAGTAGTAACATACGAAAATATAAGGTATCCGAACTACACAACCATAATGAAAAATGTAGAAAAATTTCTCTTAATGTAAAAGAACACGCCTTAATCAAGAAATGTGCATTACTACCTTTCCAGAGAATGAAGCATGAATTCAACTTTAGAGATTCAGTTAGACCCGTTAATTTCTAATCCAATTGATATTGATTGAAGCTGAGTTTGAACATGTTTGCACATTCGATTATGCAATACACTTGCCAATATACAAATGATCTTTTGTGGGAACATGGTTAACAGTATCACTAATCACTTTACATCCATTAGATTGAATTCCGACGTCAGAAATGATCAACAGATTGAACAGTAGCTCAATTTTCTAAGTCAACCAATTCCAAACAATGAAACAAAACAGCCTAATCAACAAAGATAAGTAATTCATCACAGAAAGACATTAAAGCTCAAAAATTTTTGATCCAATACATCAAAAGAAAGCGCGGGAATGATCCCAGGTAATCTTTCAGATCATTTTTCCCTAAAGATTTGTAATGGGATTCTGGGAATCAAATAAAGGACTAACCTTTGCATATAAAGTTCCCGAGAAACGGAACCTACAGCTCGCAGATTCCTGTCTGAATTGTGTCGGTGTTAATTGAATCCTGGGTGACAAAATACTCAGATCCTAATTCCCCTTCTATGTTCTATTCTTCTGCTTCTGTTTTTGGTCCAAGCCTTTATACAATTGGTTTTGGATAGTTTTCAACAAAATGGGAAACTGAGTCATCATGGGGGTATTTTTGTCTCTATCATTTCTGGGGTTGTGATCTAGACATCTAGTAATGGTTGCACCTACTAGCTTAACAACTACTCATAAGCCATAACACAATTCCATAGTGAAGCCGAATAAGGGTGGCTGGGAAACCAACTAAAACCCAATTCAAAATTTATATCTTTCAAATTCTGATGTTCTTGATTGATATCCAGGAGACATTATTACAATGTCAATACTCATCAAAGCTAAACAAAAGAAAAGGAGGGAAATGAATGAAGGAAAATGCAACAGACCTCCATTACATACCTTATAAGCATACCGTTATTAGTGTTATACACACATGAAGCAAATAAGCTGCAGAATCCACAATAAACTAACAAGCAGGAACTATAGCATCCCCATTCAAGTCAGAGCTAAACTCAATGGCAAACCTACTTTTGAAGGCTTTGGGGTGGCTAGATGTAAATGATGGTGAAGTAACAACTAACAACAACTTCGCAATCTCATGATCGATTGAGAATGTTAAGCTTTGATGATTAGTCCTTCCAAAACTGTTCTTGCCAGAGTTGTTTCTTGCCAAAAAGAGTGAAATTATCAACTTCTTTAAGACAAACACATAAGTTGAATGATCTGATCTTTAAGAAACATGGAAGCACCAAGTCCATAATAACATGATGAACTCACAAGTCACAAGGGCTTGCAGAAATACTGATTGATCATTATATTAATAATTAATATCAATCAAACATAACCAATATTCAAATCGGGTAATTGGAGTATGATGGCATTTAGTTATCAAATAGATTATAACAGTTTCAAGAGGGAGTGGAGTTTTGTAGTACTTAATGTCAAACGGTACCAAGAGAATATGAATATTGCAATGTATTAACATTCTCCAAGAATGGAGTATATATACAAGAGATATCAAAACCTATCAGGAAACTAACTATGATAGAATATTCCTAATAATAACACAATATTCACAATCCTAATACTATAGGGTATGACTCACGCCAACACTCCCCCTCAAGTTGGCGCATACAAATCACCAATGCCCAACTTGTCAAGAGAGTCATGAAAGGCTTTACTTGAGAGAGCTTTCGTAAGGATATCAGCTAATTGTTCTTCAGAAGGAACAAAAGGAAAGAAAATAATCTGACCATCCAACTTCTCTTTAATGAAATGTCGATCTACCTCCACGTGCTTTGTGCGATCATGTTGAACAGAATTGTGAGCAATTTCAATAGCAGCCTTATTATCACAATAAAGTGGCATAGCCTTCTTCTGCCGAAATCCCAAATCTCTCAACAAGTGTCTCAACCACAACATCTCACAAAGTCCTCGAGCCATTCCTCTATATTCTGCTTCAGCACTAGAACGAGCTACCACATTTTGCTTCTTACTCTTCCAAGTAACTAAATTACCACCAACAAAAGTGAAGTAGCCTGAAGTAGACCTGCGATCTGTAATATTACCTGCCCAGTCTGCGTCTGTGTACCCAGAAACATCCAAATGCATGTGTTTTGAAAAGATTAATCCCTTCCCTGGAGCAGACTTCAAATACTTCAAAATACGAAATACAGCTTCCATATGAGCCTCACTAGGATTATGCATAAACTGACTCACCACACTAACTGCATAGGCTAAATCTGGTCTAGTGTGAGACAAATAAATCAACCGGCCAACTAACCTCTGGTATCTTGCTTTATTGGTAGGTACTTGATCCAAATACTCAGCTAACCGATGGTTCTGCTCGATAGGAGTATCAACAGGTTTACAATCAAGCATACCTGTTTCTGCCAGCAAGTCCAATACATACTTCCTCTGACTCAACACAATACAATTCTTCCCACGAGCAACTTCAATCCCCAAGAAATATTTCAAATTACCCAAATCTTTCATCTCAAATTCAGAAGATAACTGACCTTGTAACCTTTGAATCTCCTCAACGTCATCACCTGTCACAACCATATCGTCTACATAAATAATTAAAGCTGTCACCTTACCGCATCGGTGTTTAAGAAACAAAGTGTGATCTGAATTACTCTGTCGGTATCCAATCCTCTTCATGAACTTAGAGAAACGTCTGAACCATGCTCTGGGTGACTGTTTTAGACCGTAAAGGGACTTCTTCAACTTGCACACTACTTGCTCTCCAGTTGAAGTACCATACCCAGGAGGCAAATCCATATAGACTTCTTCATGCAAATCACCATGCAAGAAAGCATTCTTAACATCAAATTGTTGCAAAGGCCAATCAAGGTTGGCGGCTAACGAAAGAAGTACTCGTATTGTATTAATTTTGGCCACTGGTGCAAACGTTTCATCATAATCCACTCCATACTTCTGAGTGTAGCCTTTCGCCACTAACCTCGCCTTGTACCTGTCCACCGAACCATCAGAATTATGTTTCACAGTATACACCCACCGACAACCAACCGTCTTCTTCCCAGGTGGTAAGGACACTAACTCCCACGTACAATTCTTCTCAAGAGCTTCCATCTCAACCTGCATGGCTTGCATCCACCTTTGATCTCGCATTGCATCCTGCACTTTACTAGGGAGAGACACAGAAGATAATTGATTCACAAATGCAACATATGATTTAGATAACCTATGAGTTGACACATAATTAGCAACAGGGTACCGAGCTTTTGCACTAAGGGTAGGTTCATATTGTTTCGAAGGCTGACCACGAGTGACACGGTTAGGTAACTGTTTATTGGGTGCAGAAGAATGATTAGAACATACCTCGGGTGATGCAGAAGCTGGAGAGACCTGTAAAGGTGAGGGAGAGACAAGAACACTGTTCACATCCGGATTTGTAAAAGTTTGCTCTCTGGATGACAAATCATGAGTCGGACTGGAATTGAACCCCGGTTGACTAGATGATGTTGAATTATCGGCGGTAACACCAGCCGGATTACTGCCCAAACCACTAGTCACGCTACTGCCCATAACCGGATTAGAACAAGCCGGAATACTGCCACAAGCACTAGTTAAGCTACTACCCAGCAACTCTCCTCCGGCTGACTGAGTTTGCGCACCAGACACCGACAAGGCGGGCTGACAAGATTGAGCTTCTCCGACCGGCAAGACGGGCTGACAAGATTGACCTTCTCCGGTCGATGCACTGGTGACGGAAGGATGAGACGAGCTGGTCTGATCTGGAGAAGTCACGCCGATCGGGGAACCAAGAGAACACGGAGAGTTCGATGAAGCCGTGGTGGCATGTCGATCTGGTGGCGTCGGTGAATCAGGCGACGATGCTAAAGGCTTGCCGGCAAGTCTGGGTCCATTGTTCCTCAATGACTGATCAAGTTTTGGGTCACAGCTTTTTGACAAGGATGGCTGGTCATAAATCAATGGTTGACCAGTTGATGGAGTATTTCTTTCTTTTCCAATTTCTTCCGTTGACTCCTCAAAAAATTCACTAAACAAATCTTCATAGAAACATGACTTCTCCCCCTGACGAGGAGTTACTGGAGGTAAAAAATAACACACATCTTCATTGAAGGTAACATCCATGGTGACATAAAATCTTTGGGATGGAGGATGATAACACTTGTAACCTTTCTGATGAGAACCATATCCCACAAACACACACTTAAGGGCTCTAGCATCCAATTTTGACCTTTGATTCTTATACAAATGAACATAAGCAACACAACCAAAGACACGAGCATGAAGAGTATTTGATGACGGAATATGGACATATTGAGACAAGACATGAAAAGGAATACAACCTTGAAGAGGGACTGACGGGAGACGATTAATTAGATGAGACGCACACAACACGGCTTCTCCCCAAAGGTACTTAGGCATGTTAGCACTTAGGAGGAGAGACCGTGCCATGTCCAAGAGATGACGATTTTTCCGTTCTGACACCCCATTTTGTTCAGGTGTTTGTGGACACGAAGTTTGATGTATGATGCCATGGTTCTGGAAATACTCACTGAAAGAACGATTGACAAACTCACCTCCATTATCTGAACGAAAGATTTTAACACGTGCATCATACTGAGTACGAATAAGATTATGGAAGGCTATGAAGGCAGAAAAAACAGCATCTTTAGACTTAAGCAACACCACCCAAGACAAACGAGTAAAATCGTCAATGAACAACACAAAGTAACGCATCCCAGAAAGAGTGGAATTTTTGGAAGGACCCCATAAATCCGAATGAATTAATTCGAAAGGCATAGTACTCGAATGAAAAGCCAAAGGATAACTAGATCTATGACTTTTAGCCAAAGCACAAGTTTCGCAGTGCAAGGTAGACTCACTAATTCCCAGAAACAATGAGGGCATGGACTTCTTCATAACTCTAAAAGATGGGTGGCCCAGTCGTCTGTGCCACAACCATAGTTCACTTAATCGATTAGAATTCAATGTCAGGGCCAAAGGTTGCTTCGGTGCTTGTGCCGGCTCAGCGTACATGCAATCCAGGTGAAACAGTCTCCCCCTCAGGTCTCCCTTGCCAATGATCACCCTGGAACACAAATTCTGAAACACAACATACATTGGGTAAAAGGTTATAGAACATTTATTTTGTGAACTCAATTGGGAGACAGACAGAAGATGATGAGATAATGAGGGTACATAAAGTACATCATGCAATATAATGGATGGTGTAACCTGAACAGACCCAATACCTAAAACTGGAAAAGATGCACCATTTGCATTTGAGACATGAGATATAGACGAAGATGACATGGACACAAAGAATGATTTATCATAGGTCATATGATCGGACGCCCCAGAATCAATTATCCAAGTGTCACCACCAGTAAAGTTAGCAACATGAAAAGCAACACCAAATTTACCTCGAGTTTCCTTAGTCAAGGAAACATTACCCTTTAAATTTTTTTCTCCTTCAGCGCCATAGAAAGACAAGTTTTGAGAAGCTTCCTTCTCCCCTTCGATTACTTTCAATTCCACCATTTTTTTTCTTCTTCTTCTTCTTCCTCCTCCTTTTTTTTCTTACTATTCAGATCACCAACCAAATAACAAACTTTCAGAACAAGTAAAATTGACCCAGATCCTTGACGTGCTTGAATGATCACAAGCACTTGAAGCAATTAACAAAGTCTTCTTCAACTTTTGACGCCCTTGGATGATCACAACCACCAAAATAAAGTAAACAAATTCTTCTCACAAAATAACTCGACGAGCAATGAGAAAGAATGAAACCCCAGTAATATTATAACTTCAGCAACAAAAGATCCCTAAAAGATACTCCCAAAAACCAAAAGAACCTCAATGATCAAGAACTCCAACAAGCAAGAATCGACTAAAAGGAACCAATTCAACCAAATAACCAAATCAAAAGAACCCTGAGTTTGCAGCGGAAATAATAAACCAAGTCCGAGAGGATCTCGGCTCTGATACCATGTCAAACGGTACCAAGAGAATATGAATATTGCAATGTATTAACATTCTCCAAGAATGGAGTATATATACAAGAGATATCAAAACCTATCAGGAAACTAACTATGATAGAATATTCCTAATAATAACACAATATTCACAATCCTAATACTATAGGGTATGACTCACGCCAACATGTTGGAGAGGAGAGATCCCACATTGGAAAAGTGACAAATAAAATATAACTTATAAGTGGGTGGATCATTCCTAATTGTACCGAGGCCTTTTGTGATTAAAACCCAACACCTTAAAGGTGGTTAAGTTGGGACAATATCGGTACAAGGATGATCCACGAGCCACGCTTGTCGCTATTTGACATGGTATCAGAGCGGGTCCCTCTCCAGTTGCGTCTCCATAAGCCCGGGTTGGTTCTTTCAGGGGTCATGGCCCTGGTTTGGTTCTTTCGAGTTTGGAGTTAATTCAGCCTGGTTTGGTTCTTTCAGTTGTCACTGGAAGTCTGGGAGTTTGAGGTTCTTTCGGTTATCATGGGGCCCGGGTTTAGTTTGTTAATCAGTTTCACGTGCAGACCTAAAAAGTTAGGTTGCACGTGAGGGGGAGTGTTGGAGAGGAGAGATCCCACATTGGAAAAGTGACAAATAAAATATAACTTATAAGTGGGTGGATCATTCCTAATTGTACCGAGGCATTTTGTGATTAAAACCCAACACCTTAAAGGTGGTTAAGTTGGGACAATATCGGTACAAGGATGATCCACGAGCCACGCTTGTCGCTGTTTGACACTTAACTCCATTGTAATGAGCACTATCATGGTTTCTCTAGATCAAGTGGGCTGAGGGAGAGAAGTCCAATGAGATTTATATCTGCTGATGGATTATAAGAGGGGGCATGGCCGTTGCCCAACTTGGAATTGGGTGAGGTGAGAAAATGGATTCACTGTTTCACCAAACTGTCATTAAATTTGAAAAAAAAAAAGGATCCTTGTGACAAAGACGCGCGCCTATTACTCACATGTACTATGTACCACTCCTTACCATTTATCCAAACCAATCTATCCCACAGAGTTGAATGACACCCTCCTAAGGTTCCTGGTCTACAAGGCTTAAATTCTCCCACGATGTAGAGTTGAACTTGAACAAGGTGTGTTTCAGATATATATTCTAAGCTAAACAAGCGAGCCACAGCCTCTACCAACAAAGCTCGAATATGATGTTACATTTATACGTAAATACTTGTACAGAGCTATATGCAAAAAGAGATGAACATGTTCAAATTCAAAATCTTTCATAAACCAAGCTATGATGTGTATCCCCGTCAGCCATTATTTGAAACTAGCATGTCTACTGCGGTGTCCATAGCTGAATGTTAGTTCATAGTCTCGCTGATTATCAAAGTTGAATAGAAAAAGGGGGAAGATGATTTTAAAATGCAAACTTTAGAAAGGCAATGCACATACCAAAGTCAAGGATTTCATAAGTTAATGCTTTCGCCGTCACAAACGGCTATATACAAGTCAAGCTTTATGCTTTGTTCTTGATTCATTTGTCTAATTGTCTAATTGATTGGGACTTGGGATCTTGAAATCCTGGACATCTAATTGCTGCTGCTCCTACCACCATGCATGTAAAACCAACCACATTAAACTCTTGGCCACTTGACCTTTTGGAAGTTGGCAACATTTGGGGAGTTGGAATTCAACCTGAAATGAAAGAGGAATTTCATGAACATTCTTAATTCCTAATCTTTTATAAACCCTAGTTTAGAAGACTTCAATGAACCGATCAAATCCAGCTCCCAAATCTTTGATGTCAAAGATTACCATCTATGCCTTAAGGCAACCACACCAAGACGATTTTGAGCTAAACTTTAGAAACCGATTGAACCAACAATTCTTGAATGGTAAAAGTCCATGATTTTCATCTCGTTCTCATGTAACTATTTTCAGTGCACCCGAAATGCATGCATTAGAACTTAGAAGTCCAAGATTGGTGTTGCCATAACCTAAATAAACTCTAATATTTGAACTTTAAAATGTCTTTATGCCTCAACTTCTTCAAAGAAGACTAAAAGCACAGTAATTTTTTTTGCACTTTTTAATGTGTACAGTTTTTCACTTTTCACTAAAATTCAAGCAAAAAGATCCAAAAGGAAATTTAGGAGGTGAATAGAATAAGGTAAAAGAGTCATTCTCCGAGGTGCTTTCTGTAGATGATGGACCATTTCTTCCCACATGAACACAGCCCTTTAAACGGCTACCGAATCTGGAATCCCCATTCAAATTTTGCAATGAAAACCCCAGGTTACCGAAATAGCCCTCCATCTGTTTTCACTTTTCACCCAAATAGACATGTATGGGTGCCTCCTAACTAGGGCTGCCACTCGGTCGGTTCGAATCGGTAATGGGCGTTACCAACTTCAAAACCAAAACTTTCGGTAATGAAATATGACTTTCAATTACCAAACCAAAAACTTCGGTATGAGATAAATCTTACCAACTTCGGATGTCGGTTTTTCGGTATTACCAAACTTCACAACAAATATATTTTCAAAATATAACAAAACAATACAAAACTATAAAATTTAAATATCACTTGAGTTTCTAGAGTCTAATAATACATATACAAAATATAGTCATTTCAGTACACATTATCGAGTATGGTTTAATTTTCTACCGAAATAGTCAGGATGTAAATATTTCCAAATTTTTATATGAACAAGTTATGTGTCATCTATGTGAAAGTATGTGTGTGGAATAAGTCACATAAGGGCAGTAAAAGCTTTTTCGTGTAATAAGTGACGTTAAATTATGGTTGATCGCTTTGATCAAGACCCGAGCATTATTGAGTACAATTGAATTTTCTATCATAATTGTATTATACTATAATGATCACATCAGACGATCGAATTTTAATTTTGTGAATTGTAATCATTAGAACCACAACATGCCTGGTAATGTGGTATAACTTATTTAGTAAGTTATATGCATATGTACATCTTTGTGAACCAACTACAAAGAGGAAGCAAAATTTTCAAAAACCTTGTGAACTATGATGTGATCAATATAGTGAAATACAACTCTGGTAGAAAAATTAGGTATTTTTGATAATGTTTTGGCCTTGATCAAGGCGGCTAACTCTATTACGCTTGTGCTTCCTATGGGGAGTCCTATCATTAAAAGAGGTAAAAACATTTCTAAATTTTTACATGGGCGGTTACATGTCATCTAAGTGGGTTTGTCTATGTGTGTGTGTGATGAATTGACTAAGACGGGTAGGTAAGAGCGTTTTTATATAATAAGTAACATTGAATTAAAGTTGATTGTTTTAATTGAGACCCGAATGCTACCAAGTATAGTTGAATTTTTCTATTCATTGTCTTGTTTTTTACTAAATGGTATATACAATTGAAAACGTGAGATAAGATTATTAGTCTGTGTGTTTTTAGAAATATAAGTCTTTAAATAATTAGAATTTCGGTAAATTCGGTATTTACCAAAAACCAAACCAACTTTTTCGGTATTTTTCGGTTTCGGTTTTTTTGATTTCGATTACCAAAATTCGGTTTACCAAATCATAAATTTTCGGTCGGTTTTCGATCGGTTTGGTATTTACCAAACCAAGTGGTAGCCCTACTCCTAACCCCTCACCAAATTAAACCTATAGGTTCACATTCTTCATAAAAGATATTATAAACTATGGGGATCACTACGGCCATTAACAGAAATCTAAACACGTAAATAGCAATCAAACTTGCCTTCTGGGTTAGTCTATAGTCGATACCTATATATGGTCCTCATACATTATCATCCCTATGACAATGAAAGCAAAATTCCAGAGATTAATTACTCTTCAGGATTTCGTTTTTCGGGTACAAAATGGCAGGTCACACTGTTCCAGTAGTTTGATTTTTGGAGTTTGTTTTTGCATTATTTCGACAATAATTAAAATCATTTTACCACAGTAACAAGCTGAAAATAGCACCTTTACTGTGTAGAACCCCACTGGTTTCACTCTAAGGCATTCAACATCATCATCGTCGTCGTCGTCATCATCATCATCATCATCATCATCATCATCATCATCATCATCATCATCATTCATCACCATCAAGTTTTTGTTTTCTTTTTTGGGTTTGAATCATCACCATCAAGTTACTCAAATCCAAACCAAACCCACCTGTTCCTTTCGATTCACACAATCAAAGGGGTAGTCTTGTAAATTAAAGGATTGACAAATCCGTACTCTCTCTTCTACAATGGCCCAAGAGTTTATTAATATTTTGAACGTATTCTCTACTCTTGAGACTTGAGAGTGAGTGAGAGAGAGAGAGAGAGAGGTGAGAGAGATAAAACGAAAAGAGACGTTGGGCATGTGTCGTTTGACAGCTACCTTCATCATCTCACAAATCAAATTTTCTTTCAAAGAAAAGAGTTAGACAACAAAAACCATATAGCACAGTAGTGTGTCCTATCTAACACCACCACAGATTTTGAAAACAAATGCAATTGAGCTGAACACACACTGGCTCAACTCTTCTGCATTCCCTGTGTGGTTCAAGCTTACTCTGAGGTTGAAAAGATGGAAGCTTTATCAAAGAAAAGGGAGAGTTGTGAGAAGAACAGAGCTGGGTTCAAGTCTTCAGCTAGGACTGAGTCAATGACCGATTCCAGTGCCGAGTCGAGGGAGAGCAGCTCGAGTAGATCGAGCTCTGAGACTTCAAGTGAGGAAGTGAAGAGAAAAAGACCCAACTTGTTGGGCTGGCCTATAAGGAAAGCTGAATTGTGCAAAAGCTCAGCTGCTTTAGCTGATTTGGGTGCAGCTGAACAGAAAGAAAATGTTGATGATTTGAAGTATAAGGATTTGGCTGCCAAAATTGCAGGTTGGGTTATGTTTTTCATGATTTGTGGCTTATTGGGTTGTTAAAGAATTATGAAAGTTTGAAACTTTTAACATGTTTGAGATTATTTCCTTTGTTGTGTGATTTACTGTGATTTTTGTCTGTTTTTGGATTGGGAAACTATGCCTATTTGTGCTTGTTGTAATTGTTTTCTGGGTTTCTGCAAATTCAGAGATGGATATGATGAAAGAGAGATTTTCAAAATTGTTGCTTGGTGAAGACATGTCAGGGTCTGGTAAAGGGGTCTGCACAGCCATGGCTATTTCAAATGCCATCACCAATCTTTGTGGTATGTTCTTTTTCCCAGATTATTGAAATTTGAAATTCAGTATAATCCAGTATCTATCCTTTTTTGTGTTATTTTTTTTATTTAATTCAAATTTTTGGTACAACATGAAGCTACAATTTTTGGGCAACTGTGGAGATTGGAACCCTTGCCTTCCGAAAAGAAATCGATGTGGAAAAGAGAGATGGAATGGCTAATTTGCGTTAGTGATCATATTGTGGAATTGATACCCTCTTGGCAAACATTTCCTGATGGAAAAAAGCTAGAGGTAAATGCTTGTAATACGGTATGAATTCTGCTCTTGTTTATTAGGGAAGATAGGAAAGTAATAACAATTAAACTTACAAAACTTAATGTGTGTCATGTGCTGGGAGCCTAATTGTACTACTGTTTTTCTTTAAAAGGCCATCATCAAACTTTAGCATTGTTGGTTGTTTTAGAAACCTATTCATTGTTTCTTAATGCCGGTGCAATCTGTAGGTCATGACTTGCAGGCCCAGATCAGATATCTTCATGAATCTGCCAGCACTACGCAAGCTTGACAATATGCTTCTTGTGAGACCTACCCTTGATAATTGCATAACGTGCTGTTTTCAGTTTTGGAGGTCATTAGTATTAACTTGCTCATTTTTCCTTATCTAGGATATACTAGAGAGTTGTGCCAATACAGAGTTCTGGTATGTTGATCAAGGAGTTATATCCCCAGAAGCAGATGGCTCAGCCTCTTTTCGCAAAACAGTCCAGCGGCAAGAGGAGAAGTGGTGGCTACCTGTACCACGTGTAGCATCTGATGGTCTCAGTGAAAGTTCAAGAAAGCAATTGCATCACACCAGGGAATGCACAAATCAGATACTTAAAGCTGCAATGGCTATCAATAACCTTGCTTTAGCAGATATGGAAGTTCCAGAATCATACTTGGAAACTCTTCCTAAGGTTTGAAAATCAATACTGCATCGTGCTTAATTTTAAATGTGACATTTGTTATACACACACTAATTTAAGAGTTACTGTGTGCTGATTCACAACTCTAAGGTTTCATACGAATACAATTCCGTGATGTTCTTTGGTTCCTTGGAAAGAATGATCTGACATTAAACTTTTGTGATATGTGATCAGAATGGGAGGGCCTGCCTTGGGGACATAATCTACCGATATATTACCTCAGATAAGTTCTCGCCAGAGTTTCTGCTTGATTGCCTTGATCTGTCCAGTGAACATGTTGCTCTTGAGATTGCAAACCGTGTTGAAGCCTCAATATTTGTTTGGCATAGAAGAGGTCATGGTCACTCAAAACCCCTAACTGTTCCAAACCGCTCCACTACAAAGTCATCATGGGAAATGGTCAAGGACCTAGTGATCGATGTGGATAAGAGAGCATTGCTGGCAGAAAGAGCTGAAAGCCTCCTGCTTTCTTTAAAGCAGCGTTTTCCTTGTCTTACACAAACTATCTTGGACACCAGCAAGATTCAGTACAACAAGGTAACATTTCTTGTTTGAAGTCATTTTTCTCTAATTCTGTTTATCACCTTATAAGCTTTTAACAGTAACATTTCTTGTTTTTCAAAACTTTACAGGATGTCGGGAAATCCATTCTTGAAAGCTATTCAAGAGTTCTGGAGAGCCTTGCATTCAACATTGTGGCTCGCATTGATGACTTGCTGTATGTGGATGACTTGGCTAAACAGACTGATAGAATATCATCAGTTACAGAGGTCAGTGTGATTTCTCGAAAGAAGGTTCCAGTCACATATTCAGTGCCTCACTCGAGCACTCCTTTCAAAAGATCTTCTGCCAATCCTAACTTATCCCCTGCACCCTTAATCAGTCCTGCAAGGGGAGAGAGAACTCCTTATCTCTGCAGCAACAACACCAATAATGTTGACAAGCCTCCTCGTCGCGGCTTTGGAGTGAGAAGAGTCTTGACAAATTATCTTGGTGTCGAGACAAAGCCAAGGATATGTAGCAACACCGTTGAAGGGTCTGTTTCCATACCAAACATACATGGCACAGAAACTTTGGATCGTCAGAAGGACTCTTCCCACCAAAATGGGATCAAATCACGTTGAGGTTTTGCCTCCTAAACCAGTCCTAGAAGTTTCTGAAGCACAGAATTCGAAAGAAATGATAGAACTAGAGAAGCAAAGGAATAGAAAACCTCTACTACTACCCTCTTGGTGTAGCTACTTATGATTTGTGAGTTAGGGGGGGATTTAATCTGTTTGTTTAAGTCCCTGCTTTACATGTTTGCATTTGAATGTAGCTAGAAGGAGATAGCATAGAGACATCACATCAGATGATCAGAATATTTGTTAATTTATCCCCAAAGAATATATCGACAAGTGATTGCTTGTTCAAATGTCTTGTTCAATTTCTTTGTAATTCCAATAGCTGATGACAACATTCTAAAAATAAAAAATAAACTGATGAAATTTTTTTGTGCTCCTTAAAACGGGGATGAGTTCAATACAACGCTTTGTTGATATTGTTCAACTAGGCAAAACATAACAACAAGGTCGTTGTAGTATAGTGGTAAGTATTCCCGCCTGTCACGCGGGTGACCCGGGTTCGATCCCCGGCAACGGCGCTTCTTTTTTCATTCATTTTCTACCAAACGGCGTCGTTTAGGGCATCTTTTTATTTTTTTTTGCATTTGGTTCATTTCTCGAAATACGACGTCGTTTTCAAAAATAAAACGTTTTTCTTGGCCATATTCCTTGCACACTCAACAGAATCAACAGTCACACTGAAATCTCGGAAATTTCGCAGCCTGCAAAAGCTCGCCACTTTACCAATTATATTTCCCAAAATGCCCTCGGCCGGAACCACCATCCACATGACGGCCCTGGACGGCATCGTCACCGTGAACTCCCTCTTCACCCTTGCCGTCTTCATCGGCCTCACATGGGACCCCAGAGACCCTTCCAACACCCTCATCGAGCCACCAGACTCCGCCACGTGCACCCCCGGCCCGTCCGTCGCGGAGGACCTCGTCTCCTTCCACGTGTACTCCTTCTCCTCCTTCCTCTTCTCCAGCCTCGTCGCCCTGGGCCTGAAACAGGGGATCCGCCTCACCCGGATCCCCTCCTACCAACCCGCCGAGATTCTCGCCCGCGTCAACAGCTCCCTCCTCCGCGCCGGCATGCTGGTCTCCGGCCTCGGCTCCGTCTCCGGCTGCGTCTTCCTCATGCTCGCCCTGGTCAACGTCGTCCAGATCAAGCTCGGCACTCTCGCGTGTGGCAGCTACCACACTCTCGCCGCCGTCATCCCTCTCGTCATCTTCGTCCCGGTGGCGCTTGTCATCTACGTCGTCACTGTTCTCTACGCTTTCACGCGGTGATGATGATATTGTGAGTGGTGTATCACAGAAATGATTTGATGTTGATTGATGCAATGTAACTATTATTAGTGATGATTATCTTAAATTACTTAACACTCTTATTGTTAGATTAGTCACCCATTGCGGCGGTGTGTCTCGTATACAATGAACTAATCTGACGATGGAATTGTTGTGATTATAAAGAAGATGTTAGTTTCTTGATGCTTTGCAGTTCATAAAATTTTGAAGAATTGAACTTTAGGTTACTAGAGGAACAATGTTGAAGTAGGAGGTAATTGAGCAAGTGACATTTGAGCTATAGCTTATGGCATGGGTTTATAATCTAGAGGATCAATATTGAAGTAGTAGGTAGCTGGGGAGATGTTTTGCTATGGTGTCTAGTGTGTGCTGCTGCTTGGCCTCTTATGATGAATGACAAAAGTAATGGAATGGTGTGGCAAACACTTGAGTGTAGATTATGTTCATTGGCCTAATTTTCCAGGTAATCATAATCCATTGCCTGAAGGAGTAGGTGCTGCAATAAACTACATGCCTCCTTCATAGTGCTATCTCCACTTATGTCTGGTGGGTTTATAGTGTGAGTGCCTTTTTTGAGTTGCTTCTTCTAGTATAAATCAGGAAGCTGAGGTAGTGTTTCTTCATTAGATTGAGGAAATGGAAGCTGCAATGAAGAACATTTGCCTTGTTGCTTTCGTTGTCATTCCAGGTGTTGCTCAGTTCAATGTGGCTTATGGGGACGGTGAATGTGGAAAAGCTAGCCCTGATAATGAGGCTTGGAAGCTGATTCCGTGTGCATCAGCAGCACAAAGTGAGAATGCTGCAGTTTCTTCTAAGTGCTGCAGTCAGGTAAAGAGGATAGGTCAGAACCCGAGCTGCCTCTGTGCCGTGATGCTTTCTAATACTGCTAAGAGTTCAGGAGTGAAACCAGAAATTGCTGTTACTATTCCAAAACGTTGTAACATTTCTGATCGTCCTATTGGCTACAAGTGCGGAGGTTTGTGGAAATTTTCAACACTGTTTATCGAGTTCTTTCAGTTTTTGTTGATGCTCCTTAGATTATCATTTGAAATTAACACTCTTTATTCTCTTTTTCTGCAGCTTATACATTACCCTGAAGAGTGAAGACTGTCCAAGAAGTGCTGGAGATTGTATCACACTGCCTCAGTTACTACTTGTAGCTTTTTACTATAATGATATCCAGATACCTGAAATAATAAATAATAGTGTTTGTGTTCAAGTTTACCCTTCTTCATAATCTTCATGTTATCATTGTCTAGTGAATTGTCTTGTTTTCTGACTAATCAAAATCACCCAAAAATGCAACAAATAATGACTTGCTAATCAATTAATCACATGATTTGAAAAAGCATTCAGACTTGGTTTTAGTAATTATAAAATCTGCAGTACATGTTCATGGCATCTCAATACAGAGAGATGTGTAAAAATACTATACCATATGAATCGAAGCAATTGAATGTCTTCGTTTTCCATCTTTGTTTATCAACGAAATTTTATAGTTCCAAATGAGATGACTTTCATCAGCTATTACCATCAGCTTTATAATCTGTAGTTTGGCATCTCTTTTGCTTCTTAGGTTAAACTCCAATTTCTGAGTAGGCTTCTAGAAACTAACAAGTAACCTAATTAATGAGACTTTGTTGGCTGAAATCAAAGATTAATTGCAGAAGGCACGTACCTTGGCTGATCTTGATTCCCCTATTTGCCAAGATAGTTAATGTTATCATTGCAGGTCTAGCAGAAGATTTAGAATCGGTTCATTCTAATTTCTAAAAGAAGCGAGATTAATTATGGAAGCTAAACCTTAAGAACAAGCTAGGTTCCATATATCAAAGCAAACACAGAGAAAACCATTACTACATTCAACCCAAACAATGAGGTTCGATTTGAAAGGGGTCGGAAACTTTGTCCTCAAGTTTTGCAGCCCATAAGGTTGACAACTTGAATAAAACGTATCTGTTCTTTAGCCCAATTGTCAAGATGCACTATGAGTAGGTTTGCTTTCTTCTTCTTGTACACATATATAGATACAGCTGCTATACTGTTACACAACTATGGGAAGAAATCTACATTGAATAAAGTAATCACAAATTCACAATAGCATATAATCAGAAGCCATTTAAGAGAGGAGAATCACTCCTGATATGGGAGGAAGATTGATTCTCGATAACACATTGCATTTTTTAGGGCTGGCAATTTAGGTCATGTCGAAACTAACCAACCGTACCAACTTAGTTGGTATACCATAGACTTAATAACCGACTTATTGCTTGGTACGATATACCATATCAGTCTTGGTAACATGATTAGTACTTGGTATTGAGATTTTCATACTATCGGTATACTGTACCAACTATGTATTTATAATTATACAAAAATACACTCATCTATGTAGGAAATGAGATTGAACCTCTAACCTCTTAAAAACAACCTATAAGATGTATAATATATGTAGAGACAACTAAAATATATGTATAATATATAATATATGTATTGTTTTATATTTATAACATCCTATAGATATAAATACAATTAAAATATATAATGTTTAAAGTTTGGTAAGAGGTATGTGTCGAAACTATGATTGCTCTGATAGAAAATATGACCACATACCACCAAACCAAAGCTATCATTGCATTATATTTGTGAAAAAATTATATTTAATTTATCACTTCATTTTTTAAGCCACAATCTAAACTTAATAGATGCCTACTTAGTATAGGTCTATTACCAACTATATCAACTAAGTAAGTATATCATTACATTATATTTGTGAAAAAATTATATTTATCACTTCATTTTTTATGCCACAATTTAAACTTAGTAGGAGCGCGCCTATTACCAACCGTACCAACTAAGTCAGTATATTAACTTCGGCGTTTGGTTTTGGTAGAGGATTTTGCCTACAAAACATAAGTTGGTTGATACATGGTATTAGTAAATAAAATCGGTATACCTACTAATACCAGCCCTACCATTTTTGGTGGTAATGGTGGTACTGGACTATACTGGAAGTCATGGGGGAGGGGAATGTGGTAGCATTAGCACACAGAGAGCTTGTTGGAAGCTTGATCCATGCATTGCAGCAAGAAAATCGGATTGTGGAGGTTTTAGCTGAGTGATGAAATGAGGGAAAAAATTGATCAGAAAACCGAGTCGCCTCTGCGCCACTGCGCCCTCTTTGCCTCTTTCTAAAATTGCCAAACAAAGCGGAACTCCAAGACATTGCAACATTCCAATCCGTACACCAAGGGGTTATGAGTGTTGAATGTGTTCATCGTAGTATGATCACCATACAGGCATATATTCATGCATTTGCATATTATTTTTTAAAGTGCTTGTAAATCTTGTAATATGTAAAGTTGTAAATTGAAGATAAGATTAAGAGGAAGGGTATCTCACCGAGTTGGAGTTTCACTCTAGTTACCACCGACATACACACTTCCATATTATATATTTATATTGCACATCTAGCAAGAAACTTGGACATTCGGTCAACTTAAGAAAATTAAAATAGAGAGAAAGTTTATTGGTGCTTATAATGTACGTGGTGGCTGGCAGATTCGATCGAGAGAATGCTCAACAGTAGCTCAAGTATGTTATTATTTCCACAATTCCACTTTATATAACCTGATCTTGAAAAATAGTTTTGATATTGCTAACATGGATATATGCCAGAAGTTAAATGAGCTAATGCAAATCTAGCTAGAACCCGATGGTTTTGGTAGACAATGCCACAGTTTGCGGCAGCATTACAAAGAGAGAAGTTGGAGGTTTCTAAGAAGTGGTTGTGCTCCGGTGAAGAAGGTAAGTACACATACGGCGCCTCTGTGCCGGCCATCGTACTCTATAGAGCTCACGATCGGATCGGTGGACCCAAGCTGGAATTTTCATAACCTCGTCCCTAGCTAGCTAAAGGACGCAAACAATCCACACTCGAGTTACAATCGTAATCAATCAATTGTTCGTGTCTTTTCTATTTTATTCTCTTTTAACTTTTAATTTCAGACGTTTACTTGGCCTAAATTGTGTAAAATGACGAAGTATTTATAACACTTTTGCAGATTATACGGTGCCAAACTTCAAAAGCTCAGAGAAGTAAGAGGAGAACATTTACTGCACCCCAAAACACATATATAAAACGGAGGACTACATGAAAGATTAATAGGTTAGTTACATGTAGAACAGTAACTATTACACATCACTATTCACTCATAACTTGCCCAAACTTAATCACTAGCTAGCTGTGGATGGATTCTTCCAACAAGCTAGTTTAGGTAAGTCGAAGTTCTTCTCTGCTTGCTACCATGTACATACTATAACACACCATCTTATTTCCATAGCGTCAAGTAAGGTAGATTTTTTATTTTTTTTGGCTGAACTCAACTAAGGTAGATTGGATAGTCTCATAGAGCGACACACACCTGCAAAATCAGAAGCACTCACTTTTTCAGTCAGAAAACCCCAAGACTGTAGCCTGTAGGCAACTTAATAAGTGCAATATATGAATCTTCATGCTAAAAGACGCAAGGTAGACCAAGAACTTAGGTTATAAAATTACCTCTTCCAAAGGGTGGTGAGTTCAAATAGTACGTGCAGCAGAATTTAGTAATAAAATGACCCTGCATAAATGTAAATTCTAATCTTTAGTATGTACAGAATAATTAGTTGGTAATCTAGAATATAGACACTTATAATGTTGATTATCAGTGATTAACCATGAGCAAAATATCATACCCTTCCACCAGTTTCCCCTTGAAGTACTGTTTGAATTACTTCCACTCGAATCGTCATCATCACCCCCATCTTTCTTAAACTGATCATAATCAAGAACGTACGTACATCAGCATATACATATAAATCAAGTGAAAGAAGAAACAAAAACTATAAACCCTACCAGTCATCCCATATATCAGTTCGCCCTAAAGCAATATTCTCTGTTATAAATTAACTAACACAGTGTTTATCAAGTATATACTTACGTTATGCTGGTGGTTCTTGGATTCATATGTACTCCCACTTTTCGGTACATTATAGTTTTCTTGGCCGCCGTAGTAGATTGACGAGTTAAAGTTGCAAGGCGGATCCGCACCTTCATTATTCTGATACACAGAACTCTTGCTGCTGCCTCGAGTAGCATTACCAGAAATTCTATCTCTCCCTGGTCCCTAATAAATCAAAAAAGAAAAAAGATTCAGGTCAATGAGATTTGCGATCAATCTCCCACAAAACAGAACTGATAGTGATCGATATGGTACCGTGGATGAGGGTGGTGGGAAAATAGAGCTGAACAGAGATGAAGAAGCTGAAGACGTCGACGAGTCACCAAAGAGATGGTCAAGGTTCGTGGTTGTTGAAGAAGAAGAAGAAGAAGAAGAAGAAGAAGAAGAAGAGCCATGGCTATGGCTTGCGGCACCGACTTGCTTCTTGTTCTGATCCATAGCTAACTGGTTAGGTCGTTACTGCTGTTAGGTTTCTCTGTCGGTTGGCAACGAACGACTTTAACCACTGATGGGTGTGATAGTCATCTCTTTTTAACGACCCAGAAGGCAGAAATCGGATAAGGTTTGCAGAGATGAAGATGAGGAAGAGAACAAATAAGAGAGTGTACAGAAAGCAAGCACGTGAAGATTTGCAGATAGAGGAGGAAGAGAGATTGAAGCTGTGCTCTGTATTTATAGGCCCCAGAAAAGAAAAGGGTAATAGGGTTTTTGCATGATGATCGAACCCATCCCCTGCCTCATCGACTCGATCAGTCCCCCCATGTGCCTACATCCCATTCCCCCTTCCCCCTGTCCTCGACACGTGGCCAACTTGATCTAAGTCCCTTCAGCCACGCGTCCCTCATCTCCAATTGTTGGGTTGACCTTTGTTATGTCCTCATCTTCCCCGTTTGCATAACTGACCGGTCTCTTTCTGATTTGCCTTTTTCATTTACAGGCTAAACGAACATGGAAGCCGACATCATCACTTCAACTACTTAACCAATCATGTCTCAACTCACAGATATCGTCTTAGATAAGTTATAACTTATAAATATTGTTTTATAATATAAATGGTTTTTCGAAGTGAATTTAAAAAGTGATTGGGGGTCATCAGTCGTGTCGCGGGTGAGCTATAATTATGGTGTCATTTTCTTGAATTATATCAGCTGATGTTGATGTAATAAAAAAGTTACATGTGCATATATTTCTATTGTTTTTACATGTAATGTTAAAAATGTTGTTTTTTTAAGGTTAATAATAAGGCTGTATTAAGACTTCTGAATTAAGTTAGGTTACGGTTACGTTTGTATCTTTATCGGTTATTGTTTACTATAATCGTTGGTGTTTTGGATAGACAAGGAGTAAAGTATGAAATTTATTTATATCACTGATATCCCTCATGATTGTAATATTGTATTCCTGTTTAATAATATTTAAAAAAACAAATAAATATAGTTATCACGTAATGTTAATCTAACGATTTACCATTATAAAACATTATAAACAATGTTTTACTTCTAAGTCACGTGGTGTATATTATCATTGGAATCAAATCCCAAGTGGATAAAGGGATAAGCCTGGTTCAATCTGAGGGGGTTTATGCCATATATTCCCCTTGACTCCTAATTGGTCTCGTTATTCCTCATGATCCTCCTTTTTCCTAACTAACCAAGATATTCCCATATCTTGATATATGATAAATTTTCAAAGGTACGTTAAGGTAATACGGATCTCTTGATCAGCTTAAACAAAATCTTATCGTCTAAGGATATCCTTGGCATCTGATTCAACAATGACATTTCTTTCATGCAAGGAGGCAGCCAAGATCAACTCCCCAGCTAAAATGGCAGCCGCCGGCCTCAGCCCCACTGACCGATCCATAAGAGCAAAGCTTCCCCTAGGAGTCACGAAGGAAGAATCACAGCTGGCCAGCGTACTGCTTAGCAAACCGAACGGTGTTAAAACTTGGGGGCTTCCAGCCATACCCAAACGGACAAAAGGATTGAAGAGATCTTTATGAATTTTTTTTCATATCTTGAAAAATTGGTACACCACCAGCCACCAGAAGTGTCTTCTATTATTTTGTTGCAATTTGTGGCTTTGTTATTTGATTAGTATGGTGCACAAGTGTTTAGGGGTAGTAGGCCAGGACTATGTGTTTAGGATATGTATATAGGTTTGATGAGAAAGGAGTTTGGTAGAACAAGAACTATAAAACAGAGGAGGACAATTTGAACTTGCTTCGTTCATTCGTTGTTCGTGTGATTACATTACATACAAGCATATATATTAACGGACCTCCATTAATCATCGTTTACAAAATTGTTTAGTTTATGACAAAAAGAGAGGGAGAGAGTCGTAGTGTTGTATTATTTGATATAAGTAAGAGGTGGTGTTCGGTAACGTTTTCATGGTTATATTTTCATTTTTAAAAATAAAAATAAAATAAAAATATATTCGGTGAGACATTTCTAAAAATGTAAATGTGTTTAGCAACATCAGTCAGTATTTGGGTCCTAAACAGTAAGGTCTGAGTACCATGCTGACTTTTCAGACAAAAAAAAGAGAGTACCATGTTGACTAGTCACTCCAAATGAGTTAGCTAGCAACGTCGCCGTTGTCGATCTATTATGTAGGTATGTGTTAGGTGGCTCCAGTCCTCCTCCTCCAAAGGCTTTGTCGGTGCACGACAAGTCAACATAAGTAACCAATCCACATCTACTACATCTCAGAGAGATCTTATCATACTTGAATTTTATGAATTTTTCCACACCGTCGTCCAGAGTGAACAAATACTTTGTCAGTAGAGCCGTAGATAGAGGTTGTCCAAATTCAATCTCAACCCTAATCTTCATAACACGATGTTGTCCGAACATCGCTTCCAAAGTACTACATGTCATACGCATTAAACATTTCGAAAATTTTGGCCCTTCCAGAATTTGTTTTAAGTTCCGCTAATGTGTTATATACATGCAGCCAATAGTGGATCCATGATCTAATATGTGTCTAGGTTAATTAGAAGGGCAAAACATTTCTAGATACAATTTTTTTTTTATGAGGTTTCAAACCAAATGGGAGACTCAGCAAAGAAATTTAAAAAAAAAAAAAACTTTTAAAGAAACACAGACGAAAGTATAGGAATATATGAGAAAACATGTAAAGAAACATTAACGAGGATTCGAACCTCTGACAAAACAGAAATCAAGTTAGAAAGAATGACAACTGAACCGAAGCAACTTTGTTTGCTGCTTAGGTATTCAGTTAGTATATATCAGAAATTCGGTCTTGGCTGCAACCCACACAGCCCACTACGTGTATCCGTTCCCTGCATGCAGCGCATGTGAAAGATTACTAGTACGCTCCTATCATTTATAAGTTAGTTGGGTTCCTCCGTCGAACAGGTCCTCAGACCAACCAAAAAAAAAAAAAAAACCATGACCGGTCCAGTTCGGTTCTCTTTGGTGCTATGAGCGACGTGTTGTTCCGTGTGAGGTATCTAGCACGTACGCCTTGTCGTCCAGTTGGTCCTCCGAGTTCCGCTCGTGAAAAGGCCGTTTTAAGTGCACTTTCATCCGTTTTCTGTTTCTTCTCATTCTCATTCTTCTTCTTCTCTTCTCCCTTTTCTCAAATTTCATCAATGCAATAAATCGCCAACAAAACAGCGTTTTCAAATCCCAAATAATCATTCTTTATCACCATTCTGCACACCATTGTTTTATGGTTAGTCTCTGTTCTTCTTCTGTACCACTCTCCATTTTTATTTCACACTAAATATGTTGGTAAAGGGAAATGCTGTTTGATTCTTGTTAGTGGCATTGATTGTTTTTTCTTGGTGTTTTTGGGTGAATTTGGATCCTGCAGAGCTGGGGTGGGTGGTGTAAGGATTAGAACATATGGCGTACAAGGTCGATCACGAATATGATTACCTCTTCAAGATTGTGTTGATTGGAGATTCGGGTGTTGGGAAGTCCAACATTCTTTCCAGGTTTACGAGGAATGAGTTCTGTTTGGAGTCCAAGTCCACCATTGGAGTTGAGTTTGCGACCAGGACATTACAGGTTAGTTTTTTTTTTGCTTTAGAGTTGAGATTTTGTTCCAATTTTTGCTTGCATTTTATTGTCTTGAAACATCAATGTTGGGTGTATGATTGATCAGCTTTATCTGTTCTGAATAGAAAACTAGTGAAGTTTGGTTATTTCTTGTTCATATGGCATACGGTTTAGATTTCTATGTATTGGTGTGATGGTGGTATTAGTTTCTAGGATTTGGAGGTACTAAGAAAGATACTATTTCAAGATCAGTTCTTTCGAAGAGACCAAGGATGTGATCAGACAATGATGAGTGTGAGAAACTCTAGAGCACAAGGGTGTGTTAGATTGTTAGGTTAGGAGGTATGGGAAATCCATCAAATTTTCAGTTGAGCAATCCATGAAGGATTAGAATCATACAAATCCCCTATGATCAATTCGCATTGATTGAAACCAAGACAAAACTAAATGCAAGATGGATAAAGCAAATAAATAGAACTTTTGGCTGATAGAAGATTTTTAACCGCCTTCTACTGTGGACACAGGCCGAATTTCCCAAAATAGGTTCTGTCTGAAAAGAAAGACCCTTGGTGCTACTTGTACATGACTAGCTTTATGATTAAGGTAAAAGTCCTTGCCTGCTGTTCTGTATTTTACATTTTTACTTAGCTTGTTTGGTAGCATTTGAACCCAAATTACCCAAACTGTACCCCAATATGATACTGCCATAGCTAAATTCAAGATATAACGTAGGTACTTAGTGTCCAGGGTTTGTGTAGGTTATGTATGGTGTTTTCTTATGATGAACGGTAGAAACCATGTGCGACAGACAAATTTTAGGCAGTAATTGCACATGATATTTGACAAGTGTCTCTTAATTCCTTATCTTCATAAAACAGGTCCTTTACTAGATAGCAACAGTTGAAACTAGAGCAATAACCAATGTTAAGATTCCATAAGTAGCAGCATGCCTCATCTCATCAGTGGCCTTGTGTATAGTTTCCATCTTAAGTATGTATTTACAGCAGATTCATCATGTTATACTGATGTAGGTAGAGGGGAAGACAGTGAAAGCCCAAATATGGGACACAGCAGGTCAAGAGAGGTACCGAGCCATAACCAGTGCTTACTACAGAGGTGCTGTTGGTGCTCTATTGGTTTATGACATTACCAAAAGACAAACATTTGACAATGTCACGAGGTGGCTACGCGAACTCAGAGATCATGCAGACTCAAATATTGTCATTATGATGGCCGGTAACAAATCTGACCTTAATCACCTGAGAGGTGTCCCAGGAGAAGATGCTCAACTCTTGGCTGAGAAGGAAGGTCTCTCGTTCTTAGAAACTTCAGCATTGGAGGCCCATAATGTTGAGAATGCATTTCAGACTATTTTGTTGGATATTTACCACATAATAAGCAAGAAAGCATTAGCAGCACAGGAGGCAGCTTCGACCACTGGACTTCCTCAAGGAACTACCATCAATGTTGCAAATTTATCTGGTGACGTGAACAAGAAAACTGCTTGTTGCTCTAACTAAGAATTTCTAACGATAAAAGAAAAAGGGGAAGTAGGCATATACAATATTTTTTTTTGTTTTTACAAAAAGGGGGCTACATTTTAGCTTATGTCATGTATTTACTTCTAGAGGCCAAAGACAAAGAGCAGGGCTGGTTTTAGTTTGACCATAGTAGAGGATGAACACGACACCCTTGAGCTGTTTAATCTTTGCACAGGTACCTGGAAGTGTGGGAGGCTAATCAGGGTCTCTCTCAGTATAGGCAAAGATTAGATGAAACAAGCATTGTAAGTATAGTTTCATTGTATTCTTAACTTTTCTTCTTGTATGTATTCTTTTTGATATTGTGAGTCTTTGTACTTAATTGATACTGGAATAAATTTTTCCTTGTAACTTTGTATATAGTTTGTGCTTTTTCTTTACCAAGAAAATAAAACTAAAAGACAGAGAATGAAACTTATTCAAATCACCCTGTAACATACATCCAAAGATAGGCTAAGGATTTGATAATTTAACAACTCAAATAGAAATGGTTATATGAAGGAGGCATTATCTGAGACAGCAGATGATGAAACTGCTTCAGAACTTTCCAGTTAATCCTGAATAACTTGAGGAATCCCATATGCTTAGTAGAACCAAGGTAAAAGTGTATTGTTAACATTACAATTGCAAATTCCATACATGTCTTGGTTCTTGTTCACGATCTACTCAAGCACTTTGAATATGTACCTCCCACGAAGACCTTCAAATCCTAGCTAGATGTCAATCATTCATATGCCCCAACAGAGAATCCACCACAAAGTTTCAGTTGACCAAAACAAATCAAGGCTTGATGTCAAAATCCTCTTTCCTTCTTATGTATCTAACCATTATAATCAGTGTTAATCTTTAATTTTTAGGCCAGCTATGCTTAGAACAAGCACAAGAAGCTTCTTAATTAAGAATCAACAAAGAAAATGTACAACTTTTAGATCTCCACCGAGTGCCTGTGGAAGCTAAGAATATGAAGCTGCTCTGTGGTAGGATGTCAATTTAACACCATTGTTATACTATTTAATATGTAGGATTACTGGTTAAACTTTAATAAACAAATTAACAATACCTGGGAATCTATCGTATCCGTTAACCTATCATTAGTTTTAGCATTTTGAAAGTTGTATTCTTTCCAAAGCATCTGAAGCTGGAAGAACCAGGTCTGTGTTCAAACAGCATCTTAATTTATGCTTTTTGTTGAATTACTAAGGTTTTAAGCTTTTTCAAACATTCACTGGTAGCAAAAGTTTTCTACTACCGTCTCCAAACAGAGATTAAGAATAGATTAGCTCTGTAAATAGTTAACAGTAACCCGTTTTCCTAAGTGCTCATGCTTCTCCTACTTGATGGAACAATATTCTTTTTCTCTTATCACATAAACTAGTTTATCTTTGGCTGCTTGAATATATTTGAATGGGAGTGGAGTAGGCAGAAATGTGACTGGTTTTCTGGATTATGCATAAGTTTAATATAGTTACTGGTGCCTGTAACCAATAGTAGACTGCAACTAATTTGATTCAATAAGAAACTAACAAATTGAGCACGTCTCTACCCCAGGATAGAATCCCCCAGCTATAAAATCAGTAAAATCAAAGCTCAACTTGATAGCAAAACTTTCAAGTTCTAAATAGACCATATCTTTCCTTTCGTTTCATTACCAATACCAAAGATGAACCGTTAAGAAGTCGAAAAGAGATTAAAAAGATCAGGTGGAGAAACAAGAAGGGAGGAAGAGAACTTGGTTCATGATTCATCTATAGACTACAAAGGTAGAGTTCCTCTACGTGCTTCAACCGGCGTTTGGAAAGCTTCTCTATTTATCGTCAGTAAGTTGTACTGTCTGTGCTCATAGCCAACTAACTCTTAACTTTCATTACTCTTTCAACTTCGGATTATGTCATTGATTATCTTCTTATAATTAATCTCAGTTGTAATATTTTCCAGTGAAAGTATAAGAAAACCTCTTGATGTGGTATAAAACTCACTAGGCAAGTTACTTCTGAACCAGTCTGGTGCCATGTTTTTGGTTCTTTAACTAGGTAACCGAGATGTAAGATGTTATGTGGCTAACTAGTTAGTTTCTTGGCTTTTAGCAATTTAGACCAGCAAGTTCAATTCTGTTGGCAACTGAATGAAAAAAGCTAGCTAGCAACATATTTTGACAGCAATGTATCCATCTCTTCCCTGAAATAAAGGTAGCCTGCACAAATTAGTTGTGTCATTTTCTATCCCTGATTTGAGGTATTGGTTGTCTCCATGCATTAAGACGTACATCAATATCAATAGAGTTTATTTGTAAAAATTGGTAGATATTCCATAGGAAGCTACAGATAACAACAAATCTGTTGAATTTGTACCTGAATCAGCTATTGAATTTAGTGAGAGGCTAAGTTACTTTGGAATAGCAACAAATCTCATCACATACCTCACCCAAGTGCTTCATCAAGACATCAAGACCGCACCCAAAAAATGTGAACTATTGGACAGGAGTGACGACAATCATGTCTTTAATCGGAGGGTTCTTAGCAGATGCCTACACTGGCCGATTCAACATGGTTATGTTTGCATCCCTCGTATATCTAATGGTAAATACTAGATATTCATACTACATAATGTCAAACTATAATGATGTACTGCTTTTGAATATTTCGATAATGATCATCAGGGTCTGAGTCTGTTGACAATGTCACAATTCATCCCAAGTCTAAAGCCCTGCAAAACGGAGATATGTCGACAGCCTAGAAAGCTTCATGAAGTGTTGCTCTTTGTTGCCTTGTACTTCATCTCTGTTGGAACCGGAGGTCACAAGCCATGTCTTCAAAGCTTTGGAGCTGATCAATTCGACGATGATCACTCAGAAGAAAGAAAGAAGAAAATGTCTTTCTTCAACTGGTGGAACTTTGCACTTTGTTGTGGACTGTTTCTTGGTGTAACTGTGATTGTTTATGTTCAGGACTCAGTGAGCTGGGGGGTAGCAGACCTTGTTCTCACAATCACCCTGGCTATTACAATAGTGACGTTTTATATGGGGAAATATTGTTACCGTTATAGAGTAGCACAAGGAAGCCCTTTGATACCCATGTTACAGGTCTTGGTTGCAGCCATTAGAAAAAGAAATTTACCCAATCCTCAAAACCCTGATCTGCTCTTTGAAGTTCCCATGGAAGGCTTCTACTTCACACAAATAGGCTCAGGTAAGCAGCTTATAAGCCCTTTTATACTTGAAATGTGCACATCAATACTAACAGGATGTCATCTGTAGGTTTCTAGACAAGGCTGCGATAATCGATCGCGAAGAGAGTGAGAACTACCAATCTTGTGAGCAAAAACACAACCCTTGGAGATTGGCTACATTGACAAGAGTGGAGGAATTGAAACTCATCTTGAACATGATCCCCATTTGGCTCACCTTATTACCAAATACAGTGTGTTTGGCACAAGCATCGACCTTTTTCGTTAAACAAGCTGCTACAATGAACCGGAACATCACTAACAACTTTAAGATCCCACCGGCCTCCATTTTCTCTCTTGGAGCCATTGCAATGCTAGTCTCAGTCATGGTCTACGACAAAGTTCTTGTCCCAATGCTGCGTAAAGCCACCGGAAACGAAAGGGGTATGAACATCCTCCATAGGATCGGAGTGCGGTGATAGCAATGGCCGTGACGGCACTAGTTGAACGAAAAAGGCTACAATATGCTGATCCACAAGCTATGAGTGTGTTCTGGTTAGCTCCTCAGTACATAATTCTTGGTATAGGGGATGCATTTGCTCTGGTTGGTTTGCAAGAGTATTTTTATGACCAAGTTCCGGACTCAATGAGAAGCTTAGGGGTTGCATTGTACTTGAGTGTGATTGGGGTTGGGAGCTTCTTGAGCAGCTTTCTAATTAGTGTCTTGGATCATGTTACAGAGAAGTATGGGAGGAGTTGGTTTGGGAAGGACTTGAGTGGAAGCCGCTTGGACAATTTCTTCTGGCTATTGGCAGCCCTGAATGGGTTGAATTTATGTGTGTATGGGTACTTGGCTAGGGGTTATACCTACAAAAATGTGGACAGAAGAGTAGCTTTGGGTGATCACTCTGTGACGAATGGAAATGATCAATTTATAGGTTAGTTTTTGTAAATTTGACGTCATGTAATCTGACAGTGATTCATTCTATTTACTGTCTCTATGTGCTGAAACTGTGAAACGTTTTCATTATGCCTAAATCTTTCTTATCATTTGTCACGTTCCTTAACGTCACACATATAATCAGCTCTAATGAGTGTAAGAATCTTGGAACCATATCTATATCTTTTGCTTCCCAGTTACCACACTGCACCTCTGTGTCTGACTCATTTCCTGGTCAGGACATTTTCCTTCCCTTCATTAAACCTCTCTCTCTCTCTCTCTCTCAAGATTCACACCTCATCCATGGCAGGCGAGGGTTTTGAAGCCTTCGACGTCCCCCAACAAAGCAGAAGAGACCACTTCCGAGTCATGAACCTCCTAACCAACCCACAACAGCCACAACTCTCACTCTTCACACCCTCCTCCACCATCCCAACCCACCAACCACCGCTTCCTCTACATTTCTCCGACCACGACCACCACCGCGTTTTTGAACGTGGTGAGTTCAGAAGCAGCCTTGTTCCCCTAGGCCCTTTCACAGGCTACGCTTCCATACTGAAACACTCCAGGTTTCTCAACCCTGCGCAGCAGCTCCTACAAGACTCCTGCGGGTCGGATCGGTCCGATTCAAACCCTCCTCGTCTCCTTAACTACTTCAATGAAAGAGCAAGAGATCAGATTATTGGAGTCAGTGATCGGTTCGAGCTTCAGTTCAAGAATTCTAGTCTCGCCATCATGCTCGATGAGGTACACGTTACACACTACACACTCGGTCGCCTTTGTAAAATTGCATTAACTTCTCAATTCTATATGCTAACATTGTTAACAAGTGAGACGGACTGTTACATTAACTTATCTATCGAAAAGTTCATACAACGAGCTCTCCATCAATCTAGAGAATCCGAAGATTACTTATTGCATCTCGTTCTGGTTAAACATGCTACATGCTCAAGATGAATTTAATTCAAGAGTAGTAGGATCATGGTTGTAGTTTTTGAAATTATGATTTCAATTTTCCATTAGTTTACTATGGAGTATAATAGTAGTATAAGGTTTATCACTTTTATTTTGATTGATAGAAAAATTTGATTGAGACTGGCAACGGGTCACAGTCACATCAATGATTGATTTGCTCAGAGGGTCATTGGCAAAAGATGTATTGTCTTGTCACACTGTCACAATTTAATTTCCAATATCTCTGTTTTTATTCGGTTGGACTCAATTTGGCCTTGGGCCTAGAAAAAAACATAGTGGTGGCCCATTAAGCCTGCTCTATCCGATAACCCATTTATGACCCACTAGGGTCATTTCATGTTTGTGTATCATTGTTAACCCCCAGAAACTTGTTCTTAGGTCTACAAGAGGTATAAGCTGTATTGCCAGCAGATGGAGTCAGTTGTTGCATCGTTTGAAACTATTGATGGGATTGGAAATGCAGCACCGTACATGTCTTTTGCCATCAAGGCCGTTTTGAAGCACTTTGGTTTCTTGAAGAACGCCATTTTGGACATACTTCAATCAAAAGGCAAGAGTACTGTTGGTGATTTTAGCCTTGTTAAAGATGAGATTAGGGGGGTTTCTAAGAGAGGCCTTTGTAGCCAAAACCCAAGTCATCAGAACCTAACCAGCAACCTTCATCTGTCGGAAATTCGATCCCAAAGAGGACTTCCGGAAACTGCAGTGTCTGTGATGAGGGCATGGCTCTTCGAACACTTCCTTCATCCGTGAGTGACTTCTCTATCGTTTTAACTTAACCAATGTGCTACTGCATTCATTCACAAACTTATTAATTTCTATCTTATATAACTCGGGGGTTTGTTCATTATCAGTTACCCTAGTGATTCTGAAAAGCAAATGCTAGCTCAACAAACAGGCTTATCAAGAACTCAGGTGAAGCTTGCTACTACACATTAGGGTTAAAATCCAATTGACTTGTGATGCAATTAACCATGTAACACATGTTGGTATCAATCTTTGGCTATACGCAGGTTTCCAATTGGTTTATCAATTCAAGAGTAAGACTTTGGAAGCCAATGGTGGAAGAAATACACAGCCTGGAAACACAACAATCTCCAATGATTTCGAGTTCAGATGTAACGAGAAGAAACACAAGAACGGCGCCATCTCTTGGCTCTTATTCTTTAGAGAACCCTCTCCATTTGGGGACTCTGCCTCAAACTAAACGCTCTAGAACCAACAAACATCTTGACATGTCTGAGCAGAACGAAACACAAAGCAATGCAGCAGCTTATGAGAATATCACGAGGAATTATCTTCATATGAATAGCCATGAAGGTGAAGTTTCTTTAGCATTAAGCCTACAAGCCAAAAAATGATCGAGAATGTTTCTGCTAGTGCTAGCTGGGATTTGCTTTTTCCTTATGCTTCTTGGATACGTATTATGTATAAAGAAGGAGAAGGTAAGGATCAGGATTAATGCTTTGATAAGTTTAGTGGTGCTAGTTTCACAAAGTGGAGAACCCATTATGTTATGAATCATAATTTTATTGTGCTACATTCCGAATACTTATCTGATATGTTCTGGAAAAATCGTCACAAGTCACAACCCATGATTTGGGTTAAAAAGCATCTTGTTCCACCGGACACCAGAAGATGAAGAGCAATATTCTATCGAGTGAAAGGGTAAAAATAACCAGAACAAACATGATCTCAATAAATTGACCAAGGTTTCATCAACATCCTATCAAAAAAAAAAAAAAAGGTTTCATCAACTTGTTTCCTCACAAAAAGGTTTCAATAACTTAGGTTTATTCTATCATGGATCAAGCAACGTATACATTCTATCATTGTTTTCTTGCTTGCACTATATTTGACAACCAAACCTCATCTTGATTATTCCAAGATCAAGAAGATACTCATTACCAAAACCATGAAGATAATAGATGATCGATATTGTATGCTCATGAAAGGAACATTCTGGTTGGGACGGACCCGGGCTCTGAGCCCGTGTGCCGGGACGGACTCGGGCTGTAAACTCGTGCGTCGGGACGAACTCCGTCTTTGAGCTTTTGCGCCAGGACGGACTAGGGCATTGAGCTCGTGTTTTGGTGAAAATACTAAAATTACGTCGTTTTGGTGAAAATCTAAAAAATAAAATTAAGGTTCTTTGACTTTTTTCAATTCATTTGTGAGCGACTTCTCTCATAGCTGCGACTTCTCCCATCTTCTCCCCTAAACGCACCTTGAGTACAAGAAGCACCATTTTCTCACATTAAAACTATGTCGTTTTGGTAAAAATAATAATTTATTTATTTTTGTTTAAAATATTAGAATGCATGAAAAGTTGCCTTTTCGCCAAAGAGCTTGGCTCCGACCACCCTTTCTCTCATTTACTTCAAATTTACCGTCAATGTAAAACCAGTAAGAAAATGTGAAAAACATGGCTAGGGACCTAGGTTGGTGACATGGTCGGTAGTTGAAAAACGGATCGGAGAAAACAAGGGTTTAAATTCTTTAGGGTTCTAGAATGCTACGTGGCAATGTAGGGCTGGAAATAACAATAAAACCGACTTAATTTACACTTTACAGTAACGTTGACCCCCGCAGCTGTCCCCACCCAACTTGCACGAGCGAAGAATGCGAAACCGAAACAAACAGATATTCCACGAACCGTCTCATCCCCTGCGCGCAGTCCCACCGTAACATCGTAAGTCCGCACCAAATTCATAGCCACATGCATAGAATCTCCCTATTCATATCTCCCACCGACCTAGTTACGCCACCTGTCTCGTTTTACTGTAGGACTAACCGTGGAGGAGTAGAGCTCTCAAACGCCGTGAGTTGACGATGACGCAAAACCCTACTTTTAAGTTTAGGTAGCCCCAAAACGACGTCGTATGATCTTTCTTCTCCCCCTTTCTGCGTTCAAATCAGGCAAAGTGAGAAGTACCAAATGAAGCTTCAGAGCTGAGCAAAGAGAGAAGCCGCTTTGGGATTTGTGATCGGAGTACTAATTTCTGTTTGGGTTTCACTGCAATTGAGTATCTGTTAGAATTAGGGTTAGGGTTTCGAGTTTGCTTCGTGGGTGAGGTTTTTGGTATTGGGGATATCTAGGGCACAGTTGGGAATGCAGACGGAGGCGAGAGTTGGGGTGGTGGTGGACGGAGGAGCTCAGAGAGCTCTACACGCCGGCCATGGCGGCGTCGCCGCCGTCGCGCAGTCATTGCCTCAGCCGCAACCGAAGTCTCTGCAGCAGAAACACCAGTCTCAGATCGGAACGGTGTCGCAGCTTCTCGCCGGAGGTGTGGCCGGAGCTCTGGCGAAGACATGTACTGCGCCTCTGGCTCGTCTTACTATTCTCTTTCAGGTTTGCCCTTTTGCTTTTTTTTCTATCTGATTCTTGGTTCTACAAGCTCAAGATCTTTTTTTTAAGTCTTTGTTTCTGAAAATGATTAACTTTTTTGGATAATTAGGACTTGTTATAAGTGTTTTGGTATGAATTTGGGTAAAAATGTGGTCTTTGAATTGTGTTGAAGTGTTGTTGTACATTTATTGGTTTAGTGAGTCTGGAATTTAGTGTTTTAAGTTGTGTTAGTAGAGCACCATGGTAGTGTTAAAGAGCGTAAACTGTTAAGCTGTTGTTCTTTGAAGCTTATAGTTGCAGTGCTTGATATGTGTATGTGATATGGCTCTTGTGGTTTTTAGTTCTATGTTGTGATGTAGTTTGGCTAGTGTGCAGTGATTCCAGCGACTGATAGTTAAACTAGTTTGGTTACAGGTACTGAAAATTGGGTGTGTCTGATTTGGTGAGAGCTACTTTATTGAGAATTTTCCTATCTTTTCAGATACAAGGTATGCACTCGGATGTTGCGACCATGAGAAAAGCTAGCATATGGCGTGAAGCCTCAAGAATTGTTGGTGAAGAGGGATTTAGAGCTTTATGGAAAGGAAATCTGGTTACGATTGCTCACCGTCTTCCATATTCTTCCGTCAATTTCTATTCGTATGAGCAGTATAAAAAGGTTTGTAAAAACGCTCTTGGTTTGTAAGTTGTTGATCATTATATTGTGGCGTTTAGTTCATTTGATTTTATTTTGTACAGATTCTACAGACAGTTCCAGGACTCAAAAACTCCAGAGATAATATGAGTACGGACATTTGTGTACATTTTGTGGGTGGAGGTTTGGCAGGAATAACAGCTGCCACAGCCACATATCCTTTGGATCTTGTAAGGACACGCCTTGCAGCTCAGGTAAGATCAGATGGTTGGGAGATGATCTTTGTTTTCTTTTACTAGAATTTTCTTGATTTGGCATCCTTGGGAATGCTATGCAGTTGCCTTTTGTTATTGGGCATTGCTGCATGTCTTATCAGTTTGTCCTTGGTATGTCTTTGAAAATTAGTCCATGAGTTTGTTAAAATCTATTTGAAAATTTCCTTTCTGGAGGTAGATCTGAATCAATTACCCTACATTCAATTCAGTGAACCCTTGGGCATTTCTGTAGGTTTGATTGCCTCAAAGCTCTTACTATCTACTGCATATACTGAAAGTCATCTGAAATTGTTCTTGTCATGTCTACACAAGTTGTTCTTTGTTAAGATCTACCCACAATTTACTATCTGTGGTAGAGTTTGGACCATACACATTCTATGTATTCTATTCAGTTTCAACATTTCAAACCATTGGGGTTTATGGTATTGTGTTCTTGATTGCCATCATATTGATTGATTATTTTTGCCTGTATATATTGTTTGTGCTAATTAGTTTGTTCTCTGCAGACAAACGTAATGTACTACCAGGGCATTGGGCACGCGTTGCGAACTATTAGCAGGGATGAGGGTATCTTTGGTCTCTATAAAGGACTTGGAGCAACCCTCTTGGTATGCTCCTCTTATTATTATTATCAACTCATTTTGCTTAAAATTTCTTTGTGGTATGCTGCTGACTCCTGGATTATATATAATGCAGGGTGTCGGGCCCAGTATAGCTATCAGTTTCACAGTATATGAGACATTAAGATCTTATTGGCAGGCCCAGAGGTGATTACCTTTTCTTTGGACTCCGCAAATTTAGGGTCTTGATGCCCTTCATTTTTTGTTCTATGCATCTTATTTTCAGGCTTAACATGCTAATATTGATTTCATGCGTTTAATCAGGCCTGATGATTCTACTGTGCTGGTTAGTCTTGCTTGTGGGAGCCTTTCAGGAATCACTTCATCAACAGGTGAGTGATCCTAGACTTTCTATTTGGAATCTCCTGAGCTTTAAGATGGCCTATATTTCTTTTAATGTGTACTGGGGGTGGTGGTTGTGCTTGATGGTTTCATTGATATGTGCTGAGAAGTGAGAAGTCAAAGTTTTCAAACTTGTCAGTTTCTTGATAGTTGGTCTGCTAGTTGCAATGTTGGTTTTAAACTTTTATTATTGTTTTATCTTCTACACTTAGTAACCCATGTCGGGTAGAAAAGTGTATTCTTTGACAATTTTTGTTCCTGTGATGTTTTCTGTATTCGTCCCCAACTAACCAACAGAGTGACCGGTGGTGGGCAAGAGGGGAATACAAACTCTTTACTTCTTTTTGTTATTGCTGAAAACCCTAACCTGAATTATTGCATTTAACTTGATTAAAACAATGCTATTACAGTTAACAACATGGTTCAATTAATTTCTTTGTTAAATTGGAAACACCAACATTATAAAAGACGTTGATGTATACAGCTGTTTACTATGCTTTTGATGCAGAGAAAACAGGTTGTGGTGCAGGCTCTGCACCAAGTCTTTAACCAGACTGAACCCTAGAGTCAGTGACAAGAATGGAGTGGTTTTTAATCTGGCATTTGGGAATTGTAGTAAGGAAGCTGACAAGAAATTGTTTCTCCTTTTGTCATTCATCAAACTTAAATTCCTTAATAATAAAGATCTTATTTTGACTAACGTCATTCAGCATTTCTTCGGTGACTTGTCTCCCAAAGATTTGCAGTCAGTTCTATTATAGGGTGGCACTACAGGTGAACCTTTGTTCTCAGTTATCAAATGTGAGAGGTTTCCTCTTTGAGGTATGCTTCTCACTTAGGTTTCCTTTTCCAATGTCTTCATGGGTATTGGAATCCGTCAAGCCTCACTGATACAAATGGGAGTACTATGTTTATCAATTTGCATCAACTGTGGAAAGAATAATTTCTCTTGTTCTATATTTAAAAAATGACTTTATTAGGGTATTGGATAACATTTCTATTCCTTTAGAGACTGGATGACCTAGGTACTATTTCTATAGTACAAGCAGCCTATGAGTGTTTATTTTACTCGTTTGGTGATGTCTTATAGAAAAATTATAATATGATCGGGCAGTTATGGAGACCTTATTAGTGCTTCCATGCCGTCAATTTTTTAACAAAGCTTGGTTGCAGTGGTGTTTATTCAATAATTTTTGAGTTGAATGTGAAAAATTCTGAACAATATGCTTGCAAGAGTGTTTATTGTTAACATATTTGACATCTTTGTAGTCTGAAGTTTTTCGTCTTGATTGTCCTTTAATTGTTTGCTTGTTATGGATTGGTTCTTTGGTCTGCATTTTTACAATAGCTTCGTTCTGTTTTTTGGTTGATGATGTCTGACCTTGTAGAGTTCAGTTAGTGTCATAGATTATTATCAAGTGTTATGCAATAATTGTGTTCCCTCCTTAAATTCTTTCTCACTATTATGCAGCGACATTTCCATTGGATCTTGTGAGGCGACGCAAACAGTTGGAAGGTGCCGGTGGCCGAGCGCGTGTCTACACAACAGGTCTTTTCGGTACATTTAAGCACATATTCAGGACAGAAGGCTTGCGCGGCTTATATAGAGGAATTCTACCAGAATACTACAAAGTGGTACCTGGGGTAGGCATTTGTTTTATGACATACGAGACACTGAAGATGCTTCTTGCAGATGTTTAGTGCTACTATATAGTAGGTGCACATCTACTCAAGGAGGATGTGATTTGAAACTGTTATAACTAATCTCATGGTAGATTTTGTGATTGCTGCTGTGAAATGCTAAGACTTGCATTTTTCCATGTATAGATTTAGGATCCTATATTACGTTTAGAAATGTAAGCAACACAGTTGTTTCTCATAGTTCTAAAAAGAATATCTATGTCTTCGTTTTGCTGGGCGGCAATTCATGCATCAGTTATGACTAATGTATTCTTCCATTTTTATAAGGAAAAGAGAAGTCTAAATAGTTACCACTTTGCCTTCCACAAGATTAGTTTTTTTGTTGTTGTAGGAGTCAGAGTCCATGTTCAAGCATTATATGGAATATTTGAGCACATACCATGTTTGATAAACAGTGACATTATTTAACGGGATTCCTTTTCCCAATATAGGAACGAAGCAAAACAATATCATAACAAAATTACTCATCTGGAAGAGAAAGAAACAAAGCTATGCATTGTTACCGGTAAGAGTGGCATCAGATATGTTATCCTCAAAGGACTCTAGAGATTCTTTGATGAGCTGAGTCCTTTGGGGTTGGTAAAATAATTTATGTTGAAGGAGACAGAAATAGGGATCACATTGTTGTCGTATAATCGTATTACAACGGGAAACTTCCAGTGAAACGAATGTGGTCTAGAGTACGACGTAAACCATACTTATTGACAGCTGCATTAGCTGCTCTAAACCCTCCTCCATATGCTGGGGAAGAATCATTGGCAATTTGATGCATGAAAAATTCACCAAGCTTCTGTTCCACATTCGACTTTCCTCCCTTCTTCGATGAGGATGAGGAAGTGGAAGAAGAAGCTGCTGCTGTAGACGTGGATGGCATGTTTTTGAATCCTGGCATTACTTCTGTTTCAAGCCACATGTATGAAAGCACTTGACAGATACCTTCCTCTACTTCAGGATTAAGATTGCGGTAGCCTGCACAGTTGGTTTGTCCGATAAATGAGTTTCCAATGAGAATGCGAAGGTTCATTTGAGAGAGCTTCAGATATACAAACTTACCTTTCAGACGTAACCAGCCATGCATCAACTCATGAGCAAGAATAGCACCTGTTAGTAATCTGCATTTCCGGAAAGGACAGTAGAATGGTATGATGAATTTTGCAGAGAATTGAGTTTGATAGGAGATATTTCACAAGCTTCATTACCTTGGGAGACTATAGAGAACAAGAATGGCAGTAACTTCACATCTTCGAGTCAACTTTTGAGGTTGTGTTCTCATTCCTATAAGTTGATGGCCTCCAATTCTCGGCCGTTTGAGAATCTGAATAGAGAAACAGCTTTGGTAAGACTCAGCTTCTGATTCATTATCGAAGAAGAAAAGTAAATGTTATCAAAGTAGTGATATGATTCATACACTGGTGACTGTCTGCTCTTCAGAAAGGCATAAGCCCCTTGTCTCTGGCATGTGATGGAGGCCCTGCAAAGAACCCTAGTTTCAGATTATAGACTTCCAAAATAGTCTATAACTTAGAGAACAGTGCAGGATATCAATTCTTACATTCTTCTCCCCAACAATAGCTTCATTAAGCGCTTGTCTTTCCACCAGAAGCATGGGAATTTGTTGATCTAGTCTCATATTCATTCCTTCATAATAATCTCTGATGGCATGATACAATGGCTGACAGTCACCAGTGTCCATGATAGCAGATTCCATACATTCAAAGCATAGACTCCTTCCATCTCCCACTGAAATATATCTTGCATCCCAAGACTAAAAGAAAGCGAAAAGAACTCAGACAATGTGATCAGTGATTTCCATTTTCAACAAATATTATGGAGGACAGTATATTTTTAGGAGAATTCATCACACTGCAGGCTTAGATGAGTACCTCTAAGCGTTCACAACTACAACAACGAGCTGTGTTATCATGTTCATGTGATGGACAGTATTTTTGTGACCAAAATGGATGGCATCTATACTCGATCAAACCAGCTCGATTAGTTGGAATCTGAAATGTTTCAAATGAAAGTTTATCAATGTTGATTCATATCAGCAATTGTTACCAAATCCCAGGATTAAATGATAAGGTTTATATGATTTATAAGCCAGAATAGACTTTTCTTTTCTTACAAATTGATGACAAACTTCACATTTAGGATGGGCCAGCTCCTTGAAACAGGACTTATGGTATGGATCCCTCCCTGATAGAGAGAACTTCAATCAAGAGAAAACACAGGTAAGAACTAGTTGAAAGAAAGTACACTTAATATATGAGTTCAAGAGAGACAATCTTATACAAAATGTACCTCATTCTCAACAATTGGATGACCACAAGAGCGACAACAGAAGCACTGAGGATGAAAAAATGTCCCCATGCAGCCCAAATAATTACCGTAACGTATATCTTGTTTACAACTACCACAGATTCTGCACATTACAGGCAGAAAGGACAGGATCAGCAACATTCTTTCAAGATAAGAAGTCATGATTGTAACTAAACTTGAATTTGATTTTTCTTCTCAGATTGTACAGGATTGACAATATGAGAGAATAAGGAGGCTACCAACTTTAGTAAGTGGTCACAAACTCTAGAAATTTTGTAAGCAGTTGCAGCAACTTTCAAGCTTCATAACCCATTGAATCAAATATAGGTCCTAAGCTACACAGAGTTACAAGTACAACAAAAATTCTTACCTAGTTCCATACGGATAATACTGAGGAGCTGGAGGGGGATATGGAGGGTATATAGGTGGATTTAGACTATCAAGTGACCTAGCAAGCTCGTTATCCTTCTCTTGCCAACTATATCCTGGAAATCAAAAGTAAAAATTTACTCTGCAAGAATTGATAATTTTAAACCACACAAACATATGCAGAATAGTAAAAAGAGTTGAGTGGGATCCTGAAGACGAAAATCCTACTATGGCCACTTGGTCTCTTAGAATCTTCAGCCAGAGAGAGCGCGATTGCATGGTCTAATTCCTCTTTCTCTTTCTGTGTTCTAGACCGCTCATCCTGATGCAAACGAGAGAATCTATATCAGAAAAGCTCAAATATTTAGTACCTTTTGGCTAAACACACTCAATTCAATAGTGGTTACCACTGTCTGGCAGACATACATGTTACAGTGGTACTTGGGAAACGAAAGAGTTTTATAGTTGTTACAGACTTCTGGAAAATTCTATTAAGGAACCAAGCATTGGTTCTGAACATCAACTTTCAGGTTCTGTTGGCCTACTACTCTACTAGTCAGGTCTTAATTCAGAATCTGATGCAAAAGTTACACAATGAGGAAATTTTCATATGAAAATTTCTGAACGATTGAGCAATATACTGCAAGCTAATGCTTAATGGTATCATTATTACCCTACAGTGCAGTAAATTGCATCATGATGATGCAGAGATAATTCTACCAAACTCCATTTCTTTGCCACCTCAAAACAATCCTTACCTGACTAAAACTTTTCAGATTAATTCTGTTGTATTGTAACTAATATCCAATATCAGAACTTCATATTGATCAACAACACAGCCAGAAATAAGCAAGAAATAACAGAAAAGACAGAGGAGGTTGTTCTAACCATGGAGCGAAAAGGCGCACGCCACACCATGTTTTCGTCACCAATAAGCTGTGGATTGCGATTCCCAGCAGCTCCTCCTCGACCGTTGCCGCTCCTGAAAAGTTTACTCAGCCATTTCATAAAGCGTGACTTCCTCTCTGCGTATGAAGAAACAAACTCCCCTGCTTACCAAAAACATTTCAACCACATCTCCCAACTAATTTTAATTCAAAAACCGATGAACTAGCTAGCCGAATCGGTGAGTCTTGAACTCTTGATATGAGGAAAAATATAGATGTTATACCATAAATACAAGGGTGAGAGAGCTGGTTGACACCTGAGGAAGCCATGAAAGACTGAAACGAAGCTCCTATGTATAGGTCTAGGGGATTCGCCGGAATCGCCAAGGGAGCTTGAAAATGACGGACACCACAAACACAGAGAGAGAGAGAGATGAATTATTTGACGGACGGCTTGAAAGAAAAGGTGAAGAAGAACCAGGCAATAGGCATCGTCCAAATTAAAAAGGAGAGAACAAATGGAATCTCTGAGATAGAAAGAAAGTGATTTTTGGCGATAGATTCTTCGCTTCCGAATCCTTCAAATTCTGATCAGCCGAAAAAATTAAAAACTAAATTGAATCGATCAGCGACACATTGTCGATTTATAGAATCGAACTTGTGTGCGGCCACGGGGATATGGAGCAAGGAATCTGGTGAAACGGAGAACAATAAAGTTGCGGTGGAGGACAGCGCGAGGAATCGGAAAACCAAGAAGGCTGCGCTGTGTGTGGATTAGAGTTGGAAATGGACGAAGGAATGTTCTTTCTTTGCTTTTCTTGCTTAGCTTTGCTTTCTGGTTTTTGATTTTTTTTTTCTGTAACGAATTTATGAATTTCCCGCGGTTAAAGGTTAAAAAAGGGGACTGTATATTAGGTTAATTTACGGGAATGCCATTGCGCTTTTGAGCTTTTGCTGTGTCAACTTGGTGGGTTAGGGGGGTGTTTGGAGGTCTGGAAAGTGCAACCGTTATCCTATGAAGGACGTCTTCGCTTTATACCCGCCAAAAGGGATCACAGCCAAACACAGCTTTATATCAGCATCAGACTGAAAAGCCTAAATATAATGGTGGTCCAGTAAATATAACATGTTTTTATTCTGAGTTATTTTTCTTCCTTTTTTGGGGTGTCAAAATGATTGCTTTGGAACTAGATACTTGATTTAAACTAGCAATTCAGTAGCTAATTTGTCCGATGCATTCTCTCGAATCCTCGTATGTATGAAGAGTAGAAATTCTCGATATTTTTGTTTCACTCGTCTCATTTCATGTTTAAGTTCATCGTTAGCAAACTTATTTCGTTACGTTAAATGAGTGAAAACAACTCATTACAGGTCATGTTTTGATAACATGTATCTTGTAATTGTTTGTTTTGTTAATCAGAAATGATTTTTGTATTGCATGTTAGTACTTGAACGGTTTTGATTATGAAATCAAACGCAAATATAAGCGACTTTGTAAAAAGAAAAGAAAAAAGTAGCGAACGAAACAATCATTTTCGATAATGTTAAAGTATGTCACTCTAACATCATCTATGCACAAAATTGGCTTAACTTTATAGGCCATAGGCTCATAGCTGAGTTTTAATCAGATAACATGTAGAAAACTCTTCCTATGCCTATCAAACATCAGGTTCTTTTCTCAATTTTCAGTTCTCACTTGTCACACTGCCAACAAATAATCGTAGCTATCTACTTTGGTCAAGAACAATCAAGCCTGTCCATGAAGCTATATATGCTTAAAAACTGTCCTGCATGATTTCATAAAGTTACATAGTCAACCCACTTTACCCAGAAGTTTGATGCCAAAAGATGACTTTGGTATGGTAACTAAGACGTTGAGATTATTCACAATGTTCTATTGCTTTCAAGAATGACAGAGTTCCTTGAGTGGTCAATACTATTTCTAAAACTCAAGAGATTCTTCTGGCCTAGAAAATGTCTATTCGTACCTGTTTTGATAAGGCAACAGAGTGAACGATGCCTTTATATAGTTGGCTGCAACAGGAAATCTGATTAGGGAACTGTCCTATAATATTCCCAAGATTTAAAGGACACTGTATATCAATTAAAGACTAATTGCAGGATAAAAGGGAGCCTTTTTTAGCCACTAATATGCTTCTTTTTACTTATTTATCCATGATATTTGTTAAGAGTACGTAGGCTTGAACCTTTTTCTTTTGAAGGAAAAAGGAAAAAGTGTTCATGTGTCCTGTTTAAACACATGGCTTAAGGTTCCCCAACCCCTCTAAATCTTGTTGCAGAGAGTTTAGATTCTTTTGCACATTTGCAGACAGTTCTAGCTATTTGAAGCATTTTGCTACACACATGGTTTTAGCCTCTCTGCGTTTTTTTTTTCCGGCATTCTAGAAAACATTTTCGCCCCAGATTGAGTTAAGTTCTTTAACAGATTACAGTAGGGGAGTATGCGTAGATATTGAACATCTGGAATATATGTGCTTTGTAATGTCAATGCACTTTTGAAATGATATCATCTACACCGTAGATGGTGGATGTTCTGAAAGTGGAAAGTTACCATAAGCAAAGTGAACATCGATCAGCCTACAAATTAAGAACTGAATGTCTCAGTCTGACGACTAAATCTGCTTAAGGGAATACAATCTAAAGCCTGTAGCTAGGCTGTTGATGCGAGCGTGACGTGAGCTATATCAACAGCCATCTGACTTTGAAGCCTTACTAGGTTGCTTTCTTCTTTATTAGAAGCCAGAACATTTGCAACGGCGGTCCTGTGCGTGCATTTCTTTCATATACTTATTCTGAGCTTGAGATCTTTCATTATATTCTAACGTCCACCTTTGGTGTGTGTTAGGAGGAGTTGTGAATAAGAAGCATGCAGTTGAGGATGTAGAGAGATGCTAAGATTCTGGTATAGGCCGGCCATTACCTCTGACTCAAGTCACATGATGACACCGATCTCTATACAAAGCTTTGAAGCAGATCAAGATGCCTTTCCTTTTAAGTAAGATAATCTAGAGTATGGTACATAATCAAGAGAGGGAATCCATTTGATTTAGGAACATGATCTGAGTAAATCACTCTATTTTCTGTCATCTTTTCTGTTTATGCAAATGCTTAGGAAACCGATGAATGCTAAATCTGATGATGCACATTTGCGTTTGGACCTCTTCCTGCAGATTTACCATATATAATGGTGATTTTGTTAACACAGTGACACTTTTCACATTGAATTTTACCCCCGCAAATGAAGCAGACATATTGACTCAAGAATATATAATGGTTATACAGGATATAGGATTTGGGTTGGTTTCAAACTATGAGAACATGCCTACATGGTGCACTTCCCATATGGAGCGAAATGAGCGAATCCAGGGTGGAGGACCTTTCTGAAAATCAATTGTGTTTGGGCCATCTATCAAACTGGGCTAAGAACTTCTTTAGGTCATGGACACAAAGTTCTTTATGAAAGATCTGTATTACCCTCAGGTAAGGTATCTGATACATTTACGGATAACTTTTTGGTCATTTACGGCAGCTTTCAGCTGTATTCGCGTGTTTCCGGCAGTATATTCACGAAGCAGGTGCCTTCTAGGTTAGAAATATGTTCTCATAAATGTCAGAAACGACCAGAAACGTTTCAGAAACGCGCGGAAACTTATTCGTAAATATATCAAAAATGTGCGGGCAAATAATGACTTTTCATCGTGTTTAGCACTTTACCGTAAACAGAAGGATGAAAAGTCAATTTTGCCCTTACGTATCAAATGTATTTACGAATACGTTTCTGAGCATTTCTGGCCTTTTCCGGCCATATCCGCACGTTTTCGACAATATCTTAGGTAGCCGTCACCTTTTAGGTTAGGAATACGATCTTAGAAACATAGAAAACACGTCAGAATCTGTCGAAAATGCATCGGAAACTCATCGGTAAATATACCGGATACTTGGGGATAATAATGACTTTTCATCTTGTTTAGCAGGTTTAGCAAAAAGGTATCCTTAAACACACGCATGTAAAGTCATTATCGCCCACTTGTATCAGATATATTTACGGATATGTTTTCGCGTATTTCCGATCACTGTTGATAGATGAAAAACAAGTTCATATTTTACACAAGTTGAGTAATTTTTAGTTTGGGAAATGTGAAGAAAAAGGAGAAAGCCTGATTCAGGTTCAGTATTGATGATCGTATTCAAGGCCATGCCGGTACGCCCAAAGGCGGAGCTGTTAGTGAAGCTAAGCATGTATTGATGTGGTAAAACGGTAAAAGCTCTGTTTTCTATGGCTGTTGTTTCACCGTTAAGATTGAACGCGTATAGTAGGGCCGACGACGACTATCGTCTCAGTGACTCAGTCTCATTCTCAGAAGTTGATTGTTCTCATAAAAAAACAAAATAAAACTTTTACTGAAATGCATAATTGAGTATTTGACGGAAAAGAAGAAGAGGCGAATCTGAATCCAATCTGATCGCTTTCTGCAGGATCCCTCGTTAATCGGTAAGTTTCTATATTGATTGATCATGTTTCCCTAGTTTTCTTCTTTTCATAATCAGCTCTTTGTTCATTCATATAAATTTCGTACAGCTGCTAGAAATGTTCTTTGCTCGTCCTGATTTGTATTGACAATTTACGTCGCCTAATCCCCAGTTTGCCCAATTTAAAAAACATGAATTCGAAGTTCTTATTGTGACATTGACTTAGCTATATATATGACAATGTGCTTAAGAGTTGAGATAAATTGTGTATCTTCTTCTTTCTTATATGTGTGTATATATATATATATATATATTTTAATCAAATTCATTGTTTGGTGATACACACATAGGAGTAGACGCTGCGCAGCATACAGATTTTCTGATAATTCATACAAGCTGAAGAAGATTAGTTGGCTTCTTATAAGTTGTATGTTTAGTACGAAAACAACACTGATTAGTGATCACTGCAGTTGGTTTTAATGGTTGCTAGCTAATACAGTTGCTTAGCAGATCAAGGACAACATGAGTGGCGGGATTCGTACAAGTGTGAAGGGTTTCCTAATCAATGCAAATAGCAATTGGAGAAGTACTGGAATCGAAGCTGCGGATGAGGAACAGAAACCACAAGATGTATCTGAACCTTTGAGGCAAACAGACATAGAGACTGCTGGTCATCATGCGGAGGAAAACCATAATGAGAGACAAATCCCATCCAATTTGACTAGAGGAAACTCTGGCATTGCTGAAGAGCCTGATGATGATGATGATGATGATCCATTGCCTTCTGTAAAGGACCTCCAGCTTCAAGGTGACCCTTTAGTGGGACAAGAAATTACAGTATGTGGACACTGCATTAATGGAACAACTGAATGCCACTTTCAGTGGCTACGCCATCATCAAGATGGATCTGTTAGTAACATTGATGGAGCAACGCGTCCGCAACATCTTGTTACTACTGATGATATTGGTGCATGCCTTGCAGTTGAAGTCGTGCCTCTAGATGTCAGGAATAGAAAAGGAAAGCTACAAAAGCTCCTCGCCAATGACCACAAAAATATAAGCTGTGATCCAAAAATGCAAAGCCTGGTAGACAAGATTTTTAACATGGGTCATGGATCATGTAGAGTATTTCTGTCAGGATATATGGGTGTCTGGAACCAGGGACACTGACTATTAGGAGGACGGGTTACAGTCTAAAGTATACAAAGCTGTTGGAAGGTAGTGTTGTAGACTTGTAGTTGAAGATCATAAGTTTACTCCAAACACAGTTGTTTCAATTCCTTATGGAAGTCCTGCAGAATTCATCATAACTGATTCTGATAGCGGTGGTGCTGTTCATTGTTTAAAAATCGATTATGGTCTGAGGGATACAGTTGTGCTGATATTGCGATTATTTATCCAAGCGAGGGAAGAGGAGATGTCGAGAAAAAGGAGAAAACAGGTTTTATCTTTTACCATGCATGTATTTCTCTTCTTGTGTTATTTGTTCAGGCGGCTGGGGATCTCCATTAGAAGTTCGAGAAGGCAACAGAGTGATCACGCAGTAGGTCTTGTATAAGCAAGTCTTATAGCATTCCTAGAATCCTAGATTGGAAGTATATTATATGTTGTAGTACCGTTTCTCAAATAAGGTTATTGTTTGTTGATGTTATTGAGTAACAGTAGGCTTAAACCTTCTCCTTTTAAAGTATAAACCTTTCATCTATTCTGTTTGTCCAGACTATTCTAAATAATTTCAGATAATGTGCTTATATAATTATGTTAAATCGATTTTTCGACACAGTCCCAATTCCCAAACATAACATGACATCTTTCTGTAGAATATCCTTTCTCTGTTGGAGAGTACGTGAAGGTGAGCTTCACTTTCAAAGTGGACAGAGATTAGGAACTAATATAACCAAGTACATGAGCATGTCTGCAACTATATACGGGATCGGCAGCTGCCTGTGATGGTAGCAATTCTTGCTTCCCAATGTTAAGCTCTACTGAATAAATTAATTTCAGCAGGGAGAATGATTTCCTGCATGTATCAGGACTAGGGAGAATCATGAGCTGTTCATGAAGGATTAATTTGGAATGAAGTTCATCCGCTTCAAAGTGGGATGGGGCAAGATTTTCTTAACATCCTCAGTTCCATTTTCAGGCAACATCCATGGGCAATACTCTGACCTGTTGAGGCTCTTTTAACACGGTGGTTCACTCCAAGTGGCAAATGATCTTTTAGACTTTAGTAATAGAGGATTGAGGATAACAAAGAATGAACAACAACTTATTGTACTATAACACTTCTTCGAATTTAACATATTGATCTCCTAATATATTGTGCAATTTAGATTTTAAATTTTCAAAATTGATCAAACTTATTCTTAAATATAACGTAATCGAAACATGACATAACATTCATATCACGTACCAACATGACTCCAGATACGTACATTCAAATCTCTCTATCAGGTATATGTCGACTCTCCCCTAACCATCTCTCTTGGCCATGTGACATTGTAACCCAACCCTTAACTACATCACCTCAGCCCTCTTAACCTAAACGGACAATCCTAAAATCATCTGAACGACGCCGTTTCATCATCACATTATTTCCCCACATACGTATAGGCACCTCCGTCACATAGGAGTTGCAGCCGTCTCCCTCTTCCAATGTTTTGACCCTTTCATAGTTTCCTCCATCAAAAATAAAAAAATAAAAAAAAATCCCCCTTTCCTTATTCAAATCCCCCCCCCCCCCCTCTTTTCTTTTAATTTTCCAACAAAAATAAAAAAATACATTAAAATAAATATAAAATAGGAAAAAATAGACCCCACCAACACCAAAAAAAGCCTCAAGGCCCAAAAAGGAGCCTCCACAAAACAGCTCATGTAGTAAAAAAAAAAAAAAAAAAACCCAAATTCCGTCAGACCCTTTCTTCTTCTTCTTCTTCTCTCTCCTCCCTCTCTGGTTTTCTAGGGTTTCTTCATTCAATCGGAGCCGTCCGGCGAGGAGGGATCTGAGAATCGATTCATCGAATGGCGGCGCAGGGGCAGGGAGCTATGGACCCTGCCGTGCTCGATGACATAATCCGGCGGCTCACGGAGGTCCGATTGGCCAGGCCGGGGAAGCAGGTCCAGCTCTCCGAGTCCGAGATCAAACAGCTCTGTGTTGCTTCCAGGGAAATCTTTCTTCAGCAGCCTAATTTGCTCGAGCTTGAAGCTCCTATCAAAATTTGCGGTACGTCGAACTCGGATTAGATTGATTGAGCTCTATATGTGTTTGTAGTTTTATTTTGTTTATGATTTTTGAAGAATTGCGTTGATTTTTTTATCACTCTTCTGTGGCTTTGATTGTGATTTTGTGAGTTTGTTTTTGGTTGGTTGTGATGGAATGAGCTTGTGGTATGTAGTTGAATGAAGACTCGTATGTATTTGATTTTTATTTGAAAGTTTTGAAGCGACGATTAGAGAAGCGACGATTTGTCGCAAGCTGCATTTAGTAATGAGACGTTTGTTTTGGTTGTTTAGTTGGTCTTTGGTTGTGATTGTTTTTGTTTTTGGTAAAGATTTCTGCCTTAGTTCATTTTTTATTGTTGCTGTCTGTTACTTTGAGGTCATGTATGTGATTGTTGTTCTGTGGAGTGCTAGTTTGCTTTCATTTGTTTTTGTTGTGAACAAAAGGATGTTTGATTGCTAAATGAGTGCACACAGAAGTAACCAGCTTGAGATTTAAAATGTTGGCAACCGTGTTTGTTCCCAATTTTTTTCATTTGCGCGTGGTTGTGTGTTGTGTTGCTTGAATTTAATGGTGGTTTTCTAATGCCCTGGGGGAAATCAATTATTTATTTTTTTAATGTGACAGTGTTGAGAATGAAAAAATAGAACTTGGAAGGTTGAATGTGGGGAAGTTTATATGTTCTCATTTTTTTTTTTGTTGGGGGAATGGCTGATGGCCAGGAGATTAGGGGCGTGCAGTTTAAAGTTTAAACCTTAATGTATTGTCATTTGAGTTCCTTAGTTTTGAGGGAGAAAGTCTTCTGAGGCTTTGAGAATCGCTGATATTTAGAAAAGGATTATTCAATGCTCACACAAATAAAAACCTCTGCAGCTGTTATGGAAGACTGTTCTGTTAAGTACATTGTTTTAGTAATCTTATATGTATACACTATATTCTGACATGTATGCTCTTCTTTATTTCAGGTGACATTCATGGGCAATATAGTGACCTACTAAGGCTCTTTGAATATGGGGGCTTTCCTCCAAGTGCAAATTATCTGTTTTTAGGTGACTATGTGGATCGTGGCAAGCAGAGTTTAGAAACAATATGCCTCCTGCTTGCATATAAAATAAAATTTCCAGAGAACTTTTTTCTTCTTAGAGGGAATCACGAATGTGCTTCTATTAATCGTATATATGGTTTCTATGATGAGTGCAAGCGCCGGTTTAATGTCAGACTTTGGAAATCCTTTACCGACAGCTTTAACTGCCTTCCTGTCGCAGCTCTTATAGATGACAAAATATTATGTATGCATGGTGGTCTTTCCCCTGATTTGACAAATTTGGATCAGATCAGGAATTTACCTCGTCCAACTGCTATCCCTGATACTGGCTTGCTATGCGATTTGCTCTGGTCAGATCCGGGCAGAGATGTTAAGGGATGGGGAATGAATGATAGAGGAGTCTCCTATACATTTGGCCCTGATAAGGTGGCAGAATTTTTAATGAAGCATGACTTGGACCTTGTTTGTCGTGCACATCAGGTTTTTGACTTTCCTTTTCTTCATTTGCAGCTTTTCAATATGTTCACTTATGCTACCCATGTTAGACACTGAACAATTATTTTGGTTCAGGTTGTGGAGGATGGTTATGAATTCTTTGCCGACAGACAACTTGTTACAATTTTCTCTGCCCCCAACTACTGTGGTGAATTTGATAATGCTGGTGCCATGATGAGTGTAGATGAGAACTTAATGTGCTCCTTCCAGATTCTTAAGCCAGCAGAGAAAAAAACAAAGTTCATGATGTCAACAAAAATGTGATGATTGCAATATCACTGCTCCAGTCTTTATCCAGGTCAGCTTATTATTGTTGCAGTTTGTTCCCTTTTGGCATTCATCATGTTCATATATTTCTCATGTTCAAGCCCATGGGTTTACTAGCCGTGTATGTATGTATACATGTTTCATGCCTCTGTCATACTGTCTATGTTATTGTGTAGTACTGTAGTTCTTTTCATTTTGTACATGTGGTACGATGCATTTGCATCTATATAGCTAACTATACATTAATGCTATTACAGAATACTTTTCTTCTGTGATCCTTTGTATCCTTGAAGTAAGGCTGTGGAGGGTCTTTATATAAAAAGTTTATTTGATTTCCTATACTGTCTTCTACAGTTTCCTCTGTAGTTTCTTTATTTTCTTTCAAGGCTTTTTTAACAACATTTTAGATGACTTTTGGTCCAAAAATAAGACCTTTAATACACTTGTGAATTTTTGGGTATGTAATTATTCTATGAAGTATGAATTGTTTGAAATTTATTTTAAAAATTACATATACAGAGCTCTAATGTCATAATCTTCCTGTGAATTTGAAACATGTTACTTGATTTGTTATGAGTGGATTGGATACTTCATTTACCTTTGGAAGAAAGAGGAATCACTATCCTTTACTCCTTTCAATGGTTTAAAGATGTGTTCAGGCTGTGAAAAAAAAAGATAGATACAGATGTCTCTACATTGGTATCTGAAACTATTTTGTTCGGTATTCTTTTTGTTTCTGTAGAACCCATGTTAATATGTCATCATAGCTTGTCAGTTCATGCTACGCTGTTAAATAACCTTACTGTTGCTCGTAAATTTTGGCATGAACATATTGCCTCCGTCTTATTTTGAATAAAAGGAGCTAATGTTTTAATTTTCTGGTGATGATACCTTCATTTCCTTTTTACTTGTAAATTTGGTTAAAGATATCCATAATCAGCTGGCATGGGTACTATTTATGAGTTATGAGCTAGGTTGCATGGAATCGGAAGCAGTGACATGGAAGCGAAGTGTTTGGAAACGCGGAAGCGTTTTTTTCTGAAAATAATTGGAAGCGGAAACGTTTTGGAAGCGTGAAATAATATAATATATAAATATATTATACTAAAATAATGTAAATATCTTAATAAACATTAATTGGTAAAAATAGAAATTTACTTAGTTGACTAAACATTAATCTTTCAGCCACTCTCACAGTGCCATACGTGTCTCTCAACATCCAATCAGACCATTATTTAGTCCACCCCATTATGTACCTTACCCTAGTGAATCACCTCCCATCTTCCCATCCTTTTTTTTTTTTTTCCCGATTACCAGTCTCTCTCTCTCTCTCTGATCTGGGTTCTAGCCCTTTTCAAGAGCTATCGGCGGAATTGTTGTCGCGCTTCCTAATTGGACATTGGAACTTCATTGTCACGTTTCCTAACTGGAATCACACAATTCCAACTCGCTTCCAAAACCTCCTTTTTCTGAAATCGCGATTCCACACGATTCCGAGTGATTCCAAAGCGATTCTGCTTTGCTTCCACTTCGGAAGTGGGAATCATAGGCAGGTCGACGTTTCCCTGCTTCTTAGGTTATGAGTAGTTGATGAGTGCAAGGATAATTTGTTACACTCATCATTGTCATTCCATAAACGTTAAGGCATTTCTGTGTATTGCCCTTCTTGTAGATGGCCAATTGGCCCAATCTCATATGAAATACTTCAAAACTGTTCTAAAGCCTGCTTATAGAAAGATCATTGCAATGTGTGTCAAATGTGTACCAACTTTAGTTAGTAGTTCACCATGTCAAATCTCATCATGTCACATGGTCATCTTATCGTGCTACATAAGTACATATATAAACTTTGCAGGCTACTTATCTATTTATCTTTTGCAGGCTATTTTCTTTTCCCATTTTTTCTTGGGCTAATTGGCTGACAATCAAGGTAGCCAACTTCAGTATTTTTCTGATCCCAATGATGGGGAGGGGCTATAGAAATTGGATGTTGGAGCAAAAGTCTGGAGCGGTGAGGGGCAGAAGAATTTTAATATTTCCTTGTTCACTTTTCTATGTAATGGTTATTCTGCAACATTTGTGTACATATATTTGGTCTGGCAACTCATTGTTGTGCTTTCCATTGAGGCCAACATAAACAGCATCATTTCACTCCCTCAAGGATTCTTGGGTTTTCTCAGACTACTAGTTTTAACTTATCGATTGAATTTAACTCTTTGTATTCGTGCCTTAGGCTTATTTTGATTATAAAAGATGATCACCTGTTATCAATGTTGCATCTTAATATTTGGGGTTCAAAGCACCCTATCATATCTATCGTTTATAATGTCACAGCATTTCAGAAAGAAGAACATCTCTGATTGGTCTTGTTTCTTACCTGACCTCATTGGTGACATACATCCTCTTACAGAGAGGAACTGGAGCTTGTGTTATTTTTCATGCTAGAACCAGAGAATTTATGTATTAACAATTAACTTTTTCGCTTACCATTGCTGTTTTCTTTTTTTGTTATATTGCATTTGGTTCTCTTTTAAACAGAGTTTCCAAACCATAAACATGGATGGAAAACATTGGCAAATCAAAATGATTTATTCGGGTCTTATATGCTCATGCTCTTCGTGACTCCATCTGTGGGATTCCGATGAGAGATGTTTTAATTTTGTTGCATTCGATAATTTTGTGACTAACACATCGTCGAATTATTTCGATTAAAAAGTACTTCGGTAAACATCTCAATATCTTTCGATCAAAAAAAAAAAACTTCAATATCTTGCTCTTTAAAAGGGAACATCTCAATATCTTAAATAAATTAAAAAAAATTGAAACTCTGCAATATCTTTTGTTCATATTTTTTTGAACATCTTTGTGTCTTCTCATTTTACAACGCATTTTAAAATTTTCGCCCTCTCTTTTTCCATGTTTTTAAAATAGGGTTAGTTTTTTTACCAATGCTTGTTTGCACTAGTGGGTGGGGAGCTAGTGTAGCTTAAGCAAGGTCGAAGGTTCGATCCTTGTGTATGCAGCAACAATCTTGGGAGAGCTTCCCCGTCTACGGGCGGTCCTAACGCGGCTCGAATGGGAATTGGGTTTCCGATAAAGGGGTATCATCCCCGAACGACCAAAACCCTTAAAAAAAAAAAGAAAAAAAAACGAAAAAGAAAATAGGGTTAGTTTTTTTCCTAATATAAAAAAAAACCCAAAATTCAAATACAAACTTGGAAACCAAACCCCTCTTTTCCATTTCGCAATTCAATTCTCTTCGTCCTTCACTCTCAGAAAGTCCCCACACTCATCACTGAATTTCCCGGCAAATCGGAGCCGGACAACTTCCCGTTAAAGAAACCAGAAACCGAATCGGAAAACCAGGCTAGAAAGAGCGGCAATGAACATAGTCGATCCGTCAGTGACTCTACTCGCCGCGAGCGGCGGCGACATCGTGAAGCTCTTCGACGTCTCCGTCAAGTCTGGCGATCCATGTGTCTCCAGCTACATTCCTTCCCCCGGCTGCCACGTCAACTCCGTCAAGTGGAACCACACCAGTAAGTCACTCTCTCACTCTCACTCTCTCGCTTTCTTTCATTCCTTAATTTAATTCTGATGACCTCGAAGAACAACGGTTATAGATTTCGCTGCGTTTCGTTCGAGCTTAGCAACTGTCTTATGTGATTAGTTTTCAGGTGAAATTATTGTGAATTTTCGGTTCAATTTGCGGTTGTGATTTTGCAGATTTGGTAGTGGTGAGTGCCGGAGACGATAAGAAGATATCGCTGTTGCATAAGAACGGGCAGAGCTTGGGGACTATTCCGGTTTCCGGGACCGACAGTGGAGACAACATTGAGGTGATTTAGCTGTGTAATTGAAGTAGATATGGTGTGACCTTATGTGATGTTTGATGGTGGAAATGTTTGTACAGGAGTCTATATCGGCGCTTAGCTTCAGTAACAAGGTTTCGAGGTATATATGTTCCGGTGGGAGTGGTCAGGTTGTGAGGATATGGGATTTGCAGAGGAAGAGATGTATTAAATGGTTGAGGGGCCACTCAAGTACGATTACTGGTGCAGCATACAATTGCAAAGATGAGCACTTGGCTTCCATCAGCCTTAATGGGGATCTCATTATCCACAACTTGGCTTCTGGTACGAGAACAACTGAATTCAAGGACCCTAATGGACAGGTTGTTTTCTGGTTGCTTCTTGTGGAAACTTTTTTTGTCCCTTTGTGTGGTGTTTGTGATTTTGAGTCTCGGGCTTGCAAGCTAATTGTTTGCTTGCTGGCTTTTAAGACCAGGTACTGAGAGTGCTTGATTATTCCCGGATTAGCCGACACCTGTTGGTGACTGCAGGTGATGATGGTTCTGTGCATCTGTGGGACACAACCGGTCGTAGCCCAAAGGTTTGCATTAGGATAATGAATCTCTCTGCATGTTAATGAATTCTGTGCTGTTCTGCTTTCATGTTTGCAAATTCCCATTGGATCAACGAATTCTGTGCTGTTCTGCCTTTTCATCTTTGCAAATTCCCATTTGTGAAACAGCCTTTTTCAAAGCAATGAGAAACAACATGTCTTTCATGTTTCCAATTATATTTCTTCTTCTTCCAAGTGGGGTATCCATATTTTCCTTTGAAAAGAGTAGTTGTAAATTATTATCCTTTGATCTACTTTTCTTCCCCATGAAGTCTAGAGATAGTCATTGTTGAAAAGCACTTATTACTTGTTTCTCTTGTGTTGTGTTTGGAAATATAACTGGTGTTTTTTCTCCTTTTTCTTTTTTCAAACCTGCAGATTTCTTGGTTGAAGCAGCATTCTGCACCAACTGCTGGTATCAGTTTCTCACCATCAAATGACAAGGTAGCATAAGTATATATTAACATTAATATTTTAATTCATTATGTTTATGTTTATAAGACTTGAAGGCTATTTTATCACTTGCTGTGAAGTAGTGAGTTATTTAGTCAGAATATCTGGAAATATATTGCTTTTGCATTCTGAGATTCAATAAGCCTTTTCTCTTGACAGGTGTTTGCTAGTGTCGGGCTTGATAAAAAGTTGTATACTTACGACTCTGGGTCTAGAAGACATTCATCTTGCATCTCCTACGAGGCACCTTTCTCTGCATTGTCATTCAGAGACGATGGCTTGGTACTGGCAGCTGGAACAAGTAGTGGTCGTGTTGTGTTTTATGATGTCCGTGGTAAACCAGAGCCTTTCACTGTTCTTCGTGCTTATAATAGTTCAGAGGTATCTCTCTCTCTCTCTCTCTCTCTGTATGCATATATAATACATAATACATTTATGTTTATATTTTCTGTTCAGCCAAAGAATTTAACTTATGTCTGAGGCAGACAATAGCGCACTTAACTTTCAAGAGACAGTCTGCAAAAAGCATGTTATTTTTCTTTCAGCCGAAGATTTGAAGTTTTTTTATCAACTAAAATGTTTCTTGAATTCATTGTATCCATCAGGCTGTTACAAGTCTATGCTGGCAAAGGTCAAAACCTGTAATTGTAAATGAAAGCAGTTGTTCTGTTGAGACCGCGGTTTTAGGAGATGCTGTCGAAGATTCAATCTTAATGCCTGATCCACTTCCTTCTGTGACTTCATCAAACCTTTCCATATCTATGGCGGTATCGAGTTCTCGGAATCCAGGCCGTTCAGGATTATCTACTGATACATTTTCAGTTACAGGAACTGGCAGTGGATTAGGGTCAACCACACTCAATGTATCTAGTGCAGAGGATACACCACAGCACAGCCATTTGTGGCCGGGTGGAACATTGCCAAGATTGCATCCTCCTCTATCTACTTTTAACTTCAAGGATGATATGGAGGTATTTTCCCCTCTTGTGGATGTTCATCCTATCACACCTTCACTTGACAAGCTGTGGGATGATCATAACAGATCAAAGAAGGATAGTGTAGATATAAAGCCATCATCACTATTGTTTCCCTCATCCGGTAGGAGGTTCCCTTTGGCAGAGGACGTGTCAAGTGATCATCCGATATTTGATTGGAAGCCTAGCTCAGCCTCTAAACAGGTGTCACATCCCTATAACTATAGTATTTCTAGATGAATACCAAATGTGATTGTTGTTTACATGATTGTTTTACTCTTGTTTGAACTTCATTAATCAAAGTTGTGCATAAGTTGTTTACATGATTGTTTTACATTATTTGTTGGTGTGCAGGATGATAGCATATCTTCGTTTCCTCGGTTAGAATCAACTCCTGCTCCGTATTCTAAGAGTGAAGACTCATCCATCACGCCTCCAGAATCTTGGGGAGGTGAGAGATTATCTGATAAGTATATCAACCTGCTTCAGCCATCAATTAAGCCATCTCGCTTTGGGATGTCAGCTCAGACATCAGGATCACTTATGTCTGGATTACCTGATACATCCTTGTCAACAAGTCAGACAAGTATTAGCTATACAAGCTTAAACTATGCAAATATGCGCATTAAAGATTTGTCTTTCAGTCAGGAGAATTCCTTGGGATTTCCAGAACAGGTGAACTCTAGTGCCATCCCTATGTCCCCTGGTAGCAAAGGAATCACGGGACAGTCTAACCTTGATTCACCAACATCATCTTTGTCCCTCCATCGGAAATTCTCTACTTATGCAGAGAGAATAGGCACTACATCTTCCTTCAGCGACCGAACATCACTTGCAGCGGGTTCACCAAAAACAAAGAAAACAGGAGCTGAAATGAGAGAATTGTTGACTAGCTTGGTGTCTAAGTCAGATACATCAACGGTCACAGAATCAGGGATCCTTCCAGCTATGAACGTAAGATTTCTTTGATTTATTTGATAAGTTATAGCCTAACTTTGCATATGATTTGGATTTAAGATTTTTAATAATAATAATAATAATAATAATAATAATAATAATAATAATAATAATAATAATAATAATAATAATAATAATAATAATAATAATAATAATAATAATAATAATAATAATAATAATAATAATAATAATAATAATAATAATAATAATAATAATAATAATAATAATAATAATAATAATAATAATAATAATAATAATAATAATAATAATAATAATAATAATAATAATAATAATAATAATAATAATAATAATAATAATAATAATAATAATAATAATAATAATAATAATAAACACTGATGGAACTCATCAGGAGTAGCCAATAAATAAGTTTATAATATCGGCTTTGTTCTGCCATACTAAGTTATCATAGTACACTGAATGACAATACTTTTACAGGGAGGAACGTCACAATTGCCGAAGGCCCCTCAACAAGATGCCCAGCAGGGAAATTCATTTACATATCAGATTTTACAACGCACTCTAGAAGAGACTCTTGATTCCTTTCAGAAGTCAGTACATGAAGATATAAGGAACCTTCATATAGAAATTTTAAGACAATTTCACATGCAAGAGGTATGCATCTGCTATTGATCTGACTGTTCCTTTTTTTTTCTTTTTCTTTTTTTTGTTAAAGTAAAAGTTTTCCTCAATTCATCTTGTGGAATAATGTACAGACGGAAATGTCAATGGTAATGAGTAAAATGCTGGCAAACCAAGCTGAGCTAATGGAAGAAGTTAAATCTCTGCGGAAAGAAAACCAGCAACTCCGACAACTGCTTTGAGCCCTGTGAAGATTGTATTTTGTGTGAATGAATTTTTTGGATTAGCACATCCCTTCTTTGTGTTTTACAATTTGCTCTAATATAACTTTTTTGGGTTGTTTCTCTCCTAGTTTAGGGTTTCCTCTTCAGCAATGACACTTTTGGCATGTTGTACATTATAATGGAACATCATGCTTTTATGATGTTCAACCTGCCAAACGTGCCATTGTTGAATGTTTTTTTTTTATAACCTCATACTCCTAGTTTAGTCAACTATTCATTTTCTGGCAAATCATCAAAATTAGATTTGAAGATGAATAGCATATGTTTGCCTGTAGGTTAGTGTTTTGTGAGTAATTTTATGAAAAAGATTGGTTAGTATGTCTTGGGTTCCAGCTTCAAACAAGGGGAAGGCCTCGTGTGCTGGAGTCTGAAATCTGAACTACAGGTATGTTCTTCTGAACCAACTGTGGCTCTTTCATCTTTTGCAGAAAAGCCAGTGCTCATTAGTTCCTTTGATTCAGTTTTGGTACACTTGCACCAACACCCATCATATTAGTTCATATCAGTACGTAGTTTTGTGGTGTGAGATTAGTTTATGAAAAACTTTTGTTAAGCACAAGACTAGTTTTTATAAACACGAAACTTTGATAATCTCAAAAGTAGTCTCGTTCGCACAAAACTAAGTATTTGTTAAGTACATATGCGTATTTTGTAATCACAATTACCGCTGCTAATTCTTGGTGATTGGCTGACAGCAATCAATCACAAATGGGTTTCATTAATTAATTGCATTAAGGCGCTTAACCCAAAAAGAAAACAAAATGGAAAATATTAACTTAACCTTATGAAGTGCTATATACGGTGCAAGAGAGCACGCCATTTCCAGTCCTTTTTTCAAGGTGATACCACGCCATTTCTAAACACCCATACTTGCATCCCTCTCTGTTTCTGTTTCCATAAATTCTCGATCAGTTTCAAGAACATGGTTGGAGTACTAGTTGACGTTCTGATAGAACGTTTGGCTACGCTCGCCCTTGACAAGGTCGAACGAGAGCTGAAGCTGGTGGTCGGGGTTAAGCAAGAAATAAAAAATCTCACCAAGAAACTCATAGCTATTCGAGCTGTGCTGGAGGACGCAGAGCAGAGGCAAGTGATGGAAGCCAGCGTGAAACTTTGGCTAGATGAGCTAAATGATGTTTCCTTCGACATGGATGACGTGTTGGATGAGTGGAGAAGCATCAATTGGAGAAACAAGAAACTGAAGGTGCTAATGTTGTTCTGGCTACTAAGAAGAAGGTATGCTTCCCCTGTCCTTCCTCTTGCTTTCGCTTCGGCCAAGTCAATTACCAGTTATTTCTTCGTCGTGAAATTGCTAAGAAGATAGAGGAACTGAATGAAAGGTTAGATTTGATTGACAAAAACAAACAAAGCTTTAACTTTCAACAAAACACCCCAAGGGCAGTTCCCGAACTACTCCAAAGACCAAAAACTACTTCACTTCCCAATGCTAGTACATTTGGTCGTGATTCGGAAAAAAAAAACCTTATAATTAGGAAGCTGCTAAGAGAGAATAGTGAAGAAAGCGAGGTTCCTCTAATCGTCCCTGTTGTAGGGTTGGGGGAAATGGGCAAAACATATCTTGCCAACTTGGTCTATAATGAGATCAAAACTCATTTTGACAAGAGCATATGGGTACGTGTCTCCGACCCTTTTGATGAAATCAAGATTGCTCAAGCTATAATTGAAGAGTTAGATAAAGATAATTCATCAAAATCCTCAAATGTGTTGCAAACCTTGACGCAATGTATATTTGATTTGATTAAGGGTAAAAAATTCCTTCTTGTCTTAGATGATGTTTGGTATCCAAAATCTAGTCAATGGGAAGAATTCATCAAACCTTTACGCAATGGCGCCGCGGGCAGTAGGGTATTGGTGACGACTAGAAATGAAGAAGTTGCTACTGATGTAATGAATGCAACTACTGAATTGGTTACTTTGAAGGGGTTAGGGGAAGCATCTTGTTTGTCACTGTTCTATCACAGTGCAGGCATGGTTGAGAGTAGTGTGTCCAAAGAGATTCATGACATTGGGTTAGAGATTGTTAAAAGATGTGATGGGTTGCCTCTTGCTGCAAAGACGTTAGGAAGCCTCATGCGCAATAAGAAAAATAATATTCGTGAATGGCGATATGTTTTAAAGAGTAAGACATGGGAACTGAAAGCGGTGCAACAAGATGTTTTTTGGCCACTACTATTAAGTTATCATGATTTGCCTCTTGCAACCAAACAATGTCTTTTGTATTGTGTTCTATTTTCAAAAGATCATGTGTATAATAAGAATAATTTGGTTGAATTATGGATGTCGCAAGATTATTTGAATGACAATGGAAGTAAAGAAAAGATGATAGTTGGTCAAAATTATTTTGATGACTTAGTAATGAGGTCATTCTTTCAAGATATTAATAAGGTAGGTGAGGAGAATTCTGAGAATATTACAAGCATGCCATTCCTTGATCACTTGACAATTGAATACTGCGAGAGTCTAAAAGCACTGCCGGACTTCCTGTGGAAGACACCTCTACAGAAATTGAACATCAGCGGCTCTCCAATTCTCCAAAACCTTTACGGACAAGAAAATGGCGAGGAGCAGACCAAGATTTCTTACATCCCAATCATCGAGATGCAAGATACAGGATGTTGCATCTGCTGATATGTGAAAAAGGTACATTTGCTTCCATGGTTAGAGCTACGTACAGTTCCTTCATTTAATTCCATATTTCTTATTAACTTGGATGTCTAATTACTCTCTAATCTCCATCATTCCTCACATTCCAGGCTTCAGCTTCTCTTGGACAAATCACATTTTTAAGAGCAAAGGCAAATTATCTGGTGAGCTTAATATATATCTTCCTACATGTTCTTATTTGTGCCGAATGGGACTCTGTTGTTTTGTATTTTCAAATTCTCAACTGAATCGTTTCTTTTTCCATGTATTGTGTATTGTAGGCACGTTTTCCATGGTATGTCACTATTGGAGGGCAGAAGGAAACATCAATTGAGGACCATCACTTCAGGCATGATTTGGCAGAGTTATATTTGCACTGAAAGAGGTCAAAGACTCCAAGATCTTACCGGTTTTTTATACATATGCTTCCTCAGACACTCGTCTTCTTACCAGTTTTGGCTCTTTATTTCTTCTGCTGGTGTTGTTCAAGATACAGGTAAGTTCACTGCTCTAATTTTTAGACCAAGTCTCTGGACCCCTTAGAAAAGCCTAGTCGCTAATATACATAAATTGATGATTCACAGCCATGTGAATTGCTGATAGGATGGCTGGATTCCCAACAAATGATGATCCTCACCCCCTCAGTTTTGTGCTGAGAATTCAGGTTGGAAATTTCTTCTGATAGTTTGTAGTTTATTGATTTTCTTCTGTAAATCAAGTTATAAATAGGTCCTCTAATTATGTGTGTATTGTAGATGTGAATTGCACTAGGCTACTTGGCTGCTTGTACTGCTTGTATTGAAGCTACATGCATTCAGAATGGCATCCGAGTTTGGTAAGCTGCATGTATGCCAATTTGTACATTTTATATTATAACTTGTAGTTCTTGGTTTTTAAGTTGGACCGATTATCTAAGTCACAGAAAACCTGTTGGTTGATTACATGGACCGAGGATGGAGCTTAGTCAAGAACATTTCTTCAATTGTCTGGGCCTTATTAGACTTACTGGGAAGCTCTGCAAGGTTGTGACAATGAGTTATCATTGGAGATGAGTTGTCATTGGAGAAGTTGACCTCAAATTGTTCATTTGGTCTAACTTGGTTATGCTAGTTTGAAGCTTCTGTATCCTTCTGCTCATCCTGATATCTTCATTGTTTATACAGGTACATCATTCCTGCTATAGAATTCTAAGTTTGCATATTTTAGTATCTTTGGTGTTCATCAGTTGCTAGAAAGGAAAAAAGAAGTGAGAATATCGGTGCCGTAGAAAGTAGTTTTCCTCAGAGATTAATATTTGAGTGTGATATAGGTGATCATGACTGTCAGGAACTAAAGAGAATAAGAGATCAGAAACAGCACAAGTTAGAGACATGTTTTTAAAGCATTGAAAGAAGGCATGAGGGTACTGAAGGCTGCCAGTTTTGAAGACCTTCCTGGTTGGTTATGATAGTCTTCTTCCTCTGATGCTGGAACTGAGTCCTATCAAGTGCACGTATCCTCACATCCCTACTTTATGACCATGTAAATTTCAGAAACATTACAAGCACTCTTCTGTTCAAAGTTCTACTGGCTAGACTCCCCAAGACAAGATGCCCCTCAGGTACTCTTCATGTTGTGTGGTTATTTCCACATACGTGATTCAAAACAAATAGCAGAACAAAGCTTTATGTCATGTAGAGTTATCATTTTCTTCAGATTCAGGTTATAGTCAAGTCTGACTAATGTATCTATTGCAGAAGAAAATCGCACAAACATACATTTACAGGTCACTTTGAGGCTTCATTTGGAATGGCCTTGGAGCTGTAAAGCTGATGGGATGGTACTATGGTAAGCTTCTATGTCATAATCTGATCGAAATTCTCTGTTCATGGCTGTTCGTCTCACATATGCCCTTAAAAAGTATTGGTTATTTTGGTGTACCGAGGTTGGACTGTTGGAGCGTACGTGGTACCAATCAAAGAAAGGGTAATGACAAGCTGTAGGGTGGCCATGACACACCAAAGGAAGGGTAATTTGCTTGTAGAGATGATGCCAGCTGCTTCATTTACCATAGGAGATTAAGTCATTTTTCAAGAGGATTGGGCAAGTACTCATGCATCTAATTTGATTGGGAGCCACTCAGGTCTGAGTTCCCTATATCTAACTCTGTAAACAACATTTGTATACATGCTGATACAAATTTGACTGCATACAGCTTACTGGTTTCTACTTGTGCAGAGAGAATAACCTGTCTTTTCAGTTTTCAGTGAATGTTATCAATATTTTACAGGGAGGAAGCTCAAAACTTCAAGTTTATATATGTACTCCTCAACAAGATACACAGCAGTAATATGCATTTTAGATTCTAGCACAGAAATTGGTAGGCGATGATATGAGGAACCTTGGTCTATAAATTTCAAGACAGTCCATCTGCAAGAGGTATGTGTCTTGCTATTGCTTAAGTTCTTTTCTCCACGTTTTCATTTTTGTTTAGTTCCTCAATTCATTTTCTGGAACCATTGCAGAGATTAAAACGTCAGGTTCTGGAATACCAAGCATATCTGATGAAAAAAGTTAAGATCTCTCTGGAAAAAAAATTAGCAGCTCCAGCAATGTCTCTGAGCAGTGAACTTTGCCTCTTTATTTTCACTACTGTGGACACAAGGATATTAGTGTTCAAGGGTAGCTGGATGGGGGTTGTGGTACTCTTTTTCCCTTAGCCCAGGATTTTGTCCCACTGGGTTTTAACTGGGGAAAGTTTTTAACGAGGCCACTAATTAGCCCCCATCTATTGTAATCCTTTCTTATCTTAATGAAATAAAGACGAGTAGAAGTAAACGCATCATGATTAAATCTTAGACTTGCGACAGAGGTGTGTATACATGGCTAAAATCATTTATTCCCAAGAACGACTAAATTGCAACAACAATGTTTCTTTCATTTAATCTCACAAAGAATCAGAAAGCCAGTAACCTGCTGAATGAGGTCATATGGTTGTAGCAATACAGGGTGTATAAATAGTACACACACAAACAAAATGCCTCATTGCAAGCCACTGCTAAGATCAAACTACACATGCTTGGAAATTCTAACATAGACCACGTCATAGAAGCACGGGAGTCAAAAATTGACATGAGACCCTAGGAAGTTCAAATAGTTTGACACCTTAATTTCCCATGCCTCATGAATGCCAGAACAAATTGCAACGAGATGGAGATGCAGAAACTGAGATTTCGCTTTCACTTCCTACTATGCCTTACTTCTTGACTAATCTCAATACATCGCCAACAAGATGGAGCGAACCAGTTACAAGGACCTGATGAATAAACCAGAATTTGAGACTGAGAAAGACGCAGGTTGAAGTGTGTGTGTGTGTTTCATAGTCACCAAGAATATTATATAACCATAATAAGATTTTTCATGTTGTTCTACCAAGGTCTAATGGTCCATGATGCTAGTACCCCTACAGTTCTGCTTCACTTCTAAAAAGTTACTACAAGGTCTTCATTCCCTCAAGGCATATCCTGCAACTTCTAAGTTGGAAGTAAAGTGAAAACAGAAATTAAGTACCAGTTACCTGAAATCGAGTAGATTGATTATGCCGGACACTGTCCCTGAGCCACTTTATAGCTGATGGGAGTGAGGAAAAAACAGCACTATTTTCACAATTTTTGACAGGCATTTCCATATCATCTCTTAATTCTTCAGAAAGAGTATCTGGGATCTTGTCATCAACTCCTATTGAAAATCAACAGAAGAACAACCCCAATAAGAAATACAAAGAGTTGTTCGACAACCAACAAAATAAAAGGTGATTGCCTCACACAAATGTGGACATTGCTGATCTTCCGAGTAATGATAATTCATTGATGATAAATTTGTTTCATTACTAGAACTCTAAAAGTTAGTGGAACCGAAACTAGAAATGATATACTAACTGTGTTTAATAGAAATTACAGAAAAAATTTGTTAGAACAGAACAGCTTCATATGAATTACAATTTTTACATACCTTTATTTCCCATTAGATTTTCCCATACTCTCTGAAGAGAGAATTGCCACGACAAATCTTCTTGAGGATCAGTGGGAGGTAAGGAATGTGAACCAACCTTGTGATACACTGATGTGTTTGGTACAAATAGCGCCTTCTTGAAGTAGACACCTACATTGCAACAATTTATCATCAGTTCCTTCAAAATCAAAAGTGAATTTGTGTCCAGAAAAACTTTATTTGGATATATCCAATCAACGGTTAAGTTCCTGATACCAGTCAAGAGTTTCAAATATCAGCTTACTTGAACGTCACTCATCAACCATTCACTGATCCAACTTCTATCCTATAAATAATACTGATTCTTAATCTATAAATTTGATTAGTTTCTACTACATGGTTATATTGTCTGAAAAATATAAGATACTGAATCATATAATGCTACTCACCATGACTAGCACATGTTTTCATCAGGTTCGGAAGAAGCAATTGAGGATCCCGCACTGACATACAATTAAATAGCAGTATCTGCAAGTATAATAAAAAAGATTTGTTCAGTGACAGCCAGAGGAAATGAAGCATCTCAGAAGGCTTGGAGCATAATTTGATACTGAAACAGTTTACTGTATAAAAAATTTCATTAAAAAGGAAACAAAAAAGGTCATCTAAAAAAAAAGTATTCACTTGACCTACCATTGAAAATGCTTGTGTAAATAAATGGAAAATTTGGGTACACAATGAAGGCACTTGTTCGAGTAAGAGTATGCTGCCCATGTTCCTTTTTTAGCCAATCATAAAATAACCATGCACCCAGGAAAATACTTGTGACAACTTTCAAAGCAAAAAATATAAAAGAAAGTGGATACAACTTCTTAGCAAAGATGGCATTTAAATGCACCTAGATTCAAGAGAGGATCAAGAGTGTACTGACCTGTGAGTTCTTCTTGGCTTTAACATCACCATGGCTTTGTACAAAATCATGTGACATAGATGAATCCGGAACCTTTTCCTGAGAATTCTCTTTAGTTGAAAGAGAAAACCATCTTGCACATATCTCCATGCTTTCGGGGCTATGGGCACCATCTAAATAGAATGTCAGATCTCCTGGGCTGTCATTGTTCGTATAGTTATCTGGAACAATTTGAGCTCGGCCTTGTAAACTGACAGTAGCCGTTAGTCCTTTTATAAACTGCTCCGGCAGAGAGGTCTAGTCCATACAAATACTTATACATATCAATCAACTAAAAATTATAATCAAGTCAAAAGAATGACATTTTTAGAACTTACTGTGTTTCCCTGGTGAGTAATCCCAAGATGACCAGTCCTTTGAAGCCATGTAGAGCATAGTGCAACAGCAAGGCCAGCATTAACATATTGGTGCTCACCTTCAAGCCCAAGTTTTAAGCCATTCTGCAAATTAGCATTCACTGGTTGCACTGTTTGAAGAGGTACCTGGAACCACAAAGGTTTTCTCAGCTCATTGAACCATTAAAGAATATATAATGTTGTCTCCTGCCGGAAAGAAAGTAACTGCTCCTACAGTAACATTAAAACAGCTAATTTAGACTTTGCCTAGCTTATGAAAATGAAGAACACATCGTCATTCTATCAGTTGACTTATCGCATGGACAAAAAAAGAGAGCTCTTGAACCTACATTCAACAGAGAAGCTTTCTCTTCAAGAACCCACATTGCTTCATCAGGTTGAGGCACAGTGAAAGCAGGAACTCCTTGCTGAATTGAAAGAGAAAGAGCGATGGACACATTAATAGAAGTGTCTGAAAGTTCTGCTAGACATTTACCACCATGATATGCTTTAAGCAAATGTAGTTTTATTGCAAACCTTGAAGATTCCAGCCTTCTCCCCAGCAATTGCTCCCAGGGTATATCCTATTTTCAAAATCCAGAAAAAATTACATTTCTGGATGAAATTGTGATACACAGTTATACACTTGAACTTTTAATTTAATGAATCAAATGATCACAAGTGATTAGGTGGGCTTGAGAAGAGAAAAACTAACCAAGAATCTCCATATGATCATATCCAAGGGATGATATACCACAAACAACAGGTGCCTGAACCTGAAATATTTATGACATCTATGCTTAGTTATTTTATTTCAAAAGTAACTGGCTTATGAAGTCAGCACTCAGAAACAATTTCACGTACCACATTTGTTGCGTCAAACTTTCCACCTAAACCGACTTCCAAAATAGCAACATCTACCTGATTAGAAAATTAGATTAAAAGTAATATTCCATAACTGATATTAATAACATGGGTCCGGTTCAAGGGACACAATATTTGACACTAGTTTTTATCCCTTAGATCTTAATTGATCGAATGGTTGTTATTAATCTTGAGTGTGATTTGGCAAGTGACATGGCAATAATAATATTTGCAGAAAAATAAATAAATAAATTTAGTTAAACAATAGAGAAAATAAAAGAAAGAACTCCAGAAGAACATGGAGTTGGCCTGGTGTTCTTCAACGTGAAAAACAAAAATCTCAGATTCATGACTTAAAGCCAAATGGTTTTGATTGAACTTCAAATAAAGCACCAAATTTGATTTGATATCAAACCATAAATGCATGCCTTTACAAAAAGAGAAAAACGAAAGAAAAATTGGGATTGCCCATTAGGGTTTTCTCAGAAGCATATAGGTTGAAGAACACGACTCCATGATCAAATTGAAGAACACCGATTACATGATCAGATTGATTGCCCATTTATTAAAGGTATTCAATTAAGATGATTGATTTGTATTGGTTGTTTGGAAACAAATATTAGATCTGGACCTTGAATTTGATATGACCCAAATGAATGTTTTGACGTTGGAGAACACCAACTCCATGTTCTTTTGGAGTTCTTTATTTTATTTTCTCTATTGTTTAACTAAATTTATTTATTTATTTTTGTTGCAAATAATATTATTGCCATGTCACTTGCCAAATCACACTCACGATTAATAACAACCATTCAATCAATTAAGATCTAAGGGGTAAAAACTAGTGTCAAATATGGTGTCCCTTGAACCGGACCCTAATAACATTTCTGGAGAGGAATGAGGTTATATGGAAGAAAATAAAAAGATACACATCTGACCTTCTCCCCTGCAAATATCTTGAAAGCAAGCAAGGCAAGGAAGCGAAAGTAGGTAGGCATTGGTATATCATCAGTAGCTTTTTCCTACATTCAAAAAATGCCCGAGCACATGAGAAAATCATCGTGATTTTAAAAAGCCAGGCCAAAGCATAGAACAAAAAGACATACCAAAACAAAAAATAACTTTTGATTCAAACATGAATACAGGCAGAGAGAGCTTAGACTACCTTTAGTCTATTAAAAGACCACCAGAAATACTCCAAGAATTTCTCTTCGCTGATGTCCACTCTGTAGCAACCAATCGGACCAAAGATTCAATCGAGGGACCTAAATTAAGTCAAGTAGTACAAAAAACGAAATCTCACTACATTTTTTCCTTCATATACAAAAAGCACTACACTCTACATTCTTCATACAGTTGGCAAAACTAGAAACAAATCAAACATAAAACTAACAAATGAAAAATGAGTTGATAACAAACTCGACTCACCCATCCAAACGAAATCTTTCTCGCACATCAATCAGATGAGGAGATGTGAAAAGTCCAGTGCGGAAGCCACAATGCCGTAGTATTGACTCAGAGAAGGTGCATGTGGATCCCTTCACAAAGCCGAAAATCAAAACAAACTAAATATCGGTGTCATACTAACCAAGCCAATGTAAGTAAAGTACCGAATCTACGACGATAAAGATTATCAATTTCAACAGAACTAACATAAAACTGAGAAGACTGAGACTCGAGAGTTACCTTTCCTTTGGTGCCAGCCACATGAATGATCTTCATCTGCGCAATCGGCTCCTCCAATTCCAGAATCTGCAGCAATCCAACACTCGATTAATCTACACACACAACAGAACCTCAAACACACCGAAACCGAATCAGAAAACTTACTCTGACATAGTCAAAGAGAACGTCGAAGCCGCCGCCTTTGTTGCTCGTATCGGCGCGGCTGCGTTTCGTGATCAGCGACGAGAGCGCCTCCAATGCCGCCTCGTATGGAGTCTGCGACGGAGCCGAAGAGCCGTCGCCGTCTTCAAAGAGGAGATGAGAGAAGTGTGAGTAGTATCAGAGTGAATGGAAGAAGAAGAAGGTGGTGGAAGAGTGACGTACCTTGAACCATGGCGACTGAGTTTGGTGTGGAGATATTGATTTGGGTTTTATGGGATTTGAAATGAAAAGGATTAGGGGATTGGGAATGGAGGGTTGGAAGCGTAAGAAACAAACAAGAGGGATGAGACGTGATCGGCACTGGTGTGACAGTTTAGTGACAGTTTAGTGCATTGTTCGTAGGGACTAACGAAACGGTATTAAACAAAGAGTCTAGTTTAGTTAATAAAATATCTGATGATACTGAGTATTAAAATAAATGAACTTACGTAATATTTTGTTTTCGTTTTGGTCTCCTTGTGGTGTTATTGTGGATACTCAAATATGTCACCATCGAAAACATCATCCTTCTAAACTAGAAACCAAGCAAACTACCATATAATCTCATACAACATCAAACATGAGTTAATATTAATACAACTTAAGACACCCCACATAAGTCCAAGATAGTCTTAAAAAATAAGAAGGTGTAATGTAGTCCGAGTATCAAACGTTGATGTGTTAAATTGTTACAACATTTTAAGCCAGCATGCCTCAATATGTCGTCTTAAGTTTACGTTTTGCAAATAAGTATTTTCACCACTCGTTATCATTTTCGAGATTCCATGTCCAACAATAACGTTTCCAATTTTGATTTCACAAAAGAGTATATCATACTAGTTACAGTTGGGATTATGGCCCTTTGAGTGTGGTTTGGTACTTAGTCGGAAGCCTGCTTGTTGAGCAAGGGTATATCTTCTAAGTCTTTATATATCATGTTCACGATGTGAGTAGTGAGTACCACAATCGAACTTGTAGTTTCTTACTTTCTTATTCCCAAATGCGAGCTTTAAGTTATTTTTTTTCTTTTTTTTTCTTTTTGAAAAATGCGAGCTTTAAGTTGTGCTTCTCGTTACTAGCAAAATAGAGTTTTGTGTAACAACTAGGTTATTATCTATGAGTAAATAGTAATTTACCAATCAAGTTCTAAAAGTGAAAGAGCAAGGCAACACCAAGATCTAAAAGTAAAAGAGCGAGGCAAAATCAAAGTGATAAACGAATGTGATGCATCACAGCAGAACCTCAAATCATACAGTTTTAGGGAATAGTATACTACTGATCAAGCTGATAAAAAATGTTCTTAATTGGCATCTGAATGACTCTCTCTCTCTCCTTTAAAGAACTATGTTCCAGTTGCATTCACCATGCCCTTATAGACATTTTAAAAGATTTTACTCGTGCAGTACCAAAGGACTGTAGTGCTCAGTCAGATTATAAGAGGCATTCTACTTAAATACTTGAATGGACTCTCGATAACACTCGTAAACAGTTAGATCATAACTCTTAAACAGTTACTGATTTGGACTCCTCGAGAACAATGGATGCCTCGGCTTTGTCTTCCAGGCCACAAAGCATTTCCGCAGCTCGCCTTTTGTATTGCAAACCAACAATGAGTTCCATAATTGCTGCTTCTGTCTTCTGTTGACTTGCAAAGTATAGAGTTTGAACCAGAAGCACATGGCTCCTGGTGGAAGCATAGGCCTTCTGTTTACGCTTCCACATGGAGTGACATTTGTTGGTATTATGAGCAAGAGGTGCTAACCATTCTAACATTTCAAGCATTGCCACATTCTTCTCTGCTGCCACATCTTTAATTGATGAACAAGTTGAGCTCTGGACCGGGGGAAGCCTTTCACTTAGCATAGCTCTCATCTTTGCAGGCAACATATTGTACAGTTTATCTCTCCGTGTAGTATAAACGTAGACAGGAGAACGTACTAAATATTCAATTAGGATGACAATGTCTGCAAATTTCAGAGCTAAGGCAGCAGCGCCGAGTGTGTCAGGTGGAGCATCAAAGAGCTTGTACTTGTTGAAAATTGATGGACTAGGAGTACTACTAGTGTGACCAGTATCTTTGGCCATCAGTTGAGGAACTCCACAAACAGACTTGATACGATTGAAAATTGTGAAGACAGATCTTGCTAAGAGGATACCTATGTAATTGAAATTCATGTTCCACAGAGACTCCTCTTTTAACTTCGCCACATCGAGCCGCTTCAGCTCTATCTTGTTCTGAATCTCAAGCCAAATTGGACCATCCATGTGGTTTCTAGTACCTTCAAGATGCGAAACAAGTTTCATCCGGTCATGCAAAACTGCGGCGACTGACATGAAACTCTCCATCTTTTTGGCTTCCTTTCCCATCTCCTCATATGGAAGCACCGATCCAAAAGGGTCAACACCGTGGTTGATCAAATCACCAACAGCATGCTCAAAATCCTTCAACCTAAGATCAGAGCAATGATTCTTCCCAAGCCTGGCCACAAATTTTGTTAAAGGGATCATATTCTCAAACAATTCACCGCGTATTAAACCTCGAATGAAATCGGTATCATGTGACACAAGCTCTTTCAACCCCACCGAATCCGACATAAATTTTCTGAGCCTATCAACTTGTTCATAACCAAGGGATTCCCATAGATGGACCAGCTTAGACATCACACTTGAAACTTCAAAGGCAAAAATACCAACCACCGCTTCCGGCTTCCGGAATCCTACCACCATCTCTTACCCAGAAAGTAAGCCAAATCAAGCTGATCAATTCGGTAACACAAGAGAACACTACCCTAGGCGCCACCACGCATTGGGCGCCGACGGCCTTGCTTCCTCTCCTCTGTTGTCCCGCTACTTCGGTTTTTACAATAGACTTGAATAAACCCCCCCCCCCCCCCCTCTTCGTTTTATTACTGACCTATTACCCTTTTGACATTTCGTTTAAAAATCCTTTTTTGTTTAAGGAAATTAGGTTTTAATCATAATAAAATCTAAAATAGAATCCGTTGGAATAGAAATATATGTATTGTAATAGAAATATATGTATTCACTTTCCTTATGTATTGTATTATTTATAGAAAATGGCATCCCACTACTATAGACAGTTATAAAACATAAAAAAATCATCTTTCAACAGATTTAAACAAATAAATAAGGACATATACCCAGGGCCACAGTGCATAATACCACGCCCTGTCAGTAATTTTTTATGCAAAATACCTAAAAACCATTATTTTTTGAAATATCTACAAAACTGTCACTGGCTCAAAATACCACTTCTCCACTATTTTCAGATATGATCTCTACACCGATTCTTTTTCTTTTTTTTCTTCTTCTTCTTGCGCTTCCTCTTTTTCTTCCTCTTCCTCTTCGATTCCTCTTTTTCTCTCCACCATTTTCAGATCTGATCTCTACACTGATTCTTCTTCTTCTTCTTTCGCTTCCTCTTCCTCTTCGATTCCTCTTTTTCTCCCCACCATTTTCAGATCTGATCTCTACACCGATTCTTCTTTTTCTTCTTCTTCTTCTTCTTCTTCTTCTTCTTCCGCTTCCTCTTCCTCTTCCTCTTCCTCTTCCTCTTCTTCTTCTTCCGCTTCCTCTTCCTCTTCAATTCCTCTTTTTCTCTCCATCATTTTCATATCTGATCTCTACACCGATTCTTCTTCTTCTTCTTCTTCTTCTTCTTCCTCCTCTTCGATTCCTCTTTTTCTCTCCACCATTTTCAGATCTGATCTCTACACCGATTCTTCTTCTTCTTCTTCTTCCTCTTCGATTCCTCTTTTTCTCTCCACCATTTTCAGATCTGATATCTACACCGATTCTTCTTCTTCTTCTTCTTCCTCCTCTTCGATTCCTCTTTTTCTCTCCACCATTTTCAGATCTGATCTCTACACCGATTCTTCTTCTTCTTCTTCTTCTTCTTCTTCTTCTTCTTCTTCTTCTTCTTCTTCTTCTTCTTCTTCTTCTTCTTCTTCTTCCTCTTCCTCTTCCTCTTCCTCTTCCTCTTCCTCTTCCTCTTCTTCTTCTTCTTCTTCTTCTTCTTCTTCTTCTTCTTCTTCTTCTTCTTCTTCTTCTTCTTCTTCTTCTTCTTCTTCTTCTTCTTCTTCTTCTTCTTCTTCTTCTTCTTCTTCTTCTTCTTCTTCTTCTTCTTCTTCTTCTTCTTCTTCTTCTTCTTCTTCTTCGTCGGTCACCGCGACCGCTCTTACCAAATCGCTAGGAGGCGAGGAAGGGAGGAGGAGCCGAATAATGAAAGGATGAATATTGACTAAGGTTTCGCTGAATCCAACCAGATCTGATTTGTTTATTCTTCGATCTCTACAACTTGGTTTACTCAAAGATTCTTTAGAATTAAAACCCATATCTTTTGATTTTGACAACAAAAAGTGATCATTTGTAGCTAATTTGTGTTCATGCTTCGTGCTGCTACTGCATTCTGCTATGTGTTGCTGCTGCTGCTGCTACTGCGTGTGATGTTAGTGTGTGTTGTTGTGTGATGTTGTTGTGTGTGTTGCTGTTGTGTGTTGTTGTGTGCTGCTACTGCGTGTTGTTATGTACTGCTACTGTGTGTTTTATTGTGTGCTGCTACTGCATGTGTTGTTGATGTGTGTTGTTATGTGCTGCTACTGGGTTTGTTGTTCTTGTGTGTTGTTGTATACTGCTACTGCGTACTGCTTCATGTTGCTACTGTGTACTGCTTTGTGCTGCTATTACGTGTTTTGTTGTGTGCTGCTACTGCGTGATGCTACTGTTTGCTGCTACTACGTATTTCTACTGCGTGTGCTGTTATGTGTTGCTACTGTGTGTTGTTGTGTGCTGCTATTGCGTGCTGCTACTGCGTGTGTTGTTGATGTGTGTTGCTACTGTGTGTATTGTTGATGTGTGCTGCTACTGTGTGCTGCTACTACGTATTTCTACTGCGTGTGCTGTTATGTGTTGCTACTGTGTGTTGTTGTGTGCTGCTATTGCGTGCTGCTACTGCGTGTGTTGTTGATGTGTGTTGCTACTGTGTGTATTGTTGATGTGTGTTGCTACTGTGTGTATTGTTGATGTGTGTTGCTACTGTGTGTATTGTTGATATGTGCTGCTATTGTGTGTATTGTTGATGTGTGCTGCTACTGCATGTGTTGTTGTTGTGTGTTGTTACTGCAAGTTGTTGATTCATGTTGCTGCTACTGCGTACTGCTACTTCTACTGAAATTAACTGCTACTACACTAAACTAGGCCTGGGAACGGTTCCAAAAACTGTATTTTTTGCTGGAACCGGAATCAGAACCGGAAAAGAAAAACTGGTCCGGTTTTAGGACTTTTTGTTGCCGGAACCGGTAGAAACCGGAACCGAAAAAAAAAGTCGGTTCCCGGTTTTTACGGTTCTAAAAATTTCCTGTAATCTCAAATATTAGTTCCAGAATTCTTCAATGTTCAAACTTCAAACTTTAAAGATTCAAACTTCAAACATCCCAAATAAAGTTCTGAATCCAAACAAACAGATTGGTAGACTTAAAACAATCCCAATTAAGCAAAGTTCTAAATTCCAATGCAAAAGATAAATATAAAAAGTCAAGACTGAAATACAAAAACAATAGACTTCAATCACTTCATCATGTTTATTCCAGATTTCCCAGCTTCATTGCCTCCATGTATTCTAGTTTCAACATATTTCAGTTCAGGATGGTTTCCTGCACAAAACACTAAGTCAATGAAACTGAATAAAGTCAAATGAACTATGTGAGCCAAACACTTGATCATCAAAACATATCTCAAGAAAATACCTTCAATATATAATTTTGCTCTTTATTTCTTCTTGACAGCCATTCCATGAGCCTTTGTTTTACCTTCTACAATAGTTCATGATTTGGTTAGCACTGATAAAAACAAAACTTGCATGTATACCATATTCCAACAATCCAACATGATATCAAAACTCAAAAGCAGAGCAGAAAAAGAATAAAAACAAACCAGAGATTTTCTTATATGTTTTAGACACATCCGCAGCTGATGAGGATTTGGCAATTTTGGAAGACTTTGAAGCAGCAGCTTCAGAAGCTTCTTGTTCCTTGTTCTTCTTTTCGTGGTCTTCTTTTTCTTGTTCTGAAAATTGGAAAATTAGACAAATGCATAAAGATAGAGAACTAACCAACACAAATACACAATTATTAACAAAATCTGTAAAGGAAAAAAAAAACATAGCAGACCTTCTTCAACTGCTTCTAACCAAGCCATTTCTTCCGGAGTAGGCACATAAGCCAAATTAGTGATGCTGTCACTTTTCAACCAATTTTGAAGGCAAATGAGAGCTTCAACTGATTTCGGAGTTAATGAACTCCTATGTGGATCGATAACTCTCTTTCCTGTGCTGAAGCTTGACTCACTAGCCACAGTACTAACTTGAATTGCAAGAACATCTTTAGCTACAGCTGCCAAGTTTGGGTATTTAGATCCATTTATCTTCCACCAAAGCAAAAGTTGAAATTCTTCTTTCTTCTTATCTGCTTGTGGCTTTTCTATGGGATCTAAAAGATATCTGTCGACCTCATTACTCACCACCACAGACTCATCATTTTCAAGGACTTGCTCCCAATCGGCTAACATGTCTGCCACTTTTCCATATATGTTTTGAGAGTCACGACCGCTGCTGCTACCTGAACCAACTTCAGTTGAACTTTTGCTTTTCTGTGAGCTTGAATATCCAATAGAGGAAGCATACAAGTCTGTTAGATCCACCAAAAGTGTTTTAACTTGATCAGATCTCCTCATCACCTCCAGATTATCAAACTTCAGCATTGTTTTGCAAACTCTCTCAAAGTTCTTTAATTTATACCTTGGATCCAACACTAATGCAACCAAAAAGAGTTGGTTAATGTCATCAAAGCTTCCAAAGTATTTGTTATACTTAGCCCTCATCTTCTGTGCCATTTCCTTTAGAACCTTATCAGCCCTGGTTTCATCAGACTTCAATTGTTGGTTGAGCAGTTCGTCAATCTCAACGTTGATGCCAATTATGTCATGAAATGCTTTTGGTGAAGCCGGGTGGTTTGTAGCACTCACTCTCAAGGTTGTTTGATGAAAAACTCCAAGAAACTTCACAAAAACACTTGCATTGTTCCAATCAGCTTCTGTTGGGGGCCCTACCCTCTTCTTAGAGTTCGTTTGCACAACAACATAATCTTGTTCTTCACCTTCCTCATCCTCAGGTTCCTCCTCTTCATTAAAATAACCCTTATACTTGGAGTACTCATCCTCAGCAAGACTGTCAAATGCTTTTCTAAGCTTTAATGCAGTGTCCAACATAATGTATGTCGAGTTCCACCTTGTTGGTACATCCAAGACACATATTTTCTTGCAGTCAACATCTTCTTTTTCAACACATGCCTTAAATTCATCTAATCTAGAAGATGAACTCCTTACATATCTCACTGCATTCCTAATGGAAGCCACAGACTTATCCAGTAAGTTAAGTCCAGACCTCACAATTATGTTAACTATGTGAGCCAAACATTTGACATGCAAATACTTCCCTCCGAAAAGCTGTGCCTTCTCCCAATTGATCATTCTTTTCTTAATGTAGTCAATGGCTACTTTATTCGCTGAAGCATTATCGACAGAAATAGTCAGAACCCTCTCTATGTTCCAGGCTTTCAAACATGACTCGAGTATTTTTCCAATAGTGACTCCTTGGTGGTTTGGAATCACACAAAAATTCAGAATCCTCTTATGCATTTTCCACCCATTATCAATGAAATGTGCAGTTAAGACCATATAGTTTATGTTCTACACCGATGTCCATGTATCAGTGGTCAGACATACACAATGATTTCCTAATTCCATCTTCAACTCTTCCTTCTTGGAAGCATACATAGCTAAAAAATTCTTCACTATCACCTTCCTACATGGAAGTGGTTTCCACTTGGGAACAGCCACACTGCAAAAATGTTTGAAACCTGGTCTTTCTATGGCACTAAAGGGAAGCTCATCCATCACTATCATCACAGTAGCAGCTTCAACACATGCATCCTTACTCCAATGCCTAAAACCTACTGTACTAGAATCATCTTGACCATCCCTACTCAAATGAGTCTGCCCCTTTTCTTCATCATCCCTCCCCGGATAACCCTTACAAGACTGCTCTATGTGTTTTATCAAAGAGCTAGTACCATTAGCATTAGAATTAGCAGCAAGATGGGTATTGCAATACTTACATTGTGCTCTTGTGGTGTGTCCAACTACCTCCTCCTTTCCATCCACAATTTCAGTGAGAGGGTGCTCTTCCTTAGTAAAATGCATCCACACCCATGAACGCAGCTTCGTGTGGTTCGAAGACGCTGTAGACTTGGTCTTCTTCTCAGCCCTTTTCCTCTTTGCAACAGATTTCCCCTTCGCATTGGAATGTTGGGGTGCTTGCTCTTCTTTCTCCGAATCAGTTGATTGAGATAATTCTGAATTCATGGTTTAGGAACAGAATCAAACAATCAATTGGGAAATGGGAATTTAGGATTGGGATTTGCTGATGTGGGACAGAAGAGGGAATGAGTTCGGACTTCGGACTGAGGACGATGGGAAATCGGGAATTAAGAAGGGAGGAGGCGACTCAGGCTTTTCTCTGTAAAGAGGTAGGCGACTAAAATGAGAAGGGAGGGCCTGGGAGGCGACTAAAACGTCTAAAACGACTTAAAGTCTAAAACTAGGGTTTTGTCTTTTATATAGTTGCATTATATCGGTTCCACCGGTTCTAAAAATTTAGCATATCAAAGAACCGGAACCGGAACCGAGAAACACAAAACGGTTCGGTTCATTCAAAATGAATATTTATTTATTTTAGAATCGAATCGAATCATTAGTTTCCGGTGCGGTTCCACCGGATCACACCGGTTCTCGGATCCAAAGTCCCAGGCCTACACTAAACTATTGAAAAATCTGCTACTGTATTCCATTTACTGAAAAATCTCAAAAGGAGAGACTTTTCTCTTCTAAAAGTATATTTAATTAGTGTAGGGTTAGTTTGGTAAATTAAATCATGACACATGGTATGTAGAGAAAATATTGTCCTTAATTGTTAAAAACTGTCCTTATTTGTTTAACAAATGGATTTATTTGTGTTTCAAATTCTTTTAGATGATGTATATGTGATTTGCTATATTATTTATACATAAAAATATAAAAACTTATTTTATCAAGTAAATACCTGATATTCTTCCCAAATTCTCTCTTATATTATTTCACCTACAACAATTTTTTATTACACGTTACGTTACCGTGGCTGAGATATCTTCCAAAATTAAACCCTAAACCCTACCGTTAATGATGTATTCTTCATTAACATTTGGAAATATGTTAGAGCGTCTCGCGGCCCTTCATGCAGCAAGGTGGTTCACAAGGTGTGTCGCAGTTTGTGTAGAATAGTGTCGTTTGAACCCGACCCTAAAAGAAATTTTGTGCTTCTCATTACTAGCCAATGGACTTTTGTGTAACAACTAGGTTACTACCAACAAGTAATCAGATATTTCTTTTCTCCACAAAACAAATATAGAAAATCCCAAAACTAAAAATATAAACACAAAAACCAAACAAGGCCCCAACAACAAAATACAAACCGGCCTACGCCGTCTCCCGCCGGGCGTATCTAATCGTGTGGCGTCGCAACCAAAGCTGATATACCAAAGTATGAAACGCATCCTTAGCCCGCGGCGGCGCGTTCCATGCCAAATGCTTCCCCGCCTCCGCACCCAACCGCCTCATCTGATCATGCCTCTCCCAGCACGCGCGCACCAATACGCGCTCCAACTCCTTGGCCCCACCACTCCTCCCCACAAACAACGCCATCTCCTGCCACCTCAGCACGTCCATGAACGGCAAATCCTGGATCGGACGGTCCGTAATCACCACGGGAACACACCCAAATGTCAACGCCTCTCCGATCCCGGACACGTCGCCGGCGCCGTACTCAAATATACAAAACTTGCTGCTGGAGAGCCTCTGCACGTGGATCTTCGGCTTCGAAATCTCCGATTCGATCAGAAACTCCGGGTTGACACGTAACTCGTCGACTATTGCGGAGTCGTTCACCCAATTTGATCGGATATAACCGAGGAAAGTCGTCGTGTTGACCGTCGGCGCGTGGGACGACGCGAGCGGTGGGAGAGTGATGTCTTTATGAGGGATGAGCTGGCCCGGAGAAGTCGGGAAGCATGAGATCTGGATCGAGTTCTTTTTGAGCTCGACGAGGTTGCGGTCGGATTCGTAACCGACGCCGGAGCATGAGAGGTAGAAGTGGTCGGCTCCGAGGGTGCGGTTCCAGTAAGGATAGTCGGTGCGGATGGTGCGGATGAGACGCGCGAGGGAGCGCGTGGGGAGATCTGGCGGGAAAGGGAGGAAGAAGAGGTGGGCGTGGTCGGAGACGTTGGTGGCGAGGTCGCTGTCGAGGAGGGAGGTGTAGAAGAGGGACTGGACGTGGTTGGGATAAGTGAAGGGAGGGGTGGGTTTGTAGATGAAGATTCTGAAGTTTTTGACCATGGAGTCGTAGTTGGCGGAGAAGGTGGAGGGGTTGAGGTAGGGGGAGGTGAGGTGGGGGATGGGGAGGGGTTTGGAGTGGGTGGTGTGGAGGAGGAGGAGGAGGAAAATGGTGGCGGTGGCGGTGGTGGTGGTGGTGGACATTTTGGGATGGAAGTGGGGAGTGAGCTAGCAGTTGAGCTCTGCTCCCTCCGCTAGATAGTAAATACAGAAAAGCCAACTGCCGAAATGTCCGACGATTTAGGCTCAAATTTTGGAAGGTCAAGGAAGTAGGTATTGAACTAATGATTAATACGATGCAATCATTATTCTGGTCTAATAATTAATGACTTTAATATTTATGATAGTCTGTGACCTAGTGAACAACTGTCTGGGTGGTGTAGTTGGTTATCACGTTAGTCTCACACACTAAAGGTCCCCAGTTCGAACCTGGGCTCAGACATTTTTTAATCTATTTTTTGCACATGGTGTCTATGTTGTGCTATGTAAATGTGATATTTTTTCCCGAGTTCAAATCTTACACTTTTTCTATGTGTATTTTTTTGTGAATACGAACCCAGCCGATTACTAAAATCAAACTATTAGGGTATAGCTAACCAGCTCCCAAATTATACAGGTTCGAACTCAAATATGAAACACAGTACATTCTCTGTTTTTTTTTTTTTTTTGGAAATTAGTGAAAATGAACTGGACTACTAAAACGCTAAAATCAAACCATTGAGATATAGTTAAGAAACTCCTAAATTATACCGATTCGATTTCAATATATGAAACTTAAACTAAATTCATTTTATGATCTTTCTCTATCAAGTTAAAATCTCGCCTCCTAAATACCTATGTTTCAATGTTTCACAATACCAAAAGCGAGTAATAAGAATGTTTCCGGTGTTAGTATGTCATTAATTTTTTTTATTTTTTTAGAATGAAATATAAATTTTGTTAATCCCACAAATTCCGCTGATAATGTCATTTTAGAGGTTGACACAAAACCTTGTCCTCAACGATCAACATAACGGGTTTGAATGTTTTGGGCTTTTGAGCATTTAGTTTGTTTTGTTTTTGTAATGTCCTTCTTATGTCTTAATCTTCTTAGAGATGATTTTTTTATTTTTTTTGATCACTTCTTAGAGATGATTTTAAGGGACTTGTTTGTTTCATTGTTTGTCCTTGATTTTGTGTTTTTTTTTGTTTTTATGATATTTGTTTTACGAGAAAAAAAATCAACATAACGGGGTCCAGTCACGTGACAACCACACGTGCAACAGGTGGAAAGCTGAAGAAACGCGCGCGGGCACAAGAGGCGCGTGGAGGGAGGGAGGGAGAGAGACCCTAATACCGGTGAGTCAGTCAGTCTGCCTCGTCCTCAGTGTTCCTTCCAAACTACGAAAAGCAACGTCTTATTAGGGCTCCGAATCCCACTCCCTTTCTCTCCTCAAATTCACACGACTCTCTCTCTCTCCTCCTCCAATGGACGAGTCCTACTCCGGCCTCCCCACCAGCCATTTACTCGGCTCAGTTCCGGTAAACTACTTCGTCTTCCTTCAATTTTTTACAATTCAATCTCATCCAATCGTTCTAAGCCTACTGATCTTGTTCGATCGGAGGGTAACGAAACGAAATCAAAGATACTTCAGTACCCAATAATCAAAGCCTAAAGACATTTTTGGTTCATAATTTTCTCGTTTTAATTTTCTTGCCATATTTAGAATAGCTTTCTATGGTAGATTTCATTGGGCTGAAGTCTACTTTTGTTGACTGCTTTCGTAATTACTGCCTGTAATTTTAGACTGCATTAACATTCTTTTATGTTTATGCATAGTTCAAGAATTGTAGTTATCTGTTTGCTTTTCTTTACTTGTTGTTTTGGGTGGTCAGGCTGTTGTAAGTGAAGATAAAGACAAGAGTACCGCAAGCTATGAAGGTGTGAGGCAACTTTTGTTAACTGTTTTTGTGTTTTAGTTAAAGGTTTGCCTGAATCGTAATTTGTTTCCTTAGTCTGAAGATTTAAATGTGAACTTATGCAGCACCTGAAGCGAATTTGCAAATCTTTCCCCCGAATAATGGAGGAGGCAAAGGGCGCGGTTATCAAACTGTGGGAGGTCCAAGTGGTATGATTTATGCATTTTATGAGGATGAATTGTAAGAATGCTTGGGTTTCACATACGTCAGGATAGGGATTTGATGCTTAAGTTTCCACATGTAGGGCTTATTGCGAGTTGAGCAAACTCGGTAGAACATAATCTACTTTACTTGACGGGAGTGATATATCTGTCTATCACTTGAAGTAATGATATATCTGTAGACCATAAGATCAAGTTCCACCTTAAGGATAAAAACATACCGGTTGGTTGATGCAACAAGTTATGATATATCTGTTTATTAATCAAGTGTTCTTTACTTTCTTATTTTGCAATAAAAGAGATACTAGCAGAGCAATGATAGGAAACCTTTATCAATTGCATATGTGCGGTTTTCTGTATCCAGTTGACAATTTTAAGACTGTAATCTGGTATATGTGCTGGTGCATATGTTAGAAGGGCATGCGATATTTCATTATAGTGTAATGCACTTTTCTTTTGGATAGAATGGCTCCTGTAGGAACAGTGTACAGTGATGTACTAAGGGATTCACAAAGGGTTTTTATCATCTTATTTGTTTGCTTGTTTCATCAAATTGAATTATAAATAAATTCTGGTGGATTTTGTTCTTCATGGTGTGTTTATCAACATACTGATTTGACTTCATTGCCCTCTACTTTATAGTGGCATATTTAATGATATCTCCTTCTGTCCATACATGCAGAAACATTTGAAGAACAACCGGCAAACAACTGGAGGGGAGTATTTAATGTCGCATCATACACACAATATTTCAATGTGGATACGGACATTGTCCTGAACAGATTACTAAGTTCTTTGTTTCCCCACACTGGAGATTTCTTCAGCAAAATTGATGCCAACCCTGATCTGTGAGTCTGATGTTGCCTTTTTGTATATGATCTGAAATTTAAATTGATTTGTCTAATATGATGCCGTTTGGTGCATAGCTCTGAACTGTTAAGAGGAATGAATATGTATGTACTATCGAAAACAGAAAAGATATTGAGTATAACAGGATGAAAAGTTGGAGTGAAATCTATGAAGAATTCAAAGGAGAACTGATGATTGTATTTAAAATTGTCAGGTTTATATGTTTGTCTCATACTAGCTTTAGGGAGGCTGTGCTATAAAAGCATGCTCTCCTTCATTTTAGGGATTTAGGATAGTTTCCTATCATTTTTGTGGTTTTATTCGTTTTTGCAATCTGGTAATGACTTCATATTATGTTTATCCAAGAAAGTTCGGGTAAAAATTTGAATAGTGGAATCCATGTGATAGATAGAAACTACATAATCTGCCTTTCATTAGCACCATGACTTGTTTCTCAATTTATACTGGAAAGAAAGTTGAACTTGAGTTTTAAGCTTACATTCTCAACCGCAGTTATCATGTTAATTTCTTTGTGGTAGTATGTTCTTTATATAGCACAGTAATGCATCCTGACATTTTGGTTTTCTTGGTGTTGTTTCTTGTGATGTAATAGATATGGGCTAGTATGGATCTCCACTACATTAGTGTTCGTTCTGGCTGCACTTGGAAACTGTGCAACGTACCTAATGGACAAGCACAGTGATACCTCTACTGCTTGGGGCTTTAATGTCAGTTATATGAGTTTGGCAGCCTGTTCAGTCTATGGTTATGCAATTTTGGTCCCCTTGGCATTTTATTTTTTGCTACAGTATATGGGGGCAAATTCTAGCCTTATTCAACTCTGGTGTATGTGGGGATATTCTCTCTTCATCTTTGTTTTAGCATCTGTAAGTACCTGTGTCCTTGCTTTTCTCTCAGTCGTTTGTTTTCATGGTCCTTTTTTTTTTCTTTCCGTCCGAATAGTCTTATCATCATTTACTTAACTAGTCCAAGTTTTGGCTCTGATATAGTGACACATGTCATTTGAGCTAAATATTATTGCATCCTGGTTCTTAGCCTAAAGAATGAAATAGGACCCTTTCTGCCCAAAGTTAGAGATTAATAAATGTTAATCTACTATTGATAACTCATTTGATATGTATTTTGGTGGAATGTTTCAGTTTGTGTTACTTATCCCAGTTGAGGCTCTTAGATGGATCATTATAGTTCTTGTCGGTGCTGCGTCTGCTTCCTTTGTTGCCTTGAACCTCAGGTCTCATATGGAGGGGAGTGATATTACAATAGTGGTGATCGCTGCATTTCTCTTGCAATTGGCTCTGGCAATCTTCTTTAAGGTTTACTTCTTCCCATGAGTGTTACTAGGCAGTAGGCACAGTCAGTCTCTGAATTCCTGAACTTGAAGCAGCTATGATATCTGGATGTTAGAAGCGACTGGAGTAGCACTTACGAGATCGCTTTTGCAGTGTGTTGGAATTACTCACTCGTGTGGATTGGATTTCAGTGAAGAGTAGGAGGCATGGCATTTTGTAATCCATGCTCTTCTCAATCATAGAATTTTTCTCCCTTAAACCTGATTCTGTAAATAAAGAATGTATTCAGAGATGTTATAGTTGTAGTTGTTACATGGAGTAAAAGAAGGTTTATTAAGTCATTATAAAAAGACTTCATTTTCTGGTTAGTGAACTTAATTGATGGGTAAGAAACACGTGGAGTGCAATCTGAATTACCACCCCTCCTGAGAGTGTACTAATTCTCTAAGGAGTTCCATTACCCGCAAAGAATGTGCTTTCGGGTCTAAACATGTAGAAGTTTAAAAGCAGCAGGGTATAGAGAGAAAGCATAAGCAAGCAGAAACAAGAAGCAACGGCCAACGGGCATCAGATGAGACTGATGGGTGCATTAAAACTCAACAGCTTTTTAGAAGAGCAAGCTTGCACAATAATAGGCAAACCATATCTGATTGTAGGAAGGAAGATTGCATCAGAGCTCAAAGAGGCCATCAAATTGAACACAAACCACACCCATTTTACTGATACCATCTCTCTTTGGATTCAATGCTTTGCTCATCTACCATGCCATTTATCTCTTTTGGGTCTTCAAGCCATTCATTCAGGGTTTACATTTAAGAGACTTCTGCATTTCTTGTTCTTCCCAAGGTTAGTTTTTCCTTTTCTTTCTAAGTTTATTGTGCCTATTTTTGGTCTCCATTATAGTTTGTTGAAATGAAGGATCATGAATGAAGTTGGTGAGGTTGACAACTCTTTAGCTTATGGAATCATCAGGTGAAAGTAATGCAGTTCTTGAATCCCAAGGCTCAAAAGAAAACCAACCTAAAACAAATAGCAACAGCTATCAGAAATTTAAAGCACACTGATTTTTCCAGTCTGCACAAAATCAAAATGAATTGACAAGGCAGAACAACTTTGCACAAGATTAGGCAAGCAATATTGCAAGGACTACTGCATATAATAGTTTACAGGCCACAAAAACAGCAACCAAGCTCAGGAGTCAGGCTGGTTTGAAATTAAATACTAATGACATAGAATTTATTGTTCAGCTGGGTTTCTTCTCTGTGTGTATGTCCTTTTGGAGTCAATGCTTACTGTATAACATGTCCTTATGCTCACTTCATTCAGCTTCATTCTTTTTTAGGCTTTTTTTTTTTTCCTCTTTCTTTTTGTTAGTTTATATATTGATCTTGGGGATTGAAGGCAGTCCCACAATTACTCTTCTTCTGCTACCTCAGGTTCAACCCTTCTTCCCTTTCTCATTCTTCTCTTCTTCCTCTTCATCTTTAAGTTTCTTTGGAAGTAGCAGTAACTAACTAAACGAATTCTAATTTTAACTTTCAGAGTTTACACTAGAGAGAGTTCTGCAATTCTTGTTCTTCTTCAAGGCTTCAAGGTCAGTTTTTTCTCTTCTTTCTTTAATTTGTTGTACCTCTTTCAGTTTTTTATTGTAGAGGTTTGCATTTTGTTACTCCAGTTTGCTTTTCTTTTGAACCATCCATATCTTTTCTAGTAGATGCTGAGCCTCTAGGGTTGTAACTAGTGAAAGAAAGTTGAGCCTAGTGTCAAAACTCAGAAACGGTCTGGAAATAGTACAAGTACTATAGCATAAGAACAAGGTATATAACTATATAATTTCACTCAGAAAGATACCCTTGAGGTTCATTCGATCTATTATTTTACCTTCAGTCTTTAAACAGCCACTTCCTTCAAAGCTATATTTACCTTTCATCCTTGAGGTTCCTCTTATCCATTTAGTACTCAAAGCTAAAAGCTGTGAACTATAATTAGTATATGATGAAACTGCTTCCAAAGAAACTTATCTGTGACTCAAATATTGAGCAATTGAGCCTATAATCTAAATCCAAAATAACTGCAGGTAACATCTGGAAATGGAACGTTCAGTATCAGCGACAGCCTTTTTCACGGTCCTTGTTGGTGATTTCTCTGAGAAATTGGTAACGTCTTGACCTCCCCTTTCAGTGTTTTCAACATATTTCCTACATTTATGAGTGTGCAGTTCTCAATTTTAATTTGACGTATTAGATATTCATGAATCCATATCTTTCTAGTGTAATCTGTATCAAGTGTATGATTTTCATCAAATGTTATTATAATTAATGTGTGATACTGAATCATGAGTCTGTATCTTTCTAAAATGGTATGTAGTAAATGTCTGAGATAGAGTAGTGTTATTCATCAACATTTTGAGGAGTATGGAATAGTAGTGACATGAAGCTCAGGGAAAATATGCATTTCTAAAATGATCTCACCTCCTTTACTGAATGAGTCAATGATCAACAGTACAGTTTTCTAAAAAGGTTTGAAAGATCTGGCTTGAAATATATCCAAAGATTTCAATTATTTTTTCCCATGTGTTGTAATACAAATGAAATTCTTGTTGATGTAAGAACTATTGATTGCTTAAACACTTAAACATTAATATTTTCTGACAAGCAATTATACTCTGTAGAAAATGCCAAGAGCTTTTGTCACCCACTTCAATGGACCAGCACTTTGCAAACTTCAAGGCCCTACTGGAAAATCCTGGGATGTGAAATTGGAAGAGAAAAATAATGAAATTTTCTTCCGTAAAGGCTGGAAGAAGTTTCTGAAGGATAATTTTTTGGATGGAGGAGACTTTCTGGTTTTCAATTATGATGGTGATTCGTGTTTCAGTGTGACAATCTATGATGAAAGTTCATGTGAAATGGACATGGAAGTAGCCAAGACAAAGAGAAGTGGCGGTGGTCGAAGAAGTAAGTTTTAGTTTGCTTTAACTCTCTACAAGACCAGACAACTAAATTTATTTTCATCTGCCAAGTAACTTACATTCTTCTGAAATCGTATTTCAATTTGGGACTGTATAGGGGATCACATTTGGCCTGGGGAGTCAAGAATCATTGAGTTCAACTCAAAGCATTTTTGCTTCAAGAGGACTTTTACGAAGCACAAATTGTATCAGCTGGTGAGTAATCAGTGGTCATACTACCCAATGAATAAGCTTATGATGTGTCTAAAAGCATTTTTCTTGTTATCTTTGAAAATAATCATTCTTGTTTTTTGAGTTTTGAATGCAATGCATGAGAACAAGAATTTTCAATCATTTGAGTGAAATTTAGAGTTCCATCACTTGGCAGCAGGAGAGTTTTCTTCTATTTTTGGTCTTTTGTCAACTGCAAGATCAATTCATTTCTTATGTTTTGTCCCCTGATATCAAGTATTTTCCAACTTGTAGACCATTCCTATAAAGATAGTCAGGGCAAAGCTTCAGATGAGCAAGCAGATTTTGGAGCTTCGGGATCCAAAAAACATGTCATGGCCTGTTACAGCGACTCCCATCCCAGATGGTCGTATACTTATGACCACAGGCTGGTGTGATTGTTGCAAAGGCGAACAAGATTGAGGAAGGGCACACCATTGTCTTTGAGTTTGTGAAGGGACATGTGAAGCTCCACATCTTTAGATCTGAGGGGTGTATTGTGATACTCACAGGTCCAAATGTCATAGATTGAAGCTGAGTCCCACTGCAGGTGCAATACTAATTCCAAAATGCTGTGATGAATGGGAATGTGATCGGAGTAGTAACTTGTCTGTTTGAGTAAATTAAGGATGATTTGTGCTACTTAAGTAGGGTTTTATTTCATTTCCAAGACAGTTCTATTCCTCATATATACATTACTGGTTGTTGTTTGGTATGTTTTGTGTTGGACTATTGGGATTTGAATGCAATTAAAAAGACTAGTTGTGATTTGAATGATCCCATAATGAACTAACGAAGGGAAAAGGGGTTTAACGTGTGTCGATTACAGTTGCGCGCACTGCATTTCTACACTAATCGGAGCCTGTGATCTCTGTGACTATAAGTTACTCGGGGAAACATATTATCATGATTTGAACAAAAAATGCAACTACTGTCTAGCTTCTAACCCTTCTCTTCATCTTAGAAGTACAAACTGCCTTATCATAAAGCCTATCCCATAGATTGTTAGGAATTTGAAATATATGCTCCATGCCTGGTCATACAAAGGACCAAAGATTCCCATAAATGCTGTGAGGAACCCAAATAAGCATTTCATACGATTTTCTTGGTCTTAATTAACCAAGCTGTTGCCCTCATTATCAACCGATTGGTTTTTGGTACTCATTCGCATGCAAGTGCTGTTGTTTCTCACAATGCAAGCTCAAGATTCAGTGATGGTGCTCGATTTGGACTTGGGGCAGAGGTAAAACATCATTTTCGTATTAATAAACTGATCAAGTTACCGGTATCGTTCATCTGTTATATTTCCAACAGGTAGGGATAAGCACAAGTCGAATTCATGCTCAGGGTCATGGACTACTGTTAACAACGAAATGGTATGAAGTGACTAGCTAATGATAGTGATTTGCAATGAAACATGTCCCATTAGTATACGTAGTTTAGTACTTCACCATCTTCTGAATCGGTTTCTTGTCTTGTATTCTTGGCCATGCGGGATTATCAGAGCAAGAGGACAAGTCGTTGATGGTGATAAGGGGGTTGCTTACACCCACAACTCCACAAGAACCTCCAAACTGAGACAGATGGAGGGGCACAATAAGAGAAGAAAAAGGAAGACTACATTCATTGATATTTCGCGCTGGCTTCTTGTTATATCCATTCATATATATATATATATATATATACAGTTAGGATCCAAGGCAGACGTCCGTAAAGGGCAAAACTGCGGATGGGACACGTGTCACGCGCACAATCATCTTCACTTATCATGTGGGTCCCACCAACATCTCCTCCTCTGTTTTTTTTTTTTTTTTTTCTTCTGGTCCTGGTGTGAACCATCTTCTCCTCTCTTTCTCATCCGTTTAAACCCAGAAAGTAATTGAAAAAAGCTTAAACCCAGAAACATGAACAATCTATAATTATTCTTTCACTTCTAATTATTTCTAATCTCTTCTTTCACTCCCCATCTCTAAAAGAAAAGAAACAAATAACTAGACTTGGTCAAAGGCATAGCTTTGATATTCAGTCTTGGATCCCATGCAAGCCATCGAAATGAATAGTTCCTCTGATCTCATATTGTTTATTTCTTGATCTGGGCTTTAAGAACTCATCCCAAAGGATGATTTGAAGCTTCGAAATGATTAGACGTTATCCACATGAATAGACGCCATATATAAGCCACCATGAACAAATTTCGGATTCGAACGGACTCGTGTTGGAGGCGGTGACGGCGACGAACTGACAAACCCATGGACTCAGCCCACACAACAGCCTCTGAGAATCAAAATGAAGCTGGATGTGGGTTCTGGGTTTAAAAGGATGAGAGAGGTCGTCACACCAGAACAAAAAAAATGACAGAGGAGGAGATGTGGGTGGGACCCACATGATAAGTGAAGATGATTGTGCGCGTGACACGTGTCCATCCGCAGTTTTGCCCTTTACGGACGTCTGCCTTGGATCCTAACTGTATATATATATATATAGGAGAGCTTAGAACCATGCATGCATGGGATGGTGGCATGCATTGAACCGCTAGCTATCACCTGCCCTTTTTTTCTCAGACGTGACATTTTGCAGCTACTGATTTCTTATTCAGAACTTTCACCAATTCTTCGAGGAAGAAGTCGTAATATACGGTTTCGGTTCTATGAATCTTAGAAACTTTTCTCAGTAGTATTCCACATTTTTTATTTGACTGATTTGCGCTGAGATCTGAGACTCCATCTTTGAATCTTTAGTGTGTTTAGGTGATCACCTAACCTCGATCATTTTGAGAGAAACATGCATGACATTAGAAAAGATATATTACTTTGATACATCCTATCAGTCACATTCATAGGATATGAAATCCACACTCTCATTTTCTATTTTTGACAATTGAAATTTTGTTTTTAGTGTGAATGATGACTAAAGATGAAAAGTGAGAGTGTAGATTTCAATTTAGAGAGTGTGGATTTCACTTCCTTATCAATTTTGCGAGAATTAGTCCTGTCAGTCATGCCATATATAGGTTCAAATTTCAAACTACATTATGAAATATGTGATGTTTTGAGGTCTAACTGTCCTAGTTATATACTTTATTAGGAAAAACAATTTCAAAATCAATCTATAGTCTGGCTTCACATACTTAAAAATAAATGTAATTCATGTGAATCACACATCTTAGATGCTATTCTCCAATGATTTAAAACTACTTTCAAAACATGAGTTTGTCTTTTTAAATTACAAAAGATTGAAACTCATGTGATCCACGCAAGTTAGATATATATTCTCCTCGAACGGTTTAAAACTACGTCAAATCACACGCGGTTCGAAACAAGTGTTTTTCAATGCAAACTACAACGTACTCATAGATCATTGCTCCACATGGTTCGTTCAGATGAGTTACGTTGAGACCTCGAACTCGGATTACAGTTGGGAGAGATTGTTTAGGTCAGGAAAAGAGTTAACCATGTTCTAATGTCCGAGTGACCACAAGAGCCAAATGACACGTAGTGCTTATCATTAGGCTTAACGACAATAATCAAATCGCACTTATCGCATTAGATCTGAAAACGAAAGCAGAAGTTTGTGAAATCATTGATGCAGCGGCGTCCGTTTGCTTCAAATTTGACACCTATTTCAGAAAGTGAAATAGACATCTCATGAAGAACAGTCGTACACCAATTATTCGAGTTTGGTCAGAAACCTATTTGCACATCGACACGTAGAGGAGAAACTGTGTCTGTTCGTTTCAGTTTTCTATCTTCTACTTTCGTCTCTTGCTGGTGGTGGTTAGTGAAATGCTTTTCTTCATAGGGTTCTTTATATTTTGTTTCAAAATTTGAACAATGAGATTATGTAAACGAGCATGGAATATTTCTGAGATATGCCGTTTAGAGTTCCAGCTGCTCTGTGTTGATATAAAGTGCCTACGATCTCATGAGATTGAAATGATAGCTCCTGCAAAAGAAAGAAACATGCATATCAGCATATCCATGATTCTATCTTGGCACCATTGTCGACTAAATTTTGATTACATAACACGGGGATACAATAATACTCACCAGAGTTCAAATTTGTCGTGCACTTACAATTTGAGAAGCTATCATCACTAGATCATAGTTTTACGATAAACACACTAGCTAATTGATATACAATCCACCTCAAAACATGAACATGTTACACCCTTACAGATTTTACTAAGATTAGTTTGTTGAAAACAATTGCTTATTAGTTGTGGATGATAGTATATATTGTTAATGATAGTAAAAACATTTCGTAGAAGCATTTTGCAACATTTACACATTATGACATGATAAAAATAGGTTGCATCGTGGTTGTCTATAACATAATTCGTTTTAACGTACGTGAAAGATTAATGTTCTTTTCCACTTTACGATAAGAGAATCAGTAATACCAAAATATGAATTTTTTTAGTTACGGATGATAATGATATCAACGAGGTTAAAAGCATTTTGCACCATTCATGGTGGCTATTCTCTATTTTTATACCTGTAAAATGGTACCACTCTAGCTTTCAAATTAGTTATGACCGATAAATGAATTGTAAATAACCCGTCCTCCTCTCTCTTAATTCATCAATGACCAAGAACTTGTCTCATACTTAATTAACAACTTGCATAGTTTAGTCTCTACCCTCATTAAGCTAATCACCTTCCCCTCTTCCAGGGTTTGCTGTCTGACAATCTGACCAGAACTCACATGACACGGGTTTCAGCATCTTCCTCAACTCTTTGTCATCTTGTCCACTTAACCACGAACCCGCCACCCCGCCGCCTATTTAACTATTACATACACTCACACCCACGCCACTACTTTAATCCCTCACCCCTCCTCCCCAATCACCACCCCCCACGTCACACATCTATCGGGTTTCCCCATACTGCCCTCCCCTCCATCCTCACGCCGGCGTCCCATTGGTCTGTGACGACTATTTGAACCTCCCAGCCACCGCAGATTTAGCAGCAAACAACGGCTGCATTCTCTTCTCCGAAAAAAAAAAACCCTATCAAAGATAGAAAGAAAAAAGAGCAGACACCGCCGAGTTCGACTCGTTTGGGTTTTGTGGACCGAGTTTTGACTCGCCGCCGGGAAGTGATGGGTGACGTGGATAGCTCTCGGGGTTTCCTCAGAGATATCAAGCGCATCGTGCTTAAGGTGGCTCGCATTCATTCTTTTTTCACAACAAAGTTTCAATCTTTTTCCTATAATGAGCATCACATTTTTAGTAAAGTTGGAATCTTTTACTTTTTCTGGGTTTAACTCTTTTGGTTTTTTTGTGTAAGATTGCTTATTAGTGGATTGTTTAACTGTGGATAATGAAATTTTGACATTTTTGGAGTTTTTTATTTATTATGTTGTTGGATTTGTGAAGGTTGGGACTGCTGTTGTGACTAGGAAAGATGGGAGGATTGCGCTTGGGAGATTAGGGGCGCTTTTTGAGCAGGTATGTGAGTTTAGTGTTGAATTATGTATGTAAAAAGGTGTAGAATTGTTTCAGTGGACAATTGAAAATGTTGGGTCTGAAAATGTTGAATCTTGGATTGCAATGCAGCTGAAGGAGTTGAACACTCAAGGATATGAGGTTATATTGGTGTCGTCTGGAGCGGTGGGGCTCGGCCGCCAAAGGCTCAAATACAGGAAATTGATTAACAGCAGGTATCTGTTGCTGACACTTTTGAGGAAGCAGTTTAAAGATATTTTTGAAAGATGATTTTTTGTCGATGTATGTATTGATAGTTGTTGGATTGTTGCAGTTTTGCTGATCTTCAGAAGCCACAAGTTGAACTCGACGGGAAGGCATGTGCGGCAGTTGGACAGAACTGTCTGATGGCTCTCTATGATACATTGTTTAGTCAGGTAAATGCCATGATCTTCTGTAAATTTGTTCTCAAGATGTATCAGAGGCGTGCGTTGGATTTGATGTTTGATATTTTAAGTTCTTATGAGTAAGAACTTGTGAATTACTATTAACATCCACATCTTGTCCTCTTAAGGCCTTATTTGTTTCTCTAACTTTTCTGTCCTTCCTTACAGTTGGATGTGTCATCAGCGCAGCTTCTTGTAACAGATAGTGATTTTAGGGACAGAGATTTTAGGAAGCAACTTAGCGATACAGTGAAATCATTGTTATCTTTGAAGGTTATTCCCATATTTAATGAGAATGATGCAGTCAGTACGAGGAGAGCTCCATATGAGGTATAGTACCCTTCTATGGAACCTGGTTTAGTTTATTAATAGTGGGAACAATTCATATAAAATAAAACCTTTTGAGACTACTGAGGAACACAGACACACAGTATGCTTTCTTACACTTTCTCATACCTATATTCCTTTTTAACACCAAGTAATGCAATATGTCCAATACATAGTCTGCTCATTCCACAGTTTGACCATGTTTGCAGGATTCTTCTGGTATATTTTGGGATAATGATAGTTTAGCAGCTCTACTGGCTTTGGAGCTAAAGGCTGATCTTCTTGTTCTTTTGAGTGATGTTGAGGGTCTGTATAGTGGGCCTCCAAGTGACCCACGTTCAAAGCTTATCCATACCTACATAAAGGAGAAGCATCAGACTGAAATTACTTTTGGTGACAAGTCTAGAGTGGGAAGAGGGGGTATGACTGCTAAAGTAAAAGCTGCTGTTAATGCTGCTTATGCTGGCATCCCTGTTATCATCACCAGGTGTGATTTAATACTGATTGTGTCATTTATATAAATTTAACTAGATGTATAATATGGTGTTTGGAAGCTTTCAAGCTAGTTCTGAAAGAAAAGGAAAGCAAAGAAAAAAGGACTATAATAAATTTCAGGTTCTATATCGCAAACACAGTATCAGTTTTCTGGTCAGTAGATATTGATTGAGGGGTAAGAAAGATGTGGATATCCCGTAAGACGTTAGTGTCCCAGATACCTCGAAATTGATAAGTTAGATAAGATTGTACTCTTATTTTATGGTAATTCCATGCAACTTGCAATCAGAATCCAATATGCTTTCGCAACTGTGTACTGATTGTTTATCCTTCCATTTACAGTGGATATGCTCCTGAAAACCTCACTAAAGTCCTTCAAGGGGAACGCATTGGTACCCTCTTCCATCAAGATGCACATTTATGGTGTTCTGTTAAAGATGTTGATGCAAGAGGGATGGCAATTGCAGCAAGGGAAAGTTCCAGACGTCTACAGGTAGCTTTGTTTGCTTCATCTGCAAAGTTGAACCTATTTATTGATTCATAAAGTGTTTCTTCGACAGTTTCAAGCACTCTCTGCCCCCATAATTAAATAGCAACTGATATCGTTTAAGTTTAGCAGCATAAGTGGCTTGTTAATATTTTATGTACAGGCCATGACTTCAGAGCAAAGGAAAAAAATTCTTCTGGATATAGCCGATGCAATTGAAGCAAATGCAAAAAAGATCAATGTTGAAAATGAAGCTGATGTTTCTGCTGCACAACAAGCAGGATATGAAAAATCCTTGGTAGCTCGTCTGGCTCTAAAGCCGGGCAAGGTAAGCAAACGAAGTTCAGCTATATTAGATAAATGTTACTTTTCACCATCTTTTGGTTTATGTTTGATGCCTCCTGTTTATATTATTCTTGCTTGACCGTACTACGATTATGTTTCTGAATGTGCCTTTTATACTTGGCAGATTACAAGTCTTGCAAATTCTGTTCATGTCCTTGCAAACATGGAAGATCCAATTGGTCATGTTTTGAAAAAGACTGAGGTAATGCAGAGTATAAGATTATCAATTATGACTCATGACAATGTGACAAAACAATGCTCAAGAATGTGGATAAAATCAAAAATATAATATATGAAAAATGAAGAAGAGAGTACCAATTCAAAGTTTTAAAGTATTAACTCTATAAATTTCTTACACACAGATGATGACAGTCATTGACATGTAGAATCTGTGTTAAATAATCTACAATGTGTTTTTAACCAATTTTTTTTTTCTCAGTAGAGCACCTTAAATTGGTTTTTCTGCTGTTTATGAAATGCTGATGATTCTGTTGCCTACTCGTATTTCCAGCTTGCAGACGGTCTTGTCTTAGAGAAAACATCAAGTCCATTGGGCGTTCTCTTGATTGTATTCGAATCCCGTCCTGATGCACTAGTACAGGTAAATAATGAAATTTTGGAATATCAAATTGCATGTTATTAGTTCAAATATTGATGGCTGAGATGCACAAATGGGTGAAGTCCATCCTGAGATGTTACAATCTTATTACAGACCATAAGAGATAATTTATGCTGTTGTTTACATGAGAAATTTTAAGGAAGCTAATGTCAAAGGCTTCTGATTCGTTGTATGTGTTGCCAAACAGTTGACTTTGCTCCTCATTCTAATATAGTTTTGGTTTTCTTTTCTTTGGCATGATTTGAATAGATAGCTTCATTAGCCATCCGAAGCGGGAATGGGCTTCTCTTGAAGGGGGGAAAGGAGGCTAAGAGATCGAACGCAATTTTACATAAGGTATGTTTTCTTCAAATGCTTTTACAGAATTTACATACAAGTTCTTTCTCAGATAAAATAAAGTTAAATTCATACAGAGAAATAGATATTTCCAATTGATTTTGCATAACCAGTGAAATCATTTGTTGTACTTTTCATGAAAAATTATAGGTTATTACAGAAGCCATACCAGAGAGTGTTGGTGGGAAGCTAATTGGACTTGTTACTTCAAGAGAGGAGATTCCAGATCTGCTTAAGGTCAGTAGAAGTTGGATTGACAACCTAATTTTAGGTAGACTTTGACATCAAAGTTGATACTAAATTCAGTCATATTTTTCAGCTTGACGATGTGATTGATCTTGTGATCCCAAGAGGCAGCAATAAACTGGTTTCTCAAATTAAGAATTCGACCAAGATTCCAGTTTTGGGTCATGCTGGTTAGAAAATTAATTTGTTCTTCAACTTATGTATAGTCTGCACTATTTGCTCCACTTTCCCTATGGTACCTGATTTTTTAGAAGAGCATGATGGTGATCATTTTAGTAAACCAACCTGTATTGTTTGGTATGCAGATGGAATATGCCATGTTTATGTTGACAAGTCTGCAAATATGGATATGGCAAAGCAAATTGTTTTAGATGCAAAACTAGATTATCCAGCAGCCTGTAATGCAATGGTAATTTAAATACTATTCAGATCCTTGATTACAATTTCAGATAGCATCTTAATATCTTTCCAGTGCAACTTTTGAACTTGCATTTTGATTTGTGTGTATCACGTGGAACAGTTCTTTATTCCTTCTTTTGCTATTCTCAGGAAACACTTCTTGTACATAAGGATTTAATGCATACGACTCCCTTCAATGATCTTATTGTTGACCTTCGTTCTGAAGGTACATTTTGTATGCGATTAACTTTTAATTGTTGTAGAATATGAAACATCAGATGTTTTGCTACCACCCTCACCAATGTATCTCCATCTCCCATGTTGTGGAGTTGCATCACCATCTCTATACTTATGTGGTATTTCAAATTTAGTTTCTTCTAAACATTTGGAAGTTCTTACCTTCTTTTAGATGCTCAAGAGATTGCATAAAGAAAGAAATTCTTTCTTCACCCTGTTTGCATCTATTTGGAACATGTAGAGTTCTAGTGATACTTGATACTGCTAATATGCCTCTTCAGTATGCTTCACACTCGTGTATTCTAACACTGGTTGAGCGTTAATTCCTTTTTGCACTGGTGGGAGTTGAAAATGAGAATAAATAATATTTCCAGTTGCAGTCTCACTGTCCTGCAATATTTTGTTTAGTTTTATTGTTCTTTCTCCTTTGTCCTGCTTTTCTCTCCCGATCTTTTAAAACTTGGGAGCACTTTAAGAAGATAAGAAACATTCTTTAATGTGCCGCTAGAAGCCTAGAAGAATCTAAGAAATTATATTAAACCATATGCAGGGGTTACATTATATGGTGGACCAAGGGCGAGCATGTTTCTCCATATTCCAGAGGCACATTCGTTTCATCTAGAGTACAGTTCATTGGCTTGCACTATTGAGTTTGTGGATGATGTACATGCAGCCATTGATCATATTCATGAACATGGAAGGCACGTTGGATTTTTTTTTTTTTTACATGAGATGCATTTCAATTCTCTCCCTCTCTTCTCTCTCTGCACTTCTGTGATGTATGTAAAGTAAAATCTGTTCCTCCATTTTGCAGTGCACATACTGAGTGCATCATTGCAGAAGACCAAGAAGTTGTTAATGCATTTTTTGGTCAAGTTGACAGGTAAGAATGTTTCACCTGTCTTGTGGTTTCACTTCCAAATCTGTGCATTCTTGTCGGATAGCACTTTATCACTAAGAGATGACACAACTTAGTTAGTTCTGCCTGAATGGGAACTTTAAGCATATGTGTGGAGTGGCTGCTCTCAGAAAGTATACCAAGCAGTTTCACTTAACACCAGCTTTTCCCATTGCTCCAAAAAGTTTCTCCTAGTTTTTTTAATATTCTTACTCAAGTCATTGTATGATACCTAATCAAATTGATAATTGTTATAAACATTTGCAGTGCTGCTGTCTTTCACAATGCAAGCACAAGGTTTTGTGATGGTGCTCGATTTGGACTTGGTGCAGAGGTATAATATCACTTCAGCAACAATTATGAAAATACTGCTATATCTTGTATTCAATTCTCTTCTACTGCTCATCAGGTTGGGATAAGTACAAGTCGCATTCATGCTCGGGGTCCTGTAGGAGTAGAAGGATTGTTAACGACCAGATGGTACGAAACCTGAATCTATCTCTTGACTTAAAAATAACAATACTTTTACTTAGAGCACATCACACGGTCACCTAAAATAAGAAACTTCTTTCCTATAGAGGTCTAGGAAAAATAAAAGTGGTAAGTATTGCATGAGCCTCTTAAGTCTTAACTGATGACAAGACTTGTAGTAATATGACAGAACTCATGTAAGTCGAGTTGTATAGGAGTGGGAATAGTTCTATTTCCATTGACATTCATGTGGTAACAGTTTACTTGGTGATAATGTGCAGGATTCTGAAAGGAAGTGGACAAGTAGTGAATGGTGATAAGGGGATCATTTACACCCACAAGGACCTCCCAATTGAGCCCTAAACTATCCAAAAGTAACAGCACCTATTTCCAGCTGGTTATTTCGAGAGTGATAAAGAGAGAATAACTGAATAAGTAGCGGCGAGGCTATTAGCCTGGTGGTCTTCTGTTCTTTATATATGATTAATCGTGTATCCCCTCACAATAGTTAGCAAATTGATAGCCCATTTCAATGAAATCGTTTCTTACTATTATCTCTTCGTCTTATTGATGAAAGACTTGATCCGGCATAAAAAGACTTTCAAAATCAATTGTTAGAGACTTAATGTTATGGCAAAGACTTCATCCTGCCTTGCCTAATCAATGCCTAATTGAGACTTCATGTTATGTCACCTCCAGACTTTCGATTGTTAGGATTTTGGGTAATAATGTGATGAGAAAACTAAGAAGCTTGAAAAATACTGTCACGTAGAAATCGACAAAAACATAAAATATTACTTAAATGATCACTGTCATATCATAACAGTGCCAACATAACGCACATCAAGTTTCAATGAACTACATAAGTCTCTTCCTAAAATATAGCATTTGTTGCTTAAAGCTAGAAGTTCCATAATGACCGATATGACACTCAAACTTGAACAAACTGTTTCAGTTTCTTCAACCAATTCTTGTATTCCCTGCTGTCTTTGTTGATCATGTACTCATGCAAAAAGTTGGTTGTGCTGGGCTTAATTCCCCTGATCTCCAAGTACTTGTGGAATGACTTCTGGAGATTCTCATCCAGATCACTGCAAGCAAACATTCATGTAGTTTAGCGAACATCATACAAAACCAAAATCTTGAATCAATGTTACACAACTAACAGTTAGACGCTTACTTGAAGTCCGGCCCTTCATAGGCGATTTGATCCTCAGCAGTGTGAGGATTCTTGACTAGCAAGCTCTCAATTGCAATCTCATCAGGATAAGCATTGCAGCTAAACTCAAGAACCGGAGCCCCATTACCTTTGGAGACGGTCACGACCAATGGAATGCTCGATTGATTGGCATGCTCGTTACCATCATCATCCTCACCTTCACCAGTAACAAGATCAGGCATGTGAACTTCCACCTCAATCTTTTCGTCTTGATACGTTCTGGTTAGTTTCACAGTCTGAAATCCGGGCACATCTTCCACCTTAAAAGGGAAACCACTCGGAACCTCTTCAATCTACAACACAACAGCACCCCATCAGTGATCACTACCTCAATATCCTACATCATTCACAATGACATCCTTATATGCATAAAACACAAATAGGGTCTCTCTCTCAACTTCCAACACATACAAATCAAAGTACCCAAATCACACACAGATCAATTCTTATAATACCAACTAATTCTTACTCAATATCTCAAAATTACAGCTCCAAAACCTAATTAACCAAAACCATAAATCACAAAATCCGAACAAACCCAAATGAATTCAAACCAACACTAACAATTCCAAAGCATCAAAATCCAAACTTTAACTCATTTCAATACAAATTCTCAGAACCCAAAAAAACCCTGAAAGAAAACCTCACCTCCTGCTCATCGGTCTCCTCGGCGCACTGAATCTCGGCGTCGATGACTCGGAGAAGGCTGTCATCAGCCTTGGAGTAGAAGCGAGGGTTGGGAGCCAGAGGGCTTCCGGGCGGCGAAGCTGGAGTGGTTTATGGCGGTGAAGACGCGGCGTGGTAGTTCCGTTGGCCGCAGACGAGGCGGGAAGCTAGTGGGGCCAGAGATGAGGCCGATCGGCGAAGGATGGAAGTGAAAGCCATTGTGTTTTGAGAGGAGAAGAGTGAGGGTTTAGGGTTTTAGGGTTGAAGGTGCTTAAAGACTGTGGCTTTATAAGTGGAGGAGGTATGATTCGCTACGGTTTGGTATTTTGTGGTGAGAGATTGGGACCACTGGTGTATGTACACATCAGCTTTGGTGGGCTGATGAGTATTCTAGAGCTTGGATATTGTTTTCCACAATGTGTTTTTAAAAAGTTCATATGCCTGAAGAGAATTGAGAAATTATGAAAGTTCTTTTCGTGTCTAGATATATTGAAAGTGAAATTTGAAGCTTTAGACGACAATTTACATAAAAATATAAAGAATTGAAAGACTTTGTAACAAGATATTGGAAAATAATCGGTAAATTTTTGAAGTCTTTGTAATTTTTGTTTTTTTTTTTACAACAACATATTATTATTTAAAAAGTCTTTACTACAAAACGTGTAGATACACATGACAATATGGATAGTTAGATCAGATAACTTTACATGAGCATGAGTGACTAAGATCGCACAGAGTTACTTTTACTTTGTGCATACAGGAATTTTAGGCTTTGCTAGCCAAAACTCTTCCTCAATTACTTGTTTTCTTCCTTTTCTAGTTTGTGTGGATATGGTTTTCCTAATTGCTTTTCCTATTGGACTCCTCTCAATTCTCAAATACAAGATTCAAGGAAAAAGGGTCCCTTTTCATTTTGATATTCATATTCAGGTCCAAAAGTAAACAACCCATGTCTTCAGAGATGCAATATTTTTTCCATTTCTCTATATGTTCTTCGGCTCTATCTCAACTACAACTGTGAGAAACTGAGAATCCCACATTTCAATCCCCTTAGGAAAGTTTGATTCTTTAGATTCTTTATTAAGTGTTGATTCATAGCGGAGTATTATGAAAAGTAGAGCATATTCTTCTGTAGAGCTCAGAAAGGGGTGTTTCTAAGTTTTAAGTCAGAAGGAGAGAAGAGATGAAGGTGTTTTTTGGGAGTCCAGGAAGGATAAGTGGGCTTCTACTCAGAATTGGACAGTGCTCTTTTGCTGCTGCTTCCATTGGGGTCATGGTGTCTTCTCATGGCTTCTACAGCTCTACCGCATTTTGGTATATTATATTACTTGGTCTTCTCTATAGCTCTTTTTTGCATTTTGGTCTCAGTTCTCATCCATTTCTTCTGGTTTGTATAGTTTGTGTTATGTTTGCGTTGTTGAGTGGCGTTTGGTTTTTGTTGCTTTGTCTTTGTTCTCTATCAGGAACATTATGCAGTGTCAATTGTGCTTAGAATTTCACTGTGTGTTGTAAAGGATCAAACTTCAGTACCTGGGTTTTGTTTTTCTTGGTGTTCTGAATGTTATATGTTGTTCGTTGGCGATTTCAGATTAGTGAATTTGCAGCCAACATATATGTAAGAAAGGTTTCAGAAAGACAAATGTGTTTTACTTGTAAATAAAGCAAGAAAGAGTACCGAGAGAAACAAAAATTAGAAGATATAGAGTGCCCAGTAATCATGGATTCCCTGCTTTTTTCACCTACTATATAGAAAATGGAGGAAATGTTGGGTTTGGTAGAAGAGAAGCTTGGTAAGGTTGAGGTAGTAGGGTGAGTTTAGGAATACAGTGAATTAGTGGACAGTTTAGACTAAACATCATCCTTGTAAGAAATCCCTTTAGTTGTTAGCAGGGTTACTTTAGATTTTAGTCTCCTAGTATTTTGAAATGTTCATTAGCAGCTCCATCCAAGTTTTCAGCTTAAAAGTGGTATAACCAAATTTAATGTTATAGCCCTTTCACCTTTGTATGCCTTATTGTTCACTTACTGACGTATGCTTGAAATGGTAGTTCCTGAGCTCTTCTATGGTTGTTCTTGGCCATTTTCATCTTGATTCCTGGGGACCAATCTGTTCGTCCCACAATGTCAGGTTGAATCTGTGCATTTGAAACTTATGCCTTTACATAGAAATCTATAATCACTAAATGACGTAGAGGTGAATTTAGTTCAGAATGACTTACAGCATACCTAGGAAGTACTAGTAGTCCAAGTGTCATTGTTCAAATATACCATTCCTTCATACTGGATTTCCCTACCATTCTGCTTTCGGGCAGGGAATATTTGCTTCTTATTAACAAGTGTATATAACTATATATCCCTTGGAAAGTTAAATTCAGCTTTCCCACTTCCATAAAGGTTTGAACAAGTTTCTTGAGATAGTCTGACCAGAAAGATTCTCTTGTAGTTTTCATGTACTTATATCTGCATACACATGATTGTGCTAAATTTATCTTGTGTTTCGACTTTTGGGATAGTAGCAACTTTTGCATTTCTAACTTTTGTTTCTTAATGTATATGTCTGTGTACAACTTTGAGGGCAAATCATATTTGTGCTTATGTATTCAACTAAGGTTACCACGTGCATGTTTGTGTTAGAACTTACACTGCTAATTTTTTGGTCACACTGATCTTGATGCATATATAAGATTGTTCTCTTTATTCTATGGTTTTGATGCAAAGTGATCTGCTAAGTCTATCTGCCTTATAATTTTACGTACATTTGTGGATTCAGCTATTTAATTGCATCAATGGGGCTTGAATTCTTATGGAGCTTTGGACTTGCTTGCCTTGATTTTCATGCCTTGAGGTCAAAGAGGAGCTTGCAGAATCCTGTTTTAGTGAGCCTATTTGTTGTTGGAGACTGGGTAAGTTTCTGAACTCATGAAGTCTATGTTTATACCCGTGTGTGCTGACCAAGGCATATTTAGCATCCTTAGTCTCATTGGTTATGCATCATGGAAATGGAGCTGTTGGATGGATGTACAGGGAAACTTTTTGGAGACTAGATATGAGTTAGAAATGACTTTTTTTTTACCCTCCTGAATCTTTTCCTGACAATGCAAAAAAAAAAAAAAAAGTAAACAAGAGATTTGTTTGTTCTTTTCCTGATAATGTAAACTGAAGTGTTATACCAGTTGTCCTTTTATTTCAAATGCAAAGAATTGTTGCTGATAGACGGAACAATTGGATATTTAAGAACAACTTAGTGAAACTGCAGCTTAAAATCATTGAGGGAAAAAAAACATTGTCAGGCTAAAGTTGAATCTGACTCTGTTACTCTTGAACTTGTTAAATTACGAAAGAGCAATGGAATTTTCTGACTCTTGAATTTTGGTGATTGTGTAATGCTTACTTGGAAGAAGCATAATGTCATAAAAGAGGGTTCTTAATATGTTTGAATTAGAACAGCTTAATTTTTATTTCCCAAAACTAGGGCTCTTGTGCATGAATGTAGATTCATAGTAGTGCTTCGAGCGTGGCTTGTTATATAAGTTGCAAATAGACTAAATACAAGCAAGCCATCACGTTATAGACTGGGTTCCTTGTGTAGTTCAAGCACTTTGCTTGTTAAGATATGAAGCAGCCTTATCATTAAATGTGTAGTTAGTTAACTAACCCTGTGTTTAACAAAAATGAAAATGCAGGTGACGGCTACTCTTTCACTGGCAGGTGCATGCTCATCAGCTGGGGTGGTAGTACTGTACTCGAGAGACTTGGATTACTGCGGAAAGATGCTTCCATGCACCAGGTTCCAAATCGGGGTGGCTTTCGCTTTTATCTCATGGTTCCTCCTCGCTGTTTCCTCACTTGTCATGTTTTGGCTGCTAGGTGCAGTGTAAAAGACAACAATTTATACCAACTTCACAAACAACTTACTGTTTGATATTCCTTTGTAAATCTAATGAGACACACATCAAAACAGACCACTTTTGACTCTTGATGAGTATATCTGAGAGCAAATTTTGCTACAGATTTCTGAGTCCATGGAGTTATAAAGTCTTGTAATTGGATTTTGGATCCATGATTTAAGAATGAGCACGTGTTTTAGTTTTCTAATGGAAGTAGGTCTGGAAATCTTATACATTATACAATCTTATTTCGCTCAATTATTGCCTCTGTCTCTGTAGCTTTTCACATGGTAGACCTCCCATTCCCCATCGTTTTCCTCCTCCTTTTCCTTTCTAAATTTCATTCTTGTTTTTAATTGTCACTTGAGGACAAGATGATGACAGTATGGATCATTTGACAGTGGCTTGTTATTTTCACTGAAGTATCTATCTTTTTTTTTTATTAAAGTATCTATCTTGCCAACACTCATTGTTCATAAAAAATGAAAGCCATGATAGGATTTGTCTGTCAAATTTAGCTGGATTAAGATGGCTGAAGTGTTCCTGCCACATAGAACTGTAAGACAACAATCACAACACCTAGAGCTGTTTCTTTGGTTCCCAGAGGGCCAAATTTGCTTTTTTAGGTCACAATCTCAGTGATGGTAATGAACAAGCAATTATGAGACGGGATGAACTTTATCACTAAACGATTAGCAACAGATTTGCAAAAAATAAACCAAAAACAGTTCAAAATATGCCACCGACACTCTCAAGAGAATCTTATTGGGTAATCGAAGAGATCCCAGCACTAAAAACATAGTACCCACCAGTGACCACTGCCAATTTTAATAACAAAAATGAGTGATGTACTCATAAAAGAATTCAAGCTTGATAAGTTACAAAGCCAGAGAAACAAACCTTGATAATTTATTCCTATATACATACAATACTACATATTGCACAACAATCAAGTCAAAGAAGACAATGACCCTTCAAACATAACAAGGAGCACAGAACCTTTACACTGAGCAAGAAAAGAATAGGAAAAAAGAAAAATGCATTTAGGACAAACTAAGTTACTAACTCTCTAGACACATTCTGTGATTCCTTGAAAACAAAACAAGAGCATACCCTCACATAACAATCTCTGGCTTCAAAATACTCGACTTGATTTCTTTGTGAGGCAAAACCACACCTCCGTTGCTGTAGATTTCATCACTTACGTGAACATCTTCACCGAGGATAGTCATGTTCTCCACACGAGCCCATTGTCCAACAGTGGAGTGCCATCCAATGATACTGCCGGAAATGCAAGCATGCTTCTTGATCCGAACACCACGCATTACTGTGCAGCGAGAAAGTCTAACTCCTGATTCGACCACACAACCGGGACCAATTGCAACATCTGGTCCAATCAGGCACCCCTCACCAATCGTAGCAGTCTCATCAACCAAAACATTTCCCACGATGTGAGTGCCTTTGGCCAACTTAGATGAAGACTTCTTCCTCAACGAGTCTAAGTACAGTCTCAGGCCTGTGATATAATCCTTTGGCTGTCCAATGTCCATCCAAAACCCTGGGAGGACCATTGCAAAGAGCTTATTCTCTGATGCAATCTTTGGGAAAACCTCTTTCTCAATTGAGGTTGGTCTCAGTTGAATACGATCAAGAACTTCAGGATTTAACAAATATATTCCAGCATTGATTTTGTTGCCAACAAACAATTTTGGTTTCTCCACAAATTTCTCCACTTTCCCTGTAGACTCTTCCAAAACCACCACTCCATATTTTGATGGCTCATCCACCTGCATGATAAGAAGACATTAATTTCCAGGCCAGTTCATTTAAAAGTTTCGACAACACTTCCAACAACAAAAAAATGCAAATTATCAAATAAAATTATAATAGGGAATTACCTTGGTCACCATTATAGATGCCTCTCCTCCATGGGATTTATGGAATTCAATCATTTCTTTTAGTGGGTACTCACTGATAACATCACTGTTAAGGACAAAGAAGGGTTCACCAGATTGGTCTATCAGTTTGTCCCTAGCAAGAGCAAGAGGACCAGCAGTGCCTAGGGGTTCAGTCTCTTGTGAACAAGTGATCTTGATCCCAACCTTTGTCTCAAACTCTTTTAAGAAATTCAGCATCACCTGTGAAAATAAGAATGAGTATAAGTAATCAATAAAATTTCAGTAGCATCAAAAGCTTCACTAACTGAAAAAAAAAAATTGAAAATACATGATGACACGCATCATTTACCTCTGGTTGGTAATTGATAGCCAGAACCACTTCAGTCACACCAATTGCCTTCAGCGCCTCGATCTGGAAAAAAAATGTACCAATGCATTATTTATGGGAGAGCTCGTGACATAATACAACATCTCTGCGCAGGCAAATACCGTCATTTTTTTTTATTAAACAACTTCATCTTTTACTTTTTAATCTCTATATTTCCATGACATAGGAATGAAGATCATGAAATTGTACCTGATGCAGGATCATGGGTTTGTTGGCAAAGTCAACAAGTGGCTTAGGGACACTAAGTGTCAATGGCCTCAAACGTGTTCCAAAACCTCCAACGAGAATAAGTGCCTTCATCTTGATATGTCCTCTGCTTTCCCTGATATTAACACAGTCAGAATACCCTCTACAATATCAAAAAGTGACAGTAAAAGAAAGATGCTATCAAGAAACAAGAACACGTTCCAGGCTGGATGTTTTAATGAAAACAAAGGCTAATCGTTTTGCATCAGAATCCAGTAGAAAGAAGACTGTTGCTTCAAGTACACTACACAAAGCTTAAACCTCTTATATATTTCTTTTGCTCACTTGCCAGCTTAATCATCAATTAAAAAGAAAAACAATTCTTGATCCCCCCAGATCTTGATAACGAAATAGCACCAAAATTCAGCCACAGAAACAAACAAAACCGACGAAACCTCATAGACAACATGATTCACAGTGCATTAATCAAGATACAAACAAAGCCACATTACTTCCAAGGTGTCTAATTCCCTGCCCCGCCATACTGCCTTATCTTGAACCAAATTGAACCATTAGATCGCAAATAAATCAACATATCAATCACCGTTAGTATCGGATCTGACCATTACCATCAACGCGAATCGAATTGTAACCAAAATCATGAATCGAAACAAAACAAATCAAATGATACACACACCAATGCCCTGCGCATTGTCCAATCCAGCTCAAACAGATCAAAAAAATCTCAAATGTTTGACCAGGACTACTCAATCAATCTCAATTTACCTCGGATCTCAGCGAATCACACAAACCCCGAAACAGAGCCCGAAACCGGAGAAATAGAGCTCGTGAATGGAGGAGGGCGGCGAGGCCGGTGTGACCCTAACGGTTTTGATTATCCGTCAGGGTAATGGAAGAAGAAGAACCAGAAGAGAGGAGAGAATAGATGAAGCTGGTTGGTTCTGCTGGAAGGCGTTTCTTTTTTCTTGGATGCTGGTTAACATCAGCGTCCCTCTATCCATTTATATACCCGCCCACATTAACGAACCCCCTTTTATTTTTCTTTTTCTTTTTTCTGGCGGATATTTTAATCGGGTTTGAGTGAATTTCCGATTAAGCGTGTTCACGTCCGCCCTTTGTTTGGGACTTGGCGGGCGCAATTTCGGGGCTGTTTCGTAATCTCGTCTCCTTCTTCTGTGGATAAATTAGTACCTTTCGATTTGTTTTTGTTTTGGCGAAAATTATTTAGATTCTAGAAATTGAGATACGGTCATGGTCCTTTCATTTAGTAGGATTTTACTTTTTGGCCAATCAGAGTGAGAATGACGATGAAATGTGATGTTGATAGAGTTTCACTTCGAATAGCTTTGGGATTTTACATCTTGCATAATGGTATCAATGTTTCAAAACGAGAGTGTTTGAGGCGATGATTTGTCTAAGTGTTATGTTTCATAAGTTTTGGGACGTAAATTATTCATACATGTAGAAATAACTAATAATAATATTCTTTTATAGATATCCTCAAGACGTTTTTGGTGAAATCTTGCACGATTCACGCCTAAGACATACATGCGTAAAGCGATGCTATAAAAACTAAATTAAAATATATTGTTAAATAACAACATTTATTATAAAAACAGAACTTTTAGTTTATACATGCATGCCACTCCATAGCATGCTCCTTGCTGCACTTTTGTTTGGGGGAGGAGCAGTGACGAAGAAAGCATTGAAGTGCAATCTGTTTCCTAACATGTAAGAGATGCTCTTTTAAGTATCTCTAAGAAAAGATTAGTTAAAATTTCTGTTTAGGCGATAAATTTATATTTCTCGGTTTGCTGGTTTTTAGAATGTTATTATGTGAACAACCATAATTGTCGAATAACATTCTAAGTTGATTTCTTTAAAAAGTTTCGAAGTTGTATCAATCTCGAACAACAATAAAATCTATGTGCTGATTTATCTCTTTATATAAATGTTATACCATAAGTACGAGATTCTCCAAGTGAAAGTGAGTTTTCATTTGGGAGAATGGTGAAGGAGTATCTTCTACTAATTTTTAAGCTATAGATGCTTAGAAGAACAGAAATAGAAAAAATTAGACCACTAATTAAGCTTCGGAAGAGGAGCTACTCTAAAATATTAGTACATTGACTTTAATCAACTTTGATTAATCTGCCGTGTGAAGCTGTAACTCAATGGATTAAAGTGTTAAACTAGTAGACTATACACTTCAAAGTTCAAAGTGTAACAGTAAAATAGAAAGTGGTAAACGATTAATGATGTGATTGAAGAAGATGCAGTTTTCAAATAATACTATTTGCCTTCAACATCAAGTAGCAACTTGAGGCCAGATTTGCCAACTGGGCAAAGCATATTCCACATAAGATTCAAGCACCTACCGACCCAGATTGAATTGTGCGTTTAATACAAGATCCACATAATTCGAAACAGAAATGTGACCCGAAATCAATGCTAAGTATAATTCCAGTTAATTTCACTTTCAGCCTCCTCCACTTTGCTTGGTTCTCACAGAAAATAGCGACCGTCAATGTGCATCTAAACAAAGTTTGATGATACAAGAGCGAAAATGAGGATCAAATTGAAGCATATAAACTAAAACAGAAATGCATTTAATGTGATTTAGTGAATAACGTCAGTAACTAACTCGGTTGGGTAAATAATTCCGAAGTTAGAGGTTGTTTATGTCGGCTAACGTCACAATTAAATATTAGTAAGGAAATAGACAATCGTGATTTATTTCCAATATATGTCACTCGGTTAAAAAGCTTATCGATTACATATGTTCTATTTCTTTTTGTGAATAGGCGGGAAAAAAAACTCCACACGTAACCTTACGATTTACCAAGTTTTTCACATAGCCTTCAAAAGAAAATTTCATGAGTCCAACACTTCGAATATGTGTGTTCTTAAAAGTTCTGGTTGTTCCTCTTCACAAGTTTAATATGTGATGTAGGTCTTCATGCAAGTGACCTAACTATAGTAGTTGACCTTTTAGGATCCCTGCTTTGACCAAAGATCAAGTCATATATATTTGGCTATGCTCCATTGCTATTCCTCCAAGCATTGGCTGCCCTATATTCTGCACTTTTTCCTTTAAGTGTGATCACACCAACCCAAAATGGGTATGTGAATATGAACTCAAGCCCCAAATCCTAGTCATTGTTTCCCTTTGCATATTTTGTCAAAGAAGGCATGCATATATTCGTTTTCTGAGCTAACCTTGAGTATCAAAAAACACGAGTAAGAATCACCAATCTAATATATAATCTATAAATCTTATCTTCAACTACAATTCATCATATTGGTAGCTTAGCTAGTTGAACAGTTAGGACAACTCATGCCAACACAAGATGTTTTCTGTGGGCGCCTCTTGTACTTTGCTGCATCTTCTGGCAAATTAAAAGATGATATAAAATGCATGTGCTGATCTACATAAGTTGGTGCTCCAACATATGCAGCCGGAATTTATATCGGAAGTCGTTTATCGTGTGCCTAGCTCAATAAGATTATGCACCGGCACCGGACTCCTGTGTATTGACTATTAAACTGAGGATCAGTATATAGTATATGTCTTGCTTCATATCGTTACTAACTTGCTATAAACTTTCTTCAATACTCAGATATATAGGTCCATTATTTTCAGTCTGAGTTGGAATTAGAGAACTGCAGGATATGACATAAGATAGGAACCAGGCAACCATTACATCTAGAATTGGCAGATTAAGACAATGTAGACAGTTTATATCTAACTCGGTCATTTTGTTCTTTCTTGGTCAGCCAAATAATGGAAGAACAATGCTTTTAGATGAATTTTAGTTGTGCCAGAGCTTTCTAGGCATATGAATGACAGTTTTAGTTCCACCCAAGTTCGGATTGAGCTCCTCTGCAGTAACTTAAAGTTCATAAAATCTTGATCCTTCATCTAATCTTATGGTCATATAGTTGCCACATCATCTAATATCACATTTAGATGTTTCCACCCAAGTTCATATTTTGGTAAAAGTTTGACAGATGTGAAAGTTGGGTCAGAGCTATTTAGGCATCACTTTGTGTCATCACTAAGACCATCTACCTCTCTGACCAGAAACCCCAAATGGTTCATAGAGTTGATTGCAACTAATATACTGCTTATGACCAGAAACTGAAACTGTATCACAATCCCAATTTTCAAGCAAAGATTATTGCACTTTATTTGGGTTTGCATACCCTTCTCTCAAGCTCAAGTTGTACTAAATTACTGATTACTACTACACACACAAAACCAGGCATACCACACTTGCCTCTTTATAAACACTAGTGCATCAACTTCTGCTAAATACATAACCATACTAGATAGACACCTAGAACAACTGCTAATCCTAGTACAGCACAAACTAGCAATATGAACTAGTCGTCGACAACCTTTGATGTGGCAATGCTTGTAATGTACTCAATCTCCTCCACGACTTCTTTCATCGAAGGCCTATTCTGTCTGCGTTCCTCCAAGCAACCCAATGCCAAGAACCCTAGTGCCTTCATGGTGTCCAGCTCCAAAGCTGTAGCTCCTTCCTTCAGCATTGGATCAATTGCATCGATAAGCTTCTCTTCCGCCATCAGCCTCTGCACATAAACTGCAAGGTTCACATCATCGGCGTCCCTGTTGAAATCTATAGCTATCTGAGAGGACATCAGCTCTAATAGCACAACACCAAAGCTATAAACATCACTCTTGTCAGTCAATTGATAGTTTCTGTAATATTCAGGATCAAGGTATCCGAGAGTTCCCTGAGCACATGTTGAGATGTGACTCGTATCAGTATGAGCCAATCTTGATAAGCCGAAATCAGCAACCTTGGCATTCAATTTATAATCAAGCAGAATGTTACTAGATTTCACGTCATGGTGATAGATTGGAGGCACTGCTGAGAAGTGAAGATAAGCAAGACCCAGTCAAGTTTAGTATATATCATGAAATTTAGTATCACGTATATATCAAGTTTTCGAGTTTACATGCACCAATTAATGGAATATGTTGCAGGGAGGATCTGGAAATGCCAGCGACATCACGTTTGAGAACATTGACATGCATAATGTTACCAACCCAATCATAATAGACCAATACTACTGTGACAGTAAGAAACCATGTAAAGATCGAACAGGTAAACAAATTAAATGCAGTACTAATTCGATAATAACAATTGATTTATTTTGGTTAATTATTTTGATAATTTCTTGGTCAACTAGAATCACAGAAATCGGCAGTTCAAGTGAAAAATGTAGTGTACAAGAACATCAAAGGGACGAGTGGCTCCGATGTTGCTATCAAGCTTGATTGCAGCAATTCAAGAGCTTTCCTTGTCAGGGGATTGTGTTGCAAGACATTAAACTTGAGCATGAAGGAGGGAAAAAAGCTAAAGCATTATGCAACAATGTTAATTTCACCAGTATCGGGGTTGTTTCCCCAATTTGTTCTCAATCAAGCAAAATTGTGAGTCGATGAATAAGCTGCAAATATCGATGTCTACGCATTCTCTGATCATTGTCAAATGTATTTGTCAAAAGGTGGTATATGATAGTCAATAGCAATCTAGGTTTTGCAGCTGATCGAAGGTGCATGTTATCATTAGTTAATGAAATTTTACATAATCAAAATAAACAGCATCCTTAAAATTAACGTACATAACTAATTAAGTGTTTTACAATTTGATGTTTGCCATAGTCCAAATCGGTGTTCGACTGCTCATCTTGATTAGTGTTCCTGCATCTTCAAAGGGAACATATTTTTGATCTGTCAGGTCACATACACCGAAATCACGAGGACGACGAAAACGATCAAAAGATAAAAGCTCCCAATCGTGTATGAAGTATATGCAATTCCTCTTACACCCAGGAAAATCAGAAGCCATCACAGATATTACCGAGTCCCCAAGAAAGAGAGCCACGTCCCCCAAAGTATCTATCGGTGCCCACTTACGATGATAGGCATCCAACTTGAAAACTATGAACCCCACCGTTAGGCGAGGGCGATGTCGTCGTTGACTGGTTCGCATGTATCTAATAACCATCACTAGTCCTTCACTTGACTCCACCAAATATGTCTTCAACATAAATAAGCCCACGTCTTCAAAAGTTTCTGCAACCAATGTAAAATTGAGCTGACTTGTTGTAGTAATGTCACAAGAAAAACCTCGATTCTTAGAATCAAGGGCATACAGTTTATCTTCAGCATAAATAATCTCATAAACACGTTCAATAATCCCTGCGTCAATATAAGTCCATCTTGTATCTCCATGAAGTCTGATAAAAGCCAGCCGACCACGATCTGCATATGAGACCACAACGGTGCAATCTTTTGCACTTGAGACTGGATCTGCTGAAATAATCGAAAATTATACAGCGCACCCGGGTGCGCCGTGCACCCGTCCATCTCCGCCGTCCATTTTGAAAAAGTCAAAAGTCCGCGTCAAATGGACGGCGGAGATGGACGGGTGCGCTGAATACGCTCTCCTGAAATAATAGCCTTGTTCACAAAATATTCATGATATCTAGTCCACTTAGTTCTATAGCGTTCATCAGACATCTCTGGAGGGTGTAGTGGAGGAAGGTCAAAAGTTGAATTTTCTCTAGTAGGTCTGCTCCCTACAACTTTTGAGAAAGGATTTATAAGGGTTACTATGAAATTGTCATCCATAGCTATCAACCATCCTTTAGAAAACCCGCAAAAACGTGTGTTTGGCAATTCCACTTGCAAATTAAGAACTTTTTGATTCGTCATGTCGCATAAGTTCCATATCTTCTCTTCACCCGAATAAGTTAAGAGCATTGGAGCCGAGTGTTCTCGTGAATTGTCCTTGGCCACAAAGTTCCATGACCTACAAACAACACTAAACCGCACATAGTCTGATGGTGACGTTAATCGATGTAAAATTAAACCCAAGAGGTTATCAGACAGCTCTGCCCAGTCTAAGAATTCCATGTTTTCCTATTTTACAAGTTAATTACAGGCGTGTGTGTATATATAGGAGTCAAAAGAAATTAATTCTACAAAGTTTGGGAATCCTAATTATACACAGTAATTTACCTACTCATGTAAAGAATAGGAAAACAAACATGCACGTCTCTAATAAAAACTACATATTGATCATCTGTTTCGCTCTTGTGCTTCTCGTTGGGCCTCCTATGTGAAATACTTGGTTAATCTACATGGATTGTTATACCACTTCATAGTATAATATAGTTTTATTTCGTTTGGTTGTGGCTCGCGGTTTCTGCTTATATGGGGTAATCAGGTTAGTTCACCTTGGAAGGGAAGTTTCCACAGTTGTTGCAAACAACTGAAAAGAGCTTTCTTGTCCGTCTCTATTATAGAACTGCTATGAAGTTCATAGATTGAAGATATGAACTACTTTTAGCACTTTGAATAAAATACTATGAAATTTTATCTACTGGATTAGTTATGAAATTGCAGGCTATTAAAACTTAGCTTTGCCATGAACTGTATGCTCTAATTCTTCAATTTTGGGCGTGTGCATTATTTCTGCTGTATTATATGTAGATGTTCCATACAAGAAGTGCCACTACACTTTTTTATATCTGACAAAATTTAATCATAGATATCTACAAGAACTACATTGTCCCTTTCTTATGTGTTTGCCTTGATTTTAAAACAGACTCCGCATCATCATCCAACACCAATGATAATACAGAAATGTTCAAACTTGAGCCTGTGAGAAGGTGTATTCCATCAGCGTTGGTTGTTGGCAGCATCCTGGGTAGATTCTGTAAGTTCATCTTGTTCTTTTGGAGATTTTAGATACTCTGTTGTCTGTTCCACGTTTCTTGAAGGTTGATTTTTTCTTTTGTTATGGAATTACCAATTCTGGTAACTTGATTATCTATGTAGTTGGCAACTTCAACTGCCTTAAATAATGCCTCTTTTCACTCTTTCTACATTTCCTGCACCCTAAATTTTTAAGGTCTAAGCTACGCAAGTTTATTCAGAACTTCAGTTTTTTTTCTGTGTAGCAGAAATGTGCAGAAAGATGTTATTGGCAATCAATGAAAATGTCTTTCCAATCGGAAAATGCATCCTAATGTGGAAACTGGGGAGGGTGTAAGTTAGGTATAAAAGGGAAAAACTTTCAGATCAATGTAATGGGCATTTTTTTCCGTAGATTATATAAACGTACTACAGCCTTCTTAGATTGTGCTACATTGGAACACAACAGTAGTCTAACATTAAGACACAGCTAGCGTGCTTGCTGCTAGTTAATTTCATGTGATGTAGTTTTTTGGTTTCTACTGTGGCTTTTGTCTGTTGTTGACCTGTGGTCCACTTTTGTTGCATATATTCTGCCAGATATGGAGCTATTTGATATCATCTTTGATTTTGACTTAGCAAAAGCAGTGTCACCTTGCATAATATGGATTCCAAATATTCTACAATTGTTTTGCCAGTTAAATCTAATTAGGATTTGAGTCATACAGAAAAATGAAAGATGACTATATTCTCGATTCTGTTCAGTACTTCATCTATATAGTTTCCGATGCTAGCATTACTAGGCATGTTAGCACTTCTTGCGAGTTTAACGAGTACTAACATGTCTATTGGAAATCTGAAATATCGATTGGGCATTCTGAGCCCCCATCACTGCAATTTGTTAATTAACATGAGACAAATATATTTGCTGAAGTTAAATAACTTATAGTGATATTTTACACCTGAAAGTGCTTGCATGATCCTACCGTTCTCATTGAAATCATAAATTTTGGTCTATGAAGTTGCTCTAATTCTCATATTGCATACTGAGTATTTTGTGTCCTAGAAATTATAGTCTTTTGTGTCCTAGAAATTACTTAGTGAATGCTGTATTTCTATTTATTTTCTATTGCAGAGTTCCCGTATGTTAAGACCAGCGAGACAACACCTGACATTAGGGTCACTTGGCGGCTCTCCTGCAATTCTTCACTCTTTGGCGATGCAAGCGGTTTTTCGTGGTTTTAAGGATACAAGAACTCCTTTAGATGCTACAAGTAAGCTCTCAGATGGCCACTTTCGTGGCTTAAAAATTTAACTGCAATATGTGGCCACTGCACAGATGAGCATGACACACTAAAACAGTCTGTTCATTAGCTGTTGCAATAAGCACGATGGTTTCAAGAATTTGTGTTCAAAAATAGAATTCTCTTCTCTTATTATATCATCTTGAGGCCTTTCAGATTACAATGCTACATAATTGGATGAGAGTAATTTATAACCATAGATTTGGAAACTACAAATCATTCATCTATCTAGGACATCATTTGTGCCTTCAAATTTTCTTGTCTTCATCCTCTCATCTTATCAATTTGATCATAGTCTCACTTTCTGGAGTCTGGACTCGGCTGTAAGTTTTCAACCTCCCTTCATTCATTATAGAATGATGACATTGCTTTCAGTTTCATATTTGAAATCCGAGATTCATCTTTTTTTCCCATTTAAATGCGAGACTGCGGGTGATTCTTAAACTGATTCAAGAGTAAATAGATGTTGGAAAATTTAATATATATTTCTTTAATTATGGATGAATAATTTAGTGAAAAGGTGTGAAGTAAAAATAGATGTAATTTACTATGAAATGAGAGATCATGACTGTTCACAAAAGACACTTTTGGTGAAATGTCATATCCCTTCCATAAGTCATCTTACATCTATAAATATATATCACACCATATTCTAAATAATCATTCATAGAATTTATCTCTCCTCCTCTCCTTTACATACGAGTCATTCCATTATTTTGAAATTCAAATGAGTCTTTTCAAGTGAGAGTTCAAACACAATGTTAGTTCGATGTTCTTGGGGTTTGGAGTGCTACTACCACAAAAAGAAGGTCGTTGTATCCTAGGAGACGTTTACCAAGTAAACCTTGAAGCACTGATGAGGAGGCAATTTCGTCTTAAGGACATAGAACCAAGTTCTGGACTCGACCAAAAAGAAGGTCGTTGTATCCTAGGAGACGTTTGCCAAGTAAACCTTGAAGCACTGATGAGGAGGCAATTTCGTCTTAAGGACATAGAACCAAGTTCTGGACTCGACCAAATGGTTTAAGGTTTTCCTAACTTTTATTGGTTTTAATTTGATTACTTTTACATGCTTAAATGATCTTTTTATCTTCTTAATTATTATATCAATTAAACCACATCTTATCCAACAATAGAAAACCGGGTGAAGGTCCTACAAGATACGAATATAGAGCACCTTTTGCTCATAGGCAGAAATAGAGCACTTGTACTGCATCTTTACTGGGAAAGTTTTACCTATTGAAGCCATTGTACAGTTGTGGGAGATGCAGTAAACATCATTTTGGACCCTATATTAATGTTTGTGCTCCATATTGGAATTAGTAGTGCAGTGATAGCCCACGTCAACTCTCAGCAAGCTTTACCTATGGCTAATAATGATTCAATATTAGAAGTTCGTACCCTTTTGCCAAAACTTCTTTTTCATGTCAATGCAATTATTTCCCTCTGCTGTCTTGTTGCTGCTTTACTAGTTAATTGCTATGTGATTAGTGTAATTTAATTGAGAACCCTTCTAGTGAGGACCTTTAAGTTGAGAACTTGGTGAAGATTTTTCGGTTTATAATTTAAAAGACCTATTTTTCGATCACATCTTGGCATCTCATCCGTTCAATTTTTAGGTCTATATGTGTAGATTAACTCTACAAATTTTCAGCCAAATCGGTGATCGTTAAGGTAACAAACTAGATCAAATGAACGAACGAACCAAATATGTTAAACATGAACCGTTTAAGTTCATAATTGGTAAATCACACTTACGAATGTCTTAACAATTTTTAATATGGCTGAAAATTTACAAAAATGATCTACTCATAAATACCTATAAACTGAACGGTCAAGATGTGGATATAAGATCGAAAGGTGGGATAAGCCAAAAAATCCTCACCAAGTCCTCAACTTAAGGGTCCTCGCTAGAAGAGCTACCTAATTTAATATCTCCTTTGCAGTTATAGAGAATAAACAGACAAGTTTACGTCCTTAACCCAGACATCAAAAAGATCTACGAATTAAGCAATCTTCAGAAAATGGTTAAGGTTATTTATTTATTTATTATTATTATTTTTTCACAAGTAGTGAACCAGCTCGTGATTGATCCGCTTTGCAGATTTTTTTACTTCTCTCATCTACTCTCATCTCTTGCCCATCTTTTAAATGATGTACTACAATGAAATGCTGGACTAGGTCATTACGTACCAAATAGAGAGGTAAAAAAGAGACAACCAGCCAGTCATAAGGCAAGTAATACTAAAATTGGGATGTCAATAATAAAGAGAGGTAAAAAGAGACAACCAGCCAGCCATAAGGCAAGTAATACTAAAATTGGGATGTCAATAATAAGTATTAGCACAAGGCACAAGTAAGGACTTGATGTGTATGAGTGACTTGTGAACTGGCACAGTCTACAAATTTTGAGTATAAATAGAGCTTCAAAGCGCAGAGAAGAGAGCAAGTACAGTAGAGAAAGCAGAGAAAACAGAGGAGACAAATTGTGATAGAGAAAACAGAGTAGAGTGAAACAGAGAAGACTAGTTGTGAATAACTTGGTACCAAATAGAGAGGTAAAAAAGAGACAACCAGCCAGCCATAAGGCAAGTAATACTAAAATTGGGATGTCAATAATAAAGAGAGGTAAAAAGAGACAACCAGCCAGCCATAAGGAAAGTAATACTAAAATTGGGATGTCAATAATAAGTATTAGCACAAGGCACAAGTAAGGACTTGATGTGTATGAGTGACTTGTGAACTGGCACAGTCTACATATTTTACGTATAAATAGAGTTTCAAAGCGCAGAGAAGAGAGCAAGTACAGTAGAGAAAGGAGAGAAAACAAAGGAGACGAATTGTGATAGAGAAAACAGAGTAGAGTGAAACAGAGAAGACTAGTTGTGAATAACTTGGTACCAAATAGAGAGGTAAAAAAGAGACAACCAGCCAGCCATAAGGCAAGTAATACTAAAATTGGGATGTCAATAATAAAGAGAGGTAAAAAGAGACAACCAGCCAGCCATAAGGCAAGTAATACTAAAATTGGGATGTCAATAATAAGTATTAGCACAAGGCACAAGTAAGGACTTGATGTGTATGAGTGACTTGTGAACTGGCACAGTCTACATATTGAGTATAAATAGAGCTTCAAAGCGTAGAAAAGAGAGCAAGTACAGTAGAGAAAGCATAGAAAACAGAGGAGACGAATTGTGATAGAGAAAACAGAGTAGAGTGAAACAGAGAAGACTAGTTGTGAATAACTTGGTACCAAATAGAGAGGTAAAAAAGAGACAACCAGCCAGCCATAAGGCAAGTAACACTAAAATTGGGATGTCAATAATAAAGAGAGGTAAAAAGAGACAACCAGCCAGCCATAAGTCAAGTAATACTAAAATTGGGATGTCAATAATAAGTATTAGCACAAGGCACAAGTAAGGACTTGATGTGTATGAGTGACTTGTGAACTGGCACAGTCTACATATTTTGTGTATAAATAGAGCTTCAAAGCGCAGAGAAGAGAGGAAGTACAGTAGAGAAAGCAGAGAAAACAGAGGAGACGAATTGTGATAGAGAAAACAGAGTAGAGTGAAACAGAGAAGACTAGTTGTGAATAACTTGGTACCAAATAGAGAGGTAAAAAAGAGACAACCAGCCAGCCATAAGGCAAGTAATACTAAAATTGGGATGTCAATAATAAAGAGAGGTAAAAAGAGACAACCAGCCAGCCATATGACAAGTAATACTAAAATTGGGATGTCAATAATAAGTATTAGCACAAGGCACAAGTAATGACTTGATGTGAATGAGTGACTTGTGAACTGGCACAGTCTACATATTTTGAGTATAAATAGAGCTTCAAAGCGCAGAGAAGAGAGCAAGTACAGTAGAGAAAGCAGAGAAAACAGAGGTGACGAATTGTGATAGAGAAAACAGAGTAGAGTGAAACAGAGAAGACTAGTTGTGAATAACTTGGTACCAAATAGAGAGGTAAAAAAGAGACAACCTGCCAGCCATAAGGCAAGTAATACTAAAATTGGGATGTCAATAATAAAGAGAGGTAAAAAGAGACAACCAGCCAGCCATAAGGAAAATAATACTAAAATTGGGATGTCAATAATAAGTATTAGCACAAGGCACAAGTAAGGACTTGATGTGTATGAGTGACTTGTGAACTGGCACAATCTACATATTTTGAGTATAAATAGAGCTTCAAAGCGTAGAAAAGAGAGCAAGTAGAGTAGAGAAAGCATAGAAAACAAAGGAGACGAATTGTGATAGAGAAAACAGAGTGGAGTGAAACAGAGAAGACTAGTTGTGAATAACTTGGTACCAAATAGAGAGGTAAAAAAGAGACAACCAGCCAGCCATAAGGCAAGTAATACTAAAATTGGGGTGTGAATAATAAAGAGAGGTAAAAACGACAACCAGCCAGCCATAAGGCAAGTAATACTAAAACTGAGATGTCAATAATAAGTATTAGCACAAGGCACAAGTAAGGACTTGATGTGTATGAGTGACTTGTGAACTGGCACAGTCTACATATTTTGAGTATAAATAGAGCTTCAAAGCGCAGAGAAGAGAGCAAGTACAGTAGAGAAAGCAGAGAAAACAGAGGAGACGAATTGTGATAGAGAAAACAGAGTAGAGTGAAACAGAGAAGACTAGTTGTGAATAACTTGGTACCAAATAAAGAGGTAAAAATGAGACAACCAGCCAGCCATAAGGCAAGTAATACTAAAATTGGGATGTCAATAATAAGTATAGTGGTAAAAAGAGTCAACCAGCCAGCCATAAGGCAAGTAATACTAAAATTGGGATGTCAATAATAAGTGTTAGCACAAGGCACAAGTAAGGACTTGATGTGTATGAGTGACTTGTGAACTGGCACAGTCTACATATTTTGAGTATAAATAGAGCTTCAAAGCGCAGAGAAGAGAGCAAGTACAGTAGAGAAAGCAGAGAAAACAGAGGAGACGAATTGTGATAGAGAAAACAGAGTAGAGTGAAACAGAGAATACTAGTTGAGAATAACTTGGTACCAAATAGAGAGGTAAAAAAGAGACAACCAGCCAGCCATAAGTCAAGTAATACTAAAATTGGGATGTCAATAATAAGTATTAGCACAAGGCACAAGTAAGGACTTAATGTGTATGAGTGACTTGTGAACTGGCACAGTCTACTTATTTTGAGTATAAATAGAGCTTCAAAGCGCAGAGAAGAGAGCAAGTACAGTAGAGAAAGTAGAGAAAACAGAGGAGACGAATTGTGGTAGAGAAAACAGATTAGAGTGAAACATAGAAGACTAGGTCATAGGTTCAAACCTCACAACATATGTAGGGTGTGTGAGTTATTAATAAAAAAGTTTTAAAAAAAAAATGGACAAAAAGCATAGCTCAGTGGTAAGCTGCTTCACCTGCATCCGTTAGGTCGCGGGTTCGAGTCTCCTGGGGTTAAGTGGGGAACCACTATTGATCCTCTTTTATAAAAGAGGTAAAAAAATAATAAAAAAAATAAAAAAAGACTAGTTGTGAATAACTTGGTACCAAATAGAGAGGTAAAAAAGAGATAACCAGCCAGCTATAAGGCAAGTAATGCTAAAATTGTGATGTCAATAATAAAGAGAGGTAAAAAGAGACAACCAGCCAGCCATAAGGCAAGTAATACTAAAATTGGGATGTCAATAATAAGTATTAGCACAAGGCACAAGTAAGTACTTGATGTGTTTGAGTGACTTGTGAACTGGCACAGTCTACATATTTTGTGTATAAATAGAGCTTCAAAGCGCAGAGAAGAGAGCAAGTACAGTAGAGAAAGGAGAGAAAACATAGGAGATGAATTGTGATAGAGAAAACAGAGTAGAGTGAAACAGAGAAGACTAGTTGTGAGTAACTTGGTACCAAATAGAGAGGTAAAAAAGAGACAACCAGCCAGCCATAAGGCAAGTAATACTAAAATTGGGATGTCAATAATAAAGAGACGTAAAAAGAGACAACAAGCCAACCATAAGGTAAGTAATACTAAAATTGGGATGTCAATAATAAGTATTAGCACAAGGCACAAGTAAGGACTTGATGTGTATGAGTGACTTGTGAACTGGCACAGTCTACTTATTTTGAGTATATATAGAGCTTCAAAGCGCAGAGAAGAGAGCAAGTACAGTAGAGAAAGTAGAGAAAACAGAGGAGACGAATTGTGATAGAGAAAACAGATTAGAGTGAAACAGAGAAGACTAGGTCATAGGTTCAAACCTCACAACATATGTAGGGTGTGTGAGTTATTAATAAAAAAGTTTTTTTTTTTTTTTTTTTAAAAAAAATGGACAAGAAGCATAGCTCAGTGGTAAACTGCTTCATCTGCATCCGTTAGGTCGCGGGTTCGACTCTTCTGGGGGTAAGTGAGGAACCACTATTCATCCTCTTTTATAAAAGAGGTAAAAAAAAAAAAAAAAAAAAAAAGACTAGTTGTGAATAACTTGGTACCAAATAGAGAGGTAAAAAAGAGACAACCAGCCAGCCATATGGCAAGTAATACTAAAATTGGGATGTCAATAATAAAGAGAGGTAAAAAGAGACAACCAGCCAGCCATAAGGCAAGTAATACTAAAATTGGGATGTCAATAATAAGTATTAGCACAAGGCACAAGTAAGGACTTGATTTGTATGAGTGACTTGTGAACTGGCACAGTCTACTTATTTTGAGTATAAATAGAGCTTCAAAGCGCAGAGAAGAGAGCAAGTACAGTAGAGAAAGTAGAGAAAACAGAGGAGACGAATTGTGATAGAGAAAACAGATTAGAGTGAAACAGAGAAGACTAGGTCATAGGTTCAAACCTCACAACATATGTAGGGTGTGTGAGTTATTAATAAAAAAGTTTTAAAAAAAAAAAAAATGGACAAGAAGCATAGCTCAATGGTAAGCTGCTTCACCTGCATCCGTTAGGTCGCGGGTTCGAGTCTCCTGTGGGTAAGTAGGGAACCACTATTGATCCTCTTTTATAAAAGAGGTAAAAAAAAATAAAAAAATAAAAAAAGACTAGTTGTGAATAACTTGGTACCAAATAGAGAGGTAAAAAAAGAGATAACCAGCCAGCCATAAGGCAAGTAATGCTAAAATTGTGATGTCAATAATAAGTATTAGCACAAGGCACAAGTAAGGACTTGATGTGTATGAGTGACTTGTGAACTGACACAGTCTACTTATTTTGAGTATAAATAGAGCTTCAAAGCGCAGAGAAGAGAGCAAGTACAGTAGAGAAAGTAGAGAAAACAGAGGAGACGAATTGTGGTAGAGAAAACAGATTAGAGTGAAACAGAGAAGACTAGGTCATAGGTTCAAACCTCACAACATATGTAGGGTGTGTGAGTTATTAATAAAAAAGTTTTTTTTTTTATTTTTAAAAATGGACAAGAAGCATAGCTCAGTGGTAAGCTGCTTCACCTGCATCCGTTAAGTCGCGGGTTCGAGTCTCCTGGGGGTAAGTGGGGAACCACTATTGATCCTCTTTTATAAAAGAGGTAAAAAAAATAAAAAAATAAAAAAAGACTAGTTGTGAATAACTTGGTACCAAATAGAGAGGTAAAAAAGAGATAACCAGCCAGCCATAAGGCAAGTAATGCTAAAATTGTGATGTCAATAATAAAGAGAAGTAAAAAGAGACAACCAGCCAGCCATAAGGCAAGTAATACTAAAATTGGGATGTCAATAATAAGTATTAGCACAAGGCACAAGTAAGGACTTGATGTGTTTGAGTGACTTGTGAACTGGCACAGTCTACATATTTTGAGTATAAATAGAGCTTCAAAGCGCAGAGAAGAGAGCAAGTACAGTAGAGAAAGCAGAGAAAACAGAGTAGATGAATTGTGATAGAGAAAACAGAGTAGAGTGAAACAGAGAAGACTAGTTGTGAGTAACTTGGTACCAAATAGAGAGGTAAAAAAGAGACAACCAGCCAGCCATAAGGCAAGTAATACTAAAATTGGGATGTCAATAATAAAGAGAGGTAAAAAGAGACAACCAGCCAGCCATAATGCAAGTAATACTAAAATTGGGATGTCAATAATAAGTATTAGCACAAGGCACAAGTAAGGACTTGATGTGTATGAGTGACTTGTGAACTGGCACAGTCTACTTATTTTGAGTATAAATAGAGCTTCAAAGCGCAGAGAAGAGAGCAAGTACAGTAGAGAAAGTAGAGAAAACAGAGGAGACGAATTGTGATAGAGAAAACATATTAGAGTGAAACAGAGAAGACTAGGTCATAGGTTCAAACCTCAACATATGTAGGGTGTGTGAGTTATTAAAAAAAAAGTTTTTTTTTTAAAAAAAATGGACAAGAAGCATAGCTCAGTGGTAAGCTGCTTCACCTGCATCCGTTAGGTCGCGGGTTCGAGTCTCCTGGGGGTAAGTAGGGAACCACTATTGATCCTCTTTTATAAAAGAGGTAAAAATAAAATAAAAAAATAAAAAAAGACTAGTTGTGAATAACTTGGTACCAAATAGAGAGGTAAAAAAAAGATAACCAGCCAGCCATAAGGCAAGTAATGCTAAAATTGTGATGTCAATAATAAAGAGAGGTAAAAAGAGACAACCAGCCAGCCATAAGGCAAGTAATACTAAAATTGGGATGTCAATAATAAGTATTAGCACAAGGCACAAGTAAGGACTTGATGTGTTTGAGTGACTTGTGAACTGGCACAATCTACATATTTTGAGTATAAATAGAGCTTCAAAGCGCAGAGAAGAGAGCAAGTACAGTAGAGAAAGCAGAGAAAACAGAGGAGATGAATTGTGATAGAGAAAACAGAGTAGAGTGAAACAGAGAAGACTAGTTGTGAGTAACTTGGTACCAAATAGAGAGGTTAAAAAGAGACAACCAGCCAGCCATAAGGCAAGTAATACTAAAATTGGGATGTCAATAATAAAGAGAGGTAAAAAGAGACAACCAGCCAGTCATAAGGCAAGTAATACTAAAATTGGGATGTCAATAATAAGTATTAGCACAAGGCACAAGTAAGGACTTGATGTGTATGAGTGACTTGTGAACTGGCATAGTCTACTTATTTTGAGTATAAATAGAGCTTCAAAGCGCAGAGAAGAGAGCAAGTACAGTAGAGAAAGTAGAGAAAACAGAGGAGACGAATTGTGGTAGAGAAAACAGATTAGAGTGAAACAGAGAAGACTAGGTCATAGCTTCAAACCTCACAACATATGTAGGGTGTGTGAGTTATTAATAAAAAAGTTTTAAAAAAAAAATGGACAAAAAGCATAGCTCAGTGGTAAGCTGCTTCACCTGCATCCGTTAGGTCGCGGGTTCGACTCTCCTGGGGGTAAGTGGGGAACCACTATTGATTCTCTTTTATAAAAGAGGTAAAAAAAAAATAAAAAAAGACTAGTTGTGAATAACTTGGTACCAAATAGAGAGGTAAAAAAGAGATAACCAGCCAGCTATAAGGCAAGTAATGCTAAAATTGTGATGTCAATAATAAAGAGAGGTAAAAAGAGACAACCAGCCAGCCATAAGGCAAGTAATACTAAAATTGGGATGTCAATAATAAGTATTAGCACAAGGCACAAGTAAGGACTTGATGTGTTTGAGTGACTTGTGAACTGGCACAGTCTACATATTTTGTGTATAAATAGAGCTTCAAAGCGCAGAGAAGAGAGCAAGTACAGTAGAGAAAGGAGAGAAAACAGAGGAGATGAATTGTGATAGAGAAAACAGAGTAGAGTGAAACAGAGAAGACTAGTTGTGAGTAACTTGGTACCAAATAGAGAGGTAAAAAAGAGACAACCAGCCAGCCATAAGGCAAGTAATACTAAAATTGGGATGTCAATAATAAAGAGAGGTAAAAAGAGACAACCAGCCAGCCATAAGGCAAGTAATACTAAAATTGGGATGTCAATAATAAAGAGAGGTAAAAAGAGACAACCAGCCAGCCATAAGGCAAGTAATACTAAAATTGGGATGTCAATAATAAGTATTAGCACAAGGCACAAGTAAGGACTTGATGTGTATGAGTGACTTGTGAACTGGCACGGTCTACTTATTTTGAGTATAAATAGAGCTTCAAAGTGCAGAGAAGAGAGCAAGTACAGTAGAGAAAGTAGAGAAAAGAGAGGAGACGAATTGTGATAGAGAAAACAGAGTAGAGTGAAACAGAGAAGACTAGTTGTGAATAACTTGGTACCAAATAGAGAGGTAAAAAAGAGATAACCAGCCAGCCATAAGGCAAGTAATACTAAAATTGTGATGTCAATAATAAAGAGAGGTAAAAAGAGACAACCAGCCAGCCATAAGGCAAGTAATACTAAAATTGGGATGTCAATAATAAGTATTAGCACAAGGCACAAGTAAGGACTTGATGTGTATGAGTGACTTGTGAACTGGCACAGTCTACATATTTTGAGTATAAATAGAGCTTCAAAGCGCAGAGAATAGAGCAAGTACAGTAGAGAAAGCAGAGAGAACAGAGGAGACGAATTGTGATAGAGAAAACAGATTAGAGTGAAACAGAGAAGACTAGTTGTGAATAACTTGGTGATGAGGGTGGAGTGGTGGTGGGAGTAGTAGATGAGGGTGGTGTGCTGGTGGGAGTAGGAGATGCCATTGTTGGGGTGATCAACTGATCACAAGTTATTCACAACTAGTCTTCTCTGTTTCACTCTACTCTGTTTTCTCTATCACAATTCGTCTCCTCTGTTTTCTCTGCTTTCTCTACTGTACACCCAACTCCCACCATCACCACCACCGCTCCACCCCCTTCACCAACTCCCACCATCACCACCACCACTAGCACTCCACCCCCATCTCCAACTCCCACCACCACCACTCCACCCTCATCTCCAGCTCCCACCACCAGCACTCCACCCTCATCTCTTACTCACACCACCACCCCACCCCCATCTCCTCCTCTCTCCGAGTCCCCACCCCGCCACAACCCAACGCCAAAACAAAAGAAAATGAAAGGAAAAGGCTTCCGACATCACTTCTCTTGTGGTGTTTCTGTTTCGGCACAGGTAACCCTTTTCATTTCTAAACACTTTTTCATTTTCAAATTCTCAAACAATCAATGTACGTAGTAACCCTTTTTCCTCTTTTTCAGCAACCTGAAAGAACCTTCTTTTGTTCATTATGCGACGGCCATTTCCCCCTCAGTGAGGAAGAAGATCATTTCGAGCTGCACTAGTTTTCATCACGTGGCTGCATGAATAACTACTTTAGCTGTGTTTGTAATTTAGATTTCATCCACTACCCATAGTTCTTCTTCTCCAGTTCATTGTTTTTCCTTGTTTCGTTTTCCTTCTTCTCTAGGAGTCTAGGATCCACCATCCATTATCTAATATGCTGCTACTCCAGTTGTCTCTCATCGGAAAAATAGAACTCCAATTGTCAAAGATGTATGTTTCACCGACATATATTATATGCCCCATGCATCTTTCTCTATGTATTTCACTTTTGACAAGTCTCTGAAGCTCACACTCGTACATAATGACACACTTAATTGGGAAAATCACACTTAATCAAGCTATTTAAAACTATAAGTAGCTTCATGGACACTAGAAAATTACAAGCAAAACCAGTATTATTATTCATCCGAATCTGCAGATCTATAAAGCAAACAGATCCATATATACATTTTCTCCAAATTTGTATAACAAAAATGGCAGAAACAAGCAACAGTTATGAGTCCAAGAACTGCTTATTGCTGCTTTTCATCATTCAATAATACTCATCTTTTTGGTTTTGTTGATTTTTGTTGTTGTTTTCTCAGCCTGTTAACCATACGCTTTTTCGGTATCGTAAATTTGCGGAAACTCTTGTTATTTCTTTGTTCCTGGGTCTTTTTTTCACCCCTTGCTATATAAATTCGATGTAATTAAGGCCATCAAGGCATCAACAACTAGCACACTACACTGATCTCTTTCTGTGACACGTACTACTGTCTTTGCTGCCGTATGTTGTAAGAAGGCCAGGAAATTCAGCTGTGATGAGGTCTTTCAGTTGATCAGTTGATCAAGTCGACTATAGGATAACAATAGCTAGTGAACTAGAGTTCATGCACTCGAAATACATGAATGCACAAGATGAGCTCTTAATATCGCCAACATTCTAACAACACAATGTACTTGCTACATGCACTTGGCTTGTTCATTTGAGAACAGAATTGGAATGCTAAGATGGGATCAGACTCATCAAAATGATGAGAGAACTCTGCTTTTCCGGGTCCGGTAGGAGCCCGACGGACAGGGTAGTTCAGCTCTCATTTAGTTTCAATGTCACTTCTCCATGTGCTCTTTCCCTTTCAAGCATCATCCCTTTTCTTCGGCTTCCATCTTCTTGCTATTTACAAGGTAACTTGGCTATTTTCAAGCTTTTGAAAACGTTAACCATAGAGTCCTAGAAAGGCAAGTTGACACATTTGGTTGGTTGGTTGGTGATATACAGTATATAAGTAAATTTCATTATGAACGTACTCAAGGTACCATTTGCATCAACAAAGAACTAAGATCAGTGTCACATCCCCAAATTTTATGCTTTGAAATAAACGACATCATTAAGACGAGGACAGTCTTTGTGTAAGCGTTGACTAAAATGTGAGCTTTGTTTCAATTGTTGACACAAATCATGTTGCAGGTGAATTATGTCCTACATAAAGTAAATCACGTTGCGGCTAAATTGTGTCTTCGTTAGAGTGAATTATGTTGTGGCTAAAATATATCTTCATGGGAGCGAATCATGTTGTAGATGGACTATATATGTCCTTATAAACTACTTAATGATTATATAGTCTGATATGGCATCTCGTATTATTTCTCCTCAACAACATGTTTTTGTTGCAGGGAGGAACATATCAGACTGTATATTAACTACTTCAGAGTGCTTTAATTTGTTGAACTCAAAATGTCATGGGGGTAATCTTGCAATTAAGGTTGATATTACAAAGGCGTTTGATACTCTGTCATGGGATTTTCTTCTTCATGTTCTTCAGGCTTTTGGGTTTGATCCGATCTTTGTACAATGGGTGTGTGCCTTGCTTCTGTCAGCCAAGCTTTCTCTGTTGATTAATGGGAGGACTGTGGGGTATTTTTCTTGTGAAAGGGGTGTGCGTCAAGGTGACCCTCTTTCTCCCTTGCTCTTTTGCTTAGCAGAAGAAGCCCTTAGTCGTGGGATCTCTTTACTTGTTTCATCGGGACAACTGCAGCATATCTCTTCTCCACGAAATACTCTTGCTCCATCTCATGTCCTATTTGCAGATGATGTTATTGTTTTTTGTCGGGGCAATAGGCGGAATTTATCGCGGATTATGCGGTTCTTCGATGAGTATGGTAGAGTTTCAGGTCAAGTTATCAACAAAGGGCTCAGGTTTTTTTTAGAAATAGTATACATTCAAGGCGGCATTCTATTTCGAACTTCTTGCGTATTCCCTTGGGGTCTGCTCCTTTCATGTATCTGGGTGCCCCTATTTTTCATGGCAAACCTCGTGCTTCTTATTTCCATCAGATTGTTGACAAAATAAGGATAAAGTTATCGAGTTGGGTGAGTTCTTTTTTGTCAATGGCAGGACGTTTGCAGCTTATCAAGTCTGTTATTTTTAGCATGTTGGTATACACTTTTCAAGTATATGAATGACCTGTGTCTGTGGTGCGAAAAATTGAGGTATGGTGCCGAAACTTTCTGTGGTCTGGCTCAATTGATAAAAGATGGATCCCTCTTGTGGCTTGGAAGTCTTGTTGTTCCCCAATTGCAAAAGGTGGCTTGGGGCTCAAACAACTAGTTCTGCTTAATCGATCTCTCTTATTGAAACGTTGCTGGGAAATCTATACAGCTCAATCTGAGGGTTGTGCTTTTATTCGCAATCGTTTCTCTAGACGGAAATCTTATGCTCCTTCTTCTATATGGCCTGGTGTTCGTCAATTCTGGAAGACTGTTCAAGATAATTCTCAATGGTTAATTGGTTCTGGGAATGGAATTTACTTTTGGCGCGACAAGTTTATGGGTAGGCCAATAAATGAGTTCTTTGGTTCTAATGTGTTGATGCAGGATAACTCAGATTTGGTGTCGAAATATATAGACAATGGTTCATGGAATATTCCTCCATTACTACAGTTGCACTACCCAGTCTTATGTGGTATGATCAATTAAGTCCCTGTGTCAGAAGATCCTTCAGTTAATGACAAACTTATATTGACCTCTTCAGCCTCCGGTGAGTTAACCGCAAAACAAGCCTATACTTTTATGCGGCATTCTTCTAATCCAGTCATTTGGGGTAAGAGATTATGGGCTAAATATATTCTGCCAAGAATGTCTTTCCTAGCATGGAAAGTGTTAAGAGGTAGAGTTATTTCTGATGATTTACTTCAGCGTCGAGGTATTCCTTGGGTTTCTAGATGTGAGTTTTGTGGTGTCTGCTCGGAGACTTTAAATCATACTTTCCTCTCTTGCTCGTTCACTGCATCAATTTGGAGTCACTTTGGCTCTATTTTTGAGTTAGGTATGATTCATTCTTCTATTTTGGAGCTTTATGGGTTGGGTTTGCAGAATGGAAGAAGTCCTCAATTAATGGAACTATGGCTTATTTGCTTTACCTCCATTTTGTGGTTTGTTTAGCATGTGAGAAATAAAACCAGATTTGATGGTTGTCGCTTTTCAGTTGAAGTTGTTTGCAAGCTAATATCAAGTCATATAAGAGTCACTAGTCATCTTACAACGGGTCATATGCATAAAAGTGTCCAGGAGCTACGAATTTTGAAATGTTTTGGAGCCCCATGTCGACCTCGTGCCACTCTTAGAGTGGTTGAAGTTAATTGGATTCCTCCTTCTCTTGGGTGGGTGAAGATAAATTCTGATGGCTCTTGGAAGCATGAAGAGGGAGTGGGTGGTTATGGTGCTATTTTTAGAGATTACAAGGGCCACTTTCTAGGTGCTTTTCCCTCTAATCTTGAAATTCCTAGTTCAATTTCAGCGGAGATAATGGCTGTTATTAAAACTATTGAGCTTGCTTGAGTTCGTGATTGGAAGCATATTTGGTTGGAAGTTGACTCATCTTTGGTACTTGATTATATTCGCAGACATTCTCTTGTTCCTTGGCCTCTTCGAGTTCGTTGGTTGAATTGCTTATACCGAATCTCTAAAATGAATTTCAAGGCTACTCATATTTTTCGTGAAAGGAATAAGATAGCTGATGCTCTGGCAAACCAAGGTACGTCATGCTCTGAATTGATATGGTGGGATGAGCCTCCACCTTTCATATTATTGTCTTATAATAACGATGTTAGAGGTATGCCTCAATTTCGTTTCAGCTAGTCTGTCATTTGTTTTAGGAGGTTTTGGTTTTGATCCCCCTCCTTTGTTTCTTTTTTATTTTATTAATAAAATAGAGTGATAGGTGATTATTCGCCTATCCTCGATCATTAACAAAAAAAAAATGTCCTTATAAAGATAATTCAAGAAATATGTTCTCATCAAAATTAATCACGTTGAGGTCGAAGTAGGTTCTCAACAAGATTAATTATGTGACAGTGGAAACTCATCACGGTATAACTAAGTAAAGGTTGAAGTGCAATATGGGTCTGGTGATGCAAAGATTGAGTTGTGGTCAAATTCGGCTTTACTCAAATCATGTTGTGGCTAAATAGAGTTACGCTTAGAACACGTTTTGGTTAAAGTGAAGTAGAAGCAGTCAACAAGAGAAGACTAACGACACTATCCCATGATATCTAGAATGCGGTATCAAAGATCAATGCATTTAATTTCCCACGATGTCCACACAAAGGAATGGAGGATCTATTCGTGCATGACCTGCAAATGAAACATATCACGATGCACATTAGTCAGGACAACCGTTAGATTGTGACTATAAATATAGCAGGAATTAAAGGTTTGAGGGGGACGAATACCGTGAAACACTAAACAAAGTTCAAGGCTTCAAGCCAAAGCTGATTGATTCAATCACGCAAGGCCATACTACTCATTTACAGAATTCTAAAAACAGATCACCGCCTAATTCTGAAGCCGAAAATATTTCATTCTACTCCAAACAAAAGAGGTACGTTTTAGTGAGGAAATCTTCTTTCACGAATTTTCCCGCAGCAAAAGACTTCTTCACTTTCGCCTTCTTCCTTTGCCTAAAAAATAAGTGAATTAACAGCTGAATCAGAGAATCGGAATCTGTCACAAATGAGCAACATATTTAGTGTTGATTAGTGCACACAAATTATATATATATATATATATATATATATATATATGATTTATAACATGGTCTTGTTGGGAACTAAATTTATAATAAATTTATTATAATTTATATAAGGTAACTAAATCAACACTATAAAAACGGTAACGAATTTGGTATAATGCTTTAAAAAAATATATAATTTGATATAATTATTGCCTAATTTGGATTTGAAGAGGATACTATTGTACTTTAACCTACTAGTTACATGGCATGTCATATAACATTAAGATGAGGCCTTTTTAGACCGTCGAGCACCGAAAATTCTTCTATGCAACATGGTGCAAGTGAACCAGAGATTGATACATAATCTGAACCGTTGATTTGATCAGCTGTTGTATGACACAAACATAAAAAAATACACTACTAGAATAAAGGAGTGAGGCGACGAACATGTTTCGTCGCGTAAGAGCCTTTTTTCTCACCTAAACATTTAGGCGACAAAGCCTTCGTCGCCTAACAGCCGTCGCCTCAACGCCGTCGCGTAAGAACTTAGGTGACGAATGCCGAATTTTCGTCGCGATCGCCTTAATGTCACCTTAGGTGACAAATTGGTTTTTGACGCCTGACACTGAGGCGAGGAATATTGAATGTCTAGGCGTCGAATTAAAGTCGTCTACTTGTAACTTTCGTCGCCTTAATGTCATCTTAGGTGACGAATTGGTTTTTGACGCCAACACTGAGGCGAGGAATATTTGATGTCTAGGCGTCGAATTAAAGTCGTCTACTTAGACTAAGGAGACTAATTCGGTTTCGTCGCCTACATGCAGGGGAGGAATTCTACAGACACTAAGGCCACAAAACTACATTCGGTTTCGTCAACTGGGTTGCATTATAATTTTGTTTATTTTAATTATAATTGTATTTATATTATTACGAATTCTAATTATTATCTTCTGTATTATTTCTATAATTGGATTCTCAGGTCTAGGGTTGAGAAACATGTATATTCAATGTTCAAAAACCTGTGTCCAAATCAAAATCTTTCAAATGAAATCAAGTGCATTCAAATAATAATAAGTTCATTGACTTGCCGACAAACAAAATGATGCAAGTTCATAAGTTCAAACATTCCCTAAAACACTAGCCTCCTATATAAACAAAGATCAACAAACGGAGAGGCATACATGATATATCTACCAACAACATAGCAAAATACACAGCTTGTAATATAGTTTTTGGGAACTAATTTTTGTAGTTGTGCACCAAACATAAACGAATTTTCAAGTCCATATAATTACTGCTAGAGTAAACCTAAACACCAAACTATCAAGTTGTTTTTCGTTTCTTTCGTCTCTTTTTTGTCTCATATAGCACTGCTTTTCTTCTCCCACATTTGAAAAAGGGTCATGGTATGATTAGCATAAGTAGGTATGAAAACACTAATGAGTAAACTGCTAACTGGACTCACTATTCAAATATAAAGACAGCAATGTAACTGATCCCACAATTCTCCTATAAATTCCATCCTCATCCTTTGATTTCTTTTTCACAGCAAGAATAGAGAGAGAAAATGGAGAAGGTGATTTTCTTCTTAGCTCTGTCCATGATCTCACCATTACTAGGGCCAGTAGTAGCATGGAAGAATACAGAGAATCCGACAAGTGGTTTCAGATGATCGACTAATCCAAACCTAAGCTAACCCGATTCCACTCCTACTTTCACGACATCATTTCCGGCCCCGGCCAGACATCAATCACAGTGGTTCCACCACCCAAGACCATCAAGCAGCCATTCCCCACCTTGTTCGGACAGGTCAACATCTTCCACAACCCCATAACCAAAGGACCCGAGATCACGTCGGAGCACCTAGGCATGGCTCAGAGGCTATATAGTTTCGCGTCCCAAGAAGAATTCAGTCTACTTTTGGCCATGACCATTGTTTTCACCGGCGGCCAACACAACCGTAGCAGTGTTACTATTTTGGGGCGCAATCCGGTGCTTCAGTCCCGGGGAGAGTTTCCTATCGTCGGCGGCACCGGCGATTTCCGGTTGGCCCGTGGTTTTGCGACGGCCTCCAATTATAAGGCTCTTGCTAGCGTGACTGTAGTGGATATAATGTAACGGTAGTACATTATTGAATGAAGTAATGGTTCACTCGCTACTTGAATAATAATGACGATGCTTCTCTGTTGAGGAGTACTATATTCTCGACAAAGATTTGTAGCTTTTGCCGAAGATTAGTGTGTGTATACTAGCGGGTTTGGTTTCTTCATTGAAATTGAAATATAAATATAAACAAGTTCACATAGAAAAGAAGTTGGGAAATTGTAATCTATCAACCTCAGAATCTTGCTCTAAGACCATTGTATCTTAGGTCTTAGCATACGGATCATCATATCATCAATTATGATGACCTAAATCGATCATGTCACATGAGTTGGTGTCCTAAAATTACTTTATTGGCCATGGAGTTGCAACATGTAATATGATGTTCGAATCGTAGTGACACATAGTCCACTAGATTGACTAAATGGTCTCTGCATAATGCGTTTCTTTCACACTCATAAGAAGAAGTGTAAACAAAATTTTGTTCCCTAATCTCACAAGGAGTTTCCTTTGAAAACCATCAGCGTACGTATATGTTCTTAAAATTCAACAAGTTTAAATATATATACACATACGTGTATGTTCTCACAAAGAGATTCCCTAATCTCAATAAGTTTGCTTAAAATTTAACAACTTATTGACTTCATTGATGGTCTGTATGTTCTTACACACCATCGGTTCGATTGCCTCTCAGTGCATATAGGGCATCTATAACATTGATCATGGTGTCATGAGTCAGCAAGAGTCGATTTATACTGCGTCCTTGAATGACCAGTGATGGTCTAATCATTGTAGACATCACAAAAGATTTACAATACACTAAATCAAGAAATAGTTGTTGCTTTGTTAATTAGAATCGTGGGGGGTTTTTTCACTATATGTGATGCATTTAATATCTCTACGAGACATATCTATGTAAGAAAATAGATATATGAGTACGAGCAATCATCCAAGAAGTCTCAACAGTGTCGTGAGTCACTCTCGAAGGGAATGACGATTTCGGCTCAGTCCCTCGCTTCTAATTGACGATGTTAAGATCATGTACCTACAATAATAACATATCATGGATGATGTATTCTATACATCGCAATGTTTAGAATCGAACCATTTTCAAAGAACAAAACTAAAAGTTTTTCACTTCTTAGAAAAATTCGATCATGCCAATGTTTTTCTACTCCTCTGTCTTTTTTTTCTTTGTTTTTTTTTTCTTTTTTTAGTCATTCAGCTCTCTCTACTCGATCACTACTTTTTTTTCTCACATAGGATCATAGGTTGTACAGTAGCCAGTAGGTACGTAACATAGAGTCAAAATAGGTGTACTAGATATTAAATGACTAGCTGTATAGGCACATTTCCCAGTTCAAACTTCAAAGAGAGCTAGCTGACAACTCTTGAATCTGCTTCAAAAATAAAGATACCATATATGATCGATCTCAAGTACGTCCAAGATCGATGATATAGTTATTTGTCATCACCTTAAAAAACAGATCGACAACACCTGCAGAAGACTACACATCAAGTTTGTTAATTGATTTCACGGTTTATAAGCTTGTTAATTGGTTTCGATAACTAGCTAGTACGTGAATAGAAGCACACTAACTAACTAATATTGACTGGTGTCGAAAAAAAAAAAAAACTAATTAATATTGAAAGCTAATTAACAAATTATGCAGATGTTGGCATATATGTTGCATCCCAGATAAGCAAAGACAAAGGAAGAGAGGATTGATTCTATTCCGCTTACTATATACTAGCTTTATAACACGCGTGTATAAGAACTTTCTTCGTGTCTGCTAAATGTTTAGCTTTTTATGCCACTCTCTATAACCCTCAGTTGATAACGTGTCTCAACCTTAGACTTACTAATTAATTATATATTTACATTGGTATGCACAAATCGATAACCAAAGTCATCTTTCTTGCTAAGTTTTATATATTCATTGTACATGTACAAGCAAATAATTTCAATCACAAACTGCTAGGGAATGCAACCTTTACAAATCTGATAGTTGCAACCTTTAAACAGCCATCTTTCTTCCTATACAACAATGCAGCTGCTATGGAATGCAACTTTACAAATCAGATTGTAGGGAAACAAAAATGTAGTTTCCAAAAAAAAATATATACCCAATCAAAACCAAAGAAGCCATGTCTCTTTAATGCAAACTTTACAAAACTAAAAGATAGATGAGTCCCTTTCATGTAAAAGCTTGGTACTTTTTTCCCAAATTGAACAAATTTTTGAACAGACTTTATGGTGCATAATCCGAGATAGATTCAAATCTCACAAAAGTCTATTCGTAGTATGTGCATTTTTGGAGCACTTGAAAAAGTATAATCTTCTATCATAAACTGGTAAAATTGATCCCATAAATTCCGTACGCCATGAGGCTCGCAATGAATTAAAATGGTGGCAAACAATCTTCTTAAAGATGAAGGCATACGTACGTATGAGGCTACTTGTAAACATTTTCGGATGCTATCAAATATCGGTACTTGTAAAAAAAAAAAATCAAAGAAATATTGATGATATTTTATATTTAGCCTATTTTTGGTCGAATATACAATTTTTAGATAAAATTTGATAAAATTTACATCGATATTCGATATTATCTCGATATATCCATCGATATTTCCTTTTCGAATCACCGATATTTCCGTGATTGTCGATATCTTAGTCCTTGATTTGATATGTGCATAATGTAATATAAGCTTTGTTAGGTCCCATCTGTTCATTCTGTTGCTCTCCCTCTCTTCTATCTAGCTAGGTTGTTAATGTTCTTCTGAACCGCAGTTTGAATAAAGTAAATAATGTGAAGTCTTTTATGTAGTCCAAAAATTAGTCTGGAATATCCTCAAATAATGTTGTAGGAGAGTTAAAGACTTGCATTATAGACATAGCCTGAATAGTTGTAAATAAGGGTTAAGTACTTGTGACACCCTGTAGTTTACACCTAAAATCAGTTTTGTCCCTCACTTTTTTTTTAAACTGGTATACCCCTATATTTTAAATTCTCGACTAATTTGCCCTTGTCGTCAAGTGAACCCGTTATGTAGCTGACGTGACTAACATGTTGACACATGTATGAGACCAAGGTATTGAAATGACAATTTTACCCACAGAGCAATTCCAAACTCATTTTGAATCATCAACTTTTTCACTCTCCTCCTCTCCCTCTCCTCTGCCGCCCTTGACCACCACACCCTCCTCCTCTCCCCCCTCCCCTCCACCCCCTCTCTCTGTTTGAATCATCAACTTTTTCACTCTCCTCCTCTCCCCTCCACACCCTCCGCCCTTCACGTACTTCTCTGTTTGCCTTCCTGGGTCCAACACCTGCGCGAATCTCCCCAGGAAGGACCGGTACGTCGGAATCACCACCGCCGATATCGAAACCCTAAGCTCCGACTGAAGCTGCTCGTCACTCACCACCCGCGTGCTCTGCGTCTTGTGTATCTCATCAAACATAGCGTTGAAGCTCTTGAACCTCTCTTTCAGCACCGGCTTCTGCACTTTCCCATGGTTGCTCAGCCCCTCGTGGCTCAAGAAACTCAGCAGCCGGCTCCACGTCTCTCTCTGGTAATTCTTATGGTACTGCCGCAGCTCCGACAACCTCTTCCGGCACCACGTGTCGCCCATGCATGCGTTGATCTCCTGAGAATCCTTGATCTTCTTGTACAGCTTCGACTTTGCCTCCAGGTTCGAGTCCAGCAAAGCCATCACCCGCGCCAGTTGCACCGCGAACGGCGACTCGTCGTCGGCCACCGCGTACGACGTGTCCCTCGCGTCGTACTCGTCGCGACTTTTGCTCGTCGAGTCGGTCCGCTCGATCTTGGCGTGCTCCGGAGGCCGGTTTTGGCGGTGTAGAGGGAGAGCGGGATGGTCTTGATGACCGACTCGTCAAGGCCGTAGGGGGAGAAGACGTGGAAGGCGTCGAAGGAGGAGGAGTCGTAGGGCGGGGAGTCGAGGTCGCCGATGGAGGAGGGGAGGTAGGAGCGGCGGTGACGGCATTATTAAGGAGGAGGAAGAGGAAGCATGGCGGTGGTGATGGTGGTGGTTGTGGTGGGAGGGTTTGATGGAGAGTAATGGGGAGCAGTGGAGTCTGTTGGGGGGTCTTGTGTGTGGGAGGGGTTGACCTTATTTTTTGGCTAACCCGAGAAAATCCTCCTCCTTCTCCTCCCTCCCTTACTCCTCCCCTCTCTGCCGCCACCTCGACTCACCCGGCTGCAGCTCACTATAGTCAGGGGTATATTGGACATTTTATGTCGATGTTGCAGGTTTCTAGCTGAGTTGGAATCGCAAGACCGGTCATCTCAGCAACTTAACAGTCTTCTTTAACGGTCAATTGACGACAAGGGCAAATCAGTCGAGAATTCAAAGTATAGGGGTATACCAGTTTAAAAAAAAAAAAGAGGGACAAAACTGATTTTAGGTATAAACTACAGGGTGTCACAAGCATTTAACCCTGTAAATAATGCAAAGGATATGCTAACAAAACAGAGGCACAAAACACAGAAGGTGATGATTGACATACAAAATGAGTAAACCCTCCTTTTCTGACATTCAAACCCCTGTGCAAACCAAATGAAAAACTAATAAGAACGAATATTAGTAGTGTTTGCAAAAGGCAGAAGAAGCACTAATCATTTGAATGAGTATATATATGCATCAAACATGGCAGAGAATTGTAGAAACTACCAGTACGTGGGTTTTGGTTGGGGCTGGATGACACAGCGAGTGTCATGCAAATACCAATACGTGGCTTAATCATATGCAAGGGCAGACGGGGCAGGGTGCTGTGCAGGATACTGTTCACGTGAACAGTAAACCCTCCATATCCGCTTAATATATAGAGATAAAAACGAATTTTCACTCCCTTACAGAGAGGCCGGCCTGTAGCTGTGACTACATTTTTTTATTTTTTTTTCCTCCCACGCACATTTGAAAAAAGGATCACAGCATCATTGGCATCGGTAGGTATGAAACATATATTGAGAAAAATACGTGGACTAACTACAGAAATAAACAAGACAACATTGTTATCGATCTCAACATTTTCATATAAAATGCATACTCGGCCTTCTTTCCTTTTCACAGCAAGAGAGAAAAATGGAGAAGGTAGTTCTAAAGCAGTAAAAGCTTTTCTTCACAGCTCTATGCATCATGTTCGTACCATCACTAGGGCATAGTAGTAGTAGCAGTGACGAAAATAGAGAGCTTATTGATCAATGGTTTCAGAAGCTCGACTACTCCAAATTAACCGAAGCTGACCCGATTCCACTTCTACTTCCACGACATCGTTTCAAGCCCCGGCCAGACATCACTCACAGTGGTTCCACCACCCAAGACCATCACGCCATCCCTCACTTTGTTCGGACAAGTCAACATCTTTGACAATCCGCTAACCAAAGGACCCGAAATCACGTCTGAGCGCCTAGGCGTGGCTCAGGGGCTATACATGCAGTTACGCGCCCGTCACTAGAAGACTTTAGTCTACTTTTGGCCATGACCATTGTGTTCACAAGAAGACTAGGTTCTTCATTGAAATTGAAAAATTGGACAAACAAGTTCACACAAAAAAAAAAAAACAATCTTTACACCAACCCTAATGTTAAACCCAATCAAAAAACACAAACCCAATACCAAATTTCACTACCCAATTCGATTATCAACAGCATCATTCAAATTTCCACTACACATTACCGCAAAATCGTGACTAGGATTTAATGAGGGTTTAGGCGAAATCAAAATCAAACACCAAAACAAATAAATACATAAAAAATTAGAAAAATGGTGATAACATAGGAAATAGCAGAGAAAGCTTACCAGGTTATTCTAGGTGCCACAGAGAGGCTCTTCTGCCTTCTTGGATTTGAGAGAGAGAGAGATCTTTTTTTCTTTGTGCTTTACTTTCAGAGTAGAGTAATTAAGGATAAGAGTCTCATCTGACAGTCAACTGATTTTCTAGAGTTTTGATCTGACGGTAGCGAGGGTTGCATTGGTATCATCGTGAAGACGCCATTTATGGTGACGTGGACGGAAGCTGGGAAAAGGGTTTCGCTGTTGCCCATGCCAAATTAGGGGTGTCGCACGTGTGGATCGACGGCTGAGGGCCACTCATGTGAGGGCTGACGTCCGATGATTTGATAGATTTGGGGAGTTTTTTTGGTGTGCTGGGACATTTCTAGGTGATTGTTGTCACGTGATGGTCACGTGGGAAGTTTTAGGGAGGTAGGGGAGCCCCAAGGCATGTTGCACGAGATCCTTTATTATCTTTGGTAACGCCATAATTTTTCTTGGGTAGGATGTATTTTTCGATTGAAAATGTGCTTCACAGGGGAAAAATGATTTCTAGTTTTGCATCAACACACCATATTCTTCTAGAACGAGTAGCACACGAATAACCATATCAATGCCTCTAACAATTCTCGTCTGGTTGCGTTGCCCGTTGGTGCTTGCCTTTAACTTTATCGACACTTGTAAAGTGCGGTTGATAAACGCTATCTAATAGAATGTTTTTTTTTGTAAACAAGGGACGTTAATCCATATATTAAACAAAAGTAGGAAGATAACATAAATTAACACGATCTGTCATCGCCCAGTCTAGGTAAAAAGTGAACTATGCGGAAGTAACCTAACAAGCTAAGCAATCTCAATGACGACAACCATAACCTTGAAAACTCGAAGTAACCAAAGTAACCAAATAACCAAACCACTTTTGTTAGCACGGCTAACTTATTCCAAAGACCACCAGAACCACCTTACGCAAAAGGGGTCTCCCCGGTTAGAGACTCAGACTCCACCACTGCAGCAACATTACCCACTGCCGATTAACCTCCATCGGAGGACTCACCTCGATTGCCACCACCTCCGCCGGTGGACTCATCTCAGCTGCCGCGACCTCGGCAGAGCCCCTCGAGGACTCCCCCAACAAACAAAGCACAATGACCACCAAAGCGACTTGATTTTTGAAACTTATAACTTAATCCTTAACAATCAATTCATAAACTAAAAATCTATCAAAAAGTATAAATAATTAAAATCAAACCAAATTTTCAATTCACTAAATGATTGTGTATTCTTAAGTCGCATTCTTTCTTGGACGTTATCTAATTTCATACCAAAACAACGATGATTGTCCTCCTTCCAACACCACCTACTCAACTCGGCCTTTGACGCCGGAAACCTCCTTGGTGGCCCATCAACCCAATCCGTCTAATTGAACTCGATCCCGATACAGTCAGCCCGCTCAACACTCTTAAATCACAACAACAGAAACAAAACACTGCTCTCGTGATTTGATTTGATCAGAAGAGGACGTTGTGAGACGGCCACGTATAAAAATACTTCTAACATTTTTATACATATTGAGTATTTCCCATCCTCAGCATCGTGACCCCCAAATATATACATCACTCGATCTACTCCGCGCCAAGCCTATCTTCCGCCGCCGGCTCTCCGCTCAGCTTTATCTCTCTCCGATTCCGATGACCCTCCACCCGTCTCTCACTGTCCCCTCACCACCTTCGCCACAACTCTCTCCTCCTTCACCCTCCAATTCCCTCCAATTAACACTCCATGCCCGTCACCGCCCCCTCCTGCTCCTGCGCCGCTCTCCCCGCCATAGTCACTCACTTCGCGCCAGCCTCTCTTCCGGTAGTCAACCCGAGAAGAAGATCATCCTCGAAGTCAAGGACCTCACCGCCGTGATTTCCGAATCCAAGCAGCAGAGAACCTCACCGTCTACGTAGGTGAGGTTCACGCCGTCATGGGCAAGAACGGCTCCGGCAAAAGCACGTTCGCCAAAGGTCTCCTTTTTTAATTTTCAATTATTTCAGTTCAGTACTTTCTGTGATATTCGATGTGAAAATTGAACAGAATGAGCATTGTTAGGTTTATTAATTGGAAATGTTCAGGTTCTGGTGGGGCATCCTGATTATGGTTTAGGATAATTGGATTGATATGGATTTAAACATCACCGGAGGCAGTGTGGTGTTTAAAGGGCAGGACTTGCTGGAGATGGAAGCGGACGAGAGGTCGTTGGCCGGACTTTTTATGAGCTTTCAGTCACCGGTAGAAATCCCCGGCGTGAGTAATATCACAAGTATCTCCACGAGAGCTTTTGATCCACCAGGATGACAATGTGTTTCACAAGACTATAGCGGAGCTGCTGTCGAAGAGGATCATGTGTGTGGAAGCCTAGGAAGTCTCCTCAGGCCAAGGCAGGGAGTCCATCCGGGCACTTGAAGGATAATTGGATTGATACGGATTTGCCATCCACAAAATTTGAGAGCAATCTGAAGAATTTGAGTCAGCAGCCACCGGTGACATCAAGGAAGTATTTTTACAGGGTGGAGAACACTGTGACACCGCTGGCTGATAACCCTATCTTGTGTGTGAAGCCTGTGACAGGTCGGATTCATGGATATGCAAGGCTGTTTATAACTCAGTGCTTCTCAAGAGGTTGTGCAGATAGGTTGCAGATCTTCTCCACATATTTTATTGATGAGGATTTCGTTATATCAAACCATTATATCAATTTGAAAGTCTTGTTAAAAGCTTCGAGATTGCGATATTATCTCTTGATATCAAGAGGTTACAGAAGGGACATTACGGTGGATGCAATTAGTGAAATCAGGCACTTATGTCATCTTCTGTCAAATACTTTTCTTTTGATTTCCCTTCTGAATATTGCTGCCAGATTTGAATTAATATAGAGAAGACATCATTACTTGTGTGATTGAATTGATACTTGGGGATTGATCATAGATAGTCAGAGCAAGAGCTTCCAAGACATATGACCAAATGTCTTCCATCTGCTAGCTTGAGGATGTGCACCAGGAATGGATCGAGTTACTGCAGCTGCCATTAGGTGATCTTATTTGCACACGAATATATGAAACAGGTATGCAGAACACAAATCAAACACAAGAACCAAGCAGGAAAAGAAATATCAAACACAAGCTGGCATTAATAGAAGCATAAGCAGTTGTATGATCATCTTCATAACAACAAACTGAGGTCCATAAATCCATAGGATATTGACAGCTCCATCCGTAGGGTCAATCTCTCCGAATAGGCCTAGGATTACCGCTTCTGTTCTGCAATCGCATTCGCATTTGCACTCCTGTACAATCCCATATCAAGATTTGAAACTTGTTGAAGCCTACTCCCAATAACCACTATGTGCTTCATCACATTCACTTTGTGCTATTCAATACATGTTTGGGGTGCCTCCATATGCACGAGTCATGATTCGTTTGCACCAATTTAAAACTTTAAATCCATATCCATCGATCCCTCCCCCATTTTGTTATCACTCTTGTTCATCAAATGATGATATAAGAATGAAAAGGTTAAGGTTGACATCTCACATGTTGATAAAAGAGTTGCTCATTAGAAATTAATACGAATCTTTCTAACTGAATAGAAAATCAAGATCATCTCCGACATTCACTATTAATTAAATTTTTGACATTTCCATATACAAAGTATGGTATGCATAATCGTAATTTGATCAAGTAATTAACTATGGAAGATTTCTCTGGATATATACTTGCCTTGTTAGAGTCAAGTTACTAGCCCAGAACATATATTACTATTCAATATTTTCGGTCAAGTTACTGATACAGCTTGGATTGTTCTCCTTAATTGGAGATTATCATTCAAACTTTGTTTCCAAAGATTGATGATGATTATGACTGTTTTGCCTTAGGCATCATGCACTAAAGAGATTCATCAGAAGATGGATTTTTCCGAAAACAAGTGGAAAGGTATATCAAGTCTGTGGAGTGTGCAGAAACCAAAGGAGAGGAGAGGAAGCAAGGCCGTCTCGGTGTCCAATGCGAGGTGGCGCGTGAGCTTCACAGCCTCTTCGTTGTATTGTTGCAGCCGCTTGGATTCAAAGGTCCGTTTGTAAAATATACATATAATTTGCTTTCCTTTTGTCGTTCAAGTTCTAGAGAAGGTTCCGAACTTCCGATCTTGTTGAGAATATTGTGTAATTACTGTAGATATGCTTCTGTATATTTAGATATTGCTTTGTATCTTTACAAGATATTCCTTGTCTTTCTTGGCTCCCTACTTTATTGGGGATTACTTGCTGTACACACATATGCTTTGTATATAACTCTTCCATATCAATAAGATTATTCATTCTGTCTCAAAACCTTGTTGAGCAATTTAGGAGAAGGAACCAGATAAAGCCCCTTAAACTTTGGATTTCTAGGGTATCGATCTAGCTAGAAGCCTAGGATAAGAACAAACTAAGGTTTTAGTTCACTTATTTCAGGATTCTTAATTGTGTTATTTTATACAGAATTGATCGATCAGTTTGATTTGGCTTAAAGAGATGGTGGAAGGACTCTGCAAGCAGGAACCGGTGGTTGGAATTTTGGCCTTTGATGTTGCATATGTCATGTCTAAGCTGGTCGCTCTATGGGAGTCCCTTAATAATGTACAAGTTGGGATGCTCAGAAAGTTCATGTCGGATTCGGTGGGGTTTAAAAAGCTTCTGTCACATGATGCCGATTTCATTCGAGGTTTAATACCCGGTGAATTGTTTGAGAATATGATCCCTTTAACAAAATCTGTGGCCAGGCTTGGTAAGAATCATTGCTCTGATCCTAGGTTGAAGGATTTTGAGCAGGCTGTTGGTGATTTGATCGACAATGGTGCTGACCCTTTTAAATGGGTGCTTCCATACGAGGAGATGGGAAAGGAGGCCAAAAAGATGAAGAGTTTTGTGTCAGTCACCGGAGATTTGTATCACCAGATGAAACTTGTTTCGCATCTTGAAGGTACTAGAAGCCGCATGGATGGTTCAAATTGGCTTGAGATTCAGCACAAGATAGAGCTGAAGCAGCTTGAGGTGGACAAGTTAAGAGAGGAGTCTTTGTGGAACATGACTTTCAGTTACATAGGTATTATCTTTGCAAGATCTGTGTTCACAATTTTCAGTCGTATCAAGTCTGTTTATGGTGTTCCTCAACTTGTGGCCGAAGATACTGATCACACTAGTATTCCTAGTCCATCAATTTTCAGCAAGTACAAGCTCTTGGATGCTCCACCCGACACACTTGGTGCTGCTGCCTTAGTTCTCAAGTATGCAAATATTATCATCCTAATTGAACATTTAGTACGTTCTCCTGTCTACTTTTATAAAGCACGCAGAGATGAACTGTACAATATGTTGCCTGCAAATATGAGAGCTGAGCTAAGTGAAAGGCTGCCCCCGGTCCAGAGCTCGCTTTGTTTATCAATTAAAGATGTGGCAGCAGAGAGGAATGTGGCAATGCTTGAAATGTTAGAATGGTTAGCACCTCTTGCTCATAATACCAACAAATGGCTCTCCATGTGGAAGCGTCAACAGAAGGCCTATGCTTCCACCAGGTGCAATGTGCTTCTGGTTCAAACTCTATACTTTGCAAGTCCACAGAAGACAGAGGCAGCAATAATGGATCTCATTGTTGGTTTGCAATACAAAAGGCGAGCTTTGGAAATGCATCTTTGTGGTCCTGAACTCCTGAAACCTGTTGCATGCCGGAGGAGACGGAAGTCCATTGTTCTCGAGGAGTCCAAAACAGTATCTGTAGTTTAGTTATAATATGAGTGTACGTTATTGAGAGTCCCCGTTCAAGTACTATTTAAGTAGTATGTCTTCTATAATCTGACTGGTACTTTTACATTCCTTTAGTACTGTACGAGTAAGAGCTTTTACAATGTCTATAAGGGCCGGCATATGGTGAACTCGCTCTACTGGAACATAGTTGTCCAATGGAGAGATAGACTCATTCTGATGCCTATTAACAACATGTTTTATCAGCTTGCATTATTAGCTGTATACTATTCCATGGAACTGTTTGATTTTTAGGCTCTATGTGCTTCATCACATTCATTTATCTCTTTGATTTTGCCCTGTCCTCTTTTACTTTCAGATCTTGGTTGTGCCTTGCTCAGTTGCTCTTTTACTTTCATATCTTGGTTTGTGCCTTTGTGGAGTCACACCTAGCAAAGTAGCAAGTATAGTACTGCATCTTTCCCAGTGCAAAGCGCGTGTTATAGTGTTTTGAATGAAAAAACCGAGTAGATGAAGCAGTTATGATTTAATTTTAGCTGATGACGTACAGTTCCCAAGATGAATGCAAGTAACTTCAAGACGCCCCTTCGCCATGAACCTAACACATGTAATAATTCATACCAGAATGATACCATCAAGGATGTTTCCAGTTCTCTTATAGATAAGAAGGTCATGTATCTTTCCCACGATGTCCACACAAAGGTATAGAGGATCTATTCGTGCGTGACCTGCATGATAAAATATATGTATGGGAAAAAATTCAACTTGATCTGACAAAATTAAGGGCTCGATCCGGATGATAAATCTCGTAAGTCAAACTCTTAAACGCACAGAAAATTTACCCTCACTTTTTTATCAAAAAAAATAAAAAAATAGTATTTGGCATTTCTCGACCCGAAGTTTATTAATTTTTCTCTTAACTTTTAATTTTTCTTACTTGTCACATAAAAATATATTCTAAATGATACACCAAAAGTGTCCGTACGGACTTTCAGTTTGAAGTTCGTGAGCAACTTGTTGCTCCAAAACTCATTGTAACAGTTTCCTCATTAATATTGTTCATGTCTTGGGAAAAAAAAAACAAGAAGAAGAAGTAAGTGATGCACCAATTTGAGATCCAGTCATTCACTTCACATTACTCTAACCAAAGAAAAACACATGAATCAAAAGTATAGAACAAATAGCACAGACAGCTGCTTTATCCACATAATTAGTAAGAGCTCAATATCACATTAAGCACAAGATAGACTCATAGTTCAGTACCGCAGCTAGCAAATTTATGTTACCTACGAAATTCCTAGAAAACTTGGGACAACAAGAAGGCAAAAGAGTTCAAGTGAAATTTAAGATTACTGCAACTCAAATAGTGTACTGGTGTTGGAATTCAAGTCATTCAACGGCCTCCAAAATCTAGGTCGTTCAACTCTCCGACTAGAGTAGACAAATTCAAGAAAGATGATCCACCTTCTTCAACAGCCCTCCTTGCAGTCTCCCCAAGCTCTTTCACTTTGCTTCTCATTTCCACGGCTTCATCACCCACCATGATTCTAGTCACAGCCTCTCTATGGCCTCCCTCCTCACCCTCCCTTCTGTCTCTGCATTTACATCCACAAATGAGAAAGCCCATTTTTCAGAACCAACAGGAACCCCAATCCTAAGTATCTCAGTCACCAACTTCTCATTGTAAAACTGCTAGCCGATCACCGGCCACGTGATCATTGGAACTCCAGCAGACACTGCTTCTATGATAGAGTTCCACCCACAGTGAGTCACAAATGCTCCTATTGCTTCATGCTCAAGAATTAGCACTTGAGGAGCCCAATCTCTTATGATCAGTCCCTTACCTTCCATTCTCTTCTCAAATCCTTCAGGCAACCACTCTTCTACTTCTTTCTTTTCTTTCTTCACAACCCAAATGAAGTCTTGTCCAGAAGCCTCAAGGCCTGTTGCGATTTCTAGTAGCTGAGAATCAGCAAAACGGACCATGCTACCGAATGATACATAAACAACCGAACGGGGTTTCTTTGAATCAAGCCATTTCAAACACTCATGTTTCTCAGCAGTCGAGCTTTTTATTGATCACCTCTCTGCTTTATCCTCTATTGCCTTGTTGCATAATGAAACAGGGCCGATATGCCATGCCTTCCGCCCAAACACCTTTCTGTAATGATTTGCATAAGCTGGTTCTAGTTCATAAAAGCTGTTAACAATAACCCCATAGCTCCTTTCTTCAATCTCTATAGATGCTTTGAGCATCTTCATAAATTCTGACTCATCAGGAAACACAGGTAGTTGGCTTCTAGTCATCTTGATTTCATCGGGGAGATTAGGAATGGCAAAAGATTCTGAATCAGATGACAAATTACAATGAGGTTGATACATCATCACACTCAATGTAGCACACAATGGGAAGAAACCGGTTCCATGGAAATACAGCCTTGGAATTCGAAACTTGGCAGCAACATCCGTAGCCCAAGTAAAGAAAGCATCAGCATCAAGGCAATGAGGTCTATGTTCATCTAAAATCTTCTCAAACTGTGGTTCAAGTAGAAAGGTGGCTTTGATAAATTTTCCCACCATGTCTTGTGTTATAATCAAGTCGGCGCTTTCGCAATCTTGAGGCAACCCTGCTTCAGCAGATGGGAACTTAATGAGAACAAGTTCAATTTCACCTCTTTGGGTTGCTTTGGAGAAGAGTGGTGCATTGAGGGGAGTAGTTACTATGGTGCATCTTGCCCCATGAGAAGCAAATAGTTTAGCTATGTCTGTAAGGGGTATGCTGTGGCTGCGAGCCATGTATGGAAGAAAGAAGATATGAAGCTGTTGGCATGGTTTAGTTTCCATGGCCATAGGGCTGCAATGCAGTCAGCACAGGCTCCCAGATAATGATAACCATGGTGGTGAAGAAGAACCGGGATCCTCTCCTCATGAATCTTTCCTAATATTTCCTAATAAGAGGATCTTGGCCGTCCATTCATAATCAACGGCCAAGATGTTTCTTTCTTTAGTTTGACATATTTTCTTGTCTATCCTCTACTCTCTTGGCAAGTTCTCGTGAGAATCTGAACTGTTTATGTCTTCTTTCAAGTTTAAACCCACGTTTCTCCGATTCCATCTATGGTAAACTAAAACCACTTGTTCCTAATCATATAGTTCTGTAGCTCGTTGTAATGCTCGTAATCTAGTTTCAATTTAAGAAGAACCATGAAGCCAACCACATAGTACACATTTGCCCATTGCTTCAAACAATTTCACCACAGTGCTGGAAGCAAAAGTAAGTAAAAGAAACAACTTAATTTGTTGAGAAAGCAAACTTGTATTCCTTGATTATGAGGGAGCAAATATTTTCACAACACCCAGATCTATATCAAAATCCTAAACAAATCTTAATCTAAATTGATCCCAAATCCATAAAGGGTCTTTCCCTTACTCTTCAAAGCATAGACAACATCATATCCATGGCAGCATCGCCGACCTCCTTCGCTCTCACTAATCCACGCAACACGCATAGGCCATCATGATTCTGAAAAACAGCACGCAGACGTCCATCAATCCAAATCCAACTAGCTATGACCAACTCTCACAAGAAACAAAGAAACCCATACAGCAAAACCACAATCAGAGCTTCTTTTGCGGTTGAACGAGAACAAAGGACCCATTATTACACCAACTGGCTAGAACTAGAGTGGGCAGAATGAGAGAAACCCAATTGGGGAATTCAGACTTTTGTGTTTCTGGGCTGGAGAGAGAACAAAGGACGAGAAATTATCGAGATAGGGAATGAGACGGAAGAGAGATGAGAGAATAAGTTTTAACTATAGTTGCAGGGATCTGTGCCGTTGATTATGGATGGACGGCCAGGATTCTCTTATTAGGAAATATGAGAAGAGATTTATGAGGAGAGGATCCTGGTTCGGTGAAGAAGAACTGAAAATGAGTTGGGATAATCAAGGACTTGAGAGGCATATCTATAGACACAGTGCCGTTCACCTGGTCACCTGCTGACCAGGATTATTTGGTCATTTACCGTCAGATCTGCTCCATCTTGATCCTAAGGCTCAGAAATATTTATATCTTTATTACTTTTATCATTTCTCCCTTCTCCTTTAATCATTTCATCTTCAATAATGAAATGAGGGAGTCCTTTTAATGAGGACCCTTAAATTAAGGATTTGGTGAAGACTTTTTGGTTTATCCTATCTTTCAATCTTATATTCACATCTTGACCGTTCAGTTTATAGATATTTATAAGTAGATCATTTCTGCAAATTTTCAGCCATATTGAAGATCGTTAAGACATTCATAAAGGTGATTTACCAATTATGAACTTGAACGGTTCATGTTTGACATATTTGGTTCGTTCATTAATTTGATCTATTTTGTTACCTTAACGATTACCGATTTAGCTGAAAATTTATAAACTTGATCTACACATATAGACTTAAAAACTAAACGGATGAGATATCAAAATATGATAAAAAATAGGTCTTTTAAACCATAAACTGAAAAATTTTCACTAAATCTTCAACTTAAAAGTCCTCGCTAAAAAGTCTCCGGTTACCCAGATCTTCTCTTGAATTGCAGAAACCAATTCCAATCCGGGCTAATAGAGTAGAACATTCCAGAACAACATGAACTCCCATTGAAACAGAGTAGCAATGGTGTTGAAGAGAGAAAAGTGGGTATCTGGAGGTGAGAAAGAAAGAAAAAGAGGTTAAGATTCTGGAACTGGGGAAACTGATTTAAGATTGGAACGGGGGTGGAACGACAACTGGGTTCTGCAAATAGGACGTGGATAGCCGGATGTTTTGGTCAGCGATGACGGTGACGACGGAGGCCATTCATATTTGTCTCAATTGGCTGCTCACCCATTCTGAGTGTGTTTCCCTCCTCTTAAAGAAACTCAGAAAATCAATCCCATATCAACCATGGAGTGGATTCGAGGTGAGTAATTGGTCATGGAAGCTTTGCCACCTTCAATTAAGTAAAACCCAAAACCAGTCTTCTAAACCATTGGTGGTTGTCAAGTCTGAAGCCTCCTTATCTGCTCTGCTTAAGAACGAGGAGCAAATCCCCAACCAAATCGGTTCCTGCCCGCAAATCGTCCACTGCTTCGGAGGTGTTCTGCAACTTGTTCTTCGGCCGAAGCCGCCGTGGCAGGGAGTATGGAAAATTTTTGGATAGCGAGAAGAGATGAGAAAGTTTGGAATATTAAATAAAAGTTAATTCAAAATATATAAATATTTCTGAGCCCTAGGATCAAAATGGAGCAGATCTGACGGTAGCCGGCCAAATAATCCCTGGTCAGCTGGTGACCAGGCGAACGGCACCGAATGTCGACCAGACTTCTCCGACTCCTGAGTCGTTATTGGACCCGGTGATTCCATTTGTTTGGCTACTGTCCACAGAAGAGGTAGATGGTCTTAGTAATGACCGAAAGTGATGCCTAAATAAGCAAAATATGAACTCGGATGGAACTAGAACTGTCATTCATATGCCTAGAAAGCTCATCTAAAAGCATTGTTCTTCCATTATTTGGCTGACCAAGAAAGAACAAAATGAGAAACCCCAAATGGATAACAATTTCATAGAGTTGATTGCAACTAATATACTGCTTATGACCAGAAACTGAAACTGTATCACCATCCCAATTTTCAAGCAAAGATTATTGCACTTTATTTGGGTTTGCATACCCTTCTCTCAAGCTCAAGTTGTACAGATTACTACTACACATACAAAACCAGGCATACCACACTTGCCTCTCTCTATAATCTATATACACTAATGCATTAATTTCAGCTAAATACATAACCTTACTAGATAGACACCTAGAACAACTGCTAATCCTAGTACAGCACAAACTAGCAATATGAACTAGTCGTCGACAACCTTTGATGTGGCAATGCTTGTAATGTACTCAATCTCCTCCACGACTTCTTTCATCGAAGGCCTATTCTGTCTGCGTTCCTCCAAACAACCCAATGCCAAGAACCCTAGGGCCTTCATGGTGTCCAGCTCCAAAACTGTAGCTCCTTCTTTCAGCATTGGATCAATTGCATCGATAAGCTTCTCTTCCGCCATCAGCCTCTGCACATAAACTGCAAGGTTCACATCATCGGCGTCCCTGTTGAAATCTATGGCTTTCTGACAGGACATCAGCTCTAATAGCACAACACCGAAGCTATAAACATCACTCTTGTCAGTCAATTGATAGTTTCTGTAATATTCAGGATCAAGGTATCCGAGAGTTCCCTGAGCACATGTTGAGATGTGACTCATATCAGTATGAGCCAATCTTGATAAGCCGAAATCAGCAACCTTGGCATTCAATTTATAATCAAGCAGAATGTTACTAGATTTCACGTCACGGTGATAGATTGGAGGCACCGCTGAGAAGTGGAGATAAGCTAGACCCTCAGCAGTGTCATGAGCAATCTGGAGACGTTGCTTCCACGAAAGAACTGATCGACCAACACCTTTCTGAGCTTGCAGATGTTCAAGTAGAGTCCCATTCTCAATGTACTCGTACACCATAATAGGCTGCTCTAGTTCAACACAACAACCAAGTAAATGCACAAGACTCCTGTGGTTAACTTGGCACAGAATTCGGACCTCATTGAGGACCTGATCAGTGCCTTTGGTGTTTCCAAGCTTGGCGATCTTCACAGCCACGACAGTGCCATCTTCGAGAGTTCCTTTGTAGACTTCACCATATCCACCAGCACCTAAGAGGAGGTCTCTGGAGAAGTTGTTTGTTGCCTTTTTTATCTCTTTTCCGGTGAAGACTTTTGCGGCTCTGCCTCCATTGGCGTTCAGGATTGCTTCTCGCTCTTTGGTCAGGTGGTCTTGAGCTTCTTTGATGCGTCTGTGGCGCTTGTAGAGTACAATGGCAATAGTGGCAGCAACTAGTGATGCCCCAATACCAGAAGTCAAACCTGCACAAGTTTTTTTTTCACATTGTTAGTCACTAATCAATCTGGCCTGGAATCACTGGCGGAGCCACACCAAGACCAAGGGGTGCCATGGCACCCCCCACACATTTTGATGATGGTCAATTACACCACTGTTGTAGGATTAAATGGTTACAATTGTATAATCTGGCCCCCTTTTTATGTAATAATATGTCAAGTAATAAATACTAGTTTGATATTTTGGACTATATAATCTCCTTTTTTGTTGCATCTTGCCATATTCATCACCATAATCGATTAGTTATTAACTAATCATTTTACATGCATGTAAACTTTCAATATATAATCATTTACATATACATAAATTAAACTATATATACATCAACAAAAACAATAAATTCAATTTTAATTAACATATAATTTTGACAGACAATTTAAAATTTTATATATATTTTTTCGTATTTTATATCTCGGCCCCCCTAGACTTATAGTTCTGGCTCCGCCCCTGCCTGGAATTTAGCCTATTGTAACTTAAACAAATTGGGGGGTGTCCTGAGTTCATGTCTGAACTAAAACACACTTCGAAACACATCATCATATTTCACTACTAATAGTTTCATGAACTCTATCAATAGTCTGCGAAATTAATCATCGTTTACCCTATAGTAAACAAATTTCTGACGATAATCACATGTACATCTGAATGATAAGTTGTACAATATCTAAAAATATGATTATTTCACACATATACAAAACTCCTGTAGTAGAATATCAGCTCTACGACACATTACATATCGACTCATTAAGTATACGTAAAGTTTTTGTAACAATGTATCAACTCTTTACGGTTTTAGAATAGCTTAAAATAAAGCTAAAGTAAAAAATAATGAAGTTATATCGAACTAATTAACTTGATATACTCATGCATCAATATAGCGTAAACTCAAAACTCTGCAATCACATAAATTAACTCTACAATATCATCACAATTTACCTGCTATTAGTCCAGTCCTGTCCTTTGAACCAGTATCTGCCAAAAAAAAAATAGTCAAACATTAGCATCTCTCTCAGCCAATCACAATCGTCCAAGTCCCCCAAAAGTCAAAACTGACAGCCGTACAATATCACTCACCGTCAACGCAAAACCCTGAAACCGGGTCCCACGTAAACCCGGAATTACAGAAACACCTCCGCACCCCATTCTGAACCGGGTCGGATCCACACACCGACTTCCCGTCACAATCAGACTGATTACCGCACACCGGCTCCCTCGGCGCCACCCACTGTATCTCCACCCCCGGCTCCGGCCACCGCGCCACCGGCAAAACAGGATCCAAGTTCACAAAGCTCGTATACGCGCTACAACCCGAGTCCCTGACCCGAACCATGTACGACGTCGACGACCCGCCCGCCCGGAAAGTACAGCAAATCGGAGCCGCCCTACACGCCCCCACAGAATTCGTGTTGTTGACGTAAGTATGACACAAGCTCGACGCCGAGCAGTTCAGCGGCGACCGGAGGATCGAGTCGGTGCAGTTGAAGTAGAGAATGGTGTTGCTGCTGGTGACGTTGAAGGGGAGGGACTCGTTGAGCTGGATACCCTGGTGGATGACGTCAGAGGTGACGCAGGAGGAGGGGGAGAGGAAGGTGGAGGGGCGTACGACGAGTCGTTGGGAGGAGGGGGAGATGGAGGCGATGGGGTAGGAGTTGTTGAGGGTGTCGAAGAGGAGGGAGGAGTTGCTGAGGCAGCGGATTTTGTAGGACTGGTCGCCGCAGGTGGGAGATGTGCTGAGGGGGTAGGGGACGGAGGTGGTGCCGCAGGGAGGGCAGAGTTGGATGGAGAGTGCGTTCCACGCGCTGGATAGGAGGAGGAGAAGGAGCGACGCCGTGAGGAGGCGGAGGCGGAGGCGGAGGTCGGGAGGAGGGGCCATTTTGGAGAGAGAGGTTTTGGAGGAGTGAAGGTGTTATGGGGGTTTTAAGAAGGCGGATGAGGGGTAGAACTGGAAGGGAGTGGGGAAAGTTTCGGAGACTAATTGAATTTTGGTGGGTAAACTTCCTTTGTCGCTTTATGACATTTTTGAACGGAAAATTGTTTCCGTTTGACTTGTGACTTGTGAATTGTGCCGGAATTTGATTTTCCTTGAAATCGATATAATAGAGAAATGATCTAGTGAGGAGTGAACTCCTACGGAGGGACAATCATAGATTAAAGTTAGTGTCAAAGTGATGCGTTTGCACCGTGTATTTAAAACCCTCGTATCTTTTATGTGTGTAAGGTTGTTTGATATACGGTGAGCAAATCAATTTCTATCGCGTAAAATGTAACATAAGAAGAAAATGAATTTTAAAATATGTCTCAAAATCTCAAACATGTCTCATATCGCGGATTTTTTCTTTCTTTTCACATTATAAGAGTTCAACCAAAAATGGTTTCAAAGTCTCGTTGTTAGTTACTTCGATTATATTTTATACACATACACCAATTACTTACCTTTAGCAATCCATCACCATAAATTGTGTCACAAAACCACCATTAGACCCATCGTATTATAGTTTCGTAGTCGACAACATTTTTCTATGTTTTTCTTTTTTGAGAATGAACATTTTTCTATGTTAGGTCAGCAATAATGTCGTGATTCGGGGATTTCTCACTTCTTTACATCGCAGCTAGTCCAGTCAATGAGAGAAGAAATGATAACGCAGCCCGTTGTTTTCACATAATTGAGAAAGAAGGTAGCTTAATACCAGATAATCTTTAGAAAGTGATATCTGCAGATATGGCAGCGTGCTGCGGTTAAGCATTCATCTAGAAGATCAAAGTCTACTCCATCTGTTCATGCCAGCATGGCCATGGAAGTCATTGAATAACAACAGCAAACCTTGACTTACCTTCGACTCTTACCAAACACAATAATGGCATCACCTATAAACACAAGTCTTATCTGGAAGACATGGAAAATTGGAAATAGTAGCAGAAATCATTATTCACATAATTTCATTGATTGAACAGAAGAGAACCATCCCCCTTACATGATTGGAGATTTCCTAAAGCCCCCTCGTACAAATACAATTACATCGATCACAACATGGCAGGAATACACAATGCACTGGAATATGCAGTACATCTCTGAACTGAGGCGATTGATATGCAGATCCTGATGATGAACCTCTACCATGGAAGAATGTGCAATGTGTGTATATACATATATACGTACAGAGTACATACATATATATGATATACGAACTAATATATGTACATGTAAATCAGATGACTACGAGTACAATGAATTACTGATGCCTAACAAAACTGTAACATGGCTTCTTTGGCCTGTGAATTTGAGGAACTCAAGTCGGTAGTTCGGCCAGAAGCAAGGTATGCCACCAGCCACATGCCACGTTTTTGGGGACACATCCATCGATCATGACTTGCGCTGGAATGTTGCGGTCTATCACGTCGTCTAAGCCAAGCTTCATCATTTGCAACAAATCACCAGTGTCAGATTTGCAAGTGAATACTTGATATGAGAGGATAAGACTGCTAGAAATGTTTCATAGCATTAAATTAAATTAAGTATTGATGAAAGCTGCTTCATTCCTGGCCATACTTGTTCCATCCCCAGCCAAACACTTTTGCATCCTCTTCATGGCACAAGAGAATCAGCAAGAATGATGTACAAACAAGTTAGTTACTTCAGCAATTAGATGACATCTCACAAGTAAAAGTTAAAAGATTTTGTCTCCTATATCAGTTCTATGCATGGTAGGTCAACAAAATTCAAACCACAGAAATTCCACTGACATCTACATTTTCATTCTTCTCCCATCTAGTACTGATGTGTTTTAAGGTGTTGTTGAGTCTCTTATGAAATAACCGACTAGATATTGATATTCTTTTCTATCTTTTTTCTTTTCTAGCTTTTTTTTTCTCACTTTTTTTGCTTTCTTTGGAATGATGGGGGTGTGACAGTTGTATAACACAGGAATTGAAAGTGTGGTCATAACCAATTAAGACTGGACACACTTCGTGATTTAGCTTCAAGAAAAGTCAGCTATCAAGAAAGCGTAAGGGAGCCTTGAACAGCAGAAGAAGACATACCGGTGATAATGCAACTATGACGAGCTCCACAGGAAACAATTTTTGCATTCACATTTTCCAGAACAGGAGCATCCAAAAGCCTCGGAATAGTCTGGATTACAATTCAAGAAAAATCAATTAAGCAATTTTGCAGATATCAAGACAATTGTCGACATGAAAACTGATGAATTATAAATATAAAAAGAAATAGAAACTAGCTCTCTAAAAGAAAAAAGTAAATAAATTCCAAAGAACCATCTTTAGTTTATCTGTTAACTTAATTGTTTCCCAATTAATGAAATCGTTGTTAGCCTATAGTCTAATATAGAATTGGCTATTTTCAGACTTCAGAGTTTACCTCAGCTTGATCAGCTCCAGTTCCCAACTGCCCAAACTGATTCCCCCCAAATGCATAAACATCACCATCAGCTGAAATGCAGACAGTATGCCACAGTCCTGCAGCAACACTCTCTATCCGGATACCAAGTAATGAAGATACACAAATTGGGCTTAGTTCATCATCTGTACTTCCTTGTCCACACTTAACCAGAAAAAGACATTTGAAGGAAATCAGTTTCACTCCTTTATCATCAGAGTTCAGAAGCAAACATGTGCAGTAACAAACAAAATGGGAGATAGAAAATATGGAGCAAGAACACAAAGGTTGTTTCTCTTTCAGTGAGCCTCATCTTGAGAACCTACAGTACTTTCTTCTCCACCCTTCCTACAGCAACTACTATTGAATCTGGAGAATGATTAAAGCTTGGGAACTCCAGTCAAGTGTTGCATATGATCATTAAGATTTTTAAACTGTTCCCCTTTAGTAGTAGGACAAGGTATGTTAGCAATATACGCAATGAGGTTTTCTGATTGTTTTTGGTTGCTACTGAGCATCTTTCTATAAACGAGACTGTAACTGACAGTTTTGCAATCAACATATCATACAGAAACTTGGAAAGGGAATTTTGAATCGACTTTTCACTATCCAGCAATTAGTTGTGCAGTAGGATGCAGCACATTTAACCCAGGTCAGCACCCTTCCACATTAAGACAGAAATATTTCCACAATAACATTCTAAAGAAGAGAAACCATGAGGCACAGAGAAAGTCAAAGAAAGACTTAATACTTCAGAAACTCACCTGTCCATAAAGCCCCCAACCGAAAGTAAGTAGTGCTCCAGCATCTGTAACATAAGAATTGAAAAACAAATGACTGAATGACCATAAACTTTTAATAGCTAAAGGGCACCAATTTAGGAATGCAAAACATCTCACTCGTACCACATGTCAAAGTGTCAAACTAAGCAAAAGTATCCTCGAATAAAGAAGGTTTGCCCTCTGATAAATCATGTAGTTTGAAGGCGGATCTTATAGTTCCAATGATTGAACATCCTTCAAGCTATAATTGCCACCAAGCATAGTCAACTTAGTTTTGACATCAGTTTAGATTAAATATTCCATATTTACTCTCCGATTTGTTACCTTTAGCATACCAAAATGTCAATACGTACAGAATTTTGTATCAGCAAACAGAGCTCCAATTAAAAGTGAGCTCTCAAATAGCGGGTTGTCTTTTATAAATGATAGTGTTTGACCTATTTCCATCTAATTGAATTTTCAAATTGTTTTCTTCCAACTCAACAAGCAGTTTTAGAGTTCTTTAAATGAGGAAACTTTTAAAGATAATGGCAGTGGAGAGATATGTAAAAGGTACAGCACCATTGAGACATTGAGCATGTAGAACAAATTAACAAACTTATCATTATCATCCAGCTTGATTGACCATGTATGTATTAACTAAAGTGGCTAACAAACTTAAAACTTGTACCTGTGATCACTGCACTATGTCGACCTCCACAGGCAATCCCTTTCACATAATTTCCAGGTACTCCGAAACTGTGTTCATCTGGATTCATGATGCCATAAGAAGAGGACTTGACACAAGGTATAGGATGAGGGGAGGACACCATACGTATCCGTGAGCCCAGACCGAGCTGCCCTTCACCTCCATATCCCCATCCCCAGACCTGTCCCATGTCTGAACTTTGGGAAATCAGAATACATCACAAGTCTTGCTTTATAATAATTTTTTAAACATGATACCGCATTTGATACTTTATGCAAAGACGCCAATGAAAAGAGTCTATGGAACTTGTATGTGGTAGGACAAGTATAGATCAGAAAATGGCAAGTTACCTGACAATGCTAGAGTATGGCGTCCTCCAGCAGCAACATTGGCTATTCTAACTCCTGGGTTCAATGCCACAAGATAGGGCAATGCCGAGAGGGTTTCATCACCAGATGATGAACTTTCACCTGTTTGCTTTGCGGAAGATACTCTTCTTCGCTTTGAATATTCTTCTCCAGCTCCCTGAGCTTCAGTAGCAGACATTGTTCCGCTACTGGATCGTGAGCCTTGAGAACGAGGGCTAACTGTTAGACAGACTCAATCTTCTCCTAAAACTGAGCCATCTGATTCTCCTTCCATAAAGAATTCATAGCTGTTTTGATTCTATGCTATAATGACATATCAATGCTATAATTTGTGTTTACTGTTTTCCATACCTAGAGTCTAGCATAGCTACTATATATCTGTACAATTGTAATATTGTAGATTAATGGAAATCACTTTCTATATGGTATCAGCCTAAATCAAAGATCCTTACCTGTGTCTCATCTTCTTCCTCTACTTGTTGTTTTGTCTTTTCCTCTCCTCTTCTCGAATCCTTACTCCTCTTTCCGGCTGTGTCTTAGCTTTTCCTTTCTTCATCATTCTTATTCTTAGTAATACAAAAAAAAAAAAAAAAAAAAAAAAAAAAAAAAAAATCTCACCATGATTGATTCAGTTGAACCCACATGTTACTCTCAGGCTTCCAAGAAAGTCGAATGGCGTCATGCCATGGTTGAGGAAATTAATGCTCTACTGAAGAATGACACTTGGTCTTTGGTTCCTCCTGCACCCTCACAAAATACAGTTGGTTGCAAATGGGTCTTTCGAGTGAAGCGCAATCCGGATGGTTCTGTTGATCGTTTCAAGGCTCGCCTTGTCGCCAAAGGCTTCCACCAACAGCACGGTATTGACTTTCATGAAACTTTCAGTCCTGTTATAAAGCCTGCTACCATCCGTACAGTGATTAGTATAGCTGTGTCTCGTGGTTGGTCACTTCGGCAATTAGATGTCAAAAATGCTTTTCTCCATGGTTTTCTGACGGAGGAAGTTTATATGACCCAACCTCCTGGCTTTGTTGATCCCTCAAGACCTACTCATGTATGCAAGCTGCGGAAGGCGCTCTATGGTCTTAAACAAGCTCCCCGGGCTTGGTTTCAGCGAATGCATTCCTTTTTGATATCTGTTGGGTTTCGCCAAAGCTTAGCAGACTCATCTCTCTTCATCTTCAATCATGGTCAGCACATCATTTACTTCCTGTTGTATGTTGACGATATCTTGTTAACAGGTAGCAATGATCGTCTCCTTCAAAGTTTCATTGCTACTCTTGGCAGTGGTTTTGATATCAAGGATCTAGGGCCGTTGCACTATTTTCTTGGTCTGCAAGTTCATCAATTCTCTCATGGGGTTCACCTAAATCAGGTTAAATATGCTCATGATCTTCTCTCCAAGCATGACATGTTACTTAGTAAGCCTGTTAGTACCCCTATGTCTGCTAAAGATACCCTCACAGCCAATCCTGGTTCATTGCTTGACAATCCCACAGAGTTCCGGGCCCTTGTAGGTGCTTTACAGTACCTCACAATTACCAGACCAGATATAGCCTTCGCTGTCAATTCGGTTTCTCAGTACATGAGTCAACCTAGTCTATCTCATCTTGTTGCTGTGAAACGCATTCTGCGTTATGTGAAAGGAACTCTAGGTCATGGTCTCTACTTTGCTCCTCAACGTCAGCCTGTACATCTTTCTGCCTATTCTGATGCGGATTGGGCAGGTTGCCCTGACTCTCGTCGTTCTACATCTGGTTACCTAGTGTATCTTGGATCCAACTTAATTTCTTGGTGTTCCAAGAAGCAGCCCACTATAGCACGCTCAAGTGCGGAGTCCGAATACCGCTCTCTTGCTCATGCCTGTGCAGAAACTACTTGGCTTGGTTATCTCCTTTACGAGCTTGGTGCCCGTGTTCAGTTTCCTATCTTATTGCACTGTGACAATCTCAGTGCCACCTACATGGCCTCCAATCCAGTGTTTCACGCTCGCACCAAACATATTGAGCTTGACTACCATTATGTTCGTGAAAAAGTTGCTCTTGGAAGTCATCGAGTCTGCTTTATTCCCTCCATTGATCAACCAGCTGATTTACTCACAAAACCGCTCCACAAAACCCGCCACTTTCTTCTTTCGAACAAACTTGTCCGTCCAGAGCCGCCAAGTTTGAGGGGGGATGTTAGACAGACTCAATCTTCTCCTAAAACTGAGCCATCTGATTCTCCTTCCATAAAGAATTCATAGCTGTTTTGATTCTATGCTATAATGACATATCAATGCTATAATTTGTGATTACTGTTTTCCATACCTAGAGTCTAGCATAGCTACTATATATCTGTACAATTGTAATATTGTAGATTAATGGAAATCACTTTCTATACTAACTATATCATAACCAAACATGAAACAAGTCTTCTGTCATTTTCAACAAAAATAGGCCAAATTGAAACTACCTTGGTCTGTCAAGAAAGAACACTGCCTTTCCATTACATCCTTCTCAAAGTTTGTACCCATAGATGGTTCCGCAATGACCTTCCCAGAGGGAACACACTCTTTCCATCCCCATGTGTAAACTGCTCCCATATCTGCATTGAAACTAAAACCCTTAATGCCTCCGGTATGCATCATAACTAAATAACAATGGGAGAAATACATAAATCAACTTTGTTTCCATACTTCCATCAGTTAACAAGTTGGCTGGCTTGGTCTTCTTGTAGACATTTACTCGTTTGAGTAAAATCGTATTTCTTGATCAAATGAAGTTGGGAAATCAAGAATACCTGTAACTGCAACACAATGCGCCCAACCTGCAGCTGCCTTTACTAGAGAAACTTCAGCTGGAAGAGGAAAAGGCTCCGGCATTTCCTTCATAAAGTAAAATTGAAAGCAATGTGGGTTAGTTCTGCCAACTACAACAATGAAGGAACTCAATGAATCAACAAAAAGGTATTTGTGCAATGCCACTCTACCCCATGCTTCCCAGATGTCACATAGCTCTGACCTAGATCATCTGTTGAACCCCATGTAATCAGCTTCCCAGAATCTAGGCCAAAACATAACAAAAAATCATAAGCAACAGACTTCTACCTAGGAAATACAACTAGACATTGCAAATCAGCATTGCAAAGAAATTGACAGAAGCAAAGGCTTAGTTTCAATCCAAACTGTTATATCCAACAAGTACCAAGCTGTCATTGTAAACTGACTAAAATCACAGAATCCTTTTCACAATACCAAACTATAACCAAAGCAAACCCTCATTTACCCAAACCAATCACAGTAAAATTAGTTTACTTTTACCAGGAAAATGACAGAATACTGGAAAACAGAGAAGAAAAAAAATCAAATCCCCAAATTCATTGTGGAAATGAAAATTTAAAAAAAAAAAAAAAGAACAAATAAACCACCAACTAACTTCACAAGCTGCTTGAGCAAGTTCTCTACTTTCTACAGCAGCTACAAATTGGTATTCTCAATTTTAGTCCACATTTTTTCAGCAACCAAATAGAGGCAAATGCAATGAAAATCATTAACGGAAACAAAAAAAAATCCAAAATCCAATGCTGAAAACAAAGCTAGAAAATTTAATTTCAAGAAATCAAATTCCGAAAATCTTGAAACTAAGAAATGTAAAGAGACAGAAGCGAGCACCAGAAATGGCCATGGCGAAGCCGCAACCGCCGCCAAAGACATCCCTCCACTGGTAATCGCCACCCGGCCTCACAACCGTCGGCGACAAAAGCGGCGACCTTTGCGGCAGAGCTCCCGGAAGATATCCCCACATGAACACCACCTTCTCCCCGCCGTCGTCTCCCTCCTCCATTCTCACATCTCCGCCGTCATTCATCGCCGGAAAAACCGAAACCCAATAAAGGAAACTAGTGGTGGATTTGGGTTTCCTTTTCTGGAATTTTCTTCTGGGATTGATTAAAATGAGAAATTTGATTTAGATTGGTGGAGAGGTTGAGCTTGGTGGACTTAGACTTTAAGTGAAATTTTTCGAAGTGCCCTATGTATTTTGCTGGGTGCGCAAACAATGGGGCCGAGAATCATTTTCAGGAAATTGAGGAGGCCACGTCGGACTCTTCACGTGGTTCTCCCGCCACGTGGCGCGAAATACACCGCTAGATGCCATGGCCATTGCTAGCCAGAAGTTTCTGGAAGGCCATTCTTTCCGACCCCATAGAACAAGGTTGGGAGCTGGCGTGGTTGCATTAGGTCCTGCCACGTGTGGGGATGTATGCAAGCCCCAATGATTGTCTGTCACCACTTGTTGGCCTCTTGATTGGGACTTGACCAAATATTTCTTCTGCTGTGCTTTCATCAAAATCGTAACTCCCCCTACATAATTAGTGTAATTGTTCGATTAATTATCATTCAGATTTTATTTATAGTTATCTTTGTAATATCACATCTATATATATATATATATAAAGAGGAGCTTCAATGAAATGTAAACCAATTCCATTTTTCCTATTACATACTGTTATTTTCTCTCTTAAATATTGTCCTTAATTTTTGGTACTAAGACAAGAGTGTGCTTGTTCTTATTGTTCTCACCTGAAATTTTCATTAACTGTCGAGAAATCGATTAATTTAGTGTTATGTCATGGAGCATTCTTATAAGAACATACCACATTACGAAGTATTAAGCCTTTTTAATTTCGAATATGTTTAATTAGAATGTTGTTTAAGTGTATCAAATTGGTTTTAAGCTCTTGTAGAATCATTAAGTTAGACTGTTAGGATTATTGAAGTCCTTGGAACCCATTCCTTATCATATACGAGGAGTACATGCATGTAACGCTCGATGAAATTATGCCTAATTTCAATTAACACACGCATATGAAGTTTGGTATGTGTCTTACTTTGCATCCCAACACCCAGAATGTTCCAATTACGTACTAATCATATTTGGCTTGGTGCAATAAGGTGCACATTGTTGGTATGCAAAAAGATTGTGTTAAAGTAGAAAGCTATATATGGAAAATAAAAAGTTATGTTATACGTTGGTCTACACTTAATTATGTAATGATGAACTAACTAAACTAAACTAAAAACTCAATCCGATTGTTCAAAAACGTAACGTACGAAGGATGGATGGATATACTTGAACCTGTCCGTGAAACATACTTGACCTTCATGTGGCAAGAGATCCTTGTCCAATAATTGAAAACGGACCCAGGATCGTGTGTGGTTAGACTCGAGACATCAACACGATATACTGTTTGAGAATGCAATCCCATGGCTAGTATTAGGATTTTCATGATTGAATCTATCTCAACAGGGTGGGACAGAAATTTGAAGTGGTGATTCGAATACGGATCCGTAACACCACAAACTAGACGAATGTCTTACTCTTACTACACATGTTTCCTCTTTAAGCCTCATACAAGTGCTAGACAATATGGTACCCTATTATTAGGGTCCCTATGATATTATGTTCTTACACTTCTTAATCAACGACTCGTTCTCAGAACTCCTCCTGTGGCTAGGAAACTAGGTCCCAGACTCCTAGGGCTCCCACTGCGGCGGACCTACAGTAAATCCAGTGGTTCGGATGAGATATTGGGATGAATTAGAGACTGGTATTGCAACACATCGTCGTAGTACTGGCTCGTACGTACTGTCTGGGTTAGGGCTCTACCAGTTTGCGACACATGGTGTTCACTGAGACCTCTCAGACTTTAGGGTTTGGATTACGATGATCATTCTGATATGGGGCCGTTTAGAACTGCAGCGGTGAAGACGTGAAGTTCCATGCATGCAGGGTAGGGGCCCTATATCGATTTGTATGAGTATGTGTTGTTGCAGGATGGAATGTATGGAATGTAATTAACTATGGATGTCCTCCTCAGGTTGTAGGATGTGTTTGATTCTCTACTTCATAAAATAAACTTAGACCCTTTAACCATTTATTTGGAAACAATTTCACTTATGATGTATAACATTTTTTTTTTTTTTTTTTTTTACTTTTTATTAAATAACTCACACACCCTACATATGTCAATGAGATTTGAACCTATGATCTCAAAGTTGTTAATTAACACCTTAACCAACCAGACCATGATGTATAACATATATGTGTGTGTTTTGATCAATATGGGTTCTAACGTTATATATATACACTGGAACTACTAAAAATGGAAATACCTAATATATGTTGGAAAGTCAATCGTGGTGTATCTTCTTCTCTATTAGGAATATTCTCTGTTAGGAATGTATATATGTGTGAACATATGTACGTTTCTCAATATGATTATAATTGTAAGATAGTTTCCTAAGTTAGATTACATTGTTCATTGTATATGTATTCACGTTTCTATCAATGAAATCATTCTCACCAAGCTATTATCTTTTCAATATACTTGAATAAAATGGAAATGTTTGGTGGTCGCAAGATGCAAAATTGGCTCAACCATAGCTAGCTATTAAGCTTAGAGTATCACGTTGATCTCGATCACGATCAAATAACACTTGCACGTTATAGAGGATGCCTTTAAATCTAAGAATTTAGCATTTCCTTGTTTGGAAGTTGTAATCGATGAATAGATCGATTGGAATCAGAGATCTCCTTGTTTACTAGCTAGCTTTTGTTCTTCTAAATCAGAACGACAAATATTTTCCAAACTGAATTCATTGTGCCTTATAAAGAGAGACGATAGGTGGTTTAAACCCATCGCAAGGAAGAGATTGAAAGCTTGAGGTGGAATACAAAACCATTCAGATCCTACATTCTTTCCTTATCTCAAGTTTGCTAGCCGACCTAGACGAGGTGGATCATTACATAACCATTTTAATTAGTTCCGGCTCGGGTACATCATCCTCCTAATTTGAGATTAATTATCATTCAAACTTTGCTTCTTTTTGGAATTCTGGGTTTGTTTTATATTCAGAAAAGATTTATTTGTGCAGCCATTTCTTGTGGGACAATATGATTTCCATGATTCGGTTCTGTATCCTACCATTTACATGTGGTTTTAGGAGAAAATTAATCACGGTATGTTGTTTTTCTGTTACTTCAATTTAGAATTTTGGATAGCTGTTTAGTCTATAGCCCCAATATTAGTTGTTTATTGTAGATCTTATTACTTGTACAAGATCTGTAAAGAATTATGATGATTGGTTTGGCTTAGTCATCATTTTTCTGGGTGTGTACAGAGAATAAGATCGATGGTGCCGAAGTTAAGGTTATCTCCTTGTCTGTCACGGACTAAAAGGAAGCTTCAGGCTGGTCCTAAGAAAGCAGTGGTTGGTATTTTTGCCTTTGAAGTTGCAAGTGTGATGTCTAATCTGGTCAATATATGGAGACTTCTCAGTAATGAAAAAGTTGATCATACGCTCAGAAAATATTTCTCACGTTCGGTGGGGATAAAAAAGCTTGTGTCACATGATGATGATTTCATTCGAGGTTAATCTGGTGAATTGTTTGAGAATATGATCCCTATAGTAAAATTTGTGGCTAGGCTTGAGAAGAATCATTGTTCTAATCCTAGGTTGAAGGATTTTGAGCATGCTGTTAGTAATTGGATCAACAATGGTATTGACCCTTTTGTATGGGAACTTCCATGGGAGGAGATGGAAAAGGAAGCCAAAAAGATGGAGAGGTTCATTTCAAAAAAATGCAGCTTTGTATGAGGGGATGAAACATCTTTCGGATCTTGAACATACTTTGAAAAACATCAGTGCCACCTTGGATGATCCAATTTTGCTTGAGTTTCAGAACAAGGTAGAGCTGAAGCGGCTCGAGGTGGAGAATTTGAAAGAGGGGTCTTTGTGGAACATAACTTTCAATCACAAAGGTATCCTTTTGGCAAGATCTGTCTTCACAATTTTCAATTGTATCAAGTCTGTTTATGGAGTTCCTCATCAACTCATGGCGGATGCAGATCACACTAGTCATAGTCCATCAATTTTCAGCAAGTACAAGCTGTTGGATGCTCCTCCCGACACGCTCGGTGCTGCTGCCTTAGCACTCCACTATGCAAATATTGTCATCAAAATTGAAAGTTTAGTAAGACATCCCATCTCTCTTTATAGTAGCAGACGTGACCTGTACAGAATGTTGCCTGCAAATATGAGAGCTGAGCTAAGTGAAAGGCTGCCCTCCATCCAGAGCTTGACTTATTCGTCTGTTGAAGATGTTGCAGCAGAGAAGAAGGTGGCAATGGCTGAAATAATTGAATGGTTAGCACCACTTGCTCATAATACGAAGAAATTGCACTCGAAGAGGAACTTTAAACAACAGAAGGCCTAGGAGTCCATAGGAGTCCAAATCAATCAGTAACTATTTAAGAGTTACTCTAACAGTTGAGTTATACTACAAGTGTACTAGTTTCATGACTTCATCTAATGTTATTGAGATATCTAGTTAAGTATTTAAGTAGATGTCTTTTATAATCTAACTGAGTACTATTACAGTCTTCTGGTATTGTATTAGTACAATGTCTGTAAGGGCGTCTCTTATAGAATATGTGAAATGCTGGCTATTGGAACATAGTGGTGTAACAGAGATCAAACTGTGAGATAGAATCATTCAGATGCCAATTAAGAACATGTTTTATCAGCTTGATTATTAGTATGTTGTTCTATGGAACTGTATGATTTGAGGTTCTACTATCCTGCATCACATTCATTTATCACTTTGGTTTGTGCCTTTGTGATTTTCTCATAGCAAGTACTGCACATTTTCCAGTGTAATCAAAGGCTGTGGTGGTCTGAATGAAAAATAGTAGATGGATTTTCATCGAGTTAAATTCGATACAATTCTTTCTTCTTATTTGGTCAGAAAGTAATGAACAATGATTTGTTCTTATAGTTAAAAGTTGTGAAGTTCATAACTTCATACTGCATTGACAGTCTCATGCAACATTGGTCGAACCCTTCTTTGCAAACTTGAGTAAAAGTCATGCTGTTTTGCGATCAAAAACACACATTGCAGACTGAATTAAGTCAATTAACAGACTGCACCTCTGGTATGAGTAGTAGAAGGTATGCCAACCAATCCGTGTGACAACTACCATGCCTCTTGAACCTGCCTAGCTTAGACACCCAGTCTCTCATGGAGTCTATCTATATAAAGCTAATTCCGACCATCAAATTCACAACACCTTAAGACACACGCAGAAGCTTTCTTACTGCAGCTTCGGAAAGATCATGGAGAGCCGAAAGATGAATGCAAGTAACTTCCAGATGCCCCTTCACTACCCAAGGTACAGCAGAAAGGACTACGAGGACATGCCTGAGTGGAAGCTCGACCGCCTTCTCGCACAGTATGGTTTGTCTGTGCACGGCGACTTGGCCTGCAAGAGAGACTTTGCCATGGGTGCCTTCCTCTGGCCTGATCGTCATCGCCACGAGCCTAACACTTGTAATAATTCATACCAGAATGATACCATCAAGGATGTTTCCAGCTCTCTTAGAGACAAAAAGGTCATGTAGCTTTCAACCTGTAGTTTTCGCTCTGAACTTCTTATGTATGAGTGCTATTTGAAGGCTGATCCAATTCGCATTGCAATCAATAAAAATATGATCATAATCAGATTGGAACCATACACCTAGAATAGTAAAAATATGATCCAAAAATATATGATCACACACTTGGAATTTAAATGGAACCATAACTAGATTGATATTAATGCCCTGGAAGGCTGGACAAATTCATCTTCCATAGCAGACAATCAATACAAAGATAGGTTTGGTTCCAGCAATGTTGGTATTAAACAAAAATCAACACCGAGACACCGAGACGATCAAAGATTTGCAGATGAAATATAGGTTTAGATATTTAGCAGCATTGTTTGTAATTATATCATTCCATTGAGCTAAGACTCGATCTACAAATCCTAAATACAATTACAGAACAAAAGCATACAAATTTCTGCTTACAACAAACAGTTCCCTAACAAACCTGAACACAGGCAAAATACTTCACCTCCAATATTACCATTGAAATTTTATACAGGGATTGACACAAACCCAAATTGGAGGATGAGAAGTGACCAGTATTGAGTATTGACCCGCCACCCATAACTACAATTCTGTTCATAAGATCACTCCTTTCAGCCTTTCAAGTCTGCGGCACTTAAAGGTAACTCAGTGCATTAATATCGCCGCGGCCTCAACCGCCTACCATTGGGATTTGCTGATTCTGCTACTGCCCCACTGCCATCTGCTGGCAAGTCTAGCCCATATATGCTGCTGCCACTCCTCTTCTTACTTGAATTTGAATTCTCATTGGCATCGACAGATGCAAATGTCTTCAGCAGCTCCTGTAACACTGAGGGGCAGCTCTCTTCTAGATGCTTGTATCCATCTGACTGCATTACAGCTGAAAAACACAGGAGGATTTCAATAGCTTATAATTTCATTGTTACACCAGACACCACCACATACAAAATTACATGCAAAGCATATGAGGAATAATCCTTTTCAGAAGGATGTGTGAACATGTTTCAATTTGGGGTGGTAACATTAATACATGTTCTGGATGAAATGTTCGTCTTCTACACTTGGTAAAAAATTGCCCATATTCATATCAAATGCAGCTCATATAATCAACAACAGAAATTTCTAGTCAAATAACTAGCATTCAACAAAAAAGACAACAGATTAAAGTATTCCAAGTAAATCTCTCTATAAAGAGACAGCTACTCTAGACCATTTAGGTGTGAGGTTCAACCATAAGCCAACCAATTATGGTATTCATTGTCTTGTAAACATTAACATATAGTCTAGAGAACAACCAAACACCAGTCTCTCAGTTTTGAAGAAACAAATGAGAGAGAGAGAACCAGCAATCAGTGCCCTTGATAGACCAATTAACAGCATTTTAAACTTTCCAGAGCCTAAATATACACCAATTGACCATCTTATGCAGGATCCATGAAGGGCTCTACGCGTTTGTCTTTTTGTCTTTTTAGAATGATCAGAAATTTTGATTCTTTTGTTTTTCTCTTTTATTCTTCTCTTCCTTTCCTTACTCAATTGAGAAAAATGTACTGGAGGATCCTATACACTATCAGACCCAGGCCAAAATAAGAATCCTACTACATATATATTATATACCATTCTCAAAATGTTGCCCCTCGATCAGCCAGAATATCATGGTGTCACCAAAGGCTGACCTGAGGACTGACATGGAATACCATAAATTTTAATCGGATGTCCTCAACGACTTCCTGAAACCATAGAAATTGACAAAGACATCTGAAACTTTTTTTTTAAGGGACATGCATGAATTTAGACAGGAGCACTTGAGACTACTAAGAAAAACTGTAACTGACATAACCTGAAACCTTGAACCCCAGAATCTATGAGCAACACCCACCTCCCAAGTTTGTTGACTTTGCCGCAAACTTTAGACACACAGCCTTCAGCTGTGGACAGTGATGCTGCTCAGCAAGGGCCAATGTGGTTGCCACTGTTTCAGTCGTGATTTCTTCACACAACTTTGATTCACACAACAACTTCAGTCGCTCTAGGTCATACAGGTCTGCAGCAGCCAACAGATGCTGCACCATGACAGTGAGTGTGCACAAAGATGATGAACCTGTAACTTCACGGATATCAGGAAGTTTGTCCCCGTATATAAAAAGAAGCATTGCCTGGAAAAAGAAAAATGAAAAAACCATGTGATTTACTAACCATGCTAAAAAACTCTGAGGGGAAAATTCTCTATTAACATACGGGTTGATACTTGCAGTAAAACTCTCTTATCTGTAAGTATTGGTGGCATACAGACAACAAACTTCTAGTCTAACCTCAACTAAGGCAATAGAGAGCAAAATGGAGAGATTTAAAGATTACTAAAACAATCTCAAACTGGTTTACAATGTTCCAATTATCAGAGAGTGTATAAGTTCCATAAGTTTTAGGAGTAGATTCCCATAAGTTCCCATAAGATTATTGTAAGTGCTGTTGATATAGAATTGAACTAACATTCAAACTAACCACACCCAAACCTTAACCATCAGAATTCAATAGACACGACTCTGACAACCTATAACATCCCATATTTTGTATTTAGTTATTTACCATAGAAGTTCCATAGACAAAGAACTTTCACAACTATCAATGTCTTTTAGGACAGGCCCAGATGTATGGGTGCTTCCTACTTCCTGCTCTGATTACACAACAAAAGACCTCCAAACATAACTTGCCAGTGGATTATTTTTAAATACAGAAACTTCAGAGTTTATATGAGAATGACTTTAGAAACCAAAACAATACTAGATTTAATGGAGACGGCTTCAATTTGGAGACTAGCAAGGTAGAAAGAATTTGTTTGCTATCATTACTACTTTGGCTTCGAAAGGCCTAATAATGATGTGTTATGGAGATACTTTGGCTTCATATGGAAATTTCACATTCCAGTGATGTAATATTGTTACTGTTCATTTCAAAACTCACTCATATAGAAAAAATAAAACTTGTTTTGCTCCAAATACTAGTGTAAAAACTGAATCTCAATCATACCATGTAAGAAAAAGAAAAAAAAAACATAGTTCTTAACGTGTATGTCATGCTTGAGAATTTTCTCCTCTTTCCAACGATGATAAGCAGAAGCAACAAAAGGAGCTTTACCTTGAAGATGAAGGGCTCAACATCCTTCACGACTACTTTATCTACACTCGAATCTCCAAGATGTCCAAAAAACTGTGCTTTGAATACAGGAGAACGAGCAGCAAGTATCAACTTGTGAGCTTTGAATTCCTCGTCGCCAACCTGAAAAACCACGTCGCAACCAGCTCCAGAGTCTAGAAAGGCCTTAAGACCTTCACCCATGTCTGATGGTGGTACAGTAATTGCAAAATGTTTCGGACACTCTAGGCGAGTTCTGACGACTCCAACAGTGCAGTTCAACACAAGGGAATCATCCTTTAGAAACTCGGACGTTTCAAGGGCTGATCTTCTGAAGAATCGCTTGTAACCCCTGAAAATGTAGCCAGAGAAAGTCAAATCCAATGATTCAAACATGAAAAGAAACTACACACCTTGGTAATAATAGCCAACACAAGCAGATAAACATAACAAAATATGACTATAAGACCTATTCGTATACAAGATGATAATAAACTACATTCATTCTGACATTCAACACTCATTTCCAAGCCGCATTACTAGTCCGATTACTTAACAAGCTTCTAAATCATCCCTAAGCCAAAATTCACCGGAATTCAAGAATGGAAAACGAAAACTTGCACAGCAAATCATCAAGAAAGCACACATACCACATGCTTCCACGGTACTTCAACGTGTAAGGCCCGCTCTCAAGGGCACGATCAAAGTGACTATGGACCTTGTCCTTGCCGCTGTTGCTCTGGTCCACCAAGGTGAGCTCAAACAAGGCCCTCACGTCGGTGCCTTCGCTCACCAGCGCAATGAAGACGGAGACGTAGAAGGAGCTATCCTCGGGGTTTTTACCGTCGGGGTAAAAGTAAATCGCCCAATCGTAACCGCCGACGGTGAAAGTGTCGCTGAGTATGTATTTCCCGGCGCCCATTCCTTTGGCCAAGGAATACCCCTTTATGGTGAACCGGTGGGAGCCGTTCACGGTCTCGCTGATCGACCGCGAACACGACTCGTCGCTTTCGAGCTTCGACTTCATGGATGAGATTCTACCGCCCAATTGCGCGCCGCGGAGGGAGTGTTTCTGAATCGGTGGCATCGGACGGTCGCGGCGGAACCCTAGCGTGGCATGGCATGGCATGTAAAATCTTGAAGATTTGGGGTTAAGGATTTGGGAGATTTTCGGATTCGGGACCCTAATTTTGGAATTGGATTGGGGAATTTGATTTTGGGGGGTTGGGCGGGTGGTCAGGTTTAGGAGGTCCGATTTGGGTGACGTGGGGGTTGAGTTGTGTTGGGGGCCGGAGAGAAACTGGGTGACGTGAAAAGGTGCGCTGGGAATGGAAGTGCTTTTAAAAATCAAAAGTCATTTCCTCTCGTTAAACAGTTGGTATCCAATTACATAAAGATGTTCTTAAGTTTTATTATAAAAATAAAAAATCTAAAACATCCACATCCTATTAACGACCGGCCAGATTCAACGAGGAGGATTAATTACCTTTCCTCCACAGAATCCCAGATTTGCTACTTGCCTTTTCCGTCACCGACATTTGCCAAGTTGGATCCATCCACCGGCCACGTGTCCCCTTCTCCTTCTCCCGCCACTCTACTCTATCCCCCGCGGGTGACGTTAGACACGTGTCAACCAATGTCTGTCTGATTTGCAATTGCCAGCGCTCTATCCAGTCTCTCTACTCTAAAACCTCCACCTTCCTCACATTCTCTACTTGTCTCACACTCAAACCCACATTGACACTCAAAACGCTCCGTTTATGGTTTTCGATTCAGCGGTTTAAAATCAGAGCGCTCTCTCGAATCCATGGGAATTCTCAGTAATGGCGATTGGCTGAAGATCCCATTGCTGATCAAATTATGCGGATTCATCGTGATCTCCGTGACATTTTTCTTCTTTGGGAAGAACTGGACCGGCGGGGCCCAGCAGCTCCTCTCCTTCAGCGCCGCCGCAGGCCGATCTCCTCCCTCAGTCTCCATCTCCCCCAATCTCAACTATCCTTTCAACCTCTCCGCCCTCCTCAACGAAACCCTAGCCCCGCCGCCGCTGCCTCCTCCTCCCTCCCCGCCTCCGCCGCCGCTTATTTCTCCTCCTCCGCCGCCGTCGGACATGATCCAGCGGTTCGGGATCGTCGACGAGAACGGGACCATGGCGGACGAGTTCGAGATCGGCGAGTTCGATCCCGACGAGGTGGTGAAGAATTGGAGCGGGAAGAATGAGACGGCGGCGGAGAGTGATGGGGCCGGGTCGGGTAGGGTTAGTGTGAAGAAGTTTCAGCTTTGTCCGAGCAGTATGAGCGAGTTTATACCGTGTTTGGATAATGCTGAGGCCATTAAGCAGCTCAAATCCACTGAGAAAGGCGAGCGCTTTGAGCGGCATTGTCCGGAAACCGGCGGTGGTTTGAATTGCTTGGTTCCGCCGCCCAATAATTATAAGAGTCCAATTCCATGGCCAAAGAGCCGCGATGAGGTACTTGCTTCAGTTTCGAACTAATTAGCCTATTATGCAATGCAAAGTTTGAGTATGGATGCAAAGTTTATAGCTTTATACAGTTCACAAGTTTATATTTTGAGTTTTGTGAATGAGAGATGGAGATTGCGACTCTTTTGCAGGTTTGGTTCAATAATGTTCCTCATACTCGTCTGGTTGAGGATAAAGGGGGCCAAAACTGGATTACGCGAAAGAAGAATAAGTTTAAGTTTCCTGGAGGTGGTACACAGTTTATACATGGGGCAAATGAGTACTTGGATCATATGTCTAAGGTTAGAATCGTTTATGATTGAAAGAATTGTGAATTGAAGTGGATAGTCTGGACAGTGAGTTATTGTTTTGTTTGTGTCTCTGATGGTCAAATTTTGATGATGTAGATGATCCCTGACATCACATTTGGTCGCCATATCCGAGTTGCATTGGATGTTGGATGTGGTGTTGCAAGTTTTGGTGCGTACCTGATGCAACGGAATGTCATCACTATGTCAATTGCTCCGAAAGATGTCCATGAGAACCAGATACAATTTGCCCTTGAGCGTGGAGTGCCTGCAATGGTAGCAGCTTTTGCTACCCGCCGTTTGTTATACCCAAGTCAGGCATTTGACTTGATCCATTGCTCACGATGCAGGATTGATTGGACTCGTGACGGTATGTCATTTTTGTTTAACAATTTATTTTTTTTCCCTTTAGCTGAGAATATGACAAGTTTTAGAACAGTTGAATGAGAGTGCTCATTGGACCTCATTAGACTGTATGTGAGCAATATTGGTAGCATTGTAATTTACTCAATCCTTCCATAAATATGTGTGTTAATAAAAGAAAGAGACAAGATATTCAAGTGTATAGAACATCATATTTCTCAACTTATGTATTCACAAACTTGACTTACAGTAACCTCAAGAAGTTCACCCTATTTCCTCAAGATCAAAATCTCACATTTTGAAGCAGTTGTTTGATCTTTGTTGTATTATTAATATTTATTGTTAAAGAGCTGCTTACTTGGCAGATATCTTTTTATTTTTGTTTACCTTTACCCTGTTTCTCTTCTTTGTGATGAAGATGGGATATTGCTACTTGAGGTCAATAGGATGCTCCGGGCAGGAGGATACTTTGTTTGGGCAGCACAGCCAGTTTATAAGCATGAAGAAGTCCTAGAGGAGCAGTGGCAAGGTATCACTACTCTACTATATACTTTTTCCTTTGAACTGTTTGTTGAGCTTCTGATAATTTGTTTATTACATTTTTCTCTCAGCGAGGTTTTTTTATCTGTATATTAGTTTCCCTATATGCAATATCCAACTTGAGATGACTTGAAAACAATGTAACTTTTTGTCTTTCAATTTCTAAATCAATTCTCTGTTCACCAAGCTGTAACCTACAGTTTTCGTTTTGACAGTGATTCCTATTTGAGACCAATTTTAACCAAAAAATGAGCAATATAATTGTCTTCACTGCACATGAAATTTCTTACCTGGGGTATGTGAAAAAGAACAATTCTGATATTTTCTCATTTAATCTTGGCCAGAGATGCTTAACCTAACGACGCGTCTTTGCTGGGAGTTTGTGAAAAAGGATGGCTATGTTGCCGTATGGCAGAAGCCGGTTAACAACAGTTGCTATCTAAGTCGGGATGCTGAAACCAAACCCCCATTGTGTGACTCAACTGATGACCCAGACAAAGTTTGGTAATATTTCCTCTCCAACCATTTTCTTACTGATGGTGGTTTCATAATCACATTAAAGTAAAATATCTTATTCTCCAGAATTGGTATGTGCAAATTTCTTGTTCATCAAACTCAGATATTAATCAAATTTCGAATCTCATAATACTGCTTAAAAGAACTTTCAGAGCAGATGTACTTGAATTTCTTCTTGTTGTGAGGATCTCAGTTTTTGGTGTTCTTTGTATGATGATGCAGGTATGTTGATCTGAAGCCATGCATAACAAGACTCCCTGATAATGGTTATGGAGCAAATGTCACAACATGGCCAGACCGCATGCAAACTCCCCCTGATAGGCTTCAAAGCATACAGTTTGATGCCTATATATCCAGGAAGGAGCTCTTCAAGGCGGAATCTAAATATTGGCATGAAATAATTGAAGGCTATGTCCGTGCTTTTAAATGGAAGAAGTTAAGATTAAGAAATGTAATGGATATGAGAGCTGGCTTTGGAGGGTATGATACTCATCTCATATTCTACTGATCAACCTTTTCTGTTTTATTTTTCTTAAATTTTCTCATTTCTTACAGTCTGTAATTTTTGTTGGCAGATTTGCAGTGGCACTAATAGAACATAACTTGAATTCCTGGGTTATGAATGTGGTTCCTGTTAGCGGCCCCAACACCTTGCCTGTTATATATGACCGTGGACTTATTGGAGTTATGCATGACTGGTATGTTACCAACAGCTCTCTATGTCTAGCTGGTTGATTTTTTAATATGTTTTTCTTTGCTTGGACACACTTTGATAGATTGTCTGATTATAAAAGTATGCATTACTTTTATTGTACTGAAGAATACCACAAGGGATTCATTCAAATGTTCCACAAATAATGACAAAGTCAACTGTTCCCAATAAGTTCTAGCATGATTTGACTGATTCTTGTAACAATATTCATTTAATTAAAAGTAACTAATTTGCATTATGTCCATCAGGTGTGAGCCATTTGATACATATCCAAGAACCTATGATTTATTACATGCAGCTGGCCTCTTCTCTATTGAGAAGAAAAGGTATACCCTTCTTTCTATAAGTAAAAACTTTAATTGCTTTGTGTTTTATCTATTCTGTCTTTATGTCCCTTAGATTGCTGCAATGAGGGTTTACATCGCACAAAAATTAAGATTCAGAATATTTTAGAAACAAAGGTATTTTAGAGAAAGTAGGTGCCCAGTAATAAATTTGGAAGGATAATTGATGGCCCTAATATCAGTCTATGTTCCTCTCATTTTAAGTGGGAGGTTGTGGGAATCATACTACATGCAGAAGAAAAGGATAAGTGTTCATCTTTGGTTGAGCAGTTAACCATTTGACTTGAAAGGAAAGGGGAATGAGAATTATTTTCTTCTTGGAATCATATTTGTTTTTGCAGTTTCATTGGTTAGGGGTGAGGTATCCATAATATTGGCTATAAACCGGTGCTTTAACATATCTTTTCGTTCTTTTCTACACACAGAAATAAGAAATTATGTTTCATGATCACAGGTGCGATATCTCAACAATCATGCTTGAGATGGACCGTATGCTAAGACCAGGTGGACGAGTTTACATCCGTGATACTCTTGCAGTCATGGATGAGCTTCAAGCGATTGGAAATGCCATGGGCTGGAGAGTTAATTTGCGAGACACATCTGAGGGTCCTCATGCTAGTTATAGGCTCTTCATGGCTGAAAAACGACTCTTGCATAGTTGAAGCATTCGGATTTGAAGAGCCAGAGTGATTTGTACTGCTCATATCTATGAAGGATAAATGAGCAAAAAGTTTTAAGAAGATGCCTAACACCAGAAATAATCGGTGCCAGTGTAAGTTGTCAGACAGAGATAAAGAGAAATTTGTTTTATTGTGTAGCTCAGATTGGATCCCCTTTAAGATAGTCCCAGACCTCAGTAAAGATTATGCATATTTGAGTTGGTTCGCTACAATAGAGAAACATCCCCTGTTTTCCTTGTGAAATAGAATAGCTTTAAACTAGAATTAGATTAAAGAGTTAATTTTCTTATGTATGATGTACATATTGGCACTACAATATCAATTCGATTTCATTTGTTTATTAAATTTTGAGGTTCCATGAAAGCATGAAGTATCGCTGCCATTTTCTTCTTGTCATTTCCATTGAATAATGAGTAATTGAATGTACACAGGATCAAGTGAACATCTTTCCGAGCATGAAAACTATCAAGCTATTCCGGTAGATCAGAAACTAGTTCTCCTGATCAAAATAAATATCGGAAACTAATTCGACACTGCGATCAGACTACTCTTGTTCCAAGATAACTTGATGAAACTTCCATCTTACTTATCTATCATGCTCGAACCAAACGGCTCATCTGTGCTGGAGAATGACCATAACCTTGAAATCATTTTGACAAAAACCTTCGCTCCTAAAAAATGATCATTATAAACATAACTGGAAAGGTTCTCTACATTTTTTACCTTACCAAAACCAGCAGCGAAAGTTATTTCAACACCCAAAGTCACATCATAACTGCATTCCTGGTTTCTTTGGTCTCCATTCCTGATACGTCTGTAGCATTGATGCATTCTCTGGCTTCATTTTCTGAAGTGGTGATTGGTGTGCCTTCTCTTTCTTCTTTTTCTGAAGTGGGGATTGTACTTGTGAGGTTGAGTGCACAGACTCACGTACAAGCGGTTGTTCTTGTGAGGATGAGTGCGCCGGCTTTTGTATTTGTTGTTTTACTTGTGGGGATGAGTGCATCGGCTTCTGTATCTGTCGTTTTACTTGTGAGGATGACTGCACTGACTTCCTTAGTTGTTGATGTACTTGTGGGGATGAGTCTACCAACTCTCGCACATAAGGACCAGTTGGTTTCTGTTGGCCGCTATAATTCTTTGGGGACTCCAACACTGGTACATAAGGACCTTTTAATTTCTGGGGCCGGTTATGATAATCCCTTGGGGGCACCAACTCTGGTACATAAGGACGGTAAGGACCATTAGGTTTTGGGGGGCCGTTATAATGTCTTGTGGTTCGGGAATGTGAGCTCTCAGCCATGATGTGTTGTGGATGAGTTGTCTGCTGGTTCTCAATATTGTAACCTAGGTTCCTCATAACATGATTTAGCGTTTGTGGTCGGACTAGTGTGGTGAGAAGGGAACTCTCAATGGCTAGGGAGGAACTATAACTAGCGGCAATTAGCCAGTCGCGACTCATCTCAAAAACTCCAGAGATCCTATTCAATGCTCTTGAGCTGACACCTCTTGCAGTATTTTCTGGCCGATCAAAAGGATCTTCAACCTATGATGCCCAATTCCAGTCCCAAAATCAGTGGTCGTGACAGCAGCAATTCAACTCCAAACAAATGGAGCAGAGAATCAAAATATTTAATATATATTTAAAAGAAAGAAAGATGAAATCACAGTAATTACCAATATACAATAAGTTTTGGGCAACCATCCCATATTGCTTTCTATGGCTTCCCATTTTCCAGAATATGTGCAAATTCCCAACTCCACAGCCTTCGAACTAGGGTCAGAGAACTGCAAAACATACAAAATGACCATAATCAAATTAACGAAGGTGCCTAGCTAGACAAACTTTGGTGGGAACATGATATACAACTCTTTGGGTTATAAACATATTCAACTCATATTGTTCCTGAAAACAGAAACATAGTCAATGTACCTTCCGAAGGAATGAAATGAAAAGCTCAGACAAAGAACTTTTATTCTGAGCTCTTAATCTACTTGCTTTAAATCTTCTTATGTTCTCAACACAACTACTTTCAATACGTCTTTCTGCATCATCTCTCAAGCCTGCAAGAAACACAGCACATTAGATATTTCTTGTCTAACTTAGTCAGTTAAATGTTCAGATCAACAAATTGTTTTCCAATGTATTTTAGGTATCTACTGTACATTAAAACAAATCCTTCCCAGAAGCACTATTGAACTTTCTATTTTCTCAATAAACAAACACTAGTTCGCTGAAAGTATGATTTAAAAACCTTTTAAAGTACCTCATGAAACGACATAATATGGAGTAACAATAAATAATAAAGATAAGTAGAGAATCTCCTCTTCATGACCAAAAAACAAAAAGAGAAAAAGAAAACAAAAAAACAGAATATCCACTTAGGACACATATAATATTCACACCATTTCACAGGAATCAGGACAGTGAAACTGATTTTAGTTCTCCATATGGGCCAAAAAGCCGCCAATTACCATTATTATATATCATCCCTCTAATCACCATACTCTCAATTTGATTAAAAAAAAAAGAACTACATATTGAATTTTAAAAAAAAAATTGAAAAAAAAAACTTGGCAATTGAAAGATTGAAAGTATGATTTTCCACACATGATTGCCTCATAAGAGGGAGTTCCTTTGCTTTGATGCTATGGAGAGCTAACTTAAAGCCCTATATTTTAAACAAAGGACTAGTACCATATCTTCAAAGAATAATAGATTTCAGAAACTAGTGTAAGAACCTTTTATTCGATTTTTACCAACATTTAGTGGCAAAATGATGTCTCTCATTAAGGCTAAGGCTGAAAAGTACCTTTAAGATCATCTGTGAGAGTTTCTTGATATATGTCTTGAAGAGGTGGTAGAATGGCAGGTGCACAGGTCTGAAATTTTTGTTATTAACATTAAGTTACTAACAGGAACATAGACTATACAAAACTGAATCATACATGTTGAGCAAGAACAGGATTTGAAAGGTTGAAATGAGCTCAATAAGACCAAACGACATAAAACAAGATGCTCACACTCTAGTACGATGCAGCATGGTATCAAGAACACTTAACACTCACAAAAAAAAATATTATAAACCAGGCTCTATGAATCTGGGAAAACAATAAAGTGCCACTTTGTAAAGTCTAGCAGACAATGAGAAAAGCACAGAAGGGTTGGCAAAAATGTTACTACACTACTTCTAGCAAACCAGGTCGCATTCAACTATGCTAGATGATGCTAAATTGCAGCTAAAACAGTCCAAAAATCCCTTCAGACTCTAATTACATTGTGGTCAAAACCAGAAATGAAGATCTAAATTTACCTGAAAATGGAAGACCACAAGCAAACTCAGAGAGTATGAATTGAAAGTCCCAGATTTTGAATTATTGATATTGTGTGCTTTTGCCCATTCCTTCACCTAAAAGCAACAGGAATATATCATATAAGAACACTTGTCCGTTGAAAGGTACATTATAATTTGCAACCTACCAGTAAAACCATATCATGAAAGCGTGGGTCTATATCATTGATCCATAACAACAGTTTCGATTTCATTTGGGCTTTCAGGTTATTGACTGAAATATCACAGGAGATGTCGTTAAGTTTGCTTTTGACCATCAGAATGGGAACTCTTGCTCGAGGTATGAATTGACACAAGTTCCATCCACCTGAAAATCAATCAATGTTCCTTATGAAATAAAATGTCGAAATTTTGTAAATCAGCAAAATTGAACCCCAAAACACATACATTTTCATAGTGAAGATGCTTATGGAAATAATAAAAAAACATATGTATGTGTGTGTAAGTTTATAGAGTAGGTTATTTGCAGAAAATTAATAACTATGAGTCAAGGCTGTAAGTTACATGTAACCAAACAATATCAATATTTGCAGAAAATTAAGTTACAAACATTTATTTATGATCAGCGTCATAGACCACAGACAGGTGAAGATACTTGAACATTATTATATAGTCTCTATTAGATGTCAAAGGATCTTCTTAAGATCTAAAGCACTTGAAAAGAATAAACAATAAATCTACCTCTCACTCTCATAGCCTTCATTACATCTCTTAGTACATCTTTTGTGTGCTTCTTCCCATGAGAAGAAATGTATGAGCCTTTAGAGAACTCAATTGAAACATCCAAGTCTCCCCATCGGGTAAAAAGTTCTGACACAAATGATCCAAATGGCTCCACTGTTGCACCTGTTTTTATACCAATTATGTCATAAATAAGAAGAGAGTGTCAAATCTAATGACTAGTTAAACAAACTGGCTGGACCAAAACAAGAATATTAATATATGAAATGGACGAAGTAAAAATAAAGCAGATGTACAGTAATCACCTCTTAAGCTTTCTACAGACTCAACAGCTCCTTGTAGCTCCCGAAGAATTTGCCACCGTATTTCTCGATCCGTGGGCGAGGGTTCAACAGCACGTAGAATCACCTTGAGAGTATTCTCCATGTTACTTTCAGCCACTCAACCCCTGCTGTTTAACAACAGAAGATTTCAGCAACCTAGGCAAAAGGTATATCAGCAATATAGTAGGTAGCCGCAGTAAAGTCCTCGCCAGTAAAAGCAGACACCAATATAGTACAATCCCATACACTATGCAGCTACCACATTGAAATCAATCCATCAGATAAGCAACTGTACAACAAAAGCTACAAATTTCAGTCCAGCTATACGAAGTGCTAAATCTGCCAATCAGACTACAAGAACAGAAGTTCATAAACTGAGAATCCATAATTTCGATAAACAGAAACTTTCCCACCTGGAATACCTAACACTCCGAAACCCCCTTAAAAAAGTCGATACATAAAACCAATTCGAAATCAAGCAATAGTCCCTAAACACAATCAACATAGCAAGCCTCTGCTTACATTACACTCCGATTCCGATACTCGATGATCAAAGCGCATACATGATACAACTGAATCAAAAACCAATTCGAAACCAAGCAGCAACCACAGAATCAATCAGAACCTCAAATTCTCAGGAATCGCCACCGATCAATAGCATTAGTGATTTCCCGCGTTTTCTAGGGTTTTGATGAGAATGCAGAAAGAAAACTTGGAAAGCGAATCGGAGTGTATACGTCACCTTGAGTCTGGAGTAGACCTGGGCGAAGTAGCGTGATTTGGTGAAGAGCAAGAAGGCTTGAATGGCTTGTGAGTGGAGGCGGGAAAGATGACGAGGTCAACGCAGAGAGGTGAGAGTGGACTCTCTCTCTCCCCTGCTGCTTCTTTTCCCAGAGAAGTTGATACTTTGCTTACGAGTTGCGACTCTGTAAAATAGAGGGTAAATAGTTAAAAAAACGAGGCCCAGGAATCCTCGGAATGGAATGTAACGAGGAAAACGAGACCTATGAAATTTAATCTTACGGACACCTTTTCGCACTTGGAATGAAATGTAATGAGAACGTGGTAACATTTATTAATATAGAAAGAAATCAAAATGATTTTGGGTAAAACTATTTATGCGTTTACTAATATATGAAGAAATTAGAATTTGCCAATGTCCACTTAAATCGATTAATTCATTTCACTTATTTCATAACCATATGAAATTCATAAGTTAACACCCGACGTTTATGTTGAATATTTTGTGAGTATATCTTAAGATCCTAGAAAATGAAAGTTTGACATGTTTTTAGCGAAAAATGAAAATTTATGTGAAGACTGAAGAATTAGCTTAATAACCTTAATTTGACCAAAAACAAAAAATTAGCCTAGCTTTACAATGTTCTTATCTACTAGTAGAACATGCTGAAGTGTTTTATGCCATCTTATATATATGTTCTTTAATTTTATGATTTAGCTGTGTCATAACCTTGTGAACTAAGTAACTTAGTAAACAAAAAGTAACATTGTGAACAGAAGTGTATAAATAGTAGATACCTTTTCTTCAACTTTAAGGTTCAGGTCACATTTGGGGGCGCATGGCAATCAAAATCTAAGCAAATCCAGTTCAGCTCAGAGATATTGATGCCACACAAGACTAACTGATATCTAAACATAACGTGCCTACAGACTGTTCCTGAATCCTACATAATGTATATTTTTTATCGAGCATATATGAATCCAATCATGGGACCTTGGAGATGAGCCTACTGAATGTACTCCCCAAGCATACACATTCCGCATGCACAGTCCTGAGATGTCTCTAGAGTTGAGTTTTCATTGGTGGACCTGTTGGGATGGTTTTCTGGCTTCATCTCTTGAAAGGTGGACTTGTCAGGATGTTTTTCTGGCTCCATCTTCTGAAAGTGAGGCTGCACTTGTGAGGGTTTCTGTGCCTATTTATGCACCTGAGGACGATGTGGTTGCCTGGCATAATTGCCCCTAGGTGTTCTTGAATGTGGACTCTCAGTCATGAAACGTTGTGGATAAGCTGTGTGGCGATGCTCAAACGGGTAGTGAGGTGTTCCTGCCACTAGACGGTAGGTTAGGGGTCGGACTAGTGTGGCAAGAATGTCACTCTGATTAGCTGACATGAGTATGTGGCTGCTCATCTTACAAGCTTCAGATATCTTTGTCAATTCTCCCATGCTAACAGCCCTTGAACAGTTTTCTGGCTGATCAAAGGGATCTTCAATCTACCACCCCCGAAATCCAGTAACAAAAATCAGTAAAGGAGAGAGTAATTTACATGTACTTATCACTGAAGATTAGAGGAGGGAATCAGAAACTCAAAACACATGTATGGATGCAGAAATGAAATTACCATTATGGTATATGTTTGGGGCAACCATGTCATATTGCTTGCTATGTCTTCCCACTGTCCGGTATATGGGCAAATCCCTGACTTTCTTGTTTTCAAAACAAGGTCCGAAAACTGCAAAATTCATGAATGACCATCAGCTTGAAAAGACTATCTAACCAGAACAATGTCGTGCCATTCATGAGACGGCTTAAATTGGCCACACACTATAAAATTGCCTACGAGAGAAGACAGACTGAATTATTTGCCACAATTACCTTCTCAAGAAATGAAATGAAAAGCTGTGACAATGAACTTGTGTTTACTGCTCCAAATTTGTCTGATTTAAACCTTGTTACGTTAGCAACACATGTCTCTTCAATACGTTTTTCTGCATCTGCCCTCAAGCCTGCATGAAGCATAGCACAATATGTTACCTGAATTGGTTGATTTACTGTTCAGATCGACAAATCTTTTCATGTATTTTAGGAATCTTTTTGCACATTCAAAACAAACAGTTTCTAAGAACTATGGACATTTTTTCCCTATATAATTAGTACTACTTCATCTATGACATCAAACAGTAAAGGCTCCTCTCACGCTAACACCTTCCAATCAAAATTCCTTTTATACAAACCAAGAAATCAAAACCACAACTTCCATACGAACTTCCAATATTTTACCAACATTATCACTTAGTACACCTGAAATCAGTAATTTGTTTAAGACCAAAGATGAAAAGTACCTTGAGGATCATCCGTGAGATTCCCTGGATATATATCTTTAAGAGGTGGCAAAATTGCAGGTGTACATGTCTGAAAAAGAGGATGAAAATATTATTAATTAAACCAGCAAGACAGGAAAATATGCTACCTAAAACTAAATCGTATTTATTGTTAGTGCAGGGAAGTAATAAGAAGACACTGAAACAACTCAAGAAGATCATAACAAAATGCTTGGACAATGCTTGGACAAACCCGGAAATAGCACAGAAGAAAAATGAAACCGACAATAACTCTGGTGACAGAATGGAATATGACAGTTTGTAAACTATAACAAACAATTGGAAAGCCCACATAGATTACAGATTCACAGAAGCTATGACTACTGTACTTGTAGCAAACCATGCTCCTATAAATTATCTTAGATGACATGAAAATGAAGCTGAACGGTCTAAATTATTTCCTCAGACTCCAGAAGTGTTTATTCAAAATCACCTGAAAGTGGAAGACCACAAGCAAAGTGAGGGCGTATGAATTGAAAGACCCCAATCTCGGATTATTCATATGTTGTGATTTTGCCCATTCCTTTACCTACAAAAGCAAGTTGATTATATCATCTACATTTAAAAGCAAAATAAATTATAATCAATAACAATAATGTCATACCAGTAAAACCATATCACGGAAGCGCCCATCTATCTCACCAATACAAAACAAGAGTTTGGATTTCATTTGTCCCTTCAGATTATTGATTGATATATCACAAGAGATATTTTGGAGATAACTTTCGACCTTTAAAAGGGGAACTCTGGCAGTGGGTATAAATTGAAACCTTTTCCATCCACCTATATTAAAATCAACATCCACCCTTAGTTTTGAAACAAATCATGGGTTTCATAGATCCCCCGTAAACTTAACTTCTCTAAATCTTTTCAAATGCAATGTAGAATTAAGTGGAGGATCAATATTCACTGTGATGTGCAATAAATGAACATCATGAACATCAAAGAATCAGTGACATGTTCAGTCCAATATAATGTAGGCACTTGAGATAGAAAAAACAACAAACCAACCACTCTGTTTCATAGCTCTCATCACAACTCCTAGTAATTGTTCTTTGTGCTTTTTCCCATATTCTGAAATATACGAGCCTTTGGAAAACTCGATTGAAATATCCAAGTCTCCCCAGCAAGCATACAGATTAGACACGAATGATCCAAATGGCTCCACAATTGCTCCTGTTTCAGGCCAATAACGTCATAAATCTTTTAAGTCACATAAGCTGCACAAACCAATGGGAAGCTATCCATCATCTAAACAAGCCATATAAGATTAAACAAGCTTAAACCAAACCAAATTTCTGTTGTCCTTACCAATCAACATTTAACAGATAGATTCCAATGCAGACTTGCAGAGGGCATTCATAATAAACTAATCCATTTCTACAACTTATCAAACCAAAAGGGCTTTTTGGCTACACAAATCAGATGGGTGCATAAATAAAACTCAGAAGCATGAAATTGTATAACCCAGCTCTCACCTCTTAAACCCTCTACAGATTCAACAGCTCCTTGTAAATACTGAAGGATCCTCAGTCGTGTTTCCCAATCCTCGAGTGAGGGTTTCAGAACTCGTAGAATTTGATTGAGTGTATTGTCCACCATAATTTTGGCATTCATCTTTCACTGCTTTACAATAAACAACAAAATGTCAGAAACCCAAGTCCATATGGCTTCTGGGACTACAAATATAACCACAACACAGAGTATGAACATCAAAGTTTCATGCTTTCCCCACAAAAACAAACTCATTCCAGGAGAATGAAACGAGAAACAGAAATATTGGCATCAAATGAACAATGCTTCCCATCATACAACTCTAATGAACAAGAATAAAAAAATTTGGGTGCTTACAATGTATGAAGCACTAAAGCGGAGTGATCATGGGTCACTGAGGAGAGTGGCGAGATGGGGTTTATGGGTTCACTGAGGAATGGGGGACATGAAGACTAAAGAAACTAGCCGCACTTTGGTCAAATAGTACTATTTGGGTCAGACAAGTGACCTTGCAATTGTGGGTTTAGGTTTTCTTTTGATGGGCTAAGCATATAGTCTACTGGCCCCCAAGAGAGAGAGAGTTTGTAATGTTTCCCTATTCCCTTTGATAGTTTGGATACACAAAATAGAATTTCCTCCTAAATTTTGTAATTTGCTTTGGGCGTGTGTGAACGTTTCTAATTACCATAGATAATTCTTGTGTTTTGAAAAATTAATTTTGTTTAAGGATATTCATTTTATGGTTTCTATTGTTCTCGTACTTTATTTCGAACCTTCTAATATTGTTACAGTTTATGATATTTTGTATTATAGTTATTACTTTTCTAGTGTCAGCACAAAATGTTATGATGATCCGATATGTTTCGGATACATCCAAGTCACATGTGGATAAAAGTAAATGAACACCTTTTGATAGTGGGCGTGTATTCTGACAAATTATACGTCAGTAAATTTGACATTTATGAATTCATTAATGAAACAAATGACAACATCGTGATTCGACGTAAAAAAATTATTGCTGACGAAGCGAATCACGAATCGAATCATTTCATTGGATCTTCGTAATCAGTAGTGAACAAATCATCAGAATCCACGTAGGATTACACGTGTAAAGATAATAGATTACTTTTCTAGTGCTAGCACAAAATGTTATGATGATCTGATATGCTTCGGCTACATCCAAGTTACATGTGGATAAAAGTAATTGAATACCTTTTGATAGTGAGCATGTGTTCTGACATATTCTACGTCAGTAAATTTGACATTTATGAATTCATTAATGAAACAAACGACCAGTGGCGGAGCTAGAATTCAGGACCTGGAGGGGTCCGAATATAGTATATAAAATTATATGCTAAAATTTAATAAAAACTCGCCTAACTCGAAATTTTGTGTATTATTCCTTGTTCAAGATGTTCATCTTCACTGGGAGCAAAATTTTATTTTATGCATCTCCTAAACTTATTCATTTGCTACTTTACTTTGTTTCTTTCATAAATTCATTAATTTACTATTTACTAAATAAATCGAATCAATATCTATTTGATTGTTAAGATATAAAGACTATCAATTTAATAATATCTTTCTTAATATGATTCATTTGTCCAAAACGGATTGGGAGGGGGGGGGGGTTCAATGATAGATTTAAGAGAGATTTAAACCCATAATCAATATTAACTAGCTAATTAAGGACCAAAAGTCAAATAATCTAAAATCTTAACAGGGGTCCAGACCCCTTCGGGTCTAAGTGTAGGTCCGCCCATGCAAACGACAACATCGTGATTAAACGTAAAAAAAATAAAAAAATTATTACTGACAAAACAAATCACAAATCGAATCATTTCATTGGATATCCGTAATTTGTATTGAACAAATCGTCGGAATCCATATAGGATTACACATGTGTAAAGAGAATAGAATGTTGTTAGTCAATTGCATATACCTCTGATTCCTCGAGTCCATACTTTTCTCTCATTACAGCCTTTTCTCTCATCCATACTTGTCTCTTCTAACTGATTAAATGAGAATTTAACCTAGCTATGGTAACAATTGTCACGGACCATACTCCACGAAAAAAATGGACATAGACTGTGTAGCACTATGCAGAAGCTTACGAGTGCAAAAATGGTGAGGCACCATTTTCAGCTCAATTCAAAACATTACATGTGACATTTTGACGATCATCTGCACTGTTGTCTACAAGTTCATGGCTGGCCCTTTCCATAACAATCCACGTCTCCAGATTAACCTAGCTATTTCATATTTTATATGCATCCATGACGTGTATAGAATAACAAGCACCTGGTTTTGGTTATTCCTGCTCGTTTCCTCTCTTAGTTTTTGGCAAGTGGTTTTGCAGATCGATCCCTTACAGCTCGAAATAAAAGAATAGAACTTTCCAAGCATCATTCTCACGACTTTTGCTTAGAGCCATTGACGTGGTTTGCATTCTGCTTCTATAAACTTAATGATTGACTCGGATCATATTATGGGTTTATAGTTGATCTGCTTGATTTTCTTGGTTTAAAATTTTCAAAGTAACTTTATAGATCCAATGATTCAAACGGAGCAGGAATTGAGCATGAAGGATAATGAGATGTTCATACCAACATTTCACTCCCTAATGCCGGCCTCCACTATTCCACCACCTTTAACGTTTTAATTCGTTTATGTACTTTGTATACTCGTGCTCGTTGTTTTTCATGTAATTTGTTAAACATGTTATCTTAAATTTTAAATTAATACATTAGAAATAAAATGAAACGACAGTTACATGTATGTTTATCATTTTTATTAAGCGTAATATGTAATTTCGTTTGTAAAACATCACATTATACAAACGTACACATGATTAGTCATTATGAAAACATGACGCGCGATGCACACTGTTTAAATCTCCGAGTTTTTAAATCTCAATTGTGAACATCACACAGCCGAAACCCTAGAGGGCATTAGATGCTTGAAATGCTCATCTTACCTTTGATTTTACAGCGTACAGTTCTTATCACTCGAACAGAAAAGCACTAATGGAGTGATAGACTTTTCCCTCTACCTTAATTTTCAGGTCACACTGTTGGGTCCAATGCCAATCACCATCACAGATCTTAGAAAATCTCCTCCAGCTCAGAGATGTTGATGCCTCAAAGCAGCAACCCAGACCCAGAAACGCAACGTGGCGCCCTCCCATTGATGGTGTTCGTGAGTCACCCATAATGCACACACTGTCGAGGAATAAAAATCCAATGGTTCCCCTTAAAAATCTGCTGCTTGCTTACTGTTCTGAAAGGGAGCTCGAATTTATCCACACATCTATCTTCGGCCATTGAGGTCCCGAAAAAACAACCACATCCTATCTTCGTTTTGAAGCTTTTTCCGACCCAGTGGATGAAATCCCAGCAAGAATTAACAGAGGGAATAATCGTCAAATCGTGTAACCAAAGCAGGATTAGTGACCTTAAATCTGGTCAAATTGGAGCATTTGATCGTGTTAAAATATGATTAAGTAGCTAAGGTGGTATGATTATCTTGGCATTAGTTTAGGTTTATATGGTTAAGCATTGTCGTATGTGATTCCCTTGAGGTGATCGATAGGAGTCAAACGCTAGCAAGCAAAAAAGCGTCGTAGTTAAAAGTTGTGTTTGGCCTAAGTCAGGTATGTGTTTCGTGAGCATTGGTTGGTTCCTTTTCTCTAATTGTCCCCATCGCTCTATGTCATTGCAAATTATACCAATAATTATAATTTGTGGTAAAGATGAATCGACTATTTTTGTGTGTCTATTATGTTGGACGAAACAATAATTCATTTATCAATCAATAGGTCGGACGGAGTCTGATTCGACGATCCCATCCGACTTAAAAGCTTGACACGACAATAGAAATATGACCCTAAACAGGGGTATGTACCCTAAAGAGTGATGAAGGCACCAACAAGTTGACCCCGCACTTCGAACAAATGACCTAACAACATATCCAAGAGGTGCATGTTAAATTGAATTGAATTTACAGAATTAGTGCATAAGCACCCGCCACTTTTCATTGATCAACATATTGAACAAATCAAGCAAAATCTCTCCAAACAATCTTTCCTCAATGCGTCACACTCCTAGACCTAACATCGGCATGATGGCCAGAATGCGAGTTGGATATCGGGAACGGAACCTACTTTCGATGATGGATTGCAAAAAACCGATTCAACAAAATTAAGATCACATTCCGAATCTGGGAAATGAGAGAACTAAACGAAAAACACAAAACCAACTCTAATGTATTTCACTCTATTAGATCGTATATCACAACCCTGCAACCTTCCGCAGACCTGTGAAGATTGGAAAGAACGAAGAAAAATAAGAACCATCATAAAGAAAACCTAGATTAAACCACAACAAAGGGGAAGTTTCCGACTACTACTTTTCTCTTAAAGCTTGTTAATAAGAGAAAAACGAGCAGCTTCACAACTAACAATCAACCAATGAAAAGCTACAAATTTGGTAAACTTCCCCCCACTGTGGCTAGACTAGTATATTAGTACAACATATTAAACGACGTCGCATGATCCCTCACCATCTCACATGCCTCCTCAAATCCACCACCACCACGCTGACGTTATCCGAACTCTGCCTCGCCAAGGCCAACTTCGTCAGCAAAATGGAGGCGTCCGCGCACGCCTTGTCGGAATTCACTCCGGCCGAGGACTCCCCATCGGCCACGTCACCACCACCTGAAGCTCCCGGAGTCTTCTGCGCGCGCAGGCACATGCGTACGACGCCGCAAGCCGTCTCGTTTGAGACAACATCCCATAGGCCGTCGCTGGCCAGAATCAAACACTCGTCCTCCGCCGTCCGGTCCATGATCGTCACCTCCGGTTCCGATATCACGTATGGCTTGAGATAGTTGTCGCCGATGGCTCGTGACATGGCGAGCACTCCGAGGACTCTCGAACCGTCCCAGTAGATCACGCGCCCGCCGGCGGCTTCGATTCGGAGCAGCTCATCTGGCCGATCAGGCTGAAGAAAATAAAATAATAACAAAGGAAGCACGTTAGTAAGTGGTGGACACACTCGTCACTGTAATCATTGGCGCGTAATACACGCGACGCTGTCTATTAAAAAAAGTGCAATTCGGTTCAATGAATTTGAATCCTGACAGATCCGGTTCAGTGAACTTGTAACCCTAACAGATCGCTCACCTTATGATCGGAGGAGAGAGGAACAGCGGCGCCTTTCCGGCAAAGAACGGCGCGGGAGTCGCCGCAATTGGAGACGATGATCTTTTCCAGAGTGACCACCGCCACGACGGCGGTGGATCCGACGGCGTCGCACTGCGGAGTTTGAAGCTCGCATCTGCAGTTGGGATTTTGCAGGGCTCGGTTCCCGGCCTGGACCTCTTCGTCCATTTTCGAGAAGCTTCGCTCCATGGTGTCCTTCCATTGAACTACTCTCTGGCTTTCCAGGTCTTGTTTGACAATCTCATGTAATCTGTCCTTGCACTTCAACGCAACCTGGACCATCAAACACAAAACTACTATTAGAATTTCAATTACGAAATTATGTGAACTCTAATTTTTTTTATCAAGTTTAATTCAGCAGTAGGGACTCACATGAGAGCAACCATGGCCGTCGTAAACACCATAGAAGTGGCAACCATCCGAGTCTGAGCCGTCGTTAAACAGCTTAGGGTGAATCGAAACGGCGTCTTCCATATCTCTCCTTCTCCCGCAAACCGAAGTGGAGCCAAACCTCGGTGGTTCTTGCACCACCCTCGGCGGAACCACCACTTGGTTTCCCGCATGCAGAGCCTTGGACTCTCCACGTGTAATAACCACCTCACCGTCATCCAACCCACCAGTTGCGCCACCCGAATTTTCACGTTTCTCTTCCCCTCTCGCCTTCTCCATAGCGCTCTCGGCATCCCGAGACAACGCCCGCAACAGATCAAGCTTCTGCCGCTTCCGGCCGTTGTCCGCCGTCTGCTGTACCGCCATCTGATCGGCGGCAATACACTTGATAGGTAAAATATCCAATCTCCGGCGTCTGGAGGTCCGGGAACTGGGCTCAATCGGAGCTGCAGTCTCGCTTTCTCCAACAAGTCCGCAGCAAATTCCAGCCATTTGATCGGTAAAACACAACGAGACCGAAAACTCAAAACCCAAAAATTGCTTTCCGGTGTCCGTTAGAACACAATTTCGAGAACAATAGCAAGAAGAAAGAAACAGATAGCAGAAATGTATTTGCGATCTCTTAAAAACGAGCTCAAGGCGACCCGTTAAAATGGCATGGCGCTCAAGCTTTTCTAAGGAGGGGACACCTCATGCCCCTAAACAATTTCACCTGGGGGCCACAGCGTGCCTAATCACGGGCAGCTTGCCCGTCACCATCGCGGGCAGGAAGGATCCGACACTGTACAGTTGGTATGACGTCGAACTACGGAATACCAAGGTGGGGAGGGAAGAGGTTGATCTCCGCCGTTGATCAGACTACCAACCTTTCTCACTCATCGCTGATATAACAACACGTGCTCTACTTTATTGACACGTATACGTGGCGGTAGTGTGGTTTGGACACGGTAGGTCCATACGGTGTCCTTTTACTGACACGCATGTGGTTCTTGAGCGACCGACCCCTCACTCTTTTATTATTATTGTTTACCCTCCTTAATGCCGAGGATTACACCACGTGGCGACATCGCGGGCTACCAGCTTCGTGTTAGGTTCGATTTCCCACATCTGATTACCACCTGTTACCAAGGTTGTAAATCGGTAAATCAAGTCCCGATCACTCCATTTTTCTACTACTGTGGTAATTTAACAGTAAAAATAGATGATAGCTTTGGGTCTGTGGTACTCTCGATTTTTAAATTGTATACATATTTATGCGTTTAATTTGTCTTCCATAATTCCCCTTGAACAATGCAACATTATGTATGTTTTAACTGGTCTAGCATGACTACTACGAGTTATTTGTTTGATCAAATTGACATTGTCTTCAAGTGGTTTAACGAAATTGAGTTTCATCTCAGTTATTTTTGTACGATAATATAGTGAAAAATTTATGTTGTTAGTAATGATATTTATTTGTTATAAAGTTATACTAGGTTCAATGTTCAATCACAGAGAAGCCACAATTTCAGCTCACTCTGAAAGCTTCAAGAGGTGCCGAGTGTGATAAGAGACAAAAAAGACAGAAAGTCTTGAGCGCTCTCGAAGTTTCAACACCTAAAAAGGGCGAGAAGCACAAGACACAATGCCCAACACTGCTGTTAATGAACATGAAAAACACCGTACACGTTAACAAAAACTGACCCGATACAAAATAGTAGATGTTAAATTTCTAGTAGCATGGTCAAAACAAATGGACTAATAACGTTTGTATGTCACAATGAGTTCATGTTTATTGTAATCCGGAATTCTACGATACTGGCCCCATTTAAAAAAAAAACCGCAATTCTGAGCAACACCAAGAGAAAATACGTGGGAGAAATAATTATCAATAGGAGTAATAATACTGGTGATTTTAATTCAAATTTTTTGATTCTGAGTTTTCAGTTGTCAGTCCGAAACCGAGGAAGCCGAGACACGTGTGGGGTTAAATTTCAAACCGGGAGATTTGCCGAGCAAGAATATCTCATGATGAGTTCGCTACGAAGCGGACGCGTGGAGTCGGCCTGACGTGGATCCGAGGCTGCAAACTCCCTCGTTCATGGCGGGTAATGTGATTTTTAAGGTTAATTATTCCAATAATAATACTTTAACCCCAAAATTTACAATATTTATTTCCGACCAAAAAGAAAAATATCAATTTCTTGCTTTACATGTAAAAAAAAAGGAAGGACCACGCATTCACCGTTGGAACCCACAACGACCGGTGAGGAGTCGCCACGTTTGAGGGTATGGGCTGTCAAGCAATGAGATCCCGATCCGGCATGTGGTGACCTACACGCACTTAGAACCGCCACGTCAGTTAGTCACTGTCCAATGCTTGACTCTTAACCTTGGTCTGACCATGGTTAGGTCAACCCTGGTTTACCTGGTTCGCTTTGGTCTGCTTGCTACTGGGTCAAAAACCTTGTAACTCGAAACAGAGGGCAACCACGAAAAGTGGTTAGGGTTTGGGAGACGTGGAGGGAAGGTTAAAGTTAGACGGACACGTATGGAAGCGAAGGCCCAGATAACCACGTCAGTGGGTTTAGGAAAACGAAGACCAAGGAAGGTTTCCTACAAGAGTAGGTTTCCTTTGGGAACCCAGAAAAAAAAGCTTTCTGCGCCTCCGCTCTGGGAATTTTTTGTCTTCGTCTCTAGATATTTTTATTTTTCTCCAGCTGTGGTTTGTTGCTTTGGAACTAGGAACATGAGTCATGCACATCCTGGGTATCAATTTCCGGAAAATTTAATGATATTCATCTAAGTGAATTGTGTCCGTGGTATTCATCGCAGTCAAAATTTGCAGCTATAATGCTCTTCAGATATTCAAATTTAAAGTCTGTTAGTATGGAAACTACATAGTCGGAAGTTGTTAGATAGGTCTATATCCACGGTAAACACAAATACAATGAGCTTATGAAAGGAGGACGAAGAAATGAGTTCGGCGAAAGATAGGTTAAGAATTTGATCTACTTTAACATGAGAAGTATTAGGTAAAACACTTGTCCGGTTAGGAATAAACGAAATGTAGAATGAGCTCAAATTTGTAGTTTTGAAATACTACGGCATCTTTTGGTGAGTTCACAGTCATAATCACATAATGAAACAAATGTGCAAAGCATGATAATTCAATGGGGGTTGAGAGAGACCATTTGTGGTATGGTAGTCCAATAGATTTAGAAAATGATATGTCTTGGGTGTGTTTCGGTTTTATGCTCGTGATTAACAGAACAAACGCATTTGAGGATGGCCAGTTCAACACATTTTGTAAAGCAAAGGAAGATAAGACACCTGCTAAGAAGGCTCATTTTGGGATACTTGTGGGGCAAAAACTGTTAGCAGTCATGCCTCCATCGACACATATGATCTGTCCGGTGATGTATGAAGCAGCCGGCAAGCAGAGGAATGCTACCAAGGATGAGACCTCTTCTGGTTCTGCAACACGATTGAGAGGAGTACGAGAGGTTACCTCTTCCAGAAACTTCTTGTCCTCCAGCATCTGTGATCAACAACAGAGTTCGCCCAAGTCAGATAATGTTCTTAAACTTTGGTGTACCAAATATTGATTACATTCAACAACAAACTAAATTTCATTAATTATCATTGCAAATCCAATCTTACATAACCATAAAACTGCACTAAAGAACTATCCCTAACTTGTGGCAAAAGTGTCTTTAAACTGAGTACATCTTCATCTAGATGACAATCTATTAGCCAGCTTGCTGATTCATGGTGTAGTGTTCTTTACCAGGCTTAGCCCTGAAAATAAGTAAGGGAAAATGCACAAGTGACTACTAAGTTCTACTCGGTCAATCTGTGCCTACATTGGCTGAGATGCCACTTAACCAAGATTCCAGCTGTTCTCGCTACTGGGAACAATTAGATCCGAAGAAAACTAATCGAACTGTGATAATAGATAAGAATAAGACTCAAGAATCAGGACCTCAGCATATCCAATGATAAGGCTTGTAAAAAGTCACAAAACTAATTTAGGTTTCAATCCTTGATTCCATGGAATTTGGGCATGTAAATATATGATTCTTCTCAAAGTGAATGCACACTCATGAAAAGCTAAGAGTTATTCTCCATGACAAATAAGACACTGCATATTACTTGTAGTGATATGCTGCAAAAGTTATTCTCCATGTAATATCAGCAAAAATGAAGATTAAAAGATGTAAGGAAAGCATAATTCACATATATTTAGTATTTGAAGAAACAGGTGTCTGCCCTTTTTTTCATTGATGTTGACGGATGTTTTATATGATGGATATAAATTAAAAACTATCCGCAACATAATGTTAAACCATGATTACTAACAAATCTTTCAGTGGAGATGCTCTGATCTGATTCATGATCCAATTGATGTTGCGGACAAGTAATTGTAATTCTGAATTACATGTAACCCAAGGACTATGCAGAAGGCCCTCAGCAACTTCTATTTCGCTAAAATTAGTAATTATTGACATATCATTTGCAACAGAAGACAGGTAGGGCAAGCAAGAGAGGGAAGAGCATATTAGACGATTGGAATATGGGTATATAGTCCCCACAGTGGGGTCTAATAAATCAAACCTTTATTCAGCCTGAGGTTCTGTCCAAAGTCCTATAATTGAGTTCCATTGGAACTTAATAATGCTATCAGATAGGCTTTTACAACTATTCTAACTCAGATACATTAAGCAACAAACATGCAAAATATCTATGATCTACATTTTCGTAAGTAGGGCACCATTGTATCTATCTGACAGAGTATGTACATTTCTACACATGGAATAAACTGCTCAAGTGTCTCTTCTAAGTAAACTCAGAAAAAAGGACATTAATCTCCACTAGGTTATACTATTTCACACATGCAAAGCTTTTAACTGATGATAATGAAGAAAGGGTATGAGTATGTACGTGTTCCACAAGTGAGGTTCGGGTGTACCAAGGAGCAACAGCATTGCTCCTGATATTGTCTTTCGCCCATTCACAAGCCAGATTTTTCGTAAGTTGATTAATCGCAGCTGAAAAAACAAACAAGATAGAATGTAGCATTTGCCTTTTCCCTTCATATAATGTAAAATACCACAATGCAAAGGACTAATGGGCTCACCTTTACTTGCTGCATAAATGGTCCCAGAACCAAGACTCACCAAACCAGCCACAGATGATATGAACACAACGCTTCCTGCTCCGGATCCTTTCAAAAGCGGATGCGCAATTTGGCACAAATGGTATGTAGATTCCAAATTGGTACTCATTACCTTAGAATACTCTTCAAAAGTGTACTCAGTAGTTGGTTTCCTTATGTTTGTGCCAACATTATTTACCTAGTTCCACAATGACACCACACACCAATAATTCAATTCTCTGATACATTCATAAAAACACAGAAACTGTAGTGGGCTAAGTTCTCTTACAAATATGTTGAGCCTTCCAGCGAAAGAAACACCCACTTGCTCCATTAGCTTCTCTCTCTCGGATTTAACCGAAACGTCACACACAATCCCAGTGATCCGGAACCCTTTAGCAGACCATTCCTTCAAGCACCTCTCAAGTTCTTCTGCATTCCGAGAACAAGTGAAAACATAAGCACCAAGCGAAGCTAGCTCCTCCACCACGGCGTACCTGAACCGAAGCAAAAACATGTAATCAATAAACCCACAATTCCCATAGAAAGAAAAGATGCATGCAAATGAAAATTGGGAGAGAGTAAAAGAGACCCAATTCCACGAGTGCCTCCGGTGACGAGTGCTGTCGTTCCCGTTAGAGACCATCTTGGAGTTGCGAGGTTTCTAGTGCTCTCTGCCATTTTCGAAGTCTTCCAGCAACTTCACTGTACCTAGATAAGGACAGTTTGCCACGAGGCCTATATGAGTTCGAAGACAGAAGTGTGTGGTCTTCTGAATAGGGCTAAACGGGCCACTCAATTCATCGTCTTTGAAGTCGACCCAACACAGGCTATAAGCCCAATAGAGGACTAAACTTTGGGTATAGACTGTGTACGTAGATCTGTTGGTTTAAACATCCTTTTACAGTTTTACTATTGTAGTTTCACCAGTTCAGTAGATCTTGACAATATAGAGGTCTTTCCACAACTTTTATGCTTGTTCAGCTTCGCATCTATAGAGAGTCTTCTGTGTGTGTAAGGCATGTAAATACACGATACAATGTGGAAGATTATGGTCTATGATTTTATTGGACATGTAAATAGTCTTAATATATAAATGGTTAAGATTACACAATCTTGTAATCGTACCTATTTCATTTTACACTTTAGGGTGATAGTATTTCATTTCTCCACTGTACTGTAGACAAAACACAGTTAAACGAGAGTAAATTTGACTAGTAAATTTGCATTACCTAATCTCATCCAAGTACAAACAACATCTCTAATCTCCTAAATTCCTAACTTCAAATATGCTTATGTCTGTGTGCCAAACAAATATACCACCCGAACCAACCAAACCACAACTTAGTTAATAAGATCACTGTCATCTATAGGGCCTATCAATCAAGTTTGTTCAAACTCCAAAGCTATGAAGCAGACGTGTTAATTACTTGTTGGGTATGCACGTACATCGCTTCAATTCATTCCCTTCTTATATTTTCCATAACCATGAAAAACACAGGTAGACGCATCACAGTCGACACATCTACCTCAAACCCCATGTGCATATATCTCAGCCTCTCTGCAAGAATGCAACAGACCTCTGAAGAATTAAAGACCCAGTAGTACGTACTAGTCTCCTTCACACATCAAAATCCAGACCTATTGAGCTACCCCATCGATAACTGTTGCCAAAACCCCATCAATCTTCTTGAAACTGCTAGACCAGACAGTGCGTCAAGTATAAACAGTTTCCATTTTAACCTAACATAGCGCTATAGCGATCTTCAATTCATATCCCCCTCCTTACATCAAAACAGCTCCTTCATCGAACCCAAAGTTACAAGCAAACTTCACTCTCACAGTTTCACTTCCAGCTCATTCATTTACCCACCACACCTCGAAAACCCACCTCCAGAAGCATCAAGTAGAATCCACCATGTCAACAAGTTCTTCATCTTCAACCCAAAAATGGAATACCATCACATAAATTCCCTCTGCACACAAGGCACAAGGGTGAAACGTTTCATCATCAACTTACCATATAAAGCAAACGTTGAAAATAATCACTTATTCCTAGTCCTAGCTTTGCTAAGCTCACCGTGTATTCTGCAGGAACCATCGGTGTGTTAATGTAATAAATCCCACGCACGGTGGCTCTTCTGCCATAGCCAGAACGATCATATTCACCTGCAGGCGCCTAGTTCTAGGGTTTTGACATCGGGTTTATTATTGAATTCTAATTTGGAAATTTAATTTTTTAGGGTTCTAGGGTTGGTGATCGGTCGTTGAGAATGCATTAACAATTTTAACAGGTAGCCACAAGGCTACACTGGATATATGCAAGAGTAAAAACAAACGGACGCGTAAATAGTGCCAATGAATGATTTGATCTTTCTTCTTGTAATACTATTTTAATTCAATTTGATTAGATGCGGTTGGTGGACTATTTGGAGGATTAGAGACAATTATATATCGTATATATTTCAAGAAGAAAACAAAGGCGGGTTTGGCTTTCTGATCCAGAGATATACCTCTGCTCGATTTTACGTGCTGGTTTATTTCAGTTACTTTGATCTTTGATTTTATTTAGATTTGTAATACAGAACTAAGACTGAAACGAAAAGTGTTGGTTGTTTCTGGAGTTCAAGAAAATAAAGTTAAGAATAGTATGTCAGGACCGGAGTGATAATATAATTCGATGTTAAAGTATTTATGAGATCAACAGCAACAGCAGGAGTACTGTTACTTTAATTTGAAGCTAAGATATTGTAGTTGAAGTGACTCTTGATGTCAGTTACTTGTCAGTTCTAAATTTCACTCTTTTACAAAACCTTACAGAAACAGTTAATTAAGTTCCCCCTCCTCCGAGCACTTGGCTGGTACAAGAAACAAAAACAGTAGCACATAAAACAGAGATGATCAGCTATCAAAGTTTTCTCTGTGTCAATTTAAACTGTGTGAGAGTACTCGCAGTCAACTAGTGGTTCCTACTGTGTGCAACGCAGAAGTTTCTGTTTGAATAATTATTTTCAAACTTGAACAGCAAACTAAATTAGTTACACAATAGATATCATACTGGTGTGTACTATCTAGCCAGATGTAGCTGAAAAATTGATGAAGTTGTATCTTCACCTTCATCATATCTAGTAGCTATCTGAGATTCTGAAGTAGAACACACCTAATAAACCCTAATGCAGGACTTTCCCAGATCTTTAGCCGATTTATTACTGTACTATCTACCACCACAACATTCAATTATGGCCTCAACATACATATTATATCTGATAGTAATTAAGATCATAGATATACATATCATATCAGAAATGATAAAAACTGAATATCAGTGAGCTGAGAATAAAATCAAGAAATTAAAAGTGCATTAATCGATTAACATCGACTTATGTGCACATAATCATAATACCTCCACTAAGTTGGCATGTTCGAATTCGTTTCAAAGGTTAGCCAAGAAAGAGGGAAAACTAAATTAAAGCAGAAAACCTAAACTGATTAATTTCTCTCTCTTCTTCCAAATAAGAGGAATCTGAAGATCGATCAGCCATACAATTAGTGTATGCCCATAAAGTTGTAGATGGTCATTTGATCTTGGGAGTTGGGTCACCAAGCCTGAGCTCAAGATCCAAATCTTCCATGGAGTTAGCTGTAGCCATAAGTCCACTTACCTCTGCAGGTCGGAGAAAGAATGGAAATGGTGCTGAGTTCATAGCAGAAGCAATCTTAGGCCTTTTACAAGTGCTTGCCTCTTCCCCACAAGACCCAGCTAATTGTCTGTTTCCTCTAACAACTGTGTTAATCAACCCCACTGTCAAATCGGTTTCGACATATTCCCCAACTTGATCACCTCCGATCAGGCTAATAACAGATTGGTCTTCTTCTTCTGATGATGACCCCATCACCATGATATTCTTCTCCGATCGATCAGCGGCAGCAGCAGCAGCAGCAGTTGAGCAAGAATTTGAAGAAGAATAAGGAGAGATAAAAGCCCTAGGAGCTGAAAAAGGGCAAGTCATCGCAGCAAGGCCATGGCTATGATTTCTAAGGTGATGAGGGACATGATCTGTAGCTAGTTTAGGAGTAGCAGTACCACTAGTGTTGTGGAGGCATTGCTTGAGTCTAGCTCTGTCTCTTCTGTGAACATTCATGTGACCCCCAAGAGCTTGAGCCGACCTGAACTCCCTCATACAAAAACTGCAAGAATAAGACCTCGGCGGCCATATGCAACCACCGCCACCAAGCGCACCAGCTGCGTCTTCAGCGAAAGCCTTCTCTTCCCATGTCGCGGATGAGCTACTCATGACTGAGTTCATCGACGATCGCGACGACGAGGAGTAGCAGTACTGCTTCAACATCAAAGGAGACTAGGTCTATATATATAAATACTGGGAAGTAGTAGTACTAATGAGACCACGGAGAATCTAAGAGAAAGAGAAAAGGGTCAGCTGGAAAGGGTCTTTGGGTTTCCTAGCTAGTTTAGTTTCCTGTATTTTGGATCTTCCGGTGAAGCCACTCTGTTGGTGTTTAGCTCCCAGTTTGCTCTACAGTCATTGTTATGCTTCTATTATATGGTTTTTGGCGATATATATAGGAGGGGACCCGTTTGGTCCCATATAAGCAACTGTCATGCATTTCATTTCATCCACATGCCTCAAACTACTAACCCTTTGTCTTCAGTTGAAATCCGAGAAAATATAGAGTAGGCGTTTACAATGATCAGATGCCTAGCTTTACCAAAAACATGATCAGATGCCTAGATTAGCTATACATAGGTACCAAGCTAGAGTGACTACGTTCATTACCTCTAGGTTGGAGGTGGAGGAGGTAACTTCGTTATATATTATAGACAGATCCGAACCTGAGATTTTTATACCTGAGTCGAACTTTCAAAATTGGGCCCTTAAAGTATTGTATTCATTCAATTTTATTTTCTCTTTTCAAGAAACACACAAAATTAATTTTCACGAACTAAAGTTATAAACTCAAAATCTAACAACAAAAAACATTAGAAATCCTATTAAAAATCTTATTTATACAACAAATTTCTTACTTAGGCTGCTCATTTTTTTTAAAATAGTAATTAATGATAGTAATATAATAGGTAAAATTTAATAGAGAAAATGTCCATTTAGTACTAATTCAAACCTTTTATTTTCCATTCCAATGATAATCTTTTGCATTAGCCCATTCCAATATAAGGTAACCTTTTTTATGCTCAAATGCACAAATATTTACTAAAGTCTTAACAAACCATATTATTTTAAGACTATTTTGCCCTCACCTCTTCAACATGAAAAGACTTGGCCGGAACCTCGGACTCCGGTCACCGGCTTTTCCCCTGTAACCAGTTACTGACCCCCAATAATCAGTTACTGACTAGTTAATGACCCATAATAACCAGTTACTAACCCCTAGCTAGTAACCAGTTATTGATTAATTACTGACACCCAGTAACCAGTTACTGACCCCCAATAACTTTTAGTTTTCAGTTACTGACACCCAGTAATCACTTAGTTTTCAGTTACTGACACCTAGTAATCACTTAGTTTTTAGTTACTGACACCCAATAATCACTTAGTTTTCAGTTACTGACACCCAGTAATCACCCAATAATCCCTTACTGACCCTCAATAATCAGGTTGCAAACCTCAAATAATAACTTATTGTCCCCAATAATCAGTTATCAATCCTCAATAATCACTTTCAAAGGTAAGGATAAAAAAAAAAAAAACTCTGACTTAAACTGGGCACCCATATTTCTTCTCTAGGCACCCACCTTCCCCGATCTCCTCCACCGGCCTCCTCCATCGACCCCGGCGCACGCCACCAAGAAGCACCCTTCCCTAGCCACTATCCAGCGTGGATCAAACTCCAACCGAGCCGGAAGATGAGCTAGGTAATAGAGGCAAATAGCGCTGCCATATACTTCCGCCGAAGAGAATGAGTCGCAGCAGAGTCGCAGAAGAGAACGAGTCGCCGGAACCGGGTTTTGCGCTCAATGTGGATCACCCACTTGCGGCGGTACACCTGGACCACCTTGCCCTCGCGACCACCTGGACCTCGTCGTCCTTGCGCACCAGCATGAACCGGACGCTGTACTTGGTGCGGAGGTCAGAGGAGAGTGGCGCGCTCATCAGGATGCGGCGGACAGACGTCCCTCCATTGAAGAGGTCACCGAAGATGGTGGAGGCGAAGATGAGGTCACCGACGAAGGATCGATCTGTGAGAGAGAGAGAGAGAGAGAGAGAGCAGATCGGGAGGAGAAGAAGAGAGAGAAGAGAAAGAGATAGAGAATGAGATGAGATTTGTGTGGGTTTAATTTTATAGAGGGTAATAATGTCTTTTGTATGAGAATCATTGAAATGAGTTAACAGAAAAGATTTACATTGATGTGGGCATTAAAATCCCTGTTTTTGTGTATTTGGGCATTTTCCCAATTTAATATTCTTTTTTCTCTTTTGTAATCTAACACCACCTAATTGGATATTGTTAAGTATTTTTGATTGTTTTTAACTAGACTAATGTGATCATACAAAGACAAAAGAAAATTTTAGGCCCCTTAAGGTTCTGGGTCCTGAGTTCATCGACTCTTAGGACTCTATTCAAGTACGGGTCTGATTATAGAAGTCGTGAAATCGTGATTACATTACGTAACTTTATTTTACCTTAACCGTTATTATATGATAACACGACAATAGTGAAATTATAGAAACAAAATCGGATAATGACTCCAATCAAAAATATATCTTGTACGTACTGATTCTTCCTACCGCACAAAAAAGTGATAAAAACTACATAATTATGACTATCTTCGTTTAGTAAATAGGATTTTGTAGTATATATGCTCGATCGTCGACATTCTAATTATCAACTACAATTTTGTTTCATTTGTAAACAAAATAGCGATACTATTACTCTGAAATTAATACTGAAATAGTATTGCTATTTTGTTTACAAATGAAACAAAATTGTAGTTGATAATTAGAATGTCGACGATCGAGCATATATACTACAAAATCCTAATTATCAACTACAATTTTGTTTCATTTGTAAACAAAATAGCGATACTATTACTCTGAAATTAATACTGAAATAGTAAGGTACAGTTTATCAAAATTAAAGAGGAGAATCGAAGTACTTGACATTAAAATAGTTGCATGCTGTGAAACTATATAATCTATAGACATCTTCAAGAGAAGACTAGACTTTGTTTATTAGTTGAAAGTTACACATGCATGGAAAGGCTATGGAACAATAAATTTTGCATCGATCCTAGAAGAAGAAGAAGAAGAAGAAGACTAGCTAGACGACCATAGCATTGCAACCTTGCCTTAATTTCCGTAAATAATCCATGGATCATGGAAGAGTGTTACAGACAATAAGACAGACCTGTGAACTGGACGTGAATTAGGAAGACCTGTATGTTAATACAAATTATTCGTAGCTCAAATGATCTATAATATTAACATATGGTCTAGTAGGTGTCATTTCTTGATCCTTATTTCGGTTGGTTTGACAATGGTTTTCAGTGCAAATTGTCCTAATCATAAATTCCTTTTCTTCGTAGTAGCTAGCTACATACAAACAAACGTGGATTATTATTCTAATTTCAACTTTTACATAATAGCTAACTTTCAATCTTAAAAAGACGTTTGATTGATTGAAAGTGTGAGATGCATATCTCACGCTTGGTTAATTATATCGGTAGATTATAGACAACAAGAAACCTTATTAGATTAAGTCATGAGCTAGACAATATATATATACCATCGAAATCAATTAAGTTAATATATGCTCGTTGATTTTATAGGATACTAATTCATCATTTCATCGATCCAGCTAGCACTAAATTGATCAATTTAGTGCTAGCTGGATCGATGAAATGATGAATTAGTATCCTATGAAATCACATTCTGACACTAGATCATTATCTACCTCAATTCAGCTCCCGCAAAGATGATCAATAGCATGTGTATAATCACATTCTGACATTCATATCTAGTTTCTCTACTATGCATGAAATAAAATCAAGGGGAGTAGAAGTGCTTATTGTTCAGAACTTTAAGAAGAAGCTGCTGATAATCTCAGTAGTCTCTTTGATATGATTGATCCCTTGAAGTTTTCTTGTTATTGCATCTGGTATTCTGTTGAGAACGTGTTCAGAATCTTTGAAATTTTCCTCCCATATCACGCCAAGGTAATAAGTCAGCAATCAGACATTGTCTAATTTTTACTCTAAACACATCTAACTAGCTACGTTATCACAAGTGAGATGATAGTAAGACTTTAACTCTTTACGTACAGCTTCATCAGCCAAGTTATATTACAAAAATCATCATAAGTTGCTTTTTTCATGAGAGTTAAGTAGATAGAAGAAAAGAAAAGGTCAAAGATAGATCTTCTTGTATAGTACTTATATGATTATAAAACCAAGCTTGTTTAGTAATATATACCAGTGGGATACCCTAGAAAACTACCTTGCCCAAGCTAAAGATGAACTTAATTACTACTTAATTTCAAGGTTTTGTCAAATATATATTCTTATAATGTGGCAGTTAGCTAGGTTCTGAGATCGAGCAAGTGTCGATGCCAAACACTACCTGCGCTTTGTTGAATCTTTATGCAGCATATCATATCATGATCGAGGAGCTAATCCCGAGTTAAAACTATAGTCCTGAAAGCTGAATAGCATACAGAAAATAATGAAGTTGCATGCATGAGCCTTTAAACAGTTTAATTAGTCTCTCCCAGTTAAACAGTATAAAACTGGGATTGAAGTTTATATGACTATCTATAGAAGTGAAAGTAGACAAGCCACCTGCCACTCAATGATTCAATTAACGTATTGGGTGGAGTGGTAGTCACTCCATATATATTAGTTAATAATGGACAGATCGAAGAACAGGTTTGAGTGGTCAATTTTAACCACTCTGTTGATTCAGTACTTAGAACTGTGGAACCCGATCGATCAACTTGTCCAGTATCTTTCTGGCTCGAACTGTTCGACCGTGGAGGACATATGAACAGAATGCTTTTGATTCTTTCTTAATAGGGACTTGTATATAAACTTGTATATAAACACAACAAGAAACATTCGGCAACCAAGTCAATCTTCCATATCCAAGAGGACCAAGACATGTTTAACACCTTAAGACATGCTTTTGATGACAACTTAAGTTTTAACTTATGCATAACTACTCAGGAGGAACGCACGGTTTGGGTTAAGTTCCTTTAGTTTATTTCTAGTTGCTTAGAATAATAAACAGAGAAGATAAAGATTATAGACTTTGAACGAGACAATGATCTGCTCTCTCTATATATACTTGATTCCATTTCATGTAGTAATGTCCAGAAATTTTATAGTTTGAAATGCTTTAGTTTCTTTGGGTTTGGTCAATTAAGACTCAAGAATGGATCATTCTAAAAGCCTAAACAATAAGAGAAGGGGCATGCCTTGACCAGTATGCTAAAAGCCTATACAATATGCTACAATACTAATTATCAAAGCATTACTTGACCAGTGAAGCAGTGAAAACTATTTATAAATGATAAGCTAGCTTCTTTTTTTCTATTTTAAACTAGTACTCAGATTGTCTTCTAGCTACTCATAGGGTTCTACCTAAAATGTCTTCATTATCAACTTGTAGAACAAGAAATATTGAAAGAAAACACGTTACTGGTTTGATACTTATGACTTGATAAGAAAACAACAAGGAAATAACTCTAAAATATCCTTTTGATTAGAACTATTTATTATTAAGAAACTTATTTTGATGATTTAATCATATTTGCCGACTGAGAGAGTCGCAGAGTCTAAATAGGAATAAGATATTAGACATGAGATGACACTTGGTGACTGCATCAAATGTTAAGCACTGATTCTTTTAGCTTATCGAACTGTTAATTAGTAAGACCTTAAGCTCCTAATTAAGTTTGGAATACCGCAAACAATACGGAAAGAGGGTGTTAAAAAAAGTCCTAATTAAGTTAATCATGAACCACTTGATCTTTTTTTCTTGATGAAAAGCATGTAACAATATTCTTCTATAGGATATAGGCATGTAGCTGTCTTTCCCCTTCTGTGGTTTACTGAGAATTCAGAATCTTGCATCAGCGTGCTGCAGATGTTGAAGATTTCAAAAATCATTAAGAATTAAAAAGGATATAAACAGGTTGTTGGTTTGTATTCTCTGGTCACAACAGGTTCTGTAGTTTGTTACGTACCCTAAAAACATTGCAAATATATATTAGATGCCAACGAAAAAGGCAAGATATTGGTAACTATTTTGGATGCGAGCACATGAACCTCATCCTAACTGCATTCCATAAAATTCCAACTTTCATGAATAAATTAAGACGTCTGGATATTAGGCACTCATCTTGAGTAGTAAGATTCGATACTTGAATTGAGCCTAGCTTGTTGAACATCAAGGTCCATGGTTCTTTCTTTTCTTTTCTTTTTTGATCACATAGTTGATGATTTTATCCATTTAGATAACAAGATGAAGCACAAGTTTTAAGGGAAAATGCCCATTTAATACTAATTCAAACCCTTTATTTCTCATTCCAATGATAATCTTTTACATTAGCTCATTTCAATATAAGGTAACCATTTTTATGCCCAAATGCACAAATCTTTATGCCCAAATGCACAAATCTTTACTAAAGTCTTAACAAACCATATTATTTTAAGACTATTTTGCCCTCTCCTCTTCAACATGAAAAGACTTCCGGAACCTCGGACTCCGGTCACCGGCCACCGGACACCGACCGCCGGATTTCGGTCACCGGATTTTCCTCTGTAACCAGTTACTGACTCCCAATAATCAGTTACTGACCAGTTAATGATCCATAATAACCAGTTACTAACCCTCAGTAACCAGTTATTGATTAATTACTGACACACAGTAACCAGTTACTGACACCTAGTAACCAGTTACTGACACCCAGTAACCAGTTACTGACCCCCACTAACTTTTATTTTTCAGTTACTGACACCCAGTAACCACTTAGTTTTCAGTTACTAACCCCTAATAATTTTGGTTACTGACCGGAGAAGAGGGAACTGAGGAACCGGCCTGATGGTGAGCACCCACATTTCTTCTCTGGGCACCCACCTTCCCAGACGGTGAGCACACCGGCCTCCTCCACCGACTCTGGCGCACGCCGGCAAGTAACGCCCTTCCAGGGGAGTAGGAGAAGCGGTGAGGCAGCTTAGAGCCGGTTTCCGGGGCTGTGCGGTTGCGGGTGATTTTGCGGAAGCAGACGAGGAGGGAAAAGGTGGTGGTGGCGGTGCCGGCGTGTGGAACGACGAGGTTGGGCTGCGGCAGAAGAGACGACGGTGACTACGCCGGGGACCGGGTGATTGGGCACTGCAGAAGGTGGATCAGGAAGAGAAGGTGGTCGAAGTTGCGGAAGCAGACGAGGAGGAAGAAGAGGAGGGAGAAGGCGGTGGTGGCAGCGCCGGCGAGTGGGACGACGAGGTTGGGCTGCCGCAGAAGAGACGACTGAGACGGCGCCGGGGACCGGGTGATTAGGCGCGGTAGAAGGTGGATCGGGAAGAGAAGGTGGTCGGAGGAGATGAAGTAGCGGTGCTTGTGTGGGCAGCTAGCGTCGGAGGAGGAGGAAGAGGAGGAGAGAGAGAGAGAGAGAGAGAGAGAGAGAGAGAGAGAGAGAGAGAGAGAGAGAGAGAGAGAGAGAGAGAGAGAGAAGAAAGAAGAAGAAGAAAGAGATAAAAACTGTGTGGATTTAATTAAACACAGGGTAATAACGTCTTTTCTTTAAGAATAATTGGAATGGGGACAAAGATAAGACTTTAATTGGAATGAGATTTAGTTTTCAAATATTTGGACATCAGGGCATTTTTCCAAGTTTTAATCGTATGCACTGCTAAAAAACCTTAAGGTGAACAATATAAGTTCCTCTCCTATATTGTGCAATTTTTGCACCACTTGTTGTGAGCGGCACTCTATTTTTCGTTCGGACTTTTGTCTCATCAAATTTTCCAAATTTTAACAAGATCACCATATACTTCTTACATAACCTTTTTGGAGTATTATTTTCTTCTGTTAGAACAAGTGAATACCCTTTTCACTTCTTTTCTTCTTTTGTTCTGTTACGTACATGATTCTCAAATGATGAAAAAAAAATCATTGGAGTGGGCTATTGGGTTGAATTAGTGGGAGGTGGTTTGGGCTGGCCTATCTCTTTTCTAATTTTGAGGGGGCATATTGCTACAGAAAATTATCTCGTATTTAAGAGGGGTGGTTTGGGCTGCAACTCTAGGTTATTGTTTAGGGTCCAGTTTGTGCCCTTATTTTGTATAGAAATTAGACTTTTCAGATTTCAATCCCTACATGGATTTTCAAAACCATGTTCATAACTTCATATATACCACTCATTGCAGAACGAAATCAATAAGGGGCCACGCAAAAATGGCAAAAGAGGTTTTGATCGATCCTCAAGTACCATGACGTACTTATTTGATCTGCTTCCTCCATTTATAACAAGTGATCATTCTCTTATGGTGTGTTTGGATGCGAGTGAATTCTAGAGAATTTAATCAAAAATAAGGAATTCTCAATTTTTTAGGACTGTTTCTCCTATTTGGATTCTTATCCCGTGAAATTAGCAATTTCCAAGGAAAAATAATCGTGGAATTTGAAAGTTTAAATTCCTAACTTGAATTTCTCACTAAATATATATGTGTCATTTGTCAATTCCCTTGATTGAGTTTAGTTTAAATATAAATTCTTATCATTTTAAAACTCTACATCATGAAATCCAAACAACGGAATTCTTAATTAATAGACTTTAAATTCATAGAATTGTGATTCCTATGATTTTGAAATTTTTATGGAAATTGAAATTAATTACTTTATCCAAACACAACATAGGTAATGATATTTGCGGAAGATATCATTGCGGAAACTAACAAGGTTTGGCTTTTGCGAATGAGGTATATGAAATCGTATGATATCAATGTTCGCACAAATTTGAAGATGGAAGAATGTAAACTCAATACAAGAATTTGCAGCAGTGAATGAGGTATATGAAATCGTATGATATCAATGTTCGTACAAATTTGAAGATGGAAGAATGTAAACTCAATACAAGAATTTGCAGCAGTGAATAATTCTAAGCCTGTTTCATAAAAGAATCTACCCGTCCCTTTGTGCATATTCCAGTATGAAGTGCCCTGCAGTTTTATTTTATTCTCAGATTAGGCACAATTAAATTAAACACAATCCTGTTTATGTGAGACATGCGTTTGCTCCTTAATTAAATCATAGTCTTTATCTCAAAGTATTCAAATGCTTAAAGTAAATCACGTACTGTCTCCCATGATTCCATTAGTTGGGTTCGTCCGAGGCTCTAAGCTATATGCAGTCAAAAACAGTGAACGATGTTAACAGAGCAAAATGGAGCTTTCTATCTGTTCATCCTTTCCGTAACTGAAACAATCATTTTAATTAAGCTTACCAATAATTCAAATGTCTAAAGCAAGATTTTTAATTCGTTGAACAACCTCATCTGACTACAGTTGATGATTACAGACTACCAGATTTAACTTCTAGCGAATTAATGGTAAAATGCACAAATTCATGCAGGTAATTTTCTTCTTTATGTTTACCAATTTTACAATTTTACACATGCATGTACTGATTTACATCATCACTTGTCATTTATAGAAACTCTGATGAATGATACCCCTAAATCTACGTACAATGCCAAAATCACTGCTATCCTTTTTTTTTTTTACCCTTTTTTATTTTATGTAAATATAAACTAATTACCTGCAATCACCAAAACCAAGCTGTAAACGAATCCAGCATATATCATCATCACCCTGCTTAATTTCACTTGCTCTGGTTTTGCCTTCCTTTGTTGTTATTACTATTTTTCTTCACACCTCATCATTAATTCTCCGGGAATTCCATCCACTCCTCTCATCCTCCTTCCATTTAAACCCCAATCTTCTGCCTGTCCGGAAAAGAAAAAGAAAAAAAAAGCCACGATCTGGGGAAGTATCATTCTCAGATTTTCCGGGTTAATTTTCTGAGAAACTTGTCTGGGCGTATGTGACAACATTATCGGCCAGGCAAGAAGTCACGTAAATTCACAATTTTCCGGGGACTAGATAGCAAAAGAAATGAGACCTAGCCGGATGGAGGATCTCAAAGAAGCTCCGAACTTGGTGGCATTGCCGGAAAAAACCAATGGTTTATTGTCTCGCTTCATGCGCGTGGGCCTCATTTTCTTCCTGATCGCGTCAATCTCACTCGCCCTCTGCTCCACCTTCTCTTCCCAAACCACCAGCTGGTTCCCCATCCTCGCCCAAAACCAAACCCGTACCGCCATCCCCACCTTCACCGACAACAACACCGAACTCCCGACCAACATCTCCCACATGCTCTTCGGCCTAGGCAGCTCCGTTGCGACGTGGCGTGACAGGAGCCGCCTGGCCGAAACATGGTGGGACTCGAAAACGACACGAGGTTACGTCTGGTTAGACGCAAACCCCGAGAACGTAAGTGATGTCTCAGCTCATATTCCGCACCGGGTATCGTCGAACTGGACCCAGTTCAAGTTCACACACTCGCAGTCGGAGGTTCGGATCGGCCGAATTGTTGTGGACAGCTTCAACCTCCGGCTGCCGGACGTGAGGTGGTTTGTGATGGGAGACGACGACACGGTGTTCTTCCCCGACAACTTGGCGTCGGTGCTGTCACGTTACGATCATAACAAGATGTACTATATTGGCGGGAACTCGGAGAGCGTCGAGCAGGACGTGATGCATGCGTACGACATGGCGTTCGGCGGCGGCGGATTCGCCGTCAGCTACGCACTGGCGGCGCGTCTGGCGGAGCTGATGGACGGGTGTTTGGATAGGTACTACAACATGTACGGCTCCGATCAGAGGGTGTGGGCCTGCGTGAGCGAGATCGGTGTGCCGCTAACGAAGCTGAGTGGGTTCCACCAGGTACGTACTTTCGACGCGTGTCGTGCATTAAGGTTGGTTTGATATTATTTCTTGTTAGTCAAGTCAGCCAAAACTAGCTATTCTCGTTCTTAACGTTCAACGGCGGGGTGAATTCTCGGGTGCCCTGGATTTTGAGTTAGTGTTGTGGATTGACTTGAGTCAAATTCGTTTAGCTCCCAACAGTTGTTCGATCGACCGACTTCTATCGAATTGGAAGTTTGAACTCTAGACCAATATAATGAATATGGCTACACAATTTGTGTTATGCTCGGAGCAAGTGACGTGGGTTAAAAAATATTAGATATATCGTTATTTTAGAATACTTATATAACATTTAATTAGTATGATTCACGGATAAAACAAACTTAAAATGAGTGATTTAGAAAAACATAATTTTTTTGCTTTGGTTAATTAAGTTAGTTAATCAAACATCTTATTCATGTTGTAGCATCAAGTTAATATATGGTAAACCCCCTTAAATCTTACATATCTAAAATTTACAGAGATAACTGAGCTAGTCTTCTATACTGTATCTTCTTTACATGAGTTAGTATGCTAAAACACGAGTTTCCTTGTTCAATTACTACTAAACACAAGAACTTCCCTTGTCTGCTTAAGATAGAAAAAGATGCATGTCAAATATATGACACATGAACTAGCTAAGTTGAGAATGTGCACTTGTAGTCATTCCAAAAGCCATAGAACAAATCAAAGACACTAACTAAACGAAGTATGAACATATTACAGAATCTTTCCGTAGTGAATACTATAACCCCACGCAAAAGAATTACACTGATCGAGGTTAGGTTTTATGGTTGGTCCATGTACCAAAACTACTATAGTCCTATATGTTAAATGCTACCATGTGTGGTGCTTTTGTCATGTCTCACAAAGTTTCAAAAGGAATTGCTACGTGTCGAGAAATAGCTTTATTCCTCATGATATTGCTCTCTTTATGAATATTCTGCACTACTTTACTATGATAGAGATCAGTGTTGGTGGCCTAGCTAGAACAAAATGACCGTGAATCAAGTCGCTATGCTTGTCTTTAAGCACTTCACTTTCTTCCACCTTTGGAATACTAGTACCAGCTTTCGCGTCGAATATAGAGCACTTATAAGTTAAGCTAGATTAGGTTATATAGATTGCTCGTATATTTCTTCCACCTGTCGGTCGCCCTAAACCAGTTCGTGCTAGCTTTTCTTTGCAGTCTTGCATTATTTTCGGTTCCAGTTTCAACAAAGATGATCTTCAATTTTACTACAGTAGTAATGATAATTGATGGTAGAGTCTGCATATAGATGTTAGAGACAACCGCAACTTCTCACACATATATAGTAACTTCAATCGAGAGAACTAATTGGATAACAGTGTTCCTAACTTGGTCTATCGGTCTTGATTGTGTTTAATAGCTAGGGTTCAAGATGTAGAAAACTATAAGAATTTTATCTAATTAAGGCTTAGAGTTTAGTTTTCTTGCAACGAATTAATGTGAATATGATCCAACTGGTATATTGTGAATTTTCAGTTTGACATCAGAGGTGACCCTTATGGTGTTTTAGCGGCACACCCATTGGCACCACTATTGTCCCTTCACCGCATCGACGCCGTGGAACCCATCTTCCCCAACCAGTCTCATCTAGACGCAGTCACGTCCCTCATTCAGGCATACCGGGTCGACCCGCCTCGGATCCTACAGCAAAGTGTCTGCTACGACCGGAGGCGTAAATGGACAGTGTCCATTTCATGGGGCTACACCCTTCAGCTCTACCCCTCATTGGTGTCGGCTCTTGAACTTAAGATGCCGTTGCAGACGTTCAAGACGTGGCGGAGTTGGACTGATGGACCCTTCACGTTCAATACCCGACCCGTGAGTTCGAACCCGTGTGAGAAGCCGATCACTTATTTCTTGGAGCATGTTAAGGACGGCAAGAGTGGGAATACCTTGACTACTTACAAGAGGTTTGCAGGTCATGAAGAGAAGAAATGTAATACGACAAACTATGCTCAAGCAATGGCATTGCAGAGGATCGTAGTCCTCTCAAAGAAGATGGATCCTCACTACTGGACAAAGGTAACTTCACCCATGCATCTTTGGTATAAGAACCATTGCTCCTATTTTTCCACACACTTTGGTCCCATTCATAATGTGATTGATCGTACCACATACATCAGATTATTGTTACTATTTCCCAATATGCACGACAATGTTAGCTTATAAAAAAAAAATGTTAGCTAAGGGAATCACATTTTTTTCTTCTTCAAATCACATCGATCGTGAAACCCTATTTGCATTTTCTCGACGTGATTTAGTAGTTCTAGCTCTGATGTGATTGTGTTGATTTGGCAGGAGCAGGCTCCGCGGAGACAATGCAGCGAGATTAAGAATCGTGCAAGCTTAAGGGGTGGAACGATGCTCATTAGAATTAGGAGATGCAGATCCTCGGAATCTATAACAATTTAGAGGGTAGGGGGCCGGATAGAGGGTTGATGAGCTCTAGAGCTGGGTGGTTATGCATGTACAATACCCTAGGGTAGTGAGGTTTGTTTTTCTGGAAGATTAGCACGTATGCATGCTTGTAGAGATTAGCACCCATAAGCTATTGCTGCATTTTTGTTACTGTTCGATTACCATCTCTATGATCGAGGGTTAGGTTAGACCACAATTGAAGTAATCTCTGATCTCTCTCTCTCTCTCTTCTAGTTTCAACTTTCCATGATAGTGCACTTACCTTCACATCTATGGCAAGAGTTTGATACTAGTCCTTAATTTCAGGCCAAATCATGCTTTCCCACTCTAGATGCACTTGCATATTGGCAGTGTGGCTAAACCGCACCATATGCCTTAAGGCACACGAATGTGCACAAGTTCCATCCACACAACATTTGTCAACTCAAGGGTAATTAACTTGAGTGGAGTTAAGTCAATATCTATAGGTAAGTGAAAGCTAAAGCATTTTTGTATTGTGTTGGTGGTGCCAATGGCTGAGACTACGGTGACCTCACGGCACTGAAATCTGTATAATTGCAGCAAAACTGATCTAAGATGCCATATATACCTGATCAAAGATGACTCCAACAATTGTATCAAACTATTAATAGCAATGGAGAAGATAAGAGCACAACTGCCTCACCTAAGCCTAAGACTCCGCCTTTGTTGACCATACGCAACCAAAAATCTCCATGCGTGAATGATGAATCTCACATTCTCAATCGAGAAGATAAGAGTGCAACTGACTCACCTAAGCCTCAGACTTGGCCTACGTTGATCATACGCAACCAAAATCTCAATGAATCTAAATGGAAAAGAATAGAGTGCAACTTGGTTTATTAAACAATAATAGTTCACTTACATTTAAAAAGCCAAAATGAAGAAAATAAATCTAACAAGACCTTGGCACTGCCATAGCTATGAGAGGAACTTCTCTGTGGATGACAAAACCAACGCTTTCAGTCATGTTCATATCCTCAGCTCTAGCTACACTAGGCAATGACCATTCAAACTTGTGCACAAGATTTGCTAAAACAAGTTCCGTAGTGGTCATGGCAAATAAGATTCCCGGGCAACCTCTTCTGCCAGCTCCAAATGGGATCATCTGAAAGTCCTGCCCTTTGAAGTCCACACAAGAATTCATAAACCTATCAGGTTGAAACTCCTCTGGTCCATCCCACAGAGAAGGGTCTCTTCTAATTGTCCAGGCACTGACTATCACCATGGTTCTTGCAGCAATGTCATATCCCTTTATTTTAGCATCTTGGGTTGACTCTCGAAACACCAATGGTAATGGAGGATACAGCCTCAATGTTTCTTTGATCACAGCTTTCAAGTATGGCATTTTGTCCAAGTCACTTTCTGTTATGTCTTGTTTTCCACTAGCAATTCCCATAACCTCATTTCACAGTCTTTCCATCACTCTGGGATGCCTTATGAGTTCAGTCATAGCCCATTCTATAAATGGAGGTTGTATCAGTTCCACCTGCAAACATATCTAAGATGAGAGCTTTCATGCCATCCCTATCAATGGAAGAACCAGAGACAATGCTATTCTTATGCACTTCAAGCAGAACATCCACAAAATCCTGTCTATCTTCACCTTCTTCACCACAGATATCTCCATCGGTGCTAAGATTAACCATATGCTCCTCAACTATTGTATCAAGAAATCTATCCAATTCTTTAGAAACTCTCTCCACTCTTGCATCTAACCCACTAAAGCGATTAATCCATGAAAGCCATGGAATAAAATCTCCAACAGAGAAAACACTCAACAACTCCATAAGTTCCCTAAGCAACTTCTTGAACTTCATTGCACCTTCATTACCACCACTGTACTTCTTTCCAAAAGCCACCCTACAAATCACATCATTATTAAGCAAAGAAAACAAATCGCTTAGATCGACTGGCAATGACAACATATACGATTGTTTGACATTCTCAATCAACAAGGCTAGTTCTTCTTCTCTAATTCCTCGGTAAGACTGCACCCTTTTGGTACTTAAAAGCTGGAGGACACATATGCTTCTTATTTGCCTCCAATACTCACCGTAAGAAGCTGAGGCCACATCCTTGCCTTGGTAAAGAAGTCTATCAATAAGTGTTAATCTGGGTTTGTTACAGAAGATGAGATCATTTGTTTTCATGATCTCGCAAGCAGCATCTGCAGATGAAACTATGATCACAGGTCTGGAACCAAAGTGAAGCATCATGAGTCCACCATAGTGCTGAGCTAGTTGTTGGATGGATCGGTGAGGGCGTGCGCCAAGTTGGTGGAGGTTTCCTAGTATTGGGAGCCTTGGCGGTGTTGGAGGCAAATGATTGTGGGAGTTTGTAGTGGAAAACCATTTGACAAGGAAGATTGTGAACAAGAACAAGCACAAACAGATTCAACATAGCTAGCTAGCTAGTAGTCGATGAAACATGTATTTGGTATGATTCAACAGAGTTGATTGTTGAGATTTTAGTCCCCGAACGAACGAACCGAGATTCAGAATACACCCTACAACATCAAAATAAAGTAGAATAACCAAAAAGGATGAAAACAATAGTGAAACTCATTAACCAATCGACAAATTTTCTGCCTACGTCTACCCCAAGATATTTGCCTTTTTACTATGAGAATAAAACTAGTACAATATACATGAGTTAAATCTCATAACATAAATCCGAAAACCCTTGTACACCCTCACTTATAGAATACCCAAGAACACAATATCTCACCTAAGATAATTTTTTTTTTTCTATTATTCTCATGCACAACCAAAAAGCTAACTATTTCTATGCTTGCCTGATGCTTACTTGCATTGCAATATTGCATGCTTCAAATTAATGGTTTGTTTTATATTCCTTTTTCTTCCTTCCAATTCATATTCCATGTAGCACACAATTGGAGACTAACTTTTATACCTTTAATTTCCACAAACACTTTGTAGCTAGCTGTAGCATAGATAACCATTCATCCAAGCCCAAGTTTGCTGCATCAATATTACATGGTATTTCCAAATTTTTGCATGACAATGAATTACCATTCTCAACAATGATCTCTTAAATCTTCATCTCCGGCCCTTTTCAGAAATGTATTACATCTTCTACTGCTCATACATCTGATTCCTTGTATATATGGTCCTAGTGAAAGGAATGAAGTGTGATGATTTATATTGTCTAGAAGAAGGTTTGATATATCCGAACTCGATCCATGAGCTGTTGAAAACAATGAGCGCTAACAGGTTTCCTGGATACATACCAATGTTTTAAAAGGCTAAAGCGTAGCCGAGGCTATGGAGCGAGAGCCTCACCAAGGCGTAAGCCTTGAGGAGTAAGCCTTTTGAAAAAAAAATATTTCCTGCTATATATAGAACATATATTGCAATGAACACAACATTATATATTGTCATCCATTTCTAATAGTATTAAGTACTCAAACAATGCAATTCCAACAAATCACCAAACATAAAACACATCCAAATGGTTAAGTTGAAAGATCAAAGTACACTGGATAGTCTTGCAAGATCAAAAGATAATAACAATAATAGAAATAAACTTCATGCTTCAAAATCATCATCATCATCAATTAAGATATCTCCATCCAAACTATCACCACTATCACTATCACCCCATCACCATCATCATCATCATCATCATCATCACCGTGATGGAAAAGAGGATTAGTGTCATTAAACATATTACTTCTAGTATCATCATCTACAATGTCATCAAGAAGCATTGATTTTCTTGGTGCCTTTCTCTTACCTATGCAAAATGGGATTTACAATTATTCATAGAGTACTAAAATTAATGTTACCAATTAATCAAACATAAAGTTTTCAAAGAACTTACTTGAACTTTGTCCTTCACTATATTTCCTTTTATATAAAAGGATAGGTTCATCAAGAGAAGGAGTAGGCTCACAAGAAGGAATAGGCTCACGAGAAGGAGTAGGCACATGAGGAGGAGAAGGCACATGGGGAGGAGGAGAAGGCACACGGGGAGGAGGATCACGATTAATTAGGCTGCTTTCATATGTACCACTTGGCACATTTCGGATCGCTCCATCATCCAATGTCAATTCTTCCACACTGTTCTTAATCCAATGTGGATCGGTGGGAAGAACCGGATCCTCTATCTCGGTTATCCATTCATCATCCGATTCAATCTCTTCCACAACAATAGGATCGGTCATTGTAGCGTTTCTCTTCAAAGTCCCATGTCTTAGAGCAATGTTATACTTCATATAAACTAAAGCATGCAACCTCTTATGCTCAAGTCTATTCCTCTTCTTAGTGTGAATCTATAATTAACATAATGCAACAATTTAGTTGGGTGAACTTTAATAATTTATAACCTATAAACTATTCTAACTTAGATGTGATGAAATAACTTACCATTTCAAAAGTGCTCCAATTCCTTTCACACCCCGATGCACTACAAGTAAGGGAAAGGATCCGAGTAGCAAAATTCATCAACTCCGGTGTTTGTGTCCCATATTTCTCCCACCAAACTACGAACAAAAAATAAGATAGATTAATAAACTTATAAAATGACAATCATATAAATACTTGGTTTGCATTTAAAAGTAATACAAGTTAAGCAAATTAAAACTAACCGGGTGATCGAATTTTTCTAGTAGATTCGGCCATTGCACTTCCAAACTTCCCAAGCTTTCGCTCATAAAGGTCCAATTGTATTTCCGCTTGGATACGAGCATCATCACCATCAAGCATCCTATCCATGCAATCTTCCAAACCTTTCTTCACATGCTCGGTATCTTTAAAATTTTCTTCATATCAGAATTGAGGGTTCAAGTAATAACCCGCCGCATGCAATGGTTGATGAAGTTGTGGACTCCACCTATTATCTATTCTCTTCCAAATAGGTGCATACTTCGCTTCCACATTGCCAAGATTACTAGCAATCTTCTCCTTTGCAACATCCATCAACTCAAAAATAAATCTCATAGCGGGTCTCACTTCCGAATCAACCTCTCTTAAGACACAAACAAGAGACAAAACACTCTTGATGCAATAGGCAATATGGTTCCAAAAGTTTCCATCATGGAGGATTCTTCACATCATAAGCATCTTTGTGTTTTGTACAACCACAATCATGCCATTCTTTGGATTGAAACATACTAATAAGAGCTGCCTTTTGCTTATATAGACTTTGAAGAGTGAGAAAAGATGTGGCAAACCTTGTAACCGCTGGCCGAATAATCTCCTTGTTGCCGGTAAATTTCCTCATGATGGAAAGAACTTGTGTATGCCCATAAATGAATTTCACAATTAGCTTAGCTCTTTGAATGGTAGTTTCAAAGACCTTCAACTTGCTAATGTCCTTCAACATCAAGTCAATGCAATGAGCCGCACAAGGAGTCCATCATAATTTGCTTCTTTGCTTCATTAGCTCATTTCCCGCCCACTTATAATTAGAAGCATTGTCGGTAACTATTTGGACAACATTCTCCTCCCCTACCTCCTCCACAACATTATCCAAGTAATTGAGCATCAACTCTCTATTTTTAATTGTATCCGATGCATCAATGGATTTCAAGAACCATGTACCTTTAGGGCTATTTACTAAAAAGTTTAGTATAACCCTACTCTTGCCATCCGTCCAACCATCCGACATAATAGTGCATCCATACTTGCTCCAATCTTTTTTATGATCTTCCATCAACTTTTGAACATCTTCAACTTCATCCTTCAAAATCCAAGTCCTTAGCTCATGACTTGTAGGAGGTTTAAAACCCGGACCGTATTTGGAAACCATCTCCAATGCCGCAAAATAGTATGGATTATTTGCCACATTGAAAGCCAATCCACTTGTATAAAAAAATCGCCCAATAGCCCTACACACATTACGTCTCTCTTGTTTCTTGTAAGAGGTATTCAATGTAGTTTGCCGAGCTTTTGAGGATACATAGTTGTCCATCGGTCCTCTAGCCTTTGGTTGACCCATAGAACCACCACCAACAAGAGGACTTTGAGAACTACCAACAATAGGAGTTTGAGCACTACCACAATCACTTGCAAGGGTTGTAGTCACATTTGTCACTTCATGATCTAGGGCATCTTCTTCTTCTAAATTTTCTAATCCCCCTATCTCCCGAAGCACGGCAACCTTCGCTTTTTTCTGATTATCATTCCTTTGAAGTGCTTGAGAACACAAATCTTTCACATTTGGTGGAACCTTGGGACAAGGTCTAATTCTTTTGCGGGTACCAACTAAATGCTGCTTGAATCGGAAGATGCCACCGGTATTTTTCAGATCACAAAATGCACACAGAAAATATGTCAAGTGACCAGGAATTGGTTTAGTCCATTGCCAAGCAAAATCTTTCTTCTGTGTCCCATCACTAGAACTCATTGTGCTGCCTGATTCTGTGGGCGCATGAAAATTTACATGCATACAATTATTTTCTTCAAACTTACGATTTAGGTACATTAAGGCCAGAGTCACTATGCAATTGAAAACCAATGCATAAGATAATGAATTCCACATCCGACAGTTTAGATAATGAATTCCACATCCGAAAGTTTAGATAATGAATTCCACATCCGATGGAAAATGTAAGGAACTAACTAACATTTTGATCCTTTGATTCAAAAATTGAGATAAGCATACCTTGAGCCACCTTACAGCAGTAAATTCATTTACAGAAACTGCGCGTTGTGCATATGATAGTGGTGATATCCAAAAGGCCCATTCCCACCATGGCTTAATGCTATCTGAAAAAGAAAACGCAGGCAGGGAAGTTATTACACATATAAGAAGGAAAATTACTAATAATAAGTTTGAATCAGAAATTTGGAGGAAGAGGTGCGTACTGCGTACCCCAAATCAGAGGTGAGTTGGTGACTGCAATGGAGGCTTAGGAGGAAGAGGTTTGAGGCGATTGAGTTGCAGAAGACAGCGACGAGGCGGTGGTCAACTGGTCGGATGGTCGGATTAATCTTGGTGGTGGTCGATTGCGTCTCTGTGTTTGAGAGGGAGAGGGAGAGGGAGAGGGAGAAGGGAGATCGAGAGAGGGAGCAGGGAAGGAGGGCGGGCGAAAAGACAGAGGGAGTCGATTGCGTCTCTGTGTTTGAGAGGGAGAGGGAGAGGGAGAAGGAGGAGGGAGATCGAGAGAGGGAGCAGGGAAGGAGGGCGGGCGAAAAGACAGAGGGAGGCGCACGAGCCTTATGCGGAACACTTACCCAAAACGACCCCGTTTTCCATTTTTTCAACTAGGCGTACGCCTTATGCGCCTTAGGGTGCGTTTTTTGCGCCTTATGCGTCTTGGGAGTGCGTTTTTTGCGCCTTTGCGCCTAACCAGCAAAACACAATGAAATGTTCATGCGCCTCGCGCCTTTTACGCCTCAAGGCGCGCCCGAGGCGCGTTTTTTAAAACACTGATACATATAATGGTGAAAATTTAAGAGATCATTGTTAAGAACGGTGATTAATTCTCATGCAAAAATGTGGAAAGACTATATAATTGTGATGCATCAGACTTAGATGATGAATAACTATATGGTATAGCTATCTAGAAAACAATAAATGGTGTTTGTGGAAATTGAAGGTATAAAAGTTAGTCTTCAATTGTGTGCTACATGGAATATGACAAGAATGGAAGAAAAAGGAAATGGTTGCCTATAAAATTAGCAGCATGACAACCTATTTGAAGCATGCAATGCAATTTATTTTTTTTGGACAAAATGCAATGCAAGTTAGCGTCAACATCATGCAAGCATAAAAATAGCTTGTAGGGCGTGCATGAGAGGAGAGTGAGCGAGAAAATAGTGCCAATTAAGAGTGAAATTCTCTTAGGTAGTGGTCATGGCAAATAAAATTTCTGGGCAACCTCTTCTACCAGCTCCGAATGGGTTCAACTGAAAGTCTGCCCTTCGAAGTCCACACAAGACTATATATATATATATATATATATATATATATATATATCTATCTGGTTGAAACTCCTCTCAGTCCTCTGGTTGATCACGAGTGCGGATTACTTCAGGTTTACAAGGTAAAAAACTTTGGGCCTGAGGGAGGGGTAACCTTTGGGCTTACCACCTAAGTTTCGCTATCTTGCTACTTTTTTTGGTAACTCACTGCATGGCCTTTGATGATACAGCAAGCTCAGTCCCATAGTTAGTATTGATGTAGATTAGTTTAGTCGGAGGATCACGAAGATGATCCAAGACAAGAGTCAAGAACACCTCAAGCCGTATATTCTTTGATTCTCTAATGGTCTCAGAACCACACTAAATAACTTGAATTACAGCTCCTCAAGAAAGCAAGGAATATCAAATATATGTAAAGACAACAAGAAAAGAACCACAAAATTCTCGAGAAGCATCATTACAACCGCCTCTTCTTGAGACATGTTGCAATGCACCAAGAATAGGTTACTTAGTGGTGGGTGCCATTACATACTTTTATCAAGTAGTAACTCCATTAATTAACTTCGTCTTCAACAAAATGAATTCACAAAGCAAAAACAATTTGTTTGTCGCTGCAATCCCCGACTTTTTCATCAGTCAGACTCCAACAATTGGAACCGAGTAATTTTGAAATTTTCTGACTGCTGGTCTGCTGCATTACGCGATGATAAGCAGCCGCTAGGGTTGATCTCCGAAAGGTTCCCCAATTTGGCAACTTGGGAAGATAAGGTTCAACAAATTTGGGTCTTTGCTTTGCTGTAGAGGATATATGATATATATATCAACTTGGGAATATACAATATACAAAATACACATGCCAACAACATTGTTTTCTTCTTCATCAAGAACATTGTTTTCTTCTTCATCTGTCAGAAGAAACCATTTTTGTAATAGATTAGTCCATCTTTCACTCTTCACATTTCAGTTTTACACGTCCAAATAAAACTAATCCAGTTCTCAAACGAAGAGATATTTTGGCCGTAAAAAGGATCTCTGTTTCTGGTGGAGCAATGGCGGATTAATACATCTTGGTCTTCATCTTCAACAAGGTATCGGTGCTGCCTCTTTTCTTCTTTGAGTTCTTTCTTTTGCTTTACTTTGAGTTTTGGACTTTCCAAGTTCACTTTTTGTTTGAATAATAGTAGTGGGTTTTGCTCAAGATGCTGTTTTTGCTATTTGATTCGAATAAGGGTGAAAAAGTTAGGGTCTTGGAGATTCTGTGAAAGAAGATGAACCGATAAGTAAAAGAAATGAGTCCGAGCCGATTAGAGCAGCAGAAAGCACCGAACGTGGTATCATCGCCGGGAAAAACCAAAGGTTTATTGGTACGCTGCATGCGCGTGGGCCTCGTTCTCTGTCTGATCGCTTCAATCTCATTCGCCCTAAGCTCCGCCTTCCCCAACCGAACCCTCACCTCTATCTCCTCCTTCTCCACCACCGAACCAGCCACCAACATCTCCCGCCTTCTCTTCGGTCTCGGCAGCTCCGTCGACACGTGGCGCAGTCGGAGCAACTTGACCGAAACATGGTGGAACACAACCACCACACGAGGATATGTCTGGCTCGACACGAAGCCCGAGAGTAGCTTACTCGACGTGTTGTCTTGTATCCCTTACCGGGTGTCGGAGAACTGGACCGGCTTCAGGTACAGCCACTCGCAGGCGGAGGTCAGGATTGCCCGGATTGTCGTGGACAGCTTTAACCTCCGGCTGCCGGACGTGAGGTGGTTCGTGATGGGAGACGACGACACGGTATTCTTCCCGGAGAACTTGGCCTCGGTGCTTTCAGGGTACGATCATAATCAGATGTACTACATTGGTGGGAACTCGGAGAGCGTCGACCAGAATGAGATGCATGCCTACGACATGGCGTTTGGCGGCGGCGGGTTCGCCGTCAGCTACCCTCTGGCGGCGCGTTTGGCGGAGCAGATGGATGGGTGTTTGGATAGGTATTTCAATATGTACGGCTCTGATCAGAGGGTGTGGGCCTGCATGATCGAGATCGGCGTGCCGCTCACCAAGCTCAGTGGTTTCCACCAGGTATACCTTACTTTTGATATAACAGTAACTTTTCCCAGAAATATTACATAGACAACAGTAACTTTTCCCACTTAGTAACTTTGTCTCACTCAGTACTCAGTAGTGCTAACTGTTTCCTAGAGTTCAAGATGTGAATCCGATCATTTACATCGAGAACTCTTTGCTGTTTTCGGGTCTATGCAACTGGAACTTGGCACTTCTAATATGGAAATCTCTTGTGCAACCAAAGGTTACAACATCGACAAAACGTGACTAAGAAGCCTCATTAGGAATGAAGTTGGTTCAAAATTCAAATACAACATTGCCAAAGTTATGCCCCAAATTTATTAAGTTTATCTGCAGCTAAATGTGCTTCTGTGTAAACGTGGTTATAGGAGATATATGAAGTGGAAGAGTGTTGTGTAGGGTTAGGGTTTAGTTTTTCTTTCAAATTAAGAATGTGAACATGACCGTTTTGGTATATTGTGATTTTTCAGTTTGACATCAGAGCTGACCCGTATGGTATTTTAGCGGCTCACCCGTTAGCACCACTATTGTCCCTTCACCACATTGACGCATTGGATCCCATTTTCCCCACCCAGACCCAGCTAGAGTCAGTCAAGTCCCTCGTCCAGGCATACCGAGTCGACCCGCCTCGGATCCTACAACAGAACTTCTGCTACGACCGGAGGCGTAGATGGACAGTGTCCATTTCATGGGGCTTCACCGTTCAGATCTACCCCTTCTTGCTGTCAGCTCTTGAACTTCAAACTCCATTGCGGACATTCAAGACATGGCGGAAACGGGAAAATGGACCCTTCACGTTCAACACCCGAGCCGTGAGTTCCGACCCGTGTGAGCAGCCGATCACTTATTTCTTGGAGGATGTTAAGGTAGACGGTAAGAGTGGAAATACTTCGACTACTTACAAGAGGTTTGATGACAAGGATGGGAAAGTTTGGAATACTTTGAATGCTTACGAGAGGTTAGTAGGTCGTAAAGCAAAGAAATGTAAAAGGGCAGACTATGTCGATGCAATGGCAACAGAGAGGATCGTAGTCGTCTCAACGAAGATGGATCCTCAGTACTGGGCACAGGTAACTTCACCTCTTTAGTACTAGCACTATTGCCATAATGTATTGATTGATTGTATATCACACACATGAAATTTTAGTTACTACGTTTTTCTACGAGCTCTAGTGTTCACGAGTAATGTTAGAGAAAGCATATTTTCAAATCTCAATTGTGTGTGTTTCTCAATGTGAATTAGGATTTTCGAATCTGATTTAACTGTGTTTATTGGCAAGAGCAGGCTCCCCGGAGACAGTGCAGTGAGATTGAGGATCATGAAAGCACAAGTGACGGAACAATGTTGATTAGACTTAGGAGATGCAGACCCTCCGAATCTATAACACTAGAGGGTTAATCAGTCGGGAACTCAGGATGGAGAGCTGGGTGGTTACAATACTCTAGGCGAGAAATGTTTCTTTTTTGGGTGATTAGCACATACTGTTTATAGAGATTAGCAACCACAAACAATTGTTGCACTTCTGTAACTATTCAAGTACCATCAGTATGATCGAGGGTTAGATTAGGCCACAATTGAAGTAATAACTCCCTTTAAATTGTTTCAACTTTCAATGATAGAACACTTGCCTCACATCTTTGGCAAGAGTTTGATACTTGTGTTTCAGACCAAGGCATACTTAGTCAATGGCTGAGAACCTGAGACTTAGGTGACCTCGTGGCACTGAAAATCTGAAATTGCCCTAACCGTGAGACGCCATACGTGATGAAATGTGATGATGCCAACAATGGTCTAAACTATTAATAGCAATGGAGAAGATAAGAGTGCAACTGACTCACCTCAGCCTCAGACTCCGCTTATCTTGACCGGACGAAATGAAAATCTCAATGGCCGTAAGACGCCATGGAGAAAAGGTCCTTGCAGTCCAATACACATATACAGAACTATTACAAGGTGCAAAAATGCATTTGCTTATTATTTATCCTTCATTAGTAAGTAAATGCCAGATGAAAATAAATAAATAAATAAATACAGCCTAAACCTTCCCAAAGACTAGCAATGTAAAGGCGGATAGGCCAATGTCAAGTTCATAAGTATCACCCTAGAATAACCACAACCGTCTGCGATGTTTAATCAGTAGATGGTCCTTGATATGGAATTTACAAAAGAACAATCTCTTCTGTATAATACGTCTACACACATACTTCTGGATAAATGAAAAGCATAGTTACTTTACAAGTTCTCGTTCATTCGTTTCGTGAAAATTGCATCTTTTGCATATCAGTATATCCCTCTATCACAATTCACAATGACCTCCTACAATTGGATTCCGGATCGAATGAAGTATTATTTGCAAAACAAGGTATCACGTGTTTCATTTCCGGTTGTTGGATTTACCCTGTTAACATAACAGAGACGTCACTGTAAATGAAACATATTCGTGAAGATGGTTTTACAAAAGAAGTATCTTACCCCTCAGCAATTTTGCAAAGATATTCCCGCTGATCATCTCTCAAAGGCACATCTGTGAAGTCTGACCAGACAGAAGGCAAATCATCCAAAATGGATTATGAACTTAAATTACAGAAATCTTGTTACCAACAAAACTAAGCTATGTATGTTTGACCCAAAGGAAGTAAAATATTCTATTTACTTTCCAGAGAAACTAAGGATCATAGAAATTTCCAACTCAAGAACTATCAAAAGACAACAGAAACAACAAGAGGGAAAGAGAAAGTGAACAGCATAATATCTAGGTTTTCGAACTTCTACTCTTAGTAATATATAATTTAATAGCATGGATTTGAGAACACATTGAGCCTAACTATAACAAATATAACCATTGAGCAAATGTTATGTTTTTTACATACCTGCACCTGTGATAGTTGATCCTTTGAAAGATGTATTGCCTGTAGTAAATGCACCTTCCAAGTTAGCATTGCTCAAATTAACCTGCAAAAAGTAGTACATGCATGGTAAGAACACTAGATAGCATCATGGTAACTTTCCTTTGATTCTTTGCTTTGGTAAGATTTGAACCTTGGGCCTAGTGGAGTAGCGGAAGGTCAAGTAAACCCTGCCACTAACACATGAGTGGACCAAGGGATGGGGAAATAATACATTAGGGCTTAAAACAAGCAAAACTTCCAAAGATAATTTTGTACGTAAGAAGCTATTGCATCTAAATCTGGTGGACAGTACTTCTATAATTCGAAGGTGCATTCCTCATAACAGTCCCATTCACTTTGCTAAAAACATCTAACACTTTAATTAGTTAATTGTCACTGCATCTCCATAATGAAAACAATTAGTGACAAAGAACAAAGTGAACAAATTTGAGCCTGTTAGCTTCAAGGCAGGGGTTTATGCTTGTAAACTTCATATTCAGGGTTGAGTCATGCTCAACATTATGCTATTCACAAGCAAACCAGAACCTAAGATGAATATAACACTATCTCTGTCCCCAATTGGCACAATATTTCATCCACAATGGAATCCGATATCTCCCAGGCTCACAGCCATGGATATTCACACACATACCATACATATTGTAATAGCCCTATCTATATTTTCTTCACCATTTATCAGCATAACTTGTATTAGACAGGTAATCTGAATGTGAAAATCTGTATATTTTGTACACATTGAAGATACAAAAAACTGTTGGACAGGCACTTCGGGAAGAAGAGTTTCATCAATACTCACCTTTGTCACATTGGCCAAGGAAAAGTCTGCACCTCTTAGATCAGCATCAGAAAGATCAGCCCCTGTATAGAGAACACAATTCATGGTATATCAAATATTGCTAAATTTCATAAGATAAACATAACAGTACTAACAATTCTCAACTCAATCACATTATACATAATTCACCATTACTACCATTTAGTAACAACAAACAAAATCAACTATCATACCTGTTAAATCAGCATCAAAGAAGCTAGCACCTAACAACTTTGCGCCGTGAAAATTCGCCTGCCGCAATATGGACTGCAACAACAAGAATCACAAAAACTCAGTACAAAACACAAATGCAGGTAACAAATGTGTGTGTGTTGGGGGGGGGGGGGGGTGTAAATCATCTGAAATTTTACTGATTTTGGACCGTTTTGAAGTCTTGTTTAACCAAAGTCAATCCGCTGAAGTCCTTCCCACTAAGATCCTGGCCCCTAGTCACCTCCGAACCATACGGACCTCCACCCTTCCATACAAAACGACACCGTATTCAGTACAACACAATCTCAAATTTTCCATCACCAAAAACACGAATTCGGCATTGAAACTCACGATATAGGCTAGCGCGGGGCTGGCGGAGAGCAGAGAAGCGGAGAGCGCGGCGATCAGGCCGGCCTTGCAGACGGAATCTCCGATTTGGACGACAAGGTTTCTGGAAGCTTCGGGTGGAGTCTTGAGTACCTGCGAGGAGAGAAATTGAGGGAGTTAGATAGAGTGGTGATGAGTGTGGGGAGGAAGGAGGGGCGGTGGGAATGTACGTGGGGCGGCGGAGGAGGGGAGCCGGAGAGGGAGAGGTGTTGGCGGGAAGGGTTTGGGAATTTGGAGCACATGGAGACGTTGAGAAGCGCCATTGGGACTTTCTAGTGGATAATGAGAGAGACTGAAATTGTGTGGATATATGGGCCGCGTGTGTCCTGGGTTTGGTGATTAGGCGCGCGTAATTAGAAGTAATGCACATGTGATTTAAGCTCAAGTGCCATAAGTTGTGTCACTTTTAGTTGGTTTGTTTATTTATTTTTTCAATTTTTCTTGATAAGCAAAAGTTTAGAGAGATAAAATGCTATCATACATCTCTCTTTGTCGGCCAAAGAGACTGATGTGGGATATATACGTGTCTCCGTTATTCTTATGTTGATCCATATAACAGTAATAGATATGCACGAGAACAACTCAAAATATAAAAACGTTGATAGCAATTTAGCAAATATCAAACTTGGATTAGAGCTCTACCACAAGCACACCCACACACCGTACCGACTAGATCAACCATTGATACTGCCATTTCAGTGGCTAATTCGGTTATGATTACATTGAATTTTGATGATTAAATCGACAAAGTTTCATGCAATTAGGAATATATTTTCTCGAGGTAATAGTGTAATTCACGTTTGCTCTACGCACACATGTGATTATCTTTTGATCCTCGTGTTACATGGAATATGACCTTTGAACCATAAGCTTAAAGGCAATTAGTTCATTATAGGATTTATAGCCTTACAATATTTCAAATACAGCTCTAAAAAACAACTATGACATCCGAAAATCATAACAAATAAATTTTCGATGTACCAACACTATTAACCAATCTAAGAGTAATGAGCAATAAAAAGTACGAAAATACATCATCTTAACACAATCACAATCACGTAAGACAAAGAAGTTACGTATAGATACATGGCATATATATTTTTAAGAAACGTAAATCGATATTTATATTTTTGAGAAACATACATGACATATATATTTTTTAAAAACGTACATTCAGTGAAAACTACACAGTCGCTATACTCCTGAAGTTGGTCCAAATGATAGTAAATCAATCCAGATTTAGGTGGGATTAGAGTTCATTCATCCCTCAAATGTAAAAATAAAAAAAAAGAGCCCTTTCAAAAAAAAAAAAAAGCAGAGAAAATAGATTATTGAATATAAGTTGGAAACAAAATTACTCAAAAAATGAAAAATTAATATTCGAAAACACGTTGGGACTGTGGACTAGTCATAGTTTACTTTCTCCTCCATTTCTTTCTCTCCCTCCTTCTCTTCTAGATCCTAGGCCGTCGCTAGGGATTCGACCTCGCTCCTCCATTTTCACATCCGCCTGGTAAACTTTCTCTTCTCTCAACTCGCATTTCGATTTTATCGCTCTCGTTTCTTCTCTCTGATCCTGATCGATCCCATGGTCCACACCCGATCTGCTACCGCAGAACTGCACAGGTCGAACCTGAAGTTCGCAATTGCAATCGGATTTCGAGGAGCTTCAGGCGTCGATCTCCGGCGACGTGGAAATCAGGAGCGGAGGAGTACCTGGTGAGTATATGGACTAAGCTTTGGAATTTGGGTTTGTAGTTGTGGAAGTATTTGATTTCCGAGCACATTTGGCATCTGAATCAAAATTAGGTCGACATTCATGAAATAGATAGAGCTAATTGAGTTTTGGAGCTTGGAACTATATCTCTTTAGCTTTAATTTGTAGTTGAGGTGATAATTCTTAGTTTTAGGTGACAAATGCTAGGTTGAAATTGACGAAGGCTTTGTGATTATCACTTGTTCGTCTGTTAGTAGATATACGAGACATGCCACCAGATAATTGCTTGTAAATGTGGAAGGCAAAATAGATTCTTCGTGTCATTTATAGTGTCTCGAAATGGTTTATGTACACGAAAAGAAATATACATTATAGTCTGAGATTCGAAACTTATGGTTGTCGCATTGCTTAGAGTGGCACTGAGGGTGGGTGCGGCGCAGCCATGGTTGTTGGAATTTGGTGGTAATGTTCTGAAATTGTCATTGTTTGTTTATGATGTATGAGGGAGAGTGTGAAATGAGGCTTATGTATATTACTTTTATTTTTTGGCTAATTAAGTGTTTTATTTGTTACACTTTATTAAGCGTATTTGAAATGCTGGTCTGCTGATAGGTATCAGTGTCATTACCTCCATAGATTGTGAAGGAATGCCTTGCCTATAGTTCTTTGCCTTCTCTACATAGAAGTTGGTAACAAGAGTGGGCTCTGTTAATAGCATATTGTTCAAAGATGGGGCGTCTCAAGCTGCAGACTGGGATCAAGTCAATTGAGGAAGAAACTGAGGAATGTGATGCCACCAATTCTCATAAATCTACCATAGCATGCATCATTAATTCAGAAATAGGTTCCGTTTTAGCGGTTATGAGGAGGAATGTGAGATGGGGAGGACGGTATATGTCAGGTGATGATCAGCTTGAACATTCTTTGATCCAATCATTAAAGGCGCTACGCAAGCAAATCTTCTCATGGCAGCATCAGTGGCATACCATAAATCCTGCTGTGTATCTCCAGCCATTTCTGGATGTGATTAGATCGGATGAAACTGGTGCACCAATCACTGGTGTTGCTTTGTCATCTGTTTACAATATCTTAACACTTGATGTGATCGATCAGAATTCTGTCAATGTTGACGATGCCATGCACATGTTAGTTGATGCCATCACTAGCTGTCGATTTGAGGTGACTGATCCTGCATCCGAAGAAGTGGTACTGATGAAGATACTACAGGTTCTTCTGGCCTGCATGAGGAGTAAAGCATCTGTTATGTTGAGTAATCAACATGTTTGCACTATAGTGAACACATGTTTCAGGATAGTTCATCAAGCAGGAACAAAAGGTGAATTATTGCAAAGAATAGCTCGCCACACCATGCATGAACTTGTCAGATGTATTTTCTCACACCTTCCAGACGTCCACAGCACCGAAAGTGCATTGGTAAATGGAAACAATACTGTCAAGCGAGAGGTACTAATATTGACAAGTTTTATAGTTCTTTATCTCATAGTGACTTGTTGGTTATGGAGGCTAAACAGTAGATTAATTATTGCAGATCTTAATCCCTTATTAACAAATATGTGGCTGTCTTTCTCGTGCAGATTGCAGGAGTTAATAATGAGTATGCTTTTGGGAGTAGACAATTAGAGAATGGAAGCATAAATTCTGAGTGTGATCTTCAACAATTATCCAAAATTCCTGCCTCAAATGGTTCCTCTGGTCTGGCAGCATCTGGGATGGATGATACTACAATTGGGGCTTCTGGCGGGAAGGAGGCTGTTCAGTATGACTTGCATCTAATGACTGAGCCCTATGGGGTCCCTTGCATGGTGGAAATATTTCACTTTCTTTGTTCGTTGCTAAATGTCTCTGAGCATATGGGAATGGGTCCCAGATCTAATACCATAGCATTTGACGAAGACGTGCCTCTTTTTGCCTTGGTTTTAATCAATTCAGCTATAGAGTTGGGTGGGGCGTCCATTCAGCATCACCCCAAGTTACTGAATTTGGTTCAGGATGAATTGTTTCGGAATCTGATGCAATTTGGACTATCAACTAGTCCACTTATTCTTTCAATGGTTTGCAGCATCGTCCTTAATTTGTATCACCATCTGCGCACTGAACTTAAACTTCAGCTCGAGGCTTTCTTTTCATGTGTGATATTGAGGCTTGCACAAAGCAGGTATGGAGCTTCTTATCAACAGCAGGAGGTTGCTATGGAGGCTCTTGTTGACTTCTGCAGGCAGAAAAATTTCATGGTGGAGATGTATGCTAACTTGGATTGTGACATAACTTGCAGTAATGTATTTGAAGAACTTGCTAATTTGTTGTCAAAGAGTGCATTCCCTGTTAATTGCCCTTTGTCTTCAATTCACATTCTTGCCTTGGATGGTCTCATTGCTGTCATTCAGGGAATGGCAGAAAGGGTAGGGAATGGATCAGTTAGTTCTGCGCATACTCCAGTAAATCTGGAGGAGTATACTCCGTTCTGGATGGTGAAGTGTGACAACTACAGTGATCCTAATCACTGGGTTCCATTTGTTCGCCGGAGGAAGTATATAAAGAGAAGATTGATGATTGGAGCTGATCATTTCAACCGTGACCCAAAGAAAGGGCTGGAGTTCCTCCAAGGAACTCATCTGTTGCCTGAGAAACTTGATCCTCAAAGTGTGGCCTGCTTTTTCAGGTATACAGCTGGGCTAGATAAGAATCTTGTTGGGGATTTCTTGGGAAATCATGACGACTTTTGTGTTCAGGTTCTTCACAAATTTGCTGGTACCTTTGATTTCCAAGATATGAATTTGGATACTGCACTCCGCCTTTTCTTGGAAACTTTTCGTTTGCCTGGAGAATCACAAAAGATACAAAGGGTTCTTGAAGCATTCTCAGAGAGATATTATGAACAATCACCTCTAATTCTTGCTAATAAGGATGCTGCCCTTCTGTTATCATATTCAATCATAATGCTTAATACAGATCAGCACAATGTTCAGGTGAAGAAGAAGATGACAGAGGAGGATTTCATTCGGAATAACAGACACATCAATGGAGGCAGTGATCTTCCTCGAGATTTCCTGGCAGAGCTTTATCACTCAATATGCAAGAATGAGATCCGCACTACTCCTGAACAAGGTGCTGGTTATCCTGAAATGACCCCAAGTCGGTGGATTGATTTGATGCACAAATCCAAGAAGAATGCTCCATTCATTGTATCTGATTCTAGGGCCTACCTAGATCATGATATGTTTGCTATAATGTCGGGCCCTACAATTGCTGCAATCTCTGTGGTATTTGATCATGCAGAACATGAAGAGGTTTATCAAACATGCATTGATGGATTTTTAGCTATAGCAAAGATTTCAGCATGCCACCATCTTGAAGATGTACTAGATGATCTGGTTGTGTCTCTCTGTAAGTTCACAACTCTGTTAAACCCATCATCAGTTGAGGAACCTGTGCTAGCCTTTGGTGATGACACAAAAGCTAGAATGTCTACTGTGACAGTTTTCACCATTGCCAATAGGTATGGTGATTATATTCGCACTGGTTGGAGAAATATTCTCGACTGCATCTTAAGATTACACAAGCTTGGTCTTCTTCCAGCTCGTGTGGCTAGCGACGCAGCTGATGAATCCGAGTTTTCTGCAGACGCAGGTCCTGGCAAGCCGATACCAAATGCTCTATCTTCAGTTCAGTTGGCTACTGTGGGTACTCCTAGGAGATCTTCTGGATTGATGGGTAGGTTTAGTCAGCTCTTATCTCTTGACACAGAGGAGCCGAGATCACAACCCACTGAACAACAACTTGCTGCTCATCAACGGACCCTTCAGACAATTCAAAAGTGCCACATTGACGGCATTTTCACTGAGAGCAAATTTCTGCAGGCTGAATCCTTGTTACAGCTTGCAAGGGCATTGATTTGGGCCGCAGGGCGACCACAGAAAGGCAACAGCTCTCCGGAGGATGAAGATACTGCTGTGTTCTGTTTGGAATTGCTGATTGCTATTACCCTAAATAATAGGGATAGGATTGTGCTTCTTTGGCAGGGTGTATATGAGCACATATCTAACATTGTTCAGTCAACCGTGATGCCTTGTGCCCTGGTGGAAAAGGCTGTTTTTGGACTTCTTAGAATTTGCCAGCGGCTGCTTCCCTATAAAGAAAACCTTGCTGATGAACTGCTGAGGTCCCTGCAGCTTGTCTTAAAGCTTGATGCTCGGGTTGCAGATGCCTACTGTGAGCAAATTACTCTGGAAGTCAGTCGCCTTGTGAAAGCAAACGCTTCTCACATCAGATCCCAGCTAGGGTGGCGCACAATTACATCCCTAATCTCCATCACGGCCCGCCACCCCGAAGCTTCTGAGGCTGGGTTTGACACACTGTCCTTCATTATGTCTGATGGAACCCACCTGTTGCCCACCAATTATAATCTATGTGTTGATGCATCAAGGCAATTTGCTGAGTCTCGTGTTGGGCAGACAGAGCGATCTCTGACCGCATTAGATCTTATGGCAGGTTCTGTTGATTGTTTGGTACGGTGGGCACACGAGGCTAAGAAAGCTACTAATGAGGAGGAAGCTGTGAAAATGTCTCAGGATATTGGAGAAATGTGGTTACGGCTTGTTCAGGGGTTGAGAAAAGTTTGTTTGGACCAAAGAGAAGAGGTCAGGAACCATGCTTTGTCATTGTTGCAGAAGTGCTTGACTGAAGTTGATGGGATCCCTCTTCCACATGGTCTGTGGTTACCGTGCTTTGATCTTGTAATCTTCACAATGCTTGATGACTTACTTGAAATTGCACAAGGACACTCCCAAAAAGACTACCGGAACATGGAAGGCACACTTATCTCTGCCATGAAGCTCTTGTCAAAAGTGTTTCTGCAGCTACTCTCTGACCTGTCACAGTTAACAACCTTCTGCAAACTATGGCTGGGTGTTCTCAGTCGAATGGAAAAATACATGAAGGCGAAAGTTAGAGGGAAGAAAAGTGATAAGCTTCAGGAACAAGTACCAGAGCTACTTAAGAACACCTTGGTTGTTATGAATTCGAAGGGAGTGCTTGTTCAGAGGAGTGCTTTAGGAGGAGATAGCTTGTGGGAGCTGACATGGCTACATGTCAACAACATATCTCCATCATTGAAATCAGATGTTTTCCCTGATCAAACTTTGGAGCAGTCAGAGACCAAGACAGGTGAGACTGGGGGAGGTCTAGTATCTGATGAAGCAGGTAAAGTAGCTCCAACCGAAACAATGTCCTCTGAACTTTCTGGCACTGGAGGTTAGCATGTTGTAAAGTTGGCAACACGAACTGGTCTGCCTAAAGCATGTTAATATGGACGCATGATCACGAGTCAGTAAGTAGTCATAATGAGGTGTTATGTTCTGAATATGATGCTACAGAAATTGGCAGATGACATTTTGTTTGTAGAATTGCTATATATGGATTAGGCTTTAGCAGAGAGAGAACCGATATACTAGTTGTTCAAAAACCTGAGAAGATTGCTCATCTCTTTATACTCATCTTCATCTCCTTCGAAAGGTGTCGTCATCTTTGCCTCCAGAGAACTTCGTTGCAGTGCTATATTCCCCGGATGGTATTGGTTTTCTCTAAAGATAGTATATCTGCTAGTGAATTCGTCTATATTTTTGTTTGCCTTTTTCATCAATGTACAGAACTCAGGATTTGCTACTTTTCACTTTCAAGTAGTAGTCTACTTGGCATGGAAACTAAAATTGTGCCATGCTTGACATAGATAAATTGCTGTATCGTAATTTGCAGATTGTTGGTTATTCTAGTGATGTGGTGTGATGAGTTGGTGAATGTTCTTATGCAAAGTTGGGATCTTATAATGTAGAAATTGCACTGCAGTTTAAAATGTGTAACCCTTCTCTTTCTGAATTTCTGCTCATTGGATTACTGAGTTCAAGTTTCACAATCATGGAATGATATATATTGGCACTGTAACAAAATTTTTAACATTTACCCAAACATTTTACAGGAAATTTGACTGGTCTATTAATTACTTACAAAAAAAAATGAAAAATCAGACGGTCCACGTTACGAGAAAACTACACGGGAGAAGATCCTGATTAATTTTTGTTTTTGTTTTTTCCTGATTAAGATCTCATTTTCTGATTTTCATGCTCCAACGTTGTTTCACACTAACCGATCTGGTACCCCAAGTTTCAGTCACGGCCGGCAGAGTCATCGGAATCAGAATCGGAATCCAGAGCCTTCTGGCTTGAGAATTGAGATCGCCGTCGAGGTGGCCAGAAACAGATGCATAATTTGAATTCATAATCTCGGCTAAATCTGTCTCCGGAGCACAATTCAGCAGTAAGTTCTCTATTCACAATCGGAAATCGAGGTTTCTGATCACAGTGTTAAAACTGAAAACGAAGAATGATTCCAATTATGCGCAATCTGAATTTTTTTTTTTTTTTTTGCCAAATTGTTGATGAAGATGTGTGTGAATCCATAGTAGCTGACATTGTTTTATCTAAGTTACGGTGAAAGAGATTGCTAGTGTGTAGAGATTTACATTGTAGTGCTAGATTTTGCGGTAGTTATGGTTGTGGAATTGGTTGGAGTGGCAATGAAGGTTGTTAGTTAGTGATGCCTATGTGAGTTGAGTGTCTGATTATGATATGATTGCGGAAGCTCTCGAATGAGAGTCTTCTCCATTACTTGTTGCTGATTCGGCACGTTGAATTTCTGCTAGGTGTGTTTCAGTGCCTCGGTGAATCGTGAAGGTATGCATTGCGCATGTGTGTTTGCCTTTCGTTGGTAGAAGTCGGGAAGAACAGCTAGAACTTCGGTTCAGTTAAGGATGGGGCGTGTAAAGCTGCAAAGTGGAATCAAGGCAGGGGGAGAGCCAAAGGACTCTAACGGAAACTATTCCGACAAAGCTACTTTGGCTTGCATCATTAATTCAGAAATAGGTACTGTGTTAGCGGTTATGAGAAGGAATGTAAGGTGGGGAGGACGCTATGCATCAGATGATGATCAGAGGGAGCATTCTCTAATCCATTCTTTGAAGGCTTTGCGCAAGAAGATTTTTTCATGTCAGCATCAGTTGAATACCATCAATCCTGCTGTGTATCTCCAGCCATTTCTGGATGTAATTAGATCTGATGAAACTGGTGCACCGATCACCGGTGTTGCTCTGGCATCTGTTTACAATATCTTGACGCTTGATGTGATCGATCAGAATTCTGTCAACCTTGAAGATGCTATGCACTTGTTAATTGATGCTATTACTGGCTGCCGATTTGAGGTGACCGACCCTGCGTCAGAAGAAGTGGTTCTTATGAAGATACTACAGGTTCTTCTGGCCTGCATGAAGAGTAAAGCATCTTTTATGTTGAGTAATCAGCAGGTTTGTACTATAGTGAATACATGTTTCCGTATAGTTCATCAAGCAGCAACAAAGGGTGAGTTGTTGCAACGGATAGCTCGCCACACAATGCATGAGCTTGTTAGATGTATTTTCTCACATCTTCCAGATATCTGTAGCACTGAAAATGCATTGTCAAATGGAAGCACTTCCTCCAAAGAAGAGGTATGTCCACATTCAACATTATCCTGTATTATTCTGCTTTAACCTAGCTGTCATATGTTGATTATGGAATGTGAGATAGTAATATTGATCTGCAAATATGTGGTCTTCAAGAAAAATCCCTTTTACAAATATATGAATGTTTTCCTGTGTAGACTCTGGGGCTCAACAATGAGCATGCACTTGACAGTAGACAATTGGATAATGGCAGCATTAGTGCTGAGTACGACAGTCAACTATTATCCACAAATCCTGCTTTGCATGCTTCACCAGGCGTTGTAGAATCTGGGATGGGTGAGAAGCCAACTGGGGCTTCTGATGGGAAGGATGCTGGGCAAAATGACTTGAATCTCATGACTGAGCCTTTTGGGGTTCCCAGCATGGTGGAAATATTTCAGTTTCTTTGTTCTTTGTTAAACGTTGCTGAGCATATAGGATTGGGTCCTAAATCTAATACCATAGCATTTGATGAAGATGTGCCTCTTTTTTCCTTGACCGTGGTTAATTCGGCTATAGAGTTGGGTGGGTCCTCCATTCAGCGTCACCCCAAGTTACTGAATTTGGTTCGGGATGAATTGTTTCAAAATCTAATGCAATTCGGCCTGTCAACAAGTCCACTTATACTTTCAATGGTATGCAGCATTGTTCTTAATTTGTATCACCATCTGCGGACTGAACTTAAACTACAGCTTGAGGCTTTCTTCTCCTGTGTGATAATGAGGCTTGCAGAAAGCAGGTATGGAGCTTCTTATCAACAGCAGGAGGTAGCCATGGAAGCTCTAGTCGATTTCTGCAGGCAGAAAAATTTTATGGTGGAGATGTACGCTAATTTAGATTGTGACGTAACTTGCAGTAATATCTTTGAAGATCTTTCTAATCTGTTGTCAAAGAGTGCATTCCCTGTTAACAGCCCTTTGTCTTCCATTCACATTCTTGCTTTGGATGGTCTTATTGCTGTTATTCAGGGAATGACAGAGAGGGTAGATAATGGATCTAGTAGTTTATCTGATACTCCTGTGACTCTTGAAGAGTACACTCCATTCTGGATGGTGAAGTGTGACAACTACAGCGATCCTAATCATTGGGTTCCGTTTGTTCGCCGGATGAAGTACATAAAGCGAAGGTTGATGACTGGTGCCGAACATTTTAACCATGACCCAAAGAAAGGGTTGGAGTTCGTCCAAGGAATTCATCTCTTGCCTGAGAAACTTGATCCTCAAAGTGTGGCTTGGTTTTTCAGGTATACAGCTGGGTTGGACAAGAACCTTATTGGGGATTTCTTGGGAAATCATGATGAGTTTTGCATTCAGGTTCTTCATAAATTTGCTGGTACCTTTGATTTCCAAGATATGAACTTAGATACTGCACTCCGCATTTTTTTGGAAACGTTTAGATTGCCTGGTGAATCACAGAAAATACAGAGGGTGCTTGAAGCATTCTCAGAGAGGTACTATGAGCAGTCTCCACTAATTCTAGCTGACAAGGACGCTGCTCTTCTGTTATCATATTCAACCATACTGCTCAATACAGATCATCACAATGTTCAGGTGAAGAAGAAGATGACAGAAGAGGATTTCATTCGAAATAATCGGCACATCAATGGAGGCGAGGATCTTCCCCGAGAGTTCCTGTCAGAGCTGTACCACTCAATATGCAAGAATGAGATCCGCACTACTCCAGAACAAGGTGCTGGTTTTCCTGAAATGAACCCAAGCAGATGGATTGATTTAATTCACAAATCTAAGAAGAATGCTTCATTTATTGTATCCGATTCCAGAGCCTACCTTGATCAAGATATGTTCTCTATAGTGTCTGGGCCTACAATTGCTGCTATATCTGTGGTATTTGATAATGCTGAACAGGAAGAGGTCTACCAAACATGTCTTGATGGCTTTTTAGCTGTTGCCAAGATTTCAGCATGCTATCATCTTGAAGATGTTTTGGATGATCTGGTTGTGTCTCTCTGTAAGTTCACAACCCTCTTAAATTCGTCATATCTTGACGAACCTGAACTAGAATTTGGTGATGATATAAAAGCGAGAATGTCAACTGTGATGGTTTTCACAATTGCCAACCGCTATGGTGATTACATTCGTACTGGATGGAGAAATATTATTGACTGTATCTTAAGATTACACAAGCTTGGTCTTCTTCCTGCTCATGTGGTTCAAGATGCAGCTGATGAGTCGGAGTTTCCCTCTGAGACAGATCATGGAAAACCTGTCACGAATTCCCAACCTACAATTCATACACCTTCCGTTAGTACTCCTAAGAAATCCTCTGGATTCATGGGCCGGTTTAGTCAGCTCTTATATCTTGACACAGAGGAGCCGAAACCACAGCCTACTGAAGAAGAACTCGCTGCTCATCAGTGCACCGTACAGACAGTTCAAGAGTGCCACATTGACAGCATATTTACCGAGAGCAAATTTTTGCAGGCTGAATCCCTCTTACAGCTTTCACAAGCACTGATCTGGGCTGCAGGCCAACTACAGAAAGGGAATAAATCTGCTGAGGATGAAGATACTGTTGTCTTTTGCTTGGAATTGCTGATTGCTATTACCCTGAATAATAGGGATAGGATTATGCTTCTTTGGCAGGGTGTGTATGAGTTCATATCTAACATTGTGCAGTCAACTTTCATGCCTTCTGCCCTGGTAGAAAAGGCTGTCTTTGGACTTCTTCGGATTTGCCAGCGGCTGCTTCCCTATAAGGAAAACCTTGCTGATGAACTTTTGAGGTCACTGCAGCTTGTCTTGAAGCTCGATGCTCGGGTTGCCGATGCATACTGTGAGCAAATTACACAGGAAGTCAGTCGGCTTGTAAAAGCAAATGCCTCTCACATCAGATCTCAATTGGGTTGGCGCATAATTACATCCCTACTCTCAATCACTGCTCGACATCCAGATGCCTCTGAGGCTGGCTTTGACGCACTGTTCTTCATTATGTCAGGTGGAGCTCACTTGTTGCCAGCCAATTATGTTCTCTGTGTTGATGCGTCACGACAGTTTGCTGAGTCTCGTGTTGGGCAGGTAGATCGTTCTGTATGCGCACTAGATCTTATGGCAGGTTCTGTTGATTGTTTAGCAAGATGGGCCCGTGAGGCTAAGCTCTCAATGAATGAGGAGGATGCTGTGAAAATGTCTCAGGATATTGGGGAAATGTGGTTGAGGCTTGTTCAGGGATTGAGAAAAGTTTGTTTAGACCAAAGAGAAGTGGTTAGGAACCATGCTTTGTTGTTGTTACGAAACTGCTTGACAGGAGTTGATGGGATCCCTCTTCCATATGGTATGTGGTTGCAGTGCTTTGATCTTGTGATTTTTACAGTGCTTGATGATTTACTTGAAATTGCACAGGTTCACTCCCAAAAGGAGTACCGCAACATGGAAGGCACTCTGATCCTTGCCATGAAGCTCTTGTCCAAAGTATTTCTGCAGTTACTTCCTGAACTTTCACATTTAACAACCTTTTACAAAGTATGGCTGGGTGTTATAAGTCGAATGGGAAACTATATGAAGGTGAAAGTTGGAGGGAGGAAAAGTGAGAAGCTTCAAGACGAAGTACCTGAGCTACTTAAAAACACCTTGCTTGTAATGAATTTAAGGGGAGTGCTTGTTCAAAAGAGTGGTTCAGGTGAGGATGGCTTGTGGGAGCAGACATGGCTACATGTAAATAAAATTGCTCCATCTTTGCAAGCAGAGGTGCTTGCTCAAATTCTTGTGCAGTCACATACTGAGCAGGGTGAAACAGAGGGAGTATCGGATGAAAAGGATCCTTTACTACAAACTGAAACGATACCCTCTGGAGCTTCTGGCAGTGGTGGGTAGATTCTGGAATAGTTGTTGCAGGTTGATTCGGTCTTGTACTTGGGAGGCATTGTGTTCTAAATTCTGGTGTTGAGGAAACTGGCCAGCGACGTCTTAGTCTTGTGGTAGAGCTGCTAAATGTGATTCAGCATGGACGGAACCGATATACCTATTGGCGGATCGGTATCTTAATGATCTTTGTCTTGCTACAAAAGAAGACCTCCTTTTTTCCTCCATATAAACTTTGTTGTAGTGTATTCCCCAGATAAATATTTTTGTCTCAAGATATCTTTCTATACGTCTTGTTTTCTATCAGGGTGGGTTCTTTAGGTTTATAAATCTCCCCTCCCCAATTTTGTCATACCGAGAATCTGGAAGGGAAGCAATGATTTGATATGTTCCTAAGGTGGCGAATATTTTTGTATTGATCTGGTCAACAATATACAGGACTATTCAAGACAGTGTTTCTGCCATGCCTGTCATAGGTAATGGTTTCAGCTTCTTGAATTGCTTCTCGTTTGTTCAGTCTCTTTTTATCGATTTGATTGCTAATTTGTTGAAAATGTTGGTTCATCTCTGGAATTATTATCAAATGTGGTGTCGTACTTTTAATCTCATTTTCCATTAGTATGCGAAACAAGACCTTTGTTTGATATGTGCCTAGAGAGAGGAGTACCTAGAATTTTATGTCATCTTGCGAGTAAACTTTGTACAATTGTTCCAAGACAACTTCATATTTCCTAGGCCTAGAAGGATATAGTGTATGTGGTATGCTAATAAGAGGTAAGTTGCACTTGCAGGGACAGTGTGATGAAATTTTATATGATGAATTGCTGCACCTGAGAATTTCTAAACCACTTCTGTAAAAGCCTTGCAGTTTTGTTCTGTTCTACGTTGTTATCTAGTAAGCTTTGGTTAGCTAATCTTGAATCTGTGCTAAAGCATCACATATGACACCACTCAAAAGGTCTGAACTTCGTCACAGAAGCTTGTTTAGCAATTTACTAATCTAGGGCAACTGTGTTTAGTTGGTTTAACTATTCAGTGGGTATTCCTGGAACTTCATTACTTTCTGTGTGAAAATTGAAACTTCTATACTGCCGACTGGGTCAGTCAGTGTGTCTTACAAGCCTGTGCAGAAGGGCCAAGTTGGTTCACAAGCACACATCAACTTTTGAATGCCAGTCACATACTCCACAGTAAGCATCGGTAAAGCCAAAAATTTCACACCAATGCAGTATATTACACAATTTGTCTATAGTGTTTCGAAGTATTTAAATTTCGTAGCTTTATAATCTAATAATTCGTTACACTTGGAAAACATATTTAGAACTCCGGAATGTACATGATAGAACTCTCGACATTATGTGATAGAGATAACCGTTGCAGACCCTACACGCAAAGACGAGGTCTAGTCTAAGCTTCTAGGTATGGCTGTTGTTCGGTCGTGTATGGCTCGGTTTTTGGCGGTGAGGTTGTGTTTAGCAGCAGACCTTCTCGGCATTCTCGATAGGTTGTCGGGACCCGAAGACAGTGACGTGTTCCCACTACTCTATGCGCACGTTACCCCACTCTCTCTATCTCTTTCTCTCTCTTTCGCTTCAAAGACACAGAGACAGAGATAAGAAGCAAGTCCAACTCTGATGAAACCCCAAACCCAGCTGTATCCTCGTTATGGTCAAATCACCATCCCACACGTTACCCCAAAAGGGCAAACCAGTAATCTCACTCACAACCCCTCCCGTTTCTTCATGGGTGAGAGTGCGGACTGAGAGCTCAACTTGGAACTTGCACAACAGGGACAGAAGAAACCGGGCCTTCTGCAAAACCGCTCTCCTTTTTGTGCTACAGTAATGCACGAATTGTTATCGTACGCCAGGGAGTGCTTGCTGCTGGGTCCTCTAACGTGCGCTTCCCCATAACAAGTGGGTTAGTAAAAGGTCAAGAAACCAAGTACCAGCTCTTCAGTCTTTACCAGAACAGCAAGAAGAAAAAGAAGAAGAAGAAGAAGAAGAACGAGGCCCCTACCACATCACAATCAAAGCACCACAGACTCGTTTAGCTGGAAGAAGCCATGCACTTTCTGGTACCTACTCACACGTAGTAAATAGACGTTGGGGTCAGTTGGAATAGGGGTTTTGGGGTGGTGGAGATTGGTTCTGGGATTGGGAATAGGGTTTTTCTTTCATGCAAAGCAGAAGCAGACCCATGTGAGCAAAGATGGAAGGGATAAATGGGTTGGGGGAGTTTGGTGAGAAAAGAGGGATAAGGTTTTGGATTTTGTGTCTTATTTTGGAATCTCAGTCAAATCTCTTACAGCAAGAAAACAAACCAGGGAGATAGAAGGTGGTGTGCAAGAGGGTAAAGATTTACATCTCTTTTTGGTCTAACAATCCCACCTGTTTCATTTCCCTTCCCTAATTAGCTACTTCTGGTGCTAGCTTGTCTTTATCCACAAGAGTCTGCAAAGGAAAAATAGAAACCAAAGCTAGCTTCTTTAGATTTGGTTCCGTTCTTTTTACTTCTCTTCCATGGCGAATCGTTGGTGGGCTGGAAATGTAGCGATGGGAGTGGACTCTCTCACCTCAACGCCGCCGTCTCTTCATCTCAGAAACTCCGAAGCTGAAGACCATAACAACATCAACAACAACACGCCCGCAAACAGCAGCAACAGCGACCCAAACACAACTCCACCTAAGCAGGAAGACGACCAGGACAGCCGCGACAACAACGATCGAGAACTTGACAACCAAGAACCTAGCTCCGGCGGCCACGACAGCCTCGAGCCTGGCTCCAGCAATCGCCGCCCTAGAGGCCGGCCACCGGGCTCAAAGAACAAGCCGAAACCGCCGATAATCATCACCAAAGAGTCTCCCAACGCTCTCCGGAGCCACGTCTTGGAAATCAGCAGCGGCAGCGACATCGTTGACAGTATTGCCACCTTTGCGCAGCGCAGGCACAGAGGAGTCTCCGTCTTGAGCGGCAGCGGCATTGTTTCTAACGTCACTCTCCGTCAGCCGGCTGCGCCGAGTGGAGTCATAACGCTCCATGGAAGGTTCGAGATTCTGTCCTTAAACGGTGCGTTTCTGCCTGCCCCTTCGCCGCCCGGGGCAAGCGGCCTGACCGTGTACTTGGGCGGCGGGCAGGGGCAGGTGGTTGGTGGGACTGTTGTTGGACCACTGGTAGCTTCCGGGCCGGTGATGATCATTGCGGCCACATTTACTAATGCAACTTATGAGAGACTGCCGCTTGAGGAGGAGAGCAATGAAGGGATGCAATTGCAACAGCAACAACAGCAGCAGCAGCAGCAGCAGCAGCAGCAATCCGGTGTGAACTTGGCAGGGACTGGAGGGAATTCGGGGTCTCAGAGTTTGAGTGATCAACAGCAGCAGCAACAACAAGTGCCCATTTACGCTTTGCCTCCTACTTTGCTTCCAAATGGTCAGATGCCGCCTGATGTGTACTGGGGTCCTCTACCGCCTAGACCTCCGCCATCTTACTGAGGAAGATGGGTGGATGGTTGGTTTGATCTTCACCGACTTCTTTTGGTTTTGTGCAAAATGTTTCGGCATCTTCTTTCTGTAGGTACAGCAAGCAAGGTTAGACTAGCTTATTTTGTTCATTATATGTTTTGCTTGTGAAGCGACTCTCAATATTTAGCATGTTTTTAGGTTTCGGATTAGTTAGCTATGATGTTTTAAAATCTAGTGGATGTCTTTGTTCCTTGTTGTTTGGCTTCATTTTCTTGTGGAAGAAGGCAATCATGATTGTGTAGTGTAGACAAAGAAATGGGGTTGGAGCTATTGACATTTCATTCCATTTTTTTTCATCCCGGAAACTCTTCAGTTGCATGTCTCATTTCAGTGTTGTGTATGTAGCAAACTAGCAATGGTGCTTACCTAGAGAGCATAATATGTGAGAGACAGATGAGAGAAGGGAGGGTGGTGGGGTTAATTCATCTGCAACTTAAAATGGATATGTCATTCCAACCAGAGTTTCTTAAAGTTGAATTCCAGAATAAGTGCATGCTCTGACAGCATTATTGTGTGAATCATCTGAATAAAATTTCCAGAATTGGATGGCCTTAGGAGCAAGTTGGCTTTAGCTTTTTATGCTTGCCAGGCTTTAGGGTTCATGGCTTTTATCATTTGAGATGTACTTCTTTGACCAAATATACAGAATTGCAACTTGGTGTTTCAAAACTGTTTAAGAATCACTTTTCATCTTCCATTATATGGAACTGGACTCCACTTAACACTGTGGTAGCCCCGAATTTACGTCAGTTTGCTCTTTACTTTAAGAGAATTTCCTTTGCATGTTGACATATAGCCAGGAAACGAAATAAATGATGGTAAATGGTAATATCCTTTTTAGTTTGTCTGGATAGAAGCAAGAGCCTTGGTTTCTTGAACCTTGTGATCATATGAGGTAAAACATGGTGAGAAGCTTAGAGATGCAATTGAAGTTCTTGGTGCCATTGGTTAGGGCAACGCGGCTTTCATTCAAATACTTGGGTAGAGCAAGTCCTTTGCATTAATGGCATGCTGCTTCTTTGTTTTCTTTAGATGTTCAGAGAATCGTTCTAAATATTGTTGTTCGTCAGAAACAAGTAACTTGGATCATTGTGCTAATTAATAGATTTAAGCATATCAGTTGCGAAGTTCAGAATATTTGGATAAGATCTTTTATTGCTGTAGTCATCTTTCTCTGCAAATACAGTTCTTTCTTTAACCAAGCTGTGAAGATAAAAGAAAGTTTTGTAGCACAGTTCTGAATTTATTTCCACTTTATAGATAAGTTGTAAATATAGATACAACTAAACTATGTTTCCAAACCTTGGATATATGTAGATATAGGCCTATGTTACATTAAAGAGAAACCCTATAATATCTTTGTCCTGGTCATAGTGGTTGAATTAGTAGTACCCAATTTGGTAAACGATGTTGAAAAGTATGAGCTCAAGTAGCAGTTATTATCTTGAAATTTTGGAGGTCTTGATTTTTGACTTCTGCTGAAGGTGTGCTGTTTAACTTTAAGAGTATAAACTGTTATCAATATCATCTCAAATTGGCATGAATTCATGAATTTAGTTTACACAGTCGTCAAATGATGCAGATAATAAATGAATTTGTTTAATCTTTCACTTCTGTGTTTGCTATTATGGTTGAAAAGTGATTCCAGCAGTTGATGGAATATGTTCCTTAGGTTGTTGATGTATATGTATATTGTGCCACTTATGGATACCACTAATGTAAGTGGTATTCAATAGATGCAATGTATTAGGATTTGTATTCAAAACTTGAATAGATGCAAAAATTACTGTTTAGTTCATAAATGAAAATGTGAATGTGGAATATCATTCTACTTTGTGTTTCTTACTCTTTATCTGCAGCTAACTAATCTTTCAACATTGGATCCCCTAAAACGTTTTGACTTCAACACATTTTGGTCACTGTTCCTCCAAGAAAAATGACATCATTTGTGTTCTGGACTTCTAATTGTGTACAAGTGTAAGTGAAATATATTTACACGATATAATCTTAACCGTTTATAACAATTCATATGTTTGATCACCATGTTCTATATTATTTCTTTTAAGCATGACTATCTATGTATGTACGTATGTGAAAAATGACATCATTTGTGTTCTAGACTTCTAGTCGTGTACAAGTGAAACGTATTTACACGACACAATCTTAACCGTTTATAATAATTTAGAAAACAAAGTCCAAACTGAATCTGACCTTTTAACGAAGCAAAGCTTTGGTATCCCATTTTTCAAAAACTTCAAAACGGTATCCTACATTTTGACCCCGATATAAGATCGGTATCTGGGGATAACGGGGGACGTTGGTTCCGTTACAGAGCTTGTCAGGTGGCATCTTTTGCAGGGTATTTTCGTCTGTTCAGTCTCTCCTGCCAATTTATACCATAGTTGGCGCCAAATCCATTTGGTTAACATATTTACCACCAAAAGAATAGATTTACCGCCAAAAGTGAAATTTCAAAATTAAAAACAAAAATTCATAGCCAATTTGAAAGACCCAAGACAGCTTTTTATAAAATCAAGTTTGGTACCTGTAATGCATAACAACACATGTAATTCATCCAAAATTCAGTATATATAATGCATAACAACACATTTTTATGAACATACATACATCATGTTCATCTTTGCATTTCAAATGTCTCAAAAATCATGCAAGTAGCACAAACTCAACAATGTTTGATTTACCAATAAACATCACAAAAGCTAGTTAAACAAGCATTTTTTCTGCATAAACATTTCATTTCAAATTCCACAGCAGTTTTCTTGCATATTTTCCACAAAAGTAGTCTTCTTCCATTTCCCACAAAAGCAGCCGGCATATTCCACAAAAACAATCTTTTTGCATATTTCACTAAGCCCTATGCATGTTTCATTGTGATGACTGACTGGGTTCAGGTGGACAAGAAAAAGACAAGGGATATAAAAAAAACCAGATGCGGACAAGAAAAGGGGCCAACTATCGAATCCTAAACCTATTCAATAGGTAAACCCCTTAAAAGCCATAAACAATTTCAAAAGGGATAAATTCGATACCATTCTATTACAACCCAAGAAGTAAAAGACATTGATAAACTTTAAGAAAATGACCGTTGTTACCTGCATAATTTGGTCGATCCCTTGCCACTCAAAAAATATTTCCACTTTTCGGTCATGCTATCGAATCTTCTATCCACTCTTATGCCTTTTATCTTGATATGAGAGAAAGAGGGAGATAGAGGATATTCGTTGTAATGAGAGAGAGAGAGAGAGAGAGAGAGAGAGAGTCGTTCTAGAGAGAGAGAGAGAGAGAATTGGAGGCAGATGGAGAATAAGGGAAAGAGGATAGAGTTAAGGTGAGTTGAGGGTTATTAAGTGATTAGACAAAAATACATTTTACAATTTGAATTTAATATGTTTCCGTAACAGAGCCAACGTCCCCCGTTAGCCCCAGAGACCAATCTTATGTCGGGGTCAAAAGGTGGGATACCGTTTTGAAGTTTTTGAAATGTAGGATACCAAAGCTTTGCTTCGTTAAAATGTCAGATACGATTCGGACTTTTTTCCAATAATTTATATGTTTGATCACCATGTTTCTATATTATTTCCTCTAATCCTGACTATCCATGTATGTATGTGAAGATACACGTCGTGTACTGAAGATGCTCTCTCTAAGTATAAGGCTTAAAGTTGCCCACATTGTTTTCCTATCACCCAGTTTGATGAAAAATGATAGCATTTTGAAGAGATTTTACATGCGTAAACATGACAAAATGAGAACTGCAGCATGTAAATTCTCAAGGTATATCAAGTTCCTGGAAGTAGGGTTCTTTGAACTTGATACGTGGAAACTTCATTAATCAAAACTTTTTTATTACTTGTTTCATAGAGGATTTCATTCGATCAGTCATGGCCACTGTACATCTTCTAGTTTAGAACAGAACTATATGTACCTAGCTGTTTTCGTTCTACCTAAAAATGTGGGACGACTCTAGTAGGGTACGTAGGTGTTAGGGCTAGGCATCTTCGGTTCGGGTCGGTTTTAGGACGAAACCAAAACCAATTCGAATTATCCTGTTTAAAGTTTTTTTCCAACCGAATCCGGATTTTAAAACATTTTACCTGAATATTCAGCCCATCCGAATTTTCATATCGGTTCGGGTCGGTTTCTGTTTTGGTTCATATTTGAAAAACTTTTTGCCCATCTATTATCTCACTGTAAAATTAAACTTCAAGTTTTTAACTTGAATAACATGTTTTTTTTATAAGGAAAAATATAGACTCAAAGTACAACAAGCAATCCAATGCACTCCCAATCTTTTCTAGATTAACAGATTTTTCTAAGAAATGAGTTGAATGAGAAATTGTCTTTTTAAGTGTGAAAAAGTATACTGTAAGTAGAGATGAAATCAACTAGTTATAATAACATTTTAGGTCTATAAATTATATATATTTACACATTATATAATTCAGATCGGTTCGGTTATTTTCGGTTTGTTTAAGAGCTTGAACCGGATCCAATCTGATCTAAACCGGTTTGGTTTAGTTCGGTTCGGTTCACTACTTGTTTTGATCCAAATGATTTGGTTCGGTTATCCGATTCGGTTTTTCGGTCCGGTTCGGTCCCTTTTTTGCACATGCCCAGCCCTAGGAGGTGCAAACAACAGAACTTCCAAATTGGCCAAATGACAACCTTTATCGGAAGACAATACCATATTCAAGATTGACTAAAACAAAACTGAAAGCAAATTTTAATCCAGTTTCTGGATTCAATAGCGGTTCTAAAACCAAACCGGAGAAAAAGAAAAAAAAAAAAAAAAAAAAAACCTCTAATCTCTGATATGCTGCTCTCAAGAAGTCGACGGCCCAGAGCATCGATATCCTTCCTCACAAGTTCCCTCTCCTTCCTTGCAAGGTACCTCTCCTCCCTCTTAAGTTCCCGCTTAAGTTCCCTCATCTTCCTTGCAAGTTGCAACTTGCAAGGTACCTCTCCTCCCTCTTAAGTTTCCACTTTAGTTCCCTTTTAGCTTTCCTGATCTTTGGTGCAGGAGACTCATTGGAAAAAAAAGCAGTTTTCCGCCATTTTCCTGACTATCTTCACTCCTTCTGATTTACCAGTAACCACGATAGTGGCAAACCGTATGCTAATTTTGCACGAGGTTAACTGTTCAAGTGCTTTTCTGGAGTCCCAGAATAGATTTTTCTGTTTTCGAAATTTTTCCTTGTTTATTCCTAAGTTTGGACGCCAGATTTTGATGATGCAATATGATACTCCTTCAGTAAACACTGTAAATGCTAACTGCACACCAACGTTTACTGCTAAAAGTTGAAGGAACTCATCGGCTCTGCGATGAACTGCTGGTTCTTTCATGGTTGTTGACAGTGTGATCAACTTGTTATACCGATCCATTGTGTACGTAAATCCAATGCTACTCAACTTTTGTTGAGCAATGGGAAGACTTCGTTCCAATAATGGTTCTAGGAGTTGTGGGTATTTCTTAGAGAAACAGACGAGTTCAGCAATCCCTTGGTCGCTCCTTGAAGCGTCACATGTATCCATCATTATTCCATCTCCGTAGGATTCCACATGTCAGGCTGCCCAATTCTGTCATTCTCGTCCATTCTCCTAGCTTGTTGATCTGCTTCCCAATCCTTGCAGACTAGTAGAAAGGTAGAACTGGAGGGCGGCTCTGAAACGATGAGTTTTCTTGTACTTTTTAGGATTTCATTCGATCAGTCACAGCAGCAACTGAAATGTACATCTTCAGTTCTCAGTTTACATAGGTATAGGTTCCACCTAAGTAATTACAACTGTAGTAATGACAACATTGAGGAGACAATACCGGATTCAACACTGACCACAACCAAACTGAAAGCAAATCCACTGTCCAGTTTTAGGATTCACTAAAGTTCTACAACCAAACTGAAAGGAAATAAAATAAAAACCCCTCTGAACTCTAATGCTGCATCTCATGAAGTCCACGGCGCACATCCTCGATATCTTTCCTGGCTTTGGCTCTGCTGATCTTTGGTGCAGGAGCTTCATTGAAAACAAAGTAGTCTCTCACCATATCCATGACTATCTTTACTCCTGATGATTCACCAATAACCACCAGTGTATCCCTCCATGATAATTTCATTCGATCAGTCAGAGCAACGATATCAAGTTTAAATATATACATCTTCTCAGTTTACATATATATGTACCTAATTTGGTTCAACCTAAGTAATTACAACTCTAGTGATAACAACATGGAGAAGACAATACCAGATTCAAGATTGACTAAAATGAATAGTGGAATACCGATCCTAAGAGCATATATCTCCAACAGTTTTCCCATTTTCTTGATTTTCTCTATTTTGGAGAAGATTTTAGGCGGTTTGCTTCAACAGATTGGCTAAAACTTTCTCTAAAATAGGGAATATTGTGAGGAGAAAGAAACTCAATTTCCTCATACCTGCAGCAAACTCTATAATTTTATAAAAGGATTTGGGGAATGATCATAAAATCTCTAAAATAGGGTATCTGTTGGAATTGAAGAAGAAAAATTACTTGAAGCATTGACTTTTGTTTCCCCATTATAGAGAAATTTTGGGAAAGCTGTTGAAGATGCTCTAAAAAGATTATAATGCTGGCCAAATAATTGAAATAGTACGAGATTGAGGCCCATAAACCAATAAAGACTAAAATACTGACGATTATGGAAATATCGATCATAATAATTTCAAGAAGATATATATGGTAGCTTTCTTCTCTTCCAGCTCTTTTTCTCCTCCATAGAACTTAAGAGTTCGTTGGCGCAATTGTCTTTTTTAATCCGCCAAATGAACTTCCGTTGCGGTAGAAAAAAATGAATATATAGGAAGACCGAACTTGATATCGGGTAATTGTACACCTGCGATCTTAACTCTGAAACGATGTTTATTTGTAGTTTTTAGGGTTCTGATCTTGTTACTGTATTTGAGGACTTGCAATTATGTGCATCTCCTCATGATTACATATGCATGCACATTAAATATGTAAAGGATTATTCGATTGTATAGGTTTTCATTCGATCAGTCACAGCATATGTACATCTTCTCAAGTAATTACAACTCTAGTAACAACAAAATTTAGGAGACAATACCAGATTCAAGACTAACTACAACCAAACTGAAAGAATATTGAATATCCAGTTTCAGGATTCACTAAAAGTTCTGCAACTAAACTGAAAGAAAATAAAATAAAAACCCCTCTAAACTCTAATGCTGCATCTCATGAAGTCGACGGCGCAGATCCTCGATATCTTTCCTGACTTTGGCTCTGCTAATCTTTGGTGCATGCAGGAGACTCATTGAAAACAAAGCAGTCTCTCACCATATCCCTGACTATCTTTACTCCTGATGATTTACCAATAACCACGATATTCATACCCTGCTTGATAATTTTGCACGACGTCAACTCTTTAAGTGCGTCCATGGACTTCTTGAAAAGCTCCTCCCGTTCTTTAAAATTGTTCCACGCTGATGTCCAACTCTTTGCAAAGGCGCCAGATATTGATGACGAGAGAAGATAACCTGTAATCCTCAAAGAGTTTAAACGCTAATTCCACAGGCATTCTTGCTGCTAAAAGTTGAAGAACTCTCTGGCTCTGCGAAGAACAGCTGGTTCCTTCCTGGTTGTGGACACAGTGATGGAATAGGGATCCACTGTATAGGTAAATCCAATGGGACTCAACAGTTGTTGAGCCCTGGGAAGACTTTGTAGCAGATATGGTTGCAGGCGTTCTGGGTATTTCTTAGAATAAAAGACGACGTCAAGTTGAAGAATCCCTTCGTCGCCCCATGAAGGGTCAAATGTGTCCATCTCCGAAGGCTTCGACATGTCATGCTGCCCAATGGTGTCATTCTCGTTCTTCTCCATCCTCCTAGAAAGTTAGAAACTAGAGGCTTGCTCTCTGAAAAACTAGTTTAGCAAATATGGCCGGTGTGTAAGGAGATGGGTTGGTTGTATAGAGCACATGACCAATCCAGACCGGGAAAAGCATTATCCGATTCCGACTAGGATTAGAATATTGGCAGTCCGTAATCCTCATTAAACTGGGTAGGAGTACCTCATGGGTTTCAGTTTAATTACGTCATAAGCCATATCACATAATCAAATTTCGAAATCGACCATGATAGCAATTGTTAAGTATGTATGTTTGTTTGTATTTTTTTTTTTTTTTTTTAGTTTTTGTTTGGAAATTTAAAATGTACGTAAGTTGCTTAGGGTGACCAGAGATGAATCCATCGATATACGAATTATTGCGCTCGGCCATGCTTGGAACATCCAGATTAATCCTCATATTACATAATCAATGCTCAACTCTAAAGGACGCTCCGAAAAACCTCAAGAGAAGAAAAAACTCAAGCGAAAGAAGTGTGATCATCGAAAAAAAGTGCAAGACATATAAGTTTGCAGACACTTTATACTTTCGCTTTGAGTTTTCGAAATTTTTTTGAGCTATTTTATCTTAGGGTGCGGCTATTATTGTCATCCAATTGTTCTTAGCTCACCCTACTAATCATAATATTCCAATTTCAATCTTTATATAATTCAATAGAAATCAATAGAAAGTATAAATTAAAAAATGAAAAGAAATAAAATAAATTTACAATAAACAGTCACTCACTATTGCATATAGCTAGAGCACGCCTCACGCGCTCATAGGGTTTGTCCGGCTGCGCAGCGATGCTGGTGCTGGGCTCAGGCTTTGCTGGTGTCTGTCGATTGCGGTCGGATGGGATGATAGAATACGAACATGCTTTGGTGGTTGGATAAGTATAAGAGGATCCTTAGCTCCTTAGTTTATGACAACAACGGCGTCGACACGAGCAAAGGTTTGCAAAGACTTTTATCAATTCTCGTTGTAGGCATCAGTTACGAGAGCCGATCTAGAAGGTGGGTTTGTGGTTGGAACCATCCGGATTTCATCGTATGTTCACTAATTCTTGATTAGGGTCTGGGATCGGAGTGTGTAGTAAATAGCGGAGGAGGATTTCTTTCTGGAATGACATGTTAGGGTTGTGGTGGTGACTTAATTTGTTGCAACGAAGCTTGTGGTCGGCGAAGGAGTTTTGACGGTTACGGTCAGTGGCGTAGCTAAAAATGTTAACCAGAAGGGTCATAAAATAAATAAGCAAATATAAAGTTCATCAAATAACTTTATGATTGTGATCGATGTCGTAAAAAAAATAAAACCATTATGATAGTGACAAATAATCCGTTGATTTTCTTTTACATGATATATTCCAATAATTTCAAATGTTCAATTGGTTTTCTAGATACATTTGATATTTGTAGAAGGAAATAACGAGATTGTGAGAGAAAATAACGTGAGAGTTCAAACTAAAATGTATATATAGACCTAAATATATTTTAGATTATTGTCAATTAAAAACCTAAACTATCATAAAATACATCCAAATTGTGGAATGAATAAAGTAATTGTGGAATGAACAAAGTATGTAATATAGATATATGTACGTAATAGATAGATTTTTTTTGGGGTAAAATATTGTATAGTCCTTTTGGTTTGAAGTCGACATCTGTTTAGTCCTTATAGTTTTATTTTAATCTGAATAATCCTTAAAGTCACGATTTTTCATCCAAATAGTCCTTATATGGTTTATTTTAATCAGAATAGTCATTAAAGTCATGATTTTTCATCCAAATAGTCTTTATGGCCATTAACTAAGAAAATGAACCGGAATGACTATTTAGATGAAATATCATGACTTTTTGGACTATTCAAATTAAAATAAAACCATAAGGACTATTTGAATGAAAAACTGTGACTTTAAGGACAATTCAGATTAAAATAAAACCATAAGGACTAAACAGATGTTGACTTCAAACCACAAGGACTAAACAAATTTCAATTTTTTTTAATCAAATCATGATAATCATTTCATTGAGATAACCATGTCAATCTGGCATAGCTACGAGCCTGCGAAATAGAGTTGGTTTACAAAGTTAGAAACAAATATTCTAGATAACATTCTTGGATTGTTTTCGAATTTGAGAAAATAATTTGCAAGCCCAGATCCAAAGTATACACGATGGACACGTCCGTTGCCATTTATAGAAAGGCAAGACGTTTTGGTAGTAACCACAGTGCAATGCCCCGTGTTGTCCTCCTTCTTCCCTTCATGTTTGACATAATATTTTGAATTATCCTTCAGCACTACTTCAGATAATTCAATAGTACGATCAAGATCTCTTGGATCCCAAATATGGAACCCTAAAGGTTAGAGTCCATTTGTTGGGTCCACAGAAAGGCCAAAAAACAACATAACTGCTTTGGACACCCTACCAGTTGATTTGGGCCTTTGGCAAGAGTTCAGCCCACAAACTTTGAGCCTTGTCAATGATCTGGGCACCAAACTCAATATTTGGGGAAAACCCGACCAGGAACGCCGCCACACAGCGCCGTCGTGATTCACCGTCGATTTGGGTGAGAAGCAACGCAATACCATACCACCTCCAATCTTGGTCGGATCCACGGGCAGTTGCCCTTTCTGCCTCCAAGTTGCAAAACCTCTTACCCGCAACAACTCCGACGCTGATCTGGGAAACCCAAAGGAAACCAGAGCCGAAATTGATCGCGGTAGAGGGCTCATCCTCGATCTGCACACCTTCTTCACATATACCTTATCGACCTTGAGTCTTGCTCTACAAGGTCGAGTCTGACCCATTGTCGATGCCATCATACGACGCAAAACTTTGCCACCCCAATACATAAGATCTGAATTGCATCGAAGGTTTTCAATGGAAGCTCCAAAATCGTAGTTGAGTGCACTAGATGGCCATAACTGTTTCGATTGAGAGTTTGCCAACAAAGATCAGCTTAGAAGGGTCGATGATCGATCCCAAAGGGTGGACCAGAAGGATCCACTACAGAGATGGCTGCCTATGTTGTATTGAGATGACAATGATTCGATTCTTAGCAAAGAGCAAAAGTAGGTATCATTTTTTTTATTTAAATTCAGAAATCTTTTTTTTTGGTTAAGTGTAATTTTAAATATACGTCCATATCTCTTAATACACATCTTTTATTTAATACATTATCCATCCAGTTTTTCATTTTAATATTATACTAAATACATATCTTAAATTTTCTAAAATACCCTTATATTTAAAACTAATAATAATATATTATTTAATATAATTATTATATATTTACTATTTCACAACTCTCTTTACGTATTAACGTATTCTCTATTATTTTCTATTAATTTTTTTTATATGGTTAAAAAAAATTTCTTGATATTTTTCAATTTATAGTCAAAAAAGTAATATATTCTATTCGAACTCCAAATCTAAAGCTAAAGAAAAAAAATATTGAACATATATAATTTTTTCAAAATTAAGAAAGTAGTAAAAGTATAATAGCATAAAAACAAGTTTTTAGTCTGCAAGATAAAGACTAAAGTTGATAAAAAAAACAAATGAATCGGTAAATAGTACATGTGATTACGGTAGTAGTCAAAATTCAGGTGATGAATTTTAGAGAAGATATTTTTATTTCTTTTTTTTTTTATGCATAGTAATAGTGGAGAAGAGTTAATTAGGTTTTAAGAAAAATGATTTTTTTTCTCTAATAATTGATGAATGTTTTTGTAATTAAACATACCTATAAAATCTATAAAATCTGATGGGGTGGGTGCTAACGAATGATTCTTAATCCTATTTTTAATAATAGGAACATGATTCCTGTTGATGGGGTGGGTGCTAATGAATGATTCTTAATCCTACGTCATGTACCATTGAGTAAACACTTGTTGCTTACAAGGAGCTCACTGCTCTTCTTCCTTTAGCATAGCCCCCGAGTTAGAATCTGCATCACCTTTAAAGCGCATACCCTGGTTATTACTAGCAATTGTTTGCTTGGCAAGAACTTTTGGTATTCCTCTTCAGACTTTTGAAGAGGATAGAATACTTTCGTTTGTGCATTCTTGGGACTCCATTTCGTGTATACTTTTTAAAATGTGTGATCTTATGAATAGCGTCCAAGTGATTTTCATGGTTTAGTTTTTGTGTTTAAGGTTCAGTTCTTGTGACTCTCTCTCGTAACTTCTAGATCTTAAATTCCTAATAGACTATATTACTTGTAATTGATTAGGCCTGAACCTATAGGAAACAATTATGAAATAGGAGCAAAACTTTACCCTGTCAAAAATTAAAATGTGAACTGCAACCCAAACAGAGTGTGTAACGTCAACCGGAGGACGTTTACATTCTCTGATAACTACTATATCCAATAGCTAATGCTATGGAAAAAAGAAAGGATGTTTACATTCCCTGATAACTACTATATCCAATAGCTAATGCTATGGAAAAAAGAAAAACGCTTCCGTGCACTTGGGCTGTAGAATAGGGTACTGTGATGTCTAGAAACACCACCATAAACTGATTCCCATGACATTTACACAAGAGATAGGTACACAATCTTGGACTCGATCAGCTTTGGGATATCTTGGATAAGGGTGTCGTTATGCAAAATACTCTCGCCATCATTTAACTGCTGCCTGCATATATCATGGCCTAGATACTCTATTTTTTCCTTCAAATCATACACAGTTTCTGAAAGGTTCACAAGTCTGTTGCCCATCCTATGAAAGGTGCCTGGGTCTAGGCCATGATATATGCAGGCAGCAGTTAATGATGGTGAGAGTATTTTGCATGACTACACCCTTATCCAAGATATCCCAAAGCTGATCAAGTCCAAGATTGTGTACCTATCTCTTGTGTAAATGTCATGGGAATCAGTTTATGGTGGTGTTTCTAGACATCACAGTACCCTATTCCACAGCCTAAGTGCACGGAAGCGTTTTTCTTTTTTCCATAGCCTCATGACACATAACTCAATCCACTTTGGAAGGGTTGAATCTGCAGCAGACCTGCATTGAAGCATAGAAATGTAACCAAATTACGATAAATGATGTTATTTGTAGTAAACTGTTAACATGTTTTCTATTGGATCTCACATATCCCAAAAGCATGATCTGTTTAGGTATTCTTGTACACAGGAGGAAACATTGGTATGGAAACTTACAAGTCATTGGCTGATGGTTGCTGGAGTTGAAGGTTGTAAGCATCATAGGAAGAAGCATCCCTGGTCAAAATTTAATTTCATTAACAAAAAAGTTGATGACATGCAAGAAGAACAGTATTGCATGCTATAAGATCAGCAAGATCACCGAACTCTTGGCCACTGAATACTGCTGTAAGCTATTGATTTTTAATGCTGGTGTTGAGATGTGTTTGCTGTTTATATGTACTACTTACACCTGAGTCCACTTAATCTAACCCTTTTGAATGCTTTGACAGATAATTGGCAACTGAATTAGTGAATATGAAGAAACAAAAGGAGACAAGTGACAAATCCTACAGTCCACACTAGGGGATCATAAGGAGCTTGAGGGATGCAAATCTTCAATTTTGTTTCTACCCATCAATTGTTTTAGACTATAATGTCAGAAGTAAGTGTGTGGTGTGGATTCTAGTTTTAAAGTCACTGCTGTCATTCATTATGGGCATTGTGCAGGTGAGCATTTTCCCCTAATGTGCTTTGATCAGTTGATTCAATGAAAGTTGTGGTTACATATATACCTATTTTTACTACAAACCCCATAGATTAGCAAGCACACATTTCATGGTTTACTTTTGTGCTCTCTGTTTTGGTTTTCTAAAGTACATTTCCAGCTACAATTGTAAGGGTAATTTGAAGTCTCAACTTTCAGCACTAAAGACATTTAAATAGGCAAAATGGAGAATAAAGCCAAGAGTGATAGATGAAGTTCAAACAATTTCAAATAGGAAGCCTCACATATTGTTGAGAGAGTTGTTGGCGGCAGAACTGGGTTGAAGAGAGTTGTTGGCGGCAGAATTGTGTTGCAGAGAGTTGTTTGCGGCAGAATTTTGTTGATCTTGATTATAATGAATGCCTTCACCACCAAAGCTGGACAACAAATAAGTTCCATTAATTAATCTTGCTTTCCATCCATCAGAAAGTTACATTAATCATGTTGGTTCCAAAGACTATGATTAATCAAGAGGTGATTTACAATTTCCAGTAATCAAAAAGGAAATCTGTTAATTAAAAAGTGACATTAATCAGACTTTGATTCAGGCTAAAAGAATTCCAGAATTTGTTTAATAAGAGATTGATGTACAAATTGCTGATTAACCAAAACCATTACACGATTCATACTCAAAACCTCACAAAGATTCAGTGATTAAGCCATGTGCAAATTGCCGATTAACAAAAACCATTACACGATCAAAACCTAACAAAGATCCAGTGATTAAACCTGTACAAATTGCCGACTAACCAAAACCATTACACGATCAAAACCTAACAAAGATCCAGTGATTAAACTCAATATTTACATAAATCTTCTCAAGATTCTCAAAAGATACTTCAAGAAATGTTACCCATGGCCGGAAGCCGGAGTTGGATCTCCGACGGTGAGAATGAGAGTGGAGTTGACCGGCACTCCCAGATCTCGGACAGTCGCGTCACCAGCGAGCTCCTGGCCGCGGAAGAACAACGACTGCCTCGCCGGCGAAATCCCAACCTGGATTTCCACCATTTCCATCAGCTCGGAAATGGTGGTGGTGGGCGCAACCGGTAATTGAAAAGGCTGCAGAATATTGAGAGGCATTTCTGAAAACCTAGGGTGATTTCGAGTCTCTCGAGTTTCTTATATAGGCTGGGCACCGGCTCTGAAAGTGAAACCCAGAAAAACGAACACGCATATGGAGGGAAGTGAAACCCAGAAAAACGACTGCGTTTTAGGCTACCTTTTTCATTTTTATTTTTTCATTAAAATTTTACATACTCTTGGTTTGTCGTAGTTGTTTGCTTGGGTCAATCTCCTCCATTTCGACCGGAGTTCGAGTCTTGATTTTACCTTTTTCTGTTTATTTTTAATTCGTCTGAAGTTTGTTTATTTTTATCTCACTAGGGGCTTCAATTTTTAGTTTATTTTCCAGAGTTCGAGTCTCATTGTTTCCTTTGTTTATTTTTTATTTTGTCCAGAGTTCGAGTCTCACTAGCAGCTTCAATTTTTCCATTTTCATTTTATTTTTGGAGTTTATTTTCAGAAATAACGTGTATTTTTAGGGAACTCAAAACATGAATTTACACCTCTAATTCCCTCAAATTTATTTTCCCAGGAAAATGGATAGATAAAATCATAAAATTCAAAAAATTCCTCCGCATCCAAACACAGCATTAAATGCTAAAGAACCACAACAAAAAAATTCAAATAAAATGCTTTCTGGATCGGAACATCAATGCTAACCCACAAACAATGTCTCATATTCCCAATGTGGGATTCATATTTTAACACGCCTCCGCACGTGTAACGAATTTTCAAGTCTAACAGTTGGACAAAATTTAAGGTAACGTGGAGTTGGTGTGACCGTTGTATTCACTCGTGGACGTAGGTAACCCGCTTTAAATATCAACCTAAATATCAAAATTGATAACAGTTGTGTGCTTTGTAATTGTGATAATGAAACATCTGACAACTTATTCATATATTGATTACACAAGGTTCCATGGAAACACCAAAAAATTGTACAGACATCAAACCATTAGTTTTAGAGTTCCGATCTATCTCCTTCAAGCACATTTCTAGAGAAGCGAATTTCGCAGCCGATGCAGCAACCAATCTTGTACATCAAAGAAAAAGTCTGAAATTTCAATTTCACGAGAAGTATCAGTAGAGCAATTCACTAAATTTGATGTGATATGTGTTGGATGCCTTAAAGGTACCTCTTTATAGGGATTGTCTACGGTACTAGGATACATATTATGCACTCATTTTTAATATTGGGCGTTTGGGCCTAAGAACCTGAAAAAACCGACCCAAAAACCTGATCAGGCCCAATCGGGCCGGTCCAAAATGGGAAGAGTTCGGTCCGGGCCACAGACCGACCCGAATGCTTTCATTTCGGTACTAAACATGAGAAAATGAGTCATTTTATCATGTTTAGTACCAAAAATAAATAAATAATCTATCCAGCACGTATGATAGAGAAGGGTAGGATGCTATTTACAAATTCAAACTGCCAAAGTTCAGCACGTATGAAGCTAAATTGATACCAAAAAATAAAAAAAAACACACAAAAGACTTGGAAGCTGTGACCATTTGATCACGTAGGAAAATCAGGTTTTACAAGGGCAGTACAAAATCAAATCCCTCCAATAATCTTTGGAGGTCGATATCATCATTCCTGCTATTTCTTAAAACTAATACAACACCTGAAGCGGTAGAAACAGTGGTTCCCGATGAGTAGAGACAGTGTGCATGATGGTGGTGACTCCCAGCCGTTGATGCATGCAGGCTCCATGGCAGGACCTACGTGCTTTTACGGTTGGAAATCATTCACGCACACTCTAAAGAAGTAATAATCAAAACCATATAGTCTTTTACTCTCTTTTCCAGTTCCAGGCGATGGAAGGGTCATTCAACCAGGGATTATGTCCCAAGTTCTCTTGGTCTATATCCTCAAGAAACTTTTCTAATGAGTCTTGCGTGGAGCGGTCACCGAATGTCTTGACTTCTTCCCATTCGTATAAAGTAGGCATCTGAATATCCATCTGATGATCATGACTACTAAAGCCTTGGTTGGTACTTGCTACTCCTACTTGCGGCAGTAGTATTGGTGGTTCTGGTTGGTTCTGAAACTTTTGTCTGTCAACAGCAATGTCATATTGTTGTGCTGGAAATACTTGTAACCCGCTGAATGTGTTGGAGTTACTATTTCCTTCAGAACTTCCACAAGCACTTGAATTTGCAGATACCAAGCTAACCATTTGGTTCTGTAGAAGAGTTTCGATCTCCTCCTGTAAGTACGCAACCTGCGCAATGCCGAAAATATATGCTGTCATAAGTTAAACGAGTGTATATGCTAATATGCAAATGAAGCTATAAGAAAGTTACCTGCTGTTGGAGTGCAAAGATTTGTGAAACACATCCATATATCGGATCACGCATCCGAGCTAGTGCTTCATAAGACATGGTGAGAGCAGCATCGCTTCGATGTTGTACTGGCAAGTGCAGCAGAAGCTTGGAGACATTACTTGCACCAAACACTTTGTGCACAGCTGCAAAATGGGTTGCAGCTTGGTCATAGCAGAAGTAAGGAGCAAACACACATTCACTTGTGCATTTTCTCCTCAGAAACTTGCATGCTCCACATGAAGAACCAAGTCCTGTCATAGTCTGCAGCTTTTAGTGGTACTAATCTGTAGTATCAGAGATTGAGATTGAGAATGATTTTTCAGGTGGTGGCTAGTACTATATTTTGACTGGTTTACATCCAAAGTGCTTAGATTCGAGTCTTTATAGCCATCACATAATGGACATTCTTTACTTTAATGAAAGGTATTGTTCTTTTAGGTCTCCTTTATGGCCTGCACTATTAATCTCAATTTGGGTAAGCATTTCTTCATTAGTTAATACTCTCTAAAGGTAGAATCTTCAAGAATGAGACTAATATGGAAGACCTAATCATCATCATCATTTTTTTTTTTGATAGGGACCTAATCATCATCATCATAAGCTGGGGCTCCAAAAGATGAGAAATCATGGCCTAGTACATTAAGTCTTATTATGTAGTGGGTCAAGTACATATGTACAGTGGCGATATCTAACTTATTTTTCATATATGGAAGGCCTTATCCCACTTTAACTTCTCACATATGGAAAGTTCATCATACTCAAAACAACATTTATGAGGAAAAGTAGGAGAAGTGGCCTTTCACTTTTTCAGCAATTAGGAAGCCATCTATTAGCTATCAATTTTTGCAGTTGATGATATCTTGTGTATTTTGCGAACTATGGCTTTCAGGGTAGCAATTCATCCATGATGGTATATATGTACAACATGCAGTGAATCCAAACTCATCCAACTGAAAACAAAGGTGGCCTTATTTTAGATTACTGCATATAGGCAAAATCTGAAAACTCGTTAAATGCTACTAAGGCGGATGATTGGCTTGAACGCCTAGGCATCGGTTGGGGCCTTGTTTTAGAACATTGATATGAAAGTATAGCACTAGTTACTTTCACACGCATCAATGGTACGGTAACCAACCATGTCAATTACTTTACTAAAAGTTCATTGAGGTACTGCTCATCTCCACTTGAGCAGCTACACGAGGAATCCATAAGCCAGTAATTTCATGAGGGTTTGGTAAAACTATTGTATCAAACATTACTATAAAAATCCCTTTTTATATACACATTGTTTCAACATTGCTAGTTAGTTTCCTAGCTTAGGGATTGGGTATAGAGTATCTGACTCATGGCTTCTATAATTGTCTCTATGTAACCAATTCTCCATTATTATGCTAATTTTAAACTGATCATGCATGTACTTAATACCCCATTCACATATTTAAACCTACATTATCAGGTTGGCTGTTGGCCACTTAGTACTTGTGGGTTGGTGCTAATACAACTGTTCTTGTCTTTCAGAACACCACAAAAAGTTTCAAACACAGCAAGCTTCCAAATTATCCCAAATCTCCGAAGCCAAACAAAGAGTTGCAAGTGCTTAAACCTCAATCTATATCTACTATCTCTCTACCGATATATGTGTGTGCTTCATTGGCTCTAGATGTAAAAGCATTATTGGGGACACAGAATGCCATTTGCAGTAAAATGAGTAGCTACTTTCTGTCATTTCAGGACGGTGAAGTTTTTGGCTTCAAGTGAAATGAGATGCATGGGATTGGAATGTTATGGGGATGGTGGGGGAGGAGCTTTCGAGCTTTCGAGCTTTCGAGTTTAACGATGAAAGTGTATTTCCTTATCATGCTTCAATTATCATTTTCTAGTACCCACCTGCAAATGATAGCTAGGGTTTCTTATTTGCTATTATAGAGTTATAGCTAGCTTGATCTCCCAGAGTCCCAGTGTGTATTTTGTTTGAAACTTTGAAGCTCAGTGTGCTTGTGAGTTTGAATAAACCTAATTACCATATATTGGCCGGTAAGACGTGACTGCTTCTGAGTCCTAGCTTATTTCTGATATTTTCTTTGAAAATTTGAGCTGTCATCAACTCCGGATCGATCAAGTAATAATCGATCCAATTTATTCTTTTTGAAGAAGAAAAGCTATGACTGATTCTGAGAAAGTTGGAGGGTTCAATCACAAAGTTCAATCACAAAAAACTAAAGGAAGCATGCATGCACTGTGGTGGTCATTTGGAATATTAGGCTTGATGCATGTGCTAATTTCCTAGCAGCTTTCTGCATTTTGTTTTCTTGTTCGATCTGTTCATGCATCCTGCAGCTTGAAGAATTCAACTTCTCAGACATAAACCTAACATTGAAGGAAGAGCTTATTAGCCAATACATAATTTTACTTCAGTGTCGACTGTCGACAAATATTTTGTTACCAATGCCATTATGATATTTTCCCAGTTTTATGTCTGTCGTCTAAAAGAGAAGATTAGTGGTGAATCAAACGACATAATCTAAGGACGTCGATAGAGGACTAATGTGGATGAATTTGGGTGTGTGCTTGTTTCCCAGTTTAATTTATTCACTAGAACAGATCGACAATCTTTTATCAAAAATGCATATTATTATTTTCCAACCAAAATTTCCAACGTTACCGTAGAATAATGATCTTAAATTTATTACTTAGAGAACTAAAAAATCAGGGTTTAGGGAACTAAAAAGTCAGGGTTATCTACGGTACTGGGATGTATATCATATACCCATTTTATCACTAATTGAAAAAAAACAAATTAAATTATTAAAATTTACAACATTGATAACAAAATTAATTACTACATTTATTTTACACATTTACATATATATAATTAAACCAAGTTACTACGACGACAATAAGTTGTTCATAAACTTGTAAATTGTCTTAAGTTGAGTAATTACCTCTAATATAACAAAAATTACCCAAGTAATGTCTATCTTTACCAAAACGATAACACATTTGTTGTCATATCGGTAAATGTATGTATCACAAATTTGTAGGTACCTTAGAAAATTCCTAAAAAATCACCACGCAAAATTTTATTTTCTAATTCTTTTCAAGGTAGAGAGAACAATAAAATATTTAAAGAGAATATTCGGTTATTGATATTCCACCAAATTTTGTAAGAGAGGTTATTTTTTCTTTTATTTGACATTATCAACTCATAAAAACGCATATAAGGACCAAGTTTTATTCTTACATATTGTAGAGAGGAAATTTTTCAAATGGTGTCCCAAGTTAAGGCCATGCATTCATCATTTTGATATCTCAATTTAAAAACTATCACAACGTACTTTTACATTTAAACTCAACCCAACATTAGTTCATACCGTTATTAACACCGTTAAGTAATTAGAGTTAGTCATGGATAAAATTGTCTCTTTATGTTTTCCCTCCCCAAACATTTTTCCTCCACAAACCTTTCCCTCTAGAATATATCATTTTTCCCAAAAATTAGAGACATATAGAAATTATAATACACCATTGGCCATTAATATTAATCAAAATACAACCACTACTACCAATAATTTAAATAACTTGTACATACATTAAACTGCATCTGTTTGTTATAGGTGAAGAATCACCTGCTCCAGGGACTACAAAGTTGCCCAAGAGTTTCCACACAACAATCACATGTGGGATATGTCATAAGAAAGACCACAACAGGAGGAGTTGTGAAAGAATAAACCAGGTTCCATTCATCTTTTGGACTACATTTATTAGCCAGTTTATATATTCTTATATTAAATAAAAACCTAACTTCACTATTGTTGTGCAGCAATAAGTGCCAAATGTGAATGTTGAAGTTCCAAACGAGAAAATTGAAGTTCATGTCGACAACAATGTCGAAACCCCTAATGATCCTACCACTGTTTGAAGGTTCATATATATAATTTTATGGACTATATAATTACTCTATTGGCATGTATAACCAACTGTTTATGGTAGCAACTTTTGTGTGATCTTTGATTTCGTGATCTTTGATTTCGCTATCCATGCTCTTTTGGAAAGTTCTGCAAGCAGCTGCAGCGTTCAACTGCTTGGCTTGTAAGTGTAACAGTGGTTATATTTTGAGACAATATTAATGGCCAATAGTATATTTTAATTTTCAGAAGTTTTTATTGGCGTGTACAACCAACTGGTAGCAAATTATATTGCTCCTCGGGGAACTTTTGTAAGCAGTTGGAGACTTCAAGTTCTTCATCTTGTAAACTCTTATATAATAGTGGTTGTATTTTGATTAATATTAATGGCCAATGGTGTATAATAATTTCTATATGTCTCTAATTTTTGGGAAAAATGATATATTCTAGGGAAAGGTTTGTGGAGGGAAAATGTTTGGGGAGGGAAAACATAAAGAGACAATTTTGCCCATTGACTAACTCTAACTTAACGGTGTTAATAACGGAAGAAACTAATGTTGGGTTGAGTTTAAATGTTAAGGTACCATTGTGATAGTTTTCAAAATTGAGATATCAAAATGATGAATGAGCTTAACTTGGCGCACGATTTGAAAAATTTCCTCTAATGTAGACATGAGAATCAACATAATTTCCCTCCACATAAACCAAGAACCAAAATACCAAGTGCTCTAATATGTTTTGTTTACTCAAATATAATTCTTCCAAGGAAATCTTCGATAAAATGCATGGGCAATTAGAATATGCCAAGTAAAATCCCACCTGGATGGTGATGCATACTTGCATGTCGAGGTGTACACTGTTTCTTGTTCATCTGATCACCTTTATAAATCTGGAATATATACCACTCAATTGACTCAAACATGGTCTCACAACGACTAACTAATACAAGGAGAGAGTTGAATTGAATGAATCAATATATGAACATTTGGAAAAGGTTGAGTGCTCAAGTGACTTCATGCCCAGAACTACTTTCATCCTGATGCTCAAATCTCTCGGAGTCTTCTTCCGGCCACCTTCCTCAACTCACTGCCATCTTCATTGTTCTGGTTTCCATTTCCAAGTAAGAAGTACTCATCTCCCCAAGAGTGACCAAAGGAATTTTTTATTCGCTAAGCCAATTTCCACTGCTGTAGACTACAGCCTGTAGTGGTATGGAAACTATTTATGAACCGGCCTGACCACGGCCTTGTTTGTTTCCATCGGTGCAGGAAAGTTCCTCAGCGTCATGCTCTCAACCGGCCTAACCCATATCTTGTGTATTCAACTTCCACGACCACTAGGTTGTGCGGTGTCGTTCAAGTGCTCCCTATCATCGTAGTCTTCCTCTAAATTCTGATTCTAACTTCTTCTTTAAGGGTATTTCCATAAAAAAAAAAAAAATGAGGCCTATGTAGGTTCGTTTTTAAGCATGTAAAAAAATAAAATGGAGGTGTATTAAGTAAGGGAGGTATATACGCCAAATAAGGTTTTGGACGCGACTCGCTTTGCACCTATCTCTCTCTAAACCCTAAGAACGCCGCTACGTTCCCAAAATCCTAACCCTACTCCATCAAATCTCGCTACCTCTCCATCACCAATCTCGCTGCATCTCATGGATTTCAAACTCCCGAAACTCATCCTCCCCTCCTCATCACCATCACCAACACCAAATCACTCGTCCTTTGCAACATCCTCTTTGCAGAATTCGAGCAAGTCCTTTGCTTCCTCGTCGTCGATCCAATCTGCATCGATCGAGGATTTCACCAAGTCCTTTGCTGCGTCTTTGGTGCTTGCAAATTTAAAGGTCATGGATCTCTCTCACCGCATCTCTGCTCCTAAAAGAGGTGTTGCGCAGTCCTTCTTGATAGTGAAGCCGCTGAGCTCAACCCCTCCAAGCCTGATGGAACTCAAGCGGTTTTGTGGAAGGGTGTGGCTTCTGGAGCGAAAATTTCAGATCCAGGAACGTCCGAACAATATCTTTATCATCAGCTTCGATCTCATCAAGGACAAGAATAAAGTTCTCTGAGGAGGACCTTGGAGGTACCAGCAGGTTTTGACCCAACCATATGACGACGTCAAATCAATCAAGAGCTTCGCCATGGACTTATTCTTCTGGGTAAGTATTCAAAACATACCACCTAAGTATGAGATCCCTGAGAATTTCCCTGGTATTGCTTCTTTTGGTGGTCGTTATATCGAGCATGATGACAAACTATTTATCAAATCAAAGAAGGTTTGGGTTAGGGTTGAGAAGAAACTCTCTAATCCTATTCTTAACTCCAAAACCATCAAGCTAGCAACGGATGATGAGGAAGAGATTGATTTTTACTTTGAAAATTGTTTAAGTATTTATGATGCTTGTTACTTGGTGTTCCATGAAAATGGAAAATGCCGAGCGAGCTCTGGTTACAATATTGCAGGTCATTCTAATGTAGACATCATGCCAAACCCTGCCTTTGTGATCAGTTTTGCATCCAAAGCTCTAGTGCATGGATCCTTCAAGTTCCAAGGTTGTTCAATGTCGCCTTCTACACCAATTGCTACCTCGGTCTTAGATCAAAAGAAAGAGAAGATGCACAGACGCCCTACCATTCTCAAGAAGCCGGTGCGTGAACTTGAAGATGATGCCTAACTCTTATACTTGTGAATGATCCCGATCAATCTACTGACCAGACTGTGTCGGAGAATGAACATGAGGGTGCCTTGATCGTTGGATAAGGACGCAAACGAGGTAGACCTTCATCACTTGAGACCTCTCCTAAGAAGTTGAAGGTATATTGGTAGACTTGCTGCAATCATATGAAACTGGTGTGCATACCAAGAGAATGAAACAACCTAACTTCCTTGCTGCTCTCTTGGCTAAGGCACTCGGCCTCATCCCATAACCAACCGAGATGGCATTGGTGGCAACTGAAGTTTAGAAGAAGAAGAGGGGACGTCCCATCAGCTCCAAAAACTCATTCTCTAGCTCCACCTGCAGCGCCCCCAGCCCTAGCGTGAAGGACAAGAAGGTGCTTTGAAGTTCTACTATTTTAGTTTTTTTATTTTGTTTTATTGAGAAACAATTGCTCTTGGTCCATGTTTTTCACATGGGGGGCTTTATTTTCTTGTTTTAGTTTTGTTAGAAACAATTGCCTATGATTTATTTGCTATTAGATTGTAGGCTTCTTGTGAGCCAAAATTTATAATGAGGATACAACCCTCATACTAATCAGATGATCTTGCTTGTCTTTTGTACGCATAACAACTGATCGATTCGTATTATACCTTTTACTTGAGTACTAATGAGAAAATTGTATTTGAGTTCAAAAAAAAAAGTATATAGCAAATTTCAAGGTGCAACTAGAACTCCTAATTTGTATGGATAAGGTGCAGGAAAAAAAATTCGAGAAAAAAAAAACATATAGTATTGACAAAATTGAACATGTTTTGGCATGCTTTTGTCTTCCACGTTCCCAAGTTTCAATCGTGTAAACTATGCATATCGCCCTAGCTTTTTCATCAGACTGTCATGATACCAGTAATCTCAGTATGGGATACAATTTGGGCCTGATTTTTTATTTGAGGCTACAAGTGAAAAGGGATCTTGGGCTTCAATGAGCTAGGAAAAATGGATATATGCAGACCCGGATCTTTGACCCGGATTATACTGATTATGAACCAGCACAATTAGTCTTTTCCAGCACACACACGTCTGAAAATTATTGTATTTTTGTATAAATCCAAGAAAAAACAAAGAAATGAATATTGTTTCCAAAAATATTGTATTTTTGTTCAAATCCAAGAACAAACAGATACTGAATATCGTTGCCAATCACAAACATTTTATTCACCTCATCTCCAACTTTATATTTTCCTTCTCCCTTAATTCTACAGAAAAAACCAAAAAAGACCCACAAATAATGGAGATGGTTTTCTTCCGAAGTCTTCTATTCTCAAATCTGTGGTACTAACTTACCCTAACATCTGGTGGAGAAGCTAATCCCTTGAAAACAAACCTCAAAACAAACCAATTAATGGAGACTGATAGTTGCATGCACTCTCCCTTCGCCACGTGGACGCAAGCCAATCTTGATTCTATGGTGGTGAGCAACTGAGTAAGCTAATCCTCAGGATGTGAATTTCTGTTCACTAGCTCAAACACAACGACTATAAGTTCAAACCCAGTTCCTCATCACAGACCACTCGATCTCTGCTTTTTGCTTGCAGGCAACAGTTGAGCTCCTCTTTGGTCCTCAGTTTTAATATTACATCACATCCCGTCCGATCCTCCTCCGACAATGGCCACCGCCGTCTCCACCGTCGGAGCTGTCAACAGAGCCCTGGTACTATTCTTTCCCGCCCTTTTTTCATATATATATATATATATATATTGCCTTCACTTCTTTACATGTAGTAAGAAGCTAATTGAAATGTTTAAAATGGTAAGTACGTAGTAATTCACACTTAGTCCAACAATATATGAAAATCATATACTATTGTGCATGTATATACATGGTAGTCTTATACAATATTGTGGATGTTATGTTGTCGCTAGTGAATATAAATACAAAGTTATCAACCAGTGATTATAGTACATTTTTGTTTCAGTTTAAGGTTTAAATTCACGAAGGTAATTATTTTATTTCGTTGATTGAATCAGCTGAGCTTGAATGGCTCTAGCGGCAATGCTTCAGTTCCAAGCTCAAGCTTTATGGGAAGCAGCTTGAAGAAAGTGAACTCCAGGTTCCCCAGCTCCAAGGTCTCATCCGGGAGCTTCAAGATTGTTGCAGCAGAGTCTGAGATCGATGAAGACACTCAGACCAAGAAGGACAAATGGAAAGGCCTTGCCTTTGACGAATCCGATGACCAACAAGACATCACCAGAGGAAAGGGTATGGTCGATACCCTCTTCCAAGCTCCCATGGGCGACGGAACTCACATGGCCATCATGAGTTCTTACGACTACATCAGTACTGGACTTCGCACGTAAGTAACTAAATTTGTTAATTTTTATGGCCGTAACCAGTAGAGCTACAAATCTTCGGACACGTTATTTAAGTCGGTTTGAGCCAAGCAGCTGATCAGTGTTTATATGTGTATGATGCTTCGTTTAGGTACAACATGGACAACATGAAGGATGGTTTCTACATTGCTCCTGCTTTCATGGACAAGCTTGTTGTTCACATCACTAAGAACTTCATGAACTTGCCTAACATCAAGGTCTGTATCATACTCGACTGTACTCATAATTGTTCTATAAGGATCGCAAGAAATTAACTTGAACTATCACTTCAATTTGTTTACAGATTCCCCTTATCCTTGGTATTTGGGGAGGCAAAGGTCAGGGTAAATCTTTCCAGTGTGAGCTTGTGTTTGCTAAGATGGGAATCAGGTAATAGTTTAAGTTCTTGCTTTTCATTAATTGTTGCTATGTGTCGCATGCTTTATTAGAAACACAACTTATATACTTGAGACCATGTATGAAATATGTGTTATGTTACTAGACTATCACTCAAGATTATTAGTAAAGCAAGATCTTATGTCAATGCATGTCAATTAGATTGTGAATCTATTTTGCTAGTTCATATATGAAGGATATTGTTCTGTTTCTTAACTACTAAATCTAGCTCTTGATGGATTTTTTTCAGCCCTATCATGATGAGTGCTGGAGAATTGGAAAGTGGAAATGCCGGAGAACCAGCTAAGTTGATCAGGCAAAGGTACCGTGAGGCAGCCGATATCATCAGGAAGGGGAAGATGTGCGCCCTCTTCATCAACGATCTTGATGCAGGAGCTGGTCGTATGGGTGGAACCACCCAATACACTGTCAACAACCAGATGGTTAACGCTACCCTTATGAACATTGCTGATAACCCAACCAATGTCCAGCTCCCTGGTATGTACAACAAGGAGGAGAACCCCCGTGTCCCCATCGTCGTCACCGGTAACGATTTCTCAACATTGTATGCTCCTCTCATCCGTGACGGGCGTATGGAGAAGTTCTACTGGGCTCCTACTAGGGAAGACCGTATTGGTGTCTGCACTGGTATCTTCAAAGCTGACAGTGTTCCCGATTCCGATATTGTCAAGCTAGTTGACACCTTCCCCGGTCAATCCATCGGTAAGTATCTAGACTAAGTTGTCGAACATGTTATGTTGTCAAACTGTGAATAATTTGTCGAGTCACAATGTGATAGCACATATTGTGTCACATGATAATTGATCATGTGCCGTGGTTTTGCAGATTTCTTTGGTGCCCTTAGGGCCCGAGTTTACGATGATGAAGTGAGGAAGTGGATCTCCGGTGTCGGTGTGGACAGCATTGGAAAGAAGCTTGTGAACTCAAAGGAAGGACCCCCGACTTTCGAGCAGCCCAAGATGACAATTGAGAAGCTCCTTGAGTACGGAAACATGCTTGTGCAAGAACAAGAGAATGTGAAGAGAGTCCAACTGGCCGACCAGTACTTGAGCGAGGCTGCACTTGGTGATGCCAACGCTGATGCCATTGACAGAGGAACTTTCTACGGTTAGGTCCTTTCATCTCAGAGGTTTGCAAATGCCTTTGATCTAAAGAACTAGAGTTTCAAATTGATAAATGTGTTTGATTTCGAAAATGTGTTACCGAGATTCTGTGGTTGTTTTGGTGCAGGCAAAGCAGCGCAACAAGTGCAAGTTCCGGTACCTGAAGGTTTGTACGGATCCAACGGCAAACAACTTTGATCCAACTGCTAGGAGTGATGATGGAACCTGCTTGTACACATTTTAATTTCAAGTCATTTTTCTCGGTATTTTGATGGAAGGAGAGAATTGAAAGTGCCTTTTGTTTTCTAAGGATGTTTAGATAAACAATATTTATGTTGTTGTATCTTCCTTTTCTTGGATTGGTATCTTCTAAACTCTTAAGTTGTGTTGTAATGCACACACTGTTCAATATAAAAAGGTGCTTCTCTCCTCCTCTTCTTCTTCTTCTTCTTCTTCTTCTTCTTCTTCTTCTTCTTCTGCTTCTTCTTCTTCTTCTGCTTCTTCTTCTTCTACCCACCAATTCCAGTTATTTCACACTAGCCTTCCAACATGCGTAACGTGCAGAAAGGCCGCCGCTCGCGCATGCGAAATGTCGAATAATTTGACATAGTTCGGTCAACTGCGAACTAAGTATGGATGGCAATTTCTTAAACGTACCGCAAAGGCGCAAACACAACTTGAACACACGGGATTCAAAGTAAAATAGTAAATGAGATTTGCGTTCAGGATCTTCATGGTTTGGAAACTTTAGATCATCATTGACATTTTGCAACTGCAGCATAAGTAGATGGCCCGATAAGACAATTAGTATTGGACAAGTGAAGCGGGCGCGGTTTCTAAATTTAGAAATATATACATGCATAGTTTGGACTTTGGATTGTTAATGTTGGAATTAAATTCAGTTTACCCCCTAATCTTTGATGTTAAAATCAGTTCAGTCCTGCAATTTTTTTTAAAATCAGTTCGCCCCTTTAACTTTCATAAACACATCAGTTTACTTTGTGTTAAATCAGTTCGCCCCTTCAACTTTTGTAAACACATCAATTTTGTCCAATTTTTGTCACCAAACTGACAAAGGGACCCATTTTTAACAAAAAGTTGCAGGACTAAACTGATTTTGACATAAAAAATTAGGGGGTAAACTGAATTTAAAAAAAACTAAAGGGGCGAACTGATTTTAAAAAAAGTTACAGGACTGAACTGATTTTGTCACCAAAGATTTAGGGGGTAAACTGAAATTAACTCTTAATGTTGTGTATGGCGTGGAACATGTTATATATTAATTTCCAATAACGCGCATATCATATTCAAAATAGTTGTACATGATTCTCAAGACAAATGGATTTTTGCGAGTTCATAAAAATGTATGCATGATACATGAGTCATCAATTAGTAGAAAACATAGATACTTAGTTCATTTTGTCAAAAAATGCTATATATAGATTAGTTCGGTGTACACAGTTGTTGACCCTTTGCAAACAATCCAGATCTCCGGCGAATTAGTTCTGGATCAAAGTTTTTAAGATACCGTGACCAATTTGAAAAGAGGGTGTCGAACAAAAGAAATTTTTTTATTGATCGAAAAATCTTATATGCACAAGATGCAAGTGAACCAAGCAATTAATATACAGTATTTTGATCCGGTCATCTACGCCGTACTACATGAATATATACTAATACCATTAACAAAATTGAAAAAAAAAAATAGTCTCAAGTGTTTCCAACTAAGAATATGAGAACACTGAGTCGAAGACGATGTACTTTATTATAGACGTTTAATTTGATCAGATCAAAAATGAAATTGAAATAAAGGAATTTCGGATCTCTAGTCTTCATTCGATCTTCTCATACGACGATTTTAACAGTTACACATTAATAGTGCAAGTGCACCTTGATGCGTAAAATCCACTCATTTTATCGAGACAAATGACTCTTTAGGTAAATTAGTCAAATCTCATCCAAACTCGTTTAATAAATATGCCCATATAGTAGAAGAGCTTACAGGCATTGATTCATATTAACACCAAGTTAATCAGTAGTCCAGTTGCATTGAATATCAGGGGAGATAATGCTCCCCATAAACACTTGAGATTTATTCTTTATGTGATATAAACGTGTGTTTGGTTTATTGAATTTAGAGTGGACCGGAGCAAAGCAGCATTTCTGTCTTATAGTTCGACAACGACAAATCCTACCAGCAATTGACTACGTGCGTAGGATCAAGACGATCGTGAATGGCCACAAACAAGAAGAGAGACAAACAGTGCAGAATGCCAGAATCATGTGCTTGAATTACAAACCCACTTATTGTAGGGTAAGATGGACTGTATATAGTGTTTCGGGAATTCGGGGTAATGAAATGAAATTTCAAAGTTCATAATGTTCGGTAAATAATTCACACAGACTAGTGTAGTAGTGTTCTTGAGCAATAATCATTTACCATGAAAAATAACATTCTCTGTTTCACGTAAGCAATGATTTATATGACAAATCTGGTATGCTCTGTTTCACGTAAGCAATTATTCATATGACAAATCTGGTAAACCAAACCCAGGTCCCAAAGAATTAATACCACCAGACAAGGAGATAGACTGTTTTAGTTGTAGAAATAGTGCATGCAATTGAATGTATGTTCTAGTTTCATATGCTGTTGTATGAAGCAGTTTGGATCATTTGGATGTTTTGTGTGAGCAACCGAGCATATGTTTGGGAGAACCCAAGAACCACTATTTACAGAGATTGCCTTACTTATTATGTAAGGATTATTAATTAGTTTGAGATATATTTGGTGCATGTTTAAATGCAACGCTACTATATTTACCATGTATGTTTGTTTCACGGTACTAACTGGTATTGTGTTATGTAAGAATTATTAATTGGTTTGAGATACGTTTAGTGTAACCCGGTACTAAAATAAATAGTACAACATAACACATTTCCTCTTTAGCCTGTATTAACAAGGGGGTCTCCAAAAAGAATACCTTAGATAGTATCGTCTCAGACTCGCTTCAATCGTGTATTCTTCCTCCATTGCGTATATAACAGTTCATCATTCTTCTTTCTCACTCAATCCTCATCCCTCTTTATCTAGATCTCTCGTATTAAGTTTATCTGGATTTCTATTCTCTGGGTATTAGATGAAATTAATATGGGAGATTAAAGCTACTCTCAAACTCAAGGAACATTTGAATCGGGTTCACAAGAATTCCCTAGATTTTGATTGATTTGGGTCTGAGTATTTTCTGCAATTGATGTTCAAGCAAGAATTTGCTGAATTTGATTGATCTAGGTATAGGTATTGCATGCAATTGATGAACAAACTGGGCTTTGAATGAAATTAGGCAAGGATTAAAATATCGATGATTACGAAAATATTGTTGGTTCGGAAAAAAAAAATCTCGATGGATATATCAAAAAAATATCAAATATCGATGAAAATTTTACTAAAATATATATCTATATATAAATTATATATTCGATTAAACATAGACTAAATATATAATATCAGAAATATATGAAAATTAATATTGATGTTTGTAAAAAAACAAAAATTTCAAAGAAATATTGAGGATATAATGAATATTTTAGTCCTTGAAATTAGGAGTTTGCACAATTCAGAATTGCATTTGCATAAGGAGATTTTTCATGAACAAGGAGGTTTGTCTGAACTCAAACCTTCTACTTCATCTTCTGCAAACCTTTTTCTCCTTTTTCATGGACAAGGAGGTTTGCCTGCATCACAATTCATTATTGTTGCTAGCTTTTTTCTCGGTCAAGCTGCAAGTTGTGGTCTTGGTCTTGATCTCTTGCTAAGAAGATGCGAAAATTATAGAGCGCACCCGGCCAATCTCACCGTCCACTTATCCGTGCCCGGCCCCGTCCGGTGATCTCACCGGCGATCTCACCATTAAATTTCCGGGTGCGCCGAATACGCTCTCTAAGAAGATGTGGTGGCGTTGGAATTGCGGGAACAATGAATTAGAAAATGGTGGTGTAGTTTGTTGTGTGATCTTGTACGAGAGGTTTAGTCCTTCACCACACCAAACATTGCACAAAATTAGTACATATGAAGCCTACTTTCGTGAGTACAGGACACTACTAGGCAATAAGGAGGTACACAATACTCCCGTGTATCAAACATGTACTCCATGACCGAATAATCCGATCACGTCATTTGAGCTTAAAGAAGAATCTCATCGAACCAAATTCATATGCCGAAGTTAAAAGTAACATTTGTTATTCTGATCAATAAATCAACTTTTAGGTAACATATTTTTCTTTTATCCTTGTCAATAAACTTTATAAGCAATTGTAACTTGAGAGGATGAATCAGTTGACAATGAATCTGGATTAACCATGAACTATCTATTTTTTGAACATGGAATATGGTTTTCAAATTACACAGATAAAACGTGTTTGGAAAGCTTGGTACCTGAAAATGAAATCATATTGTGGCTTCAGAGAAAGAACCAAAATTAGTGGTTGGAGGCTAGCTCAGACTGCATCTCACTACTTCTACACAGAGCAGTAAAGTAGCCTTCACAATTCACCATCCTCAAACCCCTTTCCTCTCTTCTTCTCCTTCTTCTCTCTCACTTCTTCCACAACCAACCAAACCAAAGCACTAACCAAAAAAGGTGGTAGAACAAAGACCAACAATTTCAATCAAAACCCACCACCATTCTCATTGTCTTCACAAACCAACACTCAATATGGCTCAAAGACTCATCCTTTTCTGGCTTCTGCTCCTCTTCCTCTCCACCCCATCAACCTCATCCGACCTCGAGCTCCTCTACAACGGCTTTCACGGCGGCAACACCAACATGACCCTCAACGGCGTCGCAGAGATTGAACCCAACGGAATGTTGATGCTCACAAACCACACTCTCCGAGTACTCGGCCACGCCTTCTACTCCTCCCCAGTTCAATTCCGCAACTCCACAACTAACAAAGCCTTCTCTTTTTCCACCGCTTTCGCCTTCTCTATTCACCCCGAGTACCCCAAGCTCGGCGGCCACGGCCTCGCCTTCGTAATCTCACCGTCCAAAGAGCTCCCTGGATCTCTGCCGAGCCAGTACCTCGGGATTCTCAACTCCACAGTCGTCGGAAACTTCTCCAACCACATCTTCGCAGTTGAGTTCGACACAGTTCAAGACTTTGAGTTCGGGGATATTAATGACAATCATGTTGGGATCGATATAAACAGCTTGGCTTCTAATGCTTCCACTGCAGCTGGTTACTACGACGGTCGGAACACGACCAAGAAGGAGCTCAATCTTAAAAGTGGGGATGTGATCCAAGCTTGGGTGAGTTACGATGCAGACAAGAAGCAGGTGACTGTGAAGCTTTCACCTACGTCTGTACAACCTAGTACTTCGATCTTGACATTCGATGTAGATCTCTCTCCGATTTTTCAGGATTATATGTATGTGGGGTTCTCATCTTCAACTGGGTTGTTGGCTAGTTCTCATTACATATTGGGTTGGAGTTTCAAGATGAATGGAGATGCAAAGTCTCTGTATCTGGAGACTCTGCCTAAGTTTCCAAAGGCTAAGAAGACACATACAGGTGTGGTAGTTGGTGTTTCAGTTGGTGCTGCTTTGATGTTTGTGTTTATTTGTGTTGTTTTGGGGTTCTATGTTGTTAGGAAGTACAAGAACCGTGAAGTGATTGAAGCTTGGGAGCTTCACATTGGTCCTCATAGGTTTTCATACAAGGAGCTGAAGAAGGCCACAAGGCATTTTAGAGAGAAAGAGGTGATCGGATTTGGTGGATTTGGGAAAGTCTACAAAGGGACTTTGCCGAATTCGGATACACAAGTTGCGGTGAAGCGTATATCTCATGAATCCAGGCAGGGATTGCAAGAGTTTGTGTCGGAGATTGCGAGTATAGGCAGGCTGCGGCATAGGAATTTGGTGCAGTTGTTGGGGTGGTGTAGAAGAAGAGGAGATTTGTTGCTTGTGTATGACTTCATGCCTAATTGGAGTTTGGACAAGTACTTGTTTGAGAATCCGAGAGCGATTTTGAGCTGGGAGGAGAGGTTTAAGATTGTGAAGGGTGTGGCTTCAGGGCTGTTGTATTTGCATGAGGGTTGGGAGCAGACTGTGATTCATAGAGATATCAAGGCTGGGAATGTGTTGCTTGATGCTGAGATGAATGGGAGGCTTGGTGACTTTGGTCTTGCTAAGCTATATGAGCATGGTTCAAACCCAACAACTACTAGAGTGGTTGGCACATTGGGGTACCTTGCACCTGAGCTCACCAGGACTGGGAAACCAACTCCAAGTTCTGATGTGTTTGCTCTTGGTGCTCTTTTGCTTGAGGTGGTGTGTGGGAGGAGGCCTATTGAGCAGAAAGCGCTGCCCGAGGAGCTCATTTTGGTTGATTGGGTTTGGGATAAGTGGAGAGCTGGTTCCATTCTTGATGTTGTGGATCCAAAGTTGGAGGGTGAGTTTGATGAGTTTGAGGTTGTTGTGGTGCTCAAGTTAGGCCTAATGTGTTCCAACAATGTGCCAAAGGCAAGGCCAATAATGAGGCAGGTAGTGAGGTACTTGGAAGGTGAGGTGCCCCTGCCTGAGGCAGTGGCATCTCCAGGCGCTTATGAAAGTTCAAAAGGCGGCGGTGATGGTAGTACTGGTGGTGAGTTTGAGGATTATGTGCATTCCTATTCGTATCCTCCATCATCATATTTTGATAAGACAAGCACTTGGTCATGTGATGAAGGGGATGTTGATTTTGAAGCTGGTTCAAGCTCATCACCTCCCGAAGAACCTGGTAAAGCAGCTGGTAGCCACCCAAGATAGTGTCAGTTTTCTGTGTTTTTTTTTTTTTTTTTTGTTCTTTGAATCTATAGTTTCTTGTTGAATCAATATAGAGCGCAATCCTAGTTTGATGTAAATTTGATCATTGTCCTACCCATTTGGGGGTTGTAAATTATCTGTTACCTGATATTCCTCTAATATAGAGTTATAGAAAGCTGTTTCTTCTTCATCTTTGAATTTCATTTAGGTTTGATGAATGACTGGTTCCAAGTTTCTCATGTAATATGTGTTGCTGCTGGAATCCACATTTGATGTAAAGTTAGTGCTTGCTTTATAGATGGTTTTAATCCAGAAACCATGAACTTCAAGTTGGGTTGATGATGGCAAATTCATATCATGATTGAAACTTCTAGGTTCAATCACATTGGATCATAGTTCCCCTACACACTCACTGGTGGAGGTATCCCTGTCTTGTTAAAGTAATGCAGAGGTGTTAACAAGAAGCTTTACTTTATTCTAAAGTGAATAATGAAAGGGTTGGCTGCAAAATTCCAACCACCAAAGTAGACTTTCAGATTAAACAATCTTGCAAATGACAGCCTAATTTTTAAAGAGGAAGATTTAATTTACTATCAGTATTTTTCTTGTATAAGATCATACTCATAGTCATAGGTCAGTCTGAAAAGCTTATTCGGTTGTGTTAAATATTAATCACATCAACTGGTAACGGATCCCCTTCACCTGTCTTCATGAATCATCATGGCTTAGGACTTACGAGTTGTGTTAGATGTGAAGAGCTCTAGAGGTAATATCGACACCATAATAGAAAAGCTTTGGTGGGATTTATTTTTAGCTGAATACAGAATCCTATTGTGAGTATTATCATGAAAAGCATATTCATGCAACTCAGTCACCCAATAGTATGATGGTTCTCCTCTGTGAAACTAGAAAAGAAAAAAAAGAAAAAAACCTGTAAGAGAAAAAATCGTCTAAACAGACGATTTGCCTGAGCAAACATGAAGAAATAACTTAGTTTGGTTCTGCTACTCGACCTTTATATGAAAAACGCATCTAGAAAGCTCAATATGTCATACTAACAAGTAACAATGGATCCAAATAGAACACCGACATTTCACTTGGTTTTAGCTTCCTACGAATATAGTCAAATTTATCACGTTGTATTGTATAGGTTCTTAAGGACATGTTTGTTGTGGGAAGTGGAAAGTCTTCGAGCTCAAGCCTATTTCCCAATGCAAAAGATAGAGCATGGACTGAGGTTGAAAAATGAGGATTGCGTATCTTCCCTGATAACTAAAAGAGACATATTCACATGTAGCTGGGAAGTGGGAACCTTCCTAAGTTCCACCTGAAGCAAATATGGATAGAGAAAGAAGATGATCAAACATGCTAAATTTCTTCACTGCATATACAACATTACACTGATGATACTAATGGTTTTGAGCGAGTATGAAATTTACTCATAAGCGACGACAACATATGAGGCGTATAAATACTAACTAACATTAATGGCTACAAACTATCTGCTTCTAATTATCAGCTGCAATGCACCTTTCTCTAAAACTAATACTACCTGTCTTTAAGGCTTCAAAATTTGCCAAACACCCCTATGCACATTTACTTTACAACATCATCACTTGCTTGATTGCAGAGAACAAGGTGGTGATGCATAACCATGGGACTATGTCATGGATGCGGTGCTAGTGATTTTCTACATTGTCTTCGAGAATTTCTATTTCCCCGTCTTTTCCCCTACTGAAAATCTCACCATCATAAAACCCTGCATGTCGACCAAGATAAACAATGTAATTAAAGGAACCAACATTCAGTAATAACTAACACTGTCGTTTCCAGGTAATAATACATTACCAGAGCCCAAATCCTCGGCATCATCATTTGAGGGCCCTAAAAGCATCGTGCTAGCAGAGGGTGAGTCAAGTGACATCCAACTTGAACCTTCAAAGTCTTCCGAGCACACGTCCTTCCCTGTAACCCAGTCTTCAACTAAGCTAATGCTGTCAAATGATATAGGATCCATACAATCTTCTCCATTGTTTTTATCAACCCTGTTAGAAAAATAAATTATTATTAGCAACAAAAAACAAACTTTTTCCGCGTCCCATTTTTGGCCCCAATTGAAAAATTCATACAGGCTCAATTGCTTTCTGCTTACATTTGTCTCAGTCGTAGGTTGTACTGAACAAAGACAAGGTCCCTGAGACGTTGGCGCTCTAGGCAGTTCCTTATGCCATGTGCTTTCTCAAAAGGAATCTGACTTTGCCTATACCCAATTGAACCACAAGTTTGACTCAGAATGCGAATTGCCAAGCGAGCCAGATTCGGGCAACCTCCACCATATGTTGACCACCATTCAGCTGAGACAAGTATGTTCAAGGAATAATTAGATAACAGTTGAACAGTGGCAGATCAAATATTACTTGCATGACAAAATACAGTTTCCTTGGCATCAACAGTTAGACCAACAACCAAAAGATCAACGAGCTTCGTATACCAATCTAAGTAAAAAATAAAGTGCTTCTAGATGGTCACATATACTATTTTGATTGAGTTGAACTGTGTTTGTAAAGCATATCAAGAAGCTTCCATATTTTTCTTTCAATGGTACAGGTACTCTTTAAAAGTGCTAATAACTAAAACAGTGTAAGATATGCCATAAAACATGGTTGGAAATATATATATATCAAATCTTATATAATGAGCTCTCACCAGGAAGCAGAGTATCTCTAGCCCGAATGGCCATCTTCCTTCGAAAATCCCCAGCAGCATTCTTGTACGAAATTATCTCTTTCATGATTTTATCTTGGACTTTTATATCAGGAACCATTCTCTCTATGCAGTCATACATACCCGATTGGATACTATTATGAATATCTCCTTCAATACTATAAAAGATTTTGGGGTCAAGGTAGAACCCTGCAGCATGAAGAGGAAAATTCCAATGCTGTTCCCATCTTTGATCTATAATATTCCAGTACACCATGTATTCCTCTCTCTTAACAAGTTCCTTCTTAATTGCTTCTTTTGCTCGATACATTCCAGCATAAATAAAACCCATTGCAGGCCTCTTCTCACAACCAACCATTCTCAAAACTCGCAACAGAGGACTTGTCAAACGAACAATCAGGGTGCATGAGGACCAAAATGATTGATCCCTGTCGCTAATAAGATCTGAAATCTCCAATCCCCCTGGTTCCTTTGAATATGGGCAATCCATCCACTCTTGTGAAGTCACCATGACCTGTAAACAGTGTTTCTGATCAACCAGTCGTTTCAATGTTGTAAAGCTTGTACCAAAGCGAGTAACTCCTGGTTCCACTATATCATTGCCAAAAGTGGACCTTCTAACCATATTTAAGACTACGCTGTGATTGTATACAAACTTTGTGATGGATCTAGCTTGTTCAATTACTGCATGTATCCAATCAAGACTACCAAAATCCTCAAGGATCAGGTCCAGACAACGAGCTGCACATGGAATCCAAAACAGATTAGGGAAAGTATCAGCCAACCTTCTGCCTGCAACTACAAATTGCTCTTCACCGCTAGTAATCACTTGCACTACATCTCCTACTCCAACATCTTCTACCACTCTTCTAAGCAAATCATAAAGAGCATCTGAGGAATTTATAATCGCTGATGCGTCCACTGATTCCAAAAACACAGTTCCTTCAGGAGAGTACACCAGAAAACTAAGCATAACATTATCTAACTCCGTGTTCCACTGATCAACCAAAATAGAGCAACCAGTCCTTCCCCACGTCGCCCTGTGTTTATCAATATTATTCCTCGCCTCCTCCACCGAATTCTTCAATATCCAACTCCGAAGATCATGACACGTGGGAGGCTCCATCCCCGGACCTCCTGAAGCAATTGCATCAATCATCGGTTGAAAATAAGCCGAGTTCACTGCCTCCGGAGGTGCCCCAATATCAAACAAAAACCTCCCAATCGCCTCATGAACATAGCTATTCACTTTCCTAGAAACCAATGCACCACCATTACAAACACCATGAACACCATGGGACGACCACGAGCTTTTCCCTCTCCCCCTCTTCCTCCTATCTATACTCCTAACACTCGTCACCCCCTCTCGATTCACCAACAACCTCGATATAGGCTCAACCGAAACTCCAACCAACTGAACCGCATTATTCACATCACTCTGAGTCCCACCAAGTGAGTCCACGTCGCCATCCTGCGGGGGAGTAATGTTAGTAATTTCCTCATCTAGCTTCTGCCTATTCCTTTTCTTCACAACCACCCCATCCAAACTCTGCTGCATTAAACCCCGAACATCCGGCGGGACCCTCAAACAAGTTGAAGCATTGCCCTTTTGGCCTGCAAGGTGTTCCTTAATCCTATGAATCCCTCCACCCCTAAACAACTTGCTACAATATATACACTTGAGCTGAATTCTATCCCCACTCTTAAACATTTGGCAATGCTTCCAAGCCGGGTCATGTTTCTGTGACGTAATGGGCACAGGCTCCATTACCAAACCTGAACCCATTTCAGAAAATGTTCAACCTCAGCAAATTATCCACTGTAAAAAAAAAATAATAATAAAAAAAAATAAAAAAAAATTGGCCTAATTCATTTTCTTCTTCAATTTTTGATTCAAAGTTTCGAACTTTACCAAGCAATTCAACACAAGACAGTAACTTTACCACTGATTGAATTAAGGAAACGAAAAACTGAGAGGGAAATGAGAGACAAAGAGAGCTTACTTGTGTTTTGGTCGTGTTGGGTTGCTTCTGAGACAGAACCGAGGTTTGGGAAACAGAACCGAGTTAAGGTAGTTAAGGAGGTTATTTATAAACCGTGGGGGCGGGTGACTGGACGGGCCGGTTAGGGTTTGGTTCAGCCGGTTGTGGAGGACCAGATTTAGCCGGTGATCCGGTCAGAGATTAGTTGGAGGTTTGGATGGGTCTGGGGAAAGAGATACCTAACGTTCCGGTTGCATCGGTAACGAGCCGTGTGACTAGAGTTGAAACTCGGACCGGCGAATTGAAATGAACCGGCGATCCGTGGTAGTTATTTATCCAAGCAAAGAGGGCTGATTTTCTTTAGATGCGGTTGATGTCGCATGTTGTAAGTTGTACTGTTGTAGCATCAGGGTGAGTAAAAACTTCTTATAAAAAAAAAGGGTGAGTAAAAACTTATCATGTTACTAGCACTCTACTTACAAAGGGTATGTTGATCATCTCATACAAATATGTTATCAAAATATCATGTTCATTGCATTTAGTTGTCATGGTCTCTAAAATGATCCTCTCCTATTTATTTGTAAGTGACTAGAAATCAACATGGGGCGTTTTGATTCAAGATGTAATATGGGATAGTGGAGTAAATTAAAAAGATAGTCCAAACCTAATATAATAGAATAGTGCAGGGAAGACTAGACATCAACAGAGTTTTATTTTAGGATGTAATATGGGTTAGTGAATTAAATTAAATTTTGTCGTTCAAACCCAATAGAATAGTGAAATTAAATTGAAATGCAAGGAAGGAGTAAGGTTTGGGTTATGGTCTGCGACGATAGGGTAGAGTCCATCGTAACAAAAGCTTAGGTAGAGACATAGAGTACTACTTTAAGATATGAAGCTTGTATTGAGGTTTGGGTTCTGGTTTGGGGCGATAAGATAACTCCCAAGTAAACAAGAAATTGGTCTATGATCAATTTAGCTCTTCCTCCAATTTTACAAAAGCTTAGGTAAAGTACTACTTTAAGTCGATGGAGCTTTTATGGAGCCGTTGAAAAGGTGTACTTCACCTTTAAAAGTGTTAGGAGTGTGCTATAAACCACAAAATAATATTGATAAATTGGGCCGATATGAGATTTGTCAATACAATTTTTTTGTCTGGAATTAAAAAACAAAGGTCCTGAAAGACCCAATACAGTAATAATATTTGAAATTTTGAAATACATGAGATATACGTGAACTTCAAACTTCTTTATTTGAGTCCCAACTTACAACAGTTTATGGCTTTGAGTTCGTGCGCTTGTTGAATAATGCATGTGTGAGTGTGTTACGACTTGCTACCCTCATTCCTGATTAAAAAAAAATATTAACTTCTTTTCTTTGAGAATTAAAGAAGTTTGAAAGATTCTAAGCATTTTCTCATTTACCTTTTTTCCCGAAGTCTTCATCAAGGATAAAATGGTTAGCTTATGAACTTTTACCAAAGAAAATTTGATGTCATAAGAGATTTTACCAACAAAGTCTCGTTGGCATTAATCTCTCACCCTGCTCCATATCGAGGCAATGCCACTCATGGCTGAATTGGCACAGGCAATGATTTCAATACCCTATTTGCGAATTTCATTAGGGTTCTTTCCATGGCCGATTCCCCTCCATTTGGTGTCTTCTTCGTATGCAACCCACTGGCTCTCAAAGGTACCTGAACAACTTTCCGGCATGGAACAAAGGAGAGTTGCTCTTTTGTTCACTTCTTTTTTTCCCAGACAAGGCTCATGTTCCATAAGACTAGCAGATCCAACCCACAATAAATTTGGTATTCTATAGTGAGACTCTGAGCAAAAGAGCATGGAACCTCATGCTAAAGACGAACTAAAGTTGGAGACTTTACTAAGTTGCCACGCTGATTTCAGTCCAAGAAACGAAACCTTTTTTACACGCAAGTGGATTTTCACTTTTAGCAAACTTTTACAAAGTAAAAATTGCAACTCTTGCAATTGGTAACCGTTAGAACATGTGCAGTTGGTTCTTTAAAGTTACCACTCCTTTCATGCTAGCGTGAAAGAAGGAATCGCCTATATAAAACTCCCCGATCCAGCTTCATTGTTCATATCATATCATCAGATGCCAATCTCACAAGTCCTCTGTTTCCTCTGCTTCCTCATCTCCCTCTCCTTCACTGGTATAATCTCATAAACTTATTTTCTATAGAAGTTTCTGAATTTACAAGGATTTAAAAGGCTTGCATTGTAACATTATCATTGTTGTATCAATGTGTTGCAGATGGGACTCAACTCATCATAGTGAACAACTGCAAGGACAGCATATGGCCCGGGATCCTCGGCACTGCAGGCCACCCTACTCCTCTAGACGGCGGCTTCCATCTTCCTAGTGGCGAGCAACTCCTTCTTGAAGTTCCTCAAAACTGGTCTGGAAGAATCTGGGGGAGGCAAGGCTGCTGCTTTGATCCAAGCACTGGCAAGGGCTCGTGCCTAACCGGTGATTGTGCCGGCCTCTTACAATGTAGGGGACTCGGTGGAGTTCCCCCTGCCACTCTTGTCGAAATGACACTTGGAACTCCTAAATCCGCCCTGCATTTCTACGATGTGAGCTTGGTTGATGGGTTCAACGTGCCTATTTCTATGGTGCCTATTGGCGGGGGTGTAGGATGTGGTGTTGCTGCTTGTGAGGCTGACTTGAATGTATGCTGCCCGCTTGCCTTGGTCATCAAGAAACGAGGTAGGGTTGTGGGTTGTAAGAGTGCTTGTTTGGCTGCAAAGACAGATAGGTACTGCTGTACTGGGGAGTTTGCAAATCCAAAGAGTTGTAAGCCTAGTGTTTTTGGGCATCTTTTTAAGGCTATTTGCCCCAGGGCTTATAGTTATGCCTTTGATGATTCTACAGGGCTTAAGACATGTGTGGCCCCTAGGTATGTCATCACATTTTGTCCCCCGAACTTGGGATGACAATGTATTGTTGTCGCTAACCGTCGATGATATGAACCTTTTGGATCTATGTTTTCTTTTGTTTCTTTTCATAGTTAAAGGATATTGTAAGAAACAGCATAAGGAAGACAGCATAGTAACTACAACAGCTTATCAGTAAATTTCATGATACCTCGGCATGAACCTAAGAGGGGCAGTTGAAAAGAAAATGTAGGCAGCAAAGAGTGATCACTCAATGAGCATCAATAATATGTCGACAGAACTATGAACTATGATTGAATAAACAAAGCATTTCATTTCATAAAACAGCAATACTGAATACGGCACAGCATTATCAAAATAACTGAAACTACTTAAAAAAGGATTCAAAGCCTTCAACGCGAAGGTTCCTTAATTGAAATAGAAAATCATCAATAGCATACATCAAGGGAAAAAACTTATGGAGGACTCCACCTGGTAACATACTTTTTGTACAGTCACGACCACAAAACTACTACCGCCTTGCTTTTTACACCCTTAAAACTTGTACACTAAATTATCTCCTCTGCAGGGGCCTCAGGTGTGTTCACCGTCTGAGCCGCGACTACTCTAAGGTATATCCTCAAACTAACAATGTACAGTTTTTAAGTACAACCAACAATCTTTATTTTCATTGCTCCTATCCATTTCAATAGACAGAGCCTTTACTAGACATGAAACAAAGAGAGAGGGGCTCATATTATCCTCAGTTAGCTGTACAACTTCATTCCCGCGCGCCCCATCTAAGCAGTAGCAGTAGCAGTAGCAGGTGGACATTGTGGAGTCAGGATGCTAATCCTCTTTTCTGTAAAACAATCAGAAATTTGTTAGTTATCTAGATAGCATAATGGCTACCATATGGCATATATAGAGAATCATCATTTAATCTTCAGCATGTCAATCAGAAGCCAGAAATTACATAGATTATTCTTATAGTGGGGAAAACCCAAAAGACGCAGAAGTATGTTTCTGAGTAATATGTTCCATCACTCCTGGTATAATTGATACATCTAAATTTTGTACCACAACTGGTATTTCATGAAAGACAAGATATGCGGCGGTGCATGCTAATAGAGATTCAGCACATGAATAGGAAAGATATATGTGTGTTTTATATAATTCATATACATATATATACGTGTGTAGGCATATGCCTGTTCTGGAGTATGGTAGTTGATCACTAGTTTCTATAATGTCTGCAAGTGTAGTAGAGCACTCATACTGAAAGCACCATTAACATGAGATGCAATACAATCAGATAGACGTAGAGCATATGAAGTTTGCATCTCAGGTACAAACAAAGGCAAAGAACAGAATTGGAAACAAAGACAAAAGAGAAAAGAAACAGTACCTCCAGCAGCAACAAGTTTCTCTACACGTGCAACTATATGCTTCCCATAAGTATACTTCTTCAGAGCATTCAGATGAACCTTAATACGGTTAAGGATTAGCTCAAGTTGCTGGTCATCACAAGTTTCCAAAACTTTTTGTACAACATAATTTGCGAACTGGTCCTTCATCATTGCCTAGACACATAGAAAGAAGTTGAAGATGGGATATTAGCAGTTGACATAATCGTGAAATTACATATCCTTAACTCCTAGAAAAATCATTATCAGAGCTACACAATATCAGCTAGTGGAATATCTCACAACAAGAAACAAAAATAATAATAATACAAAACCTTCGACATGTACAAGATGTATGGAAATCTGGCAAAACACTGCAATCTTTGGGGAAGAAGAGAAAGAAAATAAAGAGAAGAAATAGATTGGCCTCGTTAAACTAAAGTAAAAGGATCACCCTTAATCAGTAACAGTTCAGTATCAAAAAGTCACATTATACGGAAGGATGTAATTCATTGTTTAGCAAGATGGATAGATACACCAACCCATGACATAAATCTAATCATCATATTAAGCATAGGAACAACACACAATACAAACAGTATGACCAACTATCTAAATGATATCAGGAAGTAAGCCAATGAGTTCACTTGGTTTTCGACCAGTTAGTTTCACCCATTGTTAACCTAAAGGACCACCAACTTAGGTAATTGTGTAATCAAAAGATCTGGGAAGTGTATGGAACAGCCCCACAAGATGTAAACTTAGCTACAGCGTCAAATATTTGAAGATTGATCAATGAGAAGACAGGAATTATAACTATAATTAGGATAAGTGAATATCTTCAGAAAATGTTCATGCTTTAAACTTATAGAGCCAAATAAGGGACCAACCTGAAGGGGTTCGTTTTCATCAGTGGTACCAAGCATCTCAGTGACAAGGGCCTGGCGCTCAGCAAGAGTTCCAAAAGTTAAACACTTTTCTATAACATTGGAGGCAAATTTCTGCTGGCTCATTTGAACAATCTGCCCAGTTAGCTTCCTAATTATATCTGAGCGCTCATCTGGCTTTCCATGCTCCAGCACATGCTGTAAAATTACAAACCCACAATTAATAACCAAGTTCAATGTAAAAGATAGACAGGTGAATGTAGCAACAGAAGGGGGTAATATAATATTTTTCATTTTCAAAATTATTCACAAATTACAATATATGAGTGGTGAAGGTGGGTAGTTAGCCGCCAGGTGCACTTCAAGTAAACATTAAACAATCAGCTTATAGCACTTTGATTTAACTGTAGTCACAGCATATTTGTTGCTTCATGGTTTATGAGCAGCAAAGCTGCTTTGACATATAAAACTAATTCATAAGGTGAAGAAACAGATGCGTTTAACATGTATTCAAAGGTATTCAAAGCTGCTCAGCCATCGAGTTCAAGCACTACCAAAGTGGTATTATCGTATTTTTACTAAGTTCCAATCAATCTTTACAGTAAATCAGATGATTGTTTAGAACACCAGGAAGTCTGACCCGTACATATCATGTAGCACAGATGTTGGAATAATCAATGAGAGAAAAATGTAATATCATTAACCAACATTATGATTTATAATTAAGCTTCAACCTTAAAAGCATGGCCACTAAATCAGGAGTTCTTTATGGTACAATATCAAGAACGTGACTGAATCTTGAATTATTATTTAACCCTCCCACTATTGATAGGTCACAAGTACTTAATGAACCAACCAAAGTTGGGCTTAAGATGAGAAGTAAAATGTGGAAGATATTAAGCAGGTACCATGTAATCAGTATCCAACCCCAGAAGCTTAATGTATCTAAAGAGGTCCAATGATGCTGTGGAATCTATCTAGGCAAAGTGGGATTATTCTTGAAGATGATATGAAAAGATTTAAGTTTCCTAGAAATACAACAAACCTGTACAACATAATTTCCATACTGATCTTGTGCCAAAGTGCAAACAGCATGCAGAATCTCATCCATCATTATCTGCTGTGTGTTGGGATCATGGCAGTGCTCCAAAATTCTCTGTTAGATTAAAAATTATATTATTAAGAATCACAAGTTACACGGTAAAAGATTGCCGGGCATGCACATCCAAACATGATTGGGAAATGGATATTACCTGTATGACACGACAACCATATGGATGAGTTGACAGTGTCACAACCTGATCATAAAAGGTTGAAACAACAAACTGGATAGCATCTTCAGGTATACATTCAATACACTTCTGGATGACATGGTTCCCATTCTGATCACGAACACAACGCATAATGTGTCCATCCAGTTCTGTGACCATTTGAGTCTGCTGGTCCAGATCAACAACTTCTATAGCCTAAAAAATAAAAACGACAGTGGATCAAACTCATATTCTATGGCATGCATCTCATGTGATAGTGCACATCTTTTTACAGACTTTCACTGAACACTGTAAACAAAATTTTGTACTACAATGTAAGTCAAGTTTAGATGATCTATACCTAAGGTCATATCCCACTTCCATGGAAATAACTGGAGAAAATCTTAAAAAGTAGCGTTCTAGCATAAAAACCTCCCCCCCCCCCCCCCCCAACAAAACAAAGAAACAAAAAAACACTCCCAGAAGTTCATAACCCAACTTTGCTGCCCCACAAGTTCATAACCAACTTGTAAAAGGTATGATACCGGTTTTATACACAAGAAACCGAAATAGTAATATGACATGTAACTGCCAGAACTAACTGAACGTACCTTCTGGATCACTCGACAGCCATACATTTGAAGGCTTAGGGTCAGCACATGCCCAGTGAGCTGATCAGCGAGTTCTCTAATTTGTGCTGCAGAACCATGCTCGAAAAACTGAACACAAAATGCAAAAGTTAGCCAGATAAAGAACTATTAAATATCTCTTTTCAAACCCTGCACATCACACTAGTACACATAACATATGCAACTGGCACAGAAGGGTATATCAATCTAAGGAGGAGGGTGAAATCACCTTCTGAATCACATAATTACCGAACACATCGGTCATCAAAGAGAGGGCTTGGGGCATAATTTCATCAAAAACCATGTTCTTTTCTTCGGTTGTGGCAGTTTCAAGCTTCTGTTGAATGAACCGACTCCCATACTGGTCCGCACTGTTCACAAAACTAAATGAGTAAATTACATAGAAGAGATACTGGAAAGAATTAAAGGGAAGATATATACCTGAACTCAACAACATGGCCAGAAATTTCTGAAAGTTCAAAACATTTAGTCTTATTGCTCTTGAACTCATCCAGCAAAGAGGATGCAAAACTATCATCGAAGTTTCCACCAGTTTCTGAGTGCCAAGCTCCCATGAGACCTCCACTCATGTTCCTCATCCCCGAAGAAAAACGTATGTTCCTGTCACTATGCCTAACAGGACTACCTGGTCCCACGGGAGAGTTTGGGAGAAGGGGGTTTCCAGAATAAGACATGCCGAGCCCAAATGCTGGATTTCCATAATAACCATGATTCAAGCTACCAGATTTACCCATGTAGGGAGCACCAAACTGTGACTTTTGAGGCGAAAGCAATTGTCCCAGATAAGCTTTCTGCAGCCCCAGCAAGTCCATATACATGCCTTCTCTGTCTGCTGTGGGGTCATGAAGGGATGCAAGCTGTGCAGCAGCAGCATACTCATTTGATCTTAGATACTGCATATACAAAGGATCCATCAGGGGCATCTGAAGAGCACCCCCGGCAGTGTGATTTCCACCCCTGCCCATACTCTGCAACTCAGCAGCTGCAGCCAACAAATTTGGTCCCAGAGACATACCTCCTCCAAAAGCTCCAGAGTCCAAGCCACTCATTGCAGAGGCAGCAGCAGCATTTTCAAACAAGGGTGGTAAATTACCATTACCCAGTGGGCTCCCCATCATAGAGGGTGACGATGGACTAACAGGATACCCAGCCAACCCATAGTTCGCATATGAGGAATTCATATTGTCTACATTCTGATAATGAGAGACTGAGCTTCCTCTGCCATTAAGAGCTGGTAAAGAGGGTCCTCTCAAGTATGAGTTAGCAGATGATACAGCAGGATTATTAATTTCAGCTAGCCCATCGGACATCAATGAAGGGTTGTTCTGATCCCTCCCAAATCCACTACCTTTGGCCATATTCTGATAAGAGTTTTTGGTAGACTGGGAAACAGAATGCAGATGGGACTTGTTCATATATGAATTTTGTTTGATATGGTTCCGATCCCCTTGCATATCAAAGTGGTTATCACCTTGAATCTGTGAATGTGCAAGATTCTCTTCATGCATCCTGCCGTTCTTTGACAGGTTCATACCAGATAATGCAGCAACCAGATCTGCAGACTCATTCACATTGGCTGTGATGCCATTATACGTATTTTGACCACTGACATTATTTTTATCAGTGGAAGAAGCTCTTCCTCCTCCAACAGTTGGAATCCGAGGACTAGGAGCCCTAGATACAAGCTGAGGATCTGGTGTGGTGCTTCTTGACAGTGAACCACCTAGAGCAGAAGCATAAGTATGAGAACCCGAGGAACCGAAGTTCTGGGCAGCAGAAAAACCCTGCTTATTTCCACCAGAGCGCAAAGCATCTAAAGCTGCCAGATCACGATGCATCTGAGCATACTGGGTGTCTGAAGTTTCAACACCATCATCAAACGCATTCCGGCTAGCTGGGCGAGAAGGGTGCCTTGAGCCACTTGTATTCTGTATATCATCCTGCATCCAAATACCAAAGTTAAAGACCACAGCTTTGATGAAAATACTCAAATAAACTTAGGCAAAAAACCGTAGACAATCAAAGTTAACCAGGGAAACTTCACAAAACGAAGGTACCACATGAACAAATCCCAAAGCAACCCCAACTCGTGGAATTAGTCTCATCAATTAACAACTCAGAAGCAACTACATAGTTTCAAAAACTTGGTCTGCTTTATAAGAACGAATAACATGTACACTAAGGTTGAAACATAATATCTCAATAGCAGTTCTCATCATAAACACAAACAAACAACTTCATCAACATACAAAGATTCAGATAACAAAGAACACCATTCAAGATAGCAGCTTTACTCGATTAGTACTACACACATCGAACCACCATACAAAGATTCAGATAACAACAAACACAACCATTCAAGATAAACAACTTTCCCCAACTAGTTCAACAACACATAAGAACAATCAGATAACAACACATCAAAACCATTAAAGATCAAAACTTTACTAAACCCTTCACCTGAAGAATCTCCGCAATACTCTTCTGCCTACTCCCAAGCCCCAACCCGGGCAACCCAATCAGCCCATCTCCTCCCCACTCTCCATTCCTTGCCGCCGCCCCATTCTCCGGCTGCACCGAAAAAAGCGAACCTTCACCACCACCCCTCCTGCCTTTCCTCCTATCCCCAATGCCTCCAACCCCAGACCCTCCTCCGCCGCCGCCCCGCTGCGCAAACCGCCACTCCTCCTTGGACCTCATCGGCGGCGGCAGCCGCGGATTGAGATTGACATTTGCATAGTAAAACTTATGATAAGCCGGATCAGACCGGAGCTCCTCCTCGGTGTTAACGTCGTCTACAAGGCCGCCGACGGCGTTCAGGGACCCTTCAACGGTTGGTGGGGCCGACCCACTTCGATATGGATTGAGCTCCTTCTCTCTGTCACTCACTTCTTGCCTCTGCTGACGAATTAACAGACTCAAATCTTCACTGTAATCGCCGCCGTTGTTCTTGAGCATGGATCGCATTGACATCTCGGACATCATCTTCGAATACGTATCAGTAACCATGTCAGACACAACTGTAAGAACTCATCAAACCCAGAAAGAAACAGATAAAAAGATTGAAGCTTTGGGTTGGGTTTCAGCTGAAACAGAACAACCCAACTGGGATTATGGCTCAGGGTCAATAGAAAGATGGGTTTTTTTAGTCAAAGAAGTGATTTTTATGAGGATCGGAAGAGCTTGGATGATCAAAAATGGAGGTGAGACATTTTTGGTTTTGGTTTGGTTTTTGCTGAGGAGCGAAAGAGAAAAGAGGGAGGGAGACAGTGAAGTGAGGAAGAGGGCAATGATAAGCACGAGCAGTGGGGGGGTCTGAGCCGTTGGATGTGCGGATTGACGGCTAGGATTTGTTTACTACAGAGAGGTGTTTTAGGGTTCTATATATTTCATGGACTAACTGCTGCCTGTTTTCTTTTTGGGCTTAAGTTCTTTGGATTATCATGTTAAGCATGTTTTTGGTCTTAATAGATATATGCACGTTTTAGATTTTTTCTTTAGGGTTTCCTGTATTTGGGTGGAAGCAATATCAATACGTATATTCTTGTAGTCAATACCAGATTTGGGAATCTACGTATCTTGTGATCACATGAGGTAAATAATCTTAAGGCCTAGTCCACTGATACTCTTCTTCGTTCTCTAATGTCAAACATGGGACGTGTAATTCAAATATAGTAAATCTCGCTCGAACCGTTATTATTTTTTTCGTACGCTTATTTTTATCAAAAAATATATACCGAATGTTTCCATTCCGTCAAGTTCGGCGCTAATAAGCTTTGTATTGTTTGATTTTTTCTTGTATACACTGAACCTTAGATTTTTACTATATGATGGACTTATTACTGCTTCTTCATCTTGCCTTTAAAATGAGGAAGGTAATATGATGGGATCCAAAAAGATAGCCAATATCAGAGTTCATTCTTGATTACCTTGGTCGGGGTTGATTAATTCTTTATGTCCGAAATCATGAATTGGATATTTCATACAAAATTCTCAAATCTTTGGTTTTAATATTTTGATTCAGTGTCCATATAGTAATTTGTATATACATTAAATGTTGAATGTGTTCTAAAATCTTTTATACGAAACGTTACTAGTTAGGAAATGCGAGTTATAATTTGATTCAATGTCCTGTAAAGATTCTGTTAAACTATTAAATTGTTTTGTAAAGTAAAACTAGTAGTAGTAACTTCGCCATATTCATCTTCTACGTTTATCCGGTCAAAAGCACATTACACCATCATCATATCTTGTAGAGTTTATAACATCACTCTTATTTTGGGGGGAGAGGGGATTTATCATTACAAAGACCTCTCCTTGAAGCTCAAGAGGGTTGTCTGTGTTGCAGAAAAAGATCAGGTTTGTTGTTGCACTCGTTCTGTTCCGCCACGTCATGATGAACATATAACAAAATATTTATTTTTGGAATTGTCATTTTTGGTCGCTTGCTTTGTTTTTCTCTGCAACCTGCAGACCCTTGTTGTACTTATGTCACGTTTGCAAGTGCCATTTCCGAATTGGGGTGATGATGCTTATCTTCTTCTTCTTGATAATATGAAACAGTAAATTCTTCCAACGAATTTAATTAGCTAGAAATAACTAATTGGACTGAAAACTAAAGGAATATTTAAGGTGCATCGAAAGCTTATGTTACCAACTGCAGTAATGAGATCATTTAGTTTGTTCATAACTTGTACGTTGCGTAACATTTTGTTGACAAGGCTAGCTCGATAGTATTCAAGACGGGAGTCATTATCGTAGGCATTATTAGGTTAGAAATTATGCATATAATGGTTAGTACAATTGAATACATGCATATAGTTTGTCTATAGTTTTGTTTTAAAGGTAAATAAACATGATTTAGATATAATTTCATGTCATTTTTAAGTTAAAAGAATGTTTAATATTTCGATCATGTATCTTCACAAAATCATAAATATAACGATTTATTAATGAGATGAAACAAAACAAAAAAAAACATAAACCGGAGTTTTTGTATATGCATATCCTCCAAAGTCCAAACTTTGCATACTTTTCAACCCACAGACTCGTACTGATCAAATTTGTTGCAACACTATAGCAAATTTGAGCAAACATGTCAATAAGTTCTCAACCTAACTATACTATACATTTTTCCATTTCACATTGTGAATTTGTAATTAAAATTACACAAGCTAGCTGCACTCCTGCAGCTAGCCACCCACTATAATTAAAAAGCCTGTGGAATATAAACTTTCAGTGAATGCAGGGAAACCAGCCAACAAAAAAAACCCAGACCACGGTCTAAAGATTAAAGAAGAAGATGCCCTTTTCTTGTTTGAATACACTATACACATTCACTCTCCCACAGAGAGAGAGAGAGAGAGAGAGAGAGAGAGAGAGAGAGAGAGTCTTAGTTAATTGGTTTAGATTTACTAACAAGCTAGCTAGGGTTTAGCACAAGAAGAAGAACAAAGAAGAAGAAGACATGTGAAGCTCGATGATGTGAGTCTTTGTTTTTCTGGATAGAAAGCTCGATCGATGATGCGAGTCGAGGTCGTTGATCAGTCTCACTCCATGGATTAGGGTTTAGGAAGCTCACGTGACTTGTCTGTGCTTCCTTCTACACGAATCATTATGATGATGGACTCCACGTACGTACGTTACTTCGTGTACAGCAATAATCAAATCCAAAATATCATACCCTGCAGATTAAGGCTAGGTTAACCCGCGAATCTCAAACCCTAGATTAGTTTTGCATAAACATTTTGATTAGGAGAATATCTGGATTTTTCTAATACTACAGTAGTTAAGACTTAAGCGTCTGAGGCTGTTAGTATTACTATATCAGCAGAGGCAGGTTTATTAGCAGGAAAGAAATTAAGATGAGAGGCATTTGTTTATGTTATCCTTCATTCCAGTATTTCAGTGTGGTACTCGATTGGTAGTGCATATAAAATTGAAAATGAGAGGGTGAGGCAGAGCCTCGAAATTTGGCAGACCGCAATTCATGCCTGATGTGCGTGTTACCTAGACCTTAGCCGATATGCTGAATTCACACAGATATTTTGTATGAGAATCATTAGATTAGGGTTTACAACAGAACGTACCCCTCCAAAGTCCAGCCCATTCGGTTAAACAAGGGCTTGGGATATAGATGTAAGGCATGGTCTGTTGGGTCGACTACTTTGGGCTCCCAACTTTTAAACCTGACGTCACTATATGCAAAGTTGCAACACTTGCAAAGACACCACGTTTGGAACAATTGAGGGTTTATCGAATCGATTAATTACAATGAGTTATATATGGAATCAAACACTCGCAGAGACACCAAGGCACCTTTACAAATGAACGATCACACTAGAGTTCAGAATGTAAATCCATACTGTCACACTAAACAAAATAAAGATTGACTAAAACAGAACGTCTTTTGTAAGCTGGCAAACGCATGCAATTAGATTTTTATTAATCATGGACCTGGCATGTATCAATGCTTTTGCAAGTCGTGCCTAACTTTCAATTCATAACGCTATGTAGCTATGAGATTTATATGAGATTTATGTTCATGACCGATTGTCCATGGACGATTTGAACAAGTGTGTTATGGACCATTGTGAACTCTCTTGGAGATTTGATTGGTACTAATTAAACCGTACTCTTTTGTGGTCTATCTCGATTGTGCTAGAGACAATTAGGACGAACCCGGCCAATTTGAAATGGGGTTTAATTAATCTAAATCAATTCACTCTTAACTAATGAACGCTAGCTAAAAAATGCCACTTGTATCTCCTCAGAAGGATTTGAATACTCTTTCGTCACCCTTGCTGAGTTAAGGGCTACGTTGCATGGAATCGGAAGCGGAAACGTGGAAGCGAAGCGTTTAGAAGCGCGGAAGCGTTTTTTTTCAAAATTTATTAGAAGCGGAAGCGTTCTGGAAACGTCGAAATAAAATAATACATATATATATATATTTAATTATACAAAAATTAATAATTAGTTTTGGCCCATTTAATCCGGGCCCGGCCCGGTAATATATATTAAGACTATTTTTTCTTTTTAACTTGTATATAGTGGCTTCATGTGAGCCGTTTGATTGATCAAAGACTAACCTTAAATATATAAACATAAGCTACAACCCTCTTATCTCTTTCACGTGAACCCAGAGCCCCAATTCTCTTTTTTTTCCTCTTCACTCTCTGATAAGCCTCAGCCTTAATTTCTTCACCATCTCCTTCATCTCGGCGTCATCAAATAGGGAGAGAATTAGATCTTGAAAATCAGAGGGCACCTATGGAGATCGAGCATCGACGTTCTTTGATTTGTGTTCTTTGTCGGACGTCGGCGACTGTGGAGGACTGGCGAGCCTTAGACCTCCAAAGATTCTTACGCACGTCGTCGTTTTGGATATGGTTTTCGAGGTCTTCGTGTTCTTCTTCTTCGAGATTCAAGTCTTCGTATGTTATGTTTGACACCAAGGATCACATGCAGTTTGCTAGTTTATCATTTGAGATGTTATGATCATCATCATTTTGTATTTTGGGCTGGGTGGTATTTGGTTTCGAATTTGGACGCTTCCGGATCAAAATTGCACGCTTCCGAATTGGAAGCTCGCGCTTCCGTCGCGCTCCCAAACAGCCTTTTTCCAGGAAACGCGATTCCATGTGCTTCCGATCGCTTCCGACACGATTCCGCTTCGGAAGCGCGAATCGTGGGCAGAGCCACGCTTCCATGCTTCCTAGGTTAAGGGTGGTTTTCATCGTCTTCAAACCAAACCTTCACCTAACTATAGCTTTGAGCCCAAACATAACATATTGCGTGTCAACTTCATAATCAGCATATTCGTACGCAAAAATTTAGCGACACAAGGTTCAGTTTTCTGATCTAACTCTAGCTTGTTTAATTCTTCTTGATTACGAGCTTTGTATATATAATGTATGCAGCTCTGAGATCAATGACACTTGGGGTGACTTGGCCAACACGATCATTTTTATAACTTATAAGCACTGGGTTTGGCAATGTGCTTAGTTAGTGTAACTAATTAAGTAATTAACCAGCCATGCATCCACACAAGAGCATTTCGCGGACAAAAATAAGACCCTTGTGAAGTCCCAGTACTGTTCGGTCTGATTACTTGGTCAGGCCAAGCACACTTTCAGAAAATATTTGCAATTTTTTTCGATGGGTAGAAACAAAATTGTAACGAAAAATCTTGATAATTTTTTAACTGGGTCCGCTAATTAAAACAAATAGTACGAGAAATGGTACCACACACACATTAATGCCGAGACTTTTTTATGATAAAACCTCATACCCGTTTCTACACCAGGTAGCTAAAATGGGGAGAGTATCGGCATTATTGGACCAGTGTGTGGGATCCGTTGAGTCTCGTCGACCGCTTCCACATAACAAAACATAATTTAAAAAAGTAAAACTCCGGCCAGCAGATTATTTTGCGATTTGCAAAAATGTTTAGAGAATAATTAATTTTACATCAGAGTTTTGTTTGTAATTTTAAACCGTAACAAGATGAAGCATTATATATCATTAGCAAAACAAAAGGAGTAAACCAAAAGTCAGTGGCTAAATGCACCATTTGGTATCGAGACGAGTCTGTGTGTGTGTCAATGTACTCGATCGTAAACGTACAGAAACAACCAGCTTGTCAATCTGCTTCTGCATATCATACATGCAAGTTTTGTTATTCTGTACAAGTTGACAATGCAGCTTTTTATTTTGGTCTGAATTGACGAAAGAATGATGCATCCTTATAGAAAACCCTAAAAGAGATCGCCATTCGAAATTTCTTAGAAATTTCGATAACGCAATAGCATCATATTTGGGTGGTAAGTTTTGTCACACCTACAAACATTACCCAAAGCTTATATAACAAGAATGAACCAACATGTTCATGTCGCGTCACCATTATTGAAATGTAAAGAAACTAAGTAAGCGACCTACCTAAGTAGAAATAACCAATTAGGTGTAAACGAGTGGACTTTGTCATCACTGCAGAACGTTGTTGTTGGGGTTAAGTAATCGATCATTTGTGTATATATAACATTGCGTATAATCCTCTTTTCCTTGCAGATACATCTACTCAGAACCCAAAGAGTGATTAATACAGATTTAGTTTAACCAAGTTTGGTAAACTGTTTAAACTGCTTTAGAGTGCCTTATAAACTGGGAAAATAGAAAACCCATGCAAGAAAAGTTACACATGCAGATGGAGATGGATCAGTCTTCGGTTGTTTCAGAGCTAGAAGGGACACTCCTCAAGGACCCCGATCCCTTCTCCTACTTCATGTTGGTCGCATTCGAGGCGTCGGGGTTGCTCCGGTTCGCCTTGCTGCTAGTTATGTGGCCGGTGATTAAGTTTCTCGAGATGATAGGTAGGGAGGAGGCGGGGCTGAAGCTAATGATATTTGTTGCGGTTGCTGGAGTTCGCGAATCGGAGATCAAATCAGTGGCGCGAGCTGTGCTGCCGAAGTTTTGCGTGGAGGATGTCGATATGGAGGCGTGGAAGGTGTTCAGTTCTTGTGATCAGCGGGTTGTAGTGACGAAGATGCCGAGGATAATGGTGGAGAGGTTTGTGAAGGAGCACTTGCGTGCTGATGAAGTTGTTGGCTGTGAGCTGGTTGTGAACCGGTTTGGGTTAGCCACAGGTTTCGTTAAGGGTGAAATTGGATCCAGTCATTTCTGTGACAGGGTAGGCAAGCTGGTTGCAGAGAAATTAACACAACCTACATTAGGGTTGGGAAGACCTACCTCATCAAGTTCTTCGTTTTTATCACTATGCAAGGTTAGGTCATTAATATTTGCTAATATATGGCCAACATTTCATAATTTAAGTAGAAAACAGTTTCCTTGTAACTTATCTCATGTACAGAAAAATTATCTAACAACTTTAATTTTTCCTCATTGAAAACTGGCTTGGCTACAGGAACAAATGCACCCACCATTCATGATGACCAACCAAAAAGACGAACAACAGCTCCTCCGCCCTCTCCCGGTGATCTTCCACGACGGCCGACTAGTGAAGCGCCCGACGCCATCCACCGCTCTCTTAATCCTCCTCTGGATGCCCCTAGGCATCTTACTAGCCTTCATCCGCATAACAGTGGGCTTGATGTTGCCAATGTGGGCTAAACCCGCGATGTCCCGGTTACTTGGCGGCAAAGTCATCGTTAAAGGCAAACCCCCACCCCCACCAGCAGTCCCCGGAAACAACAACTCCGGCGTACTATTTGTCTGCACTCACCGAACCCTAATGGACCCCGTCGTATTGTCCACCGTACTCGGCCGTAAAATCCCAGCCGTCACATACTCCGTCTCTCGATTCTCCGAGATCCTATCCCCGATCCCCACAATCCGATTAACCCGAATCCGACACGTCGACGCCGAGAAAATCAAGCGTGAACTGACTAAAGGAGACCTAGTGGTCTGCCCCGAAGGAACGACGTGTCGTGAGCCTTTCCTCTTGAGATTCAGCGCACTCTTTGCCGAGCTCACAGACCGAATAGTCCCCGTGGCCATGAACTATAGGGTAGGGTTCTTTCATGCAACCACCGCCAAGGGTTGCAAAGCTTTGGATCCCATTTTCTTCTTCATGAACCCTAGACCGGTATATGAGGTCACTTTCTTGAACCAGTTGCCGATGGAAGCTACGTGTTCGTCGGGGAAGAGTCCTCATGATGTTGCTAATTACGTGCAGAGGATCTTGGCTGCAACGTTAGGGTTTGAGTGCACGAACTTCACCAGAAAGGACAAGTACACAGTGCTCGCCGGGAACGATGGAACCGTCAAATATACTTCTTTGGTCGACGGAGTTAAGAAAGTGGTGAAGACCTTTATGCCGTTTAACACAAAGACGAGGAAGGAATAATGATTCGTCGTTTGGTTTAGTGTTGGGTCTGTGAATTTTTCTTTTTTTGAGGGATATTTATTCTTTTCTGCCGTGTAGAAATAAAGTACGTACCAGTGTAATATGGATGATGGTTGATATGGTTTTATTTGTAGGAAAACCTTGTTTGTAAATTGCTTTGGGTCTTGCAATTAACAGAAGACATTTGATTTGGTAGATTAATTAACTCTGGTCATCCTAATTTGGGTTTGGCGCCTTGATGAGGATGGTGATCGAATGTAAACATGAACTCCAAGTTTCCAACAATAACAACACCCAGAAATTTCGACAATAAAAACACCCAGAAATATACAAATATACATATTTTGGTGGAAATGGTTAGGCTGGTTTTAGCAGATGATTAACCCCAGACCTATTTGGTTTGGTGAGACTGATTTGGAATTTCAGTTCCCTTTGGTAATTGGCGTCTTTTTGAAGTGCTGGGCAATTCACGTACATGCGTTAAAGTTCAAGTAAGCTGAACAACGATAAACATAGTTGTCTCTTGAGAAGGAAGAATGAAAAAAAGAAGAATGCGATGGGCAGCCTCGTTGCTCATGACTCATGAGTACTGAGTCAGCTAGTTTGACGTGGCACGTTGAACGCCTAGCCAAGCCATTCGCTAGCCTAGGCGCCTAGCCCCCAAGCTTGCGCAACCGCAATTAGATTCTGTCTACTTTTTATTCTTGTCTACGTCAAAAAATTCATTTTGTAAAATCCATTAGTCCAATCAAAATGCTTTTTTTATTTTATTTTTTATTTTTAATATTTTCGATGTTAGGGAAGTCTCTTGTGTTTTTTTCTCACTTAAACCATAATTTCAAGGGATTCAATCATACAATATGTAATTGAATATTGCATACTGCTCCTTATCACACTATCAGGACAAGCACTTTAACCGACGAAAAAATTTCGTCGGCCTGTTATCCTAATTCGTCGGCTAAGATCTTAGCCGACGAGCCTTCGTCTGCTATAGTGTCGTCGGGAAAAGGTCGTCAGCGATAGCTTTAGCCGACAAACCTAGATACCGTCGTCGGCTATTGTCCAGACTTTAGCCGACGAACTACTTTGTCGTCGGCTTTTATTCATGCATTTAAGCCGACAAAAATATTTCGTCGGCTATTAATGCTCCATACTTTATCCGACGAAATAGGGCGTCGTCGGCTATACTTCCAGACTTCAGCCGACATAACAGAAATATTCGTCGGCTTTACTCCCAGACTTTAGCCGACGAATTCCGTCGGCTAAAGTATTTAATTAAAAAATTAAAAATAACTATAGCCGATGAAATAGAGTCTGTTTCGTCGGCTTTAGTAGGGTTTAGCCGACGAAACATGCCATAATTCGTCGGCTAAACCCTATGGAAAAAAAATAAAAAATACTATAGCCGACGAATTGTGGCATGTTTCGTCGGCTATAACTCCATTCCAGTAAAAAAAAATACGCGAAATTTCTAAATTACCATTCCAAGCAAGCTGCAAAATACACCAAAACAATTCCATATATATAACCAACAAGAAGCACATAAAAATATATAAGGTATCAACTACACAAAATCTAAATGGTCTACATCAATATCCGATTCTGGGGCTTGCTGGTGAGGAGATTGCGGCGGCAGAGGTAACTGTATAGGCGCAGATATGGGCGGAGGTGGAAGTCCCTGAAGCTAGGCAGCTGTAAAATCCTGGAAGTACTGGAACATCTACTGATGCTGGGCCTGCTGGGAGGCATGTAGGGCTCTAGCATAGGCTCTATATTCGGCGATCTGGGCGGCATGAGCGGCAGCCCGAGCAGCATGAGCGTCAGCCTGAGCGGCTTGCTGTTCTCGTAGTCTCTCAACTTCTGACTCTAGCTGAGTCGTCCTGCTGCTGGTCGAGGCTATCTTTCGTTGAAATCCTGGAGTGGTCTTCAGGACCCCCTGGCCCTTCTTTCCTAGACCCCGGCAGTAGAAGTTGTTTTCTCGCGGTGGGAAGGCTGTGCCCATGATCCTCGCCCCAACCCTCGGATCTGAAGTGTCGATCCGGGAAATGGCTTCGGACATCTCTTCCTCCTGCGTGCCCGGCCATGTCTCCATCACTATAGCACTCATCACCTCGTCACTAGCCTCCCTCACCTTTGCCTAATTGGATAGAAAAAAAATTATTAATTAACATTTTGACATATATATATAAGTAAAATTAAAAATTTTGTAAAAATGAAAGATTACTTACTATATCCTCCTGGGAGTCAGGATATGCTTTCTCGTATGTATAGACGTACGGGTTGACTTCTGGATGTTCCCTGGCCACCTCGTCCATGAAGACAGCGAACGGTCTAGAACCGGCATGATGGTTCCTTGTGTTGCGTTGCCGGTTCTGAGCGTTCGCCCGGGAAACCGCCTTCAAAGAAAAAACAAAACTATTAGTAAAATATTTAAAAACACACGTACTTAATGACAAATTCACTAATTAATTTATTTAAATACCTGTTTACGTGGGTTGTTGAATTCTGATGTCAGAAGCCAACGCCACTCGTACTCTCTGTACTGGAACTCAGCAAGGGTAGCAGAACGTGCGTTCCCGTACGTAGTCCAATGAGTCCGCAGCTCGTTCTTCCACTCCTTGTACCTACATATACAACAAAAATATTAGAAATATTATTAATATGACATACAATTTTGTTTTTTCATTAATCCCAACGTACCTTCCCCCATGCACAATGTTCGCCCAGCTGCTCTTCAAGGGCTCAAGAACCTCAAACCACACATGTATTTAACCGTTTATTAGTTTAGTTTTTCGAGAAATCTAAACTATAATACATAATATTATTAAGGCATTTTTTAAACTCACTAACATCGCGTTGTGGACCATGTCCTTAACCTCTTGCGGGACCTCGCCCCAGTCTAACCACAACATGGGGACTCTATCCCTAATGAGTGCTCCCGCACGGCTGGAGTACGTCCTCGACTTCCCGCTCGATACTACGTCGCCATCCTCGTCAGTACCGATGACAATCTTCCCTGAGGTACCGACGATCTTCTCGAGAGCCTTCCCTGTGATGGGGCCTCTCTTCTTTTTTGTCGGCTTCACTCCGACGGTGCCTATCACATGATAAACCAAATTGATTATTAAAATCGGAGAATTATAAGAAAACAAATCATTCATCTTCCATTACTTGAGGGCGAGGAGGAGAACGCGACCGATTCCGTCTCCGATGATGATACCCTTGTGAAAATAAGAGGCGTATCAAAAGACACAAACCGGTACGCCGCTGATGGAGCCACTGGCGGGGCAGTGGATAAATCGGTGTCCCTGAGTCATCGACTACATGCATGGCCGGTATCATCCACTGAAGGAATAGGTGAGGCGGCGGTATCTGTACCCCAGATGACCCACTATCCGAAAAAGTAGGACCTGGAGTGGGCGCCCGGTGTATCTCAGGCATACGGGATGCAGACACCTCCGTCTGGTTCTGAGCAAACAACTGCCTCGAGATATGAGGGACGCCCTGCTGCCTCGATGAAGGGCCCATCTCCGGCTGCCTTTGCGCCGTCTGCAGAAGGCTCGCATGTCTAGCTGTCATGAGGCCATGAAACGACGTCTAAGGGTTGCTAGAGGTTCCCTTAGACGATACGGACCTTTGGTCTTTCGAACCCTTCGTCGATCTAATATTACCGCTCATCCTATTTAAAATATAAATTTGAATCAAGGCCACAAAATCAAAAAATGCAAACTCATTTAAAAAATGTAAAAAATATATACACTTCCTAAATACAAATTTTCACTTCCTAAAATTTACACATATACACTTCCTAAATATACACTTCATAAATAAAACTATACATTTCCTAACAACACCACAACATTGCAATTGACCGGAAAATCAAAACAAACACAAAATACAAAACAAATATATACATTACTAAAATACTAAATACAAATATACACTAATTAAATAACAATATACACTTCCTAAATAAAAATATACATTTCCTAACAACACCACAACATTGTAATTGACCGAAAAATAAAAGCAAACACAAATATAACTAAAGTTCAGAAATGTACTCGAGGAGGAGGAGGGAGGACCGGAGCAGGAGGAGGAGGAGGCCGGAGGAGGAGGAGGAGGCTAGGGCCAAAGGAGGAGGCCGGAGAGGGAGAGGGAGAGGGAGGAGGCTAGGGCCAAAGGAGGAGGAGACCGGAGAGGGAGAGGGAGGAGGAGGAGGCCGGAGGAGGAGCCCGGCAGGAGAGGGAGAGGGAGCGGAGGCGGAGAGCGGGAGAGGGAGAGGGAGAGGGAGAGGGCGGCAACCGAGAGAGGGAGCGGAGGCGGAGGAAGGGAAATTCGGAGAGGGAGAGGAGGCGGAGGCTAGGGCTTACAATTAACCAGTCGAGTTATACCCGAAAACTTTAGCCGACGAAATAATAATTTCGTCGGCTAAAGATAATAATTAAGTCAGCTAAAATAATAATCTCGTCGGCTAAACCTTTGAAATTCGTCGGCTAAACCTTTGAAATTCGTCGGCTTTAAAACAATTAACCATTCGTCAAACTGTGATTGTGATGATCAAACTTGAGAACGAAAATCCGACCGTCAGATCTCACCACCATGATAAAATACATGTATGGGAAAAAATTCAACTTGATCCGATAAGGTTAAGGGCTCGATCCGAACGGTCAATCTTTTAAGTCAAATCCCTAAACGCACGGAAAAGGTCATTGGACTGTCTAAATTACGTATTTTGGCTGCACCTTCAACTAAAAATAGTTTCAAACCGATGACACGCAACAAGTCCAATAAAAATTTTACGCAAAATAACCACCGAAGATTGGGCTACCCATAAAGAGAGAGAATGGAAAATTGCATTGACCGCAACTATCGGCACCGAGACTTTACCGTAATATCGTGATTTTTCAACCGTAGACGTATTTCACCATTATGGTCATGTCTTATTTCACAACTTTTTTAAGTTTGAAGGTTCTACCTATAGTTTGTTTTTGAAACGGAACATTTACTTAACACTTGGTAAACAAGTTATACAACATTAGTAGGCATGTTGTGATTGTGATGATCAAACTTGAGAAAATGAAATCCGACGGTCAGATCTGACCATCATGATAAGATATATGTATGGGAAAAAATTCAACTTGATCTGACAAGGTTAAGTGCTCGATCCGGACGGTCAATCTCGTAAGTCAATCCCATAAATGCACGAAAAAGGTCGTTGAACCGTTTAAATTTTTTATTTTGGCCGGACTTTCAACTGAAAATATTTTCAAATCCATGAGACACAACAAGTCGTATAAAAATTTGACGCAAAATAACCACCGAAGATAGGGCTATAGTATGTAACAGAAAAAGTTTAGGGTTGAGCCGACGAATACCCTAATTCATTCGTCGGCTATAGTATGCAATAAAAAAAAATATAACAATTAATAAAGCCGACGAAATATTAGGGTATTCGTCGGCTAAGATAGTTTTAGCCAATGACTTTTAATATACATCGTCGGCTAAGATTGTTTTAGCCGACGACTTCTAACATACATCGTCGGCTTAGACTGTTTTAGCTGACGACTTTCATTGCAATTCGTCGGCTATAAGATCTTTTAGCCGACGACTTCTAATATTCTTCGTTGGCTAAGACGAGTTTAGCCGACGACTTCTAATATAATTCGTCAGCTAAGATGGTTTAGGCCGACGAATTATGTTGTATTTCGTCGACTTAAGTAAAAAATACAAACCCTCAAACAGAAGGTTGAAACCATACTAATTTCATGTTCATATATCACCAATATTCATATAAAATAACAGAAATATGAATTCAACATATGTAAACTATAAATTAAGGTAATACAATCTTTTTTATTACAAATTAATGTATTACGTTCTCTAAATTAAAACTAAGGCTCGTAATCAAAATCATCCGATGAGTCTTCTTCGGTGTCAGAATTAATTTCTGGTAATCTATGTATTTCCTCATCGCCAGAGTCTTCGTCTGTTTCTTGATTTGGATCAACATTAATAAGCCTTGGCTCTTCATCACGAATTCGCACCGAACGACCCGCTTTAAAATTATTAAGGAGAATGGTATAGGAGTTAGGACTTAGGAATACCTATTGCGTTGGGCTCTTGATATACAACATCTTCTTACTGGTCTTCGGCCTCTCCAAGTGTAACCGCCTGGTAAATGTTTCGAGGGTGCACAAGGTTAACTACTTTCCACGCGTCACCCTTAGCAAGGTCATCAAGATAAAACACTTGTTTTATCGATGTGACAAAAACGAACGGTTCATCTTCATAAGAACTTGTAGCGGTGTTCACCGATAATATTCTGTACTGATCGGTCTTCATGCTCTGCGGGCTAGTATCAAACCATCTACACTTGAAGAGGTGCACTGTCATGCCTTCACCGTAAACGAGTTCCACCACTGAATCAAGAACAACGTAATAGTCAACTTCATTCCGCCCGCCATGCGCCATCACCCCAGAATTCTGTGTTCTCCGTCTGTTGTCTCTCTGTTCACATATAAATTGCACGCCATTCACCTTGCACATCGGATAAACTCTTGACATTATCGGCTTCATCACTAGAAGTCTTAGTTCGTGCGACCAATTTGGGTGATCATCAAATTGAATATGGTTCATCTGCAACCAACAATTTAACATTGTAAATGTAGATAATTATGCAATAAACATAAATACATACATAAATATTGAATTACGTACCCAGCCGCCAAAATAGTTTGCGAACTTCATGTTGTGGTACTCGAGATCACCATGAATGTCTGGACAATATAGATGGATGTTTTTCCAGTATTCAACTTCTGGACAGTTAATCAATACCCACCAGTGGGCAATGACTAGCTCATGTGGTTGCAACTTGTAGGAGTCTGGCAAAATTCTATAAACTTCAACATCACTGGAGAGTATGGAAAGATTGAACTTCGGTACATCTACCGGCATGGCTTCGTCTGTTTCCTTCAACGCTCCTAAATACAACTTCATGTAGGTGATGCACTCGTGCGCAATATATGCTTCAGCTATACATCCTTCAGGCGCGGATTTATTAGCCACATAATCTTTGTAGTCTCCAAGTTGCCTATAAATCAAGTTGCAAAGTGTTATGATTATTGAACATGTATATATATATTGAGGAATTCAGGTGTAAAAAATGTACATTTCCATGGGATACATCCAAGTGTAGTGTACTGGACCGGTAAGCAACAATTGCTCGGGAAGATGAATCATCAGGTGAGGCATGATGTCAAAAAAATTTGGAGGAAATATCCTCTCAAATTTACACATGATATAAATGATGTCCTCTTGCATTTTCCGGAGGTTAGATTTTTTCACTTCCCGTGTGCATAACTTTTGGAAGAATCTTGCCAACGCTACTAACCGCTCCACCACCTGACGGGGAAGGAACGTTTGAATGAAAACAGAGAAGAGACGTTGTAGCAGGATATAACAGTCATGACTCTTCAACCCGTACATCTTATTGTCCCGAAAGTTCACACACCGGGCTATATTTCCTGCATAGCCTGAAGGATACTTCACACAACTCATCCACCTGAAAATTACGTTCTTCTGGTCAGGTTTCACGGTGTAAGGAGCTTGAGGCATTTTTTTCTTCCCTTCTTTCAACCACAGATGTCTTCTTAATTGCATTTTTTTAAGATCAATGCGTGCCTTAGGACCGTCTTTCGTCTTCCCCTCTAAGTTCAGCACTGTGCCCACCACACTGTCGCAAACATTCTTTTCTATGTGCATCACATCTAGGTAGTGTCTGATCAACAACTTACTTCAGTATGGAGTTCCTAGAATATGCTCTTATGTGTCCAAAATTTGTACATGTTGGGTCTTTTAGGTATTCCCGCCACAATGTTGGGATGATTGCTGAGCTGCCCAAAATCGTACTCATTAAGCACTGCTAAAAAAATTTTCTCCCGTCCATCTTCTGGGAGGCACACCATGTTCTACGGTCTCATCAAATGTCTTTTCATCGAACCGTCATTCGTGATTATATGGAAGGAAAGCACGGTGACCCAATCTGCATATCTTGTTACAATGACTGCTGCTCCCCTCATCGCTAAGGCACTCTGGACAAGCCTTGTATCCCCTAACAACGTTGTCTGACAACATCCCACGGGCAGGAAAATCACTGATGGTACCAACAACCATGACATGCATCTGGAACATCTCGTGCATGTACTTGTCATAAGTGGAATGACCAACGTTCCACAAAAACTGAAGCTCTTCAATCAAAGGTCTCAAATACACATCGAGACACTTCCCTGGATAACCGGGCCCCGGAATCAACAAACTCAACATATTGTATTCCTTCTTTATGCACATCCATGGAGAAAGGTTGTACGGTACCAAAATCACCGGCCATACACTGTATTGAAGACTCATGTTGCCAAAAGGGTTGAACCTGTCGGATGAGAGCCCGAGCCTCACATTTCGGACCTCTGACGTAAAATGAGGAAACTCCCTGCCTATATGCTTCCAAGCCTCCCCGTCAGCATGGTGTATAAGGGTATCTTCGTCATGCAATTCCCTATCAACGTGTCATCTCATAGCTTAGGCCGTGTGTGAAGACATGTACAACCGCTCAAGCCTATCCCTCAACGGGAAATACCGAAGTACCTTCACAGGTTTCCTATTGCCGGCAGGAGTCAGCTCATACCTGTCAGTGTGACATACCGGACATGCGTCAAGCCCACCAAGGTCATTCCCTTCTGGATCTTTACCCCAGAAGAGAACGCAGTCATATCTGCATGCATGGATCTTGATCTTGGAAAGCCCAAGATCTTTCAGGATACATCGGACCTTACGACGAGTGGTAGGAAGACGATGACCGTGGGGCAACATCGAAGCAGTGTACTGTAGATAATCATCAACAGCCTTCACGGTCGATTTTTTCTCAACTTTAATCATCATTACGTCCATCACACTTTCAATAACGGTCTTCTGACAACCGGGGTACATAGGGGTCTGTTGGAAAGCAAGCAGTTTGTTGTACTTTTCAATACCAGCAGTGTTGACAGCTCTAAGGAAGGGTTGCACCGGGTCAGGCATATACTGTCCTTGAGCGCATACACTGCTCTCATAAGGAAACATGTCGTTCATGAATGTCGTTGTTGGATCGTTGGATGTACTGCCCGTCTCAGGATATTGGCCATGATCATGCGAACCCCCTGATGATGTTTCACCGTGATATAACCAACATGTGTATTTCTCCCAAAACCCGTTACTCCTCAGGTGCTGCCATACTTTTTCAATGAGTTTGTCAATGGGAAATCGATGCATATCGCTGCAACACTGACATTTCGTGCACGGGCAATAGAAAATTGTATTCCCGTTAGCATTAGTCAACGCATATTCTATAAAACTCATAACTCCTGCACCATTTCTTTTATCCCATTTTGGAAGCGAAATCCAACTCTTATCCATATCATGAAAATATAACAAAATATATATGTATAACGCTAGCTAATTATTAATGAAATTTCATGTCATATATAAAATCTCAATTCATTTAGTATATATTCTAGCTACGTACTACCACTAATTAATAACAAATTAATTAACACACACATATATATATACTTAATAATTACATAACAATATTATATATATATATCTACATCATCACAAAATCATCATTGACATATATATCATCAACACAATATTATAAATTAATTAACATATATATATGTACTACGTACTTATAAACAACTTCATATATATTATATCAAATCATCAACCAAATTGATCAACATATATATATATATATATACATATATATATACATCCAACGTACTCAAAATCAATAAACTCATAACAATATTATATATCAACATCATCACAAAATCATCATCAACTCATATATATCATCAACAACTTCATACCATATCAACACAATATTATAAATTAATTAACATATATATATATATATATCTACTATATTTATTAACAACAAATTAATTCATATATATTATCAATTTAAATCATCAACCAAATCAATCAACACACACACACATATATATATATATATATATATATATATATATACATCAAACATACTCAAAATCAATCAACTCTATCAATAAACTCAATCACACTTAAAATCGATCAACTCAAATAAAACTCAATTAATCAACATATATATACATATACGTACCTATATATAGTTCCACAAACTAATATGGACAGATTTTGACAACACCCAAACTTTTTCTCCCGATTTTTTTTCAGATGAGCTGCTGCTGCCCAGATCTGCAAATATAAACCGTTTTAGCCAACGACATGTTAATTTCGTCGGCTAAAATTTTAAATATTTCGTCGGCCATGGTCTGTGAAGTTTAGCCGACGAAATAAATTCTTTCACCGACGACTTTTTTTTTCGTCAGCTAAAGTTTACCATAACCGACGAAAATTTAACTTAGCCGACGAAGAAAAATTTCGTCGGCTAAAGTGGACTTTAGCAGACGAAACCATGCTTCATCGGCCTGGTTTTTTTTTCGTCGGATAAAGCCTTTCTTCTGGTAATGTCAAAATGTTAATGCATACCAATCTTTCATACTTTATAGTTGTCAGTCGTCGAAGACTCAAATATTGATTCAACTGATCTAATTACCTTTTGGGTTCTGTTAAAGGGACATTAAATTTGACACAAATTTTGACACTGTTTATTAGCCATTAGATTTTAAAACAATGAACGGTCAAGATGAATTTAAAATATGATGTCAACAAATAACTAATTAAGATAATAAGTGACGTGGCATTACCTAATTTCATAATAGATCAAATAAAAAAATTAGATTAAAATCTAGAAACCAATATCTAGTTTGTACGATTAAAAGAAAAAGAAAAAGAAGCTGACCGATCAAAAAAAGAAAAAAAGAGGAAGACCAACAGAAGACCAAAAAAGAACACATACGAAAGAAAAGAAAAAAATAGCACAGACGAAAGAAAGAAGAAATCAAAGAATACCATGCCTACAGTATAAATGGTCGGCTTAATTATTGTCTAATACTCTAATCCCTTCAAATGATATTATACTTTCTATAGTGCAGCTAGTACGTAGGAGGTAGTTGAAGAGTGATTGGATCGATTTCATGCCCAGATTCCATCAATCTCTCCCTACATTCACACATGATAGTTTTTTTCGATGAATCAAGTTTTAGTATTCACACATGATAGTTGCACATTCAATATAGGCTGCGTTTGGAGGGTTTTTCCCTCCATTGCTTATAAGCAAAAGTAGGGGAGAGCGTTTGGTTGGTCTGCTTCTTCAAGATGCTTCCAAAAGCCAAAGCTTTTAAGCCGAAAAAGCCGAAGCAGCTGAACCCCTGCTTTGAGAAGCACAAGCCGCGACTTACGCGGCCTCTACTGTACCGAAATTAAATGAAATTTTCGCAATACCAATGGGTACCCTCATCAAGCCTAAAGAATTACATGACCAACCTGTTCTTCGTCCTTCTCTCTCACCTCTCTCTCTCTCGACCACCTTGATCACGACGGCGGCTTCATGGTTGGGCAGCAACCTTGAATCAATCACCGATTGGGAAGAGAAAAAGGCAGGCAAGAGAAGAAATAAGGGGAAAATCTGATTAGGGCTCTATAATTGGAAATCGAAGCTCAAGGAAGACCGAAAAACTAGAGGGAAGTGAGGAGCATACCTTCCGAAGCACAAGCTCACCGGAAAAGAAAAGATTCGGCTGGAATTTGGGTTTTGGGGATTTAGGGTTCTTGCTTCGATAAGACGGGATAGATGATGTCTGGCAAGATGATGGGTAGCAGTAGAGAGAGGAGAGAGAGACAAGTCGATTGGGGGTGGTAGCTCGACCAGCGACGGCGCTCCGGCGTGGAGCAGAGAGAGAGAAGAGAAAGTCGGGAGGGAGGAGAGAGAGAATCGGGGAGAAAGAGACACCCCCAAACCGGACCAACACTTATAATTTAATACCCACACCAATTAACAACCCAACTCCACAAATAACACCTCAAAAATAATACCCGAATAAAAATTACCTTTTACTAGCTAAAATTTACCATTTTTACCGTCGTCATATTTTCCTCCTACGAATAATCCTCCGAGCATAACTGTCCCCGAAACCCCTCTAGGGACCAATTAAACTATAATTTCAATGACGGAGACGGTAAAATTCTTATTATAACCAATCTAGTAAATAAGGTAAAAAAAATTACGGGTCGGGATGTGACAAAAGGAGCTTCCATCTTAAGGAGAAGACAAGGCTAGATTGATTCCCTTTGTTGTAGTTAGCTTGCTTTAAAACTGTTCCAAGTTTGTTCCCTTGTTCTTTTTGTGTATACTGACTATAATTTTATTGCAATAAAATGTGGGTTTTACTCATGAATCAATGTGTAGTCAAAAATGATATATTAATATATAATGGTAATAATATATTTATATGAGTTATTTTTGAAATTTCCTATTATTAATCATATGGTCATTATGATTTATGAAATTGTCTCAAATTTTATTATCAAACAATCAATCCTAAACCCAATATAATATTTCATGTCCAAATTAGTCATTATGCAATTAAAAGCTGCTCATTCATATTTTACCAAACGCGTTACCACTGCTTTTACCACTCACAACACTTATAAAAAGCCAGATTACCAAACACGCAGCTTCATTGCTTTTCAGCTGCTTATTCTAAAAAATAAGCAGAAGTCAGCTTATGTTAAAAGTTCAGCTGCGCCAAACATAGCCATAATCAAATTTGGATTCAAAAGCACCATGCCTGTATGATAATTCATACATATAATTCTCTCATGCATGCAATACAAAATCAATAGGAGTGCATTCATATCATCATCTTATAAAAACAAAAATAACATGTCTAATTGTCCTGGTCAATACAAATCAATCCTCTTGTACAATAACAAAACTAATCAAAACTCCCTAAACTAAATCGTAGCTGCCAAGAAGGAGGGAAAAAAAATCAATATATAGGTAAATTTATCCTTCATGGTCAATGTTTGAATCTTCCTCATATGAATCATTTTCTTCTGAATCTTCCTCGTTCGGCTCTTACATACTGTTTGCTCTCGTTTTTTCTTATTTTCTTTCACCTGTGTTCTTATTTGGTCTTTTGTTGTTCTTCCTCTTTTTTCTTTTTTTGATCGACCATCTTCTTTTTCTTTTCTTTTTTAATCGTACAAACTAGATATTGGTTTCTAGATTTTAATCTGATTTTTTTTATTTGAATTGTTATGAAATTAGGTAATGCCACATCACTTGCCATCTCAATTAGTTATTTGTTGATATCATATTTGAAACTGATCTTAACCGTTCATTGTTTTAAAATCTAATGGCTAATAAACGGTGTCAAAATTTGTGTTAAATTTGATATCCCTTGAACCGGACCCTTAAGTTTTATAGCCGTCTAATGTAAATGTGTAAATAATACAAATTTTTTTTTTGTATACAATTTTTTATATGTTAGAGAAAATACTGTATTTTTTTTACATAATATACCTTGTATATATCAAAACAAAATTAATATGAAAATTGAAATAAAGAAAAAAAAACTAACCTAACTACATCTAGTCAAATCACATACACGTCCCAGTGTCCCACAGTGTGTGGATACGTTTAAGGCCGGCGACATCTGTGTATTTCGTTACCAAAAACGGCCAAATAGAATCTAGCTCACCTGAGCCGAACACCTCGCGCCGGCTCAGGTTTCACAACCAACTCTAGGAAAACGGCGCCCTTTTCTTTTCGGCCTTATCCTATACCCAACAACCGACTCCGTTCCGTTCCCACCTCACAGTCCCACATCTCTAACGCTACTTAACGTCGTAACAACTCCCCCCACTCACATCCCGCCATGTGCCCGTCCCCATGAGCGTTACCGCCACGCCAAGTCCCTAACAAAGTTTACGCGCTTTTGCCGTTTATACCACCATAAAATCAAAATTTCCCCCACAACACGCTAACACTCGTCTCAACCTCTCCGTGTCAAAATTACCAAACACTCCTCACGGTTCTTGATCATCTTTTCGATTTCAAATTCAAAATTTGTTTAGCTCGATTCAGTGTTGATTGATTGATTGATTGAGAGAGAGAGAGGATTTGATCGCGTTCCATGTCCGCAACGACGTCATGTTGCTGGTGCTACACATGTAGCAGGTTCGTTAGGGTTTTGAGCGCCGCCGCCGACTTACCGGTGGTGTCCTGACTGCGGCAGCGGCTTCGTCGAGGAGATCGGCAACCCGGCCCGCTCCGCCGTCCACGTCGATTCGCACCCTAGAGCCACTCCGGCTCCGGCTTCGATGTACATGACCGGCGCCAACCACCTCTCCGGCTCCAATCCTCGCAGAAACAACGGCGGTGACCGATCGGCGGCGCCTAATCCGGTGATCGTGATGCGCGGCGGAGCTGAGGCGGCGGCGAACGAGGAGGGGAGAGGATTCGGGCTCTTCTACGACGACGGATCCGGGTCGGGTCTGCGGCCGTTACCGAACAACATGTCGGAGTTTCTCCTCGGGGCCGGGTTCGACCGCCTCTTGAATCAGCTCTCGCAGATGGATTTGAACGGAATCGGGAGGTTTGACCAGCGACCGGCGGCGAAGTCGGCGGTGGAGTCGCTGCCGACGATCGAGCTCATGGACTCGCACGTCGCCGACGAGTCTCACTGCGCTGTGTGCAAAGAGGCCTTCGAATTGGGAAACGAAGCTCGGGAGATGCCTTGCAAGCACATATACCACTCCGATTGCATCCTGCCGTGGCTTGCGCAGCGGAACTCGTGTCCGGTGTGCCGGTTCGAGCTTCCGACGGACTCTCCGGCGGCGGCGAACCCGGCTGTGGCGGCGAGCGAGGAAGAGAACGCCGCGCTGACGATATGGAGGCTGCCGGGAGGCGGATTCGCGGTGGGGAGAGTCGCCGGCGGGAGAAGAGCTGGCGGCGATAGGGAGCTGCCGGTTGTGTACACGGAAGTGGACGGCGGGTTTAACGGCGGTGCACCGAGGAGGGTTACGTGGTCGAGGAACGGTGGGAGAAGAAGACAGAGAGGTGGAGTTGGCCGGTTTGTGAGAAGCATATTCACTTGTTTTAACGGTGGCAGGGCAGTTGTGCCTAGGTCGTCTTCTGCTCCGGTGGCGCCGAGTTCAGTGCCGGAAACGAGGCCTGCGCCGGTGAACGATAGGAGGGCGAGGTCGTCGAATTCAGAGAGGCCAAGTTCCACGCCGCAGACGCCCGGAACTTGGTCTATGGAGGTTAACAATGGGGTTGTCACATGGTAAAAAGTTTGGCATACAAAAGAATTGTTTGGTTCTGAATTCATTCACTGTAAAGATTGATGGAAAGAATGGATTCAAGTTGCTCTCGTCTCGAGCACATGAATTTGTCACACTGGAAATTCTGCTTGAACTTGAGACTCCCATTTGAGCTCGGAATGATCAGGAAGAGAAGAAGAAGAAGCAGAGAGCTCAGCTGAAGCATAATTAAGAGCAGCTCCAGCAAGGTACCTTTACGTTGCTTATCCTAGAGCCCTCGTCAAGTTTGATGAACAGAATTTGAGTTAGATTACCAGCTTTCATATATTTTTTCGTTTTCTCTTTTAGCTAGATTTTATAGCAATCCATGAAATTGTAATTGGAATTAGAAGTCAGATTCAGTTCACTGTCCATCTTACTCTTCTTGTCATTGTTTCTCAAAAGATGGCAATAATTCATCTGGATTCTATAGTACATAGTTTACAATGCCTCTTGTTCAATGCTGTTGTACTGATTGGGAGATTAGAATGATTGAGAAATATATTGAACCCAATTCACAGCTGCATTGGTTTTTCCTCTTCTTTTAGTTTGGTTGGTGTGTGTCTTTACCTCTTTTGCAAAACCTAAGCTCCATTAAACTCCATATAGACTGTGAGTCTGTGACAAAGTGATATCGGCAAATTTAAACTACAAAATGCACTTTGACATCAAACCCTAGCTTGTTTCATCCATGGCTGCAGGTCTGGGTTTTGGTGAGTTAGCTAGTCTTACATGAGTCTTGAGTAAATGTTTCTTCTTCAGCTCAACAACCACTTAAATTCTAATTTAGGTTCTTATTGTTTGGTTCCAACCAATATGACGTAAAGATAGCCGAAAATATCCAACAGATTAGGAAGAACCAAAATGGCACCCTCTGGGTGTGTACCTACTTTTGTGCCATTAGACCTGTAAATTGTAAATATAGTGAGTTGTCTGGTATTCGATCCTTGGCTTGAAGGAGAAGTGTTTTAGATATTCTCTAGTGCTTATCAGTTCTGTTACAATACGCATGCCCTTGAATGGTGCTTATAGTTTGCTGTAAGAATGAAGGCCTCTCATGCCAGATGTCTTGATTTAGACAGAAGAATATAGATATTTGGGTGAATAGGCCTTCTGGTTCAGAGTGTGACAGATGATGCCACACACCATTCCTTGAAAGTTTATGCGTGGTATATGCCAAAATGGTGTCACACTATTGAGAACCCTCGTGAGGAATCGGATTTGGGGGGTTTAAGTCTTTATGTCGGTATTGTGTGGATAAATGTTACTAAAGTAATAACTAGTTTGGTGTTTCATAAGTTATCTACTTTGCGGTAACAAGTGAAAATACTAGTAAAAGCTCGCTTGTTGCCATAGTCCCAATTGATATGTTCGTGATGTCGGATTCTCAGAGATTCACTTAGTTGGAGACTCGGAGTCCGAAATGATATGTTGTAATTATTTGTTTTTCATACTTTCAGGCGATATTTCTTCCAATTCTTGTTAATATTTTGGATTAATGCTAACTTATGTTGCACAGACACGGACACTAACACGACGCGACATGCCGACACGGCAAATCAAAAAAATCTAACATCTGACATGGCTTTAACATGACAAATAATTAATATATTTATGTATTTTAATACATAAAATACATACTGAAAACATGAACTTGAGACCATATGCGGTTATCAGCAAATAAACATTACAATTGAATGGAGATTAGGAAACCTGGTGACTAATTTGAAGTGGAAAAGGGAGATGAAGGAAGAGGGGAAGAGTGGAAAAGAGTGATTAAGTTGCAGTTTACAAACTAGACTATTAGAGTTTAAACATTGGCTAAAAGGGGTATATCATAAATCAGATCTCTTGTTATTCTTTTATCTTTGTTTTTTTTGCTGCTTAGAGGTTGTGATAGTTTTTCTTTTGGGTTTTTGTTTTTTTTTAAATTGAAATTGTTGACGTGGCGTGTCTGTCAAAGTGTCGGGCTATGTCAGAAAAGTCAACATTTTCTTACACGCCACGTGGCATGTCAGACACCGCATCGGGGAGTGTCGTGTCGTGTCGGGGCATGTCGGACACTCTGACACTCCGACACTCCGCCCTCAGAAGTGTCCGTGCATTGCTAAGTAAACCCACTTTTTGGAAAATACTAATTAACGTCCAGACTAATATGTACATGTACATCCGGATTTTCTGTTATTTACATACTTTCAGCAATGTAAATCATAATCTTAACCGTTCAAAAGTTGGATTAATCAATAAAGATTATCTCTGCAAAAAATAAATGTAAATAAAATTTGTTTGCTGACCTGATTGTATTAAACAAATAGACAGTTCTAGTGAAAGTTAACAGCCTCATGATTAGCCGTTAATTTGTTTGATTCATTTGGCTTAACAAACAATTTTTGTTTATTTTGATTTTTTGCAAAGGTGATCTTTATTGGTTAATTCAACTTTTGGACGGTTATGATTATGATTCACATTGCCAAAAATGTGTAAATAACAGAGAGTTCGAACGGACATGTACATATTAGTCCGGACGCAATTATTTTCCCCACCCTTTTGTATCTCATATAGATTTCAGCTTACGTGTCAACTGATCAAACAGAAAGAATAATCGATCTTAACCTTCTTAAACATAGAATGAAATGGGATTCAAAAAAAAAAAAAAATGAAATGAAAAGATAGTCACTTTGTTTAGGGTCCAGGTGACTTGGGCCTGCATGTCCATGTTCACTGGGTTAATCACTTGGAATTTAAGAGATTTGGGTCTGAATCTCATGTTGATCCCAAATGGAGGAGTCCCTGCCGACGCATCGCTCTATTTTGCATTCTTTGCTTGTAATGTGGAACATCATTTACCTATTTTAAACAAGTTAGGATCGTTCATATCAAATCAAAGTCTCAATCAAATGTAGTCACTGAACTAATCCACCTTGATGATTGGTACCTTATAGTTACTAGGTAAACCTCATAATTTTCTACAATAGAAGCTTCTTTTTGAATGGTTCTTTCATCGAGGATGAGAGTGAGGGTTGGAGACTAGTAAGACTTAGAAGAAAATAACAAAATAAGTGGGTGAATGGAAGGAACTAATCGCTTTACAACTACATGCAACTGACTGCGGCCCCATTGGGATGATCGTCTGATTGAGAGGGAAAGCATACCCAACTCGTTTGTTTTTTCGTATTGACTAGTCTTAGTTGAAGCTAGCTAATCATCATCATCATCCATTCGTCTAATCAAATCCTAACCACGTCAATTTAGTCACTTTCTCTAGCTGGTAAACTCAATGAAAATAGACTATACGTCTATGTGAGATGTGGGTGGGTGTTGTGGTTCGTAATCATAAAGATGATAGATTCAGCGGCGGATTTAAGATTTCAACATGAGATGAGCTTCAAATTTGACAGGAGGTAAAAAAAAATTCAAATACAACCATGCAAAATGTAAGAGCTCAAGTAGACGTTATAAATCTTCAAAACAAAGTAGGTATCAATGAAAGTATAAAAAATTCTGAAAATTAGAGACAAAATTGAAAACCCAATAAAACTTTCCCCCAAAATTTGGTTTTTTTTTAGATTTAAGGAGGAGAAGACTAGAAAACTAGAAGGAATTGCGGAAAATAAAATGAGGAACTGAAGAATAAAGGTGTAATTATGCATAAACAAAGAGAAGATGCAGAACTGACCGGGAAGTCAGGTGGGCTTAACTGAACAAAAATATATCTATCAAAAAAAGAAAAACATAATATACATAGTTTTTTTTTAACTCCAAAAAACTTGGTTGGGCTTGAACCCTACCACTCAGTGTTTTGGCTCCACTATTGGATAGATCTATGCATAAATGAATACCCAAATCGAATCAGAGTTCACATCGCCCGCCCTGAATAAGGCTATATCATGTTAGCTATCACATAATATGGATCGCAAGTCGTATAAGAAAACGGTATATCTAGTATTACTCTTCTAATTATTGGATTGGGACACTTAAGTAAACTTAAGATTTGCAATTGAAACTCCTGTCCATCTAAATATAAAGGACTAATTTCAGTTTACTCCCATCAATTTTAGGTCGATCATCATGTTAGTCCTTCTTCTTTCAATTTCATCAAAAACACCCCTCAACTCCCAATTTTCATCAGCTGCGCATGTCCAAACCTCCAATCTTCATCTAATTCCTCTGTCAAGTGATGACTTGATATCAATAAGAAAGTCAAATTCTGAAAGTTATCTTTCGAACCATTTTTCCCTCATATCGATACACATATTCGTTCTCATCACAACCCCCTAACCTTAATGATTTTGGTGGGATTGAATGCAATTTATCTATTTTTCCTTTTTTCTTTCTTCTTGATATCAAGTCATCACTTGACAGAGGAATTAGATGAAGATTTGAGGTCTGGACATGCGTGGTTGATGAAAATTGGGAGTTAAGAGGTGTTTTTGATGAAACTGAAAGAAGAATGACTAACATGATGATCGACCAAAAGTTAATAAGGGTAAACTGAAATTAATCCAAATATAAATGTAGCATGTCTAGCTAGAAGTTGTAAGTGTTGTCAATAGAGACAAAATACGCATGGTCGGAATCAAGTTTGGTTGAAATAACGAGTTTAGTATATCTTGTCTTACTAATTTAGATGAGCCTAATTGGCTTATCGATGCATCGTAACGTTACATCGATCCTCCGATTTGCACTATCAAGTCTATCATTTAGTCATCTGCCACTGTGGGAGGGCCTAGGCTTCTACAACCGTCCATTTAGCATTCCAAGATCTTTGTCACATTGTTTGGAAAGAAGGATTCATAGACTTTTGGATTTTCAATCTGGTCCATGCATGCTATTATTTATGTTCTTTGTCAAATACGCAAAAGTTTCTAAGACCCTAACAAAAGAGGGGCTCCCTTATTGCTTTGATATAGACAATATTCGTATATATAGTCCCAAATAGGTTGCTAATGGACAATTGAGGGTGACGTTTGATAGATGCAGAGGGGGAAATGTGGTTGGACAAGAAAGGTCGATTGCTTGACTTGAATGAGAACACTTTCATCTATTTAGTCTGAGATCCGAGCAAAGTTACAGCCATCGTTGCCATCAAAACCCGCACGATTTCAATTAGTTTCAGTCCCAAACTGTTTGGTATTAGTCATTAGGTACAGCTATTGCATTCATCTAAGATTATGACCCAATTTAATCTGTTGTAAGACTAGTAATTAAGAAATAGCTCTTATTTGATTTGATGACTAATTGAATAGGCCAATAATTAGTCAGCAAAAATCATAGATGACAATGTAAAATATCATATCATGAATATAGTTACAGCACCAAGTTACTTAATAGTAATAGTTAGCTGACTTAGATTCGAGTGGAATTCACATCATGGTCAAATTAAAATCTGTGAAACGAGGTTAAAAGGAGACTGCTATAATAAGTCAAGATTTATCATATATCCTAGATAATCTTTAATAAATCCGAGTTAAGAAGAAGATGTGTGCTCTGACATCTAGAGATGTCATATTGCTAGGAAGCAGATGATAAAAAAAAACTGACCATAAAACGAATTAGACTGGAATAGAAAACTAGAACTTATTTTTGACTGTACATACATTGGTACGCATGCCGTAACTTTTAATTACATGTAAACCGAAATGAACAGTGAGCCCTAATTAGCGTTTGGGACGTCAACAAGAATTTTCCGGCAAAAGTTCCAAAGTGGTTTAATTTGACTTCACTATATGAGAGCGCACCCAGCTGTTCTAAAGACCAAAGTCCAGAATATCGGTGTTTGCCGAAAGTTCAAACGTATGTTCATATTTTTATAACTTATGTGTTTCGAGTTGAGAATATAATTAAAACAAAGTGATGAGTCATTGAGTTGTTAATCAAATTAACAAGATTATTATCATAAATTGTCATAATCAATTATACAGTTCGAGATAGGGTCAAGGCTTAAACTAATACAAAAGTTTTCACATTTCCATGCAAAAAGATTTTGGTGGGTGTTGGGTTTCTTTCCGATTCAATTGATTAATTTTCATTTTTGCTAATTATGTACTAATTTTTGTCTCCCCTTGCCATTTGTACCTTCCCAGATAAACACCTTTTCAAAGAGCATGTCGGGCATTCAGGAATCACACTGTTGATTAAGATCCTTAATAGTTGGGGATCGCTAATTAATCACAAGCTCGTCATATATGATTCCTGGATTAGAGAGATTAATCAAGTAATTAGCAAAATGAGGGTAAGCTAGCTTAAGAAATGCAAGGACTTCGAAGAAGATAGATGTAGAATCGAAAACGTGACGTAAAACTAATCAACAGATAATCGGAATGAAATCTATGCTTACGGTGTTGATTAGGGCGATAGATGGAGCCGAGTTGAGCTTAATTATTGAGGAAAGGATTCAAAGGAGGATAATGAAGCAGTTAAGCACAGTTTAATCGACTTAAATATGGATGTAGTTGCAACAGAATGATAAAACAACAAAGGATATGAGCTAAAAATGCTTATGTACGTCGGTACCAAGCAGTCGGTGCATGAAGACACATCTGCACAAAGTTAGGGCACAGTCCCAGAATTATTCGTTAAATTTTGCACTTTATATGATGAAATAGAATGATAGACAATGAAAAAGAATTTTGTAAACAGATCGAGTTCATGCTGGAATATATGAACAGTGAGAACACGAGAGATGAAGGAGAAGCTTTTGTTGTTGGTTAAAGACTTGGAGTGATAACGATGATAAAGAACGTGTTTGCTTCACTACGAATAATTGATATGTAATTCTTTTTTTTACGTTGTTAAATTAATATTATTTACGTAATAATTAACTTATCTTTGATTGAGTTGGGAACTAGGCTAGAACAAGAAGGAAAACGTCAATATTGTAGATAAATTGTTGAGAGTTTGGTGTATTGTATGGAGTTTGTATCGATCGAATATATACAATTATAAAAAAAATTAAGGAAAATACAATTGAATAAATGAATTTCGGTCTTAATGATCGAAATAAGATACGCTTCATATCACTTCATTCCTTAATCGCACCATATTTACCTTCTTCTTAAGGCACCGTTAGAATTGTTTATCTTTTGATCATGCAATTTTGTCATCAATGCCTTCAAACTCGATTAATCTACAAAAAATTATCGCCGTTTCCTTCCTCAATTATATATCAACAATTATAAGAAATTATCGTTATTTTCTTCATTAATTATATATCGGTAATTATGAGAAATCGCCGTTAATCCATTGAGATATCGCTAATAAAGACCTAAAGTTTTCTTATTTATCAGCTAAAATTTCAAAAGACCGATTCTACCAAAATCAGGTAAGTGATCGAGGTGACTATCATGGCCAAAAAAATTGGTAAAAACATATACGCAAGCAAAGGATCGACCTCAAAGACAGAATCAAGTAATTAAAACAAAGAGAGACTCAAACTTTAAGATTCGATTACCTTGATTTGCACCTAAACCATTTCTCAAACCAAACCCTGTCATCTTTCGCCTCCAGCTAGCCATCTCGTACTATGTAAGAAACCATACAAAATATAAGCGTACCTTTCACCGCAACTCTCAACCCAACACCAACAACACAGTCCGAAAAAACCAGACCTACCTCTTTCTCAACTCTCAACAATTCAAATCCAGACTCAAACCAAACCAAACCCCGTCATATATTTGAATTTGAATCCCCAACTCTTTGCATCATTAACCATAAGTCCATAACCATGCCACCTCTTCTTCTTCATCTTCTTCTCCTCCATTTCTTCACTTACAACAGTCGACTCTGCTTCTCCTCTCCACAACCTAAAACCCTCATTCTACCTCTCAAAACCCAAACACTCCCAAAACCCTCAAACAAGCTCTCATTCCACCACAACGTCACCCTAACCATCTCCCTCACAGTCGGGTCGCCCCCACAGAACGTCACCATGGTCCTCGACACAGGCAGTGAACTCTCCTGGCTCCATTGTAAGAAAACCCCAACCCTCACCAACGTCTTCAACCCACTCGCCTCCAAATCCTACATCCCAGTCTCTTGCTCCACGCCCACATGCCGAACCCGGACCCGGGACCTATCCATACCCGTTTCCTGCGACCCGAAAAAGCTCTGCCACGCCACTCTCTCCTACGCCGACGCCTCCTCCCTAGAAGGCAACCTCGCCTCCGACACATTCTCCCTCGGGTCGTCGGGTCAACCCGGGAACGTGTTCGGGTGCATGGACTCCGGGTTCAGCTCCAACTCCGAAGAAGACGCCAAGACAACCGGGTTATTGGGCATGAACCGGGGCTCCTTATCCTTCATAACCCAAATGGGCTACCCGAAATTCTCGTACTGCATATCGGGACGTGACGCCTCCGGCGTCTTGCTCTTCGGCCAAGCCAGCTTCCCGTGGCTCGGGCCGTTAAACTACACGCCGTTAGTTCAAATGTCGAACCCTTTGCCGTACTTCGACCGCGTGGCGTACACGGTCCAGCTCGAGGGGATCCGGGTCGGTGGGAAAGTACTATCTTTGCCGAAGTCAGTGTTCGTACCCGACCACACCGGGGCGGGTCAGACAATGGTGGACTCGGGCACTCAGTTCACGTTTCTTCTCGGGCCGGTTTACACCGCTTTGAGAAACGAGTTCGTTTTACAAACCAAACCGGGTCTGAAGCTCCTGGACGACCCGAACTTCGTTTTCCAAGGCGCGATGGACTTGTGTTTCCAAGTCCCGATGGACCGGCTGAACCGGCCGGTTCTGCCGGCTTTGCCAGCTGTCACGCTGATGTTTAGGGGAGCAGAGATGAGCGTAATGGGAGAGAGGCTGCTGTATCGGGTAGCGGGAATGGTGAGGGGGAGTAATCAGGTGTATTGCTTCACGTTTGGGAACTCTGACTTGCTGGGTATAGAGGCGTTTGTGATTGGTCACTATCATCAGCAGAATGTGTGGATGGAGTTTGATCTGGAGAAGTCTAGGGTGGGTGTGGCTCAGGTTAGGTGTGACCTCGCCAGTCAAAGACTTGGTTTGGGTCCCTAGCTAGTATAGGACTCCAGCTGCGACTATGTCTAACTACGATTTATAGTGTTTTTAAGTACTGAAACTACGAGTCATTTTGGTTTATTTCGCATAACACAGTATATATATAATGACATTCGATTTTGGCTGTGAATGGCGGTGGATCATTGTTTATGTTAGTGTGTGATCATGGATGGGGTGTTGGGTAAACAACTAAATATCAGAGTTGGAGAGGAGCTTTCCAGTTGTTCTTTGTTACTATATTGGTAAGTTTTTGAAGCTTTATGTTTGGTACCGGAAGATTCTTCTGAGTCTCTGTGGATTGGTGGGGGTGAAGAGACTGAAATTATTTTTATTTTTATTGTGGAGCAGGTGGGGTTTGGGGTACAATGATGAAGAAGCAGCATTGATCTGGGCCGTTGCTATGGATTTCTAGAGCTCGATGAAGGGTGCAGAAAAGGTTGGGGGTGATGGAGAGTGGTGCAAATGCAGTTCACTGGGTTTTTGGTGGCTATGTCGGATCAGTGGTCTGGTTCAGAGAGAATATAAGTTTTGAGAGCCGCAATGGCGCAATCATTATGTAGTATGTAGTAGAAAGCATATGCCTCGTGCTTATTCAAATGAACTAGCTTGCGGCTTTGTGAAGGATCCTTTATTCTGATACATCAATGTAAATTTCTAGTCCTCCAATAATGCGCAAAATTTTCTTTAAATCGCAAGATAAATATATCCCATAGAAGCCACAAGAAAATATTTGTGTTCTTTTTAATTGTTATATTAGTTAACGACCAAATAGTCAGTTACGATCATAAACAAATGTATATGATAATTAATGAAAACGAGATTTTATTTTGATATGTAAAAACTTAAATATTACAACTTCGTGAGTCGTACTTATGATCTTCTACTTATTAAGAGGAGACTATGCCGCTAGACCAAATGATATTGAGCGATGAAAACAAGTTTTAGGTAACTTAAGTATCCAAAATGAGACTTGCATTTGAGTTTGATTGTAGTGCAATATATCCATACAAGATGAAAATTATTTACCAAGTTATATCATACATTATAATTGAGGTGATCAAATATATGACCTACCAGTATCAAAAAGAAGGTGTGACCTATCCCTCATGTATCATATCCCTTCTAAGAAAAATGATGTATCAAAATTATATGACTCGCGTCAATAGATGTATATAGATAATGTGATATGCATCATTATACATCATGAAAGATATACGAAGAAAACGTTTCTCAAAGTTTTAATATTGTCCATCATATGTCATTCACGAATTGAGAATCCGTTATTTTATAAACTCATGATTTAATATTAGGTTTTCTAGAAATGCATAACGTTTTGAGATCAAGTTTTTAGTACTTGGTCTGAAAGTAGCAAATCATTTGCTGTAAGATTAGCTCAAGTGGTGAAGAATAACGACCAAGTTTGAAGCTTGAGAAATCAGGATAAGAAAACATAACACGGCGACCAATGAAACGGCGACGTGACGCTCCTACTAATATTACGTGTCACACACAACACACAGCCTTTGAAGCTCAAACGCGACCGAGTCGAATCACATCTCTGCTCACTCCCCACTCGCTCAATTTTCTTGCATATCAATTAGGAACGGCGTCGTTTCTCAGCCGATCCGAACCGGTCTTCGCTTCAGGTAATCACCCACCTCCCTCCCCATTTCTCGCTGCTCTCTCTGATCGCTCTAATTTTCTGTATCGACTCTTCCGCTGTTAATTTTCGAAATTGGTTTAGCTCGAGCGAATGTGATTTCGAAATTAGGGTTTTTACTTGATCCGATTCTGTATCCCAAATTGGGGGTTTTGTTCGTGGATGAAATTGGATCATGGTTAAGTATTGCCTGCTAATTGCTACCCCTAACAAAAATTTCCTTTATTTCTTATCATTATTTGCAATTTAATTGCTCATGGGTGATTATAGCTGGAAATTTCATTAACATTTGGGCATTTGCAGATAAATGTCTGTTACTCTTGAGATTTGTTATTGCATATCCTCTAGGATTCTTTGTTCTAAGTTCTGCATTACGCTGTTTTTCAATTGGTTAGGTTCTTTTAGTTTAATCATAGTTTGGATACTGAAAATGTACCATGTTTGGCTTTTACAGTGAACCTGAAAGTCAGTAGCTTAATAGTCAGTACTTTTGGCAAAAGTTTTTTGAACTCAGGCAGTCATGAGTTTTGTTTTCCGGGGGACAAGAGGCGATATTGAGAGTGGATTTCCGGAATTCATACCAGAGCGGCGTGCAATGGTAAGTTTCTTGTGTTTCGGGAGTTTTTTATATGTGGTTTTCTAGCTAAGGTTACTGTGATTGGTTTCTGTTATTGATCGTGGTTGTGTTTTATGTCAGCGTGTTCATACAGCACGCTCTGTCAATTCCAACTCGCTTGCTTTTCTCGTCACAGGTACGAATTTACTGGTTTACTTTTTTGTCTTGTGATTTTGATTCTTTTGTTCTTTGCTAATTCCTGTTTATATCTTTGTCTTATTGCCAGTTCTTTTGCTATTTATGATACTGAACTCGCATCAAATGTCTCCTAATTTCCTGGTATCGGCTTTCTCCGAGTGTTTAAATAGTTATGTTAGCTTTATTGGTTAAGGTCGCAATTGTTTCGGTCTAATGTGTAAGGAATCTAATAATCCTTCTTTTGGATTTTGTACATAGCTGTGGCTAGTCCTTGGGGTCTTTTTGATGGCTACAACATTAAGGATGTATGCCACCTGTCAGCAGCTTCAAGCGCAAGCACAGGCTCATGCCGCAGCAGCCAGTGGCCTTCTTGGTCATACTGAATTGCGGTTGCATATGCCACCATCCATAGCACTAGCAACAAGAGGGCGCCTTCAAGGTCTCAGGCTTCAGCTTGCACTTCTTGACCGTGAATTTGATGATCTAGGTACGTCACTTATATCCCTTTGAAAAATCTTCCATATACTAAAATCAAGTATATAGCTGTTTTATATCATTCACCAACCTATCATATCTCTATCTATATGTGTCTTGTAAATTTTGGACTGCACCCTTTGCTTTACACTGAAACTTTCTCATGTGGAATACCAGATTATGAGACTTTGAGAGCTCTGGACTCTGACAATGTTCCATCAGCTTCTTCTATGAGCGAGGAAGAGATAAATGCTCTTCCTGTCCACAAATACAAAGTTGTGGGTCCTCAAAAGTAAGTTCTTTAATTTTGATCTTATCTTGGCTGTTGCAACAGCGTTTTTGCTTGAACATATTATGGTTCAAATGCACTTATTGTGTATATAATGAAATTCATATCACTTTTACATGTGTAAAAGGCCAGCTTTCTTATAATAAGACTAAAGGAGAAGAAATACATTATTCACATACAAATGGACGTTATGGACCACTATTATGGGGCAAATGGAAACTTACTCGAATCATGGTTATTTAGCCTTTAGGTTCGAATACACTGAATTTTATGGTTTTCTTTTATGTACAGTGGTGCCTCATCGACACAACAGGCTTCAGCCTCAGTACCTGCTGAGGTATTATCCCTTTGTCCTTTGTTTCCCCTTATTAGAAATAATTTCTATATTTCAGTCAGGCTTCACAATGAATGATGTTAACTGACTATTTCTCTCATAACAAAAGAAAAGCATATTCACTAAGAAGTTCCAAATAGTAGTATCTGTAAAACTCTGTGATGTTTGAACATATTGTGTTTCGAACAACTAAATTGAAACTGATTATTATTTGATTTTCCCACTCTTTGGCAGAAAAAGCAAGAAACAGCTGATGGTGGGAGCACCAAAGCCATTGAAGATGAACTGACCTGTAGTGTCTGCTTGGAGCAAGTTAACGCGGGGGAACTCATCCGCAGCCTTCCCTGCTTGCATCAGGTTCGTTTTTTTTTCTGCTTTCTTTTCTTTTCTTTTCATTGACTCATTTTAAGCCTTTTTACATACAAGTTTAGTCATATGATATGCAAGGAGTTCTTAACTGACTTTTTGTTAGCATAGAAGGAACTTATCTGGAATTAGTGTTCTGATTAGCAAAGATATTGTACACTAACTATTCTTCTTTTCATTTTTCCGTTGTTTCAGTTTCATGCTAGTTGCATTGACCCTTGGCTAAAGCAACAGGGCACTTGCCCAGTGTGTAAATATAGAGCAGGATCTGGGTGGCAGGAAAACGGACAAGGTGCAGCAATGGATGCTTCTTACATGGTTTGATTGTGACAATGTAACTAGTAGATTACCTTACTGCTTGATTAGGTGTAAGAACGAAGTCGAAAGGTTGTTGCCCAGGTTGGTGTAATTGATATAGGTATATTGTGGTCGCACAGTATTATGTCATCAACGTAACAAGCTTGTATATTTGAATTCTTGAAATTCAGATTTTATAGCATAATCTGATCGATCTTAAAGTTAGACAGAAGCTTGTTGACTCCACATGTGCATTGATGCATATCATTAAGAGAGAGCACATATAGTTGCTTACAATCAGGAATTATTAGCACTATTTTAGTCAAGAAATCCTTTGTTTTTCTATAATCTGTTGAAAATTCAACTTCGTGTAGCAAATTCATTCTTATCTATGCACTATGTAGTGTAGGTCCATTTTACCCAAAAGTCCAGAATGATGGCTATCTTCAGCTTTGAACACCCTCTCCGTTATTTGCAACTTCAAGTTTCAATCGATAGTTAATTGCAGAGTAACCAAATAGAGATTTTCATGGAGAGTAGGAACCACCACTTCCTTGTCATCTCCTGCGCAGCACAAGGCCATCTGAACCCTAGTCTCCAACTAGCTAAGCGGCTTATAGACATTGGAAGCTCACATGTGACCTTTGTCACCAACATCCATGGCCTCACTCAAATCAAATCCTTACCTTCTCTAGAAGGCTTATCATTTGCTTCCTTCTCCGATGGCTTTGACGACGGAGTCCACCCTGCCAATGACCCGGAGCACATCATGTCAGAGCTGAAGCGGGCAGGATCAGAATCACTCACTGCTTTGATTGAGAAGATCTCCACATCCGATGAGCATGGCCCTATCACCTTTCTAATCTACACCGTCCTCCTCCCTTGGGCTGCTGAAGTTGCCAGTAGTTTTGGTATAGCTTCTGCCTTCCTTTGCATAACATCTGCCACTTCCTTTGCAATTTGCGGCCATTACTTCAAAGATTACTATAGGAGTCAGAGTAGCCTTCCATTTCCAAGTTGCATAACAATAGATGGTTTGCCACCTTTTGCTTCTGATGAGCTACCTTCCTATCTCCTACCCACCAGTCCACATGTTTGGATCCTCCCTACCTTTCAAGAACACTACCAAATCTGGGAAAAGAACCCCAATTCATGTGTGCTGGTTAACACCTTTGATGGGTTAGAAGAGGCAGCAATTAGAGATATGAGAGCTCATATGAATCTGATTACAGTTGGTCCCTTGATTCGATCTGCCGAAGTTTGTTGTGACTTGTTTGACAAGTCTGGGGACGATTACCTTCAGTGGCTGGACACAAAAGCAGATTCTTCTGTGGTTTATGTATCGTTTGGGGGCATGGTGGTGTTGAGGAGTGGTCAGATGGAAGAGATGCTACATGGTTTGGTTGACAGTGGACTCCCAGTCCTATGGGTCATTCGCAAGTCAGGAAATGAAGGAGATCAAGAAACTGAAAATCTGATAAACAATACACTAAAGAAGGAACAAGGGTTAATAGTGCCATGGTGTTCACAAGTAGAGGTGCTGAGCCACAAGTCAGTTGGGTGTTGTGTGTCGCATTTTGGGTGGAACTCTACTATAGAAAGCTTGGCCGCTGGTGTTCCGGTTGTCGGGTGCCCTCATTTTGCAGACCAGACTACAAATGCCAAGCTGGTTGAGGAGCTGTGGGGGAGTGGAGTTAGAGCCAGAGCGAATGAAGAGGGAGTGATCGAGCGTGCAGAGATTAAGAGGTGTTTGGAAGTGGTGATGGGGGATGGAGTGAGAGGGGAGGAGATGAGAAGGAATGCTCAGAAATGGAAAAGTTTGGCTATGAAGGCTGTGAATGAAAGTGGTTCTTCGGATGATAATCTCAGGAACTTCGTCAGAAGTTTGGCCTGAAATGGATTGTTGATACATCCAACCATAGATGCTTGATTTCATCAAAGGTCTAATCCTGTAAAAGTACTTCCAGTGTTGTCTGTACTACGTTTAATTTATCACTTCTTGACCACTTAAATAAACCTGATTCTGATCCAGCATTGCAGCATCACAAATTCACATGTTAATCAAGTAATAGCACACAAAATCAAGGTAATTGAGAATCACAAAAGCCTCAAAAGTAGCTTCAAACAGAGAGATTTAGAAGAAAAGCCTCACTTGATTTAAATAGACAACCAAAACAATCCGGATCGGAAATTTGCTTAAAACGAGTTATCATGACATTCAAAATCATAGAGCACTCATACTATGTTATCGCATAAACGCTACCTTACTGTCTAACTAATGAGTACACTAACTCATTTATTCCATCTATTCGATTATTAAGGTTCATACTAATCATATGCTCAAGACCCTATTTTCCTTTGCCCTTTCCTCCTTTCTTAGCATCTAACTTAGCTTGAATACGGGCAGCAGCAGCAGCTTTGGCATCTTCTCTCTTCTTCTTCTCTTCTTCTTTGGTTGCAGCAGCAAGCTCTCTCTGCTTCTTCAGTTCTCTGTGAGTTCCAATAAGTAACATAAGCCATCATACTTCTTATAAATTGGGTAAATCACAATGGACTCAGTTAAAGTAGTAAATAAACAAAAAATCTTACTCTAGCCTAGTCCTTTCATCTGAAGCACTACCCAGACTCAAACCCTTCCGTGGGTTGCAGGCAACTAACTCCACCTCAAATATAAGGGTTGCACTGCAGGATATATAATATGTATTAGTTTGAAGGAAATTATAGAGACACCGTAACAAGCAACGAATATTATTTGACAAAGTGGTATGAGCATTTCGATACAATCATAAATCAACGGGCTTATACATAAATTGGCATGGTTTCAGCAAGAAGGCCAATCCTATAGGAAGCCTTGCCACTTCAACATGCTTCTGGATATTCTAATCTATCTACCAAATACATTTACTTATAGTGGGGTGACGACCACCACCAATGACATGCAATCGTATTTCATATTTCCACTAATTGAACAATAAGCATCCACAGTCCCTGTTCAGTAATCAGTAGTTTCATATAGAGCTATTGTTGCAAGCAACATTATTTTCAAATCAGCATAATATGTTCTTAAGTTCGCAAGGAAACCAACACTTCAACTTAAATGAGCAATATCAATAAAGAAATCGAAGAAAAAGACATTACTCTGGTGGAATATCTGGTGGAGACCCTGCACTTCCATAAGCATATTCGGGCTTGCAAGTGATCTTAGCAATCTCACCAACCTAATGCAACCACCAGAAGAAGAAAAAAAATTAAACATGAAGCTCTTAAAATTACAAAATGTCCTAAAAACAAAGATGCACGTCTTGACCTTCATGGTTCTCAGTGCAACATCCCATGCCTTGATTACACTGCCCTTCCCAATCTCAAACGAGAAAATCGTATTGTCCTCATGTGTCGTATCAAACACCTCCCCAGTCTCCTCAAGAATACCATCATAATGAACTGCCAAACACAAAGTATACAATCACAATTCACAAACTGAACACAAGCTCCCCGACTATTTTCCGATCAACTACAAAATGTTGCCACTAGAACACTAAAATTTCGAACACCAGAACACTACACTCTCTACCTACCATCAACTAGAGGAAGATCCAGCGTCGGACCAGTTGCATCCGGTTTAGCATGCCTCACGACCTTCTTGAGCACACCTCCATCTCCAGTCAAATCAATTGCATCACTCATACTTGCAATCTTCAATTGTCTGTTCATAACACCAAAAAGAACCAAACTTTAAGCCTTAACACAGTAACATGAACTAAATAAGCCCCAATATGAAAAAAAGAACCAACCTTTAAGCCTCAACACACTAACATAAACAATAAATAAGCCCCAAAATTAATCAAAGGCCACCACACCAGTCACCTAGCAGTAGTAAATCATCAAAACTAACTACCCTAAAATCTAACACTCAAATTCAGTGAGTAAATTTACATAACCATCAATAAAGGAGCTATCTTTGTGATTCTGAAGCAAATCAAAATTAGGGTTTTAAGTAGAGTAGACCAATTTGATGCCAAATAGAGAAAAAGAGAAACAAGTAGAGAGTGGTTGAAGAGTGAAAAGAGAGTTGGAGTTGGACTGACCTGGTTCGAGGAGATGGATGAGAATCCGAAACTTCGGGGCGGGGAAGCGGGTTGTCGGGTCGAAATAGGGACGATGATTAATCGGGTGGTGTTGCTGTGAGCTGTGGTGGCCATGGGCGTCTGATGAAGTTCGTGAAGAAGGCACAAGAAACGTAATCGTTTTATATTCCGATGCTTTGATGATATCCCACGCGCTCGTAAGCGCGTGATTTGATACTACAATACTCGATTATTATTATTATTATTTATTTTTTTTAAACGGGTGATATTTTTCATGCTCGATATTTTAGACCTTATCACTTGGCGTGACATATGATATGGGTAAGTGAAAAAGTTCATATTTACATCTCACAAGTATACTTAGCTCGACGATGTGTTATCTTGAATATTAATTTAGGTGTATGCTTTACATCAAGAATTTTAATTGGTAGTGTACAAGATCAAATTTGTCATGTCGTTAAAAACAAGTTAGTTTCTTATAAAATAAATTGACAACTGCTTATGATAAATAAATGATATTGCACACTCATTATTTTTCTCTTCAAGTAATCTAAAATTTTACAAATACTTATTAGTATTGTTGATGAGATTGTCCGGTGTGATCTTATGATGAGACTGTCATTTGATATATAGAATTCAACCACTGTATGAGCAAAGTTTTTTTTATCATTCACTTCTTTTATATAGCTTCAGGTTTGCTACTCTCAAATGAAACCTTAGTATCCTCCAATATCTAATTTCGTGTTTTGTAAATACATTTTGAAAGCATTAGTTGACAAAGTTCTAGTTTGTCTCTCAAATCATCCAACTCTTAGCATTAGGCTATAAAGCGGTCAAAGACATGCAAATACGATGAAAATGTTGATTTGCACCTAGGATTTTCAATTTTGTTCACGGTAATGTCTGTGCAATTGTAGTAGGCAATTCTCAAGTGTCTGCAATTGTTAGAATCAAAAGTTGTGACTTGGGAAGGGGAACCAAAGGCACACAAATGGGATGAGAAGACCCCAAGTTCTTCACACTTCATAAGTTTCGTAGCAGCTAGTTAGCGCGTGGTCGATAAATCCGATGCGGTGACTCATGCCAGAATATCCAAGGTCCGGCGAAATAGACATCCAGGTCCTCTCTGAAATGCAGCACTTTCCGAAAATCAGTGTGCCATACGGTTTCATTTGGGGCATAATTATGACGCTTTAATTTGTGGCATAATTCTCAATGTTTTGACCTTCATACAACGTTCGAATAGCAACATTATATACCTGGCCTTGCCTTGATTACTCTCAATTAGCAGACTGGATAGCCAACCAGAAAAGTACGTGAAAAGCTAATTGTGGTTTTTGATTTAGACTATCTCCCATTTGGATTTAACAATCTAGTTTTGGATTTTGATGCATGCGATTTCATAATAATCAAGTTATATTAGAACATGAACATTAAGTTCTCTAGCCGATTACATGTTGCAGCTGATTACCACACAAGATGGATCGATTGATTCGCTAATTCAATGAAATACTATTTGATTGACCCAAAAAATGTAAGACTATTTGACATTACTCTAATATTGTGTTCTAAGATAATTTTTTTTTTTTTTTTTTGAATCTAAGGGCTAGAAGGCAGCCCTCACGCCGTTACTATTACTGAAATCGCAGAATACAAGGGGGGGACATAAAGCCTAAACCCCATAATGCAAGAACACCTAAAAACAATATTAAGAGACCCTACACAACTTATGCATTCAAGCAATAACAAATTAGCAAAGAGCGTATCATTGACGACTCTATTTGCTTTGCATAAAACATGGCGACATAACAGAAAGCTAAAACTCATATGGAGCCATAAAAGACTATGTATATCTGCTTTCCCGTTATGCGAAGATTTCACTTTGTCAAAAAGAGGCTGCAACCATTTGACTAAACAAAGAACTCGTTGCCTCAATAACGCAATCACAACACTCTGCGTAGTTGTGGTTGAAGCCATTCAAAAGTGGGAAACCCAATTGTTGTTCTGATGTTTCACTTATAATTTCTTTTTAGTTGACACTACTCTAATGTGTAGAACCATTGGTAATGATTCGATTGTATAGCAATCTTATAATGTTATCCACTGCTTGAAGAATGGAACTTAACATTGTGTCATGAGGGGAAGATAGTTGGATGGTCTTCAAAACGTTGGAAAAACATCGTGAACATCATGGTTGGAGAACTATGTGAAATGGTTGCAAGCAACTCTCGATTACGTATATGAACAGTGTTAAGCTTACGTCTAAAACAACAGAGTTGTTCAAATGCTATAGGGGTGATGCTACCGTCAAGGTAGAAGAAAATATGTGTATAGGGCCTATGTGGTCATTATGATGATTGATTATGTATGGTTTATTTGACATTAAAAGGTCGATCAGATTTAATATGTTCAATCTCCTTGAAGTAAAAATAAATAAAGTTAATATCTTCCAGTATCTCATTTTATTTTAGTTCTACCTACATCCAATCTATGCATGCATGTTGATGTCTTTTTTCTCTTGTTCTATTTTGTCTCGAACAAGGTTCGGTGTGTCTGGATATATAGCTACTAAAGACACACAAATGGTATGATCAAGGTCATTTAATTAGCAGTTTAGCACACCATAAGTCCTTCACACTTTGTATGTAGTAACTTGGTAGTGGGTTGCTTAATCAACTATCAGTAGATTAGTGTAATTATTAGTTATTTTCTATTTGGATAATATTAATGTTTCCATAGTTGTTTAATGTTAGTAAGTTGAACTAACAAAATTGTAAGCTTAAGGTAGCAATAACGGCACACTAAATTCAAACTATAAGATTTTATTGCAGTATATAATAAGAGGATGTAGCTAGCGACTTGAAAATTAATACATATGTTGTGCTTTAGTCTCGACAGAGACATATAGCAGTAGAATTGTTCTTAACATTCAAGAACATACCAGCAGCCATCTAATCAATATTTTCATAAAGTTTAGGATGTAAGCGTGGGGTGAGAAGGACCTCCAGTGGGGTGGTCTTCATGTTTGCTATTCCCGAACTCTCACCCATATCACCTGGTTCGTCAGATGGAGGTGTAATATCAAACGCATGTAGCAAATGAGCTAGAGTAAGTTGAGTAACTTGTAGTGCGAGAGAAATTCCTGGACAAATTCGTCTACCGCTTCCAAATGGTGTCAATTCAAAACTCTGTTCCCTAACATCAACATGCTTGTGAGTTGTAAGAAACCTTTCTGGTTGAAATAGACAAGGGTCGACCCAGACATTTGGATCACGGTGCATCTTTGAAAGATTGATGAGAAGACGTGTGCCTGATCTTACATGATAGTCACCTATTGTGCAGTCTTCTCTGGATTCATGTGGCACTGAGAGAGGTCCAGCAGGTTATAGCCGCAAGGTTTCCTTGACAATGGCTTGGAGATAGACTAGGTTCTTCACTTCACATCTGATTCATTAACTTGCCTTTCCCTACCAACATGGTTGTCTAACTCAAATTGAACCTTCTTCAGGACCTCAGGATTGTTGAGTAACAAAGAAAGAGCCAAGGTTAATGTCACTGTTGTGGTATCTGTCCCCCCTAGAAGAACCGCCTACAAATGTCGACACATACAATACATGATTTTTAAAGCTTTGATAATTGCACATAGAATAAATCTCTAAGGTGCATGTTTTATATCGCAGAAAGCTCTTTTAGTTTTTACTAAGAAATATGAGAATGAGCTTCTAGTACTGTCTGTAATATATATAAGAGAGAATCTAAAGAAAGTTGAAGTTTATCATATTGTTAAATCGGAAGGAAAATGTCAGTGATCAGAGTACATACCAGGCATGTAGCTTTGAAAATTGTATCAACAGTAATTGAACCAGCAATTCTCTTCTATACAATCATCATCAAGGGCAGAAAGCATCATATCTATGAAATCATTCTCACCATTTACATGCTGCATAGAATTAGTTCTTCTCTTGTGCTTATGCTCTTCTAACCATTTTTGAAGCGCACCATCGAGTTCTTTAGTTGTCTTCTTCATGGCTTTCACATAACCTCCCAAGTCCAACCACCTAAGATATGGAACTGCATCTGAGATTACAAATTCACCACCCAATCTAGAAAATTCCCTCAACGCCTTTCGAAACCTCTCGTTCTCTTCATTCTCCTGTGCCGAGTTATCCACGAAAAATCGCTTTCCAACAACCATCCTGAACATGACATTTAAAGTCAAGTCCCCAAACCACGTCTTCATTTCCACCTGCACTTTATTAGGTACTCCTTTGTTCTTCTTCCACATATCAAATATATGTTTCGTAGACACATTCATCTCCGATTCTCGGACGTGCTTGAGCAACTCCAGCTTGTGGTTAGAGAGGATGTGCAGCGTGGCCATCTTTCGCACCAAACATGGCATAGTCGTACCCTAAAATCTCAGCACATAAAGATTTTGGGCGGTTGGCAAAAGCTTTATCGTTAGTGGTGAGACACTCCTTAGCTACCTCCCAACTGCTTACAATGAGAGCTCGGTGCACACCAAGCTTGATAGTGAACAGCGGTCCGAACTTGTCAGCCATGTTTGCTAGAATTATGTGGGGAGGTTGAGGCCCTCCTAAGAGGTGAAGGTGACCGAGTATTGGCCATGCACCGGGGGCTTCCTGGGGTCCTCTATTCCCAGTTATGTTTGTCTGCATGTATTTATATATCCATAGGAAAGAGAAAAGAAAAAGGATAGATGCAATGATGGTAGTTAGATCACAAATGGAAGATGGAACCAGAATCTCCATGGAATAGAAACCTAAAAGTATACCAAGATTAAAGATCGGGCAAGGACTTATATGCGTCGAGATGTCTCGACATCTAATTTGATTTGTAGAGATGAGAGTGAAATATGAATTAAAAAGATATGCGAGAAATTTTCAGAAATAATTAACCATATTTTGGTTACAAAATTGATTTTTGACCTTAAACATCGACGTACTAGCTAGATATAAAAATTCCTTGGCTTCCGTTCTATTGGTTTTGGTTTTGTCGAAACCCTAATAAGTTCTTGTGGTATAAAGTATGAACTGGTGTTGCGCATAAATTAATCATCCAATACACTTTTACGTAGCTAGAGGAAGCACTGAAAGAAGATCCAAGATGTTGAGTGATCAAATCCTGCAAATGCTTAAGTTCAACAACCAAACCTTGCTGCAACCTTTTAGTTCCTTAACCCTAATGCATGTGCTTCTACTTCTCATTTTCCTTATTCTCCTATACAAATCTGTCATCACTAGTCGTCTAGTCCTAGCTAGTATGAAAAACTCACCACCTTCTCCACCAAAGCGCTTCCTATCATTGGAAACCTTCACCAACTAGGCACCTACCCTTATCGCTCACTCGAAGCCCTAGCTAAGCGCTTCATCCCTGATCTCATGCGCGCTCCTCTACTTCGGAAGCGTGCCTGTTCTTGTGGTCTCGTCCCCTGAGACTGCCCGCGAGTCCTGCATACCAATGGCCTCGTCTTCTCCAGCCGGCCCTAGTTGATTGTGTTCAAGAAGCTCCTCTACGATCACAAAGACGTCTCGTCCGCACCCTACGGCGACTACCGGTAGTGGAGGATGATCTAGTTGGCATGAACTTACTTGAGAGCGGTGATCAAGGAGACCTTTCGTTTATATCCTACCATTCCAGTGTTACCTCCCAGGATATTAACACGAGATGTGAAAATAAACGGTTACGACATTAAAGTCAACACACAAGCTATAAATATCTGGAAAATCAATAGAGATCCAAAATCATTCAGCAATTCAGAGAAGTTTGAGCCAGAAAGGTTTTTAAACAACTCTATCGACTTCAAGGGAAGTGACTTTCAATTGATTCCATTTGTATCTGGTAAGAGAATGCAATTCAATATGCCACAACTATTATTGAGATTGCTTTAGCGAACATTGTGCGCAAGTTCGATGGGGCATTGCCTGAAGGAGCAAGAGGACAATTTAGACAAGATTGAAACAACTGGTTTAAACTTGCGCAGGAAAAATCCGCTTACAGCTATTGTCATTCCATATATATACTCGATCAGATCAGTAGCTGAAAGATTATGGTACCTAGATGATTCAATATATGTATGGCATTCATTGAATCCTTGTATTTTCTTCATTCCTGTATGCTGCATTTTTCATTTCATTTCCTTGTGACCAGCATTTTCCATGTTCGAATAAATATTTATATTAGTTCTTCCATATTTGGAGCCGCAGGCTTGTACATCAAGGCACATATGCAAGTCTTCACTTTTCATGGCCATGATGTCAATAATGAACTACGATTTATCAATGGGCCGCTGCCAAGCAGCGCTTGTCTTAGTGTTTGGGATAGACTGGTAAGGTTGCCCATTCAGAACCCATTCAATTTGTTTCATCTTGCATTATATTTAGGGGAATGAAATTTGCATTCCCTATTTTATAATCCACATTCCCATTTTATAGTTAAATATTTCACAAAAAGATAAAATACGTGTGAGTAAAAACAAAATTATAGTTACTAAAAGAGGAAAGTGGGAGTGTGAATTGTAAAATATGGGAGTGGAAATTTCAATCCCCTATATTTATGCAGTAATTTTTTTGATTAATTCTATTTGATAAACCCATTCAAAAAGAAAAAACTTATAACCCTAAACTCTAGCAGCTAAGTGACGCAGTTAATGCCAACAATGTGTGATACAATTTAGGGCATGGCTGCATCACTGCATGGTCAACAATCACACCACTAAGCTGAACCCAAAACAATCATGATGTTAAGACTTAAGACAAGGTAAAAGTTATCCAGAGATGTTGTAACAGACTTAATCAAACAATATGCAATCAACTCTCGTATAGAATGTTTGTATGTGGCATTAGAAAATGTGGTTAGAGCGTATTGCACTTTTCTTTTCTTTTTTAAGGGTTTGAAATCCAGCCAAGCTGGGAGGCTCAATCTTACGCCCGGTTTCAGTTATTTTATTAAAAAAATGGAAAACAAAATAGTACATATAGAGAGAGGGGGACATAGACCAAAACCCCTCTCGGAAAAAAAAACAACAACACAAAAACTTGTAATCTACTAAGGATAATAAACAATGAAGAACAAACAAATTAGATATATAATGTTTCTATGTTTCTGCTAATGATTGAGTTCAAAATAATAAGTTGTTGTGTTAATTAAAAAAACCCGAACCGCCGGCCGCAAGTTCTAGTAAAATTGTAATATGTTGTAATAACTACTTATGATAATAATCACCTTCTGTTTTCTTTGACTGAACTTACTTTCGATTTATCAATACTAAAACAAAAGCTACGATGTTAAATTATGTAAATAGTTACTGAATATTCGTAAGTTGGTTACCCACCCAAATCTTAAACAAGTTTCATTAAAAGTGTCAATGATACATCCTGCATTTCAAATGAACGAAAGCTAAGGCCAGCTAATTGTTTAATATTCTCCAATATCTCATTTCACTCGTCGTCAGGAATCAAATTATAAATGTTTCAGTTAAACAAAATAATCTTTTTATGGTCCACTGGAAGTAGTGTGGCTTGGATATATTCAAGGTTTTATCTTAGGTACCAAAATCACAAAATTGGGATGAGAAGGGTCATTTCATTTGTATCCAACTTCTTCACACATTTTAAGCTTCGTAGTAGTTTGCTAGAAGAATTTGGTTTATCTGATTGGATTTATGTTACTTGAATTTGTTTGGATGACTTCTAACTATTGGATTGAGTATAATTTATTACCATCATGTCATTCTTATGTCATCTTTACTTAATTTAATGATTATAAGATATCTAAACAAATTCAAACAACTTAAATAGCTAGCATCGTCGACAATGAAGTCAAATTATGTCTAATCTCCAGACTCCCCGTTGGCATCCAAATAAAGCCCACTGACATTTGTAATCATCAAAACAAATCTGTATTAAGATTTTGGGGAATAAATATCGTCACCACTTATCTAGTGAAACCTATTTAATATTTCAATTCAATACAAATTGGATCATCACTATATACAAAGCTCGAGCTGCCCTTGCTCTTATATCGGCTTTGCTGCAAAGGACTGTTGACATAGATCTAACAGTGCTGCCTCCTCTTCGATGGTCGCATTCTTCTTGTTCTATTGACCAAGTCATGAACACAATAGAAGATCTTCTAGATGTATATGTTCGTCACTTCGTCGACAATCGGTCTTGTTCCGATGTAGAGTATGCACTTCAAATGACTCAGACTGAGGACGCCGGTGCCCAAGTGGTTGCCAAACTGCTAGGACTATCGATCACTGCACTGATTATAATTTCATTGTTAGCGCGCGAGCAGTTAGAGTGAGCTTCAGGCATTCAGTGACATGTACAGTCAACTATATTATGAATGTATAGGAGGACCGATGTTCCACAAAGATTGAGAATATATATGCTGAAGATGGCCTAGATTCTTTGTAGTTAAACAACTGACGTATAGTTGTTGTCTTTATGAAATTGTAGTGTTAATGTTGATGGCTTGTTGCACTCAAAATATTCTAAGCAACTTCCTGGGTCCAAACTTACTATTTCCAATCATCAAAAGGGAAGCACTTCAGATCGGGAGAAGATTGTGATCTCACTTTTCGTTGCTGAATCTACGTATCAACTTGGTGAATTTAGATCTTCAAGTCCAATGTGTATATATTTTTGTTTTGCTCTCCTTTTTCTTTTAAGTCAAAGCTCATTAGGCACGCCGTGCTAAATTCCAATAATTAGCTTCCAAAATCTCCCTAATCATGTAGACAATCCAGTTGCCCTATGATTAAAGGGCTCAGGAAAGACCATGGTAAGAAACTAAGAAATCAAACTTTTGTTGAGAGACTAATGTTGTAACTGATCGAAATCGGCGAAAATCAATGATCAAACATTCAAATTAATGACCTCAATGTTCCTACATTATAAGAAAAACTTAGATATGTCTAATACACACAAATTCATAACTGACTCTTACTGTGGCTCCGCATCTATTAGGTAACTGAATCACTATCAGCGAAAACAAACCATGACTAATACAAATTTCTTAATATCATCCAATATCTCATTGTTAAAAAGAAAAAAAAATATCATCCGATATCTCATTTCACTTAGTTAGAATCCCAATTCCAAGGGCTTAGTTAAACACAACGTGGATTCTGTCTCAAATCAAACCTTTCCAAATACCCTAGCTAGCTAATATGAAAAGTTTTATCTTATGAACCAAAGGCACACAATTGTAATGAGACGGGTCATTTCATTTGTGCGTAAGTGTCCAAGTTCATCACGCTTTGAAACTCAAGTAGTGATCAGGTAGCAAGCATGGTTACCGAAGTCGTTAATTTGTTGAATATGATAATGTTTTATACTTTTTGATCGAATCTGTTCAAGCTGCCGCTACTTCGACAGTCCCCAATCTTCTTCTTCTCTTATTCTGAATTCACGACTCTGCATCATGTCCTATATATAGTTCATATTTTCTCTATGAAATCGAATTATTGTAAATGTTGATTTAGTTGCCCTCGAATGATTTTAAGTAACTTTTCTGCGTCTAACTTACTATTCCAAATCATCAAAGTTAAAGCAGTTCAAGATTCGGACCAAAATTTCTTTGTTAAATCTGTCAATTTACCTCCAATGTGGATATTTCTGTTTGCTTTCTAATTTCGGCTCATTAGGCACGCCAATGCTAAATTCCAATGATTACCATCCAAAATCCTAATCAATTCTATGGTATCTTTTGAAATTATTATTAGATCGATGCCTCTAATTAAAGTGCTCTCGAAAGATCATGCTAGGAAAGCAAAATTTTGCGTTTGACTATCTTGACCAATAACAGAAAAAATGAGAATAAAGGAAGAAGATGATAAGAGAGAAAGAGCAAGCTAAACAAAGCCTAAAGAGAACAAAATAAAGCAAATGGAAAGAAAATCTGTAAACGTTGTAGGCTTCTGATTTGGCACTGGACAAGTCAAAAAGCATGAGATACTGCATGCCTTCATTCTTATGATTAGTATTGAGAAAACATACCATACACTTGAGCTATGAGTAAGAATTAAAAGCATATGTACTCTTTTATTTCTCTCCAATTCTAACTTTTAGTATCCTTATTTTGACACTTTGTTTATGGGGATTGCAATTTAAAATTTGGATCTTGAGAGCTTGAGATTGTTAGAGACGCATGTAGCTAGCTAGTAAGGTTATATGTCCCAAACAAGATCAGTGTTTGCAATGCCAAATGTGTCAATAGAGTTCACGGTGTATTTTTGCAATTCATATGATATGATGGAAAAACTAAGAGACGTGTTACAATATTGATATTTTAAACACTAAATGTTTATGTAAGTTTTCCGCATCTGTGATTTATAACCTAGTTTGTAAATATGAAATATGCACGATGTGAGGACTTTGAAACAATATAACGTTGCAAAACGATTAGATTTCTTCGACTAAGTAACTATTGGGTCATACCTTTCACCTTGCAAAACTGCAAGTTTGATTTGCATACCATAATGATTAGTATGAGGGCTCGAAGTTAGTCCAGTACCATGTGTAGCTCTTGTGCTGCATTGTCAGCCACCTTCTCAACTCTCCAATCCCAGAGTAATCCATGTGTTAAACCCCTAAACTAAGCTGTTCCAAAAATGGAAATTCATGCCAGACTTGATCAAACACCACAGATACTTCACTCCAAGCTTTCCTTATTCTGCTCCATCATCTTCATCTTATAAAATTCCAAAACCTCACCTTCTTCCTCTTCCTCCACCTTTATTTTAACGAATGGTCAGAGATCCATGACGCCGCCACCACCGCTGCGAAGAAACCCACGGTATAAACTAGGGAAGCAAAAACCAGCTGTAGATTTTTATCTCCAGTAAGGACGAAAATGACCCCACCACATGCGTGGCTATCAGACTCCCTCACATGTCCCAGAGCAGCAGTTTAGGAATCTGATGGAGAATTATACGAAAACGATGAGGCAAAGCCAGCAAGGGGGAAACGGTTCAAGATTGCCCCTGCGCCAAGATAAGAGGTCAAAGTGGTCCTCCACTGGTCAAGGGAAGGGCAGATTAGTCAATTCACAACAGCAGGATCTGGCCAGAAGAAGAAGTTGGAAGCAGAGCCCCTTCCAATTTACTTCATCTCAATAATGCATCCACAAGGGAGGGCATCTTTTTTAAGCTCTGCATGCCTCTAAATTCTGAAAACCCCAGTTTTTTATGTCAAAAATCTCTAACATCCATGAGGGGGACTCTAAATTATTCAGCTCAAAGAATTGGGGAGGAGCTAATAATTCTGAATTTTATACTGTGTGTGTGTCAGACAAGCTCACCCAGATCCACAATTCCATCATCTTCAATAGGATTCTCCTCAATATCCATGCCAAAAGGGACTAGCTTTGAAATTTTGAACCTTTACCAAGTTACCAAAAGCAAGAACAGCAAGAAAAAACAGTGCCCATTTAGCTAATTTGATTGTGTTTCATTAACAGAGCATGTAACACAAGAAATACTGATCTCATTTCTCATTAGACTCAGAGCTACAAAAAAGCCCCAAAAAGAAAAACGGAAAAATTATGTACAAGTATAAATCTTCCTCAAGAAAAAGCTAAGAGCTGAACTGGGTTTTCTGAGCCAAACCCAGACACCAAAAACTCTCTAATATAACTAAAGCAAGGATCTTTAGAGAGAGAGAAGAAAAAAGGCCATTGCTTGCTATCTCTCTCTCTTTTTATGCATCCTCTGTTTTCATGAATCAGAGTAATCATGCCAGCAGATGAGCATAGTGACACAGCGTCTCATGATGTAGAACCTTGCTCTCTGTTCCTTGACCAATCTAGCACACTTTCTTGAAAACGAACACCTTCTGTTTGAAGACTTGTGGCAATTAGATGAAGCAGAGCGGCTTGATCTTGAAGAAGACAAGGACAGAGACGACCCTTCTTTCTTTGACAGCTTCCATTTCTCATCAAAGTAGAAACTGGGTGGTGGATGATGATGATGAGCAGCTGAACCAGTAGTGGTAGCAGAGGTGGTACTAGCAGAAATAGAAGAAGCCATGGTGATGCAAGAACAGTTCTTGAATAGTGCCTTTGTTTTGGCTTTTGGGAGAGAAGCAGAAACAGGAAAAATGGAATAACAAGAAGTGGGTTTTTGCAAGTAATGAGAGACTGAGTCACTGGAGGTTTGATATTTATAAGGAGCTGGGTTTTGCAGATGGGTGTGGCAGTGGGTATCACCTGGGCCTTCTCTGCCTCGAGAGGTCCACCATGAGTTTTAATTTTTTACTTCAAAATTTACACAGACGAAAATGCTTGTGTTAAGGTTAAAATTGCTCGTTGCTTATTATAATAGAGCTTGGTTGTTTATTCAGAAATGGAGTATTATTAATCTGGTGGGTTCCGAAAGCAAAACGTCATGGTCTACTTAGATCAGTAACTGCACCAAATCTCACACTAGCAGTCTAGCTTTGTGATGACGCTGTGACTGTTTTTCTAGGGTTCATGGAGCTTCAAAGCTATGTACAGTGATGACCCTTTCGATAAAGAGAAAGATTTGCAGAGCAGAAGAAGATAAAGATTAGGGATACCCCTTTCAGAAAGTTTCAAGCTTTAGCTGGCAGGGACAGTAAAAAGAGAAACTTGTGGCAACAGAGAGGCATAGTTTTTTTTTTTTTCCCTTACTTTTTCAGTTTTTTACCTCAGGAATAGGCAATGAGTGTTTTACAAATGGTGAATTGATTCTGTGGATGTGACTTTACATGAGACTAGCAATGCCCTTCTTGTTGCAATTGATCAATCAAGGGCCTTAGCTTAGAATCATGATTTATATAGTGACATATCATGTATTGATTCACAAGGTGTGATCAAATCAGTAGAGACTAGAGAGTGTCTTGAGCATTCTAGATGGGGGAACACGTCATTCAATGTGGTTTGATCATGGTTGTGGCAATTTGGGTTGATGGGAAATTTCATAGGGGGTGTTTGGTACCTTCTTTGCTTCAAATGTTAACAGGTCTGATAAGTCATGTGGTGACCTGATTTAGTGTCTGCGTAACTCAATGTTGTCAAGTGTGATTGGAGTAGAAATGGAAAAAGGAAATTCTATAAGGGTGATCTAGACTACTCTACAGAGATTCTGAAATGGAATTTTGGACTTTAGGTCTTGGAGCAGTTGTCACTTGTACTGGTTTGGGCAGAGGCAAATGCAAGAGGGGTAACGTTAGTACAAAATGTGTTGTGCCAAAAGAATTGGAATTATTCATCATCTAGCATTCTAGCTCTCGATTATTTCTGATTTGTTTCTAACTTCTAAGAGTAGTTGTCACTAATCTAGTAATTATGAAAATGAAAGCCCTATAAATTTTACCGTATTTTTTTTACAAGAAAAATAAATTGCAATGAGTAGCCTCTTTAACATCCAACACATAAAAATCTATAAAAAAAGTCGTATGAGTCTGAGGAGAAACCCCATCTAACCAACGGTTATATATGGATTACTATTCTAACTCTTTTTATTTTTGTTTTGTTTGAAGCTAGCATTAGCACTACGACAATAACTCTTGATTCTTTTCCATTCAGAACTTGTGACCCTTATTTTTTTTTACTTTTTATTGTTCTTTGTGACCCTTATTTTTTTCCTTTTTATTGTTCTTGACCTCAATGTATCAATTTAAGAGATCTTGAAAAAAAAAACATGGTTATCGATTTTTAGGAAGCGTACAATTTGTGTTTCTATTACCATTGCCACCGCTACTTGGATGTTAAAACATTAGGAAATTTGGGTAGCCGGCTAGCCGCATTTGATGCTTCAACTTCACCAAGGAACAAGTGAAGTGAGAATTGAAAGGGTTGATGTCCTAAAGTAATCGATATTGGGTAAGTTCTACTCTACTCTTTTAGTTATATTGAAAGCAGTGGAACATGAAATACTCTAATCTTATGACACGTTTACTTACCTGCAATACAATTGAAATGTGTGAGAATGATTACGGGATAAGAGAATTCATGTGTTTACTTGCTCGTGGTGGAATAAGAGTTGTTATGGGTCCGACCTTCAAACCCGGAATTAATTTATTGATAACCCGGATTTGTAATATCAAGGGGGGAGGTGGGTTTGAGAATGATTCATCCGGAATGAACTTTTTGTACCCAAAATACCCTCACATAATTATAATTGCTCGTGATGGAATAAGAGTTGTTATGGGTCCCACTTTCAAACCCGGAATTAATTTCTTGATACCCCAGATTTGTAATATCAAGAGGGGAGGTGGGTTTGAGAATGATCAATCCGGAATGAACTTTTTGTACCCAAAATATCCTAACATAATTAAAATAACCCCATATTCCCATATTTTTTAAAAGGTAATTTAGTAATCATACTAGTTTAATTGTAATTTCATATGGTAAGTAAACAACATCAATCGTAATTAGTTCCATTTATATTATAATTCCATGTGATAAGTAAACAACTCAATGGAATTGAAATATGCACATACTATTCAATTCCATCTTTCATTCATTTCATCTCTCATTCCTGATGAATTCTATTCCAAGTAAGTAAACGTGTCATTAATGTAATTTATCATCCTTCTTCACCACGGTTAATTCCTTCTTTATTTTCAAAGACATCTAACATGATATTGTTTGTAAAGTAAGCTAACCCTAATTGTATATACGTCCCATACAATATGCCCATACTTTGGCTAAAATAGAAAAATGCACAAAAAGCAAAATGGAGGATTATGTACTAATTTTGGGAGTAAGGATAGGGTGAGATCACATGCTGCACATGGTAACGGCATTGTTAAGTGGGCCCATTCCTTTGACGGTTGATTATGCGTTAGAGTTGATTTTTGCTTGTGTCCCTTTGCACACGTGTCGGTTGGCACAACGGGAGGCTTTTTGTTCCCAGTCGCTCAGACCAAAAGTCCGTCCCGTGCTCTACTTTCCATTGGTTCAACGGTCAATGTTGTTCACCAAGAGAGAATCTGCACCGTACACGACTATAAATCAAAAGGTAATATGGATTTGGGGACTTTGACCCTTTTTCTATTTATTCTTGCTAGGATGGAAAGTGAAATTTGCATATGCAACTTCGACCCGGTAGGGCTGCTATTGCCAAAGCATGTTAGACTGCAAGTAAAGTGAAGACAGTATATTTGTATAAGTTTTTTTAGTAATAGAATGTTTTTGGTTCGAACCAGTTTGAGAGAATTAGAATGGGTCATACTTAGATTGTTCAACGGCGGAGTAGTAACTCACTCAACCACCATTTTGAAAACTTTGGATTGAATTGAAATCAACCACGATTCGGGTGAAATGATTTCACTCTTGAACTACTTTAATGCTCTACTTATCTACATACAAAGCTCATTTTGTTACACTTTGTTTCTGAATAGATGAAACTCCACATGATATGAAAGAAATGAAATCGTTTAACAATTGCTCAAGTATTTTGTGTTAGATGTCCATTAATCAATGTACTAGTTAATCACTACAAAAGCATGTTCATATTGTCTTGCATATTGGTTTTGTTCAATACATGCATTTAGATGTCCAACATTTCCATTTATATAAAAGCCAGATAACTCCATTAATAATTCTCTAAAGCCCCCACTAATAATTGAATTTGCACTCTTTGTCTGGAAATTTCATACATCATCCTTCTCATAGACAACCAACCATGGGGACACCAAATCTTCATGCTGCTTACAATTTACTAATGCAATGAACACTTTTCCAACTTAATCACTTCATTTCCACTCAAAAATGTGTGTTTTCTCCCAAACATAATATTCCAGAGCATGCTAGAAATCAAGGACCTGTGAGGCTGTGATCCACATTCTCTAATCACTCCATTGAAATGGGAACTTAACTAGAGCACTAGCTAATGTAAATCAAGTCCTCTCCATTTCGTAAAGGGAAAGTTTGCTTTTGCTCGAAGACTAGTTACCATTATTTCACTATGATCTTCACCTCCCTTTAGTAATGGTTAGCTCGATCTGCACAGAACCAATACGCAAGAAAAATGATCGAGGTGCATAAATATATACATGTAGAGCCCTCTTTTTAACATGCATTGTTCAAGGAACAGGGAACACGTACTAGTAATTTTATATTTCTGGGTTTCTTTTTCTTTTTTCTTCCATTGGATTCAATGGGTATCTATCTTTGTGTTGCTTTCCCATTAGCTTGGCTGGTAAGAGCTATATATATAACTAAACTTGATAGTTTTGTTAAATGAAAAATTTATGCAGCCGCTTAAAAAGCTAGCTACATATCCAGAGTTTAATAATATTGCAGTCATATGAGTCATCTCTAATTCTCTACCTCATGAGTAACAGTGTCTAGAAGCTAAAATGCATGAGGCATCTAGGATCATGGGCAGTTAGTCAATCTCAGAATCAATTAAGCTTAATTAATCAAGCTTTGGTATTTAATTGCTTAGTTAGAGATTCTTGCCGTTTGCTGTTCTTCTTTTTCAGAGTTGAGGTTTAGGACCACTAAGAAAAATGATTCTACTAACAGAGACATTGTATAAATATACATGTAGCAGCTTTATCAGTTTTAGCTATTTTGGCTATCAGAATTATTAGCTAGGTGTACTGGGAAAATGAAGGATTGGATTGGAAGGAGCCCAGAAACCAAGAATGAAATTTATCAGAGAGCTCAGCTAGCTGCTGCAAATTCAATTAATATCATGCAGGAGCTGAAAAATAATTGAAGGAGTATGTTGATGGGATGGGTGACATTAACTCTAAAAATCAAAGTGGTCCTTATGGTTACTATTTATGCATGGCTCATTATTTGGGGGTGAAATTTGATGAGTTCTTTATGACCAGTCTAGGAAAATTGAAGTCCAGCTGCACATTGAAGAAACAGTTCTATTTTGCTAATCAGACACCACATGTAGAACCCCAAAAAGACATTTTAATTTAGAAATATGGAGGAGCAATCTGTGATTTGATTTGATTGAGGGAGTGGTGAACTACTGCCTCAAAACTAATGCTGCAAAATCAATAAGCTATCCAACAATATCCCCAGTGCTATGTGTGCCATGCAGATACTATATACCTATAGTTCATGAACCTTAAGCTTTGACCATATCTAATGGGGGGTTGCAACCACATTATTAGTTTATATTATAAATTTAGTGAAATTTAATGAATCAGTTCCACAGTTATATCATAACCCTTCTTCATATTACCAGTGGGATCAGATTATGAGTCCTGGAATCCTGGTATGCTGATCAGAAACCCTTTTATGCCAGAGAAAGTGTGAGAGAGGATCTTTTATCAAACTGGTTTTACATGTCTTCTAGCTATACAACTGTTTCTGCATATGGATCAACAAAGAAATCTTCTGAAGGTTTTTCTTGATTGATTTTGTCGTGACGATTACGAAGACGATCTGTATAGAGATTTTCTATACCTTGCTAAGATCGAGCATCTTCTCGAAATGGAAAATTAGACTTGATACAGATGTTCACTAAGATTTGCCTCATGATCTTCAATTTGTCACTGATTTTTGTTGTAAATGAGATAGGACAAAGTGATTGAGGTAATATAAAGAAACCTCCTTTTGTTTCCTTGCAGGACATGCATACACATATACTGAACAGAAGGCTGATTAGCTTCTTTCCTAGTTGAATTTACCAGACCAATTGTCTTAATTTCAGTGAAGCAGCAATTTCTCCATGCATTACTTCAAGCGGATGAGTTTAGTAACATGCAACTGATATAATCCCAGACAGAGATTTCCTCTACATACTCACTGCAAATAAAAATGTGATACAATTTGATATAAACAAACATACATCTTCTTCTGCTGCAAGCAATGCTTCCTGAAACGCGTATAATAAACCTGCATAAAACTACTTTTCATGAACCAAAAGTCAGAATCTTAAACAATTCTTAATGTGGCTCCTTTCTCTTGTGCACCACAATCAATCATTAGCTCTAAATTAAAATGGAGGATCAGCAGTATTGTTAAGTAATGCCCTTTCAGTTGGATGAAGGAACATATATCAAAGCTTCCTCATTCTAGAAGTTAAGTGCATTGGCTGATCAAAGTTTTTTATGCACAGCACATCAACTTGAACAACTCCAACAGGTAAATGAAGATTTGCATAATGAAGTGGGATCTTATTCCATATATGATCACTATAACTATCTGTTCTTCGGTTCTTCAACATACACTGTCGCACGTCTGTTTCATATATCCTCTATTTCAAAAATACTTTCACATGCTTCCATGTGATTCACCTAGATGGATGATCTGACTTGATCTTTCAAACCACTAGTTAACAGTATATGTAAATGGTAAATAACATGGTGAAACTCGGTGTTAGAACACATAGAAATAATGAAAGTAATGATGCATGAACTGAGATACCTTTCGGTATCTGGTTTTCCATTTGTATAAAGTTCTACTGTTTTAGGATTATTTTAACTAAATCTGGAGATTGATTGAAACATGAATGTTGTCCTCTTCAGTCCTCTGCGCTATTTAGAATGATAAAACTCATTATAATGAAGAGAAAAGTCATGATTATGCTTCTGGTACAGAGATATACATTGTAGTACTAGTATATAAAAATGTTGCAACCTCATACTCATTTTCAGTTAAATAATGTATAATCATATATAAACTACAGGATTAGTCTTTATGCTCTAAAGAGTTGATTTATACTATATAGTCACTCAAGTTTTCGACTCGTGAAATCTGAGTAGGCCATTGTTAGACTGCTAGTACTACAAGTTAGGTCCCTGCAAATTTATATAGCTACATAATGGAGTTCAGGAGTTGGATAACTATCTCACATGCTTCCATGTGAGGAATGCATGCATATTCAAAACCCTCGGGGAATAACTACCACTGAAAAAGAGAAAACAAGTTCATGAGTCAACTTTCTAACACCAGTTTTCAGGGGACATGAAACGTCATTCCCTATATACTTGTTCAGATATCATAACTTACATTTCTTATTGATCAGTAGTTTTAAGCAAACTTATATCAAATTAGAGAGACAAGAAATCATCCCTGCTGAATGAAAATTAAGGTGTTCTGATATTTTAGTTTTGGTTCTTTTTCTTGGCTGAGATTCTTATTACTTGATTATGATCATGATTACAGATTTAGAGAGAAGATCCTGTTCCCATGGGTAGTTAATTAGTCAATTCAAAGTTAGTAGTTAAGCCCAACTACACAAGTTTTGGAATTGATTAACGTACTAAACCACTTTTGTCCTGTTCAGTTCTTGTCTTACACAAGGATTTATACCCTTTCTCTTCTAATTCTATGATGTGCTTACCAAGCTACCAGCCATTTAAATGGTAAAGAGGCGTCTACTTCTTCCATTGCACTAGCATATTTACATAACCAAATTTAACACAAAGCTAACAAGCAAGCTGCCAAGCTGCAAGTTTAATACAATGCAGCAGTTACAATATAAACTGCAGCCAAGCCACCCACCTTTTAGAATCGCATGTCAATGGGACAGGGAACATGAACTCCAAAAATGTTTATCAACTAGTTTTTTTTTATTATTTTTATTTATGGAATCTCATATAATTATATGCATATGTATACCTCAGGCCCTTACCTCACTATGACCAGTCAAATCTTCTAAACTTCAGCTGCACACAGAAATGATTTAACAAATTAATTAAGAAAATAAGGAGGTGGAATCATCTTTCTTTTAGTTGTGGATTTGCAAGCTGTTGTCTCTTAGTTAAAGCTGAAAAATCAATATCGGGTCAATAAGCTTTCAACATGATCCCTTCTGATGTGTTTAACCATGCAGATAATACAACAAAATCAGATAAAATCTGCATTTTGAAGCAGCTGCAATTAGACAATCCTTTTAGGTGATTGAACAATTATTTTTCATCTCCAACCTTTTTATTTCTTGATCTTTTTGCAGAGAACAATGATGATCTGCAATTCTGCATAGAGACTTTCTATAGCTCGATCCTATTTAGGGTCAGTATCTTCTCGATTATGCAAATGAGTAAATCATATGCTTAATGCAGATCAACTTTACTAGATATGTGCCTAATGACTTTCAGTATCAGTTCTAATAACTGTTTTGTTCTCTGACTAAGATTGAACGGAGGAAACAAACTAATAGCCACTAGGTAACAAGGAACTCCAATGGTTTCATTGCAGTTTATCACTGTATATACCAAGAGAAAGAATGAGAGCAAAAAATGCAGGGAAGTGAAGTAAGCACTAAGCACTTTCTTTTGGGGGAATGCAACTTAAAAGGTCTCTGAATCTCTGAAGTAGTGTCAAATTCTTCATCCTAATTCGATGTACTGGATCAAACAAGAACACTTTGTCTCTCTATAGGCCACACACACATTGACTACTTGCATGTTTCTCATTCGGGCTTTTCAGTGAAGCAGGACACTTGCCTTGCTTCCTTCCAAGTGGTTAAAATCCCACATGCACCTAATCCCAGGACAGAGATTTCCTCCATTCATAGAATACAGAAGCTCACAGAAATTGATGCCTCTCTGCATATATTGTATAAGCATACATTTATGTTCTTTAACAGCATTGCTTCCTTCTTATTTCATACCTGCATATGTATATGCATAGGCTACTTACGATGAACCAAAAGTACTTAGATTCATGTAAGTCATAAACAATCAAACCTTTTGTGCTCCAGAATCAATCATTAGCTCTGATTGACAAAGGGAGGAGCAGCTCCCTTAAGTCATGCCATGTTATTTGGATGAGGGAACATCCACCCTTAATTTAAACTTTTCTCATTCTATAAATTAAGCTCTCTTATATATATATATATATATATATATATATATATATATATATATATATATATATATATGATTTTCTTCATGCTTGCAATCTGTATGAAGGTATCTTTCTTTCACTTGTGATTCACGCTCATGATTGACAGGTCAAATTTGTTATCCTACTTCAGTACAAATGTTCAATATCAACATGAGAAAACTCAAACAGCCTGCTAAATCAAAGATTTGTATATATATTGCAGAAGGATCTTATTCCCAGGTTGCATGTGATTTCATCATTTAGATAGATGATCTGAATATGGTATCTTACACCAGTAAATAACAGTTTGTTTTCATCGGCCGGATTCCTAGCAAATTAGCATCAGAATGGTAATCTGATTTCCACTCCCACAAAGAATATGAGCAGCTAAATCATGTGCTTGACTGAAACATGAATGTTGTCCTATTCTGTCGTGTGTCCTATTAAGTTGGCTATTCGTAGTAGTGGTAAAATCTACAACACTATAAGGAAGAAGTCCGTGAATGCTTCTGGTATAGGACTAATATTTAATCATGAGTATACAGAATACATTAGAAAAATGAAAATTGTGGTATCTAAAATAGTAGTTTATGTTCATTCAACTTCTGCAGAGGCAAATGAGACCAATTACATAGCAGAAGAAGATTTTATTCCTAATGATCAGGTCAATTTAATTAGTTCCATGATTAATTAATTGGCTGTTTCATCAAATTGAATGACTAATCAACACATGCCTCCATGTGAGGTGTATACAAGTTTCAAACTCCCAGGGAATAAACATTGCTCATATGGCCACTACCCACATATATAACAATGAAACTGAGAAACAAGGTGGAGGTCCTAGAGGGGGGTGAATAGGCCTTTTTTTAAATTTTCGTTGCTTTCTGGATCCGAGGATAGCAATGACTTGTGCTATCCCCAAGTTACAGGATACGAGTTTGCAGAAAGTAAATTGCAGCAAATAAAGAAACAACACAAGGATGTTTTTTACTCGCAGAAACCCTGAATGCAGGGAGAAAAACTGCGTGTCTCCAACTCTTGAGAGACAAAAACTTCCACTAAGTTGAAGCAACTTCTTACAAGAATAATAGTTCTAGTGATACACTACCACAGTGCTATCCTACCTAGTCCCGAACTAGTCTAGACCTATTCCCTCTCTTGTTTCTAAGTTCTTACAACATGAGACACTTTTTGAAGCCTTGTTCGTGAATTCAGCTAACCACTAGCAGATTCACCCTTGAACGCTTCATGGGTTGATTGCACTACACATCCCTCATGGTATGCAACATGATATGAGTTAATGAAGAAAGTTTGAGTTCAAGCTCTAAGGTTTATAGTCACGAAGAAGACTTAGAGCAGCATGAACAATGCAAGCTAGAAACTAGACTCAACAAAGAAAAATGCAAGAAGGCAGTTTTCTACAACCATTGAGCACAGCCGTAGCTATAGCTATATATAGGCAGACAGAGCATCAACCGGTGACGCCAGCTGACCTCAGCAGTGTTTCAGAAAGAGTTTGGACAGAAGTGTTTGGCTCCCATACTTGAAAGTGATGTGTCCAAACACAGAGATGACACAAGCAATCTTAATAAGACAAATAACCCTTTCCTAAAACATGAATGATTCAAACCGAGAGCAAAGAGGTTTGAAACCCTCTTACTCAGTCCATTAGTGGACCTTAACACAGTTGATAACAACTGGTCTTTGAATCATACTGGGACCAGCTGATATATTGGATAACGCATCATGAATATCCCAGGTGGAGCCTTAAGCCTCTAACCATTCGGTCACGGGTTGGCCAAACAGAAGATCTCAACCCTTTGACTGGTTTGAGCACTAAAGCACTTCCCAAAAAACTCAGTTGTCCATTTGAAAATGAAAGACATATTATACTTAATATAACAGACTTTGAAACTCAGTACTGCAGGAAACTCAGAACTAGGATAGCAAGCGAAGCTGCTATCCTCTGTGAAAAACAGTGATATGCAGATGCATGTTTTACCTGAAACCATGAGGAATAGTAGCTCCACTTGTTCTTGATCAAATAACGTTGTCTCAAGGTGTTTTGCAGGATACAAGGATTGCCAACTATCCTTATACCTTCACAAGGGAAAATAAAACATGAAGAAGAACAACTACCAACCAAAAACTCAGTCAACTCTCTACCTAGCACCAATTTGAAGGGGACATTAGACATCATTCCCCATAATTTTGTTCAAGTAAAATCGAAGCGAGAATGAATTAGTGAGACAAGAAATCGTAAGATGATATCGATTGGATGTGTGCTCTAAGCCTATAAGATTTCTTAGGTAATGTATAAGAGAATATCTAGCTAGCTTGTTCCCCTTCGCCAGTTTATCTTCTCTTTAGATATATATCATGCACATTATAGGGGTGTGTGAAAGTTTCAATATTCCTTGCAATATAAGGAAATCAGATCGATCTTTCAGTCTTTCAGTTTGCGAAAAGATTAGCAAAGGGAGTGTACTGCTAGGAGTATATTGTTCATTACTAGCTTGGGTCATCATCAGAGTCCAGGAGAAGGCCCATCCTTAAAATTCATTCATCAAAAGTTCAAAACAAATGAAGCAGACAAGTATTGACTGTATTGTTGTGAGCTTAGGATTACAAGAATTATTTCATGAATTGGATTTTACTTGAAATTTATGAAATAAACACAGCTGTGCTATTTAGAAGTTTGATCCAAGTTCTTTTCTTTTTAAGAGGTGGAATAGAATACTGCAACTTCAGTTTAGCTAAAATGCTGAACTTTTGGGTGGTCCAAATGTGTATAACAGTACTTGTATATGGAACAAGTTAGTGATATCATGATTATCATCTACAAGGAAAGCATATATCTCCTTTTTAGTATATAAATAAAGTACCTTTCGTTGAAGGGCATGTTCTTGTATGTATCCATCAGACTAGGATGTGATGTAAATGATCCGACTACCAAACCTACCTAGTTTGGAAAATGTAATGAATTTCTTCTACTAGGGTTCACTTATTTCATAAAACTCAAAGCTGAAATGAGAAAATGACATAAACATATTCTAATTGTGATCAGTTATGTATGAGGTCCCAAAAGAACATGGTTTAAACTCTGAAGCTGATATATGGGTTGCTAGACACTGACAAACTCATTCAACAATAGGATTATGTAATAGTATCCCCCAAATTGAATAAACCAAAAGAAAATATTTTCAGTTATTAATTGTTGAAGAATTCATACCAATTCAATCCTATCAAAACCTTCATATATATGCAAAAGATGTATTCAAGGTACAAACTTGAAATTGAGACACAACAAGAGACATTGTATAAAACATTACGACATGACAACCAATGAAACTCTGATATATTCAAGCTTATATATAATGTACTTCTCAAAAAGCTTATAGATAATGTATCTAGAAACCAATCACGTCCTCAAAGGGATGAAAGTGCAAGTAATATTCCAAAGGAGTAGTGTGTGATATCCTTCTACAGTTATTTAGAGTACGTATTATGCACATGGATTTTGTAGGTCAAAATTTTGCTTCTGATGCACAAGGTTTCCCTCGACATGTAGTTCAGTTTAGAAGATATTTGCAAATTGATGCACATAAATACACAACCACTTCGATCAAAATCATCAATGTTTTCAAATGTTTTCCATTCAGATTTAAGAGCAATAAGCTGATGTGGAATGGCACAGTTAGCTACTGAATCGAAAGGTAATTCATAATTTTGGACAGAAGTAGTTGTAAATCAGCTGCAAGACAAATCACTCGCTATATATGTTACTCCGAGTGATTGATTAAAGCAAAACTTGGATGAAATGAATCTCAAGTGTTTCCTTCAGATCGATCATATCCTCGTAGTGTTAACCAAGTAAAATCATCACATATATGGAACTGCTACAATGATGTAAGGAGCTCAAAACCCTAAAATCAGTGAAATGGTACTACTCTGCATCATCAATAAAAGCCGTATAAATCACCCCAATTTCATAGCTGCCAATCTTACATAAAAGCATTCTTTTGTGAAAACAGACCCAGTAAAAAAAAAGTACACAGTAGATTTCAGTTTAGCCATGGAAAGATGAATTATTGTCGGTATGATCCTTGTTCCATATTTCCAAAAAAAATCATGTCTCAAAAGAAAAAGATAGTGACCAATCAGGCGAAAGCTAGCTAGCTGCAGGAATATAAGTCATGAACTATCTTCAGGGTTCAAAATGAGCGGTGAAATCTATATGGAGTACAGATTTTCGACCAGAAGTACAGACATACCTGAAATCCCCAGTTCTGCAACTCAGAAAAATTATTACCAAACATCCCCAGAAGATATTATTCCAATAACCTAACAGATCTCTTAGCTAGAATAGCTTACTCCATAACCACTTAGATCAAGATCTTCTGGCCAGTCCCCACAAGTACTGGAGCTATTTCTCAGTGAGGACAGCTAAATGGCAAGAACTGTTGTGATTGTAAAAATCGAAATGGAGCAAGTGGAATCGGAAGAAAAGCTAACCGACACAAACCCCAAACCATGTTTAGTACTTAAACAAAGCGACCAGCAAGAATCACGAGCATCACTGTCGAGATTGAGTTTAAGTACATGATAAGACTAAAAAAATAACAATATTTGTTCTTGTTCTTGTTCCCGCATGGTTAACAAATCCTTAGGCATCACTATCTATCTCCAAAATTATAAAATTAAGAAATATTTACCATGATTTTGAAGTTCATCATCATCCAGGTAATGGATCCATGTAGAGCTAGGTACGTTGCAGTGTAAAATAGTCGTTTATTTGCCGCTGCAGCATCATCAAGATTCCCAAATCTAACTTAAGGGCCTGGCTTTATCAAGAAAGTTAAGCTTAAGCCGCCCCTAAAGATTGTGAATCTTGAAGATGCTCCACCCGCAAACACTGACTGGATTTTCTTTCAGATCAGATCAGATCAGATCATCTTCTTTCATAGATTCATTCAGAACGGATTAGGGGGCTGCGCAGGACTGGAGGAAACCCTAATTCTCTAACCCTAGATCTGATGATGTATACCAACAATATAAAAACCAAAGAGGGGCTAGTAAGGGTTTAGGGCGACCTTTTATACTGAAGGAACGAGTCGACCTACACATAAATAAATGACCAACTATGATGGTAAAAAGAAAAGACCCTCTTCCGCTGGGTAGAAGAGAAGACTCACTGTGCTTAAATAAACCATGAAGGGAAGAAAATGGTGGAAGAGGATTGAGGAACTGAAGAGGGTTTGGGGGGTATAAATATATGGAGCTTCACCGGATCAATAGGTGAACGAGGAGAAAGTTGGAATAGTCATGACTGAGAGAGAAAGAATAGGTAATTAGTTGGTGATGAGAGAGAGAGAGAGAGAGAGAGAGAGAGAGAGAGAGAGAGTAGCTAGGCACAATGAGTGAACAGTTATCAATCGTAATCGTTGGAACCAAAAAATGACCAAGAGCTTTAAAAACCGCTCTGACCCAGTCTGTGTACCAACAGATTTCAACAGAATAATATTATGCCTTAAGACACCTCACTCTCACTCACCGACTCTGCAAAGTTGAGTAACTAAAGAAAAGGCTAACCCCAAGATGAGCAGGATGGCCAAAATCGAAATCTTAACCATAAAAAGAAACCACGAACGTTCATTTGGGGGAGATGGCGTTTAGGTTTGGAGAAACTGTTGCGTCCTCCACAAGCATTTCTTCAAGATCAAAACGGGTTTTGGGGGCGGATTTGACACCATGACCCTGACCCGTTCATAAATTTAGGAGGTTCTAAAATTAGGGTTTAAGGTTCCTTGTGTTGATCCCTCATTTCCCATTGTTGGTTTCGTTTAAGAGTAGTTCACACAAGTTAATACCCTTTATTCCTTTAATGGATCTGTGTTGGGATTTCGATTATCATATCTGTATACACCTGCGTGAAGCGCCGTGGTTATTTGCCAGGCACTTATTTGCCCTTTCTTTCTCAATTCACCTATCACATTCATATATACCTTGCTTAGATCTAGTTAATTGATTGGTTTTTATATTGCCATCATTTTACTGGTAGAATGAAGTTAAATTTTGGTTAGAATTTTAAATTTTGCTACAATAACATTCCAATTGACATGTGGAGCATTTATAACTATTCAATTTGTGGCATTTTGGACGTAGTAATTACCTTCTTTCTGTTTTCTTCTTCTTCTCCTTCTCTTCCTTCTTACCCCAACACCCCATTCCACTTCTGTAATTAATGTTATTGTTGAATTTTCTTTACCATAATTCTGAGTGTCTGGCTTGACATTAACCCCACAAGTAGTCATGCTAACTATTATTGTGACCTGCAGCACTTAATTAGTTTGAATTGCCATTTCCACCACTCTCAGAAGCTCATAATAATCTGCCGGTCATTTTCGATCTCAACTAAAGGATCCATATATTAATTCCCACCATAAAGATTAATATGTATGCATTTCCCTATCTACTCTTTACTTTTCCTCTTAAAATCGGATCGTTTCTCAATTTATACACGTCACTTCTTCGGTATGAGGCTAGGTATATATTTCATATCATCGTTATTATATATTGCATATCATTGTTCTGTTGTTTCAAAGTCTAAATTAAATTATCTTTGAAAAATAAGAGAAGTGAAATCTACACATCTTAAATTGTAATCTACACACATACTTTCTTTTTTTAGTAACTTAAATTTTGTCTTTAGTGACTTAAATTTTGTTTTCATATGATAATAATTACTAAAAATGGAAAATGGGTGCATGTGTAGATTACAATTTGGGGTGTGTGGATTTCACATCTTAAAAATAAAGATAACAACATAATTTTCACATAAAAACATAAGATTATTCATCAATTGTCTAAAAAAGTTGAGATGATGCCGATATCTTAAAGATAAGATTACACTAATCTTATCTGCATCTACCCTTATAATTGATTACTTGCACATATACAGGACATGCGCAATACCAACAAAAAAGTATGATTCCTTGGAGATCGTTTCCCACCGAGAAACCTAGTTCATCAGAAGCTGAGCTAGTTGATGATCGTAAATATATATGGCCTCCAAGAAAAGCTTCCTGCAGTAACAAGAAAAGAAAAATGGAGATTGTGATAGTCTGAGAGAGACAGAGTGAGTCTGCATAGACAAGTGACAACATTAAAGTCCCGGCGTGGAGAATGCAGACTGTACGGACGGTGGAAAAATATAGAGTTTGGTGGAGATCGAGGAATATAACAATTAGCTAGATCGAACAACGTTAGTCAAGCATTTGTAGCTCTGTTACTTGGCCTCCACCTCGTACGAGCACATTGTGTTGGTCACTGTGGCAAAAATAGTCTAATATGCACCCTCCATACCTCATACTTGATTAATTAATACAGCAGTTGGTACTTAATGAGTGGAGGCCAACTTAGTTATTTTTTTAGAAAGTAAACATTTAATTTATAAATAGAATCTAAAATCCTCACTCGCCTCCTTACTTAAACATCAACGTTATAATGGATAATATTCGATGAGTTCAACTGTAACCTAAACTTATTTCATAAGCTACGATACATTCTTGCAACCAACCTCATGAAGAAATAACATCCTTAAACATTATATACCAAAACTGTTAGAATATATGCGGGGGTAATCAAATTCATGTGTTTAAGAAATTAGATCAAATGATTACGGGTAAAAGCATTCATGCGTTAACTAACACATGATGAAATCGGAATTGGCCTATATACCACATTCTTATTATGAATCGATTCTTGAATACTCAAGAGTTTGATGACTATTCCAAAATCAACCATCCAGAATCGATACCGATTCATTTCTTTTCTCATTTGATTTCTTGTAGATACAAATATCATCTTCCATGTATTTCATGATTTTCATCATTAATATCTGAAAAATGCAGATGATGAGTGACTTGGTCAATAGCTACGCAAGAAATTAATTATCATATGCCTATATGGCTTCAATACTCAATTACAATGTCATATATGTCGTCTATCTATCATATGAAAATATGAAACATTTGTTGCTTTTTGAATATTTCATAAAGGAAATAACTTGGATGACCAGCTATGGTCATTTATGGGTGACAAACACCAATGAGAGATGGACAAGTGTCAATAATAATTATAAACAAACATGTCAAATACCCAAAACCTACATGTTATGTCCTTAAATTGCAGTCAAACATTTCAAAATAGACACGTGTCCCATATTTATTAGCTGTGGTAACCTTAAGGTGACCAATCATTGTCACCGAAATTGGTTCCTTTCATAATAAATTACAAATAAACGAAAATTGTATAATTTAATAGGATCATTGGTACGTGACTTGGCATGGGTCCTCGTCACATTCATGCCATTGTTGAGTGAACATCTCTCTCTCTTTCGCCAAGCTCAAAGCTAGCCTCATATTAAACCAGTGGGGGACGTATCCTGTTCAAAAAAAAATATACCAGTGGGGACATACTATGATCTTTTCTTTTCCTTGTGCCCTCCAATGCAATCTATCTCATTGTCTTTTTTTTTTTTGACGAAATTAAACTGCCATTTATACCTAGAAATACTAATTAAGCACTAGAACTAGCCTCATATTAAACCAGTGGGGGACGTACCCAGTTAAAAAAAAAAAAATCCAGTGGGGATAGGTCCCCACATGAATCTAAGTTATACGATTGGTCGGATACAACACCTAGCAGTGCCACGTGGTGTTCCGGGTACAGAGAATAATTACTCCTGTACTATGATCTTTTTTTTTCCTTGTGCCCTCCAATGCAATCTCATTGTCTTGTTTTTTGTTTTGTTTTTTTTAACGAAATTAAACTGCTATTTATACCAAGAAATACTAATTAATTAAGCACTAGAACTACCTCCAAGCAAGGCTCCAACAAAAGCAAGAAATATCTCTTGCCTTCCATTAATCCATTTTCCCTTCCTTCCTTCCATCCTCCTTGTAAAGACGTTTCACGAAACGTACGTATGTTACGGTGTAGATCTCTCTATGAAGTTATGCATGTGTTCGATCAACTTATATTAGATATAATGAACGTGATCAATCTATACATAGACTAATACAGTCTTCAAAATAGTTTACTGACAGTAAAGCTTGACAGATTTGACAAGCAATGCAGGAATATTTACATCTTTTTCGTTCGAGGAACCAATAAACCCTGATATATATCATATCATATCGTAGCTAGCTAGCTATACTATGCATCATTGTACTTAATTGACTGTGCGATGCACCAAAACTAGCTTGTGAGCGAAATGATATATCAGGGAACGAAGGAAAGCCCTGAAATCTCGGTTAGAAGTACTGCGATGGAGTTTGCATGCTGCATTTTCATATGTACAACCCTATAGAAATTGAGTACCATAGCTTATTAGATCACCCCAAACTGGAAACTATAACGTCCTCTCCCTACACATCGCACACAAAGCCTGATCCCAGCGGCCCTTCTTCTTCAATTCGATATTAGATATATCCAACTTCACACGCTAGCTATCTGTCTCGTTTTCAACTTCGGTGTATATATGCAAAAGAAAATCAAGAAGCTTGGGTACGTACATGTCATTTCCCTAGATTTTAGCTGCAGCATATCAGATGTTTGTTCGTATCAAACAAATACCCAAAAAAAAAAAAATCAAACAAATGTTTGTTCCTGAAGCATCCAATAACCCTATGTACCTATTCCTTCTACCTGCATTGTGAATCTTTTCTTTAAATTACCGACGAATTTTTAGGTAGTCGTGTATAGAGATCGACAAAGATTTATGTCATATCACACTGATCAGTTGAGGAGAAATTAAAGCTAAGAGAGGAATCTGAGTCATGATCGAGTACTACTGGATATAAGATCATAGGATCAAAACAGGATCGATCACAAACCAAATACATAAACACGTTTCTTAAGCATCAACTTTATGAACTCAACTACATGGGATAATGACATACCTTCTTGATTGATGTCCATGACTACTAACTGATCAACTAGGCTGTCAACGTCTTGAGCAAGTCCCGTTTTGGCTTTTGTCTTCTCCTCTCTGCTAAGCTTAGACACCATAGATGGGATGGCTCCTATGTCTTGTCGTAGAGAGAGCAGGGACTAAAGCACCTTTATTTATAGTGTTACAAGATAACAAGAGACCTCCCACAAAGATACTTCTTGATTCCCAAGTAAACTCCTATAAACTTATCCTAATGCATTACCAACACAATAAACTTGTTGCTAATGGATTCCCTTACCATATATGGATAAATATACATAAACCATATTGAACAAGGTTAAGTAATAACATAAGCTCCTATTAAGTTGAAACCTGTTCCAATTAGTATTTGCATAATGATGATAGGTTCACATAATGAATCTTACACTGGACTCTCACACACGGAAGCTTTACTGTGCTATGCGGGTCTCTTGCTCGCGATCGTTAGGTTACGACTTTCGAATTCCCATTTGGCCGGGTAGGTCCATTCTTTAACACAGTTCTTGAGGAGGCCCTTCTCGATCAGGCTCTCTTTCTTTCATGTTTTTACTTGGTGGGAAATAGTGTCGAACAGCGCAATGAATAGATTGATTTGAGCTCTGAGATATCAGAGGGGTAAAAGCAAACACATATATACGTACGTATGTAGGGAGAGTAAAATTTCATAATGATCATGACATGCAATAGGTAAGCTAGCTGCGGTTTGAGAGGACTTCATTTCTCTGGCGATTTTGATCTCATGGATATGAGAGAGAGAGAGAGAGAGAGAGAGAGAGAGAGAGAGAGAGAGAGAGAGAGAGAGAGAGAGAGAGAGATGTGATGATGGTATGACGCCATAGTTGATATCATGGATCGCAGGCAGTAGTTTCACATATATATCCAAGAAAATGTCTACTCTGTAAGGCTTGTCATGATCACCTAGCCTGGTTGAGAGAGTTTCTCTTTCTTGCATTGGCTGCAGCTGCTAGCTACAACTTGCCTAGCTAGTTGGTAAGCAAGTGATGATGATCGTGTTCCTTGGGATTTCACTCACCGGCTGGTTCAAAAGAGCTAGAGCGAAGTAACACTTACTCTAGTTGATCTCCAGAAGGAACAATTATCTCAAAGCCTTTTCCTTGTGTCTAGAATTCAAATACCTGATTCAGAAGTTGTCCTAACTACTACTTACTATTATGCATGAACAACAAAAACAAATGTTCATGAAGTATTAATTGTGTGTCTAAATACTTAAATCCTTGGAAATATTTCATATACATTTACAACTATTTATTTTACGTACTGACATAATAGTTATATACTGGAAATATATACCTACTAGAACGAAAAAAATCTAAATCCACAAGTGGCATCCAATGCTGCAAGGCACATCGATCCCAACCACAATGATTCAATACCCAGCAAGGAGACACTTACAGATAGCATCTGTACTCTAAAAACGCTCCATCTCTTTATCAGTGAGATGAATATGCTTCTGGGCTCTCTGGCAAATCACAATTTGTTTCAATAGTACAATAATTCAATCCAGATTCACCAAAAGGGACGACCCCCACCCCTCTCACCTGCACCACTCCATAGTTTTCAAACCTTTTATCACTGCTTTTCAATTGTCCTCCCTTTCCATTCCATCACCATGATGAACTGCTCAACTGCATTATTATTCTTATTTTCCCCGTAATTATCAAAGAAAAAGAAACTCTATTATTTCCTGGCTAGTATACACACAAACATACTTAACAAAGTTCTCATCTGCTAGAACCAAAAAAAAAAAAAAAACACACACACACACAAAATTGATTACGTACTCTAGTCTTCACACAGAGACCAGCCAGTCAAGCAATTCCAACGGGTACAGAATGGAATAATCACATCCGGTTTGTTGGATCTTAAATGAAGCCCAATCCATTGATCCTAAGAATATATATAGCAAAAGGTTTGACAAAACAGTGAGCATGAAAAGAGAAGGAAGAACAGAAATATATATGCGATATAGTAACAAGAATTGATCTAAGTGATACAAGTCTAGAAAACAAACTGTTGACTTAAATTAAAAAGTTGAATACCGATTCTATGTAACTAAGAGCATATATACTCATAGAAAAAATTACTCTTTTTAAAGCTCAAGGTTAGACGTTAAATCCAAAAATTTTGTGATAAAATTGCTAAACATAAATTCAAACTCAATGGGCGACAATTCGACTTTCTTCTTCTCTTGATGACTATTCTTTTGTTTCATCGCAAGAGATTGTTGAGGCCTTTTTGTGGGTGGCGGAGGCGGGGACGTCGATTGTGGAATTCGACTACTAGCATGGTTTGGTGTCTTGTACCCATCTTCCTCTTCTTCCTCAGTCGCCTCACTAACATTGTCTTCTTTTGTACGACTAGTTTGGTTTTCCATGATATAGATATATCTATGAACTAAGATTTAGTGCAATGCAGCTATGTTAGATGCGTGCATATGTGTAAACATACAGGCGTTCTCTTCTACATTGTTATCAACTTAAATTACATTTATGTTCTACTTATTAATAAGGGAATCCGTTTAAGACAAGTACTTTGAAAGAAACCTAATTTGACATTGAAAATTATTTTAATACATTTAAAAAAATTTAGGGCCAATTACATATAAGTCCACTTTGAGACATTTTTTTCCCACATAGATCCACCCCAACATTTTTACCCACATAAGTCCACCCAAGTCTAAATAAAGTTTTGTATTAAGTATTAAAGTTCAACATAATTACAGACGGTCATCCAACAAAAAAAAAAAAAGATTTTCTCCTTTATATTTACAAGAATGCCACTAGTATAAAAAGTCAACAATTACTCTCATTTCGGAACAGTGTCCGGCGAGATTTCCAGCGGACCTCCTGCGAGGTTTCCGGCCGACCTCCAACGAGGTTTCGAATAAGTTTCCGGCCGACCTCCGGCGAGATTTCTGACTGACCTCCGGCGAGGTTTCCGGCCGACCTCCGACGATGACAAAAATTACTACTACCAGCTAAAAAAGCTACTACCACAAACTATAAAAGCTACTACCACCTCCTACAAAAGCTACTACAAAAGTTTCCAGCCGACCTACGGCGAGATTTCCGACCGACCTCCGGTGAGATTTCTGGCCGACCTCCGACGATGACAAAAATTACTACTACAAGCTAAAAAAGCTACTACTACCAGCTATAAAAGCTACTACCACCGCCTACAAAAGCTACTACTATGAGGTTACTGATGAAAACAAAAGCTACTACCACCAGCCACAAAAACTACTACCACAAGTTACAAAAGCTATTACCACCGCCTACAAAAGCTACTACTGTGAGGTTTTCGACGAACACAAAAACTACTACCACCAGCGACAAAAGCTACTACCACCAGCTACAAAAACTACTACCACCGCCTACAAAAACTACTACTGTGAGGTTTCCGATGAACACAAAAGCTACTACCACCAGCCACAAAAACTACTATCACCGCCTACAAAAACTACTACTGTGAGGTTTATGACGAACACAAAAACTACTACCACAAGCTATAAAAGCTACTATCACCAGCTACAAAAGCTACTACTACCAAATGCTACTACACAATACCACAAAAGCTACTGCTAAGGAAGTAGAAAGCTACTACCAAGGAACACGAAAGGTACTGCCAAAGCTACGAACACGAAAGCTACGAATATGAAAGTTACTGCCAAGGAACAAGAAAGCTACTACCACCAAATGCTACTACACAATCCACAAAATCTATTGTCAAGGAACACGAAAGCTACTACCAAAGTACAAGAAAGCTACTATCAAGGAACACGAAAGCTACTACATAATACCACAAAAGCTAGTACCAAGGAAGTAGAAAGCTACTACACAATACCACAAAAACTACTGCCAAGGAAGTAGAAAGCAGTAAGGCTTAGATCAAAGAAGATCGCTAAGGATGAAGGAAGAGCTCCTCAGAGATCTTCCGAAGGCTTACCATGGCTTCAGATATTTATCGGAGAAATGATGTAATCGGAGGAGCAAGAGAGAGAAAGAGAAGAGAGAGAGAGAGAGGAGGGGGACCACGTCGTCGGAATAGGTTTGACCTTCGCGTTGATGGGATGCAGTCAAGGCCGAAGCGGAGGTCGTCGAGGAGTCTTCGACGGTGGATCCAGAAGTCATCGTCGAGGCGGCGGCGACTTCGTCACGGCGGCAGTGTCGGAATCAAAGTGGAAGAATGGAGAGAGAGAGAGAGTATTATCGCAAATAAGAAGAATAAATTTGGTGTAAAGAGAGAGGGTGTTTTAGGTACATTGTAAAAGCAAAATGACAGATCTAGGCTTAAAAGTGGACTTATGTGAGTAAAAATGTTTAGGTGGACCTCTGTGAGAGAAAATATCCCAAAGTAAACTTATATGAAATTTTCTAAAAAAATTATCATTGTCCAAAATTTACATGAATTACTCAAAATAATAGCGCCAAATTCCATGAAAAGAAAGAAAAAACTTTTAGCGGCAACCCGGTTCGGGTTGAAGACCAGTGGGCTTTGCCCCGGCCCACTTTCTGCTAGTCATCTTCTTCTTCTTCTCTGCCATCGCTGAACCTCTCACAGAAGCTTCGGCCAGCGAAAACCTAGTCTTGGCTTCGCTAGCCATACACACAATTTCAATGCCTTTCATATCCAAAATTCAGCGGCAGACTGATTACCGGCGCTTCCCTTCTTCCACTCCCATCGTCATCGACAATGGCGCCTCCTATTTCCGTATCGGGTATAACCCCAATTCTCTCAAAACCCTAATTTTCAAACCATAATGCGCATTTGTGTTTGGTAATTTGTGTTATTAAATTACATATCTTTTTGTGAAAATTTCAGATGGGCTGGTGAGCCTGAGCCTCGTGTTATCTTCCGCAACATTGTTCAGAGACCCCGCCACAAAGTCACTGGTACATTCAATTCCCAGCTCCCTTTTCATATTCAGCTTTGAATTCAATCCGGGTTTTTGTTTTTTATGAAAAAGATTTATCTTTCTGAAGTTTCCCATTCTGTTATAGAATTTGCGTTGTGTTGCATGGTGTTTGGAAATTGGTTAAGTAGTGTTGAGAAGCTTTGTTGATTTGTGATTTGTGTTAGTGTTGAGTACATTTTGTTTGATTTGTGTGTGCCCAGGTGAAACTGTGACCATAGTTGGTGATCATGATGTTGCTTTGTTGAAGTACTTTGATTGCACGCGCTCGGGGCCTCGGTCGGCTTTTGATAACAATGTGGTTTACCAGTTTGAGATTATGGAATATGTAAGCTTGGCTTGGCCTGGTCTTGTTTTGTTTACTATGGATTTGTTTTGCTGGCTGTTATGATGAGTTTACATGATTGAAGAGTACTGTGTACGATTCATTTACGCAGTAATGCAATTGTAGCCTCACTGGTATTTCTTGCGTCTGTAGATTCTTGACTTTGCGTTTGATCGACTGGGGGCTGATGGATCAAAGGTATGATTAAAAATGTACACCTCGTCACTTCGTTTTCATTAGACTTGTTGATGTTCTTGACTTCCAATCTAGAGGTTCATTTTGAAATGTGGTCAGCTTATTTGTAAGACCTTTTCCTTAACTTTTTTGCTTATTTGATGACAGAACAGATTGATCATCCTATCCTGATTACAGAATGCGTATGCAACCCATCTCAGTCTCGTAGTAAGATGGCGGAACTACTATTTGACACATATGGAGTCCCATCGATAGGTAGAGATCTAATCCAAACAATTAAAAGTTCACACATGTATCCAGATGATCAGCCCAGTGTTTTAAGGGTTATTATTACAAGATCGTGATTCACTACCTCTCTTCTTTCCATCATACTATCCTTAGTTGTTCCACTACTTCAGAATGCTTCCACACTGGTCTTTGGTCACTGAGTAATTTTGGCTTGCCTATTTTGTTCATTAATCCTCCTGCTTAATTACTTTTCCATTTCCTTGCCTACAGCATATGGTGTTGATGCTGTATTCAGCTACAAGTATAATCAACATCATGGGCTATGTAATAAAGACGGTCTTGCTATCTGTCCTGGATTTATGACAACTCATGTTATTCCGGTATGCCTTCATGGTGTTGATTTTCTTCTACTTGAGTAATGATATAGAGTAAATATATCTCCAAGATTGAAGTCTACATGGTAAATTGTATGTGTTTTAGCATGTTTTACATCTCTGCAAGATTTGAGTGTCGCATATCTATCTCTATGTTTCCTATGATAGATAAGAACTTTGATTGAATGATAACTGCATCCGAGTCCCACTGTCTTAATTGTTATAGGTGACCATGATTTTGTGCTTGTTTTCCAGTTTATTGACGGTGAGCCTGAGTATAAAGGATGCTGTCGGACTAACATTGGTGGGTACCACATCACTGACTATCTGAAGCAACTTATTTCGCTTAAATACCCGCTTCACATGTGAGTAGAATGTGGTTGTTATTCTCATTCAATCAAGTAGGGACCAATCAGGTAAGATTTCTGATTTTAGATGTTAATGACACAGGGCTAGTTTTACTTGGGAGAAAGTCGAAGACTTGAAGATGGAGCACTGTTATATTGCTCCAGATTATATGTCAGAAGCTCGAATGTTTCAGGTATAGTGAGTTTTGGTTTCCAATCCATTGTTTTTTCCTAGCTTGTGATTTAGCAGTTGCAATGTTTGCATCTTTGTTTATTTGCAGAATGGAACCAAGGAAGCTGAAGATAAAACAAGGTCATGGCAGCTCCCATGGGTTCCACCACCAACTGAGGAGCCTCCTTCTGAAGAAATGATTGCAGAAAAGGCAGCCAGGAAAGAGAAAGCAGGTCAACGGTTGCGAGATATGGCTGAGGCGAAAAGATCTATTAGGATAAATGAACTAGAAAATGAATCGCATGGTTTGGGATTTCTGTTAAAGCAGCTTGAACAGGTGGAAGATCATGATATACAATCTTTCTTGTCCGCGACTGGATATATCTCCAGAAAGGAAGTAGAATCTGCCCTTGTGAAGGTAAAACAATCTTTACTAAAAGCAAAGGGTGAACAAGCTGAGTTTGAGGAGAAACCAGATACAGAGAGGTTTAATCTTTTAGATAAACCTGACCACGAGTGCACTCCTGAAGAGGTATGCTTTTTATGTCAAGTATCTTTCACATTCGCCATCATTTTGGAGTTGCTGTTTATTGACTTGGAAGTGTCTGTATAATCTGTACTCTATTCATTGTCCTGACCGTCCTATTTAAATAACCTTCATACTTCCTCTTGGGTCTTGGAATCGGCTATATGAATTATTCTGATGTATAATCTTTAGATATTAGGAGTTAGGATGTTTGATTTGTTTGTTTGGACTTCCCTTAGTATGAAAATGTCATACAACGATATTATTGCTAATCATATAATATTTGTTTTCCTAGTGGTATTTTGTTTATACTTAAAATTCTTCCTTTCTCTTGACAGCTCAAGTTGAAAAAGAAACAGTTGTTTCTAAAAACCACAGCTGAAGGTCGGCAGCGAGCTAAACGGAAACGCCATGAAGAAGAACAGGAGCGAGAAAGGAGGAATCAACAAGATGAGCAAAGACGTTTGTATGATCTTGACTTCATTATCTTCTTTTTAATTCAATGTCTTGGGGTGAGGGTTTAAGGGGAGAAGGGTAATTCTTGTAGTTGGAATAAAGATTTTGTCAATTAGAACTGATTTGGGGTATAGACATCTAGCTTTCTGTGTGGCCTTGCATATCATCAGTATGGTAGTTTCCTCTTAAAGATTAATTTTCTTCTCTCTTTCTGGCTATTGTAGAAAGAACCCAGAGCTTTATAAAGAGCAATTGCGTGCTAAATATAATGATCTTTCTGAGAAAGTGGAACAGCGAAAACGACTGAAGACAAGTAAGGGTCACACAAATGGGAATAATAATTCTGGAAATGTTGGCCGTGGTGAGAGATTAAATCCTGAACAGAGGGAAAGGATGCGCCTTTTGACCACAGCAGCTTTTGATCGCGGCAAGGGTGAGGATACTTTTGGCGCAAGAGATGAAGATTGGCAACTATACAAGCTAATGAGCAAAGATAATGACGATGATGATGAGGGACCGGATGTAGATCAAGCAGAGTTGGCACGTCTAACTTCTAGACTTCGGGTTCGTTTACTTGGTTCACTTAAATGCTTTATGGGATCCCCTTTTCACTCTGATCCTAGTATCTAATGTGGATAATTATTGTGCAGGAAGTAGACCCAACATTTGTTCCCAGATCAGATAATGGAAACTTGCAATCAGCCGAAGCACCATGGAGTCGTCCTCTAACTGAGGAAGATTATCGGATAGATTTTGGTGTCGAAAGATTCCGCTGCCCTGAAATTTTGTTTCGTCCCAACTGGATTGGGATTGATCAGGCTGGTTTGGATGAGATGGCTGGGGTCTCGCTAAGGAGGCTGCCATCTAAGGACACAGAGCTGGAGGAGAGGCTAACTAGTTCGATTTTTTTAACTGGTGGGAGTAGTCTATTTCCTGGAATGAGTGAGCGCTTGGAAGCTGGAGTCCGGATGATTACGCCATGTGGTTCACCTATAAGGGTCGTTAAAGCATTGAATCCAACTCTTGATGCATGGCGTGGTGCCTCTGCTTACGCCGCTTCCCCCGAGTTTCCATCACAAACTTTTAGTAAGCAGGACTATTATGAGAAGGGTGAAGACATAGTCCGCGGATACCAGTTTCAGTACCATGTCCTGTAGTATTACAGGTTACGGCTTATTATATGTCTATTAGATGGATCTAAAGTTCACAATTTTTCAACCAACACATGGCATTATGCCATTATTGATATTGTTTAACACCATTGGTCTGATCTCGTGTCATTGAATTTCCATATCAAAGTTGGAATGCAAGGTGACAAATGTTTTGCTTTTTACCACATAGAACTCACATTATGTCACAACGAATCATAAACTTTCAGTAAATGATGCAACATATTTAATCTTGTTACAAACATGTCCAAACTGTGATTCACCAACTATTATTTCCAATCAACTCAAATCTATCCAACTTCAAGTGATTAGTGAAGCCAACTATTGAAATCCGCCCGATCTTGCATAAGCGGGTAAAACATTAACCTGTATGCTTTACCGAAACCGTTTACCTATTCATACAACTGGTGACCGAAACAATGTTGGATTTAACTGATGTCCTGACTTCGAACATAGTAGATACAAGATTCGTGAATCAAAACCGAAAGATGAGATCAGAAATTGATCGAAAAATCCACAATCCTAGCAAACTATACCTTCCCAACCCAAAAAGGAAAAGAAAAATGAAAGGGAATATATATATATAGTAACTAGTGCCAGCCCCGCACACAAGATCGATGAATAGAAATGACCGTTGGAGCATATTAGCTACGCTCCCAATATATATGACCGTTAGACCCAAACCCTTGTTCTTCCTCACTCCTCACTCCACCTCTCTCCTTCTCCGATCTGAGTCTTCTTCTTCCATCTCAACTCTCCAGACCCACCAAAACCCACAAAAATGGATTCACCCCAAACCCGCAAAACCGTCCTCAACCTCCCCACCGGGATGTCCGAGTCGACTCTGCGACTCGACTCGCTCTCCAGCTCCTTCCGTGGCATCTCCACCCTCTCCTCGCCGTCCAAGACCTCCACGTGCAGCGACAGGTTCATCCCCTGCCGCTCGTCGTCGAGGCTGCACCAGTTTGGCCTGAACGACAAGTCGTCGCCGGTGAAGGACGGCGGGAATGAGGTTTATCAGAGACTGTTGAGGTCTGAGCTTTTTGGGTCTGATTTTGATTCTTTTGGGTCTCCTGCAGGTGGTGGTGGACAGGTGGCGTCGCCGATTAGTCCGAGCAAGAATATGTTGAGGTTCAAGACGGAGCATTCCGGGCCTAACTCGCCGTATTCGCCGTCGATTTTGAGGCATGATAGTGGGCTGTCTAATGAGAGCTGCACACCTCCTAAGCCGCCCAGGAAGGTCCCCAAGACACCCCATAAGGTAGTTTATCTCAGATCTTTTACCTTTTTTACTGTTGTGTTGTGAATGTGTGGAGAATACCCACTAGGATTTACTGGGAAAGTGAATATTTTTTGTGTATTTTGATGATCAAAGTAGCTGAATTAGCTGAATCTGAGGATCAAGTTTGTTCCTTTTGCACATTTTGATGGTGGAGACCCATTTGGAGTCGCTAGGAATGAAAAAAGGTTCTTCTGTTTGTGTGAATGTGCTGAACCAACTAGCTGATCTAGCTGAAATTGAGCTGTAATCTTGTCATTTTAGGTGTAGTTCTTAGTTAATTGTTGATGATTGGGATTTAGAGCTGCTTGAGTAAGTTCATAATCTGTTCATGAGTCATGACTAAAGAACTAGTTTAAATGTGAAATGCAATGGATGGTCTTACAAGACTAATACATGGTTGCAGGTTCTGGATGCGCCATCACTTCAAGATGACTTTTACTTGAATCTGGTGGACTGGTCCTCACAAAATGTACTTGCGGTTGGATTGGGAACCTCGGTTTATTTATGGAATGCATCAAACAGCAAGGTGAGTTTGATACTACTAGCCTAGGGGCCTAAACTTTTACATTGGGAAAGTTTTCTGTGTAGAAGTGTACCCTTTATCTATACTACCATAAAGTACAAGTTGATGAATGTGATCTATATATTGGTTTTCTTAGGTGACAAGGCTGTGTGACTTGGGGCCTAATGACGGCGTCTGCTCTGTTCAATGGACCAAGGAGGGTTCATATTTATCAATTGGTACAAACGGTGGCCAAGTTCAGGTAGCTTTTTACTTGCTCTTCCTTTGATTTTATACACTTAGATTGTTGGACTAGTGTATTTTTTTTTTCTTTCATGAAGACAGTTTCAGATGATCATTAATTCATGCCTTGTTTTAGATTTGGGATGGGACTCAATGCAAGAAGGTCCGAACAATGAGTGGACATCAAACAAGAACTGGTGTTTTGGCATGGAACTCAAGGATACTAGCTTCAGGAAGCCGAGACCGGAACATCCTTCAACATGATATGCGAGTCTCAAATGATTGCATAAACAAATTTGTTGGCCACAAGTCTGAGGTGAAGATTTTAATACTTGATCCTTCTTTTGAAACTGAAACCTTTCATTATATACTCATAAAAAAAAAAACTCTTTCATTATATCAACTGCAATCCAATAGCACTTGGAATTGAAGCAATAATGCAACATTTCTTACAAAATCAATTCTCAGGTATGCGGGCTGAAATGGTCCAACGATGACAGGGAACTTGCATCTGGTGGCAATGATAATCAGGTATCCCATAATAACTTTTTAATTCCTTTTTTTTTTCCCTGTTGTCTCGCTGTCTTCTACATTTGATTGAGCTGTATTTCTAGTCAATTGCTAACAATGTCATAATGATGACCAGCTCCTGGTGTGGAACCAGCACTCTCAGCAACCTGCTTTGAGGCTAACGGAGCATACAGCTGCAGTCAAGGCCATTGCTTGGTCACCCCACCAGAGCGGCCTTCTTGCTTCTGGAGGCGGAACTGCTGACAGATGTATACGCTTCTGGAACACTGCAAACGGCCACCAGTTGAACAGTGTTGACACGGGAAGCCAGGTTATTATTTTACCTTTTATGCAGCAGCAACATACTTTTGTGACTCTGACCATATCTCACTGCTCAAGTGTTGCTACCTTGACTTTCAGGTTTGCAATCTTGCATGGAGTAAGAATGTGAATGAGATAGTGAGCACTCACGGATATTCCCAAAATCAAATTATGGTCTGGAAGTATCCATCCATGTCAAAGGTTCAGCTTTTTAAACTCTCTAAATCCTCATTTCAGCAATAGAATTGTTGAGTTACTTGTATGTTTCTCTCTAACTCGTGTTGGAATACACTTATAGGTTGCCACTCTAACCGGCCATAGCATGCGAGTTCTGTACCTTGCAATGTCACCAGATGGTCAGGTATTGCATCTCTTTCTGCATAGCTTCAGCATTCATACTAACTCACATCTCATGTTACATTTAGATTCTGTGCTCAATTGAAACTGCTTTTACTGCAGACAATAGTCACTGGTGCTGGGGATGAAACTCTCAGATTCTGGACTGTATTCCCTTCCGTAAAAACTCCGGTAAGTATATCACTGTTTCAATCACTTTACACTTCACAAATTTTAAGCTTCTCATAAGTATCTGCAACCTCTGAGATCTTAACCTATAATTTCATTCTTCAAATTTCAGACACCATGCAAAGAAACAGGCCTTTGGTCACTAGGACGAACTCAAATCCGATGAGACTCTCTGGCATCATCTCTCTAGCATCATGCAAAGAGGTTTCTGGTCAGTAGGATGAACTCAGATTGGAGAAGACTGTTGAACATACGAAGTAGTCTAGAATGTAAATGAGGGGATACAATGATAGTGTGAAACATAAGTAGCGATAGACATGATAGTGTGAAACATCAGTAGGACAGACATAACTCGAGTTGATTTTTATTTTTATTTTACTTAAGGATATCTTGTAGTGTTTCTTATTCTAGAACACGTAACAATCAACCATAAAGAGATTTGAATACATTTTTTTTACATTTTACAGTTGTACTTCCCGACCCTTGATAAGTTTCACAAGTTCATCTGCGTTTCAGAAAGCACGTGTGATATGTGCTGTTGAATATAAATCTCTTGAGAGCCGAAGTCTTTGCACAGCTAAAGGAGATAAACTGGTAACCTTCATGATCAAAACCATAATGCACAACATGCATTCTTGAGTAACATATCCTGATATCATATTTGAGCAAAAACTTAAAAAAAAAATAGCTGGAAGTTGGCCAGCTTAATGAACAAACAAACCATGATTTGAGACTCAAGTTGTCCTTCTGTAAATAAATGACTGCTCTGGTTTAATATGTTGGACTTGCAATTTGGGTACATTCTAGCTTCTATGGTAGCTTCTATGTTCTAGCTTGTGACTGCAGACCTTGACATATCAAATAAATCTCTCTTGATGTCGATCGTGTAGCTTTAGGCCTCAGCAATGATGCCTTTCTAAACAGTGGTTTGCAGATGCGGTTAAAATCTACAGAATACACAGCAACAAAGCAGTTAACAACATATCCAAACAGAGATGCAATGACCATAGGAACCTGTTTTTTAGAAAAGGGTTTAGGATACAAGCTATACCTTGCACATCTTCACTCTCTAAAAGCTTTATGACAAGATGACCGCCCCTTCTCAATACACCATTAACATCTGAACTTGTATTAGATTCACCGACATTTTCTTCTTCAGTTTCATTGTTGGAATTAGCTAATGCTGCTCCACCAACAGCCAAATCCAGTGCTTGCATGCCTAACTCGAGGGATAAAGCTGCATCTTTACTTGCTATTCCAGAAACGAGGGGACACATATCTGAGAGTATCACAGAAAACCCTTTCTGCACAAACACAATGACAAAAACATAAATCCTTGTATTCCTACACTTGTGAAAATCCTCAATAAGGTTTGCCTTAAGAAAAACTAACGGAGTTTTTCAACTCGTAAAAATCCTGAAAAAGGTTTGTCTTAATATAAACTAACAGTGTTTTTCAAGTTGGTATTCATAGTAAGTTGTTTCACTGTTGAAAAGCTTGCAAGCAACGGAAAGACATAACAATTGGCGGTAGAACAAGGTTGCTGGCAAACATAATCAGTAGAATAACAAGCATATGGAAAAGGGTTAACATAAATCTTGAAATAACAAATTCCTGCTTAAAACTACAGGAATGCCAAGCAGCATAGCTAACCAAGTTATCAAAAGGGCTAACACGATTCTTGGAATACCAACTCCCTACTGATATTGAATTGGCCCCAAACTGAGAACATGAATCATTGCAAGCATTTTGAACTGATTAATCTTAACTGTTAACTCAACGAAAAAGATACCTGTGGAGAAAGTTCTCTGACTGAGGTTTTAGGGAGCTTCATAACATCAGCACAAACAGTTTGAACCCTTGAATCACAATGCATAGCTGGAACCTTCACCTTCTGTTCTGCACATTTCACATTTTCACAAATCCATTTATGAATCTAAACTACCGAAAACCCAAAAAAAGCACAAAACTTGAACTAAACCAGAGCTAAAAGTAAATGAGACCTTGAGATCAATCCCAACAACAAGTCCACCATTTTTGATAGGACCCAAGCTCTGACAAGCCACCTACCAAAACATCAAGCAAAACCCATCAATGGTATCAAATTACACAGGTAAATATGAACATAAAGTTTGCATCTTTGGAATGAATAAGTGACCTGAAGCCAAGCACCAGGGGCACAACCAAGGTCCAGAACAGAGGAGCCTGGCGTTATGAGCTTGTACTGCTTTTGAATCTGAAGCAGCTGTTCAAAGGTGGATGATTCAGTAAATTAAACCAACTTTTTGGGTTGAATAAGTAAATTAATCAATACTACCTTGAAGGCGGAGCGAGCTACATAACCCAGGCGCTGAGCTTCTCTATAGAAAAAGTCCGGCTTTCCTACCCCACTCATCTTCTTCGCTATAAACCCTAAACCCTGTGAAGTCTTCTATTTGTTTTGTGGGACTGGAACAGATTGATGGTTGAAAGTTGAGGGTTTATGTGAGAACTGAATATAATTTACGGATATGTGAAGTTTGCTAAGAAAAGAATAAGAGAGTAGTGGAAACAGAGGGAGAGCAATCTAAATCACAAAGCTAATGGATGAATGGACTAAACATTTATCTCAGTAGCAAGTATGGTTTGTCTTGGAGGGAGGAAGAAGAATATCCAGCTGAAGTGTAAGTTGGACTGCTAGAAGTCTAGAACTAAGACTATGAGAAGTGCAAGGTAACTAGGAGTCCCACATCGGGAATGAGGGGAAGAGCATATAGTTTTACTAGTATAAGAGAAAGCAGCTTGGCATGGGTAAAGACACGGAGCCATGCGCTGAGCACAAAGCGAACTATTCTTTCGCCTTTTACTAAAGAATACCGTGTGCGCGGCGCCTTGAGTGGCATACGCCTATTTTTGGAAGGGTGCACCTCTGTGGGTGCCCCTCAAACACCATTGGAAAATTTAATCTAAACCATGTGGGACAACAAATCCATTGAGGAATGAACCTCATAACTCAAATTGTCTATTATAAAATCTGAAATAGACTGATGAGGGATGTGTGACAAGGTAGTGAAAGTGTACTTGTAATCCAAATTATTATCTAGGGTTTTTGTTGTCACTTGAATTTATATGCCAGAACTTGCTTGAGAAGTTACTTATTGTAGTTTTGGTTATGAATCCGAAAATGATAATAATCTGAAACTTTCAAGCTAAAGCCTCAATGTCTCGTTCAATTTATGCTCTTTTGGAATTGAACTCGGTCCGAATCCAAAGTGGCCGAAGAGAATCACGTTTGATGGGATTAAAATTGAAGTTTGAGCACATTGTATGGCGGCTTTGTTCTCATTCTCTTTATCATCAAGAGTGCTGAAACGTATAGTACTTTGCCCAGTACTAGGAATTCAGTTCTTAAAAGTTTCTAGTAAATATACTCGATAGCCGAGATCAATATTACTATTTGTATCTAGCTTTGTAATAACCCTCATGAGATTATCTTTGATGCTTTTTACATAGAACTGAGCTACTGAAGATCTACCTGTAACTGAGATGGTCTAGCACTCTAGCCTTTTCAGCTTTGTAGTTTCTGGTCTTCTATCGTTTTCGTTCTACATTCCTCTGTCTGTAGTTGGTCTTTGATGTACTTGTATTTTCATGGAGGAGTTTCAAGTTCTAAACTATCAATAGCAACAAAGGTGCTAGAGTCCCACATCGAGAACTTGAAACATGCGGAGCAGATAATGTATTATAAATAAAGGGCTATGGGTTTGAGAGTGAGTATCTTTGCGCTTGGGGCAATGACGCAGTTAATGAGGTTCTAACCGAGACGCGTCTATTGCTGGTTGAAAACTATTTCCAAACCCCCTCCTGGGCCTGGGTTAATCTCAGTGCCCTCGAGAATTTCTGGAAGGGCTCCCTTCGGGGTAAAGCCCTACAAACAGTATTAAATTTTTCTTTCTACTTACTAAATTAGCTACTTAAAAAAATTTCTGCAATGTAATCAAAGTTCATGAACTTGTCAAAAGCCAATTATGTACGTTTTGTTTAGAGAACCGAATTCAATGTAATATTTTCAGTGCTATACTACAGAAGCAGGGTAGACTCCCCAAGTTTAGGCCTACATATCACATGAGGGTGCTTTCCAGTCTTTCTTTCTGCAAATTTCATGGCCGCAGTGTGGATGTATGACTGATCAGACAAAGAATGGCTGGATATGGGTGTACTCAAACACATGTCTTCTGCCCGGTGCTGTTTGTGACCTCCATTAGACTTGATATTGATCCTTAAATGCATCATAATGGTTGTATGCATGCCGAAGCAGCTACTGACCAAAATGTGGTGTATCCTCTGCAGCCGACACATGAAGTTTGCTTGATGAACCAAATACTTCCCCAGATAGAGAATTGGCCTGTTGAAGAAGTCATAGAAGGAAGAGGGTCATAAGGATGGGAATCGTGCAAAGAGAAACTCCTAAAAGTGCAGTGGGAATGGGACAATCGAGACATGTACAATGACAAGGTTTTGACACTTGCCAGAAGACTTTAAACAGGCTGATGAATAATAATGTAATGAGCAGATACTAATTAATGTAAGACTTGCTAAATGCTGACTAGTAACTATGTTTAGCAAATGCAGATCACCTTGATAATTAATTCTTTAATTTGTACCTTCATTCCTGGAACAGTCGCTGGTTCTCTGGCAGTTAAAGTACCTGTCTTCGACAACAACTCAGTCAGCAATTCTTCACTCATTTCAGCATGTGCTGTCTTTGTTTGGCAGACAAAATACAAGGAAGATTCTGTTGATGAAGGAAACTGTAGTGCTTATCCTCCCTGAATAAGTAGAAAATCTTGAAGGCAGTTCAAAGATGTTGGTGATTTGATGCTAGTCTATCACCATCTCATATTCCCACATTGATGGGGAAGTGTTACCTGGCTGGAAGTTGATTTGGACAGATAGTTATTCCCATCCTCCGCCTAAGAAAACCGAACAAGCACAAAGAGTTAAAAGCAATCTTTGATGCTCGATTTAGATACATAACAATGTTGGAAGCCAACATTACATACTTACATAGACAAACAAATGCTCTCTAGTAATTGAATACAAAAAAAGCAAGTAGAAATTCCTCAGAAAATAAAACTGCATGCAGTTGCAACTTAAGTCACAAGTACAACAGTTACACTACATCCACGCCATAAAGGCGTCATTTATGATATAGAGGTGTACTAGATGATGCCCGCGCGCTGCTGCGGTTTGCAATGACAGATATTAACTACCGCAATTGTTTTTGTTTGAATCAATGTTGTTGTTCGACAAAATTATAAACACAATAATATAACATGGATATTGCACAATGACATTGGTCACAAAAAGGAAATGGATAACATTTTTTGACATGCAATTCATGATGGTAAACAAAATGGAAATGTATGACAAAATAGAAATACACATGGTGATGCTATCGATATACATAACATATAAAACAATAGTACATAGTATTGTGTTATAGACACCAAAATAACTGGGCACAAAAAATAGTCTATTGTCTCTTTGGATAGCAAAATGCTTCCCACTGCCAGGCAACACTGGATTGTATCTGTAGTTAGAACCAACTATGTCCAACTTGTTAGCATCAAAAGGATAGCATATACAAAAACACATGTTTCTTACTCCTGCTTTGATTTGACCTTACATTCACTTCCTTGAGCTCTGGTATATGAACATTTAAATTCAGGCAATGGATACAAAGCTGTTAAAAGATAAACAAAACAAATGCAAAGCATACCATTGCAACATAAACACTGAAAGAAAACAAATGCATGGATATGGATATAAGGGATGCTTACTTTGATATCCCATTGCTTTCTTCTCCTCTACAAAAAATGCATGGATATGGATATAAGGGATGCTTACTTTGATGTCCCATTGCTTCCTTCTCCTCTACAAAGTGAAGAGGTATGTGTTAGTTACTGGATAAATTTAGTTGTACATGAAAATGCCAACAATCGTTAACAATAAATGAATATCAGAATGTAATACAGACCATCTCATTTTAATCATACTACTGTAATGTAAATAGATACTGAGATAGAAACGAAATGCATATATATGGATATAAGCAATGCTTACTTTGACGTCCCTTTGCTTCCTTCTCCTCTGCAAAGTGAAATGTTTTCAGTAGGGGATCAATTTGGTTGCACTTGAAAATGACAATGATGATTAGCAGGTGATGAATACCAGAATGTAATGAAAGATCATTCCATTTAAAAGAGAAGCATAGTTACTGTTCTCTGATAAGTATTCTGAGTAACACATGCATTGAACACACAACACATATATGTATATATAATGACACACACACACGCACATGCAATATGGTAATACCTTTTCTGCTTCTTTATTTCAATGTTCAAAAGCTCCTTAAGTGTTAATTCTTTTCGGGGCTGCATAGTTCTTTTTGCTGGTGTACTTGGCTCTGCTACTGTGTCATGGACAGTGAATAAAATAGATATGCATTGATAAAGGTAAAACACCTTTACAATGAATTAAGGTATGATATGTGAAACATGGGAAAAAAAAAGTTTAAGCAGAATGACAAATACAAAGAGGTTTGGCAAATGAATTACATGCAATTATACATTTCATAAATAAGAGTCAAGAATACAGTGAACATGTAATTTTAAAAATTTCAAAGGTGGGAAATAGTGTTTATTCAAGTAGCTTACATTGGATGCCCAATCTGCTCTCCGTGGTGTCCACAACAAAGTTTTCCAGAATTATGATCGAACCTAAGGGTCTTGCTACAGGTGGGGCAAGTCAGATAATACCAATCCTCTCGAATGATAAATTTTGTAATCTTAGCCTTACAGGTGAAGATAAGACTCCTGTAGCAAGGTCAGCATAAATTCAAAAACATTAACTTGTAATTCAAAACATTTAAACCCAAACATCAACAGCAGTTAGACATTAAATAAAAGTATTAACAGGAGTTCGTCACGACTGGTATCAAAATTGCTTTGGATAAAGGATCAAATAAGGAAGGCCTGCAACTACCATATCAATAATAATGAAATATAAAACATGAGTGCCAGCTTGAGAAAGGAAACATATTGCAATGTATTGATAAGTGTTATGTTTCATGAAAAAGTTAATGAGCTACTTAGTTGCATCCACACACATGAAAAAAAAAAAAAAAAAAGATGGTTTTTTCCTTATATTTTGCATATGCTTCTTTCATGAAATCTGATAACATAATTTTCAAGTGTTTTCATTTTTGTTCAACCAATTGATAATCAGTGTGTAAATACTACCATCAAGAATAGACAACAAATGTTTTAAAACTGATTGAGAGATTATGTAGATGAACTTGTATAAGCCAAGCAACGGTCAACCACAGGTTCAAAAATAGGGAAAATAAAAGTACTTGTGAATCATAGACAACATATCATATTTAATCAAATTATTTTACCTTGTCTTTCTTTCCAGCTTGCATATTCAAGGCACTAACAGTGATCATATTCTGATCTTGAAGATCAGGAGCAGGTTGATGACGTGCAGATGGTATTGTAATTATCTTTGGGGTGAGAAAAGGTTTGTTGACGCTGCAAAAGCAAACAAAATAGCTTCAATTGCTTTCATAAGTTGAAACAATAAACCTTATGTTGTTCAACCTTTAAGAGCTTACCTTGCCCTATATACACATATTTCAGGAATGGGCGGATTGATGAACATACATGTACTCATCCCAGTAACGAAATATTGAAAGCACCAAAAACAGTTAATAGCCATTATACAGTAACAACATGTAGCAGGACAAAATAACTCTCATACCAAAGTGTTGGAATTTTGTGCTTGTGATGGCCATCACAACTGGAGGTGGCAAATTCTTATTGTCTCAACATCAAATTCAGCTGCAAGTGTTCCCCACAAAGTGACTTTCAGATCCTATTGCCTGTAAAAATTGAGAATAACTTGTTAATCAAAGCTTATTTATAATCAGCTTCAATTTCCCATTCATTGCGATGAGGTGTTTGCCTTGTTTCATCACAGATTGTATAATTGTGAGAGAGACCATAACAAACTCATGAAATGAAAACAGTGAAGACATACTTAACCCGCAGAGAGTCCGCCGGACCACCGCCGTTTGAAAACCCAGACTCCTATTTACGAATTGATGAAAGTATTGCCAATTTGGAATCAAAACAAAGATAAAACACGATCAGGACAAATGAAAAGAAACCCAAAATCGATCATATCCAGAGCAATGTCCATACCTCGATGATTTGATTGACAATAGCAATGCAGATTTTCGTTGCACGAATAACCCCTTTGGATAGCGATCGATTTTCCTCTTTGTACTCTCACAGTCTCACTCCCTCTCACTGCAAAAAGCAAAGCAGAAAATGGTTCACCACATGCAACCCCGTCGTGTAGAAGAAGACATTGACGACACGTCAATGGCCCAGACAGACACGTATCAGCGGCACATTCCCGCAGGTGTCAATACAGAGTCACCAAGGCATTATTGTAATTGTAAACGAAACGGGGACAAAACTGTCTTTTTGCCAGCTGAATGAACAGTTGTAATGCCTTCCTGCTGTAGTATATAGAATATATATTAGCTTACCAAAGTACAACTCGATCAGGCTTTCAACTCCATGGCGATTCTAAATGCGTCAAGCTTCGATATTTTAGTTCTTCATGTGTCCTATGATTTTCTTCTACATTAGATACAAAATCAGAGGACTTAGAAAACCTTAATTGAGACGAAGCAGAATATTATCGACATTTTATGAAGAACTAAGCAAAAATCAGCAGAAAAGACACAGGTACAACCGAGGTAAACCAAAGAAACATTCCCAAGATGAACATTATTCTATTAGGGCTCTACATGCATAGCTTCCTAATACCTTTAATACACTCATCCATAATATATCAGATTAACCAAAAGGTTAAATGCAATATGTGATACCGAACCCAATAGCGCTAAGCAGTTGAACTCATGATCTGTGTGGAAAAACATTGTTTCAGCTAATGGGATATATGCTAATCTCAGTCTTTGCATATGGCAAAAGTGAATGGACCTCATGGTCATATCCACTCTTTTCTTCCATATCCTAAATATCTTAAGCCAATAACACAACAATATTTCATGCCATGAGATCAGTCTACTTTGTACCATAGGCTTACTTAAGATGATTATGAACTTGAGGATTACCTAGTTTAGGGGCACAAGCAGCTAGCAGCCGTTGGTAACACCAAAGAAACGATTCCAAGGCAAATTTTACATTGAGAGCTCATTATCACAACCTCCCTCCTCGGTCCATCCTCTGTGATCGACTTGCTAATAGAGTAATATAGTCCAACTTGATAACCAAGAACTTCAAGTTATCAAATAATCTACAAATTGGTACTTAAGCAGCTTCCCAAGTTCAGTTGCCATGACGAATGCATGCAGCTTGAATACAAGCAGTACAAGTAGCCTGGTGCGGTTCACATCTACGATAATTACATAATTAGAGGACTTGTCTATAACTTGGTTTACATAAGAAAATCAATAAAACTACCAACTGTTAAAAGATTTGGGAAATTGGGAAGAACGAGAGACTTTCAGATGAGGGAGGAAGCATAAGAGTTTCAGTCGAGGATAGGAGATTGGGTAGTGGGTGGTCTACAATTGGGGTTTAGTAGGATGTGGTTTTTACCCGTTAGATCAGTTCATTTATAATTTATGGCTGTCGTGAAAGTATCTCTTTTTGTCCCCTAATTTCTATCCCGCATGTGAGCGGTCCTGGCTATAAATATGTTACAAGGCTCTTAGCCATGCCTACTTTCCTCCCTCTATATCCTCTGCCTTCACCTTGTGTTGATCAAATGGAATCCTCCAACAGTAGTACTAGTGTGAGTTTGAAGCTCCTGGTTGACACAAAGAATCGGAGAGTTCTCTTTGCTGAAGCGAGCAAGGAGGTTGTCGATTTTCTGTTCACTCTCCTGTCTTTGCCTATTAGCACTGTCATTAGGCTCCTCACCAAGAATGGCATGGTAGGTTGCTTGGGCAAGCTCTACGAGAGCGTAGAAGAACTAAATGACGCATACTTGCAGCCTAATCTCAACAAGGACTCCCTGCTGAAACCACAGTCAACAGTTGCCGGAGCTAATATTCTTCACTTGACCTACAATGACTCTACTGCTAAGAAGTTCTATGTCTGCGATTATTGCAATCGCAATATTTCCAATAGATCTGGGGTTATGTGTCAGAATGGGAACTGCAGACCTTACAACCGAAGCATAACCACCGAGGTAACTTACGTTGCTCCACCAGAAGCAGCTGGTGTCGCGTCCAGCGAGGAAGGATATGTTAAGGGTGTTGTTACATACATGATAATGGATAATTTGGAAGTGAAGCCTATGTCTACTATATCAAGCATAACTGTGCTTAACAAGTTCAATATTAGGGAGGTTGGTGCCCTTGAAGAGAAGGTGGTCAGTCTTGGCATGGAAGAGGTCCTATTGATTATTACTTATTTTTGTGTATTTGTGTTATTGGCCTTTTCGTATGTCTTTACCAACGTACTTTTCTACATTATTGTTTTTAACCCGTTGTTTCCTTTCCATTTCAGGGCTTGAAACTTCTGAAAGCATCTTTGGAGTGCAATGCGGTTCTCACCAAAACGTTTCTCGGTAGCAAGGCATGATGTTACTATCGCCCCTTTCGGAATGCTGGATGCTCTAATATGTTTTTGTCTTGATAAGTATGATCTTGAGGAATCTCTACAAGTGATTGAATGTGATGAGTATTTTGGATATCATTCTATTTTTGTTTGTCTTTGTGGTTTCAGAGTATGATTTTCTAATATGTGATCAAAAATTCAGATTAGATTCTCAAATCACAGTAACCATCTTCGAAACATGCACATGCACAACGATATTGATACAATTTTTCTCATTTTTTTACACACGCTTACGAGAACTTAAATACCCTAATGATTCATTGTGATTATAAAATTAAAAGAAAATCTCTTGATAAACATCTATTAAATTACATGTATAAATATTAGACTTTAATTATTTCCGAAACAGGGTGCGTTGAATAATTTTCGGTGTTATATATGATCTCAACTTTATATAGCATTAATCGTCTCAGCCTAATCCTAATGTGTGGCCTGATATTCACACCAACTTCTTACTAGTGCAATGATTGCAATCAACGATAAATTCACACCACCGACACTGGATTTCTTATCCTGTAAGTATATATGAAGAGGAAGATACTAGTAAAGACCATATGTTGCTCTCACCTTTAAGGTAAAAGGTGACAGAATTTGTTCTATGCACACTGTAGAATTCGTGGCATCAACGTTTATGTGCTGGATTAGATCTGCTTTAGATCTTTCATGTTGATTTTCCATCGAGTGTCATCGACCAAAATGAATTATTGAAGAGATAAAAGGAGGTCTCTACTTTTTCTGAGTGATATGAATCATCCACTGGAAAACCAAAGTTAAGATAATCTGGTAGCATCTCTGTGGGGATAAAGGAGAAAGTTGCCAGAATTGGTTTTGGCACTTTGCCCATATCAATATCCATAATTGATAGTTTGATTTTATTTTATTTTTTTGATGTGAAAAAATATTCATTAAAGCCTCGTAGGGCAGAGAAAACAAACTAAAGACACGACTAGATAAGCCTAAAAGCCTAAAAGAGGAGGGGAAAAAAATGACAACAGTAGAAAAAAAAACAAAGAAGAAACCAGAAACCAGAAACCAACGACGCAAAAAGAGAAAAGAAGACTGACAAAAAACTACGGTCTTTGCTTTGCCATTGACGCTGGCAATGGGGACACGGCAAGCCGTCACGAGAGAGAACATGGACCAGGGAAGACAGTGGCCTATCAATCCAAACATCCGTGCACGGCTTCCTCACACTAAGCGACACAACGTGATGGGTTGCGCAGTTCGTTTTTCTGGGAATCCAGGACCAAGAGATTAGCCTACATAGTTTGATTGATATCAGGAAAAAATCATGTGTGCTAAATGCGAATCTCGTTGCCCGTAATCGGACTCCTATTGTGTGTCTTGATCTTTGATGTGATCGGCTCTCTGCTCTTCTTGTTCATGTTTTGGTTGCTTTTTGATTTTGCTATTTCTTTTTTAACAGGTTTTGGCTTCATGTCCCCCTCTTAGGTTATATTTTCTTTATTTAATAAAATTTTAATTGCCAAAAAAAAAATGTATGTGTGAATGTATCTATAGAGATACTTAACGTACTATTTGTTCCTCACTATCAAATATCTCTCTGGTTGATTTATAAGGTCTTTGAAGCTTTGACGTTACATCTTTTGGTGATGTATTGAGATTAAACAAGATTTTGGTGATGTATGAAGATTTATCAAGACCACTCCTCTGATAGGAATACCCTACCGGCCGGCAATGGGAAACAAATGTGAATGAAGCATACTTCTTATTTGAAGCAAGATTATCTTTCTTTGATCTGTCATGATGATCAACATACAGCTTGTCAATTGTATGTGAGATTAGAGAGCCTCGGCTGCTTGACTCTGCTCCAACCTAGCACCCGAACTCAGTCCTAGTCAGTCTCACAGAGAGCGCTAACTATGTGCAACAATGTTGAAAGTGAACAATAATGTAAAAGATGACTATATGGAAAGATAACGAAAAAGAGAAACAAGACACAGTGTTGCCCTAACCAACTATACAAAGAAAGAAGATACGCACAAGTCGAAATCAGCAGAAGGGGCACAAGCAGCTAGTAGCCCTAGGTAACACCAAAGAAACGATTTCAAGGCGACTTTTCACATGAGAGCTCATTATCACAACCTCCATCCTCGGTCCATCCTCTGTGACTTTGCTAATGGAGTAATAGTCCGACTTAAGAACCAACAACTTCAAGTTATCATATAATCTACAAATTGGAACTTATACAGCTTCCCAAGTTCAGTTGCCATGACGAATGCATGCAGCTTGAAATCCTTGAATACAAGCGGTACAAGTAGCCTGGTGCGGTTCACATATACAATAATTACATAGTTAGAGGCCTTGTCTATAACTTGGTTTACATAAGAAAATCAATAAACTACCAACTGTGTAAAGATTTATGGGTAATTTCCTATCTGAAACGTCAGCACAAAATAAAAACAAACCTTAGAGGTGAATATCATCTAGTATTAGAACTGGAAGTCCAGCAATCGCTTAAGCTATTCACATGGCCATGAAATCATGAATCATCATCTCCTGTATATATACAGGAGACTTGGCATAAAACTCAGACTCTCAGAGCATTAAAATTACCTGTATCTTGAAACAATCAAGCTGAATAAGTTAACACGGCTAAAATTGATGGGGTGTTGAGCATCTGAGGAAGCACATGAATGACTAATTGGTAAGATCCTCAAGTATTTGACCTCTTTAGTACCCTCCTAAGTTTGGTGTGCTGACTTGACAGATCAAATGCTCTTTAAAACCATCTGATGCATCATGCTCGATCATGTCCACAGCAGTGAATGACTAATACGTGAAGAACTGTTTATGTGTGTATGTGTTTATTTATTTTGTCGAGAGATATCAAACATTAACAAATTATGTGTTTATTTGATAGAATTTTTTTAATTATGTTTAATTATCAAACATAAACAAATAACTCAATATAAACCATGCATTCGAACACTGGAGTAAAAGGTTGGTTTGATTAGAAGAAAGATTGTAAGCATATATAATAGTCGCATAAACCTTGAATTCCCATATCAAACACATTGAATTTAACAAAATGCTTAGGTGTTTTACAGATGAAAAGTGTGTATAAACTAGATCAAAGGTTGATTCGTCATCTTCAGTAAGGTCATAGCATGTGTGGAGTAAGGCTTTGAAGTACACTATGTTTTCTCCCATACTGTACACACCAAAATCATCGGGTCATTCAGGTCCCAGAGATAAACTTGTATACTCCCAATCATGGTTGTAGCTAACGCAATCTGGCTTCTTCGATCCAGCTTCTTATGGTCAGTCTGGATTTCAGGTCTGGGAACCCAAGAGGACATGTACTGGTTGCAGAGGTCCTGTTCCATTGTTGTGTCACAGCCTCACAGGGTCTGGCCTTGGCCCAAGTCCATCAAAGAAAATAAATATATCATTTGGGATCCCTTTTCTACTGAACTGACAGGAAATACTAGTCGTAGTTCAAAGAGAAGTAATGCCTACCAAAATTCTGATTCCATTTTACCCGCGCAGCAAAATAGCATATCATTGGCAATATGATAACCCACATGCTTTATAGTTAAATACCTAAATGACAGTGATGTAATCTTGAATTTTGATCAAAATAGTTACCTTAGCTTCATATATTAAAAGTCCATGACATACTCATGTGGCTCAAGCTAGACAAGGCAGCAAGTCCTCCAACAAGCCATAAACATAAACGTGCTGCCCTCTGATGAACTAGGACAATCTAATAAGCAGCCCTCCAAGAAGAAAGTGCATACACAATGCGTCCTTTCCATCCCTGCAAGAGCCACCGGCTATCTTCATCAATTACGAAATCCTTGTGGTAGTATGTATGCAATCTGTCCTTTGCTATGTCCATGATCTCCTGGTTCAAAGGAAGTTGTGTAAAACCCGCCCTCCGATTCCTCACCTGCCACTGCTTGTATGTTTCTGGTCTTTCAATCCTCTCTGAACCCTCACATGCGATGACATTCATTGCCTCCCGGCCAAATATCTCCCTCTCTATCAACATTCGCTCTGGAATATCACAGGGCACACACATGTCAAGCATGTCAAATATTGTAGAGAAGTGGAAGAGAGCCTCGCGAAATCTTGAAAGAAAGAAGGGTGCACTGTAGGCTCCATTTACAACTCCCAAAATGTAGACATCTGGATTCATCTTCCTTATCAGGTTCAGGACAATATCTCTTGGACTGTCTACCACCACAGTCTCATCAAGTAGGTTTCTAAGTCTGTAACAACTATTCACAACAAGCACATCATCACGATCGAGTTTAAGATCCTCAATTTGAATGGTGTCCCACTTTTGTGCTATGGCATTGAACTCAAATGGAACTTTAAAAGTTTTTGCATAGTTTGCCAAGCGCCGTCCTGTCTCCTCAACCCTTTCTGCTGGTCGGAAACCTGGATTTGGAAAATCAATCCCCGTAATTCGGAGCTTTGGAGGTCCACCGAGCCTAGATGAGAGGCGTTGAATGAGGCAAGGCCATTGAAAACCATACATAATACCGAAATCAATTATGTGGAGGCTTGTTGCTTTCTCGGATACATTCATTATTGTCTTGTTTGAAAAGAAATTTGATAGCTTCCTGAATGGACAAGCAGCAAGAAATAGATGGTAAGCCTTCAAGATATCTGCTGCAGATGTTGGCTTGGCTATGAGGGCTCTGTAAATCTGAGTACCAGATCCAGCCATTCGTGCCTCAAGACCATCAGCAAAATAGCAAGCCATTCTTTGCATCCCATCTCCCTCAGGAGAAGCATGCAGTCTGATCCGCTTAAGTAACTCATTGCCAGTTCTCTCATCACCAGCTGCAATAGCTTGTGCACATACTGTCAAGAGGGTTCTCAAATCCACCACATCCTTTTTACCTCCCTGCTTCTTCCCACGGGATTTGCCACCACTTGGCCCCTTTGACTGACCACTCTGTGGTATGTTCTTTTTTGTTCCATTCTGCAAAGCTTCTCGAAGAGCAGATTCACTTTGTCCACAGTTGAGCAAAACCATGTCAAACATTTCCGGGCTCACAGCTGATTCAGTAGAGACTGATGATTGCTTGTTACTCCTCTCCCCTTCTAAAATTTCATCGTCATGATAAGGATGCTTCTTTCCCCTTGACCCAGCAGAAGGGTACTCACGGTTATTCTTCTTGTCTACCTTAGCTGTCATATCTGTAGCCTCTGTGTTCAACTCTTTAAGCAACGGTGTGTTGCTCTCCAAATCCACAATTAGGCTGTTACCATTTGGAAGAAACTTACTCGCTTCCTCAAACCCTTTCTGAAATTGCAAAATTGAATCAGTCTCATTAAAAAAGTCAGGAACCCTGAGAGTGCTCACAGGAGATTCCACAAACCCATCTACAAAATTACCGGTTCCATTTGATGAAGCATGGGATGACTGAGAAGTTGACTGAGAAGCAACATTCAGATACTTAAACTCAAGCAAATCACAATCCCTAATGCTACTACTAGTACTGGTGGAGGTAGTACTACAACAGCTGGAATGTAAAGAATGGCTTTCATCTGGGCTTCCATGGTTCTGATCAGCAGTAGGAGTCAAATCAGGAGGTAGATGATGCTTCTCTCCAATAAGCTCATAAAAAGATTGCTCTGCAGAATGAAGAGCTGCAGACTCCTGATACATGCAAGTTTTTTCTTCCATATCTTCTTCCATAAGCATCTGGCTAATGTACTTGAGAACCACATCACTGAAATCACAATCTTCGTTCGAATCCCCATCTGGGATCATGCTCAATGGCAGTGCAGAACTAGTAGGAATTTGAGTGGGAGGCACTTGGACTGTAGTAGCATACTTATGTCCGAGTACCTTATTTGAACCACTACCATTCCTGAATCCACTATCTAGTTTCTTATTCATTGAGTCCGAAAGAGCTTGATCCCTGAATTTCAACAACTCATTACTAGAACCATAAAATCCACTCAATGATTGATCCATGACCATTGAGATTACAACTACAACTCCCAACACCAAAACCCAATATCTTCTGACCGATATGCTTCAATATTATCTATTCCCCAAATTTCTCCAGATTAACACCTTTACACCATCAGAATTCTTCAAGCATCAAAACCCAGAAAAATCAAACCTACAACACCATGTATCACACACAAAGATTCAACCTTTATACTCAGTAATCAAAAGGGTTCCATAAAGTTCATCTCTTTGTGAAATTAGAAGCAACATAACATATCAGGGAATAACCCTATGAATCAAAAGCCCACTATTCTCCACAAACAATACCACAATCCAATCAAAGATGCAACTTTTCTTATTTATTCATATAAAATACATAAACATACAAGAAAAACAAACCCCAAAGTTCAATTCTTTCCAACACATATGATTAGAAAATTCAAAGAGGTCAATAACAAGAATTTTGAGTACCTGGGTAGACCCTTGAGAAAAGAATAGAAACCCTTTCAGTAGTCCAGGTTTTCAGGACTCCATTGTGAACACAAGAAAGACTTGAAGACTTGAACTGTGAAGATGATGAGGATTTGGGGGTCTTATGCCTTTTAATCTTTTATGGTGGGGACGTGAATCACAGCCGTCAAATCTCGGCTGCTAGAAACAGTCTTGGGCGAGATTCTCTTACAGTGGTTGGTGCTTCTCTTTCAACCAACACTGACCAGACTGATCGAGGAGGAGAGGAGAGGGTCTGAATCTGGCTTCAGTACTTTTCTCTGTTTTGTAATAATACGAGACAATATGTATCAAAAAATAATAACACTAGACAATACTACCATGTATTATGTCAACCATAATATAATATATATATATATGTCGACAAAATCTAAGGTCCACCGTCCCATCAATGTCTGTGAAAATTTGACGGTTAATATCACAAAAACGCTACTCGAATTTTGTCCAAAATATTTAAGTTATGTGTCAATATTGAAATTGATCGGTGGAGTATCTAAAGTATTGAAATGAAATACACAAGATTAGTACGTATCTTTCTTCAGACAACTCGTACATATGTTTGACGAGTACATTGATGAAAGTTTTTCAGTTGTGAATTCAAGATCTTTGTAAGAGAATGGATAAAATATTAGTTCACGAAAAACTGACGAAAGTTGGCAAATATACGAGATTCTGATTTTAACTTTATTAACATGGTAATTATCTTTATATAATGGGAAATGCCAATAGAAATTCAATTCGGATCCATAATTAGTGACAAACAATGATGATAGATACTAAACTCTATCTAATCAATTGCTCATCCCACTAATTATGGTAGAATGAAATTTGTCTCCGAATAAGAAAATAATTAACAATTATTACCAAAATCCCAATTGGTCATAATCTCAATGTCGTTTTCAGCATAACAGCATCAATATATAGGATTGGACAAAAGCAAAGGGCCAAAATTAGGATTATAGAATATGGACCAACACATGAATGATAAGATTGTATAATTAGATGTGTTTTTGTCGCATAATTGCTTTTTGAGTGAGGCTTATCTAATACTTGCATAAACTTCCATGCCTAATTCGCAAGATTTAAGGTCTAATTTAACCTTAAAACCTTGATCACTCATTCTCAAAAGGTCATTGTCATCCATGGTCCATTAAGCATCTTGAAGAGTTCTAGAACTTCATGAAAAGGGGTTGCATTATCAAATATCACACACTCATACCTTTTTCCACATTATAATTTGCTGTCCTCCAAATTTCTTATTAAAAATAGAACACTAGTGTAGTAGTGTATTGGCCCTTTGGGTCACAGATGGCTAAATTAGATGGAAGTATTTTGGAAATCCAGCACATGAGAGAATTGATTACCAAAGGCTTCATGGTATTATTGAGCATTGAAACTCCGCCACTGAATCCGTATTTTTAAAGCCCCGTAGCTAACAGGTCATAGCTTACCGACATATTATAAAAGAAATAAACACACCATTGATCCGTTTTTATTAATCAATCAAATGAGGGTGGTAGTCATCTTAGGGTGGTTTATAGGTTCAGCCCCATTGACATTATTGTACACGATGCAAAGATAGTGACCGATTGACTACTTGTGACATATCATATCCGGAACTTAGCACTTCTGGTCATTGATATGATAGATACACGACCCCCGCGGTCCAAAGTCTCATAAAAACCAAAACTCCTTCAGTAGTTCATAAAGCACGCTTTATCTTCAAGTGTTTCTGATAGTTCCAGTGTTCTACAGCAATGCCGGAAAGCGCCACTGCAGAACACTTGTTTCATAGTCCCCCTCGGAAGGAAGTTGTATCATAATTCAGAATGACTTGCCGACGGACTCGACTCAGTTTCGGCCTTCGAAGCTACTCATCCCGGACGAGGAAATTATCTTCCGTTTCCGGGATGTTATTGAGAATCCATTTAGACATTAGCTTCCTTGTGATGCATACCAATACAAAATACGTATGTAAGGGGATAAACAGAAGTCGAGTAATACACTACATTACTCAACTGAATTCATTGTCAAGCCATTTATATATCAATGGCGGATGCTCTATTCGTATCAAAACAAAAAATGGTGGATGCTCTACACTCGTTCAACAGAAAGGTGCGTAACCAATAATACTGCAGCATTTTTTGAAACAATATAAGCAAATTCATGATAGATAATAAGATCAGAAAGGATAAGCAAGATCTGAGCAACAAAGGAAAACAATTGAAGAACTTTATTTCCTGATGATGTTCATTCACAATTCTACAATATTTATGATGAAAAAATTGAATTCAAATGACTGTACTGTTGGACTGACTGAACTTATTTTGACGAGATCATTTACATATGCTAACATCTTCAGACAGAGATGTCAGCAAATAAATCATAGTATGGGTGTGAGAATAATACACAATTTTAGGAGGGTCATTTGTACGGTTGTCTTCTTTCTCTGTTTCTGTCAACTTTTGCTGTTTTCTACATCATACAATGGCTGAGTACCTTTCAGCTCCATGTCTATCAGTCGAGCAAGTGTCTGTGATCCTTGGGACACAAGCCTGGTGCTTGCCTTGTTGCTTAGCCTGGTGTTGGCACCAGTAAGAATGGGCAGCCAATACTCTGTCCAAAAGCTCTTGCGGAACAGGCTCTCCCCTTCTTTGCTGAGGAGAGATTTGTGCGGTATGAACCAAGGTCTTCCATTTGTCCTGCAGACAATGCAAAGACTATAATTTAACTTATGCTTTACCAGCAAAGTACTAAATCAACAACAATGTATAAACTCTGTTGCGTACTAACTCATGAATCGTAAGTACTAATCATGTGTCTCAACAATATGTGAATAAATGTAGGACATGAGTTACTCTATTCAAAGTTCCAAACACATGGTAAGTTTTTCATCTGGATCAAATTAAAATGTAGGTATATGGGGGAACAATAGCTTAGTACCACAGAAAGTTCTCTGAAGATAAGTATTCAAAACATGTGGTAAACTCTTGGTTACTATGATTTAAAATAATATGATATCAAAATATATTACCTTCAAGTCCACATAAGTTCGATGATCTGCATTCTCAAATGCACACAATTTAACATCACGCCACCTGCAGAATGAGAAATGTGGTTAGAGCCCTTCATACCCTACAACCCTTATATAATATAACCTTCATGTAATGCAGTTTAGGTGGTAAAGAATATCGCACCTTCCGGTCCCAAGGTCCTCAACAGCCTGCACTAATGCTTCTACTTCTGACACAGAGAATGGTCTCCTGGTTCGACGCTGCACAAGCTCAGATCGCTTAGATCTCTGGTTTACAGGAACTGCAGCTAGTGGCTCCATGCTCACGTCAGGAAGAGCAACTATTGCCTGGCACTCTGGCATGGCTTTTATGATTAATGGCTCAATATGAGAGGAAACCAATTCATGATTTATTTTAGCAAGACTGCCTGAATTGGTCAGAGGAGGGGGATCAGATATTGCATCAGGAATCCCTGGATCCAGTAGAGGTGTGCTTGGAGACCTGAAACAACAGAGATTTAGCTACAAAAACTCAAAGTGCACACTTGAACAGAGTTAAAGCATAATTGAAATCTAGTCATATCCAATGTAACTAAAAGCATGAACATCATTTTCTGACCATATCAGCCGCGAAATCACTGAAATGGTAAAACAGCCTATAAAAAACAGTCAAAATTACCCGGCCAACAGTATTGATGCCCCACAAGACAACGGTGGAGGATCACCAGGACACAAAGATGAAGGAGCTTCCACAAGACTAGGCTCCAATGTAAAACCCAGTGAATCTAGATTGTCTTTACAAGAAATTCCACTCTGCAGTAGAGTTCTGTTGTCATCCCTAACCTTTTTACCTTGAACTAACACCCCAACATTTAGGCCACCATTAAGTATTGCATTTACTGCCTCCATAACTGTCCTCTGCAAATTGTCACAACGCAAACATATATTGAGTAATAGAAGTGACAAAAGTCGACATCAACCTAAAAAAATAAAACCTGTTACGAGACCAACAAAACTAGTGTGTTCCACGTCACTAAAGAAAGTATACTTCATTGAGGAAAAAAACAAAAGAACTCGACACCCGTACACTAAAAAAAGCCTGAGTTTGTGGCCACTGATAGTACAAAAAGAATTAAGAAAATAGTGACTCAGTTATACCTTCAAGGAACCGATAGTTTCAGTTTCTGGCACCTCAATTAAAAGCTCTGGTACCCTAAAGGATTTGATTCTGAGTTTCACTGCAGAAAAAGATATCCACCATGAAAACCTATTAAACACAATCCAACAAAAAGTGTATTTGCAAAACTACCCCCACCAGAAAAGCTTTAATTACCATGAGAATCCCTGGAGTGGAGAGAAGCTTTAGGGCCTATGACTGAAGAAGACACCCCATTTTCTGCAGAGAAGAACAACTCTTAAGCAATTTTGTTGGCACGATCCTTAAATTCGAAAAGTCTAAAGGAATAATGATGGTGTAAATAGGTCACTAAACCAATGAACATACCAGGAACACTTTTGTCTCCATTCATGCCCTTCTCAGGTGAATAAGAAACACTCTCACCACTGAATCCTCCATCAGAAGTCACTATCGAGCTTCGTTCAACCATTTTCCTCCTCTTACAAAAAGTGTCACGCTGAGATCGTTCGCGACTGTAAAAGATTTTCCTCTTGTGATAAGTAGGTTTTACTCCCCCATCTAGAGAAATCAAAAGCATCATACTATCAAAACATTATTTACATAAGCTTATAGATACACACATTTGGAAAAACATGAGGCTGAAATAGTAAAAGCAATAAGCAGCCACTTACCATATCTGAGGTTATCACATTCCCTCAGTTTTGGAGCCGCTTTCCAATACTTGGATGTCAGTAACTTTCTTATTCTTCGGTCTCCAATACGAGATGGAGGCCTAAAGACCTTTGCCTTAGTGCTGAGTTTATTGCACCTAGAAAACTTTTCGTCATCATCTCTAATACCTAATTTAATATGATTCCTACACCTGGAAAAAGAAGCATTAGGAATAAGATTCCTGTACAACGACAATTTGACATTATTGTCTCCATCGACAGTTGCAGGATACTCTGCATGCAATTCCATTGGATCCTTGGAACTGCATGTGTTAGCCCTATTACAACCTCCAGTCTCTAATCCCTCACTGCCTTTTGGAGTTCCTAAATTACCAAAAGAGGACTCTCCAATACCTGGGGAGCCTCTCCCTAATTTACCGGAATAATTGTGAAGTGTGGGCTTGCTACTGCGTATTACAGGCTTCGTCTGACCAGCAAGATTCTCTGAGCTGTGGGAACTAGTAATAATTGAAGCATGTTCCAAAGCCGTATCACTCTCTGCATGCAGAAATTCTTTTAGAGTACACTTCCGATCAATGCTTTTTGAGGTCAGCTCTAAAGAAACACTCTCTTCAGAGCAGCCTTGATATAGACATTCATCTTTCAGAAGTTTTTGTTCATCTTGTATTTCCTGCTTAACCTCTTTACCAAAGGCAGGCTGAGACTCTCCTTGGGAAGCATTACTAGAGGCGGATGAACTTTCACTCTCCTGCAATAGCTTGCCAGCTATAGAGGCCAGTAATTCAAACGCACAGATTTGTTCATCCTCAACTGGCTTCTTTTGTGGGCCCCTCCTCTGGAACCAGTAGCCAAGATTCGTGAAGTTAATACGTTGCAACATCAAAGAAGCAACTAACTAAGTGGAAAGAGTTTAATTGAGTGCTTACTCTAGCTGATCTGGGAGCTTTGGGTATGGTTGGGACCTGGAACCCATTAAATCCAAAATCTAGCCTCTTCTTCAACACCATATCTCAGGCATACATGGCAATATGAACTCATCAAACAGAGAGAAGCAGCACCTCCACAGTCTCCTCACTGTCAATCACAAAATAAAAGGTAACACATGTCAGGCTCAATTTAACCGAAAAAATTGTGGACGGATAGTGCATCCTATCTGATAGCATAACGGTCAATAAGAATCAATTCAAAACGAATCTGACGCTTGTCACACAATTATGAGAAAATCTTGAAAGCAAATAAAATGTGCTCTACGCTTATAGCACTACTTTTTCTGAACTACATATGTCAACAACTCAAATAAGAGCATACATTAAGAATTCAAACACTGCCTAATGTTCCAAAATGCAAAACAACCATGCGTAGCCACCAACCCTCTGTATGCATATACCTATTCTTTCCATGATTTCTTACAAATCCAACAGATCAGAGACATTGATAGATGAGTGATGCTACATTCCAGAATGACAGGATTTAGAACCCTCTATAGAATTGATCGCAAATTCAAAAATTTCAAAACAAAAGGCAGAGTAAGAAGAGATGAAACTTTTTCAACAATGGCAATTATTATATCAAGGTCCCAGATCGTAAAACTCCTGATCACAGCTCTTTGGAAATTAAAATCCAAGAAATAAGACAAAGACTTAGATCAGCCATAAATTCGAACCAAATTTGGAAGTCAAGGCCCCAATCACATCCAAACTAAGTTGCTTTACATAGCAAACATTAAAGAAATGTAAATTGCAACCAAGTTCCTAAACCCCCAAAACCCAGAGACCATATCCAATGCTGATCAAATTCAATACGTCATTCGAAGAATACCAAATCACATACAATTCACTCCCAATAAAGATCATTCATTCATTTCGCAACATGGCCTTTTACGTATCGATGAATCCAAAGCAAACAACTTAAATCTCAAAAACCTCAGATCAACAAAATTAAAATACTCCATGCAAAAAACCAAAACCAAGAATTCTGATCATTCACAAAAGTCCCAATCACACCCAAATTCATCAAAACCAAAAGTCCACGATCAGATCCCGATCCCAATCACAATTCCAGAACTTGCATGCAGGAATCCAAAACCCAATTGCTCAAAAACTCCAAACCAACAACGAACCAAATCCCATCAATCATTGATCCAAACAATTCAAACCCAATTCGCATTACAATCCAGAAACAAAAACCCATAATTCACCACAGACTATAAACCACTCACCTCCACAAAGATCTTCACCTGGGCAAGTTCCAAACACCAATCCACCAATCAATCTATCTACAATTTTCACAATTTCTGGAAGAATGTGCAAATCGATCTGCGAGAATCACAACCCAGAACAACTTACTCTGTTTTTTTTTGTTTTGGTTTTGGTTTTTTACAAATTGATTTGATTTGAAGAAAGCTGAAAAAGAAAGAAAAACCCAGAGAGAATTGTTGTGTTGTATATACAAAAAAGAGAGAAAAACCATGCAAAACAGTGGCTTAAACCCCGTCTTATAAGTTTGTGGTTTTCTGACCACAAAACCGGGCCAGCCAGTAAAAGGGCATTATTGTCCGGAGAGAAAGTTTGAAGCTTCCTTTGCCCAAAACCTCTTCTTTCTCTGTTGGACCAGTTCTTCTCTCTACTACTTCTCTCTGCCACCTAGACCTCCCTCTCCTTCTACGAAACCATTTTGGATTTTTCTTTTTTTGAGGATAAGGAAATATGAATTTGAGAAATTAGAATTGGAGGGGAAGAGGACAATAGAGTTGAGGCTAGACGATTGTGGTGGTTTGATTGGTGGATCGGAGTTGGGAGATGGGTTTTGATGGATATTGCATAAGCAAAGCACGACCTCCATTATGGGATTATTCGGATCCATTAGCTGATATTGGGATATTCGTTTTCCCTATAGGGGATTCTTATTATTCTCCTTTCTTGAATCCATATTCATGAAATCATGCCAAATATTAAAAGGTTCATTTAGAGGTTGGGATCTAGTTGAGTAGTTATTCGACTATTGAGTTATAGTCTTCAATTTTGAAAGCTCAATAGTTAAACAAATAGATGATTTGTGTTAGATATATAATTATCGGTGTTTTAGTGCCGTTCCACAAATTGTTGATAGGGTTTTGGGTTTACATTCATTTCAAGACCTTTTCAATTGAAACTCGTTCAATTAAGCCCCAAGTTAGCTACCTAGTATAGATAATCTTTAGTCTTATTTCTATACTCATTCATTTCGAAAATCAATTCATGTAAAAAACAAAGAAGCAGTAAAAGTTAACGAGTTAAAAGCTGGTTATGACATGTAACATGTTTCATATCAATACTGATAGATATATTAAATTAATTTTATAAAGTTTGCTGACTGTATTGGCTTTTACAATTTTGATTGAATTCATAATTGACTAGATCACATAAGCAAGAAGATGTATCAAAACTTTTATTTGAATACGGAAGTGAATGTTTCATCAGTTTAGGAGTAAAACTGAACCATTAACTTAGCTCGACTATATACATATGACTCGTAAAGGATCGGACTTGGTCTTCGATTCATGTTTTCAAATTTCATCAACTACTCTTGCAATCATATAATTAACTTGCACAATATGCTTGTATAATTACATTGACATTATCATATAGGCTGTTCGACTGCGTCATGGTTTCTGGGAAAGGGAGGAAAAGAATCTATGTTGAAGCACTCGTGATTGATCGAAGCAGAATTATTGAAATCGAAGTGACACAACATTAGGATATTCAAAGAGAAAGGAAGCATATGATCAGAAAGAAACTGAGCATAAGCTTAGAATATCATACGGAATCACTCCAATAATAATGGTGTGGTTTTCTAATCCAACTAATAAAAGTGCATAACCAAATTACGAAAATGCACGTTGAAGTGTTGTTAGAATCATTGAAGATCCATTTGATTCGTATAATTAGTCGTTAAACAAAGCGTATAAAAACAGATCCAACCTATCATGGGGTCTCCATTGCGATACACTAATCTTGCTTTCCCTACATCTTTCTTAAACAATATCCCATCTCAATGGTTTATGATGACCTTATCTACTACGTGTTAAAGGATTTGAGTTTTATACTCGGTGACATTGTGTTAGAGTTAAATAAGGTACTCAAAAGTGAAAAAATATGGTCTAAACTTTCATATAATACGAAACAAAATTATCACGCACTCAAGTATAAACGAGTTCAGTGTAATGTTATATGTTCAAAACAATGGAATAACATTTGATGATAACTATACAAATACATACTCACATGCGTGTTTAGTTGAATCGAAATATTATTTCTTTCAATATACAAGCTATTTGATTGCTTACTTAAAATATTTATGAGTTCTTAACCTCATTCAAACTTGATGGTTAAACTATAAGCTAAGTTGTTTTTTTGTTTGTTAGTCATCAATCCTTATTGAAGGAAAATCTTGTGTAATTTTTAAAGGATTTGGGACGTCCTTAGTGCGGTTTCACTAAATTGAATCAAACAAACAAAACTCCCGCACACTTCATCAAGCAAACTTTGATTTCTTACTTCACTACAAGTTTTCACTACAAGTGTTCAAGGTTAAAATTGCATTTTACACTCTTCGGGTGAATGGTGATGTGCGTGGTGGCAAAGAATGGCCTCGAATATACCGAAACGGGTGGCCAAATCCGTTTAAGCGGTTATCCCCCTGTCGAAAACTCTCTCTGCATTATCGTCGCTGCTTTATCTAATCTCTGTGTCGCTTCCCCCTACCAAGTGTCAGGTACCCGGTCACCCGCTTCCATTTTGGGCACGTGTCAGTTGTTAGCTATGAGGTTTGGTGACTGGCTGCGACTGGATTGGGTTTTGTTCAGCTACGACTGTCTGGGCTTCAGCTCCCACCTACTTCATTCTTGGGCTTTCACCAACTTCTTCAATGTGTGACGCAAGCAAGTTGGTGTTCATCAATCGTAATTGTACTTAATTATTTTAGTTAAAAAAACAAATTTGTACTTAATGATCTCTATTGACTTGTTGAAACTTGAAAGGAACTCTTTCGTACTTGAGATGATAGTCATGTTAGTTTCGCATAAGTATAAATTTGGTTTACACTGGTTAAACTGTATATTTTAGATTACTTTGTATCGTAACAAAATAAACAAAATTTTTTTTAAAATGATAACATATGGTTCGAAATGAAGTAAATAGAGAACGAGAGTGTGCACAATTTGGCCAGACAATGAAAGTTAGAAAACTATTACGTGAATGCAACGTTTGCCGGAGCCATTTAGGGATGTTTATGCTTTACACTTTACAATTAGGTGACATGTGAAGAACTTGAAAGAAAGGAATATTATTTGTGAAATTACAAAAAACCATGTAATCAAAAATTGAATGTGCATATGGCAAATAATTAAGAATATAGAAGCATGTGATTGCTTGTGATCGAACAGAAGAGCTAGCATTGTGTGTACTGTCTATTGTTACCACCGCCAACCTGCTAACTGCCGAGCTGTCCCATGCAATGCCCATGATAGTTCTGTATTATCTTAATCCTCCATTCTTCTAGGAGAGGGAAACAAATGTAAAGCTAAAGATTAAGGAGGTATTATGATAAATTTAACACTAATTTGACACTATTTATCTTAATTTTCCTTTTTTCTCTTTTAATTTGATTTGTTATAAAATTAGGTAATGTCATGTCACATCACTTGCCATCTCAATTAGTTATTTGTTGACATTATATTTAGAATTGATCTAGATCATTCATTGTTTTAAAATCTTAATTAGTTAATAAATAATGTCAAATTTGATGTCCCTTAAACCGGACCCATTTATGAAATTCAAATCTTATTTGATTATGTATAACAAGGTGGGTTATACAAGCCCAATATTTGATTATGTATTTGTAAATACTCTTGAATTCTTGATCATTACGTAGCTACATATCATCCATCTCATCGCAATTCATCTAAAACATAAACGTTTGGTGCAGAACTGCAGATCGATCTTCTTGGTGCGTGGCTACTTGTTTGAGTCTGCATCTAATTTCTACCTCTTCTATACTTTAGCCTGTGCGCAGCAATGACAGCATCAGATCAATGGAACTATGGAAGGGCAATCATCTGGAAAGTCCTCTCCCACGTACACTAGATTCAAAGAACTCATATTCAAAACAAGAGGGATTCATTCGTCGGCTGCATAGAGCCCAAAAGCGTTGAGTCGTCTTAATTCGAAGCCCACTTGACCCTCCAGGCCGTGTTTGTATTTTCATGAGGCCCACTGCATTATCCAATCATGTTTTACATGTATAAGTTTAGTACTTAAGATTCTAGAATTCAATTTAGCACATCAATGAGGCAACACCAGGACAACACTACTGCATGGCGTGCTGTCCAGGATGACAGTGGCTCTTCTTCTATGAAAACATACCTGTATAAACCCCATATTCCCTTTAGGATGCTGGTTTAGTGGTAGAAATAGTTGTAGAAGTTGTAGGCATTGCTCGCTGCAGTATGCGTACGTGGTGTCTTCCTTTTAGTAGATCACAGCTTCGCCATTGGCCGTTTGTAGCTAGAGAACGTCCGGCTGATAATAAGAAAACGAAACGTCGCAGAAACCCTCTGTCGGCACCAAGCTCGCCTTCACAGTAAAACTTGGCGGCAGAACAATGCTATACGTGATCTTAACTTTGGTTTAATAATTTGGGTGTGCGACTCTCCCCCCGCACTTGTAATATCCGGCGAACTGATCAGGAGAAACCTTGACATCGCCGGCTAATCAAGTAATCAGTTCTCGGGATGCTACAGATGACGTAGGCACTGGTGCCGTAAAATTGATCCTCACTCTTAAAACAAAAACAGTTCATGTTGGTTATCAATCATCATTCTGGGTTTTGGGCTCGAGTTGTGTAAATGTGGTCTACAATCTGGGCAGAACAAATCCCTATTGATTTCTTTCGTCTCTGAATGGGACTCTACGGTTGATCTACATAGTTGCGCAGTGCAAATAGTATTCAGATGCACGTACTCAAGTAAACCCAAAAAAAATAAAAATAATAATAACTGGATCTATCATTTCTCCTAAGCTTATTGGTAACAAGTATATATGCGACGACACTGATATATACTTGCTTGAAGCGAAGCATTAATTGATCGGCTCTCCAATATACATATAGTATTGAGCAATATTAATTAATTTTGAAGGAATTATTACATGCATGTCTATATACTTCCTTTACATTACAGCAAGCTTTCAACCAAACAATGCATAATGAAGCAAGTAATAATAAGCTCTCTGTAAATTTTGCAACCCCCACCACATCATGTTCTTGGTGCTCATCTAGCTAGTAGCTTGCCTATGATCAAAGCTCAAGTCAGATAATAAGTAAGAACATAAATGAATTATTTCGTCACATATATACATGATACATGTCACCTCTACATCAGCCTTGTTTAAAAGTCAAAATTCAAAGGTCTCTCCCTTGACTTGACTGATGGAGAAAACTCAGAAAAGCTAACACGAGCGGATCAAGAGCTAGGCATAGCTAGCAAGAACATATTGCTGCTTGTTAGTCTTGTAGAAAGAAGATGAATAATTGGGGTTGTGTTTAATTTGGGGTGGCAATTTCACATGTCGGTAGTAAGATGCATCGATGCTAATCTAATACGTTATGGAAGTCGAATGTGAATTCAAAGGGCGATGAGGTTTGGTGTGGTGTTGTTGAACAACATTGGCTCCAATAATATGGGATAACTCGATGACGTGGTGAATCTCATAGATTTTGTTGATAAGTGAATTAATGAAACCCTCGTCAACCCTCGATGCAAAGGCATAAAGCCTACCTTCCTAACCGTTCTTGACTCTCTTTTTATCTTCGATTCACCCCTTTCTTTGCTAGAACCCTCTTGCACTGCTCATGAAAGACATAATGTTAATATCATCATTCTTGTTTTCCTATTGCGATCAGGTAAAAGAACCATTCTATTGGGTAAAGTGGTAAACATTGAAGCATTCATATTTCGCTTATTCCGGTTAATTAATTTTATCAGTAACCTCATAGTAACATGACAAATTGACAAGAATAATGTATTTTGTAACCAATTACATATCACAACTACGTACGTTGTATTTGGGGGAGAGAAAAAAACAATGTCAATTACATAATTAAAACTTATTTTCGCATCTACCATTCGCATTCAAATGAAACCGATAAGTTTATGAGAAAATAAGTGTCATACTCATACACACGCTACCTTATCTATTTTGCATCGATCATTGGTGTGCTGTTTGTAACTTCAATGTAATTTGGTTTCGTATAGAAAACATTTCAGATTTGTAAATAGGAATTGGGATGAACAATCAGTGATCAAATATATCAGCTAGCTAAGAACTGAATTGGGTTTTCTCATATTTGGTTTTGGATCGGGTTTGGGTGACAGAGCTAGCAAGCGATTATATTGACCCGACAAGAATTCTAAGCCAGAGTCGACGCGCGTATCCCAAGCTATCCATTCATACCCGTCCGTACGACATTTACATGCACGGCGACGGCGTAACACGAGGACCGTAGAATGCGCTGGTCCTATTCATAACGAGAACCCCAATCTTCTTCCGTTCAAAGTTTCACATTTTTGGCATTTTGGTGATTTTGGTAACGGGTCAATTGGTATCCAAGTTAATTTCAAGTCTCAATCAAATATATATCACTACGAGGCATTGCCTTGTTCGTGCGTTTCTTATTTATGAATGCTTCATTTTGGGATCTATAATTCTATATCATACAACGAGCGTATAAGAATCATAGTCTATTTAATACACGACGTGTATTTACATATATATGTGAATAATCAAGATTAAATAACAAATATAGAAACATAGGTGGTTAAACATATAGATGGTTATAAACGATTAAGATTGCACCGTGTATTTACACGTCGTACATACAAGTAATAAATTACTAATTTCGCTAATTTTGTTCTTCAATTATATATCTTTGAATTGTATATCTAAGCCACCCTTGATTAACTTTCATCAACCTCAATTTTATCTATCAAATACTTTCCGTTAGTTTTTCTTGGGTCAAAAACAAAACCAACAGAAGTCCCTCAGCAATTTCATTCTACCATTTTGGCATTTTGTACTCATAAGCAAGTCCACCATAGACTGTCCTGAAAGTCAACGAAAAAAATGGAAAATAGAGAAACAAAACCCATTTCTGCAGGCTTAAATGGCACAGCTTACAGATGAAGCAAAACCGGTTTCTTTCACATGATCACATCATCCCAAAGGTAGAAGAAACTAAGAAGCTATCTACAATGGCATTACCGCCAAAAAAGAGGCCATTAATTATGGCTGATTATTGACATTTGCTTCTTCCGTTTCTCTACCCCCTTATCAGCTTCCTCCTTAAATACCAATCCATCCTCTGCTTTCTCCTCACACTCAATCCTTTGTTTCTTTAGTCTTTAATGGCTTCCATGACTGTGCTCTGCATTGTTTCCCTCATTGCATTCTCCACAGCTTTCGTTGTCGACGCAACTTCTCATGTCGGGCCATGGAAGAGCGCCCATGCTACTTTCTATGGTGGTGGTGACGCCACCGGAACTATGGGTACGTCTTATTGCATAAAACTTTAACTATCGGCATTGGTATATCAAGACTAGGTGCTCTTTATAAGTAGGTTTCTATTTGCCAATTTCTTAAACCCCAAGTTTCAACTTGTGAGTGTTACAGAGGAGATAGAAGAACAGTACGTGTTTATACTTTCACTAATTTAGTGGCTCTGTTTTACAGGAGGGGCATGTGGGTACGGAAATCTTTACAGCGATGGCTATGGCATCAACACGGCGGCGCTGAGCACTGCTCTCTTCAACAATGGTTTAAGCTGTGGAGCTTGTTTTGAACTAAAGTGCGTAAACACCAAATGGTGCCACTCTGGTCGTCCCTCAATCTTTGTTACCGCCACCAATTTTTGCCCCCCAAATTGGGCTCAAGCGAACGACAATGGCGGCTGGTGCAACCCTCCTCGCGCTCACTTTGATCTCTCCCAGCCTATCTTCCTCAAGATCGCCGAGTACAGTGCCGGCATTGTCCCTGTTGCATATCGCCGGTGAGACTCACTCTGTTTTCTTTTCTCTTTTGGGTTTATTCTCAAAAATATACTACAGTTCTGTAAATGTTACTTAATAGAGGTGAATTTCGTTGTTGGCTAAATTAGTGTCTATATTTTGTGAAGTCTCAAATGATGTTCCATCAAAATGTTACATAACAATCACTCTTCTTCCCTCCAAAATGATACCTTAAATAAAAAGAAATTGTGCATCAGCTGCTCAACTTTGTTGGAAATAATACCGGAATAGAAACCAATATGTACATTTGGAAGTACCAATTTTCTTATTGATTCACTAATCACTATATTACTAAAATCATTTTGGAGTTTTTCCTTCTTTGTTTGAACGCCTTTCTTCATGTAGGGTGCCATGCCGGAAGAGAGGAGGAATGAGGTTCAAGATCAGTGGAAACCCCTACTTCAACTTGGTTCTGATCACCAACGTCGCCGGTGCAGGAGACATTGTGAAGGTGAGCGTCAAAGGGTCCAAAACTGGATGGATGCCAATGAGTCGTAACTGGGGGCAGAACTGGCAGATAGACACCGTCTTGGTCGGACAGTCGCTCTCCTTCAGTGTCAAAACCAGTGACGGTCGCACCACTACTTCTTGGAACGTCACTCCTTCCAAATGGCAGTTTGGTCAATCTTACACTGGAAACAATTTCAGTGTCTGATCATAGTTTGGTAAAAAAACTTCCAGAATCAGAGTATGATTATAATTATACTCGTAGTAACTATTTTAGTTTATTGAAAAAAGAAAGGTATACTATTGAGAGGTAATAGCCCTCAACAGATAAAGATTATACGTTGTGTCATGAATCCTTGACAGAGAAATCAAGTTCTGGTATCTTTAGCAGTGTATATTTTTCACTCCATTCATACATCAAGTAGAACAATATCCCATTTTCTTTACTTCCCATTTCTCAGCCTCAAACTTAAAAGTTAGCAGCCTTTACTCATCTCTCAGTCTCAAACTTCATAGTAGGGTTCAGGGTTTAAGGCCAATATCTCAAAAAAGGGTTCAAGATTTTCAAGGCCAGATTTTCAACCAACCGAACATTGTGCTCCGCTTCCAATTGCACATACAATGGAAAATGCATAAATGAATCCAAAACCAGGATCACAAAACAAAAGAAAATCAATGAAATTGAAGAAATGTGAGATGGAACCAGTAGACGAAACGGGACGAAGAAACCCGCCGTCTGTGGATGCCCATCTCTACGGTTGTCTGGCCGCTGCCCAACCCACACCGAATCAACGGCGTGAATCAGGCGTTCAATGTAAGCACTATTAGTCCAAACGAGAAAGCAAATCGAAACTCGCTTCTTCTACAAACCCAACAAGTGCAAATAAACCAAAATCTAACAAACAAAAAGGGGCTCATATCAAGTGTATAGAATAGAAAGACCTCTCATTGTGGGAGCAAAAAAACCCGAATTCGAATTGGAAGAGACAAGACCGCAAAGGATTTCCCGGGCGCCAAGAGCCAGCCTTTCTGTGAAGAAAGGGGCGGCGAAAGTCCGGGCTTCTTTGCGGTCTTTCTTTTTCCAGTCGAATTAGGGTTTTCCAAAATCTTGGAGAAGACCCACTCAAGCCTCTCTCTTTATAATCACAGCCCTGATTTTAGACGAAGGAGAATGCTCTAGGTAGGCGGAGGAAGAAGAGAGATGGGAGATGATGATGAATTTGGGTACAGAGGCGCCATTATATATAGCCTAGGGTTACACTGAAACCTCTTAAACGCCGTCGTTTCATCTAAAAAAGAGACGAAATTTGGGGCCTGGTACTGGACGACGTCGTTTTGTGGCTTCCTTCGTGTTTCCTGCTTTGCTATGGAAGATTCAAGGGAAAATAATAATAATAATCCACAATCATCGTGTTACCCTTTACCCTCGTTCCTTTCATTCATGGTCAAACAAAATACATGTTACTAAAGATAAATTTATATCACTAAAACATGAATAAATGAGTGTGAATTGTAAAATAAAAAGTGTAAAATGAAGCAATTGAAATAGTTTGACAGAATTCTCAAAATATTCTCCTCGGTATGTTAATGAATTAATAGTTCTAAAGATCAGAAAGACTGGCTTACAATTGGTATACTCGGGTATACTATGTACCCTGAGACTGTATTCTTGACAAGTATTGTTATCAGTCTCAAATATATCTCTTTCTTTTTCTCTGTTGTAATTTTCAGAAGCTTGAACAAGGCAGAGCGTGACAAGAAACCTTGCAGATATTCCAGATTCTGATATATTCATGACATGTAGTAACAGATGGAGGATTTGAGAGATCTTACAAAGCGATTGTTCATTAGCACGCATACTGATACAACCGAAATGGAAATGGGAATTCCTCAGAAACCAAACTTTTATACATGTGAAAATGAATGGTTTCCATGGAGGCTAAGAGGAGGCTGGGACTTAGGAACCACTGTGACGCCCATATGGATTCAGCACTGTCCCAAATAAGGTTTTATTAAAACTTGAGAATAAAGATAACTTCATCCACTAAACAAATGAATACTTCTTATTTCAAAGGAAATAACACTCTGCTGGAGATCAAGATTGATGCGGGGAGACCCTAGGACAGGACATAGGCTGGAAGAGTTAACTCAGTCATCTGAGTCGGAAGAATTTATCTAGCTCGCCTTATTCAGCCCCTGCAGAAATGGAGATGAATTATTAAATCAAGGGCATGTCCTATGTATTATCACTAATATGTAGTTTAAATATGATACAGTTTGAAGACCAACCTTTAGTCCATATCCAATCGCGGTTTCTTTTGTTTCAATATCTTCAGAATAAAGGCAGCTCCCTCCTTCAGTGTAGCCTTTCGTCCGAGACCATAGTGCCACAATTCTGAAGTTATATAACTCCCACTGGGGTTGTATTGATTTATCTCCATTAAAGCTGATGTTACAGCGTTATATGCATCATCACCCAATTCATTCTTCAAACGTTTCAACCTCTCATCATCTTCATCGATAATTTCCTGAGCCAGTGACATCAATAATATGTAAACCATACGAATTGGAAAGGAAGTCAGAAGTTAAGAGCTGAGAGTTTCACTATAGAAAGTACAGAGAAAATTAGTATGAATTAAGCTTGAAATAACTGTTCAAGAATATACTGCATATATTTAGATTACAATGCCACTTGGATGGTTTTTTTAGGGTTCTCAATCTTTTGTGTCTTTGCTGTTGAAGCACATTTCCTAACCAAAATGTGTGTGACTCGTAACAACAAGGCTAGTCAAACTAATTCAAACGAAGAATTAATAGAAGATGTGTGTGTGTGTGTGAGACTCATAACAACAAGGCTACTCAAACTAATTCAAACAAAGAATTAATTGAAGATGTGTGTGTGTGTGTGTAACTCATAACAACAAGGCTAGTCAAACTAATTCAAACAGAGAATTAAAAGAAGATGCAGCAGGAAATTTTTAAAGCTTTCTCTGACATATTTGATACCTTTTCATTTTAAATGCTAGGGGAAAACCGAAAAAGAACCAAATTAAATGAGGTATTGAGATTAAGAGAAAGCACACCTTGGCTTTTCCTATGCCTTCAACAACCTTAAAAGGATGCCATTCTGGTTGCTTAAGGTATTCCTCCCACAAACAGCAAAGCTCTGTGGCTTTATCTTCTGCTTCTTCCACATTATACTTATACTTTCTCCTCATTGCTTCTTGGAACGGTTTACTGTCGAGCTCTCCCATTCTTTTGATACCAAGTTGAGCTTTACTGGACATATCTATCTCTTTCAACCCCTGCAGAATACATATATTAGTATTACATGACAAACTAGAGGGAGCTTGTCATGCGATCCTATGAAATTGAGAACAATATTTGGAAAAAATTTAATACACAAACACAAAGGCACATTTCACTATTGCAGTGAACGAATTGAAGATCCATCTCCATTGAAAGATCATACCGAAACAAACAAAAGCTTGTCCAATTAACCAGTAAAGTATTAATCAAACGTTGATTTGAGAAATACTGCTACACTAATTTATGAGTCACTTGATCACCTGAAAAGATCTTCTTTTTCTTCTTGTTCTTTTTATTTTTTTTATTTTTTATTTTTTTTCTAAATAGGGAAATCACCTTGAAAGCTCCTATGCCTGACTACCCTAACTATTAATAGATAGTTCTTTGTCGAAAAAAAAACTATTAATAGATTGTTAAAGATCACAATTCACCATCATCTACACAATGTTCTTGCTAACTAGCAAGATCAATAACAAAAGAAAAGAAAAAGAAGAATCCATAAACCATTCCATTCAATTTCTCAATAAGTTTTCATTATCAGGCCTAATAGTAACGGTTTGTCACGAGTAAAAGAAAGAAACCTATCCTAAGAATCACGGCCTCAAACTACACAAGAAAACTCTCAAGCTTACTTCCAAACTCTTGCAGGACCATCTGAAATGCCAGATGTCTGCCTTTAGTAAAGAGAAGGTACAAATGAGGCAGGATATAAAGTAAATATTGAGAGAAAATACTTACATTTATCAGTTCCTTACGAGCCTCCTGCAGTTCGTCATTGCTCTTACGCTCCTTTACGATTAGAGTTTGATTTAAAGCTTCTAAATCTTCAAGTTCATTTTCCTTTTCGCTCAAACCTTTCAGCATTTTGTCCACCTTTTCCAGAACTTCAGCATCACCATCATCTCCCATGCTCCTTACAACATTTACATTCCCTCTTAGTTGCTCAATTTGTAATTCAAGAGCTTGTTTTGTATCCAGGTCCTTCTCTAGCTTAATTATTTTCTTATGGAGCTCCTCCTTTTCCCTCTGTATGAAATTGGTGACAACATGCATCAAAGATCTTATCTGAAATCTATCTTTAAAATACTGTTATGTTCATTTTTAAGTACTTAAAAAGAACCAACAAACCTTCTGATCTTCTGCCAGTTTCAATAATTTATCATTAGCTTTCACTTGCTCTGCAGCAGCCAATTGAAGAGAGCTATTTTTCACGGAATTCTATAAGAACAAAATAAAAGTTAGGAAGTCTTCATAAACGCAGAGCTTGGTAAAAATATCTTATAAATTTTTCCTGCTACATGGAATAGTGATGCTTTTGTCTCATGCAACTAGTTCAAAATACAGGAAGGATACCACCAAATCTGACATATTATTTTCATTTCTTGTGAATGAACACACACCCAGATACGGGAATCTACTTGATCACATATCAGATGTCATTCAATCAGTTAACATAAGTTGGTATGTTCTTAATGAAATAATGAATAACAACAAATCAACCAAGGAAGATAAAGAGAATGTGCATGTTGCAAACTATAGTCTACAACTATAAGTTTTTTCATAATCAGGAGTATGTTTCATGACAAGGTTGCAATCAGTGTGAATCCAGGAAGCGTCATTTTTATTTCTTTTAGCAGAATTATGGAAGTAAAGATACACATGACATGACTTGATTTTATTTCAGGCGTGAAGACTCAACAGCATGCTTGTGTTCTGTAACCTTTGGACACGTCGCCCAGTCGGCATCCATATATTGTCAAATGGTTGATAATATTCAAATCAAAGACAAATGTACACCAATGAAGCACAAAGTAGCATACCTTTTCAAGCTCCTCAGCAAGCTTTCTACTTTCACTTTCGTTATCCACAGCACGCTTCTCCATTTGTTCTATGCGCGATTCAAGCTCTTTCTTTTGGGATTCCAACTGCAACTTGAGTTTTTGGTGGTCATTAAAAATCCTCTTAAAGTGATCCTGTGCACTTACTTGAATCTTCTTTATATCTGTCACCACAAACAAACAGGTCATGAATGAATGTCTCTTCAGCATCATAATACTAAAAAATGATAATGAAATATACCAAACCCCAATTGTCAAAATAAACGTCTTTACCAAACTAAGATAACATACAGCTGCAGAAATGGACTTTGCACGAAGCTTTTTAATAATGTAAAAGCTATTAAAGATGCATTTTCTGGTTAAAGGATTAGAGAAAATGGCCTAATATACCATACAGCTGCAGAAATGGACTATGCATGAAGCTCTTTAATAATGTAAAAGCTATTAAAGATGCAGTTCTGGTTAAAGGATCAGAGAAACTGGCCAAAGAAGATATTCATTGTTGCTTTTGATAGTAGCATTCTTCCATCAATATACCTTCATTGTAAGTCTGTATGAGCTTATCTTTCTCAGTGATTACGTTCTTAATGGCATTTGTAGTTTCATTGCATTTCAGCTCCATCTCTTCCAAATCTTTGTTCTTGACCTCAATAATACTAGTCAGATTAGATACTAGACTATCCTGCTTCCTGGCATCTTCCTCCATAATCTCAGAAATAGATTTGAGGTCCCCAATCTTACGGAGATGCTCTCCAACAATATTGTTGGCTTTATAGTCATCAGAGCGTGCCACCCAAGCATAAAGACCAGATTTATGGTCACCATCAGCAAACCAATCCTTTTTTCCATGACGATCTGCCTCATGAGCCCTCTCAAAAGCCATGGCATTGGCGTAGCCAGGCCAATCTTTCTTAAATTCCACAACAGCGTTTCCTGAGTGACCCCTAAAATTCCATAGAGGAATAACTCTAGTGGGATTGTACCCTCTCCTTTTATACTCATCCCTCAGCTTGGATCCACTTTCTCCTACGAATCGTCCATCTTTTGCTCGTGTGGTTGGGATATTAGCCACCACTCCTATCCAAGGCCACACTAACTTTTCATCATGGTCACAATCGACTGGGGGTTCATCCTCAGCCGCAGGTTTTGATGGACCACCTTCAGCTATTAGATCATTTTCCAAATATTTTGACAAAGCCAAGTGCTTGGCCTTCTCGTCTGTGCTTCTCTTGTCTGAATTACTCGTCCCCACCCCAGAGGCATGTTGGAGCAGGTCCTTTAAATTAAAATCCCGCTTCCTCTTCCTCTGACAGAAGGGGCACATAAATACCCCGTCCGCACCTTTCACCCTGTGCTTCCCATTTTTCAGCTCTCCAAGATATTGCTCTACTTCCTCATCCAACTCTGAGTCACTCATATCTGTATCCTCTTCAGAGCTGTGATCCATCTCCAAACTCCCCATTTCCACCGTACTTAAATAGCAGTAACCTGAACATCAAAATTTCCAAAAAAATCACTTCAATGATGTCGCATACTTCTTTTACGAAATTGAACAGTTGTAAACACAGCTCAAAGCAAACACCAAAAATTAGACTTGGCTGAGTGTATATAGCAGTATCAGTAGTCCAACTCTGTAACTCTAAATTCTTCACAATTTCGCAAAATTGGGTCTGTTTCTTCATTTTATTTCTACTTATTTATTTATTTAATTCTTCAACACAGTTCATTTCTCTCTTCTATCAATTCAAACGCTACCCAATTACTTCACAATAGTACCCCTGCAAATTCAGTCAAAAAAATCCAAAACTCACAAAAATACACAGCTCAACTCACAAAAAATCACTTTAAAACTCCAAACTTGAAGCCTGACACAAATTCAAAACCCTAAAATGGAAATGCACGCCGTGAAAAATGTAACATGCAAGCAGCTAATCGGAACCGAAAGTCAGAAACTATGTAAACGCTCGGAAATTGAGGTCACCTGAGAGAGAATCGGAGCTCCAGAGGAGAGAGAGGACTGGGTCACAGTCACTGAGTGACTTGGAGAGAAGGACCAGTGGAGAATTGGGTTGGGATGTCAGTGAAACCCAAAGGCCGTTTATATAGGGCGTCTGGTAAAACTGTGCAGAGTAAAGGAAGACGACAATATGCGTAAGCAATTCGAGAGCTGCAACGGTTTTTGAGGACAGATTAGGAATTAAATATTTCCCCACTCAACTGTGAGGTGAATTTTGCCACCAAAATCTGGTCATTCTAATTTCAAGAAATTTTAATTTGTTTCCAATATTTGGTGTTTGCCTTGTTGGTCATGGATTCTATCTTGGGTATTTGGAGATGCATGTATGATGAGTTGGATTGATGTGAGAAGTCTATGTTTTTGAGATGTATGTGTTACGATTTTATGATGAAGTTTATTGATCTCGTAATTACGTTTTTAAGAAGTATGTTTATCAGGATTGAACACTATTTATCTAAATAATTTCGCTTTCAAGTTGTTCACATGACGTATGTGTTTTTGTAATCATGTATTTGAGCATGAGTCACCGTTTATTTGGATTCTTTTACTTAATACAGTCATTGATTTAAAAAATTACGTTTTCAAGATCATCTTCAAACACTGTTTATTTGAATTTTCCTATTTGAAATGTGTTAGATGCGCAAAAGAAAACTTGTGCAGAACGAAAGTCACACATACAATCCTTACTAAAGGCATTACTGACATTTTCATGTTTATTGAGGCGCGACTAGTCATGCTTAGCTAGTGATATATGTTAACCATTACAAGTGACCCCCTAATTATTGCCTAGATGTGTGTATTCCCCAAACTTAGGTTCGAACCCCCAAAGTTGTCAAAGTGGCCAAACATTATGATACAATACGACAAGGGATTAACTTCTGCACTTAGGAAGTGTTTAGGGGTAACCTAACACTGCCAAACAACCATTGATAATTGACAAGTGTCGGACAAAATAAGCAACTCACATGGGCGGTTTGCAAATACCTTAGGGTGTTTGTGACATTTTAAGTCCTATCAGTCATTCATGCATAGTTAATAATAAATGTAAGGTAAGAAAGAAATTTCACACGAGACACATATGGACCTAACATTATATATATGAGTGTTCGAAAAAACATGACTCATAAAATGGAGAGTTTAGAACAGTTGCCTCACCCTCTACTTTCATTTCATAATTCATGTATTTGGTAAGGCAGAATTAGGAATAGTTCTTTTTATGCAACAAAGGAATCCATCCATGGTGATTCATGTATTTGGTAAGGCAAAGTTATAAGCTTTTTTTTTTTTTTGCAGCAAAGGGTAGTGAATCCATCAATGGATTATGATTCGTGTATTTGGCAAGGCAAAGTTAGAAACAATTATTGTCGCAACAAAGGGTATTAAATCCATTATTGAATTATAATTCATGTTTTTGTTAAAGGCAAAGTTAGAAACAACTTTTCCTAAATTTTTGCAACAAAGGATAGTGAATCCATTAATGGATTATGATTCATGTATTTGGTGATGCAGAATCAGAAACAATTCTTTTTTGCAATAAAGGGATGAATTTATCGATGGACTATTTTAGAAGTCTCTTATTTACTATATACTAATATGCCTTAGGCCCCCCTCAGAAATGACAGTTCTGTCCTCATTTTTGTTAGAATTACAGTTATACCATCACTGTAAATTACATTTTTGCCCTCTATTTTATGCAATGACGATTCTGTCCTCACTTACTTCATAATTACAGTCCTGCCGTCAGTCTCTAAATTACAGTTTTGCCCTCCGATTTTATGAAAAGACATTTTACCCTCAGTCATGTCATAATTACAATACTGCCATCACACTCTGAATTACAGTTTTGCTCCTGATTTTAGGAATGACCATTTTGCCCTCTCTCTCCCGCAGCAAAGCGCGGGTAAGCTACCTAGTATGTAATCGTAGCTGCTTTAGTTTTTCATACGAGTCAAATCTACAAGATATCAGTATCACGATGTAGATTCGTCAACCTAACTATCAAAATCTATCTTTCCTATTCATTCTTTTAGTTTTGATTGTTCGATGAAAGAAGCTACAACACGAAACCTCTAGAAACTGTCATTCTAGGCTGATCCAAATTCGACACTCGTTGGCAAATAACCGAGTGCATAAAATTTGGATTCGGACTTTATGAAACTCGACCCGAATTGGATCCACCACATCTAAGTCCAATTTGGTTTTGGGCCAGTTTAGGCCCAAACCGCCAGTCATCTCCTAGCTCCATTCCCTCCCACACTATCAAACACACAGAGAATCAGCTCACACAGTGAAAAAAGAAATCCAAAAACCACCGGAAAAGATGTTCAGTCAATTCGGGGCCACCGCCGATACTCTAAGCAAGGCGTCGACAGTTGTGTTCCGGATCGGCACCGACGCCCACCTCTACGACGACCCCGAGGATGTCAGCATCGCTCCTCTCCTCGACAGCAAGTTCGACTCCGAGAAGTGCGAAGCTCTCAAACGCCTCCTCGCTCTCATCGCCCAAGGCTTCGACGTCTCCAATTTCTTCCCTCAGGTAATTATCAATTCTCCTTCGCCTCTGCAAATTTTGATCTGATCAAATCGGAAATCGTATAATCTGACGGTGAATCGGAACTGCAGGTTGTTAAGAACGTAGCGACTCAGTCGCTGGAAGTGAAGAAGCTGGTGTACTTGTACCTGTTGCATTATGCTCACAAGTATGTTAATGTTGAATTGTTGATCGATCACTGTTTGATAAGCTTTTCTGATTCGTTTTGTGATGTGGAATTTGAGTTGTTGTGTGTGAAATGTGATGGTGCAGGCGTCCGAATGAGGCGTTGCTGTCGATTAATTGCTTCCAGAAGGATCTAGGGGATCCGAACCCGTTGGTGAGGGCATGGGCGCTGCGAGCCATGGCCGGGATCCGGCTGCATGTTATTGCGCCTTTGGTTATGGTTGCTGTGGGGAAATGTGCTAGAGATCCGTCTGTGTATGTTCGGAAATGTGCTGCTAATGCACTTCCTAAGCTGCATGATTTGCGGCTCGATGAGTATACTGCCAGTATTGAAGAGGTCTGATTCATTTGTATGCTCAATAGTTGTAGTTTTTGTTGATATCTCAATCTTATCTGGTATGTTCACTACAGCAGTACTGTATCATTGTGATGTTGCTTTTGGACTAGAGATATAGCTACTGTTGATTCTGTCTTATAAGCTAGCTGCCTAGTTCCGTCAAAACTGGTTTATTTGTGATATCAATTAGACACTACGTGCATGGAAGTGTTCGAACAGTATATCATTAGAAATGTTTCCGGAAAATCTACATGCCTTTTGAACTTTATATCATGCACTGAAAGGCTGGTACTGTTGTTGTTAACATCCATATGATATTCTACATTATGCAGGTTATTGGAATACTGTTGAATGACCATTCCCCTTGTGTTGTTGGAGCTGCTGCAGCTGCCTTCTCTTCAATTTGTCCAAATAATATGTCTTTGATTGGAAGAAACTATCACAGGCTATGCGAGATTCTTCCTGATGTCGAAGAATGGGGTCAAATAGTTTTAATTGGGATCCTTCTGCGCTATGTAATTGCAAGGCATGGGTTTGTGCAGGAATCCATTATGGCTTCTTTGCATCATACAGAGAATTGTAAATCTCAGAAGGATTTCTGCGACACCAATTCTGTATTAGAAGACAATGGTGCCATGAGTGGTCTTCATGAGTCTGAATTGGCAAATGTTGTCTTTCGATGTTATATTGAAGGGCCAGATCAATATTTATCACGAGTGGGTTTCATGAATAAAGATTCCTCTGAATTCAATCCACGTGTTACATCTGGAAACAATAATGAGGATATGACGTTCCTGCTGCGATGTACCTCACCATTGTTATGGAGCAATAATAGTGCAGTTGTACTAGCAGCTGCTGGTGTTCACTGGATTATGTCACCGATAGAGGAAGTAAAAAGAATTGTTAAACCACTCTTGTTCGTCCAAAGATCATCTACTGCCTCAAAATATGTGGTAGTTAATATTTCCTTGTGTTTGAATCCTTGTGATTTTTATTATGATTAGTTTACAGTTGGTAAAATGGTGAATATTGTTTTCTTATTGACCGGTGCAGGTTTTGTGCAACATTCAAGTCTTTGCTAAAGCAATTCCTTCACTCTTCTCTCCATACTTTGAAGATTTCTTCATATGCTCATCAGATTCGTATCAAATTAAAGCCTTGAAACTTGATATACTGGCTCACATCGTTACAGATTCATCAATTCCATTTGTTCTCAAAGAGTTTCAGGTAATTGTTCTTCCTTTTAAATTTGATTGGATCTTTCCTCTCAAGGTCGATAAGTTCCTCACTTCTGCTAGGAAGACTTATATCGGGTACTTTTATGCTTAATGTAATGAGAGGTATGTATTCTTTGCTTATTGGTCTCATGTGTTTTTAGGATTATATTAGAGATCCAGACAGGAGATTTGCTGCTGACACTGTTGCTGGAATTGGTATCTGTGCACAACGACTTCCAAATATGGCAAACACATGCTTGGAATTTCTATTGGCTTTGACCAGACAGCGTCAGTGACCATCTATTTGTACTGTAGTAATTTTGAAAATGTATTTGTTTTTGTTTTCTGAAGTACACTGTCTTATCTTGCAGAAGTTATGACTGGGGAATTTGGGTCTGTGGAGGGAGAAGCAAATATTTTGATTCAAGCAATTATATCAATTAAATCAATCGTTCAGCAAGATCCACCCAGTTATGAAAAGGTAGTCTCAATTATTCTGCTTAGCTATTGGCATGTATATTTTCTTTTTCTACTCTGCTATTGATTTTGCTACTAAATCCAAGTCCTGATAAGATGTGAATAAAGGAAGACTTAATCGTGCATTAAGTCTTTTGAATCTTTTTACTGCTCATTACAAGACAGAAATTTGTTCATTTGCCTCATTGTTGGGTCTGGTTGGATTTGTAGATGATTTTCTAGTACATTGGTATGTTTTGACCTTTTATTTCTGCTCTATGTTGTTTTTTTATTGGGCCTTTGATTAACTTTGATACATTTTCAAGGTAATTATTCGGTTGGTTCGCAGTCTGAATTCAGTAAAGGTGCCCGCAGCTCGTGCAATGATTGTTTGGATGGTGGGGGAGTATAACTCTTTAGGCGATATGATTCCAAGGATGGTAACTACAGTACTCAAGTATCTTGCAAGGTGCTTTACTTCAGAAGAGTTGGAGACAAAGCTTCAAATTTGTAATACTACTGTTAAGGTACTCAGGAAAACCATTGTTTGTTATATGACGTCTTCTAGTATCTGCATGTCTTTAATTTTAAGGTTGTTTCAAATTCCTCTAGCACCTGAATATTTTTATCAAAAAGTATACAGGAACCTGTTTTTACTTTTTATGAAGATTCTTCTACAAGTAAATATGTCAATGGACCTTGGTGTCTAAATGTCGGGGCGATTTGTTTTCTAGGTTTTATTGCATGCTGAAGGGAATGATCAGTCAACTATCCAAAAAGTTTTGAGCTATGTGCTGGAACTGGCCAAGTATGACTTATGCTACGATGTTCGTGACCGTGCTTATTTCCTAAAGAATCTTTTGTCATCTTATCTGGATTCTCAAGGTCTGAAGGAGGAAAACAATAATCTGTCACAAGATAAAGATATTCCGTGTGTCCTTGCAAAATACTTGTTTGGAGGACAAACAAAATCAAATTCATCTGAGCCCATTGATCACCGGTTTTATCTTCCTGGCTCTTTATCACAAATAGTACTTCATGCTGCTCCAGGGTATGAACCTCTTCCGAAGCCCTGTACTATGCTCTCTGATGGCCTCAAAAATGAATTTGGGGAGGGAGTCACTAGTGAAACATCTGTTACAGATGATCAGAATTCAGTCTCTGAGTCTTTGGATGAGGAGAATTCCTCTACTTATAGTTCACACCATTCTGATGCCAGTGGCAGTGGTGACAGTGAAGAGGATGCTTCAGCAAGTGAAGATGACAATTCTAATCCGTTGATTCAATTAGCAGATGCTGGCAATGTGCATGAAGTGAAAAATGGAGCTTCTCAATCTGCTTCTGATTTTGGGGAATTGTTGTCAAAGAGAGCTCTGGAATCATGGTTGGACGAACAGCCTGGTTTTTCGAGCTCAAATAATCCAGAACAAAGTCAAGTCAATAGATCTTCGGCTAGAATCTCCATTGGGGATGTCGGAGGACAAGTTAAACCTAAAAGCTATTCACTTTTGGACACTGTGAATGGAAATGGCTTAAAGGTTGACTACTCATTTTCATCTGAGATTTCAGACATCTCTCCTCTTTTTATATGTATAGAAGCTTCCTTCAAGAATTGTTCAAACGAGATCATGTCTGATATAAATTTGGTTGACGAGGAATCTGACAAAGGCACAAACTCTGGAGACCAGGCTTCGGTTACGCATGAAAGGTAATTTAGATATATTTTCTTGTTTGTTTTTTATTGGACTACTTAAATACACATTTTGTTCAGAAAATAAAGATGCTCTTTTCTTCCTGGTGTTTTGGTAACAGTCAATGGTCGTGACATTAAGTCGCGTAGCCACAAATCTCTTATACAGTTGTACTGTAGGGTCTATTATCAGCTTTCCTTACCATTCTTAATTTTGTTCACTTTTTACATAAATGGTTTATGTTTTGGTGGATATCAGTTGTACAACGAAGTATAACTCTTACAATTGTTTTTTCCTCAATAGTTGAGGTTCATAGTGTTGCATTTTGACAGACTCTGGTCCATGCTTTGATGCTTTGGAGAACCACTGTTCAGCTCGATCCATTTTATTCTTAGGCTAGCCATACAGTATTAAAAATATGTTTATTTCTCCTCCTGGCATCTTTTGTTTTGGTGAGGGCTAATGTTTTGTTATGAATTATCTTGATACTGCAGCTCCATGATATCTCAAAATAATGCGTCAAATCTAGCTTCTGTAGAAGAGATCACTTCTCTGGAATCTGGTCAGACAATGACAAGAGTCATCCGAGTTCGCTTCCATCACCACCTCTTGCCTCTAAAACTCACCTTATATTGCAATGGCAAGAGGCATCCTGTTAAGTTGAGGCCTGACATCGGATACTTTGTGAGAGCTCTTCCTTTGGATGTTGATGCCTTCACAATTAAGGAGTCACATCTGCGAGGAATGTTTGAATGCACAAGAAGGTAAAGTGATTTGTTTTTTGAAGATATCTCAATCATGGATTTCAAAATCTCCCTTCTATTTAGTCTTTGTTGAATAATGTAGTTTGAATGTCATATTTTGTGTAACAGGTGCAATTTCGTAGATCACGTCGAGGATTTAGGCAAGGACAAGGCTGACAATGCTTTGGTAGAAGACAAATTTCTTGTAATCTGCCGAAGTCTTGCATTGAAGATGCTTAGCAATGCGAATCTCTATCTTGTATCTGTTGACATGCCGGTTGCAGCAAAACTTGATGATGCAACAGGTTTGTGCTTACGCTTCAGCAGCAAGCTCTTGAGCAGCTCAGTTCCCTGCTTAATTACCATTACAGTTGAAGGTAGATGTTCTGAACTACTGGAACTGACAGTCAAAGTGAACTGTGAAGAAACTGTCTTCGGGTTAAATCTGTTGAACAGAATTGTGAATTTCTTGGTTGAGCCCTCTCACTCCCACGTGTGATTGGTAGGGATGTTGAAAACAAATCAGATTTCAAGAGGAAATAGAAAAATACATTGTGTTACAGATTTCTTTACGTGTTGTATTTGTTAATGCAGTTTTCGTACAGTGGGCAAAAGCATTACAACCGTACTTTTTCAGGAAAGTGTCTCAAGTATGCTCAGTCTTTGCGCTAGAAAGTCTGGTTTCTTTCTTCTACAATCAGCTGCTTCTGTTGTTGTACAGTGGTTTTCGTCTAATATATATATATATATATACAGGAATTCTCAGGTGCGGACGTCCGCAGTTTTGGTGCGGATTTCCATTTTTGCACCACTTCCCGATCGAATTTCCTTAAACTTCCTTCTAAACATATCTAGATCATCTCTGTAAAATTTCAGCCAATTTGGTGATCGTTAAGGCCCTCAAAATTGAAAAACAAATCTGACGGACTGAATTCTGTCCGGTTCATCATCTCCATTTGTTTTTCGATTTTAAGGGCTTTAATGATCACCAGATTGGTTGAAATTTTGCAGAGATGATCTAGATATGTCTAGAAGGAAGTTTGAGGAAATTCGATCGGGAAGTGGTGCAAAAATGGAAATCTACATCAAAAAACTTTGGTGCGGACGTCCGCAGCCGAGAAGGGCTATATATATATAAATTCTTTTTTCTCTGTTTTCGTTTGAAAGATACTCGAGCTCAGTTCTGTAATGCTTCAACTCGATGGAACACTAGAGGTCCCCTAGTTAATATGCAGATGCAATGTCAAACTTGATGTATACATTTTCACGATGTTTGAAAGAGTGTACAATGAATAGTAACTACGTACACAAGTCAAAATCTTTTACATAGTAGGACTGTTACATTTTGGTTCTCAGTCATTTGGTCACAATGGTAGTAAATAGCGGAACTCAGACTCATGAGGTTGGACTTCAACAATTTTGTTTACCGGTGACTTTGTTTCCCCTATCAAGCACTCCATTATCAATCTTTTCAGCGACCCCGATCGCGGCAATTGGCTGTAAATCCATTCTAGCAGTGAGTCTATATCATCTGCAAAATCGCGCATGTGCCATTGTAGAAGCTTTGGCAGCATGATTCTTTTCTTGCTAGTAACTCCTACTGAAGCTTCCAAGTACTCTACCTTGGCTCTCTCTAGCTCATTCACTATCTCGTCTGAGGTATAGACCCTTAGCTGCACATCAGATCAGGTGTTTGTTTCATCAAATTATGGAGGTCAGGAGATATACGATATGGAAAGCAAATATAATACAGTACTTACTGCTGGTGAGGACCAACTTCCTCTGCAAAGAGCAAAGGTCACATTTGGTTCAGGGTATCCTAAACCATAGGCATGTCTTAGTAGCATTTCTTTCTCATAAGCAGGTCCCTAATGAGATGAAACTTCATCAGATAAAATAGAGAGGAAGGTTCAACAGATGTTATTTTGATGAATATGGTTTTCACTTACATGTTTCGTTTCTGATGGATGTCGCAGTATGAAATGCTCGATAGCTAGAGAGTTTAGCACTATGCCGCCGACATTCAGTGCAGCCTAGTTAAAAATGGTTACATCAGTTGATTTTCAAGAGTGGCTTATGTTATAAATGCTTTGAAATTGTTAATCAACCAGACATTGACGTACCTTGTTCATAAGTGCAAGTAGCTTTTCTTGTGTAGAAGGCAACCCATGTTCCAGAAATGCCTGAAATTTGATAACAAGAGAAGCTCACATAAGATATCACACTTGATTTTTTGAGTTTCTTCTAATTGCTGCTTAAGATGTCTTACAGTACATGCATGATGCAGGCATTGTAGATGTTGATCCAGAATGCTAGCTTCTGCTTGTAGGTCAAGTAAGTCAAGTCCACATCACACAACTGATGCATCAATTTCCTGAAGAAAAAAGAAAAAAAGACTTCTTTGGAACAATAATTTGGAATAAGTCGCGAGTTAAAAATCATCATTGCTGAGAAGACCTGCAAGCCACCTCAATTTTTCAATTCCATTTGAACAATCTGATAAGCGTCTGATGTCTAATGAGTTTCTTGTAATTTGGATGAAGTTCTTATATGGGCCAACGTCGCGGACAGCACCATCTATATCTGGCAAAATGCAGTAAGGATCAATATGTGATGTGTTGTAGTTGAAGATCGCGGATGATTTGCAGTTGAATGAAGTTTTCGGCATGAACCCTTTTGAGTTCATACAAGAGAGTGCAAGCTTTGGAACAACAGAGAATGACCCCCCTTTGTCCAATGAGGTCTGTTTTAATTCAAGAAATATGCCTATAAGGCACTTGAGCAACTGTTCCGAGAGTTCATTTGGTTTCAGAATGCCACTTTCATTGTCCCCAACGCTTTGAATTCTGCCTTTTCTGCTTAGTCTCCTTGACATTTCCGCAATCTCTCCTGCTAAAAAAAGCACAAGAAACATAACAAACACTATGAGTCTGATGCCAAAAGTTTAACATCATTTCTCATTTGTATATCACCAAGCAGTTTACCATCAGTTTTTGTGTAATTCCACCTTTGCATATCAGAAGCAGAACCAACAGAGGCTCTTCTATCCCTTACTATCCTTTTTTCACTTCTCAATGCTTCGTAGTTCTGCGATCTCGATCCATCAATCAGTGACTGATTTCCAGCTCTGAACAATGCTTGATTCTGTTCCCACTGTCTCCTATGCATCTCCCACTCTCTTGTTTGAACTCTCTCTTTATACAACATCAGTTTCAGCTCTTCCATTTTTCTTTCGAGCCCACTGATCTCATCTTCTACCATTTCCAGCTCCGAAAATAGCTCCTGAACCTGCATAGAATATGAAACATCAACACCCTCTTTTCCAAATTTCATTCCACTCTAAAGTACAAACGTATACAATATATAGTCTTGTAGATACAAAGTTACATATACCTGAGGTGGAAGCAATGAGAGAAGACATGGGTATGACAGAACCGGTCCATGAAGTGCACAGTGAAGAACCCTATTCAGGGTTTGCTCCCCATCCAACTCTTCTTGCAATTTCAGAACCTGCATGTAGAAGAAGAATATACACATGTATTTGGTTCTGCATGTCAACTACTTTTAAGTGACAAATTTCTAATAAGCTACATATTTCATGTAGGATTTTGTCACCTCTTCCTCAAGAACAAGTCTCTTCTTCTTCTCCTCGCTTCGTTGCATTAGAAACTCTTCGAGTTTCATACTTTACATAGACAGAAACCAACTGATCCGACTCTGAGAACACGAATCCGGGAGCAGAAGAATTAGTAATGGAAGCAAAGGGAGATTGAGGTGCCATGTCGTGGGTGCCATTAAGGTAAAAGTAGGTAGAAAACAAGAGGGGGGGTGGAGATAGGAGGAGAGGGAAGCAATGAACGGATTAGAAAAACTGAAATGCATGAATGAGAATGTGCGGTGGGAGAATCTATCTGTGTGTTTGGGGAAGTTGGTGTGTTATTATTGCTGTAGGTGTGTAGAACATGACCATCTCATGAAGCTATCTCTCTTTTTTTGGTCCAAAGTTGCTTGCTTATGCCATTGAATTTAATTTAAACAGTAAGTGTGATGAGGACGTGAACCCCATGAGGCCATGAATATGTTGTACAGTGAGAATAGCAAAATTACAGATGGAAAAAAAAAAAGGAGAATGAAAAATTGATTCGCCGTCTGTGGGAATCGAACCCACGACCACACGGTTAAAAGCCGTGCGCTCTACCGGCTGAGCTAAGACGGCAGCTGTTCATAAAATACCAATATATATTTATACCTTGACATTGATACAACTACTCACTCAGAAAAGAAAGTATCACTGTAGTCACTCAACTTAATCTTTTTCATACACTTTTATCATTCCATCCATTTTCTACTTGGAAATCATCACATAATCGAAGAAAAAATAGTGCTATATTAATTAATTTTCTCAAGTCAATAATATATGCCACCGGCCAATTAATCTTCTCAAAGTTTCTCTAAGTTTAGAAAAGTGATGGGAAAAGCTTTTTTCTTACACATTATCGATATTAGACGCCAGGTGAAATAGGCGTCAAGGTGAACAAGAAGTGTGACTCAATTAGTCAATTATGTACTCATTTCTTTGTCTAACAAATTATCTATATTTTCTAACAAATTAGGTACTAGACGCCGGGTGGAATAGGCGACATTGTGGACTAAGAACTGTCACTCAATTATGTACTTATTTTCGTTGTCACAATTCTACACTTCTCTTCTTTGTCATTCAATGTTTTATTATTATTATTATTTTTTAAATCGGTTGGAGTGGTAGTTCTCCTTCCTATTTCTTCATTATTTATAATAGACGATGGGCATAAAGCCTAAACCTCAGTTTAAAGTACAATCATCCTCTATAAAACGATCCTGAATAATATTAGGTCCATCCTTCACCCAAAATTCAACAAACATGATAGCGCTTACAATCTGAAATAATTGGACCAGCCTCCGACAAGTCTTCGTTCTGGGTTGAGATGGCATTGATCACCAGGGCGCAGTCATTTTCCAAAATTCTAATATTTTGTGTTTTACATTTATAAATTGGGTGCCTGCATGACATTTATAAATTGGGTGTCTGCATGCTTTGCATATTGCATCACTTCAAAGTCGCGTAGATAAACCAAAATATATTATTGTTTGTTGTTATAGACTCTTCCGCTGTTGCATGGTGGTCACACCGATAACTACAAGGAAATGAAATGTAAAAGCAACATACAGAAATGAAGAAATACAATGATTCAAAGAAGGCCACACATATCAAATTATCTAGCTGCAACCATCTTTCAGGTACTTTGCTCGTGAATAATATGGGATGGCTATAGCTCTTAGAGGATTTTCTCTGCGCATGTTTAAGCCAGTTGTTTCTGTCATGTCTAAATCCTCACCTCTTGCTCCTTCAGGCAATGCCCAATTGAACTTGTGCACAAGGTTTGCTAAAGCAATTTCATGAATAGCCGATACATATTGAATTGCCGGACAAATCCTCCTACCCGACCCAAATGGAATCAATTCGAAGTCATTTCCCTTCAAGTCGATGGAGCTATTTATAAACCTTTCTGGCACGAACTCCTCTGGATTGTTGAATGACTTTGGATCTCTACTAATTTTCCAGATATTTACTATGGCTTGTGTGTTGGCTTTAATGTCATAACCATTTATTCTCACATCTTCCGTCGATATCTTGGGAAGTAGTACCGGAATGGTAGGATATAAGCGAAAAGTCTCCTTGAGTACCGCTTTCAAATAGTTCATGCCAACTAAATCATCCTCTGTCACCATTGCTTTGCTTCCTACTATTTCCCTTACTTCGTTTTGCAGTTTATTCATGACTCTTGGATGTCTTAGAAGTTCAGACATCGCCCACTCCAAAATTGCGTATGTATCGTTACCAGCAGTAAAAACATCCTGCATATTAATGTGAATTTGCATGCAAGATCAGAAATAGAGAACATTAACAAGTTGTAGCTATATTTACCTTACTTCGTTTTGCAGTTTATTCTTTACTCTTGCATGAGAAAGTTATCGTATATACTATTTTTTTTTTTTTGCGATACATATATATGTCGGAAACTACACTTTTGAGTTTTGATGTGTGTTTGGTGTATTTAAGTATTTACCACCTAGATAATAAGAGATGAAGAGATAGATTGGATTACCAAGATGAGAGCCTTTATGCTAAGACTATCAAGAGCAAAACCAGCCACCTTTTCTTTCTGCAGCCAAAGTAAGACGTCCACGAAGTCCTTATTATCCTCTTTCTTTTCATTAACACCATTATTCTTCTTTGAATCACTTGCGCCAATATCTCTATGCTCTTGAACAACTTTGTCCAAAAAATCATCAAACCGTTTAGCCACCTTGTCTAGTTTAGCGTTCAAACCATTGACGCTGCTCCACCACGCAAGCCATGGAACGTAATCCCCGATATTCACACGTCCCATCAGCTCCATGAACTCCTTCAGAAGCTCCTGAAACATCTTACCATCTTCTCCAACACAGTACTTCCTCCCAAGAGCCACTCTGCAGCTCACATCATTTGTCAGAGTCGATAACATTTCGCTTAGATTTCCAGCATGATCCGGTGACGAAGACAAGGACTGTTGCTCTATCTTCCTGAGCATCAGTTTGGTTTCTTCTTCTCTAACACCACGAAAAGACTGAACCCTTTTGTTGCTCAAAAGATGCAGAACGAACACACTCTTCATCTGCCTCCAGTAGTCCCCGTATGGCGCGGCCGAGACGTCACGATGGTCGTAGAGGAGCTTCTTGAAGACAATCAACTTAGGTCGGCTGGAGAAGACGAGGCCATTAGTTTTTAGGACCTCGCTGGCTGTCTCAGGGGACGAGACCACAAGGACGGGCACGCTTCCGAAACGGAGGAGCATGAGATCAGGGCCGAAGCGCTTAGCTAGGGCTTCGAGTGAGCGATAAGGGTAAGAGCCTAGCTGGTGAAGGTTTCCGATGATGGGAAGCTTTGGTGGAGAAGGTGGTGAGTTTTTCGTAGTAGGGCTAGTGATGAACCATAGGAGAATGAGGAATATGAGAAGAAGTAGCACAGGCATTAGGGTTAAGGAACTGAGAGCTTGCAACAAGGTTTGGTTGTTGAGCTCAAGCATTTCCAGGATTTGATCACTCGACATCTTAGATCTTCTCTCAGTACTTGCTCTAGCTATGTGTGTGTTTTGTTGGATGATGATGTTGAGCACGAGACCAGTTTATATAAGATCAAATCTTGACTTAGGGTTGGAACTCTGGATAGAACCAATAGATAAGAATAACCAAGGCCTCGTTTGGTTCAGGGATTGTAGAGGTTGGGAAGGAAAAGTTGTTCTTTTCCTTTGATTGGTACACCTAGGCCCTGTTTGGTTAACAAGGGTGTCAAGATAGAGAAATGATTTATTTTACTTTCTGTACTGCTATGGAATGGAAAATGTTTTAGTATTTCCATGTAGGTGTTTAATTGATATTGTAATTAAATTAGTTATTCATTTCTATTCCTATTACACAAAATGTAATAAGTCATAATAATGAAATCGAAAGCTTTAATTTCCAAAAACACCATTTTATTAATTGCATTTGTAATCTATGTAAGGGAATATAAATTTTTTAGATGACTAATTTCTGTAAATTACCTTTGACGGTCGGAATAAAAATAAAATATCACTCCTCACTAAGTAATTCAATTTAGGCTTTATGAGGGAGTCAATTTCTAGTCATATCTCATTTTTTGTTTTCTTTCCAATCTTTATTACAACCAAGTAATTAACACATTATAATGGAAAATGAAACTAATTTCATTTTCATATCATGATTTCCCACCATTCAAACGGGGCCCTAAGGAAAGAAAAGATTTTCCTGTAATATGAGAAAATAGATGAGAAATTAGATCCTCCCATATACTATGAGATTTAATCTCCCTCATACTTTCCTAACATTAATTGCATACTAATTGCATCTTTCTAATATTATTTTAAGATGTTATTACCGAATTATCCATAAATTTTTTAAATCTTGAATATTTTATATTTTAATACTAATTATATAATTAATAAATTAATGTTACTTGCTTTTCTATCTATACATAAACCAAACATTGGAAAAAAAATATACATTTTCTAGTTAGTTTTCCGACGTTCCCAAACACCTCGAGGAAACTAGTGGGAAATTTATAAAAAAAAACAAAGAAACCAATTTTATTTCCGTAATGAGGCCCAAGAGGAGAGCATCTTGCACATGGTTCACTATATTATTATTTTATTACTAGAGAGAGCATCTTTAAGAAGAAAACATAAGGTGAGTCAAATTATTAGTGCTATAAATTTTTCTTTGGACACTACTACCAAATTGGCCAGTAGCCGCCTTCTATTATTTACAAATTTAACTATATACTATACGGCTATATACTATACGGACATGTTCTTAGGAACAGGGCAGCCTCGGGCCGGGCTTGGGTTTTTTCTTCCATCTTGGTCTCTTCGTTTGGGCTTGGGCCTACATCTCACCGCTTGGTATATTGATCTCTCTCGAAACTCCACCGCCCCCTCACCATGACCATCCCCCCAGTTCTCCTTCTCCTCCTCCTCCTCCACGACATCTTCCCTTTTTTTTCTTTTCATTCTCCTCCTCTCGCTTCTCCTTCTCCTTCTCGCGCCGGTATTGTTCTGGGGAACAGTGTGGGTTTTGGCTTTTTCTTCTCTCCTAGGTCTCTCGCTGGGGCTCGGGCTTTTTCTTCCGGTACTTTTTCTTCCATTGCCCTTTCCCGAGTCTTCTCGCATTATTATTATACAACTATTTTCCGTCGGTGGTGTTCATGTTCGCTTGCTACAGTGATTTCACTGTTTAAGGAACAATAATCTAACGTTGCCCTTTCTGTTGAAATTGACATGGGCGCGGAGTTTGCTGACGAGAAGGGCACGGAGTCCTCTCACGAGCTGGATGCGAAGTCCGCTGGTGAGATGGTGCAGAGTCTGCTGGCTGCCCCTTCTGTTGATCTAGAAAATTTCGGAATTGCCCTTAGTAGTTTAGAGCTAGGTATAAAAGCGTTGGTCTATGCCCTCAATGTTTTTGGTGAAATTGACATGGGCGCGGAATCCTCTTGCAGGCTGGGCACGAAGTCCGCTTGCGAGATGGCGCGGAGTCCGCTGGCTGCCCCTTCTGTTGATGATCTAGAAAATTTCGAAATTGCCATGAGTGTTTTTGGTGAAATTGACATGGCAGATGGCGCGCGGAGTCCGCTGAAAAAATTGAACTATTAGATTCCGACGCTAAACTAAAAAAAAAATATGACATGGGCGCGGAGTCCGCTGGCTGCCCCTTGTTTATGCCCAAATTAATATTTTACTGGAAATTAATTGTCTATGTAAATATTAATTAAATTCTTGGTCTATGTCAGCCGGGGAGCCAAGTTTCTTTAAAGTTTACAAATAATGGCCCGCCAGCAAGACCACGCGGGGTGAATTGCAAGTCCGTGCGCGGAATGACTCCGCGCGGACTAACAAATCTCGCGAGCTTTCAGACAGAAACAGAGCTCGCGCGCGAAATGACTTCGCACGGAGTGAGGATCTCGCACGTCTCCTGCGGAACACACAGTTCACGCGGAATGGCTTTGCGCGGGGTGAGTTATTTGTTGACTTCGCTTAGGCGAGGCGGAATGCGTCTAGGCGAGCTGGCGAATTGATTCTCTAGTTCGTGAGGTATACATGCGCGGAGTTCGAGCGAATGTTTATAATCGTTTTAGACTTTTTATAGTCTTTCACACGCTTTGGGTCAATCCATGTGGCCCTTATTAATTAAAAAACATTCTTTTGGTCCACGTTATATTTGGACAGTTTTTGTTCTTTTGATTTATTTAATCTAATTTGGTACTCAAATGATCTCCAAATTAGATCAAACTGTGCATGAATATTATACATACTATGTTCTAGATCAAATTAGATGTGGAAATTTGACATGAAAGTGAGTGAAATAAGGAGGTCCACAATTTAATTTTAAAGTGGGACACAGCTTTGGAAGGAAACTGATACACACACACACCAAAACGATATGAAACAGACATTCACACTGTCCTTAAAGTGCAGATGTCCCTCCGTTCTCCACCATCTGGTGCCGACGACGGCTCACCTCCACCCGAGCGGACACCAAAGGGGTCCCCGACCACTTTCCCTTCCCGACGAGTTCGCCAAATTCCAGTTTTCTGGTGAGATCGACCTTGTCTGAAGTTTTGGGTGGAGATTGATGCGCAGACCTTCAAATTGATCTCGTCGGGAAGAAAAAATGATCGGGGACGCCTCTGGTGTCCGCTAGGGTGGAGGAGCGCCGTCGCCGACGCCGGACGGTGGAGAACAGAGGGACGTCCGCACTTTAAGCTTAGTGCAGACGTCCGCTTCATAGCGGACCTCTATATATATATATATCCATTGAATGATCCCTATTTTTGGCCATTTTTACAAATAGACCCACACCATTTGATCTGTCATTCAATGAGTTTGGGTGACTGAGATTAAAATAAAAAGTTACACACTTTATATCAAACCTGGATCGTTCAAGATCAATAAAAATAAATCGATGTTTTGAATGACTTAACGATCACTAAATTATCTAAAAATTTGTAGAAGAGATCTACTCATATAAGTCAATGAATTAAACTGTGTAGATGCAAAAATTTGATTGGGAAGTTGGTGTAATGCCCTATCCCTAAAAATAATCAAAAATATGGATCCTTCAATGGAAGGGTCATGTATATCAGTTCCTATCCAGAACGAAGTTTCGCTATAAAATTAAAGTGTGAAGTTCCTTATTTGATTCACTTAACGGTCATATTTCCACATCTCCACTGTTTAGTTTGTAGAACCAAATGCATAGATCACTTATGCAAAGATTCATCGAATTTGATAATCGTTTAGGTGTTCGTAATCGTGGTTTACACAAACAATTATGGTTAGACATATTTATGTCTGTTTATTGATTAAATCTCATGTGGTATCTAAACGATCTTCAATTTGAATGAAATTTTACAGGAATGATCTATAAATTAGTATCAATAAACTGAACGATGAAGATGTAGAAATATGACCGTTAAGTTAGTTAAATAATTAAGAAACTTCACACTTTAATTTCAAAGCAAAACTTTGCTCTGAATAAAAAATATATATAGACATACTACTTAAATAGTATAAGGGCTGCCATATTATATGCTAAACATATTGTGACCAAATTATTATCTTCTACGGATGAGATTGTGTTTAGCGGCATCTATCAGCATGCATGGTTGGCTTCTTTTTGATTTAGTCCCCTTCTTCAGATTTTGTTTCATACACTGTAACGTTACGAGCTGATCGACTTCTTTTTCCTTGTGATCTGACTATGTTTCTGATATAGGACAAGAATGAGTTAAATTTAGACATAAAAAAAAAGGTCAGGAAGTGGCGGGGATAATAAAAAAAATGATTTAAAGATCGGTAATTCCCGTGACAAGAGGTTGCTAGTCGTTGAAATTTATTCAAGAATATGTTGTTTTTGACTTTTCGGGTCTGTAGCATAAAATCTGTTAAATCTGATTTGGAATAACTTTTGGCCAGATCGTCCGTTTGGGATGCGTGGTACCTTTCCGGAATGGGAACGGCGAAATCTACAAGGTTCACGTAAGTGAACCCTCACTAGTGGATTACGATTCTTAGCCTACGGAATATTTCCGTCGGTTAAGAAACATATTCCGTCTACTAAGAACTTAGTCGACGGAATCGTCGTCGACTAAGATCCGTCGGCTAACCGTCGTCTGCTAAGACAATAGCCGACGGAATTGATCATTCCGTCGGCTAGGTGGGACTTAGTCGACGGAATAGTTCCGTCTGCCAAGATTTTAGTCGACGGAAATTACTTTTTCGTCGACTAAGTTTTTCTTAGCCGACGGAATATTTCGTCTCCTAAGATCTTAGTCGACGGAAGTAAAAATTTAAATTTTTTTTTTTAGAATAATTGGCGCGGTTTTTTTTTCTCGTTTTTTTAGGTTTTTTTTTTTCCTTCTCTTCCTCTTCTCCGGCGACCACGACGGTTATGTTTGCGTGTTCCCGAACAACTCCACTCCACCTCCGACGCTAAACTCGCCGGGAGGAGGAGGAGGTGCCGCCGAGAAGAGGAGGAGGAGGAGGAGTTGCCGTCGAGAAGAGGAGGAGAAGGAGGCGGCGCTGCTTGGAGGAGGAGGAGGTGCCGCGGCGAAGGAGGAGGAGGAGGCACCGAGAAGAGGAGGAGTAGGAGTTGCCGCCGAGAAGAGGAGGAGTGGGAGTTGCCGCCGAGAAGAGGAGGAGGAGGAGGCGGCACTGCTTGGAGGAGGAGGAGGTGCCGCGGCGAAGGAGGAGGAGGAGGCGCCGCTGTGGTGGGGGAGAAACCAGACGAGGGAGAGAGAGAGCAGCAGACGAGCTAGGGAGAGAGAGATGAAGAGGATGAGGGAGAGAGAGCTGAAAGTTATAGAATGGAACCGAAAAAAATTTCAAAATTTTTGGCGGGATCACTGCCGCTTAAAATTTTGAACTTAGTCGACGGAATATATTTTTCCGTCGCCTAAGTTCAAAATATTTAAGCGGCAGTTATCCCGCCAAAAAATTTGAATTTTTTTTATTTTTTTTAAAATTTGGTTCCGTCGACTAAGTAGATATTTCCGTCGGCTAAGATATAACCTAAGCGACGGAATAATTTTTCGTCGCCTAAGTTATCATAAATAATCATTTATATTTATATATAAATATTCCGTCGGCTAGGTAAAACCTTCCGTCGCCTAAGATTTTCTTAGCCGACGGAATATTTTTCCGTCGCCTAGGTAAAAACTTAGGCGACGGAAGGTTTTCCGTCGGCTAAGTAGATCTTAGGCGACGAAAATATTATTTTTCCGTCGGCTAAGTGATTTTTTCCACTAGTGCCTATCAGATTTAAGCCAGAAGATGTCGTCTTAACTGTCCGATTCACGATTTAGTATTTTTAGGCTATTTTTGATTTCCTTTTAAGATTCTTTTAGGGTGCGTTTATTGTCACCCCATAAACTATTGTGTTCACCATATATGTTGTTGATTAATGAAAGACCAAAATACTCTCTGATGTAAAATTATAATAAGGGACATTAAGTTGTTACAAATTATTATTTTTTTATCCTTTTATTTTGGATGAACACGCGTACTTCATAAACCAACCTAAATTTATAATATTTGATTGTTTTATGGAGTTTGAAGACGCTAGTATTCAACTTGAAGATGAGGTGAATTGTTTGGGTTTCTTTTATTTTTTTTATTTTTTTTATTTGTTGATGTTTCGTCTATCCATTTACTCATTATTTCTTATGTTGATTTTGTATGTAAATTCTCATGGACAACTGTACCGTATTTATGAACAATGCATAGATCAGTTCAAAAAACTCAGAAGTATGGACTAATGGAAAAGAGAATGTAGGGTGAACAAAATATAATTGAGAAAAATGTATTTTAGGTATTGTAAATGGGTGAACAAAGTATAATTGAGAAAATAATATTTTAGGTATTGTAAATGTGTGAACAAAGTAGATTTACAAATAAAAATATATAAGTGAGGTGTGAAAAGAATATGAGGTGAGCAAAATGATTCGTAGGTGAAATATACGCACCATTCTTTTATTTAAAGATATTTGTTTCCTTTTCAATTTGGATTCTTAGGTTTCAATGTTAGATTATGATTGTGATTATGCTAGATATGGATGCCTATATAAGCTCCATTTTGCTTTGTATCATGGGCAAGCTTTGATATTAATAAAAACTCTTGAGTTTATCTCAATTTTCTGGTGGATTTCGGATTCTCTCGTGGATTCGAGAAAACCAGACTTGTGGATTCAAGTTGTTGTCGGTGGATTCCAACGTTTATATTTCTGCTACATCAATTTCAATATTTTATCATCACCCCATCCATCCCATGAAGTTAAGAGTATCGATTGGTTAGTGTAGATAACCTGAAAACAATAGCTCACCGGTTAGTGTAGATATCCTCACCCAATCTGATTATGATGTTATTGTTCAAATGTTGAAGAATGAGGTTGATGATTTGCATCCTTTATATGTGCTTGGTACATGCAAATATTTGATGGACAACCTCTCTATGTGTGAGGTCTCACGTGTACAGAGAGATTAACATGGTGGCTGATATTCTCTCTAAGTCCAGATTAAGTTATGAGTTTGGAATGCAATATTTTCAGCTGTTTTTGATGACTTATGTGATATTGTTAATTTTAGGAATGTAGCTAGAGTTATCTAGTTTCTGTTTTTTTTTTTTTTTGAATTAATTACAAAAGACTCCCTAAAATATAAGGTATTTTTATTTTAGTACCTAATTACTAAAGTCTTGCGTTTACATATCTTAAGGCTTCCCCGTTAAACAAATTAATACCTTCGTCAGTTACCGCATAGTTTGGGGCTGATGACTTGGCACGCATGGACCCACAGCTGTCAGTTTATTGGTCGATTTGAGGGGTGTTTTGGTCTCATCTGGGTATTTTTCGCCTCAGTTCAAGCTTTAATGGGCATAAAGGAAGCTCTGGAAGAGCCTCATGGTGTTCTAGGTAATTGGGATTATGATGCTGTTGATCCATGTAGCTGGGCTATGGTTGAGACCCTCACCCATGGACACTCCACGCTACTCTTTGATTGAAGAGACCGAAGCGCTTATGGTGGCACCAAATGGCGGATACCCATTTCAGAAAAACGCCCACTTTCTCAAACCCATTGCGCCTTCCTCCATTGACGAGCCTCACTTGCTCTTCTGAACCTGGTTGTAGGCCTTTAAGTCTTGCTTCAAATTCTTCTTGAAAGTTGAAGTTCATGTTAGAGGTAGGGTATGGAATTTGAATTATTTTTTTGTACGAGAGCTTGGATTGTTCTTGGATTTAGATTAGTAATATGGTGGAGGCAGAGGCGCAATAAACATGTATTCTTTGATGTTAAAGGTACCTGCTTTCTTGCTAGAGCAATTATGTAAACATGTTTTATTGACCGGGAAACTAATTGGAGAGACGATTCTTGTGCTTATGGCGATATTTCAGACAAGCATCAAGAAATTTCGCTTGGGAACTTGAAGAGATTTCATTTCAGAGAAATTCAGATTGCATCAAATAACTTCAGCAGCAAGTACCTACTAGGCAAGGGAGGCTTTGGACATGTTTATGCGATGGCACTATTGTAGCAGTCAAGAGACTTAAAGATTCAATTCCAGACCGAAGTTGAATTGATCAGCCTAGCAGTTCATCGCAACCAACAAAAAGGCTTCTAGTTTACCCATACATGTCCAATGGTAGTGTGGCTTCTCGTCTCAAAGGTACTAAATTAAAGGATAGAACCAACTCAATTAGTCATTTAGAATGTCTGTTGTGTTTGGATAACTTCAAAATCTTATCAATTTTTTTAACATGTAAACCAGTGTTGGATTGGGGAACTAGGAAGGAAGATTGTTATACCTTCATGAGCAGTGTGACCCTAAAATTATCCACAGGCATGTGAAAGCAGCAAATGTTCTTGTTGATGATAATTGCGAAGCCGTGGTCGGAGATACACCAAGATTCACATGTCACCACCGCAGCAAAAGACAGAGTAAAATAGAGTTAGACCAAAATATCCCTCAAATCTACCAAGAAACTGACAGCTGTGGGTCCCAGGTGTGCCATGTCAGCAGAAAAGCAGAGGTATTAACTTGTCTTAGATACGTAAATATAAGATATTAATAGTTAGGTCCTAAAATGAAAATGATCCCATATTTTAGAGGTCTTTTGTAGTTAATTATTTTTTTCTTTGTTCGAGTATTTTGGGCCCCTTGTACCAAAAAAAAGAAGAAATGAAATGAAAGTGCAGCATACAGAAATGAAGAAAGAACAATATATAATTCAATATCAAGGAAATATATATTTGCAAAAAAATTAAAATTCAAGGACATACATATTGAATTGATACCTATACCATCTTTCATCGGCTAGTTAATTAGCTGATCATTATATTTGGGGAATAAGGGAATAGCTTTAAGCGGATTTTGTCTGCGCAAGTTTAAACCAGTTGTTTCAGTCATATCTAAATGTTCACCTCTTGCTCCTTCAGGCAATGCCCAATTGAACTTGTGCACAATGTTTGCTAAAGCGATTTCAATAATAGCTGAGGCATATTGAATTGCCGGACACATCCTCCTACCGGATCCAAATGGAATCAATTGAAAGTCATTTCCTTTGACGTCAATTGAGCTATTTAAGAACCTTTCTGGCTCAAACTTCTCTGGATTGTAGAATGACTTTGAATCTCTGTTGATTTTCCAGATATTTACTACAGCTTGTGTGTCGACTTTAATGTCGTAACCATTTATTTTCACATCTTGCGTCAATACCTTGGGAGGTAGCACTGGAATGGTAGGATATAATCGAAAGGTCTCCTTGATCACCGCTCTTAAATAGTTCATGCCAACTAAATCATCCTCGGTTACCATTGTTTTGCTCCCTGCTATTCCCCTTACTTCGTTTTGCAGTTTATTCATGACTCTTGGATGCCTTAAAAGTTCAGACATCGCCCAGTCTATAATTGTGTGTGTATCGTTACCAGCAGTAAACACATCCTGCAAACATAAATGAGTATTTGCATGAGATAAGAAAACAGAGAAAATTAGCAATATTGCCCTTGCTTCGTTTTGCAGTTTAATTCATAATTAACTTTCCCATAAATAGGAAAATTTCATTTATGAATTTTTTTTTCTTTCATGCACATGTTATAAAACAATTAAAAGCTATACGTGTATTGAAACTTCTACTAACTAGATATGGTCAAGCAAATACATGAAGATATGAAGAGATAGATTTGATTACCAGGGTGAGAGCCTTTATGCTAAGTCTATCAAGGGCAAAATCAGCCCCTTTTTCTTTCTGCAACCCAAGTAAGAGATCCACAAAATCTTTTTTGTCCTCGTTTCCATCAGTACTGTTTTTCTTCTTTGAATCACTTGCTTCAATATCTATGTGCTCTTGAACAACTCCTTCCAAAAAATCATCAAACCGTTTAGCCACCTTGTCTAGTTTAGCGTTCAAACCATTGAAGCTGCTCCACCACCCAAGCCATGGAATGTAGTCCGCGATATTTACACGTCCCAATAACTCCAAGAACTCCGTCAAAAGCTCCTGAAACATTTCACCATCTTCTCCAACGCAGTACTTCCTCCCAAAAGCCACTCTGCAGCTCACATCATTTGTAAGAGTCGAAAACATTTCGGTTAGATTTATAGCAGCTGAATGATCCGGTGACGAAGACATGGACTGTTCTACCTTCCTGAGCATCAGTTTGGTCTCTTCTTCTCTAACACTACGATAAGACTGAACTCTTTTATTGCTCAAAAGATGCAAAACGAATATACTCTTCATCTGCCTCCAGTAGTCGCCGTAGGGTGCGGAGGAGACGTCTCTGTGATCGTAGAGGAGTTTCTTGAACACAATCAACTTGGGCCGGCTGGAGAAGACGAGGCCATTGGTGTGCAGGACCTCGCGGGCTGTCTCAGGGGACGAGACCACAAGAATGGGCACGCTTCCAAAATGGAGGAGCATAAGATCAGGGCCAAAGCGCTTAGCTAGGGCTTCGAGTGAGCGATAAGGGTAGGAGCCTAGTTGGTGAAGGTTTCCGATGATAGGAAGCTTTGGTGGAGAAGGTGGTGAGTTTTTCGTATTAGGGCTGGTGATGAACGATTTGTATAGGATAATAAGGAAAATGAGAAGTAGAAGCACATGCATTAGGGTTAAGGAGCTGAAAGGTCGCAACAAGGTTTGGTTGTTGAACTCAAGCATTTGCAGGATTTTATCACTCAACATCTTGGATCTTCTTTCAGTGCTAATTCCTCTAGCTACGCATGTATATTATTGGATGATTTAAGCACGGGACTAATTTATGCAAGATCAAGCTAAGATTTGGACAAACCAATAGATAGGATATCAAGGAGAACCAATTGGAGGAGGGTTGATCGACATGCAGCATCTTTCAGAAAGAAACGTGGTGAGACAAATGTAATGTGCTAATCTATGGAGTGTGGACGCTAGCTACTAGCAAAGTCATCACTAGTCCCTTTCTACTATACAGAATTTGGACACTACTAGCAAATTGGCCTCGTACAGTAGTCACGTACTAGCTGCAATGATTCTTGGCTTGAAGTGATGAACTCCAAAGTCGTTGCTGCAATGATTCTTGGTCACCATGTTTGCTATATGGTTCATCAATTAAGTTACTATACGAGATCACGAGTACTCAATTCGAAAGCACGTCGGTACACAGCATTGGCAGGATTTTATCACTCAACATCTTGGATCTTCTTTCAGTGCTAATTCCTCTAGCTACGTATGTATATTATTGGATGATTTAAGCACGGGACTGATTTATGCAAGATCAAGCTAATATTTGGTGTTAGAGATATGTAATGTGGACTCAATAATAACACATGAGAGTCCAACATATATAAACATCTTGTAAAATAAGTAAATAAGGTTAATCGATAATACTTAATTTGGATATTTATCTTAGTAATCTGATTAGATAAATACAAGAAGTTTGAGTTAACATAAAATTTGTGTTATAGTTATCACATATGGTAATTAATCGATTTATTAGCTAGAGTTGTCTTGTGAGATGAGACTCTAAGTGAACTTGTCAATATATAAAAGGGTCTCTGTGTAAGCTCATTTTACGCCGTAAGTTTTCCATACTCACTGTGAAAAGACATTCTAGAGAATTACACAGAAGATTTCCTCTCCTCTTGTTTGATGGCGTTGAACATGAACAATCAAGGTTAGTGTTTCTAATCCTTATACACGCTTATATGTACTTGTTGTTGTTAGAACATGATACAATGTGTTTATGTCTATATGTGGTTAACAATCCAACAGTTGGTATCAAAGCCAACCACAAATTTTCACAAAGCTTTGTTGTATTATGCATGATCATTGAAAATTTTCTAGAATTTTTTTTTTATGTCATGAATACTGATGAACACGAATTGGGCCAAGAATATGTCGAGGCCCAATACACAAACCCAACACAAGCATGAACCCAGACCCGTTTTTCTTTTAAACATGCGGATCCTTTAGATCTGACCCGTTCGTCCTTAACCGAACTGGTAGTAAACATAACGGTCAAGAACAAAAACCCAGAATTGGGGATTAGGGTTCTTCGGCTAAAGCTTCGATTTTGGGATGTTTTTTCGCTTCTTAATGATTTTCTATACATAGTTAGTGCACGATTTTGATTCTGAAAAACATTTGTTATTACTAACTATATTTTGCAAGCGCGAGAGCGTCCTAGTACGTTTTCAATCTCAAATTCATTTGAGATTTTACTGTTTTGTGCGATTGAATCATGCATATTAACTTTAGAACTCGCTTGGGGAGTAGGTTGAGATGCCCAGATAAAACTTCAATTTCGAATTGTTTGAAAGATGGCATGCATGATATGGAATGTGAATTACTGTGATTGTGTGCTTATGAATGATCTGATGAAATTGTGGTGATTCTGAGTACTTGAATGTATGATCACGCATAACTTAATATTGAAATTGATAGATATGTATATTTTTACTCCCAAATCTATATATGCTTGTTGAAATATCAAGATTGAGCATAATTGGTTTTCTGACAGTTTTATGAAGTTAGAATTGAGAAAACGTAAAGTAACAATCACATGTATTTAGTTAATAGAAATTTTGGCATACATGTTGCCACATCAAATTATTTTAAATGGTTCTTGTAACTAAGGCACATACCTGAAAATTGCATGTTTTTGTTGAAATAGGGACTGTATCATCCACAAATGGTCTTAAACTTTGCCTATCTTTGATAACAAATATGATTATGAATATGAGATACTTTAGTTCTTAAAGTGCAGTATGATCTTTTCTTCTTGCCCACATGTGTTGACCGATCATGTTGTAGGAATTAAAATATGTTGTAGTTCAGAAAAACTAAGGAATAACTTGTGTTTTGCCCACATGTAGACTGGTTATTGAAATAGACTGAAACACTGTTTTGGTTTAAAAGTATGCTTCTATATGTATGTATACTGAAAATGTTTAAATCAAAATTTATTTTAGTCTCTTACACTTTGTGTTATATGGAATCACCTTGTTTTGGTTTGATACTTGAAGTGTTGTATGAGAAATGCTTGTTTTTTGGTATGTTTCTGGTGTGATTTTCATGTTTTTTGAATTTTTTTACATACATACTGATATATATCTATATGGATATAAATAACCAGAAGTGCTAAAACTTTTGTTTTCTTTTATGTTCTTTTCAGTTTTAACTTCTGTGAACGTAGAGAGTGTGATGCCTTTGAATGGTAGCAACTATAGGACGTGGAGAGATGATATAGACCTGAACCTAGCTCAATAGAATGTAGATTGGTGTCTGAGTGTCCCAATGCCTGTTGAAAATGGTGCAGCTAGAGATAACTGGGTAAGAGCCAATAAGATCTGTAAGCTTACTATTATGAGAAATATGTCTGATATTATGAAATGTGGTATTCCTGAGAAAGAGGTAGCTAGTGATTACCTTACTGCCATAACTGAGAGGTTCACAATTAGTGATAAGGCTGAGACTGCCATGTTGTTAGACTAGCTACATGGCATGAAGTATGATATGAAGATGAACATCAGAGAGTATATTCTGAAGATGATTGATATTGGAGCCAAGTTTACTGCCCTTAATATGACTATGGCAGAAGACATGATTGTGATGCTAGTTCTAAAATCTCTCCCTGTAGAATTTAATCAGCATAAAGCCACCTACAAAACTCAAAAGGACAAGTGGACATTGAATGAGCTGATTGCTATATGTGTCTAGGAACATGAGAGGATCAAGAAGGTCATAATTCACCTAGTCACCATAAAACCCCAATGGAAGAAACCTGAAAGGAAAGCTAGCCCTTCTAAAAACCTGGGAGTTAGCAAGAAGGCCATGAAAGTCAGTGGCCATAAGGGAGGTATTAAATGCTTCTTTTGTAAGGTTAAGGGCCACATGAATGAAGAAGGATCATGGCAAGTATAAGACCTGGAAGGAAAAGAGAGGTAATGAACCACTGTTTAATTTTTATATTGACGTGAATTTAGTTAACGTTCATACTGATACTTGGAGTTTTGATACTGGCTCACCTGTGCATATCACCAATTCTCTACAAGGGCTGCAAAGCCAGAGGAAGCCAAGGGAAAATGAGATCAAGATCCATGTTGGAGAAGGCATGAGAGTAGGGATTGAAACAGTTGGTTTTGTTAAATTAGTTTTGAGGCCAGGAGTTTTTCTAGTTTTAGAGCTAGTGTATTATGTTCCTTCCATATCTAGGAACTTAATTTCACTTGTTGTTTTGGTAAAAGACAATTGTCAGTTTTTGATTGATCATGATGGAATGAAAATAAGTCATGCTTCTCATTATCTTGCCACTGTAAAGTTTATTGATGATTATTGGTCTTTGCCTAATACTTGCCACACAAAAGTTTTGTTGATTGAGAATAATGTTATTGATTCAGGTAATGAAAATAAAAGAAAATTCAGTGAAAAGTTTGCTTTCCTTTGGCATAGGAGACTTGGATGTGTCTCAAAAGAAAGATTAAAATTAATGGTGAAGCAAGGAATTTTACCTGAGTTAGACTTCTCTGATTTGGTGGATTGTATTGAATGTGTTAAGAGTAAATTTGCTAAACATACTAAGACAGGAGCAACTAGAAGTATAGGTCTTTTGGAATTGGTTCATACTGATGTTTGTGGACCATTTGTGATTCAAACTATATGTGGAAATAGCTATTACATCACCTTTATTGATGATTTTTCCAGATATTGTCATGTATACCTTATGTCTGAAAAGTCTCAAGCATTAGAAAAGTTCAAAATCTTTAAGTTAGAATCAGAAAAAGAGCTAAATGCAGTTGTGAAATGTGTGAGAAGTGATAAGGGTGGTGAGTATTATGGTAGATATACCGAAACTGGTCAGCATAAGGGACTGTTTGCTTTGTTTTTGGAAGAGAATGAGATTATAGCTCGGTATACTACACCTGGAACCCTTGAGAAAAATGGAGTTGCAGAGAGGAGAAATAAAACTTTTATGAACATGGTGAAGAGCATGATGTGCACCTCAGGTCTCCCACATTTTCTTTGGGGTGAGGCACTTAAAACAGCTAATTATTAAACTAATAGAACCCCATTGAAATCAATGTCTGCAACCAAAACCCCTTTTGAGTTATGGAAGAATAGAAAGCCCACTACGTCACAATAGTCTATAGACGACAGGTTTCAGACGACATAATTTTTTGATTCTGTGGTCTGAAACATTTCAATGAACACAGACGACAGAAAATTAAACTTATGTCGTGTGAAAATGGTGAAAACTTATGAATTTGAAGGTGTTGCTATTTTTTTGCAAGTTAAAAAACTCAAACGACAGAAAACTGTTGTCTACAAACAGCACAATTTCAGTTGAAAAAATATAACAGTCTCAATAATTTTGTCGTACTTAAGACTACATTTTTATGTCGTCTGAATGCTTTGGAAAAAAAAGACAACTCAAATTGACCTACTTTTAAGGCCGCGCGTTTGACACTTAGCGAAACTCAAAAGTCAAAATCAGAAATATAACCCTAGCCTCTCCACTTTTCTCTCTCCCCGAGCCGAGCCCGAGCCCGACCCGTCAGACTCACCTTGACGGAGCGCCACCGTCCGGCCACTCCTGGTCGCCGCACCAGTCCCGTTCAGCAGCTGGGACCTCGGTCGACCTTCCTAGGGTAGCAGCTGACCCCATCTCGCCGGCGTTAGGGCGCCAGAGACCCTAGAAGAGGCTGTGTCACCGTGTCTTCTTCTTGCCGGAATTCCTTTCTCCGGCCATCAATCGGGGAACTAAAGGTAGGGTTTTGATGCCCTCTTGCTGGTTATTCTTTCCCCTAAAGGTAGGAGATCGATTGGGTGTAGATAGCAAATCGGGTGTTTTGTGTTCTTGGGCTTGTGAAGTGTTTTCCGGCCAAACCATTGATTTATGGGTTTTGTGTTAGTTAGAATTGTTGTTAAGCTTGGTGAGAGGAAGAGTTTGGTGTATGGTTTGCTATTTTTGCTCGGGATTGTGGGAGAGATGGTGGTTGACTGCCACTGCCGGCAGTTGACCGCCACTGTTGGTGGTTGCTGCCGTTTGTGGTGGTGGTTGTGAGGAGTTTTGTTTGAATTTCTAGAAGGGTATAAGGCTGTTAAAGTGTAGAAGGATTTTGGTGATAGATGCTTGGAATTTGGCATAGTTTTGGTTGTTCCATGGAGGAAAAAGGGATGTATTGAAGTAGTAAAAATTATGGTATATGTATTGAAGTAGTAAAAATTTGGTTGTTCCATGCACAGTCTTATTATTTTCGTTGAGTTTTTACCTTTTCTGGGTGTTGTTTGTAGGGTGATGAACAGCAGACAGTAGATGGCTTGCTGCAACATCTCGGATTGGGAAAATATGCCATTATATTCAAGGCTGAGGAAGTATGTTTCTTGCTCTCTGTTTCTAGTATGTTTTGAGGATGTTTTAGATTTTGGTTTCTATTTCATTATATCTTGTATTATATCAATCTCTCATGTGTTCATTACCTCACTACTTGGTAGTGGAGTGGTCTTATGACTATCTTAAAGCTCGTCTGGTAGTTGTAGGGTCCAACATAGGAAATAAACAATATTTCCCAAACGAAGCAGCGTGTGTTTCTTGAATAATATCTGAAATCATCACTCACCTAGATGGTTAAATATTGGAGTTTTATTATGTAACACTAATAGTGAGTGAAGGAGACAATAAGTTTATGAAAAATTTTCATTTAGCTTATTGGTAACATCTATGTCATCTGCAGATTGATATGACTGCATTGAAGCAGATGGGAGAAAATGACCTCAAAGAGCTGGGAATACCTATGGTACTTACATTCTTCTTTTCTTTTCTGTTCTTCTGTTACTTTTGTCACATATGGATTAGCTGTGGAGTTTTCTGAGACTTTGTCGCATTAATTCTGTAGTGTACTTATGTTTCTCTCTGATAAAACATCTATTGAATTGTTTGTCTTACTGCTGCATTGCATTGAGATATTACAGTTGGTAGACGTCACACTTTATCAGAAGTCTGCCTGTGTGACCATGCATTTTATGACCTATGAGTTGGTGGTGATGAATGTAATATAGGGTTTATGGAGTGAAGCTCCATCTATTGTTGTTCTAAAGAATATTAAGTTGGTTTTAGGGTATCATTATAGAATTCTTCTCACATTGCAGATGTATGTCATCGTTAGCATATATTACATTAAGAATGTGGATTTTAGATCACAGGAGATTGGCATGATGGATGCTTTATTGATGTGTGAATTTTTATAATTGCAATTTTGTTTCCTATCATCCTTATGTAAAATGCAGTGTCATTTTATAATTTTGGAGTCATACCTATATCTGCCTCTACTAATTTCATCTTTGTCTTGGTTAACCATTTCAGGCAGCTCTAGCATATGGGTTGATATGAAATCAGTTTTGTCAGCAAAGGGAGCTGACAAGGGATAAGACAGTCCAAGCTCTCTCATTGTTATATTAGTTTTAAGTTGTTACTTTTTTGTTAGAAATAGTCTAGTTTTGCTTTGTAATGTATGTACTGAGATTCAAGCCTTTTGGTTTTGATGATATATATTAAAATCTTATGATTTTGGTGTTTTCTCACTAGATGTTCTTGCTATATCAATCAATCTAATGTAGTATCACTTCTCTATGAACAACATATGTCTCCTAGTATATGGTGACTAGAATTCTTTCAGACGATAGAAAATTGTTGTTGAAAACCACCTCAGACTACATATTTTTCAAATGAAATCAAAAATCTGTAGTCTAATGCAACAAGAGACTACATAAATGTGTCATAACAAACAACTTCATACTACTAAAAATGATGTATCTTTGTGGTCCCTATACAATATTCAACGACATATATATATAGTGTTTGCACATTTCAAGTACATTAATATGTAGTTACAGTGCAACATCAACAACATTATTCTGTAGTGCAATTCTAAAACAGACGACAGAATATCCTCGATCCTTTAATTTTGAGTAACTCAGACGACACACACTTTAAGTTCATATGTCGTCTGAGTGCATGATAGTCCACGGTTTTTATCCGTCGTCTGAGTTGTATAGAGACGGTAGCCACTTACGCTACAGATTTTTACGCTATCAGACGACTGTGAATGTCTGTCGTCTAGGCGCCTAGCATCTATCACACACATGTTTGGGGTTGTAAGGCTGAAGCTAGACCTTATAATCCAAATGAGAGCAAGCTAGATCCTAAAACAGTGTCTGCATCCTTCATCGGCTACTGTGAGCATTCCAAAGGCTACAAGTTCTACTGTCTTACACACTCCCACAGAATCATAGAGACAAATAAGGCAGTGTTCCTAAATGAACCAAATTATTCTCATTTTTTTGAGGATTTTATTTTTGAGGACTTACTGAAGATGTTTCTACTACTGTCACTTTATCACAACCTCAACTTGTAATTTTAGAAACCAGACCAACTATTTTCAGTGGGATTGATGCACCTGCGCACCTATCCTTGACCCTCCAACACATGGGATTGATGCACCTACCACTATCCCAAACCCTCCACCACCACCAGTGATTAGAAGGTCACAGAGAGAAAAAAGATCAAGACTTGAAGTATTGTCTACTGATTTTCAGGTGTATGATGTTAAAGTAGATTATGATGTTGGTGAGATTGAAGACCCTAAAACCTTCAAATAAGTCATTACTGGAGATCATTCACATGAGTGGGAGAAAACTATGATTTCAGAAATGAAATCTATGCATGTGAATGATGTCTGGGAGTTGGTTGAGCCTTCAAAGTCGCAGAAAGCAATTGGTTGCAAGTGGGTGTACAAGACCAAGCTACATGCAGATGGAAGCATTGAGAGGTACAAAGCAAGGCTAGTAGCTAAGGGTTTTACACAAAATGAAGGTGTGGACTACATTGAGACATTTTCTCCAGTCTCAACCAAAGATGCTTTCAGAGTTATCATGGCTATGGTTGCTCATTATGACATGGAGCTGCATCAAATGGATGTAAAGACAGCTTTTCTAAATGAAGAGTTGAGTGAAGAGATTCATTGAACCTAGGAAGGAGCATCTAGTTTGTAAGCTTAACAGGTCCATATATGGATTGAAACAAGCTTCAAGACAGTGTTATTTGAAGTTTGATTAAGTCATTAGTGGTTTTGGATTTAAGGAGAATCAAGTTGATGAGTGTGTTTACATGAAATCAGAAGGTAAAAATTTTATTTTCTTGATTTTATATGTATATGACATTTTGTTGGCTAGTACAAATTTAGACTTGTTGAAAAAGACTAAGTCCTTCTTGTCAAAGAAATTCAACATGAATGATTTAGGTGAGGCCAAGTATGTACTGGGGATAGAGATAAAGAGAGATAGATCGAGGTTCCTACTTGGTTTGTCACAGCAGAGCTATATCAACATAGTTTTGAAGAGGTTTGATATGCATAATTGTGCAGCTGGTGCAATTCCAATGTCAAAAGTGACAAGCTGCATAAAAACCAAGGTCCAAGAAATGCATTGCAGAGAGAACATAGGATGAACAAACCATATGCAGAGCTGATTGGGAGCCTCATGCATGCACATGTTTGTACCAGACCAGACTTGTCATATGCAGTTGACATCATGTCAAAATTTCAGTCCAATCCAGGAATTGATCATTGGACCGCAGGGAAAAGAGTTCTCCGGTATCTTCAAGGTACTAAGGGTCACTTGTTGTTTTATAGAAGAGTGAAAGAGCTCGAAGTTGTTGGTTATACAGATGCAGATTTTGCATCTGAATATCCACACTCAAACAAGTCGACTACAGGTTATGTTTTTACAATGGTTGGAGGTGCTATTGGTTGGAGGTGCTATTGCTTGGAGAACAGTGAAGCAAACTCTCATTGCTACTTCGACTATGCAAGCAGAGTATAGTGCAATTTATGATGGAGCTTGTGAGGGTTTATGGTTGAAGAATTTCTTGATACAAACTAATGCAGTTGACATTATTTTTTCAATCTCTATGAAGATTTACTGTGACAACTCTGCAACAATGTACTTTAGCAAGAATAACAAGAGGTCTGCTAATTCCAAGCACATGGACCTTAAGTATTTTAGCGTTAGAGAAAGAGTTAAGCATAAGGAGCTTGATGTGTTGAAGATAGGCACTGATGCTCAGCTAGCAGATCCCTTTACCAAACCCATGACTGTTGCTGTGTTTGAAGAACATGCAGCTGATATAGGCATTTTGCCTAAACTTGATTGATATGATCAGTGAGAAATTTATTTATAGCTTCAGTAATTTTTGCTAGCAGTTAAAGACTTTTTTTGTTTAATTCTCATTTTGGTTACAGTTATGAACTTGGTGTTTATTTTTGCAACTTATGAATTTTCTGATTGAGAAATAAAAGTTCAGTGATGTTGCATTGCTTTCTTTCTATGATTAGTTTGAATCATGATATAGCTATATGAATATTGTATTGTCTATTGAGACAATGTTTTCAAAATTAAAAGGGCATATGTTATAATTTCCTTTTGGAGATGATGTCAGGTTCTTGCATACAGGACCATAAAGAGGATGAAAATTATTTTTAGACTGTGTCAGATACATCAAGTAGTCTACAAATGATTACAGGTTGATAACTTTGTTTGGTTGATGTGGTTTGTGGTTGGAACTATTGTGGCCTTGGAGTGGTTGTGTTTCAAATGCAATTCGTTTCTTGGTTCAATACTACACTGCAGATTTTACAGATCAAAGTTGCAAACTTTTGTGTGCCTTTTAATCTTAATGAGCTCTAAAGATTTACTATATTCTAACTAAGTTTATATCTTGTTGTATGCGTTATTCTTGGTCCAAGTGGGAGAATGTTAGAGTTATATCTAATGTGGACTCAATAATAACACATGAGAGTCCAATATATATAAACATCTTGTGAAATAAGTAAATGAGGTTAATTGATAATACTTAATTTGGATATTTATCATAGTAATCTGATTAGATAAATACAAGGAGTTTGAGTTAACATAGAATTTGTGTTATAGTTATAACATAGAATTTGTGTTATAGTTATCACATAAGGTAATTGATTGGTTTATTAGAGTTGTCTTGTGAGATGAGACTCTAAGTAAATTTGTCAATATATAAAAGGGTCTCTGTGTAAGCTCATTTTACGTCGTAAGTTTTCCATACTCATTGTGAAAAGACATTCTGGAGAATTACACAAAAGATTTCTTCTGCTCTTGTTTGATGGCGTTGAACATGAACAACCAAGTTTGGTGTTTCTAATCCTTATACACGCTTATATGTACTTGTTGTTATTAGAACATGATATAATGTGTTTATGTGGTTAACAGTACAACATTTGGACAAATCAATAGATAGGATATCAAGGAGAACCAATTGGAGGAGGGTTGATCGACATGCAGCATCTTTCAGAAAGAAACGTGGTGAGACAAATGTAATGTGTTAATCTGTGGAGTGTGGACGCTAGCTACTATCAAAGTCATCACTACTCGCTTTCTACTATACATAATTTGGCACTACTAGCTGCAATGATTGGCCTCGTACAGTAGTCGCGTACTAGCTACAATGATTCTTGGCTTGAAGTGATGAGCTCCAAAGTCGCTGCAATGATTCTTGGTCACCATGTTTGCTATACGGTTCATCAAGTTACTATACGAGATCACGAGTACTCAATTCGAAAGCACGTCGGTACAGCTACTCCGCGGCTGCACCGGCCAGGGAACAAGGAATCTTGTATAACGTGGTTAGTAGCTGGTCCCGTACGTCTTGATGAGATATGCATGGCTAAAGGCTAAAGACTGAAGAGAACAGTCATAGCACATTAGCAGATCGAGATCAAGGACCCCCTTGCATGCAAGGCCATCACTTCATGCGGATATATATGTTTTTGCCGTATATGATAGTGCACTCCTTAACATCTTAAGGAATCACGTAGAGGATACACCAGTAAGGAAAATTAACCCAGAGAGTCCATGGAGCTTCTGCTTCAATCTCCTATACGTGATCCAAGTACAATCTTAGCATTTTTTCTCTTACTGTTCTCTTTCGTATGGACATCAGTAAAATACTTCCAGACACGCACGGCCAAGAATAGAGGACCACTGGAAGCCGCCGGTGCATGGCCAATACTCGGCCACCTTCCCCTCTTAGGAGGGCCTCAACCGCCCCACATAATCCTAGCCAACATGGCTGACAAGTACGGACCGCTCTTCACTATCAAACTTGGTGTTCACCGAGCTCTTATCGTAAGCAGTTGGGATATGGCTAAAGAGTGTGTCACCATTAACGATAAAGCTTTCGCCAACCGCCCGAAAGCTTTATGTGCAGAGATTTTGGGGTATGACTATGCCTTGTTCGGTTTTAGCCCTTACGGACCTTACTGGCGCCAAGTGCGAAAGATAGCCACACTGCACATCCTCTCTAACCACAAGTTGGATTTGCTCAAGCATGTCCGAGAATCGGAGATGAAGTTGTCTACGAAACTTATATTTGATATGTGAGAAGTAGAAGCACATGCATTAGGGTTAAGGAACTGAAAGGTTGCAACAAGGTTTGGTTGTTGAACTCAAGCATTTGCAGGATTTTATCACTCAACATCTTGGATCTTCTTTCAGTGCTAATTCCTCTAGCTACGTTTGTATATTATTGGATGATTTAAGCACGGGACTGATTTATGCAAGATCAAGCTAATGTTTGGACAAACCAATAGATAGGATATCAAGGAGAACCAATTATTGGATGATTTAAGCACGGGTTGATCGACATGCAGCATCTTTCAGAAAGAAACGTACGTGGTGAGACAAATGTAATGTGTTAATCTGTGGACGCTAGCTACTAGCAAAGTCATCACTACTCGCTTTCTACTATACAGAATTTGGACACTACTAGCCAATTGGCCTCGTACAGTAGTCGCGTACTAGCTGCGCGCAATGATTCTTGGCTTGAAGTGTTGCTGCAATGATTCTTGGTCACCATGTTTGCTATATGGTTCATCAAGTTACTATACGAGATTACGAGTACTCAATTCGAAAGCACGTCGGTACAGCTACTCCGCGGAGACACCAGGGAACAAGGAATCTTGTATAACGTGGTTAGTAGCTAGTCCCGTACGTCTTGATAAGATAAAGGCTAAAGACTAAAGAGAACAGTCATAGCACATTAGCAGATCGAGATCAAGGACCCCCTGCATGTAAGGCCATCACTTCATGCAGATATTTATGTTTTTGCCGTATATCAACACATGACAACTTAATTTGCATTCAGATGTTCCAACGACTCAAATCATACTGCACCAACGTATGATAGTGCACTCCTTAACATCTTAAGGAATCACGTAGAGGATACACCAGTAAGGAAAATTAACCCAGAGTCCATGGAGCTTCTGCTTCAATCTCCTATACGTGATCCAACTCATCCAAGTACAATCTTAGCATTTTTTCTCTTACTGTTCTCTTTCGTATGGACATTAAAATACTTTCAGACACGCACGGCCAAGAATAGAGGACCGCCGGAAGCCGCTGGTGCATGGCCAATACTCGGCCACCTTCCCCTCTTAGGAGGGCCTCAACCGCCCCACATAATCCTAGCCAACATGGCTGACAAGTACGGACCGCTCTTCACTATCAAGCTTGGTGTTCACCGAGCTCTTATCGTAAGCAGTTGGGATGTGGCTAAAGAGTGTCTCACCATTAACGATAAAGCTTTCGCCAACCGCCCGAAAGCTTTATGTGCAGAGATTTTGGGGTATGACTATGCCTTGTTCGGTTTTAGCCCTTACGGACCTTACTGGCGCCAAGTGCGAAAGATAGCCACGCTGCACATCCTCTCTAACCACAAGTTGGAGTTGCTAAAGCATGTCCGAGAATCGGAGATGAAGTTGTCTACGAAACTTATATTTGATATGTGGGAGAAAAACAAAGGTGTATCAAATAAGGTGCTGGTGGAAATGAAGAGGTGGTTTGGAGACTTAACTTCAAATGTCATGTTTAGGATGGTTGTTGGAAAGAGATTTTTTGTGGCAAACTCGGCACAAGAGAATGAAGAGAACGAGAGGTTTCGAAAGGAGTTGAGGGAATTTTCTAGACTGGGTGGTGAATTTGTAATCATAGATGCAGTTCCATATCTTAGGTGGTTGGACTTGGGAGGTTATGAGAAAGCCATGAAGAAGACAGCTAAAGAACTCGATGGGGCGCTACAAAAATGGTTAGACGAGCATAAACACAACCTGCACGGGAGAAGCACTAATTCTGTGAAACATGTCAATGGTGAAAATGACTTCATGGATATGATGCTTGCTGTCCTTGATGATGATTATTGTATAGAAGAGTTTGCTGGTTCACGTACCGCTGATACTATTTTGAAAGCTACATGCCTGGTATTTACTCTGATTGCTAACCTTAATTCCCTTCCGTTTGATTATATGATAAACTTCCAACTTTCTGTGGATTCTGTTCTATAAACAATCAGTACTAGAAGCTCATTCTCGTATATTTTTGTAGTTAAAACAACTAAAAGAGCTTTCTGCAATATAGAACACTTTCCATACTTAAATATATGAAAAAGATTTATTCTTAGTGCAGTTACTTGTAGTAGTTTAATGACTTAATCTACGTGCATTAGTGTTCCTTGCATGTTTGAAAATAATGTACATTTCGTATGTCCTTTCGTAGGCGGTTCTTCTAGGAGGAACAGATACCACAACAGTGACATTAACTTGGGCTCTTTCTTTGTTACTCAACAATCCTGAAGTCCTGAAAAAGGCTCAACTTGAGTTAGACAACCATGTTGGTAGGGAAAGGCAAGTTAATGAATCAGATGTGAAGAACCTAGTCTATCTCCAAGCCATTGTCAAGGAAACCTTGCGGCTATACCCTGCTGGACCTCTCTCAGTGCCACATGAATCCAGAGAAGACTGCACAATAGGTGACTATCATGTAAGCTCAGGCACACGTCTTCTCATTAATCTTTCAAAGATGCAACGCGATCCAGATGTCTGGGACGACCCTTGTCGATTCCAACCAGAAAGGTTTCTTACAACTCACAAGAATGTTGATGTTAGGGGCCAGAGTTTTGAATTGACACCATTCGGAAGCGGTAGGCGAATGTGTCCAGGAATCTCTCTTGCACTTCAGGTTACTCAACTTACACTAGCTCATTTGCTACACGGGTTTGAGATTACAACTCCATCTGATGAACCATTTGACATGGGTGAGAGTTCAGGAATAGCAAACATGAAGGCAACCCCACTGGAGGTCTTTCTCACCCCAAGCCTACATCCTAAACTTTATGATAATGTTTACTAGATGACATGTATGTTCTTGAATGTTAATTCTACTACTAAATGCCTCTGTGAAGACTGAAGCACAGCGTATATTGTAGACTACAACTCAATTACGAATTCCAAATGTATTAAAATGAAAACGATTAACTAGGAGGTTCAATGGCCAGCAGGTCCACAAAAGCACACTACAACAAAGCTGGTTAGGCCTGGCAACAGCAGCCCATTTCTCTTGATAGCCAGATTCAAGCACATCCACAGTAGTGTTCTTTCCCTATGAATATGATTCACTATGCTTCCATCCTCCAAATTCTTGTCCCCCATATTCCTGTCCCGCCTATAAAATGCAGCAACAACCACACATCAATCAAACAAGACTACAAATATTCTACCATGTCCTGAATTTCCCATATTTACTTGAAACGAAAGGGAAAAAAACTTGAATACCTTCTTGGTGAAAGTTACACCAACTTGGATATCTCCACGAAAACTTTTATCTGCAGCAACCACACTATATTTTTTAGGATGTATTTCAGCAGATCCTTTCTCCACACCCAGTTCCAATAACTCCTTAACATAGATCCTGCACATTTATTAATAGCCATTTGATCAACCATTTATGAGTCAACACTTGAGCATTTAAGGAAAATATACCATTATTTCTGTCTGTGATCAGAAAAATTATGTTGCGATACCAGATGAACATTAGCTAATCTTCAGGACAAAACACTGTTCATTACTTCATTTTCATCACATTACATGCGTATGATGTATCGAATTACTTACGTTGCTTCACCTATAGTATCATCAGGAGTGAAGGTGTCCTTGTCCATGATCTTAAAGGTCAGCTTATACTGCTCACCAGACCCAGGATACTCAACCCTGAATATTAATCTCTCGTTCCACACCGGATTGCCACCTTGTCCTGCACAACCATTTTAATTAGTACATGTAGACCTGTAATTTACAAGAAAAACTCAGATGGCAGATAATAAAGAATTCTTGACAATAACTAGGACTCTAATATGCTCTCGTTTGATTATTTCCTGCTGTATAAGGCCTTCTCTTGGCCATGACTTTAAGTACTTTAAATTTATAATAAACCGGTGTATCCGAGTCAATCACCTTGTAGAAGTTGAAGTACTTACTTTATTACAAATTTAAAGGAAGAAGCATCGTATTAACAATTAACTATGCCCACTTGATTAAGCTGCCGTCAATAGAAAAATGCATCATATAGAAGGGTTATGATATCATCAAATGCCACTTTATTCAAAAGAATTGCTAGAAGAAAGTCTACCATAGTTTCACACGTTCCAGAAGCTATCATCTGAAGTTTGCATATGGTTAATGTCCTACTAAATGTGCTTATAATATGCCAAAAGACTTCTTATTTCATGTGTGTGCTTTGTCATAGCTCAAAATGGACATATAAATCGAAACTTTTTCTTCAACTTGAGGTTAAAACTCACCTCTGGCCACACTGGTCCTGTGCTCTTGGCTTTTGTATTTCACCACAACATAAGGATCCATCCGACCTAATCAAATCATACATGATATGGATCAAAAAAAGAACTACAACCAATATATGTCCAAACCAGACTGAAAAACAGATGTAAATCTCTAAATGGGAGACCAAGACCACCCCTTTGGCTAAAAATTTACAAGGACCTATAAATCAAGTCTAATCATGTATAAATGCTGGCCTTCTTCAAAGCAAACCAGAGAAAATTTAAAAAAGCAAAGTACTGGCAGAGATGAAGTTTATATGAACATGGCCACATGGGGATGAACATAGTTGACTATGTTTAAGCAGAAAACAAAGAAAGCATCAAAATTTGAAGCAACCCATCAACCAGTTTGGACAGTGGAGGATCATGGATAAAGGATGATGGATCATCTAAACTCAAACATTGCCAAAGATTAGTTAACAATAATCATAAACCCACACACACACACATATGATGAACTCCAAGAACCAGAAGAAAGAAAAATGATACATACCAATGATATCTGTATCTCCAAGTCCTCTTGCATTCACAAGGAGCACCTCCATCAACCCAACTGCCATCTTCTCTTTCTCTCAGGCTCTTTCTTTGTCTCTCTCTGAATTTCAATTTCAGAAAGATTCTAATGATTCTATTAAGGTGTAATTGACCTTAAGGGTAGCTTGGTTTATAACGAAGATGGGTACTTGATCAAATGACGGGCGGTCAAATTTCACAAGTGAACAACAACCAAGAGCCAGCCACCTCAGCCTGACTTGTATCAGGTCCGGTCTTCTTAAGTTAACCATGGCAACACGTTTATGGGGAAGACAACAAAATATTCTATGTATAAAGCGACCAGAGGACTGGTCACCCTAGACTCAGTTCACAGGTAATGGAGGAAGTTGACTTTTAACAGATATTTAACTTCTACAACTAAATACCAGTTGAGATAGGACAGGATTAGGGTTCACCACAAGTTTTTAAAAATGCGACGTGCAAAGACGAGGTTGCGGTAACGTCGTCTTAAGAGTCATCGTCAAAAACATCCCGATTTCCAAGCAAAAATCTAGAATGATATGTATAAGGATCTTCAAAGGGATTTCTGATTTCTGCCCTTCTTGTAACTATGGAAGAAGAGCAAATAGGGAGATCATGCATTTTTGCCAGTCGACTTCCAACATTTTGAAGCCGGAAACAGACAAGAAGACTCACAAAAATTGAACGAGAATGGAAATTTTAGGCCCAGAAAATGAGCAGGAGTAGAAGACTTGGTGCCTCGCAAAATACTTGGCATAGGCTCGTATGTTTAACTGAGCATTTGGTAAACCAAGGGTATCCTGCTTGAATGTCAAAAATATCCTTTTTCTTGAATGAAGGTGACTTTTAAAAAAAATGCAGGACTTTTCTTCAAAATAGATGAAATGAAACCATACTACCATAGAACTTTCATGGATATCCATACACCAGCAAACAAGGGGACACCAATTGTTTCATTGGTCCAAACACAAGCAAAGGGATTAGGGTTCCAAATGTTTGAAAGAAAAGCCTAAAACTCTGGGCTTAAATTACTCATATTACAACCTGCAGATTAAAAACCTTGCAAACTCGACCAAATGTCTGTTTATGCCTTCAGATTTGCCTTGTCCTTATCTGCTGCGCCTAGGTGATAACTCAGCAGATCTGGACCTAGAACCAGATGGTGATCTTGATGCTTTATCGGGAGACCTCCAATTGCCTCGTGGTTCAACCTCCTCATCATACCTAGATTTCCTACAACATATTGGACAAAATAGCCCGTTATTAACATAAACAATTAGCATCACTCAAGTTGAAAATGAATCTTGCTACACTAAAGTACTTCATCTGATTGAGAAACCTAGAGTACAACTAGAGAAGTTAGAGAAATGGAGACTTCAACTTACTTGTCATACCCATCTCCATTTTCAGCTTGCCCAGCACCATTATCATAACCAGGAGAATATGGCCTTCGTTCATGATCACCACCTCTCTCAAGGGTAGAATCCCGTGATGATCTTGGGTGGTCACGAGGTGATCTTGGATGGTCACCACGCCTTCTAACTGGTGAAACAGAGTCAACTCGTCTTCTTGGAACAGGAGAATAGGACCTGAGAAAGAAGTTGACTTGTCAGCTGCATCACTAAACACAAGCTAATTATAGTGGAAACCTGTAACTAGTTCAAAACTTACCTTGAGCGGTACCGACTTCTAGAACCTGATGGATAGTGAGGAGAGCGTGACCGAGAACGAGAACGTCCTGTGGCAATAACAGTTATAGAATATAGATTAGAGAGTCGCTGATATCCTTCACATTTACTCATAAAAAAGCTCTCATATCAGAAATGAGTCAATGACATCATAAAAAGTAACTTATACTTGTGAAACAGCTCCAATAAGATGGAAAACAAACTAAAACAAAAGGGAATACCGTAATGAGATGATCTTCTGTCCCCATAGCCTGATGATGGTCCTCTACAGAAATTTAAATAAACAATCAATATTTCAAACACAAGAAACCATGTAAACAAGTTTTGCATAAGAGTTGGAGAGGGTGAGTTGCAAGAACTACCTAACCCTAGTTCTTTGGCGCATCTCCTCTGGTCTTTTCCTTGTCTCTGCAGCAAGGACCACAGATATCTCTCTCCCAGCAAAAATCTTCCCATTCATATGATACTGAGCTTCTGCAGCTTCATAAGAATCCACAAATTGTACAAATGCAAATCCCCGAGGTTCCCTACACCAAAGATCAGAAAACTTGAGACAATGAGTGAAAGAATAAGTGCAATCGAAACTGATTGGAGAAGCCTAAAAGGACAATGACTTATAAAATTCTTGGTATGTTAGCACCACAGGTTTACTGAATCTAACTTTCTTTACAAATCTAACACATCACCTCTGGAGCACTTCCACCTAAGTGGATGCTGAATTCACATAAAGCAGGTCAAATCAAAGCTTAGTGGCTAACCTTCTCTTTAAAGTCAAGTATGAAAGGCAACTTCAAAACATGCAAGTAACTTGGAAATTCTTCACATTCTTTAAAAGCACTTGAAATCAACGTTGCCCCAAATTCTTCACATTCTTGTGACATTATAAGAAGCACTTGAAATCAACTGTGGCTTCACCCAACTTGTATTCATTCGTGTAATTATATAATTCCCTTCAAACATCACTCTTTAACACGCTCGGAATACCACTATGTTAGGCAATGATAAACAGTAGGCCTTCATCAAAAGTGGGGCTTGGTCTTGTTTTAACTTCAAAGTTCAAACCAACACACCCCCTGACAAACCAGTTCAAAAATTCACTATGAAAAGGAAAAAGAAAACCTCAAAAATAGTTTATGAATTCAAAAACATGTATTTTTCTACTCACATACTCTAACGAAGGATGCGAGCAAATTGGGTAGCATGTTGATCTGAAACAGCTAAATATTCACATAACATTCTTATTGATCAAGATTAATTCATATACTATTAGCACAATTTAAACATTTGAACACGGCTTGAGGAATACATATATCATTAAGCTGATAAATTTATCAAGATATTCTTACTGATAAAGATTCATTCACACAAACTATTAGCACAATAAAAAATATAAAAAAACACATGCAACCATTTAATCATCGCTTATGGAATACAGAGATCATTAAGCTGTCAAAATTTCATCCATTACAGCAAGTTTCGACTAATTTTAAAGCAAAATCCTCACTAGCAAAAGTAAAGCTCACCCGGTGTAGTAATCCTTGGGAATGTAGACATCCCGAACAAGCCCAAATCTCTCAAAGGGAGTCCTCAGCTCTTCCGGCCTGCAAGATTACACAAACTCAGCTCAAATATCCTAACCAAACACGAAAAACCCGAAAACCGAAATTTCAATTCAAAGAATTGAGTACCTGCAATCCAGAGGAATGTTCCGAACCAAAAGACTTCCGTTATTCTGCTCCCTGCCGCGCTTCCTCGGCGGGCTTCTCCCCCGGCCTCCGCCGCCGCCGCCGTAGCTCCTCCTCGGAGGACTGTAGTACTCTGGGCTGTACCTCCTCATGTTCACACTGTTACAAAAGAAGAACAAATTTCCATCAAAAGATTCATAAAAGATCGAATCGTAAGAAGGAGAAGAAAGATCGCAAGAAAATCAAAGCTGTGATTCTCGGGAATCGAACGAGGCCTGGTTAGAAATTAGGGTTTCACCGTTGGAAATCGGAAGAGTGTATTGAAGAGTGTGAAGAGAAGCGAAGATGTGGTGGAGGTGAATTGGATTTACCTTTGAGTCTGGAAAGCTTTGAATTCTCAGATCTGAATTTCAGAGAAGACCGGGGGCAACGACGACGCGAATGGAACCCTGGATTTTAAAGAAGCTTGCTTTCGGGTTCAAGTAGGGCTGCCACTTGGTTTGGTAAATACCAAACCGATCGAAAACCGACCGAAAATTTATGATTTGGTAAACTGAATTATGGTAATCGAAATCAAAAAAATCGAAACCGAGAAATACCGAAAAATTTGGTTTGGTTTTTGGTAAATACCGAATTTACCGATATTCTAATTATTTAAAGACTTATATTTCTAAAAACACACAGACTAATAATCTTATCTCACGTTTTCAATTGTATATACCATTTAGTAAAAAAAAGACAATGAATAGAAAAATTCAACTATACTTGGTAACATTCGGGTCTCAATTAAAACGATCAACTTTAATTTAATGTTACTTGTTATATAAAAACGCTCTTACATACCCGTTTTAGTCGATTCATCACACACACACATAGACAAACCCACTTAGATGACATGTAACCGCCCATGTAAAAATTTAGGAATGTTTTTACCTCTCTTGATGATAGGGCTCTCCATAGGAAGCACAAGGGTAAATAGGGTTAGCCGCCTTGATCAAGACCAAAAAATTATCAAAAATACCTAATTTTTCTACCATAGTCGTATTTCACTATATTGATCACATCATAGTTCACAAGGTTTTTGAAAATTTTGCTTCCTCTTTGTAGTTGGTTCACAAAGATGTACATATGCATATAACTTACTAAATAAGTTATACCACATTACCAGGCATGTTGTGGTTCCAATGATTACAATTCACAAAATTATTACTAAATAAGTTATACCACATCGACCGTCTGATGTGATCATTATAGTATAATACAATTATGATAGAAAATTCAATTGTACTCAATAATGCTCGGGTCTTGATCAAAGCGGTCAACCATAATTTAACGTCACTTATTACACGAAAAAGCTTTTACTGCCCTTATGTGACTTATTTTGGTCGACTCTTCCACACACATACTTTCATATAGATGACATATAACTTGTTCATATAAAAATTTGGAAACATTTACATCCTGACTATTTCGGTAGAAAATTAAACCATACTCGATAATGTGTACTGAAATGACTATCTTTTGTATATGTATTATCAGACTCTAGAAACTCAAGTGATATTTAAATTTTATAGTTTTGTATTGTTTTGTTATATTTTGAAAATATATTTGTTGTGAAGTTTGGTAATACCGAAAAACCGACATCCGAAGTTGGTAAGATTTATCTCATACCGAAGTTTTTGGTTTGGTAATTGAAAATCATATTTCATTACCGAAAGCTTTGGTTTTGAAGTTGGTAATGCCCATTACTGATTCGAACCGACCGAGCGGCAGCTCTATTCAAGTGAAGGTCTTCTTTCGGGTGGGCCCAGTTTATTTACCGGGAATTTTCAGGGTGTAATTTTATTTTTCTTAATTATTTTCCTAATTCTTTTTCTTCTTATTTAAAGAGGAGATTTTACATATTATAGTGCTACTGTGCGCTGGTTCTAAGCAACAAGATTTCATAAACTAGTCGTAATTAACTAATTAAACATTATGTAGGGTAAGAAAATTATGAAAGTTTCACACCTATGTTGATTAAGTAGTTTAGAAGTGCCTCTAATAGTCTCAAGACTCTAGATTACAGTGTAATTAGCGACAAAGGACGACGCATTGTAAGAAACTAGTCTAATTGTTCCGTCTTTACTGGTAAAGTTCTCATGATGGGAATTGGGTAGCGTCTCTTGCGCCTTCCAAGCCATCCATGAATCGGCATTCTTTCCACAAACTCGATCATGTTGGGCAGAATGCTACTTTCTGCAGCCAACACAATATCATATATACTGCAAAATCACTCCTAGATGGTGCAGTCCATCTTCTTCAACTTTGAGCACCACTTTTGTCGAACTTCTCACTGGTGAAAGGTAGAAGAACATGGAAACTTGTGGTGTATGGCTTCCAGTGCAGGGGAGCAAAGACCCCAGAGGAACTGTGGTACTAACATGCAACTGCAACATCTGCTTCCGTTTCAGGTTGTAAGTTGTCAGACTCGGAGACTAAAGGACTCTTCTGGAACTTGTTTCTTAGCTGGCCACAAGCTGCATCTGCATCAAGGCCCCTTGTTTGACGTGTGCTAACAGTTATTTTACCGGACTCCAGGGCAGCAGCAAATGCCTGTACCTGTTAAATGAATTTACCAAATGAAAAACAGCAACTAAAGAGGTAAACAAAAGCACAGCAAGTAGAGGGAAGGTGGAACACACAAATCAAAGGGAAGGTGGAACACACAAATAAGTACATACAGCTCTCTTGGATGGACGCTTATACTCAGAACCTTCTATTGGGTTAAAAGGTATCAAGTTCACATGATAACCCTTTCCCCACTGATGAAGTAGCTCTGCAAGTTCACGTGCATGCTCTACTCCATCATTGACTCCAGCTGCTTGATAAAAATCAGAAATGACGTAACATCAATTCTTCTGTTAAAGCACACAGTGGATAAGAAAAGGAACAAACATAAATAAATTAACTTCCAGTACCTAACAGGGCATACTCAAAAGGAAACTCGTCTACTTGTTTCATTGAAATAGTCGCTGCAATCCTTCATAAGTGCACTTAGAGGATATGCTTTTGCACTGGGTACAATTGTTTCTCTAAGTTTCTGGTTTGGAGCATGCAGGCTGATTCATCAAGAAGATAAGAATTGTATCAGGGAAAAATTTACACTTCACATTTGACAAAAATAAAATGATAAACCAAAAGTAAATCCATAGGGATTACACAGAGAAAGCAGAGACCAAGGAGTGGAGATATATGATGGCCAGTGCTCATCACTCACAACATTGTTCTTCATTTATATATTATTAAAGAAGGATATCCATTTTCTTATTACTTAATAAACTGACTTAACTAGTACCAGTCTAAAACTAAAGATCAGGAAAGCATAATGTCTTTATGAAGTAGGCAAAAGAAGGCAAATGCTTACATGCTTCTCACTCCTGACATGAAAGCTTTGAATTGCAGCATCAAGACATAGAATAAACAAAGACAATGGGTACACAACACCTACTGATTATGGTGATAAATTTAATGTTGAGCCGATTACATTAACAAACATATGAGCAGTTCCAAAATTACATATAACACCACTACATCATGCACAATATCTCGAACCAACTACTTTTCAATGTTTCTTATTGAGAACACCATACCTGACAGCCAATGTCGACTGAAGCTTGTGAGATGCCAGCCTTTTAATTGTATTTGGAGCCCCCACCGTAGAAATTGTCATCATTCTTTGCCCAATTTGCACATCCTTAACAATCAAAACAAATTGGACATGAGTTTTCACTTAGACTGCAATACTAACATTGTTCGAACATGACAAACATTATAGGTTGATCTTACCAAAGAGTGCTTCGGTATAAATTAGTTTCATATGTTAGGTTCACAATCAATGAGCATATTGGAAGGTTATTTGAGAACTTTTGGAAATGAAATAATGCACAATACAAACTTATTCCCTGAGAGCTTCTATTCATATCTAGTTCATCCAAATTCAACCAGTTCCAATCTGTTGCTTAGGAAAAATATGGGGTTTGGTTGGAGCTTAAGGCAATGAAGTGAAGTGTTTACTTCTATCACACAAAAATATATAGAAGAAGCTAGTATTGCCCAAAGTAGTTGAAATGCACCTTATTCAAGCACTGGTGTGCTTCAAGTACAGACTTGAGGTTCATCATTGGTTCACCCATTCCCATGAACACTACATTAGTCACCCTATGCTTGAATATCTCCTCAATGGCCAAAACCTGTGAACATAAAGGTATGCAGTTACATTTATATTAAACAAACTCAAAGCTAGTTTATGTAGTAGCATAAAACAACAACAACTATACTGTTAAAGATTTTTAAAGGAAAATTTCAGTCGTTCAAGTTCACAAATTAGGTAAGCAAGGTAAAACAATATGGATTTTGAAGAAAGAGCATGGAAAACACAAACCATACCTGCTCAACGATTTCATGCCTCTTAAGGTTCCTTGAAAATCCTCCTTTCCCAGTGGCACAAAAGGAGCAACGCAGCGGGCATCCGACCTGTTTAAAGGTTTCACCAGTTCAAAAATACACCAAGCTTGAAACTACCAACACAAAAGCAAAAACTGCACCCGGGAAAAGTTATGTCAACGGCTGAATCTCCTCTCAGAAAATCACCTGTGATGAGACACATGCTGTAAGGCGCGTCAAACCTTTCTCATCTTGAACCGGTATGCCAACAGTTTCAATCAACCGGTTATCCTCCAACTTTATCAATAACTGCAAGATTAATAGCCAACAGAACCTAACAACCATCACTTTGCTGGCTTCTAAGCATCAAATTAATCACCAAAAAGAAATGTAAATTTACCTTAACAGTGCCATCAGCAGCGGTAACGGTATTGTAGATAGGTGACCTCCCAACCTTCCACCCAGCTTCCTCAAGTTCATTCCTGAATGCCAGAGGCACTGCACCATAAACAACACTACTAATTCAACATAATCCAAAAAAAAAAAATCAAAATCAAAATTAGAAACAAAATTGCATACCTTGACTAAAATCCTGAATATCTTTAATCTTTCTTTTGTAAATAAGCTGATGAAGCTGCTTGCCTCTGTAGCCTTGCTACACACACATTGCGAAATACAGAGAGATAATAAGCACTTGGAACTTGAAGAAATGGTTTCGAATTTAATGAAGTCTTGTTTACCTGACTGAAGTCGAGAGCGAGCTGCTGGAGCTCCGCTTCGGACAAGCCGAGCAGGACGCGCGAGGAGTCGGCCGGGGAGGCGCGTGGAGTGGGAGTGGTGGAGAGGTTCACGGCGGTGGCCAAGGCGCGAGTGCGGACGGCACGCGCGAGGGGGACGGAGCACACGCGCTGGATTAGCGCGGTTGATGTGGCTGTCATCATTATGGAGGAGCGGTTTTTAGCTCTGGACGAGTGAAGAGTCGAAGAAGGAGGAGGAAGATGATAGTGCTAAAACCTCAAGTCTGTGGTTTTGGGATATTGGGTTGTTTTGGGCTTTTAGGCCCAAGAAGGCTTAAACCCATGATATGCGAAGTTGCTTGGAATTGGATATGGGGTAATCGGTTCTTTTTTTTTGGATACAAGGGGGTCAAAATACCCAAACAAAGAAAAACAAGAGAGTAGAAACTAAACTGCACTAGCTACATTCCTAAACTTAGTAGTATTTTCTGAATGAAAGAGGTCAAACTTTATTATAAGAAAAAGATTACAGGTAGATGATGTAGAAAAACATATCTAGAAATAAAAAGCATACAAACGTAAAATTGCAATATAAACATCAACGCTAAAACAATAACGTCTGGACTTGGTTTACGCTTAAGGATTGCAGCCATTGAGCGAAATGAGTAGTCGGTGATTTGACTACCCATGCAAAACCAATGCCTAAAATGATAAAAACCATTCTGACATCGGGATGAGGGAAATCTTCCACCTAAGGTATCGAAGTCGGCCAAGGATGATTCCATACATGACCGTGATGGCAGACGATCCTTGATGGACAAATACTATAGTTGTGGGTCAGTCAATCAATAACAAAACCAATGTAGAGGCCAAAACCAAAGACACTGGCAATATTTTCAAGAGCAAAAAGAGATTGGATTCTAGGCTCAAGGCCCACAAAAACCACCTGGGTCCTAGACCCAAACCTTGCCCCAGGCCCGGATCCAAATCTGACCCAACACACACAATTGAGCCCAGATCCGCCCCGACCTAGGTTCCAGCCGAATCGCCACCGTCTGAAGAAGTCGGAAAACCACGACACAAACCCAACCTCCCTCCTTTGACCCCGACCTAGGTTCCAACCAATCTGCACATGCCAATACGCTGCCGTATATCCCATTAAGGTAGAGGGGATTGTTGAAAAGAATCTACGAGAACCAGTCCCAATTCCCTGATAGGAGCATAAAATGTGACATTCTTAATATGTTATTACCTCCATTTGTACTTTGATTATCTCTTATTGTCGTAGAATAGAGTCATAATGTAGAGTCGAAAGTTTTTGGTAGAGTTGTGCATAAAACGTGTTAAACATAGAGGAATGATGTAGAAAATTGTCAAAATCCGATTTGTGGAGCCTTAGAGATGTTCTTATGATTCTGTAAAGCTTTTACATTGTCACAAATTGATTTAACTTCTCTGATACTTAGGTGACATGTAGAAGAGTCATGGGAGAAAGAATCAGGAGAATTAGAGTTATGCCTGAATCATTGCCGGAAGGTCAGACTGCCAGTTCAGAGTAACCTACTGCCTGCCGAGAAAAGTGTTCCTGATGGACCTAGGGAAGCAAAGCAGCTGATCCACGAAGCCTAGTCCATGAAAGGAGAGGTCCAAACCAAGTCCAATATGGAGAAGAAGATCTAAATTCGGCAGAATATCAAGGAATATCCAAGTCTTGAAAACCCTGATTAATTTCGGGAAAATTCATGTGCACGTCTCTCAACTTCAACGGACTCTCCAGGACAGCTCACAATGAATCAGAAAACGTGCTAGATATTAATAGAGAGCTACGGGGGTCTAGTTTCCAAATCAATTGTAATCACCTCAATATCTATTTTCTAGAGGGAGTTATGACATAATCATCAGACAGAGGTCATTCTGCCGAATTGAGAATAAATCTGTGGAAACATAAACCAACTTGGTTTCAACTTTGTGGCCGGCTTCTCTAGGGTTTTTACTTTATATAAAGCACGACTTCAAGGGCAGAAGGACATCATCTCTACCCCTGCAATTACATAGCCGAAACTCTACCAAACCCTATACAGAAAATTACTTAGCCGATTCATCCACCACAAACCATAAGAATCATTCCATCCTTCCACCGATTTTTCCCACTCTTGCTGAATCTTTCAAGGTTGTAAAAGTGTGATTTTCTCATGGCTTCTTGTATTATTTCGAACTCTATTGTAATATACTTTTCTATTTTGGTTTTATTTATCAAACATGGTTTTCGGATTTCTTTGTGCTTTTTGATTGTTCTATGTTTTGATTTGTAACTTCTTGAATATATGATGATTTCGTGATTTAGGTTTTGGGGCAGTAGCATGTTCTTATGTGTTTTTGATTTCTAATTGATTAATTGTCATGAATTCGTGCATCTAAATCAATCCTTGAGGCTGCCTCGGCCATGGTTGTCCTTAAGGTGCGGTTTCATCTACCAAAATAATTTTGGATCGATTCATACGCAAAGTTGTCTTGGTCTCTGTTATTAACTTAGGGCGGATATAATTCTGATAATTTGCATGCTAATAGGATGAGTGATGCCATGCCTTAGATCATGTTTCCAATTGACTCGTGTGCTAAAGTGTTTTCTTGTTTAATCTCTACGCAACGTGTCTTTAAATGAGTTAACATTCATGTTTAGGATCAAGCGCAAAGATTGTTCTAAATACTTGAGGAGTCTTAACAATTAGATAACCGCAAAGGCTCTAATTAGGATCGGAATTGTTTAGAGTCTAGGATAATTTGAACGTTGCTGTCTGGCCTTGCATGAAGTTGTTATGTGTTCTTGATGGTTTTTCGTGTTATGTGTTGCATGAGTATGTTGATCACTTGTATATAATAATCTTAGGTTTAATTTTCAATAGGTTATTTGTTAGAATTAATCAATCAATCTTAAACCCCCAATATTTCGATATATATATATATATATGTGAATACTTGTTTATAAGTTGTTTGGTTTCTCTTCTTTCGATCATCATTTGGTTTTCCTGGCTAGAACGATCCCTACTTGTCCATATTACTACGATTGCAGGGTAATTAAATTGAAGTTGTTTGACCCCGGTTACACGACACGTCATTCCCACAAAAACCCTTCATCGAAACCGGTCGCCGAATTAACCATCTCCCAACCGCTTTCACAGCAAACAACCACCACTCCAATAAACGCCTTCTCACCGCGGGTGCAGATCTCTCCCACAAATTTGCATTGAGGCGTGCTAGACTCGGTCGGAGACGATCAACAATCGAACCCCGATCCAAACCCACCACTTAACACAATCTCTTTTTCACCCCAACCACCATGAACAAGAGGAGGAGAGCATGTTTCCGTTGCCGAGAAGCGTGCTTGTCGTGACAGATAGGAAGGCAAGATTGAAGCCATGCACATAGGTGACGACGTCGAGGACGGTGCCAGATTTGTACTTCATTGATGATGAAGAAAGGTACAGAGAGGTCGTAGGCGGCGCTCTCCCAACCCTAGTGTTTGAGCCCAGCGGGGATTTTGGTCCAAGACTCGCAATAAGTTTTGGATAACATTTGGGCCAGTACCTGTGGCCCTTTTTTAAGTATGAAGCCCATGTAGGGTGGGGAGCTCTGGGGGCGCGCGAGGTAGGATTTGACAAGGACTGTGTTACCTCGCGAGGTCCTCGTTTCAGTTCGCGTAGGAGTCTACAGTGCTTGACGAGGCGAGGCAGTATTAGAAGCTTAAGCGGAGTTTGTTATGACACGTGTTACGTGGATAACGCAGTTCGGGAGCAAAGTGTGTCCTTATTGAATTCTAATTGTTAAGTCTGAACGGGTTTGTGGTTTATCTCTATCAGCTAGCCGCAGGATGCTATATAAAAGAGCTCGAGGATTATTCAAGACAGACAATCAAATCATACAAAACTGCAAACAAATCTTCGAGCATCCTCGAAACCCGAAAGTTCTAAGTGCACCTCGCCTTAGTTCTCAGAGCCCGTTCGGACTCGCCCTTTCTTCTTGATTATTGCTCTGCTCGCTCTAAAAGTGAGTATCGATTCGCAAGTGAACAGATGTTTGCTCGTAATCCCTCGTCTGCGAGGTGACACCGGAAACCCTTTCGCTTGATTAGAAGTCCAGTACAGCACACTCATTCCGCGCCCGAACAGTTGCACGCTCCGCACCCTTGTTTTTCTTACTTTTGGTAGTACTAGTTACCTCTTTGCCCAAAACACCTAGCATAGCGCTAGGTCCCTAAACTTAGTAGTATCACATAAGTCATCAAGAGCAACATTGACAACTTGTGGAGGAGGTTGCAGAAAATATACTTGAATTGAATGAATGAAAGTGAAAACCACAATATGTAGAATTCCTGCAGAAAAACAGATGGTGTGGGATGAGAAGTAGCTAGCTACCATGCAATTGATTCTTTTCGATACAGAGATGTTTCAGAACACTGCTTGAATTAGGATGAAGATTCTGGCTAGATTCACTTTGAGATATACCCCAAGGCCTCCAATCACTCACCGGAGGACTGAAGTTCCTATTTCAATAATGTTGACATATCAATCCCACATCGGGAATACGAGACTTTGACTGTGGTTTATAAAAGGTTGTCTTACTTCACTCATTACCAATTGGTTTTAGATGTGAACTCATATTATTTTATCAATCCCACATCGGGAATATTATAAGACCTTGGTTTTAGATCTGAACCTCAGACTATTTTATCAAATAATAACCTGATACATGTCTGGTCTAAGTGTGGGTTCTTAATCTACAGACTAATTTATCAAATAATAACCAGATACATGTCTGGTCTAAATGTGGGTTCTTAATCTATTACACATCTAAGGGTGGGTTCTTAATCTATTACACAACCAAACACTAAAATTTCGCAAGAATTTAGAAAAGTCTCATCTAAGCAATGCCTGCATACTACATTGCTGGCCCCGTTCATACTTCTCCTTCAATTTCGGGGACCGTAATGGAAGTGGCATGAAGATTTTGGCGAGGTTCATTCTGAGAGGGTCCCGCTTCTTCCCGTTTCTGAAGCCGCTCCAATGCTTTTACCACGTCACTCATGATTGGCCTATACTCGGTTTCTGTTGCTAAGCATAGATATACAATCTTAGCAGCTCTACGAGCTGCAGCTACAGAGTACTGGCCATCAATACTCGCATCAAAAATTTGGAGAACTCTGCGTTTTCTGGGATTGAAAAGGTAAGGCTTGGCCCATTCAACTAAGCTCTGTTCCTTTCTAGGCCGGCGCAAGTCCCTAGCTCGTCTTCCAGACAGCAATTCGAGCATAACAACCCCAAAACTATACACATCGCTTTTGGCGGTTAAACCTTCACAAAAAGAAAAATATATGTGAAAATGGGGAAAATTAAAGATTATTGATGAAGATATGAAATTCATTCTTAGGATTGCTAGAGAATATATGTGCCTCTCATATAACATACGTACAGTATAGCAGGGCGGTGAGAGATGAAGGTACCTATTCCGGTGTTTTTAACCTCAGGAGCTACATACTCCCACACAGGAGGTACATACCACGGAGACTCATAATCAAGAATCAAAGCATCATGCAAGGCATGCCTATAACTATCAAGCAGCTGTTCCCCGGATACACCATAGCCATAGAGTTTCGCATTATAGTTCTGTCATTTCACAATGAAAATATGATGTGAGCAACTGAGCAGTTTTACATAACTTTTTGAGACGACAATATTTTAAACATATCACATACTGAATCAAGAAGGATTTTTGAACTTTTGAAGTTCCCATGTATCACTTTTGCCTCATCACTATGAAGAAATGCCAGACCCTTAGCAGCACCAATTGCAATCTTAATACGCTGCATCCACGAAAGTGGTTGAAGGTAAGAAGCCTCTGTTCCAAAAAAATAACAACAGACCTTTCAATGGTAATGATCCAGTTACTATATCAAATAATTAAACAAAGAAGGAAGTTCATAACTTGCCTCTAAACAGATGCCTTTCCAAACCGCCATCAGGCATACATTCGGACACCAGAAGCCGTCTGTCATCCTCTAGGCAGTAACCGATCAGTTTTACAATATTTGGGTGAACCAGCTGTCCAAGGTAGTTAACTTCTTTCTATACATCAAGAGCTTTCCGAAGTCAATGATTTTTCCAGAATCATTAATTATAAACAATTTCATCTGCTAGAAAAGTTACCGATAAGGAAGATCCAATAAGATTGTTTTTAAATTTCCATAGGTTTTTAGACTTTTCAACTCCTGTATGCAGTATGCTCAGGAGCCCTTTGAGTAATAGAACATCAATATGTCTCAGATAATCAACTGCGCGCTTGATAATGCGCCAGATTCACTAAGTTGAACTAGTGCTACGATCAATATAAAAATCTGATTAAAAGGATATGGAGAAAGTGGTTTGATCGAGTATGCATTGAAGTGATACTGCTTGATTGTGCAATACTCAACTGAGCTGAACCAATGCTAAGTAATTTAAGAGCATTTGAGCAAGAATCTAAAGACATTATACTTACCATCCATTCCTTGGGACTCTGCAGGGTGCTTTGTTCGTTAAGCTTCGTAATTGCAATGGCCATGCCGGTACCAGGCTCGGCAGCTGCGAACAAATGCTCATCAATCCACCCCTTATAGACAGAACCAAAACCACCTTCACCCAGAAGTCTATTAGGATGAAAATTACAGGTGGCTGTTTTCAGGTCATTAAAGCGGAAGCTCCTCACTCCTAGACAAGTGATGTAAATTCCAGAGAACTTATATTAATCAGCATGTCTAAACCAAAGTGCATACTTGACCTTTATAATATGACAAAAGTTTAGTAATAAATAAGATCAGATTATGGTAACCCTGTGTTATACTGCTATTTTTGGTTCTATACATGAAGGAAAAAACCATGTTGATATACGCTCAATGGTTAGTGGTAGTTACAGTTTACGGGGTGCAATGAAGACCAACTTTTTAATGGAAAACCAAATTAGGGTCGATGATTTATCTAAAGGCTATGGTTTCAAATAGCTCATAAATATTTTGATCTACCTATCTCCATGAGTCAAAGGAGAAAGAAGCAATTTCCAGCATCTAAGAACTTTGAACAGAGAACAACTGAAAATATTGAATTGCCAAAGAACCTTGGGGAGGGGGACTCTCAGCTCTGGTTCTAGTCATGTATGAAGCCATGCTCTGCAGGTCGACAAATACAATCCATTAAAGTTCTGCACTAAATTTCAAGACTCACATACACAAACTGACAAAAATGATATAGTGAACTCTTTATTGAAGAATTGGAGAACAACAATTCTGTCAGAACACCAGTAGCTATATGAAGCCTCTTTTTGAAGAATTTTGGAACAATATAAGTATACTATACAATATACACTTATTCCCTTATAGTGCTCTACTAACAAAGTCAAAGGCAGCTAGAGTGTGTGACATACCATGCATATGAAACACATAAATTAGAGGTTGATTTACTTTGAGTACCTTTGCAGAGTTCAACATTGGGACGCAAGGAATGTTACCATCACAGATACCGAGCCCATATGTACCCGAATACATTGTCTTCTCCTCAACTGGCTGCGAAGGTGGATCTGGGGGAGCTGTGACATTGTTGCTGATGGTCTCATTTTCTGACAATGGGTCTGTAGCCGAATTGAGGCGTTGCGCTATAAGGTACCCCTTCACACTTGTCCGGAGCCCTCCACTCATAGTCTCAGTCGCTAAGATCGTCAACAAATGAAACCAATCCATCAGTAAATGAAAAACAAATTACAGCACCTAGCACTCTAGCAGGCAATAGGAGTATCAGAAGCTTGTAATAAAAGCTATATCTCAGGATTCATTTCACTTTTGCAAATCAATCATACTATATAACCAGGATATATGTACCAAAAGAAGAATATTACCGATCCACTACTTCTGATTACACAACTGAGTACTTAAGCTCCAGTTCTTCAATATGGGACAGTAACCTGGAACGAAGAGAACAAAAGAATCTGGAATTAGGGAAACTTACAGCTTACAAGGGTGCTGATGAGTGAACAGAAGTATTACAGATTCACAACTATGGAACCTAAAGAGACAGAAGGCTATTGGAAACCGGAGAAGAAAGTGGTCGAGATGTCAAGCAAAGAATGATTGTTTTGTTTTCTTTCAAAGAATTAGTGATTATTTTTATTTTGTTAAAAGCTTAAGGATAAAGAAAGCTGGGGGACCTGGGAAAGCTGTACAAGCAGTCAAGCACGACCAAGTCTTCAGTGTGTGAAAATTTACAGTGTTTAGTCACATCACCTATCCATATTTTTTTTGTTCTAGCTCAAAAATGATAAGGCTTCAGACTCGACTCACTCAAGTAACCTTGAAATAGCTAGGAGCAATAGCTCTACTGTCATCTGTTGTAAACCTTGGGTGCACTTAGAGGCTCCTCTATTTAGTAATGCAGTTTTTTCATCAAAAAAGAAGAAGAAAAAGCTCTGTCATAGTACATATTACAGTATACAGTTTTCAAATATGCATATATGCCATCTAAATGTAATAGGAATGAGTCCCTGAGATTCTTGGAGGTCAAGCATCATTTTCCTCTTCTTTTGGAGAAAGAAGCATCATTTTCCTCTGTTTCTATGCAAATGAAGAAAATTGCTTCAGAAAACAATTGTTGCGCTAGTAGTCATCCTTGGCCTGCTGATTTTTTCAGACCCCAAAGGCCCCCCTTTCAGTAGAGGACTAAAGTTTCTCCAGCAATTCTACCACCTGATTCATGCCTGGCCTAAACCTGGGTTGTCTCGATACACATTGAATTACAAGGTTTAGTGTTACAGACTTACAGTATGTAACAAGATCTGGTGGTCAATATAAATACCACGTCTCCTTTACTCTTCCTTCTGAATCCCCATTTTCCTTTGAATGAATTAATATAATGATAAGCGTACATTACATTGACTATCTTATGTAGCCGCAAGAAACAGATGACCTGAAGCTGATCCAACTTTTCCAGCTTGATTCACTGTTTGAATTAGAATATAGAGATTGGCGAAGCTCGTTTAGAGAGATTCCTGACCCCTCAATGTTACCTGATTCCTGAAGCTGCTCCAATGCTTTTACCACCTCATTCATGTTTGGCCTCAACCTGGGTTCTACTGATAAGCATCGACTTGCAAGGTTAGCCGCTTTACGAGCTGTGGCCACAGAATACTGGCCTTTGATACGAGCATCAAAAATTTTGAGAACTCTACGTTTGCTGGCAAGGTATGGTTTAGACCATTCAACTAGATCCTGTTCCCTGGTTGGCCGGCTGATGTCAAGAACTTTTCTTCCAGACAACAATTCGAGCATAACAACTCCAAAACCATACACATCATTCTTACCGGTTAAATGACCTACAACATCCAGAAAAAATAAAATAGAACGAATTATCAGACAGAAGGGAGCATAAGAATTTGCTACTAATTTCTGGTAAACAAGCAAATAGATCATAAGTTCATAGAGAGTTGGTTCAAAATATTGAAAGAGGGCTTAAGTATCCAAATAGTCAGGTGTGAAGGACTAAACAGTTTAGCTTATTGTATTAAGTGGTCATACTGGACTAAACTGCAGAATGACATATGAAGTATATGATAAAGGTAAAATTCTTTTGCTAGAAATAGATAAAAAGTGGCATTCAATAAACACATTTCTTCCTTAGCAAGGATCTCTGTATGTGAAGATTTAAGTAAGAAATCCTGTAAAATTAATCCACCTGTAGCAACATACTCTGGAGCTGCATATCCGTAGGTCCCCATCACCCTTGTCGAGACATGGCTACTATCACCGGCTGGTCCATCCTTGGCAAAACCAAAATCAGAGAGTTTGGCATTGTAGTTCTGTCATTTTGAATGAAAAACGTGAAGTGTGAGCTAGTTTAACAGCATTCTTTTAGAAGACATAAGATTCAGTACTAAATGTTTCACTTACTGAATCCAGTAGGATATTAGAACTTTTAAAGTCTCGATGGATCACTTTTCCCTCACTACTATGAATAAATGCTAGGGACTTGGCAGCACCAAGAGCAATCTTCATACGCAGGATCCACGAAAGTGGTTGAAGGTAAGACACCCCTGTTCCAAGCCCAACAACATCTAAGTACGAAAACCTTACTATTAGAAATAGTCGATCACCTTTTGAACAGATGAATATGGTTCAAATAACCTGTTTATCTGTTAAAAAGGTCATCAACAGGCTAAATATGGTTCATAAGTCATAACTCACATCCAAATAGATGAATTTCCAAGCTTCCATAAGCCATAAATTCATAAACCAGAAGCCGGTGGTCATCCTCGAAGCAATAACCCAACAACTTCACAACATTTGGATGATGCAGCCTTCCCAGGTAGTAAATTTCTGTCTACAGTTCAAGGGGCACTAATACATTTATATGAATACATTACATCCATAATTGCTTATCTATAACAACTAATAGGCATAGTATTGATTCATGAAACCAAACAATGTGTTCTTGAACAACTGGTAATTAATCATATAATCTCCTCTATTCCTTTTCAGGAATTGAACATATATGTGTATTAGATTCTCAAATGTGTGCCATACTCAAGAGATGCTCAGGATACCAAAAAAGAATCAACAAGACAGATTGAAACTTTGAAAGTGTATGCAAGCAGATAAAAGTATGAGTTGATAACTCACCAACCATTCTTCATGACCCTGTAAACCTTCTCGGTTAATGTTCTTCACAGCAACTAACATGCTAGTTCCGGGCTTAGCAGCTGTCGATGTATTGTCATCAACCCACCCCTTAAAAACTTGACCAAAACTACCTTCACCCAGCTTATTTTCAGGATGAAAGTTCCAGGTTGCTGTTTTCAGTTCATTATAGAAGAATCTTCTTAGCAAGATATCACTCTGTATTGGAGGAGTTGAAGGCACTGTGATAGATGACATATGACACAAAAATCTGTAAGAGCAAGAGGATTTTAACTAACAAAAAGAGTTCAAGAACATTGGAAAACTACCATCACATATACTGAACATGCTCTTCTCTTGTGCTTTCATCTTATCCACAGAATCAGCAGCAGCTTGCAGTGCAGCGAAATTGCGAGTGATGTTCTCATTAATGTTCTCATTAGTCTCATGCACTGTATCTATTTCCGAAGAGAAAGCCAGGCGTTTTGCATTAAGGAACCCCTTCACGCTTGTACGAATCCCACCGCTCATAGTACCTATCCCTGAGAAATTATATATATGGTGAACAACTTAAACTCATAAGGTTGTAACTTTGTAATACAAATTAAGCTGTTAGCCAAACTTCTTGAAAGCCATGGACTCAATTGAATCATGCAACTACAAATCCATCACATCTGCCCTATATTTCTAAACAGTAAATTACCAAGATGACCGCTTTAATTCAAGAGAGCTGATTCAGTTCTTCAAGTAATTACTTCAGCTGGAAATGAAGGAAACAACAAACTCATCAATCATGGAACTTTTCATCCAATACGAGATGATATAACAATGATCAGAAAGAAAGTTGGGATGAATTTAGAGAATCCCAGTTCTCCTATTAGACTTCAAATAATATATGAACAAGAGAGATGATTGTGAAGTTTACCAATTATTTAGAGAGAGAGAGAGAGAGAGATCTTGGAAAGCAGAAGATAAAAGAGTAAAGAGAGTTTGGCCAAATCATCACGCTTTTGACCAGAAAACTACATAGTCAAAGTTATGTTCTCTCAGTTACCCTTTTTTTTGGGTCTGAAGTTCCGAGACAACTGATAGCTACATGTATGTTTTTCAACTAGGATGTTTCACGCTAGAGCAGAGCAAAAGCAGAGAAGCTAAAGATGATTGATGTACCCAAATAAAGCCGGCCGCCAACTTCCGGAAGATTTCTGGTTCCGACGGCGGTAGAAGGCAGTGGTTGGAGACATAACGGTGTTGGCAGCCATGAATGAGCGTCGTTAATTTTGGCCTTTGTCCGAATGAAGAAGACGAAGCCACAGAAAGAATGTTCGACTGTGATGGATTTTTGTAATGCTACGGGCTTTTCTATAGCCTGTGGACTTGTAATATTAGACTCCCAGGCCCAAGCTCGCTCAAACAAGGTGCTTAGAGCATGAACAACAAAAGGAATATATGATGCAAGTTTGGTGAAGAGAGTAGGAGAGAATGCAAGATGGAACACAGAGGTAGCCTTTCATTAAGATTTGAAAGGAGTACAACATAGCTGAGTGCTAGAGAGTGGCCTCGTCAAAACCTAGCCCGGTTAAAACCCAGTGGGACAAAATCCCGGGTCAAGGGAAAAAGAGTACCACAGACCCCAACTGAATTGTGAAAAAGGAAAGAAACAAAAGCCATAAATATAGACACACACAGAGTGAGATCCCACTTTGAAATTAAAACGCGGGACTCTTTATTTCGCTCATTTTCATATCCTATTTCCATAGACAATGTTTAAAACACAGTGTGTAAATTATTCCTGTAAAGTTTCTAAAATCGGAGATGTGTGATTTTCAATAAACGTCACAGTATACTCAAGGGTGTTAAATGAATAGCTGGCGTCATTGATGCTTTCCGCCCGCTAATTGGGACCGTTTCTTGAACTCGCTTGTGCATTTTGGCAAGGTTTATCTTGAGAGATCCTCAAGTCATCCCTGTCACTGGATTGCTGAAGCTTCTCCAACGCTTTTACCACATTATTCATGTTTGGCCTAAGCTTGGGATTTCTTGATAAGCATTGAAATGCAAGGTCAACTGCTTTAAGAGCTCTAGCGACAGAGAACTGGCCTCTAATACGAGCATCGAAAATTTGGAGAACTCTGTGTTTCCTGACAAGGTAAGGTTTGGCCCATTCAACTAAGTTCTGTTCCCCGGGTGGCCGGTTCTTGTCAAAAACTCGTTTTCCAGACAACAATTCGAGCATAACAACTCCAAAACCATACACATCACATTTGGTGGTCAAACGACCTTCAACATAAACAAAGGGATAAAACAGAGATCAGAAAGCAGCTGCCTAATACTTTTGGAATCTGTATATACTCTAAAACATAAAAACTAGAGCAAAGAATTGAAATAGCAGAAGCTAGTCATTCATCAGGGATCAAGGGGACTATCAAGAATGGAGAGTGTCATATCTGGTCCATAACATTTAATCTTATTTCTTTCTTTTCTACAAATGAATGAATGAATGACAGAAACCTGGCCTGCGTCAGAGACGAAAAACATCTGCGGTGACGAAATGCACAGAACATAGATAAAGGTACAAAAGTAGTCAAGGGTAGATTGCTTCTGTTTTTGAACAAAAATATCTTTGTACACTAAGATACCTGTAGCTATATACTCGGGAGCTGCATATCCATATGTTCCAATGATGACCTTTGTTTTAGCGCCTGGGTGTCTGATTGATCGCCCATCCACGACCAAACCAAAATCCGAGAGTTTGACATTGTAGGTCTATAATTTCCAATGAAAAATATGAAGTGAGCAAGTCTACCAGAAATCCAGAAGTCTTTTACAAGCCATAAAACTCAGCACTCAAATGTTTCACTTACTGAATCCAACAGAATATTAGATGATTTGAAGTCACGAAATATAAGTTGTGCTTCATTGTGAAGAAATGCTAGAGCCTTTGCAGCACCAAGGGCAATCTTCATACGAGCATTCCATGAAAGTGGTTCAACTTCAAAGTTAGAACTCCCTGTTCCACAACATTCAAATCCAAACATATAAGGCATAAATATTAGATATGTTTGATCTCCTTACTGATGGTAATGCCTTCTTTGAAAGATCAAGTGGCTAAAGGGTGATCATAACTCACCTCTAAATAAATAATTCTCCAAACTGCCACGGGGGACAAATTCATACACCAGAAGCAGTTCGTTATCCTCTGAACAATAGCCTATCAACTTCACAAGATTTGGGTGACGCAACTGTCCGAGGTAGTAAACTTCTTTCTGATTGAAGAGAAGTATAAAGTCAATAAATTTATGTCATAATATTACATGTAGCACCATCACTTATATCTGTAACAAGTACAACTATGAGCAAAATCCTTTAAGATTTGGCCTTCAACTACACTCAATTTGATATTAATGTGTGCCAGGTCCTCAAATGTTTGATCTACCATACTTGACTAACATGATCAATTTCAGTTATCAAAAGGAAACACCATATATCAGGAGAGTGCATGTAAGAAAAAGAACAAAAAAGTGATACTCACAGACCATTCCTCCCGACCCTGCATACTATCTTGGTCAAGCCTCTTTATAGCAACAGCCATTCCTGTACCAGGCTCGGAAGCTGCTAATGAATTCTGATCAATCCACCCCTTATAGACAGGACCAAAACCACCTTCACCCAGCACAGTATCAGGTCGAAAGTTCCTGGTAGCAGCTTTCAGTTCATTATAAAAGAAGCTCTTTAGCAAGATCTCAACGTCTGTCCGAGGATTTGAAGGCACTGAGATAGATGACAATCTTTGATATTAGAATTTCGTCCAATGCATCTAACGTAAATGGTAAAATACTATCAGCAACATACACCCAAACCTTCAATTATATGACAAAAGGAGTTTTAAAGTCACATCAATCTGCAATGTAATTAAGATGTATAGTAAACTGTTGATGTCCTGGTGTTCATAGTACATAAATTATTTCAACTGATAGTTTTTGTTTCCAGAGTTGTCTAAGGTAAATTATTGGATTACAATTTTTAGTTCCCTGCCTTCTTGTTTTTTTGTCTACCTCAGAAACCATACAACTGTTAAACTACTCTTTGGTGTAGTGGAAAACAGGAAATTCACAATTAGAAGATGGTAAAAAAACCGAATTTTCCACGAGGATCTTTAATACGGTGATCATTCATTGTGTGTAGTATCTCTTACTATCTACCCTTTTGATATACGTACCCTTATATACAAAAGGACCAGGAAAACAACTTTTCATCTACACACTTTTAATATAACAAATCATGAAATAGATGGTGAATCGCAAATATACCTCTGTAAGGCAGACTCTCAGCTCTGATTCTAGTTCCATTTGAATCCCTGCTCTGCAATTCATCTAAACAATATAAGTGGGCGAAAACATGTGAATGCACATAATGGCAAGCATTTTAAAGAACTGCAGAAACTTACTAATTTATCTGTAACTAATAGCAAATCATACATGTACTAAGTCACTTTTTCTAGTAGCATATACCATATAGGTATGGCTGACAACATATGGAATGCATTAACAAATTACCAATGTGTGACTTTGATTAATGTACCTTTTTTTTTTTTTTTTTTTTTTTAATAAATAAGGGATTAGGCGAGATTAGCTCCTCGGAGGTGGACAGTGTAGGGAACAAGTCCCACCCTCAAACCCTAAGGCGAAGGGTCCACCCCACTATGGGAACCCACCCCCCGTCCCCCTATTGAATTTTATTCGAAAAAACTTCAAAAGTAATACAGTGTCTGAAAGTAAAAAGTACATGAAGGAAGAAAAACAAAGAGAAAAGGACAATCCCATCTCTTGTACAAAAGCAGCAAAAGGAATGGAAAACAAGAAAAGTAATCCATCTAGAAGCTTCAAAAGCGTCGTTGCGAACTCCGACATGACCTTCACCATTCTCAATGCGCAATATAGTAAGAAGGAGGCACATTATCCTACCTTATAATATGGAATACTCATCGCATCCAAATATAAAGATGAGACCAGCTCTGGAGGGGGAGAATCATACCAAACTAAAGACGTGGATGCCACTCCTAAGCTTGTTATTTTATCAGCCACTGTGTTACCCTCACGAAGAATATGAGAGCAAAGGAAATTCATCTTGCGAATTCGTTCAAGACAGTTTACCCAAAGGACACGCAATGGCCAAGGAGGACAAAAAGAAGAGGAAGAGAGACAAGACAAAACACTAGTTGAGTCACTCTCAAGCCAAATCTGATGCCACCCCAACTGGTAGGCTAATTCAACCCCGATAATGACCGCCATTAACTCAGAGAAGAAAGCAGTTTGATGAGACAGCCCTTGACAGTAACCGGCAATGAAATTCCCAAAACAATCCCTGAAAACCCCACCACAAGCAGCAGGACCCGGATTTCCTTTAGCAAGACCATCCGTGTTAAGTTTCAGCCAAGGGTAAAGAGGAGGATGCCAAATAATAAGACGAGGAACCCGCCGAATTTTTGGCACCGGAGTAACATCCAACCCAAACAATAATTTATTGTCCAAGGTCCCATTATAATGGCCAGGCATGTGAGGAGCAATAAAGTGAATCCAAGCTTTAGTTGAGCGAAAGATTTTCATCAATGAAGGCTTTTTATTCTCAAAACGCAGCTTGTTCCTAGTCTTCCAAATAGCCATAAAAGAGAAAAGACCACTAGCAATCCAAAGATTCATCAACTGAGGAGAGAAAGGCTTGCTAGTAAATGATCCCCAAAAATCAACAAGCATACCTGAAGAGGGAAGACGGGTACCGAAGCAACAAGCAAGCCATTGCCAAACGTGTTGAGCAAAGGTACAAGTGATAAATAGGTGGGTCAACGTCTCCTCATGGCCAAAAGTTGAGCACAACTGACAAACTGAAATCACAGGAACACCACGCTTACGAAGTTGATCATCTGTAGGGAGTTTATTATGGAAAATACGCCATGTAAGCATAGAGAATCGAGGCGGAATAGCAGCCCCCCAGAGTTTAGAGACCCATACTTGCTTAATAGAGTGAGGCCGAAATAACTCATATGCATTAGAGAAGGACAAAGTACCGGAACTAGAATCCTCCCAAATGAGAATATCACCCTCAGGAACAACTGGAAGGGGGGTGTTCATAATTTCTCGTGCCAAACTAGGAAGAGCGGCTTGGAACCAAGTGGGGAGAACCCATTGTTGCCCAGATATATACGAAGCTACAGATGACTTGAAAAACTGAGAGACACGGCTGATTTGAAGATTATCAATGATCACATGATTTAACCACTTGTCTGACCAAAAGGAAACTAATTTACCATCACCAATACTCCACCTCGAATGTTGAAAGATCAAGGGCAAAGAGACACGTAATCCTGGCCAAATTGAAGAACCAAAGTACTTATACTTCATGTAACGAGAGATCGAGAACCTACCGCGAGCAAAGACACCCCATGAAGTAGAAGCAGTGAGTATAGACCAACTCAAAGTGAGGAGAGCTGCTTTATTAAGAGCCGGAAGATGACGAAGACCTAGCCCAGCTTCATTCCTTGGGCAACACAATTGTTTTCAAGATACCGTTACCAACTTCTTGATTGCCACATCCCCAGACCAAATAAAATTACGAGCACACACTGCAAGATACTTTAAAAGAGAGCTAGGCCATAGATAGACTGAGAAGCTATGAAGAAGCATACTCTGAAAAATATCCTTCACAAGCTGAACCCTACCCGCAATAGAGAGAAGTTTTCCCTTCCAACTTGTTAATCTTGAATTGGCCTTATCTGCAATTGCCTGGAGAAGACGGCGTCGAGGCATACCTTTAAAAATAGGGACTCCAAGGTATATAAAAGGAGCTGAACCCGACTTGTACCCTAACAAACGATGCACACGTCCTCGTCGATATGAATAAGCTTCCCCCATATAAAAAGTGCTCTTGTCTTTGTTTACTATTTGACCTGAAGCTGCACCATAACTCTCAAGAAATAATCGCAAGTTCTTTAGGGAGGAATCATCACCTCTGCAGAAGATAAATAAATCATCAGCATAAAGAACATGAGATAATAAGCACCCTCGAGGCAGAGAGATCGGCTTCACACGCCGAGATAAGAAAAGCGATGTCAAACCCCGACTGAGAGCCTCTTCAGCAAGACAAAATAATAAGGGAGAGAGATGATCTCCTTGCCGAACCCCGCGAGAGCAAGAGAAAAACCCATGAGGGGTCCCATTAAGAAGCACAGATAACCTAGCAGAGTCGAGAATGGTGTGAATGAAATGCAAGAATTCTGAAGAGAAGCCAAACCGAATAAGAACTTGAGAGAGAAAGCTCCAATCTAACGTATCAAAGGCTTTAGCAATATCAACCTTGATTCCAACATTACCACCTCTGATCTTTCTATCCAAGATATTGAAACCCTCAGAGACAAGCCCAATACAATCTGAGATACGACGATTCTTGAGGAAAGCCGTTTGTTGCGGAGAGATAATACGAGCAGCTATAGGACCCAACCTGTCAGCCAGAATCTTTGGAATAATTTTGAATAAAAAATTAGCCAGAGCAATCGGACGAAATTGGGAAATCAAATTGGCACCCTCAACCTTAGGAAGCAAAACGATGAAGTTAGAGTTTGCATTGGGATAGAGCCAATTGTGTTGGAAGAAATACTGCACAAAAGAGATGACATCTGAACCCACAATATCCCAACAACTTTGATAAAACAAACCAGGAAAACCATCCGGGCCAGGAGCACTAGCGGGATCCATGCTGAAAACAGTATTTTTTATCTCTTCTGATGTTGGAACCGCTGTCAACATAATATTCTCCTCCGTTGAAACCAAACTAGGAATGACACTGCAGAAATCAGCAATCCCTATCGGAGGGGTGCCTGGACCATAAAGTGCTTGATAGAAATGAACAACATGATCTGCGATAGCTTGCTAGTCAGATAAAAGAGTAGCCCCATCATTCAAGTAATTAATATGAGCCCGGGCTTGTTTCTAACGAGCATATGCATGGAAAAAGGAAGAGCACTTATCACCCTCCTTAAGCCACTTTACCCGAGCTTTATCTCTCCAAAAAGATTCCTCACAACGCAAAGCCTCAAGAACCTCAGCTTTTGCCGCCACCTCCGCTTCAAATAATTGATCAGGACACCCATCAGAAGCCAACTGCTGCTGAATGTCTGCAAGCTTGTCACGGGCAACCTTTAAATTTTGATGCACATCCCCAAACACTTCAACATTCCAACGCTTTAGACACAATTTCAAAGCCTTTAATTTTTGGAGCGTAACATACATGGGACACCCAATCGGAACAGTCAAACTCCAGCAATTAGCCACCACATTCTTAAAAGAAGAGTGAAGAGACCACATAGATTTAAACCGGAAAGGTTTTGGGCCACTGATAGCCAAATTAGTGGCCGTAAAAAGAAGACTATTATGATCAGAGACAACCCTTGGAAGAGCCATGCAACTTGTATTCGGAAAAGAGTCTAACCACTTGTCATCACAAAGAGAACGGTCAAGTCTTCTTTCCATATGTTTTCGACCTCGGCCCTTAGACCAAGTAAAGAAAGCTCCGGAAGTGTCTAGATGGGTAAACTCACAACGATTCATTGCATTTCGGAAATCATCACAAGAACTCCTTACAGGTAGACGACCCCCTGTACACTCATGAGCACCCAAAACAGCATTACAATCCCCAATTGCCATCCACGGGGACACAGTGTTCTGTCGTAATTGGTATAGATCGTCCCAAAGTTGCCTACGCTTCAAGACTGTTGTAGCTGCATAAATAAAAGTGTATTGGGCCAGAACTCCATCTATAGTGAACTGTGCGGTAATATGTTGCTCTGAAGGGAGGATAAGAGACGGAGTCGGACACTGCAAGGAACTTAGAAGCCATATATTCGGTATACTAGCGCCACGGTTATTCATAGTAATTAACTGTAAATTAAGAGAACTCCAAAAAGAAGCAGGAATTGAATGGAAGTCAACCATAGGTTCAGAAATACATACCAAATCTGGATGATGTTGACGACAAATGTTTGCCAGTTCGGATTGGGAATCATCATTACCGATTCCCCGAATGTTCCAATATAGTACTTTCATTGGAGACGTTTGGACTTCACACGAACCCTAGCAGGGTATGGCGAAGCACGCACATGAGACTCCCCAACTTGCACTAACTTCTTCTCGCGAGCCATAGCTTTTTTCTGTGAATTTGTGAGCACAGGAATAAAACCTTCAATGTCCTCACCATTGGCGTATCTAGCAATTGCATCCATCTCTAGCACCGCCCTTGGATCCTTAGGCATGAATCCTGGAGGGTGATCATGCAGCTCACCGCTCACTTCCTCAATAACGTCATTCCAAGGACGAGGTGCAGAGTTATTAATAGAATCGCTGTCAGATTGACTAGACTCTTGATCAGATTGTTGCTCGACATCCCCTTCATTGAAGACTTTGTCAGCTATCTCTTCAATCAATTCTGTTCCTGCTTCCACAACAATTTGGTTGACAAATGAGGCAATATTCAGAGGGTTTCCATCTTCCTCAGCATCAATAATTGGAGAAGCTGGCACCACCCCCTGATTCGGGATGAGATGCGCAACAGCAGAATCTCCAATCTCAAGGGTGTTGGTGTTATTAGCCATCTGTTCACTGCTTTTCGTGACTACAACATTGGTATGGTTATCGTCATTCGAAGCAACAATCGGAACAGAATTCTCCAATGGAGAAGAAACTGGAGCAGCTATAGGAACCTTCACACGATACTCTTGTCTAGCTGCCTTACGTTCCTTAAGTTTCACAGGAACTTCTTTCAACAGAGCCTCCTGTTTTTTTAATTGCCTGCAATTACCACGTTCATGGCCAATCACCCCACAATGACTGCACTGGGAAGGAAGGTGCTCATACTCAATTCTCACAGGAAAAGAATGATGTTCTCTTTCAACCATAACAGACGTTGGGAGGCCCCCAAGCAAGTTAATATCCACCAAAACTCGAGCATAGTATCCAAAGCGTTGTTCTTTGGTGGCAGCGTCCAATTGAAGAGGAGTACCCACACCATGAGCAATCTCCATAATGTGATGGTGATGCCAATACTCCTGACTGAGGCCATAGATTTTAATCCACACTTGCGCATGGGTTTGAGGCAACACCTCCCCAGGTTTAAAGTCAGGCTGCCATTGAGACAAACGGAACAAACCAAAGGCCAGGGTGCAAGTTCCACCTCCCCATACCTTGAGCATATCAGCCTCAGAATTGAAGTGAATATCAAAGAAACCCTTACCAATAGGGACCAGCCGCCAAGGACCCAGAGGCTGCCATAAAGAATGGAGCGCCTGTTTCAGAGAGTCAGTCTTCAAATGCGTCGTTCCCTTTCGGAGAAGCAAACGGCCGATGAGGTTGGTTCGACACGTTTTGATTTGATCTTGGTAAATCTGCTCATTGATTTTCACATAGACAGTATCACCTTTGAGCACAGGTGTTGATAACTTACTGATTGGAACCTGGGATTCCACTTCTCCAGATAAAACTGAAGCAAACGTTTTTGGTCGGTGCAAATTTGATGGCCCCGGCTTTGAGGGCGCCGGTGAATCTGAGAGGCGATCAAGAAAGCCCCATGGGCAGATGACCCTGGGCTCGTCCATGGCAGAGACGGAGCGGCCGCGGCCGCGATAATCCCTAACCACAAAAAGAAAACCCTTGCTATTCCTTGATTAATGTACCTTTGAAGCAAAGCTCAATATTGGCAAGCAACGAATGCCACCACTAAACCTACTAAACCGAAATGAGTTAGTTGAGTCTAAGTCCATCATGGTCTCTTGTTCTGTATCAGCTGCTAGGGGCGCAGTGAAATTGCGATTGATGCTCTCATTTTCATGCACTGTATCTGAAGCCATAGTGATCCGCTGCGAGAGGAGGTAACCCTTCACGCTTGTACGGATTCCCCCACCCATATCTTCAATGGAAAACTCTGCAAGTCATGCGTTTACCACAATTACATTACCACTTTTGGAACTTAATAACTCGAAACTTATTCTGTGGCAACCAAGACATCCGAAGGCCAAGTAGTTAATAGCAAGCAGTACTAGAGAATTCAAAAAAAAAAAAAAAACCCTGAGATTTATCTTGATCAAAACCAAGAACACATGCGTTCAATTCAGTCAGTAAATCCCATCAAAGTTTCTGGTGTTCCCATCTAAACTTGTAACAAAATTTATCTAGAAAATTACCGGTTGCAGCTTCTTATCACTTCCAACTCCTCTGGTCAACTTCCTGAGTATTGAAGCAGATTCAGTTGTTCAAGGGGAAGCTGGAAATCAAGAATTAGAGATAAAGTGCTAAATGAATTGTAATTTGCATAAACAATAATCGAGAACCTCCTAAGTAAACCAAAGACAGAGACAGCTCTTGAAAAGCTGAGGAGGAGAAAAAGTTGACTTGGACCCGCTCAGTAGCATCATGTTGACCAATAGATTTCAACTGAGGGAGGAAAATTGTTGCATTTCGAACCTTTTTTTTTTTTTTGACGCTCTTTACAGATTCATTTGAAAGTCCAAGCTTCCACCAATGATCGGATTCTGAAGATGTTAAAGAGGTTTGCATGATGTAGTTTCGAAACTCTGTTTCTATCCCAAATAGCCGTTCAAACTAGGAAAATAATTATACAGCATGCATAAAATTATGCCAAGTATGAGAAGCAGTTGTTACATAGCTGGTTCCATTTGCACCTCTGCTGCGATATTTACGACCATTACTTGAACTGGCATGAATATTCTGGTGAGGTTCGTTATGACTTGGTTATGAGACATTGTCACCGGATTCCTGAAGCTCCTCCAAAGCTTTCACCACATCATTCATGTTTGGCCTAAGCTTTGGGATCTGTTGATACGCATAGAAGGGCAAGGTCAGCTGCTTTAAGAGCTGTAGCAACAGAGTACTGTCCTTCAATACGAGCATCGATGATTTGAAGAACTCTGTGTGTTCTGACACGGTCAGAATTAAACCATCGACTCCATTCAACTAAATTATGTTTCCCTGCTGGCTGGCTTGTGTCCAAAGCTCGTTTTCCAGATAGCATTTCAAGCATGACAACTCCAAACGCATATACATCACATTTGGCAGTCAAGTGACCTTCAACATAGCAAAAGGAACGAAACAATGATTACAAACGAAAAAGACTAGGAAAGATGGTCATTCATCAGGAAATAAACACACAAGGGGAAATGAAGGCATTCATGTAGGCACTAGTCATATCAGAATCTTGTAATAAAGGCTATGAAAAATTTAAAAGCTGTAAAACTCAAGACTCATGTAATTCAGATAACTATGGATTGAATTACCCTACAAAAAATTACTAGTTACAAAGTAACTGCTCCTCAAGTCCTGATCACAGGATTGCTGAAGCTTCTCCAATGCTTTTACCACATTATTCATGTTTGGCCTAAGCTTGGGATTTCTTGATAAGCATTGAAAGGCAAGGTCAACTGCTTTAAGAGAACTAGTCACAGAGAACTGGCCTTTAATATGACCATCGAAGATTTGGAGGACTCTGTGTTTTCTGACAAGGTAAGGTTTAGCCCATTCAACTAAGTTCTGTTCCCCCGATGGCCGGTTCTTGTCAAAAACTCGTTTTCCAGACAACAATTCGAGCATAACAGCTCCAAAACCATACACGTCACATTTGGTGGTCAAACGACCTTCAAAATAAACAAAGAGATAAAACAGAGATCAGAAAGCAGCTCACATAACACTTTTGGAATCATTATATACTCTAAAACATAAAAACTAGAGCAAAGAATTGAAACAGCAGAAGCTGGTCATTCATCAGGTAATAGGGGGGTCTATCAAGAATGGAGTGTCGTATCTGGTCCATAATATTTTATTACTCTCATTTCTTTCTTTTCTACAAATGAATGAATGACGGAAACCTGGCCTGCTTAAGAGACGAAAAACATCTGTGGTGACAAATTGCACAGAATATAGATAAAGGTACAAAAGTATTCCAGGGTACATTGCTTCTGTATTTGAACAAAAATATCCTTATACACTAAGATACCTGTAGCTATGTACTCGGGAGCTGCATATCCATATGTGCCCAAGACCCTTGTTTCTAAATACTCTGGAGCTGCATATCCATATGTTCCCATGACCTTTGTTTTAGCACCTGGGTGTCTGATTGATCGCCCATCCATGACCAAACCAAAATCAGCGAGTTTGACTTTGTAAGACTGTTATTTCCAATGAAAAATATGAAGTGAGCAAGTCTACCAGAAATCCAGAAGTCTTTTACAAGCCATAAGACTCAGCACTCAAATGTTTCACTTACTGAATCCAACAGAATATTAGATGATTTGAAGTCACGAAATATAAGTTGTGCTTCATTGTGAAGAAATGCTAGAGCCTTTGCAGCACCAAGGGCAATCTTAATACGAGCATTCCATGAAAGTGGTTCAACTTCAAAGTTGGAACTCCCTGTTCCACAACATTCAAATCCAAACATGTAAGGCATAAAAATTAGACATGTTTGATCTCCTTATTGATGGTAATGCCTTCTTTGAAAGATCAAGTGGCTAGAGGGTGAAGGAAGATCATAACTCACTTCTAAATAAATGATTCTCCAAACTGCCACGGGGGACATATTCATACACCAAAAGCAGTTCGTTATCCTCTGAACAATAGCCTATCAATTTCACAAGATTTGGGTGTCGCAACTGTCCGAGGTAGTAAACTTCTTTCTGATTTAAGAGGCAGTATAAAGTCAACAAATTTATGTCAAAATATTACATGTAGCATCATCACTTATATCTGTAACAAGTACAACTATGAGAAAAATCCATTAAGATTTGGCCTTCAACTACACTCAATTTGATATTAATGTATGCCAGGTCTGCAAATGTTTGATCTACCATACTTGACTAACATGATCAATTTCAGTTATCAAAAGGAAACACCATAGATCAGGAGAGTGCATGTAAGAAAATGAAGAAAAAAGTGATACTCACAGACCATTCCTCCCGACCCTGCATGCTCTCTTGGTTAAGCCTCTTTATAGCAACAGCCATTCCTGTACCAGGCTCGGAAGCTGCTGCTAGTGAATTCTGATCAATCCACCCCTTATAGACAGGACCAAAACCACCTTCACCCAGCACAGTATCAGGCCGAAAGTTCCTGGTAGCAGCTTTCAGTTCATTATAAAAGAAGCTCTTTAGCAAGATCTCAACGTCTGTCCGAGGATTTGAAGGCACTGAGACAAATGATACCTTTGATATTAGAATTTCATCCCGATACAGCAATACATCTAACGTAAGTGGTAAAAAATAGTATCTACGAACAGTCCACCCTTTTGATATACCCTCATTAGTCATATATGAAAGGACAAGGCCGGAAAATCATCTACGAACATTTAATATAACAAACCATTAAAAATAGAGGATGAATAGCAAACATACCTCTGTAAGGCAGGCTCTCAGCTCTGATGCTAGTTCCATTTGAAACCCTGCTCTGGAATTCCACTAAACTATATAAGTGGGGGGAAGAAAATAATACTAGTTAACGAGTTCGGCAAGAAACAAGAATATATATATGCACACAATGCATGTTAAAGAAGAACTACAGAAACTTACTAAATTTGTCTGTAACTAATAGCAAATCATACATGTACAGATTCACTTTTTCTAGCAGCATATACCATATAGGTATGGCTGGCAAGTCACAACATATGGAATGCATTAACCAATTACCAATGTGTGACTTTGATTAATATACCTTTGAAGCCAAGCGCAATATTGGCAAGCAACGGATTACACCACTAAACCTACCGAACCGATATGAGTTAGTTGTATCCAAGTCCATCCTCGTCTCTTGTTCTGTATCAGCAACTTCGGCTGGCTAAGGGCGCAGTGAAACTGTGATGGCTGCTCTCGTTTTCATGCACTGTATCCGAAGCCATAGTGATCCGCTGCGAAAGGAGGTAACCCTTCACGCTTGTACGAATTCCCCCACCCATATCTTCAATGGAAAACTCTGCAAGCCATGCATTTACCAAGAACACATGTGTTCAATTCAGTCAGTAAATTCCCATCAAAGTTTCTGGTGATCCCATATAGACTTGTACCAAACAATTTCTAGAGAATTACCGGTTGCAGCTTCTGATCACTTCCAACTCCTCTGATCAACTTCCTGAGTATTGAAGCTGATTTAGTTAGTTCTCCAAGGGAAGCTGGAAATCAAGAAACAGAGAAAGTTGTTGTGATCCCCTCAATTAGCTTGTAGAATAAGAATTCGCTCTGGGAAACGCCGGAAACGAAACGTATCCGAGATCGTGGGGCATTACTGACCTTTTAGCTTAGTGAATCAGCTCTTTCGCAAATGGCAGCCTTGTTGCTCCAGTTGTCCTCTTCTGCATTGTTGAAGCGAGTTGCGGCTTTTCTGATCACTTCCGACGACTCTGATCGACTTTCCTGAGATACTGAAGCTGCTTCAGTTCTTCAAGTGAAGCCGGAAATCGAGAAACATACGAGGGGACCAGAGACTGAGACAGCTCTCGGAAAGCTGAGGGAGGAGAAAGAGTTGACACGTTCTCAGCTCTTACAGAATTGTTGTTCTGTTTAAACCTTTTTCTTTTTCGTTTTTTTTTCTTTTCATTTCTTAATACACCTATTACGAAAATTTTATTTGATCTTCTAATTCTTCCCCTCTTGGTGTTTTTTGTGTTTCCAGAGTTCCTTTCTTCGTTTTGTTCTCTACATTAAGTGATGAGTTGTGGTAAATTGTTGATGTTTAGCTATTTTAATGGACATTCCATCTATCAAAGAAGATCAGGGTCTACAGTTTGATGTTGCAGAGTACTAAGCAGCCAAACAATCCTTGTGTTGTGTGGCAGCTAAGCAGGACCTATAATTTGATGTTGCACATTACTACCTGGTCAATAGTTCCTGAGGACTAAACCTCATGATGTTACACGAAACAAAATGCTTTAGAGAACAGTAATGATGAAGACATTCACAGAACAAAAGCTGTACAATAATCAATTATCGTAGTACACATTCATTACTAGATTACAGTGTTCAATATATATATATGCCCTCCTTGTTCTCCTCCCTCTCTCTCCATCGCTCTCTCCCCTCCTCTATGGCATGAAACACCATTTTAATTGATTTGAATCAATGAAAGTAATAGTAGACCATGCATGGATGTCTTAAGAATTTCCGCGCGAGGCAGCTGGCCTGTGAAGAGAAGCTTTTCTTGCATTGCTGGTTCCGTTCATACTTCTCCTTCGATTTTGGGGACCATTACTTGAACTGGCATGGAGATTTTGGCGAGGTTCGTTCTGAGAGGGTCCTGGACCCTCCATGTCTTCAGGTTCCTGAAGCTGCTCCAATGATTTCACCACGTCACTCATGACTGGCCTAAACTTGGGTTCTGTTGATAAGCATCGAATTGCAAGGTTAACAGCTTTAAGAGCTGCAGAAACAGAATACTGGCCGTCAATACGAGCATCAAAAACTTGGAGAACTCTACGTTTGCTGGCAAGGTAAGGTTTGGCCCATTCAACTAAGTTGTGTTCCCCTGTCGGCCGGTTCTTGTCCACAGCTCGTCTTCCAGACAACATTTCAAGCATAACAACCCCAAAACTATACACATCACTTTTGGCGGTTAAATGACCTTAAAAAAAAAAGAAAGATATAAGGATCAGAAAGAAGCAGACGTAATAGCTTGTTTTTATTTCTGGTTAACAAAGCCAATAGCCGTTTACAAAGTTGAGCAAAATAGTAGGGAAGTTTAACTGTTTGGGGGTGAGATGTGTTGATTCTAATGATTTCAAGTAGAACTTACTCTAAAAGTAAAGTGGATTTTTTCATGCAATTATGGGGCTGACAAAAGAGTTAAGTAGGATATCAGGGGATTGGAGAAGGGAAATACTTCAGCTAGTGAGCATAATATATAAAAGCTAATATTGGATGCTACCTTAGGTATTGGGTAAAAGTGAACAAAATCAGAAATCAACCCCTTACCACATAACAATGGAAGATTTCATTGCCCATGTCACTAATTACCCTGTTTCCCACAATGAAATAAGACTTGGCTTTGGTTCAGACTTCAGACCTTAAATATTTTGGTTACGGTATCCAGTAGTCAAATCAGACTCATAAAGAAATGATATATTTAGTTTGTGACATCTGTGCTAACTGCTAAGTCTTCTACAAGAAAGTTAATATGTGCATAATTCATGATTTGACCTTTCTGCAAATTTAAGTACCTGTGGCCATGTACTCAGGAGCTGCATACCCATATGTTCCCATGACCCTTGTTGAGACGTGGCTTCTATCACCTGCTGGTCCATCCTTTGCTAATCCAAAATCAGAGAGCTTGGCATTGTAGGCCTGTTGTTTTGCAATGAAAAAAATAAATAAATAAACAAACAAAAGATTATGAGCAGCCTATCAGAAGTCTTCTAGAAGCCATAAAGTTCAACAATTAAGCATTTCACTTACTGAATCCAACAGGATATTAGAAGTTTTAAAGTCCCGATAGATCACTTTTGCCTCATCACTGTGAAGAAATGCTAGACCCTTAGCAGCACCAAGGGCAATCTTCATACGAAGGGACCATGAAAGTGGTTGAAAGTAAGAAGCCCCTGTTCCAACAACAGGTTAGTCCATCACGTATGTTGATGGTATTGCTTCCTACAGAAGAGTAAATGTCCAAATAATGAAGGCAGTTTATAACTCACTTCTAAATAGATGATTGTCCAAGCTTCCACGAGGCATGAATTCATACACCAAAAGCCGGTGGTCATCCTCCAAGCAATAACCAATCAGCTTCACAAGATTTGGATGTCGGAGCTGTCCAAGATAGTTGATTTCTGCCTGTAGGTCAAGAAGAACCACAAAGTTAATGAATCATTCCCCTCAAATTATTACATGCTGTTTTATCTATTTGTACCAACTATTTAGGAGCAATAAAGAACAAGATTCTGTCATACATTGCCCTTCAACTACAATAAATTGAAAATGAATGTGTTCAAATTTTTTATTGTGCCCTACTCCATCAGTATGAGCAAATTCTAATTTTGAGGATACCAAGAAGCAATGAACAATAGATCAGGGAAGTGAGTGCAAGCAAATGAAGGTGGTAAAACTCACCAACCATTCCTTGTGACCCTGGAGACCTTCTTGGTTAAGCCTCTTCACAGCGATAACAATTCCAGTACCAGGCTTTGCAGCTGTTAATGCATTCTCATCAACCCAGCCCTTAAACACACAACCAAACCCGCCTTCACCCACCATACTGTCAGGACGAAAGTTCCTGGTGGCTGTTTTCAGTTCATTAAAGAAGAAGTTCTTCAAGTTGGAGGACATCAAGATCTCACCCTCTGTTCGAGGAGTTGAAGGCACCGAGACAGATGACACCTTGCTATTAGAGTTCCCTAAACAAGCAACATAAGAGATCAACCCTGAGTACATGACAGATGTAAGGGTTCTAAACAAAACTCTACACCAACACTGCGTAATCAGTAATAAGGCTAATGTTGGTTACCCATTGTCCTTGAAAAGGATTTTAATTAAGGTATTACATGACTTTGAAGAGAAAATGATTAGTTTGATAATAACATAGCATTGGCTCATTCCTTGGAACTTTAGTTCTGTACCACAAATGGTAATCTAAATCTAACATGTTATCAGAGGCTCAGTTAAACAATGTATCAGATTGGAAAGCTATCGTATGGTAGTAGTAAATAATAATTAAAGGGTGTAGTGAAAACCAGCTTGCCCACTCAATGTCATATTTAATTTAATTGATGAAGAATATAAGCTTCATTGAATGAATCTTAGATAATGATAGAAATCACAAAACAGACTGCCTTAGAAATGTTTATTCTCTTGATATTTCTCTCTAGACATGGAATCTAATCCATTTCCTTTTAACAAAAGTAAATAGAACAAAGATCGAATCTTTGAACTCAGAAGTTTGTTCTCACTTTGAACTTGAATATGACCACTAACTAGAACTAAGATTCCAGTTTCTCCCTCTTTATGTCACTAATTTCTGATCAACCAGAGAAGCAATAATTAACAATCATATAAGCAGGACCCAACAGAAAGATCAATGCTGAAAAGCAGATGCTGAAACAAAAAGAACCCAATTTAGAACTGTCATAGACTGTAGAGCCCAATTCATCAAATCCAAGCTAACCAACTGTAATACCCCCAAACTTCATTAACATAGCAACACCAAAAGATTAAAACTTTATGATCCCCATACTTCAATGATCAAAAACAGCTAGTGAAATCAAAAACCCAGTAGCCGAATAAAGTTTCTAGTGCTTGATCAATCAAATCCAAGATAACCAACTTTTAACGTCCCCAAACTCCATCAGCATAGTGATACCAAAAAAATCAAACTTCAATGTTCAGAAGCAGCTATTGAAACCAAAAACCCAGTTGCCAAATGAAGTTTCGGTAGCTAATACACACTGGTGCATGTTTCATCAATCAAAAGCAACCAACTTTAACACTCCCAATCAAAAAAAAAACATCAAAACTTTATCATCAAACCAAAACAGAAACCAGCTCATGAATCAAAAACTACATACCATTATGAAGCGGGCTGTCAGCTTTGATCCTAGAACTAAAGCAGGAACCCATGACAGCAAACCTCAAAGCCCTGTTTCTGTCAAAAAAAAAAGAACAAGAAGAAACAGAGAAACCCAACTAGTGTAAACAAGTTGAGAACAGCAAAAAGTGAAGCCCGTGAATCAAAGATGATATCCTAACACACGTCCTCCCTTTTCCTCTTCCTCTTCCTCTTCCTCTTCCCAGTGTGAAAGCTCGAGCGTTTCTACAACCACCTAACGGTGACCAACATGCGTAACCCGCAATTGAGTGAGGAAAATCCACAAGCTTTGATGAAAAGTTAGGAGGCTTGTGTGGGGTTTTAGGCTTCTGGGAAAGTTCTGTGATTAAAAATTCAGGGACCTTCGCGAAGGACAAAAACAAAATGAGTGGAAGGGTTGACTCGGCCTCCCATTTGAAGTTTCTTTTCTTTATCCGCAAGTTGTAGAGGTTTTAGAGAGAGTGGAAGAGGGTGGATGAGAAATTTTAAGTGTAATAAGTAACAGCTTTGCATGGCCGCAACCTGTCCAATTTTGTCTTGAAATTTTTGGTATAGGTTTTAATCACAAAAGCAAGAATTTAACCAAAAGTAGAAACAGAGAATGTGAACTATATGATGGTGAGCTACTTAGTTCTCAGCCTGGAGTTCGTTAAAGGCGGTGTGAAAACTCGAACACTAGCATATAAAATTACCCATCAAAGATAGAAACACGAGCATACAAGTACCCATCCAAAATAGAAAAAGAGAATCTAGAGTCAGTGTGTAGATGACATTAATAAATTACGTGATGCTAACTTTAATAGATAAATTATTAATGTAGTGTGATAAATAAAAAACACTGATTATATGTCTCAAACAAATCATAATAACCAATAATACATTAAAAATAACGTAATTTAGTAAAACATTTTGTGGTTTATTTACCACATATATTTTACGAATACATTATTTTTGTGGCATGCTATGTTTGCCTTGAATAGATGAAGTAATCTCAACACATGCAATTTATGACTAAAAATGTACAATGACATCGCATCCTGCATTTTAGTGTGAAAGGACGAATTTTACGTGGAAGAAAAACACACAATGTTGGACTTTTCCCAGCCTAACAATATTTAGTTTTGACTATCCAGAGGGTGCAAAAGATATGTTAAACATTAGGGCCTCTATTAAACATTGTGACATTATTGTGATTATAAGATCGCATGCGTTCGGTAATCCTTGACAATCAAACTAATCTTATATTCCTTTGCTTGTGAGTTTTCAGCCAATGTTGAAACAACTCTCATTAATCTTGTATAGTTTATTCCGGATGGTCGTTGGCATAAAAATAAGATTGACAGCAACTCATCAGAAATGGCTCACGGGCGCCGGCGATTCAAAGGGACAGAAGATGTTTTCCGATTACGTCAACGACGGCATACCGAACCTCATCAACGACTTTTGTTTAACATATTGGCTTGATGCATCTATGATTTATGAGACCAGACAACGAAATGTTGGCTATCTTGAAGAGTCCTCACGAAAGAGTAAAAAAGAACCACTACCCTTATAGAGGCATCAGTCAGCTGCAAAATCTGGACCAAGATATTTTGGGGAAACAAAGCGCAATCTGGATTTACAGAAGATAAGAAAGTGATGATGACTCCATGTACACCAACACGCCATCAAACCATAAAGCTTGAAAGCCTTTCACGTAGAACAAAATGATTGGCTCAGTTCTTTCAAGCAATTACGGATTCCTTTCAATTAAGAAAGAGAAAGTTGCTACATCTGATCATCAATCTCCACTGACTTCACATTTTGTTTTGATCCCAAATCAAAAGCTTGCGCAAAAACATTAAAAGCACCGAAACTGTAGATTGTTCATACAGGGAAAACCCAGAACCGGGTGCTCATCAGAATTACAAAGGGCATAATTATTTGTAAAATTGTACGGACATGAACATGAGATTTGAAGTCACCAAACTCTCCCTCAAGTACCAACCCTCTAGGCTTTCTTCACCTCAGCTGCGTTGATAATGTCAATAAACTCGGGCTGCAGAAAATAGTAGCAAGGGAACAGATGTAAGAAAATAAGATAAGAAGAACACTTTTCTTGACCAAAGGAACAAGATTAACATGTAACATCCACAGGCTCAATTATCATTACCTTTAGAGAAGCACCACCAACCAAAAATCCATCGAGATCAGGCTGACCTGCCAACTCCTTGGAGTTTGCACCATTGACGGAGCCTGAGGAATTAAACAAGTGATGAGAACGCGAACAGCAAAACTACTTTTAGAAGAGTTTCACCATCACCATCCATTAAAAAGAAAAAAGAAAAAAAGTATCCAAATAGAGTCAATAGCATGCCCAATGCAATTTTCAACCGCAAGATCATGAATTCTTAGTGAGAGAAAAACATACATCTTTGATTCATCATAATAATTAAGAAGTAAGAAGATTATACGAGAGCAAAACCATAGTTGAATAAAACTCATCAGCTAACAGATATATAATACAGTTGCTTCTAATATATGCAGAAACACGAGAGAAAACTAATTGAACAAAGGACAAACTACACAAACAGATAAACAGAAAGTTTATGTGGTAGAGATTCATAACAGCACCTCCATATATGATCCTGGTTGATGCAGCAACCTCAGGACTTGTGTTTGCATGTAGCCATTTCCTCAATTCACAATGCACCTGTCGTAAGGAGACAAGTACTGTGAATAAACTGACATAGCGGAATCTGTTGCAGTGAATAATACACATGTCCAAGGAAATCACCAAGAAAGAGGCAGGTAACAGCTTAGAAAAACTTGTTCACTTGAATTCCATTTACAATTATACCCATAAATACAATAAAAAGCAAAACACAAGACAAAGGCAAATCTAAATCCACAAAACAGAGTAAGGCATAACTTACTTCCTGGGCCTGAGCTGGAGATGCAACCTTCCCGGTTCCAATAGCCCATACTGGCTCATAAGCCAAAACAATGTTGGTCCAATCTTTCACTTTCTCTGCAAATAAAAACAACATTTAAAATCAATCTTAACAAGGAAATCAAAGTTCTAAAGAGTATCTGCAAAATGAGCCTCAGAGGGGTTTTGATTCATACCAGCAATTGCCTTGGTTTGTGCAGCAACAACTTCAACAGTTGATCCAGCTTCTCGCTGCTCAAGAGTCTCACCAACACAGGCGATCACCTTCAAACCTTGGGAAAGTGCATAAGCAACCTTGTCCCCAACAAACTGAAACAAAGTGTTCAAAGAATGAGAAACTATGTTGTTAACAACAGGCAAAGATAACCACTGTCCAGTGATAAGCAATAGATTAAATCCAAGGGCAACACCATATAGATGTACATACAACTTCTACAAGGGGAAGAAATTACCTCATTGGTTTCACCCAAAAGAGCTCTTCTTTCGGAATGACCAAGGATGACCCATGGAACCTCAAGATTTTTAAGCATCTCAGCACTGTATACACACAGCAAATCAGCTTGAAGTTACTTAACACGGTACATACAAGACTAAAAACTTTTCAATCAAAGAATACATAAATGCAAGCACACTATACACATATTTGTACAAATCTAGCATGCCTAACAGTTTCCAACTATAGTAACAACATTATCAAACATTCCAAACTATGAATACATAATCTAACTCATTATAGGGATAAATTGATCCAACCACGAAAAGTACCACAAGACAATAGTTGCATCAAGATCAAGTCGACATAAAAGTCACTACTAAGTCATGAACACACACCTAACTTCACCAGTGAAGGCACCGCCCTTCTTCACCCAGCAGTTCTGTGCCGCAACCTGGAAATCTGGCCTCAACGTGCTCTTCACCAATGGAAGAAACACATACGGAGGACTAACCACAACCTCTGCATCAACATCAACACAGTAAAAAGAAAAAATTAACAATCAAATAACTCGTACAGATCACAGACTCACACTTGCTCCAATCCAAATCTGACCAATTAAAAAAAGTAAAAACTCACAAATCTAATCCAACTAGTAACAACTAGCTAATCAGAGAATTTACTCACCCACGCAATCTGGTGACGGCACTTTTCCATCATTGAGCAAGTTCACGATCTTCTTCACCTCATCGATTGTTCCATTCTGCACTCAGATTCAACTCACACATAAGCACATAAACCCTAATTTGATCAAACTCAAAGCGAATAACGAATCAGATACCAAAAACCTAACGATCGGCTAGGCTGATCGGTTTTGAGTGATCGGAATCTCATTCGCGGCGAAAACAAACAGATCATAATAAGAGGGATCGGGATCGGGATCGGAGACTTACGCATTTCCAGTTGCCGCCGACGAAGAATTTCCGGCCCATTTTTTTCTCGAAGATTAGATTTCTCGGTAGTGACGAGATAATGGCTAAAGACGAATAGAACTGAAGGAGTGTGATGGCTTTTTCTCTGTTTTTATTTCGGCTTTTTCTTGGTGCGCAAGGGGTGATATTGGATTGGGCCGGCGGGCCCACTAGGTGGTGAAATGACGGTTGGGGGTTAAGGATCTAGAATATTCTTGGAGTAATAGAGTGAGGGAGTGAGGGGTATTTTGGTCTGTTTAGATATTTGTATTAATTGAGTAGAAAAGTGACTTCACTGGCGCACGGGTTCTCTTTCCTGCGTCACAAAACGTGGTTGGCTATTAGCGGATTAGGTGGAGCCGAGGCGAGCTGAGTCCACGGATTCCTACCAAACCTTCTATATACGGCCCATCTTGTTCAATGTACACATACGGCCCAACGGCCCAAAAATAATCTCATTATTCTGTCCGTTGGAAAAACGTGACTGTGAGCATGAGAGGTGCAAAAATAATCTCATTATTCTACCGTTTTACCACGGTGAATAATGTAACGTTAATTCCAACCTAGAAAAAAAAGTTAAAAGGCGAACTCATTTCCCGCCATCAGAGGTTAGGGTTGATAAATACCAATTGACCAAAAAAAACAAACAAAACACACTAGTCTGTGGAGTTCCAGTTCTCTAGCCCCTAATCTCCGACCCTCTTTTGCCTCTGTTGAACTCAAATTGCTTCCGAATTGGTCTTAAATATTCATCTCCATACTAAACTAACCAATGGCTGGCCAATCTGACCCTCATCTTTCTATCTTTTCCGCCGAAGAGGTTCATCTCTCTCTTACTATGTGTTTAATTGCCTCGATTGTTAATGCGAATTCATTTCAAAATTTGAAATGCCCAGGTTGAGTTCATGGCCGAAGACGAGTTGGTGGAGATTGTCCCCAATATGAGAATGGACAAACTCACTCTAATCTGTGTATGTTCTTCAGTTTTTACATGTTGAGTTGGTTTATGGAGGTTGGTAACTTTTTTTCACTGCTTACAGGGAGATTTTGGTCCATTTTTCCCTCAAATGCCTGCCCAAGTACCGCTGTGGTTGGCGATTGCGTTGAAGAAGAGGGGGAAATGTACAATTCGGCTCCCAGATTGGATGTCGGTCGGTGAGTGTTTACTCATTAGCATTTAGTTTGGTTTATGATGCTGATTGTCCGGGAATTTGTGAGAAATCCACTTAACTAGATTGTTTGAGCTTGTAAATTATGCTATTGAATGCGGATTGATTTGGATTATAGCTGTAAACTTGTTCTCGTTGACATTTCCGAGCTGCTTGTTAATGCAAATAATTTGAACAATGTTGCGTATTGGATGCTATAGATTACTTGTAGGTATGTTGGAATAGTTTATGGGACATTGATAGGACTTGTATATCATTTCAGAAAGAGATGACCGATTTGCAGTGATAATCAAGTCACTAATGACTTGGTGCAGAATTTTTTGTCTCTGGTCACTCAACCTGTGCTGTTGGAATGTATTAGAGTTGTGTTGGTTTATTTATGTTATCTGCAATCATGGCAGTGTTGAGAATTAGGGATGATTGGGGATGGCATTTAAGTCACTGCTTAGATTTCTTTTAACCAATAACCGATTCAGGACATAATGTGTTAGTTTATATGTGGATCCGATCTCAAAACCAGTTAGATCATTGCCAAAAGCAGTTATCTCTTTTTAAAACTATGTCTTCCCTATATATCATTTTACTTATTGTATTTTCACTTATCTAACAAACAATCATTCTGGATTTCATTCCTTCGTGTATTCAAGAATAAGATATACTAAGATCAAAGTCAAAAGTAGAGGAAGAATACGGGGAGGTTTTTCTAATTGAACTTTCTTTATTGGGACTAGAAAACTTGAGCCAGACTTTGGAAGCAGAGCGTGACTCTCAGGAATCCTTTCAAGTCCTACCTTTCCATTATGTTGAAATTTCAAGGCTTCTTTTTGATCAGTAAGTACAAAAACTTTATACGACATCTATGTTTTACAGTACAAGTGTTTTGATATCAGCTGCCATTTTTTTTATACAGTGCACGCGGTGATATTCCTGATGTATATACGGTAAGTTGAAGACTATCATGTAACCTTACTGAATGGTTCATTGCTATTTTCACAAACTTCACTAACACTCTTTCTAATAGGTGAGGTCTCTTATTGAAGATATTAGGGATGTAAGGTTTCATAAGGTTGAGACTAGCTTGGAATCATTCGAGGATGCTCGCTCTTCTGCAGTGAAGGTATGTTTTTCCTTATCGTGCTTTTGCCTGAGCTAATTGAAGTACTGAGAAATTTCATTGTAATGGGACCTGTAAACTATTTGATTTGAAGTCCTAAGATTAAAAATCCCTTTGGACTAAGCTTTTTGGCATCCTGGGATTGAACAGTTAAATTTTTCATTGTTTGTTTGGATGGATCAATATGTAAATGTGGGATGGTTGGTAATTTCTCAACTGAAGCGTATCTTTCATTTCAAATTTGAATGAAATATTTAATGTTGTTCCAGAAGGCATTGAGTGTGTCTCCATCTTAATGAGAAGAGCATTGAGTACATCTATGTTAAATGTAGTGTTACTTACCCTCTATGATTTGTGTTCCGGAGTTAATTTCATTTGCAATTGCAGGTTAAAAATCTTTCTGCCATGGAAGTGAATTTAGTTCGTCCATTTGTCGGGAGAGCCTTACAGGCATTTTATAAGCATGGCAGTCCAGAGCTGGTTCCAAATCCGGAGAGAATGCCTCCCAGACGACCACAAGCAACTGATAACATACAGAGAGTAAGTGCTTATGTGATCCACTCTTTTGTTTTCTTTCCTTAGTAGAATTGAGGATGGTGAAGTGACCATTTATTGTAAGAACTAGTATATCCGTGCTATATTTTTCACAAAACTCAGTATCAATTTGAGTGATGTGTTCTTCACATCATAGTCAGAATTTGGTTATTTCATGAAATTCTTACTAGATCCTGTATATAAACACACACACACACACACATACATCCAGGAAGTATGTCCTTTACGATCCAAACTCTTTTATTTCTTTTGTTAATAGAATCAAAGAGGTGAAACTGTACTAATGACCACTTGTCTCATTAAGCATAAGTGACGGTGGTATATGTTTCACAATGCTAGTTACCGTTTTGATTATCTCGTGCTTTTGATGTATGTTTCTTGGATATTCATGTCTCACCAAAAAATGCCAGACTATTAAAGTACACATACAGAGGCACAGATAAAAAGACAGTTAATACAATTTCTGACTATATATTCTGCCTTTTCAGCGACCTCTGCGGAAACGGTAGATGCTCTCATGGTGTCAACAGGTACCTTTTCATTCCGCCAGAAACACTAATTAGCTCACCAGGAAAGTAGTGATGCTCTGACCAACATGTTAAGCAGGATCCTTGTTGTAGTTAATAATGCTTTCTATTAAAGTTACTAAAATTAATACAATTCATTAATTTTATGTTCATTCATAGTCGTAAATGATCCATAGTTGCCCTTTTCCTTTTTATGATGCCTATTGTTTGTCATACTCCATGTCTGTCACAATTTTGTGACTACATGCAGATTATAGGCATTGGTACATCTGCCATTCTGCCATGATCATTTCAATGAGTTTGTCTAAATTATTCTTGTACTATATCTAGCTTTGCATAGCTACCTTTGATTACTATGTACTATAGCATGTGTTAGTGATTGCTTGACATTTGATGCATATAAAATGAATACCTTTTGCAGCAGCTTCCATTTTTTCCCAGTTAATGGATGTTTCTGACTTATCAACACCACATGAGAAGCATTTATTCTCTTTCCCTATTTTCAATTAAATTAACTTTTTGTTGGCTTCTTTCACTGCAAAATTAAATCTGGTCCTGAAACTAGATTATTGATGCTCTTCTTGGATATGAAGTTGCATGTGAACGAGTGTTCTTTTGCCAATCCCCCTGTGCTGGGAAATAGCTTCTTTTTTCTTTTTTTTATGGTGAATCTGGGAAATATCTTTAGGTGGGGACAATTTGCAATACCAATCTGTTTTTGATCATGCATTCACCAAAATACACAAGAGTTGAACATTCAAAAGAAAAGAAAAAAGAAGACAAGTGCTTGCAGCATCTACCTCCTTTTATTTATTTTATTTTTTATTTTATGTGTATATATAAATATATAATATCTATATATATTTATATTACTATTCCCTGGCAGCCTATATTGAGTTCTAGAGTCATCATAGAGAATCTTGTTTACAAATACAGGATGGACATTTGGATATTCCTTGGTGTCCCAAGTAGATTGAGCCATAACATGCCTCATGTTCCCTCTGTCTCCACTCTTAATCAAAGAGGTATGGTATTAAATAGTCTTTCTGCCACATGCATTTGGTTGTCTAGTTTTGGTGTTCATTGTTAGGCCAACATATACAACCCCTAGACAGAGGGGACTGATGCTGCATATGCCTAACCCTAAAGAAACCCCCTTCCCTCCCAGAAAATGCTGAACCTGTCTGGCAGTGCTTCTGTAAGAAGTGCTTTTACAGTTTTACTCGATAGCTCTTCTGCTCGAAGCATATATGTGCTTTTTTCGTTGGAAAACTAAGTGCTTGAAATGCACTTGGAAGCACTACTGGGGAAGTGCTTTTACTTTCAGTCTGCCAACCAAAAAGGGTTTAAAGTGAGAAACCCTTTTACCCTAATTCTGGATACAGTTCATGGGTTTGGCTAAATAGTTCAAGTTAAATGCTTTAATCATGTGTGAAAATTCATCAGGAGTAGTTGGTTGTCGAACTCAATTTTTAAAAGTTGCTTCCTGCTGTGGTTGTGATTCAACATAGTTAGTCATCATAAACTAATCTGTTGTATAGAACTTTGGATATATGCTAGTTTGTTGCACAAGCCTAGTTCTCATAAACAATTTCCCAAGTATTTATTTTATGCATCAATTATTTGATTCCAGGTCCACTTCCCCAATGATCTTTGCAATCATTAGATTCCCATTGATCTTGTAGGGCAGAATTATCTGGATTTCTATTGCTACAAGCTTATCCTAACGGAAACACTCAGATTTCAAACTAATAGATGCATCAAGTATTAGTCTATTCATTTCCCTTCAGTCTTTGCATATGCTTTTGCTCCCATGTCCTCCACCTCCAGCCTGGCTTGGCCTAGTTTGTGGGTGTTTTTAAATTTTGAAAATGTTGGATAGAATAGGATTGAATACGATGTGTTTGGTATTATGAAGTCAATGGTAAATACATTATAGTTTGGTCTTCCCTAGTGTGCTGCTATGTTTAAGGATGTAGCGTAGTGATTCGGTAAACACTAAACAGGGTTTGGTCAAAATCTTACATCTTTATTCAACCAGTGTGGATTGGTAATGATTCATGAACCTGTTCTCTTTTGATATATTTTTTTTCACCTTAATATGCAGCAAGATTAGCAAGTAGCTTGAAGATATTTAATTTGCACACGGCCGTGAGATATTGTTCTTATCCTACATGTTGTTTATGTTGTATATTGACTCTGTGTTCATGATCAACTAGCCCTCCGGGTAGAGATGTCGTTGTACATTAGCTCTACAAGAGATTTGAGGTCGTCTATCACGATGATTGTTAACCAAATATGGCATAGCTCATCGACATGTAGTCAATTTGTTTGCACACAGTTACCTAAGAGTCTGTGTTACATTAATGTCTCAGTACACTGTATATTGACTCTGTGTTCATGATCAACTAGCCCTCCGGGTAGAGATGTCGTTGTACATTAGCTCTACAAGAGATTTGAGGTCGTCTATCACGATGATTGTTAACCAAATATGGCATAGCTCATCGACATGTAGTCAATTTGTTTGCACAAAGTTACATAAGAGTCTTCGTTACATTAATGTCTCAGTACACTATATATTGACTCTGTGTTAGTGATCAACTAGCCCTCCGGATAGAGATGTCGTTGTAGATTAGCTCTACAAGAGATTTGAGATCGTCTATCATGATGAAAGTTAACTAACAAGACACAGCTCAACGACAAATAACTTGTAAATAGGATTCATGTTTAATGCCATGTCATAACTTAACGGTCAGGCAGCGGAAGAACACAGGACGGTTCTTGTTTTTGGGTAAATGTTTAGCAGGATGCTTCCTGGTCCTAGCTAACCGACCATCGAGTACAAAAGGCATGAACAATTTTTGTTTGCTCTCCACACTTGTGAAAAGCATGACTTTGGTTTCGGTCATTTTAGGGTAAGAGCCATCCTTATTAACTCACAGCGTGCCAAATGTCCGCATTCTCTTTTAAAGTAGTCCAACGACAGTGAAAGATACTGCTTCTGAGCGCGTGGTCCCCCTTTTGGCGCGCCCGCGCTTTCCCTTCAAATCATTTTCTAATTCTTTTAACCTGTTGTTATTTTTTTCAGTATGGGATTTAAAATAAGAACACCTGTCAGACAAAAAAAACTACCGTAGATTTTTTATTCTTTAGATAACGTGGTGATTAACACATAAATATTCATATTTCTGTGAAGGGATCTACGCCGAGCATGTCCTAACACAGCTGTCTCAACGTCTTATAAAATCTTGGTTCATAATTAATGATGTTATAAAATTTAAAAATAATATCTAAAACTTTTATTTATTTATTTCGGATACATAGATGAAATGTTCTAAGAAAGAGGTGAAATTCTGGTCGTTGGTTAATTTTTAACTAGTATAAAATAAGTGTTAGTCATGGATCACGTCATCTTCACATAGTTATCTGATCAAAAATGTTTTCAATTCAAGTGGATTGTGACTTGGTCCCCAAGTATGATATAAATCTAAGTTATTGCTGTCACGGTATTCCCATCATACCCTGGATTACCGTCCCGATACAAATTTTCCGCCTTATCCACTGTTGCGGCGTAAACGAGGATTTCGTGGTCCTGAAGTCATCCGGCGAGGCTAGTTCCGTCATTTCGACAAATCTCCCCCGCTCCTTTATATGAAGTCCCATCCCCCTTTCTTTCCGTCCCGTCGTTATTTTCTTCTTCTTAATTCTCCCTTCTTCCGTCGATCATCTCGGAATCAAGGACCTGAGAAATTTCGTTTCCGGAAACGAACAAAAGGATTTTAAAAACCACGTAATTCGAGCAGTTGGGTTAAGTTTTTTCAGATTTCTTATTCTGAATTTCGTGGCGTTTATTTTTGTTGTTGTTGAGAAATTGGGAGCTGAATTTGAGTAAGCTTAGGGTTTTGAGAAGAAGAAGAAGAAAAATGGACGGGGGTTGGGATCTCTAACGCTTAAAGAATTTCTAGAAAAGAGAGACAGCGAAACGACGCCGTGTTAGGGAGAGAGATAGAGAGAGAGAATGGATTGCCGTGTGATAATGGCCGGCGGTGATGTTTGGATGAGAGGTCAGATCGGAGGGGCTCTGAGCCATGAGAGCGAGCACGACCTGGCTTTGATGGTTAGCGACTTCTTGGAGAACGGTAGCGCCGGCGGTGACTCTTGGTGTAGCAGCGATAGCGATTCTGCTCATCTCTCCGATCTTGCTCACCTCGCCGATAAGATTAAGGTACGTTTTATCTCTTTGAATTTTGCGAATTTATTGATTGAAATTTGAGTTAGAGCTACAAAATTTCTTAAATTGCTAGTGTTTTTAATGTTATGAGTAAATTGAATTGGCTAATTCTCAATTGGAGTGTAATTGGGACCATTTCGATTAATTTTCGGCAATTTGATCTTAGTTATGAGCTGAATTTTGCTCTTCCAATTGAGGTTCTTGGTTTTACAGAAGAAAAAACTTTGACTAGTTTACGAAAATTCTTGTAAAGACCTTGGTTCTTGTTTGTTAATTCATCTTCTGCACTAGTCTGGATGAGTTTCTGTTCAATTAGGAGTCTGCAACTTGAATTTAATCAGAAGCGAATTGACTTGTTATATATTCCCAGAGTCAAATTGTGATATTTGGATGAGTTTCTAATATTCAAGAGTCTGCAATTTCTGATTAGTCAGAAGCTGAATTCAGTCTTTTTCAATTTGTTGTTCCAATTATTGACCGTGTGTGCGTAGTTTTGATGATGGTGTTTTGTTGTATAACAGTTTTACAAGTGCTCGGTGGCTCAGTACGAAAGTGATTTGGCATCAGTGGTTCATTCACTTATACTATCCATCAGTGAGAACAATCTTCATCTTGTCAAGTCGGGTCCATGCAATGCCAGCTGCCTCAAGTCAACTCTGGTAAAGCTTCTCAGGCGTTCTGGTTATGATGCTGCTGTGTGTTCGGCTAGATGGCATGGCAGTGGAAAGGTCCCTGGAGGTATATCATTCTTCACTATTGCAAAACCTTATGTTTTAGAAGCATGCTTGTTCTTTCCTACTCTGTGTTTATTATCTGTTGGAAAATAGTCATTCTGTCTGTTGCCTGGTGTTGCATGTAGAGTGAAGCCAAAATATACCATTATAGTCATCCATGATCCCGCTAAATCAATTCTGCAATTAGTTGTTTATGTTTCATTTACACTTCTTATCCAGCTATTGGAAATAGGTTAATGAATGGCTTTTAGGATAGCTGCTTATGCTCAATTTAACTGGGTCTTACAGATTTTTCTGATTTTAATTGAGGATTGTGAAATCAAATTCAGTCGTTTCTGACAGTTTTATTTTCTATCATCTCAGGGGATCATGAATATATAGATTTAGTCAACCACAGCGATACAGAGAGTTCTGAACGTCTCATCATTGATATTGATTTTCGAAGCCACTTTGAAATAACTAGAGCTGTTCAATCATATGACAGGATATTGAATTCGCTGCCAGCTGTTTATGTGGGCTCCTTGACTAGGTTGAAACAGTTTCTTCCGGTTATGGTTGAAGCAGCTAGATCTTCCCTCAAGCAGAACTCGATGCCTCTTCCTCCGTGGAGATCACTTGCTTATTTGCAAGCAAAATGGCAGTCACCTTATCAGAGACACTTCGATCTAGATGAACAGAATGGTAATGGTGTATTCTCTTTTGACCACAAACAATGCAGTGGACATTTGAAGATGCTGCAGTCCCTGCTTCAGTCTGAAATAGAAGCAGCTAGACTGTTAAAACCCAAAAGCAATGATAATAACAGGAGACACAAGCCTGTGCGGAGTTACTCTTTGTTCCGGAATCTTTGAGATGTACAGATTTTTTGCCTTTGAGATGAGATAATTGTACTGCGGCTTTTCAGAATTTTTTTTCCTTATGACATCGAATAAGTGAGAACCAGAATGAAGGGCAGAGGTCCATATCATCAACAAGAATTAGCAATAACCTGAGGCATATACTGTACCGGACACATTTTCATTCTTTTGTTTCTGCTGGGGAGTCTACACTACATTCTTTCACCTACAGTGCACCAACCATCAAGCAATGCTATCTGGTTTTTGGTATCACTGCTGGTACAATCCAGCAGCATTGCCGAACTATTTGGTATCCGGTTGACTATGGTGCACCAGTTTTGTTTTTGTTATTTGATATCTTCTTGAAATGTATCCCTTGTCCTTATTTTTGTTGGCCAAGGAATTTTAGTCATTGGAATCTTTTTTTTTTTTTGTTTCTCTTTGTACCAATGTTGAGTTGCGTTTCTCCCCCAGTCAGAATGTTATCTTGGAGTATAATTTCTTTTTTACACCCAATAAATACAATAAAGTTTATGTGAGATATCTATCATGTTTGTAGATGTCACATTCCCTTTCCCATTGTGTTCATGTTTCTGCAAATCCTGTCTTCCATACTTCATGCTCGATTTTCAGGTTCGGAATATCAGTCCCAGTACTATAAACATGGGCTTGTGATATTGGCCCATTTTACATTCATCCTGGCTTCTGTGTTTTCATTTTGTATAGTTTTCAGGTATGGTGAGCTATCCTTGGCAACTAGGTAGGTGCTTATCTTTGGGAATATGGAAGTTGTTTCTGATTCAGTTTCAGTCTCTTGTACAAAGAAACTAAACATCTGAAAATTGGTTGAACACGTTGCAAAACAATTGCATCACTCTTCTTACCGAATTTGCATAAACTGAGTCTAAGACTAGTTGTTATATACGCAAATGTGTTCTGCAACACAATTCAATTATCTATAAAGTTTGACACCAAGATGAAATGAGACCTCCAAGTACCCAATAACACCCAATTGCATTAGATCGATGCTTTGTGACTTAATATAAATATGAGTAATGAGACTTGACGCTCGCCCTAAAAACGTTTCATCTAGTGTGGTGGAGGCTGCAATTGAGCCTTTTGATGGAGGCTGCAACGTGCATCACTGTGTAGCCTCCTACTGTAGGTAGTATTGGTATGTTAGAAGCATGCATGTTTAGAGCTTTTAAGCTACTGTAGGAATAGCGTTCGAAATGACTTTTTGGGAATTGTTTGACACCAAAAGTACAAGGGGCAGGTGGGATGTATGAAGTAATATGTCACTTGTGTCTGGTTTTTTTTTTTTTTTTTTTTTTTTTTTTTTTTAAGCTAAAGGGAGTGTCAATCCATTATATAGAAAAGAAGGTTACATCATGTGCATGACTCACCAAGCCCACACCCAATCAGGAAACTTTTCGTCGCCTCCTGCACTTGCTGGACGAAGACTGTACGTCTTTGATCTAGTCACCAGCGCCGCCTTTTCTGATGGCCGAGCCTTACAGCACGAACGAGCAACCCTAATCGTAGATTCAGTTAGATACCTCGTCTTCTCCCTCAGTCGAATTCACGGTGAATTCATCTTCGATGGATATAACCGAACCAGCCGTGTCTGAGACCTTTGAACCATTTTGGTCGAGAATTTGGTGCCATCGCTGGAGAAGAGACTGCCGCAGTATTGGTGCATGTAACTGATCGATCATTAATTTCGCTTATGAACTTTGTATTTGCTCGTCACTTGTGTGTTCTGTTAGAAGGAATTTAATTAGACCATTCTAGTGTTTGTTCACTTTGCTGCATGCATGTAACTGATCCTCAATTTTGCTTATGAATCTGTATTTTCTGGCTTATCAGTTTTCATTCTTAAAAAGCATGCAACCATACATTTTCCTAAAAATGAAATATATAATCTCGATTTATAAAAATTGTATAAGATCTCTTTCAGGTTTCAGCCAGCCCTAGCAGCTTCCAGTGCCATGGCTTCCTTGGCTTTCTTCAATCTAGTGTATTGTTTTCCCGACCGATCATAGTAATACTGCAATATATGCAACACCAATTTATCAGTTTCAACTTGCATAACTTACTAATGGAATTTATAGTTTTCATTTTTGGATTTTCTAAAAGCCTACGAAAATATATAAATACAGTACCCATTAATATTAAACTAGATTGATATACAACATAACTCTATGGCTAATTAATATACAACATAATATTTACTCGTGCGTTTAAATACACTTTACCCGTGCAAAGCAAAAGTCGAACAATATTTACCCGCGTAAAGCAAAAGCCGAACAAAATAATTAAGTTTCTATATAATTAAAAGAATCATTTCATAAGTTCGGTATTATTGTTAAAATGACCTCCTTTTCTTTCAATTACCCGCGTAAAACAAAAACAGAACAATATAAGTTTCTATATAATTAAAAGAATCATTTCAAAAGTTCGGTATTATCGTTAATATGACCTTCTTTTCATTTTTGCAAGTGCACTGATACTGTTAATAAATGTAAACACTTGTCTATAAAAAAAATTTAGACAATTTCAATCAAATAACTACCTAGGACAATGATTGTGAAAGGAATTAAGTAAGAAAAAAAAATTCCGATTGTTGCTTCTCTCGATCTCTCAGAACAGTATGTTCTCCTTACTAATAATTAAGTTCAAGCTTGTTTGCTGGTAGACCAGTCTAACCTGAATTCTGAGGAAATTTGTTTTACAAATTTCTTTTCAATTTTCATAGATCTAATAGCAAATTCAATTCATCATGGACAATGATTATCATTCAAATAGAATATATATATCATTTTCTTCTTTCTTTATAACATCTCAAAGTTTTGATAAATCTAAAGAGAAAAAAAATCACCAAAAAAACATGCGATTGCATATATGCTTGATCCCTACAAACACAAGTGCTTGTCATATAAGCAAATTGAGGATCTAGCTTTCAATAAGAAAAAACCAAAGCAAGGCAACGAAAAAGACTAGATAATTAAGATTACTTTGTTGAAATTTTAAGATGATAAGGTGATCGGTGTACACACCATGTAGATCCTTCCATGCTCCATCTTTCTCCTTTCGGCTAGCCATCCTCTTCGAAGAACAGATTCGAATCCAGCACTCTGATACCCATATATCTCTGATTTTGTCTCAGGCTGCTTCTTGGTGCCTTTCTTAGGGCGTTCTGTCACTCTTTCCCACGTCTCTTCCGACTCTATATCTTCAAAGCGGAGGAACACCTTCTCCGCTTCTAAGCCTCGCCGATAAGCTGCTCGACTTGACTCTCCTCTTTCCATGTTGATGTTCAGCAAGACTGAAGAGGGCAGATATGTTTCAGAGCAAGGGTTGGCGAGAGAGCTATAACCTGAAGGTTTATTTATGTTTACAAATGTGTATATGTGGGCATTAATTGTATTTACTGGCGTATGAAAAAACTGTGTGCGTCTCTGTGAGCATAATATATACACTGCCAAGGTGGTATACAGGTATGAAGTCTAAGTTTAAACTTTGGTCAGCAAACCACATTTAGAGAAAATTATATAATTAGGTTTTTGCATCCTTAATTCCTTTCTGTTTCTTTGCTAGTTACCTCCAGTCAGCTCACCACATTGCTGAAAGGGGTAGCCAAGAAATTAAAGAAACAAAGAAGCAGAAAAGGAGGTAACAACTCAGGTAAGTCTGGTAACCATACTCTAACTCTTACTTCTTTCTCTTTGCACTTACAGTTGATAGAATAAGTGACGCATGATTCCTTATGTTTACACCCGAATTAATATTTTACTGGACAGTAATTGTCTAAGTGAATATTAGTTAAATTTATGGTCCACGTCATACCGGCGAGCCCGAAATAATGGGTTTACAAGTAACGGCCCGCCAGAAAGTAATGCGAGCTGGACAGTCCGCGTTCGAATGGACTCCGCGTAACAGACTGCGTACAAGAGGAGTTTAGTTGTTGGGGGAACACCTCGCCCCGACTTAGCATCGTACCCCAACTTGTATATACAAGAGCACGTGCATGGCTTGTGGTCCTTTAATTACATAAGCATCTTGACGGCATCTTGATGGAATCTCGCCATCGACCTGGCAGCCTCGCCCCGACTGTGTGGATTGGCGCGACCTCGCCAGTGTTTAATGAGGAAAGCATCTCGATCGTATCTTGAAAAGCATCTCGACGCTGGCTCGGGGGTACCTCACTACTGAATGCTTGTTTAATTGAAGGTGAGGGCATCTGTCTTATCCTTGGTTGAATAAAGCAGAAGGGAAGGATGATTGGTTGATTTTGTACGTGCATGGCAAGGGTTCTTATCCCATGCAATAGTTATCCAATAGTCATGTGAAGCATACCCAGACGTGAAGCATGTGATTACTCCTAATTCTAGTTGATTAAGAAGATATACATGCAAGCTGTGCATATCTACTTTGCATTGCACGTCAGAGTTCTAGTATTCAAGGGCACTCATACAGTGCTTAGAAGGAGCATATGTCCAAGAAGTGTTCTAGGCAAACTCTACTGTTTAGAACAAAGCGACGACCACGAAGTGATTTACATCGCCTACGCCACATTTATCGTTGAAGACTCCTACAAGTCTTTAACATGTTTTGGGCCAATACATGTGGCCCTAAGTAATTCTATATAAAGAAGCTCCACGGCTTACAGAAGGGACAACAACAACAATTACTCAACAACAAAACAACTTTCAACCTAGTTGAACTCCTCGACCCAGTCGAACCTCCAGACGCTCCCCAGAGCTTTTCTTTCGTTTCCCCGTACGCTCTCCGGAGCTTTCTCCTCTTTTTTTCTCTCATTCCCAATTGAAGCTCTACTCGATCCTACATCGAGTATCGATATTGTGACGCTCAGGCGGACTACTGTAAGTCCTTGCCCAGTACGCAAGGCGAATCTGAAGAACCCTGCGGTGGAGTTGGTGCTCTCTCCATCCTCAGTCGCTTGATTAGAAGCAGAAGGCTAAGCGCACCCCGCTACTACAACCACTACATTCCGCGTCCGCGCGGTGGCACGCCCGCAACAACTAAAAGAGACTTTGCTCGCCCAGACTTACTGGTGTGGCCAAAACACCTTGAGTTGAACATGCATGCTCACGATGCTTAATTGTATTACATTCACATCAGATGCTTGTATCAATCCCATTGTGTACTTGAAGTACGAACATGCCAAACCAAGGTGCATTCCAAATTTGTAACTAAATTATAAGATTCAAGAGGTCATGCCAGAAATAAGAAACCACCAGCAAGTATTTATAAAAAAAACACCCTCATGTATAAATAACTAAGTTTCAAAGACTTGAGCTAGATGCAGGATCATGTCATGCATGTTATTAAGCATAACATAGGCCAGGAGGTCGCCTGAGAACTCCTACTTGTACAACAACGTACACTAAGAAGAATACAACGATTTTGACCCCTCCTCAGTCGACCATCGGAGCTTTCCCCTTCTCACCAGAATCCAGAGAGGGCGGCGGATTGTCTTCAACTGTAACAAAAGAGAAATACTTGTAGTGAGTGTGCGTGCATATATATGCTTTCATGGGTTGTCATTAATTGATAACTGATTGTAAAAGCTGATAAGAGAAGATAGAAAAAATACGAGTGAAAATGTGGTACCTTCTCTTGTTTCCATATCTTTATACGCAGCCTTTGCTATATGCTTCTTCGGGTACATAAACCCCGAGGGGTCATAATAGTACTGCAAATTTACATATTCATCACATGTTAAACCATCAGCTAGTGATATATAACTAAATACTGGTATAATGCTGAGTGACATAGTATACGATACGTATTTGTTCTAACAAAGACATATATAACTACAAATGATTATTGTCTTTAGTTATTGTTTTCACGCTCATCCATTTTCAATTGCATTTGACGGCCCAATAATGAACAATTAAAAGATAAGATCTTAATTTGCAGCTTAATCAGCTTATTCTCCTGCATGTAATATATTAGGATTCCAATATATTATATCATTTTTGTACGAGTACAAGCATGAAGGTCTAAGAAAAACTATCGTCCTAACATGTTTTTTTATTTTTTCCAGTTAGCTCTAATAAGTACGTAGTCAACTTCAACTATTTTTTATGTCCTTATGAAGTAGAGTCATATGATGTATTTCGATATTACCTTTGTATTTTTCTTAAAACAAAGAACAAATCTCTTCACAATTTGTTAAGAGTATTATAAACAAGCAAATCTAACAAATATTAAACCCAGTAACATCTCAAAACCTCAGATCTGAAAAGACTCAAAAGAGTGTGACGAAGAAATGAAGGAACTATAGACCCAAGAAAAACTAAAAGAATAAAAGAAAAACAAACAAACAACGAATGAAAGATCAAGCTGCTACGTGATGGCATAAAATGAACCACCTACCTTGTATACCCTTCCCGATGGCATGACCCTTTCCTGGACAACGCATCCAGGTGGTAGCCATTCATACAGCTTCTTCTTGCTTTTGTGGGATTCGCTGCTGTAGTCCTGAAAAAAGATTTCTGCTCTAGGATTCTTAGGGAGATTCTTCCATTTCATTCGCTGTGTTTTGATAGTGTGAATGGTTGCTAGGCTGAGTGGATCTATAATCTGATTTTCCTCTTCCATGTTTTCTCTCCCTAGCTAGCTATATTTCTTCCGCAATTTTATATATCTGGTCTGTCTTAAAGGTGGTCATATCGGCTATCAGGTTTGCCCTTAAATAATAATTCGGGTAATAATACATGGTGCCAAGGGGAGGACGTAATTAATAAGTTTCATTTATAAAGGAGGTCCTAAATTTTATGTATTGGTGCACAACTGACTGGATATATAAGACCCTGCTTTGGTTTGGTGTACTGCAAGCATAATTTGAAATAAGTATTCATTAATATCAACTGGTTACATAAGCTAGATTAATCCATACATGAAACACACTTATTCAACTTCATTCACGTTAATTGTCCAACTGTGTAAGATACCTACAGAAAATCAACATCAGTTCCAAGAGTACAACCAAAGGGAATGAAATATACTCACCCAGAATTGCAACATCTTCAGAAAAGAAAAGAAAAAAAGGTTTCGATTTCCTCTGTTCCTTTATTTCCTCTCTCACATTGGTTATCTGTTTTTTCCCGTTTGCTTAAATAAATGATGGAAACGGTTGTGCATTGTTGCAGTTATCCCCTCGTCTCTGCTCCCCTGTTGTTTCCCATTTCTCCCTTCCATCACGAAAGCGTCTTCCACACAGATCTATATTAACGTGGGAGTACAACTGCAAATCAGATTTCTTCAAAAACTGAAGAAATCTAAATCTATTAGATTACTGCTTTACCCTTCAATTATTATTTCAAGGCTTAGTAAGCTTATATAAAGAGGGGCAATTTTAAGGATTAAGATAAATTTAACCATGACAGTTCCATAAGGCAAATTGCCTTAATTAGTAGAGATAATAGAGATGTATGGTACGCGGACTATTATGCACTTAAACAAAAAATGCATCTTAAAGAAAATGCATCTTAAAGAAAGTGCAGTCTGAGACGTTTCTCAAAATTGAAGAATTGGAGACATTATGTTGTCTGTTGTAGCATTAAAATACATATCTAGTGAGAATATGTAGTTTGAAGTTGTTTTCAATGATATAAACATATATTTAATTTGTTGTAACATTAGACTATAGACTTTCACTCCCCTATACTTTTGACAATATGAATGCCGATCGACAATGGTGCTTTCAAGTTTCAAGTATGTGTCTCGTGGTCATGGGTTCCCTTTCCTTGGTTTTGTGAGCATTTTCGGTTTGCTCATGAACACCATGTTATGTGTTTCTTTTGTTGACAAAATAAACGAGTTAGTGTAACTTAATGTAATGAAAATATTATGATACTTTTCGAACACTATAACTTACATATATGTTATATCAGTTTATCAATTTATTACGAACTCATTGCATCAGTTTATGAACCATAAGATTACTAGATGAGCGGCTACAACATTCATACAACAACACAAATGCATGCACGTTACACTGAAGAGTCCTGAAAAGAGAAGAGATCTTTTAGGCATGCATAACCGTATCATTATAAAGATCCGACCGTTCAATCAGATGAATCTTAGTTAGAACTTAGAAGCAAAAACGTACATAATCATTATTTATATTTTAGGGTGTGCTTTTTATTTAATCATTTTTTTTTACTTTAGTTTATTTTTCATACTGAGACGGTTCAGACGGGAGTACACATTCTTCTACACTGCCCTCGAATTGTGGTTTTATGAAAATAGGTGTGCCTTCTATTTAATCATTCTTTTTCCCCATGAAGTAGTCTTGAAGATGTATTTTTTGGAGCTTTGGTCTCGGCTCTCTCCATGCAAAAACGTAAGCTATGGATTTTTATAGATTGCACTCTAATCTGGTATATTTGGATCACTAGAAATCTAATGCGTTTTGAAGGTAAGGTTTTTGATGCTTTAGATGCCCAACGTCATATTCTGGAATTGTTCAAAAAATCGGTTAAGCAATCTTTACATCTCTACAAAAACCATGCAGTTGTTTTTGTTTACTCTATGCTTAGTATCTCATAATTATCAGCTAATGCTACTAGTTTCATTCCAGCTCTTAATTCTTAAAAGATTGGTATTGGCTTAAGGTTTCCTCTGTCTTCAAATAAGTAACGGTATTATATATAGGCAATGACATGACGCTGTTGGCTGATGATTTGCATGGTTCACATTTGTAGGACTGTATGTATGTAAGAATGAACATTTGTTTATCATCTCTAGTTAGATAATTGCATGATATATGAGGCCAAGTTTTTGTCCCTCTTCTTGTTTGTACTATCTTTATAATTTTTAATAAAATAAGGGGATGACTATCCTCTTTTAAAAAACAAAAAAAATCATAGAAACATATACATAGAGTTAATACAGTTAGCTGAATTCTTCTTCGTTAGTAACCTTGCTTCCGTTTGTCTAGCTAGCCAAATTGTGTGACGTGTCCCAAGCACTCGGCTTTCTTCTAATTGAAACCGCGTAAGACAATCATACACAGCACTATAGCGATTTCCAGGCAAAAGGAGCAATGTCGGCAATCCTAGGCCCAGCAGCACAAGCTTTTAGAAAGAGAGTGATCATCATCATCATGTTTGACAGCCAACCCAAGCAAACAGACGGTGGCTAGCTTCTGGGACCAATTCGAGGTCGAAAAAATGTGGTCATATTCACACGTCTTAGAAGCAATAATATAAAGAAGGAAGCATTGCTCACTTTGAAGCTTGCAGAATCTGATGCCAAAGCGATCACATAGAAGAAGATCCAAAGTGCGACCCTTGTTCTTGACTGGAGGAACGTCCTCCGAATGCCTCGTAGACACGTGGGTCTTTAGATACTAACAAGAATGTTGCTTTCAGTTTACTTAGTGGCTAATCCGACAAATGAAAATGTTTTGATCAAGCTAGTGTTTGTACCTCCACGTCCAAGTTCCAACTTACTATTTACTATTTACTATGAAACAACCATTTCTACGTTTCTTATATCAATTAGTGTATTTAACATACTTCGTTAAAACAATGTCGCCTGTTTATATCATTACACAGGTTTAATTTGACACGTACAGTCTCAAAAATGTTTTTTTATATATTTTTTTTACATATCATTTTGTCGAACTTTAGGTCCGATGATTCAATCAATCTTAATTCTCTTCAATTAAGATTATGATTATTTTTATTATCTTTTCTTGGCCGGTCGACTTTATGCTTCTTCAATGATTTCAATTCATCATATAGGGAACAATAATAATGAGACCTTCCATCTTATGTGCATCAAATATCAGATTAAGATTAAACTTTTGGGATCCCTAAACTCTGTTCTGACCGGAAGTCTCTCTTGAATGAATCATGAAGGCAAACGGCTAGTTTTGTCCCCAAGCAAATCCCAAGAGTTGTCATTTATAATTCACCCATGTTGCCTAAATATTACGTTGACTCCTTGCCAAAAACTTACCAAGATTAATTTGATGCCAACTATTCTATCTGAAAAATCTACCCATTTTGATCTACTGACAGCTCCCACAACCTGAAATAAAGTCTCATAAAACGATGAGAGTTTCTGATAGGGGTAAAAAGAAACAGAAATTATCTGTAATTAGAAACTAACCACAATTATATCTGACCCTGATTCTCACTATATAAACCACAAGAGTCGCATTCCGATCCCCACAACAAGGAGTGGAATAAAGAAACAATGGCAGCGGCCACCAAGCTCGTCCTCTCCGTTCTCTTTTTCCAGCTCGCCACCACCGCCTACTCCATCGGCGTCAACTACGGCACCCTCGCCGACAACCTCCCTCCTCCTGCACAGGTAGCCAACTTCATCAAAACCCAAACCATCATCGACGCCGTTAAGATCTTCGACGTCAACCCCGACATCATCAGGGCCTTCGCCAACACCGGCATCTCCCTAACCATCACCATCCCCAACGGCGAGATCCCCGGCCTCACCACACTCGATGGCGCCAAGCGTTACGTCGCACAGCACATCCAACCTTTCTATCCTGCAACTAAGTTCAAGTACATTCTCATGGGGAATGAAATCCTTCACTGGGGAGACGCAGCTCAGAAAAACGGACTCGTTCCGGCAATGAAGATGCTCTACGCGGCTTTGATCCAGGCGGGTATTAAGGACGTTAAAGTCTCTACCCCACACTCGTTGGGGATAATGCTCTCGTCTGAACCGGCCAGCGCTGGCCGGTTTAGACCCGAAGTGATCCCGATATTACTTGACCAGCTCAAGTTCTGTCGGGAGACAAAGTCCCCGTTCATTTTCAACCCCTACCCTTACTTCGGGTGGTCACCTCAGAAGGAGAACTTCGCTTTGTTCAGACCCAACAAGGGCATTTTCGACCAGTTCACCAAGAAAATGTACACCAACATGTTCGACAACTTGATGGACGCCGTGTTCTCCGCTTGCAAGGCTATAGGATTCACCGACGTCCAGTTCGTTGCGGCCGAGACCGGCTGGCCTTCGGCTTGTGAGTTCCCAGTGTGCTCGGTTCAGAACGCCGTGGACTACAACTCGAACTTGATCAAGCACGTGAACTCCGGCAAGGGAACTCCTCTGATGCCTAACAGGAAGTTCGAGACTTACATCTTTGCGTTGTTCAATGAGAACCAGAAGCCGGGGCCGATGGCCGAGAAGAACTGGGGGCTGTTCAGGCCTGACTTTACTCCGGTTTACAATGCCGGTGTTATGCGCAACCAACAGGTTAGTTCTTATTTTACCTTTTTACCCAGCTCTGTTTCTTAGAACACATCATGTGAACTTGATTTGTCTTCACGTTAGATTTGCTAAATCTCGTGCTTTTAGAAAAGTTAAAAATTATGAACACATGGGTGTGCAGGTGACACTTTCAATTTAATCATATTAGATTCTTCCAGACCCGACTAAAGAGAATGCCGACACCACAATTTACAGTATTAGATGAAAATCTTGGTCCTTGGTTAGGATTGTTTACATAGTTTTCTAGTTTGGGGTTTAGAGGTTCGGGGTAGAGTTTATGAGAGCAAATCTTCGTTCGTTTTGAAACAATTCGGCATAATCACATCGATATATTTATCTGACATGGGTAAAATGCAAGTAATTTCACTAACATCTGTGGATTCCGAAGGTATGTGACCAGGGACATTAAAAATTAAAGTTAGGTAATGTAAGTATTAGTAGTTTCTACTGACATGGTAACCTTTGGCCTATAAACCTAGAAAGATTTTAGGAAACCGTGTGATCTCAATCAAAAAGGTAAAAGAAAATATATATGAAATCTACACGTATCAAATTGCAATACATACATCTATTTTTTATTTTTAATAATCATTATTATATAAATGTAAAATTTAAATTACTAAGAACAAAATTAAGTTACTAAAAATAAAAAATGAGTGTGGATTTCATTAAAAAAATAATATTTGAGTTTAGGTCGTGAGGATGAAATTTGGGCCGTGAGCTGGACTGGGCTTTTGATATGTATTAACGAATTGTGGTCCAAATAATTATTTGTTTACTTATGTCTATATTGTTGTCATTTGTTCAGGGAGGTGCATTGCCTGGCAAACCAGCTGGACCAGTACTAACCAAACCAGCTCACCCACATATTCCCCCAGGCAAACCAGGAAAGCCAGGAAAACACCTAGGAAAACCAGGAAAGGCAGCAACAAGACCAGCTGCACCAGTTGCTGGAGGCAAGAAGTGGTGTGTAGCGAAACCAGGGGCAAGTCCTAAGGCTTTGCAGGCAAACATTGATTACGTGTGTAGCAAGGGAGTGGACTGCAAGCCCATTCAAGCAGGTGGAGCTTGCTCCTCTGGTGATCTTGCTAGTAAGGCATCTTTCCTCATGAATTCTTACTATCAGGTCAATGGGCGTAACAACTTCAACTGCGATTTCTCTGGAAGCGGGCTAATCACCACCGTGAACCCCAGCCGCGGGGCATGTGCATACAAAGCTTGAAGAAGCCAAGAGGAAGAGCAATAAGCAGATCCACTGGTTTTGAAATCGTAGTAATTACTGTATTTTTTTTTTTCATCAAAATTTTTGGGGAGTACGCTGTTGAACTGAACATGCTGCCAATGCTATAACTTTAACTTATTGTACAAAACGATTTGACAAGGAATGATTAATGAAAGCACTTTCTTAATTTTATCATTTTGCAACTAAAATTTGGTAAAAACATCAAAATTATTGACACCACCAAATTTACGAGTCTAATTCCATAGATTATTATCTCAAGTAGTATTAGGAACATAATGCAGATTGAACATGGAAGTAGAACATGAACACCTCTGATGATCTGATGCTTTATACAAGTTTAACATTTCAGATTCAGATACAAATATTGTTTACTACAGTAGTTCAAGGTGGGAGAATTTAGATTATGGATGACTTTGCATCATTGAACCAATCAAAAACTCTGTGGCTTAGTATTATGACTATTATCATCAATTAAAGCTGAATAATCAATCGTTTAGTTGACAATAACTAAAAAGAAAGTTTATGGAAGATGAAGTAGACAAATGAGATGCCATATATTAGCCTAAGGTCTCTGATGAGAATAATCAGAACCTGCATACTGCAGTTCAATTATGCACAAAATGTTAGGTGATTAATTCATTGAAGGTAAATTATGATTAATTCATTGTATATGCCTAAAATTATAAATTGCTTCTTAGCCAAGTCTCTATCAAACAGAATTGATTCTTCTGTTACAAATTGATCAAGGTTATTCATGTTGCAGACTTGCAGTTACCTGGTACTAGTTATCGATTCGAATTTCCTGGAATTTGGAAATCCAAGTATCTAACAACATATTCTTATACCATGAGAGAATGTACAGTATAGTCTTTCTTTTCCTTTCTATCAATATGATGGTAAAGATAATCTGTCAGAATCCTTTTCCTTTCTACTTTATCCCAGGTTCTTCCTTCTTACTTCTCCTTCTCATCCCATACAATCTTTTTGTGATAAGAAAGAGAACAAAGAAAGCTAAGAGAAAATTGCTAGAATTCTGTTTCCTGTTGATATATGTTATATACTTATATCAGTTATACGTCTTCCGAGTCTTCTCTACTTGATTTGATGCAAAACATTGACAGATAGACTCCCATTCATTTCATTTTGTTGTACTTTATCCACATGATATACTTGCATTGCTTGCTCTTTATATATATCTTCTAAATCAGAAGCCTCTCAAATTTAATTTTGATAGGCCCCCTCTTGACCCCTCTTCCAGTAGTTACACTTATTGCTTTTAGTTGGGCCTCTAAGGACCTCTACCATATGTTTCCCATGAATTGATTAAACACAGAGGGTGGCTTTAGAAGGAAACTACTTTAAGTGTGGAAGAAGACTTATGGGTTGTCACAAGAGTTTTTTTTTCATATGAGGGCATGATGCAACCATACCTTATCTCCACATCAAACATTAGTTTTATAGAGCATGTTAATCGGTCTCTTATCTTAAAAGCTCATAGGAGAAATTGCACTGGTATACGCTTCTGTCTGTTAAGTAGTCTCCATCAAACTTTGATCTTTCCTCTCCTGTACCAATTTCATATAACATTAAAGGGCCAGCGGCCTAGAGCCCTATTGGCATATTGCTAATTAGTGATTTTACCCAAAATGCAGTGTTTTTTGCTTCCTGCCGACGAGGATTTGATGCCATGTTTGATAATCATCGTGTCTATAAACACATAAGAAGCCACTTCATATGAGGTTTCGAGTTCAAATCCTCTAATCCGTGATTATGTGTGCTTGTATCTGTAAGAGAGGTGTTAGGTTGACATGATTTTTGTCCCTACCTTCACTGTTCAAGCTTTTGAAGCACCATAGTTTGTTAACAGCCTAAAAACATTCATAATTAGTGTTTATGTACAATCCCGGATAGGGTTGTAGAAGCTGAAGGCGGGTCTGGTAGGTTGAATGAGCTATCCTCCCGTTGAATCGTAAACAAAATGATGACCGGGGGCTTCCGGTCTTTCCCCCTCCGATGATTAAGTCAGTGTCTGCTGGTTTGAATGTAATTAATAGGGTAGTTATTGATACTTGACAAGCTCGTGGCTGAGATGTATTTATGTCTCAGTGTGGGCTCTCTTTGCTTAGAAACCGATGTGAGACACTTACCCTTGCTTGTTGTTTCAAATGTAGACCACCCCTATGCCTTCTGCAGTCATTCTAAGTCCAATGTTACGACCGTGGTTAAACCCGGCCCATCCAGCTTATGGGCGGGAACCTTAAGGCGGCCACTGTTGTGGTGGAATGTCTGCTGGTTTACAGGCTTAGGAGGTTGTTTTACGCACAACTGACTACAATTAGTAAAATTAGTCCATGGAGTTAGAGGCTTTTTGTTGAATGAACTTTGAACAAATGGGTGCAATTATGTTTGGAGGGCTCTCCAAAATGTGGTCCCAATACCTCTTACATTGAGCTTATGCACCAAACTTGGAGTTTAATTATCATTTGTAAACCCAAAATCCAAATCTTCGTAGTTGCACATGCTGATGTTTCTGAATATTCTGATAAAAGTGAAACAGATTTACTTCCCTCAGCCTTCTAAGATAGCTTGTATGTATAGATCTGTTTTGTGTCTCACCAAAATCCATGCCATTCATGGTGGTGAGCCAAATCCTATCTTGATGGACCAACACAATGCCTTTCCATGATCTGTAACAAATTGTTCTCAAAATAAATGATACATCATATAGTTAGAGGATACATACATTCTCCAATTGGTAGCATCATACTGTTCATACATATATAGAAAAATACAGATAAGGATAAAGCTGAAAGGGCAACATCATCAGCTGCTTCACTGATTATTCTCTTACACAACCACTAAGCAAAAATATATTTCATTGCTCGAATTTGACTTAATAGGAGAAATGTTATTTACACATTACGAGTGAATGAAATGACGAAACTTTTTCATGTATTTAAGAGAAAATATAGGTGGAATATTTTGTTCTAAACTTGAGCTGGAATCTTCTTCAACAGAGGATGATCAAATTTATGTTTTTATGGTTAACCCACCTTTCATACTATAATCCATCATTACAAAAATAAAGCAGAACTCCCAATACAATATACCATCAAAAGCTCTACATTGGTTTTGTTATCACACAAAATCAAAACCCACCAAAGCAACCACCAAAACCAATCAATCCCACACACCATGGGAGAAAAAGAAGAGAAGAAGAACAAGAACAAGAAGCAGAAACTCAAACACCAAAACGCCAAAGATGATCAAACCACCACTAAATCAGCATCAGATTTCTCCTTCAAGCCAAGCTCCGACGTAAAGGGTCTCCGATTTGGAGGCCAGTTCATCGTAAAGTCCTTCACAATCCGCCGTGCAAGGCCCTTTGAGCTCTTACAGCTCCTCTCAGTCACACCAAACATCAAAGAAATCCATATCAGTAACAACAAGAAGCTACCCTTTCCATCCACCACAGCTTTCTTGCCCACAAACTTCACCATTCTAGCACACCATGCTTGGCACACCCTCACACTAGGCTTAGGCACCAAGAAGTCCAAAGTAGTACTCTTTGTTTTCGACAATGAGGCCATGAAGGCTGCAGTGGACCGCGTTTGGCCGCCGGAAATTCCACTTGGGGAAGTGAACAAGAAGCTGATCAGAGGGCTCAGTGGTTGTGAGATGGCAAGGTTCAAGTTCAGGAAAGGGTGCATTACTTTTTATGTGTATGCAGTTAGGCAAATTGGGAACTTGGGTTTTTCAAATGCTGATGATCTCAGAACAATTCTACAGTCTGTGGTGGCTCTTCAAGATTTCTTGGATCACACTGCTATGCTTGCCATGCCTAACCAGAGAAGCATTAACTTTCAACAACCTCCTACAGCCATGGCTCACTAGAAACAAGTTTTAATCTTTGATCACCTTGTTCAATCAACATCATCTTCTACTAGGCCTTATTTTTTGTTAATTCGGTTGTTGACTCTCTTTTTTTTTTGTTCACTATGATGGGGAAATTGGTTTATTTGTTGAAGAAGATCTTGGTTTAATTTGTATCTCTTGGTTTAATTAGTATGAATAATTTGGGAATTCTATCAGCAGTGGAATTGAGCTTCCCTATATGGCATCCCTCTGCTCATTTCTGCAGAATGGCACATGCTGCTCCTGCACAATTCTGTAAGTGCCTGACAAACTTTGTCGTAGTTTTTGCTACACTGTTCATCAAATATCATAATTCAAATCTGTGTATGTTCAGAGTCAAAGACAGGAACTTGAGATTAAAAAAAGCCTTTTAGTTTTACTATAGGGAAGAACTTCTGCAGTGAAAATGATATTATATACAGTATTGTGTACTGTAAGTTTGCAAGTCCAGAATAGGGAAGAATCTGCATGAACATCGGTACCTTACCTATATTATGTATATGGTTAATTCTGACATTTTTATATAGTAAATTGTGTCCAGATATAACCCCCGTGAATCTAACATTGAAGCCACAACCTGCCCTTTGGCGGTTTAGACTAATGGTCTAGTAGTAGTTTATTAATTACCATATGACATATTATAACGGCAGAGCTTACTTGAGGGCTTAAGATGATTAGTAAGGTGGTTTCTGCAAAAAATCAAAACCAGGGTATGGAATTGTGGATGTGAATGTGATAAGTTATGAGGATGCATAATGGTTAGTGAAAGGTCTGTTTGGCATGATGGAAAAAGAAGGGAGAATGGGGCAGCATTGTAGTAGTGATGAAAGGTGAAGTGCCAATTTTCTTCCAAAAGCTTTCTGGTCCAAGAAAGTGATGAGGGTGAAAGAAAACCAATGTCTTTATTTTTAATCTCTGGAATTGGTTTTCATTTCTTGTGGCTTTAATCATAGCCATGGCCAGAGATGAAGCCCCATCACCAACTACCTTTTCCTTCCAAAAGAATCATGGACATCTCTGTCCGTATGCAACTTGAGTAATGAGTATTTCAGTATTGAATTAGCTAGCAGACTGCTTCATGTTATGTATACAAATACCAGAAATTCTACAATACTCCGGAATATCACGTTCACGATTAGCGGATCAGGTGTATGATAGAAGTTCTCTACGAAATACGAATACATGTACAAGAGTGGAGTAATAAGTACCCAAATACATGTTTGTGAGAATCATAATGAGTATAGAACATGGCGGTTCCACCATAAGATATTATGGTGTCACATGCAATCAGTCATCTACAGAAGAAAGAGTACCAAGTTCTAAATTCTTGGTAGGTGCTGTCTGCTGTGATTTAACATCTGTTAAGCAGAGGTTCGCAAATTGGATTTTCTCATATATATTGGTAGACCTAAATCTGAGGTACAAGTTATAACAACTATACAAATATCGAATGTGATGCTCAAGCCAGAAGAAAGGAGTTCATTAAGCAAGTCCTGTTATTATGCTAACTAAGACAGAGCTCCACTTATGGTCCAGTGCTGAAATAAATGGGACACCACTAAATTTGGGCTTCTGCCAACTTCTAGATCAGATTTGTAGCTTATATGAGTAACACATTGAACATGGAATTCACTATACCAGCCTCTTCATTATACTACTAACATCCAAACCAGGTGATGAGAAAATTGAGGGTATCCAAGTGGGATTCTCAAAATTGTAAGAACATTGTTTCAGCTATGAGTTTTTGTTTTCTACTACTGCAAGGAACAGAAGAATGTGGATCTTTTCAGCCTGAAGCTTGAAACCTATTCTTAATAATCAATGTGCATTAACTCCTTTCAAACGTAGTAACGTTGACTCATTTCAAGCGTAGTAGCGTCAACTACTACGTAGATGAGTTTTGGGTTTCTTTATATCGTTTGATTTTGGGTATGATTGAGGAAGAAATAAACCCCACAACCATAACACCTCCACCACCACCATACCAGCTTTCGAACCCCGCCAGCTCGTGAGAAAGACGTCTTTAACCACAAAGCTGACGGGAAAACTAGTAACTACTACGTAGATGAGTTGTTTGCCCGTAAGGAAATTTGAGGACAATGATTAAGTGGAGCTATGAGATCTCATTTCATGAAAATCCCCGGAAATCTAGAGGCCGGGATGCTTGTGGATCTTAACCTTCACTTCCACCTCATTGGTTTTACAATTACATTCTGGAAAACTAACGAAACCCTACTTAAAGAACTGCTGTCACAGTGTCACTAAACGAAAAAAAAGAAGTAAGCGCCCACCGAGGGGCTCGAACCCTCGACCACAAGGTTAAGAGCCTTGCGCTCTACCAACTGAGCTAGACGGGCTTGTTGACAAGTCCAAGCTCTAAATTTTATTTAACCCTTTCTATATCTATTTCTGTAACTGCTGTAATATATTGACCCAAACTCAGCTGGTGCACGACTCCTTGGCTCTTCTGTTGTGAATCTCAGGAAGAAGAAGGAGCAAAGCAAACCATCGTCTCCCCGAGAAAATGGAGATCGTGATCGTATGGACGGTGGTGGAGCTCCTCCTAGCCTTCATTCTCATCGTAGCCCTTGGTTTCATCTCCGTCGTCTTCTTCGAAGCTCATAGACGCCGCCACAACAACGCGTACCTCTCTTTGATTCTTCTCTCTTCACTCTCATACCTCACCGCAATTCCTTCTCTTTCAGATTGTTCTCTGATACAGCTCCATGTCTTTCAGGCACGTCGAAGCTCCGGCGATGTTCCAAGACCCCAAGTCGTTGAAACAGGTACTGTAAATCCACTGTAATTTACTGTTCAAGATTGTAGTTTCTTTGCTGGAATTAGGTTTTTAGGCGTTGATCAGTAATTGGATTTAGAATCATGTGAGTTTTGCGTTGAAATGTTGGTTTGATGTGTGTTACTGAGTGGAAGCAATTTGTGTTTAGGTTGAATGCCCTTCGATTTACGATCCGGCGGAGAAGTATCTGTCTTTGATAATCCCTGCATTCAATGAAGAGCTTAGACTTCCTGTGGCGCTTGAGGAAACAATGAAGTAAGTCGAAGCATGCACTTGATTGCATTTCAGTTGTTGTCGAACTTCGCTTTATGCTTGTGGTGCATGATTTCCTAGAAAATGATCGTTTTTGTTATGCTGTGGTTTCGTCGTTGTTCTGTTGTATGTGATGCCTTCTGTTGAGTAGTTTCGTTGTAGAGGTTTGCGTTGCTACAAAGGATATGAGAAGCTTTATATGACTACTCTTATGCTTGATTTGCTTATGTTTTCATTACCGCAGTAGAGTTTCAGTTGGCTTGTGCATTTGTATCGCGTATAGTTCATGATTGCACCATTCACCATTTCATTTGTTGATCAGTGCTTGCTAGAGCTTTTGTAATTATATTTCTTTCTTTACTTTGTAGTTATCTCCAACAACGTGCAGCCAAGGATAAGTCGTTTTCTTATGAGGTACTTCTTTGTATCTCTCATTTCTAGATCTCCAGAATTTTCTTTGACTGATGTGGTTTATAATGCTTTTCATGTTCAGTTCTTTATTTTTCCTAAATGAATGTTGGAGCAAGGTTTACATTTATCTAGCACCCTAGCTCATATAGAAAAGGATATGATGAACGAGAATATTCCCAGCAATTGCTTTATAGTTTACCCCCATCGAATACCTAGATATTTAGATGTCATATTTACTAACAGGAAAAACTTCATGAGCTAGTTTGGCCTATTTTATCCTGGAGCTTCTTTCCTTTGCTTATAGAAATATTCATTTTGGACAGGTGCTTATCGTTGATGATGGTAGTGTTGATGGGACAAAAAGAGTAGCATTTGAATTTGTAAAGAAATACACTGTAGACAATGTGAGGGTTATCCCTCTTGGAAGAAATCATGGAAAGGGAGAGGCTATCAGAAAAGTGAGTCTAATCTAAACTAGTCCCTAGTAAATGTGTACTCACGTCGTCTAACTGTCATCTTTCTCCCTTGTGGGATGACAATAGTTAATTGAAGCTTTTTACTTCTGTGAAAGCATTGTAAAACAGGGAATGCTTCATTCTAGGGGTGAGCTACTTCTAATGCTTGATGCAGATGGAGCAACAAAGGTTAATGATGTAGAAAAACTTGAAAAACAGGTCTGTCTTAATTGTGATAAAATGAAATGCCCTCCAAGATTTTCATACCAATTACAAATCCTGTGGAAATACTAATGAAGCTTCTTCTTTGTATTCCAGATCCATGCAGAGTTAAAGCATGAGGACTCATCTGCTACTAATTCAAATTTTAGAATATCTGATATCCCAATTGCTGCATTTGGGTCCCGTGCTCATCTCGAGGAGAAGGCCTTGGCTTCAGTTAGTTTTGCTAATCTGTTCTCGCTATATTTGCATTCTTGTTATCTTTACAAGTATTTTAGTTGACGTAATTGATTTCATGTTTTCAGAGGAAGTGGTACCGCAATTTCTTAATGAAAGGTTTCCATCTTGTGGTACTTTTGGCTGCTGGTCCCGGAATTCGTGATACCCAGGTATTTGCTTAGTTTTTTCCTTGCATAACTTCTTCCTGCTTGAAAACTGCTCATGGTCACTACCTTTTCCTCTTTTCAACTTGCTAAAGCTACTTAAGTTATAACGCTGACATAGAATCCTTCATGCATTGTAGTGTGGTTTTAAGATGTTCACTAGGTCTGCTGCAAGGAAGCTTTTCACTAACATCCGTTTGAAGAGGTGAATGCACTTGAGATAGCTGAATGCTTGAACCTCATCTCTTAGATGCAACTGCACTTCCAAATTTTCATTTGCAACAGTTTTTCTGTGTTTGGTCTCATGACTCGTATATTAAGTTCTTTTTTGTATTGCTGAGATAGTAGATTCTTTTATTGGGGCTGATGAGACTTCAATTGCCTGCAGGTGGTGCTTTGATGTTGAGTTGGTTTTCCTTTGCAAACGGTTTGGAATTCCAATGGGTGAGATATCTGTGAACTGGTCTGAAATTCCTGGTTCAAAGGTGAACCCATTAAGCATTCCAAATATGCTTTGGGAGCTTGTGCTGATGTCTGTTGGATATAGAAGCGGTATGTGGAGAATTTCTAGCTGATTGCTTAGTAGCTAAACATTTTCAGAAGCATTGCCATCCTCCAGGCTTCTTCTATACATCAGCAGTAGAAATCAGATTATCCTTTAATACAACCACAGGGCCTCTGGTTCTTTTGCTCCGGAGGCATTCGCAGAGATCAACTATAGAGGGTTTATACTCCGTTTCTGGACGCCATTATCTAACAATGAGATTCTAGTAATGTAAAATCAATTTGGGGCTACTGTTTTCTTCCTCTACTCGTACATTTAGTGAGCTCCCATCTTAAAGTCTTACCTTTCGGACATCACAAAATGCATTCACTAAAAGCATACACATCCTAAATACCGTTGGCTCTTGGTCTGATTTCTTTGCAACTGATGAGGACTAGATATATATCCTTACACGTTTAGAAATTTGAACTCTTATTTGATTAAAATTGTTCTCCTACATTGTTTTCCTTGTAGAATAATATCTTTATTACATTATATATACACATGCCCTCCCAGAGATGAAAGAAAAACATAAATCGTTTGTCTCCAACCCCTCTCCCCTCTCCGGTTCTCAACCTCAGCTGCTCAAACATATATACACCATAACCAAGTCTTTCACAGACAATGACGACTAGAATTGCTCCCGGAGTCGGAGCCAACTTGCTCGGCCAACTCTCCGTCGAGAGAAACCTAGGCGCCGCCGTTCACGTAGGCAATCTCGACCCTCGGGTTGATGAAAAATTGCTGTGGGAACTGTTTGTTCAAGCTGGCCCCGTTGTTAATGTGTATCTTCCCAAAGATAGTGACCAACCTGCATCAAGGGTATGTATAATTCCGAAGCGAAGAGGATGCTGAATACACAATCAAGGCGCTTAATATGATCAAGCTTTTCGGAAAGCCAATTCGTGTAAACAAGAACTCCCAAGATAAAAGGAACTTGGATGTAGGCGCAAACCTCTTCGTCGGAAACCTTGATCCTGATGTGGATGAGAAACTTCTCTACGATACGTTCAGTGCTTTTGGAGTCATAGTTACAAGCCCTAAGATAATGAGAGACCCTGAAACTGGAAACTCCCGCGGTTTCGGCTTCGTTAGCTTTGATTCCTTTGAGGCATCTGATGCAGCTATTGAGGCTATGTCTGGCCAGTATCTATGCAATCGTCAGATAACAGTGTCGTATGCTTATAAGAAAGACACCAAAGAGCGCCATGGTACTCCGGCAGAGAGAGAGTTTTGGCTGCTACAAATCCTGCATCAAACAGCCGCCGGCCTCACACAATGTTTGCTAGTGCGCCTCCAACAGTTCCCAATGGTTCTCAGGCCAACGGTGGCATGGCTGCTCCAGTTCCTCCACGTTCCTTTGCAAACGGTGGTGTTGGTGTGGCTTTCCCACCGCAAGGTATGGGTTTCCCGCCAATGCAGGTTGCTGTACAGCCAACCTGACAAGGTCAACAGCCTCAACAACCAATGATGCCTCCACTGCCAATGCAGCAGTTCAGTCATGTTGCTCCGAATATTCCTCCACTGAATCTATGAGGTATGAGAATGAGTTTGGTTTTTCTATGTTATATCCGTGCTTTGTGTTTGTTTGTTTGTTTTTTTTTTTTTTTTTTTTTTTTTAACTTTCCGTATAAGACGATCTCTTATTTATAAACGGTATTGTGTTGATTCGAAACTCTTCTCAGATGATTTCACATTTTTTGTTGTTGGGTGAAGAACCGAGGATGCTTTAAAGCTTGAGAACTGATGATGATTATGGTTTGTATATTTTCTTCGTAACTTTTCCGGATAATTGATTACTGAAGTCATTATACATAGAAAGCATAAGTCCATGTGTTCAAAATCGTTTTGCATTGAGTTTGCAGCATTTTGTAGCTTGATATTGAAACACACAAGGCTTTTCTTCTTGTGCTTTTAATCCCTTTTGGTTGTGTGCAGTAGCTAATCGGAGCTAGAAGAAGAAGTATCTAATCAAAGCATGAAGAAGATGTCTCCATCGAAGGTTGTTGTGCAGGGTGCTATGAGAAGATCAATGTATTTCCTGATTTTCATGTTCTTGCTTTTGTTTATATGTTTGTGATTCTTGTGAGCCGATCTTTATATTGGTAGTGTAACCAGGAAATTCCTTGATCTTCTGCATAAGCATCATGCACAACAACGTTCGATGAAGACACCTTCTAGATTTGATTAGCTACTGCACACACCGGAAGGGGATTAAAAGCACAAGAGAAAAGCCCATATTTTTACGGATCATTCCAAAGAGAACGAGGACTTTCAAGAAGGTGAATCAGATAACACTGAATATTTGACAGCAAGAAACTGCTAGGGTAGACACGGCACATAGAGTGTGCGCATACCGGCATAAAGCCTCATTAAAAAGTATTAATGGTCTTAAAGAGTTAAAGAATTCTTAATTGTCCTAATTCTTACCATCACAAATGCAAAGTCACCTTTAGAGAGTAGTTGGTGTTTATTAGTAATGGAGTAGTTACATTTCTTACGTAGACAAGGTTCATAACCAAAACAATATCAAAATCTTATCAGCCTAGAAACATTCCTTGCATGATGGTCAATGTTCAAAACAGCAACAGAAACATGAGCAGTCCTTTGTTCTATGAACTGAAGAAGCAAGCCTCTTCCTTCTTGAAAGAGAAGATCAAAACCGCACGCCTAGCGCTGACTGATGTAACACCTGCAGAGATGTAAGCTTTCTGTACATATGATTATATCGATTAATTCTTCAGTTCATCTGATAACTTTTGTGGATAACAAATTCACAGAATGACAGAAGAAGCTACAAATGAAAATTCATGGCCACCAGACACACGTACAATTGGGGTAATATCCAGGGCTGCCTTTGAGGTTGACGATTACTGTAGGATTGTGGAGATTCTGCATAGGAGGTTGATGATATCTATGTGCATGCTGTAATCTGATCTTGTAGCCAAGTACTTGTTGAGTAATACTCACTTCAATTTCTATGTTATGAGTTCAGGTTGTTGAACTTTGACAGAAAGAACTGGCGAGGCTCTTACAAGGCTCTAATTCTATTGGAATACCTTCTAAGCCATGGACCATTGAGACTTGCTGAGGAGTTTGAGGATGTTATCGATGTTATCAAGCAGATGGGAAGGTTTCAGCATATTGATGAGAAAGGGTTAGCACATCTGTAATCTTGATTCACATCACTTTATTTGAATCTTATGCATGTGATTGCTGTCAAATAACAAAACTCCTAGTTAAACAAAGATATATACTATGTAACTTTTACCTTTGGCATTCAACATCTATTAAGTGTGTGTGATATGCAGGTTTGACTGGGGCTTGAGTGTGAGGAAGTTATCTGATAGAGTGCTCAAGCTTCTTGGAGACACTGTATTTCTCAAAGAAGAGAGAGCCAGAGCTCGCAATCTAACTCGTGGTATACAAGGGTTTGGGAGCTTCAGCCAGCACCATTCTTCCTTCACAGATTCAAGCTTGAAGGAGCTCTATCCTAAAACGTATGAGAGGAGTAATTCACACTACAATGATCATCAGAGTCGGGAAGATAAGTCGTTTGACTTGAATGGGCAATTGTTGGTGAAGAAACAACTGCAAATTGGTGATCAAGACATCATCTCATTGAAACCTGAAATGAATCTCGACACAGGGGATCACCCATTTTGCAAGAATGAGCATCAGAAGGAAGAATCCCTTCTTTCTTCTGAAGATTAAATCATGAGAGATGTCAACTAGTTCGCTACAAGCCATTTTAGAGTAGCTAAATGGCAGACTTCATGTTGTTTGTGATACATAAACCCAGTTTTCAAGTTTTTGATGCACAGTTTGGATACATATACAATGATAAACACATATTATCTTCACCGAACACATTTCTCCTACTTATCGGGTTTCTGATGTAAAATTTTGTATATTATTTGCTTCTGAACGAGATATTTTCATCATGAATTCAAGATCTATTGACGAAGCAAGTCGACAAGTTACAACAAGGGTAGGGATGAATTTGGTTCTGCTGAACCTAGTCCTCTGTTTCTGGCAGAGGGATTGAGTTTTTCTTTACAGTTGAGCAATTCAGGCTGATTCATATAAACTCGAATGGCAGAAACAACAATTTTTAATGAAAGAATTTACCACTATAAATTCTCATTAAAGTATCATCCCAGCAAGAAAGTAACATAGAGAAAGCAAACACAAGCAATAAAAACGCTCTAACTCTTCCATGGTCCTATTTGCATGAATTTAGAAGCATTTCCTATGAACTATGGATGGCCCAGACTCATCATACTCTGCTTTGGCAATCCACATCTGCAAAGAAACAATTAGAGAACTCTAATTAATATTTATCCCAAGATCAATGTTCAACACCATTGTATAGAAAAATGAGGAAATGAAAACAAACCTGCTGGAAGGTACTGAGTGAAGCCAAGATGGAGCCTCCAATCCAGACACTGTACTTCCTCTCAGGTGGTGCCACCACCTTGATCTTCATGCTGCTTGGGGCCAGAGCAGAAATCTCCTTGCTCATCCTATCAGCAATGCCTGGAAACATAGTTGAACCACCAGAAAGTACAATATTTCCGTAAAGGTCTTTCCTGATATCAACGTCACACTTCATGATCGAGTTATAAGTGGTCTCGTGAATGCCAGCTGCTTCCATTCCAATCATTGAGGGTTGGAAAAGGACTTCTGGGCATCTGAAACGCTCTGCACCAATGGTAATGACTTGCCCATCTGGTAATTCATAGCTCTTCTCAACTGAGGAGCTGGTTTTGGAAGTTTCCAGCTCCTGCTCATAATCAAGGGCAATGTAAGCAAGTTTTTCCTTCATGTCCCTAACAATTTCACGCTCAGCAGTGGTAGTGAAAGAATATCCACGCTCAGTAAGAATTTTCATCAAGCCATCAGTGAGGTCACGACCAGCAAGGTCAAGACGAAGGATGGCATGAGGGAGGGCATAACCCTCATATATGGGGACTGTATGGCTGACACCATCACCGGAGTCAAGCACAATACCTTCACAGCGAAGAAAGCACACATCAATAAAGCTGAAAAGAAACAAAAATTGAATAACAAAAGCATACTCTAATAATAATGTCTAACAATAGAATTTCCAAACAGTAGCAAAACTAAAGTTCTCAACAAAGTGGTCTGAAAGTTCAAGACAGTAGCAAAAGTAAAGTTCTCAACAAGATGGTCTAAATGGTCAAAACAGTAGCAAAAGCCAATGTCTATGATCCAACTCAAGACACTTTTCGTGACTGACCTTCGAATCCTAAGCTATAGTAACATCTCTGAAAGATCCAGAAAGTACCATACCTGAAGTACTCAAACAATTAATCTAAAAGTTCAAACCACATTTAAAAAACCAATCTCACTAAATCCAATTCAGGTAAGAAACTATGTGGGACTCAGGTAGGAACCCTATAGTATAGACTGATATATCGACATCTAAACCTATAATGATTGACATCACGGCCTTTTTGTCAAGACATAAAAACACATAGAACTGATCATGCCACTTTTTGGCCATGGATAATCTACGTAAAATTAACACCCTTATATTCATGAAACAAAAATCAGAATCCTCACCAGTAGTACGCCCACTTGCATACAGGGAAAGAACAGCTTGAATGGCCACATACATAGCAGGAGTGTTAAAGGTCTCGAACATTATCTGGGTCATCTTCTCACGATTAGCCTTGGGATTCAGGGGGGCCTCAGTTAGGAGAACTGGGTGCTCTTCTGGGGCAACACGAAGCTCATTGTAGAAGGTGTGATGCCAAATCTTCTCCATGTCATCCCAGTTGCTCACAATACCATGCTCAATTGGGTATTTCAAAGTCAGGATACCTCTTTTGGATTGAGCCTCGTCACCGACATAAGCATCTTTCTGGCCCATGCCAACCATGACACCAGTGTGACGAGGGCGCCCTACAATGCTAGGGAAAACAGCTCTTGGAGCATCATCTCCAGCAAACCCGGCCTAAACATTAACATCAAAATCAGTCCTTGAGATTCAACATGCATAAAAAAGACAATAACGGGTACAAAAACAACCACTCAAACAATCACAACATAATATCATTCAATACCTTGACCATTCCGGTTCCATTATCACACACGAGCGGCTGAATGTCCTCGGTTTCTGCCATCTTCTTCTACCTGCAACATACATCACAATCAATGACAACAATGCCTCAAACAAATAGACATTCAAAAACAAAACACAATACACAATGCTAACATTTCCCTAATATCTCCTCCATCAACTAAAATCTCCATGCCAAATCACCACAGAAACCAAAGCATGATTCAAAACAAACCAAGAACATCTACATAGTTCTCTCACAATAGTAAAGAAACGATCTTTGACAATCAAAAGGCATCGAAAGCTAGTAAAGAAACGATCTTTCAGATGGGAAATGCCCAAATTTGATTACTATATACATAAAACTCCCAAATTGATACGAAATCAAACAATGCAGCAATCAAATCATTCCACACAAAAAAAAATTCAAGAAAAAAAGAGAGAGAGAGAAAATTACAGATCTAAAACGACGAACAATGAGAAGGAATGAGAGGCAGAGAGAAGAGATGAGGAAGTTGACCTTTGTGAGTGAGGGAGAGAGAGAGAGAGAGATCGAAGACGAAGCTGAGCGAAAGAGACGAGTGTGGTGTTTGTGAGTTGAGGCGAAAGAATTGGAGCAAAATAAAGGAGTGGGATTGACGAGTAATCTCAGCCGTTTGATTTGTGGGGCCATTACAGCTCCTTCCGCTGTTCCAGTCATTTTTCTCCACCTTTACCTTTTTGCCCCTCATTCCCTTTCCCTCTTCTCCGATCCCAACTTTCTCAACTCTTCTTAACCCACCCAGTTGCATTTTCATTGTAGTGCTTAAATCAATATGGTTAAGAAGCTTCATTTTGTCAACACAAGGCAACAAGGACATAGGGGAGCATGTGGATGATCGTTTTTAGACTACGTTTTGGCATGATATCGTAAGGAGGACATAATTTACTTTGTATGTCAGGTTTTTAATACGGAATGAAGAGTGTGGGTGAAAGTGTCATCCCACACATTCATTTTAAATGGAAGTTTAATGTAGGGTAATGAGCACAACTGCAAGCTGCATCCTATAATGGATCAATCAGAACATTAAACAACGTAAAGAGGAAGGTATTTGCTTTACACAACCTTACAAAATGATGAGGATCTACTCAAAATCCAGACTACCATGGTTGGCAAAATTAGATCCTCACTGTAACCAGCTCTAGGCATTGGCAACGCATAATAGCTATAGCTAACTATAGGTGGGAGACTCGTCATTGTGATCATAGAAAAAGAAATGATGAAACAAGCAACAGTTATTCGAAAGCAGGTACAGAAGGGATTGTTCATGAAGTGTTCACCAAGTCACAGCTTAGGGCATTCTTAGAAGCAACAAGCTTACCAACTTCCATTTACTTGTTTCAAGTTCATGATGATATTAACCATCCAACGAAAACATCCAAAGGTACTGTGACTGAAAGCCCAAGGGGATATCTGTGTTTAAAGCCACAACATGACTAAATATAATTGCTTCCAATTTCTAAAGTTACATTCGTTTTGTGCAAATGACAAAACAGTTCAAATTGACTGCATAAGATAGATTACTCTTGTATAGATCAACAAGCAAATCTCCAAATTCTTATTACAAAGTCTAAGCAGAATACTAACATCAATATTGAAATTGGATAAATATGCGATCTGAACTTCTTCACGTTGATGACCTATCGTACGAAATGGAATTGAACACTCGACACCAAAGAGAACAACAAAGGTAGCCTCACCAATCACTTCTACAAGAATGGGGGTAGAATCACCCATCGACGTGGATACTTGGGTCGTCCGTCCTTCCCATCAAATAGCTGGACATGGCAGGGTGTCACAAAAGATCAATATTGCATGTAAAGAGCTTCTACATACAAACTCAAATGGATATGTTCTGGCGCTCGTAGAATATAATTATGTATACAAATATGCATGTACAGAGCTTCCACATACAAACTCATATGAATACTTGTAAATTTATGCAATTTAATTCCAATAAAGGTGAGTTTAAATAGACCAAGATGTTAGCTAAAAAACAGACAAAACATTTAAGCAAAAGAAGAGCAGTAGAAGTTATTAAGATACCAAACAACATATTTGGGTTGGAGGACAAAGTAGTATAGAGGAGTGTACCTTCTTTAAACGGCGGTGTTTTACTAGGGCCCAATTGGTCATGATAGAAGCAGCAACTACAGCAAAAAGATAACCAGCAACCGTCTGTGTTGCAATATTAAAACCCAACCACTGATAAATCTCAGTCGTGTAATTTGCACATGTCACAATATTGAATAGAAAACCACGTGGTATTTGATAGCCTCCACTTCCATCAGGACTTCGCAGATTCCTCAGTAGAATATGGCAATAGAAGTTCGCAATTTGATTTATTATCCCAAAACCAAACCCAATCTTCATTTGGAGGTCACTGACAGGGGTGTAAAGTGGGTGATTCACATAGTATGACATGAGTGCTGCAAAGCTCCAATAATATGCACAGTTCCTGGTTACATAGGAGACAGGTGAGGTTGCATGACTGAACCTATGTATAAAAAATGTTTCCATAATACGTTTAAAGTAGTGGAAGCAATAGTAATATAGAGCATATGTCTGGACTGGGTGGATGACACGGTCTCCTTTGAAGCCCAAGTACTGGTAAACAGCAAAGAAGTAAAATATGGGATAAATGAGCAAAGGACCAATATACTCAAAGAAGAAGAGTGTTCTGTATTCAACTTGTGGGCCCAAGTCCTTGAACACCACGGTTAAGTTGTTTGAGTTTCCACTGTAATAATCTTTGAGACTCTTCTTGGAGGTGAGGACAACTGCCTTCTCTTTTGATCCAGGTTGGACGGGAAGAGTAAGTCGCTGCCTTGAAGGATAGAACTTTTTGGCTGTTGACAAAAGAAATGCAGTCATGTAACAGTTATCTGATGATATGAAGGGTTACCTACACAGTTCTCTACTCATTTTGATTTTTCTCGATGGAGGGAACTTATAATGGGAGCAATGAATATAGGATGACAAAAGGATCAATAGTGAAATATACCAACCTAGAAAGTAACAAATGTCAATAACAAATAATTCAGGCCAGGGCAGGAAACACAAAGTTTTCTAACAGTCCAAGAGGTCCTTGGATTTCAGTTAACTTCGAACAAAGAAACCACACAGTACAACAGTGCTACCAAACAGGCGCATGTAGTGCTATCCTTAATTCCATTATTTTCTAACCCTATCACCAATCATGATATATCCATACTAGCTTTTTAATCAAAGACAATTGAACATGATTGTCTTTTACTGTCAAATGTAACCGGGAAACTCTTAACACACAACGAGAAAAAAGGAATACAGAAAATTAACTAAAAGCATCAAATGTGCAAAAGGCAAAAGCTCTGGGCATCAGATTAGACCAAGTTTATGAATCACAGAAAAAGTACTTCATGCATTTGGCAACATGATTCCTACATTTTCCTTGAAATGATTTTTCCAATCTCATTTTTCCACTAATCGTACTCTAGAGTTTGTTTGAAAGTAAACTTGAAACTACTTGTGCTCACTGTAATTTCCCGTGAGATGTTCTTCAATGAAGAAAACCTTATACTTTAAGCAAAAGTTAAAGCTACTAGTTTCTACTTCATTCTCTTTCAAATTTTGTTGATATTTACGTAGACTAGGTTATCAGATACTGTAGGCATTCAATTGCACCGAACTAGCTTTTGCTGTTAGTCCATTTTATATATAAGGTGCTTCAAGTTTACTATCTCCATAAGTATAACACAATGTAAAGTATGCATCTGCAAACTACGACGCCAAAATCTAAAGAAAATATAAATGACACAACAAGCTCTAAAGTCACAAATCAATCAGGATTAGTATTCAAATGTGTTGATCAACCCGAAAAAACGAAAACTATGATTATACAGCTACATAAGCCCCTAATAAAAGAGAAGCGTATCCAACAACACTTACATCTCTTATGGATCTCCTCCTGCAGATCAGCAACTGTGGCCTGCAACAAAACCAGAGTGACGAACACAGTCAGCAAAATCTAACAAATTGGTTCCACTATACTCAAAGAACCCAACTTTAATTCTTCAATAGCTCAGATTCTCAGAAAGTTTGAATCTTTAACCATAAAATCTAACCCAATTGAATAAAGTCCATCACATTCAAAAACCCAAATGAAACAAATAGATACCGACAAATTTTAAAGAAGAACAGAAGAGCTTACAGAGTCACTGAGCTCAAGGCCACCCTTGAAAAGCTCTTTGCCACTCCTTGTGACTACGGTGACCTTCATCTTCTCGAGCCAGAGACAAAGAGACCCACTTCGCCAAAATGGAGCAAAGCAAAGTTGGAGAGTACTTCGCCAAAATGGAGCAAAGCAAAGTTGGAGAGTAGGAATGAGAGAAGGATTGAGTGTCAGATCCGGAAATGGTTTTATGGGCTGTGTATCTCTCCTTAATAACGATGTGGGAATTAGTTATGCGAAGGACAGTAGTAGTTTGGGCGGTATTGGATATATACAATTATGGCGTGTGGTTGGGTAGGAAAGCTAACCATTGAGGCTGATCAACCACACATAGCTCCCTATTGCTATGAGACTATGAAATGTGAAGGACTTCGGTTACATCGAAGTGCATTGGTCAATGTTTGTCACATCGAAGTGCATTGGTCAATGTTTGTTGGTATGAAGGTAGTAAGCTACACATTAAATTTTGGTTACACAATTGATTATGAGGGCACTGTAATCCGATCCAAATTAAAACCATTAGGTTCACTCTGCAGTGGATTGTTAGTCGGAAGTCGCAGAAATGACCGCACCGGGCAGACGCCTGTGTATTTCTCACAGAAATTTGAAGCTTGACGTTTGTGAAGTTGTGTTTATGACAAGAAATTGTTCACAATTGGAAGGGTTGGTTGCTTCTCTCTGTTGAGAGTCTTGGTCATCCCAAACATGACAAGTCAGATACCCTCTGTAAACTACTTAGATTTGATAAGTCTGGTTGATTGTTACAGATTGTTAAGAAACAATGGGTTGGACCTTGATATCTCAGAACTCTGTACTTTCCATTGTGAATGCTGCTGCGAATGTTCATCTATAAACGAACTTCACAAACGTTGCAACGACTTCCTGAGTGCCTGCCACATTGTTTATGAGCCACAATTTGTCTAACTCCAGCAAGGTAATTTAGTAGGAACTGTAAAGTCAATACAACGGAAACTGCTGGTAAGTAAAGCGTCCACGGCGTCAGGAACTAGGTAAGTGCAAAACAAGAACCAGGACATATTGAGTTACTGACATGCATAATGTAAACAGTTTCATCATACCATCTAAAGCAGAGTAACCAAATGAATTCCAAGTGAAAAACATTGGATAGGCAAGCGTGGATGGAATTTGTTCTATTCTTGTACATCATATAAAGAACTAAGGACGAATCATATCTGCCACTATCTGAGTTCCTGCCTATCACAAACATATCAGACTATTTCCAATCTCTCAACCTGACAAACAATTGTCTTCAAAATCACACCTAACCAGATAACTCTCTACCTCTCTTACCAACACTATTGATTGGCAGAATGAGCCATGACTACGCATATCAGCATTTGATGCTGGATACTGCAACATAGATGACACAAGATTCAGACTCTAAGCCACACAGAGAAAGCATCTAAAGGAAAAGATATGTACAGTATATATGACAATAGAATTGCGGTCACATCAGTTGTGATAATGACTTTAAGGAAAACCAAAGAAATGAGAATGTAACGAGAAAAACATAAAGACATATATGGTAGCACAACCTCTGGAAAGAATGATTAACTGTTGCCTCATGCACACGTGCAAATTTAACAGAGAGCTCAGAAATACATGTTCAGCTCTTCACATTAAACATTCTGGAAAAAAGAATCATACAACATAACAAAACAAACAATCTCTTTGAAAAAACAGATCAGTAAAAGGGAACTAGAAAATTGGGCATCACCCTCACAGTCAGTAGTAGACAAAAAACAACTAACAACTTGGGAAACTAAAATCAGGTACTGCAAATTGCAGGAAAAAAACTCTAGTTTGTCCTCTGACCACTATCAACATTGACATTTTACTTTGAACATTTGACTGCTATATAAAGTTTATAAAGGATACATTTCTAATTCAGATAAAAGTATACTGACCATACAATAAAGACAAAAAAGTGCAACCAATCAATGTATGTAGTATTTGCGCAAACAAGTGCAAGTGAAAACAGATAAAGATAAACAGTAAAAAGAATGATGTTCAAACTCTCAAAGGCTACAACTGTAGTTTTTTAAATTACCAGAACATTTTAGAACAGATAATCAGTGCACAAGATCAAGAGTTTCAAAACAGGGAACACCTTTGTAAAGCAGATTATTATCCACATTATGGCGCTCAATCTCCACCAGAGAAAGAAAATCTACCATATGCACTAGGCAAGTTTACAAATATCTTCATAATCAACAGCTTTAAGCACTCTACCATCGTATACGCCCTTCTCTATCTGCACCTTAGCACAAAACTTATCCGTGTCCACAGCCAGCAACTTTGCATTCGATCCTCTGTACGCCCCATTCACTATCTTCACAAGGCACCCAATCTGAGGTATCACCGTCTCAAGCTCCTGCTGATCAACTCTCAACACATGCTTACTCTCAAGCATTTCAATCTCCCCAACATACTTATCAATCACTTTCTTCACAACCCCTTTCTGCTTATAATACCCCTTCTCCGCCAAAGCCTTACTCATAACCTTCACAATAATCCCCTCACACACCCAATAGTCCTTCCTATTAACCCTCTCCTTCTTCCTCTCCTCCTCCCTCATCAACCCCTCCAATGCCCCGCTCCCCGCCCCACCACTCCCACCCACAGTTTTCGCCTTCTTACTCTTCCTCTCATCCTCCACCTCCTCAAACACCACCTTCAAACTCTCCCCTCCTCTCTCCTTCTTGACTCCACCAAGGGCAAACCCGATTTTCACCCCACTCTCAACTTTCAACTCCCTGCTCACCTCCTCCCCACCCTGACCATCCACATTCTCCGCATAGGGCATTGACTGAATAACCCTCTCAATCTGCTTCTTAATCGCCCTCTCCTGCTTCTCCTCCTCCACCAAATCCTTCTTCGCTCTATTCGCCTTCTCCCTCTCCTTAAACAAAGTCTCCGAATCCCGATCAATGTAGGTAATAAACCACCCTTTCGGGGTCTCCTCCACCTTACACTTGCCGGTCTTTCCCAAATGCTTAACAAACTCCGTCAATGTTGCCCACTGCGTCGAGTTCATGTGGATGTGATGCCTATCATTAATGTACTCATTATACACCACCGTGGCGGCGATGCGGCTGAAGCGATGGCTCCGCTTCATGTGTTCGAGGAAACTGCGCTCGAACTCGTTGGTGTAGCCGTCGACGAAGCGGTCGGGATTGTCGCCGAAGATGCTCATCTGGCGCTGGTGGCTCTCGCTCATGCAGTGGCACTTGAAGCCGTTCTCGTCGCGACATTGCTTCTGACACATCTGGCAGTACCACCGGAGCTTCTGGAGGCCTTTGGCTTTGATTCGGTTCGCGATTGCCTTCGGCGTCAGGAAGTCGTTCTTCCCCATGGTGGAGATTCACGGAGATTTGGGATTGGATTTCGATTTAGGGGAAAATTGAAACCCTAACCCTAGGATTGGAATTTTGGGGGAAAGGGGAAAGGTGCGATCTTTGATAGGGAAAAGGTTGGGAACAGAGAAGGGGATCAAATTTGGAGTCGGAAGAAGTCGCCGGACGTGAAGGATTGACCGGAAGAAGAATATCGGAGAGAGCGGGAGAATGGGACCTGTTTTTTTTCTCAGGCTTCTTTGCAATCGTGAGTCGTCTCCTTCGTTTTATATTGTTTTTTCTCTTTATATTTATGTAGATTTGTTAGTTTACTATTTTATCCTTGTTTGATCAAGGAGTTCTATCTTTTATATACCATTAGCAGAGGAGTTTTATGGAATACTGAAAGTTTAGACCGTCTTAAGGAAAGGAATCACTAAACCTTATCCACAATGGTGAAGAGAAGCACAGTTCGTCTCCTTCGTTTTATTTTTGATTTTATAATTTTCCGTATAATTTTTTTAGTTTACCATTTTATCCATGTTTGATGAAAACATTTAGAGCAGGTCTAACCATTTTCTTATATTTTTTACATAATAAGGAAGTAAAACTTAAAATTTTTAAAAATTTTGTATACCAAATCTAACGGTTTTCCTATTTTAAATATTCAAATATTTATTACAACAACAATCCTCATTTATTATAATATAATAATATGTATACAAATTTAAAAGTTTATTTTTTAGAATAAATTATGTTTTTTTCTTATTTTTAAGCCTTGAAGAATGTGCAACATTCAATTATTCTTTCTCTAAATATTTTTAAGGAATCTGTAAATATAGAGAATGAAAACTTTTCTTTCATCTCTTTCCTTATTTTAGGGAATGAGATAAGAAAGCTGTTGGAGTAGAAAATGATCTCATATTCTCTAAAATAGAGAAAATTAAAGAATTTAGGGAATTTGTTGGACTTGTTTTTTATATTCGGCTATTTCGGCATACTGTTTGCAAATAAGTTTTGGGAAAATCTTTATCTTCCACTGAAGCTAGAGCTCTAGTACAAAAACAGCGAGGAGGGTTCTAGACTTCTAAATAGAGCTGTCACTGTTTCACTAGTGTTTATCTTTAACCGGCTAGCATTGCTAAAGATACTTTTGTAAAAGCTAACTTTGTCCAACACAGTAAAATAAAGTTAGCAATAATGAAGATTAGACAAGACTCTAACTCCATAAATGAGTATGTAATATCCTTAAAAACATGTCTTGCAATTAACTTCCACAGTTTCCCCACAGCTCTATCTTTAACCAGATGTGTGGTAACAGGTATGTCACATTGTCACATAACTGTTCCAGTCCCTGTCACAATACCATCTTTCCTCTATGATGGTACATTGAATACACTAAGACCTTGTTTGGTTCGTGGAAAGAAAAATAGTTTCTTTATTTTTCTTATGGGAAGGGAAAGAGAACGAGAATGAAGATTTTGAATAATTTTTCATTTCAATGTTTGGTAACACAAGGAAAATCATTAGAAAAGTTGATGATTAATATAGTAAAATATTTTGATGTGAGTAATAAATGTTGAGAAAGAATGAAGGAAAGTTGTTAATCTGGATTTTGGAAAGAACCACTTTCTCCCGTAATTTTCCTTCAGATAGAAAAGTGATTCATTTTCTTTTATTTTTCTAAAAGCAGGAAAAGAACCGCTTTCTTTTATTGATGCCTACTATCCATGAAACAAATGAGGCATAAGATACCATACTCAAGAAAATACAATAGATTTATAATTGAAGTAAAAAAGTGTCATTAAACAACCTTAAGAGAGGAAATAGTCGAAATACCCTTGAATAAGCAAGGTTTGTTTCATAACTGGAGTTAAGGAGAGAGAGTAAGAGACACATGACCAAGCCAATGAAGGAGCATCCAAAACAGGGATTACTCCAAATGAAAATTATGTTCTCCAAGACACCTGCACATCAGTCTTGGGATGTCATAAAATTAACAATTGCACTCTCGATGCCTTCAAAAGTTCTTCCATCACTGTTGATTGTAATCCCCTTCTTTTGGCCTGTGGACATGTCCTCAGCAGAGACGCTCAAGATACCATTTGCATCAATATCAAAGCAAACTTCAAATTTAGCTTCACCCGCAGGAGCCGGAGGAATGTCATGAAGTGAAAACTTACCTAAAAAGTTATTTTCTTCGGGTATTCTACTCTCACCCTCATAAACAGGGACGCAAACTCCCTTTTGGTTGTCATGAACAGTTACAAATATCTCTTTCTTCTTGATGGGAATGCGAGAGTTTCTTGGAATCACCACATTCATGTAATGCTTCAATTTGAGAGGGTCTCTCTTATCAGTATCTATTCCAAGTGAGAGAGGGGTGACATCCAAGAGAGTAAAGTTTTGAAGTTTCCCATGTAAGTTCCCACCTGTTAAAACTGCAGCTTGAACACATCTTGCACAGAGCTTTCCCCTTGAACACATCTTGTAATAGCTGTTGCACCTTGGGAATCCTAGAAGAACCACCAGAAAGAACAACGTCATCCACACAACTTACCTCCATTTTAGCATCTTCCAAACAGTTCTTGACTGGCTCCATACATTTGTTAAAAAAATCCTGTTCAGTTCTTCGAATTTGGCCCGAGTGATAGTTATATAGAAATCAGTAGTCTCTGCCAAACAGTCGATTTCAAATTCAGTCGTCAAAGAAGATGAGAGTCTTCTCTTTGCCTTCTCGCAAGCATTTTTCAACCTCCTAAGAGCCTTGAAATTTTTGCTTACATCCAAACCGTGCCTCTTCTTGAATTCCTGAACACAGTAACTAACCATTTTGCTATCGAAGTCTTCACCTCCAAGATGAGGGTCTCCCGCCGTGGCTTTCACATCAAAGACACCATCACCATTAATGGTAAGCAGTGACACATCTAAAGTACCACCGCCCAAATCAAATATCATCACAGTTCTCTTGCTATACCAACCAGCCTTCTTATCAATTCCATAAGCAATTGCCGCTGCAGTTGGTTCGTTGATAATACACAACACATTTAGGCCAGCACTAACGCCAGCACTCTTTGTAGCTTGACGTTGTGAGTCATTGAAGTTAGCAGGCACAGTTATGACAGCATTCTTCACAGTTGAGCCCAGGTAGGCCTCAGCAACTTCTCGCATCTTTCCAAGAATAATGGATGAGATTTCTTCCGCAGCAAACTGTTTCTCTTGGCCGCTCAGGGTCACTACAATCATGGGCTTGGCTGCAGGTCCTTCGATGACCTTGAATGGCCATAATTTCATATCACTTTGAACTGAGGCATCGTTAAATTTCTTACCAATTAACCTCTTTGCATCTGCAAATTAATGGCCATTTTTGGTTAGACCTGCATGCATGGTATCATCTACAATCTAGCTAGACTGATACTGTACACGTTCTTAACAATCAATCACATACAGAGGACTGACTGACTGAGGACTAATCAATCATATAAGCAACTATCAACAGTCCTGTTATAAATGCATGCGTGCGTGTGTGTGAAGATTTGGTTAAATGTTGTATGTAGATCGATGCAGGTTCGGGAGGACACAAACCTACCATAGATTGAGTTGGTTGGGTTTCTCATGACTTGGTTAAATGCTGTATCACCTGCCATTTGCTCGGTATCAGTAAAGGCAACGTAAGATGGAGTCATCCTGTTGCCCTGATCGTTCACTATGACTTCTACATGATCGTGCTGCCACACTGCTACACATGAATAAGTTGTTCCAAGATCGATCCCGATCGCATGGCCTTCTCCTACCATTCTCAGACCAAAAGTTAGTACTTCGAACGACGAATCAATGCGAAGAAGAAACTTACGCAGGAAATATTGATGGTCGAAAGAGCTGATCACGTAGCTATTTATACGTGATAGCAAGTCAATAAGTGCTCCAAGTCAATAGATAGACTCGGACAAGAACCTCAAGGGAAAAGTCTTATACAGGCATACGCAAGGGGAAAGCGACTTTTTTTTTTAAGTGGTCAAACTTTATTAGCTTAACAAACACTATAAAAATGATAATGTGACGGATAGAAATTATATCAAATCCACCGAACAAAGAGCAAATTAAACTAGTAATCTCTGATACACTTATTTTCTTGTATGAAGCTTAAAACAAAACAAAAAATAAGTCTTAAGTAATTAAAAATATCTCATGATGGGGACACCGAGATCTCTTTTTTTTTTGCGATCTCTTCCGCTTAGGATGAGATAATAAATAGCTCCTCATCCTTTTGTAAAAAAAAAAAATGTATATATACATATATATGAGCCCACAGCAAAAATCAATTAAAGTAAAAAAACATAACAAACAATGGGGAAACCTTAGGAGCCATCCCTGACTAGATACTCACTACTGAAGTATGATTTACTGAGCCACGAGAGGTTAAGACTAATCACTAAAAAGTATAAATCACGGAGTCCAGGATGCATGTATTTGCATCATACGTGTTTCACTGCTGAATTGTCACTATATTTTTTCCTTTTCTCAAAAGAAGTCACTCGTATGTGTTTATTATCACCGTACTATCCTTTTTCCTTTTCTAAAAAGAAGAGAAAGAAAGGAAATGTCACTAGCTATCTGGGCAAGGAAAAATTGTAAGTGTGATATTGTGCTTCTCTTTTCTAAATGGACCACAAAAAAGACAGAAAATTCTTCTATGCAATCAGTGAAAGTAAATCAATAGTTACCGTGCAATCTCAGACACAAACTTCAAACTTCAATACTAACACTGTTAAATATAATCAAAAACCTAAAATAGTAAAACAGTAGAAACACAAAAGGGTAAATCTCAATATATCAGACTAAAGGTGGGTGTTAGGAAGATCAGATCACTCGACCCGGTCGAGGACTTGTTTTGCAACGGCAGTGAGTCGGTGACCCGGAGTCATCTCCACTTTCCGGCCTCGTCTGGCAATCAATCAATTTCCTTTCCTGATGTATTCTCTACTACATGAAACGACATCTGTTTAAACTTACTCCAAAGTGATATATTTCCAAAATGAAAGATGATAAACAGTATATATTTGGTCTAATTGTGCAACTGAGGATCTTCTGAACATGAAATCTTTCTAAGAACTAATTTATCAAATATGACAGAATAGAGAAAAAATTCCAAACCATAATCAAGTGAACTGTAAATGTATAATTGGTCAAAAAAACAAACATGGGAATTTGATCTTACCAAACAATGAATTCGCAGGATTTCTTTGGAGTTGGTAAATGGCTGCATCACCAACTAACTTCTGACTACCGCTGAAGGCAACAACAGATGGGGTAATCCTCATCTCCTGATCGTTTGTTATGATTTTGACATGATCATTTTCCCATACTGCGACGCACGAATTTGTAGTTCCCAAATCAATCCCAATAGCATGTACATTTTCCTCTCTAGCCATTCTCAGATGACAAAACTCAAACAAGAAAAACAGATGCCAGACACTTTGTTGTACGTTTTAAACCGAAAATTCTTACATACACCAAGGTACAAGTGAACCAAGTATTTATTAGAAAATCTTAACCGTTGATATTTATACTTAACTTTTTATTTAAATATTAAATAATAGGATAAATGTAATCCAATGGTCTATTCATCTTGGTTTAAGTGCACCTTGGTGTTTTGAATCCTCTATGCGTTTTAAACTTGGAATGTGGCCAGAATAGTTTAGGTAAGCAAAGGTAAAGTCTTTTTGTGGTGGCGATTAAGTACTTGGAATGTGTTGCAGTGATTTAATTTGGTCATGAATGCCACAGCGAATTGTTCAATGTACAGAGTAAAAGTGTTGCGTAACAGAGGGCACCTGCTCATCTACTCACTACTTTTAATACATTACAAATTCTAGAACGCGAATAATTAACAAAAATTAAAAAATAAAGGGTACCCAAGATCCAATTTTTATCAGTTAAAGGAAAAACAAGATGCTTAGATAATGACATACCAAGTGAAAGATGACTTGTTTGGATTTTGAAGGTGGAGCTTGATATTGTAAGTGGAAGACGACTGAGACACTGACATTTTGGTCTCTTGCACCAACTCTTCTGAGTTCTGAGAAATCTTCGTCTTCGGTGGCCATTTCTATGGCAGCTTTCAGCTTTGGAAACGATGCAGAGAGTAACTGAGGAGGAAGAATGGTGTGTGTGTGTGACTCACTCGGGTGGATTAATCTTGGGGTTTTGGACATCCAAGATTCATAAAGATTGGATTTTCGGCCGTTATGTAAAGAATAAGGAAGGCCCATTAGGTTTTTTCACAAGTCAATTTTATTTTTCTGTGTTCAGCTCATTTTATATGCATTCACCATCTCGCATAAAAAATATAGCGAGATATAAAGAACATGAATCAAACATAGCTCTCATGAGAAGAACAGAAACAGGCCAAGGCTAACAATCTGCAAACAAAAGGAATGTTCATTAGCAGGACTGCCAACTCTCCACAAAGGCACAAAATAAAAATTGGCGAAATATTATGTGACAAGTGACACATAAATTCTTAATTAACATCCTCAATGCCCTCAAAAGTTATTCTGTCGCAGTTGATTGTGATCCCTTTCTGTTTGCCAGTGGACCTTTCTTTAGCAGTAACACTGAGGATTCCATTTGCATCAATATCAAAGCAAACAACAAATTTAACTTGGCCTTCAGGAGCTTGAGGAATGTTCCTCAGTGTAACTGTACCCAAGAGGTTATCATTTGCAGGTATTGCACTCTCACCCTAGTATATAGGAAAGAAAGCTACAACTTGGTTGTCATGAATTGTTTCCATATTTCTTCTCTTTCTGACAGGAATGCTAGAATTTCTTGGTATTACTACACCCATGTAGAGACAACGTGACACATGATCCTGTTCCAATAATCCAAGTGAAAGAGGGGTGACATCCAAGAGGGAAAAGCCTTGAAGCTTCCCCTTTTCATTCCCTCCCAAGACAGCAGCTTGAACAGCTGCACCATATGCAACAGCCTCATCAGGATTGATACCTTGGCACAGCTCCTTCCCCTTGAATACATCCAAGTTGTCGCACCTTGGGAACCCTAGACGAGCCGCCAACAAGAACAACATCATTCACACTGCTTATCTTCATTTTAGCATCTTCCAAACACTTCTCCACAGGCTCCATGCACTTGCTGAAGAGATCTGCATTGAGTTGCTCGAATTTAGCTCGGGTAATGGTTAAAGAGAAATCAATACCCTGGTGCAGATAGTCAACTTCAATGTCAGTCTCACAGATAGTTGAAAGCACCCTCTTTGCCTTTTCACATGCATTTCGCAACCTCCTAAGAGCCTTGGGGTTTCCAGTGATGTCGACCTTATGTTTCCTCTTGAATTGCTTAACACAATAATGCACCATTCTGTTATCAAAGTCTTCACCTCCAAGGTGTGTGTCTCCAGCAGTGGCCTTCACTTCAAAGACACTATCAGCTATGACAAGTAGAGAAACATCCAATGTACCACCACCAAAGTCGAATACTAGCACATTTCTCTTACCATACCAACCAGCCTTCTTGTCAAGCCCATAAGCAATAGCTGCGGCAGTTGGTTCATTGATAATACGCGTCACATTTAGGCCGGCAGCAACACCAGCTTTCTTTGTAACCTCACGCTGCGAGTTATTGAAGTAAGCGGGGACAGTGATAACAGCATTCTGCACATTTGATCCACGGTAAGCCTCGGAAATCTCCCTCATTTTTGAGAGGACCATGGATGAGATTTCTTCAGCGGCAAATTGTTTCTTTACTCCCTTTTCAGTGACCTCAATCAGGGGCTTGTCACCAGCACCTTTAACTACCTTGAATGGCCAATGCTTCAAATCATTTTGAACAGAATTATCACTGAATCTTTTACATCTGCAAATTGATCATGAAATTAACTAATGCCAATGATCACAAAACTAGCATCTTAGATAAAATATTTCACTCTCTCCGGCTAGAATGCTATGGAAGTATGCAGTAACTTAATATTATGCATATTGATTGCCTAGCTATTTAGCCATCTCTCCTATATATGAGACATAACACAAAACAGAATAAACTATGGAACAATTGAGTACTTACACTTCTTGTGTTGAAGAAATCAGGACACCAAAAATCTATGGGTAGAACTCTCTCAATGATACAGATTTAATGATTTATACAGTGTGTGCTGACAGCTGAGTAACATTCCATCTAAGTTTATAGACGAGTTTCTGAAAATAATTGTAATCAAAGGATTCGGAAAGAAGCATACCAAAGATAGAGTTGGTGGGGTTAATGGAAACTTGGTTAAATGCTGCATTTCCTATCAACCGCTCAGCATCAGTAAACCTTGGAAATTGGAACGCCATATTAATTTATTTATTTTTTGAATATACTCAAGAGTCTCTAGTCTCTACCTTTTTATCTGTCTATTGATGATCCCATACTTATCAACGGCATACATAATAGTATTTTCTTTCATATTAATTAATGTTTATTTAATCGAAATTTACAAAATGCTTGCAATGCCTGGTGATCTTAGAAGTTAGAACACAAGGATATGCATACATTTTCCTGAATGTTCATCACCAGAACTTGTCCGGAAGTTGAATAATACATATATCTCTTCTCACCGATGAGTGCATAAAGGCAGTCAGCTCTTTTCGACTCGATACACCAACTCACTTCCATGTGGCCCTGCATCTATATACACAGTTGAGTTCTCATCCATCTCTTCTCCTACCAGCATTCTTGACAACTCTGTCACCACCTTCTTTTCAAGCCATCTCCTAATTGGTCTAGCACCATAAGCCTGAATAGAAAGTTAGAAACAACACCACTTGTTTAGCATTTCAAGGAAGATTGAATAGCTTGTTGATTAACCAACTGCAAATCAAGGAATTAGAACTAACCGGATCATAACTCTTATGCATAATATAATCCAATGCTGCATCAGTCAATTCCAAAGCAACACCTCTCTCAGAAAGTCGGTTAATAACATCCTTCATTTGCAATCTAGCCACCTTCTTTACTTGCTCATATGAAAGAGGATCAAATATGACAATCTCATCAAGCCGATTTAGGAACTCAGGACTAAAGTGACTTCTCACCTATCCAATCACCAAAAGCTTATTCAGAACACATACATGTGTCAAACATATAGAACTATAAATTCGAGAAACTAAGGTGGATAGTGAAACTACCTCTGGCATGACTCGATCACGAGCAACTTGCATTGAACACTCTCCCACTAAACCAGACAGGAGATGTTTTGCTCCAAGGTTAGAGGTCATGATAATCATAGTGTTCTTGAAGTCCACAACATGACCTTGTGCGTCAGTTAACCTTCCATCGTCTAATACTTGCAGGAGAATGTTGAAAATGGAGGTGTGTGCCTTTTCCACTTCATCAAATAATACAACACTATAGGGTCTCCGTCTCACGGCCTCTGTCAGTTGGCCACCTTCATCATGACCAACATACCTATAAACAAAGAAGGAACCAATTTTAGATGTTATACTCAAGAAAAGTTGTTAACTAATGTTTGGACTTTGAACAAAACTCAAAATGTACTTACCCTGGAGGAGCACCAATCAAGCGCGAAAGAGAATTTTCAGAAAGGTACTCAGACATGTCTAGTCTCACAATTAGATTTTCATCATCAAAAAGTTGCTCAGCAAGAGCCTTTGCAAGCTCAGTTTTGCCGACACCGGTTGGACCCAAGAATAGGAATGAGCCAGTTGGTTGTTCTTGCCTTCCTAGCCCAGCTCTTGACCTCAAAACCGCCTCAGAAACAGCAGCAACTGCCTGTTCTTGACCCACTACTCTTTTATGCAGCCTCTCAGCAAGTCCAATTAGCCTCTCTTTGCCATTCTGGTCTAGCCTTGTGATAGGTATGCCAGTGGAACGGCTCACAACCTCTGCTATATGCTCTGGTGAAACAGCTGTTGTCAGCATCAAGTTGTTATTGCTGTTCAATTCAAGCTGTGCGACAGCAGTTTCCAATTCCTGAATAGCTCCATAACGTAAGTCAGCAACCTTGGCAAAATCACCTCTTCTTTCAGCCTGTGCTAAAGCAAGTAACAGTTTTTCTCGCTTCTGCTTAAACCGTTGAGTTTCATCAACCTTTTCCTTCTCGTTTCGATATTTGATCATCAAAGGCTGCAGTTTGTCTCTCAAGTCATCAAGCTCTTTTCTCACCTAAAAATATCAAGTTACAAATCCAACAAAGAACACCTGTAATTAGTGGAAACACAATCTGTAAAAGATTAGAACCAAAAAGTAATCTCCAATAGTACAATGGAGATGGAATAATCGATCGATACTTACTTCAACAAGACGAGCTTTGCTACTTTTGTCCTTCTCTTTTTCAAGTGCATGAACCTCAACTATCAGCTGCATTATCTTTCTTTCAATGTTGTCAATCTCTTCAGGCCGACTATCAAGCCGGACTCTCACATTTGCACAAGCTTCATCAACTAGATCAATTGCCTTGTCAGGAAGACGTCTGCCTATAAAACAACCAGAGTAAAGTTTACTACTACGAAATTCATTTTACTATAACACATCCAATGCACCAATATTTTACAGCAATGTTATACAAACACATGTTCTACACTATATCAGTCATCTGTAACTTGTTACCTGTGATGTACCGGCTTGAAAGTTCTGCAGCAACAACCAGGGCACGGTCCAAAATTCGCACACCATGATGACTTTCATATCTCTCTTTCAGCCCTCGAAGGATACTAACTGTGTCCTCAACACTAGGTTCAGCCACAATAATCTTTTGGAACCTTCTCTCAAATGCAGCATCCTTTTCTACATATTTCCGGTACTCTTCAAGGGTTGTTGCACCAATGCACCTCAGCTGACCTCTAGCAAGCATTGGCTTAAAGAGGTTGGCAGCATCCATATTAGACCCCTTAACTCTACCAGCACCAAGAACAAGGTGAATCTCATCAATGAATAGAATCACCTTCCCTTGAGCCGCTTCCACTTCATTCAAAACAGCCTTTAACCTCTCCTCAAATTGTCCTCTATACTGTGCCCCGGCCAGCAAAGCACCCATATCCAATTCTATGATCCTCACATTGGCAAGAGTACTAGGGACATCACCTCTTAATATCCTCTGAGCCAAGCCTTCAACTACAGCAGTTTTTCCAACTCCTGGTTCTCCAACAAGCATTGGATTGTTCTTTGTTCTCCTTGAGAGATTCTGAATAACCTGCCTTATTTCTTGGTCTCGGCCAATAACTGGGTCAAACTTTGCTGCTTGTTCAATAAGGTCTCTTCCATAAGTTTTCAACGCATTGATAGTCATCTCCTGGAAGGCAGTCTCCATATCTCTCCTTTCCTCCACAAAGGAAAGAGAGTGCTTTGGCTGAAAATGCTATTATAGGGTAAAAAATCAGCTACTATATATACATCTTGCTAGTGACTAGTGACACGAATTGCAAGAGACTCGTATCCAAGAAATGTAACTGAAAATGCATCAATAAGTATATAGCCAGAATGCAAATTTACTGATGAAGCATAAAATCACACATACCAATCACTGCAAAGCAGATGGCTGATATTCATCACCCAAAAAAAAAAAATTGCTGTATATAGAAGCAAAATCCATCAAAGTTCATAACAGAAGTACACAACCACAAGTCCACAATGCCACCAAGAAACCTTCATTTCAACCAAATGAAAACAGAAACCTTAGTATACATTTCATATCGACTAAGAAGATAAAAAGCATATATAGAACTGACATGGAATCAAATTCTCATTAAGATTCTCAGAATTCAACAACTTTCTCTTGAGAGCTCTTGAGATAGAGTTCAAGGGGAAAAAAAAAAAACCCTAGCATTCGATATAGATTGAAGTCATTTAACATAAGAGAAAGGCCAAGAATATCACGGACTCATAGCCTTGAAGGTCACACTACCTTATAAGGGAGCTGAAGCTACAGCCTGAAATTTTTGTTGGTGTGCAGCGTGTACAGTTGTGTTTGGCCTCTTCGATTTTGGCTCCCTTTACCTTTAGGTTCTATATGATACAGTCGAGTCGATGAACGAAGATGAGAGACTTTTTTATTTTGATCGATGAGCGGGAGACTTCTTATGGCGACAAGAATCGTAGACTCCAATGTTTTCAATGGCTGACTTGTTACAGATTTACAATATATGATTCATTATTGTTACAAAGGAGGAATAAAAGGCCGTAGTGCCTAACAACTTGTTATTTGTTAAAATTATTTAAGCTAATAGTTGTTCTTGACTTCTTGGTACAATCATTTCACTTAAATGGCCAGTGAGATTATGAAATATAGTCAATGGCTACCTGGATCTGACTTACAGAGGAAACAGTCATAGTGAATGTGCAGAAATTAGAAAAATGCATACTTGTCCCAGTGGTTTGCAGCTTAATGAAACAAATAAATCAATTTTTTTTTTGTCTAGCCTCTTATAGAATGATCACCGGCAAACAGCAATCCTAATTGAGAATTTTTCCGGCCAAAGATTTGTAAGCAACAATGTTAACTCTGTTTTTGAGTTCATTTCCAAAGTGTTTTGTAGATATGTTTTCGAGAAATACATAAAGAGATGCTAAATTGATGAAGCGATTCACCAAACTAAACAAAACAACAAAAGGAGTGCTGATTATCTCCCTAATCAAAATCGCTCATTCTTCACCAAACAATACAAAAGCCAAATTCCCTCATGGATTTACCAAATTATAGCAAATCAGCAATATCACAAGTACTGTATATATAAGAATTAGAATTATCATTGAAGCTTCAGTAATACGGACTAAATTCTAATAGTTCTTCTGGCTCTTATGCCTCACAGTGAACTCCATTTCATTGTCCAACATATACTTTCAAGTAAGTTCATGACTTGCATACAACAGTAAAAATATGGCCAAACCCTTAAACATATCAAAAAAATTTATTACCAAATACCAACACATTAATTTCTGGTACAAGCAAAACTTCAATGCCCTTAAATATTTCTTCACTGTTTCTTACTGATGATAGTGATCCCTTTCTTCTGGCCGGTACACGTATCCTGAGCAGACACACTTAGAATGCCATTTGCATCCATATCAAAGCAAACATCGAAGCTAACACATCCAGCAGGAGCTGGAGGAATGCCCTGAAGAACAAATTTACCCAAAAAGTTATTATTTAAGGTTGTTGAGCTCTCACCCTCGTAGATTCCAAATACAGCTTCAACTTGGTTGTCATACGTAGTCCACAATGTGATGTTCACTTTTATGGGAACTCTGGTGTTTCTTGGAATCACAACCTGCATACAATGTTCATCACCTGTACTCGGCACCCTAATCTCAACCCCAAGTGATAGAGGGATTACATCCAAGAGAGTGAAATCTTGAAGTTTCTCAATCTCATATCCACTCAACACCGCAGCTTGAACAGCAGCGCCATATGCTATTGCCTCATCAGGATTAATGCCCTTACATAGCTCCTTTCCCCTGAACACATTCTCTAAAAGTTGCTGCACCTTTGGAATTCTGGAAGAGCCACCAGCAAGAACAACATCATCAACACTGTCTACATCCAAGTTTGCATCCCTCAAACACTTCTCCACAGGCTCCATACACTTGTTGAAGAAATCCATGTTCAGTTGTTCGAATTTGGCACGTGTAATGGTCACATAAAAATCGTTGTCTTTATCCAAGCAATCAATTTCAATCTCAGTTGTAGCCGAAAATGAAAGCCTCCTCTTTGCCTTCTCACATTCATTTCTCAACCTCCTAAGAGCTCTAGAGTTTCCAGCAAGGTCTGCATTTGTCTTCCTCTTGAATTGCTCGACACAGTAATTCACCAATCTATTATCAAAGTCTTCACCTCCAAGATGAGTCTCTCCAGCAGTGGCTTTCACTTCAAAAACACCATCACCTATTGTAAGTAATGACACGTCTAAAGTACCTCCACCTAAATCAAATATCATCACATTTCTCTTGCCATGCCAATTGGCCTTCTTGTCAATACCATAAGCAACGGCTGCAGCAGTTGGTTCATTAATGATGCGCATCACATTTAGGCCAGCAGTGGCACCTGCATCTTTTGTAGCCTGGCGTTGAGAGTTATTGAAGTAAGCAGGGACAGTGATGACTGCATTTGTCACCGTTGATCCAAGGTATGCCTCAGCAATCTTCCGCATCTTTGTGAGAACCATGGATGAGATTTCTTCAGCAGTAAATTGCTTTTCCTGTTCCTGATAGGTAACCACAATCATAGGCTTATCTTCAGGACCTTCAATGACCTTGAATGGCCAAAGTTTCACATCGCCTTGAATAGAATCGTCACTGAATTTCCTACCAATTAACCTTTTTGCATCTGCAATAAGATATCAAGTTTAGACTTTGGATTATTTGATTTAAATAGGTAATTTATTTCTTTAAGTTTAGAGACCAAGTATAAATCATCATATGCATCTATAAATATGTAATTATGTATACATCCACTTCAAGTGAACTATGAAAGAGATATATAAACCAAATATAGTTAGTAGATTGCCCTATTTTATCTGCTTATTGAACATTTCAGAAACAATTTAAACAAACTGAATGCATATATGTCTGTGTCTCTGTGATGTGGGAAGAAAATCTTACCAAAGATTGAGTTGGTGGGATTTCTCAGGATTTGGTTAAATGCTGCATCCCCTACTAAGCTCTCAGTATCAGTGAACGCAACATAAGATGGTGTAGTTCTATTTCCCTGATCATTCACTATGATTTCTACATGACCCTGCTCGTGCTCCCACACTGCTACACACGAATATGTAGTCCCCAGATCAATTCCAATTGCACGGCCTGCTGCTCCTGCCATTCTCAGCTCAAGGACGTGAAGATAAAAAAAATAAAACAGTGAAGAAAAAAAATTATGAAATGGTTGCAGAAATCAGAACATGGTAAGGAAAGAAAAGTACCTGCCTGCATACCAAGTCAAGTACTGGAAAGTCCAAGTCAATACATAGAACTCGTCCATAAACATTTCATCAACTTGTAGGGAAGAACCATTCTTTATTCTTTTCTTTTCTTTCTTTATAAGGATCTGGCATTTTCAGACGATTCCCTACTATGAAATGCCCAATCATAAATGAATCACCAACTTCTGGAATGAACATGCAGCCAGAGACTTTGCTGGTTAATTGATTAGCAGTTGAAAAAAGATTGCTCACGATCGTGAGCAACTCAACCATTGACTAGCTAGCAACTTTATTATTCTGCAAAACCAATAACAAGGATACTACCCAAAATAAACATTGTTTATATCTGTATGTGATGTTTATTCTAAACCCCCATTCAGTAATATGAACAAGTTAGAGTAGAGGCACATAAACAGAACCATACAAGCTCCAACTTCATTTTTTATAATAAGATGCCTTTAAGTACATTATTAGCTTAAATTATAAGATGCCTTAGTAATTCTGAGGAGCTGACTTGTCACATTATTCAAGCTAATGCTTTTACTTCAAATGAACTTGGAGCATCTTATTATCCAAAAATAATAATAAATATTAACACAAAAGAGCATCTCCAAGAGTTTAATAATTAGTAATAATACTGCACATATGCTATCAGAATATGATATGGGAATACCGCAGTAATACTGTGAGAAGATTTGTATAGGCTTGTATTTAGCTAGCCATTAATTGCTCTGCAAGAATTAAATGACGTCGTATAACACACAACATAAGGGTGCTGGTTGCCCCCCTCCATCTAGTCTCATTCATCACCATACATAACAAAAGAGGCATGACTTCACAAATTCATCATTTATAGCAGTAACAGAACATTGCCAGTATAATAATCTTCAGTAACACTTCTTTTTTTCTTTTTCTTTTTTTAAGAAAAATCAAAAGGAGGTCAACTGTATTTTTATTCCGTATTAAAATTAGCTCAGAGGTACAATTGAAAGATGCAGAAATACATCAACAAATGAAAATGCCATGTGCCAGACTTAATGCAAAGAAGCATCTGAAAAGAAACCTAACAAGAACACAAAAAAATGTAAAATTTCATCGGTAGGCAGAGCAAGACTGTAACTGAATTCATAAGAATAGCATAAAAGATGGGGAAACAGAAGATCAATTTCAGCACACATGTATGCCTTTCCTTTCAGGTACTAGAGCATAAATTATCTTACTTCAGGCCCTCGATTCTTCACAAGTTTTTACTGATTGTGATAGTTTTCTTCTGGCTGGTGCCCATCTCCTGACCAGAGACCGTCAGGATACCATTTGCATCAATATCAAAGTAAGCTTCGAATTTAGCTACACCTGCAGGAGCTGGAGGAATGCCCTCCAGACAAAATTCACCCAAAAAGTTATTGTCTAAGGTTGTTGAACTCTCACCCTCATAAATTGAGAATTTAACTGAAACCTGGCTGTCAAAAGAAGTTTCTAACGAAATCCTGTTCTGTGTGGGAATTCTAGTGTTCCTTGGAATCACAACTGACATAAAATTTTTATCACCAATTTCATTAGTCTCTACCCCAAGTGATAGAGGGGTGACATCCAAGAGAGTAAACCCCTGGAGTTTCTCATTTCCAATCCCACTCAAGACAGCAGCTTGAACAGCTGCTCCATATGCTATAGCCTCATCAGGATTAATTCCCTTACTCAGCTCCTTACCCTTGAACACATCCTGTAGTAACTGCTGCACCTTGGGAATTCTAGAAGATCCACCAGCTAGAACAACATCATCAACATAGCTCACATCCATGTTAGCATCCCTCAAACAGTTCTCCACAGGCTTCATACATTTGTTGAAGAAATCCACATTGAGTTGTTCAAATTTGGCACGGGTAATAGTTGCATAGAAATCATTTTCTTTATCCAGGCAGTCAATTTCAATTTCAGTTGTAGTTGTAGATGAAAGCCGCCTCTTTGCCTTCTCGCATTCATTTCTCAACCTCCTAAGAGCTCTAGCATTTCCAATTAACTCCACCTTATGCTTCCTCTTGAACTGCTCTACACAGTAATTTACCATTCTGTTATCAAAATCTTCACCTCCAAGATGAGTCTCTCCAGCCGTGGCCAACACTTCAAAACCACCATCACCTATGCTCAGTAGTGACACATCTAAAGTACCACCACCTAAATCAAATATCAGCACAGTTTTCTTTCTATACCAACCAGCCTTCTTGTCAATTCCATAAGCAATGGCTGCAGCAGTTGGTTCGTTGATGATACGCATCACATTTAGGCCAGCAGTGGCACCTGCATCTTTTGTAGCCTGACGTTGAGAGTTATTGAAGTAAGCAGGGACAGTGATGACTGCATTCCTCACAGGTGATCCGAGGTAGGCTTCAGCAGTCTTCCGCATCTTTGTGAGAACCATGGATGAGATTTCTTCAGCAGCAAACTTCTTTTCTTGTCCCTGGTGGGTAACCACAATCATTGGCTTATCATGAGGACCTTTAATGACTTTGAATGGCCAGAGTTTCAAATCACTTTGAAAGGTGGCTTCACTGAAATTTCTACCAATTAACCTCTTTGCATCTGTGAATTGACAAATTGATGAAATTTTAGATTCTATCAGGAAAAGAATTATCTGTATCCCACTTTTACTAAACTGTACATACTATCAAAAATATGTTAACCAAATATAGTTAGCTACAGCTGAGTACGTGCACTACTTAACATATAGAGAAACTTTGATAAATCAAACATGAAACCTAAAACAAAACTTCTGACCTCCTAACTCTAAGAACTCTAAACTTTTTTTAACAGAAAATATGAAAGCTTAGATTTATTATGCTAAACCGAACCCCCAACTTATCATAATCCTAATCCATTTCCATATCCAGCAAGCTCAAACTTAATTAGGCACACATTCTGTAGCTACATTTGTAGTGGATCAAAGAAAAATCAGTCAACAAATTAAGACTAACATTTTCAGAGCAACAATTGCACAATGAGAACAGATGAAATAAAACTGGTGGTCTTAGAAAATTAATGATCCTACCAAAGATTGAGTTGGTAGGGTTTCTCAGAATTTGGTTAAATGCTGCATCGCCTACTAAGCTCTCACTCTCAGTATCAGTGAATGCAACATAAGATGAGGTAGTCCTGTTGCCCTGATCATTCATTATGATTTCCACATGACCCTGTTCGTCCTCCCACACTGCTACACATGAATATGTTGTCCCCAGATCAATCCCAATTGCACGGCCTCTTACTCCTGCCATTCTCAGATAAGAACTTCAAGAAGAAAGCAATATATCGAATGAAGAAGAAAGTTAAACTACTGTTGTGATAAACATTTCAAGAAGATATAAAGAGTGCCTGGGAACCAAACCAATGAGAGAACAAGTCCAAGTCAAATTGTAGAACTGGTCACTTATTGTCCAGTTTTGGGAAAAATCATTAGTTTATGCTATGATCAAGAAGAATTTGTACAGTTCAGTTTTATTGTTTTAGGACACAGAAATGAGTCATAACAACTGTTCTGAACATGCACCCAGAGACTTTGCGGCTTCAATTATTAGCAGAAAATTTATAATGATGTTACAGAGCTACTTGCAAATAAATTAATGATGATTACTAACCAACTCAGACAACTCAAGCATTGACTTACAAACGTTCATTTGTTCTTCAAAATAACCAGAACTATCCAAAATACTAGATCCATTCTTTTTGTGTCTGTAATCTTAAATTCTGTGCTCCATTTAATTAGAAACAAAAAAACCAAGTCAAAGGCGCACGGACACCTATACCAAGCTTACTAACTGAGAATGGATTTAAGGAAGATAGAGTTGGAAATGGACAAGTAATTTGGTGTCTGATATAACTATGTAAGTGTCAGAGAATCCTTGGTCCTGTGTGACCGATCTCCCAACCTAGCTGTGAACAAAATTTGCATATGAAAATATATACTTATTTTATAACTAAACTGCAGTAATGTGACTTATAACTTACTAACTTATAGTACAATACCCATTCTATATAATTTCCTTTACATTCTGCACCATTTGAAACTAGATTCAACAACCATAAAATCATTTGAATCAATATATTATATATATATATATATATATATATATCACTGTTATTTGTCTCCAAACAAACAACTTGACAATTGAATTCCAACCTGGTGAGATTAGAGAACCCAACCTGATTCTTTGCAAACTATGCAACTCTATCAGCAAAACATACAAGAAAAAGAACCTGGAAATTAAGTCTGTAAGCAAAACAACCGGCCAGAAAAAGTGAGTACCCGATGACTGCCTAACTTCCCCCTAACCTGGAAAAGTTACAACAATTTTCAGCGTAGAGATCAAAACGATTTTATCATATATGCCATTTCAGCCATAGGCCAAGAGGAATAAGAACATAAAACATAATGAGAGAAAATTGACGAAAATGACTTAGTATAAACTCTTTACACTTACAACTCTAGCATCGTTGCGAATACAATCATATCTCATATTACAAAACTCAGAAATCTGAATGAAACTTTGTTATCAGATATTGATCGAGCTTATTGTCAATGAGTTTGAAAGACACGATTTTTCAATATCTCACTTAAGGCATCATAATCTCTTAAAACTACCCCGATCATTTCAATCTTCAGTCTCAAATTATAAAAGGGAAACATACATGTAGCTGATCAAAGAAAACATAAATTTGATAAACAAAGAGATGAGCTATACCGAAATGGAGTTTCTTGGGTTACCAATGATCTGGTTAAAGGTTGCATCACCAACCAACTTCTCTGTTTGAGTAAAGGCAACACAAGATGGAGTTGTCCTGTTGCCCTGTTCCTCTACATGGTCCCTGGCTCGCTCCAAACCGCAACGCACGAGTAGGTTATCCCCAGATCAATCCCTATTGCATGTTCTTCATTTCCCTCCATTCGTGGCTCAGAAACTCACAATCAGAGAAGGAAAAAGGGGTTCTTGAAGGAGACGAAGTTGAAAACAGTGAGGGAGAGTAAGGCAGTAGTGATTATGATTGAGAGTGAGGCATTTGATGAAGAGGGAAATAAAATAAAAACAAAAGAGAAATGAGTGCTTTGACAATATTTATATATATAGAGAGAGAGAGAGAATCAGGAAAAGTGAGATTATTTGCAATGTTTTACACGCAAAGCCAGAGCCTTCTGACGCTCATGTGTTTCAAACACATTTGTAGCGGTGTTGTGATAAATTAGACAAATAAATTGCATTATAATGTGGCATAACACATCAACATATCTATGTTATTCACATTTATAGAATTTCTTTTTATTTTATTTCTTCACAGTATTTCATCTCCTTTAGCTTCCAAAAGAGTTAAATTTTACTTGCCAACAATTCTTGTCAGAATAGTATATGCTTCTTCTATTGTCTAATGAAAGAACTTGGAGTGAATTTTAATAAACAAAACTAGAAGAATGCTATCAAAGCAATAAGGACTCAGTGTCCTGTTGAGAATCTATGTGCACATTTGATGAAATGCGCATGCATTGAGTTGTGGTAAAATTACAGAATTCAAATACATGATTACTTTGATAATTTGAGTCCTCAAGCACTCAACCAGGGTTATCTCTTAGCATAATAAGGCAAGTATTAACAAAAGGACCACCACAGCAAAAGAAGACCATTCGCCTACTCCTTCCTTGATCACCAATTGGAGACTTCAGCTCACCTGGAATAGGTAGAACAACTTAGAGACATAGAAAAGCCCACGAAACAAGAAATTGGTTTTATACTATATGTACAATATTTCAGCCTTATCATGTCTTACCTCATCTTCTCAATCCTTAATGTTCTTTTGTCACAAGTAATTGTAATCTTTTTTCTCTTGCCTGTAGATATCTCTTCAGCAGAGACACTCAAGATACCATTTGCATCAATATCAAAGCAAACATTGAACTTAACAGTGCCCTTGGGAGCTGGAGGAAGATCGTGGATGGTAAAGCTACCCAAGAGATTATTGTTCAAGGTTGTTTCACTCTCGCCCTCAAAAATAGCGAACTCACATAAAATTTGGTTGTCTATGGAAGTGGGCAGAGTTTGGTTTTTTAGGACTGGAATTCTAGTATTTCTTGGTATCACAACAGTCATATGATTAGATTTCAATGGCTTACTGATCGTAGTCCTAACCCCAAGGGACATTGGGGTGACATCCATGAGAGTGAAGTCTTTAAGCTTTCCAATACCGTTTCTATTCCCATCCAAGACTGCTGCTTGAGCAGCTGCACCATAAGCCACAGCCTCTTCTGGATTGATTCCCTTGCAAAGCTCCTTCCCCTTGAACACATCCTGTAATAGCTGCTGCACCTTAGGAATTCTAGAAGAGCCACCAATAAGAACAACATCATGGACACTGCTTGTGTCCATGTTAGAATCCCTCAAACATCTCTCCACAGGCTCCATACACTTGCTAAACAAATCCATGTTGATGTGTTCAAATATGTCACGAGTAAATGTTATATAGAAATCAGTACTCAGGAACAAACAATCAATCTCAATGTCAACAGAACAAGCAAATGAAAGCCTCTTCTTTGCCTTTTCACATGCATTTCTTATCCTCCTTAGAGCTCTGGAGTTACCACTGACGTCCAATTGATGCTTCCTCTTAAATTCCTCAACACAATAATTCACCATTTTGTTATCAAAGTCTTCACCTCCGAGATGAGTGTCTCCAGCAGTGGCCTTCACTTCAAAAACATCATCCCCTATGCTAAGCAGCGACACATCTAGAGTACCACCGCCCAAATCAAATATTACCACATTTCTCTTGCTGTACCAGCCAGCTTTCTTCTGAAGGCCATAAGCAATTGCTGCGGCAGTTGGTTCATTTATTATACGCATCACATTTAGGCCAGCAGTAGTACCTGCATCATACGTAGCCTGCCGCTGAGAATTATTGAAATACGCAGGGACAGTGATAACTGCATTCTTCACAGTAGAGCCCAGGTAGGCCTCAGCAACCTCCCGCATCTTTGCAAGAACCAGGGATGAGATTTCCTCAGCAGCAAACTTTTTTTCTTTACCCTCCTGGGTAACCACAATCATAGGCTTATCCTCAGGACCTTTAGTAACCTTGAATGGCAAGAGCTTCATGTCATTTTGGACAGAAGCATCAGTGAACCTCCTTCCAATTAACCTCTTTGCATCTACAAATTGGTTTCAAAATTGTCATCATCACCATATGATATAGCTTATAGGAAGTTAGGAACAACAATTATTCACTATATTACTAACTCCTAATACATATATGTGATGACAAATCTAATACTAATCCAAATTCTATCCCAACTAGTCTCTTACTCAGACATGAAATAAAGAACTCTGTACATATAAAGTGACTGTAAAAAATCGTACTTAGAGACAAGAGTGTGATAGGATGCAATAAAAAAATATTTAAAAAAAAGAGAGAGTAAAGAGTAAACTGATTGTGGAAGTGGAGTGATGGGTTACCAAAAATGGTGTTGGCAGGGTTTCGGATAATCTGGTCAAGTGCAGCATCACCTACCAAGCTCTCTGTATCAGTGAAAGCAACACAAGAAGGAGTAGTCTTACTGCCCTGATCATTCACTATCACTTCAACATGATCGTTCTCCCACACAGCCACGCAGGAGTTGGTTGTCCCTAGGTCTATTCCTATTGAATGACCCTCTCCTCCTCCGTCCATCCTCAGACCAAACAACTGAAACAAGTTGAACACCTATTTGCTTGCCCAAAAACTGAAGAAGAAGAAGGAAAAGAGAATGGCCGTTTAGGTAGTTCTGACCCGAGAAAAACTGAAGAGGGGTTCTCGAAGAAGATGAAGTTGAAAAGGGTGAGGGACTGTAAAGCGGCGGCAGTAGTACTTATGAGACAGTAACTTTGATGAAGAGAGAAGCTTTGGGAAGATAAATAGAGAGAGAGAGAGAGAGAGATTTTGCAATGTTTTTTTATGCGCAAACACCGAGACTTCTGAGTTCTGACGATTTGATTCCGAGTGAGATTGTCTTTTTTGTCTTCTTCTTCTTCTTCTTCTTCTTCTTCTTCTAATAATTTGAAAGATTAGTGGGTTTGTGGTCAGGTCCTTTGGGTCTCCTCTGGGTAAGTGGCTAGGGCACATCGACTTCGTACTTCAAATGTTCCGATTGCTAAATATTGCGCCCTCAAAGAGGTTTTGTGACCGCTAAAAGATTCAACTACAATTTACAATTGTTGAAGGAGATTTTTTCTGAACTATCAATTGTGAGCGCCTCAAGAAGTCTCACATCCGCTATCAAAAAGATTCAGTGATCAAGGATTCTAGTTAAACAGTCTGTTCCTCTTTTTTCTTTTGACGGAATACCTTACATATTAAAAAAAAAAAATCAAAACAAAATGAGAAAATTACATAGTAGCACATGACTAAATTTAAAAACACAAAAAATCTACTTCTAATAATTTTTATACAAATTAGGACATGGGCCTCACGCCCAAACCAAATAATAGCAAACCTGATTCAAATGTTAAATTCAAATGACTAAAATATTTTTTTTTCTAATAAAATTACACCAGATGCCACTCTCACTTCTTTTTCTTCTCTCATTCCAACGTTTTGATTCTTCTTCTTCTTCTTCTTCTTCTTCTTCTTCTCTCTCTCTCTCTCTCTCTCTCTCTCTCTAATCTACCAGATCTCTTCATCACCAATTTCAATCCATGGCTCTCTTTCTCTATCTCTCTCTCAGATCTACCAGATCTCATCATCACCAATTTCAATCCATGGCTCTCTCTCTCTCTCTCTCTCTCTCTCTCTCTCAGATCTAGCAAATCTCATCATCACAATTTCAATCCATGACACGATTTGATATGCCGCACCTCCATCACCACACATTCATCTTCCATGGCGGCGAGCGCCTTGAACGACGAACTCATCGTCTTGTGCCACCGGACATGGCTGTCGATTGTGTCTAAGGAGTCGACCGGCATCGTGGAGAAGATCATCGATATCCTTTCGCGACAATGTGGGGAGGAGCTTGCCCTAAAGACCGGAATCTGTCGTCGGTCGTGTTTTTATCGACAGCTACAAGGCGGTGCTGCTGTTTGGACAAATGATTTCACTGCTACTGTTTGAACATATGATTTCGCTGCTACTGTTGGAAAGGTAAATTTGCTGCTATTGTTGAAAAAGTAAATTTGCTGCTACTGTTGGAGAGAATTTCGCTGCTACTGTTGGAGAGAATTTCGCTGCTACTGGTCAGAAAGTTAAATTTGCTGCTACTGCGAGATCTGTGGTTTAAGTAAATTTTATGCTACTGTTTAGATATGTTGGAGGGAATTTGCTGCTACTACAAGATTTGTTGGGAAGGTTAATTCGCTGCTACTGTTTAGATCTATTGGAAGTGTAGATTTCAAATCTAGTAGCAACAGTAACAACGTCCTATTATTAGGTAGTAGCAAATTTCAAAGTTGGCATCCAGTCGGCAGTAGCAGCGACATGCATCCTAGTCGACAGTAGCAGCAGTAGAATATGTGATTAAGGGTAGTTTCATAAAATGTGTAGCGACAGATGGCATGTGAACATCAATTTGTCTTAATTTGTTAATTTGTCTTTAAATATGTAATATATTGTGTAAAAGATGTATTTGTAAACTGAAATTTAATTAGTAACTTTATAGTAATTTACTAAAACAAAATCGAAAAGCTAACAAAGAGCGGGAGATGACATACGATAAACCCAAAGTGTATGTACGATAAAAGTGTTTAGGCCAAGTAATTTTAGTTTTCACTCGTACAAGTCGCAAGACATGCTCTAAAACACACCAATAAATTGAATAAAGGCGATAATATAACAACTTCAAGGCGTATATTTGTTTGTAGCTGTCACATTCACTTGTTACTTTCTGTTCTTTATAAACTGTGTTTAGGCCTCAATAAACATATGCTGAAATTGTAAAAAAATCGAAGTGAAATAAATGGAAAAGTGTTCAGTGAACTATGAGAAGATAGGCAAAAGATAAAATGTGGAAGGCGGAATTGAAAATGGTGATTAGTTAACACTCAAAAGTAACTTGCCAATCCAAGAAACAAACAACTCGAGTATTTACAATCCAACCTGGTGAGGTTATGCCACTATGGTACTCTACTATGGTACTCTACTCTACGCAAGAAAAGATCCTAGGAAGTCTGCAAGCAAAACCAACAGCCAACAAAAAGGAGTACCCAATGACTGCATCACTTCCCCTTAACCTGGCAAAATCACAACAAGTTTTAGTGTAGAGAATCAAAGCCATTTTATGTATATGCCATTTCAGCCATGGTTGCCATAAATGATCGTGTCTTACCTCATTCTCAGAGTTTCTCCGTCACTGTTTTGTGGATTGTAATCCCCTTCTTTTGGCCTGTGGACATGTCCTCAGCAGATACACTCAAGATACCATTTGCATCAATATCAAACCAAACCTCAAATTCAGCTTCACCCGCAGGAACAGAAGGAATGCCATCAAGTACAAATTTACCTAAAAGGTTATTTTGTTTGGGTATTGTACTCTCACCCTCATAAACAGGGAAGGAAATTCTAGGTTGGTTGTCAAGACCAGTACAAAATATCTCTCTCTTCTTGATGGGAATACGGGAGTTTCTTGGAATCATTACACTCATGTATTGCTTGAAGTTTTGAGGGTCACTTGTATCAGTATAATCGGTTCCAAGTGAGAGAGGGGTGACATCCAAGAGAGTGCAGTCTTGAAGCTTCCCAATCACATGCCCACTCAACACTGCAGCATGAACAGCCGCACCGGATTAATGCCTTTGCACATCTCCTTCCCCTTGAACACATCTTGTAACAGTTGTTGCACCTTGGGAATCCTAGAAGAGCCACCAACAAGAACAACATCATGGATACCGCTTGCCTCCATCCCAGCATCGCTTAAACACTTCTCGACAGGCTCCATACATTTGTCGAACAAATCCATATTAAGTTGCTCAAATTTGGCACGAGTAATATTTATGTGGAAATAATCACTGCGATCCAAGCACTCAATTTCAATGTCAGTCACTGACGAAAATGAAAGTCTCCTCTTAGCCTTCTCACAGGCATTTCTTAATGTCCTAAGCAATCTGCGCTTTTCACTTATGTCTAAATTATACTTCCTCATGAATTCCTCAACACAGTAATTTACCAATATGTTAACAAAGTCTTCACCCCCTAAGTGAGTATCTCCGGCAGTGGCTTTCACTTGGAAGACACCATCCCCAATGGTGAGCACTGAAACATCTAAAGTACCACCTCCCAAATCAAATACCATCACGTTTCTCTTGCCATACCAACCAGCCTTCTTGTGAAGGCCATAAGCAATGGCAGCTGCAGTTGGTTCATTAGTAATACGCATCACATTGAGGCCAGCCATGACAGCAGCATTTTTGGTAGCTTGGCGCTGTGAGTAATTAAAGTAAGCGGGAACAGTGATGACCGCGTTCTTCACAGTCGTGCCCAGATAGGCTTCAGCAATCTCCCGCATATTAATAAGTATCATGGATGAGATGTCTTCAGCAGAAAACTGTTTCTCTTGACCCTCGTGGGTAACCACAATCATGGGTTTGTCACCAGGACCTTCAGTGATCTTGAATGGCCAAAGTTTTGCATCATTTTGAACAGCAGCATCACTGAATCTCCTTCCAATTAAGCGCTTTGCATCTTAATACCAACACAAGACATCACAGCAAAAAAACACAAGACTAGAAATTAGTACAGATGCAGTTGCTCATAAAAGCAGTTTCAGTCAGTTCACATAAATCAGCACTACGTTGTAATCAATTCCCTTGTTTATTACCATATGCATTACCCGTAAATTTCCTTTTTGTAGGATAGATTGCTTTCATTCAAATTAACTAGCCTATTTTACACAACCTGGACTCTAATTAGATCAGGCGATATTGAGTTTTGTATTGTAAAATCAGGAAAATAATTAGTTCATAGGCCAAGAGGAATAATAACATACAACATAATGTGAGAAAATTGATGTAAATGACTAAATAAAGTCATATGCACACTAAATTGATGTAAATCTAAATATTGAGCTTATTATTCATGAAAGCAGTCAAATATAACAAGGTTTGGAGAATGAATTTTCTGATATATTATTCGTCTCACAGAGGAGGCTATATATAGAGGTACAAGTTGTACAAACCCTACGTACCATGTACTACACATACAGAATAGGAAAGTAATAACAAATTAATTTACATTCCTAAACTAACTCCATGACTCACGCTAACACTCCCCCTCAAGTTGGCGCATATACATCAACCATGCCCAACTTGCCAAGTGAGTCATAAAAGGCCTTCTTAGAAACTCCTTTTGTGAGTATATCTGCAAGTTGCTCCTCTGTAGGGACAAAAGGAAAGCTAATGATCTTTGCATCTAGCTTCTCCTTTATAAAGTGACGATCAACCTCCACATGTTTGGTACGATCATGTTGTACAGGATTTTGTGAGATATCAATGGCTGCCTTGTTGTCACAATACAACTGCATAGCACACTTGGGTTTGACCCCCAAATCTTGTAACACATTCTTCAGCCATAACAACTCGCATACTCCATGAGCCATACCTCTATATTCTGCTTCAGCACTAGACCGAGCCACCACCTTTTGCTTCTTACTCTTCCAAGTAACAAGATTACCTCCCACAAAGGTAAAATACCCTGATGTAGACCTCCGGTCTGTAATATTTCCAGCCCAGTCTGCATCTGTAAAACCACAAACCTCAAGAATACTGCTGTGTTTAGAGAACATTACTCCTCTCCCAGGAGCTGACTTCAAGTACCTCAAAATCCTCACTACAGCATCCATGTGATCTACACTGGGATTATGCATGAACTGGCTCACCACACTTACTGCATAAGCAACATCAGGTCTGGTGTGTGTCAAATAAATCAGACGTCCAACTAACCTCTGATAACGAGGCTTGTCGGTAGGTACCTGATCAGGATACTCTGCTAATCGGTGATTCTGCTCAATAGGAGTGTCAATTGGAGTACAATCTAACATACCTGTCTCTGCTAATAGATCAAGTATATACTTCCTCTGACACAGATAAATGCCTTCACTCCCCCTGGCTACCTCAATGCCCAAGAAGTACTTGAGTGTACCTAGGTCTTTCATCTCAAACTCTGTGGCTAGCTGTTTTTGCAATCTATCCATCTCAATAGTATCATTACCAGTAACAACCATATCATCAACATATATGATCAGAGCTGTTACCTTCCCCTGTTGATGTCTGAGAAACAATGTGTGGTCTGAGTTACTCTGCTTATAACCAATCTTCCTCATGAACTGTGAAAACCTTCCAAACCAAGCACGAGGTGATTGTTTAAGACCATACAAAGATTTTCTCAATCTGCACACAAAGTTACCTGAAGGAACAGTTTTATATCCAGGTGGAAGATCCATATACACTTCCTCCACAAGTTCTCCATGAAGAAAAGCATTCTTGACATCAAACTGTTTAAGAGGCCAGTTTAAGTTAGCAGCAAGAGAGAGCAATACCCGGATAGTATTCATCTTTGCAACTGGTGCAAATGTCTCATCATAGTCAATGCCATATGTCTGAGTGAATCCCTTTGCTACCAAGCGTGCTTTATATCGACTCACTGACCCATCTGGATTATGCTTCACTGTAAACACCCAGCGACATCCAACAGCCTTCTTTCCATGTGGTGAGGATACAAGCTCCCAAGTATTGTTCTTCTGTAACGCTTCCATCTCCTCATCCATTGCTTTCCTCCATTTTGGATCTCCCAACGCATCCTGCACTTTGTTAGGTACTGATACAGCAGATATTTGATTCACAAATGATTCATATGACTTAGACAATCTCTTGGTAGACATAAAATTTGTCACTGGATATTTAGCTTTGGCTTGAAGGGTAGGTTCATATGTTTTTGCTGGTTTACCCCTAGTAGACCTATTTGGTAACACATATTGTCTACTATTAGCATCACTAGTATTAACCCCAATAGAATCACTAACCTCAGATGGAAGATCTTCTGTACCAGGGAGACATGAGTCAGGGGTATTAGTAACAGCAGGCGAGGCAGGAGGGGCAGGAACACTTTCAGCTTCTGGTTCCTGAATCTCTGGAGCAATTGCACCAGAATCATCTGGTGGTGCCTGTCTATCATCTTCTGGTCTCTGAACATCTGGAGTGACTGGTGTATGTGAAGCTGATGCATCAGTAACCTCAACTGAATGACCTGTCTCCCCCTCTCCATGATACAGCTCTTCAAAATATGAATGCTCCCCCTGAAGAGCAGTATCAGAAGAGGTATAATAACTCATGTCCTCAAAGAAAGTGACATCCATAGTGACATAATACTTCCCAGTAGGTGGATGATAGCACTTATATCGTTTCTGATGTCCCCCATAACCAACAAACACACATTTCAGCGCCCGGGCATCCAACTTACTTGACCTTTGACTCTTTGGTATATGGACAAATGCAACACAACCAAAAACACGAGCAGGGAGATTATGAAAAGAAGGTAAAGAGACATAAGAAGCTAGTACCTCAAATGGTACCTTTCCCAGGAGGACACTAGATGGAAGACGATTAATAAGATGGGTAGATGCGATGATAGCATCACCTCACATATCCTTAGGACAATGTGCACTGAAGAGAATACAACGAGCCATATCAAGTAAGTGACGATTTTTCCTTTCAGAGACCCCATTTTGTTCAGGTGTGTAAGGACACGTTTTCTGGTGGATAATCCCATGTGTTTGCAGAAAAGATTGAAAGACACGGTTTACAAATTCCCCTCCATTATCAGAGCGAAGAACTTTAATTTTGGCATTGTACTGTTTTTGGACTTCGGAAGAAAAAGCTTGAAAAGCCGGAAAAACCTCATCCTTAGTTTTAAGAAGAACAACCCAAGTAAGACGTGTACAATCATCAATAAATGACACATAATATCGCATACCTGACACAGTATGTTCTTTTGAAGGTCCCCAAACATCAGAATGAATTAATTCAAAAGGAATGACACTTTTATTAGAAATACGAGGTGAATAGGTTGAGCGATGACTCTTGCCCAAAACACATGTTTCACAATGTAAGACTGACTCATCCACACCAATAAACAAAGAAGGCATGGATTTTTTCATAACACTAAAAGATGGATGCCCTAAGCGACGATGCCACAACCAAACTTCACTTAGCCTGTCAGAAGTTGATATTAAAGCGGTCCGTGGCTGTGCTCCTGGTTTCGCCCCCACATAAGTCTGGTCCAGACGAAAAAGCCTGCCCCTCAAGTACCCCCGACCGAGTAACTCCCCAGTGAGAAGATCCTGAAAAATCACATACATAGGAAAAAAGGTCACAGAGCATTTGGATTCAACATTTAACTGTGAGACAGATATCAAATGATGAGATAAAGCAGGTACATATAACACATTTTGTAGCACTATTGTGGGAGTGATACAAACTGACCCTTTTCCTAACACAGGGAAGGCTTCACCATTAGCATTAGTAACATATGGTACTGGTGGAGAGGATAACTCAGTAAAGTAAGATTTGTCATAAGTCATATGATCTGAAGCACCTGAATCAATAATCCATGTATCACCACCAACAAAGCTAGAAATATTTAAGGCCATACCTATCTTACCACGACCAGCCACTGATGCTGTGGGTGTGGCGCCTTCTGCTGTATGATGGTCATGTCCGGATACACCATAGATGTCTGGTTCTTGGACCAACTGGATAGCTGCTCTTGCCTTGGGACGATAAGTAGGCCTCTTAGGCCTAAGATGAGGGTACAACTTCCAACAAGACTCACGAGCATGGTCACCCTTGCAATAAGAGCAAGGGGGACGAGGTTGGTCCCCAAAGCCTGGTGGTGGTCCTTGCTTGTGAAGTGAAACTGAACTTGATTGCTGAAGGAGTGGGGCTGGTGCTCTCGCTTGAATAGTGAGACTAGAGACTTCAAGTTGTGCTTGAGTAAGACTTTCCTGCTGAGACTCATCCTTACGGATATATGTGAAAGCTGTAATCAGGTTAGGAGGTTCTGTCATTCTGAGCAGCTCTCCTTTGCCACTGTTGTGTTTTGCATCAAGACCCCTCAGAAAGTGATGAACTCGCTCAAGCTCCTTTTCCTTCAAGTACCAAACAAGATCCTCCTGGTTCTTGATCTTGCAAGGACGTTTCGTATCAATTTCAGCCCAAATGTTCCTTAGCTTGGTGAAATACTGTGTCACTGGCTGCCCATTCTGTTGCATTGAAGAAGCAGTGCACATTAACTCATGAACCTGTATGAAATCAGACTCATTAGTATATAAATCTTCCAGTGTCTTCCAGATCGCCTGAGCTGTATCACATTGTTCCACCAGGTCGACTATGTCCTCATTTGTGGCCTTGTACAAGACTGACATCACAAGACCATCATCATCTTCCCACTTAGTGTAAGCATCAACATCACTTTCACTAGGGGCCTTAATTGTCCCAGTTACATGCCCCATCTTGTGCATCCCTCGAAGATGAGCCGTCATAATTTTCTTCCATTTCCGAAAATTGGTTCCATTGAGTTTGGCACCCCCAAATGAACCACTTTCAGAATTCTTGACGGATACTTCAACTGTCTGAACATCTTTCCCCTGAGAACTTTCAACTCCAGAACCCATTGCAACACAAATACCAAATCAGTAATTTATGGAGCAAAAACAAGAAAGGGCTGAATAAACCTGCGCCTGGTGCACTTGCACTGTCGGTGCACTGGAGCTGACAATAAATGGTGACTGAACCGGGTCGGGTCGAACCGGGTCGGGTCGAACCGGGTCGGACTAGAAACGGGTTGGGTCGGATTAGCAGAAACGGGTCGAGGAGTGCGGCGTCGGCTGCGTCGTGACAGAGCGGATCGGCACGACACAACGGCGCGGCAGCGTTGAGACTTGGGCACGACAGCGCGGCAGCGTTGAGACCTGGGCACAACGGCGTCGGGCACGGCTGCGTCCGCTGGGCAGAAAGAGCAGCGTCGACTGCGGGACGACGACGTCGGGGCAGAGACGACGACGACGGGGCGGCACTTGGATCCCGGCCTGGACACAGCAACGGCAACAACTTTTGGAAAAGAAGATGCGGCGGCAGAGGGCTAGATGCGGCGGCAGAGGGCTGAGCAGCAAAAAGAAATCAGTCTGACAAGGGGCCTACGTCAAACTGAGAACAGTCGGAAAAACTTCGACGATCGAGACAATAAACCCTAACAATGAGGTTTATTTAAAAAAGACAAACAATCGTCTGACAAATAACCGACGTCGGACGAAGAATTTGCAGCGGAAAAACAAAGAGACAAAGTCCTTTCGGATCTTTGCTCTGATACCAAGTCAAATATAACAAGGTTTGGAGAATGAATTTTCTGATATATTATTCGTCTCACAGAGGAGGCTATATATAGAGGTACAAGTTGTACAAACCCTACGTACTATGTACTACACATACAGAATAGGAAAGTAATAACAAATTAATTTACATTCCTAAACTAACTCCACGACTCACGCTAACAAAAGCCACAATTTTTCAATACCTACTTGAGACATCAAGAACTCGTGAAATAACCCAGAGCAATTACATACAGCTAATCTAAGAAAACAGTTGACAGCAGTAAATTTAAGAAGTAAAGATACGAGCTTTACCAAAAATGGAGTTTAGTGGGTTTCTAATAAGCTGGTTAATGGCAGCATCACCAACCAACTTCTCTGTTGGAGTGCAGGCAACACAAGATGGAGTTGTCCTGTTGCCCTGTTCGTTCACAATGATTTCTACATTCTCGATAGCTGGCTGCCACACTGCAACGCACGAGTAGGTTGTCCCCAGATCAATCCCTATAGCGTATTCTTCTTTCCTCTCCATTTCTGGCTCAAACAAACTCTAACCCAGTGAAGTGATTTTAAGTAGTCCTGACCCTAGAGAAAGACTGAAGATGGGTTCTTGAAGGTGAAAAGAGTCAAGAGGGAGAGTAAAGCAGCAATCTTTTATGAGAGATGAAGAGGGTAATATAATAAAATAAGGAAAAATGGTAAAACAAAGATGAGAGCTTTGGGAAGACAGAGAGATTCGCAAGGTTAAACTCATTTGTAGTGGGATACAGTTGCCTGGGTCTTTTCTTTTTTTAAAGAAAGAAAAACAAAAAACCCATTTTTAAGTTGAAGTCTAGAACAATTAGCCTTTACTCGCCTGTAACGTAGTATAAGCACATTAGTTCAAAACTTGTGGGTGATGTTCTTTCAACCAAGTTAATTTTAGTTGATTAGTTGTTTTGTTCATGTTAGCTTATAACATGTTCGAAGTTGGAAATGTTGTAAATCATCTATTTCTATCAAGTGTTTATCGGTACAGAAAACAGATCAAGCTCTCGTGAAATTCACCTTATGCTTTCATGTTTTGCTGCATTTAGCTCGGTTTAGCTTTGGAACACTTCAAATTATATTGGTCAGAAAGACATGTGGACAAGTACAGTCTAACACATGTTGAGCAATATATGCCCTCTTTCTGATGTCTCAACACAGCCAACCTGTGACTCTGTGAATAACAGTGTTCAACCATAGGAAGCAAGAACACTAGTTTTATGGTGACTACAAGTATTCTGCAAAACAGAATTTGTGGTTTATAGGATTTAGAACTGGAGGAAGAATAAATACACAATATGTTTTCAAGCTATAATAAACAAGCAGGCATAATCTCATAGCAAAATTAGAAGTCTGTTAGCAAAAGAACAAGCAAGTCACAACTCACAACATACATGATGTATCACCAGCAAAAGGATGCCCATGCCATCAGCTGCCTTACTTCACCAAAACTAAAGATGACAATACAAACTTAAATAGTTCATGACTTCATGCATATCGTACACAATTACCCAAAGGCAGACCATATAAGTATCAAAAATAAACAGGGCCATCCATTTAGACTTAGAACTGGGGTCTTGCTTGCCATAGTTCCAATTCCTTCATGTTTTAGTGTTTTCCCTGGCTTTCACTTTCTTCACGTTTAATCTTTTGTCTCTCACCACCTTCAAGTGTTCTCTTCCTTGTCTTGGTTGCTTCACATTTGATCTTGCTTGTCTCATTTCCTTCTTGTTTTATCTTGCTCAGCTCACTTCTTTCAAGCCTTCTGTTGCAAGTCCCAGTTCCTTCTTGCTTTATCTTTCTTGTTGAGATGACTGTACACCCTTGCTTCTCACCAGTTAACTTATTCTCAGCAGAGACACACAGGATACCATCAGCATCAATGTCAAAGCAAATGTAATACTTAGCAACACCCTTGGGAGCTGGAGGTACGTTATTGATGACGAAGTCAGCCAAGAAATTGTTTTCTGATGCTGTTGGGCTCTCCCCCTCGAAAATGGGTGTGGACAAGGAAGTTTGGTTGTCCTGGAGGGTACAAACAATCGTTTTCATCGTGGTGGGAATTCTACTGTTTCTTGGGATCACAACACACATAGAATTGTAATGAATCCCATTGCGAACAATCCGGACGCCAAGTGATAGTGGGGTGACATCCAAGAGAGCAAAGCCTTGAAGCATCCCATTTTCGTTCCCACTCAAAGCTGCAGCTTGGACAGCAGCACCGTATGCCACTGCCTCATCAGGATTAACGCTTTTGCACAACGGCTTCCCCTTGAACAGATCCTGTAAAAGCTGCTGCACCTTGGGAATTCTAGATGAACCACCAGCAAGGACAACATCATGGACTCTGCCTACATCCATCTTAGCATCCTTCAAACACTGAACAACAGGCTCTATGCACTTGATGAAGAAACCCTTGTTAAGTTCTTCGAATTTGGCACGGTTAAAACTTAAAAAGAAATCGGTACCCTGATGCAAACATTCAATGTCAATATCAGTTGCTGTGGCAAATGAAAGCCTTCTCTTTGCCTTCTCACATGCATTTCTTAACCTCCTAAGAGCCTTGGAGTTTCCACTAAGATCCACATTATGCTTCCTCTTGAATTCCTCAACACAGAAGTTAACCATTCTGCTATCGAAGTCTTCACCCCCAAGGTGAGTATCTCCAGCAGTTGCCTTCACTTCAAAGACACCAGAAGTATTTATGCTAAGCAGAGAAACATCTAGAGTGCCACCACCGAAGTCAAAAATCATCACAATTCTGTCAGAATACCAACCAGCCTTCTTGTCAAGCCCATAAGTGATGGCTGCAGCAGTTGGTTCATTGATCATACGAATCACATTGAGGCCGGCAGTGGCAGCAGCATGTTTTGTAGCTTCACGCTGCGAGTTGTTGAAGTAGGCAGGGACAGTAACTACTGCATTCTTCACAGTTTTGCCAATGTAGGCTTCAGCAATCTCACGCATCTTTGTCAAAACCATGGATGAAATTTCTTCAGCAGCATACTGTTTCTCTTGACCCAGATGGTTGACCACAATCATAGGCTTGTCAGTCGGACCTTCAATGACCTTGAATGGCCAAAGCTTCATATCATCTTGAACACAAGTGTCAGTAAATCTTCTACCAATCAACCTCTTTGCATCTGCAAATTTGATGTCAAAGCTTAAAACACAATCCAAAGAGGTCAGATATAAGATACTACTTTCATTATTATGTGAGTTCCAATGTTCAATCTAATTGGGCCTTCTAGGTTTACTACCTCCCATTGTTTAAAATAACCAAGTTTCAGTCTATACCTGCTGAGGTCTAATATCGGAGACTCTATTTCCTAAAGCTCATCCTGTAGGTAAAACTCAAGTATAAAATCGAAGATTAAGGTCTTGATCTAACTTATAAGTGAAACATTTCTAGTTTCCAACCATCTCTTATAAGATTCTTACTTGATCTTATTCAATAACCTTAAAATCCCTAAACCAAACTCAAAACTTACACAATAAAGAGTATATCTGAAGCAAATACAAGCGGATCAAACTACTAAACAAAACCAAATACCTAAAATCTTGGTCAGTTTAGATAAACAAAACAGGTACAAGTATAAACATAATGCAAGGCAAGATGAACTTACCAGAGACGGTGTTGGTGGGGTTTCTGGCCACCTGGTTAATAGCTCCATCGCCGACCAACCTCTCTGACTGCGTGAAGGCAACGTAAGACGGAGTCGTCCTGTTACCCTGTTCGTTGGGTATGATCTCAACACGACCGTGCTGCCACACTGCAACACACGAGTACGTGGTTCCCAGGTCGATCCCTATTGCATGTTCTTCTTTTCCCTCCATTCTTGACTCAAAAAGTCAGTGAAGACTCTCTTGAAGTTCTTGAAGGAAAAAAAAGAAACGAGAGCTTGTTCTTGAAGAGGACAGGATTGAAAACAGTGAAGTGGTCAGAGAAAAGCAAACTTCTTGGGGAAGATAGGAGTGAAAAGATAGTTTAACCCACAGAAAAGTAATATATTTAGATCAGAACAAAAGGATTTTTTTTTGTTCAAACAACAGAAGGATTTTTTGCAAGGTTAGACCCGGGAGAGGGTGATATAATACAATAAAGATGAGAGCTTTGGGAAGAGAGAGAGAGAGAGAGAGAGAGAGAGAGAGAGAGAGAGATTTCTGAGTTCTGATGCTGATGTAATCTAATCTCATTTGTAGTGGGATACAGTTGCCTGGATTTAAGTTGAAGTGTACGAACAATAACTCACATTAGTTCAAAACTTGTTGGTGATGATTTTATGATTAACCTGGAGGAAGTCTTCAGTGATGTTCCCAAACGAAGTTAATTTGATTTAATTAGTTGTTGTGTTCATATTAATTTTAGATGGCCAAACGAAGTTCATTTGATTTAATTAGTTGTTTTGTAACACATCTATTTCTATTAAGTGCTTATCGATACAGAAAACACATCAAGCTTTCGTTAAATTCACCCCTTACGCGATCATGATTTTTTTTTTTTTTTGGATAGCATACGCGATCATGCTTTGATGAGTTTAGTTCCAGAAATTCATGTCGACAAGTACAGTCGAAACAAGTCGAGCAATATATGCCCTCTTCTAATGACAATGTTCAACTATAAGAAGCAAGAATACTAGTAGTATTCTACAAAACAGACAGCAGGCAGAACAAAAGTTCAATTGTGTTATCTAGTTCAATCATTTCATAAAACAAGTCTACTGCATTGATTTTTGGTTTAAAGGATATACAACTGGAGGAGAGTAAATACACATGATATGTTTCGAAGATATATTGATCAAGCAAAATTAGAACTCTGTTAGCAAAAGAACCAGCAAAAGGGTTCACAATTGCCCATCAGTTGCTTTACTCTCACCAAAACTAAAGATGACAATACAAGTTAAATAGTTCATGCATATCGAACATTTCTCCAAAACCACAACCACAATTACCCAAAGGCAGACCATTAAAGTATCAAAATAAACAGGCCATTCATTTAGACATAGAAACTGGGGTCCCTTCAGGAAGAAAAAAAAAAAATTAGACAAAAAACCAAACCCCTTTTAAAATAAACTCATGCTCATATTCCATTTTAATTTACACCCAACCCTATTATTGAACCTGCTTTATATGTTTTATTTTTATTTTTGGAATTTGTATCCCTCTTTTCCTTGACTCTTTTGCCCTTCCGTTTTTTTTGTTTTTTCTTGAGAAGATTTTTCCCTTCTGATTGAATGAGAAGACATTCCCTAAATGTGGCTCTTGACTTTCTTCTATTTTAAATAGGGTTAGAGTTTAGACTAGGGTTTAGGGTTTAGGGTTTAGACTAGGGTTTAGGGTTTAGGGTTTAGACTAGGGTTTAGGGTTTGTGGAACCGGGTTTAGGGTTTAGGGATTAGGGTTTAGGGTTTGTAGAACCGGGTTTAGGGTTTATGCTTTAGGGTTTAGGCGTAGTCTGTTTAAGGTTTTCAGCTGCCGGGTAATTATGTTTAATAAGTCGGCCAAACAGCTTGTTAATTGCAATGGTTCAGTTGGTGGCATTTCAGCAATTTTCTTCAACAACAAATTCTATTGTTTAGATAAACAATATTAATATTTTTACTAAATCAACCTAATTAATAAGTTGGGTGTATTTCAAAAGAGTATAACATGTGGGTGTAATTTAAAATGAGTCTATGATTTTGGGTGTAACATCAAATTCCCCTTTACTATATATATGTTTATTATAAGAGAAAATTAGACAAAAACCCAAAAAACCAAACCCCCTTTTAAAATAAACCCATGTTCATATTCCATTTTAATTTACACACAACCCTATTATTGAACCTGCCTTATATGTTTTATTTTTATTTTTAGAATTTGTATCCCTCTTTTCCTTGACTCTTTTGCCCTTCCGTTTTTTTGTTTTTTTTTTAGAAGATTTTTCTCTTCTGATTGAATGAGAAGACATTCCCTAAATGTGGCTCTTGACTTTCTTCTATTTTAAAAGGGTTAGGGTTTAGACTAGGGTTTAGGGTTTAGGGTTTAGACTAGGGTTTAGGGTTTGTGGAACCGGGTTTAGGGTTTAGGGTTTAGGGTTTAGACTAGGGTTTAGGGTTTAGGGTTTAGGCGTAGTCTGTGGAACCGGGTTTTCAGCTGCCGGGTAATTATGTTTAATGAGTCAGTCAAACAGCTTGTTTATTGCAATGGTTCAGTTGGTGGCATTTCAACAATTTCCTTCAACAACAAGTTCTATTGTTTAGATAAATAATATTAATATTTTTACTAAATCAACCTAATTAATAAGTTGGGTGTATTTCAAAAGAGTATAACATATGGGTGTAATTTAAAATGAGTCTATAATTTTGGGTGTAACATCAAATTCCCAAAAAAAAAAATTGGTGTCTCAGACTTTATCTTCAAGCTTGCCACAATTCCAACTCCTTCATGTTTTAGTGTTTTCCCATATTTTCACTTTCCTCACGTTTCGTCATGTGTTCTCTTCCTCGTCTTGCTTGCTTCACAATTGATATTGCTTGTCTCATATCCTTCTTGTTTTATCTTGCTTATTAGCTCACTTCTTTCAAGATTTCTGTTGCAAGTCCCAGTTCCTTCTTGCTTTATCCTTCTTGTCTTGATGATTGTACACCCTTGCTTCTCACCAGTTGACTTATTCTCAGCAGAGACGCACAGGATGCCATCAGCATCAATGTCAAAGCAAACGTCAAACTGAGCAACACCCTTGGGAGCTGGAGGAATGTTATAGATGACGAAGTCAGCCAAGAAATTGTTCTCTAATGTTGATGGACTCTCCCCCTCGAAAATGGGTGTGGACATGGAAGTTTGGTTGTCATGTAAAGTAATAACAGTAGTTTTCATCGTGGTGGGAATTCTAGTGTTTCTTGGAATCACAACACACATAGAATTGTAATGAATCACATTGCGAACAATCCGGACGCCAAGTGATAGTGGGGTGACATCCAAGAGAGCAAAGCCTTGAAGGGTCCCACTTCCGTTCCCACTCAAAGCTGCAGCCTGGACGGCAGCACCGTATGCCACTGCCTCATCAGGATTAAGGCTTTTGCACAACTGCTTCCCCTTGAACACAAACTGTAAAAGCTGCTGCACCTTGGGAATTCTAGATGAACCACCAGCAAGGACAACATTATGGACTCTGCTTACATCCATCTTAGCATCTTTCAAACACTTAACCACAGGCTTCATGCACTTGATGAAGAAACCCTTGTTAAGTTCTTCGAATTTGGCACGGGTAAAACTTAAAAAGAAATCAGTACCCTGATGCAAACATTCAATCTCAATATCAGTCGTAGTGGCAAATGAAAGCCTTCTCTTTGCCTTCTCACATGCATTTCTTAACCTCCTAAGAGCCTTGGAGTTTCCACTAAGATCCACATTATGCTTCCTCTTGAATTCCTCAACACAGAAGTTGACCATTCTGCTATCGAAGTCTTCACCCCCAAGATGAGTATCTCCAGCAGTTGCCTTCACTTCAAAGACACCAGAAGTATTTATGCTAAGCAGAGAAACATCTAGAGTGCCACCACCCAAGTCAAAAATCATCACAATTCTGTCAGAATACCAACCAGCCTTCTTGTCAAGCCCATAAGCGATGGCTGCAGCAGTTGGTTCATTGATCATACGAATCACATTAAGGCCGGCAGTGGCAGCAGCATGTTTTGTAGTTTCACGTTGTGAGTTGTTGAAGTAGGCAGGGAGAGTCACTACTGCATTCTTCACAGTTTTGCCAATGTAAGCTTCAGCAATCTCACGCATTTTTGTCAAAACCATGGATGCAATTTCTTCAGCAGCAAACTGTTTCTCTTGCCCCATGTGGTTGACCACAATCATAGGCTTGTCAGTCGAACCTTCAATGACCTTGAATGGCCAAAGCTTCATATCATCTTGAACACAAGTGTCACTGAATCTTCTACCAATCAACCTCTTTGCATCTGCAAATTTGATTTCAAAGCTAAAAACACAGTCCAACTACGAAACAATTTCCATTGAGGAAAACTAAGACGAAAGAGGTCATATATATGATACTCTTTCCTGAAAATGTGAGTTCCAATGTTCAACCTAATTGGGGCTTCTAGGTTTACTACCTCCAATTGTTTAAAATAACCAAGTTTCAGTCTATACCTGCAGATGTCTAAAGGGCCAATCACCAATAGATCAGAGACTCTATTTCCTAAATCCCAGAACTGTAGGTAAACTCAATAATAAAATTGAAGATTAAGGACTTGATCCAACTTATAAGTAGAACATTTTTAGTTTCCAGCCATCTCCACTTCTATTAGATTCTTGCTTGTTCTTATTCAATAGCCCTAAAATCCCTGAACGAAACTCAAAACTTACACAATAAAGATTATATCCCTAAGCAAAATCAAACTACTAAACAAAACCAAATACCTAAAATCTTGGTCAGTTTAGATAAACAAAACAGGTACAAGTAAAATCCTGCTGTCCAAATCAAATATTAGCACACGTCTCTGGCCATACCAGCTCACCTTCTTGCTGAGGCCGTAAGCAAAGGTTGCTGATATAAGAAAAATCAGCTACAGCTGCTGATATAAGAAATCGTATATTCATATACTTATTGTATTAGTTTTACCTTCTACGAAAGACTGATAGGACTTCTATACATTTTATAAAGCCCTAGTAGAGAGATCTAGTAGTGCTGGCATGTTACTTATGGCCCTTGGTCATTTAAATTGACAGAAACAGTGTTGATCTGTATAATTGTATTAATCAGGCAAGCAACGAATAATTAGAATGATCAGGAAAGAAAACAGGATCTCTTAGCAAAATGAGAATGAAACCATGGAACTTAGTTAGCAAAATACACAAGCATGTTACATTGTACAACCAGCAAACAGAAAGAGTACCCGCCAGCTGCCTCCTATGGCAGATAAGAGAGAAAAGAGAGCGCAACCAGGACAAAAGTTTTATTTCAGTGGCATGTCTTGTGCATTGAGTTGTAAGATAATAGATCTCAACAGCAACAAAAAATGATAGCTACACCAATCAAGCATTATCTAGGTCAAAGCATAACAAGAACAAACTAAACCAGATAGGGCATGTTAGCACAATAATGAGCAAGTCACCACAACGGTAAAATATAACAGACAGAAAAAGGAGTGCCCTTGGACTCCAATCAATCTTTTAACAATTAAAAACTTCATTTCATCCCCGAATAACAGAACAGGCACAAAATAAACACTTCTGGCTTAATGGACAAAGTACAATAATGTTTCAATACTGTTAAACCTGTAGATCAAAATCACTTGAGGTGCCAATTTCAGTCATAGTAAGAATAACATATTAGCAATATCACCATTTCTTTTCATCTTCTCGGTTCCAGAAGTTCTTTCACGATTGATTGTAATCCCTCTCTTCCGCCCAGACAACCTGTCCTCGGCACACACACTCAAGATACCATTTGCATCAATATCAAAATAAACATCAAAGCTGTAAGCACCTCTTGGACCTGGAGGAATACCATCAATCCCAAATTCGCCCAAAAAGTTATTATTTAAGGTTCTTTCACTCTCACCCTCATAAATGCTGAAGAGGATAGCTACTTGGTTGTCATGAGCAGTACATAAAACTTTGTGTTTCATGACTGGGGTTCTTGTGTTTCTTGGGACCACGACTGTCATGAAATGTCTATCTCCAGTACTTGACACTAAAGTTTCCACCCCAAGTGACAGAGGGGTGACATCCAAGAGAATGAAATTTTGAAGGTTAATGATCTTTCCACTTAAACTGGCAGCTTGAACAGCAGCACCATATGCCACAGCCTCATCTGGATTAATGCCCTAGCACAGTGCCTTCCCCTGAAACAGATTCTGCAATAGCTCTTGCACCTTGGGAATTCTAGAAGAGCCACCAGTAAGAACAACATCATCTACACTGATTATGTCCATGTTAGCATCTCTCAAACACTTCCTCACAGGATCCATACAATTATTGAAGAACTCCATGTTGAGTTGTTCAAATTTGGCACGGGTAATAGTTATGTAGAAATCATGACCATGATGCAAACAATCAACTTCAATGTCTGTCGTTGTTGTAGAGGAAAGCCTCCTCTTTGCCTTCTCACATTCATTTCTTAGCCTCCTAAGAGCTCTGGTGTTTCCACTAACATCCACATTATGCTTCTTCTTGAACTGCTCGATGCAGTAATTGACCATTTTGTTACTGAAGTCCTCCCCTCCTAGATGGGTGTCTCCAGCCGTAGCTTTAACTTCAAAAACACCATAACTTATGGTAAGCAGTGAGACATCTATAGTACCACCACCTAAATCAAATATCATCACGTTTCTCTTGCTATACCAACCTACTTTATTGTCAATCCCATAAGCAATAGCCGCGGCAGTTGGCTCGTTGATAAGGCGCATCACCTTTAGGCCAGCAGTGACAGCAGCATTATTAGTAGCCTGACGCTGTGAGTCATTAAAGTAAGCAGGGACAGTTATAACTGCATTCCTCACAGTTGAGCCTAGAAAGGCCTCAGCAATCTCCCGCATCTTTCCAAGAACAATGGATGAGATTTCTTCAGCCGCAAACTGTTTCTCCTCACCCTTTTGGATAACCGCAATCATGGGCTTGTCAGCAGGACCTTTCATGACCTTGAATGGCCAGAGCTTCATATCATTCTGAACAACTGCATCAGTGAATCTTCTACCAATTAACCTTTTTGCATCTGCAAATTGATACCACAGTTAGAAACTAAATTCTATTGAACCAAATGGAGATAAATTTCGGAAAGAGTGGAATAATACTCACCCCACACATTCGTGCACTTTCACAAAATACAGTTGGTTAACTAGACAACTTAAATAAATCTGTATGCATGTTTAGCAATAGATGCAGACCTCCTGAAAATGAGTAAAAGTCTCGTTGTATGCATGTTTCTGGATCAGATTGATGCCAGACATATCTGTTATCAATTATCACGACAGTTCATACCCTTAGAGATGTAGACTATGCATCTCATTACGTTAGGACAGTACGATCTATGATTCCATGTTTTAAGGAATTACTCTCTAAATACACTGTTAGGGTTTTAACTGCAATAATGGATGTGAAAATAAACTTACCAAAGATTGAGTTTGCAGGGTTTCTGATGACTTGGTTATATGCTGCATCACCTATCAATTGTTCAGTATCAGTGAAAGCAACATAAGATGGAGTCATTCTGTTGCCCTGGTCATTCACTATGACTTCCACATGGTCGTGTTTCCACACTGCCACACATGAATATGTTGTCCCAAGATCAATCCCGATTGCATGGCCTTCGTATCCCCCCAGACTCATCTCAAAAGCTGGAGAACAGACAAGAAACTCGATCAAAGAAAAGGCTAATCATGGAGATTCTGCAGAAGGATGATTGATTACATTTCACTTTGCAGAACTGCTACGAACTGATAAACATATAAACTCAAAATGCAACATATAGCTCACAATAACATGTCTGTATTGACGGATCTACAAGAAAAGGGGGAACAAAGGTAGCGGAATTATTACGTTCCCCAAGTTTCTCAAACTAAAATAACACCTCAATGGGATTTATTATCCTGACACTACAACTAAACAATCCATAAAAGGCTATCCAAATTCAATCCTTTAGATGGTTTGAGATACAGACTCTCATGTATCAAAACGACATAAAAACATGTCCCATTATTGAAAAAGAAAAACAATAAATAGTAGTATGTTCAATTTTGTTGATTAGTTCCTCATCAGGTTTTAGCTATACTCAAGATTCTTTCTTTATTGGAATTTCAGTCATACACAGACCGAATTTAACATAGAAACTAAAAAATCAAATCGAACATTTCCCACTACTACATCTAAACCAGCACTAAAATTCATGGCAGTGTTTATCCAAATTTAGAAGTTAATATGCCTAGAATAACAATCAGACCTCTCTCTGAGCACTGAACAGTACCCAAAACCCTAATCGAAATATAGTCCAAAACCCAACTAAAGATCTGAAACTGTAAAATCAAAGTGACTAAAGGGAGAAAGGGCTTCAAAGATCCTACCTTTAACTCTTCAAGCATAAAAAGTTAAAAAAGGTCTAACCTTTAAACACCAAGTTCTTACCTTTAATCAGTAGAGAACGAAAGGCCTTGCCTTTAAGCAGGAACCTGTGAGTTTTTAACGATCTGGAGTGTGGAGCAGAGTAAACCTAAACCAGAGCGTTTTTTCACCGCCCTCTATCTTTTTATGCTCTCAAACCATTTGGGTTTTTTCTTTTTCTCTTTTTCTCTTTTTCCTATCCCGCTTTAACTTTGGCGCTCTGAGAAATGAAAACAATAAATTGGCCCCAAAAATACAAAAATGAACTTTTCAAAAAATACAAAAATACAAAAATGAAAAACAAAAGAAAGCCAAAGAAATGTAGCCAATGAGTACTCGACACCTCATCTTTCTTTATAGGCAATACCCAAAATTGACCAAGGTCTTCAACCATTTGACTCCCTTCATGTTACAGAACTTACACTTCGGAGAGAAAACTTGAAAGATGATCGAGTTCGTGTATGTATGCTTTGTTAAAGGGAAATCTTAAGTGATTAGAGGGAAATCAAGCTTAACAATGATTCATATGAGTAGTGGTCGCTAACTACAATAGTTTTGTTCTTGTATACAATAAGGTTAGTAGAATGGGATTATTGACCTTTTGATTTATTGAAGAACCATACGTTGATCAGTTTGATGGATTAAGCAAATGAGTGATACCTTCCTCTCTTCCTGCTTCTTTCTCGACTTGTTTCTTTGATCAATCAAGTCTATAGACCTCTTCTGTCTAAAACACCAAGTTTAGGGTAGTAGAGCTACGTGCCGCAAAGTATAACCCTTGTAACTCAAAACCAAGACTTCTTTCATAGTTATGGTGGCAAAATACAAACAAAAACAAGGGAGGTCCATCAGTAAAGGAAATGCTCTGCAGATAACTTAGCAATAACAAAGACTACCGACTGTCACTAAGACTCATGTTCTCAATTCCCAAATTTCTTCTGTCACCATTGATGGTAATCTCTTTCCTCTGCCCAGTAGTCATGTCCTCCGCAGAGACGCTCAGGATACCACTTGCATCAATATCAAAGCACACATTGAACTTAGGAACATTCTTGGGAGCCAGAGGAATGTCCCAGAGGGTAAATTCGCCCAGAAAGTTATTCTCTTTAGCTACTCTGCTCTCACCCCATATATTTGGAAAACGATCGACTTTTGGTTGTCATGAATAGTTGTTACAATTTTCCTCTTCATAACAGGAATTCTGGTGTTCTTTGGGATCACGACATTCATGTACTTCTCGAGAGTATCAAGTTTGTAACTCTCCAGCCCTAGTGACAAAGGGGTGACATCCAAGAGAGCAAAACCTTGAAGTTTCCGATCTTCATGCCCTTTCAAAACTGCAGCATGAACCGCGGCTCCATAGGCGACTGCCTCGTCTGGATTAACTCCCTTGCACAGCTCCTTCCCTTTGAAGACATCTTGTAATAGTTCTTGGACTTTCGGAATTCTAGAAGAGCCACCCGCAAGAACCACATCATGGACATCACTTATCTCCATATCTGCCTCACTTAAACACTTTTTCACAGGCTCCATGCACTTGTCGAACACATCTTTGTTGAGTTGTTCAAACTTGGCCCGAGTGATTGTTGTATAGAAATCCAAACAATCAATTTCAATGTCAACTACAGACGCAAATGACAATCTTCTCTTTGCTTTCTCACACGCATTTCTTAACCTTCTAAGAGTTCTAGAGTTTCCAGTGATGTCTAGATTGTGCTTTTTCTTGAATTCCTCAATACAATAGCTCACCAATCTGTTGTCAATATCTTCACCTCCGAGGTGAGTATCTCCAGCTGTAGCCATCACTTCGAATATACCATCACCTATGGTAAGCAATGACACATCTAATGTACCACCACCAAAATCAAATATCATCGCATTTCTCTTGCTATACCAGCCGCCCTTTCTGTCAAGTCCATAAGCGATGGCTGCTGAAGTTGGTTCATTCATGATACGCATCACACTTAGGCCAGCAGTGACTGCGGCGTCATGTGTAGCCTGACGCTGTGAATTATTGAAGTAGGCAGGGACAGTGATAACTGCATTTTTCACAAGTGAACCAAGATAGGCCTCAGCAATCTCCCGCATCTTTGCAAGAACCATAGATGAAATATCTTCAGCAGAAAACTGTTTCTCTTCGCCCTTGTGGGTAACTACAATCACTGGCTTCTCAGCAGGACCTTCAACAACCTTGAATGGCCAGAGTTTCATATCATTTTGAACTGAGGAATCACTATATCTCCTACCTATCAAACGCTTTGCATCTGCAGATGAAAGTCCAATTTAGAATAAACACATTCCCAAAACAAAGCAAGCAAATAATCGAGAACAAACAGGTCATACAAACATAATTGTATTCATCTTTTTAATTGAAACAGCAAATAACTAAGGAATAACTAATTGCAAATACAAGGCAACAAAAGATTAATCACACGTTAAGCTTCAGCGTACTCTCCTAATCCTGGTGTATAACTGTAGACTACTCAAATCAATACTCAGTCCTCTACATAACAAAGGATACCAACAACTAAAACTATGTAGTGTAAGCTAATCTAGTATTCGAAACATAAGAACCTCACAAGAATATAAAGCTGTTGAGAAAAGAAACATATGGTTATGCATGAATACTAGTGTTTTGGATGTGGGAAGAAGATCATACCAAAGATTGAGTTTGTGGGGTTTTTAATGATCTGGTTAAAAGCAGCGTCGCCTACCAAGAGCTCCGAGTCAGTGAAGGCAACATAAGACGGAGTTGTCCTGTTGCCCTGATCATTCACTATGATTTCTACATGACCATGCTCCCACACTGCTACACATGAATAGGTTGTCCCCAAGTCAATCCCTATTGCATGACTCCCTCCTCCTCCTCCCATGGTCTTCAAAGTATAAGAGAGGAAACCTGGAGAGAAGGCTGGAAGTAAACAGAAGGCAGAAGTCTAGAAGGAGAAGACCCCTCTTTTAACAGTTTAACCTAGTCGGCCCAAATAGGGGGGGGGGGGGGGGGGAGGGGTGACTTTTTTGGGTTAGCCTAATGAACAAGGTTGTTGATTTAGGTCAAATTCAGGGACGTATTTTCTTTACCTCAAAACCTAATTATTATTATTTAGTAATATTGATACACACGATAAGGGTAAGTATCAAGCCAAAAGTTGACTACGTGTTTCTGTATTGATTTGCCCTTCTTTTGTTGGGTCTGAATAGATAGATGCCTTGCAGTGTACAACTTGAAGAAAACAGAGACACAGACCAGTGGAGTCAAGTGAAGTCTGGCCTCATCTTGCTTGAGCTTCAGTATGATGATTGCATTCAAGTATGAGCAAAGTTCTTAGCAAAGGTCTCTATGAATTGAAGTATTGAACCAGTGGTCTATTGTAATCATACTTCGACTAAAAGTATGGTTACAATATGCTGTCCATCTTCGTTTCCGCTCAAGCTACATGCAGGGATGCAGCTACTCTCTGAAACCCCTAAATTCCCGTTTTCTATTTCTCTTGTCTATTTTTCTCTCAATTACCAAATCCCACTTCTGATCCTACGACCTACGTCATATCGCGACTCAAAACTCAAAAGCATGATATTCAGTTGTGTATATACTGTCAAACATGCACATGCAGTGAGTAGTAATGATATTGTAGCACTCAAATGTGTTTCTGATGATTCTAGTAATAAACCAGTTATGCCTCTTACCCAGAATAAGAAAAACAAACAGGCACTTTAACGCCCCATAACCAAAACAGCATAGAAGAGTCAGCCAGCCACCTCACTTGCCCAAAATTTTGATTCATCCCAAACTCCTAATAACCTGTATCAAGTACAACAAAAATCTGTCAAAAGATAGGAACACCAGCACCAAATTGATTTTATAAAAATGCAGTCTTTACTATGCCATAACATAACATTTATTTCTTACCTCGACTTTCCAGTACCCTCAAGAGTTTTTATCTGTTGATAGTGATCCCATTCTTCTGGCCGGTAGACATGTCCTCAGCAAAGATACTCAACAAACCATTACAATCAATTTGAAAGCAAGTTTTCAATTGAGGAACACCCTTGGGAGCTGGAGGAATGTTGTCTAGCCAAAATTCACCCAAGAGATTATTGTCTACTATTGTTGCACTCTCACCCTCATAGATACGAAATCTGGCCCCAACTTTGTCATCATCAGTAGTGAAGAATTTGTTTATCATGACAGGAACAGTGTTTCTTGGAATCAGAACTGTCATCTCACCATCAAAACCAGTTTCAAGGCCCAGTGAGAAAGGGGTGACATCCAAAAGAGTGAAGTCTTGAAGCTCCCCATTTCCATTCCCACTTAATACAGCAGCACCATATGCCACAGCCTCATCTGGATAAATTCCCTTGCACAACTCCTTTCCTTGGAACACATCCTGTAATATCTGCTCTACTTTTTGTTTACACCCAAATTAATATTTTACTAGACAGTAATTGTTTAGGAAAATATTAATTAAATTCATGGTCCACGTCATACCGGCGAGCCTAAAATATTGAGTTTATGGCCCGCCAGCGAAGTCAGGCGAGCTGGGTAGCAGAGTTCACATGAAGTGTATTGGCTTCGCGTAGAAGATTGAGCGAGGCGAGATGCCTTCGCGCGGGAAGACTTCGCCAGAAGAAGGTTTCTATTCTTTAATCACATGTATGCAAGTGTATGTATTCTCTATGCGTGGCGAAGGAAAATGCTTGCAGCTACAGTGGAGGCGAGATGCATGCGAAGAGGTTGCATACGACAGAATCGATACCTCGCAAAGTGGGTTGCAAAGTCAAAGGTTGCATGCGAGGTGGATATGCATGCGGACCGAATATTCACACGCGAGGTGGTGACTTCGCGTAGATTGAGCGGGGCGAGGTGACTTCGCCATGGAGACCTCGCGAGACCGCTGAAGAGACAAGAGGAAGAGTCTGCATGGGAAAGGGCTGAGGTGTTGGCCGCATATGTTGACTCAATTAGATAAGAGCAATATCCTTAATTGCTTAAGGGATTATACAAAACAGTTGTACGTGCATGGCAAGGGTTTTTATCCCATGCATAGTTATACAAAAGTCATGTGAAGCATACCCAGATGTGAAGCATATGATTACTCCTAATTCTAGTGGATTAAGGAGATATACATGCAAGCTGTGCATATCTACTTTGCATGCACGTCAGAGTTCTAGTATTCAAGGGCACTCATACAGTGCTTAGAAGGAGCATACGTCCAAGAAGTGTTCTAGGCAAACTCTACTGTTTAGAATAAAGCGACGACCACGAAGTGATTTACATCGCCTATGCCACGTTTAATGTTGAAGACTCCTACAAGTCTTTGACATGCTTTGGGCCAATACATGTGGCCCTAAGTAATTCTATATAAAGAAGCTCTACGGCTTACAGAAGGCTCTCTACAACAATTACTCAAATACAACAACAAAACAACTTTCAACCTAGTTGAACTCCTCAACCCAGTCGAACCTCCAGACGCTCCCCGGAGCTTTTCTTTCGTTTCCCCGTACGCTCTCCGGAACTTTCTCCTATTTTTTTCTCTCATTCCCAATTAAAGCTCTGCTCGATCCTACATCGAGTATCGATATTGTGACGCTCAGGCGGACTACTGTAAGTCCTTGCCCAGTACGCAAGGCGAATCTGAAGAACCCTGCGGTGGAGTTGGTGCTCTCTCCATCCTCAGTCGCTTGATTAGAAGCAAAAGGCTCTACTACAACCACTACATTCCGCGTCCGCGCGGTGGCACGCCCGCAACAACTAAAAGAGACTTTGCACGCCCAGACTTTCTAGTGTGGGCCAAAACACTTTTGGAATTCTAGAAGACCCACCAGCAAGAACAACATCATATACACTGCTTTTGCCAATATTTGCATCCTTCAGACACTTCTCCACAGGCTCCACACACTTGTTGAAGAAATCCATGTTCAGCTGTTCAAATTTTCCTCAAGTAATAGTAGTATAAAAATCAATACCTTGATGTAAACAGTCAATTTCAATGTCAGTCTGTGTCATAACAGAAAGTCTCCTCTTTGCCTTCTCGCAGGCATTTCTTAGCCTACTAAGAGCTATGGAGTTTCCACCAAGGTCGAAATTATTCTTCCTCTTAAATTGCTCAGCACAGTAATTCACCATTCTGTTATCAAAGTCTTCACCTCCAAGGTGAGTGTCTCCAGCTGTGGCCTTCACTTCAAAGACACCCCCAGTAATGGTAAATAGTGACACATTTAAAGTACCACCACCTAAATCAAATATCATCACATTTTTCCTACTATACCCACTGGCCTTCTTGTCAAGGCCATACGCAATGGCTGCGGCAGTTCGTTCATTTATAATCCGCATCACATTTAGGCCAGCAATTCCACCAGCATCTTTTGTAGCCTGATGCTGTGAATCATTGAAGTTAGCAGGGCCAGTTATAACTGCATTTTTTACTGTTGAGCCAAGGTAGGCCTCAGCTATCTCCCGCATTTTTACGAGAACCATGGATGAGATTTCTTCAGCTGTGAACTGTTTCTCTTCAACATTTTGGGTAACCACAATCAAGGGCCTATCACTAGGACCTTCAATGACCTTGAATGGCCAGAGTTTCACATCATTCTGAACTGTTGAATCACTGAATCTCCTACCAATTAACCGCTTTGCATCTGCAAATTGATGCCAAACTTAGAACAAAAAATTTATAGAAAGAGATTAAGAGAATATTTAGAAACATGCTGTATCAGGCCAGCAGTTGTGATTATATATCTTTTACTGTTATACAAATCACCAGTCAGTTTGTGACAATCTACTGTTTTTATAGTTAATTGGTTAGTAGTTGTGCTATGGTGAAGTGTATACGTTATTCCGAATCCTCACTCTCACTATACAGGGGTTCAGTCAAACAACTTAAATTGTTATACCTGGTGGATTACTATGCATCACTTCAATTACACATTTCTTTACACGAAATCAGATGAATAAATGTGTGAAAAAAAAATCATATCTTCTATGTAAATCACAGATATCAGCTTATTTCATTGAAAGCAGGTGTTTTGATTGATTCCTGGACTTTGTAAATTGTAGGTACACTGTAACTTAAGTACATAGTTAATGGCACCATTTTTCAACAATGGGAGGGGTAGAGAAACTCATATATGAGGGGCAGTGCGAATTAAAAACAGACCTAACTAAGAGTTTAGAATGCTATCAATTTTACCTAAGGGTTATGACAAGACCCACCCCGAAAACACAAGGTAAAATAGACAGGTCTTGCGGGGTCCACTTTTAAAAGAGATTATGCTGAAATTTCGGCATAACCTCCCCTAAAAATGAACAACCCTTCCTGTAAGGAAACTGAACACTTCAACTATAATCATCAACCACCACTCCAGGAGTCCTTCACTCCCCATAACAATACCCAAAACCATAACAGTTCTTAACCACCAAACCAAATATTTAACATTACTTAACATGAACATCAACCAAGTTTAATCTCTCTACTTGAGTCAATATCTGAAGGAAAACACTTTAACTTAATTTACAATATCCCATGGTTCTCAGAGCACTAAGGAAGGAAAATAAAACTATTACACATAGGTTAACAGATAACCTACGTTCAGCGAGGAGCAGCGGGAAAACTATGCCTCAACTCCTAGGGAAAACGAACAGGAGCTCTGCAATCTGGGCATTTGAAAACAAAGGGCCCAGGGAAAAGCATTTAAAAACATTAGCGTGAGTGGACGAAAAATAAACTAATTAGTATACATCCGAAAATAAAATAATACAAAATCACTTTATATATGCTTTTCCAATTTTTCGGAATTAAGAACTTCTATGCATGCAAGTATAGTAATCTCAACAAAATTCACACTAGCCCCGCTAGTTATAAAGCAATGAGAAAATAAACGGATTCCTCGTATATGAAACTTCCAAAATAATGGACTAGCCCCGCTAGTCAAAGTAACAACTCAATAAAATATACTATATGGCCATATAAGTGAGTCTCCCAGACTCTATTGCCTCCCAGGCATAGTACTCCCATACTCCCTGTACCTTCACGTCGAGTTGACGGAGAGGGTACAGGGCTTGCGTGATGCCGCCGGCAACATCACATCACCCGAAGGCGGAAAGGACTTGCGTGACCCCACTCGAAACATGGGTGTCACATCACCTCGAAAGGTGGAACGACATACTAACATTGACATCATATATTTTCCAAGAATATGGCATAAGGAAAAAAATATAATTCATATGAGTTTCCCCGAAACTCATAAATAAATACAAGTACGATTCTCAACCGTACTTGGAAAAATTCTAAGAGTAATATAGTTAATTAAATTCAACGTGTCTCACACGTTAACATACTTAAAATAGATTAACTCAAATTATTTTCCAAAATCCATTCATAGGAGAAATAATAATTTCAACTCAGAAAATAAATGATGATTTTCTAAGCAAATCATGCATGCATACTTCTTCAAAAAAAATAAAATGTCCACTCACCGTATATGTGGCTAAACCTGACGTCGGTCAGAGCCCTCCTCACGTGGAGTCTCCTCTCGTCCTGTACAAAACGAGATTTAAGGTCCGAGACCAAAAATAATACAAAAAGAATATCAAAGTAACAAAATAGGGCAATGTCATCTACCCTCACTCTGTACTCTCCAAAACTAAAGAGAACTCCAACCATTTTTACTAACCGTCTCTAATTTTTCCTCAACGTTCTAACACTTAGGCCCAGATATGGAAATTCCCAAGGATGCGACTCACCTCTACTTTTTCACCAAAATCAACTTAAAATTTCCTAAATTTCTACCAACAAATACCATAATTTCCAATACTTCAATACCGCTCATCTCTCACCCATGGAGCCACCAAAACCATCCCAAATTCCAAACACTCTTCATCAAAATTCACCATACATTACAACAACACTTATCCTTTCTAGAAATCCTTTAAGATTACTCTAAACCACCACCAAAACCGGCAGCAGTCACTGGCAGTGGCGGCCAACCGCCGGCAGTGGCGGTCAACCACCACCACTAAATCAACTTCAACCATTTTTAACAAGGCATACATCAAAATCTTCCTCTCATCAAGCATAACAACAATCATGACTAACAAAAACTCTAGAGCTCAAGGATTTGGCCGGAAAACTCATTATAAACTCAAGAACACAACACCCCCGATTTGCTATCTACACCCCAAATCGTTCTACCTCTTTTGGGTGGTTGAAAGACTAGCCAAAGAGCTACAAAAACCCCCTAAAGATACCTTGAATCGGTGGCCGGAGAAAACAGTTCCGGCTCCACCAAAATCGGCGGCTTGAGGGCGTTCCCGAGAGCGGCTACCGGAGAGAGGAGGACGGTCACCAACCTAGGAAGGACGAGCAGCGTCCCAGCTGCCGCACGAGACCGGCGCGGCGACGAGGCGTGGCCGGACAGTGGCGCTCCGTCAAGATGAGTCAGACGGGTTCGGGAGGTTGGCTCGGGGAGAGAAAAATAGAAATTGCTGCGTTCTGTTTTCTCTTTCCCTAATAACCGGGCCTCACTTTATATACCCAAGCCCACATAAAAAAAAAGCCTTATTAATTAGCTAGAACTTTTACCTACGAACTCTTATTCGGGTAACTAAAAATCTATGAACTCGACTAAACCACCTCTATTAAGGATAGCATAATAAATTTCCGAATTGATTAGCTACCAATAAGACGGAAATCACAATATAAAATTTCTTACTAGATTCGGGGTGTATCAGGTTAAATGCACCAACAGTGTCTGAACTTTTGGAGGACTGTCAATATGGTACCCGAACTTTTAAATGTATCAAAGTGATACCTGGACTTGTATTTTTGTACCAACGTCGTACCTGTCGTCATTTTCCGTCACAGCTCTGTTAGTTCATGTCACATGTGACGCACGTGACTGAAAAAAAGAGTGACGGAAAATGACGTGAACTAACAGAGCTGTGACGGAAAATGACGACATGTACGACGTTGGTACAAAAATACAAGTCCAGGTATCACTTTGATACATTTAAAAGTTCGGGTACCATATTGACAGTCCTCCAAGAGTTCAGACACTGTTGGTGCATTTTACCCTTTACCTAATGTAGCCACAGAGTTTGGCAAAACTGGAAAGAAAAACAAAACAAACAAACAAACAGAAAATAGAAATTGATGATGAAAGAAAACATATTGAGGAGTAATAAGCAAAGAACTGATAAAAGACTATTTTGATGTATGTGGATGGAAGATATGTAGATAATTTTACCAAAGATTGAGTTGGTTGGATTTCTGATGATCTGGTTAAATGCTCCATCACCTACCAATCGCTCCTTATCAGTGAAGGCAACATGAGATGGAGTTGTCCTATTGCCCTGACCATTTACTATTATTTCTACACGATTATGCTTCCACACTCCCACACATGAGTATGTTGTTCCCAGATCAATCCCAATTGCATGGCCTCCTTTCCCATCCATTCTCTAGTCAAACACTGGAACATAAATAAAACATAAGAAAATAGTTCATAATTTAATACATTGTCAAAGAGGCTGTCTTTAGTCTTTCATTTCTATGTGTTCTTCTCCATGTGCATAACAAAAAGAAGTCCATTGAGAAAAAGGAATTGGTCAAGAAAAAATACCAGGTAACTAAAGTGAATGGGGGTTCCTGTTCCTAGTCAATGTGCACCTACAATAAGAACTACTAGATATCTGCTACTAGTGGATCAATAGAGGCGACAAGAGAATCTATAACTGTCGAACGATAAGAATCAATTCAACTGCTTAGGGTGAATCAACTGAGCTGGGTTTCTGTAATTATTCATTAACCTTACATAGCAAAATTCTTCTAATTTTAAAGTCAACAGAGAATAGCTAATAACTGCAGGTTCATGAAGTTCCTGAGTACCCAATGGAAAGATACAAGGGAACCAATCAACCAAACAAGAAAATACTCTAGAATCTGATTCTTAACAATCTGAATAGAACTAGAATAACACCTGAATAGAACACTGATGATAACACCAATAACTGTAATGAGTAACAATCCATATCGGCTATCAAAATCCAATGTATCAACAAGAAACAAAAACTGGTGCGGGATTAGTACTGTTCGACGTTTTAGTTACAGTAAGTTGTTTCATCTTGGCATTTGTAGTTATACCCAATTGAACATAGCATAGTAAACTGTAAATTGGACGACTTGACATAAATCAGAAACTGTAAAATCAAAACGATGAGAGGGCGAGAGGGTTTCAAAGGTCTTACCTTTAAGCATAAAAGGTCGAAACTTTGAAGTTTAAACATCAAAGGTCGCACCTTTAATCATCAGAAAGGGAAAAGGAAAGGCCTTTGCAACTTTGGATTGATGAAAAATCGAAAAGGTCTAATCTTTTTATAAGAAAAACGGTCGTACCTGTAAAACGGCAACTATCTGGACTGTGGAGCAGAGATAGAGTAAACCAAAGCGTCTGAGTACTAAGCTTGTTTCTCTCTCTCTTTCTATGCCCTCAATAAAAGGATTGGGATCTTTTAACTTTGGCGCTCTTCAAAAATGAACAAGAAAAAATCCCGCTTTTATTTCTCTTTTAATCGTGTAAATCCACATGTTTTTTACTCTTTGGTCATTTTATCATAAAACGTGGTGCGACAAAATAAACCCAGGTATGAAACTTCCTATGAAACTTTGATAAGTTAAAACTTCTAAACTCCAAGGTTTCCAATACCTTTGTGATCAGTGTTAAAGCAGAGGATATATAGTTCATGAATTGAGGGTAGTAGAAAACACCATTTAACTTTTTCTTTTTTTTATGTGGAAGATCAATCGCGGCAGTGAAGTGAAATTACACGTACCCATTCACTTTTCATTACCGTAACGTACATAAATAATCACTAAAAAAGAAATGGACATTTTCTAACCCTCAATTTATTCAATAGAAATATGAAAGAGCTATAGAGAGGGGGTCAAACCAAACCTCTTTTAAAACGACATCTAAAACGAGTGTGAAAATTGAGAAGGCCTATATATCTAAAAACTAGACGGTCGAGATATGGATAGTGGCTTAGCCAGAAATTTTGTTTTGGAGGGTCAAAACTTAATAGCTATTGAGTTGAGACAAAAAAAAATTGAGGACATAATTTGCCTTGTAAATAAATATATATAATTGACGTCAATCAAAAAAAGAGGGAGACGAAGTTACAACGACAAAAAGAAACTATGTATTGCTAGAGACTCGACCTAATTACATATATATATATATGTCTCTAACACAATCAAACCGAAAAATAACCAAAGAAATAAAGTATGACGCTGTTAGAGAGATGTCTGATTTCATCAGGCACTTTCAATTTATTACTTTTGAAACCACCGAGTCATGAGAAATTACTTTATTAGATTTGATCAAATTAGAAAATATTGACTATACTTTCTTCTTTCCTTTACATTAAATGTATACAAAAATTAGAAACTAAAACTAAAGAGTCAAAAAAGCATATTATCATTAGTTAGAACTTAATTAGAAGGGTCATTATGCTATTATATATAGAAAGTTAAATAAATCAAACAATTCATATTAAATATGAGAAGGGTCAATTGACCCTCCTCGCCTCCCTCTCCCTATGCCTCTGGATATAGATATATATGCAATCGAAAAATAGGTGAAACAAGTCTTCAACTAGTCATCAACTTAATGATCCTTATTAACAAACATTGGTCTGTATTTTAGTTGTAAAAAAAACTGCATGTCAAAATTGAATTAGGAAAGTCTGAAGCGGTCCTCTTTGACAAGAAATACGAATAAGTTGGATATTAAACGTATGTAACATTCTAATTTTTTAATACAGATATTTTATTTTTTTCTATTTTGAAAGAAAAGAAATATTCACTACCAGAAAATAGATCTTGGGCGACGAAATGAAAAAAACCGGGCGACGATTTTTTGTTTCGTCGCCTAAGAGAAAACTTGGCCGACGAAAAAAAAATCGTCGCCCAAGGAAAAAAAATCGTCGCCTAAAGTTGAACTTTAGGCGACGAAAATAAAATCGTCGCCTAAGGCTAAATTTCGTCGCCTAATATAGAAACTAGGGCGACGAAACCATATTTCGTCGCCTAAGATATTTATATCGTCGCCTAAGTTTTTTAATCCTTAGGCGACGACACTAAAATATATCGTCGCCTAAGTATTTTATTTTATTTTTTTTACTTGGCCGACGAATTACACTAATTTCGTCGGCCAAGAGTAATCCGAATAATTAAAATAAAATAAAACACATTTAAATTTCGTTGCACAGGATTTTTTATTTTTACTCTTGGGCGACGAATTTAACAAATATCGTCGCCCAAGTATTATCTTGGCCGACGAATTACCCTAATTTCGTCGGCCAAGAGTAATCCGAATAATTAAAATAAAATAAAACACATTTAAATTTCATTGTACAGGATTTTTTATTTTTATAGTCCCGTCAGCGTCTCATCGATTAGAAACTATTCTCAGTTGAAGGTCCGGCCAGATTACGTGATTTGGAGGGTCGAATAGCCGTTTCCGTCCGTTTAGGGGTTTGACCGCGCCGATTGACCGGACGGATCGAGCCCTTATCGTTGTCCGATGGAGCTAAATTTTTTCCCACCTACGTAATTAGTTATGCTGGTCATATCTGACGGTAGGTTTTCAGTTCCTCTTCTCCGATCACCAAACTCACGTTGTATGTACTAATGTTGTATAACTTTTTTATATAAGTGTTGAGTTTAAGTATCGTTTTGAAGACAACGTATACGTAGAAGCCTCAAACGCAAAAAAGTCGTGAAATAAGATATGACCGGAATGGTGAAATACATCAACTCGTGAAAAATGAAGATATTCCGGTAAAATTTATGTGCCGGTTGTTCCGGTCAACGAATTTCTCTTATTTCTACCTAGTGGTAGCCCTATCCCGGGTATTTATTTCTTACCAAATTTTTATAGCCCCGTAAGCGTCTCGTCGATTGGAAATTATTATCAGTTGAAGGTCTGCCCAGATTACGTGATTTGGAGGTTCGAATAGCCGTTTCCGTCCGTTTAGGGGTTTGACCGCGCCGATTGACCGGACGGATCGAGCCCTTTTCGTTGTCCGATGGAGCTGAATTTTTTCCCGCCCACGTAATTTGTTATGCTGGTCATATCTGACGGTCGGTTTTCAGTTCCTCTTCTCCGATCACCAAAATCACGATATTCTGAATTTTATGATAGAACTCTTGACCGACGATTTTATTTATCTTGGGCGACGAGATTTATAGTGAAGATCATCGTCGCCCAAGTATAATATCTTAGGCGACGACGTCAAAAATCGTCGGCCAATATAATCTTGGGCGACGAACTTCGAAAATCGTCGCCCAAGATACTATACTTGACCGACGATTTTCTTTATCTTGGGCGACGATATTTATAGTAAAGAAAACCGTCGCCCAAGTATAGTATCTTGGGCGATGATTTTTGAAGTTCGTCGCCCAAGATTATATTGGCCGACGATTTTGAAAAAACAGGGCGACGATTTTTGTAAAATCGTCGCCCAAGAACGCGATTATAAAAGGCAGAGATTCAGAACCCTAACCATTCTCTCTCTCTCTGCTTTTCTGTTTCTGAAGGGGTTTCGCTCTCAATCGTTCGATTCCGCTTCCGCTTCCTAGATCCGACGTCCATCTGCAAGTCTGCAACCCAATCCATTTCCCAGATCCATTCCGCTTTCTGAAATTCTTGTACTAGAGTTTGTTTCTATTTTATGTAATGTGTTTATGTAATGTGTTTATGTAATGATTCAAGATTGTATAACGCAAAGGATATGGTACTTGTAAATACGATGTGTTGTGGTTTGAAATGTATGATTCAATTCAAAATGATATGTGTTCATCAATGAAAAATATTATTTGATTTGTTTGTTTCTTCTGCTCTTTACAACCTACGTAATTTCAATATCAAAAAAAAGAAAAAAAATAAAGGAAAAATATCATCTAAGCCTAAGTGTAAAAAAATTTAAATATATCTTAGGCGACAAAATTGCTAAATCGTCGGGCAAGGACTTACCGTATAAGACGACGAAAAAAAAGTATCGTCGCCCAAGTTCTTGGCCGACGCACTTCTGGCGACGATGTCTTGGCTGACGACAAAAATCGTCGCCTAAGGCTATAACATCTTAAGCGACGAAACAATTTTTCGTCTGCCAAGGTGTTAAATCTTGGGCGACGAATATTTTTGGGCGACGAGAAATATATTTTAGGCGACGAAATTAGTATCGTCGCCTAAGAATTACGCTTAGGCGACGACGGTATGAACTGTCGTCGCCCAAGTTCTTGGCCGACGAACTTCTGGCGACGACGTCTTGGCCGACGACCTGTCGTCGCCCAAGTTCTTGGCCGACGAAATTTCTTAACAGGGCGACGATTTTTTTTCGTCGCCCAAAATGAAATTTCTGGTAGTGATTGTCAAAAGTCTCAGTTTGGACGTTGGTATATATTATGTATGAGCTCTATGACACAATAGTGATAACCTGATAATACCCAAATGAACCAAGTAGAGTCTCTTGTTTAATTAGAGAGTACAAACTACTGTGAGTCTATTCAATCCTGCTAGCAAGTCTATGGGTGGCCAGAATCGACAGTGCAAACGAGAAAAAGAATGCAAGGATGACAAGTCCAGAAGATGTCTTATACCTCCCCCAATAATACTCAAAAGTCCCAAGATCACTCTGCGAAAATATCTTCAAGTTATCTTCTCTCTCTTTATAAAACTTCTGGATCGTATGAAATGCGGCAACAGTTGCTGTAACTATTAAGTTCGACAAAACCTGCATAATGAGTTTGATAAAATGGGGTCGTTAACAATAATCATGAGATGTAAATCATAAACTTATTTATCATTAATTAAACAAAAATTACAAGTTAATTGAACAAAATTTACAAATTAATCGAACAAAATTTACAACATTTAAAACAAAAGTAATACATTTGTTTTACATTTACATATAATTGTACCAGTTTACCATAACGACAACAAGTTATTCATAAACTTGTAAATTATCATAAATTGAGTAATTACCTCCAATTAATAAAACTAAAATTATACAAGTAATTATTATCTTTATCAAAACGACATATAATGACATAAGAAACCGAAAACTTAATTAGTTTTCCAATAATGACATAATAACATTTACAATGAAAAATGCAGATGAAGTAACCGCACACATACATTCTGGCCATAGAAATCAATCAACAAGTTCCCTTCATCATTTCCTCTCTTGATGATGCGCAAAGCCATGACCACCGTTCCATATATTGAAAACACGATTCCGAGACCTAATGTGGCAGCCATATAACTGTAGTAGTTAATTAATTAGTTAGCGAAACAAAACTGAGTTTCGTCTACAATGTTTATATAGCATACATGAGATTACAAGTTGAAGATGAATATATGCAGGGGATTGATAGGGGTGATGGATCAATTAACACACATACATGTACGTACTGAAGTCCAATTTAATCAATGAAATGCCAGGTTCTCCTCTGGTGGAGGCCAAGGTCATAATAATCCTGGCTATTGGTGACGACAATGATGAATGATGCAAACAGAGTAATGGTAATCAGGATCCTCAATACAAGAATAACAATTCGCGCCACCGGAGGCGGAAGCATTGCGGCCATCTCTGATTTCTCAACACCAGAGATCTCGCTTCCGCCTAGGGGCTTCCGTCCTTCCGATGTTGGTTTCGTTTTTAGAGTTTCAGCTAGCTAGCTAGTATGCCGTATGCCATTGTTTTTATTTTCTATTTTCGCAAACAAGTAGTTGTTTCAGAAATAGTTGCAAAAATTTTGGAGCTGCATAAACATAGCGAAGCCAAGGCCTCCGCAAAACCTCTTTGTTTCTTTCTTTGTTGACTGATCATAATTTTCAACTCCAAGAAATCTCGGGGTATAATCCACCAACTCCGTTGGCTTAATTTTCATTGTCCATTAATTATTAGATGGTTACGAGACATTGACATGTTAATGGCAGTGATCAATCATATATATCACTTGAATAACGAGACATTTGACAAATCACAATTAACTCGACTGGTAAAATGCGTACTGTTCCTATTTAATTTGTTATATAGGGTCTAGCAATAATGCACACTTTGCTAAATATTTTTTTATTAAGTATTTTATTAATAGCATACACTCTTACATATGTCAATGAAGTATGAACATGTGGATTGTCAATTAAACACTTTAACCAACCAAAATACAACTCACTGAGACATATTTTGTTAAATGAAGCTTGTTAAAGCGCATAACTTTTGCTCAGTTCTATTAGTTGGAATGAAGCTAGGGGTCTTGGGTTTGTTTTTTGTTCCAGAGATAGAAACTATTTTATGTATTCCACTGAGCTTTATGAGTGTTGAAGATACATTAGTGTATAGAGATTGAAGTGAGATTTTCTGATTGCTTACAGACGTTCTTTCTCGAATATCCAGCATAGATAGAGAGAGAGAGAGAGCTAGCACAATTTTGTACCATATATATCGAAGATAGCTTGCTTTCCGGTGGTTGAGGGGATATATAGTTTTCTTGTAAGAGATCCAAGGTTCGAACCTTGCTTCATATACCAGTTTAAATTAAAACCGAGGGACAAATTAAATTGTTTTTAGGTGTAAAGTATAGTTGTCACAAATATCTTTTCCTATAATTTAATTATTTAGTCAATTGATGATCATGTGAGCACTACTATTTTTAATACCAAGACCTATATATGGTTCTGTCTAATTCTGAGTTTATTTTGTTGTACATCACATGAGATCTTTAGGTAACTCATCATATCTAGGGATTAGATTTTATTTTTTGAAAAGAGGGATTAGATTTTATAATGTTTCTGATATCAAGACAACAAGTCATGATATGAGTTCTCTTCAAGCTGTGGATATATTAATGAAGATATCTATTTCACAAAAAGAAAATCTCTTTAAGTAAAAAAAATAGTTATAAACATAAAAGTGTTGCCAATGATCTTTGACAAAAAACAAAAACAAAAAAAGGAAAAAGGCAGTACTCCCATTAATGAACAGCCACAAAACCAAACGGACTGATAATAATCAGTACTTTTGTTTACAAAATCTAATAATAATCATCTTGTCTACCGAGTTCATATGAAGAGAAGACTGATAATGCAAAACTGTAGAGGTAGGCAAACATTACAAGTCCAGATGCTATAAATGTCATATTGAGAAAGTCATCATCCCTGAAAAAGGCTATAAATTCTTTCTGAACATCTGCGGCCGCGATAAACCCTGCCACAGCTCCTGAAGATACAAAATTCAACATAACCTCTTCTGCACAAACGCGGCGTTCCCTTCACTTCCTTTCACCATATGTATGATTGAACGTACACCTTGGCCGATTGCATATGCAGCTCCAATAAAACATGTAGCAAACACGTATCTGCAATTAACTTATTCGTTAAAATTGTGTTTCTGCTTGTAAATTTACCTTGCACATACAACATCTTCATTACCTATGGAAACACGTACATGCAATATGAGAGTAAAGAGAGATGACTTCTCAGAATGAAATGAAATGTTACAGTGAAATATTGTTCTTCTTAATGAAATGAAACTCATGGATATATATATATATATATATATATATATATATATAGTTATATATATGTACATACCGGAGCCCTACAAAGTAAGTAAAGCTTTTGGGGTCGATCCCGTTAAGATACTCGAGTTTATTGATGGAAACGATGACTAGGGAGGAAACGAGCGCAATGAAAATCAGGATCCTCAATATCAGAGAAACAATCCGAGTGGTTTTGAAGGAAAGCATTGTGTTGCTGCTGCAGGCCCGGACCTGAGTCGAACTCTCGAAGTTTGGTCCATAATTTTTTTTAATACAAAATAGCATATAACATCCAAAAGTATTTAATTTATAATTAATAATATATGTTTATATAATTCAGTCAATTGCCTTTGGGCCCCTCGTCACGTGTAATTCTTCTTATTTTAGAATATTAATTTGTCTTTAATTCATGTCAGATGTCTTCAGTTTTCATTAAGTTTTTACCTATTTTCCATACTTGTCTGATTAATTGCATAGCCAAAAAACTATAAAAAAATAACTTTTTTTTTGAACAACTTTAAAAAAAATATTTTTAGACCCCTTAGATTTTTGGGCCCTGAGTCACAAGACTCTTCTGTCTCTATTCAAATCAGGGCATGTGCTGCTGCTTTCTCTTCAAACTCGAACTATTTGCCTCTGCATGGATCTGCTGGCCCGCCCTTTGGAACAACATGCAGTACAATTCCGCAGGCCTAGTTTTTCTTTCTTTCTTCGATTCTTCACCATTTCTAATTTTGAAACAGAGGTTGAAGACTCCGGGTACGCCGTTAGTTAATTTCATCTGGATTAGTTTTTATTTTTACAAAAAGAAAAAAATGAGAAAAATCCGTTACCGGAAATAGTACAAACAGGTTTGTGGCGCCAACGAAAAACAGAGAAGCTAGTTAAAGGGATGGTGTTTGCTTCTTATGGGATATTATATATATGACTATTCTTCATGATGGGTAACCTTGCTTGCTTAGCTCTCTTTTGTTGCATTCTTTGTCATGGCACATTTTACCTATTAATTTAGGGCTTTGGTATATCGAAATACAGGATAAATCTACTTAATTATGACTAATTCGAAAGGAAAGTGTTTTCTTTTTCTTTTTGGTAAGTTAAAGAAACAAAAAATGAGCTAGCTAGCTAGCTAGGTATTATGATTTCTCACTTCATTGAAAAGTATGTTTATCATACAAAGAAGCCAAAAGCTTTGCTTAATTAGCAACTTACGTACGTATACCAATAGCCTTACATGTTAAAATCGCAAATTATGAAACCTTAACCAGGGCCCTGAAACAAAAGAATTACATGAATTCAACTAACAGAAACTGATAATGATGCTGATATGATGTTGGCGCTGGTGCATCTGAAATTTAAAATCTATCTCCTTGGGAGTGCGTATGAAGAGAGTTCCGATAATATAAGCGCGCAAATGAATCCAAGGAGGAGGAAACCGTCTGCTGCATATCCCATTTTGAAAAACTTGTGGTAGTAATCACCAGTATCTTTGCTAACTTTGTAGGCTTCTCTTTGCAATTCTCCAGTCATAACGAATCCTGCAACCGATCCTGTGGCTAATGCTATCGACATAACCTGCCAAATCATATTCACTCGTCATTTTTCATTCAAGGAGAAAAGAGAACAATACACATACAAGCAACATATATTGATGATTGTCACAGTGTAGTCACTACTAGGAATTGAACCAGTTGGGTTAATTAGTCACATTGTAGTCACTACTTGTGTGTTGTGTCTGCGTATATTGGCATTATATGTGCGTGTACCTTATCACCATAGTAGTCAAGTACAAGGTTTCCTTCATATCCTTTCTTGTGGCGGATAACTGCTGTCATGGTTTGCCAGATTGAATATGCACCTCCAAGAATAATTGTGGCAGTCATGTATCTGAAATTAACCAAGTATGAATTATCAAAAAATATGTATATATATAATTTCAGGATGTTGAAGAAAAATGGGATTTTAGAGCATGCATGCAGTTGCCAGTTAATACCGTAGTGGAACTAGAGAATAGAGTTTACCTAATAAGATCAGGAATTAACTCAATTAAGAACGCAAAGCTACTAGCTAGTGTGCACAATGATTTTGCTCTAATAACAACTGAAAACGTACTTGATAAGAAATATGAACTACTCTAAACCCTAGCTAGAAATATACCAACTATTTACAGGCCTGGCTTACCGGTATCCAACAAGTTCATAAAAGTGAACTGTGTCATCCTTGAACGGCCCGTTTGCATTAACTTTGGTGATGAGGATGATGAGAGACAGAAGCAGGAAAATGTTGGTGAGGATCCTCAGCGAAATAGCAGAAATTTTCAGAACTCTACTGGCGGTAAACGCTGCTGGCTTTTCTGAATACGTATGCAGATCCATATTTAGTTTGCTATCTTAAACTTAAACACAGGTATATATTGATCGTTATATATTGCCACTGATAGGTTTGCTCTCCTTTTATACCCAGGTTTATTGAGGCTATGCGTGAAATTGTTCTTTTCTCATTCGGCAAAACCAAGGGAAACAAACACATAATGACAACCGATCGATGATAATGATCTAACAGTGTTAATCTGCCATTCTTTTAGTCCTTTTCTTTTTCGCACTTAGAACAAAACGCCGGCCATGCATCCCAAATAGCAAACTGAAACTGATAGCCGAAAAGACAATAATACAGCAAGGTTCTTCTGGCATAGATTTTTTCTGGGGTTGACTTCTTCTTAAACTGCTGTGCATGGTGGAGTCTACATAGTATGTAGTTATTTAACAAAAGTGTGGTAATGTATACGATAAAACTGACATGGCGGCAGCTACTGATTAGAGAGAAGAATATATATAATGATCGTAATCTTCGTTGAAGAATCCAAAGATGCCAAAACGTTGAAGTGGAAAGAACCTTATATTACTTCATATGCAAGTCTTCTATTGCTCAGCTTTTTGAAAGCAATTGATATGAATATGTTACATTGGAGATCGATCAGCAAGAATTTTAATTCTTAGTGAAATGGACTCATATGGTTTTCTGACGGGGGAATATTGCTTATCTTTCTGTTTTTGATCCAATTACGTACTTTTCGAACTTGAAGTACGAGATGTCTAGGGTGTTGTCACTGCATATACAGAGAATAATTACTCGTGTAGTATAATGTTGCAGTTAATACCTTTAGGTATTGGGTATATGGTTAAAATTAGTTCGACCTTTGATGAGTGTATTCCAAGCACTATTTTTAGTATCTCTTGAACTATAAGGTTAATTTCGTTTGATTCGCGGAAAAAATAAAATAAGAAAGTTGTTTTTTTTTCTGGCATTTGAGATGCGAAATTAACTATTTAGAGAAAAAAAAAACAATGTTAAGTGAACCGTGAACCATATTTTGAGGAATCATGCATGCACTCAATCATCTAAAACTCATCTTATATTTCAGCTTATGAGATATATACACCATCTAATCAGAATGTTTCATTAAATGATGACATAGTTAATTATGTCGTACATTAGCTGACACGTAAAGTTGAACTAAAATGTGGTGCATCATCTTTTTTAGTAATGTATAAGGTTTGAGTCATTCTGGAATTCGAATTTTTTTTTTCACATTCTCACCAAAATTTAGCTATCAAGTCTACAACTAATCAAATGGATACGTTATAGAACCAAAAATTCGTCCTTTGATTTAGCGAAGTTGGGATTTTCAGATATTTAAATTTATGTGAAGAGGACTCTAACTCACTAGCTGATGCATATCAGCATATAGCCCTCTTAAAACTTGCTCATATATGTTTAAATTCCTTGCTTTCATGACTTGCTTCAAGTCCAAAGTTTAATCCCTTTGAAAATTGATCACATATATGACCATTATTACATTTCGAAGGGGGAGAAGTTAGTTAAACAAAACTAAAGAGGTAATTAACACTTCAATTCAAATTAAACATCCGTAACACACTTCAACTCAATGAACAAACAGTACTACGATGATTAATATCTAGCTAAAATTTCTTTGGGAGTGCATATGACGAGACAACAGATGATATGAAAGCGCAGACAAATCCAAGGAAGGCAAGTCCATTTGCTGCATGCGACATTCCGAAATATTTGTGATAATATTCAGTCCAGCCTTTTCCAGCATCTCTCTGAAGTTCTACGGTCATAGCAAAGCCTGCAACAGCTCCTGTAGCTATTATAGTTGATACAACCTGCAAATCAGTTTGACTACTTGTTATTTCTTCCCGAAATATATAAAGCAAATGCAGTAGATTCATATATAGTCATCACGTATATGTACCTTGTCACCGTAGAAGTCAAGTAAGATGTTTCCTTGAGTAATGTACTTATTGACGCGGATAACTGCTGTTACAGTTTGCATTATCGAATATGCAAGTCCAATAACAACTGCAGCAGCCATGTACCTGGGAGTGATTTAAAAGAAAAGGAAATTATTCATTCAATTTTACGTGTATGAATTTTAAATATGAAAACTAAACACGGATATATAACAAGTTTTTGAAAGGTTAGAATCAAAACTTTAACCTTACCTTAGACTATATCAGATCAAATTATGCTATGAACTTATCTATAATATATATCTGTATGTTTTGCTGAGTACTTTTAGGATAGAAATATATCTATGTATCATAGTCTACAGTCTATGAAAATATATTAATCTGTTATATGCAAATCACATGTATTATCCATGTTAGTCTTCTCCTTAATCTAGCCTTATGTTCTCCAAGTATATAGGACTTACTGTAAGAACTTGTGTGTTTAAGAAGAGACTAGATAGACATACATACATATAGAGCACAACCATGGCAGTTTCATCCATAAATAAATTGTCATGTTCTTCAACTGTTTATCAACTGCTTGATAACTGCAATTCATTTTGAATTCAAAAACTCTTACAAACTTATCCAATATATAGTAATATATAGAATATAATATTTATATCTTAAACTCAGATTAAATAACATATAATAAGTATATATATATTAATACAAGAACATGTAATATGCAGGTTCAATACAATGTCAAGTTCTAAAGCAATATAATTGCTTACAGTTTTATGTATGTAAGTCTCGTATATCAGATTCATATAAGTAGTACTTCATGAAAAGATTGAACAGTACTAGACTGAAGTAAGCCGGAATACTGTGAAGTGCATACCGGTATCCGACACGATCATAGAAGTGAAGTGTCGTCTTCAAGCCCGTATAATCTGACTTAACGTTGGTGACAAGGATGACCAGTGACATGAAGAGAAAACCTGAGGTGAGGACTCTCAACCCTATATTAGCATACTTTGAAGATCTAGTGGGAAGCACTACTGGTGTGTGAGTTTCCATCTTAATTTGCTAGCTATATCTGAACACAAGTGAATAAATCTTTGGTTGATGTACATTTAGGGATTTTAGGCTGAGCTCCTACACCTTTAATTTAAAGACGAGTTTACGAAGACCTTTCATGAAATTTGTTTTTCTCATTTGGCAAAACTAAGGGAAACAAACACACGATGACAACACAGGAAAGTGTATACGAAATGTGCCATTTTTTCAGTTCATTTCTATGATGCTTAGTACTCATCGCCCTAGCCGATTCTGAAAAAGATAACCAAATCAACAACTACCATACGGTGCTCTTCTGAGATTAGCTCAACTCTTTTGGGTTGACTTTCGCTTGAGCTTTGACTACTGGTTGCTCGAGCTTAATCTGAACGGTTACTTCTAGTAGTGTAGACAGTGAGTTAATTGTGATCAACTTTGAATCCTATTTTATATTAATTTGGTGCAAGTAGAGTCCTGGCTTTGCCATAAGCTTTCCGAAGTCATCGATGTTACATTTGGAGGTCAACTACAGTTTTTTTTGGTCTGGCCCGTCAACTACAGTTTGATTATATTTGTCAAATACTTATTTCTTAATTAAGTAGTAGACAAAACATCTGAAATTCTAAATAGGCTCTCTCAACCAATGTATTCAGACCAAAAAAAAAAAACCAATGTATCGTCCCAGAAAATTACCCCAAGCTAGGACTCGTTTACTAATTTTGAATTGAAATTATCATGAATCGGTATCAATAAGAATCATTATTAATTTTGAATCGGTATTAATAAGATTTGGTATAGGAATATTTCATTCAGATAATCGGTATCAAAAATGTGTTTATAGGGAGAGGATGAGATTGATATCTGATAATTAATTTATGGACCACCTTTATATATTACTCGAGAAAAGCATTGGCACGTACACCATGACAATACACGCATGTTACACAACTTAATTAGGAAGAAACAGAAATAATTCAAAGGAAGTAGAAATGACAATTACATGCTCATCATGACTCGAAATAAGAGAAGAATATATGTATCTATGCTGTAGAAATAAGTCAATGGTTTTCGCTCTTCTTCGATAAAATGAGGGATGCATGGAATCAAAGAGATCGCCTTGGAAGTGCAAAGGCAGAGATGATAGACAGCACAGCAGTGGAAATGAAAGCGAGGAGGAGGAGACTAGCTGATGCATATGCCTTCTCAAAGAAATTGCTCATGTCTAAACCCGTGCCTCCGGTGACTCGTGATAGGTCTACAGTCACACCAAATCCAGCAGCAGCTCCGGTGGCCATCACATAGGATATGAACTGCAAATCCAAAAGATTGATACCGTCAAGAACTTTATATGATCAAAGAGTTCACCTAGCTATGCTCCTCGTTTCAGTGTTATCTTTTCCTCTCTCTTTTATTCACATAAACTGATAAAAGCGAATGAATCACCAGATATTGTTTGATCAAGACCGTTAAGTAGCGCAAAGTATGTACCTTGTCACCAAAGAAAGCAAGAACGAGCATGCCCTCACCACCAGATATTGCATTACAGATTGATGCCACGAGTTGCACGAGGCTGTATGCGGTACCAATAACGATCGTAGCAAGCATGTATCTGCAATATTAATCTTTCACATTAATTCAACATATTCAAAGATAACTATCTAATTGAAAGATAAACAACTTAAAAAGATGTGTTAGCAAATTGCTTGATTACCGGTAGGCATAAAAATCCTGAAAACGAAACTTTGCCTCATTATAATCGTAATCAGTGACAATTACAGTATTGGTGGCGAGCACTATGAGTGATATGAGCGAGAGAGCGAAGGCCAATATCCTCAATATGAATGAGGCAGTTCGTGAAGATGCAGAGGTTGCAGAGGACGATTGTGCCATTTCTTCTTCTTCTTCTTCTTGTATGCCTTGCTTAGTTTACTTGCTGCAAATATAAGTTCAACTGCCAGCCTTTTATAAACCAGACTTCAAATTCAAATCATTGGCTATGCCATTGCCACTGGTTACTTAAGCTGCATTTCCTTGTAACTACCACTTAATTTCAGAGTCAATGACTAGCTAAGTACTTAAACCTTGAAAATATATGAGAGTTGGCTTTGTATATAGATTATATGAACCAGTATGACTCCAGCCATTTATATTAAACGTGCTTGACCCGGAAGAGCTGGTATGCAAAACAAAGGAATCGAACACAAGAGGGCTGTATAAATTTGCTTTCATTGACTTTGTACTTATTGTTTTGCTTGCCAAAGTGGATGTTACTCACAAATCTTAGACCAGATCGAGTATTAGATTCAAAGTTAAAAAGAAAGTACTATGTCATTGGTCTTATTATCAGCATGATTCCAAAAAACAAAACAAAAACTGGGCATATATTAGTTTTGTCAACTCTTTTCTGCATGGGGGAAGCAAATTTTGACAGCAATTGAAGGAATAATATTAAGGGTTACTTGGATCCAAATAAAGCTCCAATTGAAAATTGTTCTTCAAGTCTTGTAGACCATATATATACTGTATACATTATCATTTAAATGATGATTTGGCATTCTTATCAGAATTGATTGGATGCAAATTGCTGTCAATCCCATGTATTTTTAGCATTGACCGTGCCTATATTATCGCTCAACTGACGTTAATTGGTTACTTAATAGTACCAGGAAAAAATAATACCATGTGTTCTTTATTTTGACGTCAACTATCATCAACGGAGATCGTCATGATTGACAAGGCTTGAGCTTGATCGAGTGGGAACTTGCTCACAAGTTAAAAATGATGATCAATGGCGTTCTTATCAAATTGATTATATATAATTCGCTATTGATCCTAAGTATATTTTAGCATTGAGCTCTAGTTACATAAACTAACCTTCCTGCATGCGTACATTTTTCTCCGGTTGAACAAGAAAGAAATTGCAATTACATAAAGACATAAAGAGCCCCGACATGCCCATTGGAACCCGGCCAGATACAAAGTTACAAACAAACACTTGACCCATGATGGGCAGCTACTAAATCAACTGAGCCCAAAATTTGGGCCGAAGAATATTCCAGAGAGAAGCCCACATCCATAACCCAACCTATTCACAAGTTCCACTAGCTCCGTCTATGGCGACTAACGCGATCGACGACTGAGCAGTGTATGTTTAAATTCACCACTAATTAATATTCACATACTTTTAGATTTTTATGAGCCCTACGAAGCAGATATAGAGTTCAGAAATGTTTCTGATATGTATTATGTTCCACTAAAAATATTTGTTCATAATATTGTACATGATGATCATCGATCTATCGATTTAACGATATCCGTTAACAGTTATCACTTTCTTATATATTAAAAATGTACTATGATCAAGGTGCACTACTGGGAAAAAGTATTTAGGAGACGGAATTATTTTGTTTCCTAAGTGACAGATTTTGTCTCCTAAGTATTTAGGAGACGAAACGTCCATCGGCTAAGATCCGTCGCCTAAGTATGGTGAGATAGACACTTAGGCGATGAAACCTGAAATTTCATCGCTTAAGTGGTTCTTTTCCGTCTCCTAAGCACTTAGGCGACGGATTTTATTTTATAATAAAAAAATATCCATTTAGGAGACAGACTAGTTAAATTCTGTCGCTAAAGGATTAAAAAAATATTAAAAAAAACGCCACCACAAGTTTTTTATCCATTCACTCCGATCGCCCCAAATACCACTACCACCGCTGGTTTCAGAAGTCACAACTATATGTCTTGAACTTCTTCTCATCCTGCAAATAAGTAGTAAAAACTTGCATTTATAAACTACATATCAAAAAAAATAAAGTTTACTGCCGGCCTCCAGTAAACTTCTACTGGCGATCAGTAAACTTGCAAAAAATATCTCCCTTTCAATTTCAAGGGCACAACACACAACAGATACCAATTCTTACCCTAATAAACAACTTTATTGACCCCTAGTGAACCCAGTAGAGGTTTAATGCCCTCCAGTAAACTTTTACTAGGGGTCAATAAAATTTAATACAGTATCTCCCTTTTAATTTCATGTCAATTATACACAACAGATACTCATTCTTACTCTAATAAACAAATTCATTGCCCCCTAGTAAACCCAGTGGAAGTTTACTGCCCCACAGTAAACTTCTACTGGGGGTCAGTAAACTTTCTGATACAGTATCTCCCTTTCAATTTCATGTCAACAATCTGTCCCAAATATACCACCACCACCACCGTGCCAAATAACCACCATGCCACCACCATCATACCAATCACATCCTAACCAAAATTAAAATCAAAATCAAATTAAACAAAAACACATAAATCTATCACCAAAGCTAATTAAACCAGAAAAATTGAAGAACTTAGCTTGATTTCTTACCCCTTTGAAATTTCGAGGGACGGTGGTGGATCGGCGGGAAGGCTTGGTAGAGAGAGAAAGATGGCAGCAGCGTCGCTGTGGTGGCGAAGATCGGACCCAGATCTGAGGCTCGATGCAAGAGAAGGGGACGAGGAGCTTGCTAGCGGCGAGGACGGGTAAGTCGGGTTGGGTCGAGAGGGCGAGGTTGTTGGCTCCGAGGAGGGTGCGGAGGTGGCCGGGTGATGTTGAAGAGGGTCTTGACGGCGTTGAGAGTGGTGGCGTTTGTGGGGACGAAGTCGATAAGCGTGTGGCAGTTAGAGGTGGCGTTGGTGGGGGTGGTGCAGTTGAAGGTGGCAACGGAGGAAGGAGCGGTGAGAATGGAGAGAGAGGCCGGCATGAGAATGATGGTCGAGAGAGAGAGAGAGAGAGAGAGAGAGAGAGAGAGAGAGCTATAGGAGAAGATGGGTTTCCTTCTATTGGTAAGGTTGGTGAGTGTGTGATTTAAAAGAATTAATATGTTTTGAAATATTTTGGTTTGAATTTTCATGAAATTTTATGCGGAAAGATGGGCGCTCAAATTTTTAGAACTTAAGCGACGGAATGTTCTATTTCCGTTGTCTAAGTGATTCATAGTTTTTTTTTTAAAACATTCCGTCTTCTAAGTAAATATTTCCGTCTCCTAAGTTTTGCTTAGGTTACGGAATGTAGTTTCGTGTCCTAAGTGATTCATATAAATTTTTTAATTTTAATTTTTTTCAAAATGTCGTCGTCTAAGTAAAAATATTTCGTCTCCTAAGTAGTACTTAAGCGATAGAAATTCCGTCTCCTAAGTCATCCTTAGGAGACGAGATCAAAATATTTCATCTCCTAAGTAAAAAATTTTGTCGCTTAAGTACCACTTAAGAGACGGAATTTTTTAATTCCATCGTCTAAATACTATTTTCCAGTAGTGATGGTACACGGTTCTTCACATGATGCATGTTCAAAGGCTGCAGTACGTGGTCCAGATTAGTTGCATAGGGCTTGACATGTAAAGCTTGTGAAATGTGTATATATACAAAGCTTTAGCATAAGGGCATTCCTATTTGCTCAGTCATTATGCCCCTTACCTGGCCTATAGCTTTCATTATTTCGTCAACAACAATGGCTTTCCTACCGTTGCCCCAGTATGTATATATATTGCTTTACATGTTTTGGACCACAGCAAATGGCCTCTCCATCACTTTTCTTCAACCTGCACAAGCAAGCTTTACTACTAAGCATGCATGGCCATGGACTGTGACGAGTCGAACCAGTGCACTGTGAATTAACCTCCTAATACTAGAAACCTACAACATTACTTTCTTCTCCCTCGGGTTTAATCGTACTTGATTTCATAATTTCTTCTTCTTCTCTGTGACAGGATGTTTGTGATCTTAACTCGGAAGCAAAGGATCCAAACGAAGAAGAAATACAATGGAAGGGATCAAAGTAGCACTACTGGTGTATTCATATATGTAGGGCCTTCATTCATAGATTAGCGAGCTGCATGTCTCATTTCACTGTTTTCAGTTTGATCAAGTTAACGAGATGCATGTCTCATATCACTATTTTTAGTTTGATCAAGTTAGAGATCCATGCTCGATCTATTTTCCTCAGTCTTTCATCAATAATTCTTTGTGACATGATGTTTGGGATCTTAAGTAAAGGATCCAAAAGAAGAAGAAAAAAAAATGGAAAGGATCAAAGTAGCACTACTGGTGCATTCAAATTTAGCTGCTGACTGCCTAGCTAGCAAGATTAAGCTCCTTGAAATCTTGAATTGTAAGAATGGAGTTTGCCGTCATAGACTGGATTTTGCAGCCTGTACTAATCGAGCTGATTATAGGTTGGACAAGAAATCATGACTCATCAACTTTAAGATATGATTAAAGTTAAACATGTCACAAGAAACTATAAAAATGAAAAGTTGAGTGAGTGAATGTAGGACCTTACGGTTAAAGGATTATGCACGATCCTCTTACGCTATAACACGTCCACGGAATAGAAAATCATGTCGGTGAGTACTGGAATCATATGATTACAGAATCTAAAGTACTCGTGAACAATTGTAATTAGTGATGCGTAATCAGTGTGGTGCAAGCTTAATTTGAGCCTTCGAACAAGGACGACCGAAACAATCGAATTTCCTTTATTAGTTGAAGGTGTTGATATACAAACGGGAAAAGTTGTTAGCACATATTAAAAAGTTAAGTTACTCAGAATTACACTAGTACTCATTGATCGATGAGGACTGTTAATTAACATCCGATTAATTACCAGTTAATTAGTAATTATATCATGCTTGTAGGTAAGCATCGACATCTTGTTAGGCTATACTAAGGATGGAGGGCGTGCATGCTTGAAGTGTTTAGGCGGGCTTAGAGAATACTGCATATAACCAAGATTCGACAACTCGTTAAGTGCTAATAGGACGGATAACTGGCTTGTAACGCCTAGGCGCGGCCTAAATAAGTAATGGGGCCTTGTTTTAGATCACTGCTTGAAGGTAATCCCCAATTCCGGATAAACACAAACATACACGGAGTCAGAATTAATTGATTTCAGGACCTCTGATTAGTTAGTTTACAAAGGCTAATCAAGTTTTCGCACTGCTACACTGTCTAGTCAAACATTCATCCCCCCCCCCCCCCCCCTCTCTCTCTCTCTCTCAATTACATTTTGATATAAAGAATTTGAAGGAGTCCAAGTTCTCATGGAAATTTTAGTGCTTGGTTACGCAAGATTCCATTCAAGATTATATGATGGATGATGTAATGAAAGAAATAGAAGATCGGATATGGATCCATCAATCACTAAATTTCTTTATTACATGCACTTACATTATATAATTAAAAGATCAGTCATTAAGAATCAAACAGAGTTGCATCAGATCAAATGGGATCCAAACCACACCTAGTTAGGGTTTCTAAGATAGTATTTTTCAGTTATTTTCTGCATGCAGTTTATGATTTTCTAGAACTGGTCTTGATTCTTGAACTAAGTGAGGAAAGAATCTAGTATATGTATGATTGAGCACATGTGGAAGAACGTGAGGGCTGATAACCAAGAATTAGAAGAAGCATTTGCAGCAGCTAGCTAGATTGGAATCTGTGCGTGTGCGTGCCCATATATATCAAACTCGATCTGCTGTATATCAGTACAGGATGAGAGAGCTAGCATTAACTAGTTAACAACGACGTCACAAAAGGGAAAGCTGCCATGGAAACACAGACAGAGAACATCTCTAACATCTCTTCCTTCTTTTTCTGGTCTCAAGAGAGAGATGATCTTCACGCCTCTCCAGCATATTATATTGTGGCCATATCAACAGTACATATTACTTAATATACATCTTGGATTTCCGAGCTACACAATGTGCTTTTTCTTTATATATCTTAAATTTCTTCTTCTACTTCCAGTCTTCCATATTTCTTTTTCTCCTCGTTTTCTTTTCAATCAGACAGAGAGACAGACAAGCGCCCCATTCCAATCAGACGCAGTAGTACTGATGAGTCTTTGGGATCGTTAAGTTTGAACATCAAAATGATTCCCAGATCATTAAAAATTGAAAACAAAAACTAAAGTAGCCTTGACATGAAATTTAACAAGAATAATGATTAAACAGGATTGAGATGGACTATTGTAATCTCTATTGATCGATTACTAGGGCATCCAGGTGCTCTCTCTCAGCCTCTCTGTATGAATTTAATCAAACAACTATGGTATCCCATTTGGTCATGGCTAGTGTTCAAACATATATTTCACGTCCCAGTCGTAGTCTACGACAAACCGACCAACGAAACCATCTTCACTGTTGCACTATAGTGAGGAAGACAGAGATGGACTAGCTTTTTTGACAGTTTATTGCTTACCTTGGTTACTGCAAAAGCAAATCCAAAACCCAGATTCCATTTCCTTTACCACAGAAAAGTAAATATTAATTATTATAAAGTTACATCATAATCCTAATCTCTAATACGATTAATTTGTATCAAGTGGGATTTACGGATTCAGATCTCTTAATTTTCTTAAGTTTTGGTTGTTTCTTATGCTTTTGACCATGTGTAGTATGGTCGTGGTCTCTTGGTTAGTTTTCTTTCCAAAACAAAATTCGAAGAATATGTACGTCCTTTGCTCCTTTGCATGGTTTTGAGTGAGATCTTGGCGTCTTCCTTTAGTTCCTTTATAGTCGTCCATATCTCACATAACTCTACTAATCGCACTACCCACACCTGTAACTAAAAGCATATAAGCCCTTCTTTAGATCTGCTTCTCTTTGAGTCCAAAAGCATAGATGGGGCACAAACTTTTGGCAGCTCGGGTGCAAAGTAACTAACAAGAGCTGGAAAAAAAATACATAATTTCCGGAAAAATATGAGACCAAAATATCTGCTAAATATTGCCATTTAGATGCTGAAGGAAACTGGGTTAACGTATTACTAGAAGCAAGCAATAAAGGACTACTCAAACTTCAAGCTTCATGGTGATTACTGGATCAAGAAGCATAGAGAGTTAATGAATGATCGATCAGTAGTACTATTCTTTCATGGAAATAACCCAATAGGTGAGAAGTGAAATCTGAAAACTGAAATACCAGTCTCTGGCTACGCTTGTTCTAAGTTGGCCAGAGTGTGGAAGGAGCTAAGATTGGTAATGTGTGTGGGTGATTTACCTCCACCCTCTCAACTGAAATAACTGATAGAGAGTAAGGATTAAACAGAAGATTTTAGTGGCCACAATTCCATAAAATTAATGAAGGAAAATTACTTGAGTACACATTGTATTCATTTGATAATGATAACAATTTAATCCTTTCATGTCAGATATCAAAGTGGTACTACATGAAAGACAAGCTAGCCTAGCTACTTTGGACACACCAATTGAATAACCCCCAAATGCTCAAGCAATAAACACACAACAAAACGTTTCAATGCTAGAAAAACCTACCATTCTAAGCTTGTTTGAGAAAAATACGAAGAGAGATCATCACTCCATCGATCTTTCCCATTTCATCATAATATATGTCGCATTTGAATGTTGAAGTTTCGATAAAACTTGATCAACGGTTAGGGTTGGTTGTTGGTTGGTTTGAAACTCAGAGGCCTATTGATCATCAAAACATTATAAGAGATGACTGGTAGAAGAAGTGAAACCTGAAAGATCAGTCCAGGCATTATTAATACCTCCAGCACTAGTAGTATTGCTCCAGTATTGCTGATGATGATCGTTTCCCAGACTGCCCAAAAAGTTTCTTGACATATTCAGTGCTTGGCTTTCTTCCATTTTCACATTAGCCATCTGAGTAGCCCCGATGCTTGAATCCACTAATGCCTTTGAAAGTAGCTGAGCACCTCCTCTTCCATAGGTTCCTGTATCCTGAGCATTATTATTTTGATTACCTTCAAACTGGTATAAGCCATGACTACTTGGTTGCTCCAAATTAGCCAAGAAAGGAAATTGCTGCTCTTGTTGAACCTGAAGATGCTGAAGTGATGATCTCCAATGCTCAGCAAGGCCAGTTGACAAAATAGACCCAACACAACCACTACTACTTCCACTAGTACCAATATTCTGACTATGAAATTCAACACCAGAAGGTTGTTGTTGAATTCCCCCGAAACTTAAGCCGCCGGAATTATAGTCACTTAGATGATGTAAAGAGGGCAGAAAGGGAAATTGATGTGGTGGAGGAGGAGCCAAATGGCCTAAGACATTTTCACTAGTACTGCAGCTGTTGGAGTTAGAAACAGTGCTCGAGCTCGAACCAGCTCCCCCTTGGCGCTGATGATGATCTGCTGCTGATGCAGATGCTGGTGACTTTGATCTTTTGCTTCTTTTGTTCCTTCTGCAGCCTCCTCCAACCGGCACGCTTCTCAGTGCTCCTCCTCGGGTCCAGTAGCGCCGGCAGGTCTTGCAGAAGTGGCGCGGTTGCGTCAGGCTGTAATTGTTGAAGTAGCAAAACTTGGTGTTTGTGGATTCGCACCGAGGGCATTTTAGGGCTGTCTCGGGCTGTGGCAACTTGGCCTGTCTGGCGCGATCAGACATGGATCCAGGTCTAATTGTGCCTGCTCCGCCGTTACCACCATCTCCGGAAGATGGTGGTGGCGGCGGAAGAAGATGAGAATGATTCTGATCCGTGCCACCTCCTTGTTGCTGATGATGATGAGTGGATTGCTACAGAAACCAAAAACAAAATTAGAAACAAAGAATATGAGAAACAAATCGAAAAAAAGTGTATATTCAAGAAGATTTGTAGAATGAATAAAAGGGTATAGGAATAATCATCTTTAAAATCAACTTTATTGATGATGAAACTACGGAAAGAAAAAAAAGGCAAGAAATGGTTGAAACTAAAACCCTTATTACCTGTTGCTGCCAGTTATTGGGTGGATCCAGGTAGCCGGGAATGGATGAGAAAACCATGGCTCTTATCTCTCTCGGAGAGCTTTCTCTTTTTTGTAAAGGGTTGGTGTGGGTTTTTTAGGGAAGTAATGAAGAGAATCACATCAAACACGAGAGTTGCAGAGAAAGAGAGAAAAGATGATGAGAAGGAGACGGAAAGATAAAGGAGGCACTGCTTGCTAGCTGGTGCTTATTAAACTTGTTTATTCTGTTCTCTCACCCCATACCCTCTCTCTCTCTCTCTATATCTGTAGTCTTTCTCTTTTTGTTTTATTAAATTTTTAGGGTTTGATCAAAGGAGTCGACAAGACCATTTTCTTACTCTTTAAGCTTCTTTTCGATGATGCTGTTTTTACAGTAACCCCGTAAAGATTACAGGGCCAATGGCCATGCATGTAGATAGAGATGGAGAGCGCCAACGACTAGTAAAAAAAAAAACAACAAAGAAAAACAAAATCAATAATACTACATATGAGCTAGCATTCTTGCAACATGTAAATTAATAGTTTCAATAAGGAATTAATAATGAAAAGTTAGTGATTGTGGGGGATGGTCATGGGTGGAAGTGTCACCATCGAATGTACCTTTGTCTCTCCGATCTGTTCTTGACAGATCGAGTTTTATTTTTGCATGGAAATGCATATGCAATTACTACATTTACTTTTACCATCTCCCTATATAACATATTTTAGGGTTTTGAGTAAACAATAGTAATTTTGGAAATTGTAGTGTTATTTACTCATCAGACTTTTTTAACTCGATCAGCATTTGGAATAGAATGGAAGCTACATGCTTATTCCCAACCCAGAAACTGTCTCGCCAAAACGTACTGTGAAAAGAGATTGAGATGTTATTGCTGGTGATCGATATTAAGCAACACGAACTTAGTGATCTCATTCAATGTGCTTTCCCTTTTTAGTTTTTACTGTCCGGACAGTCAAACTGGTTCATGTACGTAGAAGTATCAAAGTGCAGGTCAAAAAAGATATAAGTGAAATGATGGGAAAATAACCAAAAGGATGAATGACCGTTAATAATGCATACTACAGATCACCCGTAACATTATTATTATTATTATTGATAGGCACTGACGTAACATTATGTTTGTGGGAGCTTTAGGGTTCTTTAACTCTATTCAATTAGGTCATTCATACACTTCAGATCGAGAAATCAGAAATACCAATTGTACCTAGTCGGCAAACAGTGATTGGTAAAGCTAATTAAGCTGCGGCTAGCTACATTCATCAAGAAGTTAGTTAGCTTGAAGTCTCTTTATGGCTTTAAATTCCAACTGAGAGTGCTGCATGTGGTCTAAGCCAACCTGTATTTATATATATGGAAATGTATGCTTGGAGCTCAAAGGGGTACGTGGCAATCAAATTAACTGGCAATTCAGAGAACTAATTATTTCCAGTAATTAGTACTCTTGATTTTCATTGTCATGGTACATATATATCTTCTCCACGACTATAGACGTAAGCAATAATTTAACGTAAATTAATTTGTTACTCATTTGCTTATGTCATGAGACATGTTTCACCAAATTATCTTTGGACTTATTAATTAGAATTAGTGATGAAAGGGAAAAATCCGCAAATGGTACCTAAATTGTGTTCTAATGTAAATTATGATACCCGAATTTCAGAACTATATATCGATCCTCATGCTACATGAACTAATGATCTGTTACCCATTCGCCGTTAAAAATGCTTATGTGGGTGGACACCATTTTGATGACTAGACCATGGGTAAAAAAAAAGCCCACTCCTCTATTCAATTCTACAATGTAGACAAAAAGAAAAAATGGAAAAATATCATTCAGCCTACTAACATCTAGCCTAGAGCTAATTACCGAGCAAGAACCGCTAGCCTTGAGAGAGCATGCAAACATTATGCAATGCGGCCTCGTAACAATGACCCCGATTTCTCGAAGCTGATACATTCACTAGCGTCATACATGTGCTATGCGTAACTTTATTATTCAGCAACGTTACCAATGAGAGACTTGTAGATGTTACTGGCTCGAAGTCGATACAGATATCACTCAAGTAAATATATTGTTTCAGTATAATATACAAGATACGATTGAGGTTTTAACGAACCATATAACGAGTAGGGTATATACGGTCGTATATACGAGAATTTCCGGTGTATTAACGTACCAATCACTATTTTTTTATATTTTTTGAATGGGTACTAATAAGCTTTGACGAAGACTAGATAAGCTAGGGTTTGGTACAATACCCCTGTGGTAGGCCAAGCCGCGGGTTGCGGAGGGGCTAGAGTGGTCGTCATCAGATGCTCACGGTCGGGGACTCTTACCTTTTCTTTCCCAGTTGATATCAACGGGTCCCAATCTCACCTTCTTGTCCTCATTTTGACAACCCAGAAATATATGTGCCAAAGCTAGGTTAATTCTAGTCCAAGTTTTCATTCACGTACGCGTACCCAGAACACAGTTCTAGCTCACACAACGTGCGCATCAAATCTATATGCATCTTTGTTTTCTGGATCAAATTGTGTGACCATTCGGATATGAATTTGATATGAATGTAAGCCTGATCATGACAACTCGGTTCTTATTTATGTGTGGATGGTAGTTTGATGAATTAGTTTTTCATTTTTATTTTTATTTCTTTTCCCTTAGAACACAAGCTGGGAAATGAAGACTTGAGTTCATTTCCTTAACACAAGCACAAGCCGGGAATATTTAGCAACAACATGATGAATATCTATTTGCGAAATGTATGATCACACGTACATCTTTGCATTCTGAATACCTAGCTAGGATTAGCAAATGGATACCATTTACTTTGGGACTACTGAGAGATGAGACAGAATTGACAATGAGATCGATATATACTTGAACAGCTAGCTGGAGTGACAAAAACACATATAATCAATCAAATTAAGGTGATAATTATTAAGGAGAGGAATTGATACCTAATTAGATAGCAGTTCTATGCTGCTGCATGTTTGTCACCTTAATTTTCAATGGAGCTTGATGATGAAGAGAGACACGTGCACAATGATGGAATTCATGGAAAGAAATTGACGCTTAATAGATTTGTAGTACCATATATTGTTCTCCAACCAATTATCATATATTATACCGAGGCCTAACTAATAAAATAGTTTAAGATTCACGTACATCTAAAACTGATTGACAATAAGTGAAGTGACTCAAATTTTTATAAACCCATATGAAAAATCTTATATTCCCGATTAATATCTCAATACTAGCAGTCTACCATATATATTTACCTGTATATATATACTAGTGGTTTTCACATGTTTAATCAAACGACATGGTATTGGTGTGAAAAATTTCATACACATGATTTTATTATCTTATTTCTTTTCATAGAAATGGGGGATGAACAGTAGGTGATATAAGATTAATATAACTAAACTGCTAACATCTGGGACACCTAGATATGGCTTGGGAGAGCGCTGAGTTAATTAGTGTGATACCTATAGACAACAACCATGACAAAAGTATATTGTAACTCATAAGCAGGCTGAAAAGAAGAAAATGATTCAGGATATGAGATGCTGTCCCAATAAAAAGAAGCAAGATATATAGCTGTAGCTCATGTGGTCCAAATATCAAATGGTAAGCTAATAACATATATGTTACCCAGTGCAATGAATCAAGTTTATTTGATAGTGTACAATTTATAGGCATAATGAGCAGCTTGATGATCAGCCTCTACCAACAACTAATTATATGAATATCAAATCATATGAAACCATAAACCACAATTAAGAATGTACCAAACGAGCTAAATGTTATAGCTACCTATGTTTGATCCATATGAATCAATGTTTGTATTCATCTGCATATCTCTTATATGTTTAGATAACACCCATTTGTTTGCACATGGAATTCCAATGTTCATTAGCTAGGATGAAACAATTCATATTATTTTTCAGGATATGGACCCCCAGTTTTGACAGTCTTGTATGCTCTGAAAAGTCGAGGCATGGACAATTTGCTTTCCTTAGCTCTAGAACAGTGGTCATAAACTCACACTCAAACCCATGCCTTCTGATAATCTGAGTAAAAACTTTAGCTACAAGATGAAAAGAGATTCTTCTATTAATATCAACATATGTAGCGTGCTCAAATTCATGAAGTTGAAATAGGCAAATATAAAAGGAGGCAAACTGTGATCATGCGCGCTATATAATATATATGAGAATGCACTGCGTTTGATCACCCAATTAAACAAAAACAAATTCATGAGTAAACATCGATCCTCATGCATATTTCTAGCATCATATTCAGCTAATTTTGCAGCCTGTACGCTTCTTGCAAAATTTTAAACTTTTCTCTGCAAGCTTGCTAGATGCTGAAAGCTTACCTTGCTATAATATGATTGCTACTGATAAATCTATGTAAGACAGTCCGCGTATACATATTCCAGTCCTATTCGCTTCAATATTGTACCAAGCTTAATCAATAGTTATAAATGTTGACAGTCACTTCGGCAGCACAAGTCACACCCTTTAGGGCTGTCTAGGTGACTGTAATATGCTTAGTTGTGAGTAGAACGAAATAATCTCATGAGAAATAATGAGTAATTAAGCATGCCTAGCTTCCGTTATTCTTGCATTCTGTAGTGATTTCTGATACATCTTCTATGAACATCTTAGTCTTTTACAACTTTCCAAAAATAATCTGATAAGGCTAGTTATCTATGTTCAGAGTTTCAGACCAACCCTTCTAAATTGCAGAAAGTTATCATAGGTGAATGGAATATATACTCGAAAGAACTAAAATGATAAAATTGATTGATTGGTTTCTATGTTTACACGGCGACAACAAAACAAAGTTGACCCTGAAAGGATCCCTTGAACACAATTTCATTGTCTAAACTATATCTATCATATCTATTAGTCATCACAAACATTCAAGTGTAATATTAATACTTGATAGATTGTCACAAAAATAATTATGCACATTAAAAGTAACATTCCCTATACACTTTTGTATGCTAATCACTTAATGATCACTGCAAGCTTAAATATTAATACAGCAAATTCCAGAATCCAGACTGTGTATATATGCAGCAAAAGTTCTAAGGATACCAGCCTGCCAGGGAATTAAATGGAATATATCCTTTTATGTGCATGAAAACTATTATATTAGGGATCAGATCTCAAATTGACTTGCATCTGTAGCATGACAGCATGTGATTGATCTGGGGAAATCTGAGTGAATTTTAAGGTTGGTGAGTGGTGTAGGAATCTAATTCCCCTATCTAATCAATATCTGCAGAATATTTCTTTAACTCATTTTCATGCAAACAAAAGACGGAAAGTAGTACTCAGCTGTACAATTATGCAAAGCAGCAAAGGAAAGCTTTAGCTATAGCTCCTGCAGCTTTTGTGCCTCCATTATTTGTTTTTCTTGGTGTCACAGTGTCACCTATCTCTCCCACATATACACATTAATTTACATCTGAGACATGCTGTTGCTTATTGTTTTGATTCATTAGAATAAAATCACCATATATTCTTGTTAGAAGAGGGGATTTTCCAGAATTATAAACCAAGATTAAGAAATGAAGCACACAAATCTCACTCTTGATTCTCCTTACGTGCTCTAGCTTTTCTTATGGTTAAAGACAGTGGTCCAATATATTCTGCATTACAATTATAGGGGGTAAACTGGCTAGCTAGTTTATAATTTTAACACCGATTTGAATAGGCAGAAGATAATTAATCTTGTGCCAAAGATCAATAAATGGACGGCCGAAGATCTACTCCCCAGCCAAATCCAAACCCTCCACCAGATCACGCTTCCCGCCATAACGGCGTCTCCGCCACCTCGTCTTCGCGCGCAAGCTCAGACTCGTCCCCTCTATTTTCCCGATATACGTCGTCGTTTAGGCATTTTTTTAATTTTAAAGATGATCGACCAGCCTGCCTAGGCCCAACCAGCATAGCTACCGCCTAGCCGGCCCAAAATCCGCCTTGGCCCAACCTGCCTAGGTGACCCACAAATATTATCCGACCCAATCACCCGAATGAGAAAAGGTGTCCGCTTAAAGTCAACAAGACCGCGTAAACCGACGTGAAAAAAAAAGGCAATAATGGAAGGAAACCACCACAGAATCGCCACCGTCCACATCACCAAAAATGAACGGTCCTCATTGAACCCGAACATTCTAGAGACGCTCCCTCCAAAAAGATCTTAGGTGCGAACATTCTAGACCAGCCACCCCCCTATAAGCCAACCCCCAAATCCTCTCAGCCTCAGCAAATCACAATTCTTTCACAGTCCAAATACAAACCCTAGATTCTTTCTCAAAGCTTCAATCTTTTTTGCGTTTCTTGATTTTACGATGGCCGGAAAAGGAGAAGGACCAGCGATCGGAATCGATCTCGGAACTACTTATTCTTGCGTCGGAGTGTGGCAGCACGACCGCGTCGAGATCATCGCCAACGACCAGGGGAACAGAACGACGCCGTCTTATGTGGCGTTTACTGATACCGAGAGGTTGATCGGTGACGCGGCGAAGAACCAGGTCGCGATGAACCCTATCAACACTGTTTTCGGTAAGATTTCGAAAATCCTGTGCTTAATTTCTAGATTTGTGCTTTGGTTTTTGTAATTTTGGTGTGTGTTTGAGTTGATTGCTTGGTTAATTTGGTGGATTAACTATGGCGATTCTTTACTGTGCAAGTTTTTACTTCTGTAGATTGTTGAGGTCTTTGAATTTTAAATTGAATTGAAGATTCTAATTAGTGCTTAGATTTTTGTGCTTTCGATGTATGATTTAGTTAATTGCTTACTGGCTGTTGTTTTGGCTAATTTGATGGAATATCTATAGCGAATTTTATCTAGTTGAACTGTGGCAGATTGGTTAGGTTCTTCATGTGTAAATTTAGATTTGTGATTTTACTTAATTATTTTGATATTTTGTAATATTTTACAAGATTAATTGGACATTGAGCAAATAGCAGTCAAGAGAAATAGATTGGTCCTGATTTCAGATATGATGTTCTCTAGTGCTACTGGGAAAGAGTTGCTGCTTTAGATTGTTGGGTTTTGTAGATTAGATTTGTGATTTTGATTAAGTGAGGTTTTCAGTATATATCAATAGCACTTAGTCTCCATGGAGCGGTTCTGCGATTTTGTTATTCAGTTCCTATGTGTTTATTTAGCTGTGTTAGTAGAAGTAGCATGTTTGATTCTGTGTTGGTTTGATTCTGTATGAATAGCATTATTCTAAATGGAGTTTTGTAATGCTTGCAGATGCAAAGAGGTTAATTGGTAGGAGGTTTAGTGATGCCTCTGTTCAGGGAGACATGAAGCTATGGCCTTTCAAGGTTGTTGCCGGCCCTGGTGACAAGCCCATGATTAATGTTTCCTACAAAGGCGAAGAGAAACAGTTTGCAGCTGAGGAAATCTCGTCGATGGTTCTTGTCAAAATGCGAGAAATTGCAGAGGCTTATCTTGGGACAACAGTGAAGAATGCTGTTGTGACAGTGCCAGCTTACTTCAATGACTCGCAGAGACAGGCTACAAAGGATGCTGGGGTCATTGCTGGCCTTAATGTGCTTCGTATTATTAATGAGCCTACTGCAGCCGCTATTGCATATGGTCTTGACAAGAAGGCAACCAGTGTCGGTGAGAAGAATGTGTTGATTTTTGATCTAGGTGGAGGTACTTTTGATGTCTCTCTACTTACCATTGAAGAAGGTATCTTTGAGGTGAAGTCCACTGCTGGAGATACCCATTTGGGTGGTGAGGATTTTGATAATAGGATGGTGAATCACTTTGTTCAAGAGTTTAAGAGGAAGAACAAGAAAGACATCAGTGGCAACCCAAGAGCTCTCAGGAGGTTGAGAACAGCTTGTGAGAGAGCAAAAAGGACTCTCTCATCCACTGCTCAGACGACAATTGAGATTGACTCGCTGTTTGAGGGTATTGACTTCTATTCAACTGTTACCCGTGCTAGGTTTGAGGAGCTGAACATGGATTTGTTCAGGAAGTGTATGGAACCAGTTGAGAAGTGTTTGAGGGATGCGAAGATGGATAAGAGCACAGTTCATGATGTGGTCCTTGTGGGTGGTTCTACCAGGATTCCCAAAGTACAGCAATTGTTGCAAGACTTCTTCAACGGAAAGGAACTGTGCAAAAGCATCAACCCCGATGAAGCTGTTGCATATGGAGCTGCTGTGCAGGCTGCTATTCTTAGTGGCGAGGGTAATGAGAAGGTGCAGGACCTATTGCTTCTTGACGTGACTCCTCTGTCCTTGGGTTTGGAAACAGCTGGAGGTGTGATGACTGTGTTGATTCCCAGGAACACAACAATTCCAACCAAGAAAGAGCAAGTCTTCTCTACTTACTCAGACAACCAACCTGGTGTGTTGATCCAGGTCTTTGAGGGTGAAAGGGCAAGGACTCGTGACAACAACTTGCTGGGCAAGTTTGAGCTTTCTGGCATTCCTCCAGCACCTAGGGGAGTCCCTCAGATCACTGTTTGCTTTGACATTGATGCAAATGGCATTCTCAATGTCTCTGCTGAGGACAAGACAACTGGCCAGAAGAACAAGATTACAATCACTAATGACAAGGGAAGGTTGTCCAAGGAGGAAATTGAGAAGATGGTTCAAGAAGCTGAGAAGTACAAGTCAGAAGATGAGGAGGTCAAGAAGAAAGTGGAGTCAAAGAATGCCCTGGAGAACTATGCCTACAACATGAGGAACACAATCAAAGACGAGAAAATTGCTTCCAAGCTTGATGCTGCAGACAAGAAGAAGATTGAAGACGCTATTGAGCAAGCAATTCAGTGGTTGGATGGAAATCAGCTTGCTGAGGCAGAGGAGTACGATGACAAGGTGAAGGAGCTTGAAGGCATTTGCAATCCTATCATTGCCAAGATGTATCAAGGTGGTGCTGCTCCTGACATGGGCATGGGTGGAGGCATGGATGAAGATGTTCCTCCTGCTGGTGGCAGCGGTGCTGGTCCCAAGATTGAGGAAGTCGATTAAGCTGTTGTCTTTTGATTCAGTATTTGTTTTTCAGCGGTATCGGGGAGAGGTCCAGGCGGTTTTGTTCAGCCTTGTGCTGATGTTTTTTTTGAAGTCTTAAACTTGATTAGCGGTATCTTATGTGAAATCTATAATTCTATATGCATTTTGTTCTTGATAATTTCTCTTAAGCTTTAATTGCTGTTTCGCCCTGTTTCTTTAAATATAGGTGATCGAGTGTCCTTTTCTGATTTGCTTGAGGTTTTCAGCTGCCCAAGTAAGATCACTAATCACTTGTTGATAAGCTTCTAGGAATCAAACCCCAGTCATGTTATGATACGTAAGATATTCCATGGTCTCTATGAAGCACAATTGCACAAAATCAGACCCTTTTGGTTTACTGTTGAACTTTGTTTTGTGCCAGAGATTTACTAGTTTCACAGGTAAACCTCAATTCATGTACGGAAAATGGCGATGCTAATATTAGATGATAATAGCATATTGAAGATTTCGATCATAGGAGTTTTATTAAACAAGGTAAACTAGAGATTATTAGTTTATGATCATATATGAGATGATCGGAATAAAACTCTAATAAAAGAAATAAACTAATAAAGCTCATATTGCACATCCATTGGGCTGAGTTTAAGAATCAAGCCGCAGATAGGGAGTTCAGTTGAGTTCAGTATATGTGAGGAAGCCAAGAGCTGCTTAGTTAGAAGAGCTACAAAGACCATGGTCGATGCTCAATTGATGTGACATTTTGATCTCAAATAATGACAATATAGGTATGCAGCTAACTAACCAAATTAGGATGCCATCAGCTTGACAGCTCCAAGTCTCCAATACCATTCGGAATGTGAACTGTACGAGTAGGCTGTTACAATTCTGTCATAATGCAACTAGTTACCAAACTCTGAAACTGACTACCTAAAGCGAGCCAATCCTCTCGCCGACTCGCCATCCATCTCTTTCCTCAACTCTGCTGTAGAACTATGGAATGTGGATCCACCACAACAGATTCATAAAGCGAGTTCCATGTTCCGAATCTTCTGCAATGCACCATTCTTGTGATAAACACGTTGCAATGAGTACACAAACCCTTTCCATCCTTCCCAATCTGCCCTCTACTAAGAACTGGTTTAGGGTGGTGAGTTTCAGCGTTGGGAACTTGATGTATATCAGTTGAAATCAAGTATTGGATGCATGATCCATCTTCCCCATCCTCTGCAAAAGAGACTCCTATTAGAAGTTAAATCAGCATGACACACAAGGTAGCACTGTAGCGGGATCTAGTGATCAAAGGAACAGTCCCGAATCTAACTTTCTCCGGTGACAAGTCATTGTGGCAACCTTGCATACCTTCCAAATAGAAGTCCAGACGCTTGGACAAGATGTTCTTGACTCAGCTCCATCCTCAGTCAGTATGATCAACCCAAAAGATCTTCTGTGACATAGCTAATCAGTCCAACTTGAAAACCAAAAACTTCAAGTTATGAATACAGAAAAAGTGAAAAAGGTGTGCATGTAGCTTACCATACTCTGATATTCTGATGCCTTTTCTGAATGCATCAAGCTTCAACATGAGCAGAACAAGTAGCCTGGTGCGATTCCCGTCAAGAGATATATAAGAGGAGATGCTCAGCTGCTTGACTAAGGTACTCCAACCTGGGTATCTAATTAACCAAAAAGGTGAAAAGAAATTTGTAACATAGCTAAGAACTCTGATATGAAAACAAATAAATTCAGGTAGGCTATTATTATGATTATGTGCAGCTTACCAAATTAGCATCGCATCAGCATGAAAACTCCGATGCCATTCTTAATGCTTCAAGCTTCAATGTAGTAGCGTCTGCTGCGTCTACAATATAGGCCGCATTATGTAAATAGAGGAATTCTGTAACCTGAATTTGAAGAGGACATTCTATTCTGTGACTTACTTATCTAGTTATCTTCACCGTTCTTCTTGCTGCGCTCTACTGTGAACTCATGAAACCAAGAGAAAATGAGGTGATGTACGTATTCCAAACAGGGTTTGCCTTCAACCCTTTCTGGAGGGCAGAAAGCCTTCTCATATTTGTATTCACTTCCGCCTAAGATCACTCAAAAACATCAAAATTGAATTATTAAAACTAATCAATTTCAAGTGGCATACAATATAGCTAACTATATTTAAACTTACACATTTTCACCTCCATTTCATTGACAACTTGTAGAGGTAAATCTACTCTAAATTGTCAGAACATGCAAGTTTTATAAACACTAGTACCAAACTACCAACCCACCTCTTCATCTTGCATAAGTATCAAGAAGGAGGATGGATCAATTTTTGACATTTTCTCCTGTCCTAGCTATAAACCAGGTAGCATATCTGCCAATCATCATATGAACAAAAATCATCATTCTGAAATTCAAGCTTCAATTCTACAATGGCAACCGAAAGTGATCACAGAGCTTCCCTATATATAAACCACAAAAATCATAAACAGATTAAGATCCTGACTTGTGCAAAGCTTGTTAATTTGGGAGACCAAAAATAAAGAAAGTTCAGGTAAACTAACCCCATCAAGTCTAAATTTAACCAAAAGTCCAAAAAATCTAAACTCCTACCCAGTGCAAGGTCCCTTGTTCCCATCCTGCAAACACGCAACTCATTAGATGACTGGGAATAAAATGTCAAAATCATGGTGATCACAGTATCCATGCAGGAATTGAGAGTAACATTACAAGGTACTAGCAACATGATAACCAGGAAAGGCAATACCTAAGAACACTCATTTTCTGGTTCATGGGATCCGAGCCATCCAGGGACCGGAGAACTATCAAGGGAAAGAAGATGCCTATTTCACCCTGAATAAAAATTGTTGGTGTAAAGAACAGAGTATGACGATGTAATTTCTGTAAGTACTTGTGAAGATCATAGACACACCTTGAGACTTTCTCGAAACCGCAACAAAAGCACTAAAAAAATTCCAGTTGCATACTGCAGGAAGGAAACTAATGATCAGAAGCAAAAATCAGATACAATGTATCTAAATCAGATGAAGAATATATGTAAACCTGAAATATGACAGGGAATGGCGAAACTGAAGCCCGCAACAAGTCATACGATAGGTATGCTTTCACCGAGTCAATAAAATGGAAGTTTCTAGTAAATGGATGACCAACTCCTTCCAACAAACCCTGAAACACCAAGCAATAAATCACATGTTTCAGAAACACTAAAAATAAGTAAAAGGAAAGCACTTTTTATAAGTTAATGCCATGGAAGTCATCTTCATGGATTATACTATCTTCTTTTCTCCATCCCTAGTCTTAGAAGGAGGAAGCTCATGCTTAATAAGTTTGAGAAATTACATCTAAACAAAACTTTCAAGTTATTTAACAATATCCACTGTGTTGTATGTGAGCATCTATCCATAAAAGCATGCACATAAAATCACAAATGATCCGACTATAACCTGCAGAAGCTCAAGAGATAAAATCCTCGTCTTCAACGTAACTTCATTGTTATCTTCCTTCATGCCCATCTGCAAAACAAAGTTTTGAAATTCATATATGACTAATAGGAAGCATCATGTTGCTTGAACGACTCAACAAATAGAAGACATTGTACAAAAACACAAACCTTTCTCATTTTGGTCTGCCGCAGAAGTTTCTTCAGCTTCTGTATTTGAATTTTGTGTTGTAATGGCTTCTGTAAGCAGATGATGAAACCTGAAGGTCCTGTGAGAAATTACAAAATACAGTGTAAAAAAAAAACTAAATTGAAACAGAATATGAGAATGAACATCCAGAATATAAGATTTAAATCCGCACCGGATCAGTCTCCGTTCTCCTGAATATGATGCTGATCATCTGCGTAAGCATTGCCTTTGATGTAGCTTGGTTGACAGGACTCTTGCTACAAGTTCAAACTATGATTCATTAGCTGCTTTGAAATTGATATTGGGCACCTAATTATAAATAAAATAAAATAGGTACCTGTGCAGAACAATAGTATAGCAGACTCTGATAGCTCCCAGCAACGGTTCCCCATGTACTGCATTTGAAACGATATTTAATGATTGTAAGAACTATTTCTTACACTTCAATTTCTAGACAAGTATCAACCATTCATACTTCAATATAGAATATAAATGTGCTGATTGCATATGTACAATTGCACAAAGCATGAGCGACACTGAGTGCTGATGTACATGAGCAAACTACATGGATAGACAGACACAATGAACTAGAAAAATAAACTCCTACCCAGCGCAAGGTCCCCTGTTCCCATTATCTGTCTTTCCAGACAGACATAAGATTCCACAATTTCATGTAAACTCAATTATGATTATTCATAATGGCAAAGACCAAAGAGAGCTGCAGAGCTGGAAAAGTAATCAATTGTAAGAATCCGTACCTTATCAGCAATTACTTTCTCGTTTCTCGGGCCTTCTGCTTCAGCTTCTCCAGCCTCTCCCTCTGATAAAAGCTGACAGGGAGTTCAGTCTATGTGAGGAAGCCATGAGCTGCTTAGCTAGAAGCTACAAAGACCATGGTTGATGCTCAATTGATGGGACATTTTGATCTCAAATAATGACAATATAGGTATGCAGCTCACTAACCAAATTAGGATGCCATCAGCTTGACAAGTCCAAGTCTCCAATGCCATTCTGAATGTGAACTGTACGAGTAGCCTGTTACAATTCTGTATACGATAAAAGCTTAATTAATAAAAAGGTAATAAATTTACAAAATATCAAAAGATGAACCTGAGCAAGGGATGTCCTACCAGGAAATCAATGCGCCACCAATTCATCCAACTTTGGTGTTCGGGATGTGAGAAATCTTGGCCCACTGCTCGCCTATTTCTTCTCTGTAAAGGTCATGGAGAATTGGAGAAGAAATGATCTTCAAGTTCTGTAGTGGTGTCTTCCACAGGAAGTCCGGCAGTGCTTTTAGCTTCTTACAGTAATAAATTGTCAATTCAGAAAGGCATGGCATGATTGTAATCTTCTCAGAGTTCTCCTCTTCCACTCCTTCCCACTCTTCCCATGACGACATGTTCCAGATGGAGAGTTGTCTGAGCTTGGGGAATGATATGAAAATGGAAGATGACGAGGTTTTCCCTTGTTCTATTCCCAAAAACTCAACTCCTACCTTTGAGACTGTAAGGAGACTCTTAATACTCAATGATTCAAGGGACGCCAGTTTCCCTAAAGAAGGCAAAACCTGACAACCGCAATCAACAAGGGAGAGCACTCTCAGGCTGTGTAAAGACGACAACCATGGGGAGAAGGCCTCGCCTTTATACCACAAGATGGTTAAAGATTCCAAACCTGGATGCGGCTCTAACCCATTCATAATTTCTCTACCCAAACCTAGATCAAGGTTTCTATCAAGATCGAACGATAGCTCCAATTCCAAGAGGTGAGGCTTATTCACCAGAATTGCTGCATTCTCCGCCATCTTTGGATTCCCCGTCATCCGAATAGTAAGACGCCCTTGAAGCTGGTTCAAGTCTTTCAGATCTTCCAACTTGTTTCCTTCATCATCTCCGACAAGAAAACAATATTCTAGCGTTTGTAGATCTCTTAATTTCTCAATCCCTTTGATTAACCTTAGGCGAAAACAGCCTCGAAGATGAAGATGCCTCAAGTTAATTAGCCTTCGCACATCTATTTCCTTGAGACTCGCACAACCATCAAGTCGCAAGGTTTGCAGGTTGTATAAGCTACCAATGACGCTCGGTAATTCTTTCAATCCCCAATTACCGGATAAATCAAGATACCTCAAATGTATCAATTCACCTATCTTCTTGGTTCTAGAAACGTTGGTTCAGCTTCAGTTCTTGTGGTTAAGTGTAGTGTTGTTCATGCGCTTTTAAATAATTGCAAGAAGATCCAAGTTAAAGGGAACTCAAAGCTCGTTCCCCCCCCCCCCCCCCCCCCCCCCCCCCCTTTGAAGACTCACAACCCTTTTCTAAGACATCCTCTATTTGGCTTTTCAGTTTGAAGAAGTCGGCTTCCATTACATTTCTTGTGAAACCAACTTCGTCGCTGATGCGATCACTAGTCTGAGTCATCAAGCTGCAAATTCTATTACTTCAACTTGGTGTAGGAAGTTGCCATTTTTCCGGCTCAATACCTTTTACTTTGATAAGTTAAATGTAGGTTGTAGTAAATGTTTCAAGTTGTAACTTTTATTTTTCTTCTTAAAAAACAACTAATGATCGAGCTAGCTAGGAATTTACAAACGTCCTAACTCCACGTACTAATAAAACGATAAAACTTTGTCTTCATCAATTATGATAGTACTTGGAATCGACTTCTAGTATACATGTACTAGAAGAATATTTCATATAATTTTACTGTTTACTTACTATAATAAGAAATTAAAATATGAATGAAAATTAGTTACGATTGATTTTGTTTACTTACCATATGTAATCGATAAAAGGCTTACATATGGTCTATGGCTATATGTATCAAATCGCAAGGTTAATGTTCTAAGGCTTTTCAATTCTACAATCAAGTCAAACATTAGCTGATGACCTGAATGAATGGGCTTGAGAACAGTCAAGGTACGTAATCTTTTATAACTGAGCGGACGATCTAAAATAGAGTCAGATGCATGTACCAAGGTCAAATGATGAACTTTATCATTTGACACCTCCCGTCTCTCACTAGCATCAAACTCAAGCCGTTTGATTTCATTTTCGGTCAAATATTGTAAAAAGTCAGGTACAATATCATGAATTTTACATGTTACGTTTCCATAAATCTTATCATCGACATTAATATCTTGAAAGAATGACCGCAACACTAAGTCATCAAAACAATTTTGACCGACTATCCACATTTCTTTGCTTTCTTTGGCATGCAGATAATCTTGTGACATCCACAACTCAATCAATTGATTCTTATCATAAACGTAATCCTTTGGAAATATAGCACAATCCAAAAGACATCGTTTTGTTGCTAGAGTCAAGTCATGATAACTTAGTAGTAGTGGGCGAAAAACATCTTGTTGCATCTCTTTTAGTGCCCATATTTCACTCTTTAGAACAGTTTCCCATTCATGAATTGTTTTTTTATTGCGCATGAGGCTTCCTAATGTCTTTGCAGCAAGAGGCAACCCATCACACCTTTTCACAATCTCTAACCCAATATCTTTAAACTCTTTAGACACACTACTCTCATCCATGTCTGCACTGTAGTAGAACAATGACAAACAAAATGCTTCACTCAACTCCTTCAAAAGGATCATTTGAGTTTTTGCTTTCATAAAAGTAGCAACATTCTCATTTCGAGTGCTCACTAATACCCTACTACCCATAGCACCTTTTTGTAAAGGTTTGATTAATTCTTCCCATTGACTACGTGTTGGGTTCCACACATCGTCTAAGACAAGAAGAAACCTTTTTCCCTCGAGCAATTTATATATGCACTGCGTAAGAGTTTGCAACTCATTTGAGGTACTATTTCTATCTAGACCTTCAATGATAGCTTTCGCAATCTTGATCTCTTCAAAAGGATCTGAGACACATACCCATATTCTACTGTCAAAATGAGATTTGACATCTTCATCATTATAGACAAGTTGGGCAAGAGTTGTTTTCCCCATACCCCCCATCCCTACAATAGGGATGATCAGAGGAACCTCGTTTTCTTCACAACTCTCACTTAGCAGCTTGCTAATGATGAGATTTTTTTCATTTTCTCGACCAAATGTTCTAATATGGGGAAGAGAAGTAGTTTTTGGTCTTTGAGGTACTGCCCTTGTGGTGGTTTGAAAGTTAAAACTTTGTTTGTTTTGATCGATCAAAGCTAATCTTTCATTCAGTTCCTTTATCTTCGCAGCAATTTTATGACGAAGAAATAACGGATAATCGACTTTGCCGAAGCGAAAGCAAGAGGAAGGAAAAGGGAAGCATACCTTCTTATTACTAACAAGAGCTTTTGAGCTTTGTTTTTCTTGTTTCTCCAGTTGACGTCTGAGAACTTTAGTGATCCACTCATCCAGCACATCATCCATGTCGAAGGAAACATCATTTAGCTTATTCAGCCAAAGCTTCACGCTGGTATCCATCTCTTGCCTCTGCTCTGCGTCCTCCAGCACAGCGTGAATAGCTTCGAGTTTCTCGGTGAGATTTTTGATTTCTTGCTTGACCCCGACCACCAGCTTCATCTCTTGTTCGATCTTGTCAAGGGCGAGAGCAGCCAAACGCTCTAGTAGAACGTCAACTAGGACTCCGGCCATGTTCTTAATTGAAGCAGCTAACTAGGGTTTGAGAAACGAGAATGATCGAAAATGGAAGACTGAAAAGAGAGGAATGTAGAATAATGAGTGTGCTATCGTCTTGATTGTCTCTCCATTTTATAAGATCCCTGATACATAACTTTGTCAACAAGGCGAAGAATGCAAAACGTCTCCAACCAAGATACCCAACTTCCATAACAGGGAAAAACTGATTCTCCCGTTTCTTTGAGTTAACCAAAAGAAATGATAAAGAATAATACTTTACTTTCATATTCAGTTTTGGTCAGATTTTCTCGAGTAACATGAAGGTCTAGAATTTTGTGTTGTCTTTTCCCTGGAGATGTTCTAAACTTCTAATGGACTTCTAAGATGCTCAAAATTTTGGTAGAAGTTGGCCGGCTCAGCATGGCATGCATCAACATAGATTTGCTTTAAATCTTGGACCTAAATTAACATTTACTTTGAGTTGGGACGACCGACTCGAATGACTGATATGGAGAGAATTCGAAAAATAAGGGATCTCTGCTCTTTCAATACTGTTTTTGGGTGACTTGGTGCCTCAGCTGCTTGAATCAGCTTCAACCTATGTTTACCCAAATAACCGAAAAACCTTGGAAGCTATCTGGATATGGAAGTTGATGGCTGCAAATGACTATACAACGCATATATAAGGGATCCCTTTTTTTGACATATACGAGGGATCAAGTATTATATATACCAACTTTTTAATCACATATCAACATCTCCACCGTTCAATATTTAGATGTATATATGTAGATCATTTCTGCAAAATTTCATCCCATTTGGTGATCGTTAAAGCTTCGAACTAACTGAAATCAATTGATGGATCAAATCTGCCAAACCTGAACCGTTCATGCCTATAATTTTAATTCGCAGTTTTGAACACCTTAACGATCACCAATTTGGATGAAATTTTACAGAAGTGATATACATATTAAGACCTAAAAACTGAACGGTTAAGATTGAAAAATGTGATTAAAAAGTAGGCCTAATGTTTGATCCCTCATATATGTCAAAAAAAGGGATCCCTTAGTAGAAGGGCCCTGTATATATATATATATATATGTGGCCGGAAAGATGTTCTTATGCTCAATATCTAGCTACAACACGGTCAGATTTAACTCGTCCACTAAATTTGTAACTAGCACCTTACATTACTGAGGATCACTCACCAATGTTTCAGCCTCATTGAACGAAATAGAAGAAATCTTTTCCCTGCAACTGATCTCTATGAGGACTGCAGTTCATGATAGTGTGACATATCTAGGAACAACACTCTGCATAACACCTATAATATTTCGAATTTGGGATCGAACATTTGTTTTTGTATCACATTTTTGATGTGGTGAAACTAAACAACAATTTATTTTTCTGAATCAGAGGATAGATTTCGTTCAACATATTAGCATATATACCAGGCTAAACATGACACTGTGGTTTTGACAATGCAGGACATATCACAAGAATTTGCTGCCAGAACTCAGATGGTGTGACCTTGTGATCAAGAGTTTCATTTAGTACATGAAGAACGTTATGTCTCGTTTTGTTTCACCAAAAATTCTTTCGCCCCATCCCGTCATCGACGGAACCAATGACCTTTTCTTTGGAAAATACATATCTCAAACTAACCTTTAACCAGAAAAAAATCCAGAATATTACAGAATTTCCGTAATTAATAAACTAAATTTCTTCAGAAGAGTGGAGTGTGGACTGGACTTGGTAAACGATCACAAAACGGAAACAAACTCAACACATTACTCGCATTACGAACATTCTAGACCTATTCCAGACTATATAAAAGCCCCAAGCACCTCTGAGCCTGTGACAAGTGACACACACACATTACTACCCTAATCACATTCTCACTCCCTGAGATCTTGATCCGTACACAATGGCCGGAAAAGGAGAGGGACCGGCAATCGGAATCGACCTCGGCACCACTTATTCTTGCGTCGGAGTGTGGCAGCACGACCGTGTTGAGATCATCGCCAACGATCAGGGCAACCGAACCACGCCGTCTTATGTGGCGTTCACTGACACCGAGCGTTTGATCGGTGATGCCGCAAAGAACCAGGTCGCCATGAACCCTATCAACACCGTCTTTGGTACGTATCGTTTCGAATTGTGCTGCTTAATTACATTGTGATTTGATATTATATATGACGGGTTCAATGTGTTGTAAACCTGTGCTCGTTTGGATAATTAAAGAGTTTTTCATACAGGATTATTAGCTTCTTGAACATTTTCGGTGCTTGAATACCTTGTTTTCGTGTTAATCTGATGCTGAAATTGTATAAGAAATTGATTGAACGTACAGTTTACATTATGGAAATGAAATACATTTCAGTAAACGATTTTTATATCAATGTACAATAGCTTGTGATGGATTGTTTCCCTACACTAGCTCGATGTTCAAATCGTAGCTAGTTTTGTAAGTTTACCAAATTTCGAACCGAATGTAATGAAATGAACACCGTTGATGTTATAGTTTGGAGGCTCGCACTCTATAGAACCAATGTCTTATAATTTGTTGCTTCTGGTAGTTCTTTCTTGCTTATAAGAAACAAGAGGGTTTTGAAACTTTAGATTTTGGTGTTGTCTAGTGTATAAAGTTTACCGTGGTCGATTTTGTTATTTTGACGATACTGTCAGTGTTCTAGCTTGTTAATTTTATGCAGTGAAATTCTAAATGGATGTGGTTATCTTTACAGATGCTAAGCGTTTGATTGGAAGGAGATTTAGCGACTCCTCTGTTCAGGGTGACATGAAGCTATGGCCTTTCAAACTCACTGCTGGCCCTAGTGACAAGCCAATGATTACTGTTAGTTACAAAGCGGAGGACAAACAGTTTGCTGCGGAAGAGATTTCATCTATGGTTCTTATTAAGATGAGGGAGATTGCAGAGGCTTATCTCGGCTCATCAATCAAGAATGCAGTTGTGACTGTGCCTGCTTACTTCAATGATTCTCAGAGACAGGCTACAAAGGATGCTGGGGTCATTGCTGGCCTTAATGTGATGCGTATTATCAATGAGCCTACAGCTGCTGCCATTGCATACGGTCTTGACAAGAAGGCAACTAGTGTGGGAGAGAAGAATGTGTTGATTTTCGATCTTGGTGGAGGTACTTTTGATGTCTCTCTACTTACCATTGAAGAAGGTATCTTTGAAGTGAAGTCTACTGCTGGAGATACCCATTTGGGTGGAGAGGATTTTGATAATAGGATGGTGAACCATTTTGTTCAAGAGTTTAAGAGGAAGAACAAGAAGGACATCAGTGGAAACCCAAGAGCTCTTAGGAGGTTGAGGACATCTTGTGAAAGAGCAAAGAGGACTCTCTCATCCACTGCTCAGACTACAATTGAGATCGACTCCCTGTTTGAGGGTATCGATTTTTATTCAACCATTACGCGTGCTAGGTTTGAAGAGCTTAACATGGATTTGTTTAGGAAGTGTATGGAACCAGTTGAGAAGTGTTTGAGGGATGCGAAGATGGACAAGAGCACAGTCCATGATGTTGTACTTGTGGGTGGTTCTACCAGGATTCCTAAAGTACAGCAATTGTTGCAAGACTTCTTCAACGGAAAGGAACTGTGCAAAAGCATCAACCCAGACGAAGCTGTTGCTTATGGAGCTGCTGTGCAGGCTGCTATTCTTAGCGGTGAGGGTAATGAGAAGGTGCAGGACCTATTGCTTCTTGATGTGACTCCTCTGTCCTTGGGTTTGGAAACAGCTGGAGGTGTGATGACTGTGTTGATTCCGAGGAATACAACCATTCCAACCAAGAAAGAGCAAGTGTTCTCTACTTATTCAGATAATCAGCCTGGTGTCTTGATCCAGGTTTATGAGGGTGAGCGGACAAGGACTCGTGACAACAATTTGCTCGGCAAGTTTGAGCTCTCTGGCATTCCTCCAGCTCCTAGGGGAGTTCCTCAGATTACTGTTTGCTTTGACATTGACGCCAATGGCATTCTCAATGTGTCTGCTGAGGACAAGACCACAGGGCAGAAGAACAAAATTACTATTACCAATGACAAGGGAAGGCTGTCCAAAGAAGAGATTGAGAAGATGGTCCAAGAGGCTGAGAAGTACAAAGCAGAAGACGAGGATCACAAGAAGAAGGTCGAGGCTAAGAATGCTCTTGAGAACTACGCTTACAACATGAGGAACACCATCAAGGATGACAAGATTGCATCAAAGATTGACCCATCAGACAAAAAGAAGATTGAAGATGCAATTGAGGAGGCCATTCACTGGCTCGATAATAATCAGCTAGCAGAGGCTGATGAATTCGAGGACAAGATGAAGGAGCTTGAGAGTCTTTGCAACCCTATCATTGCCAAGATGTACCAGGGTGGTGCTGCTCCTGACATGGGTGGTGGAGCGGATGCTGATGTTCCTCCTTCTGGTGGAAGTGGTGCTGGTCCGAAGATTGAAGAAGTCGACTAAGGTGGTTCTGTTAGTTTTTGTTTTGGAAAACTGGTGGGTTTTAGGATTTTAGTTTGATTATGCTGTAGTGTTGGTATAATTTTCCCTATGGTACTTTCGAACACTTTTTTGCCCGGATATTTATGATGTTTCTTGCTAAGTTTGCTGACATGTTTGCCAATGAACCCTATCTGTCCAACATGTTTCTTTTATTTTGATGCATTCTTCTTCCCATATAAAAATGAGATTTGGGCAGTGGCCTCCTAACTTTCAGCTAAGAATAGTCCAGGCCATTTTGAATCTGTCTCATAATCGAGAGTTGAAGGGTCCATGTTGTTTGTCTGAGGAGGCCTAAAACTGCGAATTTTCTGCATTGCTCTGAAAGGAGGAGGTTTTAGCTTTTAAGCCTTTTTGTAAACAGAATACATAGAAATCCTTATGCTTTCTTTGGTCAGTTCATAGAAACCCTTATGTTGTCTTTCCATCTTATGAACTGAAAGCAAGAGTGGTAACTCCTAACTGGAAATCAAGCTTATATTGATTGGTTTAAGTTGGGGCAAAAGCTGGACTACGCAGCCGGTATCATACGCCGAAACGGTGTTAAAACTGGAAGGTTTTATGTAATTTTCACAGAGTTGGTAAAATCGGTTTACACTGATACCAAGCGAAGGGCAGCAAAGTAACTTCAATCGAATTTTAGCTTCCGGCACTACATCGCCGTCTTCTGGGTTTTGCTTGGCGGCGTCTCTGGAGGCTTCTTGAGGTGGTTTAGGTTTTCCAGGAGAGCAAGGTGGGTTAGCTTGGGACCTTGGGTTTTCATCTGCTCTTGGTCTTTAGAGGAAGGTGATGAAATCTCACAAGGTTAGCTTGGGACCAGAGTCAAAAAGGTTTAGTTCTTAGCAAAATAACCTGTTCTTATGCCCTAGCTCTTTCTGCTAACAAGAGTCCAGGCAATTATGAATCTTGCCCATGATCAAACGTTGCTAAAACAGATTATGTCATGCTAAACCTCCTCACAATATTTGAGGTTTAGCATTGCAGAAAATTAGCATGACCTTTAGGAACCGGTCCTTCAAGGCTTCAACAGATTATGTAGAAATCCTTATGTTGTCTTTGGTCAGTTCATGACTTGGACTATTATACAGAAGGTTCTCGCAGTAGTATGAATTGAAGGGTGGAACAACAATATTAACAGGGAACCAGAATCAAAAAATTCTTTCCATAAAAATATGTCAAAATGAAAAAACAAAGACACGTAACTGATATAGAACAGCCATGATACCTTGTCAGGCTAAACCACTATGGCTTGAGACCTCCTTAACAGCATCCATTTCCATTTCTACAAGTTGACGGCAGAATGATTCAACATCACGTGCCTCTTCCTTCAAGTTAAATCTGAACTCCTTCCACTGGTACTGACCAATGTCTCCCTTCGACAATGGACCGGCAACCTTGCTAAATACCTCAAATCCCTTGCGATCGACAGACAGCATGTATGCATCCTTCCAATAAAAGATGAATTAACAAGGTAAGGTCTTCCAGTAAAACAGGTGATAACGCATATCTAGTACAAAGTACGAGTAAACCTTTAACTGAAGCTAGTCATATAGTATATTATTGATAAAGAAATACACAAAGTTATACCTTAGCATTTGCATTCTTGTATGTCAAACAAAAAAGCGTCAGGGCTCTGCGTCTTTCTACACTCTGATTTATCCCATCAATAAGCTTAGCAGATAAACAAGCTGGACATGAAAATATTTCAGGAGTGAGAGATGCTACAGTTTTAGCTCGTCATACAGTCATAGAGCTAAAAATGAGTATGAATCACTCGAAAGCCAATCAAATATATTTCACCTAACGGATCTGCTTTACATTGACCCATGTCTTCTTCATCAATTTCATGAGTGCTTCCATTTCCATCAATGTACATGCAAGATCTGGACATTGAAAACCTTAAGTAAGAGGAAGTCGACACTGACATTACTCCATCCCTTGCTAAAACTGATTTAATTACTGACTGATATGATCCATAAAATGATACCATCAAGGATACTGATGAAATCTTTATATCAGCATTTATTAACAATGTTCTGCATAGAATACAGAGCAGTATCCAAAATATTCTTACCTCTGGTTGAACTTATAAACTATGTACTTTTCATCCCCTTCCAAGAGATCCTTAAGGTTTTCACTCCGCGAAGTACGACTATGATCAGAAGAACTTAATACACCTGACACTGTATAACTGGAAGCACTGATTGCTCTCTGTTCCGATTGCATGACTTCTCTAAGGACTTTTGTTGCGGACTGAGCCTATATCAAGAACAACAACAGCCTAGTTAATGAATATATTATCACCATCCCAATAAGCTAATTGCCAAATTTGAGAGTTGAAGTTCCTACTCATCGCTTAAATAGTTGTATCTAATGAGGTCAGATACATCATCCTGAGCTTAATGTTAGCATTCATTCTTTGTTTTAGTGTCCTTATAGTGGATTTAATGAATTGACCTTGATTAACAATGTTAATAGGTGAGATCCTATGAAAGGCCATCTGGAGGTGCTCTCTATTTTCAGCATTCCTACACAGTCTGGACCAGCAAACATTTGGCACAGGCTTGCAATCATCTAATGTTAAATAGTTGACTAATTGGTTGCTTTAGGAAGGCAATCAGTTGCAGGATCAAATGAAGTAGTAAAACTACACTAAATATCAAGATTTGAAATAATGAACATGGATCTAGCATGTTGAAATAAGAGAATTTGGGAATAGGAATTATATTGTTCTAAAAGAGCAAGAGTGTTGGAGGGATAAGGATATAAGATTATAAGTTCTAAAAGAGCAAGAGTGTTGGAGGGACAAGGATATAAGATTATAAGGTTACCTTTTCATCAGTTAAAGGAACAACATCTCCAGTCAGAGCAACTCGATCTGGTAACTGAAAGTTTAGAAAAATCAATGATTAGGTAGCTTTAGATAAAAAATAAATAAAAAAAAAAAAACCGTTGACGCTTCATGTTACAACAATGCCCTATGATACTATGAAACAAAGCCTTTTAGACTAAATATTGGGCATAAAACATGTATCATTCAATTAGCCAATTTTGGAGAAGGGATACAATTCTACCTTCTTTATTGATCTAAGTAAACCTGCCAGTGGCCCTGGGATGGGACTAGCCACAGAAAAAGAACCCCGTTCATCAACAATTAAGTTCTGCAGATAAAAAAAAACCAATAAGAGGAAAAGAACCAATAGACAACAGAATCCAATCTTTGTGTGCAGAAACCTCAAAAGTACTTAATTGGAAGATTAAGAAACCAATTATTGATGTCAGAAGGTAAAGATAATCACTTGAAACATTATGAAATGAGCTTACCACATTGTGCAACTCCTTCTCTGGTATCCAAATGTACGGCTTCCCTCTTTTGCATATGTACTTGATCTTTGATGTGTTAATGTCCTCCTTGCTAAGACAGCCATACAGAGAAAATAACAAGAGTCAATATCTGAGCCACTGACACTATATTCCCAAAAATTGATTCTTTTAGTTCGCTAAATACTAACCACTGAACAAAGCTCAAGACCAAACCAGACAAAAGCTGCAAACAAGAATCAGAAAACTGAAAGGTTTGAGCAAATGGGTGTACCTTCCTTTAGCATCAGCCTTGATGGTATTCAGCTGCCCTCGCCAATTCGCAGACAGTATACTCTGCAATAGTTCCAACCAAAAATCACACCAAAACTAATGAAAATCAATACTAACAACACAAAATTCCCAAAAACTAGAAGAGAATACAAAAAGGGTCACCTTGCATTTCTCTGCAAATGTCAACACCGTCGCCTTGTTCGTCTTCATAACTAGTTCCCCTCCTAAACTGAGCAATGGGCCAAAGCGGGTCAGGGTTTTAGGATGGGGTTTGGGTATTAGAACAAACCCAAAACGCCACCGTTTCACTTAAAGGTGAAACCTTTAGTTGACAAATAGGGACACACTTATAAAAAAAAGGAAGAAGCTATAAATAACAGAACGGAGAAGAAAGAGTGACGTAAAGGTCGCGACTTGGGATCTGTCTCCGGCGAACTGAACCACCGCCATGGATTCCGGTCAGCCTTTCGAGAGAGAAAAGCACGTGACTTACCTGCAGATGATGTACCAGATCCTCCCCCACCAGTACCAGACTCAAGAGATCAACCGCCTCACTCTCGCCTACTTCGTCGTCTCCGGCCTCGACCTCCTCCGCTCTCTCGACTGCTTACGTCATCCTCAATCCAAGCTCCAATACGTCGCCGTTTTGGGATTCAGTTTTTTTTTTTTTTTGGTTGCTGATTTGGATTTTGGATTTTTCAGATTGATAAGAATGCGGTGGCTGATTGGGTTCTGTCGCTGCAAGCTCACCCCAGAGATTGTGATGAAGTTAACAATGGTATGGATTTGTATTGAGGTTAATGGTTTTGTTTGAGATTTAATTTTGTAAATTATATGAATAAAAATTGAGGCTTTGATTTTGGTGCAGGGCAATTCTATGGGTTTTGTGGTTCTAGAAGCTCTCAATTTAAGCAAGATGATAATAATGAGGTATGGAGTCTGTACCACCATTCTTAATCTGTTTGTTTTTTTTTTTTGGTTGTTATAGTGGAATTTTGATCAATCCAGCTAAGAAAATATGAGGATAAGTGTATGCATGAGTTAGTGATTTGGTGTGGTTAATTTTTACAGACTTCGAATTCGAGTATCTGTAACTTGGCTAGCACGTATTCTGCCTTGGCTATACTGAAAATTATCGGTTACGACTTGTCTAATGTCAAGTCCGAGTGGTTATTGAAGTCAATGAGAAACCTTCAACAACCTGATGGGAGGTATGGTGAAAGTTGTAGTTTTATAAAATGAGTTTACTTCTATTATTTTTGGGATGTTATGAATTGGATTGATTTACTGATGATTTCAACTGAATTTGGCAGTTTTATGCCTATACATACAGGGGCGGAGACTGATCTTCGATTCATTTATTGTGCTGGTAAGAGAGGAAAAGCAGTTGTGGATTTAGTGTTTAAGTTGTTCGATTCAATATTTTTGACAATGTGGTATGAATTTAGTTGGTTGATGTACCAGCTGCAATTTGTCATATGTTGGGAAATTGTAGTGGCATGGACAAAGAGAAAGCCAAGGAGTACATCATAAATTGCCAGGTCTGTCTAGCTACTGTAGTGATCTTAGTCAGTCTATCTACTTATCTCATTACTTTTTTGTCCTATTCACATATTATATCTTGCTTCTAGTGTTTGATCAGTACATTTCCGAATCTCAGATATTTATTATCACCGTATTGATACTTATACATAACCGACATTGATCTTTCAGTCATATGATGGTGGATTTGGCTTGACTCCTGGTGCAGAATCCCATGGTGAGTTGAAACATAGATCTAGAAATGCATAACTATTTTCATTAGGTAGTACATGTGGTCTGGATGAATTTTAACTTTCCTTTCAGTCCTGGAAACTTGTTCTGTAGTATTGGTATCATGTCGTTAGAGATGATATTTAACTAAGACATGCTGAATAAGTCAAAAATGCAACCAGAAATTCTAGACATACTAAGTTTTTCTCAAATTGACACGCAAAGTCTTATGTTTCTCTTTGTAGTTATTGCAGTACTTGATATATTTCCCGGGACAAGGTTTACTATAAATATTTGCATCTCATTTCAATAATGAGTTACTTGTGCTTATTCAATGTTGATGAGAACATAGCCATGTCTTTCCCTCTTTCCTTACCCCTCAGACCATTTACAGTTGGGAGTTTGTTTGTTGATATTTTGCTCGAGTCTTGTCGACGAGTAGTTACCAAAGAGGAAATAGAATAAGAACATGACCAGACATCTTATTTAAAGTCATAAAGTTCAACTCTGCATCTTGTTCTAAAGTCATAGAATTCAACTCTGCATCTTCTCCGATGATATAATGTTCTTTCTTGTGGCACAGGTGGTGCAATTTATTGTGGTATTACATCTCTCCGGTTGATGGGGTTCCTTGAAGAGGATGTACTTTCCAAAAATGTATCGTCCTCCATAATAAATGTGCCTATGCTGTTGGTTTGGTGTTTACAGGTTTATTTTCTCCCCTAATCTCTTTAAGCGTTATCAGTTTCCCAGATATTGTAAGCTTTTAGCATCCCAGCAAGTAAACAATTGACAGGCATGCGGGCTGTTTAAAGCTTTGAGAAGAACACTCATCCTTTTTTTCTTTTTTTCTTTTTTTGATTACCTTCCTCACGTATGTATAAGACCAAATCCATTTGAAATCTGCAAATTAAGATTCTGGAATCAACAGTCCCTGACTTTTGCATTCTCCTTGTTTAACTTTTCCGTTCTTATTACCTTTTCTCATCTATCATTCATGTATACACTGCAGAGGCAAGCAGCTGATGGTGGATTCCAGGGTAGACCCAACAAGCCTAGTGACACATGTTATGCATTTTGGTATGTGGATGAATATCTTGTCGGTTTCTGGAATAGCTGGAATATAGAATATTTGGAATTCTGTAACTTGACAAGGAATATCTGTTTGTATAGGATTGCATCAATTTTGAAGATTTTAGGGGGGGGGCACAAATTGATTGACCAGAAAGCTTTGCGTGGATTCTTAATAACTTGTCAGTCTGAGGTGCTTTGTTTCTATTTTTCTCATACTAACCTGTGATGATGGAATATTGCACATTTTCTTTAGATTTGCCTTGTTATTACTACATATGGGGGGGGGGGGGGGGGGGGGGGGGGTGGGGGAAACGCTGTTTGACCAATCTCTTCTCACGCATGATATAAACGATATTCTGAGGTTATTGATGTTAGAGGCTCTGCTTGCATCCCTTGTGGGTTATCCTAGGTATTCACTTTTTAAATATAGGAAACATCATTCATACATTATTACTGCAAGAAATACATTGAATATAAAAGGGAAGTTCATGTTCTAAGGAAGCTTGTTCAGACCAATACAGTACATAAGTCGAGTATAGTGCTTGATTTGTATGGAAATTTTTCAGAAGATTAAATTCATGTGATAATATGGAAGTATGAATCTCTATTCTATTTTCTTCCATGCTATGGCTACAACTCCTGACCTTTGTTCATATATGTGTTTCCATCAGTATGGTGGTTTCAGCAAATTTCCAGGTGACCTGCCAGATCTGTATCACTCGTACTATGGGTTTACAGCATTCAGCCTTCTCGAAGAACCTGGCCTCAGTTCACTCTGTGTTGAGCTAGGAATGACGGATCTTGCTGCTATAGGAATCTAACTTATTCTTCATATTCGTTTCGTTGGAGTGAGTTTCCACTTTCCACATATTCAATTGTGTAATTAACAATATATTGTCATTCATGTATTCTACAATGATTGTAAAGTACAGATTCTTAGTTATAACTGCAAATATTGTTTTTGGAAGGGCAAAATGTGAGGTGCAAAAATGCTTTATGTATTCTCCGTTGTACAATGTGATAAAGTTGGAGACGACCATTTCATATAAATGATCTAATCTCCGAAAATTCATTTTATCAGAGCATCATTGAAACACACCAACATCTATATATAATGACATGAAGATACACATTTTCTCAACATCCTTTTTGTCATTATCTTTTACCAATTACTAGACAAAGAGCAGCTCGTCGCACTCGATCGATCAAGTATTTTGATCTTTGTATTCTTGTCGTGTTTTGATGTATAGTGTACCGAAATCCATGGCAGTTTATATTTATACATGAAACTGCTGGACTGCAATCAGCTAGCAAATCAGTTTATATTTGTAGTGCTCACCATGACATTGTCTCATAACACAGCATGAAGCTCCTAGACTGCAATCAGCTTTCTAAAACGTTATTGTAATCTAAAGTGAAGAACTGGCGCATTGCCGGCTGTTTACATTTATAGATGCCTCAAATACGCACTTGATAAATGGTAGAACATTTGGAGAGGGTGTCTGAGGACGTATACATTAAAGTCCGAAAGCTCATGATTTCAGCCAAGAATCCATCAACATTGCCCATACAAAAGGACAGTAACAAAGTAAAAGCCTATAATGATTCTTCAAGGTGGGAATATGCAACTTTCGGCAAATTCCCACAAGGCACTTTCACGGGCATTTGCTTTGGCTTTGTTGTTTAGGTAAAAGCCTAAAGGCATCTCTCTCATTTCATCAACTTTGTCATGTATCGCAGGTGGTATGCATCCCCATAAATTAGTTATTTGTCATGTCAGCATGTATATCCATGTTCTATGTTTATTTAGTAAGCTGGTAACTCCAGGTTTTAACATTAACTAAACCTTCAACACCTACCTAGTGGGAAAAACATGCCAGAACAATATGGTCACAATGATTGTTTATGCATTTTCTTACTGATAAAAGCAGGAACTAGACTTTGGTCCCAAACTGAGCCTTATGAAATTACAGCATTATTTGATGGGCTGTTCTATAGTATTCTGGAGTTCCAATAAGGTGAAGATAATTAGGTCATTGTGTGTAACACATTGAGTCCTATAGAATTTTTGGTATTTGGACAGAGACGATGAATAGCAGCATCCAGTCACAAGAAGATTACAGGAATCAGACAACTCAGGAGACATGGAGACTGGATAAAAACAAAGAACTCCAGAGTCCTCCATAGGTCCCCCACTTACAGCAGACCCATCTTTCACCATCATCTTAAACAAATTGTTGTTCCCCCAGTAAATTCAAATCAAGATACAATGCACTGAGGCATTACCATATTAACCTAATCCTGAAAACCCTCTAAGCACCGCTAAACAACCAAAGATAAAATCAAAAATGTAATTAATTAAGAAAATAAGAGAAGAGGGATCACAATGGTTCATGGAGCTCTAATGTAAAGTGGGCTTCTTGTTGACTGATGATCTGAATGCTGAAGGTGAAGAAGCTAGTGGTAGTACCTGTGAAGTGCTTGAATTGTGGTGTTGTAGATGATGAAGATGGTGATTGAGCTCCCTTTCTTTGTTCTTGTCAACAATAATGGTGATATATGATCCATCTTGATCCTCATCTTTGAAGAACTTTGACATTGGAGCTTTACTAGCTTTACTTCTTTTTTCTTCAACAGGTCCATCAATCTTCTGAAGACCCTTCTCAGCTTGTTCCTTCATTTTCACTCTAAGTTTCTCCTCTGCTTCCTGCAAGAACTTGAACTTTGGAGGAGGTGATGACCTTATCCTGTTGAACTCTGCATCACTCTTTGATTCAAAGAGAGGAGAACTGAAACTGAATCCCTGTTGGTTACGAGAGTCCAAAGGAGTAAGAGGAGGTGTGAAAAGAGTTGGAGAGCCCAAAGGAGTTAAATATGGTGTCTCCACTGTGATAAGCAAATCACTCAAACTCTTACTTCTTGACCCCTTTTGACTCCTATCACCACACCTAGACTTCCCATCTTCAGATTCCAAGTCCTCCTTTGTTTCCTCCACAATTGTGAAGAGGTGTCTTGGTGGCCCATAAGCGCTCTGCAGCCTCATAAGCTCTGCATCCAGCTCATCTTCTTCAAAGGGTTTGAGCAGCAAATCATTGTTGCTTGCTGTGTGCATATGAAGCTGAAGCTGAGTATTTGGTTCATGGACAAGAGTGTCTGTGATTCTGAATGAAGAACAAAGCTGTTGGGGGCTTTGAGCCATGTGGCTCAAAGACTTAGAAGTCCTTCTCCAGCAGAACATGTAGAACACCTCCTTTGATGGACTGCTGTAGTCATCTTCAATATCTCTGTTGGTCAGCCTCTTCTTCCACCATAGCAAGTAGTAAAGCTCAGCAATTAGAGCCAAGAATAAGCAACCAAAAACCACACTCAAACCAAGTCCTACACTACTCAAAGATTTCATCTTTGCCTCCAAATCTCATCAGAAAAACCACTAAAATCACCTTTGAAGACACAACCTTTCTTCACTCTAACATTTCATCAAACACCTTCAGGAAATTAAGCAACTAAACAGAACAGCTCCAATCTTCTATGAGAAAAAGATAAAGCTCAAGAACCTAGATATTTGTTTTACCAGTTCTCTTTACTTTGCATGCTCACTACTTTACCCACAAGCTAAAACCATCACCCAAAGGCTAAAGCCCTTCTCTTTCTCTCCAAATCACACCCTTCAAATCAAATCATGATATTACAAAAGCTTCCTGCTTTTAACCAACTAAAGAGTAAAACTGGCCCAGATAGCATATTCAGTTAATAGTATGTATCAAATGGACAAATGGCTTCACTAAACCAAAAAACAAAAAGAAAATCAAAACTGGGAGCTCTGAAATAAACAGCAAGCTATGAAAGTGGGCAAATGGCCAAATGGCTTCACTAGTTTTATGGCTGAGAGGACTCGCTTCCTTCAAGAAACGTTCACATGGGAACACAAAGACAAAGACAGTGATATGTCATTTGATTATTTGCTAATGAAGCTCTCTAATTTGCTTAACTATACTCGTAGCCATAGCCCATAGGTTAGCATCTCATTTCATATTGTAGCAGATTTAGAGTAAAGAAAAATTTTGCTTTATTAATAAACTGAGAGTTTAACTATTAGATTTTCTGTACCTTAGTCTCCTGGGCAAGACTGTTTATGATTCCTCTCTTTGACTCCAAGTCATAATGCTAATGACCTTTTATCTTATAGAAGTGGGGTTGACACCCCATGATTAAAAGATCTTAATCTTCTGACAAATGCACATTTCCTTTCTGTTTGCACAGAATATAATATACTGCCAATCAATTTGAGACCATATACTGATAATTTATGTAACCTCAGCATATAAGATAAACTGGAAAAGGCAAAAGAATAGGGAGGATATTCATCTTGATTCTTGAGGTTCATCTTCTGCTGTTGCCTTGCCTATAGTTTGCTGGAAACAAGTGGCTGTGGAGGGCAATCAATAGAATCAATCCATATTATGATTGAAATTTGGGACCCCTGGACCATATGTTAAAAATATTTTGTGTGCATATTTAGATACCAAACATATATTATTTTGATAGACGTGTAATTGTCTACCCTAAAGAAGTGCAATAAGTCATACTAACAGATCATAGATCACCAGAAAAACACTTGCAGCCCTTATTAAGGACATCAACACTCGCTTCAGAAAAAGAAAGAAGAGAGAGAGAGAAAAAAAAAAAAAAAAAGGACATCAATATTTTGGGCCTAGGGTCTGTAGTATTTTTCAATCACAGGCTTTACACCAAGAGATAATGGCTGCTTGACCATAACAGAGCCAAGTTTAGGGAGTTAGGCCCAATGTCTATGCACATCTCCTCACCAGGAGATCTGTAGTGCAAGGTTGAATGTTTGCTGCCCTATTTCACCGATGACAATAGGTAACAACAAAAATATGAACAAACAATGCAATCCAACAATGAAATCTTTAGGAATGTTCCCTAAAGTTTTATCCTTTACTTACGAAATTCGCTTCCCTTCATGGTCATCGAGTGAATAACCTATAAAAGGGAGACGGAGTTATCGAGAAAATAGAAAGTGTTTGTAATATGCAACTTGTTCAACATTCTCAAAATACCAACTCATGATATATGTAGATACAAGCTCGTATTAGTTTAGATTTTGCCTCTTCTTCATCATTTCGAGAGCGGATCATCGATGAGATCGGCTCTTGCTTACAAGTAGCCATGTTGGGGAAAACACTCTACATGTTTCATTATGTCATACACTCAAGCTGGTGTATCACATTATTTGGATCTTAACACAAGCAACTCCCACAAATGAGCAAGTACCGTTAATGGAGGACGATCTATGCTTGTTTGCTACTCAATTAACAGAAGCAAAATGGAATCTTAATAACCTAAAGTACACTAGTCATATATGAAAGCTGCCACGGACGGCCCTATAAGGACACACCACATATGACATATATACGAGGACGAAGTCTAGAAAAAAGCATGCTAAGCGAAGCTACCTAGCTATCACTTATCTTCTTGTTTAATAATTTCCAACCTTTTTAGTCACTGATGTAGATGATTAGGGTCTCAATTATACAATTCCATTGGTTGGACTATAATAAGGGTCCAGGTTACAGCCTAAAACCAGAAACCACTCGACTTATAGTGAAGGTACTATCCGGTACATTATCAACTTCAACCATCAATAATTCGTCCAAAAACAAAAACAAAGAAACAAGGATTAATAAGATTATTTTCCTTGACTAGCCATGCGATGGAGTTGTTGTAATAGTTGACACAAGCAGTGTTTGGGTGACTGCTAAAACACGATGTTATTGATGAAGTGTAACCGGAGACCTAGAAGAGGCTTAAGCACAATTTGCCGAGCTTGTGTTTCAGATTCAATCCATTCATTAGTTCTTTTTAGTTGTTCACCATAATAAGGGATCATGTGAGAGCATTATTTAGTGACAGGTGCTGATTCTTCACAATTCAGTTGTACGACACTATTATCAATCGTATATAAGAGATTACATATGTCTAGTTCTACGACACCATCTTATTTTATCGAAATTCTTGTAAAAGAAATATAATCTATAAATTACACATATAACTCCGATTTAGGAAGAATCCTCGTCAAATCTTCTCATTATACTTTGTTGTGTTTCTTATAGTTCTACACTTCTACTAACTGAATTTAGAATGAGATTAAAAGTTGAAGAAAAGTTTTTTTTTTTTTTTTTTTTGAGAACTTTGAAGAAAAGTTGTCTGATAATAAAAAGAAGTGGAAAATATCTAGAGATCAAGTGGCGTGAGGCCCAACTAATGATTTTTGGTTATCAAATAAGGGAGGTGTGGTGTTGTGAATTGTGATAAGTAGTCTTTGGACTTTGAGTATGAACGGTGGAGCACCGTGTCTTCTTCTTATCTTGACCACTTTTGATGATACGTGTCTATGATAAGCTCCCAAGTCCCAAGTCTGTTTCACGCCGTCAGAATTTCCCTAACGGCATTGTTGTTGACCGGTAGTCGTCCTCAACTCAACGTGTGTCAACCTGTGTCCCCCCAACCATTCCACTACTTTGTACGATTCTTCTTTGTTTTTTGACTTTTTTCATATTTATTTTCTTTATTTTAATTTCATTTTTATTTTTATAAATAAACTCAATTGCGAAACCAACCACAAGGTGAACTAAAATCCTAGGCTACACAGACCCAGTTGTACACTCAACGCTCATTCTTAGACTAGATGCTACACGACCTAACCTCAGCTAGACAACATATAATGATTATAATATCAACGAGAGTTGATGTATTGAGGTGCTTATATTTGTCGTCACATGAGTTATTTTTATTTACAGTATCTGAAACTAAATTTCTTTTTGTTTTAATAAGACAAAATGATAGCAATTTAGGATAACATCTCATCGATAATTTTTCCGACCTTATCTGCTTTGATTGGAAAAGCAGCCCAAAAAGAAACATTTTAATCACATTAGTATTTTTTTATATTTTAAATAACGCATAAAAGTATTTAAAAATCATGATAATACCTTAAATGGCTAATGTGTCGTCATCTCAAGCATTCAAACTGATTTAACGGTTAAGATCGGCTTACGTAGTAGCGCACTAGGGATAGTTCCCGGGTTCCGGGTCGGGTCGTACTCACAAAGTCCAATTCCAATTGAGACGCCTGTTTTGACCCATTTCGGGCACATAATTCACTGCCACCGTTATCTAAACGCCGTTACATGCAGATGTCAACCGCTGCAGGTCTCTTCTCACTAACTCCGTCTCTTTAAACGGACTCCGTTATCTCCACCCCCTCTCTCTCTCTCTCCCTCTCTTTCTTTCTCTCATTCTCTCTCTCAGTTTTTGAGGCTCTGATTGCAATTTCCTCTGTAGCTCTTGGTTTTCCCAAAGCTTCCTCTATAGGTAAACGCTCGAATGTCTCTTCGATTTTTTGTTTATCCATTTTGGGATTTTTTTTGGGTTTGTTTTTGATTGATTTTATTGCTTTGGATATTGATATTCTCATGTACATTTTGGGGATTTTTTTTTTTTTAGGGTTTTTTGTGGTTCTGGGTCGGTTTGTATGGTTGATTAGATGGTGGGAATATGAAATATATTGGAATATTGGATCTTTGAGAATCATGGGTGGTTTTGATTCTGGGGATTTTGAAGAAAGTTTGAAGCTTTTTGTGGAACTGAGATGTGTGGTTTTGTGAAAGTTAGTTTCTTTGTTGTGTGGAAGTGAAATAAATGATGGAATTGTTTAAAGGCTTGTTTTGATTTTTTGGGTTTTGAGTTTTGAGTTTTGTGTGAAGCAAGTTAAGGGATGGGGGTTGTAGTGGATATGATGTTATTGGTTTTGTGAGATATAGTTGTGATTGAGTTTTGTTGATTTGTTATGGATTTCAGGTTGTTCTTGTTCTGGGATTGATTGTTGTGCTTCAATGTGGTTTGGGATTGAGTGATGGGTCTGCAACTGTTTGGATGATTTGTTTGTGGGTGTGAGTCATAAGGAGCTTTCCTTTGCGGATTGTGTGTCGGATCTGCAGTGTTTGTTAGTTCATTTTGGTGTGTTAAAGATGTTTGTGAGGTGACTATGTTTGGATAGTGGGTTTATGACTTGTAACCCAAAAACAGGAGAAGGAGTTGACTGATTTGTGGAGAATCATGGGGGAAGCTCTTCTCACTACTCTGTCCATCGAGAATTCTCATCATTTGTCTACATTGTTGTCGATGGATTCGGGTTCTTTGGCACGTGATGAGTTGGAGAGAGAGATGAATCGGACTTTCATACTTTCCCGCCCTCCTGATATTAATCTCCCATTGCTGTCTGAACCAAGCCCGCCTCCTCCCACATGGAATGATCCATGTGACATCTTAGACGTAGGCCTCGGTTCTCAAGTTTATGAGGCTGAGACAACAATCAGTCTCCCCAAAGTCGCAAAGAAATGCAACAAGAGACTCGACAGCATTTGGGGTGCTTGGTTTTTCTTTAGCTTCTATTTCAAGCCTGTTTTGAACGAGAAGTCCAAGGGCAAGATCATTCGGGACAGTAATGGGGTGTCGGGGTACGACAAAACAGACTTGCAGCTAGATGCTTTCTTGGTGCAGCATGATATGGAAAACATGTACATGTGGGTTTTCAAGGAAAGGCCTGAAAATGCATTGGGGAAGATGCAGCTGAGGAGTTACATGAATGGGCATTCCCGCCAAGGAGAGCGCCCCTTCCCATTTAGTGTGGACAGGGGTTTTGTGCGGTCTCATCGAATGCAGAGGAAGCACTACAGGGGTCTATCGAACCCACAATGCGTTCATGGGATTGAAATTGTTAGGACACCCAATCTCATGTGTCTTGATGAGGAAGAGAGGAAGAGGTGGACAGAGCTTACAGGCCGAGATGTAAACTTTTCTATTCCAATTGAAGCAAGTGATTTTGGTTCTTGGAGGAACATACAGAATCCAGAATTTGAGCTTGAGCGGCCTGCCCCTCCATCAAAGAACAATATAAATTCTCACCAGAGAAAATTGCTCGATGGTACTGGTTTGAATTTGTCAACTCAGCCATCAGACCATGGAAACAGTGATGGAATGGACCTGTCACCAGTCTCCAATAAGAGGAAGAAGGAACTCTTTCCGCATGGAAATGAAAATGATTGCTGTTTACCCAATGGCCAACATTTTGACAGAGTTTTGGATGGCAAGATCCACACAGATGAGTCATCCTGGTTTAATGAGTTTAGTGGGGCAATGAAGAATGCATCTGGGCCAGTTACAGCTGCAAAGTCTATATACGAGGACGATGAAGGGTTTTTGGTCATTGTCAGCTTGCCTTTTGTAGATTTTCAAAGGGTTAAAGTTACTTGGAGGAATACTAATTCACAAGGGATTGTAAAGATATCTTGTGTGAGTACAGCATGTATGCCATTCATTAAGAGACGTGATAGAACATTTAAGCTAACAGATCCAGCACCAGAGCACTGTCCTCCTGGGGAATTTGTCAGGGAAATTGCTCTGCCTACCCGCATTCCAGAAGATGCTAAACTGGAAGCCTATTGTGATGAGACGGGAACAATGCTCGAAATTATGGTGCCCAAACATCGAGTCGGACCAGAAGAACATGAGGTCCGTGTGTGCCTCCGCCCCTCTCCCTGGAACGATAGGGAGCATTTGTTGACCTGAAGGAGGCATTAAGATGACAGATGCAGTAAACATTTTTTTTTCTGTTTCATTGTTTTTTTAATTTGATTCCGCCGAGGAAATCTATTGGAATGAAATCTGATTTTTTTTTTTTTCTTTTAGAAATTTTAAACCCCTAGAAAAAGAAAGAAAATATTAGCATCCTTTTTTCTTTTCCTTTTACCATACTATTTATCAAATTGATGTTGATTCATATAGATGGTATGTTATGTGTCTTAAGTCGTATTAGCCATGTCCTTTGCTTGTAGCTCTCACTGAATTTTCTGGTGCGGGAGTTCAACATTATTACAAGTCTGCATTCCCATATTGTGCTTGGATTGAAGGTTCTTTGTATAAATGAAATACGTAAGTGTACTGCATTTTCCCTTTGGAGTTCCATTCGCCTATTTGGCTGTGTATAAAAGATTAACTGATAGTTTGATTTTATAAATATGACACTAGCTTGTGTTGTGGGAAACTGCTGGTGATTTTTGTGCCTTAGGAGTCTTTGCGCTTGTACATATCTGGTTGAAATCTTTGAACAATTCTGCACAAAATGGGAATATAGTCGGTCTCCTCTGTACTTGTTCATATTTTTTTCTGAGAATTTTCATTTATTTGTATTCTAAATGGTTGCAAACTAGAAATAAAGCTTACTGAAAGAAAGCCAAGGCCAAACTCCCCTTGTTCGTTCTTGACTTCAAGATGAGTAAGATGCAATAGACTATGCAGGTTGACATAATATCAGAACATGTAAATGAAAAGCTAGCCCAGAGAGCATGCATTACTGATGCAACTATGTTATGAACTAGGTTGAATACTAGTGCAAACTGCAAAGCAAATGATCATTAACCGTAATCCCAGAAACCCATTTGACTGATGTAGTCCGAAAAATGCGTCCAAACCGTTTCTACTTCAGCTTGCTTAGCATGATATCCATGGGAAGTCTACACAGCCAGTCTCTCCTTCATGGCTGGATCAATGGTAGTAATTGATGATTTCCAATGGGGTTTGGCCCTGATGGAACTTTGTGAACATTCTTAACAGCAATGAGTTTCCTGGAATTGAGCTGTTATTACAGAAAACAAGAACATTGGTCCATCATTTTAAGTTTTTAACTAAAATGCTTACTGAGTTGGCAGAACAGATGAAAAATATTCAACTTCAGTAGTAGTAGTAGTAGACTCACCCAAGTAGCTAACATGTGTTTTCTGGCCACCAAACTCTTTCTAGCTGGTGCGGTGTCAAGATCAAGTTCTGCAACAAGAATTCGAAATAAAAGAGTAAGTATACTAACTTGGCTTTTGATTTGCACACCAACTTAGCAAAAGATCGAAAATCTTGCCTACAAGTCTATAACTGCTGCATACAGACATCACATTTTGGTATTCAATCTATCACGTAATCACATACAGATAGTTTTGTGAGAGGGATGATGTATACAACAGTTATAGGAAGAACATGTCTAAATTTTAGCAAAAATACCAAGAAAGTTGATAAAGTCTTGCCTGCAGACTCTGCATCGATAGCCAGATAGGCAGTGGAATGACTTGGTAGAGTAGCTATAAGCAGAAGTATTGCAAAAACAAAGAATACTTCTTTTCTCTTCATCTTTGGCTCAATTGTCTCTCATTTGCATGGGAGGATTGGAAATGCTGCAGGTCTACACTTATAACTGATTCACATATCCACTAATCATATCTTTGTTTGAATATATTGAAATCCCATCATAAACCTGTCTGGGAATCCAATGCACATATATATACAAATCCAATCATTCAAAGTTAATAAGCAGCTTATCATTTTGCGTTGACCTTTCATGTTATTCCATGTCTAGTACTGAATACTGAATTGTCCTCCATATGTGACACAAAGCTATCCTCTCCTGCTCTGTCAACATCTACAGTACCAGAACAGAGAATTATAGTTGAACCCAACTTACTAGTCGATGAGTGCCCTACTTAGAGCAGGAGACCTTTCACCATGGCAATGATGATACATTTTCCAATGAGACAATTTGTAATGAATTAGTACCTGTTAATATATATGGAACAAGATTTTGTGTCTGGTGTATAGTAGGGTGGATCTTGATTATATTCTGATTTCGATAACTTTTCTTTGCAAAAAGATTTTTGGCTTTTCTCCTTTGAAACCTATTATGCTTGTTGTTGAAGTTATTCATCTAACCCTGCTAGCCAGCTTGATTGCTTGAATATAAACATGTAAAGCTGATACAGTTACCAATTTTGTGTGAGAGAGAGGTTCCATATCAAAAATCTGAACCCTTTTTCACTTGGCTGCATTATGAACCATCTTGTACTGTCAAATGTCACTAAGGTTTTCCCTTCCTGAAATCTATTCTTTGGCCACATTTGCAACTGTTGAGCATTCTTGCTAATACCTGCATTGATATCCAGCAACTTCCTCATAATTAAACTGAAGTTGTCTTATCCAAATTCTGATAGTCGTTAGTTCCTACTCCTGGAATTATCTGAAAATTTATTCACATGCCTAAGCATTGATCAGTGCCATGAGTTTTTCTTGCGTACATTGTAGAACTTTAGTGACATTTTGCAATGAATATTTTCGTGGTGATCTTTAAAACAGAAGAGAATAAAACATTTGCTCATCACTATAATTCTCCCAATATCAGAAGGGACAAGCTTTTGCCACTGTACTATTCGTCAGTCACACAAAAGGAGGAGGCAACACTAAATGGAACTCGACGATTAACCATAAATGGAAGGACACACTTGCCACTATTCTATTTTCTTCTTTGGTCAGCCTCATGCGACCTTTGGGGCAGTGAACTATACTATGCAATATGGAGAACATATGGCCTCTACAGATGACCAGATATATTCTTCCCCCATATATAGAGAAAAGAAGACCCTCCACTCTGGCTGAGCTGAAAGCCTGAAAACCAGGACTAAATGAGTATCATACATTGATATAATGCAAGTCTACACAATGGGAGGTCAAATCCAATTATACACCAAGTCACCAAGAAAAGCAATGCCATCAGGCTCATACTTTTTCTCTGACTAGATTCTTATACTCTTGACCCTTGAGCAATATTGAATTCACTACCATTGAAGGCAGTGATGCATATACAAACGATCATAGTGTGAAGTTAGCAAACGAATACGCATGTATTCAAGATAGGTGGGTATTATTGCTCGTATGCTCTACTTGCAAGTTCCATGTGAAAAAATTTCAGACCAATCTACGACTACCAACAAGAATAAAGCGATCCCACGTCGCAATTATTAAATCTCCTACCACATTTGGTGGTGCTCCGGTGCCAGCATAGACACATTTTTTGTCATGTCAATGGTAGGGATACAAGATCCTTTAGGAGAAACTGATGAAGAGTTAAAGACTACTCTATCTTGTAGCTACAAAGTTGTAGGTAGTGTGTTGGTTTTGTTGGAGGAATTGTAGAGTTCTAGTTACCGTAAAAGAACTAGAGGTTTGTCGTTCAAATGTATTTATCTCACATTTTTTCAGTTGAATTCTCAGCTCTTTTGATCTAGTTCAGAGCATTCATCTTAAAACTTCTCATTCCTTGATGACCTCAAGTCACATTAGAGTCAAATTTAAGTTGAAGTTAACAGTAGAAAAAACAAAACCCGCTCATCAATTTTCGGATGGTCGCATTGTATACATATTATAAAAAGTACATCAGTCTAAGCCTAAACTATACATGTTAAGTAAGAAGAATGTAATTGTATAGCATTGCGACTCAATGTAACATTCTACACTGTGATCTCATCTTTGTTTACTGACATGTACATTATACATTGTACATATATATACTCAATTGGCTTGCCCTCAAAATTATTAGGATTAACTCGTAATCTATGAAACTAAAAAACCAAGTTGATATAGGGATGGGAACAATGAAGACTCTCGTCCGGCCCTTTCCTAATACAATACCGACTTCTAGAATCACCTTAACCCATGTTCCGACCCAACTACTAAGAACAAAAACTTTTCCGTCTTCGATTCTTTCTTTGAAACTTGTCCATCTCAAGTCCAACATGGACTGAACTCTCGTATAAAAATACAAAAACAAGTATCACTACACCTATGTATTTTATTTTGGTGGTATTCCTAATACAAATTGAACCTTCGGTTGATTTGAAACATAGAGCATAAAGATTTGAAACTAAACCCTATAAATTCCCCTAAATAATTTGTTTTGTCTCATCAATTTGGGTGCTCTCTCTCTATAAAACACAACACCCTTTTCTTTTCTTTAATCCCTCACACCCCAAAAAACCAGCCATCCCTTCTCCTCCTCCGTTTTCTCCTCCCTCAATGGACGCGCCTGCCTCCCAAGCCAGTCTCCTCCTCCAAAAACAACTCAAAGGTCTCAAACCCAACCATCCCCTGTTTTCGTTTTTCGTTTTTCGTTTCTGGGTTTTTGTAATATTGTTTTAATCTCTGCTTGTTTGTTTTTGGTGTTCATGTAGATCTTTGCAAGCACCCAGTTGATGGATTCTCGGCTGGTTTGATCGACGAGGGTAATATCTTTGAATGGAACGTCACCATTATTGGGCCCCCTGATACTCTCTAGTGTGTATTCTTGAAACCCGAAAGCTTTTTTCCTGCTTGTATCATGTGTTTGTGTTCAACGTCTGATTCTTTTGGGTTGGCTCTGATTAAAGATTGTTGTTTTGGTTTGTAGTCTTGTGTTTTCTGCATGCGGGTTTTATGATCATTGTTTGGGATAGAAGAAGTATTGAGTTTGTTGATGCATGTTATGTGATTTTGGTTTATAAGGGTAATCTTGGCTATTATTGATGGTGTTAAGTAGTTGTGCATTAGCCTGTGATCACAATCTTCGTTTTTTTTTTGAATATTTGTTATGTTCTGTTGGGTCAATGAATATTTAGCTGACCCAATTGGTTGTTTCTGCGATTTCAATTTGCAGTGATGGTGGTTTCTTCAATGCCATCATGAGCTTCCCATCTGATTACCCAAACAACCCTCCTACAGTGAGGTTTACCTCAGAGATATGGCATCCTAATGGTAACTACTTGTCATCTGTGTATTGTTGTTTTAGTTTGATTCTATGTTGCCTTTCGCACTCTAGTTCATTAAGGGGTCGATGTGCCATTTCATGAATGTATCTGTATGATATGCAGTTTACTCGGATGGAAAGGTTTGCATTTCAATTCTTCATCCCCCCGGTGATGATCCTAATGGCTACGAGCTTGCAAGCGAGCGGTGGAATCCAGTCCATACAGTATGTTCATAACTTGTATCGTGTCCTGTTATATATTGTTTGTTGTGTATCGCTGGAATGAAGGGCATGTTTTATGGTTTCACTTGTTTAGTTGTAGACTTGTAGTCCTATCACGACAGTGTTTTGAGGTTTACATCTATCTGACCTTCATACAAACACTAGAGCAATTCTTTAGGATTGACCATCTGATGACAGTAATTAGTTGTAAGGAATGAACATTGGATTATAGGATTTTATGCATCCTTAAGCTTGGAAAAGGGTTGAGACTCATTATTTCAAGCGGAGATTTAAGCTTCAAGTCTTAGTGTTTTAGGTGCTGATGGCAAAGTTGGGCTGGTTGGCAGAATTCTAAGGTATTGCTCTGTTGTTGAGACCGAGTTGTTCTTATACGAGATACTGTCATAAATTTTCTTGAAACTGGACTGCAAGAAGCTAAAGCAGAGAGTCAATAGGGCAGCTTGGTCTCAATATATTGATAACAGTATCATGTCCAAGATGACACAACGGTCTTGCAAGTCATTAGACTCATTATTTGAAGCTGAGATCTCAGCTTCAAGTCTTAGTGTTTTAGGTGCTGATGTCAGAGTTGGGTGGTGTTCTAGAATTCTAAGCTATTGATTTGTTGTTGAGACCAGGTTGTTCTTGTACAAGATTCTGTCATCAATATTCTGAAAACTGGGCTGCAAGACGCTGAAGCAGAGAGTCAATAAGGCAGCCAGCTTGGTCTCAGTATATTGATAACAGAGTATTGTACAAGATGACACACTGTTCTCTTACGAGTCAATAGGGTTACTTTAACAGAAAGTTGCTAATGTAGGTAGGTAGGAGACCACCTTTTTACTTTGATTGCTTCTGATGCACACCATCTTGGTCAACAGTTAGTTGGTTACTTGGTGTACATTTATCCAAGCAATATAACCAAGTTCCGGTGGATTCTGTTTTAAATGCACAGATCACAATATATGTTGCATCTTCATTGTTATTTGAATGTAGTAAGTAGTAACTTTGCTTTACTATTCCCCTCTTATTGTAGTCTCTACTGACTGATTTGTTCATCTGCAGGTTGAGAGCATTATGTTGAGTATAATATCAATGCTTTCAAGCCCTAATGATGAGTCTCCTGCAAATGTTGAAGCTGCGGTATGTGTTGCTTTGTTTCTTTGTCATATCTTCTTTTATCAACTTTGAGTATCAATTGTCCGTTACTAATATTAGGGTTCAGTATAGATTTGTAAAAGAATGAGGTTGAAACACAACACTTCTTTTCTTTAACTTAGTACCCTGTTGTTAAGATTGTTTCCGGACTATATCTTCAATAGTTCCTCATATATTCACAGATGCCAATGTTTGCATCAGTACTACACCCCAAATTCTAACTGCCAAAAAATCTTAAAACTGTTTGCTTAAACATAATTGTTTCTAATGCCAAACCGGCATGGATGCGATTGTTTGGAATGATAGTGTACTGGGTAGTCACATATATTATTTTAGCTATGTAGTATCCTGACATGTGTTGGAATTTTGTTTATTGTGTTTGTCAGAAACAATGGAGAGAAGATAGAGACGGATTCAGGAAGAGAGTAGGTCGCTGCGTGAGGAAATCACAAGAAATGCTATAACCCATCACATAACATCCAGCCAGAAACGCTTTTTTGTTTATCATGGAGTGATCTGTTTGCAAGTAGATCACTCGATTCCATTTTCTGTTTTAGTTTTGGTCGTCCGAAACTGCTGTTTTGTTACTAGTTCAGCAATGAAAATTGGATATTATTATAAGGCCTTTTTATATGTTTGAATCTTCTGTGCTGTGTTTTGTCTTCAAAATCTGAAGCTAACTGGGAACTATGATAGATCGGTACGGATATCTATATCAAACTCTCTGCCTATGACCGTTTCTCGTGTTTTCCGGGAAAAGTCCTCCGGCTTGAAGAGTAAAGGTAAACCCCATTTGCAACGCTTGCCATGGAGATCGAAATTCCACCATAGGCATTCAAGGGAATGGAACAGCAGTAATAATCTTTGATACAGAAAGTGATAAACATTATGTTTATGCACCGGTTAAAATCGTTGGTATAAAATCTTCCATCACACATTTAAAATTGCTTTGTCTTATGTTCATACACCAGTTAAAATCTTTGATATAAAATTGCACTTTCTTGCAAACTACACAAGAAAGTGAGAAGTTGATCCAGGTGTCTGCAAATTGAAGGGACCATGGATTTCTGGTAGACGAGAGAAAGAAGAATGTGAAAGGCAAGAATGATATGGACCAAAGAGGAGCTTACATGAAAATGGATTTCTCCCAGTATAATGACTGTCACGAGATTGCCATTGATGCTATCATCATGCTTTGGAACACGACGTGCATGAAATCATTAAAATCATTTTCAGTACCATTATCTCCGCGATCATCAACATGCATCTTTATGCAGGTCTATTATCATTCATATAACATGATGTGATTAATTATGAATGAGATATGTATGTTTTCACGTACAAAACTTAACCAAAATCTTTGCTGTTTATGGAATATATAGTTTTGGTGTGGGAGAGTCGAAAATGGATGGGTCATACGTTGAAATTAATTAAATTTATCATTTTGATTTTCGTAAAAGCTATTTTCTTACCTATCTCGTAATTAAGATTTTATTTCAATTTAGTTTCCATCATGTAGACCTTTTTGTACGGTATATAGAATCATTAGTGTTTATAAGTGAGATTCAAAGGAATAAGATTGATTTTCCCCCTTCCTATAAAAATCACCATTACATTTCCAATTGTACAAGTTTTCTTATGATTAACTATGCAGGAATAACATATATAATCCTTACAAAATTGTATTGCTGAAAATGACGGATTCATTCATGAACTAAAAAGTTGAGAGAGACGTTCGTTCATTAATCTTATTTTTATTAAAATAAAGTTATACAATTATAAATAATATTTAGAAATAAACAAACTCAATTCTTTCGAGTATAATTCGAATATGTACTCATAAAAAACAAAAACTACAACTGATCAGATAAATTAACACATTAAAATCGAATAGCTAAACAATTTTCTTTGTCACCAAATGCAAGTTATGTAGGAAATCCAAAAGTTATTTGTGGAATTGGTTTATTTTTTTACAGCAACAAAAAGAAAAAGAAAAAAAAAAGGTAGGAGGAAGCAGAGCAGCAGAGGAAAAAAGAAACAAAGAAAGAGTAAAGCAAAGCCCCCACACTACTGCTGCTTGCTGCTGCCTCTCATGTCTCTAGCTCTTCTTGTTTATCATCTCCAATTCTCCATCACTCTTGTCTCTCTCTTTCTTTTGAGCTTTTAGAGCTTTTCCTCCTCTCTTTTTCTCACTCTCTCACACTTTCACTCTCATTTCCTCTCCCATCTCATCAGCAGGCCTTATCCCAATTCCCATGGAACCAGTCTCCTCATCCTTTCCCGTGACTACCCCTCTCCCCTCATCACCTCCATTTCCACCCTCAAAATCCCCATGATTTCTCCCCCACTCCCCAACCCTTCTCTATTCTATTCTTCTCCTCCTCAACCACCACCATGCGCTCCTCCGCTCAGCCCCAAAACGGCGGCGAAAACTACCCGATCCACCACCCTAACTTCCACTCCACCGTCTCCCTCCGCAAGCTCCGCCGCTTCAACTACCTCATCCTCCTCTTCCGCATCGCCGCCTTCAGCTCCTCCCTCGCCTCCTTCGTCTTCATGCTCTCCACCTCCCGCTCCTCCTCCGTCCCCTCCTCCCCTCGCTGGTACCACTTCGACGCCTTCAGGTATTTGATCAAACCTCTTCCTTATGTTTTCAAATTAAAGATTCACCTTTTGCGGAAAAACAAAAGCACCCTATTTCAATTTTACTATAATATAGCAAGCGAAAAGGTACCAGTCAGCTAGTATGCCAAGAATTCGATTGGAGAAAATAGTTTAGCTGAATTTAAGCAAAAAACCATGGCAGATTGGTGGTGGGAGCGAACGCGATAGTGGCGGTATACTCCCTCTTCGAAATGGTGGCCTCAGTTTGGGAGATTTCCAGAGGCGCCACGCTCTTCAGCGAGGTGTTACAAGTCTGGTTCGACTTCGGCCATGACCAGGTTTTACTCTTTAAAACATTTTCGATTTTTGAATTTAAGTATGATTATGGGAGAGGGGATTAACGAGGAGGTGGTGGGGATTGTCTAGGTGTTCGCGTACCTGCTGCTCTCTGCGGACTCGGCGGGAACGGCGCTGGCGAGGGTTTTGAAAGGGATGGACACGTGTACGGAGTGGAGCGCGTTCTGCATAGAGACGGACATTGCGATTTCGTTGGGGTTTGTCGGGTTTTTGTTCCTGGGCTTTTCGTCCGTGCTCTCGGGTTTTCGGGTCGCCTGCTTCGTAATAAAGGGTTCTCGTTTTCATCTCTAGAGAGAGAAAATATTTGGGTGCGTCAGGGTGTTGGGAGCTTTACTGTGTCGCCGTACTCTGATTTGTTCAGAAGGGATTGATTGATGTGACGTGGATGGCGTGGGGCCCAGTAGTGGGTGTGGCCGTGCGGGTTAGTTTTTTTTTTTTTTGGCAAGTGACCAGAGGCTGATGATGATGATGAGCAGCGTGAGCTGTGTGTAAATAGGAAGGAGAGTCATGTATTCTTGATGCATTTGCAGGTTTGCTAACTACTCTTACTCAATCTTATAGGGCTTCATTCCCCTTGTTTAGAGATCAAAGTGTTCCTGCCTTTCTGGTGATGCGAATTCGAAAGAACTTGAAATTTTAATTGAATCGATAGGCGCGAAAACACCATTAGATCGCAAACTCTATGAGTAGCACAATGTTGTTTGTGCATCTAATGCTACATGCTTGGGATTTTAGGACGATTGGTTTAAAGATCAGTATAAGTCACAGAGAAGTACATATGGAATTAGAAGTGAGAGGACATAATAGGAAGCTGATAAATGTTAAAAGTTCAAGTTTTCTAACAAAAATCAATGATACATGTATCAACTAGGTCCTTTTGCAGCTCATTTGGTGTCTCCATTAGCAGATACAATATCAGATCACCATACTCTCAGTTGCCTTCATATTTTGGGTCCGCCGTCACGTAATGATGAGCAATGACCAGGAGAAATATGAACATGCCAAGAACATTGGCTATTATGCCCAATTGATAATCATCAATCATCTGTAGAAAACAAACATAATTCCTTGAATTAGCCTACAATACAAAACATCACAGCACTAAAGCAATGAACATTTTCCCGATCACATAGCAGCCCCTAAAATCGTAGTACGGCAACAAATGTGCATTACACAGAAATGGAGAACACAGTGCTATCAATGCACATTGCACAGAAGCAGGCAAAGGTACTGAGGTCTGAGAAAGCATCCTCAGATATCAACTTTCAGTCAAATATTCTTTAACCTAAACTGAACAAATTGTAAACTATTAACATATCTGCGTTCAGATTGATAGGCTACCATTGCACCTTGAGCCATTGTAAACATCAAAGCCTCAGCAGAGGCATCTTCAGTCATAATCAGAATATATTCCTGTATCAGGCCTCTTTTGGATGCATATATTCAATCCTATCATTTCCTTTTTCCTGCTTCTATTTGTCGAAATCATATTATTTTCCAGAACAGTCTCAAAAAATAAAGTCACTCTACATGATCATGATTTAGCATCAATAAAAGTCACATTCTGTATTCTCTGTCATCCCAGTATCTCACATACAATCAAGGGTATTTCAAGTACTTCCAAACAAGCGATATGCAATAAGGTCACAAGTAATCTGTAACTATCATGAACAACCAAGTACCTAACATTATTTAGCTACAATTGACTCACTGGTTATACATTACTAAAAGTCACCAATGAAGATAGGCATCTCCAATCTCTTACTGTGAGCATATGCTGTTTGTTTACTTTCTCCAGGCATCTTAAACTCTTTTGGATACCTAGGCATCAATGATGACAATTACCACTCTCACTCCAGATACCTTAATGTTGAGTCATCATCATTATACATGAAGCTAAAGCATAAGCCCATATCTAAGCACAGAAGAACAACGTGATCCGAATCACTCAGTTCTCACTTATCCAAACTACTTAGCAAACATATTCACGGACCCCAAAACGTATACAACTCACAAAACATCATTGTCAGCACAAAACTAGCAATGTACATGAAAACAAAAACACTAAATTGTCTTTCGGCGAGAAATTTAACTCATCCACATAAAAACAAGACCCGAAAGGATTCGAACCCACGACCTTTAGAGTCGGAGTCTAACGCGATATCCACTCCGCTATGTGACCTTAAGGTGCTGTTTCCTCCTACATTTTCCCCTATTTACCACTCCCAATCGCTACCCTCCACCGAAATCTCACAGAAACTACCAACACTTCTTAGGGTTCTACGCTAACAACGTAATACAAAAAATAATTGGTATTTCAATTTAGCTAAACGTGATTCCAGAATCCAAATACATGATGTGAAATTATGAGCGATTGAGAAGTGGGTATTGATCAGAATGGTGTGTGCGATTGTGATCTGGGATTAGATAGAGAGATGGAGTTACCTTGGCGAAGATCAGACGCGAAAACGAGGAGAGGCGGGAGCAGATCTTCGATGCGTAGACCAGACTAGTGTGAGTCGCGAGTGAAAGCTGATAAGAAGTGAAGAACCGCGGTTTTATTCAACTAGTGGCTCCGACCCGAAAGAAGTAGAGCAGTTGGACTATTTTAGGGCTGGTACTTTGAGTCATAGGTAGATTATTGCTCTTAAGAGAGAGAGAGAGAGAGAGAGAGAGAGAGAGAGAGAGAGAGAGAGAGAGAGAGAGAGTAATAGGTATATTTCAGCTCATTTGGGATGTATTTTGTAAAACACGAGTTAAAAAGCAAAAAGAATACTGGGATTTTCACTTTGCCGAAAGATCCTAATAAATTATAAAGAAATAAATCACAATATGGACCGGAGTCCGTATGAATCGAATTTTGCGTCTTTAAGTTATACATTAAATCAAAACATGTGGTGATATAATGATATATGTTTGTCAAACTTATGACCAAACGGGTTTTAAGCCAAACCCATCATCAAAAGATTACTCGTTAAATTGAGATTTGATTTTCGTCTTAAGGTATAAATTTGTTTTAGTTCAAATTGTAATAAAAAAGAAGTGAAAATATCTAAATCTAACATAATAATGTGTGGGTAATGTATAAAAACCAAAGAGAATAAAAATGTGCAAGTTGAAGAAGATTCGAAAGTTCTTATTGATTTTTTGAAGAGTTAATTTCAGTTTACCCCCTAAATCTTTGGTGACAAAATCAGTTCAGTCCTGTAACTTTTTTTAAAATCAGTTCGCCCCTTTAGCTTTTTTTAAATTCAGTTTACCCCCTAATTTTTGATGTCAAAATCAGTTCAGTCCTGCAACTTTTTGTTAAAAATGGGTCCCCTTGTCAGTTTGGTGACAAAAATTGGACAAAACTGATGTGTTTACAAAAGTTGGAGGGGCGAACTGATTTAACACAAAGTAAACTGATGTGTTTATGAAAGTTAAAGGGGCGAACTGATTTTAAAAAAAGTTGCAGGACTGAACTGATTTTAACATCAAAGATTAGGGGGGTAAACTGAATTTAATTCTTTTTTGAATGATAAATTTCAAGTTTCTTAACAAATTTATACTTTATCTGGTTAAATATATAAAAGAAATTGTTTTGAAATGTCGTATTGTAAAGTTTGCACATATACAACATAAAACTAAACTTGCAACAGACGTTGTTGCACATATTAAACATCACACAACGATTGAAAACTAGAGCTCTATGTATCATCCTATTATCTCTAACGCTTTTTATTTCCATAGTTCGATCTCTCTTTAAGTTGTAGAAGAGCTTCTCACTTTTATTTGTAGTTTTTTGTTTTCCTTCTTTATAATCGGAAAGAAAAGAGAGAGGAAAAATGTTAATTCAAACAAAAGGAAGAGATGTAGAAAAACAAGAAAGAAAAGCAACGTTAAAATTGCTGATAAATTACAGAACAAAAAAAGTTATTGTGGCTGCTGGGATTCGAGCCCAGGTCTCCACGGCCACAACGTGGAATTCTCACCACTAAACTACAGCCACAAGGTTGGTGATCTTCACAATAGGTAATAATAGAACCTTAGACTCGTGATAGTTGGTGAACAAGTCAAACGTCGTGCGTTGGATCTGACGCTGCAGAGATATCTAATGTGCGAAGACGTGCACGGACTTCTCATGTACCTTCCATGACCCATACACCTCCGACTCAGTCATGAGTAGCAATCTCCTGCTTCTCACCCACCGACGCTTACATATCTCTATTACTGGATTTACTGCTCCTCATTTCATTATCATAGGATCAACTTTAGTTTTCTTTTCTTTTGCTGTTAGAGGTTTAGAACATGTGTTCTCGTTCAATTTTAGTGAAACAATGTAGTTGAAGAAAACAAGCAAATATATTGCACATAGGATGACAGTTCTTTTCTTTTTTAATCTTGTACTAGATGCATATGTGATCATGGTTCGTTTTTTTCATTGTATATAAATCTTTATTTCAAATCTTTATGTGATGTTTACAAAATTATATTGAGTCAAGTTATTATCTCAAGTAACTAGAATTGATTGGTTTTTCATCACATCGGTGTTTTGGGGTGCAACCTGAATCAATTTAGATTACACATCTGACTCTTGTAGACTTACTAGACGTATCACTTTATGTTTTTATCAACTCAAAAACTAATATTTTTAACGGAGCTTGCTCACTAAAGATGAAACTTATTATGGTTCTCAATTACAATTAGTCATATTGTTGATGCTTATATGAAACAATCGAATCAAGCATTTTAGGCATTAACCCAATTCAGATTGCATTTCCAACCTTGGGTAGATTGTAGACATATGTCTACTAAACTATATTAGAAAAATGTTTAAGTAAAGTCCAAATTTATCGTGCATATCACATTAATGGTTTGTTTGATCACGTTACTCGCTTATTATGTGAATACTAAAAACTTTCCCATCTTTTTATTTTATTTTTTTTATAGAAAAATCCAAATTTATTGGGAAAAAATGTTCCCAAATCATGATCAAAGGATAAGTTGTATCAAAAAAAAAAAAGGATAAGTTGGATCTAAAGAAATATTTTCACGCGGCATGTTACCATTGGTAAACACCGCAGTTTAGTGTGCGCCGCATCGCACGCGAAACTACCCGAAGTGAAGTGAGATGAAGAGGACCGGAAGTTTCAGAGTTGGAACCTAGTACGACATGACGTGGCGTAACCAGTTATTACCATCTCCCATCCCGCGATTTCCGTTCACCGCTGGAAAAAACCTCATCACTCTTTCTCTCTCTATTTAACTTCCCCATCTCCAAGTGTTCGACATTGTCTAGGAAATTAGAACCCACCTTAAAATCTCACATATTTTGCAAAAAATAAGAAAATATACAACCTTGGACTAGAACCAAAGAAGAAGAAGAACAAGGAGCCGAGGTTTTAATAGGAAAAAGGTAACACATTATTGGTATTGATTTCGATTTTGATTTCATTTTTTTTTTATGGGTGTGATTGGGAATGTTTAAGCATTGTGGGTGTCAGATTCAGATTTCAGATCTGGAAATAGAGCTGGTGTGGTTTCGTTGTTTGGATGACTTTCTACTTTTCGTGATTTTGAAGCAATTCTTGTTTTCTCTGTCTTCAGTTGGTAGAGAGTTTGGTAGTGTGTTATAATTGCCTTTTATTCTTCTCTTTTGCTTTTGGAATATACCCGTATTCTGATTTTTTGTTTATTTTCCTTAATTTGGGTCTCACCCCCATTGCATTGTGTATATAAAGCTCTGTTCTTTATCTCATACTGCACCTGCACTTATCTAAAAACAGTGCTTAGGAAATTTGGGAGGTTTTTCTTCAAGTCCAGGTGATCTGAGCACAAAATCTGATGAAGATTTGTGTGTGTGTATGTGTGTGTGTGTGTTTTTTTTTTTTTTTTTCATGTTTGATGTACCCTTTTTATTCTGTTTTGAAATTTGAGTTGTTGGTGTCTGAACTTTCAGTCGAGTTTTGGATGTGTTTCTGAATAGGAGATTGTGTGTTGTTATTTTGAGGGTGTTATAGTAGTGGTTGTGAATTTGATCTGAGATATTGAGGTTGTGCTTCTTTGGGGTGCAGGAATTCATTAAATGGCTACTAATGGAGATCATGCTTCTTCAAAGCCGCCTCCAAGCCCCTCTCCTCTAAGAAATGCTAAATTCTTTCAGGTAATTTATCTGGTCAGTTAGTTTGAGTGAAGTTTTAGACTAGAATATCTATGGTGTATTTACATCCAAATGTTTACTGATGGCAGGCGAATATGAGAATTTTGGTCACTGGAGGTGCTGGGTTCATTGGCTCTCACCTAGTAGACAAGCTGATGGAAAACGAGAAGAATGAGGTTGACTTTCTTGTTCTATTTATAAAGATCAAATATAATTGGAATAGTGCTGTCCTAGTATCCGTGATTCACTAGTGCAATTGAAATGTTGTTTCTGTCAGGTTATTGTTGCGGACAACTACTTCACTGGCTCAAAGGACAACCTTAAGAAATGGATTGGCCATCCTAGATTTGAGCTAATCCGTCATGGTATGCCTACTGTCAATTCATAGCTTGTATTCCCATTCTCTCTTGAAATGTCTGCTATTGCTGATGTATCTTAAGCTAATATCCATGCCATGAATATACATTGTCTGTGTATTTGGTAAATTTGTGTTTTTTCTTTACATAGATGTCACTGAGCCATTGCTGGTTGAGGTTGATCAAATATTCCATCTTGCTTGCCCTGCTTCTCCGATCTTCTACAAACACAATCCAGTAAAGGTGTGTCTATATTCCAAGTTTAACAGTAAAGTAACAGTAAAGAATGGAATACATGTATTTCCCAATACTTGTGCTAGATCAAGTATAACTGAGCTTCCAAGAATCCCTATGAAGGGTCATTCATTCTCTTAATGACTCAATTTTTGGTTGTTTGACAGACAATAAAGACAAATGTGATCGGCACATTGAACATGCTGGGACTTGCCAAACGAGTTGGAGCAAGGTTTGTGACTGTTACTCTTCTTTTACTCTGATATGCCATTGTCTTTTAGTTTCTCACAGTATTGTAAATTTACTTCAGGATTTTGCTCACATCTACTTCAGAGGTGTACGGAGATCCTCTTATTCATCCTCAGGTTGAGAGCTATTGGGGAAACGTGAATCCAATTGGTATGCTTTTCATCTTATCACTGGAAGCAAATGCTATACACTTACACTTGGGTTACCTTTAATTCTTGAAGATGAGTATACTATATAGTCTTTAAGATGCAAAGAACAATGTGCTGTAATATGATTTTGTGAAGCTTGCCCCTATATGAAGTGTCATCATACAATGAGGCTTACACTATGATATGCTATGAACTATGTCTTGTCCTTGTCATTTGCACAAAATCTTTAAATAACTGTATTTTACTATACTAACTCATGGCACATATCAATCACTTCCCGGTTTGAAATTGCACAACAGGAGTTAGGAGTTGCTATGATGAGGGAAAGCGAGTGGCTGAAACATTGATGTTTGATTATCACAGGCAGCACGGCATAGGTCCCCTCTCCTCCCTTACTTTTTTCTTCATCTACTAACACTTTATTTAGTTTGATAACTTTCTAGAGGCACATATTGATTTTTTTTTCTTTATGTGCTGAATAATGTTCCTTGTTACAGAGATCCGGATTGCTAGGATTTTCAACACTTATGGACCTCGCATGAATATTGATGACGGCCGTGTTGTCAGCAACTTCATAGCCCAAGCTATCCGGTAAGTGTGATAAAGCATCATATTGTTGTCTATACCTACATTTTATGTGATGCTTTCAACACTTCTCTCCTTGTGCTATTCTAACTGGGTCATAATCATGTTGTCTGATTCTGTAGAAATGACCCCTTGACTGTTCAATCGCCTGGAACACAGACAAGGAGTTTCTGCTATGTCTCTGACATGGTAAGCATGAGTTGATTATTTTTGTTGTTGTTGGGTAATTTAATTATCAACAGCTGGTGTTCATCTTTCCCTTTATTGTAAATGTTCAAGGTTGATGGCCTTATTCGACTTATGGAAGGAGACAACACTGGTCCAATCAACATTGGGAATCCAGGTGAATTTACAATGCTTGAACTCGCGGAGAATGTCAAGGAGGTCAGTGTCACCCAAGTTTACATTCTCAGTATCCAAAATTACTATGACTTTTATGTCTAGTTCAAAAGGATTGAGCTTATATAGGAAACCAATTACTTGATCCACGTGATTGCAGCTTATCAATCCTAAGGTGGAGATTAAAATGGTTGAAAACACACCTGATGATCCTCGCCAGAGGAAGCCTGACATCTCAAAAGCAAAGGAGTTGCTGGGATGGGAACCAAAGGTCAAGTTGCGTGACGGTCTGCCCCTTATGGAGGATGATTTCCGTACAAGACTTGGTGTTCCCAGAAATTGATGAAGAATGTAGCATAGAAATCGAGGGTGATGGAGGTGCAATTTTGTAAATTCGCTTGCCTCCATCGTGTGCGACACATCATTACTCCATATGTTTCTCAAGCAGAAGAATAAGTGGTTTTATTGTTTTCATTTGTCATGTTATGTTTGTTTACTCGAACATCTTGTATTTGATTTTATATGAAAGAGCGTTTTTTGGTTCTGTGTTTTAAGTGTTTGCTTTGTCGAGCAAAGTTGATGGTTATTTTGTAGTGATCAAATATTACTGGTATTGTGATTTCGGGACACCAAGTTGCTAAGAAGTTTGTCGACTCTGTGAGACCAGCAAGAAAATTGACATGAAAAGTAGAGGGGCAGCAAGATGAAAATAGGAAAAAATAGTCCAATGCTGGATAAATCTAGCGTTTGATTGGAGAATCCTGAAACTGGAGTAGTGGCGGCATGCATAGGGTTGATTTCTGAGATGGGGACTCCTCATTTTGGAGGAAATACTCCTAGTGGTTTTGGGAATGGCAGCTGAGGTCTTGTCACTTTGGTGGGTTGCTTGGTCTTGGATGAGGATTATGTCACATTCATGAGCACATATCTCATCAGGAATGTGAGTTTGTGAAGGTGATGGTGTGATGGGTTTGAATTGGTTAGGCTTCGAGCAGCGGCAAAAGGCTGGATTATGGTTGTGGTGATTAGCAGAATGAAGCTGCAAGCTATGGTCCTTGCCATAGATTATGTCTTCGTTGTCTGCACCAGCTATTCATCTAGTATAAGTTTGATTCATGAGTGGGATTTGCAACAAGTATCCCAAAGTTGTGTCTTTAATTTGGACAAAAAATTGAATGAGTTGCACCACCTTCATATTTAGCGGACCCTTGCATCTTATCTGAGACTATTAATCTAATGCATTAGCCTTTCACTTCACAGGTGTACCATCATCACTTGCATGCATTACCTAAACCTAAACTGATTTGGTCCATCACACCATATGCATTTGAAATTGCCTTCAGCAGTTACCATTCTCCTTCTATTTATAAGTGAGGCACCCAGATGTTAAGGAAATCATACATTCCTCCTCTCACTCTATTCTGATATCAAACCACCCTTGATTAATTTTTCTTCTATTTGAAGTATAGATGCCCACAAACCTCAGAACCCATTTTTCCTTTGGTAAAGTTTTTGCATAATGCACATGATTAGTCGTGAGCACCCTCAGGTCTTCTCTGCTGCATTCGATGCGTCCATTATCCCTTAACATCCTACCCAAATTAATATTTTTACCGGACAGTAAATGTCGCAAGTAAATACGGGCTAAATCCGTGGTCTACGTCGCATTTTATCAACGAGCCCGAAATATTAGGGTCAGAGGTGGTTGGCCTTCCTACAAAATTAACTTTAATCGAAGGTGGAGCATTTCAGTTTACTTGAGGTTTTGCCACTGCTAGAATCATCCCTTTATCATAAAGCAACGGAATAGTTTACCATATAAACAAAAGTTGGAGCACATCTTTGCAAAAAATGGCAACTAGGAACTAATCCATATGAGGCAAGAAAACATCATTATTATATACCATTTGGCATTTGCATTACCATCATGACCAAAAAAACCAAAGCATCATCGATAGTCAAGACAAATTGATCAAGTTAATTTAACAGTGTCTGAGATTGGCCCTCATGAGTTTTTGGGATAGGATACTTGGTACCTACCACATGCCATCATCTGCTGCAGACGATCGAGCTCACATATGGAGGCCAAGAAGAAATAAGAAGTTGATTAATTCTTAGTTAATTTATGTCATGTTAACATACGCTATAGTTTTCCTCTTATAGAAGATTAGTAGGGCTCAAAACAATATGTTTCTGTTACATTGTAAAATGTGATAAGAGTCGGAGACGACCATTTCAACATCTCATAATCTAAATCTCCGAAAATTCATTTTATCAAAGCATCACTGAAACACACTAGTGACACTACTCATATACTAAAGCCATAACAAAAATTCAGATCTAAAAAATCCCTGTAAACTAAGTAAGCGATCAAAATTCATAATTTTCAGTTTCCTATAGAGCTAGTTATTGAGAACGTACTATAATTGATTTTATTATCTTGTCTGAAAATCCATATATATAATGACATGAGAGATACACATTTTCATGTCTACATCCTTTTTGTCATTATCTTTTACCACAAAGAGCAGCTTGCTAGTATTTGCATTCTTAACTTTCATCACTGTTCAACATAGTCGAGCAATACAGATAGTTTCCAAGCGATTTTCGGTTAATTGGATAAACCTAGGTTGAAGCTGATTCATGCAGCTGAGGCACCAAGTCACCCAAAAACAGTATTGAAAGAGCAGAGATCCCTTCTATTTCGACTTCTTTCCATATCAGTCATTCGAGTCAGTCGTCCCAACTCAATGTAAATGTTAATTTGGGTTCAAGATTTAAAGCAAATCTATGTTGATGCATGCCATGCTGAGCCGGCCAACTTCTACCAAAATTTTGAGCATCTTAGAAGTCCATCAGAACATCTTCAGGGAAAAGACAATACAAAATTCTAGACCTTCATGTTACTCAAGAAAATCTGACCAAAACAGAATATGTAAGTAAAGTATTATTCTTTATCATTTCTTTGGGTTAACTCAAAGAAACGGGAGAATCAGTTTTTCCCTGTTATGGAAGGTGGGTATCTTGGTTGGAGACGTTTTGCATTCTTTGCCTTGTCGACAAAGTTATGTATCAGCAATCTTATAAAATGGAGAGACAATCAAGACGATAGCACACCCATTATTCTACATTCCTCTCTTTTCATTCTTCCATTTTCGATCATTCTCGTTTCTCAAACCCTATTTAGCTGCTTCAAGAACATGGCCGGAGTCCTAGTTGACGTTCTGCTAGAGCGTTTGGCTACTCTCGCCCTTGACAAGATCGAACAAGAGATGAAGCTGGTGGTCGGGGTCAAGAAAGAAATAAAAAATCTCACCAAGAAACTCGAAGCTATTCAAGCTGTGCTGGAGGACGCAGAGCAAAGGCAAGTGACGGAGGCCAGCGTGAGACGTTGGCTGAGTGAACTGACAGAAGTTTCCTTCGACATGGATGATGTGCTGGATGAGTGGATCACTAAAGTTCTCAGGCATCAACTGGAGAAACAAGAAAAACAAAGCTCAAAAGCCCTTGTTACTAATAAGAAGAAGGTATGCTTCCCTTTTCCTTCCTCTTGCTTGCGCTTCGGCAAAGTTGATTATCAGTTATTTCTTCGTCATGAAATTGCTGCGAAGATAAAGGAACTGAATGAAAGTTTAGCTTTGATCGCTCAAAACAAACAAGATTTTAACTTTCAAACCACCACAAGGGCAGTACCTCAAAGATCAAAAACTACTGCTCTTCCCCAAATTAGAACATTTGGTCGAGAAAATGAAAAAAATCACATCATTAGCAAGCTGCTAGGTGGGAGTAGTGAAGAAAACGAGGTTCCTCTTATCATCCCTATTGTGGGGATGGGGGGTATGGGGAAAACAACTCTTGCCCAACTTGTCTATAATGATGAAGATGTCAAATCTCATTTTGACAGTAGAATATGGGTATGTGTATCAGACCCTTTTGAAGAGATCAAAATTGCTAAAGCTATTATTGAAGGTTTAGATAAAGATAACACCTCAAAAAATTCAAATGAGTTGCAAACATTGATGCAATGCATATATGAATTGCTCGAGGAAAAAAGGTTTCTTCTTGTCTTAGACGATGTGTGGAACCCAACACATAGTCAATGGGAAGAATTAATCAAACCTTTACAAAATGGTGCTAGGGGCAGTAGGGTATTAGTGACCACTCGGAATGAGAATGTTGCTACTTTTATGAAAGCAAGAACTCAAATGATCCTTTTGAAGGAGTTGAGTGAAGCATTTTGTTTGTCACTGTTCTACTACAGTGCAGACATGGATGAAAGTAGCGTGTCTAAAGAGTTTAAAGATATTGGGTTAGAGATTGTGAAACGGTGCAATGGGTTGCCTCTTGCTGCAAAGACATTAGGAAGCCTCATGCGCAGTAAGAAAACAATTCATGAATGGCAAGCTGTTCTAAAGAGTAAAACATGGGCACTGAAAGAGATGCAACAAGATGTTTTTCGCCCACTTCTACTAAGTTATCATGACTTGACTCTAGCAACCAAACGATGTCTTTTGTATTGTGCTATATTTCCAAAAGATTACGTTTATAATAAGAATCAATTGATTGAGTTGTGGATGTCACAAGATTATCTGCATGCCAAAAGAAGCAAAGAAATGTGGATAGTCGGTCAAAATTATTTTGATGACTTAGTGTTGCGATCATTCTTTCAAGATATTGATGTCAATCTTACGAGTCATATGCATGTGAGTGATGTGAGTTTTGGAAGTTATGGAAAAGTAACACGCAAAATTCATGATATTGTCCATGACTTTTTGCAATATTTGACTGAAAATGAAATCAAACGTCTTGAGTTTGATGCTAGTGAGAGACAGGAGGTGTCAAATGATAAAATTCATCATTTGACCTTGGTACATGCATCTGACTCTTTTTTAGATCGTCTGCTCAGTTATAAAAGATTACGTACCTTGACTGTTCTAATAGACAAGCCCCGTCATTCACGTCAGCTAATGTTTGACTTGATTGTAGAATTGAAAAGCCCTAGAACATTAACCTTGTGTACTCGAATAAGTTTCCGGTCTGAGTCCATTGACTTCATTGAGTCCATTCCGGAGAAGATAGGTGAATTGATACATTTGAGGTATATTGATTTATCCGGTAATAGTAAATTGAAAGAATTACCGAGCGTCATTGGTAGCTTATACAACCTGCAAACCTTGCGACTTGATAATTGCGGGAATCTCGGGGAAATAGATGTGCGAAGGCTAATTAACTTGAGGCATCTTCATCTTCGAGGCTGTGACCTAAGGTTAATCAAAGGGATTGAGAAATTAAGAGATCTACAAACGCTAGAATATTGGTTTCGTGTCGGAGTTGTTGAAGGAAACAAGTTGGAAGATCTGAAAGACTTGAACCAGCTTCAAGGGCGTCTTACTATTCGGATGACGGGGAATCCAAAGATGGCGGAGAATGCAGCAATTCTGGTGAATAAGCCTCACCTCTTGGAATTGGAGCTATCGTTCGATCGTGATAGAAACCTTGATCCAGGTTTGGGTAGAGAAATTATGAATGGGTTAGAGCCGCATCCAGGTTTGGAATCACTATCCATCTGGAGTTATAAAGGCGATGCCTTCTCCCCATGGTTGTCGTCTTTACACAGCCTGAGAGTGCTCTCCCTTGGAGGTTGCGATTGTCAGGTTTTGCCTTCTTTAGGGAAACTGGCGTCCCTTGAATCATTGAGTATTCAATATCTCTATGGAGTTGAGAAGGTAGGAGTTGAGTTTTTGGGAATAGAACAAGGGAAAACCTCGTCATCTTCCATTTTCATATCATTCCCCAAGCTGAAGAAACTCGACATCGAATCCATGAGGTCATGGGAAGAGTGGGAAGGAGTGGAAGAGGAGAACTCTGAGAAGATTACAATCATGCCATGCCTTTCTGAATTGACAATTTATTACGGTAAGAAGCTAAAAGCACTGCCGGACTTCCTGTGGAAGACACCACTACAGAAGTTGTACATCGGCGAGTCTCCCATTCTCGAAAACCTTTACAGAGAAGAAATAGGCGAGCAGTGGGCCAAGATTTCTCACATCCCGAACACCAAAGTTGGATGAATTGGTGGCGCATTGATTTCCTGGTAGGACATCCCTTGCTCAGGTTCATCTTTTGATATTTTGTAAATTTATTACCTTTTTATTAATTAAGCTTTTATCGTATACAGAATTGTAACAGGCTACTCGTACAGTTCACATTCAGAATGGCATTGGAGACTTGGACTTGTCAAGCTGATGGCATCCTAATTTGGTTAGTGAGCTGCATACCTATATTGTCATCAACCATGGTCTTTGTAGCTTCTAGCTAAGCAGCTCATGGCTTCCTCACATATACTGAACTCCCTATCAGCTTTTATCAGAGGGAGAGGCTGGAGAAGCTGAAGCAGAAGGCCCGAGGAACGAGAAAGTAATTGCTGATAAGGTACGGATTCTTACAATTGATTACTTTTCCAGCTCTGCAGCTCTCTTTGGTCTTTGCCATTATGAATAATCATAATTGAGTTTACATGAAATTGTGGAATCTTATGTCTGTCTGGAAAGACAGATAATGGGAACAGGGGACCTTGCGCTGGGTAGGAGTTTATTTTTCTAGTTCATTGTGTCTGTCTATCCATGTAGTTTGCTCATGTACATCAGCACTCAGTGTCGCTCATGCTTTGTGCAATTGTACATATGCAATCAGCACATTTATATTCTGTGGCATAATACATGAAGATGACTTCCATGGCATTAACTTATAAAAAGTGCTTTCCTTTTACTTATTTTTAGTGTTTCTGAAAAATGTGATTTATTGCTTGGTGTTTCAGGGTTTGTTGGAAGGAGTTGGTCATCCATTTACTAGAAACTTCCATTTTATTGATTCGGTGAAAGCATACCTATCGTATGCCTTGTTGCGGACTTCAGTTTCGCCATCCCGTCATATTTCAGGTTTACATATATTCTTCATCTGATTTAGATACATTGTATCTGATTTTTGCTTCTGATCATTAGTTTCCTTCCTGCAGTATGCAACTGGAATTTTTGTAGTGCTTTTGTTGCGGTTTCGAGAAAGTCTCAAGGTGTGTCTATGATCTTCACGAGTACTTACAGAAATTACATCATCATACTCTGTTCTTTACACCAACAATTTTTATTCAGGGTGAAATAGGCATCTTCTTTCCCTTGATAGTTCTCCGGTCCCTGGATGGCTCGGATCCCATGAACAAGAAAATGAGTGTTCTTAGGTATCGCCTTTCCTGGTTATCATGTTGCTAGTACCTTGTAATGTTACTCTCAATTCCTGCATGGATACTGTGATCACCATGATTTTGACATTTTATTCCCAGTCATCTAATGAATTGCGTGTTTGCAGGATGGGAACAAGGGACCTTGCACTGGATATGAGTTTAGATTTTTCGGACTTTTGGTTAAATTTAGACTTGATGGGGTTAGTTTACCTAAACTTTCTTTATTTTTGGTCTCCCAAATTAACAAGCTTTGCACAAGTCAGGATCTTAATATGTTTATGATTTTTGTGCTTTATATATAGGGAAGCTCTGTGATCACTTTCGGTTGCCATTGTAGAATTGAAGCTTGAATTTCAGAATGATGATTTTTGTTCAAATGATGATTTGCAGATATGCTACCTGGTTTATAGCTAGGACAGGAGAAAATGTCAAAAATTGATCCATCCTCCTTGATACTTATGCAAGATGAAGAGGTGGGTTGGTAGTTTGGTACTAGTGTTTATAAAACTTGCATGGTCTGGCAATTTAGAGTTGAAGGCAAACCCTGTTTGGAATACGTACATCACTTCATTTTCTCTTGGTTTCATGAGTTCACAGTAGAGCGCAGCAAGAAGAATGGTGAAGATAACTAGATAAGTAAGTCACAGACTCTTTCTATGCTGGTTGTAGTTCAGAATGGCATTGGAGACTTGGAGTTGTCAAGCTGGTGGCATCCTAATTTGGTTGGTTAGCTGCATACCTATATTGTCATTATTTGAGATCAAAATGTCACATCAATTGAGCATCAACCATGGTGTTTGTAGCTTCTAGCTAAGTAGCTCATGGCTTCCTCACATATACTGAACTCCCTATCAGCTTTTATTACTTCTGCGGCTTGATTCTTAAACATACATGTAATTGCAGAGCAGTGTACTTGATTACTATTTTTTTTTTCTGCAATGTCTGATTTGTCTATCAAGTCTCTAGGCTTATTAGCCAACTGAAGTTGCTTATATACAGGAAATGATGATTCTCAGTCATGCATAGAAAAATCTTTTCAAAGGCATGATATGATCCTCAACCCCTCAAGTTTTTGTTTCTGTTGCACTGACATCCCAGATAAGAAAATTTTCAGTAACTACTCAGATACTTTATGAACCGTAATAGAATGTCCTCTAATGCGGCCTATATTGTAGACGCAGCAGACGCTACTACGTTGAAGCTTGAAGCATTAAGAATGGCATCGGAGTTTTCATGCTGATGCGATGCTAATTTAGTAAGCTGCACATAATCATAATAATAGCCTACTTGAATTTATTTGTTTTCATATCAGAGTTCTTAGCTATGTTACAAATTTCTTTTCACTTTTTTGGTTAATTAGATACCCAGGTTGGAGTACCTTAGTCAAGCAGCTGAGCATCTCCTCTTATCTATTGACGGGAATCACACCAGGCTACTTGTTCTGCTCATGTTGAAGCTTGATGCATTCAGAAAAGGAATCAGACTATCAGAGTATGGTAAGCTACACGCACACCTTTTTCACTTTTTGTGTATTCATAACTTGGAAGTTTTTGGTTTTCAAGTTGGACTGATTAGCTATGTCACAGAAGATCTTTTGGGATGATCATACTGACCGAGGATGGAGCTGAGTCAAGAACATCTCGTCCAAGCGTCTGGACTTCAATTAGAGTTATTTGGAAGGTATGCAAGGCTGCCACAATGACTTGTCACTGGAGAAAGTTAGACTTGGGACTGTTCCTTTGGTCACTAGATCCCGCTACAGTGCTACCTTGTGTGTCATGCTGATTTAACTTCTAATAGGAGTCTCTTTTGCAGAGGATGGGGTAGATGGATCATGCATCCAATACTTGATTTCAACTGATATACATCACGTTCCCAACGCTGAAACTCACCACCCTGAACCAGTTCTTAGTATAGAGGGCTGCTTGGGAAGGATGGAAAGGGTTTGTGTACTCACTGCAACGTGTTTATGACGAGAATGGTGCATTGCAGAAGATTTGGAACATGGAACTCGCATTACGAATCTGTTGTGGTGGATCCACATTCCTCAGTTCTACAGCAGAGTTGAGGAAAGAGATGGATGCTGAGTCGGCGAGAGGATTGACTCGCTTTAGGTAGTCAGTTTCGGAGTTTGGTAACTAGTTGCATTATGACAGTAGTAAATGTAATCACCTAATGATTTACTGTCATTTTGATCGACATTTTATGCAGTACTCGGTATTCAGTATTTTTGCTTTGCATGAAGTTTCCTACTCTTGAGAATGAACAAGTGTTCTGTTCATGTAATGATGATAATTGAATAACAAAGTATTTACATTTTTGACTTTGTTCTGAACTAGAATAGGAACTCACAATGGCTTCCGCGACAGTGGATCAATACATATAACCTCCTTCCCAGAAGAAAACCAATACAAAGAATGCAACAAACCTTGTAACATCCAGAAAGGAAAAAAAAACAGAGAGAGGGGTCTGCAGGAAAGAAAGTTTGACATTCCCAGCTGAAACTCTGAAAATGTTGCAATAAGTTCACTAAAACCAGTACTTAGAAAATCAATCGCTTCAATGTCATACATGAGCAAAATTTCTCTACAGCCATTCTACAACACTCAACAACTACCTTTAGAATAACCTATTTACAATGTCAAAATAATAAAATAAAAAAACCATGCAGGTCCAATAATCATAGCAAGCACACTCTGTAATGAAATTAGAGATCATGGCATTCAGTCTACCCTCTAAAACCCTCTCGCATAGAGTCCCCACTGAACATACAAGATGAGCCAAGATTTCATTACGTTCTCGTTCTGTCGCCGTCAGGATATGAACCTCTATGTTAGGGATTGCAATAAAAATGTCATAATCAAGTATGCCTTCATAAAAGCCAGCATCAAGATTTACCTTCAGGAATGACAAAAAATTAAGTGAAGGCTTGGGGGGAAATAGAAATCTTGATTCTGTACAGTGTATAATACACAGAGTTTCCACCAAGTCTCTTGTCACTGTAAAGCACATTAACTGCCTGCACAGAAAAAACATGTTTTAAAACACAAACATAAGAGGAGACTTTGCAAGCAACCAATCAAGGCAAGTACAACATAATGTCACAGCAACAAACCAACCATGCCTAGTTTGGAATAATGAGAATATTGAATATTTATGAAATAGGTAACTAGTTAGATTACCTATGAAGAAATTTAGATGATTCAATTTGATGCAAAATCTTATTATCATATCATCGAAAATAGATATATTTGCACAGATACATAAACAAATATTTATGTTGCTATTGAAGGTGTGTGGTGGGTACTTGGACATAAGATACATGGCTGAGACGATGACTCCCAATGTGAACAACAATGAACAAGTCCAAAACATTCCTGAACGAACTTGTAACTTCTTCGCTAACAAGCCTCCAGTTAGAATCCTTTGGCTGAACATGAAGTTAATATTTTACAAAACAGAGGGTGTCTCCCTGAACAACTCTTTACATAACTGTACAATGATCTGAGAGGAAGATCTGCGAAGTAGATACCATTCTGGCTCACCATTTTCTAATGATCTTGGCAAATTTTGTCAATCTTGGAGCAATATATTCCATTGGCAAAACTTCCTGCAATAACCAACCTATGAATGCACCTCCTGTTTTTTGGGCCCCTGTGATTTGGGGTCTCAGCTGTTTTTTTTTTTTTTTTTTGGGGCAGAATCACATACATCAAATCAATATCGTAGCCCCTTCAAGTACATTCAGAAATCAGACCCAAATGAGTATCGCATTTTGAACATGCCATTTTCAGCATTACAGTGGCAGCATGAAGCTGGGCTTGGGAGCATCTTCTACAAGGTCGAGGAGAATAACGTTTACAAATCTGCATTGCCAGATTACAACCCAGTTCCTAGATCGTTTGCCAGCTGAAGTATGCCACGCATCTGAAGGTATGGATTTTCTAACAGCTTTTCATTGTTGCTCTGCATGGGCAAAACAGGTGTCAAAAGACTCAAAATTAGCAGTAATGGAATAATAAAGTAACAATCAGATCTCAAAGCAAATGGAAAGATCTTATTTCTGCCAGGGTTGGCAAAAATTCAAAGCAATCTCTTTTAAAATCTTTAACAGTTAGAAATTAACCAGCCATATAACATGACCTTTATAAGGTTATAATGGAACAACCAGAGTGCAGCTTTCAAGCATGGTCAGCAATCATATTCAAAGATAAGTAGTTCACTACAAAATGGCATTTGTATACTTGGGACACAGGTAAGCTAATTTCATTCAGTCTCTTTGAAACATTCCATACAGGCACTTGTATTTTGCATTAGTAGTTCACTACAAAATGGCACTTGTATCCTATCTACAATGTCATATCATACAGCTTAATGTTTCTTTCTCAAGATTGCAAATTCTAAAACTTGAACCATATCAAAGTAAAAGAATTGGCAATACAGTAATATTAATGACAAAAAAGGACATTGTTTAAGAACTAAAATTAATGGCAAAAACAGAACAAAGCTCACCTGCTGAGCTCTAACAACGAGATTCTGAAGCATGTGTTGGTACTTTTCAGGTTGCTCTGTCATCATTCGCCGCAAAATACAAAACTAATAGATTAGCAGAATCCACTGAAGCACCTACTCAGTATTTGTACATCGTAGGGGATACAGCACTCTTACCTTTAAAAGAAAGGCTGAGGAGTAATATGCTACCCTCGAGTCTGTATCATCTAAGAGTGCCCTGAATTGTTACCAAAAAGTACTCAAATATCAGCCATAGTTGCACACAAAACAAGTTAAGAACAAGATAAAACAAGTTAAGGAAAACATTATAATTTTTCTTTTTTTCTTTTTTCTTTTTGACAAAAAAGGGTACCCGCCAGAACAGTTCATAAACCGGTATTTTTTCAACAAATAATGTCAAAATCTGAAGCCTCGTCAATTTCTACTAATTTCATATAGCCTTAACAAATACCTAATAAACAAATACTATGGGTTCTCGTGCACAGCATCATTTCTCTAATGACTTCCAATAGTACTACAGCATATTTGTAAACATTGCAGCATGATTTTAAATAGTTGCAAAATATCTCACCCTTCCATTTATCCTGTTTCTCAATATTTTGCCTCTATTACAGACAAAATAAAGCAAACAGCTGAGAGCAGAAGCCCACACAGATTCTTCTTTCTCTTCTATCTACAAGAACGGAAAGGGCAAACTAAAGGTCAAACAATGATGACAATATTTGCATTGATTTGCGAGGATAAATTGAAACAATGATGAGTGAAATTTGTTCTAATGTGATTGTTGGGGTGGAAAGATACCACATAATTATCTAAGATGGGAGGGAGAGGTACATTTTCACTGGGAAAGGAACATGTGTTTGGTATCTTTGTAGTTTGTATAAACATTTTAGGGACATTACATTTAGCTTCCCATTTTGATCAAGTAGGAGCTATATTTTATGTACCAATTTTGACATACTTTATAGTTGGCTACTTGATATATCTTTGTCATTCCAACTATATATAATCTCATTCTGTGAACTATATGCCTTCTTCAATACAAAATGCCCAACAGCATCGAGGGTCCTTCCACCAACTCATATCTTCTTTCATGCTTAGCTTTTCTTTTAATAGGATCAGAAAAATCAAAACAAGTCAATATCGCTATTTTATAGCCTCTTAAGACCTAAGCAGATAACATTGCACATCAGAGTTGGTAGTGCTAATTCAAACATGATAGAAAATATACCTGAACAAGAAGAAGCAAAATCTCATACAAAATATTTAAAATCCATGATTCAAAATCGTCAATAGCTAAGGAAGTGCCCGTCAAAACAGAATCTGATCTTCTCATTTCTTGTGTAGCAAGCTTAGCTTCACTATCAAAATATGATTCTTGAGAATATTCTTCAATTGTAGAAGCATCATCGCTCACCACTGGCTCTAGTAAATGAGCATGAACTCCAAGGTTCAAAATAAAATCAAATGCACGGACTCTACATGTTGCTGTTGGAGAACTAAGCATTTCCTGAAAGGTCATACAAAAAACAGAAAAACAATTGGAATGATGAAAAAATTCAGTGTGCGTCTGTGGAGAGAGAGAGAGAGAGAGATGTTCTAATCACACACAAAATCAAAAAGTAATCACCTGGAGCATAGACAAAGTGCGACGAGCAGCAGTTCCAGAATCCAAAACATACCTACAAAAAGAAATTTCAATGGGTGTTATCCATGATCAAACACTAATAGTATGCAATTAAAGCAAAAAGAATTTAGAGACATAAAACACATAAAACATAAGACATATAGAATGACAACATTAATACTGGCCTAGGTCATAGAAACATACATGTCAATAACAAGTTTGATTAAGACGCTCACTGCTGCATCCATCGACGGCTTTCCATAATTATTATTTAATCTAGATGATACTGTCATCAAATTAGCAGTTGGTGAAGATGCCTGATGCAGGGCAGAAACTGAATGTTTCTGTCTTGCGGCTAGATCAGGGGTAAAACTCTTGAGAACGAAGATCTCAAGGGAAAAACAAGCAAAACAGATAGGTTCTTGCTGTAGGATTAAAGAAGGAACAATATATTGAGTTCTAGGGCAGAACGTCCCAAAGAAACTCTATGTATAATTTTATTCAAAATAACAAAGCTAACTTACAAGACTCTCAAAAAGCTATATATATAGGTAATAGCAAACCCTAATAAAAACAGGAACCTAAAAGACTTAAGAATAATAAAACATAATAAAGAAAATAATAAAAGATAATAAACTCCTAATTAATTAAGGAAACTTTGGATGCTCCTGCATCAACTCCACCGGGTTGGGAAGAACTCGACTCCGGTGAGAAAACTTCTAAAACTTGAGCATATGTCTTTGGAGCAATCCTCTGTAACTCTTCTTCAGCAACCCAAGTACTCTCACTAGCATGCTTGCCCAACCACTTTACTAAGAATCGTCTATACTGGTTGCCCCTCCTAGACTTAATCTCTTTGACATCCAACACATCTTCAACAACAGCAGGTTGTGCTTGAGGAAGTTGGCGAACTTGTGTTTCTACTAAAACCGGTTCACCATCAAAACCAGCAAAGTCATACAAGTCTGACACATTGAAATTGGGCTGATTTGAAGCTCAGATGGCAACTCTACCATGTATGCATTTGAACTGATCTTTTTCAGCACCTTACACGGCCCAAACTTCCTCGATTTCAACTTATGGTATGTGCCCTTAGGGAATCTGTTCCGTTTTAGATGCACTAAAACCATATCTCCTTCTTGAAACTCTTTCACTCTCCGGTGCTGATTGGCTGCTGATGCATAAGACTCATTGCTAGCCTTGATAGCTTCTTTCACTTCTTCATGAACCTTCTTGACATGATCAGCAAAGGCTTCACCATCATCACTAACTCTTGCCTCCGGAGGAAGCGGAACAAGGTCAAGAACATGTTGGGGATTTAACCCATATGCTGCCTCAAAAGGTGTTTTCTTTGTAGAATGATTCACTGAATTATTGTATGCGAATTCAGCTTGGGGAATAACCTGATCCCATGTCTTCACATGGCTTCCAACAAGGCATCTCAACATATTGCCCAAGCTTCTGTTGACAACTTCAGTCTGGCCATCCGTTTGAGGATGACATGTGCTAGAGTATTTAAGTTCAGTCCCAAATTTTCTCCACAACGTCCTCCAAAAATGACTTGTGAACTTGACATCCCTATCAGACACAATAGAGGTTGGCACACCATGTAATCTCACCACTTCCTTGAAAAACAAATCAGCCACATGTGTAGCATCCGAGGTCTTTGAACACGGAATAAAATGCGCCATTTTAGAGAAACGATCCACCACCACAAAAATGCTATCAAATCCAGCAGTTGGGAAGTCCCAACACAAAATCCATGCTGATATGAATCCATGGAGCTTCTGCCACTGGCAAAGGTGTGTACAAACCTGTGTTTTGGGATGTACCCTTACCAAATTGACAAATTGGACACTTCTGAACCAACCAACTCACATCTTTGTACATTCCAGGCCAATAGTATCTGTCATTTGCCATGGAAAGGGTCTTATCCCTGCCAAAATGTCCTCCTAGCCCATTGCCATGAAGCTCCCTAATGATCTGCTCACGTAAAGAGCCTGCTGGAATGCACAGCGAGTTTCCCTTAAATAAGTACCCATCATGCAACTTGAATGGTAACATCTTCCAACCAGTAGGACCTAGCAGCTCAGCAATTATAGAACTGAAATATGGATCAGCAGCATACTGATTCTTCAGCTCCTCAAATCCAACAATCTGAGTACTCATCACATTCAACATTAGGGTCCTACGACTCAAAGCATCTGCAACTTTCTTAGACTCAGCAGCCTTGTACTTGAGTGAAAAATTAAATTCTTGAATGTAGGAGCTCCATTTTGCATGTCGAGCATTTAACTTCTTTTGAGAATTCAAATACCTCAAGGATTGGTGGTCTGAGTACACCACAAATTCTTTATAGGCTAAGTAGTGCTCCCAGTGTTGTATGGCCCGAACCAAAGCATAAAACTCCAGATCATATGTCGAATAGCGACATTTTGCATCAGTCAACTTCTCACAGAAAAATTCCACCGGCCTTCCTTCTTGACTAAGAACAGCTCCTATTCCCACGACCTCTACCACGTCCAACCATTTTGCAGGCCCAGAGCACTGCTCTGATACCAGTTGATGCAGGGCAGAAACTGAAAGTTTCTGCCTTGCAGCTAGATCAGGGGTAAAACTCTTGAGAACGAAGACCTCAAGGGAAAAACAAGCAAAACAGATGGGTTCTTGTTGTAGGATTAAAGAAGGAACGATATATTGAGTTCTATGACAGAACGTCCCAAAGAAACTCTATGTATAATTTTATTCAAAATAACAAAGCACTTACAAGACTCTCAAAAGGCTATATATATGCCTCAGAGCAAACTGCAGCAATAACCTCACAAACCTCGGCTGGATTCAACCCCAAGGGTTGTTGTTCACTGATCCACATACAAAATATGGTGAGAGAGTTGACTGAAGAGATATCCTAGCATCTGGAAAATCCAATTCAAAAATGCTAAAATAATGCTCACAGCCAATATTGAAATGTATTCCAAATGTATCATGAACATTACTGAATCCTGTAAAACAACCAATATCCTATATGTACCTGTAGTGACGATATTGAAATAGCGGTTTAGCCCGTGGACGAAATGTGCTCGCTGGAGACTCATCCCTGAAATTTAACACTTAAAATATTCAGAACAGCAGTTTGATCAAACGTCATTATGATGCTACAGTTATAAATTCAGATAATGTAAGACCAAGTGTTAGTAACTAATAAGCCTCAGAAAATAGGGATAAACAATAGATTAGATTTAATGGACAGCATGGTGTACACCCTAGCTAGTAAAATAAGCATTTTCAAAGGCCAATCCTGTGGTAATTATAAGAAATCTTTGCTTTAAATTTAAAGAATCCAAATTGCAACTCAGTCCTTTTATTTTAAAATGTTGAACAAAGTTCACTAAAGATGCCAAGATGGAATAGCATACCATATTTGACTAGGGCCGGATTTAGTGCGTTTACATGCTGTTATTGCCCTCAGGTGGGCATGTACCACAGAAGAATCAGTAATTGCGGATACTGGTGAAGGTTGCAACAGTTGATCAAGATAAGGCATATCAGCTGTTCTGAAAAACTTCCAAGGTTGACCTTTCATTTTAGCTTTCAAATCTCCTACAAGTAAAGCTGCTGCACCTACTTCTAGGAGATTATATGTTCTCATTTGTTGGGAATTTGCAACACGATCACTTGACAATGGAACATGTAAAGTACTCAAATTAATTAATAAGCAATAGAAGAGAGCTAACAGAAAGACAAACTAAAACTGAAAACTGAAAATGCGATAAAGAACCTCCAACAGAGTTAGAATTTAACAAGCTGTTTCTGAATACCTTTCAGCTAACAATAATGATGACCGCTGTTCTCCAAGCCAGCGCCACCTGAGAACGTCCAGTGCAAGGCATTCAAGATCTTTCATTCCATCAACCTTTTCAATATTTGATATGTTCAAAATAGACAGTTGTGACATCTTTATTCTCCGAAGATTCCCCACTGCGTGCAGGGCTTAGCTGCCCATTGAAGGATCTACTCAACAAAGATGACAAACTTGGAAGGGATTGTCTTGTTGCAGACAGAGCTCCAGAAAAAGCACCCGGGTGGAATGATCGCCTTGGAAGATGTTGAGACACCAGAGAGCGCACATAGTTCAATGACTTCACAAGAGTCCCAGAAGCAAAACTAGGTACAGACAAAGGGAGAGTATTTGTAGATGCTGTTGATGCAGCCGACTGTGACCATGGAGACAATTTCCGGTTTGGACCAATATCACATTCAGCAATAGTACTTACACAAAACCGATCAATCTGCAGTAATGTCTCTTCGCTGGTGTTGTACCTTAAAAGAGTAATACAAAAGTCTGTCTCAAAACTCTGAATTTAAAAACATTAAAAAAAAAAAATCAACAAGAAGATAGAAAACAACCCAGAATTTACAAATGTTAGGATAACTGGTGCAACAAGGGTGAGATACAACATTGCCTACAGGCATCTTTTAATTGTTAAACCCAAGTGACTAAATCCAATGAGTTCAATAGAGGAAAAATGATCTCAAGATATGTAGAACATACCTTAGAAGGTAGCGTTTCAAAAGTGCCACACACCTTGCTACAACTGCGGGATTGGCATAAAAGAAAACCAACATCAGGAAAATGGATCAATAGTCTATACACTGCTTGATGGAGAATGCATTGGCAAAAATAAAGATCCAATCAGCAAGTGCAAATAAAGACAATTTACATATATATGGAATACAATAGATGTATATACACACAAAGACGCATACTTATGATACATATTTTGTAATCTTATTGTTTCCCATTGGTATGTTCAGTGAGTGTGGGCGCATTATCTCATCTTACCCTATACATACCTTCAACTTATACTAAATGCTACAAAATTTCTTTATCCGTAGTTCTTTACCAAAACCTAAATGCCACAAAAGTTTACCCCAGACTTGATCCTTCTATTTCTACTCTCGGTTATGATATATCTATGAATTCGAGTACAACTTACTCTATTTACCACAAAACTCTATATGGTGGGGTGGGAACTTCCCAAAAGAAAAAAAAATTGTTACTTTTTAAAGATGATTTTGTTGGTTCCACATTTGTACCCAGGTCAAATCCACAAACATTAATCACTCTGTAGAATAACAAGAAATATACTAGTCTTTGTCTTCATATTCAGCAAGAAGTTTCAAGAGTATGCACATGTCCGCTCACACTTTTATGGATCATAAATTCTCACTTTTCCTAGCAACATTCTGTGTATCCTGTTCCTGGATTGTGTGAAGCATTCAAGTTAAATCAAGGAAAAGAAAATCTATCACCTACAGGAGTTACCTGTGCCAGGGGCGGAGGCAGTGCAGAGGTTGGTGGGGCTCAAGCCCAACCAAGGTTTTTGGGATTGAAAAAAAAAACAAGTGTATTATGTTTTTTTTATTGGATATGTCTTTTTTGTGCATTCAAGCCCACCTAACTTCCATACTTTTACGCATCTCATCTTCATATGTATACGACTACATCTCCACTCTTCAATTCTTCTTCTTATCCTTCTAGTTTTCTAGTCTTATCCTGCTTAAATCTCTAAAGTTTCTTGAATATACATTTTCTAATCTTTTTTTTCCTATGTAGAATCCGATGAAATATTGGATTTCAATATATTCTTATTGGGTTTTCTAATTTGTCTCTTATTTTTTAAATTTTCTTCTACTTTCATTGACGCCTATTTTCATTTCTTTCAAAGACTCGTAATTGACATATGCTTGAGCTCCTACACTTTGCATGGGTATACAACAAAAAGGCCTTCGACCAAATTTGAAGCCCACCCCATGTTTAAATCCTGGATCCGCCACTGACCTGTGCTCCCTCTCAGCAATAGTATGTTCTAAAATCACACCGTAAGATACATCCATCGTTGTTGGGGATGCCAGATAATCATAATCCTGTCAATCATAAGTTAAATTTGTGAAATGCAAATTTCAGCTCTTGCAAGTCAATTGAAAAAGATAAGCAACAACAAGATAAAAGAACCTCTCAATAAGATGTTAGCAGTACCAGCTCAGGACAGTCCAGCATCCAGAAAGGGAAATAAAAGAAGGCTACAGCCGGAAAGTGCTTGATAAACTAGAAATAAAAGAACGGCCATGCAATGCAGTCGCGATCAAAGTTAACAAATCCAATGAACTAATCAACCTTCAAAACAAACCTCACCTAGCATTAGACTTGTCTAACAATTCATTCGGATATCTCTGTTGATATTGCTGTCGCCACCGAAACCTACAAATCCCAAAAACCAAAACACCAAACTAACATGAGCTCCACTAAACACACACACACACAAAAAAACACATCATCACTCACAGAAAATGAATCTTATCTTCTGAAAATTCTAAAACTCAACTCAAACCCAGCTCAAATAAGCTACTCCATAGAGTCTTCCAAAATACAAAACAATCAAATTCTCATGCTTTTCATTCATTTCTCTACTAAACCAATCAAAGTTTCACTTTTTTTTTTCCCTTCAATTAATGAAATTCCGGAGCAAAACACAGTCATCAAATCGCATCTGGATTCAATTTGAGAGATTAAAGATTAGAACTTACGAGAACTCCTGAAATGCATAGACGACGGGGTCGATTCTGGGGATAACAACCGGGAGCCTCTCGAAGAGTACGGAGGCGACGATTTTCTCCGACGACGAGGTCGTGCTGAACCCTCGGCTGAGGGACCCGCCCAGGCTCGCGATCGATCTTCGCATTCTGAATCGACGGAGTTTTCTGTTTCCGGCGAAAAGCCCTTGTTAAACCCTAAATCACTCACACTCCTACTCTCGGGGTGTCCTCAGATGTAATTGGGGTTTTGATTTTGAATATGTGAAATTATTTACAAGGCCCTCGTTGTTTGCGAAAATTGGTTTTATGCCATCGGTTTTCTTTTTCTATTCTTCGTAAGTCCCTGAATTCTCGTTCTCGTACTATTATTTCATGACTGTTCGACGAGACGACGACCTCTATCTTGAGGTCAACCGGCTCTTGTATAACTCCAGCTTACTCTCGACGGTGGTCCAACCTACCACTTTGTAAGGAAATTTAAAATCAATGTTGACTAAGGAAAACAAAGCACGTTTAAAATCAATGATAACTCAGCAAAACAACGCATATGTAAGGAGTATCTGTAAGATGAACAGAAGGATTCTGATACACACATGCAGATACATTGATTTGTTCTGTAATAGCTTTGATGTTTGATCCGGCTTTTTATTACGCAACAGTGTCATCTACACACACGATCACCTTCAATTTATAGGAAAGTGCATGGGCAACCTTGTTTGCAACAACCTGACAGAGTGTATTCATTTTAAATCCAACATCTTATAATATACAATTTTCTACTAGGGGAAATACTTCATTGGTTTCATTTAACAAGAACCTCATTTCAAAATGCACAATGATGACCCATGAAACCTCAAGCTTTATAAGCATCTCAACACTATATACACACAACAAATCAGCTTCAAGTTACACAACATAAAACATATAACTTATCGAAATATAAGTAATTAACAAACCTAACTTCATCAGGGGCACCAATCTTCATCACCCAACAACCAATATCAACATCATTAGAGCTACATAAACATGAAAGAGATAAACTTTAAATCATTGTTTTTAACCAAAGATAGTAAGTAGTAAGTCATGAAAATCAAACACCTAAAATTGACCGCACTGCAAATCTACAATTATTCAAACCGCAGTTTTACGCCCCAATTTTTTCAATTAAAAATAAGAATGTAGCTGAAGTCAAGTGCAAAATAGTGTTCCTTTGGGCCTTTTGTTGGAATTGATCTAGACTAATAGGTGTGTTTATTCTTATCTTAGCCTTTGATCGGGTTAAATAGGCTTCACATAAAGTTCGGAGCGGATTCAGTGCACCAAGGTGCACTTGAACCACTCATATACAGGTCACGTGCACCATTAGTCGGAAGACGGAAGTTAACTTGATCTTTGGCCAGTCAAAGACGATAAAAACTGAGACCAAAGTTCCTAGTGCAGTAAAAAGTTAATTTTACTACTGAATCTTCGATCATGACTCTCTCACCTCCTTCCATTATTCATCATCACCTGTGTCAAACTACTCAGACCTAACCTGACCAAATAGCCATTATTGATCACCAACCCACTTTCATATAGACTCAAATTTTGAACCTTTATTCATCTTCTGGGTATTGCCTCTCAAAGGGATCGGTTTTCCAATTCCAACTCCGACTGAGTATCGACTTGCTCAATGGCAGCATCGTTCATCAACATCTATGTTATCGGGATCTATGGCGGCATCACAGATCCAACCCATCTGAGTTCATGATTGTGGGGGTGACTGTGGGTTGTCTTATAGTGAGAGTGGGTGGCTGAGGGTGGTCTTTTAGGGAGAAGGGAATAAAGGGATGATTGTGGGAGAGTGGGTGGCTGAGGTTTTTTCTGGAAAATAGAGCGGCTGAGGCTTGAGAGAATTCTAGAGACAGAGATGATAGAGATGACGTGTTCGTTTTGGTTTTGGTTAATGTGTGTGTGTATTTTTTTTTTTTCATTTTGTAGAAAAAAAAATTAAGGTAGTACAGTAAATAGAAAAATAAGGATGTTAATTAAAAATAAAGCTTTCTAATTTGTAACTAAATTTAGAGAACACCTATTTTTCATTAATTATAAATTCATAACAACAATTTAAAGCAAGCACTAAATCCCTAAATTCAATCTCTTATCTGATTCTTCTCATTATTGTCTCACTATCGTCCGTTAATTTAATTTTAATTTTAGTCCATGTAGCTTATTGGCGTCTCACACCATATCATAAGGATCTCATCACACAAAGACTTTGGTAAAGAACGGAGATATAATTTCAAGTGGGTTCGAACTTGCTTATATATAATTATGAACCTAACATGTGTACCCCCTCTCCTCTAATATTTCCCTCTATTTTCATTTTTAATTTGTATAAAATAATGTATTTGTTGATGGACAGTGGGTAGCTCGATCTTACGAGAGTTCGGGTTGTTAAGTCGTGACTTAAATTGTATATATGAACGTTTTCTTTTATTATAAAACTCACACATTTTAGTATAATATAAATAATGAGTAGATTTTCATCAAGGATGTAGTGTGTAGTTATAAGAAAAAATTGTAACGTGTAGTTTATAATTATTATTATTATTATTATTTTTTAAAGGCCTTTTGCCATATACAAGCTAGCCAACTAGTTATATGAAAACCTGCATCTTCTAAATCATTGAGTTTAGATTAAATAGGTCATGCAATATGATCGTTGGATATGAGAAAGGAAAAAAAAATTATATATATATATATATATGGATATTGCAAAAATAAAAATTTGTTTTCGTCTTCAGTTTGACATTGTTCCATGTAGTCGATCATTATGCACTAAACAATTCGTATTTGTAATTAACAAACCATGATTATGAATACCCAGATGATAATGAATTTGGCTATAAGTTTCAGAACTAATATACTTCGCCTATAGTAAACTATTGATAAACTCACATGTGAAGATGTCGATATGTGACCGAAACATTTGTTTAAATGATGGTTAGTTTCGTATTATGAAGCTAACCGGTTAGCTCTAAAGCGCCTATTTTATAATTAAGTAACAAAAGTGTTTAAATAAAGAAAAAAATTTATTAAAAAACATTTGTTATTTAATGATATTATATTGAAATATTTGTTTTCAAAAATGTATTTTTTGTATTTTTTTCTTTATAAAAAAAGCTATTTAGTTTGTTTTAAGTCTTATCGAAGTTCATTAAGGAAATAAAAAACTCAATAAAAAAAATAAATAAAAAAGCAATCTATAAGAAAAAAGGAAATAAAAAGCAATTAAATAATTGTTTCCAAAATAAAAGAGATGGTAAAAGCATATGAAGCCAAAATACTAGCAGAAGTGCATAACCCTATTTGAACAGAAACCATTTCCAGATCTGCTTCTTCTTCCTTCCGATCTTCATTCATTGCTTCCATTGTTTTTCTAATTTAACCCACAACAATTAAATCGAACCATGACGTTGCTTCCCCATCTTCATTCCTTCCGATCTTCATTGCTTCCATTGTTTTTCTAATCTCAACCTTAGATGTACTTCCGGTAGTCGCCATCGCCGGTGGCCTTGATATCCGATCAAATCGCGACTCCATATATGATGAAATCTCCGCCGTTACTTCGATAGCCATCGTCATCGCTACCCTCCTCCTCTACGAATCATACCCTTTTGATTTTCATTTACCCCCAAAAGTCCAAAAACCAGATAACTTGTCAACATCTATATTTTACCTACGATGGGTAAATTTGATCTGTTGAGTAAACATTTACGAGTATTTATGAGTGTTGACCATGTTTTTCTTTTTTTAATTCTCTTAACAGCGTTAGTATTGGAGTTAATGTCATGTAAGGGGTTAGATCAAACGAACGGCTGAGATTAAATTTTGATACTTGGTAAAGAACTTCCGCGTAAAGTTCACGTCTAACCCAACCTAATTTTATCCTGATGAATGCATATTTTAACCCAACCCCCATCCAACCTATTTAATTACACAATTGCTGCATTTGCCCCGGCTCGCCCACTCTCATCAGTCATCACTTCAGACCTTCCCAAATTGTCGTCAACTTCTCGTCAAAATGTCGGGACGTGGCATCCGCGACGCCGTCACCAACACCGAGCACGCCCGTCGGAAAACCGTCACGGCCATGGACGTCGTCTACGCCCTCAAGTGCCAGGGCCGCACCCTTTACGGCGTCGGAGGCTAATTCCGTAACTTCACACCCCAAAATCGAATCTTTCAGACTTCCCGATCTCGCTTTGTAATTGTTTCACCGATCCAATATAGCTTTGCCGTCGTCTCCCTGTTGTTTTGTCCACCAGCTGCTGTGATGTCCATTTCAATCAAAAAATCAATTATTTTTGTTTCTTTTCGTAATTAAAAATTCATGGTGGGAAAAATGAAATTAGTAATTGAAAAGCGTGCGACCCAACGGCTCATGAGAACCGCTAAAAAATCCGACGTGGAAAATAATCATCAGCAGGGCCCCACCGTAAAAAGAGGTTAAAGGCGGCCGGGGGACACCGCACGGAGGAGGAGGCACACATCGTTTTCTCTCTCTTTCTCTAAATGCCCGGTTTTCTTCTTTATCGCTCTCCTCAGAGAGCCAACCGATTCCCAGTGGCATTTTCGTAAATATTCCAGAGCCATGGGCATTTCCTGCGACGAAGACGTCGTGATAATCCAGCAGGGGAAGAGCCCCGGCGACCCGACCGTCGTGACAGTCAATTGTCCCGACGAGCCCGGGCTCGGCTGCGACCTCTGCAGGATCGTGCTTCAATTTGGGCTTTGTATTAGCAAAGGAGGTAATAGTAATTAACCAACATTGTAGTGATTTTTTTTGGAATTATGGGATTGGATGGGGACTGATTTGTAATTTTTGGGGTGGTGGTGGTAGATTTCACGACGGACGGGAGGTGGTGCTATATAGTGTTGTGGGTGGTGCCGAACGAGAGCTCGATGAAGGTGGATTGGGAGAGCTTGAAGGAGAGGCTCCTGTCGGCGTGTCCGTCTTCGTGTTTCTATAAGGTTTACCTGAATATTCAGACCAGTGCTCCGTCGCCGTCGCCGGTTTACTTGTTGAAGTTTTGGTGCTTTGACCAGAGGGGGTCTCTGCATGGTGAGAGTTGTTGTGATAGCGTTTTTGTCATTTGTGTTTGTTTGTTTGGTTGGTTTTGAGTGATGAAGATGGTGTTGTTGATTTGTGTAGATGTTACTAAGGTGCTGTGTGAGCTTGAGATTCTGATTCAGAGAGTGAAAGTTATGCCAACACCGGATGGGAGGGTTTTGGACCTGTTCTTCATCACTGATTGCTTGTAAGTATTTGCCTGCAAGGATTGAACCTCTCGGTTTTTTGAATTTGCATAATTTGTGGTTGTGTATTGGTAACTCGTCATTATCATGATTTGTGGTTGGGTAGTTTTCGGTTAGTGACTTTTAGTACATTGAATTTAGATGCTTAGTTGTGGTGGCTCTTTTCTGATGTGACATTTTGGAGATACTTACTTATGCCCTAATATGGTACAATGAATTAGGTTGGCAAATCATCCAAAGATTTGTCTAATCATGTTTTATATTTGATCATCCCATAGTCGCTTTCATGTTGCTTAGTGTAAATTATCTGGACTGACATTTCTTTGCTCACATTTTGAATTTTTGGGAAAAGTTTGTTGCAACTTGCAACTAGATATGTGATCTTATTGATTGCCCCAACTTTAGTTTCAGTGACTGATAAAAGACTAGTCTTTGAAATATCACAATCATGCTGCAATGAAATAGTATTGTTCAGTTATACATCCCAACAGTGTTTAGCACCCTGGTAACATATAATTTTTCAGAGATTTGCTGCACACACAAGAAAGGAGAGATCATATATGTGAACATCTGATGGCTGCCCTAGGAGAGTATTGCATCACCTGTGAGGTTCAGTTGGCAGGGCCTGAATATGAAAGTTTGCAGGGAAATTATTCTCTTCCGTCAGCTATTGCTGAAGAGTTATTTAGCTATCTGCCAACAGATGACAAGGCTTCTTCAAAAGCTCTCAGCCCGAGTTCGGCAACTTTGAAAAACACAAGTATTATGGTGGATAATACACTGAGCCCTGTTCATACATTGCTGAAAATACAATGTGTGGATCAGAAAGGCCTCTTTTATGACATACTAAGGACGTCCAAGGATTGCAACATTCAGGTACTTGTGACAGCTACTTTAGAATTGGCTATGCTAGGTACAATTATTTCCCTTGCACTAGTCAGAATCTGATAAAGAAAGTATCTTAGTTGTCCTCTTCAGGGCACAGTACTAAACCTATTCAATGTTGCTTTTATGTTCTTCTACTAGGCTAAAGTTTTTAAAAACTTATAATCATATTTGCAACTAGAAATCTCCTGATGTAAGTCTGTTATTTTCATAAAGATTTCCTATGGTAGATTCTCATCTACTGTGAAAGGCATCCGAAACTTGGAACTGTTTATACAGCACAAGGATGGGAAAAAGATTTTAGATCCTGAAAGACAGGTTGCATTGTGTTCTCGGTTGAAAGAGCAGATGCTTCACCCACTGAGAGTGATTGTTGCCAACAAGGGTCCGGATACTGAACTCCTAGTCGCTAATCCAGTTGAGTTATCTGGAAAAGGACGGCCCCTCGTCTTTCATGATGTTACTCTTGCACTGAAAAAGTTGGGATTATCCATTTTCTTGGTAAGAACTTGTGCTGGTTTATTCAGTATATTGCTATTTATTTTTCTTATGAGTACCAAGATTCTCATTCTGATAGTTGTTGATGTGTAGGCTGAAATTGTAAGGCATGCGACTCAAGATTGCCAGTGGGAAGTCTATAGGTTTCTTTTGGATGATAGTCGTGAATTTCCTTTGGGGAGCACAGAAGCTAGAAATAAGATCGAACAAAGAGTTAGAAGAACATTAATGGGATGGTGAGCTGTTACATCTGCTACTCTTTTGATGATTTGCAGTAGTGATCCAGTAAGTTTGGCTTACAACAATTCTCGTATCAGAATGATTATAGTTATCTGCAGCAATGTCATGTAGAGTCTACTGGCTAATAATTAAGCAGTAGGAAGTCCGTAGTTGTGTGCTAAGACACTTTTCTGAGACTACAGAACTATGTTTATCTTGAGCCGCAAGGCGCGTCGCTTGAATGTGCAACTTTTGTTATATGTTTCAGACATCTGTATATGTTTCCCTTTATTTTTATCTTGTGCAAGAACTGACATCCTAGTTCTGTAACTTCTGTATACTTGCAAGTTTGGAACACATGCATGTTGTATTTTTATCTTCAAGTGCTTTCTTCTTCACATCTTTCACAAGTAGACCTATATTGATTTGAAGAGATTTAAGCAAAGATTAAACTCAATGAAAATTACTCTTGCAACCAGTGGCGGAACCAGGATTGTACAATGGGTATGACTAATTTTGTATGGACACAAGAAATTTTGTTTGAGGTTTGTAACCCAGTGGGAGGCTCATCCTCACGCCTTTACTTTATTTATTCAAACCATACAACAGGGGGGACATAAAACCAAAACCCAGTACATTTAAAATGACAACAATAGATACTAAGCAAAGTCTACTCTCCGACGCCCTAACTTTTCAAACTCTTCAATTACAGAATCATTTTCAATACTATATGCAAGCTCTTTTTCAATGTAAAGAACCATCAAATCATCAAGAAAGTCATCTTCCATCTTGTTTCTAAGTTTTTTTTTCAAGATGTTCATAGATGAAAATGCTCTTTCTGTGGTTGCTGTAGATACTGGTAGAGTTAACACAAGACAAATCAACCTATATATCATAAGAAAAAATGCAGCCTTTCTTGATTCAATTAACCGCCGACAAAATTATATACTCATTCTCCCAAAAGAATTCAAAAACGCATCAAAATTACCAGCATTGGATGAAGTACTACTCTCATCATGACCTCTAAACGCACATCCTTGATGTGCCAACAACCTTGCGCTCTCTATACTAGCAATAAGCCGAAGTCGGTTATCTGCTACTTCTCTTGCGGATTGGGTGCTAATCACTCTCTCAATATGCCTAGTTGGGTTTCTTAGAATAGTCCACTGGTGCATACATGTATTATGTGGAGAATTGAGTAATCCCACATGATGAAAAAAGCCAGACCTTTTTGACTTGGCATTCTTCCAACCATTAAACCGATCCTTTGTGAATGCTGGATGATGGGAAGGATAACTATCAAATAAGAAACAAGGGAAACAATATGTTTTGTCTAACTCAACAGAATACTCAAGCCACTGCCAACTCCTATACCATTTCTTACAAAAGTTTCGGCCTTGAACTCCATCCCAAGAAGAAGGATAGCTTGCTAAAACAGGTTGATACGGTCCTAAAACCATATAAGCTCTTCTAATACAATCACGCAAATTTTGAGGATAACTGCATATTGGTTTTCTTATTCCCGGATCACGTTCAAGAGCAGTGATATCAAAATTGTTGTCTATCCCAATTCTATCACTATGACACTCTACAGATGGAGACTCTTCTTGTGGAATAGATGGGGACTCTTCTAACATAACATCATTCACATAATCAACATCCACATTTCTACTTCCGGTTTCACTTCTAATTCCACTTCCACTTCCACTCTCACTAGTTGCATCATTTTTATACCATGAAAGCAGATTTTTGAACCGTTTAGGCTTTGGTTTATCTGTCATTATGCTCAATATGACAATACATATTACCTATAACAATATATGTATATCAGTACTATAATTCTATAAAAGTATAACACACAAACAAGAGTCAGCAAACCCTCAACAAAATAATCTCAAATTCCCAATCCTCCACAAAGTTCAATCAACAATTCAACAAACTAATCCCAATCCTTAAGAGATCATACATGTAGATTTCTCACGCAGTCGCTTTGAAGTTCCGACGAAACTCCTTAGGACTGAGATCGGGACGTCGCTTTGAAGACTTGAAGTTCGAGAAGCGAGTCAAGTGACGCTTCGCGAGTCCGTGTGGAGGAGCTCGTCCTCCTCAGCGTCGGTTATGGTAGAGGCGACGGCAGAGCCACGGAGGAGAGGAGGAGAAGGAGAGAAAGCAGGAGGATTGGAGGAAGAGTCCCGAAGAGAGCGACAGAGACACAGAGTCACAGAGGTGATGATGAATGATAGGCTGCACTGCTGCAGTTTGGTTTGAGGAATAAATGGGCTAATTTTAGTTGTGGACTTGTGGGCTATTTTCTATGTAGTGGGTTAATTTGGGTTGTGGCCTTGTGGGCTTTTTGCCATTTAGTAGGCTAATTTGGGATTTTGGATATGACTAATATTCTTATAGGCTAATATTCTTATATATCAGCTGTTGCTTTAGTTAATTGTGGGTATGGCTATAGCCTAGATAGCCACTATAATGCTTTCGCCACTGCTTGCAACCCAGCAGTCAGCAGAACATCAAAAATTTATGTAACAACCTGAAGTTGTTGGCACCATTTGCTACCCAAAAATAAATAATCAAATAGAGCGTCATGTTCTGGCATAATGGTAGCGCTAAATTACTAATTCACTCGTTGGTTTTGTGTTGTTACCTTCAAAGTTCAAACATTCAGTCTTTGATGAATTTTCAGTTTTCACACAGCGTCATGTTATTTAATTAATTTGATGATACGTTGTTGTTGTTGTTGTTTTTATTTATTTATTTATTTTAATTTTATTTTTTATGGAGAAAGAAATATATTAGATAGAGAAGCCTGTAGGCAAGGTTCTAAAAGGCGCCGCCTAGGCTATAGGCGAAGCAAAGCCGCTCGGATTTTCACCGAGTCGTTCAAGTGAGGCGGTCAACCGCCTAAGGACCACCCAGGCGAAGCAGGCGTGTCTGAGGCGGCCTTGGACCAGGCGAAACAGGCGGGTAAGAAAACCACCGTCCAACCTCGATCTTCGCCGCTGCTTCTTAGCTTTTTGGAGAGAGAGAGAGAGAGATTTGCGCATCGATCTACCAGACCTCCGCTATATTCGAACCAGACCTCGTCGGACCAGCCTCCGATCGACGATGGTTTGAACCAGACCTCGTCGAAGCGGCAACCAACCACAGATTGACAAAAGATTCAGAGTTTCGGACTAGATCTCGTTGGCGGACGAGAGAGAGAGAGAACAATATGTCTTACTTTATCTTGTCCCAAATATTGCCGAAGTCCAAAACCGCCATCGGAGGAATCCGGTTCACTTCCGATTGGCTCCGAATTGGTCACAGTGAAAGAGAGTGAAGAAATTTACAGAGACTTACTGAGAGAGAGAGAGGGAGAGAGAGAGATTAGATATTTGTTTTAGCCTTTTAGGGCAGATTCGTCATTTTGGTATTTTGGTATTATCTTATTTAACTCTTATAAATATTATATATATATATATTAATTAAATAGGGAAAAAAAAAGTAAATCGCCTAGTCCCCGCCTAGGCTGTCCAGACGCTAGGCTATGGGTAGCTGCCCGCCTAGCGCCTAACGCCTTTTAGACCATTGCCTCTAGGGCATCCACAATATATTTACATTGTCGAAAAGGAAGGCATTAGCAGCCTCCATTGGAACCCTATTGGTTCAAGATCGAATATTATTACAAGAGTTACCTAGATTAGCAAGACCACTTTGATGATATGATGTGCTGGAAAAGATTATACTGCTGTGAAGCGAAGTTCATATTCACCTAAACAAGAAGTAACTCAACATGTATCTGCTTTGATAAATGGGTTCCTAGACCCTCTCTGTTCAAAACCTGCTCTAATAAATGGATTCCTAGACCCTCTCTGTTCAAAATCTGGAGTCCAACGACCCTCAATTCCTCTGCTACTGTGAATGAATTATTTCTGCCTTCTGGTGAATGGAAGATTCCTCTCATTTACAACACTTTGAACAAAGATGAAACAGACCTTATCATCGGTATTCCAACGGGAAAGAGGAATGAGAGTGATCAGTGGAGATGGTTTTTTGGAAAAAATGGTAGGTACACTGTAAATTCTGGCTAGAAGCTCGCAGTGGAGACGGAGAAAACTCTCTCAAATATCGGTGAAGCTTCAAGTAATGAAGCTAATAGGAAGTTCTGGAGAGTTATGTGGGGATTTCAAATTCCCAATAAGATCAAGTTTTTTTTGTGTGGAGAGCAGTCCATGACATCCTTCCAAGCTCCTTTAATCTTTATCAAAGAAAGATTACAAATAACCCTTGTTGCTCCAGATGTGGTACTAAAGCTGAGACAACTTTTCATGCTCTATGGGAGTGTGAATTTAGCCAGAGGGTTCGGAAGAAATCCATTTGGAAAGATTCTGGAAAGAGTCGCTCTTTTTTTGCTAGTTGGTGTGAAGAGTTGGTTCGTCATGTGCCCAAGGATGAGATGGAATTATTTGCTTATGTAACTTGGCAGCTTTGGACGTTGAGAAATGACCATCTTCATGGTAAAATTAATTATCAAACTCCAGGCTGCATTATCTCTAAAGTTTGTTCCCTTTTCGGTGAGTTTAAGGAGGCTAACAAAATCAAGGGGCTGCATAAAGTGAATAGAGAGTGTAACTGGGAACCTCCATGTGAAGGTGTGTACAAATTAAATACTGATGGTGCAGTGAATCTTAAAAATGGAAGAAGAGGGCTTGGTGCTGTGATCCGAAACGAGAAAGGAGAGCTTATGGGAGCTTCTGCTCAACAGGTTGTAGGTACGTTCTCTCCATTGGTAACTGAGCTTATGGCACTAAAAGCGGGTCTATGCTTTGCTATTGATTTGAGAACCCTTCTTGTGGTAGTTGAAATGGACTGCACAGAGGCGGTGAGTCTTATCAATGCCTCCGATACTTGTATCGCTGGGGAGGGTTTCTTAGTTGAAGAAGTGAAGTCTCTGCTAAAATGTTGTAGTGCAAGTTGTGTCACCTTCAAACCCCGGGAATGCAACAAGGTTGCTCATGGTTTAGCTAAATTCATTTTGTATGAAAATGAGAATATGTTCTGTATTGAGCATGGGCCGGAATGGCTTATGGAATTGGTGAAAATCGATTCTGATGTTTGTAACATTTCCTCCAATTAATGAATGGTTACTTTTCTTGATAAAAAAACAAGAAGCAACTCTATACGCCCATACACAATGAGTCGATGACTAAACAAGAAATCATATTTGAGATCATTGTTCTCTATGTAAATGTAGAGATTTTGATACACAAGATTGATACTGAGACCTATCAAGGATTGTGCAAATCCCACTATTTATTCTTAGTTTTATTTTGAACCTTCCAACATGTCTCATAAGATCATACTAGCTAGAATAGTTTTCCAAATAGCTAGATAGCACAGAATCGTTATTATCCTTCAGTAAGTTGGTGAGAGATATCATCACCTATATATCAACATTACCAAAAAATGGTTCTTGGGCGACGAAAAAAAAAAAACCGGGCGACGATTTTTTTTTTCGTCGCCTAATAGGGCACTTAGGCGACGATTTTTTTTTCGTCGCCTAAGGAAAAAAAATCGTCGCCTAAGTTTACTCTTAGGTGACGAAAAAAAAATCGTCGCCTAAAAATAAATTTCGTTGGCCAAAATATAAACTAGGGCGACGAAATAATATTTCGTCGCCTAAGATATAAATATCGTCGCCTAAGTTTTTTATCCTTAGGCGACGAAACTCAAATATTTCGTCGCCCAAGATGTTTTAATTCTTAGGCGACGAAAATCAAATATTTCGTCGCCCAAGATTCTTCTATATATTGGAAGTCCAGGATAGAAGAATGAAAACTTTGAAAATTTGAAACAGAAATTTCTCTAGTTCTTCAAATCGTTCGGTGTTGTGGAAACCTGTCCATACATAGTTTGTGGAGCTACTCCCAGGTACGTACATATGCATATATATGCACATATATATATATGCATATGTATATATTGATTTTCAGTTTTATTTGAGTTGAATTAATGATATATATATATATATATGCATAGAGTTTGTTCCAAGCTGAGTAAGGGGCCGTTCTGTCATAGATATGGTTCACAGGTTTGTTTAACTGGATCTCAAGATCACAAACTGACCACTCTTCTCGGTGAAGGGGTCGATAGGGGTTCGCCTCCGTGATCACAAACGAGTCCTGCCTGGTTCCTGTAGGGGGTTCGCCCTCCGTGACATTGACACTTGCCTTCTGAAACCACGGAATCCGCTCGAACTAGATATATATAATTAATAATTAGTATGTTGTATTACATTAATATATATATAAAAAAGATATGTTCATTAAATATTGATTTATATATGTGCTATTTTCAGGATATGGATAAGAGTTGGATTTCTCTTCCAAGATATCACAGAAAATATGCTGAAGGAGTTTGGGATTTTATGCAATATGCGCAGGCCAATGCTGACGGGAGTGGCATGTTCTATTGCCCGTGCAAGATGTGTAAGTGTCGCAGTGATATGCATCGATTTCCGTTTGATACAGTATGGGACCACCTGAAGAGTAACAGATTCTGGGAACGTTACACATGTTGGATATATCACGGTGAAACCTCATCACGCCCGCATGATCATGGACAGTTTTATCAGACGGGCAGTACATCCAACGATCCAACAACGGCCTTCATCAACGACATGTTTCCTCATGACAGCGGTGTATGCCCTGAACGACAGGACATTCCGCAGGCGCCGATGCAGGCCGTCCCTAGAGGTGTCAACAATGCCGGTATAGCCAAGTACAACAGACTTATTGCTTTCCAACAGACCCCTCTGTGCCCAGGTCATGAGAAGACCGTTCTTCAGTGTGTGATGGAGGTGATGCATATCAAGGTTGACACAAAATCGACCGTGACGGCTGTTGATAGGTATCTACAGTACGCTGCTTCGCTCCTGCCCGACGGTCATCGTCATCCCACCACGCATCATAAGGTCCGTCGTATCTTGAGAGATCTCGGGCTTTCCTACATCAAGATCCATGCATGCAGATATGACTGCGTTCTATTCTGGGGTAAAGATGCAGACGGTAATGACCTTGAAGGCCTTCATCGTTGTCCGGTATGTGGGACCGACAGGTATAAGCGGACTCCCGCAGGTAACAGGAAACCTGTTAAGGTACTTCGCTATTTCCCGTTGAGGGATAGGCTGGAGCGGTTGTACATGTCTTCAAAGACGGCCGAAGCTATGAGATGGCATGCTGTGAGGGAGGTGCATGAGGAAGACCTCATGGTACACCCTGCTGACGGGGAGGCGTGGAAGCATATAGACAGAGAGTTTCCTCATTTTGCTTCAGAGGTGAGGAATGTGAGGCTCGGGCTGTCATCCGACGGGTTCAACCCTTTTGGGACCATGAGTCTTTCGTACAGTATATGGCCGGTCATTTTGGTGCCTTACAACCTTCCTCCATGGATGTGCATGAAGAAGGAATACAACATGTTGACCTTGTTGATTCCGGGGCCCGGTTATCCAGGTATCTACTTTCCCTTCATATTGTATATATTGCTCTTGGTTCAATTTTTTCTCCATTTATTGTTTTTGTTCTATATTGTTGGTCATATATAGCCGTTATCTGAATTTGTTGTGGTTGTTGTTGTTGTTGTTATCCAGGGAAGTGTCTCGATGTGTATATGAGACCGCTGATTGAAGAGTGTAAATTGCTTTGGGAGGTTGGTCATCCCACTTATGACTCCCACAAAAATGAGATGTTCCAGATGCATGCCATGATTGTTGGTACCATCAGTGATTTTCCTGCACGTGGGATGTTGTCTGGCAACGTTGTTAGGGGATACAAGGCTTGTCCTGAGTGTCTTAGCTCCCAGGGGTGCAGCAATCATTGCAACAAGATAGTCCGGATGGGTCACCGTGCTTACCTACCACATGATCACCCCTGGCGGATAGATACCGGGGCATTTGATGGGACCGAAGAGAGAGGTGTGGAGCCGCATAGATGGTCGGGGGAAGAGATTTTAGCAGTGCTGGATGAGTATGATTTTGGGCAGCTCAGCAATCATCCCGATATTGTTGCCAGAATACCTGAAAGACCAGACAGGTACAAATTCTGGACACATAAGAGCATATTTTGAGAACTCCCGTACTGGAGTACGCTGTTGACCAGGCACTACCTAGATGTGATGCACATAGAGAAGAATGTCTGCGACAGTGTGGTAGGTACAGTGCTCAACTTGGAGGGGAAGACGAAAGACGGTCCTAAGGCACGCGTTGATCTTAAGAAAATGGGAATCAGAAAACATCTTTGGCTGAAAGAGGGGAAGAAAAAGATGCCTTGGGCTCCTTACACCGTGAAGCCTGATCAGAAGACCCAGATCTTAAGGTGGATGAGTTGTGTGACGTATCCCTCAGGCGTTGCAGGAAATATAGCCCGGTGTGTGAACTTGCGGGAGAATAAGATATACGGCTTGAAGAGTCATGACTGTCATATTCTGCTACAACGTCTCTTCCCTGTTTTCATTCGACCGTTCCTTCACCGTCAGGTAAATTTGTGGTTAAAATTACGGTTAACCTGCCGTTGTTGGATTTTATATTAAATTTGTGATGTGTGGTTGGCCAGGTTGTGGAGCCGTTAGTAGCGCTGTCAAGATTCTTCATGAAGTTATGCACAAGGGAAGTGAGAAAATCCGATCTCCGGGAAATGCAGGCAGACATCATATACATCATGTGTAAATTCGAGAGGATCTTTCCGCCAAATTTTTTCGATATCATGCCTCACCTGATGATCCATCTTCCCCAGCAATTGTTGCTTACTGGTCCAGTACACTTCACTTGGATGTATCCCATGGAAAGGTATGTTTTATTCACTTAGATCTCCAGAATACATATATGTACGTACATGTTCAATAACCATAACGTATAGTTTGCAATCTTATATTTACAGGCAACTTGGTGAGTACAAAGATTATGTCACTAATAAATCCGCGCCTGAAGGGTGTATAGCTGAAGCATATATTGCGCATGAATGCGTCACCTACATGAAGTTGTATTTAGGAGCGTCGTTGGGAGCTCCGCAAGCCATGGAGGAACATGCGCCGCGGTTCAATCTCTCTATAGTTTCCAGTGATGTCGAAGTTGGTGGAGCACGACTGTCCGCCGAGTATGCATTGTCGGATGAAGAGATAGCCATAGCGCACTGGTGGGTACTAATCAATTGTGAAGAAGTTAAATATTGGAAAGAGTTGCACCTATCTTTTCCGGAAGTTGATGGTGATCTCGAGTACCACAACATGACGTTCGCAAATTATTTTCGCATCTGGGTACGTAATTTAATCTTCCCTGTTATATATATATATATATATATATATATATCTAATTATTTTCTATTGCATAGATTTTCGGATATTTACAGTGTAACATCCGTTACAGATGGACATGATTAAATCTGATGATAATCCAAACTGGTCGCACAAACTATTACTTCTTGCGATGCAACCGCAACGGGTTAGAGTTTATCCCACTTGCACAGTGAATGGCGTCAAATTTGTATCTGAAGAGAGAGACAACAGACGAAGAACACAGAATTCTGGGGTGATGGCGAAAGGTCATGGCCTTGACTATTACGGTGTTCTCCATTCAGTGGTCGAACTGGTCTATGCGGAAGGCATGAAAGTGCATCTGTTCAAGTGTAGATGGTTTGATACAGGCGCACAGAGCATGAAGATGGATCAGTACGGCAATTTATCGGTCAACACTGCTACAAGCGCCTACGAAGATGACCCGTTTGTTTTTGCGACAACGGTAAAACAAATGTTTTATCTTGATGACCTTGCCAAGGGTGACTGACGCGAGCCTCCGGGGCGCATATATACGAGATACACGAGCAACAGGGGCCCGACGCAATTAAACCCTCTTTTGTATAGATGTAGCATAAAGTAAATGGGGTATCGTTCAGTCCGGAGACTCGTGGAGGGGTCTCTGCATCTAGAGTCGCTTAAAAGAGATGTTAGTAAACAAAACAGAAATAAATATTAACAAATATACACTTGGCACAAATCATTTAACGGGGGTTTTGATTTGGGGTTTCTAACATCCTAAAACGATAAATAAACACACGCACACACACTATATACACGTGACCGACTTCAACCAATCCATCCAAATAAATCATTCCAGAATAATGAACATGCAATTAATTACTTCAAATGCGTAACGGAAATATTATCATGCTTTGCGAAACTAAGTCCTAAGATACACCCGTCGAGGACATGCACTTAATCGGTTTTCCTTAATAGTTACTAGGTCAGAACGTCTAGGCCTAGAACATCTCATAAATTAAACACATAATGCCACGAGCAACTTACATGCAAAATCTACAAGTCATTAAGATGAAAACGGACTTAAACAAATTACTAAGTTTACAAACGTTGCCTAACTTTTCACATGCAAAGCACTTATCTCGGCCACTACAACATGGCCTTCACCACAACGGAATACTTCTAAACACGAAATAAACCTCTAGCACTACCAACCTGCAGAGTTAGTAATCACTTACGCACTAGATAAAGCTTTTAACACAAACCATAATATTAGAACCGAAAACACAAGATCATAAATAATTAAACTACACATTCAAATATTCTGGAAATTCAAACCCTCATGACTCAAACATCATTCGAATTTATAAAGAAAACATAGGAGTTCATGCACGAATTCGAAACCAAAGAAAACAAAACAAAAACAACAAAGAACCATTACAATTGGAATCGGCAAAGAGAGGCCAACTAGTTGTCGATTGCAAGGCTTTGGACTCGGCTGCTACTCTCCTCCTTGGCTCGGCCTTGGGGCAGAGGTCTTGACTCCTTAGGGCTCCTAAAGTGGTGCGACGGCAAGAGAAAGAGAGAGAGAACTTTTCAGAATTTTTCTGGATTGTGAAGTGGTCGATTCCTCTCTTCTAGTCCCTCCTATTTATATTGAATTGGTGAACCCCTAGCATTGCCGCAGCCCTTGGATCTCTCTTGATCTTGTGGCTGAAAACAAGTCCTAGTTACACAAGAGAAAACCACAAAATCGGTGGGATTCTCTTCTAGGTAGAATGGGATTCTCCTTCCTTAATTTTCTGATTTTTATCTTCTTGATTCTTCCACATTCTTCTATTAATTTCTGAGTTGGACTTGGACCTATTTTCCCTTGAATTATGGACTCCAAAATCGGCCAAGAAGTCCATGGATTGGGCTCTTATTTGCGCGGCAACAAGCTCTCCTAGTTGGATTAGGATTTGACTTTTTCTTCTTCGATTCCTTGTAGAAACAGGATTTCCTATTTGAAAGAGGTTTCCATGTCGACACAGGATCTCCATGATGAAATGGGAATCCTAGTTGAAGTAGGATTCCTCGAGCAAATAGAATTCTTCGTAATTTCTGCGACTTAAGCTCCTTTTCTTTGTTTGTGCGCAAATGACTCCTATAAGATAAAACATGTTAAAAATGGCATTATTAAGGAAATAACATAGCTAAATAGGGTAGGAAAATATACTAAGAACGTGGCATTTTATGCCTCTATCAGTGACGCGTGGAAAATAGCGAACATTGTGCATCCTCGAAACATTTACCGAGCGGCTACACTTGGAGTGACCATTCCAGGGCCAGAGGCTGATGCGTATCAGGAGCCGAACGCAGTTGGTATTCATGATGTAGCTACTGTTCGCGATAATAATGTTAAACATGGTCGAGTGCTCAGAATTCGTGACGAAGATTCAACCTTTATTGATGTTGATCCAAATGAAGAAACAAACGACGACTCTGACGACGAATTAAGGCATAGATTACCAGATATTAATTCCGATACCGAAGAAGACTCATCGGACGACTCAGATTACGAGCCTTAATTAGCTTAGTTATAATTGATCCTTAGCTTTGTAATTGTTGTCCAAATTCATATAAAGATATGCGGTCAAATTGTTGTCCAAACCCCTTAAAATAATATGTTTGTACTAAAAGAATATGTTTGTACTAATATGATTTTTAATTTTACTCTTGGGCGACGAATTTAATAAAAATCGTCGCCCAAGTACAATCTTGGCCGACGAATTGGCCCGTTTTCGTCGGCCAAGATAATCCGAATAATTAGAATAAAATAAAACACATTTAAATTTCTTTTAATTTTTTATTTTGGGCGACGAATTGAATAAAAATCGTCGCCCAAGTGTTATCTTGGCCGACGAATACAGGAAAATTCGTAAAATCGTCGCCCAAGTACAATCTTGGCCGACGAATTTCCCTAATTTCGTCGGCCAAGATAATCCGAATAATTAAAATAAATAAAGCACATTTAAATTGTAAGGTAATGTTTTTTATTTTTATATCCCCGTAAGAGTCTCGTCGATTGGAAACTATTCTCAGTTGAAGGTCCGGCCAGATTACGTGATTTGGATGGTCGAATAGCCGTTTCCGTCCGTTTAGGGGTTTGACCGCGCCGATTGACCGGACGGATCGAACCGTTATCTTTGTCAGATGGAGCTGAATTTTGTCCCACCTACGTAATTCGTTATGATGGTCATATCTGACGGTGGGTTTTCAGTTCCTCTTCTCCGATCACCAAACTCACGTTATATGTACTAATGTTGTATAACTTTTTTATATAAGTGTTGAGTTTAAGTGTCGTTTTGAAGACAACGTATACGTAGAGGCCTCAAACACAAAAAAGTCGTGAAATAAGATATGACCGGAACGGTGAAATACGTCAAACCGTGAAAAATGAAGATATTCCGGTAAAATTTATGTGCCGGTTGTTCCGGTCAACGAATTTCTCTTATTTCTACCTAGTGGTAGCCCTATCCCGGGTATTTATTTTTTACCAAATTTTTATAGCCCCGTAAGCTTCTTGTCGATCGGAAACTATTCTCAGTTGAAGGTCCGGCCAGATTACGTGATTTGGAGGGTCGAATAGCCGTTTCCGTCCGTTTAGGGGTTTGACCGCGCCGATTGACCGGACGGATCGAGCCCTTATCTTTGTCAGATGGAGCTGAATTTTTTCCCACCCACGTAATTCATTATTCTCGTCATATCTGACGGTGGGTTTTCAGTTCCTCTTCTCCGATCACCAAAATCACGATATTCTGAATTCCATGATAGAAACCTTGGCCGACGATTTTCTTCATCTTGGGCGACGATGTTTATCTTGGGCGACGATATTTATGGTCAAGAAAATCGTCGCCCAAGTAGACTCTTGGCCGACGATGTTCTTCATCTTGGGCGACGACATTTATAGTGAAGAACATCGTCGCCTAAGTAGACTATTTTGGGCGACGATTTTCAAAAAACAGGGCGACGATTTTTTAATTCGTCGGCCAAGAGACTCTTGGCCGACGATTTTTAAAAAAGGCGGGCGACGATTTTTCCAAAATCGTCGCCCAAGAACGCCACTATAAAAGGCAAAAATTCGGAACCCTAACCATTTCTTCAGCCGCCAACGAATTTCTCTCTCCGAAAATCCTCTCTCTGCCTCTGCCCTCTCTCTCTCCCTCTCTCCGACCTGGACCCCAATTCGGAACCCCGACCCCGACTAAAACGCCACTATTAAGGTATAACCCTAAAACCCTAAATTGGTTTTAATTGTTGTTGTTGTGATAATTAATGTAAATTGTTGTTGTTGTGATAATTGTAAATTGTAAATTGTTGTTGTTGTGATTGTGATAATTGTAAATTGTGATGTAAATTATGGTAAATTGTGATGTAAATAATAATTGTAAAATATTAGGGTTTACGGTTTAGGGTTTAGGGTTTAGGATTTGTGGAAATAATTTGCAAATTTATTGTAAATGATTAAATAATTTTTGTAATGTAATAATTGCGAATTAATGTAAATAATTTGTTATGTGAATAAAAAAAATAATAAATCCTTTAATAACTATTAATTTCGAAGAGTGCTATTTTTGTTAATAAAATTTTTAAAAATTTATGGTTATTTTTTGTGAACTTAATTATAAGACGGTAAAATATTTTTAATAAATTTATGGTTATTTTAAACAGGATGGCCATGAGGAGAACTTCTGGACAACGTTCGGGTGCGAGGAGCCAAGACGGCTCGGACGGTACCTCAAACAACCCGTCGGAATCACCGTCTTACGGGTTTCCGTGGCAGTTGACGGCCCGACATGCGGCGCTTATGGGTGGCGTGAGCGGCTCGGGTTCTGTTGGGCAGTCGGGTCCCGCAGCGACGGCTGCTCGTCATCCACCCATACTTCGCCGGTCGCGATCCCGCAGCGACTCCCCCACACAGTCGTCCCCGACCGACGGTGATGGCGGGTCATCCGGGGTCCCTATGGTGCCATCCGGCCTCTTCCTTCCTCCGACGATACCGGCGATACCTCGCGTCGATGAGGAGGGTCGACCGATTCGGGAGCAGCTCCCGCATGTGGCACCGCACGAGGCCTATATCTACCGGGAGTTTCCCACGCCTCTTCATCCCGTGAGGGTCTCCGAGCAGGCGGACGGAGACGAATCCGTCGGCTCAGCCTCATCCTCAGGTAATTTATTATTACTTTTTTGTCGATTTTAATTTTTTTAATGTAAAAATGTATTATTAATATTAAATTTGATTCACAATGTCACAGCTGCCGGAACGAGAAGACGGAACAGGAGAGGCACCGTCAGCAACAAGGGACTCGATAGGGCGGTCGAGTCCGCTGGACGGATCGCCATCCCGTTTTCCAACGGGAAACCGGTGGACGCCGCGTTGGGAAACCGGTACACGCGCGCCGCGGGAGGCACCATCCGCTCCAAACTCCCAATGTTGTGGGGAGTCTGGAGCCAGGTTCCTAATGGAGTAAAGGAGATGCTCCATCAGTCGATGTCGGTGAGTTTACTCGATCAATTACTATTTTTTTAACTAATAAATTATTTAATTATCGAAAAAAATACTAACAAGTGGTAATGCAGCAATGGTTTGTGGTTCCCGATGAGGGACGTGACTGGGCGGAAAAGGCCCATAGGGAGAGGTACCTTTATTGAATAATTTATTAAATTTTATTTTTTTAATAATATATTTAATATTTTTTTTGTATATGTAGGTTCAAGGAGTGGAAGCACGACCTCCGGGAACACTGGAAGAAGTACGGGAGCGACCGTTCGGGTACCCCGAAGGAGTTTGAGTATCGGGAGTACGAGTGGCGGTGGCTTCTTGTCACGCAGTTCAACGACCCTCACAAACAGGTAATTTGTAAACAAATTTGAATATTTAATTAGTGAATTAATTATAATTGTATGTTTTTAAATATTTACTAACGATAATTTTTTTTTGAAGCACCTCGCCCGGGTGAACGCTGAGAACTGGCAACAGAACACAACCAACCATCGTGCCGGTTCGAGGCCGTTTTCGGCCATCATGGACGACGTGCGGCGAGAGCGGCCAGAGGAGAACCCCTATGTGGGGACCTTTCAGAGGGCATATCCTCATTCTGAGGAGGATCTTGTAAGTTTAATTATATTTTCTAATTTTTAATTTTAATTACATTTTATTAAATGTATATTAATATATTTTTATAATATATCCAATTAGGCGAGGGTGAGGGAGGCGGAGCAAGAGGTCATGAGAGGCATGGTGAATGACACATTTCCAGGCACGGCAGAGGATGACATGTCAGAGGCCATGTCCAGGATCGACACTTCAGATCCTACCGTTGGGGCGCGGATTATGGCCACTGCCTTCACGCAACGTTCCAACACCTACTACTGCCGGGGTATGGGAGACGCTGGAAAGGGGATCCTGAAGACGACTCTAGGATTTCAGCGCAAGGGAGCCGCCAGAGCCTCAAGCAGCAACAGCCAGACCACTCGGCTACAGGATCAGTTCGCAAGTCTACAGTCTGAGCTGGAAGCCCAAAGAGCGAGGAAGTCTGAGCTGGAAGCCCAAAGAGCGAGGGAGATGGCGGCGATGGCGGAATCATATGCGGCTTCCACGGTTGCGCATATGGAGCGGGTGAATGAAGTCACCAATGCCAACCAGGCGGCTATGGGACAGTGGATGGCTGCCTACATCGCTGCACATGCGGCCGGACAGCCGTTTCCGCCTATGCCTACGCCTATACCATTACCTCAGTGACCCCACCCTCAGTGGCCCAGCCTCAGCAGCAGCCTCCTCAGCCTGACCAGCCGCCGCCTCAGCCTCAGGACCCTCCGAACGGGAATGATGAGATAGATTTCGGGTTTCTCGATCTATAGGCAGATAGACTGAATTTTTGTAATAAATTATTTATAAATTTATAAATTTGGGTTATTTTTAATTAAATTTTAGTATTACAAAAATTTAAAGAAATGCCGAAAAAAAAAATTCCAGCAAAAATTTAAAAAACATGATTTATATATTTAAAAAAATTATTTAATTATTTTAAAAAAAAATTTAAATATATCTTAGGCGACGAAATTTCTAAATCGTCGCTTAATATCTTATAATCTTAGGCGACGAAAAAAAATATCGTCGCCTAAGATGTTGTGATCTTAGGCACGAAATATTTATTTTCGTCGCCCAAGACTATAAGATATTAAGCGACGAAAAATGTTTTCGTCGGTCAAGGTTTTAAATCTTGGGCGACGACTAATTTTTGGGCGACGAGAAGTATATTTTAGGCGACGAAATTATTATCGTCGCCTAAGAATGACTCTTGGGCGACGATGGAATCAATTTTCGTCGCCCAAGTTCTTGACCGACGCGGTTCTGGCGACGAAGTTTTGGCCGACGACATGTCGTCGCCTAAGTTCTTAGGCGACGAAATTTTTTAACAGGGCGACGATTTTTTTTCGTCGCCCAAGACCCATTTTCTGGTAGTGCAAGGATCCGAAACTGAATCCCATTATTATCCTTAATATAAAAAAAATTGAAAGGATTTTACATTCTTTTAAGTTTAGGGATTTCCCTGACTGATTCGTGTGATAAAGATCATCGTTATCACATTAAGTTAGGGATTTTCGATATCAAATCTACTGATCTAATAGTTGTTACGTACCCCAACTCTAACATTGTACTGTATTAATATTCCATCCATCAGAGTAGTACTCGTTAAACACTTAAACCCTAACCCTCTTCTCCCAGCTTTCTCTAATATAGCTCAAGTCCTGAGCCTCTCTCCTCTCATGGAGGCAGATACAATGACAGCAACTGCTATGGTGATTGTCCATCATTATTCAACAGTCATCTCTTTGTATAATTTACCCAAGGTGAAAATGCTACGGCCTCACTACTTCTGTGCCAATGTTGCCCCATGTGGTAAGTATCACTTCCTTCTTTAACTCTTACAGTAAGTGGCGTAGCCAGAAACTATCACTAAAAGGGTCAAAGTTTAAACAATAATACTATTGTCAGTTAAAAAAAAACAATAATAACATTAAATGACATACAAATGTATGAATTATTACATCAATAATTAAAAAAGACAAAAAGTAAGTCTCCCTAAAACAATTATAATTGTTCACGATGATTGTTCATATTTTAAAATCTTTTCATGATGGTTTCACCGTCAAATATATCTTTCTCGATATATGTAATCATGAACATGTCTCCCATTCGGTTTCACAAATCACTTATATAACCTTCATGGCAGAAAATGCTCTTTCTACAGCGACAATTGTAACTGGAAGAATCAATGTTAATGTTGTGAGCAAGTAAACTAACGGATAGACCTGGTTTTTTTGTTTCAACCATTTTTTCTCAAAGCTCACTAATTTCTTTCATTTCCTTTTTTCCAAAGTACCTTCATTGGATCTATTTCTTATTTGAGTAGCTTGAGATGCTATCAATTGATCTGTTGCTTTTCTTTTATAATACTTCTTGAGTTTTCATAATTTCAAATATTAAATTCTAAAAGTTTTGACTTGCTGTTAATTAGGAGAAATGTTTAAAGAACAAAAAAAACAAATTAAGTAGGGAAGGATTTAAAGAGAATGATAATAGACAAATAAATTGTAGAAGCTTGAATTTATAAAGATGCAAGTACAATGTAAATCATGAATCGACTAGGAAGACAAAAATGAATATAAATCTGACCAAATATAAGACGAAATCAAACTTCTTTCCTACTCCTATATTGATTAGCAAAATATATATATATATATATATATATATATTAAAAAGTAAAAAAACATGGGTTAGAACTTAAAAGTTTTTTTGTCGGCATGGGTGGAGTAGTACTCTTGTCCAAATCCAGACAAGATTTGGAAGGAGATTACTAAATATTTAAGACAAATCATGTACAGAAAGGTCAAATTTTGTTTCAAAGTGTAATATGCATATGTTGCCCGAGCCAAATGAAAGTTAGCTTGAAATGTCAGGGGGTTCAATTGAACCCTCTCGCCCCATTGTGCCTACGCCCTTACCTCTCATGGAGGCAGATGTAATGGTAGTGACTGCTATATGGATTATCGCTCATAATTCAACAGTCATCTATCTGTATAATTCACCGGTGGTGAAAATGCTACGGTGAAATTTTTGTGCAAAAGTTGCTCCAAAACGTGGTAAGAGATCAATCCATTTCCTTTTTGTTTATGGTTTAGGGCTTGTAAGTTTGTCATACCTTTACAAAGTCTATTGCTCAGAAAGTTTTAACTTGCAGAGTCTGTGTTCATGAACAATCTTCAACTGTATATATGCTCTTATCATTGTATGGAATCAGAAGTTTATAACATTATGTCTTCCATATGTAAAAATAAATTCTATTGTAGTTTATGCATTGGTACATATGAGATCTTGTCTTTCATCACATAGAGCTGACCTGATCTGATCCATTACTGAGTGATGAGTTGATAACACAAGACTTTTAATTGTGTGTGTGGAAGTGCAGGTATAGGCGTATAGCTAGCAATGGCTGGGCTGTTAGCTCGTCTCGTTCACCGGTGTGCGAATACACTGGATTCTTAAGGAGGATGGTTTGGGTCATTCAAAAACTTGTCTCTACAACCACAAAGTTAATCAGAAGCCAAATCGCTACGTTGTGAACACACTGGATTCTTAAGGACCGTTGAGTCGTAATCATGGATCTCACGCATGTTTGTCTCTTTGTTTTTAATAAGCAAATCCGTTTGCAAATTTATAAACTACGGAAAAGATGTTAGTCAACTACATTGATCATGTAAATGTTGTAACACTCATGAGATGTAATAGAGATTTATGTTTCAAATGTTTATCGATCGTGTAAGTGTTGTAAATTATTTATTTGATTTTCAAAAGCTTTTATCTTATAAAAGATGAGAGATGTAACACTAATGAAATCAACAATTAACGAAGCAAATCAGGTAACATTTCAAAGTGATACAAATACTTGGTGTCTAATAACACCATGCGAGAATACGTACATTTAAAAATTATACCATTACCATACGTAGGCACGACCAAAAGACACATGTCTATAGGCCGAGAAAAAGAAAAAAGCCCACATGTCCAAACGTTGTCGTTTTGGGATCCAAATGCAAATCACTTACGCAGTTATGCGTTACATGGAGGAAGGAAGTAAATACAAGACTGTCCGCCTCGAATCCCCAAATTTTCAATCGAGGGTTTCCCACTCATACTCTTCTTCATTCTGCGTCTCCACCCTTTTTATCTCTCATATGATATGATGACCTGGGTAAACTACTCCTCCTCAATAATCCATGTTGGCTCTGTTAATTTTTTGCAACTCAATTCTCTCCCATCAACCTAAGTTGCAATTTTGTTTGATGGGTCGAGATTTGGAAGATGCGGGTGTTTAGAAAAGGTTTAGTTTTAGATACATTGTGAAAATTGAGGTTGAAGAGTGAGATTCGTGGGGTGAAGTTTTCACGACAAGAACACTGAGAGAAGTTTGTAAATTTTGAGTCTATTTTTTAATGTTTCACGTGTTATGTTTGTGTGATTTTGGAATCTGTAAATCTCAGTGAACACCTTGTTTTACTGTTGAAATGGGTGAAATTGATGTGGTGTGGGTTTTTGTATTCTCTTTCTCCCATGTGAAAACCAGTGGTTGATAGGTTGATTGAACAATCTGTTTTTGGTTTTGGTGGTTTTGTTAGGGAGGTTGGAGATTTGATTGCTCGGGAGTGTGGTGCTTGTTCTGGAAATAAGTATACTATTTGTACTACAGTGTTTTAGTTATTTCAGTGAAGGTTTTACTTGGTTGTTTCGAATATGAGCCAAAGCCCGTCACGATCCAGGAGGTTCCGCAGCAGTGAACGTGCATCTTACCGTGATGCTCCATATCCTAGGGAGCGCCGTGTGAATAGGTATCCCAACACATTGTCTTTGAGTCTTTCGTGTTTTATGTGCTCATTTTTTTGCTTGTGTGTTTCTCTGAATGCTATAATGATAATTGATTAATCGTAGAACAACTGTTTGTTAACTTCTTGAAGACATCTGTTGTTTTGGTGTAAGATGTGCTGATGTTTAAGAGGATATAGTAGCTTCATGATTATATCTGCAAGAGTATTAGACTGTCAGGAGTTAAGATGTCCATATTGTTATCAAGGTAGATGACTGCTACACAAGAAAAGGTGCATCACAGTTTGACAGACTTGGTGTAGGAGACTGGTTGTGATGTAAATATTTGTTGTGAAATAAATTCAACTGCTACATTAGCTTCATATCATTCATATCATTTATTGAAACATATGGTTTTGTTCCCCTGGTGCTGAGTATCACTTCTGGTGCTTAGGAAGTGCATTACAATAGTGTTTGAGAGGCAAAAATGCGGAAAATACATAACATCAGTGTCTTGGTGTGCTTATGTGATCTGAATAATGGGTAAATTGTCCAGTTACAGTTTGATGCTTCGTCAAATAAGTCTTATTAGGCAGTATGAACAGCTAGAACTTTTTAACTGGAGGAAGGCATTGGAAGAGAATAAACTCTGAAAAAAAGTTAGGAACTTATATTGACAATCATTTCCAGAAACTCAGTATGTTTATTGCTCCCAAATTTTGATGTCATGATATTTGGACTCCATAACTTGGAGATTGTCAATTGTTACTTTTCCTTAGATCTCGTTGTATTATGTTACTTCGCAGGAATGATTTTCTTTGCAACAAGTGTAAACGACCAGGGCACTTTGCTAGAGATTGTCCAAATTTGACTGTCTGCAACAACTGTGGACTTCCTGGGTGAGAATTTATAACTTCTGCTGAACCATTTATTTTCTGTAAAAGACAAAAGGTATAGAATTTTGGTAGATTGGGAACTCTGATAACCATGTAGTGCTAAATCTGCTCTTTGAAAGTGTTTTTGACTACTTTTAAATGCTGTGTTCTTGTATCAGCCACATTGCTGCTGAGTGCAACTCGACTGCTACGTGCTGGAACTGCAAGGAGCCTGGGCATCTTGCAAACCAATGCTCCAACGATCCAGTCTGCCATATGTGTGGTAAGATGGGTCACCTCGCTCGTGATTGCTCAAACCCATCTCTTCCATCCCATGATGCAAGGCTATGCAACAACTGCTACAAGCCAGGGCACATTGCAGTTGCCTGCACCAACGAGAAAGCCTGCAACAACTGCCGCAAGCCAGGCCACCTTGCACGCGACTGCCCCAACGAGCCCGTCTGCAACATCTGCAACATATCAGGCCACGTGGCCCGTCACTGCCCCAAGTCAGGCCCGGACTCTAACATGGGAGGAGGCCCTTTCCGTGACATCATCTGCCGCAACTGCGGGCAGCCAGGGCACGTCAGCCGCGAGTGTGTGTCCCTCGTCATCTGCCACAACTGCGGGGGAAGGGGTCACCAGGCTTACGAGTGCCCTTCTGTCCTAATGCATGACCGCGGCATGCGTAGGTACTGAAAGTAGTAGTTCACCACCTAGTCGATTATAGTTTAGGGTTCCGTTCTGTAGGATCTGCTCAGACTCCCATGGTCAATTCAAAAAAGTACAATGCTACTGCATTGGTTTTTAACTTTTTATTATGAATCTATTGCAAATCCTCAATGGAACATCTTCAATTCTATCTATACTATAATGTTTGTGTCACTCTCAAACATAGATCAGGTCAATTCAAGAACGATGGCTTTGAATCCCACAGCTTTATATAACACGCATATCAACAGAAGCCTCATTTCTGAGAGTGAGAGGCGAGGTCTTCATCCTCACTTTAACCAAATAAAAAAAAAATGTGCACGTTGGAGAAGAGAGGCGAGGTTTTCATCCTCACTTTAACCGGGTCGGGTGAGCATAGACTCAACCCGACTCTACTAGACGCGATTCAATCCGCTTTGAACCAAGTCCGCGCCGCCGCCACGTCATCCTCCGTGGCCCTGATCACCACCGCGCACGGCAAATTCTTCTCCAACGGCTACGATCTGGACTGGGCCGGGTCAGACAAGGTCCGCGGCGATCTCATGACCTCGAAGCTCCGGTCGGTCGTCGCTGATTTCATCACCCTCCCGTGTCCGACGATCGCCGCCGTCACCGGCCACGCCTCCGCCGCGGGGTTCATTCTCGCGCGGTGTCACGACTACGTTGCGATGAGGAAGGACAGGGGGTTTGTCTATATGAGTGAGATGGATATCGCGCTGGTGATTCCGGCTTGGTTTCACGCGCTGGTGAAGAACAAGGTCGGATCGGCCACGGCGGTGAGGGACTTGATGCTGAGAGCGGATAAGGTGACGGCGGCGGCGGCGGTGGAGAAAAGGATTATTGACTTGGCGGTTGTAGGCGCGGAGGAGACGGTTGAGGCGGCGGTTAGGATGGGGGAGGAGTTGGTTAGGAGGAAGTGGAAGGGACACGTGTACGCTGGGAATCGGGTTGGGTTGATGTGGGAGGTTTTGGAGGAGATCCGAAAGCTTGACACTAGCACTGGATCGCGACTCTAGGAATTAGGCCGGGTCGGGTCGGGTCGGGTCTGATCGGATCGGGCGCGGCATTTCGTTATGAGCTAGCTTTTGTGTTTTAAGTTCGTGTGATATTATCATTGGTCGAAAATAATGACAATTAAGTTGGGATTACTTAAGTATTTAATGAAAATAAAACTTTGTCAAATTACATTGAGGAAGCATCCCAAATCATGAGTGCTAAGATGTTCATAGGGTTCACGTTTATAATATTTCAAATGAAATTAGAGATTTTAATTTCTAAACTGATCTTGATTATATAATTTACAAAGGATCTGATCAGTTGACATGTTAATATGATACTCGTGATACTTCACCAAATTAAGCGTAAATGAACACAAATAATTTACTTGAAATCATGTATTCGTTCGGTTTTAGACTTGTTTGAGTAATTATTGAAATTAAAATAAAACATTAAAATCAGATAATATCCAAACAGCTACGACTCAGATAATCGGATATAATATTTATGGAAAGGTTATATTACTAGTAAAGAGAATCTAATGAGGCATGGGCAGATATTCCATGTGTATGGAAAACAAAAATATTACTGCATCAACCAGGAGCAATCAAGTTAGAGAGGCCAAAATGCAGTCTTCTCCGGATCATAATGCCGAAAATGCCCTCACTGCCACTAAAAAGGTGACAAATTCTAGCGCATGCCAGCTAATGAGGTCTCATAAAACCACGCCAATACGTACAGCTAATCCCAAAATTAAGAACCCAAAAATCTCGTAAAGAGAAAATTACAACACTCCCCCCAATCTCTCTTCCTTCTTCTTCTTCTTCTTCTTCTTCTTCATTTCCAAGTTCAATGAACACAAGAAACCGACTCGGATTCCTTACAATCTCAACATATTGCTCTCAAATGTAAGAGAGTTCACACTGTGAAAAATCCACTAGCAGAACGAATTCTGAGCTTTCGAGATTCGGTGTGGTGATGTCATCGCTCTACAGTCCGGGTCGGAGCCCCGGGAGCTCGCGGCTCCAGGTCGCCGGCGGCGTAGGAGGAGTCGGAGGGGCGTCGAGGCTGAGATCTTCGTCGATAAAGAAGCCGCCGGAGCCGCTGCGGCGCGCTGTGGCGGATTGTCTGGCGTCGTCGGCCGCCAGCTCGCACCATGCCAGCACTTCCTCCAGCGTGCTGCTCTCCGAAGCTTCGAGAATTCTCAGGGTGAGTGGAAATGTCTCTGTGTCTGATTTTGGATTTGCTTTTGGATCTTTGAAATGCTGGCTTGGTTTGTGGAATCTAGGGCTTACTGTGTGTGTGATTTGGGTTTGAATTGGTGGAGTTTGGCTAGATTGAGTGCGTAGGGAGCCTTGTTTGAGATTTGAGCTGTGTTTGTTTGCTGAGCTAAACAATGGCAGAGATTAGAACAGGAAATAGATAGTTGATTTATTTTTTTTCAAAAAGGAAGTAATTATTAGGTTTCGATAGGTTTATTACAAGCTCAATGTTAGCCTGACGTGTGTCTTTGGCTCAGTGAGTTCAAATTTATGCGCATTGAAGATGAAAACCTGATGTTGTGTTTAGCTTACTACATTCTTTTAGCAGCCGGACTCAGCAGAGTGTTGCGAATGGTTATTCTTAGTGAGTGTTCTGTTTCGGTATTGGGAGCCTCAGGAGGGGGGGGGGGGGGGGTATTATATGTGGTTTCCCCAATTCATGCGCTTGTTGCCATTGGCTGTAATTTGTGAAAGTTATATTACTAGCTTGGATTGCGTCGATGCATTTAGTTTCAAAATTTAAACGGCTTCTTTAGTTATTTATTACGGGGGATAGTGGAAACGCAATATGGTTGCACTTTTGTGCGAATTGTTTATTATTTTTATAATAGCACTTTGTTCGATTGTAGGAATTAAGAACTTCCCAGAGTTAGTTTGTAGTTTTGTAGAAAATGATTCTGAAGTGGTTTTCGATTATTGGTTTTGCATGGAGCTGTTTTATTGTATTCGCTCCATGATTGGGGTTTACATAATAGCATATGAAAATTGATGCTATCTTTATATCTAAGTAAAATGTTATCTATAATTGTTTACATATTGCTTGTTAACGGCAACGAGAGAAAGTGTTCCTGAAGTGGTTTCCTATTATTGGTTTTTCATGGATTGTTTTACTGTATTCTCTCTATGATTCAGGGTTACACATTATTCAACAATTGATGCCCTCTTTACGTCTAAGTAAAATGTCGGTCCTTTTTATTGATTAGTTTTCAAAAGTTCTGGTTAACGAGGACATTTCGATATCACTGCCTGACTTGGCTTGAAGTAGCAATAATGTTACTTGAAATGGAAACTCTGTTCATTTGTGATATCCAACTTTTATTTCCCTTTCTGGATGCTGGACTGCCCTGAGCTGGTACTGCTAACATCTTATTGAGAGGTTCTTTTATCTTGTTGTTGCTTATCTTTTTCGATTGACTTGCAAGAGCTGAAATTTACATTTCACAAATTAAACTTATGATTGACAGGATTATCTGGCATCCCCAACAACGATGGACTTATCTTACAGTGTGATTTTAGAACATACTATTGCTGAGAGGGAGCGCAGGTAACTCCTGTAGGTGATAGATTTTCTTTTCCTTGATTTAACTTGAATGCCTCACACAATCCAGGAACAGGATACACAGAATGTTGCTAGGAAAAGTGAGAATTTATGATCCATAAATTATAAGTGTGAGTGGACATGTGGATACTCTTGAAACATCTTGCTGAATATGAAGACAGAGACTAGTATATATCTTGTTATTCTACAGAGTGATTAATGTTTGTGGATTTGACCTGGGTAGTAATGTGGAAACAACAAAATCATCTTTAAAAAGTAACAATTTTTTTTCTTTTGGGAACCCCACCATATAGAGTTTTGTGGTAAATAGAGTAAGGTGTACTCGAATTCATAGATATATCATAACCGAGAGTAGAAATAGAAGGATCAAGTCGGGTAAACTTTTGTGGCATTTAGGTTTTGGTAAAGAACTACGGATAAATAAATTTTGTAGCATTTAGTATAAGTTGAAGGTATGTATAGGGTAAGATTAGATAATGCGCCCACGCTCACTGAACGTACCAATGGGAAACAATAAGATTACAAAATATGTATCATAAGTATGCGTATTTGTGTGTATATACATCTATTGTATTCCATATATATGTAAATTCTCTTTATTTGCACTTGCTGATTGGATCTTTATTTTTGCCAATGCATTCTCCATCAAGCAGTGTATAGACTATTGATCCATTTTCCTGATGTTGGTTTTCTTTTATGCCAGTCCGGCAGTTGTAGCAAGGTGTGTGGCACTTTTGAAACGCTACCTTCTAAGGTATGTTCTACATATCTTGAGATCATTTTTCCTCTATTGAACTCATTGGATTTAGTCACTGGGGTTTAACAATTAGAAGATGCCTGTAGGCAATGTTGTATCTCACCCGTGTTGCACCAGTTATCCTAACATTTATAAATTCTGTGTTGTTTTCTATCTTCTTGTTGATTTTTTTTTTAATGTTTTTAAATTCAGAGTTTTGAGACAGACTTTTGTATTACTCTTTTAAGGTACAAACCCAGCGAAGAGACATTACTGCAGATTGATCGGTTTTGTGTAAATACTATTGCTGAATGTGATATTGGTCCAAACCGGAAATTGTCTCCATGGTCACAGTCGGCTGCATCAACAGCATCTACAAATACTCTCCCTTTGTCTGTACCTAGTTTTGCTTCTGGGACTCTTGTGAAGTCATTGAACTATGTGCGCTCTCTGGTGTCTCAACATCTTCCAAGGCGATCATTCCACCCGGGTGCTTTTTCTGGAGCTCTGTCTGCAACAAGACAATCCCTTCCAAGTTTGTCATCTTTGTTGAGTAGATCCTTCAATGGGCAGCTAAGCCCTGCACGCAGTGGGGAATCTTCGGAGAATAAAGATGTCACAACTATGTCTATTTTGAACATATCAAATATTGAAAAGGTTGATGGAATGAAAGATCTTGAATACCTTGCACTGGACGTTCTCAGGTGGCGCTGGCTTGGAGAACAGCAGTCATCATTATTGCTGACTGAAAGGTATTCAGAAATGGCTTGTTAAATTCTAACTCTGTTGGAGGTTCTTTATCGCATTTTCAGTTTTCAGTTTTAGTTTGTCTTTCTGTTAGCTCTCTTCTACTGCTTATTAATTAATTTGAGTACTTTACATGTTCCATCGTCAAGTGATCGAGTTGCAAATTCCCGAGAAATGAGAACATATAATCTCCTAGAAGTAGGAGCAGCAGCTCTACTTGTAGGAGATTTGAAAGCTAAAATGAAAGGTCAACCTTGGAAGTTTTTCGGAACAGCTGATATGCCTTATCTTGATCAACTGTTGCAACCTTCACCAGTATCCGCAATTACTGATTTTTCTGCGGCACGTGCCCACCTGAGGGCAATAACAGCATGTAAACGCACTAAATCCGGCCCTAGTCAAATATGGTATGCTATTGCATCTTGTATAATCTCCTTGGCATCTTTAGTGAACTTTGTTCAACATTTTAAAATAAAAGGACTGAGTTGCAATTTGGATTCTTTAAATTTAAAACAAAGATATCTTATAATTACCACAGGATTGGCCTTTGAAAAATGCTTATTTTACTGGCTTGGGTGTACACCGCGCTGTCCATTAAAGCTAATCTATTGTTTATCCCTGTTTTCTGAGGCTTATTAGTTACTAACACTTGGTCATACATTATCTGAACTTATAACTGTAGCATCATAATGACGTTTGATCAAACTACTGCTGTTCTGAATATTTTAAGTGTTAAATTTCAGGGATGAGTCTCCAGCGAGCACATTTCGTCCACGGGCTAAACCGCTATTTCAATATCGTCACTACAGGTACATATAGGATATTGGTTGTTTTACAGGATTCAGTAATGTTCATGATACATTTGGAATACATTTCAATGTTGGCTGTGAGTATTACTTTAGCATTTTTGAATTGGATTTTCCAGATGCTAGCATATCTCTTCAGTCAACTCTCTCACCATATTTTGTATATGGATCAGTGAACAACAACCCTTGGGGTTGAATCCAGCCGAGGTTTGTGAGGTTATTGCTGCAGTTTGCTCTGAGGCATCTTCACCAACTGCTAATTTGATGACAGTATCATCTAGATTAAATAATAAGTATGGAAAGCCGTCGATGGATGCAGCAGTGAGCGTCTTAATCAAACTTGTTATTGACATGTATGTTTCTATGACCTAGGCCAGTATTAATGTTGTCATTCTATATGTCTTATGTTTTATGTGTTTTATGTCTCTAAATTCTTTTTGCTTTAATTGCATACTATTAGTGTTTGATCATGGAAAACACCCATTGAAATCTCTTTTTGTAGGTATGTTTTGGATTCTGGGACCGCTGCTCCTCTCGCTTTGTCTATGCTCCAGGTGATTACTTATTGATTTTGTGTGTGATTAGAACATCTCTCTCTCTCTCTCTCTCTCTCTCTCTCTCTCTCTCTCTCTCTCTACACACGCACACACACTCTTGACTTTTTTCATCATTCCAATTGTTTTTCTGTTTTGTGTATGACCTTTCAGGAAATGCTTAGTTCTCCAACAGCAACATGTAGAGTTCGTGCATTTGATTTTATTTTGAACCTTGGAGTTCATGCTCATTTACTAGAGCCGGTGGTGAGCGATGATGCTTCTACAATTGAAGAAGATTATTCTCAAGAATCATATTTTGATAGTGAAGCTAAGCTTGCAACACAAGAAATGAGAAGATCAGATTCTGTTTTGACGGGCACTATCTCAGCTATTGACAATTTTGAATCATGGATTTTAAATATTTTATATGAGATTTTGCTTCTTCTTGTTCAGGTATATTTTCTCTCATGTTTGAATTAGCACTACCAACTCTGATGTGCAAAGTTATCTGCTTAGGTCATAAGAGGCTATAAAATAGTGTGTTGACTTGTTTTGATTCTCTGATCCTATTAAAAGAAAAGCTAAGTATGAAAGAAGATACGAGTTGGTGGAAGGACCCTTGATGCTGTTGGGCATTTTGTATTGAAGAAGGCATATAGTTCACAGAATGAGATTATATATAATTGAAATGACAAAGATATAACAAGTAGCCAACTATAAAGTATGTCAAAGTTGGTACACAAAATGTAGCTCCTACTTAATCAAAATAGGAAGCTAAATGTAATGTCCCTAAAATGTTTAGGCAAACTACAAAGATACCAAACACCTGTTCCTTTCCCGGTGAAAATGCACCTCTCCTTCCCATCTTAGATAATTATGTGGTATCTTTTAACCCTAACAATGACATTAGAACAAATTTCACTTTGCATCATTGTTTCAATTTATCTTTGCAAATCAATGCAAATATTGTCATCATTCTTTGACCTTTAGTTTGCCCTTTCCGTTCTTGTAGATAGAAGAGAAAGAAGAATCTGTGTGGGCTTCTGCTCTCAGCTGTTTGCTTTATTTTGTCTGTGATAGAGGCAAAATATTGAGATACAGGATAAATGGACTAGACATAAGGGTGAGCTATTTTGCAACTATTTAAAATCATGCTGCAATGTTTACAAATATTTGACCGTGTGTCTGTTTGTATTACTGTTTATTTGCAAGCCTTTCCCTCGGTGCATGTTGTGACACCATCTATGGTTTTAGATGTAAGATTATCGACAAGAGGTTAGTAGGAAAGGTCGGCCTCATGGGTTTCTCTCATGTGGTCCAGGGTTCATTCCCCCTACCTAGCCAATCATATGGGTTTCTCATATGATATAGTATCCTGCCACCTAAAGATTGTAGGGTCAGCAAGAGGGTGTGGAGACCCAATCTTCGGAAATGGGGTTTGGGTATTTCTGGGTCTCAATAAGATAAATAGGAACACTAGTTTCGATAGAATTACATATCCTGATGACATGATTAACAGAGCTATTTGCCAATTCTTTCATATCACAAAAGTCATGAGTTTTTATGTTAATTGTTGTTTTACTGCCTACTTTTAGGTTGTTAAGGCGCTGCTAGTAATTAGCAGGAAGAATTCATGGGCAGAAGTAGTCCATTGCAAGCTTATTAGCATGTTAGCAAACATGTTTTATCAACTACCTGAAGAAGCTGACGAGACTGTCTCAAGTACCCGCTTATTTGTTGTGGAGCAAGTTGATCTGATTGGTGGGATTGAGTTTATTTTTGTTGAGGTATGCTATTAGTTTATCTTGAAACTGAAATCAAAGGTTAGATATAGCAGCTACTGGATTTGAAGCATCTCACTAAGGTCCCCTGCTAATCATTATATTATCATCATCTTTGTTTCAAAGAAGTTCGTTTATCATTGGCGAGGTCAAACAACACTTCAATAATCTGTTTAAACAATTACTTCAGCAAATTAATGAATGGTGATGGAATTTGTTTCTATTCGAATAAGATTTATTAAAATATTTATGTAAATATATTCTTGTTTTATTAAACCAATATGTAAAAGTTCATATGATGTTTCGTTCTACCAGAAAAGTTATCTAATTCTAGGCCATAATATGTTTCTGCGATGCAGTATTCACTAGCAAAATCAAAGGATGAAAGACGAAATCTGTTTTTGGTGCTTTTTGACTATGTTTTGCATCAAATTAACGAAGCAAGCATAGCTACAGGAGGCACAGAGTATAGTGATGATGAGATTCAGCCTCTTGTAGCTCTTCTCACAATGGCGGATGCGTCTGAAGCCATTTATATCTGTATTAAGCTTGGATTGACAGGCATTGGGGAGCTTATGAAGAATTCTATTTCTGATGCAGTGTCTAGATATCCAAACAGTGAACGGCTAAATATGGTATGTATCAAAAGTTCGTGTGCGGTGTGTTTGAGTTGGTATTTGTGATTGCATTTGTGTATGTTTCTTTATAAAGGTGAGGAATTTGATTCTTCAAAAGTTTTATCACTGCACCTTTTAAGTCGATTATGTTTCAAGCCCAACTTGTCTTTTGTGTACTTTTTCATCACCCCTGTTTGCCAGCTATTGTTGGCTTGGACAGAGGTCAATGGACTGATGAGCTCTCGGGGAGTTTCACAAATCATATTTTATTTACACTTTCGTTTCTATACAAGTATGTATTTGGTTTTCCCCTCTTCTAAGTGGCATATAGGTGTGTGGTTTATTCTGGAGGTTTTCACTAGTTTCAGAGATTATCCGATTGTTATTTTTGTTTCTATAATTAGTGAACTCAGTCAATCTTTGTCAATGTGCTGCTTCTAATGTTTATTTAACTTTACAGATGTTAGAGAGTGTAATGGAGAAATTTGGTGCAACCATAAGTTCATTTACTCATTTGGACATGGAGTTCTTCCAATTGATGGAAATAACAAAATCCTATAAGTCTTTGGATAGCATTGAAGGTGCAGTTCTAAGAAATGGCGTTGGCATGAAAGCAAAGCTCTCATGTGCCGTTTTGCATTCGCTACTTCATTCTGCGAATATTGCTTACCATCGGAATGCGTATGTCTGGTTAGGTGACCTGCTTATTGCTGAAATTAGTGATGAAAGGAATTCAAGTATATGGTCCAATATTAAAAACATGCAGCAGAAAATTTGCCTTGCTGGTGGTCATGATTCTACAGTCGCTGCAGATGTTCCTATACCCATTTGGCTTATGTGTGGTCTTCTGAAGTCAAAGCACAGCATCATCAGATGGGGTTTTTTGTTTGTTCTTGAAAGGCTTCTCATGAGGTGTAAAATTTTGTTAAATGAAACTAAAACCCAGCCTTCGTATGACAGTGATATTGGGAGCGTACACACGGATAATCATCTTGAGAAAGCTAATGCAGTGATAGACATCATGAGTAGTGCCTTGTCCTTGGTTGATCAGATAAATGAGACAGATCACATGAATATTTTGAAGGTAATTGCTTAAGGATATCTTGACTAGATCTATGCATGTGGTCTTTAAATTTTAGAGATGCATAGTCACAATTCAGGGAGATGCAACCGAAAAAGGCTGCTAATAAGCCAACAATTTTAGACCTTTTGACTTCAATACTTGAGCAATTCATATGCTGTAGTACTATTGGAAGTCATTAGAGAAATGATGCTGTGCACGAGAACCCATGGTATTTGTTAAGGCTATATGAAATTAGTAGAAATTGATGAGGCTTCAGATTTTGACATTATTTTGTTGCAAAAATAAAGGTTTATGAACTGTTCTGGTGGGTACCGTTTTTTGTCAAAAAGAAAAAAGAAAAAATGAAAAATTATTATGTTTTCCTTAACTTGTTTTATCTTGTTCTTAACAGATGTGTGACATACTATTCTCTCAATTGTGCTTGAGAGTTCCTCCTACAAGTGCAACAGAGGTAGGCGAAGACGCGCATCGTGGAAGGGTTCTTTTTCGCATGGATGGTAATAAGAAGGTTGACAATAAGGATAATTACCAGGATGTGTCTACCGAAGAAACTAGTGGCAGATCTGGCCAGGGTAACAACAATCCTCTAGAACATGGGACAGAATCGATGGCAGCACTGCTTCTTCGAGGACAAGCTATAGTTCCCATGCAACTGGTTACGCGTGTTCCTGCTGCTTTGTTCTGCTGGCCATTGTTTCAACTTGCCGGTGCAGCTACGGATAATATAGCATTGGGTATAGCGGTTGGAAGCAAGGGCCGAGGGAACCTTCCCGGGGCTACATCTGACATACGGTCTAGCCTTCTGTTACTTCTTATCGGTAAATGTACTGCGGATCCTACTGCTTTCCAGGACGTTGGAGGGGAAGAATGTTTTAGGTGATCCTGGAATTCCATGCCTGCCTTTGATGTGATTCCTTGTTATGTATTTCTGTTTTTTGTGCGACTATGGCTGATATTTGAGTACTTTTTGGTAACAATTCAGGGGACTCTTAGATGATACAGACTCGAGGGTAGCATACTACTCCTCAGCCTTTCTTTTAAAGGTAAGAGTGCTTTATCCCCTACGATGTACAAATACTGAGTAGGTGCTTCAATGGATTCTGCTAATCTATTAGTTTTGTATTTTGCAGCGAATGATGACGGAGAAACCTGAAAAGTACCAACACATGCTTCAGAATCTCGTTGTTAGAGCTCAGCAGGTGAGCTTTGTTCTGTTTTTGCCATTAATTTTAGTTCTTAAACAATGTCCTTTTTTGTCATTAATATTACTGTATTGCCAATTCTTTTACTTTGATATGGTTTAAGTTTTAGAATTTGCAATCTTGAGAAAGAAACATTAAGCTGTTTGATATGACATTGTAGATAGGATACAAGTGCCATTTTGTAGTGAACTACTAATGTAAAGATTCCTTGTTACCGCCTGTATGGAATGTTTCAAAGAGACTGAATGAAATTAGCTTACCTGTGTCCCAAGTATAGAAATGCCATCTTGTAGTGAACTTATCTTTGAATATGATTGCTGACCATGCTTGAAAGCTGCATTCTGGTTGTTCCATTATAACCTTATAAAGGTCATGTTATATGGCTGGTTAATTTCTAACTGTTAAGATTTTAGAAGAGATTGCTTTGAATTTTTGCCAACCCTGGCAGAAATAAGATCTTTCCATTTGCTTTGAGATCTGATTGTTACTTTATCATTCCATTACTGCTAATTTTGAGTCTTTTGACACCTGTTTTGTCCATGCAGAGCAACAATGAAAAGCTGTTAGAAAATCCATACCTTCAGATGCGTGGGATACTTCAGCTGGCAAACGATCTAGGAACTGGGTTGTAATCTGGCAATGCAGATTTGTAAACGTTATTCTCCTCGACCTTGTAGAAGAAGCTCCCAAGCCCAGCTTCATGCTGCCACTGTAATGCTGAAAATGGCATGTTCAAAATGCATGATACTCATTGGGGTCTGATTTCTGAATGTACTTGAAGGGGCTACGATATTGATTTGATGTATGTGATTCTGGCCCAAAAAAAAAAAAAAAACAAACAAACAAACAGAGCTGGGACCCCAAATCACAGTGGCCCAAAAAAACAGGAGGTGCATTCATAGGTTGGTTACTGCAGGAAGTTTTGCCGATGGAATACATTGCTCCAAGATTGACAAAATTTGCCAAGATCATTAGAAAATGGTGAGCCAGAATGGTATCTACTTCGCAGATCTTCCTCTCAGATCATTGTACAGTTATGTAATGACTTGTTCAGGGAGATACCCTCTGTTTTGTAAAATATTAAGTTCATGTTCAGCCAAAGGATTCTAACTGGAGGCTTGTTAGCGAAGAAGTTACAAGTTCGTTCAGGAATGTTTTGGACGTGGTCATTGTTGTTCACATTGGGAGTCATCGTCTCAGCCATGTAGCTTATGTCCAGGTACCACCACACACCTTCAATAGCAACATAAATATTTGTTTGTGTATCTGTGCAAATATATCTATTTTCGATGATATGATAATAAGATTTTGCATCAAATTAAATCATCTAAATTTCTTCTTAGGTAATCTAATTAGTTACCTATTTCATAAATATTCAATATTCTCATTATTCCAAACTTGGCATTATTGGTTTGTTGCTGTGACATTATGTTGTACTTGCCTTGATTGGTTGCTTGCAAAGTCTCTTCTTATGTTTGTGTTTTAAAACATGTTATTCTTTCTGTGCAGGCAGTTAATGTGCCTTACAGTGACAAGAGACTTGGTGGAAACTCTGGGTATTATACTCTGTACAGAATCAAGATTTCTATTCCCCCCCAAGCCTTCACTTAATTTTTTGTCATTCCTGAAGGCAATCTTGATGCTGGCTTTTATGAAGGCATACTTGATTATGACATTTTTTTTTGCATTCCCTAACATAGAGGTTCATATCCTGAAGGCGACAGAACGAACGTAATGAAATCTTAGTCTCTTGTCTTGTATGTTCAGTGGGGACTCTATACGTGAGTTTTAGAGGGTAGACTGAATGCCATGATCTCTAATTTCATTATATGTTGTGGGCATCAGTGTCCGTTTTTTCAGGGCATCTCAAAGTCTGCTTGCTATGATTATTGGACCTGCATGGTTTATTTTTTGACATTGTAAATAGGTTTTTCTAAAGGTAGTTGTTGAGTGTTGTAGAATGGCTGTAGAGAAATTTTGGTCATGTATGACATTTGAAGCGATTGATTTTCTAAGTATTGGTTTTAGTGAACTTAATGCAACATTTGAAAACATTTGATTTTCTAAGTATTGTTGAGTGTTATTCCGTTATCATCATTACATGAACAGAGCCCTTGTCCATGCTCAAGAGCAGGTAACTTCATGCAAAGCAAAATTCTGAAAATACCGAGTCTTACATAAAAATGTCGATCAAAATGAAAGTACATCAATGGTGATTACAGTTACTGCAGTCATAATGCAACTATTTACAAAACTCCGAGACTGACTACCTTCACCGAGCCAATCTTCTTTCAGACTTGGCATCCATCTCTACTCTACTGTAGAATTGTGGAATGCGGATCCAGTGATCCACCATAACAGCATAACAGATTCGTAAAGCGAGTTTCATGCTCCGAATCTTCTCCAAAGCACCATTCTTGTCATAAACACGTTGCAAAGAGCAGACGAACCCTTTCCCTCCCCAATCGGCACTCTAGCTCTACCAAAAGCTGGTTCAGGGTGGTGAGTTTCAGCGTTGGGAACTAGATGTATATCAGTTGAATCAAGTATTGGATGCATGATCATCTGTCCCATCCTCTGCAAAAGAGACTCCCATTAGAAGTGAAATCAGCAGGGCACACAAACTAACAGGATCTAAATAGACCAAAAGAACAACCCCCGAGTCTAACTTTCTCTGGTTACAACTCATTGTGACAGCCTTGCATACCTTCCCAATAACTATTGAGGTCCAAGCTCCATCCTCAGTCTGTATCATCAACCCAAAAGATCTTCTGTGACATGGCTAATCAGTCCAACTTGAAAACCAAAAACTTAAAGAATGTGTGCATGTAGCTTACCAAACTCTGCAAGTTTGATGCCATTGTTAATGCATCAAGCTTCAATATGAGCAGAACAAGTAGCTTGGTGCGATTCCCATCAACAGATAAGTAACTAGAGGAGATGCTCAGCTGCTTGACTAGGCTACTACAACCTGGGTGTCTAATTAACAAAAAAGGTGAAAAGAAATTTGTAACATAGCTGATCCCTCTGGTATGAAAACGAAGAACATCAAGTAGGAAATTGTTATGATTATCTGCAGCTTACCAAATTAGCATTGCATCAGCTTGAAAACTCCGATGCCATTCATAATGCATCAAGCTTCAATGTAGTAGCGTCTGCTGTGTCTACAATATATCCCGCACCCGCACTATGTAAACTGAGAAATTCTGTAACCTGAATTTGAAGAGGACATTCGATTACAGTTCATAAACTATCCGAGTAGTTATTGAAAATTTTGTATCTCAAAGGTCTGTGCAACATAAAAACCTGAAGGGTTGAGGATCATCGTGTCTTTGAGAAGTCCAGAAATCCTTTTAGCTCTATAAATGACCGAGAATCATCATTTCCTGTATATACACAACTGAAATTGCCTAATGAGCGCGGAGACTTCATAGACAAATCAGACAATGCAGACAAACATAGTATTCACACTGCTCTGCAGTTACCTGTATGTTTAAGAAATCGAGCAGCAGAAGTAATTGAAGCAGATTGGCGTGTACGCTTCGGAATGTGAGGAAGCCATGAGCTGCCTAGCCAGAAGCTACAAAGACAATGATTGATTGATGCTCAATTGATGTCACACTTTCACCTCAAATAATGACATTATTCTTTCTGACTAAATTATAAATTCACTAAGATCGACTAGCACTTAAATGAAGCGACTGTGACTATAAAATATAGAAGGGAGACATACCTTTTCAATCATCATGTCCGGGGTATTGAATCATTTTTGACGATATATATGCTGATCAGCTGATTGATTAAGCTCCACCCTCATTCATCTGATTAACCAAAGATTTTATGTGACATAGCTCTACTAAGAACTGGTTCAGGGTGGTGACTTTCAGCCTTGGGAACCTGATGTAGATCAGTTGAAATCAAGTATTGGATGCATGATCCACCTACCCCATCCTCTGCAAAAGACTCCTATTAGAAGTTAAAACAGTATGACACACAAGGTAGCACTGCAGCGGGATCTAGTGACCAAAGGAACAGTCCCGAGTCTAACTTTCTCCGGTCACAAGTCATTGTGGCAACCTTGCATACCTTCCAAATAACTCTAATAGAAGTCCAGACGCTTGGACGAGATGTTCTTGACTCAGCTCCATCCTCAGTCATACTGATCAACCCAAAAGATCTTCTGTGACATAGCTAATCAGTCCAACTTGAAAACCAAAAACTTCAAGTTATGAATACACAAAAAGTGAAAAAGGTGTGCGTGTAGCTTACCATACTCTGATAGTCTGATGCCTTTTCTGAATGCATCAAGCTTCAACATGAGCAGAACAAGTAGCCTGGTGCGATTCCCGTCAAGAGATAAGAGGAGATGCTCAGCTGCTTGACTAAGGTACTCCAACCTGGGTATCTAATTAACCAAAAAGGTGAAAAGAAATTTGTAACATAGCTAAGAACTCTGATATGAAAACAAATAAATTCAGGTAGGCTATTATTATGATTATGTGCAGCTTACCAAATTAGCATCGCATCAGCATGAAAACTCCGATGCCATTCTTAATGCTTCAAGCTTCAATGTAGTAGCGTCTGCTGCGTCTACAATATAGGCCGCATTATGTAAATAGAGGAATTCTGTAACCTGAATTTGAAGAGGACATTCTATTCTGTGACTTACTTATCTAGTTATCTTCACCGTTCTTCTTGCTGCGCTCTACTGTGAACTCATGAAACCAAGAGAAAATGAGGTGATGTACGTATTCCAAACAGGGTTTGCCTTCAACCCTTTCTGGAGGGCAGAAAGCCTTCTCATATTTGTATTCACTTCCGGCTAAGATCACTCAAAAACATCAAAATTGAATTATTTTTCTATGCATGACCGAGAATCATCATTTCCTGTATATAATCAACTTCAGTTGGCTAATAAGCCCAGAGACGTGATAGACAAATCAGAAATTGCAGAAAAAAAAAAAACAATAATCACGTACACTGCTCTGCAATTACCTGTATGTTTAAGAATCAAGCCGCAGAAGTAATAAAAGCTGATAGGGAGTTCAGTATATGTGAGGAAGCCATAAGCTGCTTAGCTAGAAGCTACAAAGACCATGGTTGATGCTCAATTGATGTGACATTTTGATCTCAAATAATGACGATATAGGTATGCAGCTAACTAACCAAATTAGGATGCCATCAGCTTGACAAGTCCAAGTCTCCAATGCCATTCTGAATGTGAACTGTACGAGTAGCCTGTTACAATTCTTGCTGCGCTCTACTGTGAACTCATGAAACCAAGAGAAAATGAAGTGATGTACGTATTCCAAACAGGGTTTGCCTTCAACTCTAAATTGCCAGACCATGAAAGTTTTATAAACACTAGTACCAAACTACCAACCCACCTCTTCATCTTGCATAAGTATCAAGGAGGATGGATCAATTTTTGACATTTTCTCCTGTCCTAGCTATAAACCAGGTAGCATATCTGCAAATCATCATTTGAACAATAATCATCATTCTGAAATTCAAGCTTCAATTCTACAATGGCAACCAAAAGTGATCACAGAGCTTCCCTATATATAAAGCACAAAAATCATAAACATATTAAGATCCTGACTTGTGCAAAGCTTGTTAATTTGGGAGACCAAAAATAAAGAAAGTTGAGGTAAACTAACCCCATCAAGTCTAAATTTAACCAAAAGTCCGAAAAATCTAAACTCATATCCAGTGCAAGGTCCCTTGTTCCCATCCTGCAAACACGCAATTCATTAGATGACTGGGAATAAAATGTCAAAATCATGGTGATCACAGTATCCATGCAGGAATTGAGAGTAACATTACAAGGTACTAGCAACATGATAACCAGGAAAGGCGATACCTAAGAACACTCATTTTCTGGTTCATGGGATCCGAGCCATCCAGGGACCGGAGAACTATCAAGGGAAAGAAGATGCCTATTTCACCCTGAATAAAAATTGTTGGTGTAAAGAACAGAGTATGACGATGTAATTTCTGTAAGTACTTGTGAAGATCATAGACACACCTTGAGACTTTCTCGAAACCGCAACAAAAGCACTACAAAAATTCCAGTTGCATACTGCAGGAAGGAAACTAATGATCAGAAGCAAAAATCAGATACAATGTATCTAAATCAGATGAAGAATATATGTAAACCTGAAATATGACGGGATGGCGAAACTGAAGTCCGCAACAAGGCATACGATAGGTATGCTTTCACCGAATCAATAAAATGGAAGTTTCTAGTAAATGGATGACCAACTCCTTCCAACAAACCCTGAAACACCAAGCAATAAATCACATTTTTCAGAAACACTAAAAATAAGTAAAAGGAAAGCACTTTTTATAAGTTAATGCCATGGAAGTCATCTTCATGTATTATACTATCTTCTTGTCTCCATCCCTAGTCTTAGAAGGAGGAAGCTCATACTTAAAAAATTCGAGAAATTACATCTAAACAAAACTTTCAAGTTATTTAACAATATCCACTGTGTTGTATGTGAGCATCTATCCATAAAAGCATGCACATAAAATCACAAATGATCCGACTATAACCTGCAGAAGCTCAAGAGATAAAATCCTCGTCTTCAACGTAACTTCATTGTTATCTTCCTTCATGCCCATCTGCAAAACAAAGTTTTGAAATTCATATATGACTAATAGGAAGCATCATGTTGCTTGAACGACTCAACAAATAGAAGACATTGTACAAAAACACAAACCTTTCTCATTTTGGTCTGCCGCAGAAGTTTCTTCAGCTTCTGTATTTGAATTTTGTGTTGTAATGGCTTCTGTAAGCAGATGATGAAACCTGAAGGTCCTGTGAGAAATTACAAAATACGGTGTAAAAAAAAAACTAAATTGAAACAGAATATGAGAATGAACATCCAGAATATAAGATTTATATCCGCACCGGATCAGTCTCCATTCTCCTGAATATGATGCTGATCATCTGCGTAAGCATTGCCTTTGATGTAGCTTGTTTGACAGGACTCTTGCTACAAGTTCAAACTATGATTCATTAGCTGCTTTGAAATTGATATTGGGCACCTAATTATAAATAAAATAAAATAGGTACCTGTGCAGAACAATAGTATAGCAGACTCTGATAGCTCCCAGCAACGGTTCCCCATGTACTGCATTTGAAACGATATTTAATGATTGTAAGAACTATTTCTTACACTTCAATTTCTAGACAAGTATCAACCATTCATACTTCAATATAGAATATAAATGTGCTGATTGCATATGTACAATTGCACAAAGCATGAGCGACACTGAGTGCTGATGTACATGAGCAAACTACATGGATAGACAGACACAATGAACTAGAAAAATAAACTCCTACCCAGCGCAAGGTCCCCTGTTCCCATTATCAGTCTTTCCAGACAGACATAAGATTCCACAATTTCATGTAAACTCAATTATGATTATTCATAATGGCAAAGACCAAAGAGAGCTGCAGAGCTGGAAAAGTAATCAATTGTAAGAATCCATACCTTATCAGCAATTACTTTCTCGTTTCTCGGGCCTTCAGCTTCAGCTTCTCCAGCCTCTCCCTCTGATAAAAGCTGATAGGGAGTTCAGTATATGTGAGGAAGCCATGAGCTGCTTAGCTAGAAGCTACAAAGACCATGGTTGATGACAATATAGGTATGCAGCTCACTAACCAAATTAGGATGCCATCAGCTTGACAAGTCCAAGTCTCCAATGCCATTCTGAATGTGAACTGTACGAGTAACCTGTTACAATTCTGTATACGATAAAAGCTTAATTAATAAAAAGGTAATAAATTTACAAAATATCAAAAGATGAACCTGAGCAAGGGATGTCCTACCAGGAAATCAATGCGCCACCAATTCATCCAACTTCGGTGTTCGGGATGTGAGAAATCTTCGCCCACCGCTTGCCTACCACTTCTCTGTAAAGGTTTTTGAGAATGGGAGACTCGTCGATGTACAACTTCTGTAATGGTGTCTTCCACAGGAAGTCCGGCAGTGCTTTTAGCTTCTCACAGTAATAAATTGTCAATTCAGAAAGGCATGGCATGATTGTAATCTTCTCAGAGTTCTCCTCTTCCACTCCTTCCCACTCTTCCCATGACCTCATGGATTCGATGTCGAGTTTCTTCAGCTTGGGGAATGATATGAAAATGGAAGATGACGAGGTTTTCCCTTGTTCTATTCCCAAAAACTCAACTCCTACCTTCTCAACTCCATAGAGATATTGAATACTCAATGATTCAAGGGACGCCAGTTTCCCTAAAGAAGGCAAAACCTGACAATCGCAACCTCCAAGGGAGAGCACTCTCAGGCTGTGTAAAGACGACAACCATGGGGAGAAGGCATCGCCTTTATAACTCCAGATGGATAGTGATTCCAAACCTGGATGCGGCTCTAACCCATTCATAATTTCTCTACCCAAACCTGGATCAAGGTTTCTATCACGATCGAACGATAGCTCCAATTCCAAGAGGTGAGGCTTATTCACCAGAATTGCTGCATTCTCCGCCATCTTTGGATTCCCCGTAAACACAATCTGAAGACTCCCTTGAAGCTGGTTCAAGTCTTTCAGATCTTCCAACTTGTTTCCTTCAACAACTCCGACACGAAACCAATATTCTAGCGTTTGTAGATCTCTTAATTTCTCAATCCCTTTGATTAACCTTAGGCGAAAACAGCCTCGAAGATGAAGATGCCTCAAGTTAATTAGCCTTCGCACATCTATTTCCCCGAGATTCCCGCAATTATCAAGTCGCAAGGTTTGCAGGTTGTATAAGCTACCAATGACGCTCGGTAATTCTTTCAATTTACTATTACCGGATAAATCAAGATACCTCAAATGTATCAATTCACCTATCTTCTTGGGAATGGACTCAAACCGCCGACCATAAAAGGTTAATGTTCTAAGGCTTTTCAATTCTACAATCAAGTCAAACATTAGCTGACTTGAATGAAAAGGGTACGTAACAGTCAAGGTACGTAATCTTTTATAACTGAGCAGACGATCTAAAAAAGAGTCAGATGCATGTACCAAGGTCAAACGATGAATTTTATCATTTGACACCTCCTGTCTCTCACTAGCATCAAACTCAAGCCGTTTGATTTCATTTTCGGTCAAATATTGCAAAAAGTCATGTACAATCTCATGAATTTTGCATGTTACTTTTCCATAACTTACATAACTCTCATGGACATTAATGTCTTGAAAGAATGACCGCAACACTAAGTCATCAAAATAATTTTGACCGACTATTCTTATTTCTTCGCTTCTTTTGGCATTTAGATAATCTTGTGACATCCACAACTCAATCAATTGATTCTTATTATAAACGTAATCTTTTGGAAATATAACACAATACAAAAGACATCGTTTGGTTGCTAGAGTGAAGTCATGATAACTTAGTAGAAGTGGGCGAAAAACATCTTGTTGCATCTCTTTCAGTGCCCATGTTTTACTCTTTAGAACAGCTTGCCATTCATGAATTGTTTTCTTACTGCGCATGAGGCTTCCTAATGTCTTTGCAGCAAGAGGCAACCCATTGCACCGTTTCACAATCTCTAACCCAATATCTTTAAACTCTTTAGACACACTACTTTCATCCATGTCTGCACTGTAGTAGAACAGTGACAAACAAAATGCTTCACTCAACTCCTTCAAAAGCATCATTTGAGTTCTTGCTTTCATAAAAGTAGCAACATTCTCATTCCGAGTGGTCACTAATACCCTACTGCCCCTAGCACCATTGTGTAAAGCTTTGATTAATTCTTCCCATTGACTACGTGTTGGGTTCCACACATCGTCTAAGACAAGAAGAAACCTTTTTCCCTTAAGCAATTCATATATGCACTGCATCAAGGTTTGCAACTCATTTGAATTTTTTGAGGTGTTATCTTTATCTAAACCTTCAATAATAGCTTTAGCAATTTTGATCTCTTCAAAAGGGTCTGAAACACATACCCATATTCTACTGTCAAAATGAGATTTGACATCTTCATCATTATAGACAAGTTGGGCAAGAGCTGTTTTCCCCATACCCCCCATCCCCACAATAGGGATGATAAGAGGAACCTCGTTTTCTTCACTACTCCCACCTAGCAGCTTGCTAATGATGTGATTTTTTTCATTTTCTCGACCAAATGTTCTAATAAGGGGAAGAGAAGTAGTTTTTGATCTTTGAGGTAGTTCAGGGACTGCCCTTGTGGTGGTTTGAAAGTTAAAAGCTTGTTTGTTTTGATCGATCAAAGCTAATCTTTCATTCAGTTCCTTTATCTTCGTAGCAATTTCATGACGAAGAAATAACTGATAATCAACTTTGCCGAAGCGAAAGCAAGAGGAAGGAGAAGGGAAGCATACCTTCTTCTTATTAGTAACAAGAGCTTTTGAGCTTTGTTTTTCTTGTTTCTCCAGTTGATGCTTGAGAACTTTAGTGATCCACTCATCCAGCACGTCATCCATGTCGAAGGAAACTTCAGTCAGCTCATTCAGCCAAAGCTTCACGCCGGCATCCATCTCTTGCCTCTGCTCTGCGTCCTCCAGCACAGCTTGAATAGCTTCGAGTTTCTTGGTGAGATTTTTGATTTCTTGCTTGACCCCGACCACCAGCTTCATCTCTTGTTCGATCTTGTCAAGGGCGAGAGTAGCCAAACGTTCTAGCAGAACGTCAACTAGGACTCCGGCCATGTTCTTACTTAAATGGTCTGCTCGTGAATGGAAGTGGAAAAGAGGAGAAATATGGGAGTAGCAACTAGCAAACTATAGAAATTGAGTGCTATGATCCCAGCTTTATATATATATATATATATATAGCATTCATCGTCTCAGCCTAATATTTTCACACCAGCTTCTTACTAGTGCAATGATTGCAACCAACGGTAATTTCACACCACCGACAGTCCTTTTCTTATCTTGTTGAAGTATGTATATATGTAAAGACCAAATGTTGCTTTCACCATTTAACGCAAGTGGTGATAGAATTTGCTCTATGCACACTCTACGTAGGTGGCCCTTTTTGGCATCAACGTTTCTGTGCTGTATCAGATCTGCTTTAGATATTCGATGTTGATTTGCTTTGGAGTGTCATCAAGCAAAATGAATTATTGAAGAGATAAAAGAGGTCTCTACTTTTTCAGAGTGATATGAATCATACAAAACACTGGAAAACAAAAGTGAAGATAATCCGGAAGCATCTTTGTGGGGATAAGGGAGAAAGTTGCCTGAATTGGTTTTGGCACTTTTGGCCATGTCAATATGCATAATTGAGAGTATGATTGATATGAGGAGAAAATCATGTAGAAGCTAACTACGAAACTAATTAATCCGACAATCTCATGAATTTATTTATAAAGATACATAATTACATACATTTTGAGTGGAATGAATATTTTAGTAACAATACTAATTTATCATTATTGAATTTCGAATTCTTTGGTTCTTGATCAATTTCTACCATTGTTAGAGGCAATCTTTACTCCTAGCTACTTGTTCCCCACCATCAAATATCTCTCTGGTTTTATTGATATGATTTTTGAAACTTTCGTTTCATCTTTTGCTGATGTTTTGAGATTAAATCAAGAAGTGAGGCATAAGTTTTCTTTTATGCTGCAAAAGTTAACCCATCGGATCCGGATTTGAATCTAGCTATTAAAGATCCGATAGGTAACCGGTCAGATCCGGATTTAAAATTTCTATTACGGATATATCCGGATTCAGATCTAAATCGATCAATTTTAGATTCGGTCTGATTACAAGTTTAGACGCCGGAAGAAGAACTGCATAATATACCTGTGCATGAAGTAGTTCCATGTGTCCATCACCACCATGCCTATCAGAAACTGGACCATTGCTCTGACGAGCACCATGATCATTGACCCTATTCCATCAATGTCATCATTATTTCGACTCAGAGGCAGAGCCAGCATTAAAAATAAAAGGGACCCAGTTATAAAGTTATACTGAAATTTAAAAATTGACTGAAATTATAAAAAAAATATGAAGTTTGGTATTCCTTATGAAATTGATTACGGACAATATATGGCAAGAGGTAATTAAGGTTGGAGAATGTATAAATTAACAGTAAATGGTGTGTTTACGGTTAAATTAGGAAAAAAATGGGGCCAATACACAATTATATTTTTTGTTCGGGGTTTTTGGGGGGTCAATGACAATTCTGCCCCTCACAAAAACCCAAAATTAATTTATACCTGTGCATGAAGTAGTTCCATGTGTCCATCACCATGGCTATCAGAAACTGAATTATTGATGTGACGAGCATCATGATCATTGACCCTATTCCATCAATGCCATCGTTATTTCAACCTGCCCCTCACAAAAACCCAAAATTAATTTATACCTGTGCATGAAGTAGTTCCATGTGTCCATCACCACCATGGCTATCAGAAACTGAATTATTGATGTGACGAGCATCATGATCATTGACCCTATTCCATCAATGCCATCATTATTTCGACCTGCCCCTCACAAAAACCCAAAATTAATTCTGAATGATATTAACCGGAAGTTTTCGATCTCCATCCTCAATGAAGATTGAGCTGCATGTACTTGGGTATGGTTTACGTAGTGATCGCTATAGTTTAGTGAAGTTTTTAAAGAATTAACACCTTGATGTTTTCCTTACGTGATTCTTTCTCTTCAAGACAATGTCTAACACCTTGAATTAACAAGTCACGCGTTTGAGGAAATATCTGCATCCTATTTCTGAGACTCATATGAAATCTCCGTCATCGTTTTCGCCATCCCTAACCGCAATCCATTTTGCTAGAGAGTTTCAGTGTTAAACTAATGGATGATGCAACAAGTATATAATGAATTAATAACCTGCAGTAGAAGTAGTCACAGAATTAATTAGCAGCAGCATCATTTGTAAGAATATACAAGAGTGTGGCAGTGAGAGCCTGCACGGCTTGCGAGAGGACGACGCCTCTGATGACTGTCACTTTGGAAATGAGGTGGTTTCTCTTGTCTCGCTCCTATGCGCTCCAAATTTATTATTTCGGAAATGAGTTTTCCATGGAAACAATGAGGGCTGCGTACAGCCAGTACACTATGATATGTGTGCCTCAATAATTTAGGGATACAAAAGTTTTACGATTTCAAATGAATTAATCCATAAATACCAACAAAAATCAGTTGTATCTGAGAAATGATACGGCAATCCAGGCAACTGCATGCTTGGAAAAAACAAATCCACGTGATTATGGTGAATACATGAATGTTAGTGATTGATCGAATAAATGAGTGCTGATAAGTTTTCTCTAAATCAATATTTCTCTCGTTCTTTTCGATAAGTATTGACTCTCTCTTATTGCTATTAAGAAATCACATGCAGATCGCAATAATGTATTAAGAGTAGGGCTGCCACTTGGTTTGGTAAATACCAAATCGATCGAAAACCGACCGAAAATTTATGATTTGGTAAATCGAATTTTAGTAATTGAAATCGAAAAAACCGAAACCGAGAAATACCGAAAAAGTTGGTTTGGTTTTTGGTAAATACCGAATTTACCGAAATTCTAATTATTTAAAGACTTATATTTCTAAAAACACACAGACTAATAATTTTATCTCACGTTTTCAATTGTATATACCATTTAGTAAAAAACAAGACAATGAATAGAAAAATTCAACTATACTTGGTAGCATTCGGGTCTCAATTAAAGCGATCAACTTTAATTCAATATTACTTGTTATATAAAAATGCTCTTACCTACCCGTCTTAGTCGATTCATCACACACACACATAGACAAACTCACTTAGATGACATGTAACCGCCCATGTAAAAATTTAGGAATGTTTTTACCTCTCTTGATGATAGGACTCCCCATAGGAAGCACAAGCGTAAATAGGGTTAGCCGCCTTGATCAAGGCCAAAAAATTATCAAAAATACATAATTTTTCTACCATAGTCGTAATTCACTATATTGATTACATCATAGTTCACAAGGTTTTTGAAAATTTTGCTTCCTCTTTGTAGTTGGTTCACAAAGATGTACATATATATGCATATAACTTACTAAATAAGTTATACCACATTACCAGGCATGTTGTGGTTCCAATAATTTCAATTCATAAAATTAAAATTCGACCGTCTGATGTGATCATTATAGTATAATACAATTATGATAGAAAATTCAATTGTACTCAATAATTCTCGGGTCTTGATCAAAGCGGTCAACCATAATTTAACGTCACTTATTACACGAAAAAGCTTTTACTGCCCTTATGTGACTTATTTTGGTCGACTCTTCCACACACATACTTTCACATAGATGACACATAACTTGTTCATATAAAAATTTGGAAACATTTACATCCTGACTATTTCGGTAGAAAATTAAACCATACTCGATAATGTGTACTGAAATGACTATCTTTTGTATATGTATTATCAGACTCTAGAAACTCAAGTGATATTTAAATTTTATAGTTTTGTATTGTTTTGTTATATTTTGAAAATATATTTGTTGTGAAGTTTGGTAATACCGAAAAACCGACATCCGAAGTTGGTAAGATTTATCTCATACCGAAATTTTTAGTTTGGTAATTGAAAGTCATATTTCATTACCGAAAGCTTTGATTTTGAAGTTGGTAACGCCCATTACCGATTCGAACCGACCGAGTGACAGCCCTAATCAAGAGCATTGCTAGATGCAAGTGGCATGTGCTTGGATTTGAAATAAAGTTCAAAATGGAAAAATCCAATTCAAATAATTTGCATAGTGCGGGCCAACTACAGATCCAATAATGTGCGTAGTGAGGACCAACTACTGTGATGAGGGCCGAGCACAAATAAATATATAATAGTGAGGGCCAACTACTTGAGAGCATCTCCAACAGTTTCTTTATAATTTCTCTATCATAAGAAAATAAAAGTCAATGTTTCAAGCAATTTTTTTTCTACAACTCCAACATATTATCTATTTTAGAGATTTCAAGATGATTCCCCAAATCCTTCTATAAAATTTGGAAAATGCTATAGATTTGGGGAATTTAGGTTTCTCTTTCATCACATTCCTCATTTTAGAGAAAGTTTTAAGGAATCTGTTGGAGCAAAACACCCAAAAAAATTTCTAAATTAGAAAATTTTAAGAATTTAAGAAAGCTGTTAGAGATGCTTGGAGTAAAATATTTGCAAATCCAGACACGAATCTATTTCCAAATCCAATAACTTCCATCATCAATGATCTTTGATGGGAAAGGTCTTCTTTATTTTACTGTCTGCGGTGTAACGTTTGGCCAGGAGCCTAAATAAAGGCACATACGTGTTTACTGTAAGATATGTGAAATAATGGCGCAAGTTTACTCTAAGATATGTGAAATAACCAATCAAACCAAATATACTATTCAGTCCACTAATCACAGCATTTTATTGAATCAACGTCTCACGCTGTTCTCCGTCACTTGCCTCTGCTCTGCGTCCTCCAGCACAGCTTGAATAGCTTCGAGTTTCTTGGTGAGATTTTTGATTTCTTGCTTGACCCCGACCACCAGCTTCATCTCTTGTTCGATCTTGTCAAGGGCGAGAGTAGCCAAACGTTCTAGCAGAACGTCAACTAGGACTCCGGCCATGTTCTTACTTAAATGGTCTGCTCGTGAATGGAAGTGGAAAAGAGGAGAAATATGGGAGTAGCAACTAGCAAACTATAGAAATTGAGTGCTATGATCCCAGCTTTATATATATATATATATAGCATTCATCGTCTCAGCCTAATATTTTCACACCAGCTTCTTACTAGTGCAATGATTGCAACCAACGGTAATTTCACACCACCGACAGTCCTTTTCTTATCTTGTTGAAGTATGTATATATGTAAAGACCAAATGTTGCTTTCACCTTTTAACGCAAGTGGTGATAGAATTTGCTCTATGCACACTCTACGTAGGTGGCCCTTTTTGGCATCAACGTTTCTGTGCTGTATCAGATCTGCTTTAGATATTCGATGTTGATTTGCTTTGGAGTGTCATCAAGCAAAATGAATTATTGAAGAGATAAAAGAGGTCTCTACTTTTTCAGAGTGATATGAATCCTACAAACGGAGCGGATTCAGTGCACAAGGTGCACTTGAACCACTCATATACAGGTCACGTGCACCATTAGTCGGAAGACGGAAGTTAACATGATCTTTGGCCAGTCAAAGACGATAAAAACTGAGACCAAAGTTCCTAGTGCAGTAAAAAGTTAATTTTACTACTGAATCTTCGATCATGACTCTCTCACCTCCTTCCATTATACATCATCACCTGTGTCAAACTACTCAGACCTAACCTGACCAAATAGCCATCATTGATCACCAACCCACTTTCATATAGACTCAAATTCTGAACCTTTATTCATCTTCTGGGTATTGCCTCTCAAAGGGATCGGTTTTCCAATTCCAACTCCGACTGAGTATCGACTTGCTCAATGGCAGCATCGTTCATCAACATCTATGTTATCGGGATCTATGGCGGCATCACAGATCCAACCCATCTGAGTTCATGATTGTGGGGGTGACTGTGGGTTGTCTTATAGTGAGAGTGGGTGGCTGAGGGTGGTCTTTTAGGGAGAAGGGAATAAAGGGATGATTGTGGGAGAGTGGGTGGCTGAGGTTTTTTCTGGAAAATAGAGCGGCTGAGGCTTGAGAGAATTCTAGAGACAGAGATGATAGAGATGACGTGTTCGTTTTGGTTTTGGTTAATGTGTGTGTGTATTTTTTTTTTTTCATTTTGTAGAAAAAAAAATTAAGGTAGTACAGTAAATAGAAAAATAAGGATGTTAATTAAAAATAAAGCTTTCTAATTTGTAACTAAATTTAGAGAACACCTATTTTTCATTAATTATAAATTCATAACAACAATTTAAAGCAAGCACTAAATCCCTAAATTCAATCTCTTATCTGATTCTTCTCATTATTGTCTCACTATCGTCCGTTAATTTAATTTTAATTTTAGTCCATGTAGCTTATTGGCGTCTCACACCATATCATAAAGATCTCATCACACAAAGACTTTGGTAAAGAACGGAGATATAATTTCAAGTGGGTTCGAACTTGCTTATATATAATTATGAACCTAACATGTGTACCCCCTCTCCTCTAATATTTCCCTCTATTTTCATTTTTAATTTGTATAAAATAATGTATTTGTTGATGGACAGTGGGTAGCTCGATCTTACGAGAGTTCGGGTTGTTAAGTCGTGACTTAAATTGTATATATGAACGTTTTCTTTTATTATAAAACTCACACATTTTAGTATAATATAAATAATGAGTAGATTTTCATCAAGGATGTAGTGTGTAGTTATAAGAAAAAATTGTAACGTGTAGTTTATAATTATTATTATTATTATTTTTTAAAGGCCTTTTGCCATATACAAGCTAGCCAACTAGTTATATGAAAACCTGCATATTCTAAATCATTTAGTTTAGATTAAATAGGTCATGCAATATGATCGTTGGATATGAGAAAGGAAAAAAAAATTATATATATATATATATGGATATTGCAAAAATAAAAATTTGTTTTCGTCTTCAGTTTGACATTGTTCCATGTAGTCGATCATTATGCACTAAACAATTCGTATTTGTAATTAACAAACCATGATTATGAATACCACAAGCTAGCCAACTAGTTATATGAAAACCTGCATCTTCTAAATCATTGAGTTTAGATTAAATAGGTCATGCAATGTGATCGTTGGATATGAGAAAGGAAAAAAAAATTATATATATATATATATGGATATTGCAAAAATAAAAATTTGTTTTCGTCTTCAGTTTGACATTGTTCCATGTAGTCGATCATTATGCACTAAACAATTCGTATTTGTAATTAACAAACCATGATTATGAATACCCAGATGATAATGAATTTGGCTATAAGTTTCAGAACTAATATACTTCGCCTATAGTAAACTATTGATAAACTCACATGTGAAGATGTCGATATGTGACCGAAACATTTGTTTAAATGATGGTTAGTTTCGTATTATGAAGCTAACCGGTTAGCTCTAAAGCGCCTATTTTATAATTAAGTAACATAAGTGTTTAAATAAAGAAAAAAATTTATTAAAAAACATTTGTTATTTAATGATATTATATTGAAATATTTGTTTTCAAAAATGTATTTTTTGTATTTTTTTTTTTATAAAAAAAGCTATTTAGTTTGTTTTAAGTCTTATCGAAGTTCATTAAGGAAATAAAAAACTCAATAAAAAAAAGAAATAAAAAAGCAATCTATAAGAAAAAAAGAAATAAAAAGCAATTAAATAATTGTTTCCAAAATAAAAGAGATGGTAAAAGCATATGAAGCCAAAATACTAGCAGAAGTGCATAACCCTATTTGAACAGAAACCATTTCCAGATCTGCTTCTTCTTCCTTCCGATCTTCATTCATTGCTTCCATTGTTTTTCTAATTTAACCCACAACAATTAAATCGAACCATGACGTTGCTTCCCCATCTTCATTCCTTCCGATCTTCATTGCTTCCATTGTTTTTCTAATCTCAACCTTAGATGTACTTCCGGTAGTCGCCATCGCCGGTGGCCTTGATATCCGATCAAATCGCGACTCCATATATGATGAAATCTCCGCCGTTACTTCGATAGCCATCGTCATCGCTACCCTCCTCCTCTACGAATCATACCCTTTTGATTTTCATTTACCCCCAAAAGTCCAAAAACCAGATAACTTGTCAACATCTATATTTTACCTACGATGGGTAAATTTGATTTGTTGAATAAACATTTATGAGTATTTATGAGTGTTGACCATGTTTTTCTTTTTTTAATTCTCTTAACAGCGTTAGTATTGAAGTTAATGTCATGTAAGGGGTTAGATCAAACGAACGGCTGAGATTAAATTTTGATACTTGGTTCACTTAAATCTTGGTGCGTTGAAGAACTTCCGTCATACAAAACACTGGAAAACAAAAGTGAAGATAATCCGGAAGCATCTTTGTGGGGATAAGGGAGAAAGTTGCCTGAATTGGTTTTGGCACTTTTGGCCATGTCAATATGCATAATTGAGAGTATGATTGATATGAGGAGAAAATCATGTAGAAGCTAACTACGAAACTAATTAATCCGACAATCTCATGAATTTATTTATAAAGATACATAATTACATACATTTTGAGTGGAATGAATATTTTAGTAACAATACTAATTTATCATTATTGAATTTCGAATTCTTTGGTTCTTGATCAATTTCTACCATTGTTAGAGGCAATCTTTACTCCTAGCTACTTGTTCCCCACCATCAAATATCTCTCTGGTTTTATTGATATGATTTTTGAAACTTTCGTTTCATCTTTTGCTGATGTTTTGAGATTAAATCAAGAAGTGAGGCATAAGTTTTCTTTTATGCTGCAAAAGTTAACCCATCGGATCCGGATTTGGATCTAGCCATCAAAGATCCGATAGGTAACAGGTCATATCCGGATTTAAAATTTCTATTACGGATATATCCGGATTTAGATCTAAATCGATCAATTTTAGATTCGGTCTATTTACAAGTTTAGACGCCGGGAGAAGAACTGCATAATATACCTGTGCATGAAGTAGTTCCATGTGTCCATCACCACCATGCCTATCAGAAACTGGACCATTGCTCTGACGAGCACCATGATCATTGACCCTATTCCATCAATGTCATCATTATTTCGACTCAGAGGCAGAGCCAGCATTAAAAATAAAAATAAAAGGGACTGAGTTATAAAGTTATACTGAAATTTAAAAATTGACTGAAATAAAAAAAAAAATGAAGTTTGGTATTTCTTATGGAATTGATTATGGACAATATACGGTAAGAGGTAATTAAGGTAGGAAAATGTACAAATTAACAGTAAATGGTGTGTTTACGGTTAAATTAAGAAAAAAAATGGGGGCCAATACACAATTATTTTTTTTGTTCGGGGTGTTTTGGGGGGGTCAATGACAATTTTGCCCCTCACAAAAACCCAAAATTAATTTATGCCTGTGCATGAAGTAGTTCCATGTGTCCATCACCACCATGGCTATCAGAAACTGAATTATTGATGTGACGAGCATCATGATCATTGACCCTATTCCATCAATGCCATCATTATTTCGACCTGCCCCTCACAAAAACTCAAAATTAATTCTGAATGATATTAACCGGAAGTTTTCGATCTCCATCCTCAATGAAGATTGAGCTGCATGTACTTGGGTATGGTTTACGTAGTGATCGCTATAGTTTAGTGAAGTTTTTAAAGAATTAACACCTTGATGTTTTCCTTACGTGATTCTTTCTCTTCAAGACAATGTCTAACACCTTGAATTAACAAGTCATGCGTTTGAGGAAATATCTGCATCCTATTTCTGAGACTCATATGAAATCTCCGTCATCGTTTTCGCCATCCCTAACCGCAATCCATTTTGCTAGAGAGTTTCAGTGTTAAACTAATGGATGATGCAATAAGTATATAATGAATTACTAACCTGCAGTAGAAGTAGTCACAGAATTAGCAGCAGCATCATTTGTAAGAATATACAAGAGTCTGGCAGTGAGAGCCTGCACGGCTTGCGAGAGGACGACGCCTCTGATGACTGTCACTTTGGAAATGAGGTGGTTTCTCTTGTCTCGCTCCTCTGCGCTCCAAATTTATTATTTCGGAAATGAGTTTTCCATGGAAACAATGAGGGCTGCGTACAGCCAGTACACTATGATAGGGACAAAGGTTCCTAGTACTTACTTCATCAGAAGCAACTATTCCCATGAATCCCATCTCACTTGCAGGCTTGTAGCTAATTTGACACACTCATTTTTATAATCCTACAGGGTCGACTGATTCCGCCGATAAGTACTATATAACAATATTACGTGCACTAGCTAGGTTACTTGTGGTGAAGGCATATATGCAACCCTTTTCTTTCTTCAAACCTACATCGATTATTTTCAGCCCATTCACATCTGAAAATAAGGGTCATCGTCTTGTTCTTCAAACCTAGATGAAAGTATAGAATATAACAAAATATGGAAGGATTGAATATGTAGATTCAATCTTTTATCAAATCAAAGACAATAGACACACGAACACAAAGTTTGTTAACAACAGTGTAAACCTCTCTCGAGGAAACGTCACTGCGAGACTTTTAAAGTAGTCCACACTAAATCAAATCCACTATAGAGTAAAAATGATTACAGATCTATCAAGTAGTGATATTCAACACAATCACTTTACTAGTATACAAACTAACTTGACCTTACAACTGATAACCCTATTCTAACTCTCCTTGAATCTGATACGCATATGAAGGAACTGAACACGCCTTCTTTTCTTTTCAACTTCACTGATCTCAATCACTTATGCAAATGAATAATGAAGATCATATCAAACACATGAGAGATGAAAGAAATAACATGAACACAATATCAACTCATAAGCAATGTATCAAAGCTTTCTCTATTATTCAAATCTCTGCCTTTTCAGTTTCTCAAAAACCTATTTATAGAGAAGAGACTTCTCCCCTCAGTTAATGCACAACAACACATATTGATTTGTTTAAGAGAATCACAACAATATGTCAACTATCACTTTGTTTTGATATGGAAAATATATCAATCAACTAATCTGCTATAATTTGGGAAAACACAATTTTTCCAATTTAAACCAAAGTCATTTGAGGCAGATAAGATATTTTCCAAAACAAATGCATCAGAGTTTAAAACAAATCAATCATAGACAAAGATATCTTTTATTTGAGAAACTCATTTAATGCAGCATGTAATCACATAGAACATAATTAGAAAATCATGAATGCTATGTATAGTGATTTATCTTGATTGAGATCAAAACCGTGAATCTTCAATCCTCTTTCAATCCTTGACAAATTCTTTATCACTTTGATTTTGCTATCTTCAATGCAATATCCTGTCAAAAGAATACACAAGATAAATATAAATTTTGATATCACAATCTGATAGTAAATGAAGGAATTTCTAATCACATTAGAACTTCTTTCCTTACTTATTAGCATATCCAAATATAGAGAATTTAAATCCAATATTAATACTAATCAAATTAGAATTAATAAGGAAGTTCAATAATCAGATATTCATGCACATAAAACCTAATCACAATAGGTTTCCTTATTTTCCCACACATACAAGTCCTAATCAAAATAAGACTTATTTCCAATATAACAGGCTAGTTATATAAGATAATTCTAATCCAACTAAATCCGAATTAGTGATAGAAATTATCATATCCAACTGGGGAACACATGAATCATGTACATGCACGGCATCCTAGCATTTTGTATAAGAATGCCAACATAAATATATACTAACAATCTCCCCCTTTGGCATTCATGTACAAAAACCATACTCATGCTAATAGCAACACCTTCTTGCTATCACCTAATCAAATAAATCAATATCCAATCAGGAAAATTAATTAGTACCACTTTATCCCAAATAGATGCAAGAGATATAAATCAAATATCGATAAGAATATAATTTGATATTGAATGATTTGAATCAACATAGTCTTCTTCCCTTGCACACCATGATCAATCATATCAAATTTAATTCTCACATAAGTCCTGCATCAATTAAGCCATCAAGAAATGTATATCAGTATACCAAAATATCAATCAAATATTTAAAGAATTCCAATATAATTAGAATTTCATTATATTCAACTCGTTTTGTGTAGGGATGCCAAAACACAAATGTGACAACACTAGATCAAGTGGCATGGCTCGGGTTTATAGCTTATTCACCTTCTCTCACTCAAAAAGAATGCCAACTCTCAGTTTCTCCGATAATATGTGTTCAAGTTGCTACATAGAAAATATATTAAAACGTACAGTATATAAATATATATTTCCACAAGATTTTGTCTTATTAGACACGTGTTGAATGGAGAAATTATGTGGGTCTTATATTTTCCCTTTTAAAAATTTTCTTAGGATGGTGTAAATTTTGGAAAACTAGCAATTTTTGAGCTTATTGTTTACATTTTTAGTTCATAAATAGGACTTTAGTTCTTGAGCTTCCCGTTATTATAACTTGTAACCTTCATTTTACAAGTTGATGTTATAGATGGTTCAAATATTAAGCATTTTTCCGATCATGATGACAGTATTCATATTATATTTTGATATTTGTTCCTTTAATATCAATTATGAAAAGAATGTCATTTGTTTTTTTTTGACGTGATTATTCGAATGTCACACGCACGTTCATCACACATCTATGAATTTACAATAATTTTTCTATGATCGATAATCACATTACTTGCTTATTCAATTTATTTAAATTATGAAAAGTTCCTATATAGACAACGGTGTAAATACACAGTGCAATTTTAGTCATGCATTCTCATTTATATGTGGAGACCACTGTCAATATGCGCATAAGTGATATCATATACTGAATGTTTTCTGACGTATATTAGATACATGTTATGTATTAAATAATCTCCGTTTTCCAACATGGACTAATATTTTTTTTTGCCGTAAAAAGGTTGCCACCATCCAGAGCAAGCTAGAGTAACACAAGAACCGATCGACCTAATTAAAGATGGAGGTAGTCGAACGGTTAAGAAATGAAACAGTACGAGAATTCAGGGATGTACAAAAAATAGAAGAAAAAAAGAAAACAGAGAGCCTAAAACCAAATCTCCCAAACAACAAGGGCCATAAAAACAATTTCACATATTCAAAACCCCAATTACTTCTGAGGACACACCGAGAGTAGCAGTGTGAGTGATTTAGGGTTTAACAAGGGCTTTTCGCCGGAAACAGAATACTCCACCGTCGATCCAGAATGCGGAGATCGATCGCGAGCCTGGGCGGGTCCCTAGGCCGAGGGCTCAGCACGACCTCGTCGTCGGAGAAAATCGTCGCCTCCGTACTCTTCGAGAGGCTCCCGGTCGTTATCCCCAAAATCGACCCCGTCGTCTATGCATTTCAGGAGTTCTCGTAAGTTCTAATCTCTAGTTCCTAAAATTGAATCCAGATTCGATTTGATGATTATGTTTTGCTCCAGAATTTCATTAGTTGAAGGAAACAAAAAGTGAAACTTTGATTGCTTTAGTAGAGAAATGAAGGAAAAGCATGAGAATTTGATTGTTTGTATAGTGGAAGACTGTATGGAGTAGATGATTTGAGCTGGGCTAAGCTCAGTTTTATAGTTTCTAAAAAAATTGGATTCAATTTCTGCGAGTGATGTGCTTTTTTGTTTGTTTACTGGAGCTCATGTTAGTTTGGTGTTTTGGTTTTTGGGATTTGTAGGTTTCGGTGGCGACAGCAATATCGACGGAGATATCCGGATGAATTGTTAGACAAGTCTAATGCTAGGTGAGGTTTGTTTTGAAGGTGGATTAGTTTATCGGATTTGTTACTTTGATCACGACTGCATTGCGTATGAATGATGGCCGTTCTTTTATTTCTAGTTTATCAAGCAATTTCAGCTGTTGCCTTCTTTATCTAATTACTGAATTGTAAAGGCGCAATTTCCGATTTGCCACTTTAACTAAATTGCACTCTGTCGTGGGTGGTGATCAGGATTTTTTTGATTCCTGATTTGTTCTTATGTCCAGTATTTGGTTAGTATATTTACGGGTTTCAATGGCTCCCACAACTTACAGTTAGTTAAAGTTGATGTTTATTTGTTCTGGCAAGTTCAGTTTCTTTTTGTGTTGCAAAATGTGATTGTCTTAATATAAGGAAACCTTTGCAAGCATTCTTTGGACTAACCACTCAGAGTTATATAAAGAGATGGTGTTGATATTAGTATGAGGAAAGATGATGTTAGTAAACTGAAGCATGATTTATGGTTTGTATTAATGAATCAACCAAACTACCTTTGAGATAGGACTTGTCAATTCATTCACCCAGGTCTAGTTTTATGGGAAGCACTGAAACAGTATATCCATGCACAAAGCGATTTTATGAAATGTATTTGATCAAGTCCATATGCATTTTTTCCAATTATTGCATTAGCCTTGCAGAAATGACACACAAAACAGTGCAACACTTACTTTAGTATAACATTTACTTTTGGTGAACAGGGGAAAAGGAGACTACCAAATTGATTATGTACCAGCTCCGCGGATCACTGAAGCTGACAAACAAAATGATAGAAAGTATGGAGTATAATTTTGGTCTATATAGTTATAAGAATCTACATTTACTTCTCAGCTTCTTTCTTTCTTTGAAATTACAGAGCTCCTAAAATTGCCTTTCTATTAAATTTGTTCTACAGTCATCTTGGATTTAAGGTGGATACAAATTGCTAATGGTTGGATATTTGAGTGATTACTATGGATAATTTGTTTGTCCTTGCTTCTTAGTTGATCATGGGAGTTAAACTTTTGTAAGTTTTATGGCTGTTATAGTGTCAGAGGTCTGTATGTAATATCATATTAGGAGATAAATGTAAGAAGAATTAAGAATTCATTAAAGTTTGTATGTAGAACTTATGAGAATGATTTTGATATCAAAATGCAATAACAAAAAGCACTTGATTCTTGTTCTTTAGGTCATTGCAGAGAGCACTTGACAGTAGACTTTATCTTCTTATCTATGGTAACACTTATGGGTCCCCTGCTGGAAAACCAGTCTGGCATTTTCCAGAAAAAGTTTACGAGTCTGAGGAGACACTGCGGAAGGTGATGACTGTTATATGATGCCATAAATAATGCCTATGAATTTCTTGTATACATATGTATATGCTGAATTGATACCATTTTCTTCAGTGTGCAGAATCTGCATTACAGTCTGTCCTATGTGATCTATCCCACACATATTTTGTTGGAAATGCTCCTATGGGACATATTGCAATGGAGTCATCAGAGAATGTGACCGACTCTCCATCTTTCAAGGTTGGTTTTTGCATATTTTTTGTTTTACACTGGCTTGTGCAGATAGTGATAATAATCCTATATGTATACTGACAATTACATCCTTTTCTTCCCTGTCTAAAAGCAATTCTTTTTCAAGTCTCAAGTGATTGCAACGAACAAGTTGAAAATTGGGAAGTGTGATGATTTTGTTTGGGTGACCAAGGATGAGTTGATGGAATATTTTCCTGAGAAAGCTGAGTTCCTCAACAAGATGATCATTAGCTGATCTACCAGATGTAATCTCTTTTTGCATAAAATCTTTGCAATTCAGACACAGGAAATCTTATCAATTGTTGATTAAAGAGTGAAAGCTGACATAGAGAATCGTAGGCTGTAGAATGCTGCAATTAAAGTTTGTTTTGTGCTTGCTGTTTACTGGCTGAAGCCCGGCTAAGTACTGGATTTTTTCCGACAGTTGTTGCTTCAATGCTGCCCCTGCCCCCTTTCGGATGTTTCATGTACTTTCCATACCATTTTTTTCCCTGGTAATAAATCTACTTACTGCAATGTTTCATGTACTTTCCGTGCTGGATTTTTTTTTGCTGTTTACTGCACTGTTCGCAAACTTTATCTGTTGAAGCTCCATTTTTGGAATGTGCTTGGTTTTTTCTATATCTTCTGGAATAATATGAATACCAGCGAAAGATTAGCGTATCCTCATTTGTCATGTTAAGGTCGGGAGTCCTTTTAGATCAATCAGGAATCAGGTGCACATTCCCCAAATTTAGGCTACAAGAACTAGCAGCTGAAAGTTTAGCTTATTCTCTTTAACATTCACTTCCTATCATAGACAATTATGTATACAAGTTTAGAACCCACGCAATAGAAGAACAAACAATAGCAAAGAATGGATGAAATAGTTGACAATAACTTTGAATTATGATCTCTGCCGACCTTGTGGACGAAAGCAAGTAATTTACATACAACAGGTGGAGCAGTTAATTAATTAGTAAAAAAACACAAAATCAAAAGAGAAATCATGTGTCGAAATCTAGCTGAGTTTGCACTAGTAGTATTGTGGCTCCATAACGGGAGAGCTCAGTGGGAGCAACAATGCATCTTATTCGTCTGCAAAGCTCCACAACAACCAGAATAGAGAGCATAAAAACGTGAACAACAGAGAGACAATCTTTAACATTCGTTGTCTTTTCTCCTGGTTCAGCTGGTTGAATATCTCAGTCACATCTACCAAGTGCCGGCCCCCCATGTACGAATTGACGTTATGATATAGGTGTGGGAGAGACGATAAAAGCATAAACCACTGTCTAGTTACAAGAAGAATGGCGCAGTGAACTCCTTGAATGATAAACTCTAGCAAAACAGTTATGTTTATACGAGATGATGCGTCATATGAGTTGATCTGATCCAACTCGAGGTCGGTTAGGGTCACAAACTGGAAAACCACAATGCCTAAGAGAATGAAGATGAAGAACAAACTCAAAAGCCATGATAGTATCTCCATCACAGATCACCTCTTTCTTTGGTATCGATAGTCTTACAGATCACCTCTTTCTTCGGTATCGATAGTCTTTCTGCTGTCTGTGTTTTGTTGGTGCAACTGGAAATCAAAATCTCGGTTCTACTGTATTTATAGACAATATTATGAATAAACATAATCCTATGCTATTAGGACAAGAAATCCCATTTAGACCAAAATAAATAAAAAGTAAAAGGACTAGAAACCCCATTCAAAATAACAATACAAATCCTATTCAAGCTAGGAAAGAAAGCTAAACTAGGAAATGGGATTTCTAAAGCCTGCTAAGTTCTGTTGATTGAGTATGTTATTTCTAATTCTTTTTTTTTTCACGATAATAAAAAAAGAAAACTTACAAACAAAAACCCCCTATTACATCCTGCGTTTAAAACAAAAATGCCAAATTTGCTTCCGAAGGTAGAGTATTAGACCAACTACCAAGAGGAATATTATGACCTATATCAGCTAGAGCATCAGCCAAGAAATTCGCTTCATGCCAGACATGAGAAAACTCGATTTCTGCAAATTGAGTGGCCAACAACTTGATATCTTTGACTAAAGTAGAGATCCGCTAAGGGGTGTGATCTTGTTGTTGATACAGTCAATTAGAACTTTGGAGTCACAATCGACTTTGATATGATAAGCTTGATGAATTAAGGCAGCTGGAGACCTGTTATGAGGGCAAAAGCCTCAATACAAAGCACATTAGAATGTCCTAAAAATTTAGTAGAGGCAATAATAGGGTAGCCGTGAGAGTCTCTAATCACAAAACTTGCATAAGCCTTTTGATCATGGAGATTGGAGAACATAACCATCAAAATTCAGTTTCAAAAAAGAAGATGGTGGACGGTGCCATTTAATAAGTTAACAATTCAAGGCCTTGGATTCTTAAAGTGAACTTCTGAAGCATGAATCTGGATCATGGAAGCAGCATCATAGGAAACTTGAATAGATGTTTTATGGATATTTATGAAAATCAAGTTATTTCTAGCGTGCCAAATATTATAGCGTATAAAAAGAACTTTGTAATTAAAGTGATTCTGGATCATCCAATTGTTTCGAAGCACAGAGAGAGAGAGAGAGAGAGAGAGAGAGAGAGAGAGCCAAGAATAAAAATCAAAAGAGGGGATAGTAATACCAACATAGTGCAATTTCTCTTTAGCAAAGTAACAATTATAAAAGAGATGTTTAGAACTTTACAATTCAGAATGACAAAAGGGACAAAAAGGTCTTGAAGCTGATAAAAAAAAAATGATATCTCTAGCTTTCAATCTTCCTCTTATTAATTGCCAGGCAAAAACCTTAATTTTAAGAGGTTAAGGCATTTTCCATATTTTCTTCAAAACAAGAGCTTTAGAATGTGTTGGAAGTTTATTAAGAATAATATTAGAAGCATATTGGACAGTGAACTTACCATAGAGAAATTTTTCAATGCTCCTGAAAGACCACGTGAAAGATCATGGCCCGTAGGTCCCCATACAAAATGATCATCAGAGTCAAAATGAGAGATAGGTATAGCTTGAATAGAATTCTTATTGTTGCATGTGTTATTTTGTAGACAATTATTGACTTTATGTTATTTGATTCAAATTGTTAATTTATGCTCGTTTTGTTAAAACATCGGTCGGTTGGTTATTCATTTTGCTTTTCTAAGTAGTTTATAAACCCCTTGGCTTTTCCTTCTAAAAAAAAACCCTTTAATCGTTTTGCTCTTCATCTACTCAAACACATACCGAACGTGACGACCTGCAAAACGAAATCAAGCTTCTTCAAGAACAAAATCAATAATAAAAATAATAATAATAGACGAACTGGGCCAAAGCGGGATAGGCGGAGCCCCGGGCCCGCTAGGCGGGTTGGTGGGTCCCACCTTTAAAATGAAGAAAAAAAAAAACCAAAGGGTGTACCCATATCTTGTTCGACTCTGTGAACCTAACTTTTTTTTTTTTGGCGAGGCTGTGACCCTAACTTTGATCGGTTCGCAAATAAAAGAGGGTCTTCTTCTCGACTCTGTGACCCTAACCTTGACCACCTTCCTTACCCGGAATCGCTGCCTGAAATGGAGCCCGACGGCGCCGCGCCGATGCAGGTCGACTCCGCGGCGGACAAAAGCCCTAACTCGGCGGAGCTCCCACTCAATCCCCCCAAATCCAGAGAAGAAGGCGAGCCCTCCTCCGATAACAATGACGTAAGATTTCGATTCCTGCCTCAATTTCAGCTTAGTTTTTGCGTTTTGTAATTGATTGTTTCACTGCCTGAGTATTGTGTGAAGATTTCTGGAAATTTCTGGAAATTTGGAATCGAAAGTTTTGATGTTATATTGGTTAGTGGATAAGGTTCTTCAGAGATTGATTCGGAAGCTCCTATAGTTTGATTATCAATGTGCCTTTGATAATGCCTTTCTAGCGTTTCTATTTTCGTAATAATTGCGTGCTCTGATTATGATCACTTAAAAGAATATACGGAGTTTTTTGTACAGGAAAATCCTGTTTTATCAGCTGCACGATCGACTGGTACTAGTGTACTTCCTCCAGGGCCCGTGCCGGTTCCATCAGTGAACAAACTCACCCTTGTGAATCAAGCGGGTGAGTCTTGCTTTTCGTTACAGGGAAAGATTTCTATTTTGTTTTGTTTGAAAGATTCGGTTGCGTTATTTCATATATACCATCGTGTCGAGCTCCTTTCTTTGACCAATTTGAGTAGTCTTTGGCATGCGGATGAAATGATTATGTGCAGATGTGAACACCTCGTGTGTGTAACAAACTAGTGTACTTATCGGTGACTCTTTTATGTCGCTCTGAATATCATGGTCCCTCATGATTCAGCATTATGTACTAGATTGTCTGATGGACTTATATGTTAATATTACAGGGAAGGCTGTATCTCCCACGAGCTCTGCTGATAATCAGTGCCAAAATTCCAAGAATCCTGTTTCCCAGAAGAGCAATGATGTGAACAGAGTACCATTAAAACCTGCTAAACCTGGATGGTGTCCCCCACATGCCCACTCAGGGCCAAACAATCTTGTGATAAGCTTCTCAGATGATGACAGCCAGAGTGATTCTGAAGAAAAAGAGCGTGGGAAACTGAAAGTCGTACAAACTAAAAGTAATATTACTCGAGCGGATGCTAATGGAAAACCACCCATTTCTTCTATTGCAAAACCAAACAAGTTGGGACAGCCTGCCAGGAATGTGAACAAAGTAATGCCGAAAAAGTTGCCTATGAATCGCACGTTTATCACATCAATGGCGAATATCGGTGGAGTTAATTCTAGAGATTCTGTGCCATCATCAGTTGAGCAAAGATCTCGAGCTGGAAATTTCTATTCCATGAACAAAAATATAGTGAACAGAGAGCGTGGAAATGAACTTCAAGACTTGCGACAGCAGATTGCACTGAAGGAAACTGAACTGAAGCTCAAGGAAAGTGAACTGAAGCTTAAGTCTGCCCAGCGAACTAAAGAATCAGTTACATGCAAGGATGAGAATGCTAAGGGCCTGCAAAGAGATGGAGCTGGAAAGTGCAGTACAGGAGATTCTGATGGTCTGCAGATAGAACCAAAAGAGCCAGATAAAAAGCGTCTAAAAGTCAGCGGCGCTTTTTCCACTCAGCTAACCGCACTAAGCCCACAGGAATTACCTGTTGCAAAACCTTTATTACCATCAAAAACCACAGCTGTGGAGGACCATACTCAATTGGACTCCAGTAAGATTGATTGTGTCCAAAAAGAAAATCAAGTGCGCCCAACAGAGTCTAGCATTGTAAAATGGCAAAATCCTAATGATAAACATGTCGCTGGAATGTTGGGAAATATACATACTGGACTGAAAGATGGTCAGTAACTTGCTTTCCCTCTGTCACACTTAGTATGGTTAACAGTTTGAGATGCTGCATCAACAAGAATGGTTTTTGATATGCAGGTGCTGGCATCAATGCTAAATACATCCAGTCTGATGGGAGGGGTAAGCAGATAGATTCTTCTGTTGTACCAATCCAGGCTAAATCACTGACAGATGTGGGTCCAAATAACTTGGTAAGTGAACATGTCAATCCCTACAGTATTGCAGTGTATTAGCTTCCTAAAACTAAGTTGTAGGTTGACTATCATATCCCCTCCCTAACCTAACATAAGTCAGGTTCAAATATGACGACCTGACTTATGTATATAGTGAACTTTTCATTGTTGTTTGTTAATAATATATCTTCACTTTGCAGAATGGTGTGGAGTTGAATCATAGAGAACCTGGATCCTTAAACAATCCAATATCAGGAAAGAATTTAATGAGAAGTGGTCACCATCAGGAAACCATAACCACTGACAAGAGACCTGAGCTCTCATTCTACAGTACATGCCAGGTTTGTTTTCTGTCCAGTTGTATTTTTCCCTGTATCGATTATTTGTTAACTATGTTAACACTTATTCTTTCTATTTCACTTGTAGGCACTGCTAAACAACAAAAACCTCTCGGATTGTGTTGGTAATGCAAACGTTACGGGAGATGACAACATGAAGATGCGGTCATTGGTTCAAATGGAGGAAATGCTAGACAGGAATCTGGAGGAAGCACAAGAGCATAGGCGAAGGTGTGAAATTGAAGAACAAAATGCTCTTAAAGCTTATCGTAAAGCACAGAGGGCTCTTCTTGAAGCGAATGCTAGGTGTGATGTTCTTTATCGGAAAAGGGAGCAATATTCTGCCGACTTTCGTGCTTATGTTATCGATAATCCCAATTTGTTATGTTCCTCAAGGCAGCACGAACAAGGTGGATTTGAGTTGGATCACACTAATAACTTGTCTGAAAATGTGAATTTAACACCCACGTCAAGCCATCAGATGCCGCTGGAGCATAATGATTGCAATCTAGCGGTTATTGATTCCAGAAACCACGGTGTTTACACTGCTCAGATCCCCCATTCGGATCAGCATTTGAGTGGAGAAAACATTGGCTCAGAACCATGCAGTGAACCTGATGCTAGTACATCTGAGCCAGTGCCTCTTTTGGGAAATAATGGGACAGATGGAGTTTGCTCTCCATCTGAACCAAATGGTTCACAGAATGAAGATGATGATACATTTTCATTTGAAACTGAATCTGTTCGACGCGTTAGTGGATGCCATATTGTAGACAAGCAAAAGGAGACAGATACTGAAGCAAATAAGAAAATGTCTATTGACCCGAACGAGGAATCTTTACTTCTCGAGAAAGCTTTGAGGTCTACACTATTTGCAAAGCTAGGAACAAAAAATGTTTCAAAGAACAGTTTCGAATGTAATGTCGGGATTGCAGTGGAACGAGAGGCTGAAAATGATGCGATTAGTGAAGGACCACCTCAAGTAAATGGGAGTTCTCCCTTCTCAGAGATGGAGAAGAATCAACAATCCAACATTGAAGGTGATCTCATTTTGAGCTGATATTCTCTTTCAAAAACATAAGTGTCCATTTTGCAATTATAAAACTTCTTATGCATACCAAAGTGTTTACAGCAGTTAGGTCTAATAATCTGAGTTTAACACAATACGGTCATTTCCATGTCTTAAATTTTTGTGAACTAAAGGATCTTTGTGGTGATGAAGTTATATTTGAGACATTCCACAATGATTTGTTAACCATGTATTTTTTTAACCATGCTATTATTCAGGTTTTGATATATGTCTTTACCTTGTAGGGGCTGATGGGCCAGAAAAAAGTTTCACTGAGGCTTCTCTTCAGATCCAGAGAGAGCATTCCATTGAAGATGTGTCTTTGAACTCTCATTCCAGTGGATATTTTAAGGACATATGTTCCTTTGGAGGTGATCACTCATTGGCTTCTATGATCTTTTCGCCTTCCAACATCTTCAGTAGTGCTTTTGGGTATATGAAGGTTATACACCCAAACAATGTGATGGAACATCAGCACAAAAGTCGACAAAGTGGAACTTGTGATACTAATATTGAAGAAGGTGCTTGTGTGAACTCTCGTAAAGCGCAGTTTAGCAGTACCATGATAGACGCAACAAAAAAGACTCTGGTGAAATCATGTGAAAGAGAAGATGCCTCTTATACCACTGGTCCTGCTGTTGATCTCTTTTGGCCACTTTGCTTGTATGAGCTACGAGGAAAATGCAACAATGATGAGTGTCCTTGGCAGCATGTTAAGGACTACTCTACCACCGATATGTCTCCACGTCAGCATGATAATACTGATAATGCTGGTATGACTAATCCCCTCATGAATTTTTGACTTACATATTGTTTCTTGCATTCATGAAATGTTCTTTTTTCCTGCAGCTTGTCAGGTTGGACAACCGTTATGCAAAGAAAAGTGTGATAATTCAGCAAAAGTTCCTTGGCGTCACAATGTTATGACTTTACCAACTTACCTTGTTGGCTTAAGTACTCTAAAAGCTGATCGGTGTTCATATGATTCTGTTTTAGCACTGAGAAATGGTGAATGCTGGAAGAAGTGTTTCAGCCTTTTCTTAGCATTATCAAAGTCGTTTCAAAAGGATATTCCTGCAGATGGGCCAGTCTTGCATGGAAATGGCGGTCGCATCGAGGTCCCAGTGAGTTGGAACAGACAGCCATCATATTTCCAGAGTAGAAATAGCAGAGTGGTTTGTTAATTGATGTGCTCTTTTCTCTCATTCATATCCCTAATCTCGCATGCTTCTATTGTTCCTATACGTAGTGTTGCATTATCAATGCTGTGAAATATTTTGTAGTATCTAAACCTGTATCTGCCCTGTATACCAAGCTTCTAAACTTTTTTGCATATCAAGCTTCTGAACTTTTATGTGCCCTGCATACCAAGCTTCTAAACTTTTTGTGTGCATTACTGCATTATCTTTGCTATCTAGCTTGCATATCAATCTTGATCATAATCTGTTCATTATATGCATCAATTGATTCAATTCTGTAATATGTAATGCTTTTTAACTACCTTCCTGTTTGAATGGTCCATAACCATGTTTCTACTAACTTCCGTTCTCACAATTTGATTACTTAGAATCAACTGGATCAAGCTTTGGCTGACAATGAGGAATTCCTGGAGAAGGCTCTTTTAGTTTTCAGTCAGGAGGTCAATGCTCTTGAGGGTATGAAAAAGGTGACAAGCATTTGTGTGACCACAACTTGTTAGTTCTGATCAGAGATTTGAGTATTATCTTATATTTTTGACTTTTGCAGGCTCTTCCTGTACTGTCACTAGCTCTTGAGGCTGATCCAACATCCATGGTTCTCTGGGTCTTTTATCTGCTTATTTACTATAGCAATATGAAGTCAGTAGGGAAGGATGACATGTTCTCTTGTGCGGTATGCTATTACATAATTCCTACTCTTGCAATATATATCTTTTTTCTTTGAAGTATGAATACTTGGGGTATTTACAGTGGGTACATCCCTACAGACATTTTTGGCATTCAGGAATTAGTTATACTCTTTTATAGTAGGAACACACAAGCTATGTTTATCTTCGTTTCTTTTTTACCTGTTTAAAGTGCTCTACTTCAATTTTGTGAGGTCAGGTTTAACGCCCTGTATGGATATTTTAATATAATTTTTTTGTTTTGAAAGCTGTAGATATTTTGATTCTTAGTCGCACTAATCTTCACAATGGACTCATTAAACATTTTTAATATATATATTTTCTTAGTTTTTATATATATGTATATATACAATGCTGATCAGGTAAGGACCTCCTTACCTTAGCTAAGGTACGGATTTCTTTATTCGACCCACTTTTTTATCGCATTTTCTCATCTTAGCTGTTCAGTATCTAGGTATATATGAGTAGATCATCTCTATAAATTTTCAGCCAAATTGATAATGGTTAAGGCGTTCAAAACTGTGATTTAGAGTTAAAAGAACGTACGGTTCAGGATGAACAGATTCGGTTTGTTCATTGATTTAATACATTTTCGATATCTTAACGATAACCAAATTAGCTGAAAATTTGCAGAGATGATCTAATCATGTATATCTAAATACTGAACGGCTATGATGAGAAAATATGATCGGAAAGTAGGTCAAATTAAGGAAATCCGTGCCTTAACTAAGGTAAGGAGGTCCTTATTTGAAAAGGACTGTATGTATATATACATACATATATATATATATATGTATATATATACGATCGTTATCAGGTGTGGACGTCCGCACGGCTCTTAAAGTGCGGACGTCCCTCCTTTCGCCACCGTACGGCACCAGCGAGGGCGCGCCTCCACCCCAGCGGACTCCAGCAGCTTCCCCGACCACTTTCCATCCCCGGCGAGTCCGCCGAATTCTAGTTTTCCGGCCAGATTGACTTTGTTTGAAGTTTTGGGTGATCTGGCCGGAAAAATGGAATTCGGCGGACTCGCCGGGGAGGGAAAGTGGTCGGGGAATCTGCTGGAGTCCGTTGGGGTGGAGGCGCGTCCTCGCCCGCGCCGAAATCCGCACTTTAAGGCGGTGCGGACGTCCGTATCTGAAACGGACTGTATATATATATATATATATATATATATATATATATATATATTAGGGCCCTTCCAATGAGGGATCCCTATTTTTTTTGTCACTTTTAGGGATAGACTCACACCATTAGATCTGTTTTTGAATGGGCTTGGATGGCTGAGATTAAAACAAAAAACTTAACACTCATGTCAAACCTACATCGTTCAAGATCATTAAAAATAAATCAAACATTCGGATGACTTAACGATCACCAAATTTTCTGAAAATTTGCATAAGTAATCTACTTATATACACCTACAAACTGAACGGTAGAGATGTGATTTAGTGATCGGGAAGTTTGTCAATGAACAAAAAATGGATCCCTCATAGGAAGGGCCTTGTATATATATATATATATATATATTCTTTCTATCCAAGATCAGGCAATCTGATGATGTGCTGTAGTGTTATTGGGGTGCATATTAATTTGTGATAGCCGAAGGCATGCACATCAGGCTGCCAGATGTGTATGCAAGGAAAACATATACTATATATCTGAGTTACATTTCATCGAAGAGTCTATAACATGATCTATGCAAATTTTTTTTTGATTTCTCTCGAAATAAGCTTCTTCATACAAGCTTTTCCGTTCTTCCATTTTTTTGTGGTTTCATTACTGTCTTCCCCCTTTTGTCCCAATCTTGTCTTAGTTATCTACTCTTCTAGTCTTTCTGAATATGCAGTTTACTCTGTCTATTCTAGATATGAAATTTGAAGCTTTTGTCTGGAAACACTTCTCCTTCTCTTCTTCAGGTCAACTACAATGATCGATCTTACGAACTTTGGATCATGTTCATCAACAGTCGGATGCAGCTAAGTGACCGACTGGTTACCTACGATCTTGCTCTTTCAGCACTTTGCCGCCATGCTTCTTCTGCCAAAGATAAAATACATGCTAGTGCTTGTATCTTAGACTTAAATTTGCAAATGGTGGAATGTCTATGCATGTCTGGGAATGTTGAGAGGGCCATTCAGAAAATTTGTGGACTCTTCTCTGCTGCCGCAAATATTTATGACCCTGATTCTTCATTGGTCACTGATATTCCCACATGCCTAACAAGTCATGACAAATGTATATTGGGGATTTGTTGTGTTTACATGGTTATCTATAGGAAACTTCCTGATGCTGTAGTACTGCAGTTTGAATGTCAGAAAGAACTGTTTGCAATAGAATGGCCTTCTATTGAATTAACAGATAATGAAAAGCAGAGGGCGGTCCAACTGATGGGAGCAGTAGAAGATTCTGTATGTCAATTGCTGGATAAAAGTGAATTTGATCTCAGTTTGGCACATTTTTTTGCTCTGAACCACTTAAGGTGCGTGGCAGCTATTGACAGCTTAGAAAGGTGTAGTAATCTTCTGGGTAAATATCTTAAAATGTTCCCGTCCTGCTTAGAGCTTGTTCTAATTTCAGCAAGGGCCCATAAACATGCTCCTGGTGATTCGCTTTTTGATGGGTTCGAGGAAGCCCTAAATAGTTGGCCAAAGGAAGTCCCCGGAATTCAAGGCATCTGGAATCAATATGTTGTATATGCCCTTCAGAAAGGACAATTTGATTTTGGTAAAGAACTTATAGGCCGTTGGTTTCATTCTTTTTGGCAAGTTCATTGTCTTCGAAATGGTACATTCGATGACATGGAGTGTGATAACTCAGATGGCTCACTAGGATTGGCTTCAGATTCAAATCTGCAGAAACTTAATTCTGATTGTAAGCAGATGGATGTAATGTTTGGATATCTTAACCTCTCACTGTATAAGTTAATCCAAAATGATCAGATTGAAGCTCGCTTAGCGCTTGAGAGGGCATTGAAGGCTGCTGTTCCAGAATATTCTAATCATTGCATGAGGGAGCATGCATTATTTATGCTAAGTGAGGAATCAGGATTAAAGGAGAACTGTTATCATAGTGGCATGGAGAAGATTTTGAAACGTTATGTAGGTGATGCCCAAGCTTTCCCTGAGTCTCAGCCGTTATCTATGCAGTTCATTGCCAACATCAAGAAGCCAAGAGTACGACAGCTGGTTAGTAACGTATTCAGTCCATTCTCATCTAATATTTCTCTGGTCAATTCAGTTCTTGAAGGGTGGTATGGACCATCTCTTATACCGAAAATGACAGGTGAGACAAAATGTCTTGTGGATTTTGTTGAAGCCATTTTGGACATAACTCCATCCAATTATCCGTTAGCTATTTCTGTCTGTAAGCTGTTAATTAGTGGCAACCATGAGACTGATAGTACTTCAGTCAGTGTTTTGTTCTGGGCTTGCTCAAACTTGGTCAGTGCAATCTTTCATGCTGTCCCAATTCCACCAGAGTATATATGGGTAGAAGCTGCAGAAATATTGGGTAATATGGTGAATGTTGAGGTTATTTCTGAGAGGTTTTATAAGAGAGCTTTATCTGTATATCCTTTCTCTGTTAAGTTGTGGAAATCCTATTACATGCTTTCTATGATGGCTACAGGAAATATGAACACTGTTCTGGAAACAGCAAAGGGAAAAGGTATAGAACTTGATTAAAGGCTCTTTTCTCAGCATTATTAAAGCTTTTGGGGCCAGTTTTGGAGTTATGTGGTGTCCGGAGGCCTTGATCCTGTATATGGTAGTGGTAAATTGGAAACTCGGCAAAGTTGATTTCTGATGCAATTTTGCTAACAGAAGGTTAAATGTGAAGATAGGAACTACAGAAGCTTGTACATGATAGGAGCACAATCAAAGAAATTAAAGGGTTCAGCTATTTCGCTACACATTTTGAAGTTCAGTAAAGAAGATGTAACTTCTGCACATTTTGTTGTTTAACTGATCTGCTAGCTTTATGTTTCATGTTGTCTTCCTTCTTTGTAATTTCTTCACAACTTGTTGATTTATTATACCAGCCGGATTGTTGTACTTGAATCACAGGAATGAAATCGAATGTGTTTAGTTTTTTGATTTCTGTTGCCTGCCAGTTTTTAATTCTATTCCAATTTTATTTTGTTACATCTAGAAGTTGGATTTCATACCTACTAGTGCGATCTTCATGACTCATGATACTCGTGTTGTCTTTCTCCTCTAGCCTTAAACAGAAGCTATTTCTAACAATGTGACTATACATACATCTAACAATGTGACTATACAATGTGTATGTATAAAGTCAGTTTGTGACTATACAATGTGAGTGAGAGAATATTGATGCAGCTTGAGTCCCACATAGGAAAATATCGTATTATGTTAATGTTTATAAGGATTTACCAACAATTCTTCATTGCCCAAGCATGTAAGCATGGCATTCAAGTTATGATTTTGTGGTTACTGGTTTGGTTTCTTCGCCCTTGTGAAGAGGTCCCTGTGCTCTTCAGGTGGCACCCCCACTTGACAAAGGTGGGTAGCATCACAAATGTTGATCAGCCCCCTGAAGTGGAAGAATAAAGCAATCCCCACCTGACAAATGTGGGTAGCATTTTTTTTTTTCTTTCTATTTTCCCAAATCAAATGCCAAGAGTTAAATCAGCTTTTTAGCAACTTTGATTTGCTTACTTTTTGTTCGTATCAAATGTGATTCTAAGTTTTGATCAACCCCTCTTGTTTTGAAGAACAAATGTTCTAATTAATCATCCGTAAATCAATGATACCTTCTTGTCGTATTTTACCTTCTGAACTAAATTTCTTTATTGAATCTCACTTTTTATTTGAGAGAAAATTTGACAAACCCATTTCGATTTTAGTACGACTTCACTTAAGTAAACACTTAAGATTGTCACACACTTGTTAACGAGCCGAGTCTGTTGATTAGTTAACCTAACTGATATCCTATTCCTACCTACCATGTGTTTTTTTTTTGGAATCCTAGAGATCATGTTCAAATCTCACGGTTTTGTAAGGGTGGGTTGAGTTAAATAGTTTTCATTAATTTTTGTTTAAAGGAAAAAAAAATTGCCACACACTCAAAATTAACAACGACATGTCGTTCAATACCACACCATGATAGACACTGTCTTCACTCCTCTGTGGAAGCAATTCTAAATTCTTGCTCTGGGTCTTAACCCCTCAAAACCCTAGCCAGTAGCTCCACTACTAGCTAGGCCACACAGATTTTGCCACCATGAACAATCTCAAGCTCTACTCGGAGGCCTCTCTGAACCTCCAGCTACACTCCCCACAAGGAGAAGAGCTCATCCTCTTCTCCGCCTTCGACATCGAGCAGAGCCGCCTCTTCTTCGCCTCCTCCGCCAACAACATCTACTCCACCCACCTCTCCTCCCTCCAGGTTCGCCTCCTCCACTCAATTCCACAAAACCCTAAAAATTTGAATTCGTGAAACCCTAATTTTGAATGTGATTTTTTTTTTGGCAGCATGAGAGGGCGTGGAGCAAGACCTCGATCGCCGCGCAGGTCAGTCGGATCGAGCTGGATGAGGCGGAGGACTTCATCACTTCGTTTGTGTACCTCATGGAGAAAGAGGCGCTCTTGGTTGGGACCAGTAAGGGGCTGCTGCTGCTGCATAGTGTGGATGAGAATGGCTCGCAGGTCGTCGGAGGCGTCGACGGCGGCGTGAGGTGTGTTTCGGCGAGTCCGGATGGTGATCTTGTGGCGATAATCACCGGGAGTGGGCAGATACTTGTGATGACTCTCGATTGGGATTTGCTTTACGAGACTGCACTTGAGGATGTTGCCGAAGACGGCAGCACCGTATGTAAGGACCTCTCTGCTATGCTTATTAGTTGTCCGATTTTTGTGTGAATTTGATTGCGAAATAGAAATGTGTGATCTGAATGTTGGTTAGAAATGTGGTTTCAGGTGATCCGGTATTGTCTAATATTGAAAGCCCCATTGCTTGGCGCGGTGACGGGAAGTACTTTGTTACGCTGAGTGAGGCGTTGGATTCTAGCTCCTCTTTGCTTAAGAGGCTTAAAGTTTGGGAGCGGAATTCAGGAGAGTTACATGCTGTTTCGGAATCAAAGCAGTTTATGGGATCAGTGGTGGACTGGATGCCAAGTGGAGCGAAAGTTGCTGCTGTTTATGATAGGAAAGCGCAGAATGAGTGTCCTGCGATAGTATTCTATGAGAGGAATGGGTTGGAAAGAAGCATGTTTAGCATTAATGAGCAAGTTAATGCAACTGTAGAATTTCTCAAGTGGAATTGTAGTTCAGATCTGCTTGCGGCCATTGTCAGATGTGATAACTATGACTGTGTCAAGATTTGGTATTTCAGTAACAACCATTGGTACTTAAAGTCTGAATTTAGATACCCAAGACACGATGGAGTGAGGTTTGTCTGGAATCCGACGAGGCCACTGCAGTTAATATGTTGGACTCTTGGTGGCCAGATCACATCGTACAACTTCATATGGAATTCAGCTGTGATGGACAACTCAACTGCATTAGTAATTGATGACTCCAAGATACTTGTAACCCCACTTTCTTTATGCCTAATGCCACCTCCTATGTATTTATTCAGCCTTAAATTCACAAGTGTTGTCCGGGACTTTGCCTTCTATTCCAAGAATTCTAAGAACTGCTTGGCTGCTTTTCTGTCAGATGGCTGTTTATGCGTTGTAGAGCTTCCCGCAACTGATACTTGGGAAGATCTAGAAGGCAAAGAGTTTCCTGTTGAAGCGTCCAGTTCTGATTCACCATTCGGTTCAGTTTTACATCTTATATGGTTGGACCCCCATAAGATTCTTGCTGTTTCTCACCATGGGTTCAGCCATAGTAATTACTTGTCTCAGTCTTCACTTGGTGAGGAAGACCTTGGTTTTTATTTGCAGGAAATTGAGCTTTCATGCTCCGAGTATCATGTACCAGGTTTATTGACATGCTCAGGATTTAATGCTAAAGTTTCCAGTCGAAACTCTCTAGAAGAGACCATTACTGGAATTGCTCCTAATCCTGCTTCAAAAGGTTCAGCATTTGTTCAATTTGATGGTGGAAAGGTTTATGAGTATGTTCCAAAGTTAGGCATCTCCAGAGGGGCCTCAAAACATGATTGGAGCTTCTCATCGACTTGCCCTTGGATGAGTGTGGTTCTAGTTGGAGACAGTGTGTCATCAAAACCTCTGCTTTTCGGACTTGATGACAGTTGTAGGCTGCATGTCAGTAGGAAGATAATATGCAATAACTGCAGCAGTTTTTCATTCTACTCAAATTTGGCTGACCAGGTGATCACACATTTAATTTTGGCAACTAAGCAGGATTTGCTTTTTGTTGTTGAAATATCAGATGTATTGCAAAAAGAACTTGAGATTAAACATGAAAACTTCATCCATGCTGGTAAGAAGAAAAGAGAAGAAAATAGGAACTTTATAAACATGTGGGAAAGAGGCGCCAAAGTTGTTGGTGTCGTTCATGGAGATGAAGCTGCTGTCCTGTTGCAACCATCTCGTGGCAATCTAGAATGCATTTACCCAAGAAAGTTGGTCCTGGCCTCTATTTGCAATGCATTGGTTCAAAGGCGTTTTAGAGATGCACTTCTCATGGTGAGGCGTCAGAGGATAGATTTCAATGTTCTTGTTGACTATTGTGGTTGGCAGGTGTTTCTTCAATCAGCTGCAGAGTTTGTCAAGCAGGTCAATAATTTGAACCACATGACTGAGTTTGTTTGTGCCATAAAAAATGAAGATACTACAGAGACACTATATAAGGAATTTATTTCTTTACCCTCTCCTAAAGAAGCTAAAGATGTGCAATCACATGATTCCAAGGGTTCTGATTCCAATAACAAGGTATCTTCTGTGCTTCTGGCCATTAGGAAGGCTCTTGAGGATCAATTACCAGAAACTCCTGCAAGGGAGCTTTGCATTCTGACCACTCTCGCTCGTAGTGAACCCCCTGCAATTGATGAGGCTTTAGAGAGAATAAAAGCTATCCGTGAGGCAGAACTGTCAGGTTCCAGTGATGAAAGGAGAATGTCTTACCCTTCTGCTGAAGAGGCTTTGAAGCATCTGTTATGGTTATCTGATTCCGAATCTGTTTTTGAGACAGCTTTAGGCCTTTATGATTTGAACCTTGCAGCTATGGTGGCATTGAATTCTCAGCGGGACCCTAAGGAGTTCCTTCCTTTTCTTCAAGAATTGGAAAAAATGCCCGAAACTTTAATGCGCTATAACATTGACCTTCGGCTGCAGAGGTTTGAGAAGGCCCTCAAGCACATTGTTTCTGCAGGAGACACTTGCTATGCAGATTCTATGAACCTGATGAAGAAAAACCCTCAACTCTTTCCACTGGGACTTCAGCTGATTGCCGATCCTAACAAGAAGATCAAAGTTCTCGATGCTTGGGGAGATCATCTCAGCAATGAAAAATGCTATGAGGATGCTGCTGTCACTTATATGTGCTGCTCCAGTTTTGAAAAGGCTTTGAAATCGTACCGTTCTTGTGGTAATTGGAGTAAGGTGCTTACAGTTGCTGGGATTCTAAAACTGGGTAAAGATGAGATAATGCAACTGGCTCATGAGCTATGTGAAGAATTGCAAGCTCTTGGTAAACCAAAGGAAGCTGCCAAAATTGCGCTGGAGTATTGTGGTGATATTAACAATGGCATGAATTTGTTGATTAGCGCGAGGGACTGGGAGGAAGCTTTGAGAGTTGCTTTAATGCATAATAGACAGGATTTGATCTCTGAGGTGAAGAATGCAGCCTTGGAATGTGCGGTCGTGCTTATTGGTGAATACGAGGAAGGTTTGGAGAAAGTAGGGAAGTACTTGGCTCGATACTTAGGTTTAAGACAAAGAAGGTTACTTCTTGCTGCAAAACTCCAGTCTGAGGAACGGTCAATGAACGATCTTGATGATGATACTGCTTCAGAAGCTAGCAGTAATTTCAGTGGAATGAGTGCTTACACCACTGGGTAAGTCTTTTACGTACTTTTGTTCATACAGGTTTATACCTCTTTGATTTATTGGGAGGATGGTTCTGCATTAAGTTCCAAGTCCATCTTAAATATTTTAAGTGTTTGCCTAATTTTGTGAGCAGGACCAGGAAGAGCTCTGCCACTTCCATGAGATCAAGTGCAACTAGCAGGGCAAGAGATGCCAGGCGTCAGAGAAAGAAAGGAAAAATCCGTGCTGGCAGGTAGTTATTTTTTGTAATACAAGAGTCAAATACTCTTTTCTGGAATTTTTCCAACGTTCCTCATTCACAGTCTCAAATAACTACTTGACATTGCAGTCCTGGTGAGGAGCTCGCTCTTGTAGATCATTTGAAGGGGATGCCTCCAACAACTGAAGCACTGCAGGAGCTAAAATCTTTATTGCATACGCTTGTGATGCTTGGCGAGGTTGAAACTGCAAGAAAGCTGCAGAAGGCTGGAGAGAACTTTCAACTGTCACATATGGCAGCAGTCAAACTAGCTGAAGATACAGTATCCACCGATGGCATAGATGAGCATACACAGACTTTAGAGCATTATACACAAAGTATTAGGAGTGTAGTGCAAAACTCCGAGGCTTTCTTTTGGCGATGTAAAGTATTTCTTTCTCCTTGAGTGATCTGGTAATTTGTACTAGAAGATCTTTTGACATAACTTGAAGACTCATTTAAGTCGATGAAATGTGCATCTCTGCTACCAAGGCTTTACATCTCTGCAGACGGTGAAGCGTGAAGAATGATGCCTGTATTGGGGTAGGGGAGACTGAAGAAACCATTACTTGAAGTGATAGGCACTTTGGAGACTGAAGAATGACTTGAAGTGATAGGCACTTTGGTACATTTCTGGGGAGCTTGCACTCCCGATCCTCCCATTATGGCCGCGAATTGTGCACTCCATGTACTTGTTTTCTGAAGAAACAAAACTGGTGACCCTTCACCGATTCCGAATTCCAGTTCTATAACTGTAGTGATTGACGCTTATTTTTGTTTCATTGGGTTTTGTATCAGCTACGTTATGCACTGTTATAGTGGTGTTATTATCAATCAACATGATCAGTAAAGTTATATGGACAGAATTTTGAAACCTTGTTTATTTTCTTTTTTGTTTCATCAATTTGTTCTGGTCTATTGCCTCCATTCTGGATGTAAGAGATGTACAATGCCCAGGGTGTATCAGTGATGGGAAGAAAAGGGAATGGGAAATAGAGGGAGATGAAAAATAAAAAAATATATGAAATAGTGAGAACAAAATAGGCAAAAATAAATAAAATTAAAAATCAAATTTAGGGCCCAACCGGGTTCGAACCGGTGACCTCTTGATCTGCAGTCAAATGCTCTACCACTGAGCTATGGACCCTTGATTGTTAGAATTATCAATATCATATTATAAATACTAAGTCATAAGAGCTGTGAGTTTTCTTCGAGCTGTGTGAATAGCATGTAGTATCTAGTATCTACAGAGGACCAGCTATTTCATTTGGACATGTAGAACTCTTTTCTTTTTTACTTGTAAATTGTAATCCATCTTACGTTATGGAGTATGGACACTTGTGCTACTGTAATTCATTTCATTTTTATCAATTATAAGATTGAATTTTGAACTAGTTATAAGATTGCTTTTAAGGTGATGTTGTAGTATGTAGAAATAAGAAGGCAGGAGTTCATGTTTTTCAGAATAAGTTATATGAAATGTTACTCCTTTCTAACTTCTTCAACATATCTGCATTTCATTTCTGTCAATTAACTCTGCCTTCTGCTTGTTAAAGACTCTTTCTTCATTGTTGCATTGAATTGAAATATGGTTAGGTTATATTGAATTGAAATATGGTTAATTCTACCTTAACTAGATAACTCAACAAGACTTCACAATCGAACCAATGCACTGTATTTACCCTAATGATGCTCCCCCAGATCCCGGCCTCAGGCTTCATCGCTGTTGTATTAATAAAACTCACCAGAACCTAGAAGATCGACCAAGCATAATGTTCCCACTCATCTGCTGGTTCAAGATGACCTGAAAAGCTTAATTGGGAGCATACTTATCTACTTGCAAACTCTCAGTTCCCTAGCTCATGCAGATGGGGTTCCCAAAATGAGTGCATGTAACCTAAATTGTGATTGATGATATTTAAAGAGTTTCATCCTCTACATGAAAAACGACACGCCGGTTGCACAATCTGATGAAAGTATGGTAGAAAAAGCGAAGAACATTCACAAAATGGGAACTTCAAGAGATGGCTCTGGCGTGGCTAACATGATATACAATCATATACCGGGAGAACAATCCATCCATTCATCTTTGGTTACCCAAACAAAATCCTCAGACCTCCAAGTTTCCATTTTGTTTGTAGCATTCACTTGAGACTTGGAAGAAATTGCTGAAAAGAAAAAAGAAGTTGATACTGTCACCAATATTCAGTATATAATCATAGACAACATCAATATACATCAAGTTACCAGCAGTATATGCAAGCCATTGTAAGACAGAAAAACTAATCCGAAAGCCTACCTTCAAAGATGGAGGGTGAGAGACTGAGAGTTGGTCAAATTTTCTGATAACCATCGCCAAATGGCCCACAACAGTATCTCCGAAAAAGATATGTGCGTGACAGACTTGTGCAGATTCTGCCTACCGAAAATAATGGGAGATAGCTTAGCAGTTAAGCAAAACCATATGTGGTTATGTGGAAGAGGAAGAAAAACAGAATATGGCATCATATAACAGCCATCACCTTTCACAATGTCTCCTCAGACTTGTAAGCTTTTTCTGGAAAGTGTTAGACTCCAGTAGGAGATTCATAATGTGTTATCATACAGAAGAAGATCTGTCAAATGCACTCTCTGATGACCTATAGAACACACCAATTCACTTGCTATTAACTCTCAGCTCCAAGTTGGGGGTAATTGTAATCACCCACCTGAAGCGTATGAACCCTGTTTTGGACCTCTACCCAACTACATCCTGGCGTTTTCATTGACCCAGAGCTCTTCATCTTTGATCTTGTCTTGCAAGCATCACTCCATCTAGCTGAATATGCATGTATATCTGATAAAGTTATGTAATTACTGGCATTTGTAGGTTCAATGTTAACAAGATGACTCAACGCAACTTCTCACAACTTCGCATTTGAATGCATCCTGCATGCACCTAATAATGCTCCCCACACTCCAGCATCAGGCTCCATTGGCATTGTATTAATCAAATCTAGAGCTTCATCGAAGAAACCAGCACGGCCATAAAGATCTACCATGCACGCGTAATGTTCCAACTCTGGTTCAAGATGGTGCTTTTCACGCATAACGTGAAAAACTTCCTTTCCTTCTTTTATTAAACCCGCATGTCTGCAGGCAGACAAGACATTAATGAATGACACAGAATCAAGTTGGATACAGCTCTTCTCCATCAGCGAGTAAAGTGAAATAGCATGATCCCCTTGCCCATGCATTGCATACGCTGCAAGCATTGTGTTCCACGAAACTTTATCCCTGAGTTCCATCTCTTCAAAGCACTGTTCCGAATCATTGAGCTGTCCACATTTTGCATACATGTCAATAAGACTATTTCTGACAAGTGTATTAGACAGAAACCCCTTCTGCATAATGCAGGCGTGAAAAGCCATGCCCTCTCTTATTGCTGCCAGAGATGCCACTGCAGGAAGGATGCTTACAAATGTGACTAAATTCGGCTGACAATTGTCTAGTTTCATCTGGTGAAACACAGATATAGCTTCTGTGGCATATCCACCCTCCATGTATCCTGCAATCATTACATTCCAGAACACCACATCTTTCATTAGTTTCATTCTATGAAACAGAAATTCAGCCGATGAAATGTCACCACATTTGCAATACATGCCAATAAGAGCATTTCTCAAAGGAGCATCATGTTCAAACCCATTCTTTATAATTCGTCCATGAATACAAGTACCGTGATTTAGAACATTTAATAAGCTACAAGTGGAGACCATACCCACCATCGTTCCTGCATCAGGTTTTACTCCAGATAACCACAACTCATTCAGCATATGAATAGCATAGTAGACATCACCCAATTGGGTATATGCATTTATAAGTGCATTCCATGTCACAACATCTTTAGATGGCATTCTGTTGAATATAATCAAGGCAGTAGTAGACAATCCACATTTAGCATACATGGAGACCAGGGCTGTCCCAGTAGAAATATCAGAATCCAAATCAGCCTTAACAGCATTGCAATGTATGCTCTTACCAATATTCAGATATGAAAGCTCCCCACATGCAGCAAGGACGCTGACCAATGTCACACCACATGGTTTGAGATTTTCATTCTGCCTATCCCGAAAGAGAGACAATGCCACTTCAGGATGGCCAGACTGGACACAAGCAGATATAAGTGCAGACCAAGAAACTAAATCTCTTTCCCCAATTCCCTCAAATAATTGTATTGCCTTCTCTATTTCTCCACATTTTGCATACATGGTCATTATAGAAGTAGCAACCGCGACATCAGAATCGTTTTCTAGTTCTAAAGCACAACAATGAATCTCTCTCCCCATCTCCAAATCTCTCATCTCAGTAGCAGCCAAAAGCGCACTCATAATGCAAACCTTATTCATTTTACCGCCATCCCCTTTCAAGCAATCAAACAGCTCCAAAACCTCAACAAAACATCCATTACTCGCGTACCCTGCCATCATTATCCCCCATAAAACACCATCGTCATCGCCACCCCGCATCATATCAAAAACCCTCCGAGCAACATCCACATCCCCACACTTGGAATACATATCAACCAACCCATTCAAAACCTCGAAACTCAACTCCCTCCTCACCAAAAACCCATGAATACACCTACACGAATCAATATCCGCCAATCTAGACACTGCTGGAACCAAACTAAACAAGCTCCCTAAACTCACCCCCATCCCCCAACATTGTATCCTCTTAAAAAACTCCAACGCTTCATTAGGATCCTCGCTTTTCGACAACCCAGAAATCAAAGCATTACATGCCACAACATCCTTGTCAGGCATTCTATCAAACACCTCTACTGCACATTTCACCTCCCCCATTTTACAATACATATCAATCAAACTAGTCCCAATAAACACATCACTCTCCAATCCTCTACGCTCTACTTCACGGTGCGCCAATACACCCGCTTCAAAATCCAATGCAGCAGTGCAAGCTTTCAGGGCAAAGTTGATGGTGTACTTATCTGGCTCTACACCATGCTTCAACAGAGACTGGTACATTTCTTGAGCTTCTTTGAATTCTTGTGCTCTTGTATGAGCACTGATCATGTCGTTCCATAATCTAACACTTGGGTTTTGTACAGAATTGAAAACTGAGCGCGAAAAATCACATCTTTGGAAGGAAGAGTAAGAATTTATGAGATGGGTTAGTGTTGAAGGGTGTTGTTGGAGACCTGAGACTACTAGTTTGGCATGGATTTGAAGTAGGAATTTTAAATCTTTGCAAGAAGAGAATAGGGCAATGTAGTGTTGATAATTCTTGGGAGCTGCTTGTTTCATGATCATGGTGCCAAACTTTTCAAATGGCTCTGTTTCTTGGTAGTTTTGATGTTTGAACTTTTATAAAGTAATAATCTTTAATGGATTCCATAAGGCCCATGTCTAATTCTGGTCCAATAAGCCCAAAATGCTCCAACCTTTATAATGTTTCGGACTTGCAGTCCCTGGGATTGGAGCTGATTCTGAATTTCTGATTGAATAGGGTTTAAGGGTTTTGGGATATGGAGGCCAGGAAGCTTTTGAATGACAAGAAATTCTGGATTGCATCATTCCTAATTGGGTGGGCTGCAGCTCTTCAGGTATAGCAACTTGTTCTTCTGTACATCTCTTTCACACACAAGCACTGAAATTTTTGGGTTGTAATGTAATTGTGGTAGTTTTCAATTGGGTGGTGGAAGTAAAGTTGGGAGCTTTTGTGGGTTTTCAGGGGCATATGATGTGGCTGCAGAGACAAGACTCCTTTAAGGAGAAGTTTGGGGATCTCAAGGAAGCCAAGACCAATGATGCTGATAATTAAGATTTAATCTTAGCATCAGAATTGTATGTAAACAATTCCCAAGTTCTGTTGTTTTCAGTTTGTGTGATTGGTTTCTGTGATTGGGAGGGAGTAAATTTTTAGTTTGTGGAGATACACTGATGTAGAAATAGAAGTGTGTGGTTGTATAAACTAATAAAGAAAATAAAGCTGAGTCCATTGTTGGTGCCAGTAGTGTTACTACTTGACACTATTTAGAAGTTTTATTGAAGCAATTAATATAACTATCTACTTCTACTTCTGCGTGATTTTGCAAATGTAGAATTCTTAGCAATTGCATAGAAAACGTTGGATGGAGAATGCTGGTACTTTGAACTTGTATAAGACTTTCTTGATACTGCTTGTGTTTGATGCCATGTCTAAACCATTTGGTAAACTCTTACGAAGTTTGTTGGTTTGAACTTTGAGTCATGTGCTGAATGGGGTTGTATTCAGATGAAAGATCAATTCTGTAATGGACTCATGTCCATGATGATCTCCCATTTCCTATCACTATGTTCATAGCTCTGCATATCATTCCTATGTTTGCTCATAGAAGTTAAGATAGTGCTATATGATTAGATTTTGTGTCGAGTCATGAAGAACAGAAGAAGTGTTACAGTAGGTATATAGGCCTAATTGTGTAACCAAAATAAACCAATCCATGTGTTTAGGTCTACTGTTTCACATTTGCATTTCTCATTGTCAATCAGTACTCCTTTCAGAGAGAGGATTTGTGTTTTTCAGTAACCATTGTGTGGTATAGTGTATGGATAGAAGTGAACTCATGTTGTTTAGTTGCTGACATTTGGTTCCTTCTCCCCAGAAATCTTAGTTCTGTTACGCATAATTGCAGTTTTTGCACTGGTCCCTGACATACCTGGTGCTTGGTGTTCTTTCGCTGTACATAATCTCTGCCAGCCAGTCACCAAGTCTGTACCATATTTGAGGACCATCACTCCCCACCTCTTCAACTCTGTTAGTTTAGGGATGACAATTGTATTCTATTCTCTTGACCATCACTCCCCATTATTTACTTCCTGTCACGTACAGTTGCTGATTTCAGTCTTGATGTTTTAACCACAAAGTGTGATGTAAGTGAAGCTATACATGGTTTCTAGTAAATTTTAACTATTATGGATAGAGTTATTCAGTTGGGATTATGTAGCTGATTAGCTGGTGGACAAAACTGATTTCGGTTCCTATAATTAAATCGTACACTTCCTGCGGCCACAGTTGAAGAAAGCTATCTCTTGCCATAACAGCATAAATCAAATCTCCACAGTTTTGCAGAACTATCATATAGAAGTGCAAAAGATCATCAATATCTCCATCACACCTGTTATTTGCTGCTATTGTTCACAATTTGTTTGAACTTCCGTAGGTTGTTGATTGCACGAGATTATGTAACGGGCTTCTTCCAAATCATTTGTATGGTTGGTATCTTCTTGAACTAGGCAATTATAGAAATAAGATCTGAGCATGAGTCTACTCCCTTAAGTTTTTCTTCCACAACTCCCCAGAGCTCTTTTGAATAATTGTGGCGCCAGTGGCTACTACTGAACATTCCATCACCCAAATAAATTGTTCCAAACTGATCAATTACCAGCGTCTCGAGCTTTGGTGAAATCTCTAGGATACAAATGGCCAATTCTGTTTCGTACCAATTACCTGTGAATCCCTGCATCTTAACCATTCTCAAATGATCATTTGTGAATCCAGAACGATTCCTTGTCTCTCTAGGATTAGTCTTAGACAAGTCTTGTCCATTTCGTATCGTTACTGTAAACTCTTCCAAAAGGGGTGCAGCCTTGACGAGATCCAGCACACAATTGACATCAACATCATCCTTGTCTTTCCTTCTCTTTCGATCTAGGCCAAGATCCAAGTTCAGTTGCTTGAGATTTCCATAAGTTGGTAAGCTGCTAATTCGGGGGGTTTCGCAGATGAAGAGTTTCAAGCGCGGGACACAATGCAAATTGGACTAATGCTTCCGATATTATCACTAGTTCACTTCCTTGACGGAGACCGGTGCCTGAGAAATAAATTCTTGCTAACTGTGGACTTTGTAGGAAAGAAAAACTGCAACCAACATATGCTATGAACTCCAATGAGGTAAGATTTAGTGCCGAAATCTTCACGTTGGTTTGGGTTCCGTACATACCCTGTAACACTTTCAGATCAGTTAGGCGATCACACACAACAGGAAGATCAAAATCCAGATATGATTTATCATACATCCTGCAGCAACGATCTAAGGTCAAGCTCTCAAGTAACAAACAAACAGAAAGGAGGTTTGCCATCAGACAATTATCGAGGATAACTTGATTGAGACAAAGAGTAGTTAGCAGCTTGAATCCGTCAAAAATCAAAATCAGTAGGAGATTGCGGTCTTAGTATGCAACTCTCTAATAACAAGTGTTAAGATTTGAAGTGGAGCCAACAAGTGAAAGGAAAGGAAAAATAATAAGATCACGGTGGGACATTGAACACCAACCAGGTCGAACATGTCGTTCTTCGACACTTTTCATAATTGCAAAACGAATCCATTCATGAAGCCTGACTTCAGTCTTTGATTTAACCTTGATACCTTGATATTGCTGCCAATATTTACTCACACCGTCACACGTCTCACAAAGGCTCGAGCTCTCGCCGTCACGTCGTGAACTGTTCCTCTGTAATTTCTTCCTAAAACGTTGAGACAGTTGAATCCAAGATTGCGCCTTGTTAGTATTGGATGAGAAAGTGTGTTCCACTGCGGAGGGGAAGCCAGGATTGTATTTACTGCGTCTTGTAGATGTAGCAATGAAACTATAGAACCCGTAAGGCAATTCGGCAACTCGGTAATCCCACATCTTGTTGTCTTTCCTTGTTTCTCACCAGATCCGACCATGGCTTAACTCAAAACTAGTCTCCAACTCTAATAACTTGGACTATAGCTTGATCAAGTTTTAAGGCGGCTCAATTCGACCATTCACTACTTCGATTACTAGCTTGTGATCTCCTTCCACTTCAACTCTCGTAAAACCTTTCTCTTTTGCTTTCACCACGCTATCTCTCAATATTAACGCCTCAGCAGCAAGTACCGAAGCACTTCCGAGTTCCAACTTTGAGAAAAAATAAACCCAAACCATAATTTATATGGGTCGGCCCAAATTTAAATATGGGCCTGAAGGCCCAAGTAGCCCAAACTCAAATCTACTACTTGAGAGTTTATCCCTCACTTCCTCCGCCGTCATACCTCTCCCATCGCCTCCTTCGACCTCTCTCAAGGTAACCTAAGCCTCTCCTTCTTCTTCGTTTTTGATACATGTACTTGTTTTTGGTTAGGTAAACTAAAACATTGATCTGAATCTGACCCAGTAAAGCTTTTTGTTTATTGATTTTGGTAGATATAGAAGTTGCCCAATGTCGTCGCCATTGGCAAGAAGGCTCCTACAGAGTAAACGACTTTCTTCAGCAACTGTGGAGAAAAGCCCTATTCTTTTATCTTTCCAGTCGAGTAGCTTGACCAGTAACCAATGGCGAAAACTGAAGAATCTATTGTTTCCCGGTAGAACTTCATTTCGCCCAAGTTTTAGCCCAACCGGAGGAGAGAGTCGGTTTTCTGCACAGCTTGCTCGTAGTGCAGGTCCCACTTGTATATCGTATTTTGGCGAAGAAGCATCGGGCAAGTTGGAGTTGTTACCTTCTTGGTCCAATGACCAAGATTTGCTTTTGTTATATGGGCAAAATGGGTCTAGTTTCGTAAATCATATGGATGTAACAAAAGTGGATGATGTTGATGACATGGAAGCATCTCTTTTCCAATTCTATTTACCGAGTTCGTATCTTTGTTCATCTCTTGGAGCTGAGACACCATCCGACAATGTGAAGGGGAAGGAGTGTTAAAATTTGGTATTGCCTCCGTGTGTTGAGGTATTTGTACAAGTTTAATTGCCTATGGCACTTTTGGTTTTAGAAATAAATTTGGATCTTCTGTTAAATATATCTGGATTTATATCTCTGTTTGCTTGGTTGCATGATGTTTTGTTGAGGTACTTTTGATGTGAAAGAGTAAACGTTCTGGTTTGATTTTGGACCAATGCTTGATGTTTTATGATGTAGTCTGAATGCTTTGTTCATTTCATGCCCAATTAAACGTTATGTTTTATGATTTTGGACCAATGCTTGATGTTTTATGATGTACTCTGATCCGTTGTTTTCAATTTGTGTGATTGGTTTCTGAGGTCCATTGTGTAATTGGGAGGGAGTTAAGTTTTAGTTTGTGGAGATACTCACAGTGATGTAGAAATAGAAGTTGTGGGTGTATAAACTATTAAGGAAAATAAAGCTGAGTATTGACAGCCTGCTGCAACTTTTGCAAAATTGATAATGGATTATGTTGATAGACTGATAATCGTTGGGTACTTTTGTAGCCACCATTTCTGCTAGTCAATTGTTGGTGCCAGTAGTGTTATTACTTGGTACTAGTTAGAAGTTTTATTGAAGAAATTCATATTTCTATGTACTTCTACTTCTTAGCAATGGCATGGAAAAGATGGATGGAATGCTGGTACTTTGAACTAGAATTTAAGACTTTCTTTATACTGCTTGATGCCTTAATGGCTTAATGCCTAAACCATTTGGTAAACTCTTATGAAAATTTGCTGGTTTGAATGTTTAGTCGTGTGCTGAATGGGGTTGTATTCAGATGAAAGATCAATTCTTTAATGGACTCATATATGTTGATGTCATACTCTTTTAATTCTTTACAGCTGATCTTCCATTTCATATCACTGTGTTCATAGTTCTACACATCATTTCTATTTTTGCTCATAGAAGTTATGATTATGCAACTATGTTAGACCATTTGGTGCTATATGATTAGTTTTTTTGTCGAGTTATGGAGGAACTGTTACAGTAGGGATATAGGCCTGATTGTGTAACCAAAATAGATCGATCCATGTGTTTAGGTTTGGTCTACTGTTCACATTTGCATTTCTCATTGTCAATCAGTACTCCTGTCAGAGAGAGGATTTGTATGTTTTGGGTATCCATCGTGTGGTATAGTGTATGGATAGAAGTGAACTCATGTTGTCTAGTTGCTGGCATTTGGTTCCTTCCTTCTCCCCAGAATTAGTTCTGTTAGGCATAATTCCAGTTTTGCACTGGCCCCTGATGTACTTTGTATCTTTTCACTGTACATAATCCATGCTAGCCAGTCACTAAGTCTGCCTTCCTTAAGGACCGTCACTCCCACCTCTTCAATTCTGTGACTTCAGGGATGAGAATTGTATTCTGTTCTCTTGAGCAGGTGTGTGTTGTTTGAAGTTCGTTTAACTTAAAATCAATTTCGTAAGAAGCATCTTTCTGTTCCGTTTTTTAACCAACAGAGTAGCTCCTCTTTCGGGTTTCAGCCATGGCTGAAAATTCTAGTAGTATAGCTAGAGGGTAATGAGTATTTACATTGCATACAAAGTCAAAGTTCCAACTTTCTCTTTTTCTTTTCTCTTCTCTGTTTTTTGAGAAGGAAGTTCATCACGTATATCATCTTCTTTTGAAACGTAAGTTCCATGAATTCATATGCTAAATTGCTATAGCAATCTACTTGAATAGGCAAGACAGACTATATTACTCTTACATAGCCTCGCGGCCCTCGCATGATACAAAAGCTCATCGATCTCCTCCTAAAACTTAGAACCTCAATCGACATTGTGGATGAAAAAAACCACTTTAGTTACTAGATGACCAAAACAAATCCGATTTGTCGGTATATCATACAATCAACTCGTCATTGTTCTCGTAACTCCAAATCTGAGTTTCCTGAGATCAACAAAACCATAATATGCAACTCCAAATCACTACCGAGTTGATGGTCATGTCTTAATTTTACTATTTGGAAGATAGTGGGATAATGAACTAAAACAATTTTGAATAAAACTGGAGTGTTTGTGAAAACTAGTGTAATTGGTTATTAAAATCCCACATCGAGAATAAATAGTATGAAATATATGTTTATAATGAATCACATCAGTATTTGTTATTACCGAGTCTTGTAACCAAGTGGGTATTAAGGTGATTGGTGGGTGAGTAAGTCTTCTTCATCACCCCCACAATCGAAGATAACCGGCACTTAAGCGTGCTTTCGAGAATAAGCCCTCACCTTACGATTATCTTTTATTTTTACTATTTTTTCTGGGTGGGCTACTCTATCATTGTTTGTATTTCTCTAGTCCTCAACTTTCGAGTTTCAACACATGAGTTTCAAGGAAATTGTAATAGGAGTGTGGCGCATCTAGAAACCCCATACCATGTCGTTGGTCATTCACTTTCATTTAGTCTTGAAGCACACAATATTCTTATTTCTTGTCTCATCTCCATTCCTTTCCCTATCGTCAGCGCTCGCATAATCATATAAAGTCATAAACAAACCCAGATCGAGGCGGCGTCGCTTTGCTTGCACTATAAACAAACAAGAAAAATATGCTCCAAATTAAGGTTCACATACAAGTGAGATATATAGCATATTTAATTCAATTTGAAGACTGCTTACCAGATTCAAATTCTCAAACCCCCACTGGGTTAGTTCGTTACTACTCTTCTCATAATGATGACGAAGTCAACTTGGAAAGCTGGAGCAGCTAGCTACAGCTTGACCAGGATGCAAAAACCGGTTGAAGTTCATAATCTTGTTAGGCAAAGTCAGACCTAGACCAAAATACAGATGCACCAATTGTTCAGCTACCAGAAACACAGCATCATTATTCACACTCGGAATGAACGAGTCTTACAAGCTAGCTATTTTGAAGTACTAGTTGTTCCAGCTGCATTAGGGTTCTGGTGTGAATGCTTGAGTAGTAAGTTAGATCAGTCGGCAAGTAATCTCCAGTTGATTTTAATATTCTAGCATGCATGTAGTCTTAGATTAACTTTTCTTTTAGCTGACAGCTAGATAATGCATGTATGATATGTATATAATATCCAAAACCATGTTAAAGTACTACTACTACTACTAATTGCGCTCGATCATGTTCATGTTTCTGGGAAATTATTTGCAGAAGAATATAAAAACACACAGCCGTGTGGCGAGCACATAGCAAATCCATTAACAAATTTCCCATTTCTTATTGTTCAAGCTAAGATTAGTAACTTAATAGTTAATACTAAGGGTTTCTTAACATGATCGACAAGCAAATTAAGAGAGCTCAATGAGATCACATAGGGCATGCTGATGGTGATAATTATGACAGAGAATCGAAACTAGTTAATAAATCAAGTCAATTAAACTACAGTAATTAGTAGGGGTGGGCATGGGACGGGACGGGACGGGCCGGGATTCACTTGATCCCGGTCCCGTCCCGTGGATGTAAAAGACGGGACGAGATTAAAGTTTTTGAAAAGTGATCCCGCAGAGCCCGGGATCCCGTTCGAGACCGGGACGGGACGGGACCAAAACGGGATCCCGAGCATCAATTTAAGCAATAATTTCATAGAAAAAAACTCATAAAACTAAACTTTTAAAATCACATATTAAATTACATAACAAAGTCTCATAATGAATTGAAAACAAAGTCTCACATACTGAATTACATAATTAAAAGTTCACTCTAAGAGTTCAAGTGTCCAACACAACATCATCAACAACTTAATGTCTTAATAGTTAATACCTAACATAATTAACTAAACAACAACATGCACCACAGCCTTGACCTTCCCCTTCGATTTTGGGAATATAGAAACACTTGAGGCAGTGTTTTCATGATCTGACCAAGTAACCAACAAACCAAACGCAAGAATTAAAAATAATTAAACTACTAGGAAAAAGAACACAAAATAAGAAAGAAAGAAAGAAGCAAATTGATATTAATATTGTACCTAATTCAGCTTTTTCATAGAACTCTGTGTTCTCAATCGAATGCACCTCATCTTCAACTTTAACTGTAGCAATGTCATCTCCCAGCAACCAATTTTGCATGCAGACTAAAGCCTCCACTGATTTAGGAGTCAATGAACTCCTAAATGGAGAAATCACTCTACCTTCAGTGCTAAAACATGATTCTGATGCAACTGTCGATGTTTGAATGACAAGTACATCTCTTGCTATTGCTGCTATAACCGGATACTTAGGGCCGTTTATCTTCCACCAACATAATATATCAAAATTATCATCCTTCTCATCAATAGGTTCAAGAGGAGCATTCAAATATTGATCCACTTCATGAGTTACCACTGCCTCATCAGTCTCTTGGACTTTACTTCTCCAATTGTACAACATCCTACCCCTCACACTTCTCTTCAGATTAGAGTTAGAAGTAGTGATTGTGCTACTTGAACTTATGGGACTTCCGGGTCTGCGGATATGTCTTCCACCATCAACATGCGGTGCATACTGAAAATTAAGTAAGAAAGACACAAACATATTAAAGTATTAAACCACCAAGGATTTGTTAGGTGATCTAAATCCATCAACATGCGGTGCAAATCATCTAAATCCATCCCAAATGTAGCATTTATAATCAATAGAGATTTATTATAGAGATCTAAGAGTTGTACCTCATTGTAGAGTGCCATCAATAGAGATTTGATTTCATTTGTTCTGTGTTCTACAATATCTTCATCCATATCTTCCTCCATCAAAGTATGTGTGTAGTTCATGAGCTTGAATCTTGCATCAAGTACAAGTCCGACAATAATCAAGTGATTAATGTCTGTAAAGCTACGAAAGTATTTCAAGAACCTAGATCTCATATTTGCAGCCATTTCAGTTATAGTCTTCTCTATTTCAGATCCGGTTGCCATTTCAGGTTCAATGAAGAGGTTGTTGATATTATTCTCCATTAAAACAACATCATGAAATGTTGTATGGACCGTTGGAGTCAAGCTTGCACTAACTCGTAGTGTGACATCATAAAACACACCTAGAAGCTCAACAAATACAGCAGCCTTTTCCCAATCATCTTTTCCAGGAGGTCCAACTCTATCTTTCCGACTAAGTGCAGCTGGGGGAACAATGACAAAGCCATCCTCATCAATCTCCTCTTCTGGTTCCTTGAAATAATTCACAAAAAGCTGATCCTCATCTTCTAACATCCTCGCAAAAGCTTTCTTGAACTTGATAGCTGCCTCCAACATAAGAAAAGTGGAATTCCATCTTGTTGGGACATCTAGACAAACCAGACCAGTATTCCCAAGCTTTTCAGCTGCAACAGCTTTCCGAAAACTTTCAAGTCGATTAGGGGAAGACCTAACATACTTGACAGCATTCCTAATGGCTAAAACACTCGTTTGCAGCTTTTTCAAGCCATGCCCTACAACTAGATTGCATATGTGTGCTGTGCATCTCACATGCATGTACTTACATCCCAAAACAGACTTGTAAGCATCAGAATCATTCATCTTCACTTTTAGCCACTCTATAGCTGACTTATTGGCAGTAGCATTGTCCATGATGATGGTTAGAACTCGCTCAATCTCCCATTGCAGTAAACAAGACTCTATAAGTCGGCCGATGGTTGCTCCTTGGTGATTTTGGATAACACAGAAGTTTAAAATCCTCTTGTGCATTTTCCAATCTTAATCAATAAAGTGAGCAGTAAGTACCATATAGTTAATGTTTTATACACTAGTCCAAGTGTCGGTAGTGAGACTCACCCTATAACCCTTCAAAGTTTTCTTTAACTCCATTTTACCAGCATCATACAACTTGTGAAAACGTGTAACTAACTTCTTACGAGAGGGTAAAGGATTATACAGAGGACACACTCTAGCACAAAACCTTTTAAATCCTGTCTTCTCAACAAAGCTAAAAGGCAACTCATCTGTGACAATCATTTCTATTGTAGCCACAACATAATCATCATCATTATAACCTACTGCAGCTAGGTTGTTTGAAGTAGACTTATCACCAGTAAGAACTTTTTGATTCTTATTAAGTCTTGCTGGAAAATACCTACAAAACTGGTTAATATGCCTAATCATACCCGAAGTCCCACTATTATTTTCCACATTAAAATCTCCTATTTTCCCTTTCGGACAATGGATACAATGGGCTCGACGTTGCTCGATGTTTACTGGGTTCCCCTCCGCATCCTTACTCTTTATAATTTTCTTATATTCTTTGAAGTGATCCCAAACAAAGCTACTACGTTTAATCAAAGCAGTATTGGTTGCATCAGAATCACCTGGAGTTGCCGAGTGAGCTTGCTGGGTCGTAGGAGTTTGTTCGGTCGAAGGAGTTTGATGGCTGGAAGCAATTTGCTCATTATCCTGCTGGGTTGAAGGAGCTTCTTGCACCACAGCTTGTTCAATTTGAAGGACTCAGTAGGTGATGTAGCTGAGAAGACCCCATCGTTTGGATCTTCAAGGCCTGAAGCTTCTTCATTTCGTCGAGCAAGCTTCTTCCCCCTAGCCATTGATTGGAAGAACGAAGAAGGCAAGAAGCTTGGGAGGGAGAGGCCGAGAGAGAAAGTGGGAGGGAGAGGCCGAGAGAGAAAGTGGGATTGAGAAGCCAAGAAGCTTTGGAAAATTAGGATTTGGGAGGGGGAGCGGCCGAGAAGAAGTGAAGAAGGGCCGGAATAGTGAAGAAGGGAAATTACAAATTAGGGTTATATCACTTATATATATATATATTAGTATATATATAATATAATTATTTTATTTTATTTTTTAATACGGGACAGGACGGGACGGGACTTAATTAGCTGATCTCGGTCCCGTCCCGTTGTTTTTACGACGGGACAGGACGGGATATGCATTTTTCAAAACTGAATCCCGTCCTCGTCCCTGTAAATTTAGGGACGGGACCGGGATTTCGGGACCAAATGCCCACCCCTACTAATTAGTTGATTCATACTTACGTGGCTAGCTGCTCTTATCTCTTTATATAACAACCTGTTCTAGCTCGATTAATTGGCCGCTGCTGACTGATTGTTTCGTTACCTTACCGTTAAATTTGGATTAATATATACAAGCTATAAGGATCTGTATGTATATTATTGGAGTGGTCTACAAGCTAGCAGATAGACTGGGGGTCATATATAACTGAATCGTAGTTTTCAATATATGGTACACAGAAATTGACATGTATAGCTAGTTGGACTTAATTTGGTCCAAAAACCCTAGCTGGGTATCCACTAATATAATCATAATCGGAGTTGTTAATTTGTTATATATGAAACATCTAAGTAAAACATGTCACACGCTATGATTTAGTCTCTAGTGTTTTACAATTTAGTCTCTAAATTATTGCATGCCAGTTTGGAACACTGTTTTGCAATTGTGATAGATATGTTGGATAGTTATTTTACCCTTCTGGCCGGGTCATCATCTTCCTTACTTTAGCAGCAAAATGATTTCATCCCTTTACTGCAACATCATCTATTTCACCTTAATGCAGAAACTATTGTGATGAGAAATAGCACATGAATCAAAATTAGCTACAGATCGAGCCGACAGAACATATATATTCTTGAGATCAATATATCAGTAAGTTCCTGGCTTTATTAGTTTTCCAACTTAACTTCTGGATGGACCACAGGTCCCAAGTCCCGCCTTGCTTTATTAGTTTTCCAATTCTTAAGAGTATGACGAGACTGGAATATTTGGTGCCAGTCTAAGTCGAGCATTTCGATATCATTAGTCAGTAGTAACTAGTCAAGTTTCCACACTAGCTAGAATTTGAGACACTGCCAAGAGGACCGTGTATGATAAATATATGAATATGACTTTCCGAGAATTTTTCGACACTTTTCTTAATGCTCCAAAATCTCTATCTCACCCTCTCTATTCATATTATTGGGATTATATTAATGATCTTGCAGACTTTGAACTTCACTCGTTTAGCAGTATTAATTTGTTAGGATGAAGTTAATTACACTTAGATAGTTGATTGAAACATTAACTATGCTAAATTCTAAATTCAAATAGAAATTTCGAATGGAAAACGATGTGGCAGCTAAGGACAAAGAATAAGATAGGTTGTATATATGGAAATTAACATATATTTATTGGGACTTGGGAGCTTACAAATTCAAACCAATTACTTGTTGTCTTAGCCAACTCAATATATAGATGTATTTAACTTCATAGTCATATATACGTATGATACTTACCCTATTTTCCAGGAAATCCAAATTATATATGCCAACATGCAACATATAAACACACATATTTGATCCAATATCAGATCAAGTTCACACCAATATAAATGAATCAATTAAAGGTATTGAATCCTAGTATTGGGAGTACGTCTTACTTGAAACCTGACTTATTGAAAGATATATACAATCTCTTAAACAGAATGTCGACCATACTCTATCTACTGAAGCCAAATTAATCAGACTCAACAAATTTAATAAAAAGAATGCGTTTGAATTATATATTTAACGTGCTCAGTACGTGAATTAGTTTAATTGAGGGAGATCGATGATAATTAAGCAATTTGCATATCATAATAATGATCGACGACGACGACAGTGAGTCAGTGATGGAGGAGGTGATCGATAATGAGGTTAGTGGTGATGGTTGCATGAAGATGACAATTAAGCAAAGCTAACCCATGTAAAGGTGTCCGGAGGCAAAGTCAAATCTACTTAATATTATGATTCATTTTATACATAATTAACTAATTAGAAATCTGATAATGTTATTAGTCAAGTCATCAAATATAAGCTCATCAGCTAAACAACCTTGAGGACCGTCTTACCTAGCTATGTACGTTGATAATATATGGATCAAGGCAAAGGAGTCAGCAAAAAACAAATATGAGGGTACTCTCTTTTCCAATTCTTGGTAAATTATATATTAACACGGTTTCTAACTTATTAATTTGGAAATTTCCATGGATCTTACATATACACTAGCTAGCTTCTAGTATACTATGGAACTTGAACTTTTCATATTGTGTGAGGATTTAAACCCGAATTTTTGAGCTATTATCTAGGTTGAGTAATCTAATTTCCAGGTACTTATGCATGTTTAGACTTTTGAGACACTTATAGCTTACTGCTTATACTTGTGTATGCAAAATGATTACCACCTTCTGAGTGGTGATCGACTTTGATCTTCCATTCGAAGTATCAATACTTAGTCCTGCAATATGTTATTTGAATCAAATTGGAGCCATTTGATTACTATTGTCTTCCTTTTAGTTTCATCAAATTAACGAACTGTAATTATTCATTAAGTTCATAAAAAAGTTATATATGTATGTATGTATGCAATATAACGTCATTTAAGAAATTATCAGTGAGCCGTGGTTTGGTTGGTTAAGGTGTTTAACTAATAAATTTGAGGTCACGGGTTCATATGTAGGGTGTAGGGTGTGTGAGTTATTAATAAAACGTTAAAAAAAACAAACGTCATTCAAGAAATACTTAAAAGATAAGACAGGTATGAAGTGCATGTATTAGTTATGACCCCATGATCAATACTCAACAACAACGTCCCACTCAATTTCCAAATACGTACCAACCCATTGGAAACGCATATTCTAAGTAAACTTACCGACTAATACATAAGCGTCATACATATATATAACATCGATCTTTTCTTTTTTGTTAATCAAACAAATTAAGTAATGTTGAAACGACGTGTGTATATGATCATAAGAAGTTATCTAAATTAAGACTTACCCGATGGAAAGCAACCCTAGCTAGCTAATTGATAAGATTTCGATTATATGGTCTTGAAGGAGTTCTTGACTTGTGCAACTTAATCTCCTAGCACAAGCTATCTTCTAGAAAGCTTAAACTTGGACCCCAAGATCTAATTATCTAACGGAAGTCAAGGATGTACTACTTACTACTACTAAAGATTAGAAGCGACGACACTCCCCTAATTGATTTGGTTTGTCAATTAGTGGCATGAAAAATGAGTTTTTCTTTTGCACATTTCATTCCCTAGCTACAATCATGCATTATGTGAACCAAACCGAAATTAATTAGCTACTGATTGATGTGCTAGCATTTTGCATTTGCAATTGATGTGGTATGCGTGGACGTTATAGGATTAATTTCCTACGTATGATAGGAATATTATAGTTTCTAAATAACATATACATACATATAAATTTCATTTGTTTTTGTTTTGTTGTCATTATGGTCTAGCTTGTACTGATAAAGTCAAATGCTAAACTATCTTTATTTTTCCACAGTTGCCGGTAGCCCTATGATTTCATTACCTCCAAGGGAACCATAACATGATCAACCAATTTTTCTAAATTATCTAATGCATAGAAGTCACCCAAATTATATGAATACTTGCACTAGTACTACTCATGATAATCTTTTCTTAGCTGGTTAACTAATTATGTATCTCATTATCAGTACAAGCTAGTTATTATTCGGATCAATTTGATCATTATCTTCTTTAATTATATAAACTAACACTACAAACTTATTATATGAAAATAAACAAAGCAAAATTAAACATGTAACTAACCACGGATGTATGAAAATAATCTGTTTCTTATTATATGTAATTAAAATTTTAATGAAGAAATACAAATGGATAGTATCATATACGGTATCCCGGCCTGGGCAACTCTATGTGATGATTTACAGTACAAAATGAACTCAAATTCTATGAACTATCTAGAAAATAAACTCAACAAGAGGAGGAGTTGTTTTCCCTATTCCAAGAATCTCCATGTCATTCTCAAAGGGCGTCAAGTTGAGATCCAAACACAAAACTCTCCTGCTGCTATTCGTTTTCTTCAAAACCGGAACGACTCCTTGTCCCAGATTAGAATTCAAACCCATCAAAGGTTTCGATTGTGCTCCGTTAAGATTCCGGTGGTCATTATCAGTCACGGCTGCTCTGTGCCTTCTCATGTGACCCCCCAAGGCCTGACCTATAGCAAACTCCGACCCGCATATGTTGCACTCGTGAGTCTTGGGTTTGCTCGGCGAGGACGACTGGCTGTCGGAACTCGATCCGTCTCCTCCGGCTAGCCTCGGTTTCTTGTGACTCGCTCTGTGTCCTCCGAGTGCCTGGAACGAAGGGAACTGACGGTTACATGTCTTGCACTCGAAGACGCGGCTAGGTGAGGACGTGGACGATGAGGTAGTGGAGATCAACGAGTCGTAGTCGTTGCCTCGAGAGAGCAGCATCAAGCAGTTCGCCAAGGTTACGCTGTGATCGAGCTCTGTTATGCTTCTCTTCATGATGATGATGTGATGATCAACTTTTGGCAAGAAGGAAGGAAGGTAGTTTAATCTTTTGGGTTGTGTAAGGAAATGAAACAAAGGAATGGAACATTGGAGTTTAGGGGGTTTGGTATTTATAGGGAATAAAGGCGTGGTTTAACTTGGTGTGTAAGTTGGTCAGTGAGATCGATATAGTTGATATAATTGGATAAGGAAGAAAAACCAGAGAGTAGTGTAAGAGGGGAATTTCAGGAAAGAAATAAAAGATTATTAATTAGTTTTAACTAGTTGTTGGTTTAGTGTGAAAGAAGCCAACAAAACGGTATATAACAATTTTAACAACGTGAGCATGACATCCTGGCTTACACAGGAGAACAAGTCTGTTGTGGTGAGCTAGACAGAGTGAGTCAATTTCTTTTTTATTTCCAGGAATCTTCAATTTCTAGAAGATTCACTCACATTTTCTTACTAAATTTCTAACTGAATTTCTGTCCTTGCAGATCAATCTTGGCTCTGTTCTAATATGAAAGAGGAAGCTTCAAGGATGAGAGACTACTGGAAAAATCTACAGTGATTAATCAAGATCAAACAAAAGGACTTAGGGTCAGCTCAGCTATGCCCAAGTATTGAGGTAGTTATAATTACCATCCATTCTTACTTTCTTAGCATTTGGCCAGGACTAGTATTTAGTCTTTGCTGGAAATGTTTCACATGAATTTAGATTTGTTAGGGTTTGAATGAAGAAAAACGAAAAAGGTTGGTGTGTTTATGCATGTGAACGAGCAACCATGGTGGCTTGAATCATGTGTGTATCTCATGCCCACTTAGAAGAAAGTTTCCGAGGAAACGTGTTTATATATGTATGTATCTTTTCTTCTTCTTCTTAATTTGGAGTGACCAAAATAACTGTTGGTCATCCTTTTAGATTTTAACACTAGAAGTCATGACGTACGTACTGAAATCATATTAGTAGCTGGAACACATTTGTTAACTTTCACACATGAAGCTCATTTAGTTAAGACATACATTGGAGATGGTTTTTGTTTTTTACTATAGTCAAAACTAGAGGTCGGGTAATGAGTGGGGTAATTTTTCTGGTTTCTTTGTGAAAAGAAATTGATCATAGTATCCTAGAGAATCTATAAGAAACTAAAAGTTAAATAAAATCGATTTAGTTCTTGAATTTTCAACTATCAAAGTTCAATGTAAATGATCATGCAATTCTTGATCATCTGCTATCTGTAAACGTCAAACGTGTGCTTGCTAGCTCTTAGATATTTCACGAAGTTGGTTGCTCACTTTCCCATTAGATCCTTGTTCTAGAGATAGCTAGCTTCTAGTTGAAGCGACGACTAACATACGGTGCTTCTCTAAAAGGGATTGGATACTATATATGTCTAGCTAGGAAACCCATTCAAAAGGTAATGCTTGATAGTTGCCCTAGCTAGTACTTTGGTGTGTGAATATTAAAGGGTGTGGCGTATCGTATGTAAATGGTGTTTAATTTCTTTTACGTGCCTTGCAATCTGGGGGCAACTCAAAGTCTCGGTCTATTTATGTATCTCTATCTATCTAATTCAATTCTGACGTGGATGAGGATGATGATGATGATCATCATATTCATCATCATCGATATCGAACTAGCTTAGCTACTTTCATTTCTACTCAAATGTGTGAATAGAAAGCCAAAATCATGAGTCTGATATCGACATTGCGAGTCAAAGATGACCATGCCCCCAGTTGTATACATGTTCCCAGCTTCTACCTGAAAAGTTATATATTTCTCTCTTTAGCTAATTCCATAGTCGTCTCAATGACCACGAATCTAACAATATGGAGTTGTTGTTGTTGGGGTTGCTACGTACATTGTTTCTACGAAGGCGATGACGACGAGCTAATCTCTCAGCCAAGTCCAACAATGGTGCTTTTTCTTTGCAAACACTAGAATGGTACTTTTCCAGGTTTGAAAATGATACAAAAATGTAGCTCGTTAATTAGTCATGCATGAATAGAAATAGCCAGTAGTCTAAATTGAGAAAGGTGTTAGTCTTTCTTAACTTGTCAAGTTGTTAGTAATAGAAATTAAGAAACAATTAACCAGCGGCTGGTGCCTGGTCAACTACACAATTGCCCAGGTAGCCTCAGCAATCTTCTTCTAGCTTTTTTCTTCTTCTTCTTGCATATACATATCAAAACACGTCTATCACAATCTGGTAGTTATATATATATATATATATATATATATATATATATATATATATGAAGGTTTTTCCAAGTAATTATACTCTTGCAAGTTAGTGAATATATGAGCTATATTATTTGTATACTATATAAGCTAGCTAGGTTGATGATCCGTACACTCCTTCATGTTATTCCAACAGCTTTCACTATTAATATACTAACAACATGTTCGATTGATTGCAAGAACAGTACGTGTTATGTACTCAATCTTATACGTATCATCATTCGTATAATGAACTCACACAATGTAAATTAATATGTATATATACATGTATACACGGGAAAAATAACCAAAGAATATATACACATGCACACACAAATATACAACTTAGAATATCTCAATTTCATGGTCATAATAAACGGACCCATATACTGATCGATCTTTCTATCATCGTATGTGCTCACCATACGTATATACGTACTCTTATAAACTCAAGTTTTACACTAGCTAGCTAGCTGTACGAAACTACGGTACGAAAGCAAGTCATCCAACATATATAACCTCTAATTTTACTGTGTAAATCGTTTACGGAATCAAATATATAACATGTCTGTGTTGATTATTTTGAGAAATACACTGAAAATACTATATATATTGTCCATCATTTTGAACAAGTAATATAAACAAGTGCCAGGCTAGCTAGCTAGGTAGCTTAATTGTCAAATTACATATAATTGATCAATTTGATTGTACATTTCTTAGTATCTTCGACATATAACTTATATATCCAAAACTGTATATTGATGGATCATGCATGACCTATTATGATTAGTTTGCATGTACATATACGTACAGCACATTCATAGATTTATGTCATATCTCTGTGAATGAATAAACAAGTTTATGACTGGTTTCTTGTTTGTTTAGAATGTTAGATATACGTAGCTTTCTTATGCAACCGAATTTTCAGATGAAGTGCTTGAGCACTCGCTCGAAAGTGGTGACATTTTACTTGCTAACTTACAATGGCGCGCGAGGTCTTTATACTTTATTAGTTCATTGAGGTTTTTGTACTATAGTATACGTATGGATACAAAATTTCATGTCATCAATAATAGAATTCTATCTTCAGGGGAATACAACAAGGCAATAACGTATCAAACACCACCCTCAAGATTACTAAATTCGTGTAATTTGGATCCCGATATTGTATATGTGAACTGCATGCATGTATAAACATGCTATGTGATTGTTTGTTATACTACACGTTAAAATTTTCGTGTAACTTGTGTAGTGATAAAGTCACGGACAATTTTATTTTGGTACCTCAATTAAACAACAAAAATTATAGAGCGCACATGGAATATCCACAGTCCATTTTGACGCATAGATTAAGGCCGTTGTTGTGGCGTTTGGAGGACGTTTGTAGGCGAGTGAGGGGGAGAACGGGAAGAGAATCAGTGTGCATCCATCTTCAATGCAGTATGAATTTTCTGGTTTGGCGCCAAACACCACCAACAAAGATGGAAGACGAGAGCCACATTAATTGCAGGCCTTTTCTAGCAGGATTCTGGGTTCGGGTTTCCTCCAACACAACGACAACAACCCTTTAAGCCTCCCTCCGTGTTTGTTTTTGTCTCCAGGAGAAAGAAGCAACGCCGAGAAAGAGAGGGAGGCACTAGAAAGCCTCGCTAGAGACTTGCCATGAAAAAATCCAGAAAAGAGGTATTAAGGATTTGGGCACCATCCAAGGAAAAAAAGATGTATTAAGGATTCGGGCACTATTCTATGTCTTTTTTTCCTTGAATAGTGTCCGAATATTAATACCTCTTTTATGGATTTTTTCACGATGAGTCTCTGACGAGGATTTCTAGCGCCTCAATCTCCTTCCCGGTGTCGCCTCTTTCTCCTGGAGACAAAAACGAACACGGAGGGAGGATAGAAAGACTGTTGTCGTTGTGTTGGAGATAGGAAGGAAGAAGTCAAACAAAAAATTCCACAATTGCACAAACAACGTGTTTCTGCACAATCCCGGACAGGTATGTTGAAGCTGATGGTGGATCCGATTGGTTGTGACCTTCCTTCCTGATACCCTGTAAGTGAAAGGACGACCGGGAGCCTCCGATCTTTTCTCCTTCGATGGTTAATTCAGTATTTGATGGGCTTGAGTGTAATTAATGAGGGTAGTAATCATACCTGACAAGCTGGTGGTTGGGCTGTATTTATAGTTTAACGGAAGGGTACTTGCTCTGCCAAGAAACCGATGTGGGATTCTAGGTCCAGTTTCAAGGTGGATTTCTCTCATGCATGTAGTCGTTCTAAACCCAGTATTACGACCGTGATTAAGTCCAGTTCATCCAGCTTATGGGCGGGAACCTTAAATCGGCCACGACTATGGTGGAATGTCTGCTAGTTTATGGGCTATGGAGGTTGTTTTATGCACAACCGACTACAAGTCCCCCTAAGTTCCGGTTCAAGACACATCTTGAGTGGAGATTTGCTAAATAAGGCCGCAAACCACTACTTTCCTGCCCATAGTCCCCCAAGTTCGGACTCATGATGTGGGTTGAACGGGTGTTATATTTTCATGGACAAAGGTAGTGAGCCATTTCCATATCTGGTGTTACTAATCGAGTGATGAGATGTTAACGCCATCCATGGTTTATCAAGCCACTTGCTCCGTTTTTAAAGGGAATATGTCTTTCATGTGTTGTGATCTCGGTGACACTCACCCGAGATGGATCTTATGTCAGGGTGTTACAATCTAGGTGACACGCACCTGAGATGGATTTTATGCCTGGGTGTTACGATCTCGGTGACATTCACCCGAGATGGATCTTATGTCTGAGTGTAACGATCTCGGTGACACTCACCCGAGATGGATCTGCTGCCTGGGTGTGACAATCTCGGTGACACTTACCCGAGATGGATCTGCTGGGTGTGACGATCTCGGTGCACTGATGTTGCTAAAGCCTTGAACGCCCCTATTTTCCATGTTAATGTTGATGACATGGAGGCAGTTGTTCATGTCTGTGAGCTAGCAGCTGAGTGGCGCCAGACTTTCCATTCTGATGTTGTAGTTGATTTAGTGTGTTATCGTCGCTTTGGGCACAATGAGATTGATGAACCATCATTTACGCAGCCCCAAATGTACAAGGTATGCTCTCCAAATTTGGTGGAACTTGATAGGTTCTCTTGATAAATTTTCAAACCATCCAAACTCTTTTGCGTCTTTGTTTTAATATTAGAGTATTATTGTGCAGAACTTGATATGGGTAAAGCACATTCCTGACTATCTATTTTTTTTTGTTCAACTTTATTTGTTTGTTACAGGTTATCAGGAATCATCCAAACCCTCTAACTATTTACAAAAACAAACTTTTAGAGTCTGGACAGGTGACCCAAGAAGATATTGAGAGGATACAGAGCAAGGTTACTACCATTCTAATGAAGAGTTCTTAGCTAGCAAAGATTACCTTCCTCAAAGAAGGGACTGGCTTTCATCCCATTGGTCCGGGTTCAAGTCACCGGAACAGCTTTCTTGTATCCGTAATACTGGGTATAGCACTTTGTCTATCAGTTTTCACCTGTACTGTGATTTTCTTAGTTATTTTATTTTGATTAATTCCCTGTGCTATTGTCAGTGTAAAACCCGATATTTTGAAGAATGTCGGTAAAGCTATCAATGCCGTACCAGAAAATTTTAAGCCTCACAGGGTAGTAAAGAAGGTATATGGAGCATGTGCGCAAATGATTGAGACTGGTGAAGGCATCGACTGGACTGTTGGAGAGGCACTTGCCTTTGCTACACTACTAGTAGAAGGTAATCATGTACGATTGAGTGGACAGGATGTTGAGAGACGTACATTCAGTCATCGACATGCTGTACTTCACGCTCAGGAAACAGGGCAAAGGTATTGCCCTCTGGACCATGTTATTGCGAACCAAGATGAGGAGATGTTTACGGTTAGCAACAGGTAATGAGTGGTTACTTTATTTTGTGTTTTCTTCTTTTAGTTCTGTAGGTATCTTTGTAATGTTACTCTATGATTATATTACCCAGAATGATTTTCTTGCTCTCTGGATCTAATGTTCATAAAAAGACCTTGTGATGCTCCCCATTATATCCCCTTCAGCAGTAGCTTAAGTTGTGTGTTTATATAATTTGCGAAATTTGTAAGATAAATCAATGTTCTTTTATAGTTTGTTAACCCAAGAAGTAATGATTTATGGGCGAGGAATGCTTCATTGAATCTCTCTTCCAGTGCACAACATTCTATTATAATATCCCTATACAGTTTAATTTTGTACTAGTGTATGCTGTATCTCCCTTGATTTCTAGAATATATGCCTTTTGAGGGACAATACTTGGGTCTAAATCAATTTGGACTCTAGACATGAGAGATTTGGATGGCTGAAAATAAAGTGAACCCAATTATTATCCCTTTCTACCAATTGATGTTCGCGTTTAGTATGTCTCTGCTATAAGCTGATGCTGATGTTGTACACAGCTCACTGTCGGAGTTTGGTGTTCTTGGATTTGAATTGGGTTACTCGATGGAGAATCCAAACACATTTGTGATTTGGGAAGCTCAATTTGGAGATTTTGCAAATGGGGCTCAAGTTATTTTTGATCCCTTTTTGAGTAGCGGGGAGTCAAAGTGACTTTGCCAAACTGGGCTTGTTTTACTGCTTCTACATGGTTATATATAATGGTCAGGGACCTGAACATTCTAGTGCAAGATTGGAGCGCTTTCTTCAGGTAGTTCAAATTCCCCCACTATTTTCTATTTGGTGGAAAAATTAGGTTCAGCATTTGTTTAATCCTCAGCTAATCAAGTTTACACTGATGTCATGACAGAGAGTGATGACAATCCCTGAAATACCTGAGATGGATCCTATACTTGGGAAGCAAATTCAGGAATGCAATTGGCAGGTTGTGAATATCACCACTCCTGCTAATTATTTCCATGTCCTGCGTCGTCAGGTGAGTAAAACTCTTGTCAGTTTTGTTCATTGTTCAGCATTGTGTTTCTGCATGGTTTTTTTTTTTTTTTTTTTTTTTTTTTTTTTTTTTTTTTTCTCTTTGGCTCATTGCATAGATAAACAGGGAGTTCCGCATGCCTCTTGTTGTGATGGCTCCTAAAAACTTTCTTTGGCACTAGGACTGCCAATCAAATTTATCTGAGTTTGATGATGTTCAAGGCCACCCAGGTTTTGACAAGCTGGGAACCCGATTTAAACTCCTCATTAAGGATCAAAGCGACCACTCTGATCTGGAGGAGGGTATTAGAAGGCTTGTTCCTCTGGGAAGGCATTATGTCCCTTCATTTCCTGCATAAAGTAATCGGTGGGCATTCTTTTTGGCAACGTAAAACAAAACGGGTCAGTAAACTCATAAACAGATGTATGAACTATACTAGCTAACAAAAGTATACATTTTATCTTAGCCGCGTAATGAAAGCTTTATTATATTGTGTGGGCTGGTCTGCATTCTAAGTTTTTCCTGGATTCAGATTTACTATGAGATTGAGAGCGAAGAAAGGCCGGTGCAAAGGATGTTGCAATATTTAGAGTGGAACAGCTTTGCCCCTTCCCGTATGACCTCATCCAGCGAGAGCTGAAGCGATATCCAAGTACTTAGACCTGCATTTTGAAAGCAACCACCACTATTAGCCAATATCTCTGCTCTTTGTCTATGTACAAGCCATCTTCTCCATTGATGTGCAGGAAAAACAAGGTACTCAAGGTACTTCTAGATAACGATTATGATGTAACTACTGGAATCAACAAAGTACCTTGAGTACTTTTGGCATTATGTCCCTTCATTTCCTGCACATCATAATAGTTATACCATCTGCTGCCACAGCCACTTGTTTCTATCACGTACTTGTGCATAAAGCAGTGCAGCCAGAGCCAATTGATTAAAATGAGTGAAGCAGGGGCCTAACTTTTGAAAATCATACAATCACGTACTTGCGTAGATACTGTATGAAATGTCCTGAATCTGTTGCTTTTGCTATATTTTCAGTATCTAGCCTCCATGGTAACTGGTAATCCCATGCTAGTGGATAGCATGTCTACTATTGAGAATAATGTCGAGCTGTTTTGTAATGACACAAAGGTTGGCTAACTCTGGTTTGGTTTTTTATTTATTTGGCATGCTACAGTTTCAAAGAATCAGATATTGGATACAAGATAGTATCAGGAATGATGCAAGTGGCATCATCATTCAAATCATCTACAGTTTCAATGATGCAAAGGCTACAGATTCAAAGCCTTGACCGTTTTGTGCTTCTCTCCTTTAAATCTTCCCACAGGCGGTGGAGATTGTTCTCAATGTTAAGCACAAAGCCATCCATCTTCGATTCTGCTACTCTGTTGTATGCATTGAAGACGGATCTCCATTCGATGATGCCGACCTTGATGGTGAATATCTGGTCATGCATGTTACGTAGCTCATCAACAACAGTTGCCAACTTCTCTCTTGCTAGGTCGGCTGTGACAGGCAATTCCTGAATGGTAAGGAGAGATTCGGTCTCTGTAATGGTACTCTTACACTGTTGGAGCAGTCCTGCCAATGCTTCTTTAAAAACCAAGTCGTGGAGTTGAGGATGAACGCCACTCACAGTGTACAGCAGCATGTGGTGATCTGCCTGAAGAAGCACATCTTTGATCCTTCTTTTGATGATACTGGATTCCGTCACTTCGGCTTGGATTTCTTTTGTCCAGTATCGCTGCCGATTCTGTACCGTAGCGCATGAGGTAGAAAATCTCTGCAGTGGCTGTTGAAAGCCGCTTTCCAACCATGATAGCCATGCACTCCAAAGACTATAGGATCGCAGTGCCTCCCATTCCATCATTGAACCACTCAATGACACTCTTGCCACCTTCAAGTCTGAGATTGCTAAACATGTTCTGAATTTCTTCCCTAGCACTCAATGCAAGACCTGATTGAACCACAACATCCGAATCTCCTCTCATTTGCCCAAGCGATCTTTTCCTGTTGGTAATTCCATGATCGTCAGTTCTGGCCTCTTTGTTTTCAGTAGCTTCTCCCTTAACACTGTCCACTTCCATATAGTCACCACCCAAACGTGAAAGAAGCTCACTCAATTCTTTCTTTCTGAATTTTCTCGGTGGCCGATAACAGCACAATGGCTTGCGTTCTGCTGCTTCTGCTTGACTGGGTAAGGGAAGCCAAGAACTCCTCTGACTTTCTCAGATAGTCAGTACGGTAGGGTATACGGGAATCCATGTCTGCGACTGAATGAAGAAACGAAAGCTGACATTTTTTTCAAGAAACGATCAGGAAAAACACCCACTTTTTACCCAGAACTGGAAGCAAAGACAGTAATTTGATCGATAAAGAACAAGAAAACAATGTACCGAGTTCAAGAAAACGCCTTAAAAACTACGACTTGGTACCCAGAACTCGTAGAGATGAGAGGGAAGAATGTAGGTAATACGGAAACATAGGTGTGTTCAAGAAAGAAGAAGAAAGGAAAACGCAGAGAGCACCTACCTCTGATCGAGCTAGAGCTTCGTGCACGAGGATGGCACGCGCTATCAGAAATTCAGAATTCAGAAGAAAGCCTCAACTTTCTTGGAAGAACAAGATTGGTTCTTGGCCTGGTCTCTTGCTCTTGCAACGATCGTTTTACTCTGAAATTTTAACAAGATTGATTTGATCTTTTGGCGAGAGATGTGGCTTCGTTTTTTCTGTTTTCCAAATTACAGTTTTATCCTCGACTTGATCTTTCGGCGAGAAACCAAACAGGATGATCATCAAACAGTTATTGGGCCCGTAACGTTGTGGGTGGATATTTGCAGAATTAGTCCAGGAACGTCCCATCCACTGATCCATCATATATCCACTTACCATTTTCTGTCTTCTTTCTGAACTTCAATTTCATACAAATTCACAATTGAATTTTAATAAATACTTATACAATAAATATGGAATCGGAAGCATTTTTATAAAGAAACTGTAGAATTATTCAGGAAAAAATTCAAAGTATTAGGATGAATTTGTACCCTTTGACCGTATAAATCACTTAATAACGTTCCAAAACCTCTATAGCTAAATTAACTTATTTTCCTCAAATAGGATCAGATATTACCTCCTCTGTATTTGTTAAATTTAAGAATAAGCTTATGTTTTGACTTTTGAGCTAGGGAGCACTCTCATCTATTTACTTAGTCACCAGACCATACACAAAAGACAAATTATAATAGTATAGCCTAAGACCACTGTATGTGTCGTGTTCGAACTAATGTAATTGGTCTCTCATATTAAACAAGAACATAACTTTGTTGTTGATGCCAAACTTCTGTTGTAGATCAGTAGTTCGATAATGGGTTATTTCTTGATGAGCTTAAAGCTTAGGGTCGTCAAAGCTGGGCATACTCTTGGTATTCAGTCCTGGCAGAATGCTGTTCCTTATTTGATATCTTTTTCTTTTTTTTAATAACCTAGGCGTCGGTTGTAGTTGAGGTTTTTGTGTATGATTAATTCCTTGTCGAAAAGAAAAGAGCAAATGTCACTTTAGTACTAATTTAAAGATTTTATTGCTCAAATCAATGAACATATTTTTCTAATGCCCATCTCAATTATTTTGAGTGGAAAGACTTTTGTACCCATCATATAATTTCAACCACCCAATCCTCTCTCTTATCTCCTCTCTCAGTTCTCTCTCTGCTCGATCTCATCTCTCTCTCTTTTCAACCACCCATTCTCTCTCTTTTCTCCTCTCTCAATTCTCTCTCTACTCTCTCTCTCTCTCCAAAAAGCTCTGCCGTTCATCTTCGTCGGCCTCATAGCCGGACTCAACCGCACCCGATCTCCTCCACCTGCAACGTCGTCGAGTCCATTTGTCCATTTGATTTTTTTTTTTAGAACCGGAGATTCTGATTTTGATTTCGAATATTTTTTTTGGTTTTCTAGAATCGGAGATTTCCAGTGAGATTCCGGAAAATTCCAGTGAGATTTCCAGTGAGATTTCATTTAAAAAAATCCAGTGAGATTTTCATAAAATTCCAGCCACCGGATGCCGGCAAAAATATAAAAATTACTATGGGTAGTAATTTTCTATTATTTGCTTGTGTGTTGATTTTTCTCTGGAGATAATAGATTGCAAGTTTACTACCCCCAGTAAAAGTTTACTAGGGGTAGTAATCTTCATTTTTTCGCATCTAAGTTGATTTTTCTCCTTTTCAATGTGAATTATGGCATTGGAGCTACTGTTTTGCAAGTTTACTACCCCCAGTAAAAGTTTACTAGGGGTAGTAATCTTCATTTTTTTGCCGGTATGCTTCCGGCAAGATCCGGTGGGTTCCGGTGACATTTTTTTCAAAAAAATCCAATGAAACTCCGGCATCTCCGGCGATTTTCCGATCACCATCAATTTTCCAGCGACCGGTGACCGGAATCAGACGGCCAGTGTCCGGTGACCGGAATCCGGCAACCGGTGTTCGGCGACCGGAATCCGGTGACCGGCGCCGGTGTCCGGTGTGCTTTCGGGAAAGTCTTCCCTACTTCTTTTTCATTTTTTCTTTTTAAATAAAGGTTAAGAGTAAAAAAATCTTTTAAAATATCAATTTATTATATTTTAATAAAGATTTGTGTATTTAGGCTTAAAATAAGTACCTTGTATTCAAATGAATTAAGAAAAAAGATTATTATTGAAATGAGGTTTGACTTTTTCTATTTTGTGCATTAAGACTTTTTATCATGTCGGGTATTTTAGAATCATGACAGTACCATCAAAGGTTGATGAGCGCAAAGACTAAAGTACGTACCCTTGTTACCGAGCCTAGCCTAAATTCTTTGACCGGCACAACCCACCCAGCTCCGGCACAGGATCAAGGGCCAAAATGCCCGCAAATCTCCACGTGGACATTAAAATGGTAACGGTAGAGGGAAATCCATCCGCAATCTAAAACCCAAGCTCACTCCCTCACATCAGCCAAGTCCTTTTCTCTCCCTTTCTCTTCCAATAAAACAACATAAACCGGCGCGGGAAAACATCACCGATGACCGCTCCGGCGAAGGTTCTCCGTCTCCAACACTCTCCCATTCTTCTCAAATTTTCAAGGGTTTTTCCCAATGCTCTGTTTATCATTATCAAATTTGCGTCTTTGTACCTGTTGGTTATTGAAAATTGAGTCTGATCGTTTTGAGCTCTGTGCATTTATTACCATTCACTGTTTCATATGCGATTGAATCTCAAATTGTATCGGGTTTATTTTGTAGAGTATTGACTGATCAAGCCGTGGCTCTGGGACTTTAGTTCTGGGCGTGCATGGTGTGAGTTTGGCTTCTTTCTCTATCAGTAGAGTCGGAGAGAGTAGCTGTTTGAGTTTGGAGTGTAGGGAAGCTGAGGTTTTCGGTGTCGAAGCGGCTTTCATTTGACTCTTCTGAAAATGGTATGGTTTAGAATTGTGTATGATTGATTTGGTAATTGGAAGTATGAAGCTTTGCATGCAAATGTTGGATTGGGATTTTAAAGGTTGTGAATTTAGGTGTTTGATTTGAGTGTTGGCTATTACGAGAGGAGAGTTATATGGTTTTTGATAGATATTAATACTCTGCTTGTTTTGGTTGTTCTTACTGTTTTTTGTGCATACCTGGTGGAAGATTAGTATTGAACTATTGATATTGAAGATTTGATCTTGCTTTAGTTGTTTGAGATTATGACTGCTTTTGAGTGAAATGAAAGACGATATTTTGTTGTTCTGTCATGCCTGGAGCTTTAGACAACCAAGTTCAAATTTGAGATATAAAAAAGAAGGATGCTTTCTTTATCGAGTATGCTGATGCTTTCTATTTGGGTGTAAGGCAAAAGGATTAGTATATTAGCTGTGAAGTCAAATCTTTGGAGATATTGCTGAAAGAGTCGATCTTTATAAGTAAAGGAGAAAACTTAGTTACTCTAGCAAGTATAAACATGTAAATTTGATATTTTAGTGATCTACTATGTGAGGTGAGAGTAGTATCAGACACCATGCATTGTAATCAGGACCAGTGATATATGAATTCAACTTTTTACATTCTGGAATAACTTGTTTAAACGCATACTGCAAACTGCAACGTCTTTAGAAAAAATAACTAAAACTCAGTAAAAGCAACTGAAAGGAAAAAGGGAAAGAAAATAAAGTAAAGAGAAACTTCTTATAGCTATGTTAGGTCCTTCCTGTAAGAATGAGGTGATTATCAGTATCATTCATCATCTAAACTATATTTTTTCAAATAAAAGTGTAGGATGTGTAATGTATCATAAAGACAATGAGGCTAAAATTGTGTACGTGATGCAACTCTTTCATCTGAGAGTTTGTTACAAAACTTCTAAGACAATTCTCATGTCATGGTCTTGGTTAGAAAAGCAATACAGATTGAGCTCAGTATTGTGATCGCTCATAATTTCTATATCTCAGACAGGTTAAATGGAACTTGAGCTTGAATATACTTGGTGTTAGCATTTACCATTCAATTGCAAAAAAGAAGTTTCTAAAACTTATTTTCTTTGGCAGTCTTTCCAACGCAAAAGCTTTTGGATTCCAAGAGATGCTAGTTGTTTAAATGATGGAGAGATGGGCTGTGATAATTCTTCCAGGATAGAATCAAAGCGTGGTCATCCATGGTGTATGGAAGCCAATGGACCAGATCTGTTCAACAACAAGAAGCAAGCAATGGAAGCTGTTGATGGCTGGCCAATTTCAAGAGCTCCAAACTTGGATGTTGCCCCGTGGGACAACACTTCTGGGTTTCAGACAGTTCCAGGGCAGTTCACTGACCACTTTTTTGGACAAGAGCCTGGAAGGACAGTCAACTTAGTTGATAGAAACATTCAGTCTGTTGGAAGTGGAACTACGAATTTTGGAAGAAAAGGGTTTCAGAGTCAATACCGCAATGATCAGTCAGTAAATTTGTCAATGTCCCACACCATTGAAGATCCTTCATCATGTCTCAGTTTTGGTGGAATCAGAAAAGTGAAAGTCAACGAAGTTAAGGACTCTGATAATGCCGTGTCTGCATCTATGGGGCACTCCTACAGAAGGGGAGACAATAATACAATTTCAATGTGTACTAACAAGAGTGATGAAAACATCATTTCATTAAGTCCACCTTACAATGATAACGAGAATGCCATCTCATTAGGGACTACCTTTAACAAGGCAGAGGACAATTTCATCTCAGTTGGTCACACTTTTGGCAAGGGAGATGACACTTTCATATCAATGGCTCCTAATTACAGCAAGGGTGACACTCATATGTTATCAATGGGTCAGCCCTTTGAGAAGGAGAATATAAGTTTTATATCAATTGGTCAGTCATATGAAAAGGGAGATGGCAGTTTCATATCATTAGGCAACTCCTACAACAAAGTGCATGAGAATTTCATTTCTATGGGTCCGGTATATGGTGGAGGAGATGATAATTTGATCTCAGTGGCTCCGACCTATGATAAGCATGCTGATAACACTATATCATTGGGTCTGACCTATGACAAGGCTCATTCAAATATTTTACCAATGGGTCCTCAGTATGATAAATCAGATAGAGATCTACATGTGAGTCATAATTTCAATAAGAATGAGAGCAATACCATATCTTTTGGTGGTTTCCATGATGCTTCTGAGACAAACCCTTCTGGTGGGATCATCAATAGCTGCAGTTTGTTGACATGTAATCAGAACGCAACAGCTCAACCATCGGAAGAATCTGGTGTGAGAAATTATGATCATCCTACTGAGTCGAAAATGGATGCACATGTAGTTGACCCTGTGAAAATTGATTCCAAAGCTGTTAATATTCCCAAAGTAACAGAGCCAAAAACTAAGAAAGCTCCTCCAAACAACTTTCCGTCCAATGTCAAAAGTTTGTTGTCAACTGGTATCTTTGATGGTATTCGTGTGAAGTATTCTTCCTGGTCACGGGAGGTAAGCTTGTGTACTATTGAATATTCTGATTTTTTGTTTGTTTGTTTAGGTGATGCAATTTTTACTGTTTAGGTTCCTTTTGTTGACTTGTTATATTTTTCTCAGAAAAACCTCGATGGAATCATCAAAGGGGCTGGGTATCTGTGCTCTTGTGCTGAATGCAATCACTCAAAGGTAATGAACTCTGGTTATTTTCTGTTACAATCGAGAAAGACATAATTCATTTTTCAGGTTTTGTGATTATTATTATTATTAATTATTTATTTTTTATTTTTTTGAAATTTGTACTATTGTCTTTTTATCTGAGGTTCATAACCTAGCTCATGAATATAATTCTATTTTCAGCCTCTTAATGCTTATGAGTTTGAGCGCCATGCCGGTGCCAAGACCAAACATCCCAATAATCACATCTACTTTGAGAATGGAAAGACCATCTATGCAGTAGTTCAAGAGCTGAAGACTACTCCTCAGGACATGCTGTTTGATGCAATTGAAAATGTGACAGGGTCGCAGATTAACCAGAAGAACTTTCGTGTCTGGAAAGGTAGTGCAGAATTTCAGATGATTTTCGTGACATGTTTAATGCAAACATGAAATACGCTATCCCACCTTGTAATTCTACAGTTATATGATATACGAAAATTTCTCATGGATTTTCCTTTGCCTTTCTCAGCATCATTCCAAGCTGCTAGTCGTGAACTTCAGCGTATCTATGGAAAAGATGAAGTTGCTATACCATCTTGAAATGAGAATCTTCCTGATCCTGTTAATGATATACGAAAAATATGGGGGTAGGTTGAGATTTGATCCATGGATAGCAGCACACACATATAGCAAATTATAGACTGGAATTTGGGTATATTTGGATATTGAGCTTTTGGATGTTTACAGGTGGCTATTAGTCTTTAAATGAATTTTGGTTTGGATTTGGACAGTTTCTGTAAAATATGGAATCCATGAACTTAACTTTTGCGCCCGGAAATGCTGTCGACTAAACTAGATAGTCAAATTACCAAAAATGGAACCTGTCCTTATTCATACATATCTTTTTGACTAAGCCTAAGTCGAGTATTATTGGTGACCAGGGGCTTTTGGTGGGTCGTTTTGGTTGCAGACTACCATGTCAGTTATTCAACTCAATTTTCTCTCTTTTGTGGGAAGAAGGATTTAAGAAGGATCTTATGCTGTATGACATTTGTTCGGTATTGGTGGTTCCTAATCATTCAGAGCTGGTAACAAACTGGGGCTGTGCTCTGTGCGTTGTGCAATATGAACAGTTATTTACCATTCTATTGAAATTAAATGATTTTTGGCCATTGATCCTCGACAGGAAATGGCAGTATAGCTCTTCCTACTTCCTAGTTTGGTTTTGAAGCACTTGAATTGGGGCATGCATGTAACCCAACCCCATGTACAAATCATAGAAGTAAATTATTGTCCTAATTGTCTCATCACCACATCCTTCCATATCTTATGAGATCATATCCTAATCGAATTAAACCTGTTAATAAATCTCTTAATTTCCAGCTGCTTTCATCAAATAGCTAGGACATAATTTCCTGATACCCCCCTCAAGTTTTGCTAGACCAAGACTGTAAGGGCTTGACAAAAAACATAGAAGCAGTAAAAATTTCTATGATCCGCCAGGCAAAGCTTGTGCTAGCTGTGATTTTGGTGCAGCTCGGGTATGCTGGGCTTAACATAATCTCTGTGTTTGCTCTAAAGTAGGGAATGAGTCCCTTACACATTCATCGTGTATCGAATGGCCATTGCCACTATTGTTCTAGCTCCCTTTGCATACATTTTTGACAGGAATTCAAGGCCTCCGATGACTTGGTCTATCACTGAAAAGATAATGTTGCTGAGCCTTTTCGAGTAAGAATTACGATAATCTTATACTGCATTGTTGCACTATGAATTTGGTTGACTGAGCCTTTTCGAGTAAGAATTACATTCATCGTATACTGCATTGTTGCACTATGAATTTGGTTGACGATAGACTATACTGGTCTAGAACTCGACTGCCAATGCTGAAAGTCGACTCAGATGCAACAGTAGATATAGGGATCGTCAGCACATCACGAGCCATATGGAAAATGATAGGATATCGATGTTGCTCCATCTTCCACCACGCAAGTATATCTAACTTCATCCATCTATCCAGTCTTGCTTCGTCAATTCGATGGAGTTATTAAGTTATTAACCAGTTGCTCAATTTGATGATGTTGCTCCATCTTCCACCATGCAAGTATATCTAACTCCACCACGGGTTCTGGACATCCTCGTCAAATATTAAGTTATTAACCCTGATTCCTCGCCAAAAATAAATAAAAAATTAAAATATTAACCCTGATTCGAATTTTTTTTTTGTTTTTAATTGTGGACCCCACACAACTGGGCTACCACGATCTCCGCTTGCCCACATATTTATTTATCAATTTTTTTTAAAGATAGACCCCTGGTCTGTTTAGGCCACTCCAACTGGGCTTCCGCCTAGCCCTATATCATCTCCGCCTAGACCGCTGATTTATTTTTATGGTCTATTTTTTCTTTTTACCCCATATTTAGAAATTAATCTTTTACAGTATAGTGAATTCTGGAAATTGCAGTAAACCTAGCTTGGCCGATTCTGGTGAGGACGCGCCGGGCTCGAGTGTTCTGTGCTTCCCAAGACAGAGGGAGGAGTGCAAGAATACTAATGGAGTGAGAGTTCTTGGGTGGAGGCGTTATTGGTTTTGAAGCACTTGAATATATAGTTGAATTAGGGCAATGCGTGTAACCCAAAAACCCTATGTACTGTACAAATCAAAGAAGGAAATTAATCTCATTGGCTTCGTCCTTATGACATCATTGACCTAATCGAATTTCTTAATTCCCATCTGGAATCTGTAGACATACAGATTTCCTTAGTGGTATATGTTTCCTAATATAGTTTGGAGTCTTTACTTGTTTATCTCTTACGTATCCTAATTTGTTTAGGGAATATTATAAGAGAAGTTGTATCTTCTGATTTGGAATTTGAACAACAGCGAGTCGATCAATCTTTTATAGAGCAAAAGCCTTTTAATCATTGTCTTCACCTGTTCCTTGCATTTCAATCGTACGTTGCATGCATAATTCATTCTTCTTATAACTTGAGCCATCCTATGTAGATCATGCGTAATTCAATCGTACGTTTCATTGTTGCTACTAATTTAACCCCCTGGCCACACTGATTGTGGCGATTTTGGGGTCATTTGTTCTGGCAGAACAATTGTATTCTGGAAGGTATGAATTTTTCCATGCTCCTGTGTATATAACTATATGGTTTCAATTCTAGCTGTTTTACTGTGGTAATTATTCAATGTCCTCTACTATGTAATTTACATATATTTTTTTTACACTTGTATAGTCTCATCGGAGCTGTAACCATTGTGGGAGGCCCTCTATCTTGTCCTTTGGGGAAAAGGAAGAGATCAGCCTCCCTCATACTCAAAGGATGTCATCAATGTGGAAAAAACCAACCGGAATTCCAGCAATACACGATCCCAAAGTTTGAGTGGAGTTTTTTTTAGCAAGATGATAAAGATTCTACGTACATTATCAGCTTTGGTTGGACTATCTTTGTCTGCTTCAAAAATTCTAAGCTATTATAAGCTCTATATATATGTACCTATTCATTGATTTTCAATGACGTTCAATATATGTTGACATGATTCGGATATTGAGGTGACCAAAATACTAGATTTCATTGACATGACTTAGATATGAACAGATGAGAAGTTCACACCATGACATAAAAACAAGTAGATAGATAATGTTTATGCTTTCCATTTGTGTATAATCACTAACTACAACCACATTCTCACTCGAGTCAAGACTATTCTTTTTATGAATGCCTTAATTAATGTCTAAAAAAAGAATCTAACATTGAGGTTGTTTTGGACCTGACATGACAAGAAATCTGGTGGGGCGACTGTAGCTAGGAATAGTCGGGGCAAGATGATTGCAGCAAACTTCAGACTCTCCTATTCTTCCTCAGTGTTAGAGGCTGAAGTTATTGCAAGTTTACTTGAAGAGAAGCTGCTAAAGCAATTGAGACGAGAAATATCCAATTGTATCAAGTTAACAACCACCTATATTTTTGCAATAACAATTTCCTTCCTCTGTTTGTTGTAATGATCATATGTAGACTTTGTTTTTGCTTCTTAAAACAGTGAAAATTCGAGTAGAACTCAAGTTATATGATCGAGTTATGTCTAACATACATTTTGGTTGCATATAGTTCCTTACATAGTGAAAATTCCAATGCTTCCGCAAGTTATGCTAACATCAGTGGCCACAAACATTTCATCTCTAGTCAGTAACTCAACATACATCATCTCATTTTTTAGGATTGTTAAACTGTTGTAGCTACTTTATCGTCAGCTGCTTCTGAATATGTTTGTGAAGGATGATCCTTACTTTTACCCCAGAGAACCATATACAGGCCAATTATTATAACCATTGCTCCCATTACCCTGCAGTACAGATTCAAAAAACAATATCTATGTTATCCTTTGAACTAATAACTCTAAGATATTCCAAGTCCGTAAGATTTATTAAGAGATCGGTGCAAACCTTCCCAAGTACAGTATTTCGGACAAGGCGATGGAGCTCAAAATGGCTACAATGACCATGCTTAGGGGATTGAATGCAGTCACAAAAACAGGTCCTCTTTCCTTCATTACAATCCCCTGAATATAATAAGCCACTCCGGAACATATTACTCCCTACAATACCAAAAACAAATCCAGTCCTTAACTATAGTTGTATTATATATAGCCTTAAAAAACTGCAACTAAACCAGAAAACTTGCATAGAAATCTTACACCATAAACAGCAGATAACAACTTATAATCCAAATGTATGGCCCAAGCTGCAGGGTTATGCCATTCGAAAGCTACAGCTGCCACAGTACCTTCCAAAGTACCCGTCAAACATATCCAAGCTGTTAGCGAGAGTTCAGCAGGGTACAGTTTTAGAGTAATTGCCTACGAAAACATGAATTAGTAGCTCAATCATTACAATGATCGTCGAGTCTGTAAAACATATATAGAGCAAGATTATATATATGTACACATAAAAAATAAAAAAAATTGGGAAGGGTTGTTCAGTACTTGAAGAATCATGAAACTAGCCCAGCAGAAACATCCAGCAGTGATCATGAGAGCACCCTTTATGGGATCTTGACTAGCTGTGGAACTTGTAGATTGATGATGGCTAGTGATTCTTGTCCATGGAAGGGTCAACATGGGTCCATTGACTAGAGTCATAAACATAGCTCCTCCCACAGTCACTATGGTTCCCAATATCTTTGCCTGGCTGTGCAGTTTTCTAATATTAACCATCTCAAGCCTACAAGAGGGAAACCAGAACTCAAATCAAGTCACTAATGATTCCACATTTTTACAACATAGTGATAATACATGAATAAGTAGAGATCAATACCTGAAAATCCAAGCCATTATGAATGCAAAGGCAGGAAGAACATTGCACATAGCAGTTGTAAATGTTGCTGTTGTCAGCTTCATCCCCGTGTAGAACAAGTTCCCGTCGATTACAGGTCTGATAGTTATTAATCAAAAAGACAACTTGATTAGTACTAACTAGATTCAAACATAAAAAGGAAACAGCAACATAAAACAGAAGCTTACTCTAATAGGCCAAGTAACAGAATCTTCACAAAGACTGAAAGGGTCATCTTTGGCCTTATTTTCCTGCATGATCATGAACTCATTGGATTAAGTTCTTCTTATCATCTCAACATGTCAATTACAAAGTAAAAATAAATATAAAACGTAAGTAAGAGAAATTAATAAGGAGGGGAAAGCAGAAATGATACGTACGTACCTATCAAAGACAAGGGCAAAAGGAGCTATGAAAACAAAGGCAACAGCATTCCTATAGACAACTAATACATGTTGGCTCATCCCTTGGTTTAAAGCAAACTTTGTTATTATGGACATTCCGGCAAACCCAAATTGCAAGAAAATCACAGCCACAAATGGCTTTGCTTGTGTGAGCATCTGAGAAACTGACTCCTTAGGCATACTTGACTATTCTTCTTGTTACTCTATAACACTTGCTTAGTTTCTCTGTTTCGATACCTCTGGTTATTGTGAGAAGATACTAGCTAGTGATCCTGTGAAAATTAAACAAGGGCAATGCACTTACTTATAGGCATAGTAAGCTTGTAAAGTAAGTAGCAATCTTGAATATTCTAGGGACTCCACTAGCCACTAATTTAAGTAAGTGATGAGCTAGCTGAAATTCCAATCCACAAAGAAAGAACCCATTAAACCATTTTAAGCAGCATCAAAACCAGAAAGTATTTATCCGGATCAATATCAACTATTATGAGCTAGTATGATTCATATCTGACTAGGAGTAAAGTCACTGCACAATAGCCATTCTGTCAATTTTCCAAATGGTAGCTTAAAATCCATTACATCATACTGATATATGTATGTATTCAAAGAAATAAAAGTTTTGAGTAAATTAAAGGAGGAGGAGAACTTTTGTTTCTTTATATTTTTCGGTGTACGTATACATTTGATGGTGATCTTATTGCAGGCTTTTGTTCATTCACAATTTTGTTATGCACATTGAGTTAATTAATCATTTATCTTTTATAGAATCACTTTCTTTCAAGAAAACTATATGGATCATCCTTTCCATGGTCGATTTTTTACATTCTGTCCATTTTGGGAAAGATAAGTAACCCAAGGGAAACAGATTACTTTCATTTAGAAACAAAAGAGTTTGTCTTTGTATTCAAAATTTCAAATACACATGTATGCATTGCAAAAATCTTATATTTGCTCTTACAAGATATAATCTGTATTTGAGTTCTTTATTCAATTATAGTTATTGCTCCCTTTTATGTATATCGGGAACCTAGAGTTATAGATTGTATATATGCATGCATGTAGATCGAGAATATTAGTTGGTCACGAAGTTGAGCACAATCTATCATTCAAACTCCTTTTCATTATCAATTTGCAAAGATGGAGAAACGAATCCCATGATCATTATTAGCGCATGGACTTTTATATGAAATATGTTCTGATTCTCCTGATCTAGGGTACATATATACATCATCCACACTTGACATGTTTTAGAGAGACTTCGTGTATCAGAGGCTAATCCAATCCGGCAATTCATCGCCTCAACTTTACGTGAATGCATATACGTAATCTGAAGTTCAAGTTTATAATTATCTTAACCTCGCAAAATTATATTGAAAACGTAGAGGTTAATTATATATAGCTAGGAGAAACTGATTGGTTGACTTGATTAATTAGATAATTGAGGTTTTGAGTCCAAGTATTTTATAAATAGAAGTTCCACTGCTTGCAAAAATTTAGATCTTCTACAAGGAATTAGTGGCTCTAGATTAAAGTGTAGAAGGGTGATTAATTAATTAATTAACAAGTTTTTCATGTTTATGCTGATTAGTTACTTCAAAATGCCATCCCTCTCATCCTTCCACGTTAGAATTTTTCGTGTTCGTTTCGATTACTGATTCGGTATGTAGGGTACCAAACTAATTTTCAGTTATTAAGAACCACTAATATTGTATATACTAAATGAACCAATGTCTCATTGCACACAGTTAAGTTGTATTGGAAATTCTCAAGTGCCTTTCAATTATTATGTTTAAAAAAATAGATAATCCATGTCATGCAGCATATTAGATCCTGCTCTAACTTTGATTAGCTAACTTTTAAGTTTTAATTAATTCCTAATTGAGAAACCAATCTAGTTTCTGAAGCAAACCTCGCATAGTTTTGATTGCTCACAGTTTACGAATTCGGCCAACTGAGATTTTTGGAGAACACCTGGAAGTACAATCATCTTCGTCGTACTAGGAAAACCTGAAAGGTTGCTTTTGCCCTATATATACGATTCTTGCGGAACCCTAGCCTTCTACTCAAAAAGAGAGAAATGTTTCAAGTTGAAACCACTATTTAACATGGTAGTGTACGTAGTGCGCACCCAAATTAAATTATTTGCCAACTCCACTGGTAGTTGCCGGAAAAGAATGCATGGATGTATTGCACTATGTCCAATCCATGGATACGGTTTTTTCTCTGATGAAATTAACCTGTTTCAATTCGTTAATCAGTTTCCTAGTCGTAGCTTGACGTCCTTGTTATAACCTTCACAATTAGATATGGAAGGCATGGCGTACAGTACTGTCATGGTCAAATAGAAACTAATTAGCTTACTAATGAAGAGCTTCTAATGTAGGCTTAGTATGTATGAATGTGTTATACGAATGAATAGGATTGTAACCTGGGGAGGGATGCCGCCTCCAGAGTCACGTACCACAACAAAAGGAAGGCAGACACGATCGATGGCTTTCGGAGGGGTTGTGAAAGAGAGATCAGAGACCGAAGCCGCCGGCCGCCGCATAGTGTAGTTATCTATAATCATTGGATTTGAACTTTTCTTAATTTCATTTTTTAAGACCACAACATCAAACTGAGGCTCGATCGTGTACCACACTACCCCTAAACACTTGATATGTACAAATTACGCATGTTCTAGCTTTCTCTTTTTGTTTGAATTTTAATTTGTTGTGGCCGACTCTTGGCCGGGCTGAAGAGAAATCGTTTTACATTTGAACTCCCTGGAGGTAAGATAGGATATATAAGCCCAGCTGGATAGCATGTCAGCATGCATGTCTATAAAAGTACGAGACCTGCTACTTACGTACCGGTTCAGACAGTTTCATGTTTCTCAGAGCAAGCAACAATATTGAATATTGGAGTCCTGAGTTGGTTCTTAGGTTGAACAAAAAAAGAGACCAACTCGATCAGGACCTAAGTATCAACGAAGGTAATTAGGTTGAACAAACAAGGTAGCTATAATAATAACAAAGAAGATCCTTTCTATTGATGAATAGGCAAATCCCCCGAGTATAACTTGGAATTGGCATTTTGGGTCGTGATGAAATGGCAGAAATAACGTAGGTCTAAAGTACTCGCTAGACTTAGAGAAGCTTTCCCTTCCTGGCCTAGCCCTAGCTAGAATCATAATTTCTTCGTAGATTAACTAACAAATTAACTAATACAAAAGGAAACATTAAGAAGTTATCTTACCATGATCGATTTTATGCATCTTCGCCGGGGCTGGTTTTAATGATCAAATAATCCATAATATGGATCTTTGAGGTAGACAACATATACGTACTGTTATACACATATATAGCATCAAAAGAAATTTTATCCAATTTAAAAAAAAAAAATCCAATTTTCTAAGATATATAAATATATATATATATATATATATATATTCCAATGAAGGATCCATTTTGTTGTTCATTTTTAGGGATAGGGTATTTGACAGACTTATTCCTAATTACTAAATCACAGATCTATTGTTCTGTTTGTATGTGTATATGAGTAGATTACTTATGCAAATTTTCAGAAAATTTGGTAATAATTAAGTCATCTAAATGTTTGATTTATTTTTAATGATCTTGAACAATATAAGTTTGACATAAGTGTTAATTTTTTTTATTTAATCTCAGTTATTCAAGCTCATTAAAAAACAGATCTAATGGTACGAGCATATCCTTAAAAATGACAAAAAATAGGGATATATATATATACACACACTGCTGATTATTGCATGCATGTGGAGACCGGAAGACATACAAATTAGAAGAAACTTGGTTGAATCCATGAATGCCATTATACATGCATATTGATTCTTAGTCTTCTTGCTACGGTTGCACTCTGTAACTAGGAAAACAGAGGAGCTCGTTTGCTTTAAACATTTGGTGAGCTGTTGCTTTTTTTTTTGTTAAATCTAAAATTCCTCTTTTATCCTCGATCACTTTTGTTCGAGGGTCTAAATTTTTTTTCTTTTTCAAAACAACTAACTAGCCTCTTGTTGTTGGGCTCCTAACTCTTGTTTGAGTTTATGTTCTCTCAATTTTTATTTGGGCTTATGTGCTCACAGCCTTAGTATAGGCCAAGTCTTTTAGAGATTTTATTTTTCTTTTGCTGGGCATGTGTCTTAATTGCTGGGCTTATGTTTCTTTGTTTCATGTTTGTATCTTTTGTATTGTTGTGGGTCTGTTGGATAATCTAATACAACTTTACATCTCTACCAAAAAAAAAAAAGCCTCTTAACACATGCTAATGGTTGTGTCAATTTGCTTTTATTTTTTTGTTTTATAATTTTTTTTTGAGATTTTAATTGCAAATAACTGCTAATGTAGATGCAGTTGGCATTCAATAAAAACTGTTCATTTTTTATCTTCTTCTTTTTTTTCTTTCTGCTTTTATAGTTTGAAATTACTTTATTTTGTTGTTATTTTATAGTAATATCTTTGATTTGTTTTTTTTTCTATGTCAAAACTCATCTATCATGGGTAATATGGATATATAGTTCATAAAAAAAACTTCACCATGACACCAAAAAAGGTGTTTGGCTTTCTAATAGTAGAGATATCGTTTTGGTACCTCAATTAAATGAAGAGGTCTCCTCAAACAATTTGGAAAAGAGACTATTCCAAACTTTCATACCTTATTTATGGAAACTATTATTATATTAGTACCTCAAGTTGTGACTCCGACCCAATTTTTGTTCCTACCATCTATGACGGTGTTAATTGACTAGCCACTTGTTATATTTTGCGAGTTAATTCCGTTCGTGTTTATTTACGTATCGTCAATTTAAATTTACGTATAACAGCTTTAATGAGTTACTTCATACAAAAACATCATGGAGAATCTACTTTACGTCAAAATATCATGAAGAATTTATTTATAAACCTTCCGTCTCTTTAGAATCAGTTACACAAGCTAACCAAAACCTGTAAAATTCATCCCATACCAATTTAGAAATTTCTCAAAACATTCTAAGTTACCATATATAATTAACTCTTAGTTTCATTCCATGCCCAGAAATTTATCAATTTCTAAATCACCACAACACTATTCATTTCATAGCAAAAACACAAACTATAAGCTGCTAAATTTACCACAATTATGAAAAAAAACAACATAGAGACCTTAAAAATTAAACTTGCATAATGCAGATGTCCAAAAACCCAACCAGTATGTTGTTACAACAAAATGCTCATATTGACTTATTGCATGTTTATATTTTCACTGAGATTCTCTAATATTTCATTATGAGATAAAAGAGGCTGAGAGGGTAAAGAGGCTATAGAGAGAGTTAAGTGAGAGTTAAAGAAGAGATTGAATAAGAATAATTGTATGGATTTGAGATTTGTCGGAAATAACGAAACTACCCATAATTACGGCATGAGCTTTGCCGAAATTGGATCAACGTCAAATAACTTTAGTACTAATGTGATAGTTTTCACAATTGAGGTATAAAAGTTTAGAACGAACAATGGTTCTGGTACTGCTTAGTCGATTCTCCTGAAAAATAAAATAATTGAAGCATGGTTATAACAAGGGAAGCCCTAAGCCCCTAATTGACTTGACATACAAGCCATCAACCTAATAAATGAAAGAAAAACAATCTTTTTCACGAATGTAATTTCCTATTTACCTATTTTCTTTGTTTTTATGTGTAATGCGGCTTTACTGTTGTTTTCTGCTCTTTTTCACTACCCTTCACAATGTTCCACCATTCTCTGACTTTCAACTCCAAAGATTTGAACTGACGCTGCTCATTCGTTGTTGTATCATCGTCATCATCACCTTCTTTTTTCTCCTCCACAGCCTTTTTAAGATTTTCATTCAATACTTGTTTTATTTTGGCTCTTGCCTCTTCTAGTTCTTGCTCATACTGCTCGACTTCATCTTCCACTGACGCATACATTCTGTCTACAAACTCCTGCAGTTCCGGTTGACATGGATACTTGTACAACACATGCAATTCTATCATTTTGATCTTAAACAGTAGACTCTTCAATCCTCAGATGAAACTCAGGAATAGCTCAGTACGTAGTACTGTGGAGCTCCGATGGGGTAGCCATGGTTCCAACTTGAATGGGAAATTGATGTTCGATCTTCCTCAGCTCTGTGCTTGCTAACTCCATCAATTCCGAGTACTTCTCCACATCATCACATAGATCATCTATTTCTTTGTTTGAAGACACATATTGTCGAAATTTTTCAACCATCACTTGCTTGTCCTCTGAGTTCATGAGTGTCATCAAAAACCAGAAATTAATAGAGTGACGACGAAAACTACTCTTAAGCTAGTCAACTACTCGAGCCCTAATTGCAATATTTAAGACTTCTCAAACAAATCTATTAAACTGATCAATTCTCCAGGATCTTCTTCAACTTCTTTCATCTCTTTCTTTCCAAATTTTACCATCAGCTCCAAAAGCTCAGAATAGTTTCCATCATCACTGCTGCTATAGTTAGGAACTGGACGATCAGATTCATCATGATCATGCTTCATGTTGTTGTTCTCTCCCTTCATTCTGTGGATTTGATTTTGAATCACTTCACAGATTTCTTTGATAAGCTAGCTCTTTTCTTGTTTTCTTCAACAGCTTGATTAGGACTCTGATCTCTCAATAATGGTGAAGGCTATATTTTATGGGTTGGAAAGTTTTGGTAGCAAGTCTGCTACTTATATAGGCATCATATCCAGTTGCGGAGCTACATTACTGCCCAGGAGGGTCTGGATCCCGATTGAGTTTTTTAATTGTCTTAATTACCTTTAATAGAGTAGTTTAGTTATAGCAAATTTACCCTTAATTTTGTTAATGAATCCCTCTTATATTATAGTCAAATCTGATTTCGTTCAAATATTAATATTTATCAGTTCAAACTTAAACATTTGATAGGTTTAATTTTGTGTTATCTAATCATAAAATCATATTTATTACATTTATTTTCCATTTAGCTAGTATTCTTAATAAGATTTATTATATTCACTACCAAAAAATGGTTCTTGGGCGACGAAAAAAAAAAAACCGGGCGACGATTTTTTTTTCGTCGCCTAAAAGGGCACTTAGGCGACGATTTTTTTTTTCGTCGCCTAAGGAAAAAAAATCGTCGCCTAAGTTTACTCTTAGGTGACGAAAAAAAATCGTCGCCTAAAAATAAATTTCGTCGGCCAAAATATAAACTAGGGCGACGAAATAATATTTCGTCGCCTAAGATATAAATATCGTCGCCTAAGTTTTTTATCCTTAGGCGACGAAACTCAAATATTTCGTCGCCCAAGATGTTTTAATTCTTAGGCGACGAAACTCAAATATTTCGTCGCCCAAGATTCTTCTATATATTGGAAGTCCAGGATAGAAGAATGAAAACTTTGAAAATTTGAAACATAAATTTCTCTAGTTCTTCAAATCGTTCGGTGTTGTGGAAACCTGTCCATACATAGTTTGTGGAGCTACTCCCAGGTACGTACATATGCATATATATGCACATATATATATGCATATGTATATATTAATTTTCAGTTTTATTTGAGTTGAATTAATGATATATATATATATGCATAGAGTTTGTTTCAAGCTGAGTAAGGGGCCGTTCTGTCATAGATATGGTTCACAGGTTTGTTTAACTGGATCTCAAGATCACAAACTGACCACTCTTCTCGGTGAAGGGGTCGATAGGGGTTCGCCTCCGTGATCACAAACGAGTCCTGCCTGGTTCCTGTAGGGGGTTCGCCCTCCGTGACATTGACACTTGCCTTCTGAAACCACGGAATCCGCTCGAACTAGATATATATAATTAATAATTAGTATGTTGTATTACATTAATATATATATATATATATATAAAAGATATGTTCATTAAATATTGATTTATATATGTGCTATTTTCAGGATATGGATAAGAGTTGGATTTCTCTTCCAAGATATCACAGAAAATATGCTGAAGGAGTTTGGGATTTTATGCAATAATGTTAAACATGGTCGAGTGCTCAGAATTCGTGACGAAGATTCAACCTTTATTGATGTTGATCCAAATGAAGAAACAAACGACGACTCTGACGACGAATTAAGGCATAGATTACCAGATATTAATTCCGATACCGAAGAAGACTCATCGGATGACTCAGATTACGAGCCTTAATTAGCTTAGTTATAATTGATCCTTAGCTTTGTAATTGTTGTCCAAATTCATATAAAGATATGCAGTCAAATTGTTGTCCAAACCCCTTAAAATAATATGTTTGTACTAAAAGAATATGTTTGTACTAAAATAAATAAAGCACATGTAAATTTCATTGCAAATGATTTTTAATTTTACTCTTGGGCGACGAATTAAATAAAAATCGTCGCCCAAGTACAATCTTGGCCGACGAATTGGCCCGTTTTCGTCGGCCAAGATAATCCAAATAATTAAAATAAAATAAAACACATTTAAATTTCTTTTAATTTTTTATTTTGGGCGACGAATTGAATAAAAATCGTCACCCAAGTTATCTTGGCCGACGAAGACAGGCCAATTCGTCGGCCAAGATAATCCGAATAATTAAAATAAAATAAATAACATTTACTGATTTTTTATTTTTAATCTTGGGCGACGAATTTAATAAAAATCGTCGCCCAAGTATTATCTTTGCCGACGAATAACCCTGTTTTCGTCGGCCAATATAATCCGAATAATTAAAAAAAAATAAAACACATTTAAATTTCTTTTGAATAATTAAAATAAATATCCCGGGTATTTATTTTTTACCAAACTTTTAGGGTCCCGTAAAAGTCTTGTCGATCGGAAACTATTCTCAGTTGAAGGTCCGGCAAGATTACGTGATTTGGAGGGTCGAATCGCCGTTTCCGTTTGTTTAGGGGTTTGACCGCGCCGATTGACCGGACGGATCGAGCCCTTATCTTTGTCAGATGAAGCTGAATTTTTTCCCACCCACGTAATTCGTTATGCTGGTCATATCTGACGGTGTGTTTTCAGTTCCTCTTCTCCGATCACCAAACTCACGTTATATGTACTAATGTTGTATAACTTTTTTATACAAGTGTTGAGTTTAAGTGTCGTTTTGAAGACAACGTATACGTAGAGGCCTCAAACGCAAAAAAGTCGTGAAATAAGATATGACCGGAACGGTGAAATACGTCAACCCGTGAAAAATGAAGATATTCCGGTAAAATTTCTGTGCCGGTTGTTCCGGTCAACGAATTTCTCTTATTTCTACCTAGTGGTAGCCCTATCCCGGGTATTTATTTTTTACCAAATTTTTATAGCCCCATAAGCTTCTTGTCGATCGGAAACTATTCTCAGTTGAAGGTCCGGCCAGATTACGTGATTTGGAGGGTCGAATAGCCGTTTCCGTCCGTTTAGGGGTTTGACCGCGCCGATGGAATCAATTTTCGTCGCCCAAGTTCTTGACCGACGCGGTTCTGGCGACGAAGTTTTGGCCGACGACATGTCGTCGCCTAAGTTCTTAGGCGACGAAATTTTTTAACAGGGCGACGATTTTTTTTTGTCGCCCAAGACCCATTTTCTGGTAGTGATTTATCTTCTTTTTCATGATAAATTTACGGGGAAAAAAATATTTGTTCTTGAGCTTTTTACTTTGACCCCCCTAACCTTGAAATCCTGGCTCCACCACTGATCCTATCCTTATCCTATATTACATAGGAGTTAAAATGAAATACGAATTCTATCCGGGCCAAGAGTCAGCCACATTTAGGAAAACTGATTTTATCTAAAATAGCCACATGTGCATGTGCACATTTTTTTTCTAAGCGAAAATTATATGCATGCACCCCATCTAAGAGGGTGATGCAATTTGTTTTTATTTGAACAAATATATTTGAAGAAAGTGAAAATTATACAGCGCACCCGGCCAATCTCACCGTCCACTCACCCGTGCTCGGCCCCACCCGATGATCTCACCGGCGATCTCACCGTTCAATTTCTTCATACGCTCTCTGAAGAAAGAGCAAACATGTATTTGACTGATCTCAAGTCCAACTAGAACGCAGTTGTAATAAATCAAAACACAAAATGCTTTTGGATCAGCCAAGCAAACCTTGTATCATTGATCACAGTGAAGCATGACATAATTCTTGAAGAAAAAGAAAGATCAAAACTGTTGGCAGGACTCTTGGGCTCTTGGGCTGGATATAATTCGTATTTCATTTTAACTCCTAGGTAATATGGGATAAGGATGTAGCATGCCTATATAAGTATGTGACCTGCTATCAAAACTTTCCAACCCATACACAATAAAGCTTTCACCATTATTGAGAGATTGGAGTCCTGATCAAGTTGTTGAATGAAACAAGATAATAACTAGCATATCAAAGAAATATGTGAAGTGATTCCAAAATCAACTCCAAATGGAGGGAGAGAGCAACAACGTGAAGCATGATCATGATGAATCTGATCGTTCAGTTCCTGACTGTAGCAGCAGTGATGATGGAAACTATTCCGAGCTTTTGGAGCGGATGGTGAAATTTGGAAAGAAGGACATTAAAGACGTTGAAGAAGATCTTAGAGAATTGATCAGTGTAATAGATTGGATTGAGAGGTCTCACAAATTGGAGGATCTGAACGCAATGAGGGCTCAAGTAGTTGACCAGCTTAAGAGTAGCTACCCTCGTCACTCTGTTAATTTCTGGTTTTTGATGACACTCATAAACTCAGAGGACAAACAAGTGATGGTTGAAAATTTTGGACAATATGTGTATTCAAACAAAGCAATGGATGATCTATGTGATGATGTGGAGAAGTATTCAAAACTGATGGACTTAGCAGGCACAGAGCTGAGGAAGATCAAACATCAATTTCCCAATCAAGTTGGAACCATGGCTACCCCATCGGAGCTCCACAGTACTACTGAGCTATTCCTGAGTTTCATAAGAGGATTGAGGAGTCTATTGTTTAAGATCAAAATGGTGGAATTGCATCTGTCGTATACATGTCGACCGAAACTGCGCAAGTTGCTTGACAGAATCTTGTCATCAGTGGAAGATGAAGTCGAGCAGTATGAGAAAAAAGTAGAAGAGGCAGGAGCCAAAATAAAACAAGTATTGAAGAAAAATTTAAAGAAGAAGGTTGTGGAGGAGAAACAAGAAGGTGATCGTGACGATGATGCAACAGCAAATGAGCAGCGTTAGTTCCAATCTTTGGAGGTGGAAGTCAGAGAATGGTGGAACATTGTGAAGGGAGAGTAGGAAATTACGTACATTCGTGAAAAGGATATATTTTTTGTTTTGTTTTTTGATTTATTAGGTTGATGGCTTGTACGTCAAGTCAATTAGAGCTTCCCTTGTAATACCATGATATATTTGCTTAGTATAACTAATTATTAAGAATACCGATCAGTCTACGTAGATGGCGGTGCCTCTTGGCTGCGGCAATCTTTGCGCGATCAGATATACATGTTGATTTTTCTTGTACCATTCCGGTGATGAGCTTATTGGAGAGCCAATTCTGGAGACTAGGAGAATGTATGCCGTTCGTGGCAGTTTTCTTCTGTTGTCTAGGGTTACCGACTTGGTACGTTATTGGTTTTTTAGGTCGGTTGTCACTGTCTCATTTGAGTTAGGGTTAGGGTTCGGGTTGAGTCAATGCGTGTCCTGTTTGTGAATGTGTTTCTTCAGGAACAAATGGCAACATTTCTAATTTACATTTTTGGACACGGTGTAGATTGTAGACGAGAGAAGTCATGCCCGGACTTGACATGAGGCTGAGGAGTCAGCCGACTCAAGGCCCAGAGTCATAAGGGGCCCAGAAAAAAATTAACAAGTTTTCATTATATCCAGATCCTACTAGCATAGTAATTAAGCTCAACTTTTGTCAAATTAAAAGAAAATATTGACATGATGGGCTCATACAAGTTTAATAAATAGAAAATTTCATCTAAGTCACATTCTCCACATTTTTTCCCACACAAGTCCACCCTGAATTTTTTACCCAGATAAGTCCACTTTGCTCTCTCAAATTATTTCATCCTGACTATTGTATCCTTGTACTAAAAATCTATCCCTCTCACACGCCTCTCTCCCTCTCTCTCATAGTCTCTCTCCTTTCTCTTTCTGCCTTTCACTCAACTTCTCTCTCTCCTTATTCTTCGACCTTTGATTCCGGTGATGTCGCCGCCGCACACCTCTCTTTCTCTCTCTCGAACATGTGATGGTCGACCGAGACGGTGGCTCCGCCGTGCTCAAGGACACCGCAACGGCGATCTTTGCATCTACGTGATCCAAAAAGTTGACGCCGACGATCTGGATCTCAATCTAATCCGGTAGGCGACGATGGCCTCGACGAAGAAGGTTTGGTTGAGAGGCACACCGGTCAAGGAGAACGACATCAATCTCAAGGAAGGCCTCAACGCTGTTCCCTCAACGTCGTCGCTACGTTTAGTCCTATGAGATCTCAGATATGCCGACCTAACGAGGTGTCCTTCGATCTTGAAAATGCAGACCTAGCGAGGCGTCCTTCGTCATCTCCAATCAGTCGCTTTTGATCGCATTTATGATCGGTCAAACGCCGAGGAATTCCGTGTTTCGTGATTCATCATCCTTAGCGAGCGAAGACGGGAGCTTCGTCGACGGAGCGCCTTCTTTTTTGTCGTCGTCGGCTGCCAGATCCGATCTGCAATTCTCTTGATTTCCTTTTATGCTTAAGCTTTAATCTTCTAATAATTGTTTGTTTGCTTTTATGGTTGAGTAAATATCTTGTAGTAGTTTTGTCAACAGTAGTAGCTTTTGCTAGTTACAATAGTAGTTTTTGTTGGTAAGGATAGTAGTTTTTGTAGCTAAGGATGGTAGTTTTTCTTGCTGGTGGTAGTAGATTTTGTAGTCGGTGGTAATAGCTTTTTTAGCTAGGGATAGTAGCTTTTGTAGCTAGAGATAGTAGCTTTTCTTATTGGCGGTAGTAGCTTTTGTAGTCGATGGTAGTAGCTTTTCTAGTCGATGGCGTAGCTTTTGTTGCTGGCGGTAGTAGCTTTTCTTGCTGGTGGTAGTAGTTTTTCTAGTCGATGGTAGTAGTTTTTGTTGTTGGCAGTAGTAGCTTTTCTCGCTGGTGGTAGTAGTTTTTGTAGTCGATGGTAGTAGCTTTTCTAGCTAGGGATAGTAGCTTTTGTAGCTAGGGATAATAGCTTTTCTAGTCGATGGTAGTAGCTTTTCTTGCTGGTGGTAATAGTTTTTGTAGTCGGTGGTAGTAGCTTTTCTAGTCGGTGGTAGTAGCTTTTCTAGCTAGGGATAGTAGCTTTTGTAGCTCGGGATAATAGCTTTTTTGGCTGGCGGTAGTAGCTTTTATAGTCGGTGGTAGTAGCTTTTCTAGTCGGTGGTAGTAGCTTTTCTAGCTAGGGATAATAGTTTTTGTAGCTAGGGATAATAATTTTTCTTACTGGCGGTAGTAGCTTTTGTAGTCTGTGGTAGTAGCTTTTGTAGCTAGGGATAGTAGCTTTTCTTGCTGGCGGTAGTAGCTTTCATAACCGTTGAAAACCTCATCGAAATTCGGCCAGAGACGTTGCCGGAGGTCGGCCGGAGTCCGTCAGAGACCTCGCCGGAGTCCGTCAGAGACCTCGCCGGAGGTCTGCCGGAGACTTTTCCGGGGAGAAGAGTGGTTGTTGACTTTTTACATTAGTGACATTTTTGTAAATATAAAAGAGAAAATCTAATTTTTTTTTTAGATGGCAGTCTGTAATTATGTTGAACTTCAATAGTTAAACTAAAGCCTTATTTAAGATTGGGTGGACTTATGTGAGTAAAAATGTTGGGGTGGACTTATGTGGGAAAAAATATCTCAAAGTGGACTTATATGTAATTGACCCTTTAATAAATTATATATAATTTTAGTATATCTAAAATCCATTAAAGTCCATACATAAGAAATTTGTTTTATAAATAGGATTTATAATGTAAAATATGATTATTAAAATATTATCTAAATAGGATAACTAGAATATTTAGATATAAAATTACTAAAACATAAAGAGGTTTGGTAATCTCTACATATATTTGGATATTACATAAATATTTTCAGAAATTACAGGTTGTTTGTTGTTTCAATTGTTGTTAGCTAGTTCCCGAAATTTTTTTATAAAGAAAATGCATTTCATAAAAATAAAATGACACCAAATGAGGGCCCAACTTTGAGAGTTCGACTCAGGTCTGAAAATCTTAGGTCCGGGCCTGAGAGCAGTCTTTAGTCTAACTGAGACTATTTTACTTTAAGATTCTGCATGAAACAATCCATTATTAAACCAAGTTTAGGTGAGGCCATTGAGGTGGATATCTGTGAAAGATTGACATCTGTGGTGGATGAGTAATATGGAGGAACAGATATACGCCATTGAGGTGGGCATCATTGAGTGGAGACCGGTTTTCAATGCGTACAACAATGCAGCAGAAATGAGAATGGATAGCTTTGTTGGTAAAATTGAAGACAGCCTTCACTACTTGTGGGATGGTTTGAAGTCAAAAACGGTCAAAGATTGGGGAGTGAATCTATTATTCCATTTCAACCAATCATGATACCATGTTGTACTCAAAGATTCCTTGAAAGTGTAAATAAATAAATAAACAAACAAACAGAAATTCAAAGTTACCAAGCCTTGTGTTATTACAAAACAGCTTCACATTATTCTCAACCAGAACAATCAAAACTAGACATGCTATTAACTTGCATGGGAATGATGGGATACCATGGTGGCTAGATGATCAAAATATAGCAATAGCAATTGTTTTGAATCAACAGATTCAGGACATTTCATGCAGTATCTAAGCAAATACGTTATTGTATGATTTCCAGCAGTCAGTCCCCTACTTCAATCTATTGGCTCCGGCTGCACTGCTTTATGCACAATGTCTGCTTGTTCCTTGAGGTGAACTTGATAGAAACCAGTGGCTGTTGCTGCAGATGGAGCGCGGCCAATGTATTTGATGTCATCGATAGTTCCTCTGCTCAACGACTTCATGGCAGTGCATAGGCGAGGCGCAATGTAGTTGTAGGCACCCATGTTCATTGGCTCTTCCTGGCACCAAACTATCTCAGCATCTGAAGGAATCAGACAACAATATTTGTTAATAGCATGATATCATCTCCATGAGCACACCACTAATCCAATCATACCACAACTTGTAATTTTCTTTCAACCACAGAATGATTTGGAAAAACGAACTACCAGTACCCCTGCTTATGTCTGCTTTTAGAGTAGATCAATGACAAGTCTATCACCTTTTCTAGATCCTCATACTTATCCAATCCATTCAATTACTGTACCCAAAATTATTTCTACCTATGAAGATCTGAGGCTGGAATAATTGGTAATTTCAATAACCACACACTGTACAATAGGATTTGAGAAACTAAGTACAAGCTACTAAAGTCTATGAACAGACATGACAAGCCTTACAGGACAGCCCCCTTGCATACATGGTAGGTGGATTTTCACAAGTTTATAAGGCTTCTAGAGAACGATTATGATGCAACTACTGGAACATAATAAGTTTTACTATAAAATGAAGTCAATGGAGAAGATGGGATGTATATAGACAAAGAGCAGAGATATCGGTTAATAGAGGTAGTTGCTTTCAAAACGCAGGTCTAAGTACTTACTTGGATATCGCTTCAGCTCTCGCTGGATGGGGTCATATGGGAAGGGGCAAAGCTGTTCCACTCTACATATTGCAACATCCTTTGCGCTGGCCTTTCTTCGCTCTTCATCAATCTCATAGTAAATCTGAATCAAGAGAAAACTTAGAATGCAGACCAGCCCACACAATATAATAAAGCTTTTATCCCGTGGGTAAGGTAATATATACTTTTGTTGGTTAGTATAGCTCATACGTCAGTATATGAGTTTACTGACCCTTTTATTTATGTTGCCAAAAAGAATGCCTATCGATTACTTTGTGCAGGGAGAAATGAAGGGACATAATACCTTCCCAGAGCAAAGAACAAGTCTTCTAATACCCTCCTCCAGATCAGAGTGGTCATTTTGATCTTTAATGAGGCGTTTAAATCTGGTTCCCTGCTTGTCAAAACCTGGGTGGCCTTGAACATCATCAAACTCAGATAAATTTGATTTGCAGTCCTTGTGCCGAAGCAAGTTTTTAGGAGCCATCACAACAAGAGGCTTGCGGAAATCCCTGTTTATCTATGTAATGAGCCAAAGAGAAAAAAAGAAGGCATAAGAACATGAATGCAGAAACACAATGCTGAACAATGAACAAAACTGAAATAGTTTTTACTCACCTGACGACGCAGAACATGGAAATAATTAGCAGGAGTGGTCACATTCACAACCTGCCAATTGCATTCCTGAATTTGCTTCCTAAGTGTAGGATCCATCTCAGGTATGACATAAGGATTGTCATCACTCATCTGTCATGCCATTAGTGTAAATTTGATTAGCTGAGGATTAAACAAATGCTGAACACAATTTTCCACCAAAGAGAAGATAGCAAGGGAATTGAACGACCTGAAGAAAGCGCTCCAATCTTGCACTAGAATGTTCAGGTCCCTGACCATCATAACCATGTGGAAGCAGTAAAACAAGCCCAGTTTGGCGAAGCCACTTTGACTCCCCGCTACTCAAAAACTGATCAAAAATAACTTGAGCCCCATTTGCAAAATCACCAAATTGAGCTTCCCAAATCACCAATGCATTTGGATTCTCCATCGAGTAACCCAATTCAAATCCAAGAACACCAAACTCTGACAGTGAGCTGCATACAACATCAGAATCAGCTATAGCAGAGACATGCTTAGTAGGAAGGGATAATAGTTGGGGCCACTATATTTTCACCAAGCCATCCAAAATCTCTCATGCCTAGAGGCCAAATTGATTTAGACCCAAGTTTTGTCACACAATATGCATATATTCTAGAAATCAAGGAAGATATGGTTTACACTAGTACAAATTGAACTGTAAAGGTTATAATAGAATGTTGTACACTGGAATAGAGATTCAATGAAGCTTTCCTGGCCCATAAATCATTACTTCTTGGGTTAACAAATTATAAAGGAATATTAATTCATCTTACAAATTTCGCAAATCATATTAATGCACAACACAAGCTGCTGCTAAAGGGGGATATAATGGAGCAGCATCCCAAGGATTTTCTTTTTCAAACCATAAGATCCAGAGAGCAATAAAATCATTCTGGGAAATATACTCATAGAGTAACATTACAATGATACCTACAGAACTAAAAGAAGAGAACACAAAATAAAGTAATCACTCATTACCTGTTGCTAACTGTAAACATCTCCTCATCTTGGTTCGCAATAACATGGTCCAGAGGGCAATACCTTTCCCCTGTTTCCTGGTCGTGAAGTACAGCATGTCGATGACTAAATGTACCTCTCTCAACATCCTGTCCACTCAATCGTACATGGTTACCTTCTACTAGCAGTGTAGCAAAGGCAAGTGCTTCTCCAACGGCCCAGTCAATGCCTTCACCAGTCTCAATCATTTGTGCACGTTCTCCATATACCTTCTTTACTGCTCTGTGAGGCTTAAAATTTTCTGGTAGGGCAGTGATTGCTTTACCAACATTCTTCAAAATCTCGGGTTTTACACTGATAATAGCATAGGGAATTAATCAAAATAAAATAGCAAAGAAAATCACAGTTTAGGTGAAACCAATAGACGAAGTGCATACCCAGTATTACGGATACGAGAAAGCTGTTCTGGTGACTTGAACCCGGACCAATGGGATGAAAGCCAGTCCCTTCTTTGAGGAATGTAATCTTTGCTAGCTAAGAACTCTTCATTTAGAATAGTAGTAACCTTGCTCTGTATCCTCTCAATGTCTTCTTGTGTCACCTGTCCAGACTCTAAAAGTTTGTTTTTGTAAATAGTTAGAGGGTTTGGATGATTCCTGATAACCTGTTACAAACATATAAAGTCGAAAAAAAAAAAAAGTCAGGAATCTGCTTTACCCATATCAAGTGCTGCACAGTAGTAACATATTAAAACAACGACGCAGAACAGTTAGTTGGTTTGAAGATTTATCAATAGAACATATCAAGTTCCAACAAATTGGAGAGCACACCTTGTACATTTTAGGCTGCGTAAATGATGGTTCATCAATCTCATTGTGCCCAAAGCGACGATAACACACTAAATCAACTACAACATCAGAATGGAAAGTCTGGCGCCACTCAGCCGCAAGCTCACAGACATGAACGACTGCCTCCATGTCATCAGCATTAACGTGGAAAATAGGGGCGTTCAAGGCTTTAGCAACATCAGTGCAGTACTCTGAAGATCTACCAGACATTGGGTCAGTTGTGAAGGCAACTTGGTTGTTCACCACAATGTGTATAGTCCCACCGGTGGTGTAATTAGGAAGAGCACTAAGATGCAGAGTCTCATAGACCACTCCCTGTCCGGCAAAGCTACCATCTCCATGAATCAAAACCCCCATATTCTTGGTTCTGTCCACATCATTTGAATAATATTGCTTTGCTCTAGTTTTCCCAACGACAACTGGATCCACGGCTTCCAAGTGACTTGGATTTGCAACTAGAGAGAGATGAATTCTCTTCCCACCTCTAGTCGGTCGATCATAAGAAGTTCCCAAGTGATACTTGACATCACCAGTCCCTGTGTAGAGTCCAACTTCATCTACCGGCTTTGTGCCACCACTGAATTCACTAAATATCTGACGCAAAGGTTTTCGGACAACATTACCCAATACATTCAGTCTTCCTCGGTGAGGCATTCCAATAACTATGCTCTCAACCCCAAGATCTGCTGCCCTATCAAACATCTCCTTCATACCAGGAATGAGAGTTTCACAACCTTCAAGCCCAAACCTCTTTGCTGTTGTCCACTTAGTGGCCAAGAAGTTCTCAAACTGTGTACTCCAAATAAGCCTGTCAAGAATAACCTCACGGCGCGGCCGGTTATACTGCATCGTCGTAGGGGTCTCAATCTTATCCCTCAACCAGTTACATTTGTTTCTATCAGCAATATGCATATACTCATACCCAATGCTCCCACAATAGGCCTGCTCAAGCCGAGTCAATATGGACCTAAGGGTCTGCACTGGACGATTCTCAGAAAGAAACCCAGCCATCCTCCAAACCCCCAAAAAGAACTCCCTGTCAAGATCAGCCTCAGTGAACCCATATAGCGCAGGGTCCAAATCATCGGGGATATCCCTCTGCTCCAAGCCCAAAGGATCTAGTTTAGCCTTCATATGACCATTAACCTGGTAAGCCCTCACAAGCAACAACAGTCTCATACTCTCCTGAATAGTCTGCCCCGAAATCCCAGGCGACGTAGAGGCCTGCCCCACAAAGTTCCTAAAGAAATTATCCCACGACTCATCAACGCTATTGGGGTCAGCTTCCCAGGCCCTCTGAAGTCCTTCCAAATACACACTGCTGGTCCCATCCAAAAAACTATCAGTAAGCCTAGAAAGCGGCACCGGCCTAGGAACCGGCGCAGCCTCCGCCTTGGACTTGCATATTGTGGTGTGCAAGTACCGATTCTGCGCCGGAACAACGCTCCTTGTCACATTGTAGGATCCGCTAGTCGATAACGACCTCCTAACGGCAAGCTTTGCCACACCAGCCCCTGCTCTAAACCACCTCATAGCTACCAATCTACCGCAAATTTAACCAAAGAAAACCACAAAATTTGACTTCCTGATTGTCAAAACTGAATCATAACCAAAAACCTGTACAAATTAACAATGACAAAAGTAAAAAGATTCGCTTTGAAATGGATTCGAAATGAGATAAAACGAAAGTGTTGCAGGAATAAAGGAATAGCGAAAAATGAGAGGTAGAAATGGATGAAGGATTAGGAGTGGTACCTGAAGGCGAGGAGAGTGATGGCCAAGAGACGGGAACCCTAATAATCGGTTTATATGGCGGCCAAGGAGGTGGGTCGGTGACTTTGTTCTTTTTCTTTCCTTCCTTTTGTTCTGGTCAATTGTCTGAAAACGATATCTCAGTTTAATACTTCTCAATATTACTTTTACTGTGGATGGGTGGGTCAATGCCCGTTTCGGATTCTGTCGATTCATTTCCATTCCAGGTTAGCTTCCATAGAACCCGAGTAAATATCCTCATGAAAATAGCCAAGCAAACATTGTGTTATTGATCATAGTGAAAGCTTGACATTATTCTTGAAGAAAAAGAAAGATCAAAATCTTTCACATGCCTTGATGACATGATCAGTACTGTATAAGAATCTATGCGGGTAAATTTGGCTTTGGATAGATACAGACAGGCTTTAATCAATTGGTTGAGGCTGCAGCGCTTTTTGCACAAGCTCAGCCTGTTCCTTGAGATGAACTTCATAAAAACCGGTTGCTGTGGCAGCCGATGGAGGACGACCAACATATTTGATATCATCAGCAATTCCTCTGCTCACTGACTTCATGGTGGAGCACAGTCGAGGTGCAATGTAGCTGTACGCACCCATGTTCATCGGCTCTTCCTGGCACCAAACTATCTCAGCATCTGAAGGAATCAAACAACGAGATGTGTTAAACTCACTCTATGAATTCCAAGATCACAAAATTTTAATCCAACTTAAGCATGGATTTGTAATTTTTGCTCACAAAATTTTAGTAAAACTACTTACTACGATATCGTTTCAGCTCTCGCTGAATGAGATTATAAGGCAATGGGCAAAGCTGTTCCACTCTACATATTGCAACATCCTTCGCATTAGTCTGTCTTCGCTCTTCATCAAGCTCATAGTAAATCTGCATGCGCGAAAAATGAGAATACAGAACACGCCACAAGATATTATAAACTCTTTCTTCCTTGGTTATGGTAGAATGTATATCACGGTATGTATGATCTATTCCTCTCAGCGTCCATTATTTACATTTTCCAGAGTCTGCTTAACAAAAGCATAATACTAATTTTTCTTGTTTTTGCCAAATAAAGCTTATGATTTCTTTACTGGAAAAAGTTATTTATCTAGAAGTCAATATGAGTATACAACAGAAGCAGACATGATGCATACCAACGACAATATGATACACAATACAATACCTTTCCGGAGCAAAGAACAAGCCGTCTAATACCCTCCTCTAGATCAGAGTGATCATTCTGGTCCTTTATAAGGCGCTTAAATTTGGTCCCCTGCTTATCAAAACCTGGGTGGCCTTCAACATCATCAAACTCAGATAAATTTGATTTGCAGTCTTTGTGTCGAAGCAAGTTTTTAGGAGCCATCACAACAAGAGGCTTGCGGAACTCCCTGTGTATCTAAGTAATGTGCCCAAAAAATAATAATAATAAGAACATGCACAAGCTTTTCCCAATGCTGAACAATACTCATAACAACGGATTTACTACCTGACGACGCAGGACATGGAAATAATTTGCAGGAGTTGTCACATTCACAACCTGCCAATTACATTCCTGAATTTGCCTCCCATGTGTATCATCCATCTCAGGTATGAAGTTCGGATTGTCATCACTCATCTGTCATGCATTATTAGATGAGCATCCATACCAGACTACTGTCAAATGGGAGGGGTATTCGATTACCTGAAGAAATCGCTCTAATCGGGCACTTGAATGTTCAGGTCCCTGACCAGCATAACTGTGTGGTAGCAGTACAACAAGGCCAGATTGACGAAGCCACTTGGCCTCCCCACTACTCAAAAACTGATCAAATATAACTTGAGCTCCATTGGCAAAATCACCAAATTGAGCTTCCCAAAGTACCAACGCATTTGGATTCTCCATCGAGTAACCCAATTCAAATCCAAGAACACCAAACTCCGAAAGTGAGCTGCATATACAGTCACAATTAACTAGTATAGAGACAAATTCAAATATGACCATCATTTCCAACGAACACTAATGTCACTAATCATGTTCTCCAATGTTATCAGGTCCTCCTCAAGGGGGACAAAACTTGATCCATTTTTATTTGGACTTGGCAATTTAAATTCTCATTTATCTTTAGTGATGCCAAAACCACGTATTTTGGCACAACACTTGTACCAGTGATAAAACATACACCAAAGAAGGATCATAATCTTTCTTTTAAAACAACATACTGACATGAGTTATATCAACCTAAGCACAGAGTTAACACTAAAGTTGTTTTTAAGGGAGAGAACACACAAAAAAGGAAAAGGAAAAATCACTCATTACCTGTTGCTAACTGTAAACAATTCCTCATTTTGGTTCGCCAAAACATGGTCCAGAGGGCAGTACTTATCCCCTGTTTCTTGGTCATGAAGTACAGCATGCCGATGACTAAACGTACCTCTCTCGACATCCTGACCACTCAGTCGAACATGGTTACCTTCTCCAAGAAGTGTAGCAAAGGCAAGTGCTTCTGCAACAGCCCAATCTATGCCTTCACCACTCTCGATCATTTGTGCACGTTCTGCATATACCTTCTTTACTGCTCTATGAGGTTTAAAATTTTCTGGTAGAGATGTAATTGCTTTGCCAACATCCTTCAAAATCTCTGGTTTTACCCTGAGCATAAGTTTTTATATAAAATTAGAATAACTAAGAAAATCAGAAACAACCTTATATTAGTTGATAGGAAAAAAGTGTTATACCCAGTGTTCCGGATACGAGAAAGTTGTTCAGGTGACTTGAATCCAGACCAATGAGATGCAAGCCAATCCCTTCTTTTAGGAACATAATCTTTACTAGCTAAGAACTCTTCGTTTAGAATCGTATTAACCTTGTTCTGTATCCTCTCAATATCTTCTTGGTTCACTTGTCCAGATTCTAAAAGTTTGTTCGTGTAAATAGTTAAAGGGTTCGGATGATTCCTAATAACCTGTAACCATATACGACAAAGTGAAATAAGAATGTCAGTAATAGCAGGCAATACGGTAATGCTTATGAAATTTATCATTACGAGTTTTAACAAATGGGAAACAAGGGAATACCTGGTACATTTTAGGCTGCGTAAATGATGGCTCATCTAACTCATTATGTCCAAATCGACGATAACAAACTAAATCAACTACAACGTCAGAATGGAATGTCTGGCGCCACTCAGCTGCAAGCTCACAGACAGAAACAACTGCCTCCATGTCATCAGCATTTACATGGAAAATAGGGGCGTTCAAGGCTTTAGCTACATCAGTGCAGTACTCCGAAGATCTGCCAGACATTGGATCAGTTGTGAAGGCAACTTGGTTATTCACCACAATGTGTATAGTCCCACCGGTGGTGTAATTAGGAAGAGCACTAAGATGCAGGGTCTCGTAAACCACTCCTTGTCCGGCAAAGCTACCATCTCCATGAAGCAAAACTGCCATGTTCTTGGTCCTGTCCAAATCATTTGAATAAAATTGCTTTGCTCTTGTTTTTCCAACTACAACTGGATCCACAGCTTCCAAGTGACTTGGATTTGCAACCAAAGATAAATGAAGTCTTTTCCCACCTCTAGTGGGTCGATCATAGGAAGTTCCCAAGTGATACTTGACATCACCAGTCCCTGTGTATAACCCAGCTTCCTCCACTGGCTTTGTACCACCACTGAATTCACTAAATATCTGACGCAAAGGTTTCCGTACCACATTACCCAATACATTCAGTCTTCCTCTATGAGGCATTCCAATGACTATGCTCTCAACCCCAAGATTTGCTGCCCTATCAAACATCTCCTTCATGCCAGGAATGAGAGTTTCACAACCTTCAAGCCCAAACCTCTTTGCAGTTTTCCACTTAGAGTGCAAGAAGTTCTCAAACTGTGTGCTCCAAATAAGCCTGTCAAGAAAAACCTCACGGCGCTTCCTATTGTATAGCATCATTGTTGGAGTCTCAATCTTTTCTCTCAACCAGTTACATTTGCTACGCTCCGCAATGTGCATGTACTCATACCCAATGCTCCCACAGTAAGCCTGCTCTAGCCTAGTCAATATAGACCTAAGAGTCTGCACCGGACGATTCTCAGCCAAAAACCCAGATATATTCCAAACCCCTAAAAAGAACTCCCTATCAAGATCAGCCTCAGTAAACCCATATGAAGCAATGTCCAACTCATCTGGGACTTGCCTCTTCTGCAATGCCAAAGGGTCCAACTTAGCTTTCATGTGACCACTAACCTGATAAGCCCTAACAAGCAACAACAAACGCATACTCTCTTGAATGGTCTGCCCCGAAACCCCAGGCGACGTAGAGGCTTGCCCTACAAAGTTCCTAAAGAAATTGTCCCAGGACTCATCAACACTGCTCGGATCAGCCTCCCAGGCCCTCTGAAGCCCCTCTAGGTAAACACTATTGCTTCCATCCAAGAAACTATCACTCAGCTTGGAAAGCGGCACTGGACGAGGAACCGGTGCCGCCGCTCTTACCTCTGCATACTTGCACATTGTGGTGTGCAAGTATCGATTTTGCAAATGAACCACATATCTATTCGATAGTGATCTCCTAATCGCAAACTTTGCCACACTAGACCCTGCTCTAAACCACCTCATATCTACCCACCAAAGCAGAAAAAAGCTTCAAAATTTAATCCAATATCAAACCTGAATCATGATGGAATATGTTCTTGATCAATGAATCAAAACCTGTAAAATTAGAATTAAAGTAAACAAATTTGAACTGTCTTATCCGCAGACATTAAACACATTTTGCTACTCGATAAAGATAAAGATAAGAATTACAACTACCTAACCTGAAATTTTCTTCCTATCCTCATATCTCGCCGGAAGCGTTTGAATCGTGGATCATGAACGACTAGTAGACTGAAATAAAACTAGGAAAATGTAAACTTGAATTATTTTCACAATCGTTATCTCTATTACAAGTTTTCATTTTTATACTTTAACAAAATCTCAACTTCACCGTACCAAAACTTGAGAATTGTCGATTTATTTATTTATAATCTATTAAAAGTGGTTGAATTGTCGATTTATTTTTTTTATCTAATAACTTGTTTTCAATTTCTCACAATCCCATTATCTCATGTAAACTACACCCGAGCTAAGTGATTGGTAGGAATGGTAGCCCCGATTGAACTTCACCGTCGATGTTTCATTTTAAGTTTTTAACAGAAGAAATCATAGAATTGTGTTCCCTTTACTCACAATCATGTTGATGATATGCAGACAATTACATTTACACCTCTTCTTCTAAGTTCTAACAATTCACAATTGTCATATATAGCTTGTGTTATATATATATATATATATATATATATATATATATATATATATATATATATATAGACACACACACAATTGTAACAGTCTAAAACACTTTTTTTTTTCCACAACTGAAAGAGATAAACCCTACGTGTCATTTGGCTCTTGTGGTCACTCGGACATTAAAACATGGTTAACGTCCTCTTTTCTTGACCTAAACAATCTCCCAACTATTGATGCGAATTCGAGCTAGGTCTCAACGTATCTGACCGGCCGGACCATGTGGAATACGTACTACTGATATGTGACGAGTTTAGCATGAGTTATTTCTTGAAATTGCGTAGAAAAACACAAGTTTTGAATCGATTGTGTTTGATACATAGTTTTAAACCATCAAGAAGAGTATCTAATATGTGTGGTTCACAAGTTTTGATTTCTTGTAATTTAATTGAGAAGATAAACTCATATTTTGAACCATGTGATGTTTTGCATGAGATTCGTTTATTTCTAAATACTGAAATGATGTTTTTTTGGGTTTTCTTAACTATCAATTTATTTCGAAATAGATTTCAGATTTAAATAGCGTCACTCAAAACATCACATAATCCATAACATAGTTCGAAGTTTCAGTTTCGGTGTGCTACTTCGGTGGCGTTATTCTTGAGAATTATCAGCTTTAATATGAGTGTTGTCTAGTTGTCAACATGAGAGTTGAGTCTATTTGGCTCATGAATGTTGTTGTTGGCGGCGAATATGTGTTAGTGTAGCTACTACAACCGGCCATTCTATTATATATAATTTCTTTCCGTTATCAGTAAAGTTATTTCTTCTAAAAAAATTTGAAGTTGAACTTTTATCTATTGCGACTAATTCTCACTAAATTGGCATGTATCATAGGAATATGTCTGATAGGACTTCAAAAGGTCATATATATATGTCTTTTCTAATTTCATGTTTATCTGAAAAGGATCGAGGTTGGATGATCACCTAATTAAACACACTCCAAAGATTCAAAGATGGAGTTTGAGATCTCAGCGCAAATCATTCAAAGAAAAAATGTGTGATACTATATTACTATTGAGAAAAGTATAGAACCGAAACCGTTTATTTCGACTTCTTCCTTGAAGAAATGGTGAAAGTTCTGAATAAGAATTCAGTAGCTGCAAATGTCAAGTCTGAGAAAAGGAAGGTGAAAGCAGTTCAATGCATGGCAGCCCATGCATGGTTCTAAGCTCTCCGAAATATGAATGGATATAACAAGAAGCCAGCGCTAAATATCAATGAATGGAGTAGATATTTACTCATGTTTTCTTCCTTTCTCTTCTCTTGTGTCCCTCCATCTGTCTCAATTGAGATGTTCTTGTGGGTGTAAGTAACCCCCTTATCACCCTCAACGACTTGTCCTCTTCCTCTGATAATCCTGCACATGGTCAAGAATACAAGACACGAAACCGATTCAGAAGATGATGAAGTACTAAAACTACTAATTAATGGGACAGGTTTCATTGCAAATCACTATCTATCTCTAGAGTCACGTCGTACCATTTCGTTGTTAACAGTCCAGGATCTCGAGCATGAATTCGACTTGTGTTTATCCCTACCTGTTGGAAATAGAACATAAATGAACGATAAGTTACAGCCTTGATATATCGGTAACAACTTGATCAGTTACTGCTACTAAAATGATGTTTTACCTCTGTCCCAAGTCCAAATCGAGCACCATCACTGAATCTTGTGCTTGCATTGTGAGAAACAACAGCACTGCATGCCAATTGTACAGCAAATCAATGGGGAATTAGCTTATCTTGGTTCATAATGAGTGCAACAGCAAGAGAGAAAATCATATAAAATGCTTAGCGTATGTTTCTATTTTGGTGGGAACTCTATCTAATTGACTTCTATATATTACAGAATATTTTCATTGACATAGAGAACAAAGAGCTAGTATGATAAGCCTAATATTGCACATATTAGACAGGTGAAGCATGTTAATTACCTGTCAACTTGACCTAGAAAAGCTTCCACAACTTCTTGGTCCTCTGCAATGATGCAATCAGTATGTGCACTGCGCCAAATAAAGAAAACAACAAAAAGATTATTGAAACAGCTTTGCTTATAAGTCAAAATCACAGAACTGCTTGGCACAAGTAGAGGGAGTCAAATGCGAATTTTATCTCATCTTAAAGGAGAAACAAGACCTTCCGTTTTTATTTATATGCTCAATGGCAGCATGCACGTCATCCACAACCTCAACAGTGCAAGCCATGGAACTGTACTCGGTAGATAACGAATCCGCCCGAGGAATATTGAGCAAGGAGCTTGCCCTTGATCCACCATATAAATTAACACCTGCAAATGATACCATATATGAGTTCACTTGTTAGTTAGGATCAAATCCACAGTTCTTAGCAAGAAAAAGTTGAGTGTTACCTTTCTTGCGAAGCTCAACAATAAAATCATTGAAATCAGCTGTATGCGTTAATTCCTTATGGACCAGAAGTGTTTCCTGAGATAGAAATAAGAATTTTTATCAATGTTATACATTCAATTGAAATGCAAGTCCAAGTCTTAAAAAATGCCATGGAAATGTTTTAGGATACAATTGTAGAGTTTACCATGGCATTGCAGGCCGCTGGATAATCTTCTTTTGCATCTAAAACAATTTGCTTTGCCATATCCATTTTAGCAGACCTATCAATGTATACATGGCATACTCCATCTGCATAGCAAACAAGCCATTTTACTAAGCGATTTCATGAATGAAGTATACATTGCAGATTATATATAAATTGATGGTACAAAAATGGCAGGGGTTTATCTTTTTTTTTTTTTTTTTTTTTTTGATATCAAAATGCAGAATTTGCATTTCACAACCTTGATGCAAATATTCAATACCTTGAGCAACTCCAACTGCAATCTCATACATTTTCTTGTAACTTAAAGTGATGGATTCTTCTTTGGAGTAAATGTATCTATCAAGAGAACCATTTGGCATGAAATCATATACTAAGGCGCGCTTTGAACCCTCGACACAGTAACCAACAAGCTGCACCACATTGACATGGTGAATCCTTCCAATAGTAGCTACTTCACTCATGAAATCTTCCCCATTAGCATTAGACTTGCCTAACAACTTAATGGCTCCAAAGTGGCCACTCCGTAATTTGCATTTAAACACAGACCCAAACCCCCCTTGCCCCAACTTATCTTTGAATCCATCAGACATTTTCTTAATGTTGGAGTAGGAGTACCTTATAGGCATGAAGTTGTCAGAATGCAGAAAATCTTCTATAGTGCGGTAGGTTGACCAATGCCTTCTTCGCCACTTATGTATCAGAAGTGCGATCACAAATGGACCTCCAAATACAAGTTTTACCCCTACAACACCAGCGATAGCAATATAGAGATGCCAATAATAGGTGAAACCCCTCCAACCAAGTAGAAAGAAACCTCGTATGCTGCGGCGATAACATCTATAGTAATTCCATTGACCGGGGCATATGTCAGTACCAGTGTACGGACTCGTATACACAAGCTCGAAGCCGTACACCATTTGATCGTGTATATCTTGATAGGAAACATTTCGGTCCTTCTCGATGGGCATCCAACTGGTCTGACCCATCCAAGTGGTCAGACCCAGACCCATCCAAGTGGGCAGACCCAGACCCATCCAATATACAGTGCACCCATTCTCCACATCTTCGGGGGAGATACTGCCTTTTTTTTTTCTTTTTTTTTTCAACCAAACAAGCCTCTGAAATTCATAAAAAGAAGAAAAAAGAAGTACAAAAAGAGAGGGGGACAAGAACCAAAACCTCTCCAAGAACCACATCAGGGAAAGTACTCAAAAAGAGCACTAAGGGTTGAAACAAAAGAGTAGAAAGTGAGTGAAAAGAGCAACAGCCTAAACATGACCTATATATATATATGTCTGTAGAAGCAAATGAAGCAACCAAACATACATATGTGAAGACAATGCAACAGCCAAAAAGATGGAACACACCTCCAAAACATCAGCAACCATGAAGCCTATACCATTAAAAACTAATCCCACATCTACTAAGGGTAACCACCAACCCAAAAGAGAATCAAGCATATTGAATTCAGGCAATGCGAAAATTAGGTAAACCCTGAAAATTATCTATTACCAGTATGCCCCAGAACTGGAATCTTGGTCAAATTTTTAATTCGAGAAACAAGCTTGTTGCTGCCTCTTGGGATCACAAGATTAATCAGACTGTCATCAAGCTGCAAAATATCTTTTGACTTTAGTAGCCATTATTATCACGAGATTGGTCATAATAATCGTCTCTACTCACCTTTAGCAGATCTGGAATCTCATATCTTGAAGTCACAAGTCCAACTAGTTTGCGACCAACGCTCTCTGGGATGGCGTCTGTAATGATCTATTAATTTTTTTCATGAAAAATAAAAAGAATTAGTTCATTAATTGGTGATGAAAAACTGACTTGAAATACCAAATTCTCTTTACATCTTATTAAACGAAACAAGATATATATACCTTGTGCAAAATTGCATTTGATCTCTTAGCCTCCTTCCCACCCTTCAAGAGAAGGCCATTCCCACTTCGGATTGCAAGTGAAGCTATCTGTTCACATCACACAAAAGCAAAACAGAACCCCTAGGCTTGTTATGAACAAATGCAAGTATTTGGCAAATTCCACTTTGTGATTATCTAGTTTTAAATCCAGTATATCCATCCTTCTTTTACCTGTACTAGTGCATCAGGACGAGACTCAAATATAACCAAGAGAACACCCAATGGACATGATATTTTCTCTAAGATGAGGCCATCTGCAAGCTGTCAACAGAATCATTGGAATCTAAGAATCAACATAACAACATATTTTGGTCATATTTGGGTCTTATTTTTCAATTTCATTCTAGAAAGTCAATCACACATGTCACTGGTTGTAACTATCTTTAGTCATAAACGAGCTAAACGGTTGAATTCATAGTTTCTTTTCTAATACTTTTCCATACTCTAGGGTATTGTTTCAGAATATCAAAAGCAAGAACCTGTACTGTACGTGATCCTTACAGCCCGTGCCTCACCTGAGTTTTTCTTGAAAGGCAGCCTATTGGATCTTCTATGTCTGCGAGCAGACGAATATTGTTTGCAAGACGTGTGATCTGCCAAGCATAATAAGCAAAATCAAAAACAAAATTTGGAGCAGACTTCATTTTTGAGAAACAAAGGCACACAATAATGACAATATAGCGAGGACGTTATATACAATTGGCTCTAGCTAACATAGCCAAACTTATTTCACTTACCTTCCCAGGGTTTAGTGCTAGCCGAGATATCAAGGATTTTTCATATCCGGCATGTTCTGCTTCACACACATCAGCTTCATTTTCTACATGGATGATATGTGAATTTCCTTCAAGTGCATCAGCTATGTCCAGTAGAATTCTTTTCCTTTCTTCTGAAGTCATGGCCTGTAGAATATAGTAATCAAGTTACCATTTCCTTGGGGAAAATGGCACCTACAGCTGGAGAAGACACCACTTAAGCAAACATATTCAATGTTGTACGTGAAGCAAAGAAAGCTACCTGAAGCCGTCTAGAACTTTCCTTGGCTGCAATGGCCATCTCTCTTGCATTTTCAACCAAAGACTCCTCTTTATTTGTATCTCGAGGAAATAGAGTCCCAATGCGTTCTCCTTGAAGGACTCTGGTAACATTATGGCCATCGAATCCACTTGAAAATGGAACAGCAAAGAGAATTAGTACACTATCAAGGTAAGCACATTGGTGAGGTTTGGTGATTCATATTGCACTCCACATGTTTCTTACCCCTCAGTTAACTTTACCAACCATATGAAGGTGACTTTCCTTCTTATAATGCATTATGTTGTACTCAACTTTGCTAAAAAGTTTTTCTAAAATGTTAAAATCAACCAAGTCTTGAAGAACACCTGGTGATGACAACAGGGATGCCACCAGAAGCTGCATCAACAGCAGCCTTTACTTTTGCTGCCATTCCCCCTCGTCCCACTCTAGACTTTTCTCCAAAAGTGATTTCACCTTGATGCTTCTCCTTTATGTATGTATGTATAAGCTCCGAATCTGTGTTACTTGGAGGCCCGTTGTACAAACCATCCACATCACTCATAAGTATAAGAAGATCAGCCTTCAACTCCTTAGCTAGTAGAGCTGCCAAACTATCATTGTCCCAAAATATACCAGAAGAATCCTGCAAAGGTGGTCATGAATGTGGAATTAGTGCACGCTACCAATTATGGAAACATACATTTCTGAGTTTTTAGAATCGAGTCACGCTTTGGTGAAGTGTAGGCTGTGTAGAAAACATAATGTGTTACCAGATAGTCCCAATAATCTTTTGTTATGATGAAATCAGGAAAGTAGACAGAGCTTCATATATAATCAGTTTCTGATTCATGAATAGAAGATTTGTATACCTCATATGGATCTGTTCTGGTACTAACTGCATCATTTTCATTGAATAAAGGTATAGCCTTCAAAGACAGCAAGTGCTCGACAGTCTCCTTCAGCTGCTTTTGGAAATCCTTACCCCTAAAGTCACTTTCAGTGACAAGACACTGAGCTTGTGTCACATCCTGCAAGGAAATATAACAAACAAGCAAAAACCAGCCTTTTAGAATACAAAAAATTAGTTTGTCCCAAGAACAACTTAAGAAAACATCAATGCACTCACCTCACTAAACACAGTCTTAAAGAGAGCCATCAGATCAGGCTGTCCAACGGCAGCACATGCCTTCCCGTTAAGTTCCACTGGCTTGTGGAAAGAGCTGCAAGGGTTCGAAAGCTGTCAATCTATGAACATCTCCAATACTCGAAATACACAAATAGATACCTGCTGTTGTGAACTGATATCCTGTCTTTAAGTGCTTGACGACCGAGGGCCACAGCTCCTGATGTCACCAATATCACCTCATAATCTTGAGATCTCAACTCCTTAATCTGCATTCATTAAGTTAGATACTTCACAATTTCAGGCTCAGGGTAGCTCAATCATGTATCCATAAATAAAAAGTAAGACAATAAGCAGCCTATATATATAAATAAATGTGAACAGGTCTGTAATCTAAATACCTGCTCAGAAAGCACTTGTAATCTTTCAAGCGCAATTCCTCCCTCCTTTTTAGTCACAACTGCAGTTCCTAACTACAACTCAATCCAAGCACAACATCAACATAAGTTTAACATTTCATGTGACAAACAATGAAACCCCTAACAATGAGATGAATATGTTATCTGCGTTATACAACCAAACAAAGAGATGAAACCCTTTCTAGAACTATGACCCGAAATTGATCATTTTATTTGTAAATGAGAAAATGAATAAACGTGAAGGTCGAGCACCTTGATAACTAGGCGCTTGACTACGTTTTTGTCTTTGATGAAAGCTCGATCACTGTCTTGCTCCATGTCTGGTTGATACCCACGGAGGTGGTCGGGGGTGGCAACAGGGAGGAAAGGCTGGTGACAGAATAGGGTTTTGGTATAGTGCAAAAGTGGTTGTTGCTCGGAGGACAATACTCTGCTACTAGTAGTAAAGTGAGGGCCATGTTAGATCAAACAAATTACGAGGTAATTTAGCAACTCCTAGTCTCGGGCCTATACTACCGGCGTGAATATCAGTAGTACTGATTCTAGGAACCTGAATCTACTCGGTCAATCCTGCCATACTCTTCTAACTATTGAACTTGAAAGTCTTGAACGAGTCTTATAATAAGGTAAATACTAGTTTAAGTTATTTTGCATTACTTTAATTACTTAATGTTTATCTAATAACTTATTTTCAGTTTCTCCCACTATACCGTATTTGGGATATAGCAACGACCTTTTCTAATCAAACAGAAAAACTAGACCCGAGCTAATTGATTGGTAGCACAGATTGAACTTCACTCTCGCTCTTTCATTTTAAGTTTTTAACAGAAGAAATCATAGATCGTTTCATTTACTCACAATCATGTTGATGATATGCAGGCAATTCAACCGTTCTTCTAAAAATGATAGAAATTGTCATATCATAAAAAAGAACAACAAAATTAATACCAAGCCCTACCCTGGTACGTAGTTTTAACTTCTAAGAGAGGCGCCCATCAAGTCAAATTCACCTCAAAGTCTCAAACCAAGCTCATCAGTGCAATCAAAAGAGCCTTTTTGCTTCGTCTACTATCCACAGCATGATGAACTTTGTGCTGCTTGACCATCTCCATTGCCTAGTTCATTCATCTTGAGTGATTGTGCATAAAACGTACGTACGTGATAATACTTTTCTTCCAATCGAACTGATCATCCTTTAAGGAGCTTGCCATTTGATGACTTGTCTTTATCCAACATCGTCTCGTCCTTGTTCAGTTTCCCTGTTAAAGATGAGAAACGTACAGTTAGCAGACACGTGCCCCCAGTTTGCAATGTCTGACTAAGATAGCAGTTGCTGTCAGCATACAAAATCAACAAATATACGAGCTATCTTGATCTTGAATGCATCTCATTAAACACAACATAAACCAAAGCTTACCAATAGGGTCTGTGTGTATTAAAACTATGTGTACGTTAGGGTTTTGGATGGTAGACTCCTAAAGCAATCAGAGAAAAAGATGAAGCGTATATTCCTAAAGCATGTTTGCAGAAGCTATGAGAACATTATAAATGAAAAAGCTATTAATAGAGCTTAAAAATAAAACTTACAATGCAACAGTGCAACCGAATATTTTGTTGTTGCCGCCATTGAGAGTCTTGACTTTACTTGAGACTTGTCGAGCAACAAAGGGTTGATCAGCAGAGGCAGGAGCCTGCAATGTGAATTTGTGGCAATGAAGCTTATAACTCTCATCACCCGATTCCTCCCAAATCAGAGCAAACCTGTGCTTTCCGATTTGGAACAAGCACGGTAAGTAGTACACGTAAACGTATCCCAATTGGTCATGGACCCAGTCTGGGATAACCGGAAGCGCCTCATCAAGGCCCTCAACGGGTTCATGCAGCCATTGCTGCCGGTTAATATCAAACACCCACAAACCGAGCCTCTCCGTATCCCCTATTACGGGGTGCCTTGACCCGTAGGCTATTATGTAGGAGTCTCCAGAAAGCACCACTACAGGGGTCCAGTCACCCCAGAAATGTTTAAAGATGCAGTCCCACCTTTTCTCTTCCATATCGTAAGAAAACAAATAGTGCGGCCAGATACCTGCGCGGCCATAGGCGTAAACCTTGTTGTTAGAAATAGCAAGAGGCTGTGGGACGTGAGCATATGCTAGAAAGATTCATTACGTAAGATTGAGGTCCCAAGCCATAGATCAAACCACCTTTGGAGGAAGCCATATGCTGGGTGTAATTGTGATATTGACCAAAGGACTGGCGACGCCAACGGAACCTCGGTTCTTGCAAGTCCAAGAACTCATATTCCCTGGCGGATTCCGAGTGAAAGAACTGAATTTCTCCTTCCGGTACCAGACGGTAATTAATTATAACACCACCGAGGAGGTATAATTGGGAGTTGATTACCAAAATGTTCCGTGGGCAGCGCTGGTAGCTGAACTGCGGAAGATCAAGAGGACGGACGATAACATCATCATCTTCTTCTTCTTTTTGTAGGTTCTGGCTTCCATCCTCGATTACGAACCATAACGATGATTCGCCCTCACGGACCTGAACGTACAAGGGACTCCCTCATTTTGGTTGTCATTCTCCCGATTTGTGCAGTGATATCTCTCTTTTTGCCGCTGCTATTCACTTTGGCCCTATATGTATAACAGTATAAGCATACCTCTCTTGAGTTCTTTCCTTGTTTTTCTTTGGATCAGCTAGAACCCTTTCAGTTTCTTCCCAAACTATCATAATGGTTTCATTTTTCCTAACCCTCGGCCTAAAATCTTGCTACATTTAATTTGATCCTAAAAATTTCTCGTGAAAGTTTCACACAGATAATCTGTATTAATTAGTCTGCCTACCGTTCTGAAGAGTAAATCACAAAAATATCTTTCAGATTCAACGTAAAGGTTGGAGAATCAAAGCCAACCAGGATGTTAAATTTGATTGAGATAATAATTATTATTTGTTACTCATTATGTTGAATTCTTCATTGAATTTCTAGAACACCGTCCAAACTCTACTTGGCTCACAGAGTTATCAAGTACAAATTCAAGCTATTTCTTGAAACTGAATCACCAATCTTCACAACCAAAACCATCACTATAACAACAATCTACATATTCATTTGTTGTTGATGAATTTTATTGTCAGTATCAGTATATTATCAAAAATGTTCCATGAACCGTAAATGGGTTGAATTGAAGACAATTGAATTAGGCAAAGGAAACACCTAAAGCCTTTTCTTGATAAAGAAGCAAGCCTGATTATCTATCTACATCAAGGCAAGCATCAGCTGCATCACTACATAGGCAATGACCACAAAAAGGGTAGAAATTGTCACGATGGGAAAGAAAAACAAAATTAATACTAAACCCTGGTAGTGGAGATTTAGCTCTAACAAAGATGCCCACCATCTAGTTGATTTCACCTAAACCCAGCTCAGTGCAATCAAAAGAGCTGTGGTTAATTCGTTCGACTAACCACAGCATGATGAACTTTGTGCTGCTTGACCCCCTCCAGGTTCATTCATCTTGAGTGATTGCGGCTGAAACCATCACAAAAGAGGAGGTCATCAATATTTGAGAATACACTAGTGGAAATAAGGGTTTCCGCTTTGGAAGGCATAGAACTACTGATTTGGGCCAAAAAAGTAAGGTGGAGGAAACAAAAGGTCAATATTGTTTATTATAACTAGGAAATAAATACACACCTCAGTGCCCCTGGAATCAGATTCTGCAAGTCTCTGCTTGATATCTCTGGCCATTGAAAAGAAAACCTCCTCCACGTTCAAGTTTGTCTTTGCACTCTGCAGAACCAAAACATATACTCCTGATATAAGCAACTCTCATGTACTAGTGTAGACGCAAAATCTAAGGCATAGAGATTGCTACTTACAGTTTCAAAGAACTTGATGCCGTACTCATCAGCAAGAGCTTGACCTTTAGATGCAGGCACAGCCTAAACGCATGGAAAATTTCATTGATAAAGCCCCCACAGGTGTGCATATACAACAAATACATGCAGATAAGTTAGCACGATAGTGTCAAATCAAACAGAGGATAAACCAAAGAATCCACATTTTATGTAAGCGAAAAAATAAAAGTTACACACCCTTTTGCTTTCATCCATATCAGCCTTGTTTCCCACCAGTACCTTGTTGACATTGTCAGAAGCATGTTGTTCAATGTTACGAATCCAGTTCCTAATGTCTGCAAATGAAGAGATGCTTATTATAAGAGAAACATGTCAATCCATTATAACTTTAATAATCTCAGAACAGACTATGGAACAGGCTATCAAAGTATGAGGAATTACTGTTGAAAGATGACTCATCAGTTACATCATAGACCAACAAAATACCCATGGCTCCTCGATAGTAAGCTGCAGAGCATAGCACAAAAACATGAGAAAAGTGCTGCAAAACACTTACAGAATCAAAATCACTTAATGACTGACCTAGTGGGCTAGTACAACCACCAGACAACTACATGATAAACCACCTATAGAGAATCAAGTTAAATATAAAGGGGGCGAGGGATTTACAAAATGATAAAACTATCCTCATCATAAGAACCAGCATTTCTATATCCTTTTCTAGGTTATAAAGGATTATTTTCTATGTTACTTCTTTAAACTTCAAATACTCCTCATTTTGAGCAAGGCAGTACTTGCTGTGCAAGTTCCATCTAAAACAACAATATGTAAAATCTTAAACATGCACCTGTTGTGATTGTCCGGAACCGTTCCTGGCCAGCTGTATCCCAGATTTGCAACTTAATCCGTTTGCCATCAAGCTCAATGGTTCTTATCTTGAAGTCAATTCTGTCAAGGAAAGAACATTATGTAAGAGATGTTAAGGATCTCCATGAAGCTTTTAGTTAGTTCAACTCTAATACAATTAAAAGGAAACACACACTAATTGACTATGTTTTATATCTATTAGCTTAGATCATGATCCAATTGACTTATTGTGATGGTCAACATTACACATATTAGAGAGTTTCTGAAAGTAAATGCGCACGGTTTCTGAGAATACAAACCCAATAGTGGTAATGAAACTGGTTGTGAAGGAGCCATCAGAAAACCGTAAAAGCAGGCAACTCTTTCCAACACCTGAATTTAGGAAGTATTGTTAGTTATTCACAACCAAAAGCTACATAGATGAGAATATGCATATCTCCCAGGATAATGATATATAAATGCAAGTACTTAATTCTTGATGCTTCACAATTGCACTAAAAAATAAACATTCCTTAGTTAACACAAATCCCAGATACAATGTAGAAGATCCCAATTCCATTTCATTCTTATCCATCTCAACTAATTTTCAAAATGAACCCTCTAATAGCAATAAGCCCCCTTGAAGCTAAAACTATGACCCCCGACAGGCGAAACTCGCTTAATTCACCTAAATATATGCCTTTTCCTGAAACACAAATACTAACTTCTCATAGTATCGTATACCCTGGCCAACTCTTGTTTGTTTCACTGGCATATCTCAGGATACAGGGTTAGTCAAACATTTACTCATCACATTTCATTTCATTTCCAAAAGTAATATATATATATATATATCTTTCTCCCATTATCAGTCAAAACCAAAATGGGATCTTTCAACCAAACCCATGAACTCACCCGTTCAAATCAATATAGCTCAAACCAACTATCCCATTAGAAAACTGAAATACAACATCACATTGTCACTACCCATCCCAAGTAAAAACCAAAACCGAATTGGATCTCAAAATGGTCACCTTCCATTTCTCATTTCCATATCTTTATCAGGAACCAAACAAAAAAAAACAACAGAACTTTCACTAACCACTGTCGCCAATGAGGAGGAGCTTGATCAGATAATCGTAATCGGCGCGAGCCCTTGGTGCTGCAGCCATTGATTTGCTATATATCAGCAACCCAAACTGCAAAATCCAACCTTCAATCTCTGCAACCACTAATGAAGAACAACCACAACAAACAAAAGCGTGTATATATATATATATTTAGGACAAACCAAAAGCGTATATGATTCAATAACTTTTGAAGAAAATGCACGAGATCATAGAGAGATAGAGAGAGAGTTTCCTCCGGGGAAAGCTTAGCAAGTGGTCAGCGACATCAGAAGCGATCCAACGAATGTGGGAGACTTCCGGTTCGTGACCTCTTTGGTTCTGTTGTGTTTAATAATACGTGGGAGACTCCTCACTGCACGTGAAAGCAATGAGTCCATACACCCTGTTGCACTAGATAATTTCTCTGCTGTTCATGAATTCATTTGCTCATAATATTTTGAAAATATTGAACTTTGTAATAAATTTTCATGTGATTGTAGAAAAGATTTATATATGAACTTTGTATTAAAATTTCAACGGTTTCTATCCTCTTCTTTCTTTTTCAGTTATGCAAATTTGAAAACAATAAGTTCAAATTTTGATTCATCCTTTCAGCAAACGCATTCAAAGAAAATGTGGGTTATGAATTCGAAACAAATTAATTTTCACAAAATCAAGAGCTTCTTTGGTTTAAGGAAAACCATCAACTTAAACTCTATCAAACATTTCCGACAAGAAAAAAAAATTATGAAATATTTTATCACACATTTTTTTTTGTTTTAAAGATAATACATATAGTAATAGAAGCACGTGATGATTTTGTTACATAAGCGTGAAAAATACTTTTTATTTAAAATTTTGATTTTATTTAATAAAGAATTTCATACACTAACACACGTTACATCTATGATTTATAATGATTAACAGTCAAGACGCGTTCATTAAATTAAATTTTTAAGGACTTAAGAGTTGAGCAAATTAGATTTTTGACGTGGGTACCTAACAATAGAAAAGAAATGAAAAGTGCGAAAAGGTGAATAGAAAAGAACCCAAAGAAAGTTATAGTTGGAGTATATCCTGGGAAGATCCTCTGCCCACTTCCTTCCACCTACTAAACGTCATAGACATGCTCAAGTTTGTTTCTCACCTTTCTAACACTTCTCAGCTCTCTCTATCTCTGTTTCTCTCCGATCTCCATCATTGACCTCTGCGATTTTGAGCTTCTTCAGATGGGGTTTGAGTTCGAGAGTCATGGCGGTGACAACATTGGTGGAAGAGTTGGTGGTGCAGCTGCTGCTGCTACCAGCAAAGATGGAGCTGGCAACAAGAAAGAAGACGATTGAAGTTTAGGTTATGAATGAATGGCATTTGATGTCCAACGGTAGGGCAACTACGATCTTTGGCAGTGCTTCTGAAACTCTGTATTATGCGTCTTTCTGTTAAATTAGTTATATTATTGTTCAAATTCCGGCCATGTCATGGAGAGTGCTACATAGTCATTCTCTCCCAATAAAACGTTTGCTGGTTTATATAATACTCCTTTGTCTTTGTGCTGGAACATCATATCAATCCATCCACGTTTGCTTATAATATCTACAAATGTTGTCTTTGTACATCCCATGACTTTTTTCTGTTTAATTTGTATTAACCATATGCAAAGTTAAACCTACTTGATTGCACACTGGATCCAAATAACGGCCTGCACTCGAAGTATCCTTCTTTCGGAATGCGGGGAGAAGAGGGTCACCGTTTTGTTCTGATTCTGATGAACCGTCCACAATATGAAGTTTATAGATTCAAAGTTTCAAACAATAATTTTAGTCAGAACGTATCTAACGCATTGGCTGGAGCATCAAATTAGAGATCCTTAAATGAGACTCAACCTCGTCAATTGTTTGCAACTATACTGTGTTGCAGTCGAGCAAAACATTTGGCTGAAAACTAGAAATAACCGTGAATTTGGAAAGATAACAGTATAGGCACATATCATCAATGCTTTACAAAATTGCATTTTAAGAACCATGCATAATAGAGTCAAAATTCTGCATTTCATTCGACAATTTAAGTCAGAACCACAAGACGGTGTGGACAGACAAGCAATAATATCCATAGACGAAGTAACAAATGCCATTAAAATCCTCTATATGCAACCAAAATAAACACAAACACAAAAGTCTACGATGTTCTGCATTAGCACACCCAACGTCCTCAGCTGCAGAAAAAAACCCGGTCTCATTCTTGATAAAAAGCTGGCTTAATAAAAGAAACCAAGAACTTTCCCACCAACATTCTTTCTTCTGGCCTCTTCATGGTCCATGATGCCAGCCGAAGTGGTAAGCACAATATATCCAAACTGCAAGATGAAACAGATAGTAAGCTCAAGTGAATGTGGTAAGATTAAGTCATAAAGTCAACTGAATAAGCTATGAGGGCATAAATGCACAACAGTAGTCGATTCATAACCAGCCAACCGATGATACCACTTGTGAAGGATATTCATGGAACAGAATAACTACAAAGTCAAACTAAGATGAATCACATATCAAGGCCACACTTTATAATCACACAAAATTCAGCTCATCTTGTTGAGATTCCAAAAATTTGTTCAAAACAAACAAGGGTGAACAAATCTAATAACACTAGATCTAATATCAGTAATATGTAAACAGAGCCTCAAATCATATCATATATCTAAACTTGAGAGACTACTTCAATGCTTTTTCCTGAGTTACTAACAACTAAAGCTTGACTAACCTGTCTTGAAGGAAGCAACCTAGCAGTCCAACCTTCAATCTCCTTAACACCAACATCAAAACGAGGACTAATGACCCCGCACTTGTTAAGCCTTCCATTCAGTTCAACCACAATTTTACCAGACCTGTGGTCATCAACATACTCGAATTCTCCAATGTATCCTAAAGCACAAAATAAAAGACATAAATATCCATAATATTTACTCACAAAAATGGAATAATGAAAACAGAACTCATGAATTTAAACAAGGTTTTGGATACTGACCATGCTTTTGCATCACGGTGAGGAACTTGATGATCACTTTGGATGATGGCCTGATCATCACCTGACGCTTACCACGTTTCTCTGCATTGTACATGCCCTTAAGAGCATCATTCAGCACGCTAACCCTGACCATTGTTGCTGCTGCATAAGAAAAAAAAACCAAAAAAACCAAAACTTTAGTTCACATATCACAAAATCAAGCAAACTGAAGCACAGAGACAAATTTCCACTAAATATGCTCCCACTCAGTAACACCCAGAACCATAAAAACACATACCAATTTCCTAACTTCATCGAAATTCACTTAACAATCAACTAAACCATCAACAACCATCATGGTTTTAACCATTTCCATATATCAAGTAGATAAATGAATCAACATGGTGAAATCTAATAACCCAGAACAAACCCAAAACTCTGCATTCCGACACTGAAATTCCACAAAGGACTACAAGAACGGCCACAACACAAAAACAGAGCCCAAAACCAAATACACAACAGATCTATATGTTAAAGATCAAAACTTTATTTAATCTTTCCTTTAAATATCGACGAAACTAAGCACAGAGGCTCTAATAAACCTCAAAATTGCACTAATTGAAATAGCAGGGCACATCCATGAAACCCATAAGAGACTAAAAGAGATATGAAATCGAGACAAATTGAAGTTATTGATGAAGAAAAATGAGTACCCACCTTGAGAGATGAGCAAGCTAAGCAACAGAGGCGCCTCCGACTCTCCGAGAGCTTTAGGGTTTTTTAGGGCTTAAGAAAGAGGGAGGTGGGAGACTGAAAACCTAGCTATTATATATTTGGTGGGAACGGCGAGTAGTTGGGCTTTGCCTAATTATAGGCCCAAATATTTGTGGAAGTTTTAGACCAGAATCAAGCAAGATGAGGGCCAAAAATCCCAAAATTAAAACTAAAAGCCTAGATTCCCCTACATAGTACAAACCGAGTATATGAATTCTACTTAGCTGAGTTTTACGAGAATCAAGTTCTGCGACTTTGATCAAACAGGTAGTGGAAGTCACAGATGAAGAACATAGCACGACAAGAATACTACAATTATTAATTAGCTATATAGTTTTTGTTCACATATGAAGAACCAACACGACAAGAATACTACGATCATGGACCCTTAGAAAGACAACAGGGAGTGAAAGCCACATTGATGAAAAAAGATTACCGAGCTCGACAATACTACGCTCATTAGTTAGAAACGTAAGTTTTGTTCCACCAAAAATGTAAAATGGCACTGTTTTTAGTTAGGGACTAGATGTCATTGATTTGATGCTTAAACTACTTTTATTAGGCCATCACCATCAACTCCTTGTTCATATAGTTATAAATAGAAACCATGCATGACCCAATTGAAGCACCGATCGAGTAACAAAGTCATCTTAATATAAGTCTTCCTATCTTGCCCAAATGGCTTTCAGCTCGACACCAAAGCTCAGATTATCTCTTCTGTTGTTGTTTTTGTCTATGTTTGCAGTTTCTGCCGCCGCTTCGTGTTCTGGCCATGGACACCAAAGCAGGATTGCCCATGTCAGCGGGTACTTCCAGAACATTCTCGTCGAAACATTTACCTTATTCAATAACAGTAGGGTAACTGCACTCCCAGACCCAAACTCTGCAGTAAAGGCCATGTACCGAAGCGCCAGAGTGAGATTAGGTCAATACGATTATTTTGTCATCGGAGAGCACTATAATGTGACAGATGACTCCGGTCATCGTTACAATGGCTCGTATACGTTGATAGGGGCTTGGAACCAATCCATGACACTCAGTCCGACTATGGTTGGACCAGGTACTGGAGACTTCTCGAAGGCTACGGGAAGTGCTTATCTTGGAGGCTTCTCTCGCTTGTACAATCGATTCAGCGCCCGAATTTTACTTTGTCGTTAATTAGTTATCACATATGATCAGTTGGAAGCTCATGCATGTTTTTCTATATAAAGTGAATCCAAATAATGAACAACACGCCTCCATACATACACAGAATCGTGTGTGTAGCAGGATGTGACAGTGTTTATATATCATTACATGCATTATGTATAGAAAATAATATGTTGTAACAAACAATTTGCATGTAATAATAATTATTTGTGAGAAATAAAGGGATAGTTGTCAATGTTTTGACCATTTTGTGTGTATTTTCACAACAAATTGCCTTTTATTTTTATTTTTTATGATTCATATATTATATCCAATAGGAAACCCAAAATAAAATTAACATTGATTCAAAATGAAGATGCAAAAGGGTTCCAACTCCATGGAATAGAAGGTGCGAAACAGAAGAGTTTCACTGTTTCAGTCCCACATAAATGAAAAGATTACTTGACTAGAGTTTTACCAGAAACAAGTTTTGCAAGACTCGTTCAACTAAACAGGTAGTGAAAGCTACATATGAAGAAAAAAGAGAACCGAGTAGTCCGAAACAATTACTACAAGGTGAGTTAGTTGAGTTAGTTCAAATGGATATCAAGGTGACATGCATGGGATGTATTTTATGTCCTAATGATTATGAAGATGTTATGCAGTTAACGCTTCAATGCTCATCACGCCTGGAATGCAGCTGGTTTATTAATATGGTAGGGGTATAGATGGGAACGGGAAGCTATATATAAAGATTTCTTGATTTCTATGGTTTCGACTAGGGACATAAATCAAATTGAGAAGATCTTGATGATTATGTGGACTATTTGGGAGGAGAAAAGGCAGAATCCGAATGATGCTGTTTTATTATCTTTAGGTTGGTTCATGAGTTCAAAAAGGCCAATGCTACTGTGTCCAATGGGGTGGCGCTCACAGGACAGGTTTGGCAAGCACCGAATCAAGACTGGCTGAAGTGCAACTGTGATGGTGCATTCTTAGTGAATTCTAGAACGGCAGGCGCGCAGTTGAATTATTTTTCGAAACGGTGAAGGTCGGTTTGTAACTAATCTGTGCAGGTAAACCTTTCCGGCAAATTTTTTCTACAATTCATGCTGATTTATTAGCTATATATGTTGGAAGGCTTGGAGAATATTATTCTCGAGTCATTTTCGAGTCTGACGTACTGCTTGTTATTAGTCTAAGACTGGTGAATTAAACATGCAAGGAGTGAAAGTTACGGATGAATACGAAAAGGGAGCCGAGCTCGACAAGAACACTACAATCATCAAATTGAAATATAAGTTTGTTCCATCGGAAACATACAATGCGCTGATACTAGAATTTCCTCGATATTGAATAACTCTTGCTTGCATTATACACTGTTTTTGGTTAGGAAGTCGAGGTCATTGATCTGATGCTCTAACCACTTTGATTTGTCCATCATCATCATCTACGTAATCCTTGTTCATATGGCAATAAATAAGAACCATATATGCATGACCTAATTGAACAACTGCATCACAAACTTACCCTGATTTTGATCTTCCTGTCATTGTTTGTTAGCTCAAATGGCTTTCAGCTTGACACCAAAGCTCACTATATATATCTTTTATGTTCAGGCTTTGCGTTCTGCATGACGTCGTTTATTTCGATTCTCTATCTTCACTATAACAAGAACAAGAACACGAGGTTAAGACACTAATTATGTAACTGTCCATATGTCATTTCTAAAGTGCATGGTCCAGCAGATGGAAAATTCTCGTTACACAACATAAATTAAATTTCCAATGGCTATTATTCTTGCAATCTGCGCTATATATGGAACACGTAGAAATAAGGCCCAATAATTTCGACCTAAAAAAGCCCAGGAAAAATGTAAGTTCTGTTGTTATGCATTATTTAGCCACCCAGTTGTGGGCTTAGCCACTTGTAGGCCTAATAATTTGTGAAAGTGTAATCTGATGTACAAAAGATTTCTGGACATATATCTTTACTATTAAAAAGCCTGTCTTTGATAAAACATTTTTTCCAATTGTCTAAAAAATCGAGGTAGCAAAAAGATCTCAAAGAAATAAAAATAAAAATATTATGGGCATGACTGTAAAACACCGAAGCATACGATTAATGTCTATAATTGCCCTGATGATGAGTTTCTTATGCTTGAAAGTTGAAACATTCTTAGAAGTCGAACACATGTACACAATCATACAATAAAGTAGTGTTATGATTTAGCTAGCTAGTTTCCTACAACCTTTTTACTTTTATCAAAATGCATATGAATATCACAGTGCACCATAAATAAACAAGAGGATGTGTTAAATAGGGATACGTACAATGATGAAGAAGAAAAAAAAAGAAAAAAAACCTTGCTTGAAGAAGAATACACAATGATGAAGAACTACGTACAAGTCTACAACCATGAATTAATAATATCGGTTGTCACACCAAAATTATAAATTGCCAAAATTAGAAGGACGTCCTTGGCACTGGCTTACTCTTGCTTGCATTACTCGTTGCCTACATTATACATTTATACCACTCTTTTTAGTAAGGACTGATTTTAAAGGAGTCCAGTGATTCTGATGCTTAAACTATTATGATTAATCAGTCCATCATCTTCTCTTATTTTGTTCATTAATTGATTTGATGCTTAAACATTTCTGGTTATATATGCGAACTATTCTGATTAGTTAGTACTCCATCATCGTCTACCTTCCTCTTCTCTCAAATGGTCGCTTATCCGGAGGAAACCAATTCAAGTGTCTCCGGTGGTTTGGTCATGAAGTGAAAGTGTTACTCTACAATGACAATATTGCAAGTAGAAGCATCACGGTATTGAACATGACCTGCCTATATTTCAATCATATTCTTCACCAAGTCTTAGCCGACTTTTATTCTTAATTAATATAGACATTTAGCTAGTTAGCGTAAAGTCGTATCTTGTTTATTATTTTGTTATCAAATTTATAATACATATGCATCGGATAGACTCGTTCACAAATGAAGCATATGCAACAAACGAATTATGAATAGGAAAATATACGACTTTCATGATCAACTATATAAATTCAAATATACACCAAGAACAAAATGACAACGTCTAGCTCAAGCTAATTAGTTGACCTTCGATACTTCAATTTCAATATGGTCAGCGGCAACATAGATAGAAGAAGACGTATGTTTTGATTCTCTTCTCCCTTGTAAGAACAAGAACAAAAGGTTTAACTAATTTGTTTTGCAGTCACGGACTGACACTAACTATGTGCTCAATTATATGATTAGACGCTAAGCAACTGTCCACATGTCATCTAATTATCTGTGGTCCTTGAGATTACTGTTTAATTACATAAAGATAAACAAGTTTAATCTCTAAAGATAAACACGACATGGCTGACTTAATTCAGTGAGAGATTATAAAATGAGATGGGATGACTAACACGAATTTCTCTGCCATTGTTACCGAGTTTAAACATGAATTCTGAATCCATGGTCGGAATAGGTCAAAAGCTTCACGTATCAGTCGGCTATATATGGGACATGTATAGAACACAAGGCACTAGGAAACAATGCAAGGGAGGGTTTATTATTCCGGTTGGTATCTATTATTTAGACCTAACAACTTAATTACACAAATTTGATTCGAGTTGTTCATAAGAAAAAACAAAGACCCTATAAAACAAACAAATGGAAAAGCAAAATGTCAAGTTACAAAAAACCTTTAGAAACAGATCGAAAACTTGGATTATTGGAGCTAATTATAAACAACCTTGAAGTAAAGAGTAATTCTTGTTCCTTTCTAGCTATATTAGTTTACCTTACTTTTATATATATATATATATATAGTTCTTCTTGGCTGCGGACGTCAGCACCGAAACTTCTTGGTTGCGGAAGTCCGCACCGAAGGTTTCGGTGCGGATTTCCATTTTACACCACTTTCCGATCGAATTTCCTCATCTCCACCGTCCAGTATCTAGATAATATTGTGTAAATCATATCTGCAAAATTTCAGCCAATTTGGTGATCGTTAAGGCCCTCAAACTCGAGTTTTTCTGGTATGAACACAACCGGACAGAATTCAGTCCGTCCATTTGTTTTTCGAGTTTGAGGGCCTTAACGATTACCAAATTAGCTGAAATTTTGCAGAGATGATCTACACAATATTATCTAGATACTAGACGGTAGAGATGAGAAAATTTGATCGAAAAGTGGTGCAAAAATAGAAATCCGCACCAAAACTCAGGTGTGGACGTCCGCACCTGAGAATTGTTGTATATATATATATAGTACATTATGGTACATGATCAAATCAGTCATGTAAATAAGAAACCTAGGTAAGTCACATTTCTGATTTTCATATTCTAAGTCATAATTAAGGTTCATATATCAAGTATATATCCATATATAGCTTTCATATTATGAGGTATATGCTCTATTTAGCTTTTGTGTTAATACTATTGAAGGTGCAAAAAGAACACATCACCTAAAGCAATAACTTCATCAACCGAACTAGCATCCTGACCTCCTTTTGCTAATTACCAATTGATGGAACCAAAGAAAGGTACAAGTAGAAGCTTATGAGAAGAGTAATCGTGACCAAAGTTATTTCCCATAGAAAATATTGATTTCCCTGCAGCTATTGTCAAATTGTGGTTTCTAGAGCGTGTTCCAGTGGAAAGCCATGATAGGCTAGGAGACCAGGATAATAGTTAGCTCTCTTGCTCTTAGATTCCTAGCTCCTTCGTGTACGTAGTAAGAATTTAAATAAAACGAATTGCAACTTATTAAGAGCTAGCTACAAGCAGATAAGCATAGAATAAGTAGTAACTAGCTACATCATGCATATGATCTTCTTTCACTGGCCTTGAAATTCATTGAGAAGAAACATTCACACACCTATTGATCGATTCATATACTTCTTTCCTCACGAGAATATGAACATTGGTAACTAGCTATCGAAAATGTCAAAACTTCCAGCTCGTAATGACCAAAATTATTGGACTAGTTTTCCACTTTTCACCATTTCTTGTATCTCTCACTCATCTTCATTAGTGGCACTATATACCGTGATCCAATGTTACAACAAATCAATCAGACTTTGGTTTGGCGAAATGCGTCTCAGGGATGGGACTAGTACTCGTGAGGCATCAACATATCCAAGAGTACGTACGTACCTCATTCTCTTTTACTTCCAACTCTTATTATTCGGTTGCTTACTTCCTCCATCTTTTCCATTCTGAATCACTACTGTACGTATTAGAATCACGGTTTTGTATATGTATTCAAAGTTTGCTAGATGAAATGGGAAAATTCTGCTATTCCTGATGTCTGATGGTATAGCATGTCTGCTGAAATTTCAGGAACAAATTTGAAACTAACCTCTCCTTTTGTTGGACCCCTCCTGTTGAATAGGGTCTCCTTTAATTTAGTGATAGGTTTGTTATACCGTTCGGTATAGCAGACAAACCTGATGAAATGATGAAAACCACAATATATAGTTTTTTCAATGTACCTATATGTGTGGAAACTATCTCGATTCTCGGATATATATCATGTAATTTTGGAAAAAATAAAAAAATTCAATATAAAAACCACTTCATTGATGCAATTGGAAAACTTATTCGTCGAGGCCTGGCCTATTGTTGCCAAGTAGATAGAGAAATCATTGAGAAAATATTAGAAACAAACGTACGTAATAACAATGAAAACAATCCAAATATATTGATCTCAAGTCTCAACTGTGGGTGATGCTCATGAAATGGCCGGAAGAACAAGCTAGCAAGCTAGTACGTTGCAAAGAAACTGAGTCAACGTACATTTAAGTATATCATTATTCGTCCAATATAAATTTGCATCAAGATCCTATAGTCTTACGATTAAGCTAAGCTTTGACTATGCACAGCCTCATTTCTAAAATCAAACACAAAATTAATCAATCACTTTCCTACCAATTTATCTTAATAAATCAATGCAAGTCAAATTAAGCGATAGTGAAATAAAGCAAACAGATAACTTGCTCGAAAGAGAGAGGGATAGGCCGTCCCCTACCATTATAATTAGGAATTCTGAGTCATCTGGACGTTTCATATTCCTTTCATGCATTGCTAATTCTGTATAAGATCCCTTGTAGCAATAACCTTTTTCCTTCAAAGGAAACAACTTTTCGAACACTGAAAATTCAGCCCTCGATTTGTCACGTCCACACTACAAATTTAAACCTCCATCAGTGGGTATGAAACTTTTTATCTCATAGTTCTGGGTTTCTTTGTTTCATTGGTTCTTCATTGGCAGAGAAAGAGGTATCAATCAGTTCGGAGATTTGAGGTGAGGAAATAATGAGGTTTCGTTATCTATATCCATGCAACTCCAAAAAAATGATCACATTTCGACAACTTTGTTTTCGATCTTTCGGTTTTCTGGGTGCAGGAGATCGAGTACTAAACTACTAACACAGAGGACATTGAGAAGAGGCTTGCGTCTGTGTTCTTTTCTGGAAATTTGATTCTGGATTCCATGAGAAACGCTCTTCTTCCTTCCCATCTTTACAACTTCGGTAATCATCATTATGTAGCTAGCTTGATTAGTAGTAGACTGTTCTTACTAATATTTCCGAGCAGTGACAGGGTTAATTTCAATAAGCGATTGATGGTTGCATCATTTCTTGATTGCTTTTCAGGACACACTGATTTTCAGATGACAAATTGGGATTCTCGGATGAACATGAACAGAAAGATGTAAGTACTCTTCTCTCTTACATCGTTGTTTCATCTGGGAACTGAATTCGTGATGGTCTTAAGCACTGGACTTCTGAAATGAATTAGAGTTTCAGTTCGTAACAATTATTTGGGGCCCCAAATGAATCTAACCCTCTCCTTACAATGATCGATGTTTTCAATTCAAGAAAAATATGTTAACGGGGATATGGCATTAATGCAGTGGCTTTTGCATGGGGTCCAAAGCAAATGAAAGTGACAACCATAACAGAATTTCTGGAGACTTTTCTGATGTTCCTCTTGATCAGTCAGCACTCTTTACCTATCAAACAGGTTTGGTACATTTGTCTTTCCATTTGATCTGCTTATCTTCACAGCAACGACGTTTTTAAATGTTTGCCTAACTTTTTACCAAGTGTTTCTTCTTATTTTTCTCACCTACCATTTGTAATATAGTGAACTCGATCTTATATGTAGTTGATAAGTTCTTGGGTTACCTTGTTTGATATACAGCAGTAACAGCAGGTTATTCCACTGGAGAATTCAGATATGATCATGGCATTTTTCAGCAGCCACTATTGTTTGACAAAAGTATTGATTCAGCTACCCATTTTGAAGAAGTATGTTGATCTGATTTCTTTCTGTTGGAAATTAGCTAAGATATAATTAAACAAGTAGCATTTTGTTCCACCAAATTTATGGTCACTTTAAATTGAGCGATACGCGTGAACGACTGTCAACTGTTGATATGTGTGAATTTAACGTGTCTTTACGCGCTTGTAAAATGATTGAACTCATATCTTCCATAATCTTTACAATCTTTAAGAGGTTGAAGTCAAAGTATGCATGATGAGAAATGGTTGTTTTATCAGAAAAAAAACTAATCAGTACGTTTCTATTATATTTTGTGAGTACTAAATTATTCTTTGTTCAATGAGATTCAATACCCATTAGTAGTTGCTTGTTGTTGATGTATGTAAGTCTTATGTTATAGTAATTAAGTTGAATGTCCTTACTCGTTAAGAGCAACTTCTCTTTTAAACATGTGATGCGTCTAATTTAAAACATGTGATGTGATCAGCTAATCGGGCACATGCCTTCTTATCAACCTTGCTATTTTGTGAGATCAACATTTTTGGCACAACTATTTAAGATCTTTGTTCTGGGTAACCAATTAGCCAATTCTTGCTTCATATATATCCTAACTTTGTTCCGGTTAAATTCTCTCCTTGCAGGATCTTCAGGTCATACAAAATGGTAGGAAGCGTCAAATAATTGAGGTCAATGACATCTTTCCCAAAAATGACCTCGGTGGTTCAATTGGTGAGAGAACAACTTCAAATGAATGGAACAAAAACAAGAGAAGCAAGGTGACAAATTCTCAACAACAATGGCATAATCAATTCCAAGAAATATCTATGGAAACACAAGACAATAGGGTATGTTAATGAATAATCAAATATTAAAATTTAACCACAGAGTTTGTGATTATTAATAATTTTTGATAAGAAACAGAGTTTGTCATTCATATGCATGTATTGGTATAAAGCTTGTGGTGTTTTTTTGGCAGAAGTTGCAAGTTCCTGTGAGGAGAAGCCAAAAGCTTAGTGACAAAATCACTGCTCTTCAAAAATTGGTTTCCCCCTATGGCAAGGTCAGCAGTCTGCAGAACACTAAAAAGTTCATATCTTAATTCCCGGTAGATATAGGAATGAAAGTTTGTATTTTCTGAAAAGCCTAATAAGATTATGGTTAATTTTGAACTTGTTGCAGACTGACACTGCCTCAGTTCTTCAAGAGGCTTCGGTTTACATCGTGCTCCTTCAACAACAAATTCAGGTATGGTTAGACAGTAGCAAACCATTGATATAAACTTGTAGAATCAAGATCATGGCTTTGTATTAATGCTTCTTCGGTTTTCCTTTTCTCGATTTCCTTTAGCAGAATCTGCATCGGATCTTTAGTAGTTCATACATCAATGCAGTAGGACTTCATTCACAAGTAAGCAATCACTTAAGTTTGTGGACATGAGATTGATACTTTGTGTTCCAATTAATTTCTTACAATTTTGAGAATTGTGAACAGGAATCTGGGAGTAGTAGCCAAGTGCTTGACCTCAGAAGCAAAGGCCTTTGTTTGGTTCCCATTTCGATGACTCAGAAGGTGACTATGGAAGAGCGTTTTGATGAGGATCATCTTTCGATCTACATCAAGAAATTTTGTCATAGCTAACCATTTCTAGACTAGCTATTCCTATAGGTTATTTTCAAGTGTTTTTTAATCCATTCCATTTGAAGGATAATGTTTGACGCAACTTAGAGGATCAAATTCAAAATCAAAAGGGAGAGGTCCTTGTGTCCGTACCCACTCTCTTACTTCAACTGTTCAACATAATAAAAATTAGTTTTTAGCATAATTCTTTCGGTGTTTCCAAATGATGAACAGATCAAAATCTTAAGAGTGGTGTTATTCACACAACCTATCTATGTTTCAATTTTGCGTCCTAAAAAGAGTGACGCGGGAAATGCTAAGAGGCAGGTGAAGGACTTGAGTTTGCCGCCGCCTCCTCGCTATTGAAACCCCTAGAGTTTCAGAATATTCAGCTCTGAATTTGGTGGAGCCAATTATAAATGTAGTACAAAATAAACTAGCTCAATACTTGCAAATTGAAAACTAGTATTTTTTTTAGAGTAAATGACACTTTAGTACTAATTTTAAAGGTTTATTGCCCATTCTAATGAAAATCTCTTTACCAACCTCATTCCAATGAATTCTAATAAAAAGACGTCAATACCCTCACCCTAATTTAACTCTTTTTCTCCTCTTTTTTCCCGATCATTAACTCTTTCTCTCTTTCTCATCCTCCACGAGATCTGAAGCCAGCCATGCCTCGCCGAAGCAAGCCAACGCCGATCAAACCGTCACCGACGCCGACCAATTACTAATATTTTTCTTTTCTGGCATACTATCTTCCAGGAGAGGGTTGTGCATCGAAGGCAGGCAGAGTTTGAAAAGCGGAGGGCAGAGAGAGAAGAACAAATCAGTCGAATGATTCAGGCCAGGAAACTGGAGAGGGAAGCAATGAGGAAGAAAATATTCTATGTGAGGTCTGAAGAGGAAAGGCTAAAGAAGCTGCAAGAAGAAGAGGAAGCCCGCAAGCGTGAAGGTATGTTTTTGTGAGAATTACCAATTCAGCTTTGTTATGTCAGAAAGTATATTTATCTATTATGCCTCCAACATTGTTAGATAACTTGCCATTATTTTGGCTCTTAGATTTATTAGGTGTCTAATATGTTTCCCTTTTGAACATGTAGAAGCCGAGCAAAGGAGGAGAGAAGAAGCTGAGCGCAAGGCAAAATTGGATGAGATTGCTGAAAAGCAGAGGCAAAGGGAGAGGGAACTGGATGAAAAAGCGGCCAGATCTGGAACCGCCAAGCCAGTCGGTGCTTTAGTGGTAATTTTAATCAAATTGCGCTTATGTTTAATTGGAATTTACATGGAGTTCTTACTGTTAGAAGTGAAATTGGTAGAAAAATGTTTCCTTTCTCAGAAGATACATAAATCAATTTCACAAAAGTCATATATTGTTCTAGTATATGTTCAAGTTTACTTTTGCTCATGGGAATCCAATTTACTTTCACTCACGGCAAGCATTAGCTTTGAATCATAAATTTGAGTACTAATTTTCTTTTACTGATCCTTCTGTATGTGATTACTTTTGATCATGGACTCCTTTGTGTTTTAAATTTGGGGAGACTTGGGCTGCAATTGCATGAGCTTTGATTCATTGCAGTGGGTTGAGCTTTTAGTTTGCTAGAGCACGTGTATAAAAGCATTGTGCATAACCTGTAGATGTTTATGATTCATCTAACCTCCTTCGTCTCCGATCAGAGGTGGTCGTCCTAGCTTGGCCGGTTTACTGCCCCCAGTAGAAGTTTACTAGGGGTAGTAAACTTTATTTGTCCGTATCTAAGTTGATTTTTTTGTGTTTTAATGTATATACTGACTAGGAAAATATTGTATTGCAAGTTTACTACACCCAGTAAAAGTTTACTACACATCTAAGTTGATTTTTCTCCGTTTGATTATGAATTATGGCATTGGAACTACTGTTTTGCAAGTTTACTACCCCCAGTAAAAGTTTACTAGGGGTAGTAATCTTCATTTTTTCGCATCTAAGTTGATTTTTCTCCTTTTAAATGTGAATTATGGCATTGGAGCTACTGTTTTGCAAGTTTACTACCCCCAGTAAAAGTTTACTAGGGGTAGTAATCTTCATTTTTTCGCATCTAAGTTGATTTTTCTCCTTTTCAATGTGAATTATGGCATTGGAGCTACTGTTTTGCAAGTTTACTACCCCCAGTAAAGGTTTACTAGGGGTAGTAATCTTCATTTTTTCGCATCTAAGTTGATTTTTCTCTTTTTCAATGTGAATTATGGCATTGGAGCTACTGTTTTGCAAGTTTACTACCCCCAGTAAAAGTTTACTAGGGGTAGTAATCTTCATTTTTTCGCATCTAAGTTGATTTTTCTCTTTTTCAATGAGAATTATGGCATTGGAGCTACTGTTTTGCAAGTTTACTACCCCCAGTAAAGGTTTACTAGGGGTAGTAATCTTCATTTTTTCGCATCTAAATTGATTTTTCTCCTTTTCAATGTGAATTATGGCATTGGAGCTATTGTTTTGCAAGTTTACTACCCCCAGTAAAAGTTTACTACTAGGGGTAGTAATCTTCATTTTTTCGCATCTAAGTTGATTTTTCTCCTTTTCAATGTGAATTATGGCATTGGAGCTACTGTTTTGCAAGTTTACTACCCCCAGTAAAAGTTTACTAGGGGTAGTAATCTTCATTTTTTCGCATCTAAGTTGATTTTTCTCTTTTTCAATGTGAATTATGGCATTGGACCTACTGTTTTGCAAGTTTACTACCCCCAGTAAAAGTTACTAGGGGTAGTAATCTTCATTTTTTCGCATCTAAGTTGATTTTTCTCCTTTTCAATGTGAATTATGGCATTGGAGCTACTGTTTTGCAAGTTTACTACCCCCAGTAAAAGTTTACAAGGGGTAGTAATCTTCATTTTTTCGCATCTAAGTTGATTTTTCTCCTTTTCAATGTGAATTATGGCATTGGAGCTACTGTTTTGCAAGTTTACTACCCCCAGTAAAAGTTTACTAGGGGTAGTAATCTTCATTTTTTCGCATCTAAGTTGATTTTTCTCCTTTTCAATGTGAATTATGGCATTGGAGCTACTGTTTTGCAAGTTTACTACCCCCAGTAAAAGTTTACTAGGGGTAGTAATCTTCATTTTTTCACATCTAAGTTGATTTTTCTCCTTTTCAATGTGAATTATGGCATTGGAGCTACTGTTTTGCAAGTTTACTACCCCCAGTAAAAGTTTACTAGGGGTAGTAATCTTCATTTTTTCGCATCTAAGTTGATTTTTCTCTTTTTCAATGTGAATTATGGCATTGGAGCTACTGTTTTGCAAGTTTACTACCCCCAGTAAAAGTTTACTAGGGGTAGTAATCTTCATTTTTTAACATCTAAGTTGATTTTTCTCTTTTTCAATGAGAATTATGACATTGGAGCTACTGTTTTGCAAGTTTACTACCCCCAGTAAAGGTTTACTAGGGGTAGTAATCTTCATTTTTTCGCATCTAAGTTGATTTTTCTCCTTTTCAATGTGAATTATGGCATTGGAGCTACTGTTTTGCAAGTTTACTACCCCCAGTAAAAGTTTACTAGGGGTAGTAATCTTCATTTTTTCGCATCTAAGTTGATTTTTCTCTTTTTCAATGTGAATTATGGCATTGGAGCTACTGTTTTGCAAGTTTACTACCCCCAGTAAAAGTTTACTAGGGGTAGTAATCTTCATTTTTTAACATCTAAGTTGATTTTTCTCTTTTTCAATGAGAATTATGATATTGGAGCTACTGTTTTGCAAGTTTACTACCCCCAGTAAAGGTTTACTAGGGGTAGTAATCTTCATTTTTTCGCATCTAAGTTGATTTTTCTCCTTTTCAATGTGAATTATGGCATTGGAGCTACTGTTTTGCAATTTTACTACCCCCAGTAAAAGTTTACTAGGGGTAGTAATCTTCATTTTTTCGCATCTAAGTTGATTTTTCTCCTTTTCAATGTGAATTATGGCATTGGAGCTACTGTTTTGCAAGTTTACTACCCCCAGTAAAAGTTTACTAGGGGTAGTAATCTTCATTTTTTCGCATCTAAGTTGATTTTTCTCTTTTTCAATGTGAATTATGGCATTGGAGCTACTGTTTTGCAAGTTTACTACCCCCAGTAAAAGTTTACTAGGGGTAGTAATCTTCATTTTTTCGCATCTAAGTTGATTTTTCTCTTTTTCAATGAGAATTATGGCATTGGAGCTACTGTTTTGCAAGTTTACTACCCCCAGTAAAGGTTTACTAGGGGTAGTAATCTTCATTTTTTCGCATCTAAATTGATTTTTCTCCTTTTCAATGTGAATTATGGCATTGGAGCTATTGTTTTGCAAGTTTACTACCCCCAGTAAAAGTTTACTACTAGGGGTAGTAATCTTCATTTTTTCGCATCTAAGTTGATTTTTCTCCTTTTCAATGTGAATTATGGCATTGGAGCTACTGTTTTGCAAGTTTACTACCCCCAGTAAAAGTTTACTAGGGGTAGTAATCTTCATTTTTTCGCATCTAAGTTGATTTTTCTCTTTTTCAATGTGAATTATGGCATTGGACCTACTGTTTTGCAAGTTTACTACCCCCAGTAAAAGTTACTAGGGGTAGTAATCTTCATTTTTTCGCATCTAAGTTGATTTTTCTCCTTTTCAATGTGAATTATGGCATTGGAGCTACTGTTTTGCAAGTTTACTACCCCCAGTAAAAGTTTACAAGGGGTAGTAATCTTCATTTTTTCGCATCTAAGTTGATTTTTCTCCTTTTCAATGTGAATTATGGCATTGGAGCTACTGTTTTGCAAGTTTACTACCCCCAGTAAAAGTTTACTAGGGGTAGTAATCTTCATTTTTTCGCATCTAAGTTGATTTTTCTCCTTTTCAATGTGAATTATGGCATTGGAGCTACTGTTTTGCAAGTTTACTACCCCCAGTAAAAGTTTACTAGGGGTAGTAATCTTCATTTTTTCACATCTAAGTTGATTTTTCTCCTTTTCAATGTGAATTATGGCATTGGAGCTACTGTTTTGCAAGTTTACTACCCCCAGTAAAAGTTTACTAGGGGTAGTAATCTTCATTTTTTCGCATCTAAGTTGATTTTTCTCTTTTTCAATGTGAATTATGGCATTGGAGCTACTGTTTTGCAAGTTTACTACCCCCAGTAAAAGTTTACTAGGGGTAGTAATCTTCATTTTTTAACATCTAAGTTGATTTTTCTCTTTTTCAATGAGAATTATGACATTGGAGCTACTGTTTTGCAAGTTTACTACCCCCAGTAAAGGTTTACTAGGGGTAGTAATCTTCATTTTTTCGCATCTAAGTTGATTTTTCTCCTTTTCAATGTGAATTATGGCATTGGAGCTACTGTTTTGCAAGTTTACTACCCCCAGTAAAAGTTTACTAGGGGTAGTAATCTTCATTTTTTCGCATCTAAGTTGATTTTTCTCTTTTTCAATGTGAATTATGGCATTGGAGCTACTGTTTTGCAAGTTTACTACCCCCAGTAAAAGTTTACTAGGGGTAGTAATCTTCATTTTTTAACATCTAAGTTGATTTTTCTCTTTTTCAATGAGAATTATGACATTGGAGCTACTGTTTTGCAAGTTTACTACCCCCAGTAAAGGTTTACTAGGGGTAGTAATCTTCATTTTTTCGCATCTAAGTTGATTTTTCTCCTTTTCAATGTGAATTATGGCATTGGAGCTACTGTTTTGCAATTTTACTACCCCCAGTAAAAGTTTACTAGGGGTAGTAATCTTCATTTTTTCGCATCTAAGTTGATTTTTCTCCTTTTCAATGTGAATTATGGCATTGGAGCTACTGTTTTGCAAGTTTACTACCCCCAGTAAAAGTTTACTAGGGGTAGTAATCTTCATTTTTTTGCCGGTATGCTTCCAGCAAGATCCGGTGGGTTCCAGTGACATTTTTTTTCAAAAAAATCCAATGAGACTCCGACATCTCCGGCGATTTTCCAATCACCATCAATTTTCCGGCGACCGGTGACCGGAATCTGGCGGCCAGTGTCCGGTGACCGGAATCCGGCAGCCGGTGTCCGGTGACCGGAATCCGGCAGCCGGTGTCCGGTGTGCTTCCGGGAAAGTCTTCCCTTCTTCTTTTTCATTTTTTCTCTTTAAATAAAGGTTAAGGGTAAAAAAGTCTTTTAAAATATCATTTTATTATATTTTAATAAAGATTTGTGTATTTGGGCTTAAAATAAGTACCTTGTATTCAAATGGGCTAAGAAAAAAGATTATCATTGAAATGGGGTTTGACTTTTTCTATTTTGTGCATTAGGGCTTTTTCCCTTTTTTTTATAGATCGTTAATATTGATATAATTTTTTTTTCGATGGATCAAATAACAACAAGAATTTATATAAAATTGATGAATTCAAAATGGAAGTTCGGTTTCTGTTTTAAGAAAAATAAAAAGGTCGCAACGAGATGAAAAAAAAAAACAGAATATTAATCGAAGTTTTAGTTTCAGCCATTATTGAGCAAAAAACAATTGTCCACCGTGGGAACGACGTCGTTTCACTCCGTTTGAAATTACAATAATTCTGCCCCGCTTTACGTAAATCACATGCCTTCCTCACCACCCACCGCACACGTGGTACTCGTTGGTTGGACAAGCATTTATTCTCCGCTGCCGTGACGGTGATTTTAACAGCCAACGCAAACCCACTCCCTTTTTTTTCCAAGTCACCACTCTTCTTCCTCCCACCGTTTGCCTCTAATCCTCTCTCCCTCTTTCTGAAAACCCTAATTTTTCTGCAACAGTTTCCTCTTCAAACATGGTGAGTCCTTCCTCTCTTCTCTGCTCTCCCTAGGGTTTCATGCTACTGTTATTTTTTTCTATTTTTTTTCTACGATCACTCCGATTATAGAATCGGTCAAATTAGTTGAGATTTCGTGTTCTTGATTCAATTTCTGATTTCGATTATTGAATTTGATGCTTTTCAGTACTTGATCTTAGATTGATTTGATGATGAGTGTCTGTAGTTGATATAAAGCTCTGTACTTTGTTGTTGGAATCGTATTTGTGTGTTTTGATCACACATTTTGCATGGTCTGTATGCATTATAGGTTTCGCAGTCGTAAACAGTTTGTGCAATTTCAGTCTGTTATGTGCTTAGCATCAGTCTATACAGGTTGAGATTGTGATGGTGGCTGTCTTTTTTGTTTACCTAGAATAGATTCTGTTATTAGTACTATATTGCATCAGTCTATTCAGATTTGCTACCCTGATGTGTCGGATATATTCGTCGGTTTCTCTTGAGTCTCAGTAAGGTGGCACTTTTGGCTAAATGTGATTGTTTCAGACAGTCGGAAATACAGTTGGAATCATGTAATATGTGTCAGGGACAGCCCTTTTGTTTGAAGAAAATTTTAAAACATACCCCGGTAGACTAGCAATGTATTAAAGAATAAAAAAAACTAGGCTTGTTGTTAATCGTCAAAGGTATTGCTCAACATAATGATTTTTATTTAATATCAAGTTTTGTATTGTATTTAGAGTATCAGTGGGATAGTAACAATAAACCGGGTGCTTTTTATATTGTATATTTTTCGAATTGTTGTGGAAGTCAGGGAATGGATATGGACTGTTAGTGTGTTATGTGTGTGGATATATTGAGGCTTGGGAGATATTGATGCAACTTATTCTGCTGATCTTCTCCAGGCAAACGCAGCATCTGGGATGGCTGTGCATGATGACTGTAAGTTGAAGTTCTTAGACTTGAAGGCAAAACGAACTTACCGCTTCATTGTTTACAAGATCGAGGAGAAGCAAAAGCAGGTCGTGGTGGAAAAGGTTGGTGAACCAAGTGAGAGTTATGAGGATTTCTCTGCCTGCCTTCCTGCTGATGAATGCCGATATGCTGTGTATGATTTTGATTATGTGACAGAAGAGAACTGCCAGAAGAGCCGAATTATTTTTATTGCTTGGTAATAATTTCTGAGTCATAATACATTTCTCATATTGTATCATCACATTGTGTCTGATTGTTATTCATTTATTATATACCTATGAAGGTCCCCTGACATATCAAGGGTGAGAAGCAAGATGATTTATGCCAGTTCGAAGGACAGGTTCAAGAGAGAGTTGGATGGCATTCAGGTTGAGTTGCAAGCTACTGACCCTACCGAGATGGGGCTTGATGTGATTAGAAGCCGTGCTAACTAATTGATAAGCATTGGGATTGCAATGCGGAGGGTCGTCTATACTATCTTGTCTCTATGTTACATGTTTATAGCCTATGGACATGAATTTGTCTTTACTATTGTATTTGGTTGGTGACATGATTTGTAATCTGTGGATGATTGGTACCTCATTCGGTGTGAAATACAAACTCATGTCCAATTTCCCAATAGCATTTTCAGTATTTTAGGCCTTTTCATCTTTAAATACCTTTGCCAACTCAAACGTTATATTTGCATGTGTGTGACTGACGAACCGGAACCATCCCCATGACCATGTGTTGGTTGCTTCCGCAGTTTCTTCTCCTTCAGGTTGTCTGAAGCGATTTCAGAGAAAAGCATTTCTGATTTGTACTGAGTTGGTCTCGGACTTGACATGACGAGGCAACAATAGAATCAAATTTTAAGTCATTGAGTTCTTAGTTCCGGCTACCGTTACAGGTAGAATAGTCTGATTTTTGTGCGGCAGTTGCTTATTGTATTACTATGCTTATTCGTGCGTTACCTATCTGAGACCAGGAAATGCAATCATTTGGTGCTGTGGAAGTGATGACGACCCTTCATAGGAATCTGCATTTCCATGGTTAAGACCGAAGAGAAGTTATGTTGATCCACTCTCACTCTAAAATGGTGAGATTATCCTCTCTTAGATTTTGTTAAGAAGCCAGTTCTGACCATACATGCCACTAAATTCAATTACAGGAGAGATAGGAATTCCTGAATCAAATGTAAGAGAGATAGAAGCTTATTTGGAATCAAAATTTATGTTCAGAATTACTCTTTACTTCCGAGATATTATGAATTCCTAAAGCTCAACTAGCAAGGACTCATTAGTCCAACATATAATCCAATGATTCATCTGGAAAAGAAATAACCTCATGGTAGTTGTCCAGAAAAGTATAAAGAAAGTTTCTCTCTCAGAAGAGAGCCAGTTTTATCAGCAGATTCACAACTCTGGTGGTGGTAACCCGAATCATGGTGATGCGATAAAGACATGTCATCCTGCACCTGATCCTCCATATCAATGATTATGTTATGCAGTATGCAGCAAGCGAGAATAATCCTTGGCAGCTTATTCTTATCAGGCAACCACATTGCTCCTTGAATTAGTTTCCACCTCTCTTTCAACCTCACAAATGCTCTCCTTGCCACCATTTGGGTTGCAGAAAGTCTCTTGTTAAACTCCGCCTTATCATCTGAGAGTTTTGTTCCCTGGTAAGGAGTCATTAGCCATTCCAAAAGTGGAAAACCAGAATCTCCTACTATGTACTCTCTTACTTCTGTTCCTTCAGATAGCACCATTTCCTTCCCATTTAAATAAGTTCCTTCTTCACACAGTTTGAAGAAACCTGAGCTCTGGAGGACAATGTCATCACTCAGACTTCCTGGCCATCCAGTAACTATGTTACGGAATCTCATATCAGGGTCTACAACTGCCTGCAATGTCATGCTGCAGTTTTTCTCATCATCGAGCCAGACATCTGATGAGTCGTCAGTTGCAGGCACAGTCATCGTGATGTGAGTGATGTCTATTGCACCACAGCAATTTGGAAAGCCACGAATTCTTTCAAACTTGGACTTTATCTCTTCCATTTCACCTTGCTCTTTAGGCCAACAAAGATGGTGGAGCCCTCTCTCTTCCATTGCTTCCACAAACCGCCAGGTTACCTGAGAAACAGTTGTTTGGCTCATCCCAAAGGAGTCACCAACGTTCGTTAGCGATTCACCAGAGCTAAGCCTCCTAAGAGCAACAGCAACTTGGTCTTGTAGAGACAAACGTTTTCCATTTTTGGTACTGAAGTTCCTAGTCGCCATACGCTCCTTTACAAGTGAACAAATGTGATTGAATGTCCTTCTCGAAATTTTGAAGAGAGATTCAAATTTCATTTTGTGTTCTGATTCAGATAGAGGCCCTGGAAAATGAATACATTTGTCAAGTTGTGTTTCAGTGTCCTTTTATATCTGGTAATCAACATTCTTAGTAGAACCAACATACAAGCTTCTGATGTAGTAAAAACCAAAATAAACTGGTTCAAGTACTTGCCATAGAAGATCAAATATCTATGATGTCCTTAAAGTAAAAACATATATAACAAGAACTGTTCCATACTACGTGCAAACTTTTAGTTCATCAGCCAACAAAGTCATTTGTCATAGCCAGATTTTTGAAAAGTTTGATTGCTATACTACTCAAAAGCCAAAACCAGTCACTTCCTTGACTAGTACTGACCCTTTTTAGTAGATGCTGTGTTACCGATCATCATTTTAATCCAAATTTCTCCGATATAGTCAACAAGAAGCTTTGGTTATGTGTGCTTAGTACTTAACACCACCACCCCCAACACACACACACACATACAAAAAAGGGTACTGTTTGAGTAATGACAACAGAGAAGCAACTATGAATGTACAGAGAAGTGCAATAAGTTTACGTTTTCACTACATCATCCTCTGCAAAAGATTTCCACAATTATAAAGAGCTAATAGCAAGATGAGACTTAGATGTATGTTTATTTCTTTTATTTCTGATAAGAGATCACAGACCAATCGCATTCCATGTAGAATTGCTTTCGGTGATTGAAAGAAGAGCAAAGCCCCAATAAAATTATACAGCGAGGGCAAGAGGCCAGAACAAAAGTTAATTAACATTAATTAAACCAAACAAATAATTGAGAACAAAGCCATCTAGCCTTCTTCATTATGTAGAAAGAAAGTTACTACTGGCCTAGACTTGTCATTTTGGGACTTGAAAGCATCTGAAAGTGTTTAGTTGTCTATGTCTTAAACCTAATAAGTGGAAAAAAGCAATCCAAGACACAGTCCATAAGTGCTAGAAATCATTCAGATAAAACAGGAGATGCTAAACAGCAGGGCTCTTGCAGTCCTTAGTTCAACAGCAGGCATGCAATGGCAGAAAGAAGAATTTCAGAGATAGGAGATCGTAAAAGCAACAGACAAGCGTGATTAGAATCAACATCATCTGAGTAGGTTTCTTCAACTAATAAATGAAGGTTCTAAACTTAAAAAACTGATAGAATAAAGAAAAATACTAGTGCCTGATTTTTCATTGTCTGCAGTTGTTTCCTGCTCTGTCATTATGCTACAAGTGTTTTTCAAATCAGTCTATTCACTTTGCTTCACATTTCTGAGTAATGATGGACAATTTAAATGATCAATATACTAGATATATGGTAATGAAATAGTCTCTCAAAACTCAGAATTTATCTGTAGACCCGACTCTTCCAATTATTAGTTCCTGATTTTAACATTAATCTAATCAAGTTGTACTAAAAATCACATTGTACAAACCACAAAAAGCACCCAGAGACCAGCTATGATCAAGCAATTTATCGAGACAATATGCAAGAAAGAAGGGAAGAAGAATGCATAAAATATGAAGTGAATGTGTACCACAATTTTATATCAGGAACACCTTCATCATTTGAGTTAGGAACCTGTTAATTAACTAATAACTGGAAGCAGCTTATTTGGTTTCTTTCATTAACACTGTAACAAGAAAGACCAATATTATAAATCACCCAGTGAAGAAAAAAGAGATACATTTTTCAGAATTATTAATCAGTAGCAAGTTAACAAAGCTCAGTAGTAACATGTATATACATATGAAAATCAATTTGACACTCAAAAACAGATTTCCCGTGTTATTACATTTCACCTGACAAAACGAAAAACACCAAAAGCACTGCCTCATATGATCTACGTTAGGCAATGTCTAAGCAATATCACATGGTTCAGGAAACAAAAGCTAGATAACTTACTCAACATGAAGCTTGTTGAAACATATTCCAGCAATCCATTTTTCACAATGAGCTCTTAAAAACAAACATCAGCCATCAAATTTCAATTCTTGAAAACTGCATTAGACTCAAGTCTTAACATTCATCCAACAGTACAACACACCCTCATACATAAACATCTAAATAGATATCTCTTCTCAGAGCCACAACCAATGCATATAACTTCAAAACACAACCCAATAACACAAAATTAAGCAATAACAGGGAAGTAAAAACACAGATATAAACACAAAGCAGATGATAAGTATTTCTTTACCAGTAATTATCTGTTGAAACTCTTCCCACCAATCAAGGGGCTCAGGCTGAGGGCTCAGGGTAGCAGCAGCAAGCACATTCTGGTCAAGCCTCTTCGGCTCAGTGTTCTTCCTCCTCTTCACTCCTCTAATGGGCCCCATCCAAACCTCAAATGGAAGCAAACTACGCCAAGTCAAGCCTCAGCTACAAAGACCCACCTAGAAAGCAAAGATTCCCAACACAATTCACTGAGAACCCATTAATCACAAACCCCAAATCTGCAGAAAGGAAAAGACAGATGCTGATGAACATGCACAGAGTTTTATATGTGGAACAAGATGGTCTGGCTTAAAAGGGATTAAAGGGACGCAAGTTTGTAACTTTGTTGTAAACATTTGTCATATATATACATCTATATATGTGTGTATATGCGATAGGTGGTGATTTGGGTAGGATTTCAAAGCATGCAGTGAGAACCAAGTTGAAGAAAAATACGTGAAGAAGTCTTGGAGAAAACCAGAGGAGTTGCAATGTAGCAAAGCCATATATATATGGATTCTGGACATGGGGTACTTCTTACTGCCTCCCTCTTTCTTCTATTTACTGTCCTTTTCTTTTGGCCAACCCCAAAAATGGGTTAAAAAGTCGCTTGTTTTGGGATATTGTTGAATTTTCTATTGTCCAGAAATGCAAGATATATTTCTCTATCGATGAACGGCTACGGATTAGCCATTTAATAACTTGAATTGTTTTAGAGACCGTAATGGTTGAATATAGTATTAGCTATCTCATTATAAATTTATCAGTTTGACGTCGTGTTAAATCACATCATGTGATGAGAGAAATTTATCCATGATTTATCATGTTAGTGTAAAGTGTATAGAGAGTTAGAAAACATGTATTGGAAGTTTGTCTATGAATGTTGCCATTAGCTTACTGAGAACTTGGTTTTAGAACAATTTCGATTAGTATGATACTCATATATGTTATCCCACTACGTTTGATCTTCTTTTATCTAGTTTGAGTTGGGAAACTTGGAAATTGAAGTTTTAAGAAAATTGATCATTCTTCTATTGCGCATTTATGGAAGCAAAAAGCTCAAAATAATTGGCCCTTTTTTTTGGTCAACAAAGAGCTCAAAATAACTTGTATTTTTGTATTTGCGTCGTAGAATCAAATTTCATTTAGGTACATAACTTTCCCTTCAAGGTTGTACGACACAAGACTCACAAGAGTAGAGAGCTACGTAGAGTTGTGTATTCATGGACCCACTAGGCTTCTACCAATACCAGCCACTTAGTTAAGCCTTATTAAGTGGGCTGATATTCACTTAGGCTCACATTAAATGAAACTAACCCTTGATTTGCAATTGTATTTTTTACCGATTTATTTTCACGTTCCCAATTCCTCGTAGTGACAGACCACGCTCTTGCACATTGAAAGATGTTCGGAAACATTGACTTGTCACATCTGTTACTATAATCACGATGTTACTTGCTCGAAGTGTCCAGAAAAACTATAGGGTAAACTGTAAAAGGGTAAGATAGAGTTCTTCAAGAGAAAACAATGGAACCTCGAGAGGTTCAAGTTGGCAATTATGACAAATGTAGTAGATGATGGAGAATTTTAGCTTATGTGCTTGGGTTCTATCCAGAGCCGGACCTTCTCTGCTGCTTGTAATATGGAAAGTTCTCTCCTTTATGCTAACTAGGTTGTCATTATCCATACAAGTAGCACACCCATGTCACTTCATATATACAGAGGTGAATGATAGCTTGGCATTCTAATTATGATATCCCAAATAGTGGCAATCATTCAGCATTCGTTTGTCAATACGAAAAATACTTTATCAAGCAAGGAACAAAATCTGCTTCATCAGTAAGAAATTAAAATCGCGCTTATACAAATATTTGCCTCACAGTAAGCTGACTGAACAAAACAAAATTTCACAGTATTGCTCTCACTAGCAACGACTACCTGCGGCTTCCAATTCACAAACAATACTATTGTGTGAGATGGGCAATCTGTTTTACCTAATTATAATGAATAGGAAAATAAAGGAATGACAACCATAGGACCCAGATACATGCTCAAGTTATCAGCTTTGTTTCTTTGGGCAAGTTGAAGATATATGGCCCTTTTCACCACACTCATAGCATGTCCTTCTCTTAATTTTACCACTCATGGAGCTCAATCCAGTATTACCGGGATCTGTAGCTGCAGGCTCCAGAAGGGGAGTTGGAGTTGTTGGTACAGGCTTTGTATGCCTTGCAGGGGTTTCTATTGGATGAGCATATTGTGTGTTTGGACAAGCTGTAGCTACGTGACCCTTTTCCCCACATTCGTAACATGTTCTTCTCTTAATCTTACCACTGGTGGAACTCAACCCAGTATTATCAACTCCAGTACTTGGAGTTACAGCTATGGACTCCAATGCAGGACTTGTAATTGTATGTACAGGCGTTGTAAAGGTGGCATTGGTATCTATTAATGCTGCAGAAGATTGCTTTTGTGGACAAGCGGTAGAAACATGGCCCTTCTCGCCACACTCATAGCATGTCCTTCTCTTGATCTTACCACTGACAGAACTCAACTCAGTATTAGCAGCTTCTGTACTTGTTGTTACAGACTCCAAAAGCATACTTGTAGTCGTTACAGGCTTTGTATCAGAAGCAGTAGTATCTATTACATTCACTTGTTGCTTCAGAGGACAAAGTGAAGAAACATGGCCCTTTTCACCACACACATAGCAGGTCCTTCTCTTAAGCTTACCACTGATGGCACTCAGCCCGGCATTATCAGCTCCTGCACTTGCAGTAGTAGCTACAGCCTGCGAAAGGGTACCTGTACTTGTAGATTCAGACTTGGGATGGATCCCTGGTTTTCTCAGAGGAACTGCACAGCTTATCTTGACAGGTCTCCCAAGCACAACCTTCTGATCCAACTTCAATGCCATCGTCAGTGAGAGACTGTCAAGAAATTCCACATGGGCATAGCCTCGGAATTCTCCTGTTTCCTTATCCATGCCAAAATTGATAGACGATATCTTGCAATCTGAGAAAAGCTTCCGCAGTTCGTCCTCGGTAATATCCCACGACAAATTTCCAACGTAGATTCTATTGTAGCCCTCCACAAGTTTTGGGACAAAATCAGATACTTTATTGACTACTTTATCAACCCGAGTTGTTTTATAAGGCAGGATTTTCAGAAACAGTCCACCCCTGAAACATTAAGAAGTTCCATTAGAATCATGTAAGACTTGGAAAAGAAGGCAATGATAACAAATTCATTAAGTAAATAGAATAACGTCCAAACTCACATGTCATCTCCATCAAGAGCCAAGGCTCGTTTAGCTGCAGCTGCAGTCTGTAAAAATATTGAAATCGAAAGGTAAGTTAAATGGTATTCGCCTCTGTTGAGGAAGAAATTATATCCAAACACTTGTATTTATATATCGAAAGGATTCATTCATAAAGAATGAAAAACATTAACATTATAACAAGCCATTATTTATAGCTATCCAAATTATTCCAAAGGTTGTGTATTTCCATCATTTCTATCAAACAAACTCTACCATGTTGGGGAAGTCATCATTCTATAAAAGAACTGAAAAATTCAGCAGAATCGAGTGAAATCACAAAGAAACCTAAGCCACTTTCTATAGACTCCATGCCTTACGACTCCTGTTAGGTTTTGAGTCATGCCTTACGACTCCTAAGCCACTTTCTATAGACTCTTCAAGCATTTGAAACCAGCTACTCTAAAGCCTACCTGTTACTTTGGATGTTAGGGGATGTTGCCCAAAACCTTCATGCTAATCATGGATTGAGCTGTGCTTCTATAACTTAGGTACCCAACCAAGGCATACATATTCAGATTCATGTTTTGAAGATAACATGCTACCTAAACTAACAATAGCATGAGGTATTAAAAAAGATGTTCCAAATACTAGTCCAACCAACCAACACTACTACTCCTAAGCCACATGAGCAAGAATTGAAACACACTAAGAACTGATATATTCGATTTAAAATGCAGACAAGAAGTAACAAAATTTACTTACCCTAAAGGTAATGATGGCAATTCCATTGAATTTCCCAGTGTCAGGAAACCTCATACAATCAATATCAGTAATGGAGCCGCAACTTTCAAAGTAACTTCGAATATCATCCTCTGTTGAGTAATAAGGAATCCCTCCAACATAAACTTTTGTCGCAAACTCCGCATTTTCTTGCCTGAAACAAAAAACACACAACACAACCACCCATTATCACATCGAAAACAGAATCCATCCATTCAACCCAAACTGCCTATCAATCAACCTCTCATCCATTCTAACTTCACAGCACCATGATCATAGATATAAAACCAAAGCTCAAAACAAAATAAAGAGATAACTCAACAAGTGCCGAAATTAATTACCTTTCGGCTTCCTTACTAGTCTCATCAACACTCTGCTCCTCCCTCACAACCACAACACCCTTCTTCTCTTCCCTCACAACCTGAAACCCCTTCTCCTCCTCACCCTTTGCCTCCTTCTTCTTCTTCCACTTGGGCTTCTTCTTCTTTGGCTTCTTAGCCTCCTTCACACCCCCATTTTCCTCTGAACTCAAATCCCCACTCTTTTCTTCTTCCTCATTTCTCTTCCTCTTCTTCTCCTTCTTCTTCTTCCCCAAACTCTCATCCCCAATCTCCAACTCCCCATTTTCCTCCAAACCCAAATCTCCACTCTTCCTCTTCTTCTTCTCAACCCCAAAACTCCCAGATCCAATTTCCATCTTCAAATCCCCATTTCTCTCCAAACCCAAAGCTCCACTCTTTCCAGTCTCAACCCCCGAATCTCCGCCGCCGCCGCTCGTCGCCGGACCTCGCAAAGCGGCGAGTTTCCTCCGCTTTGCTCGCTTCGACAAGGTGGGCTTCTGGGTCACCGAGCCCAGAAGCGCCCTCATCGATTGAGGCTGCGGATTCGGATTCGGGTCAGACCCGGCATTGCTTGACGGGTCGGACTTGACGATTTCGAATGTCAATAACGAATCGGATATCTTCTGCCTGAGCTGCTGCTTCAGCCTTCGGTTCGATAAAACCATTTCGGCGCTGTTTTGGGGTTATTGGGTTTCACTGTGAAGGAATGAGAAGGAAGAAAGGAAGGAGCCGCCCATGGCTTATGGTTTTTAAACCCTGGCCTAAAGGTTTTAGAGGTAGTAGACGAGGTCTACGACGTCGTTTTGTGGTTACTGTTTATTGAAAATGGATTTGACGGGTCGAACTGTGGGCTTGGGTTGAGGCCCAAAACAAGTTTGAACCGGTTAATGGTAATGGATATAACTAGGCTATATCATGGTTCGAAATAGGTTATCGGATTCAAGAAAATTAGACTTAAGTAATGAAGGAATTGAATGTTGATTTCGCGTTTTGGTTTAAAAAGTTTAAATAATGTTATTGTTTCCACGTCACTTTATTTGCAACTCAATTTTAAGAACCATTATCTACTCTAGTGTAGTGTGTAAGAGTAACTCGAAAATCGGTACGACTTTCTCGGTTGTAGATTGCATAAATGATGTCAAGATATTGTACAATGTCATGATATTGTTGAAAGAAATGAAGGCTTGGTTCCTTTAGTTCACAACACTCGCAAGTTCTAACAAAATCGCTTCTTGCAATTAACTTGCAGGCATTGTCAAACGAGCCCGAAGATAAAGCATAAAATAGGTACAATATATCAAAAAGTTATGACACTAGCCACCATATATGTTTTATTATACTTCAACTTAGGAAACTCTTACGACTATATATGGCATTACTCTATATGCTTCTTCCTCTTTGTTACCTGGTGAAGTGTTCTTGTGTGTCTCTGTAGACCGTTGTTGTAAAAAAATGCATGCGTAACCAATGACTATGTTTACCTTAATTGTTTCTCTTGCGTTTTTTATTCTTCGTTCACACAGTTCTTGCAAATTTTAGGTAATAGGTTTCTTGGGGGTTTGTTTATGTAGAAAAAGTTGTTGGTTTCTTATAGATCTTGACACAATCTTAGAACCTCTCCCTTATCTTTGATTTTCTGGGTAACTTGTATTATAAAACTGGGTTCAAACAAGAAAACCTTGTGCGTTTGTGCAAGTCAATTGCTAAAATAAATCAGAAGCGCAGCTATTCAACTTCATGACTTCATTTCTAAAGATCAATAGTCAATCTCTCACTCTCAATCTTCCTATTTCTAAATTTTTCTAAGCTTCATCCATTTCTATTTATGAATCTAGCTACTACTGGACATACTAGTACTGTCTTCTTCTATGTATTAAAAGTCAGAATTCTTAGTATATATCTGATAGATTATGCTAGTCAAGATCATTGAACAAGTCCTACTTACGAATTCAATAGATAGTTGGTAGTTAACTAGTTACTATGAAGCTCACTATAAAACCAAAGCAGAAGAATTAGCCAAATGTCACACGCTACACACTTCTTTATGTCATTTTAATGTTTCAAGTTTCAGCTTTGAAGTACTAGTACATTTACAGTCATTCTAGATTTCTAGGCTTCTACATCTTGTTTCAGTTATTAGGATTGTGATGGAGGAAAAAAGAGATGATTTGTTTGGTAGATTACCAAATGAGATCATTTGCCATATCATTTCTTTTCTTCCTTCAGAATCTGCATTAGAAACTAGTTTAATTTCAAGTAGGTGGAGAGGTCTATGGAACACATCTTTAGTTCAACGTGTAGCTATAGATGAAGTTCCTGATGCAGTTTCTGAGTTTATATCCCATTTTGACAAACTCAATCCCTTAAGGCACCCGAGAAGGCTAAAATTGTACTTCGGTGAAGGTAGTGATGATCTTCTCTTAGCTAGCACTGCAGCAAACAATAAACTTCATTTGGATTTCTCTACAGGGGAAAAGGAGGAGTACCCTCTAAGGCATTTTGATTTGCAGTTGCAGCTTAAATATGACCAAAATGTCCAAAACCTGCTTGTAGCTCACCACCAACCTTGTCCCTCTACTTTCTATGTCAAAACTCTTTTTCTAAAATCTGTTAACAATGTTATCAATGAGGCAGTTTCTTCTATGTTTTCGAGTTTTCAGTTTCTTGAACACTTGAAGATCATTGAATGTGATGGGTTACAAAGTTTTCATATCGAGTCCAGTCCAAAGCTACTCAGCTTAACCAACTTGGACTGTCAGCACCTAAATTCTCTCCACCTCAGAACTTCTAAACTTCAATCATTTCATTATCGAGGTTTCCTCCCTCGGATTTGGCCAGAACATCATTTCAACCTGGCAGATGCCATGCTTGATTTCAGACTCGGCCCCAGCTACACCGGTTTCAGCAGTAGCGACTTTGATCCATTGTTGTTAACCATAAAAAATGCTCAGGTTCTTACAGTATGCAGATGGACTTTTGAGGTTTGTTCTAGTAGCTTTTGTACTTCCTAGTAGTTCTGGCTTCAAAATTCTGAGTTAAGATAAATTTTAATTTAGACTTTAGAGTACAAAATTGAGTTCCAATCGTTTTGCAGACACTGATCTGGCCATCGATCTCGCCTCTACAAGCAAAGTTCATGTTTTATAAGGTGAAAGAGTTATGGTGGATTGATAATGAGGAGGAATGTTACAACAGTGATGCCTTGATTTCCTTTCTAAAACTGTGTCCTGTTTTGGAAAGACTGTTTGTAACTGTAAGTTCCGCTGTTTTTATTACTCTAATTAACACTGCTGTAAAGTGAATAAGTTCCTCATTATGTAGTTTTTGTACGTTTTCGACTATGTGCAGAATGATCCTGAAAGCTACTGCATAACAAGCACAGCTCCAACCTCAAAGATAGTCAAAAGCCATACAAAATTTGGTCGTCTCGAAGTGATTAAGATGGTAGAGCATGTCAATGACTTGGGTACACAACATGTTCGTATGGGCCTATAGATGGCTTGAATTTGTCTTCCTCATGGTTTTGATGGGTTTGTAAATGTAAATTTATGTCAAGGTTTGCTGATCGGTTAGTGTACCAATCACATAGAGCTATTTCACTTTTAGTATACCTTTTGCTCTTCACATTTTGCTCATACGTTTGTTCAATCAATCACACTAAAATGATAACAGTTCAACCAGAACTAAAAGATAAGGGAACAAACAAGGAAATTCCCCTAGCTCTACTTCCTCTTGAAAACCGAAATAAGAAGAAACAGATGCAAACACTCACAACAAAAGTTTCTAACATCAACTGAACAACTGCAAATTCCTAGAAGTCGTTGTGGGGAAGCGGTTCATGAGCTCCATCACCAATGAACAGGTTGTCATAGACAAGAGCAGCAATTGCGGCACCGATCATCGGACCTGCCCAGTAGACCCAGTGGTGAGCCCATGACCAACTAACCACAGCAGGACCGAATGACACGGCCGGGTTCATGGATGCACCATCAAAAGCACCACCAGCCAAGATGTTGGCACCAACTACCAAACCAATTGCAATGGGTGCAACAATGCCTACATTCCCTTTCTTTGGATCCACTGCTGTGGCATAAACTGTGTAGACCAAGCCGAAGGTCATCACAATCTCAAACACCAAAGCATTCCATATAGAAACGCCGGAGGATAGAGAAAATGCTGCTGTTTCCTGTAAAAAGTCAAATATTGACTTGCATCAAGATATGTTTTACTAGCCGAATATTGTCGTGATCAATTAATCACATGTTTCTTACCAATCCGCCGGTGGCAAACTTGAGCAACAAGCAAGCAACAACCGATCCCAGAAGCTGCGCAATCCAATACAAAATGGCCCTCAACAGCGTTATGTTACCACCAAGGAATGCACCAAATGTGACAGCAGGGTTTACATGGCCTCCAGAAATGTTTGCACCAACTGAGACCGCCACAAACAGCGCAAATGCGTGCGACAATGATGCAGCTATCAGACCAGACGGTGTGGCTGATCCATTGTCAGTAAGCTTACCTGCCAATGCAAATGTTGGTTTTGTAATGAAAATGTAACATTTAGGGTTCACTTGTCTTACTGAGACAAGTTACTGAGGACAATAAAAACTAGATAACTGTAATTGGGGTTCTTACTGTAAGCCATGCCAGAACCTTCCCCGGCAAAAACAAAAATTAGCATAGAGAAAAACTCAGCAAAGGCAGCCCTTATTGCATCAGGGTGGCTTGCCTCTCCTGGTGCCCCAATTGCAATTCTAGAGATGGCCATTTTCTCTTTTCTTCAACCTCAACACCCTCAAAGAACTCAAGGCCTTTGTATACTAATCTGACACTGTTTCTTCTTGATCTCGATCAGTAGCTAGCCTTTGCTTGATCTCCTCTCTCTTTAAATAACTGAAATAACGGCTATGGAACCGGTATAGTCCGTTTACAGTTGAACGATGCATAAATTTGTGGGTCCCTTCTGCCACATGTCGGTCAGTGGTGGGAGTTTAGGTTGTCCTGGTACGGCGGCGTGTACGGCGACGATGCAATTAAGTAGGCGCTGAATCAGAAAAGAAGGATGACATTGTTTGTGATGGATGATCTGGCATTATGAATTACAACACTCCTCTTCCTCTAAATTATTAGTTCAATCGAGAAAGCAAAGCAACGTACAGGGTCAGAGATTAAACTGATCAGACACAAAATAATAATAATAATAATAATAAATAAATAAAACACCTCTCTATAATCAATACAAATTTACCGACTACATTTATTTCTCTATTAAAGTATCCACATTTTTAGTTTATTGACACATGTGTCTTTAAAATTTTTAATTTTATTCTTGATAATAAAATAGACATGTGTCAATAGATTAAAAGGATTAACACTTTAATAGAAATTAAAGGTGGTCGGCAAATTTGTTCCTGGAACGATGTCTTTCAATTTACAGCCGCACGCAAAACGTGTGTTTACAAATCAATACACGTGTGTATTAGATATCAATATTTATATTTTATATTTTTTGATAATTAATTGACCCTCCAACTAGTTTTACGGAATGTACAACTACGAGTGAGGCGTTTCAAGAATTGTACACGCTTTCTCACCAAAAAGAAAAAGAATTGTACATATATATACTTAGTGACATTACATATTCGGCCACATATGCTATCGTGCTTTTTTTTCTTTTAGAAATTTTGGTTTTTTTTCTTGAAACAAATTTCGGTTTTTAATTTTAATTTTTGTCTGTATTTGGATTTCACACGAGGTTTGTGTCTCGTGGTGTTTACCAACGAAACGGCGTCGGACTTTCATTTTTCCCAAAACACCCTCATGAAAACAAAATATTCCCTGCCAAAACAGCAAATCAAAAAATTAGCGCACGTGGGTATCGATGATTAATAACTAATTGCAGGGATTGTTTAATATCCAATTTCCATACTGTTATAACTAAGGATATCCTGTCATTAGTTAACTATGATTGCTAGGCGTCTTTGAATTGGCTGGTTTGATCGACGAATATTGGTTATATATATGGTGTGGCAGTTGATAAATGATAAGTACACAACTATATTAGCGGGAGAGCTGCTATCTGATGATCCGGTAATCATTCGCAGTAGAGTAACCATTTGCAATTTTGCAGGAAGAGAAGTTTATAAGTATAACAAACTCCTAGTAATTATTCGCAGCAGTAATAAGTTTTTTGACAGCATCAGCTAATTGTAAAGAAAACACAAACGATAGACATAAACTATCAATTTGAAAATTAAATTAATGTCAATGACTGAATGTCATACAAAATTTTTGAGTTTGGTACTGACTTTCCTATTTATCAAAGCCTTGCCCTGACTAGACTCATGAATAGTCTATTGGAAATTATGTAATAATATCCAATATGAATGAAAATAAAATTACTCATGACTTTTCCATTTGAAAGGGTGTGTCTTTTTCAATAAGTGTCTTTAGGAATAAGTGTGTCTCTTCAAGGAGATAAGTGAACGGACATGTTGGTTCACTTGGGGTTTTATATAAACCCATACTCATTTCTCCTTAAAGATGAGATTGAGAATCCTCAGTTCTTCTATATGTCTTGTTCGTGTCAAGAGAGTATAAGATACAATTTATGGTTCGCTAGATTCCAAAATTGCGGTGCTTCTATTTTGGATTATCGATTGTTGTATTTTACAAGGCGGACGCCCATCAAACTACAAGCACAAGGGTAGGGGCGAAATCTGTCTTTAGTCAAGTGCATTTATGCATGCCTCAATCGGAATATCAAGTCAGTTCTTTCTTTCCTTGTACTACTTTTATAGGATTCTTATACTATTTTACTCCTATATTAGGATTGATTCACTACTTTCAATCCTAAACGAATATTGTTATGTTTCTTATATTCTTTATTGAAATTTCTATCATATTTATAATCAAATATATGATTGTTCCCCATCATAGTCTTCTGAGTTTTCTTCTGTAAATACCGCAAACCTGAAAGATGCCGCCTCAGTATCCGTACGGTGAGGCCCTGCCGGCGCTCCTCATCCATCAGCCTGAGAACAGCCGTCGGGGTCGCCTTGCTCAGACCACCGAGCTTTGTCACAGCCTCCACAACCCTCTTGTGATGCTCCACCGTCCACGATGAGAACAGCCTCTTTGGACACGCCACTTGCAGGCCCTCAAAATCGTTCACCAAACTCTGGTAAGGATCAGAACAGGCAGGTTGGCTTCTGCGACCTAATGATAAATGGGTTCGTTTGTTTAGTGGCTGAAACAAAACCATGTGGTGCACTAGGGTTCTCTGGGAAAGACCCTTCACATTGTTCATCATCTCTGCTAATACGCTCCTCGGTGTTCCAACTTTGTTAAAGCCGCCCAACCGGATCACTACGTCTACAAATGTCTTGTGGTGCTCCAGCGTCCACTCCGTTGATTCTTGACGATCCCCATCCACATCCATGTGTCTAAACACGTCGATCGAATCTCAATTACTTCCGGAGTCGAATGTTAAAAAACTACTTTTAATAATTTAATTTGCTCATAATGGACCTCAAAGTGCTCGAGACATGTTATCGCACAACTTATAAGCATTAGAGGTAAGCAGCTGACACCCCATCCTTACAGAACACCACAAAGTTTCAAGAGCTTTTGGCTGGAGGCGATTGATGATTTCAATCCCACCGTCTCCTTATGGAACCCTAAACTGTACGTATATGTTGATCGTTGAGAAACCCTAGCTGTTCCTTGTGTCACACGCACGTATTGTATTAATCCCCTTTCCTTTGCAATCCTTGATTAACCAAACCTTCCAATAATAATTCCTTTGAGCTGTTAATTATCTTAAATAATCCCTCTGACGGTAGTAGCCAGCTCACCGAAGAATTAACTATATGTGCTGTATTATTGCCGAGAAATTTGGGTTAATCAAGTCATTAACAGGTCATAGCATATTTTTCTATTTATTTATTTTTACCTGTATTTGATTGGAAATTAAGTTCTCCACCCTCATCCATGCACATCTACCTGTTAATAAATCATTTTAAATTCATCTCACCAGAGATGGCGATTGCTTCTCCCGCACGGATGTAAGACCCTTCACTGCATGTGTCTTCATCATCTTCCTTACTATGAACACTCGAACTCTCGGGACCGGAGAAGCAGATCCATGAAGAGCTTGTGGTGCTCTAATGTCCGCTGTGTTGTTGTGGAACGTTCTTCCATATCTCCGATTTAGATCATGTTTCGGAAATTGTTTGCTTCTGCAGTACCAATGAGGGTACGTGGAACAATGTTTGTTGCCTATTCAGCTACTCCTAAACGGAATCAGCTTTAAAAAACAACATTAATAATGTATTATGATTCCTATGTTAACTAACAAAACTACATCCTATTCCCATGCGGATTAGGATATCCTCTTTTTTTTAAAAAATATGATGTTAACCAATTTATATTTTTTTAACCTAATTTAGGGTCCACCCGGAGGCTCTATATAGATACTTAGGGTTTGCTCTCCATTTTACTCCAATTCAATTACGTTTTCAACCAAGAAATCGATCTCCATGGAAACAACGATTAGTAATCATCGAAAAAAGAAGAGAGTCGTGACTACGGTAGCTCAAAAGGACTGGTCGAGCCTTCATCAAGATTTTATTAGCTGTTTCGCACAGCAAATAGTTTCCATGAAGGATTTCTTTGCTTTTGGAGGAGTTTGCAAATCGTGGAGATCAGAAGCGATCAAGGAAAAGTCTAGTACAGCTCTGAGATTACAGCATAAAGTTCCAGTCCTCCTTCTTCCAAAGGAGATCAATGCCCCCATCCGCAATATCTACAGCTTGACAGAAGGTCAGATTTACCAACTTGATTTACCAGAAACTAAGGGCAAATTTTGCCGTTCTTCTTTAGGATGGTTGTTGACTGTATCCCAAGATTATTTGAAATTAACCCCTACCCATATTGATCTTTTGAATCCATTGACCCCTGCCCATATTGATCTTTTTAATCCATTAACCCATGCCCATATTGAGCTACCCCCTCTGCCGCGAACAATCTTCTCGCTTTCGTCATTTGAAGAAGTTTTTATTATCATCGAGCCCTTCTTGGACATCGGATTATGGGGTCATGCTCCTATCAGATACTCATTTGGCATTCTACAAGCCGGGGAACAACAATGGCGCATGGACGACTCGTATACTTTCATTAATGGACAAAACGTATCCAGGAGTAGAAGATGGAATTTATTTTAAGGGACAATATTATGTGGTGGACTGTTTTGGTAATGTTTTTGTTTGCGAGATTGATGAAAATCCTAATAATGTACAAATGAGGCTTGTTGCTCCAGAGATTCTACAGGAACAACTCTTCAGCCCTGAAATTCCAATTAGAGGACCATATTTAGTGGAATCAGCAACAGGGACCCTGTTATTGGTTCTCATTTTATTAGACGAAGACAACTATGAAGTAACTACTTGTAGGGTGTTCGAGGTGCCAATTGATACTGGTACTTCATCGGCAAAATCAGAAGTAAAGAGTTTGGGAAATAGAACCTTGTTTTTGGGTACACACAATTCTTCATTCTGGATTGAGCCCTTAGATGATTCTATATGCAAAGCCAATTGCATTTATTTCCTAACCTGGAGATTTGTCTCTACTGTCGACATTTGTGTTTACCATATGGAGGATGGAAAAATGGACAAGCAGTTGGTACAATTACCCGATTCTCATTACAAAGGAAGTTCATTATTATCGTCTTCATGGCTTCAACCGAGTCTCTAGATTGTATTATTCTCTTATTATGTTTCTTAATTATTTGAGCTATATTTGTTTCGCTCTCAAGTCTATATATACTATAAACTGGTAGATTAATAATACATATGATTCTTATGGTGTTCCTTGTCCGCTTTCTAGTTTTTCCTACAATATCAAGGCATGTAGGTTTACTTTAATTGATACATTGTTTCCCAGGCTAAGGTTCCATACATAAAGAATGGTTGAATAACGTTCTATTTGTATTTGTGTCCAGTTTATTCTCCAGCTGCTAATTATTAATTTCTCTGGACCATTTGGATGAGGGTAAAAAGTCCATTCCGTAATTAGGCCTTGGCTATGAGACCAGCTATAGCTATCTTGGTAGAAAAGTAAAAATTAATATTGACCTTAACATACGTACGTTAAGAGGCACTTCTCTATCTTGGTAGAAAAGTAAAAATCAATATTGACCTTAACATTCGTACGTTAAGAGCACTTCTCTTTAATGAAGTTTTCTTTTCATCAAAAAAAAAAAACAATTGTATGAATGCTCTCACAGTTGTCTATTTTTTACTGTCTTGAGTAACTTGTTTCAGTAAGACTATCGGAAGGGACTGGAAATCACTCAAATCAGCTCAAATCAACAATGAATTTCAAAGGAAAAGTCAGTAAAAAAAAAAAAAAAACCTGGGAATGGATCCCCGTGAAGCGAATCGTGCTGCTCATCAGTCATCACGCAGCCTTGCTTGCCAAGTCGAAGATGGGTCTTTGCAGATGGGCAGAAATGCCACCATCCTCTTTAGCGTATGTTCTCCGTAACGATTGTCTTCCTTGTCCTCCGGAGGTCGAGGCACGAGTGGCTGCGTAGCTACTCTTCTTTTGTTGTAGATTTGTGTTTCGGAAATTGTTTGCTTCTGCAGTACCAATGAGGGTACATGGAACAATGTTTGTTGCCTATTCAGCTATTCCTAAACGGAATCAGCTTTAAAAAACAACATTAATAATGTATTTGATAAGAATCCATGGATTTATTGAATTGAAGAACAGAAAAGTAAACAAAGCAGGAAAAGTTAAAAAAAACGCAGAAGAATTTTTGGACTACATCGTGAATTCTTGATTGTTTTTGTGAACAATACATTGATCGAAGGCTATATATAGGGTAGGGATGACTATAGAATAACTCATATACCCTTACAATGCTAACACCCTCCCTCAACCATATGCTTGGGGTATACAACAAGCATAATGGTTGAAAAAGACACAACTATAGCCTATTACAAGATAACACCCAATTCATAAACCCAACATGATATGATAAAGACTAGCCTCCATCTTGATTTGCAGCAGAATTACAAAAGAGGAGAGAGAGCTTGCTGGAAGAATCTCATAGTTCACATGGTGATAGCAAAGGCAGTAGAGCAGCAATATGTAATGCAACTTCAGCAGCATAGCAGCAATGATATAAACTGAAAAAATCTCTTCAAATTTGACTAAATTCTGATATATAGAAAGAGTGAAAACTGCCTATGACTGCCACAAATTTTCTGATATTCATTTGCACACTTCCAACAACCATGGAAAAGCACCACCAAGAATTTTCCCTTAATCTGAAACTCCATATGCACTCCAGCAACTCATAACCAACTTAACTCCTCTCTACACTTGTAATTATTAACTCCAATGGAAGTAAACTGAATCAACCATTGGCAGTGTAATCATACATGTCTAGAACAAACTACTGTAAAGTTCTCTGATGCAAACACCAACCAAATGCAACTAACACCAAATGACAGAGAAAACAGAAATATCTTCATCAAATTCAGACATGCACTGCACACTAGAGTCATAGAACCAATCAGTAATCAAAATCATCAAGCCACTCTCACCAGTCCACAAACAAAAAGACATAAACTGCTTCGTCACCTTTTTCTTTTGGTTGACGGCAAACAAACTTTGATAAAGAAAAATAAAACTGGAAAACTGATGAATTGAAGCACAATAATTGAGACCACAGATGGATTTCATGAGTCAAGCGAGAGAGCTGACTGAATCAGAAAAGAGCTCTCTAATGTCTATGTAATTTGAGTGAAGCATGATAATGCAACATCAGAATAGGAACACAGTATAGCACTCAAACTACTGATCTCCAATCTCAGTTTATTCACCTCATAATCTCTGTCTTCAGCCTGCTCTACTCTCACATAATAAGCAGTAAGTTCACTTCTAAGAAGCATGATCACCTTATCATCACTTACTGAACATCAATTCTAGATCGTAAACACCACCTATTCTTCAATTCTAGATAGTAAACATCTCCCAAAATAGGCCATAATCAAGCTGCAAACCAAGTCATCTAGCCAGAATCACCAGTCCAAAAGAAATAAGAAAAATCTTCTTCAAACTTTAAACTTCAACTTAAACTTCAATTAACAAAAGCAACGGACAAATGATGATACTAGGCAGAGTAATCGAGATCACAACCTTGAAAGCATGATTCCAACAGATAGAGATGACCAAATCAAAGAGAGATTACCATAAGAAACTGAAATCTGAAGATTTTAATGCTAGCTGATGGGAGTGGCAGAAATTGACACAGGATGCAGACCAATTCGAAAACCACAGACTTCCAAAACCACCTCGCGATTGATCACCTAGAAGAACAAGAAGAATCCCAGACCTCGAAGCTATCACTATGGAGGCCATAACTTTCGGCACCCGAAATGAACACAGACTCTAACTCAATTGGAGGAGAAACATGTCGAGGATGGAAGGCAACGAATCGGGCATTGCTAGTGACGAAGAACGGCTAGGCTTCACTGATTAAAGACCGAGGAGAAGGAATTGATAAACTGAAACTGGGTTAGGGTTTCTGAAATTGGGGAAACACGATTCTCATACTAAACGAAATGAAAGATGCGGAAGCAAGGAGATTCATAAGCACACAGCCACAAGAACGTGACCATGGCTCTGATACCATGATAAGAATCCATGGATTTATTGAATTGAAGAACAGAAAAGTAAACAAAGGAGGAAAAGTAAAAAAAAACGCAGAAGAATTTTTGGACTACATCGTGAATTCTTGATTGTTTTTGTGAACAATATATTGAAGGCTATATATAGGGTAGGGATGACTATAGAATGACTCATATACCCTTACAATGCTAACAGTATTATGATTCCTATGTTAACTAACAAAACTACATCCTATTCCCAGGCGGATTAGGATATCCTCTTTAAAAAAAAATATGATGTTAACCAATTTTTATTTTTTTAACCTAATTTAGGGTCCACCCGGAGGCTCTATATAGATACTTAGGGTTTGCTCTCCATTTTACTCCAATTCAATTACGTTTTCAACCAAGAAATCGATCTCCAGTGTTTGTTGGTTCATAATATGAAATATAGGGAAAATTCTAGTATACAAACTTGTATTTGTATTAGCATAAAAAAACAAAACAAAAAAAACTTGTATTTGTATACCATACAAACTAAGTATGTGACTATCATTGCTTGAAAATATAGTAAAATGACAATTTTATCCCCTTAAAATGCCTCTTATATGCCCTTGAATAGAAGTGAGTTGACCACTTTTTAAGATTATATACCATACACGTACATCTGTATCCACGAGAGTATCTTTAGTACACGGCGTGTATCTTCACATGCATACATGGATGGTCAGGATTAGAAGAAATAATATAGAAACATGGTGGTCAAACATATGAATTGTTATGAACGGTTAAGATTGTGTCGTGTAAATACACATCGTGCATACAAGAATTTCCACTGTATCCACTCACTTGTTTAAGTTTATATACCATACACATATGTGTGATAGACAAATCCAAAATATAGTAGATAATGGACGCAACAAACCTTATTATTGCATGAATCCAAGCCTCAAATCCGAAACCCTAGGTTTCGTGTGCACGGCGGCGGCATTCCCGAAGGTTCTCTGCCTGCTACAGGACGCCCCTGACGTCGGGTCCGGTAGTGTCGCCGGCGAGAAGGCAGATTTGATTTGGTGTTGAGTCGTCATTGGCTTGTTCTTCGTCGGCTCTTTTTCGGTGCGACGATTGTTGAAGGTGTCGGGTTAGATCGGGAACTACTCTCAAGTCTGATTCAATTCTCTAGATCGGCGGCGGAAGATTAGAGTCTAGACCGCGTTTCAAGGTTCAGAGGTTTGTTTTTTGGGTGAACGACAAAGGCACTTGACTTGGGCATCGGCGTCGGCATGGATCTCGGAGGCCGGTCTAGAATGGTGGTCATCGGCAACGACATGAACCTAACAAGCTAGGGCTCAAATATGAAAACCCTAACAGTGCAAAAAAACTTAAGCTATAAAGTCACAAACGTTGTTTTCCAATGGAAGAGATTGAAGATGAAGGATGAATGGGGAGAAAGAAAATTTGCTGAGCCGTCGCCAATAAGGATCCCTAAGACGATTAATCTCTTTAGAAAATTTATATACTGTATCTCAAATTTTTTTACCACGTTTCATGTTATATTATAAATAGATTTTTTTTTGGCTGAAAATAGAAATTGATATTCTTAAGAAAGATTTCAATCCTTAATATATTTTTTGTATTTTGGGTAATTCTTTCCTTGATAGAAGTCATAGAACTTCAAGTTAATACAAGGGATCCCTAAGACGTACATTCATTCATTAATCAAAGAGAAGAAGATAGACATCAAAAACAAAAGAGTGTGGCTTCTTCGATTTACAATTTTTACGTCATGAGCATACGATCCGAAAGGCCGTGACACTCTTTTTTTCCATTATTATTCTCTCTTCTTCCCAATTTCACTTTCTTGGACCTCTTGACGCTGCAGCCCTGTCTAGCTTTGTTCCCCGCGGCTTTATCAATGGCCTCCTGAGTTCTTTTCTGTAAAACCCGCAACCCTATCAGATGCTTCGTCACCATCCGTACAGTCAGACCCTGACGGCGCTCTTCCTCCATCAGTCTCAAAACCCTAACCGCCGTCTTCTCCATGGGGCCTGCCATGTCAAGGCCACCCACCTTTGCCACAGCATCCACCACACGCTTGTGATGCTCAAGTGTCCATGTTGACAGCTTATTGCGTTCCATGGTTAAACCCTCCAAGCCTCTCACCAGATCCTCCACCAAAACTCTGAGATCAGAAGAAGATTTTCGGGGTGGACGGCGCGTTAGTGCAGATTGGGTTTGTCTTTGTAGTGATTCCAAGTGACGAGAATGGCCTAACGCAGCGGACCATGTAAGACCCTTCACTGTCTTCATCATCTTCCTTACTATGAACGCTCGGACTTTCTCGAACCCGCGGGACTGGAGCAGGAGGTCCACGAAGAGCTTGTGGTGCTCTAATGTCCACTCTGTTGTTTGTGGAACTTTTCTCTGATTTTCCATGACTCCGACTTGGACCGTGTTTCAGAATATTTTCCTTCTGCAATACCCTCTACCTTTGAGGTTTTTATAGTGTACTGCAAAGCCCCCCTGATCGATGTTTGTTGTCTTAGAATGATTCCTATTCCTAAACGGAATCAGCTTTTGACTTGCCCAAAAAGTATTATGGTTCCTATTCCTAAGTGGCATGGATTACGATTTCTGGCTTCTCTAAATTTTCTTCTCCAGTTACTTGGAAAGTGGGTATTTAGATATTTAGGCCACAATGATCTGGTTACAATATCTGAATCTTAAATCTTTCTTGTATGAGTTGCATCTTTAGATCTTTACATTAAATGATCTTGTTTAAAGAAGTATAATCTTAAACACAAAGTCACCTAAACTATAAAATGTGACTAACTAAACTCAAATTACTCCATATTCGAATTAATCTACTGGAAGATACATTTGATCCTGAAATTCTAATCTACATTTTTAAACACTAGAAAAAATTGACTTGCAAGCATCATTTTGCAACCAGGCAACCAGGCACTTGTTTAATTTTTTTTATTTTTTTATTTTTTATAAAATGCAATTCACGTGCATCGCTCGTGCAATAGCTCTCCAGCTAGCCCAGTCAACTCCAGGCCTCATAAACAACTGAAAATTATACAGCGCACCCGGCCGATCTCACCGTCCACTCACCCGTGTCCGGCCCCATCCGGTGATCTCACCGTTAATTTTCCGGGTGCGCCGAATACGCTCTCATAAACAACATCAAACTACAAGCTTCAGTCTCCACCATCCACTTACAATATCAGAAAGCCAAAGCCGGTTCTCACTTTGTCAGTTCTCACATTCATATTATGGCAATCTCTTCACTCTCATTGAGCTGGGTTTCTACTACCTTGCCTGACAATAAGGTAAACTTACCAGATTTCTCAGTACATGCATAATGTTCATTGAGGACTTGTGTACCTTGCTAGCAAAGCTAATCAGTACTAGTTCTGTACTTGGATTTGCACCAGTTGAACTTGCTCAATCATAATGAGGTTCCGAAAGCTTCCGGTGCGTACTTTTCCGGTAAAACCATTGTATGCTCCAGTGAGACACCTTACACTGAAGAAAGTAAGATAACCCATCTGAGTTTTTCTTCAAGCTCATCATGATTACTGATGCATAGTTGGTAAATTTTGGCTTTGAATGTGTACTTCATCTAAATATGCATATGTTAGGAGTATCAAATGGGTACCTATAAAATTCAATTCATGTTCATATGTGGCTTTCTCTTGTGAGCAGTTTTCTTATTATCATCCATTGCTCTACCACAGAAATGTTTCTTTGGATAATGTTGGATTAGTCTTTGAGTTCTACTTTACGTGATCTTTTCTCTATGTGCATTGTTATAGAGAAGTTCATCTCCATTGAGCTTTAGATGAAAGTTCTAGTGCCAATCAGTTGCACTTTCTTTTGCTTCTATTGGATTGTCTAACTATTACTACCTGGTTTTATTTTTATCCTGAAACTGGTGCTTTGTCATGAACAAAACGTATGAATTTCTAATGGATTCGAAAGTGATAATAAACATCTATCCTTTACGTATCACATTGATGAAATATAGGCCATTACAAGAGAAGGCCGCTACTTTTGGGAGTTGGAGCACTAACTACAAGTCTACTTCATACAAGTTCCCTCTTGGCTGAAGGTATGCAATAGTTGCTAGTATCAAATTTTTTACCTTCAAATGAACGTTATCCTTTGATAATATAGATTGAGAATTTTCTCTCAACCAAATTACTTGAATGTGAAGGAATACCTGACAAGTTCCGAGGTTATGTTGATAAAGAAGATGGGTATTCATATTATTACCCCTCTGATTGGAGGGTAAGAACAAAGATTACAATCACATTTATGCAGAAGCGTAATCTTACTATAGAGAGAATCTATTCCTTTCACTAAATTAATGTACTTAATGTTCCATCTATCAGGATTTTGACTTCAGGGCACATGACTCAGCATTCAAGGATAGATATATGCAACTTCACAATGTTAGAGTGAGATTTATACCTACAGATAAAACCGATATCCATGATTTGGGTCCATTGGAAGAGGTATGTATATGAACTATTGCAATCTTACTGTTGTTGTTTTTCTACGAAGTTTAAATGGTCCTCAACAAGTCTTCATCTTTAAACAGGCTGTTCCCTATTTGGTGAGACACAAATTTGCCGCACCAAACCAAGTTGAAAAGATAATCAACATGCAGGAGGTTCTACTCTTTGCATCATACCCTTAAATAGAACTCTTGCACTATCCGACTCTGAAATCTTAGCCATTTCCTTATTGAATGCAGAAAACTATAGATGGGAAGAACTATTACACCTTCGAGTATGGACTCACATCTCCCAACTTTGCTGCCACTTCCTTTGCAACCATAGCCATTGGAAATGGTGAGTAGTGCACCTTTACCATGTTTATATATGGCTAGATTTTTTTTATTTGGCAACATATATATTGCTAGATTTGTAAATACAGACTAAAATTCCAAATTATATCACTGCTAGAGATAACTGATCATTCATTCTGAAAGAAGTCATAAGATTTATTCAATGTTGCTGACTTGTATGTGATCTCTTACAGGGAGATATTACACCCTGATTGTCGGAGCGAATGAGAGACGGTGGAAAAGATACCGCAACCAGCTCAAAATTGTTGCAGACTCTTTCAGGATTCTTGACATCTAAGATGCAATGTCATGGAAGGCAACCTTCACTGTTAAATTTCCAGTTGGTATATATATATAGAGTTCCAAGTTCTTCCCGGAACAGAACAATGACTACAACTAGAGAGTATCTAAGGAAAGCAAGGAGAAATCACTGTATTTAACCAACTATAATCCTGGTGGTTCGAGCATGGAGTTTTTTACCATTCAAGTCGACAGTTCTCCAAATGTTATTTCTTTAGGGGACACAGATACTGCCTTTACCCCCAGAAGGCCAAAGTTGGCACTTGAAGTTGAAGAGCATAGTAACAAATCTATGGCTATCTACATTCCTTGTTCTTGATCACCATTTGGGACCGCGTCCATAACAATTCAAGACGTAGATGACAATGGTGACCGGCTTGAAAAGAAGAATGAAAGGCTCCTGCACTAACAGTTTTCAGTTAACATGCAGCATAATTCCACAGATTTTAACAGAAATACATCGAAATAAAATAGCGAATCAAGCAGGAAAAAATGAATAGCATTAAATTATCTATATATTTACAAATGTTACAACATTCCCCCTGATTCTTTCTACCCTTTTCACAAATGGGAGGAAAACTTTCAGAGAAATAAATTTACCATCCAACTGACAAAAGAGCAAGTCGAGTAAACTAAAATATAGGGAAGGCCCCCCACACCTCAGTAGACCCTTGAAATGATGCCGACTTTCTGCTTCAAAACAATCAATATACCATGGAGACAAGGCACAAAACACCAACGTAACGATGCTTGCCTCCTAAAGAATGAGTCCAGATAGCACAACCTCAAAGACCAACCAAATATCAAAAAACCCTATTCCTAAAGCCTACATTTGAACAATATAACTATGAATCTGCCTCTGCCTCTGCCTCCATGTTCCGACCCTCTGCTCTATAAACATCGTTACAGTCCTCCACATTCTGATTCTGATTCTCCCCTGCCGATTATGAATCCCCCAATAGATATTCTAGGATAAAGTCATCGGATGCAGCCATTTCCAGCAGTACAAAATGAGAGAATGAGAACTGTACAGGTGAACCCCGTGTTAATATCAAGGACCCTTACCTAAACAAGGGGGCGGTGCTGACGCAAACCCTTGCCAAAGTGAGGCTGCATCAAACGGACATACAGACCATTCTTTGACATTAAAGAATCATGGGACCCTTCTTCCACAATTCTCCCTCCATTAAGGACTACAATGTTGTCAACATGTCTCATCATTGCAGCTCTGTGAGCTATCAAAATGGTTGTTTTGTTCCCCATGATTAATGTATCAAGAGCCTCCTGTACCACTCGACTTGACTCAGATTCGATGGACGAACTTGCTTCATCCAATAACAAGATGGGAGCATTCTTCAAAACAACACGAGCGATTGCAATTCTCTGCTTCTGTCCTGGGGTCAGATCAACACCTCTCATCCCCACATGTGTATCATAACCATGAGGCAAGCTGCTGATGAAATGATGAGCATTTGCTATTCTTGCAGCCTCTTTCATTTCAGCTTCACTAGCATTATGCCTTGCATATATTATATTCTCCCTTATGGTTGTCGAGAAAATAATGGGCTCCTGTTGAACAAGACCTAGGTGGTTCCTCAACCATCTCAAATTATAAAGCTTCAGATCTCGACCATCTAGCATCACTTGACCAGCAACTGGATCATAAAATCTCTCAATCAAAGAAATTATCGTGCTCTTACCCGACCCTGAAACTCCCACCACAGCTACTGTTTGCCCGCCATTTACTTTGAGACTGAAGTTGCTCAGCACCAATAGTTCTGGGCGAGTTGGATAACAGAAATCAACATTTTTCAACTCAAGGCTTCCATAAACGTTAGGTGGTTTCATGGCGGAGCTTTCATCTGGCTCAATCTTTGGCACTCGATCTATGATTTCAAATACTGATACGAGTGATTTACGCCTTTTGAGTATGTAAGGAGCCAATCCGAAAGGCTCTACCAGTGCAAAAGTTGCAAAAGAGAAAATCATATACTCCTTCAGAGCAGTAGGAAGTTCCATATACTTCTTTTTCACAGAATATGCTGTGTACCAGAGGAGAAGGGCATTACAGGCAAAAAGGAGGAACTGCGAAAATCCAAATGCAAACCCGATGGCCATTCCATGTAAGAAACTCTGCTTAAAGATTTTCTTTAGCTGCAATCTGTAAAGCTCCATTACCTTGTTACCAGCACAGAATGCTACCACAGTGTAAATGTTTCTAACTGCATCCTCGAGAACCAAAGATGCTTTCCTGTGCATCTCCTGTATACCCCTGGAAAAACCAGCCAGCCATAATTTCTGCAATATTTAAGTTGAAATATCAATGGGTGAACACCAATGCGTTTAACCTTGAATCAAAAGAATAAAGCAGAAACGGATGAAAATATAGCAACATAGAACATGCAAGTGTGGAGAATATCAAAAATTTGGCAAATGAAATGAAATGAAAAATAGGAGTACAGGACCAGTGAGTAAATTCTTTGAATAAGAGTATAAGACCCAGTTATACAACAGTGTGTAACAAGATACAGCGACAAGGAACTATTGAACTTAAGAAGCAAAGGATTTTAACACAGCCACAATCAAGATGAGTTTTGGACACTCCAATTAGAAAACCCTGTATGAAAAGAAATTAGACATGATGAATACCTGTGCAATGGCAGAAATAGTGAGAACAGGTAGGGTTGCCAAAGCCACAAGTGCTAATCGCCATTGTAGCAACATCCCAATAAGAACGGCCACAATGATAGCAGCACTGTCCTGTATGAATATTGAAAGCCTATTACTAAAAGCAGCTCGCACAAATGTAGCATCATTTGCCAAGCGCATGGACAAGGTATCAGCACTGTTTTCTTCTTCATCAAACCATCCCACCTCATTGCGGAGCATTGCTGTAAAAAGAGGATCAACATGTAAGAATAAAGTGCCTACACAGTGATCAGCAATATCAAGAAAACTAATAAGAGATTAAGAGTCTTGCACCTGAAAACATCATTCTACGAACGCGTTCAGTCATTTTCTCCCCCATGATACCAAAGTAGAAGTGTTGTAAGAAATTGGCAACGACAGTCACTATTCCCATGCAAGCAATGATCAAGCACCATTTGTCTACCTCCTGACTCAAGTGATGACCTTCATCAACCCTGTAGTATGCTGTTACTACAAGTGCGATGACATAGGCAAGAAGAGGATTAAAAGAACCAAAGATCGCAGCGCCAATGCTTCCTAACACAGCATAAAGCCACTCTGCAAAACTGAGCTCTGCAAGCCTCCAAAATGATGGTGACTTTTTATAATGTGTACTCTTTGCTCCCTTCACTTTTATTGGAACATCATCAGAATGGCTATGAGGGCGGCTGAAGGTTTGTGAATGGGAACGTTCATTCTTCGGATCAGATGTCAAAAGGGGTGAAACCGGGGATTCAGGGTCCGAACCATTTGTCGTTTGTTGATTTCCAGACTGCACATCAAGCTTGGGTAATTCTGGTAGTCTCATTTCAAAACTATCCTGCCTCTTTATTGTTGGTTCCTTATCTGCTGTATCCAAGGGTTGCTGACCGTTTTCCAGCACATTCTCTGATGGTGGACTCTTAGGTTTTGGTGAGTCCTGTGCATTAAAATTGCTATCACCCATCCGAAACATACCAGTGACCCTCTGGAGTGAGGGTGACTTCATCATTTTTGGGGATGACGGTTCTTGGAAGTTATTACTTGCTGAAGAATCCATCTCAATTTGGAAAGCTGTAGTCTCCTTGTAGTTCCGAACTGGCATTCTGCATCAGAAGATGTCATAAGACATAATATAGTTAGGAAAATAACTCAATTCCATTAGAAAAATAAGAAACTTCTAGCACATACACCACTGAAAAGAATGTAAAGAACTGTGATCTTATATCATACCTCCTGGGAAGCTTTGCAGCTTCTTCACATTTGAGAAGCTCCGCATATAGGCCATCATGGGTTATTAACTCTTCATGTGTACCTGTTTCAACTAGTTGACCTTCCTCCATCACAGCTATGTAATCAGCATTCCTTATAAGACTAAGTCGCCGAGCTATAATTATAGTTGAACGTCCCAACATGAGGAGATCAAGAGCCTCTTGAACAGTTCTTTCTGCTTCAAAATCAAGTCCACCAGTGACCTCATCAAGCAGAAGAATTGATGGATTCAGAAGGACTGCTCTGGCAATTGAAAGTTTTATTTTTTGCTCCTCTGTCAATGCTAACCCTGCCCTTCCCACCTGAAATGCATAAGAATGAATACAAATATTTAAGAATGTAATAACAAACAGCAGGGGAAAAAACTGGAAACATAAAAAAGATATGGGCAACTTTGATTCCCAATATTGACCTGTGTTTCATATGATCCCTCAAGTGAAGTAATAAATGTATGTGCATGCGCTATTTTAGCAGCTTCTTCAATTTGATCCATTGTCGCATCCCGCCCATAAGCAATATTATCTCTTATACTCAAGCTTAACAAGGCAGGCTCCTGCGTAACTAGCCCTATCTGGCTTCTGAGCCATTCCAATTTCAAGTTTTTTATATTTTCTCCATCCAAAAGAACTTCTCCTGCATCACAAAATGGAAAAACCATTGGAATCTGCAAGCAGAAATTTTTGCAAAATGTTTCAGCAGAACCTTGAATGAAAATAGCATGCACGGCACAATGAGAATGCTATATGACCATCCTAGTACCTAATGTTGGGTCATAAAACCGCTCCATGAGAGGAATGATACTGCTCTTTCCAGATCCATTTCTGCCCACTAGAGCCACAGCTTTCTTTGCAGGTACAGAGAGGTAAAAACCACTCAAAATAGGAATCTCTGGACGAGATAGATAACTGAAATACACATTCCGGAACTCAATATTTCCTTGTACAGCCACTAGGGTAGTTCCCTCATGATTAACAATGGAGGATGATCGACTTATCATCTCAAACAGTCTATAAGCTGCAATTCGACCTTGATCAAATGAGTAGAAGTTTGTTGCTGCTTGGTTTAACCCACTGTATGTGTAGGTATTTAGAACATGTTAGTACAAAGGAATATAAGATGCTCAGAAAGTCGGAATTAACAACAGAAATACACACACACATATTAAGGAAAGACTTACAGGCCACTTAATATCACAGCAAATAAAGCTGTTATAATTTCACCACCATGAGCTTTTCTATGAGTAACCAGGAACCTTCCAACCCAGAGTTGCAAGGCACATGAACAAATAGCAAGTCCATACGTAAATCCAAGTCCAAGTCCTTGCACTAGACTAATCAATATACCATATCGAAGAGTTGCTTGTAGTGATGTTGCATAAGAATACTTGGCCAATGTTTCATTGGTAAATGCATATAATGTTCCAATGTATGAAACTGCCTGCGAAACGGAGATGTATGGACGGTTAAAATATCTATCGTTTAACCACTTCATCAACATGGAAATCCAGAATACATCCCATTGCCAAATCATTAAATACAATACTTAAAAAGGAAGGTGCAGTGCTATTTTTGATGGATATATGATGGTATGACAAAGCGAGAGAGGGGGGGGGGGGTGGTAATTCTAAAATAGTAAGCAACCTGTTCAGCAATGCTAGCTGCTTCAGCATACGCATCTTGAATATTCTCAGCAAGCCTATGAAGAAATATATTTGATATTCCTCCAGCAGCAACAATAAATGGACCAGTGGCTAACGTTATAGCTGCAATCTGCCAACAGTTGATGAATCCAATAATGAGACCACTGAAAAATGTCGCCATGTTATGAATATAATTTCCAACCTGCATTATGAGGGAAATTAAAAAGATTAGACGAGACACATGGACAAAGAGATCAACATGAAAATTAATCAACCGTGAGTGTAAGGTGTGAGGGGAATGAGGCCACATATTAAGCTTAGGCATACTTTTTCACTAAGAGCAGACTGAATGAGTAGAACGTCACTCAAAACTTGGCTCACGATGTCCCCATTGTTCCCATAGGTATCGAAAAAACTCATATCCTGGTTAAGTAATACTTGAACATATTTTGACCTGATGACAGCAGTCTGCCGTTCTCCAGTCAGAATCCAGCATGAGACCTCTATTAAATACGAAAAGTCAGTACAATGTATGCAAAGGCTTTTCAATGATAAATAAAAAACTTGAAAAAGTAATATAATAAGGAAAAAGAACTTACCAATCCAACCAGCAGCAAACACACCCACAGCGATATATACAATGCTTAAAGCAAGCTGCACGCAGACAATAAAACAGTTATTGACTTTCAGCTCATACTTTAAATTCCATTTAGCATTGAATACTCATTAAATAGGTAGATGAAAACAAATGTTGTAACAGAATGAAAACAAAAGGCCCCTGGTGGTACAAAAACAAGAGGAAGAAAATAAATCTAAAATGAATTACGGCTCAATACAATTCCTAAGCTGCCTATATATTAACAGATTCTATTTTGGTAACATAATTATTCCACTGTGTATCTTAATTGAGTATTTCAACTAAGTAACCTCTTCTATAGCACATAAGCTTTAGACCAAGGGTTTCACATAGAATTTTAAGAAGTTACCGGTAATTCACATTTGCTATTATATTTTTGAAACGTTCCTCTTTCACAGGAAGGAAAAGCTATATTTAATTGCGTTTACCCACTACCACCCTTTCATTGACAAAAAAATCAGATACGAGGCCGCTAGATGCTTAGCCAAACTCTAAAAAGACCCAACTTCACATCATCGAATTCTTTGCCCAATTCCCCAATTTGAACTCAAAGGTACAAGGACAGTACTGTCTGATATGAAAGGAATAAGATATGCAACTCCGAATACTACCAGACTTTGAAATATTAATTTCTAAGCAACAAATTTTCCAGTCAGTGCAGTGATTGAAAAAGATATCAGTGGTTAATCTCTATGTCTCAGCAAAAGCAACAATTTTGACATACTATAGCAACACCTGTTGATTGAAGTTGTTACGGCAGAAACAGAAACCAGTTGTTAGAATTTTCCTGATTAACAGAGCCACTGTTCGTTTAGTTTATGGCTACTTGATTAAGAATTTAATCCCTAGATTGTAAACCCCAGTTTTACATTTTAGCATAAGCCGCAAACAATAATTTCTCAGTCTCAACCCTTCCAAGCTTCAGGTTTAAATCCTGGAAAACTTTAGTAAGCTAATGTGACTATAAGCAAGCACAATAGAAGCAGAATAACTCTCCGTGCTCGACTAGAAACAAATAAAACATCAAGACCAGATTGCACTGTATGTCAAGCCACTACAAAACCTAAAGAAACGAGCTTTGTACACTAAATCGGAAACTCCAAACTAGCATTTCCAGCTCAAACAGACCCGAAAAAGGAAACACTTGCTAATTAAGAACTGTATCCCAACTTAAATCAGTTCATTCCAGATGAACACAACCCCAATTCTCTATCTTTTCCCATTAAAATCAAACACTAGGGTTTCAAAAAGAGACCAACTTACATCCATAAACTTCTGATACTGCTCCTTCGTCATATTCCCCGCCATATTCTCCGGCTGCCCTCCCTTATCGAGCCAAAGCACGTGAATAATCTTGGAAAAAAAGTGCAAGTACACCACCAACGCCGTCCCGTGCGCGGCGGCCGCTAGCGATCCGACGGTCATCAGAACCCAATCGAGCCGGTCGGCGCAAGTGAACAGCCTCGAGAACGGCACCGCAGCCGGCGGCGGCTCGATCTCCTCCGGCTCCTCCATCTCCTCCTCCTGCTCGACCGGCTGCGCCGACGTGTCCCCGCTCATGTCCATGTACGGCGACGGCGACTCCGGCGGCTCGGAAACCTCCGACACCGGCGTCAGTGGCTGCACGTGCGGCGGGGACCACCCGAACAGTCCCCGGTTGATCATCATCTTAAGGGAAACACAGTCGCAAAACCCTAACCCTAATTTAATTGGCTACAAGTCTTCTCCCTCTAAATTTAGCGGATCTGTGCTAAATTTAGAGGAGAAAGAAATGAAATTTGAAGCTGGGGGGTTTGGTGTTGTAATCAATTTAGGGGTGTTGAGATTGGATTTTTGTAGCTTCGGCCCAGATTTGAGAGGAAGAAGAATCGAAGAATCGAGAGTCGTCTGAAGAAGAAGAAGAAGGAAGAAGGATTTGGAGGGTAAAATGGGACTGGGTCAAAGAAGGCGGAGAATGGGAAGAAAGAAAATATTGACTCTCTCTTTCAGTTTTTTTTTTTTTTTTTTTTGAGTTCTGTTTCTGGGTGTTCAACGGTCAAACGCCGGCGATGTGAGGGTGGGACGGTAATTTCCGGGGGGATGGGGGGAGCGTTGGTGAATGTATAACAGCTGTGATTCTGTGATGGGAGGGGAGAAATGACGGGGGAGTCCCTGGAGGAGGGAGACACGTGGAGTTTTTTGAATATTTTGGTGCTGGGAGGGGAAGCGGACATAATTGAAGGTCAAGGGCGAGGACCCTTTGTTTTTTCGCTTTGTTGCCAGGGCATATGATCTGTGCTCATCATTCCTTTTTAATTTCTGCTTTTGAGTTGGGTGCGCTTTGTTTATTGCACATTGTTTCTGTTTGTTATTCATCTCTTTTTAGTGATTTAATTTTACCTATAAAGGTAATCAAATCTTCAGTATCAGAGGAATAAATGAGTCGATGATGTCTAGATTCTTATAATTTTTTATTTATTTGATGTATTGATTTAAATCTAAAATCGTATTATTGCTCGCCTAAAGAAAAATATTTGAGATAATCAAACGTATGGAACTCATTAGGGTGTTGTTTGAAAACAATATGAATTTGTTTTGGCCACAAGTTTCTGTCGACTTCATGTGTACTTTCATCGATCTTCTTTGTCATTTCCACAATTTTATACCGGTTGTTGTTTTGATGAGCAAACAAAAAAACCCTTTAGGACAGAAATTTTGATTCCATACTTGGCGACTCTTTAGTCATGAAATATTACTGTAGAGCCAAAATCTAGTGATTTTGTAACTTTCATTATGGATTTGTTATCCGTTTCTTTTTTACATTTGTAGTGTTTCAAATGCAAATCCTCTTAGACAATGCTGGGAACCAACAAGGTACCCCCTTAATCAAATCATTACAAAGATGTTTATATCAATCTATGACAACAAAAACATGTAAGTTGTCAACAAATCAAACGAGGAATGCAGTTTTCTCTTTTGGATTCGCCATTCGTATGCCTGTTAGATAATGCAGAGTTTGATTATGTCCTTAATCACTGTTTAAGCTGCGCAATCATGATGTAATCTTAATTAAACAATACTAATGCAGAAAGACTTCTTGTCATAATGGTCATTTAGTAAGATATCAAATTCAGCTGATCTCTGATTAGCTAGTCTGATCCATATAAAGTACAAGCAAAAAAAACCAACAACAATGAGAGGGACATGTTCGTAGGAGTTTGAATGTAAATAGTTTGTTTCTCATAACTCTAATTGATTCCAGTAGTTTTTCACATATGGAATCTGTTTGTAAATGTTAAAGTTTAACATACACAGATTAGCATTTGTGGAACATAATTATTGTTATCACTTGAATTAGATTCTGAAAGTTAAAAGTGTATGAAACATTGATCCTAATTATATTCGGTTTTTAAGCTTTATTAGCAAAAGGTTTGAATTCTGTAGCAACCGTGTGACAATGACATCAAAGGAAGAAAAAAAATAAAAGATGAGTTGCTTTACTGGAATCACCACTTGACAAGGAAGATAAAAAGATAGATATCATTTCCATGGACCAACTTAGGCCTCACCAAAAGAAGAAGAAAAAAAAGAACACCAACTAAACCTGCAATTGCATCATGAAATGAAGGGATGATGGAGGTCCTAGTTCTCAGAAGAAATCATGAGATGATCTAGTCATAATTTGCAATATCACAAGATCCACAACCCATTAAATCCATGATCAAATGGATCTCACGTCGCCAAAGCTAGAGGTCTCGAGTTTGACTCCCTCTCCCATAACATACCTTACATTTAAGGTAAATATTATGAAATATCTTTTCTCGAGTTTGATTCTCCTTCACGTAACAAACACTTGGTTTAAAGCAAAGATTATAAAGTATTTTCGCTCAAAATTGACTCTTGCTTTCACATCATATATACCCTAAAATTAAGGTAAAGATTGATGAGTGATTTTCCTCAAGCAGATCAGTCTAGGTCTAAAATGCAGGACCACCTTATAATTTTCCTTTCTCTAATTCTAAACATGCTTTTAGCTAGAAAATAAGAACAGTACAGTGGGTTTGCAATATTTGACTTTTATTTTGTTGACAGTAAAAGAGTGGAGGTAAAAAGCAACAAGGTATACATACAGGTGTCTCATCCTATCCAAACAAACAAGGAAACTGATAGGGTGATCACCCTCTTCACCAAAGAAAACAATAGGGCAACTCTTAACCCCCACAGTGACTGCACTTTGTTTCCAGCTTCACTCTCAAACACCAACAATGTCGACCCTGTAGAACTCACCTTCACTCCAGAGGACCCTTGTGCTCAAACTCCTTCACTAAGATTCTCAAACCCCCTCATTGTTCTCTAAGCTTCAGTGTTTCACTAGCCTCTAATGTTCATTTTCTTTTTCTACCTGGTTAATTAACATTGGGTTTGAATGCATTAACTAGGTACAAAATAAGCAGAGCAATTCCCATTTTCGCACAAAATAAGCGCGTTGTTTTTGGTAAGAGAGCAGAGCAAGCTTCCTCATCTTCCACATGCTCTCCTTCTCAAGGTCCTCATTTTCATAGTTTCATAAATTTTCATTTCCTTCCTACTTGCATAGTTTTAATCAGAAGTAGTAGTTTCTGGCATTTTTAAGCTCAGTGTTTTCTTATATGTTCGGTTGATTAATAATAATAATATTACCTCCAAATGCATCAGTCGAATCAGGGTTGCAAATGAACTTGGATGATAATTGGAAGGTGTGGTTTTTGAAATTTTATGAATTTCATCTTCACCAAATGGCTTTTGTTATAGCATTCAAATTCTAAGACTGCGTTTATGGTTGTTTGCATTTGTCAGGAATAGAACTTCAGGAGCCAAACGTGTATATATCATTATTATTTCTGCAATTTGATTCTGAATGCTGAAAGTGTATGAAACGTTTACCCTAATTATATTCGGTTTTTTATTAACAAAAGGTTTGGATCCTGTAGCAACTGTGTGACAATAACGGGAAAAAAAAACTTGCAGATACGTTGCTGTACTGGATTGACAAAGAAGATAAAAGATACATCGTTAACATGGAACCTGCCATTGCATCATGAAATGGAGGAATGATGGAGGTTCTGGTTCGTAGAAGAAATGATGGGATGCTCTAGTCATAATATATACAATATCACAAGATTCACAAACCTTTAACCTTGTAATCAAATAGATGTTATGTCGCCAAAGATAAAGATCAATGTTACAAATATCTCGAGTTTGACTCTCTCTCTCTCGTGACATACTCTAAACTTTAGATAGATGATATGAAACATCTTCGTTCGAGTTTGGCTTTCCTTCCCGCGACATACGTTTAATTTAATGTAAAGAATCTGGAGTATTTTTCTCTCAAGTTTGACTCCCCCTCTTGTAAAATAGTCTAGTTCTAAAATGCAGAGTATTTTCTCTAATTCTAGACATGCTTTTAACTAGAAAATAAAAACAGTGGATTTGAATAATTGACTTTTATTTTTTGACAGTGAAAGAGTGGAAAAAGTAAAGAGCAACAAGCATACAGTTTCAATCCAAAAAAAAAAAAGGCATACAGGTGTCTCGTCCTGTCCAAACAAACCAGGAAACAGATAAGGTGATCACCCACTTCACCACAGAAAACAATAGGGCGACTCTGAACTCCCACAGTGACTGCACTTGTTTCCAGCTTCATTCACAAACACCAACAATGGCGACCCTGCAGAACTCACCTTCACCCCACAGGACCCTGGTGCTCAACTCCTTTACTAAGGTTCTCAATGCCCCTATTGTTTTCTGTTTTAGCTCTCTCCTAAGCTTCAGTCTTTGATGGTGCTTATTCTTTTTCTTGTTTCACCTGCTTCATTGGCATTGAAATTTGTTGCATTAACTAGGTACAAAACAAGCAAAGCAATTCACATTGCTACAGAAGAAGCGTGTCGTTTTTGGTAAGAGCAGAGCAAGCTTCATCATCTTCAGCATGCTCTCCTTCTCAAGGTCCTCACTTTCATTATTTTCTGTCTCTTTCTATTGGCATTGTTACGTATCAGTGTCTGTTTCAATTAGAAGTGATGGTTTCTGGCATTTATAGGCACAATTCTTGCTTTTGTGTTCGGTTTATTAATGGTATTAGCTCTATAATGTAAGGGTTTGTTTTCTTCTTGAATTCCATCTAATTTTATGTTTATACTTGGCAGATAGATCTGGGAGACGCCAAGTACTAGCTGCAGGGACAATTGCTTCTATGGCTTATCTCACTAACCAACATTCTGCATCATGTAAGGAATTATATCGATACTTGTTTTGTATCGGTTACAACTGCTTCTTGTCCTTACAAGTCTTGCTGTTCATACATCGAAATACTAGTTACCATTAGTGGCAAGAAAAAACAATGCCCGTTATGTGTTTAGTGAGTTGCTTTCCTTAAGAAAATGATGACTGATATCCTAAAACAACACCTTTGATATGGCTCAGTTGCTGCAGAAAAGAAGAAGGATTTCCAGCTTGTTACGGACAAGAAAGACGGATATGAATTTGTCTACCCTTTTGGTTGGCAAGAAGTTTCCATTGAAGGGCAAGACAAGGTATTCAAGGATGTGATTGAGCCGCTAGAGACTGCAAGTGTGACTCTCTTCCCAACTGTCAAGGAGGACATCAAGGAATTTGGGACTCCACAAGAGGTTAGAAAGATATGAACCTTACGTGCTAGATTACCAAAGGTTGACATCAATTTATGCACATATTGCTCAGTCCTTCCCTTGATGATCAATGACAGGTTGCTGAGACTCTGATCAAGAAGGTTCTTGCTCCTCCCACCCAGAAAACAAAACTGATTGAGGCAACAGAGGTTTGTGCTGTAACTTCATCATGTTTGATACATATAGTTAGTTTACAGGTGGATCCATCAACTAGTTTAGAACTTCAGCGCAATGGCACTTTCCTTATATATAGCAAACATGTGATGAAGTTGTGAATAGCTAATCCTCGTTGCTGCGAGTGTGACATTCTGCATATTAACATATATCTAGAGTTCTAGACCTCTCACCATGAATAACTTATGAAGATATATAGTTGTGTTGAACTTTGTCCGGGAGGCATTTGTTTTAAGGTATTGAATCTCTTTTTATGTTTTAATGGTGTTTGTGATTTTGGTGCAGCATGAGATTGATGGGAAAACATATTACACTTTCGAGTTTATGGCCAAGGCTCCGAACTATACTCGCCACGCTCTAAGCACAATAGCTGTTAACAATGGTACTGCTCTTTGTTCAATTCTGCACACGAAGTTTTGTATAAACTACTTTCTACATGTTTATATAGCTTTGCAGGCAGCAGTTGGGTGGTTTTTGTTTCATAACTTGCATTGCTGATTGCAGGTAAATTCTACACACTGACGACAGGAGCCAACGAAAGGAGGTGGGGGAAGATGAAAGATAAACTACACACCATTGTTGATTCCTTCAAACTTTTCAAAGTCTATGAAGGCAATTTGAGTTAGGAGGACATCATTCTGCATTATTCCAAAACAAGGGCATACACTAGACCATACCAAGTACGTGCACATCAGGCATCTTTTGTTTTAGCCTGCTCATCAGGCATCTTTTGTTTTAGTTTTTTGTATTTTTTGAAAGGGAAGAGAATGAAATGTATCTATTAACGATGAGAGAAATTCTTTGAATGACAAGGTTCACCTCAGACAACATTTTACAAAATTGTATTTATTGGTCTGGAGCATTTTTCAATGTTCACAGCTCTCATCAGCTAATTCCAGACTAGAATGATTCATAGTCATTTACTCGTCAATTCTAAGAGGCAATAACTGAAATGAGGTGTATAGGAGTACAATAACAAGCACATCTGACAAACAATTACCAAATTGCAAGTACTAAATTTTAATAGCATCACATTGCCATATGCAAAACAACATGGTTCTCAAACACATTAAAGAAAAGAGTATGAAACCAGTACAGTACTACTAACAAAAATGTCAAAGCAATAACAAAATCCCTTTGGCTCCATCTAAATAACACAACGATGGCTTAAATGATACCGATCTTGTTAGCCACATCCAATGCATCGTAATCAGGTGTCAACCTAACATATGCCTTCTTGGTTCCATCAGGCCTGAACATTACAATTCTTAAGTTAGATCCAATTTAATTAATCAAACATGCAGCAGGTTTAACAATTACAGCAGCGACAACGACAAAAAGACCAATGCTAACTACAATTATCAAATTAATAGTATTTACCTGATCAGAGTATTCACTTTCTTGGTCTGAATGTCGTACATCTTCTTCACTGCATCCTTGATTTTCTTCTTATCAGCACGGATGTCAACAATGAAGACAAGGGTGTTGTTGTCCTCAATCTTTTTCATGGCAGACTCGGTGGTCAATGGATACTTGAGGATCTGGTAATGGTCCAACTTGTTTCTTGGTGGTGCGCTAATGCGGGGGTATTTGGGGTTTCTTTCCTTCTTCAATGTCCTTGGCCTGTGGAATGTCACTGATGTCCTGATCTTCTTGGCCTTCTTCTTGAAGGTTTGCCCTGACTTAACAGCCTTGGCAGCCTTCAAGGCCTGAGCCTTGGGATCAGCCTTCTTACTGTCAACTGCAATAAATTGAACAAAACAGGCTTAAAATTAGTATGATAAGAAAAAACAACCAACAACCAGCAACACAAATCTAACTTTCAGCCTCTAACCATTTTTTGGTCTTTGGAAAAACAAAACACAGTAGCTGAGTCGACTCGAATGTAGCACAAAATTCCGACAAGTTTCACTATACAAATTATGCAAACACTCTTGCAAACAGAAGAACTAAAGTCCTAACTCCAATTTAAAAACCAATCCAAAGCTTATCTCTTAAACATAAAATGCCTAAAACATATAATTCCATCACATAGCCCAGAAATCTCTTTCTACACAATCCAATATTGCATAGTCAAACAAATTTATAACATATTAAACTTCAATCCAGCCAAAACAACAGTTCTATGCAGCAAAAAGCAACACCGAAACACAAATTTCACAGCCTAATAACTCAAATTTCATATTAAACGCGCATATTCATTCCGCATAAAGTTCAATGTCAAAGTAATTACCTTTAGGAGCCATTGCTCAAACCTCTGCCTGAAACAGTCCTACCTGAGATTCATTACACAAACAATAACAGACTAAATCAGTAAAACCCTAGCCAAATCCAGATTTCAAATAATCCCAAAGCCAAACCAAAACCACAAACAGCCAATCCAGATTTTCTTTAGCTGTTCTGATTACTACTACTAAAATCGCATAGCTTAAACAAAAATGAAAACTGAAAGCAGAAGCGTGAATATTTAAACGGCCTAGAGAAATAACCCGATTCAGAGAATAGATAGAGGCTAGGGTTTTGATTGAGCAGTTGGATTCATAGATACAGAGCATTTCTGAGAGAATTGGAGCGAATCGATATAGGGCGTAAGAGAGAAGAGGACGAAGAAGTACCTGAGGTGAGAGCAGCTGCGGCCGAAGAGTGTAGGGTTTCCAAGTGGTGAAGACGACTCTGGTGGCTTTATATAGCTGCTCTCTCTTTTGTGTTAGTAAAACCCCTACTTTTTTGGGCTTTCGATTTGGGTTTGAGAGACATAAATGAATTTTGGGCCTCTTCAGGGCCTCTTCGATTTGGGTTTGATGTCATATTTTTTTTTCACAGAAGACCGATGAGTTATGTAAATTTAGGGTTGGTTTGGATTTTGGTCATGTAGATGTGTTTTTGTAATAGAAACATTAATCAAATTGATTCAGTTTTGAACTGCAGACACTTTGCCGATTCTAGAAGCATATCCACGTGAACTCTTAAAATTCCAAGGCTTTTGTTTTTTGTTTATTGTTACAACTACTTTGATCGTGGTTCTTCAAACTAAAATGATACAACTACATTTGATGCTCATGCTAACATTTCTAGTAGTCATGCTTTTGGGACCCTTCTCATTGACTACCTTGATATAAACACGGATGAATATATGGGTGTGGAAAATTTACGAGAGTAAATTGTGTTATGAGTTGGTGATTTTATTGACGTACAAGATATGTAATACGAAATTATCACAATTTAAAGAGCTAAAAGATACATCGGCGTTAATCTTATTCGATGTCAACAATACAAGTTTCACTACGTCTAACACTTAAAGTTTAAAAAAAGTTTATCCCACGCAAAGAAATCGAATATTGCCAAAGTGTAGCGACTATCATTTCCTCTTAAAGCACAAGATTGCAGCAATGACATCTCTGCGTCTACGTCCTTCAATCCAAATTCAAGCCCCGAATCCTTGAGCTCAATCCCACCCACAACAATGCTCCACGAAAAGGCGACAAGCGTCTTCAAGCCTGGACTCTTCGACCATAATCTCTACCAGGGTATTATAAGACTGCGTCCAATTCACACAATTGAACTGCGAAAGGTTCTTAAAAAGAGACACCGCCTCGTCCAGCTGCCCTGCTCTTCCGTAGGTCTTGATTGCAGCCACAAACACCAAGTCTTTGCATTCACATAAATCCCTCTCCATATGATTGATCACTTCCGTCATCTGAGTGATTCGGCCCGAGCTTCCGAGAATGCAATCATGGTGGCATAGACTGCACCGTTGTGGTGGTAATTCGGGTACTTGTATTTCACACCGAATGTGGTACCAATCATCCACAGGTTACAAATCATGTCACCAAACGAATACAATAGTAAAGACAAATTCATGTCCATAGGCTATAAGCATGTCATAAAGACACCAGATAGTATAGTAGAGTAGACGACCCTCCAAATTGCATTACCAATGCTTTAACTTAATTAGCACGGCTTCTAATCACATCAAGCCCCATCTCTGTAGGTGATCAGTAGCTTGCAACTCAACTTGAATGCCATCCAACTCTCTCTTGAACCTGTCCTTCGAACTGGCTTAAATCATCTTGTGCTTATCACCCTTGATATGTGTGGAGACCTTCATTGGTATATATAATAAACGAATAACAATTAGACACAATGTGATGATACAATATGAGAAGTGAATTGATTCACAATGTGTTGATACACTTATCATGCACAGCCATCCCAGATGCTGCGTTTGCCTAGGGAAAACCAAGTAAACCAATATCAAAATGGAGCCAAGCATCGCTAACAGTCCATATCCATTCCCTAATCGACTTGCACAACAATTCGAAAAATATACAACAAAAAGTACCCGATTTTTTGTTCGTGTAACAAAGTTTACTATTTCAATAAGGATTTCTAATTCCAGTAGTTTCCTAGTTCTAAACCTAATATGATTTGTATTGGTTAGAGCCTACATATATAGGCACAATAGGGTGGCATTTGGCATTCAACAAAAACAATCTGTTTGACGACTATAGACAGTTTCCACCTTTCATCCTACAACGTTTCACGTACTGCGTCATCAACTGTTTGTGAAATCAATCTCCATGGGAGAAACGACGATTCGTAATTCTCGAAGAAAGAAGAACGTGGCGACTACATTAGCTGATTGGTCGACCCTTCATCAAGATTTTATTAACTGTTTCGCGCATCAAGTAGTTTCCATGAAGGATTTCTTTGCTTTTGGAGGAGTTTCCAAATCATGGAGATCAGCGATCAAGGAAAATTCTAATACAGCTTTAAGATTACAGCATAAAGTTCCAGTCCTCATTCTTTCAAAGGAGATCAACGCTCCCGTCCGCAATATCTACAGCTTGACAGAATGTCAGATTTCCCAGCTTGATTTACCAGAAACTAAGGGCAAACTTTGCTATTCTTCTCTAGGATGGTTGTTGACTGTATCCCAAGATTATTCCACACTTGATCTTTTTAATCCATTAACCCATGCCCATATTGAGCTACCTCCTCCTCTGCCACCAAAAAAATTCTCGCTTCGTAACTTGAAGAGGTTTGTATTGTCATCGAGCCCTTCTTTTACATCGGATTATGGGGTCATGCTTCTATCATATCATCATTTAGCATTCTACAAGCCGGGGTACAACAATGGTACATGGACTCTGGGGCCTATACCTTTACCGGAGCCGTTAGCATTAGTTGATGCAGTTTATTACAAGGGACAATTTTATGTGGTGGACTATCGTGGTAAGGTTTTTGTTTGTAAGATCGAAGATCCTAATAATGCAGCACAAATGAGGCTTGTGGCTCCAGAGATTCCTGAACAACTCTTCGGCGAAGATATTCATTTTATTGCACGATATTTAGTGGAATCAGCAACAGGGACCCTGTTATTGGTTGTCACTTTATACGAAGACAACTGTGAAGTAACTACTGGTTGTAGGGTGTTCGAGGTGCCGATTGATACAAGTAATTCATGGGCAAAATCAGAAGTAAAGAATTTGGGGAATACAACCTTGTTTGTGGGTGCAAACAATTCTTCATTCTGGATTGAGCCCTTGGATGATTCTGTATGCAAAGCCAATTGTATTTATTTCCTAAACCGGAGCCACGTCTCTACGGCAGATGACATCGACATTGGTATTTACCATATGAAGGATGGAAAAATGGACAAACACTTGGAAGAATTGCCAGATTTTAAGTACAAAGGAAGTTCATTAACATCGCATTCATGGCTTCAACCGAGTTTCTAAATTGTATCATTCACTTAATATATTTTCAAGTATTTGAACTCTTTGTATGTTTCGCTCATGAGTCTTTGACTACATAAAAACTGCCAGAGTAAATAATATCTTATGGCACGGTGTCTCCAGTTTATATTTCTACTTTTGCTTACAATTTACAATATATCATGGCCGGTGGAATAGTTAGTCGGTGTATATTCTCTTGCAAGCTAGGGTTCCATGCATATGCATACCTATTGATTGAAATGTAAGAATCAATATACTAAACTAGTCTCAGATATATGAATCCCCTAACTGATAAGAGGATAAGAGGTACATGATATATGAAATCATTTCACTCACCTCGATGTCGATGACAACTATTAGCTTGAAGCTCCTCGTCGACACAAAGCAGAACAAGCTTCTGTTCGCCGAAGCAGGTAAGGACTTTGTGGACTTCCTATTCACCCATCTTTCTTTTCCCGCCGGCACCATCATCAGGCTCCTCTCAAAGGATACCATGGTTGGAAGCCTAGGCAAACTTTACGAAAGCATTGAAAATTTCAGTGATACAGACATGCAACCCAATCTCAACAAAGACATTCTCCTGAAACCCAAAGAACCAGGTTCTGTCCCAAAAAACCTAGGGTTGCTGACCAATGTCGAAACAACAGAAAGAAAGGTGATCTACACTTGTTCGAATAGTTACAGCAGATACTATGACTACAGCTAGGTGATCTACACTTTTTCATATAATCTTCAAAAACAGGCCATTATGAAATAAAATTCTTATTGATAATTTGATATAGAAAGATCATATACATACTAGGTGCTTGTACATCAGTTAAATCCCTACAAATCAGGGATACAAGAACTATATAAACAATCTCTAAAAGATACAGATGATTACAATTAATATTAATTATCTTTCAACTTTGAATCATTTTGTTTGTTACATAATGATTCTTATCGATCTATAATAAGCTCACTTTGAATTCAGTGTTTATCCCCTACTACTAACAGATGGATAGCATCTGTAATTTGATGCCGTGCTGTTTGTGAATTCAAGGTTAATCCAGCATTGGGTTACACACTTCAATGCATTTTTCAAGGTTTTCAATGCTTGGATAGATATTGCATGAGTTTCTAGCATGCCATCCATATCAAGAAGCTTGGCCACGATGGCAAGAAGCAAAGACAGAAGAGGAAATCCATGTTTTTACAAGCTATATGCTAAGCCTTGTGAAAACTTGTATATTTGATAGTTACCATCTCATGACTCATATGTTGGTAGCTTGGTTGGATAATTGTTCTATAATATGAGGTACATTATTGTTTATCAACTGAGACGATAATGTTCGACAGAAACAAATTATCATAAGAGAAACCGGTAACCCCCAATTTCTAGACATTGCATTGCAATAACGTGGAAGGAGAGAAGTAGACATTGTAGTATGAAAAGTTCAATGCAAATTGTTTGGCCTGAAAAGGCAATCAGGATTTGATCCTGCTTATATACAAGAAAAATTCTATGAGTTACGAAGAGGGCGTTACAGCACTGTACAATCAGTTGATTAGCCACGACACAGTTAGAAAGCAGCCTCCTCCTGCACACAACATGTCCAAAAGACTTTAACAAAAAAGACAAATGAAAAAAAATATATGTAAGGTTTGTACACCAAAACATCAATCCACAACCCATGTTCCCGCTAATGCAAAATGGCACACCTTTTTCATTTTCTTCAGTTTGTTCAGACAAAAGAGCTTGTCTGCTCTTTTCTCTGTGTCCACAAGAAACATACATTGCAACACGGTCAAATAGAATCTTTTTAACACAAAGCGAAAAGGTGAACTTAGAACTCATCGAAACATCATGTTCCAATGCAGAAGATGTAATCAAATTTAAAAAGATCTAATATTTTAGAACAGCATAACAAGATGATTCTAGAGGGTTGATTTCCTAGTGACCTAACACATCACAGTGACAAAAATCCTAATCCCACTCCTCAGCTCATCTATGTTTCACATCTGAAAGAAAAGGCAGTATATATAGCCCAAAAGGGAAAAAAAAAAAAAAAAACACCAAACAAGGTGTTAGGCCATTACCTCAGTGGTTTTTGCCACGGGAGTTCGTCTTGATGTCTGAAAATGTTGGACTGCAAATTAACCCAGCCGGAGAAAGAGAAAATTGATTAAAGCACCTGGGACAAAGAACATATCCCTCATTTGCATTGACGCTACAACAGACTCAATAACCTCAAAAATTCCACTGGTTCTTCATTCTCTTTAACAATCTGTTTCAGATACAATATCAAGTATATATGGTTAGAACTTAGAACCCTGCAAGATTGCAAGAGAGGTGACAAGCATATGCATCTCACAGGCTTTAAATTCTTGAGAATTTCGTAGCGCATGAAATACAAAAAGATTCAACGGAAAGAAAGAATCATATTGAACATAAGACACACTAGGAATTAAATATTAGCATCAAATTAATCCAGGCACAGAAAACACAAAGCATGAAATGAGACAGAATCAAAGGGGAAAATGTTTAAAAATGCAATTGAGCCATGCTGGAACATAGTTTTCAAAACAAAGAAAGGAACCAGATTTTCTAGTGCAAATGTGCAATAAAGTTTCATGCTCAGATTCAATCAATCCAAATAATTATGTAGAGTTTAAAGAACAAATACTAAAGGTATATGAAAAACTCCATAGAAAAAAAGTCCAGGCAGCTCTCAAGTGACTTCACAATCAAGAGATGAATGCCTTTGATAATAGATAATAGTAAAAGGTGTTCCAACCTCTACCCCAGTTTACAAACCCCTAATAGTTTACAAGATCCCACATCAACTGAGCCCTAAGGGTGCGTGAGTGCAAGCTTAAAAAAACAAAGCTGACAATGAGCAAAAGGTAAAGGTAAAAATTCAACTGTACAGTCTATACCTTAACAATCGTGTCCTTCGGCAGGCCTGTTTGGATGAGGATATCAGAACCAACTTGGTCCCAGTCAATCTCTTCTTTATCAGTTCTGTTTTTGTCACTTTCTAATTGAATCTGAATATTACCATTGTCAAAAAACCTTCCTACCCATAGATACAAAATCCTTCCTTCACTTTTACTGAAGTCTCTATTTGGTGAGAAAATAGCAAACGCAGCTTTAGAATCTAGTTCACTCACACCAAATGTAATCTTCTCTAAACTGGGCCAGTGGCATACAAAAGGTTGCATGGAATTAGATTGCAGAGGACAACTTGCCCCCATCTTCTTTGAGGCAGAGGATTCTGCAGCTTCTCCAGAAAGGCATTTTCTCCACGATTCAGGACTGTGTTTGATAAGAGAAACTTCCCTTCGGCATGAGTCATCTGCCTTACCCAGCACCATACTGCATTGTGGTGTTGAACCTTCCCCGCCATTCTCAACACCATCCTTTGACTCTAAGACATTGCCAACATTATTCTTACCATGTACTAAACAAGTACTATCAGTTATCCCAACACCACCTTCTTCACTAGGTATAATTTTTGAGGAAGTATTCAAACTCATCACAGGTAATTTGAGAGACTTTGACAGGCTACCTCTACGCTCCGCAAGTGAAGATGACAACTTTTTAGATGTTATTGGGGTTGACCGAGAACTGGCCTGTGAACTAAAACTGGAAACAACTTTTTCTGGATTGTTAGACATGGGTTGATCAGAAGATCTAGAGGAAAGGGGAGACATGTCAGAGCAATTTGTCAATGTTGATGATACCGGAAGGGAACGGGAAGCTGGAGATGGAGAATCCAGAGAGGATTCCGAGAAGTATTTTGAATTAGTGCTTGAATCAGAAGAAATGGAATCTGGTGACAGATATGGAGGTGAGGAAGAAGAGGTTGAGGAAGATGAAGAGTGTGCGGCTGAAGGTGATATAGAACTTTTAGCAGACTGAAGAAACATCATGGAATCTGAATAGACCCTGGTGAGAGATAACCGGGGTGCTGAGACAAACTCCTTCATGTTTCCTGAGGCAAACTTACGCCTGAGTGCACTCCAGCTGCTCTCTCTAGCAGGAAGATGAGTTTCATGTTCATTTTCCGAGGATGCAAATGGAGGTACAAAACCTCCCATAATAGCTTTATGGAAAATTTCGAAATCAATATTATAGGTGTCTGACTTCCTTTCACCAGGACGAATCTTATCTTTTGACTCCCCAACCTCTACTCCATTGCCAGATTTCTCCATCAAGGGTAAAAGGTTTGAGAAAGCATCCCAAAAGTAAGAAGGCTCTTCCCCTTCCTTGATTATTGTTATTGGGCCTTGTACTCTCTCATACCGAACAATCTGACAAACAGCCCCTCTTGCATCCCTTTCCATGATAACCTCACAATTCTTACCAATCCAAAGATAGATTGCCGAAGGTGTATGAACGATAAACGCACCTCTAGAATCCAGAGCAGAAGGAGACGGATTATTCAGCATTTTGGGGACAAGATGCAATGGATCATACGGCGAATGTGGGGCAATTCTGTATATCCTCAATAGTGAACTTGGGCTAAGAGGGAAAGCATGGACTCTTTTCTGACACTGTAATAACTGACAAGCAAAGCCCATATTTGGATCAGCAATTCCTCTAGCTGCTTTCACATACTGGAATGCATCATCAAAACTTTGTCCTTCTCTCCACATAAGATAAGCAATCACCAATGATGTGGACCGAGACACCCCTTGACAACAATGAACAAAAACCCTTCCACCTTGTTCCCTAACATCTTCAAAGTAATCAAAAACATCATACAGAATACTAGTAATATCCTCCGTAGGACTATCTTGCAACCATAGAGTTCTATACACAAAGTCTGCCTTGAAATACTCGGGACAAACAAAACCCACGCAATTCAGAACATGGGTTATCCCATTCTGCTTAAGAATGTCTCTGTCCTTCGCAACGGCATCCCCACCAAGATAAATGTGTTGAGCCACTTTCGAACACTCCTTGTCAAAGAAAGCAATCTTATCCCTCCTCACAAGCCCACCATTCTTTGCCGGGTTGTTCTGAATGGTTGACAAATCAAGTTTCAACCTCTCCCCACCGCCTCTCCCACTCGGAGTAGGAGGCTGCGGCCACTCACCAATATCATCCGAACCTGCCTTGGGCCACTCATCCAAGCTACGCCTAGCAATAGGCAACTGCAACGGAGGCAAACCAGACCTAGCCTTACTACTCTGCTGAGACCGCGGCGTCAGCGGAACAGGAAACCTACAGTGAGCCTGCCCATTACTGCTCCCGGCACCAGCATTTGGATCCGCAAGGTCCTTCTCCTCACTCTCAGGGTTGTGCACCGCGGTCCTTGAAGCAGACCATGAAGCAGACCGCCAGAACATTTTCCGCGAGCTGGAGAGTGGGACAGGAGCCCGAGAACTAGCTGAAACATCCTCACTATCCACCATTCCCAACTGAAATTCTCACTGCAAAAACCCAGCCACCTTAAAAAAAAAAAACCTATTTCATTTCCATTCCTCACTTTTCTACACTCCAAAACAAAGCCAACACAGTAGGATTTACAATCACCAAGAATGTGAGAAACTCAAAACCCTCATCAGATCAAGCATCAGCTACAATCACACTGACACAAAGACAAAAACTACAATAAAAATCTAAACTTTAAAACAAGAAAAAGCTTTAAATTCACAGTAAAACCAAATCAACAAAGCACTAAAATATCTGGAACAAACAATATTCTACTCAATAATGATAAAAATGGAAGATACCCATCTTCTGCTATAGCATAAATTTTCAATCTTTAACAACAAATTGAATCAAAACCGATGCAATTTCAGTCCTAGGGTTCCAATCTGATGTCAAACTTAGAAACAAAGAGAGATTAGATTTGTGACTTACAGATTGAGATAGCAGAAACCCTAGTGTGCGAGACGCGGAAGCAGAGCTGGAGTAAGAAGCTTTTGGGGGTTTCAGAGAGAGAGAGAGAGAGAGAGAGGAAGAAGACGAAGCGAAGCAGAGGAGGGAAGGAGAAGAAGAAGAAGAGAGTAAGCCACTGGGTTTCAATTGCTTCGTTTTCTTATTTGACTGTTTCAGAGAGTGTGACGGATCCTCACAATTCGACCCGGATCCGGATCCGGACCCGATAACCCGGAACCGAATCCGGATCCGGACCCGATAACCCGGACCCGGATCAATGTTCATGCTTTAAGTTCGTTTTTTACTTGAACAAGTTTGATTTGTTTTGGTAAGATATTAATGTTTGCTTCGGTTTTTTGTTTGACCATTTTAATTAAGGAAATGGAATTTGGAATTAGAGTGAGACAGTGGGTTTTGGTCTTCTCTCTGATTTGGTATTATTTTGATGGTGAAGATTTACATTCTAAATTTGGTGGTTAATATGGTATGACCAAAACAAAATCTGGTTAGTATCAGTCAAGACACAAAAAGAGTAAGTTTGAATTTTGACTAGTATAGGATTTCAAAAGTTGTAATCTTACCTAGTTAGCACTGAACATGAATTTTGACTAAACTCTCAGATAACAACTTTGGTAGGTAATATTTTTGATAACAAAATCAAAGATTTAAGAAGAGGAAGTTCATAATTGTTTATAGAATTAAATTCAGTTTACCCCCTTATGGTTTAAGGGGTGACTTCATGTTAGTCCCTACACTTTTATTTTCATTAGTTTACCCCTTGAACTCTTCAACTTATGTCTGCCGTGCCCAAATTCTCATATTCCGTTTGAATTGACCTTTAATTATCAGCAGTGAAGGTTCGATTTGGACATATAAGGTCCGATTTGCCCAAATTCTAGATACTAGCCTCACAGTTATGGTTAAAATTATCAGTAGTTAACGTCCGATTTGGACAGAATATAGGACATTTGGTCACGCTTGAGGAAAATTCAAAAGTTTAAGGGGAAAACTGATGAAATTGAAAGTATAGGGATTAACATGAAGTTACTCTCAAACTTCATGGAGTAAACTGAATTTAATTCTTGTTTATAAAATTGCTGCTGATAATTGACAACATTGTTATAGAATGACAAATACCACAAGAGGGGGGCCAAGAAATGCATGTACATTATGTATTGAAAATGACCATTAACAAAATTTTAAAACCCCTTTGAATTTCTTGGCTAAAAACTGCTACCCAAATAGGCTTAAGTTTGGGAGAAATGATGATTGTTGGTTTGCTGGTACTTGCTAATTTTCACAATTTAGGAAGAAAGTGACATTGTCAAGCCAAAGTCTCCAACTTTTGAAATTGTGGTGGAACCGGACAAACAAGTTTTGAACTCAGGGTGCAAAAGTCGTTACTAGTTGTTGCGCACAAGCAAGTACTGCCTTGGATTGGCTATGGACTTTGGGCATTCTTGCCTAACAAATTTTGGTCATGAAAATGTAAACTTGAAGTCAATGTCTTTGTGGAAATTCAAAGAAAATGGAGGGTTTAGTCCATGTTAGCATTTTTCATGGTTCTTTTCTTGATTATTTGACAAGTTAAGCATAGACTAGAATTAACTAAACTTGTTGAAGCGAACATGTATGTGAACTGCTGGAAGTGCATTGATCAAATTTCTCCAAGGAAAGTCTCTAGAGTTTGATTGCAAATTTGATCCATGTTTGTTCCATTACGATGTTGGAGTTGTGAATTGCGATTCAACGAACGAGAAGAAACTTGTCGTAGCCGAAATTAGGGTCTATAATTTAGAGACCCGATATTATGAAATATGAATCTTTACCATTAGAGCTACAAGCCAACAAAGTCATATTCCATTAGATGTGGCATTTTTTACTCCCTGGATATGATGACACAAGAAAAAACAAACACTTGTTCGAAGATGATAACGTCAATGATCTACCAGCATGTGAGGGGATCTTTTTTCTTCCATATATTGGTCAAATAAGTAGAGCAGAAATTGACATCATGCCATATCTTTTTTCTTAAACAAGAGAAATGCTGAATCTCTGGAATGCTTGTATTTATTTGTAAGCTAATAACAGATATCATGTAAAGGCACATATATTTAATCAAGATTGATAAATGTTGCATATATGAATACATAAAAATCACAATATATGATCGATGGAAGAATTATTGAACGTAACACGAGCCAGCACCAGTTGGTGCACTTCGAGCATAGAAGTTTTCAACTGGAGCGGCTTGAACTCCACGCCTATTCAAAAGGCATCTGAAGTAGTGTAGCCGAGGTAGCGCGGTTTTGTTACTACTTTTTCCAGTAGTCGACTCCTTTGTGCTCCACAGGCGCTCTACAGAGAACAAATGACATTCAGTCTCAAGCTTAAGAGCAGCAAGAAATAATAGCTATAACTAAGTTGGATCTCCAATCTCATTTGAGGTCACATGCTAACAGTTTAAACATATGTTGTAGTGATGATCTACTTTTCACTACAATACCTGCAGCTGCTGCAGCTCGAGGCCATATTGTTTGCTGAACATTTGATGGATCAGCAGTCTCACCCCACATGCATACTTCACCTCCCAGGACAAGCTTTTGCTTGGAAGAATCATGTATTCCTTCAAGTGGATCAGCATTGTACGTAACATCCCAAGGGACATCTAGATGGTCAAGATACCAAACACCTTGATTGCTGAAAATGCATCTGAAACCTTGATCAACGGCCTTTGGACAAACCCCTCCCCCCAACCTATGTAAAATTTGGAAAATGAGAAAGCGCTTAAAACAACTATATCTTCACCTGCCAGTTGATACAATAAAAAACTACATGGGAAGAAAATCACCAGTTATGCACTACAGTCTTTGGATTGAGCTTCGTTGGGAAGGTGTTGAAGGTTTCTTCCCTGAGGTAAGAAAACTTAATTCTGTCACATGAGGTTTCAAAGTATTGAGAAACAATCAACAACTGAAACAAACTTTGACCGATTAATCCCTTTGTTTAGAAACTGTCAAACTGCTGTTTCATAACTTTAATCTTGTAAAGATCATAGAGAATACGAGGAAACAGCAACCCAAACTTGCCATGCAGACCAACTCAAAGGAAAAGGCCAACACTAAAATGATGATAACTGACTTCTTGATATAATCTTAGACATACCAGTTGACAGGGGTCCAATTTTTGGAAATAGCTATTTCTTGTGCTTTGAGAACAAAATATTGATAGGCGCCTTTGGCAGTCATGTTCTGTTGCTCAAGCCTACATAAAAAAGAAACAATGATTAAAAAGAAAAGAGCAATACACATATCAAACAGAAATCATCCTTTCCTGCATGATGAAATTATTTGATACGTGAAACATCCAAACAATATATTTCTTCCGCTGGCTCAGGCCTTCAAGCATACTATAAGTTTGAAACAGAAGTCCTAGATGCTATGAGATCTGACCTCAGTGGTCATACTACTTTCACTAAATTTCCCAATAAAATACCATTAAGAAATATAATACAAGTACTTAATGGAGTGCACTGATCCAATTCCTATACTCAATCAATCGAAATCTTAGACCTGACTACTATGTAAAATTAGCCACAGATAGATGAAGGGGAAAACAGAAGCCTTTACATTCCTCTTAGAATGGTAATTGACTGTTGTAACCCTATTCATTGATTCAATTATGGATTGACGTATTAGAGATAAGAATCACATTCATGATTCATTTGCTTTGGCAAAGATATCCAGATGATGGGTATATCATGACAAGAATTTAGGATGTTTCAAATACTAAATACCTCAAGAGGTTGGCAAAATCTTAAATGCTTTGTGTTTCGTTTTACTTTTGTAAGACTAATTGTAATTTTACTTGATAACAAAGCAGTGGAAAGATGATAAATATAACCAAAAGAAGTGAATACCATTTATTTACATGTGGAGTATCTTCCCAGCAAGCTGTAAAATATTGGAACAGCGTAAGATAATTTTGCCAATTAAATAACTGCAGAATAGATTGAAATAAATACTAGAATTCAAACTGACTTGTATTAACTTCATCACCACCCAAGTGGAAAAGCTCGAAGGGGAAAATCTTTCTCAAATCTGCAAAGCAGAAGTTAAATTTCATAACTATATGGAAGGTCAAGGCAAATTTTTCATAGAAACTATAAACAAAATTATATATAAATCGATTAAATATTAAGCAGATTTCACATTCATGATTTGCAGGCAATCCTACTTCTACCTTTATACATCAATCAATAGACATTTAGCTGATACGAATGGTCATATCAGCTAAGAATAGTCATGTGCAAGTGCTAAATACATATACCTTGTTTTATTAAGCTAGAAAGAGAGGAAGTTCTTGACATCCTACATGACAACTAATCTACTATAAGCACACAAGAAATAAATAGATAAAGACATTAAATTACATCTTTTTCCAAGAACAACAAAATGTTTTCACAATCTTTACCTGTCAGAATGCCAGAAAGCACGTCAAAAGTGAAATTCTTTGAAACATCAAGAGGCTGGGTGCAGGAAGAGGAAGGCCAGAGATCAGGATATCCAGTGCCCCTGTGAGGATTAAGAACAGGTTAGCATTCCATGAATTAGTGGTTTACAGAAGATGACCCAAACAAATGATTTGCTAAATGAGGATGAACAGAAAACTCTGGTCTTTGCTGTTTTAATTTAGGTGAATGAGAAAGAAGTTTTCTCATATAGAAGTCAGTGGATAGTGGTCTGCACTCTGCAGTAAGGACACTGACCTTCCCTCACTTTATTTTCTATTTCCTCTTATTAATCAAAACCACTGCAAGTTTGGTAGTGGGAAGTTAACCAATACTACAATATGGTACGCATAAAAAGGAATGGAATTTTCATATAGAGAAATAAGATTTACAGCCAAGTACTGAAGAAACCAGAGGACAGTAAACCTTCATTCTTTTCAAATACCATACTTACTAATCCATAAGTCCTGTTTCAGAAAAAATATCTACCACAGACAAAATGTTGGAAGTTGGAACCTTTTTCTCAAACTGAAACTTTTTTAGCAACAATAATACGTTCTACAAATTAGCTTACGACAACAGTTGAAATTAAGGAGGCTTTACCATGATTCTGCATGACCAGGGACATCTACTTCTGCCATAACATTGATGCCTGTTACAAAAAATGTGAAAGGATTAAGTAAAATATATACAATCTTGTGTAGGTGACAAAAAAGAATGTCCCACCCCCAGGCTAAGAACCAAATGATAAACGTAAAGAGTGTACAAGTTATTTTCTGGCCAAAAAAAGGGATCAAGATTATACGTACCTCTAGTTTTTGCAAAGCTTCACGTTAACATGTCGAAATGAGGAAAGAAAAGCAATATTAGTCTATGTAGGAGTAAGGGAGCATAAAGTTCATATCAGATACTAGGATGCTCAGATGAAACCAAAAGATGCAGATCACCATTATTTTAGAAGGCTGCTACCAAAGTAGTTGAAAATACTTTACCATTTCCCCCCCCCCTTATAATCAGTATTTCATAGTGGTTCTCAATCTACTAAGAGGAGAACTGTTATCAGTGTCCTTATCACTTTCAAATAAGTTCAGGTTGGGTTCATTATCCACTGTACGAGTATGACTATGCATCTCCTACTTATCACATTACTTTGTATTATTCAACAGATAAAATACAATGATTAGAAATTAATCTTCAACTCGTCAAAGAAATTATTAGATAATGAACAAACAAGTTCTGAGCAATTAAAGTTCTTAAGCTAAGGAAGGTTGAATCATATACAGAAATCTTACTTGACAACTTCATATGCATCTTCGACGGTGTATCTCTCCCACTGTGAATATGAACCTTTCCACAATTTGGGAAATGTAGGTACTTCTAGAGGAAATGACTCTTTATCAATGACGTGCCAATGAAGAACATTCTACTTAATGCAAGTATCAATCAGTATTACACAAAAAAGAGGAGACAAGGTAAAAAAGAAAGAAACACATCCACATCAATGTGCTTAGATGGATATTAGTATGGAAACCAAGCTGAGGGGAAAAATCTTACAAGTTTAGCATATGACATTGATTCAATTACTTGCTTAATTACGTCAATTGGTAAATAGTGCCTTGATGTATCTGCAGAAAATTCAATTAGATGGCCACTAAGAGATACATTATAGGACAAACTAGTCAATGAGCTCCATAGAAAATTCATGTTTCATATAGAAATTTGTAACTCACCAAGCAAGAGCCCTCGATATGCAAACCTGGGTTTGTCTCGTATGTTCCAGGGTGACTTATGTACTTGCATTGATTTAGTCTCATAGTTAAAAGTGCACAGCTGGCTGAACGTCTAGCACATGGTAGAAGAGAAGAATCAGTGAGATTTCACAATACATGACTATGTAAAATGAGAGATTTGGTATTACAAATTGAAGTGCCTACTTTTGAAATGCAATGTAAAAGTCTGACATACCTCTAACCCCCGCAGCGCACCATACACTGTATTTGCCTGAAACCAGAAAGCAAACACATATCAACATCACAGCACGACCAAAACATATTGTTATGAAATTAGTCTAAATGCAAGTCCAGATTAAATTAAACATGATCTAAAATTAAACTGTAGTATTCAGAGCTACAGGTAGTCCTACAGAAATGCAAGAAACAATAGCGCCCTTTACTCTTATCTATATTATTTTCAATCAAACAGAACAAAAAGTTGCCATCTTGATTCACATTATTGGTTCAATTTACATAAAGCTTAAGCCTTTACGACAACAGAATAAACCCTTTGATCTTCACATCAGCAACAAACTAACTACCACGCACATCTGCCTCTAAACTTTCCAACAAACACCAAAGAACTCCAAAGCTAAAACACTCATAGACACTATCTTCAATGAAACGAAACAAAAATCGTTAACTTCATACACATTGTTGGTTCATTCTAAACAAAACCCTTTAATAAAACAAAACCAACCCATCAATCTTCAAAACAGCAACAACAAATTACAACACAAACTGACCTCAATAGTCGCCTCCCCGACAATAGCTTTCCCATCTTTCCTCAACACAAACAGAGTATAGCTCTCATCCACACCAAGATTAAGCTGCCAAAAAAAAAAATCACAGTATCAAAATCTAAAATTATTTCCACAAATCAAATCCAAATATTCCACCAAAAACCCAACTCACATCTTCGCTCGCAGACTGCACCACAACTCTGACTTTACTAATATCATAGCTCCCCTTCTTTTGCTTGATCCTACCAATCCCACTAACCCCATTAAATATAATCGCCTTGTAGCGATCAAACGCTACCTTCAGAATGCCGGAGCCGCCCCCGTTCCCGCCGACGACGAGAGATAGCGCCGGGTCAACGGAGAGCGTCTCGTTGCCGGAAGTATACTCCGCCGGCAACGGCCATAAGTACGTGACGGGGGCTTTGACTTTGGCCTGAGAAAAACAGAGGGTGGAGGAGAAAACGAATAGGAACAAGAGGAGGGTCTTCATGGTTTGGTTTCTGGATTGGTAAATGGGACAGTGAGGTTTGGATTAAGAAGAGGTTATGAAGAGTAGGTGGAACACTTGAAAAGGATGAAGATGATGATGAGTTAGAGACAAACAGTGGTGTGGTCTGCGATGGTGATGCATGTTTAATAATGGGAAAGAAATTTTCAGTGGAGTTGTTTGTTGGTTAGTGATTAAATTGCATGGTGTAAGAAAATTAGTCTGCCGGATACGGAGTTCAAGTGGTTTTTCTGTGATGCTGTTTTTATGGCGGAAAAGGCAAAGCTACTATGTTTCTAAGCCAAGAAATGGTTGTGCAGTGTTGTGTAGACTACAGGATTTTTGTACCAAACGTTAAGCCATTGGACAAGTACCGTCCAAGTGGAATCTTATGTTGGTCAGAAATATGAAACTTGCTTCCATCTTATACGGGGAATCTTTTCTTTGTTTATGTATGTCGAAATGGGAATCTGTCTTTAATTTCTTGCAGGGTTGTTGAGGGTGGGAGGGACGGCAGTTCCGGCGATCTGAGGCTTCTTTCCGGTGGGATTCTGTGGTTTGGTAGTTTGATGGAGCAAGGGGATTGTGGGAGTTGAAGCCACCGTTATAGTTAAGTGTCTTGCTTTCTTGATAATTAATAACGTTACAATCCACATAAAAAACATATATGGAGTGAAATCAGGAATGAGTATTACACTATAAATATAAGCAAATATGGCTAAAGAATCGGTTGAAATGATTAGATTGTATCCTTAGAATACTTGTGTCTCTTGCATCTTTCTGCACAAGTGTTGTTCCGTTCGTTATGTATATATCATTGTCATACCGACGTGTTATTTATTAGGGACAATGTCCACTAGTCTTAATTTTAAGATTTTTCTTCAAAATATCTACTAGCCAACTTAAACAGCAAAAAAACAAATATATTTTTAATGAATTGAATAAAATACAATAGATAAACTATTATAATAGTCAATTATAAAATAAAGTTTCTATAACCGGATTCCCGTGACTTATGACGTTAATTGGGTTCTGACGACCGTTAACCAAATCCGACGAAAGTTAGGGGATCTACTGGAGACAATAGGAGGGTATACTGAGAGAAGTATGGGGATATACTGGGGGCGGTAGGGGTTATATTGGGGGTAATAGATGGTATATTGGGGGCAATAGGAGGGTATACTGGGGTAGTAGGGGGTATACTGGGGGCAGTAGGTGGGTCTACTAGGGGCAGTAGGTGGGTCTACTAGGGGCAGTAAGAGGTCTGTCCAAGGATATACTGAAGACAGTAGGAGGTCTGTTGGTGGTCTGCTGGGGGCAGTATGACCTTTGTATTTAAAGGTGTGCTTCAGTCACTTATAAATATAGGTATATCTACACTTTAGTTTTCATGTACATGCAGCTGCCATAAGCTAAAAAAAACCAGTAATCATCCATCAAACTCAATAATCACAACCAAAACTCAACAATTACATGAATTAATGTAATTGTCCTACATGGATGCAATACAAATAAACGAACATGCATGCAATAATCATCAAACAGAGCTTTGTTTCAATCTCACATTTACCAGCTTCACATGAATTTAAGTTTTGAACTAAATAGAGAAACCCATCACACTAAATTGAGTAATGAGACAAAGATCGACTCATCTTCTCCACCATAACAAAAACAAATTCATGTACAACTTGTTCACCTTGACTAGGCTAGAGTCGTACTTGTCGACATGATCATGGCATGCTTCAAGGTCCCAATCTCAACCTCTGCTTCCAAATAGCAGAGCCCAAGCTCCTCCGATCCCTCTTCAAATTGCATCCCCAAAAGTCCGAAATCTTCACCAAACCCCACCCTCCAGTCTTTCATATCCCTCTCCCTCGTCGTCGCCACCTCCTCCTCGTCCCTTGCTGCGTACAAGAGGCTCATGACATAGGGGAAGCGTTGCAGGAGAAGCTCGAGCTCCTGCCTGAAATCGAGCGTGCCTTTGTCCATCTAGACTACGAGTTCAGTCACAAGCCGGAGCATGCGCAGTCACACTCTTAGAAAGAGAATGTTGTATATTATGATGGTCCAGATCCTTCTGTGTATCAACTTGAAAGCTAGAGTTGATCCCGAATGGAGGAAATATCAAAACTGGAGATGTGTAGATATTTGTTCTTGTCAATGTGGAAGGACATGGCACTTAATTCTGGTGAAACTGGGTATGAATGCTGCTGGTCCATGCATCTTGTAGCGAGACATAGCACTTTTAATTTAAATGATCCCACATCTTTTTAACACATATTTATAGTCGACCTCTCCCTCTAGTGTTCCTTTTTATGTTTTTATCACATGGGTCATGACTCATATCCCGAACAAGGGTTCGTACAAAAGCATATACTATTTTGGTTTCTACGCAATTATGCAATGATATTATACATTATTAGCTTAGTGATGCTTAACTACTAACATGTTGATCACATGATGGTGAACAAGTCTTCTTACATGTCACGTGCTTAAAGAACACTAAGCAACTATATAAACGGATCACGTGGCTCACCGGTACATAAAATAAGAGTTTCAATTGACACTAATCGTGAGTTCAACGCAAACTGGTAAAAAATGTCTTTTTGCAGTTTGTTTTTACATCTGGGTAATTCTTTTTTTAACTACTTACCCCAGTGAACATGCTTACGAATCTGATTCATCCACGTGGCAAGCTACAAGCACGACTTCCGTGCACGTACCTGGATCTCAATGATTGATTCCTTTGAACTTAACCATATTCTCGTCCGCCTTCATTCTGACCCACCAACCTTCTATATCAGTTTTCAAGTTAGGAAGTTTCGTACATACTTTCTATTTTTGGTGGGGTAAACTACGAATTACCCGAAACCATTTATTACCGAATCTAACTTTTTCATCCTGAGGATTTACCGAATCTATTTTCAACCAACCAAGCTGATTTTAGCTCATAGGAAAGCAGTAAATATTTTCTTTTTTATCTCGATTATTTTCTTCTTTTTGCCTTGAGAACGAGATATTACTACTGATTTAGTGATTCACACGCACTTTTTACAGCGGGTGAAAATCAGAGAACCCCGCGGTTGTATATAAAGCGATCACTCTTTTTGGCACTGGACTCTTCAATTCTCCCCACCTACGAGAAACCAGAAAAAATATCTAATCCGTTCGAAGTTACGATTTTACCCACGGGGAGTGGACCACCACTCCAAACGCCGCGCGCGCACAATAACGGTTTTATAAGTCAAATGCGCCGGTGGTGCGCATGGAGATAACCTACGCATCCCCAAGCAACTCCGACTTCGGCGGCGAATCCTCCATGCCGACGACGACCCGACGCGTCCGGATTATCCCCTTGCAGCACCCGGAAACGACGTCGTCCTCGTCGTCGTCAAATGCGTCGCCGTGGGCCGCACTGGAGAGGTGGAGATCGAAGGTCGTCAGCATGACGTGGATTGAGTGGCTGGAGCTGTTCCTGCCGTGCTTCCGGTGGATTCGGACCTACAAATGGCGCGAGTATCTCCAGATCGATCTCATGGCCGGAATCACCGTCGGAGTCATGCTCGTTCCTCAGGTCTGTGAATTTCGCCTTTCAGTTAAACGTCGTCGTTTTCATGGTTTCTGATATGATTGAAGATAATGCTGAGCAGAATTTCTGTAATTTCGCACTATAAAATAGTAATTTTGTATTATTTTTGTTTCAAACAATATAATATTACTGTTCATGATGTAAGCATTTATTTAATCATTGCCAACTGGGAATAGTTGATCCAGTGGTTCAGCAACTGATGAATCTTCGTGTGGGATTCTGTTTTGAATGGACTAAAAAATTATAATTTAGGCTGTAAATTATTACTCAATATATGAATTTAGTCGATAAATTTTGAGTATTAAGTGTTAGAGACCAATGATTTAATGTTACGGAACATATATATTGCTGTGAATTTTGTATAAATCGTAATGTACTGAAATGTGGTATGTATGGGATTTTTGTGATTTTATATATAGGAAAAGATGTTACTGACTCTTGGTTGCAATGTCTGGTTAAGTTTTTTTCATGTCCAGTATTTGGCTCTTAGTTCGTTTGTTGATCCGTTGCTGTGAAATGGCAGGCAATGTCGTATGCAAAATTGGCTGGGCTTGAACCTATATACGGACTTTGTAAGTTCATCCAATCTTATGAAGTTAATTATTCTTTTGGTTGATTCTTTTATCTTAATATGCTATCTATGATTTTGAACCAGGAGTCCTCTCTTTTCAATAGTATGCTTTTGCCTTTTTTTTTCTTTTTCTTTGGTGGGAGGTGGGGTAAAAGTGAAAACCTTTCTATTTGGTTTTTTAGTTTGGCATTGGTATCCTTGAGCTGAATAGGGAAAGCAGTTCAGAACATACCATTTTCAAACTAATTCAGAATAGTGTAAAAGCTCTACAAACAGTTTTGTACCATTACAGTCGGAAAAAGGGTGTGCTTATTTATAATAATCCTATGACAAAATGTGGTGTTTCCACCCTAGCTGAAGTGCTAATTGTCCTACTTATTTGTGTATTCTGAGTTATTATGACTTCTGTTATATCTTTGTCTTGAATCTGAATGTTACCTCTGATTTTGCAAGGCAGACTCTGGTTTTGTACCTTTGTTTGTGTATGCTATATTTGGCTCGTCTCGTCAGCTAGCTGTTGGCCCAGTAGCATTGGTTTCACTCCTGGTTTCCAATGTTTTAAGTGGCATTGTTGATTCTACTGATGCGCTGTACACTGAACTGGCAATATTATTGGCACTCATGGTTGGGATCATGGAATGCATACTGGGGCTTTTAAGGTACCTGCAATTTTCTCCTGTTTTGTATCATGGTCATGTAGATGTACTTATGCATAACTTAGCAACTATATGCATTCTGTTCTGACATCTGAAGAAGGCCAGAGCCTACCATTTATGATGTTAGAAATTGTAGCTAATCCTGAATCACAGGATGTTCAAACTACAATCCAATCACAACATTAGATTTAGCCTGTACTGGTCTTGACATTATCAAAAACTAATTGAATACTATATTATGATATCATTTTGTCCCAAAGAAGTGACTTTAGGGTGTATGGGACACAACCTTCAAGATCTTGTCTCCTTTTTGTTTCTAAGGGTTGGTCTTTTAGTTTCATTTACATTCTATTCTTCTCCTGTCCAGGCTTGGATGGATTATTCGCTTCATCAGCCACTCAGTCATTTCTGGCTTTACGACTGCTTCAGCCATTGTGATTGCTTTATCTCAAGCAAAATACTTCTTGGGATATGATGTTGAACGAAGTAGCAAGATTGTGCCGCTGATTGTGAGCATTATATCGGGAGCTGATGCGGTATGCTTTTCTTGCATGCCCAAGTTGTATAACCTTTGTTATTATATTCATATTTGAGTTTGCATATTTCAAGTGGCTTTGCAGCTATTTGGTAACTTGGCTGTTTTACAACTTAGATGGTTATTAATATTCCTCATGAATTTCATATACAATGGCAATTTGATTCTGCGTATTGTGGAATGTTCATGATTTATATGTTCTGTTGAGTGAAATCCTGTATATTAATATTCCTCATGAATTTCATATACAATGGCAATTTGATTCTGCGTATTGTGGAATGTTCATGATTTATATGTTCTGTTGAGTGAAATCCTGTATATTACATATTAATTTTCAACTTCTATTTCTGCTTGTGTCTGGGCCTTTGATGAGGATCCCAATGCAACTCTTGCTGTTTGCATCGTGTTTAGTATACCCTTTTATTATCATATGTACTGATAGTAATTTGGGACGGTCTCTCTCTCTCTATCTCTCTCTGTAGTTACATGTAGGAGGGATTTCCACATGCTGTGTTATGTAATGGTAGTTGATCTAGTATCTTTTAAGCAAGCAACTCTCAATTGTAGTTAGCTTTATAGCGAATTAGAAATATATTTCTAATGGAAGTAGATGTAAGATGTCTGTCTTCGATGTGTTGTCTTATGATATACACTTATCGGTTCATTTCTTAACCACAGAAGGTTTTTCCTTTTGTAGTTTTCATGGCCCCCCTTTGTAATGGGATCCGTCATTCTTGCGATACTGCTGACCATGAAGCACTTGGTATGAGTTTTTTTTTTTTGGTGGAATATATATTTTATTACCTTAATTTTGTTTCTCATTTTGATTTTATACGTTCAGGGAAAGACAAGGAAATACTTGCGTTTCCTGAGAGCAGCAGGTCCCCTCACTGCAGTCCTTTCTGGCACCATTTTTGTCAAAATATTCAATCCATCTTCCATATCCTTGGTAAGAAACGCATTTTAGACCACGTTTGTTATAGTTTCAGTTTATTCAACTGAACAATGTAGTCATTAAATGTTAGCTGCAACTGGCTAGTAGAATTGTTAGAGTCAGTTTCTGTCTACATTTTGTCAACCAGAAGTCTGCTATGCATCTGAACTGAAAATCTAGCTTCTGAACACTAATGAATCTGTCATCCATGAAAAAAAAACTTTAACTAGGTAATTGTTCAACTAGAATCATGTAGACTTTGTAAGTACATACTTCAGAATGTACATTACCCTTCTCTGGTACGCAATCTGCTTGAAATTTGGGATGGTTAAGGAGTGTGCTGAGCTCCCAGTTTGGAATGCAGGCATTTCACAGGAAATGATAGAATTTCCTGAAATAGTCATCACCTATTCAGGTGCCTGTTTATGAACCGGTAACTATGAATTTTCTAAGGCATAAAATAACATATTAGATTTAGCCATAAAAAGGTTAATTTGATTCCTTTTCTAGTTACCCTCCTATCGTGTGCTTCCTTCTGTCATCATTTATATGTTTGCTTTACATTAGTATGTAATCCTACATTATTTTATGTGAGTAGTAAGTTTATAAAGAACGTTGTGTGGTCTTTAGGTAGGAGACATACCACAGGGCCTTCCATCATTTTCTATCCCTAAAGCTTTTGGATATGCTACCTCTTTGATTCCAACTGCGCTTCTCATCACTGGAGTAGCTATTTTGGTAAAAGGAGTTCCATACAGCAATTTAGGTTTCATTTTGTTTTCTATTTTCTGTTAATCTTATTCGTAATTCATTTTGAACTCTAGGAATCTGTGGGAATTGCAAAAGCTTTAGCAGCGAAGAATGGGTATGAGTTGGATTCAAATCAAGAGGTATGATTTTGGAAAAGCTGGATGTCCAATATACACATAACGAAAGCTGTTAGTTAACAATTTATACAAAAATATTAGTGAAACTTAGCACTTTGTAGTCAAACCTTGCATGTTGACTGCATGTTTCTCTTGCTGTCATCAGTTTTGCTTGTTATATATTCTGCTTGGTGGTGGCTAGCAAGAGCCTTTAATGTTTATCTAATGAGTCCTTTTCCTTTTTAAACAGTTGTTCGGTCTTGGGGTGGCAAATATTTTTGGTTCATTTTTTTCTGCATACCCTACAACAGGTGAGATTTGTACTAGTTTTTAAGAGCTGCAACCTTGATTTGCATGTCATATGCAAATGGATTTTCATTCAAATTTAGCATTATTGCAGGTTCCTTCTCTAGATCAGCTGTGAATCATGAAAGTGGAGCAAAAACTGGCTTATCTGGAATTGTTATGGGATTTATAATGGGGTGTGCCCTCCTATTTATGACAGAATTGTTTGAATCTATACCCCAGGTATGTCCAAGTTAATATGTTTGTTTTTCGTACGGGAATGCAATTTTCGGCAGGTCATATCTGATGGCTTTTGCTGTCTCTATTAAAGTTTCTGGTTGAAACAATATTTCTTCATTACATTTGATGAGTAATTTATTGGGGGTTGGCGTTTACAAAATTTGAATGCAAGCTGTTTGATAATATGTTTTGTAGGATTGGATCGTTTACTAAGTTCTAATTCATCATTCAATTACAAAAAATGATTTTTATGTGCTAACAACAAAGTTTCTTTCTATATACCAGTGTGCTCTAGCTGCCATTGTCATTTCTGCTGTAATAGGTTTGGTGAGTATTCTACAATTTTAAGGACTTGTGCTTACCTCTTCTAGCTTTCAATATGCTTTTTTTATTATGTAATTAGTTTAAGGAGTATTTTACAGATTTGAGCAACTAAATGAGTTGACATATCAGTACTGGAATTCGATCACTTTTTTGTTTGCATAAGTATTATCTATCTCATTAGACTTTCATATATAACATTAACTTGCTGGTAGAAGCGTAGAACTCTATCAGTGATATTCTCAAAAGTTAGAATCTACCATGTTATCCATTTTAGTTGCGAAATGGTATTTTTGCATTTTCTGTGAAAGGAAAAGTTCATTGGCTCCTAGAAATAACAGTAATGATAGTTACAGTTGTCATGCATGAACTCATGGATGAAGGTGTATCTTGGTTTCTTTTTGTAAATAATTGTGATTGTGTGCTTTTGTGCACTAAATCTTGGCATGTAAACTTGAACCGGTGATCACTATTTCTTATAACTCACCTTTTCTATTGAACTTCAGGTGGACTATGATGAGGCTATATTTTTATGGCGAGTGGACAAGAAAGATTTTCTTCTTTGGACCATCACTAGCACCACAACATTGTTCCTTGGCATTGAGATTGGCGTCCTTGTCGGAGTGAGTACTTAAAGCAGTTATATTGGTTTTAGTGGGATACAAATAGTTACATGTGCAATATAAAGCAAATATCATTTTTGGAATTCCTTGTTTAGCTTTTTATGCTTAAAAATCCACATATAGCCACAAGACAAGTGCTCTGTAGTAAGTCGTGTATCTGTTTCAATACAAGTATTTGGGGGTTTGTTTGCATTAGCCTGATAGATATAGCTTTGTCCATTGATTCTTATTGCATTGGTGGCTAGGAACAATCAAGTAATATACAAATTGCCTGAATATCACTGGAGTTCTGAAACAAGCTATCTCTTGTTTTCTGTGAATCCTTTCTTTTAAATATAGAATTTTGATGTATATTGATGATTGCAGGTTGGTTTTGCACTTGCATTTGTTATCTATGAATCAGCGAACCCCCATATTGGTGAGTATACTCAAATTCATTATAAAATGTATATGCATACAAGTAAGTGGATGTCCCAAGATCTTAGCTTCATGTATCATCGCACATTATTTATTTATTTATGCTTCAATTTAAACTTTAAATAGTTCTGGAGGTAAGGTGCAACCGGCTACCATTTTCATGTATTTTATATAATTGGGAAGGGATAGCAGTGACTCTTTTTACTCTATACTCTATCCAAAAACCAATGCATCTGCTAGTCTAACTTCTATTGGTTGGTTACCAACACTACCTTTTCTGGATTTTCTGTGGTCTCTTAGAGCTTCAAGAGGAAGATACAAACATATATCTATTGATAGACTCTCTAAACATTGCATTTTTCATACTGACATGATAAGATATTACCTGTACGGGTTTCCCTTTTTTAGGAGTGTTGCCAAAAGGCTCATCTCTTCCCTGTTTGCAGCTGGATTGAAAATTCAACCTTTTTATTTATACCCAAGCATCCATATTCAATAGATTATTTTATCTTGCAGCTGTCTTGGGGCGTCTCCCAGGTACCACTGTTTATAGAAATACACAACAATATCCAGAAGCATATACATACAATGGAATTGTGATTGTTCGGATTGATGCACCTATTTACTTTGCGAACATAAGTTATATAAAAGACAGGTAAAATTTCATGCTCTACCATTTTGATAATAAACAATAAATGTTATAAGTGTGATTCTGTCAGTTATAGTACTTATTTACACAGCAAGTATCTACAGCTGTAACTTTCCACTTTCCCCAGTTAACTAACCAAATCTAAATCAATTTGCAATTGGTTTCCTCTGTCAGACTACGTGAATATGAAGTTGAGGTTGATAAATCTACTAGTCGTGGACCAGAAGTTGAAAGAATTTATTTTGTGATCTTAGAGATGGCACGTAAGTCTTGTTAACTCAATTTTTATTTTTATTTTTCATAGGCTTTGAAGAAGCTCTTAATGAACAGCGGTGCATGCAGGCACAAGCTGGATAAAAATACTTCTAAATATTGTTGTTTGAAATTATGCTAGTTTTGCACACTGCAGATCCAGCATGCTCATCTTGTTCATAAGGCTGATGTGATTAAAGGTTCTGCCGATTTACTGAATCGTGTTTTTGTCTTATCTCAGCTGTAACATATATAGATTCAAGTGGTGTCCAAGCTCTAAAAGAGTTGCATCAGGAGTACAAATTGCGGGACATCCAGGTGAATGTTCCTTCAGACGGATTATTTCCTGAACATTAACATATTATAAATTTCTTGAAATTTTTTATATAACATGCTGGTTCCAACATCTGCATGCAATGCAGATTGCCATTTCAAATCTCAATCGAGAAACTCTGATGACCTTATCAAGAGCAGGTGTAGTAGAGCTGATTGGTAAGGAGTGGTACTTTGTAAGAGTGCACGATGCTGTTCAAGTTTGTCTTCAGCATGTTCAGAGCTTAAAAGAGACTCCTAAGATAGGTAACCCTTTAACCGAAGAGAGACAGAGTTCCTTCCAGAGATATCTTAGACAAAGGGCAGAGGATTCATCACTGTCCGAGCTGGAGTCTGGGAATCAGACATCTTTAGTTACGAAGGAAAGTGACCCTCAGTTGGAACCCCTTTTGTCTCGAAGATCTTCTTGAGATATTCATAAATTCATGAAGAATTTCCCCTACATTTTTTCTGGCCAGGTTCCCCGTTTTTTAGGTTCATGGTTCCCCTATTGTTAAGAAAATATAAACAGCAAATATGGGCAATGTACTAGTTAGTGTGGTGAATCAACTTAAGTTCACAGTATCTTAATTATCTATTCAATCGAGTTTCCTACACATCCATGGATGAACCTTCTTCAATCTGAGTGAGCAGGTGTAGAAATGACCATACACCTGCACATACTTCGTTTTTAACTAATACCAAGTCTAGAGCTCATGATTGGACTTCAATCCTCCACAAAGGGAGGTTAGATGCTCTTTGCAATGGGAGAGCTTTTGTAGTTGATATTTGGTCTTGATCTTCGTTAAAGTTGATAACCATGGCCAGTAAGGGGTGGTTTTCTTAGTATGTGCTTGTAAGATGAACTCTGACATTATCTGAGCTGCTAATCTGGATGCAGAAGTTGAATGCAACGAAGCAGCAATGGGTTGAGATTTCATTATCGATCTTGAGAAGCCAGTATCGATCGATCGATCATACTGAGTAGCTAATTGAGACATGAGTTATCCTTGAATCATAGATAACGGCTTCTCAGATAATCGAGAAGCTACTGAGTTCGAGACATTTGGATGCAGGTCATAGATAGCTTCAAAATCCATTCATCCAGACTATTGTTGATTTTTGGTATCATCACCAAAGTTCAGTTGGTTGATTCTCTTCTAATTCCAAGTTGAGCCTCCTAGCTACTTTGCTACTTCAAGCCCCTTCCGTATAGCAGAGATTTAGACAAATTGATGCAGCAAGTCAGCAACTACCAAAGTCCATTCACCCTTCTATATCAACAAACAGGGAGTCGCAAGTTTGATACCCAAGTTTCATATTACTCGAGGCAGAGCACAAAAATTGCGACAGCTAAAAGTGGTGCTAGAAATAGCACACGGAGAACATTCCAAACTGTTTAGAGTCCCACATCGAAAGTAAGGAGAAGTAGCACCCGAGTGTAGTGATATAAATAAGAGGTGCTTGGCAACAGAGAAACTTGCCTTAAACTAATGAGTAAGGAAAACAAAGCGAGTGGTGAGAGCTGCTCGCCGCGCATTACTCAAAATTAGCGCATTAATTTTTGGAGGGGCATAGGCTGGCCGATGTGTTGACGCTGCTTACTTTGCAGAACTCGCACGTGCGGGCCTCCACCTAACAAATTATATTTCAATCTTTGTAGGAGACCAAACATGATATAATTGAAAGCGTGAAGGCAAAAATGAGGTTGTGAATATGCCATCATTATATCCCACATCGTAATTATTTTATGGTTGCACTACCAGAGTTTGATATGCAGATCTTTACGGCCTAATTGATGATCTGATTCACATCTAAAATCCTTGCTTACTTTCTTCTGTATATGCATACACCTGAGCTTAGTATCCAAATCATATGACTGAAAGCTAATGAACCAAAAACACTAATGTAACACAAAGCAATGTCTTCTCGATATACGTCTGGACTTGAAAGTATTTACAGATTTATAGCCAACAGGAACCAGCGCGCCTATCCCAGTCCAACCACGTCATGCCGACTTTTCATTCCTAGTGCAGAAACCAAAAACAGTTAAATCAGTCACCCTGGTCATGGTAGTGAGGAACTGAGAACCAATTAGAGCAAAAGCTGCACAACAAAATATACCTTTATAGACAAAACCAACACACATCCAAACTCAAGAATTGGAGCCACGAGAAGGCAATCAATAGTTAAGTTAAGTGACGCCCGTTTTCTTGTTGGAGTAACATCAAGAGTTTGGCTACTACTGGCCATAGGAGAACTGTCATGCATCTGTCCAAGAGCCTGCTCTTCTCCCCTGTTCGGATTTGATTTGAACAGAAGCCAAGTGTATCACTCAATGCTTGCTTGTGTCGTGAGACAAGACTTACAAACGGGCACTGCATAGTTAAAAGCATACTCCTGCGTATAAGTCTTTTGCAATGCAAAACTATATATATAGAACTACGAAAGATAATTTATCCATCCACTTGATTAAATAGAGAACAAAAACTAGGAGTCATTACGTGGGTGAGATGGTAACTTACACAGTGTCCTTCATTCTTGCATTGACGCACTCAATGGTTGTACCGAGCACAAGGCAGCCTTTCATTCTTCGGCAGAGCAGTATTCATTGTCAGAGCCACAACTGGTTTGTTCCCTCAACGATGCACCACCTTGTTCATATACAGATTTGAACTCTTCCATGTCGTTCTCATACAGTGCACGGACCCCACATTTCTTTATCTTCAAGCATCTGTTGTTTCCTACACCTCGATAGGTATCAAAAACAAACTTAATCAAGTTGTCATCTGGACAGTTTTCAGGCTTCCAGTAACGAGCGGAGAAAATAAATAGCAATAGGTGATCTGAACCAATTTGTTTTACAGGCGGTCCATAAAACACGTGGCCATCAAATGAACACGTAATTAAACTTTGACCACGATCTAAATAAGGGAATTCAGAAACGGCAGATGGATTGTCATGAGCTGCAAATAGCGCACATACAGCAAACCCAATCCACTTGCTATTACTTGAATACGGAGGTATCTTCTCAGTTGCCGTGTCTCCCAAACTCTGATTACTGAACCACTCGAACATTTCACTTCCAGGAAGTACACAACAGAAGAAACGAAAAGAAGGGGCTTCCTGCACCATATGAACCATCATAATTATTGATATGAATACCAATAATTGAACATAAAAACTTTAAAGAATATATTGAATCCAGAATACCTCAAGTAACCGCTTCAGCATTGAATATAAAAAATAACTTGAATCCATATTACCAACCGTACTGAATCTGCACGAATCTGATGGATCTGGAAACACTTTTAAGGAAGTACAATTGCTGGTTACTACCCATAACCTGTCATTGAATGCGAGGTCTGGCAATTGCTCAAGCCTTTTGCAATCCTCCACGCTAATGTAATTCAGATCAGAAATCAAATGGAGGCTTGCAGGAAGGGTGACAAAATTATTTCCTCCGAGTTCCAATTCCCTTAAGGTGGACAGAGAACCAATTTCATTCGGAATTTCTCCTTCACGGAGGTTACAGTCATTCAGTTTTAATGACGTCAAAGAAGACAAATGCTTCAAGGAAGCTAACAGAGGAAGCAAAGGGTGAGGACTCTTTCTCGGAAATAAGCCAAAAGATAAAAAATGACAGCATGGCCGCTCTCTTGCAACAATTCCACACAAATCAAGCTCCACCAAACTCTCACTGAAACGCTCAACTGATGAAGGCGGGTTTTTAACAGCAGTCCCACTTAAAGAAAGCTTGGATAATCTCTTCATTTGCCCCATAAATTCTGGAATCATTTTTAATTTTGAGCAGCCATATACATCAAAAGTCTCAAGATATTCCATTTTCACTTCACTTGGTAGACTCTTGATACTTCGGCAGTATCTAAAGTTCCAAATTTTGAGTCTCTTCAGCAATGCAATGGATGGATGAACCTTAACTAAATTCGTACAACCTTCAAAAACCAACCTCTCGAGGTTTGGAATGCCTGTGAAATCTGGGGTCATTGTCAAGTTTATGGAGTAACTAAGGTCGATAGATTTCAACTTGACCAAGCACTGTAGAAAATATGAATAATGGTAGAAGAATCAGCTTCATGCTTGAACTCTAAAAATTTAATAATACTTGTGCAAATAACAGATATTCGATAACTTACTTTCATTCCATTCCAGAGGTGACGAATATTGCTATGGGGAAGGCTAAGTTCAGTGAGTTCATCCGGTTGAAAACTTGGTGGGAGAGATTTTGAAGGATACCAACTCCAGTTAAGAAATCTCAAGGCATTAGGAAGACAATTAGGGCCAAGAGCAAGCCTCAAGTTATGAATGTAGAGAAGCTTCAGTTTACCCATTTTAGAGAAGGCTTCATGATTCCAATCTGCTTCTTCTAATTCAGGCAAGTGTAACCATATGCCTTCGATGGCTTCTGTTCCCTATTACAACAGATATGTCATTTCAAAAATAATTCATGTTAAATAAATGACAGTGCTATCCAAGCTTGGTGATTAGACTTGTTTAAAATCTTACCGTATTCTTGGTGAAAACATGAAAAATGTCTTTGCGAAGCCACAAACGACTGCGTCCACCAGGCTCTTCATAAGACTCTTGCCGTACAATTTCACATCCCATTTCTTGTATCAAATCATGTATACCTATCTCATTGTCTGATGAAAAAGTTAAGAGAGATCTCTCAACAAGAACATCTATTGCAATACGAGTGCAAATGTCAGAACTATGCAGTAGTTCAATAACAAACTTGGCTTGGCATTCCGAAGAAAAACAGGCGATCTCCAGAAAAATTTTCTTCTCCATCTTATCGAGTCCATCATAACTTATTTTCAGGATGTCAAAGATTGTTCTGTCGGGAGTATTCCGTAGTTTTTCCAATGCAGAAATCCATGCATCAGCATTTCTTTTATACAAGAAAGACCCCAAAGTCTTAAGAGCTAAGGGAAGACCGCTGGCATAGCTAACAAAGCACCTAGAGAGTTCTGCAAAATCTTCTTCTGGCTCATATTTCCTAAAGGCTTTCAAACTACAGAGCTTGAGAGCTTCATCATTGTTTAATCCCTTCAACTCATATGGTTCATCTATACCATGTGTGACTAGTATACGTTGATTTCTAGTTGTAATGATGATTCTACTCCTCATACCAAACCAGTCTTTTTCTCCCACCAAGGTTTCCAGTTGCTCTACTTGATCCACATCGTCAAGAACTAGAAGAACCACTTTATTGCATAAACATCTCTTAGTCATATTCATTGCACTATAAACATCCCATATTTGTTCATTTTCTTGCTTCAAGATTTGGGACAGAATCTGCTTTTGTATATGAACTAGACCATGGGTTGCAGAAACCTCTCTGACATTAGAAACAAAGATGGAAACTTCAAATTGATCAGAGATCTTCTCATAAACTTGTCTAGCAAGAGTTGTCTTACCCAGCCCACCCATTCCCCATATCCCTATAAAGCGAACATCATTTGCTTCTGTATCTAAAAGAACATCTATTTCCTCCAGCTTAGTATCCATTCCAACTAACAACTCTGAGGAACCAAATAGTGTGGGACTAGGACGCACTTTGCTCCACAGTGCTTGCACAATCTCTTTGATAAGCTCTGTTTCATACCTACAAGAAGAATATAACAATTCTCATGTTGAATATGTGGTCATACAAAATATAATCTACCCGTATGATAGAACTGAACCGCAACATTAAAGTGGTGTTATACAAAGATGCAGGGCAGTGTAAGCACTTCCGAAACCAACTCACCAACATTATATAACTTCTAAATATTGATGTACTTCTATATATTTGATCTCTGAATCAACAATTGAGACTTACCTGTAATCCTTTGAATTCCAGCCAGCGAGGTTCGCCACTTTTGTTAAAGCATCTCTCCACCCTTCCACTTCCTTACTATCTTCTCCAAACTTCTCTTCATGTTCATCAAACGCTTCAGCAAAGCTGTCCCTTTGGTGTCTCACATCAGACGGGTTGACCTCATAAAAGACCGGCAGAATGGTCCCTCTCTTTTCCATGCAATCCAAAATCTTACACAGTTCAAGCAAACACCACGTGGAAGAAGCATAGTTTGGAGAAAGAACAACGATCGCAAACCTGGACTGCTCGATTGCTGAGACGAGCTCCGGAGAGATGGTTGCGCCTCTTTCAAGTTCAGGGTCGTCCCTGAAAGTCCTGATTCCTCGCCACTTCAACTTGTCGTATAAGTGATCAGTGAAGCCCTTCCGGGTGTCTTCGCCTCGGAAGCTCAAAAACACGTCGTATTTCCATGGGAAAGCAGAACCGGTGGAAGCTCTGACTTGGGTACTCAACGCCATCGGAAACTGATTGATTGGTGATCAGTAAAGATCAAGAGGGGTTCAAGAAGAAGTGGAAATAATGGAGAGGAGAGTAAAGGTGACGACGGAAAGAGAAGTAACAGGGATCTGGAACTAATAACAGAACTGCAAAAGGAAATCAAAGCAAGTCTTTTTCATTGATAGCGGCTGTTCTCTTACAAAGACCATTTATAACCAGAACGAGCCTTCTAGATCTTGCCACTTGGCAAACATCCAACTAGTTTGGGGCAAAACCCTAATACATATTAATTAACAACTGATTAGTGAGCACGTGCGTCTCACATGTGGAAAGATCCACTTCGACAATTACTTGAAAGGTGCGCTTCAAGGTCGTTCTCCTGGTCTCTCTGCTAGGAAGATCATAACAAGAAGACTTTGACTCTCAGACCAAAAAAAAAAAAGAAAAAAAGAAGACTTTGACTCAAACATCACCCAAGTCTGTCAGTAATGGAGTAATAGGTGGCAGAGCTGTAGGTAAGTAATGGTATTTTCATTTTTTTAAATGGGTTTTTAAGCCTAAAGCCTAACTCGTACATGATGTTTTTGTCACAACGTTTTTCTATCATGAATCATGATTACAGAGAACAGACTGAGATGTGTCTTACAAAGGATATGTTCCAACATGGTTTAGCAGTTTAGCATATTTGTCAATTAATTTGAGCATATTTGTCAATTAATTTGAATCCGTAGAGATCGGATTCTGGTCTAGCGAAAAGCACATATCATTCCATCAAAAAGTTTTTTTTTAGTTTTTTTTCTTTTTGGAAGAACTAGCTGCAGCCACCCATGACTTCGCTAGTGATGCAAGTTAGGTTGCGATGTTGCTGTGGAGAGGACTTATGCACAATGTGATCATATCTACTTTGATAAAAAAGTTTAAATCATTAGACGCTTAATACATAGAAATGTGGTGCAATTCATCAGATGGTGTCATGGTCAAGGCGAATGCTTTGCTTCTTTACCAACACATGCCTTGACACGCATCCATTTGGGGTAAGGAATCCTCTCAGTGGGATGTTGGTTCACAATAGCTTCAGGCTTGGCCTCGGCTTTTCAGTACTTATACAAATATGCAGGACTGTGCTTTACAGGTACATCAAGCTAATGTGGTGTTGGAAAATGATTTCAACACTAGGCTTGGCGACGATGTTGAAGACTGAGAGAATGGCTGTGCTAGGCAATTTAGGCTACGTCGCACAAGAGTATGCAAACCAAGGGAAAGCCAGTAAAGAATCGGACATGTTTAGCTTTGGAGATTTAACCTTGGAAAATGGGTGGAGGAAGAACTTGCAAGGATGGAGGATATCACCTGATGCATAATGAGGAGGCAGTAACCAACTGGATAATTAACGGACCATGGTAATAAAAACAGACCAAAAGATCAGCAAGACTGCCATGTCCCTGAAGGGTTTGGTTTAGACACCTATTTATTTAATTCTTAGCAAAGGCCAAGCGACTTGATGGAACATCCTCTTTTAAGTTCTTAACAGCATTTCCTACCATTAAACAAGAATCTCTATCTTGTCACAAAATGAGACCAATGTCAACTCATCAACCTATATTTTCAAATCTGTAGAATTGCAAAAATAAGGAAGTTATCTTATCCAAATTCTCACCTACTGCCTCAACAGTATCAATTGAAGAAATACAAAAAAGATACGAGTAATTATCTCTCCATCCACATTATAACAGGCCTATATTTTCAGTCCCACTGAGATGCCAAAAAGCTGCAAATGTGGATTCTACAACATGAGAGAGAGAGAGAGAGAGAGAGAGAGAGAGAATGGGGCATAAAGAAAACTCGACCAACACAACAATCAAAGACTAATGCAAACATCCTCCTAAATCTTAAGCTGAAAAGGTAATTTGAAGATATATAATTCAACCCCTTCAGAACAGAATTAACACTCTCCAACAAGGTTAAAAAATCTAGAGATAATACTGACCTTCAAGCCAAGATGCCTTCGCCTTAAGACACAACCTGACGATAGACTAAAAATGACATTACTGCAATTGAATCCTTGGATGCATATATGACTGCTTTCGATTCCATCCTGCAGGACAATTATATATATGCACAGTTGATAATTGAAGAATCAAGGCAAAATAAGCATATGTCGAACCAGAAGACAGAAAGAAGCAGAATGCATGTTACCATTCTTGTAATATGCAATTCTATTATGGCATAGAACACATTGCAACACTGAGGGAGGGAGGGATTATCATTCATGTAACGACAAATTAATTTTACACATTTACTAACCTACCAGTACTAAATAGATTCCAGTATGGTAAATAAACTGTATCACATCACACATTACACAGCTCTTCAAATTCCAATTGCAGTTTACCTAAAACACATATGCCTATGCTAAACTAAATGACACCGCACAACTCTGTTAGCAGAGTCAACTTTCACTTCGACCTTTTCTATTAGTTGGAAAAACAAAAAATACCAGTGATACTTATGAAGTTAAGAGCTAGTTTTGAATATATATTCGGACACTGCAATAAGAATCAAATTACCAAAATTTTGATGGATGAATAAAGGGCTTAAAACTACTTGAATTTCGTAGGAAGAACAACAGGGCCTATAACTAGTGTGCGCTGTTTTTGATAGAAGCCCTATACCAGACAATCATGCTGATTCAAGTATGATTCTTAAACTATGTGGTTCTCTGTATTTTGTTAGCTACCCATACTTGAAGATGCAATTCCAATCGTAAGTACATGGTGCAGATGGAATGTACTATTAAATACCCACATCCCTATGAAAATATTTGACAAACACAAACCCAACTATAGTTACACAAACACAAACACATACCTAAATCTTTTCTGATTGTTGCCCACGATTAAAACTAGAACTATTGCAATGCAGCTACCAATGGAAATGGATGAACTGAGATCTTGTTATCTCAGCAAACTTTGTGGGATTAACATCTGGATAGGCAGCTTGTTATTTCAATGAAGTTAGTGGATTTACATCTACAAGTCTAAATCAAGGAGTGAACATCACAGCTGATATTAAATACTCACGGGTTCGATTCTCTCTAAACTAAACATTCACATAACTGACAGGTGCACCGATGACAAACTAAACCAGACACATACAGAAGGATATGAAATAGAAACAGGATCAGCAAACATATGTTCCTGACTCATGAATTCAAAGACGGCTGTTAATCAAATCTCAAAAACATGAAAAGAAACCAGGGGACACAATGATGCAACTCATACCTCCGGAGGGAATGCTATCTGGTTGAATGAAGTTTACAGCTTCAACCCATTCATCAGTTCATCGATTTGAAGCTAGTGAGCCAAAACGCCTATTTCAATGTCCAAATCGTGCACAACGCTCTACTCCAGCTTCAAACCATCTTCAGTTAATCTTGTGCACGACACCAATTTTCCTTGCCGCTTATTCGCCCTCTCCATGGCAGAGACGTGGTTTCTCTTTGCTTGCCGATAATTCGACATCTCGTGTTACAGAAAAGCCCCTAGCTTTTAACCAGACGCCGTCGACAACGACGGGAATGACCGTCATCTGCGAAATTCCAGCGATATCCCTCAAGATTCGTCTCCGTCGATGAAAAGCCGCCACGTGGTGAGGCCCACTCCTGGCGTACTGCACTTTGGCGTAGTCCAGCGCTTCCCTTAAATAGCAGGCCCGCTCATCTGCGGGACTCTATTTACGGGACAGATGACTTATAGCCATTAGATTTAAATGAAACAGATCGACGGCTGAAAGGATCTTCACAAAACATTCTTTGAATCTCCACGACCCACACCCAATTCGGTGCCCATCTTCAAGCCTAATCATTAACAGTAGTCCAACCCTTAAATAGAGAACAAAAACTCATATATATATATAGTTCAGAAATAATCAATTGAAAATTTTCCACGGTTTCTTCTGTTTTCTATTATTCAAGTGGTTCGGTTACTTTGACATATATAGTAACTAACTTGTGTTATTTATCAAGATGGAAGTGCAAATGACGAGATGTGACATGACCTAAGCACATGTGAGACAAAGAAACATGTTAAGAACTTACGATAGATCCAGTTGCAACTAGGAGTCATTACGTGGGTGAGATGGTAACTTACACAGTGTCCTTCATTCTTGCATTGACGCACTCAATGGTTGTACCGAGCACAAGGCAGCCTTTCATTCTTCGGCAGAGCAGTATTCATTGTCAGAGCCACAACTGGGTTGTTCCCTCAACGATGGCACCACCTTGTTCATATACTGATTTGCCTAAATCAAACTGCAGTCTCGTAACAAAGGAGCAGTGATGTTCCTGGATCGGTTCATTTAGCGATCAACTCTACCATGTCGTTCTCATACAGTGCACGGACCCCACATTTCTTTATCTTCAAGCATCTGTTGTTTCCTACGGCTCGTTCGGTATAAAAAACAAACTCAACCAAGTTGTCATCTGGACAGTCCTCAGGCTTCCAGTAACGAGCGGAGAAAACACATAAAAAAAGGTGATCTGAACCAATTTGTTTTACTGGTAGTTGCTCAAACCCGTAGCCAGGAAATGAACACGTAATTGAACTTTCACCAGGATCTAAATAATGGGCTTCATGAACGGCAGATGGATTGTCATGAGCTGCAATTAGCGCACATACAGCAAACCCAATCCACTTGCTATTACTTGAATACGGAGGTATCTTCTCAGTTACCGTGTCTCCCAAACTCTGATTACTGAACCACTCAAACATTTCACTTCCGGGAAGTAGACAACACAAAGAAAGAAAAGAAGAAGGGGCTTCCTGCACCATATGAACCATCATAATTATTGATATGAATACCAAACATAATCATATCGACCGTACTGAACATAAAAACTTTAAAGAATAAATTGAATCCAGATTACCTCAAGTAACCGCTTCAGCATTGAATATAAAAAATAACTTGATTCCAGATTACCAACCGTACTGAATTTGCACAAATCTGATGGATCTGGAAACACTTTTAAGGAAGTACAATTGCTGGTTTCTACCCATAACTGGTCATTTAATGGGAGGTCTGGCAATTGCTCAAGCCTTTTGCAATTCTCCACGTTAAAGAATGTAAGCTTAGAAAGCAAATGAAGGCTTGCAGGAAGGGTGACAAAATTATTTCCTCCGAGTTCCAATTCCCTTAAGGTGGACAGAGAACCAATATCATTCGGAATTTCTCCTTCACGGAGGTTACAGTCATTCAGTTTTAATGAGGTCAAAGAAGACAAATGCTTCAAGGAATCTAACAGAGGAAGCAAAGGGTGAGGACTCTTTCTCGGAAATAAGCCAGAAGACGAAACTCTGACATTCTGCTTTAAAAAATGAGAGTATGGCCTCTCTCTAGCAACAATTCCACACAAATCAACCTCCGCCAAACTCTCACCGAAGCGCTCAACTGATGAAGGAAGGTTCTTAACAGCAGTACCACCTAAAGAAAGCTTGGATAATCTATTCATTTGCCCCATAAATTCTGGAATCATTTTTAATTTTGAGCAGCCAGATACATCAAAAGTCTCAAGATATTCCATTTTCACTTCACTTGGTAGACTCTTGATACTTCGGCAGTATCTAAAGTTCCAAATTTTGAGTCTCTTCAGCGATGCAATGGATGGATGAACCTTAACTAAATTCGTACAACCTTCAAAAACTAACCTCTCGAGGTTTGGAATGCCTGTGAAATCTGGGGTCATTGTCAAGTTTATGGAGTAACTAAGGTCGATAGATTTCAACTTAACCAAGCACTGTAGAAAATATGAATAATGGTAGAAGAATCAGCTTCATGCTTGAACTCTAAAAATTTAATAATACTTGTGCAAATAACAGATATTCGATAACTTACTTTCATTCCATTCCAGAGGTGACGAATATTGCTATGAATCAAACTAAGTTCAGTGAGTTCATCCGGTTGGAAACATTGTGGGAGAGATTTTGAAGGATACCAACTCCAATTCAGAAATCTCAAGGCATTAGGAAGATAATTAGGGCCACGAGCAAGCCTCAAGTTATGAATATAGAGAAGCTTCAGTTTACCCATTTTAGAAAAGGATTCAAGAATCCAATCTGCTTCTTCTAATTTAGGCAAGTGTAACCATATGCCTTCGATGGCTTCTGTTCCCTGTTACAAGAGATATGTCATTCCAAAAATAATTCATGTTAAATGAAATGACAGTGCTATCCAGGCTTGGTGATTAGACTTGTTTAAAATCTTACCGTATTCTTGGTGAAAACATGAAAAACGTCTTTACGAAGCCACAAACGACTGCGTCCACCAGGCTCTTCATAAGACTCTTGTCGTACAATTTCACATCCCATTTCTTGTATCAAATCATGTATACCTATCTTATTGTCTGATGAAAAAGTTAAGAGAGATCTCTCAACAAGAACATCTATTGCAATACGAGTGCAAATGTCAGAACTATACAGTAGTTCAATAACAAACTTGGCTTGGCATTCCAAAGAAAAACATGCGATGTCCAGAAAAATTTTCTTCTCCATCTTATCGAGTCCATCGTAACTTATTTTCAGGATGTCAAAGATTGTTCTGTCGGGAGTATTCCGTAGTTTTTCCAATGCAGAAATCCATGCATCTGCACTTCTTTTATACAAGAAAGATCCCAAAGTCTTAAGAGCTAAGGGAAGACCTCTAGCATACATCACAAATCTCTTCGAGTCTTTTACATAATCTTCTTCAGGAACATTTTTCTTAAAGGCTTTCCAGCTAAAGAGCTTGAGGGCTTCATCATCGTTTAATCCCTTCAACTCATATGGTTCATCTATACCATGTGTGACTAGTATACGTCGATTTCTAGTTGTAATGATGATTCTACTCCTCAGACCAAACCAGTCTTTTTCTCCCACCAAGGTTTCTAGTTGCTCTACTTGATCCACATCGTCAAGAACTAGAAGAACCGCTTTATTACATAAACATCTCTTAGTCATATTCATTGCACTATAAACATCCCATACTTGTACATTTTCTTCCTTCAAGATTTGGGACAGAATCTGCTTTTGTATATGAACTAGACCATGGGTTGCAGAAACCTCTCTGACATTAGAAACAAAGATGGAAACTTCAAATTGATCAGAGATCTTCTCATAAACTTGTCTAGCAAGAGTTGTCTTACCCAGCCCACCCATTCCCCATATCCCTATAAAGCGACCATCATTTGCTTCTTTATCTAAAAGAACATCTATTTCCTCCAGCTTAGTATCCATTCCAACTAACATCTCTGAGGAACCAAATAGTGTGGGACTAGGATGCACTTTGCTCCACAGTGCTTGCACAATCTCTTTGATAAGCTCTGTTTCATACCTACAAGAAGAATATAACAATTCTCATGTTGAATATGTGGTCATACAAAATATAATCTACCCGTATGATAGAACTGAACCGCAACATTAAAGTGGTGTTATACAAAGATGCAAGGCAGTGTAAGCACTTCCTAAACTAACTCACCAACGTTATATAACTTCTAAAAATTGATGTACTTCTATATATTTGATCTCTGAATCAACAATTGAGACTTACCTGTAATCCTTTGAATTCCAGCCAGCGAGGTTCGCCACTTTTGTTAAAGCATCTCTCCACCCTTCCACTTCCTTACTATCTTCTCCAAACTTCTCTTCATGTTCATCAAACGCTTCAGCGAAGCTGTCCCTTTGGTGTCTCACATCAGACGGGTTGACCTCATAAAAGACCGGCAGAATGGTCCCTCTCTTTTCCATGCAATCCAAAATCTTACACAGTTCAAGCAAACACCACGTGGAAGAAGCATAGTTCGGAGAAAGAACAACGATCGCAAACCTGGATTGCTCGATTGCTGAGATGAGCTCCGGAGAGATGGTTGTGCCTCTTTCAAGTTCAGGGTCGTCCCTGAAAGTCCTGATTCCTCGCCACTTCAACTTGTCGTATAAGTAACCTGTGAAGCCCTTCCGGGTGTCTTCGCCTCGGAAGCTCAAAAACACGTCGTATTTCCATGGGAAAGCTGAATCGGTGGAAGCTCTGACTTGGGTACTCAACGCCATCGGAAACTGATTGATTGGTGATCAGTAAAGATCAAGAGGGGTACAAGAAGAAGTGGAAATAAATCATATAATGGAGAGGAGAGCAAAGGTGACGGACCCAAAGGTGGCGACGGAAAGAGAATATATTAGTCTTTCCAGAAATTATATAGCGCGCCCGGTTTCTTCACCGTCAGATTCTGACACGTGGATAAGTCAGATATTGACTATGTTAGATGGCGTTAAATGGCTGTTAGGGTTTGTTTGGGTAAAAATACTGGGTGTGAGAGAGTAGAAAAGGTTAAGGGAGACTCATTTCGAGCAGCAGTCCCCCTTCCTTCCAAGTTTCATCAAATCGTCTAAACTTTCAAAGCACTGAAGATTGAGCAGCGATTGGTGTTGGTGCTAAACCGATTGGAAGATATGGAGTTGTAGACCGGCGGAGATTGGTAAACCGATTGAGTAGCTCTGAAGTAAGAACAAAGCATCAGGGAGACGGAGAATCGTTGTAAGTTCTTGAATTGATATCATTATTCGTTTTGGGTTAAATATCTATGTTGTTTTGGGATTTCCATGTCTAGATCGGGTTCGCCCAATAGATTGAATCTTGTTGTTCTTATGTTCTATCTCCGGAATCCCAGATTTCAATGGATGATTCCAAATTACTGAGATTGATGATTGATTCCATGACGGCCGTGTGTGTTTCGCTTCATATAACGGCTAGATAGGAAAATATATATCATGTCAGACAAGTTTGGTTGTTTGGACGCGGATATGTTCTTGTCGGAAATCTCATATCTTGTCAGAGCTGGATATATTTTATCCGGCTTCATTTCTGTCTATCGCGACTGATGCCGACAATCGCGAAACCCATCTATTCCTCTGCCAGCTCCATTCATTTACCTACTCCCTTCCCATTTTCCGGCCAGCTTCGACCATTTGCGACTGCAGCCGACCTTCTCCAACCATCTTTCTCATTTTGGTGTCTTCTGGGTAAGTTTCTCTTCAATTTTAACCTCCTGTTTATGGATCTTTAGCTGTTATTTTCTCAAAGAGATTCATCTTCAGTCTAATGTAACAAATTTCTCTCTCAATTTGATGGGTTTCGTCCATTTTATCTGGTATTGTTAACGTAATTCATGGGTAATATGAATTTTCTAGTAAGATTGCGGTTTGTATTCATTCTAGTGATTCTACATTGACCTGAAATATAAAGGTTCATAGACTCAAGTACTTGTTTTATCTTCTGGTAATCTTTCTCCCTGTTTGAGTCTTTGTTACTGCAACTAACTTGCTAGTTGTCGTTTTGATCAACTCCACGACCTTGAATTTGATTTACTTACTGCAAGTTTCAACAGTTGTGTCATGCTTGTTTCCTTGAAATCATTCATGTGCTACATAGATTGCCAAATATCTTGAAAGATTAGGTGTTTAACACATTAATTGTTCATCTGATACAGAGTTATCTGTATATATGAAAGCTTGCATGTTAAAAGATAAAGGATCTGGTTTATGACTATGTACTGTGTCAGTGTGTCTTCTATCACACAAGGCTTCATGTAAAAGACTATACCAACAACTATGAGCATACCAAATTTTATAGATACGACAAGATTATATCATTAGTACATTACTAAGATGAATCTAACATTTCTACTAACAAGCATTATTCAATTAATGGGGAAAGATGAGGTTAGAGTATTATGAAAAGGGAAGTTCAAGAATGTGGAGCAGATTAGTCAAAAAGGGGAAAGCTAAATGGAACAGAATAGCTTTGCTGCCTTGTTTAGTGAAACAGAATAGTTATGGTAGTAGCTAAATGGAATCGCTAGAAAGCAAGTAAAGCAGCTTCAAGCTTTAATCCTATCCAAAACGTTTGAGAGTTTTGGAAGAGGCAGCTAATTATCGGAATTATACAGAAGAGACTTCCAGAAAAGTGTGATGATAAAGGAAATGCAAGTATTAACAGTCAAAGCGTAAGCCTTTGTTAGAGTTGTTGGGAGACTAAAAAATTCATCATTAAAGAAAATATTTACAATTATTGCTGCACGTGATGTTAATATGCCTGACACTTAATATGTAAATTTAATCCTTTATTTGGAAAAGATTTCTGTATTGAATGGATCTTGTTTAGTATTTGATAGAATATATTTGTGTTGTGTTGTACCATCATGTACTCTATTATTGAGTGAATATTTATGATGTCTTGAATGATCCTATATTGCAGGAAAAAGGTGCCTCGTCTTGCTATCATTGCAAGTGAAGAAAGGAGTACATCTCTATGTTCTGATGAGGAGACTGTCTTTTTACAATAAGATTCAAAGCAATCATCGTTGATTTGATTAATGGAGTTGAGCCTGGTGAAAACTCCATATTTATTTCAGTCCATGCTAAAGCATGAGGAGCTGATAGTAGTACGTATGTCCTAGATTCAGAGAGTTTCTCTCTTTTTTTCTTTTATTTTTTTTCTTTTTTTGGTAAGTTAGAGAGTTCTTTCTTAGGTATTCAAATTAGATAAAAAGAGGTTTTTTCTTGAGTTATCATTTGATCCATTTTAGTTATTAATTAATAATTATGTCCCCCCTATGAATATTGTCAATCTCATATTTTATTACGAGTGCTTTATTTTTATTTGTATATCTAATTATTATAAGTTCTTGACAAGAAAAAAAAATTAATTAGAAGAAAATGTCTAAAATGACATGAAATTTTTTTTAAAAAAATACTAAGAAAACAAAAAATGTTTATAATGGCAGATTTTAATCAAAAGAAAAAAAGAAAAAAAAAAAAAAAAATTTAGGCTTATCCAATCAGCCACACCAAACGTGCTATAGGAAAGGAGTTGGAGATCTCCAATCCAATCTTAGTCAAGTCAGACCAGGAATAGATTTGAAATCAAATCCTATACGGTGTACCAAACACAGCTAACAGGACGATTCTGAATTGCTGTGTTGCAAAATTGAATTGAAGCAGAGGAGATGATTTATGATTTATCTAGGTTTGTTTGATTTTTTTTTCCCGACGAACATCTGGGAATGGAAGAGACAGCACACCTGGACAAGAGCTATTTTGACATATGGTCAAAAAGCAAGAATATTGTAGTTGCTGACTTACGGAGTAGTTAATTATTTAGAAACATTTAATCTGTGGTTGTTTCGATATACTAATTCGTTTAAAAGTGTTTAAACGTAATAAGTGTTGACCGTTTTTATCATGAATCAAATACTTCCGGAAGCTTATGATTTTTCAATCTTATTCGTGTTTCACTATTCCGGTCATATTCATATTCTATTTCACAAGATTTTCAAAAATTGTGTTTCCTTTGTATAGTTGGTTCACAAAGATGTATACTTGCATATAATTTATTAAACAAGTTATACCAGATTAGTAGGCACATTGTGGTTCCAATGGCTAAATTTTACAAAATGAAAATTCAACCATCTCATATGATCAACGTACTTAAATAAGGCTACGGAAAAAACTTCACCTGTTTTCTATAAAGTTTGGCTCTCGATCGACGCGGTCAACCTTAACCGACGTCATTTATTACATGAAAACGCTCTTCCATACCCATATATGACCTAGTTTGGTTGATTCTTCCACACACAAAACTCTCATATTGATGAGATTTAACCACCCATATAAAAATTTAGGGACGTTCACCTCCCGACGATAAGGCTCCCAATAGGAAAGCATAAGCGTAAATAAGGTTGACCTCTGCTATCAGGGACCAAACATTACCGAAAATATGTGATTTTTCAACCATAAACCGTATTTCATTGTATCGATCACATCATATTTCACAAGATTTTTGAAAATATTGCTTCCTATATATAGTTGGTTCACAAAGTTATACACTTGCATATAACATACTAAACAAGTTATACCATATTAGTAGGCACGTTATGGTTCCGATAGCTAAATTTCACAAAATGAAAATTCAACCATATGATATGATCAGTATACTTAAATACGGTTGTGGAAAAAAATTCACTTGTTTTCGATAAAGTTTAGGTCTCGATCCACATGGTCAAACCTAAATCAACGTCACTAATTACATGAAAACGTTCTTACCTACCCCTATATGGCCTATTTTGGTTGATTCTTCCACACACAAAACTCTCACATTGATGAGATCTAACCACCCATGTAAAAATTTAGGGACGTTCACCTCTCGACGATAAGGCTCCCCATAGGAAAGCATAAGCGTAAATAAGGTTGACCGCTTCTATCGGGGATCAAACATTACCAGAAATATGTGATTTTTCAACCATAGTCGTATTTCATTGTACCGATCACATCCTATTTCACAGGATTTTTGAAAATATTGCTTCCTATATACAGTTGGTTCACAAAATTATACACTTGCATGTAACCTACTAAACAAGTTATACCACTTTAGTAGGCACGTTATGGTTCCGATGGCTAAATTTCACAAAATGAAAATTCAACCGTATGATATGATCAGTATACTTAAATACGGTTATGGAAAAAAATTCATTTGTTTTCGATAAAGTTTAGGTCTCGATCAATATTGTCAAACTTAAACCAACGCCACTAATTACATGAAAACGCTCTTACCTACCCCTATATGGCCTATTTTGGTTGAGTATTCCACACACAAAACTCTCACATTGATGAGATCTAACAATCCATGTAAAAATTTAGGGACGTTTACCTTTCGACGATAAGGCTCCCCATAGGAAAGCATAAGCGTAAATAAGGTTGACCACTTCTATCGGGGACCAAACATTACTGAAAATATGTGATTTTTCAACCATAGCCGTATTTCATCGTACCGATCACATCCTATTTCACAAGATTTTTAAAAATATTGCTTCCTATATATAGTTAGTTCACAAAGTTATACACTTGCATATAACATACTAAACAAGTTATACCATATTAGTAGGCACGTTATGGTTCCGATAGCTAAATTTCACAAAATGAAAATTCAACCATATGATATGATCAGTATACTTAAATACGGTTGTGGAAAAAAAATTCACTTGTTTTCGATAAAGTTTAGATCTCGATCCACATGGTCAAACCTAAATCAACGTCACTAATTACATGAAAACGTTCTTATCTACCCCTATATGGCCTATTTTGGTTGATTCTTCCACACACAAAACTCTCACATTGATGAGATCTAACCACCCATGTAAAAAATTAGGGACGTTCACTCTCGACGATAAAGCTCCCCCATAGGAAAACATAAGCGTAAATAAGGTTGACTGTTTATATCGGAGACCAAACATTACCGGAAATATGTGATTTTTCAACCATGCCGTATTTCATTGTACCGATCACATCCTATTTCATGAATTATGTTATAGGAACCACAACGTGACTACTAATGTGATGTAACTTGTTTAGTGAATTATATGTAAGTGTACGTCTTTATAAACCAACTATATTTAGAAGATAAAATTTTGAAAAATCGACCGTAGAATGTTATCAATATGATAGAATACAGCTATAGTGGAAAATTCAATCATATTCAATAATATTTGAACCCCGCTCAAGACGGTCAACCTTTTCAGCCTTGTTCAAAAAAAAAAATATTCATATGTAAATTTAATTACATACTCTGTTATTAAAACCAAAAAAAAATGTAATCAACTTGTTCCAACAAAAAAAAAACTCGTTTGTACGGTTTGTTTTCAATCTAATAAAAAAAACAATTTAATTATATTGGACAAAAGTGAATTAAAAGAAAATCGGAAATCTAAATAATTGTTTAAAAGATGGTTAAACAAAACAAAGTGCAGCCACATGTGGTTACATGGCTTTACCACTATTAAGTGTTAACAACACGTGTCCTTATCTTTAATTGGATAGGAGAGAAATTTTCTCCAGAACTAAATCCTCGGAGACAGATGAATCCTCTTTTATTCTCTTCTGCAAAGCTGACCTAATGACATATTCTTTTGATACTCTTCCATCGTCACCAGATCCATGGACTTCATTGATATCAATACCATACTTCTTCGCAAGGTTCCTAACGGGAGGTGTGGATAAAACTCCACCTATGTTTTGTACACCAGATCCAAATCTGAAGAGATCAATCATTGGAAGATATGTGGAAAAGACCCAGAGCTTCGCCGAAGAAGCAGCCAAGAAATCAGAGTTCACCACCTCCGTCAAAAACTCAAAATCTTCCACTTAGTACCTTTTTTCTACTGCAATTGTGCTGCATCTTCAATAACCCGGTCCTCTTCTTCGGGCGACTTCGTCTCTCAACATGAAACACGACTTCTATGAACGGGAATAGCATATGAGAGAAGTAGACGGAGAGAGGTATGCTGTGTGGAAAAGAAGAATATGGAAGAGAGGAGGTATGCGGCGAATTTTTCAGCTAGGTTGATATTTAAATTGCACGAGAAGAATGGTAAATAATGTTTTAACCCCCCCTCCTCACATAACGGAACCCATCATCACCGTCTACTAATTACCGCCACGTCATTTTTTTTTCCGGGTACGCCGCGCACCCGGATGCTCTCTATACGCTCTCCTTTCTTTCAGTAATGGAGTAATAGATGGCAGAGCTGTAGGGAAGGCATATATTATAGCTTTATTGTTTTTTTTTTTGTTACAGCATATATTATAGCTTTATATCTTTATATCTGGTTTTTTTTTAAGCCTAAAGCCTAAGTCGTACATGATGATTGATGATTTTGTCACAACGTATAAAAAACTACAAAAAATAATAGATTCCACACTTAGGGCGCTGTTACCAACTCGACGACTTTTAGATAAAGAACAACTAATGTTGGTACGAATTTTTTTTAGATTTAAACATTCTTTAGGAATTTAATTAGCTAATTTAGCTTTACCATATGATCGTGTTTGTTTACTAGTTTGAATTGGTAAAGATCGTATTCTGCACATATCATTCCATAAAAAAAATTCATAGTTCTTTTGGAAGGACTAGCTGCAGCAACCTTTGACTTCACAAAGGTTTACAAAGGAGTCATAAAAACTTAGGTTGCGATGTTGCTGTGAAGAGGGACTTATGCACAATCTGATCATATCTACTTTGAAGATCTTCATCAATGAAGTTAAAATCATTAGACGCTTAATACATAGAAATGTGGTGCAATTCATCGGATGGTGTCATGATTAAGGCAAATGCTTGCTTCTTTACCAATACATGCCATACAGCAGCCTTGACACACATCCATCCATTTGGTGGAAGGAATCCTCTCTGTGGGATGTCAGGTTCACAATAGCTTCAGGCTTGGCCTTGGCTTTTCAGTACCTACACAAAGATGCAGGACTGTGTGTGCTTCACAGGTACATCAAATCAGGTAATGTAGTGTTGGAAAATGATTTCAACACTACGCTTGGCGACGTTGTTGAAGACTGATAGAATGGCTGTGCTAGGCAATTTAGGCTACATCGCACCAGAGTATGCAAACCCAGGGAAAGCCAGTAAAGAATCGGACATGTTTAGCTTTGGAGATGTAACCTTGGAAAATGGGTGGAAGAAGAACTTGCAAGGATGGAGATCACCTGATTCATATTAGTCCGAGCCATTAGAGCAAGATAAAATGTACCTGTGGTAGATAGAAATGGAAACCCATCCAAACCAAGTAACATAAACTTGCAGTTACCTTTCTCTTGTTGTAGGAACATCAAGAGTTTTCCCACTACTAGCCATGGCTGACCTGCCGGGCATCAAGAGCCTACTTTCCTTCCCTGTTTGGAGTTAATTTAGAAGAAGCAAAGTGTGCCTCCCAATGCTTGCTTGTGGCAAAAGGCAAGACTTACAAACGTGCACTGCATAGTAAATAGCATATGCTGCATGTAAGTCTTTTGCAATGCGAAATATGTATACTATATTGAAGCACAAGATGTTAAGAAATCCAGTTTAGCTAAATGGAAAACCAAAAGTTATATATCTTTCGGTTGAGTCTATTCATAAGTTGATTTAGAAAGAGAAGCAACCGTATCTTATCTCAGAAAACTAGCACAAGCTTCTTACATTTATTGGTCAATAAGCACAAGTTAGTATTATCGACTCTTGGAAACTGTCCATTCATAACTAAATCTAATGAATTATTCATCTGTACTACTTTGATATAACATATGACTCATGTTACTGATCAAGATAACAGACCAGATGATGAAAGGTGTCCATGATGTAAAAGAACATAAGAGATCGAGAAAGCAAGGTAACTGCAAGTTAGATGGTTACTTACTTGATGGTTGATATAACTTGTTAATACTAATAATAGCAGTATTAGCCTTGCATTTATCCCTTGAGACACATGATGTTTCAAAGCAAGACAGTGTCCTCTAAATATCTTCACTCTTCAGCAGAGTAGTATTCATCCTCACCGCCACCACTTGTGCTTGGTGCTGCCTCCGGTATTCCCTTTACGATAGCACTACGTTGTTCATATGCTGATTTGTCTAAATCACAATCCACAGGTTCTTCCATGTAAAGAGAAATGCTGCTGTTGGCTTGATTCACTTTACTGATCATCTCTTCCATGTCGTGCTTGTACAGTGCATAGGCCCCAGATTTCTTCACCTGCAAGCATCTGTTGTTTCCTTCAGCTCGATTGACTTCGAAAACAAACTTAACCTCATTGCACATGTCTTCCAGACAGTACTTGGGTTTTAAGAAACGCTTGTGTAAAACAACAAAGTAAAGGTGGTCTGCAACAATTTGTTTTATGCTGAAACCAACAGCTGACACGCCAGAACTGTATCCATTCCAGGTACAAGTGATTTCACTTGTATCAGGGTCTAACTCATCGTCTTCAGGAACGGCAGACTGATCGTCTTGAGGTACTAATAGTGCACATACAGCAACACCAATAAACTTGCTGCTATTACTTGGATCCGAATGTAACTTAGCAGTCACTGAGTCTCCCAAACTTTGATTGCTGAACCACTCAAAAATTTCACTTCCAGGAATTACAAAACTGAAATAGTAAAAAGAACAAGGGGTTTCCTGCATGCAGCATATGAGATCATATCACAACTACTGAAGGAGAGAGAGAGAGAGAGAGAGAGAGAGAGAGAGAGATACCTCAAGCAACCGCTTCAGCAGTGAATACAAGAAATAGCTAGAATCTTGATTATCAGCTGTACTCGAGCAATTTGTTGAAACGAGCAAAAAACTCAGTACTCTGCACACATCTTGTGGATGTGGAAACATTTGTAACGAGGTACAATTGTCGGTTCTCAATGATAAATTGTCATTTAATGGGAGGTCTGGCAATTTTTGAAGGCTTTTGCAATTCTCCACATTCATATATTCAAGCTTAGAAAGCAAATTAATGCTTGCAGGAAGGCTGACAAAATTGTTTCCTCTGAGCAGCAAGCGCGTTAAGGAGGACAGAGAACCAATAGAATTCGGAATATCTCCTTGACCGAGATTACAGTCATTCAGATCTAATGTCGTCAAAGAAGAGAAATGCTCTAAAGAAGGCAACAGAGGACTATTCAAAGGATTCCTCCTTGAAAATAACCCAAAAAATGATAGCGAGAGATTCCGGTTAGAAAAAAGGGAGTATGGCAGCCCTCTAGTAACAATTCCACTCAAATCAAGCTCCACCAAACTCTCACTGAAGTGTTCAATTGATGAAGGTAGTTTCTCAATAGCAGTCCCACTTATATAGAGCTTTGATAATCTGTTCATTTTCTCTCCAAATTCTGGAATCATTTTCAGACTAGAGCAGCCAAATACATCAAATGTTTCAAGAGATTCCATCTCTAATTTACTTGGGAGACTCTTAATACTCTTGCAGTTTCTGAAGTTCAAAATTTTGAGTCTATTGAGAAATGCAATGGATGGATGAATATGAACTAAATTCGTACAACCTTCAAATACCAACTTCTCAATGCTTTGAATACCTGTGAAATCGGGGGTCCTTGTCAACTTTATGGAGTAACTAAGATTGATAGATTTCAACTTGCCCAAGTGCTGTAGAAAAAAATGAAGAATGGTAGAAGAATCAGCTTCCATGCATGAACTTTAAAGTTTCAATTATGCTTTTGCAATAACAGATATTCAATAACTTACTTTTACTCCATCCCATAGGTGATCGATATTGCTATGCGCCAAACTAAGTTCAGTAAGTTCATCCGGTTGAAAACCTGGTGGGAGAGTTTTTGAAGGATACCAACTCCATTTCAGAAATCTCAAGGCATTAGGAAGACTTATGGGGCCAAGGGAAAGCCTCAAATTATCAATGTAGAGCAGCTTCAGTTTACACATTATTGAGAAGGCTTCAAGATTCCAATCAGCTGCCTCTTCTAATTCGTCCAACTGTAAGAATATGCCTTCGATGACCTTTGTTCCCTGATAATTGAAAATATCAGATAAGTTAATTCCAGAATCACCTATGTATGTATCATGTATTTATGTTACAGAAAACTATAATGGTGTCCATGCTAGGTGTTTAAAATCTTACCGTATTATTTTTGAACACATGAAAAATGTCTTTGCGAAGCCACAACCGACTGCGTCCACCAGGCTCTTCACAGCACTCTCTTCGAACAATTTCACGTCCCATTTCTTCTACCATTTCATGTATTTCTATTTTGTTTTCTAGTACAATACTTAAGAGACATTTCTCAACAAGAACATCTATTACAATACGAGTGCAAAAGTCAGAACTGTATACTTGTTCAATCATAAACTCATCGTAATACAGCCTGTGGAAACATGCAATATCCAGAAAAACTTTCTTTTCCATCTCATCAAGTCCATCATAACTTATTTTCAATATCTCGAAGACTGATGCGTTGGGAAGTTGTTCTAGTTTTCGCAATGTAGACCTCCATGCAAGTGGACTTCTTTTATACAAGAATGACCCCAAAGTTTTGAGAGATAAGGGAAGACCTGCAGCATACATAACAAAGCTCTTAGAGTATTCTGCATAATCTTCTTCAGGCTCATTTTTTCTAAAGGCTTTCCAACTAAAGAGCTGGAGAGCTTCATCACCGTATAACCCCTGCAACTCATATGGTGCTTCTATACCATGGGTGACTAGTATCTGTCGATTTCTAGTTGTAATGATGATTCTACTCCTCAAACCAAACCAGTCTTTTTCTCTCACCAAGGTTTCCAATTGCTCTACTTGATCCACATCGTCAAGAACTAGAAGAACTGCTTTATTACATACACATTCCTTTATCCTAGTCATTCCATAATAAACATCCCATACTTGAACTTTTTCTTTCATGATTTGGGAAAGTAATTGTTTCTGCAAACGAACTAGGCCGTCTGTTGCAGTTGCAGACACCGCTCTGACATTAGCAAGAAAGATGCAAACTTCAAACTGATGAGAAATTTTCTCATACACCATTCTAGCAAGGGTGGTCTTACCCACCCCACCCATCCCCCATATCCCTATAAACCGAACATCATTTGCTTCTCTATCTAAAAGAACATCAATGTCCTCCAGCTTATTTTCCATTCCTACAAACTCCTCTGAAGAATAGAATACTGAAAAAGTAGGATGCACTTTGGTCCACAGTTCCTTAATAATTTCATTGATAAGCTTTGTCTCATACCTAAAACAAGAATGAAACAATTCCATGGTAAATATATAAACCTATTAAACACAAAGTTCATTGGTAAGAAATAACTGAACTACAGCACATGTCCTTGTGGAAAACCTTAATGTTTTCTACTAGTCAGATCGATCTAGTAACTGGAGCTCTAGATAACTAGATTGCATTTTTCAGAAAATTGGTGAATTAAGTGCAGAAGTGTAGAACACGCCTAGTATATAATGTAATAAAGATCAAGTAATAACTTGTGTTCAAGGGTATCAAGACAATTTGAGCATCTTCATCTGTAGTAAACAGGACAAGATGAGAAATTATAATTCAGCTATTATAGTTCGTTCATTGAGGCTTTACCTGTAATCCTTGGAATTCCACCCAGCGAGATTAGCCACTTTTGACAGAGCCTTCCTCCACGCATTTACTTCCTTACTATCTTCTCCAAACTTCTCTTCATGTTCACCAAACGCTTCAGCAAAACTACCTCTTTGATGTCTCACATGAGAAGGGTCGACCTCATAAAAGATCGGCAGAATCGTCCCCCTCTCTTCCATGCACTCGAAAATCTTACACAGTTCAAGCAAGCACCAAGTGGAAGAAGCATAGTTTGGAGATAGAACCACGATAGCAAACCTGGACTGCTCGATTGCTGAGATGAGCTCTTGGGAGATCGCTGTGCCTCTTTCAAGTTCAGGGTCGTCTCTGAAAGTCCTGATTCCTCGCCACCTCAGCTTGTCGTATAAATGGTCTGTGAAGCCCTTGCGGGTGTCTTCGCCTCTGAAGCTCAAAAACACGTCGTATTTCCATGGGAAAGCTGAACCAGAAGTGGAGGCTTCAACTTGGGAGTCAACTTTGGTCTTCATCGCCGTTGGAAACTGATTCAGAACAGTTCACTTTTCAAGCACACGATCACTAGAAGTTATCAAACTCCACGTACAAGAGAGGAAACCGTGAAAGGCATGGAAATGGAAGACAGACTGAGCAAGGTAAGAGGTTTCGAAAGCTGAATATGGACAAATCTGAGAGGAGTTTGACTTCGTTAAATTGAAACTAAGAACATGGGGCGCATCGATTAATAATAATAATAATTCTAAACAAATAAAATACGTGACAAAGCGGAAGAGACGGATACGGTGCACGGCTAGGCGGTCGATGCTTAGTGGGCCAAAGCGGGATGTGGGGTCCACTCTTTAAAATGAATAATTAGTGCGGATTGGGTTCTTTGCGGGCTAGGCGGATATGATTCGCGTCTAGGCGGTGGCTGTGTTAGTGGGCCAAAGCGGGCCGGGGTGGTCCCACCCTTTAAGAAAAGATACGACTTGTCGTTAGTGTAAGAAACTGAAACGCCTTCGTCTTCTCTGCACAGTCGATCTCTTCTGGAACTGAAAATGAAGAAGGGCTGAAGGGGTGCACATGACATCAAAAATACATCCAACTCATTTCATAATTTTCTTTTCGTTACATTCAAAACATAAGACAAGCTAGAGAGAGAGACAGAGGTGTCTTAGCAGCGAACTACATCAGACGCACTAGTATCTGGTTCTATATACTTCGAAGTTCGAAGAACCATCATTGTAGAGGCACAGGATGTTTTAACTTTTAACGCAAGACGGTTTGTTAAAGTTTCTTCACTCTTCAGCAGAGTAGTACTCATCCTCACATCCACCACTTGTGCTCGGTGCTGCCTCCGGTGTTCCCTTAATGATGCCACCACCTTGTTCATATTCTGATTTCTCAAAGCCACAATCCACCGTATCTTCCATGTAAACAGAATTGCAGCTCAGCTCTTCCATATCGTGCTCGTACAGTACACGGACTGCACATTGCTTCACCTTCATGCATCTCTTGTTTCCTACAGCTTGAGTGGTTTCGAAAGCGAACTTCACCTCATTGCATGTGTCCTCAAGAGAGTTCCCAGGTCTCCAGAGATGACTGTCCAGAGATGACTGGATAAAACAACTATGAAAAGGTGATCTGAAACAATTTGGGTTACAACGGAACCAAAACCTGACAACACTTTAGAACCATCCCATGTACATATGATTTTATTTTTATCAGAATCTACATAATCGTCTTCAGAAACCGCAGACGGATTGTCTTGAGGTACAAATAGAGCACATACAGCAACCCCAATCCACTTGTAGCTATTATTTGCATATGAAGGTAAATTCATAGCTACAGAGTCTCCTACACTTTGATTACTAAACCACTCAACAATTTCACCTCCAGGAATTACAAAACTGAATTCCTCAAAAGAACAAGGGGTTCCCTGCACCATAGAAACCATCATATCACACAACAATTGAAGGAGAGAAGGGAGAAAGGAAGTCGGAGAGAAGAGCTTACCTCAAGCAACCGTTTTAGCACCGAATATATGAAATAACAACAATCTTGATCACCAACCGTGTTCAAGCAATTGATGCAACTGAGCTGAAATTCCAATAAGCTGCACGAAGCTGGTAGATCTAGGAACACTTGTAAAGAAGTACAATTGTCCATTCTTACCTCTAGTCCCTCAGTTGATGGAAGGCCTGGCAGTTGTTGTAGCCTTTTGCAATTCTCCACAACAATTTCTTTGACCTTCAAAAGCAAATGAATGCTTGCAGGAAGGGTAACAAAATTGTTTCCTCTGAGGTCCAACTTCTCTAAGGAGGACAGAGAACCAATATCATCTGGAATTGCTCCTTCACCAAGATTACAGTTTTTCAGCTTTAATGTCGTCAAAGAAGTCAGATGCTTCAAAGAAGATAATAGAGGACTCAAAGGGTGAAGACTATTTCTTGGAAATAGGCCAAAAGATAATAATCTGAGATACTGCTTAAGAAAGGGGGAGGATGGCAGCTCTCTTATAACAATTCCACACAAATCAAGCTCCACCAAACTCTCACTCAAGTGCTCATATGATGGAGGAAGTTTCTTAACAGCAGTCCCACTCAAAGAAAGCTTTGATAATCTATTCATCTGCCCCAAAAATTCTGGAATTACTTGCAGTTTTGAGCACCCAGATACATCAAATGTTTCAAGAGATTCCAGTTCTACTTCACTTGGGAAACTCTTAATACTTTTTGCAGTTTCTAAGGTTCAAAATTTTGAGCCTCTTGAGAAATGCAATGGATGGATGAATATCAACTAAATTTGTACAACCTTCAAGAACCAACTTCTCAAGGTTTTGAATACCTGTGAAATCTGGGGTCTTTCTCAACTTGACTGAGTAACTAAGATCGATAGATTTCAACTTGGCCAAGTACTGTAGAAAACATGAAGATTGGTAAAACAATCAACTTCAATGTATGAACTTTCAAATTTAAATATATTTAAGCAATATATAGCAGATATTTAGTAACTTACTTTAGTTTCATCATCATCCCACAGGTGATTGACATTGCTATGGACCAAACTAAGTTCAGTAAGTTCATCTGGCTGAAAACTTGGTGGGAGAGATTTTGAAGGATACCAGCTCCAATTCAGAAATGTCAAGGCATCAGAAAGATATTTTGGGCCATGAGAAAGCCTCAAATTATGAATGTAGAGCATCTTCAGTTTACACATTTTAGAGAAACCTTCAGAATTCCAATTCGCCTCTTCTAATTTAGGCAAGTGTAAGAATATGGCTTCAACAGCTTCTGTTCCCTGTTATAAATCATAATAGATGAGTCAAGGAATAACCAAGTTTCATGTTAAATAAAATGACAGTGCTATCCAAGCTTAGTGAGTAAACATGTTTAAAATCTTACCGTATTCTTGGTGAAAACATGAAAAATGTCTTTGGGAAGCCACAACCGACTGCGTCCACCAGGCTCATGACAAGACTTTTCTCGAACAATGTCACATCCCATTTCTTGTATCAAATCATGTATACCTATTTCATTGTCATCTGAAACAGTTAAGAGACATCTCTCAACAAGAACATCTATTGTAATACGAGTGCAAATGTCAGAACTGTATAGTAGTTCAATTATAAACTTGGCTTGACATTGCGACGAAAAACATGCGATGTCCAGAAAAAAATTCTTCTCCTTGTCATCGAGTCCATTATAACTTACTTTCAGCACATCAAAAACTGTTCTGTTGGGAGTGTTCCTAAGCTTTTCCAATGCAGAAATCCATGCATCTGGACTTCTTTTATTTAAGAAAGACCCCAAAGTCTTAAGAGCTAAGGGAAGACCGCTGGCATAGCTAACAAAGCACCTAGAGAGCTCTGCAAAATCTTCTTCTGGCTCATATTTCCTAAAGGCTTTCAAACTAAAGAGCTTGAGAGCATCATCATCATTTAATCCCGTCAACTCATATGGTATTTCAATACCATGTGTGACTAGTAGATGTCGATATCTAGTTGTAATGAGGATTCTACTCCTCAAACCAAACCAGTCTTCTTCTCCCACCAACTTTTCCATTTGCTCTACTTGATCCACATCATCAAGAACTAGAAGAACAGCCTTTTTATATAAACATCTCTTAATCATAGTGACTCCACTATAAACATCCCATACTTGTACATTTTCTTCCTTCAAAATCTGTGAAATAATCTGCTTTTGTAGATAAACAAGGCCATGGGTTGTGGAAACCTCTCTGACATTAGCAACAAAGATGCGAACTTCAAATTGATGAGAGATTTTCTCATAAACTTGTCTAGCAAGGGTTGTCTTACCAATTCCACCCATCCCCCATATCCCTATAAAGCGAACATCATTTGTTTTTCTATCTAAAAGAACATTCATTTCCTCCAGCTTAGTGTTCATTCCGACCAACTTCTCAGATGAATCAAATATTGTATAAGTAGTGTCCACTTTGCTCCTCAGTGCTAGTAGAACGTCTTTGATTAGATCTGTTTCATATCTACAACGAAAAATACAACAAACCCCATGTTGAATATATGAACATATCAAGTACAAAATTACTGTTAAGATGGAACTGAACTACAACAATCACAGTGCTACGAAATATTGAAACTTCATGTGTCATTCAATTAGTTCAATGTAAGCGCACATTTGAAAAACTTTAAAACTTTGGACTATTCTACAACTTCTGAAAATTATTTTTGTGTCATTGATATCTCATTGAGGCTTACCTATAATCATTTGATGTCCATCCAGCGAGATTGGCCACTTTTGTTAAAGCATCTCTCCACCCTTGCACCTTCTTGCTGTCTTCCTCAAACTCTTTTTTATGTTTATTGAACGCTTTAGCAAAGCTACCCGTTTGATATCTCACATGAGACGGGTTGACCTTATAAAAGATTGGCAGAATTGCACCTCTCTCTTCCATGCATTCAAAAATCTTACACAGTTCAAGCAAGCACCATGTGGAAGTAGCATAGTTTGGAGAAAGAACAACGATCGCTGACCTGGATTGCTCGATTGCTAAGAGGAGCTCCGGGGAGATGGGTGTGCCTCTTTCAAGTTTTGGGTCGTCCCTGAAGGTTCTGATTCCTTGCCGCTCCAACTCCTTGTGTAAGTGATCTGTGATGCCCTTGCGGGTGTCTGTGCCTCTGAAGCTCAAAAACACGTCGTATTTCCATGTGAAAGCAGAACCAGTAGAGGAGGCTCTGAGTTCGGTGCTCAACGCCATTGGAGAGTGATTGTTTCGTGAGATTTCTGCTACGAAGACACAATCACTAGAAAAGAAATTGTACACAGATCGAGAGAAAGAGGAGTTCAAGAAGAAATGGAAATGTTTGGAGGGGAGAAAGAAGAAGACGATGATTTTGACTTGGCGATCTTTCACTCTCTTTCACCATCAAACTTGTCAGGTGTACCATGTATATTATTTTGATATATGTTCATCGATACCCAAAATCATTTGTCTAATTCATCTAATACCAAATCAACTGCAGACCATTTCAACCTTACGAATGACTCATTGCACCCTAATATCCTATTTTGCTCTCATTTCTTGTCTCAAGGATATCATTCCCATTTCATGAAAGTAACCTCAAAGGTAACCGCGGGTACGTATATGCACATTTATCCATCGACGCTGGTGCTTGTTAGTTTGAATTCCTTGCTTAGCAAAGGGAGTGCATTTATTGGAGCAAAATATGTGGCAGTTATCGCCGTCCTCTAATCGCCGGTGCTACCTTTTTCTCCTTCTCCTAGTCAGAGGCGGATTGTCACATTTATGTACATCATACTTCGATTTTCTACAATCAAATCCTATGAAGGATCGAGCGAGAGACTCATTTCAACAAGGAAAAACCTTTTCTATCCATTCTTGGACGGACTCATATTTCTCCTTCTCCTAGTCATAGGAAGATAACAGAGTAACCAAAAGAAAATCCATTCTTGGATAGTTGGATCAAGCCCAACAAAAGTACAGGCTCTTCTAAGCTGCTAGGCCCAAATATTAGGAAAGAAGCATTGCCCACAGCCCACATAACAAGGTTTTATGTTCAGAAACCGAATCTTATACAATCTAGCACTCTTTTAGATCAGCAGCCAGCTATGACCACGAACAAGTATGAGACTATGAACAAGAATCAATTGTTTCTCCGAATCCAAATCAAAATCATTTGACAGCGGATTTAGCTAAAATGCAGATCCTAACTTGTAATTATCGTATAAAAATGAGTGATCACACTTGACGGATAGCTTAATTAGCCCACTTGATCGATTCATCCCCTTCCTCTATAGCAAGCACCTCTCTGATGCACATATATGGATAAGAAATATCAATGTATCATTCACAAAAGAACTGTATATTGGAAGAGATCGTTCATGATAAGGTAATACTTATCTAGTTATCTTCAAAGAGAGGTACGTAGGGCCTATATAAACCTGTAAATATCGTCCAAAAACTACACCGAAAGAATCAGATTTTACTGCCCAGAAACATTAAAGTTATCTTGATGAAGCAGCTGCGATCTAACTTTCAACACTGCATGATAGGACGGAATATTTGTCCCATCTGCAAGGGAGGATGAACTTACTGCAGACGAAGAATCTTCAGTACCTCTATACGCAAAGTGCCTGAATTATTGGTCCTCTCTGACTCAGATCACACACACACATATACCTATATATAGTGCTTAATCTGTATCTTTCTTTTAGCAGGAGATAATGCATACAAGTATAGAAATGATAATCGATCATGAACCGAAAGACAGAGAAACCAGTAGCGCAGGCACGCGGCAAAATTAAAATGAAAAATCTGAAAGTGAATGAGGTACCAAAGTTTGTTTGGTGATCCCCACAGAAGTGGCCGGGCTCTTCCTCTTTGTACGTAAGAAACAAGACAAGTACTCTTTTTGATACGAACTTAGAATTGCATTTTAGCATTATGTATCACAATTTCTACTTTTCATATACAATGTACGTACATAGTACAAAGTTAGGAATATATATGAGCGTGCTTTGTTACGTGAAATATGTATATTGCATCACTTAATAATGAGAGAGATAGACCTATAAATTAAAGAAATTAAAGGTGCAGCTATATATTCCACCACCGTGTCATTTTTTTTATTCACCATACTTACTCATTTCAATCACCTACATTTTATATTGGGGTAATAGCCGCACCCTAAAAAAACGAATTTGGCTTATCTACTTATTAGATTTATGTTGCTTGGATTTGCTTTGATGACTTCTAACCATTAGATTGATTACAATTTGATGACTTATATCCATTAGATTGAGTACAATCTAAGATCACTATGTCATCCTTATGTCATCCTTACTTCATTTAATAGTTATAAGACATCCAAGCAACTTAAATCTAAACAGATAATCCAGATCCGAAATGAACAGTCGACTAACCGTTTCAAATGGCTCCATCTTGGCAAGATTTTTTTGTAGGAATTAGTATTATTATTGGTGATATATATCGATCTCCTCCAATCACTCGATGACAAGCAATGGTATGGGCAAACCTTGTAACGATATAAGCCTTTATAACAAAACAGAACAGAAAGAACATGATCGAGAAGAACCGCAGCTCACTACTATCACATTCACAAGAACCTAGCTTATTGGCTAAAGAACTTGAAAAATTCCTTTGTAATTTACATGACAAATTTCGCCAATATAGAATTGATGCTTCTGCCACTGTGGCATGTGACGTGGGCTTGTCTTCTTGAGGGGATTTGACTAGGGCGGGCACCCACCCATCACGTGGACTAGCCGGCGTTGCCCCTCTATGGGAGCCTAGTGCCGTTGTTACAGGACAAAGAAATAGTCACTTACAATCTGCTCTAATCTCCTCTCCACCAATTATCATCCATCTCCCACGTGGGACTACTCCTCTCCCCCACCCCACTCATCTTAGCTCGATCCCAGGCTCCTCTTTTTAACCCTACTTCTGCTTCACTTCTTCTGTACTGGTTTTGATCGATCAAACTTTCTAACTCATCATACTACACAGCTCTCTCTGATTACCTTACACTGTGGCAAACATCGATCCGAATCCTCAGGTCTCGATCACATACAGTCTCCCCCAGCTGTTTCCCACCTCGAGTATTCGTTTAAATTTACACTCAGCTCTCTCTCTCTCTCTCTCTCTCTCTCTCTCTCTCTACTGATCTATCAAGATCACACAGCTAGCTAGATAGAAGCAGAGAGACATCGATCATGGGAGATTCTTCTGCTTCATACATACACCTGGTAACTGATCACTGTCGGATACTGCTACAAGCTTTTGGTTTCTGGTTGATCTTTCTTTTTTTTGACCTAATGAATTGTGAAAACAGGTGCAGCACCTGATAGAGAAGTGTTTGATCTTCCACATGAGCAAAGAAGAGTGCATGGAAGCTCTGTCTAAGCATGCAAACATCACACCTGTCATCACCTCCACCGGTTAGTCTCCTCTGATCTTCTTTATTCGATTCCTTTTTAAATCATCACATGCACGAATAAGGAACCGCGAAGGTATATATACCAGAGAAAGAAGTTACTGTGCAAATTAACCAGGGTTGTAACTAATTAGGGTAACGATCATCGGCTGTTGGGGACTCAAAGATTCATTCCACAGTTCACGTAAATGATATAGCCATAGAACCTTTGCGGCTAAGCAGAACAATTTTGTCATGAAATAAAATAAATATCATCAGCTCCAAAATAATATCATCAATAAGCTAGCCCTACTAAACTATGATCTTCAATAAGTTTTGAAGTTAGCTTCAAAAAAAAAAAAAAAGTTTTGAAGCCTCTAGCTGGCTCAATCAATCCGATATTGGATTCGTACAACGAAAGCTTTCGAAAAGGCAACTCTTCAATACGTTTGATTCCTTAGGAAGTAGGCGCACTGTTTCGATTGCTAGTAAAAATCAAACACTATGTAATACTTTTTCCATTACTTAGCCGGTGAAAAGCATAAACAAGCTCCTTGTGCATGCGACTGTGATCTTACCTTCTGTTATGATCCATCAGGCGTTTAAACCCTGATATAAATGAAATACTAATACTGATCATCATGAATGTGCAGTGTGGAATGAACTGGAGAAAGAGAACAAGGAGTTCTTCGAGGCGTATGCAGTGTCTCAAAACAAGAAAAATCAAATGTCTGAGGAAGAGACAAGCCAATTGATCCAAAAGATAATATCGGATTCCTCCAAAGATTCAGACGACTAGCTAACATGCTATCGATAGCGATCTCACCTTGGCTTCTGGTTGGTAGAGAGCCTTCAATATATCTATATGAAGCCAAACTATTCGTATCCCCACCAGATCCCTACCCCAATAAGATCAACAACAGTAGCAGCATTGATCATATATATGTAGTCTGATTTGCATGAGGTCCCCTACCCGTAAATATATTGTTCTTCTTAAACGAAATAATAATAATACGGAAGCGCAGGGATCTGTATATTTCAAATTGGTCCCTCGGTTTGCTCTTCAAATAAGGCTTCATTGCCATTTGCCAACATGCTTCGTCTTTAGCATATTGTATTTTGCATCAACCAATCACTACACCTGGCCTCGCCCGTGTTCTTATCATTTCAAGGAGTTCTATATCATTGGAATCAAACAAGGATTCGAGGTTGTAGCATTCCATCAGTTAGAAGTGAATTTGTTTGATAATGAAATGTGTTCTCTTGTTCTTGTCTTGCATGATTATATAGAAGCATCTCGATGTTAAGTTTAGGGTTGTAGTTATTTTAACAATCTGAATCATTTGATCACATTTTGTGTTGGTACGTACGTTCTTGATTTGTGGCAAGTTAATTAATTAATTAACATGTGAATTACATGCAATTATTTGATAATGTACTATTTGTATAATGTATATTAATGTACTATATATTTGTACTCATTATAAATTATATACGGCATATATACATATACATATACATATATACATGGACCCTTTCGCTATGAAATATCATGTTTTTGCCCCCCCCCCCCCCCCCCAAAAAAAACTATTACGTGCACGTTTATGTGACTTGTGGCGAAATTGGAATTTTATCATTACAGGTATGTTTTTTTGGCAGCATCATGTCGACTAACCAAATTTGATCATCCCCCCTTTAACAAAAATCAACAAATATGGGATAAGATGTACTGTCTTGGAATAATTTCGTACGAGTATACATTGTATGGTAGAGCTACATAGCCATATATGTATGGTAGATATTCATTTTAGTAGAGTGTTCTATTGTAGCTCTTTTTGTGAGTTTATCGTGGTGTGCATGGTGGGTCAAGACCTAGAAAGTTCGTGTTCGACAAATATGATTTGAAATGTCATCATGCCTTGTCTTATAGCAAATGTGTTTATATGATGTTATTTGTTCATACTTGAGAAGTTATAATGAATGAAGCAAATAATGTGGGGACTGTGTTATGCTTTCGTCCTAATCATTCCCTTTTCTTCTTCTTCTTGTTATTGATTGTTTGTTTGCTTGTCTTCTTTTCCTCTAGTTCAATTTTTCCCCAAAATCTCAACTCGGATTTCAAGAACAAAGGTAAGCAAGGCCATTTTTACTACTAATCCGGCCTTGGAAGGAAGAAAATGGTCAATTTCTTGCATGAACAAGAGTGTTTGGAACCTTGGATCGATGATATGAGTACGTTGTCATATTGATCGACGCGTATACGAATACATTGTTTTATACTACAAATTCCGTATACGGATCCAATTTAAGCTGGTTTGCATCATTCCTTAGCTTGTGGTTTAGTGATGCCCTCGAATAACAACACAGGATGTTGATGCAGCACTCATTGAGATATGAGTTCTGAAAGCGTCTTGACAAAAGCATACGAGGTTGATGGAGAATGTGACAGAAAGTGGCCACCAGACTGCTTATTGGGCCCAGATTAATTTGGCCCAATAACATGGATGAAACTGATCCAGAGACTTTGCAGTGTTATCAAAATACAAAGGAATACAAAATATCATAGCTGATGATAGAGATTTATTACATTTATTTAGGGATTGGGAAAGAATGACTAGTTTAGCCACCCTGTTGGACATTCATAGCAGAAGGCCAGAAGTATCACACATTGCTTAGTATAGGTAAAACTTCAACAGACCGGCCTTACAATCTAAATCCTAGCAGTTGAGTTTCTGCTCCCATCCTGCAATAATATATTGATCTTCGGGAGTGGTCTTCTCAAAAGATGGCCTTGACAACATCAACTACAAATTGATATCAGAAAACAATTAGAAAATGCATTTCAAAATTTCAAATCGTTCACTTAATCCTATTTCTCTAGATCGCAGAACAATAACATGGAGATCGAGAAGGAGAATCACATCCATTTCCAGAGAATCAAATTATAGTTGTTATCCTAAAGTATGGACATCATTCATTTGAACAGCATATATACCTCAAGGTAGCCACGGACATGGGTCAAATGTTCAGGGATTTCCCAGTTCTTGAAATGGGGAAGAGCCACCGGCACATGCAACAGTCCTGGTGTCAAGCTGAAATCAAGAGCAGTGACATCCTCTCCAGCAATGTATGGGCCCTGTTTATCTCAACCATATTAGCTCATATTACAGATCACAAAACTGTGAAACACCAGGATTATTATCATTTTAAAGGGTTCGTTTTGATTTCTTGATCGCGTACATTTTCCCTAATATGCTCATCGAATGCCTCCAGTTCATCAAGCAGAGCCTGTTCTGTCCCGTCATCGGGATCATCACTCTCGAGGAATGCCTCAAAGTTCCCAAAAATATTGCATCCCCTGCAAATTACCATACAAGTGATACAACGTACAGCATCAGAACATATCAATAAGACAATAATAATTCTTGATTTCATTTCCATAATAAAAAAAACATTTGAATCACAAAGCACCTATAAGGCCAGTGTGATCAGACGTTTTCATGCCAAAAATACATTAAACGAATCAAATAGGCTAAATTTCAAACATTTGAAGAATCGCAAAGAGTTGCAAAATTTATGTGCGAGAGAGAAAGTGCATACACTCCTACTAGATGAGGAGGAGTGTCGAGAGAAGGTTCAGGGTGAAGTTCCTCAATTATTCGACAAATCTCTTCAGCTTGAAGGATCCAATGGCCATGTTCATTCTTCATCGCAGGCAACTCTCTCGAAGGAATCTCGTCTATGAACCTATGAATCAAAATCAAAAACCCAATTCCTTAAATGATCATCCAAAAATATAAAGGAATAATGATCAGGCATTTGGATCCCTGTGTGATGAATTAAAAGTTCAAAACTTTTAGAAATACCATTCAGGCTGGTCATCCAAATTGATGAGGTTGTGCTGGTAATCTAATTCCTTCTCCTCCAAAGTGGCAACAACCCTGTGGCAGAAAGGACCTGCCCAAGAACCCTTTCGTCAAAAACCAATGAACTTGATCAAAACCCAGAAAGGAAATTAAAGAAGAAAGAGAGAGGGAATGTGAGCTTACAGTCTCCAAGAGTTTCAGGGTTACCTACAGCAGCCTTGGCACAAATCTCAACCACTTTTTATAGCAAATGAGAGTGAGAGTGGAGATCAAAGGGTGGAAGGGAGTGTGAGAGAACTGTTCAGGTAAAGGGTATATATAGAGTTATTATAGGTTGCTGTTGGCCTGAAACTTTAGAATCACAAACATAATTGGCCAGTAAATTATTCAGAAAAAAATAAACACATTATACATGAGGTTTGCTTGGGTAGAAAGAAATGCATTGGTAAAGGAAGAATTTCTAGAATCTTCTTTCTATCTCTTTTGGCTTATCAAACTACACCTTTAATTTGGGAATTGACATTTGCTATGTCCATTTAGTAATTTGGACTGTTGGGTCTTATAGATTATATTCATTATAGTCCCCTTACATGAGAAATTGAGAGCAAAAGAGGTAAATGATGAAATGCATGCTTGACTTGGCCAAGACCAAAGTAAATTGCATGTCCTTAGGGCAATATAGCAGACCTTTTCTTCTATCGCTTGTGTCGTTATTCTGTGATTTCTGTCTATCGATCTGGTGGCATTTCCCCTCTTTGTTGCAAGTGTTTAGGCTAATTTAGTGATCTAGAAAATGATTCTACGCTAAGCGTAAAGGCCGGGCAAGTCATCCTCAACACATGTTGGGCATATATATAACAATAACAACTTGTTAGGCTTGACGGCAACGCTTTTTGTTAGGCATGTGCGACGATCGTTCAATGTTAAGGTGTGGCGGTGGCGGGGTCTTTCAACTTAGATTGTGCATTTGTGTTCAGGCGTCAAATCTTTAAAGACTTGTGTTTAGCAGAGTGTTGGTTGATCAACAATAATTCGTTGCATATTAGGCTCCTATCAAGATGGCAACTCTTCCATTCTCTTTTTTCAATCATGTTTTTAGAGAGTCCAATAGAGCCACAAATAAAGTGGCTCTTAGATTGGGTTTTTGTTATCATTGGTATATATATGGTCCTGTTCTATGGGAAATTGAAGGTTGCATAGTCTCTTTGTAAACCCTTAAACTCTGATCAATAAAAACATCGTCTTTTATCAAGAAAAAAAAATAACTATGCTATTGTCATTTGAATAATTTTTATTTTTTCTAATAAAATATTCTTCAATAATATTTATTTGCATCTAAAAATTCAAGAAGCCATGCATAATTGCATATACTTATTTATGGCTCCCTTATTTACAATTAGAAACGTAATATAAATATAAACTGTCATGTGGAGACTCAAAATCTGAAACAAAATATGTGAAAACTATAGTGAAAATGATTCATAGTGATCCAGTTCACACTCATGACCCAAGATAACTCTTAACGATGACCAACCCTGAACTTGCTCTTAGCGATTGAGTTTTTGCTCCCATCCTGCAATAATATATTCATCTGCGGGAGTGGTGTGTCCGTAATAGATGAACTTGACCACATCTACTGCAAAATTGATATATATTAGAAAACAATTAAAAGATCAAAATTCCAAATCGTTCACTTTATAACACTAGACACTAGTAATTCCTGATAATCAAGTACTATGCAGAAAATAGATTCACAAACAGTACAGGAGATTTTCAGAGCATCAGCAGCACCAAAGTAAAGATAAATATTGGAACAGAAACATTGTCATACTTGATGAAACATGCATACTCGACAATAATAGTTGTTATCCTAAAGTATGTACGTCATTCATTGGTAACAGCATATATACCTCGCAGTAGGTACGAATATTGGGCATATCTTCAAAGAAATTATAATCCTTGAAATGGTTACAAGCCACTATAAAATTCACCAGTAATGGTACCACGTTTATATCAACAGCAGTGAAATCCTCTCCAGCAATGAATGGACCCTGTTTATCCCAAAGCATATATATTAGCTCATATTACAAACAAAACTACTGTGAAAGACCTTGATTTTCATTTTAAAGAGTATGTTTTTTCTTGATCTGAACACACGTACATTTTCCCCAAGATGCTCGTCCAATGCGTTCAGTTCTTCTTGCAGAGCCTGCAGTGTCCCATCATCGGGATCCTGGCTCTGGAGGAATCCCACAAAGTACCCATACAGATTCTGGAATCTATGTTCCCTGCAAATTACGATAGAAATCCCAAAAATAAAGTCAAGCACACTATTAGTACGACAACAACAGAACATAGCAATAATAATTAACTACAAAATATTGTGCAAATTAACAGTTCCAAAAAATTATGTGCTAGAAGAAGTGCCTACGCTTCAGCAAATTCATCAGGAGTTGCGAGACGAGGTTCAGGGTACCATTCCTCAATCATCAATAATTATCTGAACATCATCGACCCAACGGCCCTCATGCTTCATTGCAGGCACCTCTCCTGAAGGACACTCGTCTATAAACCTCTTATTTCGGAACCCAATTCCTTAAATGATCCAAATATATAAAGAAATGGTCGGGCATTTGGATCCCAGTATGTCATGAACAAAAGTTCAAAATTTCGAGAGATACCATTGGGGCTTGTCATCCAAGTTGATGAGGTTGAGCTGGTAATCTACGTCCTTCTCCTTCAAAGTGACAATAACCCTTTGGCAGAAAGGGCCTGTCCAAGAACTCTTTGTCAAGTTAATGAAATTTGATCAAAACCCAGAAAGGAAGTTAAAGACGAACGAGAGAGAGAGAGAGAGAGAGAGAGAGAGAGAGAGAGAGAGCGCTTACAGTCTCCAAGTTCTTCAGGGTTACCTACGGCAGCCTAGCTTGGCACAAATCTCAACCATTTTCGATAGCAAAGGAGAGTGAGAGTGGTGTGGAGATCAAAGGTTGGAGAGAACGAGAGAGAAATCTGTCCTTACTTTTAAGATGAGAAGAGAGAGACGTTGCTGGTGGTATTTCCCCTCTTTATTGCAGGTGTTTAGGCTAAATTAGTTGATCTACATTCTACAGAATTATCCTAGGCTAACCGAAAAGGGGAAATTATTATTTGTACCCGGAACACCACATGTTTTATGTTCCTCTTTAATCTCATTGGTCCACGTGTTTTGTTTTTATTTCTGATTTGTGTATTTAATTACTTTTTCTTTTTTTTTCCACCCCGTGCTGGTCCCCACATGAATCTGAGTTATATGATTGGTCGGGTACAACACCTAGCAGTGTCACGTGGTGTTCTGGGTACAGAGAATAATTACTCACCGAAAAGATCGGGGGGTTTGTCAGAAAAAAAAAAAAAAGTTTACACGTACATACGGCAAAACGTAATGTCCTACATATATTGACCCGATTTCATGAACGAGTGTCTTATATATGCACCATGTATTGTCCTACTGATATTGAGGTTTGACACTACTTTGACCCTGATGCAATAAAAGTTTATGTTCCAACAAAAAAAGTTAATTAGCGAATTGTATTAACCCAAACATTTTGAAGCAGTAAAGTTTGAAATACTTGAGGTCAAGTGTATTAATTAATTAATATTTCAGAAAGGTTGGCACCTGACCCTTTTGGAGCAACCCTGTGTAGGTGAAACCCTAGGGTACGGTTTCGCAAACGGTGGTGGCGGCTTTTCTTCCGAGAGGTTGTTTGTTCGTGTTTGGAGGTGACGAAGATAGGTGCGTGTGCGGCTTCGACGACCTGACAAATTTGGTTTGTGTCAAACAAAGACAAGCATGACTCATGGATTATGATCCTTGTGTACTGTTATTGTCCTGACTTAACAACCTTTAAGGTGTTAAGTTTTATATCACAAAATGTCTCAGTACAATTAAGAATGATCTACTCACTTATAAGTTATATTTTAATTGTCACCATCTAACGTGTGATCTCTCCTCTTCGACATTATCCCTCACGTGTAACCTAACTTTTTAGACCTACATGTGAAACTGATAAACAAACTAAACATGGCCGCCATGACAACCGAAAAGAGCCAAATCCTGACCCATGACAACCGAAAGAACCAAACAGGGCCATGACCCCTGAAAGAACCACCCGGGCAGATTGGAGACTCAACTAGAGTGGGACCCGCTCTAATACCAAGTCAAACAATGACAAACATGGCTCGTGGATCATCCTTACTGTCCTAACTTAACCAATTTAAGGTGTTGAGTTTTATATCACAAAATGTCTCGGTACAATTAAGAATAATTCATCCATTTATAATTTATATTTTAATTGTCACTTTTCCAATGTGAGATCTTTCATCTCTAACAGTTCTAGTCTTGTCGGGGTCAACGGTTGCCTTGGGTGGTCGGAGGCTTGGAGGTGATCTATTGAGTCGATCGCCATCAATTGGGTCTCGAGGTTTGGCTCTGGCTGTTTCTCGGTCTAGATCTTTGTAATGACTGCATTGATTATGGCAACTTGGTGTCGAAGACCCTGCTTTGGTTTGATTGAGATCGAGTGCGAATGCTTAACTCATTTTTGAGACGACGGTGCGGCGTTGGTGTTTGGCTGCGTCTGGTGTTTTGAGAGCAGGTCGAGTTCGAGCTTTGTTGATTACTGTTGGCTTTGGGTGAATGGGATTTATCAATCCATTTTGGTGGTTTCAAATATGATGGTGATGGGACAATGGGTGCTAGGCCGACCACCAGAAGGATCGACAACGGCAACATGTGCCTTTTATTTGGTGGCCTTAGTAATTGGGCCTGGGCTCAAGGTTTAGGGTTTGTATCTAGGTTTGACCCTTGTTTTATCTAGTGTTTTTGGGCCAGATAGACCAGGTCGCTTCTAGGTGTGACCTAGGTCATTGAATAAGTTGATGCTTGGTTTCATTCTGGTTTCTTCTCTGACATCATAATGTTAAGAAATTGTCCGCGGATATATATTTTTTTGTTTAATTCCTTATTAGTTGCATGATAGGTTGCATTTGTATTGTTATATCTTGGTTTTTAGGCCTATTCGGGCTTCATACGGGTAGTTCAATTTTGTCGCATCCCTTTGGGTGAGCTATTTCTGTGTAATGTAACTAATTTTTACTATATTAATGGATTGACGCCTCCATTACAAAAAAAAAAAAAAACTAGTTATTAGTCTAACTAATTCAAATGTGAATCAAAGCAAGAAAATTATTGTTTTGAACACAAAATATATTTAGTCAAATTAAGGTATAAGAAAATCATGCCATTATTATTATAGTTTGATATCATTTCTTTATAAAAACTAGACTAATCAAGAAAAAGTCTTTTAAGTACAATTATCGTACAGAGTATCATGTACGTGACCTGAGTCCTATAAATTTAAATGGTATTCTCTACTCATCTTTTGTTGGCCTGTGTGACTGTGTCATACATAATGCGATGATGAAGAATTGCTTTATTATCAAAATCCAATTTTCTCTCCTAAAAAAGAAAAATGTCTGCAACTTTTCGAGCTCCAACAACCTATAGTTAATCCCCAGTAAAAGTCAAACTTGATCATTTCTATCTGGTAACACACATATTCCTCTATTTCCACCCCCTCTTTCACTTCACCCACTCCTCCTTCCTCATTTTGATTCCCAAACATTTTCACTCGTGCCTCATCAATCCTCTGAGGCCTTCTTGCCTGAGCTAAGCAAACGCTGGACTGCTCTCTCATCAATTCCTCATTAAAAAGTTAAAAACCATATCTTCTTGGCGGGAGTTACGCAAGCAAGACAAAAATACTAATTTACTAATTGATCTCTATTTCCATAAACAAACAAAAACAAAATTTTGAAAAAAATAAACCAAAACGATCCCACCACCTCGCACCAAAGCCAAACCAACGCACATTCTCATTCATTTCTCTCTTTTTTCTGCATCAAACCCAAGAAGACACTCTGATTCTCTTGCTTCATTTTTGGTATCCAGGCCAAATACAGAATAAACCACCACAACATAAACCCAGAGTTTTTGTTGCTTCAAAGTTCAAACCATTTCCTTGCCCAAATAAGCAAAAGCTTTGACTTTGTTTGTTTTCCTTTAATATCTCGTTGACCCAGATTTAGGAATATACCGGCGTGTCATTTTCAATTTTTCATGGTTGATTCTAAACAAAGAAAGCCAGAAAGCTGAGTGATGAAGACATGAAGTTTGTTAAGTTGGTATCTGAAACCAAGTAAAGGTTGTTGCTTTTGGTGGTGGAATTGGATTTTGGGTTCCTAATCATCGTTTAAAGGTAAACCCTTTAATCAGCCCTCTTATTATGTTTCTTAATATTCTGGGATTGTTGTCTTATATGTTAATCTGATATGAAGTTGCTAGAATATGCATAATTTTGTTGGGTTTTGATTTTTGCGTGTGCTTTTGTCAAAGATGGGTGCTTTTGTTTTCAAATGATTCTGTTATTGGTTTTTGTTTTAATGAAAATGAGAGATGGTTGTAGTTGTACTGGCTGCTATGATTGTTATGTCAGTGTGTGTTTTTGAGGTTTACAGGTCTGAAATTTGTCTTGCATAATAATGATGTTGTGGCTCCATTTACTTAATTCACTTGAGCTTGGACCCTTTGTTGTTTGTTGTGCCAATGATTTGTATAGCAAAAGAAGCTGCCTTTATGATCTGGGTTCTGCCTCAAACTTTATTGTTCTGTAGCTATTAGGTCTGCAGAAACTTTGTTATGATCATATAGATGCTTGAACTTCGCAAATGGAATCTGTAAATCTGTTTCTTTTGTCTCTATTTTTGGTTTTTATATTTGGTTCTGTAAGTCTGTTTATTTTGCGTTCTAAGAAAATGATTAGAGAACATGTGAAAGAAATCTAGAAAAGGCTTTTGTTTTCTGGCCAAGTTCTTCTTTCTTATCTGATTGGATTGTGTCATGCTTATAATCGTATTGCACATTGATTGAAAAATCTTGGAATCATTTTCGTGCAGAAGAGGAGGTCCAGAAAGCTAGGAGTCTTCCATTGCCATCGGAGTCTTGTCCACTTTTTATATTGCTATTGATAGAAATGGAATCCACACCAATTTCACCAAGTGTTGTTGCAAAGTTAATGGGTCTTGTTGAATCACCACAACAACAGCCTGTCAAAAAAAGAAAAAGAGTACTATCTGAGAATTACTTTCGCCGAGTTGCTTCTATTGGAGTTAGAGAGAAATGTCATTCATTGAGGTTGGTAGTAGATCATCAAGATTATAAGGATGTCTTTGAAGTTGTAAGTCCACTAAAAGGGGATACTGACTTTAACCTGTCAGTTCATAAGGGAACAGAAAACTTGGGATTGTCAGAATTGAAGACAGAAGTGTCAAGGCAGGAGGAATTTCAAGTTTCAACAGAAAAATATGAATGTCTTGGGGAAGTTGGTCTTAATGGCTTACATAAACTTTCGAGGTCTCCATTGAAGTCAAATGGAAAAGGATGCTCCCCCAGTGGAGGAGTTGTTGTTTTGAAACCAAATCATGGAAAGGTCCACAGTTCTGCAAGATGTTTCCCTCCAATGAGTTCCCTTGAAGCTTATCAGTTAGTTGATGAGAAGTGTACAGAGTTTCCTAGTCCTAGCCATGGGAAGATACACCTTAAACGAATGGAACATACTGCAAAGGTACCAAGGCCAAGTTCCAGAGGTGGCATCTCCCTTGCAATGGCATCTGAACTCATGAGGTCTCCTTACTTGAATTTCTCTGATCGGAGGAACCAATACCAGTCTTTCTCTTCTTCAGATGAATCACATGTAGTCAGGAAATCCAAGGAGCAACTCTCAGCACAATGGAAGATGACTGCAAACTTTGAAGAGTATGGAAGGGCTAACCGTGGCATTACCATTGGGGATTTGCTTTCCATGCCTGTCCAGGAAATAGGGCCTAGAAATTTTGATTACAAGCTGGGTATGCATTTTCGGCCTAGAAAAAAGCCTGTTAGGCATGATCCTAAGGACCTGGACCTCAGTAAGTTTAGAGAACATCAAGATAGATACGAAGCTCTCTGTAGTGAGTGGCCTTTCACACCTAAAAAGTCTGTCAATTGGGCAAAGAGTAGGTCAAGTGAGTACAAATTTACCCAGAAGGATGGTTCGAGACCTATAAAGTTGCGAACCAACAATAAGAAATTTCAATCTATTCATAGCCTGATATCAGAAGGTAATCTTATGGTAGAAAATACTTACGTGGTTCACAATGATCTGCAAAATGGAGCTGTGCAGGAAGACAGTAATGCTAAAGATACTTCAGTCCAAAAGGTCTGTTTTTTTTTTTTCTTTCTTTAGAAGAGTCTTTTATTCTCTCTTGTATACAAGTTTTGTGCAGCAATGTACACCTTGAAACCGTTTTGTGGTTGCTTGAATATTATGGTTACCAATGCTGTCTTGTGATGCTTCCTAAAATGTGGTAAAACTGCAGGAAACGTTCATGAAAGTTGATGAAGAAAGCACCTTCCCTTTGCACTGCTTCACCGCATCAGATTGTATGGCAAGCTGGGAGGAAGTTTACCAGCCTAGTCCAGTTTCCGTTCTGGACCCACTATTCAGAAGAGAGAATACACCTTTGCCAGAATGTTTGGGGAGGATCAACGTTGACACCAGTGGTGAGTTTAATTTACTAGAAGGCCTTTTCTCTTTTATATCGCCATAACTTATGTGTCCATGCTTTGTTTGTGTTTTTTTTTCAAGTTGTCTATTTAAATCTGTTCTAACTTCTAAGTATGTTTATGCACCTTCATTTCTGAAATCAGAGTACTCTGATACATGCTCCGAAGGTTCTGGAATGATTGTGTCAAGCGACGATGACACTAATGAACGATCTGTGAGCGAGTATAAGGAAAATAATTCAGTGGGATCATTCAGAGTTGAAGAAAGTAGAGACTTTTCCTACCTTATTGATGTGTTAATGGAGGCAGGTTTCTATACTCGGGGAGTAGAAATGGACTGTGATACCTGGTGTTTTGAAGAATGCCCGATGAGCCTTTATGTCTTTGAGAGCCTGGAGAAGAAGTTTGGTGATCAAGTGTCTTGGAATAGGTCAGACCGGAGGCTTCTGTTTGATCGTATAAATGATGGGCTAATAGAGATTCTCCTGCCATCTATGGGTGAACTCATATGGAAAAAGCCCATCTCTAGAAGGATTAGAACTCAGTGTGGTCAGGAGATGATAGAGGAAGAACTGTGGATGTTGCTTGTTATCCAAGAAAAGGAAGGAATGGAAGCAAGAAAGAACTTGGAAGAGAAGCTGCTGAGAAGTGGAATTGGGAAGTTAGACTTGGGAGATGAAATTGATTTTATTGGTAGAGAAGTAGAGAGATTGTTGATTATTGAGCTTGTAGAAGAGCTTGTTAGCAACTTAGCACAGAGAGTTTGAAACAGCAGTGATCTTTTTTTTCCGATAATTTTTTTTGAAGAGAGTTACAGAAAAGATATTTAAGTAGATGTAGCTACAGTTTTGATCGAGGGGTTGAGAAAGAAATATGTATAGAATCAAATATATTTCTTCATACATGAGTGAAATCAGATTGGTTCTTATGAGTTCATGAATTGTTCTAATGAAACTTTACATGGATAAGGGTGATACTAACTGGATGGTTCTATCTGATCACTTGTTTTCATCTTTGTATCTGTTCTATCTGTCAAAACTGGATTTAACAAAACGAATTAAGAAAAATTGTCATGTTGGATTTCAGCACTCTTCCTGGTTTAAATCCCACCTAATTTATGAAGGGATTTGTATTGACACGAAGCAAGAGCCACAAAGATTTAAAATTAACTAGCTGAATTGTGTTTTTTCTGCAGATTATGAAGTTACAGATTTTTTAAGCACTAATTGCTGGTGTGTATCTGAGCCTTGAGCCTTGTGAAAGCAAGAGTGGATCTTTCTTAGCTGACCTAAACCTCTATACAAATTCAAACCATTCCTCTTCATTCAATTTCAACGCCTTTAGGTCTGAATTCTTAAGGACAACGTTAAGGTGCCTAGCTAACCAGAACACTATAACAGGAAAGATTTAGCACCTACTTCATTCCATCTACTCCTTTCAAAAGCTCAAGCTATATATGCATCTACAGAAACACATCCTTCAATCCATTATCCACAACTCTAAACAAGAAACTTTCCAACTTGGACATCAATTCCCTCACATTGTCACATGGAAGCTCACAAAATGTTCTCTGTCACCTACCTACTATTCCTCACCCTCACCATTTTCTCTGCCATCTCAGCACGAACTCTCGAGGAGCAACCACCGGTTCCTGTAGTCCCTCCGGTGGTGTCTAATATAATCAGCACACCTTCCATCAATGCTGTACCAGTAGTCACTCCTTCAGCTACACAGCCTGCCACAGTGGCTGATGACCACCATTCCCTAGTCTTCTTCCTGCATGACATTCTAGGGGGCACAAACCCCACAGCTAGAGCCATGACAGGGATAGTCAATAGCCCTGCAGTCAATGGTCAAGTACCATTTGCCAAACCAAATGGAGCAGTCCTGCCATTTAACAATGGGGTACCCCAGAACAAGAACAACAACAACAACGGTATTCTAAGCAACAACAACATCCCTTTTCTCACTGGACTCAGTGGAACTACCCAAAATGCGATACGAAACAATAACAATAACAACAACAACAATTTCATCAATGGTGGACAGCTCTTTCCAGGAGGCTCATCACTCCAAAACCTCATGTTTGGCACAATGAGTGTGTTTGATGATGAGCTAACCGAAGGGCATGAGCTGGGGTCTGGTTTGGTTGGCAAGGCACAAGGTTTCTATGTGGTGAGTTCTGAAGATGGTACTAGTCAGACTATGGCTTTCACTGCTATGTTTGAAAGTGGGGGTTATGCTGATAGTCTTAGCTTCTTTGGGGTCCATCGTGTGGCTGCTTCGGAGTCTCACTTGGCCATCATGGGTGGCACAGGAAAGTATGTTGATGCGAAAGGGTTTGCCATTGTTAAGACCTTCCCAGCTACCAATGAGAAACAAACTGATGGAGCTGAGACCTTGCTGCAGTTCATTGTTTATATTACTTACTAGTATATGGGATTCAGGGTGTTTTTCATTTTCAAGTTTGACAACAAATGTAGTTTGCATTACCTGTGATTTGGAGAAATGAAATGATTCCAATTTGTTTTCTGTAACATATATTATGCAAAATTGAAACTTCTGCACCTTAAAAACAGAACTGCATATCAATTGTTGGTTCCTCAACATCATTGAGGGTGTGTAATTATAAAGTACTTGTAACAAACTTACTGAACAAAGATGAAGCAATGCTAGCTACCGTATGAAACAGAAAAAGGAAAAAAAAAAAAAAAAAGCCTTTCCGATTTTAGATTGCAAAATCTGTTCACATCAATGAAAACCATTCAAGACAGAAATGCAGTTCTAGATTTCACTAGGCGGTATCATCAACTGAAACCAGATATATAATAATGTCTGAAGAAGGAAAGAGAGAGCCTACTCTACAGTAAGCAAATCAAATTGTGGCATTCACTAAAATACTTGTCCTGGCAAGCTGGTGCTGAAACTGAATACATAGTGTTAGAGACATTAAATCCTTGCTTCCATCAAACCTATTTCCTTCCCCAAATCAAGCTTCTTGATAGTGATTTATTCTGATATGTCAGTTACAGATATAGCATTGATAGTAGGCTAATCTTGTGGATCTTGTAGTTATATTTAGTTATTGTTAGGCTCCAAATACTGGTCTATATATGTGTAAACTTGTAAATCATTCAGCAATGGAAATCAATCACTTTCTACACATAGTTCATATAGATCATATCTCATCTCCATTCATCATATAAACTAGAGCTGAGAGCATTTACTGAGGTGTGAGCAATATATTGCCATAGTAGTTGCTCATTCCCTGGAAGATCATAACGTGGCCTCAGATAGGAAAAGCTTCAGTCTTTTGATTAGTTGTGGCTTAATTGCTTAACCAGTTAACCAGGTAGTAGTCAACTAGTCATAGCCTGTAAGTTGAAAGTCCTTAACTAAAACGGTAGTTAATCAACATAAGTTTCTTCGATTAGAAAAGAAAAGTACAAACAAAGCCTCTAGCTAGCACCCAACCTAATAATCCGAAAACGATTCTACTCGTTCGAAGGTGGCCTAATAACCAAATGTTTTGAGAGTACATCTATGATCTAGATTGACACAAGCATCAGCTACAAAGTTGGCCTCTCTCTAAGACTAAGAATGCAGTTAAGGCTAATTAATAATCTCACCTTCTAAGTTGCCTTAACAAAGATGTGAAGATCGAACACTTGTAAAAACATGTGAAGAACAGAACACAAGTTTTTTCATTCAATTAAAGATACATGGGAAAATAGATACATCAAATCCAACACTGACATTATCAAGCACACAATACTAAACACACAAACACATGTTACTCAGAGAGGTAAACACTGATCTGCATGATGGTATCTACACCGTCCGTTGTGTGCTGGTCTTCCTGATGAAGGCTCTCAATGGCCGCGTAACCATTCGCATTCTCATACTTCCCGGTCCCGCCGATCACCGCAATGTGTGACACCGGCGACGCAGTGCGGTGGACCCCAAACAAGCTGATGGTGTCCTCCACGTCATGCTCGCCGTGCATGAGAACAGTGAACGCCATTGTGTGGCTGTTCCCGTCCAAAGAGCTTGCCAAGTAAAACCCTTGAGCCTTACCGAGCACGGCGGAGCCGAGCTCTTCTCCCTCGGTGAGTTCGTCGTCGATGACGGTGACTGAGCCGAACATGAGCTTCTGGAGGGTGGCGCCGTTGGGGAGCTGGCCGGCGGTGACGAAGGGCAGGTTGCTGCCGCCGTTGACGATGTTGTTGTTGCCGGAGTTTTGGATGACGGTGCTGGTTTGGGAGTTGGTGAGGCCGGTGGTGCCGGTGAGGCCGGCGAAGGAGGGGAGGCTGTTGCGGTTGTTGTTGAGAAAGCCGTTAAGGTTGTTGTTGTTTAGGGGGGTCCCACCGCTGACGGGGAAGATGTTGTTGTTGGGTTTCGAAAAGGGGACGTTGGCCACGGTGTTGGCGATGAGCCCCGTCACCACCCGAACCGACGGGTGGGACCCGCCGAGAATGTCGTGCATGAAGAAGGCCAAATGCGGTTTCGCCGCGGTGGTGGCGGAGCCGGCCACGGGTGTTGCCACCAGGAGAGGTGCGGTCGGAGTAATGGGGCCCGCTACGGGGATTGGTGCGGTTGCGGAGGGGATGGTGGGACCCGCTACAGGTGCTGGCACGGTAGTGGTGACGGCAGTGGCGTAGCCACGTGAGAGTGAGAGGGTTCAAATGACCCTTCTCACTTTTCTATACTTTCAATTGTTGGTTGATATAATTACTACATCTATACTTATATTACAATATTAGTATAAAGTTTGACTTTCATACTAATCATGTTACATATTACTTTTATACAATCTAAAAAAATGTCACAATATAAGCAATCGTCGTAGATATTATATATATTTTATTCAAACTGTTAAGGGTTTAGGCGATACTAACTCCTACAATACAAAAAGAATGAACAATTATGTGCCCCAAAGTAAAATGGAGAAAAATAAAGAAGATTGAAAAGTTTATTTTTGTTTAGTATAATTCTTATTAAATTATGACCCTCCTAGTTTAGTTTTCTGGCTTCGCCACTAGGTGACGGGTTCTTCGGGTTGGGGTGAGTCGGCTTCTGGCACCGCAGGGGTGACAGGAGGGACTATTGGTGTTGCCACATCAACGGGTGGTATGACATCATCAACTGGGGCATCGTCCACATTGTCATCAACAGTTGTGGTGGCAGGGATTTGGCCACTCGGCAACGGGGTGGTGGGATACTAGGAAGCACGGAAGCGTGAAAGTGGTCACGTTTCGCGCTTCGGAAGCGGAAGCGCGCCGGAAGCGCGTGGAAACGCAAGGAAGCGCGATTCCGGAAATTAGCTGGTTGGGGACGCGGCGGAAGCGCGCGCTTCCAGATTGGAAGCTTCGCCCTAGAAAATAACACGGAAGCGTGAGAGAAAACCGAGGACAAGATGGAGATGTAGATGGAGATCGACGGTGATGGTTATGGTGGTGGAGGTGGAGATGGAGATGGAGATCGATGGTGATGGTGATGGTGACGGTGACGGTGGAGATCGATGGTGTTGGGGATGGAGGGGGAGGCAGAGATGATGCTATATGGAGGTGGAGGCGGCGGTGACGGTGATGGAGGTAGAGGCGGCGGTGATGGTATGAAGGTGGCGGTGACGGCGATGGAGGTGGAGGCGGATCCGGAGATGGTAATGGAGGTGGAGGTGGTTGGGCAGATGAAGAAGAAGTGGCAGTGGTTGGACAGACGAAGAAGAAGAAGAGAAGAAGAAGAGGGTGGCAGGTGCATGGTTGGGCAGAGAGAGAAGAAGTATAGAAGAAGAAGAAGAAAAAGAAAAGAGAGAGAGAAGAGAGAGGGGGATAGCAGTCGAAGAAGAAGAAGAAGAGAAGAAGAAGAGAGAGAGAGAGAGGATAAGTTTTAATAAAAGAGAGAGGGGGATAGCAGTCGAAGAAGAAGAAGAAGAGAAGAAGAGAGAGAGAGAGAGGATAAGTTTTAAATTTTTTTTTTAAAATATATATATATATATATTATATTATTTTATTTCGACGTTTCCAAAACGCTTCCGCGTTTCTAAATTTTGAAAAATCGCGCTTCCGCGCTTCCAGACGCTTCCGCTTCCGCGTTTCCGCTTCCGTTTCCGTGCTACGTAGGTGGGATATATCGGGTTTGAAGCTAGTACAGTTGTCGGAAGGGGATTGGTTACCTCATCAAGGATCCTTGCTGAGTTGGCATATCCAAGTGTGATGATGGCTAGGAACAAAATGTAGAGGGTGGCCTTGAGTGCTTTGGAGGCCATTTTAGGTTGTGAGGATATGAGGAGTATTTGCTTAGACTCTTGGGAGCACAGAATGTAATGGATTTGAGTGAGTTGTGTTTGAGAAATGAAATGGTTTGTGTTGTTATATATAGTTTTCTGAAATCTCCCAAGTGATGGAGTTGTTGTACCCTTTTTTTTCTTTGCAGGGTGTCTTTGGTTGAGAAAACCAACTCCCTATGAAATGGAATTGCTACTCCTTTTGAGTAGTTAAGATGGTACTGGTGTATGAGTATATATGATTAGGTGCTGTCCACTACAGCCTGGTGTTTTGGCATAACCTTATTGGGGGACTGGTGCAATTTTACCTATAGAGCATTTAGAGTAATAACCACATTTCATACATGGGTAAAAACTATAGGAATAAACTCAATAGTGGCAGTTAATGAATTAAAACTTGAAAGTGAAGCAGTTGAAACTATCTCCTTCCATTTCTTTAGATGCTTCTTCATAGCATAATCATTTACTAAGCAAAAGAAACCCTTAAGGTCTTTCTGCATACTGGTAAGTGATTCTTGAAACAGAAAGGACTAAACATTCAAACCCATTATGTTACATTTAGTGATCAAGTTCTATGGAGTTGCAGTAGATTTAAAATTGTGGATTTTTTCCAAGATCATTTGAGTAATTGAGAAGACCAACTCCCAAATTTGATAGAGTCATCACTATTTAGTACTGATCTGCCAAGTTCTAACTCTTATAGAGAGCTGCTATTATGAAAAAACTGTAGAAGTCCATTTTACAGCATCTTGTGGTGGGATGTTTTAACATATGCTCAAAATTTTGGCCTTCTTTCACTTTTATAATCATAATATCATTCTTATAAACAAAAATGCATATGGAGATCTGTTGGAAGAAAAAATTGTTAGCCACCAATTGATTAGGTTCAAAATCTGGTATTAATCCTTCCCTACTTGATTGAAGAAAGGAGTTCGTAATTGAAAAGATGTCTGTTTGCAATTTTGTCTAGGAAACTGATTGATTTCATGATGCATTTGGTTTCTCAACCCAATTGTGAATAACATCATTCCTATTTATAACCGGAAACATAATACAACCAGAATCTACAATCAGAAAATGAGGTTTCTAGCTACTAGCTGAGATAGACATTGAGCTTGAACATCTTGCTGGCTGCTTCTTCAGTTTTCACTGTCTTAACAGTTGCATAGCCATTTGCACCAACATACTTCCCAATGCCACCAACAACAGAAATATGCGATTCATCATGCACATCCCTGCGATGAACCCCGAAAAGTCTCAATCCATCCTTAAATTGATTATTGGCAAAATGTGCAGTCATGGCCATCATATGGCTACTCCCATCTTCAGAGCTTGCAACATATATCCCCTGTGCTTTTCCAATGACCAGTGAACCATACCCTGAAGTAAAAGTTTCAAATATGTCCTCATCGATCACAGTTACTTCCCCAAACTCCAGTTCCTGCAGTGTGGCTCTAGCAGGAAAAAATAGTCCAATGCTGGATAAATCTAGCGTTTGAGTGGAGAATCCCGAAACTGGAGTAGTAGGATGCATGGGGTTGATTTCTGAGATGGGGACTCCTCCATTTGGAGGAAATACTCCTAGTGGTTTCGAAAATGGCAGCTCAGGACTTATCACTTTGGTGGTTGCTGGTTTGGTCTTGGATGAGGGTTGTGTCACATTCATGAGCACATCTCTCATTAGGAATGTGAGTTTGTGAAGGTGATTGTGAGGGTGTGATGGCTTTGAATTGCTTAGGCTTCGAGCAGCGGCAAAAGGATGGTTTATGGTGGTGGTGATCAGCAGGATGAAGCTGCAAGCTATGGTTAGCCTTGCCATGTTGGTTCTTGAGTTGAGATTGTGTCTTTAGATAGCTGTTTTGTCCGCGCCAGTTTATTCATCTATATGAGGATGATTCGTGAATGGATTTGGTGAATATGGGTTCGGTGGCTAAACTGCAGGTTATTGTCATTAATTTAGTAGCTGTGGAATTAGCATGCTAAATCATAAACAATACAGTAGACAAGGGAAATTAAGTAACCACTATTGGTGGATTTAGAACAATAGACTGTGGAAAACTCCAAGACTATATCCACAACTATCCAAGAGTTGATCTTTAATATTGGACCAAAAATTGTTTGATTTTTGCACCATCTTCATATTTAGCACATCCATATTTTCTGAGACTATTAACGCATTAATCTTTCACTACACGAGTGTTGCATGCATTACCAAAACCTAAACAAATTTGGTTCATCACAACATGCATTTGTGTTGCATTCAGCTCTATTTATAAGTGAGGCATCCAGAGGTGAAGGAAACCATACATTCCTCCTCTCACTTTTTTTCTGATACCAAACTACACTAGATTAGTTTTTCTCAGATTTTAGGTTTGGATGATCACAAACCTCCGAACCCATTTTCCCTTGGTTTAGTCTTTGCAGAATGCACATGTGATTAGTGGTGAGCAGTGAGCACCCTCAGCTCTTCCCTGCTGTAATGTTTTGCGTCTGTGATATGTGAATTAACGTGTATGATGTATCCAATGGCCATACGATACGCTACAAATGTGTATGGCAATTGAGGATGTTAACAGATTATGGATGCAGGACTCTCCATCATCTCAATCCTTGCACTAAGGCAGGGCGTGAGCCACTACACCTTCGTGGTGTATCGTATGGGCATTGCAACTGCCTTGGCATGGTACCAAGAGAGACCTTCTAGGCCTAAAATGACTATCAATGTCATGGCAAAGATCGATATCATTTTTTATCATTGCAATAATTTTTTCCATTGTTCATATCTCTAGGACCCTCTGTTTTGAATTACTTTGCACTTTGCAGTACTGTAATAGACGAAAACCTACTCGACATGTCCCTTGAGTGTTGTAAGCTCATGAAGTCTTCCCATTTCCCATCTCTGCTCGTCTTACCCTGCTCGGCAGTCTCAGCCAGCTCTCTGTAGCTGCTCTTGTCGTTAAACAGATAACTAGTTTCTGCTGCTTGGTGGTGAAGGCAGTCTTGTTCTCTAGCATGTTGAGCCATGCCTTTTCACTCAAGATGATATAAGATGATGAAGGATTAAAATAGTTTTGGAATTTAACTCTATAAGTTGGAGATGTAAAACTTATATAAATACTTATAAGTTTGGGTGGCCTAAAATTAGAATTTATGTTTAGGTTTTAGGCCCAAGGTATCGGTTGGAGGTTAATATGCACCGCAAGCTTACCTAGTCTGACTAGGAAATCAACTTCACCCAGAGGGAGATTAGAGCATTGGGCATGGAATGGAGTCATCACCAAACAGATATAAATCAAATACATCTAAAGACCTCCCAAGCAACCCAGAATTTTCACCATTATTGTGCCAAGGGATTGAAACCCGAATAGGAACTTGGATTATTATTTTCTTCTCATTTCTTTTGTCTTGATTTTTAAATTTTACAGTTTTACGTGGAATGTCAACGAACTATTGTGTCAAACCATAAAAATTTGGTGGCTTAGCATGAAATTGTTACAACCTATTCGGTTTTTGTAAAATTCAAAACTATTGAATATCCCTAACTTAAAAGGGCCAAGTATAACCCTAATATGAACAGAATTTGCACACCGAGAGCCTAATCAAATGACCAGTAATATATTCAAATTTTTTTTTATAGAAAAATGGCGGCTGAGGAAGCTAGAAGTAGTTTTAGGTATGGCCTCTCCTCAACAAATGTTTTTCACAAGCTGAGGTTCGAACCAAGAGTCTTCTATTACCAAGAGAATTCTTACAACGTCCGCCCCACTTACAGCCTAGTATGTTTCCACTAGACTAACCCCAGTGGGTTCCAAAATCCTTTTCCATTTCGAAAGAGTTCTCAAAGAATAAAAATAAATCCTTTTCCTTTTCGAAAAGAAAAAACTCAAAAAAGAAATATCCTTCTTCTTCTATAAATAGTTAAATACACAACACCCTCCAAAGTCGAAACCTTGAAGTTTCTGATACCTGAAGCAATTACCTTCTGCATAATCTCCAAAAACCCTAACGTTCACACTCTCCACAACCCAAATTTCCAATGCACCTCTACAGTCTCACTCTCCAGCGCCCCACGGGCATAGTCTGCGCCATCCACGGCAACTTCTCCGGCGACAAAACCCAAGAAATCGCCGTCGCCCGCGGCAAAGTCCTCGACCTTCTCCGCCCCGACGCCACCGGTAAGATCCACACTCTCCTCTCCGTCGAAATCTTCGGCGCCATCAGGTCCTTGGCCCCGTTTCGCCTCACCGGCTCCGGAAAAGACTACATCTTCGTCGGCTCCGATTCCGGCCGAATCGTAATCCTATGCTACAACGCAAACAAGAACGTATTCGAGAAGATTCACCAAGAGACCTTCGGAAAATCCGGGTCTCGCCGCATTGTTCCGGGTCAGTATTTGGCTACTGACCCGAAAGGTAGGGCGGTTATGGTTGGAGCCTGTGAGAAACAGAAGCTTGTGTATGTTTTGAACAGGGATGTAGCTAATAGATTGACGATATCGTCACCGCTAGAGGCACATAAGTCTCATACAATAGTGTTTTCGATTTGTGGAGTTGATTGTGGGTTTGATAATCCTGTGTTTGCTGCCATGGAGGTGGATTATTCCGATGTCGATTCGAGTGGGAATGCTCGAAAGTGTTTGACATATTACGAGCTTGATTTGGGGCTTAATAATGTGTGCAGGAAGTGGAGTGATGAGGTTGATAATGGGGCCAATTTGCTGGTTGCGGTTCCAGGAGGCGGCGATGGGCCGAGTGGAGTGTTGGTTTGTGGAGAGAATTTTGTGGTTTATAAGAATCAGGGGCAGCAGGATGTGAGGGCTGTGATTCCTCGGCGTGCTGATTTGCCTGCAGGGCGTGGGGTTCTTATAGTTTCGGCAGCTACTTGTAGGATGAAGAAGTCTATGTTCTTTTTTCTTGTGCAGACTGAGTATGGGGATATATTCAAGGTGAGTTTGGAGCATGATAAGGATGTTGTCAAGGGAGTGAAGATTAAGTACTTTGATACAATCCCAGTTACGACTTCAATGTGTGTGTTGAAATCGGGGTTGTTGTTTGCTGCTTCGGAGTTTGGGGATCATGCTTTGTATCAGTTGCAGGCATTAGAAGAAGATCCTGATGTGGAGTCCTCCTCGGCTTTGGTGAGGGCAACTGATGAGGGTTTCCTGCCTAGGAAACTTAAGAACCTTGTTAGGATTGATCAGGTTGAGAGCTTGATGCCGATAATGGACATGAAGGTCTCTAATCTGTTTGAAGAAGAAACGCCTCAAATATTCACACTTTGCGGGCGGGGTCCTCGTTCATCTCTCAGGATACTAAGACCTGGTTTGGCTATCAGTGAGATGGCTGTGTCAGATCTTCCTGATGTACCAAACGCTGTCTGGACAGTGAAAAAGAAAGTGAGCGATGAGTTTGATGCATACATTGTGGTGTCCTTTGCAAATGCTACTATTGTGCTTTCAATTGGTGAGACAGTCGAAGAAGTTATTGACAGTGGATTTCTTGATACCACCGCTACACTTGCCGTGTCTTTGATAGGTGATGATGGTATCATGCAAGTTCATCCAAATGGCATTAGGCATATTAGGGACAGTGGACGTGTCCATGAATGGAGGACTCCTGGAAAGAGAAAGATTCTATCGGTTGGCTCTAATAGACTTCAGGTAGTTATTGCTTTGAATGGAGGAGAACTTATATACTTTGAGGTTGATATGACTGGTCAGCTGGTGGAGGTTGAGAAGCATGAATTGTCCGGTGATGTAGCTTGTCTGGACATTGCCCCAGTACCTGAAGGGAGACAGAGATCTCGTTTTCTTGCAGTTGGCTCGTATGACAATACGATTCGTATATTGTCATTGGATCCTGATGACTGTATGCAGATATTGAGCGTTCAAAGCGTCTCTTCAATTCCAGAATCTCTCCTATTTCTTGAGGTTCAGGCGTCAGTTGGTGGTGAGGATGGTGCCGATCATCCTGCCAACCTATTCCTTAATGCTGGTTTACAAACTGGGATTTTGTTCAGAACAGTGGTAGATATGGTGACAGGTCAGCTTTCTGATTCCCGTTCACGATTCTTAGGACTAAGAGCTCCGAAGCTATTTTCTATTAATATAGGAGGCAAGCCCGCTTTCCTTTGTTTATCAAGTCGCCCTTGGCTTGGCTATATTAATCAAGGAAAGTTTCTGATAACACCCCTATCTTATGAGGCTTTGGAATATGCTGCCTCATTTTCATATGGTAATTGTACAGAAGGTATAGTTGCTGTTGCTCGCAGTTCCTTAAGGATTCTTATGATTGAAAGACTAGGAGAAACATTTAATGAAATTGTGATTCCTCTGAGGTACACCCCTAGAAAGTTTGCTGTTCAAGTGAAACAAAAGCTTTTGGTAATCATCGAAAGTGATCAAGGAGCATTCACCGCAGAAGAGCGTGAAGCGGCAAAAAGGAAAACTAGGGAGGATGTAGATGAAGATTTCTCTCCAGCAATGAAGCGTAGGAAGGGTAGTAACGGTGAAGATCTTTCTCCACCAAAGGAATACTCTGATGATAATGAGGATGTTGCCCTCTCTGATGAGCACTATGGCTATCCAAAGGCAGATTCTGACAAATGGGTTTCTTGCATTAGAGTTGTTGAACCAAAGACAGCAAAAACAACTTGTTTGCTGGAACTTGATAACGAATCTGCAGTCAGTGTATGTACGGTGAATTTTCATGATAATGCCGGTCTAGTTGGGGCGGCTCCTCTGAAGGAGCATGGTACACTTTTGGCTGTTGGAACTGCAAAGGGACTTCAATTTTGGCCCAAGAAAAGTATAACTAGAGGATATATTCATATATATCGCTTTCTTGATGATGGAAAATCCCTTGAACTTTTTCACAAGACCGAAGTAGATGGGATTCCTCTTGCTTTATGCCAGTTTCAGGGAAGACTACTAGCAGGGATAGGACCAGTGCTCAGACTATATGATTTGGGGAAAAAAAGGTTGCTTAGGAAATGTGAGAATAAGCTGTTTCCCAACGATATTGTATCCATTCACCCCTATCGTGATCGAATATATGTTGGTGACATTCAAGAGTCATTCCACTACTGCAGGTATAGGCGGGATGAGAATCAGCTGTATATATTTGCTGATGATCGAGTTCCAAGATGGCTGACAGCATCGTTCCATATTGATTTCGACACCATGGCAGGTGCGGACAAGTTTGGGAATGTGTACTTTGTGCGGTTACCACAGGACGTTTCAGATGAGATAGAAGAAGATCCAACAGGGGGGAGGATAAAATGGGAGCAGGGCAAGTTGAATGGGGCTCCAAACAAAGTGGAGGATATAGTTCAGTTTCATGTTGGTGATGTAGTCAGCTCCTTGCAGAAGGCATCTCTAGTTCCAGGTGGTGCTGATTGCGTCTTTTATGGGACAGTGATGGGTAGCTTGGGTGCATTGTGTGCATTCACTTGCCGTGATGACATTGACTTCTTTTCTCACCTGGAGATGTATATGAGGCAGGAACATCCACCCTTGTGTGGGAGAGATCACATGGCTTATAGATCAGCTTATTTCCCGATTAAGAATGTGATTGATGGAGATCTTTGCGAGCAGTACCCAACATTGCCTATGGATGTACAGAGGAAAATTGCGGCCGAGTTGGATAGGACTCCTGCAGAGATACTAAAGAAACTTGAGGAAATTCGAAATAAGATCATTTAAGAAAGAACAAGCTCAATGGGATCCTCCTGGTCTTTTTTCATACCTTCTGCATTTAGTGTCCCTGATTAATATCGTTGTTGGTCAAACAGATGCTGGATACTGATGAGAATTTGGTTTTTTTGTGCAGGTCAATTTGAGAGGCATGTGGCAAATGAATGTTAGGATTAACCAGAAGTGTTACCAAAAGAAGATAATTCGCATCTTGTAGACACTTTATGTTATAATTTCTCGTAATCGATTTCCTTTTTCGTTCCTGTTCTCCTGTTCGTTTTCTGTTTAACAACATGCAAGGTTTATCATTTATGATAATTTGAATTGCTTGAAAGTCCAGTTGCAATGTGATTGATTTCATAGCATGATTTAAAATGATAAACTAATCTAGTGTTTTCGTGTTACATCATATTTATGTTAACATAAGACACTTTCTTACTTGCAACCTGTTTGAAGCTGTAATGCTGTGTTATCAAGTATAAATAGTGCATAAAACAAAATTTACTATTGATTACTCGGTGTAAATCCAATTTTCTTTTTGGCAGGTCACCTGGAAAATCAACGAGATAAAGACAATGGGGTGTGTGGTATATGATATCTTGCTGCCAGTGTGAAGCAACATGGCTTTCATCATTTGTGTAATAGTTTTACAGAATGGTAATTGAAATTTCTCTATAAAACCTTTTTACATGTAATTCCCAGCAATACAAGGAAACAGAAAAATAAATCCAATAAACAAATATATCATCTGCAAGTTACTTGCTCAGTTTTTATCTACTATAAACTTCTTTGTCATTCTCCATCTTCAACTCTCCTTCTAACCTTGAATTTGCCATGGAACATCTCTTGTCTAACCAATTGATCATGTCTGAAAACACAACCTCAATGTTCTCCAGTGGCTCTCCATAGAGCAGACCATGCCACATCTCTGGATACAACTTCAATGTCTTATCATAACTCGACGCCACTTCATATAGCTGTTTACTAGCCGATTTGTCAGTTACTTTATCCTCTTCGCCGTGGAGGATTAGGAACGGCAATGTGACCTCTTGAAGCCTTTGCTCAAGTTCCGTGCTGACCCTCAAGAGTTCGGTGCCGGTCTGCAGACGAGGCCTGCCTTTGTAACAGTAGGGGTTTTCCCTAACCTGTTTTCTAACCTCGGGTACTTTGAAAGCAAAATCAATGACATCATTTGTAGGGATTATTTTCCAGGTTGGAATAACCCTGCAGAGCTGAGTCAAAACACTGACCACAACTGGAGATGGCTTCATTTCATCTGAAATCTGTTAACACAAAACAAATAGATTAGTTTACATCAGAATCTTGAATACACAATTCAAGAACTAAAAAAAAAAAACCTTGAATTTTAATCTGTTGTATGCTACATACGCCTTTTTTGTGGACTGATTCAAACTATTTGCTGTACCATGCTTATTATACTAATCACAGTCCCTAATCGCCTGATTAGACATCGATTATCGACAAGATGCCGAAAAATCTATGTGATTAACAGATGGATTTGGTCAACAAATACATTTTTAAAACTAATGTAAAATAACAGAACGGTATAATTTTTTGGTGTATGTATGTACGACTGTAGTCTAAATACAAAAAGGTCCAATATAAACGTGTGGGAACAAAAAAGAAAGAGTAGAAGACAAACAAAAAGAAGCAAATTGATATTAGGTTGAGTGCTCTTTACCTTACACATGGGGGCAACTAAGACCGCACCATCCCAATATTCTGGCTTTTTCCTATGAACAAGCAGAGCCACAGCTCCTCCCATTGACTCTCCTAACAGATACCTCGTCTTCCCTTTGTTCTCTTGGCTCTCTGATCAATGGAATTTAACCATCAATATCCAACACATACATATGATCCACCAATATGCTTGTTTCAGAAACTATTTAGTTTTCGAGTGCAGAATAACAAACTAGGAGTGAATACTAACCGCAAATGTTTGTAAAGTGAGAGGTGCAGTCATCGACAATATTATCGAAGCTTTTGACAAAGCCTGCAAGGCCTGCTGATTTTCCATGGCCTTCATAGTCTATCCCATATATGGCAAACCCTGCTTTGGCTAGTCTGATTGCAGTACCTATATACACGATCATGGACATGAGTTTTACATCTTGATGGGGAAATCAGAATTTGTCCAAATAAGTAATTAGTACTCACTGTTCATGGTGATGCTGCACTCCATGCCATATCCATGACAGATGAAGATCAAGGCTTTCGGGGGCTTGTTGTTTTCTGGGAGCCATTTGCATGTGAAAAGCTTCATTCCTCTAGAGTTTAAGATATACTCCTGCAATACAAAGACGAACAATTAGAATCACACACAGAAAGCAATATTTCTGAAAACAAAATAAGAATCCATCTCAGAACTTGGGCTGACCTCTTCATATATGACATTCCCCGTATCAGTGGCCTGCAGAAAATCATAAACCAAAACACAAAACAGATCAGAAAACATACAAACACATAAAACCAACAGGATATGAACTATGAAGAACAAGAACAGTGAGTGTGAAAGAGAAAGAAGGGTACCATGATATCAAGAACAGTGAACGAGTGAGAGAATTAGTGCAGAGAAAGATTGAGATCGAAGAATATAGGAATACAAAAACGAGTGGGAGTGGATGGTTTTGTGTAAATAGGACAGTGCTGAGGTTTACACATATATAGGAGGAAGCTGAAGCCAGGCCGTGTTGTATTGTGGTCAACTTTGCAGCCTATTTCACAATTTGGACTTTTCATAATCTAAAAGGTTTTATAAAGTTTGAAACTTAAATTGATGAAAACGAATTGACACAACTGAATAGGAGAGTGGTAGTACTTTAGAGATTGGAAGGAAGCAATTAAAATCAACTTGACACACACGCTATGGCTTTAGGCGGCCTATATTGTATAATTGTAAATAACTAATTAGGATATAATATTAGCTCCCACAAATCATACAGAAGAATACTCTTAAGTCTTTGCTTGAACTTAGGATCTGGCTCCTTTGAAAATCAAGGCTGTCTATGATAGAATATTAGAGATGGATAACAAACTAATTAGTTGCAAATTGGTGCAAAGAATGTGGGTGAGGTTTTGAGTATTTTAATTCGGGTGTGATTCTTGCATTGGATAGTTATAGATGTAAATTATCTAATTTAGTATTCTACAAGATACACAAGGGAGATTATCCATTTGGGATTTTTGATCAAGCAACTTCTTTTCTGGGAATGATTGGTTTGATTCTCAATCAGACATGATAATAATCTGTGACAATAAATCTGTGTAACACATGTATCTAAGTTATGGCCGCTAGCTTATCAAGCTTGCTTGTAAACGAATTGAACTGATTAGCTAGGCTTATATTTTCAGTCTTAAGAGTTCTCGTAGAGATGAAGCATCATGTATTCATGTCAAACTATGAGTATGTGTCAAGAAGAAAGCGTTTTTCAAGTAACGATCGAGGGCTCTATAAACTATGACCGTCACTTATTTTAGTTTTGTTTAAATTTCCGACCTATGTATAATACAGGATCACTAAAACATTATCTCTTGAAATGATTAAGATTGGGAACCTAATTTATGGTGAGATCAGCGATCCTTGTACGTAGATCCCAACTCGTCTTGGCCACATTTTGTGGAAGAGTCTTATTCCATTTTCTCTTGCTAAGTCAAAATGTTCATAAACGCCAAGCTAGGCAATGTGGGGCTTTGCATGGCCTCCATTGAATGAGGTTTGAATTTCCTTTTAGGTTCTTCAGGGGACATGAAAATCAGATAAGAAGGAAATGGAAGATATGACTGGGAATTGAGAAGATAAGTTCTCCAATAGTTGACGGGAAAACTTTTGGCCAATAAAGATGCTCCTTTTCTAGAAACTTTGGTGGATCATGAAATTAGAAGGTGGTTTTATAGGTTAGTTGGGCTATTTAAATAACTTTAAGGGGTGTAAATGAATGGGTTCGGTTCATGTATTAGTTAAGTATGTTAGTTTAAGTTAAATATGTTCGTTAATAATGTTTATTCAGTCACTAGCTAGCTGATCAAAAAATTTATACTTAACCGTTTTTAGATTTATGCTCATATCTCGTTAACAATTTGTTGAGTTTGGAATATTTTTTTTTAATAGGCGAAAAACCAATTTCCAAAAATGTAGCATGCATCATTTAGGGCCTCAGTTATTCAGTAATTCAGACGTGTATCATAATTGACGGCATTCTTGACCGACCACATGGAAATTATGTCATGCGTGAATTTCATTCATATCCTTAGAGAGGTCGACTTAATGATTTCATACCAAATGTACGAGACCATTTGCACCTCAAAACCCAACTAAAAATATCAATATACACTGAAAAAGAAAGATTGTGTCAACGTACTCGGTTGTAACTGGGTTCTGTGGACGGAAAACCATACGGTGGCTTTGTCATTTTCTGATTTGATACAAAACTTGCTGATGAATTGGTCAGTTTTCATGGATTTATGAGTTTGTTTGCAGGTATATATAGACAAAGGTAAAATTATGTGTGATCGGTATTGGCCTGCATATGGAGATCGAGGCCATGCATATGAATCTTGTCTGTTTGGCTCTATGCCTGTGTAATTCATGGAGCACAGCTAGCTAATTCTCTAAATATCTTACTCAAATAAATTCAATTCAAGTGTTGCTGATGTTTGGTTGATTCATAAATTTTACTTTGATACATAAAACTGAAGAAAAGAAGCGAAACATGGCCTTCACCTCTTGTTAACATGCCTTCCACTGACCAGTCCTCCTTTTCGCTACCGTAGACATGCAGACAAAGTAGTTAGTACTTAGTAGTAAACTAATCACAATCGATACCCACAAGACCCTACATACTGTGTTCAATCGTGACATTTCTCCCTTCCAGTTAGCTACTGATCAAGATTATTTGCGACCCACTCAGAAAATTTGCCAATAGTTTAAGAAAGTCGACATCATTTTGGCCTGGGCAGCGTATCTTAGTGGTAGTTCGTCCAAAGTAGTTTAAATTCCCTTTTCACTTGTATATGGTCCCGGGGAACGATCATGTCTCTGATGTGTTGCTCACTTGTTTGTCCCTATTATTAATGCTAGCTAGGGTTCGCTAACAACTGCGGTATAATAGGAAATAAGATTAATTACAAAATACTACATGAATTATAATGTTATTTTTATTTTTATATCTAACTATCAAAAACTTGTATTTTCATACCCGATATTTCATTCCGTTAGCATTTTGATACCTTGATTACTAACACCGTTAAATTTTGAGGGTTTTTTCCTCATTTTAATAAATATATCATTTTTTATGTTTCCTGTAACAAAATATAAAAGTTAGTAGAACTCTTGTATGTATATATATTTATGAAGTTACATATTAAGCAAAACAAAATAAGTTAAATTAACATATATAATTAAAATAAATTATATCGAGAAAATATCGAATATCGATAGAAATTTTATCATATTTTATATAAATATAGGTATCTTTAACCAAAAATAGATTAAACATGTTTATATAAAATTTGATAAAATTTCCACTATATACTTTTATCCCTATTGTTGCAAAAATAAATATTTAATTTTGAAGTTTTTTTTTGAATATTTTTGCTAAAGCAAATTGTTTTATTTGTATTTGATAACCTCAAAAAATAAAATTATTTTGTTAAAGTAAATGTAAAAAAATGATATATTTATTGAAATGATGAAAATGCCCTCAAAATTTAACGGGTATTAGTGGTCAAGGTATCAAAATACTAACGGAATGAAATATCGGGTATGAAAATACATGTTTTTGATAATTAGGTATAAAAATAAAAATAACATCATAATTCAGGTAGTGTTTTATAATTAATCCGAGGAATTACTTGTCTAATTTGATGCTGTCACATACAATTTGATTTTTGGTTACGTCTTGCAGTGCGTCAATATATGTATATTGTTATTCGACTTGTTTCATCATTATGCAAGGTACTGCTCTTGATGAAACTGTTTAACGATTCAAGAGTCCTCTTATTAAGTACATTGAAGCTACAATGTATACCAATCATAGATGAGAAAAGGAAATAGTTATCACATTCAACTGTAGAACAAAGTTCGCCCATCAACTCATCAAGGAGACGAGCATTTGGGATGAACAAACTCTACTCAACAGCAAGTAGATAGCACATATTAACGAAGCCCAACGAAAAAAAAATGAAAATATATCCGAGATAGTTACCAAATTAAAACCCGCTAATGTGTGTGTGATTTTTTTAAAGTAAACTTTATATAATAATATTCAAGAATACAACCATAAGAGATATCGGTGGTGAAAACAAATTTCCCACATGCCTCCCAACTCGATAAACACTAACGATTACAGTGGACAAGAACTGAAAGAGGTTCAACTGTAACTTAACATAATTTAGATGTCTCGATACATTCATACAGTTTTTTTTTATATAAAAAACTGAACTCAATTAAATTGAGGTGCCTCTAGTGCATTCGAGGTTTACAACGTCCAAGGCCAAAGCAGAAGATGCTTATGGCGGAATATGTATTCTCCTCCCAAAAACATAGATTGCTAAGCCTATGACTTAGATTGACCAAAACATTGGCTACGAAGTTTGCTTCCATAATAAACACATGTTTAAAGCACCAAAACTCGAAGGAGTTGCTCAAAGTCTCGATGTCTTGGATTAACTTGAGTGGCCTCCATGGTGGTGTAGAAACTCTATTCACAGTATCGATCACTAGCTCCATTCACAACAACTCTTTCAAACATTACATGTCAAACTTACCGGTATATATACACAGGTGACCTCTTTGACAACAAGAACAAAGACCGGGATATGAAATGATGAGGATGAGAAATAACGAATGCATGCAATGAGGGACTAAGATAAAATTCCAGTTGTTTTCACCATCAAGGAGAAGTCATATTGGAAAGAAACTAAAAAAAAATGCATACATATAATAGATATAAAACACATAAGTTAACGTTGGGAGCAATGCATATATGAGATAATATACTCAAATCATAATATAGATTGATTTGAAAGAGTTATTAGCATGTTGAATTTGTTGATAGTGGAGAGAAATGGTCACTTTAAATTATTGTTAGAACTTAGAACATCATCAGTTTCATGATTTTTCAAGGTACGTCACTTTCACGGCCTTGTTTAATCGGCCACTATAAGAAAAATAATGTTATATTGGATTAGTGGCACCGCTTGCAAATTAACTTTGGAGTTGGACTAATCGAAAGGAAGCTAGCTAGGTGTTGACGTTATTAAAGGAGTGAGATTTTCAGAAGCAACATAGATGCTATCATTATCCTTCTCTCTAAATATCATTATCGTTAGGGTTTTATAGAGGAGATCTAGCTAGATACGGGCACGTTAGGGATCATTGATCATGATGGGGAGAGCATCGATCTACACTCGCCTCTCCAATCCTTAATTTGGGAGAACAAACTATCCTTGAGGGCTAGACCTAGAGAAACCTTACACACAAAGCTAGCTAGCTTGGAAGTTCGGATTAAGAGTCCCGGCCGGAGAGAAAAGAGGCTCGAATGGTACGATCTCTCCGTCACCCCAAAAGAAAGGGGGTGACATTAGAAGTATAAGCCAATCCTTCAAATTCCAAAACGAAATAAAGTAGAAGCTAGATAGCCCACGAAGCCTCCACACCTCAGTACGTAGGAGATACGGGCACTGAAGATATAGTCAATATCTGCCCATCACACAAGGCACAATGAGTATCAGAATAAATCTTGCTAATCTAGTTCTTGTCTTTAGCCTACCCCATAATTTTGCTCTCTAGCTACTATTGATACTATAGAACCCCAACCCAACCTAAAATAACTCAGAAAACACAAAGTTGAAGATAATTTGTATACCGAGAAGAGAATTACTAGCTTTCCATCCCCCAAAGTTGAACGAAATTTTTACTTCTTCGGCGAACAAGAATGACATAGCCGAGAATTACCAAATCAAAAGATAAATGACAAATTAATGCTGTAACCTGTGACTTGTTTTTTCTTGTGAGATTATCTTTTAGTCCTGAAAATTTCCTTGGGCCTATTGGATCAAAAACACGACGATAACATTACAGAGCCCAAAACAACATCAGCCCAAGAACAGAGTCAAACCTAGCCCACCACACACTATAAAACCTTATAAACCCACGAACACACCTCATAGTTTTAGGGTTTCATTTTAGAGTGAAAGCAGAGAAGAGCCGCCGAACTTCACACACAGTCTCTCAATGGGTAACCCTAGCCTCCCAATCTCTCTTCGATTTCATTCTTCTCTCTTCACCCATTTTCAGTTTCTGATTTTGGTTGTTGTCGTTTGAATCTATATCAGCCAGAATCAAGGTTCACGAGCTGAGGCAGAAGTCAAAGGTCGATCTTTTGGCTCAGCTCAAGGATCTCAAGGCGGAGCTCGCCCTCCTCCGCGTCGCCAAGGTCACCGGTGGGGCACCCAACAAGCTCTCCAAGATGTAAGAACCCTAAAGTTTATTTGCTTTCGTTTTTGGTTTTGGGAATTAAAGATGTGATTTTTATGGTGCGGTTTGATGTGATGTGTTGTGCAGCAAGGTTGTGAGGCTTGGGATTGCTCAGGTGTTGACAGTGATCTCGCAGAAGCAGAAGGCTGCTCTGAGGGAAGTGTACAAGAACAAGAAGCTCTTGCCTCTTGATCTTCGTCCCAAGAAGACCAGGGCCATTCGCCGAAGGCTTACCAAGCACCAGGTACTTTACCTTGTTTGGTTATTTGGAAATATTGAACTTTCCGTGAATGATATGAACTCAGGACTAGGAAGTTTTACTGTTTGTATGTGAATATTTAGTTGTGGTCTGTTGATTGTCGCTCTAGTGTTTCGCTCTGTTAGTGAGTGATTTTACTTTGAACATAGCATGTAATGTAACTGCACAATGATTTTGTAATGTTTATGTAAAAATCTTGAGCATAATGGTCTGGTTTGCTTTTACATGATTGGTGTCTTTTAGTTTGTGAAGCGTTTGTGAAGCATAAGTGTTCTGGAGTTAATAGTTTGTGTTGATTTGGTTATTCAGGCATCTTTGAAGACTGAACGTGAGAAGAAGAGGGAGATGTACTACCCCTTGAGGAAGTTTGCCATCAAGGCATAGAGTGTTGGCCTGCTTTAATTATGTCATCTATCTTTTGTAACTTCAGGTCACAAGTTTTGATTTTGAATTGATATGTTGAACATGAGATATTGGTGTTTTATTTGACTTCTCTAGGTTGGGTATCGCTCAAACCAATTATGTTCTTCTCTTCCGTGATGATAGTCTAGATTTCCTTCAGATTTCTATCAATGCTTGGGTTATCATTTGGTTATAGTCTTCTTTTATATGATATGGTTTGGTTCATGTTGTTACTCTCTGGTACATTGTGGACCCGAATTAGGTTTGTTAGTGTACCGGTTATTAAATATCAAGTAAACTGTTTTTACGCTTCAAGATTGCCTGAACCTGGCCTTAGCTAAATGATCACAATGTTGCTCAATGGATTGGAATTTCTATGATGAGCAAGATCTTTTAGGTACACTTGATTGCATGTTTGATGTTTGAAGTCTGTGCATTGCAAAGAGATCTGTTGGTGATCTTTTAATGTGACCTCTTAGTTTTAGATGGTTCACTAGTGTCTCACATTTCCTACCGAATACATGCCATAGATTTCTGGTCTGCTAGATGTGGATCTTAGTAAACCGCCAATTAGTATGTTTAACTCTCCAATTTGTTTGAGCGTTTGTCTTTCTCTGTACTATCTTGCCCACCCTTGTTTATCTTTAACAAGATTTGTCTTCCTAATGTCTGGTGAATCCAAAACTGAGGATGAAGGAAATGGTTTTGAATTGTTGGCTTGCCTAGAATTCTAGCTGCAGAGGATTTGTTTCCATATGGTAGGCTACTTAAATCACAAGCCTTAAACTATGTCTGGGATGTTAGTCCTAGTGTGCACACCGCGCATCTGAAGGTCATTATTATCATCCACATTGTCATCAAATGATTCATATCCCTAATACAATTTATAAATCACAAGATTATACATACTCTCCTGACCTGTCCGTAATCTCAATTAGTTCTGGTCATTATTATTTGATAACCATACTCTCTTCAAATTCATATGTATCCTCTATTTAAAAAACAAATGAATCTTGGGAAAACTTGTGATCTCTGACATTCAGTTTTCTAGTGAAGAAAACTTGTGCACCAATGTATGTCGGTAGTGTGTGAATTTGCAACGCCTGCCTATTTGACCACTTGAGAGTCTGCCCAATTTCAAATTTTCTGAGTTTTGACCCAATTCATTTTGTGTTTCGACAGCCTCGTTCAAACAGCTACACAACTTGTGCTCTCTCTGCCTACTTGTTTTCCGAATCTTGTTGTAGTAGACTATGATTGGTAAATGAATGACAATTAACTCTAATCAAATGGGTCCTGAACCCTTGTACTCTATTAAATTGGTTCACACCGAATTCAGTTGTGAGCAGACATGGTTGTTATTATCATATGTCCAGCTGACTTCTTCCCTCATTCTACCTCCTATTCATTTCTCTTTCAATTATATGGTTGTTAAGAAATGAACTAACAATGTATAGTTGCAGTTTATATTTAGTCTTTGGCCATCTGCACTTACCAATATTTCATGGCGTCCATGGATTTATAGTTTCATACTTGACATCTTTCCAATCCAATTCCCTCTTTCTCAGTGTTGAAATTGACACATGTTCAACAAAACATTTTCTAGATGCACACCACCATACCTTGGTTTAATTAAGAACTTATCACAACAATGAAGCACATTTCCAGCTATATATAGTATTGCTTTTCTGTCAAACAACTTTTTAGCTTTCACTGAAAAATTATAAGCGGTTTCCGCATGCATGGATTCAAACTGGGAATCCAGAACACCAGAACTTATTGAATTGGTATATATCTGAAATATCTTTCACGTATTTTAGTATTTAAATTTGGGATTTGTCATGATGCATGGCTCTAAGCCTCCATCTATTATTGAATTCTTCAGAGTACAAACAGCTTGACTGATTCACACCCTTTGCAGTTAGTTCATGTTGCCCTTGAAATCAAACTTTACCTACTCACATCCACATCTCAAGTCTCATCATAATCCTCACATCCACAAGTCTCATCATAATCCTCACATCCATACAAGCACAAATTATAGATCCTCTGGTGTTCTGTTGACTTGTTCATAGATTGGGATCGAATATCTTAGTTTTGTTTTGTGCTTTGTCTGTGTACACCTTTTCCATCAAGAGAAAATGAACAACACCGTTTCGATAACTCATGACAGTCTGAAAGCTTAAGTTTTGTAATTTTATAGACCATCGTTCAACAACTACTTTGTCCAGCAGATCGACTAGCAAGTGTTCTCGATCTGTCTCTACGAGTTGGTTTGGATCTCTCTGCACTTAGACAGTTACATGAATGATATTATCTTCTGCTTCTGATAAAGATTTGCAGTTGTCGTCTGTGACTTATTGTTATAGTATACGTTGATTAACTTGATTGCATGTTCGACCAGAACCCTCTCCTTTTCTCCCCTGCTGTACAGATTTACTGCTACATTGGAAGAAGAAAGAAGAGAGGAAACATGATTTTCTGCTACATCTTTTACAGAAACCGGACTTGCTCATCAAAGTCCCATTAAGTTTTTGTTTCTGTATTTGTTGTTTGATAAAACATATATCGGGTATCTGAAATCAGGGATATGCTTTCATGGCTCTCGCATCATTGAATAATCTTTGGGAGAGCGCTAAGTTTCTAGTTCGCAGAAACTGCTTTAACTCATTCACAAATCACGATCATCTGCCATTTGTGAAATCATATATTGCAATTTACATAAGTCCACTTTGAAGTTTCATCATCATCATCCTTCATAATACAAATATAAACCCTCAATGTAATCACCATGTATTGACTTTTCTCTTGCATGATGACCTGTTCATTATCTCTTTGTTAGTTCTGGTCATCATTACCATCTGTCCTATTAATTTTACTAAACTTTGTTTTGTTTACTCTGTCTTCAACATCATACAAATTATTATTATTATTATTATACCTTCTTTGTTTCTTGGGGTGCAACTTTTTTATAAGATACTTATGATATCAGATATGGTCGCTCGTCATTCTGATCTTCTACGTTGAAATGCATCAGCAGCAGCATTACATAAGTAATCTGTTGCTTGTGCTGTGTGGAACTGTTATGCCGGCCTAATTGACCGGTCCTCGGATCATGATTCTCTGCTTAGATTTAAGTTACTTGGATTTGCTTGGATGTCTTATAGTTATTAGATAGAGTAAGGATGACATGCTGGTTTTAGATTGTGCTCAATCTAATTGTTAGAAGTCATCCAAGTAAATCTAAACAACATTATCCAAGTAAAAAAACCAAAGATCTGAGCTGTACTTGTTTTGTCAAAAAATTAGAGTTCTAATTACAAAATCAAAAACGCATATATTGAAGTTTAGTTCCCCTCTTGTTTTCTAGTTCTCCTTCATAGCCTAGTACTAATGAGTGAATGACTACCAATTTTAACCAAAAGTTTAACCTACCGGATAATGAACCTACGTATCAGTTCAAACTTGTACAACTACAGATATGATACATAATGTCCATATATTCATACTAGACATTTTCTCCATTCTCTCTTTTACAGGTGATGAAATTAGGCATGTTTAAAACAATTAACCAATTGTTGGTTTCATTGAGAGCTTATCATAGCTTTGAATTGTACACACAGTTTGTGCATGCATGCATGCATCCAAAGCCGCAATTCTTCTTGGAAAGCCAGAAGGCAAGAACTTATTTGGAATATATCTAAAATATCTATCACGTTATTCAGAATCAAATTTTGGGATCTGTTATGATGGCTATAAACTGCATATATTGTTGAATTCCTTCGGAGTACAAAGAGCTTGACTCATTCACAATCTTACAGAATATACTACAGAAATCCCTTGAAATCAAACATTCACATCCACATTTTATGTTTCGTTATCATCATCATCATCCACAATATATTCCTTATAAGCACAAATTATAGATCCGATCCTGGTATGCTGTTATAGTTGGTCACAATATACATCTCTTTTGGTTTTGTTTTGTTGCTAGCTCTTGAATGGTTGTAGGTGAACCTATACAATCACACAAATTGGACAGCACAATTTCAATATCTTTCTGACCTCATTCAACAACTACTACGTCTAAGTACGTATTTTTAATATGAAATTCTCAGGACCAATTAACAGCTAGGGTTCGTCGATCTCTGGATATATAGAGACAGTTACATGAATGGTATTATACGTTGTTCATGCTTCTGATAAACATTATTGGTCGTATGCGACTTAATGTTATATATAGTACTTGATCGAATGCATCGTCAACAAGAACTGTCTCTTTCTCTCGTGCTTGATCTACTACTAATTTAACTGCAACAAGTATAAACTTTCAAGTTTCTACGTGTTGACGTATGTGTGATTTGACTGATCGATTTCCTTATTGCTAAGTGCTAACCCTTTGGTTTTCGTTTAGTTTTCTTTCTCAATTCATGTGTGAAGTAACATCTATTTAAAAAGTAACGTCTATTTAAAGTGTTTGAGAAATAATGAAGGATGTGCACTTTCACAAAAGCTAAGACGTACACAACAACTTCAAATTCGTATCTCTACTATATTAGAAAATCATGCATTTTATGTGTTAAAGGCTTCACCAATTTTTTTGAACTCTCTATAATACACATTAACTATGAAAAAACTGTTCATATAGAAAATATGTCGAAAGGGTACTGTGATAAAACATAAAATAAATAAATCAAAAATAGAAATTATGAAATTACAATGGAGAAAATACGAGACACGTGATGATAAGATGATATCAGTTTCATTCCATTTTTAGTTGAGCATTTCAAGTAGAACTACTCTTCAACCACTCTCACGTGCAGATACACGGATAAAATGCTAGTATATATAATTGTTCGTGCATCACAAATCCCACTAATAATTGGAGGGTTTCCGTGATCGAGTTAACCTATGCTAGCAGGCTTGATGATCTAGAATACTCATAAATCTAATAAATGTGGCGGCCGGGAGCCTGAGAAAAATTATCAGAGATTTTCCTCCCCATATATGATGCATGCATGTAAAGACTCAAATCAGAAATTTGTATATATACATAAAGACTCAAATTTTGAATGCACTGCATTACAGTATGGCATATATTGATATATTTTTGAATAATAGTATGCAAAAATGCACATGTTCCAAACAAATTATGGTTTATATATATGGGTGACGCAGATCTTTGAGAAAACCAGTCATGAGCTTTTCATCTAATAATTAACAAGTACCACCATATCTTGTATTTGATATTTGATAAGTCCGTCCACAAATGTACAAATTGAGAGGTTATCACAAAAATGAAGCACATTCCTTATTTGACCAATATGATTTCAAAAACATAGATAAATTCTTAAATAAAACACCGACGCTTAAAGAAAATAGGCGTAATTAAATATGAGCTTCGCGCACTCAACCATGCCCATCGCCCTAAATCTTAATTTCACTGCCAACCACAAAACTCCACAATTTTAACCGACATCCTGGAAATCACCTTCCACCATACATAATCCAATGGCCGAATTCTACCTTATATTCCGCCAAAAATACCAAACTTTAAAAATTCCCAAACTCCTCCAAAACTCCTCCAAAAATTCTAAAATTCATTCCATTAAACTCCTCATAAAATTCCCTACTAAAAACACTTTTACAGCGGCGCCCGGTGGCCAGCTCCGGTGACATCCAATGCTCACCAAATTTTGACAGCATCTTCCTCTACAACTTTCCTAACTATCACAAATACCAATTTCAAGCCTAACTATACAAATCTAACGGAAACACATAAAAAGCCCTAGAATTTCAAACTCTGATTTCTCTTTACCTAGCTTGAGAGGGAGGGAGCCCTTTGGAGGGATTTTTGCACGGGAGGAGAGCTTTCCAACGGGCCAAGGATCGCCGGCTATGGCGGCCGGAGGAGGGAGTTCCGGAGACGGGAACACTTGGACAGTTGGGACTTCCGGCGAGCTTTCTTCTCGATCGGTGGCGCTAGGGAACATCTCACCGGTCTAGGATGGAAGCTGGGTAGGAGACCGATCGTTTGGGACTGGTGAGGCAGCGAACAGAGGCCGGATGGTGGCGGTCGGCCTCGGGAAAATCTTCCGGGCGGAGGGACTCGGGGAGAGAGAGAGAGAGAGAGAGAGAGAGAGAGAGAGAGAGAGAGAGAGAGAGAGAGAGAGAGAGAGAGAGAGAGAGCGGGAGGAGAGAGAGAAATGGGTTGGGCTCGGCCCAGCCGATCCAACCTCCTTTTTACCCAATCCAAAATTCAACACCCCAAAAATAATACCCCAATAAAAATTACATTTTACTATCATAAAATTACCATATTTACCGTTGTCACAATTTCTTCTTTCGAATAAATCATTCGAAATAATCATCCCCTACAACCTCTATGGGGACCAATTAAATTACACTTAATGACGAAAACGGTAAAACTTTTATTACCACTATACTAGTAATTAAGGTAAAAATTAAGAGTCGGGACATGTTAATATATATATATATTATTTTATTTTATTTTATTTTGTAGCTTCATAATTCCAACTTTTACCCACGGTAGAAAATAGATTTTATCGTAGTCAATAGCCTTTTGGGAGTTAGAGCTGGTCCTCTCTCACAAATGACGTGGTAGGTTGGTAAATGATCACTTGTAGATAACTCAAGATCCTGTAAATTATGTATTATAGCACTAGCTAGTAGGGCAGACACTGCAGAACTTTTCCGGTAATAGCTAACTTGAATGGTACATACTACATAACTCACTCCTCCACCAACAAACACAATAGTGTTATGATCGATTCATTATACGTGGTAACTCACTCGGTCACCAACAAGCATCATTAGTGTTATGGCTGATTCATTATATGTTTGTGATTTTTCGTGTCGTAGAAGATGATTTATTAGCTTGTCACATAAATTTCACTTTAATTAAGATGTGACTGAGACTACGACTAGATCATTATCTCACAGGCTCGCAAGTCATAACTAGGTGGGTGAGTGTTGGATGATTTTATATCAATCATGTCTTAATTTCTTCAGGGTGTGATGTTGATAATGATTTAAAAGCAGAGACAAAGCTGTTATACATGACTGAGACTTGTTGAACAATTTTTCTTCATTTTCCATTACAGTGTCCCTCCATAAACGTAACTTAAAAGTGTATAGAAAATGCAATATTGTAAGTTTGTAACTATACTCTGCATCTTTCACTACCTTGTCTTCAGCCATATATGCTCCAAACACAATCCACACTATAACAGTTTCTACTATAGAAAATGATTATAGGTCTTAATAAGGCTTAAGATTTTTAGTCTTAATCTTTGATGGCATGATATGTCACATAAACACATTATTAATTTAAAAAATCATGTCATGTCATTCTTAAGTAAAAATCATGTCATGTCATCTAATGCTCTAGATTATTTTGTCTTTATTCTAATTAAAAAATTTGAAACCATTTTTTTCTATTATGTTCATGCTTATAAACACTTAATATAATGTGAAATATATATATATATATATATATTGATATTATACTTGTTCAAAAATATTAATTCAATTGAATATATATTTTTGAACAAGTATAATATTAAAAAATATGTATGTATATATATATAGTTTTTCGAAGCAAAAAAGTTATGCATATATATATATATAAAAGATACGTAATAGAAAAACCTGTATCGATCGCGAATACTTTTTGGATGAATTATATAAATTTCTTTTAGATGAATATATATATATATATATATATATATATTAGCTTCATAATTCCAACTTTTATCCACGGTAGAAAGTAGATTTTATCGTAGGCAATAACACTTCGGGAGTTAGAGCTGGTCCTCTCTCACAAATGACGTGGTAGGTTGGTAAATGATCACTTGTAGATAACTCAAGATCCTGTAAAATATGTATTCTAGCACTAGCTAGTAGGGCAGACACTGCAGAGCTTTTCAGGTAACGAAAATTCTTGCATACATCAAGGTACAAGTGAACCAAGTATTTATTAGAAAATCTTAACTGTTGATATTTATACTTAACTTTTTATTTAAATATTAAATAATAAAATAAATGTAATCCAACGATCTATTCATCTTGGTTTAAGTGCACCTTAATGCTTTGAATCCTCTCTGTTCAGGTAATAGCTAACTTGGACGGTACATACTACATACCCGAGTTATTCTTGACCTTGAGAATGGTAGCTCACTCCTCCACTAATAAACACAATAGCGTTATTGTCGATTCATTATATGTGGTAACTCACTCGGTCACCAACAAGCATCATTAGTGTTATGGTCGATTCATTATATGTTTGTGATTTTTCGTGTCATAGAAGATGATTTATTAGCTTGTCACATATATTTCACTTTGATTAAGATGTGACTGAGACTACGACTACTACTACATTTGGTGTTGCCAAAATGAGTAAATTATTATAATCAAAACTTGAAGTCATGAATAGTTGCAGAAGTTATAATTTACATTTTGAAAGGTTAGCGTTACATGTTTTACCCACCAAACTATAGATCATTATCTCACAGGTTTGCAAGTCATAACTAGGTGGGTGAGTGTAGAATGATTTGATATCAATCATGTCTTAATTTCTTCAAGGTGTGATGTTGATAATGATTTAGAAGCAGAGACAAAGCTGTTATACGTGACTGAGACTTGTTGAACAATTTTTCTTCATTTTCCATTATAGTGTCCCACCATAGACGTAACTGAAAAGTATATAGAAAATGCAATTGTAAGTCTGTAACTATACTCTGCATCTCTCACTACCTTGTGTTCAGCCATATATGCTCCAAACACAATCCACACTACATTTTCTAATATGGAAAATGATTCTAGGTCTTAATAAGGCCTAAGATTTTTGGTCTTAATCTATTGTGGCATGATATGTCACATAAACATATCATCAATTTAAAAAAATCATGTCATATCATTCTTAAGTAAAAATACAATCTTATTTTTCTCATATTTAATGCTTTAGATTATTGTCTTTATTCTAATAAAAAAATTTGAAGCCATTTTTTTTCATTATGTTCATGCTTATAAACACCTAATATAATGTGAAATATATATACACCTAATATAATGTGAAATATATATATATATATATATATTGATATTATACTTGTTCAAAAATATTACTTCAAAAAAATTCGTGTAAGGTAATTAATTAAATCAACTCGATAAAAAAGGTAACTAAGTCATCTATATGAGAGAAGAATTTGGTATAATTTTTGCTTAATTTGGATTTGAGAATGATACGATTGTATTTTGACCTAACGATGATATGATATGATTTTTTTAATTGATGACGTGTCTAGATGATATGACATGCCACATAGGATTAAAGTTATAAATCTAAGGCCTTATTAAGATCCTCTAACACTATCCTTTATATATATTGTCATAACAACCTTCTTTCCCAAGAAACATCATCCAAGGCCGAGAAGAATGTCCAACTCGAGAAGACTCACTATCAGAAATTAGGATGAAATCATCTTCGGCACACTTGACAAGCTTTTCGCCATGCCAGGAACACTTATCCCTCCATCACAAATTGACATTCGTCGCCTATGTCTCAGCACCTTCTCTAACATCCTGATCGAATACTACATCGTTACAAGACGAACATTCAACCTCTCTGGAATGGGCCGCAGTGCAACCGTGCAAGTCTAGTTGCCATTGATGTGGCTAGCATTGAGGATGTTTTAAGAGCAATAATATTGTTTGCAAAGTACCAAGGCCCCTTGATGCAATGATTCCCCGGATGATATATATATATATAGTTAATTCCAATCATGGAGAAGTATAGCTGGATCAATGATGATAATCTAATCGCCTGCTGGATTAATGTTTATGCTTTTAATTTGTTACAGATTACTGTGCTGTTACTGCTGTAAGTGTTATGTGAGTTAGGATTTAGGAATCCAAAGTTTCAATGTAACCAAGAGATTTCTGTGTTTCACAATAAAAATGCGCGCATCTGGATTCTGGACCATGGAAATGTCTCTAAATGTTGAATGGAATAACAACAAAGCTTGAAACTTCATTTCATGAATTTGGAATCCAGCCAATCTGGTCCCTCCTCAAGCAATGTGCATGGGACAATTCAAACTTAGTTGCAGCATGTGCTCTCCAGCACAAGCCTAGCCAAATCTGTTTCATTTTGCTGTACCTTCTTAACAGAGTACACTGTTAATAACTGGTTATTGACTGAAGGACCAACATAGCTCCCAAAATCTCAGTCCCCATTAAATTTTATCTCAGAAAGAAAACCCCCACATATTGAATGTCGATCAAGAATTAAAAGGAACACATTGCAGAATCACTGGGACTAAATGACATAGAGAAAAATGGAAATGAACTTAAACCAGCAGAAAGCTTCAGCGAATCAAAGAGAACCAAAACGGATAACCTGCCAATAAAGTGACGAGATAGACCTAGCCTGCCTGTATACTCCTCGGCCAACCGGCAGGTTCTGTCAGACTGGGATAGGGGCGTCTACCGTGAGTGGTTACAAAGCTGCATGCATGCATAATGTTGTTTGCAAAAGATTTTAGTTCATATCCTTCCTCCCAAACCAAATTTTATGTCTGTAAAATTGTACCTATATATCTGCCTCTTAGCTTCATGCATGTCTGGGCCGGTGTTGCATGAAGTTGCATGTGAGTGAGGTACATCACTACATATATATCGGGCTTACTCGGATCCATAACAGCTTAATTGCCTCTCATTCTGAGCTAGACATAATAATAACTAGTCACACCTGATAGTTAATAATCTTGATGAAAACTTCAAATTTGATTATATTAGAAAGAACATGAGGATGTAAATTAAATTCGAAACTCCTTAATTAGAGTAAAGGGGAATGAAAAAATGTCGAATAAAACTGACAACACTCTAATGTTTAGTCGGAATGCTAACATGATATATATACAATATTATAACTGAGACATGAAAGCTCATATATGCATATACATAAATACATATAGTTTGCGTCCATTTCTTGATGCGTAAATACAAATCGGTGGACTTTCAGTTTCTCTCTTTTGCTCAACTTCTGCCTTAATTTGAAGGGGAGCTCGCTAGCTTTCTTATCGTTCAAGATTTCATAACCACCTCTTTCCATTTAAGTATGTTTACATTCAACTTCTCGTTCTACCATGATGAATATATCTTTTTTCTTAGGCCACAATGTTTATCCAACAGTACTTTAGCTAACGCTGGACTACTAACGCCAATGGAAATCTTATTTAACCTGACCTTTATAATCGATCGAGGAAACCTAGCTAATTGGATTACGTGCAACCCCCTCATTAACGGGTATGTCTGCCCGGGGCGGGGCGGGGCTAGAAATTTATGTTTTGAGGAACCGGCTGATACACAGTAAAAAGAATATTAAAACTTTATTAATATTAAATTGAATATAATTTTCAGTGTACATTAAGATATAGAGTGATAATTATTTCCTCTCTCATTTTAGAAGACGGACAAGCAATTCAATTGACATATCTTTGTTACTAGTTTATTTTAACTAAATTTTTGTTTTTAAGTTTATTCTAAGAGATAACTGATGAGTAATTTAATTGAATCATGTACCAAATTAAAGCTTCAATTCTAAGAGAACTAATATTAGTTATGAAAATGGAGATGAATAATGCTATATTTTAGACGATTAGGAAAGAAATGAATGCAAATTTTTTGCTCTCTTGCTCACCATAATTAATTACCAAATATTTTAGGGGTGCCATCAATCATAATTAACTAAAAACTCTATCAAAATCAATCCTCTATTAGTTAGAAATCAGTCAAATCACATATCACCAAGAAAGTTGAGGGGTGCCGGTCCTCAAATGGCTCCGCCCATGATGTCTGCTGTGCAGCACGACATAGCATACTTATTATAGTGGGTGGATTGCACGTGCTTTGCACGTACAGGAGCTGATTTTGAGAAGTTGCCTCTGGAAAACAGGCTGTATAGCATGCAGCGATGCATACCTGAACTTTCCCTCATTAACTAGCTAGCTTTGGCCAAATTAATCAAAATACTAAAAAATTTCAGTTAAACATCTACATATTGATCCTCATGCCATGAACAGATGGTGAAAATGAAATTGGAATTCTGGAAAGAAATAAAAAAAAGTACTTGCTTTGCCCTACGGACAACGCCGGCCCTTCAATTATCTCTTACCCTCATTTCAGTTTTCAGGTTTTCTTTCTGGACGATAAATAAGTTCAACTACTTGATCTTGTTGCATTGATCAATATTCATTATAGCACGTTCAACTACTTGATCTTGATCTACTGATAAAATCATTCATTTCCGTTCCGAATCAATATAGTGTTTCTGCATCTCTCTATCTACTTCTAAAATCCTGTCCATTAGACAATATTTAAAAACCAATTTGCATTTGTCTCCACCCAGTTTCAGATTACAGGTAGAATAGTTGATCGAGTCGAGCCAATTACGTTGAGTATGAGGCTAGGGATGTGTTCTACTACTTGATCTTACTACGTTCAAGTTCGAGCATTACTCGATCAACTATATATCTGCTGGTTTAATTTGAGCTTGATTGGCTTGTTTCTTTCAGAACATAAGCTAGGACGAACTGAGAATAGGTCGATTACCAAATAGATTTACAACCCTAAATTGAGAAGGGCACAAATTCAACTTAAGGAACCAATCCCGACCAATGTGCATGGGTACGTAGGGCATATAGTCTTTATAAGCCATTATTATGATGTTTTACTCTTTTCTGTTTTCAACCTTAATTTTTATTATGATGAAGTCTCAGTTGTGAATGATAGTAGTCTAACTTTATGTCATTATGCATGTGATGGATGCAGCTCATCAAGTGAGAGGGTCACAGGTTATACTTCATAAAATGTCCTCGTCAAGTTCACAAAAGTCCTCCCTCCCATGTGGTCATTTATATTCTTAATACACTATCGCAAATGTGGCGAATTTTCAAGTCATATACGTGCACAATATATATCGACTAATGTGGAACTTGATGGTGTGGCTGCAAAATATAACATGTGGAATAGATCAATCGAATACCATGATAAATAACTCGAGATTCACATACAAAACCAACTAAAATATTAATGAATTGATCAAGTGATTCATTTTCAGGACTCATCCTGGATTTCCTCATGAAATCCGGAGTAAGTCTTGCGGGGTCCATCTTAAGAGAAATTTTACCAAAATTTCGTCATGATCTCCTTTAAAAATGGACAATCTTACCTGCCAAAACCACACATACACTTCAATAATCAAAACAAACCAACTTCAACTCCCGGAGCCACCCTGCTCCCAGCACTACATCAACACCCAGAACACAATATGCCTGAATTAATTAACAACAGTCTCAAAGGTCATCAGACTTCAGACCAATTCTAATAAGAAAAGAATCATCAGACTTCAGACCAATTCTAATAAGAAAAGAAAACATAGATAAGAGAGCCATCGAAAACTGTGTTATTAACCATGCCTAACTCTGTGTACGCTCAACTTCTTCTAAGCTAACTTGTAAACTGGACATTTAAAACCGAATGGTCCAGAAGAAAGTAATCGAAAGACGTTAATTAGAGTGAGTGGACAAAACTAAAATTAAATAATTTAACAAAATCTTATTTAGATACTTTTTCACGTTTAAACTTTAAAACATCTTCGACGCAAGCAACCTTAATCAAACATTCGCCTTATTGTCCATAATCACATTAGAATAGACAAATCAGCCTCGCTGATTAATCAAATACATAACTTGAGAAAAATTACATAAGGGGAAGATATATCACCATATAAGAAGAGCCTCCTAGGCTTGGGTCAGAGCCTCCCAGGCTTAGGTCGGAGCCTCCCATACTCTATTAACGTCTCACACTAAGCGCTCGACATGGTGAGGACCCCTAATAAAGGATAGTTAACAATGAATAAGATAGTAGCGTCCCACCCTAATCGCTCGACTCATCTATGGTGAGGACCACTATTAATGGCTAGCTAACAATGAATAAAAACCGATCGGAGCCTCCCGGGCTCTAGTAGCGTCTCACACTAAGTGCTCGATTCACCTATGGTGAAGACCGCTATCAAGACCAGCCCCAAATTTCATCCCGAAACCCGAGATGAGTCCTGTGGGGACCACCTCCAAGGAAAATTTACCGAAGACTCGGCAAACCTCCCTCGAAAATGGACAACCCTATCTTATGAGAATTTAAGAACCACCTTTTTACTCCAAAATAAATCCTCCGCTACAACCCAAAAGTAGCTAGAATATAATACATAAGAATTCCAACAGTATTCAGAACTACTAAAAAAATAAAATAATACACAGCGAAAGCTAACAAACCCCTAGTAGATTAAACATGTAACCTACTGGTGAAATGTAGCAGATAGATGAGTGACTATGCCTCGACGTCTCTTGCTACACCTCACGCGAACTCTGTAGACTGAGAATTTTAAAAAAAACAAAGAGCCCAGGGGAAAATATTTGTTTTGGCCACGATCCTCAGCGTGCGGAGCCGAGGTGAATAGCGAACAAAGAGATAGGAGGAGTTGCGGGCGTGCCACCTCACGGATGAGGAATGTGTTGAAAGAGTGCGCGAGCTTGATTTCTTGATCAGGCGAGCGGAGTTCCAGATGCCACCTCGCGGACGAGGAATTTACAGCACAAGCGATCGATACTCACGGCGGGGTGAGAAGAGCAACTATAAGAATGTTTCTGAGGAAACATGGGTGAATTCCGGAGAGCTCTGAGGAATTCTAGGCGGCGAGGCACTTAAAATCAGGGTTTCGAAGAGGCTTCGAAGGGGTTTGGCTCCTAGGAGTGTTGGAGGTTTCGACGGGGTCGAAGAGTTTTTCAACTAGGTTGAAGGTTGTTGTTCTGTATTTGAGATATTGTGTTATGTGTGTTTGTTCAGCAGGGAAGCGGCAATGAAGCTCCTGAGAGCGTAAGTGATTTCGACTGGGTCGAGGGTTTCAACTTGGTTGAAGAGTTTTGTATTGTATTTGAGTAATTGTGTTGTCTATCTGTAAGCTGTGGAGCTTCTTTATATAGTGGGAGAGAGAGAGTCCGCCGCGAAAGATAATGAGATTCGTGTTGGACTGCAACGTGAAGCACAAAAGAACTGTTCATCCCATGCAGACCAATCCGCATGTGACACGTATCCAGCTCGCATAGTTTATTTAGAATAAGACACTGCTTCTGGCGCGCCTCTCAACTGTAGAGTCTCATGCGGACTGAAATTAGGAACAATCTTATCCCGCGGGGTGCTACAGTCCATGTAGAAGACAAATAACTCAGGCGAACCGTAGACTATGTAGCTCAATTCCACTTGCGGGCCAAAAGAGCTTTTTTATTTGATAAGGGCCACATGGATTGGCCCAAAGCGTGTCAAAGACTGTAAAAAGTCAGAAACGATTATAAGTGTTCGCGTGGACTCCGCTTATGCTTTCTTTTGCTAGCTCGCGAACCAATTCACCAACGCCTAGATGCAGTCCGCCTCGCCTGCTCTAAAGTCAAATTCCGAGCACAGCATTCCGCGCGAACTCTGTTTCTGCCTGATAGTACGCGAGATCCTTAATTCGCGCGAGCTGTACTTTTGTCCAGATGCGCGTGAGATCTTTTAGTCCGCACGGAGTCATTCCGCGCGCGGACTTTGCAAATCACCTCGCGTGGTCTTGTTGGCGGGCCGATATTTGTGAACTTAAAAGGAACTTGGGCTCGCCAAATGATATAGACCAAAAACCTAATTAATATTTACATAGATAATTATTGTCCAGTAAAATATTAATTTAGGCGTAAACAATATTCAACACGTCAGAGTGAGTGGACAAAACAATTCCGACAACAAATAAATGTTTTCTCAAAAATGCTTTCAAAGAAAACGCTTCATCAGCTGCAAAAACAAAAGCTCCATTGGAAAGATTCTGAACTGGGGTCTAGTCTGGCCAAACTCCCAAACTTTAAGAAATTGTCTCTCAGGCTAGGATATTATATATTTTTGTATGTATGTATACTCGCCTAACTCTTTGTACGATATCTATGAAAGACTTGAAAAATAGATACCATACAAAGCTACTATGCTTGCGTCTAACGCTCACGTCACCCCACACTGGAATTGTACCTCAGGCTGGGGGAAGCGCCCGAGTGGTATATATACGTGCTTACTCCTTGTACGAAATCTATGAATGAATACGAAAATAGAAAGTCGCACAGGGCTACGACGCTTGCGTCTAACGCTCACGTCACCCCATACCGGAATTGTACCTTGGTATGGGGGAAATCACGTATGGCTAGCTAGCATTTAATCATATACATATTATTCTCATATAAGAGTATAATCACCAAAATTCTCAATTTCGGGAAATATACAACAACAGAAAATCATTCAAAACGATAAAGCATTTCGAACACATTAAATAAAACAAAGGTCCACTAACAGGTTAGGCCTAAGCCTGATGTCGGTCGGATGTCTCTTCCGCTCGAGCCTCCTCACGTCCTGGTCCAAATAAAATAAAATGTTAAATAAAACACCGACGCTTAACGCAAAACAGGCATAAATAAATATGTTTGGCGCGCTCAACCAAGCCTAACACTCTAAAATCTTAAAACCACTGCCAACCTCAAAACTCCACAAAAAATACCGATATCCTCAAAATCACCTTCCACCAAACAAAAATCAATGGCCGGATCCTAACTTAATAACCGCCAAAAATACCAAACTTCAACAATTCTCAAACCTATCCAAAACTCCTCCAAAAATTCTAAAACTTATTCCACTAAACTCCTCACATTTTTCCCCACCAAAAACATTTTCTCGACGTCGGCAGCGGCGGCCGGCGACCTCCGATGCTCACCAAAATTTGGCAGCATGTTTCTCTCAACCTCCTCTACAACATTCCTAACTCCACAACTCCAATTCTAAGCCTAACCATGTCAATCGAACACAAACACACAATAAAGCCCTAAAATTTCCATTACCGATTTCTCCTTACCTAGCTCGAGATGGAGGGAGCCCTTTGGAGGGATTAAAGCATAGGATGAGGGCTTTCTTTTAAGCTATGGCTCGCCGGCTATGGTGGCCGGAGGAGTTCAGATGAAAACTAACTTTCGGCAGTCGGGCCGGACCTTTCAGCGGCTTTTTCTCCCTCACGGCAGCGCTAGAGAGGCTGTCACCGGTCTAGAACGGCAACTGGGATGGAGACCGATCGATCGGGACAGGCGTTGCGGTCTGGGATGGCCGGACGGCGGTGGTCGGGCTCGGGCAAATTCCGGGCAGAAACGGGGTCGGGGAAGAGAAAGAGAGAGAGGGCGCACGGGCGCACGGAGAGAGAAGGAAAAAAAAGAAAAATTGGGCTTGGCCCGATCCGGGTCCAAGTCCTCTAATAAACCCAAAACCAAAATTCAACACCCCAAAATAATACCCCAATAAAATTACCTTTTACTAGCAAAAATTACTATTTTTACCGTCATCAAAATTTATTCCTTAAAATAATCCCACAAAATAATCGTCCCCTACACCTCTCTGGGGATCAATTATATTTTACACTTAATGACGAACACGATAAAATTCTTATTACCACTATGCCAGTAATAAAAGTAAAAATTATGGGTCGGGGCGTGACAACCGCTAATAAAGGCTAGCTAGTAATAAATAAAAAACGACCCTAATATGATGACTAAAATCATACGAAAACATCTAAATCCATAAAGCTTCCCCAAGTTCATGCAATTGCAGTTACGAGTACGGTTCCCAATCCTACATGAAAATTATCAAGAGAAAATAAAGTAAAACTCAATGACGTGTCTCACACGTCAAGATATTCTCAAATCTATATTTATCAATGAGATTTAATTATCAAGTATAAATCGTAAATAATATCTCAACCCGAAATATTCGCTAAAATATTCTCAATATCAATATCGAACATCCACAAATAAACGAGATTATTATATATAGAGACCTACCTAAAATCCCATATCCGGTAATCTTTTATAAATCTCAAAGTCAACAAATAATGACGATAATAATTAAATCTGGATATCATAAAGAATATCAAAACTCAAATACCAAATTAATGACCCGAGCTCAAATCCATAAATCATGACCAACTCTTAATCGATGCATCAAACTAAAATAAATTTCAAGACCATATCATAAACCAAAATTATAATATAAGCTCGGAAAATATTACAATAATTCTCAAAAGAAACCATGCATGCTTATTCATTTACAAACAAAATGTCAACTCACAAATTTAGGCATAAGCCTGACGATATCTGCAATACCACTCGTATGAGATCTACCTATCTTGGAATAATAAACATGCTAGCTTATGACCAAACTCCAATTTCAGAAAAATAATTGTTTATATATAACAACCCAAAAATCTTCCACCTAACTCACTACTTTAGCTACAATTAAGCTTAACAGATTCACTCCAAACTCCACTACAACCTTAATTCATCGATTCTAACACTTTAGAACCATAACCAAGGAAATCCAATGGTCGGATCTTCCCGAGTAGCACACCGACAAAATCAAATTTCAAATAATCCCAAATCTATTCAAAAATTCACCAAAATTCTCAAATTTCATACCTTAGACTCCTCTCATCATGAACAAGCTAAAAAAACTCGAAAAACAACCCAAAAGTGGCGACGCCGTTGTCCGCTTCTCCAGCAGCGGCGGCTGGCCACCGTCAAACTCCGACCACCTCCGATCGCCACCAAAATTTAACACAACATTTCTCTCAACAAACCAAACAACTTCCTCAACTAGCAAAAATATCAATTTTAAGTATAAGTAACAGAAATTACCTCTTCAAGAAAAAATCCCAGATTATGAACCCTAGAATTTGGATTCGTCGATTCTCTCTCCACATTACAAATTGAAAGAAACCCTTTGGATGTTTTGTAGAGCTTGGCAAGATGAACAAATCCCAATTAGTCACACCGTCCAATTTGGCCGGAGTTGGCCGGAATATGAAAAATAGCCGAAAATATAGTCATACCTTCTTCTCTTTGGTTCATCTCATATGGTTAAAAAGCGGTTGCACGGCATATATGGTTGGAAAGATCGTTCCCAGACCAAGAGAATGGGACAGGTCTCATCACCAGAGGTGGCCGGAATTGGCGCTAGCGAGGCCGAGAAGTTCCGGCAGCAATTCTAGAAATTCTGTGTAATTTCTAGAATTATCCTGAAATAGAGGTCTAATTTGTTATTTATAAAACTTGAGTTTCCTGCGAAACTTTAAATCTGCCCATGAATTTAAACCCTTGTAACTTTTTCGTACAAATAACTCCGATTAAAATGTGCTACATATCCATGAACTCAGTTTAACGTCATCTACGACTTCCATGAAGAAAATTTTCTCAAATTTCGAACGAAGGAAAAAGTCAAATTTAAATACGAAGTTAATAAAAAAAATGATACTCATTTATGGTCCAAGTGATAGTAAATTGTCAAATAAGGTCCGGGGCGTTACATTGTATTCACACCCTTATAAACCCTTGTAATTGATATTGATATTGATATTGATATCATCATTCGAGCCGATTTGGGGTTCCATCAATTATTTGTGCCAAAAATACAAAGAAACTAATAATCATGTATTTGGTAATCTGATTATGTAAAAGATGGCAACACTTGACAACTGTATGTTTAAAATCACACATATTTTCAATTTTTCATCTCAATTTTCTTTTTAGACATGAATTATATGTTTCATCTCAATGTCAGGACCCGCCTCGGATTTCACCCTGAAACCCGAGGTGAGTCCTGGGGGACCATCTACAAGGAAAATTTACCAATGGACTCGGCTAACCTCCATTGAAAATGGACAACCCTAACTCGGAAGAACAAAAATAGAACAACTCTTTTAACCAAAAAAAAAACATTCTCCGCTACAACCTAAAAGTAGTCAGAATAAGTTATACAAAAATCCCAACAGTATTCAGAGCTACTAAAAATTAAAAATACAGTGGAAGCTAACAATCTCCTAGTAGATTAAACAGGTAACCTACTGGCGAAATGTAGCAGATAGATGAGTCACTATGCCTCGACGTTGCCTTCTAGACCTCACGCGAACGCTGCAGACTAGGCTTTTAAAAACGAAGAGCCTAGGGGAAAATATTCAAAAATGTCAAAGTGAGTGGACAAAAGCAAGTCCGACAACAAATAAATATTTTCCCAAAAAATACTTTTAAAGAAAACGCTTTACCAGCGACAGCTTAAAAGCTTAACTCAAAAATTCTGAACTGGTGTCTAGCCTCGCTAGACTCTCAAACTTTAAGAAAAAATGCCTCTCAGGCTAGAATAAAATATATATCAGTATGTATTCACACTTGACTATCTCTTGTACGATATCTATGAATAAACTCGAAAAATAGATAATCATACAAGACTACGCACAACGCTGGCGTCTAACGCTCACGTCACCTCATACTGGAATTGTACCTCAGTATGGGAGAAACGCCCGAGTGGTATATATACGTGTTAATTCCTTGTACGAATTCTATGAATAAATTCGAAGAATAGAAAGTCGTACAAGGCTACGACGCTGGCGTCTAATGCTCACGACCCAATACTGTAATTTTACCTCAGTATGAGGAAAAATCACGTATAGCTAGCTAGCATTTATTTATATAAATACTATTGTCATAAACAACTATATATGAGTATAATTACAGTATTGGGTCGTGAGCATTAGACGCCAGCGTCGTAGCCTTGTACGACTTTCTATTCTTCGAATTTATTCATAGAATTCGTACAAGGAATTAACACGTATATATACCACTCGGGCGTTTCTCCCATACTGAGGTACAATTCCAGTATGAGGTGACGTGAGCGTTAGACGCCAGGGTTGTGCGTAGTCATACTGGAATTGTACCTCAGTATGGGAGAAACGCCCGAGTGGTATATATACGTGTTAATTCCTTGTACGAATTCTATGAATAAATTCGAAGAATAGAAAGTCGTACAAGGCTACGACGCTGGCGTCTAATGCTCACGACCCAATACTGTAATTTTACCTCAGTATGAGGAAAAATCACGTATAGCTAGCTAGCATTTATTTATATAAATACTATTGTCATAAACAACTATATATGAGTATAATCGTTGAAATTCTCAATTTCGGAAAATTTTCATTTTCAACAACAGAAAATTATTCAACAATAAAGCATTAATTTAAGCACATTATTTAAAACAAAGGTCTACTCACAAATTAGGCCTAAGCCTGATGTCGGTCGGAGGTCTCGTCAGCTCGAGCCTCCTCGCGTCCTGTTCTAAAAACATAAATAAATCCTTAATTAACACACCGATGCTTAAAGAAAATAGACGAAATGAGAAAAGAGCTCTGCACGCTCAACCAAGCCTATCGCCCAAATTCTTAATTTCACTACCAACCAATAAATCCCCACAAACTCTTAACCGACATCCTCTAAACACCTTCCACCTTTTTAACCTTAAATAATCACGTGGCCGGATTTTAACTTAATAATCCGCCAAAAATACCAAACTTCAAAAATTCCTAAATCTATCCAAAACTCATCCCAAAATTATAAAACTCATTCCAATAAACTCTTCATAATTAAAATTCCCTACAAAAAATATTTTTCCCGGCGGCGGCCAGCCCCATTGACCTCCAGTGCCCACCAAAATTTGACAGCACCTTCCTCTTAACCTCCTCTACAACTTTTCTAACTACCACAAACACCAATTCCAAGCCTAACTATGTCAATCGAACGAAAACACACAAAAAGCCTTAGAATTTTCATTACCGATTTCTCCTTACCTAGCTCGAGATGGAGGGAGCCATTTGGAGGGATTGTTACACGGGAGGAGGACGCTTTCTTTTGAGCCAAGGCTCGTCGGCTATGACGGCCGGAGAAAGGAGTTTCGGCGACGGAAGCCTTTGGGCAGTCGGACTTCTCGGCGAGCTTCCTCCCAATCGGCGGCGCTAGGGAGCCTCTCGCCGGTCTAGAAAGGAAGCTGGGTCGGAGGCCAACCGATTAGGACAGGCGCAGCGGTCTGGGGCAGCCGGACTGACGTCCGACGGGTTCCGGGCAGAGAGCGGGTCGGGGAGAGAGAGAGAGAGAGAGAGAGAGAGAGAGAGAGAGAGAGAGAGAGAGAGAGAGAGAGAGAGAGAGAGAGAGAGAGAGAGAGAGAGAGAGAGAGAGAGAGAGAGAGAGAGAGAGAGAGAGAGAGAGAAATGGGTTGGGCTTGGCCCAGTCGGGTCCAACCTCCCATATACCCAAACCAAAATTCAACACCCCAAAAATAATACCCCAACAAAAATTACCTTTTACTAGCAAAATTTACCATTTTTACCGTCGTCATTTTTTCTTCATTCGAATAAATCATTCAAAATAATCGTCTTCTAACACCACTTTGGGGACCAATTAAATTAAACACTTACTGACGAAGACGGTAAAATTCTTATTACCACCGTACTAGTAATTAAGGTAAAAATTAAACATCAGGGCGTGACATTAATAATTTGAAAACCCACCCATTTTTATGCATGCATGCTCAACTGGACCTATTCAATGATTTGCATATATCACTACTGCTTAACAATCTTAATGAGTGCCAACTATTTTAAATTTATTTGTCAAAATGAACCAGTACGCGTGCTTCATCAATAATTGATACTCACAAATAGTTCACAATGCATTTCTATTTATAAGGACGAGATATGGAGCAGAATAAGTACAGAGCGAGCGACAGAATTGTTGGAGTTGCAGTCTCCATGCAACTAATTTACACTCAACAACAATTCTAATATCTCAATCGCTCTGTGTCTCTCTCTTTTTCTCTTCTCACTCTTCATTTACACACACAGTGAGCTTAGCTAGACCATGGAGTTTCTCTTGATAATGTGTCTAGTCTCTCTTTTCTATGGTTTTTGCTGCCTTTCTAAGTCATTACTCCAAAGGAGACATCAGTCCTGCTATTTACTGGCTTATGAATGCTACAAACCCACAGAGGACATGAAGCTCCAAACCGACTCATGTGCGAAAATCGTCATGAGAAACAGGAATCTGGGGCTGGAAGAGTTCAGGTTTCTCTTGAAAACCATTGTCAATTCCGGCATTGGTGAGGAAACTTCCTGCCCAAGGAACATCCTCCAAGGCCGAGAAGAAAAGCCAAACCTAGCAGATTCACTCTCTGAGATGGATGAAATCATCTTCAACACACTTGACAAGCTTTTCACCCGGTACCCTTCAGTCTCCCCATCACAAATCGACATCCTCGTAGTCAATGTCTCTATGTTCTCCCCTTCTCCCTCCCTAACATCTCGAATAGTGAACCGTTACAAGATGAGGGAAAACATCAAGACATTCAACCTTTCCGGAATGGGCTGCAGCGCAAGCCTGGTGGCCGTTGATGTTGTCCAGGGCTTGTTCAAGTCATACAAAGACTCATACGCCCTTGTTGTGAGCACAGAGTCGATGGCTCCTAACTGGTATTGCGGCAAAGAAAAATCCATGATGCTCACCAACTGTTTGTTTCGCTCGGGAGGCTGTTCAATGCTGTTCACCAATAGAAGATACCATAGGCACCAAGCTATCTTGAAATTGAAGACACTGGTAAGAACACATATCGGCTCGAGTGATGATGCTTACAATTGTTGCATACAGCTAGAAGATGATAGTGGTTACCTAGGTTTTCGTCTTACCAAATACCTCACAAAAGCAGCAGCTCTTGCTTTGACAATGAACCTACAAGTCCTGGTGCCAAAAGTACTTCCACTAAGGGAAATACTCCGGTACGTGCTGGAGTCTTGGCTGCGGAAGAAAAGGGGTACAAAGAGCCAAAAGTTAGAAGCAGTAGGAGCTGGTTTGAATATGAAGGCTGGAATAGAGCACTTCTGTATCCACCCTGGTGGAAGAGCAATCATAGATGGGATTGGCAAGAGCTTAGCATTAGACGAGTATGATCTTGAGCCATCCAGAATGGCGCTTTTCCGATTTGGTAACACATCAGCTGCTGGGTTTTGGTATGCTTTAGGATACATGGAAGCCAAAAAGAGGCTTAAGAAAGGTGATAGGATTCTTATGAGTGGATTTGGAGCAGGTTTTAAGTGCAACAATATTGTTTGGGAAGTACTGAGGGACTTGGATGATGCTAATGTTTGGAAAAACTGCATAGATAGTTATCCTCCACATAATATTGCCAACACTTTCATGGAGAAGTTTGGTTGGCTCAATGATGATTACGTCAGCTTTGTTAGGATTGATTTCAGCAAATTATTCGCTTAAGTTTTCCATAGTCCCTGGCCTAAAGGCCATAAATTATTTTTCTTTCGGGTGTTCATGATTCGGATTGGGTTATATATTTATCAAATATTATGAATTGTATTTTGAAGTTGCTCACGTAAAGGGTACGTACGCATTGTCAAGTTTTTCATTTGAATTTTCTTCTTGTCAAAAGTTAATACTGTATGTAACTCATAAATAAACCCTCCAGATAGAGCAGGTTCTTATGTATATTGTTTTGCCAAATCAATTAATAAAAGTTTCTGTAATGGATACAAGAACTTCAATGTTTTATTTTTTTATTATCTTCATGTTGATCTGCTATATGTAATTCTAGGTCCAGAAGGTCTACCGGAACAATATCGGATACGAGATCCATCGATATCTACTGGCATGGATTTCCATACAAATAATTGGTTCTCTCAATATCGATCTACTGGAATCAATAACAGTGGTGGTCAAGAGTCTTCTGTCCAAACCTGCATATATAGGGACAGTCATTCATGACATTATATAGCGCTGTCAGAATTTTGTTTCAAAGACTTTACTCTAACGAAATCTGAAATAAATATGTTGTACTAACTCAACACTTGACAAAATATTATCAAAGAAATTATTAGAAAGCAGGGATGTTATTGTAAAGTATGATAATATATATTTCTCTCGGGTTTTCAGATGTATCATGCATCTTGGCTTCTTCAAGATATCACAGCAGATTGCATTTGGCAAAAGAAGAAAAGTGGGGGAAGGTGGTGAATGAGAGACTTTCTCATTTCATTAGAATCAATTATAAATCTTGCAGTACACTAGTGTTCTGCACCCTTTGATATATGCAATGTTAGCTGAAAATTGAAATTGCAGATGCATGCAGCTTCTGGTATATGAGTATTTATATGACAGACTGCACTTCTCTCATCCACATAATTAAATTGTCAATAGTTATAGAGAAGTTCACACCCATGTGTTGTACTGTTGGTCCATCCAGATATAAACTTAGCCAATGTTTGCTGGCCTTACCTGCTTACGTACAGTTACCATTCAAAGTAATAAACTTCAATAATGGTCTGTGCAGCTGAGCTGTGTATCTGTTTGATATAATTACTCGATGACACAAGTTTGAATGTGAAGTACTAGCTGCTGGTAGCAAAGAATACCACAGCTAATTTATCATAAAATTGGGAGATCCAGCTAGTCTTATCATTAAGAAAAAGCAATATCTTTATGATTTAGGGTTGAGTAACAATAGAGGACTATAGGGGCACCGCCCATGCCAAGCCATGCAGCATTTCAAGGCCAGAAATTGTACTTATTACAACTCAGATGAGAAGGAACAAATACCAGCCCAATAGAGGACAACCGAAAGTCGATCAGAAACTAAGCCAACATATAAGCGCAAATGTTGGAGATTTTGAGCAGGTTGCAGCTGAGAGCAAAAGATCCGATCAATGGAGCTGCATGCATGTAGAGGAGTATGCTGGTAGAGAGGTTTACTGGTAGCAAGTCTCTTGCCACCTTATTACATGGAATCCATGTGTTGGTACAATAATTGTTGGCTATCCTTTTATGATCAAAACACAAGGATACATGCTACATGTGGTCGCTTGGTAGCAATGACTGCTCAAGTAAAGAATGAAGAACCTAATTGATCTCATGTGCATCAGGTAGTTCATGCATGTGCATCACATTCATTCACTAAGGATGACAACCATGTTTGTCATCCTGATTAGACGGATACCCGTGTTGTATCTGTTCTATCTACTGGGTCTGACCATGTGCATATTCAAATGTATTTGCTTCAGTTTTTAAGTGTTTGAATTTCAAATATCTTTTAGCAAAACATTAGTCTATTCGTACTTGAGCTTCAACTTAATCTGGGGTGGTGTGGCAAACCAACCCGTGACCACATGACTTGAGCTTTTGGGAACCAGTTGGGTTTTGTGATACACAAACTAAGTCAACAGCTGCCCATGTGATGTACCGCCCAAGCTATTAACTGTCCTAAGTGTCCTCTTAGGAAAAATGGTTTTATAGAATCTTTATGCTTGACTAAATCTGATCTAGTTTTCCCAAAACCATTTGTCTTATTCTTTTGGCTTGTTTCCCTCCTAGGAAAGTCTATTATCTGTTTTTATCTTGTGAGTGGAGAGATCCCTAGGGTCCTATCTGTCCTAATATTTCAGACAAGCAGCTAGAGTCCAAAAGAACCTTGCTGATGTGGCAAACATGTTTCCTTCCTCATAGCTGTGCACTTTACCTATAAATAGAGAGTAAGACCTCTCTTGCTCGTTGGTTGTTGAAAATAGTCTTGTTTGTTTTCTTCCATTGAGTCTTGCATTTTACTAACTGCTTATATATCTCTAAGTATTCCTTGTGATTGTCAATCTTAGAGCTGAGCACCAAAACTTTTTCAAACTCATATCATTGTGTATATGCATACCTTGAGATCTGTCTAGGTGATGCAACAACCCTGACGAAGCTGTCTTTGAGAATTTGCTAAATGTGTTAGTTGAATTCTGCCTAGAAGCTTAGATTCGTGCTATGTGTAAAACACTTGAGTGATAAGAGAGCAAGTTCAGTTGAGTGCTAGTAGTTAGACTAGGCAGTATGACTAGGTGTTGTGTCATCCTTTGAGTTGTGAGTCTTGTAAGAAGTGTCTGTACAATAGTAGAATAGTTTCTCTCAAGAGTTAGAGGCACGCAGTTTTTCTCCCTGGTTGTTGGGTTTCTGCATATAAAAAACGTATTAGTGTTATATCTTTTACTTTTAATACTTGTCCTTTTTTTTTACACAACTTAATCTCACAGCAAACAGGATAGCACAATCTTTGTTATCCTTGTGTGCGAGATATATCAAAAAGTTGTCAGGGCCTATTCACCCCCTTTTATGACCTTCAAGTGGTATCAGAGCAGGTCGCTAGCCTAGCTAGTGAGATCCATTTGTGTCCTGAGAATGGACCATGATAGAAGTCCTACCCCTGTGAATACTCCACCACTCTTTGATGGAACAGACTATTCTCAATGGAAGATAATGATGACCTCTTTCCTTATCTACCAAGATGATGTGAGACAATGGACTATGGTCGAAAAGGGTTGGAAACACCCTATAAAACCCATGAATGAGGGTTTTGTTGTATTAATGCAGAAACCCAAGTCAGAATGGGATGATATTGAAAAAGGAGATTTTAGAATGAACACCAAAGCCCTTAACAGCTTGTTTTATGCACTATCTGAAAAGCATAGCAGGATCATCACATGTCCTATCGCTAAGAATGCTTGGGATAACTTAGCCACTACCTATGAGGGTAACACTATGGTAAAGGCTCAGAAACTTCAGAGCATGTTCCTTGAGTTTGAGGAAATGTCTATGCGTGAGGATGAGAGTATAGATAAGTTTCATGGTCGTCTTCTTAGTGTCACAAAGCAGTGTCAAGGATTGGAAGACATAATTCCCTCACATAGGATTGTCAAAAAATTCCTCCGTGCTCTCCCTCCTAATTATGAGGCTAAGCAAATTGCAATAGAAGAATCCCAAAATCTAGACACCTATTCCTTAGATGAATTGGTAGGAAACTTGAAAGTTTTCGAGTCTAAGAGAAAGAAGTCTAGGAAGGAAAAGACCATAGCTGTATCCACCGTCAATGAGGTAGATGAGAAAGAAAAGGAACCTGAGCTTCTTAAGGGTAGTTTGGAAGAGATTGCCTACCTAACTAAACAGTTTGATAAGATGCTTAGAAAAAGAAGGTCTTTTGGTCGTAACCCCTCCCGAGGTTTGTCTTCTAGGAATCATAAACCTAGCGATACCACAAGTGATAGGAATCCCAAGTCCAAGCCTTTTCAGAAAAGTGATAAGTGATATAAGTGTGGTGGTGTTGGACATAGAGATATTGAATGTCCAAGTAGGAAGAATACATCCCACAAAACCTTTAAGGTTGGAGTGATAGTGATTTCGAGCAATTCTTTGATCATGATGATGAGAATATAGCTCTTGTTGCCTCCATTGAGTTAGATGAGTTCTTTGAGGATGATGACTTTGACATCTCCATGCACGACAAATGTTTTAGGTTAGTGTCTGCCTCTAAGTCCATGCTTGCAAAAATTGAAGCTCTCACTAATGAGCTTTTAGAATGCAAGGAGACCAATGAAGGGATGCATGAGAAGTTGCTATCCTTCAAGTTAAAATGGAAGTCAGAAAAGGTTTATCTAGAGGACCAAGTCTTTACAAACTAGTCTAGATTCTCAATCCAAACTAGTTTCCACACTAACATCTGAAAAGTCAGATCTTGAGAAAACCCTAATTGATTCACGTCAACAATTTGAGAAGTTCTCTTTTGGATCCGAAAAGTTGACTAAGATTTATAGTTTAGGTATGTCTGATAGGGAGAATTCTGGTCTAGGGTTTGTGTCTGGAAGTTGCTCTATTCAGGGTAACAAGACCGTTTTTGTCAAGAGCAAAGAATCTTTGAATCAAACTTCCTTAGAACCTACTAGGTCACAACGTTTTTCCCACTTGTCATTTTTGTGGAGTAATAGGACACATCCGTCCTCATTGTGGGAAGCTTAGATTCAGACAGCAAAACTCTAGGAAGTCATAGAATAAAGAGAGTATCACTACTTTCCAGTCAACTCTTGAGGACTTCCTTAAGGAGCTATCTAGGATCCCAAAGCCCAATATTCCAGCTAGGAATCCTCCTGCTAGGAGAAGAGCCAACCCTAAGGTAGGAAAGGCTAGAAGACCTTTTGAGACTAGTTCTTGTGACAAACATGTTTGGGAACATGATTTTGATGATGACGATCTGTCATGCTTTGTAACAAAGGTCAGCTTCAATCCTAAACCCCATGATAGGATAGTAGCCATCTACAATGTCGCCCTTACTGCTCTTTTAACTAGGAAACCCGACTCTTGGTATGTTGATAATGGTTGTTCTAGGCACATGACCGGTGATCGAAAGTGGTTTTCATCTATGGATGAGACATACCTATCAGGTAATGTTGTGTTTGGAGATGATGCCAAGACTGAGATAATAGGCAAAGGGATAGTTAGTACTCTTGGTCTCCCATGTCTGAAGAATGTTTTTATCACGCTCCGACTCTTAAATTTTACCTTATTTACTAGCATGGTGTTAATAAAAGTTTTACCGTCTTCATCATTAAGTTTATAATTTTTTTTAGTTCCCAGAGAGGTTATGGGGAACGATTAATTCGAAGGAATTATTCGTAGGAGAAAATGTGACGACGGTAAAAATGGTAAATTTTAGCTAGTAAAAAGTAATTTTTATTGGGGTATTATTTTTAGAGTGTTAAATTTTAGAGTGGGTTTTTAATGGTGGTGTTGGACCGGTTTGGGCCAAGCCATTTTTTCCTCTCTCTTCTCTCTCCTCCCTCCCGCTTCTCTCTCTCTCCCCGATCCCTCTACCTGTCGGAATTTCCGGCTGCCCGTTTGTCGCCGTCCGGCCGCCCTAGACCGATGCGCCAGTCCCACTCGATCGGCCGTCGACCCAGCTATCTCCCTAGGGTGGTGGCAACTACCCTAGCGTCGCCAAGAAGGAGCATCCGAGCTCGGAAGTTCCGACTACCAGGAACTTCCCGTAGTCGGAACTCCCTCCTCCGGTCGCCATAGCTAGCGATCCTTGGCCCTTTGGAAAGCTCTCCTCCCGTGCTTCAATCCCTCAAAAGGTTTCGTCCCGATTCGGCTTGGGTTAGGAGATTTTGGTGTTTGAAATTCTAGGGCTTTATATATGTTTCCGTTCGATTGGCATAGTTAGGCTTGGAATTGATGTTTGTGCTAGTTAGGAAAGTTGTAGAGGAGAGGAATGTGCTGTCAAATTTTGGTGGGCATTGGAGGTCGCCGGAGCTGGCCGCCGCTAAAAAAGTGTTTTTAATGGAAAATTTTAAAAGGAGTTTAATGGTATGAATTTTAGAATTTTTGGAGAAGTTTTAGATATGTTTGAGAATTTTTAAAGTTTGGTATTTTTGCGGATTAATAAGTTAGAATCCGGCCATTGGATTATTTATGGTTAGGAAGGTGAAGGTGGAAGGTGATTTTCAGGATGTTGGTAATTGTGGTGAAATTTAGTTTGCGGCAAAAATAAGATTTAGGGCGATAGGCATGGTTGAACGTGTGAAACTCATATTTAATTATGCATATTTTTCTATAAGCGTCGGTTTTTGGTTGATGATTTAATTATGTTTTTGGAACAGGACGTGAGGAGACTCGAGTAGAAGAGACCTCCGACCGACATCAGACTTAGACCTAAATTGTGAGTGGACTTTTGTTTTAATTAAAATGCATGCAATGTTTACTATTGAGTAAATTATTTTGTTGAAGTCTTTAACGTCATTTTTATTTGACGATTTCTCTTATTGTGGAAAGTTATCGAAAATGAGATTTTTGGTAGATTATAAATATATTGTGAGGAGATATGTATACAAATGCTAGCTAGCCATATGTGTCTGTCAGCCTTAATAACATATATATAACTGTATTATGGTGTGACGTGAGGGTTGGACGTAAGTGTAGTAATCATGTATGAGTGGTTAATTCATATAGGGGGTCTGGGCACATATTTATACACATATTTTTCCACCTCAATGACGTAGTGTAGCACCGCATTAAGGTGTGACATGAGCGTTGGATGCAAGCGTAGTAGTCCAATATAGATTATTTTAAATCTATTAATTTATATTGGGAGTATGGGCATATGTAGATACATACGTATATTGATATATATTTTTGAGCTAAAGAGGCTCGATATTTATGAGATAAAATATTTCTCATTTGAAGTATGCTTTCGTTTTCTTTGAATTTTAAATCTGGAAAACATAAGTGCTGATGTTTTTTTAATTTTTTTTAATTTTTGTCCGCTCACTCTAACGTTTCCGGATATTTTCCCTTGGGGCGTTCGTTTCAAAATGCCCAGTCTGCAAGTTGGATCTAGTAGGAGGCGACGAGACATAGTCACTCATCTCTCAGTTACTTTTCACCAATAGGTTACCTGTTTAACCTACTAGGGTATCGGTTTTGCTTCCGTTGTTTTGTTTTTAGTAGTTCTGAATATTTTTGGAAATATTGTATAAGATTTTAGTTGGGCTTTTATTTAGATAATTGTTGTTAAGAGGGTAGTTCTTCAATTTTCTGCGTTAGGGTTGTCCATTTTCAAGGAGATTCACTGAGCTCTTCGGTAAATCTTCCTTGAAGGTGGTCATCGTAAGACTTACTTCGGGTTTCAGGGTAAAATTCGGGGCGGGTCTTGACAGTTCTTCTAGTTAAAGGTCTAGAAGTCAGCCTGGTAAGTGTAAGTCAGATTGTGGATGAACATGACTCTGTCACTTTTGACAAGTCAAGATGTCTCATCTTACATGGGAAAGGTAGAAGTATCATGAGAGGTGATAGGACTAGAGATCAATGTTATTGTATCTCTACCCATGAGAAGGTTACTCCCCAAATCTGTTTTCAATCTCAAGTTGCTGAAGACCTTCTTGATCTATGGCATAGACATATGTGCCATCTCAACCATCAAGACATTGTCAAGCTCTCTGCCAAATCCGGGGTAAGAGGACTACCTAAGCTCTCTGGCAAGTCCACAGGTATGTGCGGGGATTGCAAGATGGGTAAGCTAACCCGTACCTCTCATCCTTCACTTTCTGCTAAACCTACTTCCAAAGTTTTGTAATTGGTGCATCTTGATTTAGTAAGTCCTATTGACACCGAAAGTGTTGGTGGTAGAAAGTATGTGCTTGTTATTGTTGATGATTTCTCTAGGTTTACTTGGGTAAAGTTTTTGGCAAGTAAAGATGAAACTTTTGAGAAATATTTTAGCTTTGCAAAACAAGTCACAAATGAGAAGTCACATGAGGGTTTGCATATTGTTAAGATCAGATCTAACCATGACACTGAATTTGAAAATGCAAATTTTGCCGATTATTGTGATGAATATAGTGTGCACCATGAGTTCTCTGCTCTTATCAGTCCCCAACATAATGGGATAGTTAAAAGGAAGAATAGAGCATTGGTTGAAATGGGTAGAATAATGCTAAACTCAGCTGAACTCGCTCATTCCTTTTGGGTTGAGGCTGTTAACAATGCTTGTTACACTTTGAATAAGGTTATCTTTAGGCCTGGAACTTTCAAGACTCCTTATGAGTTATAGAAGGAAATGATACCTAATACATCACATCTCAAGGTGTTTGGGAGTCCTTGTTACATTTATAAGGATAAAGAGTATCTGACCAAATTTCATGCTAAATGTGACAAAGGTGTTTTTCTTGGTTATGCCTTAAATAGTCGTGCTTATTGTGTGTACAACAAAATATCTTGCAAAATTATGGAAACCATAAATGTTGCTATTGATGATTCATTTGTTTGCTGTCATGGTTCTCTTCATGTTCTTGTGCAGGAACAGGAGCTAACTCAGAGCCTAGCTCTCAAAGACAAGCCATCCACATCTAAAGTGGAAAAGAGATACGTGACTCTGATCTTCCAGCTGAGATCCTCACTGATGGGATAAATGCAACCCTAGCTATCCAGAAGCCTCACAGAACTAGTAAGCACCAAGTTCAGAAATATCACAGTTCCTCAGACATCATTGATAAGCTCGATGAACCAAGAAAGACAAGGGGTAAGTCTACTCAGTTGGTAAGCAATTTTACTTTTATTAGAAGTTTTCTAGCTCTTTTCAAAAGTGATATCAATGAGATAACTTGTTATGGTTTTGTGTCCACTATTGAGCCTAAGAATGTGAAAGAGGTCATGTTAGATGTTGAGTGGATCACTACCAGAAAATAGTTCTTGGCCGACGAAAAAAAATCGTCGCCCTGTTTAAAAATTTCGTCGCCTAAGTACTTAGGCGACGACATGTCGTCGGCCAAGAAGTCGTCGCCAGAAGTCCGTCGGTGAAGAACTTGGGCGACGAAATTTAATTCCGTCGTCGCCTAAGAGTAATTCTTAGGCGACGATACTAATTTCGTCGCCTAAAATATACCTCTCGTCGCCCAAAAATATTCGTCGCCCAAGATTTAACACCTTGGCCGACGAAATTTTTTTTCGTCGCTTAAGATCTTCTACATCTTAGGCGACGAAAAATAATATCGTCGCCTAAATATTTCGTCGCCTAAGATCTTCTGACCTTGGGCGACGAAAATAAATATTTCGTCGCCTAAGATCACTACATCTTAGGCGACGAAAAATAATATCGTCGGCCAAGGTGTTAAATCTTGGGCGACGATTTATAGATTTCGTCGCCTAAGATATATTTAAATTTTTTTTAAAAAAATAATTAAATAATTATTTTAAATATATAAATAATGTTTTTTTAATTTTTGTCATTATTTTTTTTTTCGGCATTTCTTTAAAGTTTTCTAATACTAAAATTTAATTAAAACTAACACAAATTTATAAATTTATAAATAATTTATTACAAAAATTCTGCCTATGGATCGAGAAACCCAAAATCTAACTCATCATTCCCGTTCGGAGGGTCCTGAGGCGGCGGCTGGTCAGGCTGAGGAGGCTGCTGCTGAGGCTGGGGCCACTGAGGATGCCACTGAGGTAATGGTATAGGCGTAGGCATGGGCGGAAACGGCTGTCCGGCCGCAAGTGCAGACATGCAGGCAGTCATCCACTGTCCCATAGCCGCCTGGTTGGCATTGGTGACTTCATTCACCCGCTCCATATGCGCAGCATTGGAAGCCGCATATGATTCCGCCATCGCCGCCATCTCCCTCGCTCTTTGGGCTTCCAGCTCAGACTCTCTCGCTCTTTGGGCTTCCAGCTCAGACTGTAGGCTTGCGAACTGATCTTGTAGCCGAGTGGTCTGGCTGTTGCTGCTTGAGGCTCCGACGGCTCCCTTGCGCTGAAATCCTGGCATCGTCTTCAGGATCCCCTTTCCAGCGTCTCCCATACCCCGGCAGTAGTAGGTGTTGGAACGCTGCGCGAAGGCAGTGGCCATAATCCGCGCCCCAACGGTAGGATCTGAAGTGTCGATCCTGGACATGGCCTCTGACATGTCATCCTCTGCCGTGCCCGGCCATGTGTCGTTCACCATGCCTCTGATGACCTCTTGCTCCGCCTCCCTCACCCTCGCCTAAATCTTTGTACTCACCAAGTTGCCTGTAAATATAAGATTGCAAACTATACGTTATGGTTATTGAACATGTACGTACATATATGTATTCTGGAGATGTAAGTGAATAAAACATACCTTTCCATGGGATACATCCAAGTGAAGTGTACTGGACCGGTAAGCAACAATTGCTGGGGAAGATGGATCATCAGGTGAGGCATTATATCGAAAAAATTTGGCGGAAAGATCCTCTCGAATTTACACATGATGTATATGATGTCTGCCTGCATTTCCCGGAGATCGGATTTTCTCACTTCCCTTGTGCATAACTTCATGAAGAATCTTGACAGCGCTACTAACGGCTCCACAACCTGGCCAACCACACATCACAAATTTAATATAAAATCCATTTACGACAGGTTAACCGTAATTTTAACCACAAATTTACCTGACGGTGAAGGAACGGTCGAATGAAAACAGGGAAGAGACGTTGTAGCAGAATATGACAGTCATGACTCTTCAAGCCGTATATCTTATTCTCCCGCAAGTTCACACACCGGCCTATATTTCCTGCAACGCCTGAGGGATACGTCACACAACTCATCCACCTGAAGATCTGGGTCTTCTGATCAGGCTTCACGGTGTAAGGAGCCCAAGGCATCTTTTTCTTCCCCTCTTTCAGCCAAAGATGTTTTCTGATTCCCATTTTCTTAAGATCAACGCGTGCCTTAGGACCGTCTTTCGTCTTCCCCTCCAAGTTGAGCACTGTACCTACCACACTGTCGCAGACATTCTTCTCTATGTGCATCACATCTAGGTAGTGCCTGATCAACAGCGTACTCCAGTACGGGAGTTCCCAAAATATGCTCTTATGTGTCCAGAATTTGTACCTGTCTGGTCTTTCAGGTATTCTGGCCACAATATCGGGATGATTGCTGAGCTGCCCAAAATCATACTCATCCAGCACTGCTAAAATCTCTTCCCCCGACCATCTATGCGGCTCCACACCTCTCTCTTCGGTCCCATCAAATGCCCCGGCATCTATCCGCCAGGGGTGATCATGTGGTAGGTAAGCACGGTGACCCATCCGGACTATCTTGTTGCAATGATTGCTGCACCCCTGGGAGCTAAGGCACTCAGGACAAGCCTTGTATCCCCTAACAACGTTGCCGGACAACATCCCACGTGCAGGAAAATCACTGATGGTACCAACAATCATGGCATGCATCTGGAACATCTCCTTTTTGTGGGAGTCATAAGTGGGATGACCAACCTCCCAAAGCAATTTACACTCTTCAATCAGCGGTCTCATATACACATCGAGACACTTCCCTGGATAACAACAACAACCACAACAAATTCAGATAACGACTATATATGACCAACAATATAGAACAAAAACAATAAATGGAGAGGTGTTGAACCAACAGCAATATATACAATATGAAGGGAAAGTAGATACCTGGATAACCGGGCCCCGGAATCAACAAGGTCAACATGTTGTATTCCTTCTTCATGCACATCCATGGAGGAAGGTTGTAAGACACCAAAATGACCGGCCATATACTGTACGAAAGACTCATGGTCCCAAAAGGGTTGAACCCGTCGGATGACAGCCCGAGCCTCACATTCCTCACCTCTGAAGCAAAATGAGGAAACTCCCTGTCTATATGCTTCCACGCCTCCCCGTCAGCAGGGTGTACCATGAGGTCTTCGTCATGCACCTCCCTCACAGCGTGCCATCTCATAGCTTCGGCCGTCTTTGAAGACATATACAACCGCTCCAGCCTATCCCTCAACGGGAAATAGCGAAGTACCTTAACAGGTTTCCTGTTGCCTGCGGGAGTCCGCTTATACCTGTCGGTCCCACATACCGGACAACGATGAAGGCCTTCAAGGTCATTACCGTCTGCATCTTTACCCCAGAATAGAACGCAGTCATATCTGCATGCATGGATCTTGATGTAGGAAAGCCCGAGATCTCTCAAGATACGACGGACCTTATGATGCGTGGTGGGATGACGATGACCGTCGGGCAGGAGCGAAGCAGCGTACTGTAGATACCTATCAACAGCCGTCACGGTCGATTTTGTGTCAACCTTGATATGCTTCACCTCCATCACACACTGAAGAACGGTCTTCTCATGACCTGGGCACAGAGGGGTCTGTTGGAAAGCAATAAGTCTGTTGTACTTGGCTATACCGGCAGTGTTGACACCTCTAGGGACGGCCTGCATCGGCGCCTGAGGAATGTGCTGTCGTTCAGGGCATACACCGCTGTCATGAGGAAACATGTCGTTGATGAAGGTCGTTGTTGGATCGTTGGATGTACTGCCCGTCTCATCAAACTGTCCATGATCATGCGGGCGTGATGAGGTTTCACCGTGATATATCCAACATGTGTAACGTTCCCAGAATCCGTTACTCTTCAGGTGGTCCCATACTGTCCCCAACGGAAATCGATGCATATCACTGCGACACTTACACATCTTGCACGGGCAATAGAACATGCCACTCCCGTCAGCATTGCCCTGCGCATATTGCATAAAATCCCAAACTCCTTCAGCATATTTTCTGTGATATCTTAGAAGAGAAATCCAACTCTTATCCATATCCTGAAAATAACACATATATATATCAATATTTAATGAACATATCTTTTATATATATATATATATTAATGTAATACAACATACTAATTATTAATTATATATATCTAGTTCGAGCGGATTCCGTGGTTTCAGAAGGCAAGTGTCAATGTCACGGAGGGCGAACCCCCTACAGGAACCAGGCAGGACTCGTTTGTGATCACGGAGGCGAACCCCTATCGACCCCTTCACCGAGAAGAGTGGTCAGTTTGTGATCTTGAGATCCAGTTAAACAAACCTGTGAACCATATCTATGACAGAACGGCCCCTTACTCAGCTTGGAACAAACTCTATGCATATATATATATATATATATATATATATCATTAATTCAACTCAAATAAAACTGAAAATCAATATATATATATATGCACATATATATATGTGCATATATATGCATATGTACGTACCTGGGAGTAGCTCCACAAACTATGTATGGACAAATTTCCACAACACCGAACGATTTGAAGAACTAGAGAAATTTATGTTTAAAATTTTCAAAGTTCTCATTCTTCTATCCCGCCTCACAATATATAGAAGAATCTTGGGCGACGAAATATTTGAGTTTCGTCGCCTAAGAATGAAAAATCTTGGGCGACGAAATATCTCAGTTTCGTCGCCTAAGGATAAAAAACTTAGGCGACGAAATAAATATCTTAGGCGACGAAATATTGTTTCGTCGCCCTAGTTTCTATCTTAGCCGACGAAATGTATTCTTAGGCGACGATTTTATTTTCGTCGTCTAAAGTTGGACTTTAGGCGACGATTTTTTCCCTTGGGCGACGAAAAAAAAAATCGTCGCCTAAGTTCCCTCTTAGGCGACGAAAAAAAAAATCGTCGCCCGGTTTTTTTTGTTTCGTCGCCCAAGACCCATTTTCTGGTAGTGGATATGCGCCATGCAAGAAGAGCTAAACCAATTTGAGAGGAGTAGAGTGTGGCACTTAGTTCCTAGCCCAAGTGATAAGAATGTCATAGGACCCAAATGGGTGTTCAAGAATAAGTCTGATGAGAAATGAGTGATAACCCGCAACAAAGCCCGATTGGTTGTGCAGGGTTATCCCAAATTGAGGGGTTAGATTTTGATCAAACATTTGCCCATGTTGCTAGTTTAGAATCTTTGCGTCTTCTTCTGGCCAAAGCTTGTCATTTGAAATTGACTCTATATCAAATGGATGTGAAGAGTGTCTTTCTGAATGGTATCCTTAAGGAGGAGGTTTATGTGACACAACCCCCAGGATTCCAGAATGTCAGTCATCCCAACCATGTGCATAGGTTAGATAAGGCCCTCTATGGCCTTAAGCAAGCCCCAAGGGCTTGGTATGAGAGACTCTCTACACATTTGACTGAGAATGGGTATTTGAGAGGTTCCATTGATAAGACTATGTTTGTAAAATGTACCTCTAAGGACATTATCATTGTCCAAGTGTATGTGGATGACATCGTGTTTAGATCCACATCCGAGACCCTAGTGAAAGAATTTACCACTCTTATGACTAAGGAGTTTGAGATGAGTTTGTGTGGTAAGCTTAGTTATTTCCTAGGATTGCAAGTGTCTCAAGGTAAGGATGGAATGTTCATCTCCCAGTCTAAGTATACGAAGGAACTTATCAAGAAGTTTAGGATGGAAACCTCCACTGCTGTCCAAAATCTGATAGGGACAAGTTGCAAGATCAGTGTTGATCTTGAAGGGATAGATGTTGATCCAACTCTCTATAGGATTATGATCGGTAGCTTGCTATATCTCACGGCCAGCAGGCCAGACGTTGCTTTCAGCGTTGGGGTGTGCACTCGGTATCAAGCCAACCCCAAGGAGTCTCACGTTAAGGCGGTAAAACGTATCATTAAATATGTCAAATATAATTCTGATTATGGCATCAAGTATACTTTTGATACTAACGTTAAGATTGCAGGATACTCGGACTCTGATTGGGCCGAAGACGTAAATGACCGGAAAAACACTTCCGGTGGATGTTTTTTCGTTGGGAACAATTTGGTTTCGTGGCACAACAAGAAACAAAACTATGTGTCTCTGTCCACAGCTCAGGTTGAGTACATTGTTGCCGGTAATTGTTGCACTCAATTGCTTTGGATGAAGCAAATGCTCTCTAACTACGGATCCAAGCAAGGTATGCTTTCCTTATGTTGTGATAATACCTTTTCCATTAATATCTCTAAGAATCTTGTGCTACATTTTAGGACAAATCATATAGAGATAAGGTATCATTTCATAAGAAACCTAGTTGAAGAGAAATTGCTTGAATTATCTTTTCTCCCAACCGAGCAACAACTAGCTGATTTGTTCACAAAACCACTTGACAATGCTCGTTTCACCAGCCTTCGTCAGGCCATTTATGTGGGTAACAATGATTGATTATCCCCTGTACTTAAGTGTGTAGTGTAGGGTTTATTGTTCCATAGAAAATTAAAAAAAAAAAAAGTATTGTGTTGTGGAACTTGTGGTCTCTTTGAGATTAGGATGCATAAGCTTGTTGATATCCCAGGATATGTTTTGGTTAATCTTGACCTAAGGATATGTCTACGGTTTTATTAGCTTTTCTTACTCTAATCCTTGCATGACTATGTGTATCTAGACACTTTCTTCTGTGGTCTAGTTATTATGACAAATAGAATAACTATATGTCTCACTTTAGCATATCTAAGTAGTGTGCAATGTTGTGAGCTATATACTTGAGATAAGTGTGTGCAGTGAAGTTTTTCCAAGCTAGTTTCAAAGTATACATTTTTTGGTCGTGACAAACGATATAAGGGTAGGAAGAAACGAGACTAGTTTGAGGTTGAAGTTTGTTGATTAAAATGTTCATTACCGAACTAATCTCAAAGTATACATTCCTTGGTCATGACAAACGATATAAGGGTGGGCAGAAACAAGATTGGTTTGTTGTTATTAAAGAAAGGTTGGAACATCTCTAAAAATTTGACAAACTATATGAGCCAGCCAGTTCTCACATCCGTGAGGATTGCTGAGGTATGAACTATCCTTTTATGGGTTTGGAAAACAGTCCTTGGCGTGTACTTGTTACATGTGTTGCCCTAAAACCAACTGGTTTGGGAGTCAACGACAACGTTTTATTGTTATATAAACCTATGAGGACGATCTTTCAGCTAGGCTTCAAAATGAAAAATAAAGAAAGCTCAAAATGTTAATTAACAGTGCTGAAAATGTCCTCATGAGATATAAGAATGGAAAAGACTTTTGGTCTCAAGTTCTATGTGATACCTAACTGCTTATCTCAGTTGATGCAAACCTATGCCCCATTAAGTTTGATTTCCACACACACTCTTTCTGATATATGTCATGTTATATGGACCATGTAAATTTGATAATCATATGGTCATGTGTAGTATTATGTGAGTAGGTGATGTTAATAGAAACCTTAGTGTTCATGCTTTGTGTGTTTATACACCGCATATCCTAAAACATTGGGACTTGGTCATATTATAATTTTGCTCAAGGTATTAAATTTGTTAGTTTTTTTTCTTCAAATTTATGCACTTACTATGGGGGAGTAAAATTAAAATTTGGGACACTCACGGGTTTGCACTATTTGAGCCACTTGTTGCTTTTGTTGGTTTGTGAACCATGCTTTTGTTAGGATGGCAGTTGTCTTTTATATCTCTTATGTTGTTTGCAGTCCTAGGTTCTTTTGAGTTTCTATTAGGACATATAGGCATATAAGAGGGCTTTGCTTTCGGTTCTGAAATGGGCTAGGCCTATTCTCTCATAGACCCATGTGAGGGTAGATGTTTGAGAGGAAGAAGGGGAGACTTTCCACAACCGTTGTGGGATTGCAGTTTTCAAGACGGTTATGTCTAATCATGGCTGCTTTTTGCATGCCTATTAAAAACTGGTTTCTCCTCCCACTTCTCCATCTTCTTCACCAGTTACTTCGTTTCCCCATTTCTCTCTCTCTCTCTCTCTCTCTCTCATTTTCACCTCAGTTTCTTCATCTTCATTCTCTCATATCCCTTCATTTCCTCTACTCCGTTCTCATGGTTGAGCCCAACCAAACCTCTGCTGCAAACGAAACTAGGTCTGTGACCTCTCTAATGGTTTCTTCTTCGCTCCCAGTGAGCTCTGACATTTTACTCACCACTTCTCAAGTGTTGAGATCTCTCTCTTCCTCTCTGAGCACTGCTCCCATCACCTCCGTTGTCGCTGCTCCTCCTCTTGTCCCTGTACAAATGGATTCTACTATTGTTACAACTTGTCCCTCCCCCCAAGAGGTAGAAGCCTCCATTGTTGCAACCTTGAACGAAATTAGGAAGAGAAAAGGCACCATTCATGTTAGGTCTGCTCGGGCTAAGAAGACTAAGCCTTCTGGCATGGGTCGCACTCAAGGGATTCTCGATGCCCTTGCATCTCGATCCCAGGGATTTGCCAAGTCCGGACCATCCTCCGCCGGTGCCACCCCTAAATCTGCTAAGGCTCCGCTCCCCAAGGTTTGAAAACAACCCAAGTTTCCAATCCTTGATGATGATGATGATGATGATGATGATGATGATGATGATGAAGAAGAGCTTATGGAGATTTCTGGTTCCTCCAGCTCTGATCCGGAATTTCATGCTCCTTGTCGTCGGATTACTAGGAATTCCGGCAAGCCGATCAGAAGCTCTTCCAAGTCAGGGTCTAAGGAATCAACTGGTCCCTCGAAACCCTCTAAGGCCAAGCCTACTGGTGCTCAAGATGGAAGACCCTCCTTATCTCTGAAGAAAAGGATGTTTGAGGTAACATATATCCCTTTCGAATCCCATTTCCATTCCAATAGAGCCATGTCTATCTTCTCATATGTCACTATAAGTAGACCCATTCTTTATGAGAAGCCATTTGATTTTAAGAGCATGCCTCAAGGGATTAAGCACTTTATAGATAGGTTGGGTTGGGTCAAAGCTTTGGAGTCGTTCCCTAGGATCCACATCTCTTTAGTTCAGGAGTTCTATGCTAATTTTCCTGAGAGTGTTCCTTCTGAAATCAAGCTTAGGTCCAATGATCCTATAATGGTCCGGGTGAGGGGAGTAAAGGTAGATATCCATCCTGCTAGGATACGTGAGGTCTTATCCTTCCCAATTACTGAGAAGCATACCATGGATAAAGTATTTCAATTCAGGGATTCAACAACCATGGACCACCTTGCTTCTCTCATGTATTCCTCTCCTCCTACTGAGCCCATCCCAGATCCTTTTCTCTCTAGTAGCTTCATGACCGAGTGGTACAAGTTTATGACCTTTGTAGCTAGGTCCCTTCTCACTCCCACAACCCTAACCAACAAGATCACTCATCAGCAAGCTGCTTTTGTTGCTTACTTCTGTGACAAATCCAACCCTCTCCTTTCAGTCGAGTATTACATTTTTCATGCTATCAGACGCGCTGCTATCCCTCAACGTCTCACTGCCTTTAGCTCCATTGTTTTTCCGGCTGTGATCACTCTACTCTGCATCAAGAGCAATGTTCCATTTCATGGAGATGATGCTCTTGCTCTGCCTATCAACCCTATTGTCCGTGTCACCATTGCCAAATCAGCTACTTAGTCCGGGCTGCATGTGGAGTCTTTGAAGTAGACATTGCTAAAAAAGGAGATCAAGCTCATTGTGGACAAGGCAATGCAGGAAGCTGTCATTGGATTTAGGGACTATATAGGACGACAGTTCTATTACTTCAAGAAGGCGATGCCTGAGATCCTCCGAGAGTTTAAGCGTCGCAGAGATGAAGTTTCTGGTTCTTCCATTGCTCCTTTTGAGGATACTCATGCCTCCTCTGATCTCGGTGATAAGGAGAGTGAGAGTGATGATGATGTGATTCGCAGGGTGACCAGTGATGATGAGGATGCTTCTGCTTAGGATTTCTGATGTGTTTCCTTACCTTAATATTATTTTATCCATTCTCGGTTATAGATTGTTGTTTTTGTGTTTAACATCGTTTTTATGGTTTCGGATTGGATGTTCTCTGTTTCCCTTTGGCATTCACTGCCAAAAAGGGGGGAGAACTAGTTGTAGGGTTTTTATGTTGTTAATGTCAAGACTCACCTCAAATTTCACCTTAAACCCCGAAGTAAGTCTTACGGAGACCACCTCCAAAGAAAATTTACCGAAGAACTCGGCAAACCTCCATTGAAAATGGACAACCCTAACCAGGAAAATTAAAGAAGTACCATCTTAACAAAAATATCATTCTCCAATTCAACCCATAATTATCCAAATAATAAAACGTCGGTCTTAACACACTACCGAAAATATTATACAATAATCCCAATAGTATTTAGAGCTTCTAAAAATCAACGGAAGCAAAAAAAATACCCTAGTAGGTTAAACATGGAACCTACTGGTGAAAAGTGGCTGAGAAATAGGTAACTATGCCTCGTCGCCTTCTACTAGTTCCAACCCGAACTCTGCAGACTAGACATTTTTAAAACTAATAGCCTAGGGGAAAACATCCGGAAATGTTAGAGTGAGTGGACAAAAATAAATAAATAAATAAATCTTAACAAAAATATCATTCTCCAATTCAACCCATAATTATCCAAATAATAAAATGTCGGTCTTAACACACTACCGAAAATATTATACAATAATCCCAAGAGTATTTAGAGCTTCTAAAAATCAACGGAAGCAAAAAAAAAAAATACCCTAGTAGGTTAAGCATATAACCTACTGGTGAAAAGTAGCTGAGAGATAGGTAACTATGCCTCGTCGCCTTCTACTAGTTCTAACCCGAACTCTGCAGACTACGCATTTTTAAAACTAATAGCCCAGGGGAAACATCCGGAAATGTTAGAGTGAGTGGACAAAAATAAATAAAGAAAAATAAGTATTAACACTTATACTTTCCCAAATTAATTTCCAAAAAAAATCAAATGCATGCTTCAAATTAGAAATCATTTATCTCATAAATATCGAGTCTCTTTAGCTCAAAAATATATATCAATATACGTATGTATTTACACATGCTCATACTCCCAGTATAAATTAATAGATTTAAAATAATCTTTATAGGGCTACTACGCTTGTGTCCAACGCTCACGTCACGCCTTAATACGGTGCTACACTACGTCATTAAGGTGGACAGACATGTGTATAAATATGTGCACATACCCCCTCTATGAATTAAACACTCATATAAGACTACTATGTTTACGTCCAACGCTCACATCACACTATAATACAGTTATATACTATGTCATTAAGGTAGACAGACACATATGACTAGCTAGCATTTATTAACATACTCTCCTCATAAAAATATTTATAATTTACCGAAAATCCTATTTTCGGTAACTCTCCACAATAGATAAAATGTTAACTAAAAATGACGTCAAATGCTCCAACAAAATAAATTACTCAACAGTAAATAATTGCATGCATTTTTAATTAAAACAAAAGTCCACTCACATATTAGGCCTAAGCCTGATGTCGGTCAGATACCTCTTCCGCTCGAGCCTCCTCCGTTATGTTCCAAAAACATAATTAAATCCTCAACTAAATATCAACGCTTAAACAAAAATAGACAGAATTAATTGTGAGCGTCGCACGCTCATCCATGCCTAATGATTGTATTCTTAAATTCGCTGCCAACCATAATTCATCACAATTACCGACATCCTTAAAATCATCCTCCACCGTCCTACCAATATTTAAACTCCCCTCCAAAAACACATCTAAAACCATAAATATCCTCTTAACAGCGGCGGTCAGCGGCCGACTCCGGCGATCTCCAATTCCTACCCCAAAATTTGACATCATCTTCCTCTCAATTTCCTCTACAACTTTTCCATTTAACACAAAGTCCAATTCCAATCTTAACTAAAGCAATTGACTTAAAACATAAATTAAAGCCCTAGAATTTCAATCCATGATTTCTCCTTACCCAGGCCGAATCAAACTGAAACCTTCCGAGAGATTGAAGCACGGGAGGAGAGCTTTCCAACAAGCCAATGATTGCTAGCTATGGGGGTCGGAGGAGGGAGTTCCGGTGATGAAGCACTCCGAACAGTCGGGCCTTCCGGGTTCGATTTCTCCTTCACGGCGGAGCTAGGGAGGCTGTCACAGATTCAGGAAGGAAGATGAGGAGATAGCCGACCGTTTGAGACCGGTGCGGTGACCTATGGTGGCCAAACAGCAGCGGTTGGGCTTGGGAAGTTTTCTGGGCAGAGGGAGAGGGAGAGAGAATCGGGAGGGAGGAGAGAGAAAAGAGAGAAGGGGAAAAGAATTTGGGCCTTTGCCCAACCGGTCCAATACAACCATATAACCCAATCTCCAATATTTAACACCCCAAAAATAACACATTAAAAAAATTTACCTTTTTACTAGCTAAAATTTACCGTTTTACCGTCGATAATTAATTCTTCTACGAATGATTCCTCCGAAATAATTATCTTTCAACACCCCTCTAGGGACATTTGAAAATATGAATTTATTTACGAAGACGGTAAAACTCTTATTAACACCATGTTAGTAAATAAAGTAAGAATTAAGAGTCGGGGCGTGACAGTTAAAACTCTGGTTTATTTATGAATTATATGTGGTTCAATTCATGACTTATGTTGTTTGGTTGTTTATGCTATTCTGTTAGTTATGATACATGACTGTCTTGGTATCCCACAGCTTGTGATTCATAAGAGTTTTTTGCCCTCCATACATTCACTTGTTATTGAGATGTTTGTGCATGTGTTTAGTCTATTCTTGACTTATGTTTAACCAGCACAACATTTGAAGGTGTTATGATCAAGAATGCCAAAAGGGAAGATTGTTGGCTACCCCTTTATAATCAAAACACAAGGATACATGCAACAGGTTATCAACTGGTAGTAAAGACTGTTCAAGTGAAGAATGAAAAACCTAACAGATCTCATGTGTATCAAGTAATTCATGCATATGCATCATATGTAAATGTTGAACAGAAAGGAACAAATACCAGCCCAATAGAGTCGAACAGAAAGTAAGCCAACATATTAGCGCAAATGTTGGAGATTTGAGCAGGTTGCAGCTAAGAGCAGATCCGATCGATGGAGCTGCATGCATGTAGGGGAGTATGTAGAAGAGGTTTACTGGTACGTAGCAAGTCTCTTGCCGACTATTATTATATGGAATCTATGTACAAAAACGCAAGAGCGCAATTTTGCTGTGTAATAGGGATGAATATTCTTCGTTAATTGATTCTTGAATTGAAGTTACAAATTTCGTTCAAAATTATAAAAGAAAATGATATCCAAATTAACTAGGCTTGTAATACGAAATGAACAGTTAGACCAACGTACAAATTAAACAACCCAAAAGATATAAGATTGAGACGAATAGAGTCCCTCGTATGCACATAACTAATCGTCTTCTTAGTAATCGATGATAAAAGGCTTCACATATTGTATTGAGTGTTGGATCGATGTATACAGAAAATTGTGATATGAAATATTCATTAACGGGAGGTTTCAATGAGTTCGAATGTTAGATCCAGAAGATAAATGTGAAAAACAAAAACTAAAGCCCGATGTTGAAGACTTCGGGAATGCAATCTGACAGAGAAACAATGAAACATGATCCGTAGACTCTGTCATGCATCTTCAAGAAGTCTCAAAACATGAAAACAAGGTCTCTCTTCATGTCCTAGTATCGTCCACGAATTGGTTCGACATGTCGCTCATATACAACCAACCTTGCTTTGGAAGATCCATACATGGATTCCACCAGAAACAATTAGGAGTTTAGGACAATGTGTTACTACTCGCCAGACTAATCCTTTATCTTTTTGTACCATATTGAGTTTAGTGGTAACTGGGGATATGTAATATTGTTGATAGTTTTCCATCGGAATAAATGTGCAAGACACGTTTTAAAGCATGAAAAAAAAAACACCAATAAATTAATGTCAAATAACATATTTATACTTAGAATTAATTACAAAAGACATCCCAAATTATAAGTTTGATACCTAACTTTCAAATTTTATCGTTTTCATGCCTCAACTTTACTTCCGATAACATCATAACTCGTTGTTAAAATTGTCCGTTAACTGCTGATGTGGCAGTTGAGTCTGCACAATACAAGGGTAATTTCGTCATTTTGTATTTGTATAATCATGGCGAGTCTGGAGTCTGCACAACAAAGACAATCAATCATTCATGGCTAAGATCTTCATGAATGGCTGAGGACAAGCAATTGAGTCTGCACAGTAAAGATGATAATTCATGGCTAAGATATGCACAGTCTGCAGACCTAACTCATCGTTATATCTCCATGAAGATTGTCTTAACCATGAACTTGTTTATGTGCAAAACAATCATTCAATTTGAATGAACTGATTGTAGTAGTACCCATCGCACCTCCCCCTGATCTCTAATGTCTTGCAAGGTCATGCCCAACTTATCCATGGCTTCAAAACCTCCTCAAGTCCTCATAAAGCCCACTAGCATCATGAATCAGAAAATGAGATCTGGGTTCAAAAAGCCTCATTTTGTAAGCAATCCACTACCTCACTCTCAAAGGACTCAAATTCTCATTCAGCACAACGATGACCCACTGTACAAACAATCATATTTAGGCCTTGAATGAAGATTGAAGGGTTTAAGCTTCCTGGGTTTGTTAAGGGCTTAAGGCCTCAATTTCGATTAGCATTGCCGCCTAGAGTTGTAGAGGCGAGAAGGACTTTACTCTATTCCACATCTTATCAATTAAGAATTTAAGATTACCCAAAACTTGCTGCCGGCAGCTGCATCCAATCAATTCAAGACAATCTTTGATCATCAGAGTGTGAGTCTCTTCTCTTTTACATATAATCGTTATGCGGCTTCGAAACCTTTGCAAATCAATGTGGAGTTTGGTTTTGATTGCGAAATAACATACGAAATGACAAATTTGCCCGTCCTTTGTGCATCTTTTTCTTCCACGTATATAGTTAACAGAGTGTTTTAACGGATATGTATGGAGATGTTAACGGGAAGTAAGTTAAGGTATGAAAACGATAAAATTTGAAAGCCGGGTATCTAACTGAAGGTGATCCTATAATTTGGGGTGTTTTTTATAATTAATTTTTATACTTAAAAAGGTACAATGTTTTTTTTTTTTTTTTTTTGATTGAGAAAAAGGTACAATGTTTCTATATTTGATTATTTCTTCATTTTCATTTCTGGTTGTTGTACGAGATTTGGCGTTTAATTAATTAATTAAGGGTTTCTCAATTCTAGATTTTGGTCAACCCATATTTTTGCATATGCGTTTTGGATAACCCTAATTTCTGCATGCATTTTGGGGTTACGGTGTGTACGTGGGTGTGGGTAGGGTTGCCACTTGGTTTGGTAAATACCAAACCGATTGAAAACCGATCAAAAATTTATGATTTGGTAAACCGAATTTTGGTAATCGAAATCAAAAAAATCGAAACCGAGAAATAATAAAAAAGGTGGTTTGGTTTTTGGTAAATACCGAATTTACCGAAATTCTAATTTTTTAAAGACTTATATTTCTAAAAACACATAGACTAATAATCTTATCTCACTTTTTCAATTGTATATACCATTTAGTAAAAAACAAGACAATGAATAGAAAAATTCAACTATACTTGGTAGCATTCGGGTCTCAATTAAAGCGATCAACTTTAATTCAATGTTACTTGTTATATAAAAACGCTATTACCTACCCGTCTTAGTCGATTCATCACACACACATAGACAAACCCACTTAGATGACATGTAACCGCCCATGTAAAAATTTAGGAATGTTTTTACCTCTCTTGATAATAGAGCTCCCATAGGAAGCACAAGCGTAAATAAGGTTAGCTGCCTTGATCAAGGCCAAAACATTATCAAAAATACCTAATTTTTCTACCATAGTCGTATTTCACTATATTGATCACATCATAATTCACAAGGTTTTTGAAAATTTTGCTTTCTTTTTGTAGTTGGTTCACAAAGATGTATATATGCATATAACTTACTAAATAAGTTATACCACATTACCAGACATGTTGTGGTTCCAATGATTACAATTCACGAAATTAAAATTTGACCGTCTGATGTGATCATTATAGTATAATACAATTATGATAGAAAATTCAATTGTACTCAATAATGCTCAGGTCTTGATCAAAGCGGTCAACCATAATTTAACGTCACTTATTACACGAAAAAACTTTTACTGCCCTTATGTGACTTATTTTGGTCGACTCTTCCACACACATACTTTCACATAGATGACACATAACTTGTTCATATAAAAATTTGGAAACATTTACATCCTGACTATTTCAGTAGAAAATTAAACCATACTTGATAATGTGTACTGAAATGACTAACTTTTGTATATGTATTATCAGACTCTAGAAACTCAAGTGATATTTAAATTTTATAGTTTTGTATTGTTTTGTTATATTTTGAAAATATATTTGTTGTGAAGTTTGGTAATACCGAAAAACCAACATCCGAAGTTGGTAAGATTTATCTCATACCGAAGTTTTTGGTTTGGTAATTGAAAGTCATGTTTCATTACCAAAAGCTTTGGTTTTGAAGTTGGTAACGGCCATTACCGATTCGAACCGACCGAGTGGCAGCCCTAGGTGTGGGTGATAGCATGGTTATGGAAGTGCTTAATTAATTAGTTGCATGGTAATTTCTTGCTAGTTGCTAGTATTGGTCGTGTTTTTTTCACCTAAACGCATTCCTTACTAGTGTCCCGGCCATTTCCATAATATGTACGACCGAAGACTTAAAATACTGAGTAAATCTCTACGAGTATGAAAACATTACTATTGAGTACTGATTTTGACTGCGTAAGAATTAAATGACAAAAAGAAAATGAAGGAACGACAGGTATTTTCGCGGCAAATACAGTTAAGACCAGTAAGAAGTGAAAATGGTTGGCAGTTTAATGTCCAGCTGAGACTTGAGAGTGGTAGAACTGGTGATGACATGGAGAGTCATACTCCGTGAACAAAAAAAAAAGAAAATCCAAAAGAGTCTCAATAGCCGTCACTCCAACGACGACCAGAGACTAGTGCTCTTTTCCTTCCTTCCCCGCACCTTCTTTCTCCCTTTGTCTTCTTTCCCTCCTTTTCTTTATTCTCCCTTCTCTCATCTTCTCCTTCTCGCTTTCCCAATCTCAATCTTCACATGAAAAAAAACACTCATCCCCATAGCTCACCCACCATGTCTTCCCCAATTCCACAAGGTACCATTTTCTCTAATACCCCTTTGCTTAATTTATTGTTTTCGATTTGATTTGATTGAAAAGAATGATTCTTCAGAGGATCGGAATGGAATATCGAGTTGTATCTGCTGTGGTTTCATTTGAAAGAGGATTTCTTTTGTTAAAAAGATAGTTTCTTTTTTCGAAACTAAATGATTTGATTTTTTCGTGTGTTTGATTAGGTGAGATTGATATAGAGAGGGGTTTGATGACGACAACGACTACAGCGGAGCCGGAGCCGTCGCCGTCACCGACGGCCTCATCGGCACCGACGGCGCCGGCGCCGGCGCTGGTGCTCTCGAACTCCGGGAAGAGGATGGACCAGGCCGGGAAGAAGAAGTATGTGAAGCAGGTGACGGGGCGGCACAACGACACTGAGCTCCACCTGGCGGCGCAGAAGGGCGATCTGGCCGCCGTGAAGCAGATTCTGCATGATATTGACTCGCAAATGGTGGGGACGGTCACTGGGGATGAGTTTGACTCGGAGGTGGCGGAGGTGAGGGCGGCGGTGGTGAATGAGGTCAATGAGCTGGGGGAGACGGCGTTATTCACGGCGGCGGATAGAGGGCACCTGGATGTGGTGAAAGAGTTGTTGAAGTATTCGAATAAGGAGAGTGTTGTGAAGAAGAATCGCTCCGGGTTTAGTCCTTTGCATATTGCTGCAACTCAAGGCCATCATGGTAATGATTTTGCCAGCTTAATCTGATGCTTTGTGAAATTCTTTTTGGTGAATTCTGATTAGTATTTTCTATAACTTTGAGATGTCTAAGTAGTTGATTTCGAAGAATGATAGAATTTTGGTTTATAGACTATGGATGTATGTTGGATTGGAAATACCTAGTTTAATGCTAATGTTCAAGGTTTTGTTCCTAGTCTAGTTTAGGAGTCTGAGTAGAATAATGTTGCAGCTTCGTAAAGTGATAGAATGTGATAGTGAAGATGTATTGATATTCATAGTTTTCTTGCAGCCATTGTTCAGGTACTCCTGGATCATGACCCTGGGCTAAGCAGGACAATTGGGCCGTCGAATGCAACCCCACTTATATCTGCCGCTCAAAGAGGGCATATAGATGTGGTTGATGAACTGTTGTCAAAGGATTCTACCTTGTTGGATATTTCAAAATCAAATGGGAAGAATGCATTGCATCTGGCTGCAAGGCCAGGGCATGTGGAGATTGTAAGAGCATTGCTAAATAGGGATCCACAATTGGCACGAAGGACTGACAAGAAAGGGCAAACTGCCTTGCATATGGCTGTAAAAGGGACAAGCTGTGAGGTTGTGAAATTGCTTCTTGATGCAGATGCTGCAATTGTGATGCTTCCGGACAAATTTGGTAACACAGCATTACATGTAGCCACCAGGAAGAAGCGAGCTGAGGTACTTAATATCTGCTCTATGATCTACCTTTCTGTTTATCAATGAATCTTTTGAATGGTAAGGGTAGTAAATTTAATTCATTTGATACTGTTAAACTGTCAATGTCACAAGTACAAGTAACTAGTCAATGCTATGTAGTTACATATCAAAAAGCTGTAGAAGTCTTGCGAATTGAAGCACTTGTTGCAAAACCGTTGCCAGTTTGTTTTAACTCTCACCAGGGTTCTTTTTGGTGTCATGCATCATGGAAAACATATGTTTGTCTTTGAGATAGGCTGAAAGGGATAGTTTCATTACCACTTTCTACTAGAGTTTGCTAGAATACAACACCCCTACCTCCTGTGGATGCCAAAGGCAGAAGAAAATATGACCTTGATTTGTATTTGTGCATGAAATTCTGTCTGTTTTTACTAAGTAAAGGAAAAAACACTTGCCTATTCTATCGAGTGCTATCCCATATGTGTAAGACTGTAAGCTGTTGTTCTGATATTCATTTCCTTTTTCAAAATCCTTTTACCATTTTTTGATTTTTAGATGTAATAGCTATAATATGATTCAACCTGCTAAACAATCAATATCCTTTTGTGATGATCTAAACTAACTTGTAAATGTTAATATAATTGCAATGCGCTTTAAGTTCTTATTTGCTAGTTGGATGTGAAGAAATGTGATTAGAATTTCCCTCATCTTTTACGTTGTTCCTCTCAAACATGGGTATGCAGTTCCTAAAGAGTCAAAATCATTGCCTCTCTGACTTTTTTTGTATTTCCTGCATACTAAAGTAGTATTTTTTTTTTTTTTAAAACGAATACTTAAGTAGTATAAATTCACTAGCTTTTGCACAATTGTTCCCAGTTTGTTCAAAAGCTATGTTTTCTCTTTCAAAATGATATATTTTTTGTTTGCATACTTAACATCATTTCTTGAATTTGTGTTAGAATATCGGTCATTGAAATTACTGAGCAACACTTTTTTCTATCTTTTCTTGCAGATAGTAAACGAGTTGTTATTACTTCCAGACAGCAATGTTAATGCACTGAATAGGGACCACAAAACCGCTCTTGACATTGCTGAAGAACTTCCACTTTCAGAAGAATCAGCAGATGTAAAGGCCTGCCTTTACAAATATGGTGCTGTTAGAGCTAATGAACTGAACCAACCAAGGGATGAATTGAGAAAAACAGTGACTCAGATCAAGAATGATGTTCATATCCAGCTTGAACAAACAAAGAAAACCAATAAAAACGTTCAGAATATTTCGAAAGACCTTAGGAAGCTCCATAGAGAAGGAATCAACAATGCCACCAACTCAGTTACTGTGGTGGCTGTTCTATTTGCAACAGTTGCTTTTGCAGCTATCTTTACTGTGCCGGGCGGTGATAACAATGATGGAACAGCTGTTGTAGTGAACACTCCTCCATTCAAAATCTTCTTCATTTTCAATGCCATTGCTCTTTTTACATCTTTGGCCGTTGTGGTGGTTCAAATTACATTGGTCAGAGGTGAGACAAAAGCAGAGAAAAAGGTGGTAGAGATTATCAACAAGTTGATGTGGCTCGCTTCAGTATGCACTTCAGTGGCTTTCATGGCGTCCTCTTACATTGTTGTTGGCCGGCGGCATAAATGGGCTGCAATTCTGGTAACAGTTGTTGGGGGAATGATAATGGCAGCGGTTCTTGGCACCATGACATATTATGTGGTGAAATCAAAGCGGCACCGAGCCTTGAGGAAGAAGGATAAGAGCACAAGGAGGAGTGGATCCAACTCGTGGATGCCCTCTGACTACTCCAATTCGGAAATTGATAGAATCTATGCCCTTTAATCTGATGTGTGAATCCTTTGTGGAATTTGTAGGTTCTTAGAGACTGAAACACCATAACAATGGATGATGAATAGGTGCGGAGGAGTTTGGAGATGCCGCTTCTGGAATGATCCTGGAGTTAAATAAGTGTAACGTATTTGTCCCCAGTTATTCTCTGCTTCCTTTCTTCTTATGCAATTGTCCTGTAACAAATTTTAAACAGGCCTCTGTACATATTATATTTGCGAAGACAAGAAACAATTTATGATGTATTTAAAATGTCCCAAACCATTTTTGTTCTGCATGAATTTATGGATTTTACAAGTGAAGCTCCTACTTTTGCAAGATAACTTGCGTTACTAATTGATTCAGAAAATTAGAAACCTAATAGAGCAGAGAAAAAGGCTTGGATTGCAGTCTTAAAACTCTAAACATAATATAACGTTCGAAGGATTGATCATAGTTAAACAAATTTGTGCTGCTGATTTATTCATAAAAAAACGTATTTTAAATTGGTATCCAACCACATCCACATCCAAAGCAGAAGAATTACAAGTGATTCATAAGGTGCGCGATGAGAACGAGGATTCTAAAGGAGGCTGGACTACCTTTCCCTTTGTTATTTTCTTGCTCAACTTAATTATTTTCTTTTTCATTCTTTATTTTGGTGTTCATCATTCACATACTAACATGATATTGGTCATGTTTTGTTGAAGCACAGCGACTGTGTTGTGTCTCTCACTAGCAGTGGCGGATCTAGGATTAAGAATCTGGGTGGACTTGAATTTTTTTTATTCTAATTGATTGAAGTGATAAGAAAATTTGCCGCAATGTCAAATATTTAGCTAAAACACACTAGGCATCTAAAAGAAAGAAACAAAATTATTTATTATAAAAGAGTTTGAGAAAAGATTTCAATTAAAACCAAATCCAAAATAGACGTAATATTTGTACCGACTAAAAATATAAAGAGAATGGATATATTATTACAGTAAAATGTAGTAAAATGATAATATTCCTTAAGAATTGAAACCCTGATGACTTAATCAACTCAAAACCACACACAACGAAGACAAATCGCCCACTGAGCCCAGCATTCATTGAGAGAATAAGAAATAAGAAAAATAATAGGTGAATTATAAAAGAAAAATGAGTCTTCAAGAGCCGAGAGTTGAACCTGGTTAGGCTAGGAACTAGTAGATACTCCAAACCTAGGCTACAATGCCAACTTTAGTGCAAATTTAACATGTATTAGTGAATTTATTTATGAAAGCTTGGTTGGGCTTGAGCCGCACCAACCTCCTACCTAGATCCGCACCTGCTCACTTGACAAGACTCGTCCCGAATTTCACCCCGAAACTCGAGATGAGTCATGCGGGGATCACCTCCAAGGAAAATTTACCGAAGACTCGGCAAACCTCCCTCGAAAATGGACAACCCTAACTTAAAAACTTACGAATCACCTTTTAATCCAAAACAAATAAATCTTCAGCTACACTCCAAAAGTAGCCAGAATACAAACATAAGAATTCTAATAGTATTCAGAGCTACTAAAAATAAAATAAAATACAACGGAAGCTAACAAACTCCTAGATTAAACAGGTAACCTACTGGCGAAATGTAGCTGATAGCTGGGTCACTATGCCTCGATGTCTCCTGCTGGACCTCACGCGAACTCTGCAGACTGGGCATTTTAAAAACGAAGAGCCCAGGGAAAAATATTTAACACGTCAGAGTGAGTGGACAAAACTGATCTGGCAACAAATAAATATTTCCCCAAAAGAAACGCTTTCCACAGTGGCAAAAACACGAACTCCACTGGAACGATTCTGAACTGGGGTCCAGCCTGGCTAGAACCCCCAAACTTTAAGAAACTGCCTCTCAGGCCTGGATATTATATATATAGTATGTATGCACACTCGCCTAACTCTTGGCATGATATCTATGAACAACTTGAATAAAGTAGATATCATACGAAGCTACTATGCTCGCATCTAACGCTCACATCACCCTACACCGGAATTGTACCTCGCATATGGGGGAAAGCGGCTGAGTGGTAATATATACGTGCTGACTCCTTGTACGACATCTTTGAATAAATAAATGCAAGAATAGGAAGTCGCACAGGGCTACGACACTCGCGTCTAACGCTCATTCACCCATACCGGAATTGTACCTCGCGTATGGGGGAAATCACGTATAGCTAGCTAGCATTTAATCATATACATACTATTCTCAGAATTGTACCTCGAGTATAATCCACCGAAATTCTCAATTTCGGGAAATATCCAAAAACAAAAAAATCAATCAAATGATAAAGCATTTCAGATATAATATTCAAAACAAAGGTCCACTCACAACTTAGGCCTAAGCCTGACGTCGGTCGGAGGTCTCCTCAGCTCGAGCCTCCTCACGTCATGTTCCACATACATAAAACCTTAAATGAAACATCGACGTTTAAATGCAAAACATGCATAATTAAATATGCTTCACGCTCAACCAAGTCTAACACTCCAAAATCTTAAATCCACTGCCAACCTCAAAACTCCACAAATTTTACCGACAACCTCGAAAAACACTTTTTACCAAATAAAATCCAATGGCCGGATTATTAATTAATAATCCGCCAAAAATACTTAACTTCAACAAATCTCAAACCTATCCAAAACTCCTCCAAAAATTCTAAAACTTATTCTATTAAACTCCTCACATTTATCTCCACCAAAAACATTTTCCGGCAGCCATTTTCCGGCGACCTCCAATGGTCACCAAATTTTGATAGAATCTTCCTCTCAACCTCCTCTACAACATTCCTAACTATCACAAACTCCAATTCTAAGCCTAAGCACATCAATCGAACGGAAATACACAAAAAGCCCTAGAAATTTCAAATTTCGATTTCTCCTTACCTAGCTCACGACGGAGCGAGCCCTTTGGAAGGATTGAAGCACGGGAGGAGGGCTTCCTTTTGGGCTATGGCTTGCCGGATATGGAGGCCGGAGGAGGGAGTTCCGACGAGAAAACTGGTTCGGCAGCCGTGGCTTTCGGGCAGCGTTTCTCCCTCACGGCGGCGCTAGGGAGGCTGCCACCAGTCTAGAAATGAAGCTGGGAGGGAGACCGTTCGAACGGGACCGGTCCGGCGGCGAACGGAGGTCGGACGGTCGGACGAAAGTTTCCTGGGTGTAGAGAGAGAAAAACTGGGTGCGGGAGAGAAAATCGGGAGAAAGAAAATGGACTAGGGCCTTCAGCCCACCCGGTCCAACACCTTTATAAAATCAAAAATCTAAAATTCAACACCCCGAAATAATACCCAAATAAAATTATCTTTTACTAGCAAAAATTACTATTTTTTACCGTCGTCAAAATTTCTTCCTTATAATCATTCCCTCAAAAATATTAGTCCCTCAACACCCTCTGGGAACTAATTAAATTACACACTTAGTGACGAACACGGTAAAAACTCTTATTACCACTATGCCAGTAATAAAGGTAAAAATTAAGGTTCGGAGCGTGACATCACTAGTAAGCAGCGGATGGGCATTGACTTTGGTATTGTTTCTGAGAACAAAGTTCAATGTGAAGACCCTAACCTCTACAAAGATCAATAACATCATCCTTGGCACCAACTATCTCTTCCCCATCGTCAGAGCCTACATTTTTGATTCCTTCTTCACCTCCTTCTTTGTTGTCAGCGTCTTTTCTTTTATTTCTTCACTAGTAATCAGTCGTGATTTACTTTATAAGTATGTGACATATTATGTTGTGAGATTGTCGATGTTAATATCAATTCTTTACTTAAATTTTCTCTCATAGCCAATGAAGGACCAATAGGGGCCCATGCTCTTAGAAGAATACTGAAATTTGCCCACTGACATTCTTTGTGCCCCCACTGTAACGAAGGATATACATCTTCTTCTACTTCAGATCGGAACAAGATGATGACTAGTCTTCTCTTCTGGTTCTTGTATTTGGGCGTCAGTCTTTTTAGCTGGGCTTTTGGACTGTGTTCCTCGGTTCCTGAATGAAGCTTCTTCATTTTCAAAAAAAAAAAAAAAACTATACACTAGGCACTAAAGTTGGGCGTCAGTCTTTTTAGCTGGGCTTTTGGACTGTGTTCATCGGTTCCTGAATGAAACTTCTTCATTTAAAAAAAAAAAACTATACACTAGGCACTAAAGTTAGTAAAGTCTAGTGTCGTGGAAATATACAAGTAAAAACTCACTAAAGATCTGATATATTTGAGTGTTTCTCCTTATCCTCACCGCTTCTCCTTATCTCCATAATTCTCTCCTCTTTTTCCTCTAAAGCATTTTCTCGCTATCCGTTTCATCGTTGTATGTTGTGCATATCTCTTTTAGTATTAATTAATGTGGATTTTAACAAAGGAAGAAGCGTCAGAATATCCGATAACTGACAGTAGAAACACAACGTTATAAGAGCAATCAAACTATGGGAGATCACGTAACTGAATAAAAACCATGCGAGTAAATTCATATGTATAGAAGATGAGAGGCAATAGAAAAAATTTGTGCCCCCCTTTGAATATTTTAGTGGCTCCGCCACTGGCATGCCCGGACTTGATATGAGGCTGATGAGTCAGCCGACTCAAGGCCAGGAGTCATAAAGGGCCTAGAAAAAAATTAACAAGTTTTCATTAATCATCCTACAAGCACAGTAATCGAGCTCAAGTTTTGCCAAATTAAATTAAAAGAAAATATTGACATGATGGGCCCATACAAGTTCAACAAGTTATTTATAATTATAGTATATTTTAAAATCTATTGAAGTAAGAAATTTGTTTTTTTGAACAGAAAGAAATTTGTTTTATAAATATGATTATTAAAATATTATCTAAATAGGATTACTAGAATATTTAGATATAAAATTACTAAAACATAGGGAGGTTTGGTAATCTCTACATATATTCGGATATTACATGAATATATTTTCGGAAATTACATGTTTGTTGTTTATTATTGTTAATTAGCTAGTTCCCGAAAAACTTTTATAAAGAAAATGCATTTAATAAAAAAATGACACGAAATGCACATTATGATTTGAGGGCCCAACTTTTAGAGTTCGACTCAGGCCTGAAAATCTCAGGTCCGGGTCTAGCCCCTGGGCTATGATATATCTCATTGTTGATTGCAATCGGATATTATATTAGTACTGCAATCACTGATTTGGTGGACAGGACCACGAATTGGCTACCAGATGATATAAATCATGGAAGGTTGGTTAATGTATTTTGGATGTTGGCAGTGATTGGGGTGGTGAATTTTGGTTACTTCATAACTTGTGCTAAGTTCTTTGTGTATCAAAACCAAAATGCTGGGAAATAAAATCTTACTGATCGATATAGTATCATGGGAAATAAAATCCAGACAGTCTCGTTCCGTCCCGATTTCAATGTACGGACTGTGAGATTAGCTATATCCTGTCACATCATGTCCCATGCCCGGCCCTACTATTTTCTTCAAATACTGGTTTGGGCTGGTCTACTCCATCTAGTGACCTTCTATAAAAGCCGTAAGCATTGGCGGAGCCAGCCTGGTCTTGACTAGGCTAGAGCCCAGATGAAGATTAGAAACCCAAAAAAATACCAGCATCACATCTAATCTATAGGTTTGCTTAGAGATAACCTAGGATTTGATTATGAGTGTAAAGCAGAGCACACTCAAAGCTCTGTTCATTCGTTTATTTATAGAGGCTGTACAACGAAGTGATAGACTTGAACTCTATCTCAGCAACAGAGAGAAGAGGGAAAAACTGAATATACAAAATTCAAATACAAGATAAGTGAGCCTAACTATAATTACATATAGTCAACTGAATAAGGAGATTAACATGTAGAAGACCAAGATAAGGTGAAACATGCACATTCAGCAACTATCTGGAGGATAACTGAGAAGAGGCAGAAGAGGAGAGACTTCTATTACATACTTTACCCCCAGCCTCGGAAATCGCCGAACTCGTTATCACATAGTTGATGACTAAGGTTGCTCTGAACAATATCATTCGTGCTTAACACTAAATCAATAAGTGATATTCCTCGAATCATATTAAGGTATGGATGAATATATAGGTCGTGAGTAGGATATGCACACATAAATATAGCTCAAATTAATTTCCATCATAGTATTCCCAGCAGATTGATGGTCATATATTCATTCTTCTGAAGGTTTTAATAATCAATAAGTTGCACATGAATTTATTTCATTCCATGCTCAGGTATACTAGCTAATATTTGCTTCATGACAAGACCCTTTGAGACTTATAAGTCGGAGATGAACAAAGCCAGCAATTTATAAGTCTGTGATCCAACAAGAACATCTGGTTTGGCGGTCTCATGACAAATGTTTACAAATTAAAAGTAACGGATTAAGATCCTTAAAAGGTTAGAAAACTAGTAAAAAGTTATCTAGATAATGCTAGAAAATCGTTTAAATCCATTAAATAACGTTTCATGAAGCTCATCTTAATTATTCAGAAATTCCTGAAACAACTGTAACATCTCCCGAGTCATCTTGTTTTAAATCTTTCACAAACAAAATTAACATATATACGTCTCCCTATGTATGCGTGTTCTCTTTTAATTAGCCAAAATTTCTCGGTCCGTCAAGCGGTATTGGATTTTTTTCCGTGTGTTACTATATATCAGCCCATATGACATTTTAATCCTGACTCCACCACCGGTCGTAAGGTGCACTCCACCGCCAAACCCTAAACCCTGAAATACGTGCTATATATACCTCCGGCCGATTTGTTTCTTTCTTCCTAAAGCTCGAGCGCCTCTACCTTCCCGCCCACAATGGATCTCAAAAAACCAACACAACCTGCAAACCGAAAACGAAAAACAAAAACAAAGCAACAATCCATGAGAGGTTGTGATGCTACTCGTGATTCAAAAAGAAGATATTCCCTGTCGACTAGTATTGATGATCTCCCGCATGAGGTATTGATTGAAATTCTCTGTCGGCTTTCTTGCTACAAGTCAACTGATAGATCATAGTGCAAATTTTGCAATTTTCTGACGTAACCATTACTATGGTAGCCGGAGGTTGGAAGGAAATTACCATACTCTCTTCTTCTGCATCTGAAATGTTGAAATCTGTGTTAAGAATGTAACCCAAAATGTTGTATATATGGTCCATTTTCATGATATATATATATATATATATATATATATATATATATATGTACCAAATCGAGTTCGATTGTAATCATAGAGCTGATAAGAATTTTTTATTTGCTTTGCTATTTGATTATGGTTATGATATGAAAACGCAAACTAACATTTTTCTACTGATTGTTCAGCGGATGACTTACCGTCCAATGGATATGGTTGAAGTGAGACTTGACGGAGGACAAGGACATCGATATTCTACTTGGACTCCAGCACAATTTGCTCTCAATCTCAAAGGACGAATAGATCAATTTGATATTCGGCATGGTGCATCAACCATGAACAATTGTTTGGTTCAATATTGGAGGAAGCAAAATGATGGGTGGAGTGGAGTATATGTAGCTGACAATCAGATACGACCTTGCCCCCCACAGCATGAGGAAATAGAGTTTAAGTGGCTGGGCATGGTGGATGAATTTGTTGATAATAGTTGGTGGGTTGGAACCATCACTGATGTTCGTGCTGACAATTACATGGTGACTATTAAACTTACAAATGAACAGAAAGAGTGCAATCATTCACAGTTGAGGCGCCACTGTGAATGGATAGACGGAAAATGGGAGTTTCACGTATCCGTATGTATGTTTTCTTATGGTATATATTCGGTTAATGGTTGAGTTTTTTAGGAGTTTGTATTAGCATGGTTGAAACACTCTAATTTCAAATATTGTTATTAGTACATTCTGTTTCTCCATAGACAAGTATTGGAATTTGCATTGGTGCAATACTTTAATAATAGATGCATTATTATTTTTTTTGATGGGGAATAATAGATGCATTATTGTTCCTCTGGTTTTGTTCTTCTCATGGGAATGTGGGATGACGCTCATGCGTTTTATTGGAGATACAAAGGACCAAAGGTAATTCTGTTCGCCCTCCCTCCAGACTTTCCAGTTAATGTATTACCCTTCAGGTGAGATTGGCCGGAAGTATTCAAGTACTATCTGGTTGGCACCTAGGGCGGGTTTTACAGACTTGGTTTCATGCTTTGCCTTTGTACGTAGTTGTATTACTTGATGCATTCTATACTATATATGCTCTGCAGTTTTGACTTGATGTGTCTGGAGTGTGTTGTAAGTGAGTGTTATTTATGCAGCTCCTTAGGAATTAGGATTAGATGCACAGAAAAACTTCGACTGTTGTCACAAGTGTACTGGATTTTGGCAGGTTGAAGCTGATTCTTCTAAGGTTGAGGACAAGGGTGTCAAATCTGAAGCTGATATCGCAGACTTGAAAGTTGTACCACCTTCGATGGTCAAGGAAGAGATGAATCTTACAATGAAAGTTGTACCACCTTGCAAGCTCTCACAAATGCACATCTCTAGTCATCAGGTTCGTCAGATTGGCATGAAGTCAGAACGGGACGAGGATGAGGCTATCAAATCTGAAGCTGATAATGCAGCAGGCTTGAAAGTTGTACCACCTTGGATGGTCAAGAAAGAGATGAATCTTACAATGGAACAACCGGGCAAGCTCTCACAAATGCACGTCTCTAGTCATCAGGTCCGTCAGATTGACATGAAGTCAGAACCAGACGAGGATGAAGGAGATGATGACATTGACCAGGAATAGGCTTCGGTTGCAGGTTAATATCATTGTGGACAAGGTACTTTTATTTGTTGAAAGTAATACTCAAGAGAGAGACCAAATTGCTGATAATTGATAACAGATTTTCTCATTTTCTAATTTCTTTTGCTGTAAAAGAAAATTATGGAGGAAATATGTTTTAGTGTAACTTGATGTTTCTGCATAATCTCGTAAGCTATGTAAAATCACGATAGAACACAATAGACAATCATGAACAAGAGACAACATAGGCAAGAGACAAGAACATATAGTGGTTTACCATGTCATCGGAGGACATGACTACGTTCACTTAAGATTTCACTATCATGGTTAATATGCCTTTGGTGTTACAAGAACTCTCCAAAATGAAGCGAGTATGGATCGGGAGAGAGATCTAGATCGATCATTTCTACATATGGGAAGTCTTCCTTTTATAGCTTAGAAAGGTTCCATCACATATTATGTTTCTGATGTGAGACTAACTACACATATATCTTATCATGGTGCCTTCTTGTGGAGCTTGGAGGAGGACCTTTCAGATGTGGTACCGATGATCTTTCACCATGGCGAGGTAGCCCGGATGTCGGTCTACCGGAAATATGTCTGGGGCGGGGTCTTTCGTGGCCGAAAAACAATCTACGAGGTAGTTGTTTATGTTTGACGGTATATATACCGACAACACTTGGAATGAGGGTTTTCACCTTTACCAACATCAAGAATTTTTTTTTTTCAATTGACAGAAGCGTTTTTGAAAGTTTACTTGTTGCATCCACAGAAATTAGAAAACTGGCCACAAGTTCCTTTACATTTTTCTGGTGGAGGACCAAAGCCATCATCCTTAAAGCTTTGGGACTGGAGTAATTCCTGATACAAGATACATAAGTTGTATTAATATCTAAAAGTAAAAATTGAAGTAAAATATATGGTAATTAACCAAACAGGAGATAGATGTCAGTTTTTCAGTTACCTGTATCAAAGAGTCCAACAACAATGTCCCTTCACTTTTTAAATTTCTTCTAGCTTTTAATGGTAACCCAATGAAGTTCCATGACCTTGTTGTGTGCAGCTTGTAATCATAGAGAGAACTTGATTCATTCCTGTACATTCACAAACACGTACAAGGGAGTTAATCACAGAAATATTCTCTTGCCAGACCATCTGTAATATTACCTTAACAACTTAAATGCAACGCGCTGCGCATCAAACTAACAAACAGATTGTACTTTACTTGATAACTTTTCGGCTTGGTCACTAGAAAGCTTAGCAGCAAATGCATTGAAGCTATAACCCATGGACTCTGCAGCAATCAGAATAGCTGCAAAGGACATCAATATATTATTCAACTTTGTAAAATTTGTACATGCACGAAAGACCAAAGCCTCAAGATTTGAGTCATTTCTGTCTCAGTTGTAGATTTCGGACAGAAATGTTTGTCTTCGATTAAAGAAACTCAAACAGAAAATATCAAGATGGGTGCTGCTAAATGTACCCTTATTAACCAAAGAAAACATGACAACAAAAATGTCTTGAGTTCCATCACATGACATATTATGTGGTCAAATCAAAGTGGCACCGATCGCGAGCCTTGAAAAAGGACTCCAATTTGGAAATGATCGAATCTATGCCCTTGAATCTGATGTGTGGATCCTTTGTGGAATTTGTAGGTTTTAGAGACTGAAACATCTGTTGAAACACTTGAATAGGTGCATAGAAGAGTTTGGAGATACATATGCCCCTTCCTGGAATGATCTTGGAGTTGAATTAGTGTAACGTATTTGTACCTTTATAAACCTAGACAATGTCTCATATTCTAAAACCAAAACCAATTGACAATAGATAGAGTGACTCAAACCTTTATAAACCCACAAACAATGTCTTATATTCCCGATATGAGATTTATATCTCAATAAAAACAAAGTAAATGATGGAACAAACCATGAAATAAAGAAGAAAACCCGTAAACCCTGATTAAAGTTCACAAGCTAAACAATCATTAACAACACGTCTGGTCCATATTTACATAGCCCCTTTGTTTTGGTAGTAATAGTAATGTTAATGGGAACACTGCTCCAAGATTTTGACTGCAATTAAAGAATATTTTTGGATATTACATTCTTAAGCTCTATGGATCGGGAACAAGGAATTGCTTGACCAACATGCATTTATTATTGACGTAGTGAAACCCTAGCAACCAGTCTCATCACTGAGAACTATTATTGACGTAGTGAAACCCTAGCAACCAGTGAATGTCTCATCACTGAGAACTACCCACCATTGGTGCTAGTGTGTTATATCCATAATCAATGTGGTACGTCTTTGCTACCCCATCTCCCAGAATACTGGATGGACATGCATACATATTTCATAATATTATTGAATATTTGAAAAGAGTATATTCGCCGCTTATTTTTTTAATTTCCTCAAATATTTTATTCTATCAATCCTATATATTCATATTATGATTCCTTAAAAACGCTAGACTCCAACATTAAACTGGTAAGGCAATTGCAGTTCATGACTTTGATCATTCTCATCCTTTTCTTTTAATAAAAGGGGTTTCATAGTTCTTTCATTTGCTCACAGTATCATGTTGAGGGCATGCACGGCCCATACACTTCTTATGAGTAGTTTCATGTATAGCTTGTCTTAAGTTTTTATCAAGAATGAAAATCAATCTATGGAAAATGAGCTGTTTTTTTACACTTGGTGAAAAATGTGATTTATCTAGCATTAATATTACATTAACTAAGAGAACACTAAGCTGAAGCAATTAGCAACCCTACCATTTCCCTGTAACCCTATATAGTGCCCAACAACATCAAGGTGTTAAGCTTTTAATTGCTTTCTTTAGATCTAGTCCTGTCAAATTTCTGGCTGACATGCTCACTTAATTTGAGGTTCATAATTCCCACTAGGATTATCTGTGAAAAGAAAAGGAAAAGGAAAAAGCCAACTAAAGGCTGTTTGTCCTGCACTTGATCACATTTCATCTCAAGTTGAATATATTAGGAACACAAAATAATTCTTGGATCAACAAATGCAATACATATACTCTTACTGATATATAAATTTTTCAAAAAAGCAGGTGTATGGTATCACACTGTCAAACAATTTAAGAGTTATACATGTCTTTTAGCTAGTCTTAAGATGCAGACAGGTGGTTTTTCAGAACTCGTGATTGGATGATTGGTTGGGACATAATGATGGTGATCTTTGCCTAATCTAAGGTTTACTTTGAAGTTAAATATTCATCATGGAAATGATGCCGGCTGTTTGAGTGGATAGCTTCTTGCACTAAGTTAGCTATTAGTACGTATGATGGAGCTGATCTCATCAGTGATACATCGATTTGTATAGTAACTATTCTCTTCGTCCAGTAATCAGACACTGCAATCTTCCCTTTAAAAAGTTTTAATCAAAAGAACTTGTTACTTGCCAAAAAAAATGAACTTGTTACTTGCCAAAAAAAAAATGAACTTGTTACTTGCCAAAAAGAGAAAGAATATCAAAAACCACAATTTAACTAGAGGTAGCAGATGATTCAAAATACATCAATCAATCAAAAATTCCAAATAGTTGAATGCTTTCTGATTTGAAGGTTCTATTCTAGTCTAGGACAGAAATTTCATTGAGGATTTGAACAAACTATAACAAGATATTCCTGCTTGGTAGTTTTAGTACATCCATGCACTGAACCAAAGCATCTCCATTTATCAAATTTGAGAAACAAGGAAAAGAAGAGCACAACATTAACTCAAGCTCTCTCCTTCTCTCATCCCCTGCAAAGGTCTGGCCCTTCTTTGTCCTCACAAGGTGACAGTGAAGTTGGCAATGAGTAAAACCCAACTTCACTCGCAGTCTTTCTCGAACGAAGTGTTTGCTGAGATTCCTTGCAATGTGCAATGGCCCCCTGAATTGAACTCTCCATTTCTGAATTTGCACTGTTGCATCTCTTCAGAAATTTTGGCTCCTGAGTTCCTTTTGAATGATTTGAACATGAAGATGAAGAAGAAGCTGATGATGATGAGGAAGAGGATGAGGAGGATGGCGAAGTAGAGTTCTTTGTTGAATGCCGCTTGATAGTTAAGGAAAATGACCTTCTGTGTAGACCAGCACTATTCTCAGTGATCTTTTCTTTGTTGAAGCTCCTCATGCCAGAAGCAGACATTCTATATTTATCCTTCTGAATCTGTCCAAATGGATTTTTCTTTCCCATCTTCGCATACTTACTCAAGTCCTCAGATTTCATAACCATTCCTTCACCTGCATCCTTAAAAGCTGCTACAGCACTGGACTCGTTAGAGCAACCAGTTTTGCCAAACAAGGACTTGAGATAAGCCCTTGAAGCCTTGAACTTAGACCCAAGTGAGGAATACTGCTTCAACTTTTTGGTCCATGATTTTTTAAAGTTTTCATTTACATATCCAAATCCACTCCCTTCAGTTGCATGCTCGAATATATACTCATCCCGGCTCAGCTCTCTGCTAACTTGACAAGAGTCTGCAGGTGAGATGTTGCAGGATTCAAAAGGGGTACTCATTGATGTTGGAGTAGTGACAGAAGTGCCTAATGGAGTGCTATAGAACTCTTCAAATCTATCTTCAAATCTATCTTTTGGCTTATGATCAAAGCAAGAAGTGGAGTTTTGGAGTAGTTTTTCGACCATTTGTAAACGCGGTGGGAGGTGAAGAGGAAGGAGCTTTCCTTTGTAGAAAAGCTCATCAGCTGGTGAAGTGGTTGAAGGCTCTAGTTCTAGTGAGCTTGATGACATTTGAAACTCAAACTCTCTTGGGTGTGGAGGAGAGCTCATGGAGTTGGAGAAGAGGGCGGAGTATGAACCGACTTCCATGTCTATGTAGTCATCTTCTGAAGGATCATAAGATAAGTGGTCAGTAGCCATCCCTACTTTCTCTTTGGTACTAAGACAAAGGATCTGCTGTATGAAACTTGGAAGAGAAGTAGTTCAAATGAAGATGAGCTTTTTGAGGTTTTTGAAGGGGTTATACCACCTTTAAAAAGGGTCCAAATAATAACAGTTTATTCTAATTTCCAAATATACAACTCCAAACAAATATACAATTCCCAACATTATGTGGAGTGTGGACCTTAGTCTGTTGGCCAATTTGTTAAATTCTTTTTCCTTGAAGAAAGGTTTTGTTGTGGCTCATTTCTTTAGCTATATGTGGAAGACAGAATTGACTGGGAGGAGAAATATATCAATGGTTAAGCAACCTTGATCACAAGCGTTGCAGTCAGCATCACTAGGATTTAATCATATACATAAAGCTATGGACCAAACAAGTGAAAGCTAAAGAGCATATAAAGCCAGAATTAATAAGCACCATGATGTAAGAATGAGTTCCTTTTGTTCCTTCAAGCTCTTAATCATCAGTCTTGCTTTGTTCACTTAGAATTGTTTGGATCTACTTGATTAAAGATCTTAATATCTGAGACTGCATAACAATTAGAAGACAGTAGCCTAACTAATATACTTTTCTATAAGCTAGTGAGTTAAATACTCATCAGTTAGGCGCGTGTACAAGAAATTATGTATATGTTTGTGTAGGTACTCCTCAAACTCATATACCCTTTTGGCCAAATTCAAACTGGGAACCAACTCACATCTTAAAACCTGGCTTTTCTGCACTCTTCCAATATAAAACTCACATCCTGAAAAGCTCTTTCAATCAATAGATTAGTAGTGAAGTACTTAGAGCTAAAGACACTTTATCTCTCACTCTCTAACTAATAAGAAAGCAAAACCTGAAAAGCATGTCTAATCAATAGAGTAATGCTTAGAAGTTAATTAGAACTAAACAATGACTTTATGCTACTTCACCTGATCATCTGCTAGACTGCTACTTTTACTGGATTCCTGGGTTTGTTTTTTACTTTCAGTTTCAATGATCATGATCAATAAAACAAAACTAACCCAACTTTCTAACAAGTTTTATCAGTACGTGCACACAGATCTTTGGTGCTTTTAGATTTTCTATCATGAAATTGGTTTTCTTTATGTTATTGCAAACACTTAAAATGAGAGATTATGTTAGATTTTTATAGAGGAAGAGAGTGAGAGGGTGTGGAGCTCATCAAAAGCCAAACATAATCCGACATTTGGTGGTGGGAAATGGAAATTCCGGAGGCAATGCCATACGAAGCTCGAGAATTTGATTTGTCTTCTTCTTTTAACCTAGTTCTTGACCTTTACGTTTCAATCTTTTTCTATCTTTTCTGTTTTTCAATTCCTACACTAAACAAAGCCATGGGGATTCCCTCCTTAATTTTCCAAACTCCAAATGGTTGGTTTTGTCTGGCTCTTCTCTTAGACACTAGTGATGTAGGAAACAATGTGATATCACGTACAGATGCATTGTTGGTAATGTCACATGTATCTTCATTTCAATCGTTTTTGATACATAAAAAAGAGAAGAATCTAAGTATAGGAGCATACAGTATAGTGTTTTCTGGTTTGAAACCATGAGTGAGCTAAATGTCACAATATCCAACAAATTAAAAGGGCGATGATATTCACACTCCTAGTTTGTCATTTTACAACTCTTCGTTTACAAGTGATTTAAATTAACAAAATATGAAGTTTTGAGATTTATAGTGACAAATTCAGAGCTTGATAGCATTGCCTGTATGAAATTGGTTAGAGACGTATAGTATTGAACCCGTAAATTGTTGGGAACAAAAATGATGAAATTTATTGTTGGGTCTGTTTTCAGACAAATGGCTTTGGTAGGATGCACTGCTGTCCTCCTATAGCAGGCATCAAGAAAGTGGTTCTTCTTTATCTTGGACCCTCCTCTGCTGCCTCAACTCATTCTTCAACTCTTGCATCACCAGATGTGGATCACTTCATATCAATATGCAGGGACAAATTGTACAACAAGTAGAACAAGCAAAGAAAGCCACAAATTCTACATAAACGACCCACAACCATAAATTGAGGATCTATCTAATTGGTTCCAGGTTTGACAAATTAGAGAGCCTCTCCAATTCGAGTGTCCGGGCACCCTTGCCGGCTATCCCACCAGCACCTAGGGTTGAAGATTGCAAGAAAGCTAAACAGTATTGAGAAGTCATTTTAGAAACCAACCTAGGGATTCTGGGTGGAAGAAATTCCCAGTCCACTTGCTTCTGTACCCTGTCGCTGGAATCACAGGAGGACCTGGAGTAATGATGATGCTCTTGAAAGATGAAAACAAAAATTCAATTCTATATCTGGAAACCTTTACAGAGCTATATAAACAAAAAATCTGAAGCCACCCACACTCATCTGGGCTCCTCCATTTCTTGGTGTGTCAGCATAGGAGCCCGCCTAAAGTTAAACTTCAGATAGCGATCCCCACTTCAGAGATAAGAAAGCAATTCACACCACATTCTGAATTGTAATTTGTGACAGAGATTGCAGAGAAGCTAAATGTATCATCAACCAACACCAACACATTACATTCCACTCGTTTTTTTAATATTCAACATTACAACATACGGGTTTGAGAATTCAAAACAAATCAGTAATGGTTGATACAAAGAAGTTGCAAAGAAAAAAGTATGCAACGCCTTTGAGGTCAGGTACAGATTAGATCATACTTTATACAGAACTTAAATAGACAGCCACCTATCCGGCATAATTATAAGTTTTATTTGGTAGTTGATGGATCACCAGATCTTAGTTCCCTCTCAAGCTCGTCAAATTCCCAGTCACCAACCTCCTCTGTTGAGTAGTCTTGACCAACCTTTCCAAACTCTGATTCAAGCTTTGCAAGGTCATCTTCAGGGTCGAGCACTTGCTCTTTCTTGACTGCACCCGACTCTGAATGCTTTACTGTCTCAGCTTTCTGCGCAACTGAGCCCTCTGCTGAGGGATCAGATGGAGCAGTCTGCAGCTTGTCATCAGGAGTTTCAGCTTGGGGAATTGGAGTTTCTATATGTAGAATTGGTCTTTCAACAGCTTCGAATTGGGCTCTTAATTTTTCTATATCATCAAACAGCTCCTTAACCCTTGGGTCTTCTTTCCTAGCATATGGAAGCCAACTCATATTCAGGGATTTTGTGAATCGCATCAAAGTGACAAAAAAAAAAAAAGGAATAATAGAACTGAATACACCAAAAGGAATTCATACCTGGAAGTTTTAGCCTGTTCTGAATAAAAGTGCGCTTTCATATTATCAACTACACTGAAGGTGGTAATGATCTGAAACAAAAGAAGAAAACTCAATGTATGTATGTCAATACCAACAAAAGTTCCAATTTATAATTGGGTGCCTTGCAATACCAAAGTCTGAAGCATTACTGAGTGAGTAGTTTTTACAGACTACATGCAAACGATAAGTTTGGACCATAGCAAAAATTGACATGAAAAATTAATCTTCATATGGAACCATCCTACACTCCTAATTCATAATAGTAAAATAGCACACTCGTAATTTAATTCTCTTTTATCTTTCTCAATCTGCACGCTTTAGATTTAAAAAGTCCCCCTATTGAATTGATAAAAAGGAACCCAAAGTCCTTATGAAGATCAGTTAGTACCTTGGTTTCATGGTCCAAATATTCCTCCTCAAGACTTCTTAATGGATTTAATACTTTAGAGTCCTCATTCTCTGCATTAGGTACCACCCCTGACCTGTTTTGTCAGGTCAACATACATTAAGAACGGAGCAAATAGAACGAAGGCACAATTATCAGTGTAAGGAAAAATGATAAAACATTACTTCTTGCTCAAATTCTTAAGGTTCTCCACAAATTTTCCTATACGACTGATAGAAGGCCCCAACTCATTCTGCATTAAAACATGAGATCTTTACTCAAAAGAACAGGAGAGATAAAGAGAAAGAGAGACAAGGATGGGGAGAGCGTCAATACCTTGTAGGCAGAGAGGAGATTAATGGCGAAGTTCACAAAATAGTCCCCATGTTTCTCCAATTCATCACTTGAAATGCAAAAAAGTAATAACTTAAAAACTACATATACAACGCACAAAAAAAAAAAACAAAAAACAAAAAACAAAAACAAAACAAAAACAAATTTACAACTATAACTTTCAGTTTTAAGGAACAATGTGATAAAACAATGAGCATTTAGCAATTGAACAGAGTTGAACAACATACTTGACCTGCTTCTCCTTCATCTCTGCATAGGAGCACTGCAGTACCCAAGTATCTTCCAAAAAGTTAATCCATGAATGTAGAACATCTGCCTCAACCTTACATGAGGCAATGGATTTTGAAAGTTCATCTTCCTGTCAAAGATTTCAACCAAAATAAAAATAAGGATAAAAAAAAAATGAATGAGCGAGTGCAGGGGTGGTGGGGGGGTGGGGTAGGGGTATATAAGAGGTGATTAAGATCCAGCATATAATTCAAAACCTTTGTTTCCAAGTGGGCAACAATCTTGGTATTAGCTTCCTCAAATTGGTCCCTCTCTTCCCTGGTATTGCGGATGCGAGAATTAGCTGCAGCCAAGGAGATATTAACCTGTACCAAAAGAATAATCATAATCAAATTGGTCTCTTTCTTTCAGAAATTCATAATCATGGAAGATAAGCTAATTTGATAGATATGGATTTGGAGACGGAAAATATAATCACCAAAATTTAATTTTTCAGAGAATAATACAAACATTGAATTTAAATAAAAAGCAAATCCAAGATACAAAAAAAATTATCAAAAATTATAGGCTCGGCAATGATTTTCAAAACATGAAACATTCATTTCAAATTTTCCTGAAATTTCTTAGGATGGAAAGATTTAGGTTAGAAAATACAAAATGCAATTTCAACCAAAAAAAACGTGTGCGTCCACAGATTTGATGAGAAATCGTAGTCTGACTGTATGATGTTTAGGAAATCATCACAGAGAAAAAACCAGAGAACACCTTTTTTAATTGAGCCTCAAGATCATCCCTTTGCCTTTCAAGCTCTGCAACCTCAGCTTCTATTTCCTGAAAATGGGCGTCAAGACAAAATCTAAAATTTCCTTCCAACATTATGGAACGAAGAAATAAGCTGCTAAACTTAAGGCATAATATTATATTAAGGTATGCACATGTTCAATGGACAAAATTAAGCTGGTTGTAAAATGTCAAAGACCTAAAGCTGAAAAGAGGGATTACAATGACTGCTCCTGTGACCTTAGAAAAGAAACATATGAAACACCACAATAATTCAAGTGTTTTGACATGTCTTCATGGTGCAGAGAGAATGATATCACCTAAGAATTTCTTTGAAATAGGTGGCATTCAAGTACAAACTACATGTCATCCCATTTTTACATTTCAGTAATGTTGAAGCACATTACCTTCTCTCTTTCACGCACTTCACTTGCTTTGGACACACGAACTTTTAGAGCTTCCTCCTTTTGAACTCTGTCATATACCAGTTACAAACAAATTAATTTTGTCTGTCTTACCCAGACATTCTGAAAACACTCCAAATAAGTAAAGACTAAATGAAAATACTTCATCAACAATAACAGTCCAAAGTGCAACAAGGATTTCCCAACAACTTCATTAAAGTTAAGAATGTGGAGATCCCCTATATTCCCAAAATCAATTATTATGTTCATTATGTTTGGAGGATTTATAGGCAATCCAGGTAAAGGTTATAGAGAAACCCTACTTAAAAGAGCTATAATTCTTAGAAGTGTCGAATTTAGTTGCGGCAATGTTTCTGCACCTGGTGACTAAGAATTTGTGGTCACACCATTGGATCTAAATCCAACAATGGAGAATACATTGAAGTAAAAAGGTGAGGCCTTTGTGCCTCAAGCGCTATATTTAGAGCCACTGTTGAGGGACTGAAAGTCTATGGTCACTTAGGCTGTTATGTTTCAATACTAAAACTACCAAAGATTGTAAATGAGTATAAACTATTGTCATAAAGATTTCTAATAAGTTTGTTTAAAATGACTTGTAAGAGTGCCAATGCCACCAAGAAGTATATCCATGAATACACCTGATACTACAGAGCTTAACATAAGAATAAAAGAACTCCTAAACCTTCCTTGTTCTACCTGTTATCTGAAATACGATTTTCAGCTTTTACAGAGGAGCTAGCAAGAGATTCCGATAAAACCTTCAATTTGTCAACCTGCTTATACAACCGAGATAGTTTTGGTTATAGCAGTTTCATAACACTGAAAGCGTTCAAAAAAAAAGGCAAGTTTATAAGTGCATGAGTAAGGAATCTACTGACTAAATTGCACATAGACTGGAAAACATAAAATGGATTTGAAGTACATTCATCATCTCATAAAGAAGAGATCAGTAGCAATAACATGGCAGATGCAAAAAAAAAAAAAAAAACAAAGAAAAAATAATTAAAATAATAACAACAACAAATTAATATTAACTTTTCAATCAAACTATGAAAGCCAAGAGTTAAAACTTAAGCATGCATCACGTATATGTGCCTCAGGCAATAGATAAACCTTTTACACATTATGAATCAATAGATGTACTCCTAGTACTACACATATAGTTGCATCTCCATAACAGAGGAGTTGCAGCATCTAGCAATAACTTTTGTTTAACGGACACTTTGTTCATATCTACAGGACTACAGCCAACACAAGGACCACATGGCAATGGTAAAACCTCAAAGTAAACCACATAAAAGTCACAAGAGATCAAATTTGAACAAAGCTTGAGACTATGCTTTCAGATATGTACTAAGTGGAGATAAAAATGACAAAGCAAGACATACTTTTTGAGCATGTATTTCTGAAGAATCTCCACTGTTCAAAAGTTTCTTCTTGAGTAGAAGCCCTTCTAATCTGGAACAAGCTCGAATTTGTGCGAGTGCTTTTTTTAATGCCTACCAGAAACACAAGTCAAGTAGATTCCATATCATTTACCTTAAGGAACACTATCCAAGGTAAAATTCTCATCATTCCATTAAATTTCATCCCTAAGAAGATCCAACACAGCACTTCAATCTGTACATGTACACCTTGACATGGTACAGTTCATTACACCAATGAGGCACAGTAAATGGCAGCACACCTTACCTCTACTGTTTCCAATTTTGATTCTTCTGATGCTTTGTCATGACCTTCGGTTGAAGGAGACTTCACCAGCGGTGTCCTTTCATCAAGCTTCTTCTTTAGTATAGAGGCCTCATCATCTATTCTGTAGAAAGGACATATATTTAACTATGGAGGTCAGACACACTTTTCATTACCCCAACCTCACGGCCGATGAATGAGATATTTTTCCTACCAGGCTGAATATAAAAAGTTTATGATAGAAGATTTTCCTAAAGTTTACTTAAAGCATACATAACAGAACAATCAAAATTCAATCTAAAACTTAAATTCACTGCCTATTCTAGTCAAACATGGTAGATTAACGTGTGGAAGCTCAAAGTTTCTCAACATCATTTATCAACTCAATGAACTGACTTAGCAACATTCATTCTTTGAGATAAATGGCCGTAATTTAAATAGACGTGAAAAGTTACTCTTGAAATTGCTATATCAAGACAATGCGCCTACGATAGAGTAGATTGATGAGGAATATATTAGCTTGATACACCAACACAAATGAGAATCCGAAGATGGGAAAAGAAAAGCTCCAGTTTTTACACACCTCCCGAGATCAGCATTTATCTTCAATCCTGTGATTGCACCTTGAGCAAATTGAAGCAATTCCTCTCGCTTTACCTGTAAAAGAATATGATGAACTAACATGCTTCACTTAAGAAAATAGAAGGAACAGCTCTTGCATGAATTGAATGGAGTAATCAATACTCTCATTTAAGTAATAGAGCTCAAGAATATTAGCGTATAAGGAAAGAGATATGCATCATGATTTCATGACCCTTGCTACACTAGTAGGGAAAAGGGGCAGTTTTATTACGCAATAAATCCTATATTAAAAGGATGAGGACAAATTTTGTTCGAACTTCACAAAAGATATAAAATCAGGTTTCCCAGAAATCTCCAAATTTGATATGATGTAATTTGTATTGATAGTTTATGTACGTACCAATACTTCATCGTTGTAGCCCAAAAAAGCTTTTGCCAAGTCCTGTATGCTGCTCACAATAGCATTGTGAACTTCTTTCCCTCCAGTAAGACAGAGCCTGTAGATTTCATGTAAAACAACAATTAGAAAGAGAGAGAAAAATAACAAAGTTTATTCATGCTAAAGCCAACACAATTCATTAGTGCTTGGTTTTCACCTAAACATCTCCGAGAGTAAGGCAACCTCTTCATCATTTGGTGCTTCAATAATCTGAGTCATACAAAAGAGTTAACCTGCGGTTAACTTCCATAATCAGCAATTTAGAATCATGCCAGTTTTAGTGTTTTAAGGTATGTATGTATGATCAAGCAATAATATATTTAGTAATCCTCTTCCTTCTTTAATTTAGCGAGCACCAAGTGTTTCATAACCCCCAATCCCATATGAGGCAATACTGGAGTAAAATAAAGAGCATCCCAATCTCAAACTTAGATTACTTTCCATCTTGCTCTGTTGAGTTCTGCCATCTATTTAATAAGCAAGCACTCACTCCATGTAGATCACTAGGTCATGCATCTTAAGATCATTTGTTTGGCTGAATCATTTCTCAAATGCGTTGTCCGAATGGAGAGAGAAAAGAAGAAAAAAAAGGATTGAACTTAAAATCTTTTCTGGAGATATCCATTTTCCCGGAGAGATGGATAAGATATTCTGACACAATGGCATCTTGATACCGCCAGGAACAAATTCTAAGGAATCAAAAAAGTGGAAAAATTGGATTTATGTCCAAAAGTTACCCTAATCAATGTTAACTTTCCTATTTCCAGCATTGATTTTGGAATCATAACTTATCCCCCCAACCTCACCTCGATGCAAAACTAGAATCTCACAATAGTTCAAAAACTTCCTATACAAAAACCAGCCCCAGCAATGCCATGGTTGATTTCAACCACACATGAAGCATTCATTATTGAAATACATACCATAGATAATGTAATGCCCTCCAGAGCCTGGCTCATAAGAAAAACGTCACGGAAGTTCATCGGCTCACCACCAACATCAGAGTCATAATACAAAACCTATTCACAACAAACAACAACATCACACTCCATAAGTTTCCTGAACCTAACCACATCTCAAAACAAGAACAACAACAAAACTAACCGTCGAAATCTTCCTCCGAATATCACTAACATCCTCCGAAGCACCACCACCGCCACTACTCTGCTCCGCCGCAGCGCTTTCCTTCACTTCCGCCTGACGTAGCTTCAGCCTCTCCACCTCCTTGAGCAGAACCACCCACCTCCTCAGTATCTCAGCCCTCTCCGCTCCTCTACACGTCACAGCTGCCTCCTCCAATCTCTGTACACTCTTCTTCACGCTCCGAAAGCTCCGATTCCCCTGTCAATAACCAAACGCCTCATCACTGAGCACAGAACCAAAATGCGATGAAAATTCAATTCGGAAATGGTAGAGATTTACCAGACGGTCCTGAAAGCGCTTGGCGCCTTCGGCGACGGCGTGGCCGGCCTGCTGGACGACGGAATCGGCGTAGTTCTTGACGGTGCGGGTGAGGTTGTTGTTGTTACCGACCTCCACGGCTTTGTTCACCGCCGATCTCAGCCACGACATTTTGCTCCGACTGCTTTGCGACGCCGAAGATTCAATAATTTTAGGTCAAAATTAGGGTTTGATTTGATAGAGATGAAAGGTTCGGGGTTTTAGGGGAAATGGGGGAAGGGCTCGTGTTGGATTGAGAGAGCCATTGTCAGTTTGGAAGAAGAAGAAGAAGAAGAAGAAGAGAGGGTGAAAGCAAGTCAGCGTTTTTAATCCGTTGCCACGTTTCTTTCAAGTTAAGCGGCGTCGTTTTGGTTGGGAGTTGTTGTAGTTCCAAACTCACGTGCGGCGCTTGTGGGATCTCCGACTGTACGAACTGGGTTGACCCGTGGGGTGCTGGTGCTCTGGATCAGTTCGTTTAAGACAAAGCCCAATGCATCTGAGGAGTGTGATCTTTTGAGACTACATATTTTGGGCCTCAACTACTGAAGTCACATTCTACTTTCCGTATCAAAAAAAAAAAAAAAAAAAAAACTGAAGCCACATTCTTCGGTTCAATAATGTTGTGATTTGATGGGTCACGATCCCTCTCTATACCTACAACTCAAATGTTACCACCTGACGTGGTAACGTTGATCTCTTTATTATGGATCTCTCATCTCTAGAATTTGAGTCATAACTCATAATAGTTTGTGGTCACCATGTTTTAGAGGCATTTGGGCTCATGCACTTGCGAAGAGATGTTTGGAGTTTGCGGCGAGATGTCTGGAGTTTGAGTCTCAATTCCCATCAGTTTGTGGTCAACATGTTTGAGAGCATCCGGATTCGTGCGCCTGCAGTGAGAGATTAGTCTGGTTTCACTAGAATAATCTCATGGACATCAGTCCAAATACTGATTAAGTGGGTGTGCTACTAACTTGCTAATGTAACCGAGGTATCTTTCTATCGCACTCCCAATCAGAATGATCATTGCAACTTGTCAAAAAGATTCTAATAAGTTTGTTTAGATTGACATGTAACAATGCCAATACCACCAAGAAGTATATCCATGATTAACAGACCTGATACTACAGAACTTAACATGAGAAATGAGAATAAAAGATTCCTAAAGTTACCTTGCTCTGCCTGTTATCTGAAATACGAATTTCAGCGTTTACAGTGGAGCTAACAAGAGATTCCGATAAAACCTTCAACTTGTCAACCTGCTTATACAACCGAGTAGTGTACAACCTGCTTATACAATCTTCAATTAGAGTACGAAACATAGTACTGAAGTTGCATATAGAATGGAAAACACAAAATGGATATTAATTGAAGTAATAGGTATTCATCATCTCATAAGGCAGAGATCAGAAGCAACATGGCTCAATACTAAGTTTTCAATCAAAGTATCAAACTATGAAAGCAAAGTGTTCAACATGTCTATGCATGCATCACATGCACATTGATTTCTTACCTCAGGCACTAGCTACCTATAAGTCCTATATAATCCTTTTACACACATTTTTAATCTAACATATAGTCTTGATCATGACTTATTTTAATTCAGTTTGACTTCTTAATATTTTAATTAACTTGTTACCATAAAAATGACTAATTACCTTTCATTGTGTACAATATATGTAGTATTGAATTTTCAGTAATAATTAATAAAATTTTCCATAAAAATCAGTATGTTTACTTTACGTCTAGAGCCTCGACAAACACAGGGCCGGCCCTAGTGCGGCTAAGGCTTACCTCTGTATACTTCATGACATTCTAATTCTCATTTAACCACACCCTCTTCAGAAACAACCGGCCAAATGAATGTCGGAATCTCTCACGTTCTACACGATACAACCGGCCAAACGACACCAACTATTACTTCTAAATACCAAATGAAGGGGTCAACTTGGTAAAATGAGAAACGAATTTTTCTTCTTCTTCGTTTTAGCATTATTTTTCTTCGGAAAAATATAATATATATAGGGGGGTGGTAGTTTGGACTCATGGTCCAGTTTTTCCCTCCCATTTGATCGACCGGTAAAGCTTCCCTCCACGTTTTGAAGCCTCCGACCTTCCCTCCTTTCACGCGCCGAGCACGTGCGGCCATCTACCTCCTACCAGACCCCTATCAATGCTCTCAATTCTCAAACCCTTCCCCAGTCGTCGTCACCGTCACACCATGGAAACGACAACCTCCACCAAACCGTCACCCTCTCTCTATTTATAAGCAACCCCAGTAGAGTTCTCCTACACCAAAATCATCTCTACATTGTTACATCAAAACCAAGAAAATCAAATGGCTCAATCAGTCACCGGAATCCAAATCGGAGGGACGTCGTTTCCTCCCGCCGTCAAGCCACCCGGCTCCGGCAATACCTTTTTCCTCGGCGGCGCAGGTACGTAAAACATTCACATTTATAATGGGAAATGTTTTTGCTTTATTGAGTTTTGGTTGTAAGTATTGATGTTGTTAGCTTATGTGTTTAGGGGCGAGGGGGATGGAGATACAGGGGAATTTCGTGAAGTTCACGGCGATCGGAGTCTACTTGGAGGGTAAGGCCGTGCCGGCGCTTGCCGTTAAGTGGAAGGGCAAGACGGCCGAGGAGTTGACAGAGTCGGTTGAGTTCTTCAGGGAGATCGTTACAGGTAAAATGAGTTTGTTTTTTTTTTTGGACGAACAGCTAAAATGAGTTGGTTTTGATAAACGGCTGAACTAAAAATAGTTGGACTTTGAGATTCCTTGTGCAATTTAGATGCTTATGATTGTCAGATTGTGTAATGTAGTTCCAATCATTGGAATTTTAGGCTTGAACTCTTCCTAGTCTATTTGCTTGTGTTCGGTGTTCGGTTTAAGAATCTGTTTTTAGTCTTAGCAATGGAGAATGGGAATGAGCTTCATTTTTGTAAAGGTATTGAATCTTATGAAAGTTTGGAACCTTTGGCCTATCACAAACTAGACACTTAACCTCCATCACCAATTGGCTAATTCGATATTTCGATGTGCTTACTAAAATTGGTTGGCTTGGTTAGCTGATAGAGATTAATTAGTGTGGTAGATTCCATCCAGTTGTGAGATCAGACTATCATACTCACAAGTCACAAGACTCACAAGTCACAACAGAACAAATACATTCAAATGGATGCTGCATTTGTTTATTGCTGTAAATATGTTAGTACAATGGATATAAACTTGGCTATCATTTTGCAGGTCCTTTTGAGAAATTCACACAAGTGACAATGATACTACCGCTGACGGGCCAGCAATACTCCGAGAAGGTTTCAGAGAATTGTGTTGCCATTTGGAAAAAGTTTGGAATATACACTGATGCAGAAGCGAAAGCCATTGAAAAGTTCATAGAGGTCTTCAAAGATCAGACCTTCCCACCCGGCGCTTCAGTTCTCTTCACACAATCACCAAATGGATCATTGACGGTTAGTAAACATAGTATGCACATTCACATTTGTATTTGACATCTGAGTTTTTGTGTTTTGACATTCTTGTTTCCCTTTGGATACAGATTGGCTTCTCCAAAGATGGTTGCATACCCGAAGTTGGGAATGCGGTGATTGAAAACAAGCTACTTTCAGAGTCAGTTCTCGAGTCAATTATTGGGAAGGAAGGTGTTTCTCCTGAAGCAAGGAAAAGTGTGGCTACAAGGCTATCAGAATTGTTGAAAGACAGTGATCATTGTGTGGCAGGAAATGGGAAAGTGGACGAGTGCACAAAGGAAGCAGAAGTCAAGGCATGAAACTGAGCCTATTCTGTACTTCAAGGCCTGCTTCGTTTCTAGATCTCTTCCCATATAGCTTTTCTTCCTGGTCCAAATGAGAGACACTCAAGCATGTTCTGTTTGTCCTGTTTTCCTATATATGTATCTTATTTTGTAATTGAAGGCCTGCTTTAGTTTGTGATCTATTCCCAATTGACCGATGAAAATTAAGGGTGATCTGGGTGGTGATATCAGAGGGTGGTTGATATGTCTTCTATTTAAGCTAAGTCAAGCAACAACATCTTTCATCTCTTTCAAGTTTAATCTGTTCAAAGTCAAGATGGTCTCTAAGGCAGGAAATTATGTGTACCAGTGCTGCTCTTATCCCTTCATTTGTTCTGCGCTTCTTCTCAGAGTAACCTGCTTACATTTCTACTTTTGTTTTTTCAGTTTTCTTTTCCTATCATCCGCATTATCTTTGCTGAACCGAAATATACTGAATTTCGGAACCGAACAAATGATTCTACAAAAACAAAAACAAAAACATTAGGGAAATTAAGAGTAAAGGTGTTTCTTATATTTGGTCTTGTTCTAGGCACACTGATGGTTAAACATCGACTGCGGAAGTGATGTTGAACGTTTGGATACCAACACCTTACTTGCATGGGACACGTACTGATGTAGGACGAGATTTCGATCAGTTTCAGCGAAGAATCTTGAAAAGCAAGAAACGTCTTCATATTAAAAAGATTGGTTTGAATATTGAAAATTGGTATTCAAACAGGCTTCTTAATGATGAAATTAATCGTAAATTGCTCTTCTGGATATATCGGGATTCTCGAGAAAAATCTGATTAAGATTTCAACTACATATTTTAAGATTTTATGTCTGATGTTTATTAGGTTTCCTAATTGTAGTCTATAATTTACTATGTTTTCTGATTGTATTAGGTTTATGTTTATGTGCTCTATATAAAGCACCTCTTACATTGTAATGGGGAATTCAATCATATTATTATCAATCAAACTTAAGAGTTTTCTCTTATTTTCTGGTAAATTCCAGAGTTCTATCTATGAGTTTATCGTTTGATAACTCTTCATCTTTTTAGGGTTTAACGCTTGTTAGCCCCTCGTACCTTCCGCTGCATCAATTGGTATCAGAGCCTGGTTTCTCCCGTCTCTTTTATCTTTTGATTATCCATGGCTGATAATCTAGTTATTAGAGCAGATTTGGATTGCCTTATTGCTCAAATAACTACTACCCTTAACAACATTCAAGCTCAAATAGGAGAATTTCGAAAGGATGTCAACAACTGCAAGAGAGATCGAGGAGGAGAATCCAAGAGGCGAAATCAAATTGCTAATCAAGATTTCAAAACTATGACGGACATTCCTTATTTTTCCGGTTGTATGCATGAGGATGAATTTCTGGATTGGATGGATGAGGTGGATCGATTCTTTGAGATTATGGGGGTTCCAGAACACAAGCAAGCAAAGATTGTTTCTAACCGTCTCAAGAAGACTGCTGCTGACTGGTGGGATAACTTACAAAGTGCCAGAAAGATGCAAGGTAAAGAGCCTGTTCGAACATGGAGGAAGATGAAAGGTATTCTTAGAGAAAAATTTCTACCTAGAGATTTTTCAATCAAGAATTATTATTCTAAGGTGAAAGAGAGGACATTTAAAATTGAACAGTTTGCTTTGCCCATTGTGAGTAATATTTTGATTGAAGAGAAACCAGAAGAAGCTCCACAAGAAATTGTCCATGAACCTACGAAAGAAGCTCAACAAGACATTACCTATGAATTTTCAATGGAGGAAGTTTCGCAAGAAATTATACAAGAGGTTAAAGATGAAATTGTTTGTGTTGACATGGTTATCAATATTGAAGAAAGCTTAGAACCTCAGGTAAATCATTCAGATTTAGATGTTAATGAAGAATACAATTTTGGGAGCCAAGAAGAATCCGTCCAAGTTGCCTATGACAAACTCATCTTTGGTGTTGAGTTCATGATTGTGCCGTTAGAATATGCAGAAGATCATGTCAATAATCCACAGGTTCAAGTGTCTAATTTATTATCGGGATATTCATCTACATATTCGGGTTTTCCATCCAAGATGAACTCGAGGGCGAGTTCTTTTCAAGTGGAAGAGTCTGATGTAGGACGAGATTTCGATCAGTTTCAGCGAAGAATCTTGAAAAGCAAGAAACGTCTTCATATTAAAAAGATTGGTTTGAATATTGAAAATTGGTATTCAAACAGGCTTCTTAATGATGAAATTAATCGTAAATTGCTCTTCTGGATATATCGGGATTCTCGAGAAAAATCTGATTAAGATTTCAACTACATATTTTAAGATTTTATGTCTGATGTTTATTAGGTTTCCTAATTGTAGTCTATAATTTACTATGTTTTCTGATTGTATTAGGTTTATGTTTATGTGCTCTATATAAAGCACCTCTTACATTGTAATGGGGAATTCAATCATATTATTATCAATCAAACTTAAGAGTTTTCTCTTATTTTCTGGTAAATTCCAGAGTTCTATCTATGAGTTTATCGTTTGATAACTCTTCATCTTTTTAGGGTTTAACGCTTGTTAGCCCCTCGTACCTTCCGCTGCATCACGTACAGACAAGGTCAACAAATTTGTCTCACAAAAGCAACAGCTTGATGAGATGAACACCCTTCGTTCATTCCCCAAGGAAAAACAAAATTGTTATACTTTGAAGGTTGATAAGAAAACTGTACGCTATCTAATCCGTGTAGGGTTCTGCTATGGCAACTATGAGGGTCTCTCAAGCCCTCCGACCTTTGATCTTCATATCGATGGTAAAAAAGGGGCAATAGTGAAAACATCACTGACCGGAGAGCCAACATACAATGAAGCCATATATAAGACTCGAGGGTCAGGTCATATTAGATTGTGTGTTGTGCAAGTAAAGGATGGACGTGTGCCTTTTATTTCTTCATTAGAAGTTGTTCCATTGTACCCTCAGAGAGTAGTTACAGTTTCAATCTAGTCTCTAGGGTAAACTGGAGTGGTGATGAAGTAAGGTAATTTTCTTTTCCTCATATTATGTATACCAGTACACAAATATTAAGGCTATTTTGAACATCAGAAAGTACACAGCGTACGTTACCTTGGCATATAGGAAACATCTCTTCAAGCAATTCATTTATGGCAAAAGCTGGACTACGCGGCCGGTATCATACGCCGAAACGGTGTTAAAACGGGAAGGTTTTATGTAATTTTCAGAGTTGGTAAAATCAGTTTTCATTGATACCAAGAGAAGGGCAGCAAAGTAACTTCAATCGAATTTTAGCTTCCGGCACTACATCGCCGTTTTCTGGGTTTTGCTTGGCGGCGTCTCTGGAGCCTTCTTGAGGTGGTTTAGGTTTTCCAGGAGAGCAAGGTGGGTTAGCTTGGGACCTTGGGTTTTCGTCTGCTCTTGGCCTTTAGAGGAAGGTGATGATCGGGTCGACACGTAGCGGAGGAACTTGCTCAATATCAATTCCGATCGAGATGCACCGGAGACGACCTCGTCGAGCTTGTGTCTTCAGGGGAAGCTGTGAGCTCCTTGTCTTCAGTCGGCTTTGATCAACTGGGAATATATATAATTGATCAGTGTTTACACCCAAATTAATATTTTACTGGACAGTAATTGTCTTAGTGAATATTAGTTAAATTTATGGTCCACGTCATACAGGCGGGCCTGAAATAATGGGTTTACGAGTGATGGCCCGCCAGAAGCCCATGCGAGCTGGACCAAGGGACGCGAGGTTGCATGCGAAGAAGTTTGTATGCGAAGGAGTTCGCCTAAGAGATAAATATCAAGGGCCGCGAGCTGATTTGATGTTAATTAAAGGATGGCTCCGTGCATGTCAATGAGTTTGCATCGGTTAAGAATGTTATCCATTAATCACATATGTTAACTATGCTTACATGCGAAGGCAGTTCGCGTGAAAGAACGGGAGAGGCGGGCTCCGCTTGGTATATATACAAACATATATCGATTGAGCTAGTAAGAAGACCTCACCTACAATACCTCAAATGAATAAGGAAGCAATATATACTCCTTGATTACTTAAAGGGCTATCATGCATGTGCACACGTCCACGTCCATGCATAATTGCATGGGGAGGGGTTCATTAAGGATCCTTATCTTGGTTTAAGCATGTTTGCATGGGGAGCTTACGTCTACATCTTCTTGAGTTTGGTTGTATTGGTGGTTAAGGACTCTACTCCTTAATTGGATTTGCATGCATCGCCTACATCCATATCTTCATGAGATTGGTTCTACTCCTCTACATAGTAGGCAGTTAGTGACTTCGCCAAAGGATAATCACATCACGAAGTGATTAACATCGCCTACACCACATTTATCGTTGAAGACTCCTACAAGTCTTTGACATGCTTTGGGCCAATACATGTGGCCCTAGGTAATTCTATATAAAGAAGCTCCACGGCTTACAAAGGGCTACAACAAAAAACAATACTCAAATACAACACAAAACAACTTTCAACCTAGTTGAAAACCCTCTCGACCTCGTCGAAACCTTCAGCGCTCTCAGGAGCCGATCTCCTTTCGAAGCCTCTTCGAAGCCCTGTTTCTAAGCGCCTCGCTGCCTAGAACCCTTCAGAGCTCTTCGGAACTCGTCCCCGATCCTCGGAAACTTCCCTATTGTTGCTCTGCTCACCCCGCCGTGAGTATCAATCGCTTGTGCTGTAAAATTCCTCATCTGAGGTGGCACCTGGAACTCCGCTCGCCTGATCAAGAAGTCAAGCCTGCGCACTCACTCAACCTTTTCCTCGTCCGCGAGGTGGCACGCCCGCAACTCTCCATCCTCTTTGGATCGCTATTTACCTCAGCTCAGCGCGCTAAGGACGTGGGCCAAAACATTGACATGCCCAGTGGGTCCAGGAGCATAAGCGAGACACCATAGGGAAACCAGGGTGGTCTCTGACGTCACCTTCGTTGGGGTCAGAGGAAGAAAACAAGATACGATAATGGATTGGCACGACAATTCGGCGGTTGCGATTATTGATAAACATTTTGCGGCCTTCGATGAAAGAATGGCTGCCACCCAAAGGCGACTTGATGAAATGATAGCAGCAGCCATCAGCAAACACCAAGCCGAACAGGCGGTTGCCAGGGAGGTTGTTGAAGCAAGTGTTCCTCAGAAAAAGGAGCATGAAGATAGGACAGAACAGTCCATCTTAGAAGAAGAAGTTGGTTCAAACACTAATGATGGTGGCGAACCGCAAGTTCACATGGGAGGCGAACCACAACTTCCTGTAATGGCGAAATGCAGCCAAGACACCGACTGCCCCATGCGGGATGTGTACGTGGACACAGGTCAACGGTATGGAGGGCAAGGCGAAGCTCGCCTGCTGTCTCTACCAGTTCACGACAAGCAAACTGAAGATGGACCCGCACCTCTTGAGTCTCTGTTTCAACATGCACACGCGGGGCGACAAGTTTGGCAGAGTCCGCCTTTTCTAAAGGTCCATCTCGCCAATCTTATGATCACTAGCGAGAGGACTCACTCTGCTTCGCCAAACCATGATCATATTGAGTTTAACTACATATGGTTTGGTGACATCCCTCGGCCAATCCGCGGTGTCACTCTCCAATATACTTGGAGTCCATGCATGCCTGTGGTTGCAAAAAGGGTCGAGCTACCGACCTCTGTGGATTCTGCATTTGATTTTGACACGGAGCCAACTTATGATGAGTACGATGAGAACTATATGTTGGTGCGTCTGTCCCCAAATCACATGCCACAAGAGCTTAATCCCAGTAAAGCTCTTGCTAAGGTGAACAGGGACCAGCCAGTGATTTTCTTTCCTGACCAATGCATGGCTGTTCCTGATAAGACCATGCATTTCGACATGGTAGTGGGCAATAAGGCAGATCTCAACAGCATTCAATCCGCTTCGCCACAGTTGAAGATCTTGCTGGGCCACCAAACAAAGATGCGTGGGGGGCAGCGAAACGTACCCTGCGGAATTCTTTGCCCAACTTTTCAAGTGGTTGACGCGGGACAACTCTGCTCAACGCTTGGACATGATCATCAGCAACAGTCTCACGTTGAAAACATGACGACGTCGAGACTTGGAGTGAAGCATTGGTGGCCTCCCCCCGTGGCCTAACAAGGGATCACTAATCAAGCTATGATTTCTTCATCACTCCTAGCTTTTCATTCAGTTTTTACTTCCGTTTACTTTCAGTTTCTTTCTTTTTCGCGCATTGGAAAAAAGAAAATACAAAAAAAAAATGAAATAGCAAAAACACCAAAAAGAGATCATTAGTTTTGCTGAGATGCAAGACAATGTTTTTGCCTACAAAAGGCTTAAACTTTATTTGAGGCCTATCCCTAAGGCCTGGAGACAATACCGCAGGCATTCCATATGCCTTGAATTGCTGCCAGCGAAGTCAAGTCAGAGAAGAAATTCCAATAGTTGCTGAAAGTTGCGACATCTACTACCTAACAGTCAACTTCGCCGGTTCAGCTGGAATGATCTAGGAAGAACCAGCTGGCGAGCCCTATGTCAATGGAAAGCTCTGGATGTCTACTTTCCAGAGGATTTTACGGTTCGTCATTTCGCCATTCCTGGAGAGAGTTATGGCAGGTCGAATGCAGGCAGGTCAGGATACCAGACAGTCCACCTCGCCGATCAACCTGGAATGATCTAGGAAGAACCAGCTGGCGAGCCCTATGTCAATGGAAAGCTCTGGATGTCTACTTTCCAAAGGATTTTACGGTTAGTCATTTCGCCATTCCTGGAGAGAGTTATGGAGGTTTGAATGCAGACAGGTCAGGATACGCGCGAATTTGCAAAGTGTATTTTCAATGTGTTTTCATGACCTTGCAGCATGCTTTCCTTTACTGGGGGGCATCCATATAAGTTTTGTGTACCTTTATTCATACACTGGGATCTACTCAAGGTACTACAACCCCTTCACATGGGGGTATACTAAAGTTTTGATGTCTTTTATTCGTCGAACAGACATCAAAACTGGGGGGGCACACATGGATTAGAGATGTGTTCCAAATACATATTTCAGACTTTAGACCCTTCTTGAGGCGTCTTGGTCATTATTTAGGCCAACACCTGTGGCCTCTCTAAAAAAAAATTTCAAGGTTATGCGATCGTTCGCCGACATGGTCTTTTTGTTTGACTCTCATTGGTTCGCACTGGGGGCAGCGAAGTCACTCCATATATCAAAAAGTTGGTTCGCCATCGCCAAGAGCTCAAGCGGAGGTCATTTTTTTAATCCAGTCAAGAAGTCCATGGCGAGTCAACACGTCCATGGCGAGTCAACAAGTTTTGGCTGCAAGGTGCGTCCATGCGAGGAACATCCTCTCGAGGATATTATCTAGTCGAGGTGCATGCATGGTACTATGTTCTCTGAGTGGAGCAGGCGAAGCGCACGGCATCATTCAAGTCCAAGTCATTTAATGTATGAACCGAGCCAATACTAGTGGCTTTGGGGCAGCATGAACATAAGTCTCTTCAGTCATTCTTGACATTCATGACTTCGAGGCTGGGGGGCAATGTTTACACCCAAATTAATATTTTACTGGACAGTAATTGTCTTAGTGAATATTAGTTAAATTTATGGTCCACGTCATACCGGCGAGCCCGAAATAATGGGTTTACGAGTGATGGCCCGCCAGAAGCCTATGCGAGCTGGACCAAGGGACGCGAGGTTGCATGCGAAGAAGTTTGTATGCGAAGGAGTTCGCCTAAGAGATAAATATCAAGGGCCGCGAGCTGATTTGATGTTAATTAAAGGATGGCTCCGTGCATGTCAATGAGTTTACATCGGTTAAGAATGTTATCCATTAATCACATATGTTAACTATGCTTACATGCGAAGGCAGTTCGCGTGAAAGAATGGGAGAGGCGGGCTCTGCTTGGTATATATACAAACATATATCGATTGAGCTAGCAAGAAGACCTCGCCTACAATACCTCAAATGGATAAGGAAGCAATATATACTCCTTGATTACTTAAAGGGCTATCATGCATGTGCACACGTCCACGTCCATGCATAATTGCATGGGGAGGGGTTCATTAAGGATCCTTATCCATCCTTAGTTAAGCATGATTGCATGGGGAGGAGTTCATTAAGGATCTTTATCTTGGTTTAAGCATGTTTGCATGGGGAGCTTACGTCTACATCTTCTTGAGTTTGGTTGTATTGGTGGTTAAGGACTCTACTCCTTAATTGGATTTGCATGCATCGCCTACATCCATATCTTCATGAGATTGGTTCTACTCCTCTACATAGTAGGCAGTTAGTGACTTCGCCAAAGGATAATCACATCACGAAGTGATTAACATCGCCTACACCACATTTATCGTTGAAGACTCCTACAAGTCTTTGACATGCTTTGGGCCAATACCTGTGGCCCTAGGTAATTCTATATAAAGAAGCTCCACGGCTTACAAAGGGCTACAACAAAAAACAATACTCAAATACAACACAAAACAACTTTCAACCTAGTTGAAAACCCTCTCGACCTCGTCGAAACCTTCAGCGCTCCCAGGAGCCGATCTCCTTTCGAAGCCTCTTCGAAGCCCTGTTTCTAAGCGCCTCGCCGCCTAGAACCCTTCAGAGCTCTCCGGAACTCGTCCCCGATCCTCGGAAACTTCCCTATTGTTGCTCTGCTCACCCCGCCGTGAGTATCGATCTTTTGTGCTGTAAAATTCCTCATCTGAGGTGGCACCTGGAACTCCGCTCGCCTGATCAAGAAGTCAAGCATGCGCACTCACTCAACCTTTTCCTCGTCCGCGAGGTGGCACGCCCACAACTCTTCATCCTCTTTGGATCGCTATTTACCCCAGCTCAGCGCGCTAAGAACGTGGGCCAAAACAATCAGTATGTTCACTCTGGTCAGATTTGAAATCTCACAAGGTCAACTAAATCGATCTCATCTCACTATATATAATTGATCATCATCTTCCTCTTAAGGGCCGACCTCGACCTCGGTCTCGACCCCACTGCCATTGTCATGGTCTGCTTTACGTGATGAGAGAGAGTTGATCTAAATGCCCTTACGGTTTAACTATAATCACTGATTTTTACTATTAACAGAGGTTTAAGTATGACTTTACAATTGTGCCCTTTGAATTTAAAATTTGTGGTCTATATTTTGCCACGTGTCTTTAACCACTCTGGTGTACGATACACCCATGTAGTCCAGCGCTTTCCTTCATTTATATATATATGATTTTTCTAAGCCGTAGACGTCTGCACCAAATTTTGGTGTAGATTTCTATTTTTGCACAACTTTTCAATCGAATTTCTTCATCTCCACCATCTAGTATCTAGATAATATTGTGTAGATCATCTCTGCAAATTTTCAGCCAATTTGGTAATCGTTAAAGCCCTCAAACTCGAAAAACAAATGAACGGACTAAATTCTGTCCGGTTCATGTTTATACCAGAAAAACACAATATTGAGGGCCTTGACGATCACCAAATTGGCTGAAATTTTGCAGAGGTGATCTACACAATATTATCTAGATACTAGACGGTGGAGATGAGGAAATTCGATCGAAAAGTGGTGCAAAAATGGAAATCCGCACCAAAACCATTGGTGCGGACGTCTGCAGCCGAGAAGGGTTGTATATATATATAGGAAACATCTCTTCAAGCAATGTATTTATATATATAGGGTTTCTCAGCTGCGGACGTCCGCATTTATTCTTACGGTGCGGATTTCCACTTTACACTCACTTTTCAATTAAATTTTCACATCTCCATCATTTAGTATTTAGATACTATTATATAGATCATCTTTGTACTTTGCTGAAAGGACGGCCTTAAGAACAGGCGACATCATAATATTTCAGGTCTACATCGACGGCCAGATGAAGTCGAAAGTGACACTAGAATTCCTCAAGTGCAAGGTGGTCACCATCTACCCTGTGATTGCCATAGGTCCTACAATCAATGGGACATTGGCCGCGAATAGTAAGTCTGACCTGCCTGCGATGATTAGTGCCATGGAAGTGTTCACTAGAGTAGATAAAAGCTCAGCTCCTCTGTTGGGAAAAGAAGTGGCTGCCTAATACAAGGCCGACGGATAATTGGTTATCCCATGATCTAATTTTTCCACCCGTCGTGTGATTTACGGAAATAGCAACAAAAAGAAGACACAATATTTAACGAGGTTTGGCAATATATCTACGTCCTCGGGACAGCAGTAGTACTTTTTTCCATTATACTAAATAATGGGATTACAAGAAACACTAACTAAAGCGGTAACACACCTCTCTCTCAAGAGGAATTTTATTCTCACTAATCACTCAAGTGAGGATCACACTACAACTTTCACAAACTCTCTCTATTTTGTTTGTGACTCTGCCTTGGTTGGTTTGCTGCATTCTTTCATGCCTTTATATAGGCAATTAGCTCCATGTATATCTCATCTACGTACCATGCAATATCAAGTTTCTTCCATGATTCATGCTTGCATGCTCATCAATGCATGTCTCCTCCCATTGTCAAGAATTGCTGCCACCACCACCCTAGAATTGTAGCTTTGTTTCTTACCTTTCAAAATATACTACACCCACTTTGTTATTCCTATATCAACTAGCCTTCATTTATTGAATGGGTCATGAAGACAATAGCAACACCAATGTTTTCCTCATGCAGTAAAACACCACATGAATTTCAACCTCCAATTAAGGAGGGACTGACCCATCATCCTCTACTCCAATGTAGCTTCTTTTGTGTATGCATTAACTTCATAATTTCTTGTACTTGTTTGAGTTGTTTCTCTTTTTAGCCTAATAGTCTTTGACATAACAGTCCTCCATATTGTTCTTGACTATTCATGTCTACGATCTATCGATGAATAACTTGTAAGTTGTAACTCTTAAATCAAAAGAATCCATTTCTTCACACTTCTAAGTTCTTATTAGTTATAATTAATATATTTCCTTGTTTTGTTAGTAAAATGTAAAAAAAAAAGGAAAAGCTTTGGATTACTTGAAATTCAGGATAGAATCTTGTAGTGTAGTGTAGTAGATTCTCTTTAGGACCATGCACCAGTTGTAAGAACAGAGAAGATATATATATATAAGATTTTTAATTGGATGCCTTCAATTATTTGTTTTTTCTTTTTCTTTTCCATCAATTGGTCGAGCTTATATATATTGCCTTTCATGATTAAGGTGAAGACATTTGCAATCTGGTGCAGAACAGAATCAACAGACATCAATTTCTCAATAATATATCTTATTCTTTAATTTGCTTAACTAGGGCCTCGTTTACTTTGTGTCTGATACTTTCATTCCGATAGTTTTATTCCAATACCATCTATCAATTCGAGGAAAATGGTTTGTTGTATCTAATTGTCTTCACTATATTCCTTGTCCATATATAGTGTTTGCTCGTCCTAGTTGACAATAGTGATTTCTTAGCAGTGTTCTACTAATATAAAACATGGTCGATGGAAATGAAGGGTGAAATGGATGGAGATATCGATGGCGGGTTAAAATTTCTTCTATTAAATCAAGTCAAACATCGATCACAAACATAACACCTTCATTTTTCTCTATCTGAATGTTCAGCTCTATTAACATGATCGCTATGAAGATAAAATTCTGGGCGACGGTGCTGCTCCTAGGGCTTCATGTTTTCAGCTCTTCTTCTCAGAGTAACAACCCGCCTGCTATCCTTTTAATTTCTTTCAATCTGTTAAACTCAAAGTCAGCTAGCCTCCACTAATTTTTTGATCCACTTCTTCCAGGCACGACCGGATGGTTTAACATAGACTGTGGGAGCGACACTCCACGCGTGGACGCCAACACCTTACTCCAATGGGACACAGACAACGATTTAATCAAATCAGGCATCAAGGTACATATCTCAGCAAAGCAAAAACTTGACGAGATGAACACCCTTCGGTTCTTCCCTACAGGACAACAAAATTGTTACGACTTGAAGGTCTATAAAAAGAAGGTGCGCTACTTGATTCGTGCAGGGTTCTTTTATGGCAACTATGATGGTCTCTCTAGCCCTCCAACGTTTGAGCTTCATCTCGACGGGAAGAAATGGATGACAACGGTCAAAACTTCGATGATAGAAGACCCAGTATATCGTGAAGCCATATATGAGGCTCGATCAGATCATATTAGCCTGTGCGTGGTTCGAGTTAAGGACGGAGGAGTGCCTTTCATATCTTCCATAGAGGTTGTTCCACTGGAGCCTCCGGTTAATCATTATTTGTACTATAGGATGGAAAGTAGTCACACTTTCAATCTAGCAACTAGGGTAAACTTCGGTGGAGATGAAGTAAGGTAAAACCCTAAATGTGATTTACTTAGCATTATCGATTTACTTGTACCGTAGCTGTTAGGTCTTACTTTGTTTAGTACAGGTACACAGCTGGGACTTCACCAGATGAACGGTACAACCGGATATGGACTCGTGGAGAAACTCCACCAAACTGTGAGGTAACAGCTACTGATTCGGATTCCTCGACAGAAAATGATCCTCCTCGTGAGGTGACCAAGCACTCCGTCGAAGCAAAGAGCTTCACTAACATAACCTTGTCCGTTGATATCTCACAAACACCGACTCCACAATCAGCTTATGTTGTGCTATATTTCGCCGAAGAGAAAAACCTAACATTCAGAGACACCAGACTGATCAATATCTACATCGACAACCATATGAAGTCCGAAGCTGCACTTGACTTCTTCACATGCCAGGTCGTCACCATATACCATGTGATTCCCGTCGGTCCTAGTATGAGTGTGACTTTGGCCCAGGACAAATGGTCCGCCCTACCTCCGTCGATCAGTGCCATGGAAGTGTTCACAACCTTAGATAAAAGCTCCGCTCCTATCCTCCATTGTCGCAGCTTCTTTTGTGCGTTCAGAAACTTCGTTATTTCTTGTATCTGTTTGCTTCTGTATTTAGCCTAAAACTCTACCACGTACATTTCTTGAACTCAAGCTCCATTTAGTCTGGATTGAACCGGCCACTAGTGTGAGAATCAGAATATATAAGTTGGCAGGAATTATAATTTCCGATCAGTTTATATATCCCTTCACTGTCAACTTATTGTAATTAACAAATAAAGAAATTCTAAGTCAGACACAACAAAATTGCTATGCTTTGCGTGTGAATAAGCAAACCGTATGCTACATTATTTATAAAACTCATTAGATAGCAGCGAGTGTCACATACATGTTCTAAGAAGAATGTGTCTTGCATGTAAAACTAACTAAGAAATTTCTGGAAGTTAATATTGGGTTTTGATTGATGTTTTAGGTTCAGGGTTATTATCAGAAACTACAACAGAATGACTTAAGTCATCAAATGGTAAAATCACCGCCCTTAATATTTTTGACAAGAAAAGTCTCTAGGGTTATGAACAAGTACGTAGCTCAAACACGCACTGCTCCAAAAGTAAATTGTTTTCAATCAAATTAAAGCAGTGTCTAATTTATGAAGAAAAAATTCTAACCTATCTGGCCGGGGACGCCCTCCGTGGCTCTGTTGGTCCGTCCTCGTCCTTGGGTATAGGAGCCAAGTAGAACCTAAACCAACTCCTCTTTGCAATCTTGTACTCCACCATAACTGGAAACTCCGCGCACAAGTTAATCTTAACTTTGTCTGACACTGAGCTCACTTCTGTAAACATCTCAAAGTAGTTCAGCTCATATTCCACCGAAACCGGCTCTTTCATGATCATTTCTATAACTGTTACTTCTTCTCCTTCTTCAGCCTTGTCATCCACACCAAAATTACACCTGCTTCTATTCTCTTGCCTGCATTCAAGACTGCGACAGATTCTACAGAACTTGACCCGGCCCCTTCATTGGTCACAGAGATCGTAACATTACCAGGATGACATCCATCGCCAATCAAGCTTTTGATTATCCTGACAAACCTAGCCGAGGGCGTCTCAAAGGTTTCTTGGTATTGTATTGGAATATCGAGGTAATCATCCTTGTTAAGTTTCCTAATTAAGGGGGGTGTATTGTATTTGGATTCATACAGACTTATTTTAATCAACTGACTCTTTGAAAAAGTCTACAGACTCTTTAAAAAGTTCATAGACTTTCACTGATTTTTTAAAACCATCGATTTTTAATCACAGACTTTCATTGATTTATGAAATCTACATATTTCATATAAATGACTTCTGTAGATTTCTCAATACTTACAGAGTTAGTTGAAAGAAAAAATAAATAAATATACAATGACAAACACATAATAACACCGATTATAAGTTTAGTGCTCATTTATCTAATTTCGATGCATACAGTTATAATATTTAATTGAAATACATAAATATAGGTAACAAAAAAGATTATATTAACTTAACAACACGCATACTTGTACGTAAACCAAAGACACATTTTCTAAAGTGGGACATTAGATCACAAGTTTAATTCATGTACGCAAATATAATAATATATGATCATGTGGTTCTAATATCAAGAGTTAGTAAATAATATTTAGGTTATTGAGGGTTCCAAGTATTATAATTGAAAGACAACAAAACGTTAACATTCAAAAAATATTTAAAAGAATAGGAATAATAGAACGTTGATAGCACAAAATATTAAAAAAGAGAAAAAAAAAGATGATGTATCGTATGATCAACCTATTCACATGTAAAAAGAAAGTCTATCGTAGACTTTTTCAAATCTTTGTTCTAGTGAATGGAAAAATATTGGAGTTTGGTGTGTGTAATTTACACTACAAAGTCCACAATTATCCATGAGTTTTTAATTCCATAAGTATGAATGATATTTTGAATACATCTAAACTTCTATTTATTTTAAAAAGTCTTAATTGATTACTCCTGAACTTTGGTGGAATTCATAATGATTTTTTAAAATCTAGTTGAATACACCTAAACTTTAATTGATTTTTAAAAGTTTGTATTGAATACACCTAGACTTTCAAATTCCATAGACTTTTTTAAAACTTCCACTAATTCCATATACAATACACCCCCCTAAACTTCATGGCATAGTAAAAACTAGTGTCACTTTGACAACGTCCGTTTTCGTTTGCGGCGAAGTCGAGGATGTCGGCCATGTTTTTGGGGACGATTTCAAGGGAGATGGGCGGATCGCAGCGGTAGTGCTTGAAGGCGTCAGGTCTGAGCCGCAAGTCCACCAAAGATTTATTGCTGGGATCCAAGGCTTGGAGGAAGATCTCGGTTGGTATGCAATCGAAATACTCGGTTGTCCTTTTCAAGATATCCACGAGCTCGGTTGCCGAGCAATGGTTGTGGCGGCCATTATTCATATTGTGGATGAACACCACAATTTTCTTGAGGATCGATGCTTGAAGTCTGAGTTCCAACATGTCCTTTTAGGGTTTTGGGGGGTTACGGGGCTAGGGTTATGAATTTCACAATTTTCCTGCTTGATTTAGGAAGTAGGAACTGAATTACACTAAGTCACTAACGATTTCGATAGCATCAATCTATGTATTATCTTGTATATCGTCATGATTTTACAATCTCTATCTGGGTTAGAAAATAACAATGACTTTACAATCTCAATCCAGTAAAAAGAGTCGGACAATCTAAAAGTAATTAAATATCACCAAAACTCCAGTGAACATCCTTCAGTCAAATCTTGTGTATATGTTGAAACAAACTACGAGCTGAAACATTATTCGTTTGGTCGTAGTTCTCTCAAGTAAAAAGACACTTCAAAGTTCAAACTATATATAGTCCAAATTCAGAAAACTAGTTCCAAAAACAAACAAGAAAATAAATTAGGAACGTACCTAGCCTTAACCTCCATTCCCAGCAATATTACAATTCAATTTTCGTCATAATATTCATTTGATCGCACATAATTAGTAGTTGCCGGGTCCAAGAAAATTTGGTCTATATTCCTAAAATCGTGTAACATAATAAGTAGTTCCCAACAGGGATTATTGTTACCAGAAACATGTTGAATAGCAATCCTCACAGATCTGATGAACTTTACTATCTCTTTGCTTGCGCCAAAATAGCCAGTTACTTTCAGAACTTGCAGTTTTGGTGAATATGCAACTCCATGAGTGATGTTCTAACCTCATGTAGCCGTATCGAAACTACAAATTTTTAGGCATAAAATAACAAAGGGTGCGTCTATTGCCACCTTACAAACCACTTTGTTCACCCCGTATTCTCTTCACACCCTACTTATATAATTTTAATTGTAAGTCTACTTTGTTCACTCATTAACAATACCTAAAAAACCCTTTTCTCAATTCTACTTTGTTCACCCTACATTCTCTTCATATATTTTGTCAAATTCATATTTGCTCAAGTAAAATCACCAAGTGAACACAAATTCACATGAAAATATAAATCCAAGTTAAAGAACAAGAAAAACTCTTAAATTTAACAACTCAATGGTATAAGTCGATATCAAGATGCACAATGTCTGTAAATGTATCTCTACTAGCAATGCTTTCCATACTTCTAAGTTTCTTGAACTGATCTATCTATTGTTCATAAATACGGTATATATAGTAGTTGTCAATGAGAATTTACATACAGAGTCGACATGAGAAATAATGAGTAAAATGATAGACGAATATGATAAATTTGGATTAGAGTTATGAAATTTGTGTTCATCCAAAACAAAAAGATAAAAAAGAAAAAGAAAAAATTTATAATTTGTAACAACTTATTGTCTTTTGTTATAAGTTTACATCAGGGTATTTTGGTATTTCAATAAATCAACAACGTGTGAGGTGAACAAAGTAGTTTGTGGGGTGGTAATAGACGCACCCAATAACAAAATCATGAATATGCTTCAATTCCTATAGGCATGCAATCACATATCTACTACAATATTATAAACAAAAGAAATTAAAAGTACCTTAAGTGTGAGCCTTTCAATATTAGGAAGCTGAACAAATAACTTGAGGAATTGACTGGAGTCCCATCGTCCATCAATTGAAACATCAACCAGATTTGGGGTAGTCTTAAGTCCTAAATCCAGAAAATGATCACGTAGCCCTCCAACTTTAAGGAATCGGAGATTCCGTGCATAAATATTGAGCTCAGTGAGACCTTTAAGTTTAAGGTCACACAGAGTCATTCTCTCAAGAAGAGGACCACTGACGATCAGTTTTTCCAAAGCATCTTGAGCCACTGTAACTCTTTGAATATGAAGTCCCTTCAACACCCGGAAGCCTTTGAATGTGGATGGAGGTTTTAGCAAACAATTGCATAACTCTAAGTGAGTTAAATCTTGAAAACTAAACAAACGAGAAAAGACATTGTATGTTGAACTCCTATCCCATATTTTCAGTATGAACTCCTTGATAGAGTACTCACACAGAATAGAAATCCATACATTAATTAATATCTCCAGCGTCTAGAGATGTTTCAGTTGAAATCTTGAAAGCGTCTACACTCTACAGGGCCAGTACGTATGAGAAAACAGAACATGATAGATAATTCTCCTAATGGAGCTGCCACATGTATCATCGAAGGCAAGAGAGGGACGCATAGCCCATTTGTGTCTCCATGTTTTCGAAAACACACTTGTTTTCACTGCCTCCTTCAAGTGCAAATATGACAAAGTATGCCGTGTAACATCACTTGGTAAGTTGCTTATTATGTCTAGTGGTGGGGGTTTCTTCTTTTTCTTCCTTTTCGAAGAGGATTTCTATCGTCTTCTTCCCATCTGAGATATCAATCAAGTAAGCAGATTGAAAAAACCATAAATTTAACACGAAAGGACGTGTCTTTAGGATATATGGGATTGTGTTCTCTAATTTGATATATAAGAGCTTCGAACAATAAAATCGAACAAGCAAAGAAGTATATTTCTCATGAAATTAGCCAAAACAGAAGAATTAAGTTAAAGAAATTTACCAGACCGATCCACTCTCGGTTTCCAGAATATTGAAGATTGAGTACAAGTTAGGGTTTGCACACAGGGTTTTAATAGGTCGTAAATACCTTGAGACGCAAGTCAATGACGCAATAACCGGATTGATCTGTATCTGGGCCTCCAACCAAAGCCCAAGGCCCAATCTTCAAATCCCCACCGAAAGTGTCCCCCATCTCTATCTTCACTATCAAACACTGCTTCTAAAGTGGTTGTGGAAAACGCGTAGTTGCTCCCAACAGCTGACAACGACAAAAGAAAATCGTCAACAAATCCGACGACGCCAAATATTCCCCCTACTCACAGCATCACACGAAACCCATCTCCCTCTCTCATTTCCACGACCAAAACACCATAAACTATTCCCAACAATCTGAGCTGTCTCCCAATTCCCTCAATCATGTGGTCAGCTTCAAACCTCTCCGGCCACCCTTTTGATCGTTATCCCTGATTTTGCTCACTATTTTATGAACTCGTCAAACACTAGACTTTGAGATATTAATATACAAGTACAGGGTTTGTTGCAGTCAATGAAGGTCTCGCCACCGACGCCACGTTTGATATTAAAACACAACTAAGTTGGTGGAGGAGCTCATTGAAGTGAAAGCACTTATATCTTACTTGGGTTTGAAAAAAAGCAAGGATCTTTTTTGTGTTTGATCTTCCTGTGTTAAGGTGATCGAACTCGACCCTGAACCTATCTACTTGCTTTTGTTTATTGGCTCTGTTTTGTTGGGTTGTTCTTGTTTTGATTCTGTTTGATGCAAGAGATTGCGAACTCGTGCTGCAGTTGTTTATATTATATGAGTCTTGTCCCTTCGTAGTTCTGAAGCTATTTATTCTTTGTTGTAATCTGAATAAGTTGGGAACTTGTTCACCATTTTCTTTGCTGTGATGTTGTCATGAAGCATATAAGAGTATTCTGCAATTTTGTACCGTAGTCTCAGCTTTGGCCCTTTTGGGTTTTAAGCAGTTTCTTTTGGTTTGCTTCAAAATCCTTGCTAGATTTGAGTATGATGAGAGGAGGGACTGTTAGATTGCTCATATGGGTTTCTTCAGCTTTGTGTTTGATATTTGGTTCATTAGGATTTGATCCTGTAGATAATTTTCTGATTGATTGTGGATCATCAACCAATCAAACAGTTGGTACTCGTGTGTTTCTACCTGATGAGTCTTATTCAACTATTCTTTCAGCCCCACAGAAAATAATTGCCAAAACCACTTCCAATTCTTCTTCCTCCATTGATTCAGCTGTTTTCCAAACTGCCCTGATATTCACTGAACCTTCCCGTTACACATTTCCGATAAGGAAGCAGGGGCGGCATTGGGTTCGCCTCTATGTCTCTCCTTTTGTTCACAACAGCTACAATATGAGCCAAGCGAAGTTTTCTGTTTCTGCTCAAAGTTTTACCCTTTTAAAAGATTATCAAATAGAGAGTGATTTTCTCATTAAGGAGTACATTCTGAATGTGACTTCAAGCAGCTTGGTTCTCTCTATCACTCCTTCCTCCAATTCGTTTGCTTTCGTGAATGCATTGGAGGTTGTTTTACTTCCTGATGAGCTCATTCCCCAGGGTGCTAGAGCCATTGGTTTGAAGGAGACTGAACAAAGTTCGAGTCAGCTGGCATTAGAGACAGTTTGGAGGGTGAACATGGGTAATGTAACAGTTTCTCCCCAAAATGATACCTTGTGGAGATTTTGGGATTCTGATTATTCATACCTGAGATATGAGGGTGTTGCAACATATGTGTCAAAGCCAGAAGCTGTCAAGTTCTCTGCTTCAGTAACAAAGTACATTGCCCCTTCTTCAGTATATGGCACCGCAACCATGCTGGACACGACAAAGGAATCTAGAATGATTGCCAATCTGACATGGAATTTTGATGTTGATCCCGGTTTCAAGTATTTGGTTCGGTTTCACTTTTGTGACATGACGAGTAAGGCTGCTGACGAGGTCATGTTCAAAGTTTTTATCAATGATTTGTCTGTCTCTAGCAGACTTGATCTTAAAAATCTGACATCAAATGTCTTAGGCCGCCCTTATTTTATGGATGTCATCATGAGGGCAAGTGATAGCCCTAAGATGAATGTAAGTGTTGGTCCTTATAGCACAGATGGAGGTTATATATACCCAATTACCATTCTTAATGGCCTCGAGATCATGAAAGTAAGCAACTCGAGGAGCAGCCTTGATGTCTCGTTGAGTAGCAGCTCTAAGATGAAACTTCGTGTTATAGTGGGTTTGGCTGCTGGATTATTTCTTGCTATTGTTTTGGCTATTGTTTTCTTCCTGCTTTATAGAAGAAGAAGAAGAAGAAGAAGAAGAAGAAGAAGAAGAGGAAGAGGAGCACATGCCGTACATTCAAAGGCAGAGGATGTCATGGTGAATGCAGAAGGTAAAGACGCCAATGGCACGGCAATGTTCTCGGCATTGAAAATTGGGTATCGCTTCCCATTAGCAGCAATTCAAGAGGCTACTGAAAATTTCAGTGAGAATCTGCTTATTGGGGTTGGTGGTTTCGGCAAGGTTTACAAAGGAGTTTTAAGGGACAATACCAAAGTGGCAGTTAAGAGAGGAGCTCCTCAATCAAAGCAGGGTCTTGCAGAATTTCGGACTGAAATTGAAATGTTGTCTCAGTTCTTCCATCGACATTTGGTGTCCTTGATTGGATATTGTGATGAGAAAGATGAATTGATCATTATTTACGAGTACATAGAAAATGGGAGCTTGAAGAACCATCTTTATGGCTCAGATCTTCCATGCTTAAGCTGGAGGAAGAGGCTTGAAATATGAGTTGGAGCAGCGAAAGGACTTCACTATCTTCATACCAGCTCTGAAAAGACGATCATTCACCGTGATGTTAAGTCTGCGAATATACTGCTAGATGAGAATTTGATGGTCAAGGTTGCTGATTTTGGGCTTTCAAAAACTGGCCCTGAGATTGATCAGACACATGTCAGCACTGCTGTTAAAGGCAGCTTTGGGTATCTTGATCCAGAGTACTTGACAAGGCAGCAGCTGACTGAGAAATCAGATGTGTACTCATTTGGGGTGGTGATGTTCGAGGTCCTTTGTGGGAGGCCTGTTGTTGATCCATCACGTTCGAGGGAAGAGGTAAGTCTAGTTGAATGGGCAATGAAGCGACATCAAAATGGGCAGCTGGAGGAGATTGTTGATCCTCGTCTTGCAGGTCACATAAAGCCAGACGCACTGAAGAAGTTTGGAGGTGTGGCTGCTAAGTGCTTAGCAGAACGTGGTGTTGATCGACCTACTGTGGGGGATGTGTTGTGGAACTTGGAATTTGTGCTTCAACTCGAAGGAAATGAGGGAAGATCTGATCATGCTAATCCTGTCAACAACTTGGAGACCAGCACTGTTTCTACTGCAGAATTAAGCATAGGAAGTGTAGGGGACATTGCTGGTATCTCGATGAGTAAGGTATTTGCCCAGATGGTGAGAGAGGACATGAGGTAGATTGCAGTGAAGCTTCAAGAAACCAAGTTTTTATTTTATTTTTCCTTCAGCACATGTGTAATATTTTGCCTGGTGAAGAGAGTAATGTACAGAGTAAGGTGAGATTTAAGTCGGTTCTCACAGTCTATACATGCACAAAGCATCTACCAGAGAACCTGCAGGAATATGCATACTAGGTTCTTTCATGTATTTATACTGTAGTGAGTGTGGTTGTATGCTTTTATACAATACTAGGAAGATACCCGCGCCTTGGTGCGGTGTATACAGTGCATGGAAAACATTTGTATAGTTACGGCGCTAAGCAAGGGAAAAAGTGGCAGCGGGATTAACTAATATCTCCAATATCATATTCAAGAAATTAGGCCCGCATTTTGCCGCGGGTGTTTGAAATATTTGTTGTAGAGAAATTTGTTTACTTCAGCTCATGTTATATTGCAATCTAAAAGAAAAAATATTGTGAACTGCATAAGACATAAAAAAAGAAAAATATGTGAGAGTTTGTTATGTATCATATCCAGCATTATAAACATAGAGTAAAAAAAGAAATAACCATAGTTATAAATTAATTAATATCCTCCATTTTTTTCTTCAGATGTTGATCAGGAAGACACTGTACTTGAAATTATATATTAGAACTGTTATGCCAGATGGTGAAGAGATGGACCAAGCATGAAAGCTTACCACTCTAACTGAATTAATTGAGCCTGTATTTGATTCTATGTTACCAAAACAATATGATGACAGTAATATACAGTAATAGATTACAGTTATTTAATAATTTTTAATTTTGAAAAGTATATGTTACTGGGAGTGTAAGTTTCAACTTACCAAAAAATGATATGCACGTGTGATAGCTGTAAATCTGCTCAAGATTACAACTTGATTGCAAAAACCTGCAGGAAAGGATGGGTAAAAATTAGAAAAATTATTCAACAACTGTTCTCTGTAATCTAATATCTATTGCAAGAAAAAGAAAAAAAGTACCGAATTTTAAAAATCATGGATGAAGTTTTAGCCCAAATATCCAATCTACACGTATTAGTGTAGAGGGAGGAGAGTAAGTTAATAGATCAAAAAAAAATTCACAACTCACCTGATTGTTGTCAAAAGCAGGATTATAGTTGGCGGTTTTAAACAGTGGAGGAAGGTACTGAGATCAAATCTGAAAAGGATTTGGATTCGGTTACTGAGTATAGACTTGCGAATATGAGAAGAGTCTTTCTATATATAGAGAAATCTTGGGCGGTAGAGAAAGCGAGAGGAGTCTAGAGAGACAGCGGCAAAGAAAGTGAGAAAAATCTAGAGAGATTGAGAGAGAGTTCGCTAAAAAAAAAAAGATCTGCCAGCGGACTCCGTGTCCTTCTTTTAGGCGGAGAAATAGAAAAATCTAGAGAGACAGAGAGGGTTCGTCTAAAAAAAAAAACCAAACCCCCAACGGACTCCGCGCCCATCTCTGGGAATGAGAGTGAGAGTGAGTTTGTAAAAAAAAAAAGTGATCGGACTCCGTGCCCTTCTCTTGGGGGGAGAAATAGAAAAAAAAAGCGATATGCCAGCGGACTCGGCGCCTATATCTGGGAATGAAGAGGACAGAAAAAAAACAAAAAGAATAATCGGGCTCCGCGCCTTTCTCTGGGGCGGAGAAATAAAAAAATCTAGAGAGACAAGGGCAGTCATTGTTCACTAATGACAGTAAAATGACGGTTTTGTCCTCTTCATTCCCATAGATGGGCGCGGAGTCCGCTGGGGGTTCGTGTTTTTTTCAGTCGAACTCTCTCAATCTCTCTAGATTTTTCCATCTCGCGGGCGGAATTCGCGCCCTTCTCTAGGAGGATGAGAGACACTTCGTAAAAAAAAAAAGCGATCTGACAGCGGACTCCGCGTTCATCTCGCGGGCGGAGTCCGCGCCCTTCTCTAAGGCGATGAGAGACAGTTAGTCCAAAAAAAAATATCTGCCAGCGGACTCCGCGCCCTTCTCTGGGGCGGAGAAATAGAAAAATCTAAGGAGAGAGAGAGTTCGAATAAAATAAAAAAGCAAACCCCCAACGGACTCCGCGCCCATCTCTGGGAACGAGAGTGAGAGTGAGTTTGTAAAAAAAAAAAGTGATCGGACTCCGCGCCCTTATGTTGCGCGGAAAAATATAAAAATCTAGAGAGACAGAGAAGGTTCATCAACAAAAAAACGATATGCCAGCGGACTTCGCGCCCATCTCGCGGGCGGAGTCCGCGCCCTTCTCGTGGGAGATGAGTGACCGTTAGTCCAAAAAAAAAAACAATTTTCCAGAGGACTCCGCGCCCTTCTCTGGGGCGGAGAAATAGAAAAATCTAGAGAAACAGAGAGAGTTTATTAAAAAAAAATCTGCCAGCGGACTCTGCGTCTATATCTGGGAATGAAGAGGACAGAAAAAAAAACAAAAAGAATAATCGGACTCCGCGCCCATCTCTAGGGCGGAGAAATAGAAAAATCTAAAGAAACATGGGAAGTCACTGTTCACTAATGACAGTAAAATGACGGTTCTATCCTTTTCATTCCCATAGATGGGAGCGGAGTCCGCTGGGGGTTCGTGTGTTTTTTTTTTTTTGCGAACTCTCTCTCTTCGCCCAAGAGTAGTGCGCGGACTCCGCCCGCGAGATGGAATCCGAGTTCGCTGGCGGTATTTTACTCTGCCACTATTTACTGGCGAGAACACAAATCTTTGTTCACAAAATCACTATTCACTTGCTTGCGAACAACCGCTTACAACACACAAAATCGTTGTTCACGAAAGTGCTTGTGAACAGTCGCCTGCGAGATGGGTCCTGAGTCCGCTGGCATATCACTTTTTCGGTCGAACTCTCTCAATCTGTCTAGATTTTTCTATCTCATAGGCGATATCACTATTTTTTTTTTGTCGCACGAACTCTCAGGGTGCAAAATCATTATTTTTTAATTTTGGACGAACTCTCTCTGGACGCGGAGTCCGCTGGGAGATAACTTTTTTTTTTTACAAACTCTCTCTCAGTCTCTCTAGATTTTCTATCTCTTGGGCGAGATCAGAAAATCATTGTTTACCAAATAATTTTTTTTTGGACGAACTCTTTATCACTCTCTAGAAAGGCGCGGAGTCCGCTGAGAGATAACTTTTTTTTTAGACGAACTCTCTCTCAGTCTCCAGATTTTCTATCTATTAGGCGATATAACTATTTTTTTTTTTGGAATTTTTCAAATCACAGTTCGTACTGGCGAGATCGAACACTGTTCTCAAATCACACGAAATCACTGTTCATAAGTTTATGAACAGTGTTTGCGAACAGTCGCTTACAACACACAAAATGACTGTTCATAAGCTTGCGAACAGTGCCTACAACACACGAAATCACTGTTCATAAGTTTATGAACAGTGCCTACGAACAGTCACTTACAACACACAAAAACCACTATTCATAAGCCTATAAACAGTGCTTGTGAACAGTCGACCAAGGTTTAGTATATAGTAAATTAGGTTCTTTCATTGGTCTCTTTTGTATTTATACTAATTTTGTGTTTCAACTGGGAATCTACCCTGGAGGGTACCTTATTGCCTTGCAGAAACGATCCTACATCCCATTTCGTCATCCATTTCCAGATATAAAAAAAATATCATCTTTATGGTTTGAAATTCAGAAACAAAGAAAAACAGTTCCCATGACTTGAAAATATAATTAGTTCAAAGTTCAAACAGTTTCATGAGATTTTTATTGTCATGAGCTTCAAAATCTAATGCAACCGCAGTAAGGTAGGTTCTGAAGCTGTGGCTTAAACACCAGAAAGGATGTACCTCCAACACATGGAAGATCAAAGAACAATAGAGGACTAGGGAGAATCAATTGCGTTAAAATCCAGAGAGATCAAAACCAAGATTTGTTTTCAAATTTATAGTAACCAACCATCTCTTAGCAAAAGGAAGTCTGTTAACACTGTTAAGAGTAGTCAGACAGTAAACCAAACCCTGTCACAAGTCTCAACCACGCATGATCAATCCGGTACTAATTCATGAACAATCTTCAAAACAACACAGCCTACGCATCACAAAGGCTTCCTCTCACCTGGTAAGCAAATCACACAAAGAATTACTAAGCTCGTACGATATCAAACTGTTATTTCGATCAGTCTTGAAGCTTCTCATCACCATTCCCCCTCAACACTGCAGCTTGAACAGCTTGAAGTAAACCCCGGTCTGCAACAGAAAAATTGATGACAAATTTAGAAACCCCGCTGCAACATAGAATTATAGCAAATGAAAATATGTAGTTACACACAATCACTTATCTGTGCCATAATAAACTACTGGTCAATGTTAATGGCAACTCAATCTCTTAGGTGAGAAGCCTATACATCACTCTTAACTTCCATTATACACGCTACATAAACTAGAACACAACCAGCAGTCACAGAGAATCAGAAAATACACTTAGTTGAATTGCATTGGAGATGAACATTGTCCTCATTATTCATCACTCGCACAAGCCTTTCCCTTCATCAGCTCTCTATTTTTGCCTATCATGCTTAAGATCAACATTTTTTTTATATAGAAATGCTTAAGATCAACATAGACCAAAAGTAACAGCATTCTTATGAATTTCAACCTCATCAAATATACTACAAGAGAAAAATAAAGCTCAAAGTTTGGGATTGGGTTTTTTTTTTTTTTTAGAGTATCAACGACGGTATCCTTGTTTTGGCTACGATCCTTAGCGTGCGGAGCGGAGGTGAATAACGAACAAAGAGAAAGGGGGAGTGTTGCGGGCGTGCCACCTCGCGGACGAGGAAAAGGTCTTGACTTCTTGAATCAGGCAGAAAAGGGTTCCAGGTGCCACCTCAGATGAGGAATTTACGAGCACAAGATGGTCGATACTCACGGCAACGTGAGCAGAGCAACTATAGGGAAGATTTAGAGGAATCGGGGTAGAGTCCGGAGAGCTCTGAAATATCCTAGGCAGCGGTGCACTTAGGGTTAGGGTTTCGAGGTAGCTCGAAAGAAACTGGGTTGCAGTATGTTTTGTGTTGTTTGTAAAGATTGTTGATTGTGTGTGTGAGAGAGACTTCTGTAAGCCTTCGAGCTTCTTTATATAGTGGGAGCAATCCTTGCCGCAAAAGAAATCAGAATCCATGTTAGACTCTGCAACGTGAAGCATAAGGACATTATTTTTCCCATGCAGACCAATCCTTATGTGACACATATCCAGTTCGCACAGTCCGCATAGGAAAAGGTATGGACTTCCATGCGAAGCGGAATTAAGGGCAATCCTTATCCCGCGGGGTGCCACAGTCTATGTAGAAAACTAATAATTCGCGCGAACCACGAACTCAAGCCATCTCGCGGGCCTTCCTAGTTCGCAGGCTAAAAGAAGGCTTTTAAATTAATAAAGGCCACAGGAATTGGCCCAAAGTGTGTCAAAGACTGTTAAAAGTCTAAAACGATTATTGTAACGCATGCAGACTTCGCATGTGTCTATGCCACGAAGTCTCTCACGCGCGAACTAGCGAATCATTTTGCCTAGATACATTCTGCCTCGCCTAAGTGAAGTAACTAAATACGCGAGGTCTATATTTCGCGCAGAGCGCGCAAGGTCTATATTTCGCGCAGAGTGCGCGAGATCTGTAGTTCGCGCGAAGTCATTCCGCGCACGAACTTTGTATTTCAACTCGCGTGGTCCATTCTGCACGCAAACTATGTAACTCAGTTCGCGTGACCTTACTGGCAAGCCATTATTTGTAAACTTTAAAGAACTTGGGCTCGCCAGCTAGAAACGGGCTAAGGAAGTAATTAATATTCACATAGACATTTTACAGTCCAGTAAAGTATTATTACTTGGACAAAAATGTTTTTGGCTCAAACAATCATAAAATTTTTTTTCAAGCCCAGAGACTAATCCGCGATGAGAGATCATGTCAAAACGTTTTCTCCCCTAGAAACTAATCAACGTCGAGGGATCATGTCAAAACGTTTCCTCCCCAGACCATTAAAAATAAATTGAGATTTAACTTCAATTAGCGTCGGCTGAGATTCGAACTTGTGTATGGGGTTCCACACCTAAGCCGCTAGGCTCTTATAAACTCGACCACTTGTAGTGGTTAGATTTCGGGATTGGTTAACGGGGAACAAATGGCTATTAGGATTTAGGAATTTGGGATACAATATACATATATATACATATATATATATATATTAGAAGAATTAGGATACGAATCCTAGAGATTAAAGCTGAACAGAAAAGAGGCCCAGCCCGACTCGGCCCAGTTCACTTTTCCTGGTCCTATAGATTAATATAGATTAAAGCGCCAATAGATTTAGCTAAATCATAAATATATATAAGAAAGAGAGATATTAACAGAGGAAGAGTGAGAGCCTTCGAAAACCTAGCCATGGAGAAAGACAAATCCAGCAAGCGCTCCCGAGACGAACGCGACCACCGTGACCGGGACAAGCATCGCAGCAGCCGCGACGCTTCCGATGACCACCACCGCCACCACCGCTCTCGATCCGACCGCGATTCCAAGCCCCACGACCACAGATCTCGCCCCGACAGGTCGCCGGAGTCGCGCAACAACCACCGCGAGCGGTCGTATGAGAGAGAAGGGAGTAGGGAGAGGTCGGAGGAGGGAGAGGACGTGGCGGAGAGGAGGCATAAGAGGAAAGAGAGGGAGAGGAGTGAGGGTGTGGATGATTTGGAAGATTCGAAGAGAGCTAGGGGTTAGGATGAGAGGAGAGAGAGGAAGAGATTCGATGACCGGGGAGTGAAGGAAGAAGTGGATGGGAATAATGCTGGAGGATTGGAAAGGAGTGCCCAAGGGAATGTGGTTTCCGGTGAGGTTAAGGTTAAGAAAGAGGAATTGGAGGATGATGAGGGCTTAGCTACCGCCCGAAATGGGGGTGCTCCCGTGGGTAATGTGAGTTTTCTCTATACTTTTGTGTGTGTTTTAATACTGTGCATTTGAGAATTGCTATTGTGATTGTTTGAGACTGAATTTGTGAGGTGATACTATTCGCGTTTAGATTACATCTTTAGTGGACACATTTAGCTAGCATTTATAATATTATTAAGCAATAAACTGAAGCATAAAGATTGCGAAGATAGAGTTTAGTAGGTTTATTAAGATTCAAGGATAAATGTCGCAATTTAGTCCAATTGAGCTTGTGATTGCTTGATGTAGTCTACTATAGGTCTCCACGATGTTAGGTTTGGCTGAATTGCTCCTATGAACATGACCTGTTGGTATTACTTCCTATATACGCTTGAATTTGAGGTGATAGATGCTAATGATTGGTTTGAGTGGTATCTACAGACTTTTAGTTGGAGTTTTTCCTTCCTAAAACATGTAAGCTGTTTTATTGCTTCTTTTTTTTTTGTAAGCATTTTGCTTTAATTTACAATCCCTCCGTGTGCTACTATTTGGCTGATAAAAATTTCTTTCATTCCTGCATGCTTCATTTCCTCTGTACATTATCTCTCCATAGGCGAGCAGTAAGCATGCATTTGAAGTAATTTATCTTGATGTGATTTTGATTAATTGTGCTTGTGTTATCCATTACCTTGATTGAGCGGTCATGATGCATAGTAACTTTGTTTAGTTTTTGACACTTACAGGGTGCCAGTCTGGATTCTACTATGGCATCAAGGGTTCAGCCTGAGGCCACATCCACCCCTAGTCATCCCCATCCTACCAAGGTATATTCGATTTCTACCACAAATGAAAATAAGGGAGTTAGTATTACCAGATCTCATGAGGTTCCTGGAAAATCTAGTACAGATGGGACATCTTCAACTGCTGGAAAAAGTGGAAATCTGCCTTCTGGTGATATAGATAAAATTAAGAATCTTTTGGCGAAACATAAGGAATTGACTGACAAGCTGAATAAAAAAAGGGTAAGATGTTCACATAATCTATTTTCATCTTTGTTAACTTGTCATGCCCAATGCTGTTTCTTTATTTAGAATATTCATTATTTATTACTACCATTATTTTTATCATGCAGTTAAACATAGCAGCCAATGCTAGTTCAGATGCCAGCACAAACGTGGGATTGAAGGATGGGATGCAACCTCCATCTGCAAGTACAGGAATGTTTCATGCCTCTGTGCTATCAACAACTAGTGGCATGACTGGAATGACTGCTCTGACTGGTGAAAACTATGAAGCTGTAAAACGTGCACAGGAGCGCGCTGCCAGGATGGGCTTTCGCCATGACCCAGAATTTGCTCCTGTTATAAACTTGTTCCCAGGACAGGTGGCAACAGATATTGTTCCCTCTCAGAAGCCTACCAAGGCCCCTGTTCTTCGACTTGATGCCCTTGGAAGGGAAATAGATGAACACGGAAATGTAGTCAATGTGACGAAACCAAACAACCTCAGCACTTTAAAGGTTTGTTACTATTCTAATTCTACATGTGAGACAGTTGTCTCTTATATTGTAGACATGTATTTTGACTTCTGCATTATTTTTTTTGTTTCAGGTCAACATTAACAAGCAGAAGAAAGACGCCTTCCAAATTCTTAAACCTGAAGTGGATATGAATCCTGAATCAAATCCTTTCTTTGACCCAAAGATGGGCATTAATATGACAAAGATTTTGAGGCCAAAGAGGATGAATTTCCAGTTTGTAGAGGAAGCGAAATGGTCAAAAGAAGCTGAACATATGAAGTTGAAGGTAATTTCTCTGTTTCTTTTAACACCTTTTGAAACGTCAGTTAATTTATACCAATCTATTTTTAGCACCTTTTGAAATTTCCTTGAATTGTATACAAACTTAGCTTTCTTTTTGCATTCCTTATACAGATGAAATTTGGCGAATTACAAGCCAAAGAGCATAGGGCGAAGCAGGCTCAGTTAGCAAAGGCAAAGGCAGCACCTGATACAAATCCAAATTTGATAGAAGTAGCAGAAAGAGTCAGCACTAAAGAAAAACCGAAGGATCCAATTCCGGAAGTTGAGTGGTGGTAGGTTGATAGCTACTTGTTCCGTTGTGTTGTCATGTGTTTAATGATTCATCTTTTTAGGGTGCTTTCTCGCATTGCATCTTATTCAAGTTATAATAAGGTTACATTTTATTAATTCCCTTTTTTATACTGTCTTGGATTTGATTCTCTTGTCTGATCATATATTTCAGTCATATATTTTTTTTAAATCTTTGTATTATCTTGCTGATCGAAAGAAAATAAAATAAAATAGATCATATAATATCTTGGATTTATGTACTTGCTGCATATAACGGCTTGCTTTCGACTTTATAGTGGCTGTATCATCATAATATAGTGATAGTCAAAGTTTAAAATTGTAGATTACTAATGATCTTTGGTTGTAATTATATCTCCTGCTGGTTTTGAAAAAGATTCATAATTTGGGTTGAAAATGAATTCGTGGCCTGTCTTTTAATCTTGGACTTGTTGAATGGCACTGAAAAAGAGTATGGTTTTCGTTGGTATTATATACTTATCTTTTAATCTTGGACTCATTGAATGGCACTGAAAAAGAGTATGGTTTTTGTTGGTATTATATACTTATTTGTTTATTTTAAAATTAGATTTGTTGAACTCAAGAAATTCTGTTTCATTTTTGAAATGATGATTTCTAATTATGGTTGAAAATTTTTCAGGGACGTGCCCTTTTTGCTATCTGGTACTTATGGCGAACTTGTTGATGGTAGAATACCTGTGGACAGATTAAAGTTGGACAAAATCACCATCTATGTTGAACATCCTCAGCCCATTGAGCCCCCTGTGGAACCAGCTCCTCCACCACCTCAACCATTGAAGTTGACCAAGAAAGAGCAGAAAAAATTACGTACACAGCGTCGTCTTGCGAGAGAGAAGGATAAGCAGGAAATGATTAGACAGGGTCTGATTGAACCCCCAAAGCCAAAAGTTAAAATGAGTAACTTGATGAAAGTTCTTGGGTCTGAAGCAACCCAAGATCCAACTAGACTGGAAAAGGAGATTCGGAGTGCAGCTGCTGAACGTGAACAAGCTCATATAGACAGGAATATTGCCCGCAAGCTCACTCCTGCTGAACGCCGTGAGAAGAAAGAGAGGAAGCTCTTTGGTGATCCAAATAATGTGGAGACCATAGTCTCAGTTTATAAAATCAATGATCTCTCTCATCCAAAGGCTCGATTTAAGATTGATGTTAATGCCAGAGAGAATCGGCTGACTGGATGTGCTGTGATCTCAGAGGGTATGAATGTTGTAGTTGTTGAAGGTGGAAACAACTCTATCAAGAGGTATGCAAATGTCATGCTTCGGCGAATCAACTGGGCTGAGGCTGTAAAAGAGGATGACGAAGATGAAGAAGAAAACGATGATAAGCCTCCTAACAGGTGTGTCTTGGTGTGGCAAGGAAATGTTGCCAGGCCTAGTTTCAATAGATTTTTGGTTCATGAATGCATGACTGAAGCTGCTGGTCGAAAGTACTTTGCTGATGCTGGTGTTGGTCATTACTGGGATCTTGCAGTCAACTTTGCAGATGATGAATAAACTAGATGTTAAATGCATGGTGTGGGCGCACTCGTGGAAGTAGTTTGGAGCGCTTTTACTGAATCCGACATCATGATTAATAAACTAGATGTTTGCAACTGCACTGTGATCATTTATGGTTTTTGCATAATGCCTATTTTCATTGAACCATTATATCCATGTTGTATTCGGCACATATTCAGTTTGCCTAAATGAGTAATATTTGCACTGTTGGATGCTCTAGTTACTCGTGTATTTTAGTCTTGTTACTCTGGCATGTTGTCTTTTAGCTGTTGTAGGTCTTTGGTGAAACATATGCTCAATGATCTGCGGTTGGAAATTACCCACTGTAGAACAGTTCACAGTCATCGGAGGTTGGAACTGGTTTACTGCAGGTGGGAAGGTGGCTGGACCATCCGACTGTAATCGGCGAAGGCTGGAACTGGCATGGTTTCCTTTGTGTCCGCTGGAATGGTCGGTAGCTGAAGGCCTGAAATCCAAAATGCAAGTGTTAAATGTCCTCATTGTCGACAAGGAAGAAATACGAATTAAGATCTGCCCTACAGAAATATGGATGGAAATGGCCATAGATGCTGCTGTTCCATCAAACTATCATCTAGACTCGTTAGACTGAAAGAAATAAATATGGTTTAGGCTCGGACCCATTACATTAAAGCCCTAGTGCATGCCTGAAGGTTCTGCACCATAACTTATCGCTCTGACTCTATGACCAAAAGCCATAAGAGCTTAATGCACTGGAAGTTCTGGAACGCCAACATTGGAGACCACAAGAAAATCCAAGTCAGTGATAGCGAAGCAATTTGGAGTTAAGATCTTTGGTCCATATCTATGAGATAGTTACGTTTGTGAGCTAAGGATGAAAAAGGAGTTCACACTTCAAAAAGCTTAATAGTTATTAATGTTAAAAAAAAAAATCGAAATAGATTGATGTATTGATACATTGATTATTTCGTTAAAGATAATAGATTTTTTAAAGTCGACTAGCTCATCGCCATGTTTATATAAAGTAAATTTACGACGACTCTTAGAGCTTGATATACTTACCATTGTGAGTGAGCTGATCTGCAATTAGCAAAACGAACTGTACTTGAAGGTAAAGCCTTTCTGGTTTTTGCTGTACCTTGCTTAAGGTCATGCTAGATTGCTTGTGTGGGAAGTAGGAATAGAAAGAAAAGCAAATACGGCATGTGTTTTACATATATTCACCTTTTGCTTACCAGAATTTCACACTTTTAAGAAAGAACGAGGAGCAGAATTGCTAAAGTAATATTGCCATTTTGTGGACTTGATAAGTTGTTTTGGACCCCATATCTATGTCACGCAAGTGACGCAACATGTCATGGCAACTGCAAACTTAAACCTTTGGACTCGAGAAACCCCACAAATGTGGTACATTTTGACACCAAAGACTTGTCAGCTACGTACTGTCCAAACAAATGAACAATTAATATATGACTCTATGTGAACATGAGGTAAACCAGCTAATATCTCCTCTCTCTTTTTTTCGAAATGTATTTCCAATGTTTATAATTATACGGAATTCTTTTTGAGACCTGCTTTCCAATAAATAAAAACTATATTAGGCCTAATGAGCATTCTATTTTTCGATGAATGACTAGCTCAACCAACATCAAGTCACTTGTTGCTAGTTTATTTGATGTCATTCATTTTATTCAAGCATGTCTTTAGATAAACTAACGGTGTGGTTGATGCTCTAGCTAACTTAAGACATGAGTTTCTTGACACTAATATATGGTTTGATATGATCCCAAATAAGGCCTTCACTGTCAATAACCTTGATAAACTTGAGATAGCAGTTGTAGAAGAGACTACTATTGGCACCTTGATAACCTTGATATTTTTTCATGAAGCAAACTATTTACTTTCCATCTTATTACATGTTTATCCAAACCAACTAAAAGTTCCCAAATATACTTTCCAACTTAAGTTTTGCCCCCACAGAAGTGCCTCATCATGTAGTTCAATCCCACCATTCCACCAAATGGACCTCCAAATTGAAGTTAATCTTAATAGCATGGATCATGGAAGACTTGAAATCTCAATAACCCTAACCTACTCGATTAAATTTCCTCTACTAAAATGCCTTGTAGCCCCCAAATGCACCCCCAAAATAAACCACACACACACACACACCCTACTCTGCATACGCACGTCTTGATCAACACCCAACCTAACTCCAAAGGAAAAAAACGCAAACCCTCAACATGCACCTCAAGACCCGTCACGCCATGTGTCACACCCCGCCGGCCAATCGCCGAGCCTTGTTGTTTAAGTAACCTTGAGAAGTATGGAGCTGGGTATATTAGGCGTTGTAGGTTACCTCCCTTCAAAAACCACAAAACCAAAAAAACCTAACTGTAAAACCTCACACAAGACGACCTCACCATTTGGTTATATTTCTATATATTGAAAAACCCTACGCCATTACTCCACAAAGCCAAAGACCCAAACCCACACGGAGCTTCATTTTCTCCCAATCCCAATCTCCGCCTCGTTTGTCTTCTTACCCAATCGGCCCTGGATTAAACGCATTTTCGAATGCTCTATTCAAGTTGATGCCCTTCGTCCAAACGCGGCCTTAAGCGTAACAGATTCGGCTATATAAAAACCAACCCGCGCCAATGTCTCGTGTAGCAGCAGAGAATGATATCCCCGTTTTTCACAATGGAGCTCGACGACTTCCCACGCGCCTCGCACGGCGCGTCGCCTTCGCTTGGACAACTGCTGAAGCACGTCGGAGACGTCCGCAAGGAGGCCACCGGTGACGGCGGCGAGACTCCGCTGCATCATCACCACCAGGTGCCCGACGTCAGCAACGAGAGCCTTGACGAACCGAGGACGCTGCCGTTCGTGCTCTCCTTCACTAATCTCACTTACAGCGTCAAGATTCGCCGGAAGTTCAGTCTTTCCGGCATGTTCAGTTCCGATCGCAACCGCCTCGGCGCCACGACGCAGGCAGAGAGCCTGTTCACGAGAACCAAGACGCTGCTGAACGACATCTCCGGCGAGGCTCGAGAAGGCGAGGTCCTGGCAGTGCTCGGCGCCAGCGGCTCCGGCAAGTCGACTCTAATCGACGCCTTGGCTGATCGGATCGCTAAGGGAAGCCTGAAAGGGAAGGTGTGCCTCAACGGTGAGGTCTTGGAGTCAAGGCTACTGAAAGTGATATCAGCTTACGTCATGCAAGACGATCTGCTATTTCCGATGCTGACGGTGGAGGAGACGCTCATGTTCGCCGCCGAGTTCCGCCTCCCTCGGGCGCTCTCGAAATCCAAGAAGAAAATGCGCGTCCAGGCCTTGATCGACCAGCTCGGCCTCGGCAACGCCGCCAATACCATCATCGGAGACGAAGGCCACCGCGGCGTCTCCGGCGGAGAGCGCCGCCGCGTCTCGATCGGAATCGACATCGTCCACTACCCGATCATTCTCTTCCTCGACGAGCCGACCTCCGGCCTCGACTCCACCTCCGCCTACATGGTCGTCAAAGTCCTCCAGCGTATTGCTCAGTCCGGCAGCATTGTGATCATGTCCGTCCATCAACCCAGCTACAGAATCTTGGGCCTACTGGACCGCCTTCTCTTCCTCAGTCGCGGCCAAACCGTTTTCTCCGGCTCGCCAGCTCAGCTCCCCCCTTATTTCGCGGAGTTCGGGCGGCCCATACCCGACTCCGAAAACAAAACCGAGTTCGCTCTCGACCTAATCCGAGAACTCGAAGGCTCTCCCGGCGGGACCAAAACCCTAGTCGAATTCAACAAATCCTGGCAAGCCATGAAGCACACGACAAACCGTACCACAGACATACGACACGTCGTTCCTCTCCAAGAAGCCATCTCGGCCTCCATCTCACGCGGCAAGCTCGTCTCCGGCGCCACCAACAATGACGTCTCCCCGAACTCCATGGTCCCCACTTTCGCCAACCCTATCCTCGTCGAGATCGCCGTGCTCGCGAAACGCTCCATGAAAAACGCGAGACGGATGCCGGAGTTCTTCGGCATCCGACTCGGCGCCGTCATGATCACCGGCTTCATCCTCGCCACCATGTTCTGGAACCTTGACAACACCCCGAAGGGAGTCCAAGAACGCCTCGGGTTCATCGCCTTCGCCATGTCCACCACCTTCTACACCTGCGCCGATTCCTTACCCGTCTTCCTCCAAGAACGCTACATCTTCATGAGAGAGACAGCTTACAACGCCTACCGTAGATCCTCCTACGTTCTTTCACATTCATTGGTTGATCTTCCGTCGCTGATTTTCCTCTCCGCCGCGTTCTCCACCACTACATTCTGGGCCGTGGGCCTCGACGGTGGGCTTTCCGGGTTCTTATTCTACTTCCTGATCATCTTTGCTTCATTCTGGGCCGGAAGCTCGTTTGTCACTTTTCTCTCCGGCGTGGTGCCACACGTGATGCTCGGCTACACTATTGTGGTGGCAATTCTAGCCTACTTCCTACTATTCAGCGGCTTCTTCATCGACCGTGACAGAATCCCGGCCTACTGGATTTGGTTCCACTACATGTCCTTGGTCAAGTACCCTTACGAGGGAGTGTTGCAGAACGAGTTTCAGGACGCGACCAAGTGCTTTGTGAGGGGTGTACAGATTTTCGATAATACTCCGCTGGCGGCGGTACCGGCGGCGCTGAAGTTGAAGCTTTTGGATAGTATGAGTGAGACTTTGGGGAGGAGGATTACTAGGTCCACTTGCTTGACTACTGGGAGTGATATTTTGAAGCTGCAGGGGGTGACTGATTTGAGCAAGTGGAGTTGCTTGTGGATCACGGTGGCGTGGGGGTTTCTGTTTAGGATTCTCTTCTATTTTTCGCTGTTGATTGGGAGCAAGAACAAGAGGAGGTAATGGAGAAGAAGAAGATGCATGCATGGAAATGTAAAGCTTAGCTCGAGCTTGTTGCTCTCTCTGATATCTCTCTGTCTTTGTATGGTTTAAATCTTCTTTTTTTGGAACTGTTTTGGTGGTGCGCATGTACAAGTGTTGCATATATTGATATATACTTCGCAAGAATTAATAAGAACAACCATTTTCATTCATATATACCTAGTTATATACTTATATTCTTGTTCTTGATCTATAACAATTGTTTTTGGTTATCTAAGAGCGTTTTGGCAAACCATGTATGTGATTTGGTGAACAGTGATAATTCATGCCATGTGGTTTTGTAAGAAATATCGAAAGTGGGACGTGAACAATTCGAATGAGATTTTGGCGCAATAGTTTTGCTTAGTTCGCTGAAAGTCCATCGACAAGTACTGAAAGAAGATGAAAGAGGAAGATTATGACAAGACCTAGCCTTTAATATTTGTGGACATCACTTGGACTCTTGGAGTAGTCTTGGAGTCTTGCAACTTATGAACCAAAGTATTACCTCTTTTGCCCTAAAGTATTACCTCTTTTGTTATGTTACTATGATTTGATTACTGATACTTCAGTAAAATCAAGGATATATGAATCCAATTCAATCATTAGTTGATTTCAATCATAGTACTCGAATTTGCTGGGTATTATTTTCATGTATCTTAGATCAACCCGTTACATAATCTAAACACTATATACGTAAGTGTGGAGTAATTAAGTTATGGATTTTAGACTTTTGGTGTTTTTGACTAAATGGGCATTTTCTCTTACATCAATCAGTGACAAACCATACAGCTTTAGAAGGTTGTGCGTAACATATTAACTATGACATTATGCGAGCAATCTAGCATTCCTCATTCCATTGACATTGATGTGGAATTTCGGAGTAGCTAGATCGAGTTGTTGGAGAATTCAATTTGAGGCACATTACACAGTACATGATGCTGGAAAGAAGTAACTGCAGAGCTTAATTTCGTGTCTGTTAGGGCTTGTCTACTTCATTTATGTAAAGTTGCTGGGATCTTAATAGATTTCTCTTATTGTAACATGACTTTCTTGAATGGAAAATATGGGGAATCATTCATCAGTATTAACACTAGTATTATTGTAAATTGTAATTGGCAGCTTGGATACAAATATGCATGGGTCTGTATCGATGGCCGGTTTCTACTTTTTGTTCTGTGGCCGGTGGCCCTCTTCATTCTTCAATTATAATGTTTTGATTTGGTGTTTAGCGAGCAGGAAGGTCACTCATCATACACAGCTCCAAGACCCATGTTCACCAAGAGATCCAGACCCACCTGATGAAACAGCAACATTTGCCGATTAGTTATTCTTGGAAATGACTTGTTTTCGATCCAAATCTGCGGTTCAGTTCGAATTGTCCGATGGTTTTCGAATACGTTCTTGTTGATCACAGTTCATATTATTACCTGATGATTTAAACAAGTTCGATCATTTCATGGTATTATTGGTGCATTAAACCTTGCATTGATCTGTGTCCATCTACCAAGTATGAAGTCCTGCTGGGTAGATTGCAGAGTTGAATGCTATAGCACTCCCATGTCTATGGAGACGTACTGGGAAGTGATCAAGTGAAAGAAAATATCTCCAGCTAAGAATTATATCGGTCGTCAAACATTTAATGTACTTGTCAATTTTTCCAGCTTAATTTTTTTGTTGGTTTCTTCCCCACCATTCTCATATCAAGGCATGATTACTCTTCATGCATATGTATCGATTATATACGCAACTTCTTTCACAGTTTCCCACAATATGCATGAGATGTATAGCTGGTGTTATATATACCATGAAATTCGTGTTTAAAGTTTAAACACTTCAAAATATTGGCAAAATATCCGTGTTCTGTAAAACGGGGACTCCGGGCCGGGAGACACACAGGTTCATTTTTAGGTAGCGGTCTGGGAATTCAGTAAGCTAGCTACTAGCAAAAGAACATATGGAATTATATGATCAAATAGCTAGCAAAACTTGCATGTTAAGTTTACTATCAGTTTCTTCTATATATGTATCAATTCATCAATCAGTTATGAAATTGAAATTTTATATATGAACTGCATTAATGTATATGAAAAGGATTTATGAAATTGTGATAGATTAGGACTTGTAAGAAAGTGGTCATATAGATCCAAAGGTTCATTCACCAATTTACCAGACATATATACATGTTGTTGTTGAGTTGTCTAGATCACTTATCAATTCTTTTATTGGGACAATCTAATTGTTTATTTTACGAATTGAAACATGTTCATGTATAAATAACCAAGTACTATGGTTCAACACAGGAAATGGATTTTTTCTTGGCATCAAGTTTTGATTAGTTCTTGTCTGTTTATAGGATGAGCCTAGAATTTTCGGTGAGTCGTGGCTTGGTTGATTAAGGTGTCTAACTGATAACTTTGAAGTTACAGGTTCAAATCTCACGGACATAGGTAGGGACGTATGTGAGTTATTATTAAAACTTTTTAAAAATAATAATATAGGATGAGCCTAGAACGATATTTTTAGTTCTCTTGTTGTGGTTAGCTATATATATCAGTCATGTGAGTCCTTGGCATTGTCCTTTCTTTGACTTGAAACAAAACGTTAATATTAGTGCTTCACTTGTTTCACATTACTTGGCAAACTCTTCCATGAAATCCAGTGTAGTTTCTTCTTACGAAAATGGTAAATTGGGTTGGCATTTCCACATACAGTCTTAATTATATGAACTAAATCAGTCACATCTGCCGACTGATCATTAATTGGACAATAACAAACATCTGATTCTGATGATATGTATGACCTGTTCTCTCAAGGTACGTAAGTATTGGGTATTACCTACTATGAGATCAATAACAAAGTTGTAAGTGTTCTATACTAACTAGCTAGATCACGCAAAACATCAGGTAAACCACTTGAATAACATGACAGTGTATCAGATTGATTTTTGATAGGTATCTAATTCAAATAATGTAAGTCAAGTTTTAATAGTTTCATGTATCCGTATGACAATGTCATCTTTATTTAAATTTGATAATTGATTATTAGTTACCGAAATTAATACGCAATTGATGTGAGCCGAAAATAATCAGTTCTGATTTGAAAGAATTACTAACAAACTTGAATCTAAGCAAGTACCAATCGAGTAAACCGAAACCATAGTCGAATGATCGATCTTTCTCCAAAATTTTCGATAAGAACACAATTTGATTGCCAACTCTCACCGACGTTCTATGAAAACCCATCTTATTCCCGCCAGCCCAAAAAGGGTAATAGCCCAACCCAAGAGCAAAATAAGGTTATATTATTTTTCAAAAAAAAAAAGTTCGAAAAATTGAAAGCTAAGGTTTCTTATCCAAAACCAAACCGGTGAGAGAGAGAGAGAGAGAGAGAGAGCAGAGACGAAAATGGCGAGCCTATCACCTTCTTCATCTCCACGACTCCCAAACCCATTCCCACTCTCATCACCCAAAACCCACAACTCCAAAACCCTCCTTTACTTCCCCACTCGAGCCACCGACCCGGAAACACCCCCCTCCGACCCGGCCCCGGAACCCGCCTCCTCCGACTTCGACGACCGCCTCAGCCAGGTCCGGCTCCGCTACCGCAGCGGCACCGGCAAGAAAGCCGAGGTCCGGAAGTCCAAGAAGTCCAAATCCTCCGGGTCTTCTGGTTCCAGCGTCTTCCTGCCGCCGGTGCCGCTCAAGGAGCCGGTCTCCGGCGGGTTGAAGGTGGACTTCGGGTTCAGCCCGTATAGCGAGCGGGTCAACGGGCGGGTCGCGCTTCTGGGTCTGACGGCGTTGCTGCTGGTGGAACTGGCGACGGGGAAGAGTGTGTTGAAGTTTCATACGCCGTCGGTGGTGCTGGTTCAGGTTTACTTTGTGGCGGCGGCGACGGCGGTTTATATTAAGTATGAGAAGGAGAAGGTCAGTGTTTGGCCTCAGTCTCAGTCTCCACCAACCAAAGAGTAAACGAAAATTTGTGACTGATTGTTTGTGTATTGTATTGATAACTTGTTCTGTAAGTTATGCTTCATGTTCATGAAAGATCAAACTGCAAATTTTACAGGAAATGTTCACGTAGTATGGATTCTTTTGCTACTACAGAACCTGCATTGTTCATATATATGGAATGCTTTGCGCGATTTTTGTTTTCGAATTCGATTGTTCTTCTGGACCGTTTGCCAGAAATTAAGATCAGAATTCCTGCCATTGCTAGCTACATGGAAAATTGGCACACTCCGAAACGGTTTATTTTTGCTTTGGTAATATTTTCGAGCGTGGTGTTCTATAATATGGTTCCATTTTGCCATTTTCATTCAAACTTAGTAATCAGGTGATTAACAGGATTGGGAACTAGGTGTGTGTGGATTTGACCCTTGTAGATGTCTTAGCAAAAGGTCACAAACTACTGGTTAATGGTGATAAACAAGTTTGGCATTCCGGCAGCAATTTACTTTGCCTGACAAACTGAGCAACTAATATGAATGACATTCCATGCTTTTTACGTCCCACAATGGTATAATATCCCATCGTTTTGTTCTTCATAAATGTACTAGATAATCTATGAGTAATTTGATCGTAATGATCTCATAAGTATAATTTTAGTGAGTTATGGTGTGATCTAAAACATTGGAGGAAATTAAAGGGTTATTTGAAAATTCATCTCTCTTGTGCCTTCGGCAATAATGATCTCCCGGTATCAGAATTTAGCAGTGATTGGTATAATATTTGTAAGTTATGATGAGATGTAAAACATTGGGTTAAGTTTAATGATCATTTGAAAAAGTATCATTATTTGACAGGATTACAGATCATGAAATTATATCAATGTCAATTGGTCTTAAATTGGAAGCAATAGATCCTAACTTGTAAAACTCAATCTAGTGATTCAATACTAATTACCACCTCGTTTGTATTTTTTTTCGTTATCCTAAATTTTGAATAAGAACGATAGGTATATATGTCCTTATCTCACTTTCTTATAATAAAAAAATTACGGTTTTAACTTATTTGAATGCATGTTACAAGAAATAATAAAGTGATTTAGTTCATGAGCCTCGAATGTCCGTGATCTAATTGAATAGCTAACTTTGTCAAGCATGTGTTAAGAGATATATTAATATCTCTTTGTTTTTATTTAGGGAAAAAATGTTGAAGTGATAAACAAATTATATTCATCCAAATTCGATCTCCGTTACAGGTCTCGTTGGTTTACGATCTGTAAATTTTAATGTGGAAATTCATAATTGGAGGCTGATGTGACAGGTACGTGTCTACTGTCAGTCATTCAAGTTGAAGTTGTAGTTTTGCCCTAATAATAATAGTGTAGCGTAACTAAGCTCTCACCTAAACTTTTATGCATCAAACTTCCCCGAAAATTATATTCCTCCATAGAAAAATATTGGTTAAATAAATTTTTTTGGCGAAAATTAAGAAATTATGAGAAATTGGACGAAAGGCGGGGATCGATGTCTAACAAAAATAGGGCGGGAAAAGTTTTCAATTTTCAGATAAGCGCCCGCCAGGTCACCGATCCAAGTGAAACCGAAACAAACAATCTCATCCGTCCATTAAACGACTCTCCGAAGAACCACAACCGTAGATCGTCGTCCCCTGAGTGGCCTTCGTCTCTGTTCCTCTCTAAATAAACACAGAGTCGCACGCAGACCCTTCATTCCTCACAACCAATTCAACCTCTCTCCGACTCTCCGATATTCTGGTTCGTATTCTTCTCTTAAATTATCGCGGTTCGTTTTCCGTTTCCTTTTCAATTTCACTCATATTTGTTTAGCTTTTGCTACCCGTCTGTTGAATTTCAATCTAGGTTTCTTTCAGTATCAAATATCCTCTTCCGCCGCAGTTAGGGTTTCAAAATTGAGGGATTTCATAATTAGTTCTATTGCTGTATTAGTTTAGATCTGTGAAATCATGCTTCAATTTCTGTTTAGTTATAAAAAATGAACAAAAGCAAACATAAATCCCCAAACTCCACTAGATCTGTCAGCTTTCTATTGAAATTCCAGCTCGCAAACTTTTGTTTTCTTGTTACGATTTTCAATTTTCTGGATTTTGAATATTTGTGATTGATTTGAGTTTTTTCTTGGTTTTGTTCAGAATCAGGGATCTTAGCTTGAGAATCAACAATGTCTGGGCGTGGCAAGGGAGGCATGGGATTGGGGAAGGGAGGAGCAAAATTCAGGGTATCACTAAGCCGGCCATACGTCGGTTGGCTCGCAGAGGAGGAGTCAAGCGTATCAGTGGCTTGATTTATGAGGAAACAAGAGGTGTGCTCAAGATTTTTCTTGAGAATGTGATCAGAGACGCTGTGACCTACACCGAGCACGCTCGCCGCAAGACTGTGACTGCCATGGATGTGGTGTATGCGTTGAAGAGGCAAGGCAGGACTCTGTATGGGTTTGGTGGCTAGAGGGGTTTTGGGGTCTTTACAAGACTTGCTGCTGTCAAGAAAATGGGTTTAGGGTTGTGTTTTAGGTTGGTTTAAGTGTTGAAGAAATTGTAATTAGGGTTTGGAATTGAAATTCAATGGAATGGAATGGTGGTGTTTGATCTGAAATTGAAGTTTGTTTTGGCAATTTAGTTGTTTCTTCTTCTTCTTCTACTTAGGCATATGCTCGCCTTCAAATTCATTACTCTGTTGGGTTGTGGGTTTAGGGTTGTAGCTTCTCACAGATTAATGCTTCAAACCCAGCAACATCCGTTCCTTGAAAATCTTATTCTGGTACCATTTCATCTTGTATACGAATGAATGTACCAAAATACGCACATGGGCAATGCTACTTTATAGTTAGATGATCAAGCTAGTTTGGTTGTGACTTCCAAGTATTCACTTTGCTGTTGATATATTTTGGATTGGGATATATTGCCCAAAGTCGAGAAGAAGGCACAACAGACTGAAAAAAAAAAGACATTCAGGAACATGGCGACTTCTTCATACCTAAAAAAGAAGCCTTCACTTGTTTACGAGTACATCACCAATGGCACTCTTTATGACCACCCTCACAACACAAAAGGCTTTTGGATTTCGGATGAAGATAGCCGCAGATGCTGCTGCAGCATTAGCAAAGTTATCGGATTTAGGAGCTTCAGGGTTGATTCTGCAAATAACCAAAACTAGCTGTCAAAGTTGGTGCAAGGACTTTATTGGATACTCAGATCCCGACTACCTTCCTACAAAAACTCTTACAGAGAAGAGCAACGTCTATAGCCTCGGGAGCAGAGAAACGTAGCAATCTTGTTGGTTTGATGGTTGATGGCAGCTCGGGTCAGATTCTTGATCGTAAGACTCAGAGGAAAACAAAGAGACGGTGCACTGACATAGTAAATTAGTAACTTGACAAATGGACTAACCGACTTAATAGCTAATAGGACCTGTTTTGCAATGACAGCAAATGAGAGTCGAAACATATTATCAAGATTCAAGAATACTGAGAACGAATCATCAATGTGTACAGAATTTTAAGGTTTATATGAAAGCACAAGTCAAAATTTCAGGAATTTTCCTCAAAGACTACTCGAGCATTCATTAATCAAAGAAATTCTTAGAAAGAATCGTGAAGATAGCTCAAAAATAGTGTAAGATACAACACAAAAGAATTTAGATTACTTCCTCTAGTATATATTTACCATGTTCTAACCTCACCGTGAATGATATTAGAAACTAGAAACTAACCTCAGCAATCCCCAAGGCATTCAAGGCAAAGCAATTTCCCCAAGGGAATTTGGGTTCTTTTTCACTACATATTCCATATACCAACACATCAGTGATCTATTCTCTATTGTTACAAGGAAACCTGGAATACCCAACCAATATGGGAAGTGGCTGTGTTGTGCAATATTGTGAAGGTAGCATCGTGTTCCTCCTCTCGGCTCTAAATTCAAAAATTAAATGGCAACAAACAGTCTATGAAGGTGTCCGTGTAAAAAAATCATTAACAGCAAGATTGGCATCTCCATGGGACACGGCATCAGTCTCTGGCATGTAAAGACTAGAAGAAGTAGACTGCAGATTAAAAAAAACGCATCTGGTCAAAATACCATCTAAATACAAAATAGCCACTATAATCTTAAGAAACGCCTCGTTTTCATTTGGAAAGCCACAAGGTTGATGTAGTATTAAGTCTTGCATATGCCATTTTCAGATTCGACTCCATAAAACATATTTTGGACTATGATTATTATAAATATCCATGTGAAAAGTGAAAAGATACTATCAAATACCTTCGCATCAAGCTGCATTTCCCCATTGTTATCTGCAATAAGGGATGCACCATGCAGTTTCAACCATTCAATGCATTCCTCCAATCCTTCTGAATCCTTATCCTCACTTTCCTCATTTGTAGGTGTTATGTTGGTAAACCCCAGAATTTGAGCAACATATGAAACATGTATTGTGGGCCGATATGATCGGCACATGCAACTCACTGCCTTAAACCGCATCTTTTCAACATAAAGGTCTGCACAAATGTGAAAATACAATGAACCCAAACCTCCTTTTAATGTTATTATATACCTAAAAGTAAACATTATTCCACATGAGATGCTCACCCATAAGGCAGGTGCTTAAGTTGGGAGCTGTCTTATAGAGCCTGAAGAACATGACATAATTTCCTGAAGTGACAGCAGCTCGAACAGCAAGAGCATGTTTGACAGCCTCGTGCCTTTTTGTTTCAGCTGACAAACTACAACAAATTAACATTTCACGTCATATTTCAATGTAATGTGACACGTTCAGTAAACTCAAAGGGAAAGAATCACTCTGTCTTGATGGGATAATGGTATTCTACATGAAACAAAGAAGCCAAACTACACAACATAATTGATATTTTAATGTAATATTGCTACATGGGTCAGTGAACTAAAAGGGAAAGAGTCACTCCAACTCCATGGGAAAATGGTATTCTACATGCAGGAAAGATGGCTATCTAACTTTTATTTGCTTTTTGCTTAATTTCCTTAAGAAGGCTATGATAAGTATCATGGTTCACTGACATAAAGCTTCCATATATCATGGTTCAGAATTCAACAGGTGTGCCAGATACCCACAAAAACTCGAGAACACCCCATTCAAAACAGTCACACTGCTAGTCACAGCCTGAATATAGTTTTTCCAGTCTTTAAAAATGATTTTACAGCATTATGTGACTTTGTTAAAATCTCATCCAACAATATTGGGATTAAAGTAGGTCCTGTTGGATTTGACAATAAATTTTGAGTTCCAATAGATAAACTTTGACAGAGCATAGAACACACTCATCTACTCATGGGTCATGAGAGCATACTATCCATATGCTTAACATAAAGTCCACAGAAGAAGCCATATATATATATATATATATATATAGAAACGTTCTGAAGCGCATGTGCGCACTTTCCTTAAAGTGCGCACGTCTCTCCGTTCGCCACCGTATGGCGCCGGCGAGGGCGCGCCTTCACCCCAGCGGACTCCAGCAGCGTCCCCGACCACTTTCCCTCCCTAGCGAGTCAGTTCTTTTCCAGTTTTCTGGTGAGATCACCCAAAACTTCAAATAAAGTCAATCTTGGGTGATCTCGCTTGAAAACTGGAAAAGAACAGACTCGCCGGGGAAGGAAAGTGGTCGGGGACGCTGCTGGAGTCTTCTGGGGTGGAGGCGCGCCGTCGTCGGCGCCGGACGGTGGCGAACAGAGGGACGTGCGCACTTTAAGGAAAGTGCGCACGTGCGCTTCAGAACAGGCCTGATATATATATATATATATATATATATATTTACCAATATAAAATAACTAATTTCTAAAACCTAAATGGAAAGTGATCTTTCTTTTGTTACTGACCTTGCCATTGATGATAAGAGATCTCTGTTATTATTTGAGTGAAGGATAACACAAAGCAAGTTGTACGCAGAAAACTCCATATGACATCCCTCAATACCATCAGCATAGAGTGATTTCAACTGTGACTGGCACTGAACCACATGAAAGATACTTAATTGACACCACAGATCAAAAGAATATGAATAACTTCCATAGTAAAATTATTCCAATATTTGATTTTGTTCTGTTAAAATAAAATGAAAAAGAAATTCAGATCACACAAATTAACTGAAGTTATACACTTCTCAGTAAAGTACTTTAACCGTAGTTATGAATTGTAAATTGTCATCATCTTAAAATCGCTTCACTCCAGACACTGCTTAGAAAATGGTTTAAAAAACAACAAGGTTCACTAACCTGATTATATTCTGGCAGGTCTCCAACTTCCAATGCTAACCGAGCATGAGTTTCATACACCTGAACATGTAGAATGAATGATATGAGCATGCAAACAGAAATTTTACGAGGATTGGGTTTTAAAAGTTGTCAGTTGGTTTTGGCCTTTAACAGAACCTAAAAAGTCCTCTGTATTCAGGAAGGCCGCAAAACTTAACATGCATTATGTTTGAAAAACAAAATGATTATGGAACTGAAAAAGACATTATGAATTTTTTTTTAAATATATATATATATATACAACAAAAAATATTGAAGCTGACCCTAAAAGGGAAAAAAGAGCTTAGCTGACTTGATTTGAGTAAGTAGTCAACGGTGATTTAGGAAATAGGGTAGTAAGCCGGCACATAAAGATAGAGAGAATAGAGCACCCTATAATCAAATATAGGGAACAAAACGTATAAATATACCTTTACTGTTAAATGATTTCGAATTCGTTGCACTGTCAAATCCTGGCGAATGGACTTCAGCTGATCACATTTATATAGGTAATTCTTCTGGGAATTTTGTACCATAAGCAAAGCTTTTTCAAGAACATCCTCCGGCCGAACCTGTCAGACAGAAAAGATATTATTAGCAGAAAAGACGCATCCCATAAAAGTCCACCATTGAATTTAAATAGATCAACTCAGTGTTTGTAATGATAAATAACCAAAAGAAATGAAATGATTATATGAGTATTACAGTGGCAGGATCAGGTGCAGAAGTGAGGCGCAAATAACGTTTCTCAATTTCTTGGCAAGTCCCCTTGACAGTAAGAGAATCCCAGTCAATGTCTTCAACAGCCCTGCTAGCACCATCTTCAAAATTTTTGCTGAGCACCAAGGCATTAGCTCTTCTAGTATACAAGTTTCCAGCACCAGCATTTTTAGGTTTGAAATGATTATTATGTCCTCGATGGCTTTGCACTTTTTCGAAACGCTTAGATCGATGTTCACGTCTCTTTCTTTCTTCTGGTGAATCTGCAAGGGCCATTGCACCCGCGTAGTAGGCTGCTAATCCTTGATCCGGATCACTATCACTAGATGCATCACCATTCTCAGTAGTGCCTACCCCATCAGAAAGGCGCTGCCTCTTAAACGGCTTTTGTATTATCTTACTTGCACTTTTCTGCTCCAGCGAGGGAAACTTTGCATTATTCATATTATCATTCTTACTCCCAGGACCCCACACAAATGGCTGCAGAATTAAACACATGGTTTTCACTCCAAGCTTTAAATGTTTGCAAACTATCCCTATTCCAAGTTAAATTAAATTTTTAAGCAAATGTTGAGCATATGTAATGTGTATTGTGATATACACATCTATATTATCTCCTGGTCATCAGGTGACAATGAAATCTTTGGTTATCAGTGTCTCCATGTACATATAAGTAAATAACAGTAAAGGAATATTGCTTTCTAAAGTTGTATTTCACTCCCAAAGAAAACCTCTTCTTCTTCTTTTTTTATTTATTTATTTTTTTTAATTTTTTTAAGGAAACTTGATAAGTACCTTTCTCTCCTTATCATTCAAATGTCCCCAAGCAGCATAGTTTAGACCACTGCCATTTACAGAGGCTGGCCTCACAGCGGACTTCTCTGACTTCTCCTCTGGTAAAGGTTCCCATCTACTCTTGGGCCGTCTGCTTGGACTTCTTTTAAGCTTTGCCAATGATGAAACAAGGTCTGAAGAATTTAACCTGCTAAACAACAAGACACTTGAGAATCAACAGCTACAAGCTAAGATGCATAACATCAGACTTCAGATAACCATGTACTGAAGAAGCTCCCTGAACTAAATCTGTGTTTGATTTGGTTCTAAAAAGATAACAATGTACTGAATACAATGAAATATTTAATAATTTCACACACTCCAGATACAGGAAAAAAAGAGATACAGATTTCAAAATAGAAAAGCAATCCCCAGAGAGATCAATTATGAACATACAAACCCAGAGAGAGAGAGAGAGAGAGAGAGAGAGAGTACTCTTTATTTGTAGCATCTTCATTTGGGAGGGGAAAAAGAGGCTCAGTATCCCAGTCTCGTGTGTAAAGAGTGCTATCGGCTGTTGCCTTGGTGATGATCTGATAAAAATGTTTGGGACCATTATACATCATATACATCTGTATCTAAAAATATATACCCATAGAGAAGCATGAAATATAATCTTCTGCATACATAGCACACATGAAACTAACACAGATTTAGGCAGCAAACAACAGAAAAGACAAGTTTCATCAGTACAATGACCCAAACCCAAACACTTCCTTGAACCACAGATATCAAACTGCTGTGTAGCAGTAAATAAGGATGATGGGAGACAGAACTCTACATAAGACGAAAACCAATTCTCAAAGTTATAATTTCAGTTAGTCACATTAGTAATTTATTTTATAATCTTGCGGGGTACGGAAGTAGCTTGAAGTTCAAGGATTATTGGAAAATACAAACAAGTTACATCTTGCAGACATTAGATCAAAGAAGTGCAAATGGGTGTATATTATGGAGTTCATCATTCTCATCAGAACCTATTGCGTAATAGTTGCTAAGGGCAGACACAACAAAGCCAAGAGTCAATCGTAAAAAGAAACTGCAAGAGAGCATAAACATGTACATATGATTGCATCCTTGGCATTTGCATATATTATCCCTGAGCTTACCTCCTTCATGACAACCTGACAGGCAGCCATCTGATTATCATCTTTACAGCGAGCCAAAGCTCTTTCAACGTAACCACGCAGTGACTTGGGGAACATACCAGTCTGCAGATGACCAAAACAAAAGAAATGTTATAGTACAAAGTATCAAGTCAACTACTATCCAGCAGCTTCTACATAGTAATACAACATTACAGAAAGTACAAACATGTGCAATGCACCTAAACAACACCAAGATTTGATATTTCGTGAACAACCACAAGTCTTTATATTTCATAATAATATATGCTTACTCTGGTATCCTTCAGTTACTGCTACTTCAAGAACATATTCTATATAATTACTATCAGAAACATTATGATGTAAACCCTTAAAAACTATCTCATGTTATTTCTGACTAGGTCAATTATTTCGTGTTCACATATTGTAATTTCAAATAGATTCTGTTGGTGAGGAGTAACTACTTTGCCCTCATGAGCAGACTAACTGCCCCCTTTCAATGCTTATTATTTGTGTGGCCATATGCTGCTCCATCAAAATACAATTTGGAGTACCTTACTTCTAAAAAATTGTTGCACATGCTTGCATATGCCATTTACAAGGCAATAATCTTATGTGGCTTTAACCATGCAGCTTAATGACAGTTCTTTTGAGAACCTGATCGCAAGCATATTTACAAGGCACACAAACCTATTTCATATGGAGTCTACAAGAAAATCACTGGATCCTGATATTTAGAAAGGCTATAGAAAAGGCGGAAGATATACCTTCAGTAGAGAATCAGCACTAGCACTGGATGGCACCTTATCGACTGGTTTTGGCAGTGAAACACTGATGTAAGCAGGTTTTACTGCTGGACTGGTCATATTTATATCCTTTTCAGTTTTTCGTAAACCCACAGTTATACTTGAAGTGATTCTAGGGTTTGTTGGAATCTGCAGTTTGTTTGCTCTTTGTGCATCTATTGATGGAACAGCTTGTGAAGGTGTTTGGTAACTATGAGACACATACGGTGGCTGAGAAGCAGGAGGATACTGAATGCTTGATGCTTGAGAAGTTGTAGCTTTCTGTTGGTCCTCAAAGCTATCATAAGAATTTTTTTGATCCAAAGGCTTTGGAAATTGTGCTTGATTAGGAGATATATGTTGAATTTGAGATTGCGAAGTAGGAGCCACATGATTCCAGTAAGCATCATGAGCACCACCAACTACAGCACCAGACTGAGAAACCAGAAAATCAGAACAGTAATTTTACTTACCAAATGGTACTATCAACCACTAAAAAGCATGACCAAAAAGAGTGATCAAGAGCATTATAGAGGCCATAAATAAAGAAATCTTTCTAAAGCAATGATCATGAACCCTTTGGCATCAAAACAAAAATCAGATCCATGACATGAAATACAGCATCAAAGGCTGTAACAGGGCTCTTCTTGTGAAAAGAAACATATCTAGAGAAGAAACTAATTGCTCTAAAACAGAAAATCGCAAGTTCTGGAGTAACAACAAACAACCAATATACTGTAAATATTGGGAAAAAAGCCTATCACAAAGAAGAACAAGATGAGACCATCCTTACTAAAATGAATCAGAAACTAAACATTTACACTGCTTGTACGCCAGAGGACCATAAAAAAAAAGGTGATTTTTATTATAAAAAAATTACACATGCAAGATGCCAGAAGACCCGAGACAATTAAATACAATTTGTATAACCACTGAATTTCGAGTTGATAATGATCAAAATTATGCACTAATTCTTTCTAAATATGCTAGTCACATCATTGTTATCAAGCATAGCAACATCCGAGACCACATAAACGTTTTCTGAACCCTCACGAAAGAAATGCAAACCTGCACTGATGGTAATTGAGATGAACTAGATTCTGGCCTCCATGAAGGAGTGTATGAAGGTGGTGGCTGGTTGACTGAGGTTTGATACCCAGTGGTAACACCTGGAACAGGACATCCCACATTATGTGTACTAGTAACAGACAAGTTCTCAGTCCCAGGAGCACAACTGACTTCTGTTTGATTGTAATAATCTGCCCATTGGTTATATTGCTGCTGATAATTTTGTGGGGTTGAAGTTGTAGGAGCAGAACTATATACACCAGGAGCTTCTGGAGTGTAAGGTGCATACTGTTGAGAGGTATAGTTTGCATAATTTCCACCATTCCAAGCGGTGGTCTGATTAGTCTGATTAGTGTAACCGCTACTTGCATAGCCTCCAGCAGTCTGATAATCAGCAGGATTGTAGTAAGTGCTTGAATAACTTGCAGACCCAGCATAAGACCCTGCATTCTGAAATGAGGAAATAGGCTGATAAGGAGCACCTGTATTTTGATATGCTCCTACGGGTTGTGAGTAGGACTGGTTGGGTTGCTGCTGATAGTTGTTATAGTAACCTTGGTATCCTGTACTTCCATAACCATACGGATCGGCAGGTTTAGGGTATGATGCGTAGCTACTGTAATCTTGCGGTGCATTCACTGTTCCCAAACTGGGCGTACTACTGCCAGGCGGCTGTGTATGATGATTGTATTGATACGTTGTTTGCGAATGAACCCCATTATTTGTGGAGCCATTCTCCACCCGATGAGTTGGCCATGCTGACACTTCCGCCCCACTTGTTGACGGATAAGACGCTTCTGCCACACTTGATGACGGATAATACGAGGGCGCCTGTCCTTGGTTCCCATTAGCTACATGGCGATTCTAAAACAAAACAAAAAACAAAAACTCGTGTTACTCCACGTTGACGCAGTACATTACTCAACTAAAACTCATATTACATGAGCCTAGCAGATGAACTTAAAAATGGCATCATGAAGTCGTAGATGTATTGGGGCAAATGAAGCAGGGGAACATAGATTACTCGCTAAGCTAATAACTTGTCCCACCAAACAAATCACTTAGCAACTAAGAATAACACATCGAAACACAAATTGTTTATGCTAAACTAAACCAAGGGGCCTCAACAAAATTGAAACAAAAATCGTAAACACAGAGATCACAAACTAAAACAAAGCAGAGTGAAAACAGAATTCAAAAACAAAATGCTTGCTTGCTTGCTTGATTGATTGATTGAAAGAGAAGGAGTTGTTCTCACCTCAATTGAATTGGGGTCGACAGTAGCAATGGTCTGAGTATTGCCTCCTTGGTTCATCATCATCTTTATAACATGCTGCACACCAAAATTTAAACACTATCAAATCCAAGAACCACACAAAAACCCTAAATCAGCTGCGGATTGCAGAATTTCAAAGCTTTTACCTTCAAATCAAAACGCGCTGTAATCGTTCGTTGATCGAGTTTCGCCGAACGCGATTAACAATATCGTGAGCCAATTCAAACCAGACTGAGATCAACAACAACAAGGAACACAAAAATGGAGATTTTACTAGAGAGACCTAATTATGATAGCAACAACAAAAAAATTGTAAAAATTATGATAAATTGTCAAATTGAATAGAGAGGCGAATTGGGCGAGGACAGCGATAGAGATATGCAGATGGAATTTCTGGAGAGATGAAGAAGAAGAAGAAGAAGAAGAGGAGGGTGGTCTAGGTCGGGTCGTGTTTGCGGGTTAAAGAAGAAGAAGACGACTTGTAATGTTTGGCGGTAGACCGGGATTAATTACTTTCATCTCCTTTTAACCAAACTTTAACCGACCGTTTGTTCACCGTTGTGAGAATGACCAAATTACCCTTTCCCCTGCCTTTGTGCCTAGGAGCCTGGTCCCCGTTGGATTTAAGCCAAAACTAAAGGCTCTTTTGTTGATGTTAATCAAGGTCGATCAAATTATTTTATAAAATGTTCATAGTCTGTCAGCTTATTTTATTTGTCTTTTTCAAAAAAAATGGTCAATCAAATTATAAATTAGGACACTCAAATCTTTATTTTTTGTAATAGTCTTTATAGGACATCAGTAAATTGGTTATCATTTTTATATGTTGGTAGAATATATGACGAATACAGTTTTTATTTTAAAAAAATATACAAGATTACAAGCTAGTTGGTATATTTACATCGATGAATCTCCCATTATTAAGTTGGGGGCCTTAAATTTGGCTTTGGCTTGAATTAAACATAGTGGGATAAAAATGTACCTACGAATTTTCCTTATCTATTTTCCTACTTGTCTTCATGATTGTAAATGTGTTTTTGACCATATGAACTTTGGGTTTAGTTTTAAACAATGCCAGCATTTTCATAGCTGATCATGGACCTTCATATCCACGAACTAGGCAATCTTCTGTTTTTTGATTGAAACTAGGTGTTATTTTGTTAGTATGATTGTATTAGTTACATGCCAGGGTCATATGCATCCTTTGATTCCTTTATTCGTCTCTTGAACCAAATCAATAATCTGAAAGCAATACTTCTCAGTTATTGGAGCTCTTTCATATTGCATTTATTTCAGTTCTTCTCTGGTTTATCCATGAGACTCCTCAAAAAACAATCAGGTCACTTTTTCAGAAACTCGGAAATTTATAGTTACGAATCAATGATGGTCGTTCATGATGCTCGTAGTTGGAGGGTTTAACATCTATACTGCTGCTGATATAATTGAGATGTAACTCATACCCAGAACACCAAAAATCCCGACGAGTCCATCACCAGTAACAAGCCTTTCTTGTTCACAGTATAACACAAATGGAAGAACTGTCTTCATCAGTGCAACAAATTCCCAAGTAGCTGATTTGAGTCCCCAACAATAACAACAAAAAACCAGTAATGCAGCAGGCAGTAAAATCACCAGAAGTGTAAACATAGGCCGAGTAACAACCCCAGGAAATGAAGAAAAAGCATCTTTTTCTGTTCTTATATTATATATGCAACTAAACCAAATGATGCTTTATGCAAACAAATATCACATAGAGAGATTATACTCCAACACTGCATTAGTCATCCAACAACTTCTTCAGCAGTCCATGAACATTTTACTGATTTTAGGAGAGAAATGCCAACAGCTAAGCCACTAAGGTGGTTTTAAGAAAACCCAGAACTTGATGGCTTAACACATTATGATTGAAACAGAAGAAAAAATGGAGCCTCACTTGTTTTCGTCCAGATCAATATCGTTTAGTCCATAAGAGAATAGAAACTTGAGCTATAGTTATAAACCATATCAGTAGCTCCAATAATCTGTTCTTGCCATGGTTCAATCGCTGCAGATCAGATGACAAAGGTTCAATGGCAATTTTCAGCAGCATGGAATGAATTACGTCAACAGGCTGCTCATTCAGGTCACAGAGTACACTGGAGCTTTTTGGTCTAAATACGAAAGTGATGAGAGTTCCCAACAAGCATGAAACTCCAATGAAGCATTTAGATAACCAACTCCACAAGACCATATGACAGTACAGACTTGCTCAAGAAACTTGGGCACTATGGTGAACTTCATGGAGAATTAATCACCATAATACCAGGCACAACCTATTTACATGGTAGACAATCAAGCAAGTTGTATGGCATCCAGTCTTCATAACATAGAATTGCAAAACCCAGCTGGCCTGGGAAGACTAGTCTCCAAATGACTGCCGAATCAAAGGTCATCATAGAAGCAAAATCAAAACCTTTTTCTCTTCGCTTGTGAGATATCATCAAAACCACTATTATTCCATGGCTGTCCATCGTTCCTGAAATTTCCTTCCTGATCTTCAATGCTTCTCATTCTTCTAGGTGCATTTCCTGGCCTGTTCTTTATCCTTCTGTCAATATCTTTGTCCCTCAAATTGCCTCTTTCTCTTTCCTGGAACTCAGTTTCACCATCTGGACAGAACCGGAAAGGCCTACGGCCATCCTCTGTGTTAACTTGAAATGTCTCTTCATCAGCATTGTTATAAGGAGGCCTAAATGTACGTACAGGTCCACGTCTCTCACCAAACCTTCTCCTCTCATCACCATTTCCATCACCACTGAGTTCATGCACCCGACCGGAATGCATAGGCCCGCCACCCGCGAAAAACTCATTATTGTCTGCCCTCTCTCGAGGATCTATGACATCAAACCTTCTGTTTCTAAGTAAAACACGGGAAGGACTCCGGTGGATGCCACACCTTTGAAGACCACGATCTCTTCCGGTATCCATATCCCTCAACTCATTTGCAGGATTTCTTCTGACAACCATCTCTCCGGTAAAAGACGCCCCATCAGGGGATCTAAACCTCTCCATCCTGTAATGTGGTCGATGTTCTCCAGGCCCACCAAATCCATCGGGGGACCTTCCTCTAGGAGATGACCATGGCCCAGGAGAACGAGTTCTGGTCCTTATTGGAGACTTTGAACGAATTCGAAACCCTCTCCTCTGAACAAAAGAATAGGTCCTATTTCCTCGCCCTCGTCCAAACTGACCATCTCCCTCATATGAAGGTTGGGTACGATTGAACATGGGATCTACAGAATCAACTGGAAATCCTCTCATAAGCTTCTCACTATGCCTTGTCCCAACCAGATCTGAAGTATCTTCATCAATGCATCTACTTGGGCAAAAAGTTCTCTGATTCCCACGAGACACATGAACAATATGTTCACCAACGGGAGACCGTCTTCTTGAGGGTATACGGTGGTTAATTGGTCCATCATTGGAAAGCTTCCTCCCTCCACGGCCATCAAATGCAGCATCTGAAGCCATACTAAAATTATTATATTCAAGGTCAGATACATCATTTACATATTTATATCTTGGAATACGGTACTTCGTTTGATTGTAATAATGCTCTGCTGCAAGGTAACGGTCAGAACCCCGATCACCACGGTCATTCATCCTCCCTCTACTACCTCTAAAATTCACTCTAGAATTCCTCCATGACTGATCTTGGAACCGTTCCCTTGGAAATCTGTACATATCATCAACATATGTTTCCCCTCTGAAAGTAATGAAGGCAGAATTAGATTACATATAAAGTATTAACCCCACAAATTAAAAATACAATGGGATGTAACGAGAGAAAAATTATCACCTCCCTCGAGGATGTAGTTGTTCGTCATCTGCCGTTAGATCAGATAACATTTCTGTTCCAACTCTTGATGGAACTGACTGGCCTGGAATTGATAGCGATCTGCACGGAGAACCATTTAAAGATCTAGGCAAAGTTATAATCCGGCTCCGCAGTCCTCCATTACCCGTATCCTTAGTCCCATTATCACCACTACCAGAAGTTTTAGACAAAGTTAATTCACTTGTATGTACAGGTTCAGTTTTATTAATATTCAGCTCAGTATCTAGAGCAGTAGCTACTGCAGTTCCCTGGATTTCTACAGTGACCTGCTCCGAGGATAACGCTGCATCCTGACACATATGAGAATCTCTCATCCCAGGTTGATCATTGAGGGGCTCTGTTGTCACAGTGCTGATGGACCCTTTCAAGCCCTCAGAGCTCGTTAGCTTTTCATCAAACAATGGTTCTTGCAAGCACACTTCATTATCACATCCCTTGGCAGATTTACTACTGATATTTACATCTTCATCATTGTTGTTGCTTGTTCCAGCAAGATTGTCTGTTTTGATGTCTTTTGCCTCAGCATGGCATGAAGTATGATGAACAATATTAACAGGACCCGCACATTCTGTCCTTTCATGTTTAAAATCATCATGATTGGCATTTTCCACTTGTCTTGCCTCACACATGAGCTCATCCTGGACTGCTGCACCCAGAAGTGAATCTCTGACCTCACCATCTTCATAGTCCTCAGCTTTACCTTCTTGTTTAGTCTGAATAGCAGTATCTATAATATGATTACCATCTGATTCATAATCAGTGCCATAAGAATCTTCAAGCATATCTGTTGAAATATTTAACTTTTCCTCATCACTGGTTCCACCACTCCCGCGTGAATCAAGGGGTTGAATATTCATCAATTTCAATTTACGACTCGGACTATCAATCTTGTCTTCTTTGGTTCGCAAGATGATTACCTTACTATCATGGCCAAGGGATATAGCAACTTTCTCATTGCTTTGACAAGCTTCGTGAGACAGTTTTCCAATAGAGTCTCCTGAACTGTTCAGCACATCCTGAGTCACAGTCGATTCTAACAAAGAAGGCTTCCTGGTCAACTCTGTCAAACAAGAAGGCATTCCAGCAGATATCCCTGCAGCAACAGGCAATTTCATGCCAAAAGAATGATCATCCCGACCATTTAAATGTTTATCCAGTTGGACTGCTTTCCCTTTGGTTGACTTGCCCATGCCTTGATTAAGCTCAATAGCCGGTTCAGATTTTATGGATCTAGGATCAATTAATTTTTGGGCGCTCACATTTGAGGACTTAACAGCTCCAACAATGGAACGCTCAACTACTCCAGGCTTTCCTGCTCTAATATTTAATGGCCCCATACTACTGGGTTCCTGTTTGACCCTCTCATCAAATGGCTCTGGTTTCACAGTTATATGATTACCCAAGTTTAGATTGCTAGTTGGCCCTGCCACCCTAGTTAAGTTTGCAGAGCCCCTCCTATCCAAATCAAATCCAATGGATGAACTAGGACCTTGACACAGGTTTGGCGGTGAGCAAGAACTAAGGCGTAAAAGAAGAGAGTCATTGGACTTACATTTCTGGCTACCTAGTTTGGACAACATGGTCAAATTAGTTCTTATATGATTCTCAGCAATACTCTGTCTTTCTGAGCTAACACCACCTTCAATCATCCCAATTGAGCTAACAGCATGTGCCCCACCTTTTGCATTGTTCCGATCAACAGATACTGGAGCATCATTAACAGAATCTTCCCATGCATCCATTGGTGTATTCAAATCCCAGTTTTCTCTACATGATTGCATCTGGGCACCATGGACTTTCAGATCTCTGACATTACTTTTGCAGTGGCTACTGATTTTCTCTTCACTTAAAGACAAACTCAGGGAAAGAGGTTCAGACTTATCCCGACTCGGGTGACTCACACCATTGTCACCCTTTTGGCATGTCAAAGCTGGAAAAATATGTTCCTTCAAAGATAATGATAATTCGGTTCTCTCAGCAGTAGCAGGCATCACTTCTTCACATTTCACTACCGCTAAGCGTTTGTCATGCATAATATCCTTACTTAAACTAGATACAGGAGCTTCGGTTGGTCTCAAATTCAACTCATTTCTCCCTACAGTCATCTGTGGTACAGGATTATCAGCCATCACCAACTTCCCTTTCCTCTGCAGCTCTTCTGAAGAAGACAAATGAACTCTATGGCTAGGCTGTTCAACTTTGACCCTAACGATATCATCATTTCCTTGCACCATATTAACATTTTGGACATCAGAGCTTCCTTTTCTATCATCAGATTCAGGAACTTTGGTTGCATCAGAAATTCCAGAACTAGTAGCAACACTGGCATGTGAAGTAGTCGACCCCTCAGGTTGACCAGATTGTTCCTTTGGTGCTGAATCCGTTTTTGAAGGGGGGAAAGATGGTTCTTCAGGTAGGGGTGAAGGAGGTCTCATCATTGGAAACCTCCTTTTCTTGATAGGAATACCTGCAATATAATCACTAGATTTCCAGCTAACGGGTTTGACCCCAGTCTGCCAATAGAATATATAATTAATCAATAGTCAGAATAAACAACAAATTTGGACAAGACTAATTTCAGTTGGCAGTAATTCAGAAAGAAGTTAACACCTCTTCATTTCCTGAAACCGGCATGACTCCAAGTTTTCACAACCTTAATATCACTGTTCTCTCTGTCTATAAATAACGCGAATTTGCAATTCACAAGATCTCGCTATGATTTGGAAGAAACTCTAACCACTTGCAGTGCTACGATATGTGCAGCTATCACTCCTATTTTCTACTACCAAATTCAGTAAGCTTGAAAGATAATACAGAACCTCTCGGTGCAGTCTAGCTATCACACTCAAACCAGTACACAGAAACCTGCAAAAAAAAAATCCATTGAAGAAATATTAATGAAACCGATTCCACCCAGTCAACACCATAAACTAATCAGGTAATGATCATTCAAACACTGCGAAGGAAACAAACAACATGAAGAAGCAAGTAAAACACAAGCCCATCGGTCATACAAGATCAAAAAACAGATTTTACTTATTGATCACACAAAACTAAGAAACACAGAGACTGTGATCAAATTTTCAAACTTTTTCGACCAAAAAGAATCCATTTTCCAACTTTAAAGTAAATCCGAGCATAATTAAGCTTAAACGAAAAATTCCAAAAGCCTCAGTAGAAACGCAGAAGTGCTTAATTTAAAGCTGTTTCCGCAATAAATGCTATTTCCAGCCAGTTCAAACCGACTTTTGCAACCAAAAACATCGAATCCACACAAAAAACAACTCCACCGCCAAAACCAGACTCCGATCGCCGCAAAGGCGAATCAGATCGCAACACCAAAACCGCAACCTGGAAAAGTGACCAAAAACAATACAGAAGCTTCCGGGGTTTTACCTGATAACCAAAAAGCTAACAACGACGACGACGACGCGGTGTTGACGAAACACAGACGAAGAAGAAAAAAGGAAGCTAAATAGAGCGCGGTTTCGGTGAAGCTTGGAGGCGGTTATGAGCAAAAAAAAAAAGGAAGAAGATGGAGGAGAATCTAATCTGGTTTCCCACACAGTAATTTAGGGTTTGGGCAAATTTGAGAGAAAGGACTAGACTTTTGCTTTTATTCCTATAAGAGATAGCGGTGGTGCTCATTTGATTTTTGATTATTTTTTTATATATTTTGTAATGATGATGGACCCAGCTAGAGACTTGGTTTGGTTTGGATTGTCCAGAACCTTCCCTGTGAACTAGAAGAAAGAAACACGTAATGTGGGTGATGCTGTTTCTCGTGTCTTCTGCTTTGGCATTTTCCTCTCAGGAAAGTTAGTTGAGAACGAGAATCACTTCTTCTTGTTCTGCTTTCTTTTCTTTTCTTTTCTTTTCTTTTTTTTGGTGGATTTATATTTTAATGATGATGAAAAAAGAAAGAAAAGAATAAGAGGTAGAGGACTATATAGCTAAAGCTAAACTTGTGAGCGTTTATGTGGGGGTGTGAAAGTTTTAGTAGGGAGCTATAAATATTTTCTTACCATTCTAGCACTGTGTATAAAAATGTCTTGTTTACTAATAATGTGTAGTTTTGCGGTAAGAAAATGTACAACACGGAAAGTTATTTTTGAAATGTTGAAAGTACGTTCTTTTTTTATGAAATTTTTTATTATTTTACATTTCAATTTTCTCTTCCGATGATTATTTTATTTTTTCTCTATCATTTGTTGACAAAACTCAAATACTAAATCGTCATCCGTGACGAAGGCTCTAAAACTAGAAAATGGAGCCTGCACAATATGGAGGAAAATGACAGCAAGACAAATCAACCCAAACCAAGTTATGGTTGTAGGCTTGAAGCTGATTAATTTAGTGATTAGTGTTTTCTTAGTCCTACTATAAATATGCTTATTTACTGTCCGTATTTAACCATAGATGAAAGTTTCCTAGAAAATGAAAAATCTCCAATATTCTTGCCCCACCTGTGACTCCACATCTAAAACACATCATGCTCATCACTTTAATTATTCATTGGACACATCACAATTCACATGCAAACTTTTCAAACCAGCGAGTGGACAATCACTTTCAGCTGTCACTTTGCCACGATACAAAGCAAGACTAAAATTAATTAATAATAAAAAATTTGAACAAAAATAAAAAGAAAATCCCAATAAACCTAGAAAAGAATGATACTTCCTAGTTCCCAGCCCAATGAATAATCATCGTGGCCCAAAATGCAAAGGTCCAACCCAACAGAGTTCTGCATATGCATAACGAAAACAAACAACAAAATTGCCAAAACAAACAACTATTTCCGATCAAACACAACCATTTCCATTAATTACAACACCACCACATACCAAGAACCCTAACAAGTTCTTCAACTCCTAAACAAAACTATAACACATCCCTAAACCCCATATTTCTTGACAGCAAGACTTGTCAGGACCCCAAACCACTCTAGCCACCAAACCCATAGAGAGTCCTGCCCTGCCTCTTCAACGCATACACCACATCCATGGCGGTCACAGTCTTGCGGCGAGCGTGCTCGGTGTAGGTCACGGCGTCTCTGATCACATTCTCCAGAAAAATCTTGAGCACGCCTCTTGTCTCCTCGTAAATCAAACCACTGATTCGCTTGACTCCTCCTCTGCGAGCCAACCGACGTATGGCTGGCTTAGTGATACCCTGAATATTGTCGCGGAGGACCTTGCGGTGTCGTTTCGCTCCTCCCTTTCCCAGTCCCTTGCCTCCCTTTCCACGCCCAGACATTGTCAATTCAACCTAAGATCTCTGATTCTGAACAAAACCAAAACAATTCAAATCAATCACAAATATTCAAAATCCAGAAAATTGAAATCGTAACAAGAACTGTAATTTCAATATTAAGCTATAGATCTAGTGGAATTTGGGGATTTCTGTTTGCTGTTGTTCATTTTTTTTATAACTAAACAGAAATCGAAGCATGATTTCACAGATTTAAACTAATAGAGCAATGGACCTAATTATGAAATCCCTCAATTTTGAAATTTGAGGAAATTTGATACTGAGAGACCTAGATTGAAATTCAACAGACGGGTAGCAAAAGCTAAACAAATATGAGTGAAATTGAAGAAAGAAACGGAAAACGAATCGCGAGAAATTTAGAGAAGAAGGCGAACCAGAATATCGGAGAGGTTGTATTGGTTGTGTAGAATGAAGGGTCTGTAACTCTGTGTTTATATACATAAACTCAGGGGGAGAAGACAACGATATGTGGTTGTGGTTCTTCGGAGAGTCATTCAATGGACGGCTGCGATTGTTTGTTTCGGCTTCACTTGGATCGGTGACCTGGCAAAACAAAAGGGCGCTTATCTGAGATTTGAAAACTTTTCGCGGCCCGCCCTTTTGTTAGACATTCCCACTAATCCGCAATTAGTCTAATTTCTCACAATTTCTTAATTTTCGCCAAAAGAAGTTATTTTGCAAATATATTTTTTTCGAGGAATTTAATTTGCTTATCACAACATCATCTTTTCTAAAAACGAAAATTAACAAAAGCTCTTATCGCACCTCATTTTTACATATATTAGTGAGATTTGAATACATGATCATGGTTTTTAAAATAGTTAATCATTCAAATCATCGTTCATCGTTTAAACCATTTTGGCTAAGTTTGGCATTGAAGTTAAAATAATCAAATGGTGCAAAAAAACTCAACTAGAAATAAGCAGTCTCTTACCTACTTTCAAGAACCTACGTTTATTGGACTATTATGGTGAAGAAGAAAAAAACTGGTTATTGTTCTTACCAGACAAGTTTTAAATTTTGAAAAATAAAAATAAGCTGATTTATCTATAAAAACATAATACTAAACTGGGCCGTCATTTCTTGTAACATCCATTCAAAACCATAACCACATTTTTTTTATACCATGTAAAGTGAAAGGTTAGAACTCACTTTCTTTAGCTAAGTGATGTTAACAAAAGTTGAAAGATCTAACTGAGAATATGTTTAAATGGTGCTGAAGTGCGACTTGTATTTAGCAGCTACACTCTTCAAGGCCTTCGCGGTGATAATTAACATGGTGGTGTTCTCATCCTCCCCCGATTGACCGTAGCGGGTGGACAATGGCCGGAAAAGACACATCTAATACTCATTCCAAAGGTTATTGACCATAATATTCCCTTGCATAACAGATAAATTCTACAAAACCGTTTTCACTTCTGAAAGATCCCATGGTGATAAAGTAGATGGATTTAAGTGGTGCATTGTTTTCAATGCAAAATTCGTTTGAATTAAATATAACATGAGCCGAAACTTCCTTAAGATGCTGAAATAGCTCTTTCAACACTTCTTCATCTATATCTCGAAGTTTTGGTACCTATATTATATCAAATATAAGTCAATATTAAAAATTGTATTAGATATTAAAAACGGTTTCCTAAGTGATTTTCACATTAGGAAACAATGGTTGCTAACTTGATATGCCTATGTTTTTTGAGAAAATAGACAATTTCATTAACTTGTCAACCGCCAGAAGACGCTTACATGAGTTACATCAATTTGCCTATTTGTGACCAATAAGTATGCACTACCAGAAGAAAGGTTTTAGCCGACGAAAAAAAAAAACCAAGCCGACGAAGCATTTTTTCGTCGGATAAAGTGGGCTTTAGCCGACGAAATTTTCTTTCGTCGGCTAAGGTAAATTTTCGTCGGCTATGAAGTCCACTTTAGCCGACAAAATTTTATTTCGTCCGCTATTTTAAATTTTCGTCGGCTATGGTAAATTTTAGCCGACGAAATAATTTTTCGTCGGGTAAAGTTCAAAAACTATGGCCGACGAAATATTTAAAAGTTTAGCCGACGAAATTCATAGTCGTCGGCTAAAGTGCTTTATATTTGCAGATCTGGGCAGCAGCAGCAAGATAAAAAGGGGAAAAAATGGGAGAAGAAAAAAGGGAAGAAAAAGTTTGGGTGTTATCGAAATCTGTCCATAATCAGTTTGTTGAGCCATATATAGGTACGTATATGTATATATATGTTGATTAATTGAGTTTTATTTGAGTTGATCGATTTTAATTAGTGTGATTAATTGAGTTTATTGATTTTGATTTTGATTGAGTTGATTAATTTTGAGTACGTTGAATGTATATATATATATATATGTGTTGATGATTTGAATTGATAATATATATGAATTAATTTGTTGTTAATAAATAGTAGATATATATATATATATGTTAATATTAATTTATAATATTATTGTGTTGATATGGTATGAAGTTGTTGATGATATATATGAGTTCATGATGATAATTTTGTAATTAATTAGTTGTAGTACGTACGTAGAATATATATATATACTAAATGAATTGAGATTTTATATATGGCATGAAATTTTATTAATAATTAGCTAGCAGCGTTATAAATATTTATATATATATATATATATATTTTGTTATATTTTCAGGATATGGATAAGAGTTGGATTTCGCTTCCAAAATGGGACAAAAGATACGGTGCATGAGTTATGAGTTTTATAGAATATGCGCTGGATAATGCTAACGGGAATACAATTTTCTATTGCCCGTGCACGAAATGTCAGTGTCGCAGCGATATGTATCGATTTCTCATTGAATAAGTATGGCAGCACCTGAGGAGTAACGGGTTTTGGGAGAAGTACACATCTTGGTTATATCACAGTGAAACATCATCAGGGAGTCCGCATGATCATGACCAATTTTCCGAGACGGGCAGTGCTAGTACATCCAACGATCCAACAACGACATTCATCAACGACATGTTTCCTTATGAGAGCGGTGTATGCGCTCAAGGACAGTATATGTCTGCCCCGGTGCAGCCCTTCCCTAGAGCTGTGAACACTGCTGGTATTGAAAAGTACAACAAACTGCTTGTTTCCAACAGACCCCTGTGTACCCCGGTTGTCAGAAGACCGTTCTTGAAAGTGTGATGGACGTAATGAAGATTAAAGTTGAGACAAAATCGACCGTGAAGGCTGTTGATGAGTATCTACAGTACACTGCTTTGATGCTGCCCAACGGTCATCGTCTTCCTACCACTCATCGGAAGGTCCGATGTATCCTGAAAGATCTTGGGCTTTCCTACATCAAGATCCATGCATGCAGATATGACTGCGTTCTCTTTTGGGGTACAGATCCAGAAGGGAATGACCTTGGTGGCCTTGACGCATGTCCGGTATGTCACACTGACAGATATAAGCTGACTCCTGCAGGCAACAGGAAACCTGTAAAGGTACTTCGGTATTTCCCTTTGATGGATAGGTTGGAGCGGTTGTACATGTTTTCACACACGGCCGAAGCGATGAGATGGCACGCTGATAGGGAATTGCATGACGAAGATACCCTTATACACCCTGCTGACGGGGAGGCTTGGAAGCATATAGACAGGGAGTTTCCTCATTTTGCGTCAGAGGTCCGAAATGTGAGGCTCGGGCTCTCATCCGACGGGTTCAACCCTTTTGGCAACATGAGTCTGCAATACAGTATATGGCCGGTGATTTTGGTACCGTACAACCTTCCCCAATGGATGTGCATGAAGAAGGAATACAATATGTTGAGTTTGTTGATTCCGGGGCCCGGTTATCCGGGGAAGTGTCTCGATGTGTACTTGAGACATTTGATTGAAGAGCTTAAATTTTTGTGGGACGTTGGTCATCCCACTTATGTCAAGTACACGCACGAGATGTTCCAGATGCATGTCATGGTTGTTGGTACCATCAGTGATTTTCCTGCCCGTGGGATGTTGTCGGGCAACGTTGTTAGGGGATACAAGGCTTGTTCAGAGTGCCTTAGCGATGAGAGGAGCAACAGTCATTGCAACAAGATATGCAGATTGGGTCACCGTGCTTTCCTTCCATATGATCACGAATGACGGTTCGATGACAAGACATTTGATGGGACCGTAGAACACGGTGTGCCTCCCAGAAGATGGACGGGGGAAGAAATTTTAGCGGTGCTTAATGAGTACGATTTTGGGCAGTTCAGCAATCATCCCAACATTGTGGCAGCAATACCTGAAAGACCCGATAGGTACAAATTCTGGACACATAAGAGCATATTCTGGGAACTCCCATACTAGAGTAAGTTGTTGATCAGGCACTACCTGGATGTGATGCACATAGAAAAGAATGTGTACGACAGTGTGGTGGGCACAGTGATGAACTTGGAGGGGAAGACGAAAGACGGTCCTAAGGCACGCATTGATCTAAAAAAATGCGGAATAAGAAGACATTTGTGGTTGAAAGAAGGGAAGAAAAAAATGCCTCAAGCTCCTTACACCGTGAAGCCTGACTAGAAGAACCTAATTTTCAGGTGGATGAGTTGTGTGAAGTATCCTTCAGGCTATGCCGGAAATATAGCCCGGTGTGTCAACTTCCGGGACAATAAGATGTACGGGTTGAAGAGTCATGACTGTCATATCCTGCTACAACATCTCTTCCCTGTTTTCATCGACCGTTCCTTCCCCGTCAGGTGGTGGAGCCGTTAGTAGCGTTGGGAAGATTTTTCCAGAAGTTATGCACACGGGAAGCGTCTCGATGTGACCTCCGGGAAATGCAAGATGACATTATTTATATCATGTGTAAATTTGAGAGGATATTTCCTCCAAATTTTTTTGACATCATGCCTCACCTGATGATCCATCTTCCCGAGCAATTGTTGCTTACGGGTCCAGTACACTACACTTGGATGTATCCCATGGAAAGGTACGTTTTTTACACCTGAATTCCTCAATATATATACCTGTTCAATAATCATAACATTTTGCAACTTGATTTACAGGCAACTTGGAGACTACAAAGATTATGTGGCTAATAAATCCGCTCCTGAAGGATGTATAGCTGAAGCATATATTGCGCACGAGTGCGTCACCTACATGAAGTTGTATTTAGGAGCGTTGAAGGAAACTCCGCAAACCATGCCGGTAGATGTACCGAAGTTCAATCTTTCCATAGTCTCTAGTGATGTTGAAGTGTATGGAATTTTGCCAGACTCCTACAAGTTGCAACCACATGAGCTAGTCATTGCTCACTGGTGGGTATTGATTAACTGTCCAGAAGTTGAATACTGGAAAGACATCCATCTCAATCATCCCAACATTCAAGGTGATCTCGAGTACCACAACAGGGAGTTCGCAGATTATTTTGGCGGTTGGGTACGTAATTTAATTTTTCTCTACGGGTTTATGTTTATTGCATAATTATCCATATTTACAGTTGAGATGGTTGGTTGCAGATGAACCATATTCAATTTGATGGTCACCCAAATTGGTCGCACGAACTAAGACTTCTAGCGATGAAGCCGATAGTCTCAAAAGTTTATCCGATGTGCAAGGTGAATGGCGTGCAATTTATATGCGAACAAAGAGACAGCAGAAAGAGAACACATAATTCTGGGGTCATGGCACATGGTGGGTGGAATGGAGTTGACTATTACGGTGTTCTTGATTCAGTGGTGAAACTCGTTTACGGTGAAGGCATGACAGTGCACCTCTTCAAGTGTAGATGGTTTGATACTAGGCCGCAGAGCATGAAGACCGATCAGTACGGAATATTATCGGTGAACACTGCTACAAGTTCTTACGAGGATGACCCCTTCGTTTTTGCCACATCGGTAAAACAAGTGTTTTATCTTGATGACCTTGCTAAGGGTGACGCGTGGAAAGTAGTCAACCTTGTGCACCCTCGAAACATTTATCGGGCGGCTACACTTGGAGAGGCCGAAGACGAGGAAGAGGATGTTGCGTACCAAGAGCCCAACGCAATAGGTATTCCTAACTCCTCCACCATTCGCCTTAATAATTTTAAAGCGGGTCGTTCGGTGCGAATTCGTGATGAAGAGCCAAGGCTTGTTGATGTTGATCCAAATCAAGAAACAGACGAAGACTCTGGCGATGAGGAAATACATATATTACCAGAAATTAATTCTGACACCGAAGAAGACTCATCGGATGATTCCGATTACGAGCCTTAGTTTTAATGTATGATTCCTATTAATTTGTATAATTTTTCAAAGACTTTTTCCTTTATAGTTTACACATGTTGAATTCATATTTCAGTTATTTTATATTAATTTCGGTGATACATGATGAACATGGTTTTTTTAATGTATGGTAATTTATGAATATCGTCTGTTTTTTTTTCATTTTTTTTACTTTAGCCGACGAAATACACTATAATTCGTCGGCTAAGATGTTTTTTGCCGACGAAAAAAGCCTTAATTCGTCGGCCATAGATGTTTTTTATTTTTTTTATTACACACTTTAGCCGACGAAATACACTGTTATTCGTCGGGTAAGAGAGTTTAGCCGACGAAAAAGCCTTAATTTCGTCGGCCATAAATGTTTTTTATTTTATTTTATTACACACTTTAGCCGACGAAATACACTGTGATTCGTCGGCTAATATGGTTTTTGCCGATGAATAACCTAATATTTCGTCGGCTATAGTTATTTTTTTAATTTTTTAATTACATACTATAGCCGACGAATTGCAAAGGGTATTCGTCGGCTAAACCCTAAAATATTTCTATTACCTACTATAGCCCTATGTTCGGTGGTTATTTTACGTAAAATTTTTATACGACTTGTTGCGTGTCATCGGTTTAAAACTATTTTCAGTTGGAGGTCCGGCCAAAATACGTAATTTAGACGGTCGAACGACCTTTTCCGTGCGTTTAGGGGTTTGACTTACGAGATTGACGGTCCGGATTGAGCCCTTGTTCTTTTCGGATCAAGTTGAATTTTTTCCCATACATGTATTTTATCATGATGGTCAGATCTGACGGCCGGATTTGTGTTTCTCAAATTTGATCATCACGATCACAACATGCCAAATGTATAAAGGTTTAGCCGACGAATTTCAAAGGTTTAGTCGACGAATTACATACTATAGCCGACGAATTGCAAAGGTTTAGTAGACGAGTTGCAAAGGTTTAGCTGACGAGTTGCAAAGGTTTACCCGACGAATTTCAAAGTTTTAGCCGACGAGTTTAGAAGGTTTAGCCGACGAATTGGTGTATAGCCGACGAAATTTTTATCTTTAGCCGACGAACAAATTACTTCGTCGGCTAAAGTCTTCGGGTTTAACTGCGAAACCCTAGCCTCCTCCCTCATTTCGGCAATTTTCCCTCCTCCCTCCTCCCTCCCTCTCCCGTCGCCGCCTCCTCCCTCCTCCCTGCCTCCCGGTCTCCTCCCTCCCTCCTCCCTGCCCTCCGCCCTCCTCCCTGCCTCCCGCCCTCCTCCCTGCCCTTCGCCGTCCTCCCTGCCTCCCGCCCTATTCTCAGGTTCGGTGCTTAATTTTGTTGTTGTTTCTTAATTTTGTTGTTGTTGATATATTAGTGCTTAATTTTGTTGTTGTTGATAAATTGATGCTCATTGTTATCGTTTGGTTTAATTTGTCTTAATTAAATTTATGTTAATTTGATTTTTGTGAATTTAATTTGTGTTAATTTAATTTGTGTTAATTTAATTATGTGTTAATTTATTTTTGATTTCAAATTTAGTTTTATGATATGTTAGTTAATTGATGATGATGTTGATATATATAATATTGTTATGTAAGTAAAAAAATATATATATATATATATATATATCTATATATATATATTGGTATGTGTATCTATTTATTGAATAAGTATAATTTTAAACATGTATAATTTTTTATAAAATAAAGACAAAATAATCTAAAGCCTTATATTAATATTTTAAATAAGATGAGCGGCTTTTTTCGATCGAAGAAGAGTTCGAAGGGCCAAAGGTCCGAATCGTCTGAGGGAACCTCTAGCAACCCTCAAACGACGTTTCAGGGTCAGATGACAGCCAGACGTGCGAGCCTTCTGGAGACGGCGCCGGAGGTGCCCCTTTCATCGAGGCAGGCGGCCGTCCCTCGTTCCCCGAGGCCCTTGTGGCCTCAGACGGAGGTGTCTGCACCTCGTATGCCCGAGATACACCGGGCGCCCACTCCGGGTCCTACTTCTTCGGATAGTGGGTCATCTGGGGTACAGATGCCGCCGCCTCATTTGTTCCTTCCGCGGATGATACCGGCGTTACCTGTAGTCGATGGCTCAGGGACGCCGATTTATCCACTGCCCCCGCCAGTGGCTCCATCAGCGGCGTACCGGTTCGTGCCTTTTGATACGCCTCTTATTTCTGCGAGGGTATCATCATCGGCGACAGAGCCGGAATCCGTCGCGAGCTCCTCAGGTAATCAGTGATGCATGATTACTTTTAAAGGGTCATATATATTTTAATAATCAATTTGGCCGAATCATGTCATAGGCACAAAGAAGAAGAGAGGCCCCGTCACAGGGAAGGCTCTCGAGAAGATGGTGAGTACCGTGGGGAGGATCCCCATCAATATTGACGGGGATGGCCACGTAGTATCGGGCGGGAAGTCGAGGACGTACGCCGGCCGCGTGGGAGCTCTCATTAGGGATAGAGTCCCTATGTTGTGGTCCGACTGGGGCGAGGTCCCGCAGGAGGTTAAGGACATGGTCCACAACGCGATGTCGGTGAGTTGACAAAATAATATTATGTATTAAATTGTTGATTTCTCGAAAAGCTAAACTAATAAACGGTTAAATACAGGTGTGGTTTGAGGTTCCCGAGCACCTGAGAGACAGCTGGGCCGACGTTGTGCATGGGGGAAGGTACGTTGGGAAGTTAATGAAAAACAAAATTGTATGTGATATTAATAATATTTCTAATATTTTTGTTGTATCTGTAGGTAGAAGGAGTGGAAGAACGAGCTGCGGACCCATTGGACTACGCACGGGAACGCACGTTCTGGTACCCCTGCTGAGTTCCAGTACAGGGAGTACGAGTGGCGTTGGCTTCTGACATCAGAATTCAACAACCCTCGTAAACAGGTATTTAAATAAATTAGTTAGTTAATTTAAAAATAAGTACGTGCGTTTTTAAATATTCTACTAATAGTTTACTTTTTTCTTTGAAGGCGGTTTCCCGGGTGAACGTTCAGAACCGGCAACGCAACACAAGGAACCATCATGCCGGTTCTAGACCGTTTGGTGTCTTAATGGACGAGGCGGCCAAGGAACATCCAGAAGTCAACCCGTACGTCTATACGTACGAGAAGGCATATCCTGACTCCCAGGAGGATATTGTAAGTTACCTTACGTTTTAAAATTTTTAAATTTATGTAAAAATTTTAATTAATAATTTTTTTCCTATCCATATGGGCGAGGGTGATGGAGGCTACTGACGAGGTCATGAGTACCGTAGTGAGGGAGGCATGGCCGGACACGCAGGAGGAAGAGATGTCCGAAGCCATGTCCCGGATCGACACTTCGGATCCGACGATTGGGGCGAGGATCATGGGCACAGCCTTCCCACCGAGAGGAAACAACTTCTACTGTCGAGGTCTAGGAAAGAGAGGCGAGGGGGTCCTGAAGACCACTCCAGGATTTCAACGAAAGACAGCCTCGACCAGCAGCAGGAACACGTCCACGATGAACAGGACGACTCAGTTAGAGTCGAAAGTTCAGAGACTACGAGATTTCAGTGCTGCTCAGACTGCCTATAATGCCTCGCAGGCAAATGCCGCGCAGACAGAGTATGCTGCCGAGGTACAGGCCATCCAGCAGGCCCAGCAGCAGCAGCTGTTCCAGTACATGCATGGTTTTACAGCTGCCCAGATTCAGGGACTTCCGCCTCCGCCCATGCCTTCGCCCATGACGCTACCCCAGCCGCCGCAACCTCCGCTGCAGCCCTCAGAAGAGGACTTTAATTTAGACGATATAGACTTTACGTAGTTGATATATATATACTTTTATGTAATTGATACTTTTATGTAGTTCATATATTCTTTTATGTGTTTGTTGTTGGTTATATGAAATTGTTAAACATGTTTTTTGCAACTTGCTTGGAATGGTAATTCAGAAATTTCGGGGTTTTTTTTTTACTGGAATGCACTTATAGCCGACGAAAAAAGCCTTAATTCGTCGGCTAAAGTTTTTTTTTAAAAAAAAAAAAAATTTAGCCGACGAAATATGCTTTAATTCCTCGGCTAAATGCCTATAAAGCCGACGAAAAATACTATATTTCGTCGGCCATAGATGTTTTATATTTTTTTTATTACAAACTTTAGCCGACGAATATTTTAAATTATTCGTCGGCTAAAGTTTGGAAGATAACCGACGACAAAAAATGTCGTCGGCTAAGGTATGGACTATAGCCGACAAAAAAATCGTCGGCTATAGTGCATACTTTAGCAGACGAAATAATGTCGTCGGCTATAGTATGACTATAGCCGACGAATTTTTTTGTCTCGTTGGCTAAAGTCATCACAGACGACCCTTTCCCGACGACTCTAAAGCCGACGAAGGTTCGTCGGCTAAGAGCTTCGCCGACGAATTTTTTTAACAGGCCGACAAAAATTTTTCGTCGGCTAAAGTACTTGTCCTGGTAGTGATGACAACAAACAATAACAAAGAGACAAGTAGCTAGCCCTCATTAAATACAAATGCGCTCAGTTGAGCTTATCACACCTAACTTCCAACTATGCATATCTAAATTCTATGTAGCGGTAATACCCGTCACATACGGACCTCAATTGATGTATAACAAAGTAAAACTAAAATCTAAATAAAATAGTCTTCCATCAGATGTTTAGGTAAGAAACAAGAAAATTAAGCTACCTCCTTTGCTTTAGTAGTAGGGCTAGCCTCTTCCCGATCAGAGCTCAAGGATGTCATGTGAGACGGATTAGATAATTTATGGGAAAACTTCAACTCAGGTGCACCGAAAAGCCTGCATAAAGGGGTAAGCTCAAACCTAAGCCCAAATGAGCAGATCTAAGCCCATCTTCTTTTTCCTCTTCTAGGCTAGCAACGCTGCCTTTGTCGACCACCTTCTTCGAATCTCCGGTGGCCACAAATTCCAGTCATCAATTGGTCCAAACGGCGCCATCGGACCCTGCCAGAGTCGTACAGTCGCCGCCATACAACCACCATGACCAGTCGGCCCCATTGAATGGAAGGAGCAGTCCCGGCGGTAGCCAAAGCCATCGAAACTTGCCGTAGCAGCATCAGCAGAAGCCATGGAGGTTGTGAGATAAGTAGCCGCGTTGAAAGGTTGAAATCTATGGAGAATTAACGCAAAACAGAGGTTGCGGTGCTAGGGTTTTGCGGGAAAGCTTGGTGAGCGAAAGCTCCTGGTTTCTCAAAGCTAAACCGAGACATTCACCTGATATGCCTATGTGATTGAAAGAACTATGATATATATAAAGATACTTGCTTTCTTTAAGAAGTAATAGGATTCCATTTTGTCTTATATTCAGTGCCCACTCTTCATTTTCTCCATTTTTGGCCATTTTCGACTTGCTTCGAGTAGTTTCAAGTCAGATTTCTTGTTTGTCTTCTCTAAATTAAAATCTAGATTTCTGGATGGAAAAGACCAACATATATAAATAGTGATCATATGATATATATATATATATATATTCAACAGACTAATGGCATGGTAATGTATATAGTAACAAGAAAGATGGTACAATACTACATTTGAATTATCTCTTTGTGCATGTTTGTTTCACGCTACTAACTGGTATTATGTTATATATGTAAGAATTATTAATTGATTTGAGATACGTTTGGTGCAACCGTTACTGAAATAAATGGTACAACATAACATACGCTTCCTCCTTAGCTTACGTTAACAAGGGGTCTCCAAAAGGCGTACCATAAATAGCACCGTCTAAGACTCGCTTCAATCATGTATTCTTCCTCCATTGTGTATATAACAGTTCATCGTTCTTCTTCCACTATCAATATCTTCTCTCACTCATTCCTCATCCCTCTTCATCTAGGAGGGGTGAATAGGCTTTTTTTTAATTTTCGATAACTTCAGTATCTGATTATAGTAATAGCGTGTGCTATCCCAGATTCATAGTATACAAGATTGCAGAAAGTAAAACTCAGCAAGAAAAGAAATAACACGAGGATGTTTTTGTTCTCGTAGAAACCCTGAATGCATGGAGAAAAACTGCGTGTCTCTAACTCTAGAGAGACAAATCTTTTCCACTAAGTTGAAGTGACTTCTTACAAGAATAATAGTTCCAATGATACATTACCACAATGCTATCCCTCCTAGTCCCAAACTAGTCTAGACATATTCTCTCTCTTGTTTTTAAGCCCTTACAACATGGAATACTTTGAGAAGTTTTGTCTGTGAATTCAGCTAACCACTAGCGGATTCAACCTTGAACACTTCTTGGGTTGGTTGCACTACACATCCCTAATGGTATGCAACATGATATGAGTTGATGAAAGAAGTTTTTGAGTTCAAGCTCTAGGGTTTACAGTCACGAGGAATACTTAGAGCAGCATGAACAATGCAAGCTAAAATCTAGACTCAACACAGAATACGCTAACACAACAGTTTTTGACAACCATCGAGCACAGCTAAAGCTATGGATATAAATAGGCAGTCAAGACATCAAATGATGATACCAGCTGACCTCAATAGTTTTCAGAAAGGTTTGGATAGTAGTCTTTAGATATAATGCTGAGAGCGATATAACCAAAGAAAGAGATGACAAGAGTAATCTCAATAAGACAAAGAAACATTTCCTAAAACATGAATGATTCAAAGCAGAGAGCAAAGAAGTTTCAGATCCTCTTACTCAGTCTATCAATGGACTTTGTCACAGTCGAAAGTGACTGGTCTTTGAATCACACAAGGACCAGCTGTTGCATAGGATACCGTATCATAGAATCCAAGCTGGAGCCTTGAGCATTAAACTATTTGGTCACGGGTTGACATAACAAAAGATCTTAACCCTTAAACTAGTTTAAGCGCCAAGACACTTCCCTCAACCCAGTTGTCCATTCGAATTTGAAAGACAACAAGAATCTATTAAACTAATATAACATATTCTTTGAAAACAAACCGGACAAACTAATGACTCAGAACTAGGATAGCAAACACGACTGCTATCCTCTGTGAAAAACAGTGATATGCATATGCATGTTTTACCTGAGACCATAGAGGATTGTAGTGACACTTGTTCTTGTTTAGAGGAATCTTCAAGTGTTTTGTAAGACTAGGATTGCCAATCATCCTTATACCTTCAATTTTGATATCCATCCCCGTTGATATAAAACGTGATTCTTAAACTACCATTCTACTCAACCCTAGATCCCTACTAAACCCTCTATCCCTCAATGGAAAATGCTGGCCATCTGAGTACTTAAGAGGCCAGATCAATAACAAACAAAGTACTGACTATGTATAGGAGTACGAGCATAGAACAAGCTACTGTGCGATGTTTCATCATCACCGATTCATAACCTTGTTTTGAAAAACAAGAACAATTTAAGCTATTTGAGTTTATAGTTTCTATAGTTTATAGTCAATTGGACAAATATTGCCACAGATTGAGCCTAAAATCCAGTGACACATGCAGATACACAAATGTTAAGATAATAAAATGCAAAACTACCTTTCACTCAAAAAAGGAGGTGCACCCATGGCATCAGCAACAAGAAATGACATTCCAATATCTTCACAGTTCCTGCATAAGCACATAACATCGACGATCGATCATTACAACCAGGGCTAGCACATAAGCAAACATGCAAGCTGTAATAAAATGAATTCCATATATACTAATATACGTACTATCTAGTATCTACCTTTCCCCGGTGAGATAATCACGAATAGAAGTATACAAATCCAAGTATTTCCTGTGCAGCTTTCCAAGTATTTCCATCCAAACAAGCACACATCAATCAGTAACAATTCAAATACACAATTCATAACCATTCCCTTATCTAAACACTTGTAAACAATGCAAACCTCCTCATCAAGCCAATGAACCCAACAATAGCATCCCTCGCCACACTGCCATAGAAATATAGATCAGGGAGTTCTTTCTCTACTGTAAAGAATTTGGCAAAGAAGGGAAGACGAAACGAGTGCAAGGGAGAGCTAGCTCCAATACCAAGTTACCGACTGCTCAGAAGTAATTAAACGACATGTCGCATAGGCGGAGATGTCGTCTGCCTAGGCGGTACCTATAAATGGTGGGGCATACGCAGACTGGTCGGCCCCCTCTATATACATTCGATATGTTTTTAGAAAGCCCGAAACGACGACATGTTTAACCGATGCTACTGATAGCTCGACAGTTCAGCCATCACTGGTGGCGCCGTCGCCGCCGTCCGCACGTCAGCCTCTCCCACACTCCACTCTCACAGCTCAACTTCCACTCAGAATCCGACGACTTCTTGCACTGGCTGCAGAGCAAGTCCGGCACCGAAATCTCCTCCGCTCTTTCGATCGGGGAATCGACTCACGGAAGAGCTCTGTTTGCTTCCAAAACCATTAGAGCCGGAGATTGCATACTCAAGGTTCCGTACAGCGTGGTATGGTAGCTATCTGAATCTTCAATTTCGAATTCGATTATGGATTTTGTATCACAGTCGGAGTTTTTGTGTTGCAGCAACTCGCTCCGGATAATCTTGCTCCGGAGTTGAGAGATTTGATAGGTGATAGAGTCGGCGATGTTGCAAAGGTCGCCGTTGTGATTTTGTGTGAGCAGAAACTTGGCCAGGTGACTACTCAGTCTGTGTTGTTTTAGACATTTAGAGTGAATGTGTGGAACAGTTTAGTGAAGTTTCATGGTTTTTGTGCGTTCAGGACTCGGAATGGGCTCCTTACATCAGCCGGCTTCCTTGGCTTGAGGAGATGCATAGCACAGTGAGTGTTTTTATCATTTTTTGGCTTCTCAGTTTGATGCTATCAGCGTGTTTGCGCATTGCCAATTGTTTGCGGAAAGCACATTTTTAGATGCTGTGTTGTTGTAGTGTTGATTTTCTACCGCATACTGGAAGGTGCATCAACTTGATGAGTTGGTGCACATTTCTTGAATAGTGATAGTTTGGAGTATTTTTGACAGGGTTGTTGTTTGTGTGTTGTTAGATATTTTGGAGCGAAGATGAGTTGGAGATGATTCAACTGAGCTCTCTGTATCAGGAGACTATTAGTCAAAGATGCTTTGTTGAAAAGGAATATATGACAATTAGGACAGTAAGTAATCGATTGCTTTATTCTCTGGCTAATGACATAGATGAATGCAACTAGACTTTTCTCCCCTTTCTGTTTTCACACTGTTTTTTTCATCGACGACTTTCCAAGTTAAAATTCCGAACAGTAGAAGGCTTAAATCGACACTGATTTATCTTATCAGGGTCATGGGGGTGCGCACTAATCCACATAATGATGTTTGCTTTATAGTCTGACATTTATGGTTGTTCACTAGCAGCACAAATAGTAGTTCATGTGAATTGAATGCCACAGTATCTGGAACATACCTTCATGGCTAATTAACGATTGTAACCAGTGAATTGTAAGTGGATTAGTAGTATATACAAAGTTAGATGCTTTGCAAATTTGATCAAGTAAATGCTAGATATGACTTGATTGTTAACCTGGAATCTCTTCATAGTTATTGTCTTTTAAATTCTGATCGTTGATAAGCTATATTATAATTTCAGGCTCTTGAGCGCTTTCCTGTAATGTTCCAAAGTATCACCTGTAAGGATTTCATGCATGCATATGCTTTAGGTATTGTTATGTTTTTATACCATTTCACATGTCAGCAGTTGTCAACATTATGTGATTTAGTGGTACATTCATACTCCACTCCAGTTTCTGGATATCATGCATATGCTTTAGGAATTAGGACTATTATATGCTTTCTGTAAACTGTAAACCCATGTTATCTTCCACATCATTGTAAATATGACTAAATATACGCTTTAGTTCCAGCTCTATATACTTGCATATCTATTCATGTTGACTTTATATGACGTGCAAGTAATCGTATATGTTGCTACTTCATATACCATTAGTGTTAGTGATGTATAAAAGTTATTCTTACTTGTGTAACATGGATTTTACAGTTACTTCTCGAGCATGGGGAAGCAAAAAGGGTTATTCCCTGGTAACACATTATACAAATTCCATTTAAATACTTTTATGATGAGGTTTGCACGACTAAATTTTCCACAGATTCCTTTTGCAGATTTTTTGAACCATGATGGGACTTCAGAGTCAATTGTGCTGAATGATGATGACAAACATTTCTCAGAGGTACTTTGTCTTGTTCTGATTATGCTTCCTCTTGTCTTATTTTAGTTCTTTTTGCATGACAATGTCATTTCTCGTGTACTACATGTTTCACATCTCATGTATTATTGTAAAAGATGTTTCTGAGTTTTATTCCTCTAAATTATCTGGACAGGTGATTGCTGATCGTAATTATGCTCAAGGTGAACAGGTTAGATGCGTCTTCATTAATATGTTCTTTGTTTTATTGAAAAGATCTAGTATTTGGTCAATAGTTGAAAAGCTGTATTTTTCTTTTGTGCTCGCTTGTTTCCTGGATGACACACTCTGCTAGTTTCTTTTATAATCAAAATGATAAGCATGATCTTAAGTTGTTCCTCTGCTTTCATTGTGTCTATAAAGATTTCAGATAGTGAGTCACAGTGAATAGAGCACATAGAAATTATGTTGCAAAAAACATAAAAGACATGGATGTAGAGATCAACTGTATTTATGTTGAGATGGATCTGGAAGTTTGGTTTGTATTCCAGTCTGTCATGGTGTCATATATTATTATTTGATAGGTCTTGTCTATAGCGTGTTTCTTCTAGCATGCTTTATATGTTCTGAAATGGTGGGGGCGGGGGTGGGGCGGGCATGTAATGCAGTCGCTATAGTTGGAGATTCATGTGTTCAAGATCTGACTTGGGTTCACTTGACATATTTGTGAAGGTGCTGATAAGATATGGAAAATTTTCAAATGCTACCCTACTGTTGGACTTTGGGTTTACACTTCCATACAACATTCACGACCAGGTCAGTCTTGGCTTCAATTTGAGTTGTCAGATCAGATCATTTGCATGGTGCAATGATCTTTCATACCTTAGTTCATGCTTTATAGCTGATACATGTTAATTTGATTTTTCGTGTTTCAAAATATTTTTATTTGCTTACGGAAAAACAAGCGTATAATAGCCTGATAATTGTTGTATATGATCTGTACACGATTCCTGGATGACTAAGGCTCTTTTTTGCAGGTCCGGATCCAGGTAAACATACCTCATCATGATGCTCTTTGTGATTTGAAGTTGGAACTCCTGAAGAGACATCACAGACCAATCAACAATGACGTCAACGGTTTCAACTCTTCAGTGGATTGTTTCACAATCAAGTTGGTAGTGATACGTCTTTCTTCTTCTTCCTCCTCTTCTTTTGCTTTGTTATTGTTCCTTTGGCAAAGGGACTAGCGTAACAATGATGGCCTTACCCTCTATACAATAGACGGTGGTACTTTGTCAACTTATTTTGTCCAGTGGTCCAATTTCTGTATTAGAGTCTCACTAAAAATACTACTGTCCAAGTTACCCTGTCTTGCCTGAGTGCGCTACTTTGAGTACTTTCAATCAGAAAAGTGACTTTGTGGTTCTGTGTGTTCTATATTATAATCTTAGTGCATTTGCTCTATCTGTGTGATGAAGTCGTATCATGCGATCAATATCTAGTTCTGATTATGATAACCCCATTACCGCACAGGGAAGTGAGATCTGGTAGAGAAAAAGGGAAAGGAATTCCACAGTCACTTCGTGCACTTGCTCGTGTCCTAAGTTGTACCTCTTTTGAAGGTTCGTTCATGTTACCTTATTCTCATGTATCATTTGATAAGCTTCTAAACTTCTGTTACCTTCTTGTTTCGTGACACATCTGCATATGGTTTCTTGATATCCAGAGCTTAGTGACCTGGCCAATGAAGCAGCAGAACATGATGGTCGATTGGCTCGGCGTCCTTTAACTAACAGAAGCAGAGAGGTTGAAGCACATCAGATGTTGATGGAAGTATTAACCCAATTGGCTGAGGATTGTGATGCATCTATTAAGGTAATGACTCAAGAGCCAAGAACTTTCCCAAATTCAACACGAATTCATGAGACCCCCAAATTCAGAATAGTCCTTTCTTATATTGTCAAGTTGAGATATTCTTACACATTGCTTCATTCTGGTTGCACATATTTATGCAGTCTCTAGGACCTGTAACTTCTCCTCCCATGTGTGAAAGGCTCTCTCTCCTGAGGCAAATGGCTCGCGATCTCCTTAATGGTGAGCTTCGTATCCTCAAATCCGCATGTGCATGGCTTAAACACTACTGCACAACCTTGACTGAGACAGACTGCCATCCATGATGCTTTACAAAGCTACCAAATGAAGCAGGAACCGAGTGGTGCTTTTAGAGGAGACCGGGACACTGATCAAACAGTGGCTCTTACCGTCTGAAGTTGAAGCCCGGGCAACTAACAAGTAGAAAGAAAACAAGAATTTTGTGCATGATGTTGTATAATTAAGTATCTGTAATATCCCTAACGTTCTTTGACACGCTTGTCCGATTTCATTTTCAGCAAACAGAAATATCTTCAAATTTCATGTATGATGATATACTAATTCAGCAATTACAAGCATATTGCCTACGTAAATTACATCCAAATCATTCCCCTTCCCCTAAAAGGAAATGTTATGTCCATGTCCAAAATCTTCCCAGCAAACATATTCTCACCACCCCAGTACCATTTGGTTCCGAGTGCCTAATCTTTTATTTAGTGAGAGTTTGTGAGTTCGACTTAAAAAGTATAAAAAAAATAAGCTAAACGGGTGAAATGTAAAAACTAATTACTGTCTAGTTATCTGAATTTTTACCATACTACCTTTTTACAATTTAGCTGCAGCCTCGCACCTACTACCTACCCAATCAAAAACAAGTCGGCATGGCGGGAATCGTAATTGTAACCGATCTGAAGGGTCGTTACAAAAACAGCTCCGCCTTCTAAATCTTATCCTCCCTCTATAAATACCGAGAGAAACCCAGTCTTCTCTCTTCGCGAAACAAAATCTAGGGTTCTATTCTTCACTTTCAACTTTCTTCTTCTTCAGGTGCGTCTCTCTGATCTCTGCTTAGTTTCTACTGCAACTGTTAATTGAACTTAGGGCTTTGCTTCCCGAATCATTTGGGTCCCCAAAGAAGTAGACTTTTTCTGATTTTGTTTAGTAATGAGAAACCAAATCTAATTCATGGATTGTTTATGTTGATTTTGGTTGATTGGGCGATGAAGATGTTTAATTGTGTTTGAATTATGATTATGAAAATGTTTTATCTTACTTTTTTGCTGTAGAAATTTCGGATGTTTTTGTGTGGTTTTCGCAATTTGAGTACTGTGTGAAGGTGAAGAAGAAGTTGTTGTCATTCTAAGATATATGCGTAGGTGTTGTTGAAACATTATTAAAGGGTGGATGTGGTGATTTGTTGCAGATAAAATGCCTCGTCATGATGACCGCAGTGGTGGTTCACGGCTCTATGTTGGCCGCTTGTCGTCCCGGACAAGATCACGGGAACTCGAAGATGTATTCAGCAGATATGGAAGGTAACCAGAATGGTTTTTTATTTTATTTCATGAGCTTTTAGTGCTTTTGGATTCTAGTTTCTATAGAGCTTGCATAGCCATGTGCTTCTGTCATCTGCTAATATTTGTAATTCCGGACCTTGCATTTGCAAATCCTTGAGACTTGTTTGAATTTGTATTGCACTAATTAAACAAGAATGACAAAGAAAACATGTCTGTATGCAATTTTCACTGAATAAGACCTATCGTTTAGTTCTATGGCTTTATGATTCTTTACATCTGTTGTGGATTTTTGGTCATTAGCTGTTTTAAGAATGAGGTTCTTAAGAGGCAATGAAGCGTTTGCCAAACCATTCTTTATGCTTGTAAGAAGTGTGAATTTCTACTATCATTCTGAAAACGTTTCATCCATCCATGTGTCCATTTGGTTTAACTTCAATGATCTTGTTGAAGGTTTTTTGGCTTTTGCCAAACCTGGAGGTCTTGGTGAGGTCCAATTGGTGGATTTGGCGAGTCTTTCTATAATATTATTGCGTTTTTTTATCGAAATGGCAACAATCTCAAAGTGGTGTTTAGTTCATCTGTGAGGGGCGAAGTATCATCCCTTTGATGCATGTGTCATGATGGCCTTACTGTTTCTGGAACCCGTTTACGCAGAATACTTGATGTGGATATGAAGCGTGATTTTGCCTTTGTTGTATGTCCCTCTATACCTTTCTCTCTCTCTCTCTCTCTCTCTCTCTCACACACACACACACACAGACACAGTCATGCCCACAGTTGCACACTGTCATTACTTCATTTCAATTTTTCCTTCCAATTTCTTTTTTCCTGTGTTTCTGCAAGTTTTATCTCCTTGTTGTATGTCCCTCTATACCTTCCTCTCTCTCTCTCTCTCTCTCTCTCTCTCTCTCTCACACACACACACACAGTCATGCCCACAGTTGCCACTGTCATTATTTCATTTTAGTTTTCCTTCCAGTTTCTTTTTTCTTATGTTTCTGCAAATTATCTCCCTCCTGTTCTTTACTGTGTAACTAAAAACAGGAATTCAATGATCCCCGTGATGCTGATGACGCAAGATACAGCCTGAACGGTCGGGATGTTGATGGGAGCCGTTTAATTGTGGAATTTGCAAGGGGGGTATGTTCTTTTTATGAATCATTTCATATTCGGTCCTTTTTACTGCTTCTGGTCTCTGAGCAGTGCTTTATCACTGCATTGTGTTTGCTTAATTAGTATTTTCTCTATTTTGCCTGGTATCATGTTTCTCTCCCCCTTCTATTGAGCATGCCCACTCCAATTTCCCGTATTGTAAAATATTCCAACGACTATGTGTCCATGTGGTAAATGAATTGATGGGTGTTTGTCTTTCATGTAGGCACCACGTGGTCCTGGTGGATCCCGTGAGTATCTTGGTAGAGGGCCTCCTCCTGGTTCAGGTCGCTGTTTCAATTGCGGACTTGATGGGCACTGGGCTCGAGATTGCAAAGCTGGGGACTGGAAGAATAAGTGTTATCGCTGTGGAGATCGAGGCCACATTGAAAGAAATTGTCAGAACAGCCCGAAAAAAACTTCCTCCAAGTCTCTATTTTCTCGCCCCTCTGCTTTTTTATGGTTCTGTTTATTATTTTGGCCAACGTTTGGTTATTTACTTTGTGAAATGTGTTATTTTAATCTGTGCAGACGTGGGTGGAGTCATTCACGCTCACCAAGTCCAAGGCGGGACAGAAGTCGAAGCCGTAGTTACAGCAGGGGTCATAGTTACAGGTATTCATTGTAATCTCTTTCTGATGAGACTGTCATTTGACATATTTCCCTTTGCTGAATGGTGAATCTGCATATCATTTCACATTTGATTTAGAAACGTGGTTTCTCTGCATATTTTTGTTTGATGATCACTGATCGTTCTTTTGATATGCAGTCGATCAAGATCACCTGTGAGGAGAGAAAGGAGTCTAGAGAGAAGATCGAGGAGTCCTGCAGACAGCCGGAGCCCAAAGCGTCGCAGGGCTTCTCCACCACCTTCCAAGGGGAGGAAGCATGACCAATCACCCGACGGGAGAAGCCCACAAGAGAGGCGCAGCGTCTCCCTGCAGGATCGCCGATCTGATTACAGTAGGAGTCCCAGGGGAAAGAGTAGAAGCCCTATGGGTGATGCCGAAGAGAAAAGCAATGGTGATAAGAGGCAAAGAACCCCTGTGGAAGAAAATGGCCATAGCCGCAGCCCAAGCCCCGTGCATAGGGGTGACAGGAGTCCTGTTGAAGAGGATGATGATAACTACGGTTCTCCAAGAGGCAGTGAATAAGCTTAAATGCTGGTTTGATAAACCAGCTGGAGCGACTTTTCTTGCTTAACTTGGAACATCTGTTGTCGTCTAATTGGTTGTGTCGGTTTATGATTTTTCAAAATCTCGTCTAGAGAGTATTGCTGCGAAGTGTGGCCAATGGACAATTTATGACTGGGATTTCGCATGCTCCTGTGTTATTTTGCATCTTGTTTCTGTTGCTACCTTGAACTTACAGTGGCCATTGTGAGCTTTACATAGCTGGCATGTCCATTCTCTTGTCTCGTTTCCTTTCTATATTAAATCTAGAAAGTGATAAATGTTGTGGCACATTACTAGCATAATCCAAATCTCTGTTGGTATAGACAATGGATATGATTTGTTTCTAGAGGTCTAGGGATTCATTTAGAGATGAATTGGAGAAGTACTACTGTAGGAATAGAGATAAGTGATGAAGTACATACTCCTTATGTTCAATTATCCTGAATCGGAATAATTCATCCGTCTTTTATCCTGTCCGTCGCATAACCAAGTGTCTTTGTCCATTCCTTCTACAAATAAAACAAAGAGATGCATGCAGATGGTCTGGTTTTTATTTACATGCTTGTGTCTTTTCTGAGCACAAGTTGAAAACTGATGGGGGATGTTAAAGAAAACTGAAAAGGCCGGCAAGACATCTGATTCAGGCTGAGAAGAACAGGTAGGATCGTAGATCGTCTTCGTCTGGCTAGCTGAAATGCGACTTGAACTTGAATTGAGACGCAACACTCTCCAAATCGTTGGCCATGAGAACGAGCAATTCAGTGTCCTTGAAGTATTTTGTTGTGACTTTATGATTTGACAAGGGTCTGGTAGCATCAGAGCACCTTGCTAACCGATCTACTAGTTCCTCTCCGAAGAATTGACCTGGCGCTAGGCCCATCTTAAAGGAACCATATCAACCGATGAATATTATGCCGTACGTCCAAGCATATGCGGGAAGTGGTGCAACAGAAATGCCTAGCTAGCTAGAACATGTAATCATCTGTTATTCCTCTTTTGGAAGCTAATTCTTCCGGTTTATTCTAAGCCTAGATATATTAATTGTGTTTTAGGTTTCTTCATGATTGATCTACACACTATGTTCTAGACACTCAACAATGTGGATGTGAAAATGTAACCTAAAAGAGTGAAACGAGAAGCACCACACTTTAATTTCAAAGTGGTGTCCCGTTTTGTAAGAAAACTGTATATATATAGTTCTTATCCAGAGCGAAACTTCGCTTTGAATTAAAGTTTGAAGTTCTTTATATCCAAACACAACTTTTTTTTAATGCATAAGAGTATTAGGGCCATTCCTCTCTCACTCATCTTTCAGCCGAAAAGAGTTCTTAGTTTTGTGACCCTTATTTGATCTAGTAGAACCCATGCTGCTACTATGCCCGAGGCTCTATGTACTTTCTTGGCCAACATGACCTTCACAAACTCCTCATAATTGATCTGTCCATCGCCGTCAATATCAGCCTCATGAAGCATCACCTCAACCTGCTCATCCGTCAGGTTCTCGCCGAGGCTGGTCATGACATGACGAAGCTCATCGGCAGAAATGAATCCATTTTGGTCCTAGAAAATGATAAATGTTGTGGCTCATAGCTAGCATACTCCTCGTCTCGTTGTTATAGAACTATAGATATTGTTTACACCTAAAATTAATATTTTACTGGACAATAATTGTCTAAATAAATATTAGTTAAATTCATGGATAATATAATATGACAAAATATGATGGATACAAGGACTTACTTTCTTCAGCCTAGTCAACCAGTGTGAAGTAAGTAGATCAAACTGTGGCTTGAATATAGGACCGGCCCTGACCATAGGCCCAGAAGACCTGTGTCTAGAGCCCCAAGACTTACGACCTCAAAAAAAATAAAATCAAGTTTTCTGATTTTTTAAAATCTATTAAAACATAATATATAAATAGAAGTTCTCTGAATAAGAATTATTTGTTGTTGACGCAGTGGTAGAGGCGAATGTTACAATTGGAGGACTTCCATGGTTCGAAACACGCTTGCTTCTTTGAATTTTTTTCGTATGCATGTTATTTTTTTTATTATTCTTTCTCTTCTCATATATATCAGTTTTATTTAATTTTTTTTTTCTGTTTTCTTTTTATATTTCTTTCTTTGATATGCACTACATTGCCATCATTATTTTGGGATTGTTGTACTGTTAAACTTATTAGTAAATTTTATTTAAACTTACTAAATTACTTTTAAAGAAAGAAAAAAACTTAAAATATATTTGAAGGTGAGAGATTGAGAGCCCCATTTTCGTTTTCGCCTAGAGCCCCGAAAATCTTAAGATCGGCCCTGCCTGAATATAGAGCCTATGCTCTCAATATCAGTGGCAATGAGGACAAGGGCGTTTGTAGTTCCATAGAACCAATACCAACCGGTTGAAAGAGTGTCAGTTGCTATCTGTAGGATAATAAACCAAGTCTTAAGTATATATATATATATATATATATATATATATATATATATATATCAGTAATTATATATGTTAAGTAGTTTTAGTTTTGTCTGAAGTCTTCCGGTTATAGAGACTTCTAGTGTTTTTGTGTATTTTAAATTGGAGCAACTTGTGCAACTTGGTGGCTCTAGACCTTTCGTTGTTGTTTATATATATATATATGTATATAGCTGCTGATGTACTAAGTTTTTGGTTGAATGAATAGAAGAACAACTTTTGCTCCAGAAAACTATCTTCTCATCTGTGTATGTGTGTGAGATAGATTTGTTGTAGAGTTTCTTCCATCTGGTGCTTATTTGTATTGTTGGTGTGATTGTGTTGTTGTTGTTCAGCTCCTACATTTGGTATCAGAGTTGGTAAGCTCATATTGAAGAAGTGTAGAGATCGATGGTGAATCGGGGGAATGAATTTCCTCAATGCCCAGTTGGAAAATTTGATGGGAAAGGAAACTTCCAACATTGGAGATCACAGATGGAACTCTTCTTCAAAATCATGAAGTACAAAGAGGTAGTGATCAATGGATTTACAGATCCAGGAGACCAAGCTAATCTCACACGAGATCAAAGAGAAGAATTGGCTCGAAATAGGAAGAAGAGTTGTAGAGCCCTGATGTATATATTCGGAGAAATTGATTCTGAAGTTTATGAGAAGATTGCACATGTTACAACATCGAAGGAGGCATGGGATTGTTTGATCAACACTTATGTTGGGCGAGATAAAGTGAAGAAGGTGAGATTGCAAACTCTACGGCGATAGTTCGAGCTTCTTCAGATGGAGAAGAAGGAAAGCATCTCTGAATACTTTGCAAGAACATTGGCTATTGTCAATCAAATGAAAGCCAATGGGGAGGATATCAAAGACCTGCAGATTGTGGAGAAGATTCTTCGAACCTTCATTGAGCGGTTTGAAGGAAAAGTCATAGCCATTGAGGAGTCCCAAGACCTTAATGCTATGCCAGTGGATGATTTGATGAGTTCCTTGCAGGCCTATGAACCAAGGCTGAATGAGAAGTCAGAGATGGTGATTGAAGAAGCATTGCAGACTCAATTGGTGGTGATGGAGCCGTCGCCGTCCTTGTCCAAGAGGCAGAAAGCCTACTTGAATTCCGCCGCCTCGTCATCGGAGAGCTGATAGGCCGACGAAATGGCCGCCGTGGTCGTCGTTCGACGTAGGGTTTGCGAGAAGAACATTTTTTTATTGGATCGTGAAATTTAGGGTTCGAGGGAGAGAGAGCTTTGTGTGATCACACCCGGTATGTATTGGTCGATTGCATATGCTGTAATTCCAAAAGTTTGGTAGATGTAGGAGATAACAAAACTAGCTTAATGCCAAATGAAAACAGACGTAACAATCAGCAAAAATGGCACCTGAGTTTTGGATCGAGTGCCTGATACGTTTGTGAGTTGTTTGAAGAATTGATAGAAAAGTAGTCATCACATAGCTTAATTAGATCGAGATTATGGAACCAAAAATATATATATATATATATATATATATATATATATATATATATATATATACCTTGAAACATGGCATGCAAAATATCAACATACATTGAGCTTGATAAATCTTTTAAATCTAATAGTTGTTGGTCAATAAAAATATATATTAACAAAAATTGTCATTCTACGTACGTACCTTGCAAATATTTGTGAGAAATCAAAATGGATATTAGATATCATGCATTAAGAAAGAGTTAATTAGTTAGTATATGTTTTACTTTGGCAGTTTTAATTATTTGTTCACCAACTGAGGAATATTTCCCATTTAATTTGGATAATAAATAATGTATAAACTAGCAATAGAAAGATATATGTGTGTGTATATATATATATATATTATCAGGTTCAAATATCAGTATTTATTCAAAATATATTGATTTTATTAATTGACCCACTTTTAGATTATATTTTCTCATCTTAACCATTCACATTGTAGGTATATATGAGTAGATCATCTCTACAAATTTTTAGCCAAATTGATAATTGTTAAGGTATCGAAACTATATCATGATTACAATGAACGAACAAAATCTGTTCAACATGAACCATTCGTGTAATTCACAGTTTTGAATACCTTAATGATTATCAATTTGGCTAAAATTTTGTAAAGATGATTTACTCATATATACCTAAAAGATGAATGGTTGAGATGAGAAAATATAATAAAAAATTATGTCAATTAAAGAAATCCGTACCTTTTGAATAAATACGGAGATCCATATCTGAAAAGCCATATATATATATATATATATATATATATATATATATTTCCATGAATGTGCATATTACATTATGCTACGTGTATATATATACATATATATATATATATATATATATATTTTTTTTTTTCATGAACGTGCATATTACATTATGCTACATGCAGCAACATATTGTCGTAGGCGCTGTTTAGTACGGCGGTTCTTAGTACCCTTGTGTTCCCTTGAAGAAGAATTCATGCTACCATGCCCACTGCTCCCGCTTCGTCCTCTCTTGGCCATCATAACTTTCACAAACTCATCGTAGTTGATCTGCCCATCTCTATCCAAATCAGCCTCCCGAACCATCTCACCGATCTCCTCATCCGTCAGCTTCTCGCCGAGATTTGTCAGGACATGACGGACCTCGGCTGCAGAAATGAAACCATTCTGGTCCTTATCAAACACCCTGAACGCTTCCTTGAGCTGCTCATCTGAATCAGTGCCCTTGATCTTTTTGGCCATCAGTTCAAGGAACTCTTGGCATTCAATGGTACCGCTTCCATCGGCATCAACCTCGTTGATCATATCTTGAAGCTCTTCTTCGGTCGGGTTCTGCCCAAGTGAGCGCATCACAGTTCCGAGCTCTTTGGTAGTGATGGAGCCGTCGCCGTCCTTGTCGAAAAGGCCGAACGCCTCCTTGAACTCTGACTTCTGGTCAGGGGGCAGCTGATCGGCCACGCTACCATGTTGCATAGTGTTCTATGTTTCAAGAGAAGAAGATCGAACCTTTTGTGTAATGTTAGGGTTCCAAAGAGAGAGATGGAGAGAGAGCTTCACACTTGAAATCAATTTGATATCAATGGAGCTGAAATGTCAGTATTTAATCAAGCATGATATGGGAATAAAGGTAAAGATGCATTTTGGTATAATATGCAACGGGGCCAGGATAGCTTGGTTTCTAAGCATGAATGACTTTTCTTTATGAAAAGGAAACGAAAGAGAAGAAATGCTCCACAAAAACGATTCTTACTTTGCTTTTATGTTTCCGTTTTAAAAGGTAATTATGTTTGAGACATAAAAGATTCATATGAGTGATTCCTCCAACCTACTACAGTAGAGATCTCTAGATCGACGACTAGAGAGGTTATACTTTGAGTTGATTAAGAAGTCAAGATCCTCGGCCCTCGGGACTCGTGTTAATTGACCATATAACTATTAACTTGGTCAAATAATTAACCGTATAAGTTATTAGAAGCTCACACAGCCATACATACATTCAGAAATTAAGATGGTGATCTACTGCTCTTAAATAACCCAAATGTCCTATTTAGATATATATATATATATATATATATATATATATATATGTACATGTAGGCCTTCACCATACGTTCTTAGGTATCTCCAACAATGGGTTCAAAACCCATACCCAATTTTTGGCATCTTCAACAACAAAAACCCATACCCAAATATGGGTTTGGACTTCAGAGGCGATCCAATTTGGGGAGGAATTGGAGAACCCGTTCTATTACTGTTTGTGGGCCCTAGCTGCTGCGCCAGCCACGTGATGCTGCCCAGCATCACCGACGAAGACGCGCGAGAGAGAAAGCGCTGTGACAGACGCGCGGATGGCGACAAAATCATGTCGGTGGCATGCAGGCACGCGCGCCTATGCGGCTCGGCCAGAGAAAATGCTACGCGGGCCCGGCCCACATGCGGCTGCTCAACGGTAACAACTCCAACGGTCCAGATTCGTTGGCTTTTTCCAATCAACGGTCCAGATCAAATCAAGGGAAAAAAAACTCGTTGGGTATGAGTTTGGGTATATTATAAAATGATTAAAATTTGGGTATGGGTATGAGTTTTTAGTAATGGTTGGAGATGAAATATGAGTTTGAATAGTAATGGGTTTGAGTGAGTCAAAAAATGAGTTTGGGTATGGGTATGGGATGTATGGTTGGAGATGCCCTTACATATCGATCATTTGCCAATCTCACGTTCTTAACTTCTAATTATCAAATTCTTGCAAAACCGGTAGGATAGAGTGTTGGCCTAACCATTGGACAGGACATGTCCGTCAGTCCGTGGTTCTGTCAATTAGTTCCTTTTCGTTAATTAACTCGAGAATTAATAATGGTAGGGAATTCAGATGTTTAATTCATCTGCAGGCTACATATGCAAAACAGCGGCGCGGCATGAAATATTAGACAGGACAGAGCAAATTCCTTAATAAATAAATTATCGAACCCATGAAAGAGATGAATCATCATCATCATCAGATTCATCATCATTATCGGTGTTAACATCTGCTGCATCCAACCGAAGCATGTAGTGATCATGCTCTATGGGAAATGTACTAGTACGAGAGATACTAGGCGTGCTTTCCGGCTGATCCTCCTCCTCCTCCTCTTCTGGATGGTTCTCAATACATTCCAAGATTAGCTCGAGCTCAGTGGCTACTTCTTTCATTGAAGGCCTATCCACCCCCTTCGTCTGTAAACATCTACATGCAAGATGAGCAACGTTTCTCGCGGCCCTAATATTCCCCCCATTGACAATTTCATGATCAAATATTTGATCCAAATGACCCTCTCTCGCCGTAAACCTCAGGAACTCTGCAAGGAGAACCTCTCTTTCTGGCCTATCACGAGAAACTGCCTTTCTGCTTGTTAGTAGTTCCGCCAGGACAACCCCAAAACTGTACACATCACTCCTTTCAGTTATTGTCCATCTCATAAAATACTCGGGGTCCAAATAGCCGAATGTCCCGTGAACAACAGCCGTAGTGTGTGTGAAGCTGTCAGGATCACGACCATGTGAAGTTCCAAAATCCATCACTTTCGCGGAGTAGTTATCATCTAATAGTATATTTGCTGACTTCACATCACCATGGATGATAGACACGGGCAAGGAGTGCATGTATACTAGTGATCCAGCGGTTTCAGCTGCTATCCTCATTCGTACTTTGAATGACAGTGTTGGTCCTTCGCTTTTATCATGTATGTGCTCATACAGACTGCCATTGCGAATATACTCGAGAATCAGTGAAGGACTTTCTGTCTCTATACAATAACCTAAGAGTCTCACGACATGTCTGTGGCTGACCTTTGAAAGAGCAGTCACTTCTTGAACAAATTTCTCGCACAGAACGTTTGAACCTTTTTATTGCAACTTCTGTTCTATCTGGCAGTATTCCCTTGTAAACTTCTCCATAGCCTCCTTCACCAATGATTCGGCTATGATCAAAATTGTTTGTGGCCTTTTTAAGTTCTTGTGTCGTAAAGATTTTCAGTGCTTCCTCGAAACGTCCAACATGAATTTTAGTCAGTTGTTCTTCGAGTGTGCAGTACTTGCTGTACTTCCTGAAATACCTCCTCAATTTAGAGCCTAAAATCTCCATGTCTTCAAACCTGAGAACAAGTGCTTCTACATCACCAACTGCCCTTGCGGAATCAGCTGCTGGGGGTAATTTATCAGGAAAGGATGTCAATGATGGCCAAACTAGAAGTTTCTTTCCATATATATCTCCTGCACGCAGTTCCAATTTACTAAAATTGTTTGTCTTTTCGGTAACTACAACTCCGTCCACTATGAAGAGCATAACTTGAAGTGGTGCATTCTCTCGAACAATGATATTGTTGTCAGTATACATCACTGGCGTGAGTTGCCGACAAATTGCTTTCAGTATTCGTTCATCCATTTTCTGAAGCAGTGGCACCTGCGATTTACCACATATCACTGCTATAAGTTGAGGCAACAAAAAGCTGGTTAAATTTTTAGATTTTCGGTCATACCCTATGTAAAAATATATACTACACATAAGAATCACTCCTTAATATGAAGGGTACGTGATCGGAAATCTAAAAATCTAACCAGACGCCGCAGCTAAGACTAATTTAGGAGAATTAGTACGTACATAAATTTACATACATCTGAGATTAACCCATATATAAAATGTGGATTAACTTAACTGAGTCGTGGTTGGGGTGGAGCTAACTAATTAATTAGTTTACCTGCTTCAGCCTAGCGAACGGCATACAACTTTTGATACGGTTTTGAAGTTTCAAAGGAAGAATTGAGATGAGATCTTGATCCACATCAACATCCCTGTTTTCTTCAAGTTCTTGTCGTACTTTTAACATGATCTTCGATTTTATATCCTTCATTGTCCTTTTAGGAATGCCATTTTTAGATAACCACAATTCTATCTCAGTATCAATCTTTTCCAGCTTCCCTTCGACTTTCATCTTGTGTCTATCTCAAACCATGATTATGAAGTATGTGATCGTGCTTGTCATAGCAATCTCAGCAGTCGCAGAAGGCGAAGAATACACTGTTGGAGACGACATGGGTTGGATGGTTCCTCCCACTCCCGACTATTATGCTACCTGGGCTTCCAAGTATCACTTTCTGCAGAATGATACTCTAGGTGAAGTATGCTTCACTTTTCGGAATTGACTGTTCTTAATGTTTCTTACATCCCGGATGATAATATGTCATGCATGGTTGTTAATTTGCATGGTATTTACTGGTATATATTTCTGCTTGCAGTGTTTAACTTTGATGAAGGAATGCATGACATCACTTTACTGCCATCCAAGGAAGACTTCGACGCCTGCAACATGAAGAATCCCTTAGTTCAATACACAAAACCAAGTAGAATTACGGTTACGGTGAGTGACACAATTTACTTCGCATGCAGCTTTGGTGAGCATTGCGCCAACGGGCAAAAGTTCGCCGCTTATTTCGCCTCTGCAGCTATGCCTCCCGGTCCATGTCCGAGTCCAACTGAATCTGCTTCTGCTGCTGATCAGTCTATGCAATCCCGGCCGTTCAAGTTTGTATACAGAAAGATGGGTAACTAGGAAGGTTTGGCCTGAAATGATCTAGCTAATTCAAACCGTGTAGCTTAAGTCCTTGCTAGCTAGCAATAAATCAAGAAGCTAGCCATGAGTAGTGATTGTTTGTATTACCATATCTGTGGTCTCTATGTGATCCAGAAACCAAATATAAGATTATGATCAAATTACGATCAAATTTATTTCTACTTAACGCACTGTTAATAGATTAATTATCAGTTTTGAGTCAATTTTACTAGTTTAATCTGTGAATCGAATCCTTTGTGTGAGAGTAAAAACCGGCCAAAAGGTAACCGACTTCGATCCTATGGTATTTTCAAGTATTTGCAGCATTGTGGGATCTCTTCCAAGAAGGTGTGACATTATGTTATCAATCATATAATTAAAGATCTCAAAACGTTAGAAGAAAATTTTCATGAAAAATATGCGCATGCTTGTTACTTTAACCAAAATATAGGCAATGCCAAGACCAGTTTAGTCATTTTCATATATACGACTAGGAAAAAAGATTGCTAGCACTTCTGGGTAAAATAGAATTTGTTCTCTTAGTCCAACATCTGCTTTGTTAGTAGCTGGACATTGTTTTTAGCCTTTGGGCTACCAGATAGCAGTTGTGAATTAGCTCGATCACTTGAAAGACATCTTTTTAGGAGACTATAAAGAGAGAGAAAATTTCAATTATGTGTATCAAAGTTTAAGTGCTAAAATTTACAACAACTTAAAATCGTGTATTTAATCTCGAAAATCAGATCTACGTATTGTTTTCTTACACTTGTAAGAAAACCATCAGTCTATGGTTTAAGGTGAGATTATGAACATTTCGAAAATTCTCAACTGCCTTTTGGAAACTTAAATTCTTCATGAAAATAACAATCTATGCAACCAAGACACGTATGCACAAAATAAGTTAAATTTCAAATTAGTAACTTTAAGCCATATATTTGTTGCACATCAAAATTATTTTAACTATATCTAAATGATTTACAAAGATGTTTACTTTCGTCCAGATATTAATTTGTGGCCTTGGGGATTATTCATAGTACTATATTGTACTAAAGCAAGTACTTAATTAACCTACATCAAATCTTCAGAATCGTTGATAACAGACTTAATGTGGACATAATCAACCCCTTGTTATGTATGAATTAAAAACTGGCATCTACAGCACCACAGCTAGCATGCAATTTCCGGGTGTCAAACACAATGCAGTAACATAGTTCTTTGTGAAACTTGGCGGGAGCAACTCCGCCGCTTGCATCCCTAATATCCGAGAGGTTGCGATAGCCACTCGGCCGCCTGCTTTCCTCAAATCCAAGAGCCCTCTCCCTCTATAAAGTCAGGCACCACGTTCAGTCCTCAATGCCTCATTATTACCAATTTCCTGCACAGTAACACAATTAAGGACAGTGCATCAGCTAACTTATTAGATAATCTGGGATGGGGAAAGCCATGAATGTTTTGGTTGCTGTTATAGCATTGGCAGCAATGTTACATACAACAGAAGCTGAAGAGTACGAATTGGCTTGGTCTATTCCTTCTGGTGGAGCTACCACATATCAAGCCTGGGCGGCCAAGTATATCTTACAAATCTATGTTGATAGTATAAGTGAGTCTCATACTATTACTAGCCAGTTACATCTCTGACTAAGCAACACGCATGTTTCTCATATATGCCGACTGTTTCCTTTCTTGTGCAGCGTTTGATTTTCCAGCAGGAGAACAAGACCTGGCTTGGGTGACAAAGGAGGATTTCGACAGTTGCAACACCACACATCCGATATTGCAGTCAGACAAGCCAACTAATTTTAACATTGTTCAACCCGGCACATTTTATTTCATCTGCACCTAGGCCGGCCATTGCGCCAAAGGGCAGAAAATTGCCACCAACTGGATAAATTCCACAATGTCCAGTGTTCAATTTCCGGCGGTACCTTTTCCAACTCCGAGTTCAACTGCAACCACTCACTCCGCTAGGCCAGTTAAATTTCACTCCGAAGGAGTTAACAAGAAGAAAGTGACCTCGGGCGGAGCCATCTAATCAAATTTCAACTTACAAAGAGGTCTGGAGTCGTTTGTTTTTTTCTTCCATCAAAAAGAGTTCCAGCACACTCTGGTAAGCAATATACATTGTACATGTGTATGGTTGATCCAGAAACCCAGATAACATGCATGATGTTCAGCTAATATTTCCCGGCAAGTGATTGTAACAATAAAGCTCAACAGAAGCTTCTTTGTGTTCAAAGATCTCACTTCACACCTCATTTTTTAAAAGAAGACGAGAGTTCGTGCAATGATAGGCTTATATTCGATTTTTTTTTTCCACGTAGCAATTTAACTACCATCCCAATCATTGGAGTTCAATCAAATAAAATTAATATAAGTGAAATAGAATATGTTTTGGTACAATTTGTGAAACTGAGTGGAAGTAAATTGGTTGTATAGAGTAACTTGCTTCAAGTTCCCCAGAGTAACACCAAGTAGAGGCATCATGAGAATAACAGCGCAGGGAGATTTATCATACCAGAATGTGGTACTTTAATATATAGTTTAATAAAAAGGAAAGGATTTATGTACATAGAACACATGCAGACATAAAGCCAGGATCATAAAACATGAATAGATATGTAGATTCATGATATATATGCCTTCACCAGATCTGTGTAGTTGCAGACCAAACCTGTCCTTGGGCAAGTAATCTGCCCGTTATATTTCTTGGCCATTTCTTCCAGAGCCTACAAAACATAAACTTAAATTGAGAATCAAACACTCAATGGCTAATCATTTAATTACCAATGGCACAAATGAACGCATGTGAACCTTAGTGCTGTAGACATAGCCGTTTGGCAGAACTTGTGGTGGATTTTCCGTGTCCATCAGTTCCTTAGTTATATAGCAAACAAGCTTCGAGTGATGCTGCTTAGAATAAGGTAATGGCATGGCTAGCTTACGGAAACCTTCCTGTGACAATGGATCCTCCTTGGTGCAATCATCTTCATAACAATATCTGGAATAGGTCAAAGGCAATACAACAAATCGGGATACAAGATGCAGCTCTAATGTAATGACCACATGTATATACAGGGGAATCAGATGTAATCAAATGCCAAAGAAGAAGACACTTTTGTGGCAGTAGGGATTATAACTTACAACTCCTAATGGAAAGTGAAACTATATCGACAAAAAATGATTTACAATGTGCATTGTGAAAACGTTCCCTCAATCCATGTACTTGAAAACCACAAAAAATTGATAACATGCCTCTCGACATGTGATAATTAGGGAACTGAGAGTTTTTTTTCCCGATAATCCCGAAATTGTTATCCATTTTAATCACATTATGCACACTATGAAATTTCAGTTCCACCATTCTAATTGGACTATCCTGCAAGCCTTCTATCCCACTGATTACATCTATATGAGGACAACAATATAAAAATCAGATAAAAATCAGTAAATGGATACGGTGTTTTCAGAGCAGAGAGTCCTGCTTGCAGATAAATATTCAGCAGAGGTTCAAGCGTCATGCCATATAACTTGCAGAATTCCTGTTTGAATTGGTCAACCAGGTAATCCCATTGTTTTGGTTCAAATAATACCTGGATAGCATAACCAACCAAAGAGAAAATCAATCACATATCTTAGGAGCATAGCCAACCAAAGAGAAAAGGAGCTTCCTGAACTAGAGAAAAGAATCACCTTGTATGTAGCACATTCAGTAGTACTCTTATAAGCCACTGTTACAAAGACCCGCTGCAATTCTTTCATATACACAGTACCCCATGGTGCAAGGTATTTCTGGGCATATGTGATAGCTCACAAGTTATTTTCAGCTCGTACCAACTCTATGAACTCTTGAAGTCTTAGCTGAAACTCCAATTTGCTCTGCCATCAATAGAAGATGCAGTATTAGACAAATAGCCAAATTTTAGTACAATACAGTTGCAGGTATCGAAGTAGTAACTAGTCCCTAGGTGTCTTGTTTGATAATAGAAGCAATTCAAAGCAACAACTCACATAAATGGAGTTCAAGAACGGAGTAAGAGAACAGATATGCCATTTTATCTGGCTTAAATATATAGAATCACAATAACTAGCAGAAGCGGACCACCCACTGCCCTCTCAAGAAAAGAAAGGCACCATCACTTTCTTAGCGCCAGAGAGTAATAACTAGGCTGTATTCCACAATCTGGACACGCAATCATATCAAATATAACTTCATGAGCAACTATCAGAAATCAGGTAGAGTCAACATACTGTGGAAGCAGTTCAGCTATCACTATGGTGGACCTTAGACAGCATAGAGCAAGAATGATTAAGCATCCATGAAAGAAGTCTTTTTTCCATTTACTTTGATCTCCTATTATGTAGTTCAAGCACGTGCAAGAGATATGTGTAACTATAACACATACCCCATACTGTGAGAATAAAAGCAAGTAAAATTTTAAGATGAGTGAAGTGGCAAGAGAGATGTCACAAAAGAATTGCCAGCTTTAGCTTTTATAGAGGATAAATATTTTGTACACAGGCAATACAACAAATAATTGTACAAAGAAATTCATCTAACCATCGCAATGAAAGCAAGGTCTTCCCACTAACAGACAAAAGAAAAGGAGAAAGCATACCTTGGATTTCTTTAACCTTGACTTGTTCTCCGCACACCAAGCTAGGGCAGGGCCTACATCCTTATTCTGGAGAGCTTCAATAACCTTTCTGGCTTCTTGAAATACATCGATATCAACTAGATCCTGGGACAGAAGAAACACTAATCATATTGCAGTCTGAAAGTATGGGAAGAATCAGCATTACACTTAAAAGCAAAGAGATTGTAAAATGCCAATGAACCCTGGCAGTCTTCCAACGAGAGAAACTGGAATCCATTATCCATTACTTATTTCTAGTTGTCTTTACTCTTTCAACTCTTATACTAAAGGAATGACCAACCTGTTTCTATCGACAAGCTAGTTTCTCCACTTATATAACTTTGCGAATTACAAAGAAACACCATTATCCATGCTTAATTTCAGAGAATAGGCCTAGCATTAGTAACAAATACCAGAGAGAACAACTCCGAAACCATAGCATTAAGAACCACGATATTACATAATGCTAGCTAATCCAAGACCAGAAAGCAAAAACTACCTGAATATTTTGGCTTTCGGCCATCTTTGCCGCAGTGTCATAATAAGACATCCTCAACATATAGTCCACAAGGATCCGGTTCAGCCGCACATTATTCCATTCTGACAAATTCTCCACATCTGCTGACTCCAAATGATCCAGCCTCGCCCGGCACCGCTGCGCCTGTAAGTTCTCAGTCTTGCTCCCCTCCTCCAGCTTCACCAAGCAACCAAACCACATCAATCACCACACACAATCACCGCACACAGTTTCGCAAATCCAATCATAAACAACTAATCCAAAATTAGCTAGAATCAAATACTCCGGATCACAAATTAGCTCGAATTTCGACGATTCAAATACTCCGGATCACTCTAATTGATTGAAATTGTGATTTCGTTGTTACCTTTCGTTTGAGGCCTTGGAGCCTGGAGACGAGAGAGTTGAGGTGAGAAACGGCGTCGTCGCAGAGCATGTCGTCGCGGTCGGCGGCTTCGTTGACGCCGTGGATGACGGCGTACATCTCCTTCTCGGCGACGCGGTGGTTGGCGCGGATCGTCTTCTTGTAGTGTTCGAAGGGGACGCGGAGGAACTGGTGCTCGAGCTTGAAGGAGTCGGAGAGGTGGTTGACCTTTGAGGAAGGCGGAGGTGCGGCGGCTGGGCTAGGGCCTGGGCTCGGCGGGGCGGAGGTGCAGTTGGGGAGGGAGTCCATCTCCATCGGAGAAAGAGAGAATGGAGAGAGAGTGGGGAGTTGAGAAGTTGAGACGAAGAGGACAAAGGAACACCGGAGAAGAAGATAGTAGTTTGTTGGGAATTAGTAACGACGTCGTTTTGTACTCGAGAAATTAAAGGTTATAAATCACAGGCCCAACGGTTTAAGGATTTTAAGTTCGACCCGGCCCAACTGAATATTGAAGCATGAAGAAACCCGATATCAAGTGGCAACGATGAAGTTTTTTATTTATTTTTTATTCTTGTTATATTTCTTAACCCGCCCCACTTTCACATATATGGTAGTGAAAAATGTCAGGACTTTTATCAAAGTTTTGTTATTATTAGGCTAACGTTAGTCGGTGAAGTATATTTAGTCTAACAGTATAGTCTCTTATTAGTCAGTAAGAGTTTGTGAGGCTGACTCATGAAATTGTAATATTTAAATTGTTTACATAAAAAAAAGGTTTAGTTGGCGAAGAAAAATTGAACTAGAAGTTTAATAGTTATATTTCATTAGTGTGAAAGTTGGTCGTGATCTTAAATCGATCTTAACTTTAGACCTTAACTATGATAGATAGATTCTTCTAAACAATTATTAAAATTGGCTCGCTAACAATCACAATGTTTTTGGGGGCATTGGCCCATAGACAATACCACAAACATTCATTAAAGTTGAACTTCGAGAACAACTCGAGGATTGAAAAGCAAATAGAAACCCAAATATGAAGTAAGGTGGGGGGAATTGCTAACAAGGTCAAATCCATTATCGGTAACTTTCACACCAAAACTCAAATCACCTTTGTCTAAACTATTTTAGCCTCAATGATCGTTAAGGACAGATGTAGTAATGCGGAGAAAGCTAGAATGACCCAACTGAATCATGGTGTCTAGGATGACCTTTTTAACTTTGGCTCGTCTTAATATATTATGTCATTGTCTCTATATTCATCATATTCATCATGTAACAATCTGGTTCTAACGTGTTATGTTGTCACATTTTATGGTTTTTGATGTGGATACATGTAAAACTCCAGTGTTTCTATTAGCCGGAATTTTGATGTCCCTAGCTAAGCTTAAGGTAGCACATCCTACGAACGTGTCAGAACACTATTACACAACCTCTCTTTACAAATTGGAGCCAATCTCACCGGTGAGTGGGAGATTTATTTCCACCATCGATATCTCTGATAGTTGTAATATTGTTTTTCCAGTTAAATGAAATTCTTGATATTTCCCTCAAAAAAAATTGGAGCCAATCTCACCGGATTGCCGCTTTTCAGACCCGCTCCTCCCCCCGCTCTTTCCGCAGGCGGACAAAAGATTTCAAAAGTCTCTCTTTCGGACCACTTTACCCTCCTCCCTAAATATTTAATAAACAAAAATAAATGAACACAATAATAAAAACCAAAAATCCCCAAAAAAGTATTTCTTATTTTGGCCCAGTCTCTCTCACACTGTTCCTCTTCCTCTCCCTCGCCGAATCCAACTGGCCGTTTTGGACTCTAACGGTCGAAACGCCGGCCTCTGAAGACGTTTCGTAAGACTCAATCTCTCTCTCTCTCTCTCTCTCTCTTCGCATTTTTCAAAATTCCGTTTCCCTTAGAATCCGGATTTCCTGAGTTGGAAAAATCCCTCCTCATTATTATCTTTCTCTCTTTTTCAATTTGAATTTTCCAGCAGCAAGAGTGTAACCAAATCCCGAACCCTGCGGTTTTAGCAAGTAAGTAACTCCAAGATTCTTCCATTATTGCTCAGATTTTTCTTCTCATTTTTGATTTTCCAAATTTTTGAATTCATTTTCCTGTTGAATTTATTCGCTTCGCTCTGCTGGTTTAGTTCTCTTGACCGTTTGAGAAAAAGTGATAGGAATATCTGAGAGCCTTTCTTCGTTTTTCACTTTTTTCTTTCTGGTTTTGGTTGCTCAGATTTCTGAGCAAGATTGAGATTGAAATTCTGCTCGTAAAGAAAGTTTTACGAGTCCCGCTGGTGATTTTTGTTTGATTCTTGGCTGGATTCGCTGGAATTTCGAGTATGTTCAAGTTTCTTAGCTGTTCATCAGTAGTGTAATTTGTTGAAATTAAGATTTTCTTGAATTTTTGAGGTGTTGATTGCGGATATCATATACAGTCATAGTGTCATAGCTGTTGAATATTTTTAATTTTTTAATTTTTTTCTGTTTCAATTTTTTTCTGGAAATCTGGATGTAATCGATAGAATCGGATCTGGTTTTCTTTAGTGTTGAGCTTGATTGTTTATGAATTGGATGATTATGATGATGTTGATGATGAAATGCCTCGGTTTTGTCGAATAAACTGATCCTTTTGGTGTCAGATTGTATAGAAGACTAGCTAGTTTTTAATTCCTGTGTGGGAAGGAATTGGGGCTTAGGGTTTTAGAGGGTAGTGGAGGTGAAGATGGGGCTAATATGGTCTTTTTCGCCAGCTTGGCTCTGAGCTTGATAAGGCTCAGAGTGAGGTTGAATCATACAGATCTGCTGACTGACACATGTTTTGTTAAATGCTTTGATTATGAACGTTGCTGAAATCTTTATTGATATTGTAATTTCTGCTCACGTGGCTAGTATTTGTTTACATATCTGAACTGCTTGTGTTTCATTTTTAAACTAGAGAGCTAGGTTTCTGGGGAGAATTGGTAGAGATGTTGATGTATAACAGCATAAGGCTCTAGAGTGATTTTCTGGTTACTTGAAGTAAGGTTTTACCTGAGCTATCATGGTTTTCCTAAAGAAATTCCTCCTTGGATTAAGGTTTTTCTCCTTGTTTACCTACTTTCAGTTTTGGAATCTTGTTTTAGGAAAGAAGGGAATGGATGCCACCCATAGTGAATTGTGTTGTGTTTTTGTTCAGTTCCTTTTAGACGTCCACGAAAATAAAATAATCAAAACCGTTCTCTTTCTTTTGCCTTAATCCAGGTGTTTGTTGTACTTATTTCAGCTATTAATGTTGTTAAAGTTTATGCTTCTCTCATTATGTTTATGCCCATTGCTATATGATTACTAGTTTCTTGTCTCCCAGTAAGCATCTGTAGTTGAGCATTTTCATCATTAGTCATTTGCCCTTTTCTCTTGTACCACACCACAGTCCCCACCAGTGTTAATGGTGCTCTTGTGTTTTTTGTGTTATTACAGGTTTCGAGAGTTCCCATTTGTTACAGAACTTTAATGTGCTGCGGGTAGCAATTTTTTCTGAAGATACACAAATGAAGAAGCTCTTCTTTTTCAGATCTTCTGCTTCTAGCAATGGAAAGGACAAATCCCCTCCGTCAACTGATAAGCAAGTGTACTGGGAAAACATGTCAGAAAAGGGAAGTCAAGTTGGTGACAAGGCTGACAATAGTTTTCATAGTCCTAAAGGATTATTTTCTAAATCTCGAAAGCAGGTCTCTGATATGCAGAATTCCAGTGAGAGTCCAGGCCTTAGAAGGAGCCGGTCGTTATCATCAGCAGCCTTTCTTGTAAGTGAGCCGGTGCAAGCAGAATTTTCTTCTTCGAGATTTCAGAGTAGATCTCCTTGTAGTAGTACAAGTAGTATTCCTCATCGACAATGTGCCCAATCATCTTGGTGAGACTTTTGCATCATGATAATTGTTAAAAACATGAACCTGTTGACTAGAATTTCAGTACATTATTTCAAGTCATCTTTTTCTGGAATTGTATCTAGAGGTGCTAATTTTAATGGTTTTTGGTATGTTTCAGTTGTCGGGCTTTTACCCCGGAGAGGCATCAGGTTAAACAGTTTGAAGTTCCAGCTGTTCAAAACACACATGGACTAGAACGACCTGGCTCTGCTGGTTCTCCTAGAATACAGCACGGTTCGTCAGGTAGCTCTTCTACTTGCTCTAGTAATGTCTCATCCAAAGTTCTAGACCGCTACATAGATGGAGAGCAGGAGGAAAGCGGCAGACAAGAGAACAGTTCTTCCCATAGAAACTTAAATGGGAATGGAAATGGTGGTGGATGGCACCCTCCACGAGTTCATATCACAGCCCCCAGTTCACCCAGGGCTCATTCATTTAGAGAGGCCAAAAGTTCTCGTTATCGTCCATCATCCAAAGATTGGGCCGAAAACGGATTTGGGCATGAATCTCCCAGGAGACTTGCAAAGAATGTTGTGGAGAGACTCTCACAGTTTCATGTCATGCAGCCGTCACATGCAAAGGAATTTAACCATGACATCCCACTCACCATTGAGGATATCTATGGAAGACCAGACCTGGTAAGCCAGAAAACTTATCCTTTGGATGAACCTTATGATCACTCGAGCTTGCAGAAACAGTTCTATGGAGAGAAGTGTAACGGTCTAAACTCTGATGAGATTGGAGAGGACCTAGATCTGGAATTACAAAGGAGACTGGAGGAAGCTGAGGAGAAAGTCATGATTCTCTCTGAAGAACTTGAGCAGGAAAGCTTTCTTAGAGACACTGGGTACAATGTGCCATCACTGATTCAGTCAATTAGAAACCTAACAGAGCAGAGAGTCAGCTTTGCACTTGAGGTTTCAAACCTCCTTCAGTTACGAATTGCTGAGAGGGCCTCTGCCAAGAAAGAATTGAGATTGGCGAAGGCAGAACTTGAGTCACGAACCAGAAGACTAGAGAAGGAGAAGAATGAGTTACAGTCAGCACTGGAGACAGAACTAGACCGAAGGTCGACTGACTGGTCTCTCAAGCTTGACAAATATCAGTCTGAAGAGCAGAGGCTTCGTGAACGAGTTAGAGAGCTTGCAGAGCAAAATGTCTCACTTCAAAGAGAAGTCTCTTCGTTTCATGTGAGGGAAACTGAGAGTAGAAGTTTCATGACAAATGCTGGGCAACAGCTTAAGGGACTCACTACTAGGATGGAGGAAATGAGAGAGGAAAATCAAGGTCTACAAGAAAATCTCTCGGAATTACAAGAGAAGTACAGAGCCTCTGAGGAAGATCGTGTTTGCCTCCGTAAGAATTTTGAAGACAGAGATAAGGAGTGCAAGGATTTGCATAAATCCATTACAAGATTATTAAGAACCTGCCGTGAACAAGAGAAGACTATCGATGGGTTGCGTGAAGGTTTTAGTGAGAAGTTCAGGGAAAACCAATCATCGGAGAGGTTTGATAAGCATGTTTCAAAATTGCAGATGGAGCAAATGAGGTTGACAGGAGTAGAACTTGCCTTAAGGAAAGAGTTGGAATCTCAAAGGCTTGAAGTTGATTCTCTTAGGCACGAGAATATACACTTGTTAGACCGTTTGAGAGGCAATGGGAAAGACAGTGGTGCTTTAACTTTCAAGCTAGATAAGGAGATGTGGGCGCGGGTCAGCTGCTTGCAAAATCAAGGGCTATCACTCCTTAATGAGAGCTACCAGTTGTGTTCTGATTTTCTGGAATTTTTCAAAGGAAAAGCAGGCCAACTTCAAGAAGCTAAGCAGGGTCTGGATGCACAATTTTTTGTTGAATATGAAATGAAAGTACAGGGATTAAAGCGTGGAATTGAAAACTTAACCAGAAGTTTGCAGAAAATGTCTGATTTGTTCCATGAAAAATCCAGTCTTGCCGCTTCAAATTATCAATCTAAGTGCATGGATGTTGAAGAAGGACATCCGAATGATCAAACCCCAGAGGTAATATACTCTCCTGGTGTTGTCAGACGTAGATCACTGAATATGAAATCTTTTGTTTCCATATTATATTGAAGGAGTCCTTTACTACATAAACTGTCATTGACGACTTGCTTATATATGTAGGAGGACACGAGATATAAGCTTCAATCTGAAACTATACTTACAAGTTTACTGAGAGAGAAGATACACTCTAAAGAGCTAGAAGTGGAGCAATTGCAAGCTGAACTTGCTGCAGCTGTAAGAGGAAATGACATCCTCAGATGTGAGGTTCAGAATGCAATGGACAACCTTTCCTGTCTCACCCACAAATTGAAAGACGTTGAATTACTGGTAACCCATCATATCGCTTGTATTATGTTCAATGTTATGGCTTCTACTTTGGTCAGACTTACAGTTAATAATGTGAATGAATCTGGAGCTTTGTTTGTGAGTAAGCACAATAGGCTTTAAAAAACAATGATAACAATTTCCATATTGCCTTTACTTCACACAGTATTTCAATCTTATGAGTTATAGTTGATGTTGAGGGTTTTACAAGGAAAATGAAACAGAAAAGACTGTCACGAGAAAGAAAGTACATTGTCAAAAAAATTTCACAAGGAATATTCCGCATTCTGTTGCATATGCATATTATCTATCTGGGTCTGTTCCCACTAACATCATATTGAAGTCAAATTTGTTTTGGTTATGAAAGTTATGTTAGATCAAACGGTTTCTTGAAGTCATTTTCATTTTATAAATAATGCATCTTCTTTTCGTAAAAACTAAAAGTTCTTGCATCAGTAGAACGTAGAAAAACTAGTATTCCTCTGCTTGTTTGAGTTCTGTTGCTCAAGAAGCTTCATTAGGCAGAGGACTGACAATGAAGACTTATTTTTCATTCGTGTGACTCTTGCCTTCTTAACTGTTTTCTTTTCTTTTTCTTTATGCACTAATAACAGATGCTCAAGAAGGATGATAACATCAACAAGCTTCAAAGTGACCTCCAAGAATCTACAAAGGAGTTAACAGTTACGCGAGGGATACTGCCTAAAATTTCAGAAGAGAGAGATATGATGTGGGAGGAGGTGAAAAAGTACAATGAGAAGAATATGCTATTGAACTCAGAGGTTAACTTGTTGAAGAAGAAGATAGAGACACTTGATGAGGAAGTACTCTTCAAAGAAGGCCAGATCACAATCCTGAAAGATACCTTAGGGAACAAATCATTTGATCTTCTAGCGAGTCCTGGTAATACTCGAGAGTTTCTGCTTCGATAGTTGTCCAAGATCAGGTTTATGGTACGTAATCAACTTGTTCATAGTCCTATACCCCTCGAGTTTGCTTGTGATATTGTATACCTTTTCCCTCTTTTCTTCCTTGATAGAGTAAAAAGTGAAGAACAGTTCATTATTCATTTGTAATTACCAATCTTTACAGTTGGTTTTGCCGCTTGATTGAATCAAACAAGCATGTCAATGAATCTTAGTGTTTCCTGGATCAATTGGGTGAATATATTTCTTATTTCTGCCAAGGACAGGAAGACTAAGGGATACACTACTTTCAGATTAGTTGTTGAAACTGACAACACGAGGTACAAAACCACCCTTGGAGTGACAATAATCAAAGCCATACCAAACGTTTTCTGGAACAAATGTCCTAAAATAGAACACATAAGAAACTGGTTCTTCATGGCCACCATCTTGTTGATGAAGCACCTTCACCCAGCCAGGTCGCCATTCATCTGCTCCAACCTTCTTCAAGTACAGTGAGCACACCCTTGAGCTCATGCATGGTCCAATGGCCTCAAACACGTCTATGGCGCATCTTCCAAACCCGCCATAACCTCCACGTTTCGAACCACCTTTTGGAGCATATAAGAGCTTAGGATTGTTGAGATGCTTCACTATGATCAGATCACCCTTCAAGTCACTGAATCTGACGCTGACATGCTCTGTGGTTTCGGCGGATGGTGCACACGTTGTCTCAATCTCAATGGAGTAGGTGCAATTTGGTTTGGAACCTTGGAAGCCATGGTTGGTAGGTTGCATTGCTTTGGTTGGCAGAGAAAGGATGAAGACTAGTGAAGAAATACTCAAAATGCTTATTGCCTTCATTGAAAACTTTGGCATGGTTTCTGCTCTAATCTGTTTTTTGGTGAGATGTACCGAGTGAGAGAACACTACTACATAGTACAAGAGGTCTAGATTCTCTAAGGATAAAGGGTAAACCCAAAATCTAAAGAAAAGGCAAAGCAAATTGAGTACTTTGGGAAAGAAGAGATTCTCATTTCCCTCTGGTCTCAGTTCCTTTGAAAATGGATGCTGTGATTCTTTTGATAACTGTCACAGGTTCTGATTTGATCTCTGACCAATCCTGTGGCAAATCTCAGCAATTGGCTCTGAGTAATATGACTCACAAGTCACACACTCAGACCCCTTTATGACTAAAAGCGGTTCTTAACTACTGTTATCTGATGTGAATCAGCTTTTATCAACAATAATTAATCCAACCAAACCTTTAGAATAAAACCCAAGTTGGTTTATCTCTAGATAGCCTCGTACTACATTGATCAGATATTTGAATGAGAAATCTTTGATTGTTTTCTCGGCAACCAAACAAAGCCTAAGCCTTCTTCAGTTCTGATGATCATCTTCGATCTAAGATTCTCTGAGTCTGTGACTATCAGTGTCATTAGAGGAATCTGAAGTGTTATTCAGGTAATAAAGAAGGGCATGAAGCTTCAGTTTTTAGTTATCGAGTAGACATAAACTGCTTTTCTAAAAATGGAAAATCCTGATTATCCCAATCTTTCATTATGGTCAACAGAATACATTTTTTGTGAAGTACAAGCATCTGTTCTGAAAATGAAAGAGATTAGGGGCATTTATAGTCGGTGAAAAGAGAATTATTCTTCATTTACAAGTGCAACATAAGTTCCTTCTCTTGTTTTTAGCTAACCTTTTCAGCAAAGCGAAAAACAGGACAAAGCATCTAAATATCATAGAGATGCTGATTTCCAGAACTCAACGGGTTTCCGATGCTGAAATATGAAAGAAATCAGAAAAATGAGTTGATTGCAAGATTGTAAATTTCATAAAAATAAAAATGACATGCATAACATCCTATGAGGCATACAACCTTGAGCAGGAGTATAGCAATACTGCTTGATACTACCCCTAGACCAGATAAATTAAAGGTCAAACAATTCATCCCTCTCAATTGGATCACCAGACTACAGAGCATTGTTGATACATTTTTCATTTGCATACTTCATAAACCAAACTTCATTCAACAAAACTTACCTTGGCAATCGGCATCTTTGCTCTCACTGAATTGATCAAGGAGAAATCAATATCAGCTATAGTAATCCCAGTTGACAGCGTATCTAAGACAGAGGATGAAATGTTATGATTATGTTGTTGTACATGGTCCTCTAATACCAAAGCATAGAAATAACACCAAACAACTATGTATCAGATATAAACACAACAGATTCATAAGTTTTAGATTTGTAACATGAGTGGAAAAAAAGAACATTGATTTGGAGTAGAGCTACTTGAGGTTCAACCCATACTTAACTTTGAATATCTCCCCAAAAAAGGGAACCTTTCACTTCTTGTACAGCATGAGTTATCATTTATCTAAGGGACTGGGTCTATGTTAACCAAAAACAGGACCAATTCTACTTTCTGTTCTTCCACATCAACAGGAAAAATAACAACACAAGACATACCCTCAACTATCTGTTTCCTTAGCTTTAAGAAGTTTGACAACTACTTTGAAAACCTGATAATTTGTAGGCACACACTTTTTTCATTGAACTGACCTATGGGCCTGACCTAAAGCTACTGAACATAACACCCATTCCAAGTGCTTAAAATGTGCAGAGAAATTAAGTACCAGGCAGTCGACCAACAACTGTTCCCCATGGATCAATAATTAAAGTTTCACCATGGCTTTCTCTTTTATCGTTATGCTTTCCCGCTTGTGCAGCAGCTATTACCTGATGTGCAAGTAACATAAATATCCCAAAAAGTCAGCAAAGAGCAATAAAGCATCCATGATTACACTGCCAATAAAATTTTGTCCTAAACTAAGCATGAAAAGATTATAATAGTGGAGAAGAAAAACGAGTCCATACGTAACATTGAGTCTCAATTGCACGAGCACGAAGAAGAATCTCCCAATGTGCCTGACCAGTTACTTTGGTAAAGGCTGAAGGTACCAACAGAATCTTCATATTACAATAAAAGACATCAGTATGGGGATGCTTAGCAAACATCAACCCCCAATTCCAATGCACTTTAAATTTAATTAAAAATCTACTTGTACCTGTGCCTCATGTTGGAACCTGAGCAGCTGGTATATCTCTGGGAATCTCAGGTCATAGCAAACTGTCAAACCCAAGCGACCCACAGGGCTATCTACTGCAACAACATTCTTCCCTGAAAATGTGACCAAACAAACTAAGTTCCTCAAACGAAAAATTAACCAGAACAACAATGCCAACCAAACCAGTCAAAGCACACATTACCTGCTTCTGTAAAGATACTTTCCTTGTATGATCTCCCACCAGGAGTATCCACATCAAACCTTCAATAACAAAAAAACAACTTCAATTCCTATAAACACATTGCACAATGATCACATTTTCCGAGAAAAATCGATAACCAAAAAGCTGCATTACTCACAAGTGAATCTTTCTGTAAGTGCTTCTAATATTCCCACCATCATCAACCACAACATGAGCGTTAAACAAATGCTCGTCATCAGACCCCTTCTCCTGAAACCCTCCTAGTGACAACCAAATCCCAGATTCCCTAAAATCCAAAACACTATTGGGTCACTTCAATCACACTCCAAAACCAAATGCATGCCATAAAGTTTTCACCTTTTTACTTTTTTTACCATACCTTGCAAGAGAGCAGTACTGCTTCATTACTGGACCCTCCAAAGGCTCAGCTATTCTGAGACTATCCCCATCTTTATCACCTATAAAGGAGAAGCTTTCAGGGAAGCAAATCAGCTTTGCTCCACTAGCAGCTGCCTCCTTCACATTTCACAAAATGGGTTATTAAATTTTCACATAAAAATTTCAAAGATCACATTTTTATGAGAAAAAAGAGAGTGAAAAAGTGTAAAGGTGGGTACTTTGACGAGGCGGGAGCAGGTGGCGAAGTTGGCGGCGAGGTCGTTGATGGAGGTCATCTGGGCGGCGGCGACTTGGAGGGAGTTGGCCGCCATATTGGACGCGCCGGCGAGTTGGGAGGAATCGGAGAGGTGGGTGGAGTGATGCGAGACAAAATGACATCGTCGTTTTCTGAGGAATGGGTCTGGTGGAGATGTTTAGGCGCCACCCACGTCAGCAAAGGTGTCTTTTTTGGTAATGGGGTACCTTTTAACTATGGTGTATTTCCTTGGATGCACCCCACAGTTTATGGAGTTTCTTAGATTTTTATATTTTTTTAAAAGACGACTTCTTTCGTTATATCGAGGATTATTAAGTTGCAGTTTTGCTTCCAGATGTTACGAGTTTGAATTTTGGTCTCGTTTTGTTACTAAAGCGATGTTGAATTGCCTTTCCATGCAGTCTACAGTTTTGGAATATAGCGTGAAAAATGTGAAATATTTTATTTTGGTGTTAATTATGACTTTACGAGATTATATTGTGACATACAATATCGATTAACTATCAGTATCTTAAAGATACAACAAACAATATATATGTTTAATTTGAGTCATATCGACTTACAATAAACATAGTCGTTCCATTCTAAATAAGTTGTCTTTAGGTTCATTTATTTGCATTGAAACAAAATTTAATCGTTTCTTATAAGACAAAAAAAAGAATACTCCATACAAAATATGAGATTTTTTTTTTAAACTTGAACTTTTAGATGATGAGTCAAACACTCTGTTAGTACATAGCCAAAATACTTGGCTGAGCCGAGAATAAGGCGTAATTACCCGGTCACCGAAGATCATTCCAGGCGAGATAGCTCTGGTAAACCCTTCACGGATATCCAAAGAGTGAAGGACCGGTAACAACCCGCTTGCCAAACCCACTCTAACAGTAAAACACCCCCAAAAGGGGAGACACTGCAAAGGTTAACATATAGTCCCACATCAGAGACTGAGGCCACAGTGCCTAACCTTAGCCTATAAAACAGGCACAAACTCCCATTAAAGGTACACACAACTCTCTTCCCGCACTCCCGTACATCGCAAGTAGTCTAAAGCTAACTTAAGCATCGGAGAGTCGAAGACTGGGCCACCCCAGTCCCGACTTCCTGACACTGTTACTTGTGCAGGTACCAAGTGTAGGACCAAAAGATTCTACCTCACCCCGACTCGCCACCCCTTTCCGGCTCGTGACCTCGGGACGAGACAGGTAGAAACAATTGGCTCTAGAAGGAGGGTTGCCTCAAGTGGAAATCATGACATCGCTCACCATGGCCATCATCTGCCCAGAAATCCCGAGGAGAGAGAAAGTAGATCGGACTCTCTCTCTCATTCGCTTGGGCGTGCCACAGCAAGGTAGCTCACCTTCCCAGCCATCATACTCACTGTCTTCCAATGAATCCAGCGTGGCCTCCCCGACCTCCGGCCAAGGCCCACGCGCCGGTGAGCAGCGCCCAGAAAAACTGATCTGGACACCCAGCTTCCCTCAACCGAAGCAGGAATATGCTCTCGGTTTCGTCACCCCTTTCCGGCTTGTGACCTCAGTCTCGCAACCCCCTTCCCGGCTCGTGACCTCGGCGGTGACACGGTCCCGGCAGGGATGTGGCCTTGGTCTCGCGACCCTAATCTTGGCATCCTCCCCCCGGGACATGCCTTCGCCTTTGGCACCCATTTGATACTTCTCTCCAGGGGACGTCCACCCATGTCTCGGTGCCTCTCTCCCGAGACCCCCGCGGACTTCGCTGGTCTCGCCAGCCCCTCGCGGACTCTGCAGGTCTGGCCAGCCCCTTGCGGACTCACATTGTCGCAGACCCCTCGCGGACTCCACAGGTCTCGCCAGTCCTCGCAGACTCACATTGTCGCGGACTCCGCTGATCTCGCCAGCCCCTCGCGGCCTCCCCTGGTCACGCCAGTCCTCACGGACTCCACTGGTCGCGGACTCCGCTGGTCTCGCCAGAGTCCCCACGCACTCCGCTCAACCTTCAACCCCTTGATTGATACTCCAGTTCTCACTCGCTTCACTCATAAAGTTCGCCATATATATACTACATAAGATCATGTTCTATTACCACCGACTTGATCATGCAACGCATGGAAGAGGTTGTTACATCTTAGACACATGTTCACACAGCTTGACCAATTGCTATGCCTAACTCGCTGCCTAGTTTAATGACTTCAATTGCCATGCCCTCGGTACTATATAATCATATCAAGCCAAGCTCCAACAAGTTGCCAACAACACTTCGCCTACAGTTATACATACTTCTCTATGATTTATCAGTGGGCAACATAACAATATTATCTTCAAATGATGCACTCCAATAGTGTCTTCTTGGCCACCATGACTACTCCATTGGGATTCTTATACCATGCTCTTTTGTCGACATCGAGACTTATATCAACAACTCCAATTTTTCTACAATGTCTACATCGGCTCTACACGGCTCCAGATAAGTCTTACTTCACACTATTCAATTGAGATATTATCATACAAATAACATGCCTCATGCATCATAATATATTCTCATGACATAAAGTTAGCAAACATTCTCTATCGCATGTTACATATATTCTCATGTACATGCTAAACGCACATACATGTAAACCAAGTGCAAACCATATGACACTTGCTTCACATGATTACAAGCCAAACATTGCTATATATCTATATATATCTATCTCGACTACGCCATCGACAACTACACACACAACATGTGTAAACAACCAGCATTCAAACATGCAATCTCAGGCTACACACACAACATGTGTAAACAGCCAGCATTCAAACATGCAATCTCAGGCTACACACACAACATGTGTAAACAACTAGCATTCAACCAGCGCGACCCGTAACACCACTAGCGTGACCTGTAACGCCACCAGCGTGAACCATTCCACTCAATAGCGCGGACTATCACGCCACTAGCGAGAACTGTCACGTCATTAACGCGGATTGTTACGTCACCTCGCAACCCTCGCGTGGGGACGTCCCTGGTAGTTTCCCTGGCGGACTCCCGCATTGCTCTCCATCTCGACCTCCCGGGACTCATCTATCCCGACAGAAGGATACAAAAAAAAAACACACACACATCTCACCCGGCACCTCCTCTTCCTGGCTCCCTCCACAAACGCTCAGCAACCCAACAGCCTGCCCCCGGCACCTCCCCTTCCTGAGACTGAGTTACACGTTCTCCACAATCAACCAAGGGTTGAAAGCAAAGCTCACAAACAGCCACATATATTCTGTGCTACATGCATTTACACATCTATGACTGGGCTCTGGCTGAATACTTCTTTCCGAGACCGCGTGAGCAGCCCTCCACCCAGAATTGATCTGGACACCCAGAACCTCCACGGCCTCCCGGGACTCCTCTCTCCCGGTCGAAAGATACAAATTCTGGATGCCCATCAGAGTAGCGAGACCAGCCACGACAGTCACGGCGGTGACACCCCAATTTCGGAACCCTCCTCCCGTGTCCCTGCCACGGGGACATGAATTCACCTTCGGGGCCCGCCTGACACCCCTCTCCCAGGCACACCCTCCCATGTTAGCGCCAGTCCCCGTAGACTCCACTGGTCGCGGACTCCCCTGGCCACCCCAGTTTCCAGACGAACCTACCTGCCATCCCTAGTACAGAACCCGAAACCAAGAATCTGCCCTCCCGACTCGGGGTCTAGACCCGAAACATGATATTATCCTTACCACTCGAACAAGCCATATGAACTCAGTCCTCATTTCGGTGTCTCGCCACCATAATCTCTCTCGACACTAGGGGACTTGGGCAACAACCTTATAGGCCGGCATTTACCAAGCCTCATGACATGCCCTCGATACACTTTGGCACCACCCGTCTTGCCCCATCGGCATCTTGGCTAAGCCCCCTAGCGTGCCTTTTGACAGCTCTACACAAGCTCTGTCAGCAACATCATTATGCCCTAGCGGCACCCATCGTCATGCCTCAGCGGCACTCCTCGCCACACCTTGACGGCACACTTGCCTCGATAGCGAAATAAGGAACTACGATTGGTTTGATCCCATAAACGGGTATGTAGGCACTCTAGCACTCACTTAGAGGCAACCGCAAAATATGCCACCACAATCTCCCCCTCGAACGTATGCTGGAATAACTTAGCTAGCTCGAGCATATAGCTGATACATATCAAAGGCTACTAAAACGCCAAGGCATACAAACATGCCGGTACCCGTGGCCCTGGCGAGATGCTCGCCAGCGGTACCTCAACTTCGACCCCCGATCGCCCTGCCATCTCCAAACACTACATAGGAGCAACGACCCAGTGTCTCAGTCATATATAGTGACACACGACATACCTCACTCGGAGGGAGCCGGTCCATCCCCTCCCTTGCATGGGGACTTGGGGGACTGGTTATGTCGCCACTAGTAAGAGACTCGTACTCCCTTGCATGTGGAATGTCTCGCCCACTAGCAGCCCGCCACGCCATTAGCGCGGTTCATCTCGCCATCAAGCGCGACCTATTCGCCCCATAGCGGCCCGCCACGCCATTAGCGCGGTTCCTCTCGCCATCTAGCGCGAACTGTCTCGCCCACTAGTGGCCCGCCACGCCATTAGCGCGGAACATCTCGCCATCAAGCGCGACCTATTAGCGGCCCGCCACGCCATTAGCGCGGTTCCTCTCGCCAACTAGCGCGAACGGTCTCGCCATCAAGCGCGACATATTCGCTCCATAGCGGCCCGCCACGCCATTAGCGCGGTTCCTCTCGCCAACTAGCGCGAACTGTCTCGCCCAGTAGCGGCCCGCCACGCCATTAGCGCGGTTCCTTTCACCAACTAGCGCGAACTGTCTTGCCATCAAGCACGACCTGTCTCGCCCCATAGCGGCCCGCCATGACATTAGCGCGGTTCCTCTCGCCAACTAGCGCAAATTTTCTCGCCTTGTAGCGGCCCGCGACGCCATTAGCGCGGTTCATCTCGCCAGCTACCGCGAACTATTTACGCCACTAACGCGACCCGTTTGGGCACAAGTAGACACGACCTTAACTCGGAACTAAACCCCAGTTACCTCGCGACCCTCGCATGGGGACTTGGGGACTCGGCACCATGCCTCCAGCACCCGAGTAAAACCTATTCTCGACATATATAGAATAACTCCTCACTCAAGAGCTCTCTCAGATTGGGGACTTGGGGACTTGTTAGTATACAGCCAAAATACTTGGCTGAGCCGAGAATAAGGCGCAATTACCCGGTCACCGAAGATCATTCCAAGCGAGATAGCTCTGGTAAACCTTTCACGGATATCCAAAGAGTGAAGGGCCGGTAACAACCCGCTTGCCAAACCCACTCTAACAGTAAAACACCTCCAAAAGGGGAGACACTGCAAAGGTTAACATATAATTCCACATCAAAGACTGAGGCCACAGTGCCTAACCTTGACCTATAAAACAGGCACAAACTCCCATTAAAGGTACACATAACTCTCTTTCCGCACTCCCGTACATCGCATGTAGCCTAAAGCTAACTTAAGCATCGGAGAGTCGAAGACTGGGCCACCCCAGTCCCGACTTCCTGACGCTGTTACTTGTGCAGGTACCAAGTGCAGGACCAAAGGATTCTACCTCACCCCGACTGGCCACCCCTTTCCGGCTCGTGACCTCGGGACCAGACAAGTAGAAACACTCTCAAACACAAGACTTAAAACACCAGTTATTTCATGGAGTTGTGTGGTTAATGATGAGCACAAAACGAGCTATTCTTTTGCTTTTACCAAAAGGAAAATTACAATCATTTTTGAAAAGTCAAAAACCCACAAACTAAACAAATTGTAAGTCTCGAAATTAACACGAAACTGATCATTAAGAAACATATTCATATATGCAGAGACTTGATACATTAACACAAACCATGTTCACTTTGCTAAATCAAATTTGTAAATTGTTAAAAACACTCATTTCCCATTGTTGACTGAGAAGTAATCAAGCGTCTCCTCTTAGTAAACTAGCAAGTCTATGAATATGAGCTTGATAAAGGGTCAATTTCCTCCTAGGGATTGGTATTGATTGGTATGGCCGAATGGGTGCTCAAAGATGCTATTCATTGGCCAAACAAGGTGGGGATCAACTTTATTCCACAAGATATTCCAAAACACACAATATAGCAAAGTGGAAAATTCTTTTATTCTTGAGAGATTTCATTTTGCTAAAATAAGGAGCAAAGAATTAAGATGAGTAAAAGTTGCCTAAAATGGTGGTTTGTTGGAGGTCAAAGTCAAAACCCCAGCCCATAAATACGAAAACCAAAACTGAAAGCTCCTACCCAAAAAGCCTCAGCTCTCTCCCTTTCGATGGTTTTCAAACCAAGCAGGGCGAGGGGTTTGTTGCATTATGCATAATCAAAAGGAAAAAAAGTCCAAACCGTATCTGACCTTTTAACGAAGCAAAGCTTTGGTATCCCATCTTTCAAAAACTTCAAAACGGTATCTCACCTTTTAACCCCGACATAAGATCGGTATCTGGGGCTAACGGGAGAGGTTGGCTCCGTTACGGAAACATATTAAATTCAAATTGTAAAGGGTATTTTTGTCTAATCACCTAATAACCCTCAACCCACCTTAACTCTATCATCTTTCCCTTATTCTCCATCTGCCTCCAACTCTCTCTCTCTCTCTCTAGAACGACTCTCTCTCTCTCTACACGAAAGAGAACAAATATAGGTGGGGCCAAAGCACGACAAGGAGAGAATGCCCTTCTGCCTTTGGAACACTCCTGAGGTTGCATAATGCAGTGTTGCAGCCAACCATTCAGAGCTTCTACATATGAAGTAAGGCTGTTAATCCAGTTTGCAAAGCTTAGTCCAAAGCATTCAATCTCCTCCAACAGTTGAGCTCACCGACACAGAGGAACGGTGGAGTCAAATTTACGTTCTGGTGACTCTTCCTAGTTCGAAGTTTCCTGGTGACGTCTAAGTTAGGAAGCTCTGGTCTTCCAGAAATTCAGATGTGATATTTCAGTTTGATAACATATAAAAGTCTTAGGAGTGTGGTATGTTGCGAAGTAAATTATACTCATTGTTTTCCAGTCGAGTATATGAACAAATATTTCATATAGAAACAGTTAGATTTAGCCCTGTTCTCTTCAACTTCAATCCTTGTGCGCTTTATGTTAACCAGATTGTGACATATATACCAAAGTCGGAAAGTATCAAACTGCGGCCTAATTACAATGTTACATGAGATATGAATTGTACTGAATGACACATTATTGCGTGCCACCACGACCACCCAAATCAACTGTAGCTTTAGCAGCTTGGTTTAGAGCAAAAGGGATCCTTTAGAAAAGTAGCTGCTGTTTACCACCACGTTTGCAGCTTCTGCGGCTTTCCTTCCAGTCTTTGATATCGCGGATTTGTGGAGCTCTGATACATGGTACCGCTCATCCACAGATTTAACAGCTTCTACACCTGCACAGAACTTATCAGTGAGACCAAGTCTCTCACTCAGCTCAGCTCAGCAACCCTGGCTGCTGCAGTCGCTGAATATTGATGAGACTCGTCAAATGATTTCGCCTGGGCTAATGCATCTTTTCCCAGCACATATCCCTTGGATAACATGGTCATGACTACTTCCTGAGCGACAGACACCACTTCTCCAGCACTAGGAACATTTTGGCTTGTTGGTGGCTGCAGATACATAAGCATGCATTACAATTTGCAGTTACAATAATCACATCTGTTTTGTGTGCGCAAATATGCAACCAACAAGAAACTACATTACTTTAGCAGATGAAAGATAGAAAAGATGCATACAGTTGAATGAGTTCCTTCATCATCCCTTGACCAATATTGTAGACATGCTGTGCAGATAGACCAGGATGTGGAAGGCCATGCTTGAATGCCATCATGCTCAATATATTACCATCTCACTCGCTTATCATTCAAAGAGCTCAACAGTAACTTGCCTAGGAGATGGTCGCAGACCTATATTTGTTCTCTTTCGTGTAGAGAGAGAGAGAGTCGTTCTAGAGAGAGAGAGAGAGAGAGTTGGAGGCAGATGGAGAATAAGGGAAAGATGATAGAGTTAAGATGGGTTGAAGGTTATTAGGTGATTAGACAAAAATACCCTTTACAATTTGAATTTAATATGTTTCCGTAACGGAGCCAACCTCTCCCGTTAGCCCCAGATACCGATCTTATGTCGGGGTTAAAAGGTGAGATACCGTTTTGAAGTTTTTGAAAGATGGGATACCAAAGCTTTGCTTCGTTAAAAGGTCAGATACGGTTTGGACTTTTTTTCCTAATCAAAAACAAAAACAACAAAACACAAAATAAGAAAGAGAACCCATTAAACCTTCCAATCTATCAATCTATCTATCCATCCCTATCTCTGTCTTCGATCTAACTTTCCCACGTTGTTTCTGACAATCTTTTTTCTGTCAGAACATTCCAAATCTGCTTTCATTGGGTGTCTGGGAAAAATCTGGATAAAGCTGTCATTTTGAGCTCGCTTGGTAATTGAATTTTCATAACACAAAAAAGGGTTGCTAGAATTTTCCTCTAAACATCAGCAACACAAGGTAATCAGATTTATTTATTTTGATTGTAATTTTAACTTTGTATGCATTTTTGTAGATACACATGTCTCTGTTTGATTTTAAGAATATTAAAAAGTAATTGGGTGTTTGGTTCTGGTATATGTCCCTCAATAAAGTTTGTGTCTTTTAGAAGCTACCCATTAGTTTGGTCTATGAAGTTTGCATTTTGATTGTTGAGTTTGATCTTTGATGTGAAATTTATATGCAGGTCTTGGCATACCGATCAGATTGTTCGATGTTTTTGCATCCCTAGAGATTAATGTCCTTATTCGTGGATGAGTGTTTGATTTGTGGAAGCTGTTATTTGCGATTTGAGATTGTAGGGAAAATAGAGGAGACACTAGGATTAGATCATGCCCACAACATATACTCAATGAGTCGTTTGTTTGGTTGAGAATATGTGAGGTATGGTATCAACTAGACTAATGAAGATCATGGTGCCGTGTTGGAGACCTTCTGTTGTTGAAGGTGAAAATTCTAATAGAGCTGGGGATGCGAGTGGTCGAGTTGATGGTTTATTGTGGTACAAAGATTTAGGAACCCACGTTAATGGTGAATTCTCAATGGCAGTAATTCAAGCAAACAATTTGTTGGAAGACCATAGCCAACTTGAATCTGGATCGTTGAGCTTGCTTGAATCAGGTCCCAATGGAACATTTGTTGGAGTTTATGATGGACATGGAGGTCCAGAAGCAGCTCGATTTGTAAATGATCACCTGTTCAAGAATCTCAAGAGTACGTTGTTCCTTGACTTGCACCATTTGTTATTTCCCCTGATCTCTAATGATTCATCTTTCCTACTTTTTTTTTTTGAAGTTTCGGAAGTACCATATGATAAATAAATAGACTTGTTTCATTCTATACTTTACTGATAGGAGAATTTGATATATTGCTGCATTTTGGTAATTGTTGTCTAAATGTCTTACATTTTGCCATAGCCATATGAAAGCAGTAATACTAGCAGTAGGATTTTGCCAGTTTGATACTGTTTTTTGCATGCTTGCCACAAGGCAACATGGAAATTAGAGATCATTTAGATTTTCATCTGGGGATTTGGAGCTTTTCTGTCTAGGAATATCTTCTTAGTCACAGTTTATCGTAATACAATATTGATGGACCAATGATGTTTGAATTGGAACTGGAATTTGGTTTGGCTCCTGAGTTGGAACAAAAGAATGAGAGCTTAATCCTATATCAAGTTTTTTAAAGGCAGATAGATGAACAAAACAAAGATTGCATAATTTGCTTATGAGCGAATTGGCATTCACTAATGTCCTAACTCCATTGACCATTTAAGAAGATTTATGTATATATATCCATGACATACAATTATACATATGAATATACGAGGCCTAGATATCTTTATGTATACTTTTTGGTTATAAGATATCTTTATGTATTTCATTACTGCTTTCAATCTTTATAAGCTAATGCATATATTTACTGACTTGACAGCTATTCTCATGGTGCAGAATTCACGTCAGAGAATCAGGGAATGTCATCTGATGCTATCACCAAAGCATTCTTGGCAACTGAAGAGGAATTTCTATCTTTAGTAAGGAAGCAGTGGCTGATTAAGCCACTGCTTGCTTCGGTTGGTGCATGTTGCTTGGTAGGCATAGTATGTAGTGGGCTGCTATACATAGCAAATGCGGGAGATTCTCGGGCAGTGTTAGGAAGAATGGAAAAGACCGTTAGACAGGTAAAAGCTGTTCAGTTATCAGTTGAGCACAACGCAAGTATAGAATCTGTGAGAGAGGAACTGCACTCGTTGCATCCCGATGATCCACGGATTGTGGTAATGAAGCACAAGGTGTGGCGGGTGAAGGGTCTGATACAGGTGATCCTTTTTCTTATATGCTGTAAATCTCTTGTTGATTTTCTTCTATGCCAATTGCTGTTACCCTACACAATAGTGATTTTTGCTTCCCTTTGACTTCTATGTGACTCAAAGTCAATAGTTATATATCACATGGCTTCCCAGTTTCTAGTACTTCCACAATGGACATGTCATAACTCATAATATGTATTTCCCAACTAGGAGGTGGTGCCATTATTGCCTGGTTTTGGAAGTAGATAAATTTATTGTTTGTGAGTTTGATGTTTAGCTCTAAACATGAGTTAGGTACAAGTTCGCTGCAAGAATATTTTTTTTCAACATAAAATTGATGGCAAAGAATGTTACTAATCTTTCAAAGTACACCAAGTTCTTGGATCATATGACCTGGTACCTTATGGAAATGGCATTCTATTATTAGATTACAATAGAATTAGTTGGTTTCAGATTAATTATGAGACCTCTAGCTGGAATCTGTTTTTGGGTAGATACCTGGGCTGTGTTTTTGTGTCATGCTCCATTGCGATGCCCTGTTTCCTTCCAAATTAACTTTATATCTATGACTTATTTGTATTTCTTGCGTTATTTGGTGAAAGTTAAATTTTAGGCTGTGCTCATTTTGAAAATTGACTTAACCCATTAAGAAAAATGCATGGCCACTTCTCAAAGATGACACAACATGCACAATGGAAGAGCCACTTAATCTAGAGTGATTTGTTTCTGTTGCAGATTTCAAGGTCCATTGGTGATGCCTACCTGAAAAGGCCAGAATTTAACAAAGAACCTCTGTTGGCAAAGTTTCGACTATCAGAACCCTTCCAAAAGCCGATCCTTAAAGCCGAGCCAACAATATTGGTGCGAAAACTGTACCCCGAAGATCAATTTCTCATACTTGCATCAGATGGCCTATGGGAGCAGTTGAGCAATCAGGAGGCAGTTGACATTGTTCAGAACTATCCACGTAATGTATGATTTACCTTTCAAGTTTCAAATTTCTTTTGTTTTTATTCGTTAGCTGTTTCTGAATAACATTGCGGAAGATTTTCTCCTCTTTATACAAAAAAAAAAATATGGAGGTATTTGGATCATGGTGGATTGTTCTTGATTGTTGTTTTGAACACCGATTGAAACTATGTGTGCCATACTTCTGCAGGGTATTGCAAGGAAACTTGTCAAAGCTGCACTTCGTGAAGCAGCTAAAAAGAGAGAAATGAGATACTCAGACTTGAAAAAGATAGACCGAGGGGTGAGGAGACATTTCCACGACGATATTACAGTAATAGTTCTGTTCCTAGATACACATATGATCAGTCGTAGCCGCTCACACGGACATCTGCTTTCAATTAAGGGAGGTAGCGGTGTCCCCGGCAACACCTAGATTAGGAGGTTCTAGTCATCTATCACATAAACCACCCTGTTTTCTTCATTGTACCAAGAAACAAGCCGTTTGTTTCCGTTACAAAGAGGAGAGGGTTTGTTTTCTTTACGAAGAGAGGTTAAAAGGCAGGTTTTTGGGTTTTTTTGTTTTTTGGTTTTCTTTTTCTTCCTCTACTGATGTATAGCCACAAGCTTTCTAAATTCTTTTTATTTCTTAAATTTGCACAATGCCACAAGAGATTTCAGTATAGAGATGGAAAGTCAATGGCTATAGAGAACAGAGTGAGTGCCTAGAGAAATGAGAATAACTTCTGCAGAACTTGAATAATTTGGCTATTCGTTGCCTTAACAATAATGGAGAACATGTCTTTGAATGCATAATGTGTGGATGATACAGTGTTGTGTCGATTCTTAAACTTCACGTATATATAAATAAAATGACAAAAAAAAAAAAACCATCCAATTTATGAAAAAAATCATCCAAGTTATGAATTACCTGCTCTGTGTTTCTCGGTTCTGAGAAGTCTCTAATCCCTATACATACAACAACCTTTCCAACCAAACCAAACTGAAAATGACATTCACCATGAAAGTCGGCTTCAGAGGCGTTGCACCAACTTCATCATCTCTGAAGTCTCGACTACACGTTTTAGATTCGTTGTATGTAGCCAAATTCCCGAACACCACCATACTATGTCCTCCTAAGCTTCGACTTCAAGCTAATACAATCAGAGCTTCACTCTCTGCAACAATGGCAACTGGGTATGTTACTATTCTTCTGTTTAGTGTTTGATGACTACAATTTAATCCAAAGTTCCTTTCTTGTCCAACCCAATAGCTAAAGTTTTGAAATTGTTAACTAGCTGTGCATCTTACTTTGATTTTGTTTTGTGTGACAAGTGTGCAAGAGGCTCTTCCACCAGCTCTTACTTCAACCTCAGACCCACCTTCGATCTTCGATGGGAAAACAAGGTTGGTATTGATTGGTAGCGCCATTTGTAGTGTTTCAACTTTCAAGTTCTTGTAGGCAATGTGTTTGCATCAATGTCAACTGTGGTTTTTAAGTTTAGAAAGAATCTAACTATTGGAAATGTTGTGGTTTTTATGTTGTTGAAGGTTGTATATATCTTACACATGCCCATTTGCACAGCGTGCGTGGATTGCCCGGAACTGCAAGGTTGTTCTAGATCACTTCACAGCCTGGTTTTGCTTGAATTTGGTCTCTTGGTAGCATAAAAATTGTAGGATAAGAAAAAGAATTCGAGTATATACTTTTTGGCTTTGCTAATAGTGAATAGGGGTTTTGTTTGTTCTGTCACATAAAACATCTTGAATATTTTTTGAGTGAGCAACATAACTGGAGTGTGATTGTGTGAATTGTGTTATTGTTCTTGTTTACGCCACGGAGATGACATCCGTTTAACCCTTAAGTTTGTTGGGAACAGGGATTGGAAGAAAAGATAGAATTGGTTCCAATTAATCTGCAAGACAGGCCTTCTTGGTACAAGGAGAAAGTCTACCCTCCAAACAAGGTGATTTTTTTTAGTAAAGCCATAATAATATCATTTCACAGTAGTAATGCAATGAAATTCTGCCATTTCATGGATCATCTAAGTTCAATTGTAGCATAAAGTTGTTTGGAAACCTTACTGGTTGTGCTCTACAGTGTATGAGTGAACTGCACAAGACTTGTATCAGAAACATTAGAGAAACAAAATGGAGCTTCAAACCTATGAATAAGCTCTAATTGATATGCTAATCAACTGTAATTTTGCTGAAATGAAATTTCAATGCAGGTGCCATCACTGGAACACAATAATGAAGTCAAAGGAGAGAGTCTTGATTTGATTAGATATATCGACAGTAACTTTGAAGGGCCTTCACTATTCCCTGAAGTAAGATTTGTGGATACTTTTATTACATAGTATTTGACTCCTTTATAGCATACAAAAGCTCATTATCTGTATATGTAGGATCCTGCAAAGAGAGAGTTTGCAGAAGAGTTGTTTACCTACACCGACTCCTTCAGCAAACCTGTGATTTCCTTTTTCAAAGGAGAAGGAACTGAAGCAGCTGCTGGTGAGTTGACCTTTAATCATCTTGTTCTTTTGATGTTATTCATTGAAAATAAGCTTATGTAAGCATGATGGTATTTGAACCAGGTGCTGCATTTGACTATATTGAAACTGCTCTTTCCAAATTTGAAGATGGACCTTTCTTTCTTGGCCAATTCAGTCTGGTAATATGCTTTCTAGTAATAACCGTTTCAGTTCCCATATGTCTTGAGCCTTAAAGGCAATGAAAACCTGTCTACTGAACTTATCAAAAGTTGCTCTATCATATGGAAAGTTTCAAATGTTGTTCTTATCTTTCAGGTGGACATTGCTTATGCACCATTCATTGATAGATTTCAGCATTTTGCATTGGATGTGAAGAAGGAGACCTAAACTAGCAGCATGGATTGAGGTACAATATGATTTAAGTGATCTTCCTGTACGCATTGGCATTATAAATCTTAAAGATATGAATCCCGCAATAGTATGCGTCACTTGCAATGCAAAAGATTCATCTCAAATCCCCTGAAAGCACTACTCATGGGACTATATCAATTTTGTAGGAGATGAACAAAAATGAAGGTTTCAATAAGACCAGACGTGATCCCAAAGAGCTCGTTGAAATCTACAAGAAACGCTTTTCGGTTAGTTTCTTGCTGCATCTTAAGATTGAGCTCTAAATAAGTTGCTTCCAATACTTAAGTCTTAAATGCATTGATTATGCAGCCTCAGCCCTGAATGTGCAGAAACAAGTTGGAAGGGTTGCTTGGTGTTCCAAATTTGGCTTCCATTTTTCATATCTTTGTATGCCACTGTAAAGTACTAATAATGCTTCTGGGAATATGGTGAACCATATCATATAGCCAGACATTGCCATTGCCTGATACCTTGTATCTGCAGCTTATTATTTGTATATCAGATTCAGAAGTTCCATTGTTGAAATCATCTTTCCAAAAGTCTAAACCCCCCTCACTCATTCCTCGTAACATTTTCATTCTACCAATAATGTGAGCTCTGAGAAATAAATGTAACGTAAGAAGGTCTCAGATCACATTTCGACCCGGTAATTTGGCTAAATGTTCGAGACATCATGTCCATGGTTGCTCATTTCGAGTCCATCACATGACTCAAAATTGCATGTTCTATGAGGCAAACTTGCTGCCAATGGTCACTGCAATACTTGTTGTTGGCAAACTGCGATATCAACTTTTCAGTTTGACCAGTTAGGTGGGAGGTTGCTCTAGTTATATGGTGCAATCTGATAGTGCCTTGAGGGTGGAATATATAATTAGCCCACCTGCTTTGTTTTCTCTCTCCGACGACAATATATAAGTAGTCAAGTACATAACGAACTCTCGTACCAACCCAAAGAACGATGACTACTTTGAAAGTAGGTTTCAGAGGCACTGCTCTTCCTGCTTCTTCATCCCCTCAAACTTCCCGGCATCGCTTTTCAGATTCAGTCACATTTTCTCTCCCCAAGAAATCATTGATACCCAAGTTTCCAAACACCACTATACTATGTCATCCTAAGCTTGTTCTTCAAGCTTCTTTTGGGAAGAAGACCAGAGCTTCAGTCTCTGCGATAGTGGCAACCGGGTAATGTCACCAGTCTCATGTTTAGTTTATTCTTGCTAAGAAAGTGTGAATTTACATAAACATGCAAAGTTAACTACTTTCCATTTTATATAACTCAGTAACTAAAAGTTGTGACATACTTAAGAATCTGTGCATCTTATTTCGGTGTTGCTTGTTTGCTAAAAAGTGTACAAGAGCTTCTTCCACCAGCTCTTACTTCCAGCTCAGTCCCACCTACACTCTTTGATGGGAAAACAAGGTTGGTGTAGACTACTTGGTTTTCAAGTTGCAATTGTTTTTTGGTTTGCTTATGCAGTGTGCAAGTTCTTGTAGTCAATTAATGTGTTTGTTTCATGCAACTGCATAGGTCTCATTATATGGATGAGTTTGTGTGAATGGAAGCATCTAACAATTGGAAATGTTGGGTTTTTATGTGTTGAAGGTTGTATGTATCCTACACATGCCCATTTGCTCAGCACACATGGATTGTCCGGAATTGTAAGGTTGTTTCTTAATCACTTCATAGCCTGGTACTAGATGAATTTGGTCTCTTGTTCTGATTTGCCTTCTGAATGGCTTGCATAAAATTTTGAGAAATGAAATCTCTAAACTTTATGCTTTTTAGCTTTGCAAATATTGAATGCTTTTTTGAGCTAGCCAACTGGATGTTTATGTTTGTGTTGTTATGGAGAAGTCTTAATGCTTGCTTGTGTGTGGAAATTACTAACAATATTGATTGTAATGGTACTTTGGTTATTCTGGTTTTCGCTGCAAGGTTAAACTTTTTAATCCTTGTCGATTGATGGGAACAGGGATTGGAGGAAAAGATAGAATTGGTTCCTCTTGATCTGCTAGACAGGCCTTCTTGGTACAAAGAAAAAGTGAACTCTACTAACAAGGTCAGATTTTGTGAATAACTACGTTGCTTCATTTGAATAACAATGTATAATGTTTTCCACATGCTTTTGTTGCTGCATTTTAACGCATAGAGCGATTGAACCGTTCATCCTCTAAAGCTTAAAGTAGTAGTTACAACTTACACGATGTAGCAAACCCCTAATAAAAAGATATATAGTAATAAGTTGCAACATAAATTATGGAATGCTGTCATTCCATCAGCCATCTAACTAAGTACATCCTTGATGTAGAGATCAAAGATACCCTCACGGCCTCACCAGGCTTGGCATTATGTTGCACTGGATCAGTTTTAGAAAAGTTCAGAGATAAGCTAGAGTTAATGTACCTAGGAATAAGCTCTAACTTGTGAGGTTACGTAACTGTTGTCTACTGATGAGGAATCTGAATGCAGGTGCCATCACTGGAACACAATAATGAAGTCATAGTAGAGAGCCTTGATTTGATCAAGTATATGGACAGTAACTTTGAAGGGCCTTCACTGTTCCCAGATGTAAGACTTGTAAATTCGTTTTTTGCTCATATTGACTACTCTCTATATTACAAAAGCTCATCATCTGTATATATAGGATCCTGCAAAGAGAGAATTTGCAGAAGAGTTGTTTTCCTACACCGACTCCTTCAACACTTATGTGTTCTCATTTTTCAAAGGAGATGGAACTGAGGCAGCTGCCGGTGAGTACAACAGTAACTACTTTATTTGATGGTATTGAAGTTGGATATATGCTAATGTAGATATGGTGGTATGTTAAAGCAGGTGCTGCATTTGACTATATTGAAACTGCTCTTTCGAAATTTGAAGAGGGACCTTTCTTTCTTGGCCAATTCAGTCTGGTAATGTGACAGCTACATCTGCTTTCTGCCAAATAATGATTTAATTCTCATTTTATTGAGCTTGATAAGGCAATCAGACCTGTCTACTGGACTTAAGAAAGTTGCTCAAAGTTGAAGCGTTTCAAGTGTTGTTCACCATTTTCAGGTGGATATAGCTTATGCTCCATTCATTGAAAGATTTCAGCCTTTTGCATTGGATGTGAAGAAGTTCGACATAACTGCAGGCAGACCTAAACTGGCAGCATGGATTCAGGTACATGAGCTTTCAGTTAGCTTTCAGTAAGACATGAAAAGTGTGCAGTACTCATGTGACTATATCAATGATGTAGGAGATGGATAAAAATAATGCTTACAATAGAACACGACGTGATCCTAAAGTGCATGTCGAAATCTACAAGAAACGCTTTCCGGTAACTTTATTCTTACTGCAAGTTAGGAAGTCAGACTTCATAGTTGTTGCCGGTTCTCAAAAATTTTATTGGTTATGCAGGTTCAGGTATGAAGTCAGCATAAGATAGTTGAAGGTTGGCTGCAAAAAATTCTGAATTTGCTTCCCTTCTCATCTCTTATGTCTTTGTATGGTGAACCACATAAGAATGTAGCAGACTCACGATTCACGAAAGCCACTTCAAAAGGGCAGTCTATTTCGTGATTTGAATCTTCACATCTTGTATGATAATCTAGCTGAACTGGGATTCGCAACTCCTCTATGATGATCATGTCCTGGAAACCAAGCCTTTGCTATAAAAGTTTGAATATTTTGCATATCAATGGCTACGGATAAGTGGCTGGAAAAATGACTACATAAATACTGAACTTGAGAAGTTTAGCAGTTCAGGGTTTACCGACTAGGATAAATACCCATAGCCATGTCTTAAATCAGGTTCAAGTTTTTGTGCCTCAGAAAATGGTTTGTTGCAAAAGCTAGATTGCAATGAAGTTGTCTATGGATGGACTGAATGAATATAAATCGGTTTGGTTACAACACAAAATTGAAAATGTTTCTAAGATATGGAAAACAATCAAGAGGAACTCTAACAACATAGGTAATTTTGGTTTACACTTCAAAAAAAATCAACAAAAAGTTAACAGATGTTACCCTTATTTTGAGCCAGTGACAAAAAGTGGAAGGAAAAAAAAAACTACCTACGTCAAATCTTGTAGGTGAATGCACACATAACATACGCTTGTTTATTCACCAGAGTGAAGAAACGCAGTAACATTCACAGTAGGAACCACGTACTGATAATTCTTTGTTACAAAATCAACCTGGAAGAGATGTCCCTCATTGGAGATTGGTAACTAAGAACTGTATTTAGATAAGTGTAATACAAACAGATTGATGGAGATTATACATCTGTGTAAAACTGTAAACCACTCTATATAATATCTATCGAGCTATTGAATGCTTTGGGGAAGCAAATTGTTGTGCAAAAACTTTATTAGCAAGGCATTGATATGAATTCTTAGGGTAAGCAATAACGATCAAGAAAACAACCACTGAACAAGCTATAAAGAACACCAAGATATATGGTGGCTCTCTCAAGTAACGGCTCTTTTGAAATTTGAAGATGGACCTTTCTTGGCCAATTCAGTCAGGTAATGTGACAGCTACATCTGCTTTCTGCCAAATAATAATTTAGCTCTCTTATGTTTTGAGCTTGATAAGGCAATCAAACCTGTCTGCTGGACTTGAGAAGGTTGCTCAAAGTCGAAACATTTCGAGTTTTGCTCAAATTTTGCTTTTCTGTATGTCATTGTTTGGTGAACCAAATAATGTAGCAGACTCATGGAAGTCACTAAAGCCACCTGAAAAGGGCAGCCTAACTGGTGATCTGAATCTTCACTTCATATTTGATAACCTAGCTGACCTGGGATTTGCAACTCTTTTATGTTATTAGTAAAATGCAATGAGGAACAGTACACTCTTCAACGATGGGAAGATGACCATGTCCTGAAAACCAAGCCTTTGCTTTAAAAAAGGCAACTTAGGGTTAGAATACAGGCGACTTGGACGGTTCAGGGTTTCCAGACATGAAAAAATACACCATGTCCCAAATCAGGTTCAAGTTTTTGTGCCTCAGAAAATGGTTTATTACAAAAGCTTGATTGCAATGAAGTTGTCTGTGGATAGACTGAATGAATATCAATCGGTTTGGTTACATTGAAGATATGGTTTTGCCCTGATAATATAAGAACGAAATTGAAAATGTTTCTCTAAGATATGGAAACAATCAAGAGGAACTCTAACATAGTTAATTTTGGTTTACACTTAATAAACCATCTCCAACACCAAACTCCAGAATGCAATCCCCAGCCTCACCTTGGCTTCAAAGAACCAACATCTTGCAAATAAATGGGCAGATAAAAGAATTGAACCAAACTATGTAATGTGAGGGAAGTTGTTTCAACATCTGTATCCCGAATATTATCCCAAAAATTCAGACCAACCTGACAGCAGCGAGAATATAAAGTCGTTGAGGGCAGCCATTAAAACACAATGATACTACCCACCCCGAAATATGAAATTTACTTAATACCGCAGGAACTTTAGCAATAATGTTATCCTCCTCCATCGACTAGCAGGAAAATGCTGCTCCAATGTGCAATAATTGATCATCACTGGGTTCATGTACAGAGCACTGACAAGTAGTGCTTCGCAATAATGGCTCACATGAGATGTATATCCGTAAATATAGAGCAAGCAGCACCCACAGGCTACCTCAGAAGTACTTTCCATATCTTGCTCATATACACAACTAAAGACCATACAGCAAGCCCTGCTGATATATAAAGCAGAACAACCCCAGAAGCTACTACAAACCCTGACCCTCCCAGACTGCACAGGTAACACGTGAAGCAAAGGGGTCAGAAGCTACATACAATGATCCAGCAATTTGCTGCATAAATGATATTGCTCATCTGCATTGACCAGAAAGAATACCCCAAAAAGCCAAGAAAAACAGACTATATACCTGCTGTCACGGGTGGCCAAGAGGATAGTTAACGCGATCATCTGCGCGGCTGTTTTCCACTTTCCCAAGTTATTTACAGCAACAGCCTGAAAAAATTTATCATCCAAGTGAATCCTAGCAACGAAAAGCTTCTTTAATATTGGAAATAGAAAATAGTTGTTTAGAGATGACATGGGAAAGGAAACAGACCTCTAAAAGCTTGGTGTTCTGAGATGCAGCCCATTCTCTAACTGCAGACATGGTTATCTGAAAAATCAATGCGAAATGATTAAGAAATGCAATCAACTCAACAAGAATCTAAAACTAAAGGACAAGAGCAGTGCACAAGGGAAGTCAAGAGGGAGGGAAGTTTGACATTCCACTATACAAATGATGACCAAACCCTCACATCTTGGAAATATTGAATTGGACTTTCTACCATGTAGATAAGGCCCAATATTGTTGAATACAGGCAAAATAACTTTCTTACTAAATCAATCAGACTACCTATTGCCAAACTCCAATCAAATCCAATGTTAACAACTACAATATATTCCAGTACATGACAAGAAAGGCAAGAAAAACAAGCCCTGAGCAGATGAAATCACTATTAAGAGAAAAAAAAACAGAAGACAAGTAAAATCATATAATACCTCTCTACCTATTATGGCAATTGAAGGAACAACCAAAAGCCATTGAACTTGCCCAAATGCAGCAACATCTTGAGGTCTGGAGCACAACAATACCAGTGTGGCTGCAACCATGAGCTGTATTTGGCAGGAACGAGAATCAATTGTAGAACAGTAAGAGAGCTTTAAAATACTGGTAGTAACAACAACAAAAAGCACTCTTTTCATTAAAAACTAGCTGATAACAACATTGAAAGTGTTTACAATACCTTATCAGCCACCGGATCCAGAAATGCGCCAAAAGCAGATCCTAACCTCATCTGAAATATAACAAAAATAATCAAATTATAAAATCTCAATCAAGAATTAGCAAAAGTCCCTGTCTTTAGAACTCCCAGAACTAAAAAAAAACGAAGTTAACCTTCCGAGCAAGATAGCCATCGAGCCAATCAGTAATTGCTGCAGCGATAAATATACTTGTCGTAGCAGTCTTTCCCAACCAACTATCCACATAGAAAGCTACAAGAAAACGGCCGAAAACACATGTTAGCCATATCAAATTCAAGGGCATTACACTTCCTCCGCAAAAAAAACATAAACACGAATGCACACAAACAACAACTATGCTAGCCTAATCAAATGCAAGTGCACAATGCCTCGATATTCGAGCATATCCATCAGCCTAATCAAATCAAACCAAAACACATACAATTGACTACTACTCCAATTTCATTGGACATAAAATCCACATGATCCAACAAAAACACATCATCGAAATCAACAATGGAAAACTGCTAATGAGATTAATGTGGTGGCGAAATCGAAACGTACTGCTGATGAGGAGAGGCACGGCAGCGACGCGGCCGAGGGTGAGAATGGTGGGCAAGGTGAGCAACTTAGTCGATTGATGAGGAGGATTATGATCAGGGTACAATTTGCTATCAAACCACTCATGGCCTTTATGATTCTCGGAACCCATATCGTCCATAAGACCGGAAAGCTCCTCTCCTTGATTCTCGGAGCGACCACCACCGCCGCTAGCAGACGACGAGGAAGAAAATACAGACACGCATTTATATGGGCCGGCGGGGAATCTGGGCCCAAACCGTTTATGATGAAGAGGGAGAGCTGAGGGTATTGTTGTCCTCAGCCAGGCGTGTTTGGGATTGAGATTGTGAATTTGGGTTTTGGGGGTTAATGATGAGGTTAAGGGGCGGGTGGTGGTGAAGGAGGAGCGAGAGAGATAGCGAATGGGGAGGAGGAGGAGGAGATTTTGGGGGATTATGGGTTTTATAGGAGAGGTTGCTGTGGTCATTTTGAGCACCACAAGGGCTGACATGGTCTGTTGCTCTCTCTCTCTCTCTCTCTCTCTCTCTCTCTCTCTCTCTCTCTCTCTTTGTGGTTGTGTGTGTGGTACTAGTTCTACTTCTGCTCTACCGGTCTCCCAAAGGCGTGGGTGGGCTTTTAGTGCTTTTTGTTACAACTGATTTTGGGGGAAGCGCTTTCCGTATCTGGCTCTCTGCTCTCTCTCTTAAATTTTCTGACTTGCTTCTTCTTCTTCTCTGCTCTGTTAAAGGCTCAAGAGTGGGTCTTTTTGATTCGGGCGGAGAGTTCTAGAGGGGGAAGCTGTGCCACTTCTAGAAGTGCTCTGTTTGTTTTCTCGGGGAAATGAAAATGAAAAACGGGCTACTTGTTCAGAATTTGTGTCTTCTTCTTTTGCGTAATAAGCTTGATCCCTCGTATTTTATTCGTTTGGGGATGTTATACTGTATGATGATATAAAACATTGCACGATTAGTTTAAAAAAATAAAATAATTTTACGATTGAATATGCTCTTACATCCACTATTTTGTTCGACAATGAAAACTGTAACAGAGATATAGAGAATTACAAACAACCATTATATGGGGCTACCAATATATAAAAGTCTATATTCCAAAAACCGTTGTAACAATTTTGAGTAATTCAATTTAAAACTAAATTTCATTAGGTTTCTTCGTTTGTGTGAAAAAACAAATGCATGCATAACAACTTTGTATGTCTTAAGCATCAAGTTTTGATTTTATAACCCAATACTTCCTTGGCATCAAGACAACACAACCAGGAAGATCTGAATTCTTTCATATCTTAGAGCGGACAAATGTGTGTCAGCCACATTCTATCATGTTTCACCCAATAACACAAATCCTTATATCAAGCCTTAAACCCAGTTAACACTTGCTTCTGCAAAGTTAAAAGGCAGATCATAGATGTAACTTCAAAGCTAGCAAAAAGGTCCTCCTCCTCCTCTGGAAATGAAGACCAAGTTCCTATAACTTGAAAATCAAAAATGCTTTGGCTTCATGCCTTCGTATAACACTATTATTGCAAGAACTTGTGTATTGTTGCCTTCTACCGACATAAACTTTTCCATACCTGAAACATGTAGGCATTTCGCATTTACGAAAAAGGGCCTTTACACTCAAATATAGGGACATCAAATTGCACTCCACCGACATGCCACACTATTTTAATTGACTCAAAACCACAAGATCATATAATTACCCTCACCTTGTGTGTTAAGCCACTCATGACTTCAACTAAAGGTAAAAACAACTCCTGTAAGTTTATGGGTAAAAGTAAAAAAAAAAGGTTTTAAAAACAATCGATAAATACCAGCTCGTACACTAGCATGCTACTCTAAGTCAAGGTTGAAGTTGTAATTTTGATACGATTACTAATGTCACTGAAAGCCTCTCGTAGTTTTGATGTAATTAACAATGTATCAATTTTTACTTTGAACGAGCTGATTTTACTTGTACGAAGAATTAGTTTATTGTTGCCTTGTAGCTATTTTACCACAACCATAATAATTGTAGTTACAAACTTGAAATTACATACCTCGGTGTAAAAACTAAAGTGGCCTTTACAGGAAAAGGCTGGAAAGACGAGCCTTGCATTTGCATATGAAACTATGAATGATGACCGTGGGCCTCCATGTGTTCATATTTTGCCAAATGATGAATTAAGGATAAGTTTACTTCATTTTATGGTTAACATTCGAATCGAAATGTCATCGGCCCGTAATGCCTTGAATTTCAACATTCCATATTATTGAGACATATTTCCTATAGCATATCCTTGTTACCCTGACAAGATTCAAATGTGACAGCGAGTAACAACTTTTTAAATTTATTACCATTACGATAATTTAGAAAATAAACGTTTTTGGCTACAACAAACTATATAATCAATAACACTCGCGGAAAGTCTTTAGTATACGACGTGTATTTACATATATCATGTGGATCACTAATAACAATAATTTTTTGATATAGATCACACAATTTCCTGAAAAGCTTTATAAGCTTCATATTTCTTAATCATCATGAATATATTTATATTTAACTTCAATCAACGTCAACATGACTCGTAATTCGAATATGACCGATTTGTAATGGTTATATATATATATATATATATATCACTAATACATGACGTTTAATACATGTTATATGATTCTCCGTCACTCTCGTGACCGCACAAGAGTTACCCCCTCAAACTCCCCACGATCGGAATCATAAATGAGGATCTACCTACATATAGCACATCTGACCTCCCCAATGACCCCATCCCCGTTTTTATTTTCCTCTCTCCAGTCCGGTCAATATTAAACCCAAAAATTTATAGTAAACAATAATAAGCCTCAGAGGCCTTGTGTCTCCTCGGTCTCGAAGTCCGTGTCCAAAATGTAATAATGTAAACGCCAATCTCGCTCTCTACACATGATCTCTCTCCAAATCCAATCTCACCAGATTTCTCTCGCTTCTCTCAATCTCCGGTCTAGTCTCTACTAGTCTCAGTCCACGGACTTCAGTCGCCGAGAAAATCAAGCCGGAGAAGAAAGAGGATCTTCTTCGTCGTCGCCAACTGAAACTTCCTATATCTCCGCCGATCCGAAATGAAGGCTTCTTCCGCCGCCGCCAAGGCCACGCTCAATCCACTCAGTGTCGCCTACGAGAACAAGAGGTACGGTTTTCTCTGTCCTACTTACCTCTCTCTCCGCCACGCGTCCGTTAGGATTTGTATTTCGGAGCTATCTGCTTCGATCGTTGCGAGGATTTGGTGAAGCTGAGGCAGTGTTTGAGATCGGAGCTTTTTAGTGTGGTTTTGCGGTGCTTAGTTTGCCGAATGCGGCGTCGTTTGGAGTCGCGGTTTAAGATCCTGATTTAGCTGGATTTAGTCTTAGTGTGTAGTTTGGTAGGATTTGTATGTGCATAGGGGCAATGCCGAGCTCTATAGGAAGTAGAATGTGCGGATTGCAGGTAATCGGAGCCTGGCGGTGCTCGGAGTTGGATGATGTTTGTAATTGGGGTGTTTTGGTAGGGGGGTACGAGTGTGAATGCGAATTGTGTGATCTTATTTTAGCGAGGCGGGTTTTATTGATATTAAAGAAGAAGCAAAAGGTAGGTGGAATTGAGTGTGCTTATTTAATGGAGATTTTGAATGAATCGGCATTTGTGTGTTTGGACAGGGATGCTTATGGATTTGCTGTGAGGCCTCAGCATGTTCAACGGTACCGAGAATATGCCAATATCTACAAGGTTTTACTCTACTCTTAATTTCCATTTTCTAGTTGACGTTTTCGTGTTTGCCTGAGAAACATGTAAAAGAGAATCTTTTCTTCTGTAAGTTTAAAAGCTAAAAACCAACCAGACTTGAAAAAACTTGTGTTTTCTGCTTCACATGTTGGACTTCATTGTGTAATATTTGTTTTCAGGAAGAAGAGGAAGAAAGATCAGAAAGGTGGACCTCTTTTCTGCAAAGGCAAGCAGAGTCTGCAAAATTGCCGGTAAATGGATTACCTAACGGGGAAGATAACAAGGCTGAAACCTCAGAGCAAGAACTAGATTCCAGTTCAGAGAAGGGTGTTGATGGTGATGTTTTAAGTGAACACAAGCAGGGTTCCAATTCTCCAATAAAAAATGATAGCGAAATGGAGGAACTGGCAGCTAAGGAGACAAAAGCTCATGGGATCCAAATATGGAATGAGATTAGATCATCCCTTCACGAAATTGAAGAAATGATGAGTGTTCGTGTAAAAAAGAAGAACAATGTATCAAAGACAGAGCAGGACACGAGAAATGGAAAGCCAGTGCATCCTATTGAAGAGTTTAGATCCCCAAAAGGAGCATCTGAGGAGGACTCTGAGGATGAGTTCTACGATGTTGAGAGGTCAGATCCAACTCAAGATGGCCCTTCAAGTGACAGTAATGCCTCTGCAACAGGTGCTGCTTCTGACGTAGTCCCTTCAGAATCTTTATTTCCTTGGAAACAAGAGTTGGAGGTTCTTGTTCGTGGGGGAGTACCAATGGCTCTGAGAGGAGAGGTGCATGTTATGTTCTCGAGTTGCTTCTGCTTATTTTTTCGTTCTTTCTATATTCCATGAATTTCACTGTAATTAGCGAATCCGATAATCACTTTAGTTCAATCTTTCAGCTTTGGCAAGCATTTGTGGGTGTGAAGGTGCGGCGTGTTGATAATTATTACCAGGATCTGCTAGCTTCTGAAACTAAAGCTGGCAGTGATGTGGAGCAACATAGCTTGGACTCAGAGATAAATAGCAAGATGTCAACAACTGATTCTGCGTATGTACCCGAAAAGTGGAAAGGGCAGATTGAGAAGGTTTTTCGCTTCTACTCAGTTTTTGCTATTGTATATGAATTTTTATCAAACCAAGTGCTTAACTTATTGAGACTGATTTAAACTGCAGGATCTACCTCGTACATTTCCAGGTCATCCTGCTCTAGACGTGGATGGTAGAAATGCTTTGAGGCGGTTGCTAACAGCATATGCACGACACAATCCTTCTGTTGGGTACTGTCAGGTAATCAGGGTGGAGTTGTAACATCTTTGAGATATTGCATTGTATTAAGTGTTATACTTTCTTATCTGTTTTATTTCTGATATACCATGTGATATATGTTATCAATTGTGTCCTTTGACTTTAAAACACTTTTGCTTTAATCTATACGCAGGCCATGAATTTCTTTGCTGGCTTATTACTACTTCTCATGCCCGAAGAAAATGCCTTTTGGTAAGACTAGAAACTAGATTGACTTGTTGTCTTCCAGTAAAGAATCTTGGCTTATTTTGTTTTTTGTTTTTCTAATTTTTTTTTTTCGCTTATCGACTTGCTTTCTGAGGCTTACTTAGAGAGGAAAAAACACAGCTCATTTTATATTATTTTTATTGAATATATTTTATTTTTCTGTTATGCAAGAAGTCACAATTTTCTGGAGAAATAGAAGTCTAAGTTAGATATATTTTACCAGCATAATAGTTATGAGTTATGACACATCTTTTATGTGTATTTACAAAGTTGGTAAACTCTTTCAGGGCTTTGATGGGAATCCTAGATGATTACTTCGAGGGCTATTACTCTGAGGAAATGATAGAATCTCAGGTAATCTTTTCTGTTTTTCACCTTTCTCATTCTTTGTGTTGGTGTTTCTCCTCTAATGAGAAACATCAACAAATATAAGAAAACCACTGTTTAAATCCATATTGTTATTATTTGCAGGTGGACCAACTTGTTTTTGAAGAGTTGGTGCATGAGAGATTTCCTAAATTAGGTTTGTATATCATTACTATTCAAACAGTATATGCTTCTCTTAATCAAGTATTTGTTATTGGGTGGTCACACTTTACCTTTATTCATGTTGCAGTCAATCATCTAGATTACCTGGGAGTGCAAGTGGCATGGGTGACTGGGCCATGGTTCCTTTCCATTTTCATGAACATGCTGCCATGGGAAAGTGGTCAGGTTTTATATTCAGTAATATAGACTAATTGCAGAGGAACTAAATCAAAGCTTAACTAATTTTTTATGATTACCATTCACTTACAGTTTTACGAGTTTGGGATGTGCTTCTTTTTGAGGGGAACCGCGTGATGCTATTTAGGACCGCACTTGCTTTGATGGAGTTATATGGTACTGGGTAACAAAATGTTTTTAGTTTTTAATTTTTTATTCTATCCAAGAAAAAAAGAAGTAAAATAGACATAATGTTGATACTTGGACATGAATATCGTATGATGTTGCTTGTAAGCTCCTCTGGCTTATGAAACTTAATTTAGCTCAGTTACTTTGTAGGCCCTGCGCTGGTTACTACCAAGGATGCTGGAGACGCAGTCACTCTGCTGCAATCACTGACTGGTTCCACATTTGATAGCAGTCAACTCGTATTGACTGCTTGCATGGGTTACCAAAATGTAAATGAAACTAGATTACAAGAGTTGAGAAATAAACATCGGCCAGCTGTAATTAATGCTATTGAGGAAAGATCCAAGGGACTTCGGGCTTGGAAGGATTCTCAGGGTCTAGCTTCTAAGCTATACAATTTTAAGCAAGACCCTAAATCAATGATAATAGATTCAAAGAAAGCCGAAAGAAATGGTGATTTATCACGTTCAGAGTCTGGATCCACTAATGCTGATGAAATTCTTATAAGCTTGACTGGGGATGGGGAGTTGGATTCTGTTCCAGATCTTCAAGAGCAGGTTGGACTTATGAAATTAATGCATTTTGTTTCATCCATTTATGAAGTGCATATACTAGAACTTTGTTTTGATACTCATATTGTGTGTGTGTTCTCAGTAGCATTTTTTTTTTTTTTTTTCACACTGAATCCCTATGAGATTTATACAAGGTTCTACGTACGTGCAGGTTGTGTGGTTGAAGGTTGAATTATGCAAGCTGCTGGAGGATAAAAGATCTGCTGAACTCAGGTTAATAGTTTTCTCTTATCTTACAGATTTAAGCTTCTAAAATCTATACTCACACCTTTTCGAAAAATAAGATAAAATCTATATTCACATAGGATGAAGGTATAGGATATGTTTGTTGACATTGACATGCTTGATTCTAACCATTTTTCAGAGCTGAGGAGCTGGAGACAGCATTGATGGAGATGGTTAAGCAGGATAATCGTCGGCAGTTGCATGCTAGGGTATTAGATCCAGAAAACTTCCATATGTTGCATTGTTTAATACATGTTCATTTTCTACGTGGATCTTCATTGATTGAGGGTGGTCCATATTGGCTTATGCTTAGTAGCTTTACATTTTTCAGTGATCACTTATTGAACTATTGTAGATTTTAGGTTAACAGAGTGTGATTGTGAGGAAAGTAAAGAAGGTGATACGTAGTACATTAATTTTCTTGCTGATAGACTCTCTTTGAGCCCACTGCACCCTTGAACCTTTTGGTAGATTTGGTCTCAGAATTACAGATTCTGCAGTTTCTTTGTGGATGTAAAAAGATCATGCTGGAAACAACGTTCCCTAATTTTTAGCTTGTATTGTTATTACAGTTTGCTGAACATTTGTAGACTTTTCTACCCTCAATATTATGGGTATAAATTAGATCACTAATATGCTAGTTTCGGGCTTATTGCATCCAAATATTTTTGAAGATATTTGCTCATGCAAAGTTCTTGTTTTCTTGCATCTGTACTCTAAAGTTTACTAGCAAGTACAGTTTTAGTTTTTTACAGAGCTAGTTACTCATTTATTACGTCACTGTGTCAGGTTGAGCAGTTAGAGCAAGAGGTCGCCGATCTTCGCAGAGCCCTTTCTGATAAGCAAGAACAAGAGAGTGCCATGATCCAGGTTTTCATTTCCTTTTCCTTGGTATTTGGAAGTTTGTTCTTAGTTCCTTGATTGTTCTAGTACTCACCACTTATAAGGTCCCTTCCATCTCCTAGGTGTTGATGCGAGTGGAGCAAGAGCAGAGATTAACGGAAGATGCGCGGAGGTTTTCTGAGCAAGATGCTGCAGCACAGAGATATGCTGCTCAAGTGCTTCAGGTTGCATATATAACCAGATTTCTGAAATTTTGTGGTATCATTGATGATTAAATCTTATGCAGGATACCCCTTACAGGGTTTGTTTGCTAAATTGCTTGCAAAAGGTTTCTTTTCCCTTTTCCACGGGGTTCGATGTCTTTAGTTGTATATGACTATATGGTTTTGGCACCAATTGTCTATTCAAAAATTTGAGTGTTTTCTTCTCAATATACAATTCGCTGCCAACTTAATAGAACTAGCTATTGCTCAATATTGAAATTACTTTGAGAAAGTTTGAATAGGTGAGTTATATGAGTAGACAATTGGTGAGTTATATGAGTATGACTAGAAAGTTTGAATAGGTGTATATACGAACCATGTACTTTTATCAATCTTTTTCTGACTGCAGATGATATCATTATCTGGTCATGATATATGGTTTGTTTATTTTTATATGTTATGTCCCTGCAGGAAAAGTATGAAGAGGCCACTGCTTCCCTTGTGGAAATGGAGAAGAGAGTTGTTATGGCAGAATCAATGTTAGAGGCTACTTTACAGTACCAAACTGGTCAACAGAAAACACAACCTTCTCCACGGTACTCCCGCCAGCTTTCTTAAATAGCCATTTTTCAAAGTTAATCTCTGACCTGTTGTTGCTCTTGATATTTTTCATTGTCTACCTTTATTTAGTCAGTGCGTAGTAGTTGGTGAGTTATATGAGTTTTGGGTTTCTCCTCTGTCTTCATCTATACTAAATCTTTATATTTACATGTCAACGCTACCCTAAATTGTCTTTTTTATTTTGGATCCTTTTATTTTTATTTTTTCAAAAAGTTCTGTTTTTTTTCAATAGAGGAAACTCTTTACATCCAAGAGAAAATTTTGGGATCCTGATAGATATGTAAATCGGTCATGTGAAAAATTATATGCAAAGAATAAAGTCATAGATGATATTGTTAAGTTTTATTGAAACACGTGTTTTTTGCAGACCTATACCTTCAGATTCTTCACCCAGAAGCAATCAAGAACCCACACAAGAGTTCCCTGCAAGAAAGATTAGTTTGCTATCTCGACCATTTGGACTTGGCTGGCGCAATCGCAGCGAGGTTAGTTCTTGTAGACTTTTGAACTTTCTTTCTGTAGAGCAGATTAAGAATGGGGTGGATGGACCGTTTTATTAAGACCAGTGGCCTGGGGATTCAATTGCCTACTTTGGTAGGAGTTGAACTTATGGGAGAGAAGTACCTCTCGGCTACGAGGCCTGGAACAGTATTCTTATTCTTAGGTGTAGTAGAAACAATGAATATCTGTAATTAGTCGAGCATCTGAACTCTGTTCATATAGTAGGTAGTAACCAAGACATAAGGTTCCACTGTCTCTGATATTCAATTGCTGAGTCTGTTATTTGAAACCCCATTCAATGTCTTATGGTAGTTAAATTCCCTAACCATTATAACTCGGGAGAGATTGAAGCAGTGATGATAACAGCATTTTCGTTATATCTGCTTTGTTTATTTATTTATATTTATCTTAAGTTCTTTTTAAGTATATCCTTGCACCATGGATGATATAATTCCAGGATGCTTTTCTCTTTTTCTTTTTTGAGAAGACTCGTAAGTTCCTTTTTTTCACTTGCCTAATTATTATCAATTCCTATTGGATGCACCAGGGAAAATCTGCTTCCAGTGAGGGACAGAGTATTTCCACAGAAAGGAAAGAAACAAATGCAGAACTTCAAGAAGCAAATGACAGCAAGCTTATCAGTGAAGGACAAAGTCCTACCGCAGAATGCAAAGAGACGAATGCAGAAGTTAAAGAGACAAATGGCATTGAAGTACAAGATAAAGAGTAGAGCGGTGCAGGTTATGTTGATATCCCTATAGATATGTGGTATTAGCTCGGTAGGTATTACTTTCTGTGTGTATTTCAGTCCAGGGTTTTGTTCCTCCGTCTTTAATTTGTTAAAGACAACCAATTTTATCCATTCATTGTTGGTTCATTAAGTAGTGGGTGCTAGAGTTAAGGGGGGAAGAGAATATAGAAAATATGATAGTATGGTTTACATAGATGTATAATATTCATCAATCTGTTTGTATTACACTCCTCTAAACGTACAGTTCTTCGTTACCTCTAATGAGGGTCTCTTCCAGGTTGATTTCTAATAATAAAAAAAATGTCAGTACTTGGTTCATATAGTGAAATCTATAGCGTTTTCTTCACTATTTAGAGCTTCTATACAGGTAACACTAACATGTGTCTTACTTTCAGACTTTCATCACCATAAGCTTGCGCGATAGTTTCTTTGGTGTGCCTAGATTGCTCTGGTGTCCCTTCGGCCGATCGGACTGGTATTGTATCTTTCATTCCTTGTAGCAATCTGCTCCTGGTGTGAGTAGAAGTGATTATTTCATTCAGTACAAAGCCAAAGTGCCAGAACCAATTTAAGGAATCTGTTCCTCATATCAATCATGCATGCTGAATCATGCACATTGACGTACAAGGCCAAAGTGCCAGAACCAACTTAAGGAATCTTTTCCCCTTATTCCCAGAAAGAAGTTTGCTTTCCGGTGCATGATTCCATATCAGTCGGAAAAAGTATTGAAAGAGTAGAGACCTCTTTTTATCTCTTAAATAATTCATCTTGGTTCATGACATCCAAAGCAAAAGTAATACCAGAAACGTTGATGCCATACACAAAGGGCCAATTACAACTGAAGACGAAAGCAACATGGTCGTTATAAAGGGGGGATAGCATGCCATTTCTGTTGTTACTCCATATTTTTCTCTCTTCTTCATTTCCATTCTCGATTAGACAACGAAGTAAGAACATGGCTGAAGCACTAGTTAACGGTCTCCTTGAGCGTTTGGCTACGATCATCCTTGACAAGGTCGGAGGAGAGCTCAAACTGGTCATGGGGGTTGAGGAAGATGTCAAGAGCCTCGCCCGCAATCTCGAAGCTATTCAAGCTGTGCTGGAGGATGCAGAGCAGAGGCAAGTGACTGAGGCCAGCATGAGACACTGGCTAAGTGAACTGACTGAAGTTTCCTACCAGATGGATGACTTGTTGGATGAATGGATCACTCAAGTTCGAAAAAGAGAGTTGGAGAAACTTGCTAGTTCTAACAAGGTACGTTCCTCCTTCTCTTTCTTTTCTCCTAGCAAGGCGAAGTGGTTTGCTTATCGCCACGAAGTTGCTGCGAGGATTAATGCGCTAAATGAAAGATTAGCTGTGATCGATAAGGAAAAACAAAGATTTAACTTTCAAAACATCACAAGGGTCCCCGAAACTGTATGGCAAAAGACTACTTCTCTTCCGAATGTTAAAACATTTGATCGAGACAAAGAAAGAGACCTCGTAGTTAGCAAGCTACTGAGTGAGAGTAGTCAAGAAAAGGTAGTTCCTCTTATCATTCCTATCGTAGGAATGGGGGGAATGAGGAAAACCACTCTTCCTCAACTTGTTAATAATGATGAAAATGTCAAATCTCATTTTGACAAGATAATATGGGTATGTGTCTCAGATCCTTTTGAAGAGAACAAGATTGTTAAAGCAATCATTGAAGGTCTAGACAGAGATCATACCTCAAAAAATTCAAATGAGTTGCAAACTCTTATGCAATGCATATATGAATTGCTTGAGGGTAAGAAGTTTCTTCTCTTCTTGTCTTAGACGATGTATGGAGCCCAAAGTCGCATCAATGGGAAGAATTGATCAAACCATTACGTAATGGTGCTATGGGCAGTAGAGTATTGGTGGCCACTCGAAAGGAGGATGTTGCTATTTTAATGAAAACAACAACTCAGTTAATCCATTTGAAGGAGTTGGGTGAAACATTTTGTTTGTCATTGTTCTATTACAATGCAAACATGGATGAGATTCGTGTGTCGGAATTGTTTCGAAGCATTGCATTACAGCTTGAGAAAAGGTGTAATGGGTTGCCTCTTGCTGCAAAGACGTAGATAGCCGCAATAAGAAAAATATTCATGAATGGCAAACTGTTTTAAAGAGTAAGATATGGGAGCTGAAAGAGATTCAACAAGGTGTTTTTCGACCACTACTACTAAGTTATCATGATTTGACTTCAGCCATCAAATGTTGTCTTTTGTACTGTGTTATGTTTACAAAAGATTACGTGTATAATAAGAAGCAATTGATTGACTTGTGGATGTCGCAAGATTATTTAAGTGCTCGAGGAAGTAAAGAAGAAATATCAATTGGTGAAAACTACTTTGATATCTTAATAATGCGGTCATTCTTTCAAGATATTGAGGTAAACGATAAGAATGGAACGAAAACATGTAAATTGCATGATATCATACATGACTTTCTACAGTATCTGACCAAGAACCAATGTTTGATTTTGGATTTTGAGTTGGATGCCAGTGAAAGGAAGGAGGTGCTAAATGATAAAGTTCATCACTTGACCATAGTACACGCAACTGAGAGTGACTATTCTATACCTTTTCTCCTCAACTATAAAAACTTACGTACCTTCACAGGTATAGATTCGTTCATTGGCTCAAATACTGAGTTGACAGTACAATCGAAATGCCTCAGAACATTAAACTTGTGGCCTCAACCGTCGAAGTTAGTGATGTGGAACACTGTTCCCAAGCACATTCCTGAGACGATAGGTGGATTACTGCATTTGAGGTATCTTCATTTGTCTGGTAATGATGAGTTGAAAGAATTACCGAGCACCATGGCTAGCTTATACAACCTGCAAACTTTGCGACTTGTTGGTTGCAGTAGCCTTAAGAAAGTAGATGTGGGAAGGCTGATGAACTTGAGGCATCTTTATGTAAAGAACTGTAATGCGCTGCTTGAAGGGATTGATAAGTTAACAAATTTCCAAACCCTAGATCAGTTTTTTGTCCTAGCTGAAGGAAACAAGTATGAACATCTGGAAAACTTGAACCAACTCCAAGGGAGATCCGGGTCCTCTACAGTGAGGAGGCCGTAAAGTTACATAAAGTTCATTAAATCTAGACACTTAATGTAATTTAACCGTCTAAACAATTAACACGTCATTCTATCATCAATCTTTTAAATTTTAGTCTAAACACCGTTAATATACTGTTAACCTTAAAAAAAGAAGAAGTAAAAAAAGACTTGATATGATCTTCCTCCTTTCTCCGTGCTGCAGAGAAAATGCAGCATTATGGATCTGTGGTTGAATAAGAATCGTTTTACAAAATCATTGGTGTCAAGGTCTTATAGATAATATATGATTATAAACCCTATAATAAACAGATATATACTTCATATATACAACACAAGAAAGAGCCATATGGATTTATCGGAATTGGGATCGATATCTGCCTCTCATCATAAACTGAAGTTAATTTTCAATTTCCTATAACACAGTAACCATGGGTGATCAAGCAAGTTCGAGCACAAGCAAGTTCGGAGGAATAAATCTATAGAAATGTTTGTTTAAGATACAAGTTCAAGCACATGCGTGTTTGTTCAAAATCTCACATTTTTCTTTCAATTATGCAGACGTGTAGTTGAGTTTCTGGTCTGAGGTTCATTACGATTCATTTTATGAAATTCAAGGTGTTCCCCTGACAAGTATTTTCTTTTTTTCAACCATGGACGAGTTTCAATGAAATATGGAAAGAGATAATTGAACAGTGCAACAAAAGAGAAAGATCACGTCAAAACCCTAACATTTTCTTTAGAGTTAACGGCGAGCTGACGGTGTTTAGGCTAAAATTTTAAAAATTGATGATAGAATGACGTGTCAATTGTTTAGATGGTTAGATTACATAAGACGTATAGATTTAATAAACTTTACGTAACTTTACGGCCTCCTCACTTTAGAGGAGCCGGATCCCTCCAGGGGAATCTTACTATTCTGACATGGGGCGATCCAAAGATGGCGGAGAAAGCAAATATGGCGAATAAGGCTCACCTGCTGCATCTGAGACTGTATGTCGACTCGGGTGATGTAGGAGCGCAAAGAGAAATTATAAATGCCTTGAAGCCTCATCCAGGTCTGGAATGTTTAGAAATGGAATATAATCATGACGGGGGTTGTCCAACTAGTTGTTGTTGCTGCCATTGTCATCTTTACACAGCTTGAGAGTGCTCACTCTCACTGCCAGCCGGAGATATTCAAGATTAGAGTTTTTGCCTCCCTTAGGGAAACTGCCGTCCCTTGAATCATTGGATATAAAAGGTTTCAACAAAGTTGAGAAGGTAGGAGTTGAGTTTTTGGGAACGAATACGAGGTTTGCGACCACATCTTCTTCGTTCCCGAAGCTGAAACAACTCACAATGAGCTACATGGAGTCATGGAAAGAGTGGGGAGGAGTACTGGAGGAGGTTGCTGAGAATGTTACAATCATGCCGTGCCTTTCTCAGTTGACAATTAAGGGGTGCCAGAATCTAATAGTACTGCCGGACTTCTTGTGGCAGACACCATTACAAAACTTGAAGGTCAAGTATTCTCCGTTTCTCGAGCACCTCAATGCAAATTGGCAAAGATTTCTCAAGTCGAAACATTCATGATGGATTGGTGGTGAAAGTGAGTAAGTGACCAAGACTTGAAAATATATGTACTCACGTTTACCATAACATTTTCATAGTCAGATATTATGCGTGATACTACCCCTTACAAGATTCTAAATTTCTTGGAAACAATATATTGCTTGTTCCTCAACTTGACATGCATTTTCCTTTTCCTCAGGGCTGAATAATCCTAGGGTTATTAATCACGTACATTGTGTAGAGTCCTACCACAGAATGCAAAGATGCATGCATAACTGAAGGAGACAATAATTAGACAAATGCCATTAAGTGCAAGATAAGGAGTAGATCAGTGCAAGTTGTGTTGTCGTGTTGATATATATCCCTATGTTCGAAGAGGGCTGTCACCGAGGGATTAAGAAGAAGCTAGAAGACTAGAAGAGAGACACATTTGACGCCTTCCTAGAATACTCTTTTGAGTTTTTGTGCCTTCCTCTCTCCGTTGGTGACTTAGCTACTCTATAGTTGAAGCTTCTTAGTTCTTAAGCTTAGGTGTTGCTATGTATTGTACATGAGAAGTATGTATTCTTAAGGGAAAATGCCCATTTAGTACTAATTTGAACCCCTCATTCTCCATTCCAATGACAATCTTTTTCATTAGCCCATTTCAATATAAGGTAACTTTTTTTATGCCCAAATGCACAAATCTTTACTAAAGTCTTAATAAACTATATTATTTTAAGACTATTTTGCCCTCATCCTTTAAACATGCATAGAGAGAGAAAATGAAAGAGAGAATACTTGGTCGGAATCTCACCGGACTCCGACTCCGGTCACCAGCCACCGGACTCCGGTCACCGGCCGCCGGACTCCGGTCACCGGAATTTTCCCGACCGCCGGAATCCGGTCACCGGAATTTTCCCGACCGCCGGAATCCGGTCACCTGAATTTTCCCGACCGCCGGACTCCGGTCACCGGAATTTTGACATAATCATGTTTTCAGTTACTGACCAATTACTGACACCCAGTAATCGATTACTGACCAGTTATTGACACCTAGTAACCAGTTACTGACCCCCAGTAATCACTTTGTTTTCAGTTACTGACACCCAGTAATCACCCAATAATCATTTTGTTTTCAGTTACTGACACCCAATAATCATTTTATTTTCAGTTACTGACACCCAGTAATCACCCAGTAATCACTTTGATTTCAGTTACTGACACCCAATAATCACTTTGTTTTCAGTTACTGACACCCAGTAATCACTTAGTTTTCAGTTACTGACACCCAATAATCACTTTGTTTTCAGTTACTGACACCCAGTAATCAACCAATAATCATGTTGTTTTCAGTTACTGACACCCAGTAACCAGTTACTGACCCTCAGTAACCAGTTACTGACCAAAGTGGCAAAGTCTGTTCCTTTCATCAATTAAACTCATCGCATCTTCGCCTAATCTCTCCCTTCCTCCCGGTCTGAATCCCATACACACTCAGCTTCTCCATCGCTCTCGCAAAAGCATAGAAGAACTTGCTCTGATCATTCGCATAAAGATCCACATACGGCCTCGTCCTCGGGTCGTTAAACATCCCACTTCAGCAGCCCCAGTCCCTTCGGAAGGTTCTGGAAATACGATTATTGGGAGAGGTTGATGTCGGCGTCGCGCTCGGCTTTGTTGAAGGGGGTGGAGGAGACGAGGACGGAGGCGTCGCAGCCGTTGTGGAGGCAGTCGTGGAAGAAGAGGCGGAGGGTGGCGGCGGCGGTGGTGGGGGTGGAGATCTGTTTGTTGGTGACAATGTCCTGAACAATCTGCGTGAATCTCGAGCAAGACTTAGAGTAGTAGTTTGTGTAAAGCCTTGATTCTATAGAAGCAGAGCTTGATAGGAGTACGAGGAAGAGAATGAGAAGCACCGCCATGGCTGAGCTTCTGGTTTGGTTTCTTGCTTCCTTTCTGAGGGTCGAAGAGGATGTCGGAGTGGAGGAGGCCGGGGTAGCAGACTACGAGCTTGTGGAGGAAGGACAAGACGGCGGGGGGATCGTCGGTGGAGACGAGGGAGGGAGAGAGAGAGTCGAGCTCCGATCTGGAGTTGGAGAGAGAGAGAGAGGTTTGAGGAGGCTGGATCCGGATGAGGAGGATGAGATCGAGGCGGATCGTCAGTCGCCGGCGTCGGTCGTCGGTCGTCGGCGTCGGTCGGCGGTTTTGGGTTTCTGGTGGAGCAACTCGGTTAGAGAGAGAGAGGAATGGATCGGGAAGAGAGAAGAAGAAGAAAGAGATAAGAAAAGAATGATGTAGGTTTAATTAAACACAGGGTAATACTGTTTTTTTATCAAGAATCATTGAAATGGGCACAATGATAAAATTTTAATTGAAATGGGCTTTAGTTTGCAAATATTTGGGCATTAGGGCATTTTCCCTCCTATTCTTAATAGGATCTGTTGTATTGGGTAGAGAGAGTTGTTCATAAACTCTAATAGTATGTTCAAATTGATCATACTGGAATATCTTAAGAGCTCCCAAGTGGATGTAGCTCAATCATACCGATTGAGGGACACTAAAAATCTTGGTATTCTTTGCGGTTTGTTTATTGGTTGCTTGCTTTCTCATTATCTGTTATTTTAGGAATATGTCTTCACTCAACAATTCGCTTCATCGATCAATCTGTTTGCATGTCACTTTTCTAAACGCACAGTTCTTAGTTACATCTAACGAGGGTCTCTTCCAGGTTGATTTTAAACTAAGTTTATGGACCTATTCGATTTGGGGTTCGCACCAATATGTCCTTCTCTTAGAGGATTACTATGTTGATTATCCCACATCGGAGAAAAGTAAATTCAACGAATGTTTGTAATCAACCACGCGAAGGTGAAGGTTAAGGTCACCCAACTCACTATGGGTAGGTACCAAATCACACTGATATGTTGAGATTACATAACAGCACTCTGCTCGGAGCCGCCTCACCACAAGGTTGGAGGAAACGTTCCTACTTGTTGGGTAGGTATTTTTTTTGTTTTTTGTTCGATTTCAACTTTTTGTTACTAAGCTCAAAATGAAGGTAACATATACAGCAATATTGGTCTGCGGTGGCAGGGACTGTGATCTAAGAATCAATGCATCAAGACAGCTTTTGATGAGTTCATAGGCAAAAAAAAAAAAAATTGGAACTAAAAGCTTCAAACTTGGTGCTCATATAAGATGCTTCTGTGCACTCACCAAAATGTGGTAGAATTCCTGTAGATATTATTTCTATGATCCAATGGAAGAACAGTTTCTATATAGATACAAAACACCACATTATGCTTAGGTGTTGCTGTTGCTATGTATTATTGTGTATGTAACTATGTATTGTATATGATAAGTATTATTCTTCTCTTCTCTATTTGAATCAAGAGAGAGAGTTAATAGGACTGGGTCTATTGGGTTTTTGGGAAGAGAAAGTTCTTCATGAACTCTAAACTCAACTCTAATTGTATGTTTCAAATTGATCATACTAGAATATCTTACCAGCTCCCAGTGGATGTATCTCAATCACACCGATTGAGTGAACCACTATATATCTTGGGTGTTTTTTGTGGCTTGTTTATTGGTTGTTTACTTTATCATTGTTTGTTACCCTGAGAATTCATATCAATGCCTTGTTTATTAAGTTTCTGCACAACAATTTGCTGCCCCAAGCCCCCAATGGCCAATATAGTAACGCCATCGTATGTGGTATTAGCTCGATAGATATTATATAGTATGGTTACATAGATTACACTTATCTAAACACAGTTCTTAGTTACCAATCTCTAATGAGGGTCTCTTCCAGGTTGATTTTCTAATAAAGAATTCTCAGTACTTGGTTCATACTGTGAATGTTACTGCGTTTCTTCACTCTATTAAAGCTTCAGACTTGGTGAACAAACAAGCTTATGTGTGCATTCACTTGAAAGATACCAATATGTTCTACTCTTAAAAGGATTAGTGACTATCCCACATCGGACAAAAGTAAATTTCTCTACTGTTTATAAGAAACTACATGAAGAGTAAGGTCACCCTACTCACTATGGGTAGGTAGCAAATCATACTGAAATATTGAGATTATACAACCGCACTCTGCTTGGCATCCCGGAACTCCTCCTGCAGGTGAGCCCTAGCCCCAAGGGTTAGGTATACCAGATACCTATCCAGAATTAATTCCAGATACCTATCTGACATATGATTCTCCAAACAGGTTGGCGTCCCGGAGCTGCAGGTGAGAGCCCCCCCCCCCCACCCACCATGGGTAGGTAGCAAATCACATATTTGAAATAAATGATTCTTTCTCCAAACAGGCCGCAAGCCCCCTCTAGGCCATCCCTACCCTACCCATCATGGGTAGGTAGTTTTTAGTTTTAAACTTTTTGTTACTGAGCACAAAATACTGAGCTCAAAATGAGGGTAACATCTACAGCAATATTGATCTGCAGTGGCAGGGACTGTGATCTAAGAATGAATGCAGAAAAGCGGCTCGAGCTTTGATGAGTTTTTAGGCGGGAAAAAAATGAAACTAATAGCTTCAAACTTGGTGCTCATATAAAATGCTTCTGTGCACTCACCAAAATGTGGTAAAATTCCTGTAGATAATTATTTCTATGATTCAATGGAATAACAGTTTCTATATAGATACAAAACACCCCATATGCTCAATTGTACATAAAAGAATCTTATAGAAACAATAGAAGGAGGAGAGGGGGGAGACCACTGTACCTGCCACCGGAGAGAGCAAAATTCGATGAACGGGCACCATTGGCAACAATGCATACCACTGAGCTCCGAACTGTTGTTTGCTGAATCACAACTAAAACCCATTATGTGAAAACATCGTAATGTGCCACAGCTAGACTGGTGACAACAATCGTGATCATCATGAGCATCCAATGATGAAACTGTATCAAATATATCATCCCTCATGAATTCAGAATTCCCTTCTTGATCTCGGAGTAGATGAGGCTGATGAGCTTGTGCGAGAGTTCTGGACTCGAAGCACATGAGGGTCATACTTCTGGGAAGCGAGATAATTAAGGGCTGTGACTACATCCGCTATGACAGGTCGCATATTAGGCTGTTCTTGGACACACATTGCAGCAACTGCAAGAGCTTGATACATTCCCCTCATCGGATATTGTCCTTGGAGCAATGGATCAGCAATCTGTGAAAATTTCCTGCGGTCTCTAAATAAGGGTCGGGCCTGCAAATAAGAGTTCATCAGCAGAAGTCAAAAGATTGTCATTCATCTAAAATAAAATAAAACAACCATTCATCCTAATGTTGCTTTCACTCATAGAATGTATTTCTGCTAGCGTCAACTTTAAGAAAACATTCTTAAGTTTCTAACTCAGAAGATAAATTATACATCACATAGAAAAGTTACTTATGATTCAAATAAAATAGTAACAGAAAGTAGGTATATTGTTAAAAAGGGATCCTATATAATAAAGGTGACAGAATTCATTGATATTGAGTGTTGCATTCAAAAATATGTGAAGAGTAGAAGGCGTGATTTTCTTACCCAAGCAACCAAATTGTGTTCCCCAGCTGCCCTTGAGTTGTCAATTGCCTTTCTTCCAGTAATAATTTCCAAAAGAACGACCCCAAAGCTATAAACATCTGATTTCAATGTGAGCTGACCAGTCATTGCATACTCAGGGGCACAATATCCATAGGTTCCCATCACCCTAGTGGATACATGAGTATTATCTCCTACAGGACCTAACTTTGCCAACCCAAAATCAGATAGCTTGGGATGGTAACCTTCATCAAGTAGAATGTTTGAGCACTTAAGATCGCGATAAATAACAGGAGGGTTAGCTTTGTCATGCAAATACTCCAAACCCTTGGCAGCACCGGCAGCTATTTTCATTCTTGTATTCCAGTCGAGATGTTTTTTATCTGGTGGTAGATCTGCCATATACCAACATTTGAGATCAAAGGACATACATATTTACAAAGAAGATAGACAAAACATTGGTTCTCAAGCAATATACTCAGAGTCCCTAAGGCACGTGGCACCAGAGTTACTAAGCTAGCTTGCAAGATACCTACACTTTAGAAATGTGCTGGTTTTGGAATATTTCCCCATGTTTTATACACTATGTCTTCATACAAATAAATAATTCTACAAACGTCACGTCTTGCTGAGTTCTATACCATATGTTATGTTTTCCATTGCAAGACCCACTTCTACTGTGTGCAAGTTAATTATCACCAAGTAAAAATAAGAACAAGACCTCAACAGTTTAAATATATTGAATTTTGGCAAAAAAAAAAGAAGAAAAAAGGATCAGATAGTGCTGTTACAGCTATATATACCATGTAAGTGGTCTTCTAAGGATCCCAATGGCATGTACTCGTATACCAAAAGCCGCTGATCCCCATCAGCACAATAGCCTATTAAGTTGACAAGATTCGGGTGGTGAAGTAGGCTTAGCATTAACACTTCAACAAGGAATTCCCTGTTCCCTTGAAGTCCATTAGAATCAAGTTTCTTGATAGCCACTTCCTACACACCAGAAAGGATAAAGGTTCAGTCTTAATACAAGCCTAGCATGTAAAGTCAAATAAATCAAACACAAATAAACAGAAACAAAACAAAACAACAAGAATCTTTAGTACAGTTTATAAAGTTTCAATAACAATAGAAAGCATCAATATGATAACAAACCATCCCACCAACATATTGCACTAAACAATGATTAACACCACAATAGATGTATGTCCATGATATCTGCAATCATTGAGGACCTTCAAATATCAGAGATCATCAGGAGATTAGTTTGCTAACTGTACTTGCATATTTCTTGTATTACATGAAGTGATGACTTTTCACCAGAGAACAATAATTTTAGATTTTGGTCAAGTTTGGCCCAGTCTACTTTCTCAGTTTAAGAACAAACTTAATATATAAGTATCTGTAGCATGAGTTTTTCACTACCATGTTTTTTTTTGTCCTCAAAAACAAATAATATGGTAGTTAAACTCATGCTACAGATACTTATATATGTTTGAAGTGATCCCTAAAGCTGTATAGAACTCTAATTTCTAAAACTAACAACATAAAATGGGGGAAATAGAATCTTAAGGTGAGGTTGTTAAACACTTAAACCACCTATTGAACACAGGAAACAAGTCATAAAAGCTGTAATTTTCATTCAGATGAAATGATAAAAGTTTGGATGAACCTGATTAGTACTCTCAAGGTGCCCTCTATATACTTGACCAAAACCTCCTTCACCCACAAAACAATCTGCTCTAAAATTCTTCGTTGCAGCTGCCAATTCGCGAAATGTAAATGTATGTGCTGCAATGTGATCAGAGCCGCTACCCTTATACCCTTCCTTTAATGCTGAATTTGCCTTCATTTGATCTGAATGAAAGAATAAAGTGAGAAAAACCAGGGCACCAGTACGAAACAGTTTACTTAGCAATAACGTCCAAAAGAAACATAGATGACATTATAAATACAAAGAAATTCTACTACAATCAATAAGAATTTTGGAAGAGCACAAGGACAAGAATTCAAGCTTGGATTTTTCTTATGAAACAACACAAACAACTCATCTCTGTAGACAGACAGTACACACAAAATTGCCTCCACCGTGACATTCAACTCAGAACATCTATAGACCACAGACATTGTCTGAACTACGAGGAGCAAATCAACTCGTCCTACAGCAATGCATGGCTTTCAAACTTGATGAAGACGTATATCAAACTGAAATTCATAAAGGAACTAATCTCTCCCTAATCCATCAAATTAGAATCCTCACAAATGCTTTACAAAATCAGTTAATTTCAAAGAAAGGAAACTGGGAGCAATCGAGTTTATCATAATCTTTCATCGTGCTCATCATTTTTAGCTTCAATGTCTGTCACTCAAATATTGAAATAACAAAATCATTGTATTGGAGAAATGGGTCTCTAACAGTAGGTTCTGTATGCAATAAAGAACGAAACTTGATGATGAAAACAACTCACATTACTCAAGAATCACAACAACTCAGAATGCCAAAAACTACTTGTAAACAAATCTCCATCAACCCAATATGGGTGATAAAAGAAACATGAATCAAATCACTGTAATCATAAACCCAGAAAATAGATTCAAGCAAATCACTAAGATGGCATTTCATACATTAATCTGACATTCTGAAGCCAATCAAGGCAATGCATAAAACCAGTCATAAAGGTCAAGTCTTTTCAAACATATTAACAATCTGACACTGCTTTTGATGAAGAATTTTCAGCATTGTGGAAGGAGATACCTGAAAGTGATGAGATCTGATCTGTTGGCTTAGAACTCTGATTCTTCTTCTTCTTTGCATTTGTGCTTGATTTTCCAGAACACAAGAACCAACTCATGGCTTTTGGTTCTGTCTCTTTAACCTCAATATCACTTTAGAAATACAGATATGGTTGAACTTAGACAGAAGCAAATGGTTTGGATTGAGAGGAAGAGTCTCTTTTAAATTTTAAATATTTTTTTGGCCTGAAAATCAGGCAGAGACTCTTTTTATTTGCTTGAAACTCAGACAGGGTCTTATGACTCTATTCATTCCTCTACTATATAATCTTTTCATTGTTGGAATCATTTTTGCCAAAGGGTGTTCCTTGTGTGTTGGAGTGTTGTATATGACATCATAGAGTCTCCAAATGTCCAATATTTTCACTTTGACTCACTCAATTAGGTCATTTTACTCACCACCTTTTTTTTCTTTTTCTTTTTCCATTTGAATATACTGTTACTCTCCACATAATTACAAAGAGAAAATAAGTAGTCTCAAAAGCTAGAATTACTAATTAAAGTTTAAGCAATACGTTAAAAAATTAGAGTCTTTAAAATGAGATTCAATGACGTCATGTAACATGATATGTAGAGAGTTTTTTTTTTTATAATTTTTTTTAAAATGTAGCTGCATTTGAAAACTTGAAGCTACAAAATAAAAACGCGTTAGGATGCATATGATTATTAACTCTTGATTTTATTTCGAGATGTTTATGTAATAAGGAGTTTAGGCTTTATGTCCTCATCTCCTTCTCTTTGTATTCTGCGGTTTCGTTAATGGTTAAAGTATGAAGACGGCCGTTTTAACCCATATTAAAAAAAAAAAAAATCGGAGTGTTAAAGTCTGTACCCTATGTAATGCCCTGTAAACAACTAAAGAGTGTATTTTTTTCACCAAAAAACAAAAAAGTGTATTTGAAATTGAATCCAATCAAGATTATTGACTGAAAATGCAGAGGTGAATTTGGACGGCTAGGAACAGTAGAATGCCAGCTAATTGCCTAATTATTGAGTCACGGACATCAAAACCGATTATATGTTTCTATGAAAAGGTCATCTCGATTTACTTCGTAATCGTAAGATCTGTATCACCAACATCGTTTTCATTCTGGTCGACTTTAGTGCTATAATCGATGCTTTGGAAGAGCAACTTTGTCAAATTAGGCGACTGGCTAAATTAACCTTTTAACCTTTTGTTCATTGACAAGAAAGAAAAGAAAAAAATATAGTTGTACTTTTTTATTATTACACCATTTGATGATATCTTTAGTCGAATCAGGATCTTGTTCATCTTTATACGGTGAAATTTAAATTTGTGGCCTCTATTATGACAGGCTGATATATTCCGATAAGCCACGTTACAAGAGCAAAAGATTAAAATTAGATTTTCAGTTCAGATATAAACATTTAAAACACAGTATCACTATTAGGGCCAAATAGATAAATCAAATTTCTTATGACTAATAAATAATTGTTCTTTAAACATTCTCAAAATGTTATTGGCCTCGTACCGTTTTGTCTAGTGACATGTAGAAGTCTCTCATTTTATGTAAAATGTCATGAGTTTGACTCACAACAGACTCATTGTGACATATTAGTTGTTTATTTGATAAAAAGACTATTACCTCCCCAAGAGCGATGTCTTATCACCACTTATCCGCTTCTTGCACTGATATGAGCATCTCAACAGTCAATGCCATTGGTAAAAAAACGATACATCCATTAGTCATAAAAACCAATTGATGTCAATACCATTAGTAAAAGAACGATACATCCATTAGTCATAAGAACCAATTGATTTGTATCGTGTCGCATTCGCGAAAGACGGTTACTCACAATCACAACACCTGCCAACACAAGGCCACATTCTAAATGCTGCCGCACCGTTCCACGGCCTTAACCCTAGCTCGCTACATCAACAAGACAGGGCTAAAATAGTGATTGAAACGGGAGGATAAAAACGTGAAAAATGAAGTTAAAAAAAGAGAGGCAAAAGCGCGCGGTAAAAAACACCATACATAATTACATATTTGAGAAAGCCCCCAAAATAACGACCAAAACCGTTGAAATCAAAACCCCAAATTCCCAGTTCTTAAACCCTAAATCTCAGTCCTTTTGCTTCAACGAAGAAGAAGATGGAGACCCGAAGCTTATTGGACGAAGCCTTAGGGCTTCAACTCCTCAGTGGCCGCGTTGTCCTCCTCGAAGACTGCGTCGAGACCAGTGCCGCTTTCGTCCTCCACCACCTGCTCAAGTGCGCTCTCTCTCAGCCTCTTCACTCCTCAAACGTCGTCGTTTTCGTCGCCTTCGCACAACCCTTCTCTCACTACGATCGAATCCTCCGAAAACTCGTAATCCCACTCACTCTCTTAACTAAAGTTCGATACTTTATTGCTGAATTTAGTTGTTCATATTAGAAAACGTAATTTCTTTTTGTATGAATTTGAATTTGAATTGGGATTTTGATATTTGGGTGTGTTTTGATAACAGGGCTGCAATTTGGCTGTGCAAAGAGACAATAGTAAATTCTTCTTCTTTGATATGCTTAGGGATTTTTGCCCAGGTGAGAAATTCAGGTATAAAAGGCCTTCTTTTTTATACACCAATAAGCTTTTTTGTTTAGTGCATGATGTAGTTGTATTGTCGAAGTTAGTTAATGGATGAGAAGTTGTTAATATTGGTTGTTTTGAAGTATGCTGAGTATTTCTTCTTTATGTGATTAAATTTGTGACAAAGTGTCCTGTGAAATTGGTTTAGGTGGAGATGATGGAAAAGGTGGTGATAGTGGACTGGTTTCTTTGTATGGGAGAATCCTGAAGACTATAAGTGCCTTGCCTGAGGAAAACAAGAACCGTGTTACTGTTATGATAGACGATGTCTCTCTAATGGAGGTGGCTGCTAAGGGATCTACAAATCTTGTATTGGATTTTCTGCATTACTGCCACACTTTGATATCAGAATTTGTAAGGAATCAATCTGAAACTGCTCTTTGTTTTCTACAGTTGCGGTACTTTCACTCAGTTATGTTTATCGTAGTGGTTAATCTCTTGTCACAGGGATGTTCCTTAGTCATGCTCAATCACGAGGACATTTATTCATGCATGGGGAGGCCTACACTGATTTTACAGATGGAGTACCTAGCCGATATACTGATAAAGGCAGAACCTTTGGCCACTGGTTTGGCCTCAGATGTGCATGGACAGGTACTTTCTAGGACGCATTTTGTCTTTCACTGTGTTCTTGGTGTTACATAGAGATTCTTTAAGTAGCTTCTCTAATATAGGTTTAGAATAGCTTTTCTAGTATACAAAATCATGATTCTAGTTTCTTTGACTTTACTAATCTTATAGTTCACTAGGTAAAAAGTGGTATTGTGAGACTACTAGATAAAACTGTGTTGATCTTATTAGACTCGTCTATGAATAATTCTTGGAAATGTTGAGACTAGTAGATAAAACCGGTAATGGTTTTTTGGCCATGGTTGTTTGTTGGCTGCCAGTCTTCACCTGGAGAGACTGATAGAAAAATACTCTTGTTTGTTTCCTAGATTGTGTAGAATGTTCTTTATGCTTGCTCACATCATTTCTCTAAGGTTCCCCTTTTTATTAGATAGATACTGATTACTGGTTTATGTTTCAAGTCTTTGATCATTACGGAAATGGACTATTTGCTGCTTTGATTTGAAAACATGTATGTGCTCCTGCTGATTTTAGTTTCTTTAATTATGTCGTTTCAGCTTTCAGTGATATTTCCATTGCTATCATAGTTGTTTTCCGTTATTTTTCTTGTGTTGTATCCTCAGATGCTGGCTGTATTACAATCTTACGTTCCATGGTATAACTCATTTCACAAAATCCTCATTGTTCTTCTTGGTTGCAGTTGACAGTTGCAAACAGGAGCATTAATGATGGAGAAAGATCAAGAAACAAGCTGTGTAATTTCCATTTTAAGGTTAAGGAGAACAGTGTTGAGTATTTCTATCCTGGAAGCAGAACTTGATGTGGACCATGAATGCATGAGTAATCTCAAATTCTGGATGCATATAGCTATTGGAGCTCCCAAACTGCATGCATGTTTGATTAGGCAAAGCATTTCTTCTTGCTTGGGAATATAATGTTGACTGTCATCCCATTTTCAGTGCATGTCATTGTCACCAATTTTTTAGAGGGTATCTCAGCACACCCAAAATTCAACATCAAAGTTATCCTGGCTAGTCTAGATACTGACATCAACTTTGTTCTATCTTCTATCTCCCCAGAATGTGTCTACGGATAAGATTGTCCAAGTAAAGTGATGGAAACATTGTGAGTAGTGATGTTTTTGTGATGTCTATTCGTTATTGGGTCTATGTGTGTTTCCTTTTATGTGACAGAAAAGAAAGCAAAAAAGAATCAACATCCATATTTAAGCTATAGAAATGACATCCAGAGTTGCCAAAACATTGTCAAGTTTATCTCCTAATTCCCAGAACTTGGTCTGAATACTTCCATCAGTTCCATAAAACCTAAATGCTATAAAACATGGAGAAGAGTACTGTTAAGCCAAGACAAGCATGATAGACGGCTAATAGTCTGATCTTTTCCAGATGCTGTGATCTTCAACACTGCCAAAAGGCCACTAAGAAATAACAGCGACAGATAGAAACTTGATGATCCTCCCTATGCCTTGCTTCTTTGAACCTGTATCAGACATGTAATGGTGGAAAGTGCAAACAATTGAATTCTTATCAAGTTTACAAAAATCACAAAAGCCACATAGATTATAGCCACCTACTGAGTTACAATGTCTTTGATTAATTGAAAGATCAGGCATTCATTACAGAGTTACATTTTGACAAATATCTTACCGTACTTCTTCCCCCCTCCTCAAAGTACCTCTTCTATAAAAGTAACAACTTCAATAGCTTTAGAATCTTCATCTGTCAAGCCCAGAAAATAAATGCAAAAAGAGATGCTTTAGAATCTAATGGAGGCAATATGTTTTCCTAGAGCATGATAAAGAAATAACAGCAAGATATGGTAGACTAAAACAACTGTATTCAACTGTGAATTCAGCTTCAGAGATCAGGAAATTTACTAAAATACTTCATCCAAGTATGAGGCTTCATCCAGCAATGTTATCTGTTGAAATATATGCTTCAGTTTATGGTGCTGAACCATCTCTTCCAAAATCTTGTCCTCTGCAACGGCAGCTGGGATTTTCTTGGCAGCTTCTGTATCCGAACAAGAAGAGACCAATTCAGACAATCGATGCTTCTCAACCTGGCGGTTGTATTTGCCCTCTTCTCTTGTCCCAGCCATGAGAAGATGGTAGACGGACACAATTTTCTTCTGTCCCAATCTGTATGCTCGTGATATTGCTTGCCTCTCGACAGATGGGTTCCAAGCAACGTCAAGTAGTACAACCCTCGAAGCTCCAACTAAACTTATTCCTTCGTTACAGCCTTTAGTTGTTGCTAACAGTACTTTTGCTTTGGTGGATGGATCATTGAAATTACTCATTGAGTATTGGCGTTGCTTTGCATCACATTTTCCATCCATATATATGACCTCGTCTCCTTCCACCCACCGAAACTGAGATATGAGCAGGTCCCTAATCAAGTACAATGGATCAACCCACTGACTGAATACCAAAACTCTTTCATTCGTAGCTTGACAAAGGCGAATGAGATCAACTGCAAATCTTGCCTTTACCCCACATCCAGGATTTAACTTTAGTTCAGTTAGGCTTTCCCAGTCACCTGAATACTCATCTTCCTCAAAAAACGTAGAACGTTCTTCATTAAGCAAGAGAGAAGGGTGGATAGTTATTCTAGCCTCTATTACTTCATACTTGAATGTACTTCGAATCTTTTGAATTCTGTCTAAATATCTCTGCTGTAAAGCTGTTGGCTGTAAAACGACAACTGAGTTCCTTAACCCGGGAAGCTTGTCTTGCAGTATGGTGCCTTTGTATACATGCACAAATGGGGAAATCATTTTCCTGACCTCTCTGGCTCGTTTTGAATTATCATCATCAGCAAAATGGCCTTTCCTTACGTTGCTTTTTCTGCCTCGCATTTGGTATGAAGGCCATTGCTTTTTGTCAAAACCTCCAGGGCAGGTAAGATTGGTGGTCCACTCAGGCCTCACCAAACGGACTGTATTGTGGAGCTCCTCAAAACTATTCTGAAAAGGAGTTCCAGAGAGGAGAATGCGCCTTCTTGTTTTCAGTTTCAAAAGAGTATTCCATGAGTAACTCTGCTCGTTGCGAGGATTGTGCCCTTCATCAAATACGACAAGACCAGGAAATTCAAGAAGGATTTTACTCATTTGCTCAGCTTCTTCTACTCGTCTTGGAGAAAGTGGATGTTTTCCTTTCTTGGTATGAACTCCACAAATCTGCTCAAACAGTGAACAACTAATCCCCAAGATGCTTCTTGTCTTTGCCCAGGACATTAGCTTCACTACACGGGTCAAGTTTGTCATTTCTGACTTTTTACCATGCTTCACAAGGTTGCGAGCTGCTTCATCCTCTTTCCCAGTGAAGTCAGGATTGTTAAGATTGTGAAAGGGAATGTCAAAACCCCATTTCTTAAACTCCTCTTCCCAAGTAAGGAGCATGGTGCGTGGAGCAACAATGAGTGGCCTGCTTGATGGGTTGAACTTCATGTATGACTGGATAAAGATGATAGTCAGACGAGTCTTGCCAGTTCCAGGCGCATGTGATATAATGCATCCATCACCTTCATAATCACTAGGTTGTGCCAACAATTTAAGCTGAGTTCCACCTGCTAAGTGCCTCCAAATAAATTCAAAACCATCACGCTGATGAGGATACATATCACTTTCCACACCAGGGATCAAGTCCCACACTGTGCCTTCAGTATGAGAATGGAAACTAATTCCAGAATTGTTATGGTTGTTACACTGAAGATCATCAAGGATAGACTGATTGTCTTCTTCATAGAACCTCTTCCCATATTTTCCATAAGGGTTTGGAGCCTGGAATGATCACAACCAAGGAAAAGTAACATATCAGATTTAGACATTAGATTTTATAAAGAAACAAAGGATGCATACTAATGCATGTTTCAACACACAACTCTGTATTCAGCATATCAAAAGATTTAAATGATACTTTTAGAGATTTTACTGAAATATAAAGCACCAGAATACTTAACACGATGAATTTTAATTAAAACTCGAAAGGAACGTGAATAAAAGATTGCAAGACTTACAAAGTCTGGTAAAATATATTTGATCTCCCGATGCACATGACGGCAGAATCGACATATAAGTCCTATTTCTTCATCAAGTACAAGATCGTGTTTCCCTTGACTACAAAGGACATGCTGAGTAACTTCCTTACCAGGAGGTACTGAGTCATTAGTTTCAACCTGCCAACCAAACTTTCAGTTATGAACAATTTATGAAAGAAACATATCAAGCTGATGTTAAACAGTACAATATAGAAGATGTCATGATGCAGCAGAGAGTAACAAGTAATATTAGGCTTTAATACCATATTTAAGCATGTACTAATATGCTATGAAATCCATAGTTAAGTATGCACTTGTAAAGATTAAATTTTAGGAGTGCTATTTATGTCAACCTACCACATTAAAATCAGTGGAACCAATCTCGCCAGATATACCGACTAAGTTATATTCGTCAAAAAGGTTATCTATTTCTATCTCAAAATCTGACTTCTCTGGTGGAGGACTTGGTGGATGACCAAACATGAAAAACAATGGAAGAGACTCATCTTTTGGAGCTTCATCTCTGAGGGATTTATCCCAACAATGAGGTAATTTTTTCCCTGACACTTCTTCCTTGTCATAAATTGAATCTAAAAGAATCGAAAACGCATTGCACTCTTTTGGTGCTCTAATGCCCTTTTTGTTGGCAAGCTTCTTAACCCCTGCTTTCTTCTTATATGCTTTCAGATGACCACCACCATATGTCTCACCATTGTCATCGTTTCTTGTATTATTGGACCTTGAAAACTTGTTTCCTTTGGCCTGGATAATCATGAAAGTTTTTGTCAAAATAAAGTAGAACAGCTACATGCTTGTGTTGACAAAAGATGAAACTCATGAAAGGTGCTTCACTACAATCTACATATTAGCTCGCCAGATGTTAGATATATACTTGCTACAAACAAGGGAAAAAATGATAATGGCGACTCAGGAAAAAAAGAATATAAAAGTTAGACTTTCGTACCTTGACACCCTTCATGCAAACACTCTGCACATCAAATTCACTGCCTTTAGCAAAACCAGATTCCGAAGTACCACCATGCATCTCACAGTGATTTCCTTTGGCCTGAATAATCTGTAAAAAGTTCATGTCAATCTAGTAGCTGTGTTGACTATAGGATAAGGATGGCTAGTAAAGTAATGTAGTGACCAGCCAGATCTCAGATGTATTATAAATGAAAGATTAACAATGTCAACTCAGAAAACATAAATAAATTCATACTTACAGCTTCATTCTCGTTGAGTAACGTCTGCAAATCACTTGTTCTCCCATTATTAATTGCCGTCTCTGAACTACCACCATAGGTCTCATCATTGACATCATTTCTGTTATTATCAGATCTTCTAAAGTTGTTTTCTTTAGCCTGGATATCATTAAAGTTTGTGTCAATTAAACACCAATGACCCTATTGGAAGAACTACTCTTTAAACTGAATACAAAATCAATCACTGAGGCACATAGATCCTCAAATATGAAACATCAGTAAGAGCATGATATATTTATTTGTTATCTATTACTGTTATGATACCAGAGTGGCATCAAATGAGAAGTGAAAATCAAAGAAACCCCTAGACTTATCAGTATAAGGAACGGATTAAATAAATACAGCTGACTGATCACTGATATGATGCAGTTGCATTCATACTTTGTGCTTCCATGTATAATGCATATACAGGTTTTTGCTGAAGTCTATGTTTGCCTACAACGCTAATGATTTTAAACCAAGGGTGAAAAACATAATTATGTTTTTGAACTCAGCTATGCAGGTACAATTTACAGAAATACTGCAGTATAAGTGCATACTGACTGACAATAATATCAGACACCTAAGTAAGCATTATATCTATTGTTATGAAACACTACAAGGACTAGAGTTACTTCTTAATAACATACAGATAGATTGATTTATGCATACCTTCAAAACAGTAGAAGCATTGTCATATGCCATAGCAAATTTATATTCGACCAAAAGGTTTTCAACTTCTATGTCATAGTCTGACTTCTCAGGAATAGTTGGCTGCTTAACAAAAGTGAATCTCAAAGGAAGACCTTCAAATTTTGGGGGTTGAAATGCAACAGTAGGTACCCTTTTCTGTTTTGGTGCCCTTGAGCTCTTTTTCTTGGTAAGGGAACTGTCCCTTTCAGAATTTTTGCATTGATTACGTACATCACCAGTTCTGTTTTCTTTTGAACCAACACCAACACTTTGTTCTTTCCAAACTCTCTCATCCTTGTCATCATCATTTTTATCACACCCGGTTCTCATTTCAGCCAAGACAGCCTCTGCCTGCCCCAATGGATCACTTCTGTCATTGATATCATGACCAGAAGAAGAATGTAGATCATCACCGTTATCAATTATCTTTCCTTCCAGACCAACCTCAACAGTTTCCCCTTTGCTTACTTTCTCACTTCTGTCATCAATATCCAGACCACAAGAACAATGCAGATCATCCTCATCATTTCTCTTTCTTTTCAAACCAACATCCACACTTTCTCCTTTGCACTCTTTCTCATCCTTCCCTGTCAACTCTGTCTCCTCTTCCTTTTCCTCCTCACTGCTGTCTTCATCTGATGAGGAAACACTGTCATCACTTTCCTCATCATATTCTTCCTCCTCTGTCGAGGACATACTTTCATCACTTTCCTCATCATATTCTTCCTCAGAGGACTCTTTTTCTGTCGAAGACACACTTCCATCACTACTGTCGTATCCCTCTGTTGATGAAACATCCTCATTACTTCCACAATCACTCACATCATCAACATCAACTCCTCCTCTTCCTCCCTCTTTACCATTAGAAACTACTACTTCAACATCATCATCTTCACTATCCATCATCATCTTTTTGACACCCTCTCGAGAATCAAAACTCACTGAAACTTCATAATTCTGTTGATTATCCAGATATTCCACATTACCAGCAACCCACTCAAAACTCTGTTTCCTAGTACTAAACTCACCCACATGAGAAACAGAAGCCTGGTTGGACCTCCTCATTTTCTCACTTCTTGAGGCTGGAGTCACCCCACTGCTCTTCTTCAATTCCCCATTAAGTTTCAACAGTGTCTTCGACCTTGTTCTGGCTGAGACAGGCCTATAATCCATGAACTTAAGTACCAAAACTCCACACTTTCCTGCCCAAAACAGAGATATCATCACAAAGCAGTCAGGATAATTACACCAAATCAGCACAGACGCAAACAAAAGTTTAACATTTCTAGCTAAAAATATGATAAGCTATAGAAACTGAGCAACTTCTCCACACAACAAAAAAAAGAAGAAGAAAAAGGTAGCACAATGTTCATACAACAGATCAAAGATTTTACATTCACAATCAAAAGCTTTACTTCCACACCTAAAAAAAAACACCCACCACATATGAAATAGTCGTTGAACTCAAAACCTTAAGATTCAAATGGATCAAACGTTTCTACCCAAAAAAGAAGAGCAAAAAGTTTCAAGAAGACTTGCTCACACCAAATCACAAACTAAACACTCAAAATAAAGTTTCAGTCTTTCTCACTGAAACCTGAAACCACGTACATTCACATCAAAATAATCATAAAGGTTCATTTTTTTACTCAAGAGAGACAAAATGCATGAGAAAATGATCTACACTAAAAACACCACCATTAGAGATATGATGAACATGGAAAGAAACAGAGGAAACGTTGCTGTAGAGAAAGAGAGAACCAGATTGCAGGGAGAAGATACTGTATACAGAGCAGCAGGGTGTACAAAATTACAGACATGCAGACTGCAGAGAGCTAAGCTGAGTTCTCTGTTGTCTATTCTCTTCTCCTCTTTCTTTTTCTTACTGGTAAGAGCAAAGAGTCGAAGTCAAAATGGTGCCTTAAATCTTTGTTTGGCCAAAACGCCCCTCCTCTGCTCTAAAGTCCTGGTCTTGCAACTGGAATAGTGAGGGTAGAGCAGGTATTTGAAGGTGTAGGGAGTACCATATTTGTAAGTTACCAGCTTTTATTGGTTTTCCTGAAAAGAGAGTTAAGGGGCATAGGACAGCGTAATGCAAATAGACTATCATCATTACCATGCTTTGAGATTCAATTCAACTTTGTGTAGTTCAATCTGATTGGACGTTTTGGTTTCTTGAAATAAATGAAATGAGAAAAAAGAGGTGTGTGAATTTAAATAAAGTTTCCAGGAAAATATTGCTATTTGTTTCCTACATGAAACTTAAGAGACAAGTGTGACAAGTGTTCACTGAAAATTAGTTGCATTCACCAGAGAATGTAAAATTTCATATATTTCATGGCATTCCAATGCAGATTGATCATACAGATTGCTAGGATTCATGGTTTATTGAATTGAAATGAACAAAGACAGAGAAGTAGAACGCAGAGGAGAGATAAATGTTACATCTTGTATTACTTGTTGAATAGAACAGTGTACATCTGATAGAATATATAGGGTAGGGATTATAGAGAAATGACCTAAGTACCCTTACACACTTAACACTGATTAGACTACAGATTATTCAAAATGTCTGTAGACGTGGAAAGTTTAGAAAGACTGTAACATTTCAGTGTGTCCAACGGTGAACACTCAAAATATGTTAAGCGATCACCATACTGAAAAAGTAATTTGGTAAACCATACAAAACTAATACATGGGCGTTTTATGGTTACACCAAACCGAGCCGTTTTTATTCTGTGTAGTTACGGTTTCGAGTCATAAAACAACTAGTTTAAACCGAATCATACTAAAATATTCAAAACCGAATCACACCGAAATATAAACCCTAAACCAAAAATGACAGTTTGGAGACTTTGGACCTCAAACCAAGCCGAACTGAACCAAACAACGCACACCCTAGTGCCCAGTCCAACTTTTATTTTACTTTAACGTGAGCTTCAAATATGTGACGGTGAACATATGAGTTTGAGGCACAAAATGGAAGTGAAGCCCCAGTTAAAGTACACACCAGAAGTTAGGGCTGTAACTTGAAAACCGATAACCGAAAAATAACCACACCAAAGCCGAACCATAACCGAAAAAAACCGAGGAAAAAAAAACCGCACCAAACCGCAAAAAAATAACCGAAAACCGAAAGGTTTGGTGTGGTTTTGGTTTCGGATGTTTGGAAACCGAAACCGAACCGAAAAACCGATTATATATATATTGTAAGGAAATTATATTATTTATAGATATATATTATTAATATACATAAAATTTTATGTAGAAACTTGGGCTTAAATAAAGCCCAAAAAAAAGATGGCCTTGTTTTCTCAGTCTGTTCCAACATTACTACATTAGGGTAATATTAATTGCATACAATGTTATAGGAAATTGTGAACCAGATTTTGCACAAACTTATTAAGTGTATTGTTTATGAAATCATGTGTCTCATGAAGGTTGTTTTTGCAGGTTTTTGGACTTTTGGTCATAGAACTTGCTGCTTTTGTTGCTGAAGTGATGATCTATCATCTATATGTTCATGGTGTTCTAGTTTTTCATTACTTTTTTTTTTTTTGAAAACTGTTATGTGGCATTGTGGGCTGCCCTTTTTCATTTTTTTTCTTTTCTTTTCTTTTCGGAAACGGTTATGTAATATGAGACATTTCTACTTTCTACTTTTCTAGACTTGGTTTCTTTATAGAATAACCGAAAAAAACCGATATAAACCAGAGAAAAACCAAACCTAACACAATTGGTTTATGAAAAAATAAGTGAAAAACCAAACCGAACCAAACCGAAAAAATAGATCGGTTTGGTGTTCGGTGTCACCTATTAACCGCACCATTCAAACCGATTAACAGCCCTACCAGAAGTTACATACTGCAAATAAGGTATGCCAACAAATAAAAATAAAAGGTGAGTATAGTTTTGATCACAATATCGTATTGTTTTGATCATGCTGATCATAGTTTTGAGTTTTGACATCGCTACTCACAATCTACTCCTCAACATCATGTTGATCATAGTTTTGATCATCCTTAGTACTGGCAACCCATGTCGAAATCGAATACGGGTAAGTGGATGAGCGTTGTGTAGCCATGCATGCAAGAAGGAAGTTGTGTTAGGCAGTTAGGGTTTAACATACTGCTGTTTACGTACATGCTTGATTTCCTATAAATGCTTCTTCCAACTGTGCACGATACGTAGCAAACGATTGAGGACAGATCCCAAACAACGCAAAAACGAGCCGAGCTCAACACTAACTTGAGGGGTGTCAAACCGATTTAGAGTCATACTTGAACGTCTAGCTTTTTGTTTTGCTGACATTTCAGATTTCCACTCTTCAGTGCAATCAGGATATAACCGCATGGTATACAGCTTTTAAAGGTAGTAACTAGGTATACACCTGCACTATTTAGTGTGAATCGTTTTTGCAGTGTGGTAGCATTTCTTGCATCTACATATGCTCACCTTTGTTATGTAAACATATGATATCGATCTTCTGTGTTTGTTTATATGCAGGTTTGGATATTTGAGTCATGCTGGAATTGCAAACTAATCAGTCTACAGGATTCAGCTCTGTATTCATAAGAAGAAATTAAAACAGCTATGAATTTTCAAGTTGAAAAACTTGCTTAATTTGGAGAAAAGGTGTGAATGTGATTTCATCATTTCATTTTCATGTCAACTCTGCGAAAGCATGCAGCAGGTAAACTTCAAGATCATCTCCATTGAAAGGTTGCGGACCTCTTGAACAGACTTCATAATTCACAAACAATATTAAAAAAAAAACTGGCAAAATAGGACTGCTATGAATACTTGCTTCCCATAAAAAGAATAATTGTTCAAACAACAACTTGACTGACCATCACAATGCTTACCTCCCCAAACTAGACCCACGGCAACTTATGTAACTCGAATGGAAATGGGCCTCTTTGTGCTTTTATTGCATATAGGAGTTTTTCATTTCAAATTTATAATTAATGCACCAGCTTCCCTAACATGCAAAGAATGATTGATCTAGCTTTACTTTACCTAATGGAAACCAACTTAATTTATATTGGTACCGAATTTACAAATCATGCTGCAGCAGATTGTTTGTCGTCATGATCTTCCAGGTTTAAAGCTCTAAGCAGCTTTGGCCAGGATTCTGGAATACCTCCAGGAAGATCAAACTCTAACAATTTTCCCCGACTGCGATAGAACTCCTCTACAGGTTGACTCTGCAATAACAACATAATATGAGATACTCGAATCATTAGCTAAAACAAAATCCTAAAATTTTGTTATTATTGCTGACTAGTGACTTTATAGTTATTCTCATTTACTAATGACATAAGAATGTCTTCACAGCCAATGTCTAAATGCAGGCTCAACGTTGTCATGTGTTCCAAAGAATCAATGTTGACATAATAGCCTTTTCATGAACTTTGTCTATATATGCACAGAAACCTCCTAAGGGACTATACTCTAGTTAGTTGCTCAGCCATGTACTATACACTACTTAGTTGCTTCTTGAAATGATGGAAGAGGACACTCCAAAGATGCATAAACAATACCTTTTCATTATAAATATGTAGTCGTCTCTTGACAACTTCTTCAGTGTCATCAGATCGTGAGATGAGCTTTGATGCACAATGTGGAGGCGGAAGAAGTGGAGCCATGTACATGCTAGGGTTCCCCTCCTCAGCTTTAATGTCAATAGTGGCAACATTGTAGTTTCCTCCACACTCGCTACAAATCCTTCTTCCAAGGCACTTTGCAAGCAAAGCCTCTTCACGAAGCTTTAGGTTGATTACCAAGTCAATTTCTGTTACTCCCTCTAAAATTTCCTGTAGAGTTACAAAACCTTAGAAGGCAAGCATAGGGACAGGTAGGGTAATCGAATTAATGGAACGTTCAGGACGTAATTTCCATCACACAAAAAGCAGCACAAGCCATTGGAGCCATTTTAAAAGTAAAGAAATTCACACTGCAAGACCTGAAAAGTCCCACTGCATCAGGACACTAGTGAAATCACAGTGTTCATGTAATGTTCAATGAAATTTGTACTCAAACTTTAAATTATGCGGGAATTCAACATACAGAACTGAGGAATGGGTCTCTTATACACGTAAATGAACTTATCTATGTTCACATCAAGCTAGAGTGATTAAAACCAAAGTAACTTATAAAGCTAAGTACAACATGACTTCCATAAGCAAACATATTGCAAAGGGAAACCGTGTTGCAAGCACAGACTGGCAGATTCAAAAGATGCATAAGCTATAAAACCAACAGAAGCCAGACAGAAATACCATAACCATGTCATCAGGATACTCATTTTACGGCTACAACACAATAACCAAGCAATCACTCCTGAAATACCTTAGGTTCATGTGTACATTTCAACTCGACTAATCTCAACTAATCCCTAACAGCAGCAACTTACCCTCTAAGTGCCAATTCGATCTCCACTGTAGAACATCCTCACGCCTTTCTTGTAAGATCAATGTCCCAACAAGAATTTAAATATCTTTCACCCTCATTACAGTGCCATGGGAAACAAAGACAACACCATTCATATGATTCATACCTTACCTTTAAACTTCAAATCAAAACGGCATTAATATACTAAACAACTAACCATTAACAAGTAAAGCTACATTCTTGATCAAGATTTTGTTGAAACTCACCGCCTGCCGAATCGTGCGAGGGAAGCCATCAAGAAGAAAGCCAGTTTCACCCTTAGCTGCGCTAGCTTCAAGACGCTTGGACAGCAAGTCTATTATAATCTCATCCGAAACCAACTTTCCTTGATTCACAACCTCCTCAAGCTGCAAATTGCTCTCAAATTTCAATCAAATTGAAGAAAAAGTCTAATCAAAACGATTGGAATTTGGAAAGTTGACAACCCTATGCACCTGATGAGCTAGAGGACCTTTGGAGGAGAGCTCGTCGCGGACGAGATCGCCGGTGGCGATGTGCGGCACGCCGAGGAGAGTCGACAGTTTAGAGGCGTAGGTGCCTTTGCCGACGCCGGGACAGCCGAGGAAAACCCACTGGACATTTCTGTCCTTGACGTCTCGCTGTAAAGGAAGCGCCGCCGGCTTGGGGTCAATTTCGGAATTTCGCCACGACGACGACAACTGGAAGCTCCGGACGGCGAAGCGGTCTAGTCCCGCCGCTCTCAGTCTCAGAACGCGGCTCAGAACCGCCATGGGAGGAGGAGGAGGAAGAAGCAAAAGTCAATTATTTGACAAGTGCTGCGATAGAAAGCAGGATTTATGGCTTTTAGGGGGCTTCAGCTTTTGAGCTTTAAGCGTTTTAGAAACGCGCCACGTTATAAATGTTTTTCCAGTTTTCTTTTCTTTATTTTTTTTTGTATCAAAACGTCCCGGATTTGACACGAGTCGAGTTCCTCTCCATCTAAAAGCCAGCACATTTAACATGAAATTGAAATGATCCCAAGAGTATTACAGCAATGAGAATTTGCAAGCAAGAAAGGAGTTGCTGATATTAAGTTTCTTTGAAGAGGGTCAAAAATGAAATTAAATAAACACAGATGAACACGCACTAGATGAAATCAGAGTACAGTATGATCTTACATCAAAGGATGAAAATACAGAATAAAATACAGGTGCAGTTATACATCATCACTTGATTCAGCTACATCTGCTCAGACCTGCTGTCATCCTCACTACTTCCATCTCCGGCGTGCCTGCACAGTCACATAAAGCTTAGAACACAACGCACATGAACTATGAGTGCGAGACTGAAACAATGCACATGAACCATGAGTGTGCCCTCAGATACAGTTGCTGCTCAACTTCAGTTTTATTTGGAAATGAAGTGTTTCCTTATGTTTATGTGAATATTAGTAGTAGGAATTGAGAATGTACCGCCAGGATGTGGTTAGATTTCGAGCTTTTTTATCCAGTTGAAGGTTTTCCATGGCTTCCGGAAGTTCTTCATTGTCATATCTCCAATTGTACTCATCTTTCCTGTGGCTCGACATGGAGAATCCACCCCTTCGATCTAAATGCGAGATTGTATAAGATAACAAAGGCAAGCAAATAGATGGAGGACGTAAGAAATAAGAATTTTCACTCACCAGATGACTGGGAAGCAGCACCAGGCCTATCATAAGCACATAACAAAACTGATATCAATTAAGAGTTTTAAGAGAAATACAAAAGGAGACAAAATCAATACAAAAGATTCAAAGCAGTAGAGTTCAGCACCTTCCCAGAGGAGGTAGGCCTCCAGCCACAGATGACGAAGAAGGTCTTCGCATGTTCCTAGAGTCTAAATTAGATAAGGACTCTGCTTCTGAAGTAGTTAGCCTCCTTCCAGTACCACTTGCTTGAGACAAATTCTGTACATACAAATTCTAATTGTTAGAACTCAAATAAAGGAAAAAGTTGCAAACAAATAATCATGTAGGCAACGAAGGGAAAGATCAGTTTTCAGTATGCATGCAAAATCATTAAAAATGGTTACTTTTTAATATCCTTCTAGACTTGCACTTCAAGGAACCCAACTCTGGGGATTACCAACTCCTGGCATATGTATATTTCAGGGACATTGATGTATAGGCACTAGTTGCACTTATCAGCTCAATTCTACAAAAGACCTGTACCCACAATATGATTAAACTAGCATTACTGTACTGTCTGTACATAGTTGTTCAACCACTAGCAATGCTGCACATAGTTGCTCAATACACCATGAACACGGTATCTATTTACTTCATGGCCAATCACTTTGTGAACCCCAAGGGCATTCCTCTTCATAGATCTATAGGATCCTATTCCCTAACTTTTACACATGTACATGGCTAAAAGTTTTCTTCAATAGTCAAATGACAGACAAGAAGTTATTCCTTATCAATACCATATATCAAAAAACTTGCATTTGGGCAATTTGAAACTGACTTATATAGCACAGAACCAATGCCACAATGATTTCTAAAGCTTTTATCCAACACCAAGTTTTAAATCAAAACCTGATCTAAATATTTTTTTATAAATTCAACACAAGTATGGAAGGCAGAAACACCCCCCCCCCCCCCCCCCCCCAGTTAACTTCATACATATACATTTCCTTCTGGGCTGAGGTTAAGGTGCACCAATATGAACAGTACATAATGGATCAATCAACGGCATTTGATTCATCATTAGACACAATAATCAGGGAAAGGTACCTCAGAGCAAATAAAATGTTCCCATGTAAGACTACAGTCTCAATGCTAATTGAATCAAACTAAACAGCTTTTGTTCAAAGCAGATAATAACAAACGTCAAACTTCAAAAATCCTTTAAAATGTTCCCATGCAAGACTACAGTCTCAATGCTAATTGAATTAAACTAAACAGTTTTTATTCAAAGCAGATAATAACAAACCTCAAACTTCAAAAATCCTTCAAGCACATCCAAAAGCAAAGGACCACTATCCCCATTTCTGTTAAGGTCATATCCATTCTTATTACTGAAGTCCTTCAACTCAGCTTTCCAGGAATCCTTTTGCTGCCATTCAATAGCAACATTGTTAATACACAAACAACACTCTATTTCAAAACATATCAAAAGCGCAAAACTTTCAGCACCAAAAGTTTACTTGATTACCAAATTACACTCGGGCAGATAAACTTTCAGCGTGTGGTTCAGCTGCGCCCAGTCTAAGTACTCACATATCAATGCTGTAAGCAACCTCCCTACAACGACAATGCCAAATTAAGCATACAAAACCAAAAAACACAATCAAATACTCATTTAAACAATGACAAGCCTGGGATTCGTCTCGCACCCGAAGGAGAAGCATGAAGCTGCTTAGCACGGTCATTACAGCTACCCAATAGCGCCGGAGGCAAGCCTTTGTCTTTCTCAATCTCCTTGTCCTCCTCTTCAATAGCCTCAAACACACTTGCTCTCAGCTCAGCCTACAAAAACAAACCCAAACAATCAACTTTCCACATCAAAATTCAAGCTTTCCTATTCACATTAAGACCAATACTTCCTCTAATCACAAATCACAGCCTAATTTCCCAAAACAAGGATCGCATTCCTAAATTCCCTAGCTACAAAACCCTAGACCGAGTCAACTGAAACTGGGCCCCCCATCTCAGAAATCAACCCAATGAGGAAAAACCTCGCTCCGGGTCAAATTAAGCTTTGAATTCAAACTGGGTAGATCGAAAGGCGAAAGCTTTAAGGAAATGAGATGGAAATGGAGGGTAAAAGTGGAAATTCGTACCCGGATCTTGGCGAGGACGCCTTTCTTCTCGAGGGTCCGAGTGACGAGGGTCTTGAGGTCCATCATCTCCCTCGTGTAGTCGTCCATTTTCTGGGGTTTCTAGGGTTTCAATGAGCTTGTGTTTGATAAGAGAGAGAGAGAGCTTCTCTCAGTCGCTCTGTTTGGGAAAGTTTTGAACTTTCAGAGCAGAAGATGGTTTTTTTTTTTTTTTTTTTTAAGTTTCTGAGAGAGATAGAGTTTTGTCGATGCGGGGGTGTAGTGTAATAATGGGTTTAGTTTAGATTTTAATTTTAATGCAACGTAGGTTCCACTGGGCTAAGAAAATGATCTTCTTGTATGATGTGGGCCTAATTCTTAGGCCACTCAAATTATAGTCTTGGATTTGGAGTCTTATATCCATTATAGGACCTCTTTATTACACTATTTATTTAGGACTCATTTTTTCATCTCCAACAATGAGTCATATATAAGGTCCTATATTCATTTTTGTTGATTAAAATAAGTGTAGTATATTTATGAATATTATATTAAATAATATGTTAATAACCTTATTAAGTTAATAAAAGTTCACAAATTTTATTTTTATCACAAAATTTTAAATTATTCTTATAATTAAATATAATTTTGTTAATTAAAAAAATAATTAATACATGCTAATTTTTTGTCGTTTTATGTCGGCATATATGACAAAGAATCAAATTATTGACATATATTATTTTGTGTTGTGTCAGTGTATACGACAAACAACTGAGTTCGGATGTGATTATCGTCACCACATGTCAAACACTAATTGGTTATCTAGATTACGGGCTATATTTGTCCGACACGTGTCATTTCTTATCTGTTGATATCATCTCAAATTGTCCATAAATATGAGGTCATTGTCATCCTCATTCCTCACAAATTCAAAACACTCTTCTCATATCAAAATCTTCATATTGTTTCCTTTTGATTTTGTGAAATTGTTTTTCTACAATGAATCATTTGACAAAATGGTTTATTTAGGTTGGATAGTTCCTAATTGATGATTCTAGTTGATCCAATTAATGTGTTTCATGAACCGGAACATAATTGGTCAAGTTACGGTTGTCTCCTTCTGTTGATGCTTCATACTCGGTGGAGCCTTGATCTTGAGGGTTCACCGAAGTTCTTGAGGTTGCTTCCTCCCTATCAATTATCTCTTGTTGTCTCCTTTCCCAATAACCCCTCTTTCTTGGAGTATCGAATGTTGATAGATCAACCATCATAATACGATCATCCGAAGCGCGTTGCTCAAGTTGTTTAACTTGCTCAAATTGTTGTTGCCTTTGTAGATATTCATGCTCACTTTGTTCTTGAGCCTTTTGCATTTGAATGCGTAAGCCGTCCGCATCTTGTTGCTTGATTTTTTTCTTTGCTAGCTTTTGAGCTTTTTGTCCTTGAGGTCGTGCTTGTCTTGTTGTAGTTGGCTCCGCTTCATTGGCTTGTGTCCCATCTTCTTCCAAGTTGATATGAGTAGGAATACGCGAGTTCATGGCTTCGGTGAAAGGCGTTTCCTCAAACTTGATAGTATTTTTCAAGTATCGCCAACAATGATCATAGACAAAATCCGTGCCAACTTTGTCGTAGAAAATTGACCTAGCTCTCATGAGCTAAACATAAAATGAAGTAATAATTATTAGTACTCATGAGCTACATAATAAATTAACTAATTTATATATTACATACACTATAATTTTCTATAAATTAAATAACAAAGAATAAATAAAACATTTTGTTAACTTATGAGTAATATACTTACATCGTTTTCCTTATTTTTGCCGCTTCGGTGGTCCACTTCAGCTTGGGTAAGAGATTCACGCCACTTCATACATAGCAGACTAAATACCTTCCAACGAGCCTTGCAACTATCCGATGATCTCTCTACGCAAGTTGCCGGTTTTTGTGCATTGTACTCGACCGATATACGCTCACACATTGTATCCGCCGATTGATTTGTTTCGATGGCACCGTCGGTGGTGATGGTGATCCAAGCTTGGCAAAGAATAGCTTCTTCATTGTGTCTCCATGAATCCTTTCTTTTGCCCATTTTTTCTCTTGGGAAAAAAAAAATTTGAAGAACAAGATGTAGTGAATAAATGAAAAGTTTGGAAGAGAAAAGGATTTTGGTGTGAGGAATTTGTGAAGTCTTGGGTTGGTATTTATAGAATTCTTCAAAAAAAAGTTTCCAACTGATCTATAATTTTTTTATGTTATTTCTGACAAATTTTTTTTTCTGAGGTAAAAACAAGTTTTATAATAAGGTTAAAAATCTGGGCCGTAAATTTTTTCTGACCGTTGGACGTGGCAGCCAAGTCTGACCGTCCATTTCAAATTTGGATGTGGAATCAGAGCCGTTGGCTCTCTGTCATTTCGAGCTGCACAACGGTCACAACGACAGAGCCGCACGTGATGCGGGCCCCGCAGCGCAGAGAGGGCGCTTTTTCCTTTGCTGCAGCGCGCGTTACACGCGTCGTCCTTTCCTCTTCAAGCTTCCGCGCGCGTTTTTCTCTCACCTGACTCTCCGCGCGTCACTTCTCTTTCTCCTCTGGCCCAGCCCAAAAGCTAGTCTCGGTCCTGGAATTGTCCCAAATATAGAACTGAAAATAGGACTTGGTCCTATATTTTCAGAACCAGAACCCATCAATTAGGCCTGTTGGAGATGAAAGTGCTATATATAGTCCTAAAACCCAGTTTTAGGACCTCCGTTGGAGTTGCCCTTAGCCTCTCTAATTACTCGTATCGGATATATGGGGCGAATTCGGGTCGGGTCGGGTGTTGTTTGTTCGTAAACGGTTTAGGTTCGAGCGAACCAGAGATTTGAACCGAACTTGGTTTTTGGTTTGGTTAGTGTTAGTCTATTGAAACGAGCCGATTAGGTTATATAGAGATGGGATCGGGCTCTAGAGGCGTTGAAGCGTAGGATTTGAGCATACTGGGAGGTGACTCATGTGGGTTGGCACTAATGTTCATCTGGTCAGTAATTGACTAATAGATTTATGGTCGGTCACTATTAGATTACCGACCATAAATCTAATGGTGACTGAACATGAATCTCTTATTCAATTACTAACTAGGTAAACACTCCTGTATGAGTTTGATCGAAATTGATTTTTCAAGTTCGATTAGTTATTTTCCTATTATTTTAATATAAAAATTGAATTGAATTGAATGGATTACTATAATTTTGTGAAGACAAGAATGAACTAGATAGATATTAGATCACATAATTTCAGATTTCCAGTTTGGTGTAAGTCAAACGTAATCTTAATGAATTTAACTCGTATATATATAATGTTTACAACCATGAGATCACATGATTCAGGTGAGTCATTGCATCCATAACTATGTAACTCCTTGAGCCCTTACTTTACATCTCAGATCTATGTGGGTACATCATACCATGCTTTGCAGCAAAACCCAACTATATTTTTGTTTAGTCAAACAATACTGTTAAGCAAAAAAAAAACCCCCTCAAAATGTATATTATTAAAAATCACTAACAACTTTGGACCTAAGCTTGAGATAGAAGGAGAGAATTATGCTAAAGAAGAGACAATCACAAAGTTAAACTAAAAGCACCCTCAATCTATTTTTAAATAGTTTTTTTCACCAACAGTCCTTCAACTCTGGTGTACCTACCAAGGTGATACATCAACTCTTAATCGTACCAATGTGATACCCAGACTCTAATATTGCTATCATTGAAGTACTTCCGTCAGTTTTTTTCAACTTCTCCGTCATCTTGGTGACGTGACAAGTACGTGAGGCCCTCAAAGAGGGTTAAAAGACAAAATTAACCTCATTTGAGAGGAGCAATGTTTTTTTCTGCCCTTTACCTTGAGAAAGACACCCAACAATTCCAATTTTAGCGCCAATTTTCCCTCACTACTCCTTAATTTGTGTGATGTGGCAAGTACATATTATGCATCATGGAACAGTATTTATGTTGATCTGCCATGATTTTTGCTTGTAAGGACTAATGGTACTTAAACATGTATTTGAGTTTCGTTAAGTTATGTGTTTCTATATATTCTTATGAGATTGTGGAAATGAGATGTTCCATATAAATTTCTATATTTATTCTGTTAGTTTAACAAGTGCTAGGGTAAAAATAGAAAATGAGATTGATCTAGGTTTTATCAGATTGTGGTCGACTGGTTGGCGGTAGTTCTTTAGTTTAGATAAGAGACACAAATTAAGGAGTAGGGAGGGAAAATTTTGGCGCCAATTTTCCCTCCCTACTCCTTTTAACCCTCTTTGTGGGCCTCACGTACTTGCCACGTCACCAAGATGACGAAAAAGTTGAAAAAAACTGACGGAAGTACTTCAATGATAGCAATACTAGAGTCTGGGTATCACATTGGTACGATTAAGAGTTGAGGTATCACATTGCTAGGTACACCAGAGTTGAGGGACTGTTGGTGAAAAAAACTCATTTTTAAATGTAAGAAGTTACCACATCCTTATTCTACACCCGCCCGTATCCGATACCTCCCTCCAAATTCCATTTTTCTCCCTCCAAAGTTTAAAAGCCAAAAAAAGAAAAGAAACCCGACTTCGTCTTCCCCCAAATTCGATTTTGACTTCTCACTCTCTCTCTCTCTCTGCAAAACCCTAGCTCAGATTTTCTCCGATGGCTCCGATCGACCCTCACTCGTTCACCGATTCGACTCACCCACTCGCCACCCACATTTCCCTCTCTCTCTTCTTCGACTTCTCCTCCTCCCTCATCCACGCCTCCGCCCTCCTCACCCTCCCCTCCCCCCACTCCGGCCCACTCTCCCTCGACGCGCGTGGCCTCACCGTCCACTCCGTCCTCGACCCCCTCACCTCCTCCCCCCTCCCTTTCTCTCTCTCCTCCCCCGAACCAATCAAAGGCTGCCACCTCACCCTCACTCTCTCCAACCACTCCTCCGTCGTAATCGTCTACACCACCGCCCCAACCGCCTCCGCTCTCCAGTGGCTATCTCCGCCGCAGACGTTTAACAAGACGCTGCCGTTAGTCTACACGCAGTGCCACGCCATCCACGCGCGGTCTGTTTTTCCTTGCCAGGACACCCCGGCGGCGCGTGTGTGCTACTCGGCGCGGCTGAACGTCCCGCGCCAGCTCTCCGCGGTCATGTCGGCGCGCCACGTCGACCGGAGGGACCCGAACTCCGGGGAGGGATCGCTGCTGGCGTGCGGCGACGGCGCGTGGTGCGCGGAGGGGCGGACGGTGGAGGAGTTTGTGATGGAGCAGCCGATTCCGCCGTACCTGTTTGCGTTCGCCGTCGGGGAGCTGGGGTTCCGGGAGGTGGGGCCGAGGACGAGGGTTTACTCGGAGGCGGTGCCGGCGGTGCTGGAAGCGGCGGCGAAGGAGTTTGCGAGCGCCGAGGACATGATCAGGCAAGGGGAGGCCTTGTTTGGGCCTTACGAGTGGGAGAGGTTTGATTTGCTGGTGCTGCCGCCGAGCTTTCCCTACGCCGGAATGGAGAATCCGAGGATGACGTTTCTGACGCCGACGGTGCTGAAAGGTGACTCGAGCGGCGCTCAATTGGTGGCGCATGAGCTGGCTCATAGCTGGACTGGTAATTTGATCACTAACAAGACTAATGAGCACTTCTGGTTGAATGAGGTATCACATCATCACTAGTTTCATATATTTCTACATTCATAGTTGGCATTTGCATCCAAAAGATGCATAGATATTGCTTGTTTCTTTGCATTTTTGGTTTGAAGTACGTTCATTGGTTCCAAATTTGTCTTTGCATTTTTGGTCTGGATTGGTTCCATATTCGGATGTTAGGTTTCTTCAATTTAGCTATATATCCGCATTTGAGGTTAATTTTTGACTAAAAGATATGGTCTAGGAGAATTTGGATAATGCATTGGAGGTTGCTGATATATTGAGTAGCTTGCGGTTGATTATGTGTGTCGATGTCTGTTTTTTGCAAGTGAGGTGAGCTTGTTATTGTTTATATCACAGGGTTTCACAACGTATGCGGAGAGAAGAATTGTTGAGGCCTTGCAAGGTGAGGACAGAGCTGCATTGAATATTGGAATCGGTTGGAGGGGTTTGAATAAGGAAATGGAGAGGTTCAAGGATAACTTGGAGTTTACAAAGCTGAAAACCAACCAGGAAGGAGTGGATCCGGATGATGTGTATTCTAAAGTTCCATATGAAAAAGGTTTCCAGTTTCTGTGGCGCATTGAACGTCAGGTAGGTTGATTATGACTTCTTTGACTATTGATATTGTCTTATAGAAGGGTTTTGATTGTAGTTGTTTGCTCTGGAATATTAAGGTTGGAAGGCCTGCATTTGATGAATTTACGAAGAAATATATTGCCACCTTCAAGTTCAAATCAATTGATACTGAAACATTTCTTGAATTTATGAAATCAAACCTACCTGGAATAGAGAAGGAAATTGACTTTACTCTGTGGACTGAGGGCACTGGTATCCCTCCTGATGCCTATGAACCAGTTTCCAGCATCTATACAAAGATTATATCAATGGCAAATGAATTTAAGCTTGGTAGGATGCCAAGGGAGGATGAAGTTGCCGATTGGGGAGGAATGGAGTGGGAGCTCTACTTGGAAAACCTGCCCAAATCTATTGAGGCCTCACAGGTAATGTTGAGTTTCTTCTCTTCAACAGCTAATATCCTGTTGTTTTTTTGTGAACTAGTTTATAACAGCCTGTTATAATCCTTCATTTAGTATCACTTTATTCTGAGGTTGTATGAAGTTCCACTTTCCACAGACCACTTGATCTCTGCAAGGGAGTGGACTCACTTGGTCATTCTTTTGTTTTATTCTGTCTCTTTGTATACATCAATTTTTTCTGTCATCAGTGGATTATGTCCAAGGATGTATCTGAATTGAAAATTGAATCAGTTTTTAGATGGCTAGTAACTGGGTCTATACTTTTTTCTCTTATATTTGTATTTTGTAAAAACTGTCACTTTGTTTTGTGGACACTAAACATAAGCTATTAGACTCGAATTAGTGTTTAGAGGTGATTGACTTCATACCTTGTTGAGTAAAGATTCCAGGAGTTGGACTGCCAAACTTGGTATAGTTTTTGTGAAGCCTTGATTCCTTGACCTTCTAGGAACCACGACACATTCTTTTTCTCATGTATAACTAACATTTGTTTCCGACATAGTTTATCATTTATATTTATCATCTGCTTATGACAATTTATCTTATTTCTCAGAACAAAACATTGTACAAATGTCCACATTTTAGCACATAGGAAGCTTAAGTTTCATTTGATTTCTTTCAGATGTCGGTTTTCATTTTCTGAATGTATTGTTTTATGTATGTACAGATTTTAGACTTGAATGCTCGCTACAGTTTGTCTGAATCGAAAGATTATGAAGTGAAGGTGGCATTTCTTCTGCTGGCAATTGCTTCCAAGTGCAAAGATCATTATGCTGAGGTGGAAAAAACTTTGAAGGCAGTTGGAAGGAAGAAGTACCTTGTCCCACTATACACTGCTCTTGTAGAAGGCCCTGGTAAGGAAGAGGAGAAGATTTTGGCCAAGAGGGTGTTTGCAGAGGCTCGCGGAACTTATCACCCGATTGCTCAAGGTGTTGTTGAGACGATCCTTAGCAAGCACATCTAAAATGGGATGTGAGAACTGTAAGTCACAGTACGAACTGAAGTCCTGAAGCTAATCGTTGTTGCGGTTGGTGGCTATGTTAATCTCTGAGATCTCTAGGCTAGTCTTGACTGCTAATTTTGTCAAACACTTGCATCTTCATTGATGCCTTTTGCTAATATGATCTCGTAAATAAAAAGTAATGCTTTTTTGTAATCATCTACTTTGTAAGGTTGGATGTGATAATATCGAATCAGATTTGTCTTGATTAATGTCTGGCTCTCATATCGTTGCAGTTGCTTTAGGGGTTTGATATCATAATCACTGGTCTGTTAATCTAATTCTGAGAAAAGTTGGACATATAACAAGCAAAGTAGACTTGAATACAGAAGTAGAATACTTACGTTTCAGTCTACTAATAAATGGACTTGGTCTATGTTTGAATTTTGCTTGATGTATTGATACGTTCAGGTACCGTATTTCAACCCGAATAACTTTCCTAACTATACAAAGGAAAAGCTGATTCCTCCACAATGAGTGAATGACTTTGTTAAAAGGAAAAGCTTGATCGATAGTCATTAAGTGTAGCAACCCTCATCCACAATCAGAGGATATGTGGGTTTTATTTTAAATGGGAGATATCTGCTTTTGCTGCATTATCTTGCAGATCAGCTAGCTAGCTGGTGAGGCAGATTCAGTTGGTCAGTATACGCCTTATCTCCCTTGCTCCACCCTGTAACTAGGTTTATGGCTAACCCCGAAGACCATCCGGCGTTGTTGGTCCTCGGAAAGCACTACTGGAGTAAGATATTTGTAGTATCATGTATGTTTGCTGTCATGCTGGATCCGATGTTCCTCTACATTCCTGTGATCAATCAAGACCAAACTTGTTTGGGACTTGACAAAAATCTGAAGGTGGCAGCTCTTGTTTCACGATTAGTTACAGATCTCTTCTATGCAATAGATATTCTTGTTCAAGTTTATACATCTGAACATCGTCTGCGTCTAATCCACGAATTTGGAAGGAGGAAGTTTTCTTCTTTCTTGCCAACAACAGTTAAGATGGTTTGGCACTCATATATTATCATTGACATTTTAGCTATCCTTCCCTTCCCACAGGTAAGAATCTGAGCTCCATCTTCTAATTTGGAGTTTTATCGTACATGCTAAATGGATATAAAGTTATCATAAAGTAATTTGATGAATAATAACTAAATAATTCTTTTACATATCCTCCATTACATTTTCGTACACCAGTAAACCATAATCACTGGCCGAATAAACTAAACTATCTTAAAATTTCTTGTCCATCAAATAATATTTGTTTGCTTAGTTTTTATCAGCCCTAATTACTGCCACACTGGTATGAGTGGTATCAATGGATTGAGTGCAGGTATTGATCTTCATCTTCTTTTCAAAAATGAGGAGCTCAAGATCTTTCAATGCAAATAAGTTTATTATGAACTTTTTCCTGCTGGTGCAATATGTGCCACGAGTTTTTCGCATCTACTTATCGCGTAAAGAAACCTAAAAGGTCTGCCGATGGAGAGAGTACTGCAATATGGGTTAAAGGTCTACTCAATTTGTTCATGTATATCCTCGCTAGCAACGTAAGTTTCATCATAATTTCATCTGAAAACAATGAGACTTAATTTCTTTCTTCCTATCCTTGTAGTCTGTTAGAAGACAAAACATTGAAGTTCTTTCTTGTTTTTACTTCTCATTACATTATTTGATTTCAAGCTTTTGAGTGGTAAGTACTTTGCTCCAAATTTTCTCTGTTACTGTTTTAATTGTATAAATTTTTGCTCATTCAGGTACTTGGAGCCGTATGGTACTGTTTTGCTATTCAAAGGATGTTAGTTTGCTGGCAACATGCTTGTCAAATTGTAAATGGATGCGACATTAGTACTTTTAGCTGCCATGAACATCATTCATTTACAAATATCACATTTCTAAATAGTTTATGCCCCATAGATACGCCAGACTCGAAGCTCTTCGATTTTGGCATATTTCTTGGTATCCTCCAATCTGGTATGCCTAAGTCAACAAATTCTCTCCTGAAGTTGACGAACTGCTTCTGTTGGGGCCTGCGAAATTTGAGGTATATTTTGAAATAGCTAGAAAAACGATGGTTTCATATGTTCTTACTTGGAGGCTTGGGGCATATTGAACTTTTCACTTGATCGAGGTTTGTGATATGATTTAGTTGATATATTGCTGCATGTGCATTTTGCAGTTCTCTTGGTTCAAACCTTCAGCCAAGTACGAATATATGGGAAAACCTTTTTGTGGTCTTTACTTCTGTAATTGGCTTGCTACTCTTTATATATCTCATAGGAAATTTGCAGGTTCGTGCGAGTCTCTATATGTGATACTTCCTTGAACTTAACTATCCTCATGTTTGCACTTTCACATAATTTGTATGTTACACAGACATATATGCAATTGGAGACTGCAACAAAAGAATCACTTAGACACGAGAGAAACAAGAAGAGAAGGAGGGATCTGATAGGTCAAGAGATAGAATTGTGGCTATCGAAATCTTTGGTGCCTACGAGATCGAGGGATGATATAAAGTCGCAAATCCTAGAAAGAGTACAAGAAGAACTTGATGACAACAGCAATATCAGTGGTCTGGATTATATTCTCTCTACTCTTCCCTTGCCACTTCGAATGTATATTAAAGATTGCTCGCCTTTGAATAGGTTGAAGAAGGTAACCCACTAGCTAGTTTTACTTTGAAACATTCAGTTACTAAAAATTAATGATGTAAATTAATGATGTAATATATTTGATTGTTTTATTTTTTTAAAATAGGTGCCAGTGCTTCAAGACATGGATGAAGAAGGGTTGAAGGCAATATGTGAGCATCTTGAGCCTATGAAGTATACAGATGATATCATTATTGAAGAGGGCGAACCACTTCAACTGATGCTCATTATTGTAGAGGGAGTTGTAAAGATTGAAAAGAGCATATGTTTTAGTAATTTGCAACGAGGTGCCGGGGAATTATGTGGAGAGGAACTTCTATCTTGGCCAGCATTGATCTCATTTCCTGATAAACCCTCAGCAACTGAGTCTGCTAAGGCAATAGGTGATGTTGAAGCCCTTGTTTTAATGGCCAGTGATATGGAAAGTGTAGGCAGTAAGTTCTCTAGGCACTTCCAAGAGTACAGCAACTCTAGAGGTCGACTGCATATTCATTTACAAAATGTTGGGGCAGCAATCTTTACTGAAAAGGACCTCAAGAATGCTACAAATAACTACCATGTAAGTCGAGTACTTGGTGAAGGAGGCTCTGCAACAGTTTACAAAGGAATACAACTAGATAATTCAGTGGTTGCCGTAAAGAAGATCAAAAGTTTACTTGGAACATTAGGAGTTAATCTTGTTACAACGGAGGTGATTGCTCTTGGTTATATCAACCACAAAAATGTGGTAAGACTCATAGGATGTTGTTTGGAGACCAAACCCCCTTTACTGGTGTTGGAGTGCATCACAAATGGCAGTCTGTATGAGCACATTTATAAAACAAACGGCAAAGGATCACCGCCACTGACATGGGAGTTGCGAATAAAAGTAGCAGTGGATATAGCAAGAGCACTAGCATACTTACATTCCGCCACACCAATGATCATACATCGAGATGTGAATTCGGCAAATATACTAATAGATGGGAATCACACAGCAAAACTGATTGACTTTGAACTTGCAAGATTGGTTGCTGAAGATCGAGATCCTATTTTTACTTTAACAAGAGGGACACTGGGATACATGGACCCTGAATATGTTCACTCGAACACATTAAAGGCAAAGAGTGATGTGTATAGCTTTGGAATTGTGCTTATGGAGCTACTAACGAGCAGAAGACCAGTGTGTCTTGATAGGCCCCTAGGAGAGAGACACCTAGCGGATATCTTTGTTGCTTTAGTAGACGAGGGTCGCGTGGGTCGTATACTTGATCATAAAGTAGTCAGTGACGGACATTTTAAGACAGCTATAATAGCGGCGGGCATTGCAGAAAGATGTGCACGGTTTAGAAGAGAGGAAAGGCCTTCCATGGAAGAAGTAGCCACTGAGCTGGAGGTACTGATGGGAATTTGATCACTAACAAGGACAATTGTATCCTATTGGTTGAATGAGGAACCACATTTCTCATTCCATTGTGTCTATGGGGTGTATGTTACATTCATTTGGGTTTTGAATTTGGTAGAAATGTAGAAAGCCTATTCAGCGCACCCGGAAATTTAACGGTGAGATAGCCGGTGAGACGGCTAGACCCGGTGAGATAGCCGGGTGCGCAGAGCATCAGGGTGCGCTGTATAATTTTCGAGAAATGTATCGTTTTCTTGTTTGTTCTTAGCTTCTGCATTCAAAAGATGACGATAAACTGGTATACTAATATACTATGATGTTGTAGTGTGGGTTTTAAGTCAATTGATTTGTTATCCAGAAGAAAAAGGTAAAAAGAAAAGCCAAAAGAAAGGATTAATTTGTTGATCAAATAGACAATTCCTCATTATACTCCTCTGCTACTTGAATAGCATATAGTCAATAATACATTACAAAACTGAGGATCACTTCGGAGCTGAAGTTTTAGATTGATCACATTCTCATGAGGGGTACAATTAACAGACATAGGGTATTTTCAAGTTCCTGAGGAACACAGTTACAACCCTGAGGGCCTGAAAATTTCGATCAAAGAGTAAACGTGCTTTGTCTGTTCAGTGGAAGGATTCTTGAGACTGACAAAAGTGGCCGGTATTGCAAATGTCTGAGGTCAAGAAAGGAGGAAAATAGGCTCACTAATGATGTTGAGATGAATTGTTGTTTTGTTTCAGTTTGAAAATATTTGCAGAAATACCACTTGATCTCTCCTGCTCAAAGCTTCTATTTACTGGGAGGGGTTAAAAAGTTCCTTCCCTTTTCAGAATGAAGTCCACTGCCTCTTCTACAGTGTCCACAACCTACAGAAACAACGAAATGTGCAAAAGAATTTATAAGAAACCATATACCCAAAACAAAAGCATATTACACAGTTTCAGTCTTGCAGGAGACAAACTAACTCTGAAACCCATTTCTGTACATTTTTCCGTCTTAATGTAAATATCTCCACGAGATGAATTTGATTGCATTTCTTGACTACTCACCATATCTGCTGGGAACTCCTTATGATTATCTTTTCCCTTAAAAACACCAGTCCTTGTCAAAATAGAAAACCAGGGATGTCCAGCCTGATTAATAAGGTGAGATGATTTGTTAAAAACATCCAAAACTAAAGGTAGTAAGAGTTTTTCACCATATGGAAAAAAGGCATACCTGTTGAGCACCTTTGACATCAACCAAAGGGTTGTCCCCAATCATATATAGGGTTCTAAAACCATGTGAATGGGAGCATCCACTATTTGTAATATGACCATCATATTGAGATGGTCGAAATTTTGCCAACAAAGCTTCAGAGTTCTTAAATACAAACGGATTGGGCTTCCCGAAAGATACATATTCCAAAGTACTATGGTGAATCCTGCAGTAAAGCCAAAATGGATTATGCTATTGAAGTTACTATTATAAACTGCATAAAAGATAGTAGATCATTTGTTCCTAAACATTCATTTATCAGTCTGTGAGGCATGGATGTCTTACAGTTCAAGAGTCAAATTCTATTGTTAAAATGTATTTACCCAAACCAAGTTGATTATGACAAGTTTTCTTTGCAAGCATATGGAACTTGTGGGTAACTGACTATACTGATGAGGCAAAGGCTTTCCAAGATGGGTAACAAACAATCCATTTCCATGTAGATCATCACATGTTCACACCGAAAGATCTGGTTATCAACTTGTGAAGACCGCTGTGCTGGTTTATAAATAGTACATGGAACATTTGAACATGACAATAACCAAGTCTCACCTACCTGTTGAAGATGCTTTCTAGAGCAATTCTGAAAGCACCCATTCCAAGTCTTTGAGAAGGAAATGCAGCCTGCATGTGAATCAGTAAGCAATTGATCAGTGCACACCCGTGATTCATACTATCATGTAAACCTTACAGTTGAAAAAGAGAAGGGATTTGTGGTTATAAGGGAAGGAATTGCATCCTCTTTTGATGCTACTTTTCTGAAAGTCAAGGATATGGAGAAAACTATCTGAATAGGACCGTTTTGAATAGCATGACATTGCACACCAAGATACTCAATGGCATCGTCCATGATTCAATAAAACCCAACAATCATATCCCATACTTGAGCAAAACCTGTCAGATAATGACTAAGGGAATAGTACTGAAACTTCTAGCATGCTGGCTAATAAAAAAGTAAAAAATAAAAAATGGGTGTCCCCTATCAGCATGTTTTGATGAAAATTTTTGTAAACTAAACAAATATTGCTTCTAAGATAAGCATTTAGAGCATGTTTCAAGAATCAGAGTGACCAACCTGATATTCAAGGTCATCTGCGGCAAAATAAAGGGGTGGCTGATTGCCATTCTTCCATCCAGGAATCCCTCCAGATCTTAAAATATCACAGAGAACCTGATTCAATGCTTGAATAAACTCAAAGGTTTTATTGGGGCACAAACAACCGAGGACAGATAATAAGACGATGCATAGAACAAGTCACAAGTATAATGTCACATGCATACTGTTCTAGACTTCTAGGGGACTCGTGGGTGATCATATATGTAAATTTAATTCAGAATTAAATTTCTCAACCCACTGCATGTTCCCACCCTTATTACAAGCATATGTTGTACATCCATACTTAGCATTCCCCAATATATTAATACTGCACTATAAGCAAAAAAAAAAAAAAAAAAAAAAAAAGAGAGCTGAAAACAGACCTGAATGTCCCTGCCCCAATCTACAGGATCACTAACGACAAAAGCAGCACTAACCCTGTCCGAGTATACATCGTATCTTGGCACTGATTCCTCCAAGTGGCTACTGCAATACAATGCCTCCTTAGTTCTCCACATCTTATATTGAGCTACTGGGTCAATATCTTTGAAGTAGGATGCATACTCATCTAATGAGAGAACTTTTCTGCCACCACAGATTAGCTATTTGTTACCTTTTATGTGTAGCAACAGATGGTATCAACTCTTAACTAAGAGTAGCTAGACTTACTTGAAACCATACTCTGACATTACAAGAGCTGGTTCCCCTTTTCCAACAGCAACAATCAATTCATTCTCATATCTGAAAACAGATAAATGGCCAAAACCAAAGATGATGAAAACAGGCATTGCATTGTGTCAACTGAACATTAAAAATAACTATCGCCTTACTACAAACAGCATCTAGAAGTCTTTTTGATGTGCAAAACCATAAAATGAAATTCTGTTTTGGTGATGGTAATTGCATGAAATTGTATAAAACAAAATGTCAAATAAGATGCTGTATGAATGATGTAACTTAGCTGAAGTCTAATAGGAAATCCTGCTCACTCAACCCAATTGTCAACCTGGATGCCTTGTTGGCATAACGTTTCATTGATAACTATGTTATGATTCCTAGGATGAAGTAATTTAACTCAAAGATAGTAGATAAGGACACCCAGTCTCCACTATCAGACAGGTTTTAACTCCAAGGATAAGCATATCAACCAAACTTAAAAGACTTATGTAGAGAAAAAGATCCAAGTGACACCGGCATATACCTCCTCAACAAGGTTCTAAAAGGTGTGTGACCCTGTACGACCTGCATCCGAAAGAGAGCTATGCCAAAGTTTCCATCAGCCAAACACAGTCCCATAAATTCAAGACAACACAACCATAAATTTGACACCTTTGTACCAAAACAACTAAATGTTGAGAATCATACCTGAGAAGGCAGGATATTGACTCCCAGAACTTCACTTAGTTCAGCAGCTCTTCTCGACTCCGGGATGCCACCTCCTGATCAACAGACGCACTTAAGTGTAAATCATCAATTGTGAGAAAGAAACACTTCACAAGTTGAATCAAGCAGAAAAATCACTAGATATATCAGCTAGCTACGACATACTGGTAAACCACATAACAACTTAGCCAACTTACCATTGGTCAAAAACACAAACGGAACTTTCAAATTACCTACACAAAGTAGCAGCATTTCAATCAAAGCCAGATATTCATCACCAGACTAATTCACTCTACACAAAAATCGAAACTCGATCAAAAACTTGTACATTCACTAATCAATCTACTCTCTATTCCAACTCGCTAATCAGAATTGAACTTCATCAAATCATAGAGAAAATGAATCAAACTTTACCGGAATCTCCATACAGCTTCCTCAAAGCTCGAGGAGAGTTGCCGATCGGAGCACGGCCGCCGAGAATAACTCCGTCAATGTCAAACGCAATTCCAAACGAAGACCTGCAGATTCAACCAAACATATGAATCAAATTCTATACTTTCTCAGAATCCAAGCACAACAATTTTTCGGCAGGAGTTTGGAAGTAAAGCCACTGATGAGTTGATCCAAAATATTGAGGAGGCCGAAAAGATGAAGCAAAAGAAAATGAATTAAATTCAGTTTACCCCCAAATCTTTGGTGTCAAAATCAGTTCAGTCCTGCAACTTTTTTTAAAATCAGTTCGCCTCCTCAACTTTTGTAAACATATCAGTTTGGTCCAATTTTTGAATTCCCCTCAAAATATGACGTTACCAAACTGACAAAGGGACCTATAATTTAGCTTGGTGAAGTGTATGAGAAGTCTCTGATAACTATAAAGCTGAATTATGGGCCCCATTGTCAGTTTGGTGACGTCATATTTTGAGGAGAATTCGAAAATTGGACCAAACTAATGTGTTTACGAAAGTTGAGGGGGCGAACTGATTTTAAAAAAAATTGCAGGACTAAACTGATTTTGACACCAAAGATTTGAGAGGTAAACTGAATTTAATTCAAAGAAAATCAGTTACACATGGTTGAAATTGTACCAGGCCAAATTGAAGAGTCAGGAAGAGGAGGAGAATGAGGTGGGTGAACGGGTGAAACGGCTGTACGAGAAAGACGGTGCTCGGAGAGCAAAGTCGCCAGGTTCGGGTTTGTAACAAGGTTGAACCATCACGCAAGAGGAAAAGTAATTTTGGTGGAGAAACCCAACCGATGAGCAAAGTGAGGAAACGGTTTCAAAATTGTCTCGAGGTGAGGAATGCCAGAGCTATGAAGACGAAGAAAGCTACTAATTATTAACTGTTCCTCTCATGAAAAAGTCTTTTGAAGCATCAATATATGTTTGGCAGCTGAAATCTTCCCAACTTTTGTTGATCGATGTTCATGATTTTCTTTATGTAAATGTTTTTTTTTCTATTTTCTTCAGTTAATGGTCCAAATGATCTTGCTAGGAGGATCATACAAATTGTGTCTGTTCAAACTAGCAAAATACTTAGGTAATTAATGTATAATTAATCCAAAGAGGATACTTACGTACAGACCTGTTCAAAAGAAAAAACTCCAATCATATATATGTACCATTTATCTTTATACAGAATCACAGATCACCATTGTAATGTTTCAAGAGCAACTCTAAACTGTGTATGATGCAACAACATACGGAACTTAATCTATTCATTCCCACATACATACTACACTAGCTAGCTAAGACTCAAGAACTGAACTTTTTCCATATTGAAAGATTTTTTTTTTTTTTTGAACTTCCATATTGAAAGTTTGAAACCGTCATTTGGAGAATGTAATTTTGAGTTAATTATAACTAAGAATACTAATTATATTGGAGGTTCTCGTAATCAAATTGTTGAATTTAGTCAATAGGGGTCACTTAGCTTAACTACTAGTGTTAGAAACTTGATTGTTGGAGTTTGAGAGATTCTAACTTTTACAATGGAAAATGGAAACTATGAAATTAACATTATTTACAGTGGAAATGGAAACTATTTTATTTTTTATTTGAGAAAACCCTATCCCTCTCCGTTAAGGAAATGGAAACCTGATTGCATTTGCCGGCCTAATCCATTTAGGAAAAGGAAAGCTAGTAAGCTACCTCAATTTCCTTATAAACACAACTCCAAATGTCCTCCTCGTATCAAGAAAATTTCAAATGATGTCCTTCACCAAAATCCCCAAGTCCTCTCTCTCTAACTCAAATCCTAAAGTTGAAGCCACCATGGTCAGACCTTCAGCTCACCCCACCAACCACACACTCAAATTCCTCTACAGCTACGGCGGCAAGATCCTCCCTCGTCACCCCGACGGCAAGCTCCGTTATCACAGTGGAACAACCCGCGTCCTCGCCGTGCCCCGCTCCATCTCCTTCTCCGAGCTCTTGTTAAAGCTAGAAGAGCTCTGTGGCGCAACCGTCGTTCTCCGTTGTCAACTCCCAACCGACGATCTCGACACTCTCATCTCCATCAAGAACGACGAGGACCTAGCCAATATCGTTGAGGAGTACGACACAGCCGCCACGCCGTTGAAGATCAGAGCCATCCTTTCGCTCCTCCGCGCCAAGAAACCTCCGTCGTCCTCGAAGTCTTCATCTTCAAATTACAGTACCACTACTACATGTGCTTCCGGATCCTCCATGCATGGGCGGAGCTAGTATAGGACCAAGGCCTATAATTCATGCCACGCGATATAATTATGGTTACGAAGAATGATTATAGCAATGAAAGGTTAAAAAATCTACTTATTGGCCCTCTTGTATGATTGTATGAAGACATATATGCATGCGGTTATTACTGAGTGAATTTGGTAAAGTTGTAATGTATAGTGTCATCTATACAATAAAACCATAACTTTCCTTAATGTATTATCAAGAAATATTACCCAAAACAGTAATAAATACAACATACAATATTTCCTAGCTAATCTTGTTTCCAATCAATACAATAAATTGTATAATTATGATATGGTAAAATATTTTTATCTTGACTTATATATGATAAAGTATGTACATAACTTGATTTGTATTTTGTATTAGATGTGCAAAAACATTTCTAATAAATGATATGTCTAATCACTTTATTCAATGTATTGGTATACCTCTTGTTTATTTCTACTTTTCTAAATTATTTTCAAGTACATTATAGTTTTGGCCCCCCTTAACAAATATTTTTGGCTACGCCTCTGCCTCCATGCCGTTCCCGAAAGAGCGTTGCCCTTGTCCCCGTCCAGTTTCTCATACGGTGGCATTTCAGTGAGCTCCAGCAGCAGTTTGCAAAGCTCGTCCTCACTGTGCTAAGTACCATGCTCATGCAAACCCTAGCCGTCTCTGTCACGTCAACAACGATAACACACCATGTCCATATGCATGGAAGTGACGACGCCTTAGATGTGAGAGACAAGTCGGACAGACTAAGTCCCATACTCCCATAGGCCATGGTCAATAAAGAGATCGAATACCAAGAATCCAAGAAACGAAACAGGGAAAAAAAAAGAAAAAAAAGAGAGAGAAAGAAATTAATAGATCGAGTATATATTTAGTTATTTATTTACATGATGTAATCGTTCAGTTTCCTTATAAAGAAACAATATATGCATTTGGCTAGCTCATATATGGAAACTTTGTGACAAAAACATATCTGAGTTTAGTGAGATCAAAATGGGAACCGGGAAAGGCTAGCTCCTTCTTTAGTTGACCTTGCATCAAGGTTTTGATATCTTGGGGATGTTGGCATGGTAACGTGGATTTGAAGTTTTTGAGCAAATTTTGACGCACTGTTCCAAGGAGCAGTCAGCATATATATAGAGAAGAGCACAACACAAAGTGTTGTTTGTTGTTCATGTTTTTCTTTATGTAAACATTTTGAATTATTTAGTCCTAGAACCACAAAGTGTTTGATCATGTGTAAAATATATGTTTCCGGTGATCATTGGTCTTTATCTAGCTAATCTAGGCTTTCAAACATAACACATCACTTTTTATTTAATTTAATATAAAACCATGGTTTAAACTTGAGTTAAGTGTCTTTTTATATATATTTTTTAATTGAATGGATTCAATGTAGTTAACAAAAAGAAAATAAAAATAAAAATTAGGAGCTTATAATTATGATTTAATGACGAGCAGTGAAACACAAGCAAGGAATAAAAGGGAGGGGACTCACCAAATCTTAATAAGGAACACATTTATTTACTCCACCATCGATCATGCCTTGTAATTATTTTCAGTTGCTAACACAAGTTTAATGAAGCTGAAGTATTGTTGCACTAGGTTTATATGGAGTATTGAAGTATGAAAGAACGGGAAATTCAGTGTGTCATTTCATTGAACACCATATGCGCGTTATTAGAACTCAATACAAATTCCAAAAACATAAGAATAAACATCCAATTTCGAAGTTTAGCATTGATCTGCATACCCCATGATCTGAATATCGATTATGTGTTTGAATAAATGAAATCCTCTCAAACTAAACAATCAAAAGTTTGTACATTATGATCTCAGACCCAACAACAATATTCTACTAGATGATGACATCACAGTTTTGGTTACTGATTTTGGACTTGCAAAATTGGTGAAAGATGAATACAAGATTGTTCCCATGAATGACTAGACATCCTTCAACTTAGCAGATGGCTTGTTATGTCGATCCAATGGCTATGGCTCCTGGTAAGAGAAGTGAATTTTTTTTTTCTTCTTTTTTTAACGACATTGAATCCATTTAATGAAAAACATAAAATATACACTTAACCTAAGTTAACTATGGTTTAGAGTAAATTAATCTAAGAATGATGTGTCATGTTTGAAATCATTAGATTAGATAAAGAATTTGGATTTTATAAACTTTACTAACTTTACCATTTACTTTAGAGGAGCCAGATCCAACTGAGAATTACTGAGTGACATCGAACCTATTGCTTGCAATGACTCGTGAGTCACGTTCTTGTCACGTTCTTGATTTATAGTAACCTATTTATCTTGAGATTTTCTACAATGAATATCTTATGTCTGAAGTTTTCAACTAGCTACAAGTTTGTGAAACACGTACGTGATCAGCTCTTTCTATTGTTTTCAAATCTCTAAGGGTCAATGGTGCTGCGTTATCTTCCTGTGTAGCAGATGAATCTAAGAACTGTTGCCGCTCTAGATGGCTGCAGAATGTTAAAATCCAACACAGAAGGTCATGAGCTATGACTGCTATGTCATGAGTGGTTACTTTCAGCTAGCTAGAGGGGTCATCACTGATTATAACTGTTTTGGTCACGATCCTCAGCAAAGGACATAGAGGTAATTTAGCAATACTAAAAGTAAACGAGAGTTGTGGGCGTATCACCACGCAGACGCGGAATGTGAATTGCGTGTATGCTTGGCTTCTAATCAAATAAAAGTGCTCTGGTGCCACATCGCGTACGAGGGATTATAAGTAGCTCACATATTTGTTTACGCCTAAATTAATATTTTACTGGACAATAATTGTCTATGTGAATATTAATTAAATTCTTGGTCTATGTCAGCCGGCGAGCCCAAATTCCTTTTAAGTTTACAAATGAAGGCCCACCAGCAAGATCACGCGAGATGGATTGCAAAGTCCGCGCGCTGAATAACTCCGCGCGGACTAACAGATCTCACACACTTTCATACAAGCTTTCAGGCAAAAACAAAGCTCGCGCGCAGAATGATTTCGCGCGGAGTGGGAATCTCGCGCGCTTCGCGCGGATTACACAGTTCGCGCGAAATGAATTACGTGTTGACTTCGCTTAGGCGAGGTGGAATGCATCTAGGCGAGCTGGCGAACTGATTCGCTAGTTCGCGAGGTAGACATACGCGAAGTCCGTGCAAGCTCTTTTAATCGTTTTAGACTTTTTACAGTCTTTGACACGCTTTGGGCCAATCCATGTGGCCCTTATTGATTAAAAAGTGTTCTTTTGGCCCGCGAGCTGCAATAGCTCACGAGGTGAAATAGATGCAGGAGTCCGCGGTCCGCGCAAGCTATTAGCTTTCTACATGGACTGTGGCACCCCGCGAGATAAGATTGCTCCTAATTTCAGTCCGCATAGGACTCTACAGTTGAGAGGCGCGCCAAAAGCAGTGTCCTATTCTAAATGGAGTGTGCGAACTAGACGTGTGTCACATAAGGATTGATCTGCATAGGAGGAATAATGCCTTTATGCTTCACGTTGTAGAGTCCAACATGGATTCTGATTATATTTCTTTTGCAGCAAGGATTGCTCCCACTATATAAAGAAGCTCGAAGACTTACAGAAGCTCTCTCTCACAACACAATTAAACAAATACAAACAAACTGCAACCCAGTTCCTTTCGAGCTACCTTGAAACCCCGATTCTAAGCGCACCGCCGCCTAGGATTTTTCAGAGCTCTCCGGACTCTACCCCAATTCCTCGGAATCTTCCCTATAGTTGCTTTGCCCACGCCGCCTTGAGTATCGACTGTCTTGTGCTAGTAAATTCCTCATCTGAGGTGGCACCTGGAACCCCTCTCTGCCCGATTCAAGAAGTCAAGACCTATTCCTCGTCCGCGAGGTGGCACGCCCGCAACACTTCCCCTTTCTCTTTGTTCGCTATTCACCTCCGCTCCGCATACTGAGGATCGTGGCCAAAACATTTGCACGCCCAGTGGGACAAGGGAGTTCAAGCGTAACAATATAGGGAAATCTGAGGAGACACCATACAGGAAGCATCAACCTTCTTGTCTCAAAGACAGATCACTACGGTACAAGCTCCATAATAGTACGGCTTGCCGTTCGCTTACTCAAGAACATGTTCTCGTTAAGTTTGACAATCCAGACTTCAGCGAACCCGACATGGCAAGCTCTCAATCAACCCAAGACATGGGATCTGCTCTTCCTATAGAACAAGTCCTCTAGATGTTTGCGAAGCTCAACGATCGGATGGATGGTATGGCCACTCAACAAAGTGTCGCCGACCTAACTGAGCAGGTCTCCACCACTCAAAAAATCGTTGCTAACTTAAACGAGCAGTCCAAGCAAGATAGAGCCCTCTGGATGGCTAACCATGACAAACTCACCGCACTCAGTGAGGATTATGGCCAACTCGTGGGCGAATTCATCGAAACCAAGGGCCTCGTCGAAGCTAGTCTCCAGCAAATCCGCACGGACTTGGACCAGAACTCGGAGGCAGTGAAGCATAATTGAGAGAAAATGTCTCACACCTACGCGACAGTGGATGAGCAAACTCGCCGCTTGGACGACCACGATACTAAGCTGCAGGATCAGCAGAATGCCTCATTCTTTGGAAGCAAAAACAGTCTAGATAAGTTGGACGAATTCAAAGAGAAACATGACCGCCTAAACTTGCAGCTCCTTGAAGTCGAAGACTGGGTGAGGGCGCAAGCGCCAACAAATCTCACCTTAGAACCTGCTGGCGCAAGTGCGAATGAGGGGACATCAAAGTATATCTCGTTGAATGAACGCCCCAGGGGAAATCCAAAAGTCGGGGCTCAGAATACCCCGCAGCTCACGTTAGGGACAGGCAATTCAAAGAATCCGCCACCGCGCGGCTCTTCTTGTCCCTTCAAGGGATTCAACAATGCCCCACGCCAAGGAAGTGGGACACCAGAAGACCTAATAATTGCTCTTTCTGGCCCAACTTCCAAGAATGTTGGTCAGGCCGCCAGTTTTTCTGCATGGCCTAACCATGAAGAAGGGGGCGAATCTGCGCCTGTGACTGCAGCCGACTGGCGCCAGCTTATGTCATCCATTGTCAAGGAGCAGACCGGAAAAGGCGATGCTGACCTCCAGTATTGCGACCCTTACCCTGACAGTGTGGCACAATATCTGTTTCCCCATGGCTTCAAAAACATTGTCTTCACCACCTTTTCTAGGGAAACAAAGGAATATGCAGCAACGCATATGACACGCTTTAAAGTTCAGTGCGGCTAATATGAGAACAATGACATCCTCAAGCTCAAGCTCTTTGGGACTTCTTTGTCCGGAGCTGCTTTCAATTGGTACTCTAGGTTGAAGCCAGGATCCATTGCGGATTGGCCCACCATGGAGAGATTGTTCCGGGAAACGTACAGAACCATCGAGCCTGAGGTCGGCCTTGACTCTCTCACTCAAATGAGTCAGCAGAGCATGGAGTCAGCGGTTTCTTTCCTCCAGCGTTTCAAAATCCAACAAGCCAAATGTGACTTCCTCCTACCTGAGCAGGAAGCCATTAAATTGGCTGTCCGCGGACTCGAGCATCGCCAAAGGTTAAAACACCATGGAGAGCGCTTCACATCCATGAGCGACCTGATCAACAAGGTCGGCAGTTATGAGCTTATACTCAATGAAATGGATGAGAAGGCAAATGCCTCCAAATAGACACACGTACCAAGAAGAAACAGGACAATGGGGGCAGTAAGCCTCCAGTCTTCCACATACAATCCTTATTACCAGAGGCAGGAAGAGTCGGAGCCCGCGCATGACTATGAAGACGTCGGAGCGGTTGAATTGATTGGGAAGCCATTGGCTAACAAACTAAAAAATCTCACTCAAATGAGCCAGCAGAGCTGACGTTTAACGCTCAAGTCACCTTATACTGGAATTGTACCTCAGTATGAGGGAAAATCATATATAGCTAGCTAGCATTTAATCATATATATATTATTCTCATAATCCACTATATATGAGTATAATCACCGAAATTCTCAATTTCGGGAAATTTTCAACAACAGAAAATTATTCAACAAAAAGCATTTTAAACACATTATTTAAAACAAAGGTCCACTCACAAATTAGGCCTAAGCTTGATGTCGGTCGGAGACCTCGTCAGCTCGAGTCTCCTCGCGTCATGTTCTAAAAACATAAATAAATCTTTTATTAACACACCGACGCTTAAAGAAAATAGGCGTAATTAAAAAGGAGCTCTGCGCGCTCAACCAAGCCTATCGCCCAAAATCTTAATTTCACTACCAACCAATAAAACTCCACAAACTCTTAATCGACATCCTCTAACAACTTTCACCTTTCTAACCTTAAATAATGACGTGGCCGGATTTTAACTTAATAATCCGCCAAAAATATTAAACTTCAAAAATTCCCAAACCTATCCAAAACTTCTTCAAAAATTATAAAACTCATTCCAATACACTCCTCATAAAATTCCCTACAAAAAAATTTTCCGGGCGGCCAGCTCTGGCGACCTCCAATGCCCACCAAAATTTAACAGCATCTTCCTTTCAACCTCCTCTACAACTTTCCTAACTACCACAAACACCAATTCCAAGCCTAACTATGCCAATCAAACAAAAACACACAAAAAGCCCTAGAATTTTCATTACCGATTTCTCCTTACCTAGCTCGAGATGGAGGAAGCTCTTTGGAGGGATTGTTGCACGGGAGGAGAGCTTTCTTTTGAGCCAGGGATCGCCAGCTATAACGACCGGAGAAGGGAGTTCCGACAACGGAAGCCTTTGGGTAGTCGGAACTTCCGAGTGGGTTTTCTTCCGACCACCGGCACTAGGGATCCTCTCATCGGTCTAGGATGAGAGCTGGGTCGAAGGCCGACCGATTGGGACCGGCGCGGCGGTCTGGGGCGGCGGCGATCGGACGCCGAAAAAATTTGGGCAGAGAACGGGTCGGGGAGAGGGAGAGGGAGAGAGAGGGAGACGCACGGAAGAGAGAGAAGAAAGAGCGGACTGGGCTTGGCCCAAAACTGGGCCAACCCAAAAACTAATACACACTCCAAAATTCAACACCCCAAAAATAATACCCCAATAAAAATTATCTTTTACTAGCAAAAATTACTATTTTTACCGTCATCACATTTTCTTCCTCCGAAAAAATCCTTCCAAATAATTGTCTCCTAACACTACTCTGGGGACCAATTAAATTAAACACTTACTGACGAAAACGGTAAAATTCTTATTATCACCATGTTAGTAATTAAGGTAAAAATTAAGGGTCGGGGCGTGACACTCCGAGTGCTCACCGAAGCCTGTTGCTGGATGGGGAGGGAAAACCTCACAACCGCCGGAACAAAACCTAAGTTTTGTGTTTTCAAGTTGTTTTGCAAAGTCAGAACATTGTGCTTGTTTCCAAATTCTCAAATATTACCATGTCTTCATATCAAAAAGCTCTTGAGTTGCTCTTAGACCTTAAGAGAGTAAATTTTTCAACACCATACAAAGTAGAGTTTTCCCTACCATTCAATCTTGTAGTAGCTTTTCAAAACGAATTCGTTAGCATTTCGTAAGTCGTTTAATGAAAATGATATTATGGATTTTATGTTTATGGAGAAACGAAGCTGAAATATTCAGATGAAAAAATAATAAAATAAAGTTTCGATAATATATATTATTATTTTTGTCAAAAACAAAAACTCCTCTAACTTGGTCACCCATTCTCAGTCCTCTCGGAAAAGAAAAAAAACGGGAGAGCAGCTCTCCAAAACCCTAGTCGCCGTCGCCGTCGCCAATACAAATTCAATCAAATCGGTCGCCGGACGACTCAATTGGTTACATATCCGAAACCGCAGGCTGCTCAATTTTAGTTTGACATCCTCGAATTCAAAGCAGCTATGCGGCCTAAAGCATCGAAGGCCGACGTGGCCAAGAAGCAGAAGGTGGTGGAGGACAAGACCTTCGGGCTCAAGAACAAGAACAAGAGCAAGAGCGTCCAGAAGTACGTCCAGCAAATCAAGTCCTCAGTCCAGCCCAAAGTCGACCCTACCAAAGCCAAGGTTTTGCTTCTCACTTTTGTTTTTTGGGATTCAAATCAATCCTAATGTGCTGGGTTTTGTTTGTTTGGATTGAAAATTAGCTAAAGATTGAAACTTGATGGGAATTAATGGTTTGGTTGTATTGTCTTTTTTTTTGCAGAAAAAGAAGGAGGAGGAGAAAGCCAAGGAGAAGGAGCTTAATGATTTGTTCAAGGTTGCAGTTAGTCAGCCGAAAGTGCCACCGGGTATGTCGTATGTGCTCTCACTCACTCCTACATTTTGTTGGTTAGGTGTTTCACATTGTGCTAGTTTGACATGGTGTGATTGAATTTTTGGTGATGGGGATCGGGAATTTGGATAGGTGTGGATCCCAAGTCGATTGTGTGCGAGTTTTTCAAAGCCGGGCAATGTACTAAGGGGTTCAAGTGCAAGTTTTCTCACGATTTGAATGTCCAGAGGAAGGGTGAAAAGATTGACATTTATAGTGATAAGCGTGACGACGGTGAGAGAACTAGCTGACATGCCTTTTGTTTATTCTTTGATACTTATATATCAGGTGTGTGTCTTATTCTGCATTAAATGTTGTTTCAGAAACAATGGAGGAGTGGGATCAAGAGATGCTGGAGAAGGTTGTGGAGTCGAAGAAGAATGAGTATAATAATCAGAATAAGGCCACTGAGATTGTATGTCCTTTTCCTTTCTGTATTTTATTTTATATATGTATGTGACACAGAAGTGGTAGTTTACCTAGTATAGCGATTATAGAATTTAAGCAAATGTTTAGTTGCATTTGGCAAATAGAAAAGGGATATCTCTATGACGCGTTTGTTTTGAAATCGTATTCTTAGATGATGTGGATGAGCCTTTAAGTTTTGCTAATAAGCATCGGTTTACATTTAAATAATCGAATCCGCAACAAAATAATTGATTTTTGTGTTGAGGACCCTTGGACTATTGGGCATATAACACTATGCAACTTTGTGCAACTACATTCATTGGCTTCAGGTGCTGCATTTATTTGTGCAACTTTGTGCAACTTTGTGCAACTTTGTCCAACTACATTCACAACTTTGTGCAACTTTGTGCAACTTTGTGCAACTACATTCACAACTTTGTGCAACTACTTTGTGCAACTTTGTCCAACTACATTTATTGGGCATATAACACTAATGAATTTGCAAGTGGTATATCATACAGTATACATGTTTGATTTTGGATCAGACCTCTGTTGATTGATTTATCTATGGTTAGGTTTATTGAGTAATAGATGTAGTAACTATTTTCTCCTTGTAATGCAAAAGATGAAAATAGTGTCACTTAGATAGGCAGGATGCCACAGTTAAAATTTGAGGTCCAGTAAGTAAATTTTGTGAATTCTGGGTATAAGAAAGATATAACATATTAGTGGCAGATTAATGGGAAACTACTTTCTTTCACTGCAGCCACAACAGTAGCTCATAGTGTAATGTGAACTATCTGACTATATCGTGCATCCAATCTGGCCTTTAATCTGTACAGGTTTGCAAGTTCTTTTTGGAGGCAGTCGAAAAGAAACAGTATGGCTGGTTCTGGGTTTGTCCAAACGGTAACAAAGAGTGCCACTACAGACATGCTCTTCCTCCGGGCTATGTGTTGAAGTCTCAGATGAAGGCACTTCTTGAGGAAGAATCTGAAAAGATTGCGATTGAGGACGAGATTGAAAACCAGGTGATCATCATTCTCAGATGCTTATGTATACATTTTCCCTTGATTTTCTCTGTTGCGTTATGCAACTATTTGTGTTGCCTCCTCTAAGTATTATAGTTTTTCTTTCATGTGTTTTGAATTACCATTTCTTATTCTGCTCGTCTCTGATCACTGCAGCGTTCTAAAGTAACAACATGCACTCCGATGACTACTGAGTTGTTCATGCAATGGAGGAATAAGAAGACAGAAGAGAAAGAAGCTGGCCTGGCTGCACAACGAGCAGATAGGGCTAAGAATGACCGCATGAGGTTCTGTGTCTTTTACTTTATTTTTATGTCAGAAAATGATAGTTTTGCTAAATGCTATTGACTTAAGTTTCATGTATTTCAGTGGTCGTGAGTTGTTTCTTGCGGACGCAAGCTTGTTTGTGGATGATGCAGAAGCACATGAAAAATACCAAAGACAAGAAGAACCTGAAGCTTCTGCAGAGAAGGTATATCTTACAGACTGAGACTGTCGCTTCTGCTTAGAAGAAAGTGTTTGTTTGTTTCTGTAAGTTTGCTTTTGTAGATTATATTATTTTTGAAACAGCACACTTTATGGTGCCAAAGAAACAGTTAGCTTAGCAGATAAATTAAGAATCCAATGGTGCTCTTTTGCTGGTAACTTGGGTTGATTTCTGAATACGTTACTTCTAGGTTTGCCAAGAACTTAATTCAGCTACATGCTTACGAGCACAGTCCAGAAGTGGAGCTTCAAAGCCCATTTAAAAGAATAAGAAAGGGTATTAAATTTTTGTCATGCCCTGTGTATTTTGAAAATGTGTGTAAGTAACGTCTTGGTGTTCATCCCTAAGTTTTTTTTTCCTACAGCTGAAAATTACATGTATCCGAGCTTCAGTAGATAGAGAAAAAAACAAGTTTACTTGTGTCTTCAAGAGTTACCCTGGGTCTCATGCGTGGTTTTCCCCTGGACATAAGTTATCAAGTAACTAAAAATTAAATTTCTAGTATTCCTGGAGTCATTGATATGGGTCATATATGTTGGTGTGTTGCTGGGATCTTCTCTAGCTCCATAAAAGAGACAGTATGTACTTCCAAAAACTAGTGCATGTGATTGCATAAGTTTTGTTTCAAGCAATTTCTCTCAAGTGATTTGTGAGACGTCTTGGTTGATTCCAGATTTCCCCATATTCTCTTCCGTTTTCTTCAATTCCAGCTCTTTAGCCTCAACACCATTTCACTCCACACATTATAAGTTTATAACCCTAAACGACACCCTTCTAAGACCTTAAACACAATACCCTTAAACACATTCTTAGAATGGCCTAAGTTAATGAGAATGCTGTGGTAGATAGTCAGCAATTAAGAAGATGGACATTCAATGCAATGATGTGCCTGAAAGTTATGAGTTGCCACTATGAGGGCATGAGGTTGGCATTCATTTCCTCAGTCTTATCTGGCTATTATGTTATTTTTTCTTTGTGGGTTGTATAGTTAATTGATCATGGTAATAAAGTGTGTGGTGAGTTTGTCAATTCTTTAATACAGATATCACCCAGTTGAACATGGTGTTTAGCTTCCTCCTTTAAGGGTGTTCTCCTTACCTCCCTTTTGTTCCTTCTGTTAAATGCCTGCTCTAACCCTTGGCACATTTGTATGCACTTGCACACCTTCAACATGTAATTGATTGCATGTCTTTTAGGGCAGAACGTCCATTGATGGGTATTATTGGGCCTTCGAAGTCCCTACTTGTGCAGTTCTGCAACATTAATTCTACTAGTAACTTTCCAACTTCAGTTGTTCAGTTGGATTGTTGCTCTGTTCAAGATATGGTTATTTTAGTCTCTTGTGTTTGTATTTTCCTGTCTTGATCAATGAGGTTAAGCTTTATAATGAGTCAAGTTAGCTTTACTTTTTCCTCAATCCACATTAATTAGAAAAGGTTATAAGGAAGGAATGTTCTTCCATTCACTAGATAGATATTTTTTTTTCATCCTTTTGGCTTCTTGTGCGAGGGACTGAGGGTCCAAGGATATTGATGACCTGAATAAAATCAAATCATACTTTGTTAAGTCTTTTGCCAAAACAATATTGACGTAGAAACATTGGGAGATATTTCATGTGCAACATATGACCTATTATTGACCAGTATGGTTGTTGTAACATGGTAATCTTTTTGGTTGCTATTCTGTCATTATAAAGTTCCTCATGGTATTTGCCTTCTAGACCGAATATTCTACTGGCAGTGGAGGGTCAAGTACTTCCGTCATGTGGGCCTTCTTACTTGTAATGTAGCTTTTCCTTCTATTAAAGACTAAAAAGCATGAAAGATTTTTTGTTTCTTTTGTTATGTCTGTCTTGAATCTGTTGTAGCAGGTTATTCAAAGGGGTTGATTTTGACAATTGTTTTCTTTTTTATTCCTCAAATATTAAGCAACTATAATCTCTGCTATGGTGGAAAAGTATGAATAAAAATATCACTACGTTTAGTTCATGATGAATAGAAACAGTGGCAAATACATGTATGGTTATGCTCTTGTTTGCGGTGCTTTCTTTTAATCTTAACTACCTAGTTTAAATGAAGTCTTTCTACTTGCATTTTAGTTGTTGCCTTGACAATCCAATTATCTCAGTATTACTCTGCTCTGTTTCAGATCAAAGGCAACTCGGCAGCAGTGGGACCAAGTAGCTCTACTACTGCTGCTGGTTCTGAAGAAGTCCCAGTTGATGATGATGATGAGGATGACGACGATGAATTGGACTTGGATGAGCTAAATGAGCTTGAAGCAAGTTTGTCAAGAACATCAATCCAGATACGGGAACTGGGAGTAGAGGCATCTTGAGACGGAGAAAGGACAGTTTGCTAGTCGATGGCTGGCCAAACAGGGACCTGTGTCTGCAAATGTGAGAGAAATAATATATTTATCTAAAATAGGATTGTCTATTGTCTATTATCTTGTGTTAAAATGTTGATGCTCATGAGGTCATGTCATATATGCAAGGAAATATCCAATTTTGATTTAGACCAACGCTGTTCAAGTTGCATTTTCTGTTTGTGTATTACAATTTCTAACTTTCGCTATTCAGCTGCGAACAATCTGGAATCATAATTTATGAGTTTCTTCTAATCAAAGCAATATACCAATTGACTTGATTGTCTGAAAAAAAAGACCCTACAAGATCTCACTTGACTAGAGGTTCTCAACTCTTTTTGGTCACTTGATTGAAAAGGACCAACTATTTTTGAGTTTTTGGTCATTGGAGGCAACGTGTTGTTCTTTTCTCATTTTTTTAATAAAAAATAATTAATATATTCAGCTTCGTTTTTCGATAGATCGTTCATAGGACTCGTAATACTGTTTTATGGAAAAACCTACAAAATGCTAACGAATTCGTTGTTAAAAGCTACTACGAGGCTGAATGGTTGGGAAAGCTCTACTTTGTCCAACAAGGGAGTGTGGACGGCAGAATGAAGAGCTTGGTAGGCAATCAAGTCTACTTGCTCTAAATTTTTCCAATCTTTAGGTGCTATTATCACAGGAACAGACTTGGGTTTTGGAGTTCCTAAAATTCAAAATCTGCAGCTTGAAGAACCAAAGGAGAAAGGCGTGATCAACATAGTTGTCACTAACAAAGACAAACTTTTAGAACCCAGTCACTGAAAAATCACGATAATCTAAAGAAAGGCCAAGTGGAGCTCAACAATGAAAACCAAATGAGTGCTTGGAAAACCAAGGAGTTGATCTGATAGGTATCACCACCAACAGTATCACTGATCCTCAATTGCAAAGTGGTATGTTAAACATCCCGAGTAGTGTCTCCAAAGTTCCCGGCATAAGAGATAAAGACATCAATGAGAGCAATGAAATTGCTTCCCTTGAGCTCCGTTTAAAGACACAGACAGATGCTCAAGATACTGGCTTCAGTGTCCAAGACCAAAATGATTTGACACATTTAGACCTTTCAGCCCCCACAGTTTTCCTGCGTCTTCTAATCAGGCTGGAGGTGTGAAACCTGTTAGTCACTCTCCACAAGATAGATAGATAGTAACTCGGAGGAGGAGAAGGCCAAATCGGTTCCTGTTTTTCAGTGTCACTTGAACAGCACTCCCCCTTATCATTCCAAAGACTGCAGTAACAACAGTGACTGGACTCGACAATATTTGATTTCCTTGCGGAACAAAAGCCATTTGAGGAAAAACCAGAACCGAAATCCACAATCAAACATCAGCAGGTCCAGGTGGAGCACCATCACCACCATGTGCATAGCGATAGCATCCCCCGGCACCAGCATATTCTCAATCCTAACGAGTTTTCTGGAACAAAATATGGCAGTGGAAGCTCCATACTTTGGACCATCTGATGAGATGGTTGTACAGATAGAAGGGAATGTTGGTAATCACAGTTTGCATGGGAGTGAGTACCCAGGAAGCAACTCTCCAGTAGTGGTGAACAGAAAATGAGTAGCTCTCCCATAGATTCTGAAGGGGAAAAAGAAGGAACTATCAGCACAATTGGAGTTGGGAGCAAAAGTGGAGTTGACCAAAATCATGCGTCAAAAAGAGAGGTTGCTTTGAATAAGTTCAGCCACAAGGTAACTGAAAATCTTTATCCGTGTTTTGGGTTTTGGCCTAGTACTACTGTATCATGGACTGAAGTTTGAGTATGTACACACAGAAACCATTATATGTGATAATTTCATACTGAAGTTATCCTGAGCTAATAACCTGTTTCCTCTATCAGTTTATTTTGATGACAATTATGTCAACTAAACAAAACAGTGTTTCTAAGATAAGTATATCAGTTTATCTTCACTAAATTATGATTCCATTTAGGTGGAATGTCGTTTGTGCCTTTTTTTTTTTTTTTTTTTGTGGGCCACATGTGTAAGCAGCGTGACACGTGATAACGTAACAAAATATGGCCTCCGACTGACTTAGCATTAGTAAATCAAGTGTAGGTGTCACATTGCTAGTTTTCAAAAGTTAGACATCAACTTTGCCTTGCTTGAGTTTATGGACTGAATTTTTCTCAACATAAAAGGAAGAATATGTGCGCATGAGGTCGGCATGGGAATACAATTACTGGACTTAGTTGTGGTAAATAGTTGATTATTGTTGTATTTCCTAGTAACTACGTATTTAATAAAACAAGGGCAAAAATTAGATTTTTGAAAATTTAAAGTCTAAACTATAATGGTCAAATTGACTAGATTAATAGAGTTAAAGGCTATTAACCGTTCGAAAGGACCAACTGCACCTTCGCACTTGCCTTAAGGGCATATGCACCCATTCAACTCCATCAAACCATCAAACCATCAATTAAATTGCTTCCATCAATTACTATTCATTGTAAATTGATTTTCTGGGCCTGTTTTTATGCAGCAGTGCAGCTCCGTCAATTTAGCAATCATTATTCATCGATTTAATCTTTTATTTTTCGAATTTCATATATGATAATTAATCAATCACTAGACGACACGTGACATTGTCAGATGTTGTGATCACCCAAATAATGTTATAGGATTTCCGATCAACCAAAGAGTGACACATGTGTGTTTGTCGGCCAAATAATGTCATTGAATTTTCGATAGGATTTTCGACGAATGACGATTCGACACGTAACATGATCTTCAAATTCTTGGCATCTGAAATTGACCATAAATAAGCTTCAAAGAACACTCAAAAGAATTGTGAGGGAAAATGGAAGGAGATGAGAGGAGATAAGATAAAAGTGGTGCAAATTGTAAAGAAAATAATGAGGTATTTATAGGAAAAAATTTAGGGGTTTTTTTTTACAATTTTCGGGGTAAGAAAAAAAAACTTTATTGTTGGGCGGCTGAAAGAGCTGTTGCACCAGACAGGGTGCCACGTGGCAGCTCATGAATGGCCAACGGCTCTACAGCTGTCTGGCCTTTTTTTAAATTTTTTTTTAATGGCGCGTGTGTTTGACGCGCCAGATTTAAAAAAAAAAAAAGAAGAGCTGTTGGCAGGAGCCACATGTGTGGGTCCCGCCAATTGATGGCTATCAAACCGGCATGCAAATGTTGCTTGCCTCTCTGATTTTTTGATGGTGTGGGTTGGGTCCCACCCATGCATCTGCTTTAAATTCCCCCCGCTGCATTGCTTCTTGCCATCAGTTTAGCATATATTATGCTTTTTGACATGATGGAAGAAGACCGCTGCATATGCTCTAATAGAGTGCTAATCCCTCTTAGTTAAGGCAATTTGCTTTATGGAACTGCCTCTTGGTTAAATGTTCGTAATTCCTTCAATTACCCTTCATTGGAATTTGATTTAGCAAATCAGAAATACATAAGATAAGGATAAAACAGACAAAATTCTCTAAAAAAAGATAGGCAGATAAAATAAAATTTTGGATAAAATTTCGAATTTGAAAACTGCAGTTATTCAGAGGCACTCTCCGAAACCAACTGCACCTACATATCTTCCCCTCTTCTGTACGAGCACGTATATCTTCCCTCACTTTTTACGTACAACTTTCAAAACTGCTACCTTCTGTGCTAAAACTGCTCTCGAGTTTTTTTTCTTCACTCCTCCTTGATGATAATTTCATGGATGAAGGCTGGCTTTATGCAAACACGTCAAGGAAGAATGAAGCATAAATCGTAAAGAATAGTCGACAACCATTGTGAAGGGGATGATCAAGCCATCAAGGTTTGTTTAAAGAATAAGGTGTAAGAACGAAAGTCACTAATTTTATAGGCTGCAATTGTTTTGTAGAGATAGAGAGTCTTTGTTCATTGAACTAATCTACTTACTATTCTTTTCTATTGAACAATTACAATGTTACATCCTTCGCATCAATATTACTATTGAAGGCCTTTTGCTCATATTTTGGGTCCTCAATTTTGGTTCTAATGTTGTTCTCTTGGCCTTTAGTTGATAATTAAGAGTGAGGGTTTTTGCATATATTATAGGTAAAATTGCTGATTCTAATTGCTTTAGATTTCTACACGGGAGTAATAATTTAATTAATCACAGCAAGTCCAATTATACATCACATGTATATATAGTCACGTATTTCTTAAATTACAAATAATCATACATCACATGTATATATAGTCATGTATTTCTTGAAAAGCAAATAACCATACATCACATGTATATATAGTCACGTATTTCTTGAAAAACAAATAATCATACGTATGAACGCGACCTTTTTGTATGCGCATGACGCCGTGTAAGAAAGCTAGTAATTTACTAATACTATTTTCCTAATGAGATAAGAAACTTGAGAGGATCGACGAACCTGAGAGAGAGGGATCCAGAATCTGAGGAAGCGACTGGAAGAAAGAAGAAAGTAGACCTTGTAGAGTAGAGAAGCGGATAGCCATAATCAAAGTAGGCGGATTTAGAGTGTGGTGGTGAGCTGTTGTGTTTTTGCAGCTGTGTTGAAGGCCACGAGCCCATTATCTAGAAGACCGCTAGACTGATTTGGCGATGTTAGCCGGCTCTGGCGGCTGGCAAGTTTTCTGGCGGGGACTTGATCTGATGCCGACAGAGTTTGTGGGTGTGGGCTGGGTGAATTTTGGTGCAAGCCTTTGTTGGCCTCGATTGAAGTTTTGTTTTGGGCTTTTTTGCAAGCTGTTTTGAGCTAATTTCTACACTTGTGTGGCTTGCTTTGGAGGCACTTGCTTTACTCATCGCGACCTACACCATATGGGAAGCCTTTGATAACTAAAATGAAAAAGGCAATTACAACATGACCGCATGCAAGGACTAAGAGAATGAAGCCATCAGCTAAATAGATTTCACTTCCATACAGTTTCTCATGCTAACATGTAATGAACATCTGCTAATGCAGGGTTCTCTGCAGCAGCTGACGCAACACGGGTCTCAATTCTACTTGGTTTATTCAAGGTATACTTCATTTCCGAATCACAATATTAGATGTACATATGTCTCCAGCATTGTTCACAATATATCCCCCTCACATATCCTTCTTTTTTGTTCGTATGATTGAAGAGTGGAGTTAACTGTCTCCACACCCATGTGTAATCGACTTGCTTCTATGCTGTTGTAGTTTGAGTTTGTAATGACTGGATAAGCTGTGCTTGTTGTTGATAGATTTGGGAGGAGACCTCTTCTACTTGGAGGTGTTCGATGGTAACTCTTTGTTGATCAGTTTTCGTCTTTAATTTGTAGCATATTCGGATTGATCTTTAGACATCCAAACCATGGCTAGCTAGACAGCAGTAATTCAGCTTATTTATCAAATCCATGAGACAGTATCTTGTGTTTAGGATTCAGTAGTTGTGTTGTCTTGTGAAATTCACTGGAATGAAGGTTAGGATATATAGGTCCAATATAGCTGATCATGTATATATACTGTGTCAAGTGATCTCTTTATTCATGTTGGGATCATATTCCTTTTCTTGGACGATGCATCAGCTGTAGCTGCAATTGCACTCCTGCTATATGTTGGGTGTTATCAGGTAATCAATCAGAATTTTAGTATCCTATTTTACCTTTAAGTAGGAAGAAGTTGTGTAGGTCGATTACGTGTGATCAATGCATACTAATATTTCGATTAATTTTGTCCACAGTTATCGTTTGGTCCGATTGGTTGGCTAATGATATCAGAGATTTTCCCAGTAGGATTTAGAGGGCAAGGACCGAGTATAGGAGTTCTGAATTCTGCTGCAAATGCACTAATCACTTTTGCATTTTCCCCTCTGAAGGTAACATCATGGATCAGATCAGTTCCAGTGTCCATTTCTTTCTTTGCCCATTAGTTGTTCATGTTTAGAACTGAGTGCGACTGCGATTTCAATGGTGACTTAATGCAGGTGTTGCTTTTTTGGGACTGAAATGTAGGCATTGCCGGGAGATGGAATATTGTTTTATGTATTTGGAGCAATAGCTGTGGCATCTCTTGCTTTCATTTTCCTCATTGTCCCAGAGACAAAGGGTCTCAGCCTTGAGGAAATTGAAGAAAAATGCCTCTAGGATTTGTCGTCCGAGTCATCATGTATGATACAATTGTACTATGCGGATCTATATTGTTTTATATTGTTCTGTTAAACTTAAATTTAGGACCTCAACCAACATTTTGCAGAAGAGAAATATGTTATCGGTTAAACCAAATGCTCGTGAACATTCTATGTAAATGAATGCATAGCGTATAACAAAGCACTATCGGATGAGGCACTAGTAACAAGTACAACACTCGAAGTTGAATGAACCAGTAATCATGACTGAATCCTAACAAGAAGACTTCGTCTTCTCTTTCTAACAGTTACAAATCCATTTGATTAATGCACAAACAGGAGCTGCAACTTCCATTGCTCTCCCAAGCACTATTTTTGCACAACTGATCATTTCATTAGCGTTGGAGCCATGGGGGTCAGGAGATCACTGATATTGATCTCGAGATCCCTTTCCGTGAAGAGCAGAGAACAAGCTTCCATGTCAAGGACTAGCTACCTCTAATAGTCAAATACATGAAACAAGTCGGCAACTTTATCCTTTGTGAACCAATGATTATTCAATAGAATATCAACACTCATTTGTGGCTTGTAGTGTAAGTAACAATTTTCAAACTGAACTTCCCTCAAATGTAACAGAAATTGTATCTAGATTGAGAAATAAACTAGGAATGAAGACTTATTCAGTCGGCTGAATCAAACCCTTTGCCTAAATATGCCATTAGCTTGTCACTCTCCTTTAGCCACCTTAAGAAGGAATATGACAACTTATTGACAACTTATGGAGAGGAAAGATCCCACATCACACTTGCTCTAACATAACTTTTGCAGAAATTGAGCTCACATTATGAACAATAGCAGAAACATCTTCTGACATCAACAATGGGCTCAGTTCTGTTACTTTCTGAGCTATTGGATGCTGGTCATCCATTTTTCAACTGCGGCGGAGTTAGAAGCAGTGGAAGCAAATTGTTTTCTCTCTTTGCAAGAAAATAGGGTGAAGGCATACTCAACATGCACGCTTAGTTGTACAATCTCTCATGTTTAAAGCCACATGCATGGATAAAAGAAGCAGACTGTGAACCAAGGCAGCCGGACCTGAAACTCTTCCATTAGATACCACTAGTACTTCTGACGCAAGGTGCAGCATGGCTGAACTTTTGTACTAAGATCTGATGCAAAAAGTATGTTCTCATACCAACCAGGACTGCAATTCCACTTTTATGATCATCTCTCAAGTGCATCAATAGAATATAAAAGCACACATCTTGGATGATAATCGTTATTTGCCTGTTCTATTTCACTCTTCTCACTCGTCACAAAGAAGACTAAATACTGGTTGATATGTAAGTCATGACTTTGCATACGTATCACATTCTATAAACACTTAAACAGAGCTAGAGTGCACCTTCAGAAGGATGATATCAGAAGTGCCTCCTCCATTCTAATATGGATAGTAGAATGGTAGAATGGGGATACTAACACCTTTGCCCGCAGTTAGAGGAAAAACTAAAGCATTTGAAACATCCATCAAAGTTCATCTTCTAAGAGCTAGGTCACCATATGGAGGAATCCTATCATCAGATGGTGTGAAATTACTATCAACCAGAGACCCTTAGCTAGTCTCTTGATGCAATTTCGACAAGCTGCCTGATAATATAGTCATCAACCAAACTGCAATACTCTCTCTTCTCTAAAAACCGTAGCTGCTTTAAAGCTTTTCCAATCAGAACAAAATCTTCTCCATGGTTTATTTTGGTTGTATCAGTCCAGATCTTTGATGAGAGCAACTTACATCATCGTCATCATTCTCGGTCACCACTCTTCTAGACTTTTACCAACAATATGTTGGATCGATCCACTTAACAGTCTTCCACTTAGAGCAAGTCTACCCGCTGGGTCTTGTTGGGAAGGCCAGGGTCATGGGTGTGACTTGGGTCACCACGTGGCAGTGAAACTGGACATCAATTTTCACCCACATTTTTAGTTTCTGGGTCACTACGTAGCAGTGAATGTTTAATAAATTTTATATTAGGTATTTTGTATGTCTGGTTTATTTTCGAGTTTTTCTTGAAATATTGAGTTTCGATTTAAGGCTCCGGTGTCGTAGTACACGTCGACATAAGGTCACCGACACCGATGTCTTTGGATAATTTTTCAGAGCATCGAACTATTTTGTATGTTTTATCAAAGTTTTGGTAAAACAAAATTATTTTTCAGAAATTATAAATTCGTGATTAATTCTCAACCGTCTGATCTCTTCGTTTTAAATTTGTGCCATTCATTTTCTCTATAAAAACCCACTCAGGTCAACTGACCCAAATCGGGTCAACTCTTTCTTCTTCGAAGACGATCAGAAGTTGGGTTGCTCTCTGATCGCCTAAGACGACGTAATTGATTCCGGCCACCCCGTGATTCTAGACTTGGCCAAAACCTTCCTCTTTATTCCCTATCCTAAATTTCCATCATCAATCTCACATGCATTCACCGTGGTGATTGAATCGACTCCTGGAAGCTTTTGCTTTTCAGGCTAGGGATTGGGTTTCCGGCGACCAAATCGTGTGATAGAGGTATGGTTGTGATCAGCTTTTCATTCTCTATCTTCTCATACCCTTAGTTTCACGAATTGCTTCTATTTTTTAAATACATCATTTTTTCTACGTTTCTGGGATTCGCCGATGATCTTCCACCGATGACGCTGTCCAAACTCCCATGCATGCATCTGTGGCACGCATCTCGCTCTCTCTGATTCAGTCGTGCTAGAGACGCGCGAGAGCAATGCGTTGAGGCCTAGGCGTCATAGTGCCACAACCTGGCCGACGTCATGTGGTAAGGTGCAGGCGAGATGAGGTGACTGGAAGGCCCATTTCGACAAAATCTTTTGTCTGGGTCATGGGTCTGACCCAGGTACGTGATGACCCAGGTGAAAGAAATTTCATGGATGGAGGGAAGTTTTTTCTGACTGGGTCTTCATTTGACATGGCAAAGACCTGGATCTTGCTTTTGGGGTTGGGGTGGACTTGCTCTTATGAACACCAGCAAAGCACCATTCTTTCCTTGACTTTTAACAGGAAATATTCATGTACAGAATAAAGTTTCTTATTCAACCACATATAGACACCATATTACAGCCTCTAACAGCCTCTAACAGCCTCATAAGGTTATTAATCGTGAGTCAAGTTATGTTTGAGGCCCCTGAAAATGATATAATTTGCAGACATGGGAAGCTTCCAAGCCTTGTGTAAATTTAACTACAGTTAAGAATCAAGATTAGAAATTGATATCAAGTTCAGAAATTGTTGGAACCCTGGTTATGATCGAGAAATAGGTTTCGACGGTTCGTATAGCGAAAGTTATGATAGTGTACGGTGTACCTAATGTAATTTTTTTTTTTAAATGGGTGAGACGGCAAGCTGTTTTGTTTGATCAAATGAACGCAACATTTTAATGGCAAAATGACATTGAGTATCGTTAGATTTATTTCGCGCGGCATCATAATTGGAAGTCTGAGTTATAGGACATTAGAATATGTAATTGTGTTATTTATATGTAGTGATCTTTCTATTATATATTACCGTTGTGTCAAAGAAAATTGAGTAATCATTTAAAATGTTCTCTTAATTTGTGTTTTTTTAAGACCTTAGTTCGTGTTTGTTTGTGGAGAATCTTAGTATTATTTCATTATGTTTTCTTTACCCGCATCAGCTAAGCTGTCTGCTTTCAGGTTGTGCAGTAAGGGTCGAAAAATGGCGTGCAATCACTCGTTCTTAAAACCCGAGTACATTTTATGTGAGTAGCCAACATCTGTTTTCATAACAAAAGATGGGAGTGTGGACACCATCAAAAGAGTCTCCAACTACATCACAAGAAGATCAACCTCTTGTTCCTCTTTCAGCTCCTCTTTCCCTTACTGATAATTTCAATCTTATGATTCAACAATGGAAAATGAGCGAAAGAGCTCGCAAGAGGAAGTTTGCTGAGTTGTCAGAGCTTGACCAGTATCTTGAAGATGTTGTATACAGCACAAGGGGGAGAAGAGGAGGATTTGATGTTTTGGTTTGGTGGAAACAAAACAAGGCCAAGTACCCGACTCTGTCTAGGATGGCTTGTGATGTGTTGGCGTTACCGGTGTCCACCCTTGATTATGATTATGTTTTTGATACTACCGCCGTCAAACTATCCATAGTTCCTTGTCTCCTTCAAGTCTTGAGGCTCTCATCTGTGCCATGGATTGGCTTAAGTAGGACCCCTGCCAAGATTTGTTCTTTCTACCATCTTATGTATGTCTTTTGAGTTTATAATTATGTCTACTAGGATTGGCTTAAGTATAACTAATTTGAGACTTTATTTCTACTATCTTAATTCTTATGCAAGACTTTTGAGTTTATGATTATGTCTACCATGTTTCTTTCTCTTTCCATCTTTCATTTGTTTACAATTCATCTTCTGGTACTGCATAAATACATATAGAACCATGTATTGGTGGAATGGAATGATCCACTACATAGCGTATGTATCTGTAATAGGATGCATGTAGTGTGAATGCAAAGGGAGGATTCCTGACCAGACAATGATATGTTGGACCAAAAACAAATAGTACAATAGACAAAGGGATAGCTAGTGTAACTGGATTGTTATACACTTACACCAAGCAAAACCATATCTGACATATGACATGGATCACATCAGATAATGTCTCAATTGGTTTGACTGGCAAATTCAACTTAGAGATTATAAAGCACTAGAGGATGGTTCTTTGCAAAACATCGGTGGAAACGAGCAATGCCAAAAGCCCCAAACAATATATGGTTAAACTGATGAACAGATTTACCCTTAAAAGATAAATTTATATACTATCAGGAGGCTAAGCACAACCTCACACTTACATAGTACCTTGCTCAACCACATTACATAACAAAGACTCAAGGAGAACTATGTTTCTGAACTATATGTGATACAGACAGGTGAACTCTTATCAGTAATGGCCCTGCTGGCATGGCATTCTGTTTCTATCTTCTTCTGATGTGATCTCATCTAGCTAGCACTAAGCATAAAAAACCACAGCTACTCAAGCTTGAAATGAAAATACACTTCTAAAGTCCCCAATACAGAATCTACATAATCCATAGCTTGCCACCATTGGCCCAGAATTCTAACAAACTACAGTACTAATGATGCTTCCCACTTCAACTTAAATTGTCTCAAATATCTCCATGTAGCGGCTGAATCTTCAACTGCATCCTCCTCCACCTCATTTCTTTTTTCCCATTCCAGTTACAATTGATGCTGCACCCTTTACCTTCAATACCAGCTTTTTGAAGATTCTGATTTTAACTAGACTTCTACGTGGAACTGGCTCTGGCTTCCTTGGGCTGTATTGAGCTTCCATGGTTCTGAATTCTGAGGAAGAGTGTGAGCAACTGCAATATCAGAAGAGGAGAGAAATTTTCAGATTCTCTAAAGAAGGAAAAGGAGAATTAACAGGAAAGCTAAGAAAACATTTGGATAGAAATCATTCACTGTATCTAGACTTGGTAGCTTGAGAGAATTATAAGATGAAGGCTTATAGGATTCTGGTATTAAGAATTTTAACGTTAATTCTGGTGTGAAGGGACACTGTGATCAGTGTCGGAGACTTTTTTTTTTTTTTGGGTAAGCGGGTATAGGACTAACATCGTCCTACCCCGAAAATTTATTGATAAGATAAAAGAAAAGATTACAAAAAGGCTGGTAACTACATCAAACCAAGCCTTGAAAAGAACTTATACAAAGCTTAAAGACTTGCTACAAACCATTGAAAACTAGAACAAAAGAAAACCGAGAGAGAAAGTACATGATAAAAATACATTGGCACCAACATCATCATCGCCTCGTTCATGTACATGATCCCCTGTTGTATTATTCTCAACCTTATACCTCTGTAGACGAAAACTCCTTAATCACATTAACCATAAAGGTCAAACACCACAAATTAAGACTTGAAAGATCCGTTCTAGGCAAGATGTCGCCACATCGACGATGAGTAGACCAACGTACAATTAACCATGACGAATGTAAGGAAATCCATACGAATGAAAGGAATAATTTCAGCAGGAGGAGAAGCATGCCAAATCCAAGATGAAGAGGACATACCTAAATTGGCGAGTCTATCGGCAACAGTGTTCCCTTCACGAAGGACATGAGAACAAAAGAAAGACATTGAACAAGTTCTAGCAACACAGTTATACCACAATGTGCGTAATTGCCACGGAGGGACAAATGACGACTTAGAGAAGCATTCAACCACACTCGTAGAGTCACACTCAAGCCAAACATGTTGCCAGCTGAGCTAAAATGCCAATTCTATCCCAATAATAACAGCCAAAAGCTCAGAGAAAAAAGCATTATGGTGTCCTATGGGAGTGGAAAATCCGCCAATGAAATGACCTTGATAGTCTCGAAAAACACCCCCACAAGCTGCCAGCCCGGGATTTTCTTTAGCAAGACCATCAGTATTAAGCTTAATCCATGAAGACAAAGGAGGATGCCACAAAACTAACCGGATTCTTTTTTGGGCTCTTAAGGTTGGAGTCATCCCATTTTAACAAGCAATTGGGCATCTAAGATACCACATCTAAGATCAGTGTCAGAGACTTGGATCACAATAAAATCAAGAAAATCTAAATCTTCAGAGATTAAATATTACATGTGGTTGTGTTGGAGGGAGCTCATGACATAGATAAGTTAGATCGAAGCAAACAATAGGCTCCATGTAGTGTGAATGCAAAGTGAGGATTCCTGAGTTGGACCAAAGACAAATGTTAGAATAGACAAAGGGATACTGTAACTAGGTTGTTATACCCAAGCAAAACCACATGTGACAAATGACATGGATCACATCAGATGATGTCTTTGTTAATACAAATTAGGTTTGACTGGTGTAATGTGACAAGATTCAACTGCAACCAAGATGAAAGGATTGTTAGAGATTACAGTGTTCCATTTGAAAATGCTTCCACATTTAGGTGCTTCTAGAAAGCAATACATAATGGTTCTTTCCAAAACATCGATTTAAACAAGCAATACCAACAATCTCTAAACAATATAATGTATGATCGAGTTAAATAGATGAACCGATCAGACAGTGTACCCAATATAGTAACCTTGCTAAATACCATATTACATAAACAACCACAGCTACTAAAGCTTGAAATAAAAATGCACTTCTAAAGTCCCCAATCTAAAAAATCCATAGCTTGCCACCAAATCTATAATGGCTTAGAACTCTTACATAACTATAGTACTGATGATGCTTCCCACTTCAACTAAAATGGCCTCGTATATCTGCATGTAGAGACTGACTCTTCAACTGCATCCTCCTCGTTTCTTTTTCCCCATTCCAGTTACAATTGATGCTGCACTCTTTACCTTCAAAAACAACTTTTTGAATATTCTGATTTTAACTAGACCTCTAGGTGGAGGAATTCTTGCTTGAACTGGCTCTGGCTTCCTTGGGCTGTATTGAGCTTCCATGGTTCTGAATTCTGAGGGACAGTGTGAGCAAATGAAGATCAAAAAGGGCTTTGTTTACAAACAGAGTAGAATCAGAAGAAGAAGAAGAAGAAGAAAGGAAATTTTCAGGTTCTCTAAAGAAGGAAAAAGAGAGATTTGGTGAGGGAAGCAAACATGGTGTGCTATATTTATAGCAGAAGGAATGACCAAGTTAGTCAGAAGAGTTCACACATTCACAGTGTGAACTGAAATTTTAAATACATGAGAGAGTGGAAAATTCTGATGTTGGTCTGAGTTTGTGTAGAAAAGGTACCTAGCATACAGCTGGGTTTGTAACTTTCTGCAAAGTCTTATATGATTGTCAGGTACTAACAACTGAAAAGTATGCAGTCAGAGTTGCAAGCAACTCACTTTGCTTTGATGAAATGGTAGTAGCAGTAGCAGGATCAAAATACATCTACAAGTTTTACTTCGTACCCTTTTATACACCCTGCAATTATTTCTTCAATTTCATACACCCTGCAAATATTCTTCTAGAAGCATATATAGGAAGAATGGTGTTACATTTTTATTCTTTTTGTTTTGTGGTAGGATGACTAGGATCAACCTGGATCTTATTATCTTAATGCTATGACCAAGTCATAAACTGCAATTAAACCAAGCAGAGGAACTGATATATATCTCTTTAGTGGCAGGATAGACTCTTAGTGCCATAATTTATGCATAAATGCTAAGTTCTTATAGTTCATGATTTTGAAGGCACCATAATGCTACATGTTATTAATAAGACGTACCCTTTTATGAGAATGCTACTTTTTTTTGTTCTCAAGTTGGTGACTTAGAAGGCACTCTCTATGGAAATAAGGATAATTTGCGACCTTTCAAACCCTTCTGTAGAAGCATAAGAAGAATGTTAATATATTTCCCTCAAAGTGATAAGGTAGTCTACTCATTTGTATATATGTTTTAGTCATGATCATCAAGGGAGAGTCAAAAGTCACCATTTTCCACAAAATTTCATGAATTCATGTGCTCTTCAAGTCGAATATTTTCCATGTCAAATGCTCAACCACTTCATCTTCAATCAAGCTAGACCCCATTGGATTATGACAGTTTCTTAATGTGAAAAGAATGTGAAACCTCATTAGTCCTCAGACAAACAAATGTTGGCATGAGAAGGTATTTGGTTTTGTGGACGAATAATATAGTAAATTTTGATAGTGATATCAAAAATAATAATAACAAGAAAGAAAGAGGGATTACTACTGGTCCTGAAGTCTTAAGTCAATATTTGATTGGATGTGTTTCTACCTGTCCCGAGGTCACGGAACGAGAGGTCGAATCCTTAAGTCCGGGACTGATACATACACAAGTAGTAGCGCGTCAGGAATCGGGACCGGGGTGGCCTAGGTCTTCTACTCTCTGATGCTTAAGTTAGTGTTTAGTAGCTACTTGCAAAGTACGAGAGTGAGAATGAGTTTTTGTGGACTTACCTCTTTTGGGAATTTGTGCCTATTTTATAGGCCAATGTTAGGATCTGCGGCATCAGTCCCCAATGTGGGACTATCTACGGTCCTCTGCAGCACCTCCCCTTTTGGGGGTGTTTTGCCGCCGGAGAATGGGTCTGGCAGGTTGATTGTTGCTTGACCTTCACTCTTTTGATGCCGGTGAAGGGCTCGCCGGTGCTGTCTTGCCCGGAATGATCTCCGGCGACCGGGTAATTGTGTCATATTCTCGGCTTGGCCAAGTATTTTGGCTATGTACTAACAAGTCTCAAATCTGAGAGAACTCTTGGGTGGGGAGTTATTCTCTAGATGTCGAGAATATGTTTTTCCTGGGTGCTAGAGGCATGGTACCAAGTCCCCAAGTCCCCACGCTAGGGCCACGAGGTGACGGGGGAAGGTTCCGAAGGTCTGAAGCGTAACGGTCAGTGCTAGTGGCGTGATAGTTCGTGCTAGCGAACAGAATGGTTCACGCTGGTGGCGTAACCATCCGCGCTAGGGGGCGGAAGGGGTCACGCCGTTCGCACTAGCGGCGTAACAGTTTGCGCTAGCGGGCGGAATGGATCATGCTTATGGCGTAGTGGTCTGCGCTAGTGGCGTGACGGTTTGCACTAGGGGCGTAACAGTTCGCTCTAGCGGGCGGAAGGGGTCACGCTTATGTGCTTTCTTTGTTTTCTTCTCTTAATGCATGTGCGTAGGGGCTTGAGGGCGTCAGAAACATGCGCACAATAGTGTTCGACGTGGCTGTGCCATGACTGTATAGATTGGTAAAGTCTTGGGGGATGTCTATAAATAGGCTTGGGATTTTGGATGAGGGAGTTTGCGTTTCGAAACCGAGAATTTTAGAGCTAAGGGAGCGAGTTGCGATTTGCTGCATAGGTTTTTGGCAAAGATGCAAAATCCAATCTAACGTCCAATTTCATCCTCGATCGAGTGGGTGCAATCGCTCGGCTGTTTGCAACCAGCTTCACTACCACCACGCAAATCCGCTGAATCAAGATATGAACTTGTTGGTTTTTGTTTTATTGTTGGGTTTATGTTTTGGTTATCTGGGGTCGATTGGGATTGTTCGTACGTTTGCGATGTGGGCAGGAATTTTAGAGTAAGGGATGGTTAAGGTTAAGGTAGCGAGTGTCTAACTCGTGAGGATGTAAAGTATGACAGATCTGGTGTGGGTGTCCAGCGAAGAGATTGTGGCTATCTCTAGTTCGCCTGGTTCTGTTTCGAACACCTTGCACTGATGGGAGGAGTTGTTGGATAAGCTTATGGCGGAAATTGGCCTTGATTTAGGGGAAGGTACCCCTGTTACGGATGTCGGGTCTCATGTGTCCTCGTCTGACCCTCTCTCGCAGGAGGTAGAAGATTTTAGCATGGCGAGATCTTGGGAGGAGGATGATTTGTTTTGGGATCCTCCTGGCGAGAGTATGACTTCGCCGAAGACAGAATTTGAGTATTCCTGACGAGGTCTTGCTGCGCCCACTTGGCAGGGGTCTGAAGTTTTGGGACCCGCCGGGCAATTTTACGTTGGTATACGAGTACCAACTGAGATGCGGGTTGACGTTCTCGTTGCCCCCTTTTGTGCAGTACACACTAGCGTGTCTGCATGTCGTCCCAGAAAAAGTTACCCCCAATATGCTAAGGCAGATATTGGGGACGGGAGTGTTGTTTCACCTACTGAAGTAGAAGTTCCCCAATTGTGAGGAGTTTAACTCCTGCTGGCAGATGGGGTGGTGCGCGAAGAATGGCAGTCATGGCTACGTGATAATGAAGTCACGAGGGAAGTTTAAAGTCTTAGTGGAAGACTTGCCCACATTAACAAATGAGATCTATTTGTACGTTTTTTTTTTTTTTTTATAAGGGAATTCTATATGCATATGTTAAAGTTGATGGTGATATATACAGGGTATGGTTTTGATCACAGTAACGACTAGAAGTTCGTGAATAACAAAAGCGATCGAGCTGGCTTGATGGAGGACCCTGCTTGGTGATTCAAAGTGAACTATATATCCGAGTTCCTGATCATTTTAGGGTAAGTTTTTTTTTTTTTTTTGGAGAATCATTTTAGGGTAAGTTGGTTTTAAAAAGAATAGGAATTCGAACATACAATTATAAGGAAATAATAAAAATGGAACAACATTCGAAAATATATATGGTATAAATTAATGAGAAAGCTGGTAATAATTGTTGTTTTGTTTAGGTCTTAGCTAGCTAGGCTACATGTTAATTTGTAATTTACTGATTTGATCATGAACACCTTCAGATTAAGAAGAGATATTGAAGTGCAGCAGTAAAAGTAGTCATTGACTCTCTAGTAAACAAATCAAAGCTTTAGTTACGAGTCATCCTCTAGAAGTAACAATACTTTCTGAAGCTCAGTTTCTCGAGTGTTTGAATGTACGTTCTTGACTGCTCTACGTCTATCTCCATTCAACTGTCCGCCTCGTCCAAGCACAGCTCTTCCAAGCAAGACATCTTCTGCAAAGAGCGGCCCCGGAAATGGTGATTCCGCTGCACCCAACAAGCACCAATTTCTTTAGGGTTTTCGAGCAAGACCCATTTGCAAGAAACCTAACCCTAAATCCATGATCCAGATTCAAATAGAAGAGACTCCTCAACGACCCAATCGCTTCAAGGGTTTCATCTAACACACAGCAATACCCCAAAACCAAATACATCAACTTGTTTTGTGCTTTTCTTAACGGAGTAATAGCTCCCCCACTGTAGCCTCTATTTCTCAATGAAACTCTCGACAATTTAGGGCAGCTATGTGCCAAAGCATACATAACATCATCTCTGGGTTTTCCAAGGTCAATGTTCTTGATTTTGGGACATGTTTGGGCCAAGAACTCGAGGTCATCTCGCTTGATACATTTGGATGTTTCAAATTTCACCAAGTTTGGCAATCTCAATCTGGAAAGTACACGCCGGAGAAACGAGTTGGAGAAGACCAATGGATGTGCGGTTTAGAACTTTAGACCATCCACTCTGCACCGTTGCTTGCAGACCTCGGAGAACGATTTTCTATCATCTGAGTTGGTGACGGCGGAGGATTAAGCCTACTTCGTCGTCACTCAGCCAAGAAACGGAGCTCTTCCTGACTTCCTTGCGGCCATGTTTAGGTTTAGCTTTCTCTTTTCTTTTCAGTCAAGGCGTGCACCACCAATTCTTTGTAGGTGTTTTGGGATTTTTATGGGCCTCTTCTTGGGCTTTATTGATAGAACATTCCCAGTTGGAACATTGAAATTAATACTAATCAGATGCCAAAGAATTTCCGATCAGAAATCGGTTGTTGATTGGAATAGACCGGCATGGCAAGTGCTCGGTAGGACTTACGAGTTCTCAAGCTAGACCTGTTTTTATGCAAATGGTTATTATCTCTTTCGATAACCTCATATATTCAGTCATCGAGACGTCAATATTATTTTAGTTAGAACATTTTCTTTACTCGTTGAGCAAATTAAAAACCACCGAAATAACCACTGGCTGTGCATGAATTTCTGATTTTTAGTCACTCATTCTTATAATTCATGTGTTCTCTCTTGTTCAATTCTAATTTTTATAGGCTTGTTCCACATCTATGTTTTGGAATTTCTACATATTAAGCCATGTTTATATGGTCTAAGAAGTTGCACTCTTAATACTGCTTGGTCTATATTCTCTGTTATCCAAAAGAGCTTTTACTATAAGCTATTATTTGTTTCCGTTGACCTTCTACCAGCTATTAGCGTTGTATTCAAGTTTCTATAGATGCAAAGTTGGTGGAGAATGACTTGAGAAAAGAAACAAGGCTTCCTAGGAAGAATCCTAGATTTAGACTTTTTTTTTCTCTTTTCTTTTAAAAGAGGATCAATAGTGGTTCTCCACTTACCCTCCAGGAGACTCGAACCTGCGACCTAACGGATACAGGTGAAGCAATCCTAGATTTAGACTAAAACCAAAGGGGGTTTCAGAATTCATACCCTCCTAAATTAATAGATTTAATTTCAGTTTTCTTGGTCTTGCATTATACTTATGTAGGAAAAACGTACAATAATAATCTAACAATGCAATTGGATCACATAGTTTTTACAGCTAAGTATTGCATGCCATAACTAGAACGTGTGGGGTTCCCATATACACTCGCAGCCACTTTCACTTTGGTGCAAAGTGTGACATATCAACTCTAAAAATGATCCACTTAACTAGGAACTGGCCGATATATAATTCGATCTAGGCTTATATAATCTAGTGCTGCAAGCTAGTTTAAATAAAGAAGAAATACTTGGATAAGTTGACATCCTATATATGCATGTAGATCTTACTAAATTATACAGCAATCTTTTTGAGGGCCAAATCTGTATAAATTATGATAAAGATGATAAACCACATGCATTACGTGTTTCGAGCTTTGCCCATGGCCATGATTCAGTTCTACTCTCTTCTCAAAACTTCTGATTTGATGAATTTTCAAGAGAAAGATAGAATCTAAGTCAAAGATTTAGTTTCTAGTCCCATATATATTAGGTTTCCCAGGTGTCAATATTGTTTCTAGAAAACTTAATTTGTTTATGAACGTACGTGTGAATGACAAAGGAAAATATCCAAGCAAAAGAACCTGAACGAATATGCAGATGATTATGAACCAAAAACCTAATATAAATCTATTGTCCTCTGTTATCATTGGTGTGCTTTTAAGTTATTGACTATTCACAAATAAGAGATCATGAAGCATTGCTTACATTTATATCAACTAATCAAGCTAAGGTGATGGGTCTAAAGATCGAAGTAAAGGTCGACAAGAGCTTATGTATAATATGTTGTTGTTATACATTAGTCTATATATATATATATATATCGATTTAGCGATTTGATTTGTTTTGTTCGTCTTAGACAGTTCACTGAATTGTACCAATCGGTAACAATAAACTCCGATTGAAATTAATTCAAGCTTCTTTTTCACGTATCTAAAATTGTAGCTAAACCAACACACCAACTCGCTTCTCTGTATTTTGATATCTCACCGAATCACGTTAAAATCACAACGCAGGTAGTAAATCATAATTGAACTTTAAGAAACACATATAATAAATCTCCTTAGAAAAAACAACGCACCACCCTCATTGAGAGTCATCACCAAACATGAACAGAGTTTATAAGAAAATATATAATTCTGGATACATCGTAATAATGAGTTTGTTGATCCATTCCTATTAACAAAATATATTTTAAGCAACTGGCCGACAAAATTGTTCGAATTATTGAACTCCAAAAAAATCAAAAGACGAATTTGCATGCACGTTTAGTATCACGTGGTTAAAACAGATGGCAGTATCGTAAATACGTCCCGTGTTCCGGGTAAGGATCGGGCTAAACTTTAGTAGGAAAGGAGGGGAAGCAGCCACGTCGACTGGAACCTTAAAACCTCGTAACGTTTTGCCGACAAAGTACACCAGAAGCAATTATTTCTTATCTACTCCTAACTTTCCCTATTTGCCACTATTTCCATTAATTATTTCCCACTTGGTACCAAGACTTTTTTATAATGTTATTTTAGTCCGACCTATTCTAGTCCGTTCACTCCAAATAATTGCAAAACGAGGACAAATAATGCTATCATTTTTAAGAGGGTCATCATTGTAAGGGGTTTTAGGGTGTGAATTGGATTGATTTCTACTTAAGAATGTGTACTGTTGTACCTCATTGTGATTATACAAAACATTTTTCTTGATCTAGGAATACAATATTCAACCTTATTTCCTTAAAAGATGAAGAAGACATTGTGTGAGTTGATATTTAAATGATCAATGATTATTATTTTTTCTTTCTTAATCTTATATCTTATAGGTAATAATTAAATCTCCTATGTAGAGTATTACAAAAGAGATTGTGGGTTTGATAGTTAAATCAAACCCCCCTAACTATGAGATAAGCCGTGACGTCTATTGTGTGTGGTTCATGTGATTTATTTAAGATCTTATGAGCACTCTAGCTAGATTTATGAAAACTAAGGTATAATATTACCAGTTTTAATAAAATAGCTATAGATCCAATCCAAAAAATAAACAATATAGGACTTATGCTTTTTTAAACAGGAAACTACGTTTATGATGAGTCTTTATAGATGTTTTTATTTGTTGAAGTTTGTTTTTGTTTATAAGATAATGACTTGCTAACGACATGTGAGTCGACATGCGAGTCGGCTTAAGGACCTCTTATTACGTTACTGAAACTTCAATCATTACACTAAATCAAAATGACACAAACTATTATAAACAGTTCATCAAACATCTTCTCTTGGTATGATTGCATTTTTCTCATTTAACAACATTCTCGATCAGCTAATTTGTAGTAATATAGTACATATTTATTACAATATATATTCTCCGGTGTGTTTATCTATGCAACAATCTATATATATATATATATAGTCATAAAAGTTGGATCTCAAAATCTCTATTCACGAGTAAGGAGCTTATCATATATGGAACCGATTCATATATTGTAGACCGACATTCTCCGTTTCAAGTTAGGAATCCCTAAAACACAAACTCAGTTTCGTTTAAATAGTGAAAATTAGATTTTGGGTTTTGCTAATCGGGTGACGGGTTGGTAATGATACAACATTTTTTTTATGATAAATATAACATGATTTGGTACGTCTAATAGCTAGAATGACTTAGGTGAGGAAACTAAATGTGGTTTAAGGTCATAATCCGCAGGTAAATTTGATTATAAAGATCACAGTACCTAAATATATATACAATACAATTGAACCGCATGGAACGTGTGGGAAGGTGGATTGATTTGAGTGGTAGAGGCAGCATCAAAATCAAGCGGCCGGTGGTGGGTTGCCATTGTGATAGATACTCGTACTCCCTTTAAGATATTTACTTACTGAAAGAGGTAACCTTTGACAGTGTACAAAATTTCCAAAGAAAGAAGCTAGAAAACGAGGATACCAAGCTAATACGTTGTTTTTAAGTTTTTAAGGTTTAAAGAGCCCGAAGGGGCAGCAACTATTACCGGATAAGGAAAGGTTCGTCCTACATGCGTGGCCGGAAAACTGGACGCCAATCATTCTGGCTATTCAGCTGTCAACGTTGGGATTGGGAGATCGTACGGCCCAGATTCGGTCGACGTCGTCGTCGTCTTCTTCATGCGTCGAGTATTAGTGGTTGTTTCTGGGCGGATGAGTTGATAGATGGGTGGGTTATTATTAATTAGGGTTTATAAAAAGGGCAGTGACAACTGACAACTGATAAGAACCTCAGAGAGGGTAGAGTCGTGTCTCCATTAGGTTTCTCTCTCTCTTGGAACTCCAAAGCTGAACATGATCGTGGTTGGCTCTAAAATAGAGAAGAAAATAGGAGGATGCAGTTGCCTTCTCATCCTTTGATGGTAGTGATTATATTTATTCTGCAGATTAAAGAAATAAGCTTTGCTTAGTATAAGCTGTTTCTCATCGTTTGCATTGGAGATTGACAATCCTGCAGCAGCTAAAGTCTACAACCAAACCCTTGAGTTTGACGAAAGGAATTATTATTTTTTGACTAGTAACCAACATTATTCAAGCTGCTGCAAATATTACACAAAAACACAAAGTCTCTCAAGGGTTACAAAGAAAGTCTCTCAAGGGTTACAAACTCAAAATAGACAACCAACACAAAGAAACAGAGATCTAAAACATTCGATACGAAAGAAGATGTTACCGTACCAACGCAAAAAAGCAGCCGAACAACCAAATCGAAAACGTAGAAGAGAGACCCATGCAAGTTCCAAAATTTCAACCATCAAATTATGAGAAGAACAGAGAATCCAAACATGTCAAGAACAGTGAGGTTATGGATTCTCTGTTTTTGGCAGGTTTGGATTCTCTGTTCTTCTCATAATTTGATGGTTTGAATTTTGGAACTTGCATGGGTCTCTCTTTTGCGCTTTTGATTTGGTTGTTCGGCTGCTTCCTTGCGTTGGTATGGTGGCATCTTCCTCCGTGTCGAATGTTGTAGATCTCTGTTTCATTGTGTTGGTTGTCCATTTTGGGTTTTCTCTGTAATCATTGGGAGGCTTTGTGCCTCTGTGTAATATTTGCAGCTTGAATAAAGTTAGTTACTATTTATCAAAAAAAACTTGAATCGAGAACTTTTAGAGACATGGGCTATATATAGTTATTTTTTGTTTATGTTGTTACATCATATACGTTGAATATCACAAAATTTGTTACAACGATCTGATTACATATCAACTCATGCAGATAATATATTTATATGGAACTTCCCTTATTATACTAGGTATGAAATTACAAACTATAATGCTCGCTACCTAAGTTAAGAATATCTTCAATGTATAAGTGACCATACTTACTTGTCATGGTGCACAACTACAATAAGGTACAACTTCCTAGAGTTTTTGTCACGTCCCGACCTATAATTTTTACCTTTATTACTGGTTTAATGGTAATAAAAATTTTACCGTGTTCGTCATTAAGTGAAAAATATAATTGATCCCCAGAAAGGTGTATGAGACGATTATTTTGTGGGATTATTCTAAGGAAGAAATTTTGACGACAGTAAAAAATGGTAATTTTTGCTAGTAAAAAGTATTTTTTTTGGGTATTATTTTTGGGGTGTTGAATTTTGGATTTGGGTATATTTGGGGTGTTGGACCTGGAGCGGGCCAAGCCCAAATATTTTCTCACTTTTTTCTCTCCCGCTCGCGCTCTCTTCCCCGACCCGTTTTTGCCCTGAACTTTCCTGACGCCGTTCGCTGCCGTCCTGCAACCCCAGCCCGCCGCACCGGTCCCAAACGGTCGGTCTCCGACCCAGCTGCCGTTCTAGACCGGTGACAGCCTCCCTAGCGCCGCCGTGAAGGAGGAATCAACGCCGAAAGCCCCGACTGCCGGAAGTTAGTTTTCGCCGGAACTCCTTCCTCCGGGGAAAGACCCCGACAAATTTGTTTTTGTCTCCGCTATCGCCTTTTGTTTTGCTAGCCAATAATCTTTTTCTAGGCCCTGGTGACATAGTGTTTAGATTCATCTCTATGATACGCTCTTCCCTCTCTTGCATTTTTAATTTATCTTTTGGATTATGTTCATCTATTAGTTGGATGTACATAATTTTGTCGAACTTGAACTATTAATGTTTATAACAGAAAAATAAAGTTTTGAGTGCCTTAATGATAACAAAATTGGCTAAATTTTGCAAAGATGATCTATACATTAGTAACTAAAGAATATACGGTAATGATGTGAAAATTTGATTGAAAACTAAGTCTAAAACGGAAATCCGCACCGTTAGAATAAATAAGGACATCCTTAGCCAAGAAAGTTTGCATATACATATATATATATATATATAGGATATAAAGATGATCTCTTTACTTTAAGAATTTGAGGATTTATACTATTTTACATTAATAGATAACTTATTTTAACGATTTCAACTGTTATCCTCTAAATTCATATGCAAGAAACATGTCTATAAAACTTCTTATATATATATATATATAAAAGCTTTCTTGGCTAAGGTCTCTTTATTTATTCTTACGGTGTGAATTTTCACTTTAGGCTTATTTTTCAATTGAATTTTCAAATCTCAATTGTCTAGTCTTTATATACTAATGTACAAATCGTCTATGTAAAATTTCAACCAATTTGATTATCATTAAGACACTCAAAACTGTATTTTTCTGTTATAAACATAATCAGTTAAAGTTCGACAGAATTATGTTTGTATATTAGAATTATCATAAACGTCTATGTCATAAACAATTTAAAAATAAAAAAAAGAGCATTTTTGATATTTCCATGATACGCGACAAGTAATAGTTCTCACTAATTTATGATATTCCTCGTAATATGTTGGAACTACACAATCAACAATAATACAGTACAGAGTAAGAAACCTTCCAAACAACTTTAGAAGCAAGAAGAAGGACGAAAGCTATTTGACCTGACTAGCCCGCCAACCGGCAAACTAAAGTCCGCACAGGCCTTGATTATTCTGACCTTTAAACACATCTCATTGGCTACCACTATATCTCTTTATCCCAGAGACTAATTGCGACCGTATATGATCCAGCTGAACCAAGGACGAGCAATTAACAAGGTGAGCAAGAAAACGCACAGTAAAAAAATGTCAGGCAACTTTAAACGTACATTTCCCACATGAAAATTAGGGTATATTTCTGACGATCAGTACCATGAAAAATTGACAACACCATTTATTTTCACATTTAAACGAAGACTGAACCAACCAGAATGGGGGGGGGGGGGGGGGGGTTAAGTTCATCTGAAATTTAACTTTTGGTTCAGAGAGTTTGGTTGGAAATTCTTGACCATCTATGTATGTATGTGGAGATACACGTCGTGTACTGAAGATACTCTCCTCTCTGGTATGTGTGTGGTCTTTTGTTAGTAAAATAAGAGAAAGAAGCAGCTGGAAAAGAGATTAGGGAGATAACAGTGCTTTTGCAAAACCGTCGGTGCTCTGTTCATCGTCCGACGTCGACCAAAAACAGAATACTATAACAGACAAATTACTAGGAATTTAACCGTCAACCAAAAAACCACTTATGTCACTCTTCTTGTACATTTTGTAAATGAATCAAGACGTGAGGACAACACCGGCCATCTATAAGCTACATGTGAAAAACATCCATTTTACATTCACATTAGCATGCATAGAGAGAGTACATCCAAAAACATCGGTATACATGATTGCTAGTTTTCATCACGTATATTTTCTTTTCTTTGTTGTGTGGGAAGGGAAGCCTTGTACCTTAGCTACTTTTTAGTGTTTAGGTGATTACCAAGCCCCAACTGTTTGGATTTATTGAATCCCTCTAATTCATGGGACCAATATTAAATGGTAACACACATGACATACAAAAACGATAGATTATAAATCCGTGGTCCTCCTTTGCGAAATGTTCAACAACATGTGGTTTTACGTACACATAGTCTAAGTATTGCCTATCATCATTTATTTTTTTTGCTCCCACTGTTTTTCGGTCATCCAGTTTGACAACTCCGTCCATATCCTTGGAGGTTTTGGACCAATTTCCTCTTGCCATTTGCTTTCTCAGGGTCCCACCAAAGATATGAGTATCTTCGTTTTTTTTTTTTTTTTTTTTTCTGGGTTAGAGTATGATACGACACATCGAGTAGTGAGAATTCACGTAGAGGGGATTGACCGTCCTAACAATGTTGAATGCGGCCACTGGCAAATTAAGTATTCGGATTCGTGTTGACCTATGACCATTTCCAATTAAGGAAATATCTCTCTCTTTAACAATGACACATAGCCTTTTCACCCTCTCTTCCTTCATATTTTCACCGTCTCCTAGGAAACCAGCTAAACATTCCTTTTCTGTGAATCTGAATTCTGGGTCAGGTTGATGTTAATGGGGGGTTTTTTACTATGTTGGAGAGGTGCAGTGACTTTTGCTTCCGAAATCAAGCTCTCGCATTCTGCAATGAAATGGTTTCACTTATGCAGAAAAATCCAGAATGCCAACACACTTTTCTTTGCTATATTAAAAACCCAGAACAATTGACATTGCCTATAATTAGTGTCATAATGGATGGTGGTACTGTTCTATTTCATTGAATATCCACGTTATTTTTTTAGTTTCGAATAAAAAATAAACGCTTATTTTCTCAATTCATTTATATTACTCGAATAGTTCACATATGCATTTGACACTTGAGTAATTTAAAATGAACCGAAATTAGTATGGATGGATGAATTCATTAAGAAATCTACCATGCATTCAAGTTCATATGCCTAGAGTGGAATACAAGCATTTTAATATTATGCATCCACTCCAACAATCAATCCAGCATCTTTACGGTGTTTTCATGCTTTTAGGTTAGGTCAAGTCACTTCACTCAATTAGCACTAATCCCACAACTACCTAACTAATTAGTGAAAAACAACTGGGGTAGATTAGAGCTAAACAGAGGGAGAGAGAATGAGTTTACCTCTTAACTTCCTTAAACCCTCTTTGTCTCCTAGCAATAATCACAATGTAGATGAAAATGATTCAAGCAGAGAAACAACATCAAAACACAACAAGAAGGCCCCCTGTAAATATATAATAATGCAAAAGTGGAACACAAACAAGTGTAACAGCTCCTCTCTATTCCTTCACAGCTAACACGTCCCCCTCTTCTTCCCCATATCTCTCCTTTTAGCCTTCACTTTCTTGTTCCAGTTTCTCATCCCTGAAATTGGTCTCCGCAACTTGGTTCTGGATTTCGAAGATTCTAACGATCAAAGCTCAACAAAGGTGGCAGATATGTTGGATCTTAACGTTGATATCGTTAGCTCTACCATTGATCAATCCAGTTACCAGGAAAAGAGCAGTGCTTTGGAGGCCGAGAAGCTCAGAGAAGATTCGGGAACATCAGAATCCTCTGTGGTCAATGCAGAGGAGGACTCCCACTCCAACAACACCTCCCCATTCATCTTTGACATCTTGAAGAAAGACAAACATGGTCTTTGCAACAACAGAGAGGACCAGATTGTCCCCTCGCAGGAATTTGCTACAAAGTCGCTGTTTCCGGTGACCGGAGACGGCGGAGGAGGAGAGTTGGGAGTGTTGGCCTCGTCGAATACGACATCGAGACCTCAGTGGCTGAACTTGTCGTTTGCTGAGTTGGGCGGGCAGGCTGAGCTGAAAGTTGTGCAGCAGAAACAGCAGCAGGCCCGGAAAAGCCGCCGGGGGCCGAGATCTCGGAGCTCTCAGTACCGGGGAGTTACGTTTTACCGGAGGACCGGCCGGTGGGAATCGCATATATGGTTAGTGTATACAAAAGTTATATGTATATTTATAGTATTATCTATACAACCTTCTACAACTCTGTTCTCATCATTCAATTTCATTGTGGTATACAAGAAGTTTCTTATGCTTAATTGGTTACTAATTATGTATAATGATCTTTCTTTTTATTTTCTTTTCTATAGGGATTGTGGGAAGCAAGTTTATTTAGGTAAGTATGATCACACCATTTTCTAAATAGAAACTTGGGTTATGTGTTGAGGGGTTGAATCTAACTTGAATCGGGTTTTGTTTTGGTTTTTGTTGTATAGGTGGATTTGACACTGCTCATTCTGCAGCCAAGTGAGTATCTATGCTGATAAATTTAGATTTTTGGATGACTATGTTCTCTTTGTGCTTAGTTTAGTTCAATTTTGCTAACTTGGGCCTGATGATTTCAGAGCATATGATCGAGCTGCAATCAAGTTTCGAGGAGTTGATGCTGATATCAATTTTGTGCTAAGCGATTATGAGGAAGATTTGAAACAGGTATAGAATGTTAGTCATTTTTTTTGGGGGGTTATGGATTCCATTCAAGCTTGTACTAATCTTATGTACTATGAATGTTTGGCAGATGAGGCATCTGAACAAAGTAGAATTCGTGCATGTGCTTCGTCGCCAGAGCAATGGAGCCTCTCGTGGGAACTCTAAGTTCAGAGGAGTTGCGGCAGCGGCTGCTACTGCCGATGCCGTGCCCAAAATTGGTCCATTCGAAGTTCATATGGGACAATTAATTCCTGGAAATAAGTGAAAACCAAAACTACCCCACTTTAACTGATGCTAAATTTCAGCCACATTTGTTGTCTTTTGCATGCTCAATTTTATTGGTTCTTGGAATTCAGGTTGATCAAAGGTAATGGAAGGGAAGGACTTAGCAACTTTGATCCTAGTATTTATGAAGGGGAGGTAGTAGTAGGTGCCAGTACTGAAGGTAATCCTAAATGAAACCGATGTCTGTACTCTCTCATTATGACCTATTCATATATAGAATTGGTACAAATAATTTGGTACTGCTGTAAATGCAGGCAGTGGTCACAATCTTGATCTGAGCCTTGGGATCTCTCAGCCTTCTACAGGCCAAAAGAGGAAAGCCTTTGAAATACTTAGCAAAGAGAGGCCAATGGTAAATCTTATTCTCCAAGTTTTACTTTAGAATTTATGCATTCATGTTATTTCTATTTTCATTTGTCAAGGATATTTTTCGGAATGCATGAAGCTAGTGACTTGAGACAGTCATTTGTGTGCAGATTCGTGTTATATCATATTGCTGATGAGTTGTGCCTAATTTTACAGGTTAATGGCTCTGCTTCTGCAGCTGGGGGACAACCACTCCATGCCCTAGCAATGCTATCCAAACATCCTGCCTTGTATCCTGAGATATATCCGGGTTTCTTACAAAAAACTGAGGTACTACTCGAAATTCCATATTGTATCAGGAATAGGTGAATATGCATGCACACTGCTATTGCTTGAGAGAGTTTGAAAACTAGCCTTCTGTGCCTCCACTAAATCATATGCCATTTACCCCATTTTTCTAGCTAGGATTGAAAATATAACCATTAGGCAGTGTTCCAACTCACTCCATGAGTAGTGTGTGAATCTCATCAAGTAGTGCTTAAACTTCAGCAATTAGTGCTTGAATGCAAATGAGTCTATTTCATGTTGTTTGCAGGATCGGAACCCCTAATCTGGTCAAATTCTTAAGGTAGGACCAAAAAGGTGAAATATTTGCTTGAATAGTGTAGGATTAGGCACCTTCTTATAGGGTACCCTTCTTACACTTTCCCACTTTGAATGCATATTCTCACTAGATTGAATGTAGCAGTAGTAGTGCTTCTGAGATCAGTCTCCAATCATGTTTATAGTTCATCTATAATGCCATGATGTCATAGAACATGAAATTAAGGTAGATAGTCATGATAGGATTTCCTACACGTCAGTGAAATAATCCAGTTGACCATTTTGCTTTGTAAAATACAATATGAGTTATGCAGCACAATTGAACTATACGCTGATCAAACTTCTTTGATGGCAGGAAATGGCAACAGATCATCATAAGAGAATCCAAGCGGTTTCTTCACCGAGGTTTTCAAACTGGGCATGGCAAATGAATGGAAACAACAACAATGTTACTCCAGTGCCCGTCTTCTCTATTGCAGCATCATCAGGATTCTCATCTTCCATAACTACCGTACCTCCATCAGCCACTAACCACCTTCCACCGATTCTCCAAGACAGTTCGACTTACAATCAGCGCCTCCCTTTTCCCACCAGTTTGTAGGTTGTTCTTTAGAGAAAAGGCAGAACTTGACTAAACATTAGTCTGTAATGTGCAGCAGTACTGCTTTATCTTTGGATGTGTATCATATTATCAAATATATATATAGAGTGCTCTTAACTAACTATTCCTTTGTAAACTGTTGTATATGAGCTTCAGTACAATCAAGTTGTCAATTAAATAAAAAGTGTTGCTATCCTTGCTATTACATATCTAGCCACATTAACTGGGATAACCTTGATGATTGATATACTAATTAGATGCTGGGAAGAATAACATAACAAACCAAATGAGTTAATCTTGCGAGTTCGGATCTCTTCTGAACTCCTATACTAAGCTCAAGACACAAAATGCTTGCCTCCTAACCCTAAATGACAACAATTTGGACATAAGCACAGGATCAAAATTAAACATGTCTGCAGATATTCCTATTTTGGGTGGGAGCACACAAGTCTTTCTATGCTGGACTTCTTTAACTTGTAAGGAAGTAAATTTTTTTGACAGTAAGCTAACTATGTGAAAGCCAGACCTTGTGAGAGAAGGCTTTCATATTAATGTTGCTAAATAATCTGTCATGTTGGGTCAACTTCATCCTATTCAAGTTGCAAGCTGGACATACAGAACTAACAGAAGTGGTAGTTGGATTCTGATGCTCTACCTTTTTTAACCCATACCAGAATCAATGAAAAATTTATTATTTCATATAATTTCTACAGCATAAATAAAATCTAGTTCCCAGTTATTGTGATTTTGATGGCCAGAGCTCTGTCGTTTAGTTGCTCTAGAAACTAGCACAATGTGCATATGAGGTCTATTGATGCTATGAGCAAAATCCAAAACCCAACCTATCCACCCAGTTGGGTTTGCAAAGTTTAGATAAGCCAATCATAGGTAATGTATGCTCGTTCTTTGCTTAATTTTTTCATAACTAGATCATAACAAGAGCGATTCTCGTCATTCTTTCATTTCATTTGTGTTCATAATTAATGGAAACTTTGATAGAAATACACCTAAGCTAGATAGGAAAGAAAGCACCACCAGAAGGAGAAACACACACCAATCAATGAGTGCCAGCTACCAAACAATGGACAGAGAAGAATACAGCAATCATGTGGATGCACTTATTTGATTGGATGTCAACATAATAGAGGAATGAAATATCAGAAGGAGATCTCTATGTTGTGTGTATAATTGAATACTGAAATCTCACATGATGTATGCTCATTTTTAGCTTTATCATTTGTTATCTCCGCCACAAAAAAGAGTTCGACTCTCATCTTTTACTGTTTTGCTGAATCCAGACAAGGTGTGTTCGACTCTCATCTTTTACTGTTTTGCTTCAACTCAATTTGTGTCATGGTGTCCGTAATGGTAAGATGCGTACTGGTTAACAAAACAGAAAGCTCCATATATGACAGAAGTGGAACACTCACCATCCTTCAAGCCATTCAATCTCAGTGAGTGTTAAAAATGCAGCAATCATTAAGTGGATGCACTTGGATATATATAACGTCAATCAATATGGATGAATGTTCTACCCATTATATACAAGTCTTGTGATTGGACAATATTATAAGTCGGGCTAGTGTCACTGTAACATAAATTGTACTCATGTCTCACTGTTATGGGCACAAGATCAAGATTGTTCTTGTCGGTTGGTTAAGTAACCTAACTAGTACACATTGTAGGGCTTTCTTTACGTAGAACCAAATAAATATCGATGTAGCAGGTCTAGTTTCTCCAAGGATATTGGGTTGTGTATGCATGGACTGATGGACTTCATTTTCATCTACATGTTCATCCTGGTACCGGTGACCTAATATGTGTATGTCATCGAGGCCGGGGTAGGTAGCTAGAGCTTCATAATATATGTATAGTGTAAGCACCCAGCAGCAAAATCCATCAATAAAATGAATTTAATTATTGTCGAACATTCTGCTTGCTGATGTTAGTTTCAAGTTTTTGTTTGCTGTTGCTGAATTTTTTCATCATCAGTCTTCAAATTAGTTGGCTTGGAATTTTCTACACATGTCCAGTTCTGCATTGTACTCTACTTGAGATGTATCGATCTGTTGCTAAAGGTGCCATCCACTGCAACGACTGCAACTTCTTTCACGCTTCTCTCAAATGAAACTTGGTCACAGTGATGACACCCAGCACAAGTAGTTTGTCATGTGAAGCCTAAATTTATCCAATACTTGCATGAAAAGAAACATCTTTTCAAAATGTTGATGAACTTAAAATGTCTATCTTTTCCATTTGTGGGTGAGATGAATCACTAACAAAGGACCTCATGGATAATGCCATTAATCTCAATCGAACTGCACCAAGGCATCTTCTTCACACCGAGATCTCTCATTCTCCTCCTCACCTTTGTTACACCTTCCCATCTCTCAGCATCTGCGTAGATGTTGGCCAGAAGCGTGTGATGAGCACTCGAGCCGTTGGACTCAATATCCGTAAATTTTCAATCAGACAACTGTAATGTTCTAGCTTTGGCTCGATTCCATAGTTATGAGAAATTTTTAGATACTATAGGAGGACCACATGACAGTATGACGCGATCAAATATTGACATGTGAATTTATTACAACTAAAATATAAACTAAAGTTTTCTATTTTTTATAAAATGACCTTGATGAGTCTTTGTTGAGTTTGGACTAGGGTTTAAGATTTAGGGTTATAATTTATGGTTATGGTTTAGGGTCTAGAGTTTAGATATTTTATAGTTTAAAATTTAAAAAGCAACAACAAATATAAAATTAGAAAATTTCATATAAGTCTACCTTGACACATTTTCTCCCGCATAAGTCCACCCTAATATTTTTACCCATACAAGTCCACTTTACAAGCTCAATTTTTTTTGTCATGATTATCTTACCCTTCTCTGCCTCTCACCCGTTCATTTGGTTCTCTCTCTCTCTCTCTCTTTCTCTTTCTCTTTCTCTTTCTCTTTCTCTCTCTCTCTCTCTCTCTCTCTCTCTCTCCATTCTGACGCCGCCGCCATGACGAAGCCATCGGCCGCCTCGACGCGACTTCTAGCTCGACTCATCGACGACCTCCGCTTCGGCCTTGATTGCATCTCCCCCGCTTCTGGATTTCAACCACGATTAGGCAGCGATGGTCATCGTCTTCCAACTCTCCCTCTACGATATCACCGGAACCCTACCTTTGCCATCGACGTCAGCCACATCAACACCATATATGAGGTACTTCTACTCCTTAGTCTTTGAATTCGTATCTGATTTGCTCCGATCTGACTGTTTTTGATTGATTTTGGGGGTTTTTGTTGTATGATACTCGCCTGATGACGACGAAGAAGCTCCGGTCTCTCTCTTTTTGATTCGATTCATCTCCGACGAGCTCTCGACCTTGACACGATCCACCTAGATCCATGGCCAGGCGGCTTCCTCGGCGACTTGTACAGGTCTTCTTGGATTTCCTGGTCGTAATCTTCAAATTAATGCCAAGCAGGAGTTGAAATGTCAATAGCCACAACAATAAGTATATGGAAACGGAGCTAGCAGGCACCGTCAACAACAACGTCCAATGTGGAATTGAAGATTTTTCATTCTTTGTATGGCTTGGATGATGGATCTGTAAGGGAGTAGAGTGATGTGTAAGGGAGTAGATGCATCACAGCGGCAGTGCTTATGTATGATAGTATAATTTCAATACTGTGATAGTATATTTATGACACTGCGATAGTACATTTTCGATACTGTGATAGTATATTTTCCTGACACATTGAGTATATTTGGTAATACTTGGTAGTATCTTTTATTGTGCTTAGTAGTAGCTTTTATTACAGATTATGGTAGCCTTTGTTGCTGACAATAGTAGTTTTAATTTATGATGGTAGTAGCTTTTGTTGGTGGTAGTAGTAGTTTTTGTTGCTGATAGTAGTAGTTTTTGTTAGTGACAGTAGTAGCTTTTGTAGTCGGTGATAGTAGCTTTTGTTGTTGGCTGTAGTAGCTTTTCTAGCTACGGATAGTAGCTTTTGTTGTTGGTTGTAGTAGTTTTTTTGTTGGTGACAGTAGCTTTGTTCTACCTTGTAGCAGTTTTTCATATGCTTAATAGTATCTTTTATAACTGGTGGTAGTAGCTTTTTTTGTTGGTGACAGTAGTTTTTGATATGCTCAGTAGTATCTTTTGTAGCTTGTGGTAGTATCTTTTGTGTTCATCGAAAATCTTACAGTAGTAGCTTTTGTAGGCGGTGATAGTAGCTTTTTTAGCTGGTGATAGTAGTTTTTATAGCTGCTGGTAGTAGTTTTTATGACTGGTGGTAGTAGTTGTTGTGTTCGTCGAAAACCTCACAGTAGTAGCTTTTGTAGGCGGTGGTAGTAGCTTTTGTAGCTGGTGGTAGTAGCTTTTGTAGCTGGTGGTAGTAGATTTTGTGTTCGTCGGAAACTTTACAGTAGTAGCTTTTGTAGCTTGTGGTTGTAGTTTTTGTGGCTGGTGGTAGTAGCTTTTGTGTTCATCGGAAACCTCACAGTAGTAGCTTTTGTAGGCGGTGGTAGTAGCTTTTGTAGCTGGTGGTAGTAACTTTTATAGCTGGTAGTAGTAATTTTTGTCATCGTCAGAGGTCGGCCGGAAACCTCGCAGGAGGTCGATCGGAAATATCACCGGAGGTCGGCCGGAAACCTCACCGGAGGTCAGCCATAAATCTTGCCGGAGGTCGGCCAGAGAATGTTCTGAAATGAGAGTGGTTGTTGACTTTTTATACTAGTGACATTCTTGTAAATATAAGGGAGAAAATCTAATTTTTTTTATTGGATGGTAATCTGTAATTATGTTGAACTTTAATACTTAATACAAAACCTTATTTAGACTTGGGTGGACTTATGTGGATAAAAATGTTGGAGTGGATCTATGTGAGAAAAAATGTCTCCAAATGGACTTATATGTAATTGGCCCATATAAAATTGTTTTTAATAAAATAATTAATGTAATTTTACTTTAATAAAACTCATGTGTTAATATTTAATTAAAATATAAAACCACGTCTTACTGTCTCCGTGTTCTCGGTTTCGTTAAAAAATTATTTGTGATTTCTCATGGAGCGGAACAAATTTCCTACATGTTTTTATTTTCCTTTTTCTGTTTTCAACTAATCTAATTTTTAAGTGGTGGACCCCACCTCCGCATAAAACCACGCCCACTCGACCGCCTAGTATCTGGTAGCCCACGTGTTTTCATTTTCCTTTTATTTTTAATTTTTAAATAATCATATTTTTTCTTTCTATTTTTCAGAAATATCAAAAGCGCGCGACGACTTGAGCTTTCTCACTAAGTTGCTATGGCAGCAGAGAAGGCTGAAGAAGACGTGGCGAGATTCCGGTGGAAGCTCCGTGTGCGCCGTCACCTTAAACGAGAAAGGTGTCAGGTGAACACGTTCAAACTAGAGCCTGAAATTTGCTTCCGTTATGGTTTTGTTGAATTGGGTATTGGAGCTTTGTGTTTTGATTTGTGAAGTGAATTTGTCTCTGGGTTTCACAAGAGGAAGAAGAAAGAAGAGGTTAGCCTTTTCTGATATACATATAAAGTGTGGTTGTTTCTTTTGAGATTGAGTTACAGCTTAATTGATTAAGAAAACTATGAAATTTTGATTGGTTATAAGAATTCTATAATGCTGGGTGGACTCTACATAATCGGAAAAAGTTATATAGCCATATAGGCTCTCTTTAATGTCCAGGGAACGAGGAGTATTGCCAACATTGCTGTTGCATTGGAGAATGGGTAACGCTGTGAATCTTCGTCTCTGAGTTTAATAGGTTTTATGAACAGTTTTCGTGCAGACATCGTGAGGCGGAGCCAGGATTTAAAACTAACAGGGCCGACCAAGTTGGGGGTGCCATCACATGAGATAGACTGAGATGAAGATCATCTGTATCAGAATAACTGGGGAATGTATGTATATAATTCCAAGTTGGGGGGTGTCAGGGCCATCCAAGGCCTGTGAATGCCTCCGCCCGTGATGGTGTTGATTTAGCTTTGGTATTTCTGTTTTCAGGAAAAAAAAAACAGAACAATTGGTTCATTTGGTACTTTGGTTGGTCAAAACTGTTTGTCTTGAGGAGTAGTTATAATCTCCATTGATTAATCCTGCTCTGAAATTAATCAACTTCCATATAGCTTCTGTTCACCAAAAATCTACAATCTTCACCAAAATTGCACCCAAAAGAGAGAATCTTGAAGTAAATGGCAGATGCTGCTCAAAACCTAGGTAATCAATTTCTTCATATATGTTTCCTTTATGGTGAAGTATGAATCTTTGTTATTTGTGTGCAAAGTGCTGAGAGATTGTGAATTGCACTGTCTCAGTGCAGGAGAAAATCATTGTAACCAACAAACATGGTGAAAAGCCTGTGGACTTATTAGTTATTACATGACACTGATTCTGGGAAAATTGTGATCCTATCCCATGGTTTTACAGCCACAAGGTTGGTCTTTTCTTCAAATTTTTAAAAAAGTTCTAGCTTGGTCAGGATAAAATTTTATTTATATTTTTAGTTATATCTCTGTAATATATGACTATATTCTAATTATCTATGATGAAATTTAGATATTTGGATATATCTCTTGATTTCCAGGAAGACCCTATTATGATGAACCTTGCTGTTGCATTGGAATATGAAGGAATTAGTTCCTTTCGTTTTGATTTTTCTGGAAGTGGGTGAGTGCTAAGAAGTGTAAACTCTTGAATAATAGGTTCTGTGAAGAAATGAAGTTGTTGTTTACGGAACTCTTGAACCTTGTAGCCGTAAGTGTGCCCCCAAATTTAGCTGGCAATCTTGTTATGATGAAGTAAAAGAACAGTCTTGGTAAACTTACATCTTGAAGTTACAGTGATGTTGATTTAGCTGTGTTAATTTGAGTTTGCAGGGAAAATGAAGGCATCTTTGAGTATGGTAATTATAGGAAGGAAACTGATGACTCACATTTTGTAGTTGAACACTTCTCAGGGACAAGCCATGTGGCAAGTGTAATTTTGGGGCACAGCAAAGGTGCGTTGGTTGGTTTCCATTATCAATATGTAAAATCTTTCTATTAGGAATGGAGGAAAGCACTAATAGAAAGTTCGGAATAAGACTCATTTTATAGTCTGGATAATACGTTAACTTTAGGTCTTTATGGTCTTAGCAGCTTAGTTGTCACCACAGTTATTGTTGATAGATCAATTGCTGTTGATATTGGGTATGACCACCATATAAAAACACAGTATTTATGTAGCATGTGATAAAAAATGTGCTATGAAATGTTACAGGAGGTGATGTAGTGCTTCTGTATGCTTCCAAGTATCATGACATCCTACTGTTGTCAATGTTTCTGGACGTTATGATCTGAAGAAAGGCATTGCAGAACGCTTGGGGAAAGACTTTATGGAAATGATCAAGGAAGGCTTCCTTGATATCCAGAATAACACTGGTAACTTCTAATTCTTCATTCCTTGTGTTTCCAGACATTCAAATCTAAGACTAGATCTAGCCGGAATGGATAAGTATATTAATATAAACCTTTCAGTTACTGTGGTTTGTCTTCAGTTAGTTTGTGGATACTAAAATCATCCACAATGCTAAGCATGTCTAAGGTCCCCAGATTATTGCCTAAGAATCCATATGTTTCTTGAGCATCACTGTGATCACTTGTCAACGAATGATGATGAGCCAGCTTACCTTTTATCCCTTTGTATTCATATGACAGCGATCACTTTAGCAATACTATTGATTATTAGATTTAACAATTGCAAGTCAAAATTTGTACCATAATAGACAAAACTATCATCCACATATATCCTGTGCTTGTAGGAGGTGTTGCTTTTCGTGTGACTGAAGAAAGTTTGATGGATCGCCTTAGTACTGACATGCATGAAGCATGCCTTCAGATTGGCAAAGAATGCCACTATGCCAGTAAGAAATTTGTAATCAAACCTGTTTTCTTTCATTGCTTTGTCTTCCTTTGTTTCTGCATGACCTAGTTTATTGTACGTACAGGGTGTTGACGGTCCATGGATCTGATGATGAGGTCATCCCTGTGGATGATTCAGTGGACTTTTCCAAGATGATACCTAACCACAAATTGTCAGCTGTGTTACTGATCATTAGTGTCAAGGTTCTGTTTCAAGTAGTTTTGTATGAGAAGGATTATGATTTTGCATTTGTTCTTAATCTCTTGCATTGATGAACTTGTATTGAATTGCTGCTTTATGCACTTGTTACCAGGGGTCTTGGCCTCTTTTGTGCTGCTTGGATTTTTTGGGCTTATACTACACTGTTCATCCTTCAATAGCAATGGCCCACGCATGGCTGGCTGCCAGAACTGTTGTTATGGATGGGGAATATTGGATTGTTTCCCTGCGTCTATGGAGGCATGCTGTGCCCTGGTTATTGTATTGTTGTCATCTTTGCAATTTTTGGCATAGCTTATGGTTTTCTGGCTGCTACTATGGCTATTCAGAGAATCTGACAGAGACATTACCATATCTTGACCAAGAGGGAACTCACGAAGGTTAGTTGCACACAGCGATTAGCTTTCCATGATCTTAGAAGAAATTTTATAATCTGAAAACTACTTTGGATAATGTATCATTCCGGAAACTAAGAGTTCTTATAATTGCATTTTGCAGGAGTACATAGTGGAGGATGTTCATGGTTTTTATACCCCACCAAAGTTGGATCCCAACATGAAGAGCGTCTGAAAATGCTCAAGGCGTTTCAAATTGCCTTTTGAGTGTTCAATCGCTCTAATTTACTATATATATATTTTCTGTCCACTGTTCACATAACGCGTTTCACTGTTCATAACACTGTTCATAAAGCACTGTTCACATAACTGAATTCACTGTTCATAAGCACTGTTCACAGTGTTTCTTGACATCTGAATTTTTTTTTTTTTTTTTTTTTTTGGGATTGGGTTTGATCTAACATTAATTAAAACGTAATTAAGTCTGTTCATTCTATTGAATTGGGTCTATGAGCGTTAGGACTAAAACATCAAAATTTTGCATAATGATGTCTTTTTTCCCTCTCTTTATACTAATGTTCTCTCTTTTTGTCACTATTTATCTTTGATTTTCATGAAAATAAATGATAAACTGAATTTAAATATAACGAAGTATAGGATTTAAATATGGTGAGTATTCGATATCTTTTGGATGTGTTTTGGTCATGTTTTCATTTTAACCAAAAAGAATTGGGTCTTTAGCTTCTTACTTTTTGTTTTAAGTTAGGATTATATTGTTTGCTTTTACATTCTCAGTTCAATAGATAAACTTTAGGTACGTGAGAATGTATATAAAGAGTTAATATGTGTCTATAATTACATGTTGGTGTTTTTGCGAAAGCTCTGAGATTTGAAGAGGAATTTTATTGCCGTCAATGTGGAGAGTCATAATGTAAGCAGCTTCAAATGGGAGATCTAAAAAATTAGCGTCTTATCACTTTTTGATTACTATTTGCTTCGTGACAACTGCAAATTATTTTAGATTTATCTATATCATTTTGTTCTTGCTTTTCTCTAGGTTTTCATTTGAAGATTATCTTTCAGTCATATTTATGTTTATCTGTTTTACATACTGCTTTACATAGCTGAGTAGTGTTTGTTTGTTTATTTTTTTTTTCTTTGAAATCCCCACTGAGATGCTGTAATATTGAATTTCAGGTTAGAGTTTTCACTAGAATTGATGTCGTCCAATTTAAAATAGTAAAATACACAAAAATCAATTTAACATATATCTATTTTCCGTACATGCACTGTTCATAAAACTGTTCACGTGAACAGTGTTGGGCCTGGGTGTTTGGTTTTTTTTTTAATTGTAAAAGATGTTTATACAATTGAGACTTTTATAATGATAAAAAGATCTCACCCGAAATCGTTAATTTGCAGCTACCTAAGGTCCTCAAGTTGATAAGAAGATCTCACCATAATTTGAATTTAGGGGATATTCAGACATAACTCAGACTTGAGTGTTTTTTGACCAGCCATTAGAAATAGTATTAGATTTTTTTTTTGTTAAAATATAAACAATAAGTTGTGGATATGACATTTGATAGTTTTTATCTCCAGTGAAAATGTTTATGAATTTGTTTGATATCTTGCATAAATAAATATAAAACTGGAAAATAAATACAATATTGACTCATCAAATTCTTGAGAAAAAATTACAACAATCCAAAAATGGTCATAAGAACTCTTGCAGAAAGATCTAAATACTGCAAATAAAACAGAGGTAAAGTCTTTATGTATGTTTACTGTAGGAAATTATCGGTTTTGAGATTTATGTAGAGTTTGATTATTCAAAATGAAACAGAATGTGGAGTCTTACTAACTATTGGTCTCAATTTTGTTGCTTTTGTGATTGCTTGACTTTCTTTAGTATATATGCACTTTTATTAGTCTTTTCTTATGTTTCCTTCTTTTATATATAGATATGTAGGGTTTCCATTGATTTTCAGTTGAGGTCTCTTGCATTTTGCGATAAGCAAAAGATTGAGTTCTGCTAGAACTTGAAGGACTTTTTGATAAAGTTCATAATTTCATAGATAGACCGGGACTATATGGATTATAAGTTATCATAGAATCTTAAATCTTAAAGGTGTAACACTAGAATGAGAAATACATTTACAACAATATAGAGATGGGGTATTGAGATGACAAATAATTAAAGATACCGAGACAGTAGATAATTGAACATATGAATATAAATTCCTTAATAGATCTCATTTAATTCATTTGCTTTTTTATGTAAACTTAGCTGGTTTTGGTCAAAATGCTAAAGTAGATACCACATATATCAAGAAATTAAAACATATATAACAAGAGGCCATGTGTCCTAGAGTAGTAATGTTTCTTGCCACATATATGGTTTACTCTTTAGTGTGGTTTGTGACAAACATTAAGAATATATAGTAAAATGGGATCATTGCTCTTTGTTTTTTTTTTTTTTTGTTGGGTTTGAATAGCTTACTCAATACAATATACTTTGCATTTGAGTTAATAGTTTTGCACTCGCTTTAATGAAGATATGTCATAGTCTCCTCAAAACATGTATTGGCTTCCAGTAATATATGATTTACATTCACTTTGTATAGTGATCAACGCTGCTAAACTTTCAGTATAATGTATTCACCTGGCTATCAGCATATATGTAGGTAAAAAGGTAGACTAGCATTGTAGATACATACTTTATAATGGGTATAGAGAAGTAAAGAATGAGCATATGTCATTGGATTTAGATTTAGGCTTGCATCATATATATAGGTTAGTTAAACTCAACTAGGTAGTATCACTCTGAAACTCCCAATTGTTTTCCATACATGTATAGAGTGAAACAACATATTGATTCATCATTTTAACTGAACATGATACGATAGTGGCTCTTTTTTTTATTCCTTAGAATGAACTATTTTCAGTAACCATATTCTTAAATTTTTGCTTATTCCATTATGTAGAATACAAATTTTCTTAACAAAAAACCCCGTAGCAACGCACGGGTATCTTTCTAGTGTATCAGAATTTGACATCCGTGAGGTATACTTATATGCTCGGTAACAGTAACATTGGGCAGAGAAGGGAGAGGATAGTTTCCTACTTTTATATGATGTAGATTCGTTGGCTGTGAATGACATGTTTGTTTTGATTTTTAGTACCAGGTTCCGAATGCTACATCCCTTTTTGAACCCTCGTCTTCAGGGAATGATGATGATAGTGAAGTGATCAGGAAAATGAAAGTGATAGTGATCACACTAACACATAAAGAGGTATCAAAATGATTATGAATACAAATAAATATTCATGCGTATGATTCTAGGTAAAAATATTCATGCTTATTGCAACCCAGCCATCCCCTGCATGGAAACAACATCAGTGCATCTATCTATCTCATCCTAGCACAGTGCATTTCTATACCCACCCAACCCGACATAGTAGCTTCATCAAACGCGTCAATTGTTTTAAGTCAACTAACAAGAGAAACATTCTACCTATTGAAAACACTCTTAAGTTTTAACAGTTCGTGATCGGACACATGATTGTTATAACTAAACGAAACAAAAATAATCTTTCCAAAAGAAACAAAAATTGATTCATCATTAATACTGGATTCTTGCTGCACAACTTAGGAAAAAAAATTAAATTAATTGAAACCTTATATATTATTATATAAATAAACAAAAAAACAAACGAAGAGCTCACTCTTATTTGTTCTGAAAAACCCAAGACCCAAAATGCGGCGCGCCATAGACGCTCACCTCAAGGCCATGCGCTTCCTTCATCCACTCTCTCCCTTCTCCTCTTCTCCTTCTCCTTCTCCTTCTCCTTCTTCTCTCTTATCCGTCCGTACATTTCTAACCCTAACCCACCCTCGCGCCGTTTCCAATTCCATCTCCAAAACCCTAATCTTCCACTCAATTTCCACTCCTTCTCACTCGAGCTTCAGCAGCCGCGAAATTGGGCCGATCAGTAGTCTTGGGGTGTTTTCGATACGGTGCGTTTCGACGACGGCGTCGCCGGAGGGCGCGTTGGACTGGAACGAGCCGGTGTCGTGTTCGGAGGTCGGCGAGGGCAGTAAGGGAAGTGTTGATAAAGATGCTAAGCCCAATGTTCTGGTCAGAGCTTACTTCTTTTCCACTAGGTTTGTGATTTTGGGTCTTCAAAGTTGGAAGCTTTTTTTGTTGTTTGTGTTTGGGAATTGCAAATTAGTAGTTGGGTAATGAAATTGGTTTTGGTTAAGTTGGTGGTTGTGGTTTGGTGATTTTGTATGTGTTTGTTAAAATCTAGTGTGGATTTGAGAAGCTTGGTGGAGCAGAACAGGGTGAATTTCATCCCACCCACGTCGAGAATGACCAACTATGTTGTGTTTAAATTTGGGGAGCTAAACAAGTCTAACAATGTAAGTTTTCCATCGTTTTGGCCATGTTTAAGTAGAGCTATTAGGCTGTTTTTAAGGATAGAACATGTTTGTGTGTACTTTATTTAGTTGGAGAATGCTCTATGGCATAACATGTATATGTAGACTCGCTAAGCTTTTGAATAAGTTGGGACATGAAGAGGTTTTGAACATTGTGTGGTTGACTCGTATTATCAATATGAATGGAATGGCTTATTAATCATTCTGTGAAGAGAAAGGTTGTTCATTGTAGCTAAAGTTACTCTTGGACATTGTTTGCACATCATCTAGGCTTCTTATAGGCAGTAGGATGTTGGTTTGTGTATCCTTTTGCAGCTTGTTTTCATGGTTGCCTGCATGTTTGTTGTGAACTAGTTGTACCCTGTTTCTTTTCTTTTCTAAATAAAAATTTGCAACTTTTCAAAAAATATGTAGCTTCTGATGGACTATTAGGTTGTTCCCCTCACTGTTTACCTTCGAGTTATGCTTCACTTCTTAAAGAACCACTTTTGCTCATTTGTAATTCGTTGATACTTATTAGCTCCATGACATGAGTATAATGTGAACTAGTACTCTCTCTAAGACAATGATTGCTCTATTAGCTTGAAACTATAACATTGTTTAACCACTGAAACCCAAATCACCACAGCTGTTGGTAAAAATAAAATTTTATCTTGAAGGACCAGCCAAGCCAACCTAACTAAGCAATATAGGTGTACTGCCTTGTTGTCCTTGCACTGTGTTGAAAATTTAGCAAGATTTTGCTTGTCAAGATTGTTAAAGGTCAAATCCTTTTTTTGCCTAATAGGTTGATTTTAATTCTTTTGTCTTAGTAAAAGGAAATGTAATACTTCTAGTCATCTGGTACCTTTGTTAGCATAATTACTTCCGTAGTGCCTTGAATCTACTTGCTCTGTTGGGCCCAAACTTTACTTTCTGTATGCTTGTAAATCATAAGTTGAATGCATTCTTTGTTTCAGGCATTGGGTCCTAGTTTAAGTGGGAGTGACTGTTGCTACATGGTAGTTTTCCAATATGGGTCCATTGTCTTGTTTAATGTTCGTGAACATGAGATTGATGGGTACTTGAAAATTGTGGAAAAACATGCATCTGGATTGCTACCTGAGATGAGAAAGGACGGTGAGGTTCTATGAATATATTCTTTAGCATGAATGTTGTTAATAGTGTACTGAAATGTTTGAGTTTTAGCTTATTAATCTTTCCTCTCTGTTTATAATTTCAACTAAGTAAGCTTTTAGGAGTATCGTGATATCTGAACCTTTTTGCTCTGAAATCAGAGTATGAGGTGAGAGAGAAGCCAGATTTAGACACATGGATGGAAGGCGGATTGGATTACATAATGTTGCAGCACTTGAATACTGATGGAATTCGTACCATTGGTAGTGTTCTCGGTCAAAGTATTGCACTAGATTACTATGTTCGCCAGGTATTTCCATATAAACTTGTGAATTTCAACTATGTGAAAACATTTCTCATTGATTCAGGCTTTGAAGTTTGTTTGTTCTTTTAGGTTGATGGAATGGTTGCCGAGTTTACTGACATCAATCGTGAAATGGAAACTACTGGAAAATTTAAGATGAAGAGGAAGAAACTTTTTCAGCTAGTGGGGAAAGCAAATTCTAATCTTGCTGATGTGATTCTTAAGCTTGGACTTTTTGAGAGGTAATATATGAACTTAATGGTATTCATCTCCATAGATACTGCCATGGCTGTAGTGAATCAACTTTTGTCACAGTTAATACTTAGCTTTACCGAGCAGCATTTTATCTACATTTATTTCAACATTCAGTTGTGTGGGGATCTCTATCATAAAACTGATTACATTTCAATAAAAGACAAAATCTATGTTAGCGAGGTTATTTGACATGCTGTATGTTTGATCTAACTCGTATGAACTGATTGATTTACAGATCTGACATTGCCTGGAAGGATGCCAAATATGCTCAGATTTGGGAATACCTCAGGGATGAATTTGAATTAACTCAGAGATTTGCAAGTCTTGATTTTAAGTTGAAGTTTGTGGAGGTACAAGAAACTTTATGCTCTCTAGTTTTTACCAAAATCTGAAGAATTGTTTCTCAACTGATAAAGGTGTTGTGGTGACATTCTGTTGTTTCCTTTGCAGCACAATATTCGCTTTCTTCAGGAAATTCTTCAAAACAGGAAATCAGATTTTTTGGAATGGCTCATCATTGCACTAATAGGTGCTGAGATTATGCTCTCTCTTTATGACATTCTCCACAGATCAGCAATTACATCACTTTAGCACTGAAGTTGTGTGAGTGATGCATGAAGTCGAACATATCCTTGTTGAACTGTCCTAGTCTTTGTAAATCTTACAGTATACCTCTAATTTGTTGCGGTTTACACTTGATTTTACCAGTTCAATGTGTATAATTGGGTTGGTCTTATGATTAAGATGATTGCTGATCTTATGATAGCATTATACTCGTGTCATTGTGTAATTATTTTACTTTTGTGGTAAATCATGCTATCATCTCTATTACTGTGGAAGAGGCTACCAGATCACATAGTTGAAACTTGAAAGGAAAATAGGATAAAAAAAAACCAAGTTGATCTCGTAAGTACATATCATTAGGTTTCGTTTGTTTCTGTTCCTTATTCGGGTTTCTCTGAGTTGTATTTCGTCCTCGTTTTGATATATTTTTTAGTTCGACAAAGAACTCATGCGACACTTAGCTCCTCCCTTCCCAAGCTCAGATGTTGAGGACAATGCGATGGAGAATTTGGCAGCTGTGACCAAAACTATGAAATCTGAAACATATGATAACAAACAACACCAAATAGGTACACAAGATTGGAATTGAAGTGATGCCAAAAATTTTCAACCCTCGGTTGTTGATATTAACACGTTTGAGACATTGGATTTGGAGGTGACAAACTGAAGTGCTTTCTTTTATTTCCGCTGTACATTGATGCCTTTCAACAGTACTCCACATCCAGATCAAGGAGACAACGACTACTCAGAGACTTCCTCTTTTCTTTACTTCTGGTTCCTATTCAATAGAGACAGATGATGATAGAATGATGCATGTGTGACGTTATATACTAGAGTATAATTAGTACTCAAACATGCTTTCTATGATGATTTTTGCGGTTTTATATGCAATGTACGCCTTCCATACATATAATTCGACACTTGAAAGTATTAGAGTTGTTGTTTAGTTCAATTTGGTGTAGTACGTGGCATTAGTGTGTTTAGCTTGTAAGTGTTGAGAAAAAAAGAGTGCATTTGGGGTTGGATATATCCCTTGATCTTGAACCTAGACCAGTTCATATGATTTTGTTCTTCATGCGCGCCTTTATATAGGCCGGCATTGGTCTCTTCATGCGCTTCTGCATACGCACATACCATGTATGACAGCAAAGTCAAGCTTCCTCCCTAGCATGTTTCATATGCTCATTCCTCTCCCACCATTCAACATTCAACTAGCTAGCCAGCCTTCCTTTACCGCCTTCCTTTACGTTTGTAAGGTCACCAAAGGAATAGTAAAAATGTGTTCCTCGAGTAGTAATACCTAAAACTAGCACTAAATGGATTAATATTACTGTCTCCAACTAAGTAGCTGGGGACTGACTCAACACTAAATGGAGTGGTCCTGATTTGAGCTCACCACGATTTTTGATATATATATATATATATATATATATATATATATATGTGTGTGTGTGTGTGTGTGTAGGTCTTCAGTGTGTGACAGATAAAGAGGGATAGATACAAAAATCAGTAGAGAGAAAAAGGAGAGAATGAAAGTTGAAGGGAAGCTCTCTACCCAGTCCACATCCAAAGAAGAACAAGGAGAAGTTCATAGGGCATGCGATGAGAATGAAGGTTCAAAAGGAGGCGGATGGACAACATTTCCCTTTGTTATTGGTTGGTTAATTAATCGCCTCTTATCTTCTTGCTCGACTTAACAAATTTTCTTTTAATTCCTTGTTAATTATGCATATAGTTGGTTACATTTCTCATGATATTATTCATCCTTTGTCGAAGCACAGCAACTGTGCTGGGTCTCTCAGTAGCAGGCGGTGGGTGGGCATCGAATTTGATTGTGTTTCTGATAACAAAATTCAATGTGAAGACCATAGCAGCTACAAAGATCAATAACATCATCCTTGGCACCAACAATCTCTTCCCCATCGCCGGAGCATTCATTGCTGATTCCTTCTTCACCTCCTTCTCCGTTGTCGGCTTCTTTTCCTTCATTTCTTTACTGGTAATCGGTCGCGATTCACTTTACCATCCGACGTATTATGTTGTCAATATTAGGTTTCTGTTTATTTATTATAAATAAAGTAACTTATTAAACCTTCATCATCAGGGTATGATCATGTTGACCATAATAGCAACTATCCCTTCCTTGATGCCTTCACCGTGTCCAATTGGCTCACTTATTACATGTCAAGCTCCATCAAAGTTTCAATACTCGGTCCTATATGCTGCATTATCACTAGCTTCACTAGGACTTGGAGGCACCCGCTTTACAATTGCAACCATGGGAGCAGACCAATTCAACAATCCGACCGATCAAGGGGTTTTCTTTAATTGGTATTTTGTGGCATTGTATATGGCCACTGTCTTTAGCGGCACTGCCATCATATATATTCAAGACAACGTGGGATGGGGATTAGGGTTTGGAATTTGCTGCATTGCAAATGGTATTGGATTAGGGGTGTTCTCATTGGGGAAACGATTTTAATAGAAAGTTAAACCAAAGGGTAGCCCATTCTTAAGCATAGCAAGAGTACTGGTTGCAGCAATTTGGAAGATCGAGGAAGATGTCATCAGCAAATTCAACAGAGAATGATTATTATTATGGCACAGGTGTCTTGGCTGACAGTGCTCCACCAACCAAAAGTTTCAGGTCTAATAAAATTATACTTAATTATCAGTTAATTAGTCGATCATATTCTAAATATTCTTATTAATATATATGCAAAAATTTGGTTTTCTTTGGCACATTTCAAAATAGACAAATTCTTTTCTTGCAGATTCCTCAACTGTGCAGCCTTGAAAATTGAAGAAGTGAAACAATTTGAAGGCTCACATGAAAATTCATGGACGCTATGCACTGTGAGAGAAGTGTAAGACCTCAAAGCCCTAATAAAGATCATGCCACTGTGGTCTACTGGCATCTTCCTAAGCACTCCAATAGGCATTTTCAGCAGTCTTACTGTACTCCAAGCCCTAACCATGGATAGACACCTTGGTCCACACTTCAAAATCCCTGCTGCTTCAATCATAGCGTTCAACCTTTTAGCCACAGCCATCACCATCTTCATAATTGACCGCTTCATACTCCTCAAGTACAAGAACCTCACTGGACGAACTCTAACACCAATCAAGCAAATAGGGATTGGACATATTATTAACATTATAGCCCTAATTGCGTCTGCATTAATTGAAAGGAAACGACTTGGAGTGGTAAGAGCACATAGCCTCATGAATCAACCTGGTTCAGCGGTGCCAATGTCCGCCTTTTGGCTTGTGGCGCAACTGTCGCTTATCGGAATCGCTGAGGGATTTCATTTCCCAGGACAAGTTTCATTATGCTATCAAGAATTTCCAAAATCATTGAGAAGTACCTCCACTGCTATGATCTAGTTGTTGATTGGAATCGGATATTATCTTAGCACTGCAGTCACTGATTTGGTAGACAGGACCACGAATTGGCTACCAGATGATATAAATCAAGGAAGGTTGGATAATGTGTTTTGGATGTTGGTAGTGATTTGTGTGGTGAATTTTGGTTACTTCATAACTTGTGCTAAGATCTTTGTATATCAAAACCAAAATGTTGGGAAATAAATTTGCAATGATATATTAAAGTGCAATATTGAAGGTCACTACTTAAGATTCAGGTGCGCGGTCCGATGGATTCCATATATGTAGGACAAAGATAAATTCTTTAATAAGTAGTGATCTTCAGTTAGCTTTAAAGCTAATATAAGGCCAATCTCCTCAATAATATATATTTTAGTTATGTGATCTTAAGGAAAGGAAATGAATATTACAAATGGTAGAAGATAATACAAATGTATATTTATGCATGACTACGGAAAGGAAATGGGTACAAACATCCGAAAAGAAAAACCAACAACAACAATACCGAATCCACAATGTTTTCCACACCAACAAAAGAACAAATTGAAAAGAACGATAATAATAGTAGTAGTATTTATTAGTAACACTCATGCAGCCTTGGCCCTTATGGTGAAGTTGTTGGAGTCTTGTCGCCCTTGTGCACGTACTTCCTCGCCCAAACATGCTTGCCTCTAATGGTGAATTTGGCCTTAGTCTGCCCCTCAAGAACCACCGGAATGGAGGAAGCAGAACGAACCACAAGCTGGGCATACAGTGGGTGCTGAGAAAAGACTTCTTGCATATAGATTGCTTCAATAACATGCCCAAATTTTCTGTCAAAAACAATCAACAAAACCGAGTTAAAATTACATAACCAAAATAATTAACACGGACGATTAATATTGCTCAGATACGAAAAATGAAGCAAGATGGGAAGAGACTGCATGCATACCTAGTGATAAATTCTCTAATTTCATTTTCTGAAATGGGGTACCCTTTAGAAAATGTCAAGAAAATTGTCCTCTCATGGGGCTCAACTTCTTGATCTTCACCTTCAATGTCATCCAAAGTCAGACGGCTCAGAACCTCCTCCATTTCCTTGTTCAAAACCTCGCGCTGAACTGCAAGGTCATAAGGATGAAACAAACCTCCACTCAAGTTCTGAAAAGTTGCGCTACTATTCACTGCCGGGTTCCGAAACTGTGGAGCAGCACTGCTACTAGCACCCATGGTTGGATTGTAAGGGTGGGGAGGAATCAACAAGTCCTGAAACGCTTTCAAGTAAACGTCCTTGAACAGTGCCGAGACGCCTTGCATGATTCCGGTTCGGTTATCATGAAAGAATTTTAGGGTTACACCACTTTTGCTAATGGCTTGGAGAATAGGAATGTCAGTGTTGATGTCAAGATTAGGACGAGGGAACTCGTCGCTCTGAATGCAGACCAAGACCAAAACGGACTCTTCGGCCATGGCATTAAGAAGTGTGTTGGGAAGAGTCATGAGTGTCTTGTACACCAAGTTAAACTCCTTGCCATTGTGCTCTAGCCACATCCACAGCGCCATGACTTGTGCCGACTCGGCAGGGTCACGGCCGAGGCCGAAGACCATTCGGGTGAAGAGCTTGCGGTCAATGGAGTGAAACAGATTGAACTCTTCTCTTGAGACGGGGACATTATCAGAGGGATATGAAAAGAATGCCATTGTTAAGAGATTTGTAATTGTGAATATGGATTTTTTGAAGTTGGCGGGAGGAGTTTGGACTTCTTATATAGATGAAGGAGTGCCATTGGTGGCCTTTGGATGTGACTTTTGGGACTGAAGTGCTGCTTATGAAGGGTTGCCATTGTTGAAGAAATGGAAAAGGTGTTAGGGTCTTGCATACACGACGGTTGAACTCCCATCCCATTTTCGCGGGTTTCATCCTTTAAAAAAAATTAACGACGAGTCGCGTATTGTACCCTCTCGTTCAAGCCTCAAGTAAACGTTCCAAACCAATAATCCTCACCTCTGCCTCGACAAAATGGTCGCGACTATTATTCTCATCATCTTCTTCAGTAATGACCTCCTTTCGCTTTTTTGTACAAGGCCTTTCGCAACCTCTCGCATTCACAAAACCTTGATGAGCAAAGTGTTGCCAAATGCTTAATTAGAGTAAAGGGATCGAGATGAACCTTGTCGATCTGTTGATGATTGGAGTAGTAGTACTACAGTGAGAGGATCCTCAACCGTATATACTCGTGACTTTATGAACTAGTTTTAGGGTTCACTCAAGTCAGGGACCCTTGCTTACCTTTTGCTTCTTTTACTTGTGACAAAAGCTACGTGCTGTTCTTGGTTGATCTAACGAACCACTAATCTAAGATGATTGTTTTCAGTTCATAACCACATTAATCCATGTGAAAATTCCGTCAGTGTTGAAATGTTTGGATGTGAGTAACCTCTAAAATGAATTGGTGACAATCAAATCCAATGTCCTTACAATATATAGGGGACAAGATTGCCTATAATATCAATTCCCCTTGTTCATAACTTCACTGCAATTAAGAAAAACAAGCATTTAAAAACAAAAATAAAAGAAAAACAATGAAGATTGCATAGAAGAGCTGATGACCATTCTAGGGGATTGCAATAGTTGCTGCGACCGTAATTGACAGGTTAACAGAAGCACACCAGCAGCCGATGCTACAAGATTGAGCTTCTTGGTCATATGTTTGTGAAGTAGTGTCAGTTGAGCCAACAAACAGGGTGTTTCTTTTCAGCACTCCATCTAGGCTCTTCATTCAACTCTTCTTTGCATCTGTCTCCACCAATAGCAGCACCGTGACACAGACACTACTGTCCATTCACCGGCAGTTCTTTTTCAAGGTGATCCTTCTTAAAGTTCCGTTATTGACTTGATCAGTGGAGACACTGCATTCATCTTCTTTAATCAATTAGTGGCATGGTGTAGTTTTGAATCAAAGACCTGAAATACTTGACTGCATGAGCTAGCTTTCCAAATATATAAAATGAAGGTACACACAATGTGTTACAGAAGCAAAACAGAAAGCGCCCATTTTACTTGTTTTATCTATCTTTTAACAAATTGGTCAGTTCAGAAAGACTAATAAGTAACCATCTTATGGTGGATCCAGTACATCTTGAAGTAAAGGAGGAAACAGATAAATGAAGAAAGCCAAGATAAGCTTAATTTCTTAGCAGAAACTAGGCAACAATCCTGAACTACTTACCACGGATGTTTATGGAATTAAATAATCTGACAAGTACCTAGTATAGAGCCTCATAATTAACAGAACTCTCCTAAAAAACACATATGGGAAATTCACCTTTCAGTTTGGCACTCATGCAGACTTGGCAGAATATGCCAACAAAATCAAAGCATATAACTTGCTGCAAAGTTGAACTTGTTATGGCAAAAAACTCACCACTATATCAAGAAAGTGAAAGAATTTTGGAACGAAGAAAAAAAACTTGTTAAGAAAAGATACAGCTTCCCAGTGGACATCCCTTAATCTAAACATGAGGTTACCATGCTGAGAATCCAAATCTTCACATTCTTCAAGTGCATTGATAAACATATTGGCCATATGAGGGTGGTTTCAAAATATCAATATAGAAAAGGTCCATAAGTCTCATGAAACTTGCAGGCTGGCAATATCAATATTGTGATGAAGGACATCTAAACAAGCCTTAAGAGTAAAACTAGAAGAGTGATGCAAAAGCTTATTACACCGTACATATCAAGTTCACTCTTCCAATGAACATTACTTACACTAGGGATGTCTACAGAGAGGCTTTTCTACATAACATATGCTGGGTGATCACCCCGTGATATTTTACAAGGGCTGCACATACTAGATAGACATCTGCTTTGGATAATAACTTTTAACAAAAAATAAGCGTATCGGAAACTGACCTTTCATAAGCCAAAAAATTGATCACCTCCTCCAGCATAACAAGGAGCATGGTAGAGGCAACATTCTTACAAGTTGACAGTGAGGCAGCCGTGTATGAATAGTGAGGTGCACAGAGGTATAATAACAGTCCAATTGTCAGTAAGATCCTGGCTAACAAAACCAGGAAGCATCTGCAGTACAGCATCCAAATCCATTCCTTCAATAATTTAAGGGGGTTTCTCCTCAGTGTCTCCTTTGCCTTCCAATATAGAAGAAATCATATCATATCATATTCCTTTTCAGATAGTTAAAATACATATATCGTTAAAGAAAAGTAAAACTAGATCTGGCAAGCATTGTTAGAAGTTAGAACTTCATCTTCCCAACTGGCATTTTGCATAAGCCCTAGTATCTCCAATCAATGAATTAGTTTCAGTACGTGGATCAGGGAAATCTAGATCTCTTGAACTACATATCGTGCAAATACCTAGCTAGTCTTTTATTTTCTTAAAAGATGTACTAACTTTAGACTTTACAAGGACGTACACTTGAAATGCACCACACTACAATATAAGCTTATACATTTGAATACTTTTTCTTTCCAGGGTATATAAAATTCAAAGAGCACCAACCTATATGCAGAGAGTAAACATAAACTGTACATTACAAGTCAGAAAACATGGAATTAAGCACATGGGAAAGTTTTCTGGACACAATCATCAGAAGTAACCTCCTAAACAAAGACCATAAAACTAAGCAGTAAACCAGGGTAAGTTCGGAGCACTAACATCCAGGCACACAATGTTTATAAAATCTAGAGAGCAAGCGCAAGATATTCAAGTCACTAGGAACTCGTTTACAACCAAAGATGTAACAATATATAGTTACACTTACCCAGCACGAGCATCCTTGGGGACAAATTTCCTTGCCCGAACATGCCTGCCATTAATGGAGAATTGGACCTTGCCTTTCGCACCAAGAACTACAGGAATGGAGGAAGCAGAATGTAGCACAAGCCGCGCATACAGAGGTTCCTTAGCTATATGAATTTCATCAATAATCTCCCCAAAATTCCTGTCAAGACAATTAACAAAACAATATGTAACTATCAATGTGCTACTCATAATATCTAGTGACATCATTCATGTTAATTGGTGCATATATACCTAGTGAAGAAGTCTCTGAGCTCATTTTCTGAAAGTGGATACCCTTTAGAAAATGTCAGGAAAATAGTCCTGTCCTGAGAGTGAACCTTAACTACTTCAAGATCATTCACATTCAAACACCTCAAAACCTCCTCCATTTCATCATTCAAATCCTCGCTCTGAACCGCTAGCTCTTGATCAGAAACAAAACCTCTACGTAAATAGTAAAGATTAGCACTATTCAATTGTGGATGCCAATACAATGGCACATTGCCCTGAGCAATTTTCTCAAACAACAAGTCCTCAAACACTTGCAAGCAAACATCTTTAAGCAATGTGATAACTCCACTTGCAATTTCTCCCCGATTTTCATAAAAGAACCCAAGTGTGACACCACTGCTGCTCATGGCTTGCAGCATTGGAATGCCAGGGACAGTGTCCAAATTAGAGAAAGGAGCCACATTGCTCCGAATGCAGTTCAATGCCGAAACCGACTCGTTAGCCATAGAATCAAGAAGGGAGTCAGGTAGAGTCATCAGTGCCTTGTACACCAAGTTAACCTCGCCGCCATAGCGCTCCAGCCACATCCACAGAGCCATGACTTGGGCCGACTCGGTCGGGTCACGACCCAGACCTAACACCAAACGGGTGAAGAGCCTGCGGTCAATGGCGTGGAAGGAATTGAACTCCTGGGTTGAGACAGTAGCATTCAGGGGTTTTAATCTTCTAGCAAAGATTCGTTTTTGCAAAGCAGAAGAGGTATTAGGGTTTCCAGAAGCACCCATTTTCTCAGGGCTTCCAAAGCTTCAATCTTTTTAAGTCTTCTTCAAGAAAAAAGTGCGCAACCCAATGCGCACCAGGTGCTCGACGAAATGCCGCAAAAGAAATCGAGGCTTGAAACCCTCGCCACGTTTCCGAAGAAACCTGCTTTAATCTTCAACTGGGTCGAGAATGCAGCTTAGTTGCAGACCACGGTTTCTTGCAGGAAAGATAACAACTTGGGGAAAAGCGGAGAAGAGATGAAGGCTGCGGTGGCAACGGCTTTAAGGGAGACGAACTGAGAATTTGGACAAGGAAAGTCACGGTCAACTTGGCTCGAGTGCGGCTAATGGGTTTATATATACAGCGGTACTGCGGTAGTGTTCATCGTGTGTGTATATATATATTTTTTGTTTTATATATTATCAAGTTTTATACATAGATTAGACTCCTGGTTCGACAATATCAAATTCAATTATTCAAGCGTGCTTACTATGAGCGCATAATAAACACAGTAGTAGGCTAAATTAAAATAGATTAAATCCCAAGAGTCTAAGATTTAAGCCCAGCCCCAAATCTAAGCGACCCATGGTGCAAACCCGACTAGATAAATTGAACGTCACCGATAGCCCCAATTAGAAACACTAATCCGAGCATCTCCACCCGTCGCCACTATCATGAACGTCGACACGATCAGATCTGCAAGTTGCTTGAGTTTCTTATTTGGGACTTAATGCATGTGCGGTGAGTTTAATCACTCCAAAAGACGGTTAGGCTTGCGATATATAACCCACTTGTGTTTTAAAGAAAAATAAACGAGACTAAGGTTGTGTGATTTAACCTAACTCTCTAAAAAACTTTGTTAGATTACATGATTAGTTGGTTTTTTGGTAGTTTCACCAAAGCACTAGGAGGAAATTTGTCAAAACATGTTTTGCATCAATTACGGGTTACATTTGCGCATGAGTAAGGCCAGGTGCAATGTCTAAGTCTCATTTTCTCTTTTGTACCATTTTCTTACTTTTTGTTAGCTAATTTCTTTTTTCCTCTTACTAAGTTAACTTAGTTACGTCAACTTCCAAAAATCGATTCACGTCACAAACATTGTAAATATCATCTCTTGAAATCACAACTTTCAACGGGTTGTTGTTTGAAACTTGTAAAAATGTAAATCACATGTGTTTTCTAAGTTTCTTTTCACGGTAATTTAGTCGGGTTAAATTTCCCTCAATCCCTTAGGTATGATACTCTACTTTCTCATATATTAAAACTTAACCTCCTTTACTTAAGAATAAATAACATCACACACACATTTGTCTATATTTTAGACGTTAAGTGTGTCAAGACCCGTCCCGAATTTCATCCTGAAACCCGAGATGAGACATGTGGGGACCACCTCCAAGGAAAACTTACCGAAAGACTCGGCAAACTTCCTTTGAAAATGGACAACCCTACTTGACAATGTGTGTTATCATTAGGGTCGTCTACAAATTAGGGCTCAAGGTGATTGCTACTTCCTCATATTCAAATATGAGATGCAGTGGAGGGAGGTTCGAGGTTTTACAGCAAAACTATGTTTTCCCTAGCTTTTTATGACGGACGCACAGCTGCAGGGTACTGAACTGATCCATTCCGATTTGGGTGGAAGTCTTTGATCTCCCACCGATTCTGATGACTAAAGAAGCACTGTATATGGTTGGCGCTGCCTTGGAGAAGATCATCCATCATGAAAACCCCAATCGGCAGTCCCCTTGTATTCTCTCAGCTGACGACAGTCCTTGTTGTGCAACCTCCAAAGGTAGAGATGGTATCCCTTATATGCTCACTGGTAAGAAGAGTGATGCAACGGTTTTGGTGGGAGTTGAACTTAGACAACGTCCCAAGGGACCTGTCGAGATGTTAGAGATTGCACCAGCAGCTCTATTAGATCTCTCTCTCCCTAATTTTGCAGGTTCTCTTATCGTTTCTCCTCCAAAGAAACGAAAGGTACATGGGTAGATGTGTGGGTTAGCATAATAGACCAAAGGTGGAGGAGATCCCTACAGGGAAGGTGTTGATCAATGTCAAGGCTATGAAACAAAAGAATAAGGTACATGAGTCAAACGTACACTTACAATTGAAGGGATACCAGAGTCAATTCCTGGGAAGACATCAACTTCCTCGGATATGGTGGTGATAGGGTTAGGACATGTCCCAGCCCTTTTTGTTTCTGCTATTTCGGTTTTTTAGTTTTCTGCTTGGTTGAATTAACATTGTTAGTTCCTATCTGGAGCGTAATTCTATCCACCACAATAGTTTACTTGGAGAAGCAAACTTCTTTAATTTCATCAGCTATTGATTCATAATGAAATCAATTTTTTCTTCAAAGATGCGGCGTCGTTTCAATGAATCCGTAAAGTATAAAACCCTTCGTCGTTAAACCAAAGCGCGTCAAATACAAACCCATCTCCTTCCTCCATCCCTCAATTTTACCCTTCTCTCTCTATCTCTTGGTCATTTCAATCTTCGAGCTCAGTGGCCGACCCAGCACTCCACCTCCAACTCCCCTAATCCTTATAATCTCTCCAATCAAACCGCCCAAAAACACCCACCACCTGTTCGACGAAATGACCACTGCTCCTCTCAGGTTCTTACTCACCAACGGCGTCGTTTCCGACCCTTCCACCACTCCTCCTGTCACCACCTTCCTCGAGGCCCACCCAGGTACCTCTCTCATGCTTAATGCGCTTACTCTATCGCTCTCTCGAAACCAGTTCTTGAACAGCATTTCCCGCCTTATTTTGCAGGGGCTTACACCACGTCTCGCACTCACAACAACGCCTCATTGCTGTTGTTCTGGGAGAGGCACTTGAAACGGCTCGCGGAGTCCGTGAGGATCTTGTACAATGCCAATACTCAGCTTCTTTTCGGACCCAACAAGACTTTGGTTCCATTACCATCACTGGCGGCTGATTCTCTTTTGCTTCGGTCAAGGGTTGGTGATCTTGTTAATGATTCGATGAACAAAGTGATGCCGGTTGCTTTGGAGGGAAGGAGTGATGGGGAGGAGCTTTCGATTACTACTTTGGTGAGTGGCAATTTGGGGAGATTGGGTGAGAGTGGGGACTTGGAGCTTGACAGAAATGGTGAGGCTCCTGATGTGAGCATTTAAGTTGGAATTTATGTGCCGCCTGTGTTTGGTGTCAGAGGAAACGGCGCACAGTTGGCTGTGGTGGGTCGTGGGAGAGATGTCGCTGCTGCTAAGTACTCATATTGGGTAAGGTCAGTAATCAGTCCTTGCTCGTTCGTGTGACACTTGCTATTCAAGTATGTTGGCTGTTTTAAGTGTTGATTTTCTTGACTTGCAGGATTAGGAAGCCTTTGGAGAGGTTGAGGCCACCCTCAGGGACGGAGCTCTTGTTGTCCAACGATGGTGATAGGATTCTTGAAGGCAGCGTGTCAAACTTCTTTGTGGTCTGCCGAAAGGTGAGAGTTCTAGGTTTAGAAATTTTTTGAGCTATAATGGGTTGACTAAGTTTGAAGGGGACTCAAAGGAGCCTGCTTTGTTAGTCTTTTGTTGGTATGTGAATGACCAAGTTGTATGTCGTATCAGTTATTCCCTGTTATAGCTGAATATTGGGTAACAATGAAGGTTTTTTCAGTTAACCAATGAAGCTAATGTGTTGATTGGTCCAAGTATTATGTTTTCTGTTATAAATTAGTCCTAGACTCCTAGCTATACATAGATATCTGCTTAGGTAATGCAAAACAACTTAGGGTTTTTTTTCAGGAAGACAATGAAGCTAAGGAGCAAACTATCGACTGTTTTGAAGTACAGACAGCTCCTATTAGTGATGGTGTCCTACCAGGAATTATACGCCAACTAGTCATTGAGTAAGCGCTCTCCTACTGTTGAATGCTTGTTTTGGTTCTTTTTCTCTATTTATGTGCTGTATAGGTAGAATGGTATTAGAAATAGGGCAAAAAAAAAAAAAGATTCTCCATTACATATGTTGCCATGAGAGTTTGTTTGCTGGCATCTGATTTTAACATATAGAGAAAGTCGACTTCCTCTAGTGTTCACAGTTTGTGTTCACTGGTTGAAGTGGTTCCTGAACTGGGAATGCGTTTTACTCATCTATTTACGGGGTGAATGGATGGGGAAGTCTGATTAGGGTATCAAGGAGTGCATTGGATGGTTGAAGTCATTTCTTTAAAATTAGGTACTGAAGTTTGTTCTTAGGAATTTTATATGATATCACCTTCCTTTATGTGGTCAGCAAGGTGAATGAAATATGTTACACCCTGAAAGGTATGCCCTGTAGAGTTATTGAACTCTTATGGGTAAACTTGGAGGATTCTGAGTAGTAATATACTAATTAGGTTTGAGTGTATTGAATTCACTTTCTCTGAATGTGTTAGGATCTGTTAGGTTATTGCAACTTCTTGTAATTTTTGCAGAGTATGCTTGAGCAAGGGAATCCCTTTTCGAGAAGTTGCACCACTGTGGTCAGAGCATGAATTTTGGGAAGAGGCATTCATTACAAGTAAATCTCTAATTTCTTTATTCAGTTCCATGCAATACCTTGTTAAGTCAACACATTTTTTCCTCGGGGATGACTATATTTTCACTGTATTAAGGTCTGGTTCTACTGTCGTTAGTAGTTGAAATCTGGTTATGTGCTCATGTTACTAAAATCTGCATTATTTTTGTTAAAAAGAAAAAAATAATACTGCAATCTTAGCTAGTACATGACAGCATAAATCTTTTATGCGAACTTAACCAGTAAGAAAATTTGCTGTAAGGGTTCTAACTCAGTTGCAATTGTTTAAATGCACAAACCTTTTCAGAAATCATCAATTCCTTCTTTTTTTTTCCTGGCTCAACTTCTACATCTAACTGTGTCATTTTTTTGAAATGGAGATGATCATTGGGCTGTCCTATCTTATTAAATTCTTCACTTTTGTTCGAGAAGGGGTGAATTCTACATATAGCATTGTCCAAAAGCCTTTGGTGATATGGCCTCAAGAGAGGCAAAATCAAATTAATCACTGTATTATAAAACAAGAAATTGTTATGCCATTTGATTTCATTATTGTAAATACCATTGAATATTTTTATGATACAATTTATATAATATATTGAATAATTTGTTGTTCCTACATCATACATCTGCATGCATTTTGTATACCAGATGCTTCTTCAAAGCATCTCCAAGTAGTTTGTTTTGACTTTATATTATTTTCTATCTTATTGCAGGTAGCTTAAGACTTATGCAGCATGCGGAGACTGTGTGTGCTCCAAGTTCATGGGAATCACTGCATGGCAACTCTTGGAAGGATATATCATGGAAGGAGAAGCAGTTTAAGGTGTGTGCATCTAAAGCTTTAAGATGTACAATATTGAGCTTGAATTGTATTTTCTATTAATTCTTTTGTTCTGAACGTAATCAGGAGGGTCCTGGGATGGTTACTACAATAATTCAGGTAATATATTCTTCTCTTGCTGCTAAAGTTTTAAGTGTTTCACAATTGAAGAACATGAACTGACCTAAAAATAGCCAGTTCTCTGTGTAAAGTGATGCATGCAACAACTCCAAGTTATAAAATGTTGCATTACCCTGGCCATATAAACCAATATAATGAACGTTCTGGAGGAGTTGAACCATATGTAACATTTTTGGTCTTTTTCTTGGGGTGAACAGAAGGAGATAATGGAAAAGGCAGTTTCAGAAGGATACTCTTTGAGTTGCTTTGCATAGAAAGGTGGAGGGATGGTCTTTCTTGCTGAGCATATTGTGTGTCTTCACTTCGTAAAGGTCTGGAATTATCTCATTTCGGGCAATAAACTTTCCATGATTAGTTTTCACAAGTATCTTGTTGTAATTTGTACAAGTATACAAGATGATTCATTCTGTGCCCACATAGAAATGTTTGATCCTCTTGAGTACGCATGTTTTGTAAAATAGTTTCCTATGCCTTGCGAATAATACTACTGAGTTACTGACATTTACAATTTGCAAAGTATGCTGAGTGACTGTCATACTGTAATGTATGCTTAGTGATCAAGATGAAATGTAAAATATCTGTTTATTTGTTGAAAACACAAACTTCTCCGAGTTACTGCACTCGATTGAGTCTGTATTGATTACTGTTATTTGAAGATATACTTGCATACATACTCAGACTAAGTTTGGCTTGATTGCTCTTATATGAAGACCATGTTGGATTAAGTGATGACCTTAGTTTAGAATTCAACAATGTTATAGGCCTGAATTCATCGACACATCTGGATGGATACCAGATGTTCAGATTCTCACTTCTCGCCGTGTTACTGGATGGATTCCCACTTCATACCAGTAACCATCAGGGACTTGTGATATCCTTGGTAATGAGTATATTTGGAGTCTAATCCTTCCAACTGCCAGAGAACTTCATCGTCTTCATTCAAGTTCCCAATACATGACCGAGTAATATACCATCACTCTAATCCATCCCATGAGATAAACTTCCTTTAACAATGAAACCACTTTCTTTGTGTTCCTTACTCTTGGTTAAAGTTGGGTTGTACATATATCAGTTCATTTTCCCCTTTCTTTCTGTGTCATTGCATAAATGTTCGTTTCCAATTCTTCCTTGGTATATTGTTGCAGTTTGGTAGATGACTATTATGAGGCAGCTTGTGGGACTAGACTGTAAAGACTAGCAGGCAGATTTGGGTAGGAATTTAACCTCACATAATGATATCCTCTCTAGACGCATCTCACTCTGAAAAATTAGATGACACTTCAATTGTGGAATATGTGAGGTAGCATATCTCAAACCCCCAGCCAAACTTGTGAACTTGGTGCTTCTCTTCAAACTTCATCATCTTTGAAGCAAAATAACTCATAATAACTTCTATTTAATAGCACTAATTCGATATTATTCTTACCCCAACCATGACACTAATGAGATTCGAATCCACAACTTTCATGCACTTCTATTTCCAAAATTAGCAAGTATCTTTCCAGTTGAATGAATCGGTGGTCGAAGTGGGGTGGTCTTTCGACTAAACTGAAATTCAGTACGATAATTGTAGATTTTTCATCTGTTTCATTTTGGGTATTGCTATTAACACATCCATTTTTGTTATGAACACTCCATCTATTTTCATATCCACGTATTTTTATTTTATTTACAAATTTGTCACTTAAATTTGATTGATGATTAGTTCTCACTATATAAAGAGTGTGTTAATAGCATCACCCATTTTGTAAATAGGCACACTTCGAAACATATAAAGAAGATGATATGAGATCATGTAAACATTTGTGACATGAACAATGTGTTGCAACCTAGCAATTAAACACATCACATGGTTCATTTTCATACCTTCACGGCTTCAACGATTGATTTCAATGCATAGCATGCCATCCTAAACCTAACCTTGACATTAGTTGCCAAGAAACCAACAAATAAAAAGGAAAATAAAAATTTTACCATTTAACTCAATCAATAACATCAGAGTCAAAATTAAAAAGTAGTACCATTAGACAATGTCAGGTGGTGGTAAGGTAGTACTAACAAATTTCTCATTGTTTAGTCCAAAGGTACTAGGCGTACTATCAGTCAAATTCTAATCCAATTTCCCTCAACTGTTTGTGACCCTAAAAGCAATAATATCCCCTTCTACTTTTAACCTTTGGCGCGACACGACGCCGTTTGAGAGAGAGTTGAGAAGTAAAACACAATTTTTACCACCAGTAAGTTCCCTGTAAATAAACAAAACCCCGAAAACCAAAACCAACGGTGATAAGCATAAAGCCAAAACAAACCTTCTTCCATCATTCCTTCTCGAATCGAATCTCCAGTCGTCAGATTTCTCAACCCAAAACGCGCGAAATACAAATCCACCGCCCTCCCTCCTCCTCCCTTCTCTCTCTTCACAGCTCCAGGCAAATCTCCTCCTTTCTTTCTCTCTCTAACTTCGCCGAAACCTAAACCTAACCTATTCGCAATTTCAATTTTCTCCGATGCGATTTAATTTCTCGTGATTTTGCAGGGGATTAGTGTTTTGTTTTTGATTGTGATAATGGCGGAGGTACCGACAAGCCCGCCGAGCGGTAACGACAGCGGCGGCGAGCAGAGCTCGCAGAACGGGAGCAACAGCAGCGTGAGGGAGCAGGACAGGTACCTCCCAATCGCGAACATCAGCCGGATTATGAAGAAGGCGCTGCCGCAGAACGGAAAGATCGCCAAGGACGCCAAGGACACTGTCCAGGAATGCGTCTCTGAATTCATCAGCTTCGTCACCAGCGAGTAATTTAGTCTCTTTTCATCTCCTTTTGTTTTGTGTTTTCGGTTTCGATTTCGATGAGTTTTGGTGTTGATTTTGGGGTTTTTTGGTGGTTTTAGGGCTAGCGATAAGTGTCAGAAGAAGAAGAGGAAGACGATTAATGGTGATGATTTGCTGTGGGCGATGGCTACGTTAGGGTTTGAGGACTATATTGAGCCGCTCAGGATTTACTAGGCTAGGTACAGGGAGGTAATTACTGTTCATCCCTTTTTCACTTCTGGTGTTTTCTTTCCACCCAGTGATTCGTGTTCGATGTTCGATGAGGTTGTAGTGTTTGATAGTAGCATTTGTATAGTAGATTGTTTAGAATGAAGGAGCCTCAAATGAAATGAGGGGTTTTGTGTATTATGTAGTATCTACAGTTTGGTATACTCCTGATGAGCTTGATCTAACAAATTTTTTGTTCTCTGTTTGATTGGGGTCGCTGCGGTGTTCCAGTTGGAGGTAACCTTCTATGCTTTCAAGTAATTTTATAATAAGCTGCGTGTGAATTGTATGGTTTATATCGTTGTGGATTAGAAATGACTTGTGGTTTATATTGTATGGTTTATAGGGTGATGCAAAGGGTTCTGCGAGGGGTGGAGAAGGATCTGCTAAAGGGAATCCTGTTGGAGCTATGCCTGGGCAAAATTCACAGGTCTGATTCTCTAACCTCTATGAGAATTTTATTTCGCTAAGTAGTTCATACCTACCATAAAATTTTTATTGTCACCTTACTGTGTTATCTTACTTTTATGTACAGTTTGTTCATCAGCCACCTTTGAACTATGTCAGTAGTCAAGTAAGTCTATTTTTCATGCAAACATATGTTTATCTTTTTCAATAACAAGCTAGTGAGCTACTATAGGATGACCCTATTGCCAAGTTGAGTAATATACAGGCTGGCATGGATGAGGGAGAGGGAGATACTACTTTTGTTACTTTATGTTAAGTTGCCCTTTGAAAATTATAGGATTACACCCATAATGTGATGATTTAGTGCTCACGGGAAATTCCGTTCTGTTCCTGTTTGATCATTTGGTCATACCTAGGCTTAGGGGTGCTGGATTGTATTCTTGCTAGATGATTTGGACCCTAAGCCAAATCCTAATAGGATAAATTCTTTGTTCCAACTGGGGTCATAGTCTCAATCTTCTTTGGCTGCTGTTATTCAGGGGGGAGAATCAGAAGTAATATTCGAAGCTAAAACTAGGCAAAGATGTTAGATTATGGCCAACCAATATATATGCATAGGATCACATATACCTGATTGGAACCTTGTTAGACGAGTTACACCTCCAGCTAAATTTTAAGATGAGGAACTCTTGGTTCTAATCAGTATCATTGTTTCAGTCTTCTTTGGTTATTAAGTGTTAAAAGCAGTTGATCGTTTATGAAGGGTGATTAATGAAGGTTTATTTTGAGAGTTAACAAACTTTGGGTGGACCATTCTCTATGGATACCGTACTTTTCACATTATTGGTTAAGCAAATCATTTCACAGATAGAGATTGGTTCATATAACGGTAAAAAGATTCTAGTAATAAAATACTTTGGATTATGTACAGATAGAGATTGGTTCATATAACGGTAAAAAGATTCTAGTAATAAAATACTTTGGATTATGTTTACTTTGGTTCATAACTAGAACAAATTATTTGTTATAATATGTTTGGGGAAAGGATTCGCAGCTAGCAATTTTAGCTACCGTTTAATCTTGTTACGTCATTGATTTATATTCTCTGGTGAGAAAGTCTGAAGTTCTAATTAGTGGTTAAATTGGCTTTGGAAAGTTTCTGAAAATGTTGTTAACATACAGAATATTGTCATCTCTAGTAACATTCCCTACAACGTTATTTCAGAGTAAAGAAAGACAATGAATCGTTTGAAATATTATATGCTTGTTGCAGGTATTAAAAGGTTACAAGGCACTTGAAATGAAAAATGATCTTCTTGGTGCTAACAACCTTTTTGTAGATTTGTTTTTAAATCTAATTTTATGCAGAAAGAAAATGCTTATAAATCGATTGTATTCTTCAAAAGAATGTTCTCTTTACCTTACTAGTTATGATATCATGCAGTATTAGTAGACATGCTTTGACAGTGAAGTTTTGTTCTTTTATATTTGATATTTAGAAAATGAATTCATTTGCTTATTTTTTTCACTCATTTGTAGGAGGACTATTATGTGCCTTTGAACAATATGGGGAATGGAAATTGATGCTTTTCTTTTTGATATGAGGAAGAAGAGAAGACATGGATTTTGGTCAGTGGTCACTTGATCCTAATGATGTGTCCTCAATATCTTGCGATGCAGGCACAGCATTTGGTTGCTCATTCTATGCGAAGCTATGAGTAGAAGTCTTACTTTTATCCTATATCATTTTTAAGAACAACAAAGCGGTAAATTGTTAAGTTGCATTACTGATAGTATCATTGTTGTGAATTTGAGTTAATTTAAAGACACTATATGTTTCCGGGGTCTCTGCTATGATTGGGATAGGAAAGATTTGGGTTGTAGATTTGGCTTTTGGCTATATTTCTAGTTTAGTTGTCTGACCCTGTGTGATGTACTGTTTAATTAATTGTCAATGAAGAACCAAGTGAAGCAAAGAAGATGGAATATAATGCATATTTGTCATGTAACACATTTGGTTTATCCCATTTTTGCTGTTCAACTTTAGCAAGAAGAGGTGAGGGTTGCTTTGCCGTTCAACTTTAGCAAGAAGAGGTGAGAGTTTTGGTGTGGACATGTCTTTTATGTTTGTTTAGGCTGCTACACTTGTGGTTCTTTCGGAAATGGTTGTATGCTTTGCACCTCAAGCAGAGGGTACTAACTAACTACTAACAAAGTTTGTGAAGCTCGTCTTTTCATCTGTTGGATTGGCTCTGAGGGGCTCAGAAATCAAACTTGGAATAGAAATTGTTAATGCAGGTTTTTGGTTGCCTAACCATGACAATTGTCATTTGCTGATCAGATTAGCTAGTTGTCTTGTTGATTGTTTGAATTCTCATACATGTGTAGAAGATACTTTACGTCTCACTAAATGACCCCTTTCTCTAGTGACAAGTTGCGACCTGTCTCCGTATTGTCTCCATTCGCACTGGTTCTTGTACATGTTTTCCTATGTTCATTTTGGATCTCTCCTTCGACTAAGCTGTCCAAAAGGCAGACTGTATTGTAGACGGAGTTGAGCTGTTAACAGTAGTTTCGTGGATTGCATTTGTAAGAGATCGGAGATCGGATATCGTGATAATTGAAGAAATAATATTAGGAATGCAGGTTGGCCAAGATTGCATAAGAAATGTTGGAGGATTTACATTGACAGGTTTATTAGGATAGAAGATAGATCAAGAGCTCGATTTATTTATTTCTCGAGTCTTGTGACGTATATAAGAAGTTATTCAACTTATTATAATTCAAAGTCTGAATAATTGTTATCCAATTACAACATGCCCAACTAGTAGGGAGGAGAGGGTACCAGACACCATCACAAACACTGTCACTAGGACATGCAATGACATCAGGTCCCTAAATTCTCTCATGTCATGCACACAAGCACGTGGCCATCACGTGATGAGTTCGGGGTAGACGTCACGTTAGACGCACGTGACTTGTGATAATGCAGAGGGGAAGAAAGGTGGGCAGTGGCCACATCATAGTGGTTTGGTTTGAGTCTCAAATTTGTGGGGAGAGGGCAAATGAGAACAAGGTAGGGCGCATGAAGCATGAAGTAGTTGGAATAATCTAATGTTCGAGTGTTCCTCCATCCCACTCCTCTCCACGACGTGACCATCATTTCATGCCTGCACGAGGCTGCCAACTCGACCCTTAGCTCACCCAAGCTTCACCCCCTCTCCTACCTCTCATCACACAAGACACCACTAGCAGTTGTGGAGCACATTTCCCCCTCTTGAGCCTCGCTCTTATAATAATCGGAAATTGATCCGACGTAAAGTTACAACTGAGTTTGAGAGTCAGAAAATATAACATATCAAATTATCTGCGAGAAAGTATTATATTATATACAACGTAGGTAGATGGATTTGGAATTGGATTTTCCCATTTTGTGGAGAAATCCAGCAAGAACCTGCTAGTATTTGTAGACCATAATCAATCATGGGGTGGCTGTGCGGCAACTTTTGATTGCTTCTTGCCAGCACGTTATCTTGGTAACATTAACGAACATTGTTGTGTGCTACTGTCACTTCCATACTCTAATAGATTTGAGAGTTCCGCTGATGCCCATTGCCTTCACTCCCGCTGTAAAGAGGAAAAACTTCTTCTTTTTTTCTTGGTTACAAGAGGAATGAGAATTCGAAGAAGCAATTCTCGTGTATGGTTCATTGATTCGTCATTATTACCGAATTTCTGAAGTCCTTGTAAAATTAGAGATATCAGGAAAATGAGAATTCGTCATATGAATGCTCTTAATCATTGGTTGTGCCATCTCCTTTACAGAAGAAGCACAATGCATCGTACAAGATGATCTCCAAGTGATGATGAACAGAATATGACACCCGTCAAGCTATCATGAAAAACAGAGAAAACTGAAAAGGAATCCATGAAGCATATTTGGTGAGGACGGAGGGTACAAGTCCACTCCTCACAGCCTCGGAGGAGGTCCAGCTCACACTAGTGGCACCCATTGTTTATGCCTCTGTCTATTCTTTTTCTATTCGCGAGCTAAGGGACACAGACCAGAAACAAACCGCAGATCCTTTTGTTGGTCAATGGTCAAGGAAGACGTTGTGCTATTACGAAAGTACCCCTCCTGGTAAACAGCTGGCCACGTTATAGCCCACAGAGAAAGAGAGAAAGGAGTGAGGGGTTTTTGAGAGATTCAGTCCATCTGGCGTGACTCCTCTCTCACGTGGCCCCAAATGCTCTGCAGAGAACGAACAGAGCTGCCCAGAACGCCTTGCCTCTGCAGCACCTCAATAATCTCCACGCGCTCAAAGAAATGCTTTTAGTTTTTTCCACACAAAACACTTATCCATGCTTCTAAGTTCTAACAAAAGCACAATTTAGTTAAGCACTTCCAAGATATATAGGGAAAAGCAAATGCTCTTCATAAGTTCAAATAGCAGAAGTACTTCTAAATATACGATTTTTTTACACAATGTTGTTCTTCTTGGATGCGTTTTTGATCTTTCAATGTGATTTTAGTCTTCAGTCGATTTTTAAGTTTTATTAGTCCGTTCAAAGCTCAAGTTGAAGAACATGATACAAAACCATTTAGTTCAAAGGTAACACATGATTTTTGACTATACTATGTGTCCATCATTTTTCCGGTCATGTTTCACATCTAGTTTTTCATGCACCACACCCTAATTTTCTCTATAACATAGACTTACTTCTTCACACGCATATTGAAGCTAGCTAGAATGGTAGTAGGAAGAAAAACGTAGCTCATGTTTCGCCGGATGAAGTGTTTGAGTGAAGGCATGTATAATTTGCCCCCATATGATTGGGGCTCCTTCATTTACGCCTATAATTTGCAGACAAAATGTTCTCTCTTTGCCATAAAATAATCTTAAACCCTTTTTAAGATTAAAAATGATGGAATAATAATTTATCTTATTGATGAACAAAATGATTATTAGTTAGAAATTCATGTCGTTGCATCCACGACTTTGGTGAAAACGATCTTCTTCTTTTTTCACATTGTCCCTTAGCATAATGTAAAATGTTGCTAAAGTTACTTAAGCACGTGATTTTCACATACTCAAAACATTAACCTCAAGAATCTTTGCTTATGTTACTATTCTTGTCTCACAAGTAATCGAGATTTCTTAAAAATTTAATGAACTAAACAATCACAAGTGATCGAGTTTGTAACAGTCTAGCCGTGTGACGTGTTTAACTGTTTATAAAGACGTTGCACGCGGCGCAGGTGATTAGTGGTCCAGGAAGCTAGGCGCATGTATAATGATCCAGTGCGTGAGGGTTTACTAGAGCGACCAGACACCCAGCCTTATTTACCGTATGAGTAATTATTCTCTGTACCTGGAACACCACGTGGCACTGCTAGGTGTTGTACCCGACCAATCATATAACTTAGATTCATGTGAGGACCAGCACGGGGTGGAAAAAAAAAAGAAAAAGTAATTAAATACACCAATCAGAAATAAGAACAAAACACGTGGACCAAGAAGATTAAAGAGGAACATAAAACAGGTGGTGTTCCGTGTATAAATAATAATTTCTCTTATCGTGAGTATTTGCCGACCGTCTTTCTAGGAATGCACGTCATGTACGTAAATCTCGTTACAGACAAAAAAAATTAAAAATTAATGTACAGAACCACCACACAAATCGTACGGCGTTTAGCTGTCCTTCTGAATCAGCCTGTCCTTCCCAACGCGTCCAAGAGCAAGCATAGCATCACGCGCTGGTGATTAGCAACGACTAGCAATAATTATTACCATTATAATTTCTATTTATATGCAAAAAATTACTGAAGCACATGAAAGTTAAAGGGGAAACTAAATAAATTCTGTCACCAAATTATGACTTATTTAAAAGGTTAGTATGCTAGAGTCAAGGTAGGGTCAAAATAGAGCCATGTTCGGAAGGTAGTTTAGTGATAAAATCACATACGTACCCAAATGATAATATGCACTAATAATTTTTGTAATCACCAAAAATTTTATTCTTTCTTTCCAAATGGTGGAAGAGACAAGGAATGTTTTTTTTTTCCATGAATATTGGATTTGAGTATTACAAATTACATCTCGGATAGTCCGATACGTACATTAATCTTGTGTATATGTATTTAAAAGAAATGCGAGTTCATAATGAATGGAATTATAACTAGAATTATGTGTGTTCCATTTTTAAACAATTTAGATTTGTTTCGAGCATTTGACATTACATCTCGATTGAAAATGGTTTTACGCTTGTATAACTTTACATACAACTCAATCGGGTCAAGCATGCACATACTTCATGCACGTCGTAAGTTTAAAATGTATTAATAAGCTTAAAACTCGGAGAGTATCTTTAGTACACGGCGTGTATCTTCACATACATACATAGATGGTCAGGATTAGAAGAAATAATATAGAAGCATAGTGGTCAAACATATGAATTGTTATGAACGGTTAAGATTGTGTCGTGTAAATACACGTCGTGCATACAAGAATTTCCATAAAACTCGGCTCGTAAGTGTAATGTTTCAAGTGGAGTTGAAATTGTTCGAGGCTTCGAGCATTCAGCATTACATCTCGGCTAAAATGTTTTTATGCATGTATAACCTTACAACTCAGTTAAGCATGTAATAATTTCATAAACGTTATAAGTTTTAAATGTATTAAACTTACAACTCGGTTTATAAGTGTAATGTTTCAAGTGGATATGAGTTTACATCTCGCCTCAAGCTTTTTTCCACCCTATATTATTTTATTTATGGCCCAAAGTCTAAAAAGAGAAACAAGAATTATCACCTATAATCAGCGTCCGTTTTGTGCAGAGGTTGATGACAATCTTCACACACTCACACAGTCCTCATCAGGGCTTATCTGTCTGCCTCTCTGTTCTCCTACCAATATTTTATTGCCAGCACCACTCCTCCTCATATACCCTCCCTCTCTTCTCTCCCCCGAAACCTTTGTCTCTCTGCAGCTCACTTCTCCATAGAAAAAACCACATTCAGAGTTTTCATTGGTTTTGCTCCAAATGACAATGAGCAACAACGTTAACCAGTTCGGCGATACGACGTTGACCAAGGTCTTCGTCGGAGGACTTGCCTGGGAGACTCCCAAGGAGGCTCTGAGAGAGCACTTCGACAAGTATGGTGAGATCTTGGAGGCCGTCATCATCTCCGATAAGCTCACCGGCAGATCCAAAGGCTACGGCTTCGTATGTCTTCCTATCTCTTACAAAACTTGATTATATTTGCATGATCCGACTGCCGTTGTCACCCTTTTATTAATTTCTTCATGTATATATATATATATGTATGTATGTTTAGGTCACGTTCAAGGAGGCTGAAGCGGCTAAGAAGGCTTGCGAGGACGCCACGCCGGTCATCAACGACCGCCGTGCCAACTGCAACCTGGCCTCCCTCGGCGCCCGCCGCCCTAGGTCGGCTTCGACTACCACCCCTCCTCCTCAACGAGGTATTGAACATACCACATTGTAAACGGCTCGCTCATTTTCCACGTGTGAGATTTTTCATGTCCTATTTCTATTTGATTAATTTGTATAATTAATATTTGTGAAGTATCAAATGGTGGAGGAGCAAGGTCCATGTCGCCTGCGCCGGCGCCGGCACCTGAAAATCACGTGCAATGGTACTACCCAGCAGCGACTCCGGCAGCTGCTTCTGTACCATTTCATCACCAGCATCATCAGGCTGTTCCATTCTATGGGTACGTATATCACTATATTGTACCCCCATTTTTCAATTTTCACCCCGATAATTGTTGTGTTCTTTTGGATCTATATGGTAAATATATGATTACAATATTAAACTGCACCTAATGTTATATGTATTTTTTCCTTTTTATCTCTCAGATACTCCCCAACCTACATTGCAACTGATATGGGCTACAATCATGTAAGTCGATCTTTATATGTTGTCCAAATCGGATCCGTTGGTTTAACAATGCGTTACATACAGTTTTCAATCTTAATTAATGATCGAACAATATAACATGTCAGATATTTAATAAGAAAATAATTAAGGATTTGACGATTATTTTAGGGTCATTTTGATCTTATTTTTTCAGTTCCTTGATTTGGGTTGGTGATGATTTTACAGAAGCTGGGATACAGCACTGGTGGGGGTTACATGAATGGGCATTACTCTCCTCAAGTGTACCATAGCCACCAGCCTATGGTTGGTCCAAACACATTGATGCCAATGTACCCTCTCTACCATTATCACCATCAATCACATACAATGGGGTTACCTGCTCAATTCTTCCCACCAACCACCGCAGGTCATGTCGCAACGGCGGTCCCGGCAATCATGTCGAAACCGGTCTCAATTGCTCCAAATAACACAGGTAGATAGATACTCTGATCATTCACCCTGGTTTTATTTATGCTGCTCATCTTTGCTCACATGCCATAACATGCTCAACCTAGTCAATGCCCCAAAATTGAGCACTCTAGTATAATTGAAATGAATCATTCTGCCACGTGAGGTTGGGATTGAGCTACCCCAATTGCCAACTCGATTTTTCCAGAACCCACGTGGATTCAACAGTGAAGATGGATTTTTGTTCAGTTAGGAAATTACTAAATACTTTGCATAATCTAATCTTGAAATAATTTCCAAACAAAATACGATCTTATGTTAGTTCCGGTATGTCATTTTGCTCTCTAGTTAGTTTAGTTTTTCTAAAACAGCTTAAGTTGAATTCATCCGAAATACCACAGAATATTGCTGCATTTTCTAAATTTGGGATTACGATTAATCCTCCTGCATTGTTTTTAAAAAGTATCGTCACGCTGTTACGTTATCGACTGAATCCAACTGAAACGCTAGAGACTATTACAACATTCTCTAATTTGCATTGTTGGACATTGTTCATCTTTCCCAATCTGCATTGTTTCTTTGTATCAAAACTGAAGTATATACGGTAGTATATGCCTGATTTCCAAGTAGGAAATTGTTGATGATTTTAAATTGTGAGATGTAAAAAACTGATACACTATACAAAACACTAGTGTGCTTGGCTGTGGAATAGCAGGGAACAGTTGGCCGAGATCAGGAGAGGAGCTTTAAAAAACAAGAGCTGGCTTAAGTCTAAGAGATAAAGGCATGCACTACTACACTGAGAGTACTCTATTTTAATCACAGTCGTAATTGGCAATAACAAAGGGAACGTGGTGGCTGCACAGAGCAACATTATTATCTCTGATCTGTTCGGGCTATCTGCTTTCCAATTATTATTATTATTCCTATAATTTAATTCATATTATTCTTATCTCTTTAGGGTCTTTGATAAGATTCTTTCATTCTCTTCTATCTCTCTCTTTTTCTATCCCCCTCTAACATGAACATCCATCTGAGACTGATCTGTGAACCATTGAAAGGAAAAGAAAAATGTAACAGAAGAAGTCCTTTTGCTTGGCTAGCTTAATTGTATTCATGTTACAGTATCACCACCCATGCCTTGTGGGTTGCTTTTCATGCATGCATGGCTTGCTTCTTTATGCAATTCTTTTTCTGCATAAAGCACATCTCTCTCACTCTACTGTATGTGTCCATACACACACATGATTCTAGATATTGTTGAATATCCATTGAATCCACCACAAATACAAGAGATCCAAAAGACCAAGCCGAAAGAATTTTTATTTCTGGAGAAAAAATGAAAATTCATCAATCAAGGGGAAACCCAAATTACAAAGCTTGCAAAAGTAAGGCTTGAAAACTAATAACAAAAAACATGTGTCTCCGACTCAATCAAAATAGAAAGATAAGAGAAAACCAAGCTAAAAGATATAGTCTCCAAAAGAATAGTACTTCTTTCTTTTTTTTTCTTTTTTTTAAAAAAAACTTTTATTGATAACTCACACACCCTACATATGTCGTGAAGTTTGAACCCATGATCTCAAAGTTGTCAGTTAAACACCATAACCAACCAAGCCACAGCTCACTCACTAGTACTTCATCATCACTAACATTAACATTGCCCATCACTTAACAAGTTCCTTCTATTTTCATTAAGATTAAGATCAACACTGAATTAAGAAAAAGTTGCGGACTACGCTGTTCATGCAGAACCTTAAGACGGATAAAAGATTAGCTATATATCCCCATAGATCGAGAGGTTCAATCCAAGTATCAATATCAAAAGTTCTAAGTTTCTTACGAGTACTTCTAATCCAAGTACCTTCAGTCACGTAATCATAAAGACATTCGCACCACTCCGACCTCCAAAATATCATATTTGCAAACTCACTACTCTCTCCCTCTGCTGGAACTGCAAATGTTCCTAACAGCGACCAAAACAACACTCGTTTCCCCACGCTTCTAAGTGGAGTCGAAACCTTTTGTGACCAGTCAAACCGAATAACATGGATTCTGGAAATATCATTACGAACCGCGGCCAAGAAAACTTCTCCATCACGGTCAAGCCAGAGTTGATGTTTAGAAAGGAGGAAGAACAATCCTCAATCACGGTCCAATCTTGAAGAGCAAAGCTGAATTTACCTACGCATAATGGATCACCAGTTCCATAAAAAACAAAGTAAAAAGCTCCTTCCGTATAGGTCGCATGAGTCTTCCGTATAGGCTGCTAAGGGTTAGTGGAAAGAGGATGATGAATTGTATGTCTGCTCCATTCTCTGTCTTTAAGCTTACAAGTATTTAGTATATAGCTTCCACCACTTCTTTCTCTATCCATGACAAAGATGACATAATTAGGAGAAGTCGGAGCTGCCGTGAACGTTGTTAATCCTCCTCCTGGCCAATTTAACGGAGGCACTTCTTCGATAATCTTGTTACAAAAAGGATTGTAAAAGAAGTACGTAGAACTCCTTGAACCATCAGAATTTTTTACTTCACATGAGAGAGGCAACCATCCATGTTTCGAAACACGAAAATTGCCATCGAGAAGCGATTTTCTGCCCGGTTCTTGTGTCTTTCTTTTGTAGAGAGAGCAAGTGTGGCTTGACCAGAAATCGGAAAATTTGGCGTTGGTCTTTCCAGCGAAGGAAGTCCTGACCCAGGATATTGTCCATGGCATATGAGAATCATGAAGTTGAAGTCGTCCTGCAACAATAGCTTGCCGCCAAGTCTTGCATACGGAGGCACAGCACTTGAGATCAACAACTTTCTGGAGACGTTGAGCAATTTGGGTTATGAGTTCCGATGGAATATCGGACCATGAATAACCCGATTGACGACTTTCCGTGATAGTCTTCTTTTTCCTTTGATTAGAAGTCGCCATAGTTGTTAATTCGCGGCCTGAGATGAGAGAGGCTAGGGTTTTATTTGTTCCTGCTTCATCCAGGGTTTTATTCGACAGACTTGTTGGATTTTAATAGCATTTGGATTTTGGAAAGAAAATGATTAGGGACCTTAATAACTGAAAGGTCCTCTTCTATGGCTCAAGGTTCGCCTAAGAATAAGGATTAATCCCATAAATTTTAGGCCTCATTAAGACCCTTTCAAATGTCTAGTTTTTTTTTTTGGAAAATAGTAAATCCCACGAGGACTCCAACTGCATCACAAATCTGCAATTTACCAAATGTGATCCTAAAACGATTTCCAGTTGGTAGAAGATATTTCTTTGAATTGGTCACTTATCTATGACTCAATCGACACTTTCTTTTTGAAGAAGACTCAATCGACACTTTGGTAAATGAATGTTTAAAAACTTTAGTCACTGAAGTTTAGAAATATCTTTCATTTTAGTCACTCCTGTTAAGTACTTCATCACCACCATGCCTTGTGGGTTGCTATTTCATGCATGCATGGCTTCTTATGGAACTTTTTTTTCTTAGATTTTGTTGAATGTAAAAGACTCGCAAATACACAGCTATTTTGGGAGAATACCTTATTGAATTCAACTTCGAATTATTGGCTTTATGGCCTTACAAGGGAAAGAAACTGAAAAGCAATATCCCACGTCTAAAATAAACGTGGATCATGGAAGGGAAAACAATAAACCACTACTTTCCTCTTAACTAGGGATTATTAGCTGCAAAGAAAACAACTAGAGTAACTCTAGATACGTAACAGATTTATGTAACTTTTTTTTCCCCTGCATGAAGCATTACTTACCCACCGTGAGTATGGACGACCAATTAAATCATTGTAATGGTTAATTCTTACACAGTTACATTCTCTCTCTCTCTCTCTGGTGTGTTGTTTGTGTATATATGATTCAAGATAAGGGGCCCCTTCAAGATAATATCCATTGAATCAAGCCAAAAGTTTTTTTGTTTTATAGAAATAATGAGTAATTTAATAATCAAGGCAAGCCGAAATTTACAAACACAAAGCTGAAAAACTAATAACAAACAATATAAGTCTTAAACTAGATCAAAATAGACAAACAATACGAGTCCCAAACTAGATCAAAATAGAAAGAATGAGAGCAAACCAAACCAAAAGATATATAGTCTCTAAAAAACAGTCGATTCATCACTAGCGTTGTCTATCACGTAAACAAGTTTCCTTCTATTTTCATTAAGATTAAGATCAGCATCGAATGAAGAAAAGTAGCGCGGGGACTACGCTGTTCATGTAGAACCTTGGGATGGATAAAAGATTAGCTATCCCCATAGATCGAGAGGTTCAATCCAAGTATCCAAATCCCAAACTGAAAGTATCTGCCAAATACTTCTAATCCAAGTACCTTCAGACTCGTAAACATGACGACATTCGATGATCTCCCTATCCGACCTCCAAAAAATCATATTTGCAAACCATCTACTATCTCCCACCGCTGGAACTGCAAACGTTACCAACCGCGACCAAAACAACACTCGTTCCCCCAAGCTTCTAACTGGAGTCGAAGCTTTTTGTGACCAATCAAACCCAATAGTATGGATCCTGGAAATATCATCATATTTATGAACCGCCGCCAACAAAACTTCTCCATCACACTCAAGCAGCTTAAAGGAGTAGCTGAACCCATCATAAAAGACAGAGTTGATGTTTAAAAAGGAGGAAGAACAATCCTCAATAACGGTCCAATCTTGAAGAGCAACGCTGAATTTTGCTACGCATAATGGAACATCAGTTCCATGAAAAACAAAGTAAAAACTTCCTTCCGTATAGATCACATCATGCAGCGAAGGTTTGGTGGAAAAAGGATGATATATTGCATGTCTGCTCCATTCTGTGTCTCTATGCTTACATGTGTTTAGTATGTAGATTCCACTAGCTTCTATATCCATGACAAAGATGACACAATCAGGAGAAGTCGGAGCTGCCGTGAACGTTTTTATTACCCTACGTCCTCCTGGCCAATTTAACTGAGGCACTTCTTCCATGATCTTGTTACAAAAAGGATTGTAAAAGAAGTACATCGAACTCCTTGAACCATCGGAGTTTTTGTATGAGAATGTGAATAAATTTTGATTAGCTTTTGAGCTTGTAGAAACCGGTGGCGTGAAAATCCCCGTCCTCTCGGTTAAGAAGAGGGATGCCTCTCCCCTGTAGCAGCTGAAGTAGCAGACCTCAGGTTCGGTGTTAGTCCACAGTGGCGGATCTTGGATTCAACTTTCTCCTAGTATGTTGCTGTCATTTTATTTTGTTGATTTTATCAAGGTAGTTTCATTAGATTGCTCTTGAGAACGTAACTTTTTTTATTGATGCCGATGAGTTATGTTTGTAATATATTGTTGTATTTTGATGATTTTTTGAAAATTATCTAGTCTTAATCCACATTTATTTTTCAATTGATTGATACCCACATTTCTAAAGAAGTTACTAGAGAAAAAAAAGTTAATTCTCACATCAAATATATATACTTTCACTGCCCAATCTCTAAATAGTGAGAAATGCTGCTACCTTTAAAAAATAGAAAAATAACCGAGATTGTACTCCCAAACATCAAATGAAACCACGACACGTAGTAACACTGGAAGAAAGCACAAAACTCCATACTACCTTCTATAAACCCAAAGGGCTGACCAATCACTCAACGTAGAAGAAGAAGAAAGTGCATTTTGCTTTGGTGCGTTTCGACTTTTTTTTTTTAGATCGCCAAAATCAAACTACACCTAAACACCAACAGTCCCAGTCTCCTCTTTTGATTTTTAACCCTCTTTCTCTTTCTCTATCTAAACCCCCCAAACCTCGAAAAGAAGCTTCAAAATTCTGGACAAGATCGTAGAGGTAAACACACAATCAAATTACACCCAACTCAATTTCTGTTCATTTCATGTATTCTATGCTCTGCCCTCTTTGGTAATTTTGTTCAATTTTGGTCCTTTTGCTCAAGTTTTGTGATTTAGGGTTTATCAGAATTTTCGATTTTTTTGTTGGTCGTGAGTAAAAAGAAGTGTTCTTTGATGGTTTTGAAATATACCCAGATAGTGTTTTGATGGACGAGAGCAAAGAGAAGGGTGTTAGTGCTGCTGGGGAAGTTGTAGCTGAGGAAGGTGGGTCTTGTAATGGGGATGAACTAATGGTGGAGGTTTTCGGGTCTAATGTGTATGTGGGTGGAGTTTGTACTAGTGGAGGAGGAGATGAGGAAGGTGAGGAGGTGGGCCGCGAGGAGTCGGTTGAGGTTGAGATGGGTTCGGGTGGAAATGTGGGGTCTGTGGGTGGGGGTGGTGGTGGAGTGAGTGTAGTGGGCTCGGGTGGGAAGGCGGAGTCGGTGGAGGAGAGTTTGAAGGGAGCAGGGGCAGCTGCTGGTGCTGGTTCAGCTGTTGATGCGGAGAAAGCTGAAAAGGAAAGGAAACTGATTGGAGGACTTCTGGAGGAAGTTTTTGGGCGTGGGCTTATGGATGGTGGGAGAAGAGAAAAGAAGGGAGTTGGTGGTGGGGCTGATTTGAAGAAAGCTAGTGGTGCAAGTTCTTCGGAAACAGTGGAGAATTCTTGTGTTCAGACCCGAGTTGTGGAGAAAGCTTCAGTTGTTAGTGAAGTAGGTTCGAGTCCCAGACTCTTGAATGGACAAAGGCAAGTTTCTGCTGGTGGTGGTGATGTTTCAGGCGCGGTCAAAGGAGATACCGTGACTTCTGAATTTGCAGGAGTAGAAACTGAGAAGATTCATGGAAGTCATTCAGTAGGAAAACAGCAGGTTAAGATCGAGTTACTAGGTGGAAACATCCATACTCACGTCAATGGACCTGCACATACAGTTGCCTCATCCCTGTCGGATGGAGAGGATCTCTTGAATTCTGAAAAAGATCATTTGAAACTAGATGAGAGTGTAGAGAACACTTTTCATGATATTGCTCAGGTTGGGTCAACTACATCTCTGCCAGCTAAACTACTTCCTGGATGCGTAGATCAAGAGGGTCTTTTGAAGTTTGAAAGTCATCAGCACTTGAAAGCCGAAGACATCATAGACAAGAACAGGGTCCATGATATGGCCCGGGTTGAATTAAATGGACGGCAAGAAATGGAAGTGGACAATCAAGTTACTGATGCTGATCACGGTGAGTTGGTTTCAGGAATTGGTCAGAACCCAAAAATTGAGAAGGCATGCATGAACTCTGTTGGGAAGGATCAAAAGTTGAAGTTTGAAGAAAGTTTAAACAATAATGTGACCACCGATCTTGGTCAGTCCAAGACCAATGCTGTACATGAGGTCGAGGTAACTGAAGCTGATATGTATGGTTTATATGGAGAAAGGCAAGACATGGAAATGGAAAGAGATGCTACTCATATGGAACAGCTCAAACCTAGTGAAGAGAAAACTGTTATTCGAGAAGCTACGCAGCCTGAAACCTCTGAAATAGTGCCTCAACTTAGATATGAGCTGCCTCAAAAACATGAAGGTACATTTTCTGTCTCAGATTTAGTTTGGGGCAAAGTGAAGAGCCATCCATGGTGGCCTGGCCAGATATTTGATTTTATGGCTGCATCTGAGAAGGCGATGAAACATCATAAGAAGGACTGTTTTTTGGTAGCATATTTTGGGGACCGAACATTTGCTTGGAACGAAGTATCTAGTTTAAAGCCTTTCCAATCTTATTTCTCCCAGGCACAGAAGCAGTGCACTTCCGAAACATTCCACAAAGCTGTCAATTGCGTTCTGGAAGAAGTTTCAAGACGTGTAGAATTGGGGTTATCATGCTCATGCATACCAAAAGATGTTTATGAAAAGATTAGATTCCAGATTGTTGAAAATGCTGGGATATGCCGTGAATCGAGTAGAGTGGAAGGAGTGGATGAATCTGCAAGTGCAAGTTCATTTGAATCCGATAAGCTACTTACATATGTAAAAACTTTAGCACGGTTTCCATCTGGTAGAAGCGAAAAATTAGAACTTGTCATTGCCAAGGCTCACTTGACGTCATTCTTCCGTTCAAAGGGTTATTGTAGTTTGCCTGAGTTCCAATTTTGTGGAAATTTGTTGGAAAGTGAAATACATAATTCATTCTCTGAGGGCAAAACATGTCCAGGTGAAATTACTGAGCATGCGACTTCTATTGGGACGGATAAGAAGACTGGCCCGGAGGTGGAGGAACTCAAGTCTAGCTCTTCTCATAAACGTAAACATAATCTAAGAGAAGGAGCGTATGCTAAAATGAAAGAAAGGAGCATGACAGAATTAATGGGTGCCGAAGATGGTAATGATTGGTTCGATGTGAAGGCTTTACCATCATCTGCCAAGAGACGGAAGGGTGCTGACTTGACCACACAAGATGGGAGGAAAGCTGTTTCACCTCTACCAAAACCATCATTTAAGATTGGTGAATGTATCCAGAGAGCTGCAAGCCAACTGTCAGGGTCTACTATAGTGAAGTCCAGCACCGAAAGACCTGCTGTGCAGGGATCTGATGTTTCCTTCCAGAATTCAGATGATACTCTTAGAGGAGTGAATAATACAACACAGTACTCATCTCTAGATGAACTGCTGTCACAACTTCGGTTGGCAGCGGAAGAACCCCTGAAGGAATACAATTCCTTAAGTAATATTGTCAATTTCTTCTCTGATTTTAGAAATTCTGTGGTTGTTGGCCAGAAATCTGGGTTGGCACTCTTGGTTGTAGACAAAGTCGGTGGTAGAAAGAGGAAATCAAATTCTGTGCTTGGGTCACCTGAGACTTTTGAATTTGATGACATGAATGACACTTATTGGACAGACATGGTAATCCAAAATGGTGGAGAAGAGGAAGCTCCACGGAAAAGAAAACCAAAGTATCAAGCTGTCGTCCTTGGGCAACCAGAAAAGCCCTCTCAAGTGGGTCGCAGGCCATACACCAGGAAGAAGTTTTCTCAAGGGAGCCAAGATTTGCCTCCAGAGAAGCCTGTTGGCTATGTCGATGAGAATGCCCCAGCAGAACTTGTAATGAGCTTCTCTGAGGTGAGCTCTATTCCTTCAGAAACAAACCTGAATAAAATGTTCAAGCGCTTTGGACCTCTGAAGGAATATGAAACAGAAGTTGATAGGGAGAGCAGCCGTGCTAGAGTGGTTTTCAAGAGATGTTCTGATGCTGAAGTTGCTTGCAATAGTGCTGGGAAATTCAATATCTTTGGACAGATTACTGTAAGTTACCAGCTCAACTATACTCCCTCTCAGCTCAACTACACGCCATCTATTACGTTTGGCGCATCTACCAGTGGTGCACCCCAGGATCAGGAGGTGCAACTTGTTTTTCCCTCCCATGATCATGAGATGCATCTTGATCTCACTACCCATGACCAGATGCAGCTTGATCTTTCCACCCATGACCAGATGCAGCTTGACCTTTCCACCCATGACCACATGCAGCTTGATCTTTCAACGCATGACGAGATGCAACTAGACCTCTCCACATTTGAAGTTAATCTGGTTTGACACTTGCAGGTATTTATCATACACCTAGACTGCTACAAGTGTTCCACTAGTTTTTTTGTTTTCATATTTGAGTTGGTATCACTCAAAGGTCTCAAACGAATCCTAAAACATACAGAGGAATTATGTGTACTGTTGAAAGGGTTAGGGACGAAAAACATTAAGAAAGGCTCCTTACCCTAACATCCTTTGGGGTTCCTTAAAATTCATACTCTGTAATATTTTTGCCATTGCATTTGCATTTGATCATCAATTTTGTTTTTGCTATTTCATATTCTATTGTCTGATTTTAGTACAACTTTGATTATACATATAGGTATAATGTTTTATATGGTTTGAAGAATTATAAGCAAATATACATCTAGATATTGTGACCTTGACTTTCGGCAATTATCTGATATAGCTCTCTATTTACACCTTCTGTGTTGGTTTTTGCCCAATACCGATTTGTAAATCAGAGTTTGTTTTTATTTATAGTTAAGAGAGCGAATGCTGAAGAAAAGACAGATGCATGGCTGTTGAAGAGGAGATGCATGATATTGCATTATTGCTCATAGGACATCCAAACTGAAGCAGCTTCTGAAGGAGGTACTAGACTGTTTATTCACTTGGTTATGATCGGATGTGATCGTGTGCCAGGGTTCTCTGTTCTGTTAAATGCCAAGGTGACTGCTTTTCACTTTGTTTTGTAATCCTATGCCCTTAGTCCGATGTATAGCAGAGATAGCGTTCCCACCCTTGATGGCTACAAGATTATTTGTGTCCTTGATTAGCAGGCTGTTCCTTCCAGTCCCATTTCTTCCTCCCCAGTAGTAGATTTTATGTAACCATAGGATGCTGTTTAAATGTCACAAACTCGTAATATCCTGGAACTAGGGATTTCAGAAAATGCAAAACATGGATGGAATTCATCCTTTTCCTGTTGATTGCAATATCTATGACTGCCTCTACCTATTGGGTATGGGTTGCCATGAGGTGATGTGAAATCTGATCCTGTTCATGAACTGTGGTCTGTTGCTGACGGTGTGATTACAACACGATGTTGTGGGATATTCTGTCAGGTTGGTACCTCTAAAATGACATGTTTACTTGCATTGATTCCACATATTCTGTCAAGTTGGTACCTCTCTAAAATGTCATGTTTACTTGCATTGTATTGGATTCATCGATCATCAAACAGATCATCAATCATATGAGGATGATGCCCATTAGTGAATGGAAAAATGTCATGTTTAGTTGCATTGTATTGGATTCATCGATCATCAAACAGGGCATCAATCATATGAGGATGATGCCCATTAGTGAATGAGCAGACTTGTTGCATTGCATAACCCCACTTAGGATTTCCTTCGTCTAAGTATGACAGTTTCAACGGTTTGTTCCTGTGACGAGATTGGTTGCCTTACCCAACTCATCAATCATACGAGGATGGTGCCTATTAGTGAATGGTAATAAGCAGACTTGTTGCATTGCATCACCCTAATTAGGATACCTGAATTGAATTTCCTTCTTCATCTAAGTTTGACAGTTTTAACGGTTTGTTCCTGTGAAGAAATTGGTTGCTTTACCAACTCTTGTATCTAGAGTTCAGTCGATAAACACTGAATGTTGTGAAGAGTTTTCATGGTGTTTAGCTACCAACCAGATGATGAGTTATCGAGGCAACCCCTGAACACCCTTCTAGGGGAGCAACATGTCATGTTTTCCGACCTAGTGAGCTAACTGAGGAGTCTTGTTGGATGAAAGGTAACAAGATTGGCATGTCTTTGTTCGGAACACCATTGTTGATTATAAGAAATGTTGAACCAGTAGTTCAGTGATCTTAATTTCTCTCTGCAACTCAACTCTTCAGGAAGGCAAGAACCCAGAATGTTTGAAGAAACTCCACTACACTAATAACCAATAAATCAATAATTAGCACTCCAAATAACGATTTTCAGCTTGGCTTCCCAGGTCTCCTCTTCCTGCTGGTCGTTCTTTAATTAATCCTTCGTAAACAAACCTTTCCTTTCAAAAGAAAAAAAAACGTTTGAATTAAATTCAGTTTACCCTCCAAATCTTTGGTGTCAAAATCAGTTCAGTCCTGCAACTTTTTTAAAAATCAGTTCGCCCCCTCAATTTTTGTAAACACATCAGTTTGGTCCAATTTTTGAACTGATTTTGAGGGGGCGAAACTGATTTTAAAAAAAGTTGAGGGGGCGAACTGATTTTAAACTAATGTGTTTACGAAAGTTGAGGGGGCGAACTGATTTTAAAAAAGTTACAAGACTAAACTGATTTTGACACCAAAGATTTGGGGGTAAACTGAATTTAATTCAAAACGTTTTCTTTAAACTATGATAAGATTAGTGTGAACATACCTATAGCACAATGTTTACAGCTGTTTTATTTCATACTTAAACAGTTAAACTAACCCCACTGATTAATCAGCAATTTATAAATTCAGATGACTTGTCAAGAAAAAAATGTTAAATAATAAAACCTGCTGCATAACTAGTAATCCATAGTCGATTTATATAGAGTGGACGACGTACTGCATATTTAGTATGGGACATTGTCTATAACTTTATATACTTCAACTTGAATTAGATATTTATCAGCTCTCAACAATTTCATTTCCAGATTTCCAGATTCCTGGCCAGAAATCTCAGAATCAGTTTCTGTCCTCTCCTAGTCTTTTCCAAATCCCACTCTTTCTTACTCAACCGTAGACAGGTTCCTAAGTTTCTTAGGAACCTTAACAGAATCAAGATACTCTATTTACATACCGAATAAGTTTGAGTTATATATCGCCAACTCCGAGATGACTACTGTTGTGGAGAATCCGAAAGAGAAAGCTGTGAGGTTAGTTTCTTTGGCTCAAATGTCATTTCCTTTTTTCCTTTGTAGCAAGTAAGATTTATATCAAACAATACAAATTCATAGTTTAAGGATCTCAGTCCTACATAGATACTACTCTTGCCATTTCTTCACGAGTATTTAGTACCATTTATCTTTTTTCTTCTTCTCGCCATTTATTGTCTAGTGTTCAGTAATGTAAATTCACATACTTGGTCTATTATTCAGTAATGCAGATGCAAATTTGGAGACAAGCTTGGAAAATTCCACCATGAAATCAAGTGGAAAATGGCCAACAATGAAGGAAATTGTTGATCCTGAAGGACCATTCAATCCAAAGTGGAATATCATTTTTATAGTATCATGTGTGATTGCTGTTCTGCTGGATCCTTTGTTCCTCTACATTCCAATAATTAACGAGGACATGAAGTGTCTCAGAGTTGACAAGAACTTGAAGATAGAAGCTCTTGTCTTAAGATCGCTCACAGATATATGTTATCTGTTGAACATTTTCCTTCAAGTTTATAGGTCTAAGATCTGTTCTGCTTTACGGTCAGGAAGTTGCTCCTCCTTTTTACCCAACTTTAAGAAAATATTACCAGACATAGCTAAGACAATGTGGCAGTCGTACGTTCTAATTGACATTTTAGCTGTTCTTCCCCTTCCACAGGTAACTAGATTTCCATTCTGGAATAAATTTTCCCCACCATTATATTTGCATTTTGGACAGGTTAACCTCATAAGTACATTAAGCCTTAATTGATACAAATACTGTATTGTGTCCAGGTAATGATTCTCATTTTCATTTCCAAAATGAGGGGCTCAGGATCCTTCAATACAGGGCTTATGAACTTCTTTGTTCTTGTACAATATGTGCCATGACTTCTGCGTATCTACCTAGCATGTAAAGAATCGAAAACGTCTTCCAGCCAAGATCCTCCAATATGGCTTAAAGGTGTACTCAATTTCTTTATGTACATCCTCGCCAGTCGTGAAAGTTTTGATCAAATCCTATCTTACATTTTTAAGCCATGAGATTTAGCTATGAGCAAATATTGAGGTGCCATTTTTGGATTGGATTTCTTGGTCTTAAACTAGAGTTTAATGAAGGATAAACATCTATACATGTGCAAAGTGCTCATCATGACACCAGTAACTATTTCTAATCAGTAGGTTCATACTTCCACGCTTGACTTAGTTGCAGAAGACAAAAGTTAGCATTATCTTTTCTTTTTGAAGGAAGCATTTATATCTTCAATAAGATTAAGTTTCTCTTGCAATCTGTGCCTGTTTAAGGGGTAATACTATGAGAAGAGTAGGCATCATCTTTTTACCATTGTTTAGTAACTTTTCCCCTCATAAGTGAAGTTATATCTCTATTTTTGGTTTACTCAGTTATAGTTCTCTCTAACTAGCATGTTGATTTAGGTACTTGGAGCAATGTGGTACTTCTTTGCCATTCAAAGAATAACAACTTGCTGGGGAAATGCCTGTCGGAATGCAAATGGATGTGACGCTAGTAATTTTGACTGTTCTGATCACCATGCGTTGAGAAATATCACATCTCTGAATTATCTGTGCACTATAGATCCAGAAAATGCAAAGCTCTTTGATTTTGGCATATATCTTTATATTCTTCAGTTCGGTATACTGGGATCAACTAACTATCCAGTAAAGCTTTCGTTTTGTTTCTGGTGGGGTCTGTGAAATCTGAGGTTTGTACATGTGAAAACACTGGATGTTGATCTCGAGCCATGAAAATCCACATTTACATTCACTATATTTGTTAAACATTAAGCAACTGCTAGAGTTCACTAATTAGCAGTGGTTTGGAAACTTAAAAAATGATATGACTTTTTTTGCCTATCTGTACTAGGATGAGTTATTTGAGTCTATAGCAACATTTGTATCTTACATATCCCTCCATTTCTCTTTTCAGTTCCCTGGGTTCAAATCTCACTCCCGGTATCAGTACATGGGAAAACCTCTTCCGGCTTTTATTTCGGTAATAGGCTTGCTACTGGTTTTATATCTCATTGGAAATTTGCAGGTTGGTGCCAAGTCTTTTTCTTTTTCTTTTTCTTTCAAGTAAAAGTGCCAAGTCTTTATATGTATACATAAATTATTTCATCGACTTAACATCTATCACTTTTTTCTCAATAAGATTTTGTAGACATTCGCTCCTATTGACGAGTACAAGATACAGATAGTAAAACTTTTTGAAATTCTGATTTTCTTCTGTGGAACAGACTTATCTGCGGTTGGATACAGAGACGCATAGATGGAAAGTAAGGATTGAGAAGAAGAGGGAAAAGAAAGACCGGGAGGTAGAAGCATGGTTATCCAAGAATGGGATCCCTTTGGAAAAGAAATCGAAGATCATGGAGACGGTACTACTACTACTGAAAGAAAACAAAGAAGTTGATGTAGAGAATATCCTCTCTATTCTTCCATTGCAACTTAAACATGAGATTCAGAGTTGTATGGCCACTGAGTAGAAGGCCTAAAGCAAGTAAGTTCCTCCAATGGCTTAAACATTATTAGCTCTTCCTTACAGAAGGCGCGAGGTGCAGTTTTTCAAAATTTGGATGTCAACTCTGATGTAAGATTATGGGATTGTAGGTGTAAGGTGTAAGCTTGCTTATTCAAGTTTTGTTGATCATTTGGTTATCTAGTCTATTATAATTAAGCTTTCATGTTGGTAGTAGTTCCATAACTGTCAAAACTCTCAGTCATATTGGGATCATGACGGTGTGTTCGGATTATAAATTTGTGAAATTAGTAAGAATTCATGGTAGGACACGCCAAGAACTATTAACGTATGATTAAACTTCGATAAACGAATTTTTGATAAATAAATAACTTCGGTTAGATAATAAATTTCTTTAGTACATTCTGATTTGAGACTGGTGTTTATTACTACAAACCTCGCTAAACACATAATAGATAGATACGTATTTGTGAATAACAGCTAGAATCGAAGCTACAAATCAGTCAGGCCATCAATCATTTTCCTTTCTCTACAAGCTTATCTTGTAATTGAGCTGCTTTGGGCTCTCATTGTTTTTCCCTTTGAGCTTTGTTCACTCCATATTATTTAAAAGAACAATCTTTATTAAAATAAAATAATAACCTAATTAATTGCATGTGCAAGGTTTAACTTCTTTACTTTGGGGACATTACTCTCAATCAACGAAGATTAAAAATGTTTTTTATGCCAACTAATTGGACAATTTATAAATTCAAACAAAACTGGCCATTTTAAATGTTAAAGTTTAAGACTTTTGTCTTGAGCGACTTGCATAATCTACGGACATACTTGAGTAGAGAGATCAGGTTTGAAACCAATTCGGCTTCAAGCTAGGAAGATCTGCTGCATTTCATTTCTAAGTTCCACTAGCCAGAATCAGCTTCTGCTGGCCTCTTTTAGCTTCAGTAAATCACTTCGATCAGTTGCGAAGAACTTGAAAGAGAATCGAAATTAAGCTGCAAGAAGGTTAGCTATAGCTACTTCAACTGATTCAGTACTGCAGGTTTAATTTTCTCTTCTGTACCAAACTGAGGATCTGGAGTTGTGTCTCAAACAATACAAGTCTTATACGTAGAAGTAATGAGCAAAGTTATCATATATATGATCATTGATTACTAGTAGCACGTCTAGCTATACCATTCATAGTCGCAAATTTGTGTTTATTGTTTCTGCTCCAGTAATATATATATAGACTCCAATTCTGATATGAACGGGCAAAGCTCCGCCATGACAGACGTGCAAAAATGGCCAACAATGAAGGAAATTGTTGATCCCAAAGGGCACGCAATTTGCTCGAAAGTGGAATGTCATATTATAGTTCCTTGTGTGCTTTCTGTTCTGCTGGATCCTTTGTTCCTCTACATCCCAATGGTAACGAGGACATGAAGTGTCTGAGAATGGACAGCAACTTGAAGATAGCGGCCCTTGTCTTCAGATCGCTCACGGATCTACGCTATATATTGAACATCTTTTTTCAAGTTTACAGATATAACTACTGTTCAGCAGCTTCTTCAGCTTTAGTTTTCGGAAGTTGCTCCTCCATTTTTTCTATCAGGAATGTATTGCTAAACAGATCTAAGACAATGTGGCATTCATATATCCTAATCGACATTTTAGCTATTCTTCCTCTTCCGCAGGTAAAGAGTACGTACATTCCTTTCTGGAGTTGATGATATATTAATTATCGTCGTAATATTTGAAATTTGGTCGACGTACAACCTAGCTGCAGAGTTGATATACGAATAACATGGTTAAAATCCAATATACATTTCGTAGCCTAGATTTAACTCTTGTTAAACATTGCAATGTGTCCAGGTAGCGGTTCTCATTCTTCTTCCCAAAATGAGGGGCTCTGCATCTTTGGGGACCCTAATGAACTTTCTTGTTCTAGTCCAGTACGTGCCACAAGTTGTTCGTATCTACCTCTCCTGTAAAGAATCATCTATGGCTTCCCGAGAAGAGACTCCAATATGGATTAAAGGTGTACTCAACTTGTTTTTATATATCCTTGCTAGCCATGTAAGTCTTAATCTGGTCATTACATATGTGTGTGTGTGTGTATATATATATATATATATTTGAATTCCCTTGCTAAATAGTCCTTGTCAAAGAATATATGAACGTTGATGGAGGCAAGATACAAGTTTGATATGTTTCATGCATCTTGTTTCATGCATCTTCGTTTTGCAGTTCTTTTGGCTCAAACCTCCCTCTTAGTATCCATACATGGGAAAACCTGTTTGCGGCATTTGTTTCTATGATTGGCTTGCTATTGTTTGTATATATCATTGGAAATTTACAGGTTCGTGTACCATATGATTTAAGACACGAGAAGGACCATATGTGTGTGTCCGTAATACGTTTGACATATATCTGAAATTCAATATTTGTTGTGGACTAGACATACATGCAGTTGGATGTTGCCAGATTAGAGAATCATAGATGGAAAATGAGGATTAAAAAGAAGATGGACCAGATAGCTAGACGGAGAGGTAGAGAAGTGGCTAGCTCAACATGGCCTCCCATCGAATAAAAAGTCAGATATCATAGCTAAGGTGGAGGTAGAATTTAAAGAAAACAGAGATGTGGAGGTGGAGGATATCATGTCTATTCTTCCCTTGGATCTTCAAAGCTACGTGAAAAAGTTGTGAGCCGCTGAGTAGGTTGAGGAAGGTATGCATGTTCATTCAATCTACGTATGTGTGGAATACAGACATGTTTTTCTCCATTATTAGAACTAATGCCATACAACGGTGGAAGCAGTGTACGTAGAATTTCCATCTAATGAGATAAGTTATGGCTCTATTATTTTGTCTAATCCTAGGTGCCATTAGTTCAAAATATGAATGAATCATTACTGGTAGAAATCATTAGTTCAAAATATGAATGAATCATTACTGGTAGAAATCCTAGATCCCAACACGCATTGTCCTGGAGAAAACGTGTACATCGGTCAAGAAGATGGTGACCGGGAAAATGCAGATTACTTCAAAAACCAAATTGAAAGTATAACGAAACAAGTCGGCATCATTGATCTTGGCTGTGATGTTGTCATGGATCTCAAAGCAGACTAGAATGATTCGAGTGCCTAATTTGTCACCAAAAATGTTCTGATAAAAAAAACGCCAGTAGTACTCCTTTGGCTTGAAATTTTTCTGTGAACAAAATGTCGAGTTCAGCTGTGTTCTGATTTTGGTATTGTCCTTAAATAGAGGCCAAGATATTGATCGTGTTTATTCTCCTTCATCACAAAAATCTCACTAACAAGCTTCACGACATTCGTCTGAGTTGGCGCCAGGATTTGTAACATCGGGGCAAGTGTTATTGTTTCACTTCCTTCTACTACTAGGAAACTTACATTTTCGCTATATATTTGGTGCAATCACCAATTCACCATAATTGGGAACAATAGCAGCAAATGTATTGTTCATTTCTTATCCGCTGAACAATCACACATCTTCCGATAACAGATTTAGGCTGCTTGGCGTCACTTCATCAAAGTTCCAACTTCTAGGCCCTAGAACCACAACGTTCGGCTTATTACTCAAAGGGTTATAATTTCACCATTTTTACAAGAAATAGGCACTTACGAATTTGGTAGTGTTACTCATCAACAATCTACAATATGCGGGTAAGCGGACACAAATGCTGAGATGGAAAATTGGAATACAACAAACGTGACAGGCTGAAACTAAGCGGACACTGGGTAACTGTAAAAATGTAGATAATAAAAATGTACCAATGACAGAGCAACTCTCAAAATGCATGGAGTTCTATTATAAACATCTACCTGGTAGGTTCAGACATGACAGGCTGAAACTAAAATAGCATAGTGGCATACTAGAAGTTTCGGCTTAATTTTTGTGGGATGGGAGGAGTTGGAATTATTACTTATTACTAGTGGGAGTTGAATGAATATCATCATCGTTGGTCTAAGTCCTAACACAGGGAGAGGCATACCACTGCTAATATTAATATTAGATCTACCAACACGTCTACCAAGACTTCTACTATACTATCCCACCAACATGTCCTTTTGTTTTGGGTCAACATCCCACCAACATGTCTATCTAACACTGATTTCTACATTATGCTAGACTATCGGATTATATATTTATATCCCACCGGTATTTCTCCTCAACATTCTGATTCCGTAAAACCATCAAATCACCACCTCAAACAACAACATAAAATCGCTCACAAACTCTGCAACATATATGTTTCATGTATCAGGTATGAAATATCACACCGACTCCCAGAAGTTTCACACCCTTAGCTTAAGGCAACTTAATACGACTACACATTTTTAGTACCTCTGGATTCCAATTCAAACAAGCATCTCACAAATTACACCGTAGTTTCCAAATAAATTACCTTAACACAAATTCAACCAGTCTCGGTATGCCACAACAATTCTGACAGAAAACATACCAAAACTCATGAACATTTACAAGGAAAACGAGCTAATTAAGATCCCAGATTACAGATCACAATAAAGAAAATCACCAAAGTGGACAGACGAACAATGTTGTTGCCATTATTCCTTACAAAACCCAAAACCTCATCACAAAACTATCCCACTAGGACATATATTGCATATATGATCCCTGGTATATATCCCAATATTGTCAGACACAGACATATCAAGAACTCTACCTGCGTTTTTCCACAATCCAATAACCAAAATCAATGAAACTTGAAACCAAAATAAAATAATCAAATGGGATTTGGGAATAGGGTAACTAAAAGAAAACTTACTCCACAGCCATAACGAAGGAAGACCCCAACTGGTGGAAGAATGATGGCCAAGATCACTTCCAGGAAAGTTTCTGAACCCATAATGATGAGAGCTTCGGAATTTGGAACGGTTGAGGATTTTTATGGGGGGCTTGAGTTAGATTTAGTTCACTTGTTATATAGTCAGGCATTGGTGTCTCGGTCTACAATCTCGGGTACCATGTGGGTGAGAGATTGACACGTGGGAGATTCATATCATGCCATTGGGGTTTCATGGATTCTCTCTGGATTTACCCTTGTCCTCAAGGTCAAGGGTATATACCCTGTCCCTAACCCTTATATCCCCTACAACAAGGTTTGCACATTTTTTTTTCTCTTTAAGAAAGTAACAAATTTGTACATTTATGTATTAATTTGGTGAAGTGAATGTTGTTGCAGACTCTTATAGCAACATGAGGTTCGCTATTCTTAGTGCTAAGATTGAGATTAGCATTGTATACCGAGTTGAGCTTCTTCTCCTCTCAAAAAAAAGAAAAAAAGAAAAAAAGAAGTCGAGCTTCTTCAGCTCTTCATTATACTATCCATATTAATCATCTTAGAGACGATTCTTTGTAATATATATTTTTTGTCACAATTCTTTGTAGTATTTTCTTTGTTTGTTAGTTTTATTTTTTGTTACAATTTTTTGTAGTATTTTCTTTGTCAGTGATATAAATACTAGCATGTGATCACACATCTGTCATTGTCTATTCTTTCATAAAACTTTGTTCCGGATTATTTTATCATTTATTTATTTTTCCTGAAGAAACCCTAAACTCTTTAGATTAGGGTTTCTTTTTCTTTTTATTTTCCTCAAAAAAGAAAAGAAAAGAGAGTTTCGAACTTGTCACTCAAGAAAAAAGAAACCCTAACCTAAAGAGTTTCGAATTTGTATTAATCTCTCCGATTCACCGAGGGAAATGGATTCAGCGTTAGTCCCTTACAAAAGGGGCGCCTCAGAGAGTTTCATTCTTATTAGACATCTCGAGAGAACTGAATCTGCCGCCGGAATCAGGTTTGTGCTTTGAGCACTGTGGTGAACGATGATGAAGAGTGAAGGAGGAGGCCCTTACTGCTCTAAGAAGACTGACGATTACTGCGCTGATGAATCAGGTAGCTTATCAACCATGTCGAGAGTTGGCTGCTTTCTCCGAGGGTTTGATATAAGAGCTCTCATCGTTCTCATTTTCCTTATCCCAGCATGCATCTTTGGCATATATGCGCATGGACAGAAGGTCTCATACTTGTTGCGGCCATTATGGGAATCAGCACCTAAACCCTTCCATGAAATCCCACACTATTATCATGAAAATGTGCCCATGTCTCACCTCTGCAAACTCCACGGTTGGGGCATCCGTGAGTACCCTAGACGTGTCTATGATACTGTATCTTGTTCAGTAATGAGATCGACATGCTTAGACGACGATGGAAAGAGTTCTATCCTTATGTAACCAAATTTGTTCTCCTAGAGTCAAATTCTACGTTTTCTGGCATCACCAAACCGCTGTACTTTGCAAGAAATAGGGATGCGTTCGACTTTGTCAAACCCCGGTTGGTTTATGGGAGGGTTGGAAGAACATCCAAGAAAGGAGCAAACCCATTTGTGGAAGAGGCGTATCAGAGAAGAGCATTGGACTTTCTTCTTCAAGAAGAAGCTGGTATTTCCAACGATGATTTGTTGATCATGTCTGATGTTGATGAGATTCCAAGCAGACACACTATCAACATCCTGAGGTGGTGCGATGATATTCCTCAAGTGCTTCATCTCCGGCTCAAGAACTATCTTTACTCCTTTGAGTTTCTTGTGGACAACAAGAGTTGGAGGGCCTCGGTACATAGGTATCCAGAGAATGTGACCAAATATGCTCACTTCCGCCAGACGGATGATATCCTGGCAGATGCCCGGCATTGTAGCTTTTGTTTTCGCCGAATCAGTGAGTTCATATTTAAGATGAAGGCATACAGTCACAATGATCGTAGCAGATATAAAGAGTATTTGAACCCTAGAAGAATTCAGGATGTAATCTGCAAGGGAAAGGATTTGTTTGATATGCTTCCAGAAGAATACACATTCAAGGAAATCATTGGGAAAATGGGCCCTATTCCTCATTCCTACTCAGCTGTTCATCTCCCAGCCTATCTCTCACTACCAAAAAATGGTTCTTGGGCGACGAAAAAAAAAAAACCGGGCGACGATTTTTTTTTTCGTCGCCTAATAGGGCACTTAGGCGACGATTTTTTTTTCGTCGCCTAAGGAAAAAAAATCGTCGCCTAAGTTTACTCTTAGGTGACGAAAAAAAAAATTGTCGCCTAAAAATAAATTTCGTCGGCCAAAATATAAACTAGGGCGACGAAATAATATTTCGTCGCCTAAGATATAAATATCGTCGCCTAAGTTTTTTATCCTTAGGCGACGAAACTCAAATATTTCGTTGCCCAAGATGTTTTAATTCTTAGGCGACGAAAATCAAATATTTCGTCGCCCAAGATTCTTCTATATATTGGAAGTCCAGGATAGAAGAATGAAAACTTTGAAAATTTGAAACATAAATTTCTCTAGTTCTTCAAATCGTTCGGTGTTGTGGAAACCTGTCCATACATAGTTTGTAGAGCTACTCCCAGGTACGTACATATGCATATATATGCATATGTATATATTGATTTTCAGTTTTATTTGAGTTGAATTAATGATATATATATATATATGCATAGAGTTTGTTCCAAGCTGAGTAAGGGACCGTTCTGTCATAGATATGGTTCACAGGTTTGTTTAACTGGATCTCAAGATCACAAACTGACCACTCTTCTCGGTGAAGGGGTCGATAGGGGTTCGCCTCCGTGATCACAAACGAGTCCTGCCTGGTTCCTGTAGGGGGTTCGCCCTCCGTGACATTGACACTTGCCTTCTGAAACCACGGAATCCGCTCGAAATTTTTTAACAGGGCGACGATTTTTTTTCGTCGCCCAAGACCCATTTTCCGGTAGTGTCTTGGAGAATGCAGAGAAGTATAAATTCCTGTTGCCTGGGCATTGCAGCAGACAAAGGTAGTAAATCAGTAGGTTTTTGATGTCTGCTGTAAAGAAAGTTGGTCTGCAGCTTCTGTGACTCCTCTTGATGGTTTTAAACGAGCAATCGATGAAGTGTGGTGTTTCGCAGACATCCCTCATTCTCAGCTACATTTACTTCTGTCGAAATCTGTTGGGGCTTGACAGAGGCTTTAGGGTAATTGTGTACATAACTCTTACTGGAGTTCGGTTTAGGGTAATGTTTTGTACATAGCTCTTCTGGAGTTCGGATTAGTATAAGGTAAAGCATTCTTATTTACTTAACGGGAAAGCTTCTGCTGCACTGGGATCAGTTGCGCTTATGTTTTCTTAGCATTATTCTTTGGAAAAATTTCAGTTTACTAACATGAACCGTAGGTCTAAAATCAGTCTGATACCTCATTTTTTTTTAATCAGTTTCATACCTAAACTTTCAAAAGGACATCAATCTCGATTAAAATGACTAAAATAACACTTGTTAATCTTTTTACCTTCTCTCTCTGTGCTCGACCTGGACTGAGATCGGCGGCATCGCCTCCAACCCGACGTGCCCTTTGGTCAGAACAGAGGCACCCATATCGGATCCCCATCACTCTCCACCTAATCTGCTACGATCCGCTGTGCTCAACCTAGACTGAGATCGGCGACATCACCTCCAACCTAAGGACTGAACCACTAATCTGGCAACACTGCTCCGTCGTTGCCGCACAGACAACACCGCCTCCGCGCTCGCATCTCCAGAAACACAAGCGGACCTGCGTCCAATCTAGGAGTATCAAAATCCACTCCACCGACGCCGCCTAGCCCAGCCCCTACCCACCCGTCTCTCGGCGCCGCCTGTAATGGATTTTCCACATGAGGTCTGAACCATCTTCATCACCGGTCTTCATCCACCCCTACCACTAGCAATGGATGACATCGCGGTGCCAATCACGCGTGCCATGACACATGTTGAGCCTCGCGACGTTCATGCCGACGACGGAGAGCGCCTCAAGTTGGTTAGACACTGCGGAGGCAGGGCCGATGGTGCAGATGAGCTTGGTGCAGAATCCATTCTCCCTGAGCTCAGCCTCGGTGATGGCATCGACCTCGATGGAGGTGGAGGAGGAGTAGTTGGGAGAAGGGGAAAGGACGACGCTGGAGGAGGTGCCGTTGGCGGAGACGAGGACGTAGGGTGTTTGATCGGAACCGATGGTGGAGGCTTTGACGGAGAGGGAAGGGAAGGCGGTAGGAAAGTGGCGGTTGGGAGCGGAGAAAGGGGCGAGGAATAAGGAGGAATGGGGTTTGGGATTGGGAAAGGTTAAGGCGGTTGGGGTGAGTAGGTGGAGGGAGTGAGACATTGTGACTTGGAAATGTGAGAGAGAGAGAGAGTAAAAAGATTAACAAGAGCTATTTTAGTCATTTTGGTCGAGATTGATGTTATTTTGAAAGTTTAGGTATGCAACTGATTAAAAAAAAAAAGAGGTATCGAACTGATTTTAGACCTAAAGTTTAGGGTAGTAAACTGAAATTTTTCCTTATTCTTTTTTATGGTAAAATGTTTTCTTAGCTTTGAGATTGCATGATTCATGGATACACCAAAATTATAAGCACAAGGGTACATCCCCATATGCTTGTTTATGTGGCGAAACCGACCTTTTCTGTAACATCTGAATTGCTTATAGATTTTTATTGATGAAATTGCATAATCTGTAGTGCAGCAGAAAAGAAAAAAAAAAAAAACTGTAACACATTTTAGAGCACATTTTAAACTGAAGGAGCTTTATCAGTTCTAAGAAAGCATACGGAGTACAGACAACATATTTTCTGCTGAAATACAATGGAATAGAGGATACCAAGCCAAATATCAAGGTTGGTAAACTACCGGAAGTTGAAGACCAACACTTGCAGCCGACTTTCCAAGTACTCTTTTCATTTCATTTGATCTGTCCACGGCTATGTTGTAAGAGAACAATAGGTCCTGCAAACATTTATAGAATCAGAGGCTTGTTGAATATAAAGAGAACTTCTGATATAATCTCTTAGGCAGAAAAAATTAAAGGAAGAAAAACTACTAGACGCTAGTAACTAGTCACACAGTTGACAGAGGCTGGCACACTATTACTCAGCATGGATAAGATTCCTGAGAAAACTTATTTGTACCATCACAAATGTAACTACCGGTTTTGATATTCATCCATTCGTAGTTCATTTGTTTCATGTACATAGAGGATTCAACTTTTCCACTGTTAGTGAAAAGATTAGGATTTTATTTATTGAAAGGAAAACACTTCAGTATCTGTTACACTACATGGAAGCAAGTAAAAACCCAAACCGGTATAAAGAAACAACACAGCTTACTTTGTTGCAGTGAATAAAAGCAATACCTTGTGATGATGCACACTGTTGAGAAGAAAGGTGTAATCACGAGCGAGCTTAATCTTCTGCTGGATGGCAGACAGATCTGACAATTTGCCGTTGTTCCTAAACTCTTCAGCCACATAATCTCTAAAATGCCGCTTAGCCTCTTCTTTCGCAACGTGGTTCTTCACAGCTTTCAGAAGGTGGCGGTATGCCTTAGCAACTTGCAAAGCCTCAGCACTCATTTCCAATCAAAACCCTCTTGCTTATTACAACCTTTCTCTATCTCTCCACCCTGCATCACCAATTAAGTGGTTCCCCATCATAAAAAGGCAAACTCAAGCCAGAAACTCCACGGTAACAACAGACATACCGAAACTAATTCACACTAAATTTTGAGCAAGGCCAATACGAAAAAGTTCAAATTCAACAATAAACAATGCTCAAAGCTAAAAAAGTTGAATTAAACAACAGAAGAAGCAGCTCAATACAACATATATATGCATATATATGAAATTCAAGAGCTCGATTCGAAAAGAAGGATTCTGGGTGCAAGTGAAACAAGATTGAAACTTGACTAGAGCCCAGCTTCCAACAGTTCAAGCACAATGAACCCAGTAAACAACGTCACGTAAAATTTGAAAGCACATGATTTTCACTCAGCAATTTTCACAAACACCTGGTGTGTAAACCCAAAAGCACACTCAAACATTACTACCCTCCAAAACCCAGAATCCAATTCACCTGAAAAGAAGCCGGCGTAGTATTTGGAGATCGGAGACTACTCCGGTGGCGGCAATTTGATCCTTGTTGGGCGTGCTTGGGCTATATATGGGTTTTGTCTGTTAAAAAGGTCCCAGCTTTCTTAAATACCCGACCCGCCAGAATTTTCCGGGTAATCGGGTAAACGGGTATGGGGCCCATTAGAAGCCGTTATACAAAAGTTTTACTATAATGATTTACTTGGAGCTCTGCAAGTCTACAATAATCTCTCTGTGAAATTTTGAACTCGGAAACCCAGAAAGTTACGAGAGCATGTCCAAGGAGAGAGCCAAACGAGGCACACTGCCTCCAGCTCAAGAGGTAATCCAGACCTTCAAAATTCGAATTTTCTATACTCGATTGAATCTTTGCTCAGCTTTTCTCTCGGTTTTGATTTTCCGAATTTCAGAATCGTATAGATTTAGAGAAACTAATGTTGTTTTGGATTTGCGATGGATATGATGATCAGGATTAGTGTTTTGGTTTCTGAATTTGAGTAATTTCCATGAAGAAAATAATTTTGATTGTTTTTTTGTGTTAAAATGTGATAAATAATGCGGCCTGACTTTGATCGATTCAATTGAGGAAAGATTTGATTGAGATTTTTGTTGTGCAGCAAATTGAGAAATTTGAGAAAGTTGTGGAGGAAGGTAACTACTATGGAGCTCAGCAGCTGTACAAATCGATTACAGCGAGGTTAGTATAATGTGTATTGGACTGAAGTCTGAGCAGTTGACAAGTGCATTTTTGATAGGCAATGTTCATAGTATATGCTTGTTTTTTCGCAGATATGTAGCGGCTCAGAGGTATCCTGAGGCTTTGGATATACTTGAGTCAGGTGCATGCATCCAGCTGAAACACGGGCAGGTAATGCTCTCCTAGTTCTACTTATAGGATCACTTCTTTGGTAGATTATATGATTTAACCTTGAATCTTCATAATTGAGCTTTCATTAAAGAATACCAAAGATGTGTCATGCTGTGTACTGGTAAAATTTTATGCAAGTGTTACGACATTTCATTCAGAAAACATAGCATGTATTTTCCTATATGAAATCGTGGTATTGATGCTGTATTTGGGGAAACAAATTTCAGGTTACATGTGGAGCAGAGTTAGCTTCTTTGTTTGTGGAGACACTTGTCAAAGGGAAATTCCCTTATAACGATGAAACCCTGGGTCAGTTGTTACCTTATGATGTCAATTGAATGCTTGATCGATTCTCTGTTGCTTTTTCTTACCTTTTGTAGTGATAGCAAATGCGTTTCAACTTTCTCTTGGCTGATCACTTATTTCTTCTATTAGGCACTATTTGTATGGATGTTCTATTCTGATAATTTGAAATTGTAGTTTGTTCATATGTTTCACCGGATTATGACAAACTTATTTTTGTTAGTTCGTGTCAGGAAAATTTATAAACAATTTCCTAAGATACCTGTGCCACAACAGTTAGGGGATTTAGATGATGACATGCAACGACTTTCTGAAACACTGGGAACAGCAAAAACATGTGTTGAAGGATGCTCGTCATTCCTAAAAGCTGCTATCAAGTGAGGCATCGACCAGTTTTTTCTTGTTCCTGATTTGAGTAAAGGTTTACATCAATTTGTTCTGTTCATGTGGTGTTAAGATGTTGTTCTGTCGTGCCAGGTGGTCTGCGAAGTTTGGTGCACCCAGGGCTGGGGCTCCAGAAATACATGTTATGCTAGCTAACTATATGTACTTTGAATCTCCTGAGGTGGTAGGTACCGGCTGAGTTCATAAATTAGTTACAGCGATGATATATTTATGCATATACTTGGGAATTCCTTTTCTTTTCTCTGTGTGTGTGTGTGTTGTATTTTAACAATTTCAGTGCATACATCTCAAGTATCCTCTTCATGCCTAGAGTTTGGTGTAATTTTGATTTTGAAAAATATGTTGGTTTGATTTCTTTATCCTGGTTCTTTCATGCTGTATAAACTATTTTTCTATTGTGTATTAATGTGCTTTAAACTTGGAACATGAAAAGAAAAGATCCCATTATTTCTTTGAGTGCTCTTGGCTCCTTTTATGATTGCATGATGAACACCAATATTCTGCTCGACTGCTTTGCAGGACATGGTTAGAGTCGCACAACATTTTGTCAGAGGAAACAACCCGAAAGAATTTGCTTGTACTTTAGTACATTTTATGGGCAAGGTTAGCATTTCTTCCCTATTAACTTAATATATCACGAATTCTTAGAAAAGAGATATGCTATAAGATGAATGAACTCATTGTCATAAGTTCACTGCTCAATAGATGTTACTTAATATTAAATTTTAAAAATTGGAAAGCTTTTGTTATTCTGGTACTAAAATGTATATTATATATTGTGTTTTTAGTGTTTTTTGTAATGTGAAATTACATATGGGAATGTCTTCTCTGATACAAATCTGGAATTTCTTCAAATTTCATATTTGTAATGAATAGTCCAAATGCTCGACATTAGATACGTCTTTACCGAGCAAAACTTAGTTATTAATTTGTTGAACTTAATCCTGTCCAGTGCAGTCTTTCCGTTTGATACCCCTTTTTTCTGGATTATAAGGTGATCATACCTTTTGACTATGCAGTGTTATCCAGGGGAAGATGATGTGGCCATTGCAAGGGCAGTTTTAATGTAAGATACATATAATCTACGTGGTTTTATGATGTATTTATTGTTCCCATTAATATTTTGATTTACCTGAGTAAAAAAACTTTAATGTAGCTTCAATCCTTAAGTCCATGGTAAGGGTACTAATCTCTCATATTATGGATTTCTATTACTTGTAACCGTATTGTGTACTTGTATGGTTCTGAAAGTATCAACTCTTTTCAGTCCCAACTTTAGGCTTACGAAATGAGAAAGATGCCCTTCTTCAAATCTAAGTCGGTGAAAGTAGATGCTATTTTGGGATTTAATTACTCCTTCACCCAATCAACACTTGTAGTTAATCATTGATTACTGTGAAAAGTGTGAAGTGCCTTTTTAAAATTTTGATGGTAGTCTCGTGAACTTATATAACCGAGAACACACAAAAAAAGGAGGGGGGGGGGGGGTGATGGAAGGGATTTATTACATAGTTGAAATAGTCATGTTAAAACTTAAGCAGGTGTCCAGTGTATGTAAAATATGAATAAGATTGTTTTGGATCTGGCCATTTTGTTTTATCAAACAGATACCTGTCATTCCCTCATTTAATAAAAATATATTTGTGTAAACTCGAAATTTAAGGAGGTCCTTGATGAATATACTGCAATTTTCTTATGTTCAATTTTATAGGTATCCTTATTGTAGTGCTAATATTTGTGTTCTTATAGGTATTTGGCTCTAGGTAATCTGAGAGATGCCAATGTTCTCATGGATGAGATAAAAATGCAAGTAGAAGCTAAGCAGCTTGAATTTCCTAAATCCGATTTGATGCAGTTCATTAATTTTCTTTTGGAAACGTACGTCCACCTTTCCCTTTTCCCTTACGATCAGTTAAACAAACTTTTTCCCCTCTTTATAGAATGATTTATATTCCTAAGGCTACCTAGAATAAGTTATTATGAGTTGATGAGATTAAAACAAGGAACATGTCTTATTACTCTCTATGGCATGAGGATGATAGATTGATTCGCTCTTAATATTGTTCTGAATGCAGGATGTTGCGAGATGCTTTTCCTATTTTTAATATGTTGAGATCGAATTTCAAATCAAGCTTAGACAGAGAGCCTAGTTTCCACGAGGTGTGTAATTGTGCTGCGTGTTAGAACATTTGGCATCTTCTATTTCGATATGAAATTGTCTCACTCACTAGGTCATGCTTTCTCCTGTATTCTTGGATAAAGCCTAAAGTTATTCCATGTCATATATGTCCTAATAGCCTTTATCCCTTTGGCCTGTTCAAGTAGGAGGGTATTCTAACAAAATGTTATGGTTCAGTTGCTAGATGAAATTGCAGAGAAGTTTTATGGAGTAAGGCGCAGAAATCCTCTACAAGGGATGGGAATGTTTGGGGAGATCTTCAAGGTGTATGCATTTACTGCTGTTATTTTACCTATTAAGCTACTTGAAATCTGGTGCATGATTGTTTGTTAATTGTAATTTGGTCTAACAACTTGGAAAATTACTCATTCAGAAGACTATTCATGAAAGAAAATAAATGATTCCTGATATGATTTGCTTATTTGGTCTGTGGATCCTATTACTTGCAGATGATGGGAGGTGATTAGTGAAGCAATGGAAGTTCAACTGTTCAAGCTCATGCAACCTTACCAGATCCACCAGGCTACTGTTATTGCGTGTTGAAACAGAGTACTTATATGTGCTCAGACACTGTAGAACCGTTGTTTCATAGTGTTCATTATTATTTTTTCGGGTGAATTTGTTGTGTTTGTTGGTGCTGTAACATTATGGTCTTCAACTAGGAAGATAGACATTCATTTCTGTGTGTACTATTTCATAAGAGTTTATATAAATAACTTTCACAATGTATTATATCTTCCACTTTGTCTATATTGGTTATGAATTCCTAAAACTTAATGCTAGGATAGAAGATGAACTCATGAACTGATTTTCACACTGGTTTGACAAGTCTTTACTGCTTTGCTCAACTGGGTAATTCCGACAAAATGGAAGTAACTACATGATATTATTAGTCCAAGGAAGAAATTCATTTTCAGCAGATTGCGATCTTCAGCAAGTTTATACTTCAAGATACACAGCATCTGAAACAAGTTCAGAAGTTGGAACCAGAACCAGAAATTACAGCTACTCATCTATTAGAAACTCCACTCCATTTTCCTTCCCGAAGTCATGTAATGTGTGATCAACCACCTGCAATGAGAACTAGTCATGTCAGTTTGCATTCTAAACCCAGACTCGGTTTAAAGAAGTTAACGAAAGGCATAAGCTCACATTGGTATTGCTGAGCTCCAAATTGTAAAAATCCATACTCTCTGCCCTGAACAAAGGCCCTGCGTGCCAAGTCCCCCGGTTAAGCTTGAGAAATTTGCTACCTGTGATCTTAAAAACGCGAACATCCTCGACAGAAGGAGGCACATAGTAATGACCAGAAGCACAGCTAGACTTCACCACATTGTCGCCCTTCTCATCCACAAATCGAAGCCTTAGCAATTCCGAGATACCAAACATGGCCGCCAATGGCCCCAAGACACTGCGTGACGCTGGTGTGGTGAGTAATGTTCGTAAACTTCAGCGGTCGATCTTCAAGATGCATAATATAGAACCTACCCAACATGTACAAACACTGAAACTAAGCTCCGATAATCTAACACGTTATGTTATTAGATTCTAAACAAGTCTAGATACTCTGAAATGAGAAAACTAAAAAAAAATTCCAGCTACCCATTTCCTCAATTACATTTTATTTTTGGTTACCTGGGAACTCCACGGCTAAGGTCCAGCTGAGCATCCCGAGGACCAAACTCATCGCCGTCCGGCGACGCCTCCACAACCTGGCCGTACTCCCCAAACGTCTCCGGCGTCGCTTCAATCGCCTTCAGCTTCACACCCTTCACCTCCATCTCTATTTTCTTTCCTCCACAAAAATCTATGCCCTCCCTCACCTCGTAAGTTATAAGTTATAACAACCTCCATAACCGATCCCCCAAAACGACGCCGTTTAAATCCAAACACAAACCAAAACGCTGCGTTTCACCCCCTCACTAAAAACCTAAACCTTCTTCTTCTTCTTCTTCTTCTTCTTCTTCTTCTTCAACCTCTGAAACTCTCTCACTCATTCTCAGACCCCATTTCTGCTATGACCAACCCAAAACCTCCAGACCAACCCCAACCCCAACTCCTCGAAACCATCACCAACCTCCTAACCACCACCAAACCCCCAAACCTCCAATCCCTCAACCCCTACATTCCCCACCTGACCGAACCCCTCCTCCTCTCTCTCCTCCGCTCCAAAACCCTAGCCTCCAACCCCACCACACTCCTCTCCTTCTTCCACTGGGCCCACTCCCACCTCCCACTCCTCTCCCAAACCCCTCGCCCCCTCCTCACCCTCCTCCCCTCTCTCTTCTCCCACAACAAATTCCCCGATGCCAAAACCCTCCTCGTCAATTTCATCTCCTCCGATAACCACAACCGCCTCCACCGCCTCCTCCTCCGCCCCGACGCAGCCGTCCCCCGCCGCTCCAAGGCCCTCCTCGACACCTCCATCGGCGCCTACCTCCACGTCGGCAAGGCGCACCTCGCCGCGCAGCTCTTCACCAAGATGAAGAAGCTGCGGTACCGGCCGAACGTGCTCACCTGTAATAGTTTGATTACGGCTCTCGTGAGATGTAACACCTCTCATTCTTTCGCATTGTGTAGGGAGATTGTTAGGGATGCGATTCGGTTAGGTGTTGGTGTTAATACTAGGACTTTTAATGTGTTGATATATGCGGATTGCTTGGAGAATAAGTTTAGGGATGCGGTTGAGTTGCTGAGTAAGATGAGTGAGTTTGGGTGTGTTGCGGATAGTGTGAGCTATAATACGGTTTTGGATTGGTTGTGTAAGAAGGGGCAGTTGAGTGAGGCGAGGGATTTGTTGATGGAAATGAGGATGAGAGGGGTGTTGCCGAGTAGGAATACGTATAATATTTTGGTTTTCGGGTATTGTAAGTTGGGAATGTTGGAGGAGGCTAGGCAGGTGGTGGAGTTGATGAGGCAGAATGAGTTGTTGCCGGATGTTTGGACGTATAACATGTTGGTTAGTGGGTTTTGTGGAGCGGGGAGGATTGAGGAGGCGATGAGGGTGAGGGATGAGATGGAGAAGTTGAAGCTAGTGCCGGATGTTGTCACGTATAATACGTTGATTGATGGATGTTTTGAGTGGGATGATGAATCCAAGGCGTTGGAGTTGCTTGAGGAGATGGGTGAACGGGGAGTGAGGGCAAATGAAGTTACTCATAATATAATGGTGAAGTGGTATTGTAAGGAAGGGAAGATGGATGAAGCTAGTTTTAGTATCAGGAAAATGAAGGAAGATGGGTTTGCTCCTTCTTGTGTCACGTACAATACTTTGATTAGTGTGTATTGCAAAGCAGGGAAAATGAAAGAAGTGTTTACTACGATGGATGAGATGGGCAGGAAAGGTTTGAATATGGACACTTACACCCTCAATACCATTCTTCACGCATTTTGTAGTCAGAAGAAGCTAGACAAGGCATTTACATTGTTTCATACTTCGGTTGAGAGGGGTTATATACTTGATGAGGTGACCTATGGAACTCTGATCATGGGATGCTTTAAGAATGAAAATCCAGACAAGGCTTTGGAGCTTTGGGAAGAGATGAAGGAGAAACAGGTCCTTCCTAGTATTGTCACGTACAATTCTATAATTAGAGGGCTATGCCAGTCTGGGAAAACCGATCAAGCATCTGACAAGTTGAATGAGCTTGTAACAACGGGTCTAGTCCCTGATGAAACTACATACAACATGATAATTCATGGCTATTGCCGTGAGGGTCTGGTTGAGAAAGCAATCCAGTTGCACAACAAAATGGTTGAGATATCGTTAACGCCGGATGTCTTTACATGTAATATTCTTCTTTCTGGACTGTGCAGTCAGGGTATGTTAGAAAAAGCTCTTAAGCTTTTTAACACCTGGATTTCTAAAGGAAAGGACGTCAATGCAGTTACTTACAACATATTGATCTCCGGCCTTTGCAAAGAAAGGAGGTTTGATGATGTTTTTGGTCTCTATGCTGACATGAAAGAAAAGAAGTTAGCTCCTGACCGGTACACATATAATGCCGTTCTCGATGCACTTACTGATACGGGTAATGTTAAGGAAGCAGAAGAGTTTATATCAAAAATGGTTGAAATGGGGAACTTACAAGATTGGTCCTTGAAATTAGACAAGAGGCCAGATGGGTTGACCTGTGAATCTTCATTAGAATCTGATTCAACCTCACTAGCTTATTCAGACCAGATCAGTCAGTTGTGTATGCAAGGTAAATACAAGGATGCAATCAACATTTTGCGAGAATCAAAACAGAAAGGTATCACTTTAACTAAAGATGTTTATATACATGTAATGGAAGGTTTGATTAAAAGGCGAAAACGCACATCAAAGGTTGTTTGGCTGTAGTGGCAACTTGGGTTATCTTTCACAATGTCCTTGATAATGGAGGTAGTCAATAGGTTGCTGGAACAAGGGAATATAGTCTTGCCTCTTGGGGTGACGAGCACGAGTCCAGTACAGCAAAAATATGTGTTGAAGGATGTTCATCATTCCTAAAAGCTGCTATCAAGTAAGACATTGGTCACTTTTTTCTTGTTCCTGATTTGAGTAAAGGATAACATCAAATTTGTTTTGTTCATGTGGAGTTAAGATGTAATTATCTCGTGTCAGGTGGTCTGCGGAACTTGATGCACCTAGGGCTGGGGCATTCATGTTTGCCAGCTAACTATATGTACTTTGGATCTCCTGAGGTGGTAAGTAGCAGCTGAGTACATAAATATAAGTTACAGCGGTGATATATTTATGTATATACTTGGAAATTCTTTTTCTTTTTGTGTGTGTTGTATCTCAACATTGTCAATGCATACATATAAGTATTGTCTTCATGCCTAGATTTTGGACTAGTCAAAAGGTTGCTGGTACAAAGGGGATATAGTCCTCTCCTCCTGGGGGTTAAAAGCATGAGTGCATTACCAGCATTGAAGAGTAATTCACGAATTCTCAACTGCCTGACTTCCGATCTCCATTGCCCCTGGAGTAAATGGAGATATGTGACTATTAATGAGGGGCGGAATGTTATGAACTTCATATATGCATATCAGCCATCACATACAGATTCCACTGGCTTTATTGATTCAAACCGTTTGGTTGCTGCTAAGCTCTGCATTGACAGCTTGGAACTGGTTTGTTAAAGTCATTGATACTGTTGATACTCATATGGTTGCTGGAACAAAGGGGACATTGTCCTGGGGTGGCCTCATGGGTTTAAAGGGTGCTACCAGTACTGGTATGGAACTATTGATCAGTAATTCTCAACTGTCAGATGATAGGCGCAAAAGCACCTACAAAGATACCCTATTATCAAATCAATAATATCAATGTAGTAAACGGTAAATAGGGGTCATTACCCGCAGAGGATTGGTGATACTAAGACTTAAACACACAAGAAACACAAACAGACGCGTAAACCAGAAATCTGGCAGACTCGACCTAGGAGCAGAAACCTAATTAATTAGCTAATCTAGACTCAACCAAAAATTATGAAATTAAATACACAGTAACTAGACACGGTGGCGGACTACCACACAAATTTTGAGGGTATTCGGAGTTGTTTTGATTGGTGACCAAAAATAGATAAAACAGAAGTATTGCTGAAAACAGAATATTAAAAAGTGAATATGGATGTAAATATGAGAGAAACAATAGCTAGGAACTTCTCTCCACCACTAGATATGCTTCAATTACCCCAAAACAATGTCAATGACTAAAGATGAATGCACTCACAGTTAAGCCAATGTCGTTAGGTCATTAACCGTATTACGTTCTCTTACTTGCCATGTTAAGTGAAATGTCGGTATCGACTTAACTATATTCCCAATTAATTGATCTATGAAATGTCGGTATCTAGATCAAAATAACTGAAATCATGAAGATCTAAGAACGTTTGAGTAGCAACAAAGAATCTAAGGTCAATGTCGGTAGCCTTAGATTACCAAGGAATTACTTCACACAAGTACCTGCAAAGAACTTGTTATCTCTTATAGAATATGCAATGATATGTCGGTCATAAACACATTCAAGATAATAAACCCTAAAACATGCATCAAAGTGTCGACCCAATGAAACATGCAATAGAATTACCAATGAACAATCAGTGAAGAAATTCTCATCTAGAATTATATAAATCAATTGGGGTTCAAAATCGAAGACATATCTAGGGCTTTGATCAGCCCCTAACTACTAAGGAGTTTAGTTACACATAATCTTGATTAAGAACATCAGAGAATACATGGAACATGAAATAAGGGTGAGAAGAAGAAAACTTGATTGAAGAAGATCTTTGCCGATCGAGTTCTTTTTCCTCTCCTTTCTTTCTTCTCCTTCTCTCTCTTTTTCTTCTCTTTCTTTCTTCTCTTTCTTTCTTCTCTTTTTCTCTCTGGTTCTTGTTCGGCCTCCTGATTGTTTGGCTGCTCCCTTGTATAAATAGGTTTGTTAACCTATATCTCACGTCCATCACCAATCCAACTAGGATTAGGGATCCTAATTAAGCCCAATTATCTCCTTTTTCTTTGTTTGACTTCAAAACGCCTAAAAATAAATAAAGTTAATTAAAAATAGGAAAACATCACAAAATAACTAAGTAATAAGAATAATTAACATGATAAAAGTCGCACAAATATGCGACTATCAAAATACCCCACACTTAGCTTTTGCTAGTCCTCGAGCAAAACACTAAACTAAGACTCTGAAAAGACTCAACAATAGCACAGACTACAAAACTCTAATGCCCTTAACACTTTGTCTCAGCAACCTCCCTAACATTGCAACACCAAGATCACATGATAATTCAGTTCAATCCACGGAATTTCGAAGGTTAATGTCAATACATGACACACATGTAACATGTAGGACGAAGACATAATCATGGTGAATATAAAGCTGTAGCATGCAGTAAACAAGTTAAGATTCAACCTCACATGGTATGCTATAAGTGTTTCTCTCAACATATGTCTAAGGTTTTCACTCAACTCAATTACTTGCCAAATGGACCGAACCATATGCTTAGCTCTTGTGACTTATCTCCACAGATCAAAGGCTGCCTATCTTGAGGATCAAAAAAGACTTTATAAGGTTGTAATGGGGTTAAGCTCATAGGTTTATAGAACAAAAAGGATATGGAATTCAAACAAGTTCTAAAACCTAGTAGAGCATCAAGGAAGAGGCTTTTTCGAACTTTACAACCATTGAAGCATCTTCACCAATGAATTCTTCCAAATATATCACCATTGTGGCCAAATTTCATCTTGTTGGGTCTTCATCTCATTCTTTTCATCTACAGTTAACCTGGGGTATCAAGCTAGACATCACAAAAGAACTGTATATTTTTTTTTCTCGTCGATTTTCTTTTTTTTCTTTTTTTCTTTTAGTACAACACAACTAGCTTGATAGCCCACCCTTATTCCTTTGCTTCATCTTCACAATCTTCCACCTTGGTCTTCATGTATATGCCTCATGTACAGCTCTACTAAGTTCTAGAACAAAGGTAGAGATATAACTATTCTAAGGTTCAAGGTTAAGGTTGTGCGGGTGATGACAAAAAGACCATAATGTAAGCTCAAAGTGGTTAACTAAGGGGTGCACATCTTGTGTACACAACATATGGGTCACAGGCTATATATGGCAATAGTGGTAGCTCCTAAGTGCCTTTATCACTTCCCCAATCAAGATATATAATGACTATAAGCTTTGACAAGCACAAGAGCAAGTTCTAGTAATCTCTAGAGTCCAATAACTTAATCTGCGGCAAGCAATTGACACACAACAAAGAAAGCATGTAAAATCACATTTAGGCTCAATCGCTCACAGGTTAATGAATCTCAACCAAGTTTAAGCATGCTGAGAGATCTGTACCATGTTAACTCGTTTCTACATCCACTACATATTAACACATGCACCATATATCAAGATTAACCAAAGAAACTCAAATAACGTAGTCACATGTTTCACTCTTAGTCACAATTTTAGAAGATATAAACACATCATAGACTAGTTAAGGGCCCTAAGACTCAAACAAGACTAAAAACAGTTTTTTTTTTGTTTTTTTGTTTTTTTTAGCTAAACATAGACGCTAAAGATATCATATAAACCCCACCCCACACTTGAAATTTGCATTGTCCTCAATGTAAAACGAAACCAAAGCATGCAATACATCAAACAAGTATGACGCATAACACATATGATATCGCAAAAACACACTAAACATGAAGAAAAATAACACAGGAGAAAGAATGAAGAATGCAAATCTGGAATCCAAGCTTCTCCATCAACATGGGTTGCCTCCCAAGTAGCGCTAAGTTTAACGTCATCAGCCAGACGGCACTCATAATCATTGCTCCACTGGCACTGGATCGCGGAGCTGTACTTCTTCCATATCTCTCACCTCTGCAGGCTCATAAAACGGTTTGAGCCTATGTCCGTTCACTTTGAATGTGTTCCCATTCTTCGGATTTTGTACCTCGACTGCACCATGAGCAAACACATTAAGTATAACAAAAGGCCCACTCCACCTAGAACGAAGTTTACCTGGAAATAATCGTAGACGCGAATTGAAAAGCAAGACTTTTTGTCCAACAACAAAAGATCTGCTTTTAATCATCTTATCATGAAACATCTTGGTTTTCTCCTTGTAGATTCTATTGGACTCATAGGCATTGTTGCGAATCTCATCTAGCTCATTCAGTTGTAACTTCCTATGAACACCGGCATCATCAATATCAAAGTTAAATTGCTTAATAGCCCAATATGCCTTGTGTTCAAGCTCCACCGGAAGATGACAGCCTTTGCCATAGACCATTTGATAAGGAGACATCCCAATCGGTGTCTTGTATGCCGTCCTGTATGCCCACAACGCCTCATCTAAGCGTTGACTCCAATCTTTCCGGGTTGGTCCAACAGTCTTCTCTAAAATTTGTTTTATCTCCCTGTTGGATACTTCTACCTGCCCGCTCGTCTGAGGATGATAAGGTGTTGCCACCTTATGATGAACATTGAATTTCCTGAGCAAAGCTGCAAAAGACTTGTTACAAAAGTGGGAACCTCCATCACTGATGATGTACCTGGGAGTGCCAAATCTAACAAACAGTGATTTCAAAAATTTCAAAACAACAGCAGCATCGTTAGTACGAGTGGTCACTGCCTCCACCCACTTTGAAACATAATCAACTGCAAGTAGAATATAAAGATTTTGCTGAGAGCTAGGAAAAGGACCCATAAAGTCAATACCCCACACATCAAAAATCTCAACAACAAAAATTGGGTGCTGGGGCATCTGATCTCTAGGACCTAAGTTACCTGTGAGCTGACATCTAGCACATGATTTATGGAACTCATGCGCATCTTTGAACAAAGTTGGCCAGAAGAAGCCACTTTCAAGAACCTTCATGGCAGTCTTCTTTCCAGCAAAGTGACCTCCCTATACATGTGAGTGACAAAAAGTGAGTATAGATTGAAATTCAGTTTCAGGAACGCACCTTCTTATCAACAAATCTGGACAATGTTTCCATAGATAAGGCTCATCCCACACATAATGCTTAGCTGTCTTCACCAACTTGTCCTTTTGAGCTCTACTGTAGTCGCTTGGTACTCTTCCTGACACAAGATAGTTAACAATATCTGCATACCAAGGCTCAGAAACGTTGAGAGCAAAAAGTTGCTCATCCGGGAAGCTATCACGCAGAGGCAATGAGTCATCCTCTGTGTTAGATCCATGTGTGATCCTGCTCAGGTGATCTGCCACCACATTCTCAGTGCCTTTCTTATCTTTGATCTCAATATCAAACTCCTGAAGTAGTAACATCCATCTAATCAACTTGGGTTTTGCATCCTGTTTAGTCATCAAGTATCTCAAAGCAGCATGGTCAGAGAAAACGATAACTTTAGTTCCTAACAAGTAAGACCTAAACTTTTCTAAAGCAAAGACCACAGCTAAGAGTTCCTTTTCTGTAGTTGAGTAATTTAACTGTGCATCATTTAAAGTCTTGGAAGCATAATAGATGACATGGGGAAACTTAGCTGGACGTTGACCCAAAACAGCACCAACCGCATAATCAGAAGCATCACACATTAATTCAAAAGGTAAGTTCCAATCAGGTGCCTGTATGATGGGTGCGGTTGTCAGAAGCTCCTTGAGCTTGTTGAATGCCTTCAAGCACTCATCCGTGAAGTTGAAAGCTACATCTTTATGGAGCAGTGCACATAATGGTCGGGCTATCTTGGAAAAGTCCTTGATAAACCTGCGATAAAATCCTGCATGTCCAAGAAAAGATCTCACCTCCTTCACAGTTGAAGGAGGAGGTAAAGTACGCACAATATCAACCTTGGCCTTATCAACCTCAATCCCCCTAGCAGATATCACATGTCCTAAAACTATACCTTGTTCGACCATAAAATGACACTTTTCCCAATTCAAAACAAGGTTAGTCTCAACACAACATTTCAAAACCATGGATAAATGATGCAAACACATGTCAAAAGAATCACCAAAAACAGAAAAATCATCCATAAATACCTCAATGATTTTTTCAACCATGTCTGAAAAAATACTCATCATGCATCTTTGAAACGTTGCAGGTGCATTGCATAGGCCAAAGGGCATCCGCCGATAAGCAAAAGTGCCATAGGGGCATGTAAAGGTGGTCATCTCCTGATCATCCTTGTGTATGGCTATCTGGTTGTACCCTGAATAACCATCCAAAAAACAATAATATGCATGACCTGCCAACCTTTCCAACATCTGATCAATGAACGGGAGGGGGAAGTGATCTTTGCGTGTGGTGGCATTGAGCTTGCGGTAGTCAATACACACTCTCCATCCCGTTTGCACACGTTGAGGCACCAACACGTTCTCATCATTCTTTACCACTGTAATTCCTGAACGTTTGGGAACTACCTGCACAGGACTAACCCACTTGCTGTCAGAAATAGCATAAATTATACCTGCATCGCGGAGTTTAATCACTTCTTTCTTGACAACTTCCAACATGGGAGGGTTCAGTCGACGTTGAGCTTCTCTTGTTGGCTTAACTCCCTCCTCCAAATGTATCCTGTGAGTACACAAAGTGGGGCATATTCCCTTGATATCTGCTACTGTCCATCCAATTGCTTGCTTGTACTCCTTCAAATGCTCAAATTCGACAGGTTGAGGAATTTCCTCAATGGATTTAACCGGTTGTGCTGAAACCTTCTTTTTACCAGCCATTTCAATGACTTTTCGCATAGGGTCATCCCCCAATGAGTACTGAATGAACTCCTGCATAAAAATCTCAAAAGCATCAATAGAACAACAAGAGTACAAATCATCAATATTTGGGTGCTTGAGGGATTCAAAGATGTTGAACTGGATCTTTTCTCCAGCTACTTCCATGCTAAGTGCACCTTCATAACAATCAATTTTGGTACGAGCTGTTCTTAAGAATGGTCTACCAAGAATCAATGGTATCTCAGAGGGCATCTGTTCACCTTCCATCTCTAATACAAAGAAATCCGCTGGAAAAATCAAATCATCAACCTGCACTAACACATCTTCTATAATACCTCTAGGGTAACAGTTAGATCGATCAGCAAGTTTAATGGTTATCCCAGTAGGTAAAAGTTCTCCCATATTCATTCTATCATACACGGCATATGGCATTAAATTTATGGAGGCACCTAAATCAAGAAGAGCACTAGCAAACCTGTGATCACCAATAGTGCATGGAATAGTGAAACGTCCCGGATCACCTAACTTTGGTGGCAACTTTCTTTACAGCACAGCGGACACCCTCTCACTCAAGGCAACTGTTTCGGTTCCTTTGAATTTTCTCTTTGTAGTGCACAAGTCCTTGAGGAATTTTGCATACTGAGGAATCTGCTTGATCACATCCAACAATGGAATATTCACCCCAACCTTCTTGAAGACGTCTAGGATCTCCTTGTCCTTTTCCTCCTTCACTTGTTTCTGTAACCTGCCAGGAAAAGGCACATTAGTGATAACCAAAGGTGAGGGGGTTAAGGGACATACCATGGCTGGTTTCGGTCTTGACTCAATTTTTGTTCCAGGTGCATTCTCAACAGGTTGAGAGAGTTCCTTAATGGATTGAGTTGGGGCGCCTAGACCGACTTTTGATGGCTCCTCACGCACAATCTGCTCTAATACAGGCTCTTCCCACTTTCTTCTTGGCTTCTTAACCACTGGAACTGCATCCACCACCTTCCCACTTTTCAGAACCATTGCATTGACTTCATGTTGACCCTTAGGATTAGGAAGAGTGTTGCTGGGAAGACGTCCTGGGTTGACTTGAGCAAGAGTTTGTTGGATTTGGCTCACTTGGCGCTCTAACAAGTCAATTGCCTTCCCTTGTTGCTGAGTGGTGGACTTGATCTCTTGGCGGAAGGCACTGCTTTCCTCTCTTTCCTTTTTGTTATCAAACATCATTTGTTGCATCATAGCTTCCAAAGTTAAAGTTCCTGTTGATGTCTGAGCTGGAGCCTGTTGTTGTTGAGGCACACGTCTTTGGCCAAATTGCTGCCCATCCCCAACAGGTTGTCTTTGTTGGAATCCAGGTGGAGTAGTTGGAGGATTGAGCACATTATTGCTTCGGTAGCTAAGGAAGGGATGATCTCTATTCCCATTATATGTGTTGGGCTGCCGATAAACAAAATTCAAATCCTCCTCTTGGGTGTCTTCCTCAACTGCTCTGCACTTAGGACAATCTTCTGCAAAGTGGTTCTTAGCTGAACAAATAGTACATACCACTTGAGATGCAGCAACGGTTTCCTTCTTATTCACCTTCATAGCACTAGCAATTAAAGCAATGTCATTCTCCATAGAACTCAATCTCTTCTCTATGGCTCCATCTATGGTAATGGCATTCAAGGATCTTCTGCTAGCTCCCATAGATCGGTCTCTGGACTGAAACTGTCTTGAATTCTCTGCTTGATTCTCCACAATTTCCTTAGCTTCAGCTCCAGTCTGATTCCACCAATTTCCTCCACAAGCCGAATCAAGTTTTTGCCTGTTGAGTGAATCAAGTCCTTCATAGAAGTACTCCATTTGAGTGTTGAGATCAAACTTGTGATGGGGGCATTGGCGTAGTAGACCCTTGAATTGACTCCACGCTTCATGTAATTCATCTCCATCTCTCTGCCTGAATGTACTGATCTGCTTCTTTAAATTCTTGGTGCGAGAGGCTGAATAGAATTCCTTCATAAATGCAGCACACATATTGTCCCATGAGTCAATAGATTGGGAAGCCAATGAGTTGTACCATGCATTTGCTTGCTCTTTCAAGGAAAAAGAAAACAGAATAAGTTTCACAACATTCTCATCCACCGCCGCTGACTTCTGTATTCTGCACAGTGCTGTAAACTCATTAAGATGGTCTTGTGGGTCTTCAGTTTGAGTGCCTCTAAAGTGTGGTAGATTCGAAATCAGAGATGGGGGAATTGAGTAAGCCCCTAAATCGTCTGGTAGCACAATTGGTGAATCTGCTGCACCTGTTCCCGGAATAAAGGACTCCTTAAGTTTTGCAGCCATTGGTCTTGGTGATGGTGGAGATGTTGGAATATGTTGCTCTTCCAGTTCCTCGATCTCTGAATCAGAATGATGTTCAGGCTCAGAATTCTCACCACCACTGTTACTCGCGTTCACTTGTAGTCTCTGCTGTTTCCTGTTTCGTTTTGCAGCTCTCTCAATCTCTTGATCAAATAACAGTGGTACAGAGCTTGTAGAGTGACGAGTATGCATACACAATGCTTCTGCACACAAGTATAGACGTAAGACTCAAAAGAAAAATAAAGTAAACAAAGCAAAACTAAAAACAAAAGACACTTTTAAGACTTAGAATTAAACAATCCCCGGCGATACGGCGCCAAAATTTGATAGGCACAAAAGCACCTACAAAGATACCCTATTATCAAATCAATAATATCAATGTAGTAAACGGTAAATAGGGGTCATTACCCGCAGAGGATTGGTGATACTAAGACTTAAACACACAAGAAACACAAACAGACGCGTAAACCAGAAATCTGGCAGACTCGACCTAGGAGCAGAAACCTAATTAATTAGCTAATCTAGACTCAACCAAAAATTATGAAATTAAATACACAGTAACTAGACACGGTGGCGGACTACCACACAAATTTTGAGGGTATTCGGAGTTGTTTTGATTGGTTACCAAAAATAGATAAAACAGAAGTATTGCTGAAAACAGAATATTAAAAAGTGAATATGGATGTAAATATGAGAGAAACAATAGCTAGGAACTTCTCTCCACCACTAGATATGCTTCAATTACCCCAAAACAATGTCAATGACTAAAGATGAATGCACTCACAGTTAAGCCAATGTCGTTAGGTCATTAACCGTATTACGTTCTCTTACTTGCCATGTTAAGTGAAATGTCGGTATCGACTTAACTATATTCCCAATTAATTGATCTATGAAATGTCGGTATCTAGATCAAAATAACTGAAATCATGAAGATCTAAGAACGTTTGAGTAGCAACAAAGAATCTAAGGTCAATGTCGGTAGCCTTAGATTACCAAGGAATTACTTCACACAAGTACCTGCAAAGAACTTGTTATCTCTTATAGAATATGCAATGATATGTCGGTCATAAACACATTCAAGATAATAAACCCTAAAACATGCATCAAAGTGTCGACCCAATGAAACATGCAATAGAATTACCAATGAACAATCAGTGAAGAAATTCTCATCTAGAATTATATAAATCAATTGGGGTTCAAAATCGAAGACATATCTAGGGCTTTGATCAGCCCCTAACTACTAAGGAGTTTAGTTACACATAATCTTGATTAAGAACATCAGAGAATACATGGAACATGAAATAAGGGTGAGAAGAAGAAAACTTGATTGAAGAAGATCTTTGCCGATCGAGTTCTTTTTCCTCTCCTTTCTTTCTTCTCCTTCTCTCTCTTTTTCTTCTCTTTCTTTCTTCTCTTTCTTTCTTCTCTTTTTCTCTCTGGTTCTTGTTCGGCCTCCTGATTGTTTGGCTGCTCCCTTGTATAAATAGGTTTGTTAACCTATATCTCACGTCCATCACCAATCCAACTAGGATTAGGGATCCTAATTAAGCCCAATTATCTCCTTTTTCTTTGTTTGACTTCAAAACACCTAAAAACAAATAAAGTTAATTAAAAATAGGAAAACATCACAAAATAACTAAGTAATAAGAATAATTAACATGATAAAAGTCGCACAAATATGCGACTATCATCAGACACCCATCTCCATTCCCCTTTGGATAAATCAGAAAAAAAGTGACTCATCGAGGGGATGAAAGATAACACTGAACTTCATATATGCATATCAGCAATGAATGCAGATTGTAGTGGTTTTATTGGTTCAGATTCATTGGGTGCCTGGTTGGTTCCTCCAAAACAGCATCACCTCCTCATTTCTTGAAAATCTCAGCATCATTTTTCTGGTGCGATTGTGGCTTTACTGTATAGTTGATTGTAAGTTAGAGAGGATAGAGTTGTAGCAAACAGAACTGATTTGTATGGTATTACCATCTTGTCATTGTAGTGAAATTGTCATTTGTTCCTTCTAGGAAGGAAGGCAATGGAATAATAACTGAGATTGGAGTAACCTCTGGATCTTACTGAAATTCATTTGTTCATAATGTTGATGCTCCAAATTTTAGGGAATTGCGAACACAATAGTGAGAGCTGAAGGTCTTGTATAACATGATGTTTATAGAGCTTCATGTTCATACAAGAAATCCTTGCCCACTACAGTTTATTACGAATTTCATATAGCCATGGATAAAGGCTTCCTAGACCATTTTCGACTTTGTCATGCAAAGGGTGGTAGGGCAGGCTGGTTGCTAGGCAAGGAGTCCATTTACTTTCAAGAATGTCATTGCCATAGTACTTATCATAATCTATTCTGTATACAATGCATGATCGAACCAACCCTGAATTATTGTACTCATAGAATAATTTTTTTCAAATGAGAAGTTTAGGAAAAATACTACTTTCCAAGAAGGTCATTGACTCATTGTGTTACTGCACACCACGTATATAATGAGGCTTGAAGGCAGCTATTGTAATATGTTGAACTTTGAAGTGTCTATTAGTATTTCAATTGTCATGCTCGTGGGTTTGATTATAGAACCACAACCCACCTAGAAATTGTCTGTATTTGTGTTCTTCTATGACTTGTGTAATTCTAATTGAGATCCTAATATTGGATCCTTCCTAACTAAATACCAATATGCATGAAGTGACCAAATGAGCTCTCCTATCTTTGTTTGAGGATTTAGAAAAATAAAATTAGTAAAATATATGAGTAAGAGTTTAGGAAATGAGGAAATTAAAGGCTTGGGTTTAACAAACCCACATCAAGGTGAAAGGCAAAGACTTGCAGAGTTATTCTTAATGAACAATTTAGAATATTGGAATGTGCATAACGGGCAAGAATGGTGGTGTGAATTAATCTACATTATTTGTTCCACTACTTCCACCACGACCACGTTAAAAGACGACTCAAGAACATTGGCCCTTGGGCGTAGAAATGTCCTATTAGTACATTTCAATATATGGCAAAAATGTCTCCCTAATTTTTCTTCTTCTTCCATAAGTGACAATTATGTCACACTCAGTCTTCTGGGACTTTCACTAGTCGACTGGTGTCTATCACTTTCTTGCTTCCCATGAGCTTACTTGTTTCTCACCCAACTCGATAAATTAACTATTGCTAGCCAAGAGTACTACGTCAAGCTAGAATTCCAGAAGAACCAACAATCCAATTCCGAGAAAGTCTGAAGTTAGCACGTGGACTGTACGACCCATCAATCATATGACTAAACTGTTACTGCGTTCTTCTTCTTCCTCTTCCTTCCTTTTTTCCAGCGAAGCTTCTTCTTCCTTTACACGGGTTGGTGGAGGCGTCATCTTCCTTCCTCTTCTCCGGCGAATCTTCTTCTTCCTTCCTCCGGCAAAGCTTCTTCTTCCTTTACACGGGTTGTATCGACGTGACACAGCCGTGGCACGTAACATTTTCTCTCCAATTCCTCATGAATTGATCTCAACTCTCCTGTCTCAATCAAGTCTCTGGTCTCAACCAGCTGTGAGATCGATGTCAATTCCAAGCCACAGCGATCATCACTTTTAATTAGTTGTGTTTAGTTGGTTGGTTGCTAAAATTTGGAGAATATAAATGTTGTCTCACTTTTGGCAGCAAACAATTAGCTAATTTATCAGATACATCACTTTTGTAGAAAGTGGAAACAATTTTTTTTTTTTTTTTCTATTCTCTTTCTTTGAAGAAAGAAAGATATGTACCTGAAAGTTTAAGCCCACCATTTTCAGTAGCATATCCTCCAGTTATTTAAACATTATAGACTCAAAAATAGAGATACATAAGAATTCGAATACGCTGTATATACAGAAACGTAAACCTTCTAAAGAAGTCATTGTTTGAAGTTCAAAAATATAATGTTATATATGTGCTTCTGTTTAAGGATTTTATTTTTTTTCACTCGAAAGTCTAGCTAGGTACATCTGATCGCGGTCGTTGATTCGATTCATATAACTTTTAGGTCAGCAATTTCTCTGAAAGTTAGATGAGTTCGGATCTATTGCATGAACTAAGAAGTGTTGTTGCATCATATGATAAGCCAAGCGAGTAGGCTAATCGAGTATACTGAGGACTATGAACTCGTACTAAGGGGAACGATCGCGATCGATAAGATGATATCATGAATTGCCATATTGAGTGATGACAAGTACCTAATCTTGCAAATTCGATCATTGACTGTCCATATACTATGTACATACTAAACAGTACTACAGTACGTAGTGATCGATACGTACGTAGACTCGTAGAGAGTAGAAGTAGAGTGCACTACCAGAACAGGCATTTTAGCTGACGAAAAATTTTCGTCGGCCTGTTAAAAAAATTCGTCGGCTACAACCTTAGCCGACGAAGGTTCGTCGGCTATAGTGTCGTCGGGAAAGAGTCGTCTGTAATGACTTTAGCCGACGAGAAAAAAAATGTCGTCGGCTAAGGTATGGACTATAGCCGACGAAATAATATCGTCTGCTATAGTCCAACCTTTAGCCGACGACATTATTTCGTCGGCTATAGTCATACTATAGCCGACGACATTATTTCGTCTGCTAAAGGTTGGACTATAGCCGACGAATAATGTCGTCGGCTATAGTCCATACCTTAGCCGACGACATTTTGGGTCGTCGGTTATATTCCAAACTTTAGCCGACGAATAATTTAAAATATTCGTCGGTTAAAGTTTGTAATAAATAAATATAAAACATCTATGGCCGACGAATTATTGTATTTTTCGTCGGCTTTATAGGCATTTAGCCGACGAATTAAAGCTTATTTCGTCGGCTAAATTTTTTTTTTTTTTTTAAGAAAACTTTAGCCGACGAATTATGGCTTTTTTCGTCGGCTATAAGTGCATTTCAGTAAAAAAAAAAACCCGGAAATTTCTTAATTACCATTCCATGCAAGCTGCAAAAGACATATTTAACAATTTCATATAACCAACAACAAACACATAAAAGAATATATGAACTACATAAAAGTATCAATTTACATACAAGTATATATCAACTACGTAAAGTCTATATCGTCTAAATTGATGTCATCTTCTGGGGGCTGCTGCGGAGGTTGCGGCGGCTGGGGTAGCGGCAAGGGCGGAGGCGGAAGTCCCTGACTCTGGGCAGCAGCAGATGGCAGCTGCAAAGTCCTGCATGTACTGCAACATCTGCTGCTGCTGGGCTTGCTGGATGGCATATATCTCGGCAACATAGGCTGCCTGCGCGGTATTAAAGGCTGCCAACGAGGCAATATAGGCAGCCTGCGAGGCAGCCTGCGAGGCAGCTTGAGCAGCTTGAGCAGCTTGCTGTTCTCGTAGTCTCTGAACTTCCGACTCTAGCTGAGTCGTCCTGTTGATCGTGGACGTGGTGCAGCTACTGGTCGAGGTTGCCTTTCGTTGAAATCCTGGAGTGGTCTTCAGGACCCCCTCGCCTCTCTTTCCTAGACCTCGGCAGTAGAAGTTGTTTTCTCTCGGTGGGAAGGCTATGCCCATGATCCTCGCCCCAATCGTCGGATCCGAATTGTCGATCCGGGACATGGCTTCGGACATCTCGGAATCCTGCGTGTCCGGCCATGCCTCCCTCACTAAGGTACTCAGGACCTCGTCACTAGCCTCCCTCACCCTCGCCTATATGGATAGGAAAAAAATTATTAATTAAAATTTTTACATAAATTTAAAAATTTAAAAACGTAAAGTGACTTACAATATCCTCATGGGAGTCAGGATATGCCTTCTCGTACGTATAGACGTAGGGGTTGACTTCTGGATGTTCCTTGGCCGCCTCGTCCATGAAGACACCGAACGGTCTAGAACCGGCATGATGGTTCCTTGTGTTGCGTTGCCGGTTCTGAGCGTTCACCCGGGAAACCGCCTTCAAAGAAAAAAGTAAACTATTAGTAGAATATTTTAAAACGCTGTTTGCTCAAAAATGGTCTCGGCCGAATTGGGGCCGAGATCCTTGGCTACAAATGTCCTTCTGTTGCGCGGGCGTGCCAACTCGCGGCCGAGACGGCCAAGCGAGGTTTTGCTTGATGTAGTTTGCCTGATCTGACTTCTTCAAATGATTGTCGGCCGAGGAAGGAACCCTCTCGGCCGTTAGGTTCTGGTGCCTGTGTTACAAGGACTTTTCGGCTAAGCTTCGTCGGGATCTTCAAATACGTTTACTTCCTGGGTGAACTCGAATGTTCGGGCAACTGACGAGAGATCTATCGGGTGGAGATACTCGCAAATCACCGTGAACACGAAGATGAAACGGGTTCGGTTGTTGTAGCGTTGTGATGTGATGTGTGTGTGAACAGCGAATCGCATTGACCCAATCCGGACTGGCCGAAAGAGATCAATGGACGAAACTTCTATGTTACAACTACTCCTATGTGCGATAAATAAAGTGCACGAATATAAAGAACAAGAAGATTAAAATGCCGAAATGTAAAGGACAATATAATTAAAGTGCCGGAATGTAAAGAACAATATAAATAAAGTGCCGAAACGTAAAGAACTGAATTAAAAATAAAGCAAAGAAAAAACAAAGAGATAAAATTAGGTTTGAAGTTGATAGGGAAGGTAAAGTACCTAAGCAATAGAAAGATAAGTTGTGTGTAAAGTTTGTGTATTGATTTGTTTGAGTGGTGCAGGACCCTTTACAATGAGTTACAATGTTCTATATATGCAGATCAGAAACCCTAGCTAACCTCTCTACGTTAGGAAATCTCACAGCTATACATCTTCCTTTCTTGGATCAAATCACACTTGAATGCCCTGACTTTGATTGAAATTTCCCTTTCTTGAGGCTACTCCCCGGACTCACTCTCGGCCGAAATTCTTGCATGGGCTTGGCCGAAACTAGACTCTGGACTTGGCCTGTTTGTCCATTGGTCCATTCAAATCATTACTTACAACGAGATTAAGTTCGGCCGAATGGCCTATATCACATTTCTCTCGGCCGAAGTTACATTTCTCTCGGCCGTATGGCAACACCTTACCAGCTTCGGCCGAACGGCCGAAACAACATGTCCTTATAACCTCGGCCGAACGGCCGAGCCATCATTTCCTTCGGACATACAGCCAAGTCCAACTTACTCGGCAAAACCTCATCAACCTTAGCCGAGAAGACTTAAACTAACATTATCTCCGGCCGAACCGAGTATGGCAACCCGTCTTCGGCCGTCTCTACGAGTTGCTAAAATGACGTGCAAACAAACGCACGTACTTATTTTTAAATTAACTAACTAATTTATTTAAATACCTGTTTACGAGGGTTGTTGAATTCTGATGTCAGAAGCCAACGCCACTCGTACTCCCTGTACTGGAACTCAGTAGGGGTACCAGAACGTGCGTTCCCGTGCTTAGTCCAATGGGTCCGCAGCTCGTTCTTCCACTCCTTGTACCTACAGATACAACAAAAATATTAGAAATATTATTAATATCACATATAAAATTGTTTTTCATTAACTTCCCAACGTACATTCCCCCATGCACAACGTCGGCCCAGCTGTCCCTCAGGTGCTCGGGAACCTCAAACCACACCTGCATTTAACCGATTATTATTAGTTTAGCTTTTCGAGAAATCAACAATTTAATACATAATATTATTTTGTAAACTCACCGACATCGCGTTGTGAACCATGTCCTTAACCTCCTGCGGGACCTCGCCCCAGTAGGACCACAACATAGGGACTCTATCCCTAATGAGAGCACCCACGCGGCCGGAGTACATCCTCGACTTCCCGCCCGATAATGCGTGGCCATCCCCGTCAGTATCGATGGGGATCCTCCCCATGGTACTCACCATCTTCTCGAGAGCTTTCCCTGTGACGGGGCCTCTCTTCTTCTTTGTGCCTATGACATGATTCGGCCAAATTGATTATTAAAATATATATGACCCTTTAAAAGTAATCATGCATCAATGATTACCTGAGGAGCTCGCGACGGATTCCGGCTCTGTCGCCGATGATGATACCCTCGCAGAAATAAGAGGCGTATCAAAAGGCAGGAACTGGTACGCCGCTGATAGAGCCACTGGCGGGGGCAGTGGATAAATCGGCGTCCCTGAGCCATCGACTACAGGTATCGCCGGTATCATCCGCGGAAGGAACAGATGAGGCGGCGGCATCTGTACCCCAGATGACCCACTATCCGAAGAAGTAGGACCCGGAGTGGGCGCCCGGTGTATCTCGGGCATACGAGGTGCAAACACCTCCGTCAAGGGCCTCGGGGAACGAGGGACGGCCGCCTGCCTCGATGAAACGGGCACCTCCGACGCCGTCTCCAGAAGGCTCGCACGTCTGGCTGTCATGTGGCCCTGAAACGTCGTTTGAGGGTTGCTAGAGGTTCCCTCAGACGATTCGGACCTTTGGCCCTTCGAACTCTTCTTCGATCGAAAAAAGCCGCTCATCCTATTTATAATATTAATTAAAGGCTTTAGATTATTTTGTCTTTGTTTTATAAAAAATTATACATTTTTAAAATTATACTTATTCAATAAATAGATACACATACCAATATATATATATATATATATATTTTACTTACATAACAATATTATATATATCAACATCATCATAAATTAACTAACATATCGTAAAACTAAATTCGAAATCAAAAATAAACTAACACATATATTCAAAAATAAACACATATATTCAAAAATAAACACATATATTCAAAAATAAACACATAAACTAACATAATTAAATTAACACAAATTAAATTAACAAAAATTAAATTACAAGTTTTATTCCTTTCTTCAACTTCGCGTTTTCATCCCGATTCTCTAGTTAATCTAGTGTTAAATTTTTAATAATATTAAAAATTACAAAACAACAATTCAATAATATTAAAACAACAATTCAATAATATTAAAAATTACAGAAATGTTAAAATTTAAAATGTTACAATAATTTTAAAATTTTGTAATGTTAAAAATTACAGAAATGTTAAAACAAGATAATTGGTACTACAAATCGAAACCCAACACGTACAAGTTACGGTAATTCTCAGTTTTATACAACCAAAATGGCAAAACGCAGAAGCAATCATCAATCCATATATTTTGCAGAAAAGAAATCGATGAATTTGGGGTTTATGGGAGCGTACCTTGAGCAGACAAACAGCACCACTAGCGTTTTTGGATCGTTGAGGGAGGAGGGAGGAGACCGGGAGGGAGGAGGGAGGAGACCGGGAGGAGGCTAGGGTTGAAAAACTGCAGAAATGAGGGAGGAGGCTAGGGTTCGCAATTAAAACCCGAGGACTTTAGCCGACGAAATAATTTGTTCGTCGGCTAAAGAACAAAATTTCGTCGGCTATACATATATTCGTCGGCTAAACCTTTGAAATTCGTCGGCTAAACCTTTGAAATTCGTCGGCTAAACCTTTGAAATTCGTCGGCTAAACCTTTATACATTTGGCATGTTGTGATCGTGATGACCAAACTTGAGAAACACAAATCCAGCCGTCAGATCTGACCATCATGATAAAATACATGTATGGGAAAAAATTCAACTTGATCCGAAAAGAATAAGGGCTCGATCCGGACGGTCAATCTCGTAAGTCAAACCCCTAAATGCACGGAAAAGGTCGTTCGACCGTCTAAATTACGTATTTTGGCCGGACCTCCAACTGAAAATAGTTTTAAACCGATGACACGCAACAAGTCTTAAAAAAATTTTACGCAAAATAACCACCGAACCCGGGGCTACCCATAGGGAGAAAGAATGGAAAATTGCATTGACCGCAACTATCGGCACCGAGACATGACCGGAATACCGTGATTTTTCAACCGTAGACGTATTTCACCATTCTAGTCATGTCTTATTTCACGACTTTTTTACGTTTGAAGGATCTACGTATAGTTTGTTTTTGAAACGGAACATTTACATAACACTTGGTAAACAAGTTATACAACATTAGTACACATGTTGTGATCGTGATGATCAAACTTGAGAAACACAAATCCAGCCGTTAGATCTGACCATCATGATAAAATACATGTATGGGAAAAAATTCAACTTGATCCGAAAAGAATAAGGGCTCGATCCGGACGGTCAATCTCGTAAGTCAAACCCCTAAACGCACGGAAAAGGTCGTTCGACCGTCTAAATTACGTATTTTGGCCGGACCTCCAACTGAAAATAGTTTTAAACCGATGACACGCAACAAGTCGTATAAAAATTTTACGCAAAATAACCACCGAACATAGGGCTATAGTAGGTAATAGAAATATTTTAGGGTTTAGCCGACGAATACCCTAACATATTCGTCGGCTATAGTATGTAATTAAAAAATTAAAAAAATAACTATAGCCGACGAATTATTAGGTTATTCGTCGGCAAAAACCATATTAGCCGACGAATTACCGTGTATTTCGTCGGCTAAAGTGAGTAATTAAAAAAATAAAAAAACAAGTTTAGCCGACGAAATTAAGGTTTTTTTCGTCGGCTAAGGTAGTTTAGCCGACGAATCACAGTTTATTTCGTCGGCTAAAGTGTGTAATAAAAATAAATAAAAAACATCTATGGCCGACGAATTAAGGCTTTTTTCGTCGGCAAAAAACATCTTAGCCGACGAATTATAGTATATTTCGTCGGCTAAAGTAAAAAAACAGGGAAAAAAAAACAGACGATATTCATAAACCATACATTAAAAAAACCCTGTTCATCATGTATAACCAAAATCTCATATATTCATAACTGAAATATGAATTCAACATGTGTAAACTATAAAGGAAAAAGTCTTTGAAAAATTATACAAATTAATCGGAATCATACATTAAAACTAAGGCTCGTAATCGGAATCATCCGATGAGTCTTCTTCGGTGTCAGAATTAATTTCTGGTAATATATGTATTTCCTCATCGCCAGAGTCTTCGTCTGACTCTTGATTTGGATCAACATCAACAAGCCTTGGCTCTTCATCACGAATTCGCACCGAACGACCCGCTTTAAAATTATTAAGGCGAATGGTAGAGGAGTTAGGAATACCTATTGCGTTGGGCTCTTGATACGCAACATCTTCTTCCTCGTCTTCGGCCTCTCCAAGTGTAGCCGCCCGATAAATGTTTCGAGGGTGCACAAGGTTGACTACTTTCCATGCGTCACCCTTAGCAAGGTCATCAAGATAAAACACTTGTTTTACCGATGTGGCAAAAACAAAGGGGTCATCCTCGTAAGAACTTGTAGCAGTGTTCACCGATAATATTCCGTACTGATCGGTCTTCATGCTCTGCGGCCTAGTATCAAACCATCTACACTTGAAGAGGTGCACTGTCATGCCTTCACCGTAAACGAGTTCCACCACTGAATCAAGAACACCGTAATAGTCAACTCCATTCCGCCCACCATGTGCCATGACCCCAGAATTTTGTGTTCTCTTTCTGCTGTCTCTTTGTTCGCATATAAATTGCACGCCATTCACCTTGCACATCGGATAAACTCTTGAGACTATCGGCTTCATGGCTAGAAGTCTTAGTTCGTGCGACCAATTTGGGTGACCATCAGATTGAATATGGTTCATCTGCAACCAACCATCTCAACTATAAATATGGATAATTATGCAATAAACATAAACTCGTAGAGAAAAATTAAATTACGTACTCAACCGCCAAAATAATCTGTGAACTCCCTGTTGTGGTACTCGAGATCACCTTGAATGTTGGGATGATTGAGATGGATGTCTTTCCAGTATTCAACTTCTGGACAGTTAATCAATACCCACCAGTGGGCAATGACTAGCTCATGTGGTTGCAACTTGTAGGAGTTTGGCAAAATTCCATACACTTCAACATCACTAGAGACTATGGAAAGATTGAACTTCGGTACATCTACCGGCATGGTTTGCGGAGTTTCCTTCAACGCTCCTAAATACAACTTCATGTAGGTTACGCACTCGTGCGCAATATATGCTTCAGCTATACATCCTTCAGGAGCGGATTTATTAGCCACATAATCTTTGTAGTCTCCAAGTTGCATGTAAATCAAGTTGCAAAATGTTATGATTATTGAACATGTATATGTATTGAGGAATTCATGAAAGTAAAAAACGTACCTTTCCATGGGATACATCCAAGTGTAGTGTACTGGACCGGTAAGCAACAATTGCTCGGGAAGATGGATCATCAGGTGAGGCATGATGTCAAAAAAATTTGGAGGAAATATCCTCTCAAATTTACACATGATATAAATGATGTCCATTTGCATTTCCCGGAGGTCACATCGAGACACTTCCCGTGTGCATAACTTCTGGAAAAACCTTCCCAACGCTACTAACGGCTCCACCACCTGACGGGGAAGGAACGGTCGAATGAAAACAGGGAAGAGACGTTGTAGCAGGATATGACAGTCATGACTCTTCAACCCGTACATCTTATTGTCCCGGAAGTTCACACACCGGGCAATATTTCCTGCATAGCCTGAAGGATACTTCACACAACTCATCCACCTGAAAATTAGGTTCTTCTGGTCAGGCTTCACGGTGTAAGGAGCTTGAGGCATTTTTTTCTTCCCTTCTTTCAACCACAAATGTCTTCTTATTCCGCATTTTTTTAGATCAATACGTGCCTTATGACCGTCTTTCGTCTTCCCCTCCAAGTTCAGCACTGTGCCCACCACACTGTCGCACACATTCTTTTCTATGTGCATCACATCCAGGTAGTGCCTGATCAACAACTTACTCCAGTATGGGAGTTCCCAGAATATGCTCTTATGTGTCCAGAATTTGTACCTGTCGAGTCTTTCAGGTATTGCCGCCACAATGTTGGGATGATTGCTGAGCTGCCCAAAATCGTACTCATTAAGCACCGCTAAAATGTCTTCCCCCGTCCATCTTCTGGGAGGCACGCCGTGTTCTACGGTCCCATCAAATGCTTTTTCATCGAACCGTCATTCGTGATCATATGGAAGGAAAGCACGGTGACCCAATCTGCATATCTTGTTGCAATGACTGCTGCTCCCCTCATCGCTAAGGCACTCTGGACAAGCCTTGTATCCCCTAACAACGTTGCCCGACAACATCCCACGGGCAGGAAAATCATTGATGGTGCCAACAACCATGACATGCATCTAGAACATCTCGTGCGTGTACTTGTCATAAGTGGGATGACCAACGTCCCACAAAAATTTAAGCTCTTCAATCAAAGGTCTCAAGTACACATCGAGACACTTCCCCGGATAACCGGGCCCCGGAATCAACAAACTCAACATATTGTACTCCTTCTTCATGCACATCCATGGGGGAAGGTTGTACGGTACCAAAATCACCGGCCATATACTGTATTGCAGACTCATGTTCCCAAAAGGGTTGAACCCGTCGGATGAGAGCCCGAGCCTCACATTTCGGACCTCTGACGCAAATTGAGGAAACTCCCTGTCTATATGCTTCCAAGCCTCCCCGTCAGCAGGGTGTATAAGGGTATCTTTGTCATGCAATTCCCTATCAGCGTGTCATCTCATCGCTTCGGTCGTGTGTGAAGACATGTACAACCGCTCCAACCTATCCGTCAAAGGGAAATACCGAAGTACCTTTACAGGTTTCCTGTTGCATGCAGGAGTCAGCTTATATCTGTCAGTGTGACATACCGGACATGCATCAAGGCCACCAAGGTCATTCCCTTCTGGATCTTTACCCCAAAAGAGAACGCAGTCATATCTGCATGCATGGATCTTGATGTAGGAAAGCCCAAGATCTTTCAGGATACATCGGACCTTCCGATGAGTGGTAGGAAGACGATGACCGTTGGGCAGCATCGAAGCAGTGTACTGTAGATACTCATCAACAGCCTTCACGGTCGATTTTGTCTCAACTTTAATCCTCATTACGTCCATCACACTTTCAAGAACGGTCTTCTGACAACCGGGGTACACAGGGGTCTGTTGGAAAGCAAGCAGTTTGTTGTACTTTTCAATACCAGCAGTGTTCACAGCTCTAGGGAAGGGCTGCACCGGGTCAGGCATATACTGTCCTTGAGCGCATACACCGCTCTCATAAGGAAACATGTCGTTGATGAATGTCGTTGTTGGATCGTTGGATGTACTAGCACTGCCCGTCTCGGAAAATTGGCCATGATCATGCGGACCCCCTGATGATGTTTCACCGTGATATAACCAACATGTGTACTTCTCCCAAAACCCGTTACTCCTCAGGTGCTGCCATACTTTGTCAATGGGAAATCGATACATATCGCTGCGACACTGACATTTCGTGCACGGGCAATAGAAAATTGTATTCCCGTTAGCATTATCCATCGCATATTCTAGAAAACTCATAACTCCTGCACCGTATCTTTTTTCTCATTTTGGAAGCGAAATCCAACTCTTATCCATATCCTGAAAATATAACAAAATATATATATATTTATAACGCTGCTAGCTAATTATTAATAAAATTTCATGCCATATATAAAATCTCAATTCATTTAGTATATATATTCTACGTACGTACTACAACTAATTAATTACAAAATTATCATTATGAACTCATATATATCATCAACAACTTCATACCATATCAACACAATAATATTATAAATTAATATTAACATATATATATGTACTATTTATTAACAATAAATTAATTCATATATATTATCAATTCAAATCATCAACCAAATCGATCAACACATATATATATACATCCAACGTACTCAAAATTAATCAACTCAATCACAATCAATAAACTCAATTAATCACACTAATTAAAATCGATCAACTCAAATAAAACTCAATTAATCAAAATATATATACATATACGTACCTATATATGGCTCCACAAACTGATTATGGACAGATTTCGACAACACCCAAACTTTTTCTCCCCTTTTTTCTTCTCCCGTTTTTTTTTTCCGTTTTTTTCGAAATGAGCTGCTGCTGCCCAGATCTGCAAATATAAAGCACTTTAGCCGACGACTATGAATTTCGTCGGCTAAACCTTTAAATATTTCGTCGGCCATGGTTTGTGAACTTTAGCCGACGACATAAATTCTTTAGCCGACGAAATTTTTTTTCATCGGCTAAAGTTTGTCATAGCCGACGAAAATTTAAAATAGCCGGCGAAATAAAATTTCGTCGGCTAAAGTGGACATCATAGCCGACGAAAATTTACCTTAGCCGACGAAAGAAAATTTCGTCGGCTAAAGCCCACTATAGCCGATGAAAAAATGCTTCGTCGGCCTGGTTTTTTTTTTTTCGTCGGCTATAACCGTTCTTCTGGTAGTGACGTGGCTGGATACTGGAGCTACTGTTGGATGTGCTCCTTGACGTACATATCTATATTAGTTGTATTTTCGGCAGGTATTCGATCTTGTGTAGTAGTGTACTCATTTTTTAATTAAGTCATTAAGTTGAATAGAATTTAGTAGTTAACCAAGTAGATATAGGTTGTCATGTACAGGTGATATATGCCTATATTGGTACAAATTTCCTAATTAGGTATGTCTAGTCTCTATGATCGATCATCTCAGAAAGGATATATATACTAGATACGCACTCGATCCACTTCTAATAATTATATATATTAAACGTTTAACCTAAAACTTTAAAGTCTTTGCTGGTATAATTTGTAAGAATATTGTACACTACATTTTAATCGGTTCATACGTGAGATGTTGGACCAAACAGAGATCTAGTCTAGTGCCATCAATTTTCTATTAAGTTCTAATTGTAGTAGACTATCTGAGTAATATAGTCGTGGAAGGGGTGATTGTATGCACATATATCATATGTTAACACATTGTAGATTTTTTTTTTTAAGGTCGTAGTTGTGTATAAAAGAATGAGAATTTTCTTAGGTATCCACATGTACGTACAAATTAAGGTTTACGACGGTATTCATTGTTTTAATTTTCCCACTTATGTACAAGTGATTTCTTCATTAATTTCTTGAACCGACGGAACAAGATTGCAAAGAATTTCTAATTGTTGACGTTGCATCTCACTAGATTAATGGCGCAAATAGTGACTTCATTGGTTGAAATTTGTAGACCAACTCTTCTTGGGTTCAGACCTGCATGCGATCTTTCTCTATATATAGTCATTGCCTCCTTTACTAGAGATTAACCAAAGGGAACGCAAACAATGGAATGCAATGGCAACACTACTGCTACTGCTACTACTACCACACCACATTCAAGTTTCACTTGCTCTCCATTGACATCTTCATCTTCTTCTTCTCCACTGATATTTTCTTCTCCTGCTACCTCTCCTATGCCGCCGCCAGCTGTAGTTGTTAGCCCATGCGCCGCCTGCAAGATCCTTCGACGCCGATGTGTGGAGAGGTGTGTTTTAGCTCCATATTTCCCTCCTTCGGATCCTATCAAGTTCATTATTGCCCATAGAGTCTTTGGAGCCAGCAACATCATCAAGTTCTTGCAGGTACCTTTTAGTCCTCACTCCATCTATTATTTACTGGTTCATTCAACTTAATTATTCTCATAATTAAGATCATCAATTTGCAAGTATAGAAACAGCTTTAAGTCTTCATGCTCTAACAAAATATAAGATCATAGTGACGTATCTTCAATTCACTGCTATAGTCAATTAGTTTTGAGTTGGATGCTCTAACTTTATATTGAAACTGATAGGTGGAGATGTTCTAACATGATTTGGTTTGTTGCTCCAATATTGTTCTATTTACTGAGTCATATGATTCAATTATCAGTCATGGGATAGCTTAATTTTGTGGAAAGAAAAGATCGGGATGAGGCCAGTTTTTTCAACTCTCAGTTGTAGAAAATAAAAAACGGTGTGGAAAGAATGTTTCAGAAGTTGGGTTTTTCTTAAAAAGCTGTTTCAAGTGAAAGTGACCCTTCACCTTCAGTTAATTTTTTTTTTTTCCAAATTAGAAGTCGTCCTTTTGAAATGTTTCAGGACCTTCCAGAATCTCAGAGAGCAGATGCAGTGAGCAGCATGGTTTATGAAGCCAATGCCAGGCTTCGAGACCCGGTGTACGGCTGTGCCGGAGCAATTTGCAATCTTCAGAAACAAGTCACTGAGCTCCAATCCCAACTAGCCAAGGCCCAAGCGGAGATCATAAACATGCAATGCCAGCAAGGAAATTTGATTGCCCTAATCTGCATGGACATGAGTAGTACTACTGCTACCAACACACAGCAATCTAAAGAAGCAGTAGTAGTACCCATTTTGCAGCAGCAACCATACTCGAATTTGAATATCGATACGAGTTGCTTTCTTGATGAGAACAATCTGGGCACTGCTTGGGACTGGGAACCTCTTTGGACGTGATTAAACAGTGAACTGCTTTGGATGATCAATGATTATCAGGATGTAATCTTTATGTTTAGCCTCTAAACTGCTCCGATACAACTGCGGATGGACGGGAGATCAAGTAAACAAAAAACAAATTAACTACAAGGTAAAGAAATAATAATGATATGAAGTAATATATATATTTTTTTGGATATGAAATAATATATTGTACGTGTGTGAAATCAGATTTTGATATTTTATGGGTAGAACTTCAACTTATAGTTGACTCTTGTAAGATATAAAGCAAAAAAAATTACCTAATCACAAAAGCTTGTTTTGTCTTCAATCATTAATCCCCCTTGAGTGATCAATAAAGCAAAACAACACTCCGTTCAGGCTTCTGACAGAAGCCTTCACTCATTGACAACAACATAAAACATTTACTCGCTTTTGACACTCCGTTCAGGCTTCGCCTTCACTTGTTGTCTCTATCGTTCAGGCTTCGCCTTCATTTGTTGACTCAAATGTAACCAGTACCCGCTGAAGCGGGCACTGAACCGATCGAGCAGCAGCGAGAGGGGAAGGATAACAAGTGAAGGCTTCTGTCAGAAGCCTGAATGATAGGGATAACAAGTGAAGTCTTCTGTTAGAAGATTGAACGATAGATAACAAGTGAAGGCGAAGCCTGAACGATAACAACAACAGAGACAAGAGTCTTACCGAGGCACGCGCCCCCGGGCTATGTGCGCGCTTATACGCGCGTATGCGTTTGTGTGTGCGCATGTATACGCGCATGATGCACGAGCGTACGTGTACGAGTGCGCGCAAGGCAGAATTCACGACAAGGCCATTTCTTTGACCCAGAATGCGAGTTCGGGATCTCTCGTGGTTAATTCCCTTTGACGGGTCTTTTCCGGCTGTTTTAACACGTTATTATTGTTCTTTAGCGTTGTGTATACAGTAATTTCAATTTTTATAAAATTTTTAAAATCATGAGAATTACAATTTTATGAATTTAAATTTCATTAATTGAGAATTCAATTGTTTGTATTTTATGATGTAAAGTTTTAAAATGACAAAAATTTGTATTTAGACTAACCTCAATTAAAAGAATTGATAAATGACACCGGAATTTAAGCTCCTAAATTTCATGATTATTTTCCCGTGGAAAAACAGTTCTAAGAAATTAGGAATTCCTTAGTTTTGATTAAATTCCCGGGAATTCGCCTACATCCAAACACATTGTAGTAGAATTTTAGGTTACAAATCTAGATTTTTGGCGTTTATATTACAGTGAAATGGTCCATCATATATATGTAAGGGTGATGCTACCTTTGAAGAGGAAACACGGTCAATCATTATGAATTCTTACCCATGTTCAAAACAAATGTGGTTAATTCTCTGTTGTAAAAAGATATATATATATATATATATATATATATATATATATATATATATATACTTTTGCATTCCAAGCCTAACAATTTACATCATAAATCAATGTTGTAACCACAGAAGATGCTTAATTATGAGTTTTGTTCTAACTTCTGACTAGGTGCGCTAAATTGGTAATCAGGATCAATTTCTATATACCACTAGATATATATCAGCTCGCTAGCTAGATATTCAATATCTGCAGGATTCCCTTAGAGCAAGTTCACCCGTTGGGTTAGAATGAACACAGTGACCTGGGTCACTTAAGTGACCTGGGTATCTCTGGGTTACTGTGACTGGACAGCAGTTTCCACCCGTCTGAAATGTGAGATTGCTGCCACGTGGCAGTGACTGTTTATTGAATTTTAAATTCATTAAACAAGTGTGAGTAATCGTTTTAAATTTGTTTTAGATATGAATAAATAATATTAAAGAAAATTTTAATAAATAGATAAAATTCATTCAAGCACTAAAAAGAAAAGAAAAAACAAAATGGAAATGCTCTAATGCATAATAAAACCAATGCATTTTTCGGTGTGGGATGTAAAAAAGGTCATAGATATTTATGAATAATACCCAGACCATTTTTCATAATATTTCAGTAATTTTTGTTAATTTTTCCTAATATTTTCAGTGTTTTCTTATAATCCTTTCAAACCCAATGATTATTTCTTCTGAACCGTCGGATTGCAAAATGAAAGGAAAGCAATGGCCGAGATTTGAAGACCGTTGTGTTTGAAAACCGGTGGTCCACCCATCTGGAGGCGACGCGTGGAGGTAGGACTGAAGCTATGGCCATAACGCGACAGAAGACTGGAGTTCACGCGTTTTGTCCGCGTGCCAATTGGGCTGACGTAGGCCACGATGTGGTCTTGGGCTGACGTGGCAGAACTCGCCTGGGTTGATGAAGTCCTCTCGCCTGGGTTGAATTACTCCCCAGCAAAGTTGTCTGGGTTGAAATATGAGTAAACCCATTTCATGGGTGGATCAGAGTTTTTTTTGTCTGGGTTAGATTGCCTATGTGGCTTCTAACCTGGGTTGAATTTTTGAAGACGGGTGGACATGCTCTTATGGTTGGGGGGGGGGGGGGGGGGGGGAGGGGATGTGGGGATTTAGCTGCGCCTGCGCGTTAATAAGTTCCTCCTGTCTAATCAAAGTAAAGATCGATCGAGTATATGCATGTCACCATGTCAGCCACATCCAACCAATGAATTCCCCAATCTGAATAAGATTCTTTGCTTTTTAATCCAAAGTCCACAAAGCCTTATAGCTGGAAAGGCTGAAAGCCAGAAGGCTCGAGCATGATCGAAACCATAAATATCTGTTTAATGGATTTGAGCATATACATATTCTGTCGATTTTTTATATTGTGTACGTGAGTATACATCGCGATCTACGTACTACAGACTGTGACATGTGTAGAGTGTACATATGTCTGTGTCATACACTGACTCATAGTTTGAGTTGGGGTAGGAGCAAGGAGTGGCATCCAACCTCCATTTCCAATTGGGAATTGAGTTCGAGTACGCGCGTACGTCGACAGACAATGAGAGAAAGTCTCCAGAAAGTAGCTGGTTTCCACAATATATATTCTATATAAATTATTTAACAAAATATTCTTTTAGTTTTCTAACAAAACAATTTATCTGAATTTGCTAGACAAGATCTTGAGTACATGCACATTAGAAATTTCGAAAGCGTGTGGGGCTAACAGAAATTTTGAAGCCCCGCAGAGGTACACACCCACCCACATGTATCCAATCAAGAAACTACGATCTTTTCTGGTATCTGTATTTGTTGAAGATATTTAGAGTATGGCTGCATCATGATTGTCATGATTATAACATGGTGATTATCTAGTTTTCTAAGTTTAGTCCATGCTGTTGCTGTTTAGACCATGCTGCTTCTATTGTTCTCCATGCTGCTCCATGCTGCTGCTGCTGCTGTTCTCCATGTTTATCTTCCTTCATTCATATAAAAAGCCTTGTTGTTCAGTTTTTTCTTACACACAATTCAATAGAAGAAAACACTTAAGAGAGAAAAGTTTCTCCAAGCTCTTGTGTTGTGTGCTATCCTTTCTATTCGTCTTGTGACATTTCTTCTGCATTCGCCATAATGAAGTTGTTTTTCTTCATGGTATCAGAGCAGGATCATTAGTATCCTGCTTCTGCTTTCAGTTTTTCGTTTTTCTTAAATCTCACCTTTTCTACCTTTTTCAATGGAGGACTATGGCTCGTCAACTGTAAATCCTTTTGGTTATGTTCCTAATTCTGGGTCTGGATCTTCTGATCATGATGGGAACCCGAATCAACGTTTGTGTTCAGTGTTGCTGAATCGTTTCAATTATCTTCACTGGTCCAGAGCAGTGACCTTAGCTCTTGGAAGCAAGAAGAAGCTTGGTTACATCTATGAGACAGTTGATGTTCCAGAAGTTGGTACTGAAGGTTTTGATATGTGGCTGAGCACTGATCAACTTGTTAGAGCATGGCTTATCAACTCCATGGAGCCATCAATGGCAATTATCTTCAGCTATTCTTCATCTGCAGGCTCTATGTGGAAGGAGATTGAAGATTTCTGTGGGAATCAGAATAATGCTGCTCGTGTTTTTCAGCTAAAGAAGGACATTGCTAAGTTTGAGCAAGAAGGTAAACCCTTCATTGATTACCTTGGGCGGTTAACCAGCATGTGGAATGAGCTTGATCTGTACAGACCTCATACTACGGATGGAGTTATCTTGCGCAAACGAGCTGATGAAGACAAGGTTTTCCAGCTCCTAGCCAATCTGAGCCCGGATTATGAAGATCTGAGGAGTCACATCCTCATGAATTATGTGCTTCCCTCCTTCTCATCTGTTTGTGCTACTGTAAGGAGGGAGGAAACTAGAAGGGAGGCTATGAATGTGGAGATAAGTACTAATCATGCTGAGTCCAGTGCCTATGTGTCTAGCTATAAGCAGTCTGATGACAGAGGGTACAAGGGAAAGAAGGGCAAGTGCACTCATTACAATGGTAATCATTTCCGAGATAAATGCTGGATATTGTTTCCAGAACTCAAGGTGAAATTCCTTGAAGAGAAAGCCAAGAGAGAGGCTAAGGGAAGTGCCAAGGCGTATTCAGTGTCTTCCTCTTCTAACTCAGTTGCTGGTCCTAGTGCTGCACTAGTTGCTTCAAGTCCAAGCTCTGTGTCCGTGGACTTTACCACCAATCCATGTAGTTTGATCAACGACTTTGCTGTTTTTCTCTAACAGAAAAAGAAGTTGAATGAGCATGATCACAATGCTCTCCTTAGTAACTTCTCAGAATTTCTTGCAGAAGCAGACCATGTCAAGGACAGTGATATTTTAGGTATCTTGACTGCTTTTAAGACTGCACTTATTATAAATTCTGAGAGTGATTTTTGGGTTATTGATTCTGGAGCCACAGATCACATGACAAATAAGATTGAGAATTTGCACGATTTTGAAAAATTATCTTCTCATGTTTCTGTTGCTAATGGGAAAGGAGCAGAAGTCTTAGGAAAAGGGAAAATTAATCTTTTTTCAAAGAACATAGAGTCAGATGCCTTATACATTCCTTCTTTTCCTTTCCAGTTGTTATCTGTGGGTAGAATTGTGAGAACTCTACATTGTCTAGCCATTTTTTCTCCTCATAACATGATTTTTCAGGATATCACCACCAAGATGAAGATTGGTGAAGGAGTTTTTCTAAATGGTTTGTATTATGTGTCCAAACCTTTCCTGGCTTTTCAAGCATCTTCCAGTAGCTCTTTTGATCATCTGTTGTGGCATCACCGTCTAGCTCATCCATCAGAGAAGGTGTTATCCATTTTGTTTCCCTCCTTCAGTCAACAAGTCCACAACTGTGAAGTCTGCCATTTTTCTAAGTTTACTAGGTTACCGTTTAATTCTTCTGCCTCTAGGGATTGTAATCCATTTGAAATCATCCATTCTGATATTTGGGGACCAGTTCTAAAATCCTTTGATGGGTTTAGATATTTTGTAACCTTTGTTGATGATTTTACTAGGATTACATGGTTGTATCTATTGAAGTTTAAGAGTGAAGTATTTGATGTGTTTAAAAATTTTCATGATCTGGTGCATACTCAATTTTCATCCAAAATTAAAATTCTCAGATCTGATAATGGCTCATAATATATGTCCCATAAAATGTCTCAGTTTTTAAATGGAAATGGGATCATTCATCAAACCAGCTGTGTTGGAACACCACAACAAAATGGGATTGCAGAAAGAAAAAATAGGGATCTGCTTGAGAAAACAAGGGCTATGATGTTTTATGCTAATGTACCAAAAAGATTTTGGTCTCAAGCTGTTCTTACTGCCACCTATATTATTAATCGCCTTCCCAGTAGAATTCTGAATTCAAGGTCTCCTCTGGAAGTTCTAAAGCATAGAAAAATTGATTTGTCTCATCTGAGGGTGTTTGGTTCAGTGTGCTATGTTCATGTTCAAGCCAAATATAGAGATAAATTGGATCCCAGAGCTATCAAATGCATTTTTCTGGGATATTCCTCAACTCAGAAAGGGTATTGTTGCTATGATCCCGTTAGTAAGAAGAAATTTGTTTCCAGAGATGTCAGGTTCAATGAGACTGTTCCTTATTTTTCTGAGCAGTTGGATACAAGCACTCAGGGGGAGTTTTACACGGATCTATTTCCAGTTCCAAATGTTGGTACAGATGTGGCAATGGAATTATCTCCTAGTCTGATCAGGAATGATCGTGTTCCTGAGCCATCTATTAGTTTTGATGCTAGTACTGAGGCTCATGATGCCATTGATGAGTTTCTCGGTCACGATGTTGCAGAGAATCAACCTGAAGCTGCTGCTGATACTTCCATTGTTCCAACTCTTCCTAGAAGAAATCCCTGCCGCACTAGAAATCCTCCAGTTCGACACAAAGATTATGTGTCCTACACTTCCAGGTATCCTATTGCACACTATATGGATATTGGAAAGTTTTCTTCTGCTTATGCTGCGTATTTAAGTGCCATAGACAGTCATATTGACCCTCAAACCTTTCAAGAGGCTAGTCAAGTTGAAGCTTGGAGGCAGGCTATGAATACTGAACTTAAGGCCCTTGATGACAATCATACCTGGAGTCTTGTGTAGTTGCCTAAAGGGAAGAAAGCTGTTGGGTGCAGATGGATTTATAAAACAAAGCTCCATGCAGATGGGACTTTGGAGAGGCATAAAGCAAGACTTGTAGCTCGGGGCTTTACTCAGACCTATGGAGAAGACTATAAGGAAACGTTTGCACCTGTGTCAAAAATGAACACTGTAAGAGTGTTACTCTCTGTTGATGTCAATCAAAATTGGTCTTTGCATCAAATGGATGTAAAGAATGCATTCTTGCATGGTGACCTGGAGGAAGAAGTTTACATGAAACTCCCTCCTGGTCATGAACTTTCTGACCACCCTGAGATGGTCTGTAAGCTTCACAAAGCCATTTATGGTTTAAAACAGTCTCCTCGAGCCTGGTATGCCAAACTCAGCTCAGTCCTTGAAGATATTGGTTTTGTCAGTAGTAGTGTCGATTCCTCATTGTTTGTTAGGATGCGGAATGGCATGAAACTTGTGGTCTTGATCTATGTTGATGATCTCATCATTACTGGTGATAGTACTGCTGAGATAAATTATCTTAAAGGTTCTCTGCAAGCCAAGTTTGCAATGAAAGACCTTGGAGCTCTCAAGTATTTTCTGGGAATTGAGATGGCTGCATCTTCAAAGGGTCTTTTCCTCAGTCAGCGAAAATATATTCTTGAACTTCTGTCTGAAGCTGGAGTTCTTGACTGCAAACCTGCTCGCACTCCTCTTAACAGTAAACTTATGCTGGCTACTGAGGGTGCTTATCTCTCTGATGTGTATCCTTATCAGAGGTTAGTTGGCAAATTGATATATCTCACTATCACTCGACCTGATATTTCATATGCAGTTAGCATTGTCAGTCAGTTTATGCACTCTCCTACTGATTTTCATTTGAGTATTGTCAAGAGAATTCTGAGATATCTGAAAGGGTCAATTGGTAGAGGTATTCTGTTCCAAAGAAATCATCATACTAGCATTGTTGGATATGCTGATGCTGATTGGGCAGGGAATGCAGTGGACAGAAAAAGCACCACAGGTTTTTGCACATTTGTGGGAGGGAACCTAGTTACATGGCGAAGTAAAAAGCAAAGGGTTGTGGCTAGATCAAGTGCAGAAGCTGAATATAGAGCTATGGCGTCTGCCTCTTGTGAGTTAATATGGCTTAAGAGCTTATTGTTCGACCTTGGCTTCCCTGTCATTGATGCTATGTCTCTGCATTGTGACAATCAAGCTGCCATGCACATTGCTTCCAATCCAGTTTTTCATGAAAGAACCAAACACATTGAAGTAGACTGTCATTATATTCGATCACAAGTGCAGGCCAAGATAATTGAAACAGTGTATACCAGAAGTGCTGATCAACTTGCTGATATTTTTACCAAGTCTCTTCCTTCAGTGCAGTTTCTCTTGATTCTTGGCAAGCTTGGATCAATAAATCTCCTTGATCCAGCTTGAGGGGGAGTGTTGAAGATATTTAGAGTATGGCTGCATCATGATTGTCATGATTATAGCATGGTGATTATCTAGTTTTCTAAGTTTAGTCCATGCTGTTGCTGTTTAGACCATGCTGCTTCTACTGTTCTCCATGCTGCTCCATGCTGCTGCTGCTGTTCTCCATGTTTATCTTCCTTCATTCATATAAAAAGCCTTGTTGTTCAGTTTTTTCTTACACACAATTCAATAGAAGAAAACACTTAAGAGAGAAAAGTTTCTCCAAGCTCTTGTGTTGTGTGCTATCCTTTCTATTCGTCTTGTGACATTTCTTCTGCATTCGCCATAATGAAGTTGTTTTTCTTCAGTATTATTGTCTAAGAGAAACGAGCATGTGTAATTTTGTATTTAAAGGGAGAACGTATAGTTTGCATATATTCATTGGTGATCGATTTGAATCATGATCTGATGCATTAGTACCCTTGTGAACAAATGGTTGCTTAGGGATTCAGGTTTAGGGTATCAGGGTTTAGATTGAGTAGTGCTATACGACTGTGTTAGGTTTTTGGTAAACTTACATGTATATATATTAAGCATGACTAAGGACTCAAATTGACATGCATATATATTAAGTGATGACACTTTACCAACATTGAATCCTTAGATGTCTCTCGGCTTTGTTGAGATTGGTGATTCATTCTCATGCAACTAGAAACCATGCAAAAGGTGATGCAGCAGATATTGACATGGGTGAATAGCTAGCTATCACTACTAGCTAGCTAAAGGCCTTATAGGCACAGCCACTTTTCCGTCCATATTGCTCTTATAGGGGACGGATCTTGTCCCTATAGCTATTTGGGTACGAAATTTTTGGCTGGCCCTATTTGTACCAACTCCAATCGGGGTTTTATGTCTATAGGCACTACTGAGGCTGTCCGTCCCTCCTGAGGCACAACAATTAGAAGCAAACTTTCACGCGCCCTTCTATCCTCTCTGACAATGAACATGGTGTTTATATTATTATAATTAAAACTCACACGCTTGGTTTCTGATCTCATTTGACACACCCCATTTATAGTCGTCCCTATAATGTGCTTACATTATTTTATCATTAATCCTCCCATCCGTGGCCAACTGGAACCATATTAGAAAAAAAAATAATTGGAAATTAAAACCAATCTGGTTTTCACCAATTTGGACGGTGGTTTTGCAGCTAGGCCCCATTTAGGTAATTATATAAATGGTTTGAAGAATCTAATTACAGTAAAACAGTAATACCTGGTAACTTTAACAAAAGTAAATATTACCCTTCAAACCACTACAGTTATTCAAATAAAATCACAGGTCTAAATATAAATAGAGAAATATTTACCTAATGCAGCTATATATATATATATGTATATGTATATGTATGTATAACATCATACATAACATACTGGAAACTAATATGCCACACCTGTAAAAAATAACTTGTCCACAATTCTATATTGAACACAGACTGCAAACTCTTGTAAATATAAAAGCACCACATCTCCAGCAAAATAAAGTTCCCATAATCTTAGATCATTGTAAAATACAATACTAGAAATTCCTGCACACTTTACAAGTTATATACATCAAAAACTAGATCATCAAGGCTACCAACAACTTCCAGATACCAAAAACAATTTTCATTCTAAGCCACAATGAAACTGGATAGAATGAAAATTGTATTCATCAAAAGATCCAACCTAACTAACAGTTGCTGGATCCAGCCATTGGAAAGCTAATAGCTATAAACATATTTCCAAAAAAAGACAGTTGTTAACATACTAAAGAGGGCAGGATGTTCTAAGCCAGTCCCTTACCTAACAAGTCAAGCTGGTCACCCCGGTATTTCGCGCCATCTGATCATCTGGTTTCTTCATGAAAGTGATGAGGCGGCTAAGATCCAAGGATTCAAGAGAATCTATCCCAGCTGCAGCAAACATGTTGGACAGGGGATTTGTAACCACTTGTGCTTCCAATGAATCTACCTTCTTGCAAATCTGTTCATAGGAAGTTTGAAGCGCCATTTCCCTCTCTGCTGATTCTTTTAACTTTTGGGCCAAAGTTGCTTCCTTTCTTTCATTTTCTGCACGTTGTGCTTCATTAGCATCTCTCAAAGCTTTAACTTGATGCTTTAACCCATTCTTCTGGGTAACAATCCCTGGAACATCAGCCCATGTTGCACCAACTCCGTATCCACGCACCCGATTATGCTTCTCTGGGCCCATCACCAAAGTAAAGATTTCATTCATGTCCTCATTAGTTACTTCGCGACCTTCGTTTCGGATATTATTCTCATGCTCTTGTATTGCATCCTGCAACACATCCATAGTTTACAATCCCAAATATAATTTTTAAAAACATATGCATTATCTCACACATTAATGAAACCTGAACACAAAACCATCAATTACTGAAGTATAATAAAGCAAATAAGCCTCCGTTGTAAGTAGTTTCCAATGACAAGTATATGCCTTGGGTGTATGATAAGCCTAAAGCAATTACACTTGTTATTCGATGGTAGTATAGGAAAGTATGGTGTATCCTACAAAAGATTGTGACTCAACAATTGCAAAAATGACTCTGAAAAACTGAACAGACACTGAACAAGATGAAGCTAAAAACTATAGCTAGACTCAACAAAAAAGTATGAAATTAGATATTTAGAAACTAGACACACTGATGAACACACACACAAAATTTGGGGGAAAACTGTGCAGTTTTGCTATGGTAATAAAAATCAGAAAGAAGACAGACAGAAGAACAAAAACAGGAAAATAAACTTTGGGATTTTGGTTTTGGAAATCAAATAACAAAAACTAGCTAATTAAGAACTACTTCTCACCTCTAGAAACAATTACGCTATGATGTATATTTACTATCAGTGTAATAAATTTCAATGCCTTAGCACTTAAAACCACTCACAAATTTTTTCCGAGCTTCCTGATTACTTGGTTGAGGGTTGGTTGGATCTTTCTTGCTTGATGTATATGTAAGGCCAAAGAACGTCACCCTATCAAGTACTTCTCCAGGATGTTCAAGTTCCTAAAAAAAAATATATATTTATAAGTTCAAAATGTTTGACATTCTTTACACACTGAACCAATTACAATAAGAAAAAAAATACTTGCAGACAAATAATACACACTGAATATTAATAAATGACATAACAATGCAACCAAAAGTCAAATGACCAAGAAAGTTCTTACTTTTACCAACTATGCCCTTGATATCACTTTCGTACACATTTCCAAACAAACCTTCACCGGTATTTACATTGATAAAGCAGAGCCTTAACCCAAAAGGATAAAGACTAAAAGGGATTAAATTTGTACAGTAATATAGATAAAAGAGCTCATGCATTAATTGTTATCTAGACAAACACAAATAGAAAAAAGGGAAGAAAAAAAAAGATAGATAGTTGACATCATACCTTTCCTATGACATCATACCTTTCCTAACATACTGGAACCAATATACCTTTCCTAATATACCTTAATTTCCTAGGAAAGTACAAACTTAGTCAAAGTTACCTTATTCCAAATTTTGAAATACGACATGATTCTCATTCAAGCAAAAATCAAAGCGTGATCTAAATGGCTATCCTAACCAGAAATAACAACAGGAACCAATAGTTTGAAACACAGATAATTGATTGGTCTTAAATGATGAAAACTACAAGATTCTAACAGTCATTGTCCTAGGTAATGAAAATTGTATAGTCTACAAGTTTGCATGTTTCATTACCCATTCATATCTCATCTGAGCATAAGTTCTAGTTCCGGTTGTCTGGTGCAATTTTAATGCTTGTCGATTTGTTGTATTCGTCTCTGCAACCTCCTATTTGAAGGTTAAATAAAAAATACAAGCAACCATTAAAACAGCATGAAGCCAAACACATTGAACTGAAAACATGATAGATTCTATACCTCAGTTTTCGTTTCATCCCACTTCATCACCAAAGCACGCCACTGCCCTGGATGAACATGCTTATTCCCACAAATATGCCTCCTTTCCATTCCCTTGTAAGGCTTGTACCATTGTTTTTTTAACTTGTACTTGAAGGACCTATATCGCTCGTGTAGCTTCTCCAAAATCACCTCTTTGATATCATCTGCCTTAGCTAGTGTTCCCGGATCTGACCAATCCAATGCATCCTATGTATAAATTGCATTAAAAAACCATCCTACATTAGTTTGTTTTATTGGACATTGAAGAACTTTTGTGAAACAGAAAAAGCTTAACATCATAACTAAATAACAAAGAAATTAAAGGTAATATCTTACATGAACAGTGACCCATGCCGCTTCTACGTTTCCACTCTTACAAATTTCACCCCAATTTTTAGCATTGAGGGGAAAATTTGTGCATTCCCTTACAAGTTGTCCAAGGAACCGACCAAGTTGTGCTACTTTTCCACGGGGGGCAACAGCTTGTCCAATTTCATTGAATTGCAACGTCTCAGCACCTTTTATTCCAAACACCGGCTTGTTCTTTCCTCGAGACTTTCGGGTCTTTCGCTTGCGCTTCTTACTTGGCATACTTTGGCAACCGGCGTCAATGACATTTACTTCCAAATCAAGTGCCACCTCACTGCCAACATTTGGACATGTAGATGAGTTTAGCGTCTCACTGTTTGTAGGTGTGGATGGTCGAAGCCTTTTACTGTCCCCACCGTTTGCAGTAGGACCTTCCATCATCCTCAAGAATTCCTCATCGTCTGCCAGACCTCTTTGCAGCTGGGATCTTTTTGAGTGGGATTGTATCTCATAGTCATCAGACAGCTCTTCAAACAATCTCTCAGTATGAGGAATCATCTGCAGTTTCATAAATATCATCATAACATACATTACAATAGAAGTAGTTGGAATCCAAAATTACCACAAGAAAATGAAATAAGAAAAAGAAAATTGACATGAACAGGGTATTTTGTTTAATAACAGTGTAATGAGCTTACATGATCCGATAACAACGAAGATGAAGAAGCCAAGGAGGATAGGTCCGACGGGGTAATCCTTCCCCTTCTTGGGGGTCGTCTCCGGCACCGCTCCTCTCTTGGTGATGTTCTTCACGAACCTCTCCACCTTCCTATTCGCGAGTCGCCTCGAAGTTGTATGCACATTCAATTCAAAAACCATCAGATCTACCCACAATGATCGATTAGGAGAAGGTAAACGAAAGCATAAGCTATTAGAGATCTTACTTCTCAACTTGCTTCCGACTGGTGGTATGTCGTCGGGTTACTCGGGTATGTTTCCACCCTGATGGAACTGAAATCTCCCTTCTTTCTCAATCCAGGAGGAAGAACCCGGAAGAAGTTGTTTTTTGTCTATGTTTTTTGACAGCAACAGAACTCTTGCTACTGAAGATGGGGAATCCAATCTACAATAAGTCCTCTTCGTACATTAACCTCTCTTTTTTTCATTATTCGACCGGTGGTATGTCGTCGGCCTCTTTCATTATAATATATTTTAATAAAAGTATCTCATATGGGGACGGACATGTATGTCTAACAGTTACAGAGCGCGTGAGATGTACCATTTTGGGGACGGAAGCTGAATGTGTCTGTGGCTTTTTAGCGATTTAGGTTCATTTGGACACGGTTTTCGTCCCAAAGCATATAATGGAGTCAGAAAAAACTCGGTCGTCCCTATTGCATGAAAAAGGCCACAGAAAAAGTTGTTGTGCCCAATGGCTCCGTGCCTATAGCCCGTTTCGCTAGTAGTGTATGCCATAGCTAGGAACAAAGCTTTAATTAAATGATGTTTGTGGAAATTGAAAGCTATGGAAGTCTTCTATGGTGTGCTTGCAGCAAATTGAATAGGTGGGAAGAAAAAGCCTTGGCTTTTTCACATGGTATGATTGTTGCCTATAAATAGGCTGCATGAAAACTCATTTGAAGCATGCAAGCAAGTTTGCATCAAGTAAGCATCGGACAAGCAATAGAGAGCTTGTGGGTTGTGCATGAGAGTGAGAGAAAAAAGTGATAAGAGGGAAATTCTCTTAGGTGAGATATAGTGTTCTTGGGTATTCTATGAGTGAGGGTGTACAAGGGTTTGGGATTTGGGTTATGAGATTTAACTCATGTATCTTGTACTAGTTTTATTCTCATAGTGGAAGAGCTATATCTTGGGGTGGACGTAGGTAGGAAATTTGCCGAACCACATTAAATCTCGTGTCAACTATTTTTTTTCATTCTTGTTTGTTATTCTACTTTATTGCGGTGTTGTTGGGTGTGTCTGTTTCTGAATCTCGGTTCGTTCGTGAGGTTAAAATCCCAACAAGTGGTATCAGAGCCACGGCTCGAAGCTGCGGCGGTTCGTTTGAGATTCAAGGCACCATGATTACAACAAAGAGTTATGCAATTCAGCAGTTCGATGGCAAAGGCAGCTTTACTCTTTGGCAGAGGAGAGTAAAAGATATTCTTGTCCAACAAGGCTTGGTTAAAGCTTTGAAAGGCAAGGATGGGAAGCCAGAAGGAATGAAAGATGATATGTGGGAGGAGCTGGAGTCACAGTGTGTAAGTACGATACGACTCTATATAGCTGATAACATTATCAACAATGTTATGGATGAAGATTCTCCGTCGGCTCTGTGGGATAAGTTGGAAAAACTCTATCTTGCAAAGAGTTTGACCAACAAGTTACATCTGAAGCGGCAACTGTACAAGCTGAAGATGGACGATGGCGATAATCTCATGGACCACATGAACGTGTTCAATGGATGCTTGGATCAACTGCGGAAAGTTGATGTGAATATTGAGGAAGAAGATAAGGCCCTTCTACTTCTTACCTCTCTTCCCGATTCGTATGAAAATCTGGTGACTACCATGTTGTATGGTAAAGATACAGTGAACCTAGAGCAAGTGCAGGCGTCGTTGGTGTCTCATAGTACTCAGAAGAAAGCCAATCTCAAAGACGAGTACGAGTCTGTGTTTGTTGCTCGGGGTGGAAATCGTGGAAGGACATTCGATGGTAGATCTGATACAAGCAGCAGGTTCAGATCTAGTTCCGGAGGAAAGGGTGTGCAATGCTACGGGTGCAAAGAGTTCGGTCACATCAAACGGAATTGTCCTAGAAGAAAGGATGGTAATGGCCCGAATAATTATGTTGGGGTAGCGGAAGATTATGGAGACATCCTCACAGTCTCCGAAGGAATAAACACTTCTCCTTGTGATGACTGGATTTTAGATTCCGGTTGTACTATGCATGTTTGCTCCAGGAGGGATTATTTTGAAACATTCCAAGAAAGTAAGGGAGGTAGCTTATTTATGGCTAATGGTGTCCCTTGTAAAATTGATGGTGTTGGAATGGTGAAAATAATGATGTATGATGGAGTGGTTCGTCATTTAGACGATGTTGCATATGTACCAAAGATATGGAGGAATCTAATATCGATTGGTCGGATGGACTCCATGGGATGCAAGTGTTCAGTTGCGGGTGGAGCCATGGAAATCACGTGTGATAATATGGTCCTGGTGAAAGGAAGGAAGTGTGATGGTTTATATTGTCTGGAAGGAAGTACGGTACTTCCAAACTCGATGGGCTGCTGGAAACAAGGCACGCAAACAGGTTTCCAGGATACAGACAATGGTGAGGGGTTTAATCCTGCTAGAGGAGAGGGTGCATCGAGACTCTCCCCTGAAGTTAACTAGCAAAGTTAGCTTGGTGCAGTTACACATGGTTGGCCGAAGTGCTGAATCAAGGAGGACCAAATTTGATTGATTCAGGGTGTGTAACTGGTCTATGTGAAGGCCAATGACTTTCTGGTGTGGTGCAGGTTTTTGCATGGAATTCTCACCAGAGTGGATGTTGAGATTGGTGATTCATTCTCATGCAACTAGAAACCATGCAAAAGGTGATGCAGCAAATATTGACATGGGTGAATAGCTAGCTATGCCATAGCTAGGAACAAAGCTTTAAATGATGTTTGTGGAAATTGAAAGCTATGGAAGTCTTCTATGGTGTGCTTGCAGCAAATTGAATAGGTGGGAAGAAAAAGCCTTGGCTTTTTCACATGGTATGATTGTTGCCTATAAATAGGCTGCATGAAAACTCATTTGAAGCATGCAAGCAAGTTTGCATCAAGTAAGCATCGGACAAGCAATAGAGAGCTTGTGGGTTGTGCATGAGAGTGAGAGAAAAAAGTGCTAAGAGGGAAATTCACTTAGGTGAGATATAGTGTTCTTGGGTATTCTATGAGTGAGGGTGTACAAGGGTTTGAGATTTGGGTTATGAGATTTAACTCATGTATCTTGTACTAGTTTTATTCTCATAATGGAATAGCTATATCTTGGGGTGGACGTAGGCAGGAAATTTGCCGAACCACATTAAATCTCGTGTCAACTGTTTTTTTTCATTCTTGTTTGTTATTCTACTTTATTGCGGTGTTGTTGGGTGTGTCTGTTTCTGAATCTCGGTTCGTTCGTGGGGTTAAAATCCCAACAAGCTTAACTAAGAAAGCCTTTAAAAAAATCGTGTGATCTAGGTTAAAAAAAAAATATCAATCCTTAACTTATCCGGACAACCAATCATTCTCATGCGTAAACAAATTATGCAGAATACCCTAGAAAAGTTTCGAACTCCTTTGCTTTGGCAATTTCGGACCTTCTTTTCTTTGTAGTATTCCTTAATTAATTAGCTAACTTGCATAGTATATGTACAAATACGCCAGAGGGTCCTTTTATGGTCGATCCTTCAAAATTCCAAATATCGATCGGTAATGGCAGAAGAAAAACACGCCGTGAATCGTGCCATGGTGGCCGTCAACACGGCAAGTGGTCGACCCGAATTACCAGACCTCATCATAGAAGAAATCCTACGCCGTCTTCCCACCAAAGCAGCCGTCCGCTTGAGATTTCTTTCCAAGCAGTGGGAGGGTATATTGTCTTCTGCTCCAACATTAGATTTCGACGAGGATGGTGATGATGAGTATGACCTCAACAAACTTGAACAACGTCATTATAAGTTTATCAACATGTTGAACAGATTCTCGTTAGAATGCGAGAAGAACAAACAGAAACAAGTCTTGGATAAATTTAAGCTTCGCATGACGAGCTTCTCAACGAGAGATAACATGACTGTGACCAAGTTGTTGAGTCATTCCTTCGAGAGAAGCGTGAAAGAAATAGATATCAGCACAAAAGATAGTAGATTGGACTGTGATCATTGAGGTTGGCTGAATCAGAACTTATATTATGGCGGCTTGGCAAGGAGGAACCTTGTCAGTGTAAAATCTCTCACGTCTCTTAAACTGGAGTATGTTAGTATAAGGAAGCTTGGTACAGGCTTGGAGCCTACAGCAGAAACATGCCTATTTCCCTCTTTGAAGAGCATATCCTTCAATAGTGTTCACTTTGATGACCATGCTACACTAGAACAGGGACAAACATGACCTATGGATCACTATTGTATCGATATTATCCCAACTTAACCACCTTTAAGGTGTTGAGTTTTAACCACAAAAGGCCTCGGTACAATTGGATATGATCCATCCACTTATAATTTGTATTTTATGATCCATCCACTTATAAGTTGTATTTTATTTGTCCATTTTCTGATGTGGGATCTTTCCTCTCCAACACTCCCCCTCACGTGCAACCTAATTTTTAGGTCTGCACGTGGAATTCATTCAGTCCAATTTCCACATCGGAAATCGGTAATGCTTCAGTCCAAGGCCCATTGCAGGCACTTGGTATGGTATGGGTCAATCAGAATTTTTCCGATGGCAATTCGATGAACCTAAATCTGGGCTCATTATGCTGGGATATTTCCTCCCGTTACGCTGGGAGACGTAATTGAAGAGGGACCCGCTCTGATACCAACTAGAACAGGGACAAGCATGGCCCATTGATCACTATTGTACCGATATTATCCCAACTTAACCACATTTAAGGTGTTGGGTTTTAACCACAAAAGGCCTCGGTACAATTGGATATGATTCATCTACTTATAAGTTGTATTTTATTTGTCCATTTTCTGATGTGAGATCTTTCCTCTCCAACAGCTACGCTCTACTTTTTTCCGGATCAGTGCCCAGCGGTTGAGTATGTATCCTTGGTTTCATGTACTTATGCAGGAACCTAGATTTATATTACGAGTTCTAGTTTAAAATCCTTGGTAATCAAGCGTTGCTGGGCTGGACAGAATACAGCAATTTGAAGTATATTGACATTCAAGCTCGGAGCCTGGTAAATTTTCATTTAAAAGGGTGCCATGATGTGAATGGCACAATCAACGCTAGAAATCTGTCCTCTTTTAGCTTTGAAGGTTATTTGATGAAGTCTAAATTTTCTGTAAGTGCTCCAAGGTTAGAACTGGCTCGCGTCATATTATGGGACGATGTTTGGGATGTGGAATCATACAGCAGCTTCGACGAGCCATGGAAACGTTTTCCTAAACTGACAGATTTTCTAAAACAATTTGGTAGTTCCAAAATGATGATCCTCGTTCTTCGAAATTTTAAGGTTAGATACTTGGATCATTGTTCCCATGTCTTAATTTATTAGGCCAATTACATATAAGTCCACTTTGAGACATTTTTTCCCACATAGATCCACCCCAACATTTTTACCCACATAAGTCCACCTAAGTCTAAATAAAGTTTTGTATTAAGTATTAAAGTTCAACATAATTACAGACTGCCATCCAACAAAAAAAATTAGATTTTCTCCTTTATATTTACAAGAATGCCACTAGTATAAAAAGTCAACAACCACTCTCATTTCGGAACAGTCTCCGGCGGACCTCCGGCGAGATTTCCAGCGGACCTCCGGCGAGGTTTCCGGCCGACCTCCGGCGAGATTTCCGACTGACCTCCGGCGAGGTTTCCGGCCGACCTCCGACAATGACAAAAATTACTACTACAAGCTAAAAAAGCTACTACCACCAGCTATAAAAGCTACTACCACCGCCTACAAAAGCTACTACAGCCAGCAATAAAAGCTACTACCACCGACTATAAAAGCTACTACCACCGACTAGAAAAGCTACTACCACCGACTACAAAAGCTACTACCGCCAACAAGAAAAACTACTACAACCAACAAGAAAGTTACTACCAAAGTACAAGAAAACTACTACCAAGGAACACAAAAACTACTACCAACGTACAAGAAAGCTACTACCAAAGAACATGAAAGCTACTACCAAAGAACATGAAAGCTACTACCAAAGTTCAAGAAAGCTACTACCACCGAACACGAAAGCTACTACTAAGGAAGAAGATAGCTACTACTACCAAATGCTACTACACAATACCACAAAAGCTACTACTAAGGAAGTAGAAAGCTACTACACAATACCACAAAAGCTACTACCAAGGAACACGAAAGTTACTGCCAAAGTACAAGAAAGCTACTGCCAACAAACACGAAAGCCACTACCAAAGTACAAGAAAGCTACTACTACCAAAAGCTACTACACAATACCACAAAAGCTACTGCCAAGGAAGTAGAAAGCAGTAAGGCTTAGATCAAAGAAGATCGCTGAGGATGAAGGAAGAGGATCTTTATCGGAGAAATGATGTAATCGGAGGAGCAAGAGAGAGAAAGAGAAGAGAGAGAGAGAAGAGGGGGATCACGTCGTCGGAATCGGTTTGACCTTCGCGTTGATGGGATGCAGTCGAGGCGGAGGCGGAGGTCGTCGAGGCCGAGGCGGAGGTCGTCGAGGAGTCTTCGACGGGAGATCCAGTCTAGGTCGTCGTCGGCGAAACCGAAGATCCAGTCAAGGTCTTCATTGATGGAATCGAAGATCCAGCCAAGCTCCTCGACGATGGAATTGGAGACGCAATCGAGGTTGAGCCGGCAACGTCGTCGTCGATCCAACGGCGTCCAGATCCAGGCGACGTCGTCGTCGTCTATCCAGCGGCGCTGAGTCATCATCGCCGAGCCGGTGTTAGCCTGGACGCCACTATGGTCAGAGATTGTGGTAGCTCAGGCGGATCTGTATCTTCTTTGCGTTGGATTGAGACGCCGCCATGGCCGAAGATTTGAGCTCGGAGAAGAGAGGGAGGAGGAAGACGAAGAGAGAGAGAGAGAGAGAGAGAGAGAGAGAGAGAGAGTGAAAGATTCGTGTGAGAAGAAGGGATTTGTAGAGAATGAGGGTATTTTAGGAACATCATAAAAGTAAAGTGACAGATTTAGGCTTAAAAGTGGACTTATATGGGTAAAAATATTAAGGTGGACTTATGTTACAAAAAATGTTGAGAAAGTGACTTTAGTGAAATTTTCTATAATTTATTTGATCGTGTGTGTCTATATATGCCTGTGCTTTACTCTCCGATTTTCTTACCTCTATATATATATATATATATATATATATATATATATATATATATATATATATCAGTTTCAATATAAGCTATGGTATTGTGATGCATTTACATATATCTGAACAAAAATTACAATCTATATATCATTCAAAATCACAAAATTAAGAACAAAGTTACTATGTTTGTTTACATTATTTACATATAATTAATGTTAAAAATACAACATTGACAAGGTTTTTGTTCAAAAACTTGTAACGATCGGTGTCGCATGTGATGTCGTTAAGATTAACAAAACTAAGATTACACACTTGATCTGAGAACAAGTTCGCTATTACATTTGTAAATGTATGTGTTATATGTGTATGTATATTATAGATCTAGAATTTTGCATCATCTTCTAATTTGTATGGTGTATGTTAATTTGCTAGTAGTTGCTGAATCAATAAATTTATCGATTGGTTTATTCATGGTGTAGGCTCTCGATCATCTTTCCGAAGGATTTCAGAAAGACCTTGTCATCGTCATCCATATTGCCTAAACTTGAATATCTTGATTTCCGGATGAACAACTTTGCTTCAGCAAGTGCGAGAGATACGAAAGAGTTGACGCAGTCTTTGCAGTGGATGGCACTCGGCGGAGGTATATTCAGGCCTGGTACCCCTGTCAGGTTTCTCGCAGATTTCGTCAGAATACATACATTTTCAATTAAATTATTATAATAATATGCATATATGTACAGTGAGAGTCCACACTATACCTCCCACGTTTATTTCCCCACCCACGTGATAATCTCTTTTTATATAAAAAAATACAATAAAAATCAAAATTAATATAAAATAAGATAAGAAAGTTAAAATAATCTTAAATAAAAAATTATATTCCTATTAAGACTAGACTCACTAGAGACGTTCCCTCTAGACTTCCCTTATATATTAGGGTATTCTGTCTTAATTTCATTACTGTATCAATGTTTTCTTCTTTCTTGTTTATTTCAATGATTTTGATTGAGTACATATTTTTTATGAGTTTTTTTTTTTTTTTTTGTAAATGAACAAGGCGTTCATGCATAAAACATTAGACAACTTGTTTACGATTAAAAGAAAAACGTCAGAAAATTCTGAATCAAGCGATGCGTTATATGTGAACCCCCCACGATGAATTCCTGGCTCCGCCACCTGCAACTTCAATAAAACGTATAACTCTAAAAGAGTATAATGCAGAGGAATCGGGTCTGTACGAAGAGCATATTCTAAACCATTATTGAAGATTTGAAGACCTTAAAAATATTCTGGAATTCTGACGACACTACGGTCGATGCCTTTGGACTTATGAAATAACTGTGAGATCTAGCTATCTCTATGACTGAGCTTGCCTTTTGGTTCCAACAATATTTTCAAACTCCATTATGCAGTTTTTCTTTTTTGTATTCTTTTTTGGAACCATATATTATATCGCTGCTTCTTCTTGTGCGTCTATATATATGATTCGTAAGTTAGAGCAACCTTGTGGTTGTTAGAGCTCTTCTTCGTCAAGTTGAGGTTAGTGGTTCTTGGTGGCGGAACCAGAATTTCATAATGGGTATGACTAATTTTGTATAGACACAAGAAATTTTGTTTGAGGTTTGTAACCCAAGGCGGTTAGATTTGAGACTTTGAGTGTGTCGGCCTCGATAGTACTTGACAAAGTTTTAGACTTCCAGTGCGCGTGTGAGAATTTTTTTTTTTGAGGAAACGTGTCTTACGTCTGTGATTGTGAGGTTTGAGGAATTGAGAGCGAATGATGGGTTGGTGGTTGTGGGCTATTTGCTATACTAATATTTTAGTGGGCTAATTTAGGTATGGATAGTAGGCTAAAATATGTACTCAGCTGTTGATTAAGCTGATTATCGATATGACTATAGCCGTGATAGCCACAGCTATACTTTCGCCACCGGTGGTTCTCGAATATGATTACAGGTCGAAGGGTTCGGATTACTAGCTTAATTTTCATGGCACTTAGACCTTAAAACTGACAGAGAAAACAACTGCAAATGCGGAAACAAGCCCTAGCATCATATGATGGCCTTGTCCCAAGCAGGGTGATGATATCAAGTTATCAAACTATAGCTTATGAAGGGGCTAAGAGCCTAAGACTAAACACCACAACAGGTCACCAAACGTACTGTATCAACATCAAGTCATCAATGGCATTGGCATCAAAAAAATTGAAGTAGAATTTCACTATTGATCCCGCTTATGCGTTGTCTAATGTTGGATCCATCATTTCATCCAAGGATTAGAGATGAGCATCCTACAAAATCATAGAATCATATCTAGGCATAAGTAAGGCCGGATATTATATTTAGAAGTTGGACATGAGACGAAACATTGTTGGTCTATTATGTTAACGTTTCACTAAAAAAAAGAGTTCGGGTTTGCAACGCAAATATGAAAAAAGAAAAAAAAAAGAAAAAAAAAAACAAAACAATTGTGAAACCCAACTAGACGAGAAGCCCAAACAAAGAGAGCAACCAAACCCAAACCCCCTTATAGCTAAACCAGCCGAGAGAGAAGACCACCTGATCGTTTTCTGAACAAGCAGCAGAGTCTTTGAGAGAAAGCCAGAGAAAATGAGCGGCGCCGGGAAGAAAGTGATGGATGTGGCTAACCAAACCTTCAAGGTTGGGAAGAAGATTGACTGGGACGGCATGGCCAAGCTCATGGTCTCCGAGGAAGCCCGCAAGGAGTTCGCCAATCTCCGCCGCGCCTTCGATGAGGTTAACCAAACCCTCGAGACCAAGTTCAGCCAGGTATATCCTATCAACCTCACGATCTCTACTTTGATTTTTTGCACCTGTTTTTGGATCTGGGTTTTATTGATTTTGTTGAATTTGGGCTCTGTTGTTGCATTTCGGGTGATGATTGGGTTTTGGTGTAATGGGTATGTTTTGTTTTGTCGAAATTTATCACCTTTATGATACTGGTTTTGTGAAGGAGCGAGCTTGATTGATTAGCTCAGCTGTGTCAATTGAGGTAATATTCGAAGAGGGTTTGTAGGGATATGTAGATAAATGCGGGTTCTGGAGGGATTGATTAGTGAATGTAAGGTTGTGTTTAGCTCAATCGCGGAGTTTGGTCTTACTGTTTTGAGTGTGTGGTTGCTGATTGTGATTGATTATTGGGTATGTGGTTGTGTTGAGCTCAGGCGCAGAGTTTAGTGTTCTGGTTTTGAGTGTGGTCGCTGATTGTGGATTCTTTTTTGGTGCAGGAGCCTGAGCCTATTGACTGGGAGTACTACAGGAAAGGGATTGGGTCTCGGTTGGTAGATATGTACAAGGAGGCCTATGACAGTATGTTTTTGTTCTTTTTTGACTTGGTGTGTTTGATTACATGTTGGTACTTGGGAGTGCATATATTGTGTGTTTCTTCAAGTTCTGTTGTGGTTGTATAAGGTGCATTATGTAATTGGATACTTCCTTGAGAGCTGAACTCGGGGTAGCGTGGTTATCTTGCACATTCTTTTGTGAGATACCAAGGCCTATAATCATACCTTTGTTGCTACTGTTAGAATTTGAGTTTTCTGTTAATTTTACCCTAACTTTAATTGCTTATCAAGTTACATGTCTTCAGTAGTTGCTTATTTATGCTAGGTCAACATCAACAGAGTTTAGAAACCCCTTCCTGATCAGTAGGGTTTATCGAAAGATAATTGTTTTAGGGTGAGATAAGAACAGTGATTTTGATATAAGAAAAAAAAGGATCATTTTGATCTTTAGTAAGACTGGGGAAGCATGCATTATTTTTCAATGATCTGTGGAGAGCTGAAGCTCTCTTCTAGATTCAAATAAAATGACATTATTTCTGCTGATGTAGTATTGTGTAAGCATGGTTCCACTCTGTTTCGGGTTTCTTGTCAATGTTCTCTTGCTGGACATGTTATAACTGCTGACCTATTAAAGTTGGAACACACACATGTGCCCTGATACATCACTGTTCATATATCTTACGTTTCTGTGCAAATGTTGAGAGATATGAGTATACTTATCTAATGGAGGGAGAGACTGGGTGTTAGCATGTAAGCTTTCTTTTCTATGTTGTCAGTTTTATATATTCTCCTAAAAAGAAAAAGAAATTTTGTTGCAGACGTTAAGATCCCCAAGTATGTGGATACAGTCACTCCCGAGTACAAGCCCAAGTTTGATGCATTGGTTAGCTTACGTGTCTCTCGGGTCTCTCATGCTGTTTTCTCTCCGATTCTACCCCACCTCTCTCTTAACTTTTATATGTGTTGTACTACAGTTGGTGGAACTAAAGGAAGCAGAGGAAAAATCTTTGAAGGAGTCGGAGCGCTTAGAGAAGGAGATAGCTGAAGTACAAGAGATGAAGGTAATGGGATAATTCTTTCCTATGGTAACCTCATACATTGTCTTCAGCCTAACCTCCTACATAGAATCAAAAATATGATTTCTCACATTTTTCATTTTCTGGAAACAGAAAAAGATTGCCACCATGACTGCTGATGAATACTTTGAGAAACATCCTGAGCTCAGGAAGAAGTTTGATGATGAGATCCGGAATGACTATTGGGGTTATTGATGACATCCAAGGCTTCGCTGCTTGGCAATCTTTCTTGAATGTGTCATGTTTCCCATATGTCCCTTAATAAAGATACACATTGATTTTCTCTGTAATTTGGTTGCTTTTGGTTTGATGAATGTGAGCTTTAAAAGCACCCCTTCCGAAGTAGGCCAATACATCGCCTTTACATTTACATAAGGCAGTATCCGAATTTAAGGAATGCTTAAGTTATTATCCAGATTTTGTTTTGATCTATTCAATAATCAACCAGTTCTCCCCTTATGTTGCCCCTTTAATCTTACTAGAGGAATTCCAGGTTTGATTGCAACCTTTATGTTCAGGACTAGAGCAGCAAATCTATGCCTCAAAACCAGGCGTTCAACCTTTAACGTTAAACCAGAGGCATATTCATCGTTAGTTCGAGTGCCTAGACCATCCAAAGAGAAACCAGAAACCAGTAAAGATGAAAATTATCATTGAAATAGCGGAATTTACATTTTCAAGTTTCAGGTCAAATGTGCTATCATAGAAGGGATGACAGTAAACTACAAAGTACAAAATTGTGAATTGGGAGTACAAAAATAAGTTCAAGAATGTATTTGCACCTGCCATCACTTGAGCACAGAAAAATTCCCAAAGAGAAACCTATGACAAATTACAATGTCTTACAAAAAAGGTGGACATGTCGACTGATGGAGATTTCAAGCAATATGCTGCTAGCAAATGCGGAAAATGCCAAAAATTTCCGGCAGCATTTAATTGCTTTCATCTCAATAACTAGGGGACCACTGCTGGTACGTTTGAAGTAATGTCATTACTTCAAAGAGACAAAAATCTTATCCAGTAGAGGCCACCTTCTTTTGCTGGAGCTGTTCAGCAGCAGCTAGCTCCTGATTTCGGTCCATGGCCTTCCTAGCAAGCTCATAGCCTGCAAAGTTCATGGCACCCAATGGAGCAATCCAGAAAAATCTGGGCACCGCTCCTTTGAATAAGCCCAGGGGTCCCTCGTGGCGGAGAATAGAGTAGGCTACAAGAGACATTGATATAGGTCGTCCCTGTGGAGCAGTCATCATTCTTGTTTTCATCACATCGAAGGGTGTAGTGACAACAGCAGCTAGCCCGCCAGATAAGGCCCCAACGACAATTGTTTCCCATGGTTCCAATTCCCGCCCTAGAAATTTTTGGGCACCCTAAACCAGCATGACAGTTATCAGTGAAGTTAATAACATAACTTTTTGACAGTCAACAAAGTGATAGATAGGAAATAACTGAACCTTTTTGGATTCCGCATAAAGCCCCATGCCAGCAACATAGAATGGAACTTCTCGGCAAAGAGTGGCACCGGTTCCACGGAAGAAACCTTTGAGACCATCTTGGTGCCAAGTCCCAACAAGAGCCTGCCCAGCATTGTCAAAAAGGCCAGCCTGACACCGCTGCTTTAATACCTCACAAGGAATCCTTACTGCTGTCCCCAAAAGTGTGCTACAGAATGATGCCAGAGATTGGACCTATTACCATGCCAAACAATAGGTTAGTTTCCACTTTCCTAGTACATGTCCACAAGAAAGAAAGAACTGAAGACAGAAGCGGGAATCCAGGACAATGTTAAAACCCATTCACATAGGACCTAAAGTTTCAGTAAGATAGGTCTGAAGTGCTCTAGAGATGCTATACTCCCTTTTTTTCATTACATGGGGCGGGGGTTCAAACTTACCATACGTCTTACTCTATATTTTCCACTAAGAGAAAGAAAGAACGGTTTTCCTTTTGCATTAAGGTAAAAAATATATAATATATCTACTATCATATGTATATAAGAGAAGAAAAGGCAGATGAATTCTTCTTGACATGCTCAAATAGGATACAATTCTATGACCAAAGAATACTGATAGCTCCCAAAGGATTATTGAAAAGAAACAGAAAATGAGCTTGTATTCATTTATCAAAAATTTACATGGTTACCAAGGCAGAAGAGATGGATGATTCTAGAATTTTAACTTACAGGAACAGCACTTGAAGCTAACTAATCCAAAACAATGTGGTGAAGATACAAGAAATTCTGGAGATTCACAAGTCACAGATAAGATAGTAACAAGCATATAGTATTAGTATCATACCTGTATATCTGGAAGTGTCGGTGCAACATTTATTAATAAAAGTTTACTTGCTTCAAATATTCCAGTTCGAAGGCCATGACTGCAAATCCAAGAAAAGACATCAGCCAGACAGATAGTGAACTACACAACGTAAATTCCAAAATTTGCTTTTTAGTATTATTATTAGTAGAAAATGGAGCATAAGAGGAACCTTGAAAATTGTCCAAGAATTGCAGGAACTGAACCCCTGTATAACCCCTGCACTCCAATCTGTGGAAGCTTTGAAATAATCTCAGGGAAGGTCAAGCTTGATGCTTGTACTCGAGTCTGGCAAACATAAAATAAATAAATAAATAAGCTTGAGGATACCTTACGAAAATTGAAAATTGTAAGCTGCAATGCCAAAGAGTAACATCACTAATTACAGAAATAGTTAACTTTTAGACCAGTGAAAGTTGCTAATTCAAAGACATTGCCTTAATTGTGTCAACTGGGTGCAATAAAGAAGTTGAAAGTGCACAAGCAAGGCCCCCAGCTAATGCAGATCTTAGTACGCTTCCGGCAGGTATTTCCACAGGTGGGGCAACAGCAACAACAGTTGCAGCCTCAAACCAAATACTCCTGCGTATTCCAAAAGAAGTTAGTTCTCAGCTAAAAGTTTCCCACTAATTTGTGAACACTAGTCTATCGGAATTTTTTTTTAAATAAAAAGACATATACTGATATAGGCATGCACGAGTACATTGTTTCGGAAGTGTGATTGCTTCTGCACAGCTCCTTAATATATTAATATATGCATGCATGAATTCACAAACAGTTGCACATATTAACAACAACCAACGTGGACAGTATTTTCAAATAAAATAATTGCATTTGTGCAAACTTTGCCTTGACTCCAGTATGTCAACATATTTAATTAAAAATTTCCCTTAGCATACTTGACTCTTTCCTTCCTAACAAATTATTATAAGTTCGGAATATAATTTCTGGGTTACAAAACAGAACTGCCAAAATAACAGATAGGGACATACAGCCTAGATCATGTTTCCCAAGGGGTTCAGGGAATTCAGACACTCGGTGACTCTGGACTCAACGATATAACCAATGAAGTTATTAACAGGGACTATATGCGAGTATAAGCTGTTTATAGAAATTAAATGACGATAGAAATTCATCTTACCGAGGATCATCTTGAAGCCGATCAGAAGGGAGCAAGAGCATAAAATTCCTAAAATGTCCATAAGAAATAGATCCTTTTGTATCTGCATTTAGAAACCGCATCATAGCAACAGCATTGTCTTCATTAGCTGGAAGTCCTGCATTTTTAAGTGATGCCAACACTTCACTTTTTTGCAGCGTCCCAGATTTGCTTAGACATAGAGAAGTATATGCACGTAGAATGGTTGGTTCCTTCTGTTCCATTAAGGACAAAAATTGTTTCCAACCAAAAGATTTTGAAAATATGTGACTTCTAGTGCGACGCATGAACTCAATTGCATATCTCCGTGGCAATTTTCTCTGCCTAATGGCAATTTCGAGATCTTCCAGAGTAACTTGGCCATCACTATCTCTATCCAGTTCTTCAAAGAATCTCCTTCCTAAAAACAGTTACGGATAAAATGGGTTACTGTCTGAAAATAAAATAAAAGCCTTTTTCCTAGATAACTGTAACAGGAGAAAACATTTTGGATAAGGCAAAACCACCTATTTAAGAACTTTATTGCCATGAAATATAACAATAAGGTAAGGACTGGTGACAATGAACTGTTACCAATTATTAATTTATATTCTTGAAAAAAATTTGGAAACCAGAAAACAATAATGCTCTTTACGTCATTGGAAATGAGCAAGTATAAATCCCCCTATTGGAAACTAATCTTTCAAACAAAGAAACGAGAACGCTAACATGAAGCAACATGCAATTTCACAAAAGCTACCTGAGACGACATACCTTCGGCCTCTGTGTATCTGAAAAAATCTTGGACGGAGAACAGTTTCTTCTTGTCTGGATAGTCTTTAGAGGACCGCCCCATCTGAGGTACAAGCTCAATCAGTTCTGTCAATGAAACTGTGGATAATGTGGATCTCAGACGCTCCACATTTGATAAAGGAATACTGAGTATATCGCTAGCAAGCTTCTGCGGCGAACTGCCAGCAGATTCTCCACCGTTACTTGCAGTAACACCATCATCGCCCTCTTCATTGACTGGAGACGTCACCCCAACAACGCCTGATGGCACTCCTCCCACTCTAGCAAATTTCAAATTTCCCAGAAACCCATTTACATCTGCTTTCCGACCTTCTAGCAAGGCAGTAACTGCCCTAAAATAATCAAAGTGCGAGGAAGGAGGCGGCTGTGGGGAAGTATCACAAGTTTCACAATTACTTTCTTGAACCCCCAGATCGAACTTATGAAGATTCTGAGTAAGTTGATCAAAAACAAAACCTATGAAGCATTCTAGTGACGCGTCACTTTCTTGTTTATGTGACACAGTTTCATTCTTAATTGCTCTGACACGATGGCCCTTGGACTCCCTCGGTTTCAAGTCCCCCAAAACCTCTGGACTAGAACAAGAACACTCTTTCTCCTCATCACTCATTTTCTGCAGCCTCTTCTTACCCATCTTAAACGGATCCGGAAATGCCTGCACAAAACTATTCACAAACAAAGACCAAGACACTGCAAAGTGCAAGCAGTTCACACAAGACCCCTCCTCCTTTGCGCAATCCTTCTCTCTCACCCCACCATTCGACACCTCCCCATTCCCCAAATTTGGCGAAAACTTCCCAAATAACGCCTTTATAGGAACCTTAATCAACAACCCTTTCTTCCTCTCCTCACCAACAGTTGCCACATTCTGAGCACCTCTCTTCTTCTCCCCAAAGATATGAACTTTACCCTTCCTATCACCATCACTGAAATGGGTAACCAATTCAACAGCATTTCCTCTGTTCTTAGACCCTGCCCAGCAACACTCAAAGTCTCTAGCAGCTTTCTTAATGCTCGATTCTAGTGGCGAAAACGCATCCTTAACTAGTTGAATCGAATTAAAAAACGATTCAATTGGGTCATTAGCAGACACCATAATTCTCAAGCTTCAAACTTTTCCCTTCAATCCCAATACAACTATCAATGAAATCCAAAAGCCACTGATACACATACAAACATACAAACATACAAAACCAACAAATACCCTCCAACAAAAACAGCGCAAAATGATCAAATTCTTCAATGAAAAGCTTTAAAGCAATAGAAAATACACTACTGGATTGCCTGGACCAGATTGATGAGATCCCAATAACGAAGCGGTGCACCGATTCTCTCAATCCTAAACAGCAAAACCCACTTCACACATTTCATGACCAATCCATTTTGAGCAATCAGCTCCAAAGTACATGTATTTTTTGGCTTTCCTTGATTGCTTCAGAAACCAAAGTCTGAGCCTTTGCATTTCCAAAATGGATTCAAACCCATAAGAGTACAAGTGTCTCTGTGAAAAGGGTAGGCCAAATAAGAGTCAAAGATTCCAGCTTTTTGTTGGGTTTGGACAGGGCTCTGTGTTTCAATGGGAACCGAGAGATTTGTGTGGGATAGAGGAAGAAGAAGGAAACAAACCAGCTAGTGAAGAACGTTTGTAGCTGAAGACCAGGCCTATCTATTTTTTTGTGTTTTTCTTTTTCTTTTTTATGGTATCTAATTTGCTAATTTATTGTTTGGAAATTTGGATTTTAATAAGAAAAAAGTGGGAGTTGTTTGGTTTATGGATAAGGAAAGCTGAACGGATAAACTCACAAAAGCAGCATACGTAAGAGAGGACACTGCAAGAGCTTTTAAGGTTTCGCCACTTGGAAATTGATTTCTGATTTTCTGCCAAATTTGAGCCATTGCAAATTCCAGAATGAGTTGCATGTAATTAAAGAAGCTCTGCTTTCATCGTTGCTTTGCTAGAAGTAGAACAACCTCGGTTTCCCCTCTCCCATGGATAAACTTTGAGATATGGGGACTGGTTAGCTACTATGCAAACACCAACACTGTGAGAGTCAGGGTATTTTTCTTCCGATTTCAAAAGAAAATAATATTAAAATTTAGGTATTGAGATGCTACGGTATATAATTTTGTAAGGATTTGGTTCTAGTTAAAATAGTATAGTTATCAATCACTGGAAATGCATAAGTTTACAAATTAAATAGGTGTGAGGTGAGGTGTGCGACGAACGATTACACTCTATATATGTATTATTTTTCATTTTGTTTTATTATTGTCATCTCGTTTCACTCAGTTCTAACCTTTGAGGTACAAATTAGAGACCATAGAGCCAACCGAACTATGGAGGTAGTGACTCAACAACACGAGTTCATCATATATGCATAATGTGTATAGACTAGGTATTTGTTTCATACAGTCGGTTTTTAAAATTCGTTAAAACATCTTTTAACAGAGAATTATACTCAAGTATTTGTCAATAAAGTATACAGTAAAACGTTTTTTATTAACAGTGTGTTTCAATTTTCTGCTCTCCATTTGTCCATCGCATAATATTAACTACACAATATTCAATAGCATTGGATGCACGAATATTTTTGCATTCAAAATTAAAGTTTATTAACCAACTTTTAAACCCTATTATTATAGGGACCATGTTGAACAACAAAGTCCACATACGGGGGTTTCACATATAAAACTTTGATTATGATACCATTTAGTGAAAAAAATCATAATGGGAGCGAGATTATAGTCTGAGCTGTCTACTCAATCGCTATTTTCTTTGAATATTGAATGCAATTAAAACGTTTCTTTAAGCTTGGAATCATTGGTGTTGCCTCCTGAGGACTCAAAAGGATGATAACGACTATAGTGACTTATATGTTGTCTGCAACATTTCAATGGTCAAGATGATCCTCTTTTCTGTTTGTTGGGTCAATCATGGAGATGAGGTAAGAACAGCCCTCGTTCTTCTTAGCAGCTAGTAACCTTCACCTTCGATGTGCTTCATTGGCCATGTTGAACCTTAGAGAGAAGATTTCCATTTTGCTCTCAACCTAGAGCAGAAGATATTTGGGAAGGACTTCACTCCTGGATTCCTAAGTCCAAATGACCATGTATGAGTTTACTTCTTAGGCATGCATCAAAAGAAAGCACAAATATCTGGAGACTTTGATATATACTATAACCGAAGACAATGAAGAATTTTGTAGCCTGATATTGAATACAATGAAGAGTATTAGATGGTTATGAACATTGTATGTTTAGAGATATAACATGAATTTTTAATTTTGTGAAACAATTTATACCAAAATCATCATGAGTTTGCTATTGAGAGGAAAAAAAAAGAATAATGAAGTATAATAAAACAAAAGCAGCGGGATGAGATTTTGCTCAAGAAATGATTAATGTGATGTGTGGGAATGGGTATTATGTGGAGCTGTTTCTGAGTCCCTGTTCTCTGGCTTCTTAGATAGATATCAACTTACAAGGAAGCTTGGAAGTGAGAATCAGGAACAAGGTGTATATGATATATGAAACAATTTTCATGATCGATAGGGAATTGATCTACATTCGATCAAAACTATTTTCATTTTCATATTGACAGTATGATACTCCAAATGTTTTTTTTTTTCATGATCAGCACTCGATGTAAAGCATTTGTCAAGCACACAATTTTTCTTTGCTAACCGAAATCATATTCTAACGGTGAACCATTGGTACATAAAATATCCACAGATCAGCTATTATTCACAATCCAATCTGACATAAGGGAGGAAATTAAAAGCTACGATGATTTGAGTTTCCGTAAGAAACCTTTTCAATTTGAAGTCAGTATCATATAGTATGAGCGGTAACTCATATATTGTTTAGAACAGATGCAACAGTGGCTTAATTATATAGGTTAGATCAAAGTATGGATTAACAACATCATCCACCGGGTTAAAACTGAGCTGGGTTAGGTTTGGGACTCACGTGAGACCCACCTAATCTAATTAAGAGCTGGGTTAAGGATTAACCCAAGCCGAACCCCGGCCCAGACTAATTTTTGTGACCCATAACCGTTTTAATCACCAGCAAATGTACCACTTTCATATGGGGAACCAAATTGTACATGGAAGAGCCCACTTACACATCAAATATATTTTAACATATGTTTAATATGGGCAGGTCAATATCTAAGGACCATATTTAAAGGCAACATATAAATTTTTTTCTAAACTAATAAAAAGAAAAGGTGAATAGTAACTGGTCTTACAATTAATTTCATTGTTGTATTGTTGAACAAAGAAATAAGAACTAATTTAGATGAATAGTGTATTGACTCGGGTTGAAAATTAGTCTAACCTACCTAAAATGGGTGTAGTTGCTTGCATATAGCATGGCCGGAAGTTTGAACATACAAAGTTTAGTTTGTTTAGGAAAATGATTACATCTGCAAATAGCAATAGTTTTTTTAGATTTTTCGTCTCATCTATGTAAGAGTTGATTTTGCTTTGATTTCATATTTTCAATTATCTTTCAGCATGTTCATAAACTTTATATGATGTTCAAAGTAGTTGTAGTCATACTCATTGCCAGAATCTAAGACGTAATATGATGAAAGACAATAGACTACGAAACTGTGCGTACAAATGCCTTGGCTTGATGTTCAGTATATATTTACAACTACATAAATTGCTTGTATCAAATGCCTTGGCTTGATAATCCATTCTGCTCACTCTGATTCTGAAAGTAGGTTTATCTGAAACTCGAGGTAGCTCCATGCTAAGAAGCACAGAAGCTTGGTCTCACTCACATTTCCCGCTTTAGAAGCGGAAGCGTGTCGGAAGTGCGCTTCCGAAAAAAATGGTTTTGGAAGCTCAAGCTTCTGTATTGGAAGCGCAACGGTTGTCATAGTGTTGGAAGCGCGATGAAAATTTTTTGTAATTAAATCTGTTTGTGAATCAATTGATATGATATGACAATCTATTTGTTATGTTTCATTATAAATAAAACCTTGAATGAAAATTTTCATTGATTACCACTTACCAACCACAGCTCTGAAACTAGAGAGAAGAGAGACAGAGAGATAAGAAAGAGGTATGAGGAGCAGAATAAATTAATAAATGAAGACATGCATAACCTTCTTTATGTAGAAGTATAATGTAAATACATATTTTATTTCTTATATTATAATATATATATATATATATATATATTATTCCGTGCTTCCAAAACGCTTCCGCTTCCGATTCAATGCAACCTAGGCTCCATGTAATCAGTAAAATTCAAAATTGATCACCTGTATATGAAAACTAGTAAGGAAAAGATGCAAACAATCAGGTAATGCAATCACAAAATGGCATCTGTAACAGTTTCTAATAATACGAGAAATGTGTCATTACCCCGGAAATATTAGGATGGCATCCATATATTTTCTTCTCCTTTGTGAAGTCAATTTGGGAGATGAAATATGTGAAAAGGGCAACATATCATTCATATTAAAACTTATAAGAAACACAATCTTTTTATTTCTGATACCAAGATGTTTTCAAACTGAAATGTAAGTACAAAAATTTGGGCCTCAATATCATACATTTCAATATAAAAATGTCCTATCTGGCTTTTAACAAAATTTGAACCTACAGCAGCACATTGACTAGCGGAACGCTACTACTGGGGATCCTTAACTTATGGGTGACCATTGCTTGCTTTATGTGAATGTTAATGAAGGGGTATCATTCTACCCGTTAAGCACACCTACTTGAAATCTGAGGGAAAATCAAATGGATCAAAATGCTGATCCACCGCCCTATTGTCTTCCTAAGCATCACATCTTTAGCCTCGTTGATTTTAGAAGCAAGGTAATGACTGCCACCTGCATCAGGATGATTGGCAACCATCACTCTTCGATGTGCTTCCTTAACCTTGTCTGGGGGCGCACTTTCCCTGTCAAACCATACACAAAAGCATTACACTGTTTTTCAAATAAAGAATAAGAAGATGAACAGGTAAGACTTTACTAGTACTAATTATGACTTTATTTTCTATTTGAGGCGTTTTTGGGTGCCTTTTTCCAGAGTTTGATATAGCAATGGGGGATGTAACTACAAGTCTTTAAGTCTTCAAATTTTAACCATCAATCTCTCTCTTCCCAACCGTTTCTATTCACTATTTCAGAGCCTGAAACTAAGAAAACCATACATCTCCTAGAAAAATAAATAAATAAATAGCATGATTAACTTGAGAAAATATCTGAAAACTTTGATTCGGTTTGGTAGATAGCAGGAAAATGTATTCGAGATGTAGAATCCGTAAACAGAAGAACACAGTCACCAAAGAATAAAGAGAAAGCACATATCTTCGTAAAACACCAAAAAGAAGTTCAATTTCTCGTGGTTCAGAGACTGAATTATAACGAATTCGTAACGATTAGAATGGATATCTACAAAGTACAAGCACATTTGACACTAACAGATTCATACATTTGACTAAAGAAAAAGAAAACATTTTAGACGCACCAATCTAGAAGATTATAAAGTCTTTGAGAATATTTATCTGTCTCCTTGAGATAAATAGCAACATATATCCTAAAAATCCCTTTTGTTTTAATGTTCTTCTATCTGCACTAATCTATAATATCCTGCTTACCTGAGACCAAGAATCTGAGCTGCTTCCCTTCTAGTCATAGTCGGCTGAAAACCCCCTTCAAAAAATTTGCGCATTTGAGGAGGTTTAGGTGGTCGTGCCTTGAATGCTTGCCAAGCCTGGATACCATATCTACCAGCAAGAGCAGTTGCTGCTACTGCAAGACCAGCAAGAAATGGTGTAGCCTGAAGTGCATCTAAAAAGTTAATTAACTCTACTCAATTTCAATATGAATTCAAAGATCATCCAAAATCAGATGACTTCCTTTTATATACCAAACGAACACCTCCCAACACAGGCACACTCCAATTTGCCTGATGACCGTTTCCCCGTGTCATTACAAGGAGGCGTTCTCAAAAGTTTACGAAAATTATTATAAACTTGAAGTTTTACAGTACAGAAGGACACCACCACAAGCCTAAAGAAGGCAGTAACCAAACAAGAGTTTCAAAGAGTAATCACAACGGAAAAGTAGACTCAAATGCATCAAAGTCCAACTGCAAACGTATACCAGGGTATACCCTATCGCAGAATATAAGCATAGCTTGTCATCAGACCATTCAAAAGAATGCATCCGAAAACATGGACATTTAATATGATAATCCAAACTGTTATAATCAATAAGAGAAACTTATGAGGTGCTTCAATCATTTTAAACTTGTGGTTCAACTTTTGCTCTAAAACCCAATAAAGATGCACCTCCCAGATACATTCTGCAACAGTGCATTAAACCAAAAGAAACTCTCAAACCAAAACAACTCTATATTGCAAATTCAGGGCATCTAATAACAAACACAACAGGACGAAACATATCAAGCAGAAATCCCACTTTACCTTCAAACCAAACAAAGGGTTTTGTTTGCTATTTCAATTTCTGAACCTATATGATTCAAACAAGCAAGAATGAAAATTTCAACAAGAACGTAAATAGAACATTTTGGGAGCCCTAGTACCAGAATCAAATTAAATTGGGTTTGGGAAGAAATGAAGCGTTATCAAACATAGGAGGCAATGGAAAAGATGAGAGTTTGCTTACCATTGTGTTGATTGTTTGGTATCTGAGCTTAGAACTCGGGTTATCATATACAGAGGTTTCTGGAAGCTTTGGGCGTTGGCAGAGTTGAGAGAGACTTGTGTTGTCCCGAACAAGTTTTTAAGGTCTAGGTTAGTTCGTATGGAGGACCTCTCATATTCAGACACGTAACATATAATTGCCATTGTTTTTTCTTTTTATTTCTTCATATATTTTATTTTTCTTATAAACTTCGGTAATTTTTGACATGTTTATCATTTTTGTAAAGATGGCATTTTGATATGTTTATCATTTTTGTAAAGATGGCATTAGTGGTGAAGTTCTAAATTCATTCTGCGGAGCGTTCTCCGCTAGTTATCAGTTTTACTTCATGATTTGTGTTGGAGTTTAATATATACCGAAGACAAGAAACTAGGAGTGGCGACGAAACCAGCAGTTTTCGTCTCTGACGCGGAGACCCTCGCGTCATCTGGAGGTGTCCTCCTCTCAGGCTGAGTTGCGCTTCGTGGCCACCGAATCAGAGAGCGACTCCGAGAGGTTATGGGGGAAAGGACGAAGAGGAGGAGCTCAATTTGGTGACATCGACATCAGAGAGAAGGAGAAAAGGGGGTGGGGTGGGAGACATGGGCTGATGCGGTTTTTAGGTCAGAGTCAGTTCTAAACAGATAGAAAACGGAGACGTTAAACTAAACACAGGAAGTCAGGGACAGAACCAAATGAGGACTCCAAAGAACCACATCAATCTGCACACAACTAACGAACTCGCATTTCCGCTACCTTAAACTAACAGCACCCCCAAATCCATTCTACATCATATGTAACAAGCCCTGTAACAAGAAAAGGTGACAGAGAAGAAAAAAGATGTTGACATTGAAAAAGACAACTGATCAAGTCAGTAAATTACTTTTACTTCCTGCCTTCCTCCAACACCACTAGCAAAGCCCATCCACCCATCTGTTATTCGATCTTCTTCACCTCAGCATCTACTATATAGCACATGCTTTTTGTTATTTATATATGCACAGTACTAGCTGAACTGATCACTACCTGCTTCCCCAACCATTGCTAACTTTCTTATCTGTGCGAGCTGCAGCCTTAGGGGAGCTACTGCCAACCTTAGGAGGACCCGACTGCCTTCTTTGTCCAGCAGGGGAAGCAGGGTATGACAGCCTCTTCTTTACAGAACTCACTGATGGTGATGATCCCTTATCTGGTGTTGGTGTCTTATTATTTTCTAACCCTGATGAGCTCGGGCTTGCCAGCCGTGACCTTGGCTTTGTTGATCTTGTAGGTGTTGCGTATTTTTTTGAAGAAGGAACGGAAGGTGTGCTTGCAAGGCTATCATCATCTCTTATTGAGGAGCCTGCAATGCTATGCCTCCTGTTAAATCTGTCAGACTGCAAACTGCAAGTACTTTTGGAGTCCTCGTCCCCGCCCCAGCTGTTCTTCTTTGGGGTTCTCCATGATGAAGATCGTGTATTGGTAATAGCTGAAGGGGATTGGCGACTAGGAGGTCGGCTTGATCTTTGGCCAGTTGGGGAAGGAGGCTTGTTATCGCGGTGGACATCACGAAGAGCATAAGCTTTGGTGATTTCCCCAACTGACATTGAAGCACGGCTTGCTGCACTCCTCAATGAGGCCCGGTCGTTGAAGTCTGATGTGCTTTGGCTCTCCCATGGTGTTGCAGCCATCCATCTCTCTAACCAACTCCAACCCCAGTGGGGATTGCTGGGGTCCATGAATGTAGGATGTTGAGATTTTGAAGAATTCTTCCACATTCTCTGTATAGGAAATTCAGTATGCAGTTCAGGATCAGTTTAAGTTGGATTTACTGTTAAGATATGTCAACAATAAGGAAAAAGTAAGCTACCTGATGAGAGAATGAATAGGCCAAGGCCCTTTCTCTTCTCTTAGCAGCTTCTTGTCTGCTCTGTAGCTTTGCCTCGACCTCCTCCTTAGATTGGGGGCTAAGGTTCCAGTTGTCTCCAATCTATTGCAAAGATGTCATAATATTAGCAAAAATTGAAAGCCTGACCAAGATGCTTCCCTGTTGTTAATTAAATAACCATAATATATTGTGGGAACTTACAGAAGCAACTCTTTGTTTCTCCATCTCTTTCAACTCTTTCTCTTGCTTCTGTTGAATCTGTCGCTGAAGCGCCTGATTCTCCTCAGACATTCTAATCCTCCTTGCACGAATCTCAGATTGTACACGAGCAACAGTCTGCATGCATTTTAAGGTGGTAGTCGCTTGGCGTTGAACTGATTGACCCTCTACCAATGATTTCAACCTCACTAACCCTCTCAAAGCCCGTAATGCCCTCCTTGCCTGACAGAAACATAAATTGCAGCAAAACCCCAGTTAAAGCATACAGCTTAATGCCTTAATCCTCATGAAAGAATATGAATTCGTCATTTAAAACTTTCCTAGATTGAACAGAAAACCTTTTCTACATGCTGTCATCATTCAGTTCTAATACAGAAGTGGACCTTCATAAACTATCATTGTAGTTCAAAAATAAATGCAGGCAATGTCCAATCTCTCTAAAAGAAGTACCGATACCAACATGCCCTGTCCAATTTAATGCAAAACTATCTAAACCCTCTTATTTGAACCAACGCCAGCAATTCAACTGATTTCCAACAACCAGTTAGGACCATTGCATGATAGGCCCTATTTGCCAAACAATGAACTAATTACTCATAAGATATATTTCTCAAGAACAAGAACACAATGCACATGAACCCTTTTGCGTTTTAACCCCAGATTAAACATCTTGTTGCAAATAAGTTAAGTAATGAAGTAACTAGAGAACTTCACAGTAACATAGACAAAGTAACCATACCAAGTGCCCTCGGAATGCCGTCTGAATCTTGATGGCTGCTACCTCCTCCAAAGATTTCCCCGGGAAATGAGTCAGTCCAGTGAGACGAACAACCTCTGCAGCAGCCTGAGCAGCAGCAACGGCTGCCTCTGCAGCCATTGCTGTGGCAAGGGCGACAGAGTAAACATGCTTGTTCTGAGCATCCTCTGCCTCCAATAATTCGACATCTTCCTTTAGAGCAAGAGAGGTTCTCTGTGAATCCTCACCCTCATTTAACTTCTCTTTTATTGTAGGAAGAGTAGGAAGAGCTGGTGGAGGAGGAGGAGGTGGCGCAATGGAAGTGGGAATCACAAATTCAGATTCTTCCTTGTATGAAATCACATGATCGTTGACCACATGATCTGCATTTTGCAAATGGTCTACATTTTCCTCATACTCCTTCTTCGCAAACCATCTTTTCTTTGACTTAGATTTCTGGTGTAAAGGTACCAAATTGTTGTATTAGAAACTCATATTATCATTCAAAATGAGATCATGTAAGATCAACTTGAGCAATGCTAACCTGATCTTTCTTTTCCTTGGACTCCGGGTTGAGGGCTTTCTTCACTGCTGAAAACCAACTCCCTTTCCTCCCCATTTCCTAACAATGCATACTGAAAACAACACATAAATTGGCAAATTTCAGACCCACATAGGATTAAATCTTAACACAGAAAGTAGAGTCATATTCAACCACAGATGCCACAGAAAAATCAAACTCAATCCTTCAAAAGTCACAATCTTTGAAAAGAAAATCTCTATCTTAAAATTATAATCTGCATTAACACAATCAATACAAAACAGAAGGATAACAAAACTGCCTACCCAACAAAGAAAGATTGAAACTTCCCAATCAAACATTATAGCAAAGAGTTAAAGGTCCAAAGCCCAGATACCAAAAACGCAAAACTTTCACAAAACCCACATCAAACATTCCATCTCTGGGCAAACCCCACTATAAATAGTCAAAAGAATAAAACATTGTAATACCTCTGCTTTCAATTCCCAAATGTGCTCGAGTTTTGGGAACTCTTCCTCTATCTCCCCGTGAAAAAAAAAAATAACCTATTATAATCTAAATGAGAAAATGAACACAGGGTTTATGTGGATAAATGAAGCAGAGGAATAAGATAAAGAAAGAAAGAGAGAGGGAGGGTGCGACCAGATCTTCTGATCTTGGCAAAGAAAGGTTACAGAGATGGAACAAACTTTAAACAGGTTTCATTGATCACATGTTTACGGACAGTGTTGAGGATTTGCGGGGTTAAGGAGGAAGAGCGGCCTAGGACTACAGATTGTGATTTTCTATTTTGGAAACAACACACAATAGAACATGCCACAATACAACCACCTTGCTGTGCTTGTCTTTGCTGTTTTACTTTTTCATAGTACCCTATAACGGTGGTTGTGGTAGTTATTTTTAGAATCGATAATGATCTGCTGCGACCTAGACCACCTCAGGCATTGTGCTTCCTCCAAACGCGGCACGCCTCAGAAAGCGTTTAGTCTTGGTGGATAAAGAGAAGATTGGGTTTCTTTGTTATCAAGCAACCATATGGTATGACGTAGTCTAATTATAATAGAGTAGACAGATCATTTAGACTCGGCTATGTTTAGTAAATACAATAAACAGCGTCGGTACTTGAGAACTTTTAGACTGTTTAGAGTGAAATGTTGAAGTTTGTGTACTAGTTTGTTTCGTTTGTTAGTTATGTACTTATGTATACGAAAAATCTATTAATTCAAGAAACTAATTTACCGATTTTTATCGTATTTAAAAAACATTGAGTTAGAAACATAGACTGATTGTGTTTCGAGTGTAGGTAAAATTGAACATTGAACATTGTATTTGGGTTATATTGGAGCCAGTCTTATGGAACGAACGGTAAAACTGGAGTGGAGGTGGTTGCATCCATCATCCATGTCTAATGATCATTGCTATTGCTAAAAGATGTGTGATAAATTGAACCAACCACAACTAACGTTCCAGTGGCATTAACTTAAGAGTGAAACATGTAGAACTCACAAGTATGCATCTTTGTTAAAATACCAAAATAGCAGTGGCTATATAATTACCCCTTTCTCCGTTGTCAAAGAATCATACATCACTTTCGTTCCAAGTTTCATGCGTATGGTATAAAAACTCAGCTCTTTGATTAGTCCAAAGTCCAGACTGACATTTTCAAAGCTAGTTGAAGTTTGCAGATTAATATATACTACTCACCCCAGATAACAAATCACAGTCGTAACACTTTCTCAACTCACATCTAGGATTAGTTTATACACCAATTATATATACAAGAAGATCTACTTTCTGCAGAGACTGCATATGAGGTGGTGGTGGCCGGTGTCTGGGTGAACCCTAATTACCTGTCGTCGTGTCCTGCATATATACATTTTTATCCGTCTGAGGCTGAGAGCAACAAGTGTTTGGAAGGACTCGATCAGAGGACCCAGAATATAATATCCCATCCCAGAAGCTAAACTACATAGCTGCAATTCCAACAACTCTACAGTCAGGAGGCCAAGCATAAGTGTCTGTGAGGCCACACTCGATGAGCGTGAGGACACAGTTTAAAGAGATGAGCATCATGTATTGGGTGGCAACATTGATGGAGGATCACATGCCCATTGCCTTACTTGCACGTGAAGTATATTCTGTTATATATCTTCCATCTCCATGTAGAGAGGAACTAGCTAGCCTGTGGATCTGGATAGTAGAATCCCCTGCATATCCTATAGATATGTCCCATTGCGGGTTATGAACTTATGATCGACTTATGAGGAACACCTTAGTTAACAAGTTAGTAGGATGGATTTATATGGAAAATATAGGTAACTATTGTTGATTATTGGAATATTGGTTAATCTGTGTAGGGACGGATCGATATAACCATTCATTCTCATATGAATTTATCGTCAACATGTAAAATCTTCGCATTGTATATGTGCTCCAAAAATATACACGGGAGCAAAGTCTTCTTGAAAATAATATTTTCACGATATGACATGTGCAAGATTGCACCTCTTAGTTTGAATCTGTTGTTATAATTTTTCAAATGATGTAAGTTAATTGATTTAATTATCTGTATGATTTTTTTAAGGCCAATTATCTGTATGATTAGTCTATTTAGTTTCATATAAATAACTGAGGTGTAAGCATGATCTCATATCTTTTTTGATAAATGGACATTAGCCATGAATATATTGATATATGAAAACCAGAAGAGAAAGTTGTTTATTTCCTTTGTTTGACACATTTAAGGAAATGAAATACTTTACTGCAATATAAGAAAATTGATGAGAAATTGGATACTCTCACATATCATGGGATTCAATTTCCCTGCTCATACTTTCCCAAAATTAATTGCATCTTTTATATATTGTTTTAATGGATGTTATTACTAAATTATTCACAAAACTTTATAATCTTAAATATTATATATTTTATTACTAAAGATATAATTGGTAAATCAGTGTTACCTGATTTTCTGTCCATACATAAACCAAATATTAGAAAGAAAAGTAAAATACATTTTCTAGTTACTTCCCGACGTTCCCAAACACCTCGTAGGGAAATTAGTTGGAAATTTACTTTCTCATGTACATGTGAAAGATCAAGAAACTAATTTTCTTTCCAACAACCAAACAAGGCCTAGGTTTGATTAAAAACCACCCATATTAATGTATCCATTATGTTCTCCCTAAGAGTAGTACTTTAGTTAACATCATAGGGTTCATCTGAAGAAAGTTAGTGAGGTTGATAAGTGAGAGAATATATAGGGGCCTGATCAAATTGGTCGTGTCATAAAATACCTCAGAAATGTTAGTATATGATTTATAACCAACACTAAGGACTTTCACAATCTGTTTCTGTACCTAGCTAACCTTGGCCCAGCCATGAGAAACAACAAAGCCACTAAGACTAAGGACTAACTTTCACCATTTGTTTCTGCTTACTATGTGGCTCCCTAGCTAACTTTGGCCCAGCCATGAGAAACAACAAGCTTTGCTACATTATCATTATTGTTAATGTCAAGGACGACAGAACCAAAATCACGGCCTACGGATTTTATTTTACAGCAAACAATCAAGTTCTAGTTGATTAATTTGTGTTTTGCAGTTAATTTCCTTCAATACTTCATTAATCTAAGGGATTAGCTAAACTTGTATTTGGAATCATGCATGAAAATTTTGAACTCTATGTGCGTTTATAAACATTTAACTCTGTAAAAATAGTGAAATATATAGCATACAATCATAATGTAAAATACATGTGATTGTCACTCTAGGTCATAAATTTTTGCCTATAATTCAATCTCATTCGATATCACATGTTACTCTTCAATTCTAATGTTACAAATTACGTGTGTTCAGTGTGTTACCTCCGGTTTTGATACTCATCAAATTAACCATCACATATGATTCACCGGCCTTCAGTTATCATTCACGTACATATTACAGGATTTGCAGCCTATATCAAACTTTCCAAATCACATGGCCATGGCATTGCTGAACTTTCTAACCACATTTTGAACCTAGCTAGCTATGAATTACTTCAATCTGTCAAATACTGTACCTAATAACTTATGAAACAGATATAAGTAATATTTCTTAATGGACCTACAAAAATCATAAGAAAACCAGAAAAGGATTCAGGAGATCACTAAGCAGTTTAGCTATATATTAGGTGTGTTACTTAGAAGTACATTTTTCTTTGCAAAAACTCCCTTAAAGCCCTTTTAAGGATCTTTAGTGAAGACCGCAGCTCCAAAAGATCGAAGCACAACTCATTACTGATGGAATGCTTATCTTAAGCTTGTAACCCTTTGAAGCTGCAATCGTATCAAAAGACACCCTTCGAGGTTGCAATAAAGGCCAATCCAATGCCAGTGTTGCCAGGGTTTCAATAAGCAATAAGAACAGTCTTGAATTCCGAAAAACATCATTGGATTCATAATATGTAGAAATTTCTGGCACTGATCTTGTGCTTTATGTTTATAGTAGGTTATCGCTGCAATGTTTTTGCTCGTCTCTATGCCTTCGATTGTCTTTTCGTTTGCATCATAGCCTGAATATTGTTTTGAAAGTCATCGTATATTGTTTCTCTTCTATCATCTTATACCTCATTTCTCAGTAACTCACAGTACCATACTAGAGCAATTGAAATAAAATTAGGAAGACCTTGGAGTACTCAAAGACAGATCTTGCCCAAATTGACAATATAGTCAACCATGTTTTCTAAAACGGCACAGACAATTCTGTGGCCTCATTCGGGCTCCTTGATTTAGCATAGTAACATATTCCACCAGCAGCAGGTTGGCTCCCAAGACCTCTACTATGTCATGGCGGCTATGGAGAACCACCCATGCACACAGATGAGGACACCTAATCTACAGCTGCACACGTTCGACTGGGGCACAGGGATTCAAGGTTGATGGATATACACACATTTTCTCTTGTCACATATAAGTAATTGAAGGTGTTGTGATGTGTATATCGAAAAGGCAAACATATGTGTCTATTAGCTGAGTCGCTGTACGTAGGAAGATCACAAAGAGAGAGTGTTTCTTCTGCTTCATATGGATCATCTTGTTGATTCTGTAACTGGTGATGATCCGGGTTTTCTTCTGAGGCAAGGTACGAGTCTAACTGGGCAACCATTTTGGGAACGGAAGGAAAGCAAAGACAGAAAGCTTGATGGAGTTGTTTGGGTTGTGACGAGAGAGGTGGCAAGTAGTTGGATTATATATATATATATATATATATATATATATATATATATATATATATATATGGACGTGGGAAGATAGCAATGGCTTCTAGATGAAAGGCACTAATAAAGAAAGAATAATTTACAAGCGAGGTGACAGTAAGTGGTTTATTATTATAGAAGTTGAGCTTCTAGAATAGCAGGCAGAGACACGGGGAACGTTGAGAGGTGGGTTCTGGCTTTGTACTTTTGTTTGGAAAATAAAGAAATAGATGGAAGTTATGGGATGGAACTTGGAGATGGTCAGTTCTGAAATACACTAAAGTGTCTGTACTCCGCATATGTTTTCTGACGTGTCGCTCGTCCATTGGCAGGTTTTTGAGCGCGTGATATGCACTCATCGGTAAATTTTTTGAGCGCAATTCAGAGACGGACGTTCTCTGTATTCTCTGAGCAAGCTCCTCCCTCAGCCAGTACTGTTCTCTGTATTCTCTGAGCAAGCCGATCAGATGAAGGAGAGATAGAATTCACTGACCCTCTAAACCCCACTCGACCTTCCGTTAATCTGGCTGGTTGTCTCTTCCCTTGAATCGGAGGGATCCCGAGTGGGTGTTCGAGCAATTTGTACAAGGAGTCGTCTGGTCCCCACCACCACCACCACCCACAGCCGACTGTTAAGTGATTCCACGCCGAGAAGCATCAGCGGTTGGACGTCAATTTATCCGGCCACGTCTTGGGGGCTGCGTATCTAATCCAGGCGTTCATCGACGCGCAATTAAGTCACCGTTGGTGAGGCTTCAATGGGTGGACTGAAGAATCTCATACAAACTGGTCCGGTGGTCCTGATAGCGCTCTGAGTAAACCAAACCGCAACCTACATATTGCAATGGAAGGCGGGAGCATGGTGAACATTCAAGGACGTGAGCTTCCCTATTTTCATGCCATTTACGACATTCGATCTGACTGTCCATGGCTGGTATTTAGAACTCGTATGTTATAATACATACTTAATTCTCACCTTCTATGCCTGTATTTCCTCGCCACTGAAAATCTTTGATGCGAGGATATACATGTATATATCTCATATGTTATCCAATATATGGCAGCGGATTCCTAAATCTTTCGTGCACGCTCATCTCCACGGGGACCGTTCCAGATGTGCATGGTTGAGCTTAGAAGGGCTCGAAGGCAGGTCGTGGAAGTGTGATGTTAAGTACAACGGAGACCACTGTTTGATAAGCAAAGGATGGGTTCAGTTCTTCACTGATATCAGTGACATCCACGCAGCACTATATTTCATATTCCAGTACGGTGGCCATGAAATGAAGTTTACTGTGACAAGGTATGATATGGATGGGAACCTAATCACAGCGGTCGCACGGAAGGGTTTGCTCGAGTATCCTGGTTGTGTTGATGGTCAAGCTAATAGTGTGTTAATGGGAGGTTTGCTGATGGGTTGAAAGAAAACGGTACGGTGTTCTAGGAACGTACAACTTGAAGCTAGAGACTCATCCCACAGTTAACTGGGAGGTGACTGTGGAAGTTCATGCTAATTCGTTGTTAAGGGTGACCAACGCGCCTAGCAACTCCGTGATGGGTAAACAGGTTTATTTACTTTTTACTTTTGTCAGAAAACATATCCGGAGCACGGACACTCCGGTGTATTCCAGACGTCTCCCATCTATGGGTTCAATGAGTTTCGAGCCGATCGAGTGGTTTTCTTGGATGTTTATGTTTGGTTCCTTGTTAGGGCTGCTATTCGTGTCGTGATTTGATTTTGGGTCAAACGTAGAGGAGAGGAGGCCATTTAGCACATTTGAATCAGATTAATTTGATGTGGTTTTGTTTTTCAGTGTTACATGTGTGACACTCATTTGAGATTTTTTTTTTCCATTTAATGGTGAGGAACATTCTAAATAACTTTTCTACGCACCGAAATTTAAAAAAAAAACAAAACAAAGATATCTAGAGCTTATAGCAGCTCAATATCATGGAGAATAAATTGCATTTTGGTTCGAAAGATCTACATACATTATTTAGTTTTTCTTTTATAAAATATATAAATTACATTATTATAATATGAGGATCTTGTAACGTATGACAAATACCTATTTGAAAAAATGTATGTAGAACACTGAAACATACTTCGGTTATATATTTATAGGTGTAAAAAAGTTTACTAGCTTTTATTGGATCTACAGTATTGTTAAAACTCATTACTTTTGTAAAAACTTATATGTTTCACTTAGCTTTTGTGTTAAAACATCAATGTTGTGAACATTTTATTGCACTAATTGGGTTGAATTCTCAAAATTCTAAAAATTTCTATTCATCATTGGCAGATTTTTAGCAAGATTTAGGTCACGGACCTAGAATGTATCCTTCAATAGTTGCATATTCCATCCATTCAGAATATATAACACATCACATTACTAGGATCGATCATAGAAACGTGTCAATGAAGAAAAAAAAGAACACACTAATTTTAGCGCCAGCGACGCTATTTCTTCTTCCCGGCGTGATCTCATACATCCCCATACGGTGTTAGAATGAAGAAGAAGGCCGAAGAGATCGCGATCGGAGGTTTGTACAGCAATCTCACTCAGAACTTCACGACCGATCACGGTGGACCTCCGATCATGATCTCTCATGCCTTCTTTTTCATTCCAACACCATTGGGGAAGATCTGTGATCACGTCGGGATGAAGAAATGACGTCGCCGGCGTTGGAATGGTGGAGAAACGGCGGAAATCCGAACGGAAAAACAGTCTGGACGTCCGCAATTGATAACGATTGTGTATACACACACACACACCATAGAGTGTAGATCAAAGTTTCATTTAATTTGGATATCATTTGGGTACCAAATAAAATTTAATGAATTAACATAACAAAATCTGTCCAAAAGAAACCGTTCGTGTAAATCAAGATTACAGAAGTTTAAATAATCTCTAAATTAGATGAAACTTTACATGAATGATCTACATTTTTTGTTCTAAACCCTGAACAATAAAGATGTAAAAATATAACATAAAAATGAGTTAAATAAAGAGTCACACACTTTAATTTTAAAACGGTATTCCACTTTGATATATACTTAGGTGATGGATCACAAATTCAAAATTAAGCTAGTACAGGTGTGCTTGATGATCTTCCGTCCTAATCATAAGTTATATATCATGTTACTATATCCATGCATGAAAAAATCTGAAGTGCGTGACAACTGACAAGTAGCAGCAGCTTAGACTCGTTAAGTAGCTGAGCTTCATTAATTTGTCCTGTTCGGTGATGAAGATAGCTACGTAACTAGCCGGCCACTTCGATTCTTTGTCTCCTTTTGACGGGAAATAAGGGGAAATTATTAGTATTATATATATGATGTCTTCTAGATGAAAGTACTGCTGGAAGCTAATCAATCATGAAATATTTTGTAGAAGAAAAGTAATCGTCTGGATTAGTTGGCCGGTGACATGTATGTTTTTTGTTGTTAACCATGACGGGCATGCGTTTAGATTCTTATTAGTCTGAAAGCTCACAACATATATGATAGTGATTAAGTAACCCATTTTCACCAAAAATCCTTCAAATAATATACAGGGAGAAATTAAAGAAAAGATAATTAAGGAGTGATCGAGGTCCTAACCCTCGTATTACAGCCCTATACTAACACGAAAAATGTTGTTGTTCTAACTAAAAGGCGACGCTGTTTCGATGTTTACTACTACTACTACACCCTAGAACTCTCAACAAACCCCACAATCCCTTAGCTCCATTGTTACTACTACTACTACTACTGCTACTGCTAGTTTCCTTATTTCCCCTTCCCATTACTTCATTACTTGCTTCACATTTAGCCCTAAACCTCCTGCTTTGCCTCTTCTTGATGTCCCTCAGCTCCATCTCTGTAGGAAACTTCGTTATTCCGAACATGAATAAATGCCACTTAGATTTTGATCGGCTGCTAGACAGAACTGACACTTTCCATAGTGAAGGATCACACCTTTTGTGGCTGCTGCTCTTTGACATGGGAAATGAAATAGTGTTACTTCTACCATCTTTTACTTGACCGGGCTTCAAGTGCTTAGCGACAACCTTGGCTTTCGATCTCCTAAACCTTCTCCATCGAAACAATCCCCATTTCTTGGTGGAACTTTTCTTGCTCGTTTCTGAATTTTTCTTGGTCGTTTTCTTCTCTTCTGGAACATGTGGTGCATCTTTGACGTAGGGAATGAGCTTCTTCCCACAGAAGATTATGTCTTTATTCTCAGATGCGTATGATGAGGCTGTGAACTCTTCACTGAAGAACTCAAAGAAGTTGTCTTCATCGCGATCAAATGAAGAGCTCTGATACTCTTTGGAGAAGTCATCCCAATGAGCAGAGTCACCGTGCGTAGGAAGATCACAAAGAGAGAGTGTCTCCACTGCTTCATATGGATCATCATCTTGTTGATTCTGTGATTGTTGATCTGGGTTTTCTTCAAGGAGGGCAACGTAGGAGTCTAATCCGGCAACCATTTTGGAGATGAAGAAGCAAAAGGTTAAAGCTATGATTGTTGTTGGGGATGTATGAGTTAAGCTAGAAATGAGCCCCAGTTCATTTATAACTGAAGGGAATCGAACTAATCTATGTTGTAGGGAGGTGTGGTTGATGGAGATGGCTTCTAGATGTAGGGAACTAATCTATGTTTTAGGGAGGTGACTGAAAGTGGATTTTTATATTTGAACTTCTTATAACTTGAGGGAAGGTTGAGAGGTACGTAGGTTATGGACTTTTGTCTTGTATGGAAAATTAGTAAATGGATGGAAGTTGTGGGACTTGTACAGGGGCGGATCTAGGAATCGCAATAGGGTGGGACTTAGATTTTTAGTAAGAAAATATTTTTGCCGGTGCTAGAGAAATTTATAGTTTGAAAATAAAGATAAACCTAGTCATAAAGGACGTAGTGGGTCTTTACCACTCCAATGTTTGTTTAATTCATAAAACACTTTAGATGTAACAAAAAAAAAACTAAATAAGCATTTCAATAAGACCGACAACCTCGCGTCCTCACCAATGCTGCGTGACAAGGGTTTGGCAAGGAAAAAAGAAGATAACAGACAACATAAACGTATATCTTTTTTGAGAAGATAGAGAAACTTATCTCTTTCTTTAACAAAAATGAAATTAAGTGTACGTTAGGCACTTGGATCACGTTAATGCTAGCTAGGACTTGAGTGAGACTATCCTAAAAAATATTTGATTAATAATTGTACAAGATGAAGGAATTTGAGTGGGACTTAAGCTCAACAATCTTACAATCACATTATAAAATTAATGATAACTATAAGTAGTAATTTTTTTTCCCAAAATATTTGGGTGGGACTTGAGTCCCATGGTGCTTGTACCTAGATCCGCCCCTGGACTTGTAGTTGTAGATAGTCTTCTAGATGGGTTCAATGAGATTGTGTGGGATTTTTGGATGTTTCTGTTTGCTTCTTCGTTGGGGCTGCTATTTACTTGTCACAACGTGGTATGGATTTTGGGTCAATATAGAGGAAGGTGACTATCTAGCTTATGACAATATGATGAGGTTTCTTGAGCCTGTGTTCAATATGCATGGGGGGCGGGGGGTGTGGTGTTTGTTGTGCTGGTGCATAGAGGTAGAGGCGACGAGTCCCTCGCTCATTGATGAGGGTTGATATATATGGTACTCGTTTGACACTTGATTAGATATCATGATATAAGTACTTTCTGCATAATATTTTCTGTTTTAAGCAAACATATTCGAGATAAGAAAATGTCTTTTAAATTTTTATTTTATTTTAGATGGATTACCGAACATCTTGTTTTATTTTAACATTTTTATATGATTTGCTTCTACCCAAAAAAATATCTTCCTGTGAAATTAATTGGGTTGAATACTCCAACTTCTTCGATTTCAATTCGTTGGAGCTAGGATGATTTTTAGCCAGATATATGTCAAGAATTATTGTGACTTTGAAATGTTACTACTAATATTCCATCGATTCAAAATAGGATCATATTCATAAATAACGTGTTTGAAGAAAAGCAAAATCAAAGAACAAACTGTTGGGGAAAATCATCAGACTGATGATATTATTTTAACCAGTTTCCAGAAGATATGGTTACAGTGTGAATCAGAGACCAGTTCACCAGAAAAGCAAAAACTATTAGATTCAACTCTCACAGTCCAAATGGGGTCATAACATCTCTCATAGTCTCATATATATCTTTGTTTTGGTCAGTTCCTGTGTTTTAATTCTTTATACTTGGAAAGTGGAAAAAAGATTACCTACTCGATCACATAAGAAAAGAGATGCACTGGTCAAGCTTATGAATCGAATTAGCAGAAGAATAATTTCCCGGTTAACGGGTTAAGCCGTTAAGCAAATATCTCTTTTGGTTTAAGTGTTCAATTAATCTTTTCTAATTACCAGTCAATTAATCTTACTGGTTTTCAAGTTTAACTAATGACTCAATTGCGTGGTCTTCAAGATATTGTTTGGTAGTATTCCTGTTGATTCAACGCAGTTGCTTCCATAAAGCAACTCATACCTTATTGCGTGGTCTTATACCATTATTATGTTTATAATTTGTTAATTTTCAGCTTACTTATAAACAAGCTGTTAGGTTTGATAACTCGTTAGACGCAGAGTAGACTTAGAGTTAGTTGATCCGATGAGACTCAAAATCAAGCACAAATAATATAGAAGCCTCTAGATTTCTTGGGTAGCAAGTATAAACTAAGTATGTCCCTCTCGTATTGGTTAGTATATTCTTATCATGTATTGAACAACATCGATCACTTTTAGAATTAAGATGACTCGTACACATACCGAGTCAAATACCCGGAAGAAGTTAGTATACATGGAGCTAGGTCGAGGTCAAGAGCTGTATGCATGCAGTGGACCAAAGTTAGCTAGCTAACTCTCAATCATCATATAATATGAGTGCTTCTGCGAATGGAGGTAGATTCCCTACTATTTCATGCGCGACATATTGACAAAGGTGATCCAATATTCGACTAGGTATAGATGAGTTTCTATATGTATATGTGTAAGAAAGCTACTTTGATGTTCTCTGTTTGATGGTTAAGAACCATTGAGCTAGTTAACTAGGTAATTAATTTGAAGCCAGTACGCAGAAAACAAGCTTGAACTTTGAAGCCGTCGAGGGATCAATAATCGAGATCTCAGTTTTCCTATAGTTTTCTCTGTTGACGGGAAATTGATCTCATTTCTTCTGGATGGAACTGGTGGGAAATTAACCATGAATACATATCATTGGGAGAAAAATAATATTTTATGGTGATATCGTCATCCATAATCTAAAATAAACGTTTCGATATGATATATATACGTTTCACATTCTTAATGTATCTAACTAATGAAAATTAGAAACAACTCAAAAGGACATTTGTTTCATTAATTTGTCATGCATGAAGGGTAGCTCTAGGCATATGAGTGAGAATGCCTAGATTCATGATTTGGAAATTGGAATTTATCAACCTTATGCTATAATCTATCACTTAGACGACGACAAACACTAGATAAACTCATAGTATCGGTCGCAGGCCACCACATTAGAGAATGATATATCTGCCACATGTTATACGTTTCTGCTTCAATTCCAACTTCGAATCAAAGGAAAACAGAAAACATGGGAAATGAGATTAGTTGATAGCACAGAGCCTAAGTGCCTAAACTCATTTCAAGCCCAACCAACAGGCTTGTTTCGAATTTAAGCCCAACCCATTCACCAATAACCTCAAGCAACACGGCGTCGTTTCAATTTCGTTGTGCCCAAGTAGCATCTGTTTCATACTTCACTAGAATAATTCCCTAAATCTCTCCAGGACCCCCGCCACTAACGCTCCTCTTCAGAGCGTGTAACAACCTCCTCAACACCACACCACACCAAAACCCTTAAACTAACACGCGCCCCAAATCGATTGGGCTATTTCAAACAAACGCGAAACAAAAACAAAAGGATACCACCGTCCTAAATCTGCTGACAACAAGGGCAAAATAGTAAACAAGCGTAAAACCCCTCCCTGTATATAAACCTCACAATACGCCGATAACCCTACATCGTTTCATTGGCAGTTGTCACTCTCCTGTGCTCAGCTCTCTATCTCTCTAGGGTTTCAGCGCTTCCTCCAGGTCCGATTTCTCCTTCCCTTTTGTTATTTTCTCTCAATTTTCATATCGATTAGCTTCATCTGTTTGCTGTTGATCTTCTAGATTGCTCTGTTTGTGTTGTTTTGAATTTGATTTGGCTTTGAATCTTATGCATCAGTCTCTGTTATTCGGTTTTGGATTTCGATGTTTTTGTTAGATTAGTTGTGAATTTGATTTGATTATTTGTGTGATGATGAAATCTGCTTTGCGATGATCAGACTGATCGAGTCTCTGTGTGCTTTACTGTGATGAAATGATCTCTCTGTTTTAGTAGAATTGAAGTTTATTGATTGTATGTTATATGACAGCAGCGAATCGTTTATCAAGTCGAGTTTAAGATGTGTTTGCTAAATCATGTCTGGACTTTCTGCCAATTTGTAGAAAAAGAAGATATATATGGCTGTTTTGTTACTTGTGTGTGCATTGAGATTGTATTGAAGGATATTGTTCTAGCTGTGTGTGCTTTTGTATCAATGAAGTGTGACTTTGAAGATATATGTGTTGGGAGTTTGCAATTTACATGTTTTTGCGGTTCATACAGGTTCAACTATGGGAAAGGAAAAGTTTCACATCAACATTGTGGTCATCGGCCATGTCGACTCTGGGAAGTCGACCACCACTGGTCATTTGATCTACAAGCTTGGGGGTATTGACAAGCGTGTGATTGAGAGGTTTGAGAAGGAGGCTGCTGAGATGAACAAACGTTCTTTCAAGTATGCTTGGGTTCTTGACAAGCTCAAGGCTGAGCGTGAGAGGGGTATTACTATTGATATTGCTCTTTGGAAGTTTGAGACCACCAAGTACTACTGCACTGTCATTGATGCTCCTGGGCATCGTGACTTCATCAAGAACATGATTACTGGAACTTCCCAGGCTGATTGTGCTGTCCTCATTATTGACTCCACCACTGGAGGTTTTGAGGCTGGTATCTCGAAGGATGGTCAGACCCGTGAGCATGCTCTCCTTGCTTTCACCCTTGGTGTTAGGCAAATGATCTGCTGCTGCAACAAGGTACATTTTTGGATCATTCTGAGGCATGATCTTCCATCACTGTATTTCTAGTGTAATTGAGTATTTACCTAGTATTTGTCTTTGCTTCTACTGATGTTGATGGTATTTCTGTTTTATAGATGGATGCTACCTCTCCTAAGTACTCGAAGGCAAGGTATGATGAAATCGTGAAGGAAGTGTCATCTTATCTGAAAAAGATTGGATACAACCCAGACAAAATTGCTTTTGTTCCCATCTCTGGATTTGAGGGTGACAACATGATTGAGAGGTCCACTAACCTTGACTGGTACAAGGGTCCAACCCTTCTTGAGGCCCTTGACATGATCAACGAGCCCAAGAGGCCCTCTGACAAGCCTCTCCGACTACCACTTCAGGATGTCTACAAGATTGGAGGTATTGGTACTGTTCCTGTTGGACGTGTCGAGACTGGTATTATCAAACCTGGTATGGTTGTGACTTTTGCTCCCACTGGATTGACCACTGAAGTTAAGTCTGTGGAGATGCACCATGAGGCTCTCCAGGAGGCTCTTCCTGGTGACAATGTTGGTTTCAATGTCAAGAACGTTGCAGTCAAGGATCTCAAGCGTGGGTATGTTGCTTCAAATTCCAAGGATGATCCTGCCAAGGAGGCAGCCAACTTCACCGCCCAGGTTATCATCATGAATCACCCTGGCCAGATTGGAAACGGTTATGCTCCTGTGCTTGATTGCCACACCTCTCACATTGCTGTCAAGTTCGGTGAGATTCTGACCAAGATTGATAGACGTTCTGGCAAGGAGCTTGAGAAGGAGCCCAAGTTTTTGAAGAATGGTGATGCTGGCTTTGTTAAGATGCTTCCCACCAAGCCCATGGTTGTTGAAACTTTCTCCGAGTATCCCCCACTTGGTCGTTTTGCTGTGAGGGACATGCGCCAGACTGTTGCTGTGGGAGTCATCAAGGCTGTGGAGAAGAAGGATCCTAGCGGAGCCAAGGTTACCAAGTCTGCAGCCAAGAAGAAGTGAATTGTGCGCCTTCCAGGTTCAAGTGCAGGCTATCTTCAGCGTGGTTATAATAAAGCATGGTTTGTTGCTACTAGTGTTTTGAGTCGGTCTTTTATTGTCGTCTGTGTCAGTCGTAGGCTCAAATTTCCTCCGTGTTTGTGTGGCTATTCGCAGAATTGGGTGCTCGATAGACGGTGGCGAGCTTACTTGTATTTTATTTTATTTTTTTCTTCTAGTTCTTTGCTGTTGTCATAGCTATGTTTTGTGACTACCTTCTTAAGCAGCTTTCATATGCTGCCTGGATATTGTTTACTTATATAATGTCAGCTTAATATTGTGTCAGATTTTATGCTTGCTCTATTTCAACAGCAATGTTATTTTGCTATATTAATACGATGTTTGCATAACAAGTCTGAAACAGGGTTTTATATGCGACTCATTTTGACCAAAGCATTATTTATACAAGTACTGATAAAAGTAGCAAAACATATGTAAATTTAGGTCAAATAATAATCTACTTCTTGCAGCTTACTATATCCATTTTCTTCTGCATTGCTTCTGATACTTCTAGAACCATCATCAAAGCCTTCACCTCTAACATCAACGCAAGTGTTTGTGAAACTAAGGATGCCCTCTGGGTGCTTAGTCTTTAGATGAGAATTGGAGATACTAAGCTTGCCTTCTGGATGCTTGGCCATTATTCGCAATGCCTCGAGTTCCATGGCTACTTCTTTCATGGAAGGTCTTTCCTCCCCTCTTTCCCTTATGCATCTATATGCCAAATCTGCCACCTTTTCAACTATTTCTCTGTCTTCCACAAGAATTTCTTCATCCAGAATTTCATGCAAGTCCCCAATGTCGCCTTCCACTGCCCTGTCAAAGACATGTGCCAGGCTTCTTTCTGCCTCAGGCCTATGGGGTGAAGCTGCCCTTCTTCTTGTCATTAGCTCCGCTAGGACAACTCCAAAGCCGTAGACGTCACTCTTTGCGGTTAATGTGTTTGAGTGAAGACATTCAGGGTCTAAGTATCCAAGTGTCCTTTGCATTTTAATGCTTCCCCGGAGTGGTGAAAATACAGAGTCTGTCAGCTTTACCATGTATTTATCATCCAATAGTATGTTCATTGTCTTCACGTTTTGGTGTATGATTACTGGCTTGGAAGTGGAGGAGTGCAAGTATGTCAGTGCAGCTGCGGTTTCTACAGCTATTTTCATTCGCAGTTCCAATGAAAATGGTGATGATTGTCTCCCCTAGGTGTGGTTATAAAGAGTGCCGATATTGGAGTAGTACTCGTAAACAAGTAAAGGCTTGCACGTCTGTAAACAACAGCCAAAGAGCCTCACCAGATTTCTGTGGTTGATCTGAGAAAGAGCAATCAGCTCATTAACAATTCTTGTAGCATTGACTACTTTCAACTTCTTTATGGCAACCACTGTTTTATCTGGTAGTATTCCTTGGTAAACTGATCCAAGAACCCCTCGACCAATTTTCTTATGGGGATCAAAATCATATGTTGCCTTCTGAAGTTCTTTGAAAGTAAAAATTTTCATTCTTCTCTCAGCATATGCCTTATGACTGGCCAGTTGATGTTGTAACAATATGCCCTCCTTGTGACTAAAGTACTTCTGCCTGAGTTTGCTGTCCTTCATTCTTTTCATCTTTTCACGACGTATCAACCAAATTCCAAACAGCAGAACGAAGATGCCAACAAAGATACCTGCAGACACACACATGAAAACTACAACAAGTTAAATACATCTGTTTAATTTTGCTTATTCAAATTCTGATTTTCATGCATGGTTGGCTTAATGTTACACAATTGAATGACAGAAACAAAATGTTTAAACTGTTCAGGATCTCCATTTGTTTGCGCAGATTCTCGTAATAATCAAATATGATCCCTCTTCAAGAATCATATTCTTGAAGCCAGATCTCTTGGAACGAATTGGCCATCCAAATGTGCATAAATAATAGTGTTTAGACAGATGTGAAATAAGAACAATAAGAATCAAAACTAAAACGAATTACCATTTGGCAGATCACCATTGAATCATTCATCTAAAAGGAAATTGGTACGAAATATAGAAATGTTGCATGAACATGCAATTTTATATTGTAAACAAGTAAAAGAATTCCTTACTGAAAGGTGACTAGCTCCATGTTTACTTGGTTAAATGATACATGTACAGAGTACATGGCGTGTAACTAGCTATTATTAGTGCGTACCTAAGGTAAGTTTCTGGACTGCTTCGATGTCCATGCCTTCGATTCTGTACCTCTTGGGGCCTAAATAAGAAATAAGAGTAAATTTCACTATGTTCCTGTATTGTTGAGGCCTTGTAATCAAAGGAAATGAAACTTAGATAGAAATTTCAAATGCAAAGTAGTGAATGAAAAGGATCACTCATACTGCTGAATAAACCAGCACAGCTACAACCAGCTGCATAAGTAAATAGTCCCCAGAGAGTCTGATTAGTTTACCTTTTAAACAGCAGAAAACTGAGGAAAAAGATTTGAAGATCTTATAACTTCTTGATCACTTGGATACTGAGTTTTGTTTGTTCTGTGATGGCTGATGGAGTTTGTTCATGAACTGAGATTAATACTACTCGAAAATAAAGTCAACGATTGAAAATGCAAAAAATGTGGAATCTGGATAACGGACGCACATGCTGCACCTTAATTTGTAAAGTGGAATGCTTTTGCTGTGGAAAAAATCAAACACAAGTCTTCCGGAAGTTTTTCTGATATTTTTTCTTAGTAAAAAAACCTTTACAGATTTACACTACATATAGGAGATTGAGATGAAAACATATCTCTTTTTCCTTTACAGACTCTTAGCTCAAAACTCAAATTTAGCATATAGTTACTTCCACCATAAGCTAAATTATAATTCTCAAGATAAAAAATTTAGCTTAAACTATTTTGTAAGTCAAATTTGAGTTATGTAGGCTAAAACTAAGTATTATTTTATTCAACTTTAGATATTGTTCTTCTAATTTACACTAGCATCTGAATTAAAAATTTGTTACTAACAAAATTTTATATCATCGTTACAATGGAAGGTTCTGGAGTTCGAACAAATTTTGAGGAGTATCTTTTTGATTTACATACACAAGATATGTAATGATAGAGATATATCTTGGAAGAGGTGCTAGCCCCTTTTAATATCAAGCATCGATAGTATGAAGATTGTTGCTTTTGATTTAGATATATTGATATAGAAACAAATTGGACAGTGTTTAGGGCAAGATGTCAAAGCCAAATTGAAATCGGGCATAAACGAATTGGGATATAAATATTAGACCAATGGTTTGGGACCTAATGCAAAATGCATGTCAATATTACAACATACATGGAGAAAATGGAGGGTTCTGGAATTCGAACAAATTTCGAGGAGTATCTGATATCTTGGAACATATGCTTGCCCCTTTTAATGTTAAGCATCGATGGTATGAAGAAGTCTAAAGAGATTTTGGAATGCATACAATGTAAGGGTAAAACTGTCATTTACTTTTGTTTGTGAACAGTAATACACTAATAAAATTTTAGAATATAGAGAAATTGTGCCTTTTTGAGATTTGAACCTTGGTGGCTAAAATGCAATACAAGCAACTCGACCAACTCATGGTTAATTTTTGCTTACAATCTTCAAATTTTTATATTTAAGCTATCTCATGGTTAATTTTTTTTATTTTCTATTGGTTTGTTTTAATGTAATTAATCAAATTGATTATCTTAAATATTTTGTGTCTGAATAAACTACTTATGTTATATATGAGAATTAGTAAAGTACTAAGGTTTATTTATTTTGTTCAAGAAAAAGATTATTAATTCATCTAATTAAATTTCAACAAGTATTTAACATATACTAATTCATCTTAAACAATACTAACCTATCATGTAACAATATATTTTTCATATTTTATTTAAAATACATTATATATTTGGTCTAATAGACATTTCTTAAAGATGTAAAAAGTTTAACATAAGGGCACAACGATTTTTTTCACACTGGAACTTCAATCCTTTAGGACCAACACATCCCATAATTTCCTCTTTTTTTAATCATTTTAGGATTAGAAACGAAGATAACTGAAAGTTTTGCTCTCATTTTCACCGATTTGAGATGCTGAATTAACATGAATTTCCAAATCTTCTATGCTTCTTTCAAAGACAAGCAGTAACGCATTTCTTCATTTTATTTCTGTTTAAGCCATTGACACCCTCCACAGATGCACATAAAACATTTCATTGACATTTTTTTCGCAATATAAAAAAATTATTACCAAGGCCTCACTTTGTCACGGCACAGGCTAGTTGGTAAACAGTCTGCCCTTTTTTGCTCTTCATGCTATTGTTTATTTTCTTAATTATGTTGTCTTAAGCGACTGGCGATATTATTGTGCAATCGATCCATGAAATTTATATGACTTTATCCCTCATTCCTAAAATTATTTTAGGGAGCCCGTTCTACTGCGGACCGCATAATTGCGGACCGGTTAAGGACTTTTAAAACCAACCATTAGATATTACACGAACGGTGATCTTCTTCTCTCTCTCTCTGCCATCTCTCTCTCTCTGCCATCAGCGTCGTCGAGCTTCTGGGCTTCGGGTCGTTCGTCGACCATGCTGCGGACGTCTTCGTCGGACGAGCGGGGCTGCGGCGGCGCCCGATCCGAGCTGATAGTTAATGACAAAGGAGGCGATGTGGGGGAGAGATCGAAGATTTTGGAGATGAACTTGGAGTGTCGCCGCCGGCATATTAGAGGAGGCCGAAGGGCGGGCGGGGGTGGAAGGCGCCGTTGAAGAAGCAGATGAGCTTGAGGTGGGTGTGGTGGTTGGTGGTGTGCCTATTGGGCTGAGCGTGGTGGTGGTTGCGGCGAGAAAGAGAAAGAGGTGGCAGAGAGAGAGAGAGAGAGAGAGAGAAGGAGATCACCGTTCGTGTAATATCTAATGGTTGGTTTTAAAAGTCCTTAACCGGTCCGCAATTATGCGGTCCGCAGTAGAACGGGCTCCATTATTTTAGATACACTAGCAACAAATCTTCTAGCATGTCCAGGTGTGGGAGACTCTTTTTTTTTTTTTTTTTTTTTCAAACCGCCACAATTTGTCAATTTCCTTTCTCTAGTCACTAGTGCAAGGATTGTACTCTGTTTCCATATGGTAAAAGGTTCTCCGACTCCTTCAAAGGATAATATCAAATTATTACAGGGTACATCCATCTATACACACAACAGTGAAAGGGCAATTAATCAAATTATTACCACATACATGATACATGTAGAAATTACTCACAACAGTGATTTGTGAAGACGACTATCCTACTCCAAGCGGCACCACTTAAGCTTGTGTGTATAAGGGAACAAACATGACCACTGCTGAAGTACACTTGCAAAATGTCTGCGTCTAGTCGTGTATAGCACCAATTAAGTTATTAAGGTTTGCAATGCCCCCAAGCATTTTACGCGATCTTGCCTAAAAATGGGGGGAAAAAAAAGTAATACTATGTCTAAGAGGTTCAGAACATACCCAAAAGATCTCTTTCAAAATGACATTGTAGGGGTGAAAACCACAATGACCATGTCATCCATGTAAATAACTCGAATACTACTTATTTTTGTATCCAGAAACCCAAAAACAGGGGTCTCCTAAATCAAAAAACAGATAGAAGCCACAAAAGCTCATTGTGAATCACGATTTCTATAACACAATTCACCCACCAAGAAGAGCGCTGCTGGAACTTCACATCAAATGATCACAAGTTCTTAAAAGCAGACTCACGAGCTGGTGCTTTATGCGGGGTCAGCTTTGCTAACAAAGCCTTGTTCTGACAATGATCAGCATCAACGAAGTAGAACTTCCCATTTGCCTTGAAAGTCACAAAAGGCCTCTGGGTTTCTGGCGGCCTGATATCAGCAAACTTAACTGTCCTTGGTATGTAAGTTGCTAGCCATGACAACATCTCGACCTCAAAACTGTCTGAACCAGGCTTCCACTTGAGCTTGTGTATGTATGGGGTCACAAACCAGTGAAGGGCAGCTGTGGTAGAAGCACTTAAGAATATCACTGAAGATGCCACCGCACCCTTCAAGATAACATTCATATCAGGTGATGTCATAAAGGTTATCACAGGGCCTAACGATACAGAAAGGCAGCAGGTTGAAAGCGAGAGAAGTTTCACTTTCTTGATAGTAGATGAGATTGGACCATAGTAAACAATCCCAGAATCTTTTTCATCTTTCCCAGTTTCGCCACCTCTACGGGGTCCGATGCTGATTTTGCCATCATCTTCTTTTATAGCAGCCTGAGACGCCCATCTCTTCTGGAAACCATTGATCCCAACACCAGAGTTGAAACTAGGGTTGGTGTTCAGGCCACATGCCCATGCTCCAGACTCGCAAGGCTGATATCCTGCAGCAAAAAGATTTCAGTACCAACAACAGTGACCAAGGGGCGGACTAGAAGATGGAAATTGGACTCTGGATAGTAGTTAATACAGAGGAATAGAGTTTAGAAAATTGGAATCATAGAATGAGATGATTGAGAAAGAGTAAGATTTATAGATATGCTACACACAGTGTAAACTACTCTAACAAATGAACTTTAACCGCTTCCAATACATGACCAATCAACAGATGTGAAATGTTACTCGGTCAACATCAAAAACAATTAATTAACATAGTGGTTCTCTTTTCTGGTAGTATTCAGTTCTGTTGATGTTAAGTTCATTCAAGAGGAGTATCCTAATGACAGTGGTCATAGCATCACATAACCACAGCTTCGTCCTCAGCCTACAGGCTCAGGTCACCATATACAAGACACTGTATCGGCAGTGATACACTCAAATATAGAAAAATCAAGTGAACAGCAATGCCCAATTCTAGCAATGTTACAATTCCACATAACAGTCTGGTCTAAACAAAAACCCAACAACAACACATCGATTCTGCAAAAAGGGTTTTCATATTTACAGCAAAGATCTAAGCTTTCGACCACTATAAGCTCACAACAGCCAGAAAGAGAAAGAAAGGCATATCCTTTTGGCTTTGCCTAAACCCAAATTCCATACATGCCCAATTCATCACTAAAACCACAAGATCCAGAAAAAGGTATCTACCCATGAAAATTCAACATTGGTTATAGTGCATGGTCAATTGGGTAACTGATTCATTGTCCAATTTTATGATTTGAGAAACAAACACGTAAATGAAAGACAGAGATCTTAAACCCTAACAGATAATAAGCAAAGGAAATAAAGGAGTAGAGAAGAAGAGGAAAAGAAGGACCTGAAAGGGTATTTGGAGTTGCGAGGCGTTTAGAGTGTGATCGGACCAAGTGAAAGAAAGCCGTCCTCGCCATCTTTTTACTTCTGAAGTCTGATTCTGAGCTACACACTGCACTGTCCTCCAATTTTCAGGGTTTACAACATCCCTTCTGGCCCAAAGATAGGAATTGGGTGACACCGTCATATTTGGTTAAGTGTAACAATAGATCAACATCGGGCATTTGGTCTAGTGGTATGATTCTCGCTTAGGGTGCGAGAGGTCCCGAGTTCAATTCTCGGAATGCCCCCTTTTTTTTCACTTTTTTTTTTCTAACCCTGTAACACACCTCTATTTCTAGAAGCACTACTAGTATTACAAAAAATTCTACTGTGTCGGAAGGCATAGCATACCTGCTGGAAATACAGGCAGAATTTGCAACCAACCACCCCCTGCTGGACACCCCCCACCCTCCCCCCGCGGCACCTCCCTATACCCTTCGGTATAGCAGCCAAACCCCTAGCACTACATGCTCCATACACAATGTTACAAACCCTTGAAGTCTGTAAGCCAAATTAACAACACCTAGCTAGGTCTTGTCTATTTTCACTAGTTAATGTTGTCCAAGTCTTCCAGATAAACCACGAATCCGGGTCCCTCTTCTAGGGGCTATATCTCTTCCAACTTATTAGTCAGACAATGTCATTCTCCCCCTGTTAATTTTCAATTAAGCTTCTAAGCAACCATTCTCATCCGTCCAGAAACTTGACCACCTAGAAAATTAACCCGCACGCCACGTACTATCTATATATCTAGAAGCACTACTTCTTCTCCATATATATACAAACCCAAATCAACAAACACCAACATCGATCATCATCATCAACCTCTCTACTTCTTCTACTCACCATTTCAACTCTAGCTATTCTAATCCACCTACCCTAATCGGTAATGGAGTCCTACAACCCTCATTTCGAAGCTCCGGCACAAGACTTTGGTTTTGCATTTGAACAAGAGTTACAAGACAAAGAAGAAGACGCACTTTCTCTTTGTGATCTCCCACTCCATGAACACAGCGAAGAAGAAACTCCGGCCACAGTTTCCGAGCCGGAAGACTTCTTCGAGTTCTCCGTCGACCCTGTCTACGGCTACTATCCAATGGACATAGTCTTCTGCGGAAAATCCATCTCTTCCTCAAAGCCTATTAACAAACAACTCGGCTCCAGATCAGAATCCTTCAAACTAGGGCATTGCCCCAGTTCTCAATCTCACGTCATGCAACAACACAAGAGCCTGAAGTCCAAGTCTAGCAACTCACATAAGCATTTGATAGGGCTGGTGAAGTACCACCAGCAGGAGATGGACTTGAACGAGATACGAAAGAGGCAAGGGAGGCGAGCTCCGGTGGCTATGTTTCCGGTGAACGGCGGGGAGAAACCGGAAGTGAAGAGCGAGGGGAAAGGACAGTCGGGTGTGATGAGACCGTTGAGGTGTCGGTCACACTTGTTAAACGCGTTGGCTAAGGCGGCTCTTGGTTGCATACCTCATGTTTGAGACTAAGCATCACTTAGTGGACTGAAGACGTGGTTTTAGACTTTTTTTGTACATGGATTAGTGGAAAATTTGTTTTCTTTATTGGGTTCTAGGTTGGTCACTTGGTCATGTACATTATATGACTAATTTATGAGTATACAATTATTTTATACATCGTTACCATTAGTATGATGTAGAACTGTTCTTTGGTTTTGTCCTGGTCAGTGGTCGCCAAAATTAGCATTTAGCAAGGTGTGCGTTTCTAAACTAATTTACAAGAGAGCAATTGCAAATTACTACGTACTTTAGTGTTCTATAAGCAAGAAGTTCTGAATTAATTTGATTTTCGAATAACAGACTATTATACAGAAAAATTCTTAAAAACTAAAGAACTTTTATGTAACAATTGCAACTAACAACCCAAGAAACTCTATACCGAGATCGAGCTTTTATGTAATTAATAATTCAATTCATGCTTGGCTTGAAATAACGAGAGCTAGTTCTATGACATTGTTTGGTTTCTTGATTATATGATTTTGTAAGTGTGAAAGGAGAGACGTTACTCTTCCCGGCCATGACTCATGAGTTTGGACAAAATGAAATTTATTGATTAGTAGAGATGAAAATGAAACCCTTATTTCAGATGTGTTTTCGCTTTCGTAATTAATTTGATCCAATCTAATCACCAACCAGATTAAAGATGTATTTGCTCTTCAATATCAGCTAATAACCTACTAAAATCAATAACTGTTGTGCTTCTAAAACATGCAAAAGCAATTAGTGTTTGGCATGTTCACTATTTCATGCATTCCTTGTAATTAACATTGACCTTGCGCAAGTAACTATATTTGGAAATATGCATGGAAGCCTTAATTGCTTGATATATATTTCACAGTTTCGGTTAGATTTGTTTACATTTCAGGCTACATGTACAATTTGAAGTAATATGTCTCTTCCTCGGACTCATCAGGTAATGTGTAGAACTGAAACAAAATCTTACCCAAAAAAAAAATAAAAATTGCCAATCCAACGTTATCGTTCTATTTATTTAATTTCCAGTAGAACAAATTTGTTACCTGCTGACTGCAGTTTACGTACTCTTCTAGTAGCTCGATCATATATATCCCATCTAACTTCTACTCCTGTTTTCCCCCTCTTCCTATGTTTTCAACTCGTTTTGCACTTTGTCGTTTCCTCTTTCCAGAAGCCTTGGCACCAAAAGGACCTTTCCTTTCTACGATTCTACCCCCCCCCCCCCCCCCCCCCCCCCTTTCATCTAGAAAGTCTAATACTAACTTGCTTAAGGAACCAACCTCTCATTCTCATTTCAACAAAAACACATCATCCCGTGCATAATATATAAACCACTTCACACACACCTCTTCACCATCGCATCTCTCACATATCAAACTCTCTCAAAACCCTAAAACAATGGCAGACTACAACAAAGACCTAAGCGACGCCGACGAAACCCTCTCCTTCTGCGACTTCTCTATCTACAACGACGACTACGACAACAACTGCTCCTCTCCTCAGAAATATTCAGAGTCTCCAGACATGTTCGAGTTCCTTATCCATCCAGACTTTGAGCTTGTCTCAACAACGGACAACACCATCGTCTTCTGCGGCAAACCCATGAACACCACCACCACAACAAAGCAACAACCTAAGCTCTTCACAAGAGACCCGCAAAACGGCCTCTTCTTGGTCAAAACCAACTCCTTCAAGCGATCCAAGAGCCTCCGGTCATTCGACCTCGCCGCCAAACCCTCGTTCAAGTCTTCACCGGCGACTGCCAGCTGCAGGTTCCAGAGCACAAAGTCTAGGAAGCACAAGATGGTGCTTATCGGATCGCTTTCCAAGCCTCAGCCAAAGATGGTGCTTAGTGACATAAAGAAGAGGCAAGGAAAGTTGGCTCATCCGGCGCCGCTTCTGTTTCCGGTCAGCGAAGGCGGAGAAGCGGCTGTGGACGGTGGGAGTAGGCCCCACAAGTCGAGCTTTCTTCGGCCACTCAGGTGTAGGGCTCACTTCGTGAGCGCGTTGATGAAGGCCTCCTTTGGTTGCATTCCGTCGCCACGACCGGTCAACGGCCACGCTGCATTGACTTAGAGCCGCCGGCGTGATTCTTATATTAATTTTCTTCTGGTTACAGATTTCTTATACACATTAATAATTCTTGGGATGATTTTTTTTATTTTTATTTTTCTATTTTGCTTGGTCATTTGTGGACGAAGTTTTCAGTTATATTCTGTTTGTAGAATAAAAATAAAAATTTCCCATCCTATTTCTTCTACTGAGAGCTAAGTTTTCACCTAACAGGCGCCGGCTAACACCCGGCAGAAAAGTCCATGATTTGAACTATTTCCAAAGAAAAAGAAGCCATGATACTAATCTATCATTAGAATATCGTTGTTCTTTTGCAATATTAGTACTGTACATGTAAAACATGGTTCTGTACTGAGGTTTTCCTTCGTAGAACTTCAGAATAAGCTGCCAAACCAAAGACCAAAACAACGGTATCGGATATACCATAGAGTTACGTACCAAGGTCTCTTTTTATTTTGGAATTTTTTTTATATTTTTCATTTTGGAGCATGGGTGAGTTTGGATATGTACGTACACGTCCGTTCTCCTAGTGGAATCGTTGTAGGTTGATGGTAGTGGTGGGAAAAGTTAAGGTTGTTGGGCTATTTAGATATGTAGATCGAGGGTGGTGTGACGGATGAAGGCAAGTTAACGAGTGTAATTCAGTAAATCTTGTTGTCACAATTTAACATATATAGATTTCTTAAAGGTGATGACATTCTCTATAACCTCTAGGGTTTGGCCTTTATTCTTAAGAGAGCGAGTCTAATGGTTATTTGAGCCATTTTCTTTTAGTTCGACGTGCCTCCTGAGGAGATTGTTTGATAGGGTCGAGACTCATTTGCCTTATGTTGGCTCAATGTCGACTATGATTCCAATCCGGTGACATGATGCGTGCGATTTCTAGGAAAGTTTATAAATTTAACGATCATGTTAACCTATAAGTTGTTAGCTAGGATCTAGGATTTGGGTATTAAATTCTGGGTATGAATATTGTGTATGAGTATTTTTTTTAGCTAATGGGTTTTTTTTTGGTTTTGTTGAAGAAGAAGACCAGAGGATCGGATGAAGACAGGAAATTCGAAATTTTTTTTTTGATAATAAAATAGAACAGATAATGGGTGAGTAAAAGTTTTACCCATTTAAAAATGATCGAGTGAGTAATTACTCAAACTCAACATATAATATAACTGATATTACCCGTTGGGTATTTACCCACAAACCAGTCTGGTGGATATAAACTCACGCGTTTTACCCTTAGACAAATCCAGACATTACGTCTCTAACGCTTAAGCTAGATCCATAGCAAAAGCAATTGGGTTCCTATTGTTGGCTAGAGGTTAGCTAGTTTTTGGTAGCGAGCTGTAGGTAATAACCTTACTAGCTTGTTTTTCTCCATCTGTGTATTGCTACCAAATGGATGATCATATAGATATCGAAAATAATGAATGTGAAAGATCGATTCTGTAGCTCATCACAGATGAACGTTATGAGAAACTAGGGAAGACTCGTACGTAATGGTAAATCATCGAAATTGGAACTAGTGATCTATATTCTAAAATGACACATATATACTGACTATAGGGTATATTACACTTGCACAACTGGCCGGTATACATGACTGTGTTACCCATGACATGCATTCTTGCTTACTTGCTTTGCTTCACTTCAAACAGACTGCCAACATCGATTGGAATCCAGCGTGTTAATAATTAGCATGGAGGGGAGTCGTGTTTACTTCACGATCGAACTAACAAACGAGAGTTGAACAATTTGAACAAACACTACTTTTGGATCAAAGTGTATATGTTGTGAAGATGTGAACTATATATATGAACAAAGGAAAAATAGAAGGCAGAAGTCCTCGATCTCCAGCAAACTAAAACGTCGCGTAAACGTCTTCTTTTCAATTTGCTACTTCTTGTCGTATGTCTAAGTGATTAAGTTAGGCTGACGTACAGTATTTAGTTTACAAGTAGCTAGAGTTCCCAAATGAAACTAATCATATATACATGTACATATATACATGGCATGGAGATTAAGGTTTAAGTAAAGGCGAATCATAGATGAAGATTAAGGTAGGTTGGTTGCTGGTGATTGCCCTGCTGGTGTCCCCCTTCTTTGTTCCAACTGCATTTGCCGTGCGGCGCAAGAATAATGAAGTAACGAGCTCTGCCTCTGTTGCCGATGATGACGATGATGATGATAAGGAGGATGGATGCAGAGGTTCGACATGCAATATGATCTTATTCCCTTGTCAGGAAGGCTGTACTTGCATCCCCATTGGAATAGTGTTACCCGTAGGGATATGCACCGGTGTCTGTTGCGGTAGTCCATCGCCACCCGTGCCTCCCAAACTACCATCTCCTCCAATGCCACCAGCACCTCCTCCGATGCCTCCCATACCACCACCAACACCTCCTCCGACACCAGCGCCTCCCATACCACCTTCACCTTCACCTCCACAGCCACCAGCACCTCCTCCGATGCCACCGTCTCCTCCCACACCACCACCGACACCAACGCCTCCCATACCACCGTCACCTCCTCCAATGCCACCATCACCTCCTCCGACCCCGGCGCCACCCAAACCACTGTCGACAATTCCTCCCCGGTTCGGTCATCCTCCGAATCCGCCACCTCGTCCTCAAACTCCACCACTTCATCGCACCATAACATGATGTTTGTCCATGGACCGAACCTTCAAACCTTAGCACCATATAATGTCTATATATCCATCCATTAATCGACAATATTAATCGAAATAACCATCAAACCCTAACTTGATCGACAATACTTCATGTTTTTTATATTTTATTCTGCCCGCTAAGTGTAGATCGAGTTCATTGAAAACTATGCTATAATTGTGCTCTGTCTATTTTGGTAAAACTTGAACGAAAATGATCACATATCAATGTATCACATACCAAATTTGAACAAAAAATAAAACAGACAAGAATAATTAAAAGATATATGACGGGCCTCTCAATCCAATTTGGCCTGAAAATGTCAGTTCTCTCTGTGTATAAAATCCAACCATGATCGAGATAGGGTTTAGGGATCTCGAAATCTCCCGTACGTTTCAACCACGAGCGTTTATTAATTGGAAACGAAGACAGGATTAGAACCTGGAGGATCGCCGACGGTGGAAGAGGCCAAAACACAGAGATGAGCAGCGTTTCTGGGACAGGGGTCTTGTCCTTGTTGAGTGAAACTTGAATATGTTTAAGCTTGAAAGTTTATATATATATATATATATATATATATATATATATATATAAAGAGGTACAAATCTTTTGGTATGTTGCATGTTAGATGATTATTGGAAATTCTATCAACTTTGTATGACTAACGTGCCATTTATGGGAAATAATACTTTCATGACCAACATTATATGGGAGCTGAGGGAAATTACACCCCATTTTGGTTTTGGATATCCTTGGTTTTACACATCATTCTACTAGAGCCGAGTGAAATTACACCCCATTTTGGTTTTAGGGTATCCGTGGTTTTACACATCAGTCTTACTAGTTTCCTTGCTAAAAATGGTTCCACTGTGTCATATGCCACCCAAACCACTGTCGACACTGTTTTGGCCCAAATCCTCAGCAGGGGGTGATGAGGGAACAAAAGTAAAACGGTGTGTGCGTGGCGTGCCACCTCACGGATGAGGAAAGAGAAGGGTGCGCGTTTTGACTTCTGACCAGGCGAAAGAAGGCTCCGGTGTCACCTCAGATGAGGAAATATTTACGAGCTTAATCTTCTAGCCACCTGTCGATCGATACTCACTGTAGGAGCGAGCAGAGCAACAATAGGGAAATCGGAGACGAGTCCTGACGGGCTCTGAGATCTAAGGCAGGGTGCGCTTAGAACGTAAGGGTTTCGAGGATGCTCGAAGGTTTCGACTGTGTTCGTCTGTTTGAGAGAGTTGTTGATTGATTGATTGTGTATTTCTGTAAGCTACAAAGCTTCTTTATATAATCATCCGTAAGCACACCGCGGAAACCGAATCACAACCCACTCGGATTCTGCAATTAGAATCCCACAAGGATACGATTAACTCGCCAGTCGTGCGCTCCATGCAACACGTGTCGAACCATCTTCGCTTAGGTCTCGTTCGCCGCTTTGCATCATTTCATTTGTCGTGTCACTGGTGGTTGTGTCCACCTTTTTCATTCCTACTGTTTTCGCCAGTCGGCATAGGAATTATGAAGCAGCTATGGAGCCTGATTCTAACGATTATAATGGAATTATTACCTCGGCCCTTGCTGAGACTGATTCTGATGATTATTATGATCATAATATTATGGTAAAAGACGAAAGCAGCACAAGTGCTACCGGATCTAAACGTCTAGAGGTTGACAAAGGTTGCCCGTCATCGGTATGCGATACGACAAACACAAACCCATGCAGGATTGGCTGCATTTGCGTCCCCTATGTTCCGTTAACTTCTACAGGCGTCTGCATTGGTATATGTTGTCAAATTGTTCCACCTCCACGTCCACCGCCGTCACCTCTGTCCAGACCCGTACCTGAATAGAGTCCTAAGAGTCGATGGACTCAGGGCCCGGAGCCTCAAGGGGCTCAAAATTTTATTTTCTCTTTGTGTGATCACATTAGTTTAGTTAAAAACAATAAAAAATAATTAAGAGCATCCAATTAGGGTGGTGTTAAATTACAAAAGAGAAAAATAAAGATAAAATCTTACCCTTATATTACTATTATTAGTTGCTATTTTAGAAAAAATGAGGAGTCTAAGTAAGAGATTTGTTGTATTAATAAGATTTTTAATATAAATAGAATGTATAATTTTTTTGTGGTTAGATTTTGAGTTTATAGTTTTAGTTTGTGAAAATTTTTGTGTGTTTTTTAAAAAGATAAAATAAAATTGAATGAATACTATATTTTGAGGGCCCAAATTTGAAAGTTCGACTCTAGTCTAAAAATCTCAGGTCCGGGTCTGCCTCTGTCTCCGTCACCGTCACCACTGACGTCGTTTTAGCATATTATGTTGTTGAGATAAGGTAGATCGAATCGTATTGTCTATGCATTGTTTTCCCGTTGAGATCATCAGCTGCATATAAGGTGCATCTAATTGGTGTAATTTTAATTAATTTTTAGCTTTTTGAGTACATTACTAGTTAAAAAGAAAAAAAGAAATTTGTACACACCATAAGTATTAGACAAAAAGTAGACATGTTAATGTGGATTGACAAGGATGGAATAGGAGCAAATTAGTGAGAGAGGAGGAGCATATTTTCGGGTATTTCAGCTATGCTCTTAGAAGCCCTCTTTAGAATTTTGGGATGATAAAAAAATAATTAATTTCAGTTTACTCCTCTGATGTTCGAGATTAACATCATTTCAGTCTCCATACTCTTAATTTTGAAAATTTACCTTATAAAGTTTTCAATTTTCATAAATTAAACGCAATTGCTAAATCCATCCAATTTATACGTTAAATGCTAGTATGAAATCTTAGAAGAAAAAAATGTCCTAAAATGTGATTTATGTTGTTATATAACTATTTTAGTTCTTAAAGTGAGTTATGAAGTCAAAATTAACGTCCAAATTAGACAAAATTTCAGCAATTGAGGATGATTTATGAAAATTGAAAACTTTAGAAAGTAAATTTCAAAATTGAAAGTATGAGAGCTGAAATGATGTCCCCCCAAACCTCAGAAAGGGTAAACTGAATTTAATATATAAAAAAACACTATATATAAACCTTTGTTTTCTTCTTGTAACTTTGTAATTGCATATATATGTGAACCTCGTCAAGCCCACCCAAACTCCCGGTGATTGAAGTATCGAAGCCTCCTCTGGCTCTATTTTCTAACCATTTCTTTGCACAGCAACACAAGTTTGATGCTAGCTAATTTGCTGTACCCATTTCAGTGACACTTGTTCAGCTCTTCAAGTATAGTTGATTTCATTTTGTACTTGCAATTCCTTGCGTATTGTACAAGGACGGAGAAAAATGTCCGATCCAAATAAATATATCCCTAGACTTTGCAGTGTTACCAATAAATACCAAATAGCATAGCTGATAATAGAGATTTAATACATTTATTAGACAGAGGAAGAAGGTCCTGCTAGTTTAGCTACCCAGTTTGACATTCATAGCACAAGTCTCACACATTACATAGCATAACTAAACTACAACAAACCTTACAATCTAGATTTATTTGGGGTTGACTTTCGGCTCCCATCCTGCAATGATATATTTGTCCTCGGGGATGGTCTTGGCAAAAGATTCCCTTGAGAACAACAACTGCAAAATTGATATTAGAAAACGATCAGAAAATCAAATTTCCAAATCATCCACTTGGATTCTACTTCACTAGATCACAGAACAATAACATGGAGAGTCACAAGTGAAGGAGATTCATCCATTTCCACTATTTTAAATGCAAATGTGTCACTAAAGTCCTCTTATTGAAGTTCAAATTTCAATTTATGGTGATGCATATTATCACCCAAGTGTTACACAGTGCATGTGGTGAGAGCAAATGCATCAAAGAGCACAAACAAATGGGAAAGGCCAGCCAAAACACTTTCTCACAATCAAATGAGAAAGGCTACGGTGATGCATATTATCATCATATTATCACCTAAGTTTTACACACAGTGCATGTGGTGAGAGCATATGCATCAAGAGCACAAACAAATGAGAAAGGCCAGTCAACAAACTTTCTCACAATCAAATGAGAAAGACATGTTAACTAACTTCCACTCACACACAGTGGAGGTGGTGCGATGAAGGAAGAGGAGATAGGCATTGGTCTCTAGTCAGTCTAGTGTCATACTGATTAACTACTGGCCAGTCAAGAGCATGGTCATCACACAATACAATTAATTTACAAACGCGAATAACCACCACATTATGCTGCACTAGACTATGCAAGAAAGCTACAAGAACAGGAATACCGATGTAGCCAATAAGACTAGACACTAGTAATTCCTGAGAGCCAAATTTGATGTAGAAAATGGATCACATACAGAACAGAGGATTATCAGAGCATCAGCAATGAAGTAAAGATAAATGGAACAAAAACATTTCATACTTGCCGAAACATGCTCAACAACAGTAGTTATATATCCTGAAGTATGGACATCATTCATTTGAACAGCATACCTCAGTGTACTTATGGTAATGGGTCAAAGCTTTAGGGACAGTCCACTTCTTGAAATGGCCAAGAGCCACCTTCAAATGGTACAGTTTTGGTGCCAAGCTTAGATCAGCAGCAGTGACCTTCTCTCCAGCAATGTACGGACCCTGTTTATGATCCCAACCATATTAGCTCATATTACAAACATAGTAGTATAAAATACCAAGATTTTCAATACAACTCGCTATGTTTTTCTTGATCTGAGAGAATACATACATGTGCCTTGAGATGGTCATCCAATGCCTTCAGTTCATTAAGCAAAGCCTGTTCCGACCCATCACTGGGATCCTTGCTCTTAAGAGAACTAAAAATGCGTCCTTATTGCATGAGTTCTGTAAATTTATTAAAAAGAGAATACGACACATAATTAAATACAACTTTGTTGTCTTCGTCTTGATGTTACGATTAAAAAGATAAATAAAAAAGATAAATTTTGGTTGAACACCAAAATTTGATGATAGAAAAGGAACAAGCTACAAAATTTGATAAAAATGAACGAAAGATCATCAGATGTAAGTGGATATCAAGTAAGATAGAATATCGAAAAGAACATCATATGTAAGTGGGCATCAGTAAAGTCAGATTCCTGAACCAATCATAAAGCAAACTCCTGGATCCCATAATCGGAAAAAAGGACCAGGCTGAAGTGAGCAAGATCCCGATGATCCAAAATCCATGCCCGGAGTCGATAGGCAAGCATAGGAGGGCTTAGGAGGTTACACAACAATAAGAGGAGCACGAAAATGGTGTGTTAACTTCTTTTCATGCCATGTCTCGTCGCATGGTAAGTAATTTGTTAGCTTAGGCTGAGAGAGAGAGGAAGCAGTTCCCAAATGAAATGTTACACATTCTTAGCCAACTGCACACTTTCATTTCCCATGCTAACTATAAATGTGTTCGATCAGGTTCAAACATAGGCCACAAATACATTAATTAGGGTCTTATAGAAGAGAGAAATATATGTACATTGAGACTCCTAAGTTCAGTTTGGTAGTGATAGTGGCGATGGTGCTTGTGTTTACCTTTTTCCCTCCAAAGACCTTCGCCGTGAATTATGAAGTCGCCTCAAACGCGGCTGAGAAGCCCGAGTCTGATATTGAAGTAGCCTTAGCCGCGGCTGAGCTTGATCATGAAGATTATTATGATAACATTATGGTGAAAAACGGAAGCATCGTTAGTGCTGGGTTGATACGTCGGAAGGTCGATGGCTGTACAACGTCGGTATGCAAAACGATGATCATCCCTTGCAAGATGGGTTGTATTTGCGTTCCCCTCGGAATGCTTCCTATTGGACTCTGCATTGGTCTCTGTCATGGTTGCAACTTTACTCCACCTGGTCCTGCTCCAGCAGGTCCAAAGCCACGGCCACCATTCCCTCCACAATCATTCTCACCTTTACCGTCACCGTCAGACCAACACCACTGATGTTGTAGCATGAAATTGATAGATGCCGATCAATCCATTTTGATTATCACCTTAGCATGAAATGAATAAGGTCTATGCGATCCGTCCATCTATGATATGTCTTGTGTTGTGCGTATGTACGAATTCCCTTTGTGATTATCATGATCTGCGTATATAGCGGCTGGAAATGTGATCATGTTCATGTTGTTACATATCTATTCTAATCAAGACTAATGCTGTTATCTTTATACCTAGATACGCACCCATAATCTGATGTTAGAAGAACTAGAACTTGTCTTCTTGTTGCGTTCTCTAAAGTACTTAGCTAGATCACAAGAAAATAAAGACCAGCTACAGGAATCAAACACAAATTCTTACTTGTTACTCCTACTTAACCAGCCATATAAGAAAGACTGAAAGAGCCTCTTTTGCTCTTGACCTGCTCATTTGCTTGGAAACGCAAATATGGAAGGAGTTTCAGAAAGCACAAAGATGGTTCTGGTTCTTATTCTTTTGCAAAAGCACTACAAATACTAATGGTATTGATCAGTCATCAGTGACAGGCTTGAAGTGAAGAAGAAATTACTTCACCAGGGGCTTGGGCGGCGGTAGTGGCAGTCATATAACTTGAGCGTTGCTCCGGTGGCCTTGGTCAGCAGTGCGAGTAAACATGCTGTTTTGCAACTCTTCCACAATAATATGGGTGGCCATAGATGTTTTCATATATATTTAGCCCACAAAAAACACTAGGCAGATGTGTTTTACATGGTTTAGAAAAGGCAGTCTTCTCTTTTCTTTTGTGATCCCAAAATTTGATGTTAGAAAAAGACCAAGGTCATACACAATTCTCAGTTCACTGCTAACACGATGAAGAGGGCAATAACTGGGACACAGACAACAGAATATCAATGACAGGTGGGGCTTTATAATGATGCTGCATATCAAATATATGTTTACAAATAAAAGTACCCAGAATATTTGGACATCATATTCAGGGAAGTACAGGATACTACCTCCTCCTCTTAACCACTGAACACTAGCACTAATCTGTAACTAGAACAGACAAGTTACACTGATCTAATGGTATTTTAGCCCACTTCACCTCGGTGCCCATCTCTTCCCGTCTCTGTCTAAAGTCAGCGCAGACAAAAATCATTTATCTTGTGCAATGTAAATAATAATTGGCGAATGTTGTGCTAGATTATCTCAAGTCCAAGTAGCCAGCCAGGATGGAAATCCAAAATCTTCTATGTACACTCACCTCCAGTATATCCAGTCAATAAACCATATTGAGAAGAAACAGGAACACGCTAACTACTAATAAGTACAAATGTTACATGCATGCCTAGCTTCTAGATTGAACTCATTCTTTTTACATTGCAGATAAATCATCTTAAACACCAAGAATTAAACTTTGATAGTCCAGTAGGCACTAAAAGAGAACCTGCTTGCTGGTTATAAAGGTTAGGCTTCCACTGCGTCTGTTTATAAGCAAGTGGTGAATTTATAGGAATTATGCGATGCCAATTTCAGTTCACAATTAGTTCCAGTGGAACAAGTCAAACCACCACCAGAGTAGAAAACAAAATGAATTTACCTGAGAAAGAAAAATATTGTCAGAGCTTCTAAGCAGTGTGTCAAACTCAGCTGCTTGAAAATGTATGTACAATATGCAAATGGAGACTATTCAGTCGACTTCCATTTTATGATACATTTCTTGGTAGATGTCAGCATACTAATGCTGGAAAAGTTAATGAATCATCCAGGATCTTGAAACATTTGCAATTAATGCAGATGTCAATACAGTCATATGTATGATCATGTGAATTTAGGGCTCACCAGAGTGAATCTGTGATGAGAGGGTCTTCCAACAAATATGCTTTGCACATGACTGAAACCTTGAACTTCCAAAAATGAAGGTGTTTGTTAATCCTGATAAAATGAAATAAGAGACAAAATACACAATCTTCAATGTTCAAAAGTGAATTATGTAACAAGTAGCTTCTTACCTATGCAACAACCTTGTCTAGTCAGAATTGGAATCTACCGACAGATGCACTCGCTGTCGCACAGACCGTGGCTGACGGGGAAAGGAGAAAGGCCCATCTGAAAATTTCCTTGAATTTGCTTTGTTAGACTTTGACTTGGCTCCCTCGTTTTTATCCGTAGTTGAAGCTACTGCATATGATCCAAAATATGAAACATTTAGACAGAAACATCAGAGCCCTTATATGCAAAACAAATTCGGACCTCAACAGATATCCAAGTACACACACACACGCCCACATATATATATATATATATATATATATATATATGTAATATACATAATTATATATTGAAAATTTGATAAATATTAGGATAGACATTTTTTTTGAAGAGGGATAGACATAATTATATACCAACCTTGAAGAGATCAAGATGAAGTTTCCTCGGGCAAAAATAATAAAAATCAGATAATAATGTTTCTTTGAGGCATTATCATTAATACGGTATAAATTCCTATTTCAGTGATTGCAATATTTAAGAAATGAATAGTATTACCCTTATTTGATCCACACTGGTTAGTTAACTGTAGTCCATTTGTATCTGCAGGTTCAGCGTTTGCATCAACGCCATTAGGTACACTTTCACCTATACCAAGGCTAAGAGCAACCCAATCACTAGAAATGCCATTTGAGACTGGTGGTTGTCGTCCAAAATCAGACTGCTCCAACAAACAAGAGGGATGACTTCGAAGAAAACTTTGCATTGATGGGTCCTCACTAACAAAGGCCAAAGGATTATCAACCAAGCTAGCCAAGTTACCATTGGTATGGGAAACAGAAGAGTTTAAGACATGTCCGCTTGGTTTTAGATTTTTATCTGAAACCAATGTGTTACCATTCATTGAAGCTGAACCATCAACTGATGTCTGCTCCAAATCAATAAAAGCATCGGAGAGATCTGATTCTGTACCAAAAAATTGGAACCCAGGATCTTCTTGAGTCCCAGTAGGATATGGGTACTGTAGCATCCCAATGTCATTACGATTTCCATTTAAAAACTCAAATGGGTCTGAAATGCCAGGAGGTGCAGACAGGGAGCATGCACTGCTACTGACTGGATAAGTATTGTTGATAACTCTTGGAGAAACCAAGTCGACAGTTTCATCTTCCGAGTCACTGAGAATAATTAAATTAGGAGAAAATGAATTGACTTCATTGTCATCACATGCTGAGACATCTATATGAACACTGCTTTTCTGATTCCCAATAATCTCTTCAGCCTCTCTGCCACAGGAAGTGTCACTGCTGCTCATTGTTATAACCTTTTGCTCGAAAGCCTCAAATTCTTTTTCTAATGGGTCGCCCAGATGTTTACCAGCTTCATTCCCACCATGATTATACATAAACTTATGGTGTTGGTTTGAACATGATTCTGGGATGGGTTGGCCTGTGGTTCCCATATCCATGCCAACATATGGAGATCCATCGGGAAAGTGCCACTGAGCAAGGTCGCTAAACTCACCTTTAGTCTTTGCACTCCAAGAACCATCTGGCTTCACATTGACCTCTGTTATGTCTTCCCCAAAAATTCGCATCTGTGCACCAGATAAACAGAAAGATACGTCTTTGATTCCATATAATTTTACACCACATAAACTCAAATGTCCACTAGAGGAACTACCATAGTTGTGATGCGATTGAAATAACGGTCAATGATGATGTCCTCCAACGAGTAATTCTTGAGGCATATGGGGCATTGCCACTGCAATTATAAAATGCCACTTGTTCATAATTGCATATGTTTTAAAAAAAAAATTAACATTTATAGGTACTTTCACCATATTGTATCACTTGCCTTCCTAGATCGCTGGTTTAGCTCCACGAAAGTTTCGAGATCAAAGCAACCCATGTGAGCACAAGGTTTGAATCTGCCAGCTACCTTCATTCGAGAACCACTCATCTGCCAATTAAAATATTACATGTAAACATTATCCCATAAGCAGCATAATCTATGAACTACACACCAAAACCTTACAGCTAAACTATAAAATTCTTTTCATTGACAACTTGGGCTCTTCATTTATATGATATAATCAAAGCCATAAAAATAAATGATAAAAAAAATTAAAAAAAAAATTAACCAAAGAAGACATATGATGGGATCCTGCCCTTCACTACCCAATAATGTATTGGGTAGTGAAGGGCATTTCATTTTTATGATATAGTCAAAGCCATTAAAAAATATATATATAACCAAAGATGACATATGATAGGATACTGCCCTTAACTACCCAATACTGTATATTATCCTGAGGTTATACTTGAACCAAACAGTAAAAAAAATAAGAGAGCTTTCGTGATGTGGTGGAGCATCACTGGGCTCCTAGACTATGAAAGGGTCGGCGAAGCCCAGCTCTTCTTTAGAAAGCTTTGGCATGAGCAAAGATTTTAGGCTGTAGGGTCTCTCATTACTCCAGAAACTCTTAATATTTAATATTTGTGGGCAAGCCCAAAGAAGCAAGCTCATCCCCAGCATCTAAAAGTTACAAAAAAATGATCCAGACCAGCTCATGTATAACCCATGAGGCAGGGATACATCAGGCAGAATATCATTAAAAACAACAAATCAAATTTAAAGGCCATAATGCTATCTGATGAAATGAACCATCACTTACAGGACAGCGGAGATTAACGGAAACTGAATCTGAAATCACTTCTACATCACTATCACTATCGTCATGTGCCATAGCAGCCCCACCACCAATGCAACGACGAACCCTTGCAAGTGCATCCTCAAAAAGCTCACCATCTTCTTCTTTAGGAATCAGGTTGAGAACCTTTACATCAAGTTACAAAGAAAAAATAGCAGTTGGTGAGATGAAATGTCATTTAGATTTGAAGTTTTCCTTTTAACATGCCTATTTGTTGGGATTTAATAGCTGAACACAAATAGTAAAGAACTTTCAGATTTCATATTTGTTGTCATGGATCAATAATTTTCCTTCACAAAAAAAAAAAAGTTATACAAAGAATCAGTGAGGTTGTACCTGCTTATATGTTTGTCGTTTTACCAGTCTGACACCAAAACAGAAAGCACGATTATCACATCCTGACAATGAAACCTTATTGATACCCTCCCCAATGTATAATGTGATCTGACATAAAGAAAGGTTAATTTAGACTTGAATTATTTTGCTAACATATATGGATCTAATTATCACAAAAATAATGAAGTAATTTCAGTTCAGAAAAGTTTTTATTAATAAGAAACTACCAGAGGGCAGACAACAACCAAAGTAAACAGCATAAAAATTTTAAATCAAACAATTCTCGGACATTGCAAAATGAAGGATAGGTCCACAAATATATATATATATATATATATATATATATATATATATATATACAGTCCCCTTCCAGAGAGGGATCCCTCTTTGAAATTAAAGTGAGGGACTCCTTATTTCGCTCACTTTCAAGTCGTATTTCCACATCTCAACCGTACAATGTCTAAAATACAGTGTGTAGATCATTCCTGCAAAGTTTCGTCAAATTTGAAGATCATTTGAGCTTCCGTAATCGTAATTTACACGAACGGTTCTGTTTGGACAACTTTTGTTCTGTAAATTTATTTAATCTAATTCGGTACCCAAATGATATTCAAATTTGATGAAACTTTGCATGAATGATCTACACACTGTGTTTTAGATATTGTACGGTTGAGATGTGGAAATACGACTTGAAAGTGAGCGAAATAAGGAGTCCCTCACTTTAATTTCAAAGAGGGATCCCTCTCTGGAAGGGGACTGTATATATATATATATATATGCAAATGAGACTTAAAGATTAACAATGAAGTATGCAATCCATAGATATGGAATGTCTTCCAGTGAACTAATTAGATGAAATTAACAATATATAAAAAGAAACCTTAATGTATAAAAACATAAGTGAAATAGAGACTCACTAATGCTCCATCATCACGGCCATTAGCACCTAACAATTGATGTCCTGGTCTATTAAATGCCCTAACGCTCATACCTGTAAATAGGGTACAAATTTACATGTTAGTTGATCAGAGGATTCATTTCCTTATGGAGATTAAAAATCACATTTCTTAAGTTTAGCCAGACTGTAATAGTTCAAAAGAATTAATTCTAGGTCATCCAAAGATGCCAAAAATAGCAAGCCAAACTCAGTGGGCCTGTTCGCTCTAGAGCACATGAATGGGGGATATATTAAAGAAAAGATACAGTATGCAAAGGCTGAACCCAAGAGGTGTTTGATTCTGGCTTATTGCCTACATCCATCTTGAGCTAACAGAGAGGTTTATCGCCTCCATAATTGTCCCAAATACCTGACTTAATTCCATTGAGTATACGTATAGATGAAAAGGGGAAAACAAAAACCCAGCAGGTACCAGTTCAATGTACCAGCTGAACCAGTCACCATTATTGAAAATATGAGAGAGAGAGAGACAGAGAGACAGAGAGGCGGAGCAACCAATTTAGTTATATTATCATCTATTAATGGAACAGATCAACGAATTGCATACCATTAACTTGTAGTTCTGCAAACTGAGGCCATTGCAACCTAAATGAAACACTATCATTGAGAAGTATACACCAAGCCTGTAGAATAAAGCTAGAACATGTAAATAATAAAAAAAATTCAGAGAAAATACTCAATGAATGACCACAACTATCACCAAATATAACTTCTCACAGTTAAACACTAAATATAAACAAACCTGAACATTATATTCATTATGCTGAAGTAGTTCTCTATTGGCTCTGGAAAGTTGAAAATTTTTCTCAACATTCTGAGTTGGATTTGCACTGAAACCATGGATATGGTAATATCCAAACACATGACTTAATAAACAGAAGAAGACAGGGAATATTACAACTGATTAAAATAACAGTCTCTTTGACCAAAATAGTGAGTGAGAGAGAGAGAGATACCCATCTTTTGGGATATGTGAAGCACTTAACTTCACTGCAGTTACTAGATCCACCACGGTTACCCAGTAACTGTATATTGGAATAAATGCACAAATATCAAAATTCCCTCATTCGAGAAGAAACAAAGTGAAAAACCATTGTGTAAACTTATCGACAACAACAGTTATCCCCACAATCCCCATTGAACCTATATTCCAGCCTTACATCTAAAACACTGAACAATTGGTAAAGTTACATAGCAATAACCTTCCTGAGGGATATTAAGAATCAAACACATCTTTCCAAACCAATGATATACCTTCCATTCAATGTATGAAAAAATAGGCATTTTAATTGGAACCATATATATTTTCATTTCATAATAAAGACACATTAAACCCAAACTACAAATGCACAATACATACGGATCTGCTCGTTTGAGACGACACATTTCACAGTAGAAAAGAGGCGGTGGACTGCAATCCTTTGTTTTCTCATGAATAATTACGCAACCAATATGTTGCCGGACTTGACATGTTGGATCTACACACTGGATAACATATAAATGAATTAGACAATGGCCCATAACTAACTTTCAAATAAAAATGGAGGAAATAAGTATACAACTACATGCAAGGGAAGTGATGACGCCAATTACAACAAAATAATTAAAGTAGAAATGTATTGAATAGACTGAAGTGCAAACAAGTTAAGGTTTTGGGTATTAAGAGGGCATTGCAGCTCCTACATGTGTCTGTGTCCATGTCAGTATCTCAACATAAGTGTTCCCAAAAGAATGGAATTTCTGGAAGTTGCACTCATAGTAAATTACTATATTATAACGTGCTGCAAATAGGTTGGAGAAATCATGGTGACTATAGAGCACAACGAAGAAAATGACTAGCAAAGGATATTGGGATTATTTGTTAAAACCAGATGTTCTTAACAGGCTTGTTTGGCTTCATATGAACTTTTGAAGTTCTACTCACCCTGGCTCATATCAAAGAAAATCACATAACCCCCAGCTGGAAAAATTGGCTCTATATTGGTAGGAAGAAATAGATGAAATTTTGAAGAGTGCTATTTGACTTTAACCTAAGGTATATAATCCTCAGACTAACTTCCTAGATACTTGTTACCAATTATGCCATAATCCACATACCTACCGTTTCTTCAAAAGTCTCAGTCTGTTGTATGCCAGAGAAAACTGTAGTCTTCACAAAGTTAAATATCAGACTTATGTGACAACTGCACCATGAAACCTAACAAATTCAGTCTTTCTTTCCTAAACCCTAAGAATTATAACACTGAACCTGCACATACAGACCTTATTGAACTAATTGAGAATAAGACAAATTTGTTTTCAGTATCTCCTTGGGAAATGATACCATAGATTTCAGTAAGCACCTACTTCCTCGCACTGCCCTAGAATCATCATCCTACAACTTAGATGACACCAAAGAGATTGATTGGACTGCCCACATATATTTACAATATTAGGCAAAGCAATAACCACTGAAATGTGTGATTTTGTACATGTGGATCAAAGTTCCAATATTTAAAACCTTTTGTTATACAAACATTCACATGAAAGGAGAAACATAAATAGCTTGCTTGGCATCATGACATATTGGCTCAAGCCTTCTTTATAGGCTTACTCCGTGTTCTACATTCTAACAGGTATACCACATGCTTTTATACTCTTCACATAAGCGATAGAAATTGAAATGGAGAAAAATGGAAAGAGCATATGAGCAACTCGAATTCAATTTTCAATGAATGCTTGAATGCTCCTGCATGTATACAGACCAATGAAAACAAACAGAAAAATAAATCAAGGATAGGATCTTAATTAAAGGAAATGTACAAGACCTGTATCATAGAATCAGTTGACACTGAACCTCTACAGGGGCAAGAAGTCTTCATGTCTGGACCATTCAAATTTTCCTCCTTTATAGGGGGCTTCACATTGCAACTATCTGAACCACTCTGTTCCTTTGTTGAAGAATCTGTTGACGGTGTGCTCTGCATCTTTCTGAAACAATAAAATACATATTCCAGTTCAGAATTGCAACACACTCAGGTAAGACACATTAAACGCTAACAAATGCAGCACCTGTAAGCTTCATCAATTATTTGCACTACGTTCTTCTCAATGTTTTTTTTCTTTGACAGACTGCGTGTATTGGATGCTGTACAGAATTACGGCCATATAAGAAGCGTAATCAGATTTCCAATTAAGCATACAGTACATGACAGATCAAGAGGTATGTGTCCAACTATCAGAAGTCAATCAATTTGTAGAAAAAACCCTGGCAATTGTGTTAAAACACGTACACCACACCTACACCACTTGTACTCAAGTAAATTACTGCAGTTTGCCAATAGGAACAATGTCCATTGAGAAAACAAAATATCTGGAGTGATAATGATGGTGTGGTTGAAGAACTTACTTTCTTCATCCGAAACTGATGCTAAGATTCTGTCAATTAGACCCTGCAGAGCAAAGAAATGTACAACAGCGTACCTCATATCACAAAATTTATAAGAAACAAAACCCCAACATCACTCAACAGATATGTATTAGCCACCAGGTGGTGGAAGCATTCAATTAGGGAGCATAAAAGAAAACATAGACAACTAACTAGACCGCAAAAACTCTTTCAAATAATGAGATCATAAGTGGCTAAAAGATGTCTATTGAGAGCTGCAAGCGAAAAGTAACAATGAAATCCAATACCATGAGATTCTAGACAACTCGTAATAAACATTATTCTGGAAACAAGCTTCTAAATAACTGAAAGAAAACCTACAATTGTAATTGAACTCAAATTCAAACACCCCATCGATACAAAGCAACACTACTAACCAGCACTTTTGGAACAGCTAAGCATTGTACAAACAGCTAGTAAATCTACAGCAATAAGCAACTAATGGAATGCAAGACCAGCACGGTGGCTACAATTGATCATGAATCCTTATAAACACTAGTAACTACATTCATACAGATGCCAAAAAAACATACCTGCTTCCTCCCTTGCTTGGAAAGACCCAGCTGGGTCAGAACATCCTTGAGCTCCTTAACTCGAAAAGACCCCAACTTGGTCTACAAAAACAACCAATTTCCAAATTCAGAACCCAAAAATCACAAATTACAATCCCCACATTAATAAAGCACAAAACTCAAAACACTAGAATTCACCTTGCATTGAGTCATCAAATCCACTTCCTTAGCAGCTGAATCCATTCCAGCTCCAAAAACCCAAAACAAACCTGAATACCAACAACCCACAAACTCAATCAAAAACCCAAAACCCAATAAGGATCAAAAAACCCAGAAGGGATTAAAGAACCTGCATGGGGTGGAATGCATACCCAATACGACAAGTCGGAGAATTGAGAGGTGGGTTTCACTGTGGCGCCATCATCAGTGACGTTTTCATGTTCCTTTGAGCTAAAGACTCAGACTTTGGTGAAGTCTCTGGTTTATTGTGGCAGACTTGAAGCCGGTTTATCCAATTCAGTTTCGGGAACGGCGTTAAAGTCCGGGGTTGGGTTGTCTGCTTTGGGAGGACTATGGACTTTTCGTGAGGCGGTGTGTGATTGGTTGGGGTGAGAGCTCACAGAACACGATGAGAAAGACAATAGATAGGTTTGGCGTCAGACAGATGGTTCGAGGTTTTCACTTTTGTCTTAGAAATCGGTTGGCGGCTATGGAGTCTAGGCCGTGACAGTTGCGGCTGTCATGAGACCTTCCAAGAGTCTGGTCAGTGGTCACATATACATAAGGAAGATACGATTTTATTTTTGTATTTTTTGCTAGGTATTTGTTCATTTATGGTAACTGGAGGAAACAGATATTGTTTAGAGAAAATAAAATAAATTGTCTCTAATTTACCGTCACCGATCGGTATGAATTTTACTGAAAATTGATAGTCATAATAGCTAACGAACAATATGATAAACTTTTGTAAGATCCTTTTTGTAGGTATACTTGATGAAGATTCCATAACGGGTTTTAATGTTTCAAATTCAAAATTATATAATCAAAGAAGACTCGAATTTGAAACCTCATTAAACTTTAGCATGTTGATAACTACATCATTCAAACTTGATCTAAAAAGAGTTGTCTGTTAAGTTAAGAGCAAAACTCATGTCACATATAGCTGCATTTCATTTTGATTGATAGACTGAATCAGGAGCTTTGTGATTTGGCTTGAAGTGTGAACCTTTCAAGAAACATTGTTCCTGATTAGGGACCAGGAGAGCATGGTGCTTTAAGACTAAACTACTCCTCACAAGTGATAAGTCATAGTACAGAAACTAGTATGTTTTCTTCTAATCTGTATTTCATAGTAAAATCAGCAAACAAGATTGCTACCCATCACCATTAGGAGATTCAGAAACTGAACTTGGCCTGTTTCATTGAGAAACACCACAGAAAAAATAAATGTTTTTACAATTTTGCTAAACTTACAACAACGGAATTGCAAAAAGAACAACCTAAATGCTGCCTCCCACGGCATGGCATGATCAAGAGGCCGGTTTTTTATTCTTTTTATTGGTTTTGGCAATAGCATTACAAATCTCTCTTTTTCGCTTATTGTTAGCATTGTTGATGTTATTTGTTTTGTTACCGCTGTTGTGGTTGTTGGTGTTGTCATTGTTGGTGGCGCCTAAGCTTGCCGAGCTCTTGGCCTGGACTTCTAAAGTGTCCTTCACAAAAAACTTCAACCTCCACAAGGTAGATTCAGTCTGTAAAACATGTATATAGAACACTCAGCAAACACTTGCATATAGTATAAGAACATGAAATAGGAACAAACTAGAAGTTAGGCAACAATCCATAATGAATATAAATAGTTACCTGAGCATCGATATCAAGGTCCACCTCTTCAGCAGTAGCTTGAAAACCTGGATTACTTTGTTCAACAATCTCTAGTGCCATGCTGAGATCCTCTGGGGACAGTCTGCTGAGGGCTACCCCAAGCTTTCTCTTCTCTTCAGTTGACAATTTTCTGAAACAACATAATCTAAAATAAGACAGGCTGCAGAGGCATATATATATATATATATATATATATATACACACACGTAACTCAATTCGTGCACAAGAACATATAATCACTCATTCCCTTCACATATAGATACAAGCATGCATACTGACATCACCAGATGCCTACTTGCAACATATTAGATCAAAATGTAGATGAAAAGCACTTTATTTTTTTTTGAATAGGATGAAAAGTACTTTATAATAAGATAAGATGTTACTAGATAACCTGCACTTTTGAACAACCATCTCTCGGAGTTTTTCCAAATGCATATCAACCTCATAAAGCTGAAAAGAAGACATCAGAGGGTTTAAAAACAAAGTCTACTATTTCAATTGTAATTGATATGTATCTACACAGAAGGTTTCAAATTGGTTATACACAGAAGGTTGTTTATTTCAAACGCACCTCGTTGCTTAAGTCTCTAGCCATTTTAGCATGAGCAGCCTCTTCAGCAAGTTGCATATTTAACTGTGCTTCTGCCTCTTCCTCTTCCAGCCTCTTTTCCTGCACTTATATTGCTCAGAAGTTAATGATCCAAGATGCTATAAAATCTCTCCAACACCAAATTACCAGGATTTCTGAACCTCAAATGATAAAGAAGACTATTGTGGTGGAAAGTGTAACTCATCGTAAATCATGTTGGGTTATACCTCTTCAGTAACTTTCGGTAGAAGCTGCAGCCACTTTTCCTCAAATTTTGCCATCAAAGTTTTGGCCTTGACATGAACATCGCTTCTCTCCTCATTATACTTCATCGCATTTTTGAAAACTAACCGGACATCAGAACATGTCTCACGTACATTTTTATACCCAGTACCATCTTTGGCCTCCATTTGATTTTTAATCGTACTGAAATCCATTGGCTTGTCAATGACCTAGAATGTGACATATAACAGTAAATACATTAAGTTCTTCATTACACAAAATCCATAAGATTGCATGAATATACCCTTTCTGGGAGACATGCCAAGCAGATTAAAGCAAAGCATGTGCCCAGTAACATGAATAGATGCCTACACCAATCGCAATACATGTTAGAAGATCATGAATAGACTTTACCTCATAATAATCATGTAAACCAAGACCTTCTACATCTACAGGTTTCAAAAAGGGCATTGCCGACTTGTGCTGTGTAATCTGATTACAGAGGCAAAATCTACATCAGAAAACTAACTGGGAACTTACTTATCAGTAATAACACACAAAAACACTCTAATGTTACAGCTGAACTGGATGTGTTTAAGATTATAACCACTGTGCTCCCCACATAGAATAACAGATCATTTCAACAGTACATAATACTATGCTTACAGACATGCACAAATCTAGAATCAAGCACACAGAACACATCAAGATGGCTAGTTAAGTTAATTACTTGACGCAATATCTTGCCAAACTGACGCATAAGTTCTTGCATTCTCTTTGCAGCAGCTGCCTCCCTCAATGCAGCCTCTTGTTGCTGCTTCGTCATACTCGGAACATGCTTCTCTTTATCCTTCACACCTGAACCACTCTTACTTGCATTCCCCTGCTTTTTACTCACGCTCGAGTAAAACTGCTCTATCTCATTCACTCTCTGCTCAAGCTACAAAAACCCAAAAAAAAAACGATCACCCCATTATCACTACACAAATCTCTAAACTTTCACCAAGCACTACCCTCATGATCAACCCACAATTCAGCATTCTAAGCTAAACCCAATTCAGAAAGCAATCTGATTCCAACAATTACTCATCAAACTTTAGATTATGACCACTATCTCAAAATGGGTGCACTATAGTTCATCAAGTTATGTGATACAGAGCAGAAAGACTAAAGCTTTGAATATACCTTATCAACCTGAACGAACATCTCATCAACCCGGTGCTTGAAAGACTCGGCTTCAGCACCATTGGCAGTAAAATCTAGAGTACCAACATGGCTGACAACTACAATTGGTGCCTCCATTTGATCCATCTGAAAGCAAAAGCATGAAACTTTAGGCCTTGTTTTTGACACCAACTAATTAGTACTCAAGTGCCAGAGAGTAGAATTACATGAAACAAATACGTACAAGAGAAGAATTGGGTACCAAAACGACGACGGACGATGTGAGATTGGGTTTTGAGAAGGGGAAGATGTTGGTGTGGGAAAATTTGTGCTGCGGTGTGAAGCTTTAAGAAGTTGTATAACGGCGTCGGCTTTTGTTCCAGTCCTTGTTTATTGCGAAAAATAGAAGAAATGGAAGGTTGAATAGGTTTGCGAAAAGACTAAAGTAGCCTGATCCGTACCGTCTTTCACAAGTAGGTGAATGGTTTGTGAGAAGAATTAAGATCAGTTTGAAAAAGAGTTCGTTCCTTTGTCTCCTCACTTCACTGTCTCTGTCTTTTTCATACATAGCTCCACATTTCGCTTATAATCTACCAGGTGGTTTTTCTCTCTCTGTCTTTCTATTCCATTTGTTTTCGTTCGTATGTTATTTCTGATTGTTCAGATTATTAATATTGCTGATGGTTCTGTTATGGCGTTTGCAAATTTTGTGTTCATTCATATTGGTTTAGCTCCCCAGAAAAAGAAAAGTGTTTGAATTTTAGTAAATGTTAAAGCTTTGAGGCAAAATTGGTTTGTGGATATATACTGGAAATCTTAAAACGGCTTAAAGATGGAATTTCTTTAGCTACTTTAGGGTTCTTATCAGATTTTTTGAGCACCCAGAATGGGTTTCTATGCTTCTGCTGCTTTCATGGATGTCAGCAGCTGTGGGTTTTGTATGAGTTAACCTAGCTGCAAAGCCAGATTGAAGGTTAAAGCAAGAGATGGGTTTTTGGGGTTTTAATTAGTAATGGGGTTTCTGAGAAATGAATGATGATGATTGTAGGTTAAAATGGAGAACCCAGACGCAAATCAGCTTCCTGAAGTGGATTCATTGCCAGATGGATTTGTTGACAGCTCCACAGAGCCGCTGGCTCCTGCAACTCCTACCTTAGAACAGGAGAAGGCTCCGGGCAATCATGAGGATGATAATGCCTCGGAGATGGATTGTTCCAAGGAGCCTGTGGATAAATCGGGTGCTAATGAGTTGCAAACGAGCCAGGATAGGGGAGAGAAGGCGCTCAAACTGAGAACCTTTCCTGTTCCATTATCGGAATCTGATAGTTTTGATTCTCCAGTAGAATTAGTTAAAATTCTGAATAAGGCGTCTACGGAGCAGACTGTAGAAGACTCACTAGTCATGCCTGGGATGGCTGACTCCGTGTCTGAGGCTGCAATTCAGGCATTTAATTGCAGTGAAGTAAAGGAACAAGTTGAAGCAAAATCTGAAAGTTCAGAGAGAAGTAAATATCTTTACCTTTTGACTTGTCTCTTAAAAAAACCAGCGCAAGATGTGTAGACATTAGTTTTATCACCCTAATCTTTATTGCCTTTCAGCAACTGAAGGAGGCTTGGACGCAACGACGACCAATCTAGAGGAAATATCTGCTTCAGAAACTGTTGAAAAGAACAAAAAACCAGTTAGCAAAACATACTTTTCTCTGTTTTATCATACCAATTTGTGTGTTTGTTGTTGGTCCTCCTTGCAAGCTATGCAGCATATCATATGTCTGATTTTCTGTGATGTGAATCATTTGTCAAAAGGTATATACTATAATGAATCAGCACACATATACATACATGTTGCACAAAGAAGATAGTGATATATACATACACATATGTAGTGATAGTATATGTTTGTTTATTTTACCTTTTAGTTCATAGTAAGCTAACTAAGTTTGACTAATATTGTCTCAGGATACAACTGAAACCAAACGGAAAAATCCAAAGCGGACCTTCAAATCAGAGAAGGAGTTTATAGAGTTCATGTTGAAGTATCAACAAGTTATTGCAGAGAGAGATGGAGGTATTTGAAATGGTTTTATTAATGCTTACATGCAAAATCCATAGCAAATGTATTGATCTTTACACCTTCAAATATGAGCTACTGCGGAGGAAAAAACCTTGTTGTTAGTAACTCTAAATGTTAGGTGATTGGCTTATAGTGATTTACTATAATAGAATTAGTAGTTGCAACAGAAATGGACTACTTACGGTGATCCACTATCATGTGCCACAGTTTTTCATGAAAAAGCAATTATATGTATTATTGGCTTTACCTAGAGTCTACCGTAGGGCATGAGTTGTGATACTTGTAAACATCTGTGGTAATTTCACAGGTATTAAGTAGCTGTTATTAGTGAGCAGAATATCTGTTCATACTGAGAAGAATGCATTGTGAAGTATGATTTTATCATTCTTTCTCTGAAGAAAGATATAGGGATCTGGGCAAGTGGATGTGGTCCATTTCAATTATTTTGGTTTTGTTATGATTCAGTCTCGCCTTTACTGACCATAAGTTAAGATAAATAGAAGGCATCATGCCTGATCAATTGTCTCCTTTTCTAATTATTGTTGTGTTCTATCGAATGAACACCACTTAAGGTGGCATGATAATTTTTGAAGGAGATGCTGATGATCTTGATCATCCTTCAGAAACAAATATCATTATATATTCTGAAGAAAGATATGATACAGTAACATAATTGATATTATATTATCAATATATTTTGGAGCAACATAAATGAGAGTTTTATTGATTATTTGTTTTCATCCTCTTCTGTTTTTAGCCATTGCTGTTCGAGATAAGCTTGAGTCGTTGTGTAGGGAGTTACAACGCCAGAACAAAATGCTAATGGTATGATATAATTTCCATACTGCAATTTCTCCAAAGTCCTTGTTTTCTGAAACTTTATAAACTTTATATATACTCCAGACGCGAATTATTATAGATCTCATCTATGAAACTTTATTGATTCAGTCATACTAGACAACAGGATTGTTACAACCATTCTGTGTGGAGTGACCTTACTGACCTAACTAATTGCAGACCAGAAACCAAAGTGAAAAAAGGGGCCCTCAATTTCTATACTTATCCTTTTAAATATAAGAAGAGACAGCTGAGAGAGTTTGTAATCGTTTGCTTCATTGTCCGGTTGCTCTTACATTCTGGCATAAGTTATTTTGGGGAAATGAACTATTGGGTGGTTCCACACTCCTATGTATGTTAACACTAATGACTTGTAATATGTTTCCGTTATGATGCTTAAATTATCTATAGTAAGTTATGAAAATAATCTGTACTCCTCCGGTCACCCACTGTAAAACATTAATGGTTCCTGATGATTGTAACAGGATGAATGTAGACGGGTGTCAACAGAGGGCCAAAACTTGAGATTAGAGTTATCAACCAAGTTCCAAGATGCAATAAAGGTTAGTACATGTCAATGTTCTTTTTGGGATTATTACATCATCTTTCACTCTGTTGAATTTTTTTTTCTTTTCCCTTTGACATACCAACCTGTTATTGATGATTGGAGCTTACTGCAAAAGTGAAAATTCTGATTAAACATTACCTGCATTACACGTTATTACACATGATATCTTTGAGGGTCTACACACTCCATCGATATATTCAACTTATAATTCTTTATTTAAAGAAGGAAAAAGGACAAGCTTTCTTGTTGCACTACTTTGTCTGCCATGATTATTCAGATGCTCATGAGAGCATATGCAAGCATATAGGGGTCAGTTACATAACAAGTTTACCTCTCTTTCTCTCAATTGGAACTAGTTCTGTGTTAATTTCAAACAGAGATGTGTGGTTTCAGTTTATCATACTTTTAATGCATGGTTAAATGACATTCTGACATTATCCTTATGGTTACAGGATGTGAGCAAAAAGCTAGATGAGCAGAAGGACGAATGTATCTCTCAGCTAAAGGAGAATGAAATGTAAGACCCAGATTTTCATCGGAGCTTATGCATTAACTATCTAGTTGCATAAATCTGAAGTGAAATAGCAGTCTTGTACCTTGGTCTTTAATTTGTTTCACAGAGAGCAGATATAATTAATATCAGTAACTGAGTGTTATGTAATGTTATGACATGGTCTCTCCTCTTAGTTGGCTTGGGATAACTCGATACCACTGATTTGTTTTTGGCTGTGTTCTGATGGTATCCATCGTAGATGGACTTTTACAGCGGAATCTTTAACATATGAAAATTAGTTTATTAACATTCATTTATGTTCAGGTTAAGTACCAAGCTACAGCAGCTCACCCATCAGTATGTTCATTCTGAACAGCAATATGAATCAAAGGTAAATTCTGCCTGCATAATTGACGTTGATTTACTTAGAGGGATTATTTACTTGATCATATCATTCAACATGTCTGAATTGTTTTTGTTTTGGATGAACAGATGAAACAAAAATCATTGGAGCTTCAAATTGCTGATTTGAAAATTAAGCAGCATGAAGAGAAATTAATTCAGGAACAAGCCCAGATGAAATTATATGCAGAACAGGTGTCACAGTTACTATCAACTGAAAATAACCTGCGCTTACAATTGACAGCTGATGGGGAAAAATTCCAACAATTCCAGGTAAACTTCTGTTTGTGTGTTTATTTAAACCTTTGGATCTTATTCACCTGAATCTGGCAAGTGGTTGCTTCCTAGGGACTTTTAAAATCTCTGTGCAGAAATCTTTATATAGTGAGATATGGGGAATGCTAGTCACCTAAGTCTCACCAGGATCACACTTGAATACTTCTGCAATAGCATGGAGAAAAAGAAAAATTGGGGATTTTATGATTATAATGTGACTATTATTCTCCGGTCATTTAGGTAATCTTAAGTCCTAGAGTTAACTGGGAGTTGGGCACAAAAATGGAAACTTTTTAGTTCATTAGCGGAAGTGAACTCGCCTGTTTCATTAATCGGCATTTATATGACTTGTGCTTAGATATGACTTTCGCTTCTCCCTTAATGTTTTTTTTCTTCAATAACCAATACTGAGGAGACGGCAACATACTCTTCTTCATGTTGGTTGGCTGGCAATATTGAGCATTCTTTATTACTACTGGACCTTTAACTGCTCAGAGCACGTGACTTGAGCTTCAAACAAATTCTATATCATTGTAATTGCTATATTTTGGATTTGCAGGTTGCATTGTCGAAAAGCAATGAAGTTTTCGAAACATTCAAACAGGAGATTGAAAAGGTATACACATCTATTCAAACCACATTTCATACAGGCACATATTTCCTGATCTCCTCGGTCTCAGACTCTCAATGTTACAAACATGATGTGCTCATCTTAAACTAAGCTATCTTTCTGTTTGCAATACCCCAGATGGCAAAGTCTATCAAGGACCTCAAGAAGGAAAATTTATTCTTGAAGAGCAAATGTGATAAGACAGATGTTACTCTTATAGAACTCGTAGATGAGGTATGGTTGTCTCGTCAGTCTTTCATTGGTTCGGTATATTCATAACTTGGGTATAAGCGCCCTTGGTATCAACGCTTGGAAAATAGCTCATACATTTTCTCTCTTGTCTGAGCAGCGTGAGCGGCTGAAGAAACAGTTGGAGAAAACAAAGAACCAGAAAGAGAAGCTCGAATCCTTATGCCGCTCACTTCAAGCCGAAAGGAAACAGAACTCCACCGAGAGCAACTCCTCTGATGCAGTTCCATCATGAACACCAACATAATAATGTTCAACTATGTCCCTACACTCATCTTTCCAAATGTACTCCCCATCTTATTTCATTTTGCCATTCCATGTCCACAAGAATCGCAAAAAGAGCGAGCTCATCACCAAGCACAATCCACCATCGTTTGTTTTAACCAACATTAATTTGTACTACTCATAGAAAGTAGTTTGTAACTTTGCATTTCATTCATCCCAAATCTCAAAATCAGGGTTGTTTTCGTTCACTTTTGTGACTATTAGTGATCCAAAATTCCCAGCTTTACTTGAGGACCCTCAAAAACTAGGACCTTAATTTTTGCCAAAAAAACAACTAGGACCTTGGAGCCAAAACGACGTCGTGGCTGTCTTGCACGACTATATATAAGGTTAGAGCAAGACCAAGTCTTTCTCCCCAAAATTTCAATAAAGAAAAGAAAAAGAACCCAAGTTTGGGCTAATGGCGCCAACCCAAGTAGCAATGGAGGACCAAAAACCACTACAACGAACCGGTAGCAGCACCAGTGCCAAAACCTGGGGGCACTTGGAGACCACCAAAGCGGCGGAGCCGGTGTGGCTCATGAAATGCCCGCCCAATGTCGCCAAATCGTTCAAGCCTCACTCCGCCGACGACGGCGGAGGCTCGCCGTCGGAGGCTGTTGGCTCCGGCCCGATCGCCAAGGTCATTCTCTCGCTTGACCCTCTCAACTCCAATAACGAACCCAAGGTACCACACGACGTCGTTTTCGTACATGCATTGCCGTTTCCGGTTGTGATCTGCAATCTAGGGTTTTGCTTTCCTTTTAGTTTGAGCTTTGATTTTTCTTTTAAAGTTGGAATTTAATAATTTTAGTTTTTTTTAATGTTGTTAGCGAATTTGGTTTAACATGATGAGTTGTTGAAATTTGATGCTCCACAGTTCACCATGGAACTGGCGGCAACAGAATCTGCGAATACGCTCAAGTGTTACGTTTTGGATATGTCCAGGGACTTTGTGCCAATGTCTGTGTTTTCGGAGTTGTCGGAAGGTATGATAGTTGGTTAGATGTGTGCAAATGTTGGTTAGATTACTTTGCATTTGCATTTTATCACAGCTAGTTAGCGTTTGGTCTTTTTGAGTGACTAATGCAGAAGTAATGTAGTGTTAGTATGATTAGTTTGAGCAATTGGGTTACATTCATCTGTGATATTTTTGTTAATTTTTTAACTATTGGCATGTAGGTATGTTTGTAGTTTAAGAACTCAGAATGATTTAAACTTTGGATTAGGATGCAAATCTGACCTCTTAATACTTATAAGGAGGGAGGGTTGCATCTGAGCTTTGTCAAATCTAATAGTTATAATGATGTACGGATATAAGAAGAAAGAAAATACTTATAAAAGAGGAGACTATTTCGGTTAAAGTCAGATTTTGGGGAAAGCAATTAAATGAAGATATGTGGTTTTTACTTCAGTTAAAACGGTAGATCCTTGCTCAACAGATTGTTGCAGGTTGAGTAAATAAAACAAGCATAATTGGCTTGCACGATTTTATGTTGGGATATTGTGTTTAGTGTACTGGGAAATGAAATTAATCCCCAAGTCATGGGTCAGTTGTTTTCGTTTGATTGGAATTCAAAAATTTATTGCAGCGAGTAGCTTAATAACTCATCTTTATATAGTATATGTTCTTGTTAGTTTTGGGTATGCCATCACTTTAGTGGACGTATATGCCTATAAATTTATTACTAATCAGCAGAAATGGTATGTTAACAACTAGTTTAGATTTACAGTACTTAAAGAATCATGAGCAACTATAGCTGTTCATTTTGGTAATCTCAACTGAATGTGTGAAGCTTTTTCATCACAGGAAAGTTATCTGTGGAGGGAAAAATTTTCAACAAGTTTGATATGAAACCCCATGATGAGAATCTTGAGAATTATGGGAAACTTTGCCGTGAACGAACAAAAAAGCATATGAAAAGTAGAAAGATTCAGGTTTCTCAGATTACTTTTAATACCTTTGGTAATACTACGGTTTGTAACACTAATATAATCACTAACTTGCTCTTACTTTCTTTTTGTTGTAGGTGATCGACAATGACAATGGGGCTCATATGAGGCCAATGCCAGGGATGATTGGTTTTGTGGCTCCTGAACCCAGTGTACATTGCTACCTACTTTTTGTGCTAATTCTTGAGTAAAATTGCAATGTGTGCTGCTTGCTTTCCATTGCTTACAAAGTATGCGTTAAGCACAAACTGTCTTTCAAATAGGATAAGAAGAAAGTGCCAACGAAGGGATCAGAAATGAAGAGAACAAGGAGGGACCGTGGAGAAATGGAAGATATCATGTTTAAGCTCTTTGAAAGGCAACCTAATTGGACATTAAGACAATTGATCCAAGAGACAGATCAACCCGAAGTATGTTTTCTGCTCATTTACTTTCTGCTGAACTTTTATTTCTTCCCGTTTAAAATCTTCATGTCAGATCTACTAGATGTCTGTTTGTATGCGAGTGAAATCCAAGCTTGTACAGTTATTGTGTCCACTTATGTCTTTCTCAGATTGATACACATAAGAACCGTTTCATCACTCGCATATAATATGTGCAGACCATCATACTTAACTTCTTGGACTATTGGGTTTGAATTGTTACACAGAGAAGAAGTACACCCTTTGACTGAGGAATCATATATCTAGTTATTGGTGAATTTATTTCCTATATATAATAATGAAGGGTATTGTTTATTATGAAGAGTACTATGTAGTTGGTTTTTTATGAAGATTACTATGAAGGGATGCTCTCACCTACTATGTATGGACTGTTCTTTATTTTCCGAGATGATCACGAGATATGATGCTACAACCTAGATCTTCACAGGCGAAATTAAATAACTTATACCGACTGTATTGTTTTCATTATTCACTACTTGTGCCTTTAGTAAGTTGATTGTTCTTATGATTTGACAGATTTGTTCTTGTCTTCTTGCAGCAATTTCTGAAAGACATACTTAAAGACCTCTCTGTCTACAACAACAAGGGAGCTAATCAAGGCACATATGAGCTGAAACCAGAATACAGGAGAACAAGCGAGGATGTAGCTCCCTAATAGGTTGTAAGCTATCGGTCACTATTTCAGCTTCGTACCTTTTCTCAGGCAGACTTTGTTAATGATATTTTCTAGCATCATTTGTTCTTAGACTACTAACCTCAGCACTTCTTTTTTGGCAGAATTGGAATGTGGTCATCAGTGAGAGCCAGAAGAAAATGGTATGCACTTCTCCAGTTTCTTTTTTTCTAGTTTGTAGGTCTAGGGTTTCAAAGGCCAGCAGAGGTTGCCTCTCTTGTAGTGAAAACAATGCCAAAGTAGATACCTGAATGAGAACAGTTCCTTCTCTTATCTTATTAGTGACATTGATGGCATGGCACAGCTCTCTTCCATTATCTTTTAGACGGCCAATTCCATGTTTGATATCTTCAGCAGTGACGGCCAAAGTAGTGTGTTTTTCTTTTCTTATGAACTAGTTTTCTACAGATGGATCACTCGACGAATAAATCAAAGCTCGTAAAAATTTGACTTGTCCAAGACTAAGTGCCGATTCATTACAGACAATCTTACCATAAAATCCTCTCTAAACACGTGCTAAACTGAGCACATGAACACAAAATCGTTGTCTTTTCCTGTTAGTTTTTCTTCCAAAAATAATTTAGACGGCAAGAGAAATAAATAAAAAAGGCGCGTGGCTCCCACAGCCCATTGAGCCAAGTTTCCCATTTGGAGAGCTCGAAGATCAACAGCGTGTGGTCACCACGACGTCGTTTCGCGAACCCGTCCTCTCCAGTCAATAATACCCACCCTCTCTGCTCCTCTCCTCCTCTCTGTTCCACCTAACACCAACTCATCACAATACCTTACCTTTCTTCCTCCTCTTCTCTCTCTCTCTCTCTCTCTCTCTCTCTCTCAAGGTACGATTCTCTGACATCTCCAATTCTCCGATTTAGAATCGGCACAGATCTTATTGTATTTTACCCAATCGGTAATTTTTCCGGTGATTCTGGGTTTCAGAAGCTTTGATTTGAGTTTTGTGATACATATCCAATGTCAACGCTTGTTTGATTTTGCCTTTTGTGTATATAATCCCGACGAATTTTAATCTGAATTGTAATTGTGTTGATGGTTTTGTGAGATTCAGGTATCCAAATGTTTGTGTTTACAGTCCTTTTCTCGATTTTGGAATTGTATGAGATCTTTATAGTTTTGGGTGTGGCTGGATTTGAAGTTTTACTCTTTTATGATGTGTAGGCGTGTGTCGGCCATGAGAGTGTTGTTATTGATGGTTGTTGTTCGTTTTTGTGTAGGTTGAATTTTTTTCAGAAATGGACTGTTTTTTCAAAGGTGCCAATGAGGACTTGACGCCGTCTCCGGTAGACATTCTTCGGTGTCCATTCTTGAGGAACATTAATGAGCCCACCAATTTTTCCTTCTCCTCCATGTCTTCCATGGCTTTCCCTATGCCGGTGAGTTATTTCATCCTGCTGATGTACATTGCTTGCTATGTTACTGTAAGGGTACTTTCGGTAGTTATTATTAGCACACACTTAGAGCTGTTTCTTGAGAATCTGGGTTGGGCAACTAGTTAAACCCGGTCTCCCTTTTGACCTTAAACTTGGAAATAGTTAGGTTGTGTAAGTGAGGCCGACATGTTGTTTTGGTGGCTGCAGTCTTTCAGTGAAAGTTTAGCATTTGTTATACTTAAGTTGAAGTTCAGGCATTTTAATACTGCTGTCTGATTTTCTTGATCAGGTACGTGCTGCCAGCAAAGGTCCAATTTTTGAGGATGGTCCCAATTTTGACATGGCATTTAAGCTTTTCCATGGGAGTGATGGAGTAGTCCCTCTCTCTGGACGTTCATATGAGAAAGTTGAGAAAGTTGAGCAACAACAAGCCCCATTCATGTTTAATCCATTAGCTGCAAGGGCAGCTACTATCAGCCTGTCATCCTTTGGACCTGGAGGACCCTTCGGTTTTGATGCATTTTCTGAGAAGTGGAAGAAAATGCAAAAGAAGTCCAATTCCTTGAAAAAAGGGTCTTCTTCAAAGGTAAAGTGATTGTTGCTTCATAGTATGAATTTCCCAGCATATTGAGCAATTGGAATATCGTTATACAGCTTTTTAATTTAATGTTGTTTGTAGAATCTGTTTTGGTGGTCTACTTACCAATATAGCATTTGATGTTTCAGGGAGGGAACTCTAATCATGAGGCAGCAAGTAATGAGTGGCTACAAAGTGGAAACTGTCCGATTGCAAAATCATTCCGTGCTGTTAGTGGTGTCGTTCCACTTGTGGCAAAGGCTTTGCAGCTCCCTCCAGGCATGAAAGTTAAGTGCCCATCAGCAATAGTTGCAGCTCGAGCAGCTCTGTCAAAAACTGCATTTGCAAAGAACCTCCGCCCACAACCCCTGCCTGCAAAAGTGCTTGTGATTGGAGCACTGGGAATGGCGGCCAATGTTCCATTAGGGATATGGAGAGAGCACACCAAGAAATTTTCTCCATCTTGGTTTGCTGCTGTGCATGCAGCTGTTCCATTCATAGCCGTACTTCGAAAGTCTGTGTTGATGCCTAAGTCAGCTATGGCGTTTACCATTGCAGCTTCTATATTAGGACAGGTGATTGGGTCCAGAGCAGAGCGCTACCGTCTGAAGGCAAAGGCAGCTAAAAACTTGGCTTTCACTGACACCTCTGAACAGATCACGAAGCCTGAAATCTCTGTTGGTGGGATGAAAAGCCAGTTCCAGGTGGTTGAAGCGAAACCTGGGCATTGCACTGAGATTGAGGAGTGGAACTCAGTTGCTCTGCAGGTCTCACGCCCTTCTTCATCGACCGATGTGTTCTGCTAATTTGTTTGATTATTGATGGCCTTGATATCCATCATTCCCTTTATGTTATCACAGGGTTGTAATTCTCTGTACTAGTCAAGCGGAATCATTTGTGCCTCTAGACACTGCCCTTGTCCGTAAAAAGAATCTGAGTGAATAAAAATGTATTACAACGATTTTTCTATCAATGTTTTCTTCATTTTTTACCGTCAGGGAATTGTTCTAAAGTTCTTGCGCATTTTGAGCATGTATTCATCACCTTCCATACCTTCCAGGCTTCCACTCTAGGAAGTCTTCAATTCTGGACACATGTTCATTTCAGGAATGTTGTTACACGATTCTATACTAACAATCGATGCAGTTTAACACTACAGCACATGCAAATTCGAGATCATGTCCAACGATTCCATACAAAACATACGTGAAGCTGAACATGATAAGTCATTCGGGTTACGTTAACAAATTACCACCAAATCATTATTTATACTATTCTAGTTACGTTAGCAAGTAATACACCACCAAGTCATTATTCAGTATTCGGACTGAGGTACACATAAGTATCGCTGTAAAAGGAGACTAATCTCCCATCGACGCACCAAAAATTACTTTTTACTAGTTTACCATTGGTTTACTATCCCATAGACCAATAAATACGCCCCTTCCTTTCATGGCGGTAAAAATAAACCATCAAAACTCGTAGTCAGTTTCATTGCAACAAATTTTTGAATCAGTTGGGAGAATCGGACACCGCCCCTCCTGAAACGACGTCGGACCTCCGCGCCGGAACGCCGCTCCAATATTCAATGTCAATGTCGACCTCATCGCTCTCAACTCAAACGTTCGGTTTGCCGTGGCCCGATCTCAACGACGGCTTGTCATACAACGACGTCGTCAAATCCTCCGATTCCGGTACTCTCTTTCTCTCTTCTTCTTCTTCGTTTGCTCATTAAGCTCAATCGCTTGGCATCGGTGATCTTAAATTGTGTGAATTTACAGAATTGACACTGATCGAGTTCTACTCCAGCAAGTACAAGAGCTCAGCTCCGTTGCAAGGGTAAGAAGTTCATCTTTTCTTAATGAATCTCTGCTGATTATTGCTTCGGATTCATTTGCTTGAGCAATTTAGGTTGAATTTGTACTGAAAATTGAGCAGTTGGTTGCAGAGAATCCGAAACGGACAGGTTCGAATGCTTTTCGAAATCGTGGAGAGTTTGTAGTGAGAAATGAGAGTTTGCTTTGGAAATTTTACAGCATTGATTTGGTTGTGTACAGATAACAGTTGATGGAGAAGTTGTTAGAGATTCGGATACGATTCTCAGGTGTTAAATTTTGTAGATATACTATTGTATCAAATGCTGTGTCTGGTCTTTGTGCTTCAAAGGAAGATTCTTATGTGTTTTTTTTGTTGATGTCATGCATTTGGTTAGGGTTGGTTCGGAATTGGTATATCATAGGCTTCCGTGGGGAGAGCCGGATGCGCCATTCTTGCTTGACGTTTTGTATGAGGATGATGAAATGGTGAGTGTTTCAAACGGTTACAGTTTGCTTCTTTGATAATGAATGATGCTAAACACCTAGGATAAGTAATAGTGTGAAGTAACTCATGTGATGACAATTGCTAATTGGAAGCACGGTATTTCTGCACTGAAAGAGATTTAAGCGACTGTTATCATTGTGTTTGGTGTTGTGTATAAATGTAATCATGTAAAGATATGTCTTTGTTTGGCTGAATGCTTCAAATAACTATATATCTTAATGTATTGTAGTTGATTTTGGATAATATCCGAGAACATAACTAAATAGAATCTGATGAAATCTTGCTGCATTGCCACCTGAGCATTGCCTTGGAGTTAAAGGGATGAGGTGGGTTGGGGTGAGGTAGGTCCTTGGTCGAAATTTATCTCAGCAAAGCAGATTAGTATTTCATATTGATCTGGTTCCTAAGAGCCAACAACAGAAAGAGAATAAGATTCTTAGGATAAGTTTTCTTCTCAAACAATATATTAGCAACCGTATAAGGCATTGAAATTACCTGTGATTTCTCTGGGATAGAATGTGGTTAGTATTGTTAAATTTTATCCATTTTGATGGTGAGTCTGCTTGACATGACGTTGCAAACATGTCTTCAGATTGCTTTGAATAAGCCGGGCGGGCTGCAAGTTTTACCTGGAGGTCTTTTCCAGCAACGGACAGTTCTAACACAGCTCCTATGGCGGGAATCTCAGAAATTCGATCACTTAGCATGCCAAAAATCACATCTTGTTCCTGTTCATCGCCTAGGAAGGGGGACTTCAGGTAGCACATAGTTTCAAGCTGACCAAAATGCTTATCTTTTTTTTTTCTTTTTTTTCTTTTTAAGTGTGCTGAGCTTTTTTATCCATGGCTCTGGCCATGAGAGAAATTTGAATACCCACTCTATCTGGCTATTTGAACTTACAACCTATGCTAATCAAGAACTTCTGATATCTTCATAATTAGAGATTTTATGTGCATGGGAACATAGGGAATAAAAACACATGATTGTTTTATCAGTTTGTGTCACGAAGCTTCATTGTAGAAGGTGATGCACATGGTATGTAAGTTGGGTATCTTTTCTTTTTTTGTTGTTGTTTTGATTTTGTTGCAAATATACTTTTCAGTGCCAAATTGTACCATGTAAAATGAATGGTTTAGTGATATTTACTACATCTCTCGTAAAGTCAACAAAGAACCACAAGATCCTTTTATTCAATTATATTCCTCACTTTCCAGTTTTACTAATCTAGATAATCTTCCTACTGTTGGGTTGCTGACAATAATCGTTGTATTGCTTGATTGTTCTTTGATTAACTGGTCTAAAATTGTTGTAGGAATACTGCTATGTGCAAAGACGAAGCATGCCAAAACTCAACTTGCCGCATATTTTGCTGATGGGACATCCCACATTGGAGATGACAGGTTACAGCAATGACATGTTCAATCTCGCTTGAACCTGGTTTTAGTTATTTTATGATTTTATCTTTATTATGTGGTCAATAATCATGATAAGTAAGATGATTCTGGATTGTTGTCTTAGTGTTATTTCATTCCCATTATTTGCAATGACCTGATAAGGAAAATTAACAATGTAGCACCACCAACACGAAGCTGCATACAACAAGGAAAATCACAAAGATATACCGGGCACTAGTAACTGGGATAATTTGTGAGGATGAGGTAATAATATCTCTTGAGACTCTGAAGTTTTTGTTTGACTATGTCTTCATAAGCAATCTTAACGTTGGTATCTCAGAGACCATTTCTGTCCCACTGTTTGTTTAGCTTCTTTGATGTAAGCTGTGGTCTTCAAGTACTCAACTGGGAAAGTTATCTTAACTTCTAATTCTATGTTGTATTCATCTTGCCAATTTCCACCCATGAATCTTAACATCCTACAGTTATGCATATATATAATCACAGATATGTACATATACATTACAGTTTGACATCTAGGAAATATAGATTATGGTGTCAACTGTTTGTTTAGTCCGAACTTTAGGACCAACGTCGTTGTCAATTGTTTATGCTGTCTTCTTTCCTTATTGCAATTATTTATGCAACTGATTGTGGGTTGTGAAAATACTACAGGTGATTGTCAAGCAGCCAATTGGAACTGTGCGATATCCTGGTGTGGCTAAAGGGCTGTATGTTGCTTCTCCGACAGGTTTATCACATCTCTCATCTGTAGAGTAGCTTATATTTCTCTAAGACACATCCTGTTGTTCATCATTATTTTAAAGGATAGCCAGAGATCATTTTATCTTGCCACTGTTTTCTTGCACCACTGACCAGTCACCATCTTTACTGAGTTCTTGATTTTTATCAACTCATCTTTGGGAAATGCCATTTCATCAAACAATCTTATACCCCATCATGCTTACCCTTTTGTTATATATTTCTTACTTCACCAGGAAAACCAGCTCCCAGGAAAACCAGCTCTGAGCAAAGTAGAAGTTCTTGACAGGGACATACAGAAAAACCACACAATTGTACAGGTATACAAATTTTTACCAAATTAAAACATAAGAATATACTAGACAAAAGGACTTAAACTTCCATATCTTCTCTGTTGTCTCTCTGCTTTGTTTCTTGAATACAGACTTTAGTGTTTGCAATACCAATCTTGATATTCTATTTGACATCCTTCCAAAGGAACGTCTTCAATCTAATGTTACAAGTGCAATACAAAGATACATGAAGTTCATGAGGGGCTTAAAGTCACGTTAGTTTTAGTTCTACTTTTTGGTTTTGAAGTCCTTACATTAGCATATTGGTAATTTAACAGGTTGAGATTCAGTCAGGGAGACCGCATCAAATTCGCATTCATCTTTCTTTCATAGGACATCCCTTGCTAGGTAAACTTTTTCATGCGCAGTCATAGGTCAGGTGTCCTCCCAATCATGCTTCTCAAGAGACTCGTGAAATCCTAAGTTAAGTTCAAAGAGCAGTACAAGTTATTTGAGACTTACCTATTGCCTTTTAACAGGAGATCCTCTATATGTTGCTGGTGGACAACCCAAGTGCTTGGGATCTGACTTAGTTGATGAAAGTTTTGCAGATGACGGGTATGGATATAGTTTTACTGATAAACCAGATTTTCCTGTTGTTACTGTCCTATTGTTGATTTGATAGTGACGTATATTTTACATTGTTTGGTAGAGAATGATAGTCACCTAGAACACTGGTATTTTAGTCATTCCCAAGTTCTAAGATTGCTGTCATCATAAGATGTTCTTTACTTAATGGATTCTGTAGTTATTGGCTGTTTCTCGGACTTAATAGTCTAAACTGGTTGTTAATGAGACTTAGGTTTCATAGTGGTGCTTCATTAAACATGCATAAACTAAATATTCACGTCAAAGCACTCTGTGTCATAAGCCTTTACCCCATCTTGTGGAATGGAACAGATGAAAATGAGATAAGAAAATGAAGCAATGACTCCCAGTTTGATTTGTTCTTCAAGTTGCATCTTCTTTTACATTTCATACAGAGGGTTCAAGAGGCCTACAAAGCCTGTTCCTGGAGATTGTGGTTATAACCTGCATGCTCACCAAGTGGTACTCCCTCACCCATCATCCAATGAGGTAATTGATTATAGCATTCACTTACCGAGTCGAGGCCAAATCTCATTTACTATTGATAACACTTCCAAGTTATCACAAACAAACGTCCCTGTGAAATAGCTATTTGTTTCGAAAAGATATCATTTTGGTTAGGAGATTCGTTTTAGAGTACGACATTCATCATTATGGAATTCTCATGTTATCTCAGGTAATCAAAATCACAGCACCTCTCGCACTTGTCCTTCGGACTCGAGAAGAGATCGAAGAACGTAGTCAGTAGCACTACCAAGAGCGTTAAGTGTGATGCTTACAGTAGGAAACAAAACAATGATTTATTTTCACCACTAGGGCAAAAGCCATTGAGGAATCATTGATACTCCAATCTCTGTATATTAAACCTGGATTTCTGCCCTGAAACTAGTGAATCGAGAAAGATTTGTTACGCACAATAAATCTTTGCTACAAGGAACAGATAGAGATTTAGAATTTTGAATAGGAAATATGAGAGTAGCCAGTTCAAATATGCAACTGTGGAGGTAGAGACAAAAGACACCAGGTAAGAGCTCATAAACTGAATAATCTTCCCAACTTCAGCTTCTGCAGTTTATTTTTCTGTATTTTGATAAAATACAACAAATACAAAGCCAATATTACAAGCACCTAAAGCATTTTACCAAAAAACTGCCCTACCTTGTCACTAAATGAACAAAACGCAAAAACTATTATACAGGATGCAGCAAATAAAGGAATTTGCTGCCGAGGACCTGTTTCTCAAGGCCCTCAGGCACATTTACTACCTCCCTATGTCACCCTTACCCCTCCATGACTCCTCCTCCCTGATGATCCCCTGCGCTCCATACTGTTCCGTTTTAGCATAGTGCATTCTTATGGCAGCCACAGGATCTGAAACACCTGTGCATGGCCCTCCTACCATAATTCCTCCTCTCCCTATGACATTCACTCCATTCATTCCAACAATACCCCTTCCTTGCTGCTGCAAACTCGACACAGATTCAAACCCATTACGTCTCGAAACATCAAATGTCTCTTGCCTCTGCTTCACATCCACTGAAAATGGTGGCACTTTAGCACCACCATCACGATGCCTACTGAACACCTGATGATAATCAACAATTCCGCTACCGCTGCTGCTGCTGCTGCTGCTAATTTCCCTTGAAGGAAAAACTGAAGCACCATTTACATGGCCATCGTTCCTAACAACTGCCAATGGTTGCTGTTCCAATTTGGAAGAGGACGCAGGGAAGTTTCCAAAAGCTGCAGGGTACTTGGCAAGTAAAAGAGCCGAATCAGGGAAAGATGGATGCCCATTTTGTACTTTGTTCCCTTCCCAAAAGCTATAATTCCTCCTCGGAACATTCTTGATGCCCGCATAATTACTACCATCAAACTTCAGGACACCAGAGTTTCCATCTAAGTTATGATGCCCACCGAATTTTAAGTTAGCTGACTTGTTGCTTAAATTATGGGTATGGGACCCCTTTTCTTCATTCTCATGGATACTGGAACCAGACTCGGAGGTACTGGTGAGTATCTTACCAAACAGTTTCACATCACCATTCCTGCTCGGTTTATCCGTATCAGACGAACTCCATGAGTGTGCTTTCGTATTATCAGACCGACGCTCTATCTTTTGATGCACAAGTGGAAAATCAACCTGAGAACTTCGGGGTTTGCAGTTACCAAACTGAAGAATGCAATCCTTTGGCTTATGCCCAGTCAGATCCCCATCTGGCTTTGAAAGGTGTTTTACTTCAGATAAGTTACCACAATTGGTGTGCCCATTGATCTCTTTCCCCATCGCCAAATGCAATGGATAACCCTTGAGAACATGGGCTGGATCAACATTTCTCAATACTGGAAGACCTGGCAAGTGCTTGTGAACATCATCTCCACGAATAGATGAGGACTGCTTATCTCGATCCTCCTGCTTTGCTGTTGTTGAGGACAGCCTATCTTGGTTAATGGATTTCCCGTGTTCAACCACAGCAGAATTTTCCGGCACAGAAATTGCAGTAGCAAGAAGATTCTCATGTAGCAACGAATTAACAAGCGACTTTTGCATAGAATTGAACTCAACTGACACTTGCTGCAGGCACTCAGCAGCCAAACCTGAACAGGAACCTTCAGCAGCCATGTCAGAAGCACTGCCACTAGAATTAGAATCATGGACCGAAACTTGTAAGCCACATCCACTTGTATCTGTATTGCATCTTTCATCTTGTCCCTCCAATTTAGGTAGGTTGGAGCTCATTCCCTCACCAATGACCGACTCTGCAACCAAACTTCCCTTTTCAGCCACATTATCAATCACAGCATCCACATCAGCAGAAAATGCTTCACTTCTTTGGGCAGGCACCGACTCAGACAGTCTGTCAGCAACATCCATGATGTTGGTGAGATCATCAAAAACTAGCTTCGGCCTATCTTCCATCTCGAGTGCGTCAGAAGATCTGAGAGCCTTTTTATCTAGAAGGTCAACTTCACCCTTCACATTGTTTTCCACTGATCCAAGTGGATCACATTGCAAATTCATGGTCTTTTCATGATCCATGTCCATAACAGACAATGGCAAGTTCTCATTCGTATCACAACCGGACTTGTCACTTGAAGTACCAGAACCAGCTTCCACGACACAGGCATCTTCAGTATCACTCTCACCTCCATTAGCATCGTCAACAATAGAAGCTCCTTCATTTCCACGCCGAGGATGTACCAAATCAAGCCCAAGGCACTTTCGAGCCTTACTAAAGAAAACCTTGCATTGATTCTGGGACCTCGTTCTCACACATCGTGAGATCATAGCGAAGTCCTTGCCATGGGATGACACTGCCCGTATAAAGCTAGACTTCTCCTCGTCTGTCCAATCAGTAGGATCCATTTCACCACAACTGTCATCTGAACATGTCTCATCATCAACAGTTTGCAAAACATCAGGCGTCAAAGGTCGTCTTGCTTGTGAATCAACTTTCTGGCACTTCCATTCCCAGCAACCGTCACCAGGATCAATGGAACTAGTAATGCAAGAACTGACTGCCTCGGAAGAAAGAGATCCACAAATACCTGCCAAAACATCAGCAGCCGCTGTTTCTCTCTCATCCCCAATAACATCAAAACTGCACGACCTTTCAACAGTTGCACCATCACCCTGGGATGTCTTCATATTTTTGTAACCTCCGAAGATAAAACGGCCAGTCCGATTTCTTGTACTGCCATCAGCCTGAGCTGCCATCACAGAAGCAGCACCAAGAATATCAAGGGAAGCAGCATTCACCTCACGATTCCACTTTGTCCCAGGGTTAATCATGTAGGTATTGGCAGCGGACTTTCCTAGTTTAGAGGTATCAGGCTTCTTCTTTGTTTTCTGAAAAGCAGCAGATTTGTGATGCTTGTAGTAGAACTCAACACAGTCAGCAGTTGTCTTGTGATCAAAAAAGGAGGCAATCTTTTTAAAATCTTTCCCAAAGACCGCCAACTTTTCAATGAAAGCTTCTTTTTCTTCAGGTGTCCAAGGGTTAATCAAAGCCCTCTCCTTCTCAACAGCACAGGGATCTTCAATTAAGCCATTACTAGAAACAAACCTTGTCACAATCTTCTCCTTCTTGTCCAGAATTAAAGCTGGCATCTTCAATGAATTCCTATAAAGCTTGACTTGAGAATCACAGAGCACCTTGTTAGCAAACTTCTCGACCTCTTTAGTAGGAACCAGGCTCAAATTTCCTGCAGCATAAAAAAAAATCAATATTTTGTGCAAAAAGTGTCTCATTAATCACAAAAACCATGGAAACACTTATCCACGATCAGTTGTAGTAATACAGAGAATAAAACAAAAGACCATAACGGCAAAGAACAAAGCTAACTCAAGCCATAGACAGTGCGTGATCATCAATGTATCACCATTCAACATAACCAGGCAATATGAATCACCAAAGGTTTATTTAAAGAACCATCAAGGGCCATTCAATTACTCCCACACTAACAAGTAAAACACTAACATCCGATGAGAAATAACACTAGCCAAAAACCAGACAAATCAGAAATAATTTTTGGTATGATTACAGGTGACAGAATATTCACTAGACCGACATCATCCAGACATTGTAAACCACAGCATTGACATATCACTAAATCTTTCACATTGCGTATTCAAGCTTATGAGCAAAAAAAAAGATAAAAGAATCACACAAATCTTACCAACAGATTATAATTTTTCTCTATCTTTCTTCTGTCCCTAAATGACTAACTGACACCCAGCCAACATGCATAGGTATATCTGCCAGCCCATTATATCATCTTTTGATCGACCGGTGTTGTTATAGAGCCTCAATCAAGTTTGTATATACCCAGATTCATACCACTGGTACATTACCGTTGCTCCTTGGCCACACTTCTGTCCAAACAATGTCCAACTAACCTACCTCAAACCTAGAATGCAAATTACTAATAGAACAGGACGTCTATCTTGTAACGATGAGCTTAAAATAGAAGTAAAATATCTCGTACACCATTCACCGTAGCCCTAGACCTAGTTATCTAACCTTCAAAAGATGAGAAACTAGGGTCAACACAAATGAACTTGCCACCTAGACAACCAAACTGTCTTGAAAGATACTGGGTTAAGGATTGAGTAAAAATTGGTTTACGCAGAAAGGACTAGGGCATATTTCTCTACTATGGTCAGTCTTACTTCTGGCTCTTCCCATTTAGATACCAGTAGAGCATTACCAAACTTGATTCCATTTTATCCCTTAACCAGCATAGGTCAAATGCTCAACTCTAGGGATTTCACTGAACAAACATGCAAGCATCTGTGTACAAAATGTTGCAAAATGTATAATTTCAAACATATGTAACAATTAATCTAAAGCACATGAATTGACTGCCCCTATTCGCAGATAAAATTTATGAATTGACTTGCCCCCTATTCATAGATATGATTAATGTGAAAAGTTCCATATGTGGTTTATGTGAAGAGTGGAATTCAATTACTTTTCATCGTTTTAATAACAGCACAGAAAGAATATTTAAAGCCTCAATAATATAAGGTAGAATAAAACACTTGCAGAAATAAAGAAAGGAAACTGATGCTTACCAGGTGTAGAAAAACGAGAGTGAATGGAAGAGCGATGCTTTTGGTACCCATTACTCGAATTCCGCAATCCTAAATCATATTTTTTGTGAGATTTTGGACGATACTTTCGCTCTGAAAGCAAACGGACATCTTCCTTCCACAACTGCTGATGGGCCTTATATTTTAGAGTTATGACTCTCTCCATAAACCTTAAATGCTGCTTCCTTGCTTTGAACTTCTCTTTGAGCAATGAATCATTCTTCCATGAAGAGGAAATACCCAGTCCCGAAATATTAACTTTACAGTTATCTTTGGGCAACAGCTTATTAAATATGTCAGACACTCTACTAGCAGTTTCTTTATTGGAAGAAAATATAGAATCACATAATGTATCTACCACACTGGCACAAATACCCAAGCCATTCGACACAGGTGTAACTATCTCGCGTCCACTATTTCCACACACAGATGGGTCACTTTTTTCTTCATCTTTACCAGATGTTAAGCATTCTGCTTCCCTTTCAACCGTTTGAACTAGATCCTGGTTCTCAGCACAACCACTTGAATTCCCAGATGAAGCCACATTCAACAAAGGTAATCGATCAACAAATTTTGACGTTGCAGTTCCAGGACTATCCATATCTTGATCCTTAAGACCACAGGACTCTCCCTGTTCTCCATTACCAAGAGCCAACTTCTCTAGATCCGTATCCCCGGAAGAACATACAAGCAAAGGAGCAGGTCTGGTGACCAAATTTATGGCAGTAGCCTGTTCTTTGCCAGATGCATCACTGCCCTCAACGGGCAAAGAACTGGAAGCTGCTGGACATTGACAGGTGTCCCTAGAATCAGAGTTCAACATCTTCAGTTCGTTTTCAAGCAAATCAATTTCTGACTCAGTCACCTCCAATACTTTTGAAATATCACCTTTCCATATAAGCAACTTGTTCATTGCAGTATGTCTCACTGTACTACAATCCATGGGACTTGGATCATCAGACTGGAGCAATTCATGTAATGATGAGCTAACATTAGCTAGGGAGTTATAATCCAGCTTTTCTATGTTGAATGAAAATCCTTCTTGATGACTCTGAAACTCCGGACCAGGAGAACGATATAAATTAATATCATTATCAACACCGGCTGCCTTGCCAAATGATTTCTCTTCAACACCTGTTTGAACAAAGAAAATTTTATTATAATGGTAACTGTCTGAGAATAGCAGATACAAAAGGGACACTATTCTGTCACAACTATATGAAACAACAATAATGACAAGACCTGGCAATGCATGTTACAAAATTTCAATGTCAAGCTCCAATGTAGCCATCACGTGGACTTCATATTAATATATTTACATGCATATATCGTGTGTGAGCACATTTAAGTGTGTAAGAGCCAAATAAGTCAAACTTTATCGGTCTCCAGCCACTCTTCATACCAACAAACCAACAAGTTGATGACCATGAGTAAACAATGGACCAACAGAAAAACTTCCCATAACAGTCAGGGAGACAATTTCATCTCTCAACTCAGGTAACCAACATCTAAATCACAAGCATCTTATATTGTATTTCACTTAAATTCCATTGAATAGAAAGCAATAACTAAATAGCAACATCATAATTTGAATGGAAGATCCCAATCTCATTGATTATCAATTCCATCATTTCCATGTCCAATCAGATAGTAAGAAGAGCAGAATCATACCTGGAGAGGAACTGCAAGCAACAGAGGATGGAGTTGCAGGAGATGCACAATCCGTAAGCACCATAAGTGTGGGGCTTTTATCAGCCAAGTGTGGACTCACATACTGCACAGGTTCCACATTACCAACATGACAGACATCCCCATCCTTGTTCATGACAACATCAGCTGGGTCAACTTTCTTTTTCTCATACTTTGCCAGTCCCTCACCCCATCCAAGGCGTGGCTTCTTCCAAGAAGTAGTCTCCTCTGACGGTGCAGCAGATGTCACACAGGCAGTGGCATCCCCTGAAGGAGACTGCAGCGGAGTTACATTTTTTGGCTGTGACTCACCCTTTGCATCATTGGCATCTATAGCCCCAATGCTCTTCGAACTGCTTGAGTGGCTGAAACCCGACCCACGTGAAGACATGCTTCCAGAACGAGACCATTTAAGAGGCCTCCAATCCATTGAGCCCAGAGAATTATCTCTATCACATTTCTGGCCAGCACCTAGACCATTGGAACCACCCATCCTATCAAGATGGTCTTTCAACTGAATCTGTTCCCATGTGCTCCCAAAGTCAGAATGCGGATTAGATGAGTATGTCATATTATCATCCTGAGGTCTTTGTTCATTATTCATATCATTTGGCCTCCCAGGCGTGTGGGGAGATAGACTACTGGTTTCCCAAGCATGCTCTTTACAGTCCCTCTGGTTATACGACCCTCTATTATCCCTACCATTCCTGCCATACCGTCCTTCTCCACGTGAAAACAACGGCCGGAAACCCTCATCATCTAGCATCTTTTCACTGGACCGAGAGGGCACATACCCGTGACCAGAATCATCCGAAAATAGGTGCCAGCTACCCTGTTTAGCATGACCTTCAGAAGATAATTAAACCAAAAAAAAAGGTAAGAAAAACATCAAAAAGTCAAATATATACTTATCCGAACTACTTTCCCAGGAAAAAAAAAACAACAGAATGAAACTATACACCACTCAATCCCAGATCCCCAAATTTGTAGATCTAAACATACTCATGAAAACCCTATCTAATTAATTCCACCAAATACACTAACAAATACCCCGTCGATAATCAGCAGGGCAGAGTCGAAAGGAAAAACCCATAAAACCATAGATGGTGGAAACAACGCCGGTTAATTTTGAGCTCCGGCAGACGCATAAAACCCAAACCAATCCGAAAACAACATCCCCAAATCACTGCCAGCTAACCCTAATCGAAAAAAGCAGCAGAAACCTAAATTTGAGAGAAGAAACAAACATACCTGGCTGGGGTCTCCGAAACTCGGTCGAAGACGACCACCGGTTGAAGTCCCGGGGCGCGTGATGAGGCGCGTCCCTCCATCTCGCAACCGGCCCAAGCGACTCCGAGCGCTCGTGCTTCCTCTCCTTGAAGAAGTCCTTCCGATCCCACGACAATGGTTCTGGCGGCATCAAAACCAACCCAATTGCATGGGCAGCCTCACCCCCTCCCTATACCTAAATCCCAAACCACCACCACCGCAACCGCCGCCTTGTTATCTCTCCCTACACCCAATCAGACCTATTATCAATCCCCAATCCAAACCAAGCCCGCCGCACCAATAAGAGTAGAGGGAACCAAAGACAACGGAGGATAACGAAACCCTTACCTTACCTTACCGTCACCGCAGTGGGCGCCGCCGTCTAGGGTTGCGGACGCAGATCCAGGACGAGCTTGGTGAGATTCTTCTTCTGCTTCTTAATCTAATCTAGGGCTTGTAGGGTTTGTTCTTCTTCTTCTTTCTTTCTTCTTGTTCTGGATTTTTCTCTTCAGAAAATCTGAGAAACAGAGATAAGGGACAAAGCGAGAGCCTTGAGAAAGAGAGAGAGAGAGAGAGAGACTGGGTTACGGATCTCCACTCCCTCTTATTCATTCTATTTCAATCTCCCTCTTGCGTCCGTATTTTTATTTATTTATCTTAAATTATAGAATTATTTATTTTTTAAATTTGGCCTCGATTTTTCTCTATCCTCTCATTATGCCACTAATCAACTTTTTCTTTTTTTCACTTTGGGGGGTGTGTCCGCATCGTAAAAGCCAAAAGTACCCCTGGTTTTGGGGATTATTTACGGCAGAAAAAAGGGCCCGCTAACAGGGGATTTTGGGATGTGAAAGGACGAGATTGGCCTTGTCAGTGTATGAGTCAGACGAGATCTGGGTGAGGTTTGACTTTGTTGCTGATGATGATCTTGGCAATTTAATTTATTTATTTTGAGAGTTTTTCTATGTTATCATTCTTGTGAACGTGGGAATATGCATTCGGTGGAAATTGAAAGTTGTATCTTATCCTTGGTTTTAATTTCTAGTTTAATTATCTTTTTTCATTATTGCAACCCAAATCAAAAATTACCTTAATTAAAAAAATTAATCGATCGATTTTAACAACAATTAAGATCTTTCTACCAACCCATCTGATTAACTAATTTATTAAGACTTACATAAGAGTCTTATACGTATTCAAAAAAAAAATAAAAGTCTAGTCCTATGAGTTACTGAAAAATAATAAGTTAGAAAGCTATCCAATTCTTATTCTCGTTTAAAAAATTATTGTGACTTAAGTCAGTGATTAAAAATTAAAATAACTCTGAATGTTAAACCTCTCTCGTATTAAAAGCTACACACCGTTATGCAGTTGAATGTGTTGCAGCAACCCTTCTCAAGCAGTCATATATAAATTCAGATACATATAGATACATCTCGTAAGATAGGTAGACATTTGAGTCTAACAAAATTCATTTAAACCGCATCAATGCATATTCTCATACTAGAGTTGTACGCAGTTTGAATGATGTAATTCATTATCTATCACGTACTAGCTATTGAAAACTAATTTTGATATACGATAACGTTCTGTGCGATGAACTATTACATTAAGCAATCATGAAAAACCTCCTACAAGTTAAAAACCAACCTTCCCTTTAAGTGAATAGTCACTGCTAGAAGTATAAGAACAACAAAGTAGAGTATCTATCGCAATGAAGCAAGCAAGATATAACTTATCAAACCCTCCAGGAATAAGAAGGCAACGTCGAGCTTTCCCCTTCTTCTAGCTCCTGTAAAACCAACATCGAGTTCTTTCTCTGTTTCTCGCGCATCTTCTGCTAACCCCTTAATCTGCCCTTGTCAGCCATCATAGGCTTCAAGTCTCACCTGCAAGCTTCTCGCTTTGTTCTTCAAATTAAGTTCATCAAACCAATATTTGCCTGATCGAGCTAGCCAAGGTTCAAGTTGATCGAGACAAATTTAGGCTTTTGATTGAGTGTGGTGTTCTTGGCTCGATCAATTTGTTGGGTCACTTGGGTGGCCATGGCATGGTGGAGTTCTTGGGTTGAGGAATAGAGGGTTGGTTCTTCTTCTGCAAGCGGAGAGTCATATGATGATAGATTTTTTGGAAGTACCTGTCAGCCAATAGTTCTACCCGAAGAAAATTCTCGAATATTTTACAATATGATCTACTACTTTGCCGTCAAAAGGATATACATGACTTTTCAATTACACGATTATTATTTTCTTTAGAAAAAACAAAGTAAAATGACAGCGATGGTAAAAAAATTAGCATGATGAAGAGAGGGGCTTCAAAGATGAAAAATATTCACTAGACGTTAAGTTATATCAAGAGTAATTATTGAGTAGTGAAATATAAAAGAAGTGATCATAGACAAAATGTTCGAAAATACAAGAGGAAGTGAGAACTTGAAAACAAAATAAAATATCACTCAATATCGTATTACTTCACTTAGAAAATATAGTTATATCGGAAAACAAAAGGATAGCTATAGAGAAGAATGCTAGTTTCGCCTACAATATTACATGGGATATCTTTATTAATAAAGCAAAAAGGTTTTTTTTGACTTTATCAACAGTTAAATTTTTGAACTACTTATAATGTCCTTGATTGATTAAAACTTTAAAATATGTCTTCTAACGGATGAAAGATAAATTAGTAATCGCAAATGTTATAAACAAGAAAAATAGAAAAACAAAAAGAAATAAAAAAAGCTTAAAATGTGGGAGGTGGGAGAGAAAAGTGGGGAGAGAAATCATATTTTTTATTTTCTATTTAGAATGGGAGGAGCATAACTATAATAGTTAAAAAAGAAATTCACACATGCACATAGTGCAGGTCCAGATGCTAATATGAATTAAAGGAGTAATGACAGTTTCTGGGGGGTTGGTACCAAGCTTGCTAGTTTATACTAGATAAGGTTGCTCTATGAGATTATGTATTATCTCAAGCTTTAGTTCGCTCACCAACTTCGACTACTTATGAATAGACATGAAACATCAGATCATCTAATGCTTTGGGACCATTTTCAAATCCCAATTTCTTGCATTCAATCTTAAACTCATCCCTAATTAAGTCCCTACAAGATAAACATATAATGACTTACGTACAAGCTAGAAGTTTACCAATTTCTTGAGCTAAACTAAAATTCTATGATCAGCTATATTCATTAATGTGTAACAGTATTCCCCTGTTGATCAGGTTAGCGATGATCGAGTCATGCTAGTACATGTTTCATGCTCATGCATGACAGAAAGAGTGTAAGCTAATTTTTTTCCCTTTTTTTAGAGATTTGGATTTTGCTTCTTTATTTTAATTTTTTTTTAAGAAAACCGTTAGAAATAAATGTTTTTTGTTGTTGTTGTCTTCACAGTGAACGAGTGTACGTGTCATGATTCTACTAAACCGCACATAGTATATAACTATATGCATAGTTCATTTTATGTTTTATGCTTTTGGTTTAGACTATGGTTGAGTAGCTATCGAAGATGATTTGGGGTTCTCTGCTGGCCAGGGGCGGATCCAAGCCTAGGGCTACCTAGGCTGCAGCCCATAGAGAAATTTGGGCCAAAAACCTCTAAGTATGGGTGTATATATATATTTCAGCCCACTACACTTGAAAAAAAAAATATATATATATATAGAAGGAGGTTTACATAATTACATCTGTTGCAGCCTTCAGTCCTTCACAGCTTCACTTCGCACACAAACAAAAGGGTTATGCAGATTGGTCTTCACTTCTTCAGCTATCCACATGACCACATCGGCGACATCGCTAAAGAGGGTTAATTCGTTTGCACTTTGCAGCCAGCAGCCTTTAGTCCTTCACTTCGCATAGCCTTTAGTCCTAAAGGGTTCTTCACATCTTCAGCGCTGCACGGGACCATGGCATGCTCTCCTCTCAGCTCATCTCATCTTCTTATTATTCAATCAATTTCAAAGCCAGGTACTAAATCCTTAACACCCATTCATTGTTTCTTTTTAGCTTTCAATCTTGAATTGAGATTCTCTTGTTTCTCTATGCTTCAATTGGGGGTTTTCAATTTTGTGAAGAGTATGCTATTATTGCAAAAAAAGGCCATAGACATCTTGAATGCTCTCAGTTTTCTTAAACTCACAAAATCAAAACTTCAGAAGATGAGAGAAAATGGTTGGGAAGATTTGATTATGAGGGTTGAATCATTTTGTGAAGAGTATGCTATTATTATGCCAGATATGTCTGCCCCTTACAAGAAAGGCACAAGGGCTTGTGAACAAAATATCACAAATGAGCATTATTATCGAGTCAATATACTTAATGTTGTGATAGACTTTCAGTTGGCAAAGTTGGATACTAGATTTACAGATAATTCCTTGGAGCTCCTTATTCTTAGTGCTACATTTGATCCACATGATAATTTTCGATCATTCAAATCTGAAGATGTTTGCAAACTTGCTTCCAAGTTTTATCCTTCAGATTTTACATCTTATGATGTGCTTAATCTAGAGATGGAGTGTGGGTATTTTGTAGCAGATATTCTAAACGATCAAAGATTTGCCAACACATCTTCTTTGTCTGATTTGTGTCGGCGATTAGTTGAATCAAGAAAGTCAGCATTCTTTCCTATGATTTATAAATTGATTTGTCTTGTGCTGACTTTGTCAGTTTCCACAGCAACAACAGAGAGAGCTTTCTCTTCTATGAGCATCATAAAAAGCAAACTTCGAAACAAGATGGAAGATGAGTTTCTTGATGATTCGATGGTTCTCTACATTGAAAGAGAATATGCTGAGAGCATTGATAATGATTCTGTGATTTCTGAGTTTGAAGTGAGCGGGCCTCGCAGGGTACAATTTAGATAGTTTATTGTTACTTAAAACAGGTTTATGCTTGTTGTTGTTGATTCAAGGGGTTTGGTTTTATGTCCCCCCCCCCCGGTGTATGTTATGGTTGAAATTTATAAAGGCGTGAGGATGAGCCTCCCACTGGGTTCTAAACCTTAAAAAAAAAAATATTATGCACATAGAAAATTAGTCTAGGAAACTTTTCATTCCTGGATCCGCCACTGTTGCTGGCTAATATATATAATGTCAAAGTTGCTGTAACTTCTGAGTGAGGTGGGATTTGGAGCATGCCATGATGTATTGACTAAAATATAAAGCTAGATCACAAGATTGTGTTTAGAAGTTGACAAATTAGTATTTTACCAATTGTAAAAGGGCAGTAGTAATCCATAGATTTGATACTATAAAGTCTAATCAGGAATGTGTTTTACTTTCTTAATTAGACGTTAAGGCTCGTACATATATATATATATATATATATATATATATACTTGTTTGAAACTAGGAATACGACCCCTCTAATTCTACAAGGCTTTGCTTTCATCACGTCGGGTTCTACTCTATAAAAAGCGACTAAATATATATATATATGCAGTATGGCGAGATGCTATCTTCTTCGAGCTGAGTCTCGATCACTAGCTATTCGATCATCTTCTTTCTTTGCTAATCCATGAAAGCTAGCTAGCTATTGTTCCCTTCATGAATTTCCAAAACTGTGGATAGTGTATGTACGCAGAGAGAGAGAGAGAGAGAGAGAGAGTGCCTAAGTGCCTATGTTAATTTTCTAAACTGGCATGGAAACTTACAGAGCCGGCCATCTAATGCTGTTTGGGACCATTTCCTCAAATTGCATCAGAAGCTAGCTATAGCGCTCTCTGGCAGTTAATCTGAAGTTCATATATATAAATATTCCCAGCCAGATCATAACCGACGTCCAAATGTTTACCTCTATATTTTCCTCCAAATGAATCCCAGTTCTTGTTCGTCCAAATCAAGAAACAAAGTGAATGCCACTTCTTCTTACCTAAATAATGTGCAGAAGATTGATGATTGATCACTGACGTCAAAATGTTAATATCTAATTTTACATTTCACTCTAGTTAAATAGTTAATGCGTGATAGGAACTGAAGCAACATACGTACTATATATGAGCCCCGCCAACCTGCAGACTGATTAGTTTACGTATGCAAACTTTACAAAACTTCAATAATCCTAGCTAGAGGCCACACTATGCCAACCTTCAGCGCAGGTATCTGTCAGCTCGATCACTCCCTACTGGTGATGTTGATCTGTGCGAGGATGCGCATCACGAAATGTTGGCCCTATATATGTCTAGCTACAGTATAAACATGACTGTTCTGATGAGATATTCTTTTTTTTGTTCATTTACAAAGATATGGTATTTAACGAACTTCTCGATCACAAAATCACATTTTTATCGTTCAATTTGTAGATCTATATGAGTAGACCATTTCCATAAGTTTTCAGAATAGTTAGTGATGATCGTTAAGTCGTTTAAAACTTTGATTTATTTTTAATAAAGAGTGTTGAATTTATTATTTAATATCAGATATCTAAAATCATTAAAAAACAGATTTAATGATGAATTATTTTCTCAATATATGAACAAAAAAAAATCTCTCAATGGTCAACCCTTCTCAAATTTCAAGCTGCATGTTATTCATCATTCGTATTTTGCAACATAGTCAGGGAATATACTATATATATGAAGTCTACTATGTGAAACAAAATCAAGAGAAATGAAGAAAAATTTAATACTTGCAGGAAGTCATATATTATTGTAATGGCAGAGACTAGAGAGTATCTCTTAGACTACGAACACTCGCATAGACAAAAATGCATATCAACAAAAAGTGAAGAATGAAGATTTGAGGTTCAGACTCATAAAACCCTAAATGGTAAAAATCAAATACTAGTTCAACTAATCAATTTGTTAAGAAATGGCTTACAAATGTGTAACCATATATGTCATAATATAATATCACTTGTATGTTATACAAGGATGGTGTTTATAACATACAAGGATGGTGTTTATTTATGTATTTTGGGTCAAAATTATTAGATAGTTAATATTTATTTCAGTGATTGATAAAGTATTAAATTTCTAATTTTTCTACTTTACCTTGGAAAACAAACGGAGAATCAGAGTATCCGACATGATCGACGAGTCGAGTATGAATGTGGAACCACGTTTGGTCCCTCTCCATACAATTTAAATTGAACTGCCATCATTTTCATGGTCTACTTTCCTATCTAACATGGTAGGCCTCCACTCATGGCAATATCCAGCACCCTCTCAACAACCTTCCAGTGCACACAAACTCAACTCCACCACTTGACTCATCCACTAGGCCGCAACTGTTGAAACTCACTGCCATTTAACACTACCAAATTAACCTTCTTTCTCAAAGTCACTAGCAAATTCTACTGTAAATTCCCAATTAGTCAATCCCCAACTGTTCTCAAAATATGATCTTCAACAAAGTGTACTAGAATCAGGGTTTTTATCAATGAAGGGTGACTTGGGATGTACTACAGTACTAGAATTCCTGAAGTGAATCACAGTATGTGAATCACAGCATGGAGTTTGAGAAAGTTAGAAGGATTTTGTTGGTTTCTGGTAGGAAGAAAAAAAGATCAAACCTTTTGGGTAATTGGCATGTGCATCTGGCTTTTGTAATTCATGTGCCATTAATCACTCGGCTTCAAGCACCATCTTTCTCTAATATTTTATGTTCACTCAAATATAGAAAAGAAAATTACATAATAGTATCACTTTTAATATTTTCTGTATAAATTAGGACATAAGCCCAGATTCAAACTAATAGTATCAGATCTGATCTAGACTTTCATATGCAAAATGACTAAAATACCCATTTTTAAAATAAATTTATGCAAAATGATATGGCAGTAGTACGTCTCCGGTCGACACGACAACAGTACGTCTCGCGTCGACACTGCAGCAGCACGTCTCGTGTCGACACTGCAGCAGCACGTCTCGCGTCGACGCTGCAGCAACACGTCTCTTGTCGACACTGCAGCAGCACGTCTCGCGTCGACACGACAGCAGCACGTCTCGTGTGGACACTGCAGCAGCACGTCTCGTGTCGACACTGCAGCAGCACGTCTCGCGTCGACACGGCAACAGCACGTCTCGTGTGGACACTGCAGCAGCACGTCTCGTGTCGACACTGCAGCAGCACGTCTCGCGTCGACACGGCAGCAGCACGTCTCGTGTGGACACTGCAGCAGCACGTCTCGTGTCGACACTGCAGCAGCACATCTCGCGTCGACACAGCAGCAGCACGTCTCGTGTCGACACTGTAACAGCACGTCTCGCGTCGACACGACAGTAACACGTATCAGGTCGAGAAGACAGTAACACGTATCCGGTCGAGAAGACAGTAGTACGTCTCCGGTCGACACGAGTCAATACAGCAGTAACACTTCTCGCGTCGACACGGCAGTAGCACTTCTCGCGTCGACACGACAGTAGCACTTCTCGCGTCGACACGGCAGTAGCACTTCTCGCGTCGACACGGTAGTAACACGTCTCCAGTCGACACGGCAGTAGCACGTCTCCGGTCGACGCGACAGTAGCACGTCTTCGGTCCATACGGCAGTAGCACGTCTCCAGTGGACACGGTAATAGCACGTCTCCAGTGGACACGGTAGTAGCACGTCTTCGGTCGACACGACAGTAACACGCCTTCGGTCGACACCGCAGTAGCACGTCTTCGGTCGACACGACAGTAACACGTCTTCAGTCGACACCGCAGTAGCACGTATTCGGTCGACACGGCAGTAGCACGTCTCTCGTTGACAAGGCAGTATCACGTCTCTCGTCGACACTGCAGTAGCACGTCTATCGTCGACACGACAGTAGCACGTCTCTCGTCGACACGGCAGTAGCACGTCTATCGTCGACACGACAGTAGCACGTCTCTCGTCGACACGGCAGTAGCACGTCTCTCGTCGACACAACAGTAGCACGTCTCTCGTCGACACAACAGTAGCACGTCTCTCGTCGACATGGTAATAACATCTTATTACACGGCAGTAACACGTCTCTCATCAACACGGCAGTAGCACGTTTCTCATCGATACGGTAGTAACACGTCTTCGGTCGACGCGACAGTAACACGTCTCATGTCGACACGATAGTAGCATGTCTCATGTTGACACGGCAGTAGCATGTCTCTCGTCGACACGACAGTAGCAAGTCTATAGTAGCAGTAGAATATGTAATGAATGGTAGTTTGGTAAAATATGTAGTGACAGATGACATGTGGATATTAGTTTGTCCTAATTTGTTAATTTTTGTCCTTAAATGTATAAGATAATATGTAAATAATGTATTTATAAACTGAAATTTAATCAGTAACTAATATATAGTTTACTACATATAGAATCTACATATGAACAATGGAAAGAGAAGAAATTTGCTCGTAGACATTTTAAGAAGCGCAAATAATGTAATATTGTAACCAGAGAATTCCAACCGACAGACCCACCTGTCCATGTTTCAGAGCGAATGATATCATATCAGATGATGATATTTCATATTTGTCAAAAGTGAAAAACAAAAGGTGAAAAAGAAAAATGAAAACTTTTGTCTCAGTCTCTGACTGGGACTCAGATGGAGAGTAGTCAAGCCAAGCTCACTCATTGATTCCTTCCTTCCCGGACTGTACTAACTTTACATGTATTGGGTCACCACTACACTACAAGACACCATCAGGTAACACAACCACTGCTACTCAAATCTTTAACACTTTGCCTGTAGTCTGTACTGTTGTTCTTCATTTAGTTTTATATCTCTGTTAGTTTTGTTTTCTTCATCATTGTCTGCACCAAAATATTTTAAGAAATCGATACCCAAAACCACCCACCGCCATCCCTACAGGGTTTTAGGGAAGAAGATACTTGGAAAAAGGTGTTACGCTTTTTGGGTGTTGGGTTACATTGTTTTAAAAATGAGATTTGCAGACTTGCAGACAAGCTTGAATATTCACAGCCCCGTGTGCAACACCTGCTTGTTTGGCAATTCACTGAGGGAGGCAAAACGCAAGAAAGAGAAAAGGAATTCCAAGTTTGTGAATTTTAAAGGCAAAAACTGGAATACACATGTTGTATGGTACTACTGACGCCCATGTTAAACGAAAGGGCAATATTGTAATTTGATGTTGTCACAATAATTGCCTGATTTTACTACGATATTAAAGGGCAAAACGGAGATTTTAGCAGACATCGATCCCCAAACGTGTCTCTAGCCTTCGTCCTTGCCATATCCAACTCTGGCTGAGTGAGAACAGCCGCATTATAGAACTGAAATCCAGTAACCCAGAGAAGAGTCGCGTCTCTAAGCCTTCATCCTCCCAAATCAAAACTTCGAGCTTATGAAGAACTGGGTCTCATTCGATATGCTTTAGTTAAATTTATTGTTTGCAGCCCTTATATTTTAGTTGGGGATGTAAATGTGTCATTTGTTATATAACTAGAAAAGTTGAAAAGTTTGGGATTGGAGACCCGTTGGATTGAAGGGAATTTGTCAGAAGACAGTTCTCATAGTTGGAGCAGGATGATTGAGGTGATAAGGTTGTATAATGCAATGGGTTGCAGCAACGAGCAGTTGGTTGAACTTCTTGGACAACATCCAGATATTTTGTTTGTATGCTCTGAAAAGCACAAACAGCTTGCTTACTCACCTAAAAATTGCGAAGAAGCGTCTGTCTAGGTACATACAGGAGAACCCAGAAGCGGACACGAGTCTCGGGTCAAAGTTGGTGTACTTAAGAAAACAACAGTGTATTTAAACAGTAGAAAACAACTCATCACAATCATTGGAATTATAAGAGCAAATGCACACATTTTGGGTGGGTTGAACAAATTTCCGAAATAATTGAGAAGATTTTGGATAGGATTTCAAACCAATTGTAAAAGAACACGTGTTCTCTTCAGAATTCATTATCTTCCAAAATAATTGATCCATTGTAGATGAGAAGCACAGGAAGCCTCAGATTGCTCTTTGCAGACCCAGATATATATTGGGATCTGAGTTTTCATAGGTTTCAGTGCCCCTTAGATATATTCATTGGGAACCCAGAATTGTTTTGGGATTTGTGCTTCTGGGTATCTTTTTGAATTTCTTGTAATTGATCTATTGGTGCGGGCCATACTTCATTTGAATTAATTAATTGTGTTTTGAGTTTTGATGGGTTACCAAAACTCTCTATTTGCATCTGTCTGCATTTTGCTACTATCATTTGGAGCTTGTTTTGCTTCTTCTATTCAAGATCAAGTGAGGGATAGAATAACACAGTTGCCAGGGCAGCCAGCCAATGTGGGGTTTCGTCAGTATTCTGGTTATGTCACTGCCAATAAGCAAGCTGGGAGAGCATTGTTTTACTGGTTGGTTGAGTCCCCAGCGCAGCGAGGACCGGAGTCCAGACCGCTAGTGTTGTGGCTCAGTGGTGGTCCAGGTTGCTCTTCTGTTGCTTATGGAGCAGCTGAAGAGATTGGACCTTTTCATATTAGACCTGATGGGAAGACCCTTTACTTGAATCCATATGCTTGGAACAATTGTATGTGTAAATTTATGATGCATTTTCTCTTCATTAGCTACTACTGTGCCAATACTTTTGAATTGTTCTAATTCATTTCCAAACTTGTGCAGTGGCAAATTTGCTTTTCCTTGAATCGCCAGCTGGTGTTGGATTTTCATATTCCAATACGTCTTCAGATTTGTATACAGCTGGGGACCAGAGAACAGGTTGTTATTCACTTAAGTTTTGTTGTTTTTTATTGAAAGTTCTAGTTTTACTGAATGTGTAAAAGACTTGCATATGGAATATCTATGGGTTGGTGGAACACAGTTTCTTAGTTTTTGGCATGCTGATTTCTGTTTTTTGTGTATCTTCCTATGTTGCATTTGTAGCTGAAGATGCATATACATTTCTGGTCAATTGGTTGGAAAGGTTTCCTCAGTACAAGCACAGAGATTTCTACATTGCTGGAGACAGTTATGCAGGTGCTGAATTACTCTACCTCTACCTAGCCTTCCCTCTTCTAATTTCATTTATTCTCAGTTTTCCATTTTCCCTTCCTTTGATATCACGATAACAAGTGCATCTTTAAACATCACTTTCAGGTCATTATGTTCCTCAGTTGTCTCAGTTGGTTTATGAGAGAAATAAGGGAATTAAGAATCCAGATATCAATTTGAAGGGGTTTTTGGTAAGAATGATTCTTCTCTTGAAATGCAGTCATGTGCAAATATAAAGTTATACCTTTAACACATGCCTGATTGAATGTTCAAAGATACCATTCGAATTTAGACATCATTATTTCTCTCTACCAGGTAGGAAATGCTGTGACCGATGATTACTATGATTTTATTGGCACATTCGAATACTGGTGGACACATGGTTTAATTTCTGATTCCACCTATCGGGTACTGCAAGTTAAGTGTCACTTGGAATTCTCTCAGAATATGTCAATGGCTTGCATAGAGGCCCTCGAACTAGCAAATTCAGAGCAAGGAAACATTGACCTTTACAGCATTTTCACCCGTCCTTGTAGTAGTGCTGCAGCACTGAAGTACAACTTGAGGGGTCATTATGTAAGTTACCCTTCATTTCCTTACTCACTGTTGAGATCTATCAGAACAGTTGCCATTCTCTAATTGTACTCACTGTTGAGATCTATCAGAACAGTTGCCATTCTCTAATTGTAAATTCGTAAGTTTGCTGCTGCTGCACTTATATGCATCTCTTTGTTTGCCCTCTCCACAAGTATTATAAAGATTGCACCGGAGGAAATATGTCACTTCAGCATAGATTGTTGTCCTATTTTCTAGGACACCGCATGTAAAGTCTATACAACTAGGAGTTTGTTGTGCCTTTCTGGGTGTGCTGGAGAATACTTTGCTTGGTAATGACTTATTTGACTATAGTTACTTTAGAAATTATGCTCAAAATAGTTTGGTATGAAAAATAATTTTTTTGTCTGACATATGGAAATCTTATGAGGAGTCCTATTGAGGAGTTATGCATCTCTTTGCATTGCTTTTCTTCAGACACAGTTTTATATTATCTTGGTTTTATAAGTCCCCTACCTTTTTGAGCTATCCATTGTTGTACCACTAAAACTATTGAAGATGAAACTTCGGAACTTTGTCACTTGTGGTACACGTGTGAAATTTGCTTGCTTAGAATTGATTTCTACCTAAGCCATCATCAGGATGCTTGGAACTGTCTGAACTGCACCTTATCTCTTTGAAATCATCAGAGCTAGGTCTGTGTTAGTTAATTTTAATCTTTTTTACTCCAGTCATGGATGTCCAGAGCATATGATCCATGCACTGAGAGGTATTCTGAAAAGTATTTCAACCATCCAGAAGTTCAAAAGGCACTTCATGCAAATGTAACTGGACTTTCATACCCATGGAAAACATGCAGGTAGGCTATTTGTCCTTGATATTTAACACATTCTCTTGCCTGTATTTTTATACCATTATTTAGATGAAGTAGATATTCTGCAGTGATATTGTTGGAATCAACTGGTCGGATTCTCCACGGTCTATGCTTCCAATTTATCAAGAGCTTATTGCTGCTAGTCTCAAGATATGGGTCTACAGGTAGCTTATCACATTGCCAAATTCCTTCTTGATTCCCTAAAACTCTAGCATTCCTGTCACACTAGCGTTGTTTGTTTAAAAATTTGAATAATAATACTAATACTAGCACTAGACCAATACTAGCTACTATCACTAGCAGCAACAGTAGTGGTAAAGGTGAAGGTAACTGGAACTAGTATAGCATAAGCTTTTATTATCCCTTTCGACAAGCAAGTAATGGGAACATACAGTACAGAAGATTGCTAGGTGTACAATCCAGTATCACTAGCAAGTAGCAACACTATTTGTACATTCATTAAGAAATTCACTTGTGTACAGATAGGCATGGTTTTCAGTATGTTGTACACTTGTACTTCATGTTGAAGCATTTGTAGGTTGTGAATAAGGAGAAATTTACAAGGTGTTGTGTGCTTGTGACCATGATGATTTGGTCTGAAATTAGAGTTGTTACAGGCCTATTTTTGGGAACTGTAATTTGACAAGTAAGGACCAAGGTATGATCATAGAACAATCTTTAGGCTTCTGATTCTTGACTTAGTAGTCTAATTGAGTCTATGTGCTGAACCGATAGTGAAAATCTATTTGCTGGTTGAAATGGAGTTGATTCAGAAGCATAATTTTGTTTAGATTATATAATTAGGACTCATTCTTGTGTATCGAGAGTCACAATTTTATAGGTCACATATCTATATCCAAAAAGAAATACAACAACAGAAATACGTTGTTACATTGTTATTAGAGGAACTGTTACTATTTCTTTTGAGATCTGTATATGGAGGCTTGTTAGCGATTGAATTTGCACCGCCATATGGATGCTGCTGCATACCCTCATCAAATTTTCCTTCCCAGTTATTTTTTTACTGTGCATCATGTATCTGATATGGTTATTGATGAACTGTTTGTCCAGCGGAGATACTGATGGAGTGGTTCCTGTTACTGCCACGCGTTACTCCATTGACGCCCTTAAGTTACCGACCATCACCAACTGGTTCCCATGGTACGATTCTGGCAAGGTGAGTGCTATATATATATATATGAGGATGCTGTTTACAACAAGAAACTTGAATTGCATTATGCTTTTGATCATAACATCAGTCACCAAATCATTTTATAAGGGACTTCAATAATCTTTCATTGTCATAGGTTGGTGGCTGGAGCCAAATATATAAGGGGCTGACATTAGTTACCATCACCGGAGCTGGACATCTGGTCCCACTCCTTCGACCTCGTGAAGCTTTCATTCTTTTCAAATCATTTTTGGAGAACAAGCCCATGCCTAGTTAATTTTGGTCCAATCTTATTCAAACATATTCTTGATGAATAAGCAGCACAAACACCTGGAATTTGCAACCATTTTTCATATACAAACGCCATGAAGATGGAAATGATGACAAAATAAGACAAGCATTCATCTCATATGCCTCTCCATTCTTGCCCCAAGCAGTGTCAATTTCATTCTGTTACGCAGTTGCTATCTGTCTACTGGATAATGGATAACATCCATGAGAAGGAAATTAAAGGTACTGATAAGTAAGACCAATTGTATTATATATATATATATGTATAGAGAGAGAGAGAGAGATGGATTCTTCGTATTAAAGAAAATGTTCTTTGGATTTCAGTTTAGTAGAAGTGTTCTTATCAGTGAAATTGTACTGGTGTGTGTAACGTGTGTGTGTGTGTGTATATATATATATATAGCTTTCTTCACAAGTTCTTAAAGCTTTTTGCTCACATTTCCAGGTTTAACATCTTGCAGCCTTCCTTTATTTAAATCTAGCTAATCTTTGTTTGCTTAAATTCCAATTTATGATCACATAGTGATCACCATGAATATGCAGTGACTGAGACAAGTCCATAAAAGAAGACGAGTGAATGCCACTTCTTCTTACCTAAATAATGTGCAGAAGATTGATGATTGATCACTGACGTCAAAATGTTAACATCTAATTTTACATTTCACTCTAGTTAAATAGTTAATGCGTGATAGGAACTGAAGCAACGTACGTATTATGTATGAGCCCTGCCAACCTGCAGACTGATTAGTTTACGTATGTAAACTTCACAAAACTTCAATAATCCTAGCTAGAGGCCACACTATGCCAACCTTCAGCGCAGGTATCTGTCAGCTCGATCATTCCCTACTGGTGATGTTGATCTGTGCGAGGATGCGCGTCACGAAATGTTGGCCCTAAATTGTTATACATGTCTAGCTATAGTATAAACACTAGATGGTGCCCGCGCGTTGCCGCGGTTTGCAATGACGGATATTCCCTACTGTAAATGCTTTTGTTTGGATCAATTTTGCTGTTGAATGTCTACATTGATGTTATTTGCATGTAAACATAGGTATAGTGTGTTCTTCTAGCAATACTATTAAAGTTTCATAAGAAAATGGTGAAGTTTATTTACCACATGAGAGTAATAATAATTCATTTATTATGGAAAGATTAAGCAAAACAGAAATGCATGAGAAACTGAACATAGATATGGTAATATTACTAATATACATAATGTATTAAACAAAAGCAGTACATGGTACAATACATGCCTATAAACAACTTTGTATCCCATGTATCAGAATAATAGAGGGTAACAAAAATAGGTTACATGTACTGTCAGTTTTCTAAACAAAATGTTTCCTATTGCCAGACAATGCTATACTGCATTTGTACTTAGAAGCAACCTTGGCTAACCTGTTAGCATCCAAAAAACTACATACATATGGCCATTGTTGATGAGCTGAAGACACAAAAGGACCACATGATATCTACTCCTGCTTTGTCTTTGATCTGTTCTTGTTCCCTTGAGCTCTGGAACATATACATATACATTTAAATTGAGAGAAGATATGTTGAGAAAGGAATGGAATGCATGATATTGCAAGATATATAAATAGGTACTGAAATGGAAAACAAAGGTATAGATGGGAATAAAAGGAATGCTCACTTTGATATGCCTTTAGACGTTCCTTCTCCTCTGCAAAGTTCAAAACATATTTTAAATAGAGGATCAATTTAGTCATACACAGTATTAGATGAAGGTGGAAACATAAACTATTGTATATGATATTTACCTTTTTTGCTTCTTTTTCATCTCAATATTTAAAAGTTCTTTGAGTGTTGCTTCTGTCCTTGGCTGCATCACTCTTTTTGCTGGAGTCTGAACCTGAGGTGTTGTATTCTCTATGGCCATTTGTTCATCATCTTCACTCTGAGGGTAAACATCCTTCACTAAGAAGTCATCCCTAATACCATAGCCAATCCGCCATACACGATACTTGTTTTATGCCTTTTGTATTGCAAGCGGAATGTTATGCTTGTCATCTTATAATCCCCACAAAGTGACTTTCAGATCCTATTTCCTGTAAAAATTGAGAATAACTTGTTAATCAAAGCTGTTTTATAATCATTTCCCATTCATTGTGATGAGGTGTTTTAATTCACCAGCTCCTCACACGTTACTCCAAAGAGATTGTCTGCTGCTTTACCTATGATTGTAGCTGTTATGGAGTCATCTTCGTCTTCAAGTCGTAATTCAAGCTTGTATCTGTGACAATGTAATATGTGGTATCAAATTTGTAATTATAGGCAACATAATAGATATACAGCAACAGAGGTAAAGCATCTGTATCATAGTGACAGATGACGTTTCAAACCTGGCAGAGTTTTTAAAAGAGGATGATAAATGGAAACAGATATGATAAATGGATCATATGTATTTGATGGAAGAAAATGAAGAATATGATGATGACCATGTTATTTTCAAAACATTGCATGTGTAAATAAAGATTCTAATTTTGGAGCTTACATAGGATGGCCAATTTGCTCTCCATGGTGTCCACAACAAAGCTTTCCAGAATTAAATTTCAGAGATTTGCTGCGGGTGGGGCAAGCCAGGTAATACCATCCGTCTCGAATGGTAAATCCTGTGATCTTTGCTTTGCAGGTAAATGTAGGACTCTGCAGCAGAATAAGTATAAATTTGGGAAGCATTAATTGCATCTTGATATTAATAAACGTTTATTAAGAATTTGTGGTAGCCTTTATGTGAAAAGGGAGTTAAATAAGAAACATTTGCAATCACAAAATTAACAGTGCTAGGGTCTAACTCGCATAACAATTTGAATGCAGAAAGTATAGTCTTATGAACAAATATAATGCATCACTGCTTGTTTCAAAGAGCAGATATATTGGATCAGGTTTACGTGCAACAAACCAAACCATTAACATATGTAAGTAAAAAATAGATAAGTCAATACCTGTCCTGGCACTGAGGATCGCCGCCGAAAAAAACAAAGAAACTTCTGCAAAACAGCCAAACACCCAATTTGATTAAACCAAAGAAATAAGCAACATGCAAGCCAAATCAGAAAATTAAACAGCTAATCTAACCAAAAGAACCGATAAGTACCTGAGAGAATGAAATTGATTGTGATCACTACCCGGACAGAACCAACACTACTGAGAACAGCACAAAAATTATGAGCCCCAATCAAAAAATCAATATTGATGCTTTTATTAATTTTTCATTAAAAAAGCTTAACAACCCTGATCCCATAATCGCAGAATACAATCACCAGAACTACACAATTCACCACAGAATCAACAACCCAACCTATCAACAATCCGAACACCTACGAAACAACTAATTAAGATGGAAATCAGATGGTAAACCTAACATTAGAGTTACATCACACAAAAAAAAAACAACATTAGGGTTTCACAACCATCACACACAGAACACCACAAAATCACCACACCAACACGACCCACACGATCCCAGATCATACCCATATACACAAAACAAAGCGCAACAAATGCAAAAACACACACCCACAAAGATAAGACAAATAAAAGATAACAAACCATCAAACCGAGAGAAACAACCCAAAGACAGATCCAGATCAAACATCAAACCAACCACACTTACCCAATACACAACAACACCACAGGAAACACCGGTTAGCCCCAAAAACCCAGATGAGAAACAGAGAAGTGCGCAAGCAGAGATACAGAAAAGGCAACCCAGAGCCCAAAGCAAAAAACCTAAATTAGCAAACCAAGACCATGACACAAATCGAAGACAAACCATCAATCCAGAAAAACGAAAAACGGAAATCCAAAGCGCATAGAAACAGCAAACACACTCACCCATGAAGCAAAACCACCATAGAAAACCAAGCCTCGCCTTGTTCCGATGACCCAGACCAATAACCCAAATAGCAAATCTGAAAAACAACTAAATAAAATGAAGAGCCATCAAAAACCTAAAACAAAGAAACCCACACAAAATTTCCAAATTGAATTCCACTTCCAGTAGCATTGATCTCTAAACTTGCTTTAGATATTGGACGGTGTCATATATATTCCTTCTACTTTATTGGTTAATCCATTTATCTTGAGTTCTTGATGCAGTAAGTATTTGCATTGTTTGTCGCTTAAACTCATATAAAGAATATGAACACCCCAGAATCATAACCTGAGCAGACAAAATTTCTGTCAAATAGGTATCAATTTTGTTGCAATGAAAGTCATCACGCATGCTTGCCTCACTAATGACATACACATCTATTTTTATAGCTAACAATGCATCTTGCTACTCATGGCATCCCTGACTGTGGGATGCATTCATTCGTATCAACAAACAATCACAGTCCAATCCAAATTGTAACACAAACATATGACCCACTAAACTTTTTATCACCTCCAAAAACTCTGATATTAGGCTGCATGCAACACACTAACACAACCAATTACGGGAAAACACTGGCACATAACAAATGCAAACAAAGCTCTTACACTGATATTTATTTACATCAAACCAATGACCATAACATATGCAGGCGGTGCCGGCGTCGATCTCTGATCAGGAGTTGACGGAGAGAGAGAGAGTCGAGCTCCGATCTAGAGTTGGAGACAGAGAGATAATTTAGATCGGGGGAGAGGTGAGGACATGTATTGCTGTGGAAGACTTGATCGAAGCAGAACCCAGAATCAAGTTTTGTAGAAGAGGAAGATAATGGCTCCTCTTCCTAGATCTTGATCGAGTTTTTTTTCTCCAACCGAAGCGACCCAGAGAAAGAAAAGGGGTATAGAACCCAAACACAATGTTTACTCAGTCATGCAAGAGAAGGCAACAACAATTTGGTGGCAAGGTAAAGAAACAGATGCCCAACAGGTGTCAAAGCAGAGGCACACAATGTTTGCAAATCGAGGCAAAATAAACATTACATTAAAAACAGGGGCGAAACAGGAATTGCAAAGCAAGTGTGGCAGTTTTGCAATTGTCTCCAAACCGGGGGTAAAACCATCATTTCCGCAGCTGAATGAACAGTTGTATTGCCTTCCTGCTATAGTATATAGAATGGCCATTCATTCTAACGAGAGATTCTTTTTAGAAGATTTGGTGATCGTTAAGTCATCAAACACTTTGATTTATTTTTAATAAAGAGTGTTGAATTTATTATTTAATCTCAACTATCCAAGATCATTAAAAAACAGATTTAATAATAAATTATTTTCCCCATAAATGAACAAAAAAAAAAAGATGATGCCTCAATGGTCACCAGACCCTTTCTCGAATTTCAAGCTGCATGTCCGTTATTCATCATTCGTGTTTTGCAACGTGGTCGGGGAAGATACTATATATGAAGTCTACAAAATCAAGAGAATCGAAGAAAAATTAATATTTGCAGGAAGTCGTACATTATTGTAATGGCAGAGACTAGACTACGAACACTCGCACAGACAAAAATGCATATCAACAAAAAGTGAAGAATGAAGATTTGAGGTTCAAACTCATAAATATAATATCACTTGAATGGTGCTAATTCATGTTTTTTGGGTAACCATTAGATAGTAATGCATATGAAACATATAAGGATCAAAACTTTTTTGTTTGTTGTATGAGTGACCGATAAAGAATTAAATTTCAAATTTTCCTACTCTACCATTGGAAAACAAAAAGAGAATCAGACTATCCGACATGAAGACGAGTCGAGTATGAATGTGGAACCACGTTTGGTCCCCCTCCATACAATTTAAATTGAACTGCCATCATTTTCATGGTCTACTTTCCCCCCTAACATGGTAGGCCTCCTCCACTCATGGCAATATTCAGCACCCTTTCAACACTCTTCTAGTGCACACAAACTCAATTCCACCCCTTGACTCATCCACTGAGCCGCAACTGTTGAAATTCACTGCCTTTAACACTACCAAATTAACCTGCTTTCTCAAAGTCACCAGCAAATTCCACTGTAAATTCCCAAGTCAATCCCCACTAAACATATGATCCTCAACAAAGTGTACCAGAATCAGGGTTTTTATCAATGAAGGGTGACTTGGGATGTACTAGAATTCCTCAAGTGAATCACAGTATGGAGTTTGAGAAAGTTGGAAGGATTTTGTTGGTTTCTGGTAGGAAGAAAAAACAAACAAAAAAATCAAAACCTTTAGTTCTTTTGAGGTAGTCATTTCTTGTTCATAGCAATTTGGGTAATTGGCATGTGCATCTGACCTGTGTAATTCATGTGTCATTAACCACTGGGCTTTAAACACCATATTTCTCCAATAATAATAATTACCCCTCCAATGATTTTTGTTCAGTCAAATATAGAATCTACCGTATGAACAATAAAAAGGGAAGAAATTTCCTCATATATATTTTAGGTATAATTGTTAATTTGCTATCCTAACTTTCATCTTGATATCAGTTTATTACCCTAACTTTCATTTCAGCCAATTTTTTATCTTAACTTTTCATAATTAGCCAATTTACTACCCTAATTATTAAATCTGCCAATTTGCTACAATTTCATCAAATTTGCTACTTTAAACTCTTAAGATTAACCAATTTACTTATCAAAATTTCAATATCGACCAACTTTAACCTTCGATTTTCAGAATTAATTCATGTTTGGACGAAAAGATGAACAAAATAAAAATAATAAAAAGGTAGCAAGTTGGCAAATTTTGAAAATATAAGGTAGCAAATTAACATAAATAATAGTTAAGGTAGCAAATTGGCTAATTATGAAAAGTTAGGATAGTAAATTGGTTAAAATGAAAGTTAATGTAGCAAATTAACACTAAGATGAAAGATAGAGTAGCAATTTGGGTAAAAAAACCTACATGAAATGAAATATATGTGAAATGAAGCAATCTTGAAGACTAATCAGACTTTCTCTGACTGCATAATGATTTTATGCTCCCGACTTGCAGAATCAACTTCTTCATATCTTCTTTCGATATCTTTCTGCACCCAAAAATCAAACAGGTTGTAAGACAAAACAGTGTTAAAAGAAGAATTGCTTCTTCCATTCCTCTTTACTAATAAACACCAGTTCCCAACTTTTTACAGGATCACTGCTAATCCGCTCAATTTTTATTTATTTATAATAAAAACAGCCCATACTCATTAACTTAATATTACTTATATATTGTCATTATCTGAAATAAACAAATAAATAGATACCAATAGAATCAAACTCCAAATAGTGAAACAAAAATTCTAAAGAAAAAGAAGAAGGATTAAAAAGGCATATACCCTTCAATCATGCAGAAGGAAAAGATGAAGAACTTGAACAAAAAAAAAAAAAATTGCCTCCTAACGGCTCAATTGGAACCTATAGAGAAATATTGCAAATTCTGAATACCTTCTGAACTAGAATGGAGGTATGCTGCAGCTGAACAAATTGGGAAAATCGGATATAACACATGACACACTACTGAAGTGATGTATGTGTTTTTACTTATATTATCAATATCAGTGAGAGAGAGGAAGAAACCCTCTTAACTGCAAAAGCAAAAAGCCGCTAAGTGTTTTTACACGTTGGCTTCTGAGATACAATATCCGTTTTCTCAAGCAAGTCAATACCTCTTTAAGTTTAACTTTGATTAATTATATTTGCATGAAGATTCAAAATGAGAAGAATAAAAAATAAACAATATGGCCATTAGAATACCAGTTAAATTCAACTTGTAGTATCAAAAACTTTGTCACACTCATAGTAGATAGTAGAGCTAATATTTGTCATAATGTAAAAATCATAATTCAAATAGATCACGTACGTACTGTCAAGAGAACAAAAAGTGAATCCAGAATTTACAATAAACCAATTTAAATACGTAAAACTGGCTCGAAGCTAAAAAACTTAAAACAAGTGAACTGTAAACTGCATACAAATTTCAATAAGACAGCAGGAACTCCACTAAACTTACAATTGGTAAAAAACAAAGCAGACAAACTTACATATAGAAATCTAGCATTTTAAACCATATGGAATGCTTAAGGTAAGTCAAAAGGATTTGAAATAAGTCGAGTTCCTGAAGATAAAGAAACTATTTGGATCAAGTTGATAATGGTTACCTCTTGAATTTCTTCTTTGGTTCTGGTCTGATTTTTACTTCCAAGCTAGACAATCAAATAAAACATATGTATTTTGATACTGCAAAACTGAAAAGCAAGAGTATCAGTCTTAACACTACAAATACCAAACCAAATACACCAATATTTCTTTTCGTATCAAAAAACAAAACAAAATACACCAATACAGCTTAAGGTACTTAACTTGTTCTCAAATTATTGATTTCATGTATTTAAATGTGAAAAGGACGTAGACATCTGCCAATACTCTGATTTCATTCCCTCCGCTCTCTCTCTCTGTGGAAGACGCTAGAAGCTCGAACATGTGGCAAGATCCCAGTACGGCCCAACACCCAAAACCAACATTGTAGACGTAAACAGTAAAAACACTGTACATATGAACAGAAACCGACCCGACCCGACCGAAAATAGTATAGTGTATAATTGTAACCAGAGAATTCCAACCGACATGTTTGAGAGGGCATGATATCATATCAGATGATGGTATTTCATATTTGTCAAAAGTGAAAAACAAAAGGTGAAAAACAAAAGGTGAAATTTTTTTTTTTGTCTCAGTCTCTGACTGGGACTCAGATAGAGAGTAGTCAAATCAAGCTCACTCATTGATTCCTTCATTCCCTGACTGTACTAACTTTACATGTATTGGGTCACCACTACACTACAAGACACCATCAGGTAACACAACCACTGCTACTCAAATCTTTAACACTTTGCCTGTAGTCTGTACTGTTGTTCTTCATTTAGTTTTATATCTCTGTTAGTTTTGTTTTCTTCATCATTGTTTGCACCAAAATATGCTAAGAAATCGATACCCAAAACCACCTACCGCCATCCTTACAGGGTTTTAGGGAAGAAGATACTTGGAAAAAGGTGTTATGCTTTTTGGGTGTTGGGTTACATTGTTTTAAAAATGAGATTTGCAGACTTGCAGACAAGCTTGAATATTCACATCCCCATGTGCAACACCTGCTTGTTTGGTCAATTTACTGAGGGAGGCAAAACGCAAGAAAGAGAAAAGGAATTCCAAGTTTGTGAATTTTAAACAGTAGAAAACAACTCATCACAATCATTGGAATTCTATAAGAGAAAGACCAAGTCTTTTTAAATGAGAAGCACGGGAAGCCTCACTGTGCTCTTATAGGTTATTTCTTTGTATATGATTCTTTGCAGACCCAGATATATATTGGGATCTGAGTTTTCATAGGTTTCAGTGCCCCGTAGATATATTCATTGGGAACCCAGAATTGTTTTGGGATTTGTGCTTCTGGGTTTCTTTTTGAATTTCTTGTAATTGATCAATTGGTGCAGGCCATAATTCATTTGAATTAATTGTGTTTTGAGTTTTGATGGGTTACCAAAACTCTCTATTTGCATCTGTCTGCATTTTGCTACTTTCATTTGGAGCTTGTTTTGCTTCTTCTATTCAAGATCAAGTGAGGGATAGAATAACACAGTTGCCAGGGCAGCCAGCCAATGTGGGGTTTCGTCAGTATTCTGGTTATGTCACTGCCAATAAGCAAGCTGGGAGAGCATTGTTTTACTGGTTGGTTGAGTCCCCAGCGCAGCGAGGACCGGAGTCCAGACCGCTAGTGTTGTGGCTCAATGGTGGTCCAGGTTGCTCTTCTGTTGCTTATGGAGCAGCTGAAGAGATTGGACCTTTTCATATTAGACCTGATGGGAAGACTCTTTACTTGAATCCATATGCTTGGAACAATTGTATGTGTAAATTTATGATGCATTTTCTCTTCATTAGCTACTACTGTGCCAATACTTTTGAATTGTTCTAATTCATTTCCAAACTTGTGCAGTGGCAAATTTGCTTTTTCTTGAATCGCCAGCTGGTGTGGGATTTTCATATTCCAATACGTCTTCAGATTTGTATACAGCTGGGGACCAGAGAACAGGTTGTTATTCACTTAAGTTTTGTTGTTTTTTATTGAAAGTTCTAGTTTTACTGAATGTGTAAAAGACTTGCATATGGAATATCTATGGGTTGGTGGAACACAGTTTCTTAGTTTTTGGCATACTGATTTCTGTTTTTTGTGTATCTTCCTATGTTGCATTTGTAGCTGAAGATGCATATACATTTCTGATCAATTGGTTTGAAAGGTTTCCTCAGTACAAGCACAGAGATTTCTACATTGCTGGAGAAAGTTATGCAGGTGCTGAATTACTATACCTCTACCTAGCCTTCCCTCTTCTAATTTCATATATGCTCAGTTTTCCATTTTCCCTTCCTTTGATATCACGATAACAAGTGCATCTTTAAACATCACTTTCAGGTCATTATGTTCCTCAGCTGTCTCAGTTGGTTTATGAGAGAAATAAGGGAATTAAGAATCCAGATATCAATTTGAAGGGGTTTTTGGTAAGAATGATTCTTCTCTTGAAATGCAGTCATGTGCAAATGTAAAGTTATACCTTTAACACATGCATGATTGAATGTTCAAAGATACCATTCGAATTTAGACCTCAATATTATCTTGTTCATTATTTCTCTCTACCAGGTAGGAAATGCTGTGACTGATGATTACCATGATTTTGTTGGCACATTCGAATACTGGTGGACTCATGGTTTAATTTCTGATTCCACCTATCGGGTGCTGCGAGTAAAGTGTGACTTGGAATTCTCTCAGCATCCATCACTGGCTTGCATGGAGGCCCTCAAACTAGCAGATTCAGAGCAAGGAAACATTGACCATTACAGCATTTTCACCCGTCCTTGTAGTAGTGCTGCAGCACTGAAGCACAACTTGAGGGGTCATTATGTAAGTTACCCTTCATTTCCTTACTCACTGTTGGGATCTATCAGAACAGTTGCCATTCTCTAATTGTAAATTCGTAAGTTGGCTGCTGCTGCACTTATATGCATCTCTTTGTTTTCCCTCTCCACAAGTATTATAAAGATTGCACCGGAGGAAATATGTTACTTCAGCATAGATTGTTGTCCTATTTTCTAGGACACCGCTTGTAAAGTCTATACAACTAGGAGTTTGTTGTGCCTTTCTGGCTGTGCTGGAGAATACTTTGCTTGGTAATGACTTATTTGACTATAGTTACCTTAGGAATTATGCTCAAAATAGCTTGGTATGAGAAATTTTTTTTTTGTCTGACGTGTGGAAATCTTATGAGGAGTCCTATTGAGGAATTATGCATCTCTTTGCATTGCTTTTCTTCAGACACAGTTTTATATTAGCTTGGTTTTATAAGTCCCCTACCTTTTTGAGCTATCCATTGCTGTACCACTAAAACTATTGAAGATGAAACTTCGGAACTTTGTCACTTGTGGTACACTTGTGAAATTTGCTTGCTTAGAATTGATTTCTACCTAAGCCATCATCAGGATGCTTGGAACTGTCTGAACTGCACCTTATCTCTTTGAAATCATCAGAGCTAGGTCTGTGTTAGTTAATTTTAATCTTTTTAACTTCAGCCATGGATGTCCAGAGCATATGATCCATGCACTGAGAGGTATTCTGAAAAGTATTTCAACCATCCAGAAGTTCAAAAGGCACTTCATACAAATGTAACTGGACTTTCATACCCATGGAAAACATGCAGGTAGTCTATTTGTTCTTGATATTTAACACATTCTCTTGCCTGTATTTGTATACCATTATTTAGATGAAGTCTATATTCTGCAGTGATATTGTTGGAAACTACTGGTCAGATTCTCCACGGTCTATGCTTCCAATTTATCAAGAGCTTATTGCTGCTGGTCTCAAGATATGGGTCTACAGGTAGTATCACATTGCCAAATTTCTTCTTGATTCCCTAAAATTCTAGCATTCCTGTCACACTAGGTTGTTTGTTTAAAAATTTGAATAATAATACTAATACTAGCACTAGACCAATACTAGCTACTATCACTAGCAGCAACAGTTGTGGTAAAGGTGAAGGTAACTGGAACTAGTATAGCATAAGCTTTTATTATCCCTTTTGACAAGCAAGTAATGGGAATATACAGAACAGAAGATTGCTAGGTGTACAATCCAGTATCACTAGCAAGTAGCAACACTATTTGTACATTCATTAAGAAATTCACTTGTGTACAGATAGGCAGGGGTTTCAGTATGTTGTACACTTGTACTTCATGTTGAAGCATCTGTAGGCTGTGAATAACGAAAAATTTACAAGGTGTTGTGTGCTTGTGACCATGATGAATTTGGTCTGAAATTAGAGGTGTTAGAGGCCTACTTTTGGGAACTGTAATTTGACAAGGACCAAAGTATGAACATAGAACAATCTTTAGGCTTCTGATTCTTGACTTGGTAGTCGAATTGAGTCTATGTGATGAACTGATAGTGAAAATTTACTTTTCTGGTTGGAATAGAGTTGATTCAGAAGTATAATTTTGTTTAGATTATATAATTAGGACTCATTCTTGTGTATCAAGTGTCAATCTTATAGGACACATCTATATCCAAAAAGAAATACAACAACAGAAATACGTGGTTACATTGTTTATTAGATGAACTGTTACTATTTCTTTTAAGATCTGAATATGAATGCTTGTTAGTGATTGAATTTGCACCGCCATATGGATGGTGCTGCTGCTGCATACCCTCATCAAAGTTTCCTTCTCAGTTATTTTTTTACTGTGCATCATGTAGCTGACATGGTTATTGATGAACTGTTTGTCCAGCGGAGATACTGATGCAGTGGTTCCTGTTACTGCCACGCGTTACTCCATTGACGCCCTTAAGTTACCGACCATCACCAACTGGTCCCCATGGTCCGATTCCGGCAAGGTGAGTGCTATATATATATATTCTGAATCAAAATTATGCTATATATATATATATATATATATATATATATATATATATATGAGGATGCTCTTTACAACATGAAACTTGAATTGCATTATGCTTTTGATGAAAACATCAGGCACCAAATCATTTTATAAAGGACTGCAATAATCTTTCATTTTCATAGGTTGGTGGCTGGAGCCAAATATATAAGGGGCTGACATTAGTTACCATCACCGGAGCTGGACATGAGGTCCCACTCCATCGACCTCGCGAAGCTTTTATTCTTTTCAAATCATTTTTGGAGAACAAGCCCATGCCTAGTTAATTTCTGTCCAATCTTATTCAAACGTATTCTTGATGAATAAGCAGCACAAACACCTGGAATTTGCAACCATTTTTCATATACAAACGCCATGAAGATGGAAATGATGACAAAATAAGACAAGCATTCATCTCAAATGCCTCTCCATTCTTGCCCCAAGCAGTGTCAATTTCATTCTGTTACGCAGTTGCTATCTGTCTATTGGATAATAGATAACATCCATGAGAAGGAAATTAAAGTTACTGATAAGTAAGACCAATTGTACTATATATATATATATATATATATATATATATATATATATATATATGGATGGATTCTTCCTGTTGTAGAAAATATACTTTGGATTTCAGAATAGGAGAAGTGTTCTCATCAGTGAAATTGTACTCTCGTGTGTGACATATATATATATATATATATATATATATAGCTTTCTTCACAAGTTTTTAAAGCTCTCGCTCACATTTCCAAGTTTAAGTTTAGCATCTTGCTCCTTCCTTTATTAAAGGGTAAAATATTGTATTTTCCTTATGGTTTGAAACCGTTATCTGTTTAATTCTTATGGTTTATTTTTAATCTGAATAGTGTTTAAAGTCATGATTTTTTATTCAAATAGTTCTTATGGTTTTATTTTAATCTGAATAGTCTTTAATGTCATGATTTTTCATCTAATAGTTTTTATGACCTTTAACTGAGAAAATGAATTAGAAAGACTATTTGGATGAAAAATCATGACTTTAATGACTATTTAGATTAAAAATAAAACTATAAGGACTATTTAGATAAAAAATTGTGATTTTAAGGACTATTCAAATTAAAATAAAACTATAAGGACTAAACAGATGTCGACTTCAAACCAAAAAGACTAAACAAATTTCAATTCTTATTTAAATCTAGCTAATCTTTGTTTGCTTAAATTCCAATTTATGATTACATAGTGATCACCATGAATACGCAATGACTAAGACAAGACCATAAAAGAAGATCAGTTCCCGCCTTTAGGTTCCAAGAAACGTCCAAATTTTACCGCGGTCAGGATGCCTAGAGCATATGCACCCATAAGTGGAGGGCGATTGTTGATTTGTTTTTTTGTTTGTTTTAGTTAACAAGAGTTGGGTAGAGCAGAGTGCTTTCTCATCTCAAATTTATTAATAAAAAATAAAGATTACAATCAAGTTGGATGACACAAAAGTCAATACCTGAAAACACTAAACTACACTAAAAAACAAATCAATGAAAACAAAAGTTAGAGAAACCAAACTTATTTCGTTGGTATATGCCCCGAATGAAGTAGGAAGGTTCATCCCACCAAGATAATACAGACATCGAGAAACTCATATTGGCAAAAGCATCAGCCACCTGATTACCTTTCCTGAAGATACGAGAAGATCGAAAATTCATCTGAGAAATGCGGTGCAAACATTTACCCCATGCCACTCTCAAACGCCATAGAACAAGATGAGGATCCCGTAAGAAATTAAGCACAATTGATGAATCCACCTCAAACCAAATATGCTTCTAATCCCTAACCCAAGTCAGCTCAATAGCTTGAATAACCGCCATAACCTCCGCATCCACAGAGTTATGAATTTCAAGGTTTGAAGCAAAAGCACCAAGGAAAGATCCGTGAAAAATCCCTAAAAATTCCACCATAAACAGATTTCCATGTAGTCTTTTGCCATGCATCATCGGTATTGACTTTAATCCAACCAAAGAGAGGAGGATGCCAATAAACCTCTGTAATCCTCGGAGCCCGACGGGGATGACATAATAAACCAAACTTCTCAGTTAAAGAATTAGACGTACATGCAACCTAAGGCTAATTTGCTAGCTGCTTTCACGTGACCCATAATTAGCTGACAAACTGCAATACAACAATGGTACAATTATCATGCCTCATTTTATTCCTTGTTTTCCAGATAAACCACAAGGTAGTGGTGTAGCATATTAAACAAATCTCCTTGAGCTTATGACTACGTCCAACACCCTCATAGTATAGTAGACCAACCAAATTTTGAGGTAGACTTCCTAACTCAAATAAGCAAGCCCAATTGTTCCATAGTGAAGCAACAAAAGAGCAAGTCAGAAAGATATGTGACAATGACTCACCATCCCTACCACAAAGGACACATCGAGAAGCCAAAGCAATCCCACGACGTTGTAGTAAATCCTCGGACAACGCTGTATCCCTCAACACTTTCCAAGAATGAAGAGAAATACGAGAAATAATGAATTTAGACCATATGAGCTTACCCCAATCCATAGATTGTAAACGTGGGCGCATAAATTGAAATGCCTCCTTTGCAGATAGCTCCCCAGAAGAAGATGGAACCCAAATATACTTATCAGACATATCAGGAACAATAGAGATAGGGACATCATTAATTAACTTACATATGTCTAGGAGTGAAATTGAAGCAACTTAGGAAAGTTCCAATCCCCATTATGAATATAATCAGCTACCAAGTCATCCTGTAGAGCAAGCATACTATTGTATGAGACCTAAAAAAAATCCATGTGAGGTTTGCCAAAGAAGTTATCATGTCAAAAAGAAACAGAGCGGCCAGAACCAATAATCCACCTTGTGTTATCTTGAACTTGAGCCCAAAACTGCTTTATACCGGGCCAAATGGAAGAGCAAGCATAAGAAGGACTTTGAATGCCATTTTGCCAGAAGCGAGCTTGAAGAATTGGTACTAACCTTTTTGCACGGGATCACAATCACCTAAAAGTATACCGTTTTCATGTATGCATCCACTACCCACTTTTCTCTCCATAATTATCTATTTATTTTACTATTTTGTTTTTTAATTTGACTTATTACTATATTAACCATTGTTTTTGATAACCTTTGATGAAACTCATTAAAGGTGAAAATGACAAAACATATTTTGGTGAATTTCTAGATTGCTGGTTTTATTATAGTAGAGGTAGAGATGACTAATCCACTATTTATCTAAAATTGGTGATTGCCTCTAGCTTAGACAATGCACCAATTAAAGACAATTTGTATGTCAATCCACTATTGACTTAAAAAGTTGACTTTTTAGTGAGAATTCTTAAGTTGAGGACTAGTTGAGGACTTTTCGGTTTATAGTTTAAAAGACTCATTTTTCGATCATATTTTGACATCTCATCTGTTCAATTTTTAGGTTTATATGAGTAGATCATTTTTACAAATTTTCAACCAAATTGGTGTTCGTTAAGATAACAAACTAGATCAAATTAATGAACGAACCAAATTTGTCAGATATAAACCATTCAAGTTCATAATTGATAAATCACACTTATGAATGTCTTAACAATTTTTAATACAACTGAAAATTTAGAGAAATGATATACTCATAAATCTCTATAAACTGAACAGTCAAGATATGGATATAAGATCGAAATGTGGATAAACCGAAAAGTCCTCAACTTAAGGGTCCTCATTAGAAGAGCTTCCATGATAATTAATTAGAATCATAGATCAATATCTAATGGCTACAATTAAAAAATTGTTATAACATCAAGCCCACATGGGTCTGGGGGTCACCAATCAGTCATACCAATTGGAGGACTGAAAATTGGTCGCTGAATTAGCAAGGTATGTAAGGGGCCATTAATCAGTCATACTGATTTAACACCGGTGCATCCATCATTCTTCTCTTTTTAGCCAATTGGCCACCCAATTAGTATACTGGTGTATATGCTCTTATTATCAATGACGTGCATATTGTTCCAGCCATATCTTCTCACACGAACAAAATAAGTTTCGTTTTCTATTCTTACTGTATAAATACTTACTTGGGGATTTTACAAGAAACACATGAATATGTATGCCATTAGGATTAATTAATCACATCAACAATGTTAAAAAAATGTGCCTTAGATTAGAGTCATTTAGAATCTCATATCGAGTACGTAAAAAGAGTCATTCTTAAGTTATAGGCAACGGTACCAAACACACTGATATCATATCAAAGCTTTAATGGCCTTTTATCCCCAAACCCATGTCAGATGCACTAAACTCGAAACCATCACTAGACAAAAAAATCTACCCAAATCATCTAAAACAACAATTCTGCTACTGTTATAGTTTTGTTTTACCATTCTTAATTAAACGCATTATAATTAGGATCAGGCCAGTAAACACTTGACATGTCATAGACGAGCCTCAACACATTGTCACTATCAAAATTGAGATTATAAAAGCCACTACCAAAGTCACCCTTCCCTAACTTATTAGACACCAACTTCATGTCCTTGGTATATATGTGAAACTGAAGGTGTCTGCAGTCCCTTTATGTAGCTATCATGTAATCCTATGTTCTGGCCTTGGTTAGTTAGGTACAATGCATGTGTTGCTCATATGCTACCAAACTATGAGATTAGGTTGAAATGAAACTTGTGACTGCTAAACTGGGCATAGGCAAGAGGCAATTTTGGTGCCTGCGCGCTCTTGCAGTTAGGGCTCCATAGATTCATGCAGTCATGCTTATATATAATGGATTATTTGTGTTTGCATTTGTTGTCATCCATATGGTTTTCGTAGTTTCAAAACTGAAAGTCTTATAGTAATTGTTCGTAGTTATGAGAACAAACTAGCTAGTTTTTATGGTGAATTTGGATCGGATGGTATATATCATGCATGGTAGCAGGTCTTACATGTCCACCCCTATGAATGTCAACTTCTGATGGTCTTTTCAGGGGAAAAACCATTTTAGAGGACTCGTAAGCCCTGTTACCACTTGTATCAAGATCCAAAATGACCGAACTTGACTCTTCTAACATCTTCTCAAATGTTTTAAACTCATCGCAAAAACAAGCAAGTCAAAACAACAGAGCTAGGGAAATAAATTCAAATTCCTATACTACAACATCTAAAACGTTGTTTTCAGTTGTACGATCATCAGCAAGGCCAGTATTCCACTTATTACAGCAGCAACGGCTCCCAACACAAACGCTGGTAAGTTACCACCTCCGAAAGCAGCATCCAACGGTCCGCTTACTAGAGATACAAACATTTGTGGTAAAGCAATTGCAACATTCAAGACTCCCAATGAAAACCCTTGTCCTCCGCCGGAGTCGCTGCAAAATATGGAGGCCATGGTAAAGGGAATGCTGAAGGTTACCGCTTGTGGTATCCCCAACACCGCGAATATAAGCAACGCACCGGCCTTGATACTGGCAGGGGGCGGCAGCGATGCATGTCGATGCTTCTGAGCCAACTTAGTGACCAATATGGTCATGAGCAAGCAAATGGCTAGTAGAAAGTTGACGACTCCCCAAAGTAGATTAGCCCCATCTCTGCGAACCAAGTAGACAATCCCAAGAGACATGAGTCCCAACACGATAGAGTTTAGCATGAGTCCTAGTGAACCTGCCCTAACTCCTATATCATACAGATGTCCTTTCCCGACCTCACCTCCGTACACCTCTTTCCCCATCTAATCTGTGTCGAATAGTAAGAATCCGAACCATGTAATCCAGTTCAAGCAAGTGACCAAAAGCAAGATCCACATCGGCTTCTTCAACTCTTTAAAAGCACCCTTGATTTCTCTCAAGAACGCGACTCCTCCTCCCTCGCTTGCTTTCTCTTCTTCACGATGATCCTCAATTGTGTCCTCACATACGAACACCACAGCCAACACGGTAAGTAATGCAAGTAAAGCAATGGCTATGAAAAAACAGCTCTTGAGATTTGCACAGTAGATATCACAGGCTTTGTTTACGGTGAAAGGGAATATCTTGTGGATCGAGAGCGTATTCAGTGCACCCGTCCATCTCCGCCGTCCATTTGACGCGGACTTTTGACTTTTTCAAAATGGACGGCAGAGATGGACGAGTGCGTGGCGCACCCGGGTGCGCTGTATAATTTTCGTTATCGGGCAGCATAGCCAAGCACGTTTCCTACAGCCATGAAGAATGAGAACCATGCCATGGCTGTGCTCATCTTCTTATTATCGGAACTGGACACGTCGGCTAAAAGAGCTCGACATGGGCCTTGTAACATGTTGTTAGCCACGTCCAACATCCAGAAACCGACCACAAACACAGCGACGGCTCTTGACTTCGTAAGTTTGTCCAAGGAATCGCCGCAAGCAACACCTATATCGGCGGCGTATCCAATGAGGAAGACGGTGATGGCAACAAGCGCAACGCCTGCCACTATGAATGGTCGGCGGCGACCGAAGCGAGATTTGCAACGGTCGCTATAGTAACCCACGATGGGTTGCACCACCAAACCGGAAATGGGCCCGCACAGCCAGACGGCGGAGGGCCATTTGTGTGGGACCCCCAGTTGCTGCACGTAGGGTGTTAGCAAGGACAACTGTAACGCCCAGCCAAATTGCACTCCGGCAGCGATTGATGACACCAGTATCATCTTCATCTAACTACTTACCGGCCTTGACGAGTTCATGCTCTCAATATCCATTTCTTTTTTCTCCAACTTTTCTTTTTTGATGAGATTGATTTCTTTTGTGAATACGAAATGAGGAGACCAAGAGGTGCCTTATATAGGCCTATAACTAATGAACGGGAAGTTAAATCATGATCGGAAATGGAAACCAGGGAGCAAAATGGAGTTCTTAACTATTGCTTCAATAAGTTTTAGGAACTTTGAGTAGTAGAAGTCCTAGTAGGAAAAGCAAACCGGGACTTCCATAGTTAAGGTCTTAAGGATTGCTTAGTTTTTTTTTTTTTTTTTTTTTTTGAGAGCAAGGATTGCTTAGTTTTAGGTACTTTGAATTGTAAAAGTCCTAACCCCTATTGATTCACAGAGCATAGCTTCACAGCTGTTTTCTGCTTCTTTGTTTCCGTATCTTAATTGGTTTCTTGTACTTCCTCACCAAGTCCAAGACGGCTCACCCTTTTTGGGTTTTACTTCTTGCTAGCCTTTGTTGGGGCAACCAGTGAGTTTTTCAGCTCCCTACCCTTATTTTATTTGTCTTTTTACATTTTCCTGTTGACTGTTGTATTAAGCTCCTAAGTGCATGGGTTGTAAATTCCAAATAGCAATTCTTCTTGAATCTCATAATTGATATTGAAACCATGACTCTTTTCTACATGGTGATTAAGTGGAAAGTTTAAATTGGAATTGCTCCTTTACACGTAGGTCTGGACCTGAGATTTCTAGGCCTGAGACGAGTTCGAAAAATGGTGCCCTCTCCGTCGCCAGTATCCTCATTGCTCATCATCATCATCACCATCTCAAACTTCTCTCTCTCCCTTCTCTTCTCTTCTAAACCCAATCATTTCTCTCCTCTGTTTTTCATTTCAAAAAACCAAAACTCAAACAGTTTTAGCTTTAAACTTTAGTTTCCATGGCTAGCAGACTTTTCTAATCCCTCCTGCTCAAGGCAGCTGCCGGATTTTGGTGCCCCAAGATTTTTAGGACCTGAGGCGGCCGTCTCATAGGCCTCACCTTAGGTCCGAGCCTGTTTACACGTTAAAACCCTATACTTATTTCTTCACTAGGAGTATCAGTATTATTAGACTGTGTGTGTGAGACACGTGGGACATGTTGACCGCTTAGTGTAAAAGCAGGGATGGTCGGCAAAGCATAAGTATTCCAAGAAACTAATTCCTATATCGAAATATGTTCCAATTCATATGCCTAAACTAGTAGTATTCCTTAATCCTTAGTTATTAAGAACTTAAGATGAATCATGCCTGTGTATTCTACACATGTACATCGAGCATATATTCCTTGTTCCATAAGAATCAGATACCTAAACCATATGCTTATAAAAGCGTGAAAAGTTACTCTTCCTCAATGTAAAGAAGTAACAATTTTATGAAGGAATAATAGCTTCTTTTACTATAAAAGATCCTAACAATTTATATGTTAAGACAATGTATATCTGTTGCGACTCTAGAGTGAGAAGCATTGGAACATTGGAGTTGCGTTCATGTAGCAGTTTGCCTTCTCTGCTTGTTATTATTATTATTTTTTGGGGTCAAGGCCTTCTCTGCTTGTTAACTATGTTTAATTTCATGTAAGCATTTGCATGACCTTTCATGACACACAGTGGCGGAGGGAGTTCAGGACGAGTGTAGGCCTTTGCCCACAGTAGATTTTGACAAATCCCACCATTAGTAGGCAATTATCCTCTATGTGCCCACACTGCACTTATACATGTGCCCACACAAGGACTTGCAAACCCCAACCGATAGATATTGTATCCCCACATCTCACATCCCCATAATCCCTTACAATAACAAAAAAAACGGAAGCTTCTTTTGTACTCCATCTATTCAACAAATAATTGACTCTTTTGTACACAGAACCCAAACAAATAGATGAACTAAACTATGGAAGAAACACGGTCGTCAAACACCCAAAGCCCCAAGCCCCCAACTGAGTCTTCTCTGCTTTAAGAACCTGCTACCGCGTCAAGAACCAAGGGCAGCCAAGTTTCTGCAATGTAATTATTGTCGGTGAGATTACTTGCTTAAGATTCTGATTCGCATTATCGCATATACGCAAGTTTCTGATTTTCAAAGGAATTTGGGATTGTTGGTAGAATCAGAATTCGTTGTGTTTGATAGAGGACAGGAGTTTGTGCATGTTTTTAATCGAGGTCGGAAGACATGTTTTATCTGGTTTGTGTTTATGACTAAGTTCTGATGGTTTGTCTATGTTCTGTTTTTTTATCTGGTTTTTGTTTGAATTGCCATAACTTGCACTTTGAATCTTTGGTATTTGATGCAGTTGTAACTTGAAAGCTGTGAGTAGAAGTCATGGAAAGGTTCTTTAAAAGGAAATCAGACATGTTGCAACCCCCTGCAAATTGTGAAATATCAAAGGACATTCGTCTTGAGGCAGAGATAAATTTGTCAGAACTACCATCAGATCCTGGATTGCGAAAGCAAATTTCAGACTACCCTTTGAGTATTCAAGACCAAGTTCGAAGAGTATATTTGCAAAGGGGTCCTTGTCAGCCTAAAGATCACAAATTTGTTAAGACCAAGTGTGGAGCTAAGTATAGAAAGTTCATAGTTGCTTGGTTCAATGATTTTCCTAACTGGCTGGAATATAGTATAGACAAAGATTGTGCATATTGTTTGTGTTGCTACCTATTTAAAACTAATTCCGGAGATCAAGCAGGTGGTGATGTTTTTTCTAGTAAGGGTTATCGGAATTGGAAGGAGAAATCAAGGCTATATGTTCATGTCGGAGACCTCAACAGCGCCCATAACCTAGCTTTGAGGAAGTGTGAAGATCTCATGAATGAAAGACAACACATTCGAAATGTCATCAACAAGAATGCTAAGCAATCCAGAACAGATTATCGAATTCGACTCACTGCATCAGTAGATTGTATACGGTTCCTTCTAAGACAAGGTCTTGCATTCCGGGGCCATGATGAGTCAGAAAATTCAAGCAATCAAGGTAACTTTGTTGAGCTTTTACAATTTCTTGCTGATCATGATGAACAAGTTAGAGCTGTGGCATTGAAAAACGCTCCAGCAAACCTCAAATTGACATCACCAACAATTCAGAAAGAGATAGTAAATGCTGCAGCAGTTGAAACAACAGATGCTATAATTAGAGACATGGATAATGCATTGTTCTCCATTCTAGTTGATGAAGCTAGAGATGTTTCTATAAAAGAGCAAATGGCCGTAATTTTTCGTTATGTGGATAAAAGGGGTTGTGTGATTGAACGTTTTATTGGCATTGTACATGTTGCCAATACCACTGCCAGAACACTCAAAAAAGCTGTAGATGAATTGCTTAGTAAGCATAAACTGAGCATATCAAGTTTACGTGGTCAAGGCTTCGATGGAGCAAGTAATATGAGTGGGGAACTGAATGGCTTAAAGACACTTATTTTGAAGGATAATCCTACTGCTTTCTATGTCCACTGTTTTGCACATCAGCTTCAGTTAGCTTTGGTGGCTGTGGCAAAGAAACATTGTATTGTAGGTGCTTTCTTCACATCAGTTGCTAATGTTGTGAATATTGTTGGTGCCTCTTCCAAACGTCGAGACATTCTTCAAGAAAAGCAGGCTCTTAATGTTATTCAAGCATTGAAAGTTGGAGAACTTTCAAGTGGAAGAGGGTTAAATCAAGAAATTGAGATTAAACGTTCAGCCGATACACGTTGGAGCTCACATTATGGTATGCTCATAAACTTTATAGCCTTGTTCCCTTCCATCGCTGATGTGCTAGATGAAATTGCAAATGACAAAGTAGGTTCTGATCAAAAAGATAATGCATACATTTCATTGGGGTTATTGCAATCTTTTGATTACATATTCAGTTTGCATTTGATGAGGATTGTACTTGGTATTAGTCATGAGTTGTCCCAAGCATTGCAAAGAGATGATCAAGATATAGTAAATGCAATGGATTTAGTGAAAATATGCAAGAGAAAGTTGCAGGATTTGAGGGATAATGGATGGGATTCTTTATTAGACCAAGTTGTTATTTTTTGTGGCAAAGAGAATATCATGGTTCCCAACATGAGTGAGCAGCATGTATGTAAAGGAAAATCAAAGCGGAAAAGTCCAGAAATCACAAACTTGCACTATTATCGTTTTGATTTCTTTTGTGCTGTGATAGATCTCCAACTTCAAGAGCTGAACAATCGTTTCAATGAGGGAAATACAGAGCTACTCCTTTGTATTGCATGTTTGAGTCCGAATTATTCATTTTCTGCTTTCAACAAGGAATGTTTGATGCTTCTTGCTAGCTTTTATCCGACTGATTTTTCTACAACAGAGCTATTGGTACTGGAGTCACAGCTAGATATATATATTGATGACATGCGATCAAACACTAAGTTTCAAGACTTGCATGGGATTTCTGATCTAGCACAGAAACTTGTTGAGACAGGAAAGAGTAGGACATATCTGTTTGTCTATAAGCTCATTACCTTGGCACTAGTACTTCCGGTTGCAACAGCCACAGTTGAAAGAGCGTTCTCTGCCATGAACATTGTAAAGAATAGAACGCGAAATCGGATGGGAGATCAGTGGTTAAATGATAGCTTAACTGTGTACCTTGAGAATGATATCTTCAATGACATTGATAATGAGGCTATAATTCAAAGGTTCCAAAACATGGCTACACGTAGAGGACATCTGTAGCTGGCTTAAATTGTTCTGCAGGTATGCATTTGTGCTTTTTTGAATGTTAATTTTTACAAGACAAATGGATGTTTTAGTTTTCCATTGCTAGTAGTGTTAAATCATAGTCATATTACTTGGAAACTAACATATCAAACCTATTTTCACATTCAGCAATTTAATGTCTTTGAGAAAGAAGTTGAGCAGCGTTTTGTTATGGAATGAACCAGCTTGAGCAGCTTTTGGTTATGGAGTGAACTAGCTTAAGCAGCTTTTGGTTATGGAGTGAACCAGCTCTTGGTGACAAGTCTGGTTATACCATGTGCATTTTATTATAGTCCAGGCCTAGACTCTTGTTTTGTGTTTCTTTTGGGAAGATGCTTGTTCCATGATGTGTTAGAAGCCATTTTTGTAAATGTATGGACTTGCTGAAATTAGGGATGTATAAAATCATATATTGAATTGGAGTTGTGAATATTATGAAAAGTGTGCCCCCATGGATGCATGGTTCTGCCTCCGCCACTGATGACACATGCATGCTATACATAGACAATATATATAGTACGTATATATATGTCGTGATCATGTTTCAGAGCTCTGATCTATCTTACCATGCACAAGAGTAAAAACAACCAACTTCATGAAGGAATCTGAGAACTCAGAAAGATGATTTAGATGAATCAAGTAGTTGTTTATATTTTACATATTACATATTCTACGATCGACGTACCAAAGTTAGGATTAGATACTTAATAGAAAACTTTCCCCTTAAGAAAACTGGTCGTGTAGTGGAGCCGTAAAGAGAACCAAATTAAACAAAGCCATTAATTTGAATAACTGGAAGCTTTCTAGAGGTCGATCAACCAGTGAGGGTGAGGATAAGAAGGGCTATACATAAGTTCGATCGATCATATATTATATTCCCTTGTGGCCAAGTAAGGTCTAATCTGCTGCTGATCATGCTTCGTAAAGAAGCTCAAATAGGACCCTGCCGGCATCAGTCAAAAGCAAAAGCTAAACTCACTGAATCACAACATTCTCTAATTTCCCAAAATCTTTATCTTATATTATGCTTTTCTTGCCTTGGACAATGCATAATGAACTTATTCCTATTGATCAATTCACCAGCTAGTGTTGGAGACTATAGTTTTAGTCAAGTAAAAGAATAAATTAACGATGTATATCAAGATAATACATTCGATCTTTACTGAATAAGTAAATTCATGTAGCTCCGATACCATATTAGGCTATCAAAAAGACTAATATAGTTTAAGTTGTCAAAGAATTATTTAGTCACAATATTTACCAAGCTAACAAGGACAGTTTAGTCGTACATTTAGTGAATAATTTAGTTACTATCAGGTACAGTACTTGATCTGAATACCTTTAACAACAATAATACAGGGAAAGCATGCAAATACAAGGAAAAGGGGGATAAACTATTTTGAATTCTTGAAGCTTTCAGTGCCAAACACAAAGTAGTTTAAAGCAATGCTACCCATTTAAAGAGAAAAGGAACCTGAATATATATAAGAGAGTACACACTACACAAACCACAAGGAGAACCAAGAAAGAGAGAGAGAACTAATCAAAAATGTATAGGTTGAGCAACACAGTGATTGGGTTCTTGAACCTCTTCACTCTTTTAGCATCAATACCTATCATTGGTGGTGGTCTATGGATGGCAAGGAGCAGCACAACATGTGAAAGCTTCCTCCAAACCCCACTCTTAGTGATTGGTTTTGTTGTGCTGATCATATCTCTAGCTGGGTTCATTGGTGCTTGTTTCCATGTTGCTTGGGCGCTTTGGGTGTACTTAGTAGTCATGCTATTCCTTATTGCCACCCTGATGGGGTTTACTGCGTTTGGGTTTGTGGTTACAAGTCAAGGTGCTGGAGTTGATGTGCCTGGTAGGGCTTATAAGGAATATCATCTTGAAGATTACTCACCATGGTTGAGGAAGAGGATTAAGGACCCCAATTACTGGAGCAACATTAGGAGTTGTATTTTGGGGTCTAAGACTTGTGCAAAGCTTCTTGTTTGGACTCCTCTTGATTATCTTGAGAGGGACATGTCTCCAATACAGGTATTAGTTATGGTTTTTGAAAACTTTTTGTTTGTAAATTGACTTGTTATTCAAATTTAAGGCCATGATCTTGTATGTCTGGGACTGTTTTCTATCCAGTATTTCTTCCTATTCATATTCTCTCTCAATATTTGCAAGATTTGTTTCTTTTGGTTTCCCTCATACAGGTATGTTTCATTTGTGGAAAGAAAAATAATGATGATTTATATATTTGACACAGTAATATGGAAACAAGAACAAAAAAAATAAGCATATATATATATCATACTACAGTGATTTTTTTTTTCTTTGATGATTGATATGTATTTGCATTTTTAATGGTAAGTGAAGCATGCTCCCCTTCCCCATGAATAAAGCATAGAAATAGCTTCCTTGATCAACTATTAAGTGCATACTTTGGTTGTAGTCTGGTTGTTGCAAGCCACCAACAGCATGCAACTACAATATGGCAACAACAGTGAGTCAAGATCCGGATTGCTACCGGTGGAACAATGCCCCGAATTTGTTATGCTACGAATGTGATTCATGCAAGGCAGGAGTGCTCGAAGATATCAAAAGGGACTGGCACAAGCTCTCTGTCCTCAACATTGTGATGATTGTTGTCCTCATCGGAATATATTCCATTGGATGCTGTGCTTTCCAAAACACAAAAAGAGCTGAAACGGATTACCCCTATGGCCAGAACCGGATGTCCAAAGTCCGACCAAGATGGGATTACCACTGGTGAGTTAATTCAGTACACTAGCCCTGAAAAAGAATGTTTTTGATGTTTTATGTAAACATGCTTGATGTGCTTATTGTGGATCAAAAAATGTGGTTAGTTTATAGCTAAGTGTTGGTTTTGGAAAAGATTAGCAAGGAAAGAGTCATTTTGCTTTGGAAAACTGTATGTAAAGTGACAATTAGGACAATTTTAGTCCAAATTTGTAAAGTGAAAAGCGAAACAGAATTGATCATCAAAGTTGCTCTGGAAAAGGTCTGGTAGTTCTGAATCTTGGTAGGAGATTTGTCTATAAAGTGTTTACCATGTGAGTTGTAGATACGCATATGCAGGCCCAGTACTTAAAGCTTTAAATCTCTATGCCTCCCATTTAACCATGCCATTTTCTCAACCCTGGTTATTGGTGAGAAGACTATTATAGTTGATCCCTCCATTCAGCTCATAATTTATTGCAATTGTCTGATCAAGAAGATAGTGCTGGAAATTTTTTAGTTAAGATTTAGGGTTTAGAGTAGATGTTGGACTGATTACTATATGGAAGTCTAAAGCTACTAGGTTTTGGACTTGAGAAAGATCTGAACCTGAAATTTTTTCTTCTGGAAATTATATCAGATAGTGTAAGAAGGCCAATATCCAAGAGTCTTTAGTGAAGGTACCATGAAACCTTGGCAAAGGTCTAGTCTTAAGTGTTTGTCAAGACAGTGGGTAGATCTATACATACAGGGCCAGTTCTAAAGCTTTCAAGCTCTCGCCCTCTCATCAATCACTTCTATGGGGCAATTTTAATTAATTTTGTTTTTGTTGCAGGTGGAGATGGTGGCATCACAGAAGAGAACAGCTTTACTAGTTGAAGAAAGAAACTCCATCTTGTGCTATAGGTGCTCTAAAAAGATGGGATTATCCGGTTTCTTTTTCAGTGTATGCATGAGAATTGGAGGTCTCAAAAGCCTTACTTTTCTTTTTTGCATATATATACTTCTTTAATTTAGTTGTCTAAGTTTTGTACAAAGATCTGGATTTACTTTTGCTCTAAAGATCATACCACTACATGTTTTCTATCTTTACTGTCATAGACTGCCTTTTGACAATGCTGTGAATTTTCTTTAACTTAATCTTTATGTTTGTTTGAGCTAATGTTCCTCCCTCTCTATCCCTCATATTAGCGAGATCAAATCATGATGAGAGTGACTTCCTCTCTAATATCTCTAGCCTTTATTACTATTACCTAATTGTTGCTTAGATTGATTCCTTGTAATTACTACATTTATTTCTGTCCATAATCTTACTGTAACAGTAGATCAAACACAGCTATATAGCTTGTACTTGTAATCAGTTTTAAGATCAAGGAATCAATCTAAGCAACAATTACGTAATAGTAGGAAAGGCTAGAGATATTAGAGAGGAAATCACTCTCATGATTTGATCTCGCTAATACCTCAACTTGATCCAAATGAAGCTTTCTACTTCTGCCTTTTGATTTTGAGGGTGGTTTAATTTTTTGATAATTTTTGATTTTGAGGGTACTTTTGAAGATGATGTCTATGCAAGTTGCTTAGACTATACGAAAGACTTTGGTCGGATCATTAGGTTGGGTCGGCTTGTAGCAAGGCTTAGATTTACCGGGGAAAGTTTGAACTCCGGCGCCCTTGGATGAGGCATTAGTTTTTCATCGATTAGATCTTTCACCCTTCTTTCAGATCACTGCTACCTTCATTCTGACCATTTACCTATTCAGAAAGAGAAAACTTCAACACGTCAATTTTTCCATCCATCCTCTTTATGTCTTTCCCTTTATGACCAAGATCATCATCGTCTAGCTTATTTTCTTGTATCAATAAATTACAGAGAAGAATTTTCAGATTCTTATGGAATGTGACTGTGGCAGTCAATTTTGATCAAGGGTGAAGATGCCACCTAATCAGCTACTACTCCGATGGACTCCGTAGACTTCTTCTTTTTCTTGGTCTGACCTTAGACTTGTTCTCAAATCTCAATTCTCAACCCATAAATTTGGCTTCTTTTTGTCCACATGAATTTTAGGTTCAGGTTCCGACGAAGACTATTAAGTTGACGCATGACTTTTTATTAAGTTGACGCATGACTTTTTAATTAACGGTTTATTACATCCAATTTTCAATCACAGATCAAATCATCTATTACTTTTTAGTAATTTCAAGATTATCTCGTTTCAAAACTTCTGGCATGGGTAATGTAATAGTTACTGGCAAACATGGTCAATTCTTATTTCAATTGGATATGGATCATGGTAATTAGCTGGGATAAATGCATCTTTTATTTGGACCAAGTGCGACTTAGTTCTTGGATAATGTTCATTATAAAGAAGGTAAAACAAGTCGGAGCGGATTCAGTGCACCATGGTGCACTTGAACCATTCACATGTTTTAATAGTCAAAGCTAACGTCGTTAATGACCAAAAATTTTGAACTGTGGAAGAAACTCAGTAACTGTGAAGATCAATCTGCCTCTCTTCATCTCCTCGCCTCCAAAATAATCTCCGAGAAAAGGCCGAAACCCAGCCTCTCTAGCCAGCCAAGTTCTACATAGTCCCCTGCCGCCGCCATCGTCATTAAGGAGTTCAAGCTCAACTGGGGAAGAGTCTCGAATCGTGGTGTTATGGTTTCGGGTCAACGGGTCATCGATCGAGTTGAAGAATCTCGAGTCCGCTGGATCCAAAGAAAGGGCTGAAGCTTCCTTTTTTGACGTCAATGGAAGCAATTGTGTCGAGCAAGGCGGTGCCAGCGGAGGAGGTGGCTAGATTGCCCGTGATTAGTGTAGTGGAGATAAAATTGAAGACCTGAGACCCTAATTTGCTCTGTTTCATCTTAGATCTGATTTAACCTCGACCTCCTCCTCCTTGATTTTCAGACGTGCTACAATTTTAATTTCAGAAATTGTTTCCTCTTCTTAAGATAATCGTTTCACATTTTACCCCTCTTGTTGATCTTTGTTTTTTTTACCTTGTTAACTAGTTTTTTTTTCTTTTCAATTATCTTCACGGTGTTAACACTGAAGTTTGTGCCATGTAGACAGCTAGATCAAACGAATGGCTAGGATTGCATAATGACTTTTGGTTTACTTGCACCTTGGTGCATACAAGAATCTTCGAAAACAAGTAATCCTACTCGCCCACGAGTTGCCAAGTCCAAAACTTCCACCAAATGATACACGCAATACGAATTGTCTATAAGCGAGTGTCATGATTAGCTCCTAACACTTGGCAAACCAGGAAAAGTCAGCAGACATGGATATTGTCTTTTTCCAGTAGAAGTCTTTTTGACAAACATCTCTTCTGAAAAAATATTGAAATATGTTGTCCACCTCTGTAACTCCCTACGTCAGAAAAAATGAATTGCCCTTATAAATAACAAACACAGCAACGGTTTATATTCAGATACAATTTATTATTGAGTTCTTCTGAGTTATAGACACTCCAATGGCGGCATTTGAATATGAGCGTACTTTAGAGAAAACTCCAACATGGGCAGTTGCTGTGGTCTGTTTTGCGTTGCTTGTAATATCGATTTTCATCGAGCATGTCATCAACTTCATAGGAAGGGTAAGAATGAAATGCTTGATCAAATTTGTTTTTGATATATTCCGATATGATTGTTCATGGGAAATGACTTTGTAATGGAACAATTTGCAGTGGTTTAAAAGTAGACAGAAGCGAGCTCTCTATGAAGCTCTTGAGAAGATCAAATCAGGTATCCAATCTTGTGGGAACATTTAGTTTTAGAATTTTTGTTTTCCAAATGCAAACCAGCATGGAAATTCTTCAGAGTACTAACCTTGTTTGTTCTATGTGAATTTTTTGAAGAGCTTATGCTGTTGGGATTCCTATCCTTGCTCCTAACAGTTCTACAAGATCCAATTGCTGGTATATGTATACCAAAGAGTGTTGCAGCCACTTGGCATCCTTGCAATGATGACCCTCCAAAGACTACAGCTAGGAAACTTGAGGAATACTCAGATTCTGGCTTCATTTTCCGGCGCCAATTAGCCACAAAAGGATATGATAAGTGCACGGCTCATGTAAGAGAGAAACCAGCTAGTTCTTTTGTTGTTCTTTTCCATTTCCTCTGTTCATGAATATTAAACATGGAAGTGCGAAGTAGTGGTATAAGAATGTGTACTGGAATTGGATAACGGTCTGAAACACTGTTTACTTTTGTAGGGTAAAGTTGCCTTTGTGTCTGCATATGGGATTCACCAGCTCCATATATTCATCTTTGTGCTAGCAATTTTTCATGTGCTCTACTGCATCACAACTTTGTTTTTGGGAAGACACAAGGTAAAGTGGCAAACACAATCTTGTAACTCTCACTTTCTCTCTATACATATCTATTTCGTAACATTAATTCGATCATTGTTTTTGTTTTTCTGGATTACAGATGAGAATATGGAAGTATTGGGAGAATGAGACCAAAACAGTTGAATACCAGTTTAGTACTGGTAAATTGGTTCAATCTTTTCACTTAAAAGCTGAATAATTCTATTTTAAACATGATGAGTCATTTAAGTATGCAATTCAATTAGTCGGTCTAGAGGTTGACTTTCTTATAATACCAGAGTTGACAAATATTAAGAATTAGTAATCACAAGAACTTCTTGGATTATACCTTATACAGTATTTGTGTTGCAGATCCAGAAAGGTTTAGGTATGCGAGGGATACATCATTTGGAAAGAGGCATTTGCACTTCTGGAGCGAGTCACCAGTTTTCCTTTGGATTGTAAGTAACATACTACTAAGAATTGAGATTCATTGCATTGTTCATTGGAATTTCTAATTGCATTTTTTTTTAGTTTTTTCAAAGAATTAACTCAGTAATGTATGGTGTGTCTAAGAGCTATGACATTAAATTCGACAAGGTTTAAGGGTATTCTTCATTTCTCCTTTTCTTACCAGGTATGCTTCTTCAGACAGTTCTACAGGTCAGTTACTAAGACTGATTACCTGACTCTGAGGCATGGCTTTATCGCGGTAAGTGAAATAGTAAAAAAAAACTCATTCGCATACCTATATGATGAGGCTGGAGGTGACACCAAATCTCAAATTGTGTGAATTCTGATTTCAGGCACATTTAGCACCTGGGAGTGAAACGACCTTTGATTTTCGGAAGTACATAAGTAGATCACTTGAAGATGACTTCTTAGTTATTGTTGACATAAGGTTGGTGATTTTAAGTCAAATCTTACAAGGCTCTTTGGTTTGATAATTGTGCTACAACCTTAACTTCACTTCATTGGTGTATGCAGTCCAATTATATGGTTCTCAGCAGTGCTGTTCCTGTTGTCTAATGCATATGGTAAGTAGTACATGACCAGCTTTTTATCTCTAGATGTTGATATATAGGTGTGTGTGTGTGTGTGTTACTACACGATCCCAAGTTACTGATGATGGAGAACTGTTTTCTCTTCTGAATAGGATGGCATTCGTATCTCTGGCTACCATTTATCTCTTTAATTGTAAGTTCAGTTCAATCCTATCATCCCAATACAGCATGGTTCTTTTGCCATGTCTACCAGATATTATTACATAGATAATAAATGTTGGGAGCCAAAAACATATTGCAGATAATCCTGGTGGTGGGAACTAAACTACAAGTGATTATAACCAAGCTGGGGCTAAGGATCCAGGAAAGAGGGGGTGTGGTGATGGGTGCACCGCTTGTTCAACCCGGTGATCAGCACTTCTGGTTTGGACGCCCGCGCTTCTTGCTCTTCCTCATCCATTTTGCTTTATTCCAGGTAGTTCAACTTGCTAGTATAATGTCTTTACATTAGTACTTGTTCTCACCAGCAGCTAATTTGTACTTGTTATTTCAGAATGCATTTCAGCTGGCCTTCTTTGCATGGAGTACTGTAAGTATATATTCTTAGAAGTTAACCAAGTATAGGGATCTTAATTTCTCATAATTCTCATGTACTGATACATTACTACTTTTGTACTTCAGTGGCAGTTTGGGATAACTTCTTGCTTCCATCAAACCCCTCAAGATACCGCCATCAGGCTCTCAGTGGGGTGAGCTTTACACACTACTAATACCTACCTTACTTTATTTTATGGTTCCTGATTCAATGAGGAAACAGATTTATTTATTTATTATTATTTTTTTCTGATGTATGCTAAACTAAAATTTTCTGATCTCCTCAGGGTTATCGTACAAGTTTTATGTAGTTATGTGACTCTCCCACTCTATGCTCTAGTCACACAGGTGAGGAATTTAGCTCAACCAGATTATCTATATGTAAACCTCCCATTAATATAACATGGACTAATTTCTATTTTTATTCAAATAGATGGGTTCAAATATGAAACCCAATGTTTTTGAAGAGGAAGTGGCAGAAGCGGTGAAAAATTGGCATCACAAAGCAAAAAAGAAAGCAAAGCACAGCCAGCAGCATTCAGAGAGAACCACACCATTCTCAACTCCTCCACATGGCATGTCGCCGATTCATCTATTGCAGAATGCCAACAACCACAGTGAGGTCACTGAGGGGGATGACCTATTTCCACCTCCAGACGCATCAGTCGTAGTTGAAATGCAACATTGGGACACTGAAGGGTCACGTTCCCCGAAGAACAATGTTGGATCGAGCGTAAGAGGAGGAATTAGGCAACCTAGTAATTTTAAAGAGTTAGGCCGAATTCAAGAGCTACCTGCATTCTCCTTTTCTCAGCCTGAAGTTAGTAGTCCCTCAGGCATCTCATCTGCTAGATCAAGAAAGTGAAAGAGTTCGACTATGGAAAATCACTGCTACTGTACAATATTTTTACTTTTGCTAGGGCATTTCCAGAAACAATGGCTGGGATATGTCATTGTTTAGTTGTATTACGTAGGATATACGAATACATACAGCAAATGCATGATGGTACAGTAAGATTGTTTAATCTTTTAGGCTTGGCATATTTACTTCAATAAATTTAATTTGTTCTTTTGTACATATCTCAGGGTTAAATATATGATTCTCATGAGATCAGTAGCTATGCATCTTAACTGTTTGGTATATGATCAACTATTGTTTTAAGATCCCAAGAGGATTGACTTTGTTAGGGAAACTCCTCCTAAGTAGGCTTGTTCTCTGATCCTTAATCCCTGACTCGTAGCTACAGTTTGGTTAATTTACTGCAATCTAATAACCAGAACTAGTCAGACTCAGGAACTGGCCGGTGTGTGTTAAATGTATTAACACAGTAAGCTTGCTAATTTCAATGCATGTCATGCTGAAATGGGGTATTGTTCAAGAAGTAGATTTCATCTCACTGCAATGGGTGCTCGAGTTTGAAAAATAATACACCAAGAGGCCTGAGACATTCTATCATTCTATGTGCTCAACATCTTACATGTATGATTGTATTGTGTGGCTGCCTCCTTTTGGTCTAGAGTAAATGAGAATTGATAGTTGTGTATCGTTATGGCTGCAGTCAAAGTTGAGAAAATGAAATGGATTGAGAAAAATAAATGAGGGTTTAAACTATTCTCATATATATAAGTCTAGATTATGGTTGTTACTATTGTTACTACCTAATTTGTCACGGAATTTCTATTTTCTTGCCTAATTCTGAAATCCAGCCTTGTTGGTATAGAGCTGGATCAAAGGAAAATGCTGCTAATGGTAAACATCAAACCCTTTCCTCAAACTTCTTTTAGCTGGGTACCACTTTACCTGCTTCAGCAGTTGCAAAAAGAGCTTGCTAGAATATGGATAACACAATGCAATCAGTTGTATATATGGTTATGAATGGTATTGAGCTATTGATTTGATTTGTGATCCAAAGTGACTGTCTTCTTCAAATAAATCATTCCACTACTGACTAAGATGCTTGAGTTGATTTGATGTTTATAAATTTTGTTATATGCGGTTTGGTTGAAGATTCCTCTCTATCCCCTTGAATGATAGCAAACAACTATGGCTGCAATTTCTATGGTATCAGGAGAGTCCTATTAACTCCATTCTTTCTTTCCAGGCTCATTCAAATGAAGGCTTTCAATTTAAGTTTGCCCAATTGAGTACAATTTCAATTAGGGACCAAACTGATTGCTATGACTGTACTCTAATAAAATAGTTTCTATGATATTCTTATAAAAAAAGTATGATGCTTGTGTATAATCTTTCCATCTTAAACTGAGATCACAAAGGTCAACATGACAGAGTATACTTCACATTTCAAATAACATGGTATGATTAACTAATATCCATACATACTAAACTATATATATATATATATATGTGTGTGTGTACATATAAGGATCTGACTCCTCTAAAGTGAGGAGTCTGTAAATTTAGATGAAGTTCATAAAATCTCGGCTCTTTATCTAATATAAAGGCTTTGAATATTGACATGTCCTTGTTCCATAATTTTGTTCTTTTGGTATAAACCGTGGTTCACTTGCCCCGTTAACTCCAGCAACAACAAGAAGAAACTTTGGGATTTCTCACCGAACCCTTTTTCTTTTACCGAACTTGCTGCTTTTTTTTATGTTTGTGATTGCTCACCATCAATTAGCTAGGCTGTTGGATTCTTGGAGATGAAAAGCATTTTGCCTATCTTCTCACCATCAATTGGAGAAAATCTTAGTCGTCTGAGCTGAATGGGGATTAATTTAGGAGAAATTAGAGATCGGGAGATGAAGTTTTTTTGCGGCAGAAGATTAAAATGGACGATTAATGGAGAAAAGGAGATGAAATGAGGAAACTCAAACATGATTTTTCATTTTGTTGGACGTGCGCAAGACAATAAGACCCAGATTTTAGCTCTGGTGACCTAACAATTAATAATGGTGGCAACAGTTTTTTCTAGATTAATGGAGAAGGAGCAAAACCTAGAAGGGATTATATCTGGGTTTTCTAATTGGCCATGTTGATGTGCGTAGAGGGCCTTGGGCTCTTGGTTGCAGTCATGCAGATATGAGATACGGCAACAGATCATTATGAGAAAGGAGGTGAGGAAGAAGAAGATAGACGACGCTTTGGTTGCGATCGTGGTGTTAATATTTCGATTAACGTTAACGTCCGTTTGAGAGAAAGCATCTAAATGTGATATTAGATGATGTGACAACTATATGGCCATAAGATTAGACGAAGGATTAAGATTTTATGAACTTTATATAAAGTTACTGCAGAGGAGCTCAATCCTACATATAATATTCTTTTGTATTAAAGATGTCCACATTTTTTAAAATATCATAAACTCAACGTAAGATCAAACTTAACGATTTATGAGTCCAAAATTTTGTGACTTTGCTCATTTACAAGCATTTAGAGTCACTGACGTGTAGTTTCTGATCATAATCTAACTGTTTTTATACTTGTTAAACTACTAATAAAAAAGTCTTTGCGATAATGACACTCTGCAATACCTTAATCTTGTGCTGAATTATCGCTTCACTTTACGAAAAAAAAACCAATAATTTAGTGCAAATTATTGAGTCATAATGGGGATATTATATTACATTATGATATATTAAGAGTAAGAAAACACCAAAAGGCGTGGCTCCCTCCATTATAGTGATACCTTTAGAAAATTCGAGTAAACAAGAAAAAGCAAGAATAGAGAACAGGTTGATCAGAGAGAGCCAAAGACTCATCATGGAGGTCCGTCCCAATCCCACGGCGGACAACTCGTCGGCGCCGCCGCAGCAAAGCAATTCCTCTCCGAAAAAGCCGCCGGCTACTCCCATCCCCGTCGATTCCTCCTCTGTTTCTCAAAGGTTGGTCCTTTTTGTTTGGATACCCTTAAAGTTGAAGTCTTCTAGTTTTTGAAGGAAAAAGTTGAAAAAAGTTGAAGTCTTTATTGTTGATGTGGGTTTGTTTTCAATCTTTGTAGGCTTCAGAAGGAGTTGATGTCTCTAATGGTATGTGAAGCTTTCTCTCAAGCTGGTTTTGTTCTTATCTTGGTTCTTCGGTTCTGTTAATGCTTGGTGATTTTGGTGCTTAAAGCTTTCATTTGTTATTAGCTGTGATAGTTTTGGTTGTAATCTTGCAGTGATTTCATATTGTTGTGTTTCCTCTTATATGAACTTTTGGTTATGAATCGTTGCTAGGAGTAGTGGTTGGCGTAGTTGTGTAGGCTTTCCAAAAGAGTGGTTCTATATGTAGTTGTGTAATTATTTCAAAATGAGTAGCTTTCGGCTGGATTGGGATGAAGAATTAAAGAGTGTGCTCTTAATTTAGTTTACTGTCTTTATCAAGGGTTCTAAACAGCCTGTGATTTAAGTGGAAAAATCGAACACCATTTAGTTTGTTCACATATATCTGTAGCAGCTACACAAATACTAGGGTTGAGTGATTACATATATGCTACTCAATCTCCATCTTTCTCTTAGCACCTTTGTTAGGTTCGCCATTGCTCCATAGGAGCTCTGCTGGTGTAAACATGTTCTAAAGTGGCCTGCATGTGCGATAGAGGGTGGTTTCATCTTGATTTTTATAAGTTGAAAGGTGATGCATAGTCAACAAGCCAACAGGGACTATTGTGATTCTTGATAATCATGAGGTTTCATAATACAGTGGCAGGTGTGTGCTTGTGTGTATTCTAACCCCTTCATGAAGGTTGATTGGGGTGTTTTAGCCATTGTTACACTTGCCATTTCTAGGAAATGGTGTCCTCAGTAATGAAGTATAACCTAAAGGGTTGAATTTAGGAGACGCTCTACAGTAACATCCAATCCAGTTACACACAGCAACACCGCTTCCAGGAATAAGAGGTTGTTGGATGTCCTAAATCATCAAGCCTACTGAGTGGGATTGACTACTGTACTTTTTCAGGAATGGCAATAATTGATCGCCTCATGTATTTCCACCCAGCAGTTATTTATGATTTCAGAAGTCCTAGGGTCTATTGTTACTTTTACACAGCTTCTGCTACTCGGGTTGGATTATTTATACTCTCTTCATTCACTATGTGTGAGATTTGAGGTATTTATGGAAGGAGATAGACCTCCTTACTTGTGTCTCGGAGTGGATAAATCAACAACTGCCCTAAACTAGAGATTATTCTCAGTCTTGAAAAACCTCACACTTTTTCAAAACTTGAATATATGTTATTATGGTGGATTAACAAGTCCACTCAAAAGCTAGCAAAAGCAACTTCAGTTTCCTGTTGTGTTTCTTACCATAAGTTACTGCCTTCAACAATATCTTTCGAAGGTTGAAATAAAAGTTTTAGCCTTTACGCATGTTATACCAATTGGTTGTTTGTAGTATTTTCCACTCTTCATTTCAGTTATTAAAGACATGTAATCTTGTTCTACTCTCATTTTTCAGTATCTATTGTTCCTTGTTTTCAGATGAGTGGAGGAGAACTTGGTGTATCGGCTTTCCCTGAAGGTGAGAGCATTTTTACATGGATTGGCACAATCGAAGGTGGAAAGGGAACTTTGTACGAGGGTTTATCTTATAAACTGTCTTTGAGATTTCCTATGGATTATCCTTTCAAGCCACCACTAGTCAAGTTTGAGACAATGTGCTTCCATCCAAATGTTGATCAGTTTGGCAACATATGTCTTGACATCCTGCAGGTATCTGTCTTTTTTGTTAAACTGATTCCAGTCTGTGTTACTAAATTCCAGGAGGATGAAATGTGAAAACATCCTCGCTGTCTATAATATGATCAATTGTTGGTTAACCGTATGATGGTCAGTGTCTCTAGTATTAAGGAGTTTGACTCACCATATGGTGGTCTTGGGAAATATTAGAATGCTTAATGGAAAGTAGTGTTAGTTGGAGAAATCTATATGTTAGTTCAGATAAACTTGTGTTGAAAAATATATGAAATTGATGCTATTACCACCCAGGGGACTTGATAAATGTCAATGCCCTTTAAACAGGACCCTACTGCAGGGTCGGTGTCCTTGTCTCAAGGGCACTGTGCAAATCCGTATCCCAATATCAGCAGTTCGGTGGATGATGTAGATACTGTTTCTTTCTTCCTTCTTCATACATTCTCAAGCTCATGTTATTTTTGCTTCTCATTCCATAGGACAAGTGGTCTTCTGCTTATGATTGCAGGACTATTCTTCTGTCCATTCAAAGTCTATTGGGAGGTCAACTTTCTCTTCCTTTCATGAAATTTCTTGTAAAATCTACGTTCATGCTTCATGCCTGACTATGTATTCTTGCATGCAGAGCCAAACCCAGAGAGTCCACTCAACAGCTATGCTGCTGCTCTTTTGAGTAACAAGGAAGGTTAGTTCTTATTTCCTATGGCCCTTGGCTATCAAATGTGAACTGGAGTGCGTTTCTTGCCCTCTATTTTGGACTTCTGAAGTTTGTTTTTATTCCCGAAATCCACACTCTTAAAATTCACAACTTTATAGCTTCCACCTTGAAATGTTTTCAGCATTTGGTCCTAGTAAACTAGCTTCTTGATTTGTATATCAAGAAAATCACTTCAGCAATAAGGAATGCCTATCTAGATCATGCAAGCCTCTTATTGTAACTATTCTGCATTGACGTTGAGGGGCTTATGTTAAATGTATATTGTACAGATTACAGAAAAATGATCCACAAACAGTACTTTGCTGGAGAATCATTTGAGAGCTGACGTGTTACTCTGATGACAGAGTTATGTCATTTGGGCACTCTTTCTTGGGCAGGGTAAAGCTTACAATCATAGATATATAGTTACTTCATCTTTGAGCACCGGAAATTCTTTAAACCTGTAGAATTTGGTTGGTTTGAGTGTTTAACCAAACCTAGAAGAAGCCAAAGGCAATCGGTTTCTTCCCCTTTGGGTAACTCTGTTAATATTGGCCTCCTGTGAAATGTGATAGTGAAATAATGACAATAAGTTGTAAATTTGTTCAGTGAATTTGATTACTGTGAAAGGCAAAATTGGCTTTCCTAGCAAAAGTGAATTGATATATTCATTTCTGTTTCTTGTTGTTTACATACAGATATTACAGTTATTGTTATTTAAGTACATGTATTTAAGTTCTCCAAGGGTCCATTCTTATTTAGTCTTTTGGTACGTAAAGAATTTAAGGGAGATTATGATGAACAAAAACTGAGTGTTGTTGAAGGCTTAGTGCCTTGTAATCTCCTTACTCCCTTCTGCAGCTCCTCCTCTCTCATCTACAATCATATCTCTTGTTTTCTCTACAATAATTTCTGACCGAAACCCATAACTATTCTACTTCTTAACTTGCTATTCTAATTCTCTAGAAAGTGGACATTCAGATGCAGCATTCTTTACACCCCCATGTAATTTTGAGAAAGCCTTGAAACCAACTGAACAACTCCAAGACAAGTACCTATACGTTTGTCACGTAACACTGTCCTTTATGGTTTTCATTTTTGCTATGTACGATTGTCGATTGGTTTACTGTTCTGAAACTTTGGTTTGCATTTGCAATAGAATCAAAAATAGAATTTTCTTCAAACTATGAAGAATTTGGGTTTCCATATATCCTAGGGTGACTTGGTATTGGTATCGCTTTATTTTGACTATTCATGCACGAGCTCTCGATGAGTTGTTTCCGGTGATTCACGCCGCCGAGAGCTACGAGGTGCCTATTGCTTTGTGCATATACGACTACACTCACTGGATGGATAGTGATCATGAGGTTTTGAGTTTCACTCCTGCAACTCAATCTGCCATCGATGCTTTGGAGAAGGTGAGACTTGATGCTGCCACGGTTGCAGAAACGCCGATGTGTGCTATATGTCAGGAGTTTGCAGTGGAAGATGTTACTCGCATGCCCTGCTTGCACCATTATCATGGAGATTGCATCGTCCAGTGGCTGCATGTTAGTCATCTATGTCCCATGTGCCGATACCCGATGCCGGTCGACTGCCGGCCACCACCGGAGTCCCTGATGCCACTCGACTGCCAGCCACCACCCGAGTCCTCCCAAATTTAGAACTTGATTGCTGGTTGAATTGCTGTTTGAATAATATCAACTACACTTTTGTTGGTGGTTTTGGTATATGATGTTAGCAAGCGTTGTATCTTTCCTTCTAAGATTGACGGTAAGGAAAATCGGCTGTGTAATCGCTGGTTTTTTTAGTAGGGAGACGAGGGGGAAAATTTATGTCCACCACCGTCATGGTTTGTAATTTTGACTTTGATTACTGTTTCTCTACTTGTTATTTTGAATTTGATTACTGTTTCTCTACTTTTTTGAGAAGGTCGGTCGCTGATTTTTTTTTTTTTTTTTTTTTTCCACCCATTTCGTCCATCTTTTACTCTACCCACATACAGATGATACAGATAACAAAGTAATGAATTATTCCCCAGTAACTTGTATAGATTGTTCTTGCCAAACATGATGCACCAGACCATGGCAGAAGATGAAGACATAGTTTCTGATGAAGCTGTATATAATTTGTGCCGTTATTTAAAGAAAAATTCCCCGTCAGTATAGCTATATATTTATGCCTAGAACTCATTTTGTGGAAGCATCTCAAAGCCATTAGAACAATTTAACAGTCTGTTAGGTTACAACTGAAGCCAGGAATCCATAGTTTTTTGTATAAACATATGACAAAATGACAAGGAGCAAGTTCCACTCAATATCCATATGAAGTGTATAGTAAAAGAATCCTCCAGAAGAGAACAGAAAAGGAGAAGTTTTTCCTCATACAACAAAAATCTCTGCAGACGTACCTGATGATGATCATTTGGGTTGTTGACAGATTATGACTGTAGTCCAAGCAATTATACATTCTCTGTGGCATCTCTTCCCAACTCTTCTGTACCCTTTGTTGCACCCAACCTCTCAGCTGCCAGTCTTTCTTCCAGTGCTCGTGCTCCTCTTTCCCTGCAAGAGCCAATTCAATCACAAAATCAAGAGCCAATTCAACAAATGTAACCCTCACAAGGTCACTCTAGGCAATAATATGAAAGTCAAAATTGGCCACCTAGCAAAAGTGAATTGATATATTCACCTACTTTAATACTACTCAATCTTATGAACTTAATTGATGCCCAATAGGCGGTGAGGAGGACAATTCTGTCACAAGGTAACTCTAGGCAATAACATGTAAGTCAAAATTGGCTTCCTAGCAAAAGTGAATTGATATATTCACCTACCTTAAATACTGCTCAATCTTATGACCTTAATTGAGGCCCAATAGGCGGTGAGGAGGACATTTTCTGTCACTTGTTATGTACATACATATATTTTTTAAGTTCTTGTTAATTAAGATGTATTGAAGTTCTCCGAGGGTCCCTTCATATTTAGTCTTTTAGTAGATTGTAATGAGTAAAAAAGGAGTGTTGTGGAAGGCTTGGTGCCTTCAGGTCTCCTTAATCTCTTCTCTAGCTCCTCTCACTTCTACAATCCTACCTCTTGTTTTCTGTACAATAACAGCTAAATATTTTAAGTTATCTAACCAATTACATCCTCAAATTCATATCACTCTGAGAGCACAACAGTCAAACTCACACTCTCCCTTGCTTAGCCCTACAGCAAGGCTCCTCATTGCGTGTTGTCAAGTAAATGAAAGCAGCGCGTAAATGAAGCTCTATACTTTCTATGAGTAAACTAACATAAATGAAAGCAGTGCGTAAATGAAGCTCTATACTTTCTATGAGTAAACTAACATAAATGTATTTCATGTTTAGGGTTTAGGTTTAGAGATCGTCTGTTTAGCATCAAAGTTCACTGATGCAGAAACAACCTAATAACTTTTAAATGCAGTAAACTACCATTAATGTATTTCATGTTAAGGGTTTAGGGTTTATGGCTCATCCAGCAGTGAACTTTTGAAGTTATAGATCCATAACTATGATGCTATAAACTAGCGAAAATGAATAGTGTCTGGCAGGTTATTTGTTAACTGAGACTGATACAAAATGCAGTGCGGGAACAGAAACAGTACCTCCTTCTAGATGCCTCGATCGGGTCAGATCCAGGCAATGTGGTTCCTCCCACAGTATAACCTTGGGAATCATTAGAGGCTTCAAATCTTCCACAAAGCATCCGATGGAAAATAGATGCAACAGGATCAATGACTGGTCTGCAGAATTAACTAGCAACACTTGAGAGATGGCAACTACCAAATCTTCTGATTGGAAGAGTTCAAAACTATGGCAACAGTATTTACCTTAAGAATTCAGGGAAGAATGTAGAAAATGCAAAATCTTCACTTGGATCACCCTTGAGTTTCGTTTCTGGTTTTCTCTGCCAGTATCTAAGGTAAATCCAGCTCATATAGGTGCCAAATATCAAGATTGGAAGATATGTTGCTGACTCAGCTGTCCAGAAACTTATGGCAATGGACAGCAATAGTGAGAGAGATGGTAACCACTGTACATAATTGAAACCAAAACCAAATCAGAATTTTACAACTATTAATCAACAGGCAGAAAACTTCCATCAGAAGTAAATTTATAAACAACACACCTTGGCTTTTATTTTTATTACAGGCAACTCTTGGTCAGGTATCATTTGCTTAATGCCAACCAAAAAACCTGAGAGAACTCCGTGGAAGCCAGAAAGAGGCATATATCTAGCACAAATGAACCAAATGAATCAAAAGAAATCGCATTAACATGCAATAGATATGGGGTAAAGGACAAAAAAATAACATTAATAAAGAAAGAGTTGAGCAAGTTGAAAGAAGAAGAAAAAGACTGAAATATGAGCAACTGATATCCTGATAGTTGTTTAATAGTTTCTTAGTACTTACAGGTAGGTTTCCTTCCTTGTAATGTAGTACAGCGCAATGGCAGTGATGAAAATGCATATGGAAGTAAGGAAGTTGACTACAAAGATAAATTTCAAGAACTCCCTGGAACCCCAGACAGGTTCAAGCAGCTTCCCAATAAAAAGAAGACCGAGAGTGCTTACAACAACCTATTATACAAGTGAAAGAGTCAATTTAATAACAGGGAGTGATGGAGTACAAGCATATCCAACAATTTATAATAACAGCTCAAACAATTTCAATGGAAAAAGAATCATATACCCCATGTATTGATTGTTCAATGTAACCGGACGTTACGAGGTTCCAGACAAAAGGAATCGTCCTACAACACACGAAAGTTGTGAATTAGAGTCAAGTTGCGAGCCACTCAAGTCAAGCAGGTTACAAACCCAAACATACAAGTCACTCTTAATTCAAGTGATACGACAATCAAATCCCATAACTTTTTTATTACAAATCCTAGTGTTACTTGCTTAAAAGGAACCACAGAAATGTAGAGACAGAAAGAGAGACCAAACAGCCACAAGCGAAGACACAAAACTCGACTAAATACACATAACTAGGTTGAACAATGCAGCTCATTATAATTTTCTCAGCACAGGGCTAATAAAATCAAGACAACACTTAAGCTAGTATCATGATACCAACCAATTCAAACCTCTACTCTATCACATTTCCTCTGTACACGATATCTAAGCCGAAACGCTCTAGTTTCCGAGACTCTTAAGCAAAAGCTACTATTACTAACCTAGCTTCCAGATCAAACCCAGTAAGCAAACACTTGAAAAGCACAAACCTTTACCTCAATCAAACACATTCACACACAAACTCCACAAAACCCACATCGGAAATTTCAAATTGAAGCAATCTTTAGTGACAAATGAGGTCAATACGGAACAGAAAAAGTCAAGGATACCTGGCGGGAATGAGAGCGAGGTAGGTGACGGCGACGGGGAGGAGCTGGACGACAATGTGGCCTCCAATCAGGACTACCGCTAAGCCCTTGCATAGCCGAGTAAACCCAGAGAAGCCCCCCATGCCCTGCACCCACACCCAAACCAATCTCAAAACGACGTCGTAATAGCTCACTCCAGTTTCGCAGAAAAAGAGAGAAAATTTGGCGGGGGTTTACTTACCCCTGCGAGTGATGGAGTGCTCATGGTGGCGTGTGGAAGTTGGATTTGGGGGCGTCGGAGTGATCAGGTGGATCGGGATCGGAGAAGACGAAGAAGAAGAAGGTGAGTGTGAAAGGCGCGAGGTATATTGTAATCGGAGTCGTCTTTGTGTGTTTATATAGGTGAGATGAGATTGGGACTTTTTTTTTACTGAGTTTGGGGTGGATTGAGTAACAAGGTTGCTACTATTTTTACATTTTCTTTTTAACATTTTTGGGTAAATAGGGAGCTACAACTAGAGTTGAACTATATATCTTCTCAAAAAAAAACTAGAGATACTGGTATTATGATTAGATGGATAAAACCGAGACAAGGAATATCATATAAGCTAATGTGACTGTCGAAATGAATAAATGTGGGAGCTACGATTATTTGCTCTGTTGGTGTAAGTTTTCGCAATATAAACGAGAGTTTTGCGAGTGGTCTGTGCCTTAAGAAAACGTTTATACGACAGCTTGGTGTTACTTGTGAATGGCGCAATTGTATGTAATGGTCACTAGTTGGTTGTGGGTGTTTTGGCCACACCAATAAGTCTGGGTATGCAAAGTCTCTTTTAATCGTTACGGGCGTGCCACCGCGCGGACGCGGAAAGTAGTGGTTATAGTAGCGGTTGTAGTAGCGGGGTGCGCTTAGCCTTCTGCTTCTAATCAAGCCACTGAGGATGGAAAGAGCACCAACTCCACCACATGGTTCTTTAGATTCGCCTTGCGTACTGGGCAAAGATTTACAGTAGTCCGTCTGAGCATCACAATATCGATACTTGACGTAAGATCGAGCAGAACTTTAACTGGGAAGGAAGAGAAAAAGGACAAAGCTCCGGAGAGAGCAAAGCTTTGGGAAGCGTCTGGACGTTCGACTGGGTCGATAGTTGTATTATATTGAGTACCACAAGGATACTGTTTCACCCACTACTCAACTGTAGACTCCTATACAAACTCAAACTATGAGCATCCTTATCTTTATCCACGAGACGCTCGCGTGCTCCTGAAGCTTGCTTCCATCTCGCGGGCTCTTGAAGCTCGCGAGCCTTAAAAAGTTTTTTTCATTAAAATGGCCACATGGATTGGCCCAAATCGTGTCAAAGACTTGTAAGAGTCTTCAACGATAAATGTAGGTGATCACGTGCATGCAGACTCTGCCTGTTGCTTCTTCGCGAAGGCTCCTACACGGACCCATCTTGCCTTGCCTAGCCTTAATGTACTTCGCCTTGTCTCAACTTCTACGCGAAGCCATCTCGCTTTCCTTACGCGAAGCCATCTCGCTTTCCTTACGCGAAGCCATCTCGCTTTGCTTACGCGAAGTCCGTTTCATGTTTCCATGCAAAGTCCATTCCGCATGGGAACTCTGTTATCCAGCTTGTATAATCTCACCGGCAAGCCATTGCTCGTAAACCCAAAGAATTTGGGCTCGCCGGTGTAACGTGGACCAAGAATTTAATTAATATTCATATAGACTTTTAATGTCCAGTAAAATATTAATTTTAGTGTAAACAGAGGGATTGATGTTATTATATGTTTGACTTTTGGGTCATGATAGAGTATGGCAACAATGAATGCTGGACTAGATCGTTCAAAGTGAAGATTCCCAAGCCAAAGGATGAGGCAAAACTTCAACCAATTTCGGTTACGGGAACTTGTGTATTTGTTAGGTTTAAATATTAAAAACGAAAAGAGGAACTCATATCTACCATTTATTATCGAAATAAAGAGAACTCCAACATATTTATAGTTGAGAGTTATGCGCGAGTCATGTTTTATGAAGAGAATCTATGTTGTCTTAATTAATATCATGGCGCGGATAATTATAATCCAACAAAAAGTTTGGCATTTGTCTGTCATGTTTTGTTCTGCTCATTGTAACCCATGTTCTTATTTCCAATTCTAATCCCAGTTTAGGGTAGGAGCCATCACATTATGTCAGTATCAGTTGGTATTTTGAGTTACGCATAGGTGTTTTAAAGTCATGTGATTTGTGAATGTAAAGTCTGAAGCAAAATGGTTGGTATTTGTGTGAGTCATGATGATGATTTTCATTGTAAATGCAAGCTTCTTTTTTTTGGAACTCATCGACCGCTTCATAAAAACAAAGCTAGAACATCTATTCTTGAACAAAAGCTTGATAAAGTAGAAAATTTTTCATTGATCAACAGTTCATACTAAGTCACTATCAAGATCCATAATTTTTGTGACACCAACATTATTGTTTGAACTGTTTTTCACGGGCTTGGTATTTGAGGTACATTAGGTTAATTTCATTTTTTGAACTACTCTTTACGGGCTTGCCACAAATAATAACACACTAATTACCAACTTTTCATGTTGATTTGCTTTTGAATGTTCATCAATATTACCAACATGAACTTTACATAATAGTTGATGACATAATCCTAAACCTAAAAACACATATCTGATATGAATTATATAATCTTAAACCTAAAAGCACCTACTCAAAGATGCTGCCATTAAAATAGAAATGATTCAGACAACAATAACCACGGCTCGCCGGAAGGCTCATGAACTGACCACGGCTCGCCGAAAGACCCATGAATTGATCACGACTAGCCGGAAGCCCAATGTACTGACCACAGCTCTCTGGAAGACTCATGAACTGACCACGGCTCACCGGAAGCCCCATGTACTGACCATGGCTCGCCGGAAGACCCATGAACTGACCATGGCTAGCCGTCACTTCGGTGGAGTGATCCTGCGTTGGTGTAACACTGAAGAAGTGACCGTGGCTACTCGAGATGCTGCTGAACTGACCAGGGGTCACCAGAACGCCACAGTTGTGAGAGGTCGCCAGATGACGATCAATATGGAAAATATCAAAAGACAGTGCCAGACCACCAAAGATGTCATATTGAGGGCCTTCAGTATCAACAGGAAGATGAGGTGAATTCAGGTCCTCTAAGATCTGAAGAGAGAGTAGGAAAAGCTTCAGGACAAAAAAAAACTTGGAAGGAAGTCATCGCCACCATCTGAGCATCAACGGTAGTCTTCCCAATAACCTGATTCATCTTCTCGACCTCTGGGTTGTACTACATCAGGTAATTATTCATCTCGACAATCTGAAAATCCACCTTGACCTACTTGAGGAGGTCAAGCTGCTCATGGGTCAACCTAGGAGTGTCACCCCGCTTCGTGAACGGAAACGATAACATCTCTTGTGGAGGCATACGTGGGTGAGAAATGGCAGGCTGTAGGCATGCTACAACAATCAAACAGGCATACGACGGAGAAATAATATCATCTTAAGTTAATTTTATTTTTGTTTTATTTTTTTTAAAAAAAATTTGTTCTATCATAATCTCCTTACAATTTTTCGCTAATTAAACAGAAAACCAAGTTCAAAATAAGGCAAAATAATTCCAGACAAAAAGAATTAGACATCTCTGGCCATATCAGTTCAAACTTCAGAAACAAAAGACTGAAAATAGATATATTCATGGAAGAAACATGAGATATACAGAAACAGAAAGAACATCTTGGCCATATCAATTCAAAAGTTCAGAAATAACAGACTGAAAATAGATAGATATATATATATATATATATATGTTTCTACATGATCTTTTGAAGGTTCAAGCCCTCCTTCTAGCGCCATTGTTTCTGCATGATCTCTGAGGGGGCGTGGATCACACAGATGCAGAACATCATATTCAAGCTCTCATAACCTGTCAATCATGAATGAAGAGCGTCAGAGGGAAGACCGGGTGTTCCGGCCTTCGACCCTCCGATGCCTAAGTCAGCCATATGTGTGTGGAAACAAGGAGAGAATATGGTGAAGATGGAGAGAGAGCTAAATGAGGGGTGAAGAGTGGTATTTATAGGGATATGGTGGATGCACCCTAAAAATACCACTTTGCCCTTATTAGAAAGTGTATTACCATTATGCCCAAAATAGATAGTGTAGGTTTCTTGAGCTTAGCTAAGGCCCAAGCCCATTTTATGTGACGACACGCGTCTTCTTAGGCGAGTATGACCGATGTTCTACTATGTACTAACACTATATATATATATATATATATATATATATATATATGAAAATCGAAGTCCAAAAACAACAAGATTGAAGACAAATGTGAGGTTTCAAGCCTTTTTATTAGAAAATCGATATATGGAACCCAAATGTTGATGAAAGCAAAGAACTTTGAATCTGAAATAGTGAGGAGACTTACCCTAAAAAAAAACTTTCTCAATTAACATGTTTTGATGAACTTCTTGAAAAATGAACTTCTAGAAAACCTATTATGTCGAAGAATGAAGACTTGAGCTTATCTAATTTTTACTTTTCTAATGGACTATTGTTATTTGGTGATGAATTGTGTTATGTATTGATGAAATTCTATCAGTTTTAATGTTTTATGGTTATGATGTTTGATTGATGAAATTTTTCAATATTGTAGTTTGAATTTATATGAAAGCAGGTTACTTCAAGTCATGAATTTGAAGAGTTGAATTTGAAATTTACTTGTTCTAATATATATGAGATGAGCATCAACTTTTCTAAGATGAGCCTAAATAGAAACCGACCTAAACCTATCCGAAAATTCAAATCAACCAAATATTCAACCCAAAGATTTTAAAACAGTATCTAGTTCTGCAAACTCTTAAACCTAGTAATTCCAATTGGATTTGGTTTTGCCTAAAAACTAGCCAGAAATCCAAGTACTTCAAATAAGTGGAAGCAAGAGAAAAAAAATTTGGCTTTTCCGTATATATGTATTTCAAGTACAAACTTTTATAATTACATATTTACATAAGAACTTTGGTGATGAGATTTAAACTATAACTCGTCGAAGTTAGTTTGGTGACAAGATTTGTCGAGATACTCATATTATGTTAGACAGAGAAAACCGAGATCGAGGAGTATCATATAAGCTAATGTGATTGTCGAAATGAATAAATGTGGGAGCTACGATTATTTGCTCTATTGGTTTTATTTTTTGTTTTATAAGAATATCTTCAACAGCTTCTTTATAATTTATCTATAATGGGGAAGCAAAAATCAATGTTTTAAGCAATTTTTCTTCTCCAACTCCAACATATTATCTATTACAGAGATTTCATGATCATTCCTCAAGTTCTTCCATAAAATTTGAGAGTTTGCTGAAAATGTGAGAAATTTAGTTTTCTCTCTCATCACATTCCTTATTTTAGAGAAAGTTTTAAGGAATCTGTTAGGGCAAAACAACCAAGAATATAAGAAAGCTATTGGAGTTGCTTTAAGCGAGAGTTTTGCGAGTTTGATTCTTCTTGTTGTGTATCGGTTAATGTCCCAAAAAACTTGATGATGAAGCATATACCACCATGGTTAGGTCGTTAACCTTGCGATGCAAGCTTAAAATTAATAAGAGAAACTATAATATTGAGAGTAAAGGTTCAATAAAGTGAAAACAAGCTTACAGAGGACCCTGTAACTAAGAAAAGCTATCAGGTAACATAGGGTTTAGGGTGTGCCAGCAAATAACATGTAAAAAAAACCGATAGGTTGACTAATCTCTATTGATTCACAATCTTCCATGTTGGTAGTGAGCAAGCTCAAGATTACATGTTTTTGATGGTAGAAAAACTACGGTGAGCTTAAATACCCAGCAAAATCAGCACTAAATCGACCCCAGAAACAATCTATAGGTTACAACTTGATTTCAAACATCAACTACCTAGAAAAATCAGATGTGTTACAGCTTACAACATGGGAAAAAATTCATCTTTATCTATCTTCTAAGTAAAGACTGCAATTGCTACTAACAGTAATGAGATGCCCATCTTTTACATACCATCTGATTAACATGAACTTGCCTATACACATATACACATGCCTCAGTAGTTTATACTATTTGACAGCTTGTACGTCCATCCTTGATCCACTTCTTTCCTTACATTTCTGGCTTGGTCTTTTATTCCTGTGTCAATGCAAGCGGCTGATGTTCGGTGTGGCCTTTATACCTCAATCCAACTCAAGAATTGTAAAGAACAAATCCTCATATCTTCCACTGATATCAATCATTATTGCTTCAGGAAGTTTTCACAACTCTTATCCTCTTCGAAAGAGGTTCTATGGGAGTTAAATATGAGCATCATGGGATCGCGTACTGTTTTGAAGCAAAAGATATCGGGCCCAAGTAAGCTTCGGAGAGGGATATTATAACATGATGAGAGGCCATAGCTAAAGCCACAACAGACATAACAAAGGAAGTCCAATAGAGCCTCAGCAGCAGTATTGGATTTTTCCTTGTAGAGTTTAGTATGTGTGAGAAAATCACTTTGAGCCGGCGATCTCTGAGGACAGAACGATAATCATAAAGTGGAGTAGATAGTCTGGAAGATAGACCTAGTTCTCTGTTATCAGGTTCACTTGCCACTCTCAAAGAGGAGCTATACTGAACTGTTGTAATGCCCCGCACAAGAGTTTCAAGCATCCATTGATGCAAAATGTCTGCAACAAACCGGCAAAATTGCTGGCGGAAGAATTTTGCTTCCTTGGATACCATTGCTTGGGTCAATGAAGCTCCATCCTGTTGAATTCAATTGAATTTATTCATATTTGCTATACAAGATTATCAACAATGCACAAAGACCATAGTGTTTCACATCCCCCCATTAGACTACTTTTTCTTATAACAACCCATTTGACTACTTCACTGTCACTCATGCAAGACAAAATACAAATTCATTTAGAAAAGCATAACAAAACAATCATTCATCTAACACCAAGCATGGAGCCCAAATAACATGAACACCAGACCATTTGGTGGTCAACAATCACAATAGTAAACTGGGAACAAGATGAACCATCAGCTCATTCAGCTGAAACAAAAGATACTGAATCTCAAGAAAGAATAACTATATTTGTTAAAAACTATAAGATAATGTACAGGTGATGCATGTGGAATGAGATGCGGATCAAAGTGAAAGAAGGTGAAGTATTGGGACATGGGTGGATCGAGTAGAAGAAGGAAGTAAGAGAACTGGTAGATCTGAATTTTCCCGTTTAAGGTTGGCAGAGAGTGTATTGTTTTCTTTTAATATAATGAAGTTAACGTTTAGTATAACTTACTGCAGTCATCAAGAGTCTTCTCAGCACAACACCATCTTTAGACGGTAAAAGCTTCAAGACCAAGTTTGCAACATCAATTTCTTCATTGTCTGTTGTTGGAAAATAATCATGGGAAGCGTCAAGTTTTGATGCTATACTCCCATTCAAACCTTTCCTGCAAACGAATATAAGAGCATGAACTACTGCCCCCCCCTTTTCACTTAATAAAAAATAACGTGAGGAATATCATAGCATTTCCACTAAATGGGAAGACAATCATTTCGTTCTTAAACAGTTGGTTAATGATTTTGACTAACCAGATTGCAGTAAGGTATGGGCTTAATGATTCATACATAATATACCAAAAAGAGGAAAGATGCAACTATACCATATTATGTAGTAAATCAACAGAGACTATGACAACGGATCAGTCTTTTAAGAACAAGGTTTACTTTACCTAGCTGCGCCTACTTTTAAGAAAAGAGCAAGCCTCTGCCACTGGAACTCCTTCTTTTTGTTAAAAACTACCTAAAATGAGAAAATGAACCAAGTTAAAAACACAAAACTTGCTGTAAAATTGATATTGGGAACTCACTAGGTAAACTTCATGTTTATAGTGGAACAAAAAGAGACTAGCTACTTATTGAATGGTCAGGATTAACATACTGAATGCAAAATTTTCCTTGTGGCAGCTGAGTTTTCAGTAAGTAGTTTTCGTACGACGTAAGGGTATGCAGCTTCAAATGTCTTGAAATTTCTATCTCCAGCGATGGCTAGTCCTGAGACAACATGACAGAAAAGGACATCAACTTCAGTAAATGGCTATTAATAACTAACTAGAAGAAAAATTAAACTCTACCAAGTAAGCTCAGAGAGTTCAATGTGCCTATTGAGCTCAAAAATCTATCAAAATACATATAGAAGTAAAAACTAAATAGGATTACAAGCATCACAAAGAGAACTAGATTCAAGATACAGAATATCTGAAAATAATTGATGTACCTTCATAGGAAGCGAGAGAACGTAGAACAAGCGAGTAGTAGGGTGGCATGCGAAAATGATACTTGAAGGCTATGGACCAGATCTTACCCAGAACCTGCAGAAAAATTACAATTACAATCAGCCTCTATAGATTACCAATATTTACAAGTTTCTAGTCATAGAGTCATTAGCATTATCGCTAATGTTACTTTTTTTTAGGAGAAACATTAAGTTAACCTTGAATGCCTACTAGAAGAAATATATAGAATGCCGTAATGATTACAGCGATTAGAACATGCACATAGCAGAACTCCACTCAGAAAACAAGCAAACACTACACTAAAGCCAACAAATGAGGATCCCAATATACTGTCTTTAACATGCTCCCAGGAAAAACTACTACAATCATGCATTCCTAAGATTAGAATCTCGTAGATGAGCACCAATATGTAGAGATATACATATTTTCTAGAGAACGATTCTCACCCTGCTGAACTTCACATCAGGAATTCCATCTTTGAATTCTACCTCTCCCAATTCATATTCCAGATCCTGAAACATATTTACATAAAATAATTATCTTCCAGACATAACAAACATGATCAAGATCATCTTGCTAAGTAACATTTTGCAAGGCATATGAAATAGAAACCAGCCAAGCCGAGAAGATACCATTGTTACACGTCTGATATTGGTCCCTGGTCTTACAACATCCATTTCAGTCAAACATTGGACAAGGGATGCCCAATCTCCATTTACAATGTGGACAATAGATGCAAGCATAGCATATTGATGCCTCTTTTCCATCTGACAAAGCAGACCAAAATCCAAAAACCTGACATAAAAATCACGAAGATTAGTGAACAAGAGCTATAGATATATCTTACATTTTCAAAAGATAGTAAATGTTTCTTATAATGGCCATTGAAGAGGTACCCTATTTGTCCCGAAGATGTATAACGTAGGTTCCCAGGATGTGGATCAGCATGCAATAAGCCTGTTTCGAGGAGCTGAACTAGTGATGCCTCCACCCCTTTCCTGACCTAGAATTAAAGCAAAATGATCAGTCAATCAACTACATATGATGACCGTTAAATATAGTTAGATCGACCTTTGAATAAAAGTATAGTTAGATCAGAAAAGGAACTAAAATATAATTAATTACAGTACAAATGAAACATATAAAGTATAGCTATATCTATTTTTAATTGAAGTCACCTCTTCACTAAATTGAGAAACCATGTTATCAACATCATTTTTCAGCAAACTGAACAATATGATTTCAGCTTTCAAATTGTTTACAATAGGATACGCATATCTCATAGTATGGTTAGTTTCAACAATTCATTACTGTATTCTCTTTTGCACACATACTTCACCCTATTAGCCCTGCCCACAAACATATACAATTGCACATTCACATTTTCTTCATATATTAACCTAGATCTGTAAACTACTGTGGCTATCATAGGCATTCATTCAGAATTATGAAACTAACTAGAGTTTGAGTAATGTAAAATCACTTCCTAAGTGCAGACCAGATCAAGGAGACGACTTTTGGAATCTAATCTTTTCCTCTCTGTATGTGTAGAGCTATCATCTGTAGAGCTTCCAGAAGATACATTCAGCAAGTCCGTTGGACTCTCACCAACAATCCACTCCATAGTCAAAACTCTCTTTCCACTTAAATTTTGGAATACTTTTGGCACACACATGAATGGAAATGAGGAATGAACTTCCTGTACATGAAACAAACAGTTACTGGAAGAAGGAGGAAAAACACATCTAATTTTAGGGAGAAAGAAAAAAGAAATCGGACAGCAAAAAAATTTATAGTCTTTGTCATAAAGCCATGGAATACTTGGAAGCATTTGAATAATTGGTTTAATAGAATAATAGCACTCATGCTGAACGTAACATTCCTTTCCTGGCCACCTTTCATCAATACTACATATCAAACAAATCAATCTTTAAGATTGACACCAATATAGCCTTTTACTGTAATGTAGTCTTTTAGGGATAACCTAGGCTCCTAATATTTGATGTGAGCCTTCACTCTAAAAGAAAGCGGACATCAAGGTTGGTTATTTCTTTTCCTCACTCCACAATCTAAAAGTTTTCTTAAACCAACATGTGTGACATAATTTGCAGATCGCAAATGAAAAATGCATTAGTACCTGAAACTTGGAAGCATTTGCAGCTTCTAAAGTATAATCCAGTTCTCCAACAAACCCTTTCCCCAGCTCATCGGCATATAGGCGCAGATCACTTTTTCTCTTTGCTATCTTTTGCAATATTCCAAGCTGAAACAGTCAGATACAAACAGAGTGTTGTTATAGAAGAAATACAGGAAGTTGCAACCAAAAGATAACTGGATTAAAATACAAACCCCCAGGCGAAGAATGTATATATCGCGCACTACAATATGACGCAAATTAGGGCGTTGAACTTTAACAGCAACATCTAGTCCATCATGAGTATGTGCACGGTAGACCTAGAATGTAAGAACATCAACCAAATAAGAACTAAAATCTAACAAGAATGATTAGACATAATTCTACATAAAATGTACATATACATGTCTAATACTTAAGGCACCTGACCAAAAGATGCTGCTGCCTCAGGTTCCTCAGATATGTATCTATAGAGTGACTCGGCAGGAGATCCTAATTCTTCTTCGATAATTTTCATCGCCACATCCCTGGAAAATGGAGGAATTTGATCATGCAGCTCAGAGAGTGGCTGCAACCACAAAAAGAAAAAGGCTGAAGAAGAAGAAGAGAAAAGAAAACCAGCAGTTTAATCTGCTGTATGTTAAGGACATTGAAATAGGAAAGAAAAAGTTTCATACCAAGGAAAGAAAATCACTTAATAAAGGTAACTTTACATATTGCTTGTGAAGCACTTACATGAAGATTCAAGCACACTCAAGTGACATGTGTAAATATTTAAATTCACATGCATTGCAGAACTAGATAATATCAACAGTACTAATAAAGAAGGCGGCATTGGACTATTTCTAATATTTATTTTACTAAGAGTAATTTGATGGAAGATACAAAGTTACTTCTAGTTTCTCTGCAGATGAACACACTAACAATATATACCATACAATTGACAGTATATTTGTAGACCTGCAGTATAATCACATGTAAACTCATATAGCTGACAGATAATATACCGATACATTCGTTTCTAACCTGGGCAATTTCAGCACCAATAATGTCCGGTCTGGTGGAAAGAGACTGACCAACTGCATCAAGAAGCAATGGCATGTTACGTATATTGGTAATATGGAAATTTAAGAATGGAAGCTTAGTGCCTAAAAACAAACTTCAACTAGTAGCCTTCCACACCTTTGATAAAAGTGGGGCCCAGGTTTAGCATAGTTTCTTTTAACACCATTCCAAAATTGTATTGTGATAAGCCTTCATCGATAGCATCACCCGAACTTGATCGTAGATAATTTTTAATCCCAGAGGTCCGAATTCTGATTGCAGCAGAAGCAAAGGAAGAAGCTACCTTCAGTACAAAATAAAGTAAATCAGTGTCAATGCATTCTACAAAGTAGACTAAATATTTCTTCAAGTTGCTACGTATTAAGCATCCATTCCCTACCTCAAGAAGTCTAAAGGTGACTACGTGAGGCCTGCAACTGAAATAATCAGCAACTTGTTGTGGATCATATACTTCTGGAAGCGGCTTAGACCAACTCTTAGATAGATAATAAAAGTAAAGAGCATATGCCTCTAACGCTTTGAGATCCGCCACTAGTATATCGACACCAGTGAATTCTGTCAAAAGGTGGATTTCCAGCATCAATTTCCACAAAAGAAAAGGGTAAACAATTTGAATATACTATAAGCTACATTTCAACAAACCATGCAAGTCCACATGCATAGCAGCAAGCCCAATTTTTTTAAAAAGTCAGTATATTTCCGATCAATTACCAATACTAAAGACATATTTCATAGTTTCAGCTATATAATCACAAATAGAGCTTAGCCTATATCATTAGCGCAACACACTGGCAAACCCCAATCCGCTATACCGCCTATACAATTTGAGTTATTCGTCAAATGTCACTAGCATAACATTACACCAGTACAAAATTACTTAACAAAAACCTCTCCTACTTGTTCAAGCCCTCAAGCTCATCGTAATCATGATTCATGACATCACTAAATGCTTATTCAGTACAATAATGAAGTCATTATTCAAGTATCCAATAACACAAAAGGTCACATTTCTAACTCCACATTCACTCCTCTCTAGTCTCTACTACCATAAATTGCAGCCATTATCTCAAAGTAACAAAATTTAACCCCACACAGTAAAAACGATTCCCCTAAAACTTCAAACTTTCAACAGCTATAAACAAATGTAAAGTAAACCTGGATAAGAAGGGTGAGGCCAACGCGCCTCCGGCAAAGGCGGAGCATAGGGCTCTTCGAGGTTCCGAAGCCAAACGACGTCGTCGATTGCTTTAAACACCTCCGGGATTCTCAAAGTCTTATTCGCCCACTCAAATCCTCCGCCGATCCTCCGCTTCAGAAACTCCACGTCCTTGCTGACCGCCTGACCGAAGTGCCCGAAATCCCCCAAAGCTCGCGCCTTTATTACTCGCTTGGTCTTGTACGGCGTCGTTTTGGCTGAGCTCGGGGGTCGCAGCACGCACGGCGGCTTGAGAATCAGCGCCGCAGCTGCCGTCGCCATAACGGAAATTTGGCGGGTAGTTAGTGGGAGGGGTGCATCGGTTCGGAATTAACGGTGGGTTTAACGGCGTGGAAGAAGAAGGAGGAGAAGAACGAGTGGCAGTTGGAGTAGTGATGTGGGTGGTTTTGTGTCTCATGGTGGAAGCGGGTGTGGTCGGGTACAGGATAGGCTGGTCGAGTAAGGAATTGACACGTGGTGTTGAGTGAGCATTTACTTCTTTTTGAATGGCGAATAAGTGACCGTTTGGTCTCCATTTTTCGGGTTTGGAAAGACTAACACGGGAAGTAATTGTGTCGAGTTTGTGTATGTTTGGTGAGTTTATTTCATACGATATGAACACAACACATCAACTCAAATTGTTACTTTATATCTGATTAGTACTCTATATTTGATTACTTGTGGACTCTTGGGTTTTAGATTGTTTTCCGGCTATTTTATTTGGTTTTGATAAAATTGGTATCATGAAACTAAAGATATGGTCGAGTAGAGAATAGAGTACCAAGCAAAACTCACACAAGCTACTTTCATTTGTAGACAAATTGTTAGGTCCGGTAGAGACTGTAGAATCAATTACTATTGCTTTGAGTGGAAACTCTTACCATCTTGATGGATAAGAACTTGAAGATTTTCCTATATCGAAGACTAGATATATGAGACAGAAAGGCATTAGGATTTTTAGTGTACATGCATGAGCTCAATCTCTCTAAAAAAATCACAACATTCATTTTTCTCAGCTAGAAGAGAACTGGTGGGCGAGATTTTCCTTCTCTTAGAACTCAACCTCCACCACGCAGATTAGATTTCATCTATCAGCTGCATATTCCCCTCATAGCCACAAATTTGGATTGGAAAAAATCCACGTGGTCCAATAAGAGAGCACAAGCAAGGAACATTAGCCAATCACAATCCGAATTTGGATTCGCCTATATCCCACTAGCACATACTTGAAGCACTACTAGTATTCCCTGCCATTCCTTCACACTTCCATCAATAACCAGTCTAAGTCTCTTTGGCCACAACAGAAAATTTTTGCAGAGAAGGAGTTGAATCAACTTAAATGGCTTCCAACACTTTGATGAGCTGTGGCATTGCCACTACAGCCTTCCCTTCAGTCCTATCTTCATCCAAGTCTAAATTCGCCACTGCAATCCAGCTCCCTAGTGTTGGCGCCAATGCTTCCTCCAGGTTCTCCATGTCAGCCGAGTGGATGCCTGGCCAGCCCCGGCCTCCTTACCTCGATGGATCCGCTCCAGGGTACGTAATCACAGTCACAGAATTCGAATTTGTTTAACAAACTTGTTCATCAATTGATATGCATGTTAATTAGTACTACACATATGGCATGTTAGAAGTTTCACCAAGTCCAGAGTTGGCTCCGAGTTCACTAAAATATTCTCGCATCATTTAGTGAACATATTAGGTGACTTGGTTAATCTGTCAAATGTACGAGGAAAAAATTGATAAGAACATGTATATAAAAATGGAGTACATATATACAATTCGAATTTGTAATACCTGTTATACATATGTAGATGACATTATGTCTGGTGATTGTGGGTTTCAGTGACTTTGGATTTGACCCGCTTAGACTAGGAGAAGTACCAGAGAACTTGGAGAGGTTCAAGGAATCTGAACTGATTCACTGCAGATGGGCTATGCTTGCTGTTGTAAGTGTCAAGAAACCATTACAAACGTAGAAATATATAATGTACTTTTTTTTAGCAAAGATTGCTTTTTTGATTAATTTCAAGTGACTATCAATTGAGTATTTGCAAACATTTAAATTTGATGCAGCCAGGGATTCTAGTACCAGAAGCATTGGGGTTAGGCAACTGGGTAAAGGCACAAGAATGGGCAGCACTTCCAGGAGGCCAAGCAACTTACCTAGGCAATCCAGTTCCATGGGGAACTTTGCCTACAATTTTGGTCATCGAGTTCCTCTCCATTGCCTTCGTAGAGCATCAACGCAGCATGGAAAAGGATCCGGAGAAGAAGAAGTACCCTGGTGGAGCTTTCGACCCCTTGGGATACTCCAAGGACCCAAAGAAGTTCGAGGAATACAAAGTCAAAGAGATCAAAAATGGTTAGTGCATGCTTTACTAAATTTAATGACTTAAAGTACGTTATGTAAAGGTAATGTACTCTTATCACATATTTGAGTTTTGATTGTTTGAACTGGTGGAAATGTATAGGTCGGCTTGCATTGTTGGCTTTTGTGGGATTCGTAGTTCAACAATCGGCGTACCCCGGCACGGGACCGTTGGAGAATTTGGCTACTCACTTGGCTGATCCATGGCATAACAACATTGGGGACGTCCTTATCCCCAAAGGGCTTTTGCCTAATTGATATTATGCAATATCAATTTACTTTGACCCCCTGTAAAATTCCATGTAATCATCTGCACTGAACTATAGCTCGATTCATCTCTTTGGCATGTTTATGAGTGAGCTTAGAAGAAGCAAACGTTTACCGTCAGATTTATATAGATTGAGTATCTGAAAGAACTGTACTTAAAGATTATCATTGAATACATCAGTAGTACTTGTTCATATTTGCATGCATTGTATTTTAGCTGTGTCATGTTGTAGTTTATTGTTTTTATTTTTGTTGAAGAGAAAGCTTTATACAAATACTCTTCTAAAAAAAATAAAAAAATAAAAAAGCTTTATATACTAGAGCCTTTAAGGCAACCAGAGTTTAAGGATTTAATAGTTAGATTCATGTGTAGTCATGATTGTTAGACAGTTTAGGATTTTCAAGCAAGCTTCCTCCAACCCTAACTATATATTCGAATCCATCTGCTAAATCTTTTTGTTGTTCCTCCGGTTTTATTTTCTTTGGTAACTATATCTATCATTTATATTTCTAAAAAGCACGGTATTTATCATGACAGATTATAGTATAGAAAGGGTTCAGAACAGTAGATATAGAATTACAAATATGATTTAAAGCCATTCAGGGACATTCATGATTGAAGTCATTCTTTTAATTTGCTTACAGAGCTGATCGAACATAGCCCTTCTTAAGCTCATTCTTGTTAGGAAAGAAGTTATGTGTATCATGTGTAATTAGGATTGTATCAGAATTATATCTTTAGATATATGCTGTCTTTTATGTTCCTCTTTAATATAGGGATAGTTTCCTTGTATAGTTGGTTCTCTTGTAATATGTTCTTGTATATATCCTTGGTGATTGAATGAATGAAAGTATTCCAGCCAAATATCTTCTTTTTCATGATATCAGAGCAGGACTAGATCCTGACTCTATAGCGTTGCACCTTACCTCTCGTGTAACGAATTTTCTTCTCAATCTGTTGTACTCTATATCTCGTACAACAATTATCTTGTCTTTATGGCCAATCAAAATTTCGAATCATTCTTCATGGATCACCCTGATCATTCGTCCTTGTTGATAATGTTCAACAAATATAATCGATCAGATTAACCTATTCAACAAAACGGTTTTTTCATTTGTATTCTTTTCCCCAAGCAACTACGTTAACATGCTTTGGCTATTTTGAATCACAAAAGATCTGATAATTCAAGAGTCAATTAATGTTGCTGTAACAGAACCAAGTTTATCTAAGGTCACTTCCCGCAATTGAATTATCGATAGCGGCACGACGAATCATATTTCTTCATCTCAAGACTCACTATTATACAAGGACAAAAATAGTTTATTGCCTTATGTATTGTTGCCTAGTGGAGAAAAGGCTAATATTGTTGCTAAGGGTTCTTTGCCTCTGAACTCTTAATATTATTTGTATGATGTATTGTGTGTGCCTACATTCAAAGTTGATCTAATGTTCGTAAGTCGATTAACGAGAGGCCAATTGTTCTGTGACATTTTATATTGGTGTATTTTGCAGGATCTGGTTTCAAAGAAGACAATTGGTTTGGGGAAGCAACATGACGGTCTCTATTATTTGGCGGCGTTAGCGACGGAGAAAACCAAGTCCAAACCATATAAGTCATCATCCATTCAACCTGCCGGTCACTCCACAATATCCTCTTCTCATTTGTGGCATCGTCGATTGGGCCATGTTTCATCTGCTCCTCTAGATTACATTGCCAAACATTTTTTAAATATTCCTCTTCAACCCCATCATGCTTGTGACGTTTGTCCATTGGCAAAGCAGACTCGTCTTTCCTTTGGTACTAGTCTTATCTCATTAAGCTTTTTGATCTTTGGGGTCCTTATAGACACCATTCTCTCTCTCTGGTGCTCGTTATTTTCTTAACATTGTAGATGATTATTTTCGTTTTATTTGGGTTTTTTCTGATGCAACATAGATACGAAACACAATCTTTGATCAAACAATTTTTTGCTTATGCATCTACCCCATTTTCATCTCAAATTAAAAGTTTTCGCAGTGATAATGGGGCAAAATTTATTTCTCTTCAAAAAAAATTCAAAGAAAATGGAATCATTTTTCAGCATTCTTGTGTTTATACGCCCCAACAAAATGGGGTAATAGAGTGCAAACATCGCCATATTCCTTGAGATAGGGGGAAGGACACTTGGTATGTCGACTTCATAAGTCGTTATATGGGCTGAAGCAAGCATCTCGGCAGTTGTTTGCTAAATTCTCTGAGGCTACAAGGTCTGCGGGTTATGTGCAATCCAGAGCGAATTATTCTTTGTTTACCAAGAAACAAGCCAAGTCCTTTACAACTCTCTTGATTTATGTTGATGATATTTTAATTACTAAAAATGATCAACTGAGTATTGCTGCACTCAAGAATTTACTTCATTCTCATTTTCCCATTAAAGATTTGGGAAATTTGAAGTTTTTCCTTGGCAATGGGGTGTCTACTTCTAAGAATGAGATTTTTATTTCCCAACGTAAATATGCCTTGGAAATTGTCAAAGATACATGGTTGCTTGGTGCAGTCCCTGTTGATACTCCCATGGAGAAAGGGTTGAAATTATCTGATAAAAGTGAGTTGTTAAAGGATCTGGCTCGTTATAAAAGGCTTATTGGGAGATTAATATATCTCACTGTTTCTAGACTGGATATCACTTATTCAATACATGTTCTTAGCAGATTCATGCATCAACCTCGCAAAATTCATATGGAAGCAACCTTGGGAGTTGTTCGATACATTAAGAATGCGTTCAAGGTTTATTCTTCTCCTCTAATAGTGATCTTAGATTGCGTTCTTTCTGTGATTCAGATTGGGCAGGTCGTCCAATCACTCGGAGATCCACCACAGGTTATTATGTTTTCCTTGATCCTTCATTGGTTTCATGGAAATCGAAAAGGTAGAAGACAGTTTCACTATTTTCCGCTGAAGTAGAATATCGGGTCATGACTGGTACTTGTTGTGAGCTTACATGGCTTCGATATCTACTTCGAGATTTATGAGTATTTCACCAAGGACATGCCCTCCTATATTGTGATAATATAGCAGCACTGCACATAGCAGCAAATCTTGTTTTTCATGAGAAAATTCGTCATATTGAGATGGACTGTCATTATATCAGAGATAAGATTCAAGATGGATCCGTTGTTACAAAGTTTGTAGGGCCATTATATCATTTCAAGGGCAACATATTACATTAAATGAATCCTCTGAGCAGGGCCATTACGTACTTTGGATCTGTACTAACAGTTAATATACACTAAACCGTTCGAAAGTCTTGGTTTCATTGACTCCCCAAGCCATGTCCAGCCTTCTGAGCAAGCCATTGCTTTTGGATCTTCAAAGTTTAGCAGAAGAACTAGCGGAAGCAGAGCCATTATCGACGCTTACAAGATATACTTTAATACCACAAAAGTAATGTAATGATATTGACGAGTCATGTAATGATCATCCCCGCACAACCTTGACTCCATTCCTAAACCATCATCTTCTTTCACCCTTCAGAATAATACGAACTCATCTTAAAACCACAAGGCCACCGAGTCATCTGTGAAGTTTTAATGTTCTATTTCACATTGTAGATGTTTTCATAGTTCACAGGCATCAATTCAGATTCTGGAACTCTTGTTTTTTTAATCTTCTTCTTTTTTTTGCAGTAATTCCTTATGCTCTACTCTAGTAATCAGAGAGTAATGAAAACCATTATGTATAATAATGCTTAGTCTTGCGATCAATCAAAGCATGTAAATCAGAGAGTATTAGTCGTTAAAGAATGTACATCATAGTAGCATGCAGTTCATCAGTTCCTGGCACCACAAAGACGGGTACTCAGAATCACCACTTGAGTTTGTTCGTGCAAGGCTACCACCGCCACCAGAAACACTACCATCACCGCGCGCCAACAATTACAGCCGCGGCGCCAGGATATGTCTCCACAAGCTCCCTAGGACCTAATTAATTTACAAAGAATAATGGAGGAATGGAAACATGTACGTTAGTTACTAGTATTGATATATGAAATTCAATTAATTGATCAAATAGAAAGATATATGGAAGGCCGTACCTTTGGCAGGGGTGGCTTTGGAGGAACTGGATCCTACAAAGGTAAAACCAACACAAGGATGCAACAAAAATCAAACCTCAACGAATATCATTACTTCTATTAGTTCTATAGATTCAAAGAAATAAATAACAATAAAAACCCTTCGGATCGATTTGCAAATAGAAATTTACCTCCTGAACAGGAACGTAAACTAGACCCGGACCTCGATCCGGACCCAAACCGAGCCCGGCCACTGCGACCCATACCAGAAATTTGTTTCCGGTATTGGAAGTTGAAGAGATTTGGGAACCTAGGGTTCTTTACCAACAAAGCGTAAAAACTAGTTTAATAATGCGGGAGAGATAAACTGAAAAAGAGAATTTGGGGAGAATATCAATATATTTCATTCATAGAATAAACCTCTCAATACATAAGGAAAGTACAACATTGATATCAATTCATATTCTCATTCTACTTTGACTAAGATACACACAATAAACATTTAATTTTTTCCTTAAACATTTAATTTTTTTTTAGTTTATTTTTTGTATAAATTTTAAAGTTGAAATTCTTAATACACGCACGTGCCGATAGACGTGTAAGATGTGTAAGAGATTGCAACATACTCTCCATCCTAACGAAGGATCATAAGGCTGCTTTGATCATTTCTAGCAATCACCGTTCGCACCCCACGGCAACTATGCCTCCGTAATATTGGATAGAGTAATTTATTAGCACCTTGTACATAATTGTATGATCATCCATGTATATGTAAAACATAACCACAAGAACAATTAACCCATAAGATGAGAGGGACTTCAGAAAACTTAGCTTTTCGTGGTCATATCACACATCTAGCTCCTCCTTAGGTACTGCAGACCGATCGTAGCTCCTATTTAAGGCTTTGGCAAGAGCAAAGTGTGCAAATAACTCCCTTTTTTTTCAGTGCTTGGACGTGGTGCCGGAGATGTACTCTCTGGGCATGTGTCTCTTGTTTTCTTTGTCACATAGAACCATGCCATCAATAAAGATGATTCTATGGCTTGATGCCATATTTGACATGTGTCTTGTCCATAATCAAGAACTGAACAATTCATAATTTGAATGAAAGCATGGCTTTTTCTTTTCTAATACGACATGAGAGCATGCTACTCGAACACAGTACGTTAGTTGAAATCAGAGTTGTTACCATCTTCTTCACGGCAAGGAAGATGAGAGCATGCTAGGGTTTTTTTTTCGTTGTTGGCTTATCAAACTCAGGGTTAAAGAGTGTCTGATAACGTGTTGCAGAAAAAATAAACTTAAAGAGACAATTTGGGGAGAATATCAATATATTTCATTCATAGAATAAGTCTCTATGTATAGATGATATAATACATAAGGAAAATATATATATTCCTATTACAATATTGATATCGAATCCTATTCTAATTCTACTTTGAGTAAGACACACACAATAAATCATTTTTCCTTAAACATTTAAATTTTTTTTTTTTTTATACTCTTTTCTTGAGCTTTCGTAAAGACCAAAATTTGGGTCTTCTACTCAATTTTTATTAGCTCCCCCATGAATAAAACAGTGTCGTAGAATAACAGAGGTCTCAATGCAAATCTCAATAGTAGTCCTAGGGGATGTAGGAAAAGAGATAAAAGAACCAGCCTTCCTGTCACGCTTAGGGTTTTATCAATATAAGACTAGAGACGAGAGGAATTAAAAGAAGCAGGCTGGCTTCCTTAATTATGAAACGTGTTTGATTATGAAAACCGATCCTCTGGTTTGCAGTAAAAACCAACTGCTTAAACATGGTGCCGTTACAAAATCAAGAAGAGAATTCCAAAGAGACGCATCGTTTCCCAAACATGCCCAATCATCAACAGGTACCTCATCATGAATCTGCATGGACGTACCCGTTCTTCATTTATAAAATCACTGCAACTTCTTCTTCTTCTATCACACCTCACTGAACTTCTCCTAGCCTTTTGCAAACTCCGATCAGAAAAATGGACCCAGATACCCCTCGCCAAGTTCTTCTGATCATCATCATGTCGTACCTTGCTTTCCGAGATGCGGCGAGAACTTCTGTTCTTTCAAGATATTGGCAGAACATGTGGCGTGGAACTAGAAATATAGAATTCAACGAGCGTTTCTTCTCCTACGTTGGTGATGACGAAGATGATAGGCGAGGAGCATTCGTCACCTTTGTTCAGAACTGGATTACTCACTATGAACCTTCGAGTTTGGACAAGTTAAGTATCCTAGTTCATCGCCCGGTAGACTTTCTTTTGCTAATGGAAGAGAGTATCGAGTTTGCTATTCGGCGTGGAGTTAAGGTTCTAGGGCTTGATTTCTCTGATCCAGCATGGGGTGATGAAGTTTTAAAATTTGGCAATAATCCGGAGCCTGCATTTGTTCTGCCTCCATTTTTCTATGCACATGAGGTTCTTGAATCCCTATCTCTCTTTTCTTGCAACTTCAATCCGGCCGCGATGATCAACTTTAACCTCTTGAAGCAACTGACATTGGGTTGGATTGAACTGCCTCTACCTTCACTCTCCATGTTACTACAAAATTTTCCATTGCTTGAAAGCCTGAGTCTGAAGAACTGTTGGAACACCGGTGGCCTTCAAATTGTTGGACAAGAATTGAGGCTGAGAAGCTTAGATGTTGACAAGTTCATCATGTACGAGAATCCTTGGATTGAAATTGTTGCTCCAAATCTGAAGCACTTGAAGTACTCCGGGACTATGGCTGTACTCGACGTCAGCGCAGGAGAGTTGGAAGATGCTTATTTTGAGTTTGGACTGGAGAATGAAGGCGATGAAGCAATGGGGGATCGTCTATATCAACTCCTCCACCAACTTCCCGCTAAGATACTAACAGTGTGTACTTACATGCTTCAGGTACTCTTCCTAAACTTTTAATCTAATACTCTTAATATTTGAGTACTATGTATTCATTCATGAGTTTCTATATATATGAGTTATTGTTACAGGTACTTCCGCTCGAACTGGGATCTGATGGTGTGGCGCCTATGCTTGGTGTGGGGAAGTTGACATTAAGGACTGCAATGCTCACTTGTGAGCAAAGAGGCCTGCAATACCTCCTTTGCAGTTGTCCTTTCTTGCAGGCTCTGATCATTCAGATAGTCCCCGAGAGAATAGTGGATCTTGATGTGAGTAGCTAATAATATCCTTAGCATATGATTTGATTAACTATGCGTGGATTCATAATGACATCTAATCGTGTAATATTTTCAGGGAGGGGAACCGGATGAAGATGGTGATATATGGACTAGACCAAATACACCAGATTTTTATTGTGTAAAAGAAACATTGAAAGCGGTTCAGGTGCGAGGTTATAGAGGCACGAGACATGAAGTTGGCTTTGTGAAGTATCTCATCTGCCGTGCCCGTGTGATCCAAAAACTGCATGTTCAAATCGGAAACGAGCTTCAAAATCAGAGAAGCATGGCCGAGAATCGTGAACTTGTAGCTCAAACATTTCGAGGACTGAGAAAAGCATCAAGTAATCTCCGCTTTAGTATATTTGGTAGATAAATCATTTGGCAGGTGATCGATGACCTTAAGTGGAATGTTGTTGTGTTATTGTATTGTTTGGACCATTTCTGTCTTGTATTCCGTTCGAAAATAAAGATTGTACCAAGTATAGGTACAATTTATATCTTGTATTACGTTCACATGAAAATAAAAGACTTTATATGAATACTATTTGAAGTCCCTTACCACATAGTTCCTTAATTTTCTGATTACGTACTACTACTGGAATCGAAAAAACAAAGAAGAACAAGCATGGATTGAGCAAATGAGGGAGAACAAGAAGAAGCATGAACTGGTGAATCGAGAGAAAGGGTGGAACAAAAGTACCTGATGAGAAAGAGCATGCTGATAGTCCTGGTCGAATTGATCGAGTTTTAGTTCGGAGGGAGAAGAGAGACGAATCGCAACTCAGAAAAATGAGTTGGTTATTTTGAACGATGGACCTCCCGACCCGACTGGGCCCACGCAACCTCAGTCCGCCTAGACGTAGCCCTATTCCGCATATCCCCGCTTTTTTCTTTCTTTTTTAATTGGTTTTGTTTGTTTTAAATGGCTTCTGACCCGACTGGGCCCATGTCGCTTCGAACCCCCTAGGCGTAGTACGTGTCCGGTGGGCCCGCAACTTAATGTTTTTTATTTATTTGTTTCATTGTTATGTCAGGGAGGAAAGCGGCACCGTTTGGCCAACCTCCGGCGGAGCAAAGGCGCGGGCTCTGAAGAAGCAGAGCATACGACCCGTCGTTTATCTGAGTTGATCAAGTACTCCGGCGTCGACATTGATGAAGAACAGGCCTTTTGCAATTCTTAACGAGGTTCAAGATGCAAGGCTTGTCTTTTACTTTTAAAAGACAACATGTGCATTGGCTATCATCTTAAATATATGGCATATTACATCATAATTCTAACTTGCATTAGGTTTTCAATTCAGTATTGGCTTTACACTGTTTGTAAAGAGCCGGCCTTCATTCAGTGTGGATAAACGTTTCAGATTTCGCAGTTGCATGAGTAATGTTGAATTTTTAGTAGTAATGATGTTTAAAGAGTGGTTTAGAACATGAAGGCTTCGGATTAGGAAACTATGATCGGTGATGTATTTCCGAGAAATGGAGACTGAAACTACATGAGTGCCTCTCAGTTATACCAATGCTATCTTCCCTGAGATTGATCTGTCGTACTCTCGTTAATAATACTCGCCTTCAAGTTTTAGCCTTTGGACTCTGTTATTACAGATAAGACACAGTGACTCGAAGAAGCAAAATGAGTTGAAGGTGAAGTCAAGGGCACTTGAGAGGGTCATATGGGGATGAAGATTGGAGGAGACATGAGCTCATTTCCTAGTCATAGAATTTGCATACCACCTTAGAAATCGTATGTATATACACAGACACAGCCTTAGCGATCTTGTGTCATGGGAGAATCAGTGGAGCATTGATCAAGTACCTTAAAGTATCAAGAATAAGATAAATTTGGAGCAGCAATTAAGCTCTACTTCTTTGGAAATATTCTTCACTTCAATAAGCAACTGAGGTTACAGTTCTTTAGTCGACTATAATCAGATTCGTAGTCACCAAGCACTCACCTAGTTTTAAATGAAATGGAATCAGAGTAATACGGGAGATAAATAAGAGCTAGAGATGAAGAAATATCGGCACAATAAAGTTAGATCATGAGCATCCTATATAGATATGTAAAGAAAGTCAGAGTGGAAACAATATACAGATGGAAGAGCAAGAAGCGAGATTGAAGAAGAGGCTAATCCAAGAGTCGAAACCGTACATCTTATGTTTATTTTCTAATGTGTGCTTTGCAGGGTTCAATATTGTCTCCAAAGTCTCTCTAGACCAGGGCATGAGTCCTTACGTGTTTGCGGTTTTTGGGCAAGCATGCTCTTGGAACTCTTTTTTTTTTTTTTTTTTTTTTTCTTTCTTTCTATGACAAGCTGTGTTTTTCAATCAATAACTGCATTTGGAACTCTAGCAACTGCCGCGTTTCTCTTTAAGAAGTATTTCGTTTTCATTTTTCTTACAACTATTGATCCTTAAGATTGAGTCTAAAGTCCTTAACAGTTTTTGAAATTCAAGACATCTTCATCATAACTAGCTACTCTTGAAAAGAAATTATTAAATTAGGTAAGGACTAAGGGTCTGTTTATTCTCATGGCAGGAAAAACGAGAGAAAGATCAATGTTGCATTCTTGCCAAATGTCTTCTTCTTAGGCCTGCTTTTGCATCTGCTATGTTGAACATGATTCCAGCTGTTACCTTCATTTTATCTGTTTTGTGCAGGTAATAGTATACTCCGGTATGTTGGCAATGATACAATCAAAAAAACGCGGCCCCTGCATTCATGTAGCTTAAAGTCATAAACTGTATGCATCATATATGATGTGTTCATGATGGAACAGTTTGATATTTTGAAACCAGCTGGTACCCATGCCAAGATTGGGGGAACTCTTGTTGCCTTTGCTGGTTCAACACTCATGACCCTCTATGGGTCTACAAAGGCTGTAATTACAACTCACACTAGAAGCTCCCGTCAAACTGCAGCTACCACAAAATCATCTGCATATAGTTCATTAGTAGCATTCTATATCTTACAGGTACTGCTTAGATCACAAGCAGTACTATATCACAAGTACAACTTTCTCTTAGATTACCGTTACTTTAAATACTCCTGCGCAGACATCAACGATCAAAATGTATCATGTACCAATCACTCTTACATCTTGACCTGCTTCTTTGGGACACTGCTCTCAACAACCATGGCAGCAAATGTAGTTCACAAATCATCTTCTTGAGAATATCATGGAACACACTTCTTGCTCCAATGTATAGCGTAAGAACTCAATCACACGTCTTCAACTGTCTAATGTCTATAATGTACTGTTCATGAAAATTAATTTGTTGCCGTGAAATGTTTGCAGGGAATTGTGATTTCCGCAATCACAGTTTATGTTCAGACCTTTGTTGTAAGAACAAAATGGCCCAGTTTTTATGACAGCTTTTAGACCACTAGCAACCATTTTAGTAGCATAGTGGGACTACACTTCTTAGGAGAAGCCATATACTTGGGAAGGTATGCTTGTTGACTTGAATGATTGCAGAAAACACAAGGTATCGTTGAATCATTTTACCTTATGATTTTAAATGTATGCGACTCTTTGGGGAAAGAACAAAGAGAAGGAGAGAAGAAGACAAGAAGTCAATGGATCATGGTATATCTGAGGTGAGCAAGCTAATGAGATCAATCTAGAAAAGAAAAGAAAAAATGAATCTCAGTGTATAATATAGGTTACATATATGATCTAGTACGTGGATGTATATAGTGACACATATGAGTTTCATGTATACATGTCATCTGTCACGTACCAATCCTAAATGGTAATAACTTCAAAATTACCTTCCTGAAGACTTTGCTCTTTTGTTTCCGCTTCTAGCTTCAGCAAAGAGTGTTGTTTAACAACATAAGACTGATAGGAGTGGAGCATTGATCAAGTACCTTATACAGGGAGATCAAAACTACAATGAGGCACTTTCATCATTCAATTTCCATTCCACCTCTGAATTTGGCGTTTCGTAAAAAGATTCATACTTGCTTCCTCGATCAAAACCCGGCTGATCAAGGCTGTTCCTGGTTTTAGGGTTAAAAACTTAAAACTCCTATAACACCAGCAGAATCAGTAAGTAACAAGTGACTCACGGCCTGATGGGTATATAATGTACACCTTCAACTCCAGGACCGTAATGCAAGAGTTAGCTAGAAAGATGAAAAATTAATCAAGTATGCTTACCTATTTGTCACGTAATAATTATCAGCTAATATTCCAGATCAACAACAACAAAAAATCAGATAATATTGAGTGTTTGCTCTTAGCTTTGTCGTAAACACCACCCTAAATTGTCAACATGAATTTATCTTGCTAGTTAGACAAACGAGTAATGCTTACCATTCCAAGGTGCAAGTGTTGGTTAAGACACTTCATTTAGAATGGTTAGTGTTGGTTATTAAGTGTGAAATATGATGAACGCTTTTTAGCCAAATTGTTACCCTATATTTCACTTTAGTGTTAATTTACTATCAATTTTTCATAATTAGCCAATTTGATATCTTAACTATTATTTCTGTCAATTTGTTATCTTATGTTTTCAAAATTAGCCAACTTGCTACCTTTTTGTCAATTATTTTGTTTATTTTTTCATCCAAATATGAATTGATTCTGAAAATCGAAGGTTAAAGTTGGTCAATATAGAAATTTTGATAAGTAAATTGGTTAATCTTGAAAGCTTAAAGTAGCAAATTTGATGGAATTGTAGCGAATTGGCAGATTTAATAGTTAGGGTAGCAAATTAGCTAATTATAAAAAGCTAAAGTAGCAAATTGGCTGAAATAAAAGTTAGGATAACAAAATTGACACCAAGGTAAAAATTAGGGTAGCAAATTAGCAATTATGCCTAAGATGAAATATATGTCATGCATGGAATTCTCTATTCTCTCATTAATCTTCTCAATGCGATGAGGAACACACTATATAAATTACAGAAAATGTTACTTATATTTGAGGGTATAGAAATGATTTTGTTCTTTTGCATGACTATATATATGTAATAGTCCATTAACTATTCAGTCAAGTGAAAGAGAACAAATATTTTCTAGTTAAACGAAAATTCTTCTATGCATCAAAGTGCAAGTGAACCGAGCAACTAATTAATATGCAGTATTTTAATCTGGTCATCTACGTCGTATTACATGCATATATACTAATACCGTTAACAAAATTAAAACCCAAAAAAATAGTCTCAAGTGTTTCTAACTAAAAATGTGAGAATATTAGGTCGAAGAAGATGTACTTTTATAATTATGGGAGTTAAATTTGATCGGATTAAAAATAAAATTGAAATGAAAGAATTTAGAGTCTCTAATCTTCATTCGATCTTCTCATACGACGTTTTGAGCGCTTACATATTAATGGTGCAAGTGCACCTAGATGCGTAAAATCCGCTCCTGAAATTAAATTAGGGTTCTTGCAAAAGTGTGCTGCTGATTAAGAGGAAGCTAAGCTAGCACGGCGGAAATGGAATATTAGAAGATGTCCTTAAAAGGGGAGAAATCCAAGCCAGAAAGAGTTTGCATATGGGGGACTGGGGATGATGCGACTGGTAGTACCAAACGAATAACAATAACTACAACTTCTTCAACATGCGTGTTTGCTTCTGTTAAATTCAAGAACCACTCCCCCTAAAAAAGAACCCTTTCTTTATTCATTAGAGGTTTCAGTTTCGATCAGTTTCATTCGCAAATTCAAAATATAAAACAGTGCTCTGTGCAGCACATGACACACTGTGCAGAGAGAAGAGCATGATGATCCTTTATACTAAAACCTAGCCCAGCCATTGCTGCTGCTTGTGCGTGAATGTGTTTTTGCGTGCAGTTCGAGGCATAATTCGTATAGAAATGAAGCAGAGAGAGAGAGAGAGTGAGAGAGAGAGAGAGAAGGGAGGTTTTGCAGTTTTTACAGAAGAAACCAAACTAAGAAGGCTACTCAGTCAAGTCCAACTCCAGCAGTAGTACTACTTTATCAATGGTATTATGTGCTTGGAAGCAGAATCTAGGTTAAAGTATAGTCGAGGGAGAGAGTTAGGTTAGAAGTCGATACATACAAACACCTAGGGGGCAAAGGCGAGTCACAACTACTAATTAGCTTGGGTAGTAGCTAGTAGAAAACGCAAGGGATCAGCCAAAGCCAATATATATTTTCTTCTGACACCAGGATTCCCACACTTGTTGCTTCCAACACTCTACGCGATAAAGCTTTTTGTTTCCATTTTTAATATATATATGGGTTCATCCTCCTATCTCTTCTTTTCTTTTTCCATCCTTTGCCAGCTTCTCCATAAAAGGAAAGCAAGCAAACCCTTCATAATTCTTGCAGCTTTTACATGTAATTAGCATAGATAAATCAATCATGTATGTATCACACTCCTCCTCCTCCTCCTCCTCCTCCTCCTCCTCCTCCATTCTAATAACCAGTACTAGCTCTCTCTCAATAATACAATATGTCTTTGAGTTTGTTGCATTCCAAGTGAGTGGGCAAATGGGTGTGCTGCTTTCTCTCTCAAATGCATTTGAATATTCATTTTTCCCATCCCTATCTAGCTTAGCATTCTTTTTGGTTTATGCTAACGATTTGTGCCTTTAACCCTAGCAGGGTTATATATAATGTAATTCTTTGTCCGATGGCATGTTGTACATTAACCGTTGTCCATTCTAGTATAACGTTTGCGATGGTATGTATACCCAAGAAGTTTGTAGGAAGAGTGCTATAGCTAGAACAGTTTCGGCTTTCTTCCCATATTTCATGTTTGCCCCTGCCTTACTACTTCTGAATTGTAGCAATTCCAGATCAGACAGATCGATCATCAGCCATATAGTGGGACAGCTTGCTTAGAAGTACCTTAATAATAATATAGAAATACTAGTGAAACTCGAGGGTGTGGAGGTGTTACATTAGTCTCAGCATATCAATACATTTAGTTTCCGACTTTAGAGTCTTAATTATGTTCAGTCACCCTTACATTTAGATCCGATCGATGTTGCTAAAAAAACCACATGCAAAAATTTCTTTCACCGTCGGATTCACATACATCCAATAATAGTTAAGCATATCATCTTTGCTCCGTTGATAATTAGTGAACACTATATACAATTGTGGTATATTTTTTTTATCAAAGAATAATTGTGGTATTTGGAAATAATTTTATCACAGTTTTCATGTACAAAAGAAATTTGAGAGAGGGGCTATTTTTGAACTAGATGTACCAAATTCTTGCTTATGAGAAAACGGATGTACTAAATTCTTACTTATGAGAAAACTATCTTAATTTTCTTAACTCACGAGGGTTTTGCCTGAATTAGAAACTAAATATATATACTAATACAGAAACAGAACATACTTAATTATCTGAATTACGCCTTATTAGTACCGTGCACGGAATTATTGGAAGTTTTGTTTCATGCATGGTGTTTGTTAGATGTACGTCCATCGTAACAAAGTTTTATTGTCATTTTTCCTTTGAGCAATGCTACACGAGCCAACTCACCTTTTTTTTATTTATCAATATTAATGATATGGATTTTAAGTTTTTGACTAATTTGAAAGAAACGATTTCTTTATTAGAAAAAAGAAAGAAAACAAGAAAGGGAAGGACATAATTATATGATTCATATCCAGAAAAAAAAAAAACAAAAAACCTTGATTTCCATTCAAAGCTTTCGTACACCATCCAAGATGCATCTTGCTTATGTAGCCAGATCTACTCTCCAAGGGTTTCTCGATCAGATTGATTCAGGATCAAATCTATTATGGGATTTTATTTTATTTTGGTTAATCTACCATGGGTTGCTTTCAGTGCTCAACTGGGTCTCTTAATTACCTGATGCTAATACCAGTTTTATGAGTCTTAGATAATCTCATAAACTGAGAGATATCAGATACAATTGAAATTCCCACCATATAATCAATGTATGAATATTTGATATTCATGAACAAGGTCCCTCGAGTATGAAGAAGTGAAGAACTCCAGGTTAATTGGACTTGGAACGAATCTCTAATTAATCATGACACGAGAGTTAATCACACCAACTAATACATTTTCCATTATGCTGCACATATAACTATTGTAGTTCTATATAATTGAAATCCAAAAACCAAAAATATGACCACGTGAAACTATAGTTAGATTAGAGTTTTGCTGAAGAGAAGAAAACTATATTTGTAATGACATAATTTGAGATATATAGTTTTGGTATAATTTGTAATGACATAATTTGGAAATAATTACCTATTAAAAAAATATGAAAATAATTTCAGAAATTCAAACCCATGTAGGAGATGATATGGCAGTGCCACATCACTTGGGATATAGGTATAAGTTTTTGTGCTCCCAAGCATTTTCCTTTTCCTATTTCGTTTTCTACTTTGTGTCTGTCACTAATAACACTCCAGAAACACGAATACATTTTGTTTAACACCCCATTCGTGATCATAGTCGCTATGTGTCTCAACAATCTACATCGATGGTGATATTAGGTAATCAGATCCTTCCTCTTTCACCTAGTCCTTTCGAAAGGTCCCATCAGTGTTCCACCACCAGTATACAGCAAACAGAGATCGCTGGACGCTAGTGTTGATTGGTTTCTTCAATTTTTGCAGTCATGTTACATAAATAATAAAATATGTGTTTTATCTAAGATAAAAGCAGTAATAGGAGTTATTTTCTAGTATTAATTTGACCAAAATTATAAGAAAATGGGGTCCTAATTCACAGAATATTCTGTTTTGTTAATCACTTAATCGTATAGATCGAGTTCACGAATACTCCAACCAATTGATTCAATATCACTTCAACTGTTTGAAGTAGTGTTAAGTACTACTGTTAACGCCCCCTTATGTCTTACTTGTTAACTACAGTACTTTATCAAACGAATCGTCCAATCTGATAATATATAGTTTTAATTATATGTTTGTAGAAACAAAAATAGATCAATCATCGATCATAGGGTAGAAATAATACAAGACAGTATATTCTGACAGCGCTGTTTTTATATGTCAAACATAAAATTTATTCTGTTGGTGGCCATTTCGGACAGCTTAAGATTCTCGTGGAGATAATGACCATTCGCAGAAAAATAGCATAAGGTTAGAACATCATTCGAAATTTTGGCGTTTGGTCTTGTACAATTAAGATTGAAGTAAGAAATGAAAAGATTGAGACCTAACTAATTATATATGCCATCAAATCAAATGGTTTAGTGGCAAGGTAGGTTAGTTAAATTTGAGATGAAAAGGTTTTGTTTACAGAAATATGAAATGTTTACTAACTACAGTTTATATTTATCTCTATGCGGAGAGAAAAACATTATGATGGGATTACTGTTGGGATTAAATGCGGCCTAGAGTCTTGTTTTTTGATAATGTAAATTTGGGTTAATTTGTCCGAAATGTTCCGCTATGTAATTTCATTTTTCCTATCAAAACATATAATCGAACAATCTGCAAGAACTATGATTTTTCTTACCCTTTGAATGTGATCTCTTTACGCTAAAACACAAAGGATTGATAGCTTATTCATTATTGATCTTTAGGAGGCAAGAAATGCTGAAATTTCCATTGAAGCAATGAAGAAAAACCAGGTTTTTGTGACAATAAGAACTTTTGAACATCGTTTATTAATTACAAGCAGCTAGGGCAAGTTTTATATGTATATTGATTGATTTACATAGCATGTTTACCATGAAACTGTTAATACGAAATTAAGTAACACAAGATTTTATCAATTTAAATCGACAAGTGTTTCATAATACCAAGAAGCTGGATCAATTGTCCTCATTGTCTGGCAACTATGTATATTTATATATACATCAGATCAACAGGCATGCTGTTCTTCTTTTCGTTCTGGATTTTGTTTTTCTTTTTCTTTTCTTGTTTTTTTTTTTTATCTGGATCGACTCCATATATATTGCATAACATGTACATGGATTACGATTAATATATGATTAACAAACATTATCAAAACTGTTTTAAGTGGCAGCACTATGGGAATGCAACCTGTATCTGTGATGTGGACAGAAGTAAAGGTAAAATTAGGTAAGGCCAACCAGGTCATGGACTATTCTAAAAATTTGATATCAAAACCAAAAGTGGTTAAGTGCAAATCTCTGTTACTCAAGCAAAGTAGCAACACAATCAATAATTAGTAATAAAATATATAAGAAGGGGGTAAGAAAAAGGGAAATATAATTGAGAAAGAGAGGAAGTGATGGAGTAAAAAGAAAAAGATGATAGAATTGTAGGTATTATTTTTCCTTTTTTTTCACTTTGATTATTTTATTTCTAGAGGAGGAAGAAGAAGAAAAAAGAAAACTTGTTTTAAAGTATAACTAGCTAACAGAGAAGGATGAGAGGAATCCATGTCTTCCAAGCACTCGCAGACAAAGCAAGGGTTCAGAAGAGAGAAAAGCAACCTCTGCTTTACGACCCAGAAAAGAAGATTTCAAACACCATAAGGCCTAGCTTAGGAAATTGCGTGGTTACTAACCCGACCCCATCATCATTTCTCTCTCTCTCTCTCTCTTGGTGTTGTGCCTATATTTAGAGGCAAAGCTGGGGTGCAACTCCAACCCCACATTTTCCTTCTTTCTCTCCCTGAAACACACCACTCACAAAACCCCACAAGAAAATTTTCAATCCTATGTGCTCCCCCTCTGGTTCCCTAAGTTTAGTTTGATTAGCGTTCTGGTATTCCGGTTTGCTTGTTTTTTGCCAATTCATATGGGGGGTCTATCTCATTTCGATTATGACCCAGTTCCCATCTCTCTCGTTCTCCTCCAGATCTCTAGCTCTCTCCTTCTTCAATATACACCTCTCTCTATTTCTATCTCTCTTCCTCTCTCACTGATCTAAAATCCATGCTTTTCCCTAATTCTTGAAGAGGGTCAGATGGGTATTCATTTGTTTGATTAGATTTCTGAGCTTTGCATATGTATAATGGCCATGATATATCACATATATATGCATAAGTATGTGCCTGGCTCCCTGTATGCCATTTGCAGAGAGCTCATCGAACACCGATGGCCTCCGTGGATGGCGTATGAGGAGCCATGCATATGTGTTATACATGACATATATGGTGTTTCTATATCTGGTGTTTCTTCTTGAATTGATTTTGCAGTAGTACTATCATAATTTCAAAGGGGTACTTATGAGGACAGCATTAGGATTTCAGAAGTTTGCAGCAGGTTCGATTCTCAGCTCTGAGGAAAAGGAAGGTACTTGATCTAGCTTCTTCTTCTTCTTCTTCCTCTAGATGTTAGGGTTTTCCAGATTTGATGCCTATGTTTGGTGCAGAGAGAATAATGACGATAGCTTCTGAGGTAAAAATTTTGGCATTATTAACTGGGTTGTCACATGTATTCTCATATCCAGACAGTTTTATCATTTTTCACCCCTTCCACACACACTTGTCACGAGGGGACTGGAAAATGAAACTGTCAAAATGGCTCAAATTACGGTAAAATTAATTAACTAATTGGAAGGTGACTGACAACATGGAAGTTACAACTTCTCATTAACTCTATCATTTCATGTTTTCATGTAATGCTGGGCATCAGAGACATGAGCTCTCATCACCCTTCCATCTTGTTTGCACGCCTGTCTCGTGGACGCTTCCTATGACCCTCTGGTTCTTAACCTTAAACCTAGCCAAGTGCTTCGTTTTCATTCAAAATTTTTTTTGAAGTAATACATAAAGTTTTATACGTTATGCAAACCCAAAGTGAAAACCCTTTTTTGACCCAATCTTCAATCATGCTTAATTTGCCAAAACAAAACAAAATGGACAAACAGATCAAATTTAGGTCATTGATTCATAAATCAAACTCCAAAATTGTGTATACACACAAGAATTGGGTTTAAGAAGGATCGAACTTTGGACCATTCATATTTTGTCTTAAGTAATTAAACAAAAGATTAAAGGATATTATTAGCTCCTCAGAGCAATTTCTACTTCTAACTCATTGCTTACTCTCATCACCCAGGCGAAGCTAATCAGGCACCGCTACATGTTGTCGGTGCGATTACATTATCAAGTTCATATCTTTGGTGGAATTGGCTACACGTACGTTATTTCTGTTAATTATTTGAGGGGACAATGTAAAGCGGTCAAGAAATAAAAGAAGAAAAGCAAGAAGGCAAAGAAAACCTAAAGCAGAAGAAAAAAAGAGAAAGGGAAAGATTTTTGTACAATGAAGAAGATAAATTAGCTAGAGATAAGATTTGCCTAGTTCCTAGACAATTTAGATCATATTCCTTTGTCCTAGTTGCATGCGTACACAGCTAGCTAGTAGTGGAATAGTGAGCTCATCTTTTCCACAATCCCACTCGATCAAAATTTATATTATCAGGGTTATATAGCAGCAGCAAGCAGGCTCATCTGCCTTGTCCGTACTAGGGCTACATGGGGGCGCTCTCTCTCTCTCTCTCTCTCTCTCTCTCTCTCTCTCGCTCTGGCATTCAATCAAATCAAACACATCGAATAAAAAGCTACGTCTGGGCAGGGCTCGAAGCTGAAGCAAAAGCAGTGTGCATGTGTTGGATGGGAGTAGTCTGATGATTTCCAGGAAAAGCTAAAGTGATTCTCTGAAGCAGAAGGAGGCCGGCCAGAAGCAGAAGGAGATGATTATCATCATGGCTAACCCATTACCAACCTTCAGGAATCCCATCCTGCAAAAACAGAGGTCGACTGGACCACCATCGATCATCTCTGTCTCTCTAAATTAGCTTTCTTTGATTTTCTTTGATTTTCTTTTCCTTTTGAATACGGTCAAAGCAGGTCAAGAAAAAGGACATATCGTCAGGAAAAGAGAATGGACCACAGCCTTGAGAATCAATGATCTCTCCTGGGAAATGAAATCAAACCCCGTTTTCTTTCTGGGTTTTGGGAATTTGAAATTCGTAGGGATGTTTTTTATAATTCAAAGAAGATTTCATTGAATTTCCATTCACTGCTAGCTACTGCCCTCTTAAATATTTTACAGAACGAACATTCTCCTGGACTGGCCAGGCCTTGTGCTTAAATTGTGTAAGCATAACAATAAGTACTAATGATCAAATGGGATGAATTTGTTACGCTCTTGAACGTCAGAACGTATGATGGTTTATAATAGTTTCTTTCCGATTGATATAGTTTTGCTTAAAGACTTGAACTCTTGAAGCATATATATGAAACGACGTTAGTAATATTCCACCGGTACCACTCAAACAAAAATGAAGGAAAAAAAATAAGCAACTATGGTTTTTGAGAATTGAGATATAGAGAGATCTTGATTATTAGATTGATTAGTTATGTAGGATATGGTATGTTCCTTCGTTCTTTTTTTTGTTGGATGGGATCTGTTTCGTTCGTTTTAGCTCTACTAATGTATTACAAAGACTAATTACATAAGTGAAAGAAGCATATTCAAAACATTGTTAGATTGTGTCACAATTATAAATACACATACATATCAGAATTTAGTCACACAGATGTCTATGGTTTTTCTTGAGGTTAAACCTTCACGCTCTTTGTTCTGGCGTGATTCCTGAGAGGTAGAGATCACCCAGATGCAGGGGATTGTCTCCAAGCTTCCATAACCTGTCAATTAAAGGGAGAACAGCGTCAGAGAGAAGACCGGGTGCTCCGGCCTTCGACCCTCCGATGCCTAAATTAGTGAGCTGATGCAGGTGATATATGAGTGAAGATGGAGATTGTAAGAATGAGAGGGGAAGAGTGGTATTTATAGGGGTATGGTGGATGCACCCTAAAATACCATTTTACCCTTGCTTAGAGGGTGTATAACCATTATGCCCTCAAGGAATAGTGTGGGCTTCTTGGGCTTAACCAAGGCCCAAGCCCGTTTTACGTGGCGGCACGCGTCTTCTTAGGCGAGTACGACTGATGTTATACTATGTACTAACAAGTCCCCAAGTCCGCGGTCAAGAGACTCTCTTGGGTGAGGACTTTATCTGATACAATATCGGGAGTACGAGTCTCTTACTAGTGGCGACATATCCAGTCCCCAGTCCCCCAAGTCCCCATGCAAGGGAGGGGATGGACCGGCTCCCTCCGAGTGGGGTATGCCGTGTATCGCTATATATGATCGAGACATCGGGTTGTTGCTCCCATGTATTGTTTGGAGATGGCAGGGCGTCGGGGGTCGAAGTTGAGGTACCGCTGGCGAGCCTATCGTGAGGGCCACGGGTACCGGCATGTTGGTATGCCTTGGCGTTTTAGTAGCCTTTGATATGTACTAGCTACATGCTCGAGTTAGCTGAGCTATTCCAGCATATGTTCGAGGGGGAGATTGTGGTGGCATACTTTGCGGTTGCCTCTAAGTGAATGCTAGAGTGCCTACGTACCCGTTTATGGGATCAAACTAGACGTAGTTCACCATTTCGCCATCGAGGCAAGTGTGCCGTCGAGGAGTGGCGAGGAGTGCCGCTGAGGCATGACGCTGGGTGCCGCTAGGGCATAATGATGTTGTCGATAGGGCTTGTGTAGAGCTGTCGAAAAGCTCGCTAGGGGGCGTAGCCAAGATGCCGATGGGAGGCGGGTGGCGCCAACGTGTATTGAGAGCACGTCATGAGGCGTGTATAAGGCTGTTGCCTAAGTCCCCCAGTGGTGGGAGAGATTGTGGTGGTGAGACACCAAAATGAGGACCGGGTTCGTATTGAGCGGAATGAACTGCGCTAAGGGCATGGCGGGCCGCTATCGGGCGAGCCAGTTGGCGAGCCGCTACCAAGCGAGTAATTGTTCGCGCTAGGTGGCGTGGCGAGGCGAGCCGCTACTAGGCGAGTAATTGTTCGCGCTAGGTGGCGTGGCGAGCCGCTACCAGGCGAGTATTTGTTCGCGATAGGTGGCGTGGCGAGCCGCTACTAGGCGAGTAATTGTTCGCGCTGGGTGGCGTGGCGAGCCGCTACCAGGCGGGTAATTGTTCGCGCTGGGTGGCGTGGTGAGCCGCTACCAGGCGAGTAATTGTTCGCGTTGTGGCGAGTCATAGTGCAAGAGGCATGGTGCCGAGTCCCCAAGTCCCCACGCGAGAGTCGCGAGGTGACGGGGGTGACGTTCCGAAAACCTGTTGGCAAGAAGACAATTTTAATGTTGCTCTAGCGAGTCAGTCCGCGCTTGGTTGGGGACTGTCGCGAGGTGGTCAGTCAGTCCGCGCTTGGTTGGGGACCGTGGCTATGTGGCGAGTCAGTCCGCGCTTGATTGGGGACTGTCGCAAGGTGGCCAGTCAATCCGCGCTTGGTTGGGGACCGTGGCTATGTGGCTAGTCAGTCCACACTTGATTGGGGACTGTCGCGAAGTGGCCAGTCAGTCCGCGCTTGATTGGGGACTGTCGCGAAGTGGCCAGTCAGTCCGCGCTTGATTGGGGACCGTGGCTATGTGGCGAGTCAGTCCGCGCTTGATTGGGGACTGTCGCGAAGTGGCCAGTCAGTCCGCGCTTGATTGGGGACCGTGGCTATGTGGCGAGTCAGTCCGCGCTTGATTGGGGACTGTCGCAAAGTGGCCAGTCAGTCCGCGCTTGATTGGGGACTGAGGCTATATGGCGAGTCAGTCCGCGCTTGATTTGGGACTGTCACGAAGTGGCCAGTCAGTCCGCGCTTGATTGGGGACTGAGGCTATATGGCGAGTCAGTCCGCGCTTGATTGGGGACTGTCGCGAAGTGGCCAGTCAGTTCGCGCTTGATTGGGGACCGTGGCTATGTGGCGAGTCAGTCCGCGTTTGATTGGGGAGACTCGCCATTGAGCGTTGCGGGCCGTTGCCTTGGCGAGTCAATGTCTATGCATGGGGACTGAGGATAGCTAGAGGGGGGAGTTCGTGTTTTGCAAACTGAAAATTGGGCGAGCTGCAATTTGTGTTTTAGAGTTTCGGTGGTTTGACAAACCTCAGATTGGGGAGCGTCCCACTTCACCCTCGATCGAGTGGGCGCGAGCGCTTGGCTGTTTGCAACCAGCTTCATTGCCACTACGCGGATCCACTGTTTCACGGTATGAATTGGTGGCGTTCTTAGTCTTTGGATTTGTATGTGGTGGCGGCGTTGTTTCGGGTTATGTGGGGTGTGGGATTGTTCACATGTTGGTGGTGTGGGTAGGAAATCTAGGGTAAGGGTTTTACCGTCGGGTTGGCTAGGAATAAGGGGTCTTCCTGTCTCGTCCCGAGGTCCCGAGCCGGGAAGGGATGGCGGGACAGGTCGCGCTAAGGGCGTGTGTAGCTAAAGGATGCATGTTTGAATGCTGGCTGTTTATACATGGTGTGTGTGTAGCTTGTGATTGATATAGATAAATGTACAGCAATATTTGGCTTGTAATCATGTGAAGCAAGTGTATGTGGGTTGCCCATGGTTTACAAGTGTGTGTAGCATGTACATGAGAGTATATTGTGATGCATGTGGCATGCTATTTGTATGATAACAACTTAATTGAAGTGTGAAGTGACACTTATCTGGAGCCGTGTGGAGCCGCTATGCGGTGTGCGGGGACTCTGGCAAGACCAGTGGAGTCCGCGGAGTCTGGCGTGGCGAGCGGTGTCATCGGTGAGAAATGGATGGTCCTGGGAGGGAGGAAGAGAGGAATGCAGATGTGTGAAGCGGGTCACTTGTGCTGGCACGTTCCGAGAGCATGGTAAGTAAGGGAGGGGGGGCCTCGGGAACTCGGGAGCCATGTGGGAAGGGCTCCCGGAGCTCTGGGCGGAGCCGCTTGCTTCTTGTCACGAGATCCTTGGTCGGGACTATATCTTCTGTCGGGATTTTTTTTTTTGTCGGGATCGAGGAGTCCCGGGAGGTCGGGATGGAGAGCTGTGTGGGGGGGGGTGTCCGTTAGGGGAACTACCGGGGTACGCGAGGTTTAAGAACTCTGGCGAGATCAGGGAATGTCGCGAGGAGCTGGCGAGGCGAGACAAGGGGAGTCTGCGAGGGTTTGCGAGGTCAGCGGAGTCCGCGAGGACTGGCTTGACCAGCGGAGTCAGCGAATGGATGGCGGGACCTGTGGAGTCCGCGAATAGGTGGCGGGAGTCCGCGAATGGATGGCGGGAGTCCGCGAATGTTTCGGGAGAGCAGCACTGGGACCTGGGCGGGCGTCCCCGGGAGAGAAATATCAAGTGGGCGAGTGGGCGCCAAAAGCGAAGGCATATTATTTGCTTCGTTCCGAGGTCCCGAGCCGGAAAGGGGTGTCAAAAACGGAGGCATGTCCCGGGGGGGAGGGTGCCGAGATTGGGGTCGCGAGACCGAGCATATTCCCGCTTCTGCTGAGGGATGCTGGGTGTCCAGATCAGTTTTTCTAGGCTGTGCTCACCGGCGCGTGGGCCTTGGCCGGAGGTCGGGGAGGCCGCGCTGGGTTCATTGGAAGGCAGTGTGTATGTTGGCTGAGAAGGTGAGCTACCTTGTTGTGGCACGCCCGAGCGAAGGAGAGAGAGAGTCAGATCTACTCTCTCTCTCCTCGGGATTTCTGGGATTTCTGGGTGAGCGACGTGGGGGTTTCCACTTGAGGACCCCCTCCTTCTAGCGCCAATTGTTCTTGCGTGATTCCTGAGAGGTAAAGATCACCCAGATGCAGGTGATTGTCTCCAAGCTTCCATAACCTGTCAATTAAAGGGAGAACAGCGTCAGAGGGAAGACCGGGTGCTCCGGCCTTCGACCCTCCGATGCCTAAATTAGTGAGCTGATGCAAGTGATATATGAGTGAAGATGGAGATTGTGAGAATGAGATGGGGAGAGTGGTATTTATAGGGGTATGGTGGATGCACCCTAAAATACCATTTTGCCCTTGCTTAGAGGGTGTATTACCATTATGCCCTCAAGGAATAGTGTGAGCTTTTTGGGCTTAACCAAGGCCCAAGCCCGTTTTACGTGGCGGCACGCGTCTTCTTAGGCGAGTACGACTGATGTTATACTATGTACTAACACTCTTCTTTACTGAGGCAAAAATGATTCCCATTTATTGATACTTCCTTGCCCCCTGTCGTTACTACCATACGCATGCAAGTGATATCTAAACTGTAAGTTTGGGTTAGTACTTGATAGTAATCATGATGTTGTCGGAAATAGGGTACTTAGTCGGCTTGTTCTAGTGAACTAGGTTGGAGTCTGGTTTGAAGGTTTAGGGTACAATTCTCATTTTCTCATTTCTCACTTAACAGTTTGGGTAGGATTTATGATTCTCCTTTGTCTTTCCTCTCAAATTTTATCTTATTTCCTTTTCTCTTTGTTTACTCATATAAGTTGAATCGATCCTATTTGATAGTGGCCGGATCTACGTACACCCAATTACATGTTACTGCTGATAGATAAATTTTACTGATCGATTCTTCCATTCATGAGGCATGACCAAGGGTGAAGCTTCACTGTTGCTTTACGTAGATATAAACTGCCAAATACAAACAAGGCGATGTATAAAGAATAAACACACATAGACACACAGATTATGAACACACAATTAGTTAGACTCTAGAATTAAACCGGTACACTTGAGGGCTCTGCATGCCGCTCGTGCTCGATTTTGAGCTACTTTCACTCTTCCTCGGAGCTATTTTCAAGTTATTATTATTGATCACTCCTGGCTGCGTTATTTCCACGTTATCGAAAGCATTTACTTTGATCTGATCGTTCTGATCGATCATCATCATTTCAATGACTGCTGACATTTTTGGCCTGAGGTTGCATTTCTCTTTTACACATAGTAGACCCACCTTTAGGAAATGGATAGCTTCCTCCTCTGAGAAGTTGCCATCATGCTCAAGTGTCGAGTCGATTATATCTACGAGCCTGTTGTCCTTATGCATTTCCCATGCCTGCACATATCGATCACCATTTCTCAATTATATTTTAGGTGAAGTATTATTATGTTGTGATTAGATACAGCTTAGGCCATTTGACTCTCTTTCTTTATTTTACATTATAGTTTTATTTTTGTATTTTCGTGTAGTGATTGTTAAATAGAAATGACGATTTGAAAAGTATTTATCAAATAACTTAATTAGTATAACGTTCATTTTAATTACCTTTTGGACAAGATAGTGTTCTCCCAGTTCTAGATCAAAGTCAACTGCCGATCGTCCACTGACTATTTGCAAAATCAGAACCCCGTAACTATACACGTCTGATTTCCGTGTTAGATGACCGGAAACGGCATATTCAGGAGCAAGATAGCCTCTAATTTCAGTAAGAACAAGAGGAACAACGTTTAGTTAATCAAAAATTACCTAAATTAAGAATATCAAACTTTGATGCTATCTTTTAAAACTTGGACAACCAATTCCACTTACAATGTTCCGGCCACTCGAGTAGTGATGTGAGAAACGTTTTCGGGAAAGAGCTTCGATAATCCGAAATCGGAGATTCTTGGATTGAAGTTCTTCTCCATTAGTATGTTGCTTGCTTTGATGTCTCTGTGAACGATGTGTGGTTTAACCTCTTCATGAATATGGAAAAGTCCTCGTGCAATTCCTATACAAATTTCTTTTCGCACTCTCCAATTTAATTTTGATCTTAGTTTGTCATCACCTAAACAACAATAAGTCATATCAATTACAAACTATATATCAAAGTATGCGCACACATCATCTACGTTGAAGATTCAGTCTTGTAACGTCCACCCTCTAGTGTTTTGAATCGAAATACATAGCATGCATTAACTAAACCTTAGCGTTCATCATGACTACTATGTATGGAGAAATCAAAATCGAGCTATGTAACTTATATACCTAGCAAGATGCGAGCGAGGCTGTTGTGTTCCATGTATTCGTAAACAAGAATTCGACGACGGCCTTCGATGCAACCACCGTGCAACTTCACCAAATTTTCATGTCGAATGTTGGAGACTGATGATAGCTCCGACATGAACTCCCTGTCACCTTGTCTTGATTCTTCTGAAAGGACTTTCACGGCCACATCTCTTCCATCATTTAATCTTCCCTTTAGAGCCCAACCAAAGTACACATTTTAGTGAAAAACAACTGGGGTAATTTTCGTGCATGCAATATATATAGTTAACTTTGATTAACCTTAACCCTAAACCAAGCAAAATTACCATCATAGTTAAAACTTAAAATTACCTTGTAGACAGTTCCAAATCCGCCTTCACCAATTTTGTTGGAGGGATGAAACTCATTGGTGGCGACTTTCAATTCGTTGTATGAGAAGGCGTGGACATTTTGAAGAAACTGCACACCTAATTTTATCAACTGAAAATTAAATAGCCATAAATAAACACTTATCTATCTACCAAACTATGTCGACAATAATTGATGTAAACAGAAAATATATGAGTCAACTGTACGTATACATGCATCATCTGAAGCTACTCAATTATTTGAAAAAGATGTATGCTATTTCACTCCATGATTCATGCATGTAATATACAACACCTGTTGTATGTGAAAGTTTGAGGGTTTGTTATCGCATTCCTGTTAAGTTGTTTCTACATTAAGTGAACTAGTTCACCATGCCATGATGCAATCGATGATCGATCAAAGATTCAGGAACGAGCAAGAAAAAGTACGTAGTGTTTGGAACAATAGCTAGGCTAGTTTGTTCATAAGCTCATACTAGTGAAAACCAGTCTGCAGGTTATTAAGGAAATCCTAAAAGAAGAGAGAAAGAAGTCTGCAATTGGGTTATGTGTGTTGTACGTATAAGATTTCTATGTATAATTCCCATGCCAGTACTTTTCACTTCCCATGTATTGAAGAATCAATGAGACAGAAAAACGAGAAGAAGATGAAATTATGTATGGGAGGCTATCTAAGGATCAAAGCTTAAGACATGATAACTTCCAAACTTGATCGAAACAAAAATCTATGCTTACCAGGTAAGTTGCTATCATCGACGATTCCTGCCCGAGAAGATAATAAACACTTCGAGCAAAGAAAAGAGAACTTCATGATTTGCCGAGCTCTTGGGCAGAATGAGATGTGTGTCCTTGCCACTCGAGCTCCTTATTGCTAAACTGATGATGATCACTTTGATTTGCTGAAGCTAACAAATGGAGATATGTCAATTGTTCTGTAGTGAATGTTGAACCTGTATATATAATGTCTTTAAGATCCTAAGATGGGGAAGAGCTGGAATAATGCATGAAGACAATTTCAGCTGAGATATTATTGTGTGTATCTATATATAAAATTAGCCAGATTAATTGACCGCTAAATGTTTCGTTCCTCTAGCAACTTGGCAATATAATGTCACATAAAGATAAAGAATAAATTATTAGTAGCGGCAGATATATACTAAATAATAGTGTCCTGAATTATTCTAGATCGATCACTTAGATTTTGAAAGTGACAGTGATGTAATTCCATGGATCGAGCTAGGCGGCTGGGTATATTTGGTGTAAAGTCAACTCATTTGTATGCTTAGTTAATTATTGATCATTGTAGTTCAACTAATCAACCAAACTAAAGTTAAAGAAACCCTTTTCTAATCACTATATCAATAAGACATATTTATATATGTATGGAGTGTTCGATATTGCCAAATAGGTAGGGTTTGCACAAATTGTCGAAAATGTGAATTAAAAGTACATCCAGATCGAAGCTAGGGAAGATTTCATGAGGTAATAAAACGCCTGATACATGCATGGAATAGCTTAATAAGATACATAGTTTGATGGTAATATTATCATTGGGCTTTGTTTGTTATACTAATGTGTATAGCATACTAACTGGAAAATACAACTAAAAAGGAGGAGATCAGGGTGGGCTGTTTTGGAAAATTGGCATGTAAAAACAAGTATGTATGGGGCTAATCCATGAAAATCAAAACGCGCGATATAAATTGACTGCGGTGCTTCAGGTTTGATGTTGCTCATGGTCCTCATGAACTTCAACAAGCATCAAGTGAGGAATGCGATTACATTCCATGTTCAACAACGACTACTTAAGACCGTGGCCTGTTTCATATGGTCATGGTCCATCCGAGTCCCTCAACTTTGATTTTGGACAAAACGAAATTAACAAGACTCAGTCAGAAAACTCAGAATCGTCAGATCGATCGCAACTCGAACATATAGAAGGTCAGGATCGTTTTTTAGTCGTTAATCATTGGTCAATATGCAGAATTCCAGATAAGTACGTAATACTTTTCGAACTAAGCATGCATGTAACTGATCGTAGAATTCCAGGTCAAACAGATCATAGAATTCAATCCGATAATATACAGAGACTTTTAGTGGTAGCAGACCCAGCCGCCTCAGGTTAGCTCCAGTGAAGGAGACACTTCGATTAAGCTTGTCTCGTTACATTTACCGATATCTATATGATGAAAGAAACAAAGTCACTCTTCGTCTCTTCCTAACATATTGGTCAATATGTATATCATATAGAGATCATTAACTCCTATTTTGTAGGGGAGTTCGCAAAAGTTGAATGTACATGGTTACACTCATGGAAATAGTAGTAATAATTGTTTGCATTAAACTTGAAAGAGAGAGATGCATACAGACATGTCTCTTTCTTGACCTAGGCTAGGAGAAGCGAACTAACTGATCATCGATCGTGATATATATATATATATACTGTATGTATATACGTATATTTATAGATCGAGATGAAAGCATATATCTAAAATAACCCTTGAACTTACGTCAATACTGAATGATTAACGACAGGTCATAGCAATAGTAATTAACACATGATACTAGCAAATTCGAACATATTGTAAGAAAATATAAAGTGAGCAGAGCACGTAAAGGCATACGGCTAAATACGTATATGAATACATTGAACGCAGGTATGCGATACATGGCCTGAGAACATCTAGATAATTTCTATCAGAAACAAATCTAGGCCGTCGTGGATCCAGCACTAGCATATTCAGGTCCGAATGAATTAATATTGATTGGTTGAACCCCAATGTTGGTACTTACATGGTTTCAATTATAGAGTGATGAATAATCAACCATCTGCCCTAGCTAGATTTATTTTATAGTGTAATGAGTGGATTAAGGTAGCCATGTATTGTTTAAAAGAACATGTGTTGCATGCATGTAGAAGTCCAAAGTTGACGCGTTTGATCGATACTAGTTATATATGGAAATCCAGACATGTGTTGCATGTATGTGTAGACGATGTACGATGATGACGGTAGAAACTCGTTTACTTAGACTTGAGGATTCTCTATATAACCTTCTAGCTGATTCGACGTCTGCTACAGTTAACTCATGATCTATCATTTTGCTTGCAAGTACCTGAACGGTGCATGAGCTTAAGTACTGCTTAATTACAATATCATTCAAGATAAAACATATTGTTTAGAAATTCAAATGTATTTAGTTCATCATCTCTGTAGTTCTCAAACCCTGAGTTAAACCAGTTTGGTATGGAGAGGATTCGAAGCTGTGTTTATCTTTGGATGTATACGTACGTACTTCCAACAATTTTAAATACAAAACCATTATACAGGCTACAGACTCGAATATGTTGATTTAACACATATAATCACATCATGATTAAGGACTAACACATAGTTTTTTCTTTATTCAATTCAGCACGTGTGTTAAATAAATCTTAATTAAAAGTCTTGGTTTTTTAGTCAAATTTATATAAAACATGCAAATCAAAGAGATGCATACCGTCGTAGTCATGGACGCTTAAAAATGGTTTAGTCTACTGAAAATGGTAGTTAGCCTAGGAATCTCTACAAATGGTTAATCGTTATCAGGCTGTCAAGAGATGGGAAACTTTTTTATGATTATAAATATGTTCAAAAATTACTCAAGAGTGTTGACGTTTGGCTTTCACTTGCTTGGCACAAGTTGGTCATGTGAGCTACACATATCCTAAGTTGATCGACATATATATGCATTAGAAGTTGCCAGTCGAATGTGTATGTGAGAAAAAAAACAAACATAAAATTGAAGCCTCTTTTTTATGAACTACTGCCTTGTTCTCTTTGTTGGTGATTTTCCTACCTCCATAGTTAGAAGCTTATCAACCTTAGTTGTAAGTGTTGTAAAGTATTGTATATGAGAAATAAGTAATCATTTTCTTCTCTTGTTGTATCATAGAGAGCTCATAGGATTAGGTGTCGTGGTATTAGGTAAAGAGAGAGTTGTTCATAATCTCTAGTAAATTGTGGTATTAGGTAAACAATTAAAAGTTTCACTCGACCTTCTTATTTATAGACTATATTTTGGTCTAAATACTAAACTATGAAGAAATTAACACTATTCCTTTATAGTAAATGTTTTATTCTTGTGTGTTAGCAAATCCCTCCCTCTCTATTGCATTTTCTATTTCTCTTCATTTCTTGCTTGTGTCCATATTTCTTTTCACCACCATCGATGCTCGCCCCACCCCTCCTCCAACAAAATAAAATATATATATATATATGATTACAAAAGTTTTTCTAATTTTTATCGATTTCTTTTATGATATTCTTCAATGAAAAAAAATCAGTTTACTACCCTAAATTTTAGGTCTAAAATCAATCTGATACCTCATCTTTTTTTTTAAAATCAGATTCATACCTAAACTTTTAAAAGAACATCAATCGTGACCAAAATTTGTATCCCGATCTGAACATGACGTAATATGCTGACATGGAGCAGACAAGATGGGTCCACATTTCAATTTAAACCCTAATTCTGGTCGAAATGACCAAAACAACCCTTGTTAATGTTTCCCTCCATTACGACCTTGATTAAACTACCACAAGTAGAAACCTAAAGACCCCAAACATTATCCCTTTTCACTCTCACGAGCTATCTCCCTCCATTACAGCCTTTTCAAAACTTTCGAACCCAGACACAAAAAGCCCATATTTATATATCAAATTAGTGAATCAACGATTTTGATGGCTGAGCCCGATGAGTGGATACGCCGATTGGAAAACGGACGCGAAGAAATCTCAAACGATGGTCTGTTTTGAATTTGAAATTTGAGATGTCTTGTTTTCTTGGGATATTTTCTGTTTCGAGTTTTGCACAAAAATTATGAGTTTGTTGATTTGGGGTTTTATTTATTTCTGGGTTTCTAAGAATCTCGTATTATTTTTTTGTTTCTCTATTGTAGTGGCTTTGTTTATTCTTAGGATTTGGGGCTTGTTTATTTCTAGGTTGTCATGTTATGGTTTTGGGTTGGAAACTTCTGATATGGGGTTACGAGACTTAGAGTTTCCAATTGTTTTTTGTGGTTTTGTGATCTGTTTCATATATATTCCTGAATTGAATGTGTTGTGAGCTATGGGTTCATGAATGTCCTGGGTTTGTCAGATATGGGTCCATGAATGTTTAATGTGTTGGGTAGGTGAAAAGATATCAACTTGAGCATTGGAACAAATATGATCATATGAGATCTAATCAAATGTTAAAAGGGAATATTATTGCATCACAAGTAGAACTGGTCTCTATATCTATTCATTTCGGTTCATATGCAAATTAAATCATATGCATGGTGTTCAGGATAAGACCTAAAGAATAATAATTTCACTAGAGTAAGACACAGTACTCTAATGTTGTTGGGTTGAAACCATTGAACTGATGTTGTTTGGATATTTATTGTTGTTGTGTGTTATTTATTGGTTTCCATGTGGTTAGTTTTACTATATTAGTCTAGGCCAAATACTTGCTTGGAGTCAAGTTGCTGCAAACAATGTTGTCATACATGAGCTTCCTGATTCTCCGAAAAAGAGAACTGAGCATGGTGTGAAAATTACTAAGCCTCAAGAAGGTGTGCTAACTCAAGCTAGCAGGGCTCCAACCATATCCTACTGTTAAGGGAAAGAGGAAGTTGGAGGTTGAGTTGTCTAAAAGTGCTAGTGATAGCGATGCAGGTTCAAAAGTGCAAGATATTGATGCATGTTTATTGGCATATGAAGATGGGTGGGATGAAGAAGAAGATGATGATGATGAATCTAGAGGTGATGCTAAGTTTACTGAAGGTGAGGATAGTGAAGATGATGACTATGATCCTGCCAAAGATGATGATGATGTTGCAGCCTATGGAGTTGATGATGACTTCTTGTTTGATTGGTTAACAGAAGCTGAGGTTGATGAAAAAAATGAAGAGGGAGGTTCTTCTGCTGTTGCATCCGGGAAAACTCATACAGTTGAAGGACCTAAGGTTGAATATAGTGAGGCCATGTATGGGGCTGAAGATTCTGATGAGGAGATAATTGGTTATGAGTTAAATTCTGATGATGATGGAGAAGGACGTCAATGTTCAGAATTCAACCCCAAGACTGACATGAAGAACCCACGTGTCAAGACCCGCCCCGAATTTTACCCTGAAACCCGAGGTGAGTCCTGCGGGGACCACCTCCAAGGAAAAACTTACCGAAGGACTCGGCAAACTTCCCTTGAAAACAGACAACCCTAACCCGGAAAAATTAAAGAACACTTTTAACCAATAATATAAATTCTTCAACTTAATCCAAATAACCAAATAAAATAATACACAGTTATTTTTCCGAAAGTATTCAGAGCTACTACAAGAAATACAGCGGAAGCTACTAGAAATCCTAGTGGGTTAAACAGATGACCTACTGGTGAACAGTAGTGGAGAAATGAGTGACTATGCCTCGTCGCCTCCTTCTAGACCCCACCCGAACTCTGCAGACTGGGCATTTAAAAACGAAGAAAAAGCCCAGGGGAAAATATTTCATCACGTCAGAGTGAATGGACAAAATAATCTCAACATCAATAATATTTCCCCAAGAAATTTAACAATGCAAACGACTAGTTCTAGCTAGTCCACAAATCATAAACCAAATAGCCTCTCAGGCTCAAATTATAAAATATATATCAGTATGTATTAACCACTCGTATGCTCCATGTATGATATCTATGAATAAGCTTTAAAATAGATAGTCATACCAGGCTAATACGATTGCGTCTAACGCTCACGTCGCCCCAGACTGGCATTTTTTCTCAGAATGGGGATAATGACCGAGTGGGTATAAATACGTGCTTACTTCTTGTACGATTTCTATGAATAAATGTAAAAACATAGAATAATCTCAACAAGTAGAAAATCGTACAAGGCTACTACGCTCGCGTCTAACGCTCACGTCACCCCATACTGGCATTCGTCCTCAGGACGGGGGCTGCCACATATAGCTAGCTAGCATTCTCTCTCATACATACTATTCTCGGAATTTTGCCTCGAGTATAATCGCAGAAATTCTCAATTTTGGGAAAATAATATCCAACAAAGGAAAATCATTCAAATGATAAAGCATTTCGAACATAATATTTAAAACAAAGGTCCACTCACAACTTAGGCCTAAGCCTGACGTCGGTCGGAGGTCTCCTCTGCTCGAGCCTCCTCGCGTCCTGTTCCAAACATAATTAATTCCTTAAAATAAAACACCGACAAAACATGCATAATTAAATATTCTTCGCGCTCAACCAAGCCTAACACTCCAAAATCTTAAATTCACTGCCAACCTCAAAACTCCACAAATTTTACAGACATCCTCAAAACCACCTTCCACCAAATAAAATCCAATGGCCGGATTATAAATTAATAATCCGCCAAAAATACCAAACTTCAACAAATCTCAAACCTATCCAAAACTCCTCCAAAAATTCTAAAACTTATTCCATTAAACTCCTCACATTTTTCTCCACCAAAAACATTTTCTCGGCGGCGGCCGGCGACCAACTCCAGCGACCTCCGATGGTCACCAAAATTTGGCAGCATCTTCCTCTCAACCTCCTCTACAACATTCTTAACTACCACAAACTCCAATTCTAAGCCTAAGCACATCAATCGAACGCACAAACACAAAAAGCCCTAGAAAATTCAAATTCCGATTTCTCCTTACCTAGCTCGAGACGAAGCGAGCCCTTTGAAGGAATTGAAGCACGGGAGGAGGGCTTCCTTTTGAGCCAAGGCTCGCCGGCTATGGCGGCCGGAGGAAGGAGTTCCGGCGAAATGAAGATTTCGGCAGTCGGGGCTTTCGGGCTTGGCCGCTCCTTCACTGCGGCGCTAGGGAGGCTGTCACCGGTCTAGGATTGCTTCTGGGTTGGAGACCGACCGAACGGGACCGGTCCGGCGGCGAACGGAGGCCGGACGGCGGTCGGGAAGAATCGGGCAGAAAACTGGGCTCGGGAGAAACCGGGAGGAAAAGAGAGAAAGAAAAGAAAAGAGACTGGGCTTTGACCAAGCCCGGTCCACAACCCCATTTAAACCCAAAAATCCAAAATTCAACACCCCAAAATTATACCCCAATAAAATTACATTTTACTAGCAAAAATTACTATTTTTACCGTCGTCAAAAATTCTTCCTTAGAATAATTCCCTCAAAATATTAGTCCCTTAACACCCTCTGGGGACTAATTAAATTACACACTTAGTGACGAACACGGTAAAAACTCTTATTATCACTATGCCAGTAATAATGGTAAAAATTATGGGTCGGGGCGTGACACCACGGTTCTGCAATAGTATGTTATTTGCTACCCCTAGGATCCTAAGAGCTCCTATAAGGGAAAGAACAATTCAGAAGGGTTGGGTGCCACTTTGGGATATAAATGACAAGCGTAGGTTGAGGGCTATATGCCAAGCAGACAATTGTAACTACGAGTTATATGCATCAAAGATGCAACATGAAGATACATTTCAAAAAAAAGGTATCAGCCAAAGCACAATTGCGTAAGAGTTCTTGAAAACCCCATTGTTAGAACCTCATATCTCATTACAAGGTTTGCTAATATGATACAACTTAATCCTAACATCAAAACAGGTAAAACTTCATTTTCAAAGTACATTGTTTAGTTTGCTGTTTTTCTTAAGTATAATGTTTTGTGTACCATTATTTTATTGCAACAGTTATGAACTCCATGACAGCTAAGGTGCAAGCTAAGGTGTCATTTCAGCAAGCATACAAGACTAAGAGGGCTATTTTAGAACAACTGGAAATGTCCATGAAAGAACAATATGCTACGGTGCAAGATTATTTGCATGAATTGAGAATGGTGGACCCATCAACCACTGTTGATATCAAATGTGATTTCAACAATGCTAAAAAGATGCCAATTTTTAAAAGAATGTATATTTTCTTAGGAGCATTGAAGATGGGGTTTAAGAGTGGTTGCAGACCCATTTTGGGACTAGATGACAGTCATTTGAAAAGTGCATATGAAGGGCAGCTGTTGTGTGTAGTGGGGCTTGATGCCAACAACACAACCTATGTAGTGGCTTATGCAATGGTAGAGATGGAGAGTAAGGATAGTTGGATGTGGTTTCTACAGTTGTTGGAGAAGGATCTTAATATCACTGGAGAAGGAAATGGATTTACATTCATTTCCGACAAGCAAAAAGGGTTGCTTCCTGCATGTGAACAAGTCCTCCCTCTTGCTGATCATATGTTTTGTGTGAGACACCTATGGACCAACTTTAACAAGTTGTTTCTTGAAAAAGCAATGAAGGACCAACTTTGGGCAATTGCTAAATCAACAACTTTGGCTTATTACTTGAAGGAGATGGTGATGATTAAACATATGCAATCAGATGCATATGATCGGTTAACATGTAAGTGTCTTCAGCATATGTATGTGTTTAACTGTTAAAATTTGATTGATAGAGTTTTTTTTTTCCCTGATACATACCCAGATGAACCAACAAGGAACCCTAAACACTGGTGTAGAGCGCATTTTAACACAATTCTTAAGTGTGATGTGCTTTTGAACAACTTGTATGAAACCTTCAATGCATTCATATTACCAGCTAGGTCAAAGCCAACCATTTCTTGCTTTGAGGATATCAGGGTAAAGTTGATGAAGAGGGTTGCTGAAAGGAAAGAGAAGATGTGCAAAGTCATCGATCCCATTTTCCCCAAGCCTAGGGAGATATTAGAGAAGAATAAGATTAAGTCTACAACTGATTGTATCCCTAGTGGTACTGGCAGCCCAATGATCGAAGTGGATAGCATTGGAGGAGGGTGGTTTGTGGTTGATCTGCAGAGAATGAAGTGTGCTTGTAGAAGGTGGGACCTAACTGGTATTTCTTGCAAGCATGCCGTATCTGCTATCAACTTCATGAGGCAAAAGCCCGAAGACTATGTTGATGTCTGCTACCTAACCAAGACATACATGGACATTTACTCGCACACAGTGATGCCTGTCAATGGGATGGACATGTGGATGCCTACAAATGAACAAGCAATCCTCCCACCTCAGTATAATAGACATCCTGGTAGGCCAAAGACTAAAAGAAACAAAAAAGCATCTGAGAGGAACACCGAAAGAGGCCTCAAGCTTGGAAGGGTTCAAAAATCTTTCAGGTGTCGCAACTGTGGCACATTGGGTCACAACATCAAGACGTGTCATAGACATCTTCCACCTAAAACATCAGTAGCTCATGGGACTGGGACAAAGAAGAGAAGATTGAACAGTGGATAAGCACCATCTACTAAGGTATATACTAGTTTTGATTTTTTTTAATATACTTAAAATTCATATGAAATGGTATGGTATTGACCAACATACGGCTTGGTGTAAGAAAAGGGTACCAAACCACCACCAAAAACCAAGAATGAACTTAGGACAAAGGCACAGTTGAGAAAAGCTGCAGCAAAGGTAAATGATTCTTTTTACTGATTTTAGTTGTTGTTTGAAGACACATTCTTTGCTCTTAGTTGATATGTTTCATGTTATTATTGTACGATAAAAGAGATGAAAAAAGGGCAGCAAAAAAAGCAGCAGCAAAGGCAACATGTAAAGGTCCTCTAACTAGGGGTAGACCACCAAAAGCTACTACCAGAATTGTTAGAAATGCTTATGCAAATGCACAACCTTCTCAACCTTCTCAAGCTTCCTCAAGATCAACCGAGGAAAATAGAGGATGAGAAGAGAGGGATAAGCAACCGAGGTTAGGATTAATAGATGTAAAGTTGCAATTTTTGTGCAACCACGTGCTACGTCACATGGTTGCTAGGTCTAATCTTTTGGTTAGATGATTAGAGCTAGAGTTTTATGCAACTTAATCCAAACATTTGTGTTTTGTTAGTGTTTGAGCCAAATGGTATTTTTGTCCAAATAATAATACTTTACTGGACTGTAAAATGTCTATGTGAGTATTAATTAGATTATTGGTCCATGTCATACCGGCGAGTCCAAGTTTTTTTAAGTTTACAAATAATGGCCTGCCAGCAAGACCACGCGAGCTGAATTATAAAGCTCGCGCGCGGAATGACTTCGCGCGGAGTAGAGAGCTCGCGCGCTTCACGCGAAACATACAGCTCGCGCGCGGAATGTCTTCGCGAGAAATTACTTATGGACATTTCGCTTAGGCGAGGCGAAATACATCTAGGCGAACTGGTTCGCTGGCTCGCGTGAAAGACCTCGCAAGGAAGCCACATGTGTAGTCCGCGTACACTACATTAATCGTTGAAGACTTTTACCAGTCTTCGACATGCTTCGGGCCAATTCCTGTGACTCTTTTAATATAAAAAGCCCTACTAAAGCCCACGAGCTAGAAAGACCCGCGAGATGGTTTGAGTCCACGGTCCGCGCGAGATTGATTTTCTACATGGAGTGTGACACCCCGCAGGATAAAGATTGCTCCTAATTCCAATTCGCATAAGAGTCTATAATTGAGCAACATGGTGGCAGTATCTTGTGCGGAGTGTGCGAACTGGATATGTGTCACAAGAAGGTTGGTCCGCGCGAGTGAAACAGTGCCCTTATGTTTTACGTTGCAGAGTCTGACTTGGTTTCTATGATTATCTTTCTTCTGCCACAAGTCGAGCTCCCACTATATAAAGGGCTCTAGGGTTTACAACACAAACACTCACTCACAATTCAACAAGCAAAAAAAAACCTTTCAACCTAGTTGAAACCCTCAACACAATCAAATCTCTCTACAAATACAAACAAACTGCAAATCAGTTATCTTTCGAGCTACTCGAAATCTTAACCCTAAGCACGCCGCCGCCTAGGTTTTCTCAGAGTTCTTCTTGGACTCACCCCCGATCATCTTTGATTTCCCTATAGTTGCTCTGCTCGCGCCGCCGTGAGTATCGATCGCCTTGTGCTCGTAAATTCCTCATTTGAGGTGGCACCTGGAAACCCCTTCTGCCTGATCAAGAAGTCAAGATCTTGCAATCAACCTTTTCCTCGTCCGCGAGGTGGCACGCCCGCAACACTCCCTCTTTTCTTTGTTCACTATTCACCTCTGCTCCGCGCGCTGAGGATCGTGGCCAAAACAGTTAGTTTGGATGTAATTAAACTCACATTGTGCATCTATTATATTTGGTTGTTAACTCTGAACAAGTTTCTAGAAATTTATGGTTTTGATGTATATATTGTTCGATATGAATTCATATTAATTGGAGTTTGATCCATTTTTCTGGAAATTTTTGAGAATTGTTGCTTTGATGGCTTTGACTAGTTTAAGTTTGGTTTAGTTTAGATATTCTGTTAATTTTAGAGGCAGATGTTTAAATGATGAATCTACCCTTTTGTGGGGTGTAGGAGCAGAAATGTGGGCCATCTTTGTCTGTTCCACGTCAGCATATGACGTCATCTTTAGCTCGGAATTAAATCTTGATCGAGATTGATGTCCTTTTAAAAGTTTAGGTATGAAATTGATTTAAAAAAAAAATTGAGGTATCAAACTGATTTTAGATCTAAAGTTTAGGAGTGTAAATTGAAGTTTACTCTTCTTCAATAGTAAGAAAATGAACCTTGGAGAGAATGAAGCAGAGAATAGCCGTGATAGGCGCCATATATATATATATATAAACAAATAACAAACAATAGCTAATGAAGTTAACATAACTGATGAAGGATAAAGTATAGAGACAAAGATAACAAGAGAATCATCATCTTATTCATTGATAGGATGATGTATGATCTTTTCGATCAACAAAGTTACTTTGTTTTCTAAAAAAAAAGTTTTTTCTTTATCGAAACATATAAACAAATAACAAACAATAGCTAATGAAGTTAACATAACTGATGAATGATAAAATGTAGAGATAAAGATAACAAGAGAATCATCATCTTATTCATTGATAGAAATCCTTTATATAGGGAATTACAAAGTTCTAATATGGTAATTATAAAGAATAGATAGTCATATTCTAACTACATATCCTGATGACATAAGGCTAAGACACGCATATGAAATATTTTAAAACAATAACATAATTATATCCTAATAAAGTGTTTACCAAGATAGGAAGCAAATAAAACACAAACGGCTCACGAAATAAAAGGAGAGGCCATATAGGCAGAGACAAAAAAATGAAATATATCATCAGCTACATCAGCATCAACTGCGGTCTCTTTTCTAGATGCCTGAATCTTCTTCTCAATCTCCAAGTTGAGATGAATGGTGTAGTCCTCATTCTTCCAGCTGAAACTCCACCTTAATCTTTTTCGTGGTGGTCAAGTTGTCAACTTAGGAGTGTCCCGCTTCTAGAGAGAAAATGAGGACATCTCCCGTTGGATGTGTGGGGGAGATGAGCAAGATCGCTGGAGGTGGGTATGGCTAGAATAGAACGAGAAAATTGGCGGACAAGGAATGTCATCAAGTCACTCTAAAGAAATCACTGTAGATAAACACTTTCAATGCACTATCACCGAAGTGTCAAGTGGTGACAAGGCATCAGGTGTTACTCGAGGAGCTTTCGGAGGACAAACAACACATTTATCATCTAGACAAAAAATAGCACATGTCTATGCATGTCTCAGGTCTACTTTTACTCACAGTTTCATCAATTTCCGGCAATGAAATCCAGGTTCAGTATTCTATATCTTTCTTTCTTTAATATAAGGTAAATAAATCCATTAATATCTGCTATCTTGAAAGACCCCATCTACCGTTATGTCCATACATTTCCAGACTAACAAGCTAAGAATATAGTAAAAAGAAAAAAAAATATGCAGAATGCAAGCATGGAATAATCGAAGTTATGTGCTGATCAATTACAAACACAAATAAACCATACATTTTCGGCTTCCCCCCTAAAACTAATAGTTAACTTGGAAAACCCAATACCTAGCTCCAATAACATGCACCAACAACACTTCTTGTTCTTCATACGAGCACAAATTCTTCTACGAGCACCACTGTCTAAATGAAGCACAAAAATGACAAAATAGACAAACCTAAGTACTTGCAATTTAATCAGCACTTCTTTATACTTGATCAACCTTAATTAGTATCCTTATGTGCCGTATTACACGCGTGTATATGGCTGTTTCGGTAGTCGACTTATAATTGGAGGGTCTTTGGCAAAAAGACGATCAAGGCAGTTGCTTCAATTAATGATACGTAGGGGTAAGGGAATTTTTTGTTTCTATATATTTTTTTCTCTCCATGCCATTTCCTTTATAACTTTACTCTCTCTCTCTCTCTATAAGAATCTTCGTCTTTAACTAATCATGTCGAGCCAGCAACAAACATAGAAGGCGTCAGACGATTGATTCTTGTACTCGAGGCATTTGGAGCCTTAGGGTGAGGTTTCTTACGAAAGATTTGTTGAGTGCATTTGCAGTGCTTCTTGGGTTTGCTGTCTGCAAACAAAACCAAATATCCAAAGTCCAAACAGTTGGAAATGGTACACAAGGAAAATGTTTGAGCCCAGTGGATATTTTGGTCCAAGACTGCATAATAAGTTTTGGATAGCATTTGAGCCAATACCTGTGAATGTTTTAATATAAAGTTTGTTAAACATCATGAGCTTCAGAGGCGCGCGAGATAGGTTTCCACAAGGACTATAACACCTCGTGAGATAAGGATGCTCGTTATTTGAGTTCGCATATGAGTCTACAGTTGAATAATACGAAGGTAGTGATCTAAGCGAAATCTGTTGTGCAGCTGGACACGTGTCATACGAATGATTGGTTCGCGAGTGAAACAGTGTCCTTGTGGTATTCTTATTGTTGAGTCCGAATTGGATTGTGGTTGCATCTCCTCTGGCAGCGTGCGATTCACTATATAAGGAGAGCTCGAGGATCATTGAAGACACACAAGCAAAACATACAACAACTACAAAAAATCTTCGAGCTTCTCGAAACTCTAATGCTAAGTGCATCCTGCCCTTAGTCTACAAAGTCCATTCGGTTTCGCCCTGGTTACTATTCCGATTTATTGCTCTGCTCTGCTCGCTACGAACAATGAGTATCGATCGCAGGTGGATAAAGTGGTTACTCGTAATCCCTCGTCCGCGAGGTGGAACCAGAGTCCTCCGCTTGATTAGAAGTCTAGCACCAGTGCATTCTTATTCTGCGTCCGCGCGGTAGCAAGCCCCGCACCCCTTTTTGTTTACTTTTGATATCACTAAGTTGCCTTTACGCCCCTGTTGAGGATCGTGGCCAAAACAGAAAAAAAAAAAAGAAAAATTCCAAGCTCTTGGAATTGCAAAACATCTCTTGAATCTTTCCTACCTAGTTTCGTAGCGGCGTTATTGGTTGCCAATAAAGAAAAGACACAGGAAGAGCTCAATGAAAATGATGAAAGACTGACATCCTCTTCTACTCCCCATTCTGTTTCCAAACCGGGTTTATCTCCCTTATGTAGTGTTAGTTCGAGCTATTAGCACGGGTGGTAGTGAAGTCATGGCTTACATGACGTCAAGTGTGCAAGAATCAACATCTGCATTTGACTTGATTGAATAGAAGTTGCAGGATTCTGGAGCTCATGTTACTTCATCACTAGTTTCAGGACCTTCAGAACCAAATAGCTCATGAGAAGTTGAGAGCACACCTAAGGTCCAGCATAGTGAGAAGGATAAGCTAAACGACACTAATGGGGAAGGTAACATGTCTGACTCCTCATCAAATTCAGAGGAATGAGAAGATGCATATAGTGGGCCAACAAAAGAGGGTATGATTCAATCCAAGGAGATGCTCAAAGAACGGGGAGTGACACTATTATAAAAGTGGGAGAAGGAACTGGCAAGGATAATGTTTGATCCACAATTTAAGTCGATTCCAAGTTTTTCAAGGAGAGCCTTGTTTGTGGTTAATACACCTGCTGAAGAAGAATGGAAGGAGAAGCGAGCTGAAAGGGTAAACGTACAAATATGGAAGGAGTGCCTGGAACTAAGATCCTTATAGTCGACGAGGGACATGCAAATGTCTTGAAAGGAGTAAAAAATATTACAAATATGGTTGAGGCTCTCGTTGTCTCTTCCTCGGGGAAACCTCCCAAACCGGTTTCAACGTCAAATCTTGTAGCTTTGAAACCGCTAAGCAGAAAGGTTTATAGCGTCAAGACTTTACTGTCTTCTCATAGTTTCAGTGAATTTTTGCTGATAGGAATCACTAGCATCAACATTCAAGTCATTTAGATATTTAGCTATTGAAGATTATCTCTTTGATATACATCAACTTACCAAACTTCCTACATTACAAATATTCAATTAGCTAGCATGTAAAACAAAATGCCAGAAGAAGAGTTTGATCACATAATACAAGGGATCTTGCAACATAATACAAGGGATCTTGCAACACCCTGTTATGTGCAAGATTTTCTATGAAGAACTTCTCACACATCATTATCTCTCACATGCGGCTTTGCTTACACCAATAGCTTGAAGAAAGTGGGAGATGAAGGTATTCGGAAACTACTTGTGTAATACTCAGTTAATTTTTGTAAAATATTTATATATGTGTGTAAGTCTTGGATATTTTATTGAGTTAATTGTTGCTGTTTTGATGAATTATATGTTGGTAGATATTGGTGATTGTGACCCACTGTGTTACATTTCTTAGACTTTAAAATTATATGTGGTAAGTCAAAATGAGGTTTGTCGGAACATATTTTTGAAACTTGATGAAAAATAGGACGCCTGTAAAATTTATCGAGCTAATTATGTCAAGATTGTTTGAAGATTATTTTATGATTTTGGTGGATAAATAAATAGAATGAATTAAGTAAATAAGTAATTAAATTAAGTATGTGAAAATAAACAAATAAAAGAAGAGAGAGGGAGTTTCTGGATGGGTCGGTTAAACCGAAATAAACAACAAATTAAAAGAAGAAAGAAGGGGAGAGAGAGGGCGACTCATACTTTCTCTCTAGAACCCTCAGAGGACTTCCGATCTCTTCTTAGGATAGTGATAGGGAAGTATGAATCAGAGAAAAATCAAGAGTTTTCGAAGGTCACGGAGTGGACCTGTTCTTTGACACACCGACTGGGTGTGGTCGGCGTCCACAGCCAGACCATCTCCGGCCTCACCTCGGTGGCAAGCCATATCGATTAGGACCTCTCCGACCTTCCTGTAAGCCTGTGGTGGTGGCTTGCACCAGCTCAAACCAAAGAGGGTACTATATGTGACGATCAGAATTTGGGACGATCGATTTCGGCGTTTCCCGGTAACAGTGTCGACCCAGATGCTACTTTATCTTTTTTTCTCTCGTCTTTTTTTTTTCTTCTTTTTGTTGTTGTTGTTTATAGTGTGAAGAAACTAACACTGTTCCTTTCTAGCAAATATTTTATTCTTGTGCCGAAAATGGTTTAAATAATGATTGATAAGAGGTGTTCAAAATTATAGTTTTGGTATTGAAACTCAAACCAATTGTGCAAAGAAGCTCAAGTCTTGAAGGTTTTGATTGTTTGCGCAAATTTGAAGTTTGATTGTCTCCATATTTCAACTTTTAATCTCACGAATTGTAGTGATAATTATGTTGGTTTCTAGTTATTGACTTAAAACCAAAGTAACTTTGGTCCGGTCTACTACATTTAATGATAACCGTTGATGAAATTTCAAAAAATTAATGAAGCCATACTTCATGATGGACAATATCAAACTTTGATTGTAAGCATATGAGTAACATTGCCATTCTATTAATACAGCCTTGATCCAAACAATTTATGGTAAATTGGTAATGGTCGTTCTCATTACTGGCTACTAGCCTTGCCATATTTGACATTTTATCTTATATGAGCTGGTTAATTCAAGATTTATACACAAAAGATGTGTGCTAGCTTGAGCTGGTATCGTCATATGTAGCTCTCTTCAAGCAGAGGATACCCAACAATATAAAGTTGCGTAAGTGAAACAGGAAAACCCTCTTACACTATAAGGGTTGCAAGCTTCGAACAGTTGGAGATGTCAAGACTTTCAAGAGAGGTGAGGAATTGGAAGTCCTTGCTCAATTTCTTTAGATCTGGACCTCAAATTGCCATTTAAACAAGGGATATGGGGAGCAACATTGAATTCTAAGAAGTTGGAAGTGTCACCTGACCTCGATCATCTTCAATAAGGTAGGCGGAAGTCCCAAAATTTCCATCCAAACCGGGAATGACTCAATCAGAACCGAAACAACTTCCTTAAAACCATCATACTCAGCCATGACAAAGAGTGATCGACCATAAAACCAAAGTTCACCGCCTAAAAATTATTTTCGATCCTTAGCCTTGGTGAAGCGAAGGATGAAGTGGTTGGCCTGGGCTCACATCTGCAGCATATTCAGGAGATCCCAAACAGATGTCAAGGGTCCGAGATCCGACGCTAAAGAGTAAGGAGCTTTCCTACCGCAAAGAAATACAACGGAGCAACGACGACTCTTGCAGCGCCAATAGAAGGCCTGTAGCCGTCACAGATAACCAAGACAATGACAAAACACTTGAGAGACTTTGTCTGACATGGTGATGAGAGGAGGAGAAGGTGCGAAGCAACTGTAGCAAAACCTAAAAAGAAGGAAGCAAAGCGGCTAGCCATATACAGTCTATATATATTAATTGTATATTAATCATGTGAAGTTAATAGTAAATTGACTTTGAATAATAACTTATAAATATCACGGAAGTTAATCATGTTTTTATCCAATCATTTATCCATGGTTAAATAACTAAAAAGTGGACTCTGCGTTTGTTATATTATTTTATCGGATTGACCATTGTTTGCTGTTTTTATTTTTATTTTTTATGGTTGTTTCCACGCTTTCATTTCAGAAAATGACGTGTGTTTAGCCATTTTCAAAATTATGTTTAGCAAGATAAAATGAAGGAGAATCTTCTATACACGGCCGTGGATGTACACGGCAAGGTGCTGTGACACGTGGCTAAATCGAAATCCTTCATATGAGGGCTGAGAAAGAAGTAATATAAGCTGTTGATTAATACTTACTTTTTATAACGGTCAACGTGACATTAAGTGGGTGGGTAAAAAAAAAAAAACAAAATGGGTAAACTACTCTCCAGGTAAAATTTCAATAATTTTGATCTCGTCCATTCCCTCGACTCGGCTGCCAGTTGTCAGGACGGGTCGACAAAGCGGTGAGGTCAGACAACCCAGTCGGGTCGGAACGCTATTTCGGGGCTTCGATATGAAGGAACGGGACGCACAATCTCTATGACTGGCATCACTTCGTCTCGAAATGTCAGCATCAATGGATTAGGAGGAGGAGGAGGAGGCAATCACCAGAAATGTGAGTACCCAATTCTGATTTTGATTTTCTCTCATTCTTTACTTCTGCGTTAACCCAAGTTGTATACTTATTGATTTTTGGTTTTCAGTACTGTTACATTTGCTTATGGGGATTCATTGTTTATGAGGAGGTCTTCGAAGTTGACTACTGAAAGCATAATTTGTTCTCAAGACTCCACCAGTAGTTTGAGAAGACTCCACCATCTTTGTCAAGGTGAGTACCTATCCTTGTTGATTAATTCCTTTTCACTTTGTCAGTCTTTTCCAAGTTTAATAGGATTGGTTTCGGGGCGTGTACATATGTGTACCATAGAGGTGAAAATTGGGGCTTTTTTTAGGATCAGAAAGTAGGAAACTATGTTTCTCAGTTTCCTCATGTGCTTTGGTGAATGAGCTGGTACAGAAGAATTGGGATCGGTACCTTAATCGGTAGTGAAGTGTTTTTGATTATGATTGCGATGCTATTGTTGAAGATACGTCATTGAAACAGTTAGATATTTTGTTTTCCCAGGCAATAGAAGAGGCGACTTTTACAGTAGATAGAATCTCAACGTAGAGAGGTTAGATATGTTTATGTAATGTTGGTTCGATGTTTTGTAAACCATTATATGTATCGTTGGTCTGCAAGATGTCATACCCTTGTTATCTATTATCTATGTTCTGAACTTCATTGAAAGTTTACTTTTCCTGGACAAGATGAGGACCCGCACGTTTCCATGTGTAGTCATTTGATCTACTTGCGCATTTCATATAGTTGTTCAGTTTGGTTGATCTGTTATTTTTGGTACCAATCGTCTTCTTTATTTTCGGTTCTGATTGGCTCTATATTACTTCTGATGTCATTTATATTTTATCGTGGTAGATACCATTGCCACTTCTCCTCACATTTGTACTATGCATTGCTGGATTCATATCATGCATACATCACTGTATTGGTATAAAAATGCTAACTGATGCAGCATACGAATCATCATCTTTGCTAACTGTCATATATTGGGAATCAATATGGTATATTTTTACTTTTCCATGCACTGTATATTGCTAAGATTTTTGTCAAATTTCTCAGGAGATTTGCTGCTTTATATGTCAGTCAGCACATTTTTGCTCTAGATGGTGAGATAGATGAGATAGTGGGGCATACTTATTTGTTTCTAAAAGAGCAGCTTGAGCTTTCATCTATGCCACCACCATCTGGTATTCTGCATGGAACCATGATAGGTATGCAATATGTTTAGTTGCATCTTTGTTGCTTTCAACCCATATAATTCACAACTGAAAACTTGTTATATGAACGTAATCATCCCCAATCTTGTGTTTGATAGCTTGATATCAGTTTATAGTAATATTGCATTTGCTTCTGGCTTGAAGAGTTGTTCCAAAAAATTTCATCAAATAACATGAAAGGAATCACCAAATATATGATGTCATCTTTATATCTCAGTAATTATATACATTATACATGTTCCTGAATTTCAACATCTGTGTGCTGATGTTTAATGGAAATACATTTCTACAAATACATTACAATGGAGTCTTGATGCCACCTGAAACTCATGCTTAGCTGATTACTCGGTTTGTTATCAGATCAGTTTATCGCTTGTGGTAAATCGAGAGATATGGCTCATGAGCTTGCTTCCCAGATATGGTTGGCTGTTCTTGACAATTTAGAGGAAACCGAGCACACTTTTCAAATACTTAAACGTCTTGCACAAGAGGGGGATGTAAGATCTCTTTTCTATTTATATTACCCTTGCAACATATCATTATTATTTTTCTTTTCCAGTGCTCATGGTTTACATGCTGCTATAGCATTTTGGGCAGGTTTTTCTTCCATATCCATACTCAAGATCAATCAAAGTCCAATGGAAGGTGTTTGAAAAGCTTTTCACTGATTTTCGTGACTGCCTCAACTATGTGGATTACTATGATGTCTTGGCTTGTGCAAAGAACAAGTTTCAGCCAATACCATCCATTTGGTTAGGTCACTAATCGACATCATCTGCATATCCAGGATACACGAGAAGTTGTTCATACATGAAACTCTTGCAGGGGCCTTCTTTCTATCTGGCTCAAGATTCAAGAATATATTCTTCATCTAAGAATCTGAATCGTCCAGCAGTCCAGCACCATAGAGGTAAAAAGAAACTGTAGTCGCATCTGTTTTGTCAATAACTGCATCAGTTGTGTTTATATTTCCAATGGCTCTAAATTTGTTGTGCACTGGCCAGATAAAGTGTTGTTGTAGAATAACAATCAACGTACAGATTGTATCATCAATTGTTAGCACTTGGCACATGGTATGCACATAGCTCAACTCTTTGTACAGGAAGCTAATTGTTACGAAGCTAGACTTGGCAAACTGATACACGACCAGTTACGGAATACCCCGGCTTACATTTTCACTGTTACAAGTTGGTATGTGGCCAGTGGACTCGTTGAACACCTCGTTACGTTATCATTTCATTTCTACCTCGTTATCAAATCAAGGGGCTTTTAACCTGCATACAAAAATAGAAACAATCCAAGTCGGATCTGGGAAGCGGAAGCGGATCACCGTGATCAACGATGATTTCAGAAACAGAAAAGCAGAGAGAGAGATTGAGAGAATTTCAGAAACAGAAAAGCAGAGAGAGAGAGAGAGATAGAGAATGGTTAGGGTTCCGAATTTTTGCTTTTATAATGGCGTTCTTGGGCGACGATTCTATAAAAATCGTCACCCTGTTTTTTGAAAATCGTCGGCCAAGATAATCTTGGGCGACGATTTTCGAAGTCATCGCCTAAGATACTCTACTTGGGCGACGATTTTCTTCACTATAAACATCGTCGCCCAAGATAAAGAAAATCGTCGGCCAAGATAATCTTGGGCGACGATTTTTGAAGTCGTCGCCTAAGATACTCTACTTGGGCGACGATGTTCTTCACAATAAATCTCGTCGCCCAAGATGAAGAAAATCGTCGGCCAAGAGTTCTATCATAAAATTCAGAATATCGTGATTTTGGTGATCGGAGAAGAGGAACTGAAAACCGACCGTCAGATATGACCAGCATAACAAATTACGTGGGTGGGAAAAAATTCAGCTCCATCGGACAACGACAAGGGCTCGATCCGTCCGGTCAATCGGCGCGGTCAAACCCCTAAACGGACGGAAACGGCTATTCGACCCTCCAAATCACGTAATCTGGCCGGACCTTCAACTGAGAATAGTTTCCAATCGACGAGACGCTTACGGGGCTATAAAAATTTGGTAAAAAATAAAACCCGGGATAGGGCTACCACTAGGTAGAAATAAGAGAAATTCGTTGACCGGAACAACCGGCAACGAAATTTTACCGAAATATCTTCATTTTTCACGGGTTGACGTATTTCACCGTTCCGGTCATATCTTATTTCACGACTTTTTTGCGTTTGAGGCTTCTACGTATACGTTGTCTTCAAAACGACACTTAAACTCAACACTTATATAAAAAAGATATACAACATTAGTACATATATCGCGAGTTTGGTGATCGGAGAAGAGGAACTGAAAACCTACCGTCAGATATGACCAGCATAACTAATTACGTGGGTGAACAAAAATTTAGCTCCATCGGACAACGATAAGGGCTCGATCCGTCCGGTCAATCGGCGCGGTCAAACCCCTAAACGGACGGAAACGGCTATTCGACCCTCCAAATCACGTAATCTGGCCGGACCTTCAACTGAGAATAGTTTCCAATCGATGAGACGCTTACGGGGCTATAAAAATTTGGTAAAAAATAAAACCCGGGATAGGGCTACCACTAGGTAGAAATAAGAGAAATTCGTTGACCGGAACAACCGGCACCGAAATTTTACCGAAATATCTTCATTTTTCACGGGTTGACGTATTTCACCGTTCCGGTCATATCTTATTTCACGACTTTTTTGCGTTTGAGGCTTCTACGTATACGTTGTCTTCAAAACGACACTTAAACTCAACACTTATATAAAAAAGATATACAACATTAGTACATATATCGCGAGTTTGGTGATCGGAGAAGAGGAACTGAAAACCTACCGTCAGATATGACCGGTATAACTAATTACGTGGGTGGACAAAAATTTAGCTCCATCGGACAACGATAAGGGCTCGATCCGTCCGGTCAATCGGCGCGGTCAAACCCCTAAACGGACGGAAACGGCTATTCGACCCTCCAAATCACGTAATCTGGCCGGACCTTCAACTGAGAATAGTTTCCAATCGACGAGACGCTTACGGAGCTATAAAAATTTGGTAAAAAATAAAACCCGGGATAGGGCTACCACTAGGTAGAAATAAGAGAAATTCGTTGACCGGAACAACCGGCACCGAAATTTTACCGAAATATCTTCATTTTTCACGGGTTGACGTATTTCACCGTTCCGGTCATATCTTATTTCACGACTTTTTTGCGTTTGAGGCTTCTACGTATACGTTGTCTTCAAAACGACACTTAAACTCAACACTTATATAAAAAAGATATACAACATTAGTACATATATCGCGAGTTTGGTGATCGGAGAAGAGGAACTGAAAACCTACCGTCAGATATGACCAGCATAACTAATTACGTGGGTGGACAAAAATTTAGCTCCATCGGACAACGATAAGGGCTCGATCCGTCCGGTCAATCGGCGCGGTCAAACCCCTAAACGGACGGAAACGGCTATTCGACCCTCCAAATCACGTAATCTGGCCGGACCTTCAACTGAGAATAGTTTCCAATCGACGAGACGCTTATGGGGCTATAAAAATAAAAAACATTTCCTTAAAACAGAACAGAAGCTCATGTGGTAGATATTGTAACTCTTACCTGAAATGTACAGGTCTTAAATCATCATGTAAAAATATCTCTATACTATGATATATAGAAATGTGACATATATGCTTGTCAAGATACAAACTCATTTATTGTTCTTGATCCAAATATTGAGACATACATGAAGGTGAGCTTAGATATAGAACATCATTGTCTTACAAGAACTAGTTATCGTTCAAACTTGAGCACTACTTCTATATACACTAGTGGAAAAAACCTCTTAAGCGACAAAATTGATATATAGGGAAATGTTCAAACTTTATTGATGTATATAAAGTTCGTGAGTTATATTCTAATATTTTTATAAAAAAATAAAATAAATTGACAGGCATATAGAGATAGGTTCCGACAAGGAGTTTCTAAAAAATCCCGACAAGGAGTCTCATAGGGTTGCCATCGGCGGGATTTTTTTTAATTTTTTTTGAATAAATTGGCGGGATATTGCAATAGGTAGAGAGACGGTTATGCATTTGGGTGAGTATATAAGGCCGAAGCTGCACGTCCCCATGTCGTGGCTCTCAATCCCAAACCTCAAATTAGAACTGCAAACAGAAAATGCGTCTCCCTTGTTCGTTTTAACTCATTCTGGATTACGAGGAGGAGGAGGCAATCACCGGAAATGTGAGTACCCAATTCTGATTTTGATTTTGTTTTTCTCTCATTCTTTACTTCTGCGTTAACCCAAGTTGTATACTTATTGATTTTTGGTTTTCAGTACTGTTACATTTGCTAGGAGGTCTTCGAAGTTGACTACTGAAAGCATAATCTGTTCTCAAGACTCCACCAGTAGTTTGAGAAGACTCCACCATCTTTGTCAAGGTGAGTACCTATCCTTGTTGATTAATTCCTTTTCACTTTGTCAGTCTTTTCCAAGTTTAATAGGATTGGTTTCGGGGCGTGTACATATGTGTACCATTGAGGTGAAAATTGGGGCTTTTTTAGGATCAGAAAGGAGGAAACTATGTTTATCAGTTTCCTCATGTGCTTTGGTGAATGAGGTACAGAAGAATTGGGATCGGTACCTTAATCGGTAGTGAAGTGTTTTTGATTAGGATTGCGATGCTATTGTTGAAGATACGTCATTGAAACAGTTAGATATTTTGTTTTCCCAGGCAATAGAAGAGGCGACTTTTACAGTAGATAGAATCTCAACGTAGAGAGGTTAGATATGTTTATGTAATCTTGGTTCGATGTTTTGTAAACCATTATATGTATCATTGGTCTGCAAGATGTCATACCCTTGTTATCTATTATCTATGTTCTGAACTTCATTGAAAGTTTACTTTTCCTGGACAAGGTGAGGACCCGCACGTTTCCATGTGTAGTCATTTGATCTACTTGCTCATTTCATATAGTTGTTCAGTTTGGTTGATCTGTTATTTTTGGTACCAATCGTCTTCTTTATTTTCGGTTCGGATTGGCTCTGTATTACTTCTGATGTTATTTATATTTTATCGTGGTAGGTGATATCAAGTCTGGTTAGCACACGCATCTACGGCACAAATGGACTCAGATAGTGAATACATATCTGGACCAGAAGACTCTGTCGATGATAAGGAAGAAACGTGTTTGTCAGAATCTGTTCAAATGCAGGATTGCACACATTACAGAGGGAAGCCCTATAAGGATCTGACATTGGAGGATTTGGTTGGTGTTGAGTTTGCAACAATTGAGGAAGTGGAAAAATTCTACTCTTCTTATTCACTTGCGAAGGGGTTTAGCATGAGGAAGCATAGGTTGGACAAGAACCGTGCAGGTACTCTAGTCACTAGAAGAGACCTTGTTTGCTCCAAGGAAGGTATGAGAGAAGAGAGTGTGAAGAAAGATGCTAAAGATTCAAGTGGGCATAACTCTAACAAGAAACGTTGCAGAGGCACCCGCAGAGTTTCAAGAGAAAATTGTCCAGCAATATTAATCGCCCGACGTTGTGCAAAAAGAGGGGTGTACTATGTAGCTGAATTCATCATTGAACACAACCATTCTTTGGCTAAACCTGAGCACCGTCAGTTTATGAGATCACACCGGCATGTAAGGGATAACGACCTTGCTCAGGTCAATGCATTGAGGAAGGTTTCAGTGAGAACATGTCGTGCTTATGAGTACTTGGTGCACCAGGCAGGAGGGTATGAGTTCGTTGGATTTACGTTGAAGGATTTATACAATGCCATGCAAGGGGAAAGGACAGAAATTCTGATGGATGGGGATGCCCAATCTGCTATTACTTGGATGAATTTGAAAGCATTGCAGGATCCTCAATTTTCTTGCATATTCAGTACAGATGAGGAGGGCAGGCTTGCCAACATGTTTTGGCGCGATGGTCAATCATTGAATGATTACAATGCCTTTGGAGATGTTCTGATTTTTGACAGCACCTACAAAAGCAACATATATGGAAAGCCCTTGGTAGTATTTGTTGGTTGTAACAACCATCGAGCCACTGTCCTCTTTGGTTGCGCATTGTTAGTTGATGAAACAGAGGATTCTTACAACTGGGTGATAACAGCTTTTCTCAGCTTAATGAAGAAGAAAAAGCCTATTTCTGTGATCACAGATGGTGATGATGCAATGCGGAATGCGGTAAGTAATCTTATACCTGAGGCCAGACACCGTCTTTGTGCATGGCACATTGGAAAAAATGTCTGTCAACATTTGAAAGATGTGGATACACAAAATGACTTCTTCCATTTGATCTTTGCTGGACTGACTATTCCGGAATGGGAATTGCGATGGCATTATTTTGTGACGATGAACGGGTTGGAGAACAACCAATGGGTCACTAGCATGTACCACAAACGTGAGAGGTGGGCAGAGGCCTTTTTTCGAGACCATTTCTTTGGGGGAATATGCAGCACACAACGATGTGAGGGAATGCACCGCATTTTAAAAGAAGGGATTGGGCGTTATATGAGGCTGTTTGAGATATTGCCTCACATGGAGAAAATAATAGAGAGAATGAGGAATCGGGTTCTACATGATGATTACCGTTCTGAGCAATTTCGTCATGTGTATGGCACACACATGCGCAGCTTGGAAGAGGAGATAGGGGAGAAATTCACTCATGATGTGTTCCTGTTAATAAGGGATCAAATTAACTTCGAGTGGAATTTTGTGGTTAGTAATGTGGACATTAATTCAGAAACTGGTGCATCCTTATTCATGATCTCCCAGTATGAAAAGCCGGAGCGGCGTTGGATTGTGTCCTGTGACAACGATGACATGAATATAACCTTCCTTTGTTCATGCCAGCTGTTTGAATCTGATGGCATTCCATGCTGTCACATTTTTTCCGTCCTTAAGCATCAGATGCGTACAAGACTTCCGGACTCCCTTGTGAAAAAGAGGTGGACAAAGGAAGCCAGTGTCATGAGGACTTTATTGAGTTCGGGATTGGCGAATGACAATGCTGTTCAGCTTGCTCGATATGGTGATTTGATGTCTGCTTGTGCTAAATTTTGTCATTTTGCTTCTTTTAGCGACGAGGGGTATGAGGAAGCCAAGGAGGTGCTTAGCCAGTTGACAATCCGTGCTAAGAAATATCGTGTTCCAAACCAGAATGCCTATAAATTTGATAGTTCTGAGGGGCTTCACCCCAATGTGATCAAGGATCCTAATGTGTGTAAGAGTAAAGGGACGAAATCAAAGACATGCACTGATAAGAACAAAAAGGGAGGAAAAAGATGTGGAACATGTAGAAAGAGAGGACACAACATGCGAACTTGTGGTGCGAGAGCTGACAAGGGTAAAAATGGAGGTGGTGATAATGCTAAGGCCTGCTCTTCGACCGAGGGTGTCACGGAAATAAGTGAATCAAACAGCAGTATTGGTGATGATGCCTTCTACGAGATGGATGAAAGCAATGCTACCAGTGATGATGACATTCAAGACGACATGGTGAGTCAAAGCGAGGCCACAGATTTGATTCATCACAGAGAAGAATCCCGCCGTTACGAGTTCTTTTCTGGGTATAGTGAGAGTGGAACTGGCAGTTCTAAGAACAACAGGAAGGGGTATCCAAATTATTTCGAGCATTTCAGTCCTTTCGTAGATACATGACTATCTTATATGCCATGAGGACTCATCCTTTTGCGCTTCAGGTACGTCTTTATAAAACACTGTTTCCCTAAACATCTGTTTTATGGTGGTGTACTGCTATGGTACCTAGAGATGACATTCTTATACGGAGATGACATATACTCAGAAATGAGTGGCACTTACTTTTGTAATTATGTTTTCTTATTATATTTTTTCTCTTTAATGCCCTTTGCAGACTGCAGAGCATGGATTAATACTGCATGGCACTTGGCGTTTAAGAACAGCTTAATGTATGGGGCTACGCTTGCATGTTTCTCCTCATTTGTTTTTCCATCACCGGTCTTTTGTAGATTTGTTAAAATTTGTTGGAACTGTTTAGTGTGATATTGATTTGTTAAAATTTGTTGGAACTGTTTAGTGTGATATTGATTTTGTACTTCGTGCTGTTCAATGTAATTTAACACACCTTTGATGAAACAATATGGTTTTGTTTTCGGCAATTATGGAGACGTAACATCGATTTACGTTTACAGCAAATTACAGTTTCTTGTGTATCAGTCTGCACAGCATTCAATATTTGCATAAGCAGTGAGTCGAAGATCTACGAAACATTAACTTGCTAGCAAGTACAAGTTCATCATATTAAGGTAGCTGTACAAGTTCATCAGATTTCAAGTACCTTGTAGAACATGACTCAAAGATACTCATTTCTAACATGAAATCATCAACAACACAGTGACGATAAAAATCAGATTCATTAATCATTACTCTACCTGGAGTTAAATATTTTGATAAGTGAACGACTTGTTTCATATGATCAGGTCACTAACAGACATTTAAGATTCTCATGACTAAACCTCCATATATGACAATGATCAGATAGTGGAAAAGCTAGTAAACTAGAGAATGAACAACTACCATGATATCAGAAAACTGAACTGCTGTATTATGATGATCACCAAATCTGAACTCAAGACAAAGCCAGTAGATCACCAAATCAGAAATCAAAAAAATCACCAAATCAGAAAATTGAATTGCTGTATTAAGGTGATAACCAAAGCTAGTAAAGTTTACCAAATCCGAACTCAAACTGCTATATTATGATATCAGAAAACCTAAATATTCATTATTGAAATTCAAATAACAACCCACGCTTACAAGCATGGAACATAAACTAGGAAATCAGTAAAAAACAACTACCATGTCCCAAGTTTTTAATAGGGATTATTAACGTACACAAGTAAAACTCTAACAGACTCTTGAATCATCAGATATCTCTATAACTCCCTCATTTTTCTTCCATCGAAGTAATGCTCGGTCCACTAATGCTTGCAAGCCTCTAACCTCATTCTTCTCATGCCTAACACAATCGATGACCAAACATGCACGTTCGGCGTGTGAATCATACTGCACAAAACAATTATGAGATTTTGTTTTAGTCGTTAGAATAAAGAAAACAAAACAATTTGCAAGTATAGAAGAGGCATTACATTGGCAGCCCAATCACTTCCATATCTTTGCATATGTCTGATCACAAATACCCCACAATCATTGCTGAAACATGGCTGAACTGGTCCGGTGTCTTCATGATCTTTAAAAGGAAGACTTCCCAACGTCGGTGGTGTATCCAAATATTTGAAGACAATGTCATCGAGCATGCGCATCTACATGTTGAAAATTAAAATAAACAATGATCAATATTTGGCATAGCTAACACATACTTGATTACATAATTTATATTCCACTAGTTCATATAGATAACATACTAACCGCTGCTCGTGCGGCTTGTTGGCGTGCTTCACTATTACTTGGTGCACTATCAAGTAGCTTCGCATAGCGCTTTTTTGGATGTACGACCACCAAAAACCAGTGCCCAACGTCATCATTCCCCAACTTCTCAAGCATTGGAATGAAGATCTAATATTATGATATCATGCAAAATTAGAGCTTGTTTAGTACATATTTTCAATATATCGGTAAACCATAAAAGTAGATAACTGATGTAAGATGAAGTGCTAATGTAAAAGAATCAATCATATTACCCTTTCACACTCTCCAACCCGGTCTTCAAATTGTTCAAGTGAAGCAACCTTCTTCGTATAATCAACCCATTCATCTGTTGTCTTCTTCGGATGTTTTTTGCCAGAGGACAGAACCTGCCAATACCATGGTATGTTATTTGTAGTGGCTAGTTGGACATGATTGATGCTCTACTGTGTATGACAATAGTATTGTGCCAAACACTGAAAACAGTTAAAAAAAAAAAACCACAAAATTTGATAACAAATATCAAGATTGGATTCGAAATATTGTTGCATACTTACTCCTAAAAAGGTGTTCATGTACCAATTAACATTCCCAGGCTCGTTCATGTAAGACACGAAAAGATTTATAACCTGCACACCATATGTGTATCAGTTCCTTTAAGATTCAAAACCATCAACTATAAATATGGTCATTGCCACAAGTAGATAGATATTGTGATTTATAGTATTGTTACTTGTCTTACCCAGCTACAAACTAATTCTTTAGGGCCAAGACATTGCAAATCTGTTCTTGTAACATGCACGTCATTAACCACGGCAACGGTCATACTGTGAAGTGTGAAACAAGTCTCACTCAAAAAACGAGTCCATAAAATTTTGGACAATGTAGGACACAAAAATAACATGCTTACCATGAATCCATGTCCTTTGCAGGTCTATCCATAAAAATAAAGTTGAGTAAATTGATGTCTTCGATAGAAGAAGTTGCATCAACGAGGAAAGGTCCCGCTTGAATGGTAAGAGCCTCATTTGTGCGGTCTTGAAACCGAAGAGCTCGGTGAAGCTTTTTGGGGGCAGAGACGGAAGATCGCTTCCTTTTCTCCTTCATATTGTTTCGTTTTCCCTTAGTTGGCGAACTAGGGCTAACCGAACAATCTGAGGATAGAGCAATGCAAGGTTGTCCGCACTTCGGTTGTTTCTCGGCCTGCACATTGGTAAATTACTAACTTTTACAAACATATTTTTTCTCATGTATGATTATCAATTTAAATAACTTGATTCATTCTCACATACCTCTTTTTTAGCCTCTGACTTTTGAATTTTACTCGGCTGCGCCGTCCGAACACCGTTGTTGCTTTTTGGGCTAGTTTTTCCCCTTGGTTCTTTCGCAATAGGTTTGTATTGTTTCATCATTGCAGAGACAATGCTTTGCACGGTGTCTTCTTTAAACGTCAGTAAAGACACCCTCACTGCTTCAATTGCTTGTGCCAACTGCACTACCTCTTTCTTCATGCTCTCTAACTGAGACCAAACCCGTTGCTCGTGTGAATCCTGCCCATCTTTCCCTGGCATTTTGGCGTCTTCGCTGCTGGAGCCCCCCCTACTAGGAGTTCTTTCTCCCCTTCTCTTCTTCTGCTGCATGACTCAGTAGCTTTTGATACTGCATAAATTGCCATCGCCATGCTCTTGGTTATATAGGCCTTATGCGCAAGAGGATTTACCACGTAACCACGTCCTCTCACACGCACTGCTCGCACAGTAACAACACCACGTTCGCCTAAGCGTACGTATCCCACGTAAGATGAGCACAAGATTCTTTTATTTTGGAAATTATTGAAATTATGTGTATTTAGTGAAGTGGGGGTCGATCGATTATCCCAGTTGGTGAAGAACTCAACTTCTTCGACTACTAGCTAGAGTAGGGTTTGTTTATCTCTTTCTTTTTTTTAACTTATTTTTTTTTCTTTATTATTTTAAGAATTTTATTTACACAACTTCAATTCATTTATACACACCTCTCAAATTTTTTCTCTCTAAGAAATCATTAAATTTCTCTATTATTTTTCATTGTTTATCTCTTTTTTTTTTTTTTCTTCTTTTACTCATTTGCATCTTCCTTTTGCCTTTACGCGTCTAAAGTTTTAGTGATTAGGTTGGATTAGGTGAATAAAAAGACATTTATACGCTTGGATATTACTGTGCAACACTATTAAACATTCAAGTGTACAAGACATTCAAAGCTGTATGTTAAGATGTACATCGATCTCAGAAGCTTTGTTGTTACAGATTTGCTATTTAATCGCTATATACGGTTCTTTTGTATACAACGCAATTGTCAAACAAAGAACCAAGTGAAATTGAAATTTTTTATATCTAACAATTCGCAAATGAACAAAAAAGTACACTATTATAACCAATATTGGTATGAAGCAATTCAGTCATGAGTTGGAACAACCAAGGAGAAAATGTATCAAAAATATTGAAATAAAAAGACAACAATCACACATAGATGGTTTGAAAAAGTTCACCATTATAATGCCAACACAGCAGCTCTTCTTTTCCGGTGGCTGCGGCACTTCCGTCCTGTGGGGGGATTGTCAACACAATTCATGGTCGGTATGCCACAATCTTTTAGAGGATCATTGTTGCTTGGCATGTGATTCGGAGGTTTGAACATTCCATCACCAAAACAGTAGCAGCCTCTATGATCTTCAGCTTTAGCATTCACCGATTTCACAACTTCGTTTGTAAGATTATTTACAATTTCCAGGGCAATTAGAGTTCGTTGCTCACTCGAGTTGAACTGATAACATCAACCAACTTACATAAGACACCAGCGTAGACCTTACAAAGATTTTGGCATCAACATAGTAATTAAATACAAGAACATACCCCTTCGAACCATTCTAGAGGATAATGCTGCATTTGCCGTATGATGTAAATGCCACTGTCAAAGTTTTTGTAAATACTTGGACAAACATCCGGGAATGTAACATGAAATGATTCAAAGTTGTAATATACGTCTCCACATTTTGTCATATCATTAGAGAAAACCTTTTGTAGTAGAGACATCTGCGATAACAACACATTCAACATATGTCATACATATTTATAACTATTTTCATGTAGATTCTCTCGCATAACACAAAACCAACTTACTGCAGATCTTGCTTTCTCATGTCTTCGATATGAAGACCCATTATCTCTTTGGCTGTCCCAAATCTGAGCTACCTTCTCATGGAGTTTCATAACCAACATAAACCAATGCTCTGCAATTTCATCATGCAGCGGGACAAATATCTACACAACAAATTATGGGGTTATACTACACACTCTACTGCAAATATGGGTTACAAGGACACCATATGAGGACATTTATTTTTGCCAAGTGTCAAGAATGAATATGAACTTTGTATCTTACCTGACAACACCTCTTCAATCGTCGATTAAACCTATGCAGCCCACATTCTTTTATGGTGGATACTAGGGAAGCATGTACATTGGATGTATCATCCTTTGAACTGGCCCGTTTCTAGCAATGAAAAAATTTACTTAGCACTCGACACATAGAGTCTAATGGTGAATAGAAAAGATACAACAAAGTCTACCCCAAAATAAGTAGGGAGGAACCATGAGTTAGAGTGTTCCTCAGATAAGTAAGCTGCAAATATGTTTATCACCTAACACCCAAAGAAAATCATCACATCATTTTGTTGCTTGCGCAGTATAAATTATTCTGAAGCCGGCATGCTAGCAAAAGTAAAACACAATTACAAACCTTGCTAGATAGTGGGATTGTTGGCAACAAACATTGAAAATCACTATGGGACAGACCAATCTCCCCAAATCTGACAACTTCTACCCTGCATGCATATATACCATTCATTACAAACCACCTCTACTTTGTAATAAATGAAATGGCTAAATATAACATTCTAAATATACCATTCAATTGTCACCATTATACCAATATACTCATCAGCAGGTGTTGGTGCAGTTTGGGTTTAGCAAGAGATATAAATAGGCCAACCACAAGAGACCTCGAACTACAAAAAAATGTACCTTGATTTATCTACTCCTTTTCTTCCCTTGCTGAAGAGAAATTTCAACATCTTTAAATCTTTCCGTGATAAATTTTTCGACAGTGGAAAGCGAAAACGATCATTGTTCTTTCTAGCCTGTAATGACATATGGAAGAACAAGAAAATAACAGATATGTTAAATTACAGAATAACATCAATATAATCTGGCTAAGAGCATTTCAAACAAAACAACAAACTTACTTGTTTAGCTTACCTCCTTTGGTTCAAACTCTTCATCTAATGGTTTCTTCCAACGTCCATCACTGGGTTTATGCATCAAGGAAGTTAACTGTCTTGGGAATGTCTCTCTACCAATGACGGTGCCACAATCATGGGCATCTATCTCCTCCTTAGAATCAAGGGCTCCGTGATCAATGGTGTCTGCCATCATGGATTTTACAGCCTCGATCACATCGGAAACAATACATTCAATAACACCAACCTTCATGACAACTACTAATTGTTCAACTTCACATATTTTGTTTCTCAATATGCATAACTTGGACTCCAAACAATCCAACAATGAAGAGACCCTCGGAACATCAGACTTCACACCACAAATTTCAGACATCGCCTTAATATCCTCGGAGATAGGTGAATGCAAACTTGTACTAACATTATCGGATTCACCGGCGGACCCCTTTTTCGTACCGTCAGAACATTTTTTCATCACCTTTACAGTGGAACCATTAAATTCCCCCATTCCAATAATCCTCTTGATCAGACTCCTTGACCTCTTACTTGTCAATGCAACAACTATTTCTTTGAACTGTTTCGGATCGCAGGCAGTTCTTATGCTCAGCCTACCTTGTTCTGTCACTTTATGGGAAGTTTTACCATTCCCATTAACATTGACTTCAAACTCACTAATAGGGAATGAATTGCCAGATTTAATCTGCACAAAATAAGTTTTAAGTTAACTCATCAACGAATCATATAAAAACATACTGCAGTCCAAATATCGAAAATTAACTTTAGGTAGCACATGTACCAGATTATCTGGCATCAGCCTTCTACGTTTAACCTTTAGCTCAAGTGACACCATTTTCCTGTGCCAGAATTAGACATATGTTAAATAAAAGAACAGGTATTCCGTGCAATACTATAGCCCCAGACAAGAAATGACCATCTAATCACTACTACAAATAATACATTTAAGGCATTTAAAAAACGTCGTATAATATCAAACCTGTAATTCAATAAAATTATTTCTTATACACATAGATAAGTGATAATTCAAACTCATATATGGTAAACTACTTGATGGTTGCACTATAAAACTGGTTAAAATCCTATCAGGTACTTATGGAAAATGTATTTGGACAACATTTTAGTTTGATATGCTATCAGGTATTTTGAAAATATTTTAGTTTAAAATGCTACCAGGTTAAGAAAATACGGATCCGCCTACATAACAAGGTGCAAATCCACAGTTAGAAAACATAAGAAATTACCTAATTCATTTCATAGTTGTGTAGCTCTGAACAGAGTTACTGTTATATAAGCAAAACCAATTTATGACACTTCATTATCATCTATAATTCAAAATGGAAGCACTCGGCGTAAACATGAAGTACCTTAATATACCAACACTACATATAAATAGAGTTTTTAAATAATGAATATTCTCAGGGTTTATATTTCTTTGCTATCTGACATCTAAGGCATTTAAAAACGTCGTATAATATCAAACCCGTAATTCAATAAAATCATTTCTTATACACACATATAAGTGATAATTCAAACTCACATATGGTAAACTACTTGATGGTTGCACTATAAAATGGTTAAAATCCTATCAGGTACTTATGGAAAATGTATTTGGACAACATTTTAGTTTGATATGCTATCTGGTATTTTGAAAATATTTTAGTTTAAAATGCTAACAGGTAAAGAAAATACGGATCTCCCTGCACAACAAGGTGCAAATCCATAGTTAGAAAACATAAGAAAGTACCTGATTCATTTCATAATTGTTTAACTCTTAACAGAATTACTGTTATATAAGCAAAAATTAAACTACCCAACATGTCCAAAATTTATATTAGGGAGCAAAAATTATATACAAGCAACAAAGGGCAGAAGAGTAAACTAGGGAGATAGTTTCATTTTCTTTACTAACTGATTTGCTATTTAAGGATCTGGACCCTGAATCCTATTTGGCTATTTTGTCTAGCAGCTGGTTGCTTCCTTTGGTGATCCTTTCTGTTCAGGCCTCTTATTTCTCACACCGTACTTTTCATTAATATTTTTTCATGTCAACCATGAATAGATTGACATTATAAAATAATTATGATGTCTGCAGGTTACGTAGCAGATGACAAGGGAACTGCTGAGTCTTCAGATAAAGATGGGTGGTAAAACACTGGTGATATCTGTTATTTTGATAATGAGGGGTTCATGTAGCATTGTGGACATGATCATATAAAAATGACCAGGCTTATCAGGTGATTGAAAGTTTCTCCTACTTCACTGTTAACTCCTTACGAACAATGGTTGTAAATTTCATTTATTTCTTCTTTATTGTATTACTCTGGTTCAGGTTTAGTGATTGTTAAATGCGACTATAATTGAAATTTTTCTAAGAAAACAGGGAAACAGTAGTGGTCAACAAACTTGTAAGAGCACAACGAAGAAACTCCAGACATGACAGAATCAAGTTTAAATTGATGAATCATGAATGTCATTTTGTGCATTAAATTGATAGTATAAAATCAAAGCATATGATATTGTTCAACTACAATCTGGACCCAAAGATTTCAAAGTTTAAAGTTGAAATCGAATACCTCGAAACCATACGGTTAGGAATAGGAGCGTGTACCTGGAACCCAATATTGGAAGAGTCTATGGCTGAAGAAGATGACTGCACCGTCACCGCATCCTGCCTCTACTCACTCATCGTTACCTTCACCAACCAGATGGCAGTTATCAACAAGATGAATCCTTCAATAGGCTGCAAATTCCCGAACACATGAACTTTTCCCCAATTTCGGATTGAATCTAACGTCGGGGTTTCAAACCTTGCTATAATTTTGGGTTGTCGGAACTGTTGAAAGCAATGTCAATCGAATTGCTTGAGTATAATAGACCGAGGATTCGAGGAACTAAGAGTAGTGGTCGGAGTGAATCCCAACTGCTCGCATGTTTTACTGCGTTAGAAAGACTTTTTACTTTTGTTTTTCTTAAGTCTGGATAACGTCTGCTTGACTAACGCCTTCTTATATTCAACGCATTTCTCACATCACGTACGCAGCACATGACCGTGTACATAAACTGTCGTGCACACAAGACAAGTACATAAATTGACTTTGAATAATAACTTATAAATATCACGGAAGTTAATCATGTTTTTATCCAATCATTTATCCATGGTTAAATAACTAAAAAGTGGACTCTGCGTTTGTTATATTATTTTATCGGATTGACCATTGTTTGCTGTTTTTATTTTTATTTTTTATGGTTGTTTCCACGCTTTCATTTCAGAAAATGACGTGTGTTTAGCCATTTTCAAAATTATGTTTAGCAAGATAAAATGATGGTTTCGTTTCTTCAATATAAATCGCTAACAAAACTCCGATCATAATACTGAACAAAAATACAGCTCCCGACTTTTCGGAGTTGCGCAAACCAAAACTCTAGGGTTTTGGCGCAGAGCGGCGGCGATCTCTGATCGGGTGCCTGCTAGTTTCGGCCATTAGAGATTCGATCGGGCAAGAGGCGGTGACTGAAGAACGACAGTGAGACTCCCTAAAGACGAGAGCGGTGACGACGTACAAAGATTTGGAAACGAGGACAACCGAGCGCAAGTACGGTATTTGTTGGAGGCTTAATAGCAGCGACGAAAAAGATCTGAATTGGAGGCCGTTATAGGTTCTGGCCTATGTCGACGACAGAGGTAAGGTATGGTGCTTACGTTCGTGAGTGCTTCTGCAAAAATTCAGATTTTCCTGCAACATGAGATTTAAGGTTGTTGCGCGACGGCGGCAACGTTATGGGTTATGGGTCTAGAAGGCCACTGGATCAATCCTGCCGCGGTAGGCTCCACCGGAAAGCTCGTAGTTCGGCAACAGAGTGAGGAGGAAGAGGATGGGCTCTAGGTCTTAGCTTTCTGGACTGCAGCAATGTGGCTTAGTAAGTTGGGCGTTTGGGTCTGTCTTTTTTCCTTTTTCATCTCTAATACTCTGGGCCTATGATCTGCTTTTTGTGGGAGTGACACCTCTAACCAATATTGCTACTATATCAAAGCTGTTCACTGGTCTGTTGAGTGGAAACCGGATCTCTAGGCTTCAAATTCATCAGAACAAATGCCTTGCTCTATTAGCCGTATACAAGTATAGGTTTATTTTTGCTTTTTAGTATAATTATTTATTTTTTTGGACGGTTTTTGTGGTTTCCCTTTCAGTCCGTAGATGTAGGAGAATAAAGATTAAAAAGTATACTCTTGATTTTGTAATAGAGTTCACTCTTGACCTAACAATAGTTGATAATGAAGTTGTTTATTTTCCTAAAAAATAATATATATATATATATATATATATATATATATATATATATCTCGCTAACACCCAAGTAACCATCATCTGAAACTGTAAAACAAGATCTCACTGGTTAAATGTATAAATATAAAAATGTTTGCAATACAAAAATCACAAAGAAAGAGAAGGTTGGTAAAAGATTCTTGTATGCACCTTGATTCAATTATAAAATGATCTCAGCCATTCATTACATCTAATATTAACACCATCAAGAGAATTAAAAACCTAAAAGAAACTAGTCAAAACAGTAAAAAACAGATGAAGATGAATATTCAGTTTTGAGAGTATCTTTAGTACACGGCGTGTATATTCACATACACATGGATGGTCAGGATTAGAAGAAATAATATAGAAACATGGTGGTCAAATATATGAATTGTTATGAACGGTTAAGATTGTGTCGTATAAATACACGTCGTCGTGCATACAAGAATTTCCAGTTTTATTAAATTAAAATGGAGTAAATATGATATGGGTTTCATATCATCAGGTCGGACTGGGTTTCTCCTCGTCATCACCCTCGCTGGCGAGTCACCAACAATGTCGAACTGGTAGCAAGGATCTAGTCCAGATCTGCCACCGATTTAAGTGAACCGCCGCACAGTTCGTCTACTCGGCGTCAATTGGCAAGCCTCCAATGAATCCTTCCAGTCTCTCTCTCTCTCTCCTCTTCGGCTCGTCCTTCCCGTCCTCCGCCACTCACTCCCTCTCCCTCGCCTCTAAACCCCACCTCCCCACCCACCCCGCCCCGCGATTATTTGCCGCTCATCACCAAGGAGAAGCCAAATTTTACTCTCCAGCCATTATTGTAAATTTAACATCTTTTTGGGTCAAAGTTGTTTAACTAAACGGCGGTATAGTTCTGTTAGGCGGTTCAAGTGCGTCATGGTGCACTGAATCCGCTCCGGAAGGGTGTTTCTGCTTCCCTACCCTTTTGAATTCGAAAGATCAAACCCGCGTGATATGCGGCTCAGGATTCCTCCCCTTATTGAATCTTGATTCTGGGGACTTTCACCTCAGACTCTTTTCTGTCCGTATCAGGCATGGGCGGGTCCCACATTCCCCACTCCCACCAAGTTTCCATGGTCCTCTTCCTCCTCCAGTCCTCCACTACCAATAGAGCCTCTGCTTCGCCGCCTCTCCCTCCAATCCCATTTCACTTTACAACCCAATAAGGATTTACATCTCTTTCTCCATCTCTGCAAGTTCATCTGGCTGTTTGAGGTTAGTTTCTCACCATCTGAAGTGACTTTGTGTTTCAAAGTTCGTTGCTTTACAATAAAGTTTCATGCTTTTCATTCAAGGTTCAGGCTTTACAGTGAAAGGTTCATGCTTTTCAATCTGGGTTTTGTAGAACAGAATAAAGGGTTCTTGTATTTGGTTGTGTATTGGATTTGTTGGCAGCTTGTAGTTTGTTGTGTAGCTATTTGATGAAGGAAGTAGTTGAACCCATTTGGCTGTTTTTGGTTCATTGGTTTAGCTTTTGGTTGAGCTCATTAGTATAATTAATGCTCATGCGGAATTGTATTAGAAGCAAAGCATAGTGGTCATGCTAGTAGGCCCTGAATTGTACTATTCTTGTTTTATTCTGTTCTATTTTGTGCTCTCTTCATTGATTCAGCTTCAAGTTACTTATTATCATACCAACATCTCGACAGCTATAACAAACCAAGAATAATCATGCTCACCAACTTTAGCCTTAAACAATTATGTCATGTTGATAATGTGTGTGTTGGGCATTCTGTAATATAGTTAATCATAGTCAACAATTGTGGTTGTTTATCTTATGGAGAGTATGTGAAACGGGACATGGTGACTCGAGTCTTAATGCAAACCATGTTAAGAGTAATGAGTGGATTTGCTCTACGTGATAAATACATGTAGGTGTATAGAAAAATTGAAGACCAGTCTCAAATTGCTTTGCATATCATACTGAATTTTAGTTGGCAAATCTAACTGTGTACATTGCTGTGTCGCAGGAGCTATGTGATGCACACTCTTGCACAATCTTGATAGTCTCCACTGGAAACAAATATGAAGTTCACCTTGTGTTCGTCATCTTCAGAGCTTAGATGTCCTTTTGTTGAGGGGTTGCCCCGATGTATAAACAAGAATATGCTTGCGCCTGGACTGCCAGTGAAGGTTGATAATTTTGTTAAGGAGAACGCTCAAGCATCTAACCATGATACTAGGAAGCTGGTGATGTCTAGCAATTTGATGCCTCGGCGCATAAATGAATCACGTTTGGAAAAGAAACAACTGGAGGGGCCAGGTCGGAAGTTGGAATATGTGAGGACATTATTGATTGACAACTATGATAGCTACACATACAATATATACCAGGAGCTTTCTGTCATTAATGGCTGTATGTGAGCTCTCTTTCCCTCCCTTTTTCTTTGTACCTAGTTACCTTCTTATCTATATTTTTATCATCTATAACCTGCTCTGAGCATCTCTTATCTGGTATCTTTATTTATATGGAATTGCCATATGATATTCAATGGTTGCATGCTAAGTTGATATATACTCCTAATGGGGCCTGGTGTAGTTTACACTGGCAAATGGCAATATTAAGCATGTCCATCTTGGTACAAATATAACCATAAGGAGATATGAATATTGCTTTTTACAGGAAAAATGTTCTGTCTTGGTTAAACGTGGTATATTTCTTCTTGGTATAAAATGGGGTTGATCCATAAAATTGGAATGTAGCTTACTGATATTTACTCACTTGTGCCAGAATAATAATTTGATTGTGTTCCTTTAGTGTTACTATTCTGACACTTGGCTTGTAATTGTGCAGTACCTCCTGTTGTGGTGCGAAATGATGAGTTGTCATGGAAAGATGTTTGCCATTACTTGTATGAAGAAAATGCATTTGATAACATTGTTATATCACCTGGACCAGGTTCCCCTACATGCCCAGCTGACATAGGTGAGAGAGATAAATGAATTTACCCCTTTTCATGCTAGTACCATCCTTATCCCATGTTATAGCATAATGCAGCATTAATTTAAGCACAGTTATGCTGTCGTGAAACTTCCTTTTTCTTTCTTGCATCATTTGCTACTCATAAATGGCATTTGATCTAGGCCAAAAACAGAAACAGGAGGTCCAGTTATCCCGCCTGTTCTGCAGAGCTGACAACCTCAATTTTGTCCCAAAAGAGAAATATATATCTTCAATGGTTCAAGTATACTGCATACTTTGTTTGCATGACATAAAGGAAATAAGAAATGTTTAATTACACCATTCTATGCAAAAGTACGTAATTTTACATACTATTCTGGAAGGAGTTGGGATATGGCTTCGTTCCTGGTAGGGCTGTAATGATGTTTGGAACCACTTGCATGATGAGAAAGATGTTCAGTCAATCACTTTCTGTTCCTTTGCACAATTTGTTGGATCTATAGATACTTAGTATCACATATACACATTCACATATTTGTTTTGTACTTTTGTTCTCCCTTAAGTGATTATCTTTTGTATAATTTTGTTGACCTGCATCCTGTTGCTGTTTTAGTATGCATGCATTATAGTAAACTATGTGTCCTGTTTTTCTTTCTATTTGCAGCTTCTTTTGTCCTTGCTTTTACTGTTTGAAAGTTATGTTATGATTGTTTCATTAGAAACTATTTGAATCTCTCAGGAATATGTCTTCAGGTGCTGCTTGACTGCTGGAATGTTCCTATCTTGGGTGTTTGCCTTGGACATCAGGTACTTGTTTTTCTTATATTCCACTCTAAATCAAAATGTCATAGATGCATGTGTGACTAGATTTTCAGGTAAGATATATATTAACTGAGTACATGACTATAAAGTCCACTGTTAACAATGGTGTATACATGCAAACTGCAAAGTGATTTTGGATATATATTTTTGTTTTTCTTTCTGTCCAAAATCCATATAAAAGAGCTACTTTGTCTACAACTCTTAGGAGTTTGCATTCAGATTTCTCAATCTGAAGGCTTTATGTTCTGCAAGAAGGTTTTGGGTTTGAGTAATATACTTGCATGCATGAGTGCCCACATGCACACCCATGCATGATATAGATACATGGTTCTGGTGCATATAAAATTTAGTCGTTTACATAGGTATGCATGTAATCCATTTCAGACAACAAGTAATCTTAATCTGAATCCTAGTTCTCTTGATGCGAATTAATTCTGACCTTTAACAGGCTTTAGGTTATGTGCATGGTGCTAAAGTTGTCCACGCATCTGAACCAGTCCATGGACGCTTGAGGTATATTTATGTAGTTTTATGAGTTTGGTTTTCATGGTGCTTAACTTTCTAAATAATAGGTTTTAGATTGAAGCCGTGTGATGGGGATTTAATGGTTTCCCTTAGGGCTTGCCTTGTTGATTCCTTTTCTGACTATCTACCCATTGTTTCCCCATACAGTGAAATTCAGCACAATGGATGTGTACTTTTCAATGACATTCCGTCTGGCCACAACTCTGGATTTAAGGTCATTCTTCTCTCATGATACCAATAGCTTGACAACATGTTGTAAATATTCAAATCTTGCCTAAAGTTGCTAACATCCAAAGAACAAAATGTTTAGCTGTCTAGTTCACTTTCAGTCTGCATCAAAATAAGTGTTAATAGTAGAGGGTTCTAATTCTCATCGGATGATCCCATTCTATCCAGTATAACAGTCAAAACTACTTACTGTAGGAAGAAAATTTGAATTACCAATTAATTTGCCAGTATACATAATATTTAAGCTTCATTAAAATGAAAGTTTATGAGAACTCTAGACATATTGCAATTACATAAACATATTGCAAGATCTCTTAGAAGTCCAGATAGGTTTAAATTTGTTATAGCAGTACCATAAACCGTTTAGGTGCTTGACAAACTTAATCTTAACTTATATGCCTTACCTAATGTAGGTCGTCCGGTACCATTCACTGGTCATAGATGCTGAATCACTCCCAGATGAACTCATTCCTATAGCATGGACTTCTTCTGTGAATGCACTTTCTTTTATTGAGACCAAAGAATCTGATGTTGCCTCTAAATCTGCTGATGCGTCTTTTTCAATGAAACAAAAAAATTGTACTTATTCACCTTCCAGCCATTCTGGCAAAGTACAGAGTGAAAGGGTTCTCATGGGCATTATGCATTCTTCCAGGCCTCATTATGGTGTACAGGTGTGTTGCATGATCATTGCAATTGTGAATGTTGTGGCTCTGCTTTCTCTCTGCAATACTGTCTTGACATTATGTTTTGACCCCTCAGTTCCATCCAGAGAGTGTTGCTACTTGCCATGGAAGGCAGATATTCAAGAATTTTAGAAAGATCACAGAGGATTATTGGCTGAGATCGAGGGCATCATTCATCAACGCGCAAAATTTTCCTTTTACTGGTAAAGTAAAGCTCTTTTCTTGAACTTTCATCCTTCAACCCTGGTTAACTTTGTCTGTCAGACTCTCTATCATGCCATATCATTTGCTCAACCATATACAGGCATGTTAACACATTCTAAGTGACATGCAGAAGTAATATAAATTCATATTCATGCCATTTTTTCTGACTACTCTTGGGAGACAAGAGATCTACTTTTTGGCTTTATGAGTTGATAGAACCCGTCAGATGCATTTTAAGATTTTATTCTGACAGTATATTATTTGTTTAACAAAGCTAAAGTCATGGCTTTGATTGCATAATTCCTATATATGTCTAGATCTCTAGCTTTTGCTATTGAACTGCCACTGATCTGCAAATCCTTTTTAGCACGTATGCAGATGCCCCATGTTGGTCAACTATTGACAGACGTTCCTAAACATCGGCAACTACTAAATAATGCAGATGGTGACTTATATAAAGATGCAGACAATGTGAGTTGGTCTGGCATGGTTGATATGGTAAACCTTTTGCATCCAAGCATTACTGTTAAAGATCTGAGGTTGACATGGAAGAAATTGAAGCACTTGGCCGGTCAAGTTGGTGGAGCAAGAAATATATTTTGTGAACTGTATGGACAAGATAAAGCTGAAAACACCTTTTGGTTGGACAGTTCATCAATAGAGAAGGTTTGTTGATTACTCAGTAACTTCCGTAATTGAACAACTCGGTTCTTCATCTTCCATGTTTCTTCTGTGGCATTGTATTTTACTCATTTTAGTTATTGTTCTTACTTTTATTTTAAGGGTAATGTTTAGTGCATTGTATATTGAAGCAAGTGTTGTGGCATGGCATGGGCTTGCTAGTTTCAACTCTTGTTTTTGAAGGTTTTATTTTTTTTTTGCTCTGTTTATGGGCTGTGGGCTTGCTAGTTATAACTCTTACTATGATTTTCATTATCTCATGAATGTTTTTTTTTAAGGTTTTAGTTGAAACGCTAGACATCAACATAGTCTTTTACTCTTTTTATGGTTGTTTTAGTTATGCTCATAAAACTACGATTTTGTATAGTGCTTACTGTCTCTCATTTTCTTAATGTTCAGAGAAGAGCACGATTTTCATTTATGGGAGGAAAAGGTGGAGCTCTTTGGAAGCAAGTGACCTTTAAATTGTCTGATAAAAGGTACGAAGAACATTGATTTCAGCACTTGTTGCATTGAACTTTTAATTTTAGTTTATTGGCATTTACTATGCTAGTTTCATCATAAAATCACATAACTACTACTTTGTTATTCTTGCTGGTTCAACTCTTACATTAGAGCTCTTGTGAGCTTTGTTACCTAGAAGGCTTGAATTAAAGTGGGATGTATTGCATTTTTCAGTGATACGACTTTAAAGGGCAGAGGTCTTCTATCTGTTCAGGATGCCCAAGGCTCTATCAAACGTTCATTTTTGGAAGAAGGATTTCTTGATTTTCTGAAGAAGGTATTAGTGAAATTGCTGCTTGTGGTGACTCTTCCTGTGCATGGCAATATTTCCTAAATGCTTATTAGTCAATTGAAGTCTACTCAGTTTTAGATGATGTTTGTTTGATCATGTTTCAGGAGCTCCTGTCATTTTATTATGATGAAAAGGAATATGAAGAACTTCCATTTGATTTTCATGGTGGATATATTGGTTACCTCGGGTATGCAGTTATGTTTAATTAAACGTAATATTCTTAGACCATCTTTTCTCTATTTTGTTGTTTTATCTTGTGCCCAACTGGTGGTTCCTCCCAGATTCTTCTTTTGCTAAGATGTCTTTTATACTCCAGAAATGTATTTGTTGTTATGCTTTTAATAATTCATCCTTAAAGTTTCTATGACTAGTCTCATTTGTTGTATATAAGTCACCTTGGGACTATTGAATATTTTGCCAGCTGTTGATTTCCCATCACAATCCACTCAACTGAAAATGGAATATTGAGTTTGTCTATCTTGTGTTTTTACTGAGTAATTCAGTTCCACTTCACAAAAGAAAACTCCTTTGAGTAATGCAAGGACTCTTTTCCAATAAAAATGTTTTCTCGTTAGTAAAAAGAAAGAAAAGAAAAATGGTGCTCATGGGTAGTTGATTGTGCTTCAATTAATAAAAGGACACACTGGTTGATAGTTTGCTCCGAAGATAATCACTTTAAGAACAAATATCCACTCAAATGTTTAGTGGTCCTTTTTGATCGAGGTTGTGGAAGTGATCATAACCTTGTTGTCTGAATGACTTGAATATCTATCACTAGCACGCCAATTAGTTAATTCCATGGATTTTCTACATGGCTATCATGTTAGATCACTAATGTTTTTGATTTCCGCAATGTAGGTATAACCTAAAAGTTGAATGTGGTGTGGATTCTAATCGCCACAGATCCCAGACTCCAGATGCTTGCTTTTTCTTTGCTGATAACCTTGTAGTTGTTGATCACCGAAATGATGATGTTTACATATTGTCTGTAGACGAAGTATGCAGACCTTTGACACCTTGGTTGGATGATACAGAACAGAAGCTTCTTAACTTAAAAGCTTTTGCAACAGGGGAGGGAAAGAAGCCAACTTTAACGGGTCTAAGATCTTCGTCGGGTCAAGGAACTTTTCTTGGTGATAAATCAAGAGAAGCGTATATAGAAGATGTGGACAAGTGCCTGGAATACATTAAAGATGGTGAAAGTTATGAATTGTGTCTGACAACTCAGATGAGAAAAAGAATTGGGGACATAGACTCTTTGGGACTTTACCTTCATTTAAGAGAAAAGAATCCAGCACCATATGCTGCCTGGCTCAATTTTTCAGATGAAGACCTATCTATCTGCTGTTCTTCCCCAGAGCGTTTCTTACAATTGGATAGAAATGGTGTACTCGAAGCAAAGCCCATTAAGGGTACTGTAGCTCGTGGTGCAACACCAGAGGAAGATGAACAACGTAAACTACAGCTGCAGTATAGGTAAAGTCTCTTCTATTTTAACGGATTAAAAGAATTTCAGCATATATGTTTTACAACGTGCTTCTCCTAATATTTTGAGTTTCTTCTTTCCCCTGCATTCTCTATTTCAGTGAAAAGGATCAAGCTGAAAATCTGATGATAGTAGATCTTTTAAGGAATGACCTTGGTCGTGTGTGTGAGCCTGGCTCAGTTCATGTGCCACGTCTTATGGATGTGGAATCATACGCTACAGTTCATACTATGGTCAGCACAATTCATGGGCAAAAGCGGTCTGATATGACTGCAATTGATTGTGTGAGAGCAGCATTTCCGGGTGGTTCGATGACGGGTGCACCTAAATTGAGATCAATGGAACTTCTTGATTCAATTGAAAGTAGTTCTCGAGGTATCTACTCGGGCTCCATTGGATTTTTCTCATATAACCAGACATTTGATCTAAATATAGTTATTAGAACTGTTGTTTTACACAAGGGTGAAGCTTCAATAGGAGCTGGGGGAGCCATTGTTGCCTTATCAAATCCTGAAGACGAATACGAGGAAATGGTTTTGAAAACTCAAGCTCCAGCAAAAGCTGTACTGGAATTTTTATAGGGAGGTCAACATATATTCTTCACTCCTTACATTTTTTGTCGCGGTCAGTGTTACATTGTCAAAGAAACTGATACAGGCCTGTGGAAAATACCAGGCCACATAGCGTTGCTTATTGATTCATGATTGATTTGTCAAAACAAATAAAGTATGTTTCTTATAATCTCATCATTCTTTTACTTGGTAGCATAAAAGACTCGAGCTGTGAAACTTTTGGGTGCTTCCTCAATTTCATTGATCTCCCAGTTTAGAAACACTAACGGCTAGTACGTTTTGCTTCTGCCATTACCTTGACTTCCCTTCCAGATGGTCTATGTTTCAAGCATACCAACAAAATCAGAAGTTAATTGAAAGGAAGTTAATTGAAAGGTGATAATGAATATGAGCTCTCAAGCATATTAAGAGTTGGTACAAAGTCAGAATCAGAAGGCAGCTCTAGGCATTCTTACTGGTATATTACTATAGTTTGACATACATGATATAAGATTATAGACACCCTTGATTAGCGAGCTTCTAGTGTAGTATATTCGTTTACATTAGCACTCGAGTCTTCAGTGTTGTTACTTCTAGATCTCTCCAATAAAAATGCAGGTCGTATTGGATCAGGAAGATCTGCATCACTACCCAGCATGAGAAGAACTGCTGACATGTTTGGCCGGTCAGCGGCATACTCTTGCACGCACAAGAAAGCAATCTGGATGCATTTCAGAACTTCGTCAACATGGTATGATTCACCAAGAGATGAATCAACTACTTCCAGTTCATTTCCTTCTTCCCACAAATTCCAAACCTATAATAAAAAGTTTAGATCATGAGAGTAAGTAAAACTAACTGTGCCAATGTCATATATCAATGCTTGAAATGTTATTGTTTGCAAAAGCCTTGAAAGCTCACCTGTTCAACCAAACTTGATCTGGGGTAGTAACTGGTATTCTTTATACCACTAATGATTTCTAGTACTACTCCATAGCTATATATATCTGACTTTACTGAAAACAGTCCTTGCATTGCATACTCTCGTGACATATAACTACTAGAACAGTAGAAACAAAAGCGATTGTCAAACATCAATATAGAAAAAGAAAAAGAAAAAAAAGACTTGTGGAAATTAGACTTTGGATCATATGCATTATTCATTTTTTTGTTATGGTGTTTCCCATAGAGTGAACTCATGAATTGACATGGATGATATTGGAAATAATTTTTATACTTCTAGTTTTGTATGACTTGTCACTTACTATGTTCCAATCACTCGCTTTGTATTTGCTTCCTTCTCATCCCCCCCCCCCCCCCCCAAAGTATTCTAGCCAAACCAAAATCTCCAATTTTGGGATTCAAAGAAGCATCCAGTAGAACATTACTGGCTTTTAGGTCTCTATGGATGATTCTTAATCTTGAATCTTCGTGAAGATATAACATCCCCTTAGCAACTCCGCAAATTATCTCAAATCGTTTTGTCCAATCTAAATGTGTTCGGCTGGATTCATCTGGAAGAAATAAAGAAACTTATAAACCTTTCTTGATTGTTTCTAAGTTTAGAGTTTTATACACAAAAAGAAAAGACTTACTAAAAATGAAACGGTCCAAACTCTTGTTTGGCAAGAATTCATAAATTATCATCTTCTCTCCTTCTTGAACACAAGAACCTAAAATCCTGACGAGGTTTCTATGTTGGAGTTTTGCAGTCAGCATCACTTCACTCTTAAACTCTTCAGTTCCTTGGCCTGAATTGTTTGATAGTCTTTTCACTGCTATTTCTTTTCCATTACAAAGAACACCCTGAAATTAGAATTTATGGAGTAAGAACTAGAGAATAATGCATAGCAATACCGCGCTATCGAGCTTAGCGCTCAAGATCCGAAGGTGAGAGGAACACTCATACTGACTTTGGTAAAAGGTCCCAAACCAAATTGCAGTTGCACAACAAATATAAAGGAGTAAGCAGAACTAGAATTATGCATACCAAGTTACCAACATAAGTTTAAATGATGACCAAAGCAATTAGTACCTTATACACCGAGCCAAAACCGCCTGTCCCTAGCTTGTTCTCATCAGAGAAATTGTTTATGGCTGCTTCTATGATGGTTAGATCAAAGAATGGTAAATCTGAGTTTCTTCTGTTAAGTTCATCAAGGTCTAGTGAGAATCTATTCTGTCTTTGCTTACCTGTCATTAAATACAGAAAAATTAAACTAACGTAGTCTTCTTAGTATTGTCATTTACAATGATCACAAGTGGTTGAATGATCATTTCGTTATGCAGCAAAAGTTGCTTACCTTCTTTCTTCCTCCATACAAACTGATAGCAGACTAGAGAAGCTAGCAGTACAATTACCGGGACAATAGATGCTAGTAAAATAGCTAGTTTTCTTTTCTTGCTGATTGAATTCATCGACTTATTTCCATACTGGGCTATACATTAAGATTGAAAGGAAAAAAAAGGAGTCCAATGTGTAGAAAATAATCAGCTTTTGAGAAGGTGAATATTTTTCAAACAATAGTGATGATATTGAAGTATCTCTTTTTTGAAGTAATGAAAAACGAGCGCGTACGTTGCATAATCTAGAGATCAAACCTTACCAAAGACTATTGCATCGACTCGCACATATAAATCGTGACCAGTATTTGGCATCGTCCTTGTATCCATCAACTCATCCCCATGCCATGTAACACATGTAGTCACCTTCCCAACTCCAACACTGGAGTATGCCATGCACGAACAATTTCTCAAACACTTGCGTCCACACTCTTTCAAGCTCACATTCCTGTCTACTTGTGCCGTAGACGACTCTGGTATTTTGATCAGCTCCACCTTGACGAACCCTTCTCCGTTTCCGTACAATGATGTTCCATTCTTGTTCCTCACACACCCACCGGACCAAACTCTCTTGTTCCAGTCAGTTGGCGACTTTGGTTCAAACCCAGGTAGGCATATATGCAATCCAAGTCATTATTAAAGTTGTATGACATGCAGTTGCTATTCGGACCACATGAACCATAGTTATCACATCGCTCCCATGGCGTAAATCGGAGCGTGGTCCATTGATCATCAGTCCAGGTGCTCCGGCGAAAGACTCCGGACTCTTCCACCACCGCCCCAGTTACCTCATCCGCTTCATTATACATAATTGATACCTCATTCTCATTGTTCACATAACTCAGTACACTTTTATGATTCAGGCCACCCAAACATCCGATAGCAAATCGCCACAAGAGAGTTGTACCCTTGTACAGAATGAGCTGTGGGAACCCATTAGGGTTAACACCATAGGTACAGTTCCCGGTTCCTGGGTCATCTTGGGACTTCCAAGATGTTAAGGACCGGTTTAGTCCAGACCGGCGGTCCAAGCCAAGTTTCATATGTCTAAGCACCGTGTCTGAGGGATGATCAGAGCTTTGCCACAGAACCCTTTGGCTACCATTATTATTATCAAGCAAAACAAGATTTCCTGTATCAAAAAGGTTGGCCATAGTGTTGTTTGGCCAAGATAGAGTAATATTGGCAGACCAAATAGGAATGTTTGAGTCCTTACCATAGATGTTGAGGCCTCCATCTTCATGAATGGCTAGGAGGCCACTACTGGTGTCAATGATAGGATTGTCTATGTTTGCAACCCACACAACTCTTCTGTTTGGAACGTTGTTATACCAAACTCCAATGTTACGCTTGCTAGAGTTGCCTTGGCTGAAAACCCCCAGAGCAAATACGTTTCGGCTCGATACTAAGACGACTTTGTCGTCTCGTATGGGTTGGTTTGGAGTAATGGTGTCAAGAGAAATGCACAAGGGCAAGACAAGGAAGATAAAGAACATTCTGAACAACCTTTTTGTAGAATTCATGGTTTTCCCAATGAGGATCAGTACCATACTATACGTATATACATTGACCCAAAAATGGAGATTCATAGCCCTTTAATTGTTTAATTGATTCATATATATTCTATATATGTTTCTCTTCTTGCCGGCCGGCCTCTGGTTTTATCACATTATTTGATTTGGTCTCAACACCGGTCACACACCGGCAAGTAAGATCTATGAAGTATTAGATAATGTATTTTGGCATGCTTTTGTCAAGGTCGCCACTCATCGGGTCTGTAGTCAACTATCTTTCTAGGTTTTCTTCAGATCAAAATGGTTTGCATGTCACCCTGCATGTCACTCTGAATTTGGCACTGAAGAGAATCATCAATTTAATAGTAGATCATCTTTCTTATTAACTCTTTGAGGTTGGAAGAAGTCAGATCCGTGATAATCTAATCGTCACCACGAATCTAAGAGTATCACTCTAAGATGCTTGCCTTCTCTAATTAATCAAAAGTAGATCTACCCTTTCCTCTTTAACTAAATTGATGTACAAGGAAATGGTTTTGAAAACACGAGCTCGAGGAAAAAGCTATGTTGGAATTCTTTAGGAACTCAGGATTGACATATTATTTATTGTATTATGGTATTTTTCTCGTGGTCAATGTTGTATTGTTTACAAGAAATTTTATATAAGGAGTGTAGAGCTACATGTGGAAGTATATGCTAAGTAGGTCAATTCATAAATCATATATAGCGATTGAGATAATCTTATTAGGAGTATATATATGCCAACATAAGAGTAGATGTTTCAAATCATTGACACGTTTGATTACTTTATGTGTATATCGGTTGAATTTCTATCGTTTACGTAGTCACTCAGATTAAATAAAATATTTATTTGTCTTTTCTTTTGTTGTATATCAATCTTAAAGTTGATCAAAAGCATGTAGCCAACGTATTCTCAATACCTAAAAAAAAAAGAAAAAAAGAAAAAAAAATGAAATAAAAAGAAGAAGGAAAAAAAAAGAGAAAAGAAATAAAAACCACCAACCCCAAAACGTTTAAATCTCTCCTACTCTTACATACGGTCCTACACACTCCTTCTCTTACCAAAAGGACCAGAGAGACCACCAACCAAAGCACATAAACAAGTTTGAGGTCGACATAGTGGAAGAGTTGTGGTGGTTGGTGAAGTGAGTTGGTGCCATCTACTCCCTTTCTCTCTTTTGTTCTTTTCCAAACACATCACCCACTTCTGTTCCACATTTTGGTTTCTCGATTCAGACAACATTGTTGTTGTTGTTTGAGTTGAGCTCAAATCCCAATGGCTTCTTGGTCTCTATCGTCCAAACCCTTTCTGGGTTCTGCTTTAAGCACCGAACGCCTTTCTGGGTTGTGCTCTGATCTCCGAAACCTCTCCTCCCCCTCCCTTCACTTCTCCGTCCGCCCTCGACCCGCCAAGAACCTCCGTCAGTTTTCTCCTCTATCCCTCTCTGTTTCATTTCGGGCTTTATTCAATAAATTTGGTAGCTTGATTGGTATTGCTTAGTTGGGGATCATTGAATAAGGCTCTATATGATGCTGTGTGTATAAAGTTTGATTCTTTGCATTTTGTGTTAAGAGAATTATTGAATGCAATGTTGTGGAGTGAGTTTCTAGTGCAATGTATATTCAAGTGGAAATTTTGATATCAAAAGCATGAGTCTTTAGAAAGATAAGTCAATGGTTATTGTTCTCTTTCCAACTAGATTATGCAGGCATATTGAGGTTTTGAAGATTGAGTGCCTGCGGTTAATGTGAAGATTACATTGAGTTCTAATGGAAGATTAAAAGTGACTAGGAGAGTGGCTGTAAGGGATGGTAGTTAGTTAGGAGACTTTACAATGTCTGAAATGTTTTCTGGTGGATTTCAGAGGTGCAGGCAGCTGGGAGTACTTATGGGAATTACTTCCGTGTTACAACTTATGGAGAGTCCCATGGTGGTGGTGTTGGTTGTGTAATTGATGGAGTTCCTCCTCGGAGACCCTTGTCTGAAGCTGATTTGCAAGCCGACCTTGACAGAAGGTATTTTGTTGTAGGGGTTTGCTTTTCATGTTCATTTTGAAATTCAGGGGTAGTTTGATGCCTCTCCTGGTTTACATTTGGCATTTGTATGCTTGATATTTCCCATTTCATGTTCATTTTTAAGGACTTCTGGCGGCATGTCCTTATGAATGCTCATTGTATGCTGAGACAATGTTCTTCCTTGGATATATGCATATGTTTGGTATTAGTTAAATTTTCTTCCCATAATTATCACCTTTATAGGTATTGGTGTTTGATTTATTTTGATGTAATTCTTTTCATGGATTAGTGATTAGAGTTATTGTAACAGGAGGCCAGGCCAGAGCCGAATTACTACCCCTAGGAAGGAAACCGACACGTGCAAAATACTTTCAGGAGTCCAAGGAGGTTAGATCTTTGTGGTTTAACCTTTCTTTGTTCAGTTTTTTTTTTTAATTTTTTAATTTATTTTATTTATTTATTTTGAAATTGTTCTTAAAATAAGAAATTTTTTTCTCAAGTCATTAGTGTATACTCTGATTGTGTCGATATAATACTAACTTCAGGATTAACTACGGGAACTCCAATTCATGTGTTTGTACCGAATACTGATCAGAGAGGAGGGGTAAGTATCTAATGCTTAGGGACAATAATCTTTATTCGTCACGTTTCTGATTTAATTACTGTTAATAGATTAGGGCCCTTCCAATAAGGGATCCCTATTTTAAGCCATTTATAGGGATAGGGCATTACACCAACTTCCCGATTATAATTTTACATCTCCACCGTTCATATCTTAGGTCTATATGAGTAGATCACCTCTACAAAATTTCATATGATTTGGTGATCGTTAAGGCTTTCAAAAGTTCAATTTAGTTTTAATGACCTTCAACGGTTTTAGTTTGACATAAGCTGGACCGTTCAAAATCATTAAAACTAAATCAAACTTTTGAAAGTCTTAACGATCACCAAATCATATGAAATTTTGTAGAGGTGATCTACTCATATAGACCTAAGATATGAACGGTGGAGATGTAAAAATTCAATTGGGAAGTGGTGTAATGCCCTATCCCTAGAAAGTGGCCAAAAATAGGGATCCCTCAATGGAAGGGGGCTGGTTAATAGATATTTGTCATTTTTAGGCCATCAGTTTTGTACTAACATATAGTCTGTAGAGTTATGCTTTTGATGTTTCAGATATATGATATATACTATTCTAGTACTATATAGATCTGTGCACTTATGTGTCAAAACTCAAATGAATATTTTTATTGCATATTGTAGGAGTTTGTAAACAGAATGTGAGGCTTACTTGTCTATTGATCTGTTTTGTTCTCAAGTGACACTGCTTATAGTGCATACAAGGTTTACCATTTTCCTGGTTTCTTCTTAGGACTATGATGAAATGTCGATAGCTTATAGGCCTTCACATGCAGATCTCACATATGACATGAAGTACGGTATCAGATCAGTGCAGGTAATGTCTTGTTTAACCACTGAAAGGTTCATAAGCATCTTTTAATTGCACATTTATAATCTGAACCCAATCTTTAATTGAAGGGTGGTGGTAGATCTTCAGCTAGAGAAACAATTGGAAGAGTTGCTGCAGGAGCAGTTGCTAAAAAGATCCTCAAGGACTTCTCAGGAACTGAGGTGAGTGTGTACTTTGTGTGTGTGCATGCTTTGCTTTCGAGAACTTTGTTAATGACTTAGTTTTTTCAACACACAGATACCAACACAGTTTTCTTCTGAGGAAGTTGTCATCTACACTTCCCGTTTTTTTATTGAAACTCTTGTTGTTTCATTCAAATCTTTACCCCAGTGTTTGTCACATCTACAGGTTTTTGCTTATGTTTCGCAAGTTCACAAGGTTGTACTCCCAGAGGACTTGGTTGATCATTACACTCTGGCGCTTGATCAGGTGCAAGTTTGTAAATTAATTTGAAATTTAGTGTAGGTTGCACACAAAAAACACACAAATACTGTGACTCATGAGTAGCTAGTTTTGTTGAACGTCCATATACATTTTTTTATAGAATTAGTGCAAGGCAATAGAGTTTTAATTATGTCACAATCCATTTCTTAGAGTGTAGTGCAGACTTAAAATCAGAGCGTTTCTGTAAGAAAGTAGTAATCAGGTAGGCTCCTCCTCTTACACACCCTCTTTGACAGTATGGCCCCTCTAGACATGAGGATCTTAAAAAATTTACCAAATTTGTTTTCTATGTCCCTGTCACACATGGTCACATTTTCTGAGTTATTGACTACAGCAGTGATTAGTCTCCCAAATAAGGGAAAAAGTTTTAATTTCCATACCAAAATTTTTCTATGTCCCTGTCACACATGGTCACATTTTCTGAGTTATTGACTACAGCAGTGATTAGTCTCCCAAATAAGGGAAAAAGTTTTCATTTCCATACACTTTCTTCATAATTGTTTTGCCCTTCAACCTGTAGCTGGTAAAGAGATACTTTGTATAAGCTCTCTGTTCCCCTTAGTATATGATGCAACATAAAATAAACCTAATAATTAAAGCACTGTAACTCAAAATTTCAATTTTTTAAAACATCCTACATCTAAACTGGTCTTGGATATTTCAAAGTAAGAAGCACAACCATTATTGTGAAGCTCACTTATTATTATTTTTTTGGTGTCTTAAGTACTGAAATATTTTTCTCAGTTAAAGTATTATTTTTGAAGTAATTCACAAGATTTTTCACCATTATGATAATTCCTGTTCAATTCTGCATGCTTGCTCAACTGGTCCTTTTGTGAAACATTGCCAGATTGAGAGTAATATAGTTAGGTGTCCAGATCCTGAATATGCAGAAAAGATGATTGCTGCCATTGATGCTGTTAGAGTGAGAGGAGAATCCATTGGTGGTGTTGTCACCTGCATAGTTAGAAATTGCCCACGGGTATACTCTCTCTCTCTCTCTCTCTCTCTCTCTCTCTCTCTTTCAGAGCTTTTGTTCATGTTTATTTATGCACGTCACTAGTACGTGTTCCTCAGAGTTTTTTGGTATGCAGGTTCTTCAATAACTAATCTATGCATTACTGAAGATTCAGTTTCTTGTTTTCCAGGGTCTTGGTTCACCTGTGTTTGACAAACTTGAAGCTGAACTTGCTAAAGCCTGCATGTCATTACCTGCAACAAAAGGATTTGAATTTGGAAGCGGGTTTGCAGGTTAAGATTCATGAATAATGTTATTCCATACGAGGGTTGCATATTCTAAAATTAGATTTGGTCATTGAGAATGATTGCTAGAATTTTTTCAAGTTCTTACTATTCATGATAAACCTAGCAGGTACCTTTTTAACTGGGAGTGAACATAATGATGAGTTCTATGTGGATGAACAAGGACGAGTACGGACAAGAACAAATCGCTCTGGTGGGACACAGGTATATATTTGAAATTTTGATTAGCTACTTATATATATATATATATATATATATACAAGCCTTTTTAGATACAGACCTCCGTATTTATTCAAAAGGTACGGATTTCCTTAATTGACATATTTTTCGATCATATTTTCTCATCTCAACTATTCATCTTTTAGGTATATATGAGTAGATCATCTCTACAAAATTTTAACCAAATTGATAATCATTAAGGTATTCAAAACTGTGAATTACACGAACGGTTCATGTTGAACAAATTTGGTTTGTTCATTGTAATCATATAGTTTCGATACCTTAACGATTATCAATTTGGTTGAAAATTTGTAGAGATGATCTACTCATATATACCTACAATGTGAATGGTTAAAATGAGAAAATATGATATAAAAGTGGGTCAATTAAGAAAATTCGTACCTTTTGAATAAATATGGATATTTAGACCTGATATTATCTCTATATATAAATGATATACATGCCGGATGTGGAGCGCACGTGCGCACTGGCTTAAGTGTGCACGTCCCTCCGTTCACCACCATCCGGTGCTGACGACGGCGCGTCTCCACCCCAACGGACTCCAGTAGCGTCCCCGATCACTTTCCCTCCTTGGTGAGTCCGCCGAATTCCAGTTTCCGACGAGATCGACTTTATTTGAAGTTTTGGGTGATCTCGCCGGAAAACTAGAAAAGAACGGACTCGTCAGGGAGGGAAAGTGGTCGGGGAAGCTGCTGGAGTCCGTTGGGGTGGAGGCGCGTTGTTGTCGGCGCCAGACGGTGGTGAACAGAGGGACGTGCGCACTTTAAGGACAGTGCGCACTGCGCTTCATATCGTTTTCGTATATCAGGCCAGATGTGGAGCGCACTGGCTTAAAGTGCGTACGTCCCTCCGTTCGGCGCGCCTCCACCTTAGCGGACTCCAGTAGCATCCCTGATCACTTTTCCTCCCCGACGAGTCCGCCGAATTCCAATTTCCGACGAGATCGACTTTATTTGAAGTTTTGAGTGATCTCGTCGGAAAACTGGAAAAGAACGGACTTGCCGGGGACGGAAAGTGGTCGGGGACGCTGTTGGAGTCCGTTGGGGTGGAGGTGCGCCGTTGTTGGAGCTGGACGATGGTGAACGGACAATGCGTATGTGCGCTCTTTAAGGACAGTGCGCTTTATATCGTTTTTGTATATATATATATATATATATATATATATATATGCTTTCTCTGCTACATACGTCCGCATTTATTCTTATGGTGCATATTTGCACTTTAGAATCACTTTTCAATTGAATTTTCACATCTCCACCGTTTAGTTTTTAGATACTAATGTATAAATCATCTCTGCAAAATTTCAATCAATTTGGTTATCATTAAGACACTCAAACTCGATTAAACCAATGGATGAACATAATTTTGTCAAAATTGAAACGTTCATGTTTATAATAGAAAAACGAAGTTTTGAGTGCCTTGATGATAACCAAATTGGCTGAAATTTTGTGGAGTTGATCTATACATTGGTATCTAAAGACTAGATGGTGGAGATGTGAAAATTCGATTGAAAAATGAGTCAGTGCAAATCCGCACTGTATGAATAAATAAATGCGGACGTGTGTAGCAAAGAAGGCCTGATATACATGTATATTATTATTATTATTATTTATTTTTTTTTTTTTGAAAGGATTAGCTACTTATATATGCTACACAAATGTTAACATGCTTTTCCTTGACCATGTCTGGTACGCTGACATTGTGCATGTGGCTATCAGGGAGGAATATCTAATGGGGAAATCATAAACATGAGAATAGCTTTCAAGCCAACAGCTACTATTGCAGTAAGTCTGATCTCTCTCTCACGCACACTGGCGGTAAAATTCTTGGTAACTGGATAAAAGTTTGGGAAAAGGAAGTTTTAGGTTGCATGTATCTTGTGGGATCAGTTAATTAGACAACAGGAGAATCTTGGACCAACCTCAGGTCTTTCTTTATATATGTGGTTAAGTTATCTGACCAATTGTCATGGTTTTCTGATACTTGTGCAGAGGAAGCAGAATACGGTAACTAGAGATAAGAAGGAGACTGAATTAATAGCCCGTGGTCGCCATGATCCTTGTGTTGTCCCGCGAGGTATGTCCGTGAATGATACATGAACTCTCATGCATCATCTTGGTGTCGCTGTACTTTCTTTTTTATTAAAGCTTGCAGTTGCAAACTATTGCCCCCTATATATTGTTTTTGGAACTTTGTTTTCAGTAACAAGTTATCTTTGTAAGACTGGAATGATACATGAAAACTTTGTTTTCAGTAATAAGTTATCTTTGTAAGACTGGAATGATACATGTACTCTCATGCATCATCTTGGTCTCGCTGTACTTTCATTAAACCAATCTTGCAGTTGCAAATTATTTCCCCCTATATATTGTTTTTTGAACTTTGTTTTCAGTAATTAGTTGTCTTTGTGAGACTGGAAATGCAGCTTATTCATTCCATACTTCACTTTTATTGCTTAATATGTGTTTCAAAACTGACGATTGACTGGAAGTTTCTGTTTATTGTTCTGTTATGGAATGGAATGGTGCAGCGGTTCCAATGGTGGAGGCTGGCGTAGCGCTAGTGCTCATGGATCAGTTAATGGCTCAGTATGCCCAATGCCATATTTTTCCTTACAATCCAGATGTACAAGAACCTCTCAACGAAGTGAACTCTCTTCCAACCATGTCTTTGTCATAGTTTTGTTTTCCATCTCTTGATTTTTGATGTTATGAAACATGGTATTCCTTTTTTCTTTGGTAATAAGACATGACGTATGTTCTGAAAATATGATTTGTAGATGTGATAGTATGGTAATGAACTCTATTTTGTTGAAAGCAAAAAAGAAAATATGGAATTCATTTTTAATATGTTTTGTCTTTTTCTTTCTTGTAAAGGTTGAATATGTTTAGTCTAACATAGCGTATGGTCTGTTGGTCTGGTGAAGTACACTGTTGGTTTGAAAATTATATGGTTCTACCTTGCATTCTTGAACTTCAATGGTTTAGTTTTATGGGACTTTATGTTCTATCCATGTATGCAGTCCCAAGATTAGAACAATGATAACTGAATAGTTTTACTTTTATATATCATAAGAATTATCTTACTCTTGACTAGCTTCAATTCTAAGTTGATGTTTTTACCAGAAATTACATAGGGATATTGGAATCTCACATACAAGCATGAAATCTCCCACCAACCAATATCACGAGTAATTCAGGCAAGAAATCTCTTTCAGTGACAAATTAGACTCTTTTGCTTATATTTACTGAGCTGAAAGTATACACAAGTCGGAGTTGTCTTTCTTTAACAACCATCAGAATTACAGAGTCTGACCAGACCTGTATTGTATTCATGGAAACTAGGATACCAACTCTAAGAATTCTTTTCTTCTTCCTTTATAGTGTACCTCTAATTACCTGCAACTGAATCCACAACTTGCTGTTACATCTCAAGCTATACATCTGCAAAGAAAGCATATTTGAAATTTCGAATTATAGAAAATAAATTTAGAATTTGTGATCAGCATAGGCCGACAGCGTATGCAGTTATAGTCCGAGTCAATAATCAACACCAAACACCAAACATCACCAGAGTCGGCATATGTTGCAAACTATGTATCACCTAACCAATACTACTCTCAGATTCGTAGACAATTGAACACTATAGACTAGATGAGTATGGAGCCTATAGCTTTACTTTATAGTACCTCGAGTCATTTCTATCAGGCAACTGATTATCTGCTAGTTTGCCTGAGAGCATTTGGATCAGATGGTGCATCTCTTCCTCTGCTGTTCAAGTCTCTTGAGGTTTACCACTGTCAACTAACAACATAGTAGATTGCTGGACTATGCTGTTCACAGAATTTCATCAGTGACATCACTAACTGTATTACAGCTACTCCAAGAAAACTAAATTTTATTCTTGAAATTCTTATATCTAAGGGAAGAACTTATATCTAGGGGATCATACTTGTAATTATATGTAACGATACAGGATGATACAGTTCATTTAAAGAGGGTTAAACATAAGTAACAAATAGGAATTGCATGACCGGACACAATTCATAGAACTACTTTTACCATGGAGAACAAAACTTGCAACACTAATAGTTCTCTGTCTATAACTAATAGTTCGAACCAATTTTTCCCTAGTAAAGAAGTGTTGGTCTCATGAACTATAATCACCAGAGCAGCCCAGAACTCATACTTGAACTCACTCTCATCGAGTCTCTACGATCAATCAAGCACTGCCGACTGACTTTTAAAGACAGCGCCAATCGATCACTAGTCTCATATATATTCATTGGCATACTCATCAACTCTCCCTGCCAACGGCTTAGATTTTACATGTCATCATAGCCACAAGCATAGCTCATATTGTAACAACGAGAGCACACATACTCGTTCATGTTCACCCATAATGGTACTCTTCCCCTTCAACTGGATTATGGACTAATATTTTGTGAAACTTGGGAAGTTTAACCGAGTGAAATACTAAGATCTATATCAACTCGTTACTTTATTATGTGTCAAGATCAACATCCAAGAACAGTATTTTCAAACTATATCACCTAATAAATAAAAATGCTACACACAATTTCACCAAATAATCACAGCTCAAGAAAGAGTAGTTACAAATTTCAGCCCTATTTCAGGCTTTTAGCAAATTAAGCGATGTTCTATCACTTGGAATCGATCATCACCACTACTTAGCTTTCATTTTCATTAGGAAAAACTTGAGAATGGTGTTGATGATAATGAAGTGGTTACAGTTTTCACCATATGACTGGAAACTGTAACCACTTCAGTAACGTACCGGGATTGAAAGAACACCGTGACGTCTCAGTTATCATGGCTCCCCAGTATTCTATTCCAACTTCTCCTACTCCTTGTCAACTCCATGTTTGCAACCACATTATTATATTAGGAACAGTCCAATTGATTCATGCTGTGGTCGAATCACTTTGATGATCGATGTCCCAATAGACTTCTTAACCACCTCATTAATCAATACATAAACGCATGCAAGCTGATTGTTATTTGCAAGCAGCAGGCTGATTGTTATTTGCACGCAGCAGGCTGATTGTTATTTGCAAGCAGCAAGCTTATTAGATCAAAAACATAGTGATGAGAATGAACAAGCATGGAAATTTGTTTTCTACGAGCTGTCGTCTCCTACAAAGTACTGATAGCAAAAGGGCAAATGTGCGGACAGGGGAGTTGATCGATATGTTGATCATGATCTAAACCAAACCCTAATAATATTGATAAGAAAGCTAAAGTAGATTCCTTCTTAAAGTTTTGTTCATACATCACAGATTGTGGGTATGGACGGGACCAAATTAAAGTTTAATTTGTCATACATGAAACATTCTGTAAGATTGGTGACTAAACTATGCCACTCAAACTACTTTCATATTGAAAGGCTTCACAGAATAACCAAACATGTATCGATACATTAATGATATACTAACATGACGAGATATAAAGTGAGCCGTAATGTATACAAATGTATAAAATGAGCCATAATGTGTGTATATATAATTATATATATATATATATATATATATATATATATATATATATATAGAGTCGTCAATTAATTTTTGGATAGATCATTTTTAAATTTTAGAAATAAAAAAAATCAGTTCATATTTGTTGAAAATATCAACAATATGTACAAGTGGGAATAAGCTAGCCTATATCATTTGCGATGATTATCTTGCTGATATAGATATTTGTTCTTATTTGATGGCTCTTCATATTTCCAATGGTATGGTTAGTCGGATACGTACATCAATATCTGTCATATCTTCCGATTAATCAAAGCTTATCTTAATTATTCATGTCAATAGGTAAGGTACGTGGATGTATGTAATCTAATACATCAGCTGGTATTGGTCCCTTAATGGATTAAAATTGACAAATTCATGATTAATTTCATTGTCTAATTGGCATGAATAATCGATCAGGTATTGTCTAATTGGCATGAATAATCGATCAGGTTAAGCCAACGGAAACGTATACGCATGCAGTGAACTTGGTAGGCGATACAAATTAGAATATCTTTGTGATTAAACAATTAGCGACTCGAACACGTAATTAAGAGAGAGATGTTTCTCACAAGCTGATCGATGATCACCCCATGTTTCTTGTGGTTGTCTTATTTAGTTGCTGTGATGATAAGATGATTATAATCATTTCGTTATTTTCTGACTTCTTTAGGAAGAAAGAGATTCGAACTTCGAATTCAACGGTAACATTTGACGGTGAAAGTAATGCTCTTAATCACTAAAGTTAAGATTCATTCTTGATAATTTATTTTTGGTCAACAGTTTGTTTTTGATCGAGCTCTCATGTAAAATGCAACTCATACATTCTCAGAAGATAAATTGCAATATTTTATGCATATTCATATACGCATGCTGATTCTCATACACATGCTTCATTCTTTGAATTGTGTTAGAAGAATTGAGGATGATAAACTAAAACCAGCAGAAATTATATACATCATCACATCGATCATGTCAAAATTAACTTAATTATGTGATTTGATCTGTCCGGCTAACAAACGGCTCTTAAGCTAATATATATATGGTAATGTGTAGATAGGGATTGGATACAATAGACTAAACAGTTTTAATAATTGATGCAAACAAGACTAAATTATAGTTGACATAGAGAATTATAACATTATAAATTAGCATTACAGTAGTGCGTACCCATCCACTAATTCTCTAGACATATTTAGCCGTTGTGGATAATATTATGCATGAGAGGGATGGCACTAAATTACAAAGACAAAGAGCACATCATTTTGGATTAGTGACCTAACAAAACACTGTTTGGCAAAAAGAGAACAGAACACCGTAGAATTCTAATTAGATGGATTGCTTAACTCAAATTGCAAAAAGGGAATGAGCTACCAACCTCATAATGTGACTATGATGTGATGATTGTGATAACAACAATATGTATAGTAATTAACTAGGTGAAAACTTTCGTGGGTCATCGCTAAATGGTTGGGAAAGCCTGTTAAGACGGGGTAATGTTAATAGGAGTGGGAATGTTACACATCAAGAGGTCTCGGGGATAAATATCATTTTCAAATAAAGCTAACTAGTCACATTTCGGATTCCTTGATGATGATAAAAATGGAAGAAAACTAGTCACCCTTTGTTATCAGCTTTTCACTTTTTCTCATTGTTTGCTTTGTGCCTCTTCAATCAACCAACCAACCGGCCTCTGTCGCATGGTCTTAAAGAGGAGTTGATCCCTAAATAAATACAAATAGTTCTCAAAATATCTTAAAAGCTATGTTTTTAGGTTCCAAAACTAGTAGATGCTCTTTATAATGTTGAATGATAATTGTCGATTTAGTCATAGACAAATAGAGTACGCGATGTAGAATCAAGAAGAATGATTTGATATTGATAATTCACACTTTGACAAGGTTGCTATCTTCTAGAATATTGAGACAATTGTGGTTTTAGATTTTTCGGGTGGCTAATGCCCAAAGTTTGATTTTAAGTGCAACTCCAAGACTCTGTTATTAGTAGGATTTGGTCACAAGCCACTAGTAGCGATTTCGGGTTGCATACGAGAGTGGAGAGCATCAATGTTCTTGATAATGGTCACATATTGGCAGTGATCATCACTACCGGAGTAACCAGTGTGGTGGTGGTGAACATTTTTTAGCTATCCATAGAATCACTCTAGCAGTAGTAACAAATGAGTAGTGCATGTTGATTGTTATGTGCAGCAGCTGCGGTGACCCTTCTGCATGAAGAAATAGTAGTAGGCTTTACTTGCACAATTGCCCAATATCATCAAAAGATGGGAAAAGCCTGATCATGCTCAAAGGTTCAAACCCACTAATCATTTTCTATAATACTCAACAAGGGGGCAAAGGAGAAGCTTTAATCGCGTGAAAGCCAACTCAAGAAAGGTAAAGAAAAACACATACCAGAATCAAATCAAAGTTTCATCATGTATATGCAACTCCCACCACCACTTTCTTAAAACTAAAAACATTTACAAAAAGAGGAAGTTTTCTTTCTTCATTCATCAAACTTACAAACTGAGGAGGACCCCAAAACCTATATTATACAGTTCATGCCAATAAAAAGAAGAGAAAAAAAAATAAAGAAAATTTCTCCCTCTGATTTGGTTCCAACAACTAGTAGCCATGAAGACCCACAGAGGAGATATTGGTCAGTTACTTGAAAGAGATACTCACCCTGAAAAACTATTGTCCACTAAAATCTACTATAATAAAAATGAGAAAATATTTAAGGGGGAAAGAGACCAAATGCCAAAGACAGAAACAAAGAGCTTTGGACAATTTTTTTGTTCTGGGTTCCCTACCACCACCACCACCCACTCTCAAGTTTCATGGACTAAGCTAGGATGAAAAGACAGAAATTGGAAAAGCATTTGGAAAAGTTGAAATTAAAAAAAACGTGCAAAGGTGTAATACCCTAAACCCTCAATTTGAAATGCAATAAATTCACACCTGAATATTTGGATTCTTGTTTGGTTGACCTTAAAAGCTTTTACTCTCTCACTCTATCTCTCTCATGCTTTTTCTCCACATTTGTTCCTAGCCATTGTTGAAAGGTGAAGTGCAGACCCACAATTTATGGTCCTTTGGTGGGCAAAAAAATCCCCACAAAGATTTACATACTTTTCTTTCCTCTCTTCTCCATCTTTTTTCCTCTTCATTTGTAATAAGCGTCTATGATCTGCAAAAACATAATTCACTGTTATATTTCAAGCTACACAAGTATGTAAAAGAACACATTTGATTTACACTATAAATGTAAGAATTTGTAATCTATATACTTGGTTAAAATCAGAAATCCATAGTACTGTCCTGTTCAAAGTATTGAGCTACCATGTCCTTTTAAGCACACTAGACCTTTCATGTAAATAACTACCATCTTTAACTTTGGCTTTTTTAACTGCTTGCCCCAATGTCTGTTTAAAGTGAGCTGGGAAGTTCTACTGACACATAATTGCTAGTCCCTTTGTCTACCAACTCCATTTTTACTATTATCTATTGGAATGCAGTCCAGCACCATCTAAGCTGCATTCATGTATTTGACTTCATTTTTTAAAAATTAAAAATAATAAGCATACCATTGATTAGAGCACAAGACTTCTTGTATTGAATATCTCCATTCTAATATCTACAGTTCACCTAACATATCTGCATGGCCCTAGACTCCAGGTGATCACCACATTAAGATAAACAATTCCACTAGGGCTCTATGTTAAGCAATCAAAAATGGTCATTTCCGTTAAAAAAAGAGTTTATGCACTTGGCTAGTTTAGAAATGCAGGAACAAAAATGCATTGTGTACAACTACTGGGTCTGGGTGATATAACTTTGATGATTCGACAGAATATAAGCAACCTAAAGAAGATGAGTATTTTAGTTCCAGAAAGTTACTTAAGATTTGGTATTCACCCAAAGAGGCATTTGTGATTTTGTAGGCCAAAGGCTAAAACTCCATGGGAGGAGGTGTAAAGAAATGAACTTTGCCCCAGACATTCAAACTAAGCATCATAGTGAACTCAAGGTTCCGGACTACGGAAATGGCTTTAGGAAGGACCACAATTATTTGTTTCTCTTCCAAATGACCACATTACCCTTCTTTGCCTAGTCATTTTCTCATTTAAATATCTATACCCCAATATGTCCTCAGAATCTATCAAGAACCAGTGTCGGTAGGCCGACAGCATATGGGACTGTGTACTTTTTTTTTTTGCTACACTTGAAACAAGAACAAACTCTTTTTTTTTTGGGGTCTGGAAGCAAGAACAAACTGGGAGCGGTAGGTATAAAGCGGGAAGAAAATGACAGAACCAGCCCACGGAGAAACAGAAGAATGAGAATTTTCAACTTGTGACTCCGTGTCATCGGATACACTTGATCAATAATCTTTACTATTTTTCTGAAGGAGAAAAGTATTGCACACAAATAGTTGTAGGCACATCATACTAACATAGCATAGCATACCAACAAATGTTATGCAAGTTTTCCACCAACACCATCTCAATTATTGGTTTGTTCCATCAAGATGGCATATGCTACAATAAATTACAGGGGTAGCTATCGCTTACCAAATCTTGTTGTTCAGAATATAGTTTCTGACAAGTAATTGTAGCGTATTCGACCTAATCTTAAAGATACAAAAATGATGCACGAGTTGATTAGTCAATATGGTTCAAATTAAGATCAACATGAGTTTCACAACGTGCAATATTGTACTAAATGTGACAAGAAAATTTCAACCAATATTGTACTGAATTTATTGTCTGAACACTTGTAAGAGGATGTGTTAATGGAAGAAAGAATGTGTACCTTTTGGTATCAGTTGGTGGTAGCTTCAGACTAAGTGGCTTTAGGAGCAGCTTGCTTGAAGGCAACAGTGGGAGCTATTCTGCAACTCCTCCTCTGATGTTCCAGCACAAGTTCTCCGGCGAACCAGTCAAGCTTCTCGAGATTGCTCTGCTCTGCGATCCTCTTGCCGCCAAACAGAACCGATTCGACATTCTTCTGCTTCAGCATGTCCTCAGCTAATCCCACCAGCATCTTGACATTGCTAGGACTCGGGTCTGTATCTACATTTGGACCACACCTCCCCAAACTTGTCGCATTCGCCTAAACATGATTGCCAAAATGAACTTCAATTAGACATGAAGCATACAATTGCTTGAAACTAATCTTCAAATTGTTAATTGATGCAGAACCAAGACATGCACACATACTTAAGATCCGTCACTTCTATGGTTGGTGTAGATCAAGACATTCCATATAATACATAAGAATTAACAGCAAACATGGATTGGACTCAATAAGTTAAATCCAAGCAATAGGACAGCTCACATTTGGAGAATGTTCCAATAGGATGGCATGTATTGCTGCTACATAGAAAATGAACCTAATAGTTAAAATCATGGGTGGCAGCTCCAACTGAGGACCACCTCTTTAATAAAACAATACCACAAAAATGAAAACAGAATATGACAAAAAGGGTCTGGGTCACTCATCAGTGATAGTAACTTTATCCAAAGAACCCCTCCAAAGAGGTGGAAAATATATTAGAATAGTGGGTAGTACCCACTTTCCCCAACATCTTTTTTTCTGCACATATTAACCAAAGATTCAACAAGGAAAGACTTGCACTTCAACAAAGAAAATCAGAGACCCAAGAGGTGGGTGCTGACAGTAATAAATAATATGAAGCACATTGACCAAATTCTCATGCTTATATGCCAGAAAACAGGGTCAGACCCAGAAAATTGAAAACCTTCAAGAGCATTGAAGCCAAAAGAGGAAGAAAAATATCATAAAACCAGGAAGGTAGCTAATGCAGTGGGACCAAAATTGCAAAACCAAGCAAAAAAAAAAAAAACCGCAATAGCCCCAAGACCCCTAATTTACTGAGAAAACGATTTCTGAGACAACCCGTCAACTTTAGCCTAGCCCGTAGTTGGACACCAAGTCTTAATCAGCTCACCTACGCCGGACCAACCAGAAAAAAAAAAACCATTCTTTGGTCCCGGAAAATTAAACCGGTAAACCAAAAATGAGCAACGGAAAAGAAAGAAAAAAAGAAGAAGAAGAAAACAGATTTGACAAAGGTCCCCCCATTTTGTTTCAGCTGGCGTCTGCCTCCAACTCTGGCAATGCCCTCCATACGAGGTCACCAAGGTTGCGTTACGAAGCGCCAGCATTTAATTGCATGGAACCCGAAACCCCGGCGCGCGTATACGTGTGTATCTACACATTTTCCTCGCAAAGCTCGAGAAAACCGACATGAAACTAAGACTTAAGCGCAACCGCACTAGGTATCCACATATCGTTTCGAAAAATGTAGCATAGCGTAGAGTTTTGGAGTATCGTTACCTGAATGCGGACGTAGTTGGAGCTACCGGACTGAGCAAAGGCCATGGCGACGGACTGGTCAACGAGGTCAGCGGAGCCGTCGCCGGAGATGCGGGCCATTGGGCGGGCCCACTCCTTGGCCTTCCACCTCTTGACCTGCTCGTACTCGTGGCTCGCTTCCAGAAACTGCCCACTCCCGATGGAAAGGACCAAAAGGTCCTCGACGCCTCGCACGAATGGAAACTCCTGCTTGTTGTGCAGCACGTGCGTGATGGCCGCGGCCGTCGGGTTGCTCATGGCCAGCCCGCCGTCCACGGCCAGGCACCGCGTCTGGTTGTTCACCGACCGCATTTGCACCGGCTCGAACAGCCCCGGCTCGGCTGACGTGGCGCGGCAGACCTCCCAGAGGCGGAAGTCGTAGCTCTCCGTCTCCAGCGCGTCGGCTCGGGAAAACAAAAACGGCGCCGTACTGGAGAGGTCGTAGCAGGGGATCAAAACCGGCTTCAACGTGTCCCTCAGGGTCAAGCTCCGGTCATTATCCTTAAACGCCTCTCTCATCGTCTTCTCCAGCCCGGCGGTGGCGGCGGCGGTCGAGCCGGAAGCTGAACCCGACCCGCCGCGGATGAACCACCGCAGGAACCCGCCGGAGGAGCCAGCGCGGCTGTTGTAGAATCTCTTCCCCTGATCAACCAGGAACCGCCACGTGTCGTCGGCCTTGAATATCGGCCGGCTGTTGTCCCTGGTGGCGAAGAGCATGGCGGTGAAAATGCCGCCGACGCCGGCGCCGGCGGAGACGTCGAAGTAGTCGGCGATTCTGGCGTCGGGGTTCCCGGATTTCAGCTTGAGCGCGTTCTCGAGATAGGCCAGGGCTTTCCCGGAGAGAATCCCGCGCATGCCGCCCCCGTCGATGCTGAGTATGCAGATTTTGCCTCTCTGGTTCTTGATCACGGAGTCCGGCTGCGCCTCGGGTTTTGTTTCCGCCGGCGGAGAGATCTGCTTCGGCACCCATAGCTTCTGATCATCATAACCAAATAAAAATTTACTCTCCAGAATCGAGAATATCTCGTAGCTCAGCTTATCCGTGTCTATGCTCGGCTCTTGCATTTCCGACCCGGTCAAGTCCATGATATAAAAACTCTTTGATTTTTGCTTCAATTAGGTTGAGCAACGAAACTCATGATGCTAATCTCTCATACAGTCACACTACTCGTGTGTATATAAGCTTTTTCTCTTTTCTCTTTGCGAGAAAGAGGAAACGAAACAGAGCACGCCAAAGCTAATCAGAGCAACGCACAACGAAGCATGAGAAAGCTTTAACAGACTAAACAACCAGAACCCAAGAAAAGCAAATGAAAATAGAGAGGAGGAAGAAGAAGAAGCAGGCAAAGGACACAGACTATTGCAGAGGGTATGTCTGTTTTTTATATACCTTTTATTTTTTAAATATCCCCAACATTTTCACAAAACGACGTCGTCCTGAGTTTTAACCTTGGTTGATTCTATTTCACTGTTACCAACGGGTGTCACCGACGACCGAGGCCGTTGGTTTCCGCCTCGAAGATCGAACGGCTAGGAATCGCCGGTCTCTGTTGTCCCGTGATCAACGGTCAGTTGGGGACCAGGGAGAAAAAGAAAGAAAAAAAATTACCGTCTTTGGCGCCCCCGTTTGTCGTTAACGCGTGGGCCCCGGCGCCACATCCGTCGGTGCTGCTTTTCCCTTCTCGTGGTTTTGTTGTTGACTAAAATGCCCCAGATTGGACTAGATACGGCTAAAAAGATTGTCTGACGTGTTCTGTGGGTCCCTTTTGTTGTCGGGAGACGCACGGTGAAATATATAATTTTTCCAACAGTAAAAGAGGGGGTTAGTGGATGACATTGGGTAACCAGTAGTAAAAAGAAGACAAGACGGGGGAGTTGACTGATGAATCACTTGGACCAATGACCTCTTTTGTATATTTTACCCTGTTTCTTGCAGTAATTTTTAAAAGCTTTGGGGAGAAATATTTCCGGTAAAAGTTAATTGAGTTGTTCGGTAAATAGTGGAACAAAACTAGGAACATGAAGTAAAGAGTTACTGATACATACCAAAATTAACATATTGCACCCGGGCATCATGATCATGAGAGTATTTTTAGTACACGGCGTGTATCTTCACATATATACATGGATGGTCATGATTAGAAGAAATAATATAGAAACATGGTAGTCAAACATATGAATTGTTATAAACGGTTAAGATTGTGTCGTGTAAATACACGTCGTGCATACAAGAATTTCCATCATGATCATGAGCTTACATAGAGCTAGTCATTCTTGAAGAGACTCAAATTTAGTTAAGACCTACATTGTAAAGGTGGGTATGGAGGCTTGGTAGCTACGGTTATAGGAAGTCTCATTTCCTAGCGCTAGCCATACGTTTCTGAATTGGCCTAACCTTCGATAGACTTGCAAGTTTCAACGACATATATATTATATGGAGCTCGATAACAAATCAAAGAAACAAATTAAGGCCGGGTTTACGACATTTCTAATACATATTTGACTTTGTTTCCATTTCAACCAAAGAAGGCAAAATGGGTGTGATCGCAAGGCTTTAGATGTCTTCGATGCAGGTAAACGAACCAATTAGGCAACTTTGCATTAAACAAAGCTCCTTAAACAAAAACTTAAGATCATGAAAAACATTAGCATACGAACACCTATAGTTTAATTTATGGTTCTTTTGTTGGTTTGATTGTCTCATTCTTTACTTGTATTGAGAGTTTTGTTTGATAAGTTGGAAGAATGACGTTCTTGTGGTTTTGTTTTGTAATTTAGTTTTTACTATCTAAAAAGAATTTAAATAAAAATAATAATTGTAAAGATTCGAGAACGCTACGATACCTATTTCCATAATAACAAGAACGACATATCCCCAATATACCTAATTCGCAGGTGATCGGAAGAGAACAAGAACCAATAACGATTTTGGAGATTGCATTCCTTGGTTCTAGTTTTCAATTTGCTCAATTGTCATTCCTTTTCCATATAAATACTTTGTACAATTGTACCTTAACCATTTCATCAATGACATATATATGATCAGGAAGTGTTTGGACATAGATGAACCCGTGTGCAGAAAGTGAAGGTTTTAACCAAAACTAAGTGCATTCTTTTTCATAGATGATGGACGACCTAGCCTTGTGCGCTCCTAATTAACTTTGTCAACTCTAATGAGTAGTGCGGGCTAACGGTCTATTTGTGTTGCTCGATTAAGTCCAGGCTCTGTGATGGGATCAAGTCTTCTTTATGCATACGCGTGGTGGTTAATTAGGGAGTTTCTATTCCCACAATTGTTTAGATAATTAAGAAACCAAGAGAGGGAAGGACAAATGTACCACTAATTCATAGCTAAACATCGTTTTACTGTTCCACTATTTTCTTATGTTGATTACTAGCTACTTAGTGCTTGTAGAGTAATCCCATCATGTCATTCATGAAGTTCTTAGTGGTGGATCTTAGTTTTTCTAGACAGGGAAGATCTATCTGCGCATGATTTAGAGAGCAACATAAACTAGCTTATCCTAAAAACCATGGAGTGGGAATGACCTAAAAAAATTGGCCGGAGCTGAAGAACAAACGATTAGTTTTGTGAGACACTATGAAACTAGTGTGTTTAGTCCACATTGTAACGATCTTTAGTAAGAAGCATTTTGATTGGTATGACAAACTCCATTTGGGACTTCGAACACGCTATTTCTTCTACCCAGGAAGCTACCCCCACTTTTGAGTCAGGCATTGAATTTGTTCCAACTCGAAACAACGTTCAATCGATCGACTCTAATACCAGTTGGTGGTGCTCACATCCTTAATCATTGTATTGATATTGTCTTCACTTAACTACCTGAGTGAGAGTATGGATGCGAGTCGACTTAATTATCGTCATGAAGAGTGGTCTAAATACAATTTCATGCAGTGCTTGCTTTTAGTATACATAGATAATTAATTTTTCATGATACGATTATTCTTAAGAAACAATTGTGTTTTAGTTTTTAATCTGCATTTAACTAACACGAAGGATTTTAATTACATGCATCAACACCAGCAATCTTTCCCATGCATGTCGCCTCAAAACTGAAAGGATACGTTGTTTAAAACCCATGCACCATAAAAATTGAGCTTCGTTCATCAGTGTGATGTAACCCTAAGACGTACGCCGTAGATTTTTGAATGCCATGGATATATATAGTTGCCTCATTCACTCAGAGTGTAATTCTATACTGGGCGCTAGTTTGGAGAGCATAAATGTCGTCTTGGCCTCTAGTGAGAGCAGAGCTGCTAGCTGTGAAGACATGGATATATTGAGGGCAGAATTTATTCCAAACAGACAAGAAACCAAGCTGTAACAGAACCTCGCTCTCTCAACGCAGCTAGCTATAACTCCCTCTTGCTCTCCATTCTGTGGTTTTCATAAGCTATCAGCCTCATGTTGATTGTCACAGCCTTATTCCCATAACGCTGTCCGAGTCCTCCAGTCATTTTCGTATTTATCTCTATCCCCATATTCCCATTCCCCCTATTCACTTCACCCATGCATATCTATATGATATCCCATCCCACATGATTTTGCTATGTAAGGCTTAAACATGCGCAGCCATATATACACAATGATATGCATGCTGGTATAGCTTAGCGCAAAAATTGGATCTATGCCTGAAGCTCCTGCTCAAGTGGAATCTAGATAGATAGATATAACATGCTCTTTTGTCTCATAACAAATGAAAATGGCCTTTTCTGGGAGACAAATCATCATGACCGGCCAGGCAACAAGTTACAAAGGCTAGCTAGCTGTAGTCCTATGTAATTTACCTTAAATCCCAATACCCTCTCTGTGAGGTCTCGATGTATATAGCCTTGTAATTACCCTATTTCCTTCTATATGTATATATATATATATATATATGGCTGCTGGTTTATCCATTGCTGACATGACTAATTTTAAATTTGGCACAGCAAAGTAAGAATGTGAAGAGTTCTTCTGTCATCTAACATTCTAAGCATCAAGTTTCATTTTCATGTTCTTAATCAACTATCCCTGATCAAATCTTTGTGTTTTGTTTCCATTGTGTAGATGTCTATGCCTTACCCTATTTGTATCTATGTTTCTACATTTCTTCATCCCTTAGCAGCTTGGCTAATTGATAACGTTCAGAACAAGTGAAAGGCCTGTTTATACTTCATAGTATGTAATATATAGTGATGAGTAACCCTGCGCGCAGAAGATGACATATAGCTTTGAACCTCCTGCGCCAGCCCACTCTTTTAACAGACTTGATGACGACAACACAACTGTAGAAATATATTTCTCCTTAATCGAAACTGATTACAAAGCTTACATAATATAGGGTAGTGTGTTTGACATTTACAGAAGGAAATAAGGAATAGTAATGCCTATAATTACAGAATCAAAACTATACAAAACTATACATAAGTTAGGACTCAATTCTGAATAATGGAGGAAATCACTCTTGTGATTGAATCTGAGATTGAGTGAATCACTCTCTTTGTGAGAATGGACATTGCTGTAAGTACTGACACTAAGCTTGCAAGATAAAACAAATTCAAATGCTTGCAGGAATAGCTAATAGTATGCAGTTAAATGCTGGTTTTGTACATGACTGAACTTATTAATCGTGGATCAGGGAGGGTATTGTATGACAATGCTATATGGAGTTCTTCCACCAGCAATGGCATGGGCAATGCATGATAAAGAAAGAGACGGTGCTTCTGATGGAAAGACTTTTTCGAGAACAAGGCCAGTACTGGTTGCTGTAGGACTCCTTGGTTGTGGAATTGTGGGGGAGCAAATCCTTCAAGACATCCACATATTTCATTTCTAGCATGAACTTACAGTAATATGATGACTCTTAGGTGGAAGATTCAGCAAAACCTTCCCAAGAGGTAGAGTACAGAAATAGTAGAATCAACAAATCTACTTCCAATGAGGAAAAAGTTAGAAGTAAAACGGTAGAGTACATACAAGCCATGCATGATCTTAGTTGGTCATAGTTGTATATTCCAGAAGCATATGCACAATGTCATTTGATATTCTTGCAACATTATTCTTCAAATGATGGATTTTTGCCTTTGTCTCTTGCTCAATTTTCTTCAGATTAGGATCTGAATGTCCACCTCCCTATTTAATATGAACAATGCCAAAACATTTAGATTTTTCTAGAATGCACCAACCTCAGAAACGAAAAATGTCATAGCTGAACACTATACAGATATTAGGAAATTTGATCGAGGTGTTAGAATCAGTTGAATATATCGGCATATAAAACTTCAAATCTCCAAAAATTAAGCTGATTTCCATAAATTAGAAGACTAATACATTTTTCTTGATGCTCTTTAAATTTCATAACTACCGTACTTACCTCTGCAAGTTTTCTCTGCAATTCAACTTCCATTTGAGCAAAAAGATCAGAATTGTCCTTCTCTGCTTCCTCTTTGGCTTCTTTAAGTTTAGCTGCTATAGATGGCACTACCAGAAAATAGATCTTGGGCGACGAAAAAAAATCGTCGCCCTGTTAAAAAAATTCGTCGCCTAAGTACTTAGGCGACGACATGTCGTCGGCCAAGACGTCGTCGCCAGAAGTGCTTCGGCTAAGAACTTGGGCGACGAAAATTCAGTCCGTCGTCGCCTAAGAGTAATTCTTAGGCGACGACACGAATTTCGTCGCCTAAGATCTACTTCTCGTCGCCCAAAAATATTTGTCGCCCAAGATTTAACACCTTGGCCGACGAAAAATTTTTTCGTCGCTTAAGATGTTATAACCTGGGGCGACGAAACTAAATATTTCGTCGCCTAAGATCACTACATCTTAGGCGACTTTTTTTTCGTCGTCTTATATGGTAAGTCCTTCACCGACGATTTAGCAATTTCGTCGCCTAAGATATATTTAAATTTTTTTAAAAAATATTTAAATAATTTTTTTAAATATATAAATAATGTTTTTTTAATTTTTGCTGGAATTTTTTTTTCGGTATTTCTTTAAATTTTTCTAATACTAAAACTTAATTAAAAATAACACAAATTTATAAATTTATAAATAATTTATTACAAAAATTCAGTCCATCTGCCTACGGAAAAACTCGAAATCTAACGCCTCGTGCGGTGCCACATGCGGGAGCAGCTCCCGAATCGGTCGACCCTCCTCATCAACGCGAGGTATCGCCGGTATCGTCAGAGGAAGGAAGAGGCCGGACGGCACCGTAGGGACCCCGGATGACCCGCCTTCACCGTCGGTCGGGGACGACTGTGTGGGGGCGGTGATAGATCGCGACCGGGGAAGTATCTCTGGATGACGAGGGGCCGTCGCTGCGGGACCCGGCTGCCCAGCAGAACACGAGCCGCTCGCGCCACCCCTAAGCGCCGCATGTCGGGCCGTCATCTGCCACGGAAACCCGACCTACGGTGATTGCGGCGGGTTGTTTGATGTACCGTTCGAGGAATATTGGCTCCTCGCACCCGGACGTTGTCCAGAAGTTCTCCTCATGCCCATCCTGTTTAAAATAACCATAAATTTATTAAAAATATTTTACCGTCTTATAATTAATTTAACAAAAAATAACCATAAATTTCGAAAAATTTATCAACAATAATAGCACAAATAAAAAGTAATAGTTATTATAGGATTTATTATTTTTTTAATTCACATAACAAATTATTTACATTAATTCAGAATTATTACATCACAAAAATTAATTTACGAATATTTACATCCTTACTAAAAAATAATCCATTATTTTTTACAAAATTTCCACAATATATTTACAATTATAATTTATATTATTTAATTATTTAATCAAAAATTATTTAATCATTAACAATATATTTACAAATTATTTCCACAAATCCTAAACCCTAAACCCTAAACCCTAAACCGTAAACCCTAATATTTTACAATTATCATTTACATCACAATTTACCATAATTTACCCTAAAATCCTACCATAATTTACACAAATTTACCCTAATTTACCATTAATTTCCTAAATTACAACAACAACAATAATTTTACTAACAATTTCACAACACAACAATAATTTTGTACTTCTCCCAAATTTCAAACAATTTCACAATTTCAAATAATTTCAAACAATTTCACAATTTCAAACAATTTCAAATAATAATTTCAAACAATTTCAACAATTTCAAACAACAACAACAACAACAATTAAAATTTTCATGAACATAACCAATTTAGGGTTTTAGGGTTATACCTTAAATTGTGGGTCGGGGTCGGGGTCGGGGTCGGGGTCGGGGCCGGGGTCGGGGCCGGGGGCGGGGTCGGGGTCGGAGAGAGGGAGAGAGAGAGGGCTTCGGTGGATTTTCGGAGAGAGAGAGAGAGAGAGGGCTTGGATTTGTGAGCGGCTGCGCGAATGGTTAGGGTTCCGAATTTTTGTCTTTTATATTGGCGTTCTTGGGCGACGATTCTGTAAAAATCGTCGCCCTGTTTTTTGAAAATCGTCGGCCAAGATAATCTTGGGCGACGATTTTTGAAGTCGTCGCCTAAGATACTCTACTTGGGCGACGATGTTCTTCACTATAAATCTCGTCGCCCAAGATGAAGAAAATCGTCGGCCAAGAGTTCTATCATAAAATTCAGAATATCGTGATTTTGGTGATCGGAGAAGAGGAACTGAAAACCGACCGTCAGATATGACCAGCATAACAAATTACGTGGGTGGGAAAAAATTCAGCTCCATCGGACAACGACAAGGGCTCGATCCGTCCGGTCAATCGGCACGGTCAAACCCCTAAACGGACGGAAACGGCTATTCGACCCTCCAAATCACGTAATCTGGCCGGACCTTCAACTGAGAATAGTTTCCAATCGACGAGACTCTTACGGGGCTATAAAAATTTGGTAAAAAATAAATACCCGGGATAGGGTTACCACTAGGTAGAAATAAGAGAAATTCGTTGACCGGAACAACCGGCACCTAAATTTTACCGAAATATCTTCATTTTTCACGGGTTGACGTATTTCACCGTTCCGGTCATATCTTATTTCACAACTTTTTTGCGTTTGAGGCCTCTACGTATACGTTGTCTTCAAAACGAAACTTAAACTCAACACTTATATAAAAAAGTTATACAACATTAGTACATATAACGTGAGTTTGGTGATCAGAGAAGAGGAACTGAAAACCGACCGTCAGATATGACCAGAATAACGAATTACGTAGGTGGGCAAAAATTCAACTCCATCTGACAAAGATAATGGCTCGATCCGTCCGGTCAATCGGAGCGGTCAAACCCCTAAACGGACGGAAACGGCTATTCGACCCTCCAAATCACGTAATCTGGCCGGACCTTCAACTGAGAATAGTTTCCAATCGACGATACTCTTACGGGGCTATAAAAATTTGGTAAAAAATAAATACCCGGGATAGGGCTACCACTAGGTAGAAATAAGAGAAATTCGTTGACCGGAACAACCGGCACCGAAATTTTACCGAAATATCTTCATTTTTCACAGGTTGACGTATTTCACCGTTCCGGTCATATCTTATTTCACGACTTTTTTGCGTTTGAGGCCTCTACATATACGTTGTCTTCAAAACGAAACTTAAACTCAACACTTATATAAAAAAGTTATACAACATTAGTACATATATCGTGAGTTTTGTGATCGGAGAAGAGGAACTGAAAACCGACCGTCAGATATGACCAGCATAACGAATTACGTAGGTGGGCAAAAATTCAGCTCCATCTGACAAAGATAAGGGCTCGATCCGTCCGGTCAATCGGCGCGGTCAAACCCCTAAACGGACGGAAACGGCTATTCGACCCTCCAAATCACGTAATCTGGCCGGACCTTCAACTGAGAATAGTTTCCAATCGACGAGATGCTGACGGGGCTATAAAAATAAAAAACATTTCCTTACAATTTAAATGTGCTTTATTTATTTTAATTATTCGGATTATCTTGGCCGACGAAATTAGGGTAATTCGTCGGCCAAGATAATACTTGGGCGACGATATTTGTTAAATTCGTCGCCCAAGAGTAAAAATAAAAAATCCTGTACAATGAAATTTAAATGTGTTTTATTTATTTTAATTATTCGGATTATCTTGGCCGACGAAATTAGGGTAATTCGTCGGCCAAGATAATACTTGGGCGACGATATTTGTTAAATTCGTCGCCCAAGAGTAAAAATAAAAAATCCTGTACAATGAAATTTAAATGTGTTTTATTTATTTTAATTATTCGGATTATCTTGGCCGACCAAAATAGGGTAATTCGTCGGCCAAGATAATACTTGGGCGACGATATTTGTTAAATTCGTCGCCCAAGAGTAAAAATAAAAAATCCTGTACAATGAAATTTAAATGTGTTTTATTTTATTTTAATTATTCGGATTACTCTTGGCCGACGAAATTCTTTTATTTCGTCGGCCAAGTAAAAATAAAAAAATAAAATACTTAGGCGACGATATATTTGAGTTTCGTCGCCTAAGGATTAAAAAACTTAGGCGATGATATAAATATCTTAGGCGACGAAATATTGTTTCGTCGCCCTAGTTTCTATATTAGGCGACGAAATTTAGCCTTAGGCGACGATTTTATTTTCGTCGCCTAAAGTTGAACTTTAGGCGACGATTTTTTTTCCTTGGACGACGATTTTTTTTTCGTCGCCTAAGTTTTCTCTCAGGCGACGAAAAAAAAAATAGTCGCCCGGTTTTTTTCATTTCGTTGCCTAAAGCCTTATTTTTGGTAGTGTGGACAAAAAGAACACGTGGTTTTTGTAACTATATGGCAATCATATTCAACCTGAAAACAAAGAAGAATCTGAGAAAGCTTAAGAAAAACATTGTTTCCTAGCTCAACCAGGACCAGGCTTGCTTGACTGGTTTTGACTGCAGCGTTTTCTGCAGTAACTCTGATCTCGATCTCTGAGGTAAATGCATTTCATGCATATCATGTTTTTATAACTGTTTGTGAAAAGATTGAGTTTAGGTTTGTTAAAGGTTTGTCTAGAATATCTTTGAGGTATTTTAGGAAGATAAATGCATATCTGTTAGGAAAGTATTTGAAATATATGTCTGTTCTAACTTATTTGATTTTTATTTCCATGTATATCTCAATCAGGAATCAAAGGTGATTCGATTGAGGGGGAGTCACTCCTCTATATATATGATTGAGATGTACATTGGAAATACAGAGTTTTTTGATATTTTATAAACACATAGTGTTGGTCTTGCAGCATAGCCGCATATTTTGTTTTGGTGAAAAACTCTCTGTCATCTGTTATTGCATCATTGCATCTGTCATTCTATAGTGATCGAGATCAGTGGTTCGGCTAAGAAGGAGTGCTCAGTTCCTTCATTCAAGACTTGATTCATTTCTTGTAGAATAGGAAGATTAGTTGTAAAAGATCAAGCTAGTTTGTATGCTAGTAAACGTGAATGTTTTGTATATCACTGCTTGATAGAAACTGTAATTCTATTTGCTATTAGTGGATTGATTTAAGTGTGGACTGCTGTAAAGTCTCACGGTGAAGTTTGCTATTAGTGGAAGATTTACACTGTAGTTAAAATCTGGTGTTCTTGTTTTCTTGAAATACTTTGATTACAGAATAAACCAGTAAATAGGTCTTAAACATACTTTCAGTTTTAGATCACTAGACCAGTAAAACATCCATTGGTGAATGCTAAACTTGTACGCATCACATGAAAGCCATATTTGTAAAGTTGCGGTTACCATTTCTTGTAGCATTCAAGGTCTGCTGAAATTCTTGCTTGAGACATAGTAGTTGTCGAATTGTGTTATGCTCATTGTTGATTTCCATTCTGCATGTTACAAATGTACTACACTGAATGAAAAGAGCTATTTCTGAAAACATGGTCTTTGCAGTCATGATGTGTAGTTATACTTTATAGCAGTGTTCTAAAAATTGGCCGCCGCCTAGTAGTGTTCTAAAAATCCTCTAGAGGCCTTTAGGCAGGTCTAGGCGGCCTCTAGGCGGGTTAAGAAATTCATAATTCAATTTCCTACAATTGAACATGTCGAAGGATATCTGTAACCAAGCCATCTAGAGACATTTGAGTTAATCAACTATAGATACAGTCAGAGGAAGTCCTCTCTTGCTATGAAAACGTTTGGCACAAAAGCTGGTTGTTACCATATATTTCCCCTCGAATATCATTCTTGACCAGACTGGTTGATGGTCTCAAGCTCTAGCAGTTCATAAGTTAAGTAACGAATGCTTAAAGCTAAAAGCTAAAAGCTAAGTGTTGTCTCCTACTTGATTATAAGAAAGAGGGAGCGCATACCATTAGATCATGTAGCCATTGCATGCAATTCACAACGACAGAAAGTTGCAGTCCTTACAATCTAGCCGCTGCTCTCACAAATAAAATTGCATCTCAAGCCTCAGTGTAGTTGGAATGCCGAATCAATCCCTTCCTGAAGTTAATCATTTTCTCTTAACTTTCTACTAATGCTACTTATACCATGGTTTTTTTTTTCAGAATGAAAGGAGGTCGGACGATTTATTCAATAAGCACAAGCCATATTACACAGTGACCCGCCCTTTAAGGGCCATCAGAAAGAGACACCGCTAAAACATAATACAACTCATGTATTGAGTGAAGTACAGTGGGCGAGTAAACTAATAAAGTACTGACAATAATTTTTTCCGCAGCATCCATTAGAATACTCGCTGACAACCTTCGATCAATAATCCCGGCAGTTCTTCACAGGTATTGATCCCAAGAAAAAAATTGGTACCGTCTAAGAAAAATCCCGGGTCCCAAATTTTTATTGTAAAGCCACCTGGATCTTAGATCCGAAACCAAAATTTAAGAAGCTCAAATGTTTTGTCTTTAGTCAACCCACTAGAACTCAAGCCCAAATAACAAACATGAGCCTAGTTCCCATTAGGTCGACGCCAAGCAAGCCACCCTTGAAGAATGTCGACCATGGCTCCAACACGGACCACGCTGCCACAACCGAAGTACGCCGGAATCGGTGACTTGTCACTAGCATGAACGCTGTCTCCTTGGGAGAAGCCTGGTTTTGTTGTTGTCAAACTTCGTTGGAGAAGAATATCTTCTTTCCCAACCAAATCAACCACAACACAGCACCCAACAAACAATAAAACAAGATCATATCTCTTCAACGCACCTGCTTTGAGTCGTGCTCGATTTGGTTGAAGCCAGTCCACGAACGAAAGCGATCTGAACTCACCAATCTGCATAACCTTTACTTTGCCCCACACACCACAAATTAGAGGAGAGATCTTCGCCGAGAAGCGTGCTTGTGGTGACAGAAAAGGAGGTGAGGCTGTGTACATAGGTCCCGATGCCAAGGACAGTATCTGAGAGGTTCTCCAAGGTTGAAGACTTGAAGGAGGAGGATACATAGAGGCTGTATACGGCGCTCTCCCAAACCTAGCAAGAGCGCTAGGCATTTTTGATGAAAATTTTGTCAAAGACCAGACGGCCACAATAAACCCTAGCAGAGCGGCTGCTAGGTCAGAAAAATAATAATTACACATATACCATGGTTAAGCCGTGCCGAACTGGTTGTGACCTCATCATAACTGTACCCAATATGTCAGGAGTTCCCTGAACTATTGAACATTTCTTGTTCCAGTGTCCTTGGACTACTATTGTGTGGTCAGTTTGATTTTCCTATTTTGTAGCTATAAGTTAAGTTGGCCTGGCCTTTATTACAACATTTGATGATGGCTAGGTGGAGTGCATAATTGATAAGTTGGGGTCTAATAAAGTTTTAAGAAAAGGTTGGTGACTAGTTGGATTTCTGTCGCAGATTGTTCTAAGTGCAAGGAAAGTTCAGTCTGGCTGAAGCTGAAGCAGCTACTTTCGAAGTAACAGAAAGAAAAGCAACAACCTTTCGATCAAGTTGAAAATCTAACCTCCGAGTTAGATAGACTTCAATCTGAGTTTGAGAAGTGAGTGTATATGGAGTTGTAGTGCAGTAGTACCGAGTACGTGCCCAAAAATGCCAAGGCTATTGCAGATTGGCTTGCTGTGCAAGCTTAACCGAATGCGAAAACCAGGTAAAAAAACGTTCTTTCTATCCAGTACTGGTGCCATTTTTCGTGGTTTTGAAATGAAATTTTCAATGAGCTAGCCAAAAAGAAAACAGAATAAATGATCAGTGCCTTTCTCTAATTCCTCATCTAACTTCCTCCCTACTACATCAAAAGCAAGTTTTCGCCTGGTGACACTAACAAGAGCCTCACATAGTCAAGAACAACAGTTTCAGATAGCCCTTTAACAATTTGATAGAAACCAAGTTTGTGGATTGTGATTTTTGCATTGCATAGTTACAGAATCAAATGAATGTGGACATTACATTATTAGTGGCACAGAACTCTCTGATTAAAGGAATCTAACGCATTCCCATATTTTTTATCAAAGAACAAAACTTCATGTACACTTCCACTGCAGTAATACAAATCAGAGGGAAGATACATACCTGAGTAACCCAGGTTGTTAACTTCTGAGGATTCAGCATTTCAGCCTCTCAAACAATCAAACAAAATGAAAGGTAATTCAATCTGTTAAACATGTTTACTGGTACAATTACCATTTTATCCCTAAATCAGTATTTTTTGCTTTAAACTGTTCATGGAATTCTCTCCTGATGTGTTTTTCATGCTGATACTTGATATGGTTTTATGTCCAGAGAAATAATAGAGTGTAGTGAATGAAATGAATGAAATGATAATCAAAAGACGTAATTTTAGACATAAACAAGGTAGCAGTTGACTTGCAGCGATAGCTTTATTAGGGATTAGAGATAATCTACAAGAGGGTGTTACAAATACTTTCTGTAGTATTGGTAATTGTGGTTTAAGACACACTACTTATTGCAAAATCCAAATTTTCTTTAAAAAAAAGAGTTACACAAATGAAAAGCCTCCATTCAAACACAGTGAAACAAAAGAGAACAAATAATTGAGTTAACAAAATGTAGGTCTCCTGGTCTCCTACCTATCTCAGTTTCCAACCGTATGTTATAGTAAAGATGTACTCAAAGCATGGTTGTCCTAGCTGCAATTCCAAATCTTCCTCTTCTCACATTATCACTTCGTTTCTTGTACACAAAGGCACCAAAACCGAGCAGCCCTGCCCCTATTAGCACTCCGAAAACTATCCCTGCCTTCTGTCCACCACTCAGTCCTTTAGACCCTTTTTTCATGGGAGGTGGTGGTGGTAGTATTATGACTTGTGGCGGTGGTGGACTACTGGGTGTAACACTTGGTACTGGGACTGGCGGTGTTGGACTTGGAACTGGGACTGGCGGTGTTGGACTTGGAGCTGGGACTGGGGATGTTGGAGCTGGTGCTGGGACTGGGGATGTTGGAGCTGGTGCTGGGACTGGTGCTGTTGGAGCTGGTGCTGGGACTGGCGCTGTTGGAGCTGGTGCTGGGACTGGTGCAGTTAGACCTGGTGCTGGGACCGGCGCTGTAGGAGCTGGTGCTGGGGCTGGGACCGGCGCTGTTGGACCTGGTGCTGGTGCTGTGACTGCACTAACTTGGTACAAAGGGTTTACAAAGTCAGTGTGAAGAGCTAGAACTAAAAGAGAATACAAGCCTATATGAATTAGTGTGGCCATGACAGCTTAGAATGATCAAACAATCAATCACCGGATATCTTTAATGGACTTGTCATATATATCCTTCACTGAGTTGAAAAAGACAAGTAGATGGCGGAGAAACCTGCTTGAAAACATCAAGGTAACACACATGAACAATCACAGCTGCATTTTTAGTTTTGCTTTTGGATGTTCATCCAAACATAGTATAGTTCACCGTCATACATTTCAATGTTGCAGAACTGTTTCTTTCTCCTTGTTGGCTTCCTATTTGTCTTCTCCTGCCGTATTTTACATTTTGGCAGCTCCTTTCCTTTCTGTTCTGCTTCCACACAAAGTCAATCTTCAGAAGCTTTGTAAACGCCAATAAGTTCCTTCTTGATCAACTCTAAGATGTCTGAGACCTATAGAAAACCTGAGTGAGAATCAAAACTCCAAGGAAACTAATATTTAAGCTACACATCCAAACCAAAACCAATTGACTTGGTGGAGACTTCAAGAAATTATTGCATCCAATGCAGCACATTGACTAAGAAAGAACTGTTTGGAAAGAACTAGTAGAATATCGTGAATACTAAGCCACACATCTTACCTCAATATACTGCTGCAGAACTGGTGAATGAGGATACAGTATTGTGTAAATTTTCTCAAGAAGACCTAGTAGAACATCAACTTGATCCCCCAGAAGATCCACCTACATAAACCCCATATAAAAAGTCAATCAAATCTTAAACTCAATATGATCAATTTGAGAAGCAACTCAAAACCAAGACATTATAACTTCTGTTTAGAACCTCAGTTTCAGCCTTCCAGAGATCATGACATCTCCTTCTAAAAGCTTCCTTATAAAGCGATTCCTCTTTTCTTAAGGAAGAAACCAGGACAGCAAGTTTATCTACATGATGCTTCATGTTGTCCATTCTGTCAAAGAGTAGAAGAGCAGTCTGATTAGTATACAAAAATGAACTCCTGTGAACTTCTAGATGCAGACTTTGATTGGAAGATGAGAAATGGGAAGTTAGAACTCTAGCGTTCAAAGTAGACGAAAACAAAATGTAAACTTTAATATATAGACATCTGAAACTACTGAATGCTATGACAAAAGCATCCAAATCCTGGTATCTATCTTGCATTATGAAATGGCATTTCATGTTAACCTGTACTAACGAGACAATAACACTAACATTAGCTAAAAGTTTTCGTATGATCCTATGAGGCGCAACTAATAATTTCATATCATAATATTAGTTTACAAGACAAGAATCAGAGACTGCAAGAAAATTAAGTACAATCACTGTTCTCCTGTGAATTCATAGACTACTGCTGGCACCATCATAAGGTGTTATGCAAGACTACCTACTCTAATCAAAGCTAACTAGCAAGTATTTGTTTACAGAACGATACCTTGAGAAGTTCACATCCAACTTTTCGTTTGTAGTGTGCTGAAAATTCACCAACTCTTCCGAAAGTTGGAAAGGTGTAAACATAGAGTCAGATGGATTTATCAGCACCTTTTCATATGCTTTTGGCTGGCAATAAGTCAACTTTTCGTAATGTATAGAACCTACTTCCAAAGGCACTTGATTATAATCCTTCTCGGAATCACCAACTATTATGCCAACACTAGAACCCAGCTGACCTGCTTCACATTCCAAATTTACAATGTCAAGGTCTGCATTGTATCCCTTCATTTCAAAACTTTCACTTTGCTCCATGTTTTCCTCAACTTCTAAACAGCACAGATGAGAACCAATCTTTCCATTCACATTTTCATCTGAACTACTGACCTGTCTATTTTTGTGTAGATGGTTTGTGGAAAGCATAGCTTTAGAGAATTTGTCTTGATTCCCAGAATCAGCTTCTTCCTTAAACAGGACAAATGCATCTTTCAAGGCCTCAACAATGACAAATTGATATATTTCTTCCCTAATTAGATTCTCCATATGAAAAGCACTCAACTCCTTATTCCATTCCTTAATTGTTTCTCTGATTAAAACCATATAGATATCCTCCATAACTAAACTTTCCGCGCTTTGAAGAAAGTTCCTGGCAACAATATCTTGATGTTGAGCCATATGATAACTCGAAGTGTCAGTAATACCTTTGATGGTCTCATGAAAAACTAGCCGGTCTATCTCTTCTCTTAGAAGGTATGCAGTTTCATATTGAGCTTTCCATCCAGTCCATTCTTTAGTTGTTTCACGGAAAAGATTCAAACATATATCCTCTCTTATTGCAGCTTCTAAGTTATTATCAGCCCTCAAATTGCGAGACTCTGCTAATGCGAAGTTAATACTTGATCCATAATCCTTGAGTGCCTCACTAAGGACTGTGCAGTGTATAGTGCAATAAAGCTCTTCCCTGGTTTGAGATTCAATGTTGTTACTCTCAGTGTTTTCTTTCCACTGATTCATCACTTCTGTGAATAAAACCTGGCATATATCCCTCCACAGCAGGTTTTCCAACTCATTATCATATTGCTCAATACATTTTTCTTGTACTAAGCCATCCAAAATAGTAACATAGATCTCTTTGATTATGAAATCTTTCAAGTCTGATTCATCTTGTTCTTGCTTCAGCATCCTCCCCTCATTTTGGTGTTCTCCATCTACTCCATAAGGGACTTTATCGATCTTCTCCCATACCACTGACAAAGTATCCAGTTCCAAGTTCTCAGAAAAAGTCGCATCAGATTTCGGAGACCTCTTCTCCGAAGGAGTTTCTTGCCCATGAACAAACTTATCATAATTAGCAAAACTCTCTTGCAACTTTGCATCCCAATCTCTCAATTTCTCCAGCCTCACCATAACTTCTTGCATCCTTCTTTTCACAAATGTGTCCTCTTCTCTCTTGCTAGACAAATTCGCTTTATGTTGAAGAATTTCCCGCTTCAGAGTATTCAGCTCTTCTGCCTCCGCACTTTTCTTCTGGATAATTGATTCATGATTCTTTATCATCTTAGAAACTAAGTGGCCTTCCTCCTCTTTCTTTTCCTCTTGTTGCTCTTGCATAAGTCCTTCACCCTTTGAGGACCGCTGCCCTTCAATCTTTACATGATCAAAATCGTCTGCTGAACTCTTTTCGTGATTTGTCTTACACTTAGGAACCTCATTTTGAACAGCTAAAGGCTCTAAATCGCGACGCAAGTTCTCAACCTCATTCATCAAATCAGACCAGTACTCCCTCAAGCCAAAACAAATCCGCTTCTCTTGCTTCTTGCACACCTGTTCTTCAACAGTTTCTCGCAAATCCCCCATAAACCCTTCAAGCAAGACAGACATGGTATCTCTCTCCACAGCCTCTTGCCATTGCTGCTCTACTGGCCTCACCTCAGAACCAAAAATAGCCTTGTGCATTTTCCCAAAAGCAAGATCCAATGTCTCCTTCAACACCCCTATATCCGAATCCAAATGCTCAATCTTCTTATTGTTCAGCCCTTCTAGTACCTCTGCATTCCCTTCCTTACCTTTACACTTAAACTCCGGCTCAAGCTGTTGCCTGATATGCCAAACCTGCTGATCAACCGAATTCTTCAACTCGCAAATCTCACTATCTCTACCATCATCCTCTGCACTCACTCGATTACTAACCATGTACTCCTCAAGAGGATCACTCTTCGACCACACAGGCTTGTTGAGATTCGCCCTCAGAGAAGCCAACTCCCTGTCCTTGTCCTTGATAGCCATCTCAGACTCCTTGAGACGCAAATGAAGGCGGTCACGAATCTCACTCAAATCCGAAAGCACCTGTTCATCACTGCTCTCAAGAATGTAGCTGGTTTCATCTCGAACAAACTCTAAACATCCCTCCAACTGCATTGCAGCCAATTCATAGAACCTCGAAATCCCATTCAACCGCTCAAGAACCCCTCCTTTCGTTTTCATTTTCGCATGAGCTTTGTTCATCGCATTGTGCACAATCCGCATCATCGTCGAATCCATTCTCCCTCTCTCTCTCTCTCAGAAAACGAAACTAATCAGAAACTCTCTAGCTTCCTGATCATCTCTATTTTCTCATCATTGCCCTATAAATGTGGGTGACCTATTCTAACATCCAATGTGGAACATTTTTCACTCATGTTCTAATCATATAAAATTAATGAGATTCGATCTTATGAACTCTAATCCATCGTAAATAATCAATAAATTACAGCTCAAAATCATCATAATAAAATATACTACTCTTAAGTAAGCTCATACATAATAACAGACCAATTTCATTTTTTATTTCAACCTAACCAGACACGTGGCACTCTGCCGTTGGTCTATGCTTGACTAACAAGGACACTGACTAGGCACCACCATCAACGGAGGCGCGTGAGGCGCGTTCAGCTCTAGTACGAAGCCAGTCCACCATTTCTCCGAAAACCAACTCCACGTTCTCCAGAGGCTCGCCGATTAGCTGGTGCCACATGCCGGGGTGGATCCTCAGAGTCTTGTCCTTGCTCGACACGCGCTTGAATAGCTCCTCAACACACGCGGGGTCGCAAACGACGTCGTCGCCGCCGTGGACGATCAGCAGCGGCACCTCCACCTCCTTGAACTTCCCCTGCAGCTCCTTGCAGACCCTGAGCAGCTCAAGAGCCGTGGCGGCGCGTGGCCTGGCCAGCGGCCTCCTCGGGTTGGCCAGCGCCAGCTTCCGCTTCCACTCCTGCTTGAACGAAACCTCCGGCAGCGACCCGCGCGTGGGGACGACGCGCCAAGTCGGGATGACGGCGGCGACAAGGAAGAGCAGGTGCTCGAGCGGCCACGGCGGCTTGAACTTGGCGCTGATGCCGCACATGGCGCCGTTGAGGATGAGCCCGTCCCAGGGCTGCCCCACGCGGCGGAGCGTGACGAGAATCGCGATGGCGCCGCCGAGGGACTCGGCGTAGAGAAACGACGGCAGCGACGGCGCGTGGCGGGCACGGAAGGACTCGAAGAAGGAAATGCAGTCGTCGACGACGGGGTTGATGTCGAGGATGTGGGCGACGAGGCCGTCGGAGAAGCCGTGGCCCTGGTGGTCGATGGCGCAGACGGCAAAGCCGGCCTTGGCGAAGTTGACGGCGGTGAGCTGGATGAACCAACTGGTCTCACCGGTGAAGCCGTGGACGATGGCGAGGACGCCAAGGACCTCCGCTAGAGGGAGCGGGGTCCACCACTGGGTGAAGAGCTTGAGGCCTCTCGGGTTGGTGACGTATTCGGAGCCGTGAGTGACGGAGTGGCGGGAGTAGAATTCTTGGGCTGTTAAGTCGCCGAAGGGGCTCTTGTCGTTCGCCTCCGAAATCGGGTGCAGCATTTTCGGTTCGGAAAAGGGAGAGAGAGTAGAAGAATGAGAGAGAAGAGGGTTGGGATGATGATGTTGGTTTCAGGTAGTTGGAGTTGGACGAGAAGTACAATACCAGTTGCGGTTGTCCGTAATGGCGGGGGGTCATACATATGGGAGCCTATTCGCTGCACCACTGGGACAACTGCACCAGGAGACTTAACAGCGCGTGAAATCCAAAACTGGTTAGCTCCGACTGGTTAGCTCCTACTCTTTCTCTCTTCATCAACTTTGCTGACTGCAAAAATGCATGGGCGAGATCGATGGGTCTCACGACCACGACCACGACCATGACCACCGATCTCTTCTCTTTCCCTTTCTCGATTTCTCCAGACCCAAACTCGGCCGCCCCCTTCTCCAATATCTCCGCCACCACGACCACGACCACGACCACCTTCATCTCCTTATCCACCTCCCCTAAACCCAATGGCAACATCCATGGGATCATCGGCCTCCCAAGACGATGGAAGCGATCCTCATCTTCTCATGGACGAGAGCCACATTACAAACCCCACGGAGCCGGAACAAAGTCGACAACGGTGTGAGAGGCGGAGCCGGGAGCGCAAGGAGGGAAAGGGTCAGTGTTGGGGATGACTGATGCGGATGGTGGAGTGGTGGTGGCCGATGAAGGAATTGTGGCAGTGGTGACCGAGTAAGGTGGAACAGTGGCGGTTTCCGGTGGCGCGACGGCGGAGGCAGAGTGAGTTGAATCAGATCGGGTTCGGCGTGTGTAAGGGATGACTGGTTCCGATGAGAGGTTGAAAGAGGGAGGCGGTGTTGGTGGTGCCAGACGTGAGGCCGGGAGCGCCGTCGAGATGATCGGAGGTTTCCACCAAGATTCCAGACGCTTTCTTACGCTTCGCTTCTGTTAGCGGAAGCGGGAAACGTGAACAGATAGATGCTTCCTGACTCCTCACTCACGTACTAACAGAGGCGAAACGGCCAACTAACGCCTTGATCTACAAATTGATCCATGCGTCAAAACGGACGGCGGAGATCAATGGTGCAGCTGTCCCAGTGGTGCATACAATAATCTTCGCATATGCATTGCCATTTTGGACCATAAACAACAAAATGGTAAAGACTAAAGAGTCTCAAACCCATCCCGCTAACCTACCATGTTGCGTTACGTGGTAGATTAATGGGTTGTCTTTGAGCTGAGCTGAGGTTCTGAAGAGTAAAGGAACTCAGTAGTCTATGATTTGAAAGACACCTGCTGGGAAAATATAATGGGCATAATAAGCAGGAATTGAATGAGTTTATGATCCAAAGTGGTGTCAGAAAGATAGAAGGAAATTGATCCATGACAAGAATGCTAAGAGAAGAAAGCATGTGATCCTCTTTACTACCTTCACAACTACCCCCACATATGCCATTTACTACCTTCTATGTCTAACACCACATGCTATACATTTCGGTAAATAGTTCATAATGAGTTCCGTCTGCATGGTAGACTAGCATACGAAAATTCAAGTCTAAGACTTCTGATTCTCTGCTCATTTGCAGACATAATCACACAGGAGAAGTAATGAGTTTTGTGAGAACAGAAAAAGAAACAGCTTTGCCAACATTAGAATGTCCACCAATTTTGGGACTACATCACCCTAAGACACATATCCATAGAGGAAACCAATCTACTATATCCTTTCAGTCATGCATGATCACCATTTTAGCTGAACAATTGGACTGTAAACTAATTGAACAATAAAGTGTAAACTGGTAAACAAAACTTCTTGGCCCGTTTAGCATGCAAATCATTTGATTGAAGGAAGAAATTAAGGCTAACTTCAAACTTCTTTTCAAGTTGAAGGAAGACGACAGACAATTTCGAGAAGGAGACTTATCCTATAACTACTCCACCTACTTCCCTGAACTTGAACAAAACTTAGCTTGCATTTCCTCTAATACATGAGTGCACATTTCCAATTCAATCCTTGTGTCACTATCCACAAATATAGCATAAGGCGACGCGGTAGATTAGCGGGTTGTCTTTGAGCTGAGCTTGCGACAAGGAAATTGTGAGGTCTAGGCTTGAGGCTAAGGAGTACGGGTGACATGCCACAGTCGAGGTATTCGTCGGAGTATTATTCATAGCACGTAGTATCCATCATTGATGTAAGATAATGTCATGAAAGGAATTGTATGCATATATATAGGTGTAGTTTAAACTACAGAATTGGAGATTAGTCTGTATTTCTGTGTACATATATAATGAATGAAAGAAGATCCTAATGATAACATACCAGTATAGTTTTACTAACTGAGGCAACAACTAGTATTCAGTCTCTAAGGATTTTTCTCAGTTCTCTTCATGATCTCCAAACGCTGAAACAAAAGAACACATGTATCAGATGAACCAGATTTTGTAACCCAAGTGATCATAAAGTTAATGAAACATGAAATAGGGGAACTCATTAGTCTATGATTTGAAAGACAACTGCTGGGAATAAATAATGGACATGAAATAGGCAAGAATTGAGAGGGAATTTATGATGGAAAGTGGTGTCAGAAAGATAGAAGGTAAGTGATCCATGACAAGTATACCCGGAGAAGCAAACATATGATCCTCTTTATCACCACAGTCAACCTTAACAACTACCCCACATATGCCAATTACTACCTTCTATAACTAGCACTACATTTAGGTAAAAAGCTCATAATGAATTCAATCTGCACAATAGACTAGCATATGTAAATTCAAGTCAAAGACTTCTCAGTTTCTGCACATTTGCAGACATCACCACACAGGAGTAGTAATGAGTTTTGTGAGAACAGAAAGAAACAGCTTTGCCAACATCAGAATGTCCACCAATTTAAAAAATGAATGTCCACCAATTTTGGGACTACCCTATTGATAGAGGAAAACAATCTACTATCATTTCGGTCATGCCACATGCCCTCATCACCATTTTAGCTTAGAAGACTTCTTGGACTGTAAACTAGTTGATCAATAAACTGTAAACTGGTAAACAAACTTCTAGGCCTTTTAAACATGCACATTTTTTTGATTGAAGGAACACAAAGAGACTAACTACGAACTTCTGTGCAAGTTGAAGGAAGAAGATGGAAAATTTCAAGAAGGAAATTATCCTTTCCGATACACCACAATATGGTAGAACATGAACTCCTTATAACTACTCCATCTACTTCCCTGAACTTGAACAAAAGAAACTTAGCTTGCAATCCCTCCTTTAATACATAAGTGCACATATCCAATTCAATCCTTGTTTTTGGGTCACTACCCACAACCTATGCTACAATCCTAATTTCCTAGATGAAGCTTACACCCGGATCTAGTCTAATTGGTATTGACATGTCACCTCCTCCGTTGTGACCTTAACAACCAGGGTTACCAGGCTCTCCAGTCTCCACATCTTTTTTTTCTTTTTTCTTTTTTGAAAAAAACTGAACAAAACCATCTATCCAGACTATCCTAAACACTTTAGGCAAACAATCTAACCAGACAATCCTAAACATTGAGGCAAAGAAACCAATACCAACTTTTTAAAGTCTTGGAGGCTCACAAGACTCCAACCTAGCAATTCCTAGAACTGAAGATCTAGCCTCATAGCTATTAGCTATCAAATATTAACAATCATAACCTTCTGCTTAAGCTAAACAAGATAACAAGTAAAGATCTGACACCTATTTCATTTTACAGTATGTAATTGACAATGGCTTAGCACAAAGAAAGATACTTTCTCACGGAAAATATCTGAATACACATTAAAGCCCCAAACTTTAACAAAATTCTTCTACTCAAAATTCTTCTACTCAAGTTAACACAGACTTGATCTTCAAAGTTTAGTTAACCCCTCCACAAACTAATGGCAAACAATTCGAATCCCATATCATAAATTTCAATTCCAATACAAACAGTGTAACAAAAGCAAGTGAAAGTAAAAGAGATCAAGGTAAAGTCAGATACCTCCACAGCATAGACAAAAGGACAGAAGCATCTGTGTAGGATGAGCCTTTGAGTAGGGTATTTCTGCCACATTTTCATTGGCTGAAGCACCTTTCTGGGTACCCAACAGTTTCTGATTGGCTGAACTTGACGAGGCTTTTTGGCTGTTCATTCTGTGGAGGTTCCATTCCATCTTTCTCAAGTATTCAAGCTTGAAGGAGTCTCTGATCATCGTTGAGGGCCATAGATGCATCTTTTTTCTTCTCTTATGATTCCAAAAGGTGAGCTTCAAGTACTAGAAACAGGACCAAACAGAGGATCCTAGTAACTCTTGTGTTGGGTTTTCTAAGTTTTAACTCTGAAACGAGAGAGACTTTTTTTGACGTTGGAACTTGGGAGGAGGAGTCTTTATGGGGATTGGCAACTCTGAGCGACGTCGTCTGTTCTTTTCTCATTATCTTCTCATTATCTTTTTCTATGCTTTGACTATGAAGGTTCCTCCGTTCATATATGAAAATCGTATGTAATTCGGTTAATCTTTCTTAAATTGTTGATCTATGGTGCTATTGTTACGAAAAAGGTTTAAGTCGTTAGACGATAGGAATGTTTGATTTTCATCATCTTCCAAAAAAACACGAGACATTTACAAGACATTTACAAGAATGTTTGCAATTCCACATTCCTTGATTACAATTTCTTTTTCTCACTAAACCCTTGAAGCTGGTGAATGGTTAGGCCTACCTAACTGTGGTTTGGTTAATTAGGTGTAGTTTCTTTGCTTAGATTCTAGATGCTTAGAGGGAGAGATTGATCTAACATTCAAAGCTCAAAACTAGAACCAAACTGAAAATATTGAGGGGGCCGGGCATAACATTCTGAAAAATACAGAAGACGGTTTCTGTAACCATCGTAGAGGGGATTTAACTCTATATAAATGTAACAGTGACTGAACCTGGGTACAAAGATACATAGAATAAGTAGTCAGCATACTATTGCCTCATATATTAGGAGAGGGAATATGTGATCATCAATGTTGTAACAATACCATGGCCTGAATAAGGTATGCAGCAAGCTCCACCGCCCCGACGAAACATTGATGAACTGAAAAGGGTCATTTCGCCAGGACTGCGCATTACTTACAGAAAGGGTAAGACTCCAAGGGTGTATAAACCCGGATTCTGATCTTGCCCCAAGTAGTGGAATGTTGGCGAGTAGTACTGAGGGGTGAAGAGAAATCGAAACTGAGAAAGAATGAAGCAGATAAGGGTGGTGATGGGTGCCATGAAGATTTTTATCCCTACAGAAGTGCTGAAGTAGTTGAACTTTGATCTTAATGTTAATAAAAGTGTGCTTTATAAGGCTTAGTGGGAGATTGCTTGACTTTGAAGTCTGGCTTTAGTACTTAGCGTGCAATGGGCAACAATGAATAAAAGCGTGTACACCATGTATTGGTTACCTCAGAGATTAATGATATTCTTACCATAGCTGTGTTAGCGTAAGTCATGAAATTAGTTTAGGAATATAAATTAATTTGTTATTGTTTTCATATTTTATATGTGTAGTACATGTAGTACATAGTACGTAGGTATTGTATCTCTATATATAACTTCTTCTGTAAGATAAAATATATATCAGAAAATTTATTCTCCAAACCTCGTTATATTTGACTTGTTAGCGTGAGTCATGAAGTCAGTTTAGGAATGTAAATTAATTTGTTATTACTTTCCTATTCTATATGTGTAGTACATGTAGTACATAGTACGTAGGTCTTGTATCTCTATATATAGCCTCTTCTGTGACATGAAATATATATCAGAAAATTCATTCTCCAAACCTCGTTATATTTGACTTGGTATCAGAGCAAAGATCCGGAATGACTTTGTCTCTTTGTTTCCGCTGCAATTCTTCGTCTGGCGTTGGCTCTCTGTCAGATTATTCTTTCAATTAAACCCCATTGTTAGGGTTTAACTGTTGACGTTTTTCCGACGTTCGTTCTCCATCTGAAGTTGGTTACTTGTCAGATTTACAGTTGTTTTTCACGAAGCTGGTTTGTTCTCAGTTCAAGGTTCGTGTTCTAAGGAATAACAGCCACCATCGGGTTCTAGCCTTTCCTAGACCAGGACCGCCGTCGTCGGCCCTAAGACTGCCGTCGACCCCCAGAAACCGTCGTCGTGCCTTGGCTGTCGTCTCCGCCCGGAAGACGTCGTCCTGTTCAATCCGAAGTCCGCCCTGGTCCGCATCAGTCCAGACGCAGCCGACGCTGTCCAGTTGACCCAGAAGACGTCGCATCTCCGTCGTCGTCTCGACCCAGAAGTGACGACGCAGACGACGCAGCCTTCTTCGACCCGGTTCTGTTTCTTGCTCAACCCAACTCGGTTCGTCTGTTGTGACCCGACCCGGTTTCAGTTGCTGTTGATTAGCAGTGCAAGTGCACCCAAAGCAGGTTTTCTCATCCTTGCTTTATTGTTGTCGCTGCATAAACTAATGATTTGACATTTGTGTTACAATAGGTTCTGGAGAAGAAAGTTCTCAGGTCAATGATGTTCAGAAGTTTGAAGTATCAGTCAAGAATTCTCAAAGTGGTTCCTTTGGGGGGACCAAACTCAATGGAACCAATTTCTGAAAATGGAAGAAAATCATGACCGCTCATTTCTGAGGGGTGCACAAGATGGGACATGTAACTGGGGTGATTGAGGTCCCTAGTGCAAGTAATGTTGTTTCTTACACTAAGTGGGAAGATGATGATGGTCTTGTGATGTTAGTCTTGTACAAGGCCATGAATGAGGAAATAGTTGACATGGTGGAGCAATGTGATACTGCGCAGGCAATTTGGAAGACATTGGGAGATTTATATACTAATGAGTCTAATTTCATACAGGTTCATGAGTTGATGTGTACTGCTGCAGCAATGCAACAGAATGGGCAGCCAGTGGCGCAGTATTTCACCAAGCTGAAGAACATTTGGGCTGAAATTGATGTGAAGCGTCCTTGCAAGATCAAGAATCAAGAGGATCTTGTTTGGTACCTGAAGGAAAAGGAGCTTGAGCGAGTTCATCACTTCCTGAGAGGCCTTGATGCAAAACATAACAGTGACAAAGGAGAGCTGCTCAGAATGACAGAACCTCCTAACTTGACTACAACTTTCACATATATCCGTACGGATGAGTCTCAGCAGGACAGCCATACTCAAGCACAACTTGAAGTCTCCAGTCTCACTATTCAGGCAAGAGCACCAGCACCACTCCTTCAGCAATCAAGTTCCGTTCCACTCCACAAGCAAGGACCACCACCAGGCTTTGGGAATCAACCTCGTTCTCCTTGCTCTTATTGCAATGGTGACCATGCTCGTGAATCTTGTTGGAAGTTGTACCCGCATCTTAGGCCTAAAAGGCTTACATATCATCCCAAGGTGAAAGCAGCTATCCAGTTGGTCCAGGAACTAGACATTTATGGTGTGGTCGTATGTGACCATCAAACAGCAGGAGATGACACACCCTCAGCATCTGTCGCTGGTCGTGGCAAGATAGGTATGGCCTTAAATACTTCTAACTTTGTTGGTGGTGATACATGGATTATTGATTCAGGTGCTTCCGATCATATGACTTATGACAAATCTTATTTTATTGAATTATCATCTCCAACCGTACCTTATGTTACTAATGCTAATAGTGAGGCATTCCCTGTGTTAGGAAAGGGGTCAGTTCGTATCACTCCCACAATAGTGCTAAAAAATGTGCTATATGTACCTGCTTTATCCCATCATTTGATATCTGTCCCACAGTTGAATGTTGAATCCAAATGCTCTGTGACCTTTTTTCCTATGTATGTGATTTTTCAGGATCTTCTCACTGGGGAGTTACTAGGTCGGGGGTATCTGAGGGGCAGGTTGTTTCATCTGGACCAGACGTACGTAGAGGAGAAACCAGGAGCACAGTCCCGGGCGGCTTTAATGTCCAATTCTAACAAGCTAAGTGAAGTTTGGTTATTGCACCGTTGCTTAGGGCATCCATCTTTTAGTGTTATGAAAAAATCCATGCCTTTTTTGTTTATTGGTGTGGATGAGTCAGTCTTACATTGTGAAACCTGTGTTTTGGGCAAGAGTCATCGCTCAACTTATTCATCTCGTATTCCTTTTGAATTAATTCATTCTGATGTTTGGGGACCTTCAAAGGACTCCACTGTGTCTAGTATGCGATACTATGTGTCATTTATTGATGATTGTACACGTCTTACTTGGGTTGTTCTTCTTAAAACTAAGGATGAGGTTTTTCCGGCTTTTCAAGCCTTCCTTTCTGAAGTCCAAACACAGTACAATACGAAAGTTAGAATTCTTCGCTTTGATAATGGGGGGATATGTTAATCGTGTCTTTCAGTCTTTCTTACAAACACATGGGATTATCCACCAGAAAACGTGTCCTTACACACCTGAACAGAATGGGGTATCCGAAAGGAAAAATTGTCATTTACTTGATATGGATCGTTGTATTTTCTTTAGTGCCCATTGTCCCAAGAATCTATGGGGTGATGCTATCTCTGCATCTACCCATCTTATTAATCGTCTTCCTTATACTGTCCTCCAGGGAAAAGTACCATTTGAGGTACTAGCTAGCTTCTTATGTCTCTTTATCTTCCTTTCATAATCTCCCAGCTCGTGTTTTTGGTTGTGTTGCATTTGTTCATATCCCAAAGAGTCAAAGGTCAAGTAAATTGGATGCCCGGGCGATTAAGTACGTGTTTGTTGGCTATGGGGGCCATCAGAAAGGGTACGAGTGCTATCATCCACATACTAAGAAGTATTATGTCACTATGGATGTTACTTTCTTTGAGGATATGAGCTATTACACCTCTTCTGATACTGCTCTTTAGGGGGATAACTCATATTTTGAAGAGCTGTATCATAGAGATGGGGAGACAGGTCATTCAGTTGAGGTTACAGATACATCAGAGGTTCAGGGACAAGAAGATGACAGATAGGCACCACCAGATGATTCTGGTATAATTGCTCCAGAGATTCAAAAGTCAGACACTGAAAGCGTTACTGCCTCTCCTTCCTTGCCTGATGTTACTAATACCCCTGACTCATGTCTCCCTGGTACAGAAGATCTTCCATCTGAGGTTAGTAATTTATTAGGGTTGATACTAGTGATGCTAATAGTAGACAATATGTGTTACCAAATAGGTCTACTCGGGGTAAACAAGAAAAAAAGTATGAACCTACCCTTCAAGCCAAAGCTAAGTATCATGTGGCAAATTTTATGTCTACCAAGAGATTGTCTAAGTCATATGAATCATTTGTGAATCAAATATATGTTGTATCAGTATCTAACAAAATTCAGGATGCATTGAGAGATCCAAAATGGAAGAAAGCAATGGATGAGGAGATGGAAGCATTACAAAAGAACAATACTTAGGAGCTTGTATCTCCACCACATGGAAAGAAGGCTGTGGGATGTCGCTGGGTGTTTACAGTGAAGCATAATCCAGATGGGTCAGTAAGTCGATATAAAGCACGTCTGGTAGCAAAGGGATTCACCCAGACATATGGCATTGACTATGATGAGACATTTGCACCAGTTGCAAAGATGAACACTATTCGGGTATTGCTCTCTCTTGCTGCTAACTTAAATTGGCCTCTTAAACAGTGTGATGTAAATAATGTTTTTCTTCATGGAGAACTTATAGAGGAAGTGTATATGGATCTTCCACCTGGATATAAAACTGCTCATTCTGGTAACTTTGTGTGCAAATTGAGAAAATCTTTGTATGGTCTTAAACAATCACCTTGTGCTTGGTTTGGAAGGTTTTCACAGTTCATGAGGAAGATTGGTTATAAGCAGAGTAACTCAGACCACACGTTGTTTCTCAGACATCAACAAGGGAAGGTAACAACTCTGATCATATATGTTGATGATATGGTTATTACTGGTAGTGATACTGTTGAGATGGATAGATTGTAAAAACAGCTAGCCACATAGTTTGAGATGAAGGACCTAGGTACACTCAAGTACTTCTTGGGCATTGAGGTAGCCAGGGGGAGTGAAGGCATCTATCTGTGTCAGAGGAAGTATATACTTGATCTATTAACAGAGACATGTATGTTGGATTGTACCCCAATTGATACTCCTATTGAGCAGAATCACCGATTAGCAGAGTATCCTAATCACGTACCTACCAACAAGTCTCGATATCAGAAGTTAGTTGGACGTCTGATTTATTTAGCACACACCAGACCTGATGTTGCATACGCAGTAAGTGTGGTGAGCCAATTCATGCATAATCCCAATGTAGATCACATGGATGCTGTTGTAAGGATTTTGAGGTACTTGAAGTCCGCTCCAAGGAGAGGAGTAATGTTTTCTAGGCACAACAATATTCTTGAGGTATACGGTTTTACAGATGCAGACTGGGCTAGAAATATTACAGAACGAAGGTCTACATCAGGATACTTTACCTTTGTGGGAGGTAATCTTGTTACTTGGAAGAGTAAGAAGCAAAAGGTTGTGGCCCGGTCTAGTGCTGAAGCAGAATATAGAGGTATGGCTCATGGAGTGTGCGAGTTGTTGTGGCTGAGGAATGTGTTACGAGATTTGGGTGTTAAACCCAAGTGTGCTATGCAGTTGTATTGTGACAACAAGGCAACTATCGATATCTCACAGAATCCTGTGCAACATGATTGTACTAAGCATGTGGAAGTTGATCGTCACTTTATAAAGGAGAAGCTAGATGCTAAAATGATTAACTTTCCTTTTGTCCCTACAGAAGAGCAACTTGCAGATATACTCACAAAAAGAGTTTCTAAGAAGACCTTTTATGACTCACTTAGCAAGTTGGGCATGGTTGATGTATATGCGTCAACTTGAGAGGGAGTGTTAGCGTGAGTCATGAAGTCAGTTTAGGAATGTAAATTAATTTGTTATTGCTTTCCTATTCTATATGTGTAGTACATGTAGTACATAGGTCTTGTATCTCTATATATAGCCTCTTCTGTGAGATGAAATATATATCAGAAAATTCATTCTCCAAACCTCGTTATATTTGACTTGTTAGCATGAGTCATGAAGTCAGTTTAGGAATGTAAATTAATTTGTTATTGTTTTCTTATTCTATATGTGTAGTATGTGTAGTACATAGTACGTAGGTCTTATATTTCTATATATAGCCTTTTCTGTGAGATGAAATATATATCAGAAAATTCATTCTCCAAACCTCGTTATATTTGACTAGCTGATGGGAATTGCTATATATAAGTCTCTTACCAATAGTTAGCACTTCTGGTATCTACTTTTTCTGTTCTTCTTTACTCTCTGGTAAGAAGCTATGCTAATCAACCTAATTGAGTGTAACAACTTTTGGCCCTTTGAGGTAGATCTCTTGGATTCTAGCTAGTCTCTCAAGATTCCTAGCTTCCTGAACTTTTGAAAAAGAAAGAAAGCATCCACAATTTCACATCTAGTCTAGCACTCTACCAAGACTACTCTCTTTTATTGACAAGTTTTAGACCATATTGTTTTAAGCTCACCTTGTGCATAACCACTTATTACTTGAGTTTTTCCGCCATTGATGAATTTTCTCATCAATGATACACAGGAAAAGCCTAGGAAGTGAGAAACCTCACCTCTCAGATGATGAAAGCAGTATGGGAATTTCTAACATCCAATGCCAGAAGGAAAAACAAAGTAATTATTTTACCCTCAACTACATCAGATTGAAAGTCTAATGAAGAGGATGAGTCGACTGGATCTGATTTGTGTTGCTCCTTACAGAACCTACAGCTTAAATGTGAGGTAAATGCTCTCTATCACTATAATTAGATGTTCTCCCCATATTTGGTTTCATCACTCTTTTGTGATCCTAACATGCTCATACTAAAACACAATCATGGTTATGAGGATGTATTGTTAGGCCTACCTAGAGATAAGCTCCTTGCTTTTCCTCAAGGTATGGATAGAGTTACCTCTGAGCTCAAGCTGTCATCATAAGAATCAATCCATAAATAATAATAAAACACTATATATAAACACTAGAAACTGTTCAGAAATATAAACATCAGTTCCTTACGTTTGGTTTCTGTAAACCTCAGAGGGGATCTAACGTTTGGTTTCTGTAAACCTCAGAGGGGATCTAACTCATTAGTACTGTTCAAAATACAATGAAAATTAAAATACTTTTGATACAAATACAAGGGAAAAATGTATGAACATATTGTTTCAAGTACAAGGCCACCTAAAGCTAGCTCCTACTCCATGTCAAACCTGCAGTAATGGAACAATTCCGTGGGCATATATGTAATCAACCTTGGTCTTTGTCTTAAGAAGACCATACATTATTTAGGCAGATCAGGATAATGAGAGAGGGGTTAATGGAAGATATGCAGGCTGTAGAGAAATAGCTGGATTTCGATGACCAGGAACCGGGACCTGGATTGCGGCTTCTTCCGCAGCGCTCATGAAAAACTTGTAAACAGAGGTAACGAACCTCACAAGGGTAGTCATGGGTGTCATCTTTGCCTGTTTCTAAGGACTTCTTCAGTACTTTTTGAGAGAGTTGATTTAATTTGCAGTAGTATTTGTTATCACAATCCTAGAGTAGTGCAGTAGTACTTTTATAGAACACAAACCCTTAACCTAATAGGACTAGTGAAATAATAAACGATAAAGTATACATAAATCCTAATATAACAAGAACAACGGAGCAAGCAGTCTGATTAACAATAGGAAACAGTTTCGGAAAAACGAGAAGCAAGCTGCATGCACCAAAGTCGAATTGGGATTTTCCTTCCTTGCCTGTATCAATTTGCTATGTTGTTTCCATCACTTCATTTGATCACAGATACTTGTATGGTACTCAATGCCTTCTAAAACATTCAAATACCCTTTCGGAGATATGCTCCTAATGTGGATTGAGGCCGGTATAATCAAATGCATGCTTGCTGATGATTGAGGATGGTGATGAAGGATGAACTTGGAGTAAATGGACAAATGGTGTACAATTGACATTGATGTGGCATTGCAGCAATGACTTGATCTGTCAGTCCAATACATGCATGTGGTCCTCAGATTCCCATAGTGAAAAGATGGTGAGGAATGGTTATACATGAGATGTAGTACTCAGTCACTATGCAAGCTTTCTTTTTGTTTCTCAAGCTTGAAACTCTCCTCCCCTAATATCCTTTGATAAAAAGAAATATGACAATAGTTTCTAACAACCTCACTATGAGGATGTAAACTTTACCAGTGCTCAAAAACAAATGACAAGTGCATATCACAGTTATGAAAACAGAGATCTTGATAATTTGAGCTGCTCCAATAGTGATCAAATTAGCATCAACAGGAAATGGTGGAGTGCCAAACGCTACATAAGGCTTGCGAGATGAGGGTATACAAAACCAGAAACCAAGGGAGAGGGGCGAAGGGGGGTTCCATGTCTGAGATTGTGGAATGTAGGACGAGGCCAAGACGGGGTCAAGAGAAAACGAATTTGGGTAAGAAAGAATAAGATAACAGTGGTAATGGGTGCCATGCATATATTTGATATCTCTAGCTCCTCTTTGGTTGTTGCCGAGGACAATCTGGAGTTAACTAGATTTGCAGTAGTGCTTGATATCTCTGAAGTTAGAACTTAAGAATCTCACACCAAACCATTACAACATTGCTTAGCTTATACATTTAAATACAAGCAGGTCTACTAATTAATGTACATGAAAACTATGAGGTGTGGAAAGATTGAATGTGAGAGATAACGAGGGGGACTGCTTACTGATATAACATGTTATCAATGAATATGGTCAAGAATGATATAACATGTTTAACATTACACCTCAAGAACCATATATGATCATTTGGCCTAGCTAGCAGTTAACTAGAAGGTGGCTAGGCTACTACCTCTTTGCTTTTTGATATCATTGTGCTTAAAGGGACACAGTAGTTGCACCTAAACTCAAGACTAATAACTGAGAACACAAAAGTCTTTAAGAAAATTAAGTGATTTCCGTAGTCGTCATAAAAAGAGTGTAACTTTAGCCCGATCATTATAAGACATGTTACATGTAAAGGGACTGAAAATACTGATATGCATATAACAGTTTGTTAAAAGTAATTTTCTGATCCAATCAAGCAAGAGAGGGTAGTAGCTATCCCGTCCACAATCTTGTATAGAATGTAATAACTAGCTAGTTAGTGTTAGACAAACTTATATAAGCAGGAGAGGGTAATCAAATCATTTATTGCTTGAATCAGAAATCCACCTGCAGATGTAAGCATAATCTTTCCAGATAGTGAAGATTTCATGACTTGAAGATGAGATAGCAGCATATTACAGAAGGTTTAGTACAAGACCCCAAGGGTGTACACAGAAGTAGTACCCAAGGGCGGTATTTGGATGATGGCATCTGAACCGAAGTTGTGGAATGTAGATCTGTACAATTGGGGTGCCAAGAGAAAATGAATCTCAGAAAAAATGAAGCAGAGAATGGTAGTAATGGGTGCCATGTACATATATGTATATCACCCTTTTAACTATTCTAAATACTAAACTACCAATGTGTGTGTGAGAGAGAGAGAGAGAGAGAGAGAGAGAGAGAGATTGGCAGTACTTGAGTTTAAGTTCAAGCTCTTCTTTGCTTCAGTGAGTTTTTATAAGGTTGGAGGAGTGGTTGCTTGGCAGTGAAAGATAATTAGATGCCACTTTGCCATTAGAAGCAATGACAGAAAGAGTCGTGCAAACCGCTTTGCTCCTTTTCTTTTTGTAGGTACAATTTGCTCTTCTTAATTTGCACCATTGCTTGTACCAAAATGATGTAATAAAAGAGCAGAAATCAAGGGTGATGTAAACTTGTGAAGGCAGATGTTTCCAGAAGTTTTTATTTACCTTAGACTAACGATATTAAACCATAACTGATGGAGTTCTACCTTTAACCACTGTTTGAGTAGCACTTACCGAGTTGCTGGTAACTACTTTGTTGCTTACAACTACTTTGTTACTTTATAAAGCTACCTTAGCTAGTAGCTTGGCCAGGGAGAATGGTGTTGCAGATCAGTCCTAAGGTTTAATCAATATCAGGCTACGCATGCCAAGAGAAGGGAAATTTATGATATGAATATTTGTGGGGGGGGGGGGGGGGGGGGTGGGTAGTTGCTTTAGCTAGTATGCCGTCAAGAGAATTTACCTACATCTGAGATGAATGTATAAGGTTGTTGGCAATCCTTATATAGAACAAAACACAACCTATGAAGCCTAAAGCAATTGAGAGATTGATCTTGCACATCTGAAGAACAAGTTGAAGAAGTAGAAGAACCAACATGATCTCATGGAACTCAGGTAAAATCATGCATATGCATATCACTGTTTTTCACAGAGGTTAGCAGCCCTGCTTGCTATCCTAGTTCTGAATCCTTCGTCTGTCCGGTTTGTTTTCAAAGAATCTGTTATATTAGTTTAATAGATCATTGCTATCTTTCAAATTCGAATGGACAATTGGGTTGAGGGAAGTGCCTTGGCACTTAAACCAGTCTAAGGGTTGAGATATTTTGCTATGCCAACCCGTGACCAAATGGTTTGATGCTCAAGACTCCAACTTGGATTCTATGATACGGTATCCTATGCAACAGCTGGTCACTGTGTGATTCAAAGACTAGTCACTTTTGACTGTGACAAAGTCCATTGATGGACTGAGTAAGAGGGTATGAACCCTCTTTGCTCCCTGCTTTGAATCATTCATGTTTTAGGAAAGGTTTCTTTGTCTTATTGAGATTGCTCTTGTCATCTCTTTCTTTGGTTACATCACTCTCAGCATTATAACCAAAGACTACTGTCCAAAACCTTTCTGAAGCAAGTTGACAGCTTGACTTGCGTCATCCTTTTGATGTCTTTATCTCAACCCATGACCCATGTTTTAGCTCTTAGGCTCTAGCTGTGGTTTTCTGTGTTTGTGATACACAAACCAATATTTGCAGCTGTCTTTTGTTTGATATCAAAGAAAAGTGGTTTGCTAAACCATTGTGGTATTATGCTTTTGGGAAAAAGTTTGCAAAACCTTTGTCTCTTGCTTTTAAATCAAACATTGTTTAAGATTGTTTAGTTTATTTCTTTCTTGGCCTAGGACAGCTGCATATGACCTCTTACTTTCAAAGTTTGGCTAAGGACAAAAGTCCAAAACTTCTTCCTTGCTTTGGCCCTCGTGTCTGCCCTCTTGTGGCACCTATTTGGCTTGTGTCTCTCTATTGTTAGAGCACTCCATCAGCCTATATATATTCAGCAAAGCTACCTTTGTTCGGTGGTTGTCAAAATGTAGTTTTTACATTTGCATTGTTGGGTTTTGTTTTCCTTTGCATTGTTCATTAGTCTCTAAGTCTTCTTTTTGTGATTATAAACCTTAGAGCTAAACAAAACTTTTTCTCATAAAATCATTGTATTCTGCATACCATGAGATCAGTTGGTAGTGCAGCAATCCAATAAGTATTCATGAAAGAAGCAGCTGAGGATAGCTGAGTTCTAATGTATCCCGCTGAGGTAGCTGGGTTCATGAAAGAATCAGTTTAGGATAGCTGAGTTTCTGAGAGTGAAACTTCTGAGAAGCATTCAAGGTTGAATCTGCTAGTGGTTAGTTGAATTCACGAACAAGGCTTCTAAAAGTACTTCATGTTGTAAGAACTTAGAAACAAGAGAGGGAATAGGTCTAGACTAGTTTGGGACTATGAAGGATATCACTGTGGTAGTGTATCACTAGAACTATTATTCTTATAAGAAGTTACTTCAACTTAGTGAGTGAAACTTCTGAGAAGTGTTCTAGAAGAATCAGTTAAGTGATAGCTGAATTTTAAGTTGAAACTTCTTATACCTTCATGTGTAGCCACTTAGAGACAAGAGAGGTAAATCTAGACTATTTTGAGACTAGGTAGGATAGCACGTCGTTGCTGTATCCTATATTGTAATCTTGTAAGGAGTAAGGTACTCAAAAACAAGAGAGAAAGTATAAATCTAGACTAGTGGGTAGTTTAGGCAAGATAGCAAGTCGTTCATGTATCCCTAGACTATAATCTTGTAAGAAGTGAGTTTTACATAGTGGAAATGTTTGTCCCTCAAGAGTTAGGGGCACACAATTTTTCTCCCTGGTTGCAAGGTTTCTGATAGTAAAAAAACATTTTGGTGTTCATTGTTATTTTACTGCAACTTTTATTTATTGTCATTGTGTATTTGTTATTCAGGATAGCTACAACTCTTGCTATCCCTGAGAACGAATTTATACCAAAAAAGTTGTTAATGGCATATTCCCCCCTCCTCTAGGACCTTTACGAGATCTCAAGCTTGTAACTCTCCTCCCCTAATATCCTTCGATAAAAAGAAACATAACAATAGTTTCTATCAACCTCAATACGAGGATGTAAACTTTGCCGATGCTTCATCAATCTCTAACCATGTGGAACTTTGAGCTAGCAGCTTATGGAGTGCCGAACACTACATAAGGCTTGCGAGGTGAGGGTGTACAAAACCAGAAACCAAGGGAGAGGGGCGAAATGGGATTCCATGTCTGAGATTGTGGAATGTGGGACGAGGCCAAGACGGGGTCAAAAGAAAACGAATTTGAGCAAGAAAGAATAAGATAACAGTGGTAATGGGTGCCATGCATTTATTGGATATCTCTAGCTCCTCTTCGGATGTTTCTGAGGGCAATCCGGAGTTAACTGGAATTGAAGTAGTGCTTGATATCTCTAAAGCTAGAACATATAATCACACTCCAATCATCACAGCATTGCTTAGCTTATACATCCAAATACAAGCAGGTCTACTAATAAATGTACATGAACACTGAGGTGTGGAAAGACTGAATGTGATCAGAGAGAACGAGGGGGACTGCTTACCGATCTAACATGTTGACAATGAATATGGTCAAAACAAATTTTCGAAAACAATTGATATTACACCTCAAGAACTATATATGATCATTCGGAAGAAGAAAGGTTAAACCACAAAGATCTAACCTCCTTTGGACTCCTGAAAGTATTTTGCATGTGACAGTTTCCTTCCTGGGTAGTACAGCTCTGACCTGGTCTCCTGTTACAGCAATTCTAATCAGTAATCAAACTCATGAAAAGGTCTGCATCAAAATAAATCAGACACCAATAACTATAAAGGAAGCTTCTTCAACATAATTCTGGGAAGCAAATTTAAAATATACCAAACATATGCATATATCCAAGGAGGAACATTGTCTCAGAATACAATGGACATTCATAAGGACATACCGCCAGAAATCCTTAAAATGAACATGAAATGGGGAATATCAAGCATACAAGTGCCAAAATGCAAACTAGGAGAGGAATCCAACTACCCTTGAATTTCAAAATGAACATGAAAAGAAAACCCCTATAACAAAATACCTTCTGTCGAGATCCGGTTGCAAATCAGCTTCAGACAAGGGTCTCCAAGGAGGAACTCCATCAATTACACAACCAACACCACCACCATGGGACTCTCCATAAGTTGTACCACGAAAGTAATTCCCAAAAGTACTCCCAGCTGCCTGCACCTCTGAAATCCATCAGAAAACGTTTCAGACACTGTAAAGTCTTAACTCCTGCCTAACTATAATCCCTTACAACCACTCTCCTATCCACTTTCAATCTTCAATTAGAACTAAACGTAATGTTCACGTTATCTGCAGGCACTCAATCTTCAAAACCTCAATATGTTTGCATAATCTAGTCACAAACACACGACAATACCATTGACTTATCATTTTCCAGACAAAAGTTCACAACTTTGTGGACTAAACAAGTAAAGATTCATGCTTTTGATACCAAAATTCCACTTGAACACACATTGCACTAGAAACAACTCCACAACTTACAAAACCCATAAACAACATCCCATTCAATAAAATTCTAACACAAAATGCAAAGAACCAAACTCTACACACACAGCATCATACTTATTCAACTAAACTTCAGAATGTTTTGATACAAAAACAACAAGTGTTACTCGATTATCTACTCTATTTTCCTCAGCTCAACACCTATCTAAATGCAAGAACATTTCAACCGCGACACCACCACAAAGCCAAGATAAAAAGCACCAAGCACAAAACAAAGGCGGAAAACACCACCAATTTGACCGTCGATATTTTCTGCAGTATATTGCCGGCGGCGGAAGATGTTGGTCCAGACGCACCGTAAGGACGTGGTAAAGTGTGTGGATAGTATCCATTTGTCATTGTTCCCGGCGCGGATGGATCATCTGATGCTACAGTAGGGGAAGGAGGTGTGTCTCCCTCTGGCGGTATGTCACCCATAGTGGCACAAGCAAGAGCCTTAGTAACGCTAGTAATTCTCGGCTGCACATTATAACACTCGGAAGTAATTTTTTCTTTCTCGTCTCCATTGTACGTGAGGTCAATATCGGACAGCTCCACATTCCGGCACGGTGCGCTGTGACTACAATCGAGTTTGACGGCGACGGGTGACGAAGACGAACCCTTAATATTCTTGAAACTTACATCACTAATCTGGACTTTGGATGGAAAGAGGTTTTACAAATGGCTCATATTCTTTCTAACCATTCTACTTCTCTAAATTTGTTGGTAAGATTGGATTTATTTCAAATCCATTCATTTGTTTGGTTTGAAGGATTAGAACGGGAACAGATAAGTAAAAGAAGCATCCATATGTGAAAAACATAACATGTAAAAACACTATCGATAACCAATCTCGTGACGTCAAGCGGACTCCCATGCTAGTCAGTGTCACGCGCCTAAAATCCAAATCATGTGGAATTCCAGTCGACGGAATCCAGGAAGCGCCATCTATAAACTGCCGTACCGTAAACTGAGCCGCGCCAATGGAGTCATGTAAAACATCAAACCCGCTCCACGTAACTCTCTTGCTCATGTCTGCACCAGGGCCTCTGTTGGCGTACTCAACGTACTCAACCTACTGGATCTATAAAACTATGTAGGTAACTCTCCATAATGACTGTGGTAGAGTAATTCGACCACGGTCTCCCTAGATACACCTTGACTCGCTAAGCTCTTTGGTCGCACTAATCACACAGTTGTGGATAACTATGCCACTAAGGCATGTGGGGTCTCGGTTTTGGGCAATAATAACCCAAAGTCGGTAGTCTACCATATATATAGCAATTCTGTAAAACTACCCTAGCATGCCCAAAAATAAAATCTACTGTACCGTAGATCTCGCACTCTCTGAAGAACTGAACACCATCTTGCGTGTATAAGGTGTCCTGGAAGCCGGCGATCCTACATCTGTAGAATGCGGTACGGTAAGAACTGCTTCGGACTGCAACGGCTTGCCCTGCTTCCGGCCAGGCGCTGTTCTCGAACGTGATCCCCGTAGCCAAGAAGTCGTCTCCCTCGATCACTATTTAAGGGAATATAAATAAGAATTAAAATCAGCATTCTAAAACACATAAAAATTGGAATTATAATCAATCAGTGTACCTTATTACCTAAAGTTAGTGCGAACTCCTCCGACATTGCTTCGGTTGCCAGTGACCACTGTGGAATTAACTCCATCACCGATAAAGACCACATAATTCAGCTTCTTTTTTCCCACATTCATGATAGTCGCATATTTGTGCGACTTTTATCATGTTAATTATTCTTATTACTTAGTTATTTTGTGATGTTTTCCTATTTTTAATTAACTTTATTTGTTTTTAGGTGTTTTGTGATAGGAGCACAAAGTGCTACGTTTATAATGTCATAAATAAAGCCGAGGAGCCCAAAAGAGAAGAAATCTTGAAGGAAAAAGAATCCATGTCATGCAAGGAAAGAAATCAGAAAATCTGCCAGAAATCGTCAGTCAACTTCGACAGAAGATTTTGATCAGCTCACAACGATCTAGAAGATGTGTCATATATCAATGGAAAGCTACAAGAGTCTACTTTCCAGAACTTTTTACAGATCGTCAATACCTATTTTGGAGAAGAAGTTATGACCATTTAAATGACCGAAGGTCAGTCTGCCCGAATTTCTGATTTGGACCAAAACTTCTGTTTTGAGGCCCAGACCACATTGGCAAGCTCATGGACGAGTTTTGAGGGTTTTATAACCCTAATCACAGCAGAGAAGAGGAAAAACGGAAGAGAGCACAGAGGAGAAGAAAAGAAAGAGAAGAAAAGAAAGAGAAAAGAGGGAGAGAAGAAAAGAGGAACCAGGGAGAATTCAACCGGTCTCTCGGCCAATCAAGTTTTTCTTCTTCACCCTTATTTCATCTTCCATGTATTCTCTGATGTTCTTAATCAAGATTATGTGTAACTAAACTCCTTAGTAGTTAGGGGCTGATCAAAGCCCTAGATATGTCTTCAATTTTGAACCCCAATTGATTTATATAATTCTAGATGAGAATTTCTTCACTGATTGTTCATTGATAATTCTATTGCATGTTTCGTTGAGTCGACACTTTGATGCATGTTTTAGGGTTTATTATCTTGAATGTGTTTATGACCGACATATCATTGCATATTCTATAAGAGATAACAAGTTCTTTGCAGGTACTTGTGTGAAGTAATTCCTTGATAATCTAAGGCTACCGACATTGACCTTAGATTCTTTGTTGCTACTCAAACGTTCTTAGATCTTCATGATTTCAGTTATTTTGATCTAGATACCGACATTTCATAGGTCAATTAATTGGGAATATAGTTAAATCGATACCGACATTTCATTTAACATGACAAGTAAGAGAACGTAATACGGTTAATGACCTAACGACATTGGCTTAACTGTGAGTGCATTCATCTTTAGTCATTGACATTTTTTTGGGGTGATTGAAGCATATCTAGTGGTGGAGAGAAGTTCCTAGCTATTGTTTCTCTCATATTTACATCCATATTCACTTTTTAATATTCTGTTTTTAGCAGTACTTCTGTTTTATCTATTTTTGTTCACCAATCAAAACAACTCCGAATACCCTCAAAATTTGTGTGGTAGTCCGCCACCGTGTCTAGTTACTGTGTATTTAATTTCATAATTTTTGGTTGAGTCTAGATTAGCTAATTAATTAGGTTTCTGCTCCTAGGTCGAGTCTGCCAGATTTCTGGTTTACGCGTCTGTTTGTGTTTCTTGTGTGTTTAAGTCTTAGTATCACCAATCCTCTGCGGGTAATGACCCCTATTTGCCGTTTACTACATTGATATAATTGATTTGATAATAGGGTATCTTTGTAGGTGCTTTTGCGCCTATCAATTCACAATCTTGTCATAAACTCCCGCCTTGATCCTGATAGTAAAACGATCAGGGTTGTCCTCCAGTACTGCGTCGACTGCATCCGTAATAGATGCAAAGTCTCCCGGCCCATCTTGGGCAACAACCTGAAAACAATAAATATTAGAATTTAACTAAAATAATTTATTATACACAAAAAATAAAAATTTAATTATTATGCGTTTAGATCAACTTTTAACTATTTTGTAAATCGAAACAAAATGTGTGACATATCTTGTATGTCAAATTCAACCATCAAAATTTTCCTTAACACCATTATCACAAAGAGAGATACAATTCCCTTTTAACCTTCTATGTCCTTGCCCTAATTTAGTTGCTCTATTGCATGCCGCAAATTGAAAGTCACTTTAGATGTTTTATGGATGAGTAACATGCTCTCAAGGATCATTTTGTTAATTAGGTAATTACCCGCCCAACAAAATGGGTAAAGGTTAAAAAGGTTTTATCTCCATGTTTCTAACCCTACAGTAAATACCCTCCACAATCTCTCTCAACTCTTTATCTCCGATCAGGGTTGTCCTCCGGTACCGCGTCGACTGCATCCATAATAGATGCAAAGTCTCCCGGCCCATCTTGGGCGACAACCTGAAAACAATAAATATTAGAATTTAACTAAAATAATTTATTATACACAAAAAATAAAAATTTAATTATTATGCGTTTAGATCAACTTTTAACTATTTTGTAAATCGAAACAAAATGTGTGACATATCTTGTATGTCAAATTCAACCATCAAAATTTTCCTTAACACCATTATCACAAAGAGAGATACAATTCCCTTTTAACCTTCTATGTCCTTGCCCTAATTTAGTTGCTCTATTGCATGCCGCAAATTGAAAGTCACTTTAGATGTTTTATGGATGGTAACATGCTCTCAAGGATCATTTTGTTAATTAGGTAATTACCCGCCCAACAAAATGGGTAAAGGTTAAAAAGGTTTTATCTCCATGTTTCTAACCCTACAGTAAATACCCTCCACAATCTCTCTCAACTCTTTATCTCCGATCAGGGTTGTCCTCCGGTACCACGTCGACTGCATCCATAATAGATGCAAAGTCTCCCGGCCCATCTTGGGCGACAACCTGAAAACAAAAAGTATTAGAATTTAACTAAAACAAAATTTTAACTATTTTGTAAATCGAAACAAAACGTGTGACATATCTTGTATGTCAAATTCAAATACCAAAAGGAGTAAATACTTGTGACACCCTGTAGTTTACACCTAAAATCAGTTTTGTCCCTCACTTTTTTTTTTTAAACTGGTATACCCCTATATTGTAAATTCTCGACTGATTTGCCCTTGTTGTCAAGTGAACCCGTTATGTAGCTGACGTGGCTAACATGTTGACACATGTATGAGACCAAGGTATTGAGATGACAATTTTACCCACAGAGCAATTCCAAACTCATTTTGAATCATCAACTTTTTCACTCTCCTCCTCTCCCTCTCCTCTGCCGCCCTTGACCACCACACCCTCCTCCTCTCCCCCCTCCCCTCCACCCCCTCTCTCTCCCAACCCGAATCCTTTTCAGAAACATCTGAACCCGACTCCGACCCATCTTCCCTCTCCCTCCCTCTCCACCACCTTGACGCCTTCTCCTTCAAAAAATCACGGGATCATCACAAGCTAGGTGGTAGCCATGGTAGCTGAGTTAGGCCTCCTCACCCGCCTCGGCTCCGTCCCATGCATCGTGGTGACGTCGCCGGAGTTGGCAAAAGAGTTCCTCAAAACCCATGAGCTCTCCTTCATAAACCGCTCTGAGACAACCGCTGTCGAAAAAATGACCTACAATGCTTCCTTTGCATTTGCTGCCGAGACTCCCAACTCTTCCACCTCCGCCTCCGCCGTGACTCCTTCCGCTTCAACTCCCTCACCTCCCTCGCCTACAACCGCACCCGAACCGGCCCACCCTCCTCCAGGTTTAGCTCCTCCATCGTCTCCGGCCTCTCCCAAGGCAATGGCGAGTACTTCACCGGCATTGGCATCGGCGTCGGCTCTCCCCCCAAATACCTCTACATGGTCCTCGACACCGGCTCCGACGTCGTCTGGCTCCAATGCGCCCCTTGTAAACGCTGCTACTCCCAAACCGACCCGGTTTTCGACATATTATGTGGTGGCCAGAAATGAAGGTTGAGTGGACTCGATTATGCGCAGAAGCGTGGCGTGAGCCGGCGGCAGATCGCTGTGAGTGGACTCGATTTGCTGCGCGATTGAGGTCTTGTTCGAGCCTCCGGTCTCATTGAGCGCCTCGATCGCCTCCATAACCATCTGTAGAGGCAAGAAAACCAAATAATTAAGCAAAATTTAAGGTCATGAATTAGGGTTTGGAGATGAACAGAAATGAAGGTTGGTTTGTTACCTTAGGGTAGTCTGGGAGGGCCGGAGGAGCTGGATTCGCCGGTGCCGGTGCCGGTGCCGGTGAGTCCTCAGTGGTGGCCATGAGAGCTCCCTCTGTAAACGAAGACTTGAGAGTCTGGGAGGAGAGTTGGGAGTGAGATGCAGAGAAGGAAATGAAAGAGAGCAAGAATTTAAAAGTCACTATAGTCGGGGGTATATTGGACATATTATGTCGATGTTGCAGGTTTCTAGCTGAGTTGGAATCGCAAGACCGATCATCTCAGCAACTTAACAGTCTTCTTTAACGGTCAATTGACGACAAGGGCAAATCAGTCGAGAATTCAAAGTATAGGGGTATACCAGTTTTAAAAAAAAAGTTAGGGACAAAACTGATTTTAGGTATAAACTACAGGGTGTCACAAGCATTTACTCCATACCAAAATGACACATTCTTCTAGCCACAGACACACCAAAATGACCAAAATCCCGTCTGGCCGCACGAGGGGAAGAAGAGGATTTTAGGAGAAGAGATGTCTGGGATTAGGAAGAGAAAGCACACACCCTTTAAAAATGATGAAGAGATACGAAATAACCTCAACCGTAATGATTTAAAGTGGCCTGATGAACGGGACTGGAACAATAACCCTACTGGACACCTACTGTTTGAACTTAGATGACCATTGAAATGTGTTAGGAAAATTCTATAAAAAAAAGAAGAAGAAGGAACACACAAACAACAACAAACCAAAGAGGCTAGCTAGGAGATTTACCACTTCATTGGAAGCCGAGTGAGTGAGAGAGAGAAGCATGAGAACAAGCATGACTACAAGTGCATCATTCATCTTCATCTTCATCAAACTTTGTTAACAGATGGTTTGCTGAAGGGTTTCTCTAGGCATGGAAGCAAGCTTTTGATTCATTACAACAACCTACTTACCTACCTCTTCAGTTCATTAAGCTATAGCAACAGATTAGGAAACTGGAGTTTGTACTCTGTTTTCCAATTCTGTAGCAGATTAATGATGTAGCAGACTTCAGATTTTCTCCTTTTGGCTTATCTACTTCATGAACTAGCTAGGATGGGGCTTCAAACGTAATTAACTATCTACTTTATGAACTAGCTATTGAGGAAACCTATCTTTTCTAACTCTGAAACGAGGAAGAGCCTTATTTTGACGTTGGCAGCTGGATGAGTCTTTATGGGGATCGAAACTCCCAACGACGTCTTAGGTTCGTGTTCTTGTTATCTTCATTGTACTTTAAATCTTTATTCCAATCTTGTATTGTCTTTGCTGCCAAAATTTCATCATTTTTTAGAAGACCTGATACATAACAATTTAGTCCTTGAGTTTTTAATGAATTTTATCAGAGATGGAAATCCGAGAATGATAAATGGGATCTCGATCACCTCTCAGATGATGAAAGCTGTATATGAATTTCTAACATTCAATTCCAAAAACAAATCTAAGTAATTTCGTTAACCTTAGCTACATCATATTGAAACTCAAATGAAGATCGAGGATGAATAGTCGACTCGATTTGCCTTGTGTAGTTCCTTACAGCACCTACATCTTGTCACGACCGACGTTGTCATTATTTAAGGTAAGCGCCTGAAGTAGGCACATTTCATGAAGCCAACTTCAGAGTTCAGATGAATAGAACGACCTTGTATCAACCACATACTGGTTGTTGTATGATTGAACATTGTTCTTTGACGTCATAGCTGCTGAACTGAACCAACTCTTTCATGAGAAACTTCCAAGAAGCCAAGAAACCAACTCTACAAAATGTGATGTGAAAAAGCTAATGAGTTTCGCTGCTCAGGATGCCAACTTTAGACACGATTTACGCCATGCCCGGATGATTTTTTTGATCAGCTCTTGAGCTGAAAATGTAGCAAAAAATATATACTTGAATATATGGTAGAGCGAACAGAAAAAAGAACCTTGGAAGATGGCGTGAATTGTCTCACAAAATAGCTGCAAGAAAGCCATTTTCTGAAATTTCCAGCTTTTGCTTATTAATTGGCTGACTTCTTGAGCTTGTATCTTGACCTTCCCATGGTTGATATGGATGAATCTTGATTCCAAAATGTTCTATGAAATCACATGTAGATAAATAAACCAATACCTCAGTGATAGGTGATGAAGAAACAAAGCCACAAAAACCCAATGTAGTTCAGTTTCTGGAAAAAGGCTGTTTCAAGGTGTCCAATTCTGGAGCTCATAACTCATGCTTAAAAGAAGAGAATGGAATGATTCTTTTACAGAGTTGTAGTCGCATATCATGGCTCAAAAATGGTGTAGGGAGAAAAGAAATTGAATCCTTGCAAGGAGGCACGAATGAGCCACGAAAATGCCTCAGAGGAAGCCAACTTTGAAAACTTCCAGATTTTCTCATTGCAGGGGCAGACTTGCATGATGACTTCCATGACCTTCCCTTATGTCTTCTGAGAAATATAACAGCTGAAATTGAACCTTGTCATTAGTAGTACATATTTGAAGCCATGGATGTTTGATTTGGACTTCTACAAAGTGTGGAGCTGCTCGGTAAAGTGTCCTCAAGAACCAATGTTTCTTGACAACTGATGCCGTTAATAAACCTAATAGGCAAGTCGAATGTCCCGGAAAACATGAGATAAAGATTAAAACCGCAGAGATCGGTTTCGAAGAATGAAAAAAGAAAAATCAAAACTCGAAAAGTTTCGAAAATTTGCCATAGGAATTGGCAAAATGTGTAGTGTATAGTGTATCCCCCGAGTTTAATTGGGTGTGGCGAATGGAAACCACTGTTCGGGTCGGATTTTTAGGCCCTTCGAACAACCGTCTGATGCGAGGGTGCCAACATTAAGGAAGTGTGTTTGTCTTGATCTTGTCTTGTTTGCGCGCTCATCTTGACTTCTCTTCAAACAGATGTGAGCAAGAACGGTTAGTCTTGCTGCCAAGTTCTTCACAATAACTTAGGATGGCTCCTGAGGATTTACTTTAGTAACAAAAACAATAAAAAGTAAAGGGATATTTGCTAGAGAGGTGAATCTCTAACAATGATGCACTGGTGCTCGGGATGAGGCTTTATGGATTGGGGGTGGACTTTTTGCTCGGGACGAAGCTAATGAGTGAAGCGGGGATTTGCTCGAGATGAGGCTTGGTGGTGTTCCCTGGAGAGGTTTTTTTGGTAGATTTGGTGCTCCTGGGGAGGCGTCCAATTTGCAGTGATGCAATTTTGTTGAAATTGTCGGGGGGGGGGGGGGGGGGGGGGGTGGGTCTAATCCGCTTAGAACATCTTATATAGAGAATAGGTTCGCGAATAACTTGTATACTAAGATAAATTTTCCACCAGTAATTACCCAATGGGAAAGAAATATATTTACTGAATTGAACTGCATGTATCGGTTCACGTATCAGACTAGATACAAAGTCTAGGTAAAGATATTTACCTCAATATATGATTCTCGGAGATCTTCTAGACGTGGATATCTTCAAATATAACTAAGGCAAGGAAACCTTAATTGATTAGATAGCACCGTGAGTCCTCTAAGCAATATTAATTACCCTTGAAATGTCTTCTGGACTTGTACTCCTACAATCCAACTAAGGATAGTAATCTTCTTATTGCAAAAAAGTTGGACCTGCATTCCTTGGACGAGTACTAGTCATATCATTCATATAAGAAATGTAATCCTTAATTATGACAAAGATCATGCACAGCTAGACTTCTTCCTAACAATTAAAGAATCAAAAGTGATTAAACCCTTCTTTGTACGTCGGTAACTCATCTACATGACGTCCAGATTCCTCCTCCTTGTGAGATATTCCATGAATAGTTCAATCTTAATAACCAAACAATCCTCCATCAATTACCGATCCATGATATATCGATAATAACCAGGATTTACACCAAGATATCTTAACCTCCAAGATAGGCTTGATTTAGCCTTGTTAGCGAATATCTCCAAAGATACTCGATCATATAGAGTAATTAACCATATAGAGTTGTTATTGTAATTTATATTATGATTTCATCTCTATATAAGAGAGAGTTCTCACATCAATGATAGACAACATATTCTCTCATTCTAAGTGTCGTTCCTCTCCTCTCTTAATCTCATGTATTTTATGTTTTACAACACAAATGACGGTTTATGTAATCATCACAGAGGTTCTTACCAAAATTTAAAAAAAAAAAAAAACCATCACATAGTTGATTTAACTAGATCACACTTCAAATATTACTAGTGATTTTTGGAAGAAGATCTAGCGAAGGGTCAATCCTACTACAACAAAGATACAAACTTGGCGTGTGTGCAACGATATTCTTCAACCTTTGGAGCTCTTGCAACTAAACATGTCTCAAGCTTGTGTTTTACATGAAGAGGGCTATTCTTCACTTAAGTCTCGTAATTGCCTATTTACCGGAGCAGCTGAAACTATTTCTTTGTAATTCTTCTATTTTCAACAACATACTCAAAATTTAAGTTTTTACTATATGTATGTCTAACAGTAACTGAACCTGGGTGTACATTATACATAGAAAATGGAGTCAACATACTATTACCTTGTATACAAAAGATAGCTCTCAGGCTCTCAGAAATTGAATTAATGAATTTCAACTACAAGTTACAAATGCATTCACCTTGATGAGATTTATAAGCTACTAACTTCTTGAGCTCCTGTACTCTCATTGTCTTGTAACAATCTAGATATCAAAGCAGTGTCTTTCTGATGTACAATGTATCTCGCCCGAACAGACAGATGCATCTACGGGTCACTATCTATACAAATTTTGAAGATTTTGCCCTATTGATTTGCAAGATTATGTTCCATATGTTGCTTTGTGTACCTCTAGCTGTAGTAGAATTTGGCCTTATTGAGGTTTTTGTTCAGAACATATTCTTCAGAAATGTGCCTCGTGTTGCAACATAGATATTAGTCATATTACCCTAACCACCATGATTTCAATTCCTGGATAGAAATTATCAATCCAAATTGACCCCAAAGTATTAAACTTTTCTTGAAAGCAAAATAATAGACATAAAGAAGAATCATGGAGAAAGATTGACAACAATAACATTGAAAGTAGAGTGAAAGGAAAGTGCTTAAAGAAACATCAAGGGACACAAAAAGCTCCCCCTTCTCCACCCTGACTATATCTACAATTCAATGGCCCCCTCAATCCCTCTACTGGACCAAATTGAGATACCAGGAAAAGAAATTTAATCTTTCATACACAAGCATAATAAGCTAGCTACCACAAATACTACCCCGTTATTCTTTTCGAAAGTGCATAGACTCTTCTTTCATTGTTTCCCAACCTGAAAGGCCTGAAACCATGATGAAGTGGAAGCAACATCTTTCATTGTGACTCTGAAAATGTTCAATTATGGGGGTTGCTCCTGAATGACCCGAGCGCTTTAACAGCTCCTGCTCTCAAGATGAATTGGTGGTAGAAGGCTGCAATTGCTGCACCAATAAAGGGTCCAACCCAGAAGATCCACTGCAAAACAAATTGAAAAGAATGTAAGATATACATTGCACGGTTACAATGAAAGTGATTCATTAACAGACTAAGAGTGGTTCATAATAATGCATACCTGGTCATCCCAAGCTTTCTTCTTGTCGTAGATAACTGCAGCTCCAAGACTTCTTGCAGGGTTGATACCAGTGCCGGTGATTGGGATGGTGGCCAAGTGAACCATGAACACAGCAAACCCAATTGGAAGTGGTGCCAAAACCTACAAATACAGGACAGTACACAAGTTTAGCATTAAACCAGATGATAATCATTTCTGATAAAAGAGCTATGAACATTACATACAGTACAGGCCCCTTTCACATTATAGAAAACCCAAGTGGATGCATAACATCCGTTCTGTCAAATCAGAGCTGGTACTAAAACCAGCAAAAGGACACCAATAGAAACAAAAGTAGGCAACTTTCATTCACTGGGGACTCTTCACGAGATTAGGAGGTGGCATAGCATGTGGGAATAGGGATCTATATGAACTTTTTGTGAATAATTTACCTAAACTGCTACACATGAAACAAATATGATTTGATTTAACACAAAAGAGATTCGTCTTTAGGCTCTTTTGGAGGAAATACAACTATTATAAAGGACCCGTAGTTTGACACTAAGACAACTTGGTCACCAAGACCATTCAGTCACGACATGGATCATGGTTGGCAATGCTCAAAGAAAGCTGAGCACATCAAGATGAAAGGATAAGAAAAATACAAGTTGGGGGAAATGAAAATGGGAAAGAAGAATCAACTTTCTGAAAGCAAACAAAACTAGGTGAACTTTAGAATCTACTGCATGATGCTGCTAAACACAAGAGCCAACAGCCAGCACATATTTTCATCATACTCAATTACTCGTTTAGGGACATGTAATTCCTACATAACGTTACTTTTTCTTTGGCTTTTTTTACTTGGATTCCCTTTCAGGAATAATGAGTTTTTCTACACATTTCAAGGCACTATCTAAAACTTGATACTTGATGAGGATTCATGTGTCTTATGCAACCTAGTGGATTCAAAATACATCATTACTACTGGTGTGTGTGGGGTCAACTTCCTCCCCATCAACTGAGATACAATTATAAATAGGTAGCGACTTTTCTCCTAGATTAAATGGAAGAAAAAATAAGGCATTAGAGTAATCAATTCACAGCCATTGGTTAGTGCATATTTTCTCACAACTAAGTTAATGAAAAATACAAGCTCTTGGTTCCCAATTATTAATGCTTAAAGTCCTTGTACCAAATAAATAATGCATGAACATACAGAATCACAGATATAATCTAATATGCATTCAGCTTCCTACACAATGAAACATCCCTTGAAATTTCAAGGAAACATGTTTTAGTCCAATACATTAAGAAAAGAATGCATCTTTAGGAACAATTTAAAATTTCCATGTGTTTAAACCAGCACATTCCAACACACAACCAAATTCACAATATTAAAATGAGTTCAAGAACAGAAACCAAAATTCCAAGAACATGTTTGTGGATCCAAAGTTCTTATCTTTCTTTCTTTCTTATCCTGTTTCCTATTCTGATCCTCAATTTTCTAATAAACCTAATCAAGAATCCATAAACAAATTGCAAAGAACAAGATCATATAAGGGCTAAAAGGTTTAAGCTTTGTACCGGAACATGGGAATCTCTTGCACTTCTCTTTGGGTCAGTGGCAGAGAACACAGTGTAAACCAGCACAAAGGTTCCAATAATCTCAGCAGCCAATCCAACTCCAGTGCTGTACCCATCAGCAAGCTCATTGGCTCCTCCTCCATACTTGGTGTAGTAAGACTTCTGGAAAGCCTTGACTAGCCCAACTCCGGCTATGGCACCCAAACTCTGAGCCACAATATACATCACAGCTCGGACCAACGACACCTTCCGAGCCAAGAACAGTCCAAAAGTCACAGCTGGGTTAATGTGACCCCCTGCAACATTTCAGCCAAACACAACCACATAAACACAAAAGCTAAAACACGAACGGAACTGTTCAAGTACAGAAACAGTTGAAGTACCTGAGATTCCGGCAGTGCAGTAAACAAGGATGAAGATCATGCCTCCAAAGGCCCAAGCAATACCAAGAATCCCAACTCCGCCGCAAGCGTCGCCGCCGAGGTCGGCGTCGATTTGGGACTTGTACCCGATCACAGTCAGCACAGTGATGTAGAGAAACAGAAGAGTAGCAATGAACTCAGCTATGATAGCTCTATAAAACGACCATTTGGTCAGCTCAACCGAGTCGAAGAGCGGAGCTGGAGGAGGGTCATGGTAGTCCTTGGCTGAGAAGGAACCACTCTCGGCAACTGCAACGTCTTTCGCCATTAAAGCTTAAACAAGAAAACACAGAGTTTCAGAGAAGAAGAAGATGAAGATAGAGCTTTGGTTATGGGTGTGGGAGAGAGTGAGGAGAAGTGGGGATATATAAACAGATGTAGGGCGGAGCCAGAACTATAAATCTAAGGGGTCGAGATATAAAATATGAAAAAATATATATAAAATTTTAAATTATCTGTTAAAATTATATGTTAATTAAAATTAAATTTATTATTTTTGTTGATGTATATATAGTTTAATTTATGTATATGTAAATGATTATATATTGAAAGTTTACATGCATGTAAAATGATTAGTTAATAACTAATCGATTATGGTGATGAATATGGCAAGATGTAACAAAAAAAGAGATTATATAGTCCAAAATATCAAACTAGTAATTATTATGTGACATATTATTACATAAAAAGGGGACCAGATTATACAATTGTAACCATTTAATCCTACAACAATGATGTAATTGACCATCATCAAAATGTGTGGGGAGTGCCATGACACCCCTTGGTCTTGGTGTGGCTCCGCCAGTGAACAGATGGGAGAGTGAAGAGAACGACCCACCATGCCACCCTTACTATTTTGAGTTTTGTTTTGTTTTTTTTTGGTTTCGGTTCGATCGCTTTCAGAGTTTCACCGACTACGCCATGACTTTTAACCACGCCTCCACGACACTACACTACACCACCTGACCTCTTCCCACTCACCCTTCAACTAGCTCTTACCTCCTTCTGCGGCCCACTTACTCACCACTACCTCCATTTTTAGGTTAGAAATTAAAGGTTCCGGCATCATTGTCTAGGTTACCAAATTTGAATTGAAAATATCATTTTCTTAGCTTAACTGTAGAACAAGTAGTGTCGAATATGCCAAAATTAGTAAGGTCTAACGTCTAAAAATGACTTTGGAAGTTTGATTAATAACAACGGCAACATTTTCACAATTTGTCATCACATGCTTTGTGTATGTGGACTTTTTTGTTCTTTTGATTTTAATTAGCAATGGATACAAAACGATGTCAGGACTAGAGATGTCGACTGCTTGATCGAGTTATAATCACAACATGCATGCGTAATATATAAGAATCTATAAGTTTCTCAAGTAAAATTGAGAGTTCAAGAACAATTCACAAAACATAAACGTTCGATGTGACAATCGGCTCGACTGTTATCGCATACAGCTCAAGAACTAATTTAACTTGCATTCAATAATCTTATCTTCATGGTATTGAAACTTCGAAGTTACCCGGCCTACAACGGCATCTAAAGTTCAAAATGAATGTATTTATTTCTTCTCACTTGTGCTACAATCAGTGCCGAAATTCCGGTGAAAACTGGTCCGGTGCTGCAGCCTGAAGCTGCACGTGAAAAATGACTGAACCCAGTTACCAAGAATGACGCAGTGAATAGTTACGAGTGAGTCACCCCAATTGGCCAACAGAGGCTCCAGACCACAACTCAGTGACTCAGCCCTGCTCTGATCTCAAGGCTCAGACTCTCAGACACTCTCAAAGTCTCAGACCCACCACCCCACACGCATGTAAATGCAAGCAGCTACTAGCTACTACATAGGTCAAGCACAGTGCTACTAGCTAGCTTAGCTACCTAGCCCGCCTGAGGTTTTGGAAATCAAGGCCGACGCGGCGGGGTTACATTGGCCAGCACCGGAAAAGGAGGAGGACACGTGGTGGGATGTGAGTCAGGCTTTGAAGTGCGGGGGCAAGACCACATGGTTGCTGTCACCGGGAAACCGGCTGATTAGACCCGAGAGGGAGAAATAACGGGTGGTCTGAGATGGCTTGGCGGTTTCTGTAACGTTAAGAAAGGGCTGCGCAGGAAGGAAGGTGGGGACGTACGTTGGTGTCGATACGACGTAGTTTTTGGGGTTATTGATTTGCCATGATGAACCATTATTGCGTTACCAATAACATTACAAAGCTTCATAATGGAGATAGCAGAAGCGAAAATGAATATGTTTTAACGAGAAAGCGATAATACTCTAAACCTAGCTTGATTGGATACATGTTTTTGGAAACTGTCTCGTACCCTCCATTGTTGTGTCCTAATCTTTGTTGATGGAGTAGGGTTTTGTAGGGTTACCAGATTCAAGATTGTTCTTGAATGTTTTTGACTTTTCAGCGATGTTCAAGAGGAAATTTGGATCCAATTTTGAAACAACGTTGTAATGTTTAGCAATTATATCACTAATTAAGTGGGTACGTACGGACTATATTGATAAAAGTAAAAAGTAAAATTATAAAATTTGTAGTGATTCATACTATTTCATAATAGAAGTAAATGATTGCGATTATGAAATCACACAACATGTTGAATTAAGATAGAAAATAAAATGTTAAAACAAAATTTAAAAATTTATGAAATTTGTGAAAAATGAACAAGATAAGCTTTTGTGTAGTTGCAATTTCAATAATAAAGAACATTAATGTAAGAGATTAGACTTTGATTAAAACAATACCCTATAAGTAGCACATTTTTGATAAACTATATACAAATAAATTCATGAGTCATGAGTCATGAGCTTGAGGCTGTGGAGTGGAGCTGATTCTTTTTGGTAGGTAATCACTAGAGGGAATCTCCCATTCTCCCATGTTACCAGAAGCAGCGAATTTCCAGAAATAATAAAATTAATGAAGGTGATGATATTTTCAATTATTGAAAATTTAATTAAAAGACAAGCTTACGTGGAATTTCTAAAACGAATGTGACAGTGACACCTCATATGGTCGGTTTACCAGCGAAGCCATTATAGGATGAGTTGTGAAGGTTCTTCTAATATATCATTTTGGGTTGTGACAGCAATAGATGTTTCTTGCTTGTTTTTACAACTAACAAATTTGTTTTGGGTTCTCTTTTGCCAACTATAGATGCTAAATATTGCTGAAGTTCTCTTATATTTAGTATGACTCTGAACTCTATAGAGAGTTGCAGAACAATCAAATCATTTGTACTTGTTTAATTTGGTGAAACGACACCATAGCTAGAAGTTACACCGATCTTGAGTATTAATTACTTAATGTTCATGTGAGACTATGGTGTTAAATTTATGCTTATCAATTGATGTGTACATGCACACGAGTGACACGACGATTTAAATAAAATGTGGTATTTGCATGATTTGATAGTTTTAGACATGACACACCATGTCCGATCATAATAAACATTGTCAAGGACTCAGGGCCCTTTATTATTGAAATTTCTCTATACCATAATGTCACTATTATTTGTGAAGAATAATTGTTACAACATATTCCAAGCGAAGACTTTTATAAACATTGCGATTTGTGAGTAACTTAGATCATCTTAGTTTAAACTATAATGTTTTGACTTTTCTTTTTAATGAATTGTTTACATTTTCAGTTGTTACAATTTTAGCTTATTATTCTAAAGATCTTTGAAGATTGAATAAAAAGAAGATCAACATAATAATAACAATGATCAATAATTCATATTTCGTAATTGACTATGAAACTTGTACTTATAATGTTAATTATCAACATTGGAACGCCCAAATAATAAACTTAACATAAGTTGAGGTCGGTTTTTGTTACTTATTTGTCCTTGGACCTACCTATGTTCACCCCACCTCTCATTACCACTTGCGCATCGGTAAAAGCTTCTACTGATTGCCATTCCCTTAGGTTGGGGCTGTGGTTCAATGCCGGTAAACAAGCTTTTGTCCTAAACCCTAAAGACTAAAACAACCAAGACCATTTCAACACTAACGTCCCTCATTTCCTTTTTTATTTTTTTCCAATATAACACATTCTTTCTTGCTTAGCTAACATAATCATAAGGCCACCGTTGTTCATGCTTCTTGTTTCTAAATAAAAATGATGAAAAGAGCACCAAAAATCACGTTTACAAGGTGATACGAGTGATGACCGACCAAAATGACCGCCTTGGTCGACCGCCCACTGTTTATTTTAAGCAAGTCACGAACCAATCATCGCCGGTCAGGTATTGCGGCCACCGTCTTTTCCCAATCAGTTGTTCATGCTTCTTATTTCTTCCACTTTTGTCATGGCTAGGTGGTTTCTATTAATGACAAAAATGTTGAATTATCCGACATTAAATAAATAACGACTTATTCGATATTGTGGAAATAACAATGGTCTGAAAAATAAAAACTGAAAAAGATATTTCTTAAATTACCAAACATTGTAAGAAATAAATAGAGTTGATCGTTCGTTCATAAAAGAATCACCGTATAGTATTGACATAAAATGAGTAATTCAAACTTGAATTATGATTGAACGCCCATGAAATAACAAACTCTTTTAATCAATAATTTATCATATTTCATGAGTTTTAACTAGTCTCGAGCCACAGATGATAACATCTCTAACGAGAGATATGTCGATTATAATGTCAAATCTAATACAACCAGTAATAAGGAATAAATTGTAGAATGACATAATGGATAGGTTTAAGTCAATAATTGCTTGTATAAACAAGTCACTAACTGATCTTGCACAATAGGATGAATATGTGATGTCATTCAAAACTATACCGGCAATACCAACATATCATATCATATCACGTTATGAGTTTCTAAGTACATTTTTTCTATTACTGTTAACATTTTGTTTGCAACATCACATCAAGAGTATTTCGAGTGAATCATGAAACAAGTGTTGCTCGAAATAAACAGGGAAATTAAACAATTGATGTTCAACAATCTCCATGAAATCAATAGCTAATTAGACACGTTAGGTAAACTAGCTATAACAAGTATTGAGACGTAGATAGCAAAAAGTCTTGATATTAGATCCTATCCGTCTAAGTCTATTCTGAGTAAAAGGATTAACTAAACCAGCAATATCATCATACCTTAGGTTCTCTGGTACAAAAGGATTTTGTTCACAACAACACATGAAATCGTTTGTTTTTGAATTTTGAGTAAACTATGAAACAAAGAGACACTCTTAATAAGAAGTATCTAAAATAGATATACCTAAATTTGTTATTCGAGCAAAAGTTAGATCTTGATCAAATTTGAAGCATCATATACAATAGCCATAAGTAGATTACCTTTTGTATTTCAATCTAATAATGAAGGGACTTGTATATAGGAATTAGGAAAATCCCTTCTCATGAAAGCAAGATATACAAGCAAAAGCCAAAGGGGCAGTTCTAGAATCATCAAAGGCATCTATACTCTTCCATCTACAAAGTCCAAAAGGGCCGCACTACACTAAACATTGTGGGACACCAAATCAAAGGTTTAGATGTGCTGCATGCATGATATATGGAAATTAAAAAGGGAAATACTCAATCCTATGATTTCTCCCACTACTAATGAATTGAACGTTGGAGGGAGTTTAGGACCACTTGATGGATTCTATATTTGGCCTTCTCTCTTTGTGGTGATCATGGAATTAGAAAGAGCTATCTTAGCAGTTAGTTAAAAATCATACTCATTTTTCTAATGCAAGATTATGACATGTATAGGTATAGAAAGAGCATCTGCAACTTTAGTATAACATGTTGATCAAACCCAAACAAAGCAGGAATACAGAGACAATTTTCACATGAATTTTAGTTAAAGGATAGATAAGAGGTTGATCATGAATTGGTGGAACAAACTAATGCTACTCTACTGGAAGAATATGAACCACAAGGCCTGAAGGCCAGGACCTGAATTCAAAAGCAGAACATGACCAGCCAAAGAAAGACAGTCCAGGGAGAATTTTGACTACAAAGACAGTAGCCAATTGCTTCATCACCACATGAGTCACATCATAAACAAACAAACATCAAAGTTGATTTCACAAATCAATTGGCATGCATGCAATGTGCAGATCAATAAAAACATTAAGAAGTTTCTGGCAACTGTCGGCATCCTCCTTATTGAGAGATGAAGGTTTATGGATTTTATCTTATTTTTAATTTTTTATACAGCAAGAAAAATATTGGTAACAACTTTTTGTGTATAAAAGATACGTGAGTGATCAAATTTATTGAGTTGTAAATTATTCGGAATACAATGTGCGTTCGTTAAAAAGAGATGAAGAGGGAAAATGAGATTCGGATTATAGTTTCCAGAGTTGTAAAAAATGCTCTTAACCACAAAAGTTATGAAATCTTTGCAGCCAAGCTTTGTATGTTGCATTACCCAAAAAAAAAAAAAAAAAAAGCTTTGTATGTTGCAGGGTATTGAAATTCAGCAAGTAGTGCATGATTACTTAGTATCTGACATCTCTGTTTTCACCATCAGATGTGAAGGAAAAGCTCCCTCCCAGCAGAAATTCACGTTCCCCATTTAGAACCAGGACTTCCAAGACATATTGAGAAGAACGTACAATATCCACACAGATTTTTACAGAAGACAAAACACAAGACCTATGTACCAGAAAAACACAATACAAAATCTTGTTGCTGCAGTAATACAAAACCATTATAATGTAAGTCTCTGAATCCCGTCAGTCCATTGTTCCAGTCTTTCAACCGAGGCAGTTGGTCCAACACGTCAGTAACATTGTCTTATGCCAGCAAAATCAAATCAATGATGAAATGAAAAGGCCAAACACCATACTGAATTTCAACAAGCATGATTGATCGAATTCACAGGAAATTGTATACCTTCTACCAAGTAACAGTGAATACTAATTATTAGCAAAGTATGAAGACAGAGGAAAAGTGCATGTCTTTTGTAGCATATGGACTATACAGAAATTCCAATGCAAACAATGTACATTCTGTAATGAGGGTATCTCCATAGAATACAGCAATGGAAGTGAAACGGGAAACAATATAGCGATGGAAACTTGAACCACACTTGAAAATAAGCAAGTTGCATTCGAGAAGAGAAACCAGCTTCCATTGCTTGTAACATTGGTACATTACTAATGAAAAAAAGTTTCTGTAGCTCTATCTTGCAAGGTTTCATGTTAGGAGGATGGACACATCAGGTTCAGGTTTAGTTGAGTGGCTCCATTCGCATGTTGATGCTCCCTATTGAGCTGTTTTTCGCTCTTCATGTATTGATTCCTAAAAATGATGAAATAAAAAGCACATGAGCGAAAGTAGAATAAGAAAATATTCACAGCACCTCTGCACCTGTGCTTGTATAGAAATCAAAGGCATCTTGTAATCAAAACAAAATGCACATTTGGATACCATTTTCCAGACAAGAGAACCAAGACTTCTCTCGGAAAATCATTATTGTTCATATGTTTGGTTTCTCCAAGATTGCGCCATCCATCTTTTCTATTCCTGTTTTAGTTTCATTACATGAGTTTAATATAAACATGAAGTTTATAGGCTAAAAAGACATCAAAGTGAGACGGAGAATCTCTGAGAGGCATCTCAGGTCTTGGAGCAATGTCGACTGTTGTTTAAAAATCGATGACTTCAACAATCAGCATGAAGACAATGATCCTATATTCCAATTAGACATTATCAAGACTGTTGGAACACTTGTGAGAGTAATTTAACTTCAAATACGAAAAGTACTTCTGCCAGAAAGGGGATATCACATCATCACTAGCTAGCTAGCTGAATATCAACCAGCAATTGCCACAGGAACTCCTGCAGATAGTGAGATAGACAACCGAGCTGTGCACTTAACATGTATATACATATACAGAAACGATGAATTAGCTTAACAAATACTAATCACTGTGAACAGAAAATCATAATTCACGATGAAACTACGAGTTCTTTTCTTCTAGAATGAATTAGGCCAACTAATATAGAATAGTAGGACCGAAATCGGTTGATACAACTTGTTCCATTAAGAATAGCATACAATGAACTGCTTGGTGACTGGTGAGTGACTGCATCCTCCCATACACCAGCAATGATGTAGAGCCACAATGCCACACACTAACGACACTATATATAGTTGTGCAAATAAACCAAGGCTAAATGCCTAGAGCCCTAGAATGTCCATCGCAGGTACAGTCAAGCAGCGCTGGCCAAATTGAATCAACAACCATGATTCAATGAAACAAACCACTCAACCTAATTGTACTATCTAGCTAGCAGAATCCAAGCCGAGTATTTTTTAACCTAAGTTTTGATAAGATATAATTTGTTGATAAACACAAAGGAGAAGAATGCAAAGAAGGGAGATCAGGAGACTGCTATGAGAGGTCACAAGACACAGAGAACTAGGAGACAACTGCCCTCTGGTCCAACAATATATCATGCAAAGAACTATCTCTAAGGCTCTAGGATCAGAAGAATCTGATGTGATGTCCAAAGCGAAGCCAAGTATTGAACTTATTCCAAGCTAGAAGCTGAAAAAAAAAACGAATTTTATATTATCCTCCATGTTCCATTGATAATTTCTGCCATAAGGTCATTCAAAGAGCACATGATGATCTGCAAGTTTCTGCAGTGTATTTACATATCACACACCAATTTAGTTCGAGGCACCAAGAAGGCTGTCTTCTATAAACACAATCATGAGCCTTAAGCTAGCAGTACTCTAGCATATTCTTATCTTAGTAGGCACTTTTAGGATGATCCGAAGAACACATAGAAGGGGGTTTATTAAAGGAAAGAAGTGATCTGCTATTATGCATTCAAGCATTGAAGATTTGGTGGAGAGAATAGTGGATCGGTGATTACATATATTTTGTCCATGAATGTTTACAGGATCTTGATTGTGTGTAAATTATGTTTTCCTAGAATATAACTCATTGTTAGTATGGACAACTGGATGCTGATGTTATTGTGTGATACTATAGTACTATACTTAGCATGGCATTGTTCTTGTTTTATTTTAATCTAATGTGACATTTGCTTTGTTGTGTAAACATAGCCAGTCAGACTTATTTTGTTGAAGCACCAGTGAGAAAAACAGAAGCCAGCTGATTCTGGGCTTGTTAATTCTAACTTCATTTATCTGGTCATGATAGAATCTCGATGTATTCATATTCCTTTTAGTTAAATTGAGATGTATGTAGTTTGACGTTTGGCATTCATGATTTAACTTACCTTCATATGTCTGTAGTCTGTAGACTCGTAGAGTGATTCTTGTATCAATGAATAGTGGCAACATTCTTGATGAACCAAGGTGCTTATGCTTAATATGTACTGATGCGATCATACGGGATGGATAAGAAACATTTGCAAATAGAGACCAATCGGAAATAGCCAAACAGGACAGGACAAAAGACAACAAAAGAACATGTATGATTTGTATATACTTAAGTTTTACATTATACAACTGCAAGAACACATTACGTACGACACATATACATAACACAATACAACAAGTACATAACACAATACAGCAAGTGCAACAAGCTTCATAGGCATGTTACTAAGCGTCGGACCAAGTGATATCTAAGCCGCCCCAGTTGTCCTCAGACACACCTAAGGCTTTCCAGACAGCCTTGGAGGCATCAACGATGTTGTTAGGACAAGGAGGCTGGTAATCATGGTCTGCATCACATCCTTCAGTAGAGTCACACTCATCCACGACCATGGCTACCACGCTCTGCCCATTACCGTTAATTCTGATGTTCTTAAGGCACCTTGATCCACCGTTGTACCATCCGGTGGACAATGCCACAACTGGAGTGTTGTCATCGTGGTATTGTCCGTCACATTCGGATGGGCCTCCTCCGTCACCTCCTGCTTCAAAGCTGTTAAGAGTGAGGTAGGCTTGGGTGTTTCCAGACATAGGTGGCGAGCATGTGTATGTTGGGTACATTTTTCCAGCTTTACAACAGTCAGAGTCGTCCTCCGTGTTACATTGTCCAGGAGGGGGCTTCCTTCCTCTGATTCTTCCACTAGGACGGCATTGCTGAGCTTCACTGACCAAGAAAATTGCCAACAGGAGAATGGCTACAACAGACCCCTTTGAGAAGAAGCTCTTCATTTTCTTTCTGTTACTCCTTGCTTAGGGCTCTTTGCTCTGCTTGTGGGATTGTGAGAGATGTTTGATGCATGATAGCATTTAACGGTGAGCATATATAGCAATCAGAACAGCAGAAAATACCAATCAAAAGTTCAACATATACTTTCCTAACGCAGTTGTATGACACTCCCTCAACGTAACGGCTTAGACTGTTGGTCTGAATGTTTCTTTTAAAACAAAATCCTACTACGTACATGTCTCTAGCTGAATCCTACTTGAGTAAAATAATATGTGCAGTGCAGCTGTGCAGGAATATCCATGTCTTTGTTGTTTTCTTTGGTTATTAAGCTGTAGTTACGAACTTGCGATCATATCCATTGCAGACTATAATGGTGTCCTCACTTTCTTTTTACCAAGTAAAATGCTACAATTAATATCAGTAATAAAAAAAAATATCAGTAATTAATCTAGTTCAATTTCTTTTTATTTGGGAATTCAATTAATTCATGGAAGCAAAAGCTACAGTAATTTAGGCAAAGCGCCAACGGGCAACCTCATCAAAACCTTAATTACCTATATTACTGTATGGGTAATTAAGGTAAAAAAAAAGGCAAGAAAAGGTAAGAAAAGGTATGAAAATTTTCAATAGCCAAGAAAACTCATTACTGTCAGATGTCACCATCTTGATTGTGTGTATATACTAAAATTATACCCGCGTCTTGACGCGATGTATACATTTTGGTTGCGGTGAATTCTGGGGAGGAATTCCCAATTTCTTAGGACGGTTTCCTTTGTTTAGATACTTATCCCATGGAATTAATAATTTTCATGGGAAAATAATCGTGGAATTTGGGAGCTTAAATTTCCGACTTGAATCCTCACAAAATAAACGTTATTTGTCAATTCCCGTAACTAAGATAAGTCTGAATACAAATTCTTGTCATTTTAAAACTCTACATCATGAAATACAAACAATGAAATTCTCAATTAATGAGATTTAAATTCATAGAATTGTAATTCCTATGATTTTGAAAATTCTATGGACATTAAAATTACTTTTTCCAAAAATAACGTTATGAAGCTGGTTAATGGGTTAATTGATTGATAAAAATATTTCTTATATGTACTTCATAGAATGTTATACATGCAAATTATACCCGGCTGTTATACTGATTATATATCTAAGGTTAATGACAATTTTGTGATTTCTTAAAAATAACAGGGGCAAAATGATCAGTATTCTATTTATATGTCTGTGAACAGTTAATCAAACTTTAATATATATATATATATATATATATATATATTTATATATATAAATAAATAAATACCAAATTGTTGTACTGTTATTGACATCAATACAGAAACTTCATATTCAGATTTTCTTAGGGTATATAGTAGTAGTTTCGGGTACGAACGACTATGACTCACTTGTACAATGACTACGATCAAGCCTAGATCAAACCACGCAAGCTACAAAATGATCGACCTTTTGATCATTAGGTTCCTTCGTGAACTGAAATTTGAGTAATGAAAGATTTGGATTCCTGAAACTGAAAATGGCATGGCGTTTGTGATTCTTGTCTTCGATTGACCCTATACCTCCACCAAATCGGATTTCCCTTTTGCTATACAAATCGAAGAAAAATGTAACTTCAATCAGTACACACATCACATACAAATACAGACCAAATTGTACAAGATCATGATATATTTTAAACATCAACGTGCAATTTGCTTCATCAATAACTAGCTAGGGAAAATGAAATCACCACAACTCACCTTGCTTTAAGATATGTAAAATGCATCTCTATTTCAGAGTATTGTCAGCAGTTAAGCACAAACATGCATATCTATGCACGAGGTAAGGAAAAGAGAAACTTATAGATTTTAACATCCTAAAGATACATCGATACTCATGGCTAATCTTGATATTTTCTAGGGGTTTTATATAATTTTCACAAAGGAGGTAACCTAATCCACTACCAGTGTCGATGTAACCAGCAACATAGCAAGTTTTAATGCATACAAAATTGCTTAACAAGTGCAAGTTTTAAGATTTGTCGTTGAACTGTGATGACATGTTGGTAAGTTATAATCGTCATCATAAATGTTATGGTTCGAACACTCACTTACATACGTAAGGATTTGAGACATATGTATATATCAATATATTAAAAAAACACAAATAGATATGAGCGTGTAATCCTAAATTTTTTTTGTTATCCGTTAATTTGACACATCAAATACAAATTCGATCTGCTCCTAACCCGATCAATTCACATATCTTCATCTTTAATTCTCATTCCTTTTTGAGATAAACTTTTACCAGCTATAAACCCGTCCTAATCATGTCGGATCCACTCCAAACCCGGTTTAGGACGCCGGCAAACTGACACGAGTTGCATCCATATACTTCACACGTGTAAGGGATCTGACTTTCCGAGTGTTCCAATACAAACCTCTGCAACTGACTGCATCCAAAACCCAATCACACTTCTACTTTCTATCCCCAACCAAACTCCAAAGTCTCCTCCAACAATGCGACGGAGGCCCCAGACATCTTCCTCTTCACCTCCCCAACAACCCCAACCAACTCAAGCCCAAAGTGTCACCACCACTCCATGCCTTCCTCAGAGACCACACCGATCACCCTTCGTCTGTCTCACGTTGTTCGCTGTCCTCATCTACTCCTCTTACGGCGTTTATCATTACCAGTTCGAGTCCCTCCCTGTCCCCCTCACCGCCGACCAGGCCGGAAAAAGAGGCTTCTCCGAGTTCTCCGCTCGGAAACACGTCAGGGCCCTCACCGAGCTGGGCCCACACCCTGTTGGCTCTGATGCCATCACTCTTGCTCTGCAGGTTGGTCTATAGGAACCACTGAGTTTTGTTTTGTTTTCCGAGTTTTGGTTTGTGACTTGGGATTTCAGTATGTGTTGTCAGAAGTGGAGGAGATTAAGAAGACGGCTCATTGGGAAGTTGAGGTTGAGGTGGAGGAGTTTGTTGCCAAAACCGGAGCGAATCAAATGGTGAGTGGATTGTTTAAGGGGAAGACACTTGTGTATTCGGATTTGAGTCACATTGTGGTGAGAGTCTCGCCCAAGTATGCAGCTGATTCTGTGGACAATGCTGTTCTGGTCTCTTCTCACATTGACACTGTCTTCTCAACGTAAGCTTTTGTTTGTGTTATTCAATCTTTTCAGTTTTGTTTGTTGAAGTTATGATCTTTGTTTCAAGTATGATTGCACATTTTAGTTTGTACATGATTGTAAGGTTTTGGTTTCAGAGGAGGGGCCGGAGATTGCAGCTCGTGTGTGGCTGTGATGTTGGAACTTGCTCGTGGAATTTCACAGTGGGCGCATGGATTTAAGCATGCTGTTATATTTTTGTTTAACACCGGGGAGGAGGAGGGTCTAAGTGGTGCTCATAGCTTTATTACTCAGGTTATTTCGACTCTCTTTATCTTCACTAGTAGCTGAGCTGTAGTGTACCTTGATATGTATAACTAGTTACTTGGATGATGAGGTTCTGTGTAACTGTGTTCCCTCTGTTTCATTTCTTAGAAAATTCGATTGTTGAGATAATGTTATTTGATTGAGAGATTGTAGCGATCGTGTGGTGTAGTTTTTGACTGTGAATTAGAAAGCCTGATTCTTACTTGTGGTCTAAGAAACACAGAAAACATGGAAAAGTTGTTTAGATCATGCATCAGTTACTATGATCCTAAGCATTTTTATTTCTGTTTTGAACTTATTGATGCAGCATCCATGGAGGAAGACAATTCGTCTGGCTATTGATTTGGAGGCCATGGGTATTGGAGGGAAGTCTGGTATATTCCAGGTCAGGTTTGTGATCAGCATTCACTTATTCTTGCAGTTGAGATATGTCTGTATAAGCTCAATATTCTGAACTCCAGTTAATAGCCTCTTTATAACTTGAGTCATATTTGGCGTGTGTCATGGTTTCACTTTCTTTCTCCAAAATATGTAGGATATGATGATATTACTTGATTTATAGTTTCACCAGATCACTCTGTAGTTTGTATATTACTTTGTTCTAAAAGGTTTCTCTTGCTAGTTTGGGACATTAGGGTACTAGGAGATTAATGGAAAATAAAGATAACCATTTGCAAACTTACTTTTCCCACAAGTGCTTGATTTCGGCATCTTAAACACAAGCACGTATAATCGATTTTGCTGTCTCTAACATCGGTACCTCATCATTGTCTGATATCGAGCAAATGGGTCGTTGAGGTTGTCCATGATAGTACCGGATACTTCTTGAAACTTTACTTGTGCTGTTCATTAGACTTTTATAGCTTACAAGGCTGATGTATCATCTATTAAATTTACATCTATATCTTCAACACATGCTGCTCTAGACTCTGTTGGAGCTTAATCTTGTCCTTATAATTATTTTTCATCTCATAGGCTGGTCCTCTTCCTTGGGCTATTGAAAATTATGCTGCAGCAGCAAAATACCCATCTGGCCACATAATAGGACAGGTTTGCAGTCATTCCTTTGATAATATTTGTTACATTTCGACAATCTATGTGTATTTATATAGGAAAAATACTCCATCTTATGCTGCAGGATATATTTTCCTCTGGAGCCATCAAATCTGCAACAGATTTCCAAGTTTACAAAGAGTTAGCTGGCCTTTCGGGGCTTGACTTTGCTTACACAGATAATGGTGCAGTATACCACACAAAGGTTTTTCATCCCCTCTTGAACATATTTTGGGATATTAACTGGCAAGTTCTTTTTCGTATCATGATTCGTTGGGGAAGTTCCAAGTCGGTTCTTGTGAGAGGAATGAGATTTATCATTTAACATTCAATATTATTCTTTTGTTTTGTTATTCAAAGAATTGATTTGAGTTATTTATTGTAATATCTTCTTGAGGCTGTGCCTTCTTAATGAGGATATGTGGGGGAAGTTCCCTTGAGGTTGTGTCGATGTACCCATCTTTTGGCATTACCTACTAGCTAATCTGTGCTACAGGCTATGTATTCAAACACAGAAGCTTTAATGTCAATATCTCTATTGACCACGGGGAATGAGTAAGCAACTAAGCATGTGAAGCAATGCAGTCATTTGATTTTCATGGAATTGATTACTAGGTTATCCAGTAGTTCGGCTACATGTAGTATAGCGCTATTTTCTTGTGATTATGGGAATGGTTATAAATTGTAATGCTTTTCCACCTGATTAATTATTAAGGTTAAGCAAGAGTATTGCCTGCATATAACAATCAACCAAGGTGCAAGGCACAGACTTAACTTGGTGTTTCCAAGTTGAACTTACTGTTTACTATCTACACTTTTCTTATAATGCAGAATGACAAGTTTGAGCTCCTTCAGTTGGGGTCTCTTCAACATCTTGGAGAAAATATGCTTGCTTTTCTTCTTCGAGTTGCTGCATCCTCTTATCTTCCAAAGGCCAATGCAATGCAAGAAGAGGATAAAACAGGCCTGAGTGCTGCCATATATTTTGACATTTTGGTACAGTTTGACTCACAGAAACTTTATATGTTTTGATACCTTGCACACTTGGGATTTCTTCTTTAATTTTCCCCTTTTGTGGAGATATTGTAGTATGTGGCCTTCTGCTGCCATGATAGTTCAAGTTTACATTATAATTCTGACTCTTGTGAATATCCCAGGGGTGGTACATGATTGTCTACCGTCAACGCTTTGCCAGAATGCTTCATAATTCAGTGATTGCGCAATCACTTCTTATATGGACTACATCATTGCTTATGGGTGGTTATCCAGCTGCAGTTTCACTGGTCTTGTCATGTTTAAGTGTTATTCTTATGTGGACATTTGCCTTAAGCTTCTCAGCTATTGTGGCCTTCATTATACCCCTAATATCATCGTCACCAGTGCCATATATCGCAAACCCATGGCTGGTAGTTGGGTTATTCGCTGCACCTGCTCTGCTTGGAGCATTAACTGGTCAATATTTGGGTTATCTTGTTCTTCATACGTATTTGGCAAACACTTACTCCAAGAACAAACAGCTGTCACCCGCTATCAGAGTCGATTTGGTTAAGTTAGAGGCTGAGAGATGGCTCTATAAAGCTGGATCAATTCAATGGCTCATTCTCCTCAGTTTGGGAACCTATTACAGAATTGGATCGTCTTATCTGGCTCTTGCTTGGTTGGTTCCGCCAGCATTCGCATGTGAGTTGATGTTAATAACTACTTTACCTCTGACCCATGGTCAAAACAACATTTATTTAAAGAGAAGCATGTTCATTACTACTCGGTTTATCTTTCAACTAATTGTGTTTACTGTACCATCCAGATGGCTTTCTTGAAGCAACTCTAAGCCCAGTCCGATTACCTAAGCCGCTGAAACTTGCAACCCTGCTGATAGGATTAGCTGTACCGATAATACTTTCTGCTGGTGTATTCATTCGGTTGGCTGGCACAATAATCGGGGGCATGGTTCGTTTTGATAGGTAAATTATGCGGTACTCTAGTTAACTTAAATCATAACTCTGAAGGCTCATTTAGTTTTAGGGTATTAGGGTTGTAGTTCAATATGGTGGCATTTCAAGCCGCATTCAGATTGGTGATGTATCATATAAACTTCTTTCTAGAAGAGAATCCAGTCAAGTCAGCTATGTGATAAGTTCAGAGTAATTATGAACAATTTACAGTCATTGCTAATAGATTGTTTGATAAGCTAAATAATGAAAGTGAGGTGCCTCTAGATTTTTAAGAAAGCCTTCTGAGTTACAGCTCCTTGTTGTCTTTGGATACCTTGCCTGCCATGGAATTTACCATAAGTATATTTATGAGATTCTTTGTTGCTATTTGCAGATTCAGCAACCTGCGTTTTTAGTTCTTAACTGTAATTTTAAAAGTTACTTTTATTTTCTCAGAAATCCTGGTGGCACTCCTGATTGGCTGGGAAATGTTATACTTGCTGTTTTTGTAGCTGCTGTCATGTGCCTGACTTTGGTGTATCTTCTTTCATACATTCATCTTTCAGGTATTTGTTTACCTCAAAGTAGGTGGTTGTTTTTGAGTTCATGAGTTAATGATGCCATATATATTACTTATAAGACATAATTTGACTTGCCTTTAGATTTGAGCTAACTAGGTAGTATTGGTACAATTGCTCTCCAGGTGCCAAGAGATTGATTGTCCTCTCAACTTGCGCCATGTTTGGCCTCTCGCTTGCTCTTGTATTATCTGGTACTGTACCAGCATTTACCAATGACACGTCAAGAGCTGTAAATGTAAGTCTCAGTTACCACTTTCCCTGTATCTTTACCACCCCAAGTCCAATTCTGTTTCCACTACCTGGATGCACATGAAGCTCTTTTTTCTGTTTAATACAAACTTTCATTGAAAAACCATGGGCTGTGAATTTTTCGTTTGTCTAATTGGTTGGTGATCCAATATACTTCAATCACTTCATTATCTTGAGTCTGCCTCTTAATCAGTTATTCACACTTCATGGTTCTTAGGTTGTGCATGTTGTAGATACTACACGAAGCATTGAAGATCCTCGATCCTATGTGTCTCTGTTTTCTTCAACTCCGGGAAAACTGACAAAGGAGGTTGAGGAGATTAAGGAAGGTTTCAGATGTGGTCGAGATCAGGTCTTTGATTTTGTAACTTTTACAGTCAAATATGGATGTTGGACTGAGGATGACAGTGACAGTGGGTGGAGTGAAGCAGACATTCCTCTAATGCATGTTCAGAGTGATACTCAAGGAATTGAAAGAACAACAGAAGTTGTAATCGACACAAAGGGTTCAGTACGGTGGGCTCTAGCGATCAACACCAATGAAATACGGGATTTTGCATTAACAGGTACATATTACTTAATTAGTGCACAATGTTTCTCCTGATTTCTTTTTTGTGATGTACAGTGACATTTTTAAGCTGAAAAACTCAAACCTATGATCTCAGATGCTGGAAACTCTGAGGAGTTGGTTTCAGTTGGTGACAAGAGCAATGCAGATGGTTGGCATGTTATTCAGTTTGCTGGGGGAAACAATTCACCGAGGACGTTTGGTTTGACTCTCTTCTGGACTAAAAGCTCTACCCTTAAGGCAGACGGGAAGAGGGACAAGCAAGCTCCCCTTCTCAGGTTAAGAACTGATATGGACATTGTAACACCGAAAGTCGAAAGAGTTCTTTCAAAGCTTCCTACTTGGTGTTCACTGTTTGGCAAGTCGACGTCTCCCTACACCTTAGCATTCTTAAGTAGTCTTCCTGTTGATTTTTAGACCCTTCAAATCTTATTTCCACATGAATGTAACATATACATTAGACATTTATTTTTACCTTTACATAGGAAATATCAAATTCAAGAAACCAATAAAAGTTTATGTATAAACAGATTACAGAGTTGATTTACAAAATGGGGTATATGGCTTTTAACTCGATAACATTATCTCAGTTCAAACTTCAAAGTGTTCTTGAGAGCTCCCATTTCTTTTCCGATGAAGTGTAACGGGGCACGAATTTTTGTACTCCAATACACAAGTTTTATGGTCCTCACTGTTCTCTTCTGAAGCAACCTCAAGCTATCGATCAGAATTGTCCACATGCCTTGAAAACTTTTGGCTTATATACAATATGTTCATAGATTATGTGAAACTAGAGACTATTGTCCAGGTTACTATCCAGTTAAATTTGAATGAAATCTAAAGATGTGTTCTAATTTAATTCAAGTCAGCTGGATTAGATTAAAAAAAAGATGGATGAGGATGTTAAGTAGCATGAGATTAAAACTTACAACCCAAAAAATTTATAAAAAAAAGAATTTGGTTTTGAACTACAACAATTTCAAGATATATATGCTAAATTGTATCAAGTCAAACGTTTATAGTGTTTCGAAATATTAAAACTTTAACGTTGTCAGATTGTTAAATAAGCTCAAAATACATAAAGAGGATCACGATTAAAACATTTTCCGACGCTCAAGCTTAAGTGCTATGAAATTTCTAAATTATCTCATTAATCATTATGGTACAATTAGTTAGCAATACACACGTGTGGAAAGTTACGTAACTGTTAAAATTAGGAGTCAAAACACAGAGTTGCACTGCTCTAAGCTCAGTTGTGTACTTGTGTCTCCTATTATAACTGATTCACTGCAAACTTCAACCCCCCTCCCAAAATAAGAGAAACAAAGAATCTCCAATTCTTGATAGACAGAGAGAAAAAAGACAGTCCAAGAAATGCGGACCATACCGTTGGGAATCTCAGTGTCCCCAACCTCCATCAACACCACTCTCAACCTTAAACGACCAAACCACTTCCCTCTTTCCACTTCCACTTCTAGGGTTTCTGCTTCTTCATCCACTGATCATTTCTCTCTCTTCTCCTTCTCCAAATCTGGTGGGTACTCTCAATTTTCAATCTTTATCATATTTAATTGCTTTGATTGCCTGGATTATATGTTTGAGTATGTGTGTGGGTTTGAGCTAGGTGCTCTGTCAATTTCAATTTCAATTTCAAGTTGACTACTTTATTGAGTTACTGAGAGACCCATCTATGGTGTTAATTCATTTATTGCATTTGCAAACAACATGAAGTTTGAGTGTTTGCTAAGAAGTTTGGAACTTGTATAGACCATTTCGGTATTTTGTCAATTTCAGCTCCAAGTTCATTACTTTATTGGGTTACATTCATGTTCAACTATGAGTTTCCATATCTAAAGATGATTGATGAGTTGATAACCATTGTTGGTGTGATTTTGTAGTTGCAAAGAACCCGGATCTTTGTAATTTGAAACTTGTATTCAATCTGTTATAACATCCCAGGATTTAGGGGCTGAAGGAAGCACTCAGCATTTTAGTCAACTATTTGGTCTGGAAATTAAGATTAGCATTTGCAAACAGCCCCTTTGATTAGCATGAACACTTTGCTCCCTTTGTTTTTTGTTTCCCTTTAATTCTACTCATGCCACCAAACGTCTTGTTTAATCGTGGGACTAAGTGATGGTCTATTATATGTGCATAGCAATTTGTGTGTTGAGGATGGTTCTAGTTTTTGTGTGTAGGAGTTTGCAGAGCTAGTCAAGTGGCTGATCTATTTCCAGCTGTGTCTCCTGAAATTGTTGTTCGAGAGGCAAGGTTAGAGGACTGTTGGGAGGTTGCCGAGACTCATTGCAGCTCTTTCTTCCCTGAATATGCTTTCCCTTTGGATTTTGTACTTAGGGTTGACCGGCTGGTGGGAATGCTATCCGGGTTTTCACTACCAAGTGGTTGCAAAAGGACTTGTCTGGTAGCAGTCGTTGGAAACTCTGATAATGAAACTTTCCTCTTTGGAAGTGAAGATTTCAAGATTGCCGGTCTTGATGGGAAGATCAGTCTCAGTAAGAGGTATGTGGCTGGAATATTGACAGTGGATACTGTTGCTGATTTTCTTCCTAGAAAGGGTCCTCTCCGGCAGAGAAGGTTAGCACTGTACTTCAAGAGGTTTTTCAGTTTTCTTGTCTATTTAAACATCTCTGTAATGTAACAGTTAAGGTTGGATGAGACTTGTTTGTTAGCCATTGTCATAGTTCTTATATCCATTTATACATCAGAAATGATGGCAGTAGTGCCAGAGACCAACCATTGAGCCTAAACAGCAAAAGAGGAGCTAAGCATGTTATGCAGATACTTGTAATCAGTTGGAGTTGAACTCTAGTTGAAAGAAACCACTTAACCGATTTCCCATACCTTGATTCTTTGACTTTTACATTTTGTAGCCATCTAGTAGGATTATAATTGAGCTTTGGATGGAACTTGATTGCTCGCCATCGAGTATACCAGGGTAGCAGTATTTCTTAGATTTATGTGATACATGGGAAATGATAGCTTAGTGTCGTAGAACAACCATATATTGAGCCTCAAAAACAAAACAGGACTAAGCAGGATATCTAGATACTTGTAATCAGTGATTTCACCTCAAACTGAAAGTGACCACACATAGTTCATGACCTTCCTTTTTGGATTTCAACATTCGGCAGCCATCTAGAGTGTAGTTTTTAGATTCATCTGCTACACTGGAAGATAACGTAGCACCACAGACCAACCTCAGAGCTTCAAAAACGAAAGAAGAGCTAAACAACTACTTAATTTATAGCTAATAACCCTTTGACTTTAGGTATTCATTGCAGAAAAGCTCAAGATAAATAGGTCTTGTTTATCAGCGAATCATCTAGCATACATTCTTACTTATATCTGTAAATGAATGTTTGAATTGAAGGACTGGTATTGCATATGTATCAAACGTTGCTGTTCGGGAGAAATTTAGACGAAGAGGAATTGGGAAAAGGCTAATAGCGAAAGCAGAAGCTCAAGCGAGGAGCTGGGATTGCCGTGCCATAGCATTGCATTGTGATTTGAACAATCCGGGAGCCATAAAGCTGTAGAAAGGTCAGGGTTTCAAATCTATTAAGGTCCCTGAAGGAGCAACTTGGCCTCAGCCCAAGACCGCGCCGGATGTTAGATTCAACTTCATGATGAAGCTTCTGAACAACACTACTGCATCATAGACTAGAAACATGTAAAGATTTTACAAGAATGGAGAACAGACATTAAATGTAGGATTGCTTTGAGAAAAGGCTGTACATAAGTAAAGGAGCATTGCATAAGAGTGCTCTGTGATGTATCCCTGTTGATAACTCTTCACTTTATTTTTATGTTTGGATGAACTCTAATTTTTCACAGCCCTGGCAACAAGATTATGATAAATCAAGAACATGAGTCACAAGTCATCCCAATTGGGTTTATATCTGAATAGATTGTAATAAGCAATAGGTTCGATGCTATGATACAAATATTCATTCTTCAAATCTTCACTTTTTAATTGGTGCACAATTGCATAAAGATTAAGAACTAAACTGGAAAATAATCAACAGAAAGAATAACTATCAATCAGAACACCAATGAAACACCAAATTATCATCAAAATGTAACTTTATATCTCATGAATCAGAAGTGATAACATGAATAAACAAAGAGACGAACAAGAACCAATTTTGATCGGCTTTTCTTTTCATCTCCAAAGATCAACAACAACAAATGTTTATCGTAGAGTATAACTACAACTCTACAAGCTACCACCAAGATTGATCAAAATGCTTCAAAAATCGACGTTCATTGCTTGAACAGTCATTCTTGGCTCTTTGATGAGATCAGAACACCTGGCAGCAACTGCAGTTCTCTTCATCTTCACAAAATCAAGATTCCTCTTCGCCAAACTATTTTCATACTGCTTCTTGAGTTTGTTCATCGATGGATTGCTTTTCCTCCCTTTGCTCAACCCTTTGTTGATGACGCCAATTCTCTTATTGCTTGGAGGAACGTTGTCCAGAACCTTCACTTGTCGGCTTTGTTTCCGAGCATCTTCTTTCTCGTACATCTTCTTCAACCTCTCACCCACTTCTTTCTCCTTTTTTTCCAAACGCCTGGACTTGGCTTGGTACAGCTCCGACCACCTGAAGCTCACCTTCTTCATCTTCATCTTCTCCATTGTCTCATCCAGATCTCTGTCACCGAAGTCTCTCTTGAAGAAGTTCTTCCACAGCTTGTCGGTGATCGGAGTCAGGTCGACACCTTTGGTGGAGTTCTCGATGTGAGCTAACTGATTTTTGTTGCAGTGTGGCAACACCTGATCGAGAAACCAGAAGTCGTAGCCCCTAACGTTACCAAAAGAATCGAGACTGTCTATGGCGACGGAGGCCCAGCCTTCATCGAGACGGATCAACTTTTCTTTCTCCATTGTGATTGCAAGTGAAGTGATCGAGTGAGTGAGTGAGGACTCTGGTTTCCGTTTCTGACTTATTTATAGGCAAATGAGGTTGGATTGATATCCTTGTCCTTCAAGGATTGGGATTAACTAAAGAGTAGTGACCAAGTAATTAATTAACCATCCTTTTCCTTTTAGGATTTGGATTCTTAATACTTAAGGCCGGTTCACGGAATTGAAGGGAAATGAAAGCAATTCTTTTAAGACAGGAAATTCACTTTTCCTAACTTCCACATTATACATAGATAATAGATTGACTATACCTCATAGATGTCTCCCGAACACAAGATTAAGGTGTTCAAAACCAAAATGCACGGTATAACAACAAATGCAGTTGTTACACAGAACAACAATAGAAAATGACATCCCAATACCTTAAATAGTTGCATAAAACAGAAAAACCATATTTCAATAGATTTAAACAAATAAGGACATAAGCTCAGACCCACAGTGCATAGTATCACACCACATCATCAATTTTTATGCAAAATACCTAAAAACCCAATCTTTTTTGAAATATCTACAAAACTACCACTGCCTCAACCAAAAATACCCTAACAAAAAATATCTTCTCTCTTTCTCTGATATGTCATATTTCAGATTTGATTATATATATATATATATATATATATATCTCTCTCTCTCTCAGAGAAATCTACCGCAAAGGCCAATTGGTTGCACCGACAACGTACATACTCTTCTTATTCATCTTCATTGGACGTCGTAGGCAACTGATCGGATTGGTGGTGGATTATTAGAAAATGATTGGGTGGCGATCTGATTCAACAACTTGATTGTGGAACCCGATCGTCGTCGAAGTCTTCGATCCAAAAGGAATAAGGAATGAGAGGCTGCTACAGTTTGTTTGTTTTTTCTTTCCAGATTTGCTCCATGTCCCATTTCCAAATTAGAACAGGGTTTGTTTGATTTGATTCAATAATGATTATGATTTTGTTTGGGAAACTTGTATTGATTTTAGGCAAATTGGTGTATTTGTTTCAATAGATTTGATTATCTTTTTTTAGGTTTTTAAGCACAATGGGAGATGTTTGATGAAAGTCCTCAATGAGGTTGTTGTTATACAAAACCATTTTACATGTTGATCATTGCTACTGATTCAGTAATCATGATGTGGGAATAAATCCATTTTTGCACATTAGAATAACAATTTATAGACAATATAATCTGATGAAGTTTATACTAATATGTGTTAATTAAGCTATCGTTTATTGATTTCGCTAAATACTTGCTACTGTATTTTCTGAAAGTTGATGCTACAACATTAGCTGAGTCACTAAAAGTATGCTACTACTCTACTGGTAATACATTGTTACTGCATTTTTGGAAATAGTTGCTAGTCTTGCTACCAACTAATTGAGCTACAAAAAACATGCTGCTACGTTTTTTTTAAAGTGACTGCTATTACATTAGCCGAGTCACTAAAAGCTTGTTACTACATTTACTGGAAATAGTTTTGCTACTGCATTTACTAGAAGTAGTTGCTACTATGCTAAGCCACTGAAAACATGCTACTACATTTACTGGAAATAAATGCTACTGCATTTATTGGAGGTAACTGCTACTACACTAGTTGAACAATTAAAAACTTTCTATTACTCTATGTACTGAAAATAGCTGCTACTACATTTACTGAGCCATTAAAAACCTGCTACTACACTTACTGAAGCTACTACTACTACACTAGCTGAACCACTAAAATTTTGCTACTACATATGTTAGAAGTGTAGTTTTCCAGCAAAACCTGCTACCAAGGATTAGCTGAACCACTGAAAACCTGTTACTACACTTACTGAAGTTGCTACCAAGGATTAAAATCTCTACGATATATCCGATATATCCTCCGATATCTCCTTTTTTCGAATGACCGATATATTTATAGGGGTAAATATCTTATCTTCCACCGTATTTATGATATTTCCTTGATATTTCTCCGATACAGTCAAATACCTCCGATATTTATGATATTTTCGATATATCACCGATATATTAAAAAAATATCTGTAAAAAAAAATTAAAATGATATCCGGAAGAGAAGTAATTCTCTCGAGGTATATCTCAATGAAGAGTGTGGGTCTCGAGTGATATCTAGGATAGAAGTAATTCTCTCGAGGTATATCCCAATGAAGAGTGAGGGTCTTGACTCTTGAGTGATTTCCGGAAGAGAAATTCCCTTGAGGTATATCTAGATTAGAAGTAATTCACTCAAGGTATATCTTAATGAAGAGTGTGGGTCTGGAGTGATATCTAAGATAGAAGTAATTCCCTCGAGGTATATCCTAATGAAGAGTGAGGGTCTTGAGTGATTTCCAGAAGAGAAGTAATTCTCTCGAGGTGTATCCCAATGACTCTTGAGTGATTTCCGGAAGAGAAATTCCCTTGAGGTATATATACATTAGAAGTAATTCACTCAAGGTATACCTTAATGAAGAGTGTGGGTCTAGAGTGATATCTAAGATAGAAGTAATTCCCTCAAGGTATATCCCAATGAAGAGTGAGGGTCTTGAGTGATTTCCAGAAGAGAAGTAATTCCCTCGAGGTGTATCCCAATGACTCTTGAGTGATTTCCGGAAAAGAAATTCCCCTGAGGTATATCTAGATTATAAGTAATTCACTCAAGGTATATCTTAATGAAGAGTGTGGATCTGGAGTGATATCTAAGATAGAAATAATTCTCTCGAGGTATATCCTAATGAAGAGTGAGGGTGTTGAGTGATTTCTAGAAGAGAAGTAATTCTCTTGAGGTGTATCCTAATGAAGAGTGGTGGTCTCAAGAAAAGCATGATTCTTTTCGAGAGATATTTGGATGCAGATCGATCAATTACATAATTATCAAACTTGGAGATGAGTCATATGTCTTGGTCGGTCTGATTATTGTATTTTTATGGACTAGCGTTCGTTTTATCAATAACCTAGATTCTCATTCTAGATGTAGATGAAGTTGATATTTGTAATATTTATATGTAAATCCAATAAATTAAATATTTCAGAAAAAAATTTCTTCCCAAAATCCCGATATTTTTTCCTGGGTTTCCTCGATATATCTGATATCTCTTTTTTTCAAAAGACCGATATATATACTGATACCGATATTTTAATCCATGGTTACTATTACACTAGCTGAACCATTAAAACTCTGTTACTACATATGTTGGAAGTGTAGCTTTCTAGTAAAACATGCTATTATATTAGCTGAGCCACTGAAAACCTGCTACTACTTCTATTGAGATGTTAACCTCTGCTCTAATGGGATGTTAACCTCTGCTACTACTTTCTACTAGAATGTTAACTCATGATACTACTTCTAGTCTTCTACTGGAATTAACTAGTTACTACTACTGGGATGTTAACCCCTGCTACTACTTCTACTGGGTTGTTAACCCCTGCTATTACTTCTACTAGAATTAAGTCAATTAACTGCTACTAGTTCTACTGAAATGTTAACTCCTGCTACTACTTCTACTGGGATGTTAACCCCTGCTACTACACTAAGTTATTGAAAACATTCTACTGTATTACATTTACTGAAAAATCTCAAAATGAGAGCCTTTTTCTATTCTAAAAGCATATTTAATTAGTGTAGGGTTAATTTGGTAAATTAAACCATGACACATGGTATGTAGAGAAAAAATTGTCCTTAATTGTTAAAAACTATCTTTATTTGTTTAACAATAACATAAGTAGGGTTAACAACACAAGTAGATTTATTTGTGTTTCAAATCCTTTTGGAAGATGTATATAAATGTTATTTGCTATAACAATAACATGTCAATAAATTCAACATCAACATGAGAACTGCCGCCTTACTCATTCCTTGTTATCGGTGGCAGATCCAGGATGAGATTGTTATCTGGGTTAATTGTAACACGAAAAAAATTTCAACGGATCTCGACGGTGCGAGCAATTTCGTTAATTAAAAAAGGAAAACACAAATAAATAAGGGGTCGTAGCAAGGCTTACCCTTAATGTATTTGTATAAACTAAGATGCAACATTTGATATAATACAATACAATAAGCAAACTGAACTTTACTCTACGAGGTTTCGAAAGTTTCAGAATCATTAATCACCATCTCATTAGAAACAACTACACAACAAATTCTCATGAAAGATGCAAGTGCTTAACATTATTGATTGAGCTATATGTTAAGGTTTGCAATATGATGTTAAGGTTCCTTACCATCAGTTAGGATACAAGTGTATATTCACAAAGAACACTAGTCATGGAATATAAATATATAAAAAGATTAATAAGCCAGTGTAGCTATAGAACGTGCTGTTTGTTTTTTTCTTTTTTTATTAGAGAAAATTACATAATAGCATATGACCAAATTTAAAAACATAAAAACCCAATTTTTAATATTTTCTGTACAAATTAGGACATAAACCCATATCCAAACTAATAGTAGTAGATCTGATCTAGACTTTATAGGCAAAATGACTAAAATACTCATTTTTCAAATAAATTTACGCAAAATGACACGGCAGTAGTACGTTTCTCGTCGACATGGCAGTAACACTTCTCCGGTCGACACAACAGTAGCACGTCTCTCGTCGACAGGGCAGTAGCACGTCTCGCGTCGACACTGCAGCAACATGTCTCTCGTCGACACGGCAGTAGGACGTCTCATGTCGACACGGCAGTAGCACGTCTTATGTCGACACGGCAGTAGCACGTCTCATGTCGACAATGCAGTAGCACGTCTCCGGTCGACACAACAGTAGCACGTCTCTCGTCGACACGACAGTAGCACGTCTTCGGTCGACACGGCAGTAGCACGTCTTCGGTCGACACGGCAGTAGCACGTCTCCGGTCGACACGGCTGTAGCACGTCTCCGGTCGACAAGGCAGTAGCACGTCTCCGGTCGACACGGCAGTAGCACGTCTCCGGTCGACACGACAGTAGCACGTCTCCCGTCGACACGGCAGTAGCATGTCTCCGGTCGACAAGGCAGTAACACGTCTCCAGTCGACAAGGCAGTAACACGTCTCCAGTCGACACGGCAGTAGCACGTCTCATGTCGACATAGCAGTAACACGTCTCATGTCGACAAGACAGTAGCACGTCTCCGGTCGACACAACAATAGCACGTATCTCGTCGACACAACAATAGCACGTATCTCGTCGACACGGCAGTAGCACTCCTTTCTTCGACACGACAGTAGCACGTCTTCGGTCGACACGGCAGTAGCACGTCTTTGTGGTTGACACGGCAGTAGCACGTCTTTCGTCGACAGGACAGTAGGTCGACAGGACAGTAACACGTCTCTGGTCGACACGACAGTAGCACGTCTCTCGTCGACACAACAGTAGCACGTCTCTGGTCGACACGGCAGTAGCACGTCTCTAGTCGACACGACAGTAACACGTCTTCGGTCGACAAGGTAGTAGCACGTCTCCGGTCGACACAGCAATAATAGGTCTTTGTTTGACACGGCAGTAACACGTCTCTTGTCGACACGGCAGTAGCACGTCTCTGATTGGAACGACAGTATCACGTCTCCGGTCAGCACGACACTAGCACGTCTCCGGTCGACACGGCACTAGCACGTCTTCGGTACACAGTAGTAGCACGTCTCTGGTCGACACGACAGTAGCACATCTCTGGTCGACACGAAAGTAGCACGTATCTGGTCGACACGACAGTAGTAAGTCTCTCGTCTATTGTCTGGGAGCGAAATACCAAAAAAGGTTTGGGAGAGAAGGAAGGTCTACGATCCTATATGCCTACAGAATATTAAGAAGGTCTGAGAGCGAAAGTAAGACTGAAATCCTAATGACTTATGTTTACAATCTGGAAGTAGAATCATCAATAGTGGAAGAACATCCTACATCATTTAAGTAAGCAATACTGGTCAGTAAATGGATGGAAATCATGGCTCAAAATGGGGTGCAAACCTATAGGCTGCAAATGAGTTTCCAAGATCAAGAAAGATGTCCATATGGGAAAATTGAAATATATATAGCAAGGATAGTAGCACATTTTGTTTTGGAAGTGCATCAATTGGTATTTTGAAAAGCTTGATCAGTTTGGGAAATCGGATTGTTGAGTTACTGCATTGGAAATTGCAAGGAAATCTTCAAGGAACAATATAACAATATTGCATTTTATTAACATAAAAGCCATGTGCATATCAGACTACTTGAGCATAATAGACTATGGACTACTTGAACTAAAGCCATATGTACATATCATACTACTTAAACAAAAATTTCAAGCATCTCGGAAATTTCAATGCATCAAACTGAGAAGTTCAAAGCAGTATGAGAAGTTCCCAACTATTTGATCATCCTTTCAAATCTTAGAAAAAAAAATGCATATCAAAAAAGTTAACCAAAAACATTACTTTAATTAGTGTTCTCAAATGTTGCCATTTAACTTGTAAAAACAGAACAAGGCATATTAGTTTATAAAAGCAGACCATTAGGAAGTATATGCCCTTCAATCACAAAGTAGAACTGCTAGACACAGATTAATCATAACAATATAGAACTACTGAGCTATTAGACTCCCCTGAGCTATTGCTTTGCAGATTCAAAGCTGCTTCTTTGACTTTGTTTTCTTTGCCTTCCTAGCAAGCTGTGTCTCAAATGTTTGTGCAAGTTGTTCTATAGAAACTTGGTGTCTCGATCAGAAGTAATAGACTGAGGCACTCCATGCAAACATACCACTTCTTTAAAGAACAATCTTGCAATGTGAGAAGCGTCAGATTTCTTCTTACATGGTATGAAGTGTGTCATCTTAGAAATCCTATCCACCACGTCCACTCCTCAATGTGTCCGAGGTAACCCTAATATGAAGTCCATGGTGAGGTCTTCCCAAATTCCCTTAGGTACTGGCAGAGGCATATAGAGTCCTGTATTTTTAGATCGTCCCTTAAAAGATTGGCAGATGTAACACTTACGGACGATGTTTCCCACTTCTCGTTTCAGCTGAGGCCAATAATATCTCTCCTCCACACTCGCTATAGTTGTATCCCTGCCTAGATGTCCACTTAAGCCTCCTCCATGTAATTCTCGAATCAACATCTTTCTAAGTGAAGATCTTGGTATGCATATTCTGTTTCCTTGAAAAAGATACCCTTCTTTGATGAAGAAGCTGTTGCAGGGTTCTTGCTTCACACACTTGGCCCAAATTTCTTTGAAGTCTTCATGATCATCCTCATAAAGCTCTTTGAAAAATTCAAACCCAATAACCTCTTGATAAAGTGTCACCAATAGTTGGTTTCTTCGACTTAACGCATCTGCAACACGATTAAGGGACCTTTGTAGGAAAGTAACCCACCAGATATGCATTTTGTTCACACTTCTTTGACTATTGATATATTTAAAGGCTTGATGGTCGGTGTATAACATAAATTCCCTCTGCACAAGATAATGCTCCCATTATTTCAAGGCTCGAACAACTGCATAGAACTCTTAGTCGTATGTACTCCACTTTTGCCTAGCTTCATTAAGCTTCTCACTAAAATACGCCACTGGCTTCCTTTCTTGAGATAAGAGAGCCCCTATTCCTACTCCACAAGCATCAGTTTCTACCTCAAAAATTTTGTCAAAATCAGGCAAAGCTAGTACAAGTGATGTGCTTAACTTGTACTTAATCATGGCAAAACTCTTTTCTTGTTCTTCACCCCATCGAAATCTGCCTTTCTTCAGACATTCAGTTATTGGTGTAGTGATAGCATTGAAATTTGGCACAACGTGGCGATAAAAGGTTACCAATCCATAAAAACTTCGTACGTCACCAACAATTTTAGGTGTAGGCCATTCTTGAATTGGTTTTACCTTGTCTTGGTCAACATGTATACCTTCTAAGCTGACCACATAACCCAAAAACCGAAGCTTCTTGGTTATAAGACTACACTTCTTCAAGTTCACGTACAACTTATTTTCTTGGAGAACTTCAAGAACTTGATGCAGATGTTGCAAATGTTCTCCCTTGCTCTTGTTGTAGATTAGTATGTCGTCAAAGTATACCACCACACACGTCCCAATATAAGGCTTTAGGACTTGATTCATCACTCTCATGAAAGTACTAGGTGCATTAGATAATCCAAACGGCATGACTAACCATTCGTAGAGCTCATCTTTGCTTTTGAATGTGGTCTTCCATTCATCGCCTGGTTTGATTCAAATTTGATGATATCCACTTCTTATATCAATTTTAGAGAACACTACTGAGCCACCGAGGACATCCAACATATCTTCAAGTCGAGGAATCGAAAACCGGTATTTTATTATGATCTTGTTGATTGCACAGCTATCCACACACATCCTCCAGCTCCTATCCTTCTTTGGTACTAACAAAACCGGCACTGCACAAGGGCTCATGCTTTCTCGAATGTGTCTTTTTCGCAGTAACTCTTTAATTTTCTCTTTAAGTATCTCGTTCTCCTTAGGGCTCATCCGATAATGAGGAAGGTTAGGTAAACTAGCTCCAGGGGCAAGATCGATTTGGTGTTGGATATCTCGCATAGGAGGTAGTTCATTTGGAAGATCATCAGCCAATAATTCTTCAAAAACATGCAGTAATTGCTAGACTTCTTTTGGAATTTTCTTCTCCTCTTTGTTGTTCTCAGCCACCATTACTTTCCTGACCACCAAAGGATAAATAGCTTATGCATCCTTCACAAGTTCTTCCACCTTTTCACTAGATTCAGCAACAATAAGAAAGTTAGATTCTTTCAGTGAAACCAGATTCTTAGGCTTCAAAGTAATATGGTGTTTTACATCATGCTGCAACGGTCTGCCTAGAAGTATGTGGCTGGCGTCCATGTCTACCACATCACATTCAACTTCATCTTGATAGAATTTCCCAATTGAAATTGGCACTTAACATGTTTCAGTGATGCGAACTTCTGGGCCTTTCTTGATCCATCCAATGGCATATGGAGCCCTATCTTTCATAGTAAGAAGTTTGAAGTGTTCCACCACTTTCTTTGAGATGAAGTTCTCACAACTTCTACCGTCTATTATCAATGACATAGGCTTTTCTTTGATAGTGCATAGGCTTTTCTTTGTTTCGTATCATTTACCCATACACTGAATCCTTAATCAATCAATCAAACATACAACCCATAAATAATTTTCTAAGCAATCGATCAATTACTCAATTTCAGATCAAGGAAAAAAAACAGAGGGGTTGAAGATGAGAGAGAGAGAGAGAGAGAGAGAGAGAGAGGGTGGGACCTGGTGTCAGCAAGTCGAAGCAATGAGACGATGAATTTCACACTTAGAGCATTAGAGAGACAAGGAATGAGAGCAGCGCGCTTCTGAGTCGTTTTGTAACGAGAGCTTACGCAGTCCGCCCAATATTGGAGCCTCTTCGTAACAAGGTGTGGAGAGGACACGGCGTTTTGAAGCCCAAGTCTCTCCTCTCTCTTCTTTTCCTTCTTTCTATTCTACTTAAATTAAATTTTCATGAATCATGTTGACTAATTTCACTGCGTTCTTATTTCCTACCTTTTTATCTCTTATAAACTCAATCAAATTTTTTATCTCTTATAAACTCAATCAACTTTCTAAACTGAAACATGGCACCAGTTGCATAAATTTGAGGAAATCAAGAGCACCCATATCAAATTTCCCACTTGATTTAGTCAATGAACCACCAACGGTGACGCTAAAGATGAATAGTAAGATTTGGTTCGTTGGTGAAGGGTGTGTTCTGGAATGTACCGAGTACCGCGAGTACTGCGGCTGTTCTGGACACGTGTCAAGCATCCATTGGAGAAGTGCAGGCGCGTGGAGAAATTGTCTCTCACTGATTCTCACTCTGCGAAGGAGGGAAGCTTTGCATCGGGTTAAGTCGGATTGGGTATATTTGCCTTGAGCAGTAGCGTACGCACATGTTTCCCACGCTTTCCATCTTCCTCGGAGAAGCGCCTCCTCCGGTCGGCGGTCAAGTTCACTTTCACTCTCCGGCGGCGACCTTCTGCCACCTTTTGCTCTGTTTCGGCCACCCAGAAGGAGTAGGTGATAGTGGTATCTGGGCCCACCGGAGCCCGGAAGAGCCGGCTGACTCTCGAGCTCGCTAAGCTGCTCGATGGCGAGATTATCAGCGCCGACTCTGTCCAGGTATGACCGAATTTGCACTACCCACTTCAAGTTTTTGGCTTTAAGGAATGTTGAAAGGAAAAATGGGAAAATGTGGTATCCTGGGGATTGGGTATTGAAATTACAATACATTGAACTTGAGTAAGAGCTGCTTATAGAAGGATTGAGGCGGTAAGTGTATAAGCCTTATAGTGTCCAGTCTCCACAAAACAACATATAAGCAATTGAAGTAAAAAGTGAACACGCCATCAAGTTGATAAACAAATAGCTTTTACCCTGATGGAAAAAAGAGCCTAATTGAAAGATAAGTTTACAAAGGGTTGATCTGTACAAACTTGTGAAGAAAACTTGATAGGATGACCACGAGAACAAACTTGATCATGAATCAATCAGACTGCCGCTGCCGCTGCCATTTTACCTTTCTTGTTCCTCACTGCCCCATCATCCACCACATTTTCGGCGTTGTTGGACGTCTTTCGCTTACGAGTTAATTTTTCCTCACAAGCTTGTTTCTTGACTCGTATCTTGCTTGGGGGTGGAGGCTTTTTCCATATCCAGCACTCCTTATCCTCCTGAGATGCAGAAATGACATATTCAACCACAGTATTAACTCGATATGAAATGCAAAGCTAAACCTATTGAAGCAGCAATCAAAACAATCTTACATCATAGTCCCATGACGGAGATTCTTTTCTTTATGTTATATCAGTAGCATTCTTCAACTCCTTGATAGCTGGTAGAGGCCTTGGATGGTCACCATGAACATCACTACAGAACGACTTTGCAAAAGTTAGTTGTGCGGGAACAGCAATATTTGAGCGGAGATGTTGAGAATTCATTATAACATACCATGTCCAAGGGGCAGGCTCATTGTCGCATCTGACAAAAAGATATCTGCATACCTTGAAACCCTGCCAGAACAAAACTCTGTCACTAAACATATTGAATCTCTAAGCCTAAATTTTATAAAGTATTTGAATCATGAGTGATTGTTTACCTGGGCTCCCCTTCTTCATCCAACATTTCTCAATTCTGTAACACCCATCGACCATCGTATCGCACTCCTTTTACTCTGGGCGCATATGATGATCTCTCGTCCTTGTGGGTTCTGCCCAAAATGAATAACCAAAATAATTGAGAAAATGCAACCCACAGAACTATTACAGCTACACTCTATATGAGTCCATGCTTAGCTTTTGATCAACATATATATCAGAACGGACCTGAGTACTCGCACGGGATAACCCATCCGGCAACTGATCCTCAGCGACTCATTCCTGTTAACAAACTTCTGATCACTGCTGTGCTCTTTGTTCGTCCACTTATGGAACTCCTAAATCTTTCCCGCCGCTGTACGAAACAAACAAGATCAGTTCCGACAAGTGAAAACAAACCATGCATTAACACATAGAAGAGGAGGTTCTCATCATCCAATACCATCCAGTGTAAATGAACCACTCTCCATGATCCTCATTGTCTTCGTAACCACCGGACAGCACAACAGACTGAGTGCCATGATTATTCTGCCCGCAAATCCTAGCAAACGCCGGGGAGCGGTGAACTAAATTTTTGTACATGTATATTTCTGGGGATTGAAGTTCTTACCTTAAGACTCCGTACCCAAACGATGCGAGACGGATCAATTACAGATAAGAGAACTGGCTGCTATACGTCGTCTCTAACTCCGTTTGCCGATCTGCGAAAGCCGACCAAACGGATGTCGACCCGATATGAAAACGTTGCAGTCGCTCAGCCCGGATCGATCCCCAGATAAACCAGACGAGCAGAGAAGCATAACTCAGTTTCTCGCACTCGTGCAAAAGAAAATAAAAACCCCTGCTCTTGTCCACGCGAGACGCTGGCGCGTGTTTCTTATCAAAAGTAAAAATTTGTAATTTCACGCTTCTCAAAATCAAAGACAACCCCAGTACTTGGAGTACTGGGTACACAGCAGACGTTCCCGTTGGTGAAGATCAAACAATTTAAGATTTGATGAACCACCTATATCAAAATTTTCAAATCTTTAACATTTAATGATTTAACATTAAGCTGCCACTGCAAGAAGATGGAGAGCTCGGCTTGGATTTCTTCAACGAAAAAAAATAGAGAATGAAGATTCATTCAATTGGACCGACAGAGTTAGCATCTTCCATGGCAATACATATGTAACGCTTTAGTTCACGAATGATACCTATCTAAAATAGGGGTTTACTATGTCCAGAAGCAATCATCTCAAGGGCAATATATTATACTACATGAATTCTCTGAGCAAACAGCTGAATATTGGATCTTAACTAAGACAAGCACCTTCTGAGCAAGCCATTGCTTGGGATCTTTCAACGTTTGGCGGAAGTACTAGTGGAAGCAGAACCATTAGCGACGCCTTCGGGAAATACCCCAATACCACAAAAATCACGTATTCTTTCCTTGTGATTAAGAGATTGAAAATGATCAGCCCCGCACAACCGTGATGGCTGCCAAACAAGCATTTGTCAATAACTTAGATAGTTCTGATCGTATTAGCTAATGACATCATGCAACAATACATATAAAAATGCATAGAGTCCCGTTTTGGAGAGAACCTCCTTAAACTCTTAAAGTGATGATGCTTTAGTTTTAGCATGCTTTAGTTACCTACCCACATATGAATCCTACAAAAAATTAGCCAATTTGATTAGCACAGTATCCGTTTTGATTTTTTTCTAAATGGCCTACAATTGTTTACTCAGTTTTGAATGACCAACTGATTATGGAATTACAAGATATTTTGTATACACGGTTTGCATATGAATGAATACAAATGATCAATGGTTGAAGTAGTTAAAATAAGTCATCTACTAGTGTAAAATAGTAAAAATCATCAAATTCTTAAAGTAAGTAGGTCCTCTCTAAGTAGGGTCATCTCTAGATCCTCCCTTTACATGTGTGTGTATAAGTATAACTAAACCCCCAAGAACATCACACCCTTCAGGTCCAATCTAGAGGTTTTCATACCAGGCTAGGCATCAGATTCTGGATTTAAATTTTTTTTTTATGCTCTACTCTACAGCTAGTATTTGGAAAAGTAGCAGAGGTCTCTAAAACCAGGAGCAACTGATTGAGTTGGCCTAACAACAACAGACTGGATGGAATTCCTAGCTAATGAAAACATGATAATCGAATAATGATGATGAGTGTAGTGCGCTAGAAACCCAATATCAATCAGAGTAATCAGAGTGTATATATAATAAGCAAGAGAGAATGTACATCATAGTAGCGGCGGAGCAGATCCTTGCATACAAGAGACGGATACGGGTCATCATCAGAACCAGAACTTCCTCGTCCATAGGATTGCCTTTTACCACTAACAATTACAGCCACGGCGCCAGGATATGTCTCCACAAGCTGACTAGCACCTACAGGACGACGATGGATGTTAGCAAGAGTCTTCTAGTCAACTCATTCATCAAATAGAGATATTTAGAAATAGAAAGATACACGTACGGCCGTACTTTTGGGAGTCGTGGATTTGGAGGAACTGGCCCCAGCAAACACAACATATCGATCGATTATCCCAACGCGAATAAAAATCTGCAATAAGAATTCTGAGTTTACCAACCTCCTGAACGGGAACGGAAACCGCCGCCCCGAGCACGGCCACAAGCGCGACCCATCTTTCTATCTCCGGTAGAGAATTGGGGTTCTTTACCAACAAGCGTGTACCAACTAATTTTTCTCGTCTGGAATTTCCCTTATATATAGGCATGATGTGCTGGTAACAATTTTATTATTATTTAATTTCTCTTTTCTTTATTTATTTTCCCAATTCAATAACTATATAGAGAATGAAAATTGCTATCTTAGAGCAATAAGCATTTTGAACACCTTGGTCAAACGGTTTTAATTTTGCATTATCAATAGCCTCAATATGCAATGTTAAATTTGACAAATGTAATTAGCATTGAGTGAAAGCCATGTCAAATTTGACATTGATGAAAGACAATGTCAATTTTTTTTGTTCACTCTTTATGCTTCTCCAAGTAGTATGCACTCCATATTTACTTTTTTAAATGATTTTTTAATGTATGCTAAATATTCAAATTCGACATCTCCTTTGGTTCCAAGACTTGAGCCATAAGAGAGCTTAGTAGCCTCTAGAGCTTTGTTTTATTGATATATGGCTTCCAAGTTACAAGCTTTCAATGATGCTGGATTGCTCGAATTCCGAAGAAGAAACCGGGAGCTAAGCATGAACAACAGGCTTGCTATGGTTGCATTGGGGAAAAGAAAATATGCTTTATTTTGAGTTAGGCAACAAATAATAACGTTCACACCAAGTGGATCTCGGTAATTATCACAGTGTTTAAGCAATAGTAACGTCTAAAATTGAAAGAAGTAGCAATGTACAGTCTAAATGCTTGTTGCTACTATGTAACTGCATATTTGTTGATAACCTTAAAAAATAAAAAATTTCTTTTCCTGTTATGGTGTTGTGTTTTAGTAGGTTAACCCTCGTTTCTTTTCTTATTATGGGTGCCTTCCCCTGCTAGAACGGTCTAAGATTTATAATCAACGAGGAAGACTTAGAGCAAAGAAACAATAATGCTAAGACTCAAAGGGAGAAAATGCAACTGACAATTTTCAACAACCAAAGAGTATGAGGAGCAGAGCCTCATATATATAAGCAAAGTACCAGCCATGAACGGGCAGACACAATTGCCAAATCAAGATGGCTTCATATTTGGACTGTAATGATTTGTCTCACTAAAAGTAGGACAGATAGGATCTGACAGATCCAACACGCCTAAAGCAAAAGCAAGGTGAGACTTTTCCAAACAAGAATGAAGCCAACAAAAAAAGACAAATGGTTGTGAAAAACTTAATCAGTTTTAGTTATGCACAAAGACTATAAAACCACTTTTCCTAAGAGGGCACTTAAAACAGCTGATAGCTTGGGCGGTGCATCACAAAGGCTAGCCACTGACTTGGTTTGTGTATCACAAAAACCTAGCTGGACTCAATGAGGCTCTAGTCATATGGTCACGGGTTGGTTTGCCACACCACCCTAGACTGACTTGGAGCTCAAGTACAAATAAACTAATGTTTTGCTAAAAGGATTTAAAATTCAAATACTTAACAACTGAAGCAAATACATTTGAAATATGCATATGGTTAGACTCAAAGATCAAGACAGATACAAACATGGGTATCATCCAATCTAATATGTGATGCATATGCACATGAACTACCTTATACACTTGAGAACGGTCAGGTCTTCAATCTTCACTTGAGCTATCTTATGTCTTTAGGACATGAAGTGCGGTTTGTGCCTTGTGTGTTTTGCCCATAATGGATTGCCAATAGATTTTATACCAACACTCTGTCTTTTCCATAGCCATTCTGGGGGTAACGATCAGAACCCCCATATCTGTCACTAGCAAAACGATCACCAGCTGGGTACCTGGAGAGAATTACCGAAGAAAGTACAGCATAAGTGCAACTGTATAGTGTATGGTAATTAGTATTTTCTCCCATCACATATACATAAAACAAAATGTTTCATTTAAGCATTAGAGAATATAGAATGGGGTTCAAATACGTGTTAATTCCATAATATGAAGGTATATTTTCCATAATTTAAACAAGTTCGTACACCATTTAGACGAAATTCTCTAGTAAAAAAAGGCGTGTTAATAGCATCATCATCAATCAAATGACTTTCAAATAAGGATTTGTTTAGTACGTTATATATGCAAATTTCAATGGAACTTTCATATTTTCTGTTCTAGTATTCCTTTCTATAGTATGATATTAACAACAACTATTAATTTGTAGTTCTACCGGTTAATTATATATCTAACCCTACATTGGACATCTATAGGTATTCTGGTAAACGAATTATATTCACAATGTGCGTTAAATACGCCTGACAGTTGATGTTTGGAATACATATTAGTCATGTTGAGGAGAACTTATATGTACGTATAAGTTGGCATGAAAGTGATTATATGTGTATGTTACCCTAATAATGTTCTATTTGAAATTAGATCAATTATACTATATATATATATATGAAGTATGAATTGTACCTATACATCTGTGAGTGTTTTAGTACTTGTTATGACTCAAACTTTGGCTCTAATTTTCTCTTCATATGGAGGGATTTATCCCATGCGACCTCAAAAAAAAAAAAAATTGGACTTCGCCCAATAAATAGAACACTATATAACTTAGCCTACCCCAATTCTGAATCCTAGTTCCGTATCTCGAAATTAATCTCCCGTCACTACCAGAAAATGGGTCTTGGGCGACGAAACAAAAAAAACCGGGCGACGATTTTTTTTTTCGTCGCCCAAGGAAACAAAATCGTCGCCTAAAGTCCAACTTTAGGCGACGAAAATAAAATCGTCGCCTAAGAATACATTTCGTCGGCCAAGAGAGAAACTAGGGCGACGAAACAATATTTCGTCGCCTAAGATATTTATTTCGTCGCCTAAGTTTTTTATCCTTAGGCGACGAAACTGAGATATTTCGTCGCCCAAGATTTTTCATTCTTAGGCGACGAAACTCAAATATTTTGTCACCCAAGATTCTTCTATATATTGTGAGGCGGGATAGAAGAATGAGAACTTTGAAAATTTTAAACATAAATTTCTCTAGTTCTTCAAATCGTTCGGTGTTGTGGAAATTTGTCCATACATAGTTTGTGGAGCTACTCCCAGGTACGTACATATGCATATATATGCACATATATATATGTGCATATATATATATATATTGATTTTCAGTTTTATTTGAGTTGAATTAATGATATATATATATATATGCATAGAGTTTGTTCCAAGCTGAGTAAGGGGCCGTTCTGTCATAGATATGGTTCACAGGTTTGTTTAACTGGATCTCAAGATCACAAACTGACCACTCTTCTCGGTGAAGGGGTCGATAGGGGTTCGCCTCCGTGATCACAAACGAGTCCTGCCTGGTTCCTGTAGGGGGTTCGCCCTCCGTGACATTGACACTTGCCTTCTGAAACCACGGAATCCGCTCGAACTAGATATATATAATTAATAATTAGTATGTTGTATTACATTAATATATATATATATATATATATAAAAGATATGTTCATTAAATATTGATATATATATGTGTTATTTTCAGGATATGGATAAGAGTTGGATTTCTCTTCCAAGATATCACAGAAAATATGCTGAAGGAGTTTGGGATTTTATGCAATATGCGCAGGGCAATGCTGACGGGAGTGGCATGTTCTATTGCCCGTGCAAGATGTGTAAGTGTCGCAGTGATATGCATCGATTTCCGTTGGGGACAGTATGGGACCACCTGAAGAGTAACGGATTCTGGGAACGTTACACATGTTGGATATATCACGGTGAAACCTCATCACGCCCGCATGATCATGGACAGTTTGATGAGACGGGCAGTACATCCAACGATCCAACAACGACCTTCATCAACGACATGTTTCCTCATGACAGCGGTGTATGCCCTGAACGACAGCACATTCCTCAGGCGCCGATGCAGGCCGTCCCTAGAGGTGTCAACACTGCCGGTATAGCCAAGTACAACAGACTTATTGCTTTCCAACAGACCCCTCTGTGCCCAGGTCATGAGAAGACCGTTCTTCAGTGTGTGATGGAGGTGATGCATATCAAGGTTGACACAAAATCGACCGTGACGGCTGTTGATAGGTATCTACAGTACGCTGCTTCGCTCCTGCCCGACGGTCATCGTCATCCCACCACGCATCATAAGGTCCGTCGTATCTTGAGAGATCTCGGGCTTTCCTACATCAAGATCCATGCATGCAGATATGACTGCGTTCTATTCTGGGGTAAAGATGCAGACGGTAATGACCTTGAAGGCCTTCATCGTTGTCCGGTATGTGGGACCGACAGGTATAAGCGGACTCCCGCAGGCAACAGGAAACCTGTTAAGGTACTTCGCTATTTCCCGTTGAGGGATAGGCTGGAGCGGTTGTATATGTCTTCAAAGACGGCCGAAGCTATGAGATGGCACGCTGTGAGGGAGGTGCATGACGAAGACCTCATGGTACACCCTGCTGACGGGGAGGCGTGGAAGCATATAGACAGGGAGTTTCCTCATTTTGCTTCAGAGGTGAGGAATGTGAGGCTCGGGCTGTCATCCGACGGGTTCAACCCTTTTGGGACCATGAGTCTTTCGTACAGTATATGGCCGGTCATTTTGGTGCCTTACAACCTTCCTCCATGGATGTGCATGAAGAAGGAATACAACATGTTGACCTTGTTGATTCCGGGGCCCGGTTATCCAGGTATCTACTTTCCCTTCATATTGTATATATTGCTGTTGGTTCAACACCTCTCCATTTATTGTTTTTGTTCTATATTGTTGGTCATATATAGTCGTTATCTGAATTTGTTGTGGTTGTTGTTGTTATCCAGGGAAGTGTCTCGATGTGTATATGAGACCGCTGATTGAAGAGTGTAAATTGCTTTGGGAGGTTGGTCATCCCACTTATGACTCCCACAAAAAGGAGATGTTCCAGATGCATGCCATGATTGTTGGTACCATCAGTGATTTTCCTGCACGTGGGATGTTGTCCGGCAACGTTGTTAGGGGATACAAGGCTTGTCCTGAGTGCCTTAGCTCCCAGGGGTGCAGCAATCATTGCAACAAGATAGTCCGGATGGGTCACCGTGCTTACCTACCACATGATCACCCCTGGCGGATAGATACCGGGGCATTTGATGGGACCGAAGAGAGAGGTGTGGAGCCGCATAGATGGTTGGGGGAAGAGATTTTAGCAGTGCTGGATGAGTATGATTTTGGGCAGCTCAGCAATCATCCCGATATTGTGGCCAGAATACCTGAAAGACCAGACAGGTACAAATTCTGGACACATAAGAGCATATTTTGGGAACTCCCGTACTGGAGTACGCTGTTGATCAGGCACTACCTAGATGTGATGCACATAGAGAAGAATGTCTGCGACAGTGTGGTAGGTACAGTGCTCAACTTGGAGGGGAAGACGAAAGACGGTCCTAAGGCACGCGTTGATCTTAAGAAAATGGGAATCAGAAAACATCTTTGGCTGAAAGAGGGGAAGAAAAAGATGCCTTGGGCTCCTTACACCGTGAAGCCTGATCAGAAGACCCAGATCTTCAGGTGGATGAGTTGTGTGACGTATCCCTCAGGCGTTGCAGGAAATATAGCCCGGTGTGTGAACTTGCGGGAGAATAAGATATACGGCTTGAAGAGTCATGACTGTCATATTCTGCTACAACGTCTCTTCCCTGTTTTCATTCGACCGTTCCTTCACCGTCAGGTAAATTTGTGGTTAAAATTACGGTTAACCTGTCGTAAATGGATTTTATATTAAATTTGTGATGTGTGGTTGGCCAGGTTGTGGAGCCGTTAGTAGCGCTGTCAAGATTCTTCATGAAGTTGTGCACAAGGGAAGTGAGAAAATCCGATCTCCGGGAAATGCAGGCAGACATCATATACATCATGTGTAAATTCGAGAGGATCTTTCCGCCAATTTTTTTCGATATCATGCCTCACCTGATGATCCATCTTCCCCAGCAATTGTTGCTTACCGGTCCAGTACACTTCACTTGGATGTATCCCATGGAAAGGTATGTTTTATTCACTTACATCTCCAGAATACATATATGTACGTACATGTTCAATAATTGTAACGTATAGTTTGCAATCTTATATTTACAGGCAACTTGGTGAGTACAAAGATTATGTCACTAATAAATCCGCGCCTGAAGGATGTATAGCTGAAGCATATATTGCGCATGAATGCGTCACCTACATGAAGTTGTATTTAGGAGCGTCGTTGGGAGCTCCGCAAGCCATGGAGGAACATGCGCCGCGGTTCAATCTCTCTATAGTTTCCAGTGATGTCGAAGTTGGTGGAGCACGACTGTCCGCCGAGTATGCATTGTCGGATGAAGAGATAGCCATAGCGCACTGGTGGGTACTAATCAATTGTGAAGAAGTTAAATATTGGAAAGAGTTGCACCTAAATTTTCCGGAAGTTGATGGTGATCTCGAGTACCACAACATGACGTTCGCAAATTATTTTCGCACCTGGGTACGTAATTTAATCTTCCCTGTTATATATATATATATATCTAATTATTTTCTATTGCATATATTTTCGGATATTTACAGTTCAATATCCGTTACAGATGGACATGATTAAATCTGATGATAATCCAAACTGGTCGCACGAACTATTACTTCTTGCGATGCAACCGCAACGGGCTAGAGTTTATCCCACCTGCACAGTGAATGGCGTCAAATTTGTATCTGAAGAGAGAGACAGCAGACGAAGAACACAGAATTCTGGGGTGATGGCGAAAGGTCATGGCCTTGACTATTACGGTGTTCTCCATTCAGTGGTCGAACTGGTTTATGCGGAAGGCATGAAAGTGCATCTGTTCAAGTGTAGATGGTTTGATACAGGCGCACAGAGCATGAAGATGGATCAGTATGGCAATTTATCGGTCAACACTGCTACAAGCGCCTACGAAGATGACCCGTTTGTTTTTGCGACATCGGTAAAACAAGTGTTTTATCTTGATGACCTTGCAAAAGGTGACGCGTGGAAAATAGCGAACATTGTGCATCCTCGAAACATTTACCGGGCGGCTACACTTGGAGTGACCATTCCAGGGCCAGAGGCTGATGCGTATCAGGAGCCGAACGCAGTAGGTATTCATGATGTAGCTACTGTTCGTCAAAATAATGTTAAACATGGTCGAGTGCTCAGAATTCGTGACGAAGATTCAACCTTTATTGATGTTGATCCAAATGAAGAAACAGACGACGACTCTGACGACGAATTAAGGCATAGATTACCAGATATTAATTCCGATACCGAAGAAGACTCATCGGATGACTCAGATTACGAGCCTTAGCTTAGTTATAATTGAGCCTTAGCTTTGTAATTGTTTGTATACTAAAAGAATATGTTTGTACTAAAATAAATAAAGCACATTTAAATTTCATTGTAAAGAAATTTTTATTTTTACTCTTGGGCGACGATTTTAACAAATATCGTCGCCCAAGTATCATCTTGGCCGACGAATTAGCCTAATTTCGTCGGCCAAGATTAATCCGAATAATTAAAATAAAATAAAACACATTTAAATTTCATTATATTAAATTTTTATTTTTACTCTTGGGCGACGATTTTAACAAATATCGTCGCCCAAGTATCATCTTGGCCGACGAATTAGCCTAATTTCGTCGGCCAAGATTAATCCGAATAATTAAAATAAAATAAAACACATTTAAATTTCATTATATTAAATTTTTATTTTTACTCTTGGGCGACGATTTTAACAAATATCGTCGCCCAAGTATCATCTTGGCCGACGAATTAGCCTAATTTCGTCGGCCAAGATTAATCCGAATAATTAAAATAAAATAAAACACATTTAAATTTCATTATATTAAATTTTTATTTTTACTCTTGGGCGACGATTTTAACAAATATCGTCGCCCAAGTATCATCTTGGCCGACGAATTAGCCTAATTTCGTCGGCCAAGATTAATCCGAATAATTAAAATAAAATAAAACACATTTAAATTTCATTATATTAAATTTTTATTTTTACTCTTGGGCGACGATTTTAACAAATATCGTTGCCCAAGTATCATCTTGGCCGACGAATTAGCCTAATTTCGTCGGCCAAGATTAATCCGAATAATTAAAATAAAATAAAACACATTTAAATTTCATTTGAAAAATTAAAATAAATATCCCGGGTATTTATTTTTTACCAAATTTTTATAGCCCCGTAAGAGTCTCGTCGATTGGAAACTATTCTCAGTTGAAGGTCCGGCCAGATTACGTGATTTGGAGGGTCGAATAGCCGTTTCCGTCCGTTTAGGGGTTTGACCGCGCCGATTGACCGGACGGATCGAGCCCTTATCTTTGTCAGATGGAGCTGAATTTTTTTCCACCTACGTAATTCGTTATGCTGGTCAAATCTGACGGTCGGTTTTCAGTTCCTCTTCTCCGATCAATAAACTCACGTTATATGTACTAATGTTGTATAACTTTTTTATATAAGTGTTTAGTTTAAGTGTCGTTTTGAAGACAACGTATACGTAGAGGCCTCAAACGCAAAAAAGTCGTGAAATAAGATATGACCGGAACGGTGAAATACGTCAACCCGTGAAAAATGAAGATATTCTGGTAAAGTTTCGGTGCCGGTTGTTCCATGCGCACGAAACACATATATTTCTGCCTAGTGGTAGCCCTATCCCGGTTATTTATTTTTTACCAAATTTTTATAGCCCCGTAAGAGTCTCGTCGATTGGAAACTATTCTCAGTTGAAGGTCCGGCCAGATTACGTGATTTGGATGGTCAAATAGTCTGAATTTTATGATAGAACTCTTGGCCGACGATTTTCTTCATCTTGGGCGACGAAATTTATAATGAAGAATGTCGTCGCCCAAGTATACCATCTTGGCCGACGATTTCCTTCATCTTGGGCGACGATATTTATAGTGAAGAATGTCGTCGCCCAAATATACTATCTTGGCCGACGATTTTTAAAAAAACAGGGCGACGATTTCAAAAATCGTCGGCCAAGAGTCTCTTGGCCGACGATTTTTACAAAACAGGCCGACGATTTTTACAGAATCGTCGCCCAAGAACGCCAGTATAAAAGGCAAAAATTCGGAAACCCTAACCATTTCTTCAGCCGCCAAGCATATTCTCTCTCTCTCTCCGAAAATCCTCTCTCTGCCCTCTCTCTCTCCCTCTCTCCGACCCCGACCCCGACCCCAATTCGGAACCCCGACCCCGACGTCGACCCACAATTTAAGGTATAACCCTAAAACCCTAAATTGGTTTTAATTGTTTTTGTTGTTGTAATAATTGTAAATTGTTGTTGTTGTTGTTGTTGTGATAATTGTAAATTGTAAATTGTTGTTGTTGTGATAATTGTAAATTGTTGTTGTTGTGATAATTGTAAATGTTTGTTGTTGTGATAATTGTAAATTGTGATGTACGGTTTAGGGTTTACGGTTTACGGTTTAGGGTATAGGGTTTAGGATTGTAAATGATTAAATAATTTAGGGTTTATTTAGGGTTTAGGGTTTACGGTTTAGGGTTTATTTAGGGTTTAGGGTTTGTAAGAAATAATGGATTATTTTTTAGTAAGGATGTAAATATTCGTAAATTAATTTTTGTGATATAATAAGCCCTTATTAATGTAAATAATTTGTTATGTGAATAAAAAAAATAATAAATCCTATAATAATTATTAAATTATTATAAGACGGTAAAATATTTTTAATAAATTTATGGTTATTTTAAGACGGTAAAATATTTTTAATAAATTTATGGTTATTTTAAACAGGATGGCCAAGAGAAGAACTTCTGGACAAGACGGCTCGGACGGTACCTCAAACAACCCGTCGGAATCACCGTCGATCGGGTTTCCGTGGCAGTTGACGGCCCGACATGCGCAACTGATGGGTGGCGCGAGCGGCTCGGGTTCTGCTGGGCAGTCGGGTCCCGCAGCGACGGCTCCTCGTCATCCACCCATACTTCGCCGGTCGCGATCCCGCAGCGACGCCCCCACACAGTCGTCCCCGACCGACGGTGATGGCGGGTCATCCAGGGTCCCTATGGTGCCGTCCGGCCTCTTCCTTCCTCCGACGATACCGGCGATACCTCGCGTCGATGAGGAGGGTCGACCGATTCGGGAGCAGCTCCCGCATGTGGCACCGCACGAGGCCTATATCTACCGGGAGTTTCCCACGCCTCTTCATCCCGTGAGGGTCTCCGAGCAGACGGACATAGACGAATCCGTCGGCTCAGCCTCATCCTCAGGTAATTTATTATTACTTTTTTTTCGATTTACATTTTTTTTTGTAAAAATGTATTATTAATATTAAATTTGATTCACAATGTCACAGCCGCCGGAACGAGAAGGCGGAACAGGAGAGGCACCGTCAGCAACAAGGGACTCGATAGGGCGGTCGAGTCCGCTAGACAGATCGCCATCCCGTTTTCCAACGGGAAACCGGTGGACGCCGCGTTGGGAAACCGGTACACGCGCGCCGCGAGAGGCACCATCCGCTCCAGACTTCCTATGTTGTGGGGAGTCTGGAGCCAGGTTCCTGATGGAGTGAAGGAGATGCTCCATCAGTCGATGTCGGTGAGTTTACTCAATCAATTACCTTTTTTTTAACTATTTTTTTAACTAATAAATTATTTCATTATCGAAAAAAATACTAACAAGTGGTAATGCAGCAATGGTTTGTGGTTCCCGAGGAGGGACGTGACTGGGCGGACAAGACCCATAGGGAGAGGTACCTCTAGCTATTTAATAATTTATTAAATTTTATTTTTTTAATAAAATTATTAATATTTTTTTTGTATATGTAGGTTCAAGGAGTGGAAGCACGACCTCCGGGAACACTGGAAGAAGTACGGGAGCGACCGTTCGGGTACCCCGAAGGAGTTCGAGTATCGGGAGTACGAGTGGCGGTGGCTTCTTGTCATGCAGTTCAATGACCCTCACAAACAGGTAATTCGTAAACAAATTTGAATATTTAATTAGTGAATTAATTATAATTGTATGTTTTTAAATATTTACTAACGATAATTTTTTTTTAAAAAAGCACCTCGCCCGGGTGAACGCTGAGAACCGGCAACAGAACACAACCAACCATCGTGCCGGTTCGAGGCCGTTTTCGGCCATCATGGACGACGTGCGGCGAGAGCGGCCAGAGGAGAACCCCTATGTGGGGACCTTTCAGAGGGCATATCCTCATTCTGAGGAGGATCTTGTAAGTTCCTTATATTTACTAATTTTTAATTTTAATTACATTTTATTAAATGTATATTAATATATTTTTATAATATATCCATTTAGGCGAGGGTGAGGGAGGCGGAGCAAGAGGTCATCAGAGGCATGGTGAACGACACATGGCCGGGCACGGCAGAGGATGACATGTCAGAGGCCATGTCCAGGATCGACACTTCAGATCCTACCGTTGGGGCGCGGATTATGGCCACTGCCTTCGCGCAGCGCTCCAACACCTACTACTGCCGGGGTATGGGAGACGCTGGAAAGGGGATCCTGAAGACGACGCCAGGATTTCAGCGCAAGGGAGCCGCCGGAGCCTCAAGCAGCAACAGCCAGACCACTCGGCTACAGGATCAGTTCGCAAGCCTACAGTCTGAGCTGGAAGCCCAAAGAGCGAGAGAGTCTGAGCTGGAAGCCCAAAGAGCGAGAGAGATGGCGGCGATGGCGGAATCATATGCGGCTTCCAATGCTGCGCATATGGAGCGGGTGAATGAAGTCACCAATGCCAACCAGGCGGCTATGGGACAGTGGATGACTGCCTGCATGTCTGCACTTGCGGCCGGACAGCCGTTTCCGCCCATGCCTACGCCTATACCATTACCTCAGTGGCATCCTCAGTGGCCCCAGCCTCAGCAGCAGCCTCCTCAGCCTGACCAGCCGCCGCCTCAGGACCCTCCGAACGGGAATGATGAGTTAGATTTTGGGTTTCTCGATCCATAGGCAGAATTTTTGTAATAAATTATTTATAAATTTATAAATTTGTGTTATTTTTAATTAAATTTTAGTATTAGAAAACTTTAAAGAAATGCCGAAAAAAAAAATAATGACAAAAATTAAAAAAACATTTTTTATATATTTAAAATAATTATTTAATTATTTTTTTAAAAAAATTTAAATATATCTTAGGCGACGAAATCTATAAATCGTCGCCCAAGATTTAACACCTTGGCCGACGAAAAATAATATCGTCGCCTAAGATGTAGTGATCTTAGGCGACGAAATATTTATTTTCGTCGCCCAAGGTCAGAAGATCTTAAGCGACGAAAAAAAATTTCGTCGGCCAAGGTGTTAAATCTTGGGCGACGAATATTTTTGGGCGACGAGAGGTATATTTTAGGCGACGAAATTAGTATCGTCGCCTAAGAATTACTCTTAGGCGACGACGGAATTAAATTTCGTCGCCCAAGTTCTTCACCGACGGACTTCTGGCGACGACTTCTTGGCCGACGACATGTCGTCGCCTAAGTACTTAGGCGACGAAATTTTTAAACAGGGCGACGATTTTTTTTCGTCGGCCAAGAACTATTTTCTGGTAGTGCGTTTCAACCATGGCCGTCAGAGTTTATTGCATACCAAGAACGGATTTGGACCCGGAGGATCCCCGACGGTCGGAGAGGCCAAGCAAAGAATTTCTGCAGGATTTCTGGGACAGGGGTCTTCTCCTTGTTGATTGTATGCTCCTTTTGTTTCCTTCAATTTTATTTTATTACGGGGAATTATGAGATTTTGGTTGTTGATCGAAACTTGTCTGCAATCTACTTGATAATCCTATCAAATTTATGATGAATGATTCTATTCCTGAAATATTTTTTTTCTTGTCTTCTGTCGACAGCTCTAGAATTTGATAGATTCTTTCGAAGAAAAACTAAGGTCCGTAAAAATAAACTGCCAATTAGTAAACCTGGGCCTACGGTGGAAGAACAAAAGCCAAACTACGGGAGCTGGCTCCCTCGCCAAATTCGTGTATGTTCTAATCAGGACCTTGCTCCTGCTGAGACTAATGACTCTCGTGCACAACCTTCTACTAGTTCTGCCTTCATGGGTTGCAACTGTTGTGGTATCACCCACCGGCGTCAACATTGTCCAAACCGTGTGCAACGTGCTCATGAGACTGAACCAAAATCTGCTATCAGTTCATGCCAGACCTAAGATTAACCTAAGTCTCACCCTATGCAAGTTGTGTTTGCTATGTTATGTATTTAGCGGCTTGTGAACTGTGTTAAATCTGCGACCAGTCCTTCGCAGTTTACTAGGTATTTAATGTCAATGGTAATGATGCTTGTGTAGACCCTGACTTTCTCTTATTTATTATGTGATTTCTGAATTCTGATGTTATATCTCAATCAGACTCTCAGCCGTAAGTTAATGATGCATTGCATTACCTTCAATGGTCCCAATCTTATTTTTATAGCTCTCAGGCAGATCATTTATGTCATTTATAGTATTTTCTTTGGTCATGAAACAAAGGAGAACAGGTTCCAGGACTCTACACTACAGCCAATTGATATTTTCCAGTTCAGTTATGCACCAATTAAGAAGTGAAGATTTTTCTCCCGAATATTTGCATCATAACATCGAACCGGGTGTTGCTATTCGAACCCAGCAAATACTAGAGTTTACCCAGCAGTTAAAAAGACCCGGCATATGCAATACTAGTCATTCAATTTAAACATCCATTTACAGATATATATATATATATATATATATATATATATATATATATATATATATGTGTGTGTGTGTGTATAAGTAGGAATGTATGCTAACTGTTTTCCACACAGTTCACATATGAATGAACATTTTAACTATACCAGTTAGAGCAACACTATGAGGAGATATCTGAAAAAAAAAAAAATATATATATATATATATACAGGCCGAATGTGGAGCAGACGTCCGCACTGTCCTTAAAGTGTGGACGTCCCTCCGTTCGCCACCGTTCGGCGCCGACGACGGCGCGCCTCCACCCAAGCGGACTCCAGCAATGTCCCCAACCACTTTCCCTTCCTGACGAGTCCGCCAAATTCTAGTTTTCTGGCGAGATCACCCAAAACTTCAAACTAGATCGATCTCTACGGAAAACTGGAATTCGGCAGACTCGCCATGGAGGGAAAGTGAACAGGGATGCTGCTGGAGTCCGCTCGGGTGGAGGAGCGCTGTTGTCGGCGCCGGGCGATGGTGAACGGAAGGACGTCCACACTTTAAGGACAATGCAGACGTCCGCTTCACATTGTTTTTGTGTGTGTGTGTGTATAGGCCGAATGTATAGCGCACGTCCCTCCGTTCGCCACCGTTCGGCGCCGACAACGGCACGCCTCCACCCTAGCGGACTCCAGCAGCGTCCCGAATCACATTCCCTCCCCGGCGAGTCCGCCGAATTCTAGTTTCCGGCGAGATCGACTTTATTTGAAGTTTTGGGTGATCTCGCCTAAAAACTGGAAAAGAACGGACTCACCGGGGAGGGAAAGTGGTTGGAGACACTGCTGGAGTCTTCTGTGGGGGGAGGCATGCCGTCGTCGGGGCCGGACAGTGGCTAACGAATCTCCGTGCTCACTTTAAAGACTATGCGCACATGCGCTTTTTATCATTTTCGTGTGTGTGTGACTGTGTATATATATATATATAGTTTGGGAAGTAATATGACTAAGGATACCTATGAAATGTTGGATAATCGTATAAAATAAGGTATTAGCAGCATCAGAAATTCTCATTTATGTGCGATCGTCAAAGATAGGTGTCTCACCTTCATCACATTTGATGACATGTTTAATGGATGATCTAGAATCAGGAGTGAAATGTTTTTCCCACCAGGAATGAAACATTTATGTAAATCCTGTGGAAAGTATATCAATAATTTCAGGCTGGCTGAAATTATGATTAGTGACATAATTATTAGCTGTCATAGACATATAATGTAATTTATTTAAGATTTCTTGTTCTGATAAATTATCAATGTTTCATTCATAAGTTTTATCAGAAGAAGCTGAGAATTGATTATTAAGATGATTACTAGGTTATATATCCAAAGGGAAATGACGTTCTGTTCAAATTTTAAAAGGTCGCTTCTTTGGATGAACTATTTTGTCTAGTTTCAGAGGTGCTATATTTAAAGACTGAAATATTTGGTTTAATTCTGTATTTTGGCTAGTGTTACTAGAATCGCTATCGGATAAAGAGGTTTGTTAGGCATGAATTACTGCAATTCTACTAGAATCAGGGTGTTTCAGTTTTTAATTTTTCTAACATACGTTCGATCTTTTGAATTGAAGAAGTAGGCTTAAGGGTAAGTTTATTTAATTCACTGAAATGAATTAAAGGAGTTTCTGGTTTGGGTTGAGGTAGAATGTTGACTTTGGATGATATGTTGTTAATCTTTGTTTCTATTTTATCTAACTGAGCTCTTATGGTTACTAGACTCTGGTTTGTGTAATTACTTTTTTCAATAATTTTCTTAGTTTCTGGGTTAAATTTCTTAGTTTCTAGATCTTCTGTGGCGATTTTAAAGGGTGAGGCTATGATTGGACTGTTAAGATGATCAATTACTATTGTTTCAACAGGAGAATGACTAGAAAAGGATCGAGCTAGTGGAGGTTTTCCATCTTGCTTTCGTTAATGTTTGAATATTTTTGTTGTTTAGTTGATCTATAAAATCAAGAAAGAATATTTCAGATTTTGTTTCAAGCATAAATGTTTACCAATCACGAAATAATTGTTTTTGTTGATCCATGAAAAGGAACTTCATTCTATAAAGGTTTCTTCTAAGGATATTTTTTGTAGATTCAAGATGTTTATCTAATCTAGAATAGTTGATTATAAAAGGTAATTGGGAAATTGTACTTAATTGAGGATTTATTGGGGGAGTAACTAAAAAATCAGAAGCAGTAGGAGATGTTTGATCTTCATCTATGACTGAAGTATTTTGAGTTTCATATTCTGTATAGTTTGGGTAACTAACTTGATTCAGATGCAGATCTTAACTGCATCCAAGAAGGCTTAATACCTTCAAAATATTTTAAAAAAAACAAAAGAGTCTTTACGATCAGCCAATGGAACAAAAAAGGATATTAAATATGAAATCCCTAAAGCTCACATAAGCCAAAATAATGTTTGTTTCAAAACTCCGTTTGTCTTGGTAAAAAAATTTAACCGACAAAGTAATTTTAGAACTTCCTTTCATTACTTTAATTTACCAATTCAATACTGAATATGATGGTATCATTACCTACCCTTTTGATGAACCAGTTAAATTTATTTTTCTGTCTAATCTTGAAATCCATACTCTGAAAACATTTCCAGAGAATAATTTTTCAAAAACTCTTAGTTGCATTCAAGCAAAAAATAAACAAATAGTCTTTCTTCAAAAAGAAATTAATTTCAAAAGAATTAAATACCAACTTCAAAACCCTTTTCTTTAGCAAAAAATTAAAACTTTTGAAGAAAAAATTATTAAAGAAATATGTTCTGATATTCCTACTGTCTTTTGATATAGGAAAAAATATATTGTTTTCCTCTCCTTACCTCAAAGAATTTAATTAAAAGTTGCCTGGGAGAACCTTTGTAACTATGGTAAGAATTGCAAAAGCTCAAAATTAATATATGAGAAAGAACGTTCATCGGATATATATATATATATATATATATATATATTCATGTTCTAACCTTCTGTTCCCATGCAATTCGTGCGGGTGATTAGAAAAACTACAGGTTGGAGCTAGGTTTTTGCTAAAACCCATGTCGGAAATCCGATCAATATAGTTGACTAATTGATGAAGGGAACACATCCATGGAAATCTTGGATCTTGGTCACCAAAATTTATGAACACAGTGAGCATTGTAAATCCCAAATCAATTCTCAGTTTTCAATACCTATCTACTCTAATCTAATATTTGTTGACCAACCTGGTTTCTTGTGTCACCATTAGTTTTTCTATATAGTTTGTTGGGCAAGACAACCTCTTTAATTAATCACTGAGATTTGTCAATGCAGGATCCAAATTCCACGGACAAAGAATGTGTGATGCTTCTGCATCTTTGCTGTCTTACTGGTTTGTTTTTGTCTCTCTTTGTTTGGTCCAGCCTAGCTTGTGAGACTTGTGAGATATCTTAAATGTCAAACCAAAACTAGTTTATTCATAAGAACCCTTTTTTTCTTATGAATGATTCATAGTGGTTAGCATAGAGGTGGAATTATTTTGGCTCAAGAATCTTTATCTGTTTGATCCTAATGTCATAAAAACCAATTTTCATGGACAAAAGTGCTCATTTGACTAGCAAAGCTGTTTGACTAAGAGATTTTCAAATCCCAAGGGATACTGTGTCCAGTATTTGCGGCACAATAGAAGATCAAAATATGATGAAATCAACTCCATAAGTACTGTCATGTCCAACTTCCAAGAGTATTATGATTCATCAATGCCTCAAAACCTGGATAGATTGGATCAATATCTGACTGAGATACTTCCTCATCGACGATTAGGATCAACCATGATCAGAAATGTAGTGACAGGCACCATATACCAGAGAAGAAAGAGTCGCTAAAATGAGCATTAGTTGTTAGCTTGATATACATTATCAGCAATGTCTCCAACAACTTAAGGTTCAGCATCAACAGTTGGAAATTTGTCCGAGTATAGTACCAAACTACCAAAGCGTTGTCTATCTGTCTCGATCTCCCTGCCTCATGCAGTGTTGATGAAAATGCAGATAAAAAGCAAATATCTTTGATTTGAGGAAACCATATTGCAGCTTTCATGTAACTTCATATATCATTTGTGAAGTAAACTGAACTCCTGAAAAGAATCAACGAAAGAACAAAAAAATTGCAGGCCGGAATCTGAACTAAAACAAACCACAGTTTAGTGGGGTGGGATTTCCCAAGAGTTCTAGTACAAAAAGTTAAAACGTCAACACAAGAACGAAGAAATGCAGCTATACAAAAAGTCAATAAAGAAGAGTTTCTAATCCTCAAACTTCCTAAAATGTCTCTGCCTGAATCACTAAATTTGGTTTGCTGACTACGAAGTATGAACCATAGAGAAGAAACACCAGAGAAGTTTATGTATATACTTCTATGGTGTCTTCTGGTTTCGTTGGTCTTCAAGGCAAGCATTGCAGTTGTAGCCATCATGCCATATAAAGTCCTCTGACTGTCTTCAAAAACTCACTGCCAAAGCAACCAAAACACAATGAATATATAGTCACATATGTGTCTAACAGAAAAATTCAGAAGAAAAAAAAATTACAAAACTACCTGAAGGGTTCATCTCCAGTGTGTCTAATAGCACCTGTTGCATCCCGGTACAGTACATTACTCAGCATATCTGAATTTTCTTTGCCAAACATGTTGGCCAGCTTTATGTACAATTCTTGGTATGATCTAAAGACTGAAAGATCAAGGGTCCCTGCATCCCCAGATTTAACAAACACTTTGCAAAGACCAGTCTCCAAGTTGTGATCACTTCCTCCATCAGAGCAATTTTCCACTGAATCATTGCGATGTAATGCAGAACCAGAGCCATCAGACGAATTTCCTGTTTTCTCTGGACATGATGAACTATTGTCCCCAGAGGAGCTCTTCGACGTCTGCTGTCCCTCAACAATTAGCTGACCGAACAAAAATATGTGAGGCGTCTTTATCTCATCATTATCCCTTAAATTGTGGCAAGGGATACCCTCAGTAACATGGCAAGGAATGTCCTCATTGGTTTCAGCAATGCGCATGAAGTTACCTCCAGGGGTTCCAGGAGGGGCAACATGACCAAGTTGCTGAAAGCCAACTGGAATTAGACCTGGGGGTAGATTGTTGAGAAAATTCGACGAAGATAGTCCAAAATGAGCTTGCCTGGCTCCCTGTATGCCTGCAGGAATGTTGTCTGATAAATTACACACAGTGTTCCTGGAAGTTAGGAAATTGCCGTATACTGATTGCAGTGGCAGTTGGCCAAGAAGAGAATAGTCTGGCGTCTGTTGCAGCCGCAGCTTCTTTCTTGGAAGTGAGAAGGGAGAGAGATCAATAGCTGGTATGCTCGATACCAATTCAACCAACCATGGACTAACACTTCTCACATTTTGGAGCAGATCTGGCTCATCCCATGCCACCTAAAAAGATGAACAATTCTTCAATATCTGACAAGACATAGTAAATTATATAGTCTACTTAAAGGGGAAGTATACTTCATATCAGGCATGTGTATAGAATTATGATCTACTTTACGGAATTACAAAGCTAAAAATCAAGCATGACCAAAATGTATACTAGGCTAACAACATAGCAATAGTATAGGAAGCGGGAATGGAAATGTATATGTGCAACTCACCTGTAAATAGCGCCATGGAGAATCAGGCCAACGGGGATCTGCATAATGAACAGAAGATACAGTCCCCATGAACCAGCTTATCCGAGAAGAATCCTCAGTTTCAAAAGGCATTTTGAACCTTATTCCCGAGCACCAGCGAATTTGCATTGCAGCTCTCACCGATGCGGCCTTAACACAGAACTCAGGTGTGCTTGCCCTTGGATAGTACACAACCTCAAAAGGCTGGCCACTGACAGCAAGAGTTGCAGCTTCTATAACATGTTCGGCCTTGACTCTTCCTCTCGTAGTCCCACTAGAATTTTTATCCATCAACTTATTTCCATTCTCCCTTGAAAAGCCAGAATACCCATCATACTGAGAGCAAGAATTTCCGGATGGAGTGTTCCAGCCACAAGGGTGTTCAGGTCCACCACCAATCCCTCTTTTAGCCCTTCTAATACCAACACAGAGGTCCCCATTTTCTGCTCGGAAAAACACAATAGCATCCCCAGCAACAAGCTTCTTGTTGTTCACAAAATTGCTCCATCCTGTGGTCAAAAGGTGACGGCGAGGAGTACCTCTATAGATATGCCTAAACTTCCAAATCTCACCATGCACATCCTTTGCAAGAATGGTCTGAACCGGGGGATCAGCCGAGTAATCCAGGCGCGGAAAGATAGTCTCAGCACAGAAGCGAGGCACAGAGAACCCTCCCCCATTGTTAGCGTCAGACTGAGTCAAAGTCTTAGCAAAAGATGAGGGTTTCTCAGGATTCTCTTGCACTCCATTGTTGTTCCCAACAACCCCATCATCCTCAAAATCAAAACTTCTCTCTCTCACTGGAACCAGCCTCATTTTCGCATAAACCTCATCGGTTTCAGGATCTGCCATGTACCTTATAGCAGATATACTAGACAGAATAAGTGCTGGAATTCGAGAATTCCCAAAATCCACATTCCCCTGGGCATACTCAGCATGCCCCTGAGGGAAGTAGAAGACCTTAGAGTTGATAGGTGGCAATTGAACCATGCCACCAGCACAGGCATGCCAGAACTGAGAATCCAATCCTTTCTCTGAGTGGTTGTTGTTGTTGTTCATTGGCTCCCTCACAGAATTCATTATAGTAATCATAGTATCACAAAAGCATAGAGATCCTCTAAAAGCTTATTTCTTTTCAGAGCAAAAATGCAGCTGTTAACAATGAAAATCACAAAAGAACAAAACAAATCAAAACCCATAATTTCTTCAAAGACAAAAACCTCACAAAAGCATTCATGATGGAAAAAAAAATTAAATAACTGCTACAATAGGAAAGCAAAGTATCAATCTTCAACTGATCATCCAGGGACCCATTACAGTTCAATTGGTGGGAATCAAAACACAGCAACACACAAGATAAACCAAATTTAGAAAACAACAACATGCAACTGCCACAGAAATGAAATTCAAGAGAGAGACAAAAGTTAAGAACTTTGAGATTACCTCTATTTCAAGGCAAGGCTTTTGAAATAAGAGAGATGAAAACTCCACCAAGGATTTGGAAATTCCAGTGAAATATGAAGTCCAAACTCCAAAAAGGTAAGAACCAAAATCTTGTTCTGGTTGGTGTGACTTTAAGAGTGTGAACTGCTTGAAGGGTCGGTTTGTGAATGAGTTCTGAACCACAGAAGCGAGTTAAACAAGTGAACAACTCATTCTCTAAAAAGAGAGAAAGGGAGTGACTGACAGAAGGGTGAAGCTTCGTTGCCGACCAGAGCAGACTGTGTTTGGAGTGTGGAATAGAGATTTAGACGACAAGGGACACTACCAAAATAGCCCGTTTTCAATTTGTTTATATACAAAAACAAATCATTTATCTCGATGTTTTCGGATCCCAAAAGTCCAAGTGACTGCCAAATCTCAGGTGATTTCCCTCTCTCTCTCTTCTTCATTTTTTTTTTTATGCTTGCATTTTTTTACCATTCAACCAAAGAATTCATTTACTTCCTCACCATTCTTATGGTGCATGTTCTTCCAAGCTTCTTCAATTTCTTACTTATGTTGTTGTATTGACATGGTTTAACCTACCAGTGATGGTCACCCTTTACCAATATATGCAGAAAAACCATACAACCTATCGATAACAACATCATTACATATTTACATTGGTACTTACTCGTGCTCTGCACACACCTATACTAGTGACATGGTTTAACCTACCAGTGATGGTCACCCTTTACCAATATATGCAGAAAAACCATACAACCTATCGATAACAACATCATTACATATTTACATTGGTACTTACTCGTGCTCTGCACACACCTATACTAGTGAAAGATTGTGTAGTTATTCTTTACGCAAGAGTGTAGGGGGTTGTTAAAAGTTTAACGATTCATGCGCCATGAAAAAGTAAGTTTGTAACTCTTGTACCAAAAGCAAAGCTCATTACAACAGTAGTTACCTGCGATTGCCAACACACATTGGCTAGTAAAATTATGTCTACTCGTATATGTGCGCATGAATGTAGGAGGTTTTAACGATTCTCCTTGTAAGTTAAAAGTCCACCCATTTTTACCACGTGATAAATGAATGACTAAACTACTCCCTCTGTGTGTGTGTGTGTGCATGAATGTAGGAGGCGGTTAGAAGTTAACCATTCTTCTTCTTGTTGTTGTGTTTTTTGAATCTACAAATTAACCATTCTACAAGTGTATATTCTATGGTAAATAGTGTAATGAAGTGTACATACTCTGTGGTAAAAAGTCTTTTATTAACATACAAATAGGAGAGTTTGTTGAAACTTGGATTAACCAATCTTGTCCGAGTTCCAAGCTTCTCGGATTAACCAAGATCAAGTAATAACAAACTTCCTTTTAGTCGTAATTGTAGTCAATAGCCAAATAATGAACTTGTACGTGGCAATGATTCATTGAGTTCCATAGTCGTTCAAGCTGGTTGTTCCTGATTCTTTGGTGATCTTGTCGTCTGCTAATTCTAGGGCTAAGAAGAGGACAAACTATTAAACCACCGGCTTGTTTTTCTCGATCTATCTCTTTTTCCTTATGTAGAGAAAAATACAATGTACGTGCAAAAGAAATGAAGAAATTATTCATTTCGTTTCAAAATAGAGAGGTTATATAAAGATCGAAAACTTTAATCCAATGTGACAACACACATCTATTCTCGATAGATATAGTTAAAAATTTAACCCAATGTGACGACGACACACATCCATTCCTGATAGATATCTATCGTTTATGTAATTTGCAAATGTAACTAACTCTCCATAACCGTGAAAATTCCAAAGAAATGATGGATTAGATATAGTTTTTGAATCGTAAGAGAAAGTGATATGTGCTATTTTGTGAATTCATGATATTGACAGGAGATTGCGGCAAAGAATCAAAGTTGTTATGGTTGAGGTAAAACCCTGATAAGGCAGTTAAACCGATTTGAACACAAGGACAGAACAATATGACAATAAGATGGGATATAATAGAAAAGCCAAATCATTCGGCAAATGGCTTTGTTCGGTCTAATAGAGGCCAAGATACCTTTCTCCTATCAAAATACAGTTCTTAGTAATAGTGATATGGTTTACAAATTGAAAGGCTATTGTCTTAAGAGTTACCAATGAAGTGGTTCACTAATTAGATAGAGTTGCTGTCTAGCTCTTTAACTCTTTCTTTGTTTTGGTTAATTAGAAGAGACGTTTACATGGTTATCTCCTTGGGTTCATATCTAATTAAGTAGTTGACTTGTTTGATCGAGATGCATTTCCAATTGTTTTTCTTTTTTATAGAGTTTTATCTTACGATACATTTTTAAAAAGAAAGAAAATTACGAATTCCGCTCAAATGAAAAACAAAGTTGAAATTGTAGCTCATGAATCACGATTATAATCTCTAATTTGTAAGGTAATAATAATATGTCACTATTGTGTCATGCATGTTGTTATCGTTCACTTTTAAACATAACAAAGAGCAAATGCGAGGAAATGTTAAGTTACGAGAATAAAAATGATCTAAAACGTTGAAGTCGTCAACAAGGCGAAAAATCAACTTTATGGTATATTTTTGTATTTAAGAGAAACTATAGTTAAAAGTTGAAAAGGTAAAAGATTCACTTGAAACGGTGTTTACAAAATTACCCCAGAAATCCGCAGGAGCCAACTCCCAGTTTGAACAAACATTCCGGCAAAGAGAATCAAGACCGTTAAATAGTAGACACAGAAAGTGACTTATGAACCAGAAATCTTTCCCGATCGGACCACAACACTGACAAAAGAAAAAAACACCAATTTGGTCCAACAAACTTCAAGACTTGACCTTCCATCCTCACAATTTAATAATTGTTCTTCTACCTCTTCACCAATGTGATGAGGTAGACCACAGAGAGAACACAAGTTCCTAATTAACTAACCAACCTCGGGGGTCTCCTCAAAGCCCTCTAAATGGGGTCTCTGTGTTCGTCACCTACTTCCGGTGGTTGATTGTTCCTCTCATTTTGTCCGATCCTCTCATAAGGACTTGGCTACAAGTGATGTTAGGGTTAGCAATTGCGAAATGGAATGATCATTTGTGAAGGTGCATTACCATCTGCCCGTTAGGGTCTTTACGGTTTTTGTGTTTTGTGTATCGCGTTTGCATCTATGATAATGTGGCGTTAATCTAATCAAAATTTGAAGTTACGTAATTGTAAGGAATCGAGTTTTAATTTTGTAAATGGGATGATGATATCTTTTTGAGGAGATCTCTAGTGAGTGTTACTTGATATCATTGGGCTATGCTATCAATCATATATATTACAATTAATCTCAAGATGGTTGAGAGATCTCTAGGTAGTGTCATAATAAATCTAAATGGGATATGTATCTCTAGAGATTGTTGAGAGTCTTACACTTGATCACATTTTGATTACCCACGACCACAAAGCATATACATATTCTAGAAAACCACACTACTATCTATGAACGTTACACAAAGTTAAAAACACATTCTTCGTATACTTATTGACAACTTAGTTTACATCTACATACATGTAAGACGGTTTATGAATGAAATTACTTTGTTGCAGATCTCAACTTGTACACTTAAGTTACTAAAGTAAATGTTGGATTATCTTAAACATATGGAAGCAATCGATGAGCAATTGACTAGCTCGTAGTAAGCTACCTCTCATATGAGTGATAAAATAAAAGAGAGCTAGTCAATTGCTTAATTAGTCGATCTTGACTAGTTCATCGATCACTATCTATTTGTATATTCTAATCTCCCATGATCTTGTTTGACGGAGAAACTAAACTTTGTCATACTTATACATACGTTGTGTAGTGTCACTACTCACTCAGTAGCAGTATGAACAAGTCAAGACCATATCTTATTACATTTCGATGGGTTTGAGGCACATAAAGCTAGTTTCATTTTGGTTTTGGGATCGAGGGCTTAACCTTAACCTATTGGCGTGTTGAGCAGCTCAGCCTTTCCCACTAAATACTAATCCAGGCAGCAAGTAGAGGACTAGAGGCAGTAGTCTACTCAGGAAGGCGTTGCCTGCAGCAAAACTTGAAGAAGCATGTATCAAGTAGCTAGTAGTCGTTGCATGAAGATAGCTAATTAAACTATACAAATCTAATAGTCTCATGCAGGCAATGCTCGAATTGAATGCCACACATGCATGGCAGATCAGGCAAGGCAACAAACACATAGACATAGGCAGCGGCTGCTCACATGCCGCTGGATCCGGTAGGCGATCGAGGCCGCGGCCGCTGCTTCAGCCCTTTGATTCTCTCGAGCAAATCCCTAGCTTAGCTTCAGAAGAATTGATTAGTTTAATTACGACGATAAGGGGGATAGTTAATTAATTAGGTCAACTATAGCTCTTAATGGGAGTACTGAATAGTTTTGTGTTGAGTAATCTGACAAACATGAATCCAGTGCCACCGTATGGATTGGATTAAACATGGTTTGATTATTCAAAGTCTAATGCCTAAGTAATTATAATTAGTGCGTAATTCAGACTTCTGTCTATTTTATGAAACAGTGGTGTAGAGAAGAAAATTCTAACACGTGAGATGGCTAGGTATGTTGGTACTATCAAAGTTTATATTATTTGCCGGCTACTACTTCTAAATTCTAATTATTGAAGCAGCTGGCCGAAAACCCTAAAGAGGGTTCATACATATTCACATCATATATGTGTATGAGTAGTTGGTTCATATCATATATGTGTGTGTGTTGGAAGGTTAAACATACCTCTCGCTCTCTCAATTATCATGCTTGATGTTGCAAACTGTTACTTATATATAATATAAAAGCCTAATGATCGAGTAGAGAAGATTATTTAGAGACCCAGCTAGTTGCACTAGCTAGTTAGGTACAAGATACTTTGGGAAGTTCCATTAGGGCTAAATACATTTGACCGTATTAATTAGTGTACGTGTTAATTAGGATCTCTAAATCACAAGTCACATATTACATGGTAATCAAGAGGTGAATTAGCTAGTCCATTGCTAGTTTCAGATTTGGTTCTTATTTGTTAGATGGTGTAAGAACATGACAAGTTCAATGCAACTTTGAAGCCAGGTTCTGATTAATGATTATTAGACCAAAACCAACAAGAGAACTAGAACAAACAGATATCAACACAAGAACATCTGAAGCGAACGATGAGAGAGATAGTTGTTAGCAACGCCGCGAAGCTATCCACGGCATTTGCGTCTGAATGATTGCGGTGTAGACAAAGGAGCATAGTTTAATCGTCACTGTATTCGGAACCAATTTTAGAGTGACAAATTTGGGAGCAAAAGGTGTTCCCGAAAGTCCAAAAATTCTTTATCTTAGTGACTTAATCTAAGGCTCTGAGCGATGGAAACTTGGCTTATTCTGGTTCATGTTATCATTCTAAGTCTTTAAGCTTTAGTGTTTAGTGTAAAAGATGTGCCTGCAATGTGATTCAGAGGTTCGTAAGCTGCATATCCGCATATCATAGATTCATAGTGATAATCTCGCATTCTCCACAAAAGGTGATACTCTTATAAACGATCTTTCAATATAACCCAACCTTCTAGATATAAATTGGGATTAGCAATAGAATTAGGCCCAAGTGGTCCAGCTTAATTACCAGTCTAGACTTGGAAAACTATGTATTAAAATCTCAAAGAATGTGATCTCCACACCTCACCCTAAGCCTGAGAACTTAAACTTTTACTCACTACACACCTTTTAGTCCAAATTCAAAGAACCCCCCTTAGAGAATAGTTCGTCTACATGTCTTCAAAACCTAAAGCACTATGAGGTTATGTGCATGAAAGAAATAAAAGTCCATTCTCTACCATATTAGACCAGATTGTTTGGTAAGAAGAGGATTCCTCGTCTTAAGAATATGATCTCCACACCGCACCCTAAGCCAAATTGTCAGACCCCCTTAAGAGAACAGTTATACGTCTTCAAAACCTAAAGCATTCACTACGTCACATTTAGCTTTAGACGACAGGCCTCAGACGACATAATGGATGTTTTTTGTCGTCTGATTTTTTTCAATGATCTCTGACGACAGATTATCAAAGTTCTGTAGTCTAAACAAGGAAAAAAGTCTTAAATTTTATTCCATTTCAATTTTTGTGTAAGTTGAAAAATTCAAACTACAGATAGGTGTAGTCTGAAAACAGTGAGATGAAAGTGGAAAATCTAAGAAAATCTCGGTAGGTATGTCGAAACTAAGACGACATACAAATGTCGTCGGTGTAAAAGAAGCGACCAAAACACCTCTTGTCTGAACAAATAATATTTTTGGTACAACTAAACTCTTACTTTTCCATACAACATGACCCCGTGTTTCTCTAACACTTTGTAAAAAATTCAACGACCTAGCTCTGTACCTCTTCCTTCCCCCTCTCGATTCGATCCCATCTCTTCAGCTCATTCCTGGCAAAAGAGCTTCAATCCTGTCGCGCCACTCTTGACCAAGCTAGAGATTCGTTCTTCACAAACTCAGATCTGAGAGGTAGCTAGTATCCGGGTCTTCTCATGCTCTCCCCTCGAAGCATATGCTCAGATTGGATTCCGGATTCAAAATTGGTAAGCCTCTTTGAGTCTTCTCACCGATGAGGATTTCAAATCTGGTTTATTTCAGGAATTAGGGTTTTCAAAGTTCATGGATTTGGGGGGTTTTGCTGATTAAAGATTTGGTTTTCGGCGACGCCGACTTAATTTCTTCTTCCTCTGATGACGGACTCCTTCTCCAATGGAAGTTACACATCTCTCTCTCTCTCTCTCTCTCTCTCTCTCTCTGAGCTATCTATCTTTCTTTGATTTTGTTCTTTTGAGTTTCTGATCTCGGTTTGAATATGTAATAGCCAGAATCAAGGTACATGAATTGGAGGCAGAAAATGTTATGTTGTTATTGCAGCAATCTCTTGTTCAAGAATCTCTTTGTTCTTAGTTTTGTAATTCAGATTGGTCATAGTAGTAATAAGTTTTCAGAAAATGAACGGGTATAGTTGAAATTAAATGTGTGTGATGTATTGTGCAGAAGAAGAGAATCTGAAGCAGATCTGGAATAAAGAGGTGACGACACTCTTTATTGACGAAAAGTAGAAATAAAATTTGGGAAGAAGCAAGGGAACTGGAAACGGAGGTAAGTTTGTTTCACCAAATTTGAATTGGGTTTTTACAGGAGGTTATGGTAGCGGTCTTGACAGGTAATCTTGTTGATTGAAACAGAAAAGAAGATTCCCCACATAGTTATAAACCTAGGAGGATGATTTTAGCAGAAGGTAAGATACTTTTGTGAAAGCAAATGGCATATGTTCAGTATTTGGAGTTTGGGATTAATGATTTGTATTTCTATTCAATGAAAACAGAGCATATGATGATCAATTGTTTTTGCTCCAACAGCGTGGCAGAAAGAAAGAGTTACAGTAAAGAAATTATAAGGTGAGTGGGTGATCACTTTGGACAAGTATTGTTAGACTTGATTGTGTTTGGCATGAATATACTTTAGTGAAAGTATTAGGCTACTGTAAGTATACACTGACCTCTTGCTATAAACATTACGGCCTTGATCCTTTGGTAACATTTGCTGCATCATAGATTTAAGAATGACAATTTGCAAACTAGTTTGTTTTCAAAGGCAATAATGGATATATCATTAGTACATATCTGGGAATTGTTAATATTCGGTGTACTTAACGACATATTGGTTTGGCTTAAATCATGATATGAAACACAAAGTACTGGACATGTTTCATATTTTGATATGTACCATATTTGTCTAGTTGGGATTTAGGTAGTGCAGCCTTTCTGTTTTTAGTGTATTGAGCTTGAGAAAAGGGCTTGTTTATGAGAAATTGACATTGAATTTGTCGGACAGAGCTCCAGTTACCCGAGTTTTCAACTATGGTGGTGTTTGCCGGAAGTGGTGGAGTAAACCTCCAGAGGGGTTGTTGCTCAGTTTGTATCGCTCATGTTGTTTTATTATTGTTTCTATTTTCAACTTGAGCATTGTTTGTCTCATTTAGTCCACAACATTGCAGGCTGAACCAATTGTCGCCGGTGAAATCTATACTGATGTAATCTAAGTTAGAAAACCAGATCACATGAGGTTAGCATCTCATTATTTCGTTCAATTATGTCTTGTCTTTCTTAGTCTTTATTAGTGTATCATTCAATAGAAACAAGCCTTGCGATGAGTTTTCATGTGTGACCTTTACTTATATTGACTGACAATATGGTGACTAAAGTTTGATGTAACCTTGACTTGTAGCCTAATTCCTTTGCCAGTAAGTTTATTTGTTATGCTATGCTAAGTATCTATTTTTCAGCATTGCACTTGTTTACTTGATGGTCACTAACTAAAGCAAATGCTCTTTTGTCAGCTTGATGATTAACAAGCATCTAGATAATGTCGCCCATTGACGGATAATGTCGCCCATTGACGGATCTTGCTGCCCTCGTAAGTTCAAATTCTTATAAGCAGTCTCCTGAACGTTATGATCTTGCTAACATGCGTGCTTCTTTCCATTTCAAATTGACAGGTATGGTCTTTAGGGCCAAGTGACATATTGTAAACACTACAAATAGTCTAATGTTCCTGACATCTATCGTCCAGCAGCAAAAACAAAGGTACTTCTATTTGTTAGAGATTTACAACTTATCTACTGCCTAGTTGGACTAAAAGTCATATAAGGTATAAGTTGCAATTAAATGTATAATTGCAATTATGTTTCCTATCATCCTTATGTGAAATGTATGGTCGTTTATAGTTTTGGAATCATACCTAGCCCTTCCTCTACTAATGTCAACTCTGTCTTGGTTAACCTTTTCGAGCAGCTCCAGCATGGGTGATATGTAATCAATTTTGCAAGCAAAGGGGAAGTTGACACGGGATAAGGCAGACAAAGTTACCAAATTGCTTAGAGCAGTATTAGTTTGTGATACTTTGTAGTATAGTTTTGCTTTGTAAAGTTTTGTTTTGAATTGGCTTCAAGCCTTTTGATTTTGATGATATATATAAAATCCTTTGCTTTTGATTATGGTGTTTTCTCAATATGGATTCTCTTGCTATATCAATCAATAATGTAGTATCAAATCTCAAAAAATAACAGAGGTCATTGAATACCTATTGACACTCTAGAGTGTCTCAGACGATAGAATATTGTTGTTGAAAACAACTTCAGACTACATATAATTCTATTGAGAAAAAATCTGTCGTTTGATGCTAATATAGACGACATATTTCTATCATTGAAAACAAATTCAGACTACATATAGTTTAACTTCTGTGTAATCCCTAAACAGTATCCAACAACATATATATGTAGTGTTTGCACATTCCACATGCATTAATCTGTAGTTATAATGTTACATTGACAATATTCTTATGTAGTTTAACTAAACAACAAACGACAGAATATCTCTAATTCTTTAATTTTGAGAAACTCAGACGACACTGTCTTTAGATTTATATGTCGTCTGAGTGCATAATAGTCTACTGACAATGTCCGTCGTCTGACTTACAAAGAGACGGCAGCCGCCTACGCTACAGATTTTTTAGCTATTAGACGACGGATAATGTCTGTAGTCTGAAAGGTTTTGTGACGTAGTGATTATGAGGTTATGAGGATCAATGGATCTGTATCTATTTATCTACCATATAAGATCCAACAGTTTTGGTAGTACAAGGAACAAAAAGGAGGATTCATCAAATTATAACGAGAAATTTTATTCACACATACCAGATTTATAAATGCACATCCCTATTTTGTTAAACTCTTTTTAATACAATTTTATCCCTTTGATGAAAATGAACAATAACAAAAACTAAACAAACAAAAAGAATACAAAAAACAAAAATTTATATACAAATCTACAACTCTAAAATCTACAGTCTGTAAACTTCCTGGTGATATCAATTTTCATACTATTTTGATTGATTCAAAATCTTAGAGGTTTTTTTTCTTGTTTGTAGAAAACCTTAGAGGTTATTATTAAAAAAAATCGTCAATCACTTTGTCTATATTGATAGTTTGTTAAGCTTCATTTGCTTACCAATTTGATTTAATTTTAGTTGAATCATAGAGATGAGAAAATAGAGTGATATATCATAGATTCATGAGGAGCCAATTGACAGAAAGAAGAATATGATGAGTTAAAGGGTGTGTATTAAGTAAATAAAGAGGGCATAGAAGGAAGTTTAAGGAAAAATTTAAATAAAAAATATAAGAGGTGTGTATAAACTATATTACGATATGTGAATAATACTTTTGAGTTCGACTAGTGGTATAGTCTCCTCTTAATAAGTGAGAGATTGTAAATTCGACTCACGAAGTTATAATATATGATATCTTTTGATTACGTGATGTTAAAGAATATATTCAAGATCGTAAACATCGTTTAAAGAGTTGTATCTTGAACATCCTAGCAAAACTTGAAGATTTCTGATGTTTATGCCCTATATTTCGCTTTCCCAAGATACATGAGAGAACTTGAAATTGATGAACCTTAGAGCACATATGATGAATGTATTAGATGCATAGTGCTTCTTCGTGCATCATCTTAATCAAACCGGAATCGCCTTCTACTTATGAAGAAGACATCAAACCATATTTAAGAGACCTAATTCCTATAAGACAAAAGCATAACCGGCCAGTTGAGATAGAACTAACACCTATAATCACTGTAATCTCTTAGAACAAAACCAGCACTCGGTTTGACATGTCTTGCGTTTCAAACTCAATCATTAAAATTTACGTTAAACACTACAATTACAAAGAGAGATACAATCCCCTATACCTTCCATGTTTTTCAGATGCCCTACTTATAGCCTTGCATAATTAAAATGGACACAAAAACTTCCCTAGTATTAGTGTCACTCAACATATACAGGCTTAAGTTCATAGAGATGGATGGAGATTGCTGATTTCTTCATTTTGTTTTCACTCCATTACACATTTCAATTGAACATGAATTCATGAGCCTGAAAATGCAGCATCCTATTAAATCTTTGACCCTCTCCAACCCTATCAATGCCCAATTTGGACAGGGTCTGAAAAGCATTTTTGGTTCAATTTTAGGTCATCTGATCATATTCCTTCATTACGACAAAGTCAATTTTCTTCCCCATATTTTGCACATGAAATCAATCCCATAAATTTTGGCAAAATACCCATCACCGAAACAGAAATGCCAGTAGCATTTCTTACTCAAAAAACTCTTCCCAATTAGGTTTAACCACCACATCACCCATTTATTTAAAACCAGAGTTAGTAGGTTGGCCAGGCTTTTCATTCTAGATGTAGAATTGAGAATATAATCACATATCACATTCTCATTTCTCACACTAATTGTTTTTGTATTTTGCCTTGTCAATCCTCCTATCAAAACGTTCCCTTAAACAAGCATAACTTAAAAACATGCATTTGAGACAGACATGGATATCATTTCGTATGATTAGACATCGAGTCCATAGCTTCTTAAGAAAACGAAAGCAATTAACTGGAATGATTGATATGTGCTTAGTTCTATCATTGCTGGTAATTAAAAAGCTCATCTTTATCTTTCATTTGGTTGCGTTTGGTCAGATTGAGACGTGTTGCCAAAGCCCTTGACATTTAATCCTTTGCCACAATTCCAATTATGAGTTTTAAACCTCCCCAAGTGCCTAAACCCAACAGAAACATTCCTAATGATGTCAGGTTTCCTTTCTAACCAAACACACTCCAGCCTCATCAGTAGGCCTCCTAGCATAGTGAAGGACATCATGTTTCTTTGTGAGCATAGTTGGGTGGATATTACCAATTACATAAAGTGTTTCCTAACGAGCTTGATGAGTTTGTTATGTCAGATGAGCATGTGAACCTTGCTTAATCCATCCATTCGTTCATAATATAGAATGGTCTTTAAAGGGTGTTGTCTGATGAACCTTATTGTTCTTTCTTTTATGAGTTTATCTGCTACCAGTCATAAAAAACAAAAAACAAAAAAACAAAAAAACAAAAAAAAGACCGTTCTTGTTTTGATCACATAGTAGTTGATTAAGCTTGAAGCAACCGGAGCCTACCATTATATATTAGCTCATGAGTCATGAATCCTAGCAGGGCCTCAAAACCGTAGTGTTGAGAAAACATTACGCAAACGGCAAGCTCAGAGCTAATCACATCCACCAATGGCAGCACATAGAGTATGAAGCTTCCAAACCCTCAACTAAAACCCTAAAAGGAATTGAAAAGCCTCCAAAATCTGGCAGAGAAAATGGACCTGAAAAACTTCTCCTTATCAATTTCACGAGCATTTAGCCATTTCATCCAGGATCATATGTCACACTCATTTTGATGAGCAATGAGTTTTGGGTCCCTATGAACAAGAGGGGAGGTTGGCAAGTGGTAGAGATGTGATAGGGTTTATTGGACTTTAGGCACTAATTTCCAAAGCCAACCAGATTCCAACCATCCCCCATTTTCTTTGCTTTGTCACCATCCAAAGGAGGAACCATGTGCCTTTGTATTATTTACATTCATTGCTCTTGATCCCCCTCAGTTGTTGATGGCCCTCTTTCAAATTTGAAATGTGCACCAGTTCTTGATAGGAATATGCCAAACCTTTTGGGAAATTTGGGTCAGAAAGCACTGATGTAATACAGGCACTTTCAAACAAGCAACATTTGATCAGATGGATAGATTTTTAAAGCTGAAACAACAGACATTTCTATCTTTAGAATCCAAAAGAAGCGAAAATTTAAGAGCAAAGGAAATCTCAAATTCCAGGTACTCATTTCAGAATTGTACCAACTACAAATGAACTGCAAAAAGAATTCCCTTGCAAAGGAAGAAAAAGGAAAAAGAATTGAAAAGACAGACTAGACTCAACAACACCTAATATAACCTTAAGAACCTACTACGCGATCATCATCATCATCACTAAACCTAAAGACTCTTTCTCTTCTACCATTAAGCTTGCATCTCCTTCTCTTCTAACCCTTTTTTTGTTTTCAGGTCTCTCTCTCTCTCCTCTACTAGCTAAATATATGGTCATCTATGGCTCCTATTCTCCCCCCATCCCTGTACAAAAACCAATGAACAAAGAAATGAAACGACAACGAAAGACAAATAACATAACTGAGGATGAGAGAGAGAAGTCTCCAAACTAAGCAACATTATCCTCTAAGTCTTGCCTTTTACTCCCTTCACATGTAATCCAGCGAAATGCTGCTGTTAGTATTCGGAATGAGTTCTGGGATGCTGTTGTCTTGAACAGAAACCATCTCGCCACCCTTGGTTCTCATCTCGAGAACCTTCTTATGGGAATTGGAGTGCAAGGCTGGAACAAAAGTTGGACTAGCTGCAGGACGGTACTCAGGGAAGAGCCTGCCTGACTTGTAGCGCACTCCACAGGCATTGCATAGGGTTTTCGGCCCCATTGGGCCTGCCCTCCACTGGGGTGTTTTGGTAATCTCACAATGCAAGCACTTCCTAATTGCTCCCTGCAATGGAGAGTTCTCATCCAGCTCCCCTGGAACCTGAGGGGGCAACTTGATTCTCTTCTTCTTCTTCTGCTCCCCAGAAGCCTGTTTCAGCATCTTCACCACAGGACGAGACTCAGCAAAGTTCTCAGACTCCGAAAACACCTTGGGAGCAGCAAACAATGAATGCTGCTGAAGAGGGTTGTCAATCTCCGAGACAGAGGAAGCAGGGGAAATCAGTTGAATTGCGGAGCGGGGATTGAAAGTAGTAGGGCGAGGACGCTTGCTTCTAGCACGTCCCCGCCTGCCAGGAGCAATTGATCCTTCAAGCACATTCTTCTCGCCTGAGCAGGAGCTGCTGCTGTCAAGCACAGAAATGGGGCTGGAGGTCTGGAACTGTTGGTGGGAAGACTCCTTGTTGACCAAGGAGTAAGACTCCTGTTGCTTGTTCATGGTGAGGTCTCCGCCAGAGTGTTCGGAATTCTCAACAAAGTTGGACAGCCATTCCAAATGCACCATCTCTTCATACTGTTTAACACAATGAACACAGCACAATCAGAAACTCATAATCAAAAAACCAAAAGCTCATTGTAATCAAACTTCGTTTCGAAACCAAACAAATTCTTTTAATAAAATTAAAATTAAAACTGATCCAGAGTCACAAATTCACAATCAAACCTCAGCTGAGTATTACGGAATTAATATCTATGATGGTGACCATAATTGGCCTATTGAGATCACATGAGCATGTCACGTGACTGGGCCATCCAATTCAATAATACGAATCACCGACATTCAAAACGGTGTCCTAAAATGACTAAAACACCCCCGCAAAGGAGGGATTCGATTTCAATTTGTTTTTTTTACTCTTTTATTTTACCGTTCTTACTTTTTGTTACCCCACACACAAACACAATCATTGCAAAAGACAAAAATATCCTCGAACCCAAAGAGGAACAACCACCACATGATCACACCCATATAAACCACCTCTACGCGGGGACTGCCAGCCTGGCACGTCAATTCTAATTTCTTACCCGAAAACTAAAATTAAAAACTAAAAAATATCTCTCTTCTGAAAATTCAACATTATGACGTCACCATTCACCGCAATCCCGTGAAACCGACACTGAATGACTGCCACGTAAGCAAACCGAAAAGACGGAAACTTTGATTGATTGAATGATTTATGGAGTGAGTGACTGACCGGAACGGGGAGCTCGGAGGAGAAGTCGGAGTCGCCTTTACCGGAGAAGACGGCGGCGTTGGGAGGTGGGAGTGGAGCGGTGGCAGGGGAGGAGGCGGCGGGCCAGAGGGAGAAGGCGGAGTTACAGTCAGGAGCGGGGCCGAGGACGGATTCGACGTCCTCCATGAGGTCGTCGATGTTGTCGAAGAAGCTGCCGCAGTCAATCTCGTCGACGAAGCTCGGTGTTATCATTTTGCCGTCGTCCTGAAAAATCATAACAAAGAAAAGAGTCAAAATTCAAGTCCGGCGGGTTTAAATTTATACAATGTGAACCGATTAAGGTAAAGACGAGTTTACTTTGCTTAATTCATACTAATAATTAGATAAAGATTAAGTTAAGGCAAAAATTAAGGTATTTCGACATGGAGCTTCCAGACCAGCAAGCCAGCCGGTCCCCAAAACCTCAAATTTCTAATTTTAAATTGTACGAAAACCAAAATTGAGAATTTTCAGGACAAATTCCTCGGAAACGGAGCGGGAACGAAATGAAATTGTGTGTTTTGGGCGTCATTTTTCGGAGAATTGAGAAGGGCCGACAGTGAAAATACGAGAGAAAAATGCGGAGGAGGCAAACCTGAGAGGGATTATAAACCAGAGTTGGAGTCTCCCGCGTAAAAAGAGACAATTGGAAGTGTTGAGTTTTGTAAGCAAAGTGCTGTACTGAACTAAAACCCTCTGTTTGAGAGAGAGAAGGGGGTTCGGTTTTTTGAAGTTGGGGAGAAGTGAGGTGAGGTTTGAAAGGCTAAAAAGGAAGGAGAAGAAGAGAGAGGTTGTAAATGGTAGGTGAGCCTCAACCTTCATTGCTAGCTGTCTTTTACTATCGTGATGTCTCTCTCTCTCTCATTACTCTCTCTCATTGCGACAGTAAAATTGTAAAATTGGTAAAAGTTATGTGGTGTGTTAGAGTATTGAAACTTCAAAACGATATTACAGACGGCAGGAGGGCTTACCTTGACCTGTTCTTGGCGTCGCTGGTGCGGCTCGCCTGAGTTTGAGTGATTCATTTTGTGTGAGGAGTGTTGGAGATGATGAATTACTTATAGCGGATTCAGGGCGCTTTCTTCTTTTTTATTTTTTTTCCGGATTTTAGTATATTTCATTAGTAAATGATTAAATCCCACGCCCGGTATTACCCCCTGTTTCTTTATAAAGCCGGGACTATTCTTTGATAAAACCGCGTTTTTGTAGTTTTACCTGGAAGCGTTAAACACCAGAGAGGCTCCTTTGGCATTATATCCAGCCAAACGCCTGCAAAGCGTTTTTTTTTGTAGAATCTTATCTTTCTTTTGAGAATGGGTTGTGTTTTTGGTGAGAATTGGGTTCGGGTTTATTGGGAAAATCAACAAATTTTATTTAATTTCTTTCTATGTTGAAATGGATTCATATGATTTAGAGAGTTTCTTTCTGGGTCAAGATGGTTTATTTCGCCAGGTTTAGTGAATTATTTACATTCACATATCACTGCTATGGTGTAATAATCAATGACTATGGTTTTTGAAATTTTGCTAGGCAAGGAAATGCTATTCGTCTCTACTTAGTAATGAGTTATTACAACGATATATATGCATCTAAATATGTAGATGACTAAAGGGAGTAATCAAATACACGAGAATTTCATTTGGATTTAGATATATGTAAACCCTAAACCCGAGAGTTATTATTAAGAAAAGCATTATTTACTAAAACCGCTCGATAACAAGCGCATGAGACATGTAACAAAAACTTTCAGGTGATGAGCACACCCATGACATAACGTAACATTTTTTTGTCAAATGACTTACGATTTGAGCTTTCTTTTCGAGATAGTGTGGGACGACCATATATAAATTATTAAAATCACTTTAAATTTGAATCATAATACTTACTGTATAGCATAGACTGTATAGAACATTCGAATATGTGAATAACTTGAAGTTATTCCACATGTACCATGTAGATAAGCAAGTGAGCTAGTAGAGCAATTTTTTCGCGTGGATGAATCACATGGTTGTGGACGTCATTTCATTTCTTTCTATAAATTACAATATAATCGTGATCTTTTAGATAACGTATCATGATCTTTTAAATAAGCGCGTGAGTTAACCTAATAAATTTTACAGAAAGTGAAACAAGCAGATAACTTATATTGATTACCTATCATTGATGAAGTGCGCTAAAACATTTTTAGACAGTACAACTATTTAATATACAAATGAGGTATATGTGGGTCGAGACTAAACGTTATTAAAGAATAACTTCAAGTGTCATGCACATAACTGGACACGTGTGTAGTAAATTTTGTGCGATTAAGCTAGGTGTTCGTATATATATGTAGTCGAATAGTCAATACTTCCCATCGAAAAAATTAATTACGATGATCAAGTCATGTTTGCTCACATGAGGGACAATTTTAAAGGAATGTGATGGATAAATGCATCTTAACAACATGTGTTAGATATAAAAACGGAAATTATAACAACTTAAAACTATGGATATGTTTTCGACCATCAAATTTACAGTCTCTTCGGTGAGCAGATTTTATGATCACGTAGCACTGATTACTGATTTGTTACTAAATTAAGGGCTTTACTTGAATGAAGTGAAGTAACACGTACATTTCATACATGGTGAAACCATATAAAATTTGAACTATGATGTTAATTGAGCGATAAATGCTCTTCTTAGAGCCTGACTTTAATTTCATATTGATCAACCAATTTATCTAGTTCATCAGCCATTAGGTTTAATCAAACAGATAACACCTATATTTTAAATCCACAAGGGCCTTGGTAAATTGATCTACATATGCAATGGCTCTTAAAGATAACCCCTCAAACTTTTTACTCCCTACATAGTCAGTTTCCTCATCATTAGAAATTGGCTTAATCAACATGTTTCTGTGTTAAAAAAAAAAAAAAAAAAACATATCTCTTCCAATCTATCATTGCCATTACGGTTCCTTATTTACATTCACACTCAACAGAAAAAGTGCCACAATAAGCAACTTCATTTCTACCTAAAGATCGTCCCCCTCATTACATGTTCAAGTAACAGGTAGCAGGAATTGGAGCCCCATACCTATTAAGCAACATTCAATTACTCCATATGCCTTGCATACTGTGTCAATCTCTTACCCTTTCCTCACCCAATTCAAATTGCAATCCTTTTAAAGTGCTTGGTTATGTCACTTTGAGTCAATGTGACTTGTATATACCATGCAAACAAAATCCATACACTCTTTTCTGATGTTCATTACCCAAAACTGAATAATGTTGCAGCTTAAAGGCAGCAGAGGTTTCAGAACTCAGACCCAAAATAATGCTGTAAACATTAATTTTACCCGGTCCTCTCTTCTGGTAAAACAAACAGTGAAAGATTTTGTTTGTTTCATATGGGGTTTTAGGGTTCAGGTCCACAGAGTTGAAAATGAAGAAACATTATATGTTTTGGGGACCCTCTGACCCATTTTTGGTGGTAATGGGATTGTCTCTACCATATGCCGAAATGGTCACACGCTGTAGCTATCTGGTTAAATGGCATTATGCAAAGTGGGCAAGGACTAATCTCCAAAGCTGTCATTTTTCCTCTAACTTAGGCATTAGCCTATTATTGCTTTTAAAAGTTTTAGGGTGATACCCATTTGGGTAATTTGGCCAAAATCATGAAAGAAAAATCCTAACCATAGTGCTCCACAAGTGTTATGCTAAATTTGGAATTACTTAATTTACCAGCAAATCAAAGTGTTAATCTTTGAATTAAATATGAGAGGAGTTGGATTTTTTTTTTATTGGGAAGAAAGGTTTAAGAAAAGGGACTCCACAACAGAAGCATGTGTCATTTGGGCCTATTGTAATGATTTGTTTCACTTACTCTTTGCAATAGCAATCTCTCTTCTTTTTTACTAACTTGAGCTCTACTCTTTGCATCAATCCCTTACAGAATACTCTAGTTTCTGAAAATCCAGTAAGAAAGGGGGTTGTGCTCCATGCTGAAATTAATACTGGATTTTGTTTTTTGTTTTAAGAAAAATGAAAGGAACAAAAGAGGTTTGTGAACCCTTTTCCCTTTTGACTAACTTGGGTTACACTCTTTGCATCACCATCACTTCCTTCTGAAAGACTTTGTTTCTATTTTCAAAAAGTAAATTTGGTTAAACCCCAGTTCCCCCTTTTGGCCAGTCATGTTTCAATTAGGCTTCTTGCACCATGAAGGTCGACCCCTAGTGCTACTCAAGCGGAACAACAATATGTCATTGCAACGGGTTTTACAAATCATTACAATAGCAATAACAATATCCGTTAAAACAAAATGATATGTTGTCAACTATCTCATCGTGAAAAGAGTAACCGTTATATAGTTTTCGGTTCAAAATATTGATGTTGTAATCCAAATCTAAAGTGTAAAACATGATATGGGAATGAAATCTCACCCTCTTAAAAACCTGAAAGCTTTTGGAGATGTCATCTTTATATAAATAAAACACACACACACCAACACATTTCTTAATCAATGTCTAAACAATTCAAAGTGACATAGTCCAGGGACATACACACGCAGTTATTTAGCAAAACCCTAATATCGCATTCAAGCATACATAAAGAAACTGAGTCGGATTATTGACACAGGATCTCTTTCCTTGAAAGATAAGAAAACATAAGTATAGTTCAAGTACGTCATGTGTCTGTATCGAATCAGAGCCCCCAAAACAGTGGCACCGATGAAGCTAGCTGCATGGGATTAGGGTTTTTTATATAACGAGCAAACGTGCATGGGATTGGTCTGATTAATGGTCTGGTAGTGTCGGTAAGATGATACTGAGGGAAAGATATGTAAATCGATCGTCTTACCTTAGAGAGCGGCACGATCGCTTTGATGCATGACTTAGTAACATACACCCACGTTACCAATGACATAATTTTAATTTCTAATTGCTGTACATCACGCGCTAACAACTCATAGTTTACTAGTGTTAACAACTCATAGTTTACTGGAGTTGAACCAACGAAAAGACTGCTTAACCTTCCCACTCCAAAATGTCACATTTACCCTCACCTGCGACCCATTTTCATATGGGCAATAACCTCACCTGGACCGACGTGGTGCTGCCCGCCGCGACAGGCGGGGGAAGAGGAAGCCATCATGTTCTTAAAATGCGACGTGCGTGCGAGCATGTTACAGTGGGACCCACTCACGTTCCACCGTCATGACGGAGATGAATGACGTGGCGCATGTTATATGAATTGGATTTTGAAAATGTTGTTTTGTATTTCTATTTTCTTACTTTCCAACTTGGGGATTCGTTATTCCCTTATGGCGCCTGCATCATCCCTGCAGACTTTCCCACTAGTGCTATGCTATAGAACACCAAGAGTAACAAACCAAGTCAATGACCAACCTTAAACAAAAGCTAGTCGCACGACAATTCGGAAGCGAGTAGTGTGCTGCCTCTACTCGGTCACTTACTTCCACACAAGTCTCACAATATAAACACACTCATTTTGTCAGATTATGATAGAGTCATTGCCAAGTTATGGACATTTTCGTCACATCATATATAATAAACTAACACGTCTGCAGATCCATTAAACCCCTAAAATAATAATAAGCCTATGATCGATCTAAATATTCTACCATGCTGTCACATACTAATTCAAAGTTTCATCTATGTGCTGGATTATGGAATAAATCAGCCACATGGGCTTTTACCACGTGGCTTACATTCATCTTTTTCCTTATTTTGTTTATATACGAGAGAAAATCAATTGGTTGATCCCTAAATTTAGTCTACAAAACTCAAATACAACGAAAAAAAAAAATTTAGTGTGTGACAAATTAGAGCGGATGAACAGTTATCATGTTGTGAATCATATACATTTACGTTTCTCGAATTTCTCTTAAAATAACAGGAGAATTACTAATTTCATGACAAATGATAATATTAAGTTACTACTTTAACGAGTCTAATTTAGTGAAATGCGGCTCATTTTGTTTATTCTTCTGAATAGTCATGCTATATATTTTTTTGGTACCGCTGTTTCGGATTAAGGCAGACCTTCAAAGGCTTATTAGATCTTATGGCCAATCCGCTAACATCATGTTTGTTACCCGGATTATAAGGGAGCAGACGAGACTGAGTCATATAATGAGTCCAAACCTGCGTTTGATGACAACAAGGATTCACTTTAATGAGGTTATGGAGTCCCTGAGAACCCCGCACACCGCTTTCCATAGCGTCCTCAAAATTGGTGGGTTTGTGGAAGCCCTATTGTTGTTCTCTTCGCTCGCGTCAATTCTTTCTCTCGCCTCCCTGCAGCTCATAGATCTCCTCTGACGAGCCAATTCCGACGCTGGAAATCATAAGGAGCTTTCGAGAACAGAGACAATACGAAAATTTCACTGGCGAATTTTGGCTATACGCCTTGGAATTTGAAGTTGGCAACTCCCAAATCCCTTTGGGTTCCATGAAAAAGAGGCTTTCACCTCACCACATAGTAGCTAAGCTATGATTTTGTGTTACCAAAATTCAGTTCGAAATTTAGGTTTGAGATTTTTGTGATGTCAAATTTGTGTGTTTCTAGGTTCTGTTATGCAATTAAAGGTTATAGGTTTCTGGGCTCTTTTATGTGGTTACAAATTAGAGTTGATGGTGTTATTTTGATTGCTTCTACCAAACATGGGTTAAACTTTAGAATAAGCTCAGCTTAAGGAGTGCTGGACTCCTATAGAATTTAAGTCGACAATCCTTCTAACACCTGTTCAAAAAAAAATGACAATCCCTTGTAACAAAACAAACATGTGGTAAGGGTTATGACAACTGACTTGACATTACAAGTATTTACAACCTTCTGCTCGGTCATGATTATAAACTAACTTAGAGTTGGAATGCAGAACGTACGACTTCCGCAAATGGAACATCGTGTGAGGAACCCTGTACATTATTCACTAGACTGCTAAACCACTCGTCGGATCGAGTTGATTGTCAATATTTGGCTGATTTTAATCATTTTCTCAACCCTACTGTTCTTGTGGGTAGTTTACCAGTAATCAAGATTTTTTTTATACTTAAAAAAAAAAGATTCTAAGCATGCTACATTTCATATTTTATTATCTGTAATTTTCTCGTGCTAAATATTAACTTGCATATCTAGTGCGTTGTTTCGACAGTTTCTCTTCTTTATCATTTCTTACTGTAAATTTTACAATCTTTGTATGCTTTTATGTTTAAGGATGTTTAAGTCTTTTTCAAACATTTTACATGACACTACTCTACATTCAATAGTGTTAGCTGATTCTCTAGAGTTGTTTATATACTTAACGATTCATGATACTTTTCCAATTGTGCTGGAGTGAGATGAGAGAAAATTGAAATGTTAGATTGTGTTTGCGGACATTACATGTGACGCTTCCTATAGCAAATCACGAGTAGCAATACTTGATAGGTTGAGCTTCGCATTCAGGAATCCAAAATGCATGGAACATACTCGAATTACAGTCTACAACTGAATAGGGTGTCTATAGTTTTCATGTAAGAGAGAGTATGGCATCCCACGCTTCTCCTTAATTGCTCATTGGCCATGGATATGGAGCAATGTACCTATCAACTATCAAACTCCATTAGTATTAGTAGTCACAAAGCACGGAATTGGTTCCCCACAGAATTTATGGGCATTCTTATTTGGTTGGTTATTTCTAAGCAGAATTGGTAGGCTTCAATTCATTCATATATCATTGCTTTTGTTTAAGTGACTTAGTGAGACTAAGACAGCCATTTCATATATCATTTCTTTCCCTTTCTCGTTGTTTTCACTGTAACGAGACTCGTAAACATGTCGGCAAGTTTCTGGAGATGATCATGGATTCCCTTATGTTAACTCAACCTGGGTTTCAGCTCCGGTAAGATTGGCTGTATTGGTGATTCTGGGATTTTGTTTGAAGGAAAAACAAAATGGCTTCGTGTGTGAAACTGACAAATGACAAGTCTTGGGAACCCTACTCTTCTCCCCATATGATTGATTCACTAACATCAATCATGTCGATCAATCTTGCTTTTTGCAACTTGTTTCCACCCCAAGTCGATTATGCACCTAAGTTGTTTGTTATTCATCGGTTATGTTAGTAAGCTAGTAACTTGTATTTAACAGTCACATTTTCATAGTAAAGTTACGTTTGTATGGTGTCGTTTCATGTTTCAGCTCAAATATAAGCCAACGGTATTATGATTCATTTAGTGTATCCATCAAAACGAAACAAAAACTAATGCAAACTAGGAACAAATAGAAGGCATTTCAAGAGTAGTATCCCATATTGGTGAGTAGCTAAGAGCTAGGACTCGTAAGAAGCTTCTAATTCACTCATTGGAGAAACTATGAATCCCATGAGTGAATAAAATGTTATATCTACATTGGATTCACATGAATTGATCTTTATGCGGCTCCGGATCTTCTTTTAACCCTATGGAAGGCATTGCAACGTTTACTACAATGATATTGTTCATAGTTTACCTCGTGTAGTGAATTTCACTTGACTGTCTACGACTCCATTGCGTGCACTCGAGGCTGTTCTTAAGTGTTACTCAGCCATCCGCCAGTAAAAACACCACTTCCTATCCACTTTGCATGAACAACTCGTCACTAAACCAACCTGTGTCTATAAACTGAAAAATTTGTTCCATATTCTTTGATTCTAGACCAAGCTTTGCAGTTGTATATAGTCATGTTATGAACAAAGCTGATATCTATTTGTACGATTCTAATTAAGTGTATCTATCATGTTATTTGTCATTCATGACTGACATTAACCTAACTTGTGTACTGTACCTGTGTCGAATTTGCAGTATCAGTGTGGAAATTATGGCAACTAAACCCTAAAATGACATTTCTGGAAATGTATGCCTAGTGCAATCAGAGACCCCCATATATTGAAGAGCCTTCGGAGTTGGTTGAACATGATTGAGCCTTCTAACCAATGGCCTCATGCATCTTCAAATTCCAGTTCCTTTGTTCACAAATGCGTACCGAAAACTTTGATGTGATACATATTATATAAGGGTATTGAATGATCACAGGGACTTGTGCTGCATGAACAAAATGCAGTATCTGAACGAGGACAGATTGATAGAGAGTGGTGTGACGGAGGAGGATGATGGTTTTTGACAAATATTGGTCACAATTTTGATCCAATCTATTTTGCACTATGTCGATGGTTTTTGTTTTCTCTTTTTTAATTTTTAGGATTACAAACTAATGATGATGATTCATAATGTAGATGATGTAACCTAGACAGCCAGAATGATAAATTGAAGAACACCGCAATGAATTAACGAGCTCTACAGAACTAATGAAGAAGAAAGAAAAACTAATTTTGACTGAAAGAGGGAAAGAAATGACTATAAACACTTGGATACCAGAACATGGAGCACCTCTTTACATCTTTTTCTCTTTTCTATTTGGTAGAATGTACATCATTTTTGGATCCTGCTGGGGAGGCAAATGGGTATCGACCTGATGAAATTGTACGAGATTTTCTGGATCTTTTCTTTTGGTCTGATTTTCTGGGTGAAAATCATGGTTTTACCTGGACTGATTTTGATGCTTCCAAATGGTTAATTCTACATGTTTCAAGAAGGACTTCAGGAAGTTCCTCTTCTGTGTTGCCCTGCAAAAGTTTTTCTTAGTTAGGTTGATCACCATAACTGGTTCATGAAGTAAATTGACAAAATGTATAAGCAAGCGATAATTGAACACTTTCAAACTACTTGTCTTATTCTCATAATCCACATCTTCTCATCTTCAGTGTACCTACAACTCATGATATTTAAATAATTACCTGTATCAGGAACGCCATTTCAATGACCAAATTGTTTAGGTATCCAAGAACAAGATTGCAAACCCCTCTTGCTACAGTTGAAGACCCGACGTCAATCATAAGCTAACACCAGAAGTTCAGAGGTTAGACTAGTTAGCAGTTGAAAGTGTCACTTAACATGATAAAGGAATTGGCAAGTTACCTCCAAATAGTTCTTCCCACGGAAATATTGTACCTCAAGAGCTTGACCTACCAAGCAGGCTTTCTTTCCAACACTCTGCTTGACTATCCATGAACCCTGAGAAACCAACCCGAGAAATGTCAAGCACAAACCACACAAGTACTTAGTTTACATACAAGTATATCAAAATGGCTTGCTACTAACCTTAGAAATGTAAGGTATTAGCTTGAACCTCGAATTCCTATAGGCATCATCTCCATTGACAAAGCCATGTAGTAAAGGGTTTTCCTCCAAAGGAGTGTTCAGCATGTAATAAAATGCCAAGGTATACATGGTTGTGCCGGGGACCTGATTCATGGACATGTATGCAATGAGAAATCTGCATCTTGAACTCTTGATAAGTTTCTGATGTTACTGGTGATACTATTGGATTGATATAATTTGAATGAGACTTACTTGTATGTTAACAACAAAGAAGAATTCTGGCCCATCAAGTTCTGCATATTTCTGAATGCATCCAATAGCTAGTTATTACATTTGTTATCACTCATATATATATATATATATATATATATGTATATGTAGATAAGTAGATATGTAGACTCAGATTGTCAAAATGAACATTTTTATATATTGAAGTACGGTGAAAAGATAGATCAAACCTGAATGATGCCACCAAATCGGCTGCTAAGATTGTCTATTCGCTCGTCACATCTTAGCCAATCTACACAAACCAGTTGCATCAAGGTGCCTTTTGCCTTGATCTGGTAAAAAGATACTCGTTTCAGAAATGAGAACTAACAAACATCAAACTTTTACACCCTTAAAAACAGAAAATGCTATATAGATCCATGTTTTATAATTCAATTATACACTTCCTATGCAAGTCAAAATTACAACACATGTTTGAGCACTTATTGAGGAATTTACACGTTCTTTTGTCTCTTGATCAATATTAGCAACAGCTGAAAATAAAATACCTTCTCATGATCTCGTAAATAATTTGGCCCACGTATCAAAAATGAAGAAGCATCAGCTGCTCCCCAGCTACATGGTAAAGCACAATTTGGGTCCTTTTGGAGAGTTGATCCATATGAGCATGACATGTTATCTTCCTTAGCCACCTCTTGTAAGTCCACATAACCCTTCTTCTGAACTGTAGCATAAAGAGATTGATGACAATATAGCTGAAATATACAGGTAAACATCCCATCCCTGAAGTGCAATTTACAGGACATCAGAAACTGACCTCTGAGTTCATGAATTTTTTTCATAAATCGGCTGCTGTTAGACATTCTGGGCTGGTGTGTGTTCTGCACATCCAAAGTGTTTGAGAAGATTGTAAAAAATTCAGAATTCATGAGTTTCACAACTTCTTTTGAGTATATATATAACATGAATATGCATAGATGCCAGTGGAACTTCAATAAGTTTCACACAGCTGAAGTCCATTTCTCTCATCTACATAAGAGTGTAAAAAACATCATAGAAGAAGAAATTGAAGCAGACACTCAAACTTATCATTCGGGTGAACTATATGCTATATAAAGATATCAGTCTTGGACTCTTGGTGATCAGTAAAGTACCGTGGGGTGCTGCTCCTTGATAAACTCTGAAGGCCACTCATTCTCAAACTGGTCATAGTCTGTTGGTTCAGGAACATCAAAGAATTCGTCTGCAGAATCATGCATTCCCTTTAAACTAGCACGACCTGGTTTTTCCACCTCAACTTCCATGGGATTAATCTCTTCTACCCTTTTGATTTCTTCCATGCTGTGAAATTCTGTCTTAGTGATCTCATTTCCACTATGAGCTAATCCGATATCTGTTGAAAACTCTCCGGACGTGAATTCCCTGGAACAATTTCCGGCTTTAGCTCCGTACAGCTCTCTTAGTGCTGAAATATAAGATAGTAAAGGTACTGATGAACAAAAGTTTTTGACATGGAAAGGGAACAAATAATGTAATACTAAGCAAACAATGAAGGGGTACCAGCAATTCTCTCAAGCATCCTGATGGTAATGGATCTTGCAGATGATGGACGGAGATATAATTTCCAGAATTTCCAATCAATAGCAAGCATGTGTCTAACAAGTGATTGTTTCCCATGGTTTGCAGGAGTTATAACATATCCTCCACCTGCAGACGTGAGAAAAATACAAGGAGAAAGAGAATGAATACATATAGATTCATAGCAGCATGGACAAAGTCAGAAAGAAGAAAAATGAAAGCTGTCCCAAATAATGAATTACTATGCGTAGTCATAGTTATTTAGTGATAGAAATTACTCAAATAGTTGACACGAAGTAATACAGATAATTCTCATGTATTTTCCTTCTATAATGTCCTATGTGAAAGTCAAGCAACAATCTCCAGCTCAAAGCGTACATTACTTTTAAGGCATGCACGCACGTAGCCTCTTTTTGGTGGACACTTCTTGTGAGACACAGAGTGGTATAGGATAACTGTGACAAAACCAGGTTAAGAAAGTGAGGGCAAGCTGATTCTGGCACTAGCTTTGTGTTACATATATTATTTACCGGAGGAATTTCATACCATATGTGCCATCCTCCTCTCTTCTCCAATAGCGACGCAGCAGTAGATCTCTTCGTTTCATCCCCCTGAAAACCATGGTGTGTCAATGACAGCATATATCTATACACATAGTTATATATTAATGAGGTTCAAAATCTAACCAAGGTAGCCAATCACTGTATAACTGCTGGTGAACAATATCAGTATGGCCATCAAGGTTCTCAACCACAGTACCCCGGTAAAAACAGAAGTCCCATCTGCAAGACACTTGGTAATTCAACCTCAGGAGTTAGAACTATCTATTATCCGGAATAGTGGTCATCAACTCATCATAATATGTTCAAAGAAAGAAATCACAAAAAGGACTTGGTTGTTTTTGCTGTTAGTATTCAAAAATTTTGACAAAAAACAACGCCAAGTTAAGCTGCATATAGGAAAACCAAATCAACTTCCAGTATATAAAAACATTTTCTCGAGAATTAAATACCTTACTTGTCTTGAATCAGAACAGTTGTAATACAGAAAGTAACTCACTGCCATAGTTATTGTTACGACAAGGTTTCTCATTATCTAGTATTGTACATTAATTTAAAATGATTATTCTGACAATATATAAACCAATATAATGATGCCTTCATTTTAAAGCTTTACTTTTTCTTAAATAGATCAATGGCATGTCAGCAATCTTACTCTGATCTTGACGGACCAAGAGATAGAAGAGTTCGGAAGATGGCCTCTGAAGTTCCATCAACAACTCCTATTGCCATTATTGCCGGATGGTCATCCCAATGCTGAGAGTAGAAACATCATTAAGCTAAGAAGATTAGAGAAGAAAGAACAAAAATCTAAAATTAGTGTACCAAAAGAGCACCTTACCCTTCCATGGGAATCCCCATCTTTTGCTTCTTTAAAGAGCCGTAATCCTGCGTAAGGAATGAACTTTCAACACATACACATTAATTGCTCGAAATGCATATAAGAAACTACATGTCTTACCATTCTGACAACCAAATATTTTCCAGGGTGAGGGAGCAATAACATCATTTGTCATTCCTTCAGTGTTCAGCAATGGGCAAAAGGTCCAGTCAACAGAACTTCTCAAGGTGCTTCTGGAACCCACCAGTCTGCCAATATATCAGAAACAGTTATCGATCAAACAGCGCAAATGTTGCTGATTTGGAGTAGCTATATGACAGTCTAGCTGAATGCTTCAGATCTAAGAGACGAGCGTGGTAATTTTACTCACCACTAATAGCAACATCAGTTTTATCACAAATGATGATTTGTTTCATTCTTTATAAGTTGGTTTTTGCAAGATATGTAACATACAAAACTTTACAGAATTCAATCACTACTGACCAGGTTCTAGTTACACATAGGACCATAGGACTATATGAATGAGAATGGGACCATTGAATGGGGAAACAAAATGGTAGACAAGCAGTTGTGGTTTCATTGTCATATCTGCAAGTTTTAGTTGTAGCTTTTATGATTAAGATTCAAATCCTGAAAAGATACGTTACAATACAGATATGTGGATTAATGACTTCTGTTCAAGCATATGTGTCCAATGCTCTTGACCATCCACTGGGCTTATTCAATTTCTGAAACTAATCAGGTATCGTAACCTTCACAGAAGTCAAAATTTTTTGTACAACCATCCTCATAATACAAGGAGGGGGGAAAACCAAAATGAAATATGTCTGACTGCAACTGATATATACCTTGAGGGTAACCTCTTCCCGGAAGAACAAGCCACGAAATGCTTTGCTGGATTAGGCAATTCCTGAAAATATATATAAAATATACTGATCATAAACAAAAACTACTTTGTTGAAGCCTATCTGTGATTTAAAATTTATAAAGCTTAAAACCTTTAATGCAGCATCCTGCAATGCACGAATCCATTTTGCTGCTTCTTCCGGACTGCTTGCTCCCAACTATTAAAGTTTAGATTTCGGTTAAACTCACTAATTCGTTGTAAAAAAAAAAAAAAAAAACTAATGACATATGGCTTCAAATGCAACCTACCTTGAGCTGATCATTGGGATTGGAAGAGTTATAAAGCGTAAAGGAAAAGAACACCTGTATGTTGCAAAAATCATCATGAATAAGACTGCTCAAAATGGCATCTCTCTAATGTTGAACAAACATTTATCCATAGATTGTGAAACAAAAACATAGGATGTGTTGAAGCCTTACTTTTCTATTGACAGTTGCCTTTCCATTATCTGTGACCCGGATGCAACTGTCTATTACGGCACTCCTAACCGGTTCCTGACAAAAGAATAGCCGTTCATTGCACAAATTTCTACCTTATTTCAGTAGTATCATCACAATCATTTCAAAAGTTCCAAAACCAAGGAATGCTAAGAGGGACCTGGACATAGTTGATTACACAAACAAATGTGAAGTATACCGAGTTATGCATCAAACAGCAAAGCCAACATAGTTGTACACCAACACAAAAGCAAATATGAATGCGAACCCATTACTCCTCTAACAACAAATTCCAGATCCAAAATCCAAACTTGAACAAACCACATTGATTTCTTACACATGCTAATGCATTCTAGAGATTGAAAACCACAATGAGACCAAAAGGGTATCCAAATATACCTGAATTTCAGAAGTGGCTTTGGATTTGAAGCACCTGAGAAAATTCCCTTGAAGAATAAAGTACACTTTGCGAGAGTATTGCATCCCAAGGCGGTTGAGCCTCATCAGATAAAGCCAACCCTCCATTTTACCATCATTTTGTGAGACACCCATTTCCAGAAAAAGTTGCAGAACACCCAAATTTATAATCTTTCCAAGGCCCAAAAGTCAGAATCTTCTTTCTTTGGCACAAAAACAAGAGTTTGTGATTGAATATCTTGTTTTCAAAAGTTTAAGCCTTTTGTTGCCATAATGAAGAAGAACCCAACCTGAATGCTGATTGGGGCAGGAAAGATGATCCTCTGATCCCTTTGAGGGATTCAGAGAATCAAATCACAGGAGTTTTCAGTTTCTGGGATATTGAGAATCAGAGAAGATGATGAAATCTCTGTCTCTCTTTTCTTTCTAGCTTTCTGTGTTCCTCCTCTTCCCGGTTTTAAATCAACTGATTGTTGTGTATTTATACCCGTCTATGTTTGAGGGTGGAATTATAATATTGCCCCCAAGTTTGATTGAAGATGATCAATCACAATTTTATAAAGTTTATAAGGTTGTACAGAGAGTTGTCATAATATATAAGTAGCATTTTGATTCTCGAAGATAAAATGGTACCATCCACTTTGTTTGATGATTAAGGGTCGAGGCTATCAATGTGATGTCATAACTAGTGAAAAACATAAGAATGTGAGTTTTGTTATGAGCGGATGTTTGCTTAAAATAAGAATGGGTAGTTTAGGCAAACAAATCCAAGTGGATGGTCGTTCAATGAATGGATTCCTAGTCCTTCCAAAATCCATGCTATGCTTCTCTGGCTCTTTCTTCTTGTTCTCTTACCAAGTCAAACTGCATTGACAAAATCTGGCTTGTATCAATTTTTAATAGAAAGAAAAGGAAAAACAGCAGAAGTCTCTCTCTCTCTCTCTCTCTCCCTAGCACCTTGACAAGCAAGTTAGGTTGGATATTGATTTTGCCCCATGAATGTGGCAAGTGATCATTATATCAATCACATAACATGATTCCTTCATTTGTGCTCCAAAGATATTGATTATTATTGGTGAATATCATTTCAAGAACTTTGAAGTCTAGGCGTCTAGCCACGAAAAAAAAAAAAAACCTAGCCAAGTTTGTTAATAATACACATTGTCAAGAAACTTATAATTGCAGATTAGCTTTAGGAGTGGAGCAACTCATAAGTTACAAGTCATATGATGAGTCCATCTTAAGCATGTCTGATGCGCTATCATAACCCATTTCCTTTCGTTGTCCTCAGTTTCTCCTTTGTTCCCCAATCTTGAGTTTTAAACATCATGTGTCATGGTCTTTTGTTGATCATTGTTGACTGCCAATCCGTTTGCAAGTCTAAAACTCAATGTCAGACCCTAAAATGAAATACTTACCTATTTCCTAGAAAAAGATATTTCATTGCCAACCTCATGCCCATGAGTCCTCCTAGCAAAACCCAAAGCCAATCTAATTTGCATATGCAAGCTGTTGGGCCTTTTCTATTGCCAGATCGTATACTATTTTAATACTTCGACAATAACACAGGCTGCTATATAGGTTACTGGCCATGCCCCCATCATCACAAGTTATGGGTTTCATTATGGCACCGCGTCTACATTATAACAATTAGTAGTTTTAAGATAGGGTTGGTTGGTTGGCTGGTAAAGACTTGGAATAGAGAAGAAACACACACAATGAAGTTTCTTCATGGGCAGAGGGAGGTTACAGTTCAACATTGGCTTGAATGATTTTGGATTTATCTATTTGGGTTGGTTTGGGATTTAAGATTGAAACAAGGTCTATAGAAAGCTTTCAGTATTTGCAGGATTTGTATTCTGGATATGTTACAGACTCACAGAACCAAAACATTTATTAAAAGCTTTTCACATTTCATTCCCAGAGTCAACCTTGAATTTAATCAACGCCACCCAATCACCCGACTGTCATAGTTTGGGTATGCTAGTTTTGGTTTGGATGATACTTCAGAGTTTAGAATAATAGAAACCAACTCTTTTCTCAGGTTGATGGACGTTGCAAAATGGAGTGTTGTTATATAAGCATATAACACAGCAATCAAGAATGTAGGTTCTCAGCAACTGTGTTTCTGTATTGTGGAGTTAATGAAAGGAGCGACAACTCTTTGTTGATGGGGAGGCTTGCTTCTCTCAAGGGAGAGTTGCAGTTTGTTTCTTTTCTGCAATCTAGTACAAGAAATGCTCTCGATATAATAACTGCAGCTTTGCAGTTCTATTCATCCACATTCTAGACCATATCAAAACACTGCTTTATCAAAGTCTTCTGTCATATTATGTAGATAGATTTATAACATCATAGTTTCACTATCCAAACACATCAGTATTCTTCTGTATCTAAAACTAAGACAACAATATAGTGAGGGATAAGGTTCAGCTTCATAAAGCAAGCGGGCAATGCACAACAAAATTTTCTCATAGTAACCTACACCATATATCTTCTCAATTGAAATAAATAAAACCCAAATGACTAGCACTCAAGAGTCCTGGTTGCACTGCTCCACTTGGTCATCTAAGCTACAATGCAAAACAAATAATAAGATTTTATTTTACTTTTTAATTTTATTTTTAACTTTTTTAGAATAGTATTTGTAATTCCATGTGATATGACTTGCTTATAGAAGTTTGAAAGTTGAAACCATACCTTTGATAATTCAGGACATGCTATATCACTTGCTGATAGAAAAATCTACGTGTAGGTAAGCTACACTAGCCATGAAAAGGAAGAAGAATACAGATGTCAACATCATCGGTTCTGCCAGCATGAAAACTGGGTTGAAGCTGTAGTAGACCTGCCAAATAAGTAAGGAGAAAGAGGGCTCAGTCACCAATAAGGGAGATGCTATGCACGCCTGGTAAGGAGAGATGCATACAAATATTAAGCGCACAAATTCTTCACTATACAGGACTCTATGATGGTTCAATACTTGGTTGGTCAACAAACCCTTCTTATTGGATGCATATTTCTCTTAGAATATATACCAGGCATGCAGATCTATTATAGATTAGATTAATTTACAGGAAGAACTGCACAAGCTCATCAATTGACCAGATCAACCTTAAATATATCGACATGTTTGGCTTATATACAAGTAACTTCATCCATAATGGTTCAGCAATATACAAGCAAAGTTGACAGTCCTTTATTCATAAAGTCTAGAGAAGCTCATTGCCTTCAATGTTTGAAGGTAAAACAATATAAGTATTCAAACGATGTTTGTGATACCTGGAAAGGAGAATTATGCTCAGGAACTACATTCTTCTTCTCAAGAACAACCACTGTCCTTCCAACAATATCAAGGTATGAGTATTTGGTCTGCAAAGGAATGAAATGAAACATAACCAAACATCAATACCGCTTTAGGAGGAATATTATATCTGCAAAGTCATGTAATTTGCTTTTATGGCAGTTAATCAGCAGCATCAACAAGAACTAAATTGCTTGGTATAATCATATACTCTGGGAGTATGAATAAAATGTTACATACCTCTAGATGTTGGTCAACCGTAAAAGGAACCACAGCAGATGGATCTTTCGATCCCTCTGGTAGCACAACCTGAAATATAACAGTACCAGAATTAATATACTAATTCTCCCATGTCTAGAGGAAAAGAAATAAGTGGAAGAAACTGTAAAGATAGTTGTATGAATGCAAAGACATGGTACTAAACGCACTTTGAGGGTTAACTTGTCTACCACCGTCTCAACAAGAGGACAACCAAAGGTGAAATTGAGGTATCGCCTGCCATCAGGTGACTCAAATAGGAAGTCTTGCAATGGTAACCCATACCCGATTACAAAAGTAGCTTTCCAACCTCCAAATAAAGGATACCTCGGTTCAATTTCAAGCTCTGACTGGAAAAAGAGAAGTAGTGAAGAGACATGATTAATAGAAACAAAATCAGCATTTATATAGAGAAGGCAGATATATTATTTGACAATGTTTTAATATGTGAATTTGCTCAGTTGCCATAATCCTGAGATCATGCTTCCAATTCAACTATAAAAAGAGATTCCACAAAGATAGCACTAATGAGCTAGAAGATATCAAGGAAAACTTCTTGATGTAAATGTTCTATGGCCAGGAGATAAGTTACCCTTCGATAATCTGTACGCAAATGTGATGATGAGATATTCCCAATTTGATCTCGGTAGAAGACTGAATGGACCCTAGGAGGTAGTCTTGCTAGGAGATGTTTGAATGAAGAGACACCACTAGACCGAGCTTGATAATCAACCCTGCCAAAACAAAGCTTTGAAAGATTAGTGTTAAGAACTAGCACTGTATAAACTCTATATAGGCAGCACAACATAAGCTTTTATTAGCAAATCATGCAATTATTTCTTTTCCCTTCTTTTATTGCAAGCTATAAAATTAGTAGAGGTTGTCTTTTCCATTTATCAGAATCGATTAGAGATATAAAGACACCAGGAAAACCTACCTCGAAAAAACACCTTTGTGTCGAGCGCCAGCATGTGCTAGAGTGTAATGTTCTGTGATCTGAAGACTTCCCCAGTGAGATATTTCTATCTCGCGTACAAGTTCCTCAACAACAGCAAATGGACTGTTATTCTCAAAATGAACAAGAACAGGAGCATATGAGTATGCAGGGCGATCCTTGTACGGTCCATACTTCAGTTCGATACCAGCACGTGTAGTGGGTTCTATTCTAGTAAATGACTCCACTCTAGTACTAGGAGTTTTTATAAAAGTGGTCTGTTGCTTAATATAATAGGGAGACAATATTATTGCACTGTCCCGGTAGTAGACCAACTGAGACTCTGATTGGCTTATCTCGGCTGGGAAAGGCTCCAGAGAATGTGTCAATATGTAAAGCACTTCTACTGTTGCAGTTTCACCAGCACTCAATGGATTGAGCAACAATATTTTGAAGTACTTGGTCCCATTTGGTGCATCAGGTAGTTCAGTGGGATTCACTTCAAGGGGCACATAACTTTTCTTTTTCTTCTTTCCAACAGTAAGAGCTGCTTTGAGCGATGATATATGCTCAACCTGTGTTGGTGGGAAAGCAAGAAGCACTTCTGAAATAGGAGAACTGCCAGTATTTTCAACCTGAAAGACAACCTCATCACCATCCCACTAGAATAGAAAGACAAACTATTTTCTCAACGAATAATGCTATATGACCACAAAGTACTCCTATTGTAGTGCCATGCTGTCATGGTTACTAGTGTAACACCAGAGGCGTCTTGCTTTGCAGGAATTTGCAGGATGCCATGACACTTTGTAAACATAAAGACACTCAAGACTGTACTGTTCTAAGTTTCTGATATTCACATTAAACTGAAACTCAATTACCCACAATATGGCCGATATTGGGCCAACATAATAGGGTAGTTTTCACAAAAAGAATGACCCTTCTTGATACTACAGCTCAAAATCCAATCCATTGAAGAATGTACCTTTGCTCAGTTATCCCAAAAATGAGAAATGAAAAAAAATAAATAAATCTACAACATCATAAACCCTGGTAAAGAATAAAGATGTATACTAAATTCCTGATGCATTTCCTTTTCAATTCCACAAAATGGAATCAACTTTCTAAATTATAATACACAGAAGACTCAACCTAAGCTCAATGACCAGTACATGACACAATGCCAAAAGACCACGCATTGCCACAACATCAATACTATAACTTCCAACCCTCTGATACCCAAAATAACGGAAATCCAGTCATCCACATTATGCCTGATTTGGGCTCAAAATGCAATGTCAATTGTCAACTGTCAACAAAATAGCATTCACGGCTTAAAATCTAAACAAATTTGATCCCTTGAATGAAAAATGAAGCACATATACTCAAATGAAGCATACACACATAGACCACAAAACCATGTTAAAGATTCAAACTTGATTCCAAACCCATCAACATTTCTCAATTTCCACAAATGGGGTTCAATTTTCTAAATGATGGAAACCAAAACAACCAATCAAAGAGACAAATACTCTACCTTTAACGTCAAGAAAGCCTTGATGATGTGAGACGACACGTCAATCTGCAACCATAGAATGAATCAAACAAATGATTAGGTACACAATCCCAAAACGGGAAGGAGAAATTTGAATCGGGAAAGAGCTTACTCTGCGCTCGGCGGTGGCGATCTGGATGTCCTGAAGCGAGGAGGAGCAAGCGAGCAGTAAGAGATTGGAGAAGATGGTGAAGGCTAAGAGCAATCGAGCTAAGCTTCGCAGAGCTTCCATGGCGAAAGAGAAGCAGCTTGACCTCTGCGACGACTGAGCAGTGTGTGTGACTCGCTCTCACTCTCTCTATATTCAAGTTTTGGGCTTTTTGTTTAGTACGGGCTTGTTTATGGGACTAATGTGTATCAGTGATGTTTATCGATGTGAGACTTGTAATGGACACACGTCTCTAATTTGCTCATTACACAAATATTTTCTTCTTAAGTTTCAATCCACACCCTTTTGGAGAGTTTTTTGATGGCTAAGATGAGTAATGGGTGGTTAATTAAATGACACGTTTACTAACATGAAATAAACATTTCCATATGAGATTTTTTTGCATTTGATCAACATATGTGAATTGGAATACAAGTAAACTTAACATCAAAAAGTTAATATGAGATTTTCTTTGCATTTGATCAACATATGTGAATTGGAATATAAGTAAACCTAACATAAAAAAGTTAAAAGGTGGGAGGTTACTTAATTCATATCGAAGTATAGCCGCTCTACCTCACTGAGAGTGAACTCTAAAACTCTACCCTTGTGTTCGGCGGTGACTAATGCCGGTACAAGCGTTTTCCTCTATTGTAGTTGTGTTGTTGCCGAATGACTTCACCTTGGCTTTTGGGTGGGCCTAGGGTTGACAGTGACTAGTTTTTATTACGACATGAATCTTCTCAGAGGAAAGATTGTTTAGTGGCCACTGATCCAATGGATGGAATATTAAGTAATATTTGCCTTTTTCTATAAGCTGATGGAAGCACATTCTCTGTTTAATATTTCGGCATTACATAGTTGTACACAATTTGAGGTTCATGCGACGGGTAACACCGATACATGAGATTTAAATATGAATAGTTAAAAATTATTTGTTATAAGTTTAACTAAACACATTTATAATAAAGGTTATATGTCACTTTGTTATTGTTTGTTGATAATTATATTTTTTGGTCGTAAGTGGGCAAATTGATGTAAACGTCTTCTGACAGTGGACACATTTTTTTATTTTATTTTATTTTATTTCATTATATCACATGGTTTCCTCAAAGGCTTTCTAGGTCCATAGACTAATCCGTTCCGGAAGATCATATCGGACCTTTTCCTCTTTCTGGTTGTGGACAAGTTAATGAAATTGTCCGTTTTCCATTAAAAACAAAAATGGATTGACACCCCGAATTTGATAAATAAATAAAAACATCAAATAGTTATCAGAGGTGACTAAGACCTCATTTCGTTCAATTAATTAACTAGTTTTTCTGAAAAAGAAAAGGGATTTTCTTTTAGGCCAAAAAAATTTACTTAAAATTGTGGACATGGCATATATCATGTGACATGGTGAAGTCAAACAACAACATTGTAGAGGCTTATAAAAAGGAATTTATAGTTGCACAAATAGTGTTTTGGTATATTCAATTGGTGTAAAATGTAAAATGGAATATGATCATTGTACGTAGCTCAAGATTGAGTCAAAGAGGTGTGTCATGGCCCTAGGAAAACAAACTTCCTTGATTAGTGACACTTTGAGTAAGAGGGTTCATTGATTAGGAATGAGTCCAAGGGTTTGTATCATGATATTGGGAAAATAATTCATTTATCAAGTAATACGTCATGGAAAAGAGTTCACATTCAAGACAAATATGCGCATACATAATTAATCACTAAAGTTACAAAGCCTTCATGGTAAAGAATCGTTATATACGCTTAGACTTGCTTTCGACTTCTTAATACAAGATTCCTTAGTTTTGATTCTTGAATAATTAGGGGTAAAGTCCTGTTAACAACACTAGCAAGAATAGGGTCCAACATCTAGCAGTGATAAACATAGTCTGTACTTGCTATCTTGGAAGAGATCTACAACATATATATTGGAAAGGGATTCCATCCATCAAATTGATAGCAACACAATCCAATCCTTGGAGGCATGGGGAAGCAACACAATTCCAATCCTTTGAGGCATGGGAAAAGTCCCGCACAAAATTTTAGTATTCAACAAACACATCACAATCATACTTTAATGTCAAACAAGTACAAAGGCAACGAGACTTGTCACGTTGTATGCCGTCCCCTAAAGTACACACACACAGAATTTCAAGCACCTTCAGACTTTGAGAACAGTGTTATTAAATTCAGTTCATAAAGTCGGAGGATATTTAGTTCTGACTGATATCTGATCTCTCTCTATTCATCAAACGTCGGAAGTTACCAAAAAGCAATATATAAAGAAAAATAAAAAAAGTTTCTAGAGGAATCACCAAACACACAACCCTATTTGCGTAACAGCAGGAACTGAATTGGATCTTCTTCTCCTTTGGACTCGGGACCATCTCAACTCACTTGACAGAGAACCCTTTTCTCAGTCACTGCCTTTCTCATCTTTATCACTATTTGCTGGCTTTGGCTATTTAGTCAGTTTCTTTCTCACACATTTCAAGGTGAAATGATATAGGGTATCAGAGACTGAGTGTGAGAGAGTTGGAAATGGCGTGCCTGAAGCTGGGTTCGAAATCTGAGGTCTTTCATCTTGATGGCCAAACTTGGTGAGTGATTCTGCTTACATTGTGGTTTTGGAATGGTGGGTTTATTATTTAACTGGGAAGAGAGTAAAGGGTCTGTTTTGAATGCTCACTTTTGGATTCTGGTTTCTGGGTTTAGGGTGTTTAGGAGATTACTAAATTGGGTTTTAGTCTTTACCTATGGATCATTTGAAAGCTTACTTCTTTACATAGTTTCTCTTGAATTGATTAACTGATATGATTTGGCTGTAAAAAAGATTATCAATGATGCAATGTGGATAAGAATCTTAAGATCATAAGAGTTATGATTTGGTACATAAAGATACATTATGAACTACGATTCTGTTGATGATTTGTATTCTTGTTCGTGTTTGGTATGCAATACATAGATTATTTAGTGAAAAGCTGCAGAGAGTTCCACATTGCAACACAATAGAGTGTGTGTTGTTGTCAGTTCTTTATGTACTCATGTTTAGGTGTTTAGTTTCTTCCCAGAAATCGAGAAACATAAGGAAGTGTTTTACATAAGGGGATAGTCATTCATAATGTACTTTTAACTGATTCCTGGTTACTGGTTTGGATTGGACTTAAGTTAAAAGGTCCTGTCACATTATTGCTTTTTAGGTAATCAATTGTGTGCCCTGTGCTGTAAAAGATTGCTCACATCTTATTCTGATTTCTGCTGCCTCATGAGGTGATATGTTTCAATGAAAATCTGTACACACCAGTTGTCCTCTTTTTCTGTCAGCAACCTTAATGACCTTCCTTCGTTCTTTTTGAGTAAAAATATTTGCTGTTTCAATAAAAAATGGACTTCAGATATTGATCAAGTGGTGAGATGGACTGTCCTCGATTCATAAAATTAACTACCGTGCAGAGATAGCGGTCTCTCAAAATATAACGAAAGTGATAACAGATTCATAACGAGATGTGAATATGTAAATATCTTCTTGTTCAACTTTGATTGTTATGATGTCAATGTTTGCACATTCCTTGTTGTGCACTTGCATTTAATTAGTACCAATTGTCTTTTTGAAAAGTTAGTACCAATTGTCTAAAAAAACAAAATTTTGGTTTCCATCATGGAACAATCTATATTCTCTTTGGCAGGCTTTGCTCAACTGGACTTGCAAGTGATGTTATTGTTGAAGTTGGAGAGACATCCTTTCATCTCCACAAGGTGAACTTTACTTTGTCAACTTAAAACTGTGTTGTTATTTTATTTTCTACAACGCACTCCACATAAATATGTAGACACTATGATTTGAATGGCAATAAGACACAATGTTTGGTGAGGCTTCTCACTAATCTAGTGTGTAGAGAGGCAAACAAACAGAATGCTCTCATCTGGGCTGCAATGTATGTTATATATGATAATCTATTTAGCTGTATGCTTATCTCTACTCAGGGAGTTCTGATAACTAACTACCTAATCTCTCTCTCTCTCTCTCTCTACACACACACACACCTTATCTGATTTCTGATAACTAACTAACTAATAACTAACTTTTTGTATTTTTTATCTCATATTTTTTTTTATATATCCACCAGTTTCCGTTGCTATTAAGAAGTGGATTATTAGAAGAACTTATTGGAGAATTGAGTGAGGATGAGAATTACTGTAGTTTGCAACTGCATGACATTCCTGGTGGAGCCAATGCCTTCTTGCTTGTAGCCAAATTCTGTTATGGTGTAAGGTTAGAACTCAATCCTCTGAATGTAGTTGTTGTGAGGTGTGCAGCCGAGTATCTTCGCATGAATGAAGATTATGGAGAAGGAAATCTCATCATGCAAGCAGAGGATTTTCTGAATGAAATACTTGGCAATTGGACCGACTCAATTAAAGTACTTGAAACCTGTGAAGAAGTTTTGCCTCATGCCGAAGAGCTTCATATTGTTTCCAGATGCATCAATTCATTGGCAATGACAGCTAGTGCTGATCCGAGTTTATTCGGTTGGCCTATGTCGGGAAAAGGTGCAGCGCAGAGCGCAGAAGGTGTGGGGTTCTGGAATGGAATAAGCACAGCAGCCAAACCACATGCAGTTAATGAAGATTGGTGGTTTGAGGAAGTCTCCTTCCTAAAGTTACCTTTTTATAAAAGGCTGATTCGTGCTGTTGAATCAGGCGGTATGAATCTAGAGAAGGTTGCCGGTTCCATTATGCACTATGCAAGGAGGCATCTTTCCTTGTTGGGCAGGCAGTCGAGTTTCCCAAATGGAAACCGTGCTGGTCCTGCATCAACTGTTTCTGCTCCATCTGATGCAGATCAAAGGAACCTTCTTGAAGAGATAGTGGACTTACTACCTGATCAGAAGGGTGTTACACCAACCAACTTCCTGCTTAGGCTTCTGCGCACATCTATGATTTTGCATGCTAGCCCATCATGTCGAGAGATATTGGAAAAGCGGGTTGGGGCGCAGCTGGAACAAGCAGCTCTTGAAGATCTCCTGATACCAAACATGGGTTACTCAGTGGAGACCCTCTATGATATTGATTGTGTTCAGCGGATTCTTGATCACTTCATGCTAATGGATCGTGATTCAGTTGATTATTCTTCTAACAGTATAGTGGATGAAGGCCAGTTGAGTGATGGGTCTCAAGCACTGACTCGGATGACGATGGTGGCTCATTTGGTGGATGGTTATCTTGCTGAAGTGGCACCTGATGTTAACTTGAAGTTACAGAAGTTTCAGTCACTAGCTGCTCTTATCCCTGAATATGCAAGGCCATTAGATGATGGACTTTACCGTGCTATCGACATATACCTCAAGGTAAATATATCCCTATTAATCTTTCCTTTTATTTTTTTTATCAACATGACTATGGACTAGCTGGTTAAAGAACTTCTTTTCTGCAACTTGGTAGCATTTCCTATATTACAGTAGTGTCTCACAGTCCTGCAAGGTAATACAATTTGAAAGATCTGCAATGTGATTCCAAGAATGTGAATGTAATGTACATACTTCTTTGTCTTTGCTTATTTTTAAATGGTTTTTTTTACAACTATTTTTAAATGGCTTCAACCTGCTAGTATTTAGGAGTGTCAAGAGCTATATATAGTTTTTTGCAAGTCTTAGAGGTTGCAGTAAGAATGTGATTATGGTTACCAATTGAAATACATTTCTAAATATTCACTTGGACAGATATTATCTGGTCAGAAAGCTACAAAAGGCTTGCACTTGGAATACTTCCCCAGATAATCAAGAATTCTCAATGACATTGCATTGTACTAATTGTAGATATTGCTGCCATTAATGTTTGTCATATTTCTCCATTACTTAAAATATTGAGTTCTGACTAAAATTTCAATGCTTGCATTGTTGATTTCAGGCTCATCCCTGGCTGACAGACTCTGAGAAGGAGCAAATCTTCAGGTTCATGAACTGCCAGAAGCTTTCATTGGAAGCCAGCACACATGCAGCCCAGAATGAGAGGTTACCACTCCGCATCATTGTCCAAGTTTTGTTCTTTGAACAGCTTCGTCTACGGACATCAGTTGCCAGTTGGTTCTTTGTATCCGAAAACCTTGAGAACTCACAGAATCTAAGTGCGAATCTCGCCCTTGTTAGAAATGAAGTACCTGTTCAAGCTGTCACCAGACGACTGGATCGGGTTGTAGCAGTCGATGACATGAAGGAGAGGGTTTCTGAGCTTGAGAAAGAATGTTTGAGCATGAAACAAGAGATTGAGAAGCTGGTGAAGACAAAATGGAGTTGGAATTCCTTCTTGAAAAAGTTTGGATTGATGCTCAAGTCAAAGCCTGATGTTAATAAGAAACCATCCAAGCCCAGCTGCAATGGTTCCGAAGAATTACCAACATCAGTAGGGCCACTTATGAATGGAAAAGAAGATTATGAAAATAAAGAATTAAGAGATTAGAAGCTTCCTAGCTAGCTCTTGTTCATTTCCATTACCCTTTTCGGTTTCCTTTGAAAACTTAGTTAACGTTGCTGTAGGCTCTCTTGTGATTATTCTTAAAGGGACGTTCAAACTTTTTTTTCTCTCTTTAGATTAGATTCATGTACCTGATATTTATGAATTATGATGACATGGTTAATGTTTATTGTATCACCTGTATGAGTATGGATCTTGGGGTTCTTGATATAATGCATGTATGTGGATTAATTACTAAGCTTATAGTTATCTCTAAAATCCCCTATATATTCTTACCAAGTAATCTCACTAGTTTTGTCCATCCAGTTCCCTCTTTCAGCTTTCATTTTAGTATCTGCAACTCTGCAAGAGCTTCAGTGGCAGAATAGATTTCCTGGCCTTTTGATGAAGTTGGAGTAATGGATTCCATTGCTTGTTCAAAAAGAAGAAAAGAAATGGAAGCCATCGATACGATCAGTGCAATGCCAGATGCACTTATCAGTCACATACTTTCCACACTTCCAACACTGGATGCCATGAGGACCACTGTTTTGTCTAGAAGATGGAACAACCAGTGGACTTCCATTCAGAACCTGATTTTTGATGAGGATGATGAATATTTTAGCACTGGTTGCAATGACCCTGATCGGTTTGCTAGGTTTGTTAATCGAGCACTTCATTTTTGGGAGTCATCAGACATCCAGAAGTTCACTCTTTGTATTAACAGGATTGGTTTTCGAATGCATCTTCTCTGTGGCTACTGGCACATTCATGATTGGATTTGCACTGCTGTTAGGTGCAACGTGGTTGAATTCCGACTTATATATCATGGGGACTCTATTCACTCTATTGAAATGCAACAAAGTGTTTTTACATGCAGAACACTGCGGATTTTAAGTTTGGACTTCAGTGGTGGGGATATTACTTTTGATCCTCCTGCATCCGGCTGTTTTCCTAGTCTCGAGTCCCTCAAACTCAGAGTTAGAGTTAGAATTGTAGTTCCTGTTGAGCATGAAATGGAAAAGCTTCTTTCTTCCTGCCCTAAGCTTGTCCATCTGGGTGTAAGTATTTCAGGATTTGCTGCGTTTAATTTGAAGGTCTCTGCGCCAGAGCTGAAGTGGTTGAAGATAATGTCATTACTTCAGCGTTCTCAATTAATTACATTTTGTGTTGACGCCCCAAAGCTTGAAGATCTTTATCTTTTTGGTTTGTATCGTCTGCCAAATTTTTTTTTGGAGAATGCAAAATCCCTGGTCAGAGCTAGGATCTGAAAACTTTCCGTAGAAGAACAACCTTCCTGTCCCAACCGTCCAAATATGCTTCTGGCTCAAATTTCTGGGGTCAAATATCTGTCTCTTTTGGCTCGTATTCTGGTCGTAAGTGTATCCCAATATCCAAGTCCCTGCTAGCTTGTTAGTACATAGCCAAAATACTTGGCTGAGCCGAGAATAAGGCCTAATTACCCGGTCACCGAAGATCATTCCAGGCAAGATAGCCCTGGTAAGCCCCTCACGGATATCCAAGGAGTGAAGGGCCGGTAACAAACCGCTTGCCAAAATCACTTTAGCGGCAAAACACCCCCAAAAGGGGAGACACTACAAAGACTAACAAGTAGTCCCACATCAGAGACTAAGGTCAAAGTGTCCAACATTGGCCTATAAAACAGGCACAACCTACCATTAAAGGTACACATAACTAATTTCCGCTCTCACGTACACGCAAGTTGCCCAAAGTTAACTTAAGCATCGGAGAGTCGAGGACTGGGCCACCCCAGTCCCGACTTCCTGATGCTGTTACTTGTGCAGGTACCAAGTGCAGGACCAAAGGATTCTACCTCGTCCCGCCTCGCCAGCACTTCACGGCTCGGGACGAAGCAGGTAGAAACAATTGGCGCTAGAAGGATGGCCCTCAAGTGGAAACCCTCACGTCGCTCGCCATGGCCATCATCTGCCCAGAAATCCCGAGGAGAGAGAAAGTAGATCTAACTTTCTCGCTCTCCGTCGCTTGGGCGTGCCACAGCAAGGTAGTTCACCTTCCCAGCCATCATGCACACTGTCTTCCAATGAATCCAGCGTGGCCACCCCAACCTCCGGCCAAGGCCCACCCGCCGGAGAGCAACGCCCAGAAAAATTGATCTGGACACCCAACTTCCCTCAGTCGAAGCAGGGATACGCTCTTGGTCTCGCGACCCCAACCTCGGCACCCTCCCCCCGGGACATGCCTTCGCTTTGGCACCCATTTGATACTTCTCTCCAGAGGACGCCCTCCTGTGTCTCGGTGCCTCTCTCCCGAGACCCCCGCGGACTCTGCTGGTCTCGCCAGCCCCTCGCGAACAGGGTTAAGCCAGCATTCGCGGACTCACATTATCGCGGCCCCCTTCGCGGACTCCGCAGGTCCCGCCATCCCTTCGCAGACCCCGCAGGTCCCGCCATCCCTTCATGGACCATTCGTGGACTTCGTAGGTCCCGCCACCCCTTGGCGGACTCCGCAGGTCCCGCCACATCTTCGCGGACTCCGCAGGTCCTGCCATCCCCTCGCGGACTCACATTGTCACGGACCCCCTAGCGGACTCCGCTGGTCAAGCCAGTCCTCGCGGACTCCGCTGACCTCGCCAGACCCTCGCGAACTCCCCTGGTCTCGCCTCGCCAGCTCCTCGCGGCATTCCCTGATCTCGCCAGAGTTCTTAAACCTTGCGTGGGGACATCCCTGGAAGTTCCCCTGGCGGACACCCCCACACATCTCTCCATCCCGACAGAAGGGTGCAAAAAAAAAAAAAAAACTCAGCCTACCCCCGGCACCTCCCATTCCTGAGACCACATCGGAGACTAAGGCCAAAGTGTCCAACCTTGGCCTATAAAACAGGCACAACCTACCATTAAAGGTACACACAACTCATTCCCGCTCTCACGTACACGCAAGTTGCCCAAAGTTAACTTAAGCATCGGAGAGTCGAGGACTGGGCCACCTCAGTCCCGACTTCTTGTTGCTGTTACTTGTGCAGGTACCAAGTGCAGGACCAAATGATTCTACCTCGCCCCGCCTCGCCAGCCCTTCACGGCTCGGGACGAAGCAGGTAGAAACATAGCTCAATCTGCATGTTCATTATTATTTGTTTTGGCACTTCATAGTTTGAATTTGCTTTAGGAAATTTTTGATTTCTACTTGAGTTTTCGTTTGATTAGTGTACTTTTATCTTTCACCGAGGATTGCTGCCTCCTTGCTTTTGGTAATTTGTCTGAGTTGGAGTTGGTTTTTTGTGACGGTGATTACTGGAAATTTCTCGCAGTTGTACTCCAAAACGCTCCTAATCTAGAACATTTTGATTTAGAAGATGTAAGTAAAGATCTGATGCAGCGAAAGTATAAACGTTGGAATCTACCAACGATGACTTGAATCCACAAGCTTAGTTTTCCCAAATCCAAGAGAAAGTTCCTGGAATCCACCAGAAAGATTGAGAAAATCTTAAAGTTTTTATTAATTAAAAGCTGAGAGCTACAACTGATAAAGACTCCTTATATAGGAGCAAATAAATCCTAGGGCGACTAACAACAATGCCTAAAAGCACATGGATTAAAAGAAAACCAAATCCAAAACGAACTATTAAAAATAATAACTGAAAATAAGTAAATTTGCATTTTGAAGACCTAAACGAACTCGGATGGCTGAAAAAGCCCATACGTCTTAACAAAATGACAAGTTGTGCTCGTTGGGCCGTTCCACTTCCAGAAAGGTATCATAATAGTCAAACTGACACCGAATGCCAAATCTGGAGCAAACCATGTTTGGACTTGTTTCGATCCATCTGCTCTTCAATCTCTATCACTATCTGTTCTATATCAGTCTCCTCCATTTCAGAAGAACTTGACCCCGAGTTATTATTACCAAAAAGAAAATCATCCTCATGGAACTCATGCAGATCAGCAACATAAAAAGAATTTGAAATCCCCATTGAAGCAGGTAGATCAAGAACATAGGCATTATCATTAATCTTCTTCAAGACCTTGAATGGTCCATATTTCCTGGGTTTCAGCTTGCTATATGTGCCAACAGGATACCTCTCATTCCTTAGGAAAACCATGACCGAATCCCCTTCCTTAAACACGTTCACACGCCTGTGCTTGTCGACAACATTCTTATACTTGGCGTTGGTCTCCTCCAACTTTGCTTTTATCTCTTCCTGCACTGTGTAAACACCCTCAACCAATTTAACTGTAGCCTTACTAACACCACGTCCTCCTCTAGGCAGTTTTGCCAAATCAACTACATGCCTTGGAACATAAGTGTAGTCAACAGAGAATTGTGACTTACCAATGACACTATGCATAGAACTGTTGTAAGTGAATTCTACCTGAGGTAAGTCAAGATCTCACTGTTTCGGCTTATCACCACAAACACTCCTGATCATATTTCTCAAACTCCTATTTGTGACTTTAGTTTGCCCATCTGTTTGGGGGTGAGCTGTAGTACTCCCCTTCAAAGTGGTTCCAAACTACTTCCACAATGTCAACCAAAAATGGCTCAAAAACTTTGTATCACAGTTAGAGGTAATGAACTTAGGAACCCCATGCAAACGAACAACCTCCCTGAAAAACAGTTTGGCTATATTCGCAGCATTTGCAGTTTTTTTTGTAGGGAATAAAGTGAGACATCTTTGAAAATCTATCCACCACCACAAACATAGAATCTACCCCTCTTTGAGTTCGAGGTAAACCAAGCACAAAATGCATAGAAACATCCTGCCAAATATCATTAGGAACAGGTAAAGGCATGTAAAGACCAGTATTTTGAGATTGTCCCTTCGATACCTGATAGACATAGCACTTTCTGATAATATTGTTGACATCTCGCTTTAACTAAGGCCAGTAATAACGCTCCTCCAAGCTTGCAGTTGTCTTGTCTTTCCCAAAATGACTGCTTAATCCTCCTCCATGTAAGTCACGAATTAGCTTCTCTCTCAGAGCAGATTTGGGTATACATAACTGGTTTCCACGAAACAAATAACCTTCATGAATAAGAAACCTAGCAACTGGTTGTCTCCTGCTAACACACTGCTCCCAAACTTGCTTGAAATCATCATCTTCATCATATAATTCCTTCAAAAAGTCAAAACCAGTTACCTCTTGGGGCAAAGTAACCAACAAACTAGCTCGTCTGCTCAATGCATCTGCAACCTTGTTAAGAGTTCCAGATTTATGCTTGATCACAAAAGGAAATTTCTACAAGAACGTCACCCACCGAATATGCATCTTGTTCACATGCTTTTGGCTGTTCAGAAACTTCAAGGCTGGATGGTCAGTGAACAGAATAAACTCCCTCTAGATCAGATAATGCTCCCATTGCCATAGAGCTCTCACTACTGCATAGAACTCTTGGTCATAGGTGCTCTCACTACTCCCCTGGTTTCGATGAGGGTGATGAGAAAATATTGGAGCTTGCATCTCACATTCCTAAATTCATGTGTGCTGGTTCAAAATGTATCTGCAACTTTGTGAGTGCTCCTCTGATTGAGATTCATGACGAGGAAGATGAAGATTTGTAGGGCCACATTATGGATGAAGATTTGTAGGGCCACATTATGGACTATTTTGCCAACTGAAGATGAGAGTGCACCTAATGTTTGAGAAAACTGAAATCGTTTTAAGACTGCGTTTGGTGCAGCTGCTGAGCTTATAAGAAAAGCTGTCTTTTACTTATTTCTGAGAATAAGTGACTGAAAAGAAAAGTAGCTAAGTGTTTGGTAAACTAGTTTTTTATAAATGTTGTCAATGACAAAAACAGTAACAAAGTGTTGGGTAAACTCAAAATTGACTTGTGCTTTTATTGGTGGAATGAATAGTTTAGACATAAAAAATTATATATACATCCTGTCTACATTACAATCATTCTGTATTTCCTTTTACTTTTGATATTTGTTATTGGTAAGCCTTTCTCTTCATACACCTCACGTCAGAAATTCATTTACCGAACATTTCAACAATACATGTGAATTCTTTACAACCTATTGAAGATACAAACAATAATATTATACTTGAATGAAATTATAAAAGCTACAAACTCAAGTAAAGAAAAACAAGAACATTGAATGAAATTAACTAGCTTAAAATCGTTCAACATCTGAAAGAAATTAGCAAACTCAAAAGATGTAGTGTCAACCCAACATCTGCTTAATCAACATCTCCACCAACATGTGTTTACTTGCTTGACTTTGTCATCTTTCAATTGCTCAGCTTCCTTGAGCTTCAACTCCTCCATATCTGGGTTCTCATACATGATCACAAGTTCACAATCATTAAATGCACACTCATCCTCTACACATATATGTATGCATATGGGTATAAGAATCAGATTTCACAAACCTTTGAAAGTTAATAGATCTAGATCAATTCTTTGACGATTGGGTATCTATATTTCAAGCCACACACATTGCAATAGTCAATTTCACTAACTTCCATGTTGATTCACACTGACCAAAATCACATTACATCATCATAAATTTATTATGCTATGGCCATCATTATTTATGTATAACATCAAATTAACAGAAACCAAACATAATGAAAACAATCTCAAGTTTCTGCCAAAAGAGAATGTATATTACCATTGCAAGAGCAATGCTTGAGCAGCTTTTCAATTAGTTTTGAAAATCACCACCATCAATTAGCTTCTACAGTTAGTTGATGATATCAATAGTCCAATCTGTTGAGATGAAACCACAAAATGAATGAAAAAATAAATAATAAAAAGAAGTAAGATTGCTACTGTGAGTATGATGCCATAAGCAATATTAACCATTGATTAGACATGCATAAGCCAAATTGAGAATGGCTTCTTATGAAAAGGTTGTGCACTCTTGAGGCATGATGCCTTGAGCAACTAAGAAAAATTTAAAACTGGGTTATAGGAAAGTTCAATATACCAAAGAAGCAAGAAGCAAAAATCTTCCCATAGACAAAAGTTGAGAACCAGGAAAACTTTGTATTCATATTAGTTAAAGAGCAATGTATAAAAACATTCATGAGAGAAGAGCTTGTGATTGGAAACCATTCCCAGCACTTCCCCTACTGTTCCAAGATAAGAGCTTCATCAGTATTTCACAGAGTCTGGGTTGTCACTCCCAGTTTTGGCTTCTCCAGCCACAACATTGTTATCAAACACTATGATTTTTTCTTTAGACAAGCTATTTATAGAACTATCACCAAAACTGGTAATTTATCTCAGCAGTAGTATTGGTAACAATAATAACCTCACTTAAGGGAATGGTTAACACCTCTTCAAGGCATATAAGAGTGCAGCAAAGTCTTTTATCATAAGAATAGAGAGTAGAGATAGAACGTACATGGTCAACAATACTTACCCAGTTCACACTACGATTAGGAGGACATGTATAACATTGACAATCGGAGTGTTCATACTTGACATTGATTGGGTAATCTAAATACCCACAATGGGAACTAACACCCATGATCTTGGAGCGAGCCTGGAGCAAATACAGACGACTGGCAACCACATGCCTTGTGCTGACAAATCTTCTGGATTCAGTGTAATTAGAGCGAGCCTGGAGCAGATACAAAAAAATACCAACTGATCTAACAGAACAAATTAGATTTTTTGGGGTCTAGAAAGCTTACAGTGTGCTGAAGGTCTAGAGAGCTTTGGTGGCTTGGCTAATCAAATGGAACAAGCTTAACTCGAGGTTGCACAGACTGAGCAAAGATGGAGAACGATCTCTGAGAGAGAAAATCGAGGGGCGATTAGGCGATGGAGGCATCGGTCTTGTTTATGTTCCAAAACAATCATGTAATTTACTCAGGGTTACCCAACATCATTATGAAAATATCATTAATTCGCGAAAAGCTCTGCGTTTTTTCCAACTTCTCCTTATAAGTAGAAGGAGGGTTTGCCTTACTTCTCCTTTAGCCTTGCAAATAACCCTGACTTCCTTAAAAATGAGCTTATTCATATGTTTACCAAACACCAATTTCCTCATTGCTTATAAGCACAACAGCTTATAAGTTGCACCAAACGCAGCCTAAGTCCCGACAGACTGAATTGTAGCCAAAGTTGATTGTATTTGTTTAATAAGCTATTGTATTTCAATAGGAAGCTGAAATTTATACTTCTAAATTTACATTCTACACTCTCACTATTTAATTTTAAACTATGTGATACGAATGATTCAATATGCTATTCAGATCATTCATCTATTTCAAAGTTTCTCTCTGTCTCATCGCTTCTTCTATCTCCAATTCCTAAATAGACAAATTTCATTCTGTGGCACCTTGCGAAGATTCATCGCTAACAAAAAGCACACTGTGTTTGGGTTGGACATTCCATGCATACCGTTGTTTATGCCAACTATGTACTCTGTAGCGAATGAAGTAAGATTGTAACTACATGTTACAAATAAGGAGTCCAATTTGGTTAGTACCATATTTGGTGTCATTGAATACTAAAATAAATGAGTTTACGTAACACATTGTTTTCATTTTGGTCTCCTTAGATGATGTTATTATGGGTACACAAATTGGTTATCATTAGATAACATCATCATTCTAAACCACAAACCAAGCAAAACTACTATAATATCATGAAACACCAAATATGAGTTAATATTAGTATAACGTAAGGCAACCCACACGAGTCCAAGACAGTCTTAACAAATAAGGAGGTCTAATGTAATCCTAAATATCAAACGTGCACTAAGAATTAATTAGAGTTTCAATGATACGTACTGTATTTAGGGCTTTAGGCTAAGGGCCTAGGGTTTATGGGTTTATACTTTATCAAGTTTTAAGAGCTCTAAAGATCAAACAGAGAGGCCAAATAAAACCACACACTGACACACCTATCACACACTGACACACCTATCTTGATTTGAGAGTTTGCACACACACACCTAGAGTATATAGACTCGATTAATCTTGTCACAATGTCTACTCACACACAGAACCGCTGCTGGCCAGTTCGATTAATCTAGTTAACACTTAACAGTGATGACTTGAAAACAGATTATATTATCAACCAGATTATGAGGTATTGAGTTTGAAGGTACGTATGCCAAGCACTTCATTTCATGTGAATGGAATCACTATGGGATTATAGTGAACCACGTATATCTACAAGATTACACGAAATTATCAGCTATTTCTATATATTTCACCCATTATTCTAATCTATTCCCCATCACTACCAAATCTAACGAACTGTGTTCTTAATCGTCTTCAAACTTTCCAATTCCAAAGGATTCATTTACTTTTAGTTAGGTAATCGTGTCGTATTGGTTTCAAGTTTTTACATGCATGGTTTGCAGTTTTTACATGAATTATCATTTTCCTTTTAAGATAATCATTTTGTGCGTGTCTTGGCCTAATGTTGATAAGAATAAGAAATCTAATTTCATGTAATGATAGAGTACCAAGTTATAATAAGTTTATGTTTCCTTCTACATATTTAAGAAGATACCATGTAATTCCCTATGTAATAATAAAATGATGATTCTCCAATTTATTTGTTACCTCTCTCTTTTAACATTCTCACAAAAAGCCAAAAACCCTAGGTCAAAAAAACTTGCAACACCAGAGGAAGAAGGAAAACTAACCCGCATGGATTGGCTTCCGAGTCCCAAACGCAAGTGCCAGACTGAAGATGGAAGAAGATGGGAGGATTTGAACACAGATTGTTTGGTTAATGTGTTTGAGAAAGCGGGAATGGAGCCTATGCTCTTGGTCATCCCTTTTGTCTGCAAATCGTGGTACAGAACAAGCCTCGATCCTGCATGCTGGAAACGCCTCATCTTCCCTGACACTGAGAAAGGAAGCATTGATCCTTGGATCTCTCAAGTTGGTACCAATGATCCTTGGAACTATCATAACGAAACTGAGAGTTCTCGCTTTCAATACAACTTCACAAAAAGGTTTGCACACAAATATGAACTTCTATGCAGACTTATCAGGATCCCCCAATTTATCAAAAATGTTATTAATCGTAGCAAGGGAGAAGCGCAGTTTCTCAAGCTACCTCGAATTTGCAGTTACTATCCCTTTGCGATAAGGGAAATCCTGACACACATAAACAAGAATTGCAGCAAGTTTTGTGGGTTGCATCTGTCCGATGCGTCCATAGATGAAGAAGAGACATCTGCAATTGTCAAATTTGTTCCTAATGTTAAGTTCTTGTGCTTGAGAAAGTCTCGCATCAATAAGAATAATCTGGTGGAAATACTGAAAGGCTGCAAACAACTTGAAGTTTTGGATGTGAGGGAGTGTCTTGGTTTTGATGAGGGTGATGAGGAAATATAGGAGCTTGCATCTCACATTCCTAAATTCATGCATGTATGCTGGTAGCTGCAAGTTTGTGAGTGCTCCCCTGAATGAGATTCTTGGCGAGGAAGATGAAGATTTGGGGGACTACAATCACGACATTGTGGACTATTTTTCCGACTGAATACCATATATGATCACCCTCTTGCATTGGTTAAATACCCGGATCGAGGAAACATAAATCGTTTTAAGACCCACCAGACTGCACTTCAGCCAAAGTTGATACTATTTGTTCATTAAGCTATTGTATTTCAATATGTGATACGAATGATTCGATTTGCTATTGATATCTTTCATCTATTTCAAAGTTTTTCTTTATGTCTCACTTATTCTTTCTCCAATTCCTAGATAGCCTGATTTCATTCTGTGGCACCTCGATCGCCAAGTTTATCGCTAACAAAAAGCACTGTGATTGAGTTGTACATTCCATATGCATATATAGTTCTGTACTCTAGCGCATGGAGTTAGAGTTAGATTTTCAATGATACGTACTGTATTTGGGGCTTTAGGCTAGGGTTTATACTTTATAAAGTTTTAAGAGCTCTAAAGATCAAACAGAGGCCAAATAACCATATACCTATCTTGATTTGAAAGTTTATAATTTTATACACACACATAATCAGATCAACATGTACGGTATCCTTAAAGATATAAAAAAATTAATCCGCGTGTGAGGTATCATACTAAAGACGGTTTCTCCGGCTAGCCACCAATAATGGATTAGAGTTCGTAGGATTTATATGCCAATTTGAGTCGGCAAGATTTGAATCCAAGTATAAGAAATCAACACCTAACCACACCTAGCTATGCTCTTATTTGATTTGAGAGTTAATTAAGGATGTCTCCGACCCCCCGTGATAGAAGTCAAAATGAGACTTAGTTCTATAAAAGGGGGATCTCCAATCCATTTCAAATCAATTCACAAAATAACTTTGGGCTCAAAATCAGTCTCAAAATGAGACTGATATAAGTTAAAAAGCTAAAGTGAAACTGATCCTATTGACAAGCATATATAAGGGAGATCCAACGAATATAGCTAAATAACAAAAAAAACATAATTAAGCTTCAACATGCAGGCGTGGCACGCCAACATGTGGAGACAACCATTTTTCTAACCGTTAACACAATTAATTAACATACAATAATTATGAATTAATATTATTAATAAATGGTCTCTCTTTACGTTTTTCCTCCAAACCTATCATTTACAAGACTATATATCAAAACCGAGGGACTATAAAGGGTGATGTATTGTATTTGGATTTTCATGATGTTTTAAAGATTTTTGTGGATTTTAAAAGTTTAGAGGTATTCAATTAGGATTTATAACAGAAAATTTAAAATCTATAAAAGTTTGGAGGTATTCAATTACGATTTATAATTAAAGATTTTACATTTATGAAAGCATGGAGATATTCAATAAACACACAAATTATTAAAGATTTATTAAATGATGGATTTTCACATATTGTCTAGTGTCAATTGTAAAGGAAACAATAAAATCCCCTTGATACAAGATTTCCGTGAATATATAATTTTCTTATTATTATTATTATTATTATTATTATTTTCTCTCTCTCTTCTTTTATATATCACTACACCGTCTCATTTATTTTTGATAGCTGATAAGCTTTTTGACCTTATGTTATTTTTTTAGAATAATCATCCACTTAGTTTTTGTACGTGTCTTATATATATATATATATATATATATATATATATATATATATATTCTATAATTAGTCTTTTAGTTCTTCTGCTTCTTACACTATTATAACACTTGTATTTAACAGTTTCAATCAATTAGGTGTAACATAGGCTATCCACAGTTTAGTGAAACTTTTGAACTTTGTTTTATTATAATAGAGATAAAGATAAATATAATCAATATCAAAATTAGGGACTGTGTGGGTTTTAATGAGCGTGATAGGGAATCAGCAGAGCTTGGTGCTCACATTGGAGAGTTTAGGACGGAGCGTTTTTTGAGCCTATTCATGCCACGACAATGGGAGATTGCTGGTGTTATTCAGGTTGATGAGGACTAGTGGTTTCTAGACTTGAGGCATTTTGAGATTGTTGGGGTTCTTGAGGTTAATGAGGACTAATGGAGGTGAGTTATAGCTAGAAATTGGTACATTTTGTTCTTGAAATTGACTAGTGTGAATCTATTTCTGCATAGAATTTAGGCTAACTTGGGTTGTACTGGACATGATGTATGCTGACAGCTAGAATGAACTTTTGTTTTGCAACTTTGAAAGTCTTTTTGTTTTCCTCAAGTTTTTTAGTTGATTCATAGTTTGTTAGCACTCATCATTGCTTGAATGGTAGAAATTGAGAAGAGATCATCGACACAGATGTGAATCGTATATATAACAATAGAGCAGAATACAACAGAATGAATAAGTATTAAACAAGTGAAACTGATCCCAAAACTAAAACATAATGCATCTAGGATGGATGCTTGAAAAACAATATTTCCACAAGGTAAACAGACGTGTATAGTGTATAGACTCGATCAATTCTGTAACAGTGTCTACTCACACACAGAACCACTGCAGGTTCCGTGATTTTCAAGGATGAGTGGTTAGTTCGATGGAGGAGGTGAGATGGAAGGAATCGATGGAATCGTGGTCGGAATTGTGGGAAGTGAAGGGATTGTAGTGGGGAAAGATGGGAATGTGGTGGCTGGAAGTGGAGGTAGAGTGAACTTGGGAGCAGTGGGAAGGTTTGGCAATGTTGGATTTGGGAGAGATGGCATTTGGGTGCCTGGCACAGATGGGATTTGTGTTGTGGGTTTTGGCAGAGTTGGCAATGGAGGCAGTGTAGTGGGCATAGGCAATGTTGAAGGCAATGAAGGCAGTGGAGGGAGTCCTTTTGGAATTGGGATTGATGGAATTGAAGTCTGCAATATGTGCCTGGCGCCGAAGCTCATGTCAATGCTGGACAAACACAATGCTGCTACCATGATAGATATTAAGGAACAATGCTTGAGACCTGCCATTTTAGTTGAAAATCTAGAACTTGATATTTGTTTCTTGTTTGAGTTGTTCAAGATAGAGTACGTGAAGGGTATTTATAGAGAGTGAAACACCAAAGTTCTCAATGTTTGATGAGATTTAGCTGAGGTAGTGTAGAATAATGGTACTGGTTAGCTTACCTTCTCAATTCTCATATATATTTGGAAGTCTGCTCAAGTCTAAAATTACCTCACCTACCTACCCTTTTAGGGGATTGCTTGCCAAAGCTCAGCTGTCTATCACCTAATCTAAACAGAGTTCTACCTATAAACAAACAGTTGATTTTTTTTTTTCTAACAGACTGATTGTATTGTATGTGCATTAGTCAAGTCCAAAATGATATCAGTAAAATCTAAACCTAGAAGTTTAAATGGCACAAGTTCTAGGCATAGAATTGGTGCAACGAAAGCTTTCAGTGATGCTGCATTGCTTGAGTTCTGAAGAAACAAGGAGCTAATTAAGCATGAACAATAGGCTTGCTATGGTTGTTATTGGGAAAAAGAAAAAATGCTTTGTTTTGAGTTGGGCCAAAAAATAGTAACGTTTACACTATCGCAGTTTTAAAGCAATAATAACATCTAAAATTGAAAGAAACAACAACTTACAATGAAATTATTCAACTTAAAAACATGAGAAAACACCCTATGTTTTTTTTTTGAATAGAAGGAAAAATACCATTTGTAGAAAGATGATATGGCTTTCATCTATAATGGGTAATGATTGAAATTGTGACTAAAATATAGGTACGTGTTGTCGAGTTTTTTTTTGGGCCAATGATAAAATAATACATGTAGAAGTAATAAATGATAAAAATGTTAACAAATGTTCTTTTATGATAAAACAATACACCCATTTAAATTCTTTAAAGCGTTGCCTATAAATTGTTTAAAAATTACATGTCATGTCACTGACCAAAATAACAACACGTTAAACATTATCATCTCTCTCACTCTCAAAAATACACAGTCCAGACCGACCTCGTCGAGACGTCAACGTTTTGCAGCAGGGTGGAGCTGCGAATTGCTCCTCCGTTGTCCGGCCACCTCCCAGTGCAAGGCTGGTGTTCACGTCTTTCTCTAGCCGTCCCCGACATCTTTGTTGTATCAGATTTTATGGAGGAGCGATGCTGAAAGAGAATCGAATGAGAGAAGTGTTTTCTGGGTTCGCCGGCAAGTTTATGAATCTGCCCATGGCGACGGACATAAATGGTGGTGGTAGCTTCGCCTTAATATGGAGAATGTCTTTATGACCTTATTTTTTGAAGATAAGCTCGGAGGAGAGAGAATCGAAGAGAAAAATTTTCCGGCAAGAAATTGACGGATTCCGGCGGCGGAGTTGATCGGCGAGCATAATCGATTTAGTAGGTGGCAGAGTCAATCTAACAGGCGGAGTCGATCGGTGAGCAGTATCGATCTAACAGGTGACGGAGTCGATCTAGCATGCGGAGTCGACCGGCGAGCAGCATCGATCTAGCAGGTGCCAAAGTCGATCCATGTAACTATCCATTTATGTAACTATCCATTTATGTAACTATGCATGTAACTATCCATCTATGTAACTATGCATGTAACTATACATGTAACTATCCATGTAACTACAAATTGCTAGTTACCTAAGTAGTTACATTGCTAGTTACATGAATTTTAATAGATTTTTATTCTAATACACAGCGGGACACTGCCGTTGCGGTGCAGTGGCACGCTACAATTATTATTAAACAAATTCATGTAACTATGCATGTAACTAGCAATGTAACTATCTATGTAATTATGCATGTAACTATGCATTACCCATGTAACTATCAAATTGTAGTTACCTGGATAGTTACATAGTTACATAGTTACGTGCATAGTTACATGCATAGTTATACAAGTGTAGCATGTATATAACTACTCATGTAACTATCAAAGTTACATGGATAGCTACATAGTTACATGCATTCGCATGCAAAATGGACTTCACGTAGAAGTACATGAAGGCGAGGCGAGGCGAGGTGAGATGACTTCGCGTAGAAGTGGAGTCCTAAAACATGAAGGCAATGCGAGATGGCTTCGCATAGGAGACTTCGGAAAGAAGCAAGAGGAGGAGTTCGCATACAAGTGCAGGACTATACAAAATTGGCTTCGCATGACACTTGAGTAGATATGGAGGCAAGTGTCCTTAATTGCTTGAAGACCATGTCGAGCTAGGATAATTCTGGGTTGAGGAGCAGTCCGTATGCACATGGAGGTGTATGTGTTGGTTAAGAACTCTATTCCTTAATTGCATGGATAGTTACATGGCTGATGGGTTTACATGCATTCGCATGCGAAATGGACTTCGCGTAGAAGTACATGAAGGCAAGGCGAGATGGTTTCGCGTAGAAGTGGAGTCCTAAAACATGAGGGCGGGGTGAGATGGCTTCGCATAAGAGACTTCGCGAAGAAGCAAGATGAGGAGTCGATCTAACAGCGGCATCGATCTAGGAGTTGATCTAGCAGGCGGAGTCGATCGGCTAGATGCATCGATCCAGCAGGTGGCAGAGTCGATCTAACAGCGGCGAAGTTGATCTAGCAGGCAGAGTCGATCTAACAGTGGCATTGATCTAGCAGGTGGCCTCACGTCTGGTCTGGATGCATGAGAGAGAGAGAGAGAGAGAGACGAAACTCAGAATGATAAAAAAAAACATGTGATATTAGAGAGAAGGGTATAATAATCATGTAAAAAGTGTGAAAATAAACATTTTTATTATTTAAGATGTTATGAGGGGACCATTTTATCATGTAACATATTTTAATGGTCACATGTTTTATCAAGTTGAACATTTGAAAATTATTTTATCATTTGTACCTTCAAATAATAATTTAATGTTATATCTTTTATTTTATTTTATAAAACATTAATATAAGTTCAACATTAAGTAATATTTTAACCACCATAAATTGTCCGGTTAGTAAGAGTTTAGGTGTGTATCCTTGTGTTCATGTATAATTACAGCCGACGGTGATTGTATTGATAATTACCGAGATCAACTTGTCTAAATTCAGACCAAAAAAATTTTCATAAATTATAAGGACTAAAGCGCAAATAGGGATCTTACATTTACGAGGACTAAAGCGCAACTTGTTCTTACCTCTTTGCAAAGAAGCAAAGCTTGCATACTGCATTCTTAGCTGCTGCACTTCATTTTATCTTTTAGCTCTCTGCTTCTCACAAGTACATGGCTTTCTTGGTCACTGTAAGTACTCTCTTCTCCTTATCTTTCAATACAGATGACGCTGTTTTCCTACTTCACGCATTTGGTTTGACATTTCAGTAATTCAATTTCTGTTTCTACCGACATAAAACTTGTTTATATATTTCATGTTCTTAGATTGCTCTTATGTTCATTTTAGTTTCTGGGCATTTTGTGCTTGTAATTATCTAAGTACTTTGAAGAAAAATGCTCTTCTGGGTGTCAAACCATCTCAAATTATTGGAAATGGAAGACTGTGTCTTTTGAGTCTAAGGTGTTTGTTAAAATGCATAGCTGATATTTCCTTTAGACTTGTCTTAACAGCTTACGCCATTTTTATTACTCATATAATCTTGTGCCCAAGTTCTTGATGTATTGTTTCTTGGGTCTTCTTCTAACTGCTCCCTACAGTTTACTTGGTGAAATTTTCATTATCTGGTGTTGAAATATGGCAATGTAAAATCAATGTGCAATGCCCTCTACTGGAATTATCATTATCATTATCTGGTTTCATTTTGGTCTGAACTAGTTCTTACCCTCTTACAGATATGATTGTGTCAATTCACTTGCAGAGTTTCTTATCACACTTACTTAGGAATACTATTAGGGCCATGTTGTTACAGGCTACAAACAGTGGTTAATATCTTGTACTTCATAGTATGCAGCATTTATTTTCGTAATTATCAGAGGCCTCGAAGAGCGAAATGTCTTTTGTAGTAACCTCATCCTCCATTGTCAGCTCCTCATATATTAACCAGCGCAGTGGTTCTAGGTTGAGATGTTGTGAGAGTACTTGTAAAGTTTCATACTTTCCCTTTATTCGATGCAAGTATCTGTCTTGCATTACTGAGAATATCCATACAGCGTTGAGAAGGAAACCAAATGATATCTTATCGTCCACGTTGATGAATTGCACAAAACCCAATTTTCAATCCATCACTGATGAAGACACAGTTTTTATTGATTTGGGTGATCAAGGAAATGAAGATGGTGAAGATATAGATTCACCTTGGGAAGGGGCAGTTGTTTACAAGAGAAATGCTTCAATAACACATGTCGAGTACTGTACTACATTAGAGAGGCTTGGGTTGGGAAACCTTTCAACCGTGGTCTCCAAATCTAGGGCTTCAGTGATGGGGTTACGGGTCACCAAAGCTGTGAAGGACTATCCAAACGGCACGCCAGTTCAGATTTCCATTGACATCACAAGGAGAAAGCAAAAACTGAGGCTTGATGGGATCATTAAAACTGTCATCACACTGACTTGCAACAGGTATCCACCAATTGCATATTGCCTCTGTTACGCACTACAATAATATTCACTTTTTCATATGCCCATGTTTTTGCACTTGCAATTTTTCGAGTTGATTTTAAGAAACTGTCAAATTATCTTTTTCTGGTGCTGTTTTGATGCCCTTATGTTCGTTTTATGACTTATATCTGCATATCACTATATCTAGTACTGGAAAAGAAAATATGTCTTCGTCTGAACACACTACGTATGTAGTCAGATCCGTGTGTGTTGGGTAAGTTAAGATGTCCCTAGGTTGGCTTGTAGTATGGAAATGAACTAATAACAATATATTTTGAGTTTACAGACTAGTGTGGCCATCAGAAAGTACAAGGTATGTTACCATGTCTATTAGGAAAAGAAATTAAGCCCTCGATTAGGTCAACTGTAGATATATGCAAGTAGGGAGCAGATGCCGGAGGAAGCCCCATGAGCTTTAGATGTAACATAAATATTGGGGGAGAGAGAATTAATCAAAGAGAAACAGGGACTACTAAGAGAACATCTATTCTGCTCTCCTGCCGATGAATGTTGGTTGCATATTCAAACAACTGAGAGCAGGTTGGTATAATGTAATATGATAAGTAAAGGGGTGAAAGATGAAACACAATGTAATGATTTCCCTCATTTTGTTTATGAAATAACATTTCATGTTTGTGTGAAAGGTGTGGTGATCCAGCAGCTGAGTCCATATTCTCCAACTTCTCACTTCTCCTAACTGATGAACCCATAGAAGAACCTGATATAATCAATATGGGAGTGATATATGGAGACAATGCCAAAACTCATACGGGATTTGGTGGGGAGGAAAATGAGGATGACTCGATTGATTTCGAGGATCAGCTGTATTTCCGCCCAGAGGACAAAGAAATAGATATTTCAAAGCACATAACAGACTCGGTGCATCTGGAGATTACTATCTCTGCGACATGCAACCCAAATTGCAAGGGGCTGTGTCTCAATTGTGGTAAAAATTTGAACACTAGCAATTGTATTTGTGGCAAACAGGAGGTAAAGAAGACTACTTTTGGACCTCTTGGAAATCTAAAGAAGCAAATGCAGAAAAAATAACCTAAACTTCATGTATATTTTTCATAAACAACCCAGCACTTTGTTCATGCTTATATGAATCTTTATAGAATTACCATTCTTTGATATTTCCTTATGTTTGTGGAGTTCTTTTTTCTTATATCTTGCTAAACACATGAACCCAAACCTCATTTCTTCAAGATAAACTACAAATTTCAAACCGGAAGATACCCTTCACTTGATCAATGTATTTAGCTGCTTTTTGAGTTACCAATCTAGCCTCCCCTCAACATTTGCTTTAGGACTTTTGGCACTAGCTCTTAGAACCATCAACACTTCAGACATTATAGTTGAAACAGTAATAAGTAGAAGCAACTGTTCGAGAAATATGCCAAATGCTTCCTCATGGATTACTTCCAACTGCTTCATGATCTTCACCACAATGCTGTACCAATACAACGATGGTAGGCTACATTTCTTTAACAGCATGGCAGAAATCTATGATTACCATTGATTATTAGGAAGTTTACAAAGTTACCATGCATCATCCTTATTCTCTTCCTTGTTTTGCTCACCCTTTATAACAAGCAAATCATCCTCAATAGACACCTTGACATTCTGTTTAGAGAGTCCTGGCATGTCGAACAGCATTGTCTTTCATAGATATATCAAAGAGAAAAAAGAAAAAAAGAAAAAAAGAAACAACTATTTTCAATAAAATATGTAATAGGGGCATGTATCTCTACCGCGCTCATTTACTCTACTTCTCTCCAACACTCCAATACTACGTTTCATCGAAGCCAAACCCCCCCAAAACCCGATTCAACACAATCCTATTCAGATGAGCACATCAATGACAAGCAGCGTCGACAGAGCAAAAGCAGACTCGTTGAAATCGTTCAAGAGATGGGGAAGGAGGCACCCCTTCATCCGTTACGGGCTTCCGATGATCTCCCTGACCGTGTTCGGCGCCGTCGGCCTCGCACACCTCATCCAAGGAAGCAAAGACATCGCCAAGTTCAAAGACGACCAGGAATGGGAGATCATCGAGACCCGCAAAGCTCTCTCCCGCACTGGCCCTGTCAACGCCTATAAACCCAAGAACATCTCACTCGATGAGGAGCTCATGGTAATAATCATCTACATTTCGAGCGCTTCTAATCAATACCCAATTGCGGTGTTTCAGCTTATGTTCTATGCTTCGTTTTGTTTCGACAGGCATTGCAGGAGAAGGTGGACATTAACAACTACGATTACAAGAGGATTCCGCGACCAAGTGAAGATAAGTCGCACTAGTTTTAGTTGTGTTGGGGTTTATGTATGGAGTTTATGCAAATGTAAGAGATTTTGATGAACAACAGTTAACCGTGTTTGAGGTTTGGAGGTTGCTCTGCTGTTCAGTTTAGTTTCTGGGTGTTTCGTGCTTGTAATTACTCAAGTACTTTGATGATTACTGCTCTCTGAGTGGTGTTTGTTGAAATGCATAGCTGATATTTCCTTTCAGACTTGTCTTAACAGCTTACCGCATTTTCATTACTGATACAATCTTGTGCGCAAATTCTTTATGTATTGTCGCTTGGGTCTTCTTCAAACTGCTTTGTACAGTTTACTTAGGAAAATTTCATTATCTGGTGATTTCAATATGGCTATGTAAAATTAATGTGCAATGCCCTCTACTGGAATCATCATTATCTGGGTTTTCATTTTGGTCTGAACTAGTTCTTACCCTCTTGCAGATATGATTGTGTCAATTCACGTGCAGAGTTCCTTATCAGATTTACTTAGGATCCCCATTAGGGCCATATTGTTACAAGCTACGAACAGTTGTTAATATCTTGTACGTCACAGTATGCGGCATTTGTTTTCATAATTAGAAGCCGTGACACACTCCAAGAGTGAAATGTTCTAAGTTGAAATGTTATGAGAGTACTTGTAAATGTTCATACTTTCCCTTTATGCATTGCAAGTATCAGTCTTACATTACTGATGAATTGCACAAAACCCAATTTTCAATTTTTCAGTGATGAAGACACAGTTTTTATTGATTTGGGTGATCAAGGAAATGAAGATGGTGAAGATATAGATTCATCATGGGAAGGGGCAGTTGTTTACAAGAGAAACACTTAGATAACACATGTTGAGTACTGTACTACATTAGAGAGGCTTGGGTTGGGAAACCTTTCAACGGAGGTTTCCAAATCTAGGGATTCAGTGATGGGGTTACGGGTCACCAAAGCTGTGAAAGTTTATCCAAACGGCATGCCAGTTCAGATTTCTATTGACGCCACAAGGAGGAAGCAAAAACTTAGGCTTGATGGGATCATTAAAACTGTCATCACTCTAACTTGCAACAGGTATGCACCAATTGCATATTGCCTCTGTTATGCACTACTATCATGTTCACTTTTTCATATGCCCATGTTTTGCACTTGCAATTTTTCTAGCTGAATTCAAGAAACTGTCAAATTTGTTTTTTCTAGTGCTGTTTCGATGTCCTTATGTTGGTTATATGACTATGTCTAGTTCTATATGACTTATATCTGCATAAGACTATGTCTAGTTCTGGAAAAGAAAATATGTCTTCATCTGAACACAGTGTATGAGATAAAACGTAAAAGGTTGTAGTCAAATCCTTGTGTGTTGGATCAGTTAAGCTGTCCCTAGGTTGGCTTGTAGTATGGAAATAAAATAATAACCATGCATTTTGGGTTTACAGACTAGTGTGGCCATCTGAAAGTGCAAGGTCATCATGTCTATTGGGAAAAGAATATAAACCCTCTATTAGGTCAGCTGTAGATATCTGCAAGTAGGGAGCAGATGCTTCGAGGAAACCAGTAGTTTTCTTAGGAGGAAATCCCATGAGCTTTACATGTAACATATAAATTGGGGTAGAGAGGATTTAGTAAAGACTAAAGAGATTACATGGACTACTAAGTGAATGAATGTTGTATTTTTGAACAACTGAGAGCAGGTTGGTGTATGTATGGTTGATGTTGCGATGAAATCATAAGTAAATGGGTAAAAGATGAATGACAATGTAATGTAACATTTCATGTCTGTGTGAAAGGTGTGGTGATACAGCAGCTGAGTCCATCTTCTCCATCTTCTCTTACCTGGTATTATCAATATGGGAGTAATGTATGGAGGCAATATCAAAAGTCATATGGGATTTGGTGGAGAGGAAAATGATGATGACTCAGTTGATTTCGAGGATCAGCTGTATTTCCACCCTGAGGACAAAGAAATAAACATTTCAAAGCACATAAGAGACTGGTGCATCTGGAGATTACTATCTCTGTGACATGTAATCCAAATTGCAAGGGTCTGTGTCTCAAGTTTGGTAAAAATTTGAACACTAGCAGTTGTATTTGTGGCCAACAGGAGGTAAAGAAGGCTACTTTTGGACCTCTTGGAAATTTAAAGAAGCAATTGCTGCAAAAATAACTTAGATTTCATGTACCTCTTCTTTGGGTTACCAATTTAGTCGCCCCCCAACATCTGTTTTAGGACTCATTATGGCACTAGCTTTTAGAACCATCAAAACACTTCTGACGTTATTTAGTTGAAACGGTACTAAGTAGAAGCAACTGTTCGAGAAAACATGTTAAATGCTTCCTCATGGATTACTTCCAAGTGCTTCATGATCCTCACCACAATGCTGTACCAATACAACGATGGTAGGCTACCTTATTTTAACAGCATTGATTATTAGGAAGTTTACAAAGTTACCATGCATCATCCCTATTATCTTCCTTGTTTTGCTCACCCTTTATAACAAGCAAATCATCCTCAATAGACACCTTGACATTCTGTTTAGAGAGTCCTGGCATGTCGAGCAGCATTGTGATCTCATTCTTGTCGTCTTTGAAGTCCCAAAGCGTACGAACCTCACCTCCTGATCGACTTCTGTGCCGACTAGAGAGGAAGCTTCTGTTTTATTGCCAACTAGAGCTTGAAGATTGCTTGATGGTAAGGCAACATTAGTATCAATAACGTTGAGGTCTTGAAGAGCTACTGAGCAAGCAACCCCAGACTATCAGCAACAAGTAACCCCAGAACACATACCAGATCAAGACGATAGGCCGTTGTATTACTGATTCACTCATCTTCACCCTTTATTTGTAACGTTTCTTGAGCTGAAGTTGTATTTTCTTAGTAGTGCTTGAAATTCCTTAACCTATGATTTCGTTACTATGGCAAGGTGTGTACTCGTTCATGAAACATACATCAACTTGGAGGAATGATTCTATCATCGAATTGGCCAATTGGATTGCTTAACACGATTCAATTTTTGATTTTTTGGTCGCCAACTAGAGCTTGAGGATTGCTTGATAGACCAATTGCGTTGTATCAACCTCTTGCTGTTGCACCCTTCACTTGATCATTGTGTTATAGCTCTTCATTGATTTGCAAATTTAGCCTTGCCCCAACAAAATTTAGCCTTGCCCCAACAACTGTTTTAGGACTCATATTACCTCGATGAAGAGCACAAGGTAATAATCTACATCTCTCTAGTGCTTTTTCTGAATATCCAATTTCCGGGGTTTTAGCTTATGTGGTGTGCTTCATTTACAAGCATTGCAGGAGAAGGTGGACATTAACAACTACGATTACAAGAGAATTCCGCAACCAAATGAAAATAAGTCACACTAGTTTAGTTGTGTATGTAACAGTTATGTATCCAGTTTATGCAAATGTAATAGATTTTGATGAATAATAGTTAACCATGTTTGAGGTTTGAGGTTTTTCTCTATGGTGGGTGGTGTTTTTTTACCCTGTACTGTGAATTATGTGAATGCTGCTGCAAGTGAAATAATTGAAACAGATGGTCAGATGGACCAGAGTAGGCAGAGAGAACAGAAGCTGTTGTGTTGAACAAAACAGGGGCAATGGGAATGGCGAGGACCAAGATGTTGAAACAGTGGTCCAGCTGCTGCTGCTGACATCTTTTGGGGGTTTTAATAGTTGACTGATGTTGGGAGTAAAATTAGTTACCTACCATGACCTCAATAGCATTCAGAGATTTCAGTCAGTACTCTGTACATCATAAACTTTAAATTTCAACATTTGTCTCTACTGTTGCCTGTTGTAGGTGTGATAGAAGAAGGGGAGAACTTTTTACCACTTCCATTCCCATCTGTTAATCGTATACAAGTTCCTCGTGTTTATAACAACCCTTTCGTTTCCCGACTTCCATCTTGCCATTTCTCTTTAGCTTATACGCTCATAGTGTACCAAATCTTTCGAGTTTTGTCTAAATTGAGCTTATGGGGTGTGAAAGGAAAGAGGCGAGAGAAGTGGAGCTTAGGAGAACCGTCTGGTTTTTGTCGTCCAATGTCACAAAATGTGAATGTACACTTGAATTTCTGGAATATTGACAATAATCGCTTATCATTGTTCTCTGGTTTGAAAATGGCATTCCATGCATGCCTGTTACATGTAAAGCAACCATATAGACCGAGGTAATTCAAATGGCAAAACTTTGTCAAATGGATTGAGAGGAGGTACATTATACTTTTAGGTGAGAAGCTCACCCAAACCATTCTGGCAATTACAATCTTTGTACCCATTTCTCTCAGAGAGAAACTTATGTACACCATCCCCAAAACACAATAAACATGACATAATCTTAAACCCTACCTAGTGTTCCTTTCCCCAATATACCCCATTTCACCATGTCCTCTTTTTTCTTATTGATTTACATATACAAGGAAGGAGCAAAATCACAGCCAAAAAGCCTTATCTCTTTTATGTCCCCCCACCCAAATAAAAATTCAAAATCAAGAGAAAGGAATGAGCATTCAGCAATCCTATATGATTACCTCGGCTTCGGTGGTGAACATAATGGTCGGATAAGCCTCTGGGCTGATGGACTGCCCAACAACATAGCTTGAGAACGAGTAAGCATCTCAACCATTGACGGGGTTTGATAGGACTGAACAAGGCTTGAACCATCAGTGGAGTCACCTCTAGCTGTTGCTCTTTGCCATGAGTGTGAGCTCAGTCCTGAAAGAATGTACGCTCTACCAGAAGCCTCGTACACATGCCTACTTGCCATCCTCTCTTGCATTTCCTTGAGCTCGGCATCCAATGCTACACACAGGCGGTCATTAGATTTTGCTGACACGGTCTCTGACAATACCCTTCGACAATCTTCAAGGGTTGAAGTTGCACCGGCTAAGTCTCCCCGCTCAGCTGCAGCTTTTGCTTGTGCCATTGCCTCAGCTGCTTGGAGCCTATTACGTTGCCTGTCCACTTCTGTTGACACCCTTACTTGTCCGGCCACTGCAGGTCTCTCGATTCCAACTTCTTCACTCTCTAATGTTGCCATTTCTTTAGCTAAGGGATCCTTGTAAATGCATCTCACCTTTATCAATGATGTTAGATTGCTAGAAAACTCTGCTGGGACATTAACTGAAACCAGAAAATCCCTCTCTTCTTCGGCATATAAATCTCCAACATCAATAGACCCTTTGCATCCACCAACCATCACACAACTTGGGTAACTTCCGGCCTTTAGTGAACCAAGGCGGACATTCGTATTCACACACTCCACTTCCACCTGCAGCTCTTGAACCACAACACTCAAAAGACCTCCAATGCACTGTGCAAATGCATCCTGGATAACAGCTTCAGTCTCAATAAAAGAAAAGGTCCCTCCAGATATCTCTGAAATTGAATGCATCGATGATGCATCGTGATCTGCACCAAACCCAAATGCATGCACTGGAATCTGGAAGCCTGTGTTGTCATCACTATGAATAGACAAAGGGAGGAGCAACTGATAATTTGGTTGAGCTTGGTTTGCCCCAGACCCGCTGACAGTATAAGTGTCCTGACCATCAGACAACAGTATTATGCTGGCAACAGGATTCTTTCCCCTCCGATCTTCCAATATCTTGCCACCCTTTCTTAAGCCTTCGGCAATGTTGGTCCCACCATTTGCAACCAAAGAGTTGACAGCTTGCAGAGCCTGCTGGCGTCCAGTGTCAGTCATTCGGCGGAGTGGAAAGAGGCGACGGGCTGTAGAAGAGAAGGCAATAACTGACAGCCTGTCATTGGAGCCAAGGTTCTGTATCACAAACCCCATTGCCCGTTTCAGCAGTGCAAGCTTAGTTCCTGCCATGCTACCACTGATGTCAAGCACTGTGACCAGGTCTACTGGAGCACGACGATTCTGAGAAAATTGCGGCAAGCTGGATTGATTTCTGCAAGGATTTTGCATTGTAGTTGAACCAGCGGCTTTCAAATTGACCAAAACTGTAAAGTTGTCAAAAGATTTGGATTTCGACACAGCTGAAACCTCAGGGTATGTTTTTATTTCTATCGTTCTAAAAAAATTGTCATCTGCAGAATTTTTATTGGAAGAGCTTCTCTCAGCAACCACAAATTGGTGATCTAAGGGTTCATCATCATTGAACACACCTGGTTCAGTAGCCGGAAACAGTGGCACAATGTGCCTTCGGCCCAAGCCTCTTCGGGGAGGAGGTATCCGGCGAACAACAGCCATCAAAGCATCATTCTGAGGCCAACCTACTGGACCAATTGGTGCCCTTCCAGGTGAAGGATCCGTAGTGGAACCCTGTAGAGGAATTTCCTTCCATTTTGCCCTACAAACTGGGCAGATTTGGTTGCCATGTTTTACATTCGATGCAATGCAGTGGAAATGAAAAGAATGTGAACATTCGGCAGTGAATATAGCATGGCCACCTCCTTGTTTCATTTTGGTTAAGCATATGGAGCACGTCTGCTGAAAACATAAACAAGTGCAAGAAAGGAAGTATAAGTAAACCAATTAACCATGTCAACCATTATAAACACATAGTTACACACTACAGTACTTTTTTGTTTTCAATTCTTTAATTTGGGTACTTTCTCAATCTCTGATGCACAATGTCACAAAGGATGCCCTTTGCTACAGGGTAGACTAAACATTTACAGTTAACACATACGGACAAACAAAAAAACAATAGAAGTGATAACCTGATAGATGTACTTGGATTTAAAAAAGTCAATGTTTGGTATCCAACACATAGGGGGTATTATGGGAATGGAGCAAAAACTATGATAGAAACCATTGTACAAAATTTGCTTACTTTAACCACTTGAAAATAAAAGGACAATAAATCAAAATAGGGATCAAATATTCCTCCCCTTTTTCTTATGTAAAATAATTGAATAAACTTATAGATCATTTGCAGGTATACAAGAACAGATTTTTTAACAAGGAAACATTAGCAAGGCAACTCTGGAACTGGGTTCAAATGGGGTTTTAAGAAACCATGAACCTCAGCTTTCAATCTGAATTCATTCAACAAAAGGGAAATCAAAGGTTATGCTTTATGACACTACTTTCCCCTTTACTTTTACATATTTGATGAATCTGGAGAAAGCTTGCAAATTAACAGTCAAACAGATGAGGCCAGCAAGTGGCCAAGCAACCCACTTTCCTTTTTTCCTCTCTCTCCATGGGAAGAAGGAAAAGGAAAGGTGAACTCTTTAGTCTTCTTTTACCATTAAGGCAAACAAGATGGCCCTGAAAGTGACTTGTGCACTAAACCCTCATTCTTAAACAGGAAAAACTAACATGACTCCAAAATTCCAATGTTCAAATCATTGTGCTCCAACAAAATCGGCTAAAATCTACTATCCCCAATCAAATGACTAAGATTTCTAAACTTTGAAGGCTATAAATCATATACCATGGACCAAAAACAACACTATTAGCTTAACTTGGCCGAAATTCAGCTCAAAATGATAAGACCCATCAACTATAAACACACAGAATCACAGAAAATCCATTTCCATTTTTGATAATGAGATGAAAACACAAACCTTGGAAGAAGATTTGCTTCCACTTCTAGAGAGCTTCAAGCCATGAGAGGATGGTGTTGGTGTTGGTGTTGCAGGCCTGGAAGAGCCCAAATTGGCTGGTGAAAGCAGAGCAGCATCAGACAATCTCTCTTCTGAGTCCAGAGAGGAAGGAGATGAGTCTTCAAGTGTTTTGGGAAGATAGACACAGAGATTCAGACCCAGTGCCATCCTTGCCTTCCTCCATGTGCTTCCCATTTTCAGTTCCAAGATTTCAAGCTCAGAACCAAAAACCCAGAACCCCCCAAAGACTATGACTTTGAGCCTCCTCAGAGCTCAAGAAATTTTTACAAGACAGCTAATGAAGACTGAAACTTTGACAAAACCCAGATCTCAAAGTGCTTAAATTAAGCTGCTTTGGCTCTTTTCTCTAGAGAGAGAGAGAAGAGAGAATGGGGCTTTAAAGAAAAGTTGAAATGGGGGAACACGAAAACCAAGAGAGGGATTATTAATGGAGGTAACAAAATGGGTTTGTTTGGCTGGAAAAAATGTCAAAGGAGATGAGCTGAGCTGAGTCCTCTTGTCGGTTTAAGACCTGGTAGAGACTAGAACCAGTCATCTTGCTGTCCTTGGCCGCCGTGGGAGGGGAAGAGAGAGCAACAAAGATAGAGATATAGAGAGAGAGAGAGAGAGATGGGGTTTTGGTTTGGTTTGGTTTGCTTGGTGAGTTTGAGTTTGAGAGGTTTGAGTTGGGTTTTTGAGGATGTTGACCTTGGCTTATTATTATTGGAGGGTAAAGTAGTAGCAGAAGCAGAGCTTAGCTGTTCAGAACGGTAAAAGTGCCATTGATAAAAGCACGTTTTGGTTGAATTTCCACAGGAAAAACAGAGAGAAGTGCTTTGCCTTGTACTATTTATCTCCCTTGGATTTTCATCACAACTATTTATTGAGAATCCTCCTACTTTTCTCATACCAAAAAATAAAAATAAAGATCCTAACCTACTTTTCACTCCCTTTGAGTTTCCTTATAAATTGCATGACATCTGGATTCTGGAACATGAAGAAAATGTCCCATCTTATTTCCATGACAATTCTCCCACAGAATCAATGCCGCATTTTCTGACTGGTTGATAAATAATTTTATACCAGGGACTAGGTGGATTCAGTATTAATTGCTAAGAAAAATCAAGGCAACAGCTTGTTTAGGAAATGAATGAATGTGTTAAAGAACCCAGATAGCGACTGCAGACAAGGATGAAAACTACATACTCATATTCTCCTCCATACTATTGTTCTGGTCTATCTTGTACTTGCCGTCTAACATTTTTGGATATAAACCGGAAGGCGCATCCCGCAACACAAATATATAACAACAAATCTTATTTTACGAGTTGTATGATAAAATAAAATTCGATGAATTTAAATAACTAAATGATTAAATGATGAGTTCTTAAACTTATCTCTGGTACTAATCTAAATAACTAAATGACGAGTTCTTAAAATTAAATTACATAATTGATTATCTTTTGTTACACTACTAGAAAGGAAAGAAAAAGAGTGTCGAACTCCATTTCCAGCACGAAGCTTAAGCCATGAGCCCCATGTAGTTTTCATCCTCATTGACATTCTTCAATAGTTCAGAATCATATCTACAAGTTTAAAGGGAGCAATAGTATGTCCGCAGTATGTTATAGTGTTAGTGGCTGGTTGTCAAATCCCTCTTTCTGCTCTCTTTATCACTTTGCCAAATAAACTAGGACTCAAAACCATCGAGTGGAATGGATCATGCCCTGGATCATAATTTTTTTTCCTTCTTGTTCATAATTTTTGCTCTTCCTTTGAAGAAAAACCCCCTCAAGAACATGAATGGTTAGGCCAAATTGGAGCCCTAGTGCCATTGTGCTATGCATCACCATCATCATCGTTCATCATGAAGAATCATTGTTGTACATGCATGAGTCAAAATGGTGGCATTTTGCTAATGATGCAATTCTGGGGTTTGATGAGTCTTTTCACACACACAGATGATCATGATGATAAGTATGCCACACGTGCACATCATCATCACCAGCTCGTCAACCCTGTTGACATTAGGAGATCATCTCCATGGATATCGGATGACTTGGATTTTCCCTTTTGTTTTCTCTTCTGTGTTTGTTTTCCTTTTGCCTTATTGCTTTGCTCCTATCATTTCTTTAAATTTTTCATCTTTGACTTTCAAATGGCAATAATTCATAATTTAACTAATTCGAACCAGTACCTTGCTAGATTGATAGGAAGTGGAATGTTTATGAAGTTCACAAGAAATTGTCAGAAAAATCAACAAGTATTTAATCATCTACATATTATCAAATAAGTAGATGATTTACCTCTAGCTGAGATCAACTAATTCGACGTCACTATTTTGAGATAACGTAAGGCTTCATGTTTCAAGCGTATCTCTCTTAAATGAGTCTTACCTAAGTTCTAACTAACAGTGTAACATCTAGTTTGACAGTTGTTTCAAATAACTTTAATTCGTGCATTATTCGTTGTTATGTTACTTTATGAGCTCAAACTAGCAATATAACCACTAATCTAATGGCTCTTCCAACATATTTTTATTTGTGAGCTCTATATTGTTGCATTAATTTATATCTTAAAATACCATAGTAGTTTAAATTTATTTTTCTCCATCGTTATCTGATTATGTACTTTTTTTAAAAAATAAGAATAGAGAATAGAGAGAAGCTTTGAAGGACAATGTAGGGTCGGCCATGTCTAAGGATTATCATTTTGGACTTCAAAGAACCATGTTTAACTTCCCTAGCAGTACAAATCAACATATAGTAGAGACGTAAACTAATTAATCTCCACCTAAAACGAAGTGTTTTCAAAGTTCCAAACCTTAATAGAGTATGATATGTACCAAATTACATTTTATAATGTTCCTCTTAAATCTAAACGATCTTGATGTTCTCCATCTCTATTTAAATATCGTATTCATACTCGATTTCATGTGTAATTCTATCTTCAATGCATACAATACTTTGGTTGATGAACCAAACCATGCACAAACAACATTCTCAAACTTGGCATTTGCTTCAATTCAATACTGTTTCAATGGTCAAAAACTGGCACTTGGGACTTTTCAACAGAATTCAATATACTACTACAACCTCCATGACTTGATGAATCTAAATGACTAATATAAGAGGTCTATATATATATATATATATATATATATATATATATATATATCTTATATAGGCATTTGGGCATGCATGTGTTCTTCGAGAAAACAAGTGCTTGAAAACTACAATCATGTTGCTAGCTGCTGCATGGTGCATGTGTTCTTGGAAAGCTGCTGGTATAGGATTGACTGAGTAGTTTGTCATGTTATGCTGACCTTGTTTTTTTTAAAAACTATTGCAGATTCAAAACTTTATCCGCAGGAACATCTTGGCTCAATGGAAGTGTCCAAAGTTCTTTAAATTAAAAGAGGGGGAAGCTAGAAGGGTTATATAACATTGCATGCAAGATGCTGGTGTTGGTAATAGTACCATTTTGTGAGGAATAAAGGAGTCTAAAGAAGCTGATCTTCTCTACCACTCCCATGGAATCGATCTATTTTGTAATGGAGATATACCATAGATAATATGCGATCATGCATCGATGTCCGTATATTGTCGTTACAATATAAACTAATTTTGAGTCCAATAAGTACATGTAGTGATGTAGAGATGGAAAAATCAAATAAGATTGGAAATTGGAATACAGTACTGTTATATATGAAATTGAGTCAAATATTCCTGGCCACCGATCAACTATGGAATAGTATAGGCACTTACTGAACTTTGTTCTCTATATATAAGCAAATGGGCAATTGGGGAAGTGGGATTGGGATTGGAAGTTTGAAAATGGGTTTTTGAGTGGTGAAAGAATAATGTTGTATCTCCATTATTTTCAAACATTTGGTAATAGTCTACTGTGGCATCAAGAACCCCAAAAGCCATATTCATGCCACCTCAGCTGCTTGCTGAAATTGAGAGTGCACTCTGAACTGTCTAAGCATCACATCCATTCTACCAAACACTAAATCCAAATCAAAGACCCAGAGCTTAGTGATCATTCTAATGAATTGAGGTGAGTGGGAGTTCCCTATTCTCACTTTAGCACCCCTCGTATATCATAAGACAATGCCTTTCAAAAGAAAAAATGCTGTGGCTTTTTAGAGCGCAAAAAGTTATTCCTCTCCCCCACAAAAGAACATCAACAAAGAACCAAGAAAGTAACCCCTTTTCATTTCATACCCCCTCCCCCTCCTTTTGAGAGCACACATGCCTCACACAACTAGCTCAGCCAGTGATGAGAAACAGAGAGGGTAGAGAAAAGAATGAAGGGTTTTCCTAGCAATGAGTGGATTAACAAAGAAAGAAGGAATCCTTATGAAAAAAAAAAAAAACCCCTTTGTGGGGAGGGTATAGGATTCCCTTTACTACCTCTAACTTTGCCAGACTTTCTGGGGCAAGTCAACCAGAAAGCTGACCTTTATATATAGAATATAAGTATAGTATACCAAAGGGAATCCCTCCTCTTGTTAATGTGCTCCCCACTTAAGAGGTGAAAGTGATTAAGGGCAATGAATATTTTGCATCTGGGATTACTCCAAATCATGCATTACAGTCATCATCTAGTATAAACTTCTTGCTCTAGGGTAGTGGTAAAGCACTAAAACCATTCTTCTTTTACATCAGCAAAATGTTCAATTCTCGTCTTCATGCATCTCATAATTTTACCCCACATAGTGTGGAATTAGGTTTTCTGACCCTACATATTGGTTCTCCCTTTCATGGAGCACATAATTTAGTGTCGAATAGAGAGTTCAGAGAATATCTATAATGCCAGTTCAGTGGGGAGAACTGGAGAAGATTATGTCACATGGTAATACATTACAATGATTACATATATCTTGAGCAATAGACTATACAAAAGTTGGGAGAATCTTTTCCCATTAGGCTCATCTTATTTCTAACTGTTTAGGATATTTCTGTATTTTCTCCATGGAGTTTCAACCATGCATATCCACTACAGGGAACAAGTAAACCAGTAAGCTCTCCTTAATTATGATATCACATGTATGTTGATGATCATACAAGTCAAACCTAATCCATGCACACACACTAGGGTCCATATGTTTTAGCTCATCTTTCATTTTGGTTCTGTGCTTGTTGCTTTCTAACTTTTTCTCTTTTCTTTTGTTTCAGCGAAGTGATGTTTGTGTATGTGCTTCTGTACATGCATGACTGTATGAGAAACTTAATTGGGATCCAATAAAAAGAAGAGATAATCTGTAACCTATTCCAAGGAAAAGAAAACTGGGTGTGTCACTGACTTGGGCTAGATTTGCTCTCCATGAGCTTCATCATGAAGTTTAAACTATGAACTTGCCAAGAGATTAACTCAAACTAGTCCCAACCCAACTTAGCCCTAATTCAATCACTAGTTCACTACGGCAACTTCAATAGCTTTGGAATTGGAATTGGATTTGGAAAGACAAAGCTTCCTGCCAAGAATGCGTCAAAATTGCAAAAACCAACATAACAATCTATTTGGCCTAAAAGTCTCCGATTCCACCGAAAGAAAGTTTAGGATGATAATGAAGTAGATGATTCTTCTATGGACAACTAGTTTAAGATTGAAATGTCAAAACATGTATAAGATTCAACAATGTCGCTTTGTATTTTCTCTTCCTTCTATATCCTCTATAGCAACAATTAGAAAGATCAGTTGAAACTGACACCTGATATTACTTCCCTCACCTTCATTTCTCAAGCCTTAGTCCAACTAAGCTCTACATGTAACTTTCCATTTTTGGAGTCAATTAAATGGTACTTTTGGTTGATTCGTCCATTGTGTACCACATCAGAGAGATTAATTTCCACATATCCCAATGATTCCTGCGCATAAGGAGATAGTGCAGAGTTTAAACATCATAAAATGTAGTGCATCAATGGATCAGTAAGAAGAGGATTGTGGTGATCACGATTGTACCTTTCTTCTGAAACTAAGGGCTCTGCTTCTGCTCAGGACCTCAATATGGATCTTCTCATTTAGTGGAGGTTCATCAAGCATGAACTGGAAATCTTCATTCCAACTTGGGTTTCGAGATTTTTTTATCACCTGACAAAAAATAACTCTAACTTAAGACTATCCAGATAAACTTAATCTAGAGAGTGCTAAACTGTAAGTAACAATGATAAAGAAATATCACATTCTACTTGCATCTGTTCAAAGACTTTCAGATCAGCTGAAGTCGACCAGTGCAAAAATAAAAGTTGTTCTTAAACCTTTTCGTTACTTGAAGTCATTAACTTTCAAGACATTGACATTAGAAAGCCTAGATTTCAAGAAACTTAACTCTTTAGGTTACGGAAGATCACCAAGTAGGTATGGTTTCACTGCACTATAGTCTATATCTCAGACAAATTACAAATGAAAGAGTCTTACTAGATTTGTGTACTTCGAAAATGTCCCAAACCTGTTTTCTCTGGACTTTAATTTGGATAAGTTTGTATTGTGAACTTCACATAATGAAAAGATCTGAAAAATATCAAAGGGAAAATTCACCTTTGTTTTCTTTTCTTCTCCTTTAAAGCAAAGCAAAGCATAAGGATTGTTGTGATGCTCCCCTTCTACTTCCTCAGCTCCCACGACCATCACTGACAGTAAACCCACTTCATCCAGGGTTTCGCCACTCTCTGATGACTTGCTAATTCCACTTTCAGTTCTCCCATATCCACCATCAGGTCCATTAGATGTCAGGCTATCTGATTTTAAAGGAACATAAGTAAGCTCCACCACAAGTTGTCCTCTACTCTTCTTGTTTTGAGGATCATTAAGATTTGTGTTCTTGACCAAATCCAGCACAAATTCCTTTGTCTCCCCAGGAGTTAGCACTTGTAAAGGAATAAGCTGCATTCCCAATCTGTCATGTCTGCCAACCTGTGAAGAACACAGAAAAGAAGATCCACCTCAGTTTAAACCTTGTCTATGCCAAAAGTTAGAAACTCTTCTACAGCTTGCCACACAGAAAAATTAACTGATGCAAACAAAGAATGAGTACTAGTGACTTGTATGAATTCACCATTATAGACCAGGATGGTTAAAAGTATATATATGTTTACAGGTGACAAGAAATTTCTGTTAAACTTGAATGTGTTGTGCATGCATGATTTCTCTAAAATTTTAGTATTGACCAATTTTTTCAGAATTAGCATGATGAACTTCTGATGACAATTCCTTGAGAGATATTGAGAACCAATACCATCCTAAGAACAAGGGAAGCTTTATCTAAAAGGAATTGCTATTACATCTTAGACAAATCTCAAATTCCTTTTTCTATTGTTTTCCTGCAACTACAAAATTCAAATTTCTTAAAACGAGGAAAACGAGGCTTAAAATCTAGGAAAGAAAGACGGACAAAAAATTAATTATCACAACTTGATTACTTAGTTCTAAGGAAAAATTTAGAGGAAAACCTTATCCCAGTCATAGACTTGTAACTCAAGCCCTTGAGTATAGGGGTCTTTCACAATAAGCTTGAACTTCTCATTCCACTCAGGATTCAAAGATTTCATCTTAATAGTGGTTTTCTTTGCTGGCAACCTATCTTCAGTGAGGCTAAGTTTCACGTAAGGATCCGAAGTTCCCAGGAAATCCATCCTTAAAAGCTTCAGTGCTCGAACAACCTTTACTTGAAGTATTCCAACAGGCTTCTTTATAGCCGCTCTACAGGAAGTTTTCAAATTAATGTTATAAAAAGAAGCATCAAACAAGTCTTTTCCCATTCATCTATGTGACAGCTCCACCCCTCATGTAAGATTAATACTTGAAATGTATAGTAGATGAGTGTGTAGGTTTTACAAGTATACATTTCATGATTACTCACGTTGAAGCATCAAGAATGGAGGTATCAAGTGTTTGAGGCCAGAGATAGAGGTTTGCGACTTGTCTCTTGATGGTGTCCTGCAAAGCACCTAGAATAGTGAGCATAAAGCATCTAACCAAATTCAGATAATTTATAGACTGAAACCAAAATCCTACCCAAAAGAGGAATTACTGGTGTAGCACCTGAATAAATGGATAGAGGCCTGGAATGGACATGATGTCCCCTCCCAATATGTTCATCCCAAAATCTACATGTGGCTGCAACGAGTTCACAGAAAATCACCTTATCAATGTCACCCAAACTAAGAAGGAAAAATAAATTTGAAAAGAAACTATGCTCCTATTGACCTTTTCCAATAAAGAAACCACAATGTTTGCGAAACATGGAAACGTTGGCACAAGAGGCTTCAGAGTTATCCGTGGTGCTGCAAATACTTGCAAATCCACTAACTGAAAAAGGAGCACAATCAGAGTTCTGGATATAATGCATCAACATATATAGCAGGACATATATAACCCTAGTCTTCTCTTCAATAATTTAATTAGTTTCTCACCTGAATTTTAACTCTTAGAGACAACAACTTAACCACCAGAACTATGTTGGGGTTGCCAGCCCACCTAAATGCTGGTTCCATGACTAGTTCTTTCTCATTAGTCTCACAAACTTTCAGACCTGAAAGATTCAAAACGTAACCAAAAAATATGAGCGAAATGAGGGTTGATGAAAGGTATACCCTATTCAAAACAGTCTTTCTTAGATTGTGGCTTTTACTGTGACATGCTATGCTCAAATCCTTGTATACCCCTTACTGATGTGAAGATGAACGGAAATACCAAAATGTGCATAGTTTTAACAGACACAAATTGCAACATGCTTGTTGATTATGTCTTACTACTTAAGCATATTGAGGGGGCAAACAAATTGCATTAAAGTTTAACTAGTCTTGGAACAAAGTTCTCGAATAGCCCAAAATATAATACATAATGTCGTTTAGGCTATTAAAGTGAGTACAGTACCATATATAATGGGTGGCAGAGTTCCGAGACTTAGTTCGTCGAATTCAATTGTCTCAATGTGATACTTGCCAATGTATTCTGCAAAGATAGGTTGTGCCATGCTTCTTATTGTGGAGCAAATTGCCTGCACAACAAAAAAATGAGTCATGAATACCTTTTTCTTTTTTCATTTTAATAAAAAGGAACTAGATTATCACCTTGTCAAGGTAAGGCCACATATCCAAGAGAAACTTGTTTAGCCAGTCTACCTGCACAAGGAAGCGTATAATGAGTACTGAGACATTCAGGCAGTGGTCAGGGAAGGAAAGAGCAAAAGTTCAATGTAAAAGGATTGGATGACGATACTAACTCGATCATAATCAGGGCATTTGATCCACAATGGAATTTCAGTTAGAATATCTTCCAAGTTACTTTTCTCTAGTTCATGTAGTGGCCTGATTACTGGGTCCTGCAACACAAGTATTTTAATTTTTAAGCACCAAACAAAGTCAGACCAAAAAAACATACATGCATTTCTGCTAATTAATTACTTCAGAGTACTTTTGCTTAGCAGTGTTCATGATTATATTCTAACCAATCTAAACACAATAACAAAAAGACAGCTAAATCAAAAAATGAAAACTACACCAGTTTCTACTAAAATCCCAGAAAAAAATAGCTGAAAGGAAAAAGTAAAACAACCAAAAGTGATCATCATGAATTTGAAACATATAGGGACACCATGAATTGGACAATGATTTCATCATTCAAGATTACACACCAAAAAATCAATTGACAACTCTACCTACCTTACAAATTTGGTTGCAATCAATGAACTGAGAAACAAGACTAGAACTACTATCAAAGATTCAAAATTTCTCAATACCCATAAGAGATGCAGATGATACCAAACCTTCATACCCATTTCATCACATATCAAGAAAAAGCACATGATCCAAGAATCAAGACTTGTTCTTTGCAGAAATATACTTGCATGCATCATCTCAGAAACCCAGTAAAGAAATGCTTCAAGTCATTAGCAGAGCTTATTACCTTCACTTTCTTGGGCTCTGAATAGATGAAAAGGTAGAAACCCACCACCAGTCCAATCAGACTTCCAATGCCAAAACCCAAAACCCCCAATACAGTACTCAAAAAACCCATCTCTCTGATTCAACAAACAGTCTTGGTTTCTCAGAAAGATGCAAACTTTTCGAGTAAATTTGAGAAGGGCAACAGGAAAGGGGGGCTTAAGTGAAAGATATCAACTAGGGGAGGTATGAAAAGGGTGGCAGTAGCAAGAGCGCCAAAAAACAAAAACAGGGTGCTGTTGGTTGGCTTCAAAATTGGCACTCTTGTCTTTGCCTCAAAGGAAGCTCTGTGTTTTTGCTCAGACTCGGAGCCTCACATGTAAACCACGTGTACATTACAGAACAGTGTAACGTTCTCAATGTCTGAAATGCCATTGCCAACCCTTTTTCTTCGTGTAGATGCCAATTCAAGGTTGGCTTTGAAATTTTTTTCACTCACAATATAGGTTTTTTCTTCTTTCTTTTAGTTTTTTCTGTTCAAAACATAAGGAGGTTGGTTTTGAAAATGAAAGAGCCAAGAACAGAATTCAATTTTATTTATTGAGTCTTAATGAGCAATGACTAATGAGAGTGACCATAAGATAAGGGATGATTTGTATTAGATATACAGATTTGTTTCCACTTCAAGTTTTATGAAATGAAAGGTGGAAGGTACAATATCTTAGATATTGATTAAGTTCTACTTGTATTCTAATAAATAAAATGGAAATGGACATACCAATTTCCCAATCAGAATTCAGAAAAAAAAAAAACAATTGGATTGCCGGCCAATTTGCTTTTAGTTTTGGTGAAATGGGGCTGGTCAGCTGCCTTTAAGCAATTTGCTTAGTTGGAGGACATTTTTCTCCATTGAAATATTAGCATGTCATGGAGCACACTTTTCTCCATTTTAATTTTAATAAGAAAATTTGGAGATAAAAATAAATTTAAAAGAAAATAGAAAAAACAAAGAGAAAAGGTCAAGGAAGGGATTTCCATTCGGACCATTCCCTACTGTATTTTCAGCAATATCCACTTGTAAAGTTCTCAAAAGAGGTCAACAAAGGGAACAAGTCATTTCCACTTGTAAAGCTCTCACCTTCTGTCACAAAGCATCCTATCTGGCCTTTCTGGATGGACAGAAAGAAAATGATTCTAATATTTTGATCTTCTAAGCAATTCTGTCTTTCATTATTTTCTCTATTATTCTTACTTGTATTGTTTGCAATTTTCATTGATGCTGATGGGCGTGCAGAGATCGACCACAGCAAGAACAGAGAAGAATATGCCCGCACATAAACATTCGTCAAAACAAATGCCAATTTCAAGATGAAAGACTGCAATTTATAAAACATTGACTGTGTCTTAGTTGAAGATTGGTATTATATATAGTATGCCTTACCAACTAAGTTAATTGGTGTCTTGATTCTTCTGCATCACTACAGTATTTCGTACAAGTTTTAGATTAGTTGAGGTTGACATGTATTTCATCACCTTGTCAAAGTTCAATCACCCACCATAAGAAAAGCTGGTTGGTTTCTTGTTGCAAAATCAGAAAACTTGGATAGTAGAATGACATAAATGGTTGCGATATTGGACAGTGGTGAGATTGAAGTTAAATAGATGTACGTATATAACAATGAGGAAATCTCCATTTGTACTAATAATACTAAACATTTTTCTTTGCAAAAAATAAAAGCTGATATATTACTATACAGATTAAGACTATAAATTTACAGCTTCAGTGTTGTCAGCATCTGTTCTTGTGAAACTGGTATATCTCTAGACTCATTAGCATGCACAATGTAATGGATTTTGAGACAAAAAGAATCCTTGAGTTTGTTCAGGACCTCTTTTTGCTTCCTCACTAGTGAGTAGTGAAACTTGTAATGAGCAATAAATTGAAGCTTATAATGCCAAGTCCAGAAGAGTATAGTACTGTATGAACTTTGATTCACAGAGTCAACAATGTTCTCCACTCTAGCTCTAGGTTAATGTCCAGGTTCCATTCCTCATATCGTCTTCCAGATGATCTCAACATGTATAACTCCATTCTTCGAATCGATCAAGTGATATTTCTGGTTGATCCGGCCGTTGTGTACAACATCTGCAAGAGTAATCTCCACATATCCTAACGACTCCTACACAGTAAAACATAATGACAAGTTGTTAAATTATGTACTGCAAAGAGTATAGACTACTAGTACTGATAACAATCATATATGGAAGCTAGAATCAATGCTTGAACTTAGAACCTTAAATCGAAAACCAATTCCTGTTCGCTTGCTGATAACTTGAATGTGAATTATCTCATGTAAAGGAGGCTCCTCGAGCATGAACTGGAATTCTTCATCCCATCTTGGATCACGAGTTTTTCGAATCATCTAATCGAAGAAACCAAATTGTATCATAAATATGAGACCTATATATGTAATAAAGACTCAATGAATTAAGATCTCTGAAGACCAATTTCACCTTTGTTTTCTTTGTTTCCCCTCTAAAGATGATCAAAGCATAAGGATTGTTGTGACATCTGCCTTCTACATTCTCGGCTCCTTGGATTATAACTGATAGTAAACCAGCTCCACCTATAGTGTTCCCTTCATCCGAGGACAATGACCCTTCTTTGATTCCATTTTCATTAGTAGTTTCGTTTTCCTTTCTCTCCATGATATCCAAAGGTCCACTAAACCTCCCCATTTCCTCTTTGAAAGGCACAAACTTGAGCTCGACCACCAATTGCCCTCTTTGGTTCTTGCTTTGAAAACAACAAGTATCATTTCTTTCGCTGAGCAAATCAAGTTTGAACTCCTTCATGTCGAAAGGTGTAAGCATTTTGAGAGGAACTAACTGCATGCCTATCCTATCATGTCCACCAACCTTGTCCCAATCAAAGACTTGTAACTGAAGAAACTGGGAATTGGGATCCTTCACAATAAGCTTGAACTTCTCATTCCACTCGGGGTTCAAATTCTTTTTCTTGATACTTGTTTTCTTAGCTGGTAGCTTATCTCCAGTCAAGCTGAGTTTGACATAGGGATCCGATGATCCTAGAATATCCTTCTTTATGAGTTTAACTGCTTGAACAACATTCACATGTAGTATTCCCACCGGCTTTTTTACAGCCACACTGTATCAACAAACAAAATAAAAAAAAATTTAGGCTGGAGAAAATAACTGAAGCAGAAATTTGATCAACATGAATTAACTTACGTTGAAGCATCAAGTATAGGTATTTCAAGAGTTTGAGGCCAGAGGTAGAGGTCTGCAACTTCCTTTTTTATAGTTCCCTGCAGGCAATTATGTTTCATGGTCAATTCAGATTTGACTTACCATCCAAATTTCCAAACATCAGATGAAATAGTATTACCAGTAAAGCACCTGTAAAAAATGGTAGAGGCCAGGTATAGACATGATATCACCTCCCAATATGCTCATTCCAAAATCTACATGGGGCTGTGGATGGTTCAGAGTAGCTCAGAAACAAAATGATCACACTTCTTTATGCAGCAGGAAAGAAATGCACTTGAACCAGTGTCTATGCTTACCTTTTCCATCAATGACACCACTATGTTTGCAAAACATGGGAAGGCAGGCACAAGAGGTGTCAAAGTTATCCTTGGGGCCAAAAATATTTGTAAGTCCTCTAACTGATAATGAAGCTTAGTCAATTGTGGATCGATACCATATGGATACAAAATAATGAAAGAAAATATAAACCCTCACTCTTCTGTTTTAAAGAATGATTCCTTACCTGCACTCTAATTGGTAAAGAACAAATATTTACGACTACAACTATGTTGGGATTGCCTGCCCATTTTATTGATGGCTCCATGATTAATTCCTTCTCATTAGTCTCGTACACTTTAAGACCTGAAAAATTGTCTTCTAGAGTAAGTAAATAGTAACAGAACAAGTACAAGTGAATTAGATGATGCTTGCTGGGAGTATACTCACCATTTAGAACAGGAGGAATAGTTCCAATGCTTAGTCTCTCAAACACAATTTCTTTAATCTGAAACTTCCCAATGTACTCGGAAAATATAGGTTCAGCCGTGCTTCTTATCATACCAGTAATTTCCTGAGCATGCATTATGTTATAATCATTTTTTTTTTTAAATGTCAGACTTAAAACAATAAGAACCAAAAAAAGGATGAATGACAATGATCAAGATCTTGGTCACCTTGTCAAGGTAAGGCCATACATCTGAAATGAACTTGTTCATCCAGTCTACCTGCACATTTACAAATGAAATCAATGCAGATTTGGATCATGAGTATGTTCAGGAACAGCAAGGGACTAAAATAATTAAAATTCAAGTGAGCATTAAGGAGATTGAAAAAACTAACTCTATGATAATTTGGGTTCTTCACCCACAACGGAATATCCGGAAGAAGGTCTTGCAAAGCACTTTTATCCAACTCATGAAGTGTCTTGATCACTGGTTCCTGCCCCCATAATGTCAAGTTACTGTAAGCTATGCAGATATAGGCATCAACTATGTTTCATTTTACGTTTTGGTATAGAGATTTCACCACTACACATGGCATTGAATTTGATTGGATTCCATTAAAAAAAAAAACAGAAATGACCTCAACTATAGCAATAAGTTACCAAAATGGAAGCATGATACCATCTTTTGCATAGTACTGTATTTGAAATGAGTTTAGCTTGATCTCATTTTTCAGAAAAGATGTGCATTGCATCTATAAACGTTACAAGATATGAAAATTTTGAGAATTGAAGCCTGATCAACTCAGATTTGCAGTATATATAAGATGCCATTATATTTATGATAAGGCTGGCTTCAAGAAACGATGCCTAGAACATATAAGATATAAGCATGATCAGAATAAACTGTGATGTGCATGTCTAGAATATACAGCTAAAAGTTCATTCTTGGATAGAAGTACTCTACATTTCTACAACGACAATCTTAACAGTTAACACCAATTGATCATCAAACATGAGCATGAAAAGATGGATTTTACCTTTACTTCGTTGGGTTTCGAATATATGAAATAGTAAAACCCCACCAAGAGTCCCAGAGGAATTCCAATTCCAAATCCAAGGATTTCCAACAAGCTGCTCAGAAATCCCATCTTTCTTCTTCTAAAACCTCCCAAGAAACTGAAACTCGGAGAGTGGATACATGCATTGATAAGGACCAACAAGACAAAAGGTGATGAATGAAGGTAACTCTTCAAGCGATGGATTCTAGGGAAGAATGTATAGTTACTAGGAAAACGTATGGAATTAAGCTCTCCTCCAAATAAGAACCGCCAAAAAAAGAGAACACGTTTCTGAACAACTACTTCGAAACAACCTTAAATTCCAGACGTTGTCCTCGTTGAAAACTCTTTGTTTCTTAGAAGTCACAGCTTTTTCAAACTCTTGGGGGTCTAGAATAGTTCAAGATGGAAACCCTTGTGTGTATATGAATTGGGTGAACGCCATGTAAGAGAAACCTCCAAGTATGAATAACCATGGAAAACTGCATAATTTAGTATTTTTGAGGTTAATTACAGAGGTTTGTGGGTTGTTAACTTGTTAAGCCTGTTTTTTGTCAATTTCAATGGATAATTTTATATTTATATAAGTCAAAAACATCATCAGCTAAGAACATGATAAAAACATAGCACATTTTTCATACAATAAGATCGATTTCGAGCAAGAACAAGTGAATGGCTATTCCAAATTTTGGCATATATTATTCCCACTATGATTTCATCTTTCTTTACTTCAAATTTGAGATGCTATTATTTTAAGCACTATGTATGTATGCACCAAACAACAACATCGAATCAAAATATGGTATGTCGAACTTTTGTTCTTTCTTTATCATGATTACTTGGTCGTTTACTTAATTTTTTTGTTCTTTGGGGACAAGAGAAAAACCAATGCATGTTTGTCAATACCAAGAGCCACCTTTGGTCTTAGCTACTTGATATAAAGAATGAAGTGAGAGTGAGGCCTAGAAATGTTGATATTTTGTGGTTTAATAGTTTGGCAAATATGTATACCAAATTGACAATCATCCTTTCTTGCAGACGGGTGTAGCCAACTTTTATTGGTTGCTAAGCCTTTGAAGCTTACCCTTTGATTGGTAGTCTTGGCATATGCAGATATATGCTTTGAGAAGGTCACATAGAGTTTTGTCAAATAATACGAAGGATCAGTACAAACTTCACGCAACAAACCAATAAAAGAAGGCGTGGTGGTGTTGGGGTGGTTGTGAGGGATGATTCACGGCAGTGCGTGGTGGCCATAGCTAAGCAGGTTCCACATCTGTGCTCGGCATTACATGCTGAGGCTGAGGCACTTGAAGTGGAAGCCCATTGCGCCGCTGTGTTATCTACCACTGCAAGAACCAAGAGCTGAAAAAGATTTGTCCAAGGTTGGTGTTATTATTACCGAATGTAAACGTTGCTTACGGTGTCCTTTAATTGTATTATTGTTAGACCTATATGTTTATAGGGAAACAAATGGTGTTGTGATTCAAGATGTACTTGTGGAGGATGGTGGTGCCAACCGGCCCAGGCCCAGGCCCAGTTCATGTGCATTTGCTTTTCTGACAAATTTTGCTTCTTTCTTCTCTTTAGTTTAGTTATGATTTCAATTTCTCATTATCAGACCTTTTTTCTCTTTTCCGCTGCGATCAATTCTAAAACAACCACCATTCCGATTCGAAAACCCTAATTTTCAAAAGTACCAAATCAAAAAACCTAGAAGCAATTTCTCTCATCAAAATCATCATGGAAACTAGTAATCAGGCAATACTTGATGCAGCATCATCTTCGGAGCCATGGGTTGCTCATATTCGTTGATGGTTCTTATCCTTGCCCGTCTCCGTTTCCGTTTGAAGACGATGGCACATCTTCGGATAACTCTGGGCTTTATGAGCGTTGGTTGGAGCAGGATAGCTCTGCTATTTGTATGGTGGTAAATACTCTTTCTGCTGATGCTCTTACTCTTGTTATTGGATGTCAGACATCGAGGGTCAGATTCTATAGACAAATACTTGTTGAGATTTAAATGTGTAAGGGACAAATTAGCTGCAGCAGAAGTTACCATGAATGATCAAGATGTTAAAAATCTTATTATTGCCGGTCTTCCTATTGAATATAGTCATGCTAGACAAATTATCAGAGGAAAAAAGGATATTGGAATGGAAGAAGTAAGGTCCTTGCTATTAAGTGCAGAATTCGAGATCGAGTTGAAGCATAAGCAATCGACTTTATACTCTTTAACTGGTATGATTGCCCAAAATAATATGACAGTACGACAAGGTACTCAAAGTAATTGGTCTCCTAGTGTTGCTTCATATAATTGTTCTGTTTCTAGTGGTCTCCTAGTAATCGACTGTGCAAAAAGCTGTATTAATCGTTAAAGATGAGCTTCTTCTCAAGAAGGAAGGGAGAAAGAAGAAAGGGAACAAGAAGAAAGGGAGCAAAAATAAGGTGAGCAATGAGGAGGCTTTGCCTCTCTCATCTGCAACTCAAGACGAAAGGGAACAAGATGAGAGGGAGCAAGAAGAATGGGGCAAGAATAAGGTGAGCAATGAGAAGCCTTTGCCTCTCTCAACTGCAATATGATGTTAGCGAGGCTCTTTCCAGATAATGAGTTCCAGCACCAAGTTGCTAGTATTAACCTATCTAGCTGATGAAACTGAGTATGGTCTGTTTGATATTTATTATTTTACTATTCACGAATGCTCGGTAGTGTGTTACTTTGTTTGGGAGTGCATCAGTGTAACTCTGCGGTCTAAATACATATATTTGGATGTGTCTTATATGAAGTTTCTTACTATGTCAAAAAAAATAAAAAATATTAGTCTATGTTAACCTAAATACTTTGATGCGTTGTTTATGTCAAGGACTAGATCTATGGGTCTCTGTTGATGTTTTGTGATAGAGAAATTATATATCAATTACCAATCCACAAACCATGTGTTTTAAATAATGAGTTCTGATCATACTCATAGTATATTGACAATGTGGGATTTGTTCAATGACAATGATCGAGGATGAAACTTAAACATTGACCCGGCCTGTAGACAAATATGGCAGAGCCACTCACACTCATAGTTTATCCCTTCCACATTCAACAACTGCTAGATCAATTTCTTTCTGCAAGAAGTTCAACTACTTTGTTAAGGCAGCTTCCAATAATGTGCAAATCTAACATGCTAATTGCTCTCTAGTGACTCATGATTGTGGGTTTTAATCCAAATATTGCCTCTTACTTACAGCTATATTAATAGAAATAGATCTTGACCCTGACCTTAATTGCATATGACCTCTGCAGTCTATCTCAAGTGTTAAACTGTTTCCCAATAAAGAAAATCTCTGGAGCAGAATCCGATGACTTGTAGAGAAAACAATTTCCGACAAAGACGAACAATGAAACTAAAAGGTATTGCAGTACATGTTCTTGTTTTTAAGCTTGAATATTGGCCTTAGTTTGAATTATTTCGAAGTCAATATGGCCAAGTCAGATATGTAATTTTTGAGTTTGGTCAAAGTCGATCATAGAGTGTGTGTGTGTGAGAGAGAGAGTGTGTGTTTGAGTTCGATCTATTTCATTTTCTTGTAGCTACTGCAGAAGACAGCAGGAAGTTGCTTAGGGTTTGTTATTTGTACTATAAAGAGGAAAACCCAAGAAACCAACCACGAACAAACTTGAGTCTCCCATTCTAGAAGTTGATGTAGGACGAGATTTCGATCAGTTTCAGCGAAGAATCTTGAAAAGCAAGAAACGTCTTCATATTAAGAAGATTGGTTTGAATATTGAAAATTGGTATTCAAACAGGCTTCTTAATGATGAAATTAATCGTAAATTGCTCTTCTGGATATATCGGGATTCTCGAGAAAAATCTTGATTAAGATTACAACTACATATTTTAAGATTTTATGTCTGACGTTTATTAGGTTTCCCAATTGTAGTCTATAATTAACTATGTTTTCTGATTGTATTAGGTTTATGTTTATGTGCTCTATATAAAGCACCTCTTACATTGTAATGGAGAATTCAATCATATTATTATCAATCAAACTTAAGAGTTTTCTCTTATTTTCTGGTAAATTCCAGAGTTCTATCTATGAGTTTATCGTTTGATAACTCTTCATCTTTTTAGGGTTTAACGCTTGTTAGCCCCTCGTACCTTCCGCTGCATCAATTGGTATCAGAGCGGGTTTCTCCCGTCTCTTTTATCTTTTGATTATCCATGGCTGATAATCTAGTTATTAGAGCAGATTTGGATTGCCTTATTGCTCAAATGACTACTACCCTTAACAACATTCAAGCTCAAATAGGAGAATTTCGAAAGGATGTCAATAAATGCAAGAGAGATCGAGGAGGAGAATCCAAGAGGCGAAATCAAATTGCTAATCAAGATTTCAAAACTATGACGGACATTCCTTATTTTTCCGGTTGTATGCATGAGGATGAATTTCTGGATTGGATGGATGAGGTGGATCGATTCTTTGAGATTATGGGGGTTCCAGAACACAAGCAAGCAAAGATTGTTTCTAACCGTCTCAAGAAGACTGCTGCTGACTGGTGGGATAACTTACAAAGTGCCAGAAAGATGCAAGGTAAAGAGCCTGTTCGAACATGGAGGAAGATGAAAGGTATTCTTAGAGAAAAATTTCTACCTAGAGATTTTTCAATCAAGAATTATTATTCTAAGGTGAAAGAGAGGACATTCAAAATTGAACAGTTTGCTTTGCCCATTGTGAGTAATATTTTGATTGAAGAGAAACCAGAAGAAGCTCCACAAGAAATTGTCCATGAACCTACGAAAGAAGCTCAACAAGACATTACCTATGAATTTTCAATGGAGGAAGTTTCGCAAGAAATTATACAAGAGGTTAAAGATGAAATTGCTTGTGTTGACATGGTTATCAATATTGAAGAAAGCTTAGAACCTCAGGTAAATCATTCAGATTTAGATGTTAATGAAGAATGCAATTTTGGGAGCCAAGAAGAATCCGTCCAAGTTGCCTATGACAAACTCATGGTGTTGAGTTCATGATTGTGCCGTTAGAATATGCAGAAGATCATGTCAAAAATCCACAGGTTCAAGTGTCTAATTTATTATCGGGATATTCATCTACATATTCGGGTTTCCCATCCAAGATGAACTCGAGGGCGAGTTCTTTTCAAGTGGAAGAGTCTGATGTAGGACGAGATTTCGATCAGTTTCAGCGAAGAATCTTGAAAAACAAGAAACATCTTCATATTAAGAAGATTGGTTTGAATATTGAAAATTGGTATTCAAACAGGCTTCTTAATGATGAAATTAATCGTAAATTGCTCTTCTGGATATATCGGGATTCTCGAGAAAAATCTTGATTAAGATTTCAACTACATATTTTAAGATTTTATGTCTGACGTTTATTAGGTTTCCCAATTGTAGTCTATAATTAACTATGTTTTCTGATTGTATTAGGTTTATGTTTATGTGCTCTATATAAAGCACCTCTTACATTGTAATGGAGAATTCAATCATATTATTATCAAGGGCCAATTACATATAAGTCCACTTTGAGACATTTTTTCCCACATAGATCCACCTCAACATTTTTACCCACATAAGTCCACCCAAGTCTAAATAAAGTTTTGTATTAAGTATTAAAGTTCAACATAATTACAGACTGCCATCCAACAAAAAAAAAATTAGATTTTCTCCTTTATATTTACAAGAATACTACTAGTATAAAAAGTCAACAATCACTCTCATTTCGGAACAGTGTCCGGCGAGATTTCCAGCTGACCTCCGGCGAGGTTTCCGGCCGACCTCCGGCGAAGTTTCCGGCTGACCTCCGGCGAGATTTCCGACTGACCTCCGGCGAGGTTTCCGGCCGACCTCCGACGATGACAAAAATTACTACTACAAGCTAAAAAAGCTACTACCACCAGCTATAAAAGCTACTACCACCGCCTACAAAAGCTACTGCAAAAGTTTCCGGCCGACCTCCGGCGAGATTTCCGACCGACCTCCGACGAGGTTTCTGGCCGACCTCCGACGATGACAAAAATTACTACTACAAGCTAAAAAAGCTACTACCACCAGCTATAAAAGCTACTACCACCGCCTACAAAAACTACTACTGTGAGGTTTCTAATGAAAACAAAAGCTACTACCACCAGCCACAAAAACTACTACCACAAGCTACAAAAGCTACTACCACCGCCTACAAAAGCTACTACTGTGAGGTTTTCGACGAACACAAAAACTACTACCACCAGCGACAAAAGCTGCTACCACCAGCTACAAAAGCTACTACCACCAGCTATAAAAGCTACTACCACCGCCTACAAAAGCTACTACTGTGAGGTTTCTGATGAAAATAAAAGCTACTACCACCAGTCACAAAAACTACTACCACAAGCTACAAAAGCTACTACCACCACCTACAAAAGCTACTACTGTGAGGTTTTCGACGAACACATAAAAGTCTCCGGCCGACCTCTGGAGAGGTTTCCGGCCGACCTTCGGCGAGGTTTCCGACTGACCTCTGACGATGACAAAAATTATTACTACCACCTACAAAAACTACTATTACAAAGCTACAAAAGCTACTACAACCGCCTACAAAAACTACTATTATGAGGTTTTCAATGAACACAAAAACTACTACCACCAACCACAAAAGCTACTACCACAAGCTACAAATGCTACTACCACCGCTTACAAAAGCTACTACTGTGAGGTTTCCGACGAACACAAAAACTACTATCACCAACCACAAAAACTACTACCACTAGCTACAAAAGCTACTACCACCGCCTATAAAAGCTACTACTACCGCCTACAAAAACTACTACTGTGAGGTTTCTGACAAAACACAAAAACTACTACCACCAGCCACAAAAGCTACTACCACCAGCTACAAAAGCTACTACCATCGCCTACAAAAGTTAGTACTACCACCTACAAAAGCTACTACTGTGAGGTTTCTGACGAAACACAAAAACTACTACCACCAGCCACAAAAGCTACTACCATCACCTACAAAAACTACTACTGTGAGGTTTTCGACGAAACACAAAAACTACTACCACCAGACACAAAAGCTACTACCACCAGTTACAAAAGCTACTACCACCACCTACAAAAGCTACTACTGTGAGGTTTCCGACTAACACAAAAAATACTACTACCAGCCACAAAAGCTACTACTATCATCTACAAAAACTACTACCACCACCTGAAGCCAGATTACAAGTCGTCTGGCGGCCATCAGATCAACACATGCCATGGCAGCAGCCTCTAGCTCATTGAAAAGCACCAAAATCCTCAACAGAAACACAAAACACTCCATTCATCAACATAAACACACCAAAATCCTCAACAGAAACACAAGCACTCGGCAAGTCCGCGGTTCAGGTGCCGGCAACCCGATTCCCGCGCCCGACCCGCCAGGATCCGATGGTGACACTCCACCAGCGCCCGCTGCAGCCGATCGTACTCCACGAACCCCGTCGTCGCTCCCTTCGAGGCTTCCGACGACATCGTTTTGGTCCTCTTCTCTTTCTTCAACAGAAACACAAGCACTCGGCAAGTCCGCGGTTCAGGTGCCTGCAACCCGATTCCTGCGCCCGACCCGCCAGGATTCGACGGTGACACTCCACCAGCGCCCACTGCAGCCAATCATACTCCACGAACCCCGTCGTCGCTCCCTTCAAGGCTTCCGACAACATCGTTTTGGTCCTCTTCTTCTCTTTCTTCTTCAGCTCGTTACCGGAGACCGAAGCTTCGACTCGGATTGGAAGACGATTAGAGATTTGTGCCACGTCACTGCTTTGAAATGCAGGTGAGAGAGAGAGAGAGAGAGAGAGAGATATCAACAGGGAATTGGTAGAGCCGTTTTTTTTTTGTAAGGAGTGATTGGGAGGGTATTTTTGGTATGAAATGAAAGTAAGATGACGAATCTGACCTTTAAAATGGACTTATATGGGTAAAAAAATTAAAGTGGACTTATGAAGGAACAAATGTTAGAAAGTAGACTTTTATGAAATTTTCTATATTATCAATCAAACTTAAGAGTTTTCTCTTATTTTCTGGTAAATTCCAGAGTTCTATCTATGAGTTTATCGTTTGATAGCTCTTCATCTTTTTAGGGTTTAACGCTTGTTAGCCCCTCGTACCTTCCGCTGCATCAGAAGTGGACCAAGAAAAGAATCAACCTAATTTCGTTGTCTATATATTATCCAGAAGAAGAAGAGGCACTTGGTTGAATACCCCTCCCCTAATTAAATTTCTGGGTCACCGTCATGATCTAATCATTGTTTGCCCAACTATACACACTAGTACGTGTACTACTGCGCTTGATATATTCAAATTATAGAAACAGTCCAAGAGTGGCTGGTAGAGACGACCTATTCTCCATCGATCTGTTTGTGCATGTTTTGGTTTGCTAGCTACCACTAGCTACTTGTGTATACGAAGCTTGCCGGCTGAGAAGAGTTGGCGACTTCTTATTCTTTCTTAATTGGTTTTTCTCTTTTCTTTGGCAATTCAGACCTAGCTAGATAACATATATATGCACAGCTACGCAGGTGCATGTGTGCATGTTTACTCATTAGGTTGATAAAAGTATTTCGATCACGATGGAACCAACCCAGTTTGGAGCAACCAGTCCGGTTAGTACGTGTGACTTGATAATAAAATCTATACAACTATAATAAAATTCTTGTCAATTTATCATTTATACATGTAGATCGTTCTCGAGTTCGATTGTTAATCGATGAAAGTAAACTTCTCAAAACCATGCATCCGTAACAAGTGAGATCTAGATCTTAAACAAAAAATAATAATTAGGTTAGAGGTTTGTTACGTGTTTATCGTATGTACGTCAACGAATCATCTACACTAGAATCATATATTGCTCACCTTCCAAATTAATGTACGAGACATATGAAAAACAAGCATGAAGTATTATATATAATTGACGTCCTGAACTTCCCCTTTTGCTTCTCGTTAGTCGAAGAGATTCTGCTCCAATCCTCACTAGCTAGATATGCCAGCAGTTAAGTACATATTTAGTACCCCATACTTCAAATGATCGATGTATATACTACTCGACACCAAGATCAATATTTGATATAAAACTGAATCTTGTTGTACTAGTGTAATTAGGAATCTTTGATGTATGTTTGCATATATAAGCATCTAGCTAGGAACTGGTATATCATGTTCACATCCATCTCCATGATTCCCATTTGTTCTTATTCGTATAGCCAAAACGATTAGAACCAAAAATGTTGATGCCTTATTCATTTGAGTATTATCATTAATAGAAAATTTCATATAAGTCTACTTTGGGACATTTTCTTTCACAGAGGTCCACCTAAACATTTTTACCCACATAAGTCCACTTTTAAGCCTAGATCTGCCATTTTGCTTTTACAATGTACCTAAAATACCCTCTCTCTTTACACCAAATCTATTCCTCTCATTTGCGATAATACTCTCTCTCTCTCTCTCTCTCTCTCTCCATTCTTACACTTTGATTCTGACGCTGCCGCCGTGACGAAGTCGCCGCCACCTCGACGATGACTTCTGGATCCACTGTCGAAGACTCCTCGACGACCTCCGCTTCGGCCTTGACTGCATCCCATCAACGCGAAGGTCAAACCGATTCCGACGTTGCCGCCGAGACGAAGTCGCCGCCGCCTCGACGATGACTTCTGGATCCACCGTCGAAGACTCCTCGACGACCTCCGCTTCGGCCTTGACTGCATCCCATCAACGCGAAGGTCAAACCGATTCCGACGACGTGGTCCTCCTCCTCCTCTCTCTCTCTCTCTCTTCTCTTTCTCTCTCTTGCTCCTCCGATTACATCATTTCTCCGATAAAGATCTGAAGCCATGGTAAGCCTTCGGAAGATCTCTGACAAGCTCTTCTTTCATCCTCAGCGATCTTCTTTGATCTAAGCCTTACTGCTTTCTACTTCCTTGGCAGTAGTTTTTGTGGTATTGTGTAGTAGCTTTCTACTTCCTTGGTACTAGCTTTTGTGGTATTATGTAGTAGCTTTCTTGTCCTTTGGTAGTTGCTTTCGTGTTCCTTGGTAGTAGATTTCTTGTACTTTGGTAGTAGCTTTCGTGTTCCTTGACAGTAGCTTTTGTGGATTGTGTAGTAGCATTTGGTAGTAGTAGCTTTCTTGTTCCTTGGCAGTAACTTTCATATTTGTAGCTTTCGTGTTCGTAGCTTTGGCAGTAGCTTTCGTGTTCCTTGGTAGTAGCTTTCTACTTCCTTAGCAGTAGCTTTTGTGGTATTGTGTAGTAGCATTTGGTAGTAGTAGCTTTTGTGGCTGGTGGTAGTAGTTTTTGTGTTCGTCAGAAACCTCACAGTAGTAGCTTTTGTAGGCGGTGCTAGTAGTTTTTGTGGCTGGTGGTAGTAGCTTTTGTGTTCATCGCAAACCTCACAGTAGTAGCTTTTGTAGGCGGTGATAGTAGCTTTTGTAGCTGGTGGTAGTAGCTTTTGTCGCTGGTGGTAGTAGTTTTTGTGTTCGTCGAAAACCTCACAGTAGTAGCTTTTGTAGGCTGTGGTAGTAGCTTTTGTAGCTTGTGGTAGTAGTTTTTGTGGCTGGTGGTAGTAGCTTTTGTTTTCATCAGAAACCTCACAGTAGTAGCTTTTGTAGGCGGTGGTAGTAGCTTTTATAGCTGGTGGTAGTAGCTTTTTTAGCTTGTAGTAGTAATTTTTGTCATCGTCGGAGGTCGGCCAGAAACCTCGCCGGAGGTCGGTCGGAAATCTCGCCGGAGGTCGGCCGGAAACTTTTGTAGTAGCTTTTGTAGGCGGTGGTAGTAGCTTTTATAGCTGGTGGTAGTAGCTTTTTTAGCAGGTAGTAGTAATTTTTGTCATCGTCGGAAGTCGGCCGGAAACCTCGCCGGAGGTCAGTCTGAAATCTCGCCGGAGGTCGGTCGGAAACTTCGCCGGAAACCTCGCCGGAGGTCCGCTGGAAATCTCGCCGGACACTGTTCCGAAATGAGAGTGGTTGTTGACTTTTTATACTAGTGGCATTCTTGTAAATATAAAGGAGAAAATCTAATTTTTTTTGTTAGATGGCAGTCTGTAATTATGTTGAACTTTAATACTTAATACAAAACTTTATTTAGACTTGGGTGGACTTATGTGGGTAAAAATGTTGGGGTGGATCTATGTGAGAAAAAATGTCTCAAAGTGGACTTATATGTAATTGGCCCTATCATTAATATGGTAGGAAAACTCATATTCCCCATCGTTCATGACTGAAATTCTGAATTGATATGGCTGTACATTTTATTTTATAATCAAAACATTATGATACCAAAACCCGATGCCAATGCATGCACAGGTTGCAACATAACACTGGTCAATCTATTAAATATGCAAATAAAACAATTGAATAGCTAGTTTAACAGAAATTATATTGATTAATCAGCATGCGTTTTGACAAAGTTATTAATTATTAAAACGAAATTCTATTTTTCTTAGTCGACCTGCAACTGCGAGCTGCACATGGAAACCTATTAAACTACTCTTCCAACATATGTTACGGCCTACAGTCACACAAATCTATCATTATTTTTCATGGTCATGGACACAAGTAATTAATCCCATTTTTTCGATCAAGATTAATTAACTATGATCGAGTACTAGGAAATCCTTTATCAAATATTACTGTTTTTCAACATTGAGTCATTCTGGATGATTAGACAAAGTATTAAAAAATTGTCAGTTCAACCTCGCCAACCAAATGCGTTAAAGAATGTCATGACAGACAAAGTATACTATATAGCAAATGATAGACCTACTCTACCTACAAATCTTCAACGAGTAAACTACTGAAATCCAAATTAACCATTTATCCTCGATAATTAAGAACATCTTGAACATATTCTCTATTTTAATTCTTTAGCTAATTTAGATAGCGTTTTAGTTTTTATGAATGTTTTAGGAGCTCCAGCAGACTAATCAAACTTGAGCTATTATGACTTTGAGCTAGATGAATCAGATAAACCTAGCTATAATTTAATGCATTCTTTTTAAGATATTTTATGTGATATATAAATATATTTAAAATATTTAATTTCTATTTACAGAATAATATTGATGTAATACTAGCTAAAATAGAGAGCATTGATTCAGTCACATTTCTAAAGTGACAAGCTAAAATGACATTTTAACTAATTTAATTAAAATTTAACTTTAAAATGGCTATCATTACTAAAGATGTTTTAAGTACTCTATAAAATACATGTAACCCTCCTTTTCTTCAGTCTCATTAGAAGCTAGGGTGGTTATTAACCCGTTATTAAGATCATCAAGAACCGAATTATCCTAGCTAATGTTCCGGCACCTTTCTATTCATGTCAGTTTTGTTATTAGCTGAAATTAGGTTTCTGTTTTGAATCCAACAGGTTGGCTTTTGTTTTCCAATACAAAACTCCAAAGAAGATAAAGTTCGATCAACAAGCAAGATTACGAAACTAAACGAAACCAAATGTGCGAGCCCCATAGACAACACAGTTTCGTGCTGTATCATTGAGGAAACTGTAATCCACTGTGTATGTCACTACAAACTAACCTATCATTTGACTGCAAATCCTTTCCTTACCCACAGTAAACTTCGAATGATTTAATTTCCTGATAAACAAGTTAGTTTTTTTTTTTTTTTTTTAGTTTTTGAAAAGGACATGTCTTCTGCTTGTATGTCTTATTTGGATGGTCAGAGACTCGATATATCAGAAGGAGAAAATTAGGAAAAGGAGGAAGAAGGTGGCTGGGGGTTGAGAGGAATGATCGAATATATATATCAAACACTACTGATTACTACAACTCCTTAATCTGGTGGGATCTGGTGGTCTTAGGCATGACTGTGCATATATAGACATGTTTATTGCTTTGCAAAATGCATAGTGGGTTGGTGAAAACGCTGCACTACCAAACACAATAAGAGAGATTAAATTACAAAATTCACAAAATTAAGGACCTTCCTATGTAATGCTTGCGTCAAATGGATATGGTGAAGATGAACAAGTCTCCTGGGTCTTGTCCAACAATTCTAAGATCCTTCCTCTGCACTTTTGGTTGGTGTAGTCGCCCTTCTCTTCCATACATCTAAACTGTTCACACTCAAGGACTATGAATTTGTCATGAGAAATTGGTAGCTAGTTTGAACCAGCTGAGAGTGGTCTTTGTCAAAGTGGAAATGTACTCGGAATATTTCGTAATCATATATGTTTGTTAATTTGTTTGTTTGTTTGCTTAACCAATATATATACTTCTGTTACTTTCAATATTGATTTGGTGTATGGATGTTGTTAGTTCATCTCCCAAAGACTACTCGATCTGTTCATAGATACAGTAGTACTCCATTTCATACAATTGAGGAAACTCCTTGAAATAGATTACTGTTAACATCACTAATGTTAAGTCACCGGGTTCTTAATTTGATCCTAGTTAGTAAACATAGGCAGCTCGCTCGCACTTGGCCTTTCAGGATACCTCCAGATCCGCAAGTGCCTGCGTCAACTTGGCCACCTCAGCTTCCAAGGACGCTGCCTTAGCAGCCGCCACTTCCAAAGCCTCCACCTGTTCATCCTTCTTCCTCACGACTTCCTTCAGCTCCACCACCTGAGCCTGGAAGACAGCAGTGTTCTGGTCCGCCTGAGCTAGCTGCTCTGCAAGGTTCTGTTCCGCCTGAGCTAGCTGCTCTGCAAGGCCACGGTTACGTTCTTCAGCCTCCCTCAACTGCTGGCTCTTCGCCTCAGCATCATCCTGCCAGTGGGAGGCGGCCCGTTCACTCGCGGCGTATATCAGCAATGTCGCCTGCAATCACATAGCAACATATAAAACCCAAGCTCAAACCAGTGGAACACAAAAGCATATAAACACTTACCCGAGTCAGTTTCTCCTTAGCGAGTGCCATTCCCGCCGGCGGATCCACATCCTCCAATATGTGCATGTCGCGAGCACGGTGACGCATGTCGAATGCCATCTGAGCCAAGTATGGCTGTGCGTCCCCTGTCCCCTCCAAGGCTTGGGAAACCTCAACTAGACTCGCAGATCCCCCAGATCGGCTGTCCCTCCGCGACCTCTTTGATTGGCCCTCGCGAGCCGGGTCAACCCTCTCCTTCCTCTTCCGAGTCCAGGCCGCGCCTGTCTCCTCCCCGTGGTCCGCGACCTCCTCCACAACAGGTTCCTCCTGCGCCTGGTCGGGTTCGCCCTCGCGATCACCCTTTATCGGAACCTCCTGCACCTCCAACTCCACATCCTGGACACCTAGGCCCATCGCTTCCGCCACCAACGGAGGCACATAGGCGTAATCCTCATCCGCCAGGTTCAATCTCAGAAAGTCTTCACAGTCCCCCAGCTCCACCTCCCTTCCCTCCCCCGTCTCCAAGTCAATGTCGTACTGCTTGGCCTGATCAGCCTCAGCCAGCAGCCCATCTAACACGTCCTCATCCGACAATTTGTCGTAAGGACCTTCCTTCTTTCGCGACCCCCCGTCGCGTGGCATCGTCACTGCAACAAACAAGCAATAGTCAGACAACGACTCGCAAACCTACAACAGACAACGCAACTACTAAAATACATACCCGGAACCCGGGCGTAGCCGAAGTGGCTGTATATGCCAAGGCGGCATATCCGATATGAGCTCTTACATTCAAAGGGTCATATCACCTGGTGAATCCGCCGCTCCATCAACTCAGTCAAATTGTACTCTTGCGGCACTGCACAAAACTAGTTGTCAGCAGTGACAGTAGACAAACAAAACAAAACAACTTAAGGCAAGAGCACGGTACCTATTCTCTGGAAGCTCCCCGGGACCCGGAAAGGATGCCCGTGCCACTCCTGCCACTGCCCCCCAACAAAGAAACACTTGCGCCTCCAGGTTTCACTTGTTGAGGTGGGCAAGTCTTTCCACCAACACTTTGAACTTCCCCCGTGACTTCATCGTCATGCAGCCCCGGCTGCCCTTCTTTAAGCACCACCTCATATGCCAGCACGCATTGAACTCGTCATAATTTGGGAACTCTTGCTTTAGCAGGCGAAATAACACGCCCGTTCCCAGTATTTGCTTCAGCATATTAGGGGTAACCTGCCTCGGGGCGACATGCAGACACGCTAAGGTGTATTGCACAAACGGGGGCAGCGGGAACATCAATCCGCACTTTAGTTGGTACTCGTATACCAAAGTAAAGTTGCCCGGGGGATCCCAAAACATCACCCCCCCGGCCAAGCAGCCGCAACAAGACCTCATCCGGAATGCTCCAATTTTGGCGAAGCACTTCAAGCTCCGACGAAGTCAAACTCTCGCCAGGGGGTTCCCAAAATGAATCATCCTCCTCACGAGATGTCGCCATGATCAACTCCTCTACCTCCTGCAATAGAGGGTCACACGAGGACACATGAGACCCGACATCCATCACAGGAATGCCTTCCCCCAAGTCAAGGGCAATCTCCGCCATAAGGTTAGCCAATCCCTCCTCCATCCGGTGCAAAGTGTCTGAATCGGCACTAAGCGAACTAGAGATCTCCACGATCTCTTCGCTGGACACCCACACCGGATCTGCCATACCCCGCTACCTTAACCCTAACCAACCCGACAACAAAGCTCTCACCCTAGAAATCCTACCAACACCACAAACATGTGAACAATCCCACACCCCAAATAACCCGAAACAACGCCGCCGCCACATATAAAATCAAAGACAGAGGAAGCGACGAATTCATACCTGGAAATAGCAGGTTTGCGTAGTGGCAGTGAAGCTGATTACAATCAGCTGAGCGCTCGCATCCAATCGATTGAGGATGAAATTGAACATTTCCCAGTCTGAAACTTGTAGAATAGCCGAAACCCTAAAACACAAATCGCGCCTCCACAGTTTCCAGTTTCAAAACACGAACTCCCCCCTTCAGTTCTCTCCAACCCTATTTATAGGCATTCTCCTGGACCCCACAAAAATGAACGGTCAGGGAAAAGCCACGTCACCTTTGGCCACTTAAAAAAAAAAGGACGACAGTCCCCAATCAAGCACGGACTGACTTGCCACTTCGTGACAGTCCTCAATCAAGCGCGGACTAACTCACCACTTCGCGACAGTCCCCAATCAAGCGCGGACTGACTCGCCAAGGCAACGGCCCTCAACGCTCAATAGCGAGTCTCCCCAATCAAGCGGGGACTGACTCGCCACGCAGCGGCCGTAACGCCACATAGCAACAGTCCCCAACCAAGCACGGACTGACTTGCCACTTCGCGACAGTCCCCAACCAAGCGCGGACTGACTCGCCACTTCGCGACAGTCCCCAACCAAGCGCGGATTGACTCGCCACATAGCAACAGTCCCCAACCAAGCGCGGACTGACTTGCCACTTCGTGACAGTCCCCAACCAAGCGCGGACTGACTCGCCACATAGCAACAGTCCCCAACCAAGTGCGGACTGACTTTCCACTTCGCGACAGTCCCCAACCAAGCGCGGACTGACTCGCCACCTAGCAACAGTCCCCAACCAAGCGCGGACTGACTTGCCACTTCGCGACAGTCCCCAACCAAGCGCGGACTGACTCGCCACATAGCAACAGTCCCCAACCAAGCGCGGACTGACTTGCCACCTCGCGACAGTCCCCAATCAAGCACGGACTGACTCGCCACTTCACGACAGTCCCCAATCAAGCGCGGACTAACTCGCCAAGGCAACGGCCCGCAACGCTCAATGGCGAGTCTCCCCAATCAAGCGCGGACTGACTCGCCACGGCAGCAGCAAACATTTCTTCTCGCCAACCTGTTTTCGGAACATCACCCCCGTCACCTCGCGACTCTCGCGTGGGGACTTGAGGACTCGGCACCATGCCTCCCGCACCCGGGTAAAACCTATTCTCAGCATCTCTAGAATAACTCCCCACCCAAGAACTCTCTCGGACTGGGGACTTGGGGACTTGTTAGTACATAGCCAAAATACTTGGCTAAGCCGAGAATAAGGTACAATTACCCGGTCGAGATAGCCCTGGTGAGCCCTTCACAGACATCCAAAGAATGAAGGGCCGGTAACAAAACGCTTGCCAAAGTCACTCTAGCGGCAAAATACCCCCAAAAGGGGAGACACTCTAAAGGATGGCAAGAAGTCCCACATTGGAGACTAAGGCAAAGGTACCCATACTTGGCCTATAAAACAAGCTCAACCTATCATAAAAGGTACACACTCACATATACTCTCTCTCTTTCATTCCTCTACCCGTACAAGTGCTCAAAGCTAACTTAAGCATCTGAGAGTCGAAGACTGGGCCACCCCAGTCCCGACCCCGTGACGCTGTCATTTGTGCAGGTACCAGGTGGAAGACCCCAAGAATTTTACTTCGCTCCGCCCCGCGACCTCTTCCCGACTCGGGACGTAGCAGGTAGAAACAACTACATAAGTCACTCCTAGCTAGGAAAAGAGCTAACTACCCGGCACATTACGCGGTGCTTGAGCATCTACAACAGTAAAAAATTTAGCTAAATTTGTCAATAGTTAAATTTAAATCTACAAGATTTGAACTTTCGCTCCAGTAGTTTAACTAAACGTACTAAAACTTAGCCACGTAGGTGTTTAGGTTTTTGATATCTTCTCTCTTCATTATTGACAAATTTGTCAATTCTATCAATTAATTTCTAAATTTATCAACTCTTTCAGATATCATGTTTGACATCATATTTAGCTTAAAAATTGACAAATTTTAACTTTTTTATGAAATAACAAGATGCTCCCCTCCACCTCGATCATAACACAAGAGCTAAGGGGTCGAGTTTCATTTAAGCATTCTCCAAATAGTAATTTAATGGTTACACTATCATGATCCGCACTATGCATACGGATAATACGGCATATGTCAATCAAGTCTAGATAGGTACACCCATCTCATTCTTAGGTTACCAATTTTCCTCTCTCCGGAAAAGAGAGATTGCAATTCTAAGCTACAACGTACCTTATCGAAATCGATTCGAAAAAGAATCATACGTGCATGCAACTGTTAGCTGTTGATGAACTAGACGAGTACTACTAGCTAGTTTTTTCATTGCCAAATTTGTAACCCATGCGAAGTTGCAGCCTCCTTGAAATCTGCAGTACAATATTGGCCTCATCAATACTGTGATGCTAGTAAGAAGTGCCCAGCCTTTCCAGTTTGGATAGAACTCATCAAATGAGATACGAGATGGAATCGAGTTTGGTAATTGCTCGATCAGTTCCAAAGAGGAAAAAGAAGAAAGATGAAATCTATGGACATTTGGTGAAAAAAGGAAAACTGAACTCGAGTCGATGATGATGATGATGGAGAAAACTAAGCCATGCCAAACTCCCTACCAAACACAAACCAATAAATTTGGAATTGGGGTATTGGTAGGTTTCTGTCTCCACTGACATTTTTGCTGTGTTGCTGTTTGGATATAAAAGAAAAAACGAGTACGAGCAAATGAAATTGCATGCAAGGAGATAGCAAAGACCATAAGTTGTAATTTGCTGAATTGCATGGAAAAGTAATTCTAAAGTTTGCTTAGTTTTATTTTAGATATTACCTTTTTTGAGAAAGTGTAGTCAACTTGGAATATATCTAACAAAAAAAAAACATATAGACCAGCTGATTAGGAGCCAAGATAGAGAGTAAGTTTAATAACATATCACATATAGCTAGGCTAATAAAGAAAGAAATTTGAATGTTTTAAATAATTAATTTATAAATTAAAATTAAGCCACTAAATAAGGTTGCTTTAAGATGTGAAGTGAGGTAGCTATATAGCCCACCATAACCCATGTATGAATGACTTTGGTAAAATGATATCTACTTCCCTCATTAGCAACTTCATTTGGTAACAAATCAGTTTATGTGGTAATTGATCCTACATTCTTAACTTCCAAAATCAAAACAAAACGTGCTGCTTTCGTGCCCTGCCTCTTCCCTCACCAACCCCCCAGCCCTTTTCTCATTGACAAGTAAAACCCCGCGTTTTTGAACCCCACCTAATATACCATTTTCCACGTGTCACCCCAATCCTCCGTCCATTCCCTTCACGATCCAACGGCCACGTGCGGCTTTCAACTAACCCATCGGCCTACCCACCCCCGCACTCCCTCCGGCCTATATAAACACTCCCGTTCTTGTTCAACAACTCAGGAAAGATTTTCACTCTCTCCTTTGATCACTACACCCATCTGAAAATCTCTCCGCCCTCCTCCTCCTACTGGAAACCATAAAAAAAACAAAAAAAACTCGGCCGGCATTTCCGTCGCCCTAGCGCTTTCTTCACCTTCAGGCAATCTATACTTGGCTGGTACGGTGTTGGTTATTTATCGTTAGCACATATACACCTATCGTCATGGCGCTTAACGGAAACGGAAACTGCAACGGGGCGGCAGCGGTGGACTCATTTTGCCAAGGAGGAGGACTACTACATGACCCGTTGAACTGGAACTTGGCGGCGGAGGGGTTGAAAGGGAGCCACCTGGACGAGCTCAAGAGAATGGTGAATGACTACCGGAAGCCGGTTGTGATGCTGGGAGGGGAGAGCCTGACTGTAGGGCAGGTGGCGGCGATTGCCAACCACGACAGTGGCGTGCGCGTGGAGCTTTCTGAGGAGAAGCGGGCTGGGGTGAAGGCCAGCAGTGACTGGGTGATGGATTCAATGGGGAAGGGTACAGACAGTTACGGTGTCACCACAGGGTTCGGTGCTACCTCCCACCGGAGAACCAAAAACGGTGGAGCTCTCCAGAAAGAACTCATCAGGTAAAATTTGTTTTTTAACCGTCTTATGTTTTTAAGTAATTAATATCCTGGCTATGGTAACTTAGTTAAACGTAAAAAAAGTGGTCCGACTTCGGTTACGACCGGTTATTAAAATTCCGTTTGGTAAATTGGGATATTCTGTTGACCAAAATTGTCTCACAAGTTATGTAATTATTCCTCGTTTTTTTTTTTTGAAGAAATTATTCCTCGATGTTACATGTAGCTAGGGTGTTACACTAATATCATTCAAGTGGAATATACATTTCTATTTTTCTTTGTAACTAACCATTAAAATTAATTTTTATAGATAGTATTATATGTTTATTTTGTTAGATATTTTTCTTAAAAAATAGAAACTAGGGAAATTAAAATTAACAATGAAACTACTATATTCATTTTTTGTAGTAAAAACAAAAATCTTATGACTGCCGGAATTGCCTATTTTGTTTTTTTCCATGTTTTGAAGTGGTCAAAATATTTAAGAAACATGTCAAACAGAAAAAAAAAAAAGAAGAAGAAGAAGGAAAATTTAAATTTTGGATAAAACATGTTCATACAAATACAAATCAAGGTACAAAATATTTAGCAAAATTCCAAAAATACTTGATCATTTTCCATAAGGCAGCAGCACGTGCATAACAGGCAATGCACGTGGGTTAAAGGAGGTGCACATCACAATCTGGTCCAAATATGAATCAAACCCATTACTGTATTGGATCAAACAACAATACAAAATTATTTTATGTATGAATTTTTGAATTTTGGTTGATTTGGTACTTGTGACTCAAGCTAACATGTTTGTCATTCATTTTTTGGTTGCAACAGATTCTTGAATGCCGGAATCTTTGGCAGCAGCTTAGACTCTAATCACAAATTGCCTCACACCGCGACAAGGGCAGCGATGCTAGTAAGGATCAACACCCTCCTTCAGGGTTACTCGGGGATTAGGTTCGAAATCTTGGAAGCCATTACCAAATTCCTCAATGGTAACATCACCCCATGCCTGCCACTTCGGGGCACGATCTCGTCTTCGGGTGACTTGGTTCCCCTTTCGTACATTGCCGGGCTTTTGATCGGCAGGCCCAATTCAAAGTCCATTGGGCCTAACGGAGAGACCCTAACCCCGGCTGAGGCGTTTAAGTTGGCCGGAATTGAGGGTGATTTCTTTGAATTGCAACCCAAGGAAGGACTTGCTTTGGTGAATGGTACTGCTGTTGGGTCTGGTATGGCTTCTGTGGTGCTGTTTGATGCTAACACTCTAGCTGTTCTTTCCGAGATCATGTCAGCGATTTTCGCTGAAGTTATGCAAGGAAAGCCGGAGTTTACAGACCACTTGACACATAAACTGAAGCACCACCCTGGCCAGATTGAAGCTGCAGCCATAATGGAGCACATTCTTGATGGAAGCTCATATGTGAAAGAAGCGAAGAAGGTTCATGAAATGGACCCTCTTCAGAAGCCTAAGCAAGACAGATATGCTCTAAGAACCTCCCCACAATGGCTAGGCCCCTTGATTGAGGTGATCAGATCATCAACCAAAATGATTGAGAGGGAGATCAACTCTGTCAACGACAATCCATTGATCGATGTCTCAAGGAACAAGGCCTTACATGGTGGAAACTTCCAAGGAACCCCAATTGGTACTGCCATGGACAACACCAGACTCGCCCTTGCCTCCATTGGAAAACTCATATTCGCACAATTTTCTGAGCTTGTCAATGACTTCTACAACAATGGCTTGCCTTCCAACCTCTCAGGTGGTAGCAACCCAAGTTTGGACTACGGCTTCAAAGGTGCAGAAATCGCAATGGCATCATACTGCTCCGAGCTTCAGTTCCTAGCCAACCCTGTGACCAACCATGTCCAAAGTGCTGAGCAACACAACCAAGATGTCAACTCCTTGGGACTGATCTCCTCTAGAAAAACATCTGAGGCTGTCGACATTTTGAAGCTAATGTCATCAACATTCCTAGTTGCATTGTGCCAAGCTGTTGATCTTAGGCATGTGGAAGAGAACTTGAAGAGCGTTGTCAAGAACACTGTAAGTAATGTGGCCAGGAGGACTCTCACCGTTGCCCCTAACGGTGAGCTTCACCCCTCTCGATTCTCAGAGAAACACCTGCTCTCAGTCGTGGACCGCGAGTACCTTTTCTCCTACATTGACGACCCCTGCCTTGCTACCTATCCATTGATGCAAAAACTGAGGGCAGAGCTAGTAGAACATGCCTTGAATAATGGTGACAAAGAGAAGAGCACAAACACCTCCATCTTCCTCAAGATTGCTGCTTTTGAAGAGGAACTGAAGAGTGTCTTGCCTAAAGAAGTCGACAATGCTAGGATGGAAATTGAGAATGGGAAAGCAGAAATTGCAAACAGGATCAAGGAATGCAGGTCTTATCCATTGTACAGGTTTGTGAGGGAGGAATTGGGGACTAGTTTATTGACTGGTGAGAAGATCAGGTCACCTGGAGAAGAATGTGACAAGGTGTTCAACGCAATCTGCGCTGGGAAGCTGATTGATCCTCTGCTGGAGTGTCTGAAGGGGTGGAATGGTGCCCCCCTGCCCATATCTTAGAGTACTGCTTTTGCTGAAATTCGTTTGATTGAATTTTAATGTTCTAATGGTGTCTATACAAGGCTAAAAGCCTTGAACCTCAAGTAAAGAGTCTTCTGTTTTCTTTTTTCCATATATATTTTTTAATTTCTTTTCTTACTTTATCGCCTATAATGGCGTCCTTGTAAAAGTTGATCTTCAACAAATTCACAGAAAGTGTATTATAGGCGAAGGCACAAATGTGTATTTACCCAGTAAAAAGAATAGAAGTGTTTTATTACTAAACTCTCTCTAACTCTATAGTTGTGATAACTCAAGAACCCTCTATAGGAATGCATTATCCAAAATAAATAAATAAATAAGAACCCTCAATCTCTATTGCTGCACATAAAATTCAGTAACTGCATAATTGTTCTTACTGATAAGACCAAGTCTCGGAAGATTCACCTCACTCAGAACTTGGTCAATGAAAATCGATATCTCGATATTATCTCAAGAAGAACATGAAACATACAAGAAAACAAGGGAAAAACTGTTACATGGAAACTGAGAGATTCATCTCCCCATTTTGCCTTGTCAAGTGTGAAATGATATGAAAGTGTGGCCTATCTTTTATAAACTAATTAAGTCCAATTGTTGTGGGAAAAAAAGTTGGATTTTGATGATTTTAGCCGGATGGAAATGCCAATTGCCAAAAACATTACTATCAATCAGACTGTGAGAGTGTTTCTCAATACTCTTTGGTAGGTGATCACTGTCAACTATCTTGAAGGGTGAGGCAAGTGCACCAATCCAATTCAAGATGGAAGAGGTTTTGGCTTAGCCTGTGAATGGTTGTTTCTTAATTCTTACCCAAGCTACTGAAGTAGTGGACGTATGGACCTTGTTAAGGGTTGCAAACTAGCTGTTGACATTCTAAGGTTTTTAATCAGATTAAGTGTAGAGCAATGGAGGTGGTACCATAGTCTAAACTCCTCATAGGCTTAGTTTGTGCAATGGTTCAGCCTTTGAATAAACTTACCTTGCTTGATGAATAAACTTACCTACTGTTCTTCAAAAAAAAAAAAAAAAAAAAAACTTACCTACTGAACTATGATTAAACAAAGAAGAAGATGAAGGATCTTGGTGGTAGGTGAAGGTGATTTGGTTAAGGTCTCAATCAAGAAGAACCCACAATCGATCAGTACAATAGCTGCTAGTGTTAGGCGGGAAATGATGGATTTCTTATACTAAGAGGTGGAAATGGTCTAGAGCAGCAAAAAGATAAGAGGTTTTAAAAGTTCTTCACGAACAACTAACAAATAAATACAGTAGAGAATTGGTTCAAATAACATAAAACAAAAGGATTCAAACCTAGAATAACAATAAACAATAGGAAATTGAAGAGCAGAGAATCGAGATAGAGATAGATAATGAAACCTGGTTTGGGGGCATGCGATTTGTGGACGGCAAATGGCAAAGATGAGGCTTGATGGGAATCATAGGATTGATTGTTTGAGAATAATTGAGATGATTTATTGAAGTAACACGGCAAGACTTCTTAGGGTTTTGGTTACTACAATGTGCTCAAAACATCAATACTTCTTTGTTGTGAGGTTCAAATGTTTGGAACTACTGGGAGTGTTTTATTTAGTTTTTTTTTTTATCTGTGTGACTGTGCATGACATGCATTGTTTGGTTTGGAGGCCTAATTGAAGTGATTGAATTGGTTTGTTGGCAGATATGACATCAAGCCGAACAATGCTATTCTTTCTGAGGACAAGCACCTGCCCATGTAATTTTACTTCACCCTATGTTTTTTGTTACTTTTTCTCTTTGCTTATTGGCAAAGGTGCAAGTCTTAAGATGTTAAATTGAAATAGAGATTCGAGTTTTGTGAGAGGTTAATTTGATTATGAGATCATATTTCACTTTACGGCATTTACAACTTTGTAAAGTATTGCACTTTTCGGATACAATCTCATGGTTATCGGATGGTTTTTGAAGGTATGACGAATGGGCTGCCAAGGGCAACGTAGAATACATTGCTGGAGGTAATGTGACAGTTTCTTCTTTTGGCTATGTCATGTCTTTTTCATGTTTGCAAAAGTTTCCATGAAGCCTGTTTTCCTTTGTAAGATGTTTGACTAATGGACTATATATTCATTGTTCTATCTTTTAGGTGCTACTCAAAATTCAATCAAAGTTGCCCAGGTTGGTTAATAGTTTTATCACAGAATTTTTGTATTTCTAATAGTTTTATCAGAACTGGATTCTTATTGTAGTCTAGGACCAAAGGAAGCTTCAAATTTATGACCATAGGATGGACTAGTTAAGTCTTAGTCGAGGGGTTGATTCTGCTTTGCACAGATGGTTGGTCTGATTTGGGTTTATTGTTATTCTAGTTGAGAAAATAATAGTTTTTTTCCTGCATCAAATGGAGCAATTGCCTCTTCTTCACATTAACTCCATAATCAGTTCTGCTTTCATGAAAATGCGTAATTACCTTGCCTTTAAACAGGGTAAGTAATAAGCTAGAGTTTCTTGCACTTAATACAACTTATCTAGACTCTTGAGAGAGATCAGATCATCCGATATAGATTAACTTAGGAGCAATACAATAGCTCAGTCACACAATGTACAAGCAAAATGCAGATTTATATGGATGCAGACTTATATTGCCTTTGAAGAACAAGCGCCTCATAGAAAATGAACACCTTAGATCTATCACTTCTGAGCTAATGCACTGAAGAACACTGAGGAACATGTACTCGCTGCAAGGAATGCAGAGTTTTGGCGAGTTGGTGGCAAACTGAAACACTTCCTCAGCCTGATCAAGCAATGCCTGGAACAAAGGATGGTTGAGTAAGGTAACCTTGATCACAAATCTCCTGCACTCTTCACCAACATAGACCACTAGGTGACCCTTTGGGACATCTTTGGGGATATTATAGATGTCCTCTTCGGAATGCAAACAGAACCACTTAATATCTCTACTGAAAACATGATCCCAGGTTACATACTTTAGTACTCTACCAGCTTTTCTGCACCTACTATAGCATTCTCTGAGAGACTTGCTCTTCATGATCAACATCATCAACATTGAGAGAGAGAGAGAGAGAGAGAGAGAGAAAGAGAGGGTGTTTGTTTAGTTTAAGTGTACATATTTGAGAGACAACAACTAATTTTTCTAAAATGTATAGCAGCTACAGTGTGGGAGAGGCTGAATAAATGAATCAAAGAAAAGCAAGATATGGGATATTTTGTCATGTAATTACTATTTAGGAGCAAGCTCACTCTTTTGGGAATCAAGAGAACCCTCTATGCATGTGACTAATAAGAAAATCAACAAAAGAGGGGTGTGGGCTTGAACAGGTTGGGAAGTACAAAAAGGACGTTGGTGAAATATAAATTTTATGTTATCTGAAGTGCAATTTGTTGTAAACAAATCCGTAGCTATATGTCTGTGCATACATATATGGATTATTCTGCCCCAGTTGAAACAGAAAAGGATAGAGTAATGGAGAGGAATTAGAGGATACTTCTCATTAGTGTTACAACAACATTATGTCTTAATTTCTCACTCAGATAGACCTTATGTGTGTAGATAGCAATAATGAAATGAGTGGAAAGGATCCCAAGCTAAGAAACCCAGAAATTAGTGTAGGGGTTTCAGAAGCTATAAGAACAATGTGAATCCTCGGCTTACATATGCAGCAGCGTAGTTGTGCCATTTTGATGGAGCAAATCTTTATCTTTATGACTTGGTACTTGTAGAACAGTGAAAGCTTGATGAACAACCTTTGTGATCAAAACACAACAATAGTCTAGTTGGTGTGTTTCTTAAACAATGAAGCTAGCACACAGTTTTGAGTCAAAGACAGAAGGGTTTCCCTGGTAAGTAGGTATCAAGTATATAAGATCCTCAACATGACACATCGTTCAAAATAGAGGCTAACAGATCTGAAAACTTGGACTCATGTCGATTGTTCCCTCTCCCTCTTCCTGCACCCACAGAAAAGAGAAGAGAGAGAGAGAGAGAGAGAGAGAGAGAGAGAGAGAGAGAGAGAGAGTTCCCTGATGGAATGGTCGGAGAGGTTGAAAGGCCCCCTTCACATGATGATGTTGAGTCAGGTTGCAATATATTGCATTATCCTTTTATCCTTGGTCTGCAGAGTTACAGATTCACAGGGGTACTTGCACAAACCAGTCAGAGGAAGGAGAGGGAAAAGGTTACATCTTATATGTAGTATAGTTCCCGTTTTCTGCTGCATTTCCTAACAATCATAAAAAATAAACAAGCTGATCAGTGAAGCAAACTAGACCATGGACTATGGGATTAGCGTGATCTATTCTTACTTAGATATATCAAGGAAAGATTGTAAGATTAGGGTGATCAATTCTTTCTCAAGAACTCTATGACTACGAGGTGTTCTTCATCCTACATGCATGATACTTGAATTGGTAAATGAATGTGATTCGGCATTATAAACAAAGTGCAAATAGCTTTTATAGACCATGTGCCCTGTATAACTCCATTCTATTTTATCTGAAAATTATTTGCAGCTGGTGATAGAGAAGCTTAGAAATCAATCATATGAATTGAGATATTGGAGAACATTAATAGAAGTAAAAGAGAATATAGTTATGTTTCTACTATAACCACTAGCTACCAAAGGAACACCATTTGATAACCAAATAGTGGCTATGCTTGAAATTTTGATTGGGGTGGGTTTGACTGTGGCTGAGTTTTGTCTTGCTAATAGTTAAATGCTGACATAGAATCTTAACAAAGGGGCCTAAAGTGTGGTTTTTGACTTCTTGAAATGATTAATTTAGCCTAGTCATGAAGTCAAAATTAATGTCTAGATTTACAAATTGTTAACAAATAAGTATGACTGAAGAAAATTAGGTGGTTAATTTTTAAAATTGAGAGAATAAGGACTGAAATAAAGTTACTCTCAAACCTTAAAGAAGTAAATTTAATCTCATTTTTTACAACTCATACTGGTATAAGTATTTTCGAGTAATGATGGCCGAATAATTTTTTGGGATATCATTTGCTTCCCACCATATGTAGTAGTATATATAACAGAAATCCTAGCAAATTTTCTGCTTTTCATTAAATGATGTAGCTTTTTGGCCACGATCCTCTCATTAGGGAGTAGAGAGATGGTAACAGTCAATGCTTCTAGAGATGCAGGGCGTGCCACCGTGCGGACGCGGAAAGTAGTAGGGTTGTTGTTGTAGTGCGTTGACTTGTACTTCTAATCAAATGATAGTAAGGCTCCGGTGCCACCTCGCGGACGAGGATATACAGTAGCTTCTCCGCCACCAATATCGATACTCGCGATTGTAACGAGCAGAGCAACCAAAGGAAAGGAAAACTAGTTCGCAAGGGAACTCCGGGGAGCTTGAAAGGAAAAAGGGTTGCTAAGGCGAGGAAGCGCTTAGAACTAGGGTTTTGAGAGACTCGAAAGTTTGTTTGTATTGAATTGTTTGTATTTTGTTATGTGTCTTTTTTCTGTAAATCCTAGAGCCATTTATATAATGGAGCTCGACTTATGGTAGAAGAAAGATAATTATAGAACCCAAGTCGGACTCTACAACAAATAGCACAAGGACACTGTTTCATCCGTGCAGACCAACCATCTTGTGACACATGCCCAGTTCACACATTCCATTTAGTATAAGTTACTGTTTCAGGCACGTCGCTCAACTGTAGAGTCCTATACGAATTGGAATTAGGAACATCCTTATCATGCGGGGTGCCACACTCCTTGTAGAAAACTAATCTTGCGCGGGCCGCAGACTCAAACCATCCCGCGAGCTCCTAAAGCTTGTCTCCATCTCATGAGCTATTATAGCTCGCGAGCCTTAAAAAAGTTTTTTTTATATTAAAAGGACCACATGGATTGGCCCGAAGCATGTCAAAGATTGGTGAAAGTCTTCAACGATTAATGTAGTGCGCAAGGACTCCGCCTGTGGCTTCTTTTTGAAGTCTCCTACGCGAACTAGTTCGCTAGCTCGCCTTGATGTTGCGAAGTCTCCTACGTGGACTAGTTCGCCAGCTCGCCTTGATGTACTTAGTCTCGCCTAGGACTTTTGGCAAAGTACTATTGCGCCTCGCCTACACGCGAAGTCATTCCGCTTGCGAGATCATTAAGTGTGTGAGTTCCCTACTCCATGCGAAGTTATTCCGCACGAGTTATGTGTTTTGCGTGAAGTATACTAAATGCGCGAGATCTGTACTCCACACGCAGACTTTGTAATTCAGCTCGCGTGGTCTTACTAGCGGGCCATTATTTGTAAACTTAAAGAACTTGGGCTCGCCGGTATGACATGGACCAAAAATTTAATTAATATTCACATAGACATTTACTGTCTAATAAAATATTAATTTAGGTGTAAACATTGCCCATCAGACTCGAAGTCATGAATGTCAACAATGACTGAAGAGGTTTATGTTCATGCTGCTCCAAAGCCACTGGTATTGGCTCGGGTCATAAGATGAGTGTGAGTAGACAAACTTGTAAATAGACCTTGAAACTCAAGCACCCAACAAGGCATTGTAGCGAAGTTATTGTACGGCTCGCCTAGTACCATATTAAATGATAAACTTGACATAACGAGGCATCTTGTGATAAACATGGAATGACAATGACCATGTACTTCGTTGCCCCCCTTGCGCGAACCAAAGAGAAACAAACAAAAGGGTCGGCGATCAGCCGCACAAAGGTGGCGAACCAACTTTACTTTGAAAATTTGGTCATGTACTTCGCTGCCCCCAAGTGCGAACCAAACAACAGGATTGGGGAACGGCCGCAAAAAGATGGCAAACCAATTTTGAAAACTTAAAGAACTTGAGCTCGCCGGTATGACATAGACCAAAAATTTAATTAATATTCACATAGACATTACTGTCTAGTAAAATATTAATTTGAGCGTAAACAATAGCATTACTACATATGTTGCCGCGTAAGGTGAGATCGATGCAAATGGAAGAAAACAACTAGACTCATGACATTTATGAACCATTCAAAACAAACGCTTTTTTGGTTTTTCATAATAGTAATAGTATGTAATTGCGTAATAATATAATAATAGAAAAAATAAAAGATAACCAAACAAGAACAAACAAACAGAAATAATGTTGAGGTTACCATTATTACAAGTGAGGACTCTAAATTTATGACCCTCGTAAGAAATTTTGTAGGCCTCCAATTATATAGAATGTATAATCTCAACCTCATGTTTCCTGGTTCACCATAATTTGCTCCAAACCGTAAGAATCCGAAACTAAATTCTAAACCACAACGCCTTTAAATTCTTTGCATGTAGCTAATTCATTCTATCAACAACACCTCAATTAGTTTGATAGAAGATCATCAAGAACCCTTCCTCGCAAGTTAACATTAAAGCAAGAATAGCTAGTCATCAAAAGATCAATATGATGGCCTATAAAACTGTCGTTCAGGTGAAGCTTTTGACAATGATCTGGGTGATAGTTCTTATCGGATGCACGAATAACATGCTTGTGACTGAATCACTCTCAGATTGTGCTAAGCCATGCATGCCGGTGTGTCTGAAAGAAGAAGGTGCAACTTATCATATATGCGAGATTGCTTGTGAAAATTATTGCAACCAGATCAGTGGAACAGGTAAACGGTGACCTAACTACATTGTAAATATAGGGATATTGCAGTAAGTACCTCCATCATTTGCAATTCTCGATTTGTTTGTGAATAATGTAACTGGCTACTAGAAATTGTGATTACCAGCGAGGTAGCTGGTTGGTTTCGTTGTAGTTGTAACTTGTAAGAGATGCAAATCATGGAGATGGTTAAATTTTCTAGGAGTTTCCTATTAATAAGATTTATACAATTTTTAGTCGATATTCTTGATTATTGGTTTTAATTTTCCAAGTAAATGTTGAAAACGATGATCTTTTTTTCTTTTTTTTTAAACAGAGCTACATATAGCTAGCCTCTCTTAACAACAGGAGTTTTTTTTTTTTTTTTTTTCGATTGAATGAATTGAATCAACAACCAAGACTATTCATGGCTGCTCTTGTGTTTGCTTATCCACCTATTTCTTGAAAACCACAAGGTTTATGGTTGGTACCAAAGTGACCCAGTCAATTCAGTAACAATGTGTGAGAAAATTTATGGTGTATGGTTGTAACCATTGTAACCTTAGTTCTTGGTTATGGGTAAATAAAACAATACAAACTACCGCTCATCCGCTCATCCGCACATACCATTTCATAACCGGCTTCTACTCGATCTTTAATGTCTAATCTAGATTCTACTAGTAAAATCATTGTCGGATGAGCATAAACTTCGAAATGAAGCTTGCTTGATAAACTAACAAGAATCTAAAAAGATCAATGGAACACTAGTATCCTTTATCATCATCAACATCATATCCAGCGATTGTTTTCAAGCTATGGATAAAATCTTTGTGGGGTCCACAAACAGCTCCCTCCCCCATCGTTATCTGCAAAAATAAGAAGAAGAAAACTATTCCCTCCTCCTGTGTGTAATCTACACCTTGATGATATCATTATGGTACCACCACCACGGCACCACCCTCCTAAACAGAGCACACATATGCATCCCATTCTATTCCTTTAAAATTTAACCACCACCTCCCTACTCTAACTTGCATACGTACGCCCACACTTGATCTCATCTCAAATTCCCTCTACCCGCAATACTCAACTCCCCAATTCGTACGGTCACAAAAGCACCCACACCTTTCTCCCTGTCAGATTGGCATAACCCTCTTCTTCTTCTTCCTCACTAAAGCTCAGACCTTTATCTACTGGGAAGCAATGTTTCACTAAACCTAGACAAACCCAGATAGAAAGTTCATTACTTTGTGTATTTTGGGACTTGGTTTTTTTGAAGGCTTAAAGTTCAACCAGGGTTGACTCCATTTCCAGGTTCTAATTGCTTGGTTTCTTAAAAATTTCAACTTGCATGTGTTTTTTGTGGTATCAATTTCAATGCTTTATGGATGTTCAATTATATGAAAGTAAGATACCCATGTTGAAATTTTCCCCAAATTGTTGCATTTCTAGGGTTTTTGGAGATACTGGATTGATTGAGTACCAATGTGCAATTAAAGCTTGGATCTTGTTAAATGGGTGATGTGAAGATACCAAATTGGATAGAAGGGTTGCCATTGGCGCCTGAGTTTTATCCAACACATACTGAATTCGCAGACCCGATTTCTTATATATCGAAAATTGAGAAGGAAGCTAGTGAATTTGGTATTTGTAAGATTATCCCACCATTGCCAAGACCTTCGAAGAGATATGTTTTTAGTAACTTGAATAAGTCACTTGCTAGGCGGCCCGAATTGGGTTGTGATTTGGTCCCTGGGAGTGATGGTGCTGTGACGAAAATGGGTGCTGGTGATGGTAGTAATGATGGGGAGGTTAGGGCAGTTTTTACTACTAGGCACCAAGAACTGGGGCAGAGTGTTAAAAAAGGGAAAGAGCCGACTGTTCAGGATCCGACATCATCTGGTGTTGCTAAGCAAGTGTGGCAGAGTGGGGAAGTTTATACTTTAGAGCAGTTTGAGTCCAAGGCCAGGACTTTTGCAAGGAGCATTTTAGGTACAATTAGAGATGTTTCTCCATTAGTTATAGAGGCCATGTTTTGGAAGGCAGCGTCTGAGAAGCCGATATACATTGAGTATGCCAATGATGTGCCTGGGTCAGCTTTTGAGGAACCGGAAGGTGTGTTGTTCTATTCACGTAGGCGGAGGAGGAAGAGGAATTCCTACCACAGAAGTGGACCAAACTCATATAGCAAGAAAAGTGAAGTGGTTAGAAATTGTGAGAAAAACTCTCAAAATGGTGAAGTTGAGGAAGCTACCCCTAAAAATGTTTCTCCTACATGCTTAGAGGTACCAAAATCATCTGCTTCTCCGGGAATAGTGTCAACAGATGAGACTTCTCAATCTTCTAGGGAAAGAAGTCAAAATTCTTCTTGTGATATGGAAGGTACTGCTGGTTGGAAGCTTTCAAACAGTCCATGGAACTTGCAAGTCATTGCACGCTCACCTGGTTCACTTACTCGTTTCATGCCGGATGATATCCCAGGTGTTACTTCTCCTATGGTTTATATTGGCATGTTGTTCAGCTGGTTTGCTTGGCATGTTGAAGATCATGAGCTTCACAGCATGAATTTTCTGCACAATGGATCTGCAAAGACTTGGTATTCTGTTCCCGGAAATTATGCATTTGCTTTTGAGGAACTTATTCGTACTGAGGCATATGGTGGTACTGCCGACCGTCTAGGTATGTGGAATTTTATATGTTTCATTGTTTGGTAGACCCTTCTCAGCATTTAAGTGGTTCAAAAGTCCTAGGAACAATAAAGTTCTCCCATTTTCTTTGTGAAAATTTTATTGGTAATGCTGTCAAAATGTTTTTCCAAGTTTCCCATGCCTGGTTTCACTATGATTGTTCCAGTTGTTAATGGTAGTACTAACATGTTCAGGATGGTAAAACCGTACAAGTAATTATTCACTGTTATTTTTCTTTAAATTCTGTTCTGATATTTTTTTCATTTTGAAATTGATGGAGTTATACTTCTATAGCCTTTTTGTAACTCAGGTCCAGTTTCTTTTCTTGGCAGCTGCTCTCTCACTATTGGGTAACAAAACAACTTTAATGTCACCTGAAGTAGTTATCGCGTCCAGAATTCCATGTTGCAGGTACTCTTTTTCTTTCCTTTGTTTTAGTTCTGTGATACATCATAATGTCAAATCAGTTGATGATTCTTTTTATAGGCTATGATTGAAGTTGTATGGATTTGATGTGGTAAACCACGTCTCGTTTTGTCTTGTTGCTGTTTGTCTTGATGTTCCTCTCTTGTTTGTTCTTTAGGTTGATACAGAATCCTGGTGAATTTGTTGTGACTTTTCCAAGGGCTTACCATGTAGGATTCAGTCACGGTAATTGCTTTAGTTTTTATGCAGACTGAATTGCAGTGTACTTTTGGTTTACATTTAACATTTACCCCTATGTATATTGTGTTTACTTTCTTAAATGTGTAACCTGGCATTTGTGGCACAAAAATGCATTGGCAACTAAATTTGGGATTTTGGATATATACATTAATAAATTATAGAAAAATCAAGAAGAGTAGATCCTGAAGGATTTAATTTCTTAATGAATAAGTAGACTTTGAGAGTGAACCTGATCTTGGGTGTGCATAATGGGATTGGGAGGAAATCCAAACGTGATCAGAGGTTTAACATATCTCGGCAAATGTTAGATGGATTTGTTGTTTATAACTATATGAAAGATATTATGGTTTCATTTACATCATATCTTGCTCATCTGACTTCTTATTGGATTTGATTGTCTCCTTCCTGAAAACTACAGGTTTCAATTGTGGGGAAGCTGCTAACTTTGGAACACCCCAATGGCTAAAAGTTGCTAAAGAAGCTGCTGTACGTAGAGCTGCGATGAACTATCTTCCTATGCTCTCCCATCAACAGTTGTTATACCTCTCGACTATGTCTTTTATTTCAAGGTCAGCTCTGAGATTCTTTTCTTTGATGGCTGCAGCTCTCCGTATTCTAGTTGGCTTATGTGCTGTGCATAATGTTAATTGGTCAGTGTCAGTTGTCACTCTATGTCCAGGATATTGTCATGCTAAGTTGAACTGAGGGATCTGTTTTATAACATAATCATCCCCAGCTGACTGCTTCTGTTTATCCATTAGTATTTAGTTCCCTCCTCTTGTATGTGTTTGTCAGATTAACAGATCTACACTCTTTTCATGTTGTCTTGATAAAGTTTGGCCAACATAGGGTTGTTTCTCATACCTGGTTTTACTTATTTTAAAATGCAGAGTGCCAAGAGCCCTGCTACCAGGTGTGCGGAGTTCCCGTATGAGAGATAGGAAAAAAGAAGACAGAGAGCTATCAGTAAAGAAGGCTTTCATTGAAGATATTTTAAATGAGAATGATGTGTTATCTGCTCTTCTTGGGAAAGAATCAAGTTGCCGTGCAGTATTATGGAACCCTGATTTACTTCCATATACAAGTAAAGAGTCTCCTATACCCACTGCAGGTGCTCCTGTTGATACAAATTCAAAAGAAAATGCTATGGATACTCAGGGTGGAAAAAGTACTAATGATCACAACTCTCTGGTAGATGAGATGAGTTTGTACATGGAAAATCTCAATGATTTATATTTGGGCAGCGATGATCTGTCTAGTGACTTCCAAGTGGACTCTGGAACATTGGCATGTGTGGCATGTGGGATACTTGGGTTTCCATTTATGTCTGTGGTGCAACCATCTGAGAAAGCCTCAACGGAACTTCAGCCTGAATATATTTTATGTGAAGAATTGCCAGGAAATTCTCATTTCTCTCCAGAGCTTCGCGAAGCTTTCAAAGACTCTGATACAGGTATTGGAACTTGGATCCACTTTTGCCTTGCCCATATCTTTTGCTGTGTGTTGTAACTATTTACTTTTATTTATTGTTTTATTGAATCAGTTGGTAAGACTCATCCGAAAGTATGTCAGAATTAGATTGTAAAAGAGTATTTATTTATCAAATGATTTATGATTGTCTATGTTTTCATGAACTGTATAAGTTCCTTAATATAGACTGTTATGTAGGCCAAGCTTTTTGTATTACTGTTCCAGTGAGATTCTTCTACATAGTTTCCCAAGTTTTTTTCACAGAAGAAAATGGTTATATTTCCTCATTGTTATGCAGAGATTCTCTCTCCTATTTCCAATCCATGCACAACAAGGTTTGACAATCATTGGAATATTGTCAATAAGTTTCTGAGGCCACGGAGTTTCTGTCTTGAACATGCTGTTGAAACTTTGGAGCTGTTGCAGTGTAAAGGTGGAGCAAACATTCTTGTGATTTGCCATTCTGGTAAGATTAGCTCTCAACTTTTGTATGAATATCAGTATGCAATGTCACTTGATATTCTCTCTGTGATTTGTAAACCTGTTGTGCGGTGGTGTGATTCTACTCTTTGAATTTCTGCAGACTATCAGAAAATAAAGGCTCCTGCTGCAGCCATTGCAGAGGAAATTGGTTGCCCTTTTAACTATAAAGAGGTTCCTTTGGACACTGCCTCAAAGGAAGATCTGAACTTGATAGATCTTGCTGTCGATGATGGTCGAGATGAATGTGGAGAAGATTGGACCTCAAAGTTGGGTATCAACCTACGGTACTGTGTCAAGGTCAGAAAAAGTTCTTCCTCAAAACGAGTCCAGCATGCATTGGCATTGGGTGGAGCTCTCTCTAAACGAAGTTGCAGCGCAGAATTTCTGACCGTTGACTGGAAATCTAGAAGATCTCGGACAAAGAAGGTTTATCTAGATGCCGCTCACAAACAATGTCAGACCATTGAGAAAAAGAAGGAAGAAGTGGTGGAGGCAAAGTCAGCAGCTGCCACCTCTTTTAAAAGCGAAGCAAAAATAATTCAATATTCAAGAAGGAATAAGCGAAGACCAAATACTTCTACAGGAGCAGGAAGAGTTGTTGAGCAACCGGCTACTTCTGAAGAGTTTGATAAACATAGCAGGAGGGCTTCAGATAGTAGCACTCACAACAATGGTAAGTCCACCAGCTTATGTGCAAGGTTGGACTCGTTTGCATTGAAGAGTATGTCTGAAGTGCATCCTGATGTCCAGATGCTTGAAGCCACCAGGGATATCTGTTTGAACTCTCTTCCACAAGTTGCAGATAGAGTTGCCTTAACAGCTGGAAGTGCTGATAAACAGATTGAAAATCGCAGTTTGGAAGAGAGGCAGATGAACTGTAGAGGTAGCAGTTTAGCAGCTGGTGAGTCTGATATGCAACATGAGATCAAGATCCTTGAAGAAGCCAGAGTGAATGACCCTATTACTCCGCTTGCCATTTCATGTGATGAAAGGTCTGAAAATAGAGAAGAGCAGGAAAACGGAAAATTGAACAAAAACGATGGCAACTGTAATTTGGTGTCTGAACGACAATCCCAACTTTGGGCTCAGGAGGATGTTCTTATGGACGTGGGTCCTGTTTTCACCGAATTAACAAACGTATGTACTGCTGACTCAATTGTGACAAGTCCTGAGGAACAGATGGGCAATGCAGTCATTGATAAATCTTGTGTGAATAGTGAAATTTGTGAATCCATCACCACTGCTACTGACAGAAGTAATAACAAGGCACCAGCTTCATATAATTCCACACTGTTAAGTGATCCAACTTCTGCAGCATCTGCAGGTCATGTTGAATTTGAAAGAGAAACTCATATTGCAGAAGATTTTAGCAATGTTGTTTCTTCAGAGTTCAAACCAGAAAAAGATATTGAGATTCCACAAGGAAGAAATGAAGATTCCAGTTTCAGTCATGCTAGAAGGATCAGGCAACCCTCTCCTGCTTGTACACACAGATTGTCGGGAGTTCCAAGTATGATCTCTGCTGAAGCAGATTTTCATCGGGGCCCGACTTCACATATTCAAGAATTTCAGGCTGCAGATAGAAGTAGCGAGGGGGAATATATCTCTACTTCAGTGATACAGATGGAAGAAACTCATCCTTCAATCTCATTGGAAGAATCTCCTGAAGTTCCAATGGGAAGCTCTCTGGAGGAAGGCACGAGCAATGGTGTGATTTCAGCCACTGTAGTTCAGCAAGATGCCCAAACTACAAATGAAGCTGTGGAAGCACCTAGTCAGAATTTTGTGATACGAGGAAAAAATCACCCTATACCTGTCTCGGTTGAAGATGATGTTCCCAGAGTGAGCTGTGCAACAGACGCAACTTTGGATGATAAAGAACGGTGGACAAACTCTTACAGTAATAAGGAACTCATTGCTAGTCATGATACTTCAAAATGCGAGCTGTCTCGTGTTACAATCAAAACATATTTCAGAGTCAAAAGAGGGAGTCGTGCTGCTGAAAAATTGTGCAACGGTAGTGAAGTTTGTATATCACAACCTGAAAGAGAGACGGGAAACATTGAGCCTTCCCTTGTAGACCACAGACCGGGTCCTGAAATTGGAAGTAAAAGAAAGAGAGGACTGGAGCAGAAAATGGATGACAACTTCAATATTAATGGATATATTAGGGGGCCATGTGAAGGTCTGAGACGAAGGGCTGGGAAGGGTGTGACAGTTAGTGAGATAGACATCCATGACGAGGTTGAAGAGAAGCCAGTGGCAAAGAAGGTGAAAAGACCATCAGATGCTTCTGTTCATCTCAAGGATAAGAAAAAAGAGCAAGTAAAGAAGACCCACAGCTGCAACCTAGGGAGCTGTAGCATGAGTTTTCACACAAAGGAGGAGTTAATGGTGCACAAGCGTAACCGCTGCCCACATGAAGGGTGTGGTAAGAAGTTCAGTTGCCACAAGTATGCAATGGTTCATAGCCGTGTACACGAGAATGCTAGGCCATTCAAGTGCCCATGGAAAGGTTGCTCCATGTCATTCAAGTGGGCATGGGCACAGACTGAGCATATTCGAGTACACACTGGAGAAAAACCATACAAGTGTAAGGTGGACGGCTGTGGCCTCTCGTTCAGGTTTGTATCGGATTTTAGTCGTCACAGACGAAAGACAGGGCATTATGTGAGCTAACGTTGTATGACAGTATTCTTTTGTCTTTAGGCTACTTGTGTAACACATGGGTATAAGCAAAAGGGGTTTATGCGGCCAAAGCGGCCTACAGGATCCCTTGTTGTAGTCTTCTATGTGATTTTAGGTGTACAACTAGGGAGGAATTAACATTTCTGTAGCAGCAGTTGATTTTTTGAGCCACAATCGGTGTCATTCAAGTCATGGCTCTGTTTTCTTCCCTGTTACTGATCTTGTCTTCATTTCATTCTACTCATGTCACAGTCGGATATTTGCATTGAAATAACGATAATTTCTTCTGTATTTTTTACTTCTAGAAGTGTGTGGTAAAATACAAGAAAGTACAAAAACCGAAAAGGGGTCTGAAAAGGGTTCATACTTCATACCAGTAGCCGAGTCTGTATCGATTGTATGTTTGCTCTGAAGATGACTGCTGTAGTGGCAGATCAAAGTGTTACTACTGGTGAGGTGAACTTGAAAAATCAGAACTTTGTGCTATTAAACTTGGTCCTGGTTCAATGATGTCAAACCAGTATGAAATTACGGGTTAGTTATGAATCAGGTATACCACAGTCCAACTCCAATAGTATATAGTTAGTTGCACGATGCTAGATAATACAGTGAAGTGCAAGTAACTAGATGTAGTGATGCAGCCCTGCCCTTTATCATTGGATTGAGCTTATGATGTGCCTCCTTGCATCTGTTGGGAATGATACTCTTTGCAACTTTTAGGCTTCAGAATTTTATCTGAGCTGGTGTCCGATAATGGTTCAAGAAAGGCCTGGGCTAACCACACCATGTTAGCCAGTGCTAACCATAGCCAATGATAAGAAGAAAGGTCTATCTTGCAGAGCAACCAAAATATACTCTTGGTCATGAAGATGGTTGCCACTCGGATGACTTTGAAGTTACAAAGGATTGCGTTATACTCTCTAATTAATGTTCATTTGATTGTCACACAAGGAAGGCTAAATTGCATGGCTTTCATTTGGTAGGCTTGATTGAGTTCAGTGGGTGATCCATCCATCAATAAAGACATTGATGTCCAGATCGAACTCCATTGGAAGGTCATTAAAGATATACAAGCTGCCTAGAAACCTAACTGTTGCTTACATTGCAAGGCATTTGGTCATGATCGAGATTACCATTTGTCGAAATCTATGGCTTTGTTCCCCTCTGTCATAACTACTGTGGCATATTTATATCCTTTCCGGTCTTGCCGGATGGTCACAGATGCTACACAGTTGTTTAACTTCCTGTAAATGTGTATTGTTAAAAAAGAACATTGATAGGAATTTGGTGGAAAAGATATGAGATGAAGGCATGAGTTTACTTATATTAATATTTTGAGGACTCAATTATCATTTTAAGGACAAATGAAGACTATGTTGTAACTAATATTTTTTTACAACTTTAACGACTAATATTACTACTTTGAAAACTCATTTTATAAGAGAAAAAAGTTGATACATCACATGTATTAACACATCCTAGCCTTACCCCACTTTTATATTAGTTTCTACCAATATCTCAACTTCCTACATCCACATTCTCGATCCGATCCTCATTTCTTATGGTAGGCACTTGTCTCTACTTGATTTTTATACAATATCTAGACACAATTTATGTGATATGTATGTGCATGAGAATAATTCATAATAGTTAAAAGAAAAGAGCTCTAAATTAGGCTCTAAACGCATGAGATTACATAGAGAAATGGTCACGTTTTAGATGGATAGAAACAGCTCAACCAACTCTGGAAACAATTAAGTCATCATAACCTCTATCTTTGAAGATTTTATTTCTAGTTAGTCGTGGTGTTTTGAGTGTGTCTAACACGCTTGATAATAAGATCTATCAGATCATCAAAATAACACTATATATGAACTATTAAGATTATTTTACTTGATGATTTTCATCATTTACATAATGTCACTAAAATTTTACAAAACAATTTTCAATCAGTTCTTTACTTATAATTATATTATGTAATCTTGGTTAATTAGATTACTACTACTTACCCGAAGATTAATCATTTTGGGGGACCGGCCTTCGAAAGAAATGAACATTAAAGGGCGATGGATGAAGTGCAGGAAGTATTTTAACAGATGCCCCCCATTCTAATGAGTTATGTTCACAATTATAGATGAGAAATAAATGTAGGAAATACAGCTTTTACAGTACATGAGCACATATCAAATGTATTCTCCTATACTGACATCTTTGTATTACTCTGAGAATACCTTAAATCTTCTATGACAAAGTACTATACCTTACATATCTCTTGATAGTTAAATCACTCACACACGGCTCTCTAATTGTTCAAAAATAGTGATGGCGCTGAGCAAGGGGTAAAGTGGCATCTGCCGGCCTACAAATGAAGTTAAATCTGCTGGACTTCCAGTAGAAACTCACAAAGGCCTCTAATTGTTCCCAAATACTCTAACTTGTCTGCCTGCCATGCTATTGCACCTCAAACTTCAGATGAAACCATAAAGTTGTCGTTCATCACCTGGACGAAACCACACAGGGCTACGACCCCAAGCATCCCTGCCCAAACTTTGCTCAGCAAAATGCCTATGCAGCTGAGCAGATCAAAGTGCTCATCCCACAGTGTCCTTGGGGGCTATAAGAGTTCCAAGGACGATAAGAGCTGAAGCAGAGTAAATGCTCCTCAGTTCCCATACCCAGTACTTTCCGTCTTTATCAAGTATTCATGATAAGTACCAATAGAGGCCAGATAATTTTGTGATCACTGTCCTCTGGTTTTAATCTTACCCATTTACCAAACACCACACCTGCAGGTATAACAGTTGTACCCCACACCTTCAACTTTGCTTCCAGAAGTTGCGCAAGCTGCCTGTGAAGCTTCACCCTCTTCGATCCTTTTATTTCAGCGTGTCTGATCAATGGCTGCATGCCTTGATACCAGTCAATGGCACCAGGACCCCCTAATAGGATCATTTATCTCCTCCACGCTTAACTTATCCAAAATGTTGAAGAAATCCTTGAAGCTATTCTTTTGAGTGTTGTGACTCATTCGACTAGAGTCTGAGCAATCACCGAAAATTTAGTCATCATCATGAAAGTCGCTCAAAGCATCAAACTCATCATAATTATCAGAAGGATGAGCAGCAGCAGGCACATATCGGTCATTGTTGCCAGCGTTTGATTTCCAAATCCACTCGGTCTGCACTGGAGGGGTAATCACTTGTGGAGTGGTTCTGTTAGGTGCCGGCCTTGAGTTTCCTCTTCCAGCTGGTATAAACATATTAACAACTTGTGATCCTCCATTACCACTCCACATATTGAGCTTTTGGACATCTTGGTGCGCCCATGCCTTTGTGGTAGACTTTTGAGCATCCTTTAAAGCACTGCTTCCAGTTCAGTTCTTCGTTTACTTTCCAACTACTTCCTACCCTCCATTACCTTCTTTCGAACCCAGGCTAAGATCAGCTACCCTTGGGCTGAGCTGCCAATTGTTTGCTTCAACGACTTGCTTGTCCCTCCCATTTCCGTCTTCTTTAGACTTCTCCCTCTTCTAAGATACCTTCCTTTCATCCTTCACAAATAGACAACCCCTCACAGCTTTTTCAATACTAGAATCAAACACCTGCAAATAGCATTGTCATCGATATTGTAAACCTCAGTTTCAGAAAACCATTCAGGTGTCCACCCTGGCGATCTTGTTCAATATATGGCAGGAATAACCAACCATTGAACCATATGTATTTACTTTCTTCTCTATAATTTGATGCATGATTGAACTCAAGCACAGCAACAGATGATGTGATACCTGCCTCGAAAACCAAATAAAGAAGCTTAGGAACAGAGTACAATTGACATTGATCAAAATGTAAGAACTAAATTATGTATATTTATTTATTAGTTAGTAGTATGTGAACAAAAAATAGTGACTGAATAATGAGACGCAGACCTGAAAGTAATTAACAGCAATCAAAGTTCAAAATAAACCCAGAAAGACTTCCTGAGCGGTATTTGGTAGTCCAAAACAATGGAGGTGAAGATTGCGAACAGAGTTAAATGGAGGTTGACGAGAAACAGCGACAACAAATGTTACTCGAAAGGAGAAGTAAAGCACCAGAAAACAAAAAGGAAAAGCAGCCGAGAATACAAAGGTCATAAAACCAACAATCCCATTTCGTGTCAACTAAATCACAATCCTTGTAACTATCACAAATATAAGGCTGTAAAAAAATCACTAATTGAAAACGATGCCTTTAGGATTAGAAAACCACACACAGATCAATGAACAACACCAATCAAAATTTAAGTTTAAACTTCGAATTCCATAGAACCCCAGAACAAAACTTGGCACAGGTATCGGAGTTATATAAGTTGGTAACGCACTGAGAATACAAATCAAAATGAAGAAATTAACCAGACGCAACAAATCCAAACAGCTAGGAGATCAGAAGAAAAACCCAAACTTCAAAACATGAGATGAGTCGATTACACAGTAAAAGAGAAGAAATTAACAAAAAAAACATAATCAGTATACCTGTAACTCAGAAACCCAGATCCGGTAGGAATACAAGGACAGAGTTGTGAGAGAGAGTGTGAACATGCGATCGAATCGAAGAGGCGGAACTGTCGAAACAAGCAACTACGTCATTTGTGAACTCGCACCGTGTAAACCAAGATAGAGACAAAGGGTGAAAAAGTCATTTCGATGGCACCTGCTTCAGTAATAGTAAATACATATGTGAAGACTTTACCGGAAATTACTAGCCCCAGAAATTACAGCAGCTATTCTTCAGGATTGTGTTGAACTCTATTATTCCAAAGTTACAAAGGAGTTGAACTCATTTAGTTGTCACATAAGAAAGGCTGGATTTGTTCTGTAAGGGAAGACTTGTTTGAGTCCAGTGGGCATTTTGGTCCAAGACTGCGTGAATAAGTTTTGAATAGCATTTGGGCCAATACATATGGTCTTTTAATGAAAAGTCTTTTAAACCCCGCGAGATAGAAGTAAGCTCGCGGGATGGTTGAGTCTGCGATTCGTGAGAAAGTTTTCCTTAAGGACTGTGACACCCCGCGTGATAAGGATGTTATTATTTCCAGTTCGCATAGGAGTCTACGATTGAGCAGCGCAGAAGCAATATCTTATGCGAAATGGACACGTGTCAAGCATGTGGTTGTTTCGCGCGGGTGAAGCAGTGTCCTTGTGGTATTCTGTTTCAAAGTCCGACTTGGTTTCTGATTATCTTTCTTCTAACAGAAGGCGAGCTGCTATATAAGGGGCTCGAAGGTTTACAGAAAGCACACTCTCACAACTTACTCAAACAAAAAACACAATACAAACAAACTGCAATCCAGTTGATTTCCCTCGAGCCACTCGAAACCCTATTTCTAGTTGCGTTCGCGCCTAGTTCAGAGCCCTCTCGGACTCGTCACCGATCACCTCGATCCCTATTGTTGCTCTTCTCGCGACACATCGTGAGTATCGAATTGCCCTTGTGCTGGTCAATTCCTAATCCGCGAGGTGACACCTGGAACCCTCCGCTTGATTAAGAAGTCAAGATCTCGCGCAACACTCTTCCCTCATCCGCGAGGTGGCACGCCCGTAATCTCTCTATTTTTCTTTGCTCACTATTGACCTCTCGACACCTCACTGAGGATCGTGGCCAAAACATTGGAACACTCGGTGGGACCAGGGAGTACAAGCAATCCATCATAGGGAAACCAGGGGAGTCGCCATATAGGAGCCTCAACTTTCTTGTCTCAAACACAGATCACTACGGTACAAGCCCCATAACAGCGCGGCTTGCCGTTCTCTCACCTAAGAACAGGTTTTTGCTCAGTTTGGTAACCTAGACTTCTGCGAAACCGTCATTGTAGGCTCACAGCCAACCCAAGACACAGGTTCGGCTCCGTCTATTGAGAAAATCTTCTAGATGTTCGAGGAGCTGAAGAGTCAGGGTTTGGCTACTCAACAGAGCGTCGCAGGCCTCTCCGAACAAGCCAAACATGATAGAGCATAACCAGCAGAACGCATTGTTCTTCGGCAGCAAAAATAACCTCGAAATGCTCGATAAGTTCAAAGAGAAACACAACCGGTTGAGCTTACGGGTCCTTGAAGTGGAAGACTGGATGAGGGCGCAAGCACCAAAGAATACTGCCCTCGATCATCCAAGTACATCCTGCCCAATGAACGCCCCAGGGGAAATCATCCAAGGTCGGGGCTCAAAACACCCCAGAGTTCACGTTGGGGCGGGAACTTCAAAGACTCCGCCCCCGCGTAGCTCTGCTGCTCCCTCCAAGGGATTTAACAGTTAGCCACTCTAGGGAGCTGGGACACCAAATGACCTGGTTATAGCCCAGTCTAGCCTAGCTCCCAAGAATGTTGGACGAACAGCCAGTTTCTCTGCATGGCCAAACCATGAGGAGGGAGAAGAATCCACACATATGACGGTAACCGACTGGCGCCAACTTATCTCCACCATAGTCTAGAAGCAAACTGGAAAATGTGATGCTGACTTGCAGTATCGCGACCCCTACTCTGATAGTGTGGCGCAGTACCCTTTCCACCACGGGTTTAAGAACATTGTCTTCATGACCTTCTCTGGGGAGACAAGGGAAGATGCAGCAACCCATATGGCCCGCTTCAAGGTCCAGCGCGGCTAATATGGGAATAATGACATTCTCAAGCTCAAGCTCTTCAGGACTTCTCTGTCCGGAGCTGCTTTCAGCTGGTACTTTAGGTTGAAGCTAGGATCCATTGCGGACTGGCCTACCATGGAGAGACTGTTCTGGGAGACCTATGACACCATCGAGCTAGAGGTCGGCCTCGACTCCCTCACCCAAATGAGCCAACAGAGCACGGAATCGAGAGTCTCTTTCCTCCAACGTTTCAAGATCCAACATGTCAAGTGCGATTACCTGCTGCCTGAGCAGGAAGCCATTAAGTTGGCTATTCGTGGCCTTGAGCATCACCAACGGTTGAAGCACCATGGGGAGCACTTCACATCCATGGGCGACCTAATTAACAAGGTCGGAAGCTACGAACTGATCCTCAATGAAATGGATGAGAAAGCGAATGCCTCTAAGGGGACGTACATGCCAGGGAGAAACAGGACGGTAGGGGCACTAAGCCTCCAAACCCCCACGTTTGATCCTTACTATCAGAGGTAGGAGGAAATTGAGGCCGAGTCGAAGCAGTATAACTGACTGGGAAGCCATTGGCTTATAAATTGAAGAATCTTAAAATGACCCGCGAGCCAATCACCATTCAGTCTTTTGCATGGACTAAGCCCGAATACGATTCATACACGTATGACGTGAAAAACGCTCATCTGGTTTTTAATGACTTGATCGAGGCGAAGTACGTGCGCTTAGATCACAAGATCTCATCCAAGGAGGAGTTGAAGGACAATAAGTATTGTGCATTCCACAACATCTATAATCACGACACTAAATATTGTGTTAAGCTCCGTGACCAACTGCAGACTTGGTTGAACTCTGACGCCTTGAAACTGAAGACGCCGGAGAGCACAGCCTCACTAGTGGATGTGGACCCTTTTTCGCCCGTGGTCGGCATGGTCGAAGTGAACTGAACTGACCAGTCAGAGGAGAACAACCGTCGCAGGGTGCCGAAGCCAAGCCAACGGAGAGTCACACTGAACTTGTCTGAACACCCAGAGGATGACAACCCGCGTCGGTAACCTAAGAGAGGCCGCGAGGAAGGCAATGACAACGCATTTCTTCCATCTCGCCGGTATACATATAACGTCAACCTTGCACATGAGGTTTTAGACGATCTTATTGAAGACGGACTGGTCACAGTGGTTGGGGCCTTACCCTACATAGAATACAAGGAATGCCGCATACACTGCAAGTTCCATAATAGCTGGGGGCATAGGACTCGCGATTGCTATCAGCTCCACAACTAAGTCTAGGACTAGCTCGACCTCAAGTACATTCGCTTTGAGGATAAAGGCGGCTTCATGATCGCGACTGTTGACATCGCTTGGCCTCGCATCGGCCAACGCGTGATAGCTTTGGATATATCTCGAAACGCCGACCCGCGCGAATTGTCAGGTTGAAACCGCAAACGACCGGCTAATGACTATACCGTTTTGGCAAACCAAAGTGGAAACCATGAGCCGACATGACAGTTAGTCGCCCGATTGGAGCGCGATCGCCCTTCAAGAAAAGATAAGGGCAAAGCTAAGAGTATACAGTTAAAGTGTGAAGTTCCTTATTTGATTCATTTTTCGATCATATTTTCACATCTTCATCGTTCATTTTATTAACAGTAATGTATAGATCAATCTTGCAAACTTTCATGCAGATTGATGATCATTAAGACACCGAATTTGATTAAATCAATAAACGAATCATAAATCTGTCTAACCAAAACCGTTTGTGTAAGTAACGATTACGAAAACACAAACGATCATCATATTAGATGAAACTTTGCAGAAGTGATCTATGCATTAGGTTCTACAAACTGAACGGTGTAGATATGGAAATATGACCGAAAAATGAGTCAAATAAGAAACTTCACACTTTAAATTCAAAGTGAAGTTTCTCTCAATATATAAATCGTGGTACAACTAAGAAAAAAATGGAAAAAAATTCAATTGATCGAGGTCACATGTATTCAAGGCAATTTGGCATGCATGCAAACTAGTAATTTACCCAGTACCACAAATAGGTTTTTTTTATTTAATTTTTTTTATAATTTTTTTATTAATAACTCACACACTCTTTACATATGTTAATGAAATTTGAACCCATGACAATGACCTTAAAGTTTTCAGTTAAACACCTTAACTTCAAACATAACTTTGGTCTTGTGTCATGACGCATGAAATACAGGTTGTTAATTAACATAACTCCATCTCAAATATGAGCTTAAATTCATTGCAAAGAATGACAAGATTCCAAATTTTCAACCTTGTGGTTCTAGAAATATTACAGCGGAATCCCCAAAATTGCAATTCTTGATTCTAATTCAACAAAACAATACAAAGTAGGGGGAGGCATGTATATACAGTAAAGTTCATTTTGGGTGCAAAAAATTACCCTTCTCTCTGTACTAGTAAATATGGGGAGAAAAAGAAAACAAAAATGCCAATGACTTCCTTGCAAAGAAATAAATTCCTATGCCAAAAACAAAGCTTCCAAATAATCATCAGTATACGCTAGGCATGGCCAGTGATCAGTTCGGATTCGGACCAATGTTGAATAATCACATACTTCCATTTCGAAGAGGAGATGGAACCTTGGAGGTAAAAATATCAAAATGTGGAAGCAGCCCATGTTTTTCTTACGGATATTGACAGTGCTGTCCCTTTCGTCTATATCATCAGTGTATGTAAGATGAAGAGGACCTCTATCAAAATCAGTACCGGAGCCAGCGATATCTAAGGAAGAATCGGAGGCATCATCCCTCCATATGATATCCCTAATGATTCCTCCGTCTTTAACAGCATTAACAAGTGGTTCCCCAGTCACACTTACAACAAAGGGTGCCAAGTGGCGCTCAGTTGCCTGGATCACAGAAGATGCAGGAACTTCAAGCAGCTTGACTGATCGGGTTCCAGCGATAGCTGCGACCCCTTTCCCTCCTTTCAATGGGAAGGTCTCCCGCCCAGTGTTAGAATTACCGCATGCCTCCCAAAGAGCATTGAACAAGTCCAAGTAATAACCACGTGAGGCAACTTCTGGGACGTCAGGTGGAATAACAGCCCTCAGAAACATATCCTCTATCCCTATAGTGATACTGTGAAGCTGACCACGGATTATATGACCACTTTCTGCATTTGTTTCAATGGAAACATCAATCAGACCAGGAGTAGGTTCCCGTGGTTCCAGTTCTATCATTACTGGAGCTCTGAAGCTTTCATCTTCTCGAGAACCATTTTCTACAGAAACAATAGCTAAAGCAGCTGCTTGATCTGATATATCAATTTTTCTGGTAGGTTCACCAAGAAGAAAAGGTATATGAAATGATGCAATAGAACCATATGGAGCAGATGACGAAAAGTTTAGCACAGTTGCGTATAAAGCAGGAAGGGCATCCAACTCATCCAACACATCAGTAGGGGAATCAAGTCCCCATATACGACTCAAAGTCTCAGATTCAAACCTCAAACTACATGATATTCTAACCTTAAATCCTGGCATATGTCTGTAATCAGGAATGCATGAGAAATGCCTCCTTAACGTTACTAATATCTCTGAAATCTTTGCATCCATGACACGCAGTGGTTCATGTGATCGATCAATTCTTTCAGTCTGTGGGGTAACCTGGATATTACCACTGCTATCGATTTCACTCTCCTCTATCATGGGTTCACTGTCTCTGATGCCTTCTGGGTAACCAGTTTCATGATTCCCAAAACCAAATGATGACAGTGACAAGGACCAGGAGTGTTGGACAAGTAGGGGAATCACGCGCTCAAGGTGGACGTACGAGGAGATGCCCTTGGACTTCTTAAGATTGTCAGCAGACAGTGGAGACTGGATATTAAAACTTGGTAGAGCAGATGGTGAAATACCGAGTTCTTCCCCAAGATTCAGCATGTCCCTGAGCTTTTTTCCTGGTACACAGATCAGCAACCGAAGGTAGATCCTGAAAAGGCCAAGATGAACAATAGCATCAGCCAATAATGGAAAACAAATAAGAGTGTATAATCTTCATATAAACAGGCAGGTAATACTCTGAAAGGAGAAATACAGGTCGAGGAAAAGGACGTCTGTTAATCATACCTTGCATTGTCGCGAACCTCTAAATCAGGAAAGTAAAGGCAAGTGAATGCAAAAAGACGAGATAATCTGAGGAACAATCTAGAGGTGTGGTGATGCATCAGAAAAGTTCTACAGATGCCAAGAACTCTGCTTCCCTGAGACCATGACCTTAGTCCTGTATATGGGCCATGTTTTACAGCAAGGAAGGCCATGAACTTGGTAAGCAGCTCTAGCAATCCTCGAGGAGGAATTGTATCAGATTCAGCAATTTTATCAAATACAGGGAAGAAAGAAACCAAAGTATAATCCAATTTGACTTTTGGAAGCAAATGCTGATCAAAACTCTGCAGCAAACGCTCTCCTAACCAACGGTGCTTTTGACAACCAAACAAGCGATCAGTCAAAGCAACAATCACTGGAACCAATCTCCGATACTCTAACATCAGGTCCACCAGCATCCTCTGAAAACAAAAAAAGGAGAAAAAAGTGACGCAGACTTAGAGATGAACTTTTTGCCCTTCTCTTATGATGCAAAGGCAGTGTACCCAATTGCCTAGCTAAGACATTTAATTGAATCAATAATCGGTTTGATTGTCCATTCTGTTACTCAAGCTTCACTTCCATTGTAGGTGAACTGGCACTAAAAGATATTTCATTTTTTGGCACATTTCTTATTAACTTAATACATGCGATTGATATTTATTCTAAGGTCAAACATTATCAGGTAAAACCTTTACTTCTGTGCAAATCACATCACTCGGTCGCATTGTTGTACAACACAAAACTAGTTCATAGCAAGATTACAAAAAGTATACAAGAAAAACAGACAAGGATAGACAATTACCTGTATGGAAGTGAAAGTGGTGGAATCCATGAGACTTCTAGTAGTCGAAGGATCATTGTCTATATGAGATGATGCCCCAATCAAGAACCTATGCAAGGTTCGAAATGCTACTGCAGTTTCCGTGCTGTGTGGAGGTAACCATTTAAAGGCAGATACAGAAACAAGTCCATCTTTAAACACCTTCACCACCAACTTATCATTACCCTTCCCCTCCCCCGAAACACCCTCTAATTTCAACATATCAACACAAACAGAGCAAAACTCAAGCAGGTCAAGCTTCAACGCTTTCAAAGCCAGCGGATCAAACACACTCGGATAAAATCTCAACCCCATATCAACAATGCCCTTCACTTTCCTCACTTCTCTTCTCAACACCAACTCACCAAACCCCAACAACCAATGCAGCCCCAGCAACCTAAACACCAAATGCTGCTGTGTTTCCCTCGACAGCAGCATAAGCCGGCTCGCAATCTGCCCCTCCTGCCCATCAAACGCATCCAAAAACGGCCGGTACATTGTCAACACAACATGACAAAGCAACGGATCAGACGAATAAATCATCCCGAAAAACTGAACCTTCAGCATCGAAGCCTGCAGCTCCAACGCCATGGCCACCGGCATTATCAAATCCAAAAACTCAACCATCCCACACGGCGTCAACACCTGCGGCCACTCCAGCAAAAACGACATAGCTCTCCTCAGCTCCTTGTAGTTCAACCCGCCAGAGCCTTCTTTCCCGGAGCCGTTCACCAACACCTGAGGAGCACTAAACGGCACCAAAGGCACCGTCGTATTCAGAATCGAAACGCCGAGCCTTTTCGCAACGATGTTATGAACGACGGTTGTAAATAACAGAATGTAGCTCTGCGCGGCGTGAGTCCTCTCGCTCTGGCACAGACTCCAAAGATGCCCGCCGATATCGGAGAGCAAGCAAGGATACGACTTCTCCAACTCGCGCAAGCACTCGCACGCGAGCGCACGCGCCTGGCGGTCGACGCCGTGGTTGGGGCGGTTCACCACCGTTAACAGCAGCTCCACGAGGCCGTCGAGCATGTAGTCGGCGGCGATGACGATCCCGGTGACGGAGAGCATCGTCTGCTCCTTGAGAGCCAGGGTGACGTGGACGCCATCGGCGGGGGTCTGGATCAGGGCGCGGAGGGTTTCGATGAGGCGGTGGAGGTTTTTGGGGAGGGAATCCGGGTCGGATGTGAAGAGCGGGTCGGAAAACTCCTCGAGGAAGACGATGAGCTGGAGCTTGAGAGGGAATTCGCGCTTGTTGAGACAGGAGAGGGCTTGGTCGATGAGTATTGGGTGCGCGGAGGTCCAGCGGTGGCGGCGTGCGCCGCCGTGCTGGAAATCGTCGATTACATACTCCCAGTCTTGGAGCGTGACGGGTTTCGACGGCGGCGAAAGGGTCGGCTCCGGTGGCTTATCGGTCATAATGGTTAGCCGAACGAGGCTGAGTGGCCTAGCTTTTAAGTCAGCTCAGAGATTCGGCATAGAGATTGGGAATGTGTGGATTTTGAAATGAAATGAGAGGGAATTTGGATTTTGGGGAATTTGGGATTTGAGTCTGGTGGATTAGAGAGGAGGAGGAGGAGGACTGGGAGATGTCACCGTGTTTTCCAGTGTAGGCTGTAGGGAGTAGGGAGTAGAGAGCAAGTTCCCCAGTTTTGTGCAGGGGTGCAATTGTCATTTCGGGTGTTATTTTTGGATCGGTGGGTTATCCTTGTTATAATTCTACATTGCTATCTTGAGTGTGACCTTTTCCATGTCGGTATTGGTATCTACCGATTACTCTGCTCCATAAGTGATTTCTTAATTATTGCAATTTCTCATTCTGTCCTCTATTTTGATTACAAATGCAAAATTATGAATCATGACTAAATATATTACTATCCCAGAAATAGAAGTACTGATTTGATTTATGTTTTATTTTTTTAAAATATTGATAAAGAACAAAATATGAAGTGAAAATTTAATATTATTATGTCTAAAATTCTGTAAGATTATTTTTTACGCGATACAAATACTCTTTTTCTCTAATTTTTTTTCTGCTTTGAGCTCCCAAATTCTGAGGGTCGGCCCTGCCTCAAAGTTGACCGGCACTCCTCCTGCAACAGAGAGGAACAAATCAATATATGTTAAGTCCTGTTTACTTAAGCCGTATCAGAAAAAAATTAAGAAAAACATGGAAAAATAGCGTTGAAGAAAGGGTAATATTGACAGTTTTGAAATATGAGGTAAAATGTTCGAATATTTTTTAAACAAAATTATTTTCTTCTAAAAGGATAATGACAAAAGCGACTTCCACAAGAAGAAACATACACGTGTACAGTTCCAAAGGGTCCTCCCCATCCCTATAAAAACCAAAACCCGGTCTCTATCAGTCACACTCCCATTTCCCACCCCCCCCCCACTAAACCTTTCTTCTCAAAAACCCTATCTCTCTAATCTCAATGGCCGCCGCCGCACCTCCTCCGCCCCCAACCCCCGCTCCGGAGACCCCGATCGACCTCCCGAGAGGCTCCACCACCCCAATGGGCCACCCCCTCTTCGCCCGTATCCGCCTTGCCCAGCCCACCGACGTCCCCCACATCCACAAGCTCATCCACCAGATGGCCGTCTTCGAGCGTCTCTCCGACCACTGCTCCGCCACCGAAGCCTCCCTCGCCTCCACTCTCTTCAACTCCCCTCCTTTCCAGTCCTTCACCGTCTTCGTCCTCGAAGCCTCCCCCACTCCTTTCCCTAACGACGCCCACTACTCCAATCCCCACTACCACCCTGTTGTCAAAACCCTCAATCTCGACCTCCCTGTTGACGACCCCGAGAGGCTCGTGTTCTGGACCGGCGCCGGGGACGCTGTGGTTGCCGGGTTTGTGCTGTTTTTTCCGAATTACTCGACTTTTCTCGGCAAGCCTGGGTTTTATGTGGAGGATTTGTTTGTGAGGGAGTGCTACAGGAGGAAGGGGATGGGGAAGATGCTGCTTTCGGCTGTGGCGAAGCAGGCGGTGAAGATGGGGTATGGGAGAGTGGAGTGGGTTGTGCTGGATTGGAATGTGAATGCGATTAAGTTTTATGAGGACATGGGGGCTAAGATTATGCAGGAGTGGAGGATTTGCAGGCTTACTGGGGATGCTCTTCAGGCGTATCAGGATGCTTAGGTAATGATTTCGTTGTGAATGAACTCAGAAGGCTAGGTTGATGTTTTTTATGGTGTTGTGTTTGAGGTGATTTTTGACTGTGGGTGACATTATGATCTAATGGGTGTAAATTTCTGGGATTTGGATGCTGGTTTATGCTTGTATCCGGTTATTGATCTCTAAGAACTTATCTGTTTTAATGACATTCGGCTAATTTCGATTTCTGTGGGGTTTGGAATTGCTGTTTTGCTTTGCTATGGTACGGATGATCATTTGGTTTTAGCTTAGCTTAGTGTAGGCAAAGTTATGAAAATTTGGGTGCGATTTGAGAATCTTGCAAAGTTTTGGTAAAGAAATTGGTGAATCTTAACCGGAGCTGGTCTTAGTCTAGCAATTTCCCCAGTCTCTTTTTTTGGGTGGTTTTCTGGAATTTTCCACTTTGATTAGTGTTGCAATCGAAATTGGACTCTCCTTTCCTTTTTCTTTGAACAATCTCTTTTTAATAAAGCCGACCAAATGAGCTATGAGCATCTTCCTTTTCTTTGTTTCGAGCAAACACTAATCTAGAGTTCTGAAATTAATCCAAGATTGTTCCGAAAACAAAAAACTATGTTTTGACTGTAACGGTATCTATGCAACACGAACACAAAAAAATCCAGGGGCAGTCAAAGACCCGTGTGCCGTTGATTCTCTATTAAGTTACTGAACCAAAATATTCTCTATAAAGTCAAAATCTACTATGTCAAAATATACCAACACTATAGAAGTTTTCTTGTCGAAAAAAAAAAAAAACACTATAGACCCAATAGGTTGGTCTAGTGAAAACAAGTTAGGCTGCAAATACGGCGGATGCTGCGAAGATTCTTTTGGTAATAAGAGGTTTTTGATTCAAACCTCAGTTTGTGAAAAAACATCCCTTGGGAAATGGTCATACTTATAAATTGCTCCCGACCTCATAATGGTAACTCACTCGACTACTATTTTTGTAACAAAAGAAAATACTACAGAAAAAATTTTATACACTGCGTACAATACACAGTGTAAAACTGTAAATCATCTCAATTTACAATAATTTATCATCGAACAAGTTATTTTTAGGCAACTGATTTATATAATCAGTTTGAAACGATATCTTATGTATCGTAAGTCTTATTATGTTTATTTTAATTTTATGTTTTTTTTCGACAACTATTTTAATTTCATGTTTAATCTTGAAGAGAGTTGGCAAATCTTATGTTTGATCTGGTCTTGTTTTTAACGAATGATCACCTAATAATGCATCATTCATTTCTAATCATAATTAATCAGTCACTCTCTCAATCTGTATATAAACATTCTTCCATCTTCATTTTGAATAGAGATTTCTAATCTTTAATCATTTTAATCCACTCTCATTTTCTAAATCAAAAAGCATCTTCTATGGTCGAAAATCAAAAACTTGACCGAAGTGTAAGCCCCCTTCTCATGAAAAAACGAAGTCCTCCTTTGTCTGGTCATGTGTCCCATCGCTTTCCCTTCATTTTCTACAAGTGTCGGCTCTACCAAGAAGACAATGACTCGATTCATACCAACAGAAACTCCCTACCTCTAGCTCTCAACCTCCACAACCTACCCTCCTCCTCCGCCACACCTAGACCCACCGTCCAACTTCCACCCCCTCCTCCTCTGCTATGTTACGGCGTCGCCTCCGCCACCATCACCACGCTCAATCCCATGTGCAAGACCAAAAAGAGCGCGCAGGCGATTGAGCCATCCCGGAGCCCCCCACAAGCCCCGAACCTCCAAGTCCTTCTCCTCCTCCCGCTCCAACCCCAACGACCCTTTCTCCGGCAACAACTCTGGCACCACCGGCGGCAACAACTCCGCCAGCTACGACAACTTCTCCAAATTTTCCACCGCCTCCTCCGTCGCCTCCCTCAAGTCCCTCAAGTCCTCCCTCCCCGAAAACCCCATGATTTACGACACCTCCGAGATCTCCTCCTCCACCAACAACTTCCTCAGCCACCACCTCTCCTCCTCCTCCACCTCCACCTCTTGGCGCTGCACCCTCCGCGGCAAAGACGCCGTCGTCTTCCAGCGCAAGTCCCGCACCCCGATCGACCTCCCTGACCTACAACAGAGCCTCTCCCTCATCTCTCGTTCCCACCACTCCAGCCTCATCAAGCTCTTCGGCGCGTCTCTCTCCGGCAGCTACGTCTACCTCGTCTACGAGTTCATCGACGGCGCCAACCTCGCTGACTGCCTCCGCAACCCTAACAACCCGAGCTTCACAGTCCTCTCCACCTGGCTCTCCCGCCTTCAGATCGCCACCGACCTAGCTCACGGCCTCGACTACATCCACCGCTGCTCCGGCCTCGGCTCCGGCTTGGTCCACAATCACATCAAAAGCTCAAGCATCATTGTCACTTCGACTACACTGAACGCGAAGATCTGCCACTTCGGCACGTCGGAGCTTACAGGAGAGAGCAGAGCCAGGTCGAAGAAGGTGGAAGGAACAAGAGGGTACATGGCGCCGGAGTTTCAGCTCAGCGGAGTGGTGACGCAGAAATGCGACGTGTACGCTTTTGGGGTGGTGATGTTGGAGCTGATGTCAGGGGAGGAGGCGTTGAAGTATAAGATAGAGGCGGAGGAAGGCAGGTATAAGAGAGTGAGTGTGATAGAGACGGCGAGGGAGGCAGTGAAATGTGGTGGAGGAGTGAGGAGGTGGGTGGATAGGCGGCTGAAGGACTCGTTTCCGATGGAGGTGGCGGAGAAGATGGTGCAGGTGGCGCTGGAGTGTGTGGAGGATGACCCGGAAAGGAGGCCGGATATGGGTTGGGTTGCGGGTTTGGTTTCTAAGTTGTTTTTGGAGTCGCAGAAATGGGCGGAGAGAATAGGGTTGCCTCTTGACATCTCTGTTTCTTTGGCTCCAAGATGACGACGACGATTCATTACTTCATTCACTGGAATTGAGTAGATCAAGGCATATTGGGTTTCGATTTTTGAGGTGGATTCACAAGAGTTGTATATATATTTGTGAGTAATATAATTTACAGAGACATGGATTCTTTTTTTTTCAATGATCATTGTTGATTCATTTTTTTTCTTTGATCATTGTTGTTTCATATGAAGCCTCAAGTTACAACAAATTAATGTGATTCATTTACACACTAAATACATATGGGTTTGTCTATCATACCATATGGTATAGTATACCTATTGCAAATGTGTCTAATTTTATAACATATGAGAGCTTTTAAAATGACAAATGGTCATTACATAGTTATTTAGTTGTTTCTTCAATTAATGTAAACATGACAAACTTGGCACTTAACACTTATGAGTTTACATGTTCATGTGAACTCGAATTTACATGTCATGGATATGAAGATGCACCATAAATAAATACTTGATTGGAAAAAGAGGATGTAAATCATGCTTATGTGTTTAGAATTATGGTGAACTTAATATGAGATATTGAAAGAAATTAATATTAGGATTTGCAGGCTTAGCGGGGATGCTCTTCACACTTCTTAGTTATAGTGATGCTAAAGTAACAATTTCAATGTGATTTGGAGAATAACGAAGAAATCAAAATGCTAGGTTGATGTAGGTGTTATGTGTTTAATTTATATTGTTTTTTTGGTACCCTATTATTCTTAGTTTTTAAAATGGCATGGATGATCATTTGCTTAGCTTTGTGTAGACAGAGTTATGGAAAATCATTACAAAGGGAAATTGCAAGAACACCTCAGAGCGTATGCAGCAGTAGGCTTAGGCATGGGCAAAACATTCAAATATTATCAAAATGATAAAGAGTAAATGAATACGAGAGAAAAATGTCTATTCATTTACTGATAGATAGATTAACCTTTATATAGACATTACATAGAGAATCCCTGTAAATCATGGATAGATATCTAAGAGATATTTTAGTCTAATAAGGAGAAGATTAAGTCAAGACACATCATCAAGGATAGAAATGTAAATTTCTTCAACACTCCCCCTTGTGTCGCGTACCAGAATTAGATGGCGCATGAACGTTGCCTCGATAAAAACATTGCCATGTAAAACAAAAACCTCTTGGGTAAAAAACAAAAGACTTGGTCGAAGGGAAAAATAGCACAACGCGCCAACTACAACTTGAATGTAAAACATGTGACATAAACTCCCCTTGATGTCTATACAATCAACTCCCCCTGATAATGAAACCATTTATAGAGTTCAGATAAACGACGCATACCAATACTTTTCACATGCTTCTCAAGAGTAGATTTGGGTAGAGACTTGATAAACAAATATGCTACATTATCCTTAGAACTCACTTGGTTCACTTGGATATTCAAAAGTTGTTGCTGATTGTATAAAAACTTAGGCGAGATATGCTTAGTATTATCACCCTTGATGAATCCCAACTTCATTTGTTCAATGCATGCCGCATTGTCTTCATATATGCAAGTTGGTGCTTCAGTGGTAGATGTCAATCCACTGGACTCTCGAATATGAGCTACCACATAGCGAAGCTAAACACATTCTTTGACTGCTTTATGTAGTGCAATAATCTCTGAATGATTCGAGGAAGTAGCAACAAGGGTTTGCTTGGTAGATCTCCAAGAAATCGCCGTAGTCCTAATGGTGAACACATAACCAGTTTGGGAAAGTCCTTTGTGTGGGTCAGAGAGATATTCAACATCAGCAAATCCGATTAACACATTATTTGGTGTCTCAGAATAGGGGACAATACCGTATTGCGTTAATTTTGAGCTAGAAAGAGCTTTAGAAGCTTGATTTTGGTTGGGAGCCAAAAATTTGCTCAATTACGGCATTGAAAGTCCTCGAGCACGCGCAAGGGCGCGAAAAGGGCTTAGCTGCAGCATCGGCAGAGGCGCTCATGGGCGTTGCAGGCTCCGTAAGGTGCGGCCCGGGCATGCTGTGCGCTGCAGGCTCAGTAGGGTGCGGCTGGGGCACGCTATGCTCTACCTAGTGCTATCGAGGCACTGCTGGGCACGACAGGGGCCCTTAAGGGGTCAGCCAATGCCGGCAATGTTGCCATCAACAGGGACATCGACATTCATGTCTTCCACTTTAGTTTTGTAAGGGAAAAAACAAGCCCAAATCAATTGAACCCTTCAAATACTTGAAGATGTACTTAACACCAGTCCAACGACGTTGCGTTGACGCAGAGCTAAACCTAGCTAACAAGTTTACTGAGAATGCAATGTCTGGTCTTGTGCATTGTGCCAAGTATAGGAGAGCTCTGATAGAGCTTAGGTACGAAATTTCTGCTCCAAGGACTTCCTCATCGTCCTCTTTAGGACGGAATTGATCATTTTTGATATCCAGACTTCGCGTGACCATAGGAGTCCCAAGAGGGTGAGCTTTGTCCATATTAAATCGCCTGAGCATCTTTTGGACATAAGCTGATTGATGAATTAATATTTCAGTCTCTCGATGCGCTAGTTCTAGGCCTAGGCAAAATCGAGTTTTCCCAAGATCTTTCATCTTAAACTCGGATTTGAAGTAGGTCACGGTCTCATCAATTTCCTTAAGATTACCGATGATATTCATGTCGTCAATATAGACAGCTACTATAGCAAATCCGGTATTTGTTCTTTTAATGAACACGCAAGGGCAAAAATTGTCATTCGTATATCCCTTCCCAATCAAGTAGTCACTTAGACGATTATACCACATTCGTCCGGATTGTTTCAATCCATATAGTGAACGCCGCAACTTTATTGCATAGACACTCCGTGGTTTAGAGTCACTTGATTTGGGTAGTGAAAGTCCATCAAACAATTTCATATGTATCTCTGAATCAAGATCCCCATAGAGATATGCAGTAACCACATCCATAAGCTACATGCTTAGTTTTTCAGACTCTACTAAACTGACTAAGTAGTGAAAGGTAATAACGTCCATTACAGGAGAATATGTCTCCTCGTAGTCAATTCCAGGGTGTTGAGAAAATCCTTACGCCATAAGTCGCGCTTTATAGCGCATGACTTCATGTTTATCATTCCGCTTTCGAATAAAGACTCATTTATGTCCAACAGGCTTCACATTCGGTGGGTATACCACTACCGGACCGAAAACTTGCATTTTTGCTAGAGAGTCTAGTTCAGCCTGGATTACTTCCTTCCATTTTGGCCAATCTACTCGACGTTGACATTCTGCAATGGAGCGTGGTTCAATCTCATCGTCATCGATAATCACTTGAGCGACGGAATAAACAAAAACATCATCAATAGTCATGGAACTTCTTTCCATCTTACCATGTGCATCGGTAAACATTAGTGAGATTTCTTTGTTCTCAAACATCAACATTAGATCCGAGACGTCCCTCAGATATGCTAATATTGATTCTTGGACATAACTATATTCAGAGACAATCTCATGTGAATGATTCACAGTGTTGATGATGAGTAGATCATTTTGTGCCTTACTGTCACACCTTTTGTGTGGCACATTATTTGTTGAACCAGCAGGTCTCCCCCTCTTCCTGGTGGGAGCCGAGGCCGTGGCCACACCTCCACCGTGGGCATCTGATGAGTCAATGACTGCATTGCAGAGCCCAAGTGCAGCCGGTAATGTCCTTTTACTTGGGACATCTAACCTTGCAGGAACATTTACAGCATGTATAATTGATCTTGTCACTTTCGCGATAATATCGGTAAATGAGTCAGGCATCGAATCTGCAACTTTACCAAGATCGAGAATATGCTGAACTTCTAAATCACTGTCAGAAGTGCGGGGATTATAACGAGACATAGACATCATTGCCGAGCCCGGGTGCGGCCGGTAATGTCCTTTTACTTGGGACATCTAACCTTGCAGGAACATTTGCAGCATGTATAATTGATCTTGTCACTTTCGCGATAATATCGGTAAATGAGTCAGGCATCGAATCTGCAACTCTACCAAGATCGAGAATACCCTAAACTTCTAAATCACTGTCAGAAAGTGCGGGGATTATAACGAGACATAGTGGGGTCAGACCACGTTAATTCTCGACGTTCAATTAGAACGGAAACGGTCATGTCTCCCCCTAACGGCGGGAAAAATGTCTCGTCAAAGCGACAATATGCGAATCTCATAGTAAATAGATCTCCTATCAAAGGTTCTAAATAGCGGACAATCGTAGGATGTTGATAGTCAACATAAATACCTAATCGTCTTTGAGGACTCATCTTAGTACGTAGTGGAGGCGTAATAGGCACATAAACTGCGCAACCAAATATGCGTAAGTGTGAAATGTCAGGCTCATATCCAGTTACCAACTGGTACACACTAAATGGTTGGGTTGCAGTGGGTCTAAAACGAATAAGTGCAACGGCATGCAAAATTGCATAACCCCAGGTAGAAACAGGCAAGTTGGTGCACATCACCAAGGCCCATGCAATCATTTGTAAGTGCTTAATTGTAGCTTCTGTAAGACTGTTTTGTGAATGCACATGGGGTACGAGATGTTCTATTTCAATCCCGATAGATATATAATAGTCATCAAAAGACTTAGACGTAAACTCTCTAGCATTATCCAATCGAATATACTTGATTGGGTAATCAGGGTGGTGAGCCCCGAGCTTGATAATTTGAGCTAGGAGTTTAGCAAATGCAGCGTTTCTTGTGGATAGCAAAACAACGTATGACCAACACGTTGATGCATCAATCAGAACCATGAAATATCGAAATAGTCAACAACTCTGGTTTGATAGGTCCACAAATATCACCTTTAATTCTTTATAGGAATGAAATGTTTTGTTTAGAATCACTAGCAAAAGATGGTCTTGCTTTCAATTTGGCTAGTGAAAAGTTTTTGCAAAACGAGCGGTGAGCATTAGAGATAGCCATAGAGGCATTTGGAGTCTCGGCAATGGCCTTGGAGGTCGAGCCCATGGCAGGTACATCATGCACAGCCACATCACCTATTTCAGTGAAAAGAGGAGCTCCAACACGCTTCAGTGCTCAGAAAAATGAATGTCCATGTGAATTTTTGAGAATTCGGATCATCATGTTGAGTCCGGGATGTCCCAAATGATAAGGCCAAAGCTTATAATAGTCAGAGTCACAAAAGTTGCGAGAAAAAACATAGGATTTGATGATCTTGATGGTTATAAGATACAACCCACTAGATTGACTATTGAGCTTCTATAAGATGCATTTACGGCCACAGTCATAAGAGGTGACAAACAAAAACTCTTGTCCATTCTCATTGAACATTTCCAGGTGAATTTCGTTGGCAAGAATGTCCCTAAATGATAGCAAGGTTCGATTAGCCTTAAGCGCCTAAAGCGCGTCAGTGACATGTATCATTGTGCCATTTGGCAACAAGAAATGCGGACTGCCTCTGCCTTGAATTACAGGCGAGGAACCAATCATGGTTGTCACTGAGGATACGTGAGACACAAAGTATAACAGCCTATTCCTCAGAATAGTGTGGGTAGTCCCACTGTCAGTTAGACACTTAATTTCGCCACGAGACATCTACACAAATATGTAAAATTAATTAGTACTGGATCAAGACAAGACGAACACTTTAATTAAACATAGAGAGGTTAATCAGGAATTTAAACCAAGTATGGAACCCGAATGAGTGCAATTACACGGCATGAAAATCATTTTCATGAAGTCATAGCATGTGGCAGGCCTAGAGGCTCAACAGTAGCACCAAAAAGGCGTTGGACGTGCGTTTACAACGTTGGCAGAAGGCATAAGCCCGCTAGGGGCTAACAGGGGCTCGGCAGGGCACGCGCAGGGGAGCGGCCGAGGGCTTGTCCGCGCGCGGAGATGCATAGGAACGCGGTTAGGGGCCCGAGAGAGCAAGGAGGCGGGCAAGGGCTCGGCAGAGGCTCATCCAAGGCGCGGTTGGTGCGCTGCAGCCCGCAAAGGTGCGACAGGGCACCACCGGGGCTCAGCGATGCACGGCAGCATCTAGCAGCTCGCAGGGGCTCGGCTGGTGCGCCGCAGGGCGCAGTCGGGTCGCGGCAAGGCGCCTGGGCGCGCACCCTTTGTTCCGGTAGGGAACCATCCTCGCATCTTGAGGTGCGGCAAGGGTGCCTGGGCGCGCACTCTCGGGTGCGGCAGAGGTGCCTGGGCGTGTCCTCTCGGGTGCAGCATGGTGCATGGGCGCACACTTTCAAGTGCAGCAGGGTGCCCAGGCGTGCACACTCGGGTGTGGCAGAGGTGTCTAGGCACGCACCCTCAGGTACAGCAGGGTGCCTCTAGAGGTGCAGGCAGCTGCCTAGAGCGCACAACACGCGACAAGGACGCCTTAGGGGCGGCAGGGCACAGGGCACGCGCAGGGGCGCGGCCGAGGGCTTGTTTGCGCGCGGAGACGCGCAAGAACGCGGTTAGGGGCCCGGGAGAGCAAGACGGCAGGCAAGGGCGCAGCAGAGGCTCATGCAAGGCACGGTTGGTGCGCTGCAGTGCGCAAGGGTGCAACATGGGTGCGACAAGGCATGGCCGGGGTTCAGCGATGCACGGTAGCATCCAGTAGTGCATAAGGGCTCGGCTGGTGCGCGACATGGCGCAGTCGGGTCACCGCAAGGCGCACACCCTTTGTTCCGGTAGGGCACCATCCTTGCACCTTGAGGTGCAGCAAGGGTGCTTGGGCGTGCACTCTCGAGTGCGGCAGAGGTGCCTGGGCGCGTACTCTCGGGTGCGGTAGGGTGCATGGGCGCGCACTTTCGGGTGCAGCAGGGTGCCTAGGCGCGCACACTCGGGTGTGGCAGAAGTGTCTGGGCATGCACCCTCGGGTGTGGCAAGGTGCCTGGGCACGCACCCTCAGGTGCGGCAGGGTGCCTCTAGAGGTGCAGGCAGCCGCCCAGAGCACACAGCGCGCGGCATGGACGCTCAAGGGCGCCTTAGAGGCGTTGCGACAGTGCCAAAACACGGTAGTTTGCTGACTTAGTGTTTTTTTCACCGTTTTTCGCAATGTTTGCATATAATTTGCCAATCTTTATGCCATAACCAATTGTAAAACCACGAAAACATGTGGATTTAGAATATTTGTTATGTAATGAAGCTTATAGCTTTGTGCAATTTGATCAATTCATAAGGGAATAAATTCTCAATCCATTCAACACATTTGAACATGTAGGAGAGAGATTTTTTAATGTCAACTGAAAAATATATCAAAGGATGTCTAATTCCATAAAAACCGACTGGAAAATAGAAAATAACTGTGGCTAAATAAGTGTCAAACATAAAATAGCAGAGAAAAAACATCTAATCAAAAGAATTTAATCAAAATCCGCAGCATCCAAATGCACAGGACTAGCTGGCTTCTTAGCTGTGAAATCTGCTGGAAGGCTCAGCACTAATGTCATCTCTCCCAGTAAAGTTAGCTTATTGAGCCAAGTACTGTTTGTGTCTTCTGTAGGTATCTTTAGCATCCTCACTAGCGCGACAATCTTCGTGCATATGGGCATTAGAGCCGCAATGAAAGCAAGGAAGACCATTGGGTTAAGTTGAATGCAATAGAAGTTGGCAGATGGTTTGCCATCCTGCCAGCAACGCTGGAAACTGTACATTATGTACGTAATCAAAGCGGAGCTTCAAGTCGTCCCACAGTTCCTTAGGATCCATTATCATCAGATATTGCATCTTCAATTCGTTATGGATATGGCGCCTCAGGAACATGAGGGCTTGGGCTATGATCATCTCACTAGGAACTACATTTGGGCCATCAGGTGGAAAAATAGTGGAAGTAAATCTTTTTCTGACAAAAAATTGTGTAACATCGGATGCCCATTGAAGGTAATTATTGCCTCGTACATCGTGGATCTCAAACTCAAGCCTTGGATGTGCAGTCATCTACAAAAAGCAAGGGGTTTGGAATTAGTGAACCAATGATGTGGTCATAAAATCGATACAAATGAACACAGGTGACGCAGAATCGCAGTCACAATAGATTCTTCCCTTGTAGGCGACGCTCACAGTTGTCGCAACGACACATAATCGCAATCGTATATTATGGTGATGCGTATGTCGTAGTGACAAAAGTAAGCAGGATGAGAGGTCCCAATCCCTTAAACCTTATAACCCCCCCCCCCCCCCCCCCCAAAAAAATCCAATCCCGTCACAGAGAGGGGATAAAAGGATGAAGACCTCTAAGCCCGAAAAGTTTAAAATTTGAAAGCAGGAACTTTAATTTAAATTTACCTCTGATGAGTTGAGGTCGGTTGTGGGCATCGGCCGAGGAGAAGGATCTCTTCTGAACTTGTTTGGAAGGCAAGCAATTTTGGAATTTTCGGATTCTAATTGCTGCCGAGAGGAGAAACAATTTTTCGCCTACTTCTGCTTTGAGTTTGGGGCTGAAAATTTGACAAGAGGAGCAACTCTGGATGGGGAAGCTGCTATCAAAAATTCAGGTTTATCGGAGCATGGGAAGGTGGTGAACCGGTGGTCGGTAGTGGCGGCGGTCTGGAATCTTCCGACAGCCAGTTCAAAGATTTTACGGCCGGTTCCTAGGGAGAGGCCGACAATGTTGGATCTGGGACGGAGAGAGCTTTCTAGGGGGATAAAATTCCAGCCGAGGGCAGTCGGAATTTTGGTCGGAAATCGGGAAAAACAAGACTGCCCGATTTTAGGGTTTTTTTTTTTAATTTTTTAATTTTTTATTTCCGATGGATGAGCTATTAGGAAAGCTTGGTAAGAGCACCAAGTCTAATAACATGATAAAGAGTGTGTGGATACGAGAGAAAAATGTCTACTCATTCATTGATAAATACCAAAACTCAACACCTGCATTATGTTTATATCTATTTGCCTGTAATTAACTTTGAGTCACGTAAGCTTTAGACAGAAATGTTCTTCAAAACCGAGACAGCCATGACCATCTAAACCTGAAGGACTTATTGGAATTCTCCCTGTGATGATTGAGTTGAGCGACTGATGATTCATTGCTAGAAAACACACCTGATAATTTACACAAGCAACTGATGATGGTTAATGTTTAAACTTTAAACTTTATTGCAAGTTCTGGTTTGGTAAACCTTAGACACATTCTGGATGTTAGTTTTTACTCTATTACCTCTGCTGTAATTTAGTGATAATGGCCCAATTCTTTTTCAATACAATCCTTAAGAAAGAATGTGAGGATTGAAAACTGCATTAAGGACGAGGTGGTTTTCATATGTTCATATATTCATGGCACTGGGACAAGGGTGCAACCATGCAACTGGTTGTAATGTGTTTGTTTACACACACACACAAGACACAGTAAGATTAAGATACTGATGAATACTTGGAAGTTCCTTTGGTCAACGAAGTTCTAATATATTCCATAGTCTTTTCTATTTGGGTGTTTAATACTTTGTTACTTCATTTAGTCATGTATAAACTAACAAATTTTGATCCTAGTGTATACGGTACTGATATTTTTGTTTGTACAATTTGTTTCTCACAGAACAACCTGTTCCTTCTGTGTCGTTTATCTTCAGCAGATTTCAGCTTGGGAAAAGAGATATTCAGTCTGATACAAAGCCAGCTGATCTTACCAATGAGGATTTCAAGTTTCCTGATCTTGCAAATGAGGATCCTAAGATTGAAAATCACAAAGCTGATGGTTTGAAGCCTAGTTATGACTCAGATGATCAACTATCTGATTCAGATTTTAAGTTTGCTTCTCTTGCAGATGAGGATCCTAAGACTGAAAATCACGAAGCTGATGGTTTGAAGCCTAGTTGTGACTCAGATGATCAACCATCTGAGTCATCTCCTGGCAAACTGGTTGATATCAAAATGCACGCTGAATACAACTTGAAATTATCCCCGAGGCATGACCTTTGTTTGATCTTCACTTGCACAGTCTGTGACACGAGAACAATGAAGACAGCTTCTAAAGAAGCATACGAGAAAGGTGTGGTGGTGGCACGCTGTAGTGGGTGCAACAACCTTCACCTGATGGCTGATAATCTTGGAATGTTTGGAGAGAAGTGCACCGTTGAGGACTTTCTGGCTTCCCGTGGGGAGGAGGTGAAGAAAGGTCATGCCGATACACTGAATCTGACTCTTGAAGATCTGGCTGGAAAGGATTTAGCTGCAAAGATAGTCGACGACGAAGCTTCAACTTCAGCCAGTTAGAATCGTGCTTAATATAAGTTCTCATTTTAAGCATTCTCTAGTTATGTTGAAAATCTTTCCTCAAAAAAATAGTAATGTCCTGTGGACCGTATTGCAATTTCAATTTGGAATCGCAAGCACCTGTGTAGGGATCTTATAAGTTATAACCTAAGCAATTTGCAGCAACTTTCACTCGGTTTCCTTTTCTCTTGGTACTTAATTTTCTGTCATGCTATTACTTTCAGTCCCAGTCTTCAGCTTATGCAGTGTATCTGCTCAAATACAAGAAATATTGCAAGGCAAAATTGCTTCGACACAAGAAGCACTTTTTTTTCGAAGTTACACAAGAAGCACTTTCACAACTACATCAGAACTTTCCAAATAATATTATTTGAGGGGGGAAAACAAAAAACAAAAAAGAAATCTAAAGCAAATGGATACGGGTTTAGTTAAGGCTGACCCGAATTATAGGTGGGGGCGGCAGAGAGGGCAAGTATATAAAGAGCCAAACACTGAAACCAATCTTTGTAAAAACTTAGAAAACAATCAATGGCGACTAGTACGTGTATTCCCTCCACCTTCACACCCATTCTTCAGAACTTGACTTCCAGAAACTCCATTGCCATGGTGGGTTTGCTCTCTTATGCACCCAAAACCTTGAGGCCTCTCTCTTATGCCCAGAGCTTCGGTTTCAGTTCACTTTCCACCGCCAGAAAGCCTCCCAGGAAATTGCTTCAATTCCAAGGTAGTTTCTTTACTATCAAGCTTTGATATTTTGTGGGTCTGATTGGTTTTGCGTGTTGTGTTATCTGTGTTGGACCAAAATTGGAACTTTTTTGTATTGTTTTGATGCCAAATTTGTGTTAGAGACGAGTGTGGTTGCAGAATAGACTGAGTTGTGTTTGATAGTTGTTTTGGGGGGGGGGGGGGGGGGGTTGGTGATAATGTTTGAAATATAAGTAGGAGGAGGAGGATGACATAGTATTTTTTGAGCCAGAAAGGGATTTTTATAGTGTTTTGATGGGTGGATTTATGTGCTAAATGGGGCAGAAGAGGCATGATAAGGTTTTGTTCAGGGAAAGAAAATCATAGCATATTTCATATCGGAAAGAATGGAGCTTTGGGAGGGAACTTGTGTTTAAACCTCATGTATATGGAGTTATTGTCTCTTTGGCTCTAAATTGAAGAGGAACTAAGCAAATGATAAGGAATGAATGAGTGTAAAATTTAAGAAAAGTGAATGATGAAAGAAGTTCTGCACATTTGAAAGTAGTCCCAGTATCAGTTTACCCAATCTTGCTGGAAAATCATCCTACTTCCTGTGCAGCTTCAGCAGGGCATAATATGGTTGAATTTCTTGGACTATGTGTAGGTACTTAGTGCACTAGTTGGTAAGTTTTGTGATTATTGAACTTTAAGTCGTCAAATATTTTGGAAAAACCAAGCTCATCTCTCAATCAAGTGTAGCATGGTCAGCAAATATTAATTACAAGAAAGTGAAACGTAAATCTTTCCCTCTCGTTTTCTCTTAGATAGTTAAGTTATTGAGTCTAATATTGTGGGTTTCATCATTGTTTCAGTCATGGAATTGTGTTGCTGCAATTTATGTAGGCAATATGTAGGGAGTTGTCCTTGTTCAATTTAACCCCCAATGCGCCTCATGAGATGAGGAAAAAGAATAAATAAAAAAGAACAACTAAATGCCTCACAAGTTTAGAAGGATAGTCTGATGTTTGGATCATAAGCTTCTTGACAGGTTCATAATGAAGTTTGACAGAGCAAGATACATCTCATTCAACTATGTTTTTATTTTTGTCAGTGAGATCAGTGGCCACTCCTGCAGAAGCTGTTGCCGGGTTTGAAGAGATGGTTGCTGGGACTCAGCGAAAGTATTACATGTTAGGTGGTAAAGGTGGAGTTGGAAAGACCAGTTGTGCAGCTTCACTTGCTGTGAAGTTTGCTAACAATGGGCATCCCACTCTTGTGGTTTCCACTGATCCAGCACATTCCTTGAGTGATTCCTTTGCTCAGGTAAAAATGATTTTGACTTTATCTACAGTATGTATTTTCTTAAAAATGGAACTTCATGGTTCTTTGTGTGACACACTATCATTTTCTCTAAAGGATTTAACTGGAGGGACGCTTGTACCAGTTGATGGGCCTGATGCTCCACTTTTTGCTCTGGAGGTAAGAGGGACAGTGGGTTTAGCTTCCTATGATAATTTTATCTTGCCTATTTCTGTTGTAGTTTGATGAGATAGTTACTCATTGATGAAGAGTCTTTTTCTTTTCTTATTTCAGTTTCTGGTTCTGGGGATACTTTAGTCTCATGTCTAACTCATAGCTTTACCTCAGATTAACCCTGAGAAGGCAAGGGAAGAATTCAAAACTGTAAGCCAGAAAAATGGTGGAACAGGGGTTAAAGATTTTATGGATGGTATGGGCCTTGGGATGCTTGCTGAACAGGTAAAGCTCTTTGAAGACGTTGGTATTGAATCACATTTGATTGACTTAAGCTTTACGATAATACTTGCTTCTCTTACATTTTCTGTTTTTGATTTTTGAAGTTGGGAGAGCTAAAACTGGGAGAACTGCTAGACACACCTCCTCCTGGTTTGGATGAAGCTATTGCGATTTCTAAGGTACGAGTTTTCTGGCTTTCCCTGAAAGTCTTTCTTGATTTTCTACTAATGGTCAATCTGAATCCTCTTTACAGGTGATACAATTTCTCGAATCACCAGAGTATAACATGTTTACTCGTATCATTTTTGATACTGCACCCACGGTAAGTAATATTCAGTTTTGTGATTGCCACTTTGTTTCTTGTTTTTTGTTTCTTTTTCTTCTAAATATTATTTTATCACACTATGATGGGATACCTGTTAATAGGGCCATACATTGCGCCTTTTGTCCTTGCCAGACTTCTTGGATGCATCAATTGGCAAGATCCTGAAGGTAATTCGTGAACTTAGATGAATCACTGTGGATGTGAGTTTGACTGTGGATTCATTAATCTCTTGGAACTAAATAGAATTGAATGCACAATATGACTTGAGAAGTTAGTTATGAGATAACTCATGAGCAATTCAAATCTTCTGCACTGCTTTCAAATTTCAATATAATGAGTCTCTATTTAAATGAATTGCTGAAACTTTTAATTTTACAACTGATTGACATTTGATGCTATGTTTATATTGTCTGTTACAGCTTAGACAAAAGATAGCTTCAGCGACCTCAGCCATCAAATCCGTTTTTGGATCAGGGGAAAGTGATTCTGGAGCAGTAAGTGTGATTTTTTGATCTCTTTCTGCAATCTTCAATCTATAGAAGTTTGCTAACATTTTATTCCAAAACTTCAATGCAGTCAGACAAATTAGAGAAACTACGGGAGAGAATGATTAAAGTGCGTGAGCTTTTCCGTGATACCGAATCCACAGAATTTGTCATAGTAACAATACCCACGGTAAGAACTTTATGATTTTGTGTGAATTTTTCCTTTTCTTATCTGACGTAATTTATTCTGTTTTGGGTTTTACTTTGAAAGTGACTACTTGGGACTTAGGGGTAGAGTTCTTATCGTACAAGTTGTTAATGTGGTAAAACTTATGAAAGATTGCTTCAATTTGATTTTTCTTGTGTTCTGTTTCTATTCCTAAGGTCATGGCAGTCAGTGAGTCATCTAGGTTGCATGCCTCTTTGAAGAAGGACTCGGTTCCTGTAAAGCGGCTTATTGTTAATCAGATTCTTCCCCCATCTGCCTCAGACTGCAAATTTTGTTCAATTAAAAGAAAGGTAAGGAAGCTAATTGCTGTCCTTTTTAGTTTTTGGGTAGAGTATATGCTGTCTTCTTTTGACTGAGAATTATGTATTGTTGTGGGATTGAGTAATCTAGTGGCATTTTGTTGAAAATTAGTGATCAGTCTTTTTCTTTTCTTGCTAGCAATTAAAATAACCAGATAAATGCTAGACTTGTTAAAAACCTGCAGCTTTTACTCAGTGCTATGTTGTTCGGAAACAAGAAATTAATGTCATCTTTTGTTTCTGAATGCCTCAGGACCAGATGCGTGCTCTTGATATGATCCAGAGTGATCCAGAGCTCCTTGGCTTGACATTGATCCAGGCTCCACTAGTTGACATGGAGATCAGAGGAGTGCCTGCCCTTCGATTTCTTGGAGACATGATTTGGAAATGATCATCAATCTGCACACTCCACGCTGCAGTCATACAATTGATAATAAACCAAACACCTTTTTGTCCAACCTTCAACTGATAGTGATAGCCTTCCCATCTGAGAAATGGGTTAAATTACATGTCCGCTGTATTTTATCCAGAGAATTCATTTTTCCTTGTTAAATGTTACACTTCAGTTAGAGAGTACAGGGGCTTCGAACATTAGCAATCAAGAACTCAAATTTTGTGTACTCCTGGCAGTTCAAATTGGACAACTCCAGTATATGGGCAATTTCAGGCATATCATTACATATCGGTACAAAATTATTCTACATTTCTACCGACTACTTTAAACTAAATTAAACTCGGATAACTTTGCTTGTTCAGGTGAAGATAAAGGTCAGCTAGGTTGAGGTGTCGGACTCCCAAATTGTGATGTGTATGGGATACCTGTGGAAGGCAGCCAAAAACCTCCGCCGATAAATATGGTACCCGTAAACTGATCAGCCTCAGTCGGGTTGTGCCGCCATTGATATCTGACCCGACCTCAGAATCTGGTCCATTGTTCATGAACTCACCATAATACTGTATCAACCCCAAACCTTTCCATTCCATTCAATCCAACCCTAAACTATATGAAACATCTTTTCGTTGATTAGGAATACTTGCAAGTATATTGACATTCCAATAACCTGTGGGATGGATTTACTTAGAATGGATTTTAAGTATATCTTTTCTTTAATCATAATGGATTGAATAACATATAGGAAACAGAATCCGGCGACTTAGGGTTTGATCATTGGGGAAGAACGATGACTGTTATTACAATGGAAACTTGCTGTATGTAACCGGTTACCAGTGATCGCGTGTGGCTGAAGCATGTATACGGTGGCAGATGCTCATAGATTATAATGTCTTTTGAATATTAAAGAACTTGGTTCAATAATAAAATGGGAGGATTACATGTAGGTAACACCCCCCCAACCTTCCTGTGCTGGGGATTTCTTACTCTTTTCTCATCTCTTTCTATACATATCTCCTTGCATAAGCAACTTCTTATTAGTTTGTATACATGTTTCTTCCAAGATCCAGTTCTGCGCTTCCTGTATGGCACTATTGACATATGTGTAATTAGGCAATGTAATGGTTTTTCGGGTTTTAACATCTTTGTCCATTCATCTAACAATGTTTCATGTATGGCTCTCTTTTTGTTTGCAAGTTATCTTAGGTTATTTTGCTTGTTTACTGTTTGTAGTAATACTTGCCGGGCAAAACAACTTACTGTTTGTATTATTTTTTTTTTCCCCTAAAGCAATTGCTGTGCCTTCTTTAGATAGTCTTGATCTGAACAAGAACTCCAACGGTGACCAACTGACGAGGAGGCTGAATATGCTGAGTTTTGTAAGATTTGTAAGTTTATCGGATAGACCCTGGAAAAGACCCTCCCACTTTTGGTAATGGTCTTTCTAAGTGGGCAGAAATGTCATCCCCAGAGAGATGACTGCGATTGGGGAACAAACGTCTATCTTTGATCCTGGATGTTCCTAGTGATGTTCATGGATGTTGCTCGTGCTTTGAGAAAAAGAAGTGTGGTGCATCAATATCCTGAGGATTTCGAATTATATATTGTTACAAATGTGTAAACACAAAATTGTTACTGTAAACTAGTAGAGACGTAGAGTGCAACATTCGGTTGACTGAGAATTACTTATGTACTCCAAAGCAATCCTACTTTTTTGATGTCTCTTCTTCTGAGCAGAGGCAATAATCTCATTACAGGAACATTGATATATAAGAAGGGAAGAAAGATCGTTAAAACTCACTCACTGAACAAAAAGAACCAAAAAAAAGGCTCTTATCTTATCGGCGATTGTCCAAACCGTGCTCCAGAGACTGAACCAAAATCTGCTCTAGTTCATGCCCAACCTAAGATAAATCCCAAGTCTCACCCTACGTAAGCTGTGTTTGCTATGTTATGCCCTAAACCCTAAACCATAGACTCCTTTTGATGTTATATATTTGTATGAGAACTGTGCTAAATATATATGCGACCAGTCCTTCATAGTACTAGCTAATGTCAATGTCAATGGTGCTTGTGTAAACCATGTCATTCTGTCTGTTATCTTGTATTGTGCGATTTCTGATGTTATATCTCAATCAGACGCTCTGCTATAGGATAACCTGAACTTTTGTCGTCTCCCTAAAATGAACTTGCAGAAGTCACTGATGCATTGCAATGCTCTTTGGCCTCGGTGGTTCCGGTTTTCCCTTGTATTGCTTTGCCGGTACATCTCTGTCATTCGTAGTATTAGTTTCGATTCCTTAAAACAAAGCAGAAAAGGTTCCAGGAATCTAGAACCAATTGACGGACTAGACTAGATCGTCCCATTGAATGTCTATGTGCTCAGTTGTTAGCAGTGACTCACTGTTGATGTTGTTCGACATTCACAAAGTTTATCCAATTCTCAGAACTCAATGCCGATGTACGTCTTAGTAGAAGCTAGCCTGCATGGAACTGATCGATGTATATACAACTGGGAATAGCTTGAACGAGAATATCAGAGACGCTGTCACGCTCCCTTGCTCTTGGATTAATCACAACCTAACGATCATCTTATATAAGTGGCTGCTGTTGAATACTTGTGATCACTGTTGAATGTGGTGCAAGTGTGCAACTAATGGTACTTTTACACTGACGGCACCATGCAAGAATAATGATGCAGCTGTATTACTTGGAAAACTTGTGCGTGCTGCTTTGACGGAGTTCTCTGCATCCTAGTTTTAGTTTAGAGTTACACAAATGGGAAAGCCTTTGGCATCTTCATGCATGTGTACATTTCTTTTTTTTGTAATTGAGTTGTTCTGCAGCTTTAGATATGGTTATTAGGCAACATGGGGCCTCGGAGAAACGTGTCAGACTGATCGATGACACTCAATGACTCAAATACTATTGCACAAAGATTGAGTTTACCTGATTTTGGTTGTATAAGTCGAAAAACATGAATTTGGATTTCTCAATTCCATCCTGTGAGTCACAATCTCTAGTCTCTACTCGTCCATGCTAATATAGACTTTGCAATTTCTTTGGTTTCCATTGTGAGATTTTATACATGACTCATATTTTTGGTGTACAACCAATATCAATTATCAATTTCTTGGAATTGATATACAACTTAGTCTTGCATCTAGCTACTGGTGCACTGCATAAATGGTACGTAGTTTAAAGGACCCTCATTTTCAATGATATGAAAAATTCGATCAAAATGTGAAAGTGAACGAAAAGCTGAGCTCAAATTTAGAACTTCAGCATAGCATTACGGTCATTACCATTACCTACACCCTCCACTCAGCTGACATCTTGTTATGCAACATTTCTACTCTCCGAGTTCTTATCACTATACATGATTTATGGATTTACAAAGTGGTCTTAGACTCTCATTGAGTTACTCGATCAGAGTTGTCGATTTAGTGCAGAATCAGGTAAAGAAAAAAGAACATCGAGTCATGGATCAATCTTCAAACATGAACAACCAAATCAGATGACAGATCTTCACATCACAAAAAGGAGACAATGGAGAAGATGAAAATGAAGAAGGCGAGCTTCAGGTGGTCGGAGCTGTACCAAGCCAAGTCCAGGAGTTTGGAAAAAAAGGAGAAAGAAGTGGGTGAGAGGTTGAAGAAGATGTACGAGAAAGAAGACGCTCGGAAACAAAGCCGACAAGTGAAGGTTCTGGACAAGGCTCCTCCAAGCAATACGAGAATTGGCGTCATCAACAAAGGGTTGAGCAAAGGGAAGAAAAGCAATCAAATGATGAACAAAATCAAGAAGCAGTATGAAAATAGTTTGGCGAAGAGGAATCTTGATTTTGTGAAAATGAAGAGAAGTGCAGCTGCCAAGTGTTCTGACCACATCAAAAAGCCAATAACGACCGTTCAAGCAATGAACGTCGATTTTTGAAGCATATTGATCGATCTTGGTGGTGGCTCTCAACCTTCCTGCTTAGCTTGTAGTTAAAGAATCTAGGATAGTAAACATTTGTTGTTGATTTCAAGAGATGGAAAGAAAAGCCGATCAAAATTGGCTCTTGTTCATCTCTTTGTATGTATATGTACAAATCACTTCTGATTCATAAGATATAAAGTTACTCTTTGATGATAATTTGGTGTTTTCATTTGTCTTGGTATTATGAATCTGTTGTATGTTAATGTTTTGATCTTGGTATAGTGAAGTTTGATGGACTTGTGTTTCTTTTATGGTAATTTGATGTTTTCATTGATTTTGGAAACATGTTTATCTGTTGAATGTGGTCTGATCTTGGTTGGCCTTTCCATTACACATTCACAACACAACAAAACGTTTTGATATCGCGCCATATAATGCTTTTGGTCTGGTGATCGCAAATATGTTCTGGGCAGTTCTTGAGCTTTATGCTACCAATCAAAAAAGTGAAAGACTTGAAGAATGAATATTTGTATCATGATATGGGAGTAGAGATGGTTTTGCTGAAGAATTGATTAGGTGCTTAAAAGTCCCTTGTAATTGAACCTATTGCTTAATACAATCTATTCAGATATAAACCCACATGGGATGACTTGTGAGTCATGTTCTTGATTTATCATGATTTTGTTGCCAGGGCTGTAAAAAAATTAGAGTTCATCCAAAATAGGAAACTCTCAAACACAATTGAGCAGTTAACTTAAGATGCAACTGATATCAGCATATAGAGGTGTTAGTACTGGAATGGGCTGCAAGTCGACGTTGAACCTCGATAGCATCAGTTTCCACTACAACAAGTAGGAAACTATGCTCCGAAGCTAAAATAACAGCAATTAATCCCATGTCCTCCAGCCAACATAGAACCAGTCTCATCCCATATCACAAAACCAATACCACCATTTCCAGTCAGATGGTTATTGATTTATAGACACCTAACATTTGGAGACCAGCGTACTACCCGAGTTCACTAACCCTGGCATATCAGTCCCAGTTTGCTTGAATATTCTAGATTTGGTGATCATGAGTTCATAACTGGTATATGATTAATTAGTACTTACCAGAAATTAACTGTTTATTTGCAGATACCCTGATTCAAGTAGCTAAGGTGGTGGTTGACTGGTTGGTCTCAGGTGGCTGAGGTGGTTGCCTGAGGTAGCTGCTTGTGTTGGCAGCCCTCCCCATGTATAATCAAGCAAATCCATAATCTAGTCCGGATCATGATCCATGAAAAGAAGATACCGTAGAGGTCACATTCTGTACAACTTCATTGGTTTTCTTTCATTTTTCCTGATATATCATTTACATATTTTCTTTGGTAATGTTGTCAACACACGCTCAGAAATTCTAGGAATTCTTCTATGTTTCTATGAGAACTCGAAGGCTGAAATCACATCAAACACTTTCAACCGAGTTTGTATGATGCTACTGCTGATTTCTGATGTCACTTCTTCTGAAATGTTACCTATGCAGATGAAAGCTATCACACGGCTAATGAACCCTGTGAAGACGAGGACTATTATACAAAGACTCCAGTCATTCAGATTGTAGCCATTTTTCAAAAGTGCCCCGCACCGAGTTATTAGCCATACTCCAGAATACCTGAAGCAAAAAGGAAATATTTCATGAGCATGTTGCATCTTGATTGATGTTAACAGCTGGTTATATTCTCTAGGTAAACTGAACTTGTGCAGTACCTTTCAACATTTGCAATCACAAATGCTTCCAAAGCCCACTTAGGGTAGCATACATTTGCTAAAGCCTTGAGCATCCAACCATCATGTGGTCGTGTTGCTATGAGTGTCAAAACAACTGGAAGGAGAACCGATGACTGCAAGAATAACAGGGTTTCAGTAAAATATCTGAGTAATGTGCAAAACTGAATACTGAGCAGTCTTTTGAATATTTCTTTACTTACTAGCTGGGCTGCACCTTGTTCGAAAAATATTGCTAATGCATACGCTATGCCAGTTACACAATACACAAGGCAGAGCAGAACAACATAATTATCTGCAAAGCTAGATCTTGGGTTGGTGAAGAAGTAGAACATGGAAAGATACACGAAAGGTTTGATCACTGTATTAAAATGGTCGACAGTATCCTTAGCAAGAAAATAAGCCAAGCTGCTCATCCCAGATGCGCTCTCTCTCCAATGCTGTAATCTATCTAGAGAAAAGGATCTCAAAGCCGCAATCTTACACAGTAGAGCTGAAATAAACAAGAAGACTCATGGTAAGAAAATGACTACTTAAAGAACATGCATGATTGAAGTCAAACTTGCATTAGCTATAAAATTTACTTATCAAAGCAAACAATGTATGAAATAGACGATGTAGGTATGCATCTTTCAGGTTGCATAAACATTAATACTATAATGTCTCTTAAGTATCAGCAACTTGGAGCATCTTGTGTCTAGTAATGAAGATAACACCTTATAGCTAATTGTACTTACAAACTGCAATGATAGTGTATGTGTAACCAAGTGCACCGAAGTCCTGATCGCTTGCTTTTGCAAGTGATCCTAAGCAGGCTCCAGCAAGTAATAAAATCAGATAATCAACTGCTTGTATCTGAGCTTCTCTAAGTCTCTGCTTACCAAGTCTGACATGACATGAATATAAAGAAGATCAAGAATGGGAAATTTAAAGAAGTGTACAAAACATTTGGGTAATATCTAATACGTATTGCAATCTTCTCTCAAGGGGAGAACTTATAGTCATCCAATTTAAAGATATTTAGCAGCATGGCAGACAAGATAAGGCATGTTTATAATGTTTCCAGATTATTGGTAAATGTCTCGGGAAGCATGCAAGTCAAGGACCTACTGTATACAACACATTGGATAAACCACTTTGGTTCTCAAATTAACAACTTGAAAGGAAAAATAAAAGTACAGCTTGCTTGAGTGGTTCAAAATGCTTAAACAGAACACTTACAACTTCAGGAAATCAGGCTGCATTGAGAAAATTCATCTCATAACTTAATTATAAAGGTTGACTAGCTAAAAGATACTTCTGACAAGCATATCAGATGTACGCGATACCATATATGATTTCCATTATAAAGGTAAGGCAATTCACCTCAAAATATCTGATAAATATGCAATATTTAAATTCACCTCAAAACTACTGATCATGTTTACCTTCCGAGGAAGTATCTGTATTGCTGAAATACACCTGGAGTTCTCCGGTTAGACATATCCTTAGATTTCAAGAAATTAAGACGTATCTTATCACGATGCAGATCCACATTAGTTTTTACATCTTGCCATAACTCTCCAGCAAAAGATTGTTCCTCTATCTGAGCATCAGCAGGATTTGTTTCTTGAACTAAATTTTCATCCATTGAGGGCAATGAAAGTTGAGCAGCACTTGGCCTCATATCAGGGGGTACCGAGTACCCATTATAAAGCATCCATCTGAGGGGAAGATCTTTATAGCTCACTCCTGAACTCCTTTCTGTTGTTACCATACCCTCCAAAATATCAATGTAGTGGTCTGGAGGGTTGATGCGGTCTGGGACATTGATCCCAATGCTTGAAAAGTATTCTTCTACTTTCTTTGTCGATCCATGATAGACAGTTAAACCACCTTTTGCCAGGAGTACTAACTCATCAAACATCTTGAACAAGGCATAGCTGAAGCGGAAATGTTATGTGTTAGTGATTAACTAGTACTACTAATTCTTGAAATAAAAATTAAAAATAAACAGTTAGAAGTTTACTCCTTGATTTGGAAGGTTACCTAGGTTGGTGAACCACCATGCAGATGTTTACTCCTTCAAGAGCTTCCCGTCTAAGTGCTCTAAGAAGTAGCTGAGAAGACGCACTGTCCAGACCAGATGTCGGTTCATCCAAAATCAAAAGTGAAGGTTCCATAACCATTTCCAAACCAACATTTACACGTTTCCTCTGGCCTCCAGAGATCCCTCGCTTCTCTACTGTTCCAACCAAGGAATCACGTACTGTCTGGAGCCCTAGGGACTCAATAGCTCTTTCAACCACTAGAACTTTATCTGGTTTTGATAAGTCTGCTGATAACCTTCAGAATAAGATGGTAGCAGCAGTCAGTACAGTATCATTGAAAAAATTATCACAAAATGCATTAGTGACCCATAAGACATTGACCTTCTTTCCATGTAAGCTTCTTTCGAAATCCTGAATAGAAAAGGGTAATGAGGCAACCAACAGAAATTCAAATTCAGAATATTTTAAAAAGTTTGAAAAGAATGACTATTCCAAAGCAATAGGACAACTATGCTTTTTTGTGGTTTATTAGCTTTGATTTGTGAATTACAAATTTACAACATAGCAAGTCCAGGGCATAATCATATACATCAGCATATTCCCAGTAAAACCATAGTTCCAAATTATAGTAACTGTGGGTTTGGGGTTGATGTGAACCACTGCTTCATAGAAAACCTCTCTGTATCAGGTTGATACAGAACTATTACAATAAAGTTTCAAATAATGCGAAGATATAAACATGGAAGATACCAGCTATTGGAAAGAAATAAGCAAAGAGCTGAATCTGGCATACCTGCACTTTGCACTGAACCACAGATTCTCTTCCACAGTCAAGTTTCCATGCACAATATCATCTTGTGGCACAAAACCTATGATTTTCTTATATGAATGGATTGATACATTCCTCCCATTTACAAGAATTAAACCAGTCATATTGCATCCAATTGCTTTTCCAGCCAGGGCAGAAAGAAAAGTAGTTTTTCCAGCTCCTGACGGACCCATGACTGCAGTGATGCGGCCAGGCTTTATTTTACCAGTTACACACCTCAACAAATGCTTGTTTTTCGATTTCAAAGTAAGTGTAAGGTCCTTGAAAGAAATCTCAATTAGAGGCCTTTTCCGTACTTCGTTGTTAGTAGCCATTTTAACCACCCCAGAGAAGGTAAGGTCCTCGTAATCTTGCTGCTGAGCCTTCTCTTTCTCAATCTGAGCATATGCATAATTGAAGATTTGTGTATGAGTATGTATCTTCTTTCCTTTTGGCACATTTCCTACATTTGTGTCTTCACCTCCAATGCTGAAACCTTTATAATTCTCCGGGTCATCTTCAATTTTACGCATAATCTGCATGAGCTCACTAGGTTCCTTTTTCTTTGCCTTTGGTGGCACAGATGTAGATGGTGAAACATTTGATCTACTTTGATGCGGAGGTGTAGGCAGATCATCATCCGTGTCTGGTTTTGGCTCATTTAAAATCTTAAGTTTCTCAGGATCTTGAGTGTCCTTTTTCCAAGAAAATGTGCGTGATAAATGAGCTTGTAACCCACTTGCATGCTTCTTAGCAGCATCTTTTGCACCTTTCCATCTTTGGCGTGCTTTTGCCATTTCCCTTGCACTTTTGGCTGCTTTCTCCCGAGATTTGGCTAGTCTTCTCCCCCTAGTGATGAGTACTTGGTCAGAACAATTGTAAATAATGAGCAGCAGAGTGATCAAAGCTGCCTGCAAAAAAATTGGCGGGCATAAATCTCAGATTTTGTCTTTGGTGCTTAAATTCACATATGCCAACTCCCAAGCTATAAGTATGCTTCCTCAAGTATACTACATGATTGAGAAGTGTAAAAAACAATAAAGCAATGCAAGTAAGATGCAAAAAAAAAAAAAAATCATATTTTTAAAAGACTTCTGAACTTTTGTTTCTTCTCTTCAGAAAGCTTAGCTTACTATAGGCAGTGTGCCTTCTATAATCATGTGTGTCTACGGAGCCTGCTGATGTCAAGTTTTTTGTTTCTGAAGTGAACTGCAAACTTACAATAAGCATGATCCCGTATGCATGAATATTTTGATTTGCAGTGTTTGCATCACAGGAAGTCAACTTGAAACAACCTGCAACACAACAAGCATAAATTAATGAAGTTCTGCTATGCAGAATGTAATACTACAGAAATGCAAGTGAAAATTCCAGGTGGGACAAAATATAATAATAATCAGCATGAAACATAGGGACATACAGTACGAAACTTGTTCATAGTATAAACTAACATGAAACTTACGTTTCTCATCTGTAGAACCCTTCCGGCAGTAATGTCTGCAATTGCATTAAAAGTAAAAGGATTTAATCACTTGGAATACAAAAATTAATTTATCAATTAAAATTTGTTATATCATAGAAAAGCATAATGTCAAATCATCACACAGAAGTATTAGTAGATCACAACTCACTAAACAGTGAACAAGTTTGATAAATGATGCAGGGATGAAACTTAATACCCACTACTGCAGGGAATTCTTTTCACTGTGGTTGGACAATATGATCCAGCTGAACAGAATAATTCACCACTACTAACAACATCAGCCCATATATTTGCTCCTCCACAAGTATGGTTTGGTTGGCCAGGGGGTAGCTGGTAAATATATCTGCGGAAGCATATCAAAGTATTTATTTTAACACCTTATAGGCTATTGAACACCATAAACAGTGATTGCTAAAGCTGGAAACTGAACTTACGGTTCACAAATACCAGTTGCTCTGTTCAGGGTTGCCATGGGACAGTAAGAACCCGAAGGGCAAGCTTCAAGAGCATGATATAAAGGAATAATCAGATACATAACATTAGAAGCAAGAGATATCCAAAGGGTTTCAATCATTAAGAGAGAAAATACAAAATATTCGATAACTTACGTATCATGCAGGTGAGACCATGTGGACAAAAGAAACCCTCACAACAAGGCTGGCAGTTCTGAGTTCTGGGAGGCATCTCCTGTGCATTTTTGAGGTCAACCTGCTGATCTTGGCCAACACTACATGCCCATCCTGGCTCACATCCAGAAACCCAAGAGGTTAAATTACAGTTCTGGTTGGGTCTCAAGTAATTTGCACTCTCAGCCTTTACAAAGAAATTGTTGAAATAGAATTTCATCTCTGCTGCTGTACACAATCGCCGCGTAATATCTCCTATTGAAACAATAAAATTCACCAAGAAAGAGACATTATAAGCGACACAAATTCACAAGTACATTGCTAAGTAATCAAGCCTTTCTGACCAATCTAACAAATGAAGAAGCATGATAACATCTATATATGATTGCCAAGATAAACACAATCCTTAAAAGTTCAGAACTTTTTCATTCTCTACATCACTAAAGAACCAGACAGAGCAACATTTATGATTACAACTACTTTCATACCTTTAGTCTTTTGAATGCATGAAGTTAAGAAATCCAAATTGTTGGAAAAATTAAATGCCTGGTTCCAATCAGCTTCCCTGAAACAACAAATTGGCCATCAAAATCTATCCACATTCACACTTAAACAACCTATCTACCCATTTAAACAACCCCAACAGTCTCTAGTCCAGTAAATGTAATCAGTAAAAGCATAAACCAATCCGAATTGACTTCTCACACCAGTTGGGCCAATTCTAACATTCAAAGTTCTCTACTTTACTTTCATTCAGGCATTTCATCAAACACATAGCCAAGTTCAAAAGTGCTTACGGGTCTTTCACACAGAAGCTTGAACGATTGCTAATCTCCCTACTGAGAACTGCTGTAACATTTGAGATTCTTCCATACACAATCTGAGTGATCAATGGAAGAACTGCAGGGTTATCAATTCCATCATAGTCATCCACATCTTGGCTATGAACAAACTGAACCAAGCTCAAAGCTATGAAACCCAGTAAAACCAATGAGCCAAAGCTAGAAGCTTTGAGCTTCAAGAAGCTCATTTTGGATGGCTGAGACTAATGGGTGGTGGAGTTTGGAGAGGATTCAATGTGGGACTTGGACATTGTAGTGGGATTTGTTTCTTGGTTTCAGAAAGAGAGAATGAGAGAGACAAAGCATGTGGCTTTTTGTGTTTCAGAGTAAGGAGAAATCCTAAAGACAACGTGGGTGAGACAGCAGAGAAGTAAACAAAAACCACGTCTGAACTACTACTACTACTTCTACTTTGCTTAATGCCGGCTCTCAGACATGTCTTGTTTTGTTGTCTGTCTGAAAACTTGAAAAGGAAAAAAATATTTGAAGAAGAAAATCCGAGACTTCTGCCATTTGGGGGGCAAAAGGCGTGTCACAGAATAAACTAGTATAACAAAACCCTACAAAATTATGGACAATCATTGTTAATTAAGCTTGTGTGTATGTTACTTCACCATGCGTGTTTCATTCAAGGACTTTGAAAGTTTGAATGATTCATCAAGGTTTTCAAGACTTTAGTTTTATTCATGGTGAGGTTAGAATTTTTGGATATTGAATCACACTCGCGATTGATCATGTATGCAACTTTTATTTTCTGTTGGAGCCGAATTAAAATTGAATCAAGAAGGAGTACGTTGATCTAGAGTTCAATTGAGTTCGATGGATGAACCACTCCGTTGTAATTGAAAAGAATGTGAGCAATGTTAACATCATGAGAAGAAGTGAAGAACTACCCCTACTAGGTTTGATTATCATAGACGAATTCGTCAAGTACGTGAAGCAAAATGACATAATCAGGAGTCATTAGTTTCTTTAACAAAAAAAAATATATCGTAACGGGAGCTCAAAGACATGAGTGAGCATTAAGGTAAATTTTATTTTAATTTTAACTATAATAATTATAAGTAATCAAGAAAGTAATTTTACAAGACCATTATTATAAAACCCTAAAACAAAAGTAGCCTCTCTCACTATTCCTTCTAGTGCCGCCAATGACATAACCCATAACCTAAACCGCCATCGCCGTTTGACTCAAGAAATTGATCTGTGATTTTATATTTGTAGGGATGAGACAACCCCTTTGTTCTTCTACGAGGGCCTTGTAAGTTCCCAACTGCATGAATGATCGGAATTGCCATGTTTGTTTGGGGTTTAGACAGACTTATCCATTTTTAATAGTTTTGGTGTCTAGCTAGTATTCTATACATGTAGTGGTTAATTTTGATTGGTGACTGTACAGTTGTTGATAATTTTGCTTAGTTTGAATTAGAAGAGATTCAAAGAAAACTTTTTTAGTTACATAAAAACAATTTGAATGACTAGCTTGTTTCGTAATAACATTATTTCTGATGTGTGCTTAATGAGTGGAACCAGATTTATGTCAAACACATGTACTATATATATCGTAGATATTAGTTGATTGCTACATAGCGTACTTATAAGGTGTTGTGGATTTGTTTTCACTGGGCTTGATTGATCGTGGAGTTTGTTTCGTTTAAGTTTAATATATAGTAGCTTTTCGATTTTAGACTCTTGATTAGGAGAGCTTGATAAAAGTTTGATAGGTACTTTCTTTAGCAGATTTGGTTTTCGAGAGATAAAATCGAATACGGGATTATTGTAAAGTTTAGGGTTTAGCTTAGTTTGGTCACAAAAAGAATGTTATTCTAGAATTTGTTTGATTCATTTTTCTTCTCAGAGTTTCTTATGTTTATGTTCTTTTCCCTTTGTTTTTCGACTCTACATGTAAATTTGTGGTGTAATAGCTGATTAGTATTGAGAAAATAAGCAAGATCGAGCATGTAGTCAGCCTATGCATATTATAGGAAGAAGTTGTGTACAGATGAAACTGCAGTGATATACTTGATGTCCCATGTTCTTTACATATCGGCATTTTCAGCAGAAATGGGCGACCTCAAGTACAAGGAGGAGTAGGCGCGGTAGCTGGAGTAGCCTTGGCTTCAACAGCACTCCTTGCAAGCACTATTAAGAAATCTATGTCCTTCGATCATAATACGTCCTCACAGAAATTGACGACGACAAATGATGCTCTTACATTCTGCAAAGAAGTGAAGAACACGTTTCGAGACGAAAGAAAAAAGTATGAATTGTTTCTTGATGTCATGAGGAATTACAAGGCTCAAAGGTAGCACTAGCTAGACCAGTGAACTTTTCCCTAAATAGCTTGGTGATTTAGCTGCTGATTTATCTTTGCTAATACATTACCGTCTATTTCAGAGTTGACAGGAGAAATGTCATTGCAGTAGTAGATGATTTGTTTAAAGGGCATCCCAAGTTAATTTCGGGGTTTAACACCTTCTTGTCAAAGGGTTATAAGAAAACTCTTGAGGCTGCTGTGGATCCCAAAGTGACGGTTCAGTTCGAAGCTGCAATCAGTTTTGTAATGAAGATCAAGGTGATCAATCTTATGATGTTTTTTTTTTCCACTAATGTTTATTACTTACCTTTATGAGGGTATGTCTGTCTTGCAGAATCGTTTCCAACATGATAAGCAGGTATACAAATCATTCCACCATAATACGTCCTCACAGAAATTGACGACGACGAATGATGCTCTTACATTCTGCAAAGCATTCTGCAAAGAAGTGAAGAACACGTTTCAAGACGAAAGAAAAAAGTATGAATTGTTTCTTGATGTCATGAGGAATTACAAGGCTCAAAGGTAGCACTAGCTAGACCAGTGAACTTTTCCCTAAATAGCTTGGTGATTTAGCTGCTGATTTATCTTTGCTAATACATTACCATCTATTTCAGAGTTGACAGGAGAAATGTCATTGCAGTAGTAGAGGATTTGTTTAAAGGGCATCCCAAGTTAATTTCGGGGTTTAACACCTTCTTGTCAAAGGGTTATAAGAAAACTCTTGAGGCTGCTGTGGATCCCAAAGTGACGGTTCAGTTCGAAGCTGCAATCAGTTTTGTAATGAAGATCAAGGTGATCAATCTTTTTTTTTTTTTTTCTCTTTCACTAATGTTTATTACTTACCTTTTTATGAGGGTATGTCTGTCTTGCAGAATCGTTTCCAACATGATAAGCAGGTATACAAATCATTCTTAGACATACTGAATGCGTATCGAAAAAAGCGCAAGAAGATTAGAGAGGTTTACCTGGAGGTAAATTTGATTGCTTAATGTCTCCGAGTCATTGTCCTCTTCTTTTTTACACTCAGAAAATATTCATTCCCCGGTTCTTAGTAGTTTATGTGAACTTTCAGGTTGCTTCTCTATTTCATGACCAACCAGATCTGCTGAGAGAGTTCAAAACATATTTACCAAACATTTTGCCACCGTCGTCAACACAGAACGAGCATCAGCGAAGTTCTGCTTCAACCAAAGGACTCAGGACATCGTTTAGTACAATGATACTTAGTAGGTTGTGATGTTTTTATTTACAATGGTTGTGAAGTTTAACTTAAACCTATATACTGTACGTATTCTCTGGTTTTGAGACGAAATTTATGACTTGTAAGTTCTTATAAAATTTTCATGTTGGATCATATATATTTGTAATTTCAATTCTTGTTATCATCACTCCAAAGCATCTACTCCTTTTGTGACCGGAAGATCACAAATAACCGGATGTTCATCACTAGCTAGCTCCAAATCAAAACACATGCATATGATGAATTGATGATTGAAATGTAATATGTTCTCATTTCAAAAGACATATTTTTTATGGTAAAAAGAAAAAGAAACTAGGGTAAGTTAGGGTTATTAAGGAGAGGGAACAGTGAGTTAGCTAGGGTTTTTAAGAACGTTTAGGATCAGTTTACTACAAGAAAAGGAAAATGCAAAGAAGCAAGGAAACAATACAAACTGTTCTTTATTCATCCATAACCTAAGGGTACCAAAGAGAGATGGTTCTATTCCTTTACCAGCTAATTTTCAGAGTTTTGAAGACTGGCTTATGCGTATATTTCAAAATGAAGATATTGTAACCACTAAAAATTGCTTAATCATTTGTTGGCAAATTTGGAAAGCTCGAAACAATGTTATTTTCCGATCTGTCAACTTTGCTCCTGCTGATTTTGTTCATGCTTCTGCTGCGGTTGGCGCTTCTTATAGAGCTTTCAACCTTGCCACTGAAAGAAGCCCTAGGAACTATCCAGACTTGATCAAGTGGCACCCTCCTCCTAATGGGGTGGTGTTAATTTTGATGGCTCGGTGTCATCTAATGATGATGGTGCGGCTAGTTTCGTCATCAGAGATCACAACGGCATTCTTGTTGCTGGTTCTAGGAATCTTGGAAATGTCTCTGTCCCTGTTGCAGAATCCGCTGCCCTCAAGGATGGTCTGCAAGCTGTTAAACGCTTTAATTACTTAAAGATTCAGATGGAAGGAGATGCGGCCCTAATTATCATCATACCTTTCTGACAGCTTCGAAAGCATTGCTTTTGCCCACATCTACAGGGAGGCCAACTTCTTAGCTGATGTTGTTGCTTCTTGTGGACATGGATTCTCTAATCCGAAGATGTGGCTGAATAGACTCTCTAGTTCTTATTTGTCAGCTTATCGGTTGAATTCTATTAGTTTAAGGCACCCCAAGAGGTGTTTCGTTGTAATTTTCTTTTACAAGAACAGAGAGATATATGGCTTGAGTACTGGAAGAAAGTAGATTTATTTTGTTTCAATATAACACATACTTGACGATCAAGAATGTAATCAAAGTTGAATTTAACAAAGCAATCTCTGAAAAGTTCAAGAACGTACCTAGAGAAACATACATCTCTAGAAACTAATGAGGAGAAGCAGGACTTTCCAAAAGATAAAATATTCATCAGATGATAGCTGGACCAATATTGTATACGTACATTGCTGATTTTATTAGAATTAAGATAATTGATGCACACGAAGTTGTAGATTATATAGTATTTGCTATTTTTCGTCAACTATAGAAGAGTAGTATTATATTGCTGCTGCTGTGAGGGATGATTGAGAATATTAAACTAGAATCTGGTTTAGGTGGCAGGCATATATAACATAGGCTCAGAATAATCCCTCTGCATCAGAGATACCATATGAGTGTGACAGACCCACCTCAGGGTTCTTAAGTACGACAATTCTCTCCACAGTGATCTAAAGTCTAAACCTTGCGATGGTGCGTTTACCCTGAAGAATCGTCATATCCGGTAAGCTACACAAAATTAAACTGAGTAACTAAAGTTGGTTAAATCACTGTAATTGAACAGACAAACATAACGTTTGATGGAAATTTGAATACTTCAATCAAGTTTCACTATGTTTAATCTATGTTGTTAGGGGATGACAAAAGCATGATCCATTAGCCATTAGGTTCTAATCTATGTTTCATACATACATGCTACATATGAACACTGCTAGAAGTGGACAGAGAAGCATATCATCTTCCATGTTATTATCTACGTTCCCCGGCGAATAAAACATGTATATTATACCCAGTATTATTCGGGTAGAAACATAATTTCTCATTTATAATTGGGAGGGCTATGAATTAGACCGGTCGTAACATTCGAGTTGTTATCCGAGAAAAACAAAAAAAACATGTATATTATTTCTGCATGCAACGCATACCTTCGCCGGTGAAAGTACATTATTTCTGTAGGTTATGGGATTTGTAGGGTACCCAACAGAATCAGACAAGTAGGGAGGAGAGTGGTCTCCAACTCGCACCAACCTTTTGAAAAAATTGTAAAACCCATTAAATAAAACCAACACCTGGATTGCCACTTTGCAGATGGTGACTCGTTCTGGTTTTGCCTTACCTTCAGGACTCCTTCTCCTGTCTCTCTCTTTTCACCTTTTTCTTTCTTATAAACAAAGCTAGCTACTACCAATATCCATCCAACCTCCTCACTCGTTTATTCGCTTTCATCAACCTCCCTTTATTCATATTTTGGGTCCTCTCTCTCTCTCTCTCTCTCTCTCTCTCTCTCTCTCTCTCTCTCTCTTTTCTTTTTCTTTTTAATTTGTCTCTTTTTTTTCCTTTTTTTTTTCCAATGGGGTTCTTAGTTGGTGAGCTAGACCCCAGCTGCCTGTATTGACTTGCCTTAGATCATGGAAAGCTCGTTGTTTTCTGGAATACTCTTAGTCCTCTTTACATGATTCAGGGCTCTTTTCAGAATTTACACCAGAAATCATATCATCCCAAGGTTTGCCAAACCAGTCCTCCAATGCTATGCTCCATTGGAGTTGAGCATATGTGAAAGGTGAGTTATGTTAAATTGTCTGCTGTAAAGCTCTGTTTCTGATAGATATATGAGTTTTCTTGCTTGTTCTCCACTTTGGTGTTCTTAGAATTTAAAGTTAGAGAATTTGAGATGTCATGATTGCTGTTGATGAGGATTCAATTGAAATGGGATTCTGGGTTTTAGAAAATTTTGATACTTCCCCAAATAAATTGACCGATTAACCCTTGAATTGTAGGCTTTTTTTTTCCTTTGTATTATGGTGCCTAACTGTTTGGAGAAAGAAATTACTGGCCAGATAAAAAGGTTACTTGATCATCAAGGTCAAAGGGGTTTTTGTTTCTAGCATGTCAGATGAAAATCTAGGTTGACTTAGGTACCCAATTTGATATTTGGACTATTTGATAAGTGTGTCCATTAAATAGTCAAATTCAAGTTTTCTTGATTATCTTTGGAAGGTGGAAGTTTCCAATGTAAAAGATATCATTTGTATGTGTTTATGATGAAATAACCGGATCATTTAGATTGCTAATTTGGGATACAGAGATGTGGATTTCATTATCATTCAAAAACATACTTCTTGACCTTGAAATACTTAATTATGTGTTTATATGTTGTAGAATCAAGCAAAGAAATCAGCATTCTGCAGACAATGAAGTGTTTTTATTTCAACAGCAAAGAGAAAAATGATGAACCAAAGACTACCAAGTGTCCTTCTGGTCATTCCACTTCCTCTTTCTTTTCGCTTGATCGTGATCCTAGAAGATCAGAGTTTAATTCCCAGGATGTCTCGGAATTTAGCACAACATCCTCTGTCAAGTCATTTGCAGTAATGTCTCAAAGACACAGCAACCTAAGAGAATTCACATGCGCGGAGCTGAAAGCAGCAACAAAGAATTTTAGTCTCTCCCTCATGCTTGGAGAGGGCGGGTTTGGTGGTGTGTATAGGGGTGTCATCAAGAGTGCACAAGATCCACATAAGAAAATAGACATCGCTGTTAAACAACTGAGTAAAAGGGGATTGCAGGCAAGTGTTCTTCTTCTATATATGTTGAAAATTAATGTCATTGGAACAAGTGTTCTCCATTGTGGTAAACGTTATAGGTGGATTAATCATGTTAACAAGATGATTCATTATTTCAAAAGACTCCAAAAGTTCACATAAAATGAGGAAGTTTTGATATCATCCTTGCATGAGATACATAAATCTCAAACTTCAAAAATACTGACTTTAGATAAATTCCATCCTTGTCTTAATCATTATGGCTCTGATGGTGTGAAAGCTATTTGGAATCAATTGGAACTTTTAATTGAAAGATTTTCTTTAGAGGTTTGATATATCTAGTGGTTTTTCTGTAACAGGGCCATAAAGAATGGGTGACTGAAGTTAATGTTTTAGGGATTGTTGAGCATCAAAATCTTGTCAAATTACTGGGCTACTGTGCTGAGGATGATGAAAGAGGGATCCAGAGGCTCCTGATATATGAATACATGCCCAACAGGAGTGTACAAGATCACTTATCAAGCCGATTTCAGATTGCTCTCCCTTGGGTCACAAGGGTCAAAATAGCACAGGATGCTGCTCGCGGATTAGCATACCTCCACGAAGAAATGGAATTTCAGGTACTTTAAATTGTTAATATCAGTTGTAGTACTATTCTCTAGAACATACAAATTAGTAGGAAATGAAAAAGTTCTTATCTTCGGTAAGGTAAAGCATTTGACAGCATCGATTCATTGCCTAAAACCAATGCCAGAGCAACTAGCTGCTTTAGGGAGCTCGAAAATAGTCAATGTGATAAAAAATTGCAAGTGGAAAAGGGCTTTAACGAATGCTCAACTGAACTACAGAAAAGATAAGATTTTGGCTAAGGATGATATAGTGTCATCTGTTGATAACTCTTCTTCATGACCCTTGTGCAATAAATCCTAGTGGTGATCATGTCTTTGCATTCAGTAGCTTTTCCAGATGATTTCCCCTTGGATATTAGTGTCCAATGTACTTCCACTGATTTACCTTGTTACAAAAAAAAATGACTATTCCTGGCACAGATTATCTTTAGGGATTTTAAGTCTTCGAACATACTTTTGGATGAACATTGGAATGCAAAGTTATCAGACTTTGGATTAGCCAGGCTGGGGCCTTCAGATGGAGTGAGCCACGTCTCTACTGCGGTATGTTCACTTATACACAAGATTATATTACATATAACACCTTAGAATATTCTCATATTAGTATTAATCAAACATGACATATTGGCATTATACAGGTTGTTGGAACAGTTGGATATGCAGCTCCGGAATATATTCAGACAGGACATCTCACATCGAAAAGTGACGTGTGGAGCTATGGCATTTTCCTTTATGAACTCATCACAGGAAGGCGGCCTGTAGACCGGAACCGCCCCAAGAATGAGCAAAAGCTCTTGGAATGGGTGAGAGCACATATGTCTGCAGATTCAAAGAAGTTTCAGCTTATCATGGATCCAAGGCTTGAAGGGAAGTATTCCCTCAAGGCTGCACAAAAGCTAGCAGCTGTGGCCAACCGGTGCTTGGTGAGACAGCCAAGATCACGTCCTAAAATGAGTGAAGTACTGGAGATGATAAACAGAATTGTGGAGACGACAACAGATATGGGAAGCCCTCAACAACTCCCTTCAGAGAGTGTGGAGTACTCCAAAAATGAATTTTTGACAGGATCTAAAAGGGAGATTTTGAGAAGGAAGTTTGTGGATCCACTTATTGGAGAAAATGGTTGCTTGAATTTGCAAATATGGAGACCCAAGATTGTGAAGACATGTTAACAGAAGCACAAAGGGATCAGTATGGTATACCTGTTTTGGTTGTCAAGGGATAAGCTGGCTCCTTTAGCAATGATTCCCCTTTTATAGATTGTAAATGAAGTTGAATACTTGTTGGCCTCTTGAAGAAAAAACGCTGGAGGCTCCCATGGGAGTTTTAGATTAAAGATAATATATTAGATCAATTCATCAAACTTATAGGTTGCTCTATTACATCACAAATGTAACCTCTCTTCCTACCAAATGTATATATTCTAAATTCTCATGAAGTATCATTTTATCACAGTACTTTTTACTTGTTACCTTCTCAATTTATCTACGTGAACGTCGATCGGTTGAATTTAGTCTTAACATGTTCATCCATGTTTAACTCAACTAGTATTTGTTGACATTTGTCTTCAACAAACTTTGGAGAATTCCCAAGTTCCCTTATAAAAATATCAGAGGAAATCAGTAAAAAATAAAAATAAAAACACTGAACTAGTCATCACTGAAATAAGGGAAAAACAAAGAAAGAAAAGAAAAGCAGAAGCCTGTTCCTAGTTGATGAAGGATTTATCTGATTAGGATTATATTTCCTGATTCAGAAAGCCCTGATAGGGAGTTAATGACTTGAAAAAAAACAGGAAAGCAGAAGAGTTAGGATAAACCTATTATGACTCTAATTCCTGATTCATAAAGGTAAATCCCTAATAGGGAGTCTATATAGTTGTTGCTGCATCCTTCACACAACACAACTTTGTTTCTTTTGAAGAGTTACAATTCAAGTGCTGCTAGCTATATATGGATTCCTACACGCATTTCACCAGTACACGCGGCCTCAGAGTCTTCAAACTCTCGGAGCTTGAGAAGGCCACCGAGAACTTCAGCTCATCTCGCTACATTGGAGGGCGAGATTTTGGAGCTGACATCTTTAAGGGAGTCATCAAGGATGGCAACAAAACCTACATCCATGTACTTGTCTATAGGATCACCCGAGCACCTACTCTTAAAGCAAAAGTACGTACAACATCGTTAACTCATTAGTTATGGCTAACTCATCATCTCCTTCTCAAAGTATAAACAGGCATGCACATACATAATCACTGTACTATTTGTTCAGTACTCATTAATCTAACTAATTCCGATAATGTGACAGAGCGACGATGAGTGGGCGAGGGAGCTAACAAAACAAGTATCAGTTATTGATGATCGTCCAAACCTTGCTAGAGTGGTGGGATATTGTGCCACCCGATACAAGAAGAAGGGACATGTAGAGCCTGTCCGATTTATAGTGGAAGAAGATGCCTGCAATGGAAATTTACATGACTATCTACATATGGGACGGCATCAACCTCTTTCATGGGCAAAGAGACTCAGAATACTCCGAGATGTTGGTCGTGGCTTGGCTTATTTTCATGATGAATTAGATAACAAGGCACATACCTACAAACATATATATCACTTTTACTAACAAAATTTTTCTTTTACATACATCTAGTTGATTGATCCTTAATTACTTGGCTTTTTTCATGGATGTTGCAGATACTATCTTTCAAGTCCTCCAACATACTCTTGGATCAGTTGGACGAGAACTTAAATGCCAAATTGTCAGGGTACTCGATGGCAACACTGGGTTCTTTCGATGACTGCTTGATGGTATGTCGACATTCATCTTAAACATTTGATATTTAACTTTTGAGAGATCATTCCTATTTGAATGTTTTAGTCACATACATCTTATATGTAATCTACTAATAGACATACCATTGTTTGATACAGGATATTACACGTTTTTATTTGAGTTATGAAGCTCCTGAACTCCTTATACGAGGCGAAGTGACATCCAGCAGCAATGTGTGGAGCTATGGTATCTTTATCTTGGAGCTCATAACTGGTAAGAATCCATCAGATGAGAACCTTCACAGAAAGTTAAAGAAACTATGGAGCTCCGATAGAAGCAAGTTGGTGAAGATGATAGACCCCAAGCTTAAAGGAAATTATTCAGTTGAATCTGCAATGGCGCTAGCAGCACTAGCAGCTGATCATTGCTTGCAGGAAAAGCCAAACCAGCGACCTAGAATGAGTGAGGTCCTGGCAATGGTGTCTACAATGGCTGAGACATCAGAAAATTGATCTTTTAAAACGATGGAGAGCCGCTTATTTTTGTTATATAGAACATCGAAGAAGTTGAATGCATTAATTCTTGACTATAGAAATGAAGTCGTGTTAGAGTAGAGTAGTTCCTAAGCAGGATGGAAGTTGCCCTTATCTTTCTATATGCATAAACTGAAAAAAGGGATACTGTTGTACTTATATAGTGTATCTGCTAATGTAAGCATATATTAGAATTCCATTTTTAGTCTTAAAGCCGTAAAGGTTTAGCAGGTAACGGAACTATGATTTCCACCCATTAGTGTTATTCACTCTAAATAAAAAATAAAAAAAACATAAAAAAAATCAATGAAACAACATAACATGTGCGAAAAATATTTTGAAATCTAACGCATTAAAACTTTAATAATAAAAATAAATTAGATAAAATGTCTAAATTTTATAAATTGTATTAAGTTCACCGTTTGCTTACTTTAGAAGAGTCTGATCCAATAACTAACTAGTCGAACACCACATCATCCTTGAAAATCATTCCTAAAGACAATGGAGGACGACAAATCTTGCACCCTCAAATTCATTCTGTTTAACTTGGACAAACTTCATAACCAAGCAACTTAGCTGCATTATTAGCACACCCAATAAGGATCCAACCTATATCCTTCTCTATCTTCTCCAAAACCACAAAACAAAAACAATGATACGACTTTCTCTGCTATCAGAGAGCCCCAAAACTAAAATCTTCTTCAGGTTGATTATGTTTGCAATTAATCTAAAAAAGGATAAACCAAACCCCCCTAATTTCAAGGGTCAAAGATTGAGGCTACATAATCGTCTTACGGTTGTACATATGTTCCCCATTAGCGTGTGTGTGTGACACATCCATCTCAATCTTAACAAACCACACGTGTCATCCCAACCGGGTTACCGGCAACCCGGTTTGCCACCGCCCGCCGCGTCTCAAATCATAAAGTGGCGGTTTCCGCTTTCACACCGCCCCAACTGTCTCATATAAAAAAACCAGACACAAGTTTTGGATTCATCCTAGAAAAACCAACTAACACACATTCCCAGTTATCGAAAAAGTTGTCCATCTCTTCCTCGGTCCTAATTATTCTTGTCCCAAGATTCTCGGCGACCAACGCAAGGTGGCGCGTGCATTACACAGCCCATTGATCCTAAAGGTTGTTTTATCCTCAAAGATCCTGACTTTGATTTGAAAGGTGCGTTTACATCGTCCCTAATGTTGTTATTGTTGGGAATCTTGTTTCTTATTCTGGGTATGTTTGAAGTTTCATAAAGTTTGAATCTTTATGTGGCAATTTGATTCTAGTGATTAGGGTTTGGTGATTTAGTTTGTGTATGTGTTTTTGGGTTTGTTTTGATTGTGAAGTTTGGAAAGTTCAGATTTTGATGATGGGGTTGTGATTGGGATTTTGAAATGGGATTTTTGAATGTGGTTTATGAGTTTGGATTGATCATTTGTGATTTAGCTTATGAGGATTATGGTTTATAGTGTTTGATAGGTTAGCTTTGTTGGAGAAAAGAGAGAGTGGTGTGGAATGTTATACGATCACATGGCAAAGTGGAACCTTGATCAGGATGTTGTTCGTTGGGGATTGCATCAGCTGTTGGATTGCACTCTTTCGAACGATTGTTCTCGGAGTACTGTTACTGGATACCAATGGGACACTAGTCAAGTGGAGTGTGTAAACGAAGGCTATGTTGAGCCTTGTAGTGTGGAGAATGATGAGGTTTTGGCTCGTGCGTTACAGGAAGAGCTATCTAGACTTGCAAAGGACGAGGCTGCAGGAGTCTCTGGTTATGGAGATGAGCCTTTGCAGGCATCGATTCTTGCACAGGATTGGCTCGGTCCTTCAGGCAGACACAGTGGTGCTGGTATGGGAAAAGATTGACATTCTTGATTGGTTCAGTTGTTTGTGTTGTGTAATTTTTGGGCTTATTGTGATTAATTGATGCACATCCGCAGGGCTTGAAAACGTTCAGGATGCAGTGAATGATTTTGGCAGGAAGATGGACACCAATGATTATCCAAATCAGGAATATGAAGGGGATGGTTCTAGGAGATATGGAAACAGGGAAGCATATGAAAATAATGAAGGAGAGTACTCGATGAATGGGGAACACTTGTTGCATCTGATGGATATAACAGATGAGTATGCTCTTGATGGTGAAGTAGGGAGAAGACTGAATCAGATGGTTCCAGTTCCTGTAAGTTTATTCATTCCATTTTATAAAAAGAGGTTTTTATGTACTGGTATTTTTTTCCAGTGCTTTTGCATATTGGTCCTGCCTTATGTTTTATTATCAGCTCCCTTTCTTTCTCCCAATAAAAAGAAAGCAAAAGACAAAAGAATGGAATTGATAAAATAATTGGATGCACCAAGTTGTGAGCTGCATCAAGCATGAGACTAGTGAAATTACTTTGTGAAGGATTTAACACCTAAACATACTAGGCAATATTGTATGCAAATTCAAAGTTGCAAAGCTTATAGACTGAGCACAGCCCACCCCAGCCTGTGACATGTGTGGCAGTGAGGCAAAATCTCAGCCTTGCTCAGCAAAGACTAGAAATCTATTCTTTTAAATTGGTTCAAAGCAGTCTCTCACATTAGTTGGGATAAGTGAACATGTATCAGAAGTGTATTTGTCCATTTTGCATTTTGTCTGCAAATTTGATTGCTTCTTAGTTGCTATTGTGCTATCAATGCTAAAAATTTAATTGTCTTTTTTTTTTTTGCAACAATTGCAGCATATTCCTAAAACAAATGAGAAGATACCCACAGTTGATGAAGAGATATCAGATCATCAGAGGCTTATTGAAAGGTGTGTTATGTTATGTCTATCATCTGATCCTTAGTGTGTACAAGTGATGAATTGCCTACGATATTTTCTTTTCCTTTCTTTCAATTTTATTTGTATTTTTTAGTAAACTTGCCGGTCTGTTAAACTGCCAAAAATAGCTAAAATTGAGATAAGTTTGTCTGTGGTGATGGATGGAACATAGACGCTGACACATTTCTTATGATTTGTTTTAAAATATTTTATCATCTTTAAAAGTTTAAATAATTTTTTCATAATCCACTAATTATTTGTTTGATGGTAATTATATTATTCTGTGTGGCATGCAATCAAAGGTCTAGAACAATCTAAAGTTTAAAACACAAAACATAGCATCATATCTGTATCAGAAGGGGTGGAGTTGGGGAGCATATATACACATAATAGGTGAGAGAGTAACATGAGTTGAGGAATTTTCTGGACAGATGTGCTTGGTTTCTTACTTCTGCTGCTTGTGAAATCATGTCAAGCATATTACTTCTTCAGTTCTTTTCTACTGTGTCTGCGCCTGTGTCTGCATCCTTGGGGGTGTCTGCATCCTTGGGGATATTCTGACATCATTTTCATTTACATTCTCCAATACTTGCTGTCTTAGAACAAACTTCTTCAGATGGAAACTCAGTGCCTCATTTCTGCCTGTTATATGTTTATATAGAATTGGTCTGCAATGCTTCACTTCTGATTTATGTTTCTTTTCATCATTTCTTTCACTAGACTGAAGTTATATGACTTGGTGGAGTGTAAGATCCAGGGAGATGGGAACTGTCAGGTTGATGCTAATTTGAGTTTTTAATTGTGACATGTAATGGTGTGGATCCATCCTACTTATTTTGAGAGTTTCTCACTATTGGTGTTTTTGCAGTTTCGTGCTTTATCAGATCAACTATATCGTTCTTCTGATTACCATGGCCTTGTAAGAGATCAAATTATTCAACAGGTTGGTTGGCATTTCAGTAAGTGGATATTCAGTGATTCAAATTTTGCAATGATTATTGTTATTCGAACTTTTATCATCATTTGATGTCGGAATGACTTCATTTTTCAGCTCAAGACTCATCCAGAAATGTATGACGGTTATGTTCCGATGGGTTATGTTGATTACATAAAGAAAATGAGCAAGTGTGTGCCATTCTTTTGCATTCATTGCTTTCTATCCTAAATTTTTTAATTAGTGTTTGCTTATGTATTTTTTATTTGACGTGGATAAATTAGGAGTGGTGAATGGGGCGATCATGTCACGTTGCAGGCTGCTGCAGATTCGGTATGGGACGCTGCTTTTTGCTAGTTAGTTATCAAACTTGATGTTTGTACATGGGTAATTTTGCTATTGGTAGTCTAATAACTTAGAAGGAATGGTGAGATGTTAAGAAATTACAAGTACTAGTACTTCTGTAATAGTGCTACTAGTATGCCCCATGAATGTATCCTAATAAGTTAGTAGCTTACTTTTTCAATTCTATGATTGATGCTGATATGTCTACTACTTTACTGCAGTATGGTGTCAAGATATTTGTTATCACTTCATTCAAGGATACATGCTACATTGAGATCCTTCCACATGTTTCAAAGTCGAGTAGAGGTACCAATATTTAGAAGTCAAAAGGCTCCCGGCATTTCTTTGTCGCCTCTTTCCAATATCACTGGTTGTGTGTACTTATAATTTACTTGTGCAGTTATCTGCTTGAGCTTTTGGGCTGAGGTGCACTACAATTCTATCTATCCTGAAGGAGGTAAAGGAATAACTGGCCTTTGTGTAAGATTTCAGCATGATTCTTCCAGGTGTTAACTTACACATTCTCCTCTTGTATTTGATTTTTTCTTCAGAACTTCCTCCGCCCAGCTTAAAGAAAAAGAAGCATTGGTGGAACTTTTAAGCACAAAGAAGAAGAAATGGTGGTACTTTGGGACTGAGGAACTCCGATTAACACAATCTCACTATTCTGTTTGAGGAGGTTTCATTTTGTTTTGCCATGTTCAAACCTTCAGCTCCCAGGATCAGAAGCTTTTAAGCCGTTGCATCAACCTTAAGAATTGGTGTCCACATTCACTTGTTTCGGCTGTATTGCACAGAAAGCTGATTCCTCACTGCTCTAATTCCACAGTAAATAGGTTACATATTTACATTCTTTGATTGATTTTATTTCTTTTAGTTACCTCGCCTCTGATGTAGATCATTTGTCATTCGTTTTTATACATAAACAATTTCTATCCATTTTGTTATCTTTTGTATTTCCTAGTTCTAGTTCTTTCTGTTCATTCATACGTGCCTTGATATTATATGAGAAATGCATAAAACGTGATTCTATACTTTATTTGACCAAAGAAAAAACACCAGGTAGCTCGCCTAGGATGGTCAACTTCGACTTTTCTATGGCCCTCTATGTGCCTATGTGGACGGCTATGTGGAAGCAGATTTTTACCTATTCCTCTATAGAAGTCATCCTATAAACTAATAGATCAAATTTAAAGGCAAATAGTAGCAGACGATGGTAAGGACCTTTTCCACAAACGAAATTGCATCTTGTCCCTTAATTAAACTCTCTTTACATTAGTTGATAGACTGCTTACCTCAACAAAGTAAACCCCTAAAAGGGGTGGTGGGTAAGTTGGAACTTGAGTAGGCTTCCAAACTATTCAGTAGGGTAACCTACCCAGTACCGCTTCTCCACCCCATGTCAGCTAAATTTCATCAAACATTGACAACTTTGGAGCCTCATCAGTCTATAAAAGCCCTTCATCCTTCCTTTAACTTCAACAAGAAACACACCTTCAGTTCCTTATTTTTCAACAAATATGGCTGGTTTCAAGCATTGTTCGCCGTTATCCATCATGATAGCAACATTGTGTTTGTCAAGCATTGACATGATCTTCGGCGCCAGGCACCTATTGCAGACCTCAATTCCATCGATTCAAATTCCCAAGGGCTTCCCTCCACTGCCTTCATTGCCAACACTGCCTGTGCCTACTACACTGCCTCCATTGCCAACTCTGCCGAAACCCACAACACAAATCCCGTCTGTGCCAGGCACCCAAATGCCATCTCTCCCAAATCCAACATTGCCAAACCTTCCCACTGCTCCCAAGTCCACTCTACCTCCACTTCCAGCCACTGCATTCCCCACCTTCCCCACCACAATCCCTTCACTTCCCACCATTCCGACCACGATTCCATCAATTCCTTCCTTCTCACCTCCTCCATCAAATTAAACAGCTTCCTAGTCCTACTTGGGAATCACGGAACCTGCAACGGTTCTTCATTTCAGTGTTCTGTTACAGGATTGAGCTAGTCTATTCACTATACTTTGTCTTGTGGAGTTCTTTATCTTGAAGCATCCTTCTAGATGCATCTGTTGTAGTCTTTTGATCATTTTCATTTGTGTGATATTCTAGTTATTTCTGTTGCCTTCTCTTTTGTGTTATATAAAAGATATGTTTTTTCTGAGCTCCTCCTAGTTTGTGGTTATCATATCATCTGTAACCAATGAGAATCCATTGATTCAAGCAATGAATAGTAGTATCAAATTTAAACAAAATAACTTACAAAGTTTGAAAACAACACAGTTCATAACTTCATATCTAGGTCTAAAAAAAATCATTTTTACTACACTGGCAATAGGATCAACTCATCAACTCTGCATGGCAATGAGATCACTGCTATGCTATGACCCGACAGTTATCATCAACCTCAAGATTCAAATTGCTCTTCACCCATCCTGAAGATGGTTCATAAGTCATAATCACTTTGGTTCATATGATACACAGAAGTAAGCTCTACAAATAATGCAAAGAATTGTTATACAAACTCTGACCTAATTGGTGACATAAAATTGTTCAGTTCTCCTCTTAATCTTAGTTTCGGATTAGTTAGTGTTTGTCAAGCTTTAAGATTCAGCAAGTACAAGCTGATCTACAAGTACCTGCAACAGTTTATAAGCTTCTAATCCAGTCAAAAATTTCCTCATACTTCAATAAGAAATAGTGAACGAGAAAATTGAAGTATATTTACACTATATTTCGTTCTCAAAGTTGAAGAGCCTACTACATACTCCCCTATTATTTACCCCCTCTTTCAAATTCCAAGTGCAGTTAACCATTTACACTTAAAAAAAAAAGTTAAGAACTGTACTCCCAAAGCCCAAAAAACAGTCTCAAATACTACCTTGACCTTCCTTCTCCAGACAGCCTAGAATGATCCTCCATGTGATGTCTTCATGATCATATTAGAATCAGCTTTCCAAAACTACACAATAGGAGGAGAATACCCGAAATTGTCATACGGCAGGGGACTCTGGATTTCATGCTTATTTACAGCTATAGTTTCTCTGTATTATTGCAATCGATGCGGTTCTGGTCACTGTCCACGTTAGCTGTACAAAAAGGTGCAGACTTATTGATGGTGGCTAGAGAAAAAATGCATGCCTTGCTCTAAAATTGGGATGCCAAGCTATGCTGTGGAAGATGAAACTGAGGACGACAACCCTATGCGCCTTTCTGCATATAATATGCATCAACAACATTGTAAGCAGTTGTTAAACGTTGTACATCTGTAACAGATAGAATGAAAAATGGAAATAAGGTTTCCTCACCTCCGGTTGTGATGAGTTTCTCGACACGGGTAACAATATGTTTACCATAAGTGTACTTCTTCAAGGCAGTCAAATGAACCTTAATGCGAGAAACAATCAACTCAAGACTCTGATCATCACAGGTCTCAAGAACCTTCTGCACCACATAGTTCCCAAATGGATCTTTCATCATGGCCTGCATTATCAGTAAACTTGGTTAGATGTACCTATATGACATGCAAGGGTTAGGCTCCAAGACTTTGGTTGGACTTAGGTGTTGACACATTACAATAACTTGAATCTCATTGTCTCTTTTTGACCATAAAACTTCCAGAAATCCTGTTATATGCAAATTTGGGCTAGAAATCTCTTGATGATGACAATACAAGAACTGTCAGTTAATCATTCTTTCATAAGGGACGTTTACTAACCCAGCAAAAGAGGTTCATACTAATTCCAAAAAAACAAAAAAAGAGGTTCATACAATTATTCCCAGCAGTAACTGATTGACTACTAAATCATTTTCGATTTCTAATAATTGGCTTATCTTCTGCAGAAAAAAAAATTACATTGAACAGAACTACTCATAGCACAGACCTGCAACGGCTCATTTTCATCAGTGGAACCAAGCATCTCTTTTACCAAGAACTGGCGCTCCTCAGGACTCCCAAAAATCAAGCATCTCTCCACGACATTAGAAGCAAACTTCTGCTGACTCATTTTTACAATTTGTCCAGCAAGCTTGTGAATAATTGCAGACCGTTCATGCGGTTTACCATGTTCAAGGACATGCTGCAAAATAGAGGTTTATATCAGGTACACACAGTTGATGATGTTACACAAAAGTATCGGTTTTCAAAACAACTCACTGCTATGTATGGCTTTCATACGTAATAAGTCAAAGAAAAATGAATCAAGTAGAGGAGCATCCAGCTCATGTGTCAATATAAGGTCATGAAACTCAACCAGATAACAAGAGGAACATGAAAAATACAATTTCATCTGGAACTTACATGATTTAACAAGATACAAACAAAATTTTAGAAACAATCCAAATGTATCTATTAGAAAGAAAAGCATTTAGCTCAACCACATGCATATCACGATTTAATAGTTTCGAATACCTGAATAACATAATTTCCATACTGATCCTGGGCCAAAATGCATACAGATTGCATAACTTCATCCATGATAGTTTCTTGCGTCTTTGAGTCATCACAATGTTCCAGAACCCTCTATAGGCATCCAAATACACTAGTAAATAGTAAATTAAAGAATTTACTCTGTAGTCATGAACAAGAATGCAAACAACTAACCTGCACGACACGGCAACCATAAGGATGGGTGGACAGTGTGACAACTTGCCCATAGAAGGATGAAATGATAAACTGTATTTGATCTTGAGGGACACATTCTATACACTTCTGAATGACATGATTCCCATTTTGATCACGGACACATTTCATGACTGAACCATCGAGTTCTGACACCATTTGAGCCTGCTGATCCATGTCAACCACTTCTAACGCCTATTGGCAAAATCTAAAGCATTAGTCTCCCATATGATGTATCTAATACCAGCCATAAGTATTAACATTTATAAAGCAAAATGATGATTTGGATCTTTGTTTTATCAATGAACCAAACTGCCTTTTCCACCAGTGAAGACCATAACCAGACACGACCATCAGTCATAATGACAGTCATACTCATATCTCATATCAGAAACAAGCAAATTGTACATACACATACTTAACATGTGGAAGGTCTATTCAAATTTCCCAGATTTTTTTTTATCTAAACCGACTCCTCTTATCCATGAACTTGCATTCATCTTTTTATTTTGCAAGCAAGATACACATCATATTATGCCATTGGTATATGACGATGAAGCAAGTGAGATGAAAAACATACGTTACGATATACATTATCAAAGCTATGCAAATTCTGAGACCTAGAAATGCATTATGTAACAAGATGAAAAGGGATAAGAGCAAGAATAAAGGATCAAGCAATCACCTTCTGAATCACTCTACAACCATACATTTGCAGACTGAGAGGCAAAACATGCCCAGTAAGTTGGCTCGTCAATTCTTTTCTTTGGCTTTCTGTACCATGCTCAAAGAACTGCAATTCACAAGGAAAGATATTAATAATTATGGAATGCAATAAAGGCATCTTGGAGCTTTTAAATACATTTTTTTATACTTTCTGTATGACATAATTTCCAAACACATCAGTCATCAAGGTGCGAGCATGACGAATAATCTCAGGGAATATTCTTGTTTTTTCTTCTACAGTTGCAGTTTCTAGTTTCTGCTGAATAAAGCGACTTCCATACTGATCGGTACTGCATTTAGAACACAACAAAGTAAGAATCACAGCCGAAGCAACCTAAGAATAATATACATTGAAAGGAAGCACTATAAACACCTGAATTCAACTACATGATCAACAATATCTTTTAGTTCAAAAGACTTATTCTTGTTGTTCTTGAACTCATCTAGTAATGAAGATGATGATGCATGTCTTCCTTTTATGTCGTTTACAACATCAGAGTTCCAGGCGCCGACTGATCCTCCCATTGGACTTTTCATTATAGAATTAAAGCGGGAAATTTTCTCATTCTGAAACATTGAACTTCCAGATCCAACAGAAGGAAGAAATGGGTTTGCCACTGAGATTCCTGGATATGTCATTCCAAGACCATATGATGGATTCCCAAAATAACAATGATTAAACCCTGCAGATTTAATTAAAAGGGACATCTCATACTTCCTTTGAGCAAGTATTGCTTCGAGGTATGCTCTCTGCCCCTCTAGTTCTCCATGCAAAGTGCCAAAATTATTTTTACTCAAGGAATAACCACTTGGACTAGCTAGAGCACATCTCGCACAATCATCAGCTGTCTGCAATAATTGAATTTGCGACGGGTCTAAAAATGAAGAATGAAGGCCAGGACCAAATTTGTTCCCTAATCTGTTCATACTTTGTCCATCACCATTACCAGTAAACCCTGCTGCACCCAAAATAAATTAAATGAAGATTGATGGGATAACTAACTATATCTTCAACTATGGTTCTAGGACGATATTTTATATGGAATGCATAAAAAATTTCAGAAACAACAAGAATTACCTGCATCAAGATGATTGTTCAACTTCTGATTTGCAGGATAGGCCCCCGAAGCATGACCATTAAGGTCGATTCCTGCTGGGGTATTTACATCCTGGTATTGAGCATTCAACCCTTCAAAAGTTCCAAGTCCTGAAGAACTCCCGTTTGAGTACAGACTAGGAGAAGAAGTTCTTCTAGGAAAATTAACATGCCCATTTGGTGCATTACGGTTTGTCAGAATCCCATTTTTGTTTGCTAAATGAGCATAATTTGTGGAAAGGGAAAAGTTTTCAGCATTTGACTTCTCTATCAGTTGCTGTTGCAGCCTCTGGTTCTGACTGTTTGGTGTGTTGAACAGAAAATCACGCTGATTATCAAGGTCCCTGCGAAGCTGAGACTGAAGACGATTATCTTCATCTGCAGATGTAACTTTTGAGAGGCTTAAGCCAGATAAATTGGTTGTCATATTAGGCAACTCAGTCATGGCAGGCGAATTATCACTTTGGATATTTTCACCACCAACATTAGGATACACTCTTCCCATGGGAGGAAGACCAGAACTTCCAAATAATTGTGGGTCTGGAGTTCTACTTCTTGATAAAGAATGACCTCCAGCAGATACAAATGACTGAGAAACAGGGGTACCATGGTTCTGCATTCCTATCAGGCCACGTAAATCTGCTCCGGTGTGCAACCCCTCTATAGAATCTACTCCATTACACAACCCTACTGGATGTGGATCAGCCATGCCTTCTGAATTCGTAACATCACCAAAAGCATTACAGCTTGATGGTCTTAACAAGGAGCAAGAAGTTGGCTGATCAATTCCTTCCTGCAGCACATTAAAAAAAAAAAAACCGAAATAAAACGGCCAAGCATTTCATCACAATATATAGTTGTGCATGCCAAACTTTCCTGCATGATTACCTGTAGAATGTCAGCGAAACTCTTCCTCCTTGCACCAAGTCCATTTGTCGAGAATCCAGTCAAACAATTCGAACTGTTATCAAGCCACTCAGATGAGGTATGTCTAGGCATACTATTCCCATTGACATTTCTCAATTTGATCAAGTCATTTTCTGTCTTCTGTGCAGAAAACCCCGGCTGCGTTGAAAACAACGATTTATCGCCATCGCCAACTATATTGTTCCTCCTCCAATCCCCATTGCCTTCAAAAGAAGATCCACCCTGAAACCTCTGTGCCACACGCCAATCCTCTCTTGACAACAAAGGGGGAGGATTTCTTGGGTTGATATTGTCATGTGAATAATAGTATGAAAGATAAGCAATATGTGAGCGAACCTCATCTTCAGAAAACCCCCCATTGTTACTATCAACCCTACTACTCATATCCCTATCCGTAAAATCAGAATTCCTAAACAGACTACCCACAGCACTCAACGATCCCTCAACAGTTGGCGGTGCACTGCCACTCCTATACATATTCAAATCCCTACCCCTATGAATGGCTTGCTGATTGCGATGCTGCCTTAGAATCAGCTCAAGCTCACTTTGCAACATATCTGATAAATTCCCATTGGAACCTTGCACATTATTATCTAGGGTGGATAGCATATCTATCTTTCCCCCAGTAGCCATCTCCAAAATTCTAGTTCATCAAAAAAGGGAAAAAGAATTAACAAAATATATAACAATTTCAACTGAAATGGCTAAATTGATTTATGTGATTTATATCTTAAGAATTCAACTAGTTTCAGTTTCAAGAAATGACAATCTCGCCTTGAGAAACATAAAATTTCCATTCTAGGCATAGAACAACCCAGAAAAAATAATGATGAAATGATCACATAACGTCATTCCTAAGCTCATAGTTTGCCTTGAGTATCGAAATTCCCACAAAATTGGAACAAAAAATTCCGTACCTTTACAGTGAGGACAAATCCTCACATCAACCAATATCATCAACAAAAGAATAATCAGATCTTCTCTGCTAGCTGCATCATCGTATATAGAGACAAATTAACCAAAATCAGGGAAGAGGCGTGCAGCACATAATGAATGCAAAAATCATAACTCAATGTAAAATACACACGAAATTAATAAGAAATATGTAAAGGATCAAAACTCCATTGTCGTCGGAGAAACTCACGTCGTGGAATTCAGTGCTTCGATTCGTTTGTATATAGAATGAAAAAGAATATGTATTCTGTGAATGTGTGAAAAAGAAAAGCTATGAAAGCTTTTCTGGAATCGAAAATCTAGGCAAACGAAATCCGGAAAGGGTAGAAGAGAGTAAATTTACAGAGGGAGAAGGAGAGAGAGGGACAGGGAGCTAGAGCCTAAGGGAAGAAGGAGAAGGTTGGGATGATTAGATCGTGAGGGGCTGATGAAATTCTTCGAAAAGGCCGGTTTTAGATTTTTGGAGAGAGAAAGAGAAGGGACTCGGTAGGAATATGGGAGGGTCGGGAATGTGATGAGCCAACTGATCGGAAATCGACGGTGATGGGTGGAGGAGGGGTGGAGTACGTTGCATGGGAAATGGGGCAAAATTATCATTATTTTGTCTTCCTAAAATAAAAAAAATTCTAAGTTATATAGATACTACTGTTTGCGCCTAAATTAACATCTTTAGAAGACAATAACTGTCTACGTAAATATTAATTACATTCTTGATCTGTATCAGCCGGCGAACCAAAGTTCCTTCAAAGTTCACAAATATTGGCCCGCCAGCAAGACCACGCGAGATAGATTACAAGGAATGCCCGCGGAATGGCTCAGCGCAGACTAAAGGATCTCGCGCGCTTGGACTTCAAACAAAGACATATAGCTCTCGCGGACTAAAGGATCTCGCGCACTACAAGACAAAAACAGAGCTCGCACGCGAAATGATTTCGCGTGGAGCAGGGATCTCGCGTGCTTCATACAGTCCGCGCGGGATGACTTTGGCGTAGGCGAGGTGAAATATGTCTAGACGAGCTGGCGAACTGCTTCGCGAGTCTGCGTGATGGACTTCGCGAGGTAGACACGTGCAACTACCTTTAACCGTTTCTGACTTTTTACAGTCTTTGACACGCTTTGGGTCAATTCCTATGGCCCTTATTAATTAAAAAGGCTTATTTTGGCCCGCGAGCTGCAAAAGCCCGCGAGGTGGAATTGAGCTACAGAGTCCGCGGTTCGCGCGAGTTATTTGTCTTCTACATGGACTGTAGCACCCCGCGGGATAAGACTGTTCCTAATTTCAGTCCGCATGGGACTCTACAGTTGAGAGGCGCGCCAGAAGTGGTGTCCTATTCTAAATGAACTATGCGAGCTGGACACGTGTCACATGCGGATTAGTCTGCATGGGATGAACAGTTCTTTTATGCTTCATGTTGCAGTCCAACACATCTCTCCTATCTCTTTCGCGGCGGACTCTTTCTCTCCCACTATATAAGGGAGCTCGCACCCTCTCTAAGGACACAATCAGTCATACAAAATACAACTGCAAATCTTCGAGCATCCTCGAAACCCTAAGTTCTAAGTGCACCTCGCCTTAGATCTCAGAGCCCCTCTGGACTCGCCTCTCTTTCCCAATTGTTGCTCTGCTCACCCCAGCAGTGAGTATCGATTCACGGGTGACTAGATAGTTTGCTCGTAATTCCTCGCCCGCGAGGTGACACCGGAGCTCTACTTCGCCTGATTAGAAGTCAAGAACGCGCACCGTTCTCGTTCCGCGTCCGCGCGGTGGCACGCCCTGCAAACCCTAATTTACTTTTGGTAGCACAAGTTACCTCTCTACTCCTGCTGAGGATCGTGGCCAAAACATTGGCACGCCCAGTGGGACCAAGAGGTACAAGCGAGACATCATAGGGAAACCAGGAAAACCTGCGGTTCCGCGCCATGGTAGGCTCTCAGCCGATCCAAGACACAGATTTCGCTCCGTCCATGGAGTGAATCTTCCAAATGATTATGGAACTCAAACAAAGTGGCGCTGAGCAAAGTCTAGCTACTCAACAGAGTATCGCCGACCTCGCTGGGAAGGTAGACGACCTTGCTCAACAGACCAAAGGAAACAAGATCCAACAAACCCAACAAAAGTCGGGGCAAACCACGAACGTCTTGCACAAAAAGATTGCACTGCCTAGCAGTCAATCTAATGGTGAAGGACTTCCTTTAAGCCGACCCACGTCCAAACAAGGAACCACTTCGTCAATCAATGATGAAGAACCTGAGGTAGAGGCCGGCGAGGTTATGGATAATAAATCCACCTCGCACGTTGTTCCTCAGAAAAATGAATCGGAAGATAGGACAGAACAGTCCATCTTAAGATCAGAAAGTAGTTCGCGCACTAATGATGATGGCGAACCACAACTTCGCGTGATAGCGAACTACAACCGCCAAAACGCCGATTGCCCCATGCGAGATGTATACGTGGACACAGGTCAGCCGTATGGGGGGCAAGGCGGAGCTCGCCTACTTTCTCTATCGATCCATGACAAGCGAACTGAAGATGGACCAGTACCTCTGGAGTTTCCTTTTCAACATGCACACACGGGGTGCCAAGGCTGGCGGAGTCCGCTGTTCCTAAAGGTTCACATCGCCAATCTTGTGGTCACCAGCGAGATGACTCAGTCCGCTTCGCCAAACCGTGAGCATGACACGCCTAACTACATATGTTTTGGTGACGTCCCCTGGTCAGTCCGCGGTTGCACATTCCAATATACCTGGTGGAGACTCTTCTTGTGGAATAGATGGGGACTCTTCTAACATAACATCATTCACAGAATCAACATCCACATTTCTACTTCCGGTTTCACTTCTAATTCCACTTCCACTTCCACTTCCACTCTCACTAGTTGCATCATTTTTATACCATGAAAGCAGATTTTTGAACCGTTTAGGCTTTGGTTTATCTGTCATTATGCTCAATAGGACAATACCTATTACCTATAACAATATATGTATATCAGTACTATAATTCTATAAAAGTATAACACACAAACAAGAGTCAGCAAACCCTCAACAAAATAATCCCAAATTCCCAATCCTCCACAAAGTTCAATCAACAATTCAACAAACTAATCTCAATCCTTAAGAGATCATACCTGTAGATTTCTCGCGCAGTCGCTTTGAAGTTCCTGTGAAACTCCTTAGGACTGAGATCGGGACGTCGCTTTGAAGACTTGAAGTTCGAGAAGCGAGTCAAGTGACGCTTCGCGAGTCCGTGTGGAGGAGCTCGTCCTCCTCAGCGTTGGTTATGGTGGAGGCGACGGCAGAGCCACGGAGGAGAGGAGGAGAAGGAGAGAAAGCAGGAGGATTGGAGGAAGAGTCCTGAAGAGAGCGACAGAGACACAGAGTCACAGAGGTGATGATGAATGATAGGCTGCACTGCTGCAGTTTGGTTTGAGGAATAAATGGGCTAATTTGAGTTGTGGACTTGTGGTCTATTTTCTATGTAGTGGGTTAATTTGGGTTGTGGCATTGTGGGCTTTTTGCCATTTAGTATGCTAATTTGGGATTTTGGGTATGGCTAATATTCTTATAGGCTAATATTCTTATGTATCAGCTGTTACTTTAGTTAATTGTGGGTATGGCTATAGCCCAGATAACCACTATAATGCTTCCGCCACTGCCTAAGGAATATGTCATTATTCCTACAATCATGGATTCCTCCGACTGACTCAACAAGCCCAGCTGAGCGAATGGCTGGATCATGATTTGGTAGACACAGGTTAATAAGCTAATCGAAGATCGATGTTATTCTATATACTCTACATTTTTAAATAGAGATAGATGACGTAAGATGGCTAGTACATCAGTTTTTATTTTTTAGCAGTGAAACCGTTGTGTGCCATTATTTCTCAATCAAGATATAGTAATATTAAACCATACAGAAATCCAAATCTGCAAGACTACCATTTTTTTAAATAGAGATAGATGACGAAAGATGGCTAGTACATCAGTTTTTATTTTTTAGCAGTGAAACCGTTGTGTGCCATTATTTCTCAATCAAGATATAGTAATATTAAACCATACAGAAATCCAAATCTGCAAGACTACCATTTTGCATGCCAATTAAAGGTGGCAAAGTTGGAAAGCGAGAAAGAAGGTATAACGAGAAAAAGTACCCAAAAAGAATAAATGAAGAAGGAAAAAATCGGCCCAAATAAATTCGACCCATACACTGAGGCCCTAGCCGGCCCGTTGAGATAATAACCCAACGGCAAATTAACTTTCATTTTTTTTCTCATACCACGTGGCAGCCACCCACAACATAAGTGGCAGCGAGCGTTGAAATCGTTAACCCTCTCTTCCATTTTCGCCTGAAACCAAAAACCCGGCTTCTCTCATTGTCGCTCTCTCGCTTCTACCTCAAAACTTCCCACAAAAACCTTCTTGATCTCCGCCGCATCGCCGACCCTTCGCTTCATCGCCGCCCATTTCTCAAGCAGTATCACCTCCGACGTACGGGAACACACGCGCGCAGAGAACTAAATGGGTAAGTATTACATTTTATCCTCTTTCCTGGATCTTTTACTCCTCTCTCTCTCTCTCTCTCTCTCTCTCTCTCTTCTTCTTCTTCTTCTGTTGGGATTTTAACCCCACGAACGAACCAAGATTTAGAAACAGACACACCCAACAACACTGCAATAAAGTAGAATAACAAACAAGAATGAAAAAAACAGTTGACACGAGATTTAACGTGGATCGGCAAATTTCCTGCCTACGTCCACCCCAAGATATAGCTCTTCCACTATGAGAATAAAACTAGTACAAGATACATGAGTTAAATCTCATAACCCAAATCTCAAACCCTTGTACACCCTCACTCATAGAATACCCAAGAACACTATATCTCACCTAAGAGAATTTCCCTCTTAGCACTTTTTTCTCTCACTCTCATGCACAACCCACAAGCTCTCTATTGCTTGTCCGATGCTTACTTGATGCAAACTTGCTTGCATGCTTCAAATGGTTTCCATGCAGCCAATTTATAGGCAACATCTATTCATGTGAAAAAGAGAACTCCTTTTTCTTCCTTCCTATTCATTTTGCTGCAAGCACACCATAGAAGACTTCCTTATACCTTCAATTCCACAAACATCATTTATTGCTTTGTAGCTATAGCATAGCTAGCTATTCACCCATGTCAATATTTGCTACATCAAACTATCACATGGTTCCTTGTTGCATGAGAATGAATCACCAATCTCAACATCCACCCTGGTGAGAATTCCATGCAAAAACCTGCACCACACCAGAAAGTCATTGGCCTTCACATAGACCAGTTACACACCCTGAATCAATCAAATTTGGTCCTCCTTGATTCAGCACTTCGGCCAACCATGTGTAACTGCACCAAGCTAACTTTGCTAGTTAACTTCAGGGGAGGGTCTCGATGCACCCTCTCCTCCAGCAGGATTAAACCCCTCACCATTGTCTGTATCCTGGAAACCTGTTTGCGCACCTTGTTTCCAGCAGCCCATCGAGTTTGGAAGTACCGTACTTCCTTCCAGACAATATAAACCATCACACTTCCTTCCTTTCACCAGGACCATATTACCACACGTGATTTCCATGGCTCCACCCGCAACTGAACACTTGCATCCCATGGAGTCCATCCGACCAATCGATATTAGATTCCTCCGTATCTTTGGTACATATGCAACATCGTCTAACTGACGAACCACTCCATCATACATCATTATTTTCACCATTCCAACACCATCAATTTTACAAGGGACACCATTAGTCATAAATAAGCTACCTCCCTTACTTTCTTGGAATGTTTCAAAATAATCCCTCCTGGAGCAAACATGCATAGTACAACCAGAATCTAAAATCCAGTCATCACAAGGAGAAGTGTTTATACCTTCGGAGACTGTGAGGATGTCTCCATAATCTTCCGCTACCCCAACATAATTATTCGGACCATTACCATCCTTTCTTCTAGGACAATTCCGTTTGATGTGACCGAACTCTTTGCACCCGTAGCATTGCACACCCTTTCCTCCGGAACTAGATCTGAACCTGCTGCTTGTATCAGATCTACCATCGAATGTCCTTCCACGATTTCCACCCCGAGCAACAAACACAGACTCGTACTCGTCTTTGAGATTGGCTTTCTTCTGAGTACTATGAGACACCAACGACGCCTGCACTTGCTCTAGGTTCACTGTATCTTTACCATACAACATGGTAGTCACCAGATTTTCATACGAATAGGGAAGAGAGGTAAGAAGTAGAAGGGCCTTATCTTCTTCCTCAATATTCACATCAACTTTCCGCAGTTGATCCAAGCATCCATTGAACACGTTCATGTGGTCCATGAGATTATCGCCGTCGTCCATCTTCAGCTTGTACAGTTGCCGCTTCAGATGTAACTTGTTGGTCAAACTCTTTGCAAGATAGAGTTTTTCCAACTTATCCCACAGAGCCGACGGAGAATCTTCATCCATAACATTGTTGATAATGTTATCAGCTATATAGAGTCGTATCGTACTTACACACTGTGACTCCAGCTCCTCCCACATATCATCTTTCATTCCTTCTGGCTTCCCATCCTTGCCTTTCAAAGCTTTAACCAAGCCTTGTTGGACAAGAATATCTTTTACTCTCCTCTGCCAAAGAGTAAAGCTGCCTTTACCATTGAACTGCTGAATTGCATAACTCTTTGTTGTACTCATGGTGCCTTGAATCTCAAACGAACCGCCGCAGCTTCAAGCCGTGGCTCTAATACAACTTGTTGGGATTTTAACCCCATGAACGAACCGAGATTTAGAAACAGACACACCCAACAACACTGCAATAAAGTATAATAACAAACAAGAATGAAAAAAACAGTTGACACGAGATTTAACGTGGTTCGGCAAATTTCCTGCCTACGTCCACCCCAAGATATAGCTCTTCCACTATGAGAATAAAACTAGTACAAGATACATGAGTTAAATCTCATAACCCAAATCTCAAACCCTTATACACCCTCACTCATAGAATACCCAAGAACACTATATCTCACCTAAGAGAATTTCCCTCTTAGCACTTTTTTCTCTCACTCTCATGCACAACCCACAAGCTCTCTATTGCTTGTCCGATGCTTACTTGATGCAAACTTGCTTGCATGCTTCAAATGGTTTCCATGCAACCAATTTATAGGCAACATCTATTCATGTGAAAAAGAGAACTCCTTTTTCTTCCTTCCTATTCATTTTGCTGCAAGCACACCATAGAAGACTTCATTATACCTTCAATTCCACAAACATCATTTATTGCTTTGTAGCTATAGCATAGCTAGCTATTCACCCATGTCAATATTTGCTACATCAAACTATCACATGGTTCCTTGTTGCATGAGAATGAATCACCAATCTCAACATCTTCTTCTTCTTCTTCTTTCTTTCTCTGTATATATGAATAGATTTTGGTCTCTCTCTCTCTATCTATCTCTAGTTCTCTACTGACTTGGCATGGCCAACTTTTCCTGCATCCAGTAGCAAGATCCCCCAGAACCTCCGACTAGGAAGACTCCCACGTCCTCACAGAGATATCTTCGCCGGCCGAAACCCTACCGTTCTTGCCAGAGCGAGAGGTAAGTATTCCACTCCGGACTGTTTTCTTGATTTGCCGTTATCTTTTCCGTTTGTTAAACGTGGGTTGTCATAATTCCGTCTATATGCACCGTTAGCTACACGTGTCAGAGGGTTTTAGGCGGGAAAAGGACCCGTATATTGCACCCGGCTCATTTGTTCACCAGACTAGAGGATTGAAAGTCCAATTCCTTTTGATTTTGGTCTGGGCCTTGTGTGTGAGATTGATTACTGTTGATATTAGTAGTAGGGTTTTGATGTTTGACAAGTACGGACGTACCAATATAATAAATGTAGCGTGTCAGATTTAGTGTTTTTCACTGGGTACTTGAAATAATTCTTCATCTGTCCGTTACTACTTATTCTTCTTTCACTTAATGGAAATAACTCTTCTGATTCATTCTGTATGTCTTGCATCTCTATCAAGGAGTTTGGTGTGGGAATTGTGGACGAGGTCAGGCTACACAGGCCAAGAGAAGGGGAGTCCCCTCACCCTCGCTACGGTTGGCTGATACTCACTCATCCCAAGCATATCATGACCGTCTTTAGCCACAAGGCACCCCCGAGAAAAAATGCGAATGTCACACACAAGCCACCAGTCCATTTGGATAAAGGCTTATATTCCTCGACACTCCAACACAAAGTACAAACCCTCAACGACTCAACGGACTTGATTGATTCTGTAATTTTCGAATTGTATTTTCATGCCCGCTAGCTCTCTACCTGCACGCTTGTACGTTTTTTCTTTCTTTTATGTTCCATCTCTTCACCGACTTCAATATTATTGTTGCACTGGATTTCCCTAGCTTTATTATAGTAAGCTTTGATTACCTGTTAGCTTCAACCTTTTTACAACATCAACATGTCTGATCGAAATACGATCCATCAGTAAACTAAAGCTAGCTATATATAGGAATCTAATTAATGATTTCTATGCAAATCTAATCAACAAATTAAGCTAGAAGAACACAATCTCTCTAATCAGTCACTCCGACACAGCAGGATGTGCGAGGATGTCGAGAAAAGTATTGAGGATCAGGACTCCACTTGACTAGCTACCGTGCCACCGTTAATGATGGAGGACTTGATTAATTTGTGAAACGAGTTGTCGATCGATTTCATGGAGACTTTTTCAGTCTCCTTAACAAACTCATTTTTAGGCCTTTAATTTTTTGTTACAAAAACTGTTTAAAAAACACATACTAAAGAGAAAAATAGACTAAATATTAAAGCAGTTGCCAGTTTTCCTAGCTTTAGAGACTGAACATAAATCATCAAAAAAGTCATTAGTAACATGAACACGAGGGTTGTCAAAACAAACAAGACCAAGCTCATAAATGATACTGTATCTAGCTAGAGTCCGTTGTAGCATTGCACTCTCTGAAAATGTGAAAGAGCTGAGCATAAACTCTTATTTTGTTGGACGACGACATTGGTTATATTCTGGACAAGGCACATCATGTGTCTTGTATGCGTTGGGTAGGCAGCAATTTCTTGCCTTGTCAAATGGCTGCCACCGCCCAGTGGCAGAATGAGATTCATTGCTACTGGATTGATTCTCCAATGGTAACATATATATTGAGGAAGCTGATAGACATAGAAAATTTGGCTCCACGCGAGTATACTCTTGTTGATACGTCACCAACAAAAGTGAAACAAATAGAGTAGCTAGTATATATACATATGCTTAGTTGAGACTCCCGTATTATTACGGGACGTTCTTTTGGTGTCCGTTGTATTTTGAGGTTTATGCATACCCTCATGTATTCTACGGTTTGATTTACGGCTAGGTATCGAAGACAATCATGTTTGTCCTACTTCATAAAAATAAAAATTAAAAGACCAAACAGACACATTATCATACATAAAGAGGTAAAATAATGTTCTATTTAAAAACACTATATTTGTTATCATTTTACAGGAAAAATAGGCTATATCAAGGCCACTTAAGGAAATCTAATGGATCAAAGTCGAAGCTTGCAAAGCCAGCTTACTTCTAGCTCATTACCCAAAAAAAAAAAAAAGAAGCTTACTTCTAGATCTTTCACCAAAAATAAATACATTATTGATATATGATATATCAATACGTTATTTTCGATAATAATAGAGTAGCTTTAGCCGATCTTAATAAAAGTAAGTACCCATTCTTATTTCCACAATGTTGCCTTAGTTATAAGTTGGTGTTTATTGTCGAAGAAGTTCGTCGAGTTACGCTTGGTTGGGGTATGGATGCTAGTGCAATTGTGCAGGAGCTCCAGGCTTTCAAAGGTGATCATGCTAGCCGTGGCCACTCTGATTCCTTATTTGAGAAATGAAAAGCCACTCTTACCTCATTTTCACCTCTATCGATATCACACTATCCATCGAGTTTCTTGGCCAAACTTGTTATTTGGTTTTTTTCTCATCACATTTGTATGAAAATCATGCATAGGTTGGGATGCGATGACAGACTAGCCATGTATCTTGAATGAAATCTCAAGTTATATAGGTTTAATTACCATCTTTTGCATACTTGTTAATGACAAATAACTTTTTATAATCGCAACATCGTTTTCACTATGTACGTAAAATTAAAATATTGGAAGAAATTGAATTAATGTGGTTTCAATCAGATACTAAGCTTAGATCCTACTTCCATGTGATCGCACCAGATATAAGATGGTTTAGAAATAGAAGAATTTGTTAGCAATTTTAGCTTTGTTATGTTTTCAATTAGAAGCTGTAAAAGTTGGTGATTTATGTGCCTCCAATTAATATGTAACTAGTCCCCAATTAACAACGGCGGAGCTATACTTAGACACCCCTAGTAATTTTTTTTTGGAACTTAAAAACAATTTTGTCATTAGTACTAAAGTAGAATGTACAATAGGAATCGATCTATTGCTATGCATACAAAGGACAAAAAAAATCATCTGATTCGTATAAGGGTTACATTCTCATTACAAATTCCGGCTAACAAAGAACCTATAATCTAATAGCAAATAGATTATAGGCAAAAATTTCACATTGAAAACTAGAAAAAGACAAAGAAAAATAGACTCATAACGCCAAGACGTCATGAGGCACAAAAAGTGTTTAGGCACAAAAGTGCTTAGGCCTAGTTTGATACAGCTTCGTTTAAAAAAAAAACAGCTTTTATCTGAACTTTTAGATTTTATAGTGTTTGGTAAATGAAAGAAAAACAGTTTTTTTTTTTTTGAAAAAAATTACAGGTCATTGACAGCAGTTTTAAAACTAATATTTACCAAACACAAAACTGTTTTAATTCACAGCTGATTATTTTCGCAGTACAGCAGCAACAATTTTTTTTAAAGTCACATCAATACCAAACTAGCCCTTAAAGTTCTAATGAAAGGAACTTATTGTATTAGAAAACTATATCTAAAAAAAAGCATCATAAAACCCAAAAAGAAATTAAACCTAAACCCAAAATAGTTGATCTAGCCCAATTTTCATTCACAGTTACAGGAAGGACATGAAAGAGGAACACCGTAGCAATCGCCGTAGTAAGATGAAGTTGCCTTCCTGGGACACCGCCGCCTTGCTCCGCACAGCCACAAGCACACCCTGGGGAGAAGAAACTTCATCGTCACCACAAACTTAGAGTCCAAAACAACACCTCCACCAAACCAAAACTCCTCCCATGAATAAACTAGGACGGAGATAGAGTCGGGATGAGACTAGATCTGCTCCTCGAGTCCATGGTGTCATACCTCCAACCTGATCTGAAAAACCACGCTGATCAAAAGCTGCTAAGAACCTCTGGTCATTACTTCTCAAAGCATTTAATTGCTGACATATCATTCATCCAACAACAAAGTTATATGGCTTCAACAGATCTAGAGACACGCCTAGCGTTAGACCGTCGCTGGATGAGGGTGGGATTTCGTGGTTGGCGGCTGACTGAGAGAGAGAGAGGGGGTTTTAGGGTCTCGTGACTTTTTAACAAGCTAGGAATATACCCCTCGTAATTTTTTAAAACTTGTGTATTATCATGTATTATGAAGAGGTTTTGATATAATTGAAGTATAAGCTTTGTAAATTATAAGGTTTGTCCCATGTTTCTTTCCAATAATAAATCATAAACATCCTTTGTTGTTAATAGGTTTAATTTATACATTTACTTCTCCTCCCATGATCATCTCTTGTCATATACTCTATTCGTAATCAATTCCATAATGAATATTTTTTTTTCTCATTCTATTATGTACAAATACTTACTTAATTTGTATTGATGAACTACTAGTTTTATATCAGTTTTTTAAGTCTAGTATGATGTCCAAAATACAAAAGTTATTTATCTTTTAATTTTGTACTCATATATACAATTATTCAATTTTCAAATAATATATAAATTTGACTTTATAATTCGGCCCCTTAATATATAGTCCTAGGTCCGCCTGTGCCAATTAAGCAGAGATTTTGCATTGCATCGGCACACACATATTGGATGGACTCATCTACTATAAAAGCAATTCACAATTCAATTTCATTATTGGCATAGCATCACAAACTAGTGAAACTAGGAGGAATATTGTGTTTGAAAATTTTGTGTTTAAGGGTTAGTATATATTAGTAGAATTGGATAGGAGGTTCAAATAGTCTAGTTTTGAACTGAGAATGAGAAGCCGATGTGAATCGGTCCAATTCCGCTTTATTATAGATGACCATATTCCAACTTCATTATGATCATATGATAGCAAATTTGCAAGGCAAAAAAAATGAATGAATGTCTAGGAAATGGAAGAATTAATCACACTAATCATCGTCTCAGGTCATTCAATCCAATGGGAAACAATAGTATAAGGAAGCTACCAAACATGTTTATCATTCACGGTCATTGCTTTAACATACATTGCTGTTGTTATGGTATGAAAAGCCTTGAGACTTCAAAATTTAACGGTATAATCGATGCATCGATGCAGTAACGGGAGCATTCTGCACATGTTTGACCAGAAAAGGAAGGCTTTCTAATCTCAACTCTGTAATTTGTCTTGACCTCTTAAAGCCATAAACTGCGTTTGCCAGTCTTTCAGAGTTTCAGCATAAATATCACCCATTCAAATTTAACATCAACATCAACATTATACTTGCGGAGAAAGGCACAAACACATAATAAGATAAAAGTCATGGTTATGCAGCCAATAGGGATTTCATATCTTAGCTAAGCCAAGGAGACTTCTTATAGCAGACTACAGAAAGCAAGAACTTGCCAAAACAAAATAACCATTTTTAATTGATTCTCTTCTCTAAACTGGTACATTTATGGAAAACTATACAAATTTAATATGTGTGAATAAAAGGAACATAAATGTGTATTGAAATTGCCTGTGATACTAAACCTTATGTGCTATAGTCAGTTTCAATCATTGCGCAAACTTCATTAATCACTAAGAATGCTTTGCCATGACCACCAATTACCTCAGCTTGTTTCTTGCCATCTTTCCAAAGCTGCAACATAATAATCCTCATTAATGGGGAAAAAGGAAATTGGGAAGGAAGAAGAAACATCCCTAGTTCCAGGAGGATAATTTATCTGTTTGGAATTTACCTGTATAGTAGGCATCTTCTGCAGAGATATGAAAGTCCACAATGGAAAGATGCAAAGAATGGACACAATGGTTAGTCAACAATCTGCTCATTTATATAGTAGAAGCAAGGCAGAGTAATATGGGATAGACAAAGTTTAAATAACTGCCAATAGTATTATTATCACAGACATTCAGAATTCAGAACCCGATCATGCATTGAAGCTTGAAAATAGACGGTTTCAAAATGGAGAGCAAAAGATGCATGTGACTTAATCTTGTAAAGTTGACATAGCATTTAGAACTCATGTAGCTTTTCACAAAAGTTTATAGACATTACATCAGTTCAATGCATAAATCAATTCAGAGGCAAGAACTTATAAATACTCCAACCTCACAAAGTAAATTAGTTGCTACTAGCATCCTCTAAAACATAAGTAATATCTTGCATAGGTAGGAACCACAGTACAAACTCGAATTAGAATATTCTATCAAGCCTGTTATTATTTCTCCGAATAATTTTTTAGGAGTATGATTACATCAGAAAACACATTTGTTATTTCAAATCATTGATATCTCGTATATAGTAAGGGACTGGACAAGAAGAACAAACACAAGTAAAAGTGTGATGAAAACTTACAGTGACTTCAGCGCGAGCAACAAGCTTGTATGGAACTGAATTGACATCAACACTGTAGAACAGCAATCTACAGAAATTCAAAGTTAAAAAAAAAAAAATATATATATATATATATATATATATATATATATATATATAGATTCGGTTGCAGGCCAGCAAGAACAACACCGTACTCTAGAATTATCAAGTGCATACATACATTAATACATGCACAAAACTATGCAAATTAAGGAAGAGGAATGGGGACTCAACGAACAAACATATAGAAAGGAAAGACTTCTGGTATTAACTAGAAATTTCTAGCTGCACCAAATACAGTGAAAATTCCAAAGCATTTTTATAGACTGTACATGGAAACCAGACCGGGAGATCATCACAAAGAGAGAACCAAGAATGACGGTTCCGTTCTTTCTGGAAACAACTAGGCTAGATACCATCAGGGCAAATCATGTTACTAGACTTTCAAGCTATATCCTAAGCTCTCCGAGAATGGCTCATCAGTGTTTCGACAAAATAAATAACAATGTAGTTTAAGTTGACACAAAATCCATATACAGAACTCACAAATCAGAACAGGTTCAATACAGCAAAACATAAATCTTCTTAAGTTCCAATCTGGAATTTTCCATAACATTACTAGAAGCTCAGTAACTCTCAAGTGTAAAACTACCTCGGATAGTACTCGGCTGCCAATTTCTCCAATTTCGGCTTCAAATATATGCATTTCCTGCACCAGCTTGCTATCCTACACATCCACAAAACCGATTTTAAACAACACAAACAAATCAAACCAACTATAAAATGAATCACAACCCATTAAACCCTACATTCCAAAACCCCCAAAACCCAAAACATAAATTCAAAAACCCAATAAGATCCAGAAACGCACCAAACGACGACGAACGGTTGCCGGAGCTGCTGGGCCTGGGCGACGACCCGGTCGAACTGGGCCTCGCTGCAAATCGGCACGAGGTCCACAGACACCGGCGAGTCATCGAGCTCCCGCAGCGACCCTTCCGGGCTCAACGCCCTTATCGGCGCCCAGCTTTCATCGGATTTACGCGAAATGACCGCCGAGTTTCGCGGCGTGAATCCAAAGATCGAAACTTTGAGGGAAGAAGAAGAAGAAGAAGAAGAAGGGGTTGGGGAGTCACGTGACGGGTCACGTGCGGTTCTCAGGTACCGGAGAGTAGGGTACGTCTGTGCTACGGACATGTCTGACCGGAAAAAAACAGGGAGAGATTTTTTTTTGTTTTGTTTTGTTTTGTTTTGGGGTTTAAGTTTGTTTTGATGCCAAGGAAAGGTCGAGGCTTTTGGATGGTGACGGCGACGTGGTGGGGCCCGCGTGACCTAACTAACTTTAACGGACGGAACGTCGGATGAAAAGCGGCGCGGTCAAATTTGCTGACTTGGTGTTGGCGCGCGCATCTGCCACGTGGGACAACGGTTCGTTATCGCGCCTTTTTTCTATGTCCGTCGTTAGAGTAAACGGCGTTTTCTTTCCTTCCGTTTTGTACAAAAACGAATTTCTATGATATTTTTCTTTTCTATTGAAAAAAATCTATGATATCTAGGTAATGAGAATGTTTTTTGGTCTGGATTTAGGTAATGAGATTGAGATTGGCTTAGCTCAAATGGCGGTGAAAATTGATGGAGAAGTAGTTAAGAGTTTTAAGTAATTAATCATCATTGGTGATGAATTTAGATTAATTTAATTTGTTTTAAAATGATCGTGAAATTAAATTTTATCTTAAGAGTCTAAGAGACGGTTAACGAACTGAATCATGATTAACCTTGTGCGCCCTTAGTCCCCTCTTTTGTTCCTAAATTTCTTTGTCCTTATCTTGTTCCAACTATACGAGGGATCATGGATCGATGAATCGTAATAGTTTCATATATACCGCTTGAGAAAATGATGATCATACTAACTTATATCAAAATGTATTACTGCATCTTATGGAAACAATTTCAAAGGGGATGGGGGGATACATTACTTAGATGCAATTCAACATTGCAACTGAGCACCATGAGATTGTACTAGCTCTTACGAATCCAGAATACAGAATCATGGTGTCTCTCACTGTTCCACCAAAGTAATGTCCCCAAAAACTTCAGCTGCTCAAATTCTCCACGATTTTAGATACAGCTGAATATGTTCCGATGACAGATGCTACCACACCTACTGTCATAATTATAATACAAAGTATCATCTGCAGAAGGGAAAAACAGAAGCTTGTTAAAAACAAGTGAAGCAAGCAGAATCAACAGGAGGTAAAAGATTGTGATCATATGAAGCATGTGTGTTTGTGTTTCTTGTCTGCAAAGTGCAAGTAACACATTTACCTGAAAACGAGTTACTTGTCCCTTGCGGATAGTCAGATAGCAAGCACAAGGTAGTATCAAGGTCTGCAGTAAGAATATCTGGTTAGTAAAAAGAGTTGCTGCACTAGAAGAGAAACAAAGCGGTCAGATTGTAAACAAATTTCAACTTACTACAAGCATTGTGAATAAAGATCCGATCAACGACAACAAGAGACCTGCAACACGTTGAAACAATTGAAGGTGTAAAAGTCTCGTACTAATGGAACAGCTAAACCGATGAAGAATGTTCAAGGGAGATTTACCAAAGAAAGGTATGCAAAGACCTATGACCAGAGTAGAGAACACCAGGCCTGTTCTAATGAAGAAAGAGTACATGCGAGACTTCTCTGCCGGTATCAGCTCCTCCAGACTCATTGCCACAGGATTTAGAGATAATGCATATGTTATTTCTAATTAAGGAGAGACGTATATATATTTTTGCCACCCTTTCCATTTTTATGTGTCTGTCTGATGTTTTACAATTTCAGTTCATTGGCATGAAGCTGATGTTGTTTTTATTTTTCATACCCATATTTCACTCCAGTTGAATAATAACTGCAGTATTGTATATGCTTGTGCTTGTGTGTGTTCATGCGTGTGCATCATGTAACATACATTATCTGCATAACTTGCAAAAAAGGATATTTGGTAAATGGGTTAACTACCTGCAAAAGTACAGAAAGAACAGATTTTATGTTAGCAACTAGTACTTTTCCTCTAAAAACACAGAAAGAACATCCACAGCAACATTATTGTGTATTAGCATATACCGTACTCCACACAGCGATCTTTGAGGCAACCAAATCGTGAGGCATGTTTAGAGTAAACTGTGACAATGTTGCTTCTCCAAACATTGTGTAACCCATGACAGCAACTCCAGCATACATGAAAGTACATATGCAAAAGCTACATGGAAAATAATAGATCAATTAAATGAAAATGATGCAAAAATAAGAAATATTGCCAAATGTGAATATGCTAGCTAGGTTACCATGTTAAGAGAATTGCAGGGTATTGGTTTGGTTTGTCCAATGAACTATAAATGTTTGGGAATACAGCGTGTCCTGAGTAGCAGAAACCATAGAGACCCATAGCAACGGGGAGAGTCGCAAGGTTCAGTGGAGTCCCTTTGCTCTCAAAGCCGACATCATCTACTAGACCAACCCAAAACAAGCAAAGCAGTACCAAGATGGTCGCAATAACTCCCCCAGCTAGAACCAAAAGAAGCATAATGTCACCTTTCAAAAGAATCAGTCATCAATTTGGTTTAGTTAAAAGTTAAAACTCACCTGAAATATAGCTGAGCACACTGAGGTCTCGAAGCCAAACAGTAGGTAGAACAGCAAGGGTGGTGAAAATCGCAAACAGAACGTGTGCATTTAACTCAAATCCACCCAAGTTCAGGTGTGTATTTGGGAATAGTGAGGACAAGTTGTCACCCTCCATAATTATATAGTCTATGCAAGAAACCTGCCAGTAGATAAATATTCATAATAGGTGACTATGTGAACTAAAGGTGAACACACTGTTTAAAAGATGATTTGTATTCAAAATAATGAAATTTGTAAATTGAGAATCGAATGAGGTGAATAGGGGATTCTTTCTACAGACAAATTGGAAACTGCGGTAACTAAGCACCAAGACAGAACAACCATACTCACTCAGTTAAGCCAGCTCTACTTACATATAATTCCACATACAGTACTATCTGCAGGCATAAAAAGAGAACTTAAATTAGACAATGAAATAAGTGAAATATTGAACTGTATTTGGTTAAATATATAAAGTTTGGAACTTCAGATGTACAGTCTGAGAAAGCAACACATCCAGTAAATGCACATTGATCTGCAAACTACAAAAGGCTTGTGCAGTAATGCATACTATAAGCAAGCTTACCGATATGGCAATACGACCTGGGGTACCAAATGCAGCCTGGCCAATATCCGGGTAAGTCTTAAGCTCAGGTTGACTATCCAAGCAGTAACGCAGAAGCAATCCAGTGTAGAACGACAGCACTGCAAAAATAAACAAAATGGAAAGCCCAATCCATCCTCCTTCTTTGATTGCATATGGTGTCGATAGAATTCCCACACCACAAAGAACATTGATACCTGAATCAATAGAATCTATGAGCGAATCCTGATCAAATGAGGGTAACTTTTAAGTCGTAAAGTTTAAACAGCTATTTGGCAAAGGACAGACAAGTTAATTGGTACCCATGCAAGTTTGTTCCAAGTTAAATCTTTCCATGTGCACCTTGTGCTACGATTTAAGCCACCTCAAAACTCAAACGAAATAATAAAGGATATGGACAAAGCAACGAGCTATTTCTGCACAACACAAAATTACAATGTTCATGTATATGAAGTGTAAAATAATCTGTTTCCCAGATTTTAATAAGTTTTGTGGTTATATTTCATACAACACACTAATGTGTGAACTTGGAGTATGCATGCATGAGCTAATTGGGATGCATCAACATGCAGGTCTTGTATATGGACACTAGCATCAGATCAAGCTCAAATAATTCAGTTTGGTGAGTGAAGTATACAGAAGGTTTCGTTGCTCTCCAGTGGTTGCTAGTTCTTAGTTGTTGCTGTATCTAGTTGCAAGGTCCATGTTTTGGGTTTGTGTGTTACTGTAATGTGTGTGATTATGTAAGAGGTAATCTAGATTCCCAGAAAGAACTTTAAACTTTATCTACATAATAGAAAAAGATTTGATTGACTACCAAGAAACTGTTAGATGTGCATGAAGGAGAGTGAAGAAGTTTTGTGAACAAATGAATTGTTGCAGTAAATGTGAGGAATAACTAATAACATGCCCCATACTTACCATTAAGCACAGCTTGTGCGAATGAGCTCTGGCGAGACATTGGATGATGGTCAATCCTCGGTCTATCATCTTTTCTTATTGAAGACCTCCTTGAAGGAATTTGTGAGTGTACAGATTGAGAACTTGGTCTCTCATGTTGTTGCTCACCAAGAGTAGGTACCGGAGGTTTTGCCAAAAATGGTAATGTCTCAGGAGTCTGCCTTCTCGTTAGTGATGAGGAAAGATACGATGAGGAAAGAAATGAGTCTCCTAATTTTGATAGTGGAGTGCCTAGAATCCCAATGCTAGGGGATGGTACACTACTATACATGTCAATAGATTGCCTGAAACATTGATCAAGAAACTGTCAGCATTTTGAGCTGAAAGAACAGATTCTCATTCAGGATATCCAATAGCAATTGATCAATGTACTAAAGCAACAAGACTCACAGATCTCACTTTCCCTATATAAAAGAATTTACCAAAGAAAAAGTGCTTGTCAGTTGCTCCCTTTTTCATCAACAAAATGTTTTCCCTCTCCTAGTACAAAACTACAGTTTCTGTTTTTACTTCTAGCCTCCATTATCAACATCATCAAATATGTCAAAGCCAGCCAATCAATGAAGTAGCTCCACAAAGCTTAGTGATGCCAACTGAAATTTTAGCAAAATTTGTCATTTTGGCACTAATACCCTTACGTAATACAGTGATTACTATAATTTGGTAAGATTTTCATCATCATCATATTCAAAGAAACAAAAATACCATAGAAAGTTGGCATCTTTTCCCTACAAAACTTATCTGAACAATATTCCAATATGGTCAAATGCAGGGTAATACTGAAAAGTCATGGATAATTAAAGAATCAGCAAAAAGGTTTCAGAGAGCTAAACAGACAAAACAACAGAGAGAGAGAGAGATTGAGAACCTGTAACTCTGAGGCCATTGTGTATTGTAAGAACTTGGCTGAAACTGCTGCTCCTGGCGCTGCTCGGCTTCCCAACCTGAGAATTCAGATTCATTCCCATCTTCTACGCTTCTGTTGTCCTTCTCCTCATCATTATCTCCTTCACTGTCAATGTAAAAGCAGTGATCTGACACCGAGTTCTTCATCTCCTTATTCAAATCTTCCTCCCAAATACTTAGAGACGAATCACAGCTTTCTTAAGATCTATACACATCTTCCTTCAGATATAAAGGGTCAATTATCAGACTTGAAAACAAAGTTTACTTATAAACACAACACATTGCTTTGTATATGGAAGAAACATGTCCCAAAATTGTAGCAAAAACAGGAAAATATATAAATTGCCAGCTAATTATATATAAGCTTATATGGTACTAACAGCTCAGACTAAAATCACACAAAGAAAAGAATAAAAAACAGACCAAATACGTGAAAAATGCATACCATGAAAGATAAGACCAAACAGTCACTGAAACATATGGGATTAGCAGAAATACTAGCGGAGAAAGTTGGAAGGCTTCAAAAGGTCCATGCATGTAATAACACTATGTTTGGGTTCCGCGAAAATCAAGCCAGATTTGGAAACCTGAATAAACTCCGGAATATATTCTCTGTCACACTCAGTTTGGTTTTCTCGGAAACCAACCGGTATGTGACGTCACAGAGATTCCAAGAATTGAGTTGAACGTAAGAAAGAATCAGAAAGAGAGAGAATAAGAACCCAAGAATGAAAAAATAGTGAACCTTTTTTCTCTCTGTTTAATGATTTTGATTCTTCTGCACTTTTGGCTTTATGGAGATTCAAGGACTGTGTGGGAATAGCAAACAACGAGAAACTGAGGAAATAGGAAACGCAGAGAGAGAAGATTCTGCTCCAAATGGTGGTGGAGGGTGGCGGGAAAGAGATGGTTCCATATGAAGTTGATAGTTGATGCCGTAAAGGTTTATTTACCTTTTGAAAAGATGAGGGAATGAAGAGAGGGAAACTGTAGGAGTGATTAGTGTAGGCGTTAATGTTTGCCTTTAGTACATGTACTATTTTAAGCCTCAGTGTACATTGTTTTGCAGACATGGGAAATCCAAAGTAATTTTGGACAAATTCTTTCATCGTAAATACCAAAATGTATTACAGAAAATAACTCAAAATTGCAAACGAACACCATGAGATTATATAATACTCTTACAAAACTAGAATACAGAATCATGGTGTCCCTCACTGTTCCAGAAATACAGCGTCTCCAGAAAAACTTCAGCTGCTCAAATTCTCCACGATCTTAGATACAGCGGAATATGTTCCGAAGGCAGATGCTACCACCCCTACTGTAATAATTATAATACAAAGTATCATCTGCAAATGGGAAAAACAGAAGTTTTTAGACGTCGGTGAAGCAAGCAGACTATAAAATCAACAGGAGGTAAAAGATTGTGATCATATGAAAGCACATGTGTTTCTGTTTCTTATGTGCAGTGCAAGTAACACATTTACCTGAAAACGAGTTACTTGTTCCTTACGGATAGTCAGATAACAAGCACAAGGAAGTATCAAGGCCTGCAGTAAATATATTTGGTTAGTGAAAAGAGTTGCTGCCAATAGAAGAGACAAAGTGGTTAGATTGCAAACAGAAATCAACTTACTACAAGCATTGTGAATAAAGATCCGATCAACGACATCATGAGACCTGCAACAAGTTGATACTATTGAAGCTGTTGTGTACTAATGGAATAGCAAAGGCAATGAAGAATATTCAAGGGAGATTACCAAAGAAAGGTATGCAGAGACCAACAACCAGGGTAGAGAGCACCAGCCCTGTTCTAATAAAGATAGAGTACATGCGAGACTTGTCTGACGGTACCAGCTCCTCCAGACTCATTGCCACGGGAGACATAGTTAACGCATATGTGGTTCTAATTAAGGAGAATAAGAGTTTGTTTTTGTTTTTTTCTATATTTTCCTTTTTTATTCATGTCTGTGATGTATTTAAATTTCAGTTCGTCATGCATTTCAGGAGAACATGTTTTTTTTTCCTGATATATCAGTCCACTTGAATGATCAACTGCAGTGTCAATGTGTCATATATGTGTGTGTGTGTGCGCGTGTGCTGGTGCATCAGTTAACACACATTATCTGCATAGCTTGCAAAAAAGGATATTTGGTAAATGGGTTGACTACCTGCAAAAACAGATTTTACGTTAGCAACCACTACTTTTCCTCTCGAAACACATACGATAAACATCAATATCAAAAAAAATTATTAGCAAATACCGTAGTCCACACAGCAATCTTTGTGGCAACCAAATCGTGAGGCATGTTTAGAGTAAACTGTGACAATGTTGCTTCTCCAAACATTGTGTAACCCATGACAGCAACACCAGCATACATGATAGTACATATGCAAAAGCTACATGGAAAATAACAGATCAATTAATATAAAATGATGCAAGAAATGATGCGAAAGGTGAATTTGCTGTTACCATGTTAAGAGAATTAAAGGGTATTGGTTTGGTTTTTCCAGTGAAGTATAAATGTTTGGGAATACAGCATGTCCTGAGTAGCAGTAACCGTAGAGACCCATAGCAACAGGAAGAGTTGCAAGGTTCAGTGGAGTCCCTTTGCTCTCAAAGCCGACACCATCTACTAGACCAACCCAAAACAAGCAAAGAACTACCATAATCGACGCAATAACTCCACCAGCTGGAACCGAAGAAGCATAATGTCAGAACTTTTCAAAAGATTCAGTGTAGTTGTTGAACATGAAATTGGCTTAGTTAAAACTCACCTGAGATGTAACTAAGAACACTGAGGTCTTGAAGCCAAACAGTAGGTAGAACAGCAAGGGTGGTCAGAATCGCAAACAAAACGTGAGCATTTAACTCATATCCACCCAAGTTCAGGTGTGCATTTGGGAATAGCGAAGACAGGTTGTCACCTTCCAAGATTATATATTCTATGCAACAAGCCTGCAAGTCCATAAACATTCATAATAGGTGATTTCTGTGCGTTAAAAGTCAACCAAGACTCGGCATTTAAAAGGTGATTTGTATTAAAAATCATAAAGTTTGTAGATTGAGTATTGACTAAGGTGAATAGGTGATTGGTTTTGCATAGACGAATTGGAAATTGTCGTAACTAAGCACCAAGACATGGAAGCACAATAGGCACCTTGACTTTACTCATTTCTGAGATGGATTAGTTAAAAACACTAACATCAAAAAGCACCAGATCCAAATTGTGACTGGAGTTTTAAAGGGGATAAGACTCAGTCAACTAGATGAAAATGTGCACCAGCCGTAATAAGAGTTGGCTTCACTGTAATCACACATTTTCACATCGCCCGGTGCTTTCTTTGTTTTGGAAGAATCAGTAGATTGTGAAAGAAAAACTCAAAAAGGAAAGTACTCACTCAATCAACCAAGCTGAACTTACATATAATTCCACGTACAGTATTATCTGCAGGCATAAAAAGAGTACTAGATTAAACACTGAATCTGTAATACCCTTCTTCATTTGGTATTGTTCGGAACTTGAGATTAACATTCTAACAATGTAACTAGTGCAGTAAATGCACATTATTGCTGTATAAACTACATCAGAGACTTTTGCAGTTATGGATACTAAAAGCCAGCTTACCGAGATGGCGATTCGGCCTGGGGTACCAAATGCAGCTTGGCCAATATCTGGGTAAGTCTCAAGCCCTGGTTGACTATCCAAGCAGTAACGCAGAAGCAATCCAGTGTAGAACGACAGCACTGCAAAAATAAACAAAATGGAAAACCCGATCCACCCTCCTTCTTTGACTGCATATGGTGTCGATAGAATTCCCACGCCACAAAGAACATTGATACCTGAATCAATAGAACATATGAGCGAATCCTGATCAAGTGAGGGTAACTGTTTAGGAGTAAAGGTTAAACAAGTTATTTTCCACAGGACAAACAAGTTTATTGGAACCCATGCAAGTTTGTTCCAAGTTAGATCTTGTCATGTGCACCATGTGCCATGATGTTCTAAGCCACCACAAAACTCATACAGAATAATAAATACAGGCTTGCTTCTTTGTTTGAATGCCCATAATTGAAGACCATACTACGCCCTGGACACATCAATGAGCTATTCTCTGCACTGCAAACAAATCATATAATACTCATCGATATAAGGTGTACACTAATCTGTTTGTCAGATTTGAATAAGTTTTCTAGTTATACTTTATACTTCATACTAATGTTGGAACTTGGAGTATGCATTAGCTAATCAGGATGCTTCTACATGCAGGTCTTGTATATGGACACTAGAACTGGATCAAGCTCAGAAGTTTAGTTTGGTGAGTAAATTAAACTGAAGGTTTTGGAACTTCTGGAAGCTTTTGACAGACTATCTTGAGCAATGTGAATCTGGGTGATGGCAATTGGCAGCAAAGTAGTAATTAGTTAAATACGACTCTTGGGTTTATTTAACATTACATAATTGATAATTGGCTATGTGGTCCTAGAAATTGAGTTGCTGCAATCTGTCATATAAGCTATCCAGTGGTTGCTAGTTGTTACTGTATCTAGTCGACAAGGTCAATGTTTTGGGTTTGTGCTTACTGTTGGTGCTTCTGTAAGAAGTAATCCCGAAAGCGCTTTAAAGTACTTTTCCGTAATAGAGAAAGATTGATTGATTAGCCAAGAAATAATTAGACTTAAATGAAGGAAAGTGAAGGAATTTAACAAATAAATGATTGCAGTGAATGTGAGGAATAACTACTAATAACATGTGACATACTTACCATTAACCACAGCTTGTGCAAATGAGCTGTGGCGAGACATTGGATGATGGTCATGAGAAATCTTGGATTTATCATCTTTTCTTATTGAAGACCTCCTTGAGGAAATTGGTGGAAGTAGAGAATGAGAACTTCGTCGCTGCTGTTGCTGCTCAGCAAGGGTTGGTACTGCAGGTTTTGCCAAAAAAGGTAATGTTTCGGGAGTGTGCCTTCTCGTTAGTGATGAGGAAAGAAACGAGCTTCCTAATCTTGTAAGTGAAGGAGTGCCTAGAAACCCAATGCCAGGGGATGGCACACTACTATACAGGTCAATGGATTGCCTGAAACAGTAATCAAGAAACTATTAAGTGTTTGGAGCTGAAGACACAAATTCTCATTCAGTACTTTCATCCAACAGTAGGCGATCATTGTACGAAAAGCATCAAGGCTCACATATCTCACTTTCCCTATATAAAAAAGTGATTAAAGAAAAAGTACTTATCATTCGATCTGTTTTCCATCAAGAAAAGACCCGAGTATCACCAATTTCCTTTCCCTTTCCAAAGAAAAACTACACTTTCTAACTTTTCACTTCTAGCCTCGATGATCCATCCAGCTAAACATTGAAGTAGCTCCCTAAGGCTTAGAGATGCCAACTGAAATTTTAACTAAATTTGTCATTTTGGCTCTAATACCTTCATGCCATGCTTGTTTCAATCACTATTCTTAGTAACTTTTCCATCATCAAATCAAAACAAAGAAAAATACTGTAACATAGAAAGCTGGCATCTTTTCCCTACAAAAACATATCTGAAAAACACTCCTATGGTAAAAAATAATAATTAAAAAATTAAAAATAAAATATAAAAAAAAGTCATGGACAATTAGCAGAAACAAGCTAAATATTTCAAAGAGCAAAACAGAGCAAAAGGACAGAGAGAGATAAGAACCTGTAACTCTGAGGCCATTGGGTGTTGTAAGAACTGGGCTGATTCTGCTGCTGCTGCTGGCCGTGATCGGCTTCCGAACCCGAAGAATCAGAATCATTCCCATCTTCTATGCTTCTGTTGTCCTTCGCCTCCTCATCTTCTTCTTCTTCACTGTCAATGTAAAAGCTGTGATCCGACACCGAGTTCTTCATCTCAAATTCTTACCCTTCTTCAAATCAAAACACACCCACAAATCAATCACAGCTTTCTTCAGATATAAAAGGGTCTCAATTATCAGACTTGAAAACCAAGTTAGGCTTCTAACACATTGCTTTGTTTATGGAACAAAATCGTAGCAAAAATAGAAAATTATTCAAAATTGCCAGCTATTTACATAAAGCTTATATGACACCTACAACTCACGCTAAAATCACATGAAAAAGAAAGCCCAAAATTTGAAAAATGCAAAAGATTAAAGAAAGCCAAAGTACCAAACATCTTTGAGAGTTTCTCATAGTTTTAGAGACACGCTGAAACACGGGTTTTGCAGAAATTCTAGAAGAAAGAGAGAGAGAGAGAGAGAGAGAGAGAGAGAGAGAGAGAGTTCAAAAGGTTCTTGCATGCAACAACACTGTTTGGCTTCCGCGAAAATCAAGCCAAATTTCGAAACCGGAATAAGCTCCGAAATCCATTATCTAGTCCTCGGTTTTCTCGGAAGCCAAACAGAGGGTGACATAGAATTTATAAACGCTGTGGTAATATAGACTCAGAAAGACTGAAAAGTACTGTACCTTTTTTCTCTTTGTTCGATGATTTGGATTCTACTGTACTTTTGGCTTTCTGGGATTCAAGAACTAAGTGGGAATAATAAACAAAGATAAACAAGGGAGTGGCTTTATCCGAAGCAACGAGAAACTGAAGGAAAAGGAAACACACAGAAGATTGCTGTCTAATTGTGCTTTGCAGGCACTGACTGCCTTAGAAATATTTGTATTTATAGTGTTGTGACTGAGAGAGAGAGAGAGAGAGAGAGAGAGAGAGAGAGAGAGACTGCATGTGTCTGTGTGGCAGTGACGCATTTTGTGTGAAGAAGAGAGAATTCAACGATAAATGTAAGATTTTTACCCGTTTGGGTTTGTTTGTGTAGGTGTTTACTGTTTACATGGTAACTCTTTCATTGTGACTTTGATTGTTTTGCCATTTGTGTAATTCACGGAGAGATTTGGCATTCCTTCGATCTGAAATTTTGTAGTGTGACATAGCTAGGAAACACGTCAAGTGAATGTGAAATCAAGACACTATTGTGTAAAAAGCGAAAAATTCAGTAGTTTGTGATAAATCATGATCTAACCATCTAGGATAACATATTTATGTTCGGAATTATTAAAAAGGTATCGTTATTGTCTTGGCCGAGATCATAGGCAATTCACATACTACACATCAATTGCTTCAAAGTGTAGTTATGTCGTGAAAATCATAAACAATGAAATATTACTCGGTGATTACTAAATATGGTAAGTCTATGCTTCAAAGTTACTTAATTTTGTACTATTTTTGAAAATGAATGCCGAATAGGCACCATATCACTTACTGATTCTTTCGGTGTTGATATAATTAAGTGTGAAAACAAATGTGAAATGTCTATAAAGATAATAAGTAATTTTATGAAACCACCGTAGGTGGTCAAGTTGGTAAAAGCTGAAGTGTCGAACTCCTATACTCGTGTTCAATTCTCGCCTAGGATGATTGGATATTCTTGGTAACTAAGGAGGAGGAAGCATTATGACATGATCTCTCGACACATATTAGTATTTGAACCTAAAAAGCCTTAAAGGAAATCGTGTGATATTGATTAAAAAAAAATAAAAACTCTATCTAACCGAAAAAAGAAGAAGGGAATTTTACAATAAAGATAGAAATGAAAGCGGAAAAAAAAAAAAAGTTGGAATTTGGAAGGGGGGTGTATGAATTTAGCTTACTTGATGCACTTACATGTAAACATGATAATATTATTGAATAGTTTATCTCGGTTTATTTGCTAAATAACAAGTTACATAGATACAAAATTATATTGCACCTCAAATAGTTTGTCTCGACCCAAATTAGTCTCAAAAATTATATTGCACCTCAAACAGTATTAGATACTCCCAAGATATTTTTTCAGTTTTTTGGACAATAATCTCCCAAGATATCATGCATGTTTAACAGTATTGTTTTGAATTGGGTTACATTGTAAGGAGCTGGTACATGTACCAGTACAAACTGGTAGTCCAAGTTCATCGTATAATTGTTCAGTCACATCTTGTTCTATATTTTTCAGGTTTGTATTTCTGAATTGGAACTGAACATGCACATTAGCCACGAGGCTGCAAAATGTAAAGTAATAACGATGAAAAATCGCAAAGAAATGATCAATCGTTTACAATCATTTACTGTAATATCTATCTCCCGAGGCTCTTAATTTTACTAAAATTATCTATGTCTATAATCAATGTCAAGAATCGAGATATGACTACAAATGTATGAATTGTCGAGCTGATCGATAGTTGCCTCTACGGCTCTACCAAAGATCAACTAAGCTCACACCTAAATCGTAATAGTAGCCCTAATCACAACCTCTCTCTCGAGTAACGTTGCTTTTGGATGCGATTTGACAAAAAAACTTGAAGGATATATCAGCAAATCCTCCCAACAAATTTGATGTTATACATACACGACCCTCTCTCTCTCTCTCTCTCTCTCTCTCTCTCTCTCTCTCTGATTGAGATGAAGACGAAATCCAGGTTGCAATTTGTAGAATTATATAACTGCTACCTGATTGTCAAGTTGCAGCTAGAAGGTAGATATGTGTATAGTCGATAAAGACATTTACGTTTTATATACTAACACATGAAAATGATGAAATGTGACATGATCTTTCATCTACCTAAACAAAAAGAATGTGTGAGCGACTTAAATGAGAGGCTTTCGGCATCTAACTTTTGCATCTCATCGATCTCATGATATGATATGTCATGGATATACAGAGTCATAGAGATAAGATCTCGATCATCTTGTCTGTCTGTCCCAAAAATAAATGAATGAGCAGGAAATCTTGAATCACAATCATTCATGCAATTTGGATATTTTTCCTTCTTAATCACGAATTCAATTCCACATATAAGTTGACAAATGTGTTTTGGACATATATTTTTCCAGTGAGAAGGACTTGGCTATCTTAGGGTTTCATATTTCGCCATGTTTACTTATGAGCATTGTATCTAATAGTATTTTATACTAATAACTTTGTTGTTACTTGTTACTAAAACCCGTAGAATGCTCTCCAATCCATTCTCTAGCTAGGTGACCACCTCCCCTTCTCAATCGGCTTCTTGCCTGGAGCTGCTTGTTTAGATCTGTTAATATATGTCTTGAACCAGCCATCCGGGAGTACCAGCTATTGGAGTTTAGTATATAAACGACCAAAACCTAATTGTATTCTGTGTTTTTCTCAAAATAATAAAACTGTTATCCTTCTGCCCGTGGACGTAGCTAACACATCATTAGTGAACCACGTAGATCTGTGTTCTTTCTTACATTCGTTACAACAAGATCGACTCTGTCCAGAGACTCAATAGGGCACCTAGTGCTACGATTTTGATGATCACCATATGTTAGCTCTTAATTAGCTGCATTCTCTTGACCTGTCATTTCGATTCATTTAGATCATTTGTTTGACACTTTGTTCTAGCTACGCTACTGGCTAGAACAGATGGTCAAACATGTTAAGGAATTAATCATCTTGTGATGCAAGTAATTGTAGTAGAGATGAAAAGAATAAATAAACAACAAAGCCAAGCAAACAACAAGATTTAACGAGGTTCGGCCAATTTCCTTACTTACGTTCTCGGAGAGCTTTTATCTTCACTATGAGAGAATAATACAAGTACAAGATACATCATTCAAATTTATACCCAATCTGAGCCCTTGCATCCAAAATGATACCTCATTGTACACCCTCACTCAACTTAGAAGATCACTCTACCCCAATAACTATACATACCTTTGAACACAACTCCCAAGGATACACGTCCAAGAGTTATACACGCCCTTGAGCACAACTCCTCGTATCTTCTATATCTTGAAGACCCTTGGAGCTCTCTCTCTCTCTCGACTTACCCCATCAATGATCATTCATGAACCAACCATTCATCTCTTTCTGTAACTCTCTAGGAAGACTAAGAAGTCCATCATGATCATAAACCCATGCATTTATTCCCAATGCATCAATTTCACTATATATTTATACTCAATACATGCACATAACTATGCATCAATTACCATGCATAAGTTAGCCACCATGAACACACAAACCATAACCATCATGCATAATCTCCATGGTATGGAGGGATATACACCAAATGTTCTAGTACTATCCGAACATGCAATTGTCAAGTGGTAGCAGCTGCAATGGTTATATATCATCACGTACACTACATCAGCACATTGAAAGGATATATAATTCCATTTGCATGACAAATATCCTTGAAAATTATTGTGTGCTATATTGCATTATTTAGACTCCACCGCTCAAAGTCTCAAACGTTGGTTTGGTTTCTAATGTATATTAATCAAATATCATATAATATGGTCTCTTATTGCTCTTGTCCATTTCTCATCATTACGACATTTGCATTAGCTGTTAGGTGCGTGAGACTGCTGTGTACGTTGTAGTGATCCGAGGCAGGCAAAAGATCTAAGCTTCATATAATTCCATTGTGTATTTATAATTCCATAGGGTATTATATTCTCAACTCCCCAACCCAGCTTCTGCAGACTGCAATTCTGGATCAAATCTAGAACATGAGTAGTACTGTAGGTCTGTAGTAGTATATACGTATCTTGGTCTTTTTGCTTCGTATCTTTCAAGGATATGCTGCGCCAACTTAATCAGTCTGTGTATTTATGCATGTGAAATGTGATTTAGGAACTCTAGCATTTTCTTATTCTCAGAAGACAAAAGGAGATGTCATCTCAAGAGTGTCCACTATATATGTAATTTGAGCTTTATTACCATCAGCACATATCACTCATTTTTCTATTACTCCACCGATCTTCATGGCTGTAGTGCTTATCTCCGTAAACCCTGACTAAGCTTCCTTAACTTTACTCGTATAAACAAATATTCCCCAACTCATATAAACCATGACTAAGGACAAAGAATTTGGAAAGTTGCTCCTAGCTCCAAGGAACCCAACTGGCTTTGATCCATGACCAAGATAAACCAGTAACGTCATCTGCACTATCCCAGCTTTGAGGAATGAACTGTGCATAGTCAAATTGTTCATAAAGAGGATTTGAGGGAGTAAAAGGTGCAACACACTCATGAAGGATTTGATTTTCAAGTTGCGCTTTATTCATGATTCTTCTTAATCATGGTTTTGGTAGGAGTCAAGAGGGGTGAATTAGGTATACAATAATGTGATCCACGTGTACTAGCTTAATCTTATCACTTTGTGGTTTCATTTCATTATTGGGGAGAAATTGTCCATATGTTCTACCGCATCATTCTACTTAATTTGATATTCCTGCAACGTACTATGGAATCTTTCATCACATTTTGTTTCCATCTTAGCCACTTCAACATATTTGTTGCCAACCACCTCAAATCATTCAACTCCTGTGTTCTTGTTAATGATGATTCCCGGTGCCTGCAATGCTCTCTAGGTCTCATCAACAATGTCATAACACCAAATCCCTAATTCCTCTACTCTTTGCGGAAATCATTTTGGCAAGTAACTTCATTGTTTCTATGAGCCCACTGTAGATATTGCCATGGTGATTGCATATGCAACTATGCAACTATGCAAGTGGAGATTGTAAGACATCCTTATATTTTGATAAGAAGATGACAAAAGCAGGGGGCCAGAATAGTAAGAGATGCATTCTTGGCCACCAGAATAGTAAGAATAATGCCTTCTTGGCCATTTGCATCAATATGACAAACTGTAAGCTCTTTATCATCAATATAAACAAGACTGCTAGAATCTTCTTCTGATGAAATGGCCTAGTTCGTCCTGGGTTTAATTATGTGGTTTGAAGTTTCCCTCAGATGCAAAATATCTGAGTTACAATTTGTATTTCCACTCCTACTGTTTCAATTGCCAAGGGGCAAAAGAAACCAAAAACAAAAACAAAAACAGTGATGGACTTTTGTTGATCAATTGTTAGTTGACTCGGTTGTACCTGATTTCAACAGGTACCAACTGTTTGATTATATCCGGCATCCTCAACTTGGTGGTTCTTGTCCTAGAATCTTCTCATACCAAGACTAAGAGACGAATAGGATCAACATGCTTCACATTCTTTGTCCACTCGAGCAGCAGTGGTGCCACCAAAACCGATTTTCAGCATAGGCAGAAGAGAACTTATGAATTATCACGCGGAGTAGGGAACACAAGTCCATCTTTTAGATGGCTTACTGCTACAGGCCATAACCATTTCATCATATTCGGACCCAAGACCTGGTTAAAAGGCAGATGGCTTAAAATTTTAATCTGTTGTCTTTTCTTTTCTTTTTTCCAGATACCATAGAATCATATATGACTAATATCAGAACATATACTATACATAATATATATATATATATATATAGAGAGAGAGAGAGAGAGAGACCGAAGTAATGTTTTTGTAGACACTTAGGTTGTATGGATGTCTGTAGCTCTGCCCAGATTTCCTAGCCAGCCATTCAGTTCGTATTGCTTCGTAATACTGGTAAAACATCCACGTCAGGCTATATGCATCAAATAAATAAGTACTCCAAAATAATAGTTCCACTTCCAATTTCAAGATGTCACACTTTACCTCTATAGTTGTCATATTACGGATGATGAGGTACACATGCCATCCTAGAAGAGTTCCAAGCGTTAAGGTCAAGGCAGCCATCGTTACTGCACATGTAACCTAAAAGAATAACAGAAGCTCAAAATCTGTAATGTCCCATGAATATCCAAATAAGTAATATATTAAGATAAGTGGTGAGGCGACAAAGGGGTTTTAGTTCATGTAATTTGGATGTGCACTGTAATTCAGTAAAAAACCAAACTTTTAGCACAGTTGACCAAAACCAGCAAAAATTGAATGACCAACTCACATAAAAGACTTTGAGGCTCCCACTTCCACCGAATTCCCAGTCCTTTTGGAAAGCACAAGTTATAACGATGGTCTAAACATGTCAGAAGCTTCTGTTATAATTTTGGACTGCTTATTATCATATCAACATGCAAAAGGAAGACCAAATTAAACTTACTGTAGAATACAAGCTTCCTATTGTTGTATAGAAGACTAGTGTAAAGAAGGCCTTGTAGTTCCAATAACCAACACAGTTATTGACCCACAGACAGTGATGATCCTGCACCCAATTTTGACAGGAAAAAGAGTGAACAAATAATAATAGCCATGGGAAAAACTAAGAATTGTGAGTAGGATGACTAGGAAATAAAAACAATCCAACCTACCATTCTTAAAACACACCTTCTGCAGACCCGGCAATGATGAGCCCTAGGAGGCTTGTATGTTGAACACTTGTCACAACGCCTTGATTGTATAACCTATCAGAAATCAAGATCCAACACATCAAAACTAACTACATGGCATTATTACTGATGCATGATTAGATTTACAACAACAGGTACCCTAAAGCCTGAAGTACTTGCTTCTCAGTAAATGCATACCAACATGTTCACAAGGGTGTAGCATAATAAGACAGAAAGCATTCCAGTACTGATATAGCTATTGTTTCAACATTTTTATTCATAAAGACAGAAATATTTTATGTCAATACAGCTTTTGAGGATTCTGTAATTCTAACCCAAGCCCCAGGTGCAAAGTGTAAGGCAGTTGGGGAGTTCCCAACCATCCTGACTCATAACTTATAACATCTTAAAGCGATCCTCAAACAACCAGCATATAGAACGTTTTAAGAAATCCTTAACCAAAACAATATTCACACCACTTCCCTCCCTCTCCTTCGCTCCTAACTTGTATAGAGCCTCAAACCATAACTGTTTGTTCAGCAGCACATAATTCCTCACCCAATTAAATTTCTAGCCTTTACCAACCAACCTCAAAAACAACACTTTTTACTACTACCCATGTTCTATGTCCATCCTCCAAATATTGGAATGATACAATTAAATTTCATGTCAATAATCACCTAATATTTAAACATCTCCATGTATCACTCTCAACTGCACCAACTAATAACCTCCTCATATCCCTCAATCAAATAGCAGCACATAAATAACTCAAGTTTCACTCCTCAGATCAAGCAAGCAACAAATCCGTATATTTCTAACAGTATTTCATCGTAAACTCCATAAATCAATCCAGGAACAGGACAAACAGATAATGCAGTGACACCAAATACCAATCTAGCTTTGCTAAGACTCCAAAATCCTATTCGTTCACCTCAAAACTCTTAATTTACATTGTTTCTAACTTCACACTATCAAATTCACTCAAAACATTATAGGGTAATGAATTCAATTGCTTAATTGTTTCAATTATGAAGGTTCACAATCCAATTCCTTCTCCTACATTTTACCAACAACCAAACTAAGCATCAGCTACAAAAGATCACCTAAATCATTCACCAAACAATACTCATCAAACATTCAAATCCATACACTCAACTGAATCACACACCATATTATCCAAATGAAAAACAGAAAGCAATAGAATCAAAACAAAGAACCCAACTTTTTACACAAGTTTCATTAAAAAGCTTACATTTGTCTTGGCCTCCTGATCAGACACTCCACTGTCTTCAACATCAGGGACATATGAAGCTGTGGCGTAACCTGGGTCGATAAGAACACACGAAGAGAAAGAGAAGAGACACAGAGAAGCCAAGACAGCGAAGATCAGAGCGTTCAAAGAACCAGCCGAGCTCTGCAACCCAACCCAATCTTCGATGAAAATGAAGACCGTGATGTAACAGACAAAACCCATCAACAGAAGAACAGCAAAGACAGGGATCGATAAGAATCTTTGCCACTTCATCTTGGGTTTGAGAAAAGAGAGACAGAATTTCTGCTTCCCGGCAACTTTCTTTTCTTCTGTTCCGGGGTTTCTTATACCTTTCTCTAGCAGAGATGGCCCAAATTATAATGGGCCTATTTGGATCCGAATGGAAAGCTTGGTATCCTAAATATTCGATCAATCCAATAGCTAGAAGTTGCAATATTGTTCTGCCGATTGGTAAAGTGTGTTTGGTTCCATACAACTCAGGACATTGTACAAAATGAGTTTCCTTCTCCTACTTGATAATTGTAGTTAATTTTTTTGTGTAATAATCAAATAATGTACTTGATCTTAATTATCCTGCCGTCAATTCATATTGGTGCAATAGCACGATTTGTGCCCTTAATCCATTCACACGAAAGTATAACAACTTAACCAATTTTTCTTGCTAGTTATTAGACGCACAATAAATTCGGACCGGCGATCTTCAATATCTGAGTGATCTTACCTCAACCAATTTCGAATCAAGCTATATGGCCTGCGTCAACTTAAATGGCCACACATAGGTCCCAAATGCCATCATGATCACTTTGGCATATATATGTGCAGCTACCCTAGCTAGATTCATAATGTAGAGCAAAAACTATACATGCAGCTAGAACTAATTAAGCTATACATAATACAAGGTTAGTTGTTACTTGAAATCTAACGTTAAATTGTAGTACTACTGTCGGTAAATAATGCTGTCATCACCTACTACTACACTTTGTGGACTCATAGAAGAACAGTACAACTCCAACGTTAGCATCAACCCAACTTAACTATCATCTATCATGCTACATTCACAGTTTCACTCTTTCACACACAAACAAGTAATTTTGTAATTTCAAATATAGTTCTTGAACATTTAAATCAGAGATTAGCGACAAAGTTTGAGGAGTCTTAAAATAATTTTACCGAATATTTAGACTATAATATATTGACGCACCGGGGAAAACTGAAATATATACGATAAATTTTGGAAAAAAAAATGGTATTTATTAGATTTGAGCTAGAAAAATTTTATAGTTTCCATCATTAACACCAAACCCTAGCTGGAAATTGCAAATATATGATGTATCTATATATATTTTTTGTGTGGAAATGATCGATCATATAAGTTGTATATACTTTTTAGGCTGTAATAGCACCCTTGTTTGTGTAGGTGATCGATCGAGGAGGGAACGATACACTATGTCGGCCAAGGGAATCAATTGTACACTTCAAAAATCGATCAATGGGGACCATGACCAATGACCCATGCATCAATACATCTTCCTTTGTTTCCTCTTCTGTACCGTTACTCCTGGTTCTGGAGTGAAAATTATTGAAGAGAAATGCATGGTTAGAACCAAAGAAGTGGTACGTACAAATCATTAGTCCAGCCCATATAGCATGTGATACGGCTAAAGAGTTTCTTTTCCAGGGGACCATTAATCATCTTGGTATCAGACTCATAACGAGTTCAGATCCTCTTCTGTGATATGTATATATGGATCCAAGTTTTTAGTATTCAGTTTAGTTTACTCAAACACTTAAACCCTAGATCGATCCCAAATTTGCTGTGATTTAAAACATACTCAGAAACACATACAAGAAGCAGAGTAGCAGACGTACAGTTTACTGAGGCATATATAGTACTGCTGCCATTGCAGAATGCAGAAAATTCAGAGGAAAACATTATTCAAGTTGAAGCTAGACTCAGTCGTTGAGATATCTGAGGCTGCATGCACCGAGTTATAAGCTTTCCTTAGACTTTTGAATTTTTGATGACCCTTGTTTCTGGTGTATATACATATTCATTATATCATGAAACTCAAACAAAACCGGTGTGCATGCATGGTTTCCATTCATGAAACCTGAAGGAAAACTATGAACAGACTTTACTGGATGTTTTATGTGAACTTAGCAATGAACTGATATGAAATATTGAATATACCATCACAGAGGCCATTTAATGAACACAGTACGATTTCCTATAATTATTGGTGGTCTCAACTTGGAATAGACATCACAAATTATTTTGGTCCACCAAGAGCCAGAACCTTTTTGCACTTCAACATATATGTATATGTACACAGGTATGGTAGCTAGATTTCAAATAATGTATTTAGAAGCCAAAAGTATAACGAATTGCATCTAAAATGTAGGAGCTAGCCTGGTCTTGCAGTATTATTTTCTTCACTGGCTCTAAGGCTGTAATCATATGATTTCATATCCAACACTCTCATTACAGAAGTGATGCTACTCATGCAGGCTAGCTCTATCATAGAGATGGATCCAGTCTTTCCATAAATTAGATCCTAAATAATCTGAAAGAACGATCAAATTCCTTCAAACCAAGAAGGCTGAAACAGTGAAAGGTTACATATACCATACACCTAATCTGAGTACATGAAGATCCAAAGTTACATAATACTTAACAGTATTGAATCTCCAAAGAAGTACGTGTAACTTATAACTGTTGGATTAATCACTATAAGATTGACCTAATCAAGCAATCTACCTACTCGAATTTGTAATCTAAACTGGTTTATGAGTTCCTGAAAGGATCACTATTGATCATTAGGCTAATTAGATCCAGGATGCACTATGAGAAATCATGCATTATTCAAGGAGAAAAGGCAGATTTAAAGGAGATATACTTTCATTATTTTAGAATCACGAGTCAATTAAACAAGACATGCACATGCTTGGCAAGCATGGCTAGCTGCTACTTATTAGTTAAAAGGAGCTTTTTATAAGAAGAATTGAAAGGAGGTTAAAGATGACTTACATATATGTAATCTTGTCAAAGAAAAAGGTGTAGTGTTAGATTTACCTTTTGTCTTATAAGATTGCAAAGTTCATTATCTCATTCGAGATTCAGGTGACCTTTGATGATCTACATGTGCTTTCTTGAACTTATTTAACTTAACAAAGTAGGCAGACCATTGTTTAGAGTTATTGACTAATAACTGTACCCGCATTACCCGCATATATATATAGATAGATAGAAATGTGTAATGTATACTTGTATAAGGAAATTGAGTACATCTTATTTTTGGTAGCAGTTATATAGGTATATTAATGTTTTAATGTTCAAAATTACATATGAGAGGGGAACACAGCAGTATACATGGATCAGGTGAATCGAATACAAGTCTAAAACTAAAGAAAAATGATGAACTTTACAGAAACAGTTATTTACGCAGCTTAAACTTCTATCCAATTCGGCCAAGGCATACAACACCCTATATCATTCTAGTTAAGCATATATGCAGTATTTGCATACTCGCATATATGCAGAAAGCAACTTCGTTTTGGGGTGATACAACAAACTATCTTGTGGACCTAGAGAAGTATGAATTATTCGTTTCTTCCTTGTCACTGGTGAACTTAAAATGACAGAACAGCTAAGCTAGATCTAGTCACCAATGTCCCACATGACATTGCTCAAGATTCTTCTTCATATCTGTTCTATGCTAAATAAATTCACCAGTTCAATTCCTAGAGTAACTTGTTGGCGATTAAGGGTGTATTGATTTCCCTCAATGCAATATCTCCGGGCATTAAAAGGAATTTCATCTCAGGTTTTTCATATAACTAGAGGGTTTAAGAGATAAAATAATATTAGAGCTTAGCAATCACAGCAAATAGCAATCACATCAAAAGTGATTGGTCACATATATATATGTACAATATATGTATCTATCACTGCATAGATGTAAACAGGAATTCATAACCATTTACGTTGCATTCTTCTCAAGTCCTAGATAGCCAGTAATAATGCTTGTTGGTGAAGTTCAGAATGAGGTTTTGGAAGATTCCTCAACAATTAATCATCAGGATAAGCTTAACCGAGCAGCTTAGTTGTATGTAGAATACTGACATATAAGTGCATATATGCATGCCATAGAGATGACAAGAACTTCATATTTTCAGATGCACACCAGCTAGCTAGCTGCAGGTGAGCTGCTTGGAACATGTTTATAAGTAAACAACTAAAATTAATTGTTTGATTGCATATATATAATAACTAGCTGTTTCAGGTTTACTCCCCACTGCATAACCCCTTTCACTTTCAGAAAGCATGACTTTATTAATTGGCTGTTGATTTGGTCTCAGAATTAAGACAGGTCAGGGATGGATCGATTTCGATGCAATCAGGGGTGTGATGTGTGAAGAAGGTAGGCAGGGAGAAGTGACATAGAAGGAGGACATGTATTGCTTCTGTTAAACTAAGTAACTGCTTACTCGATCAACATATATGATTAAATTTGTTAAGGATAAATTATTACAAATAGCCTGCAAATAGATACCTACATATGTGAACTATGTATAATACTAAATCTGACGTTGGTTGCCCGGCCATTCTTAATTTGATTCATCCAAATGTCTTAAAGATTAAGAACCTCCCAACTTATATAGATCCAAAAGCTTCAGATATGTACCATAATACCAGCTGGAAGAATCCCAATAACCGAAAGTGATCGATAAATAACCAGAAATTCTTCATCACAAACAAAAACCCTAATTAAACTAACCCTTTAGTTTTCTGTACAATCAAAAACCCTAATCGGACTTATAACCTTGTATTTATCTTTCCTTTTAAAATCTTTGGACATGGAAAGTAAAACCATACGATCGAAGCCCATATTTGTTCAAATAAAGACGATCCCATTAACATATAGTCGCAGCAGTTGAAGAAGAGCAAGAAAATTCCACAAGATTATGTAAAGCTAAGGAAAGATGAGGGGGCAAGATTCACCTTTTTAATTTGGATTTCAGAATCTGGAAAATCTTGCTGCAGCTTCCGGCCGGTATGTATATAGTCATATATGGCTGATGCAGCATCATCAAGATTCCCAACTCGGATCATCATGACATCTCAAAGATTCAAATGAGGATGTCAGTAATAAAACCTGTGAATCTGGATGATGCTGCACCCGCAAACAATGACTGCATCAGTCAATTCCTCATTTCTGGGCGAGAGAGAAGGAACACACTTCGTGTACTTAAATAAGAAGGCAAAGAAGAGAGAGAGGAAAAAAAATTAAAAAATAAATAATTTTTTTTAATTGTTTATGTCGTCAGCTTTGAGCATTGACTGACGTGGTCAAGTGGGATCTAACAAATTGGCACAGTGACTTGTGCTAACCCTAATTGAATATAAACAACAACAAACCAATGGGGAAAATAAAAATGAAAAAATGAAAATTTGGGTTTTATTTTATATCCACGAAAAGCTCACAGTAACAACAACTTTCCCTTTTGGAACTTACGGATACTGCTGGGTTTCAGAGAATTGTGGTTGTGGGTGATACAGTACGATTGTAAAAATATTTGACGGAGAAGATGAAACGAAGCAAAAGTTTGAGAGGGAATAATACAATCAAATATTACAAACTTCACTCACAAGAAGGAGACTGCTCGAGATCTATATATTCATGTTAAAACACTACAGACGAGCTGGGAGACACAGAGAAAGAGATAGAGAAGACAGAGAGTCCGAGGGGGATGAGAAGAGAGAAGAGGAGTAGGTGAGTGAGAGAGGAAAGGCTTGTTCGAGGTTTTTTTAAACACTCGACCTCTTTCTGAGTGCTGGATGGATGGAGTTTCTGTGTGTTTGGCCAACGTATTTATAGAGGCTCAAAGGAAGGAAATATCACTTCGATCTTATTGATGAGTGATATGCTGGTAGACCACGTAACTTTTGATGATGGGCACTTATTTGTGAAATAAGTCAAATAACTGTGGAAAAATAGAGAATTCAAAAGGGTAATGCTCATGTATAGGGTAATGCCTATAAAATCGACAGTTGAGAAGTAGCTGCTCATGTATGCAAAACAAACTGTAATCTTTAAGTAGAGAATAATATATATATATATATATGTATGTATATATATATATATATGTACATATATATATATATATGTATGTATATATATATATATGTATATATATATATTGGTACTCGATCTTCTAATCAAATTAACCAGATCGATCAACTCATCCAGATACAACCTGCCTAATGAAGGACAAATTAGCTTGAAGTATTTAGAAGAGAAGCATGGATGATCATTCCTTTAAGACATGTAAACTTTTGATGGATCTCGAACAAGACTATTATAAGATAAATGAATCTTCTAAATGGTTTAAACATTCAACATTTCTTTTTGATCAATATATTTTGCTTTTTCATCTTGTCACACTTATAACTATGAAGTGGTATTGAGATTTACCGGGTTCTTTATAGCTTGTGAGGTTGAGCGATATTGGTATTTAAGGGTTAAGTCATTTCGGCTTATGAAAGTCATTCATGATGACGGCCCCGTAAGTCTGTGGAGGATATTAGATGGTATACATGTCCACTCCCGGTCTTTTATCTTTTAATCTTAGTTATACGGTTTTTTTTCTCAAAAATAAAAATAACACACCGATTATCGAATGTCAATTAATATCTCATCAACAATAATACCTCTTGCTACAAAAACACTTTTGGCAAATTAATCAGAGATACGGATGTCCGGCAATAAAGCTCAGCGGTTAACGAGTGGAAATGAACATCAAGCTCCCACCACCAGTCCACTACTAACAATTAGACGCTTTAATACCAAGGAGAAAAAACGTTAAAACAATGATATCGATCTATAGCTAGCTTCTTGCATTGTTTCCACCAAGTATCCGCACTTCATGCTCACAAACAATAATTCCGAACACGAGAAAATTAAAGTCATCCAATAGCATTCTGTATAGCACGAGGTGAGGAGTCATCTGAGGGCGACCACTTCGATTGGCATTTAATTAAATCGTCCATATATATATATATATATATGCCAATTGCCAAAACTTGTTAAGTTGTTGTATGATTTTTCAAAGCACTGGGTTTAGGAGCGCAGCCTGAAAAACCAGAAGCACAGTGCTAAAAGAACCTTTATGTGTTAAACATGTGGAGGTCATATTAACCGGCCGGGCAAACTTAGCAGCTAGCTAACGTACTGTGGCCATATTTTTCTTTTTCTGGTATGACATATAATCAAATTTCTCAACTGAAAGGTCATGCTAGCTAGGTCATGAAGTGAACTTACTAACAAAACTGATCGTTTTACGATCATTTGTAATTTGTAAACTAAGTAAGTTTTACTCTTGAAGTTGAAGAGGGTTTTCAAATTTAAATAAAAGTTCAAATAACTATGTTTTGGTTCATAGACACTTTATCACTTCTAAAATAGTTTTTTTTTAATGGAAAAAAAATTACAAAGAATAGCCTCTAAGGTGACCAATACAAGACGAATTTAAAATAAGAGCCATTTGAGATCGGGAGAAATCCCATCAAGCCAACACGTCGGCGAGAAAATTAAAAGAGTGACCAACCGAAGCAAGAGCATCCACAACAAAATTCATCTTTGTAAAAGTATGTGAGAAGGTGATGTTGACAAAAGAATCGACAAGAGCTTTCACATATCGGATCAAGGACTTGAGCTTTCAAGGAATAAAGTACACATAGTCAATGATAAGAGAAAAATCTCATTCTACTTCAATTTAATTACAGTTGCGTCTTTTAACAACAAGAAGCCATTCTTTTAAAGTTATACATTCAGCCAACAAAACTGAAAAGAGATGTTTTAAAAACTAATAAGTTGTGAAGTTTTGAAGTAAATAGTGTTGTTCTGAATCCAAATATGTAGAAAGTGGTTCATTATAGCCTCCAAGTATGAATTATGAATCATATTAAGCTTTCACGACTGTTTTTTTTTGTTTTTTTGTTTTTGTTTTTTGTTTTTGTTTTTTTTTGTTTTTTTTGTTTTGTTTTTGAAGCAGTGTATTTAGCTTATGACTTTAATTAACTAACGCAATGTTACTTGTCTTTTGTACAATGAGAATGATTGGTCAGTTAAAAATTGATCCTTTTACTAGGAGCTCCTCATGTATGAAATTGTGAGAATAAGTTAAGAACTAAGATTAGGATAATGACTTCAGATTTGTATGTGGGAATTACTTGTATAGATAAGTGACCCATTAATCATCAGTTGCAACATCTTATCTCCGCTGCCACTACCACTAATGCTTGTCAGTATTATTATTTATTATCATGGTATCTAAACTATACGTCTGTACCTTCTACTTCATTATTGTCTTGCAAGCTAGGGTTGCCCAATTCCAATTCTAATTCTAATTCTAATTCTAATTCTAATTCTAATTCTAATTCATTATCGTCAAATCATAATTTTGTACTCATTAGTCATTACCATGAATATAATGTAATCCATTATATTATAAGGCCTTCCTAAGCACAACCCATCAAATAGGTTCACTTTAGGATTATGGTTAGGAAATAATTAAGGAAGTGCTACCCTAAGAAACAAGTTCCCTTTGGACCAAAAAAGGCCCTTGGTGAATAAGTTTATTTTTACGCCCACCGTTTGGTGACATCGAGCTGAAAATTGAGACAAGAAATTGGTGGTAAGAAAAAACATAAGCTCGATCATCAATGTCATCTACTACCAGAATAAAATTAAGTAAGATAAATGAATCATAGTTTTAAAAACAATATAAAACTCTCCTTACGTAGTATTTAAAAGAAAATAAAAGAGAAACAATAATTTGGCCAACAAACTCCACTGAAAATGTATGGGGCAATCTTCGAACTTATGTGGCCAACAAAGTTGGGGCTGCCAACCATTTTGAAGTATTAGAAAATTGGTGAGGGGAAGATACGACGTGCACACTAGTGGCCAACAACCTAGTACCATTCTAGGTCCTGTCACGCCCCCAATAATGAAAAATCCCCAACAGACCTCTCGATTATTTTTTGAGGATTCATGAGGGAGATGCGCACCCTTTGCTTTTGTTGAAGCTTTAGTTTCAAAACCACATTATTTTGAATATCTATTATAGTTAGTTCATTACTTCACTATAATGCAATGGAACATGGTAAGTGCTATAAACTTCTATGCAAAAGTGGTTCGACGGACGTCCTCTATCAACGAATGTCACATTACTTTTGAAAGGGTTATTGCAACATAGGAGCATAGAATGGTTTCAAACGTGTTGATTTTTCACAAGAGTAAATAACTTAATTGAGATAATGAAAGATTCATCAATTGTATACATTTATAGCTCATTTTGATGGTTTTCGTTCATGTGACTTTTTTTTCATGCTTGGGTAGCCGATGGACATTATTGGCCATCAGATGTACTTATATATGTTGGCATGATCCAAATTGCTCGCATGATTGTCAAATGTACTAGTAACAAAAATTACTCCTAATCATTTCTCTCTCAATTATAATGATCAATACTGAACACTTAACCTACTGGCGACCGTAATCATCAGCGCACATGCATGGCTAACGTGGATGGTTATGATTTATTCCGCAATCACCGAATCTTTTTTGCTAAAAATACGCCACATTGCTCGTGATCGATTAGCTTCTAAGTAATAATAATGTCAGTGTCTCTTAATGCTGATGTCTAATAACAAAATCTTTGAAATATATGTCATTTATTAAGATTTATACGTGTAACTATTGAGTCTTTTTTAGTATTTGTCGCATTCATTACTGATGATTCGCTCTTTTGTCGAATAACTTTAAAATAACCACTCATTAACAAATTAAAGATGGTGACAGTTAGTAACAAAATTCGCGAAATGACGACACATTTATCTATAATAGCATGGACATACTAATTGATTATTGCAACCTCTTCTTGGAGTAATCACACCAGTTAAGTACCTTTTAATAGTTTAATTTGCTTAAACAGTTTGGAAATTTGGGACTTAAATATCCTAATCCCTTGCTTTGTTGGAGTGGCATATTCCTAGTTATGTGGTTTTTGCTTCCAAAACAGTGGGCTAAGCGGGTTTACATATTATAATCACGTAATCTTTCTTGAGATTACATGTAATTAGTTTTAAGTACTATGCTAATCTTCACGTGTGTCTTCCAAATAAATATTGCCTCAAGTTCTGCTGGATTCTAAAATTGCCGACCTGTAAATATATCCATGCCAACAAATCGAGTTCTAACTTCTACCGATCTGAATGCAACTTACTAAACAATTTCACTTCAATTCCGAAGTTCTCTCTTTCAAAAAAGTGAGAGTGCAAAAGCCAATTTGGCATTTCATTTGACCTATATTGTTTTCTCCTTTGGAAAACTAAACCAACCAATTATGTAAAGTCCACCCGATCAATTAGCTAGGGCTCACACTCTTCAACAGATAAATTAGTGTTCACAGACCAGGCTGGAGTGACTTGCAGACAAAAACAAACAAATCTAAGGAGAGCTGTTCACACTCTCATACAACTGTGCATCAGGAGAAGCACTTGCAATCTTCACAATGCTTGTGGCTTGTTTCTTTCTTTTATCGATTGGGACAAGTGAGCAAAGTCACTTGCAGTCCACTTTAGGCCTTTAGCATGCACATATGGATTCTCTTTCACTAAAATTAAATAATCTTCAACATCAATTTGGATCGAGCTTCTTACTACTTCAGAAGTTCATTCTTACCATTCTAGCTAGTAATTCCCGCGAACTGTTGAAGATCATAGAAGACTACTAGAGCAGTACCATAGCTAGTCTTTAACATGTTCTTAGCTATTTTTAGATAAATTCACAATTTCATAGCATTTTTCGGTAAGATTTAAAAAGCTCTTGGTCCCTCACTCACTGAGCGCAATTTTTAAATATACACACACACACATAATCAAATAACAACATAGTGTGATCCATCACGTGCCACATCTTTATTATAATCCAAAACCCAGCACTAGAAGAAAAAAAAGTTTTAAACGACGGGCACTTTCATATTTCATCGCTTAAGTAAATCCTAAGCGACGAAAAAAAATATCGTCGCCGGAAATACATATTTCGTCGCTACAATTTTCTTTCATCGTTATAGGTCCCTCCAAGGCGACAACACGGATTTTGTCGCAGAAGATTTATGTAGCGACAAAAATGTTAACACTTAAGCGACGAAAATGTTTGTCGCATGATATCCTTCACCTAACCGACAAATTAACTTTTCGTCGTCTTAGTTTTAGACTAAAGCGATGGAACTTTTTGACTTTAGCGACAAAATATTTTCGTTGCTTAAGTGCGCAATCTTCTTTATATCCTTTGCATCACTTCAATTTTTCAATATTGTGAAATATGATGTGATCGGTATAGCTAAATATGGCTAGGTTTAAAAAATCACATATGTTTGGTAACATTTAGGTCCCGATAAAAACGGTCAACCCTATTTAGGTTTATGCTTCTCTATGGGGAGTCCTATCGCCGGGAGGTAAACGTTCCAAAAATTTTACATAGGTGGTTACATCTCATTCATGTGAGAATGTGTGTGTGGAAGAATCAATAAAACTAGGTCACAGAGGGATATGTAATAGCGTTTTCGCATGATACGTGATGTTGATTTAGAGTTAACCGTGTTTGTCGAGATCCAAATATTATCGAAAATATGTGAATTTTTTACCATAGTTGTATTTTACTATACTGATCACATCTTATTTAACAATATTTTAAGAAAATTTGCTTTTATTTATTGGAATCACAACGTGCTTACTAAAGTAGTATAACTTGTTTCGTAGGTTATATGGAAATGTACATATGTGTGAACCAACTATATAAAGAAAGCTAAATTTTCAAAAATCTTGTGAAATAAGATGTGATCGATCGGTATAGTGAAATATGACTAAGGTTAAAAATCACGTATTTCTGGTATCGTTTATGCACCGATAAAAAGGGTTAATATAGTCCACATACAAATTAATTATTAAAACGAACATTTTTTCGGTAAAGTTCATTAACTCATCTTGAATAAATTTTAAAAATTTCAGAAACACAATGAATGTTAAAAAGAATATGTTGCTTTATTATAAATAAATTTTTTTTAATAGTATAAATATTAACTTTGCCATTCTATTAATGTAGATAGTGTTTAAGGAAATTATGTTTCCGCCCTTTTGTTATGTGTATTTACCTAACACACGTAGAATTGGTTAATCCGGTTTCCTTATTAGAATAAATTACAGTTGATATATCTTATAGATTCTTCGGGAGACTCTATATAATGCCTATAAATAGGTCTTTCTATCAATGAATGAATAGACCGTTATTCTCGTTATCTTTTCAACTTCAACATGTTATCAGCATTTTGCTCTACCCCGAGCTTTATAACGAAACCCTAGAAGAAGAAAAAAAACCCTACCCAATCGATTTCTGCCCTGGCACCCAGATTTCTTCTCTAGGCACCCATCTTCCCCGATCCAGCAACTCTTGCTGGCGCCGACAACCCAACCTCAGCCCGCGAGCGCGACCACCACACCAAGTCCGGCCGAACAAGTTGACCCGGCCTTCTCCGAACTTAGCGCGCACCTCAGACCCGAGAACCCTGCACAGCTTACCTTTGCTTTGCAGCTTCGACTTCCCCCCGATCCGGCACTCTTTTCCTAGCTCCGGCTGAACATAAACCGGCGAGCCTCTGCAGCCCATCCAATCCAACAAATTAGCCCAGCGAGCCGTCTCCGAACGCCGCAAGCATCCGAGCCCCCTCGATCTAGGAGTCCACTAGCGCGCGCACGTCCATCGCTCCACCATCACCGAGCAACCTAGCGTCTCCTCTCGGCCACGTTGGATGTGCGACCAGCCTTGCGCCCGTCTCTCGGCGTCGCCTGCCCAGCACCACGTCTGCCCCCCGACCGCTGTTGCAGACTAGATCCGAACCGGATCTGCTAGACCCGAAATTCAAGATCCGACCCGCTGCATGTTTCCGGATGTGACATTACTGGTTGAACGAGGGGCAAAACAGTAAATTTGCCCATCCGGGTAAAAAGAAAGTACATCAGAGTAAAAACTGTTTATTTACAGTAGTAACTATTTAATTAGTTTTACTGTTTTTATTTATATGGTGAATATTACTAACCATATGTTTTCATTTCATGAAACTTTTGGCGCGACGGATCACGATGAAATTATAAGAAGGCAACTTCTGTTAAACGCAGTTTATTTGGCAAACTAGCAAGTAAGCTTTTATAGAAGTTGCCGCTTTTGAAATTTTAATTTCATAGCCGGGTTTCGTAGCCTTCTTCTACATCCCACCTTTCTTTATAACGTGGAACGATATTAAGGGATTGAGACCCCTCATATCAAAGTTGAAATTTGTGACGGTTTGACAAGTCACGGTATTACGACGAAATATTGTCGTGGTTACTAAGAGACAAACATCAATTTGCGACTGAAATTGTCGTGGTTAATATCGATTTGTGACGGAAATGTCACGGTTAACATCGATTCGTGACGAAATTTGTCATAATTTACATTGAATTGAGTTACCATAAACTTTGGTCTTGACATAATTCATCATTTGGAATTAATTATCATATATCGATAATAGTCAATCTTCCATCTTGTTGTTTAAATATTTGACCGAAACACGAGCCCTGAATTTGACATTAAAAAAAGGGTTAAATACTTGTGACACCCTGTAGTTTACACCTAAAATCAGTTTTGTCCCTCACTTTTTTTTTTAAACTGGTATACCCCTATACTTTGAATTCTCGACTGATTTGCCCTTGTCGTCAAGTGAACCCGTTATGTAACTGACGTGGCTAACATGTTGACACATGTATGAGACCAAGGTATTGAAATGACAATTTTACCCACAGAGCAATTCCAAACTCAGTGCAAGGACAAGGACAGACATAAGATTCCACAATTTCATGTAAACTCAATTATGATTATTCATAACGGCAAAGACCAAAGAGAGAGGCAGAGCTGGAAATCCGTACCTTATCAGCAATTACTTTCTCGTTCTCGGCGCTTTCTTTGGCAGCCTTCTGCTTCAGCTTCTCCAGCCTCTCCCTCTCCATTTGCTTCAGAAAAAAACAAACCCTAAAATTAATTCCAAGACAGATCGAGCAAAGGAGGCGAATTGGGGTACGTACCTTGATGTAGACGTTCTCAGCAGCGCGTTCCTCCTCGCTGAGAACCTTGCCCTTTCCGTCACCGTAGAAACGGGTGCGAGTCAACCAGGCTCGAGTCGGAGTCGGCACCACCACTCGGCTCTGAACAAATCTCATAGCCATCTCTTCTTTTTGTCTCGCTGAGAACCTTGCCCTTTCCGTCACCGTAGAAACGGGTGCGAGTCAACCAGGCTCGAGTCGGAGTCGGCACCACCACTCGGCTCTGAACAAATCTCATAGCCATCTCTTCTTTTTGTTTTCATTCATGGTACGTTGGAATTGCATGCAAATAGAGAAGTTCAGCCGGTGAGGAGACGAGTGTTCTGATTGTCCGAGTATATTGAGTGTTAATGTGATTTGGGTATTTTAGGAATTGAGGAACAAACACAGCCGGCTCCACGTCTCTCTCTGGTAATTCTTGTGGTCCGCTCGATCTTGGCGTGCTCCGGAGGCCGGTTTTGGCGGTGTAGAGGGAGAGCGGGATGGTCTTGATGACCGACTCGTCGAGGCCGTAGGGGGAGAAGACGTGGAAGGCGTCGAAGGAGGAGGAGTCGTAGGGCGGGGAGTCGAGGTCGCCGATGGAGGAGGGGAGGTAGGAGCGGCGGTGACGGCATTATTAAGGAGGAGGAAGAGGAAGCATGGCGGTGGTGATGGTGGTGGTTGTGGTGGGAGGGTTTGATGGAGAGTAATGGGGAGCAGTGGAGTCTGTTGGGGGGTCTTGTGTACGGGAGGGGTTGACCTTATTTTTTGGCTGACCCGAGAAAATCCTCCTCCTTCTCCTCCCTCCCTTGCTCCTCCCCTCTCTGCCGCCACCTCGACTCACCCGGCTGCAGCTCACTATAGTCAGGGGTATATTGGACATTTTATGTCGATGTTGCAGGTTTCTAGCTGAGTTGGAATCGCAAGACCGGTCATCTCAGCAACTTAACAGTCTTCTTTAACGGTCAATTGACGACAAGGGCAAATCAGTCGAGAATTCAAAGTATAGGGGTATACCAGTTTAAAAAAAAAAGTGAGGGACAAAACTGATTTTAGGTGTAAACTACAGGGTGTCACAAGCATTTAACCCTTAAAAAAAATTGACGAATTACATGTCACGAGTTTTGAAAAAAGGGAGCGGCAACGTCTCGAACCCCACATGTCATATTAAAAATTAGGCTAGTACAAGAAAAATCTTGTTATTGATGTGGTTCTATATCGGTTCACTAATTGCAATGAAAACAATATTATGGTCAATGTGTACAAAATATATGGAGTTCTGGCACCAAGAAACTCACTATATGGAAGAAGACTAGAACATTATTATCTCAGTTACGGATTTTAAAAGCAAAAGGTATATTGCGGAAAATATGAAGCATATAACTTCGGTTTAATAGTCGAAGTAACTATAAATCTATTAATTTTTCTAAGTTTTGTGAAGGCATATACCTCACATATTTGACTAAAGTTACTTAATCGTTTTGTTTTGAATTAAATTCATGGTGAAGATCTCGTTATCATTGTTGACATATATATTCAGATTTTGTCTGACACATATGGTTCGATCTACATAAGCTATATGTTAATGCAATATATCGCATTACAACATGACACTACATTGGACTATATTGGACCACCAGTTATTATAAGGTGGCGTTTTTAAAGGCTAAATATCATGATGTTACGCAATGCACATCGGTTTTGGATCAAAAAAAGATTTGTAATGTCAAGTGTGACACAATGCACACTTATAAAATTGTAAAGACATTACATATAAGAGTAGTTTTCTATACTCTTGAGCGGATTCATAATTGCAAAAAGAAAAGTGTGTTACGCTAAATGTCATCCAAAACTGGATGTTGAAAAATCATCTTCTTTCTCTACAAGATCCAATAGTGGCTCATGGATACTCACGACTAATTGTGCCAAGTTTTGGCATGTTCTAAGTCTTGTTTTGTCTATTTATGTAATATTACATGTCATGTAATACACTCTAAAAGATTATAATACCTTTTTTGAATCTCCATCGAAATCGTTAACATATTTCGGTTTCTATGTCTTGACATAAGACTGTTGTTTCTACATTCTTGTATATGAATGTGTAGTACCGAGATTGAGTGCTTAGCTTATTGCCAGAAATAGACAACTATTCATGGATTTAGTTCTTTTAAATCCGTTGTGACTACGATGACTAGATAATCTGAAATAATCAAAGAGCGGATTAATGCTCAAGTTCCAATGCCTAATGGTGTTCTGATTCAAGTCACGTATGCTCTTTATACGTGTATGAGGAAGCAATCGAACCGTGTTATGATTTAATGATATTTACGCCAACGTTTATCACCAGGAAACACATTGTGAGAATTGATGAGAATTTCTTATGTATCACTATAATGAATGAGCAACATTCATGAGTCACTAAGATTCGGTTAATTGAATCGTTTATTGTCTGCAATGATGAGAATGAAGACATCGACTCATGTAGGCTTTAAAATAAATCGTCCAGGACAATTTAGACCTGTTTTGATGATCTGTATATTAAAGAGTAAAGACTCTCACAGACATCATTTCTTTTGAGCAATGTAACCATCGAGATCAAAGATCACCAAAATATCACTTGGTGGAGCTATGAGCAATGGTCACGGCCTATGGATGACATTAAAGTTATTCGCGTCATCCTCATATATAATGGAGGCACTACTCATGCTTTCATAAGCAAATATGATGCAAAAGACCCCCTTATGATCTCACATTGGCCATGCTCGTTACTTGTTTTGTAAAACCTATTTTTTAGCGAAGATTCGGAATGACACCCTTCTATGCTAAGAAAAATAAAATGTAGAGACTAGTATATAAACAAGATGTTAAGTCGTTGTTCACTAAGTAAGACATTAATTACAATGTCTATGAGTGATTTTATAAGAATGATATATCAGATGTTGGCTTAATGGGTTCTCATTGTTCACTTTGAGGCATAATAATGTTATGGTGATGTTCACAATGGTTTAACTTAAGCCACAACAATTAGCTGTTATGGGGAACCTTAACAATGATTGAAAAGTTGAAAAAACCTAGAATTTCATGTTTTTAACTTGCGGACTAGTCATTGTGAGATCCGGTTCAACAATTTTTGGACCGGTTCATGAGGTTCTGTTTGCGGCCACGGATTCCTAGCATCAAAACCTACCTATGTACAAAATTTCGTGGCATTTGGAGAAGTGGAAGATGGTGACCGCTCAATATAAGTGTTCATGGATGTCTAGCGAATCCGATGGACGGTTCCGTCGTTGAGGCTGGCGGTTTGGTAATCCTAACTTTCATTTCTACCTGCTTACAAAATTTGGTAGTGTTTGGAGCATTAAAGAATAGTTAACCATTAAAGGAAACATAAAACAAAAGTCCGGTAATGTTGGCGGTCGGTTCAACTGGTTTTTTTTTGACCGGTCCCGGCGGTGAGGTCAGTGGTTTTTTTGGACTTGTAACCAACGACTACGGGTTATAGCGGGGTCATAGTTTACTTATTCATCTTTACCCACTATCATTCAAATCTTTATGTTACGGTTGTAACGGTATGCATATTTGTTAACGGATTGAGTTTAACGTTCTATAATCTATATCGTCCACATGCTAATGCATATTTGTTAACGGATTGAGTTTAACGTTCTATAATCTATATCGTCCACATGCTATATGTGTCAAATTGCGTCTCCATAAGCGCACAATGATGAGTTATTTGATGAATATTGCTTTTGAATAAGACATGAGCTTCCGACTATATTCCGCTTATATAAGGACCTTGATAGGCAATCTCTTTTATGTCACTTTAATGAGCCAGTCTTCCCGTCATTAGGGGGAGATAAGAACAAGAATGTTCAAGTAGAATGACTTAGAATTGTTGTGGTATGTCCCTACTGTGTCTCATCAAGTTCCCTAAAGTGACGATATCACATATACATGCTGCAAAATGCCTGCAAGGATTGATGTCTGGATAAGGACATGTTGATGTCCGTATAAGAGGACATGACACCACCCATAGATGGTGGCATGGTGACGCCACAAATGTGGTAGATGATATCGCTAGGTTGTGGCTCTCACGGTTTAGGGGGAGACTACTTAGTTCGATACATACTTACCAAGGAAAAATGCGAGTTTGGCACAACTTGATCATTTGATCAATGATACTCATTCGTCTGTTAATACTGGATTATGATCATCATTGAGGGACGCCTCAATGTCAAAGTCAATACAAATCCATATAGATATCTCTACACTTAGAAATTACACCGGTGTACATGATGACGTGGTTTAATGAGTTTGATATCGAACCATACTTCGTTGAGAAAATACCAACGTTGTAGATTGACCTAAATGGAAAGATATGATCCAGTTTAAACAAAGAGATAGTGCTTTGGTTAGGTGATGTCGACATCCCAAGTGTAAACTCTATCAGTTATGTCTTTGTTAGAAAGCGTAGTGAGAAAAAGAGTTTAGACTCATCTTCAGGCGTAAGGTCTCTCCCAAATGCCCTGGAAACGACTACAATGAGATATACTTTCGTAATGGATATCATTGCACTCCACTACCTTATCAGTTTGGTAGTTTCCGAAAAATGTAACATGCAGTTTGTGGTCACAACTTATCTCTGTTAGGAACTAAGAGATGTACATAAAGATCTTGAATAAATAGATTTTCACCCAAATCAAGTGGCTCCTGACCACGGAGCGTGTTTGCAAGATAATTTCTAAGTATCTACTTGATTAGGGAAGGGATATGAAGAATTATACCTATTTGCATGTAAATTCTGGATAAATTGTAATGAACTCTTGTTAAACTAAGAGATGTCACTGATCCAAAATCAAGAATGAAAAGATCTTGAGAATACTTGATCTCGAAAGTGAGGACTTTTATTGATGATGCTTATTCATCAGTCGGCTTAAGGCAAGTTAAAGGACGATGAAGTTATGCCTATATGTATCATTTGATCGGTCGAAGTCTTGAGAAGACTCATTTCATACACATGACGAAGAAGTCTACGAAATGAGTCTTGAGAGAAATTCTCCATCTAAGTACTGTAGCACATTCATGTACTTGTTACAATATGCTCGACTCGACATCTCATTCACTATAAACTTGTAAGGTTAAGTTCTCCTTAGTCTTTCAACTCTCTTCCTAACGGTCGAACATTTTCACTCCCTCTTAGATGAGTGTGAAGAAATATCAAGGTAGTGGCCAGATGCGCCCATGCAACACCAATGTAATGGCAGTGATTCTTTATATGAAAAGTTGTGGTTTATTCATCCCTACAGAAAGATACATTAACAACGAAATCAGAATCTGCCCAGTTTCGTATGTCAACTTCCACGAGACCTACATGATAGCTCACTCGTTAGAAAATGGTGAAATTGGTAACATTGGAAATTTCTATGTGTCTATTTTTCAGGGACACAAACTATTTGATCACACCTATCATATTGTGTGAGTTATGGCTATTTTAGTAAAATAGGACGGATCTGTCCGAGAATCTGCTTTTGCATAACAATCAACTTCGACGGAGTTTTGTGATCAGCTCAAGATGAACTAAGTTATGGACCTTGTATGGTTGGAAAGCTACGTGTGTCTAGTTTCCAGAACTTTATACTGTTCGTCCATACATATTGTATCGAAGACGTTATGACTGTTTAAGTATAAGAATGTCATGTCATGTGTGAATATGATTTTCAAAGCGAACTTATGTTTTGAGTTATTAGGCAACCTTCTCCTTAAAGATCAAAGTAATGATAAGCATAGTAAGTCTGATCTAAGGATGTTGTGACTGGATTTAATGACTAAATCGTTACCCAAGTCGATTTTTTGAAGTATGTGAAGTGCATTGGCTTACGTCGTTTATCTGTACTCTGAGATTGAGTTACTAATTAAGGGGAGTCATTGTGTAGACATCAGGGGGAGTCTACATGCATCACATGTTATCTTCAATTGTAGTTGGTGCATTGTGCTCTTTTTTCCTTCGTCCAAGTCTTTTGTTTTACCCATGAGGTTTTTGTTTTACTTGACAAGGTTTTTACCTAGGCAACACCATAAACACCATATCGTATTAGGGATGTAACACAAGGGGGAGTGTTTAAGAAAATTATGTTTCCGTCCTTCTGTTATGTGTCTTGCCATAATACACGTAAGATTGGTTAATCTGGTTTCCTTATTAGAATAGATTACAGTTGATAGATCTTCTAGATCCTTCGGGAGACTCTATGATCCTTCGGGAGACTCTATGTAATGCCTATAAATAAGTCTTTCTATCAATGAATGAGTAAACTGTTATTCTCGTTATCTTTTCTCTTTCAACATATAAATATTTAAGACTAATTAAGTTAATTTTTCAAAGTCAACATTCAATTCATATTTCAATACTTCCATTCATATTCGATGGAATCAAGGCTAATTAGTCTTTTTTAAAATTTGAGAGAGTTAAGTGATGTAGATTTATGATGTAATTAATGTTTTAATGTAAAAAAAAGTTATAATATTTCCTACTTAAGTGACGTGAACTATCAATTTCGTCGCATAGGTCCAATTATTTTAGGCGGTCAAACCTCTTCTGCCAAAATTTAGGAAATTTTCAAACAAATATTTTGAAAATTTTCAAAGCCTCATTTTATCTTTTTATAAACTCACTTTCCCACTTCATGTTCTTCCTCGTTCTCTCCTCTTCTTCTTCGTTCTCTCCTCTTCTTCTTCTTCCTCTTCCTCAGAACCTAGCCACTCTTCACCGGATCCGGCCTCCTCCCTCTCCCTCTTTCTTTCCCTCACCATCACCCAACCCTCACTCTCTTCTTCTCCACCAGATCCGGCCTCCTCCCTCTCCGAATCGTACCCTAACCCAACCCCTTGCTCTGTCCAACTCCTTCACCTCGACGCCGCCGCCTTCCAGAGTCGAACCAAATTGCTCTCTACACCTTCGACGTCGTCGACGAGGAAGGTAATATACGAATCCGCGTTTGTTTCTTCACATTGAATCTATGCATTTAGTGTAAATTTATATGGGTGTATGTGGTTTTGTAGTGGGTTGGTTTCGGTTTCAACAAGGGAAGTTGTCTCTTGTTGGGTTGACGATGTGGTGGTACGTGGCGGCATAGGAGGGAGGAGGTGGGGCTGAATTAGAACTGTGTGAGGGGTATGAAATTGTGAATGAAATTAGGGAGTTGTGGAGGGAATTGTGAATGTAATTGTTGGTTTATTTTGTGACGGAGGGGCGCCGGCAGTGGTTATTTTGGTGGGAGAGCTCGGCGGTGGGTTTTGTGGGTAAAGGTCGGTGGCGGCGTGGTGTTTGGTGTGAGAATAAAAGAACATAACAAGAAAAAAGAAACTAAAAGAAAAATAAACTCAAAAAAGAAAATAAAAAAGAAACTAAAATGTTTTTTATTAATTTAATTTCATTTAATATAAATTTTTGTCGTTTCAGAACCTATAAGACGTGTCATATGTGACGAATCTTAAGCGACAAATTTTTCGTCGCTTAAGCGTTTAGGTGACAAATTTTAGGATTTAGGAGACGAAATTTACCTGTCGCTTAAGCCTTTTTTTCTATTAGTGGCTCATTGTCCGCTATTTTTCAATAGTTTCTACAACACATTTCTTTTAACAAATAGATACATCGATTACAACTACTGAACTTGTGAATTAGTCTCTTCATTAAAATTTAATATGAATGATGTCATTTGACACAGAATCAATAAAATCTTTTTGTTTGCTTGTAGTCCTTTACCCTTCTTGCCTGTCACCTATCCACCCAGGAATCTTAAATTTTTGTATGGTTTAAGAGTGGCTTTTATTTTGTTTGTTAGATCAATTTTGAGGTGTTTCAGCTTACTTTTTGGACGGTCATGATGCAATAAACTTAATGACATACCTGCACTATTCTAATACTTGTGCCATGAACGAGGAAGAAAACCAAGTTTCCAAGTACCTACTCTGTAGTCTGTAGAAAGAGATGAAGACAAGAATGATGTACTTGACAAATTAGTTTATGGAGTAGTAGCAGAATCATAGTATATATGGTAGAAATGAGCAAAACCAGCCGGATATCGAGATACCCGAGTTGGGGGTTTTGACTGTGATTACCAGACCCATATACATAGCATTCTCACATCTTTGTTTTTAGGGTACATCTTCGTTCTGTTCTGTTGCTGTTGCTGTTGCTCTCTCCCATCATATATATTAGACCCAGCTTAAATTCTTCTTTACAATTGCTTCCTGTTGATCCACAAAAAATAAAACACTTCTGTTTTGAAAAATAATGTGGATTCTATATTGTAAAAGCTCAGGCTGCTGCTCAGCCCACCTAATGAATGCGACTAATTGTATTAGTGTACCACGTCTGATAAAGAAGGCCCAACATCAAGGCCATAATATATGAGTGCTAGCTAGATTTGCCTTAACAATATGGAGTGTGGCGAACTGGCAATGTCCTGTGTCCGGTAGTTATTGGTGATAAACCATGGAACTCGACGGTGGCGGATCCAAGATTTAACATTAGGGTGAGTCGACTTTTTTTTTTGCTGGTTGATTGAAGTGATAAGAAAATTTAACGGTAATTTAAAATTTTAACTAAAATATATTAGATATACAATTTATTTATTGATATGTTATAACAAAATAAGAGCTCATCAAAAACTACCATTTAAGCAATCGCTAGAAAGAAATTTTTTTTTTGAAATTATTTATATGATAAAAGAGAGGTTAAGATAAAAATTCAATCAAAATTAAGACCAAAATAGCCCTAAAATGCATTTTAGAAGAAATCCAAAAAGTAAAAAAGTAAAAAAATAAGAAAAAATAGATTGCTAGGACTGAGAATTGCCAGGTGGGAGTGGTACAAGTACTTCTACTAAACCAAGCCTACATAAGCTTATTTTATGCTTATGGTGCACACGTTAAAATATTTGTTCTCAAAATCTCGATTGGGCTTGATCCTTACCAAGATATAGTCTGGCTCCGCACCTGGAACTTGTTCTCAAAACCAAAATCATCATCATCTTCTGTTACATTTTGTTAGTGCATGTGTATAGATAACATTAGATAATTGTTTAGCAAGAATTCTAGTTTCTTGAAAACTCTGTAAACATGATAGAATTCCTGCAAGTAAACAGGGTGGATGTAAAATAGTGAATGAAAGAAAATGAGTTGTCGTTCCCACGAGGATCTTAATTCAACTCAAATGATGAAATACCTAAGCTAACTACATTAAAACACACAAAACAATAAACAAAAATTGACAAAGACGTTACAAAGACTCAACCTAAATTATACTTATGATTTTTGAGGTTTTTGAAAAGGGTCTTATGCTGATGAAAATTAACTTGTAAACAGAAACTAAAAGAGAGTAATTAAAATTAAAAAGAGTAAGAATATGATGATGATGATGAGCCTTGGGTGTTGGAATCAACCACAAGCAATCTTATCTACGGCTTGACACTACTAATGGATTCTTTTGTTTCTCCATATAACCATCCTCGTATCTAAGTCCAGGTACGACACTTAGACCTTAGTTTTCCCTAATAATAGTATGATGCTCTCGAGGTACGACAGAGATCGTATATCTTAATATGCAGTCTATCCAGTTACGCCATAAATTTAACATATAGGACATGATGTTTAAAAAACAGAGAATCATGCAAACTATTATTCCAGTTACGACAACAATATAATTCACAATCCTTAATCTCTAGAAGCTAAGTAGAATTCTATTGTAGTTACGCCTCAAATTCAACTTTAGATAGCTAGATGCAAAGCCTAAAGATCGCGAATCAATAGAATTTTAGCACAAGCAACAATTCAAGCAAAGATTAAGAATTTATCTGAGAAGAAACTAATAATCCATCAATTAAGTATCAAAACATGTAGACAATCATGCTAGGGCTTCATCCTAGCCCTAGAGAAAGAGTTTAGCTACTCGTGTTCAAAGCAAACATATTATGAGTTCTTAAAAACATAAAGAAACTAATTGAATGAAGATGGAAGTAGAAGACGGTGAATGGTAGCAGCTTCTTGGATGAAATTCTGATATAGATTGATCCCCCTTTTGTGCTTGATAAATCTCCTTTTATATGATGTCTTTTTTCCTTGTTGCTTCAGGCTTTGGGAACTCTTTAATGACTTAGCCTAAAAAGTCCAAGGAAAACATGTGTTGGACTCTCAAGAGGCCCATAATGCTATATTAATCTTCCCGAAAGTTTGCTAAGTCATTCAGGTCTTGAAAACTCGAGCCCTTGGAAACATGTTGCAGATTCGAGCGTACCAAATAGCATGTACTTAAACGGCCATATCTCTCTCTAAGAATCACGAACTGTAAAATTCTGTAGAAAGTAGACATCCAGGGGTTTTCGTGCATATAAGGTTCACTCTCTGGTTTTCCTAGATCAGTACAGTTAAATCCTCAAAGTTGGCTGTTCTGTCAAGACTGCTTCAGTTGTCAGGACTGCAAACGACCTTCAATCTTTTTTGTTCTTTTTTTGCTTCTTTTCCTCATCTTTGCTCTTCAAACCTACAAACACACTAAACTAAGTAAATGAACTAAAAATAAGGAGAACTAAACATAAATATCAAGAATAAAGGGTGTAAAAATATAGGAAAATACGAGCACATCAAAACACTGGTATAAATATATAGAAGGCCTTCAGTGCTTCATCAGTTCATCCGGTTCATCACAGTTACGTTTCTCCCTTTATAGTATCATAGCCTCTTTAGGCTCGCGATCACATTATTAAGTCATCTTCTTTCTCCAGCATTTCTAAATGGCCACCTCCTCCACCACTGGTCCCGTTGTGTCGAACTTCATGCATGACCATGAATCGTTTACCTATGTCATCTTCTTTCTTCAGCATTTCTATGTCATGCGGCTCGCTCATTGGCCCGCATTTTATACTGAAGACTAACGCCTCATTCTAGGACTTTAACCACCAAATGTTCAGCTTGATTAATTGAGTTGATTTTGTTTATAGGTTCAGATTATCAGATATATGAACAATGCACCACACGAGTTGTGCGCATGAGTACTCACGGGACATAGTTGGAAGGTTATGGTTGTTAATTATGAGCTTTGATGAATTGGATGATTTATTGAAACACTGAAGCTAAGTTAATGGTTCCACTTTTTATCAAGAGAAGGAAGTCAGCAATATGCATCCCTTATGGCTTATAAGCATCTCATTATCTCAAGCTAAACTTTGAAAGCAAAAACCTAGCCTTGATGTTTTGAAGATAATGTGTTGCTAATAGTTTGAATGGCATTGGAAATCCATAACAGTTATTGTATTGAACCTTAAAAACAAATTAACCAAAGTAATACACGACTCTGCAGTATATTTGGAGTCGGAATACTCTATCGCTAATTTAACAGTTCCCAGCAGCCAGGGGTGGAGCTATACTTGGGTTTGAAATGGTCCAGACACCCCCCCCCCCCCCCCCAAGATCTTTGGAACATTTTAGTTTTGGCCATAATTTAGCTAGTTAGTATTAAATGTATGCTTAAATCTCTCGTTAATCTATCATTAAACCCCTCTTAAAATTTCACAAACTAATCAGTTTTGGATAAATCAAGAAAGATTAACCCACATTAAGAAAGAAAATTATTAAGTTGATGAGTCTTTATATCTTAGCAATCAAAATAAAACAATTGATCACTTATATTTAGTAAATAGTAAATTAATGAATTTACTAAAGAAAAAAAGTGAAGTAACAAATTAATAAACTACTATTTTATCACCTGTACATTTTTATTGTTTTATATAAGTTTAGGAGATGCATAAAATAAATATTTGCTCTCAATGAATAAGAACATCTTCAACGAGAAAAAAAAAACATAATATTTTTAGTTAGGTGAGTTCTTATTCTCCCCTGGCTCCATCACTGCCAGCAGCTTTAGGATCTCAGTACTGATTCAGAACTAGTATAAATCAGACACCCGCATATATAAGAAACCGATTTTGACCAAAAAGCCAGCAGGAAAGTAGAGATAGCACGCAGGAGACTTGTAGCATCATTAAATCTAGTCCTTTGTTACAGATTCGCAACTGGTTGTTGAGATCCACCACACTAGCAAAATATTGTGTAGATCGAAAGCTGGATTTCAGTATGTGGCAGAAGATGAGCTTGGCCAGGTGACATTATCTGATACTAGATAAAATTGATACAGTCGGCAAACAGGTAAGCTACTACTTCCATATGTCCCCATAACAAGGCTCCACTTGGTACCTTTGAAGGTGATTGGGTGGACTTCAAGTCATCAATCATATATATGATTTCCTAACAATATTTTGTTTTCGGATAATTCATGCACACAAAGGATTATCATCAGATTACTAAAGAGATTCTAGGGTTTGATTTGCATTAATTTCAACTTGAATGAAATGGCATCGTATACATAATTTATACAGATCACTTTTTTGTTAATCTTCTGTTATATGCATATGTAGTAAAAGTGTAAAACTACAATATTTTAAATTTTCATTTTACACTAGCTCTCAATCCAAAATCCTTCCTCTTTATGTTCGACAAAAGAAACAAAAAAGAAGATCATCTTCTGATATTGTTAAATTTGTTCATACTTAAGTTTATATGAAAATGAAGCTTATTCTTTTATATGAAATGAAACTTGTCATATTATTTACTATTGCCAATATATTTTGCGAGAACTAGTTTGCTATTTAAAATGGGAAAATTTCAAAAGCAGTACATGACAAACGGTTAATTCTAAATTTTTGTGTTTCAAGTTTCAAAACAATCAAAATGGTACATGACGTTTAAAAGTCTGCACACTTTTAGCACATGTCATTAATAACACAGTTAACTCTATATAATTTCATATTTTTCAAATGGTGGTTTTGAGTTTTCTCCATTCTCTTTTTCTTTATATTATGTTTTTTTTTTCTATTTATATACTTTTTGAATCTTGTAAACTCAGACCATATATTTTCAAAGACTTTGTTGTTTTTCCCTAACCTGGTTTTTTTGCTTACTATTCGTTGTATTATTTGTAAGTTAATGAGTTTGAAAGGCTCTAATTCATCAAAAAAAGAAAAAAGATTTTGTTGCTCATCCTGATCCAAGTAAAACTAGGACATAGCTCTCTCGCTCGAAGTTTCCTTACTCAATACCCACCGATATATATATATATATATATATATATATATATATATATATTCAAACCATTTCTTCCATAACTTACCAAATCAAATCATCTTCCAACTTCCTCCTACAGTCTACCTCGATCACCATTTTTGTATACTGGGTTTGAACGAGAACGAAAAAGAGAGACAACAATACTTTTTCCTTTCTTATTTCCCTCTTTTTATTAATTATTAATTTAATTATTGATTTTAATAATTTATTACTGTCAAATTAAGGAGTGACGGATTTACTCCTCAAAGTTTAAAGGAAAAACAGAGAATATAACAGTATGTACATCTTTACGGTTGAGGTTACAAGTTCATGTACTGTTATGATTGTTTTAAAACTTAAAACACCAAAATTAGGAGTGGATCATTTGTCATGTATTGTTCTTAAAAATTTTCTTTTAAAATCATATATAACAATATTAGTTTTATCTATATCATTGTGATCTCATGATGACAAAAATGATGAGGAAAATCAATAAAGAGGCTGACTTTGTCATGACGAAAACTTTGGCAAAAGAGTGATGAAGTGCACGGGCATCCTTACCATGCCAGCATTATACTTGTCAAAAAGTGAACAAATTAAACGTAGCTTAGCTACCAACAAGTGCAAAAACCAGCATGCAAGCTTTGCTAGCTAGCCTGAGTAGTTGGTCGTCATATCTAGCTACGTTTCCCACAATATGGTACTCGATTCTCATGACCCTATTTAAGGCTTCCCTCTTACTCTCCAACCTTCACCTTCTTCTTCTTCCATAAGCTCAAACTTACCCAGATTCTGATCACAATGCCCTTCTGTAGTAATACTACATCTTACCTGATGGCCCCGCTGCTCCACATCTTGTTGATTCTCTTGACTCCTCCTCTCACCCAAGTGAGCTCCGAAGCTAGAGTTATGGCTTCGATCATGAGGTCTGTGGATCAATCATATAATTCAAACCCTTCGACGTTCGTATCCCTTAGACCTGATAAGGGCAGTGTTCCTACAGTTTTCGGAAAACCCAGTATCGTGGAGGATTGCTTGCCGAAAGGATTTCGTCACTCTTCTGCTCCTAGCCACTATGTCAATGATCACCCTCTAGACTCAACACTGTGTTCTACTTCAAGCAAAGGCATAAAGAATCCATGAAATTGAAGGGGTTGTGTCATTATGTAATCAAGAATATGTAGTGCGTGCATCAAAAGCTTAATTTATTATAGAAGAAACTATGGAGATGTAAATTTCCATCGTTCTACAAATAGAATTATAGACATTGACATTATAATTGTTCAATAATATGGAATAAGGCATTTGGTATTAGTCTTACTTTTACCCATACACACATTGTTTCTATCTCTTCCCGGGATCTCCGGACAGGAGGTCGAATCCTTAGCTTCTAATCATGTACATATGCACAAGTAACAACACGTCAGGAGTCGGGACTGGGGCGGCCCAGTCTTCGACTCTCCGATCCTTAAGTCAGCGTTTAGTCGCTACTTGTGTAGTACGGGAGTATGAGGGAATAGTGAACTTACTTATTTTGGAAATTCGTGCATGTTTAATAGGCTATTACTGGGAACTATGCCGTTAGTCTTCGATGTGGGACTATTCATTTGTCATGTTCAGCATCTCCCTTTTCGGGGGTATTTAATAGCTATGAAGCGGTTCCTGTAAGCGTACTGTTGCTGGACCTTCACTCTTTGAGTGTCCGTGAAGGCGTTCCCGGCGTTGATTCACTCAGAATGGCCTCTGGCGACCGGTTGATTAGATAACACTCTCGGCCTTTCTAAGTGTTCTTGGCTATGTATTAACAAGTCCACAGTCTGAGAGAGTTCTTGGGTGGGGAGTTATTCTCAAGTTGTGCTGAGAATGTGTCTGATCCGGGAGTTAGAGGCATGGTGTTGAGTCCCCAAGTCCCCACGCAAAGGCCGCGAGGTGGCTGGGGTTGCATTCTGAGAACTTGATACAATTCTTTCGTCATATCTCACGAGTGTCATAAATTGCCAGTTTATGAGGGACACATGGTCATTTATGTCGTCATTAAGGCTGTAACGGCTCGTGCAAGTAACGCGCATGCTTGGGATCGTGGAGCGCGTTGTAACACACGTCTTGATCGTGGTCTATGTGGCTTCTCCCTGACCATGGAGATGGGGAAAATCTAGACAGTCGTGGTTGAATTAAATATCTATAAATAGACCTAGAGGAAACAGAGGAGGGAGTTTGCGTTTTGAAAATAAAGGGATTAAGGCTGAGGGAGCAATCTTCAAGTTTTTAGTGGGGTGTTTTGGAGGAACTGTTTCATCGATCTAGGGAACATTCAATTTCATCCTCGATCATTTGGTTGCGAGTGCTCGGCTGTTTGCAACCAGCTTCACTGCCATTACGCATATCCGCGTTTTCAAGGTATGGAATTGTCAATTCTTTCTTAGTTCTGTTTTTGTTTTGGTTCGAATTGGTGGGGGTTTTTCTATAGCTTTCGCATTGTTTGCGATTTTTGCTGGTTAAATCAAAAGGGTTTGGGTAGTTTGTTGTTGGGTTGGTTATGGTTAAGGTAGCGAGAGTTTAACTCATGAGGAGGTAGGGTATGACAGACCCGGTGTGGGTGTCCAACGAGGAGATTGTTGTTGTCTCTAGCTTGCCTAACCCTGATTTGGACACCTTGCACCGGTAGAAGGAGGAATTAGATTATCTAATGGCGGAAGTCGCACTTGACTTAGGGGAGGGCATTACTGTTTTGGATGCTGGGTCTCACGTGTCCTCGTTTGATCCTCTATTGCAGGAGGTAAAAGAGTTTAGCATGGCGAGTACTCTACACGCCGATGATTCATTCTGGGACCCTCCTGGCGAGAGTATGACATTGTTAGAGCTCGTTGCTCTTAGGCAAAATTGGGGCATTCATGATGAAGTTTTGTTACGACCTCTTGCGAAGGGCGTTAGGTTTTGGAAACCCCCCGATGATTTTACTTTGGTGTATGAGTATCAATTAAGGTGCTGGTTGATGTTCATGCTACCTCTTTTTGTTCAGTATACCTCGGCATGTCTTCATATTGCCCCAGGGCAGGTGACCCCTAACATGTTGAGGCAGATATTAGAGACATTGGTGTTGTTCTGTTCTGTTGCGTGACCTTGAAGTCTAGGGGGAAGTTCAAGATTTTTTTGGAAGATTTGCCCACTTCGACAAAGGAGAGTTGGCGGCGGAAATTTTTCCTCATTGGTGGGCAATGGTAGGAGTGGCATGGACATCCCTTCTGTGTTCTCGGGACTTTTCAAAAAAATAGGTATTGTGTTGTGTCCCGTGTTTTCTTTCTGATTGCACTGTATTGTCCCTGCTGACTTCTGACTTTGTGTAGTGCCCCAAGAGTATAATTTAACCAAGCTGATGAAGCATCGTATACGCAGGGTGATATGGGCGAATGTCTAGGAGCTCTTACTGGATATGCTACCTCGACATATATAGCCATTTTGGCTATTCTAGGGTTCCGGGTCTATATATATATATATATATTTTTTTTTTTTAGATGTGTGCATGTGCTATTTGGTTTGGTCTATGCAGAACTGTTGCGTTTTGTTTGTAATGACAATGTCTCAGGACGGTGTGTCACGGAAGAAAGAAGGTCTTTACGACAGGGTCTCTGATGAGGATGTGCTGGATGGGCAGCGTTCTGAGGCTGACCATGCCAAGCGATACGATATCGACCTGGTGACTGGCGAAGGGAAAGAGGCGGAGTTTGAGGAGGGAGAGGATGATTTCTTGAGGTTGAGGTTGGCGAATGAGGACTATGCCTATTTGCCTCCCTTGGTGGCAAAAGCAATGGGTTTGGGTGACCAAGAAGTGGAGGACTAGGTCATTGAGACTGAGGGTGGTGATCATGAGCAGGTTCTTGTGGAGGAGGAGCTAGTCTTGGAGCTAGTGGGAGTGGATGATATGTCTCTGGGGAACGTGGGCGACCTCCAAACTGGTGGGGAAGACATGGTGGTTGAGGAAGTGGATTCTGCCGCGGCGAGGACTCGGAAGAGGAAAGAGAGAGTTGAGCCATCGCTTGAAGGTCAACCGAAGAGGTCTCGCAAGGAAAGGCATTCCGGGAGCTCTGGGAGCCTGGCTGAGATTACCTAAGCACTGGAAGGGACTGGGGAGGTGCAGCCTTACTTGGTGCAAATGGCTTATGACATGCATCATCGCTTCCGCGACATCCATGCTTTAAAGGAGGTTGACCCTTTAGCTGGCGTAGCTCTCGCCAAGGAGAAGTTGACTCAAGTAGGTGTCATCCTAATGTATTTTTTGCCTCTCTTTCTTCTTTGTTGTTGATTGTAGGCGATGCTATTGATGTACGTTGTGAATGAGAAGGTTGTTACCCATTTGCAGGAGAATGCTGAAGCCAAGTGCCAACAGTTGAAGGAATAGGAAGAGAGTAATTGTGCCCTCTTACGGCATCTTAAGCAGCTGGAACAGGATGTTGTTGTCATCCGAGATCAGGTTGTTGTGGCCGGGAAGGAAGTGGCTGAGCTGAAGGAGGCTATGAAGAAGAAGGATAAGCAAGTGGAGGCCGAAGAAGTGGCCATTTCCAAGGCGGCATCCCTGGAGACTGAGGTGGCGAAGTTGACCCATGCACTGGCAGAGCAAGAGAAATCCTGGAATGCTAAGTGTGGGAGAGCTACCGGAACAGGGGAGATAGTGTTTCACGAGAGCAAGGTGTATAAACTGCAGCTGAGGAGTGCTTATAACAGAGGGCAGAATGAGCTAAACAAAATCGGCTGCTAGGCAAGCTGAATAAATGAGCCAGCGATGCGTAGGTGGTATGCCGAGAGGGATGCTGCAAAAAAGGCCTAGGAGCAGATGACCCTGAAGCATAGGAAGCAAGCTGAGATCTAGCGATCTTTGGCAAAGCAGCATGAAGCTTGGCGTGCCACATCGCCTGCTGTGCTGAAGGAAATTCCTGTTGTGGGCATGCCTCGACCCCTTGCAACTGTTGCTGCTTCTCCACTAAGGGCTCCGCGTCCCGAAAGGTTCCCATCCACTCCAGTAGTGGTGTCTCAGGTCGTGTCTTCTGTTGTTCAGCCCACTGACCCTCGAGCTCCTGGACTTGTGACGCCCCTGCGCTTTGAAGTGCAAAAGACTCATGCTAACAAGTCTCCTGTCACTGAAGCACAACAAGTGAGTTCGCTTGTGCGTCCTAATATTTCTATGGGGCCTCCTCCCGTGTCACATGAACATTCTAAGCATGTCTATGGACAGAAGGTGTCAGTGCACATAAGCCAGAGTCGCGGGCGTGGTAGCGGCTCGAGGGGTGATAGGAGCGTGAACAAGTCTGGTGGCACGTCATCTGGGGAGAAATGACTACTTTTTGGATTTTGTAATTTGCGTTTTTGTTAGGTTTCAATTTTTTGTTTTCTTTTGAAACAATATTGGTGGCGTGGTTAGCCATTTGGACACATTATAATTTATGAATTGCCTGGGAGTCCAGGTTGATACTTTAGCGTTATTTCTTTTTCACTTAGATGAATGTTTGTGTATGGTTCATCTGTGCTTTTGGTTCCATGTACTTGATACGGTATGTTGAGAAATTATAGGAGAAAATATTGCATCTTCATTTAGGATAGGCCACTAATGGGCAAGGTGCACATATGATTTGAGCCGCTACTGGGCTGAAGTACATGAAAATGAAGTGCTAGCTATTGTACTTGATACGGTATGTTGAGAAATTATAGGAGAAAATATTGCATCTTCATTTAGGATAGGCCGCTAATGGGCAAGGTGCACATATGATTTGAGCCGCTACTGGGGCTGAAGTACATGAAAATGAAGTGCTAGCTATTGTGCCGGGTCTTTGAGTCTGAAATTAAATGGGGTAGAGGTGGAGGTGGCAAGCATTCTAGGGGTGAGGTAGTACTCGTCCATTCGTGTCCCGAAGATAGAATGTAGCTAGCCTTGGGGCGTTGACTATCTCGAGTGGGCTTTCCCACTTTGCTTTGAGTCCAGTGGGGTGGGGAATGACTTCTTTCATGACTTAATCACCTACTTTTAGGGGGCGGGGGACGACCTTCATATTATAGTGTTAAGCAATTTTCTGCTTGTTGTTGACATTCCTGAGGCCTCCAGGAGGTCCATGTTAAGTCGTAACCCCGTGGCATTCGTCTCGAGATCATACGCCGTGACAAGTTCACTCGGGACCTCCATTTCTACAGGAATCACTGCATCGGTGCCATAGGACAAGAGGTATGGATATTCTCCAATGGTTGTTATTGGGGTGGTGCGAAGTGTCCAAAGGACTTCCGGGAGCTTGGCAGCCCATAACCCTTTGGCATCTTCTAGGAGTTTCTTCAAGTTTTGCTTGATGAGCTTGTTTATGGCTTCCACCTGACCATTGATCTGGGGGTGTGCTGGGGAGGCATAAAAGATTGCCGTTCCCTACTTTGACAGGAATTCCTGGAATGTGTCATTGTCAAATTGTGTCTCATTTTCTGTGATTAAGGCTTGTGGTACCCCCAAAACTGCAGTATAAATTACGCCATTGAAAGTTTATCACATTTTCAGTTGTGATTGTGGCAAGAGGTTCTACCTCTACCCACTTTGTGTTGTCTACAATGACTATCGTGAATTTGAGTTGTATCGGGACTGTGGGTAACCGTCCCACGAAATCGAGTCCCCACTGACTGAAAAGGACTGGAGAGATGATAACAGACAGTGGCACTGGTGGGTGATGAGCAAATTGGCAAATTTGTGGCATTGAAGGCATGCTTGGACAATTACCCTTGCATCTTGCTCTAATGTTGGCCAATAATACCCAACTCTTAGTGCTTTGAACATGAGGTTTCGAGCTCCCGCGTGGTTTCCGCAAACACCACTATGAAGTGATTTCAACACTTTATGTCCTTCCTCTATGAAGCACTTCAAGAAAGGACATGATTGGCCACGACGGTGTAGCTTACCATTTTGTAGAAGGTAAAGTGAAGCCTTGTGGCGTAACCAATGTGCTTCTCTTTTGTCCTGGGGCAAGGTTCCATTGGAGAGGAAGACCACATATGGGTCCATCCATAAGGGTTGGCTAGCTGCCTCGATGATAAAGATTTCTGAGTAAGCTTTTGCAAGACTTTTGTAGGATCCTAGATTATTCTAGTTGGCCTTGAAGTCTCATGCTACCTGATTGATGACAAGCTGAGAGTCACTGAATATGTGAATATGTAGGGCCCCTAGTTCCCGACAGAGCTGAACGCCCACTATGAGAGGTTCGTATTCAACAATGTTGTTGGATACTTTGAACTCAAACCAGAGAGCATACTCATAAGAATTTCCCTCTGGATCTAAGATGATTATACCTGCTCCTCTTAAACGATTGTTTGACGTTCCATCAACATGAAGTTCTCAAATAACGTCCCGAGGGGGGGGGGGCGCATCAGCCTTTGAGCTATCGTGATCCAGGGGAATGAACTCAACAATGTAATCTGCCGATGCCTGCCCTTTGATTGCTATTCTTGACATGAAGCGTATGTCAAATTCTCCCAGCTCAATTTCCCATTTCACTAGGCGTCTTGAAGTTTCAGGTTTTTGGAGTATTTACTGCAAGGGGTGATTGGTTAGGATATGGATTGTGTGAGCTTAGAAGTATTACTGAAGCTTTCATGCTGCAGTGATGAAAGCTAACACCAACTTTTCAATGTTAGGGTAGAGAGTCTCAGAATCCGCAAGACCCTTACCACAGTAGTATACTAGGAGCTCACTGTCATGCTCATGGCGTGTGAGAGCAGCGCTAATGGTTGTAGCGGACACAGCCAGATACAAGTATAATACTTCTCCCGGGATAGGCTTTGACAGGAGAGGAATTGATGCAAGATAAGTTTTGATGTTATTAAAGACATCGTCATGTTTCGGGCACCATGTGACGTTTTCTTTATACTGGGTTTTCAGCAATTGAAAGAATGGGTTGCATTTATCCGTGAGGCGGGAAATGAATCGAGCCAAGGATACTAAGCGTCCCATGAGGCATTGGACCTCGTTCCGGGTAGTCGAGACAATCATATCGAGAATGACATGTATCTTTTTTGGATTAGCTTCAATTCCTCTTTCATTGACCATGAAACCCAAAAATTTTCGACCACCAACAGCCAAAATGTACTTCTGTGGGTTAAGGCGCATCCATGTGTTAGGAGTTTAGTGAATACTCTGTCTAGGTTGGCAATATGGTCATCATTTGTCACACTTTTGACTAGCATGTCATCCACATACACTTTCATGAGTTCCCCAATTTCTTCTTCGAACATGGCATTGACTAACCTTTGATAGGTTGCTCCTGCATTCTTTGGTCCAAAAGGCATGACCCCGTAACAGTATAGCTGCTTGTCTATAACAAAAATAGTGTGTTCTTGATTTGTGGGATGCATTTTGATTTGATTGTATCCCAAGTAGGCGTCCAGAAAACTGAGCATTTTATAACCAGCAGTGGAGTCGACCAACTGGTCTATCCGTGGCAAGGGAAATGGAAAGCTTTGTTGAGGTTTGTGTAGTCAACACACATTCTCAATTTGCCATTGGGCTTGGGAACCATGACAACATTGGAAACCCATGTTGGGTAGGAGACCTCTCAGATGAACTTGATCTCTTTTAGCCGCGGGACCTCAGCTTGGATGACCTAATACTTTTTCGGATTAAATGCACGCCTTTTTTGCTTGACAGGAGGATAGTCTTTGAGGATATTGAGCTTGTGTGTGATGATATCAGGGGAGATGTCTGACATGTCGTCATAGGACCAAGCAAAGACTCCATGTTTATCCTTGAGGAAAGTAATGAGCTTTTTATGGAGTTCCGGGTCAAGGTTAGTGCCGATGCAAACTTTCCTCTCGGGAGCATTGGTTGACAGGGAAACTCATTTTGTCTCCTCTGATGGATTGGGCCTTGGGACTTGCTTCCTTTTTTCTTTCCCTTCAGGGTCGTCCCAGGATTTATCAATGAGTTCCGAGGGGTTAAGTGACAACATTTCATAAGCGCTACGCCCCTGCTGGATAGCATTAAGATGACAATGTTCAATGGCAGCTCTATCCCCTTGGATTGTGAGTATGCCTCCCGGGGTAGGCACTTTCATAAGCAGCATGTGGCCTGCAATGAAGTGTTGAAGCCCCGAGATGATGTCGCGATCCAGAATGTGGTTATAGGACGAAGGGCAATCGACTATGAGAAAACGTGTCATGATGGATGAACGACAGGGGTTTGTTCCCACTAAGACTGTCAAGCAGTCCAAACCCAAGAGTTGCACGATTTCTCCCGAGAAGCTGACAAGAGGATTATGATCGTTGTACAACTTAGCTCGGTCACGTCCGAGTCCTCTATAGCAATCAGCAAACATTACACTAACGGCTGCTCCGGTGTCCACAATGTCTCTATGGCACCTGTAGTGATCCACTTGAACATTGATTATGAAGGGCTCATTATGATGGCAACTTATCGTATTTTCCCGTTTGTAAAATGACACATGATCCCTTGCAGATGGGATAGTGGTGACTCATCTATGTATTTCATGAATTTCCAAAAGGTTCGTACATTGTCTTTTTGCAAAAGGTTGACGAGGGAGAAGTCGCGGGGCTCCGCCATGTAGGATTAGGATCTGGCCATGAACCTTAATGGCGTTAGCGCCTGTGGCAGGAGTGCAATATTGATGGAGCTGCCCATTCCGGATTAAGTGCTCTATTGCATTAGGGAGGTCATGACACATCTCAGTGGTGTAGCTGTTGTCCTCATGATAAGCATAATACTTGTTCCCTGTTGTCCGCCGGGCCTTTTTTGGATACTTGCTTTTAGGTGACGGGGGAATGAGGTCTTTGTGCTTGGCCCATATATCCTCATATGTTGTTATCAAGGTAGTGTGAACCTCATAACGGGGTGGCGGGGAGGAGAAACGCTGCTGCTACTGGGGGCTCTGCTCTCGGGACCGATAAGGATGGTCATGTCCACGCTGCCCGCTGTGGCGAGGTTCTGAACCACGTCCCTGGTTGTTATCCCGGGAGCTACCATGCTGCTTGGTTTTGTCATGTCCCCTATCATACTGCTCATATTTCTGTTGGGATTGTTGCTTTGGGGGTGGGGCTGGGAGTGCTAATGTGGTGGTGGGATGGAAGTGTCCAAATGTGGCAAACTAGGCTCGTGCCCACCATATAGCAAGGTTCATCAAGGCGTCATATGACATTGAAGGGTTTCTATTAATCTCCATTAGGAAATTACCGAGAAGCAAAGCTTGGTAAAAAGCTTGTTCGGCTACTCGGGGCTCCAAATTGTGGCAGCGTGCCGTGGCTGATCACCACCGGGACAACAATTCGTGGAGTCCTTCTCCTTCCTTTTACTTGATGTGAAATAAAGGATCCACACTTTAGTAAATGCTAGCATGGAGGATGAAACGGTTGAGGAAGCGCTCCAAGAGTTGATCAAAATTATCAATGGAGTTGGGTGGCAGGTTAAGGAACCAACTGAGTGCTTCATCTGAGAGGATTTCCTGGAAGGCATGACAAGCCATGACATCCGTGTACAAAGTGGAGATGCACAAAGGGAGGAATGTTTCAAGATGAAGATGAAGGTCTTCAGTGCCCTTATACTTGTCCACTTTGAAGGGTTTGGCCTTAGGTGGTCGTTTTTCTAGCTGTACCCGTGATGTGAAGGGGCTTGGGCAATGTCCATACCCTGTGAACAGGCGTCGCTGGCTCCCGCGATTCTCAACGCCTTTAATTCGCGAGGACAACTAGGTGACAGAATTACTGAGCTGGAGGAGGAGTCGGGTTTGCATATCAAGAGGTGGGTTTGCAGTGCAAGTGGAATTAGGGTTAAGGGCAGGTGGATCAGATGGGTTTGGCTAGTTTGCCAGAGGAACGGGTTCATTAGGAACTGTAGATGGTTGGGGGGCTGGGAGTGGAAATGATGGGTGGATGAGTTACATAGATAATTTGGTTGGGGCCTCCCGGGAGCATGGAACTGTTTTGCTCTTGACTCGCGAAGAGGGATGGCAAAATGGGGTCTGGGGTGCTAATGATCCTTGTTGCTCATTCCACGGTGTCATTGTAGGCGTTGCGGTGATCCAGCATCGCACGAAGTAGGAATTGTTCATTTTCCAACTCAGCAATGCGTACCTGATACGCGTCTGCCTCTGCCCTTTCCTTAGTTGCTTGCTCCCGGAATGAGTGTAAGTCTTTTTCAGGATTTCGAGGGCTGTAGCGGCGTCCGTATAGGTAGTTGGGGCCCCGGCTGCAGTGGTTTGATTAAGGGATGATTCGTCAGACTGGAATAATTCTTTTTCCAGTCAGGTCCTATTTCTACATGTCCCAAGGTCAAAGTCGGGAGGTCGAATCCTTGAGTCCGGGTTCTGCACCTATACAAGCAGCAATGCGTCAGGAGTCGGGACTAGGGTGGCCCAGTCTTCGACTCTCCGATGCTTAAGTTAGCGTTCAGTTGCTACTTGAAGAGTATGCGAAAGTGGAATGAGTTCTATGGACTTACCTCTTTTGGGAGTTTGTGCCTGTTTTATAGGCCAATGTTTAGGCGTTGTGGCCTCAGTCCCCGATGTGGGACTGTCTGTGGTCCTCTACGGCACCTCCCATTTTGGGGGTGTTTTGCCGCCGGAGAGTGGGTCTGGCAGGTGGATTGCTGCCGCACCTTCACTCTTAGGATACCCGTGAAGGGCTCGCCGGTGCTGTCTTACCCGAAATGATCTCTGACGACCGGGTAATTATGTCATATTCTCGGTTTGACCAAGTGTTTTGGCTATGTACTAACAGGTCCCAAGCTCATCCGGGTCATCCACTATTTCCACCATGTTATTTTTTGGGTTAGATGGGAGTTCCACAGGATGAGGCCCTCCTTCTAGCGTCAATTGTTTCTACCTCTTCCTAAGATCTCGAGATGGGAGGTCGAATCCTTAGCTTCTGATCCTGTATTTGCACAAGTAGCAACAGGTGAAAAGTCGAGACTGGAACGGCCCAGTATTCGACTCTCCGATGCTGAAGTCAGCGTTTAATCACTACTTGTGTATGGGGGAATAGTGAACTTACTTATTTTGAGAATTCGTGCATGTTTAATAGGCTAGTACTGGGAACTATGCCGATAGTCTTCGATGTGAGACTATTCATATGGTCATGTTTAGCATCTCTCTTTCGAGGGTATTTAATATCTATGAAATGGTTCCTGTTGTTTTGGCCACGATCCTCAGCGCACGGAGCGGAGGTGGATAGCGAACAAAGAGAAAATGAGAGTTGCGGGCGTGCCACCTCGCGGACGAGGAAAAAGTTGATTGCGTGCGCTTGACTTCTTGATCAGGTGGAAGAGGGTTTCCAGGTGCCATCTCAGATGAGAAATATACGAGCACAAGGCGCGAGCAGAGCAACTGTAGGGAAGATTCAGAGGAATCGGGGTGAGTCCAGGAGGGCTCTGTAACTAAGACGATGGTGCACTTAGTTAGGTCTAGGGTTTCGAAGTAGCTTCGAAGGGAACTGGGTTGCAGGTTGTTTGTATTTGAGTAATTGATTGTGTTGAGAGAGAGAGAGAGAGAGAGAGAGAGTTTTGTAAGCCTTCGAACCTTTTTATATAGTGGGAGCCCGACTTCTGCTAGAAGAAAGAATAACCAGAATCCAAGTCGGACTCTGCAATGTGAAGCATAAAGGCACTAGTCCACCCATGCAGACCAATCTTCATGTGACACATGTCCAGTTCGCACACTCCGCATAGGACACTGCTACTGTGTTGCTCAATTATAGACTCCCATGCGAATTGGGATTAGGAACAATCCTTATCCCGCGGGGCGTCATAGTCCATGTAGAAAACTAATTTCGCGCGGGCCACAAACTCAAGCAATTCCGCGAACTCCTGAAGCTCAATTCCACCTCGCGGGCTATTGCAGCTCGCGGGCCAAAAGAATGCTTTTTAATTAATAAGGGCCACATGGATTGGCCCAAAGCGTGTCAAAAACTAGTAAAAGTCTTCAACGATTAATTGTAATACGCGCAGACTCTGCATGTGTCTCGCGAACTAGCGAGCCGGTTCGCCAGCTAGCCTAGATGTATTCTGTCTCGCCTAAGCAAATGCCAAAGTCATTCCGCGCACGAGAGAAGTGCGTTTCGCGCGAAGCTCGAGAGCTATGTGTTCTGCGTGAAGTCATTCCGCGCGATCTATTACTCCTTGCGAAGCGCGCGAATAATGTGTTTTACGCGAAGTCCCTATACGTGCGAGATCCGTACTCCTCGTGGAGTCATTCCGCACGAATTATGTGTAGTCCGCGCGGAGTCATTCCGCCCGCTGACCATGTAATTCAGCTCACGTGGTCTTGCTGACCGGCCATTATTTATAAACTTTAAAGAACTTGGGCTCGCCGGCTGTGACATAGACCAAGAAATTAATTAATATTCACATAGACATTTACTATCCAGTAAAATATTAATTTGGGCGTAAACACCTGTAAGCGTACTGTTACTGAACCTTCACTCTTTGAGTGTCCGTGAAGGCGTTCCCGGTGTTGATTTACTTGGAATGGCCTCCTGCGACCGGTTGATTAGATAACACTCTCGGTCTTTCCAAGTGTTCTTGGCTATGTATTAACACACATATTTTCGACTCTCAATAATCCCATTATCTTTTGTGTATGATTAATTTGCATCCCTTCATAATTAATAAAAGGTATATAATATTAGCTGGGCCACTAACTAGCATTTACAAGGTATACTATTAGCTAGGCCAAAAAAATTAGGTTAGAAATAGTTCCCTGCTTTAATTTATTCGCTTAATTAGATTAGGTTTTTGTAGCTAACTATAATTTATTGCATAGTAAGTGTTAATTATTGTTACTTATTTCAGTTTAACGTAACCAACCCCGCTATATCAAACCCGGATGAACTGGTTCACACATAGCCAATCTTGATCGAGTATATTAGATGAGATTCGATCGATGTTTGGTATACATGCAAATTACCTATATATGTAGAGTACGTGTTTTCCTTTTTCTTCTAATTTGCACGAGTTAGGCGGGGCTAGCTAAGAGGCATGTGAACTTGTAGCTTCTTGGAGCCTTGGAGGTGATCCTATGGAAAAGACATTCGTAGCAAGAAAGGCATCTAGGAAATAAGTATCTAATATCCACTAGAACTTGTTGGGTAGGAGTTGGACTAGATTGAAAGAAGAACTAACGCAGAAGGCAGATAAAGGGGAGTAGTAAAGCCTAAAGAGATATGTAGATTGGAAAATTTTAAGACCAGTACATGACAAATGGTCTACGTATAATTTTGGTGTTTCAAGTTTCAAAATAATCGTAACGGTACATGAACTTGTTGTCTCAACCGAAAATATGTACATACTGTTACATTCTCCGTTATCTAACATGTTTTCCGTTAAATTTTGAGGGGCAAATCTGTCACTCTTTAATTTAGTAGTAATAAATTATTAAAATTAATAATTAACGAGGAGAGGGAAATAAGAAAGAAAAAAGTATTGTTGTCTCTCTTTTTTATCCCCGTTCAAATCCAACATACACAAAAATAGTGATCGAGGTAGGACCATTGGAGGAAATTAGAAGATGATTTGATTTGATAAGTTATGGAATAAAATGTTTGAATATAAATCGGTGGGTTGGGATGAGTAATGTAAGAAAATTTAGAGCAACAAAGCTATGTCCTAGTTTTACTTAGATTAGGATGAGCAACAAAGTTTTTTTTTTAATGTATAAGAGCATTTCATTAAAACCAAACCCAGTAACTTACAAATACAACAAATAGTAAGCAAAGAAACCAGGTAAGGGGAAAACAACGAAGTCTTTAAGAATATATGGTTTGAGTTTACAAGATTAAAAAAGTACATAAATAGAAAAAAAAAACATAATATAAATAAATAGATAATGGAGAAAACATGAAACCACCATTTGAAAAATGAGAAATTACAAAGAGTTAACGGTGTTATTGACGGCATGTGCTAAAAGTGTGCTGACTTTTAAACGTCATGTATCATTTTGATTGTTTTGAAACTTGAAGCACCAAAATTGAGAGTGGACCGTTTGTCATGTACTGTTCTTAAAATTTTCCCATATATTTGTGGGTGATAATGTGTTCAACGTTCTCACAAACATTGTCTATATAATCTTACATATATACGATCACTTATACGTACACAAGATCATCGATATATAGTACACACAAGTATATGCCTTTACGTACAAGTTTTCTTCAAATCTATGAATTCTAGCTAATACTTAAAATCATATAATTACTTCAAAATCCAGAACTTCATCAAGTTTTGTTTATGTCTGATACGATCCGAAACTTCAAGTTCATCAAATGTTTAATTTCTCTATTGTTCTTGCTCCCAAGAATTAAACTGTCGTTCCATGAGTCTAGAACAGTATGGGTAGAGTTACTAGACGGCAAGCGATCGATCTCCAACGAAATATGTTGAAATGGCAAAATGCATATATACCCGCTTTGATCGGATCGGTTGCAGCCTGCAGCTTCTGGTTTTTTCATGTCAGATATCGATGACTCGCATATCTTCATGTATTGGGAAGTAGCCGCACATGCACATTATCTCGTACTTGAAGTTTGATTATCTCTATGAGCTAGCTGTGCCCGAGCTCTTTCACCCTCTTTGACTCCTTTTATCTTATATATGTACGAGAATCGGATAAATATAATTCTTGAGCATCTGTAAATTGGGATAGACCAAGAGAAAGGGAGCATTGTGATTAAACTAGAATTGATTCGAGTGATGTGGTTTAGGAATATTTGGGTTTTGAAAGTTCCAAGTTGAAGCAGATCGAGAGCGAGCATCAGATCTCCACAGGACAGAATTTCATCAACTGATAGTTGAACACACAGCTCGATATATTCACATTGGCCTATAAGATCTGCCATATCTATGGAGTATGGAATAATTTCAGTGATAGCTTTTTACGATGTTCAATTGGCCAGGAAGGATAAGGGTCGGTGGCTTGCATTTTCATAGTGGATATTATTCTTTTCAAATTCTGTACGTATAGGGAGGAACCAAAGATACGTATCGGTACTACGTACATTCATCTCATCACCATCTAAAAAAACTATATTCTTCTTCATCTTTTAATTTTCTTTCTAATCACTTTTTTTATTTTTTATAAATAAATAGAGGATTAGGCGATATTAGCTTCTCTGTTACGGCCGATTTGGGACGATAAACACTCTCCTACAATCTCGAAAGAAAGAGGGCCATCACATCTGAGAACCCACCGCTCGTCCCTCCATTTATATTTATTAAATAAAAAAAATATTTAAAAAAATACAAAAAGGAAGGGGGACCAAACCAAAACATTCCCCAACAAAAAAAATGCGTAGAAAGTCTCTTAAAACTAATAAACTAAAAAGAAAAAATCAAATTGAAAAAGACTATTTCTCAGCTTGGTAAAAATAAATAAAGCTGCTCTCAAGTTGTCATCCAACATTCATAACCAACATAATAAGAATGCCTATAATATGGAAAACCCAAAGCATCCATATGCAAGTAAGGACAAACCTCAGGTGGATGAGTAGCATGTCACCGCAAGTATGAGGAAGCCAACCTCATATTAGCAAACCTATGAGCCACAGAATTCTCTCCGTGAAGGATGTGTGAGCATGTGAAAGAGATATGACGAATCCGAGTCAAACAATTGTGCCATGCAATTCGCAATGGCCAAGGAGGTACAAAAGAGGAAGAAGAAATACAATGAAGTATCGTTGTAGAATCACTCTCCAACTATATGTGATGCCAGCCAAAATGAAAAGCAAACTCAACACCTAAAATAACAGCCATAAGTTCTGCAAAGAAAGCAGTTTGAGTTCTCAGGCCTTGACAATAACCACCAATAAAACAACCGAAAATGTCCCTAAACACTCCACCACAACTAGCAAGGTCGGGGTTTCCCTTAGAGAAACCATCAGTATTGAGCTTGAGCTAAGGAATGAGAGGAGGATGTCATAACACAATACGAGGAGCACTTCGACATTTGAGAACAGGAATCACACCCATGCTAGAAAGGACTTTGGAATCCAAAATACCACGGACAAAACCAGGTGTATGAGGAGCAATATAACGAACCTAAGCCTTAACGTACAGATCTAAAAACTTGTATAAGAGAATACTGCTTATTATCAAACCAAAGCTTGTTACGAGACTTCCAGATAGCCATAAGAGCAAAGAGACAGCTGACAAACCAAATATTTTTAAGTTGCGGAGAAAAAGCTTTACCTATGACAAAGTTCCAAAGATCATCAAGGGATCCATATGACGGCAAGTGTCACGTCCCGATCCATAATTTTTACCTTTATTACTGGCATAGTGGTAATAAGAATTTTACCGTGTTCGTCATTAAGTGTAAAATATAATTAATCCACAGAGATGTGTATGAGACGTTTATTTTGTGGGATTTTTCTAAGGAACAAATTTTGACGACGGTAAAAAATAATAATTTGTAACTACTATCCTAATGACATCAACCAAACTAATAATACTAACAAATTCAATAATTTCCGATTGAAAAATGGGTGTACCCGTGTGCAAGAGTGGAGGACAGCTTTAGCTTATCAACCAAATTACCTTCGAATCCTCCATGGAGTATACACAGAGACAACTATAGGACGCATAAACCCGTCTTTTCAGCCAAGCAGAGTAGGAGACCCTATCTATAAAGGTCATATTCTTCCCTCAATCCCTTAGCCAATTCAATCTTATATAAGCCTCATTAAGCTAGCTAGCCACTCTCCTCCTCACCTGATCAGTCTTTCATCACTAAACAAAGAAGCGTCTCTATCTCATTCTCTCTCAACTGTGAGAGTAAGACAAAGTTTCAAGCACCGTATTTATAACCGGAGGAAGAAGAAGAAGCAATTTCTGTGTATAGCTATGAAGCAAGACCAAAACAACTGCAGCAGCAGAAACTTCTGCAGTAAGCACGTGCGAGCCCCGTGCAGGTCGTTTGGGCGGAGATGCAGTATGCTGGTGAAGGAGCAAAGGGCAAGGTTCTACATACTCCGGCGCTGCATCACCATGTTACTGTGCTGGCGTGAGTGTGGTGATCCATGATCAAGTACTAGATAGTTCATCATCACGTACTTGATGAATACCAAAGTGTATATATGTGTGTACATGTAGAGTAAGTTTTGAAGTACAATCTCTGAAGCAAGTTACAATTTTGTTGAATCAATCAATCTCTCTCTCTCTCTCTCTCTCTCTCTCTCTCTCTCTCTCTCGATGTAGATAAAATCTTGAAGTTAATTAGTTGTAATATAATGATAATATAAAGATGGTTGACGATTGAAATAGTCCTGTATTCTCATCACTTGATTAATTGATTCCGGAGTTCTTTTTGCTCCGGGATAGTCAGATATATTCCAGCAGGGACTTACAGAGATTTCAGGTTATAATAGATCGAGGATACCTAATTATTCTTTCACTCTTTCCACACTTAACTAATGCTCTAGAGACTTTCCACTTTTCACTGCCGGTTCTGGAAATCACATCCCTAATTAGGCTTGCTGCAATTTAATTATCATTTATGTTATGTATGAGAGATATATGCTTTTCAATTAGTGATATGACCAACTTAACTTTCCTTTTGTATCTCAAGGAGACTTGATTATCACCTAGATGTAGTATTCGCTTCATTGGCCTAATATAGTATTAGTAGTTGCTAATCACCTCCATCTATAAGTGAGCAATTAATCCGAATTGGAAAATGATATGACGGCTCTGATGCTTCTGAAATTTGTTGATGATTTTATGTTAATAATGGATTAATTGGGTTTTCTAAAAAGTCTTGATCACCTCCATCTATAAGAACATGACGTTGTTCTTCCAGTTCTTTTTGACAATGGAGTAAAAACCTTTTACTACAAAACTAATGAACTTTCTCAGTTGGAAAGCTTAAGATTTTCGTGAGAAGTAATAATAAAGAATATAGAAACGCATGCAAACCGACAGCAAGATACGGTATGATCGACTTGATTCGTTTTCCCTCGTGCGGCCCTTATTCTTTCACTTTTTCACTCTCCCTCTGTCTGTGGCCTACTCTACTTTTACTGTTAACAGCAATGTCCCTGCTTAACAGCAATGTCCACCTCAGTTTTCCAATTACTAAACCAAACAGCCCCCTTTTGAGATCAAATAGAACAGATTCTTCCCTTTTGTTAGTTGGCTGATGTAGTGTCTGATCATTTTTTTTATTCAGTGGTTAGTCTCTGATCATTCTTACTCAACTAGATACAACTCACTTAATTAGATATTTCATGGAACATTTTATTTTGCAACACATCCATATTCGATACCATGACTCATATCGAAAGCTATGTGTTTTCAAGGTTTTTGAAATTCCGTAAGGCAGGTTAGCATCCTGCATATGTTTCATGTTTCGTATTCAACTGTTCATGTTAGGGTTCGTACTGGATTATCATATACAGCATCATCTTCCAACTAAGGGAAAAGATATGATGACCAGAAACTCGAAGAATAATTAAAGCAGGGGGATGAGATTTCCATGGAAGTAGGACCTGAGTAAATGCATAACACGTGCACGATTGAAAGTAAAGTAAGGGCTTGAATGCAGCAGCAGGGAGTCACATCAATCACTGGAAGGCATCAACCAGCTGCAGTGGAATCTGTTCAATCATAATGATTTTACTGAATTCAAACTCTGCTCCATCTTCTTCTTCTTCTTCTTCTTCTTCTTCTTCTTCATTTGGGAATGAAGTGTCAAATGCAGCTTTTGCCTTTTCCTTGTTAATGCAATCTATCTGTCATTTATTTCTTCACCAAATTGATCACCATATAACAGAAGCTTTGATGACATGTGGATCGATGTAGTAAAATTCTACCGCAAGCTCCTCAGAAGTTTATGTTTATTTGTAAGGTCACAACTTGGCCGTCCTCTTCCACAGACTGAGGCTGTGGGATTATGAGGTCACTTCCACCTTACCCTCTTTAGTTCTCGACCAACCCTAAGGTTGTAGGTGTAGCTCAACTTGACATTTGTTTCTGTGGTATGGGAAACAGCTAGCCCTATACTCCAAGGGGGTGGTATAAGTTATTATCAGCCCTCAATTAGCGAAGTTGGGAAATTGCAAGGGGTTAGGTGTCGGTCACTAGCAACAACTAATATCGGGTTTGAAATCAAACCAAAGCCTACATAATACAAAGACTACGTTTGAATGAATGCATGTGGAGCCTGGATGGTGCATGATACACAGTTTTACTGATCAGAAGGTAAAGGACCCATTTGCTTTCAGTCTTCGATGAGGTTGTTCCCCTCAAAATGGGTTACACTCATCAGCAAACCCAAAATTTCCCGAAGACGATATAAATGTTACTTCTCCTACCTATACCAAAATTTCGAATGACTTGCATGCTAATCTTAGAACTCATTTCACACTCTATAGGTGAATCGGTGGTTCAAGTCTGGTGTAAGTGTTGGAGAGAAAAAAATCTCACATCTGAAAATGAACAAATAAAACATAACTTATAAGTGGATGAATCATACCTAATTGTACCGAGATTTTTTTTGTGATTAAAACTCAACACATTAAAGGTGGTTAAGTTGATACAATATTAATGCAATAATGATACACGGGTCACGCTTGTCCTTATTCAAGTTAGTATCAAAGCGGGTACATTTTCAATTACATCTCCCAGCATAAGGGGAGAAAGTCTCACAACATAATGGGCCTAAATTTGGGTTCATCGAATTGTCATCGGAAAAATTATGCAGTCGGCCTTGGATCGCATACCCTAATTTCCAAAATGAGAATTGGACCGAATTGCAATACTAATTTATGATGTGGGAATTGGACAAAATGAATTTCACGTGCAAACCTAAAAAGTTAAGTTGCACGTGAGAGAGTGTATGAGAGGAAATATCTCACATCTGAAAAGGGACAAATAAAACATAATTTATAAGTTGATTGATCATACCCAATTGTACCGATACATTTTGTGATTAAAACTCAACACCTTAAAGATTGTTAAGTTGAGACGATATCTGTACAATAATGATCTACGGGCCACACTTGTCCTTATTCAAGTGTTTGGAGTGAGGAGATTTGGGATGCGACTGATGAGAAATAGAAAGAGCTGAAAGTTTAAAGTGGTTTTGGTCGGTTCGCGGTGATTGCAGGTTTTTGTGACTATGTGAAGCTCATTTTTAAATTCAGAACAAACCATGTATATATACATGGGCGAAACTATGCTTGGGATAGAAGGGGTCCGGACCCTGCCAGCATTTGTCAATCTACCTATAATTGCTACATATACGTGCAATCTTATGTTAATTGAATCATTTGAACCCCTATAATCAATGAAAACAACAATTAAGCATATTAAATTAGAATTAATAGTACTTAATGTATAATAACTACACCCAACTTATAGAAAGAAATGCATTAATGTTGCTTAAATTAGAATATTTTATAAGAGTCGATCCGGTTCAAATGACGCTTTTTTTTTACACATCTTTTTAGCCATTCGATTTAAGTACTTTCAACTGTTTTGATTAATTTCTAATGTGATGTGGTAAATGATGTGGAAACAAATATATATATATTTTCAAAAGAAATAAAACTTAGACTGAAATAATTAATTTTAATAGGAAAATCAAAATAACAAAAGAAGATAGAGCGTCTTTCCTGATAAAAAAAATAAGAAGATGAGCGTCTTTATTTTTTTCTGGAAAACAGTCATTCAATCTAGGTCAACCTTAAGAAAATTTAGGTTGTCTCTTTTCTTCTGAATCTGCACAATTAAATTGCAAGTGCAAGAAGATCTAATTATATATGGTGATTGCAATTCAAGTGGAGAATATGCAGATGGGGTCGAGAGAGAGCGAGAGGCCATATGCTTCCTTTACATTTTGCGAGAGGAAGAAGATGACGATATTTATCTTGTAATTTTGATTTGAATTTTGTTTAAATTCAGTTGTTATTAGATTAGGCAAAAAAAATAGTAAATAAAATTAAAAAAATTAAGTCCACGTCATTTGACACATCACAATAGAAATTAATCTTAACCACTAAAAGTTCTTAAATCTAATGACTAAAAAGATGTGCAAAGATATGTGTAAAAAAAGTGTCATTTGAACCAGTCGATCTCATTTTATAAATATTATTATTGATATCTAGTCTATTTAATTGTTTTATCTTATAGAAAATCAATAGGACATGCTAAAGGTATGTAATACCTGCTAAAAGATTACATTATATATAAAGCAAGATCTAAATCCTCTATATTTTCACTCATTTTATCTTTTATGTTCGGACCCTCAAGATCTAAATCATGGTTTCTCCACTATATATATATATACACACATACATATATACTTATTTGTGAGATTTCGCAAACACACATAATTTGATGTATGATACTAAAATGTATAACTTTCAACTATTCTATGCATCAAATTAAAACTATGATAGGTCGAGTTCTATCTATTATTAGAACCGGAGACAAAAAGCGTGAATTTCGCTCTATGCATTCATAATATCTAATAATGACTAAAGATACTAGTTTAGACATGATAGATAATGTCTACATAAATGATTTGACAACCATCCTACCACACACATTATATCATCAGGATTACATCTATTGTGAAATTTCCGAGGGAATGTCCCTAGCTAGAAGATGTACTAATCGAGTCGGGCAATATGCCAAATTAGATTTCTTGAAAGTGTAAAGCGACAGTTATATATATATATATATATATATATATATAATTATACACACACATATATATAATTAGTATCCTTCTATAAGATTTTGACAAAAATTAGAAATAAAAGTGTATCATGTTATTATTCAGTAGGTTCTCTACGATAATATTAGTCATTTATCTATTGTAGTACGAGATTCAGGTTATATGCCCCCCGGTCTTATGTAAAATTTTAATATTAATATAATAAATAAAACCGGGAGTTGGGCTGAACCTTCCAGCTAACCCGGATTAGGCTGGGTTACAAACTTTTTTTTTTTAAAAAAAGGAAACTAAATAAAGAGTTAGACTCAACTAAATACTGATCAACAAACATATATATAATGAAAATGAAATCTGAACTATAAATTTAGAAATTAATGTTCTAGTTAGTAGTATTGTACTCGATCCATCCATTATTGTTGAGAAGTGGTTGGGTATACGTACATCAACACTACAGTTTAAGGATTGGAATGTTAAACTTGCTAGGAGGCTAGCTAGGAATAATTAGGATGGAAGCAAAATGTCTTCATTTGCTTGTAAAATCAATGGTACTACCCAAGGAAGGACCCCAATTATTTCAGCTCAGGTGGGATTGTCCCCTAACAATATGCTTAGTCTAATCTGAAGCTCCAGAAATCACCCAGTTGGAATGTCCTGCTAGCCGGTCCAAATCCATGGGATTCACATTATACATGATTGCATTCCATATGCTATACATCTTATGGCAAGGTAGGACCTTTTGTAGTGAGAATTACCTCTTCACATCATAAACCAACCTCATCTTATCAAATTTACATATAATTAGCATCATCTAACAAACTTTACATATATAAAAGTTTGAACATCAAAAACAAATTTTATTTTTCTCTTCACACCAATTTTATGTTTAGTGTCCGAGTTGTGGTGATATCCAACTCTACTTATGAATTAAAATCGTGTACTCGACGAGATTTATTTTCATGTTAACGGGCGCATTTGTGAGTAGTTCTTTGCATAGGTTTTTAGTTCAAACCTATGTTGTACCATCTCGAGGCTTGAAACAAGAAGAACAAGAAAAGAAACAAATTGGTCACATCCAAACTTGAATATCGGCTCTCAGTATCAGTATCTTGTAAAGTGACAACCAAATAAACTAGTCTTCAAGACAAGACATCAAGTGTAACTTACAAGAAACACAAAAATAATCGCACGCCTAAGGAATCCAAATCCGAAAGAGACACCGACATAGCACCAACTCCAAGCCCAATCCAAGATCCTTGACCACCCACAAAGAGTTGGGCCAGTTCCATGACCTTAAACATAACTCTTAATTTGTTCCAAACTTCCAATGAATCAAACATGGTGATACACATCATACAACACTACAATATTGTCAAATACACGGTCTTCGAAGAGAAGAAGTTGCAGGTTGTACCAGCCATTAACGACCTAGAACTTTTACCTCCAAAATCTCTAACAACCCAAACAGCACCTTCCCTCTTCTCCGTATAAGCTCTAGACCCTTACCTATAGTTACAGTTGTGGTGTATATCTACACACACAGGCACACAGTATTGTAAAACACAGGGTCTCAGCTCACAAATGGGTTGCTCCTCCTCCCTTCCAGGTAAATTTGGATCCTTTAGAGCTTACCCTTCTTGGGTTTGTCTGTTTTAATCTGATCACTCTCAACTTTTCTTCTGGGTCTGTGTGATTGGATCGATTTCTTTGATTTCTGAGCTGAATTGACAGAGAATGAGGGTTGATTGGTTCGATTAGGTTGTAGGTGTTGAGTGTTGGATTCGAAAGTTTGGTTCTTTTTGATGAATTTGTATTTGATTGATTGCAGATAGAGGTTCTGGGCGGTTGGTTGGGCCGAATGGGGAAAACGGTGGAGCCGCAGACGCCAAGAATCTGCGCGTTAAGGTAATTTCTAGGCCCTATTTATGAAACTTAGTGTGATTGTTTCTGAGTCGAAAGTTATGAACTTTTGAGTGGTGTTCATTCTGCTGATAGCTGTTAAGTTAGTGTGGGTGTGGAAAGGTGCAAACTTGAAGATTGTAGTTGACATTTATACAATGTAGACATGTAGTAGTGTGTTTTGACACGCTACTAGTTTTCTGTATAAACCGATACATTTGACAATTGAATCCGGGAAAACATAGGACTAGAGACTATTGGTGTAGATTTGTTTGAGATGTATGGTTAACTCTATCCGATTGGATCAAACAATCGCGGCAGTAGGCAGTGGTGAAGATATTTGCATGCTTTTATTGTAGATGTTTAGTGAAGCAAATGAATACATCGGAGAACATTATACTGAGATGCATTTAATGGCCGTTTAATGTGAGTTAAAGCATAGGAGAAGCGCCTATTCTTATCCTTGCATTCTTTATTCCTACTTTAAAGGGCGGGGTGCAGTTCTTTAAAATTCCACTAACTTCTCATTCTTGTCACTCTTCAGCTAGTTTTGCTGGGTGATTCTGGTGTTGGTAAGAGCTGTATAGTTCTTCGTTTTGTTCGTGGTCAGTTTGATCCCACATCCAAGGTAAGGCACTCTTCTTTTGCTGCTACATATTTAACTTGAATTCCAAGTGTTTTGTGAAAACTTTTGGTCCATGTTGCTCCATGTTTTTGGACTTGAGAAAGCCTCTATCTTTAATAGCCATAGAATTCATGTATGATTTACATAATTTCAGGTGACTGTTGGAGCCTCATTCTTGTCCCAGACGATAGCTTTGCAAGATTCTACAACAGTCAAATTTGAGATATGGGACACTGCTGGCCAAGAAAGGTATTATTTGCAATGTATTTCATCAGGTGTTTTTGTTCATCAACCTCCCCCCCTCCTTACTCATGCTTAGATACTTTTCTTCTAATGCACTCCTTTCACTGAAAAATACTAATGTTGTATCCTATTCAGGTATGCTGCATTGGCCCCCCTTTATTATCGAGGTGCTGCAGTGGCAGTCATTGTATATGATATAACAAGCCCGGACTCTTTCAACAAAGCACAGTATTGGGTCAAGGTATTTTTTGTACAGGTCACGTAACAGTCTGTTATTGTCTTTTCTCCCCCTTTCTCTATATAGGTACCTTTGGTCCCTTTTTCCTTATTAGAATATATCTACATATTCTGGGTTCCACATTTTAGAATGCCAAAGCTAATCAAACTATCTAATAATCTTAGGCTACAAAAAGGTTTCGTTGAGACTTATTGTGTGGACTTTTACGTGGGGGCTATTGTAGCATTGCTGAGAATTGAGATAAGGAATTTAGCCACTTGATCAATGTTGGAATTCTTCTTATGGAACTTAATGTAAGCAGAATTCTGAGTTGGTTGACTGAGCAGCTCTGATGCAGATTGTTGTTGATGCTCATTATCTTCAATTTCTGAAAGAAGAGCACTTAAACTATATATCATTGAACATCATTAGCAATTTAAGCACAATCAAATGTGCTAATTTTCCTTGATAATATGCCTTGGCAGATGGATTCTTTACACAGTTGCATTTTGTGTGAACAATAGTTGTATCATGTGGTGGTGTTAATAACTGCTTTTCCGTTGGAGGAAAATTTGCTTTTTTCAATTCATAAACATTGTCTCTCCGCAGGAGCTGCAAAAACATGGGACCCCTGATATTGTCTTGGCCTTGGTTGGTAACAAAGCTGATCTTCCTGAGAAACGTGAAGTTTCTGTTCAAGTGAGCTCAATACCCCACTTAATCCCATGCATCTTCTTTCCGTTGATTAGAAAATAGTTTCATCATATAACTAAATTAACACGCACCTATTGTATTTTCTTTAGGATGGCATGGACTATGCAGAAAAGAATGGGATGTTCTTCATTGAGACATCTGCAAAGACAGCGGATAATATTAATCAGCTGTTTGAGGTAAACCTGATTACATTTACGGTTGCCGTGTGTTATTTATTTTGTAATTACTGGTAACCTCATATGCACTTTACATCATCTAGTCAGTATAACTAATCTGATATATAAGAGGCAAATCTGACACTTTAGATTTGGCAGGAAATTGCGAAGCGTCTACCCCGTCCAGCTTTATCATCATCCTCATCATCACAAAACCCGTGAAGCTGATTACTTCAAGAAAACTGTTGGTGCTGTGGAAATGTTTAGTTACTTTTCTCTAATTTCAAAATTTGGTGTATATTGTGAAATACAGAGTCTGTAGCTTTTAATTTGTTGGAACGTTAACATCATAATTTGCGCGAATGAATGACCCGGGCACCATATTTTAGGGGTGTAAGTTAACCACTTAACCTGGTGTCCCTTTGGACACAAATACTATCATCTCCTCTCTAAGTTTCTATACATGTTTGTTCTGTAATGCATATACATAGACATAGCTTTATTCCAACAACTGATCAAACATTTACCGATATGGTGATCACCTCCAATTTACATTTATTCAACGCATTGTTCCTTCATCACAAGAAACATGAGAGGTAGAAACTAGAAAACTCTATCCAGTCACCTAGCTAATTCTTGTCGAGTTGTGTGATTATATCTTACTGTGACTCTAGATAATGCTGCTGCATAGTCATGGACCGGTAGGCTATAGGTATAGGCACATCACATATACAGTTAAACCATGAGGGTAGTTGATACCATACTGAAGATGAAGCTCAGTGTTCATTAATTTTTGCTGCTAAAATTTGAATTGGAAGGAAGACAAATGGGAGCAACCATTGCCAGCAGATGTTTTCATTTTATGCAAGCATCGGGAAGGAGGCAAGTGAGTTGTGCAGAAGTGCCAAGAGAAAAGTTTTTCTACACCAAAATATATATGATGATGTTTTGGTGAGGGAAAAAATTAACATTTTTCTCGAATGATAGCTGTGATTATTTTTAGGGTTTGTATTTATTTATTTATTTATTTTTTGAGAAGGGTCCTCAATTATATGTTTGTGCATGCAGCATGCCTATCTCAGTTGGCAAATTGGCATTGTGTTTGACCTCATGGACTAACTTGAGTTGCGGATTGATATTCTATCCTCCTACATTTCCATATTAAGTTTGAGTTCTTCGCCAACAAGAAAAGAAAAGAGCACGAAAGGAAATATAGTCCTATTCCAATTAGAGTTAGCAAACTTGCGCAAGTATATCTATATCTACATATATAGTTCACCCCAACTGTTCTTCTTCTATTCCAATTAGACTGTTCTACCATAGCCCCATTAATCTGTTCTGTTGTCTCTTTGCCTTCACAGTCACTCCTACTTCGATCAACACCATGTCAAAGGTCGTGAGATTCCAGAGCTCGAACAAAGAAGTATTAGAAGCAGCCGAGTGCATGGTAACTATGTCCAAAACCATTCAGACAATGCTGAATAGGTTCCAAGAAGACCAGGTGATCATGCTTCAACTAGAGCAGGTGGATTCCAAAACCCTAGCCATGGTAAGAGAATGGTGTGAGAATCACGTCACGAAGAGTACCCAAAAACAGTACCAATTTGTGGAGGGACTCGATGCGGACGTTCTCTTGCTTCTCCTGAAAACTGCAAACTATCTGGACATCAAGGAGTTGGGAGATCATATGCGCGAAGCGATCGCAGAGAGGGCTCGTAGGAAAGCACTTGAAGAGATCGATCCGAGAATTCTCCATACTACGGTGTTTTGAAAGGATGAAAACCACATCATTATTGTGTTATTCGCTTTTCGAATCTTGTTTTTTTATAGAGTATGTATTTTTCAGGACGATTTCTATAAATTTTATGTTGTTTACTCGGTGTTTATGATTTTTTTATATACGTAATGTGATTATTATAAAAAGACTACATGCATTTGATAAGATATGCACATTATACTAAACCCTAAATCCCAAAATACACCTTCAAGAATCAAAAACTTAACATAATAATCTTGAAACCAAGAGGAAGCACAAAAGAAATAGCCAAAAGGAAGAAGAATTTAGAAAACGAGTATGGTGGGTCTAATCCATGTCATGGCCGCTTATTGGTTGATTCCTCCACATCAGCCAGACTATGACACGCTGCGTTTTATCAGGCAGCCGGCGCCAACCCTTGACTAAGCCTCCGGTGGCCGTTTATTAATTTATAGGCTAAAAAGCTTAATCAGCCGGCTCTTATTAAGCTCAAGTTTTAATCCTCTTCACTTGAGTAATGGCTTAGAAGCAATAAAGTTGCACCAAAAGAACTCGTTGATCATAACGTATTGTAAAGTAGAGAAAACACAGAGAGAATAGTTAGGAGGAGGTAGAAGTGTTCTCATTCATTCTTATTAGCCTTTTTATATAGAGGTAATGTTTACATCATAGTACGTAACTAATGAGTAATTACGTGGACATCCATATAAATTATAATATTTATAACAAAAAACACCAATGTGTATCACTTAATTCACTTTATAAGGATGATTGTTTCTTATGTAGATAATGTTAAGACTAATGCAGGTTAATCACTTTATATTGATGATTGGACATTTGAGATGAAAATCAAGCGATTAACACACAACAGTGTTGTTGAGGCTCTTAAGACTGTCAAAGAAAGGATGGAACACCTACTTGAATTATGTTTGTATAGCAAAAGAGTTGTAGTATTGGATTATCAGTATTTCGAGACCTATGTATATTGTTCTTATTATATACAATTTTATATACATAGTAGGTCATATCAAAATACTTCATTCATCTCTCGTCATTGAAAATAGTTTGAGATTTGAACTTCAATTAACGTTGGTAAGATTCGAATATAGATGTGAGACTTACTTTTGAGCTTTTATCAACTCAATCGCATGTAACAGTTATTTTACTGAGGTGAGCTGGTTGGAAAATGAAGTCGAGCCGAGAGCACCCTGAGGCCTTTGGCGTTTGTGTTGGGTAATTACTAATTACCCGCGCGAAACCTGAGGACTTGGTAAAGTAACACTCGGTCCACCAAACCTCCCCTCATTAAAAGTCTAAACTACCCTTTCATTTTCTATTTCGTTATTGTCCCTATCTCCCCTCAAAGACAAAACCACAACAACATAACCAAGTCAGATTGAACCAGATTACTCTTCAAATCCAAGTAAAACCTCCAAACGCAGTTGACTATGATGGTTCCTGTTACATTTTTAAATTCCAATTCTGGGTATAAAACTCCATGATTGGTTCCCCTCAGCAATGGAAAAAGTCCTGGTTGGTGTCGAGGGCAACTCCGTCACAAAAGTGAAAGACATGAACTTGGTCACAACTCAAACTGACCTCATCTCCACTGTTGCTTCTTCTACTTCTCGACGGTCAACGCCAAAAACCAAAGGAGTATAGTAATTTGATTCCGTGATTTTTACTCTTAAACCCATTACTTTGATTATTCTAAAGCTTTAATCTTTTTTTTCATATCTGACCGACCAATCACTCAGCGTTGTATAAAACCCAGAAGCCCACAACCAGCTTTTGATCTTAAAGCCGGAATCTTTCACCAAATTTCATAGCAGGACAACCACCCATGGCGTTTATTTTCACATTCCCGTTTTGCCCCTCGCTTGCTTAACGTTCAATCCCAGTGTTTTTACTTTGATTTCATCATCTGGGTGGTCTTAGAATCCCCTCAAACCTTGGATTTCAATCTGTGTTTGTGCAATTCGGGTCGGAATCGGAGATGGGTCTGACGGAGGACCATCCGGGGAAGATGGTGCTGAGTCAACTCGTTGACTCGGTGAAGGCGATATCCGAGTTGCCGGAGTGCAGGAACGTGTTTAGGAAGATGTATGGGAATTTTGTGAGGAGAGTGAAGCTGTTGAGTCCTTTGTTTGAGGAGTTGAGGGATAGCGATAAGGAGCTTGGGGAAGAAGCGGTTGAGGCTTTTGAGTCGCTAGGGGAGGCTTTGCATTCGGCTATGGAGCTCATCAAGTCTGTCAACCAAGGCAGCAAGCTTTATCAGGTACACACTAGTGTGTTTAGTTTTTGGTCTTGTATGTCTTTTGTGTTGCAGTATGGTTGTAGTTTTGAGATTAGGATTAGGAAGTAATGGCTCGTACATATGTTGCTCAGTTGCTCAAAATCCTCAAATGTTTCGAGTGATTTGAAAGATAAGTGATTTATATAACTAATTGAGTACTTGAAAGCCATCTTGTTGAGAACTAGTGGGATTGTGAGGTGGTTAAGTAATGAGATTTTCAATGTAGAAAAGAGTTAAAAATCGTTAGGAGCATGGTGGAGGATACAGGTGGCTTCGATGTGATTTCATTGGCAAATGTAGATGCCAACATCCTAGGCATTGTGATGGAGTGGTGTAAGAAGCGTGGAGAGGGTGAAATACTAAAGAATAACTCAAAGAGTGGGATGCTGAATTTGTTGAGATACTCGAGTTAGATGTTCTCATTGACCTCAGGGATGCTGGATACTACCTCAACATTAAGGATTTACTGGATCAAATGATTCTTTGCAGATACTATTAGAGAGAATACAGATGAGGAGATTTTCCAAATGCTTCGCATTGAGAATGATTTGTCACTAGAGGAAGATTAGAAATTTGCTAGGAATATTTTTCACTACTGATTATTTTTTCTCAGGCCTAATTTTGGTTTGGGGAGTTCATAGTGTAAAAACATCCCTGTTTATAGAGGCTTTTTCTTTTCTTTTTTTCTTGTTGGTTTTACTTGACGATTACAGGAGTTTTGTAACTTTATTCTGATCATGAAATTACAAATCTCATCTCAAACTAATTGAAAACAAAGATGTCCAAGTAGAAAGCTTCATTCTCTGACTATCAAAGTTTATGCTTCAGGCATGATTGATCTAACATTGAGCACTTCCATGGAATAATATATCAATAGTGCATCTATATCCTGCTTCAAACACTCATTTGTATTATACGAAAGCACATTCCACTAATGGTTATTCTTTTTTTGTCATGCAAACATCTTAGTTGGTATCAAGGTTGACACTGTTCTCTTCATGTCACAGGCTTTGGAAAGAGACAAGGTTATTATGAGGTTTCACCAAATGACTGTTAAAATTGAAGCAGCCTTGAGTAAAATTCCTTATAAAAACTTTGATATGTCGGAGGAGGTCTGTGAACAGGTACTGTGGTTCTGCAACTATAAGAAAGAAAGATCACCATCTGTGTCAACTTCAAAATGAGTAGAGTCAAATTATGAGTTATTGATTTTCTCAAGTATTAACAACACCTACTGCCCCCTTAACTTTTCAGATTGAACTAGTACATGCTCAATTTAAAAGAGCAAAGGAAAGAATGGACTCCCCCGACTCGCAACTAGAGATGGATTTGGTCATAGCATTGAGAGATAAGGATCCTGATATTGCAATAATTAAGAGACTTTCGGAGAAGCTGCACCTCAGAACCATCAACGATCTGAAAAAAGAGTCACTTGCTTTCCATGAATTGGTTATAGCAAGTGGCGGAGATCTAGGAGACCAGTTTGAACAGATGCAAGCTCTTTTTAAGAAGCTAAATGACTATGTGGTGACAGAAAACCCAGAAGTTGACAGCTTTGAACGTGACAAGGGCACGATCAAGCACAGATCTCCAGTTATCCCAGATGATTTCCGGTGTCCAATATCTCTAGAATTGATGAAAGATCCTGTCATTGTATCTACTGGACAGGTATAACCTGGAAGTTCATTCACAAATTACAAGTACAGCTTTCTCTATTTTACTTATTGTAGTTAACAGTTTTACTTACTTTTGCAGACATATGAAAGGTCCTGTATTCAGAAGTGGTTGGATGCTGGACACAAAACCTGTCCCAAAACACAGCAGACACTATTGCACACAGCCATAACCCCAAACTATGTTCTGAAGAGTCTAATTGCTTTGTGGTGTGAGAGCAATGGCGTTGAGCTGCCCAAAAAGCAAGGGAATAAAAGCAAGAAACCAGGATGCAGTGTTTCAGACTGTGATCGAGCTTCTATCGACTCTTTATTAGAAAAATTGGCAAAGGGCAGTTCAGATGAACAAAGAGCAGCTGCTGGAGAGCTCCGCTTGTTGGCAAAAAGGAATGCAGATAATAGAGTGTGTATTGCTGACGCAGGAGCCATCCCTCTCCTTGTTGAGCTTCTATCCTCCCCAGATCCTCGGACCCAAGAGCATGCCGTTACAGCCCTCCTTAACCTTTCGATAAATGAAAGCAACAAGGGAGCAATTGTCATTGCAGGAGCTATACATGATATAGTAGAAGTTTTGAAACATGGTAGCATGGAGGCTAGAGAAAATGCAGCTGCAACCCTTTTCAGTTTGTCTGTAGTAGATGAGAACAAGGTGCAAATCGGAGCTGCTGGGGCTATCCCATCCCTTATAAAATTGCTCTGCGAGGGGACTCCAAGAGGAAAAAAAGATGCTGCCACGGCTATATTTAATCTTTCAATCTACCAGGGAAACAAGGCCAGGGCTGTAAGGGCTGGTATTGTGACCCCACTGATGAGATTACTTAAGGATGCGGGAAGTGGGATGGTAGATGAAGCTCTTGCAATCCTGGCCATTTTAGCGAGCCATCAAGAAGGGAAGGTGGCAATTGCTCAAGCTGACGCAATCCCTATTTTGGTGGAAGTTATACGAACAGGTTTCCCACGCAACCGGGAGAATGCCGCTGCTGTATTATGGTCATTATGCACAGGCGATTTGCAGCAGTTGAAACTAGCAAGGGAACTTGGTGCAGAAGAAGCATTGCAGGAACTCTCAGAAAATGGCACTGATAGAGCCAAGAGAAAAGCCGGAAATGTTTTGGAGCTCCTCCAACGAATCGACGATCCTTCTAGTCCATAAGTAACCAAACTTCATGTTCACTTCCTAGCACTATTTTAGGATGAAAGAATGTATAGTTTGGAGATCAACTGTGGAATGCGCAGAGAAACTAGTCATACTTGTACTATATCAATGTGATTTAATTGGCGGTGATGTAAGAAGGGATAGGTAGAACAATAGAACATTCAAGGGATTTGTATGTTGAGCATTCATGTACTTCATGTGAGAAAATCTTGATTCTTCTGCTCTTTTCAGCCTGGCAGCCACACCAGTAGAACTGGTCCTTTAGAACTTCCCACGGACATGTATGAAGTAGAGTGGATGGAATTAATGCTAGAGTTTAGATGCAGCTCAGTGTGGCATGGTTCTTATTTCTTTGTAGACCATTTGGTGCGAGCACAACCATGTAGTATGGAATGGAGGTGAGAGTAACACATAATATGACAACTTGGGCTATCAAATTCCTCTCTGATTATCATGCGGTGCAGACCTAGTAAATCGAAGAGGAGAAATTCCCTCCAAGTGGTGGACTAAAACAAACGTAGATGGGACTTTTCTGAACTCAGGATGTGGAGGTGTTGGTGTGATTGCTAAGGATAATACATGGAGATGCGTTCAGCGTTTGGCCAAGTTTATTCGGCACGCACAATCTGCCATGCAGGTGGAAGCTGAGGCGCTCCGTGCAGGTATGCAGCCGTATGCTATTTGCCATTCAACAAGTGAACTTGAAGGTGACTGTGCTACGGTGTTGGATGAGATTCAACAAGTGAACTAGAAGTTAACAACCGGATCAGCACTGCAGGGAACTACCCATCAATCAGCATTTGTTAATTTGTTAATCAGTATTCATGATGAGTTTAGGGTTTATGACATTGTTCAAATGCCTTTACACAAATGGGGAATACCTTGGAATTTGTTCACATCCAAATAAATCCTCCAAAATAGTGTGAAGACTGAAGATGGAAATTGCTCTATCTAAATCAATACGAGGAAACAGATGGAAAAGATGTTTGATCTCAGAACACCAAAAATTGCACTGGCATAATCCATAATGGATCCGAAGTCACACCAAGAAGCTTCTATTTACCATTTCTGTAAGGCAGAAAAGCGTGACTAAAATGTCAAAATTTACGGGTCATCCATCTTCCCCACAAAAGTTTCAGTCAAGCTATGGCCACTGACTATTTTTGTTGTCCCAACTATCAAATCATACGCCATTCCTTCCTACAAGACCCAAATTAACACATCAGAATGACAAGAAGACAACAAATGAGAGCAGATATAGTAGCATGGATTCTCAGACCAAAAGCCTGAATTAATGAACAAATAAAACAGATCCTTGAATGTGCTTCAACCTACCCATTTACCAATTGAATAAGCAAATGACATATCATAATTACTTATCTGCTTTATGATTACCTGAGAACTGAGAAACCGAAGGGCAGAAATCTCAGCAAATGTTACACCTCCGACAAAGATGACAAGTACAAGGGAGCGCCTCCCATCAGCTACCCTGGGTTATATTAAGGCACGTGATGAAGTATGAGATACTAGTACACAACTGTTACAAAACTTTGCAGTAAATAATTTTGTAAAAGCAATGCAAATGGTGGAAGTTGCTTTTAGGCAGATTTGTTCACCATCATATTGAAGAAAAAAAAAATCTATATCACAAGCTAGACAAATTAGTATGGTTGTTTAGAATGCAGCTGCAAATGGCTTCTTATGAATCTCCAAGCTCAGAATCTAAACCAGGCATTCATGTGAAATAACCCAGCACAAGAATTCACTGGATCTCTTCAAATACAGCACTCATTCCAGAATCTTATATCTGACCAAAAATTAAATTCTAGATCTTATGGAAAAAGTTGGCACATACTTGTCTACATTGTTTGCCGCTCCCTGCAAAGTGTCAAATGATGCACTGTTTGAGAATCGACCCTGTAAAGTATGACAAGAAAAAAGACAGCTTAAATATGTAAATAAAACACAGGCACACAGAGAAAGAAAGTAATAGTAAGCCAAACAAGCAAACAAAAAAAAATCAAGAGAGAAATGAGCCTACTCTCTTTGTTTCTGAATGCGGTCCAGGTAACAGCTTCAGAATTTCTTCAATAGGACGCCTGAACCATACAAATTAACAAAAAATCATTTTGCAGCAATAAAAAACAACATTCATATGGATCAAAGCTAATGCAATATGAAAAGGAGTAAGGGGATAAACATGATGGGCCTTAAGCTGCCACAGGGTTTTTAACCATATTGCTCTCCTTTCTGTTCAAGCTTTCTTACACAGTTTAAAATCTATTGTGAAAACTTTACAAAAAGTAAACTAAGAGAAAACCCAACATTATATCACATCTTAGTCAAAAAAAAAAAAAAACATTATATCACATCAAGTCATCAACAATGGCAACCTCTATCTAACTCTAGTGAAAGATTCTGGTATAACAAAGTTCTCACTGGAATGAAGTCAACCATGTATAAATGGGTAACTCCACTTTAACAATTGAATTTTTAGATCCTACCTAATTCTGAGAAAATTGACTGCGTTATTAGAACTTTGAAACATACTAATATGAAGATTATTATCCACTTTGCACGGATACATGTGTAAAAGTTTACACTCATCACATTCAACTTGCTTAGATATGTAACATTATTGGACCCTTGTGCACAATTAAACAGAACAAGACAAAAAGTTAATAAAATTTCACCGTCTTCCATAGTTCCCCAAGAAAGAGATTACAATAAATGGCAAAGAGTTCCAGAATAATGAGAACTGTGGAGGTAAAAAAAAAAAAGAACAAACAAAACTAGCTTGCTGCATATTTTATCAGTCAACTAATTAAGCTCACCATCCAGATCGAACAGCATGCTGGACGAGGCGAATGCTAAGAGGTGCATATCCAGAAAAGGCATAGGCGATGTCATTGGGGCTGTGATGTAAGAAAATTTCCACAAAAGTTTGTCGATGAAGGATAGTGAAGTCCAATAAAATACTAAGCACTTACTTTTACAGCGTTTTTGTAACAAGTTAAAAAAGGAGATGTAGATTGACTTTTAAGGTGTCAATAAGATACCAAAATGTAATGTCAAATTGATCATTTTCTGTAGCTAAGAATATCAGTCACCACAATAATGATGAGAACCCTATAATGTTGACCACCAGTCTACCATATATAAGACAATAGGTCATGACTTATAAGCTCATGTGATCACACACCATTAATATGGTACCATCCAAAAAGACACTGCTAAGCATTAAGCATTAATTTTAAAAAAAAGTAGGTTCAAAGAGCACAATTACTTTGCAGTGTCAGTGTCTTCAACGACGAGTTGTAGTGCACGCTTAACTGTCAGCCAGTTGGATTTTGTCTCCTGCAGGATTCAGATGATCTATAAATGTTATTTTTTGTGTACACCAGTGACTAACTTATTCAAGTAAACTAGCAACTGCTTGTGTAAGGGTAAAACTAAAAAAAACCTGCTTTTTAAACAATCCAGCTTTCTCTAGATTTTTCAGTGTAACCATATGCTCAAATCCATAACTATGGAGTAGTTCCCTCCTAAACCAATACAAACATCATTTAACATCAAACATATAAAATCAAGGGAATTAGATTGGAATAAACAGGAATATAATACAATAACTTGCAGTTCTTGCCTCAAATAGTCAAAAGTCTTCTTAGGCAACCCAGAATTTGTGATGGAAAATAAGATGAGAAGACGTAGGACAGTTACAAGTGGCTCCTGCTTATGGATCAGTTCTTCAATGTATTCTAAGCATCTGCATATATCAATTTAGCAAACTTAGGCAATACATACCACAAGCGAGAAGAAATAAATATCAAAATGAATAGGTATAACCTCAAAGCAACTAAGATGGGATTGCTAAAGATATACAGTCAATTCAGAATTACAAGCTGCTGAAACCTCAATTGAGTTTCATGTAAGGTATAACATACATGTGGCACAGTAGATATTACATTTAACTCTTTATTGGCTTCTTATGTACAATTCATACATGACTCCTATGAATTCAATTCAGTTTTGAGTAAGGTTACAATCTTTATCAGTATGAGAGTGTTGCTCAGGCGATACTATGTTTAACTTGTTCAGGCGCACTTCCAATAATCAAGCTTTAAGAAGGTTTTTTTGGATATAACAAAGCAGGAAAATGAAAGTTATTTGTTACACTGGAACCTAATATGGTACTGGTCACTGGTCAGTACCTATAATTACATGGTTTCTTGCCTCCTAGTCTTTAAACAGCATTTAAAAAATTGAAATGAGAAGCATAATGTTCGAATAATAGCCAAAATACAGCTTACATGTCAAAACTCTGAGCCTCAATAATTGTGTGTTCCATGTCAAGTTGTCCAAGAAAAGACGACTTTGATGTAATTGTTGTCAGGTGCTGAGCAAGATTTATGTGCCTCTAAAGAAAAGTTTCCAGCAATCAGAAATTAAACTCTCTGGATGAACGCCAAAAAAAAAAATGAAATATTACTTACGGTCATTTCTGGCAACGAGTTCAGCTTTTTGACAAAATCCTTCAATTCAGAAACTGTTTGATTCTATAAGAATTATCATATAACACATCCATTAGAATGACTAGATCAGGGCAACAATATCAGGCTAATGAACAGAAAAAATGAGTTGACACTAACATCTCAAGATGGACAAGCGTCAGCTAGTAACATTTACTTACAGTTGAAGTCACATCAGTGTAGTCCTGCTTCATCGATGTTGCTTTTTGACGTAGAATCTGAAATCATACTGAAGGTAGCAATTAGGAAGTTGGAATCAAATGAAGAAAATAGTGCTTCTTCTTTTCTTAAAGCACTAGTTTGGAGGGACAAAAAAAAAACATACAAACAAAGAAATACTAGTTTAAACAGTGAATATAGATCAACCTGGACAACGACTTCAAAGTTGAGATCTCGTGTCTCTTTAAATAGCTTGTCACTGTAAGTAACAATACCCCAATAAGTGAACAGAAAAATTAAGGACAATGGGGAAAAAAAGGAAACAATTGAAACAATACAATTCAGAATAAATTTTCGGATGGTGCATGCATTTGAGACAATCAATTATAGAAGTACTAAAATGACTAAATGAGAGTATATAATAAGTTAATCACCTTGAATTAAGTGGAACTTTCATTTTCTTTCCCTCTTGTTGGCCACCCATGATGGATGCTTCAACCTCTACAGAACCATTGTTGATATGCAAAAACTGCATTTCAACCACATCAGGGATAGCATACAACTAACTCTGACTACCGAAAACTAGTTAAATCCTTTATTTTCCATTTAACAAATAAAATTTTCATAACAAATAAGAATAAGTTATATGCTTGCACTGCTTGAAGTTAAGTTGATTACAAATCCAGGTTTAGTTAATCAAAACAGTCCTCAACTCCTGATGTCAATATTTACTTTTAAGAAAAAAAAAGAAGACATTCCAATAACTTAGGTTATTCAAAAGACTTGCACTTGTTTTTTTTTCTCTTTTTTGACCATGCCAATTGAACTAGGCTTCTTACCTCATCCAAAAGCCCCTCGTACGTTAACTGAGTACACATGGGAGTAACCATGTCCACCTACATCCAATGAATAATCCAATTTAAACAAAAGCAACATAGGGTATGATTGCTTCATATTAAACACACACAGAGAGAGAGAGAGAGAGAGAGAGAGAGAGAGAGAGATTCACCTCCCGATCTAGTAGGATGATTGTATTTATCTCTGGAACAACCACCTGAAGTGACAAACAATACATAAGTAGAAAACTTTGAACTTTAGCTTTATATAATGTATAATTTACATATCTTATCTCTTATGACAAGATTTTTGTTTCATTTTAAATTTAAGATAGGAGTGCTCAAGTGATGGCTTAATTACATCTGGTGAATTGACCGGTTCCTCTGCTTGCATGCCGTTTAGAATGTCAGCAACACGTACTGATGCTTTTCCTTTTGCCCTCACATTTGGTATGACCCCAAAAGAAAACTGCAGACCAAATATACAAGGCATAAATTTTAAGTTACAACAACAAAGACAAGAGTGTATGTATAATATATGAATTCAATCATAATAATGACCTACTCCAATAACATCTACACTGGAACATGTTTTACATAACACACACACATATACTATATAATGTACATGATTCAAATAGACTAAACATGAAATAGCTGGAAAAAATAGTGTAATATACTTTCTACAACCTCGAGCTTGTGAATGGCTTTTGCGATATGCCAAAGTGAGCTTGTATCACCATCAACCAGGTACTCCTGCCATGCAAAAACACAAAAAGGAGAGGTGAATACATAAAAATCACATTGCACAGAAGAAATTTGAACATCTGAATCTCAGTTAATAGTACATAAAACATATCCCAAAATATAAATTAGACTTTTCCCTAATACCTTAGTAGAGAGATCAAGTTCAAATGACAGAACATCCTCATCCAATGGGACAGTGTATAGCTGGTACTCCCCTATTGTCAACAAGTTGTGAACTCTTTCCTCCTCCAGGATCTGAAGAACAAGTGACAGTTGTCATCATTCAACATTAAAATTCATGCACATACTTCCATCAAGCTCCAAACTTCTGCTAGTAAACTTTATTCGTAATAGCCAAGGCATGTGTCACCTTCTCACAGGCAACTGAACGGCGTGGGACGAAATAGAGAAAGTATTCTCTCTGTAATCCTTTAGAAGTATCATTGTGAATATGCGAGCTAATGTATTTCATCAAACTGAGCTGCGAGCGGACAAGGTAAACCACTTTGGAACAGTCAGTTTGAATCGCCTCAGCCGAAAGATGCCGCAGTTCAACTCCTTGTTCCTGCTCACAAGTATCAGTATAAGCAATCACAATCTTATTTCTTCGAAAACATAGAGTTTCCTACACTAGAGCTCTGCTCACATTAGCTCAACATAAACAATCACGCTGCCGACACGCATAATCACAACTCACAATGCAAGTTCATGATCACATTTTTAGCTTAATCCGCATGTAAAACACATCACAAGCTCCAATTCTCAATCGAAAACGAAACACAGTAACAGAATTACCTTGAGAATTGCAGTCTGGATGATCAACGAGATTGAGCCGCTGAGCTTCGGATCGATCACCAAGCATTTCTTCCCTCGAATCTACAGAATTTCCAGAACAAAATCATAAACAAAGAGAGAAAACCTTGAATTCGAAAACGGAATTGAATTGAAAACAAGGAGGCCAAGATCGCTCACATTCTTGAGGATGGTGACGAGTTCCTTCTGAGACTGTTCTCTACAGAATCAGAAAACGAAAGTTCTTAAAGAGAAATCTGAAATTGAGAGGATTGCTGTGAGAGTTAATGATGAGTGGCGGATTACCTGAGATGAGTGAGATTGAGAGGAGCATTGTCCAGATTGGGTATCTGAGCCATCGGAGAAGATGAGTCTCAGTTACAGTAGTCGCCTGAGTTCATCGGAGTTGGAGTCAGCCTGGAATGGTTTTGGTTTTGGCTCTTCTTTCATCAGTGCGGTCGGGTCGGATATGGACTCTTGAGTCGCTCCATGGGTCCTAGGTGAATACCCGATCAAAACTTAAGTGCAAATGTTTTTATTTTATTTTATTAAATCAAATAACTCAAATGCATCATCTTAGAGCATGTTCACTCGTTGTGTCAATAAGATAAGGTCACTGGGTCACTGGGTAAGTAAGTAAGTGCACTATTCACTGTCATATGTCATTTACTTCCACCCGTTGAGTCAGGGTCACTGGGTCAGTTACTTGGTGGCCTGGGTCTTCAATTTCCCTTGCCTGGGCCAGAAAGTTGACCCAAGAAGAGGCCTGAATCATTTACTATTCAAATGACCCAACACCGGTGAAAGTTGGAAATGTTAGTTTTCTCTTACCTGGGTCAAAAGGCTGAGCTGGTGCCATGGCAATATAGCACCGGTGGACTTGCTCTCACTGAAGGAAGACCGACTCTCTACACCATTCAGAAGACTTGGGCTAAAAAAATCAAAGGTAAACATATTCTATTTTTGCTCTTTTGTTTATCTTACTATGCTTATGTGATGTGTATTAGCCGTGTTAGTGATCTTTAATTAAATTCGATCTTAGGTTCTGCATCAGTTCTGCATATTGACAAAGTTGGATAAGTTATGGGTTGTTTTTATGTTTCACTGCGCACTTTAGAACTGATATAACTCTTACAACTCAAATACTATGTACAATGGTCCAAGTGGGAGATTGTTGGAAAACAATATTGGACTTTGTATTTATCCTTGTCTTAATGAAATAGTTTTTAATTAACTTGGGAATAGAAACATAAATGTAAAACTCTATCTTGTTATCTAATGAGGTATATATCTCTTATTAGAAGTTGAAGACTTATTAGTCGATTGACCTGATTGACATTGAGTTTGAGATAAATATTGAGGCTTGTATTTGATAAACATGAAGTGAAACTTGGATTTTTTATGGGAAGGGCACAAGTAGTTTTTATAGGCCTTTTTATATATCAGTAGAATGTCCATGTGTTAACTACGTTATTTAATTGAGACTAAACAGTCTCATTCTGTTAGAAATAAGTAGTATAGCATAGAAGATATTATGTTTGTGTATTTGTAGGGCGTGTCGTTGTTGCTAATGTGTTGCATCTGCTATCCTACTGACGAGGATGACAACCATCAATAGTATCCCATTTGATGCTTGTCCTTATGGTAATACCTGAGTGCAACTAGAAAAAGCCTTGGTTATTGGTTTAGTAATTCTGCTGTATTGTGTTTATGTGTATTGTAGATAGATCCTAATCTTAAGTTATGTTATGCAATTCAGATTCAGATGCCTTAAGCCAAGACAGGATCATATCTTGATGAAGAGCTAGAGCCTCATTAGTTATGTTAACAATCAAGCTCCTCATTTTGTCCACCTTGAGCCAAGACAGGATCATATCTTGATGAAGAGCTAGAGCCCGGACCTTCAGTTTTTTTTTTGGTCAAGAATGTTTCCCGGACCTTCAGTTAAAGCTAACATACTCTTAACACCGAAGCTTCTCTTATTTACCTTCTTCCAACCAATTGGTCATCCCACTTTCCTCTTCTTAGCTGGAGAAATGGTGAGAATATTGTTCGAGTGAGGTAACACAAGCTCAATAAGACTTTACGTCCCTCCCTTCAAACAAACAAACAAACAAAAAAAACTTAAGTTTGCACATACTGCACAATGTACCGGCATAAGAATGCTTGCTTCTTTCCATCTCACGACGTGAAAAGTCCCGGTCTTTTCCGAGCCACCACCTTTGAGAAACCTTCTCCGCCGGCGTCTGTGACGCAGTGTTTTGATAAAATCACCTCCCACCGCAAATACTAGGATTTCGTCACATTTCAGACCCGGTTGAAAAGGATGAAAGTGTCGCGCTTTGACCAACACCCCCCAGAAGACCAGGACACATCATCATCATCATCTCTCTCTTACTACAACTAACTTTCCATCCAAATCCCCGTGAGACCGATTCCCAACGCAACCTTCTTCCTTTTTTTACTCTCTTCCTTCTCCAATAACCACATTCCCACCTCTCTCTCTCTCTAATTCATGGCAACCGCCACGCGCCTACGGAGTCTCGGAGCCGCCGCGGCGATTGCGGCCGCGGCCAGCGGCGCCTACCTCATCCAACCGTCTATCACGGCCGCGGACCGCGGCCGTGCAAACCTGGTCGCTGAGGTTCGGCAGAGGATCAGCGACCGGAACGCCTCTGTGCCGCCGAGGGCGGCGCAGGAGTCGGCTCTGATCTCCGCCGGCGCCGGAAACCCGCTCGACATTCTTGTTATCGGCGGCGGTGCCACCGGCGCTGGCGTCGCGCTTGATGCTGCTACCAGAGGCCTGAAAGTTGGCCTTGTTGAGAGGGAGGACTTCTCTTCTGGAACTTCGTCCAGGTCCACCAAGCTTCTTCATGGAGGTAAGTAAGTTTGTATACTTGTTCAATTATACATGTAGTTGCATTTGCAGACTTGTATGTACATACGTATACGTATGATGCTGAAGTTTGAGCTTATGAGTTACATTGACATTGATATGTTTATTCGATAATACTATGGGGATTTGTATCACTCTCTTGTTGGTTTTGAGGTGGCTTCTATCTTAATTTGGTTATTTAATTAGGTGTTCGCTATTTGGAGAAAGCTATTTTTAATCTAGACTATGGCCAGCTGAAGTTGGTGTTCCATGCGCTCGAGGAGCGTAAACAGGTCATTGACAATGCGCCGCACCTGTGCCATGCTCTGCCGTGCATGACGCCATGTTTTGGCTGGTTTGATGTGGTGTATTACTGGGCGGGGTTGAAAATGTATGATCTTGTGGCAGGATTCCGCCTGCTACATGTGTCGAGATATTACTCTGCACAGGAGTCTGTTGAGCTGTTTCCTACACTGTTAAGGAATGGTAAAGATAAAAGCTTGAAGGGCACTGTGGTGTATTATGATGGGCAGATGAATGATTCTCGTCTTAATGTTGGATTGGCCTGCACTGCTGCTATAGCTGGTGCAGCAGTGCTTAATCATGCGGAAGTGATTGGTTTTCTGAAGGATAAGAAAAGCAATCGGACAATCGGTGTGAGAATCCGAGACAACTTGACAGGTACAATGAGCTCACACTTTCACAAGTGTCATATTAAGTGATTATCTTGGATTGTGATTATATAACAATGAGAGTGAAAGAATTGATTCAACATTGGCAATGTTGTTGATAGAAATCTTCATGGAACAACTTTGGCAATGTTGATCAATTCCATAACGAGTACCCTTTTACCCACTCCAGCTCCCCCAAAAAGTCCAATTTTTTCTCCATGACGATAGGGGGCTAGAAGATCTATAACCTTACTTCGTGTTTCTAAATGGATATTGTCAACAAAGGATAATCTATAAATGATGATTTAATAGTTCATTTTGAATGTTGTGATTTACTGTGTTTCTCATCTTACCAGGAGAAGAGTTTGAGACATATGCAAAAGTTGTTGTCAATGCTGCTGGACCGTTTTGTGATTCTGTAAGGAAGTTGACTGATAAAGATGTAAAACCTATGATATGTCCAAGTAGTGGTGTGCACATTATACTTCCTGATTATTATTCTCCCGAGGGTATGGGATTGATTGTCCCTAAAACTAAAGATGGTCGTGTTGTCTTCATGCTGCCATGGTTGGGACGAACAGTTGCTGGCACCACAGATTCTAACACAGAGATTACTCTGCTTCCTGAACCACATGAGGATGAGATTCAATTCATACTGGATGCCATTTCTGATTACCTTAATGTCAAGGTATGTGGTTTTGAAGTTATATATGTGTCTCATTGTGCGGGAATCTTACTTGTGTTGATAATTGATATCTGAACCCAAGCATTTAAGAGACATTTAGTGCTGTGATTCACTCTAGGTTGTCTTTCTTTTCCTTTACTGCTGCTTGGAAAATATAGGTACGGCGTACTGATGTTCTCTCTGCGTGGAGTGGTATTCGCCCATTAGCAACAGATCCATCTGCGAAAAACACCGAGAGTATCTCTAGAGATCACGTTGTATGTGAAGATTATCCTGGACTTGTCACAATCACCGGTGGGAAGTGGACTACATACCGTGGGTAAGCCTATTCAGTTAATGAGTTAAAACTTAGATTATTCAGTTTATCAAATTCTCCTTCGTGAATCTTAGATCATTCAGTTATGGTGGTTTGTTTCCATTTTAGTCTCGGCAACCACTATCAATTAATTGCGCAGGTTTCTTTATTTGCCCTGCCCTTTTTGCTGCTGCATTACTGAATAATATACAAGAGGCACCATAATAAGTCCCTTGACCTTGGGTTACACTTGAACCACTAGAGCCTGTTTGAACATAACTAAGACCTCCTTGCCATTGGTTACTATAGGAACCACCACCTTGTGAATTTGATGGAGAGACCTTGCATGAGGCATGGGAGAGATTCAAGAACATTGACCTTTTCTCAACATTTTAATATATGACTTCTATCCTTGACATTCTCGTAACTTTCTATATGTGCATTCCTATGTTTCTGCCATAATATGTTGCTGACTAGAAAAATTTCAGCATGGCAGAAGATGCAGTTAATGCAGCTATAAAGTCGGGAAAGCTGACTCCACAAAGTGGATGTGTAACCTCAAACCTACCTATTGTCGGTGGAGATGGATGGGACCCTGCATCTTTCACCGTTATTGCTCAACAATATACGCGTATGAAGAAGAGTCATGGTAAAGTTGTTCCTGGAGTAATGGACACTGCAGCAGCAAAGCATCTGTCCCATGCGTATGGTACTTTTGCTGAACGGGTTGCTGCCATTGCTCAGGTTGGATTTTCTTTGCTCCTCCAAGGTTCATTTTGTTGAATGTATCAGGCTGGCAACAATCTTCGTAGCAGTCAATATATTATTTATCATGTGCTTTTGATGTTAATATTTACTTATAGATTAATCTTTTAAAATTTAGAATGAAAACTTGGGGAAGCGACTTGCGCATGGGTATCCTTATCTAGAGGCGGAAGTTGCTTACTGTGCACGAAATGAGTATTGTGAATCAGCCATTGATTTCATTGCTCGGAGATCTCGGCTTGCTTTCCTTGATACTGATGCGGCAGGCAGGGCATTGCCACGCGTAATTGCAATATTGGCAACTGAACACAATTGGGACAATTCAAGACAGAAGCAAGAGTTAGAAGCAGCCAGGAAATTCTTGGAAACGTTCAAATCTTCAAAAAATGCAAAGTTTCATGATGGGAAGCACAATGAGTAGTCAGGTAAATTGAATGTTTCTTTGACAGTTAATCTCTCTTAGTTCAAATTAACCTAGTGCAATGATTCTCATTCCCACTTGTCTCTGCTTTTAGGTTTGTGAATTCAATTTTTGCGGATACATCAACTGACAGCAATTTGTCAACTAATTATGGCGCAATGAAGTTTAAAATTGCCTCTTTCTCCCCATTTCTTGAAGTTACTCAGCCGAGCAGAAGAGCCGGTATGCCACACACAGCATTTGGTTATAGTTTACAAATAGCTTTAGAAATTTTACTTTTGCTTGTATTGTAGACTTAGGGTCATTCACCAAAATAATTCTAGACTATCATCTCTCCTCCTCCAGAGTTGGTGTTAGCAATTGGTGCTAATAAGATGTACTATTGGGTTTTTCCAAACTAAGATTATAATGTTGGGAAAAGAAGAAAAGAAATCCCATATTATTTGTCTTTCAGTTATGGTTTGTAATGGTGAACCAGAAGGATCAAATAAAGTGGTTTCTTTGGTTCTTATATCAGAACACTGCATTACGCTACATGACTACATACCTAGAGTTTTGAAGACCAATCATGAACACTACTGTACTTGATACGTTGATGTATCAAAAGATCACATGAGCTGTTCTACTTCACGAGTTACACAACGCTTTCTCATCCATATCTCCAGTTATTGCTTAATGTTTGATTCTAGGATAGTTACAGCGGTGGCTTTTCGTGCTCCACAACTAGTTTGATGGTTTTTGCTTTGCAACTTTTGGAGGTCTACATCAGTGGCTTAAGCAATTTGTAGCTCTAACTCCTCCTAAAGATGCTTGTACCTCTTAGACCATTTCTATCTCTACTTTCTAACTTAGTGTTAAGCTGAGGAAGTAAAGAGCGTTGGCTGAAGAAATGAGATTGGTTCGACTAGCATCTGAATTAGTAGCATAAATCTCCCTAGATAAGAAAATCACGACAAACTAGTATTATGTGACCAAAAGAAATTCGAGATGGAACAAGAGAGTGAAGAAACACACACGAAAAATATTGCTTATTTTAAAATTCGCAAAACGAGATTTCAGATATCTATATCATCTTATGAACTAGGGGTGGATCTGTGGAAACAATTTTTTTTTTTTGTAAAATAAAGACACTCAAAAATTAGGAAAATTAGTTTACTTTTTTTTTAAATAAATACAAATAAATATTGAAAGAATTGAAATTTGTTTAGTCCTCGATCTTGTTTGATAGTTTGAAATTGACATATGTTTAGTTCTTATGGTTTCATTTTAATCTAATTATCTTTAAAGTCACGATTTTCTTTCTAAATGATTATTTTATCAATTTTCTCTGATAAAATACTGATTTGTTTGTTAAAAACATTAAAATTTTTAACGATCACTTAGCTTAACTTAAAAAATTGACAAAATGATTATTTAAAAGACAAATCCAAACACATTCAGATTATACAGTATTTAACCCGTATTGAAATCCCAAAATCATATCCATAAAACCTCAACTGAAAACCAAAACCCCTCTCAAACCAAGAAATGGGTGCTTCAGTAGTAGCACTAGCGTCACTCCCTTCTTCACTCTTCTTCAAACGCTCCCTCTCCCTCACACCATTCCGCACCCTCCCCCGACCCGAACTCCCTCCCCGCCTCCTCCTCCTCCTCCGGCCAGCAGCTCTTCATCCCCTGGATCGTCCGCGGCGAAGATGGCAAGCTCAAGCTCCAGTCGCACCCTCCCGCGCGTCTCCTCCACGAGATGGCCCAAGCCGACGCCAAGAACAAGTCCAAGAAGAAGAAAGACACCGCCCAGAAGCAGCAGCGCGTGCTCACCGCCGAGCGCAAGCATTCCAAGGCCGCGCGGAGGTTTTACAATGAGAACTTCCGCGAGTCGCAGCGCCTCAGCAAGGTCCTCGCGGCCGCAGGAGGTGAGAGTTTGTCTCAATAATCAAATCTTAGTCTTTCGGAAATTGAAATTAGGAATTTGAATTCAAATTTGATCAATTGGTTAAGTGGCGTCGCGGCGGACCAGTGAGCAGCTTATATTTGATGGGAAGGTGACTGTGAATGGTTCTGTATGCAACACTCCTCAGGTAAGCTTCTGTTTACTACAGTGGGATAAGTTGAGACTCAGTACATATAGTTTACTGTAGGAGTAACTGTTTGGTTTGTCTGTAGACTCCGGTTGATCCTGGGAGGGATATTATTTATGTCAATGGGAATCGGCTTCCTAAGAAACTGCCTCCCAAGGTTTATCTTGCCTCAACAAGCCAAAAGGGTATGCAATGCTGGTTTTGTTTGTGAGGCTGTTGATATTTGCTATGGAAGTGTTTGAGTTATTGATGCGTTTAAGTATGATAGGTACATTTGCGCTGCTGGGGAGAAGAAATCTGTCTTAAGTCTGTTTGATGATTACTTAAAGAGTTGGGTATGTTAAGGCTTACAATTTCACGCATATTGTGTAGTTTTTCATCAGATATGTGTTCTGGTGCGTACATCCTATATAAGCAATTTGAAATTAAAGGATAACTTTTAGGATTTTTGATTTAGAATCATGTTTTAATAGCATTCATTTTGTTAGTTACTTGACTTATAGGTTTGTATTTTCAGGATAAGAGAAACCCAGGAACACCCAGACCACGACTATTTACAGTCGGCCGTCTTGATGTTGCCACTACTGGGTTGATTGTTGTGACCAATGATGGTAGTGTACATTGCCTATAATGAGTCGACATAGCATAGAATAGAATAAACAGATATATAATGTCAAATCTTATCTAATATGTTTTCAGGAGATTTTGCTCAAAGTATATCACATCCTTCAGCAAACTTGACAAAGGAGTAAGTCTACATCTTTCTGTTGTTCACTTCGTACTTTCTTTTGTGTGTGAATTTACGTTGAATGTGTTACAATTGTGTGAGAAACTGAGGGAGTTGATTCAAAACTTTGGGAAAATGTACCTGGAAGGCTATAATGTACTTATCATCTGTTTATTCTTCCTTTTTAATATGTTATTGGGTACTAGTCTTTTCATGGAATATGAATCCTGATGACTTCTTCCTTCACACTAACTGTAGATACATTGCCGTAATAGAAGGTTCTGTTAGTAAGAAAAGCCTGATAGCCATCAGTGAGGGAACAGTCATTGATGGTGTCCATTGTACCCCAGATTCTGTGGAATTACTACCACAACAGCCAGAAATGTCAAGATCCCGTTTGCGTATTGTGGTACTGACTCTCTCTCTCATGTGACTTTTGTTTCTCATATCATCTACATGTACTGTAATTCTTATGACTATTATGGAAGTAGTATCATTTGTGGATTGTGGACAGAAGTAGCTATTGAACACATGAATGCATGCAATGTCACCTTTGTAATGGCCATCATTTTGTCAAATTGGACTCATGCAGGTTCATGAAGGGAGGAACCATGAAGTACGAGAACTTGTTAAAAAGGCTGGACTTGAGGTTAGATTCGTTTATTGATAGGAGTGTTTTGTTCAATGAAAGATTAATTTTGTATTGGTTCAGTTCATTTCTACCAATTTTTGTCCTTGTTCAATCCAATTATGAAGAAAAATGGAGGCTTGATGACCCTTTAAAGTTTGGCTTGTGTAAAAATCTATTTCAATATTCAAGAAATTTTGTTGTTGTAAAGGATTGTAATCTCTTTAGGGCAAAAGACATATGCTTCCTTGTTAATATCTATTTCACTTATCTTTTTGAATGTTTTAATTCATCATAGCCCAGCTACCAGAGAGTTACAGTTTGTACATGGTATGATCTAGATATCTCTGTGGTTTTATTAATATGTTCATACTCTGGCCATTCCCGTTTTGTGGGAAGCCGACCAATGAACCATGTAGACAGATTAAGTATTTTTGTTTTACTAATGAGTGCAATTACAAATCACACTAGAAATGTATATGTGACATTTCATGAGATTTTCAAAATTAATGTTTTAATGGGAACATTTTGGGTTCTGCTTGTCTTGCTTAGTATTGTTTCTTCTTGTTCCAGATACACTCATTAAAACGTGTACGCATTGGCGGTTTCAGACTTCCAACAAACCTCGGGTAATCGTCTATATTCACATCGGTAGGAACTGTATAGTACTAGGGTGAAATAATGGATTTCAAAATTATGTGTCCTGCACTGTTTCAGTCTGATTGGTATTATAACATCTGATGCTGCTTTAAGTTGTACAAGGAGATCATGCATCTGCAACCCTTTTAAGTTTCTTGCTAATTGTCTTCTTATTTTCAGGCTTGGCACGCACATGGAATTAAGACAAGGTGATCTTTCTGCCTTGGGTTGGAAAACTAAGAAAGTTGCTGCGACTGCTGGAAGGTAGCATTTATCTTAGCTCTCCCCTAGGTTGATACATCTAGACAGTGTTAAAAACTTCACCAGTCACTTGTCAGTCAGAGCTATTGAATCGGGTCCCCATTCCCCTTTGTTTGGGGGCAATATTTTGCTATTGATAAAGTAGTCTGGGGTTCACATCCAAAACCAATTGGCAATGGATGGAGTGGCCCAAACCCTTATAAACCATAGGCAAGGTCCCATTTTTCCCAATGTGGGATATATCTCAACACGCCCCCGCACGTGTGGCGAATCTTCAAGCCTAACACGTGGACAACATTTTGGGTTGACGTGGAGTTCGTGTGGCCTTTAAGGCTTCACACGTGGACGTGGGTAACCCGCTCTGATACCATGATAAAGTAGTATGGGGTTCACATCCAAAACCAATTGGCAATGGATGGAGTGGCCCAAACCTTTATAAACCACAGGCAAGGTCCCATTTTTCCCAATGTGGGATATATCTCAACAGCTATGCTGGTCGGAAATTTTGCTATGGGTGGAAGTTTTCCCATGGCCGATGGTTAATTACGAGTGACACTTGTAGCAAGTTTTGAGCTGATGTTATTGACCTCTGAAGTGCAAGAGTTGCTGGGCTGCATAGTCATCTGTATCTGTATATTGCACATGATATAGTAACAAAATGCTTGTTTTGCCGTTCATAAGCCGTTTACCAGAGATCCAACAAAACAACTAATCACTTCCGCATTGGAAGATGATCTGCTCTTACTAGTCAAGTATCATTCCTGTCATTAGTTGGAGTTCTTTGATTTACTCTTTTTTTTTTTTTTTTTAATCTAAGCATAGGAAAAGAACAAGAACAACAGCGTACATACGTGTCGTCTCATTCCAGCTTGGTGATGTTGTACATTGCCGGCCAAATAAAAACAACAAAACAAATCCAACTCATTCAAGTACTCAACCATGACAGTGCTCATGTAGATTAATCTCTGCTAATCAAATGGGTAAATGGGAAGAACAGAAGAGAGCACTATTTGTTTGAGAAGCTATAAAGTATCGGGTTACACCAATGCATGTTCATGATGCAAAATAATGAAATGAGACTGTTGTTCTCAAACAGAAGAAGTGATTTGACTGGATTTGAAGGAGTCAGCTTTTCACGAGTATAACGTTTCAGAACACTGGTTTTGGGGCGGCAGCAAAGCTTTTTGTGATGACTTACCAAATTGTACAAAACAAAATTGACAGCACAAAGACAACACAAAGACTTGGACAAATTATATTTTTGATGAAAGACTCGTTCCTAATTTAGTTCTAACTCAATTCTCGATCATATATCATCTTAAACTTTAAAAGATTTGAGAAATACAAAGTTCCATCTACCTTATAGTTTAGACTATAGAGTATAGACATTCATTTCTTATGTAACAAGTATTCGTTTTCAAAATTACGTATTTACGTAGACTTATTTAGTCTTACCACATCTCCACAGCTCGCAGATTGCGATTAACGTCTCTTCCTCCCCTATAGTCTTCTCATACTAGGGTGAGAGATCAAAATGCATCTCTTAACAGCATGTCAAACATAGAAGTGTGACTGTTGTATATGACCTCCATTCATTTCTTTCGCTACAGAGGCAAAAGAAACACAAACATGTGCTCCACCCTAGAGGGTCGCTTCTGCAATCCTCCCTAGATCTCCAGAAAGATTGTCCTAACATGTGATCAGTTCATCTTGAGGAACCGACATGGACGACACAGCTAGCTATTACCCCTATTATACAACACAACAGAAAGCTCTACATCACAGTCCCATTCACGTTCTTTTTTATTTATGGTAATAATGACATCGGAAAGGTAAAAGAAAGTTGTTTTACAGCATTCATTACGTTGAAAAAGAAAAAAGAGAAAAAAGTAAACTGATTTCAATAATAACGGCCGTCTGTCTCTCCCTCAAAAAATCCAAACGCGGGAACCAGAAACCTCTCTCTTCACTTCCTTCGGTACAGACCATTTTATTAATCCTCTCTCTCTCTCCAATCGTGCCGGCCTCAATCTCTCTCTCTCTCTTCGCCTGAAATTCTCCGCATCCGGATTCACCGAAACCGATGGCTTCTTCGTCGCTGAGATCTTCGCAACCGGCATCGTCCAACGGCGGAGGAGTCGGAAGGTCCGAGAGGCAGCAACGCCAAACGACGTCGTCGTCCGTCCGCTCCAAGCAGGCGCAGCCGTCTGCGACTTCACGGCGCTCCGTCACTCCTACCTCTCGGCTCCCTAACTCCAATTCCGAGCTCCAGCAAGGTTGATTTTGGTGGAGATTTTGAAATAATTTGGGAGCTTTTTTTTTTTTAGTTTTGAGATTTTGTTTTGTTTGATACAGATGCTGGAAGAGTGAGGGTCGCTGTTAGACTTCGGCCGAGAAATGATGAGGATCGAGTTTCCGATTCGGATTACGGCGACAGTGTTGAGGTCCAGCCTGAGGTGATCGTTCGACTCTGATATTTTGTGAATTTTGATTGCTGAAAACAAAAAAATTGAAGCATTTTTGGCAAGAAATTTACATTATTTTTTGTTTTTGAGTAGTTGAAGCGGTTGAAGTTGAGGAAAAACAATTGGATGTCAGAGTCTTATAGATTTGATGAGATTTTTACCGAGACTGCCTCCCAGAACCGTGTTTACCAAGTGGTAGCAAAGCCTGTAGTTGAGGTAAATTCTCGATTTTTTTGTTTGTTTCTGTTGCGATTCTGGTTCATGTATGAATGTTTGGATGTCATTTTAGTTATGTACATTGGCTTTGTAGAGTGTATTGAATGGATATAATGGGACGGTCATGGCTTATGGTCAAACGGGTACTGGGAAGACTTACACACTCGGCAGGATGGGTTGTGATGATGCATCGGAGCGTGGTATAATGGTCAGAGCTTTGGAGGATATTATTTCGAGTACGGCTCCGGAGTCTGATACTGTGGAAGTTTCATACTTGCAGGTGGGGTTAGTCTATGACTATGTTTTAGCCTTGTTATAACTTTTATTTTTGCGTTTCTTGCTTGTTCTGATGGTCAACTTACTTGGTGTTCAAACGTGTCATTGCTCAAAGTTGTAGACTTTAATCTTCAAAGGTTACATATTCTATTGCGGAATGGTTTTCTTCATACCCCTTGTTAAACTTTAATTCACAATGTTTTGTTTCTTGACTCGCAATGCTGGTTTGCCAAAGGTACGAAATGAAAGAGAAACACTGCAAGTCTTTTAAACATTATTGGAATTTATGGTAATCCTGGAGATGATGAGTTGAAAGTGTATTTGTGTTACTATTATGCTGGATTATTGCTCTTTTCATTAAGGTCTGTTTTGTTGCTCCAGCTGTACATGGAATCTATACAAGATTTGCTTGCACCAGAAAAAACTAATATTCTCATTCATGAGGACCCCAAGACCGGTGAGGTCTCACTTCCTGGTGCTTCAGTAGTAAGAATCAAAGACCTTGATCATTTCTTACAACTTCTGCAAATTGGTGAGGCAAACCGGCATGCGGCCAACACAAATCTAAACACGGAATCTTCTCGTAGTCATGCCATTCTCATGGTGGGTCTGTTGTGGGATTTGAATTTATTGATTAATGTTTGTTTTCATGTTTGTAGATATTTCACATTTTGCACAATAATGTTCTGAAGTCATTCATCTATTTAATTGTGTATTTTTACAGGTATTTATTCGTAGATCTGTGGAAGAAAAATCTACAGATGAGATCATTTCTCAGGAGAAAGCCTTGAGAAACAGCTTACCTATAATACGAAGAAGCAAGTTGCTCATTGTTGATCTTGCTGGATCCGAAAGAGTTGATAAATCAGGTGCGTCCTTGACACTGCACACCTGTACTAATACTTTAAGATTGCATGTCCACCAGACCACCACTCGTTTCTCCCCATTGATTATAGATGATTGTCATTTTTTTTTTCTGCTTCTTTGTTATAATCCTTTGTATTTGAACTTGAGATGTTGCTGTTCTAGATTCTTCAGTATCTTGTCTTTGTGACCGTAATCTATATATTAACTAAATTCTAGGAATGATCATAACATTTATCATTCTTAATTATAATATGCAGTTGTCAGTTTGAAGATTTTGATATGCTGTGTTGGTTTGATGGCATTAATATCCCTGCTTCTCATGAATAATTTCCCATGTTGCAGGCAGTGGGGGCCACTTGCTGGAGGAGGCTAAATTTATTAATCTTTCACTGACTTCCCTTGGGAAATGTATAAATGCATTGGCGGAAAACAGTCCACATATCCCAACCAGAGATTCCAAGCTTACAAGGTTGCTACGTGATTCATTTGGAGGTTGTCCCAATATATTTATATTCTTCTCCATATTTTTAATATCCAAGTATGCTGTAGAAGTTGGAATATTGCATCTCTTAGACTTGGTTTCATTTGATATGTATTTGGCTTCAGTAGACTTCATGCAAAACTTTTCCATTTCTCATGAAACACCAGTGATGGGATAACATATTTTTTCATGGTAGGCTTATAGATATATAGTCTGTATTTGCTTCAATGTTGTGCTCTTTTTATCTAGATCTTTATCTTATCGAAATTGCATTCTTATAATCGACCAAACAGGTACAGCGAGGACATCACTTATAATAACGATAGGACCATCAGCACGGCACTATGCAGAGACCAGTAGCACAGTAATGTTTGGACAACGGGTAAGCCATATTGGAAACTGTACCTGCTCTTTCCTCTCTGTCTCTGTCTCTCTCTCTCTTTCTTTTTGTATGGATTTTTCAGTTTCTATAATTGTACAAAAAAGAGGATTCATATATTTGATGAAACTAGTTTGCATTGACTAATGAGTATATGTTTGTTATCAATAAGCGTTGGCAAGTAATATGCATCATTATCTTCTTAGATTTTCTTGATGGTATAGTTTCTTTCCTATTGGTGCAGAGTGGATCTTGTGGCGTAATGTGAGTTTAAAATGTTAGAACTTAAATAAGCAGCGCCTCCACTTTAGTCACTGGCTTGATCAAACAAGTCGAGGCCATTTTGTAGTGCTAAACTCCTGATAAATATTGTCAATGATAACCTGCTCAATTAGTTGGTGTTGTCTGGGTTTAAGAACAGTTACCACTTTGTCCAGGAGTAAGCACAGTAAGCTAGAAATTTTCAAGTAAAGAAGAGAGACAAGGGAGGGATAATAGCAGGTGAGAATCAAGGGAAATGCGGCTTTCAATTCTTAAACTAGTTAGCTTTAAATTTAATGCAGTGGCTTTCTTAAAGACTATACCAAGGATATAAGCAACTGGGATGAAAAGAAAAAACTAAAATTTAAGGAAAATTTATGTTAACTTTCACTTATGTCTGAACTGAGTTGCCATGTCAATCAAGGGAGCGTCATCAAGTATCTATTTTGGTTTATTTCTTTTAACATTCCAATTGCTAATGCGATTTTGTTAGTTAGCTCAATGATGTTGATGGTTATACAATTAAATGTTTCTTCTTTTTTGTAGGCAATGAAAATAGTAAACACGGTAAAACTTAAAGAAGAATTTGATTATGAAAGCCAATGTCGGAAGCTTGAGAACCAAATAGACAATCTCACCGCAGAATTTGAACGGCAACTGAAGTTGAGGGACAGTAAGAAATATGAATTGGAAAGACAGCTGACAAAGTTTCAGCATTCTTTTGCTGAGGCCAAAGAAAATCTGATCACAAGGTCTGAGGTAGCTTGTCTGTCTTATAAACTGTTTATAATTTGGTTCATGAGATGGTAGTCTTCAGATGAGGGTTGTGTGATTCTATACAAGTCAAATTTGAGCCGGTTGGCCCATCAATTTTTAATAGTTTTTCTTTTATTTTAGTTTTTTTTTTAAATCTTCTTTCGATACCTTTTTCATGCGTGCAGTTTTTAGAGAAGGAAAATACTCATTTAGAGCTAGAGATGAAAGATCTTTTATATGAACTGAACAATCAGAAAGAACACCATGATATAATGCATGGTAAGGTGGCACAGCTTGAAATGAGTTTAGAACAGGGCAAGGTATTTCCTTTATTAAGATTCTAAACTTTTGACCTTTATTCCCTGAATCTTGTATCAAATACTTTGACCTTTATGAGCCGAAGATTAATGTTTATTTTCTGACTGTTAGTAGCAACACCAGGTTGAAAGTTCTACGTACCAGAAAATACTAGCTGATACCACTCAGATGTATGAAGAGAAAATAGCAAAGTTGATGAAGCAGCTTGAAGATGAGCATAATCGCTCTGGAAGCAAAGAGGATCAGTTAGATGCCATGAGGAAGCTTCTGACTGACAGTCAGAAGACTGTTCAGGTAACATATTTAGTATTTATAAAAGGAAAGTGCGTGTGTGCTATGTTTTCTATTTTTAATGCAACATTCTTAAGATATGATTTCTTCTAATGTATACTTATTCAAATAAAAGATTTCATGTTTCATCTATAATATTTCAATCTTCAAGCTTTTCCGACTGTAATTTTTGTTTCTTCTGTAGCGACATGAGATGGAACACTCTACGTATCAAAAGGCACTTGCTGACACAACTCAGATGTATGAGAGGAAAATAGCCGAGCTAATGGAGCAATTGGAAGATGAGTGTTCCCGTTTTGAAGATTTAAATGAACAATTTAATTTGGCGAAGAAGCTATGTCATCAACAAAGTTCACTGAAGGTTAGATTTATCCTTGAAACTTAATGAAGGAGCCCATTAATATGCCATGGATTTTGACCAGTGCAATGTGCTTCTGGTGGCATTTAACTTTTCTTCTCTCTCCTTCTGGACTTAGATTCAATCTCCCTTGGATACTCAGGTTTCCCTCATACATTTTAAGAATGTCAAAGTTCATTGTATACATCATTTTTTTTTTAACTAAAGCGTGGCTACAATTTTTTTTTTGTTTACTCCGTTTAACTTTTAGGTTTATGGATCCATATGCTTATCGTTTTCAGTTCTTTAACTGTAGTTTTATTTTCAAGCCTCTGTGAAGTCTTTTAATGAATATCAATCACAAGTGAAATAAGCATGCTTCTGTTTTCCTGATTTAAAGCTGTTTCAGTAAACAAAAGTTTTCCGTGCATTCAGGACTTGATTGAATTTACATTTCTTTGCAACTTCTTTCAGTACCAAGGAATATGTTTTTAAATAGTTTATTTTGTATTAATACTTGAACTGAACTAGGAAAGAATTTATACAGCTGCCGTCGGGCTGTTTAGCTACTGCTGATAATCATCTAAATGGTCTGAAAATGATTATATATTGACTGTTATTTGGTTGTCAGAATTTCCAATATATTGATATATGTATCTGTTCTCTTTTTCCTTTTCTTTGTTTCTTTTTTCTTAATCAGGGGAAGAAGGAGATTGATGAACTAAAAGTGAAGTTACAAGACATGAATCAGCTGCACGAATTAACTCTGAACGAGTTTCAGTCCTTGAAATCAGACTATTCTGATCTATCAGCAGAGAAGGTATGGTTAACATATGGAATGCAATTAGTATAGTTTTAAATTCCTTTTCCTCCTTCAAAGCAAAAAGTTTAGTCTAAGATCAAAAGAGTTTGGTTTTCAGTTCAAGTTAAAGATACCAAGTGATTCATTAAATATTAACTGTTCAGGCTAGACTAGATGAAGAACTTCAAGATGTAAAGCAAAGACTTCTAGCGGAAGAGAAGAAGTGGAAAACTTTAGAGAATGAGCTGGTCATGCGTAAGAAGGATGTACCAGAGAAAGAAGATGATTTTGAGGTAAGTTTATGCATTTTCAAATAATGTGTTCATCATTACTATATGTGCTCTTAATTCACAACATTCCAGGACAAGAAATCATATATGAAGGAAAATATATATAAAGGATCTTCTACTTTGGGGAACCCAATGGGTTTACACAATTCAAATCCATCAAGGGAGTCGCTATCTAGCCATAGGGAGACACCTTCTAGTCAGAGAGCCACAATTGCAAAAATATGTGAAGAAGGCAAGTTTTCATATATACTAAACTACTAAAGCCAACAAAATGTCTGGACTGCAGACCTTTCTTTATCTATTCCATTTTGGTTGCTGAGATATTCCGCTGACAAGTTACTTTTCTCCATACCTTCAGTTGGGCTTCAGAAGATCGTACAACTGATGACATCTGAAGATCTAGATGTCCAAACCCATGCTGTGAAGATGGTAGCCAATCTTGCAGCTGAAGGTACACATTTTCTTGTAGTTTCTGTAACTGAAAGTATGTAGAGATGAGAATTGAGATAGAAATGTTTGTAAGATTCAGCTGGGCCAATGTGATTGTTGAACACAGTTTAGTGCCTTGGGAGTTCAGTTACTGAAGACATAGAGTTTAAGAAGGGTACGCTGCATACTTTTCATCCTATTCCAAGGAGTTGCATGGAGAACAGAACATCCTTTTCTTCATTGGTCTAGTCTGCAGTAAAATAAATTTTCTTTCTATATGTTTCGGCATCAAAGATTAGAAACAGTTCATATATTATATTTCTACTAGATTTTAGCAATATATGATCTTAGGCAATAGTTACAGTGCTAATATTCTTCTTTCAATGCGACAGCTCTCATGCGGGTTGCACTAATTACGATTTTCCTATATATTCAGATATGAATCAGGAAAAGATCATGGAAGAAGGCGGTCTAGATGCTTTGCTTATGCTGTTGCAATCCTCACAAAATACAACTATTCTTCGAGTGGCTTCTGGAGCAATAGCCAATCTGGCGATGAATGGTAATCTTGATTCTGTGCACATATAGACTACAGATATTATACTTCTCTGATGCTTTCCACCGTGTTCTATTGACCTTGATTGCGGTCCAAAATCTTTGTTTTTGACTAGCATGCTTGAGATAACGCCATTCAATTTCAAGAAAATAGTGAACTTAAATGCTTGTTGCTACTACATAACTGCATGAATGTTGATAACCTTCAAAAAAAAAAAAAAGAGTTTTCCTGTTATGTTGTGGTATTTTAATATGGTTAACCTATTCCCGGTTTACATTTGGACTTCATCAGAGGTAAATCAAGGCTTAATTATGAGCAAGGGTGGAGCTCAGCTACTAGCAGGGACAGCATCGAAGACAAATGATCCACAAACTCTTAGAATGGTTGCTGGAGCACTCGCTAATTTATGTGGAAATGGTAATTCTCAGACGATTTTAGACTTTTGCAGAATAGATAGAACTGTAAATTTAAGTATCTTTTCTTGAACCTGGTTGCTATATTACTAACTAGCTTCAATATATGGATTCAAGTTTGAGTGGGTTGTGTACATAGAAAGAATAGTGCTTTAGTAAGTATTAACAAATGCCAAGTTTTATAAATCTGTTTTTGAAGTCCAAGTTTTGTTACGTACAGAAAGATTACACATGATGCTGAAAGAAGATGGAGGCATTAAGGCGCTCTTGGAAATGGCAAGGTCAGGGAGTAGTGACGTTATTGCGCAAGTTGCTAGAGGAATGGCCAATTTTGCAAAGTGTGAATCTCGCGGAACTATTCAAGGTTGGTATAAGTCGTCTTTGTTTACCAATGGCTCCAATGTAGTGTGTTGTATGTGCTTTGAATGTCTAAAAAGCTTAACATATGCAGGACATAGAAAAGGTCACTCCCTTTTGCTCGAAGATGGTGCCCTTACTTGGTTAATTAGCAACTCCAGTACTACCTCGTCTTCAACCAAACGCCATATTGAGCTTGCTCTCTGCCATTTAGCACAAAACGGTAACCCACCCACCTCCCGAGCTTGAGTTAGTTTTGGATTGCACATTTGAGATTATTCAGGACAGTTTTAATTCAATCTGTCGTATGATCTCGTAGGTTCAAATCCCTTATCTAATCAGTCATGCTGTTTTTGCTTGATGCAGAGGACAATGCAAACAATTTCATATTCAGTGGTGGGCTGAAAGAGCTTGTACGGATGTCGACTGAATCCAGCAGGGAAGATATCCGAAATCTAGCAAAGAAGACGTTGAGACTGAGTCCAAAATTTCAAACTGAGATCCATGCGGAATAGAGAGGCGTACAGAATGCACATTTGCACCCTGTGTAGAGCTTTTTGTTAATTGGCCATCTGTGTTCTCAACATCTGAAACTCACTTTTTGGACAATAGAAGAGTGAGGGTCTATGGGGAATGAAGCAGGAAAGCGCAGGAAAACAAATCAACAATCTCATACAATATTCAGTGTCATGACATAGAAAAGAAAACAAAAGGTGGCAGGATCTTCATCACCTTCTACAAATAATGAAAACTCATACAACAACATTGAATGTAGAAAATCAGAATGAATCAACTAGGAAATTCAGGGACATCAACTTAGCTCTTCAATCTGAGGAGACCGACGAGAACTTGCTGCCGAATCTGTAGTTTTACGACATCCATCTCTATGGAAATTTATATTGCACTCTTTGCATTCAAACACCAATCCTTGGCAAAGTTCACTGCACTTCTCACACGGAAGAATGTTGTCTCTCTTATCGGGGCTCTTCCACTTGCTAACAAGAGTGACTTTGTGTTGGACATGATTGACGTGCTTGTAAGTGCTCTCCAACTTAACTCGGGGATACCTCCTTATGATGCAATGAGGATGACAGTCAAAGTTGCAATCGTTGCACCAGTAGAACCAATGTGCTGGATCCCTTTTCCCTTCACATATCTCACAGTAGTAACCTACAACTTCCTCTTCAATTCTACTAGCATAGGTGAGCTTTAGAACATGCTTGTCGTATCGATGCCTACCAGTAAGAGGTAATCTAACACAGGCTATGCAAAGATGAAAATTGCATCTCTTACAACTGAAGCAGAAAAATATTTTGGAACCGCAACCCCTGCAACAGATGTCCTCCCAATTTATGTCGAGGAGGAGGCGGTGAGCATGAGACTCATGTTTAAGATCCCTATTCTCCCAATACATAATGCACTCAGTGTCGAGGACAAGGTTTTCACCAGTTCGCACAGCACATTTATCACAACTGTATACAAATCCATGGTGAAAGATACCACACATATAACACTGAAACACGCCGTCAATAGAAGGAGCCTGAGAGTGGAGTGTAAACTGGTGTTGGTGAAGCAAAGGGACAAGCATCTTTTTTGGTAATCGAGCACATGTTTTGTGGAGATAAAAGTGGCAAGACTCAATACAGCTGTAACATTCTTTAGTGATGGGTCGAAAGCAACCCTCACAGGTAATCATTCTGTCATCCTTAATCTGCAGACGATGATCAAATAAAAGATGCTGATGACTGAAGTTTTTGATCATCCAATCATCATCGGAGTCATAATCATCATCAATAATAACGGTTCTGCTTTGGGTTTCTTCTTTCTGTAATATGCATGTAGTATGTGCAACATAGCTTCCACATTCCTGACAATAATATACAGTACGACAGTTTTTAATATTCGTAGAGCAGACTTTACAGACCTGGTCCTCGGGGTAAATGTCTTCAAGGAACCAGGTTAGCTTGAGGCCGTGTTGGTGCCCGGGTATGTTGGTGTAGCGTGGAATTGAAGCACATTCTTCATGGACCAAGAGTTGGCAGACGCTACAAATGTAGAACATGATGCCACTCCAGTACTCCCCACAGACGTCGCAGTTAAGCTGGAGCTCGGCCAATTCCTTCCGGGGGACTATGAACTGATGTTGGTGAGAGTCATTGTCAATAATGTTTTGCCAATTTGAGGCACATTTGAGGTCAAGGTTGAAGTCGCAAATGGGACAGCTGTAGCGGTATCTGCAAGGTTGATTGCAGGCATTGCAAAAGCAACGAACTTTGATATTCTCAATTGTATTGAGAAGAGAAAGCCGATGTTGACGGTGCACCGGGTGCTGGATCTCAACAGGTAAATCTGCACATGACTTATGGAGATTGAAGCTGCATCTGTGACGACGATGTATATTGATGCAAGTGTAACTAGGACCAAATACTGGAACCTGGCATGCATCGCAAATAACTAAATGATCAGACTCTCTTTTTGTGGTTCCTTGCTTCTTGAATATTAATGAATGATCGTGACTGAAATGTTTGATGCCTTCCTCAGATGCACATTTGAGGTCTAGGTTGAAGTAACATTTGAAACAACTATAACTGAATTTGCGACTACATTCTTGGCCACATGCAACGCAGTAGTATTCTCTTGTTGAATTTAGGTTAAGGGTGAGCGCGTGTTGGTGATGCATCGGATGCTGGATCTTTCCAGGTAACTCTGCACATGATTTATGCAGAAAAAGGGAGCAGCTTCTATTCCTCTCCATCTCCAAACTCAGTTTGCAAGTGTAACAAGGGCCAAGCACTGGCTCTAAACACCCAATACAAAAAACTGGTGAACCATCATCATGTGGCTTTTCAATAAACTTCAACAAATGCATGTGACTGAAATGTTTTATACAATCTCTGTCGGCAGCACATTTAAAGTCAAGATCAAATTGACACTCATAACAAGAGTAAGATTCGGCACGGGATGCTGCTCCACACATATCACAAATATAGGATCTGTATGGTCTGGAATCCTTTGTGAGAATAGTAAGTGTGTGTTTGTGCATCTGGTGCTGGATCTCTCTGCCTAGCTGCGCGCATGGCTTGTGGAGAATGAATTCGTTGGAACATTGATTGCAACTGTAGTAAGAACCAAGCACTGGCTCCCCACAGGCAGAGCATAAAACTGGTTGACCTGATGCTTCAATTTTTGGTGGTGCCTCTTCCTTGAATGCCAAGGGATGCTCATGACTGAAGTGTTTTAGCTGATCATCCATTTCTGATTCTTTTGTCTCTGTTTATCAGCATTCAATCAGTATCTAATTATTTCAGCACCCTACACTAGTCTACTACTAGTCTATTAACTAAAAGTTCAAAACTAGTTTATATGAACATACATTCCATAATCAGGCTGCATGACTAGGAAATTAATAATTAAGCTACAATAATTTCACGTAGATAAAAGTTCAAGTTTCAACAATGACAATATTTTAGTTAAGAAAGAATTTCCAAAACTAAAAAGATAAGAATGAGTCTGGAGGTTCTATTTGTTAAAGCTAAGGTATGGAGGCAGGAATCTATATAAGCAAGTAAGTAGCAATCAGCAAACACGATACAACAGACCAAGAAATTAAAGGTCGATAGGTATTGCCGAAAAAGAAAAAAAGAAGAAACAAAAGGAAATTAAAGATCAGAATCCAGAATAATGAAGTGTTTTACTACATAGGTGCTGTTCCTTTTTCTTATTATCTACAATCACTGAGCTTAAGAAACTCTACTCTTGAAGACACTGCTTGCTTTAGTTAGCTTCTCTCTCTCTCTTTTCTTTTTTTTGTTTTCCTTTCTTTCTTAGTCAGGTATCTAGTATCTACTTTCTTCTTATTTCTTTCTCACGATTATTAATCTATATCTACATCTCTTATGGATTCGTATTCCTAGCTTCTTTTCTATAGTTTCTATTTTCTTTGACAGGTCTAATTGGCTTTTGCTTTGCAGTTTCTATTCCTAGCTTTATATCATTTTCTATTGATAAATCTTGATACTTCTTATCAACGGGGGTAAACGAAAAGATGAGCCATCCGCTAGGCTTCTCTCAGTTGCTTCTAAATGAGGTCATAATATATAGTATTTCCACCGGCACCCATAAATATAGAACAGAAAAATCTCACGAACTTGTAAGATTGTGGTTAAGTGATCTACATATCCCTTCTATATGGGAAGTTATCGATCATGATTCATGATTCCAAATCGAAGACGAAATAGGATAATACAAACTAGCAAGATTAAAAGCTACGTTACAACTTACTGTTGCTCCATGTTAAACCAGCAAAACCAGCTAGAGGTAACGGTGGGCACTGCCAAAGGACTAGACTTGTGAATAGCTGGTGGGCGGCCGGTTTTAACCAAATAGGTTTGCCGTGACCTTTTCCTTAGGAGTGGTTCAGCGCATTTCTATTGGCCTTGTCAATGTAGTTCTAGCATGAACACAAAAAACAACTGTGCTTCCCTATTTATTACTTCTTTTATGGTGAACTTTTTCAATTGCTCTAAGAATGGCCCCCGGGGGGGGGGGGGGGGGGGGGGGGGTGTTGGTTAGTGTTGGGGGGCCCGAATGGGGTTCCAAGAAAACCAAAAGCCCTAGGCTAGGGTTTTGGTGTGCACCGGAACCTCCTCCACTACACAGAACCGCCGCCGACATGTCTGGCGGCCCCAGACAGCCACCCGCCGGGTGTTCAATCATACCACAGGTCCTTCAATATATAACCATACACACGCATATACTTGAAAGTAAGCAAGACGGAGGTCAGATCTTTACCTTCGCCGAGATCAAACCGCATGGGGGTTATACTTGTTTCACCAGCGAGTCGAGGTCGTGCTCGATCCGGACAGCAAATTAGGGTTATCATGGTGCACACTCTTTCCAAGCGTAGCACAAACCATGTACAAGGTTTCCTTGGTCGTCAGAATCGGCGGAAGACCGAAGACCACCACCCAAACCGGAATAGACTGGATCGGAACCTCTGCAGCAGCAGTGCGACCATCATAGTAGGCTAGGGCAAACATGGTTTAACCGTAAAACCATGGACCACCCTCCACCACCTGATTTCGCTCATCTTCCTCATTGAAACGCAAGACATACCTAAAAGAAGTAAATTTCCTAGAGAGAAAACCCTAGAGAACTTTTCTTAGGAATAAAAGATAACTATTTGCTATCTTGAATAACGTTTGTGAACAAAATCTGCCAATAAAATACTTTTCCATTGTATACCAGGAAAATTGCAAGAAAGAAAACAGACGAACGGCATACAATCTCATACAATATTCTGTGTCATTACAAAAAAAAAAAAGCAAAAAGAAAATAAAAAAGGTGGTAGAATGTGTCATCACCGTCACCAAATAATGACCTCAATCTCATACAACAATGAACGTAGAAAATAAGAATGAATCAACTAGGAAATTCAGGGACATTAACTTAGCTCTTCGATCTGAGGTGACCTGCTAGAACTTGCTGAATCTGGAGCTCCACAACATCCATCTCGATGGAAATTGATATTGCATTCTCTGCATTCAAATACTAATCCTTGGCAAAGTTCATGGCACCTCTCACAAGGAAGAATGTTGTCCCTCTTATCGCCCCGAATGGGGCTCTTCCACTTGCTAACAAGAGTGACTTTGTGTTGGACATGATCGACGTGCTTGTAAGTGCTCTCCAACCTAACTCGGGGATACCTCCCTATGATGCAATGAGGATGACAGTCAAAGTTGCAATCTTTGCACCAGTAGAACCAATGTGCTGGATCCCTTTTCCCTTCACATATCTCACAGTAGTAACCTACAACTTCGTCTTCAATTCTACTAGCATAGGTGAGATTTAGAACATGCGTGTCGTATCGGTGCCTAGCAGTAAGAGGTAATCTAACACAGGCTATGCAAAGATGAAAATTGCATCTCTTACAACTGAAGCAGAAGAATATTTTTGAACCACAACCCCTGCAAAGGACGTCATCATATTCCATGTCGAGGAGGAGGCGGTGATCATGAGACTCATGTTTAAGATCTCTAGTTTCCCAATACATACTGCACTCAAGGTCAAGGTAGAAAAGGTTTTCACCTGTTGGCAATGCACATTTTTTACAACTGTAGACAAATCCATGGTGAAAGATACCACACATATAACACTGATACACGCCGTCAATAGAAGGAGCCCGAGAGAGGAGTGTGAAGTGGTGTTGGTGAAGCAAAGGGAGAAGCATCTTTTCCGGTAACCGAGCACATATTTTGTGTAGATATAATTGGCAAGACTCTTCTTCTTGTTTAGTGCAGCTGTAGAAGTCTTCAGTGATGGGTCGAATGCAACCCTGACAAGTAAGTATTCTGTCATCCTTAACCTCGTGATGATAATCTTTTGCGACTAAAAGATGTTGATGACTGAAGTGTCTGATCTCCTCAGCATCATCAGACTCGTAATCATCACCTTCAATGTTAAGGCTTCTGTCTTTGTTTTCTTCTTTCTGGAAGTACTCAACTATGATGCATGTAGGGTGGGCAACATATCCGCAACATTCCTGGCAATAATATACGGTAGGAGACTTGCCAATATTTGTATAGCAGATTTTACAAAATTGGTCCTTGGGGTAAATGTCTTCAAGGAACCAGGTTAGCTTGAGGCTGTGTTGGTGCCCGGCAATTTTGGTGTCGCTTGGTAATGAAGCACATTCGCGATCCACCAAGAGATGGCAGATGCTACAGATGTAATAGACGTTGCCAGTCCAATAGTCACCACAAATGTGACAATTCATTTGGAGGTCGATCAATGATGTGGGTGGGACAATGAACTCATGCTGGTGAGAGTCATTTTCAAGGATGTTTTTCCAATTAGAGGCACATTTGAGGTGAAGGTTGAAATCACATATAGAACAATTGTAGCGGTATCGGCAAAACTTGTTGCATGCATTACACAAGCAACGAACTCTGATATCTTGAATTGTATTCAGAAGAAAAAGTGAATGTTGACGGTGCAGTGGGTGCTGGATCTCACCAGGTAAGTCTGCACATGACTTGTGGAGATTGAAGCTGCATCTGCGACGTCGGTACCTATTGATGCAAGTGTAACTAGGGCCAAGTATTGGGTCGTGGCACCCATCGCAAACAACTAGAGGAACAGTATATCCTTTCCTCTCATCGTCTCCTTCCCCCTTCTTGAACATTAATGGATGCTCGTGACTGAAATGTTTGTAGCCTTCTTCGGAAGCACATCTGAGGTCGAGATTGAAGCCACATTGGAAACAACTGTAATTGAATCTGCGGCCGCAGTCTTTGTCACAGGCATCACAATGATGATCTCTTGCTCGATTCAGGTTGAGAATAAGCGAGTGTTGGCGGTGCATTGGGTGCTTGATCTCAAGAGGTAACTCTGCACATGATTTATGCAGGAAAACAGAGCATTTTGTATATGTCATTGCCAGATCACAATAGTAACTAGGACCAAGCACCGGCTCTAGACACCCAATGCAGAAAGCTGGTGAACCACGCTTAGCCTTAGATGGATTTTCAATGAAACGCAGTAAATGCTGGTGACTGAAGTGTTCTATACAAACTATGTTGGTTAAACCGGCAGCACATTTCAGGTCAAGATCAAATTGACATTTGGGACAAGAGTAAGATTTGCCGTAGGATAGTGCATGACAAATATCACAATAATATGAACTATATTGTCTGCCGTCCCTTGTGAGAATAGTAAGTGGGTGCTTGTGCATCGGGTGCTGGATCTCTCTGCCTAGCTGAGCGCATGGCTTGTGGAGGATGATGAATTCGTCGGAACATTGATTACAACTGTAGTTAGGACCAAGCACTGGCTCGCCACAGGCGGAGCATAAAACTGGTTCACCCGATGCTTCATTTTTCGGTGACGACTCTTCCTTGTACATCAAGGGATGCTCATGACTAAAGTGTTTAAGCTGCTCATCCATTTCTGATTTCTATGTCCCTGTTTATTAAACAACCAGTGTCTAATTAATTCAGCACACACAAATAGTAAACTATATAGCCCTAAACTATTTTATAACGAGTACTAGGATAGCTAGTTCATTAAGGGTAATTAAACTTAATTTGAACAAGTTTAAATATTGTTTAACGTACATACGTACATTCCATAATCAGGCTGCATGACTTGGAAATTAATAATTAAGCTACATTATTTTCAGGAATCTACGTTCAATAATGAAAATATTTTAGTTAAGACAAAAAAATATTCCAAAACTAAGACGATAAGAGTAATTTGTGACAAGCATGCATACCTTGATTAGTTTTAGTTCAGGGATCGAATTTTCCGAAATGTTTAAACAGTCGATCTAAGCAGCAACTGAAATATACAACTCTGGTTATGGAGTCTGGACTTGCTCCTTGTTAGAGCTAAGGTATGGAGGCCGGAATCTAAATAAGCAAGTATAGTAGCAAACACGATACAACATACCAAGAAATTAAAGGTCGATAGGCATTGCCGAAAAAGAAGAAACAAAAGAAACAAAAGGAAATTAAAGATCAGAATCCAGAATAATCAAGTGTTTTACTACACATGTGCTGTTCCTTTTGCTTTTTATCTACAATCTTTGAGCTTAAGAACTCTGGTCTTTATATTTTTTGGACCAGTTCAAGGCCCAACTGTATGCTTTAGTTAGCTTCTCTCTCTTTCTCCTTAGTCAGGTATCTACTTAGCTTCTTCCGATTAATCTGCATCTATTTCTTCTATGGATTCGTATTCCTAGCATGCTTTTCTAGTTTCTATTTTCTTTGACCAGGTCTAATTGGCTTTTGCTTTGCTGTTTCTATTCCCAGCTTTATATCATTTTCTGTTGATAAATCTTGATTCTTATGAAAGGGGGTAAACGGAAAGATGAGCTATCCGCTAGGCTTCTTTAACGTTAGAAATTGCAAGGCTCATTTATATAGCATTTTCACTGGCACCTATATAGAACAGAAAATCTTACGAATTTATATTCAGTGATTTATATGTCTCTCCTTACATATATATAGGATAAGAAGTAAAATATCGACGATCATAGAAATTTCGATGGTTCGAAAAAAAGAAATCTCAATGGATATATCAAGATAATATCGAATATCGATGAAAATTTTACCAAATTTTATCTAAAAGTTATATATTCGACCAAATATAGACTAAATATAAAAGATTGGAAAGATATGAAAATTAATATCGGTAATTTTAAAAAACAGAAATTTCGAAGAAATATAGAAGATATTTTGGATATTTTACTCCTTAATACATGATATGGGAAGTTATCGATCATGAATATTGATTCCGATTCGAAAACGAAATAAGATGATAAAAATGAGCGAGGTTAAAAGTCAAGTCACAACTAACAGTTGCTCTATGTCGAACGCCAGCAGAACCAGCAAGAGGTAACGGTGGGTAGTGCCGAAGGGCCAGGACTTGGGAATAGTTGGCCGGCGGCGGCCGGTTTTTAACGAAATTGGTTTGCTGTGACCATTCCTAAGAGCGGTGTACTGCATTTCTATATGCCTCGTCAATGTAGTTCTGCCATGAACACACAAGATGGTAATGCTCCCCAGTTTATTACTTTTTTTTTTAACTTTCCTGACTTCTTCAATTACTCTAGGAATGTTTCATCGCAAGGGTAATTAGCTCGTGTATGTCGAAGAGACTAGTTTCATTCTATGGTCTTAGACATATAGAGGTGTAATGTTGTCCATAGTGGAGATTTGTAATTCAGTGGACTAAAGTAATTCTCATCGAGATTTGAAAGTGCCATTCGACAAAAAATGAATGGAGTTGTAATGTAGTCCTAGACTATGATCCAACTCTGCTCACTTCTCTTTAAAATCGATACAACTGATTTACAAATTATTCTCCACCACAAAAATTTACATTGGCTTTCAGATTCTTTTAATCAAAGTAAGAAGAGAGCTTTGCACACTGGGACACAGATACACAAAAGAATTGTTACTACACATCAACAAATCATAGAAACCGAAAGATCAATTTTGCCCTCCTCAGTAACAGTACCACAAAAAACTTGCCACAACATGCTGAGTGGCAACTTCCACAAAATTTGCTTTCGCAACTGCGTTTGCTGCTCCCGCCATTTTCAGAAATAATGGCCAACATAAGAAACTGTGTCGGCCCCTTTCTCCCCGAATCAATCTTGATGAACAAATAATAAATCCAAAATCCTGAATTGGAAATACTAAAAAGATAGAATCTCCGATACACGATCTTTTGCATCTGCTGGAATCTCCCTACCAGGTACCTGGACCTTTATGAGATTTGCATACCTGTCAGGGGATCAAACATGTTATTTGGCAGCTACTAAAACTACACTGGCTGTGATATATAGGAATCAAACATGTTATTTAGCAGCTACTAAAACTACTCTAGCTGTGATATAGAGATAGCAGAGATGACTAACTCGGCAGCTGTAAACAAGTGCTCATGCTCCGTGATGAAGGCAAGTACGGCCTGCAGAAAGGTGGATGATATTATTAATGATCTCTGTTGGAAACATAGAAGTTGCAGACAATACAAAGAAAACTTTAATTCAAAAGACTCACCTCAAACGGCATGTTTAGAAGCTCATAGTACGTTCGGACATGATCCAGTCTCTGTTGTACACCTTCACTGTTAATTGCTGGGATAGCAGCCAGTGCCTGCGATGCCAATGATAATGATTGAAAGGTTTAATCATTGCTGAAGTTAAAAATCAAACTCAGAATACCTGATCTTAAACTCTTTTAAGAATATGGGGTAAGAATTTATGGACTGACGTATAAAAATGACAATTAGGTCAAAAATTGGTCTAGTCACTCTAGTGGCATAGTCCTGACTTCAAGTAAGGGATGACCAGTTATAAAAAATAAACAAATAATTAAAATTATCCAACTTGCTCAATGTCAATCCTCAAGAGGATACCAAATGCCAGCAAGATCAGGTAGAGGGTGTACACTGCTAAAAGGACAGGACTCCAGAACTTGAGAATATAAAGCTGGCCGCGGCCAGTATTTTATCATGCAGTGGAGAAGTGCATTTCTATAGGCATTGTGAACAGTATGAGAAACAAACTAACATGCAGTTCATCACTAAGGTCAATTAGCCTACCAATGCCTCATCATGAGGATTTAGCCAATGTATGTCCTACAGAATCTTTTTTTTTTTTTTTGCATTCAACTTTTAAGACAAGATCTAATTGTTGGAGCCAGCATAAGAAAATATGTCTAGCAACCAGGATAGCACCGAGTATACCAAATGATGTATAAGATAATAACTTACCTGTTCTAGTGCAATTGAATTCCGACATATCTGCTGAACCCCAAAAAGATTTATGCATTTCATATCAGCCAAAGCCTGTTAAGATTGCATATATCACAAGTGAACAAGAGAAATAAATTAAATACAACAGTATACAAAATACACTTAAATACAGGAAAACATATATACACCCGAAACTAACTGGTAATTTAACAAAAAGATTGTATACAAAGTACGAACCCTGATGGAGGCATTTGCTGCAACGCTACAAATCCCACCAAATATGTAATTCCGCTTCAGTGCTGAAACAAAAGGTGCCATCTCCTCATCCCTACGCGTTATCTAAGGATAGAGAAACAGACAATATGTAAGGACTTGAAAGCATGTGGCACTCACAACAACTGGTAATATCTTCTTTTACCTGCGGCATACATTACACACAGGAATATTGCCCAAAAAGGAATATCCAACTATTACAAAAAAAAAGGAACCATTTTGCAGGTCTAAAGTCCACAGCCTGGTCTGCATTTAGATATTCTTGTCGATCACAAGGGGGATGGAGAAAGACCCACAACGTGCAATTAAGATGAGGAATCAACAAACAAGTTTGATGAATAGTACTGTTTGCATGGGCAAGTCTATCATTTACCCAAACCATTGGAAATGGGCAAATTATAAACATTACTATTTGGATGAATAGTACTTTCTGATGATGATTTGAACCGTGGGCTTATTTTAGACTATGACAATTGGAGATGACCTTAGGTTGACTATATACAATTCAAAAGTAGACAAAGAAGTAACTTCTTTTTCTTTTCTTTTTTGGTTAAAAACGGGGTCAAAAAGACCCAAAGCAGGAAAAACAAAACAGACGGCGAAGAAGTAATTTGCACTAAGCATCCAAGAGAAATAGTACAATTTATTGGAAAGTTGATATTTCATATAGGTCCTACAGTAGGGCCACAACATATTTGCAGTGCGCCAATCTGCCGAATACTGGAACAAATGTACTAACCTGTGCAGTCAATGAAATAATGAAGTCATCTGGCTCTTCAGCATCCTGGTCTTCCATATATTCCCTGTTTGTCATTTCCTATTTACATCACAACTTTCGGTCAGATAATGTTACAATCAATCACAAACCCCCCAAACTGAATCTACATCCCACGTACCTGCATATGGAAAATCGTCTCCAATTGCATCTCCATACGTAAGACCTTCAGGCAGTCAATTGCCAATTTTCTATACTCATCAGCAAAAGATGCCAGGTCCCTAGCAGGAGCACTAGTTGTTCGTCTGTGACGGTTCTTGCCAGTACCTTCTATTTGATTTGGAGCGTTAAAAGTTGTTTCTCCAAGCCTATAAAATGCACGGAAATTATGAACCCTTTTAAGCTATCATAAATTGCTATCGAAGTGATATAAAACACCAATGATAAATACTCACAAATTCCCATATCGATACCAAATAGAAATACAAAAAATAAATGAGCTTCTGAAAAAGTAGTGTCCAGAAAAAAAAAATTGTGAAACTACCTATAAAATGATACATATGGGAGGGATAGAGAAGAGTTACAAAGACATGACTTTGTATGCTAACTGTTCTGAAAGGAGTAAAGAAGAAGGTCAACCACCGAACTTAAATATTTAGTAACCTTTCAGAACTTAATTATTATTATTTTTTGGTGAAGAGGAACTTAAATATCATTAATCATACATGTTGTGGTCAGCAACTAATTAGTCGGTGATACATGAAATGGTTAAGCAGGGAAAACTGCTATTGGAAATTAAGCATGCATGTTGTGGCCAGAATCTTGGTGGCTTTAGCAAAGCAATACTTTTTCTTTAATTTCTACTATGATTATTATTTTATAATATATCTCTTTTGTTTTTTTATATAAGACCATACCAAAGTTCTGATTTAAGGCATACTTTTGAGAACCTGTTTACTATACTGCCAAGAACTCTGTGCAAGAATGGGTGAAAGCTCAAACTTCTGCAAACAGTTTGTTTGTATCCACAAGGACAAAGTAAGTTTTTTGGTATATTTCCATTTTGTAGGGAAGAAAGACACTATCTAACGATTCCTTTAGCATACAGCTCAGAAAAGTAGCTGCATGATTCTTCTCTTTCTTAAACTAACAAGGGTCTTGCTAACCCAAATCAATTCAGGACTGCAATCAGATGAGTGAACTTGCCTTTCAATAGACTCTGCAACATACTCCAATGAATCACTGAGCGAAGCCAGCAATATCAGCTTGTTGTCATCACGAATCAGATTATCCTTTGAAACGGTTAAAACTACAGCGTCAATTCATAATCTTAATATCAAAGGAAATTATCAGTACTTCATTCGCAACCTCACTACTAACAAAACATGCAGACAAGTTAAGTCCGACATATTCAACTAAGAAAAAGAACAAAGGGAGTGAACATGCAATCACTTAAGTAGAGATGGATACCTGCTTAATAGGCCGCAAGTTCAACAATAACTCACTCAGTTCAAGTTCAACCTCATAATTTTCACCATCGGAAGCATGGGTTTCCATGTTTGACTGCCCAAATGCATTTGGTAAATATGCACTCGCAGGATCAAGTCGCATCAATTGCTCGATATCATGTCTGCCAATAAGCATGTAACTCTGCTTCTCCAGAACAGCCTGAAGAAATACCAGAATGTGAATAGAATTATTAATGGAAGCACTTTCATGGTTGTGATGTGCCATATCTAGCGAATACCCATCGTTAGTAGTATTTGTCAGAGGTACTGATTTTTGAAAAAATAAAGCAAGAACTCATAACTAACAGGAGGCACATAAATTCATAAGTGTTGACAGCTATATATAAGGGTATGACAGGCAACCGGGTAATACAGTGTTTGGATCATATTTGTGAGATACGATTCATTTAAAATTTTTAATTATCTTTATGTAGCAGTCTACGTTTGAGCTCTACATTTCCTGGCCCATGGAGCCAAACAAAAAGAAGCAATTATTTATCCAGAAGAACATAAGATTTTAAGATTTCCATAAGAGATCTCTTTCCATAAAATCTAAACAACATAGGCAGAAAACAATGAGGGAGAAAATATTTATTGCTATGGAAAAATATAATGGTGTCTCAAGTCAATAGAAAAGGCATTTAAAGGGTATCCTTGCCTCCATGTATGAGGTCCGGCATCTTTCATAGGTTCGCTCCAGAAAAGTTTGAACATACTTTGCAAGGTCACCAGCAAATTTAGGCATAGCTTGTGCCCAACCAAGCACCTAGAGTGAATGAGTCAAGCATTAGGTAAACAAATCATCCAGGTTGGAGCAGAGAATCAACGTTTTACTCTCCAGGAAAATAGTAAGTTGACTGATAACAAGACCAATATATCAGAAGCAAACGCTAATACTTGCCTCTTTTGCTATAAAATCTATTGCCAGAAGTCCTTGTAAGACTGGCCGACCCTTCTCAATTGAAGGAGTATAAGAGGCAGCAGCATGAGCTCTTGGTCGGAATGCAGCCGGACCTATAAGAATATTTCCAAAAGATCAGAAATTAATTGCGAAAGATCCCAAGATCCTTGTTTCTCAAAGACCGACATACTCATCATTCCTTTGGTCTTTGATTTTTTATTTTCTTTTTCAGTTTCAGAATTGAAAAGCACTGAGATGCTCCTCAACATATAGAACAGGTTACAACATGTCAAAATTAAATACAATGCAGGTGTTTTTATAAATATTAAGAGTTTATTAAAAAAAATTAAAGATTAAGAGTAATTATAATTTTATTTTGTTAAGCTGATTAAAAAAATGTCTGGGAAGTTAAAAGCCTATCCATTACTTGTCCTTCACAACTATCTGGCCCACTAACTTTTCTATTATGGTGAGATGTTTTATTTTTGGGGTAAGTTTATCCTTTGATGACTTGTATTCTGTTGTTGTATGCACATATTCCAAATAGGTTGCTTATAAAAATATAGTTACAATAATAAGTAAATAAATAAACATTGCGTTCTGATGCAAGTTAATGAAAGAAATAAGTCATTTCAGTGTAATTAGTTATAGAACTTGCTTGATATAGCTTGTTGTACGCCTTTTCTGTAGTCTACAAACATCGTTGGTAAGAAATGGTCCTTCACAAAGTTCTCCACAAAAGCCAGCAAACCATCATTACTGCAGGTCCAGAAGTTGGTATTAATAAAGCAAACGAAAAAGAGGAATTGTAACATCCAAATCCATGAATAGGAAAGAGAATGAAAGATGACCAAAGAAGGTGAGCCAATTCAGCTGTGGAGAATATCAAATTAAATTGATAACATTACAAAAGGTAAGCACTACCAACTTCAAACAGAAAGAACCTAGGTAATGGATCAGATAAATTTGAGACGTAGCAAAACCTATGTGCAATTATATTATGTAAATCCGTGTGATCAGATTACTTATACTGTATTTTGGGAATTTGTTTGCTTCTATTCTTTTCTACCAGTTCTGAGTTCTGACCAAGGACAAATTTTGGTCATTACATGCTTTTGCTTCTGTGTTTAAGCATCCAATATAGAAAAGTAGGGAACCAACAGATAAAATTCTCCCTCTTTTTCGGTCCAAAGCACACTTCCATCCAAAATATTACAGAAGAAAGATGGTAATTATCCTGAATTGTTTTAATTTGCTTTACAATATAACTTCTCATGGAAAGCAACAATATCTGATAGGGAAAAGAACTATAAATCTGAAAATACCACTGCATGCTAACTTGAAAGTTAACAGCATCAATACCACTGCATGCTAACATGAAAGTGATACATATATGCACTAAAGAAGAAAGAACAATATGGTTTTGAGGCTGACCTTAGATGGGAATACTTTTTAGGAAGCATAGAAGCAACCTTATCTGTAAACTGTAAGCACATAAAGTCAGAAAAGAAAACCAGAGAGATGGTAGATTGGACAAAAGAATATGATTAAGACCATATTCTGAACTGTGGGCCAAAGTAGAAGGAACAAATCTAAAACCTGAATAACGGGCCGGTATACAGATGCTGCTAGATATATGCCTTGCTCAGGCAAGACAGCGGCCGACCCATAACCCTCTTGTAATACATTTGAGCCCTTTCTACTCCAGCCTTGACGAATGAGATCAACCCCTGTAGAATGAAGACAGCCACCATAAAATATTAATTATAATCATTACAAAAGTAAAACAGAAAATGTCTCTCACATCCCTTTTACTAAATATGAATACAATTAATGTTGCAAATTTACAAGGACCCATCCCTGTGTCAGACTGTTGGGTATAAGTATTCATTTTATACAGTTCTCTGTAAATGGTGATTTTATATAAAATTACAGAAAACTGTATAGAAGGGCTGTGGAAACCACAAGGTCAATCTGACTCAAGGATGGGGGTAATTCAATGTTATCCATCTGTCAATGCTGATCTTTTAGTGGGGATAGGTATGGTATTTAAACACTGTTAGTATGTGGGTGTCTGTGAGACTGTCTGAAGAAAAGGTACCGCATGTGTAAAATCTTCATACCTTGGTTGGGAACGGAAATAGTAGCATCAGTGAAGCGAAAAGCAAAGGTAAGACCCTCCTCTGAAATGTCCCTGTGTCATCAGGAAAATAATGCTTGAGCCATAAAAATAGATAGAAAAGCAGACATATGCTCAAGAGGAAGAAAAGGGAGCTAAATAAAAATACTATGCCAAGACATAACTTAAATGCATATAAACTATTTGGCATTTCTAGTCACTAAAATTTCAGCATATAGCAAATGTTTCAGGTTGCAACCCAAGGATTGGTTAAGAAATGAAGAAAACCCAGATAAAATGGTAAGCATCTGATATTAAGAGATGTTGAGCAGTCACAACTGATTACAGAGTAGTCACCACAGTTAGCAAAATACTCGACCACCTCATTACTGTGGCTTTAACAAACCCACGTAACAGCTTGACAAACTCCACCATAAAGAGGCAACTCATGACGCCCGAACACCACATGTGCTACATAGGCAAACCCATTTGAACCTAAAATTTTCCAAGGTCACCTGAGGCTAACATCACAACATAAATTTATAGGAAGCATAACTGTCCAGGCTAGAATCAACATTCCAAAGCCACTGCCTAAACCCTAACAACCACATACCATTTTATCAATTCACCAAACATGTTTACCAGACCCTCTTCCACAACACATAATATTGCCCAAAATAAAGTCCAGCCAAAACAATGTCCATCCCTAAACAGAAGCTAACCCTCAGGTTGAATGATTTGGTTGTTGAACCCGAGGTTCACTGTCCGTTCATATCTACATAATTTCTTGTCCACATATGTTCAGTCCCAGTAAAAAACAGAATACTAGAAAGAAAATTGACAAAATCTAAAATTCAAAAATTCAGATACAATAATTTAAAGTATGTAAAATGGTAACATGGAAGCAAATTAAGTTCACTTGCCTCTTATCTTTGGAAGGGACCTTGCTCGCAAATCTAGCTGTTTGTACAGCAGCATCTGCAGATGCAGCTTCAGGAGTTGCCCGCAGAATCTCACAAATAAGTTGCTGGCATTCACTCTTTAGCACATATACAAAAGAAAAGGAAAAGATATGAAAGAGGTCTTAAGACAAACATGATGCAGGTTTCGTTTTACAAAATTCAAAAGATTAAACCATCCGCTATTTTATCATAAGAAATTGAAGAAGATACATTACCTGTAATACTGTCAAGGAAAAACCAATGCTGTAGCCTCCAGTAACTTGAGATGATTCAGAATCAGGATTAATGTTTATGTCTGTTTGCATTGATTTTGGTGTATTCATGTCTGCTTGTTGAGACGACTTTAACTCTAAAAGCTCCCCAACAACAACATGGTTCTCTGAGAAGTCATACAAACAAATTCAGTTTCAGTGTCATAACAAAAAAAAATTCAAAATTAAGGCATAGAAATAAATACACATTAGTGATTAAAAGGAATCACCAAATATCCGAACAACAGCATCCAAAATAGAATTCATAAGGTCTTTTGCCGCAGCCTGTGCTTTCCCCGCAGGTGCCATCACAGGTGAGACAGGGCTTGCTGCCAATAGAGTTCCAGCTAGTGATATCCCATTCTGACGTTTCTGTTTTGGAAATTGATAACTTTCTAACTGTCCCTTCATCGAATGTTGACCAGCAGCAGCAGCTCTGGCAGCCTGACCGATGCCAGACCTCGAGGAATTAACTAGTTCGGCATGGGTTTTAATTTTCGATGTGATAATATCATGAAGAGTAGGTCGCAGTCTTTGGCTGTTATTGGAGAGAACACAATATCAAAGAACTTGATGAGTCATCTTGAACATACAGATCAGTGAAAGAAATACCATAACTAAAACCATATAAGAATAATAAGTCAGCCAGACTCAAACCATATCATAGCGCCAGCAGCTGCAACTTTCCTAAGCATGCAAAGGCACTCAACCATGGTCTGAAGATACTTGACATGAAGCGGCGCATCACTTTTCTTGATTGTTTCCTACACCCAAGTACAAACCCAAAACTTTCAGTACAGAGAAAGGATTCATCAAAAAAAAATTAACAGTTCACTTACAAGAAATTCATCCGGAGTGGAGTGCTGAAGCCATGTTGGCATTTGATGAGGAACAACTTTGACATCACCATTGGCCCTAGCTGATGTTGAATGCCCATCTGAGGTAGCTTCATCATGCAATTCCAGATTGCCCTCCTCGTCCGGACCATCAATAGAAGAACTGCATTGATAAAAACGTTTAGAACTTTAGAGAAGTTTACTGAATAGAAGTAGAAACAATAACATTATGAACTCATGATGTTCTATAAATAAATGTAACTCAGCACTGTACGGTCAATAGTTTTAGATTTTCAATCGATTAAACAGTAGCAAATGGATATAGGTTATCATGAAAGACCTATCTAATAAACAACTGCCTGCTTATAGTATTCAGAAATCATACCAACCGAATGAACCTTTTTCCAAATTTCAAGTACTAGTCAGAACAGCAACTAAGCAGCTATGTGTCTATAAGTATTTTCTCTCTGAACTATACTAGTTATTAACTTAATCACTTATCAGAACAACTTTAATCCTGACGAACATAAGACTTGTCTCATACAATTCCAGGAGGTTTACTTTGAGAAAGAAATTAATTTCATAGAAAAAAGCAGCTGTAGAGAATGACCAGTAACGAATATGGAACATTTGATGATGTGATGCATAATATGATACTTCGATTGAAGACGAAAGTTAAACAAATTTGCTGCCTCAATTTAAAAACCAATATAACTTTCAAATGCAGAGCAATTGATGAACAAATATAGGTAGGACAAATTCCCAGAACATTATAGCAAGACTTAACCAGTTACAGATAAATTCTAATCTTACCCTCCATCAACAGAACCCGCTCTAAATGATCCATCGCCATGAATACCAAACTGATTATCACCTTTTAACTGCCTGGTTCTTCGAGAAAGGGATTGTGAATTTGAAAATACAATGGCTGTGGTGGTTGGTACCTCATCTTCCCTTTCATGCAAGCTCAACGCAGCAGAGCTACATACAGGAATCGGTTTAAGGACAATGAAATAGTTTTCAAGAATATTCGGTCTCAAAATCATCAAAAATAATTTTCTGAGTCAATTAGAGAGACAAATACTTACTCTAGGCCCGGCACAGAAGAAAAAAAGAAAATATAATAATATACATGTGGTTGGTTGGGTAACTATTAATTTAATCTTGGGACGAGAGGGCGGAGGAGGAATTCAATTTCAGACACTGTTAAAAACTATAGACAGAAATACCACTGCCAGTTGATTAATTTAAATCCCTTTTGATACACAAATTTTGGGGACAAAGAAGTTTGAGAGAAAACTAAAAAGAGGTCTTGACCTTTCTTGTTCATTTCCATTTTACAATCAAACAGGGTCAATCCTAAGGATTTTTATTATTATCTTTCCCCTTTAGTCCATCGATAAATCAAAACAGATTGATGATAAAACAGAGGAATTCACAAGGCCAGCATGCAACCAGCAGCATCAACAATTGTACAAAGTACACCCAACATGAATTGGTACAAAATTGGGTAACCAGTAGATTTTCAATAATTGTCAAGTATCAGTCACCAAAGGACTCAGAAGCCCCAACCACCACTTAAGTATGCAAATAAACAAAACAAGCTCAAAGATTTTTTAATTTCTTTGAATATCTATATTTGAAAGTGCTATTGCCAAAGCGATATTAACATACAGGACAGTAGACAAAGAAGAACAAAGGATAAGTAATACCTATATTCCCCCTTGTTATAAAGATGAGCATGTAAATCCTCAAGCACTTTGTAAAACAAAACTCCTCTCAACTTTGTTAGCTCAGAGCGAACATCTTGAAGGGCACCAACCTGGGCCATCAATATAATTACCCATTTAAGCAAATCACCAAAAAAAAAAAAGGTATCATTTCAACTAAATCGACCAATGCAAAACTGCCTCAAGGAAATAACAGATGAAAGGAAAATGGAGTAAAAGATAGACAGCATGGATTTCTATTTAGCTTCTGTTCAAACCCCAACGGTTTAAAGACACATTGGCAGGATAACAATGCAGTGATCAAAATAGTTTTCAGAGAATCTCGGAATCATCGAAGAGAAAGAGAAGATGACTGACCATAATATCAAATGTTAAAGAGGCCAAACTGGACAATTGACCAGTTGAGAATGTTTTACTGTTTTAGACTTACATGCTAGAAAGTAACCTTCCACAAAGCCACCATAAGCGAAGGACAAAAATTTATGTGATAAGATTGCTAAAGCAAAGGGTTGACAAACCTACCGTCTGAAGCCCCTCACGTTCAAGCATCAACATCGACTGAACATGAAACTGAACTGCAGCATAATACTGCTTTTCGGAAATGAGCTTCTCTATACGAGCTGGAACCTGATTTTGAACAGGATATAACAGGTCCATTAGAATCTTTTGCAATATGATGCATTTGGGACAAATGTTTTGCTAGTAGTTTGGTAACAAGGTGTTTATTAGATATTAGAGATGCATCAAACCATATATATGTGTAACTATAATATACAACTGTAGAGCCAATTCATGAGTTGCAAGGTCAAAGGCAATTCAGTGTGTTGGTGCGTATCTGTTAAACTGACTGGAGTGCTAACTAATGAGTAGTAAAGCCAAAGTGATTGTGTGTGTATGTGCACATGTGGGTGTGTTCTGATTATCAGTGGTAGCTTATGAGTTTTAAGTCAATAAGTGTCTGTTTGTGTGGGTCGGGTTTGAGTGTGAGTGTGAAAACAAGTCTTTACTTGTCAGGTCGGATACATATCCAGGCATCTAAAATTTCATATGCATGTTTTGGATGCATGGTCATAAATTATGTTTATGCATGAGTAAACTAATACCATGAAACTAAGACTGAGCCACATATGGCCCGAAGACAGGAAACAGGATGAGACAAACCTTGGATATTCCCTCAATTTGATCTAATAGGGAGATTATGTGGCGCAATGTAACCGACCGGTACCATAACTGATGCAGTTGTTTATTGCGAGAACTAAGACGCCTTTTTGCTTCACCCAAATCAACCTTTAGGACACCAATACTTTCGGAAGATTCGCTGAACAACCGCAAGATCTGGAAGGAATTATATAAAAAGTGAGAAAACAGCATTTCTTTTCTTCCCCCAAAAAAATAAATATATTTTGTTTGTTTTTGGCCTGAACCAGCAGTACACCTTTGACAAATATACTCAAAGCAGAACAGCTGGATAAACATTAAACTAAGAGACAAGCAAATCAAAGAAACATCCAAGAAAGACATAACATCCTCAAAATGAAAGGTAAACTTCTCAATTCAAGAAAAGACTAGATTCAAGCCTTGTCCCTAAGAAATCCTGAAATGAAACTCCTAACAGATGTGTGACATAGAACACCTAAATAGCAAAACCATTACCACCCTCTGAAAGCACACCCCACCACGTTACAGCTTAAAAAACAAAAGAATATGAAGAGAATTGTAGCACCAAAGTTAGCAACTGCCACTGAACTAGGAAGACAAATAGAAAAAGGAATAACCATTTCAGCTGCTCCTTTGCAAATGAGGACACCAGTAAGGGTAGGCAAACCTAGGACCTTTACCATTTTGAAGCACCACACTAGTATTAACACATCACTCTCCCAAAAGAACAATCCAAGAAGAAATGTACCGTGAGAGGTACTTGAGCTTATGATATGGCTGAAGTAAACTATCCATATTAGAAATCACCCCAACAGCTTCATTAACAAGGTCGTTTCTAGATACAGAAATGCCACCATTAAACCACCTTGAATCCTCAGACCATTACAAAACAAGCATAACTTCAACCCTAGGCCCCTAGTCTCACCAAAAGACCTCTCTTTACCAACATCCACACCTTCTAACAAGAATCATTCATAGGCTACTTAAACCCTTTTGCAAATAAGTAAATAAAACAAGGAGAGATAAAAAAATAGCAGAGTAGAATAACATCATCTAAACAAGCCTCTAATCCCTCGCCAAAAGCACTATTTTCCAAAAATCCAACATTCTTTCAATTTCTCAACCACTGTCCAAGATACCAGAAGGTGCAAAAGTTTCACCCAAAAGCAGCCCAAGTATATCATCATGAACATAAATCAAGCATCTTCTCGCTAGTCAAAAGCGCTATTTCCGAAAATTCAACATTCTTTCAGTTTCTCAATCAGTGCCCTAGAAACCAGAATATGTGGAGTTTCCCCAAAGGCAGCCCAACTATTTATACGAAGACTATAATCAATCCAATAAACTTTAGGAAGCAATTCTTAAAGAATATATCCAAAAAGTTCTTACAACTAAGATGTATTATTAGTTATCACACCCAGGTTAAAAATGAACATACAGCAAATGCATTATTAGTAATTACACCTAAAGGGTTCAAAGTTTTATCAGCATGAGTGCTATAAATCTCAGAAATTGAAAAAAGAGTACCTAAGAGATGAACAGACACATTACATATAAATCGAACAAGAAAAAAAAATATAAGAAACCTGAGAATAATTTTGAATTGCTTTGTTGAAGCCACTGTGATAATGGTGTACAACTTCATCCACAACCTCCTCAACAACATCACTTTGCTGCTTCAGAAACTCGACTTCACCTTCACGGTCTTTGGATGTCAAAATATGAACAACATGAGGTAACGAATCAAAACGAGCTGCAACCCAGCTCTCATCTATTCTTGATATCTCTTCCCTCAGATACTGAAATTAGCATAACATCACAGGAAAAATATCAGAAGGTATAATTAAATTACAGTATACACACGACAGTGTTAATTTAAAAAGGGTAGTATATCCTAATGGGGTCTGCTTCTCGATAGTGAACTGTACTACAGTACAACTTTACTTTATAAAAGGTTTGTGCCTCAAGATTATGCTCATCAGTTCAAAATTTTCATTATGCAGAGTGCTCAACCTAAACACTATGGAACCTGCATTTTCTTTCTTTATCTGACAAGCAATAATTTTATGTTATGGACTCTCACAACCAGTGTGTTGGGCAAACTCAAGTCCTTGTGATAATAAGTGGAAGTCTAAAATTTCATGGAAAATGAAACAGGCAACAATAGCCCAACTTGTTTTATGAACTTTGAAGTTTTGGAGACCAAGACACATAATCAACTCTTCAAGTATCCGAAACATATTTTACGCAAACCCGGTAAATATAATTATCTTAAAATAAGAGATAAAAGCATCCATAGCACTGATACCCTCAACTCACAGATTATAAATAATAAAAATTATTAGTCCAAAAGTAACTATATAATGTGTATTATATATACTATTCAGTAGGATGCCGAGTTCAAATTGTTATAGATTAAGACAAACATTTCATGCATTTCCTTGTACATCACCTTCTTGTGTAATAATTTTATATGTGATGAGAATGCAACATTCCAATTTCAGTAGGCAATTAATTCACACATGAAAAGTGATTTCACATTATAAAGCTTTATAAAAAATAAAAAAAATTACAATAAAAAACATACTTCCTTGTCTGGAGACACAGGCAATCCATCAAATATTCCCATATCGAGCTTTCACCGCAGCCGACACTGAAACTCAACTCATTCTGACATAGCCTTAGTCCCAAATGAAGACAGAGTACGCGGTTTCCTCAATTAGTGCACCGAAACTTATTCGTCCAACAGTATTCCTACAATAGAAAACAATATCTGTAGATTAAGAGGACATCTCACCCAAATTGAAATCAAAGTAAGCTTGAAAACAGCCGCTGCCAATTCCGCAGACCACTAGACAGCAAATAATGTACTCGAACCTTCTGAAACACTATTTTGTATCCAACAAAGGACATGTATACTAAAAAAAAAAAACCGAAGTCTACATATGCTACTCCCTGCTTCAAGCTTAAACGAAACGTAGAGCAATCAGACTCACACTTTCGAAACAAATTAAGAAAAGCAATGCTAGTTTTCTGAGCTGAACTTTCAGCTTCTTCTAAGCAACACAGCCAAAAATGTCACTCCTAATTTCCTACCTATTCTTCATGGAGCAACTAAACTGAGCATTACCGAGCTTCGCAAACAACTACTTCTAGAGCAATCAAAGACAATGCAAAAATGGCGGAGCAAAAGCGAAAAGAGGTACCTCTAGATCCAGTAGAGAGACGGAAACAGAACCGCCGGAGCTGAAGCAATTCTGAGAGGCCGCCTGAGCTTCCATTAACGCCAATCGCGACAGAGAAACAGAATCGTTATGATCATGATAATCGGAGAGATTGATTCGAAGATTGAAGAGTGAAGAATTGGAGGAGAGATTGAGGAGGATTTACCTGGCGGAGAAGACTAGTTGAATCTAGTGCTTTGAAGATGTGGAATTGGGAAGAGGAATGAAAATGGAGAGAGAGAAATGAGTGTGAGTGCTTTAGGTCGAAGCTGGAGAGGTGGAAGCGCGTGACAATGGATCCCATATGACGGTGGTCTGTGTGAAATGTATGAAACACCCAACGCCTACAGCTTTCAACCTTCTTTTTTTCTTTGTTCTTTTTTTTATTAGAAATTAAAAGGTACAAAGCAAAATCGGAGCTACGTATATTTATGGTTTTTGCTATTTTTGGGCATCGGCTCAAACGTTCCACACCGGAGGTCCTCCCGAAGGGTTAGCTGGCTCGCGGCCACAGCTGCGGTTAGGCAATGGTGTTGTTTCGAGTGTTTTTGAGAAGTGCTTGTCAGAAATCAGAGGTCATTCTTAACTTCTATTATGATGTCAAACACATACAAATAATCAGCAATCAGTTTAATGTATATTTTTAAAAGTAAACTGATGATAAGTTAAATTTTAGTATTTTACGAAATGATGGTAAGAAATCGGAGTCGTCAATGGAAATTTCGTTACAATCTCAAGTATATGTAAGTAATCGACAATCATTTTGTGAGTCATCACAAGTTACCAACAACATATATTTTTGATATAAAATATATGTAATTTGCTATTATATGATACTTTTATGAGTGTTATCATCATGAATTACTAAACTCAACATCTTTGCCATAAGACCGAATAATATTCGTTGTTCTCGGTAGTAAGAAACTACATTCTTTGTTCATAGACCAGTTAAGAAATTTGTAGATACGATGTATATCTTATCCCGTTATCTAACGACATCTCGGAAATAGCCGTCTTACTGTATTCGACGGAAAAAATGAAAATAAAAAAAAGGACAGCATGCCCAAACCACCAGTCGGTCCACACTCCACCTCCACAGTCACCAGAGTCCAAAACCTCTCGGAAAGACGTGTCACAAAATTACTGCCAAGACTTAACCGTATCTGGCCGTGCCCAAAAATTTGCCGCCAACCACTGCACACAGATGAATCCTCCGAACGAATTCCCCGACGACTTCTCATCTTTCCCCCCTATCCCATTCGCCCTCGTCGTCCCTCCTGAAAACCCTAACCCCAACCCAAATCCAACCCCGCCGCCAAGTCAGACCCCACTCGAAGTCGAAGACCTTAGCTCGTATCATCCACTCTCATTTACGGTCCCGAAGAAGCGGAGGCGCGGCCGGTCTCATCGTCCCGCGACGTCGTTTCACCTCCCCCAATTCCCCAACGGCGGCTTCAGTAGTAACGGTAACAGTCTCGCTTCGTCTTCTAGTAGCTCAATTCCAGCTAATTCGATTACTCACAATGTGGAAAACCCTAGCTCAAAACCGGCGCCGGATATGTCCGACGAGATCATCGTGATCAATAAGGAGTCCACGGCCGAGGCGTTGATCGCGCTCTCCGCCGGGTTCCCTGCCGATTCCCTCACCGAGGAGGAAATCGATTTCGGAGTTATTAGAGTGATCGGGGGAATAGAGCAGGTGAACTACATTCTCATTCGGAACCATATCATTGCGAAATGGCGCGAAAATGTGTCCAATTGGGTGGCCAAGGACATTTTTGTTAACTCTATACCCAAGCATTGTCATGGTCTTTTGGATTCTACTTATAACTATCTTGTTTCGCATGGATATATTAACTTTGGGATTGCACCGGCTATTAAAGAGAAGATTCCGGCCGAGGCTAGTAAGCCGAGTGTGATCATCATTGGTGCAGGGCTGGCTGGTCTTGCTGCTGCGAGGCAGATGATGCGTTTTGGGTTTAAGGTGACTGTTTTGGAGGGTAGGAAGCGTGCGGGTGGGCGTGTGTATACTAAGAAAATGGAGGGAGGGATTAGGGTGACTCAAGCAGCGGCGGATTTAGGTGGTAGTGTTTTGACTGGTACGTTAGGGAACCCGCTTGGCATTGTTGCGCGGCAGTTGGGGTACTCGCTTCATAAGATTAGAGACAAGTGCCCGCTTTATAATGTGGAGGGGCAGCCTGTGGATCATGATATGGATATGAAGGTGGAAACTGTTTTTAACCAACTTCTAGATAAGGCAAGTAGGCTTAGGCAGTCAATGGGTGGGGTTTCGGTTGATGTGTCCCTTGGTTCAGCATTGGAAACGTTCTGGCAGGTTTCTGCAAATGCTGTGAATGCTGAGGAGATGAACTTGTTCAATTGGCATCTTGCGAATTTAGAATATGCTAATGCAGGTTTACTGTCGAAACTATCACTTGCATTTTGGGACCAAGATGATCCGTATGATATGGGAGGGGACCATTGCTTCGTACCTGGTGGTAATGGCCGGCTAGTGCAGGCTTTGGCAGAGAATGTACCGATCCTGTATGAGAAAACTGTTCACACCATTAGGTATGGTAGTGACGGGGTACAGATTCTCGCTGGAAGCCAGGTTTTTGAGGGCGATATGGTTTTGTGCACTGTTCCACTAGGTGTTTTGAAGAGTGGGTCCATCAAGTTTATTCCAGAGTTGCCTCAGCGAAAGCTTGATGGAATTAAAAGGCTGGGGTTTGGGCTGTTGAATAAGGTTGCAATGCTTTTTCCTCATGTGTTTTGGGGCACAGATCTTGATACCTTCGGCCACCTCTCTGATGATTCAAGCCGTCGAGGGGAATTCTTCCTGTTTTATAGCTATGCAACAGTTGCTGGTGGTCCTCTCTTGCTTGCTTTAGTAGCAGGTGAAGCTGCACATAAGTTTGAGAGCATGCCCCCTACCGATGCTGTGACCAGGGTTCTGCAGATTCTTAAGGGTAACCATTTGTTTTCTTAAATATACATTACAACAACTATGCTTTAGTTTTGTTATTAATGGACACTTTGTACTCATATTATAGCTTAAATTAGGAAGGATACTAGATGGATCTAATACGATTAACAAGAACTTTATTCAAACTGCTCATACATAAAATCACAATTAATCATAATAGTTCTCAATGACAACCTTTAAATTTTCACGAGTAAATAACTATTCACAAAATCATAATGTATGTTATGCTATAAATATGAATAAAGAAAACTGGAAGGAAATTTCAGCACTCTTGTTTTAATGTAATAATCATATGTACAGTCCGGATAAGAGGCGGACGTCCGCATGCCCTTAAAGTGCGGACATCCCTCTGTTCTCCACCATCCGGCGCCGACGACGGCGCCTTCACCTGAACAGACACCAGAGGCGTCCCCGATCACTTTCTCTCCCAGGCGAGTCCGATGAATTCCAATCTTCTGGCGAGATCGATCTTGTCTGAAGTTTTGGGTGGAGGTTGCTGCCCAAACCTTCAAATCGATCTCGCCGGGAAGAGAAAGTGATCGGGGACGCCGCTGGTGTCCGCTCTGGTGGAGGCCCACTGTCGTCGGAGCCGTCCGGTGGAGAACGGAAGGACCGCACTTTAAGGGCTGTGTGGACGTCCGCTCCTGATCGCCATTCATCATATGTATTTCATATAAATTTCTGAGTATCAGTTGCGGTGCTCTTTTTAGTTTTAAATTTAAAGAATTAGGGTAGCTGCTGATTTTGAAGTGATTATAAATTTCATTCCAGGTATCTATGAACCACAAGGAATTAGTGTCCCAGAGCCCATCCAAACTGTGTGTACCAGATGGGGAAGTGACCCCTTCAGCCTGGGTTCTTACTCTAATGTTGCAGTTGGGGCTTCAGGAGATGATTATGATATTTTAGCAGAAAGTGTTGGAGATGGGCGTCTTTTCTTTGCCGGTGAGGCTACCAATAGGAGATATCCCGCAACTATGCATGGAGCTTTCCTTAGTGGTCTCAGAGAAGCTGCCAATATGGCTCACTATGCTAATGCTCGAGCTCTGAGGATGAAGGTTAACAGGAACCTATCAAAGAATGCCCATTCTTGTGCTTCCCTTCTTGCAGATTTATTCAGAGAACCTGATTTAGAATTTGGAAGTTTTTCTGTTATTTTTGGTCGAAGAAATGCTGATCCCAAGTCTACAGCAATTTTAAGGGTGACATTTAATGACCCTCGGAAGAAGAGTCATGAAGGATCAAGACCTGATCAACAGCACTCAAATAAGTTACTTTTTCAGCAGCTTCAGTCACATTTTAATCAGCAACAGCAGCTTCATGTTTACACTTTGTTATCTAGGCAACAGGCTCTTGAGCTCCGCGAAGTACGAGGTGGTGATGAGATGAGGTTGAATTACCTCTGTGAAAAGCTTGGGGTGAAGCTTGTGGGGAGAAAGGGTCTGGGGCCTTCAGCTGATTCTGTGATAGCCTTAATAAAAGCTGAGAGGGGCAATCGTAAACCAGCTTCAACTTTATCATCTTTGAAGGCTGGTGAGTGGTGTACACTAACTTCTTTAATAACTCTTACGAGTATGAAAACTAGTAATTTTCAAAATGATTAACAATTAAATTTGTTGTTTAAGGGACATCGAAGCTGAAACCTGGCACTTTCAAACGAAAAATGGTCAGGTATGAGATTCAAAAATCATGTTGGATGTATCTTATCTCTTTTTCTCCTATGAGAGAGATTTCTGTTTTACTTTATCAATCAAATTATATTTCAATTAAATTATTAATGTATATTCTTGTTATCTCTGTTAATTTTTCCAGAAGGGCCAAAATACTGCGTAGCATTAATGCGTCTCCCCTTTCTGGTAATTCAAACTTGGCTATTGGTAAACTCCCAGAGGAAAATAAGAACAGTGTTCAAGCAGTCTCCAGCACATTCGGTTCAGGTAAATTTCATGGTTTCTTACTATGTGCATATTGGGGGGATGTGGGTCTCTCTCTCTCAGTTAATGTAGATAGAAGGTTAGCAACCTTAAAAACAAACCAGAGTCCTCCCATAAATTCTCATAGGACATGTTTGTATTTTGACAGGCCAAAACAATACTGACATGTTGAAGCCATGAATTAATCCCTGCTGGTGAGCTGTCACTAACTCGTCCTCACATTTGTAGTTAAATCAGATTCCATGTTTTGTTATTTTGTACAGAGGCAGTTCAGTTGTATGTACCCAGGTTTACCATGTCTGACGAATGAATTACATAGGCATAGACCCACATATGTTCATTTAGTCAGGTGTATAGGATTTTTTTTTAGTGGTTAGAATTATAGTACAGACTTAAAAGACTACAAGAACCTGGCAAACTGAAACATCTGAGTCCGAGACAAAGATGTATGCATCTCAACTTTGTGTTTGAATTGTTCACCATTATGCTATTCATCAGCCTTTTCTAGGTCATGGTCATTAGCATTGGTCATGTTCCTTACAGTGCACAACCTCTTCCGCAGCTTTGTCCCAAATGTACAAGGGTAGTTCCATGTATTCCCGTCTTATATTCTCTTCTGTTTATGGTAGGATAAGGACAATTTAGTAATCCTCATATTTCCATTGTTTTTGTTTTGGCCAGTTACTGCATCTCTAGTAGTTTATAGTTTGTCCTTTGAATTTACACTAGTCATGTATCCTAACATTCTCCTTTTCATTAGTGGATACTGAGCACATGTACTGGAAATGAGAACCTGAAGTTGTATGAAACATACAAATTAAATCTATACCTAGGCCAACAATTGGGTTAAGCTTTTAGTATTTTAAAGTTAGCTCATTTAAAACTGGTGTAGGTTTATTATCAATGCTGCATTATATCTAAGATAATAATTTAGGTATGTTTATTTTAACAGGGAGCACTGTCTTCTTTTTTCAGCCATAAGATTTTTTCTAGGCTGGGTGAGCTCGAGGGAGTCGTCCCTTATGGTGCAGGCTTTGCCAATTGATGGGACTGTTCCTCTTGACCTTTAACTCTGTACAAACGACCACCACTAATTTTCTGCTGCCAACTTTGTTAGAGCTACTTTCAGCTGAGCCACACCTCCCTCAGTTCTGAAGAAATTTGTCCAACTTGTTGCCTTCTGAGTACATTGAGCAAGACCAACTGCATTCCCTGCCATCTTTTAATATCTCCGTCATCAAATTAAAAGGAAATGATGATACCGGGAATCATGTTTGGCTAGGGTGAGAACAAATTCAGATGAAATTCATGAACATACTGTCCTTGACACTTTTGCCAAGTGACTGGCAGAAGTGGGTGCTGCCCATTACCGAGTAGTCTATCAATGCATGAGATCCCAATTTAACTGATAGAATGGTAGTTTAGTAGTGTAGTTGTGATCTTTCTTCGGTTCTTCCAAGTGTGCAATTAGTCCATTAGAGGTGGAGCTAATGTGTTCAATGAGGTCACTGATTGTAACTTGATCTTTTACGACTAAATATAGAAGTGAAGATGATTGTGATTTTCCGTGTACCTCTGTGATCAGATTTGTTAGTAACATCACAGATGAAGAAAGAAATAGTGTGCTTCCACTCTCTCCCTTGTTAAGGTAACAAGGTTTAGCACTGCAACTTGCTCTCTTCGTGGCTGACAATCTTACAAAATATGTTGGTTTCGTAATTTTGATTGTTTCCGAAGATCCACCCATTTTGACGATGTTGGTGTTTTATGACCTCAAAGACAAAAGCATTTCTCAGCCTAATGCTTCAGATGCTAAGGCCCGGTAAACCGGCAATGCGGCCAACTTTTCGGCTCCAAGAGTATGAAGAACAAGAACAAATGAACAGCTACATATGTGTTTTCTTTCCTTTTAAAGCAGACGCAGATCCAGGATTCAACATTAGGGTGGGTTTGAATTTTTCATTTTTCTGGTTGATTAAAGTAATAAGAAAATTTAGCATGCGGTTTAAAATATTTAACTAAAATATATTAGATATACAATTTATATATTGAGATGTAATAAGAAAATCCAAAACTACCATTTAACCAATTTGCTAGAAAGATATTTTTTTAGGAACTATTTATATTAAAAAGTGAGATTAAGTTAAGACCTAATATCTTACCAACCAATGTTATGCAGCCGATTGTTCAATTTTGAGCCCCAGTATGCATTAAGAGAATGAAGAAAATAAAAAGTAAAGAAGAATAAACTATGAATTTTAGAAGGAAATCCAAAAAGAAAAGAAGTAAAGAAAATATGCATTTTAGAAGGAAATCCAAAAAGAAAAGAAGTTAAAAACAAGGGATCTGCTATAAATCAAACTGGTGAGCTTGGTATTATAAATAATACTAACCAAGCCTGCAAAGTCTTTTGTTTTACTCATAGTGCACTTTAAAAATATTATTCAAAAAATCTTGGTTGGGCTTGAGTCGTACCAACTTACTACCTGGTTCCACGCCTGTTTTAAAGTGTTTGGTCAACTATAATTGAATTAAACTATGTGATGGAATCAATTAGGTTTGGTAAATCCCCCGACTTCAAGATCGTCATTCGATAACCTAGTTCACTTTTGTTAAGAATCATGGATTATTGAAGAGAAGAAAAAAAGAAGAAAGCAAAGCAAAGAGAGAAAACGTGAAGCACAAATGATAGCTCGTCTAGTTTGTTTTTCTTTCACTTTCCTTTCTTTTTTAAATGGTGGACCCTATAGACTGTCAAGACGCGCGTCACGGACCCGCCTCGCCCCACCTCTTATCCGCCTAACCTGTTATAATTATTTTTCTTTTTTAGAGGAAATTTTTTTTTCTAATAACTTTTTTAGTGAAAATCTTTAAGGTGAGGACTTTTAGGATTATGGTTTAAAAATCATTTCTATTCTTTTGTTCTTCTTAAAATCTGGAGTGAAACTTTGGAATTCATCTGTCTGAGCTTGTGGGTTTTGGTAAGCCTCCATTTCTACCAGTCATTTTTGAAAGATCGTGTTTGACATCTTGGTAAGCCTCCATTTCTACCAGTCACTTTGGTAAGCCTCCATTTCTATGTAAATTTGTGTATTTTATGCGTTAGTTTTGTGATTGTATTCATCTAATAGAAAGAGAGCAAAAACAAGCATGCCCACTAAATTCTCATACTTCGCTGCCTCACTGGTTTATTCAGATATTTCTCAGTCTTACCTGATGGAGTTGCTCCACATCAACTATGTATATCAAATCTTCACAAGAACTCAAAGCATGGGATGCTGAATTCATCAAAGGCCGACTCGATCTGCACGTAGTGTTTGACATCTCCCTGGCTGCCAAATTTCTCACAGTTATGGAATTAGAGTGTGATCAAATGGCGAAAGCAGCAGTGGATTTGTACAAAAGGCCTAGAGAGGTGGTGGTTCCAGACATAGTCCCATCAAGGGAGTTCATATATGAGCCGAGACCAAGCTATGACATGGACTGCCCTTTCTATGCATTAAATAATCAGAGTGCTTTCTGCTGAACATTTTAATTCAGAATTTGATTATTAGTTCCTTGAACGAAAAAGAATTTGTGAAGAATTTCTTTTATTATCAAACAATCGTGATATAAATTATCACTCACAATAGATAATAACACAAGATACATCAGTATATACAGGCTAAGATCTTTCTTCATCACTTGCTCCTCTGGGATTATGTAGACTGTCAGTCCCTTCCAACCACTCTCGTAGTTTAACTTCTTTATCAGCCTTGAACTCATCAAAGTTTTCTGACAATGAGGATAAATTATGCGACGACAAGCTATCATCGACTTGTTCTTCTTGCGGTTCATCTGTAAAATGGCTCGATATGGGCAGCTCATCAGCTTCAGTATCTGGCAGAGACGAACTCGTGCTTGCAGTAGCAACTGACACTGGTGGGTTAGAGTAGGAGGAGACCTCTGTTAGTTCTTTAGGATCAATTTGCGGCCACTTCAAATTGCTGGCCTTTTGTTTTGCAGATTTTAATACAGTAGAAAAATAGCTGCGTTCACTATCCTGCCGATCATGACTTGGAGAACGACCCCAACTGGCTGGTTTCCAAGAACTTGCTCTTCCTAGCTGAAAAGCTGATCCCTGGTTGTCTATTAGCCCTCTTTTTGGTTGTTTTGTAGACATAAGCGCAAGAGATTTCTTTATGTCCCTAATCATCTCATCAGCAACAGGGAATCCACATTCTTTCATCGATCTCACCATGGTTATGGAATCCTCTGAATCTTCAGTGTGCAAAGTTGTTTCACGCGATTTGTTCACAATACTATTTGTCAGACCAACGAGATTGGACACTGCATTTTGAGTGTGCTGCTGGACATAATAAAGCCCTACTGAGGGTTCGTTTGCCACATATTTAATCATCTCTCCTAAGCATTCAGTTATCTCCACAAAGCCGTCAACGGTGGAGAATCCATGCATCTTTTCAAAGCATAAGGCAGTTCATCACTGGTTTGTCAAAAATCAAAGATGGGAAATAAGCAAAAAGTGATAGAATTTATTAGAGAAACAGATCTTTGTAGATTACCAACTGAAACAGAACAAGCAAAACCTATACTTCCTAATTCAAATAACCGGGTTATCAGCTGTTGACTCAGCTCAAAGCTATAAGAAACAAAGCCATATACATGATCTTCTTCATCTTGCAATTACAAAAACACAATCCCACTTCAGATATCCCTATAGCTCTACCCGGATTCTCGCGATCTAACCAATATTTTACTTAACACCTATCCACTTACTTGCTCAGTGTATCTCATATACAGCAGATCATACATTCTTCTTAGTTTCCTAACCATTTACAGAACCAAGTTTATAACTTTTTGAATTCAACATATCTATGTTAAAAGATAAAATTGACTATATTTCCTAAACCTCTAATCAAACACTATATTCCTGAAATTCCTGAAAACATAAACACGTCAATAAATTCCACTTCCAGAATCCAAATCCTCCACCCAAATCCAAAACTATGCAATTCCAATCAATACCCATCTAAGCAAACAGAAAAACATCCAATACCCAATTCTCAAAATACGTTCTTTCGTTGATTCATTCAAGTAATCAAGCACATAAGCAATCAAATAACAGAGAAATATGGTAAGAAAGCTGGCACCTTTATCAATTAGCTTACACGAACCCTAGAAAGTTTGTCCCTTCCTTCCCAGCTAGCAATCTATTCAAAGAGAATCAGAAAGTTGTTCCCAGCAGCTTTCAATCTGGAGAAGCTCCCTTCGTCTCTGCGTAACGAGATATCACAGCGTCTATCTGTCTTAATCTTTCTCAAGCTCCACCAACGGCAGGTGTGATTTAACTAGGAGACAAAAACAAATTAATTTAAATTGCTAAATCGTCCCTACATTTTATAATGTTTACCTGTCTACTCCTACATTTGCTAGATTATCAATTATAGTAAAGAGATAATTTCAGTTTACTACCATAAACTTTTGGTCTAAAATTAGTCCGATATCTCATCTTTTTTTTTTTAATCAGTTTCATCTCTAAACTTTCAAAATGACATCAATCTCGACCAAAATGATTAAAATAGCCCTTGTTACGGTTTTACTTAATCTGTTTACTCTCTTTTTACTCTCTCTCTCTCTCTCTATCTCTTCAAGGGCGGCGACAAGGGTTTGGTGTCCTCCCTGACATCAAGTCGAGGTTCAAAGGCCCGGGTTAGATCGCAACGACGGCGTTAGGCGACCTCAAAGCTTCTCTAGGACGTTGCAGCTCTTGGGTGGCGGTGTTCGAGGCGGAGAGAAGAGGGAGTTTTCTAACCGTGTGGAGGTGGTGTTGTGGGTTTCCATTAGAGGTGGGTTCGGATTTGATCTGAAACTTTAAACTTTGATTTTGAAGCTTGGTTTGTAGGAGGACGGCAACCCAGTTTTTGGCTGCTGGTTGTGGTGGCGGTTATAGATCAGATTTGGAGAGAGAAAGAGTAAAAAGATTAAGTAAAACCATAACAAAGGTTATTTTAGTCATTTTGAAAGTTTAGGGATAAAACTGATTAAAAAAATGAGGTATTAGACTGATTTTAAACTAAAAGTTCATAATAGTAAACTGAATTTATCTCTAAAGAAGATAAATGAGGACTGTAACAACTTGTACCTTTTTTGAGTTCTAGGTGGTGAAGTAAAACAAATCAAAATTAAGCTCTTCCATACTGGATTGTAGAGCTCTTGAACACATTGTATTCATTCATCAATTAACACAAGTATAGTCTACATTTTTTTGTTCATTACTAAAAATTAGTTAGCACTATGTTTTTTTTTAGTTTTTACTTAATATAAAATAAATCAGTAGTATTTCATCAATATAAATATAATGAAAATATTTTCACAAACTAGACATACGAGGTGAACAACAAACTTACATCAGATTTATTAAAACAAAAAAACTGCAAAGTGTGGGAGTAATTTCAAACGAGGAAGTAGTAAAGTCAGCAAAATTTTGAAAAACGCTTGTGTGAAGTTCATCAAAATTGAAAACCAAATAGGTATAAACTCTAAATCAACAAGAATATAGTGTTTGTAGGTAAATAGGTAACAAGGTAAATATTCACTTTCACTCTTTTACTACTTCTAGAGCATCTCACGTGACTCCCACGTGCTATCAGTAACTATATATACACACACAAACCCAGAACTAAAAGTTTCAGCCTATGCAAAAATTGGGGGAAAATGGCGCCAAAGAAGAAGAGGAGCGCCACCAACAGCGACGACGACGACGAATTGGATTCCCTCTGCAGCCGCTACCCCTCCGCCCCGCAGGCCCAAAAGCCCACCAAACCCATCGGGTCGGGTTCGGGTTCCGGATCCACCCTAGCGCCGTCGAAATCAACCCTCTACGTGGCCAACCTGGACTACTCCCTAACCAACTCCGACCTCCACACCCTCTTCTCCCGCTTCGGCAAGATCGCCCGCGTCACCGTCCTCAAGGACCGCCACACGCGCCGCAGCAAAGGCGTCGCCTTCGTCCAGTTCGTCACCCGCGACGACGCCGTCGCCTCCGCGCGTGAGATGCACGGCAAGATCCTCAACGGCCGGAAGCTCTCGGCGTCGATGGCGGCGGACAACGGACGCGCCGCCGAGTTCATAAAGAAGCGGGAGTACAAGGACAAGAGCCGATGCTACGAGTGCGGCGCCGAGGGGCATTTGAGTTATGAGTGCCCCAAGAACCAGCTCGGGCCGAGGGAGCGGCCGCCGCAGAAGAAACCGAGGCGTGGCGGCGGAGGTGGTAGAGGTGGTGGTGAGGCGCGTGGGGAGGACGAGGTGGAGTGGGAGAGTGGGGGAGAGAGGTTTGAGGAGGATAATTGGGCCTCTGTGGTGGATGGTGGGGCCGGGGAGAGGTTGTTGTTGAGTGAGGAGATGGAGGAGGAGAAGAAGAGGAAGAAGGTTAAGAAAGGAGGCTACTTTAGTGATGAGAGTGATCATGATGATGAGGATTAGGGTAATTTCAAGCGGGTTAATTAAGGTATGGATCTTTTTTTTCTACTGTTTAAGTGTTTGGTTTAGTTTAGATTTTGAGAATTATTATGTTGGTGATGAAGTTATGATGATGTTGAGAAAAGAAATGTACATTTGGTTTAAACCAGAATGTGTGTAACTTCACATTTTCGAGGTCGAAGAGCTTGATTTAATACCAGTTGAGCTGTTGAGAAATTCTTCTGCTATGTTAACTTAAAGAGTTCATGAAGTGGCAGAAAGTGGATTAGGGTGCATGACATAGACAAATCTGATTTCTGTATCTTTAACCAGCATTGCTGATTTCATGGGTTATGAATTGCTAGATTTTGAACATCAAATGTATATCTTCATACAGAGAAAAACAGACCTTGTATAACCTACTATGGGCAGATGAGAATAACACACCTTGTATTTAGAAGAGAAGAACAGAGCTTAGACACTGTTATGACACGTTTACTGGTCAGGAATAAAATACAAATGTGGGGATGAAGAAATTCATGTGTTTAATTGCTCACAGTGGAATGAGAATTGTTGTGGGTCTCCCATCTTAACCCGGAATTAATTCTTGTTAACATGGATTTGTAAACTTTTTGTTTCCAAATTACTCACATAATTTCAATAACCCCAAATTGTCCAAAGAGTCGCGTGTTATTTGGCAGAAAGAGTGTTTTTTATTTATTTATTTATTTATTTTTAACAGGGCAGAAAGAGTATTCAAACCAAAGAAATCTTTAAGCCGTTTTTTTTCATGTTTCATATATATGAAGCTTCAGTAACCTTTCCCTACCTCATTCCATTTTTGAAATTCCAGTAACATCTCTCTCTCTGAGATTTTCAAAATTCAAAATGGAATTGTTTGGCCAACGACTGCCGTGGTTCGTTGTTCCTCGGCTTCACCACCACGAGGTAAAACCCTCGAGGCTCTCTTTTGTTTTATTCTTCTCGCTTTTCGCTAATCATCTTTGTAAATTTCAATTGAAACGATTCTCTTCAATTTCGTATCTTTGGTTTTGATTGTGGTATTCGGTAATTGAATTTTGGGTATGTTCGCGGCGTGGGCTTCGGAGGTCATGAGTTTCAGACGGGTTTACCCTTTGATCAGTTTCGTATGTATTCACAGCGGTGAATATTAGATGGTGGGGGTTTCCGCTGGGTTTTGTCATTTTATCATGAATCAGTGATATGATCTCGATTTGCTCCTTCGATTTGTCTCGGTAAATCTACAGTCTTTGACACGCTTTGGAATTGAGCTACACGCGTCAGAATCAGTGTCTTATTCTAAATGAATTGTGCGAATTGGATATGTGTCACACAAGGACTGGTCTGCATGGGAGGAATAGTGTCCTCATGCTTCATGTTGTAGAATCCAACAGGGATTCTGATTGTCTTTCGCGGCAAGGATTCCTTCCCTATATAAAGAAGCTCGACAACTCTCACACACAATCAATCAATCAAACAAATACAAACACAAACCAACTGCAACTAGTTACCCTTCGAAGCCTCTTCGAAACCCTGATTCTAAGCGTCTCGTCTCCTAAGAATTCTTCAGAACTCTCCGGAATCTACCCCGTTTCCTTGGAAACATCCCTATAGTTGCTCTGCTCACGCCGCCGTGAGTATCGACCGCTTGTGCTCGTAAATTCCTCATCTGAGGTGGCACCTGGAACTCCTTTCGCCTGATTCAAGAAGTCAAGCACGCAATCAACCTCTTCCTCGTCCGCGAGGTGGCACGCCCGCAACATTCCCCTTTCTCTTTGTTCGCTAATCACCTCTGCTCCATACGCTGAGGATCATGGCCAAAACAGCGATCACCCTCTGTCTGCGCCTCCTCCAACTCCACTTCTTGGACGCCCAAACCCATCACTTCCGCCACCAACGGAGGCATGTAGGCGTAGTCCTCATCCGCTAAGTTCAACCTTAAAAAATCACCACAATCGCCCAACTCCACTTCCCTACCCTCCCCCATCTCCAGGTCAATATCATACTGCTTGGCATGGTCGGCCTCGGCCAGCAGCCCATCCAGCACGTCCTCGTCCGACACTTTGTCGTACGAACCATCTTTCTTCCGCAAACCAACGTCGCGTGGCATTGTCACTGCAACAAACAGACAGTAGTTAGGCAACGATCCGCAAACCTAAAACAGAGAACACAACCACTAAAATACAGACCCAGCACCCGGGCATAGCCGAAATGGTTGTATATGCTAAGGCGACATATCCGATACGAGCTCCAACATTCGAATGCTCATATCACCGGGCGAATCCGGCGCTCCATCAGCTCGGTCAGCTTATGCTCTTGCGGCACTGCACAAAGCTAGTTGTCAGCAGGGACAGGGCAACACAAAACAAAGAAACATAAGGCACAAGTACACGATACCTATTTTCTAGAACCTTCCAGGAACCCGGTAAGGATGCCCGTGCCACTCCTGCCATTGCCCCCCAATAAGAAAACACTTGCGTCTCCAGGTCTCACTTGTTGATGTGGGCAAGTCTTCCACCAAGACCTTAAAAGTGACTTCATCGTCACACAGCCCCGGCTGCCCTTCTTCGCGCACCACCCCATGTACCAACACTCGTTAAACTCCTCGCAATTAGGGAACTTCTACTTCAGCAGGCGAAACAACACACCCGTTCCCAACATCTGCTTTAACATATTAGGGGTAACTTGCCCCGGGGCGACATGCAGACACGCCAATGTGTACTGCACAAATGGGGGCAGCGGAAACATCAACCCGCATCTCAGTTGATACTCGTATACCAACGTAAAGTTACCCGGGGGATCCCAAAACTTCACCCCCCTGCCAAGCGGCCACAACAAGACCTCATCCGGTATACTCCAATTCTGCCGAAGCACTTTAAGCTCCGACGAGGTCATACTCTTACCAGGGGGTTCCCAAAACGAATCATCCTCCTCCCGAGATCTCGCCATGATTAACTCCTCTACCTCCTGCAAGAGAGGGTTAGACGAGGACACATGAGACCCGACATCCATTACAGGAATGCCTTCCCCTAAGTCAAGGGCAATTTCCGCCATAAGATTATCCAATTTCTCCTCCATCCGGTGCAAAGTGTCCGAATCCGAACCAGGCGAACTAGAGACCACCACAATCTCTTCGTTGGACACCCACACCGGATCTGTCATACCCCGCTACCTTAACCCTAACCAACCCAACAACAAATCTCTTACCCTAGAATTCCTACCAACATCACAAACATGTGAACAATCTCACTCACCCAAATAACCCAAAACAAAAACACCACCACATACAAACCCAGAAACAAACAAACCGACAAATTCATTCCTTGAAACAGCGGATTCGCGTAATGGCAGTGAAGCTGGTTGCAAACAGCCGAGCGCTCGCACCCACTCGATCGAGGATGAAATTGGACGTTTCCCAGACTGAAATTCGCAGATTCGCTGAAACCCTATACCGCAAATCACGGCTCACCCAATTTTCAGTTTCGAAAACACGAACTCCCCCTTCCAGTTCTCCCCAAACCTATATATAGACATTCCCCCAGACCCTACCAATCTATATGGTCAGGGCAAAGCCACGTCACCTTCGGTCGTCTCAAAAAAAAAAAGAGCCACGTCATCTAGCTAGATAGCGCAAACTGTCTCGTCCACTAACGCGAAATGTTTACACCACTAGCGCAGCCTGTCACGCCATTAGCGCGGTTCATCTCGCCATCTAGCGCGAACTGTCTCGCCCACTAGCGCGAACTGTTTACGCCACTAGCGCGGCCCGCAACACCATTAGCGCGGTTCATCTAGCCAGCTAGCGCGTGAACTGTTTACGCCACAAGCGTGGTCCTCCACGCCATTAGCGCGGTTCATCTCACCAGCTAGCGCGAACTGTCTCGCCCACTAGCGCGAACTGTCTAGGCCACAAGCGGCCCGCCACGCCATTAGCGCGGTTCATCTTGCCAGCTAGCACGAACTGTCTCGCCCACTAGCGTGAACTGTCTAGGCCACAAGCAGCCCTCCACGCCATTAGCGCGGTTCATCTCGCCAGCTAACGTGAACTGTTACGCCGATAGCGTGAACTATTTATGCCACTAACACAACCCTTTTTTCCACAAGTAGACACGACCTTAACTCGGTACTCAACCCCCGTCACCTCGCGACCCTCGCGTGGGGACGTGGGGACTCGACACCATGCCTCCAGCACCCGGGTAAAACATATTCTCGTCATCTATAGATAACTCCCCACCCAAGAACTCTCTCGGACTGGGGACTTGTTAGTACATAGCCAAAATACTTGGCTGAGCAGAGAATAAGGCGCAATTACCCGGTCACCGAAGATCATTCCAGGCGAGATAGCTCTGGCGAGCCCTTCACAGATATCCAAAGAGTGAAGGGCCGGTAACAACCCGCTTGCTAAACCCACTCTAGCAGCAAAACACTCCCAAAAGGGGAGACACTGCAAATGTTAACAAATAGTCCCACATCGGAGATTGAGGACACAGTGCCTAACATTGGCCTATAAAACAGGCACAAACTCCAAAAAAGGTAAGGACAATTCTTTTCTCACACTCCCGTACACCGCAAGTAGCAACCTAAAACTAACTTAAGCATCGGAGAGTCGAAGACTGGGCCACCCCAGTCCTGACTTCCTGACGCTATGTTACTTGTGTAGGTACCGGGTGCAGAACCAAGGATTCTACCTCATCCCGACCCGCAGTATCTTCCCGACTCGCAACCCTTTCCCGGCTCGTGGTATCAGGACGAGATAGGTAGAAACACCTCCCGAAATGGAGGTTAATAAAATTAAGATACCTGATAGGGCTTTTTCATCATGTATGCTTTTCTTTTGTCTGATGATGCTGTCAATTGACCGTTTGCATATGGCTGCTGGTTTTGTACAAGTAAATCCTATTTCCGAAAAATGAAGCGTATCAAGGTTGAATATATTGTGTCAGTTTGCATATATAGTGATGTGAGTCCTCTTGAGTAGAGTTCAAAACCTCTAACTTGAACTAATATTTGATGCTTAACAGAAAACTATAACTGAACTTTGTAATTTGTAACATGGGCAGAAGTAATCATCAAAACCATTGAAAACTTGAAGACCCGCAGATATTCATAAAGACCAAATTCCAAGTTGTGACATGGTAAAAGATTAAACCAAGAAAAAAAAAGGATGAAGTATATGTATTAAAAAGAAGCCAAAGGGTTTGTAAATTCCACCTCTCTCAGTATGGAGAAGTGAACTTCATGTGTTGCCAAAGACAACATTATTAGATCCGCATACTGTCATAATGCCAATGACAATGTATATGAGAATGTAAAATCAAGAATCAAAATAAAGAGAAAAATTGACAGGCAAAAGGATAGGACATAAATTCTTGATATTTGTGTTCCATAGTCATGTTTCCATACCAGGCCATACAAGCAATGGCGGGTGTTTGGATCATAAGAAGGAACAGTTCGCTGGTGGCGTATGAATGACATCACTTTATGTTCTCCTTCTCCAGGAACATTGGCATCAGAAAGTATTACCTAAATGAATAAGCATGGACCTTGAGAAAAATAAAAAAATACAGGAAACAAATTTGACTGAGATATAAATTTGAGTACCAGTGAATACCAATATACATTAATTGGTGCATATACATGATTTATAATTTTATTCACCATTGATTAAAAAATAGGAAGAAACCAATCTGCATAATTTTATCAGTTCCATATACATAAGTTTGAAAATATAAGTCATACGACCAGACCTTAATGTCCTTCAGCCTGGATCTTGGCTTAAACGAAGATTGATGTAGCTTTGGAGAGCCTTGGATAACTTGTACATGAAATCCGTTCCAGGGGTGATTATATTAGAATCTGAGATTTCTGATTCCTGTTCCAGTAGAATTTTTTTCCCTTCCTTTTCAAAATGCAGTCTCAGCCTCTCCTCTTCAGCCTCCTACACGTTTAAAATTTAAACAACATATGGGAACATCATTTAGTATTCATAAAACTGATTCGAAATACGATACATGGAAAACTCATGTGAATTTAAGATGCACCGACAGCAAGATTCTTGTCCATTGCCGACTTACAACGCCTGGAGCGTTGTTGATTCATTTTGGCCCTCGGTGCAACTCCATCTACAAGGCAAAATACTAACTTAATTACATCATCAGATACATATTAATTGAAAGCATAAACACCTCAGAACTCTAACAATCAACGTTAAAAACAAATAAATTATTTCAATTTTCTCACCAATAGCCATGTAGAGGAGCTTCCTTGGTCTGACTATGGCCGATCAATATATTCGAAGATGTTGTTGAAGACGTCTTCATAAGTTCTTGGTAGTGGAAGCTGAACATGCATATATATACAGCTTATAAAATAAACTCGATCTTAAACATGCAAAGGAAAGAAACTTCATATATAAAGCAACTCTCCGGGTTCGCTTCTCCGGGTTCACTTCGATCCCCTGCCGGCTAATCACATGGCCCAAGAACTTCCCCTTGACAACCCCAAACAAGCATTTTTCCGGGTTCAACCTTATACCGTACGCGAGTATGATATCGAAAGTTGCTTGCAGATCGCTCATGTACTTGACCGCAGTGAGACTCTTCACCAACATGTCATCCACATACACTTCTATGGTGATCCCTAGCTGCTTAGCGAACATCTTGTTCATCAGGCGTTGGTAGGTTGCTCCCGCGTTCTTTAGTCTGAACGGCATCCTCTTGTAATAGTAGACTCATTTGTCGGTCGTGAAGACGGTATGCTCCTCATCCGCTGGATCCATCATTATCTGATTGTAGCCCGCGTAAGCGTTCATAAAACTCAGCATTTCGAACCCGGAGGTGGAATCGACGAGTTGATCAATCCAAGGCAACGGGAAGCTATCTTTGAGGCACGCCCTATTTAGACTGGTGTAGTCCACACACATTCTCCATTGCCCTACCGCCTTCTTTGGGATCATGACCACGTTGGCCAACCATTGAGGGTATTTTGCTTCCTTAATAAACTTGATATCTAGCAGCCTCTGCACCTCTCCCTTGATGACGTCGTACTTGGCTAGATCGAACGACCTCCGCTTCTGTTGTACCGGAAGTACGCCTTTACGGATTCTCAACTTGTGTGTGACTATATCACCCGAGATACCGGGCATGTCAACATATGACCACGCGAATGCTTTGCTGTTGGCCTTCAGGAAACGTACGAGCTCCTCCCGTACGACGAGTGGCAATCCCTACCCGATCCTTGTGGTTCTTGCTGTGAACTCATCCAAGATGCAAATGAGCTCTGTTTCTACAACTGATCCAGGTCTCTCGGACTCAGTTCCTTTTGCTGCAGCATTAATCCTGGGATCCTCGTACACATCCGACATCAGTTTACTCGTGCTCCTGGAGGCTAATACTTCTGCTCTTTTCCTACCATTATCTCGGTCGATGGCATAGCATCCTCTTGCAGTCAACTGATCGCCCTGGACGGTAACAATACCCGTTGGGGATGGTAGTTTCATCATCAACATGTGACCGTCGATGAATGCCTTGACTTTTCACATGGCCGGTCTCCCAAGTATCCCATTGTACGACGAGTCATAGTCGACAATTATGAAATCTACTGCTGTTCCCAGCGTGTTCCCCTCCAAACCCTTCCGAGGATCATAGGTATGTAGTCAGATCCAAGAGGCTGCTCCACGTCCCCGGAGAAGCTTATCAATGGTTCATTATCTTGCGTGAGCTTGCTGCTCCCCTCTTTAGTGCCCGCCAAGCATTTCTGAATAGCACATTCACGGACGCACCGGTGTCGATTAGAATTTTCTTGCAGAGATAATGATCCAAATATGCAGTGATCAGGAATGGATCCTCGTGAGGCAGTCTGGTCCTTTGCTCTTCTTCTTCTTCTTCGAACGTCACTGATCTCCACCTCACGTTGACATTCTGAGCGCTACAGCTTCCGAAGGCATATATCTCTCGCCCATCTCAGATCCCGAGGCATTGCTTCTTGGCTTTGTTACTCCTTTGGTCTATACGTGCTCCCTTGCGGATCGTGTTGATTGTCCCGTAAACGGATTCTCCCACTGCTTGTCGTTGACCTGACACGTATTGCTGAAGCTTTCCTGTTTTTAGATGGCTCTCGATCGTTTTTTTTAGCTTAACACAGTTATTTATCGCGTGCGTTGCTTCCCCGTGGTATCCGCAATACTTTTCGGTATCCTCTCGGGTCAATCGGGACGGTGGAAATTTTCTGGTTGCTGGTCCCGGGATCGCTCACTTGTTCTCGTTCCACACCACCTCCGGGGTTGCCGTTAATGTGGTGAAGTTCTCCCTAGCTGCAGGAACTGTTGCTCTAAACCCACTGTCCTGATAGCTCCCTTTGCTCTTCCCCTATGGACCCCCCATTTACTTGGCTTGCTTCCTGCCTCCGTCCTTGAACCTCTTGCTAGGGGTGAAAGCTTGTCCCTCTTGGTCCCCTTTCCAAGTTCTTACTTCTTGGATCGTCTGTCCTTGGGATTCCAACCTCATGTCTTCCTTTCTCTTGCCCGCATGCTGATCCCCGTATGTGTCATAGTCTGCCTGTGCATGCCTGATCACTATTTCCATTAGCTCATCATAGCCCCGGGGATTTTCAATTCGTACCACGTATAAGAACTTCCCGGGCAACAGGGCCTGGACGAAGGCTTCTTCAGCCACCTTCTTGTCGAAACTCCTGACCTTGGTTGTGGCCCCCTGCCAATGATTTACAAAGGCCTTTAGTCCCTCGGTGTGCCCTTGCTTTACCTTAAACAGCTGGGCGGTATTCTGCTCGTCCGTAAGCAGTATGAATCAGTTCACGAATCTGTCCGCTAGCTTCCTAAAGCAATCTATCGATCTGACCGGGAGCTCGTAAAACCAGGTCAGTGCTTCTCCCGACAGCATCTCTTGGAACATGTTGCAGCACGCGACATCAGAATAACCATTTGCATTTGTATGAGATTTAAAGCTGTCAAGGAAGAGATGCGGGTCCCCTTCCCCCCTCCGGTAGTTCAACTTAAGAGGTTTGGCTGCGTGAGAACGTAAGGTCTGCGTGATGGTCTTTGTGAATGGTCCCCCTCTTTCTTCAAATCCCACGCCAGGCTGGTTGTGCGTCGTCCGTCTTTCTGCTTCGTCTACCCTCGTGGTCAGGCTCATCACATTGTCCTGCATGGCCATCAGGGCCGCCTCGACTCCCGTTGTCTCCAACCTTCTGTCTTCGACGAGCGTTGGGAGCGGCGGTAGGCCTTTTCTTTCCAGAACTTCAGGGAACAGGTTCGCCCTGACAACGACCGTTCTGCGGGTGACCGTTGGCGGTGTTATCAGGGAACCTCCCCCCTCGTCCTGTGCCTCTCGGGCAGTGTTGGCCGCCCGCTCAATTGCCTCGTCATTCTCCAGTCTTCTCGATAACGCACCCATTATCGTCGCGTTATCTCTCTCCAGCTTTTTCTCCCGGGCGGCTGCGTCTAAGTGGTCTCGCATTCTTTCTCTCTTCATACGCGCCACGTCCGCTCTCAACCTCTCCACCATGTCCTCTATTTCTTCTTGCGTGAGATCGCGCATCGTTCCGTCCGGGGTCCTTTGCAGATCGTTTGTCGACGGTGCGCACTCTTGTTTTTCATCCATTCCACCCTGCCGGGTATTGCTTCCCGGCGTCTTACCTCCACTAAGGCCACTGTGATCTCCTGTCATTATCCTGCTCCCGACTTCTGCTTCATTTGACTCTGTCATCGAGACTCTGGCTTTTCATAAGAGTTCCCACAGACGGCGCCAATTGTTTCTGCTGGATCCTGTAGACCTCGTAGAAACTGTCGCACGTGGTCCGTCCTTAGATATGCTTCTTCTTGTCTGCAAAAGGATACCGACCGGGACTTTCCGGTCTTTCTCTCTCCGATGATAAAGTCAATACTGGTAGGTAAGTATTCAATGCTAGGAGATCCCTCTTACCATTTTGGTTGACTTCAGCTGTATTTATAGCCCCGCGTTGACTTATGTCTTGTATGTTATTCGATGTGGGACAAGTATACTGTTATGTTCTGTCTATTTTGGCCTTCTGTGGAGTCTTCCCCTCTCGGCCCAGACTGCTATAGCATCCAGGATGAGGCATGTTCGATCTGCCTCATGCTGGGTTTCGTAGCATCGCGGGCCAGGGGAGGTATTTATCGACTACCGACTACAGATAGTTACATAAGTATAGCATGTATGTAACTTCCTATGTAACTACCATGTAACATTATGAAAATCAAAGTATCACAACTCTACTTTCCACAGATTAATACAAACCAACTCGTCGTCATCAGATCTGGATATTAAAACCAATTTTTGGGAGCTCTGATACCTAACTTCAGAACTCTATGATTTCAAGAGTGTAGACAGCGGCGTCGATCTAGCAAGCGGCGGAGTCGATCGAGCGGCGAAGTCGATCATCGAGCGGAGTCAATCTAGCAGGCGGAGTCGAGTGGCGAGCGACATCGATCTAGCAGGTGGCGGAGTTGATCTTGCCTAACTTCAGAACTCTATGATTTCAAGAGTGTAGACAGCAGCCTCGATCTAGCAGGCGGCGGAGTCGATCGAGCGGCGAAGTCGATCGAGCGGCGAAGTCGATCTAGCAAGCGGAGTCGAGTGGCGAGCGACATCGATCCAGCAGGTGGCGGAGTCGATCTTGCAAGCGGAGAGAGAGATAGAGAGGACGAAACTGTGATAAAAAACATGTAATATTAGAGAGAAGATGATAATGATCATGTAAAAAGTGTGAAAATAGACATTTTTATCATTTAAGATGGTATGAGGGGATCATTTTATCATGTAACATGTTTTAATTGTGACTTTTTTATCAAGTGAAACATTTGAAAACTATTTTATAATTTGTACCTTCAAATGGTAGTTTTGTGTTATATCTCTTATTTTTTTCTACCCATACTCAAACGAACAAATCTTCATTAAAAGTTTTAAAAATTATATTATTTTAAAACTATTTTATCTTTAAACATTTTTCTTAAAACTTTAATTTCGACCGCCGAGTTCCAGTCACCGGAATTACAGACTCTTAGTAAACATATTATTGACCTCAAATAATAAATTATTAACCTTTAATAATAAATTAAAAACTAATAAATTTATTATCTACCTTAATAATATATTACAATAAACTTATTATTGATCCTAATAATATATTATCACTGACCCATTAAACTTTATCCACCCTAGTAAACTGTCAGGAATCAAAACATTAATCTTGCAATTCAATTCCACAGTCTAAGCATTAACCACAACAATCCAATCTAATTCAATTCCACAATCTAAGCACTAACCACAACAACACTCCAACATCCACCACCCCGAACAAAACAAAGCAATCAATTTTGCTGATCTTGCCGTCGCGGTTGGCGTCGAGGATATCAATTGCGGGGCTGAGATCGGAGAGAGAGAGGAGAGATCGGGATTGGGTCATCGTCGGCCGGCAAAAGATTTTGACGGAGAGATTGGAAGACGTCGTCGTCATCGTAGACCTGACGGAACTGAGACGCCATGGTCCTCGTCCTCGTGGATGAGAGAGAGAGAGGAGAAAAGGATGAGATTTGTGTGGGTAAAGAGAGTTTCAGATGAGAGAGAAAAGGTAGCTGAGAGGATATAATTGTTATTTGTGTAAGATTAATTGAAATTGGCATATGTTACAGATTTTCATTTAAACGGGCTTTACTTTTACAGTCCAACTTTGTTCATGACAACCAAGTTTAACCTGATCAATGAGATCTTGTACATATCAATTCTTGGGTGGTGCAACTTAACTTCCTCTCTAGCATTACATTGCTCTTTTCAGAAACTAGATTTTATCTAGAATGCACATAACTTGCGGTCTCAACCACAGAAAACAAAATTCAACCTTCATTTATTGGATTTTTGCTCATTTCCTCTTCCATTTTCTTGGTCTGTATGGAAATAAGAAAGTAGTAGAGATCAGATGGGATGCATATTTTTATTAATGGAGCAAGAATATATTACTCACTATCATCTCGTGATCAGCCATAATCTCCTCTATCAACTCTTCTATTGGTTTCTCGGCGCTGTTGGGAACAAGAGCTGCAAAAACAGCTGGTTCGAGTCCTGTACAAACCCAAAGGAGCAATTCCGGTTACACATAAGGACAAGTCTACATGGTAATTTAGGGATGATGAGTTATACTCTAAATGGGATTTTCATATTGATGAGCAGAAAGGGGAAGGAAATTAAACATGTAGTGACATCCAAATTATCAGGCTGTTGGGAAATCTATAACACAGTTATTCACTGTTAGGTATTACAGTAGATCTGAGTTGCTTGAAAATCAGATCATCAGGCTAAAGAATCACATACATTTGAGATTCTTCAAATGAATAAACTCAACGAACTTATTCAAGTTAATGCATAACTAGAACTCATGAATCTATAAGCTTTGCTTAGATTACAGTTCTTTATGCCTTACTAGAACTCATGGATCTATATGCTTTGTTAAGATTACCAGTCCTTATCTTTTTTGTGGTCGAAGTTAGCAATCTAATCATTGTAAAGAAGACCAATTGATAACTTTATATGGGATGGATAAAGAACTATAGGGCACCTGTCTCTGGAAAATCATCAATCAACATCATCATCTCTTCCCCACTAAGACCAGATAAGAAACATATTCGCGGCAGTGGCTTAGCAATCTGCAGAGCAGGATATATCACAATTATTCCAGACTATACTTGTAAGTTAGGACAAATTAAGGAATATGGAGATACAAAAAAGGGCCTCCTCTCTTCCCCCACTCTTATGTTCCTCAATTTCGCACAAAACTAACAATGTTAAAAGGTTGTGTATAATGATGCTTCAGAAACTCTCTAAGAAGTTGTAAAATTCAATTTACTATCACAGTTGGAATTGCTTGGTTCATATGAGTCGAATCCAAATCAAGTTATGATCACTGAACAAACAACAAGAACATGTGTGATGAGCACAGCAAGGAACAGAATACGTGAATCATAAGCATCCCAAATCAAATTGGTTCGAGCAAGAATTAGTCATAAGTAAGAAGAAATTTGACCTTCACTCCCTCCAAATTGGGTTGGATTGTATTCATTGCATCCCATAGTGAACCAGTGATCATGTCTTCAGTACAATAAATAATCTACACAACAAGAACCAAAATGTGATTAGTATTCTGCTCAAATGAGATGAGAGAGATAAACATCCACTTTCCATAAAATTCAGTTACTGATAATACATGACAATAAGCCAAAATAATGTTTACACAATATCTATGCCATCAGTAAATTCTGTATCAAGGTTAAGACTGACTGACAATCTTAGGTCTTAGGTCCCTGACAACGAATGTGTGCCTCTATTCTGTTCTTTTGTTCATTTGTATGTAGGAATTGAAGTAATGATAAATATGTAAACTTACCTTGAGGAAATCACCTCCTATCTGTTTCAGAAAATCTTGTACCTGCATCAAAACACACACAAGAGAATATGGTAAGCGCCATGAGCAAAAACCAATGAAACTAGTCAACCAAACATGAATAGTAAAGTATAGAGAGAACAAAAAGTTACCGTCGCGGCTTCTTCCAGTTCAAATCCCAGCAATAACAAAGCCTGGAACACAAAAGGTCTGAATCTTCAACCTTATGATAAAACTCCAACACAAGTATCATTTTATTGGTGAATCTGGATTGACATCTACTAAAGTAGGCAATTTATCAGTTTCAAAAGCTTTCCTTACTCAAAAGTTATTCATTTGTTTCCTTAGATAGGATTTCTATGGAGAACATGTTAAAGTAGAAAAATGTTGACATTTTTGATAACTAGAGCGGAACTGACCACAACTTACAGGTGGACCAAATATCATACTTTCAGCATTAAGAGGAACAAACTTGGACTCTTCTTCACTCAATTCACTGGGCACTCCTGTAACAAGTCGCAGATAAACTTACATATGAGCAAAACTAAGCAAGAAGTATCAAGCAAATATAACATGCACCATTACATAAAGCAAATACAAATAGGTAACTACAGGAAACCAGCACCCACCAATGACCAAAAAGTACCAAATTCAGCACAAGACACAGAATTTAACCTTTACCCAATACCAAAAACGTTCATTTCAATCTGAAATTGAAGTTCAGAAAAGGAGAAAGTTACCTTCAGCAGATGCTCTAGGGGAGTAGTTGAGCTTCAAATGATGGGTTTTGGTTGCTGATGATGGAGGAAGTGTAGAAATGTGTGGAGGTAGCAAAGAAGTTAAAGAAATTGAAGGAACCAAAGGCAGATGAGAATTGAGAGAGAAGGCAAGAGCAGATGCCATTTGAATATGCACTTTCTTGTTCTCTATCCTCCACTCTTCACGTTTTACGTTATATTTACACGAGCTTATTTTTACTGTGTTTTGCGGGGTTGTGAAAATAAAAATTAATTGTTCTTTTTACTGGGGCATATTCTGACTTCTAGAGAGAGTCATCCGGACCGTATCCCACGTTTCGTTCGTTTTTAACTTTGATATCTCATTTTTTCAAAACATCTTAACGGTATCATGTGTTCTTAACCTCGATCTAAGATTGGTACTTTTCAATGTTAACCTCGTAACGATGTCTAACAGCTGACATATATTGAAGGGTATTTTTCATCCATTCAGTCATCCACGCCGATTTTCACAACAATAGTTTAGGGTTTGGTATCTCATGTTTTTGAAACATCAGAACCGGTATCTCAAGTTTGAAACTTTAAAAAAGATTCACAAAACCCTTACTATATCCTTAATTGGACACCCATGGTGTATCTTAATCTATGATGCAATCAGCTCTAATCGTTCGTATGTTTTGGTTGACTTTTGTTCTTTTGTTTGTTTTTAAGGAGTTTTGGTTTCATGTCCCCTCTGAGGTACTATATTTACCTCAAGTTTTCACCCCGACCCAATTTTGGTACATGTAATGTCTCTTTTTTCTTTTCTTTTTTGTCAAGGTACATGTAATGTCTAAAGTATACACAAGCAGTCTTACTTTATTTAAGTATAACAACTACTAAGCAAACATATTGTCGAGGAACTAGTAAATTCTGAGTAAAACTTCAGCATCGGTGCCAACATATTTACAGCATCGAGAAACCAGGGAATAATAACTGGTCACTATTCTATATAAGTCTTGAGGCACAACTCACATCTGAGCAACCAGTTTCTCAGGATCAGCTGCAGCTTCAGAAAGGGAGCCCTGAGTCCACCTCTTCAACATCTCTAATGCGGCCTTGGGCTGATCCATCGGAACCATGTGACCCGCATCATGAACCTGTTTAGAACACATACCAGACATTTAGGTCATTGTTGGTATTTGGTAATCATCCATCATTTATTAAAGTGAACTGCAGATAATATGGGTGTGAGCAAGTTTGTGTTCTGTGTTGGGGTTGGGGAGAAAGAGACCTTTAGGAAACTAAGAGGCCCATAGTTCTTAAGAACTCCTGCCTCGGAATCATCAACAACAAAAGGAACTTCTGGCGAATTCACAAACTTGTTCTGACCAGACCATTCCATGGCATGGACCCATCTTGAGTTACCTATAACATTCATATTTATCAATCGGTAAGAATCACATAACATAAACAAGTAACATTGCAACACGTTTATCTCAAACAGAAGCCAATGACATACCAAGCCAGTTGCAGATTAAATCATACTCTCCCGCATACACAAGCAGCTGAATTCCGTCTTCAAGAAGAGTAGGGATGCCCACTTCAAGGTTCCTCATCCAGTCCACGAGCATAGCTTGATATACCATAGGGCTACATGACACAAAATCTATGTCCCCAACTCCAAGTGCCTGTTTAACAGAGTTCTGCTTCAAGAACTTTTCCATGTTTGAGAAGTCATAGCAGAGGCTCCCCTCACACTTCTTTCTGATGTCATAGTACTGCACAGTGAAATAAAAACCGTCAAAGTTCAAGACTATCAGGTTTTCCACAGGTACCAATATTTTTGAGGATGGCAAGACCCACAGTGATTATTCAGGAAAGTTGCTGATAAAGTAACTTTATTTCAAAATACTTTTTTGCAGAAGTTATGGATAAAATATTAAAATTTGAAAAAACATGCTAGTATACTAATCAATAATTTGACAGAACTCAATTGAGAATCAGTTTCGCAGCTTTACAATAATTAAAGTTGGAAGAACCGATTCCTATTAATTTTCACATATGTTTTTTGCTCAAAGAAGTTCATTGAGGTAATATTGATATATAACAGGACCAATCATACTGTCAGTAACGAGCAAGAATTTTTTTAAAAAAAAACACAACCACAAAAGTGATTTGAACACCAAAGCATAGGGGGCAAGAAATATAAGCCTTCTTACATTAACATTTCCAGCTCTTGCGATGATGCTACTGAATATGGTATTGCACACAAAATATGAAGCCATGCAAGAGACGGTACCATCGGTACCTGAAACAAAACAAAAACCAAAAGTTTATCTAACAAGCAGCAGTGACCCTTGACTGACCAATGTGGGTAATAAAGGAGATGGGGCAGTCTTGCTTAATAAAACTCAACAAAAAATATAAACACATTCATGCAGTAAAGAAGAGGGAGTTAGAAGGGATCTCAAAAAAGAGGAACCACCCTAATATGAAATCATGATCAACAGAAATGCCAATCCTAACCAGTAGATTTGCATGCCTTAGGGGCCAAAAAAGAAAAATAACAGAGAGAATACAAAAACAGTTGCTACATAATGAGAAGGGACCAATCTCATTGTCACTGACCACCTTAATATGAAATCATGATCAACCGAATTGCCAATCATAACCAGTAAAAAAAAAAAAAATCATGATCAACAGAATTGCCAATCTTAACCAGTAAAAACGAGAAAAGAAGAGATAAAAAGTCAAAAATAGTTACTAAAAAATGGGAAGGGACCGCTCTCATTGCCACTTACCACACAGCTTTATAGCCATCTCGCAAACAGGAAGAACTTTGTTAATACGGTCATAGTCAGATTTTGAGATTACTCCATTGTCCAATGCATAATCTGTGTATGCTTTATACTGGATTGCAGGATCAGTGAGCCCATTGCCCATGGCAAATCCCTGTTCCAACCCCAGTTTTTCGTTAGTTCAATATGCAATAAAAGGATCCATTCAAACGTTCAAACCTAAAAAATATTGGAGGTGCATACCTTTAGATTTATATGAATTCCTTCCTTAGCTTTGTTTCCTTGGTGAACTCGAGCAGCAAAAGCTGGAATATAGTGCCCGGCATATGACTCTCCAGTTATGTAAAAGTCATTCTTTGCCAACTCAGGATGCTCAGCAAAGAAGGCCTGACATAATAGAATATCACGATAAGTCAATACTAATAAACTTTCTAAAGGTGAAAAATGCAGATTCTCCCAAAAAGATGTTGCTTTCAAGTTTGAGATTCATTATATACACCATAAACAACTTAAGTAATTCATTAGTTCAGTGGTTTTAGGATGCAAAAGTTCAGTAAGACAGTAACTCTAACAAAATTACACTGAACTTAATTGTTTTAGCAACGAAGGCCAAGTAACACACCTGTAAGAAGTCATAGAGGTCATTACTAACTCCATCTTCAGAGTGACGAATATCGCGTCTGTCAGAACTGTAACTGAATCCAGTACCAATTGGCTGGTCAACATACAACAGATTAGATGCCTGCAAAAGATAGAGCATTGTAAGATCTCTTGCAGAGGAACATTGACCAATAGACACGGACCTTGAATTCAATTATTTACAGAATATTCTACTTTGGATGGCTTTAAGACACACAATAAACTCAAGTCTGCATACTTTTGATTATAATGCCTTCCACGCCATTGGAAAAGAATATAAACTTTTCTCTGACCACAACATAACTAATCGAGCCGGAAAACATGATATAGTAGATCAACCCTCTAACAATTTCATATTTAACAAAAAACTGATACGAGAGAGATGAAGTGTGATACTATTATATTCAATGACTTAGTCATGACTTAGTCAGGAACTTCTCTACTACTTCCACCAAGGAAATACAGATTACCTTGTCCCAACCGTACTGATTCCATATGAGAGACAAGTTATTCGCAATCGAGAAAGGCCCATTCTCATAGAACACGGCCAATTCACTACTACAACCTGGGCCTCCAGTCAGCCATATCACCACAGGGTCCTCCTTATTGGTGCGAGACTCGAAGAACAGGTAGAACATCCTACATGATCACACAAATTTGAACAGTAAGCAAACCAAAACTTAAACTAGACCGCAACAAGATCACAAATTCCCCAAAATTTCACAAATTTCTAACTCATTTTCATAGACCTTTAGCTCAGCTAATCATCAAACCTAAAATTCATGTACAAATCCAAACAAATTCGAATTCAAATTTCAATTTCCCAAACCCTAAGACGTTTCTAAACCAGACCTGGCGGCGTGAGAATGCTCGATCTTGAAGTAACCGGCGTGGTGACCGAGGTCGTCGACGGAAACACCGGACTCGCCGACGATGTTGGGAAGCGTGAACCGCTTCTCGACGATCCTCTTCCCGGCGCCGACCGGGGACGAATCTCCGGTGTCGGTGATGATGTTGGCATCGGACTCGGGGAAGAGATTGAGGGCTCGGATCAGCTGCTGGGCGTGCACGGAGGGGAAGCTGGACCTGGCGAGGCCGAGAGCGCGGGGGTCAGTGACGCCGGCGAGGGCGGTCAGAGGAGAGAGAAAGACGGAGAAGACGAGAAGGAGAGAGATTGGGAGCTCCATTGTTTGTGTTTCTGGGAAGAAAAGCTAACGGTCCTCTGAGATGGTGGACTGTTAAGTAGTTGGGGAGGAGTCTGGGGGTGTGATCTTGTGCGGTGAGGTACTGGAAGGGAAATCAATTTTGGCCGTTTGATGTTGGTCTATGTTTGATTCGGTGGGGTGGGATGGAGGGGATTAGGCGCGAGATGGCGGTGTCGTTTGCGAGGGCGACGTGTCGTCTTGTTGCTTTGGATTGAAGAAAAGAAGTGGCTTAAAATAAGGAAAAGTTAGGTGGGGTCCGGAATGAACAAGAAAAACGGAAAGAGGGGGTGTAATAACGTGTAAAGCGGCACACAGTTACATGAGTGCACGCGGGAGAGGCTTTGAATGAAGATGTTGAATCATTCTAGATATAGGTGATCATGCATTTTGTCAAAAAAAGAAAAAAGAAAAGAAAGAAGAAGATAGGTGATCATGCACATTCATACTTCAGATTTCATGGCTTAATTTGATTTAGTTGAAGTCACTACCAGAAGAAAGGGTTTAGCCGACGAAAAAAAAAAAACCAGGTCGACGAATTTTTTTTTCGTCGGCTAAAGTGGACTTTAGCCGACGAAATTGTCCTTCGTCGGCTAATTAAAAATTTTCGTCGGCTAAAGTCCACTTTAGCCGACGAAATTAATATTTCGTCGGCTGAATAATTTTTTTCGTCGGCTATAGTTTGTGAACTTTAGCCGACGAAATTTTCAAAAGTTTAGCCGACGAAATTTTCAAAAGTTTAGCCGACGAAATTTTTAAGAGTTTAGCCGACGAAATTTTTAAAAGTTTAGCCGACGAAAAATATAATTTCGTCGGCTATAGTCTGTGAACTTTAGCCGACGAAATTTTCAAAAGTTTAGCCGACGAAATTTTTAAGAGTTTAGCCGACGAAAAATATAATTTCGTCGGCTAAAGTGTCTTATATTTACAGATTTGGACAACAACTCATCTGGAAAAAGAAATTATACGTAGAACCTTCAAATGCAAAAAAGTCGTGAAATAAGATATGACCAGAATGGTGAAATACGTCTACGGTTGAAAAATGACGGTATTCCGGTAAAGTCTCGGTGCCGATAGTTGACTTACCCTTATTATTCACTATGCTGCAGATTTGGTTTTTGGTGTCCGATTGACTATTATGATACCTTTCCGGAAGCGTAACGGCCCTACGAGTCAAACTCATTGCTAATGCCATGATGTACAGGCTTTTTTGGCCATCCGAGTCCGTTTAGGGCTTCAAAATGCAGTTTTCTTATTTTCGATTAGAGTTGACCGTTTCGATCGAGCCCTTAACTTTGTTGAATCCAGTTGAATTTTTAATCATACACATATTTCATCATAATGATCATATCTGACAGTCGAATTTTGGTTTGTGAATTTTAGTCATCGGAATCACAACGTGTCTACTATTTTCCGTTATTCGGGTTTATGGGGAGCCCTATCGTCGGAAGGTAAATGTCTCAAAATTTTTATATGGGCAGTTGCGTCTCATCTACGTGAGAGTTTTTTGTGTGGAAGGTTTGACCAAACTACGTAATATAGAGGGGGGATATGAGCGTTTTCGTGTGATAAGTGACGATGGATTATGGTTGACCGTTTCGATCGAGCCCTTAACGTTGTCGGATCCAGTTGAATTTTTTACCATAGACGTATTTCGTCATAATGATCATATCTGACGGTCGAATTTTGGTTTGTGAATTTTAGTCATCGGAATTACAACGTGTCTACTAATGTTGTATAACTTGTTTAGTAGGTTATACAACTTTGTGAACCAACTCTACATAGGAAGCAAAATTATTAAAAATCTCGTGAAATAAGATATGTTCAAAATGGTGAAATACGGCTATGGTTCAAAAATCACGTAAATCGGGTAAAGTCTCAGAGCCGATAGTAGCGGTCAACCCTATTTACCGTTATTATTCCCTATGGGGAGCCCTATCGTCGGAAGGCAAATGTCTCAAAATTTTTATATAGGCGGTTGCGTCTCATCTACGTGAAAGTTTTTCGTGTGGAAGGTTTGACCAAACTACGTAATATAGAGGGAGATATGAGCGTTTTCGTGAATTTATAGACTTTAGCCGACGAAAATATATGAAAAGTCGTCGGCTAAGGTCAAAAAATTTCAAAATTTTTTAGGCGGTAAACCGAAGTTGGAGTAAAATTTTCAAAGGACTTTAGCCGACGAAAATATATGAAAATTCGTCGGCTAAGATGGTTTTTGCCGACGAATAACCTAATATTTCGTCGGCTATAGTTATTTTTTAATTTTTTAATTACATACTATAGCCGACGAATACGTTAGGGTATTCGTCGGCTAAACCCTAAAATTTCTCTATTTCCAAGTTTTAGCCGACGAAATTGGTACCTTTAGCCGACGAAATTTTCAAAGAACTTTAGCCGACGAAAATATATGAAAAGTCGTCGGCTAAAGTCGAAAAATTTTCAAAATTTTCAACCAAAATTTTTTGGCGGTCAACCAAAATTTTCAAAGGACTTTAGCCGACGAAATTAATGGAAAGTCGTCGGCTAAAGTCGAAAAATTTCAAAATTTTGAACCAAAATTTTTTGGCGGTCAACCAAATAGTTTAGCCGACGAAAATAAAGAATTTCGTCGGCTAAAGTCCTTTATATAGCCGATGATGGTAAACCTCTCCAATCTCACTAACCTTCCTTGTCTACCTCTCCAATCTCACCCTCGCCGAGAACAACCTCTCCTGTCCCATCCTGCCTGAGATCTCCGCTCTCTCCGCCTCCTCAACCTCTCCAACAACATCTTCAACCGCACGTTCCCGCCGGAGCTCTCCAACCTCACTAACCTCCCACTAACCTCCGTGTTCTCGACCTCTACAACAACAACCTCACCGGCGTGTTGCCGGTTTCTGTGGCTCACATGACCAACCTCCGCCATTTGCATTTGGGTGGCATAATACTTTAGATTATGCCTAATAATCAATCATGGCTTATACTTTGGATTTTTTTTTTCTTTTATAGTGTTTTGGGCGATCATACTACTTTGGATTGCTTCCTAATAATCAATCATGGTTTATAATTACATGTACCATGAGTTTAGCCGAAAGTTTCTGCAGTTTTTTTTTTTCAAAACCCAGCAACTTTAGCCGACGATATTCAAACACTATATTCGTCGGCTATAGTATTTTTTATTTTTTTTAATAAGGTTTAGCCGACGAATAACCTAATAGTTCGTCGGCTATAGTTATTTTTAAATTTTTTTAAAAAGGTTTAGCCGACGAATAACCTAATATTTCGTCGGCTATAGTTATTTTTTAATTTTTTTTATAAGGTTTAGCCGACGAATAACCTAATATTTCGTCGGCTATAGTTATTTTTAAATTTTTTTATAAGGTTTAGCCGACGAAATATTTTATATTTCGTCGGCTATAGTTATTTTTTAATTTTTTTAATAAGGTTTAGCCGACAAAATATTTTATATTTCGTCGGCTATAGTTATTTTTTTAAATTTTTTTACACACTTTAGCCGACGAATATTTCGTCGGCTAAAGTCTGGGACTATAGCCGACGACATATTTTTCGTCGGCTAAAGTGGGACTATAGCCGACGAAAAAAAAAATTTCGTCGGCTAAAGTCATTACAGACGGCCTTTTCCCGACGACACTATAGCCGACGATCCTTCGTCGGCTAAGGTCTTAGCCGACGAATTTTTTTAACAGGCCGACGAAAATTTTTCGTCGGCTAAAGTGCTTGTTCTGGTAGTGAGTAGTTCCTTTCGTATACTCAATTGTTGTCAATTATGTTTAGGTTTGGTTTAGTCGATTCATTATGATCATGCACTTCACTATGACTCATGCTCCCAAGTTTTCATCTACTAATTGTATATATCTGAATGTCATGTTCAGTTACTTGTAACTACTAGGATTTGCGAGGATGATGCAAATCTACATATTTTCTAGTCTAGAAGTTAATTAAACCAAAAATGGAAAACTAGATTGAACTTTGAATGGTCTAGTACAATGTGTGCAGTGAGCAGTGAGCGGTCGAATTGATCCGCCGTAGAGATTAATCAATCTAGTCCAATACGTTAGAAAGTTTGCGACTAGTTTTGATTCCATTTGCTTTAGACATGTTTATCGTGAGACCAATTTCGTGGCTGAGGCTATTGCTAATCTTAGTCACTATCGATTCTCATTTATGTTGGAATGATATGATTCTTAACGAGGCTTTTAGAGCTTTGCTATTCTGACATTGTTAGACTTTTTCTTATTGTACTGGTTCATAAATTATAATACCAAAACTATATAACAACAACATGACACTTGACAGTTTCTTTCGAGATAGGAAGGCAGTCGAGATTTGTTTTGGGTGAGAATGCCCAACTCACTAGATGTTCATCATGTCCGTCGATTCTGCGTTCATGATCAATAGAACCTTGAATGATAGCTGAAGGAGGAGAGTCTGTGCTAGCCGTGTAGATCCCCACAGTCCCTTCGTAATGAAAATAATGCGATCCAATGGATCGTCCATTTTAACAATCAACGAATTTCTAGGGTATTCCGCTATCTCCATTTTTAGGGTATACACCTCAACACAACAAAACTGATATCTTGAAGCACTGGCACCTGCATGTAAGCTAGCTTTCATGAATACCAGATGCTCCATAACTCCATATACATGTATATGACGACTCTACTTGAGTACATGCAGAGCGATCGACTTACATTTTCTCGCAGATTGTAGCCCTTGCTTCCCTCTTGACATCCGAATTTGCAAAGGATAATAGAGTCAATACACTATCAAGATGAAGCTGTTTTTTCTCTCGATTGCTTCCTTCATATGCTGACGGAAAAAATGTCGATCCATCCACAACTGTATTCGTGTCTGTTGATCGACATGCTTTTGCCTAATCCTCTCAGCTTCAAGCCTGATCCTTTCAGCTTCATCCTCCGCTTCCGCAGTTTTCATTTGCATAAACGTCTGTCTCACGACACACAACAAGCTAGCTACTCAGTTCCATCATAAGGTATCTTATATATATATATATATATATATATATATATATATATATATATATATATATATATACATATATATGTGTGTGTGTTTGATGTTATTAAACTAGTAAACAATCTATGTTTCCTTTGTTTTTGTTTTTTTTGTTGAGATTGATCATCATATCTCGAAGTTTGATATAACTTGGACACAGACATCCAAATCTCGAAGTTTCTTATGAAAAAGTGTGTGTGTATATATTGTATTTCTTTCTTCAAAGTATATGATACTAGTGGGAGCTTCAAAGTCTCATAGAAACGAAACTATAAGGGTAGGGAGCAACGGCTGATAGAGCATAAAATGCGATGATTTTATAGTTTAACATTTGCATTTAACTTAGCTATTTTCCTATAAAAATATCGTTTTAACTTTGTTATTTTCTTAGGAACTTCGTGAAGCAAGATAATGCAAATATGTGTTCAAGTGATACAAGCAAGGCTTCCAATATGAAGTAGAGATGTCAAGGATGGAGTTTGATCATTCACATTGTCAAAAATATCAAGGAAAGGCGATGGAACTACTTCACCAAAACAGAAGCTGTAAACACAAAAAGCTGAAAACCGGTTTATGCTTATTTTCTCCGGTTTTCAAGGCCTATTTCCATGAGGTTCCGAGAATGGTTTCACTGATATTATTGCTCAGATTTTTAGAGGTGCGTTTGTAGATCAATTTGGACTCAAGAATCATCCAAATCGATAATGACATCTTGGATTTATGAAGCGTCGAAGTTGGACAGAAAATTGGCAGTTCCGGGAAAGCTGTTCAGCAGTCAAGTTCAAGACAGTGTTTGGGCTGGATTCTGAGAAGCTGTCTTGGGGGTTTTTGCACGATTTTGAAGAGTGACATCATTAATATAATTTTCCCAAAAATCAAGTCCAGATTATATATGGAAGACATTCAAAAGATAGCTCAAACATTGATTCTAATCAAAGAAGGAAACATAGTTTGAAAATGATGAAGCTTTCAAGACTTGAAAACTACTTAAGGCAAAACCCTAATACCATAACGGGCGTTTTTTTTTGGAGGAAAAAGCCATCATACGGGAAGAGAGCCTTCATGTTGCTGAAAAACACATAAGAAAGGAAGGAGCCGTCAAGCAACTCAAGGAGAGGAAGTAAAGTTCAGAGCCAAGAAGAGATCAATCTCTCGACTCAGAAAATCGATCTTTTCTCCTGTTTTTTATCTTTTGTATTCTCTTTTCTTCCCGAACCTCATGAAATTCTCTGGTGTGTTTTCAAAGATGATGAGTAACTAATTTTCCCTAAGTTAGGGGCTGCTTCCAAGCCCTAGACATGGTGTAACTATGAAGTTGGCGTTTATTTAATTTTTTCCATGGATTTCGGATATTCATTGGTTTATCGTTATATCATTGATCAACTTTGTATGTTTATTGATGGTGGCCAACATTAGTATGCATGCTAGGTTGTAAAGCTATGAATGTTTTGTATGATTATCATGTCTACTTGCATTCTAGAGTAGCGAGTGAGTGATTTGAGCTCATTCACATAAATCAATGTCTAGGTAGATTAGGACAGCATCAGTACCGACATTGTCTAGCCTTCTTCATAATATTTTAGACCTTAATGACTTCTAGGTGAGAGTTGTGCGAGGACATCACTTTAGGCTCCGTTCTAGATGCTAAGTTAAGTTGAAAACATCATTCTCTTAACATACCAAGTAAGAAAGATTGATAGGTTAAGTTCAACACATCATTGGCTTAGCTTGAGTAAGGATATCCGAATGAATTGAACATGTTAGTAAACACATCATAGGTGTAATCATTGTCTAGTGGTGAGGAGTAGTTCCTAACTAGTTTTTGTTATTTGATTTCCAAAACCAAAATCCCCAAATTTAGTTCTCTGTTTTTGACCATTCTGTCCGTCATATTTTTGAATTTTGTCAAACATAGCAAAACTACACAGTTTTCCCCCAAATTTTGTGTGTGTCTTCCTCAGTGTGTCTAGTTTCTCCATATTTAATTTCATAATTTTTCGCTGAGTCTAGCTATAGTTTTTAATTGTGTCTTTGTCTAGTGTCTAGTGTCTGTTCAGTTTTTCAGAGTCATATTTGCAATTGTTAAGTCATAATCCTCTGCAGGAGGCACCCTAGTTTTTTATACTACCATCGATAACTTTATTGTGATTGCAGGATTATTTATAAGTCTATTTTAGGCTTATCAGCGGGGTCTTCCAATTCTATGATTGAGTCCGCCATTGTTGAAATTTATTGGAATAGACTGAAGATCTGAGCTATTCCTCTCTTCAAGAATCTAAAATTCTATATATGAAAAGCAATATAAAGAATTATTAAGCTTCTTCTTCTTCTTTTTGGGTGAGATCAATATAAAGAAGGCTGCCTAAACAAATAACCCAGAAAATATACTTAGCAAGGCATAAGATTGGGTGAAAAGGGGAAGAGAAACTCGATCAAAGAAGCTGCAACTGTGAGTATCTGATCAGAGATTTTACTGAGAATCTTGGAGACGAGGGTAGACTATAAAGTATAAATTAACTGAGAGCCGCGCATGCATGATTTCTATAGCACCGAAGTTTTCTTTTTATACTTGTTTGAGGACCAAGACTAAACCCCTCTTGCAGGTGGCTGAGTTCAAAGTCAATCCAGTCCCTTTTTTTTTTTGGGAAAATGCCCTAATGCCCAAATATTTAAAAACTAAAGCCTATTCCAATGATAATAAGATTCTTGACCCCAATTAAATGAAAAAGAGACTTATTTGTGCCCAAATACACAAATCTTTATTAAATTCATAATAAAATAATATTTTTAAGACATTTTTACCCTTGGTCCTTATATATATGCTTAGAGAGAGAAAAGACTTTGGCGGCAGCTCATCGGATCTCCGGCGGCCGGACTCCGGTCACCGGTCGCCGGACTCCGGACTCCGGTCACCGGACACCGGCCGCCGAACTCCGGTCGCCGAACTTAGTTACTGACCCCCAGTAACTCGGTTACTCCGGCGACCGATCGCCGGAACTCGGTTACTGACCATCAGTAACTCGGTTACTAACCCCAGAAATTCAGTTACTGACCCAATAAACTCAGTTACTGACCCCCAGTAACTCGGTTACTGACCCCAGAAATTCAGTTACTGACCCCCAGTAACTTGGTTACTCTGACGACCGATCGCCAGAACTCGGTTATTGACCCCCAGTAACTCGGTTACTGACCTCAAAAATTCAGTTACTAACCCAATAAACTCAGTTATTGACCCCCCAGTAACTGGGTTACTCCGGCGACCGATCGCCGGAACTCAGTTACTGACCCCTAGTAACTCAGTTACTGACCCCAAAAATTCAGTTACTGACCTAATAAACTCAGTTACTGACCTAATAAACTCAATTATTGACCCAAAACTTAGTTACTGACTTCCAGTAACTCGGTTACTGACCCCCAGTAATCGACTTATTGGCTCCAAATTAATGTTGTAGAAACTCATACCTTGCACACTGTGGCAACCACAAACAGATAACATGTCAGATTCTCATACCTTACCATTGATCTCTGCATAAATTGAGCAAACATCCAACCAAAATTCACAATAATGGAAAAAGCAAAAAAAAGAAGAGAAAAGTGAAGAGAGAGAGAGAGACTTCAAAGCTGGAGCCGATCGTCATTGAACTGCGCCACCACCGCCAAGTCGTTCCCGATCAACGACAAGACCTTCTCTTCGTACTCAAGCCCTAGGGTCGGCGTGGAAGCGGAGGTCGGAGATTGGAGATCCAAGGTCAAAGATCGGAGATCGGATATTCTCCTCTGTGAATCCGCTTGAGAATAGAGCTCCGCCGCAGGCGACGACTCGTTGCCCTGAGCAACGGTGGAGAAAGAAAGCGATCGACGATCAACAACGGACGACTGCCGCCATGTGTCTTCAGATCCTGATTTTCTTGAGAGGTTCTGCACACGAAGACGACGTTGTCTCGTGGCTCGGTGACGACGAGAGAGGAGACGACATCGGTCGAAACGGGAGTGGAGAGAGAGAGAGAGAGAGAGAAGAGAGAGAAGAGAGAGAAGAGAGAGGAGATGAGAGAGAGTAGATCCAGAATGAGAGGGGGAGGAGAAGAGAGAGACGATTAGGTTATGGGTAGAAAAGTAATTTTAGTAAGTTTAATTGAAATGGACATTGAAAAAAGTTTTTCATTGGAGTGGGCAACAAGTCCCTCTAATTAGTACTAAATGGGCATTTTCCCTTTTTTTTTTTTGAGAAGACAATCCACTCCATTTGGATAATACGAAATCGAGATGTTTACTTAAAAGAAAATCACTGCATCATTATATATGTAAGGACCAAACCTTCTCCCATAAAAAAGAAAGAAGAAGACCAAGACTCAAACTGAAAGGCAGAGAGTGGAGGGAGCAAAACTGATATAGACCCGAACCGAGGATCCAAAACGCAACCAGGTTGATTCAATGCGGAGAGATGGAGTCTCTGATATGGAAGAGAGAGAGAGAGAGAGAGAGAGAGAGAGAGAGAGAGAGAGAGAGAGAGAGAGAGTAAGGTAGGAGAAGGGGCTGATTATCCAAAATTCATCCTTGTCACATTATCCAAATAATTTAGATGTCCTAAATCAATGTACTTTCATTGATCATGAAGCTGATTTCAACCAAGATAAAGGGGCTGGGGTGCTTGAAGGCTACAGAGGCGTATAAAGTACTTGCATCATATACCAAATTATTCAGACACTTCATGACAATTAGCTTAAAATTAAATCAGCATATAATACACATTTACAGTTCATAGTCATGCAGGAACTAGAATAGGTACTGTTTTAAGAGTACAAAGCCACACCAGCACTTTCTCCCGGCCAGGTGCATAGATAAGGCGATTTAAAAGTTAAAAGATGATGATAGTCATAGTCTAGCTTCTTACATGAACAAATGCACAGAATGATGACTACTTTACCCCCCAGAGTAGCATCTGATCCAAATGCACTAAGATAAACATAACCTTGTAATATAACATTTTAGTTCCTACTATGGTTAAGTTGTATCTAAGTATCTTTGCATGTACTACTAACAGCCTTTACAGAACAAGCACAACCAAATTTCTGCCTAAAACCAATTAAACAAAGGAAACAGTTTCGTGAACATTATTAAGATCTGACTTGAGAAAGCCGAGCTCTCAATGCTTCCGATTCTTCCTCATCGTCCGAACCCTCTCCTATAGCTTCTTCCTGCAGGAGTTAGCAACAAGAATTAAGTCCTTGAATCATGCGAGGAAAGAAAAGCAATAAATGGAGTCTATCTATCACATACTTCTTGTGAACCACTAGCTCTCTGGGAAGGTAACTTGGTCCTCTCTTTCCTGACAGCTTCAGGAAGCTGGGCAGCCGTCTCACCGGCTATTTCACTCAGAACCTTCTCAACTTCTTCCTCAGTTTCCTCTTCTATGTCTTCCGAATCTAGTGTTGTATCAAGAGCATCGTTTACAAATTCTTCAATCAGCCCAGCCTGTATGACTAAAGAGCATTACAACTAAACATTTCAAGAAGATATATGGATATAATACACAAGCACCTAACAAATCCAATTTAGTGTATTTCCTGAAAGTTCAGATATCCTTCATTGCTAAACATTATTGCAAACAAATGGTTCAAAACACTGGGATCCAGTCACAATGTTACCCACTGCTTAGACACAAATTATCTTTTCTATGCTGTCCAAACAGGTTTAGGCGTCCTTACTTAATGTACTTCCACTGTTCATTGACTGAAGAAGAGAAATAGATAGTATAGAAGTTTGAACGTTGAACAATGAAAAAATAACATGAATACACCATTAAGCATCTCAAGTCAACTAAAAAACCAGAATAGACAGAAACAACAGATGATATCCCACTTAAACAGGAAGAGAGACAGAATTAAGCTCCACTAGCACTTACAAAAGTAGCGGAAGTAGGACAAGTTCTAACAGGCAACCAAAAAGCACCCAAAGGGATATTACCTTGGTGATTTCTTTAGTAAATTGTTGCATTGTGACAGCCATTTCTGGAGCTTTTGTGAGGTCATTAACAAGTTTCATGACCTCCGTACTCTTAGATAGATGTCCCACAGTACGGGCAAGTGCTGCAAGAACATGAAACATATCATACAACTGATTTCAACCAAGGAAAAGGGCCTCAGGATGGATTGTGGAGTTACATAAAAGATACTAAGGCGACAGGACCTATGATGCACCAAGGTACTCAGATTGTTCATGCTAATTAGCTTGTACATCACACATAATACACATTGACATATGCAGTAACTAAAATACTGTGTGAGAGTACAAAGCAATACCAACACTTTCTCCCAGGTGCATCGATATAGAATTTAGTTGGGCTTTATTCTCTTGAAGGCGACTAACAGCTTTCCTCGACCCCAAAATCTCCCTTGCAAGTGACTGAAATTAATTCACAGACAAACTCAAGACATAAATTCACTAGGTACTCAAGCAACACTAGCACATCTAACAGTTCTACAATCTACATGGCAAAACCAATAATTCTAAAACACCCCGAATTCACTTGAGATATACATGCAAATGTAGCAGAAAAAAGATTCCACGGACTAAAACATCATCCTGCCATTATAGGCATTGTGTTCTGAATTCACATACAAAACAACATACAAAGCAAAACAAAGATTTTCCTTCCAATTCAAAGAACACAAACTTTTTTGCAACAAGTTTTTAACTTTCTATCAAGTCATTCATGATTGAGTAACATTTTCAACTGAAAAACTTGCACTACCTTGGCTGAGCCCATGTCATTTCTCTTTGCAGCTTCTCTAATAGCTTTCTGTACCACCTTCTCTTCTCTCTCCAGATCTACCAAACCAAAAACCATCAATCTTTCACACCAAAATAACACAAACACATGTCACCCAATAACACAACAAAACCAAATCCTCAAAAAAAATTGAAACTTTAACCAACACAAAACTTAGATGATCACCTCTGATCTGGCGCTCAATGTTGCGGCTCTCTTGGCGAAGTCGTCTCTGCCAATCTTTGAGTTGCTCTGTTGGGTTTGGCTTCGGCTTCAACATGCTCTTGAACTTCTTCATTCTCAGAGTCTAAGCTCTTTCTGATCCCCACAAAATAAAACAACGTTTTGAACTGAAAAAAAAAACTCTGTAAAGATGGAATCGGGTTTTATTCTTCCTCTAGAAACAGAGACTTTTCGTCTCCGCGTTTCCTTCGCCTTTCCAAAGTGCGACAGGAAATGAGGAAACTACCCACCACTACGCGCGGTTTCTAATCATATCACTAAAATCAAATGAAAAATCGAATGCTAAAACCGGTACATACAAATACGTCAAGTTTATCTTGGTAAAAATTAATGAGAAAGTTGTTTAACACAAAGAAAATTATCTTTATCTCTATTAGTACAGAAGAAATGGCCTTATCAGGTGCAAGAGCTTAAAACCATTAACTAATTTGGTCATTAGCAATGTTGAAGTCATATTAAGAGACTCATTGTTGCATCCTCATTTGATTACCTCAAAGGGTTTAGTTCATGAAAAGAAGTAAAAGTAGGATTACATGATTCTCAGTAGGACCTCAAATCCGAATATCTGATGATATATGGAAGCAGAACATAGTTGTCCTGAAAGTTATTCATAGATCATCATTCTGACCTGAAGAGGATGCATTCATTTTTTGTATCCCCACAGTAGCGGCAATGTTTAACAATATCTAGTTTTATCATACAACGAATTAGGGGAACAGTCCAGATTTACTGTTGTTCATATGTGCCAAAGCTTTCCCAGTTCATGGGATTAATCAGCTACAAGGATTTAGACTATCATCTGTAATCAGGGATCGTAGAGGGTCAACTTTGAACTTTGAACTTCTCTGGACTGCCTAATCGAACAGGCCTTCATCATGCCAAATATCAACTAAAAAGTCAACCATCTCCTGCACAATGTACCAGTTATTGAGATTCACAATATTAAGAAAAAGGTTTGACAAGATAATACTAATAACATACAAATTTTATCCTTGGACATGGAAATAACGAGGGAAAACAGTAGCACTAAGGAATCAGAAGATACTTATTGTACAGGTATGTGCTATTATATGATCGACTTACAGTTAAGGGGATTGGCTCAGGAAAACACTCATTGGTTGAAAGTAGATCCTCATAGGCTGTTGACCAGCTGAAACATAAACTTTCCACATTATCTTCAAGCAGTAGCAATAATTGAACAGAAAATAATTGGACAAAGACACTAATATCATCAATCATTACAATGGTGCTATAATGCAGCATATAGTTTTCACATTTAACTTCCTGACATTCATATAGCAGCTACAATTTAACAGCAAGTAAATGGACAAAGCTACTAATATGGACACACACCAAACAAAAGAACTAAGGAGCAATTTTGAAAAATCTAGGATTAACAGATCAGCAAGTCATGTGCACGTAGTGGACAGAGTGACAGATACTCAAATATAAGTGTAATTTCCTAAAAATTGACACACCAGTGTTAATTAGTTCATTCGTGTACCTACACAGAATATAAGTTATCGCAGTTAAGCTCTCCAACTTTTCTTTTGGTTTTAAACTTTAAGGAGCAACTCTTTAACCAGGACTTGCTAACCCCATTCTATACAGGAACCTTTGTGAGGAGAAAATACCTTATAATTGGATCCTTGGCCATTCTTTGCAGCCGCTGATCTCCTATCCACTTTCTTCTACTCTCATGCCAAGCAATTGCAGCTACATGAGAAATTAGCTTTATTATCATGAAAGAACAAAAGTTACAAAATGATCAACATCAACCACAAAATGCCAGAAGTAATTGCTTGTTGCAAGGAATGGTGATAGGGGATAGGCTACTTCCAAAATTATTGCATGCTTCTTCTTCCCCCACAGAAGGAAAAAAAAAAAAAAAAACCCTTCACATTGGTGAGAGGCCGGATTTCCTTTTGGCATAACTCGGCCATAGAAGTTGGTTTACAAGGCAGTAATGAGACACAAGTGATGTCAAGATGGAACAAAAACTAAAAGATTTAGAACATTAATCTAAACGAGGAGTTTACTAGTTTAGTGAACAAAGAGGGAAAAAGATTATGGACACTTGGTTTTGGAGATGGGAAAATATTGTAACCTACGAGATTTTGAACAGTTGACTAACTAATGGAGGACATCATTCGAAAAGTTAAAGTGTGCATATTATCTAAAGAGACTAACATAGATGTCTATTCTACAGTACTGAGTTAGTTGCATGGTGTCACACCGATGTTGGAAAACTCAGTACTTACTATCTAATGAACTTACCATAGTTGACAAACACAGAAGTGTTTGCTTCTTTTTCTGCAGGCCTTTTCTCTTCAGTGACAGATTTAGACTTCTCCGACGATTGCTTTTTATTGGGACGGGAATTTCCAGTACGCGTCTCCATTATCTCCGAGTTGGGAGACCATTCCTTTTATGCAACTGCTCCCAAAATTTGTCGACGAGTGTTTTCTTTCAGAGACCTACCAAAGTTCTACTAACAGAATGACCACCTGGAATGCAGGTTTTACACTTTAGCATAAGGGAGCTCTGTCAATGGAACATCAGATCAAAGATAGGTAACTGAAGATGAATAGTATGAGGATGCAACACATGGTGGTTATACTGAACACATAAATAGCTATACGTATCCAAACTGGAAACACCATAAGCTCAACAATTGCACATAAGTAACTTAATAACAAGGTCATTGATCCGTCTTGAATTATCAAGAATTGTGTTCCCTCTAGTTTCTTTGTTTTTGAAGCATTGAACCTCCAAACTCAATTCTATCCAGCACCCTCACTTAGTATCGAAACTCATGATACTTCGATATATAAAGACACTCCGGAACCCATTTTGACACATCTCAGTTGTGTTTTGCAAGAATTGGGTCATCACAGGACATGACCCCAGATTCAAGAATGAGTCTTTTAGTAGAACCCACATCATGATAACAGTAAAGAAATCACATTTCAACTCTTATACACAAAACCAAGACTTTTTCAATGTCACCCACCAATCCCAAGGATAACTCGTCAACCACTCTTTGCAAACTCAAAATTAGATGCTTCAGTATAGAACCTATTGCTCCAATAACCAGAACAACTTCAGCTTGATTCATTAACCATTAACATATCTCCAAACTAATAACCTACTTCAGATTCATCTCATTGATGTTGATGTTCTATCAAAAACAATCAAAAGATAACATCTTTTCAATCCAAAAGACAACTAGCTAGAACATCACATACATCAGATCCGGAAGATAAGGCACAAATTGCAGAACACTGAATCATGGAACAAACGCATAAGCTTTAACATTTCCGATGCATTCATTTATACAAATCCCAAAACAAAACAGAAACCCAAACCCATTTGAGATCCACAAGCACAAAATCATTACCAAAAGCCACAAAATTTATAGGGACTTGAATGCGTTACAAGGAAAAGGGCAGAGAGCTAGGTACCTTATTGCGCACGTTTTCAGGGGAAGCAGTCAGTTTTGCAGAGATTGAGAGGGAGTGTAAATGATTAGGTCATGGGATTTGGATTTGGCAGAACAAAACCGCAATAAGAAATGGAATGTCATCCTTTAGTTTTTTTCCTTATTCAAGTTTTCTGGTTTTTATGGTTTTTTTAGCTTTTGGGTGCACTTCTTTCAAGTCACTCTCTGTTGCCGACGTGGCTGTGATTCGGATTTGGCTAAGTTTTCCACATATATGAGGTGGTTGTGTTATTTTTTCGAAAAAATCTTTTTTTTGAAAAATAAATAATTTATTAATAAAGAGAATTACTACAAATAAAGTGTATAGATCTCCAACTCGATCAAGGTAGAAAGAACGAGATGATACCAACTGCTCGCTAATCTATAGGGTGAAACCCTTATATCAGAAAATATTAATACAATAATACAAACAAATATATCACACACACCACTCATGCTCGCTAACGTCGTCATCGTCATCGTCAACAATAATGAGGTAATGATGAGTGTTAAATCGGAGGTTGATGCCCGAATAACTGTTGTCAATCGAATCTCATTGCACAAATTCATTGAAAACTTTTGACCCGAGAGAGAAGCTCTCTCAAAACAATACCATACAATCCACCATATATTCCAAGTTATGAACAGTGAGGCCATTTTCATTTTTTTATTAGAAAAAAGAAGATTATAATATATCAACCCCTTGAGAGAAGCATTTGTTTACGTCCAAATTAATATTTTTACTGGACAATAATTGTCTATGTAAATATTAATTACATTCTTGGTCTATGTCAACCGGCGAGCCCAAGTTCTTTAAAGTTTACAAATAATGGCCCACCAGCAAGATCGCGCGGGATGATCACAAAGTCTGCGCGCGGAATGACTCCGCGCAGACTAACGGACCTTGGGCGCGGAATGACTTCGCGCGGAGTGGGGATCCATCTCGCGCGCTTCGGGTGGAATGCTTTGCGCGGGACGATTTACTTGTTCATTTCGCGTAGGCGAGGCGGAGTGTATCTAGGCACTGGTGAACTGATTCGCTAGTTCACGAGGTAGACACACGCAGAGTCCGCGCGGTTGCTTGTAATCGTTTCTGACTTTTTACAGTCTTTGACACGCTTTGGGCCAATCCTTGTGGCCCTTATTAATTAAAAAGCATTTTGTTGCCCCGCGAGGTGGAATTGAGCTACAGAGTCCGTGGTCCGCGCGAGTTATTTGTCTTCTACATGGACTGTGATACCCCGCGAGATAAAGATTACTTTTAATTCCGCTTCACATGGGAGTCCAGACCTTATCTTATACGGACTGTGCTAATTGGATATGTGTCACATGCGGATTGGTCTGCATGGGAGGAATAGTTCCTTTGTGCTTCACGTTGCAGAGTCTAATAGGGATTCTAATTGTCTTTCGTTCGCGGCAAGGTTAGCTCCCACTATATAAAGAAGCTCGAACTCTCTACTCGAGCTCTCTCTAACTCTCTCACAACTCAAACAAATACAAAACAACCTTCAACCTTCTTGAAACCCTCGACCCAGTCGAATCTCCAACGCTCCCAGGAGCTTTGTTTCCGCTTCCCCGTTGAAGCAAAACACACACAACCCCGATTCTAAGCGCACCGCCGCCTAGAATTCTTCAGAGCCCTCCGGACTCATCCCGATTCCTTGGAATCTTCCCTATAGTTGCTCTGCTCACGCCGCCGTGAGTATCGACCGCCTTGTGCTCGTAAATTCCTCATCTGAGGTGGCACCTGGAAACCTCTTTCCGCCTGATCAAGAAGTCAAGCGCACGCAGTCAAGACCTTTCCTCGTCCGTGAGGTGGCACGCCCGCAACACTCCCCCTTTCTCTTTGTTCGCTATTCACCTCGGCTCCACACGCTGAGTATCGTGGCCAAAACAGCCTTTACGAGAGGCTCCTACCTTCCTAAAGGGAGAGGACATTATGTACACCCTCCTCCTGAGTTAGGTATTATGTCACGCCCCGACCCTTAATTTTTACTTTAATTACTAGCACGGTGGTAATAAGAATTTTACCGTCTTCGTCAGTAAGTATTTAATTTAATTGGTCCCCAAAGTGGTGTTAGGGGACGATTATTTTGAAGGATTTATTCGAAGGAAGAAAATGTGACTACGGTAAAAATGGTAATTTTTGCAAGTAAAAGGTAATTTTTATTGGGGTGTTGAATTTTGGATTAGGTATATGGGAGGTTGGACCCGGCTGGGCTGAGCCCAACCCATTTCTTTCTCTCTCTCTCTCTCTCTCTCTCTCTCTCTCTCTCTCTCTCTCTCTCTCTCTCTCTCTCTCTCTCTCTCTCTCTCTCTCTCTCTCTCTCCAGCCGCGCCCTCTCTCTCTCTCCCTCCCCGACCTTCTCTCTGCCCGGAATTTCTGGCCGCCTGTTCGCCGCCGTCCGACCACCCCAGACCCCCGCGCCGGTCCCGTTCGAACCACCATCCTCTCCTCTTCATTTCTGGGTAGGTGACAGAGCCCCTAGCGCCGCCGAGAAGCTGCAGCCGAGCCCGGAAGTTCCGACTGCCCGAAACTTCCTGTCGTCAGAACTCCTTCCTCCGGCCGTCATAGCCGGCGAGCCTTGGCTCAAAAGAAAGCCCTCCTCCCGTTCGGAAATCCCTCCAAAGAGCTCCCTCCATCTCGAGCTAGAGAAGGAGAAATCGGTAATGGAAATTCTAAGGCTTTTTGTGTGTTTTCGTTCGATTGGCATAGTTAGACTTGGAATTGGTGTTTGTGGTAGTTAGAAAAGTTGTAGAGGAGGTTGAGAGGAAAGTGCTGTCAAATTTTTGTGGGCATTAGAGGTCGCCGGAGCTGGCCGCCGGCTGCCACCGGGAAAAATGTTTTTTGTAGGGAATTTTATGAGGAGTTTATTGGAATGAGTTTTATATTTTTGGAGGAGTTTTGGATAGGTTTGAGAATTTTTTAAGTTTGATATTTTTGGCGGATTAATAAGTTAGAATCCGGCCACGTGATTATTTAAGGTTAGAAATGTGGAAGGTGTTTAGAGGATGTCGGTTAAAATTTGTGAAAGTTTATTTGGTTGGTAGTGAATTTAAGAATTTTGGCGATAGGCTTGATTGAGCGCGCGAAGTTCATTTTTAATTACGCCTATTTTCTTTAAGCGTCGGTGTGTTAATTAAATATTTATTTATGTTTTGGAACCAAACGCGAGAAGGCTCGAGCTGACGAGGCATCCGACCGACATCAAACTTAGGCCTAATTTGTGAGTGGACCTTTGTTTTAAATAATGTGCTTAAAATGATTTATTGTTGAATAATTTTCTGTTGTTGGAAATTTCCCGAAATTGAGAATTTCGGTGATTATACTCATATATAATTGTTTTTGAGAATAGTATGTATATAATTAAATGATTGCTAGCTATACGTGATTTTCCCTCATACTGAGGTACAATTCCAGTATGGGGTGACGTGAGCGTTAGACGCCAGCGTCGTAGCCTTATACGACTTTCTATTCTTATAATTCATTCATAGAATTCGTACAAGGAATTAGCACGTATATATATCACTCGGGCATTTCCCCCATACTGAGGTACAATTCCAGTATGGGGTGACGTGAGCATTAGACACCAGCGTCGTAGTCTTATATGATTATCTATTTTCGAGCTTATTCATAGATATCATACAAGAGATAGTCGAGTGTGAATATATACTGATATATATTTTATTCTAGCCTGAGAGGCCATTTTTCTTAAAGTTTGGGAGTCTAGCGAGGCTAGACACCAGTTCAGAATTTTCGAGTTAAGTTTTTAATCCGTCGCTGGTAAAGCGTTTTCCTTAAAAGTATTTTTGGGGAAATATTTATTTGTTGTCGTAATTGCTTTTGTCCACTCACTCTGACGTTTTTGAATATTTTCCCCTGGGCTCTTCGTTTTTAAAATGCCTAGTCTGCAGCGTTCGCGTGAGGTTTAGAAGGCGACGTCGAGGCATAGTGACTCATCTATCCGCTACATTTCGCCAGTAGGTTACCTGTTTAATCTACTAGGAGATTGTTAGCTTACGCTGTGTTTTTAATTTTTAGTAGCTCTGAATACCCGTTGGGATTTCTGTATAACTTATTCTGGCTACTTTTGGGTTGTAGCAGAGAATGTTAATTTATTAGTTCTATATTTTGTTCTTCCGAGTTAGGGTTGTCCATTTTCAAGAGAGGTTTGCCGAGTTCTTCAGTAAATTTTCCTTGAAAGTGGTCTCCGTAGGACTCATCACGGGTTTCAGGGTGAAATTCGGGACGGGTCTTGATATGTACATGCTTGTCATTCAATAACAAATGTATCAGAATATGTACTTCTTCCATCATGTTGTCACAAACCCAAATTATATTCTAAGGTACTGGAAATAATTTATGTGATTCTTACCGGGTTTTGGTGTGGAAGAATTATGATAGGTGAACATTATTTTTGGGTATTATATACATCCTACCTTTGAAACAGAACAAAGCTTGGTAAAACTTCCATAGTTTTATTTTTAATAGATAAATAACTTTATAGATAGAAGCTTGATAGAGCATTTGTTACAAAAAAGAGCTATATTGGTTACAAGCATATGGAAACACATTCGGATAACATACGTAGACAAAGTCTATCATACTTGCATCTTATTGATTGGCTGGTGAACTAATTTAAACCTTATTCACTGCAAAATCGAAACATTGCACGAGCCATATAATCTTTCTTAATCAGTATCTTGAATTAGGGTCTTTGGAGATGCTAATGCTAGAAACTGGGGATCTTGTTCTAGCATAGCCATTTTCTCTTCTTCTAGATTCACCCACGCTTCAATTCCAGTATCGCATAGTGCTGGAACTAATATTATGAAATTGCAACTTGCAGATTCAATTTTTCCTGCAACTCCAATCCATGATGTCTTCCCCCATCCAAAATCAAGTGGGTTGAAAAAATGAGTCCAGCTCGAGAAAAAATAAATCTCTGGTGCTGGTTCCATAGAACTCATAGTCCTTTGAAAATCTAGATACTCACATATTCTTCCATATCCCTCTTTACCCTTGAAAGTCTCAAAGTAATCACTGTTACATTGTTTGACAGATCCATTGAGCAAGTTAACCAAGTCACACAGCTTAAGATCACTGATCTCTGGTGTTGTATGACTTAGCTCTAATATGGCCTGTGCCCACCACATCAAGTTTCCAGGGGCATTATCCAACACTGTCTCCATGTTCATCCGTGTTCTTAAGTTCACTGCCTGGGCTGCTATAGAAAGTCTTGTTGAAGTAGTACCTATAGGTTCATATATATTTTCTCATTCTTTGAGCTATGTACACAGTACACTATATGTAGTAAAAATGTATAAATAATGTGAAATTATAACAGAAAAAATGTTAAGTGTGTACTATTTTTTTTTCTTTTGAAAAAGAAGTTCAAATCGTTAGAAGTTTAGGACAACAACTAATTAATAAGGGACTACCCCAAATACATTAGGCTTTATTATTTGACTTGTTCATAAACTGATTTTACCTGATGTTAGTGCCCGAGAAGCAGCGATTAGATGTTTCCAGAGAAAACCGGTGACGGCCTGAACTCGTGATGGCTTGGGCACGGACTCGCTCTTCGCCTCATCTTGAATTGAAGATATGGCTTTCGCACCAAATACAAATCTCCTTGTAGCAACTTTATTTCCGGCAAACCATAACCCTTCCATATGACCGGCATACTTTTCAGGCAAGTCATCTCTCGGTGGGAAAAACAATGCTGCTTCAGAGAGACTAGGATGTATGATATCTTCACGACACCCTCGAAAAACAGCACCCCAGGACTTGAGAAAACAGTCTGTCGTTCTTCCATCGATGAGCTTGTGAGAGAAGGAGACACCGATTGCTATTCCAGAATCGAAAACGTTGACTTGAACTCCAAGCAAGGGGTAACGCTCATCAGATATTGCTTCCATACTAAGTGGTTTTATTGGGACAAACTCATTTAGGCACTCGATTTTCCGAAGCCTTAGAAAATCAATCATGTCACAATTCACTCGAGCCTCAAGGTATGGGACACCCTCTTCAAAATCATCGATGTATAGGTTGTTTTTGACCCTTCCAGAGAGTGGATAGTACAAAGTGAGAGTCTCGGAAAGGGCTTGTCTTAAGTCAGCTAGGGTTTGAGGAAGATCGAAGACACGGTCAGTAATGGGGTAGAACAATACTATGGTGATATATGCTGGAGGAGTGAGCTGGTCCAGGAGGGTAAGCTTGTAAGGCTGAAGTGGTGTAGAGGAAGCTGATGGTTTGATGGTGTGTTTGGAATTTATACTGACCTCAATTTTCTCCATTTTGGCGAAGTAGGTTCTGTATTATCTGACACTTGATGAAACATGTGGTACGCGGTATATATAGAACACTGAAGCATAAAATTTTATGAGAATAATAATCATTAAATTATTCATACAGCACATGAGCCCGATAAATTGCATACGTGGCTCGTGAGTCAGCAAAGTTGAAAAATATTCAGAAATGACACGTGATGGCGTGTGAATAGTCGGTCGATATTAAATGTTAAATGTTAATCAAATCAAAATCATCAATTCCAACTAAAATCAAATGTTAATTGATAATCAGACATTTAATATTAAATGTTAAATGTTAATAAAATCAAAATCATCAATCCCGACTAAATCAAATATTAAATGTTAATCGATAATCAGACATCAATCAAATCAAATCGATTATCAAAAACAAAGTCAGAATTTAATCAAATCAAAATTTCAATTTATCGGGCATCAACCACGACCCACGAGCCACGAGCCCGATAAGCTGGACATCAACCACGACCCACTTGTCAGCTTCTCTGGCGAAACAGTACAGCCGTTAGGCTCAGACCGCCTAACCGTGTCAGTAGGAACAGCTCCTCGCCGCTCTTCCATTACGGTTCGCTTCCTCATTGTCGACTGCCCCTCATCATACAATCTCATCTTAGAGCGGGACATCCTCTGGGGGTTGCAGTGCTTCATAGTTGGCCACATGCTTCTCATGAAGGTTCCTACCTCTGGCGGCACCCTAACAATTAAAGGGGATCGAGCAGCCATTGAGCACGGCCATCTTAACGCCATCCAACAGCGGAAAGGAGCCCATGAGATGCTGTCTCTCAACCCCCCGGAACCCATAGATGATCCCCGGGACGACACAAAGGGGTGCAGGACAGAGAGCTCCGCGACCTAGTCCTACAAACGCTCGCTACCACCTACCTTAGACCAATTTTTACCTTGGCCTCGAAATCCGGTACTTCATTGTTACTAGTGTATATACAAATAGCCCAGTAGCGGCTTCACCTCTGTATACTTTGCCCGCTAGCGGCTACATCTAAGTACAATGAAGTGTTTTGTCACTCACATGCTATACTTTGCCCCCGCAACACAGGGCCACAAAACAAACAATAAGTATACAGCAAGACAAACATAAAGGCTACACATAACGCCAAAATATCAACCTGGACTCCCAGGCAAATTAGCATAAATTGGTTACAATGGCTAACCACGCCACATACATTGTTCCAAAACAAAGCCCTATAAGCTATCAAAAAGTACAGGCATTTCTCACTCCCTCCCAGCGGATGAGTCGCCAGACTTGTTCGAACTCCCCTTCGACCCGCCTCCGCGACCACGACCCTGGCCCACAGTTCCCGCTAACCTCGGCCCAGTCGGATGCTTCAACGGGTCCCGGGATAAAAAGGAAGGCCTCACAGCTGCGGCGGGGCGGATGAGTGAACTACCAGGAGCCGCCTCAGGACCGGGGCGTCCCTTCACGGGAGCCTTCTGAACCCCCATGCGCGCCACCAACCCCGGAGCCCGGGGATCGCGAGCCGCAACGGTAGACGAAGCCACCTGCGACACTACTGCTTGGACAGACATGGACCCCTCGGGACCAGTAGCCCTTACAGATGATGCAGCTACCATAGTAGGAGGTCGCGGGCCACCCGCAACGGATATCCCTTTCTGCCCAGCAGACGTTGCGCGCCACGCCTCGTGCTGCTTCGCCAGAGACTGCGAGATCTCAGCTTGCTTCTTCTGCTCGGGCGTCATTTGCTCCCACGCCACCGTCGTAGCATTTTTCTCTGCATACCATTTGCGCATGGCAGCCTCATCAATCCACCCGACCTGGCAGCCCAGCCGGCTCAACTCATCCTGCCCTTTGGTGTAGGCACTTTTCAGCTGCCGCTTGTACACTTCACCCTCCCGGAACAGCCTTTGCCCCGCCATGGCAGCCCGCTCGCACTTGGATTTCCAGGACACCTCCAAATCCGCAAGTGCTTGCGTCAACTTGGCCACCTCAGCTTCCAAGGACGTTGCCTTAGCAGCCGCCACTTCCAAAACCTCTATCTGCTCGTCCTTCCTCCTCACAACTTCCTTCAGCTCCGCCACCTGAGCCTGGAAGACAGCGGTATTCTAATCCGCTTGAGCCAGCTGCTCTGCAAGGTTTCGCTCGGCCTCAGCTAGCTGCTCTGCAAGGCCACGGTTACGTTCCTCGGCCTCCCTCAATTGCTGGCTCTTCGCCTCAGAATCATCCTGCCAGTGGGAGGCCGCCCGTTCACTCGCGGCGTACATCAGCAAAGTCGCATGCAGTCACAGCAATGCGTAAACCCCAAATTCAAACCAGTGAAACACAAAAAGCATATAAACACTTACCCGAGTCAGCTTCTCCTTGGCGAGAGCCATTCTCGCCGGTGGATCCACATCCTCTAATACATGCATGTCACGAGCACGGTGACGCATGTCGTAAGCCATTTGAGCCAAGTATGGCTGAGCCTCCCCCGTCCCCTCCAAGGCTTGAGCAACCTCAGCTAGGCTTGCAGATCCCCCAGACCGGCTGTCCCTCCGCGACCTCTTTGATAGGCCCTCGCGAGCCGGGTCAACCCTCTCCTTCCTCTTTCGAGTCCGGGCCGCGACTACCTCTTCCTCGCGGTCCGCAACCTCCTCCACAACAGGCTCCTCATGCGCCTGGTCGGGTTCGCCCTCGCGATCACCCTCTGCCGGTACCTCCTTCCCCTCCAACTCCACATCCTGGACACCTAAGCCCATTGCTTCCGCCACCAACGGAGGTACGTAGGCGTAGTCATCATCCGCCAGGTTCAGCCTCAGAAAGTCATCACCGTCATCCAGCTCCACCTCCCTTCCCTCCCCCGTCTCCAGGTCGATGTCGTACTGCTTGGCGTGATCAGCCTCAGCCAGCAGCCCATCTAACACGTCCTCATCCGACACTTTGTCGTAAGGACCTTCATTCTTCCGCGAGCCCCCGTCGCGTGGCATTGTCACTGCAACAAACAAACTAAGTCAGACAAAGACTCGCAACCTTACAACAAGTAGTGCAACTACTAAAATACAGACCCGGAACCCGGGCGTAGCCGAAGTGGCTGTATATGCCAAGGCGGCATATCCGATATGAGCTCTTACATTCGAAAGCCCATGTCACTCGGCGAATCCGCCGCTCTATCAACTCAGTCAAGTTGTATTCTTGCTGCATTGCACAAAGCTAGTTGTTAGCAGTGAGAAGGCAAACAAAACAAAACAACACAAGGCAAGAGCACGGTACCTATTCTTTGGAAGCTCCCCGGGACCCGAAAAAGATGCCCGTGCCACTCCTGCCATTGTCCCCCAACAAGGAAGCATCTGCGCCTCCAGGTTTCACTTGTTTAGGTGGGCAAATCTTCCACCAAAACTTTGAACTTCCCCCGTGACGTCATCGTCACGCAGCCCCGGCTGCCCTTCTTTGCGCACCACCCCATATGCCAGCACGCATTGAACTCGTCGCAGTTCGGGAACTCCTGCTTCAGCAGGCGGAATAGCACGCCCGTCCCCAATATTTGCTTCAACATATTGGGGGTAACTTGCCACGGGGCGACATGCAGACACGCTAACGTGTACTGCACAAATGGGGGCAGCGGGAACATCAACCCGCACTTCAGTTGGTACTCGTACACCAACGTAAAGTTACCCGGGGGATCCCAAAACTTCACCCCCCGGCCCAGCGGCCGCAACAACACCTCCTCCGGGATGCTCCAATTTTGGCGAAGCACTTCAAGCTCCGACGACGTCAAACTCTCGCCAAGGGGTTCCCAGAACGAGTCATCCTCCTCATGCGATGTCGCCATGATCAACTCCTCTACCTCCTGCAATAGAGGGTCATACGAGGACACATGAGACCCGGCATCCACCACAGGAATGCCTTCCCCCAAGTCAAGGGCAACTTCCGCCATAAGGTTAGCCAATCCCTCCTCCATCCGGTGCAAAGTGTCCGAATCAGCACTAAGCGAACTAGAGACCTCCACGATCTCTTCGCTGGACACCCACACCGGATCTGCCATACCCCGCTACCTTAACCCTAACCAGCCCGACAACAAATCCCTCACCCTAGAATTCCTACCAACACCACAAAAATGTGAACAATCCCACACCCTAAATAACCCGAAACAACGCCGCCACCACATACAAAATTAAAGATAGAGGAAACGACGAGTTCATACCTAGAAATACTGGGTTCGCGTAGTGACAGTGAAGCAGATTACAATCGGCTGAGCGCTCGCACCCAATCGATCGAGGATGAAATTGAACGTTTCCCAGTCTGAAACTTGTAGAATAGCCGAAACCCTAAACCACAAATCGCGCCTCCACAGTTTCCAGTTTCAAAACACGAATTCCCTCTTCAGTTCTCTCCAACCCTATTTATAGGCATCCCCCTGGACCCCACAAAACTGAGCGGTCAGGGTAAAGCCACGTCACTGTTGGCCACTCCCAAAAAAAAAAATGGACTGCCTCGTCAAGGCAACGGCCCGCAACGCTCAGTAGCGAGTCTCCCCAATCAAGCGTGGACTGACTCGCCACGCAGCGACCCGTAACGCCGCTTCGTGACAGTCCCCAATCAAGCACGGACTAACAAGCCACTTCGCGACAGTCTCCAATCAAGCGCGGACTGCCTCGCCACATAGCCTCAATCCCCAATCAAGCGCGGACTGACTGTCCACTTCGCGACAGTCCCCAATCAAGCGCAGACTGCCTCGCCACATAGCCTCAGTCCTCAATCAAGCGCGGACTGCCTCGCCATATACCCACAGTCCCCAATCAAGCGCGGACTGACTGGCCACTTCGCGACAGTCCCCAATCAAGCGCGGACTGCCTCGCCACATAGCCTCAGTCCCCAATCAAGCGCGGACTGACTGGTCACTTCGCGACAGTCCCCAATCAAGCGCGGACTGCCTCGCCATGTAGCCACAGTCCCCAATCAAGCGCGGACTGACTGGCCACTTCGCGACAGTCCCCAATCAAGCGCGGACTGTCTCGCCATGTAGCCACAGTCCCCAATCAAGCGCGGACTGACTGGACACTTCGCGACAGTCCCCAATCAAGCGCGGACTGACTGGCCACTTCGCGACAGTCCCCAATCAAGCGCGGACTGCCTCGCCACATAGCCTCAGTCCCCAATCAAGCGCGGACTGACTGGCCACTTCGCGACGGTCCCCAATCAAGCTCGGACTGCCTCGCCACATAGTCTCAGTCCCCAATCAAGCGCGGACTGACTGGCCACTTCGCGACAATCCCCAATTAAGCGCGGATTGCCTCGCCATATAGCCACGGTCCCCAATCAAGCGCGGACTGACTGGCCACCTCGCGACAGTCCCCACCCAAGCGCGGACTGACTCGCTAGAGCAACATTAAACTTGTCTTCTTGCCAACAGGTTTCCGGAACATCACCCCCGTCACCTCGCGACTCTCGCGTGGGGACTTGGGGACTCGGCACCATGCTTCCTACTCCCGGGTAAAACCTATCCTCGGCATCTCTAGAATAACTCCCCACCCAAGAACTCTCTCGGACTGGGGACTTGGGGACTTGTTAGTACATAGCCAAAATACTTGGCTAAGCCGAGAATATGGTACAATTACCCGGTCGAGATAGCCCTGGTGGGCCCTTCACAGACATCCAAGGAAGGAAGGGCCGGTAACAAACCGCTTGCCAAAGTCACTCTAGCGGCAAAACACCCCCAAAAGAGGAGGCACTCCAAAGGAGGGCAAAGAGTCCCACATTGGAAACAAGCTCAAGGTACACAAGCTTAGCCTATAAAACAAGCTCAAGGTACACACATCTACACACTTACATACTTAGATTCACATACTCTCTCTCTTACTTTCATTCCTCTACCCGTACAAGTGCACATAGCTCACTTAAGCATCGGAGAGTCGAAGACTGGGCCACCCCATTCCCGACCCCGTGACGCTGTTATTTGTGCAGGTACCGAGTGAAAGCCTCTCAGGAATTCTACTTTGTTCCGTCTCGCGACCACTTCCCGGCTCGGGACGTAACAGGTAGAAACACACTATAAAATTTAAAAATTTTGAATAAAAAACTGATTTTTTTTAAATGCGAAGCTATATCATACATGACCTCACTAGCTTTTGAAGCTTCTAGTGTGGTATATTAGAATCAAGAATAATTTTTCAACATTTTTCAATTTATCACTCTAGAGTTGTGCATGAGGTGCTTTTCTCGAATGTATTCTGTGAAGGTTTTCCTTCCTTTTCGTAATGTTGGTCTACATTTGGGGAACTATGGTAGTCATTCGTGCATTTTTCATTATAGTCATTCATACGAGTTTTTTACGTAAACTTCAAACATATCATATTATGCAACGTCTGAGTTTAGCCCTATAAGAGATTAGCACCAGATTAGTCGGGAATGAACTGTTGAGATTTTATCTAAAATACCGATAAATTCAAAATTTTCTTAGGTTCTTTTGCTTCTCAACGGACGCTCACAACGTTATTTATAATGAACTTTTGAATCATGAGCCGTATTGACATAAGGGCAACATGAGTAATTAGACATGAAATCAACTTATAATTCAGTTAACTCATAAATGTATTAACCTACTAGTAAGTCTAATATCATACCTTAAATCAAAACAATAAAAGGCATTCAACAATAAATGAAACCGGATCTCTATCTATGCCACCTCCCAATGAACAAGAGACATCTTTCTCCACGTATGTATATCATAAATAACTTACCGATTTCTCAATTTTCACATATGATGAGGGGACTTGCCGCCAACGTATTTTTTTATAGAAGCCAAAAATTTCTTGGCCATTTCTTTTTTAAGATTTTATACAAATAAATCATGACTGTATCATTAATCATAATTCTTTTTCATTTATAACAAAATCGTGTAAAACAAAATTGATTAATGGTGTTCCCCTATTGTAGGACGATTCCTGTCCACTTGAACTTCACCAAACTCTATTTGTTAGTTTTCATGAAATAGCAGAAAATTAAGGACGGTCGGAAACCAACACCAAAAAAGTTGTCTTTGAAAATCAGTCTCAAGTCTCAACTATACTCGAGTCCACCTACTACTCACCACGTTTCGAAGACTTTAATCTCTGTCTCTCACTCACTCTCTCCCACCAATACATAAGAGAAATTGATATTCCATAGAAAACGAAAAGCAGAGAAGGAAACAGAACCATCATCTGTTATCTTCTATTTGGATGATTCTATCTGATCTCATACTCCTCCTCTATTATTTGGAATCTCCCACTAATTTTGCTCATTAAAAAACAAGAGCAAGAATCCGAAGATACCCACCAGACCCAACTTGGGTATCTTACCGGAAAACAGAGCAAAAAAAAAAGAAACAGAGGAATTCGGCGGGAATGGGCAGTTTGCATGAGGACGTGGTAGTGATTAGACAGGGAGAGAAGGCTGGAGATCCCACTGTGATCACTGTGAATTGCCCTGACAAAACTGGGTTAGGCTGTGATCTGTGCAGGGTCATATTGTTGTTTGGGCTGAGCATTTGCAGAGGAGGTGAGGTTTTCTTAAGCTTTTGGTTTGATTGCTTTGTTTTTCTGAGTAATTTGAGGTTTTTCTGGAGGTGGTTTTTTATTTGGAGCTGGGAAAGTAGTGTGGTTTGTTTTGAACATTGAAAAGTTTTTTACTATTTGGATCTGAAATTCTTGAGAATGCATGTAATGGGTTTTATTGAAGTTTGCTGAAACACTAATGGGTCGATCCGAGCTTTAGAGAGACAAAGAATGAGTCTTCAGTCTAGGATCTTTTGTCGTAAAGCAGAAAGTAAGGCATTCTTGATGGATCATAGAATTTGTAGTGGAAAATGAGTAGAATTCAATACTGTTTTGATGAAAGAGAACATTTTTTGTTGCTTTTGTGTTGAAGATGTTTCGACCGACGGAAAATGGTGCTACATAGTGTTTTGGGTGGTGGGAAAGCTGGAGACTAGGTGGAATTTGCTGATAAAGAGATTGTTAGAAGTGTGTCCATCATACTTTACCACTTCTGGGATATACTATTATCGGCTGGAGAATCAGCAGCCGAAGCCACTAGATGTGTTCCTTTTGAAATTCTGGTGCTCTTATGAACAGGAAGGCCTATTGCATGGTAAACTTTCATTTCCAAGATTGTCATTGCAGGATTACTTGTTCGCTCTGAATTGATTCTTCACAGCTTACTTTTACTTAGATAAACAAGGCTTAAAGAAATTTGTCATTTGGGTTCTAACAGTAATGTTTCGGTTGTTTGCTCTTGCTAAATGATTCATCACACTTTCTCAATCTTCAACGCAACTATCCTAGTAACAGTTTGAGCTGGAAAAGATCACTTCTTTTGTATGATGAGAGAGAGAGAGAGCCGGTGATCTTTATAATGATGACAATGTGGGTTCTTCATATAGACTATAGAGCAGTATCTGAGTATTGACTAAAAATAATTGATTTCTATGTATAACAGTATTCGAGGAAAAAAGCTTTATCAGTAGCTTTTATTTCCCTCATAATGTATAAACTAAAATTTACCAAATTTAGTAATTTATGAAATTGATTGATTTTACTCATAAACTATTCTTCAGACTGGCCTATTTAAAGCTTTAACATTGTGATCTATTTTTATGCATAGATGAGTACAGTAATTGTATTATCCCCATTTAGAGAAAAGAAATCAAACTAGGGGTCATGTTGAATGAATAATGAGGTGCATATCCATATGGCAACTTCAATGTAGAAGTGATGGTTCTATCTGCGTCTTTTCTTTCATTTCCTTTACCTGGTATACCCTACTTGTTTCAATGTATCTATATCTATAGCAGTATGATGGTTCTATACTGCTATATATTTAGTTTGGGATTATTATTGATTCTTTTTACCGAATAGATGTCACTAAGGTTCTTTGTGAGCTTGAACTCACAATAGAGAGAGTGAAGGTGTCTACTACCCCAGATGGGAAAGTGATGGACCTTTTTTTTGTTACAGATACCAGGTTTGTCACTCTTGACATCATTTCCCTGTCTATTTATGGTGCATCATTTCTGCCTTTCCTTTTCTTGTTTTTGGTATATCTACTTCCCAAGTTTCATTCTAGAATAAAAGAGAAACAGATCCTCAATATGGTTCCTTCAATTTTTGTTCGCAATATTTTCAGTTAGGTTCTTTAAACTTGTTTTTGCAATTATTATATACCGGTCTAGGTGTTAGTGTATCATCGTGTCTGTGTGAGGGCACATCAGTTGAGGGTCAGTTCTGAGATTGTTTCATCTTTCCTCCTAAGATATGGCTAATCATATTCTATCTCTTTCTCAATCAGAGAACTGCTGCATACAAAAAGAAGGCAAGATGAAACAATTAATTGCCTGAAAGCTGTCTTGGGGAATGTCTTATCTGGTTGTGAAATTGAATTGGCCAAGTCAAAAGTTACCGCATGTTCACAGGGTTCTCATTATCTTCCTTCTGAAATCACTGAAGAAATGTTAAGCTTGGAGTGGACCAACGGCCACCTAAAAAGACCTTTTGCCTCCATTCCCATTTCGATAACAGTGGACAATAACCTCAGCCCATCTCACACACTAGTTCAAATATTCTGTCCAGATCATAAAGGTCTAGTGTATGACATCATGAGAACACTTAAGGATTGCAACCTTCAGGTACATCTTTTTTAAGCTATGTAATTCTGGGGAGAAATAAGATTTTGGGGTCTGTTCACAATTTTACCTTCTCACATCAAACATCATCATTGTTGTTAATATAGATGTTAGTATGCAGAAACTAATTAGTTTGACGTTAAATGCTTGATGTATGCTCTCAATCTCCTAATAAAACTTCAATAAACGTTACATGGGTAAAGGAGTTCATGTAAAATCATACTAGAGAGATGTATGTGAAGTAAAGTTGGTATAATTGATATATTTGTAATCAGTAGTGAGTTCTGGCGAGCAAAGGGTTTGTATCATGCCAGTGCTTCTAGCCTTTTTTGGCTGATAAAATTCAATTTAGTCCTCCTCTTTGTCGTTGTTATTGTTGTTGTTGTTGTTGTTGTTGTTGTTGTTGTTGTTGTTGTTTACCATATTAGTGAATAATACTGACCATTGTATACAAAATATGGGTTTAATATCAGGTTTCTTATGGACGATTCTATGAGAACACAAAAGGGAATTGTGAGCTGGACTTGTTCGTAGTGCAACCAGATGGCGAGAAGATTGTTGACAGCAATAAGCAAGATGCCTTGTGTTCTCGCTTGAGAGCGGAGCTTTTGTGTCCGCTTCGAGTGGCTGTGGTGAACCGAGGCCCTGACACCGAGCTGTTGGTAGCAAACCCGGTTGAGTTGTCTGGCAGGGGCCGGCCTCTTGTCTTTTATGATATTACTCTTGCCCTCAAAGATCTGAGCACACGCATCTTCTCGGTATTAGCTCTAATCACCACTATAAGTGTCTTATTCCAATGATATCCTACATCTTGGTTTGATTTCCAACATAATTCGTCCTACGACCATTCATTGTGTTCTCTACCAACTTGTTTCAGGCTGAGATAGTGAGACACATGATCCGAGATCAGGAGTGGGAGGTCTATAGATTCCTGCTAGATGAAGGAGTCTTTCCTTCGGTGCCAAGGAACAAAATCGAGGAAGACGTAAGAAATATACTGATGGGTTGGGAATAGATTGCACCAAATTTAGTCAGCAGCTTCCACCCCCATCAATGTACAGCGCAGTTTCTGAGCATCAAGCCTTGTGGCAATACTCTAACCGAGTATGAAGTGTAAACGATATAATGTGCATAAATAAATTACCTTTTATCAGTTGCATCGCCCCCATACCTCCCACCTTGACTTGCATTGCTCCTAAAACTTCCCACCAATGCTTCAGCATTTCGTTCTCTCTTTGATCTTCCACAATGGTACGAGTTCCCGAAATAGTCAGCAGCCATGGCGGTGCCGTCTTTGTCGGTGATCTACCCCAACCTTGAACAGCTGAAATTATGTTCACTACCTTTTTACCCGTGCATCTGTTGGTATACAAATGAGAGAAGTTTAAAAGTGGAATGAATCTGATTATCATATTTATTAGATTTCTCCACCAAAAGTGAGAACAAACCACTTTTTTTTTTCTCTATAAAATTATAATGATGTTTTACGGTTATGTCTATAAAAACTTATATTTATTTTTTTTGAGAATTTTATATTATCTTAATTTTTTAAGTAATTTAAAAAAAAGGCTTCATCTTGACACCGAACAGAGTGGCGGTCTTTCTGATAGTAAAGATTTACTTTGGTTCAAGTTCAAAGTTTCCAACGTCAACCAAGTACAAAATTTCCTCCTAGTCACATTCGGATCATTCCTGTAGGACTGGAAGCGTGTAGGGATTTGCCATCCAGCCTTCCATACAATTTTTTTCTTTTTCTTCCTTGTTCATCATTCAAATTTTAGAGCACGTATTTTCTTTCTTCTTAAAATTAGATATCAGCTACTTGGGTTAAAATTAGATATCAAGCTACTTCGATTATATCCTTGATCAACACAGCCACCACGCCAGTATTTAATTATTTACATTCATGAAAATATTTAAGCAGAATCAGACTAATAATCTATACGTGTACTCAGTGTAGTGTGTATTTTTCACAATCGTATACACCAAAGAAAAGAGAAATACAAATTTTTGAGAATTCTATTTTGTCTGAAAATGAAAAGGAGGGTCTCAATCAAAAAAAAAAAGAAAATGAAAAGGAGGGTGAGGAAAATTGTGTGGCTGTTGAAGCAGCCCCCACGTGTATGAGTTCTTTTGGTTAGTGGGCCCCATCTTCCCTCCAAAATATGCTCCAACCCCAGTGGAGATACCCCCGAATCTTCTCGCCGATCGTTAGCTTAAAAAAAAAAAAAAATCAAACTCTTGAAAAAAAAAAAAAAAAATCCAAGCAAAGCAAAATCCCAAGTCTGTAACAGAATGAGAGCTCTGAGCTCGCAATTGGTGCTGCTCGATCTCCAGACCTCATGGCACTCGGCCAACCAAATCCCCATCTCCACCCTCTGCTATCTCCACACCTCCAAACTCTCCTCCTCATTTCGTCGGACACGTGGCGCGCACAAGCCAATCGCCTCGTCCCGACACTCCTCCACCTCGCCGGCGCCGGAGATTCGCCGTCCCTCCGATCGGTTCTTCTCCGGTAACTCTCCGTCTTCGAGTTCCGGGAGCTCGGCCTCCACGTCGCGGACGGAGATGGAGATGTTTCTGGAGCTGTTGCCGGAGAGGATGAAGAGCGAGCTGTACAGGCATGAGGAGATCGGGAAGCTCATTGAGGTTGTGATGGATTTGGGGCGGCCTCCGATCGCGAGGTTTCCGACCGGTGATTGGGTGATCTCGGAGAGTCCGGTCAGCCATGAAGATCTCCGGCTCGCTGTTTCTAAGGTGATAAAAGACTGTGACTAATTAAGGATCTCCATTTTGGTGGTTAGCGGTGTTAATTATTGGTTTAATTCTTTAGTAGGTAACTAGTCACTTTATTTAAACAATTTAAACAAGACTGCAACTTTTTATATGCTTACTTAGAAGTTGATTGATGAAGATGGAACCTTTTTTTTTTTTTGTATGTTTTCTTATTCGATTTTGGAAATTTTCTTTTGTTTGCAGGTTAGTGAGTTTTCGGATGATAACCGTTCTGGAATTAATAACTCGTTACATCGTATTAGTGCTATTCGAAACCGAAAGCTGCAAATCATTGGACTTACTTGCCGGGTGGGGAGAGCGGTGTCAGGGAGTGCCGAGATCATCCGCGACTTGGTTGAGGGTGGAGGTTCAATCTTGGTGATAGGACCTCCCGGAGTTGGCAAGACGACCTTGATCAGGTATATGTGCTACTTTGATGTTTTCCTACTGTGACCTGGAATCAAAGAGCGAAGATGTTCTGAATTTTGTGTGGATGTGTTGTTGGTGCAGAGAAATTGCTAGAATGTTGGCAGATGAGCATATGAAGCGTGTGGTAATAGTGGATACGTCTAATGAGATTGGAGGAGATGGAGATGTTCCGCATGCAGGAATAGGCCGTGCAAGGAGGATGCAAGTTCCTAATGTCAACATGCAGCATAACGTGAGTGTTGACATTGATTATAGGGCTCATTTCTGTCACTGTTGCTTTAGTTCCCCAGTAGTATTACGCTTTTGCAACTCATTTGGTTGTATAATCTCTTTTGCCCTTTCTTTTTGTGCAGGTTATGATTGAAGCAGTTGAAAATCATATGCCACAAACCATTATAATAGATGAAATTGGGACAGAGCTTGAAGCATTGGCTGCCAGTACTATTGCCCAAAGAGGAGTTCAACTAGTTGGAACTGCACATGGAATGACAATAGACAACATCATAAAGAATCCTTCTTTACAAATCCTTGTTGGTGGCATAGAGGTACAATGCCATCCACTATATTCATTCAAATTGGAGTTATATACATTTTTCAATTGTGTTTCTGGTATGCATCAAGTTTATCATTTTGTAAGTGTACAAAGTGATTAACCAAATAAAAGAGGGTATACAAAGTGCCATTAATTCTGCAAGTTGCCATATTGTATGAATTATCATTTCCAGTGCAATGATAATTCTGTATTGGTGTTACCATTTAAGCAGTTCCCGGATAAGAAATGTTGATAGATTAAAGGAATTCTTCATGTAAATTGCAGAGTGTGACCCTGGGAGATGAAGAAGCAAGAAAGAGGAAAGTTCAAAAGACAATTCTTGAAAGAAAGGGGCCTCCTACATTTACATGTGCTGTTGAGATCATATCTAAAACAGAATTTCGTGTTCATCACAGATTAGATGCAACAGTTGATGCTATACTAGCTGGTACTTCACATTTTCTCCTTTAGAATCTGTACTTATTACTTGAGTAGTTGTTAGGGAACACCTAATCTGACATGAAGGTTTCTGGCTTATAGGGAAATCTCCTTTGTTTGAAGTTCGTCTTATTGATGCTGATGCTAATGCTGATGCTGATGACTCTTGCATGCCTACTCAAATCTCTGAACACAACTATCTGAAAGCATCAGATTTTGTTGTCACTAAAGACATAGTTGCTAGTGTTTTGGAGTCTGATGAGGAAGATCTAGATCCTCCACCCAATGTGTCTAGAAGATTGAGCAGCGATAAATCTGCGAAGAGAAGTTCACCAGTGTGTATATATACATACAAGGTAAAATACTTGGTTTCCACATGGTTCACTTTCTGCTTTAATTGGAAAATCTACACCCATGAAGGATGTAATTTGACCAAAATCCCCTAAGAACTTGTATTGTCAATAGTTGCTGACTAGGCAGATGATCTCAATTTACCCTTCAGTTTTTTTTGATTGCAGATCCTTGAAGCTGACCTACTGCAAGTAGCGAAGGTAATGGGGCTTGACGATGAAATTGAGGTAACTGATGATATTGGAACAGCAGATGCAATTATAGCATCAAGTGCTGAGATGAAGCAAAACCCATGGATCCGTAGTGTAGCAAAATTTCACCAGTTGCCTGTATTTGTCATGAAGGTAATGTCCGTTTAGACTTTCTCTGTCTATGTACTATATCTGTATATGCCTGTAATCTTGCTGGGGCTCACTCACATATTTGATGTTTATCTTGCAGTCAAATACCATGGCTCAAATCGTGAAGGCAGTTCGTATGATTCTTGAAATGGAATCAGTTGGCTCTTTGCCAAAGCAGCTTGTCAATAATTCCTTTGACATTGAAATTGAAGATGATGCACCCAAAAGAAAACCATCTTTAGAAGAGATCGATGCATTGGAGGTGCATTTCCTTTCCCATCCCACGTATTTTCTATGGATACCTCTACCGGCAGTTTCCGAGAAATTGTCCTCTCTGTTGTACGCTATGCAACTCCACATTTGCTTTCAGTATTTCTGATTTTGAATCTGTCAGCATATAGCATCTGCTTAATGGTACCACATATTTCCTTTTGTTTGTGTCAGGAGGTTCGACTTGCAATCGAGTATATTGTAATTCCTGGTGGAGAGGCAGTAGAGCTCCTACCAAGACGCTCCGAAATAATTGCTAGACAGTTGGAGCTGGTGGAAAGTTATCAGTTGGCAGCTGAAAATTCAGGCACTAAGCGCAATCCGAGGTTGCAGATTCTTCCCATGAGGATAAACAAGAAGAGTTCATCAAAACCTGTAAAATCCGGTTCCATAAAATCGACTTGCTCTAAATCACTAACTGGTGGTGGTGGTGGTAGCAGTGTTACTAGGCTCCCCCTTTTATCAGAACAATAGAAGTAGGGATGAAAAGCCTGAAAGTTGTAACACACTTCAATGACTTGTTGATACCTGTGCCATTTCATGTACAGCCCTGTAAATTATGTATGTCCATTGATGTAATTCTTTCACAGCAGTAACTATTTGCAATTGTTTCATCCTCCAATGCTATAATGAATCAAGATCGATCAGTTCTTTTTTCTCTTTCTTGTCTTTGCTTCACCCTGAGATTCGAACTCGACACTTGTCACATGACCTGATATCAAAGATGGAGAAGAGAAAAATACTATTAGACTACAATTCTCTACAAAAAGACACAAAATTCTGGAGGGATTAGTAGTTGCTTTGGAGATTTTCTCTGCTCCGGAGTATTGAAACGGTATGATTAATTGAGTTAAATACAAAATTGCAATACTTTAGAGCGCTAAAGAAAGAAAAGCAAAAGTTGGAGGACTAAAGTGAAAAGGACCTCAAAAATTGGGGCCTATCCTAATTTTACAAAGTAAATAAATAGAAAAAAGAAAAGGGGAAAAAGAAATTAAAAGTAAGACTGAGGCAATAGAAAGAGAAGCCGAAGCAGTTAGGGTTTGGGTACAGACCAAAATACAGAGTGAAAGAGATGGCCGGGAGAGAAGAGTACCGAATCTTCGTCGGAGGTTTAGCCTATGAAGTCACAGAGCATGAGCTCGAGAGCGCCTTCGCTCGCTTTGGCAAAGTCCATGAAGCTCAGGTAACCCCCAATTCGTTCTCCGACGCTGTAATTGTGTGCCTTGCGCTTTTTAGGTTGAAGCTGCTTTGCTTTTGCTTGAAAACTTTATGAAAATTTTTGCCGGTTTTGAAATTTCTTGCTGAAATTCGGGTTCGATTTAGGGATTTTAGTAAAAGAAGGTTCAAGATTGGTTGTGTTAATCAGTTGGAGGCTCTCGTTTGATCTGTAGCTAGATTCTTTGGTTGAGAATTTCGGTGCTATTTTGTGAAACAAAAAAGAAAATTCGACATTTTCGGTTTTAAAGTTGGAATGAAATTTGAGACTTGCAAAGGTTTTCGGAGTGTAAAATGCTTAATGTGGTTTTGTTTTAGTGAATTTACTGTTCAAAACGCAAGGTGTTGTGGTATCGGGATCTTGAGCAGTGAGATTGTATGGATATATAGTACACTACATATATTGTATATATGTGTTTGATACTGTTTTGATGATTCTCTGTACGATCCTTTATTTTTCTTTTCTGTTATCTTTGTATATTAATGCTCTTTTGTTTTCTTGTTCTGTGGAGTTATGATATTTTGATGCCGTGCATTGATGGATATTTCGTAGAGCTGTTTTTGTTAAGTGGTCGCATCGAGTTTGCAGACTGTGTGTCGTTTTTGGTAGTAGATTATAGCTGCTGGACTACAGATCTCAAGACAGGAAATAGAAACATTAGCAGATGGTCTCGCGATTTGTGGAGTTTGGTTCAAGGCAGCTAATTTTAGGTTTAGTCTCTTGGAAGAGATGTGAGTTCCACAAGAAAGTCCTGTGGTAATGTGGGGAAATTGGACCATAAGTATTGCTTAGAGGATCAAACGACTAAACGACAAGTCAGATGACATGTCAAATATGAGAAGTTTCTTGCTCTGAAGTTATGCTTTCTGTTTTTGGGTTCTTTTCATCGAGTGCCGAAGCCTCAGATGGTTGTTGCTTGAACCAGTGATTTGGTTCTTTTGCTGCAAGAAGTTTTTTTATTTTATTTTTCTAAGTAGAACAAAGGCCCATATAACTATCAGCTTGCCAATATTTTTGGTTGGTTTGATTCAAAACATGACGGTGAAGGTTGTGTCTGTCTTCTGAGAGATCTTTGAGCCGGATAATTTCTCCTCCTCCTCCATGTCACATGTTTCTGTTCTCATAGAATTCAGAGGGTCATCTACTTCAACTCATCATCTGTTATGTGGGCAGATTCATAGTGGCCGCTAAATCGCAAAGCTTTTGTCGTCTCTTTCTAACTCTTTGCTCAGATATAGTAGACTTCTGATGACTGATTGGGTGAGGTTCCAATGTGTCAGATTTAGTTAGTTCATGCTTGAGGGGGTTAGTCTGGGTTAGTGACTCTAAACTCTTTCTGGCTGGCAATGGGTTCCTCTCATCTGCTAATGAGGAGTACACTTGAAGTATAGGGCTGCTTTTGAGCCTTGCACTTGAACTTTGTTTGAACTGCTTATTATCTGCTATGATTGTTTTGTTGTGATGATTAAGCTATTTATGCTGGTTTAGCGGGGAATGAAGATCATCTAGACCTTGTAGAGTTTTTTTGACATTAGCACTTTGGCTTCCAACACTGTCAGTCTGGCAAGCTCACATATGACCACGTTTTTGCAATACAGTCTGTTGGTCTTTTGAGTCATCGTTCAGATCAGTTTCACTTTTGAAAGTGTCAGAAGGAGTATTCTGTTTGGTTATCATATTGTGTGGACAGGTCTGAGCTCAGCAACATCACTGCTTCACTATCTATTGATGGTTTCTAGTGTATTTGTAGTTGAAACTTTGATTTAGGACTCCTTAATACCTGAGGGTTCGAATTTTTGATAGTACCAAAAATTGTAGGATTTTCCTAAAAATCAAAAAAGCCAGAAACACAAATATGATTTCAGGTGTTTACTATATCTGGGTTATTTGATGGAAAGAGAATCAGCATTATCTTGGACAGAGTATCTTGCTTGTTTATGAATGTTTTGGTTGCTGTTTCTGACTTGTTGAAAGACTGATGGAGCTATGTAGTTATGGAACACGTTGGTCATGGTATGCAGAGTAGAGATGTCTGCCATGGGTAACTAGATGTATTTAGAAGTTGTTAATTTTGAATAGTTTAAAGATCAAGTGCTGCAAGAGCTGCCTTTTTCTGGCTGATCTGTGTAGCTTTGCCAGAAGAATATTGGTTTTGTGACTACAAGACAGATGTTTGTGGTGTCGATGTAACTGCTGGTATAATTGATAGTGTTTTGGGCGTAGAGACTATATGCATTTATGCTGGAACAGTTTATGCTGGAACCAGTACATTTGATGTTGTGGGAATTCGAGGTCAGTGGTCATCTATTGTCAGATGTGGATTCTTCTAGTATCAGAAATATTCCAGTATGAAATGGTGCTCTGTTATCCATATTTATAAAAGGAAAGTAAGTATAAACTCATTTTTAATTACCAGTTAGATTGTTGCAAAACGTATTTTAGGTACAATCCCTATCACGTCTCCAATTTTATTGTTCTTTAGTTAGTCACTCGCACGATAATATATTCTGAATCACTCAGTGCTTGATTGGTCTAATTTATAATGCCTGTCCTCTCTTAGACGTGTGTTTGCGGTGTGGGTTTAGTTTCAATTGCTTGTTAATCTCAGATTCTCAGTTAAACCGGATCATGCCCTACTTGCAATGTTCTATCCTATTTATTAATTATATGAATTGTATTCTCATTATTTATCATGCTTTGAAAAACATATGCCAGTTCAGTGGTATCACATTATACATATGGATACTTCGAATTAGTTGTAGAATTATTCTAATGCAATGAATCCTTAATCTTCCGAGTAGTGGAGTCATACATGTCTAATGCAATGCATCCTTACTTTTTGTCGTTTGATGCTCTTTCTGTCTAACTTGCAAATATTGCAAGTATCATTGTGTTGAGAAGAAAGCACTATGATTTTTTGTTTATGTAGACACTGGGTATGAGCATTCTAATGTAGAATTTCTGCAGATCATGCTGGAAAGAGATACAAAGCGTCCTCGTGGTTTTGGTTTTATCACATTTGGAGATCGACGAGCTATGGAAGATGCAATCCGGGAGATGCATGGACAGGAATTGGGTTCCCGCACTATCTCTGTGAACAAAGCCCAACCCAGGATGGGAGGTGAAGATTCTGATCATGGCTATAGAGGAGGAGGAGGAGGAGGGGGAGGATACTCTTCTGGTGGCAGGAGAAGCTATGGAGGAGGTGGTGATAGATCTGTGGGCCAAGATGAATGCTTCAAGTGTGGGCGTACAGGACATTGGGCTCGAGACTGCCCATCAGCTGGTGGTGGAAGAGGTGGAGGGGGAGGTTCATTCTCTTCACATTCTAGGTTCGGGGGAGGTGGGCGTGTGGATCGCTTTGGTGGAGATCATGATCGCTACATGGATGACCGTTATGATGGAGGGCGCTATGGAGATAGGGATCGTTTTGACAGCAGGGAGGACAAATATGGGAGCCGTGATCGCTATGTCAGTGACAGGTATCAATTACTTCTCCACTGCTTGTTCCGTTCTGTTGTTATGTATGGTTATAGCTTATAGACTTCAGTTGCGCGCATTCAAACCCCCTTTTATATTCTTTAATGCTTAAATAAAACATCTTGTTTTATGTATATGTGATGGGAGAAAAAAAAAATTATACAGTTGCACTTATGCTGTACTTTCTGCACTTATTCTCTCCAGGTACCCAGCTGGTGATCGTTTTGCTAGTGACAGATATGGTGGTTCTGATCGTTACCCCCAAAATGGCTATGGAAAAGACAGAGGCTATGACAGGGATGGTGGAGTGAGAGGTGGCAGTGATAGATATGGAAGAGGAGGTCCAGCAAGAGATGAGGGAGGTTACCGTAGCAGGGCTGGCCCTTACGACCGCCCTAGCAGGGGAGGCCGCCCATCTTCCTTTGACCGCTACTAATGTCTAAAAGTGGGATGGTCAGTTTTCATGGAACTTGTAGCTGTTATGTGTACGGTTTTTAGATTCTTGCTGTGGGATGTTGAAAGTAAATTTGCGTAGGAGGACTGTTATGCACTACTGTCGTTTACTAGTTGCTTGTTTGAGTATTACTTGTAACCCTCTCTTTCTATCCTTTATTCTTTTGTTGACAAAAAAAAATAAAGGAACATGAGAGATTAGGGTAATTCTAATTGGAAAAATAGACCTGTTGTTGAAAATTGGTATTTGTTTGTGTTCATCTTTTCATCTCTTTAGTCTTTTCGGTAGTAGAAATTTTATACCCCCAACTATAAGTCTCTAGACCTTGTGTAAGCATACTGTGATGGAACAGAATTATTGGAACATATGTGTGGCTCTCTGCAGTACGTGTTCTGAGTCCAAACATTACTTTGTTTCTAAACTCGGTCGTGCTGGATGGTTCTACTGTGGGATACCAAACCATAACAAAGTCCACATTCATTGTTTGGCCAGATTATCTCCCACCGCAGAGCTAGCATACAAGTTTGTTGAGTTCCATGTGGGAATGTCTTAATGGGATTGTGAACTTGTTCATGATAGGTCTTTTCTGACTTGTTATCTCTCTTGAGTCTTCGAGATGGATGAAAGGAGTCATGAGCGGAGCTGCTTCCCAAGGGTCTCTGTATTCCAAGTTGGGTCAAAATTCCCGGTCACTGTTGCAGCTAGGAGAGGAATCTGAAAAAAGCATCAAGCAGCCTTCTACTTTACAAGTAAAACCAGAAGAAAACTAGCATAAAGTCTGAAATTGAGGCTCTTCTAGGGCCAATTCCCAAAGTCATATAAGAAGCTTCTAAGTTCTATCTATGAAAGAAACATAATCTGGATTTAGATGTCATCAACTAGAACCTTTCAGTGCTGGAAATGACACTCACTCTAGGAAAACAAAAACAAAAGAACTGCATACCAGGAAGCGAATCTGTCTAGCTCTAGAATTTTGAAGATTAAAGATCAAGTTAATTAGAATCATAAACATGTGGTTTAAGACTTTTCTTTCTTCCCCCTTCACTTTCAATGTGTACACTCTTGGTCTCTGCCTACTTTAGTTTCTTGTTTTCTCTATAACATTTCCAAAAGCACAGAAAACTACAATGCCGGAAGTTCAAAGGAGTTGACAAGCCATGCCAGCTGAGTTGATCTTATATAGACAGAGAGCAACCAGGAAACCTTTGCTTCTTTCGAAGAATATCAAATCTCTATCCAAAGCTTCTGTGCAAGTATACGTGTGGCTGCTCTTTGCGTATGAACAGCGGCATTGACCCCAGACGAATGAGTACCGAGGAAAATAGTACTATATATGATTCCCATGTATAGAATATGTAATGTTGTAGCTTTCACCAGTATGAATTGTCTGGTTTGGCTTGTATGGATATATGTAGTATGAGAACTTGGTGACGGGTAGTCTGCTCAATATTCAACTATGCTTTGTTCGTAAATGACAACTTATGAGGGCTACGTACTGAATGGACCGATCGAAAAGTCACACTTAATTACAAGCATGTGTTGAGTATTTAACGAGGTCGGGTTAGTAGTACAAAAGAAGATACTTACGGTTCATATGTTTCATATGTTGTGTTGTCAAATTGTGAAAATACAATAGTATCTAATTATTTGTGAGTACTATTAGACAAGTCATGTGAGAATGACACATTGTTTGGTAAAATAAGAATGACAAGTCAATGAGCTGTGACTTGGTTGGTTAAGGTGTTTAACTGATAGCTTTGAGGTCATGGGTTCAAATCTCCTTACCATATGTAGGGTGTGTGAGTTATTAATAAAAAGTTTTAAAAAAAAATGAAAAAAAACTAAAATTTCACTACAATACAGAAACTTTCTTTTCTCAAGCAAATGTCCAAAAAGGCGAATTTCGCTCACCACACAATTAATGTTACAAACTAATTGGAGTAATTTGGAGTATATCAAATCATCTACGTACTTGAGCAAGGAAATTAAAGAAAATAGATTTTGGATGCCTCATTCGAGTGTGTGCTAATAAGCTTTAACAAAATGGATTACGAAACAAACTGGTCAATTGTGAGCGTTCATATCAGGTATATACGAATTTGACATGAACATCTATAGACGACTAATCAACTAATTAGAATACAATTAGAAGAAGTTCGATCTGTACGTGCGGCAAAGGCTGGCCCTTCAGCAAGTTTGAATAAACGATATCAAAAACATAAGAATCCAATCTAACGCATTCTTTGAAGACGTTAATGATACTGATCTAGTTTATTGAAAGCTTATCATTCATACTTTGTTTCTTATGAAGCTGGCTTATCAGTTATTGTAATTAACAATGCACTCTTTATTTAATTAGCTAATCACACTATGCATGATAAGGATTAGTTCACATAGCAAGCAATTAAGCAAATAGAAATGCCATTGCCAATTTCGAAGAAAGTGACCAATTAATGATTTATAATTAAAGAATGAAATGCTAATTGCTATACAACTTACACACTAGGTAGCGATAGGTCAATATATATATAGAAGATTGGGAATGGCGTAGGATCTGATTCCCTTATTAACACCTGACAGAGTTTGGCAATGACTAAAACTAAGATAGAAGATTGTTTGGTACAAGCAAGGTGATGGCATATCCCAACTGCTCTACAGAAATATCCAGCACCTGCATTGACGAATTCATATATTAAACTACTACAATTATTTCTTATGTATAAGGCATCAAGATAAGGGGATTTATTATCGAATCAATCACTGTTGTTTTATGTAGTACTAAGATCGAACAGATTGTTGATTTACTAAATTTTTCACTTGAATCAGCAAGATGTGATCATAGAGTGCATGTTAATATTCAATCTCATCATCAACGAAAGTTACTAGAAAGACACTTAATTTAGATAAAACGTACTTAATAAATTTTAAGATTATTTTTATTTTTGGACGGTTAAATGCTGGATATTCAAACGTGATAAAAAAAAAAAAAAAGAGAGAGAGAGGACTAGTATGACAATATTTGTTGAGAGAAAGCAAGTAGGGGCAAGTAACCATATGAGGCAAGTACGTAGAGACACGTACTACAAGTTCCCATTTCTTATGAAATTTCAACGTTGTGGAATTTGATATTGTGAGTGATCATAGATGATAGAAAAGTACGATCTGATCGATGCTCCAATTAACTCGCTCGTGATTCCATTGTTGTGACGTTTTTTTTTTTTTTTTGAAAGAGAGGTTATTCATTAATGAATCTCAGTAAACATTAATACAAATAACGACATGCCCATAGTACGTTTCTCACACAAACTATCCTAGCTAAATTCAAGTACACTCACCTTCTACGAAGATAAAACCAAAAATAAAGAGATTAAAAACTCCGAAGTGTTATAAACTGTGTCAACATAATTCTTATTTTTCTTGTCGATCTCCCGATCAAGCAGATGTAATAATTGAAGTGGAGTTCACCACTTTAACTACCGCCTTTTTCATCTCCATGTATTGTAGCAACTTTAGTTGAAAGCTTCTTCTTTGGAGGCAGAGTTACCTCTTTGCCAACCACTTCCATTGCTTCTGAAGAATCAGTAGAGGGATTTACCTCCTCTAGCAAACCATCCTCCTCGAGCATCTTCAACAACCACTTCCTACCCTTTAGAATAAGGCGAGATGCATGGACCCCAGCTCCTTAGGCTTTGTAGTTATCTTGGTTAAACCTTCATCCAAAACAATAAAAACGAATTAATCATGTTGATGTATTGGAAGAAATTCAAGAAAACTACGTACGTATCAAAGAAAAAAAAAATAGGTGAGAAAGTGATAAGTTATTGAGTCATACATAATAAGGGCGTTGATATTATGAGGGGGTGAGACCTAAAATTTGTGGCTTTAATCTTATATATTATGTCATATATGTAAATAAAAATATTTATTTTCAATTCCACATAATATATTTTTCTAAATCATAATATTGCATTATCAATTCTACCCTTTCTATTTCCTTTTAGATTTTTTTTTAAATAAATAATTTTATTATTTATCCACGGTAAAAAAACACTTACATCAACTAACGTCTTGTGCCAAATATTGAATTCAACCCAAGCTAACAGACTAACTGATAGGTAGCCCTCACTGCATATATATAATCTCACTTATTATGCCTACGTACGTACACACCCGAATTTCAAAGTGTCTATCTAATTTTCATTGGAAGTAAAACTAGTCGCTTAGAGACTGCAATTAGTGTACAACTAGAGTTACCAAGAATTAAATATCAAAAATTAAAATTGAGATGCTAGGTAAACTGCGGGACCAAACAAACCTAGGGGCCCAAAGCATCGAGCACAGGCCCAAAAAGAACCCAAGCCCAACTACTTTGGGCACCCCGGATTTGGACACCCAACAGCTTAAGCCTTACCTTTGCCCTTATCAGAAGAGCACATACCAACCTCCCAAGTGACAGGAATGCTTTGCGGAGGTATGACAGACTTATTGTTTTGTCGCGGCTTCTTACTTCCAATCGGACGTCCAGCTTTCCTTTTATAGGTTACCAGAACCTCCACAAGAGAAGAAGACTCAAGAAGCTTTCCTTTTAGATTTTAGAGGGTGAATCAATGACATTAATGAACTTTATTTATTAGGTAATAAAAATGAAATATTACATATTGATAGTAGCCATAATATTAATATAAAAAAAATACCCGCACATGCTCTTTAGAAAGAAAGTATCTAAATATTTATTTAATCAAAATTTTGGTGCTAGGATATTTATCCGTCTTTTAAAAAAAAAAATTAATCTCTATTAATTTATTCATTTTGGATAAGTACGTATAGTAAACTTTGTCCAAAATGGTGGCGTAATATGAGCAGGGAACACTTAACTGTCAGCTGAAGATTCCAAATTAAAGAAATTCACTCTTTAATTTCCCCACATTAGTTTTCCTCTGGATAAGATGAAATATATATTAGGGGATCGGATTATCGTTCCTATCTTGTTCCTCAGTTATTTACTCCTCCCATTTACTCCATTTATAAACGTAGTCAACCAAGTCTTGGTGTGACACTATATCTTCTTCTTTCTCTGTCACTTGCTCTCTTTGTGTGACTTCCTCTATATATTCCTCCTACATTTCTCTCTACTCCACACCAAAGTTTGCTTACAGCTCTCTCTGGTTCAACCTAGCTAGCTAGATACATATATCAATCCAGCCATGGCGGGTTCCGGTCCTCGAGGATGGGCCGACACCAAAAGCCTGACCCTCCAGGTCCTCAACGGCCGGTGGTTCATGGTCTTTGCATGTCTCTTAATCATGTCCGCCGCCGGCGCCACCTACATGTTCGGCCTCTACTCTCCCGACATCAAGACAGCTCTAGCCTACGACCAATCTACACTCAACCTCCTCAGCTTCTTCAAAGATTTTGGATCCAACGTCGGCATCCTCTCCGGCCTCCTCAACGAGGTCACGCCGCCGTGGGTGGTCCTGCTGGTCGGCGCCGTCCTCAACTTCTTAGGATACCTAATGATCTGGCTCTCCGTCACCAAAAAAATCGCGAGACCAAAAGTCTGGCAGATGTGCTTGTACATTTGCATCGGCGCCAATTCTCAGTCGTTCGCCAACACTGGCTCGCTGGTCACCTGCGTCAAGAACTTCCCCGAGAGCCGCGGCGTCGTTTTAGGGCTTCTCAAGGGCTACGTCGGCCTCAGTGGCGCTATCATCACGCAGATGTACTTTGCTTTCTACTACAACGACACCAGGGCCTTGATTCTGCTCATCGGGTGGCTTCCGGCGGCGATCTCGTTCGCTTTTCTGAGGACTATTAGGATCATGAAGGTGATTAGACAAAGCAACGAGGTCCAGGTGTTCTACAACATGTTGTACATCTCTCTCGGCCTCGCCGGATTTCTGATGATCATGATCATAGTAGAGAATAGGGTGAACTTTACTCAAAAAGAGTACGGCGCCAGCACGGCGATGGTGCTCTTCTTGCTCGCTCTTCCCGTTGTTGTTGTTGTAATCGAGGAGTACAAGCTTTGGGAGAGAAAACAGCTCGAGATGAATGGTGACGTCAAAATAGTGACGGAAAAGCCAGTCGTTCCCACTGAAGAACAATTAGAGGTGTCAAAGGAGCCGGTCACATATGAAACTCCTGAGTCCACAGAGGAACAACCTAGCCAATCTTGTTGGAAAACTTGTTTTAGGCCACCAAATAGAGGAGAAGACTACACTATTCTTCAAGCCCTATTCAGCATTGACATGCTCATACTATTCATGGCGTGCATATGTGGTGTTGGGGGCACATTGACAGCAATTGACAACTTGGGTCAGATTGGCACTTCGTTGGGATATCCCACACGCAGCAGGAAAACTTTCGTCGGCCTGGTCAGCATATGGAATTATCTCGGTAGAGTCGTCGCCGGATTCGTCTCGGAATTTTTACTAAAACGATACAAGTTCCCTCGTCCTCTCATTCTAACCCTAACCCTCTTTGTCTCTTGCTTTGGTCACCTCCTCATTGCCTTCAATGTTAAAAATGGTCTCTACCTAGCCTCGGTCATAATAGGGTTTTGCTTCGGCGCTCAATGGCCTTTGCTCTTCGCCATAATTTCTGAGCTCTTCGGGCTCAAGTACTACTCGACTTTGTACAATTTTGGTTCAGCCGCGAGTCCCGTCGGCTTGTACTTGCTCAACGTGAAACTCACCGGTCATGTATACGATAAGGAGGCGATGAAGCAATTGGTGGCCAAAGGGCTCAAGAGGAATAAAAACGAGGAGTTGACTTGTCTTGGTGGAGAGTGCTTCAAGTTGTCCTTCATTATAATCACAGCTGCCACATTTTTTGGGGCATTGGTTTCATTGATTTTAGTGATGAGGACAAGGAAGTTTTACCAGAGTGATATATACAAGAAGTTCCGAGAGGAGGCAGATAAAGCTGCTGAGACTGAAATGGCCATGGCACGAAATGGTGTCACCAATGGCCATAACCAAACCAATGGAAGATCGTAGACGAATGCATACATGTACTTCTTCTTCTTCTTCTTTTTTTTTTTTTTTGAAACCGCCTGAAATAGGTATAGAAATTAGGAAAAAGGAGACTATACAGATCAGTGTGTAATTTCTCTTTTAAATTTGTGTGGGATTTTTACATCAATGTCGATATATTTCAGTTTAGCCTTCTTTTTCTACAACTTGTATCAAAAAAATAAAGAGCGGCGGGCATTGCTGATATGAAATTGACTGGAAGAGCCTTTGTCCATTTCTTTATGGTCCCTAAGTAAGAGAATGACCATGGCTAAGCTGCAAGTCGACAAAATCTGGTTTGCTCATAGTTTTCTGAAGATGGAGACTTTTTTGGTTTCATTTCGGTGCATTATTAGGCTTATACAAAACTGTTGCTTTCCCCATTGAAAATTTTAAGCAGGTGGATGTTGAATGTTGAATTTTAATAATAGAAACAAAACAAGTATGGTAAAGACTAGAAATGAGATCTTGGATATTTTATAGCAACCAAAGCAATAAGTTACGGATTGTATCTTAATTATGAAATGTTGATTGGGTCTGAGTTTTTCATGTTTATGTGTTTGGATATGTGGAACATGACAGAAGCTTGAACTCTTAGTTTGCATTATCGATCTATGCAAGGAGGCCTTATAGTAATGCTCGGTCTTGGAATAGGCTACCTCACCCCAATTGGAACTAGTTTAGAAGATATCCCCATTGGAAATTTGGCATCCTATGCAATACGCAAGTTTCAACTCCAAATTAAGTGAGAATCCATTAAGGGATCCGTCGTTTGCATTTGCCTCCTCATCGATCTTAAGGATCCCATTCTTAAATGAATGCAATTGCAATAGCCTACTGGAACTTTAAAATTGCAATTAAACCAGAAACCCTCCTAGAGATGTCAAATTTTTCTGCATTTCATTGGGGGTTTCACCATCCTTGTCTAGTTGTCTTGTGTAAAACTCCACATGCATGCATGTTTCTGGTTATTAATTTGCAGGACCCTTTGGCTGATATAATAATCATGCCAATTGTCAAGTGTTCGACTCATTTGAATTTTGGCTTCGATCTAGCTAGCAGATGGGATACGTTCCAAGTAAAATATTGTCAAGGACAGGTCATTGGAAGCTAGATCAGTAGTTCAATACTCTTCCAACTTTGTAGTCCGATTGGGTTTCAGACTCTGCTGCTCTTGTCTCATCCTTGTTCCTCCTACAAATGTCAATGCTCTAGCTAATTAAAGATTTAGGACTAATTAGCATTGCACTTTGCAATTATTATTATCAAAATTGAAAAACTAATGCTTCATCCTTGGGCTTAGGCCTAGACACCTGAAAATAGAAATGAGCTGTTTAGTATCATTAGTATGTGCCTTCAAGTATGAAGTATCAAAGCTGAGCTGAGCCTAGTGGAAGGCTGCCATGCATTAAGGGCATTGAGATCTCGATCGACTTCAGCAGTTCATGATTTTAGATTGTTTGAGCAGGCATACAAGACAATAATGGAAAAAATTAAATGGTTAGGAGAGTGCTTGCTCATAAGATGGAGTATTGGCATTTCATCAGGAAAATTCAAAGAAAGCCTTTGGCAAAAAATTATGAGAAAGGCAAAGCCCTAATCTCCATTAATGGAGATCAAACTTGTATGATATTTTCTTCTTCTTCTTTTTTTTTTAAATCGATCAATACGCAAATTATTTCATAAACACAGAGACATCATTCAATTGTTACAAAACATACAAGTGCTGAAGAAACAAGTTAAAATCACAAGCAACTTATACTAAGTTACTAACTAATTCATTAGAAAGGCTCCATCGGCCTGGAGTTGAACAAGACGCTCTATCATCTTGTTTGCCTTCTTGCTCAACTGGCATCGCGACATCAACAAACCATAGAACCAACGAAACCAGCCGTCGTTGGCATCACCTTTATACTCGAAGAATTTGGTCACCTCTTCGGTGAGCTTGTCCACACTGGTCAGCCATTTCTCAACTTCAGCTCTGATTGCAACTTGGCCCCTCTGTTTGGCGTCTTCGGCAGCTTGGCGCACCGCACCATGTCTCTTGCGGCCTTGGGCTTCTTCACTTGCTTCAACAGATTCTCGATGTTGGTCTTGTAGCTGAGAATGTAAGCAAGGTAGATGTTCAAGTATTTGGTGACCACAGGGCCACTGCAGGCAAGAAGGTACTTGGCCAAGTACTGCCCAACTGTGAATTTGATTGGAGCGACCAATTGATCAACAAAGCACTCCACAGCCACAAAGGTAAGGAAGCCAGCAGCCAAGGGCATAACGGTTGCAACCTTGTAGGTAACACCTTCCACTAATGAATCCATCTACATGCTTATTTGATTTGACAAGATGCTTAATATTGAAGGTGATCGATCCAAAACCAGATCTACATGCTTTCTTTAGCATTTTTATAGTTTTTTAGGTGAGATCTTAGTCTATGATCTATTTGCTATTAGATTATAGGCTCCTTGTGAGTCGAAATTTGTAATGAGGATACAGCCCTCATACGAATCATATGATCTTGATTGTCCTCTGTACGCATGGCAGTGGATCGATTCGTATTGTCCCTCTACTTTAGTACTAATGACAAAATTGTCTTTAAGATAAAAAAAAAATGGCTCTGTTCATTACATTATAGTTAATATATTAGTTTGTTTTTCTGTTAAGGCAGATAATATGTCAATATGATAGAAGATATGAATCCCACGAAAAATAGGGACATTGCATCTGCCAAACTAATAAATTAAAGATACTAATAAAACATGGCTACATTATATAATCTCTTCCCATTTAATATGTCAATATGATAGAAGATATGAATCCCACGAAAAATAGGGACATTGCATCTGCCAAACTAATAAATTAACGATACTAATAAAACATGGCTACCTTATATAAACTCTTCACATTTACATAAATTATACCAATAAAACATTGTTACGTTAGTGTAACCATTTTATATGATAATTAGGAGGACATAGCTCGATCAAAATCGTATGTAGGTACAGATTCTTGTAACCAGCAGCCTCGTTGTACGTAGAGAACTAGGGATGCTGTATATGCATCCATTCGTATAAAACTAGTGACCATTTTATATGATAATTACTACGAGGATCGATTTCAGTCAATCAAAATGTTTATGTAGTTAGAGATTTTTGTAATAACCAGCCGCCTCGTGTGTATAATGGCCGGTACTCTCTCTCTCTCTCTCTCTCTCTCTCTCTCTCTCAAATCTGATTCAACAATATGTATGTGCATGAATTTCCTGCTTTAAGATTTAAAAAATCTGGGTGAAATGCACTCTCTGGAGATGTCTTGTGTATATTCACACGTTTCGTGTATCTAGCTAGGTCCAGTGCAAACTCCCGTTCTTCACCGGAAATAGCTGATTGGTGGATTCATCAATATGAAAATGAAGATACCGTGCAGACCAGGTTGAGTGATATCTCTTGCATAAGACAAATTATTTAGTACTTTTAATATTTATTTTCTTTTGAAAAATGACAGATGTTTCAACCGTCAATATAGTTCTTTGATTGAGGGAGGGTAATTAGTCAAGGAAGTAATTAACTATCCCAACTTCAATTAATTTAATTAATTATTTTGCGTAAAATTGGATCCATCTCATATTGTTTGAATGTTTGGTGCTCAATATGTAGTCAACTAGCTAGCAAAGTCTAGGGAGAGTCATTTGTTTTTGATAGATCCAGGCGCACGCCTTCTTAAGACTGATACAGCGATACTAATCATACTATCAAAGTATCAATACTACTATTATTTGTTCAGTACTACTATCATTTTCACATTTCCAGTAACATCATATCTCCCATGGCTTCTTTCATCAACTCGGATCAGGATGATCAAATCTTGATACAACGGGACTCGTTTGCGAGGATATTAACACTGAACAGGCCTCGACAACTGAACGCTCTCTCCTACGAAATGATGTCTCGGCTGTGCCAACTGTTCCACGCCTACGAGGACGACGCCAATGTCAAGCTGGTCATTCTCAAAGGCAAAGGAAGAGCATTCTGCGCCGGCGGCGATGTGGTGGTGGTGGCTCGTCATCTTTTCGAAGGCAACTGGAGATTTGGAGCGCGACAAGGTAAGAGGGTGTATACCCTAGGCTACTTGATAGCAACAAACACTACGCCCCAGGTTTCATTTCTCAATGGAATTGTCATGGGAGGTGGCGCCGGAGTTTCTATACACGGCAGGTTTCGTGTAGCAACTGAGAACTCGGTGTTTGCTTTGCCGGAAACAGCTCTGGGATTGTTTCCCGATTTGGGTGCTTCTTATTTTCTGTCAAGGCTTCCTGGATTCTTTGGAGAATATCTTGGTCTTACTGGTGCTAGATTGGACGGTCCTGAAATGCTCGCTTGTGGTTTAGCAACTCACTTTGTTCCCTCAGCCAAATTAGCCTCGTTAGAAGAAGCCCTAGTTGCTTCCACAAATATATCGAGCAGTGATCTTGTTGATAATATTTCAGCCATTATTAATGAATACTCACAGCAACCAGCTGTGAAAGAGAAGAGCGTTTGTCACAGAATAGATGTTATTGACAAGTGCTTTTCTAAGAGCACAGTGGAGGAAATTTTAAGTTCTCTTGAGAAGGAGCTTGCTACAACTGGTATACATGATCGTGATCACTGGTTGTCTTCATCGATTGCATCCCTGAAAAAGGCGTCACCGATAAGTTTGAAGATCACATTGAGATCGATTCGAGAAGGAAGGATGCAAGGAGTTGGCGAGTGCCTTGTTCGTGAGCAAAGAATGGTTTGCCATGTTGTGAGAGGGGAGATCAGTAAGGACTTTGGGGAGGGTTGTAGAGCGATATTGTTGGACAAGGATAAGAACCCGAAATGGGAGCCTTCTAAGTTGGAGCTTATCACTGACGAGATGGTTGATCGCTACTTCTCTAAGTTGGATAGTGATGATGAAGAATTGGAAGAGTTGAAGCTTCCTGAAAGATCCAATTTGTATGGTTCTGCTATTGCCAAGCTTTAACTGATGATCGCTGCTTGCAATCCATTCATCGACTAATGTGAGTAGAGTATTTATCTTGTTTCTACGAGAACCCGACTATGGAAATTTGATTGATTTCGCTTTCAGAAAGGAAAAAGAAAAAGAAAAGAAAAAAAAATCTGTTTCGACTTGTAAAGTGAAGTTGATGTAAAGTAGTATGTCAAAGATGGCAAGCTTGATTGAATAATAGATGTAGTGTGTTATTTCATTTCTTTGACTATAGGTGTGGTGTCACACAAAAGAGAAAATTTTACGTGCGACAGCCGCACCACGTGTCCTGGGTGACCCACCAGTCGCACAGCGACATGTGTTTTTTTTTTCGCAGCTCTTCTCCCTTCCTCCCTCCCTCTTCTCTGGCCCTTCCTCCCTCTTCTCCAGTGAAACCCGATCCCCTCCGATCAAAGCATAGCAGGCCCCTCTGCCCAGCTGCCGCCTGGAACCCCCACCGCCGCCTCCACCATACGGATGACAACCTGCCGCCGTCGAGCTCGCCTCCACCAACCTGTGCAAATCACGCCTCCACCAAGAGAGAGGAAGGAAGAAGAAGAGGGAGGAAGGAAGAAGAAGAAGGAGAAAGAAGAAGAAGAAGAGTTGTGAAAAATCTTCGTCGGAGGGGATCGGTTTTGCCGGAGAAGAGAGAGGAAGGAAGGAAGAAGAGCTGCTGCAAAAAAAAAAACACATGTCGCTGTGTGACTGGTGAGTCACACAAGACACGTGGGGTGTAAGATTTTCTCCACACAAAAATCAGAACCATCACAAGTTTGTGGCCATGCAATAGGTTTGAGAGGGTTTAGGAGTTTCTAAGCATACGACAAGAGATTAGTCTTTTGGTAGTAACAATCTTCAGCCTAGATAGTAGCCGAGTGGGTGCTGCATGTACTAGTTCGTCGATGTAACTAAGATGAATTGCTACATCATCCTAAATTAAAACGAAAAACATATTCAACAAGAAGATTCGTATATGGAGGAATCATATATGATTGTGTATAAACTTTCATCATGGTGACAGTGCCGAGTGATGATGTCTTAAGAGCATATGCAGCGGACGCAGATCTGAGCACGAGCAAGAGGGAAAACGGCGGGCCAGCCCAGAAAAGAGAAGAAACAGGCAGAAAAGAGACGTGCAGCGGTTGGCTATGGCGAGGGAGACCGCTCATTGACCGGGAGCTCGAGCTGTTGCTCGAGCAAGCTTTGCTCGCCGGCCTGCTCGTTCTGTTTGGCGGAGCCCACGCACGTGGGTGACGCCTGGGTTTGTTTTTTTTTTTTTTTAGGCGCGTGCAATGCACGCCCATTAAAGATCTGAAAAAAAAGGGAAGGGCCAATAAGAGCTTGACACGTGTCCACCCAATTTTCAGATTTGGACCCAACGGTCAAGTTGATCTGAACTGTCCATTTAAAATCCAAAATTTGATCGAACGGCCCAGATTCAAAGGCAACGGCCCAAATTTGATCAAAATTTGTTTTCAAATTGTTATCGCCCACTTTTCCCATAGTTATGTACTTTTAATATGTAATTTCATTTCTAGTTATGTACTTTCAAGTAATAAAAAGACACATTTTTTATTCCATCAAATCAAATAACATAATGCAAACACACTTGGATACAAACACAACAAAGAAAAAAGCATAGAGATAAAATTAAAACAACATAGTTATAGTCGTTCACCAGTCTCAATAAACCAGTTATGCTTAACCAAGTCCTTTTGAAGCTCTCCATGGATATAAGAAGATTGAAGATCTACAACACGGTCCCGAAACCGTTGTTCATAATACGGTCCACCTCTTCCAACTGGCTCAAATGGAATTCGATTACCTTGTTCATCCACTGGCCCATCATAAACTGTGAAAGCACTTGATGGGTTCTGTAGATCTTCTTCTACATTCTCCTCAAACTCTTCCTCCACAAATTCTTCCTCAACAATCATGTTGTGCATTATGATGCAAGCCAACATAATGTTCTTTAATGTCGATTGGTGGTGACACCTTGCTGCATGACGAATAATTGCCCAACGAGATTGCAAGATACCAAAGCACCTTTCTACATCTTTGCGGTATGCCTCTTGTTTCTTTGCAAACAACTTCTCTGGTAGCTCCTGAGGATTGGAAATGGTTTTGAAAAACGAGGAGTACCTCGGATATATTCCGTCAGCTAGATAATAAGTGTTGTGGTACGTCATACCATTGACTTTATACCTCACATTTGGGCTCATTCCGGCAAGGAGCGAATCAAAGATATCAGATTGGTGGAGCACGTTGATATCATTTTGTGCTCCAGGTACCCCGAAGAAGCTGTGCAATATCCACGTGTCATATGAAGCCACCGCCTCCAAGATAATAGTGGGCCGCTTCTTTCGCCCGGAGAATGCCCCTTGCCAAGCTGTGGGGCAGTTTTTCCATTCCCAATGCATGCAGTCGATGCTTCCGATCATACCAGGAAATCCTCGATGCTTGCCCATCCTTAGAAGTCGAGTTATGTCTGCTGCATTTGGAGCACGGAGGTAAATGTCACCGTAAAGCTCGTACACTTGGATACACCACTTCTTCATGCATTCCAGTGTTGTAGATTCACCCATCCTTGTGATTTCAGCACACTGATCTGCGGCTGAGCCGTACGCCAACATTCGAAGAGCGGCGGTCATCTTTTGTTGTGGAAGAAGCCCGACTAGTCCGGTGGCATCTGACCTTTGACGCCAAAAGTTGTCATGGTTGCAGAGATCCGTCAATATACGGTTGAATAGATTCATGCTCATTCGGTACCTCCGACGGAAGGCTTGCTCATCGAAGATAGGGCGTTCGATGAAGTAATCTTCCATCAGATTATGTCCCCTTGACTCCCTCAGCCTTTCCACATTTTGACGGCGCCGAGGTGGCTCATCATCGACGATTGCATCCACCGTATCGCTTCAGTGATGAAGGAATTAGCAATCTCCGCATTTCGCCAGCGTTGCTGTCGCCTCCTCCTGAAAAAATTGTCGAAACTGAAAGGATTCATTTTATCTAATTTTGGGAATGTTTTGGGGTAGAATATCGAGTAATTTGTAGATGGTGTGAGTGAGTATACAATGAGCTGTATATATAGCCAATTCTAGCTCATCTGATATTTGAAGATGGTGACACGTGTCATCTATTAATTGGTCGGAAATCTCACCGGGAATCTTATCTGATTATTTCAATGATAACGACACGTGGAGATGACACGTGTCGTCCACTTATTGGTCGGAAATCTCACCGAGAATCTTATTCAATTATCTAGAAGATAACAACACGTGTCATATACATATTGGTTGAAAATCCACCCAAAAAATAATTATTTAAAAAAAAATTAATTCATGAACAGTAATAGGAGGTGCTATTTATTTGCACTGCTGCACACAAAATCTAAACTGCACCTTCTATTTGCTACACCTCCTCAAATAGTACCTGCTCCTCCTCAAATAGGAGGAGCAATCCTCTTTTACCGCTGCATATGCTCTAAGAGTGATGGGTGGAGTACCTAGGTACCTCTTCCAACGGAAGCAAATTTGCTCCCCACCAATTCCTCCCCACCCTCCTCCTCACCCCTTTAGATGAATGCCAAATGTCCTTTAGGTTTAATTATTTTAACAAAAAAAGTGAAAATAACACTTGGCATTCATCTAAAAAGATGGGAATGAGGGTTGGGAGCAAATGGCAAATTTGCTTCCCTCTTCCAACTAGATACAGCCCCCGAGACAAGGGTTCAAAAAAATTCCACGCATGCTCCCAAGACGCAAAGACAACAAAAACAAAAGAGAAAGCGGCACTCGAGTAGCTAATCTTTGTATATATATATTCTACGTATGGTCTTCATTCTTCATTCTTATTCTTCATCATCATCATCACCACCTCGACTCGCTCAAACAGCTGAAACCCAAATATCCAAAGAGCCTGAGCCCTGAGGCAACCGCTGCCACTACGTTCCCCAACGCTGCCGTCGAAGACGGAGCTGACACCTACTCCGCAGCAGTACATATATCTTTGCAGCGGCTGCCACCGGAAAGTTGCCTTCACAAGTTGGGTAAATTCACTCTCTCTATATTCCTTCCACTTTTTTCTCCTATCCAAAAGTGTATTTGCATGTAACTAGTCTATTTTGTGGTGTCTGGAACCACTTTAACCATAATCTACATACATCAAGAACCATAAGCTCAACACTGAAAAATATGTGCAAAAAGACTTGTCACTTGACCCTTACACATCTGTATGTAGTTTAGATGCCTAGTTAAGATTGAGTATGATCATTTTATTTATTTTTGTTTCGATAGAAAGAGAATGACCCAAGTTTTTACGTCTAATTTTGATAAATTTCGACAAGTTAATTATCTTTTATTAATTTGTAAGATCGGTATCAAATAACATGCAGCTACAATAGTGTGTGGTCTCTCAGTCACCACGATTATGTGGCCATGCCATTTTGGTTGATATTGACTTGTAGTCACTGGAATTCGGATGTTTGTATGGTCTAGTTAGTATTGGATTTTTGTAATATATATCAGGACCTTCGCAATTTAATTTGAAAACGAAACTTCATCTGATTATAAATTGTATACACAAATATAAGTGATTATATATTATTGACTTGTAGTTACTGCAAGCTCATGCCCCATGTGTTTCACAGATTCTAATTTCTCTTAAAAAGCAAGCTTTGCTACAGAGGTACTTCTAGGCGAGAGGAATGGGTAGTTGGACAAAAGTGAAGGCTTTCACCCTCCAAGTTCTTACAGGAAGGTGGCTCATGTTGTTTGCTTCATTTCTAATGATGGCTGGTGCTGGTGCAAGCTACATGTTCGGCCTCTACTCAAATGACATCAAGTCCTCACTCGGTTACAGCCAAACGACCCTCAATCTCATCAGCTTCTTCAAGGACTTAGGGGCCAACATTGGCATATTTTCGGGGCTGATCAACGAGGTGACTCCCCCATGGGTGGTCTTATCGATCGGTGCAGCTTTCAACTTCTTTGGCTATTTCATGATTTGGCTTGCCGTGACCAAAAAAATAGCCAAGCCCCAAGTTTGGCACATGTGCACGTACATAGCAATGGGGGCAAACTCGCACACTTTCATCAACACCGGAGCTCTAGTCACCTGCGTGAAGAACTTCCCCAGAAGCCGTGGACTCTTGTTAGGCCTTTTGAATGGCTACATTGGTCTAAGTGCAGCAGTAATCGCGCAGCTATACCATGCTCTCTATGGTGATGACACCAAGTCCTTCACATTGTTCGTCGCATGGCTTCCTTCTACTCTTTCTCTGATATTTCTCCGGACCATTAGAATCATGACGGTTATACCAAACAAAAATGACCGCAATGTGTTACATAAATTCTTTTTTATCTCACTTGGACTTGCCATGTTCTTGTTGGTAATAATCATAGTAGAGCAGCAAGTCAACTTCACACAAAGTGAGTACAGTGGGAGTGCAGCGGTAGTAATTTTCTTGCTCTTTCTCCCACTCGCTGTTGTTGTAGCCGAAGAGAAAAATATTTGGAGGAACAGTCGACTGATTAGTACCGCAGAACATATCGATTCATCAGGCCAAAACCAGCTGAGTATAATACCATCCCCAGTATCATTAGTGTCACCTAGTGATGACAGGAAAGTTTCTTGTTGGGATTGGAATCATATATTTAGTCCACCACAGATAGGAGAGGACTACACCATACTCCAAGCAGTGTTCAGCATCGAAATGTTTGCGTTGTTCTTGACAACACTATGCGGCCTAGGCGGCATGTTAACAATGATGGACAACTTGGGTCAGATTGGAACTGCATTGGGATACTCATTGGGAAGTATAAGCACATTTGTGTCACTCACAAGCATTTGGGTTTACCTAGGGGAAGTAATGGTGGGTATGCTCTCAGAAATCTTCATCACAAAGTACAAATTTCCCAGACCTCTCATGTTCACTCTCTCCCTCTTGCTATCATGCATTGGTCACCTTCTGATTGCATTCAATGTGCCAAACAGTCTCTATGCGGCTTCGATAATCATCGGCTTTTGCTTTGGTGGACAGTGGCCACTGATATTTTCGGTCACTTCTGAGATTTTCGGGCTTAAGCACTGCTCTACTTTGAACAATGTTGGGGTAATGGCTTGCCCACTTGGGTCATATTTAATCAATGTGAGGGTGACGGGGTATCTCTATGATAAGGAAGCAGAGAAGCAACTGAGAGCTTTGGGATTGGAGAGGAAGATTGGGGAGGGGTTAAATTGCAGTGGGGGGCAATGCTACAGATTGCCCTTCATTATAATCACTGGAGTGACAATGCTTGGTGTGCTTTTTTCACTTGTTTTGGTGCTTAGGACTAGGAAGTTCTATAACAGTGACATTTATAAAAAGTTCAAAGATGAGGCCAAAGAAGTAGAGTATGAAACTGTGGTGGCCAGAAACCCAGTTAGACTACAAAAGTTAAGTGAAAAGTTGGAAGGTGCGTATGAGAGTAGTGGTTCTGAAGTTAAAGATGTAAGGTAGAAATCCCGGGGTAAATAATTGAAGTAAGCAATTATTAGGTTATAATTCTGAGTGTCTAGTGCAAGTTAGTTTATATAATAAACAGAGGGAGCAATGTACTATATATGTTCCAGTTCTTACTGTCAATCATGGCATGCACTAGGGATGGTGTAGTGGGAGCTACAGTATATGTAAATAGGTGGCAATCACTATGTATGCTTCACCGAACCATCAAAATTAAGCTTTATTTGATGAGAATTAGTCTCGGTGTTGCACGTTTCATTAAAAAGGCTTGTCTGGAAGAAATGGGAGCTGCTAGTATAGACTTGGGTGGACATGGCCTCGCCCTCTAATTTTCACAGCAATTCTCTTGCTCTCGTGTGTTGGTCATCTTCTAATAGCGTTCAACATCCCATATGGTGTCTATGTTGCTTCAGTGGTCACTGGTTTTTGTTTTGGTGCTCATTGGCCTTTGATCTACACCATTATATCCGAGCTTTTCGGCCTCAAGTACTACTCGACTTTGTACAATATTGGTGGATTGGCTAGCCCTATTGGGTTGTATGTGCTCAATGTGAGGGTTACGGGGCATTTGTATGATGTGGAGGCTAAGAAGCAAATGGCAGCTTTGGGGATTCAGAGGAAGGTTGGAGAGGAGTTGAACTGTGTTGGGGGAGAGTGCTTCAAATGGTCATTCATCATTATTACTGTGGTAACTTTTGTTGGAACACTAGTTTCTTTGGTTTTGGTGGTGAGGACAAGGAAGTTTTATAAGGGTGATATTTACAAGAAGTTTAGAGAAACGGTTAGTGTGGCTGATGAAACGAAATTAGAGGTTGCTAAAACTTCTGCTGGAGTGGAAACTACTGGTCTCAAACATGACCTCTCCAAGCCCAGAGGTCAATGGTAAGAAATGGAGAAATGTGCAAGAACTATTTATCCATATATGCCTACAAGATTGTACTTTACTTGTATTTAGCAAGTTAGCATTATAGCATACCGCCTCTAATATTGCAGGTGGTGTGAGGAATAAGACAATTATATAAAAGGGTGCATGTTTGTGAATTAGAAGATAATAGATATACGTAAATTATTCATTTTTCTTAGTATGACAACTTTTAGCATGCAAGATCATGTCTAACATAATGAGACAAATCCAACTACAAAACTTCTAACGATTTATTTTATGTTATGTAATGTTATAGAGAATCTATAAGACTTACTTCTAAATATGTATGCGGAATTATAAGTTGTACTCAACACAAGAACACATATGATGTATATACAAGAGTGGAAATACTAACCTGAATAAGACATGCTTGATCTTCTCCTCTGAACAATTGACTGAAGGCAATCTCACTTATGGGGCAGAGAACTTGAATGCTTATATTGATTGTTCGAGCATTGAGGATTAGGTGCCTCCCATAAAAGGTTTCCTAATCCTTCTACATTAAGGCCAACCTTTTCCTGTTCCATATGCAAGTAGGTATACTTCATTAGCTAAGTAACCTTACTAATCAGTACTGATATTAACATGTAATCAATCATGAGTCTGATGAACACTAGGAATGTCTTACTTGCTTCATCTGTAATTTATGTAGCTTAGTTATTGATACTTAGTGAATCATTGATAGTCCACATTAAGTCTTTCAATCTCCCACTTGAACTATCAATATTCAAACAACAAGAAAAGCTACTGCATCAGATATAGCAAAACTGAAGTGTGCACAAAGACATATCCAGCACCATCAAATTCATCCCAAAACTCGGTCATTCTGTAATCCATTATATTGAACCACAGGAAATCTAACATTTAACCAAGCATGTGACTAAAATCCAATATCTTACAGAACAGGAGTAAACTTTAGGCATTTGAAATTTTAACTTGCAGAACATAATGCAAGTAAAATGATCCAAATAATAGATTCTCCAACTTAAGGAATCTGCAACTTCAAATACTGAAGATACATACAAGTATTAAAGTATATAATGCTAATGAACTGAAATAACAACTTTTACTTGAGCAAGATGAAAAAAAAATATGCAGAAAACTGATTCAATAATACTCCTTTAGTCAGATATTTGAATAATTAAAATACTAAAATCAGAAACCTTAAAGATATTAAGTCTACAGCAATGCAGATTGAACTCTCCCACTAACCTAAGACATCAAAACTTGGTAAGATCCCCATATTTGTAACATGATTCTGGAAAGTACCAACTCCTAAGGGTTTTGTAAGTGGATCTGCCAACTGATCTTGAGTACTGATCTTAATAACATCAATCTCATCATCTCTTACGCTTTCCCTTACGGCATAGTAATCGACGACAATATTACTGGAAGCTGTGGACCTTTTATTATTCTTAGCAAAGAATACCGCAGCTGCATTATCACAATATAACTTAATTGGTTTCTCAATAGAATCTACTATTCCAATCTGTACAACAAAGTTTCTGAGCTAAAGTGCTTGCCCTGTATGGACAGCAACATATTCAGCTTGCATAGTGGAAGTAGAAGTTAGAGACTGTTTCACACTCTTCCAAGATATTGCCCCTCCAGCCAGCATAAAAATATACCCTGAGGTTGACTTAAGATCATCCACACAACCCTTATAATCTGAATCACTGTATCCAACTACTTCTAATTCAGTATCAAGATTCCTATAAACCAGCATATAATCCTTCGTCTTATGCAAATACTGAGAACCTTTTTACCAGCAGTCTTCTTCCGAAAACTCTTCGCTTCGTTATTTTCATTCTTCTTTTCCTTTCTTTTCTCTCGTCTAACAGTGAACATTTCCTTCATATCAAAGTGCTTCATCAGAAAGTTCTAAGTCTTTTTCAACAATCCTAAATCACTGCTGGCCAATAGATTGTCATCGACATACAACACTAGAAATATGAATTTACTCCCACTGACCTTCATATATATACACTCATCTAGTCTATTTTCAGCAAAGCCAAATGAAGTAATCACAGAATCAAACTTAATATACCATTGACTCGAAGCCTGTTTTTAAACTATAGGTTGACTTTCTTAATCTACATACCTTTTCTTCATTCAAGTCACCAGACACATTATTTTGTACTTCATTATACCCAAACCATTCATCGATGTCACTCACACTATTTCTGCCGGCTTCCATATCTAGTTCATCCATAACAACATTGTCAGCATCATTCATCTCTCCTAAAAATGTAGCTCTATTGGTCTCTAGAATTCTAATATGGTGATGTGGGCTGTAGAATCTAAACCCCTTAGATTTGGTTAAGTATCCTACAAAGAAAACACTCGAGGTTCTACGATCAAGCTTTCCTGCCTTGGGATTATAAACCCTTGCCTCTGCCTTACGTCCCCACACATGAAAGTGATTTAAACTAGGTTTTCTGCCGAACCATAACTCAAAAGGTGTATTATTGTTGACTGAATTACTAGGGGTCCTATTGCAGATATAGTTAGCAATCTGCAATGCTTCCCCCCACAAAAATCTTGGAAATCCTGACTTACTAATCATACTTCTAACCATGTTGATCAACGTTCTGTTCCTTCTCTTGCAACTCTGTTCTGTTCTGGTGTCCCTGGAGTGGTATATTGAGCCTAAATACCACATTCTTGAAGATAAAGAGCAAAAGGTCTCATATTCTGTCCAGCATCTGTATGCCTACCATAATACTCACCTCCCCTATCTGATCTAACAACTTTAATGACTTTAATTAATTGTTTCTCTTTTAAAGACGTCTAAAGCCTGTGACTTTTCAGAAATAAGAAATACAGGCAGAACCTTGAAAAATCATCAATAAAGGTAATAAAATACTGATTTTTACAAAGAGTCAGATGAGGAAAAGGACCAGAGATGTCATTGTGAATTAATCCTAATAGTTCTCAGCTCCTAACAGACCCCATTTTCCTAGACTTGGTCATTCTACCTTTAAGACACTCAATGCAGACGTTAAAATCAGTAAAATCTAAAGAAGGTAGAATGTCCTCTCTCACAAGTATTTTTAACCTCTTTTGAGATATGTCCCAGCCTTTTATGCCAAAGAAAAGTTGAATTCTCATTATGTCTAGGTCTCTTATGTCCTATAGTCTTTTCTGTCAAAAATACTGCAAGTGAATTTCTATGGTTTAAATGCCAATAACCATCAACCAGAGATGTATTACTAATAAAATCAGAAAAAGGGAAAAAATTGAGACTTTTATTACTTCCAACAAAAGAATAACCATGAGTTTTGACAAAAAGAGATCCTGAAACTAAATTTCTCTGCATAGAAGGTATGCAGTACACATTGTCCAGATCTAAAGTAAAGCCACTAGGAAAACAAGCCTAACTACTCCAATTGCTTTGACAGTTACTCCGTTTGCCATTCCCTGAGCTAATCCTAGCTTCGTCCTTATTTGGGATCCTCTTTCTTAGATATCCCTTTCTTAACCAGCCAGTCTTTAAAACCCTTACAGTCCTTTTTGACATGACCAGGCTTTCGGCAGAAGAAACACTCTACAGACCCACACTCTTAAAATTCTTATAGTTGTTAAATCCCTGAGAATTTCCCTGAGAAACTTTGGAAGATGAAGCACCAGATTGATTTGACCTATAGCCGAATTTCTTCTTAAATTGAGGCTTGCTGACAAGATTCACTCCAATGCTCTATCCCTTCTTTATTCTATACTCCTCTTGGACACATATTGAAATCAGTTCATTCACAGACCAACTCTCCTTCTGTGTATTGTAGTTTGACTGCATCTGACTATATTGCTGAGGTAGAGAATTCAAAAGCAAATGCACCAGAAAAGTATCTTCAATACTGACATTCAGGGCGTTGAGTTTTCCAGCGATATCAATCCCCTTCATTATAAATTCCCTAACGCTTCCAACTCCATCAAACTTCATGCTAATGAGGGTATTCATCAAGTTTCCAATCTCTGCCTTCTCTGATACTATGTACCTTTCTTCTATATTTTTGAAATATTGCTTAGCATACTCAGACTCAGGTATACTACCTCTCACAGAAGTTGTCGTATATTTCTTCAGAATAGCTAAGGTCAGTCTGTTGTGTTTATGCCACTGATGGTACCTATCTTTCACATCCTTGCCGGTAGTAGTTGTTGGTTCTGCTAGTGGATCCTCCTTAATTAAGGACATGGTCAAAGTCTATCATTCCTAGATGCAGCTCTATGTCTTGCTTCCATTGCTTAAAGTTCGACCCATGTAAGCTTTCTATTTGAAGAAGTCCTAAGGGGAGGTTCATGGCTGTAGTAAAACATAAAGAGGTTCTAGATTTAGTAAAACTTTATAAATATACGGCATTAAACTGAAGTGCCCCAAAACATAAGGTGTCTGCCTTACCTAGAGTGGCAAAAGGACATATCGACACAAGCTGAATCATATAACCAGAATATTAAAACAACTATAGGTTTATTAGATTATGTCAACACCTAGAGTGGCAAGAAGAACAACCTCTAACAACCCCTGAATGCATTTTAATTTTCTGTTATATGCTAATACTGAACCTAAGAGATGTGAATGTTTAAACCTCCTTAAGGGAGCAAAGACACAGACAATTAGATTCAATATTACAAGTTGTTGATCCATTACTTCTGTTTAACATTAATTCCTTTCAAAAAGATTGCTATTGACAATACAATTTGTTAAAAGATTATAATTAAACTGGATCAAGACTATATTTAGAGTGTTTTGTGTTTTGAGTTTTGTTGTAGTGTGTTCACAAGGATTTCACAATACTGAACAGGGAGATAAACTTAAGCCCAGCAAACAACTAATATGAAGATCAAAACTCAATTCTCAAAACACACGATCTTAATCAATCAAAGCAATCAAACCTCTATATATATATATATATATATGTATGTATATCTTAATCAAAATCTAAGGTGCAGAGGATAAGCATGAATCATACAACATCTTTATATCAATTGCAAACACATAGAAACTTCATTCAATTTTAGACAAGCGTCGTTCCAATCCAAAACACAAAATCATGCAACTGAAGGTAAGTTTCATCTGGACACCACAGGAGTACACTAACCTATGTTGCATTCAGGGCATGCATCTAGGGTTCTTGTGCTTTACAGAAATCATATACATGCATGTAATCTAAAATCAAAACAGAAAACAAAATCCCAAAATTCTGACCTTATACTGCTCATACTCAAGAACGTGGAAGCAAAAACAAAATTGAGCATGTTAATCCATTCGCCCTTCCTAATCCGCAGCAAATAGGGGTCTCCAAAACCCCAGAGAGACGCAATCGCCTCTCCACTGAATCCCAGCACAATTAATATTTAACTTTGGGGTTAAATATCAAAACAAGAGTCAAATTCGCAAAACGAAAACTCTAAAGCAAAAAAGAGAAACCGAAACCTACTTGTGATGCTCATTAGAGAAAACATAGAAGTTCCGCAAGGAATTGCTACAGATAGCTCTAAGTCTATTGTAAACGGACAAGTTCCTGTTCTTGTCCTCCTCGAGCACAATCGAAAGCACCACCACGTCGTTAATGGCTGCATTCTCAATCAAATCAATCTGCAAAACCAGTCTCAAGCTCAAAATCACTTCCTAATTCAAATTCAATAGTGCAAACTCAATAAAAACCATAGAAATGAGATTCGAACCTGGTTGAGCACCACATTGGTGTCGAGGACGAGGACGGTGGAAGCGGCGGCGCTCAGGCGAGCATTGGTGTTGTTGCACTTTTGGCATACCGGAGCTCCGCAGTAGATATCGTCGCGGAGATAGTGCTCTCTGACGACCTGAGAAAACCAGAACAGAAACCCTGATTAGACTGAAAACCCTAATTTTGAAAACCAGAGCGGAAAGAGGTTTATGGTTTTGGGAGGGAAATAGGGGGGTGAGATTCAGACCTTGGCGATTTTGCCTCCTCTGGTCCTCTTATTGTATGACCGGTTCTGCCCCTTCGTTCTCGGAAAGGTGTGGCCGAGCTAGGGTGGTTCGTTATCGGAGAAGGATGAATGCGGCGTCGTTTTTTGGGTGCTTCGGCGAGTTTGGAGGCAAGGCACCGTGAAATCCAATTGGAGTGAGCGGTTGGTTTTCGTATCCCGGCCGGGTATATAATTGCTGGGTTTATAGTGACACGTGGTTAGCACGTGACGGCTCTGATTTAACCTAATCGGAACCCATCTTTAACTCTTGGTCTCTTGGTCATCCACCAAAGTCTAAACTCTGTAAATTATATGTTGATTAGAGACATGTGAATCAGACGGCTGAAAATAAACTTACTACAATTAGCATGACTGAATTAACAGAATAACAGATAAAACACAAACATGAGATAGTGCATTTTATATTTGTATAATCATTGCGTCAAGCATGTTTGTCTCGGTTTACGCTTTGCACATTGTGTCTAGTGTTGACATAGAGGTAGTGTTCTATTTGTATGATCAAATGGACGCAACATACGAGTAACACGATGAAATATAGTATCACCAAATATGTTATGGCAACAAAGTGTGGGAAACCTTGGTTAATGGTCTCTTTATCGACCTCAATTAAGAAAAGACCGACTCGGATCCTCTCTTAATATTTTTATGCTAATATTACCTCATAAAGCAATCTCAGCCCTCAATTCTTAATAAATGGCTAGGATGTCTTTTAGTTTTGTTTTTTGAGTTTGGCCTAGAGTTTAGGGTATAGGGTTTAGGGTATAGGATATATGGTTTGGGTATAGGTTTAGGGTATAGAGTTTAGGGGTTAGGATTTTAAAAATCAACAAAAAACTCAAAATGGTCTTTGACAAAATCGCTAAAATTGTTTTTCATCATGAAAATCCACATATCAAAATTTAAAGAGAAAAGTACAAAGTACTACATGAACAAATTTTAAAACACAAAAAACTTACTTTCAATAATTTTTAAACAAATTAGGACACAAGCTGAGGCCCAAAACCAATGGTCACGGGCCTGACCCGAATTTTAACTATGAAATGACCAAAATGATCAATTTTCCCACAGAATTACACAAATGCCATCAAATCTTTATTCTATCTCTCTCCCCACACATTCATGTCAGGTTTTTCTCTTATTCTTCTTCTTCTTCTTCTTCTTCTTCTCTCTCTCTCTCTCTCTCTCTCTCTCTCTCTCTCTGTGTGCAAATTTAGGTACAGACACAAAAGGCCAATATGTTTTAACCCGCAATTCCAGACTCAAGCCGCGTCGGAGCCTTGTTAGCCTCCGACCCAGTCAACAACATCACAACCCCGTCGTCCACAATCGAATTCGGGTCGACCCGAACATCTTTAATCGTCGGAATCTCCGATTAGGACCCAATCAAGCCATCTTAATCTCTCTGCTCACCTAGGGAGGGACCTTGCGCCCTCAGATTGATGATGACCCAAGCTTGATCTACCGCACAAGTAGTTCGAGGTCCTCGATAACGTCTTGCCGGAGATCGAGAGTAAGAAACCGTGGCTGCAGAGGCTTTTAGTAGATATGATCGGTGGGGTTCTGTCATCGACGACTACCAAGAGGTCTGCGGCATGATCCGTTCAAGATTTACGTTGGCCACTTCCTACTACTATCTCGTCATTTGTAGAAACCTTAAGGCTTTGTTGCTACTGTTACATGTTTGCTACTGTTACGATGTTATTCAAGACCCTAGATCTGGAAGAGTATGAGTCATGCTACTGTACATTCGATAGTAGCAATAAATATTCAGTCGTCAGTAGCAGAAGGTTTCCAATCGCGACAGTAGCATCTCTGTTTGGTTTCAGAGAATTGCTGGAAAATAATTGCAATAGTACTGGCAGTAGCATATTCATTCCAGGCAGCATCACATATCTGGTCGACAGTAGCAGATTAGTGGTAGAATATGTAGTGAAGAGTATTCTGGTAAAATATATAATAACAAATGGTATGTGGATATTAATTTGTCCTAATTTGTTAATATTTGTCCTTAGATGTGTAAGATAATGTGTAAAAGATGTATTTGTAACCTGAAATTTGGTTAGTAATTAGTATGTAGTTTACTAAAATTTAAATGGAATGAAGGACCACGTCAAACTGCCACGTGGTCTTTCGGGAGCACTGAAAAATTTCTCATATCATCTATCTCTTTTATTCTCCAATTTCTCGTTGAGATTTTCTTTTTTTTTTGGAATTTCGTCGAGACCTTTCTAAATGAGAAATATCTGCAACCAGAAGTTAGTCCTCAAGAGAAGCTCTTAACAAGAGTGACAGAACCCCTTCCTCATCAGCTCCACCTCCACCTGCAAGATAGTTTTAAATCTGCACCTCCACCTCCACTCTCGCCTCCTCAAGATCTTCCTCGAGAACGTCATCGTCATCCTCGACGGCGTGACGCCGTAACTTACACTCAGCACGTTCGGATGAAGACCGTCACCGCCATGGATGTTGTCTATGCTCTTAAGAGGCAGGGAAGGACCTTTCACGGTTTCGTGGGTTGATCTAGGAACTCTTATTTTTGTTAATATTGGGTTTTAAGTTTAGTGGTTATTCTAATGGGTCTATGGTTAGATCTGGGTTTCATTAGAATTGGGTTTATGAACTTGATGTTCATGTAATTTGCGAGTTTGTTTTGAGTAAATGGAATATAATTTTTTGGTAAATCTTTGCCTTGATTATATACATTGATTAATTTTATTTCAATTTGATGGGTTTACTATTCTCATACATATGTTTGAGACCTTTGAAAATCTAGGTAGCTGAATTGGTAATACATGATTTATGTAATATCCCACATCGGCCAAACGGAGAGGGGTTATGTGCTGTATATGTACATGCCCAACTCCAATCTAACATGAGGCCTTTTGGTAGCTCAGCGGCTTCGGAGGGGTTGGGTACTCCGAGGTTAAGCATGTTGGTGTTAGAGCAATCCCAGGATGAGTGACCTACTGGGAAGCTGCTCCTGAGCTGCCGGAAACAAAACCGTGAGGGCCGATGGGCCCAAATCGGACAATATCGTATTACGGCGGAATGGGTCCTGGGATGTGACAATTTACATTACATCTCTCTTGGTTGCTTCACCATGGCCTAAGCGCAACAACAACACAACAAAGTGTGATCATTTTACATTTGTGGAGCATTTGTCTAAAATTCAGATGTGTATTACCATCAAGAGACATGTTTGTGCGAATTATTTAGTTTGTCATAATGAATATTTATGATCTACACTCTATACACTCAGTCTCGATGTGTTTAGAGAGGCAAACGGACGCAACATACGAGTAGCATGATGAAATATAATATCACAAAATATGTTTTCGGCAGCAAAGTGCGGGAAACCTTGATGGTTAATGGTCTCTTCATCGACCTCAGTTAAGAAAAGACATAATGAATCGGTGAGTCGTGGTTTATTGGTTAAATAGGCTAAATGACAACCCATGGTGTTGTTGGGTCTAACTGGGTTTTTCCCGCGTTGTTATCCGAAAAAAAAAACTCTTTACGAGCTCAATTATACGAGTCATATCAATCATGACTATTTTCTACAACAACTACAGTTTTCAGGTTTTTGCACTTTTCAAAGTTGTTATAACCACAGCTTCTTATAAAATCATTGGTATCTCAATTCATAATTTCATATCACTAAAATATTGTCAAAGTTTTTTTTTTCTTCATAAAACTCACCGCCCACTCTTAAGTCAATTGCATTATTCGTGAATTAGATATAATTTTATTCACTTGAAAAAACAATCAAAAATACAAATCAGTCATACTTCTAAATCTGTTACTACTCAAAATAACCTCTGAAAGGGTTAAATCTAGAACCTTGTGTAAATGACCACTTATATTATTCTCACAAAATCCCCCAATTACTTTTTCCAGTATGTACTATTTACCCCTACACAGTACTACCAGGGCCGGGGTTGAAACAGTAACTTCTTCTTACCAGAAAAAGAAAAAGGGTTTCACTTGTGTGCCTTAAGGTATGGATACCCAACAAGTTTTGACTTGCTATAGCAGGTTAAAGCAAACTAACACCGTTAACTCTCCGTTAAGTCTCTCTATATCTACAGTTTTCATTAGAAATATCTACCTTTCAGATGAGCAAAATCACACAAAAGTAGACTTTTTAGAAATCAAAATGATTCTTCAGACTGTCTACAACTATCATAAGAAACATCTACTACTGTCATGAAAAATATCACAGAAAATGTTGCAAGTCGAAAAACACATTTAACATAAGACACATCTACTGTTTTCATTAGAAAAGTAGACTTTCTACAAATCAAAATTGTTCATGAGATTGAATCAACCCAATGTAAAATTTGCAACTCTACATTTAACATAAGATACATCTACTGTTTTTATTACAAATCTCTACCATTAACATAAACGAAATCAAAGAAAAATCGACTTTCTAGAAATCAAAATTGTGAGATTGAGATTGAACCAACCGAAAGTAAAATTTTCAAGTCTACATTTAACATAAGACACGTCTACTATTTTCATTAGAAACGTATACCATTAACATAAGAGAAATCAAAGAAAAGTAGACTTTCTGGAAATCTAAATTGTTCTTTAGATTGAAGCAACTCAAGGTAAAAGATGCAAATTCTACATTTAACATGAGACACAACTACAATTTTCATGCAAAATGTCTACCATTAACATAAGAGAAATAAAAGAAAAGTAGACTTTCTGGAAATCTAAATTGTTCTTGAGATTGAAGCAAATCAAGGTAAAAGATGCAAAGTCTACATTTAACATAAGACACAACAACTTTTTTCATAAGAAATGACTACCATTAACATAAGAGAAATCAAAGAAAAGTAGATTTTCTGGAAATCTAAATTGTTCTTGAGATTGAAGCAAACCAAGGTAAAAGATGAAAAGTCTACATTTAACATAAGACACAACTATTTTTTTCATAAGAAATCTCTACCATTAACATAAGAGAAATCAAAGAAAAGTAGAATTTCTGGAAATCTAAATTGTTCTTGAGATTGAAACAAATTAACCAAGGTAAAAAAATGCAAAGTCTACATTTAACATAAGACACAACTATTTTTTTCATAAGAAATGACTACCATTAACATAAGAGAAATCAAAGAAAAGTAGACTTTCTGGAAATCTAAATTATTCTTGAGATTGAACCAACCCAAGGCAAAAGATGCAAAGTCTACATTTAACATAAGACACAACTACTTTTTTCATAAGAAATGGCTACCATTAACATAAGAGAAATCAAAGAAAAGTAGACTTTCTGGAAATCTAAATTGTTCTTGAGATTGAACCAACCCAAGGTAAAAGATGCAAAGTCTACATTTAACATAAGACACAAGTACTTTTTTCATAAGAGATATCTACCATTAACATAAGAGAAATCAAAGAAAAGTAGACTTTCTGGAAATCTAAATTGTTCTTGAGATTGAATCAATAATGGAAGGTGAAAGTTGCAAAGTCTACATTTAACATAAGACACGTCTACTATTTTCATTCGAAACGCCTACCATTAACATAAGAGAAATCAAAGAAAAGTAGACTTTCCGGAAAATTAAATTGTTCTTGAGATTGAATCAATAATGGAAAGTGAAAGTTGCAAAGTCTACATTTAACATAAGACACGTCTACTATTTTCATTAGAAACGTCTACCATTAACATAAGAAAAATCAAAGAAAAGTAGACTTTCTGGAAATCAAAATTGTTCTTGAGATTAAATCAATAATGGAAGGTGAAAGTTGCAAAGTCTACATTTAACATAAGACACGTCTACTATTTTCATTAGAAACGTATACCATTAACATAAGAGAAATCAAAGAAAAGTAGACTTTCTGGAAATCTAAATTGTTCTTTAGATTGAAGCAACCCAAGGTAAAAGATGCAAATTCTACATTTAACATGAGACACAACTACAATTTTCATGCAAAATGTCTACCATTAACATAAGAGAAATAAAAGAAAAGTAGACTTTTTGGAAATCTAAATTGTTCTTGAGATTGAAGCAAATCAAGGTAAAAGATGCAAAGTCTACATTTAACATATGACACAACAACTTTTTCATAAGAAATGGCTACCATTAACATAAGAGAAATCAAAGAAAAGTAGATTTTCTGGAAATCTAAATTGTTCTTGAGATTGAAGCAAACCAAGGTAAAAGATGAAAAGTCTACATTTAACATAAGACACAACTATTTTTTTCATAAGAAATCTCTACCATTAACATAAGAGAAATCAAAGAAAAGTAGACTTTCTGGAAATCTAAATTGTTCTTGAGATTGAAGCAAATTAACCAAGGTAAAAAATGCAAAGTCTACATTTAACATAAGACACAACTATTTTTTTTCATAAGAAATGGCTACCATTAACATAAGAGAAATCAAAGAAAAGTAGACTTTCTGGAAAATTAAATTGTTCTTGAGATTGAAGCAAATTAACCAAGGTAAAAAATGCAAAGTCTACATTTAACATAAGACACAACAACTTTTTTCATAAGAAATGACTACCATTAACATAAGAGAAATCAAAGAAAAGTAGACTTTCTGGAAATCTAAATTGTTCTTGAGATTGAACTAACACAAGGTAAAAGATGCAAAGTCTACATTTAACATAAGACACAACTACTTTTTTCATAAGAAATGTATACCATTAACATAAAAGAAATCAAAGAAAAGTAGACTTTCTGGAAATCAAAGAAAAGTAGACTTTCTGGAAATCAAAATTGTTCTTGAGATTGAATCAATAATGGAATGTGAAAGTTGCAAAGTCTATATTTAACATAAGACACGTCTACTATTTTCATTAGAAACGTCTACCATTAACATAAGAGAAATCAACGAAAAGTAGACTTTCTGGAAAATTAAATTGTTCTTGAGATTGAAGCAAATTAACCAAGGTAAAAAATGCAAAGTCTACATTTAACATAAGACACAACAACTTTTTTCATAAGAAATTGCTACCATTAACATAAGAGAAATCAAAGAAAAGTAGATTTTCTGGAAATCTAAATTGCTCTTGAGATTGAATCAATAATGGAAGGTGAAAGTTGCAAAGTCTACATTTAACATAAGACACAACTATTGTTTTCATGAGAAATGTCTACCATTTAGATGGGCAAAATCACAGAAAAGTAGACATTCTGGAAATCAAAATTGTTCTTGAGATTGAATTAATGAACATTCACAAAATGAAAATTGGCCGTCTGATGTGATCATTATAGTGAAACATAGCTATGGTATAAAATTCAACTGGATTCAACAATGTTCGATGCTCGATCAAAGCGGTCAACCCTAATTCATCTTCACTTATCACACGAAAACTATCTTACCTACCTCTTCGTGACCTAGTTTGGTGGATTCTTCAACACAATAAAATGTCACATAGATGAGACATAACCACCCATGTAAAACTTTGGGGACGTTTACCACCCAAGGATAGGGTTCTCCTTATTGAAGCATAAGCATAAATAGGGTTGACCGCTTCGATCGGGGCCCAAACATTGACAAATTAAAGTGATTTTCCTACCGTAGCCGTATTTTACTATACCGATCACATCCTATTTCATGAGATTTTTGAAAATTTTGCTTCCTCTATATAATTAGTTCACAAAGTTGTACACTAGCATATAACCTATCAAACAAGTTATATTACTTTAGTAGACATGTTATGATTTCGATGACTAAACTTCACAAAATGAAAATTGACCGTATGATGTGATCATTATAGTGAAACATGACTATAGTATAAAATTCAACTGGATTCAACAATGTTCGGGGCTCGATCAAAGCGGTCAACCCTAATTCATATTCACTTATCACACGAAAATTATCTTACCTACCTCTTTGTGACCTAGTTTGGTGGATTCTTCAACACAATAAAGTCTCACATAGATGAGATTTAACCACCCATGTAAAACTTTGGGGGACATTTACCACCCGAGGATAGGGCTCTCCTTAGTGAAGCATAAACGTAAATAGGGTTGACCGCTTCGATCGGGGCCCAAACATTGGCAAATTAAAGTGATTTTTCTACCGTAGCCATATTTTACTATACCGATCACATCCTATTTCACAAGATTTTTGAAAATTTTGCTTCCTCTATATAGTTGGTTCACAAAGTTGTACACTAGCATATAACCTACCAAACAAGTTATACCATATTAGTAGGTACGTTGTGATTCCAATGACTAAAATTCAGACGCAATTGTGAAGTGGGTCCCGCCAGTGGTCCGTGACATTTTTCGGTGAATTTTTCCGACACTGGAGCTATTTTCTATGCATTTTTAAAGTTTTGAAATGGTGGAAAAAATGTAAAACTTTAATAACATGGACAGATTAGTGACTTAGGACGAATGAGGTCGCAACATGTGGCAATTAGTGTTGAATTTTCAGAAAAGGAATCCCCTGAAATGGAAACTTACCATTCCTTTTATAGTAGATTTCCATAAATAGTAACTTTTGTTTTTAAAGCATAACTATCCCCCAAAATAGAAACTTACCCTTCCTTTTATAGTTGATTTCCATAAATAGTAACTTTTGTTTTTAGAGCATAACTATCCCCCCAAATGGAAACTTACCCTTCCTTTTATAGTTGATTTCTATAAATAGTAACTTTCGTTTTTAGAGCATAACTATCCCTCCCAAAATGGAAACTTACCCTTCCTTTTATAGTTGATTTCCATAAATAGTAACTTTCGTTTTTAGAGCATAACTATCCCCCCAAAATAGAAACTTACCCTTCCTTTTATAGTTGATTTCCATAAATAGTAACTTTCAGAAAGTCTACTTTTGCATGTCAGTTAGCTCATGTTATTATTAGACTTAACTCATGTTAATAGTAGACTTTACATCTTAGTGTACTTGATCCAACTTTGAAGAACAATCTCAAAAACGAATTTCCAAAAAGTCTACTTTTTTGTGATTTTGTTCATCCAAATGGTAGACATTTCTCATGAAAAAAGTAATTGTGTCTTATGTTAAATGTAGACTTTGTAACTTTCATCTTCAATTATTGATTCAATCTCAAGAACAATTTTGATTTCCAGAAAATCTACATTTTTGTGATTTTGCTCATCCAAATGGTGGGCATTTCTCATGAAAATAGTAGCTGTGTTTTATGTTAAATGTAGACTTTGCAACTTTTGCCTTTAATGAGTTCAATATCAAGAACCTTTTGATTTCCAGAAAGTCTACATTTTTATGATTTTGCTTATCAAAATGGTAAACATTTCTCATGAAAATAGTAGTTGTGTTTTATGTTAAATGTAGACTTTGCAACTTTCACCTTTCATTATTGATTCAATCTCAAGAACAATTTTGATTTCCAGAAAGTCTACTTTTTTATTATTTTGCTCATCTAAATGGTAGACATTTCTTATGAAAATAATAACTGTGTCTTATGTTAAATGTAGACTTGCAAATTTTACATTTCGTTGGTTCAATCTTAAGAACCCTTTTTATTTCCAAAAAGTCTACATTTATGTGATTTTTCTCATCTAAATGGTGGATATTTCTCATGAAAATAGTAGTTGTGTCTTATGTTAAATGTAGACTTTGTAACTTTCACCTTTCATTATTGATTCAATCTCAAGAACAATTTTGATTTCCAGAAAGTCTACTTTTTTATTATTTTGCTCATCTAAATGGTAGACATTTCTCTTGAAAAGAGTAGTTGTGTCTTATGTTAAATGTAGACTTTGCAACTTTCACCTTCAATAATTGATTCAATCTTAAGAACCATTTTTATTTCCAGAAAATCTACATTTATGTGATTTTTCACATCTAAATGGTGGATATGTCCCATGAAAATAGTAGTTGTGTCTTATGTTAAATGTAGACTTTGCAACTTTCACCTTCCATTATTGATTTAATCTCAAAAATAATTTTGATTTCCAGAAAATCTACTTTTTTATGATTTTGCTCATCTAAATGGTAGACATTTCTCTTGAAAAGAGTAATTGTGTCTTATGTTAAATGTAAACTTTGCAACTTTCACATTCAATAATTGATTTAATCTTAAGAACCATTTTTATTTCCAGAAAGTCTACATTTATGTGATTTTTCTCATCTAAATGATAGATATTTCTCATGAAAATAGTAGTTGTGTTTTATGTTAAATGTAGACTTTGCAACTTTCACCTTCCATTATTGATTCAATCTCAAGAACAATTTTGATTTCTAGAAAGTCTACTTTTTTGTGATTTTGTTTATCTAAATGGTAGACATTTCTCATGAAAATAGTGGTTGTGTCTTATGTTAAATGTAAACTTTGCAACTTTCACTTATAATTATTGATTCAATCTCAAGAACAATTTTGATTTCCAGAAAGTCTACTTTTCTTCGATTTCTCTTATGTTAATGGTAGCCATTTTTTATGAAAAATGTAGTTGTGTCTTATGTTAAATGTAAACTTTGCAACTTTTGCCTTCAATGAGTTTAATCTCAAGAGAGCATATAAGAGGAATTAGTTTCTTGCAACGAGATCAATTTTAGTAAGAAATTGACATATCGATGAGACAAGAGAGAGAGATCGACGAAACAAATGTGTTCAAATTGTTTGAGTTAGAGAGAGAGAGAGAGAGAGAGAGACTAACCCCGTTAGTGAGAGAGTGAGAGTTAGTTTGAGATTTAAATTGGATGACCAGTCAAACAGGTAGCAGATCATCATTAATCTAGTTGGACCAATCATAAGCAACCATGTAGTTAAGGTATCCATACCTTAAGGCACACAAGTATTTGCCAAGAAGAATTAGTTTTTTGCAACGAGATCAATTTTAGTAAGAAATTGACATATTGATGAGATAAAAGAGAGAGATCGACGAGACAAAGGTGTTCAAATTGTTTGAGTTAGAGAGAGAGATAGAGAGAGAAAAACTAACCCCGTTAGTGAGAGAGTGAGAGTTAGTTTGAGATTTAAATTGGATGATCAGTCAAGCAGGTAGCTGGTCATTATTAATCTAGTTGGACCAATCATAAGTAACCATATCCATACTTTAAGGCACACAAGTATTTGCCAAAGAAAAATAATCCAGTAATTTCAAGAACCGAAAAAGGTAAAAACCAAACAGATGAAAAAAGCGTATTGGAGTTACGCAACTCACCCCAGGGCAAATGGTAAAACCACACACCGTACCGAAGGGCAGAGCGGTAATTTCGACAGAGCTCACTGGCACCAACATACATTTTAGCATGCGGACCTTCGTCAGTATCATTCAGTACCAGAGGAGAGAGAAGAGAGAGAGAGAGAAGAGAGCTCCGAAACGTTTCGCTTTCTCTCTCTACATGCAATTTGAGGCGTTGTTGCTCTGAGAAAACCCTAGCATTGTGTGTGTGATGGCCTCGAAGGATAAGGGGAAGGCGATCGCCGGGAGCGGATCGTCCGCCGCCGGCAAGCGCAAGCCCGGCGACGACAAGTCCGGCGGTGGGAGCCGGAAGCGGATGAACCCCGGCGTTCTCCAGTTCTTCGAGCACTCGGCCGCCGAAGCTGACGGCTCCGACGACAGCGACATGGACGGTATATTCCCCTCTCTCTCTCTCTCTTTCCGACGTCGTTTTTGACTGGGTGTTTCGGAATTCTAGGGTTTTGGAAATGGATTTCGTTTTGTGCTTGCTTTGTAAACGTGACTAGCATTTTCACTGAGATATTTGGTTAATTTTTTCTTCTATTTTGGGGTTTTTCGGTTTCTTCTCACTCTTAAAGTTTGAAATGCTGGGTTTGTTTGGTTACCTAAAGCTCCATTCTTTTTTCTTTTTATACAAATAGGGTTTGTGTATTTAAATCTGGAGCCTTTTTAAGTAGAGATGGTTAAAATGACGGTTTCGAGTCTTTGTTTGAGTTTACTGGAGTGGTTGATATGGATTTTGAGGAGACTCGCTGTGATTGTTGAAGCTTTCATGGCTTTTTTGGCTCAATCCAGGCCCATTTTGAGGCATTTCGAGTGTTTACCTCATTTCTGGTGTACCTTTCTTTTGGTATATGTGGATTTAGTGATAGGATTGATTGGGTTTCTCTGTAAATGGTTGAGTTTTGTGGTTTCTTGGGGGTCTGTATGAGCTACTGAAGTTGCATGTGGTGCCAAATGCGGTACACTACTGCTGTTGCATGCAGTGGTTCCTGTGTGATATATGATTGTTGGCTGTGGTCGTTGATTCCATGGAAAAAAGTCGGTACCTTTATGGTAGATTAGTGAAACTCTGGTCTTAAATTTGTGTGAACATTTTTGTGTGGGATTTACTAGCTGCGTGGAAGTTTGTTGCATATGAAGATACGACACAATAGTTCATGCCTGGGTACTTGGTTTGCATATGCATTATGAAGGATGATTGCGTTTATGGTTATGTATATTCCAGTAAAGTGTTATAATAGTTCTTGCCAGCTGTTCTATATGTTAGCACACACTTTATCAAATGAAGCTTGCTTGGTGTTGATAAGAATCCTTCTTACCAACACAATCTTTAAAAACATGATGTGCAAAAGTATCATTATAGAAGATGTTTTATTTCATCTATGAAATCTTTATTCACATAGGTTTTTATTTTTTTTATTTTTTATTTTTAATAAATTACTGGGTACAGATTTTATGGAAGAAGAACTTGAAGCAGAACCTATTGTCCAGAGTGAACCTGGGAAAGCCCGTAACCTTCCATTCATTCCTAAAGAGGAGGAAGTGGATGGGGAAGAATTTGAAAGAATGATGGAAGAACGATACAGGACTGGTTCTACATATGTTACCTATGCTGAAGATAATTATGAAAACAAAAGATCGATTGATGGAATTGTGCTTGAGCCTTCTGCTAAAGATCCTGTTGTCTGGAAAGTAAAGTGTGCGGTAAGCATCAGATGCTTTCTTACTTTTTAGTGCTGTATAATATTGAATGTTCTTCTAAAATCATTGATCTCTTCTTTGCCTATAGAATAAACCACAATCTATTCTCACTCAACTTTTTGGCTGTAGGTTGGACGCGAGAGACACTCAGCTTTCTGTATGATGCAGAAGTTTGTTGACTTAGCATCAATGGGTACCAAGCTGCAGATTATATCTGCATTTGCTGTTGATCACATCAAGGGTTTTATCTTCATTGAAGCTGATAAGCTATGTGACGTTCAGGAGGTAATCTATGCTTCCAATGCTGTACAAGTTGCTCGTTGTTAATTGGTACTAGTAAAGTTGCTCTTTTGGTGCAACACTATTCCTAATAACTAATAACGTTGTTTTTCTTAGGCATGTAAAGGACTTTGTAATATATTTCTATCCCGAGTAACGCCAGTTCCCAAAAGTGAAGCTCCTAATTTGTTGGCTCCTCGGACTAAAAACAGTGAAATTGCTGTCGGTACATGGGCCCGTGTGAAGAGTGGGAACTACAAAGGTGACTTGGGACAGGTATTATATATCCTAAGTTGGCCAATATCCTAATTTGGGCAGGTGTTCTTTGACCAATAGATACGTATCTGAGTTTGGTTTCTGTAGGTTGTGGCTGTGAACGAAAAGAAAAAAGCAACAGTAAAGCTGATACCCAGAATTGATCTACAAGCAATGGCTATGAAATTTGTAAGGGAATTGCTTGCTTGTCTAGTTTTTGTTTTGTGATTTTTTTATTGTTATTTTTGCCAAACTAAAGTTTCGCTTTTAATTGGTAATTGCTAACTATCATGGAGCAATGTGGGGAAATAAATTTTATGTCATTAGGAAATATGGTAGCACCAGTGCATTTCATATATATTTTGGTTGAACCATCTTTGACAGTTGTACCTTAGATGGGTTATTTCAATCCTCGATGCAAATTTGCATTATCCTTGTTTCATGCTGTTGATTTTTCACTGGATAATAAATGCTTCTTTCCCCCTTGAAGAATTGGTAGAGTTTTATTTTGTAAAAGCTGTTATGTACATGTCATACCATGACATGATTGCTATGCTTTCAGTTTTCGTAGTTCTTCTAAAAGCTGATTCCAACAACTCTTTCGTTTTTTAAACTTTTCTAATGAAGGCATCTTTATTTGTAATTTTATGCCATTCGTCCCCAAGTGGGAGATTTCTGTAGATGCTCCTACACAGATTTCTGCAGTACCCTGGTCTGTCTAAGATTTGAGTCATTTGACTTCTTCATGTTACTGGCCTTTTGCTTCTTGTCTCGCTTTTTAGGTTTTTTTTTTAAAGGGTTTTGTTGTGTCTTCTCTCTTACAATTTCTAGCAATAATGTCTTTTAAAAAGTTATTTTTTTTTCTCTGAAAGGTTATGATCATCGTTTTGATAATCTCTTGAAAATCGTGTTTGCACGTTACTTATAAGTACATCTTGGTAGAAAAGCTCTCAGTATTTCGCTACGTAAAGCAAGTTTGATGTGGATTAAGAATGGTGTTGTTCTTTGGTCATATCCTCAATGGTATAAATACAAAAGTCAACCGATGCAAGTGCTATGGTAGTAGGTTTAGATTATTAATGTACGTTTTGAACCTTATATTTAAGATAGCACACATTCTACCATTTATAGTTAACAGTAAATTATTTTAGATTATTAATGCAAATTTATAACCTTATATTTAAGAAGGTGCATGTAATACAATTTATAGTTAACCAGCAATTTAGTTTCCTTTACTGCTATTTGATTGGATCTGTCATTTTTCTGTGGACCTGCAACTTTGCAACTAGATAATTTTGATTCCTTTTTATCTTATAGGGTGGGGGTGTTTCTAGAAAGAAACTGCCTACTCCAGCACCGAGATTGATCAGCACAAGCGAACTTGAGTATGCCACAAAATTTATCTGGTAGCTTATTATTTGATGCCAGCTTCTGGTTCACTAATTTATTTCACTTGTAGGGAGTTCCGCCCTCTCATTCAGCACAGGAAGGATAAGGATACCGGATTGCATTTTCTCTGTTTTGATGGTTTGCTCCTTAAGGATGGATATTTATACAAAAAAGTGCCGTTAGATTCCTTAATTTGTCGGGGAGTCGTTCCATCAGATGAGGAGATACTGAAATTCAGGCCCTCCGAGAACAATGAATCTACTGATCTGGAGTGGCTTTCACAGCTCTATGGTGAAAATAAGAAAAGGAAGAGCGTCGACATTGATATAGGGGATGGCAAAGGAGAGGGTTCATCAAAGGGTAATGGGAAAGGAGAAGGTTCATCAAAGGGTAATGGGAAAGGAGAAGGTCCTTCAGGTGGGAAAAAAGGCTCCTCAGGGTGTACTGGGAAAGGAGAAAAAGAAGGCTCCTCAGGGTGTACTGGGAAAGGAGAAAGTTCTTCCGGGTGTGGTGAGAATCTCTATGGGATGTATGATCTTGTCTGTTTTGGGTGAGTCCTTACAAGCTGCTGTGGCTCTGATCTTTTCTCAATGAACTGCTTAATATTGAAATGATATTTACTTAATATATTTTCTATTGCAGCAAGAAAGATTTTGGTCTTGTGCTAGGCATTGAGAAAGATGATACTTACAAGGTACATAATATAGTTAATGTGCTCAGAATACATAATCTAATCAATGAGCTTAGGTACTTAATATTCTGACTCACTTTTATGTTCACTAGATTCTGAAAGAGGGTTCGGAAGGATCTGCCGTTGTGACAATTCCACAGAAGGAGATAAAGAATGTACTCTCTGATGTAAAATTTACAGCTTATGATCAGCGCCAGAAGCCCATTGGTGTCAATGATACAGTTCAAGTTTTGGAAGGACCATTAAAGGTTTGGCACTAATTTGAGATCATTTATCATATATATTAGAAAAGTTCTATTGAGAAACGTGTGCTTCTAAAGGCAGCGGAAACTAAAAAACAGGTATCTCACATTTCAGGATAGGCAAGGAATAGTGAAGCAAGTCTACAGAGGCACGATATTCATGTTTGATGAGAACGAGACAGAAAATGGTGGTTATTTCTGCTCAAAATCTCACATGTGTGAGAAAATCAAGCTTTCCATTGACGTCAGCCCAGAAAAGGTTGGCTGCACTTTTTAATTTATTTAGGAAATAGTATTTTATGTATATTTGTACATTATATTTTAGAATGAGTATATTAATGATGATATTCTTTCCTGATTCAGGATGGGGATTCGGGTGCTATGGACTTTGATGATTTCACATTATCACCCAAGTCCCCTCTATCACCAAAAAAGCCGTGGCTAAAGGAGAATAACTGTACGTATGAGTCTTAATGTGTTATTGTAAGTTCTCTACTGTGATATCTATATGAGTCAAGCTGATAAGTTTTTTGACTGCAGTCAATCAGGGCAATACTGACGGAATGTTCTCAATTGGTCAAACTTTAAGAATTCGTGTTGGTCCATTGAAGGGATACCTCTGTCGTGTTTTGGCCATACGCCGTGCTGATATCACTGTTAAGCTTGATTCTCAGCAAAGGGTTCTTACAGGTTTGTCGATCTCGATTAAATGCCATGTGTAATTTGCTTTATTGATCCGATGAATGCGATTCTATTGCTGTTATCATTTTTTGTCAACATTCTGCAGTTAAAGCTGAGCATCTTACAGAGGTTCGTGCAAAGAGCTCTGCCATGCTTAGGTACTTCTTACATGCAATGAATCATTTGTATACAGATGTTGGTTACCTACCGTCTTTTCAATTAGTTTACTGATGTAATCTTTCTCCCTGTTAGTGAGGATCCGGAGTCCAGCTCTCTTAAACCATTCGATTTGCTTGGAACTGAAGGAGGCTCTACAGGTATGAAACTCTTGGCAGTTTAACCATTGCATTCTAGATTACCTCTTTGTCTCCTAGTCCTTTTCACATCCAATTTTGTTTTTGATTTTCAAGAAATATGTTTCTGAGAATTGATGTGCTTGTTGTTCTTGCAGATTGGACCGATGGAGCTGGGACATCAGCCGGGGGTGATGTGTGGAATGCTGGAGGGTCATCTGGTGAAAGGTAACATTTTGGGCCTGTCAACTAATGCACCCTATATTTTTTTATACCTTTAATGCACTCTCATTATGCACAACATTAATCATTGAGTGCCTTATATTTGATTGGTTGGGATTTAAATATGGAATGTTGATGTATAGCTTTACTCCAGGATCTCAATATTTCCTTAGAATTGTTAACAGAAGTCGGGCATAATGCTTTTGTGTGCGAATGTCTACACCATAAGTTAAGTAACTAAATGGTATAAAGTAGTGTTGCGTGATAAAATATTAAGATTTCAACAGAATACACGTTATTGGAACACTAGACTTTATTATATGCAAAACTAATCTTGACAAATGACGCAGCAACTGCTTATTCAGATGATAAAGCACTTCAATGTTTTTCTTATTCTTTTTCTTTTGGTGTGTGAGTGTGAGTGTTTTGATGTTTCAAGGTCGACCTTAGTCTACATGTATGTTGAATATCTCATTTGTGGGTCAGTGCTTTAAGATTACTACATCTTAAAAGATCTTGAAAGGTGCTTCAATCTTGATCATGACCATACTCTACTCAGTTAGTGATAAATAGACAGATTACTACATCTTGAAAGATCTTGAAAGGTGCTTCAATTTTGATCGTGACCATATTCTACTCAGTGTAGTGATAAATATCCAGATCTACTGCTGTGCACTTAGTTTTGATAACTTCAAATTCAAAATTATTTAATTGCCACTTTTTTGCAGGAATGCTTGGCCTAGTTTCTCTGCCTCGGGCAATTCGGTAGGTCTTGATCCCGCACAGTATTTTCATCCTCTCTCTCTCTCACTCTCCTCCTTCACCTCTCCCTCTCCCCACAACAAAAGAAATCATCTCTATGTGTATGTATTTGATTTGTAACCTAATCAGCGAGTCTTTTGATGCTTCCAGCTTCAGCCTGAGTCCAGCTCTGCGAATCCTTTTGATTCTGATGGAAATGGTGCTAATAAAGGTACTTTCAGTTCTCCAAGTTTCAAAAAGGCAATGCCTTTAATAAGAAAGTTAACCCTTGTGTGAAGATGTTCATTTATTTTCTGTCATAACCTGTGGATGTAGAGGATAATTCTTGGGAGAGGAACATGGCTCCAAATAACAACTCAACCTGGGGTGTTGCAGCAGCAGAAAACAAGGATCAAGGTACTGGATGGGGAAAAAGCGAATCTTGGGGTGCGAAAGTTGGAGGTGACAGCAATCTGTCGGATACTTGGCAAAAAGCATCAGAACCTGCCAGTTCATCCGGGGGGGTTGCAGCAGCAGTAGATAACAAGGATGAAGGTACTGGTTGTGGAAAAAGCGACGCTTGGGGCGCTAAAGTTGGAGGTGACAGCACTTCGTCAGATACTTGGCAAAAAGCATCAGAACCTGCTAGTTCATCCTGGGGTGTAGCAGCAGCAGCAGATAACAAGGATCAAGGTTCTGTTTGGGGCGGTAATGATAGTCAGAAACCAAATGTTGCAGATGATAGTGGTGATCGAGGTTCTGCTTGGAGTAAGCCAGCTGGAGGTTCTTGGAGTAAACAAACTGGAGGATCCTCATGGGGTAAGCAAGAGGGCTCAAGTAATGGTGATGTAGGGTGGAAAAGTTCAATACCATCAGTAGAGAATCAGACTGGGAGCTGGGGTAATGCAGGTGGCTGGGCAAAAGCTCAAGGCGGATCTGGTAATGAGAATGAGAAAGACAGCTGGAAGAAGCCTAGTGGTGTAGAAGATGGAGGTTCTATCTGGAATAAACAAGATGGAGGTTCTACTTGGAATAATCCTGCTGGTGGTTCTTGGAGTAAAGGTGGGGATCAAGGGTCTGCTGGTGGGTATGGTGGCAATGGTGGTGGTGGTAGAGGGAGTGGAGGTGGGAATTGTTTTAAGTGTGGTGAGTCTGGACACATGTCCAGGGACTGCCCTCAGGGAGGCGGTGGTGGTAGAGGGAGTGGAGGTGGAAACTGTTTCAAATGTGGTGAGTCTGGCCACATGTCGAGGGAGTGCCTTCAGGGTGGCGGCGGTGGTAGAGGGGGTGGAAGTGGGAATTGTTTCAAGTGTGGTGAGTCGGGACACATGTCCAGGGAGTGCCCTCAGGGCGGCGGTGGTGGTAGAGGGGGTGGAAGTGGGAATTGTTTCAAGTGTGGTGAGTCGGGACACATGTCCAGGGAGTGCCCTCAGGGCGGCGGTGGTGGTAGAGGGGGTGGAGGTGGAAATTGTTTCAAGTGTGGTGAGTCAGGACACATGTCCAGGGAGTGCCCTCAGGACGGCGGTGGTGGTAGAGGGAGTGGAGGTGGGAATTGTTTCAAGTGTGGTGAGCCTGGACACATGTCTAGGGAGTGCCCTCAGGGCGGCAGTGGTAGAGGCGCTGGAAGCGGGAACTGTTTCAAGTGTGGCGAGTCTGGACACATGGCTAGGGACTGCTCTCAGGGAGGTGGTAGCTATGGCGGCTTCGGTGGTGGAGGAAAGCCCACCGAGTCATGGAGCAAGAGTGCTTGGGGTAGTGGAGATGGTGGAAGTGGCAGCGGTGGAGCAAAGCCCACTGAATCATGGAGTAAGAGTGCTTGGGGTAGTGGAGACGGTGGAAGTGGCAGCGGTGAAGCAAAGCCCACCGAGTCATGGAGCAAGAGTGCTTGGGGTAGTGGAGATGGTGGAAGTGGCAGCGGTGGAGCAAAGCCCACTGAATCATGGAGTAAGAGTGCTTGGGGTACTGGAGATGGTGGAAGTGGCAGCGGTGGAGCAAAGCCCACTGAATCATGGAGTAAGAGTGCTTGGGGTAGTGGAGATGGTGGAAGTGGCAGCGGTGGAGCAAAGCCCACTGAATCATGGACTAAGAGTGCCTGGGGTTCTGGAGATGGTGGAAGTGGCAGTGGTGGTAGAGGGGGGAATTGTTACAAGTGTGGTGAATCTGGTCACATGTCTAGGGAGTGCCCTCAGGGCAGCGGTTGTGGTAGAGGGGGTGGAGGTGGTAATTGTTTCAAGTGCGGTGAATCTGGACATATGTCGAGGGAGTGTCCTCAGGGGGGCGGTGGTGGTAGAGGGGCTGGAGGTGGTAACTGTTTCAAGTGCGGTGAATCTGGACATATGTCAAGGGAGTGTCCTCAGGGGGGCGGTGGTGGTAGAGGGGCTGGAGGTGGTAACTGTTTTAAGTGCGGTGAATCTGGTCACATGTCGAGGGAGTGCCCTCAGGGCGGTGGTGGTGGGGGTAGAGGGGCTGGAGGTGGGAACTGTTACAAATGTGGTGAGTCTGGACACATGTCTAGGGAGTGCCCTCAGGGCGGCAGTGGTAGAGGCGCTGGAAGCGGGAACTGTTTCAAGTGTGGTGAGTCTGGACACATGGCTAGGGACTGCTCTCAGGGAGGTGGTAGCTATGGTGGCTTCGGTGGTGCAGCGAAGCCCACCGAGTCATGGAGCAAGAGTGCTTGGGGTAGTGGTGGAGATGGTGGAAGTGGCAGTGGTGGAGCAAAGCCCACTGAATCATGGAGCAAGAGTGCCTGGGGTACTGGAGATGGTGGAAGTGGCATTTTGGGAGCAAAACCAGTATCAAGCTCTTGGGGTGCCGCAGCAGATGGCCGAAGTGGCGGAGCTACTGGTGAAGCAAAGCCTGGTGATTCATGGAGCAAGCCGTCAGCAAGTGCGTGGGGTAAGGGAGATGGTGGAAGTGGCGGAGCTACTGGTGAGCCAAAGCCTGCTGATTCATGGAGCAAGCCATCAGCAAGTGCCTGGGGTAATGGAGATGGTGCAAGCGGTGGAGCTAGTAGTGAAGCCAAGCCTGCTGATTCATGGACCAAACAATCAGCTAGCGCCTGGGGTAATGGAGATGGTGGAAATGTTGGAGCTAGTGAGGAAGCAAAGCCCGCTGATGCATGGAGCAAGCCGTCATCAAGTGCTTGGGGAAGTGGAAGTGGCTCCGGAGGGTGGTGATCACTCTTGGAATCTCCCCAAAGTAAAAACCAATGAACCGTTCAGCTCTGTATTTATTTCTTTTGCTCCAAGTCACAGATAGCCCATAATCCCTGAATCTGTTGACAGTAGTTAATTTATATCTTTTTTGCGAAGAACTCTGAGCATGACACATGCTTCGAGTCTTCTAACATTAGGCACTGAGTCAGTGTAGAACTCTTCAGTCTATGGATGCTCATTAAGTAATCTATTATCTATTCTGGGTTAATTTACTGCTCTTTTGAGTTGTGTTACTCCTGTATATGAGTTTGCCCAGTGTTGTTGTTCTTTTTTTCATTACTGTGCTTATGAGTCATGTATGTCATTGGCTCTTGGTGCTAAAAATAGCCAAAGGGTGGACTAGAAATCCATATATGAAGTGAGAGAGCTAAGCTACTACAAAATAGTCTCCCCTATTCAAACACATGAAGTCCAAAACTTTCTGTTTCTGTCCACAACTCTCTCTCTCTCTCTCTGATCTTCAAGCGTCTCTCTTTTTCCTATTCCAACTCAAAAAGACTCCAATCCTCCTCTATAAATCCCTTTTTCTAGGGTTTTGATGCTCACCAAACGCAAACCCGACCCGCAACCCATGGAGCCCCTCCCGCTCTTCCAAAACGTCGCCGTTTCCGACCGCGCCTCCCTCTTCCTCCGCAAGGTCCACCTCTGCTTCTCCCTCTGCGACTTCTCCACCCCCGAAACCTCCGCCCCCCAAATCGAGCTGAAGCGCCAAACCCTACTCGAGCTCGTCGACTTCCTCGACTCCTCCTCCGGCAAGCTCGCCCCTAACCTCCACGAAGACTTCATCCGCATGGTCTCCGTCAACCTCTTCCGCTGCCTCCCGCCCTCCTCCGACCTCGCCAACCTCGACGACGACGAGCCCTACCAGGAGCCCTCCTGGCCCCACCTCCAAATCGTCTACGAGCTTCTCCTCAGGTACATTGCTTCCTCCGAAACCGACGCCAAGTTTGCCAAGCGCTTCATTGATCACATCTTTGTGTTAAGACTCATCGAGCTTTTCGACTCCGAAGACCCGAGGGAGAGGGAGTACCTGAAAACGCTTCTGCATAGGATATATGGCAAGTTCATGGTGCATAGGCCGTTTATTAGGAAGGCCATGAACAATGTGTTCTATAGGTTCATTTTCGAGACGCAGAGGCATTGCGGGATTGGGGAGTTGTTGGAGATTCTGGGGAGTATTATCAATGGTTTCGCGTTGCCGATGAAAGAGGAGCATAAGTTGCTCCTGATCAGGGCGCTTATTCCGCTGCATAAGCCTAAGGGGTTTTGGGCATATCATCACCAGTTGGCGTATTGTATTATACAGTTTGTTGGTAAGGATTATCATCTTGCGGAATTGGTGATCAGAGGGCTGTTGAAGTATTGGCCGGTCACGAATTGTCAGAAGGAGGTTCTGTTTCTTGCGGAGCTGGAAGAGGTTTTGGAGGCTACTCCTGCTTCGGAGTTCCAGAGGTGTATGCTGCCGCTGTTTAGACAGATTGGACGGTGCCTCACTAGCTCGCATTTCCAGGTAAAAGCAGTGTGCTACTGCTATATGCATGTGTTTTTGTTGGTACAACTGTTAGATTATTTGTGCATTTACAAGGTCGTGTGATTTTGCTTGCGTTGATGTCCTAGTTGTTTTGTTCAGTAATACATGAAAATGAATTTTTTGATGAAAACATATCATTGCTTTGGTACATCTGTCAAGGTGACAAAAGTTAATCTAATGCAGAACTCCCTATCTAGTGTATATTTATTACCAAAACTAGGAGGGTGATCTCTCAACCTTCCATTGGTACTGTAAGACTGCTTAACATGATATGAATGGATTCATCATTCATGTAAATGGAATATTGTAAAGAGTAAAGACCATGTTGCTAGTAAACTGCTGCTGCCAATGACCTGTACATAGTCCTATTGTAGCCAATACCTATAACTAGTATTCTATTTCAAGTTGATCGGACCGCTTATGCTTAATCATTCGTAAAAAAAAGATTTAAATTTTGTTTTGATGTTTCTATGCCTCTCTTTTAGACAATAGACTTCAGTAGTGTAAGCATTGTTATTGTGTTATCTTTTCTTGCTGTATACGACATTAGAACTATTTGGTGATCCGTTCTGATATGAGGAACTGTCTGATAAGAAGTGATAAACTTGAAACTAGCAAGTGGAATTAGTGCATTACAAGTTGTTTGAGTAGTCTTTAAGACTTAGTTGTCTCTCCATATGGCTAGTTTGTTACAACTTAGTAATTGAGAAAGAAAAAAGAGGCATTTTGAATTTCATCTACATTGGGAAGTTGGTAAAGAAAAACCGTCTTTTTAAGTTTGCTTCCATCTTGCAGTCCAGTGTGCAAAGCTGGTAAATGAATAGACCAATGAAGACAGGTTGTCTGGGAAGTCATTTTGCTTTCATGTCAGCACTCGTAAACCTTTTGTTTGAATCAGGATAGCTCTTGGCCACGGAGAGGATTAGCCACCAAATAGCTTTATGTACCGAGTGCGGGTCAACCATGGTTTTTCTGCTTGGCAGTGTCTAGCTGACATTGTTCTCTCATCTTTTCTGGATACATCTCTAGTGGATAAGTTAGCTTTTCTGTACTACTGCTTGGCAGCGTCTAGCTTTCCATTGTTCTACATCTTTAGTGGATACATCTCTAGTGAATAAGTTAAAGTTTTGCTGTACCACCGCTTATTCTGTTGTTGAATCAATTGCACTGACGCACCTTCCTTTACATCATGCAATAGAATTTCCTCTTACCTATAAAGCGTAATAAAATTGCTGTTGTACTTCTATTCTATCTGAAATGTGTTTCTAATATGTAGTTCCTTGGCAGGTTGCCCAACAAGCTCTATACTTGTTTAACAGCGAGCACGTTGTAAATTTAATAGCTCAGAACCGGAACGTGATATTACCAGTAATATTTGATGCGTTAGAGAAGAACACGCAAGGTCACTGGAACCAAGGTATACATGATCTGACGACCAACGTGCGAAGGATATTCCAGGAAATGGACTCAGAATTGTTCAAAGAGTGCCAGGAGCAATACTTAGAGAAAGTAACCAGGGCCAGATCATTGGAAGAGCAGCGGGAATTGACATGGAAGAAAATAGAGACAGTCGCGGCAACTGCAGGGGCCGATGATATGGTTTTGGTTAATTAATTAAATATATGACTGAAACAGCAAAATTTTCCACCTAGGTGGCTATTTTTTACCCAAACTTGTTCCAATATCGATTCCTATCAAGGCCATAACTTGGAACTTGAGAAGGAGAAAATGTAGATATTGTAGCAAGGTGTAATATAGATATTGATTTTGTTTTCTTGATAAGTTTATAAATGTCTTCTGGATTTTGGTTGCCTTCAAGTCATCGAGGGATCCCATTGATGGGTTGCTCTACAATCTTTTTTAATCCGAAACATCTATTTCTTAGGTAGATGCATCAGGGTCGTAAAGTTACGAGAGGGGATGCCAAGAACCCAACTCTTGGAAATCAGTGTTTCTACAAGTGAAGCTTGACTGAAAAATTCTTAATCAGAGCCAAGTATTGTTTCTGGAGTACTTCTAAGAAAAATGATTTAACCAATCCTTCGGTTGATCGTAGCTGTCCCTTCTGTAACCAAAATCTAGAATCATTAGACCATCTTTTCTTGCATTGCACCATTGCTTCTAAGGTCTGGTCACAAACTTTTCCTTCCTTGAACTTCTTTCAGTTCCCTTCCTTCATTTCCTTCCTTAAGCATCTTCACTCTACTTCCCCTTCCCAACCTCTATTAGGCATTGCTTTTGTAACTTCTCACTGCATTTGGAAAGCTTGTGATGACCTCATTTTTCGCTCTTAACACACTTCCCCTACTCAAATTCTTTACCTTTCTGCTTCCCTTTTTACCAAATACCTACTATCTAACCCCCTCCATCTCCGAAACTCCTATTCAGTCCCCTACTCTTCTTCGCTGGCTTTATCCTCCTCCAGGCCATCAAGCTAAACTTTGATGGTTCTGTCCAAAACCACCTTGGCTCATCCGGTTTTATTTTTTGCAACAACAATGGTTCCCCTCTTTTAGCCTCCTCCAAAGGATCGGTAACACAGATGCTCCTACTGCTGAAGCCTTAACCATCCGCGCTGGCCTTCTAGGTTGTAGCAGCCTGGATTCATGGTTTATCTCATATTACTGTGGAAGGTAATTGTAAAGTTTTAATTGACTGGTTTATCTCTGCTGCCCCTTTGGAAGATCTTTACCCTGGTTCAAGATATTAAACAGCTTCCTCACCTTACTGAAGTCACATTCTTCCCTCACATCAAGAGAGAACAGAACTTCGTTGCGGATGCAATAGGCAAAGCAGGATTTTAACTTGGAGTTCAGGCTTAGAGCAATGCTTTACCTTGTCTGCTAGCTCAGTGTTTACTTTGATTTGTTAGGTGTTGGTTGTTTTAGGGGCTTTTGCTTTGTAATCTATTTTCATTAGCCGAGAAAATAAAATGTTCTACCAGTGAACTCTTTGCTTCTTCTGTTTGGTTAGTGTTTGACAAGAATCCAAGATAGAAGAGCACCTGGAAGCTATTCAGAACTTGGCATGAAAAAGAACTGGCCATGTTAACTACACTCAACTTTTGGAAATTTTCTACGACACTGAGAGACATGCCATGTTAAATACATCATTATTACTCAATGAAAGGCACAAAAATCAACCAAAATGAAATCAAAAATGCAAAGTCTATGAATTTGACATGCCATCCGAAAATCCATATCATCAGCCAACCATATCCTATCCCCAGATTCCTCCCCCACAATATTTGTATCTTTTGCGTTATATCCACGTTTGCCTACTAAAACTTCCACCCATTACACACCCTAGAACATGAACTTTCCAAGTCGGCTTTGCTCTCAAGTCAAAATCTAATACATGTGTAGTGATAAAACCAATAGAAAGAGCTAAAAGATATGTCTTCTGGATCATAAGAACCTAGAGTGTAGTTTTTTTTTTTGAGAGTATTAACGACGGTATTCGAACCTGGGTATGGGGATTCCACACCTAGGCTCTTACTAACTCGACCATCTGTGGTGATTAGAGTGAAGTAGTTATATAAACCGTAAAGCATATGGGGACCAAATAAGCAATGGAACTAATGGAGAAAATTCTTTTCCCTTTTGTTTAATAATGATATTTCCTTTGAATCGAGTGTTATAATAATAATGTTAAGAATAATGGTAATGATAATAGACCACCATGGTTGGTGGTAACATACAAAATTAAGATAATTAGAAGAGACAACAAGATGGGGTGTGAAGATGATGATGGTTGAGCACTGCTACCAAATATCATTCCAAAATAGTCGCCATCACCGCCGCTGTACCCTCCACTGCCGGTGTTTGTGGTGCCATCAGTTATGGTCCCGCTGCCGCTGTTGTATGATTCGCTCCTACTACTGTCCCTACACAATGACAATAGTTTGAAAAACCAAATTAGTAAAGTTAATGGGTTGCATAAAGACATGAGAGATGACATGTGGTTTAACAGAAGAATCCGAGCATAATAATGGAACTGAAAATGAAGTTGCAACAGATTTCATAAGACCCCTGACAAAGAGCTTGGTCCAAACAGTTACTTAAGTGCATGAAGCACCGAAAAATAAATGAACTTAAGAATTTGGGAAGGAGTTGGTCTCACATAGGATAAGTGGAGGTAATGTGGGGTGAGCTCACTAACTTTGGCAAACACTTGTCTCAAATTGTTAGAGTTGGATTTGCCAAATTAAGATGAAAGGGTCAGTAAACATTGTAAGCAAAACAGCCAAGGAAAACTGAGATGAGAAATCTGTTAAAACATTAACAGATTGAGAAACAATCTCTATCTGGAAGCATACAAAAACAGATGGAGACCATGTAATGCACTACTAGTAGCAGATGAGTTTCTCACAATGTGTGGTTTTGAAAAAGAACATATCTATCTGATGGGAGCTTCCACTTAAATGAACTACATGCATGAGAAGCATACTGTCACTATCCAGCAAGTTCAGGAATAAGAACAACAAAATAATATCCAGAGATTGATTCAGTCCCTTTCTTTTCCAGCTTAAGATTTACCTACCTTTCCAAAGGAAAATTTACAAAACAGTGGTGCAAAACTAAAGGGACTCCCCACATCTCAGCAAATTGGATCTCTTTCCAACCCACAATCCCTTTGAACCATGACCCCATTGACCCAAAGACTCATTTGTTAATCACCTAATGACTCTACTTGGGAGACACCAAATAGGTCAGCAAACATGGGATAGTTGTCTAGTTCATATAAAATATCTGCCCATCTGGTTGTGGGGCCCACATATTTCTGAAAAATTGCAAGAGAAGGACCCCCACACTTACTGGCTTGAAAAAGAAAAAGAAAAAGAAAACAAATGTATGGGGGGGGGGGGTAGGGAATAAAAACTGAGTCACCTTCCCAATGCAAAGAGAGAACACCCTACTGTAGGGTCTCCCTCTCCTCCTCCCTCCACTGTCCCACCACAATACAAGCCATTACCCCCAAGAAGAGCCCCCACTTACAACTTTCTCAATCTTTTTTTTCTCTTTACACACACATGAACAAAGACAAACCTACCCCTTGTACAGCCCTACTCTCTGAGCTACCCTCCCACCAAACACCATGGGCAAATCTGACATTCAGGTAGTCATACTATAAACCCCATAATCCATAACAGTAATCTAAGCTCTCTGTTTTCCACACCCTCTGCCCCATTCGTCAAACTCCAAACCACAACAAACAAACACAGAAAACAACCAAATGCTATAAACAAATAAATGCTGGGTGGGATATAAACCCAAGATCATAAATTTAAAATTACCACACCAAAAAAAAGCACGAATGGACCAAGCAGAACTGGAAAGACAAAAAGGACTAGACCAGCACAAGTGAACTGTAAGGCTGCCGTGTCAGGCACACATGCTCATCACATTGAAAAGAAAGGTTACATCTTTTTCCTCTTCACATATATTTTATTAATCTATTACTAAATCCAGCTGAGTATTCCCTAAAAGTCCCTAAAGAACCAATCTTTCCTATTAGATTTGCCCTCATAATGACAGTTATAACAAGACAGGTAATACAGTTGAGGGGTGGAACAGTAAAAACATTACCTTGGGTCGCCGAAGACACCGGCGGTGACGGTGAGGCGGTCAATGAGACCCACCGACTTGGGTTCAATGCTTGAGGCCTTAGCGTACTGGGTGCTCATGCCCGCACCGGATGGCACGAAGAAGGCTCCATTTACCATTATGTCCCCCTCCGTCCTCCAGTTCCAGTTGTCCCAATCCCCTTCGTTCGTGTCCACGCGCTTTGTCACCTGTGTTGTTCACAGCTCATGGTCAGTAACTCACTCACTCACACACTCCCCAACAGTAACTCACACGCTCCCAACGGTCATCAAATGAAGCCAAAATTTTACAGCTAGGAAAAATATGCCCCACTGTCAGCCACTACCGGACTATAAGGTCTCTGTCAGTAGGTTCACATTATTCAATGTTCCTGTCCCATTTTTCAAAAGAACATCATCCCCAAGGAGGCGCGTGACACCGACGCGCCACATATCACCCCAAATCCAGAGTGAATCGACTCGGTTAATCTTTCACTTATAACTAGTGTTTAAAGTTAATTACTGCGACGACGGAGGCCCATGATGGAGCTAACCACGCGCCACCGAAAGGCGAAAGCAAGAGGGATAAATGTTAACCACCCCGATTACACAATCACGTCGCCAAGAGGAAGCGCGTGACAAAATGCGGCCCCAAAATCAGGAGAGATAAAGTATCCCACACCCATTCCCCCATAACAAATAGAAAAATCCTCATGCATATCAAAAAGCAAGTGAAAGACCAACAGGAAGCGCGTGTACGCGCCGCCGGTTGTGAGTGGGGGACCAGAAGCAGGGAAGTTCAAAAAGTGTTCCTTGGGGCGGCCAATATCATGCAACCAATGATATCTTTACTTTTCACCCGCCAAAAACCAAACGTGAAATAAACAAAACAATGAAAAACCAAAAAAGTTAAAATCTTTTTTTTACCTCCTTGGCGTTCTGGTTTATCGGAGCAGTGTACCGATTCCCCTGACTATTAATCGTCGGATTCGCACTCCCCCCAATCGCATACATCTCCCACTGCGTGAAGTCATTATTCACAACATGTATATACCCTCGCCTACACCTCGGCATACGCTGCACCAGCGCCTCCCCGAAATGATTGAACGCAATCGTCACCTGCATCCCGGAGTCCGGCAAGTACTTATCGTCGTGACCCAACAGCATCACCTCGTCGTGGTGCGCAAAATAGTTGTTGGAAATCGTGATCCCGGTGGACCCCATTATGGCGTCGATGAGTCCGTCGGCGCAGTAGGACAAGGAGCAGTGGTCGATCCAGACTTTACGCGCGCCGAATAAGGAGATTCCGTCGCCGTCGGACTTGCCGCGCCAGCCGACGTGGGTCGGGGAGGAGGCGACGTTGGTGTTGCCGGCGGGCTTGCAGTGGTGGACGTGGATGTTGTGGATGATGACGTTGGAGACGTACTGGAGGGTGATGCAGCCTCCGCCGGTGACGTGGACGGAGTGGCCGCGGCCGTCGATGGTCTTGAAGGAGTTGACAATGAGCTCGGCTTTGAGTTTGATTGTCATGTCGGAGGAGAAGGTGATCCAGAGGGGTTCGGTTTGGATGACGGCGTGGCGGAGAGTGCCGGGTGTTGGGTTGGCGGCGTTGCGGTCGGAGGAGTCGGTGACGATGTAGATCTGGCCGCCTTTGCCGCCCATTGCGTCTGCGCCGAAGCCGATGCCGCAGTCGGCGAGCTGTTGGCGGTTGTCGGCCCAGTTGGTGGAGGAGCAGCGCCAGCAGTCGTCGATGGGGTTGCCCGTGGCGCATTGCTGGTCATGGAGGGACAACATTTCGCGGCGGGAGAGGGAGGCATTGACTCTCCTGTCGAAAAAACAGAGCGAAACAGAGTGAGAAACAGAGCAAAACAGAGTGAATGAGGGATAATGTAGATGAAATTGGAGATGTTGGGATGAAATATTGAATCACAAGCACAAAGCAATGCGAAAACAGAGCGAAGCAGAGTGAGAAACAGAGCGAAACAGAGCAGAACAGAGGTGGATGGGGGATAATGTAGATGGAATTGGAGATTTGGGGATGGAATTTTTTGTGGAGGAAGATTGAAATGGTTGATTGATGAAGAAAAGGAGATGAAATGAGGGAAAACCCAGTTAAGATTCTTTCTTCTTTTTTGGGTGTGTTGAGTGGGTTGAAAAGCAGAGTGGCCCAGAAAGCGATTTGAGCTGAGGATGACCTAATAATTGAAAAATGTTGGTGACCCTTTTTGTGAAGCTTGAAAAGGAGCAGAACCAAGATGAGATTGGAGGTACCCAGATGAGGTTTTGAGTGGTGAAAGATCGAAATGCATGAACAATGGACTAAAAAGATCAGAGCTTTAAAGATATTTTGATTTAGTGGAGATAGAAACACAGTGGCCCATGGCATTAAAGCTGAAAATGTGCAAAACCCAGACAGAGATTTGAGCTGCTGAGGACCAAGCAATTGAAAATGGCAGCAACCCTTTATGCAAAACTCAAAAACAAGCAAAACCCAGATGTGATTTTGAGTAAAGACTTTACCTCTGTACTTCTTGAGCCACAGCTTCAGGATTGGGGTGTTGATGGGGGAGGGTGAGATTGAGGTTTAGGGAAGCTAAGGTGAGGGAAGAGAGAAAGCTCAAGAGGCATATTAAGAGAATGCAGGTGGTAGGAGGCATCCTTGAAGAGACAATCAATGAGGGGAAGAGAGGCAAATGGTATTTGTTGGTGTCTTTATGCCTCTTCCTCCTCGTCTCTTCTTTGCTTCTTCAATGCCCCCCACCCAGTAAAACAACAACACAAACAAACTTAGGCAACTGCAAAATTGGGGAAATGTGAAGTGGGGTTTATATAATAAACCTGGATTATTATAATGAGAGTTGCAATAATTTAAATGGGGAAAATTTTGGGGTAACTTTTCTGTTAGGGTTTGGAGGGTTTTGGCAAAAGGACATGAAGAAGATTGGGGAGGCTGGGTTGCGGCTGTGATGGAGACCTTGCGATGGCTTTGGCCATGGAGGTGAGGGGAGGAGGAGTAGGAGAGAGATTGAGAGAATGCCCTTGTTGCAGATACTTTCAGTCACTCACATTCTTACCTTGTTTGATAATTTAGGGATTGATGGAAAATGTTGCAAAAAATGAAAAATTTAGAAAGAAAAAGGGAGAATAGCTTATCCAAAATGCTAAAAGACCCTTATTTCTTTACTACTCTTTCTTGTTCTCTAAAACTTGATTTGCCTGCGGATTAAGATTCTTTGCTGAAAGGTATGAATGTTCTTGTTCTAACTTATAAACCTCCTTCAGGTGTGGACAAGAACTCCTTTTTGCATTTGGTGTGATTAGCAGGTAATTAAGATTGCAGCTTTCAGTAAATTTGTTTTGGTCAAGACGTGAAGTGAAAATGGAGGGGCCCGTGCGGTTATAAAGTGTATCGTTTTCATAAAAGAGAAGAAGCAAGAGGACCTAAAAGGACCTCTCTTCCTTCTAAACTCAAGGAAAAATAAATTCTGATTTTCACATTTAGTCCTTAAGTTTAATACTATTTATAGATTGTGCCCTTATGATTAAGAAGTTTTGTCAAGGATTTGGGTGCAAAGGATATGCAGTTTTGGAGCCAACAACTGACAAATCACTCTCAAGTCTAAGACACAACTTTGGTTGAAATCCGATCGAAATCAACGTGTTGTTATCGAATTATCAAACTAAGTAGGTCCGTAATAATGTCGATAACAATCTTATTTTAAATACGAACTGCCACTCATGTATCGAATTAGTTTTTGAAAAAATTAATTATAGTAGTTTCATCTCTTCCATATTGTTCGACATACTGAAATCAATTCTCTCGCACCTATGTTGCACAGACACTTCACATCCCTAGAGTGTCAAAGTGTTTAGCACACCCACACGACGCGACACAACACCTCACGTCATCAATTATTATATATATATATATATATACATGGTTCTTCTGTTAAGGGATTCTTTTTTTGATATATATGAGGGATAAAGAATTACACCGACTTTTCGATTATATTTTTGAATCTCCACAGTTCAGTTTGTTGGTCCTTATATATAGATCAATTCTGTAAATTTTCAGCCAATTTGGTGATCGTTAAAGTGTCGAACAAGATTAAATCAATGAACGAACAAAATTTGTCAAACTTGAATCGTTCATACTTTTAATTATAAATCATAGTTTTAAATATCGTAACGATCACTAAAATTTCTGAAAATTTTAGATAAATAAACTATATGTTATGATTGGGTTGATATGCAGTACAAGGTCTAATTGCCTCAACATCATATACGAGCTACTCACAAAATCCAACGGGACATCCAAATTAAAATTTACAACCCCAAAACATAGAGGTGAATAGCAATGCATCAACAAAAAAATTATGTGAACATATAATATAGATTGAAAATGACATGAATCTAGTTCTACAAAAAGAAATGTGATTTACGTACGAACAAAAAAACATAAGGTATATGGAAATCAGTCTCCACATTCAACAATATTAGATGGAACAGACTGGCTAGGAGCTGTCAAACAACGAAAAACATGGTTCGTGGATCATCCGTGTACCGATATTGTCTCAACTTAACCACCTTTAAGGTATAGGTTTTAATCACAAAAGACTTAGATACAATTATGAATGATTCACTCACTTATGAATTATATTTTATTTGTCATTTTTCTAATGTGCGATCTCTCCTCTCCAACACTTCTCTCACGTGCAACATAACTTTTAGGTCCGTACGTGAAACTGATTAACAAGTTTAACCCGGGTCCCATGACAATCGAAAAAACGTCAAATGCTGACCTATGACAACTGAAAGAACCAAATGGGCCCATAACAATCAAACTTGTAAGAACCAAACCGGGGTCATGACCCTCGAAAGAACCACCTGAGCTCATCGGAGACGCAACTGGAGAGGGATCCGCTCTGGTACCATGTCAAACAGAGACAAGCGTGGTCTATTGATCATCTGTGTACCGATACTGTCTCAATTTAACCACTTCGTATTATGTATTAGTAAATTTCAAGATGATTTACTCAATCAAAAATTTTTAGTCCGCGTTGATTGTAAAAGTGTAAAAGATGTTTTAGAAAAAGATGTTCAAAACATTGCTAGTAAATAAATTTTTGCCCGTTGGCAAGCAATCCTGAGTATTTTTGATTTTGAAATTGCATTCATTAAAGGAAGTGACAACCATATCCCAGATTTCCTAACCCGTGAATTTCTCCAAGGAACCAAACCATGAAGCCCAACTCGTCCAAAGGGAGAAATCCCGGAAAATCAATTACAAAATCTCCTTCTCCAATCAAAACAGAGTCACGTTCCACAATTAAAAAAGAGTCACCTTCCAGCCTAATTCCTCATCCAGGTCAGGCACCCATTTCAACAGATAATAGATATACCGCTCTTGGTAGCACCCTCAGTCAATTTAAACCTAATTATCAGTCAGCCTTAGTTAACCAACATGATCCCTACAAAACAAGGTACCCTCCAGTCAATTATAAAAAATCATCCCCTTACATTACCAGGAATGAACAGTTCTTGTTTTATATTGAACCCTCCCTAAGTCATCTCCAAAATCCTGCCTCTTTAGTAAAAAGTTATTTTGGCTCAAACACTCATTATCTTCCAGGAAAACTCTTAGCATTTTATAGAGACATTCTATTCAAATCTCAGTCGCTATCTATTAAACCAATCCATGATTCTAAAGACCCATCCAAAATATTATACCATTCCCTTTACATAATCTGTATCATTTTATTATCCCAATGGGGTGATTCCCCCTCTACTCCTCACAAATTAAAATCCATTACATTTACTTATCATGATTACATCGAAACATGGAGTAAAATCTTTCTCTACCAAACAGAAGATTTTTCTCATTCATAGTTTTTAAATTTTGATTGAAAATTCAATTTATCAGAGACTCAGACTTATATATATACCAACTTTTTTATTATGTTTTTGAATCTCTACCGTTCAGTTTGTTACTCCTTATATATAGATCAATTATGCAAATTTTTAGCCAATTTGGTGATCGTTAAGGTGTCGAAAAAGATTAAATCAATGAACGAACCAAATCTATCAAACATGAACCGTTCATGTTTATATAATAAATCGTAGTTTTGAATGCCTTAACTATTACCAAAATTTATGAAAATTTGCTGAAGTGGTCTACTCATATAAAACTACATATTGAACAGTGGATATGTGATTTTGTGATCGAAAAGTTTGTGTAATCCTCAATCCCTCATATATGTCACAAAAAGATATCCTTTAGTGGAAGAACCCTATATATATATACACACATACATACATACATACATATATATGTATCTATATATACAGACCTTTTCGAATACGGACTTTTTTATTTATTCAAAATGTACGGATTTCCTTAATTGACATACTTTTCAATCATATTTTCTCATCTCAACAATTCATCTTTTAGATATATATGAGTAGATCATCTCTACAAAATTTTAGCCAAATCGATAAACATTAAGGTATTCAAAATTGTGAATTACATGAACAGTTCTTGTTGAACATATTTGGTTCGTTCATTGTAATCATATAATTTTGATACCTTAACGATTATCAATTTGGTTAAAAATTTGTAGGGATGATTTACTCATATATACCTACAATATGAATAGTTAAGATGAGAAAATATGATCTAAAAGTGGGTCAATTAAGAAAATCGGTACCTTTTGAATAAATAAAGATATTTGGACCTCTGTGTGTGTGTGTGTATTATGGAACATCATTTTATAAGAAACCCTCTAGTTTTACATAAATACTTAATATATAGCTAATAATACATGGAAATGGTTAAACGTTTTTCATTTTGGCTAATTTTTTGTAGGATTCATACATGAGTAAGTAACTAGGAATTAGTGGCTTTGATTGTTAAAATACATGTTAGAATTAAAAACATCTTTACTTTAAGAGTTTAAAGAGATCATATCTAGATCTAGACTACACACACACACACACACACACACACACACACACACACACACACACACACACACACACACACACACACACACACACACACACACACACACACACACACACACACACACACACACACACACACACACGAAGAGAATCTAAGGAGGACGTCTGCACGCCCTTAAAGTGCGGACGTCCCTCCATTCTCCACCGTACGGCTTCGACGACGGTGTGCCTCCACCCTAGCGGCCTCCAGCAACGTCCCTGATCACTTTCCCTCCTTGGCGAGTCCGCCGAATTCCAGTTTTCCGGCGAGATCGATTTTGTTTGAAGTTTTGGGTAATCTCGCCGGAAAACTGGAATTCGGCAGATTCGCTAGGGAGGGAAAATGATCGGAGAAGCTGCTGGAGGCCGCTAGGGTGGAGGTGTGCCATCATCGGAGCCGTATGGTGGAGAACGAAGGGACATCCGCACTTTAAGGGTTATGCGGACGTCATCTCTGGATCCCGACTATACACACACACACATGGTCGTTATCAAGTGCGGACGTCCTCCATTTCTCCACCATTTCTCCATTTCCGCCATTTCTCCGCCATTCCAGTGTCGGGGATGCCGTTTCTTCTCCCCGGCGTGATCCCATACCTCCCCCGACGGTGTTGGAATAAAGAAGAAGGCCAGAGATATCGCGATCGGAGGTCTATGCAGCAATCTCACTCATAACTTCACAACTGATCATGGTGAACCTCCGATTACGATCTCCCCGGCTTTCTTCTTCATTCCAACACCGTCGGGGAAGATCTAGGATTACGCCGGGGAAAAGAAACGGCGTTGCCGGTGCTGAAATGGTGGAGAAAAGACGGAAATCAAGACGGAAAACTCGTCCAGACGTCCGCACTTGATAACAACCGTGTGTGTGTATATGTGGAACATCATTTTATAAGAAACCCTCTAGTTTTACCTGAATACTGCTAGCTGATATATATATATATATATATATATATATATATATATATCTAGCCGTTGCTTATGTTATATATGCTGTGACTAGTGAGGCTACCAAACGTCCATATAAGTATATAAGGAAGTATATATTACGCCAAAAGTATATACAAATATATACATGGTGTGTATATAATGAATAATGCTATGCAGAATATATTGATATAAGTAGCTAGGTGATTTGAATGATCATGACATGAGCAAAGTCAGCCATATATGATTCAGAATGATGGCTTTACCGGACATCTCATGGATGCTAGCTGCAGAAAACACTACGTACTCGAGTTCATTCTATCTTATATAGTTTGTGTCTATACGGTATCATAAAGAATAATGCTAGCAAACTTTTTTGGCAACTCTTTAGCTAATGTAGTAGCCGTTAGATTTTAGAATCGTATTTGATATTCTTAAAATTAAGACTAATGGGTATTAACCCTTCTATCAAACAATTCTCATTGCATGTCATTATAAATGTCTAGGTCTTAGCATATCTTCATTACTTATGTTAATGTCAAAATAATGAGTCAAGTTAAGGGAGCGTTGAACTACGATAACGACTAGGGCACCTAGTGCATGCATGCATGCATCGAAACTGAAAGCTCCACATTTAGCTAATCAATCATTTGCTATTTCTCACAATAAATTAACTTTATTTTCCATCAAAATCGATCCGTAAGTCACAAAGATGGAGATAATACGAAATTTATTCGTAAAAGTCTGACTTTAAGAGAGAAAATGAGAAAAGGATCCGATACTAAGAAAGACTATAGATCAAGAAAATGCATACTTTATATCCAATTACGTATTTAAAGCTAATCTTTTAGCTAGGTTTTTGTCCTCGATCATCTTATATATACTATTTCTAGCTATAGTTTATATATATACTAGCTAGCAAAGAAAATGATCTATTGCATAAATGCTTTTCGTGATCAAATAGGAGATCGAAGACGTTTTCTTTTTATAAAGATCGAATATATATAGCTCAATCTAAATACATCAACGAAGGCCATCTACTTTTAATTTTTCTAGCTACTTTGTACACACAAACCATTATTCTTAAAATGTTGTTATCGTTCTACTTTCTTGTTCTTTTCCAAACCCGAATTTGCGGACATATTTGACTGATATAATTTACATTACCTTAATCACCTCTTGGAATTATGCTGACTTAAAATGAAGACTCGTAGTCATTTACCCCCCCCCCCCCCCCCCCCCCCCCCCCCCCCAACAGATGTTTCAGTTATTTGATTAGAAAATGCATGTGATCGACCAGAATGTAGTGATAATGTTAAGTTAATCCTCGACAAGGAAACGTCGTTATATATTGCCTTATCGTTGATGTAAGAGGGGGCATCCTAAGAACCCTACATGAAAACTATCCAATCACGAGGAGCTAGAAACTTAAGTGAGAGTAATTACTCCATATAACTTTCTAAACCAACGAGTGTGGAGTTAGGAGTAGGAAAAGAAGGGGAACAGAAACCTTTTGTGGGATATGATCGAAACTATTGGCTTTGTGAAGTGGGAAGATTCTAAACCAACGAGGAAAGGAAAGAAAATGTCATGCTTGGAGAATTGGGATAGATCCCCAAAAGAATCGAAATTAGACAATAATATTCTTGATTATCCAAGTTGGCCACAACAAAGCTAGAGTCAAATTTAGGTTGAGGTTCGATTGGCCCACGAGATGAAACCAACCATGCGTGGCAAGAGCCTTCCACATTTGTGCCTATTGCACAACTGAGTGTTTTGATACAATTTGTTCCATCTAGCTTGGACGGTGCTAGATATATACATTGGTAGGAATGTAGATGTCTTATATAATGTGTACTCGACGTGAATGAGCTAGGAAGAATGAAACATTATTTCATACGTGCAGACTCGCCTTGTATTAGTAAGATGTGTTTTAAAGTGAAAATTAAAATAATATTGTACGTGTAAATTTACAATGAACATGTCTTGTACCGTAAACTGAATTATGATCGTACAAGGTCATCATATCTCAACTCAAAGTGTACTACCGGCAAAAATGGTGGGCCCTTAAAGAGGGTGAATTGTAATGATAGAAGGATCGACTTATAGTAGTGCTGAAATTAGCTTTAGTAATATTCGTATAAATATGATATTGCCTTTAGTAACATTTTTGCTCATTACAATATGTGTATCGATACAAAAAAGTAACCATATTATTCGCCGATTGTGCTACCGATTACAAACTAATGACAATTTTCTAAAAAACATGAAAGTATCTCATAAAATCAATCAGCTCAATACACATTTTGTAAGAACACACATATACACAATTGCAACATGTTACAGAGAACAATAAAAATATCTCCAATAACTTCCATATTTTCTCGATTTTCTTCATTTTGGAGAAAATTTTAGGTATTTTGCTCTAACAGATTCTCTATTACTTTCTTTAAAATGGAGAATGTGAGGAGAGAAACCAAAATTCTTTATATTTGTAGCAAACTCTATAACTTTATAGAAGAATTTGAGAAATGATCATGAAATCTCTAAAATGAAAAATCTGTTAGAGTTAGAGAAGAAAAATTACTTGTAGCATTGACTTTTGTTTCCCCAATATAAAAAAATTTTAAGAAAGCTTTTGAAAATGCTTTAATCACATCAACCACACAACTCTAAAGAATCAAAACAAAACTCTTTAACATAATAAAACTAGGATTAGGCCCAACTTAAAACATATTTGTATTGACAAATAAATACCCATTCAAAAAGGAAGTTAGAGATAGGCCCAAACGCCCTATCTAAATTAGTGACAAGTCGTTTTCACTTAAAGTTACGATTGTACCCTCATTGCAGTAATTCTTTCCCTCCTTATTTCAATTTCCAGCTTTCTCTATCACACATCTCAGAGCTTCTGAGATTCTAGTGAGAGAAAGAGAGGAGAGAGAGAGAGAGAGAGAGCGAGTCTCCGGCCGGCGGAGGAGAGCTAGGGTTTCGCCATGGACGCTTTCGTGTTCGATGAATCGGAGAACAGCGGAGCCGGAGGTGAAAACTTCCTCTCATGTTTTGATTCCTTCAGAGAATTTTTGAATATCTGGTTCCTCGTTTCGGTCGATTTTAGGTTTAATCGGAATCAATAAGCTGCTCAATTTCGTGTTAATTGAATCTATTTGGCGTTTGATTTTTGTGGAATGGATTTGGGGGTTAGGGTTTTTGATGGAACTGTGGTCCGGATTGGGGCTTTTGTGTAGCTAGTTTGTTGAGGTTCTGAGAAGTTTGTGATGGTTTCCAGAATTAAGTTTTTGTTGAATTCGATGATTAGATTAAAATGGAAAGTCTTGTAATGCAGTGTGTTAGATTGATTAGGAAATGTGGCAAAGTGATGGAATTTCGTGTCTTTGACCGATAGAGCTATTTGGTTTTAGTCTAGGAAAGTTTTCTGTAACTTGTGTATTTGTTTGTGGGGCAGCCAATTTGGAATGCGGCTAGTTTGTGAGGTGGCTATGTTGATTGATTTAAAATTTGGTGTTGGTATCAGGTGCTAAAACTAAGAAGGATAAGAAGGGAAAGGGGTGTTTAGTGGGAAGTGCAAGGAAGACACTTGGTGATATAAGTAACATTCAGCAGAGGCAAAATAAACAAGCTATCCAACATGTAAAGCTGGAATTTGATTCACTTACAACAAAGAAGTATGTTGAGAATCTGACAAAGGTATGCCACTGGTAACTGGTTTCTAGTCTTTCGATGTATGTCTGAAGTATCTGTAATTATGTGGCAGGTTGACCTTAATTGGGGGTTTTGTATCTGTTTGCAGGAAAATACCGCACTGATGAAACTTCTTTCAGACAGAAAGTATCCTTTGTGATTGATTTTGTTTGTTAAACATTTACCTGTGCTAGATGCTTTGTTGTTTAGGCCTGGATGTTTTCCTTAATATTTGGCAGTAAAACTATTGAATTGAGCAGAACAGAGTTACAGAACTTGAGAGCCAATCTTGAAACAGTGCAGCAACATAATTCTCAACTTGCTCGTGCACACAGCCAGATGTTAGAGGTATGCTTATGCATGTTTTATTTGTTGATTTTTCACAAATTCCTACATGACTGGTTACTTGTTTTAACATTCTTCTTCAACTTTTTAGGAAGTCACTTCAAGTCGAGATAGGGTAAGTAAGTTTCTACAGATGAAGTTGGAACAGTGCTATTTTCCCTTCACTTCTGTTTTATATTTAAGGGAACTGACATGAATCGTCACCATTTCTTGTGTCTTTTCAGCTAAGGATATTTCAACATGCACTTGGATGCCAAAATGCCTTGCTCAAAGTGAGGAAAGTGGAGGAAAAGGTCAGTTTGGCTACTTTTGACTTCATTAGTGTACAAGTCCATATGGTAATCAAATTAGACTTTGTTGTTGATTTCTAAATCTGATGAAGTAGGAGAAAGCCAAACGAGTAAGAAATCAAGCTAGGACAAATGTGGAGGTACTTGTGCAGATATTCTATGCGATTTCTTAAAAATTTGGAAGGCGTGGTATGTTTCTTAACCTCTTGTAATCTTTACATATTATGTTTTACACTTTCAGGTAGGTTCAGTTCAGTGTTTTGAGCCAGGTGATTCCTCACAAGCTGTCATGGACCATTTTAATACTAACAGGAAATGGCAACCACAAAATCTTGGTAATAATAATAACATGACATTCTATGTTTCCACTTTCACATATACTGACCAAGAAATTGCATGCAGCATTGGGCCCTCCTATTGTTGAAGCAGTCCAAAACAACGAGAAGGCTGACAACAAAAGGTTTTTTTTTGTTTGTCTATCTTTACTTACTTCGTTGGTACATCTTCTGATTGTTTTTGTGGATTTTGCTTTATATGTGCTGATCTATGGGTTCCTAATAGACGCACGAGAAGGCAATCTGCAATCTTTGAAACTGATGACCAGGAAACAACTGAAGACTCATTTGAGATTAAAGATGACAATAAAAGGTATATGTATAATTTAATTCACTTTATGCAGACTGTGTTTTCACTTTACTGTGCATTATGGTTTCCTGACAGACGGTTGAGAAGGCAATTGGCAAGTTCTAAAACTGAAGAACCACAAGCAAATTTAGACTTGTCTGAGAGTAAAAATGAGAACAAAAGGTTAGTGTGTGTGTTTAATTTCTCTCTGCAAATGCATGTTTTGAGTGAGTTTCTTTAATTAAATATGCTTTGTGGTTTCTACATAGAAGTTTGAGAAGGCAATCTGCAAGGTTTAAAATTGAAGAGCCAGAAGGAACTGAAGAAACAAAAGTCACTGAGGACTTATCTGAGATGAATGATGATAATTTTCTTGTCTCTCCTTTGTGTGATGATGTGGTTAATGAAAGTGACTCGACACTTTCATTAGTGAAAAGTGAGGATGGGGGAAGATCTGAAGAACAAGAATTTCAAAGATCATCTATAAGGCCACTGCGCCGAGCAGCTGAGAAGGTCAAGTCATACAAGGAAATTCCAATTAATGTGAAGATGCGCCAAGGTGAAAATAACACGACATTAATCGGCAGCCGAGAAAGTAAATAGTCAATTTCCAAGTCCTATGCTATGTGCTTCTTAGCGTAGCTGCATTATACAAGTACATCCTTTCCAGGACAGATGCTTCTGGTGATGTAAACATTGAAGATGATAGTTGAGAGATGATTTGTTGATCCATAATATGGAAACGAGCTAAGCACTGATAAAACAACATATCTGAGTTGGATTTTCTATGATCTCTCTCTCTCTCTCTCTCTCTCTCATTGCTAATATCATTTTTGTTAATAGCTAATAGTGATGTGTAGTTATTTGGATGTGTTTCACTGAAAGCTAGAATTTTGTTACATAGTAGCACTGATCTCTGTTGTGTTTGATGAAACTAAAGTTTTAAACTTGCTAGCAACTCCTTGAATTGGTTCCAGATATTCATATTCAAGGTGCATATACTTGTCTGAGGTCTTTTATTTTTTATTACCTTTGGTTAATTTTTTTTTTCCGAAACACAATTTGTTGTAGAAACTACTTATCTTCCTACTGTGTACTTGAATTAGATCTGAGCTAGTTTGATTATTTTTAGCCTTTGACAGATAGAAACTTCAGGACATTGATGCCTTGCTTTTAGTTGCATTCATGCTATAGGATGAAAGACGTTCCTTGCGTTTACTACGCAAAATTGTGTAAGTGGTTCTTATGTTGCTAAGGAATGTAGGCACATCTGAGGTGATTATCAAGCATGATAGGTCTTAGGAATGACGATTGTGACCATCTTGAGGTTGTCTGTATCGCTCGATGCACGCAAAGAGGTGAAAAATTATAGCTCGAACTAGCTGTACAAAAAGGCTACAAAAGACCAGGTAGCGTAGATACAAGTAGCTAAAGGCCTGGGTTTTTACCTGAACTGATTAATGGTTCATGTAGTTTCTTATCGTTATTTTGAGCTGTAGATACAAGTGGAACATTTCGAAGTAACCGCAGTTAGTAATGTTAGTTTGGTTGAGTTTGCCTGTGAAACAACTGTTCATGCTTGATAACTTGAAGTAGCTCTGTAGAATCTGATTGATTAGTACACTACTTACCTTTCTACTGTTATAAAGGTTAGAAAAGGAAACACAAAAGCCTCATCCCTGTATCAGCATCTATCCTACTCTTTTATGTTTCGTTTTTTACAATAATTTCAATCTGTAACATAGGATAGCAGAATATTGTTGTCTATTGGTCTTTAATCATAAGATTCTGCATGTTCGTGACTGAAGCACTGAGCTAGAATTATTTGCAAGAACTTATTTCTTTGCATGTGCATATCATAGTGGCAATCTCAATAATAACACAAAAGGGCAGGTTCTTGAATCTTGATTAGTACTGGGTTCTCTCTCTTTCCCATTTCTTCCATCTAACAATGTATATCAAGCTCGATATTTAGATTAACTAAGAAAGTGGAATATCGAAAATCATTAAATAAAAAATTCGGATATCATGTTAGACAACCACCGAACTTTGGAGAGAGATCTTCAAAGTGATGTTAGGAGAGAATGTGAGGCAATGGCCCCAGGAGCACCGATCACTTTCTCATTCTCACATGCAGAAGTAGGAAGCAAGTGACAAAAGAGGTCAATTCTCACATCTTGATCATCCTTTACAACTCCAATGCCGCGTTACTGCACGAACGAAATTGGGAAACAAAGAAAGTATAAACCAAGTGACCAATGCAACTAGAGAGAGAGAGAAAAAAAAAAGGAGCTTGGATTTGACAATGAGTTTGCTTTAGATTTAGAATTGTGAATACCCTCTTGACTTAGACATAGCATATTTAAAATTTTAAACCATGAATGCTATATCAAAAGAGATCCTATAGAAATGGTTTAAGGTAAACCAACCATGTTAGTTTTCATACTTCAAAATTGCTCCAATGTGTGAGATTCTAACCAATGCTATGATGTTGCAATGTAGGATTGAAGTTCGTAGTCTACTAAATAACCTAAATTTGGTGTCATGAAGTTTAACATTGAACACATGGAAAAACTCATAACCGTGATATAAGAAAACTAAAATTACTACTTCTATATGTATAATACTTTAATGTCGACGATCATTCTAACATTGAGAAGAAAAATACGACTAAATCAAGAACTATATGTGAATGTAAAATTGTGGATCGAAGCATATGCATGAGGAATTGAAGACGGTGGACTCATCATGACATGAACACCCAAGGGTGGACTTTTCCGAATTTAACAAATTAGGGATTAGGAAGCCATTTTTGCTTTTATCTTTTCAAAGAATGGATAGGAACTTGATACCCTAAAGAGGGGTCTCTAGACCCTACCATTATCTCCTTGGCCAAATTCTTCTGAAGATCTTTATGATCCCTCTCTGACTGTATGAACAAGAGGAGGAAGACACAAGATCTGCATGCACACATTGTCATTCACCGGCTACATGAAAAATAGATTTAGTTTTATGACAAAAAATGACACAAGACATTTCGAAATTCACTATCTAAAATTGAAGTTTAAACTTTGGTTAGAAATGAAAATGTTAAGAACACGAATGCAACTATGAACTATGCAAGTAAGTTTAGTCAATGATGAATGCAAATTCAATCACTTTATAAACATCGTAAATGATTGAAATTCTAACCATAAAAACATGTATCTCATCGTTCTGATTTGTTACAGAGTATTCGAATCAAATTCCAACCAAACTAGGGATGGATATTGATAATCCAACAAATCCCCATAACCTAACATGTTTCTTGATCTGTTTCTATAAAACAAACACAACCTAATCCACACAAAATATTCTTGATTATCATGGCCTCAACTTCTAGTTAGTAGAATCAGACCTTGAGGCTTGAGCAATGGTGCGGCCAAGTGAAAGAGACAATAGTCTTACTATAACGCGCATATGCATATAAGTACATATATGTACATAACCCATCAGATTTTCCACCTTAAGAGTCAAAAAGAACACCTGAGCTCAACTTTAAACAAAACAAAGTGATCTAGATCATCATTCATCAAACATGACTTTTCCTTTTAGTCTGAATTTATCAGTGTAACACAATATAATTCGGCTTTATTTCGAGAGACTATAGTTAGCGATGTGATCGGTAAATATGGTACAGATATATGCCCTACTTCTTTTGAATCCGTCACATACGTGCTCACATGTTACAGAAAAGGGTGGCAGTTTAAGAAGACTAATGAACACCTACTGCAGATTTCCCATTTCCATCCTACAAGGTATAGTGTCGATAGATTCCAATTGTATAAAGTTTATCTTGGCGCCAATCTGACCTTCTATAAAATGCTTTTGGCCTTTTCTATTTTGTTCAACCCTGTTACATGAATGAATAGAAAGACAAGGAGAGAACAAGGAAAATAAGTAGCTAGAAACCAAAAGGTACTAATTCTATGCCTGCAAGTTCCCCACATTATTAGCCTTAGCCTATAAGCCTTTGAGTCATTGGCATTTCAATCTCTGCAAGTATGGAAGATCAGTGCAGTCCTTTCAGCTGGGATTTTTGCTACCAGGAAGAGGTATGCATATTACATTCTTAAGTAAATTCAGGTTCTCCTTAATTATTCTCATGTGCTTACTGCTTAACCTATTGGATCGTAGTTTCTGATGTGAATTCTTGAATTGTTGGCAGGGAATAGAAGATCAGTTACGGCATTCTCTTCTGTACACAACCTTGGAGCTTGAGACAACAATTGCATCAGCAAAGGAGAAGATTTCGAGGAGAGATGAAGAAGTTGTTCATCTCAAAGATATCCTAACTAGAGTCATCAAAGAGAGAGATGAGGCCAAAGCCAAATGCCGGCGGCTAGTATTGGAGAAGCTCATGCTCCAACAGCAACTGCAAAAACAGCAAGAACAAGAACAAGAACAAGAAGCGTTTGTTCCTCAAACTCATGAGATTGAGTCGAAAGGCAGTGACTCTAGCAAGCACTACTTTGCTGCAGCTTCTTCTGACTCCGATGAGAACATTTCATCTCCAAATGCTGCAGACCCAGTTATGTCACAAGATGTGTTTACACAACTGTTAGGTGATCAGAAGGCATTGCCAGAGAAAGGGAAGCTATTGCAAGCAGTAATTGATGCAGGACCGCTCCTCCAAACTCTTCTGCTGGCTGGACCTCTGCCTCAGTGGCAGCACCCGCCTCCCCAGCTCAAGTCAATTGAGATTCCCCCAGTCACTATTTCTCCTCCAACATCACATCTTCTGCAACCCCAGGACTCTTGCATTAGTACTAGTAGCAACACTGCTTGTTTCGGTAACAAAAGAAGCCTGGTGCATAGTGATGGTTCTGGTTCTGGTTCTGATTCTTCACCCAAGACCAAGTATCAAAAGGTTGTTCACTATTGACCAAATTGAGTATATGTAGTTTTACATGATTTTCTAAGGCTCCCATCTCTTTCATACTGTCAAAGCAAAGGCATCAGCATGAAATGGAGGACTACTACTATGCATGAGCTAGAAATTTCCAGACTGCAACCAAGTCTTACATGAATCGTAACTTTTGTAGCATTAGTCCGATCAGATGGAGACTGCAAATCTTCTTTTTCTTAATTTCTATGGAGTTGATATAATTTAATTGGAAGCCATAATTGTGCTCATGCTATTTGTTCTTGCTTTATTCGTATTGTGATGCCACAAAAGTAGCCCAATGATGGTTAAAGTAATAGCATGACAAACAATCATATATCTACCCAGAGATTTCCCTTTTGTGCAGCATGCATACCTACCATTCACAATGAGTGTTTGGCTATAATGCTCTTAAAGTCACATAATTATATTAATGATCAAGCCCTTCATAACCCACCAAAAAATTTCAGCAAGAATCAAGTTCCCATTGCAAGAGCAAGTGTATCTGCAGTTATATAGGATTGGCATAGAGTTCACCCTACTTAGAGGGTTTGGCTTAGACTAAATGCAGCAAGTAATGGAAATTAAAGAGGGTAAAGCAGATGTTGTCTTAGCCATGCATGATAGATGGCAAAATGTGGAGGTGTTCTGCAAGTGAGGCTATCGATGGACATGGTGAGCGATAGCGGTGGCGTGGCTAGTAAAGTGAGGCTAATGGTAGGCATGTCTGATGAGGCTAACAGACCCAAAATGCCATTCAGAAATCTTCCCTAAAATTTCATTTTGTGAAGCAGGCATACCTACCAAAACTAGTGTCTGTAATAATGCTCTTAAATGGCACATAATTTGATTCATGATCAAACCCTTCATAAGTCATAACCCATCAAAAAGCTTTGCATTTGTAATGCAAGATCAAGTCTGTCTGAAATTATATATGGTATAGTTCATTCTAAGTAGGCTGTGACATAGACTAGCTAATTACAGCAAGTCGATGAAATTCTAAAGAAGCTAAAGGGGATGTTGCTTTCTCTGGGGTGCTTTGCCATTATCATGAAGGCATATGGTAGAAGGGTAAAAGATCAGATGATAAGGCCCCATACTATTGCATCTACAACATTGCAGCGAAAGAAAATTTGAGGGCTAGCTCTTCTTCTTTTTTTGGAGAGAGGCCAGCTCATCTTAGGTAAAACTTATCCACAATTGTAAAGCTAATTAAACTGACAGCACAAAATCTATACATATAAGCATCATAGTTACTATCATTCACACTAACATAGACTGGCCAAAAACAAATGACAATAGTCATGATCAAATGCATATACTCATGAATCTTCATCTCTCCTATTCACCTTTGTTGCCTTAGTTATAGTAACAAATTCCAACAGTAAGTTCTCTACAGTAACCCCCATTGCATTACAGTAGCCGTCAGATAAAGATTAAAGAGTTAATTAGGACCATCCCAGCACCAATCATATCCAAATGAGAAGTCTTGATCATCAGATCAAAATTGATCCTAGCAATATTCCCGTACGAGTAAAAAACTTACCATCGCAATGTGTATGATTAGAACTAGTAAAAGTTACCTACAAGCAGGCTGGTGAGCAGTGAATCGAACTTTACATAAAAACTGTTCTAGTCTCATAATATAATTGAGGGCCGGGGTAACTTGCGGAAGGTCTTTTATCATCTCAAAACTCAGCACGATATATGTTTGCCCCACTGTCAAATCGCTACTACTTGGTAATCACACCAGACCAATTAAGGTCACATTTTATTAATTGAAAATGTAGATTACAAGAGTATATATAGCGGTTGAAAATAAGAATGAAAATATGCATTCTATAACATGATAAATATTTCAAAATTTATATGCAAATTCAATACCATACGAACATTCGTACTTACGTTTTATGCATCGACTCTTTCATTACAAATGCATAAATCTCCAAATAACAAAAAGAATTAGATCAACACATGTCACTTGGTTATTGGACCACGTATGGAGAGAACAATCTCAGAAAAAAAATTGAGAAGTTAGAAACTGAGTTGGAGCAGCAGAAAGGATCTGGAAAAAAACAGAGAAAGCCCATATTTTCCGATATGGGTATATATACTTGTTCACTTCTTCTTCCTCCTCCAACGGTCGACTCCCATTCCCCTAATCACATCCACCACGCCTTTTCTTCATCCTCCATACGCCGTCGTTTCACCTCCCCACCCAAACCCATCCTCTCCTTCCCGACAAATTGCGCCAACTTTTACAGACTTCAATGCTCGGCCTCATTGCCCATGTCTGCCCAGCAAGACTCTGCTTCAACCTCACCATCCCAGGTTTCAATTTTTGATCTTGAAAGCTCATATTTTACTTGCAATGTGAAAAAGTGAAATCAGTTGGTAAATTTTGGTCCTGGTTTTGGGTTAAAGATTCCAACTTTGATATGATTATTGGTAAAGATTGGATTTTGTGAATGGAGATGAAATATTATGTGGCTTAGATTAGCTTTGGTGTGTTTGATATTGATAGAGAATTTGATAGGACTCATTTGTGAATGACATTGGGAATTTGTGATGAACCAATGGTGTGTCAGGTGGAAGGTAGCTTGTTGAAATCAAGGGCATTCTGGGTCAGTGAATCAATCATTGCCTGGAATGTGGATGCTGGAGATGATTCGTGCTACTTGTTCGCTAGTAAAACTGCGGCGTTGTCATTGACCGGTGATGGAGTTTCGGGTATAGTGTTACTATCTCTTGCCTCCGAGTTATGGTTATGTTGAAATGTGAAAAGTTAATGTGGGTTGTGTAATGACAGGTGAGGATGTAAAAGTTGACCTGAGAGAAGATAGACATGGGCTACCACAAAATGTAGGGAGCATTTTGAACCTTTTTGTTATTTGTTTCGGACCTACCGCTGATTGATATTGTTCACCTCTTGAGAAGTTTTGAAGCACTGCTTAGAACTGATCAATGTATCGACATGAATGCTGTCAGGTGAAAGAAAAGTTTCCTCATATCAAAGACTACAGAGCGTTTAATGTTCCCTCTGATCTGGATGTCAAATCTCTTCTCAAAGCCCAGTTGGCAGTTGCTACTTTCAGTTGTAAGAATATTGCTGCTCTTGGATTATGATCCATGCAGTTAGATTAAGCAGTCACGTGTTTTGAATAGTCGATGAATATGTGGTTTGTCTGTTTTCGTGTTGTACAGCTGATGGAAGGTGCAGCGATGCTACTGGTCTGCAGTTACCGGGCATCCTAGATGAATTATTCTCGTATGAAGGTCCCCTTGGTGCAGTGTTTTCAAAAGAAGCTGTGTCACTTTACCTTTGGGCTCCTACTTCTCAGGTATCTTATACAATCTCCTAACCATGCTCTTTGATTACTAATTGTCTAATCAGACACATGTCTTCAAAGCAGGCAGTATCTGTTTTGATCTATAAGGAGCCACTGGGTGGAAATCCCTTAGAAATTGTGCAGCTTGAGGAAGTTAATGGCATTTGGAGTATTAGAGGACCAAAAAGTTGGGATGGATGCTACTATGTGTATGAAGTGTCTGTATACCACCCTAGCACCTTACAAATTGAAAAATGCTATGCAAATGATCCATATGCTAGAGGGTATGCCGGTTGTCTCATTTAACCAATAGTTACCGAAAATACCTAAGGTGTTTCCATATTCTAAGTTATGCTGCACTACCATCTGCTAGTATTCTAAGTCCATGTCAATATAATGTATTAGTATATATCGACACTTCCCATGATTAACTTCTTCTTCTTCTTTTCTTTTCTCTTTTCTCTTTTTTTTTTTTGTTGGAGTAGGCTCTCATCAGATGGCAGGCGGACATTGTTCATCAACCTTGATTCTGACTCTATAAAACCAGGCGGATGGGATAAATTGGTAGATGAGAAACCTGATATACTTTCTTCTTCAGACATAAGTATTTACGAGTTGCACATAAGAGATTTCAGGTAATTACTAGTATCAGTATTGAGAGTGTTCAGTAGAAGTTATCCACATTTCTTGTTTTAACATAAAGCGATAAAGCAGTATACATAATTATATATCACACAATATAGGATTTTCACATAGTGAGAAGCTACTAATTAAAGTTTTTGGGTTAGGGAGAAGCCTCACATGATTTATGCTCATCCCTTCAAAACATAACCTGTTCTGTACTTCTATCTTTTTCTCATCCTCTTCCGCCCATGCCTTTGCTGCAACATTAAGTCCTGAGATCTGTAATATGCCACTTTTTCCCAATTTGCTAAAGGGAGCTCTTAGTGATATATTTTATCATTAAACTTTGACAAGCAATATGTGCTTGTTTTTCTTATAAATGATTAATTTTTTCTTATTGCACCGAGTACAGTGCCAATGACCAGACAGTGCTTCCTGAATTTCGCGGTGGATATCTGGCTTTCACTTCACAGGTAAAATACCAATAGACAGCCCCATATAAGTGTTACCGAAGTATTCTGCTTCTAAAAAGTGGAGTTCATATACAGACAAACTTTTCATGAGTAGTAATCTAATACAAAACCTTTTCATACCAGAACTTACAATTCTTAGTTCCCTTTTCTATATCTTATAAAGCATATATATCACTGCTGAATACATTGTGGAAAACTTCTGTCACATGCGGCTCTATACATTGTGGATAAAATGAAAGAAAAATGTTATGAGAGTAAAGTAAATTAAAAATTTAACAATATCCATGTATGTTTTGCAGGACTCCGCTGGCGTATCTCATTTGAAGAAATTATCAAAGGCTGGTATGACTCATGTCCATCTACTTCCAGCCTTCCAGTTTGCAGGTGTTGATGATGAAAAGGAGAACTGGAAAAGCGTAGGTAAGAGAATTTCTAAGCTCAGATTTCATTATTGTCTCTCGCTCATCCCTACTATCTCTTGAAAAGAAAGAGAAAAAAAAAATAAAGAGGGAAGAAAAAAAAGGACCCAAAGTTATTTTCTTTATAGGTTTGCGACATGTTTGAAGCCTATACAATTACATGAGTACAATTGTTCATCAATACTCATGAAAATTTATTTAGTTCGAGTTTAATGTCTTGGTGATAATGTGTGCTACAGTATGCTGTTATGTATCGTGTGTGTGTGTGTGTGTGCTGATTTAAAACAGTATAGCATGGACTGGTCATTTGTGTGTGTATAAACATTTCTGAAATATAAAATGATTGGACTCAAAGCGGCTGAGTTGTTGGTTACTTCATCTGTGTATGACATATGGCCAGATTCCAAGATTCTTGAAAAATTTCCTTCAGATTCATCAGAGCAACAAGCTCTAATTACAGCTATCCAAAATGATGATGGTTATAACTGGGGGTATGCTCCTGCTGATTTGTTCTTACATTATCATTGATACTTTGTGTTGGCTTAAGTTTTAATTTGTTTCATTTTTCTATTTTGTGTTTGAAGGTACAACCCTGTTCTCTGGGGGGTCCCTAAGGGAAGCTATGCAAGTAATGCAAATGGTTCATACCGTGCACTTGAGTTTAGAAAGATGGTTCAGGTGTGGTATTGTATTATCACTTCAGTAATTGGGGCCAAGTATCTTGCATTTTATTCCTTTGAGAGCTACTTATATAAAATCATAATCTCTCTCTCTCTCTCTCTCTCTCTCTCTCTCTCTCCCCTTCAAACTTTCATCTGTTTTTCTATCGGTGACCTTTTGTCTACTTGGATTACAAATGACTAAACAACAGGTTATATTCGTCTCAGGCACTTAATCGTCTTGGCCTTCGTGTTGTTTTGGATGTTGTCTACAATCATTTGCATGGAAGTGGGCCATTTGATGCAAATTCAGTTCTCGATAAGGTCATGGTTTGTTATTATTGTTATATGATCCTGCCATGATAGATTGCGGTCCGATTTTATATGTCATCCTGAGTGGCTTGCCTATTATATATGTCTCCTTGAATGTTCTGACTTAAAGTTTGGTTACAGATTGTTCCAGGGTACTACTTGAGAAGAAACACTGATGGTTTTATTGAGAACAGTACATGTGTAAACAACACTGCTAGCGAGCATTTTATGGTTGAACGTTTAATTCTTGATGATCTTTTGCACTGGGCAGTTGATTATAAGGTAATTTTACTTTTCAAATTGGTGTTTGAAATTCAATGCAGTCTCTTAAAGTCACATTTGAAATGGAAACTTTACCAACTGGCCTAGTTCTTCTCTTCCCATTGTGGGAAGAGGTCCGAAGTTCAACTTCCCTGCCACCCCCTTGATCAAAACAGTGAATGTTTATTTCCATCCCCCTTGTTCAGAAGAATGGACATTTTTTTCATCTCTATAGTATACAGATTCAATGTTGGATATGAACTTTGATGTTTCTTGTACATCAACGAAAATATGTTTTTTTTTTTTGTTTGAACTGGGATGTTTCCTTTACTGACAATGTTATGATTATTTTGCTAGGTTGATGGATTCCGGTTTGACCTTATGGGTCATATGATGAAAAGAACAATGGTATGTTACCATTTTGCATGGTGTACTGAGGCGATAGACAACAGCCATTTGCCTAAAATTACTAATCTGCGTACAGGTGAAAGCAAAAGATGCACTCTGCAGCCTAACAAAGGATAGGGATGGAGTTGATGGCTCAAGTATCTACATGTGAGTTTGAAGATGCTGGGCAATTTATTTAAGAGGCTGTTATTACATCTTTGAATATTGATGCATGGATATCCCTTTTTTTTTGTTTTTTTTGTTTTGTTGAGCTGTTGTTTTGCCTATTATACTTGACTCTTAGTATAATTTCGGTTCAATGTTCCCTTTTTGTCTCCTATTATCTAGATATGGTGAAGGATGGGATTTTGGTGAAGTTGCCAACAATGGGCGTGGAGTAAATGCATCGCAGTTCAATATTTGTGGTACTGGAATTGGGAGGTAATCCTATGTGTCTCCATCTTATGGATTTTTATTATTTATATACATACTGCGCTAGATGGCTATTTCTATGCAGAAATCATGTATAGACTAGGACCATTCATCAAGTTTTTAGTTTCAGTTATTGACTATTTAATACATAGATTCACCTGCTTCTGATTAATTTCGTACCTTTTCAAATATTCAAGAGACACGGAAATAGATACTCAGTACACACTCAAACTTTTTGCTATAGCAGCTTATCTTAGTCAAATGCACGCAAGGGAGATAAATATTGACTTTTCCTATTCTTCTGTATCTTTGTTTACTTCTCAAGTGCTTTTTCTAATTAATGGTGCAAGCTATAACTTTCGTGAATAATTGGGAAATTTATTGCAGTTTTAATGATCGAATTCGGGATGCAATTCTGGGTGGTTCTCCTTTTGGCCATCCTCTTCAGCAAGGGTTTGTGACTGGTCTACTATTACAGGTATGTAATAACTTTCTTCATAGGAATTCCTTATATTTGATTGTTTCTCTAAGAAATTAAATGCTAGTAACTCTGCCAACGCCTTTTTATTGCCTACTGTTACGTACTATGGTGAAATTATTGTAAAACCTTGTATCAGTGGCGTTGTAAATCTGTATATTACTACAGTTTTGAATATTATCAAGTGTAAGGTTGCTTTGTTATGTACAGTATCTTTGATTAGTAGATTTATTCAATCTTTTGTTCTTGTGACAAAGGATCTATTCTTTCTATTATAGCCTAATGGTTACGATCATGGCCCAGAAGCTGTTGCAGAACGCATGCTTGCTGAAGCAAAGGATCACATTCAGGTTTATACTTTTAATAAGCATTATTATATTTTTAACCCTTGGGAACTAAATTGTAGTTAGACACTGACTCCTGCTCTTTCCATGTCCATTTTGCATATCAGTTATGAAAACAACTTTTAGTGCAAATAAAACTGAGATGGAAAATGTATTTGTCCTGGATGGAACATGCTGCATCACCTGTCAAACTTTATATGATTTCTTCTTGGCTGCACTAGGGATCTCTGTGGTTGTACTTGAATTTTCTTCTTCATGTCATTAACCTCATTGCTTTTAATTGTTTCTTTTGTAAGCCATGAAATAGATATTGTGTAACTGATAAATCCACATCCTATTTCTCTTATTCTTTTGGCTTCTTCTTTTCTGTGATTATATCTGATTGGAGTACAACAATTCAGGTTGGTATGGCTGCAAACTTAAGGGACTTTGTGCTAACCAATTGTGATGGGAAAGAGGTATAACTTGATTGTATAGGATAACTCTAGTTTTAATGCCTTTTTAAGCATTGATTATGCAATGGTAACTAATTTATAACTAATGGTATCACCTCATATCAATGACTAGCTGAAATTACAACTCATTTATGTTGAAATTAACTAGAACAAGCTTTAGGTAAAATTGAACTTCAGCTTAAAGTGTATAATGTTGGCATATTTATATGATGATTTCTTCAGGTAAAAGGATCAGAAGTATTGACATATGGCGGGACAAGTGTAGCATATGCTTTAGACCCTACTGAAACGGTAAGGATCTAAACCAAACTTCATAAGTTTGGTTTTTGGGACTTTTTTGTTTGCATGACACCAGTTCTGATCTTTTATTTCTTTTTGAGGATGATATTTGTTGAGCCACATTTTAGTACTCTCTGTCAACAAGTGGATTTAGGAATTTCAATATCTTCGAGTGCCAGTGCTTGAGTGGGTTAGGAAGTTAAGAGTGATTTGATGCTAGCGGGTGAGAAATAAAAACACATTGAGGATTGGGATGCATATGGATCCCAGAAGAACTAAAATCAAGAGTCCCTTATTTATAAATCTAAAATAGAAAGTGCAAGATGATTGCTGCTTCTCCAGAGTGGGTGGGGGGAGGGAGGAATCATGAAGCTCTGAAGGGATTATGACTTCAATGCACAAATGACCTCTTAATAAAGCCAACTCTGGACACTAAATTTGTTTCTCAAATTGTTATAGTTAGGGATCTAGGATTCTTTAAGTCGAGATGTTGATTTATTGGTTGACATTGTTGTTACTGATGTAGATACTAATGTTTCAGAGTTAGAATAATGATCTTGACATGGAAAAGACCATGCAATTGACAACTTCTATTGCTTTTCAGGTTAATTATGCTTCGGCACATGACAATGAAACTCTGTTTGACATCGTGAGTCTGAAGGTATGCTCAACATTCTTCTACAGTGTTTTTTTTTACTTCAGGTTTCTAACTTCTGATCAAATTTTATCCGTTACATGTAGACTCCATTTGAAATTTCCGTAGAAGAGAGATGCAGGATAAATCTCTTGGCGACAAGCATAATAGCTCTATCACAGGTATCACGGCTATTATATGATAAAATCTCTTCACGTACTCTTTTATTCTTCTCTAAGAATGTTTGTTTTATACAATTGCATTCACCATAGGTTATGAAGGTTATGTAGTGCATTTACAAACTGACTTATGACAGGGGAGGGGAGTTTGTCCTATATCCTTATGACGGTGTATAAGAGACTAAGAGAGTTTCTTAAATGCATGATTAGGTAGTCTTTAGTCAGGTCCATGTTGGGGAAACAGCTTCTTATGGGTAACAGTGAATGAATGCCATGTCTCAATCATGGCTCTTCTCTGAGCAGACCGAGAGAATCTCTTTGCATTTTCAAAATGGAACAAGTCTTCACTAAATCAAATCACAAGAGATCTCTTTGCATTTTTCCTTCAATTACCTTCTGTACCTTTTATTCCTTCTAGAGATCTATTAGATACTGCAACTGTGCAAAGGGACCAAATATGTTAGGCTCACAATCTACACATGAAGTTCGTATCTCGTCGCCTATTATTTTTCATGATTCATTTTCTTTATCAGGGTCATTTTCTTCTACTGTGTTATCATGGATAAGTAATAGATGATTATTGAGGTTGCTATTCTGTGTTAATTAATGGAGAGATCCATCATTTAGGCTTTGCTTCACATGTTGTGAACTTGCTCCAACATTTGTGTAGTACACTCAAACTAACTGTTTCTGAACTCCATTAATTCACTGTTTTGAGCAAGTTTGACCTAACTTGGCTAGAAACTTGGACATTGTTCTTCCAATTCCTGCATTAGTATGCTGTTAGTGGTATTAATATGACAATGTTAAATAAATGTATTGTCATACTACTCATTTTGGTATATCATGTAACCAATCAGTATTGAAATGATTTTCTAAAGTACAGGGTATACCATTTTTCCACTGTGGTGATGAGATTCTCCGGTCAAAATCACTTGATCGCGACTCATACAATTCTGGTGATTGGTTCAACAGGTCTTGCTTTAAGTCTCATTCTCAGATAATTTAAGTCAGACTTTGCACAATCATAATTTAACTGGTAGAATGAGTGATTATGTGATCTTCTCCATGACAATTTTAGTTTTGAGTTACAAGGTGGAACTCTTTTGCAGTCATTTAATTGATTATGTGATCTTCTCCATGACAATATTAGTCTTGAGTTATAATTCAATACTGAATTTCAGGATCGACTTCACCTATAATTCCAACAATTGGGGTGTTGGCCTTCCTCCAAAAGAGAAAAATGAAAAGAGCTGGCCACTGTAAGAACTGATTTATTTCCAAAATCATTTGATCCTATGTATCTATTAGTCAGGTTGACATGTGATGCATAAACCCTTCCAAGTGGTGCATCTCAGGCTCTGTAGAATTATATGGCAATTGATAATATCTGGCTGATTTTTTTGCCAGAATGAAACCAAGATTAGCAGAGCCATCCTTCAAGCCTCAGAAGAGCCACATCCATGCTACTGTAGAAATTTTTTCAGATTTGTTACATATTAGGTACTCTTCACCGCTTTTCCGTCTGAGGACAGCAAATGCTATTCAGGTTAGAGGCACTTTTCACCCATAATCGTTATTTGTTTCTTTATCATTTCCTTATCTTACACCATTTCTACCTTTTATTTAATATCTAGGAACGCTTACATTTCCACAATACTGGGCCTTCATCAGTCCCTGGTCTCATACTAATGAGCATTGAAGATGGTCATGAAGGACTACCAGGGTTATCTCAACTGGATCCAATGTCGGTATACGTACATTTTAATCCTTAAATCTGATGTTGTCAAGATGGAATAAATAATGCATTTATAAACATTTTGGTGCCCAGCTACTCATACATTGTGGTTATCATCAATGCTCGCCCAACTGAGGTGTCATTTACAAGTCTTTCCATTCGTGGTAGGGCCCTTCAATTGCATCCTGTACAGGTAATTGTGTTTTGTGGAGTAAACTCTTGATAGTAGACTGGGAATATGCTCAAATTTGAGCCATCAAGGGGAGCATTTATATTTTCGGGGGGAAAAAATGGTGATGAGTGTCATACTCATTTTTCTCATGATTCAGTATTTTGTTTGATCCTGTGCACATATCTCTTGAAGGGTTGCTGCAGATAGACATCGTTTGCTTTTCTCATGGCTGCTTATTAACCTGGTGCAGGTTAAGTCAAATGATGAAATAGTGAAGAAATCTACTTATGACACAGGCTCCGCATGCTTTACTGTGCCCGCAAGGACGACATCTGTGTTTGTCGAGCCTCGGGGGGTTTGAGTTGCTCTCTGTTGCATGGCTCACTAAGAATAATGTTGGAAAGGCCACGTTTGACCAGTGAATCAGTGATCAATAAGTTCCCCAGCTAATGGATTATGGCTCGTAATTTTTTTTTTTAATCAAACTAGACGACTTGGGGTTTAGGCTGGTATCCTTGAGATGGCAGAGTGGCCAGACCCAATGGCTCTGTGATACACTCATGTGTACCCTGTGGGATATGTTTCGAAGAATTGAATCGAAGAAATACTTGTAGTTATTCAACTGAATTCCCATGAGGATAATGTGAATCTCGTTGAGCTCTTATCGCTCGTAATTTCCTGGCGGATTTGCGAATGCTGCAAACCAATCCATTCGAAAACATTTAACCATCTTTTCTAGACTGTAAGATATAGTGACCACTCCAGAGGAAGTAGAAACTTTCTCTGAGGGGGTTCGAGCAACACTTTTAGAGCTTCAAAATTCTTCAAATCGGGCAAGTCACTGGTTTAGACAATCTAAACTTTCTCCCCTTTTCTTTTAGGTAAATCTATTTGGTTATGTTTCCTGATCTAGTTCCATATTTCCATAATCTTACTTGGTTATATCTATGTGATTATGTTCTATATATTGTAAGTACCTGCAAGAAAGGAGAAGAGTCTGTCGAAACTCAACAAAATATTTCCGACGAACCAGCCATTGTCTCTTATTCAAGCATGGCTTCTGGGTCTCGCGATGCGTTCAACAACCCTCTTCCTTCAACTGAGCTATCAACTGAGGAATTCATTGAACAACTTCACCATTCGTTAGCTACTATTCACAGAACGAATACTCGTGGTATATGTTGTGGGATCCTTATTGTTCCCGAGAATGCTTTTGATGACGGGTTTGTTAATAATCATACCATAACTCGCATGCCCTGCTCACACTATTGTCATACAGATTGCCAGATACGTTTTCCGTTATGCATCTTCTGGTTCTGAATTTTTTGCCTCCGCGAGCGATCAGGACGAAGAAGCTTGACGGATTGGCGCATGCTCATGTTCTATGCTTTTTCCATGATAAATCTTACTTTGGCATATATGTTCCCTTATGTTTCTCGAGCTTTTTGTAGTTTTGTATTTCTTTTCCTGTGGTTTTGCAATATTTTGGTTATATAAGAGATTAGACGATATCAGCTCATTGGAGGCAAACGAAGGAGGGAACAAGTGTCACCTCTGATAATGGTTTGAAGTCCCCCGTGTTTTTATTTTATTTATAAGAATGTTCTGTAAGCTTCTCTAGAATTAGGTTCCTTCAAAGTTTGCTCCGCAACACTCTTTTGATGTTGTTTTGTTGTTCTGGTTCAGAGATGAGTTTGCTTATATATGAAGGTATTGGTGGTCTGGTAAGGAATGTTAAGAGTGTTGTCACTTGAAAGCAAAAGAAACACACTTCAAATAATCATTAGTAAAGTCATAATCTTTCATTAGTCAAGAAAAGAAAATGTCATAACCTTTCAATTTTATGCAACACATGCACACCTTTTTCCACTACCACTTGAGTGTAATGAATCGAAGAAATCATATTCAACACTAGTTTCATATTGAGTTAATTCTTAATTTGGAGAATGACACTAGGTGTTGGGCTGTTATTTTCTTCTCTAAGTACATATTTGCACACTAGTTTCATATTGAAGCACTCAATTTTGGACAATGACTTTGGTATTGTGTAAACCAAAGCAAGTTGATCATACAATGTCAAATTGAAAGGAAAATATTATACATTTAAAAATCTTCTTAATGTTTTTAAATACCAAATTTGTATGTGACCTACTTTGTTTACTATTTAGGTCCCCTAATGGCCGGTGACACCAGCTCTTGCCTCCTCCTGAATTCATTATCATCATTTTAATTACACTACCAGAAAATAGATCTTGGGCGACAAAAAAAAATCGTCGCCCTGTTAAAAAATTTCGTCGCCTAAGTACTTAGGCGACGACATGTCGTCGGCCAAGACGTTGTCGCCAGAAGTGCGTCGGTCAAGACCTTGGGCGACGAAAATTCATTCCGTCGTCGCCTAAGAGTAATTCTTAGGCGACGATACTAATTTCGTCGCCTAAAATATACTTCTCGTCGCTCAAAAATATTCGTCGCCCAAGATTTAACACCTTGGCCGACGAAAATTTTTTTCGTCGCTTAAGATCTTATAACCTTGGGCGACGAAAATAAATATTTCGTCGCCTAAGATCAGTACATCTTAGGCGACGATATTTTTTTTCGTCGCCTAAGATATATTTAAATTTTTTTTTAAAATAATTAAATAATTTTTTTAAATATATAAATAATGTTTTTTTAATTTTTGCTGGAATTTTTTTTTTCGGCATTTCTTTAAATTTTTCTAATACTAAAATTTAATTAAAAATAACACAAATTTATAAATTTATAAATAATTTATTACAAAAATTCTGCCTATGGATCGAGAAACCCGAAATCTAACTCATCATTCCCGTTCGGAGGGTCCTGAGGCTGAGGTGGCGGCTGGTCAGGCTGAGGAGGCTGCTGCTGAGGGTGGGGCCACTGAGGTAATGGTATAGGCGTAGGCATGGGCGGAAACGGCTGTCCGGCCGCATGTGCAGCCATGCAGGCAGTCATCCACTGTCCCATAGCCGCCTGGTTGGCATTGGTGACTTCATTCACCCGCTCCATATGCGCAGCCGTGGAAGCCGCATATGATTCCGCCATCGCCGCCATCTCCCTCGCTCTTTGGGCTTCCAGCTCAGACTCCCTCGCTCTTTGAGCTTCCAGCTCAGACTGTAGACTTGCGAACTGATCCTGTAGCCGACTGGTCTGGCTGTTGCTGCTTGAGGCTCCGACGGCTCCCTTGCGCTGAAATCCTGGCGTCGTCTTCAGGATCCCCTTTCCAGCGTCTTCCATACCCCGGCAGTAGTAGGTGTTGGAACGCTGCGCGAAGGCAGTGGCCATAATCCGCGCCCCAACGGTAGGATCTGAAGTGTCGATCCTGGACATGGCCTCTGACATGTCATCATCTGCCGTGCCCGGCCATGTGTCGTTCACCATGCCTCTCATGACCTCTTGCTCCGCCTCCCTCACCCTCGCCTAATTGGATATATTATAAAAATATATTAATATACATTTAATAAAATGTAATTAAAATTAAAAATTAGAAAATATAAGGAACTTACAAGATCCTCCTCAGAATGAGGATATGCCCTCTGAAAGGTCCCTACATAGGGGTTCTCCTCTGGCCGCTCTCGCCGCACGTCGTCCATGATGGCCGAAAACGGCCTCGAACCGGCACGATGGTTGGTTGTGTTTTGTTGCCGGTTCTCAGCGTTCACCCGGGCGAGGTGCTTCAAAAAAAAATTATCGTTAGTAAATATTTAAAAACATACAATTATAATTAATTCACTAATTAAATATTCAAATTTGTTTACGAATTACCTGTTTGTGAGGGTCGTTGAACTGCGTGACAAGAAGCCACCGCCACTCGTACTCCCGATACTCGAACTCCTTCGGGGTACCCGAACGGTCGCTCCCGTACTTCTTCCAGTGTTCCCGGAGGTCGTGCTTCCACTCCTTGAACCTACATATACAAAAAAAATATTAAATATATTATTAAAAAATAAAATTTAATAAATTATTAAATAGAGGTACCTCTCCCTATGGGCCTTGTCCGCCCAGTCACGTCCCTCCTCGGGAACCACAAACCATTGCTGCATTACCACTTGTTAGTATTTTTTTCAATAATTAAATAATTTATTAGTTAAAAAAATAGTAATTGATCGAGTAAACTCACCGACATCGACTGATGGAGCATCTCCTTCACTCCATCAGGAACCTGGCTCCAGACTCCCTATAACATAGGGAGTCTGGAGCGGATGGTGCCTCCCGCGGCGCGCGTGTACCGGTTTCCCAACGCGGCGTCCACCGGTTTCCCGTTGGAAAACGGGATGGCGATCCGTTCAGCAGACTCGACCGCCCTATCGAGTCCCTTGTTGCTGACGGTGCCTCTCCTGTTCCGCCTTCTCGTTCCGGCGGCTGTGACATTGTGAATCAAATTTAATATTAATAATACATTTTTACAAAAAAAAAAAATTAAAATCGATAAAAAAGTAATAATAAATTACCTGAGGATGAGGCTGAGCCGACGGATTCGTCTTCGTCCGCCTGCTCGGAGACCCTCACGGGATGAAGAGGCGTGGGAAACTCCCTGTAGATATAGGCCTCGTGTGGTGCCACATGCGGGAGCTGCTCCCGAATCGGTCGACCCTCCTCATCGACGCGAGGTATCGCTGGTATCGTCGGAGGAAGGAAGAGGCCGGACGACACCATAGGGACCCCGGATGACCCGCCATCACCGTCGGTCGGGGACGACTGTGTGGGGGCGTCGCTGGGGGATCGCGACCGGCGAAGTATCTCTGTATGACGAGGAGCCGTCGCTGCGGGACCCGACTGCCCAGCAGAACCCGAGCCGCTCGCGCCACCCGTAAGCGCCGCACGTCGGGCCGTCAACTGCCACGGAAACCCGATCGACGGTGATTCCGACGGGTTGTTTGAGGTACCGTCCGAGCCGTCTTAGCTCCTCGCACCCGAATGTTGTCCAGAAGTTCTCCTCATGGCCATCCTGTTTAAAATAACCATAAATTTATTAAAAATATTTTACCGTCTTATAATTAATTTAACAAAAAATAACCATAAATTTCGAAAAATTTATTAACAATAATAGCACAAATAAAAATTAATTCTGGTAATAATAGGATTTATTATATTTTTTATTCACATAACAAATTATTTACATTAATTCGTAATTATTACATCACAAAAATTAATTTACGAATATTTACATCCTTACTCAAAAATAATCCATTATTTTTTACAAAATTTCCACAATATATTTACAATTATAATTTATATTATTTAATTATTTAATGAAAAATTATTTAATCATTTACAATATATTTACAAATTATTTCCACAAATCCTAAACCCTAAACCCTAAACCGTAAACCCTAATATTTTACAATTATCATTTACATCACAATTTACCATAATTTACATCACAATTTACAATTATCACAACAAACACAATTTACAATTATCACAACAACAATTTACAATTATCACAACAACAACAACAACAATTTACATTTACAATTATCACAACAACAACAACAACAATTTGCGAACGTCACAACAACAACAACAATTAAAACCAATTTAGGGTTTTAGGGTTATACCTTAAATTGTGGGTCGGCGTCGGGGTCGGGGTCGGGGTTCCGAATTGGGGTCGGGGTCGAGGTCGGGGTCGGGGTCGGAGAGAGGGAGAGAGAGAGGGCTTCAGGGTTTAGGGTTTGAGAGAGAGAGAGGGCTTGGCGGCTGAAGAAATGATTAGGGTTCCGAATTTTTGCCTTTTATACTGGCGTTCTTGGGCGACGATTCTGCAAAAATCGTCGCCCTGTTTTTTGAAAATCGTCGGCTAAGATACTATACTTGGGCGACGATTTTTAAAAATCGTCGGCTAAGATACTATACTTGGGCGACGATGTTCTTCACTATAAATCTCGTCGCCCAAGATGAAGAAAATCGTCGGCCAAGAGTTCCCCCGACCAAAAAATTCAGAATATCGTGATTTTGGTGATCGGAGAAGAGGAACTGAAAACCCACCGTCAGATATGACCAGCATAACGAATTACGTAGGTGGGAAAAAATTCAGCTCCATCTGACAAAGATAAGGGCTCGATCCGTCCGGTCAATCGTCGCGGTCAAACCCCTAAACGGACGGAAACGGCTATTCGACCCTCCAAATCACGTAATCTGGCCGGACCTTCAACTGAGAATAGTTTCCAATCGATGAGACTTTTACGGGGCTATAAAAATTTGGTAAAAAATAAATACCCGGGATAGGGCTACCACTAGGTAGAAATAAGAGAAATTCGTTGACCGGAACAACCGGCACCGAAATTTTACCGAAATATCTTCATTTTTCACGGGTTGACGTATTTCACAGTTATGGTCATATCTTATTTCACGACTTTTTTGCGTTTGAGGCCTCTACGTATACGTTGTCTTCAAAACGAAACTTAAACTCAACACTTATATAAAAAAGTTATACAACATTAATACATATATCGTGAGTTTGGTGATCGGAAAAGACGAACTGAAAACCGACCGTCAGATATGACCAGCATAACGAATTACGTAGGTGTGAAAAAATTCAGCTCCATCTGACAAAGATAAGGGCTCGATCCGTCCGGTCAATCGGCGCGGTCAAACCCCTAAACGGACGGAAACGGCTATTCGACCCTCCAAATCACGTAATCTGGCCGGACCTTCAACTGAGAATAGTTTCCAATCGACGAGACTTTTACGGGGCTATAAAAATAAAAAACATTTCCTTACAATTTAAATGTGCTTTATTTATTTTAATTATTCGGATTATCTTGGCCGACGAAATTAGGGTAATTCGTCGGCCAAGATAATACTTGGGCGACGATATTTGTTAAATTCGTCGCCCAAGAGTAAAAATAAAAAATCCTGTACAAGGAAATTTAAATGTGTTTTATTTTATTTTAATTATTCGGATTACTCTTGGCCGACGAAAGTAGGGTAATTCGTCGGCCAAGATAATACTTGGGCGACGATATTTGTTAAATTCGTCCCCCAAGAGTAAAAATAAAAAATCAAATACAAGGAAATTTAAATGTGTTTTATTTTATTTTAATTATTCGGATTACACTTGGCCGACGAAATTAGGGTAATTCGTCGGCCAAGATAATACTTGGGCGACGATATTTGTTAAATTCGTCGCCCAAGAGTAAAAATAAAAAATCCTGTACAATGAAATTTAAATGTGCTTTATTTATTTTAGTACAAATATCTTCTTTTAGTACAATCATATTCTGAGTCATCCGATGAGTCTTCTTCGGTATGGAAGGCTCACAAACACGGCCGGAAATCTTTATATTAATTTGGACAACAATTACAAAGCTAAGGCTCAATTATAACTAAGCTAGCTAAGGCTCGTAATCTGAGTCATCCGATGAGTCTTCTTCGGTATCGGAATTAATATCTGGTAATCTATGCCTTAATTCGTCGTCAGAGTCGTCGTCTGTTTCTTCATTTGGATCAACATCAATAAAGGTTGAATCTTCGTCACGAATTCTGAGCACTCGACCATGTTTAACATTATTTTCACGAACAGTAGCTACATCATGAATACCTACTGCGTTCGGCTCCTGATACGCATCAGCCTCTGGCCCTGGAATGGTCACTCCAAGTGTAGCCGCCCGGTAAATGTTTCGAGGATGCACAATGTTCGCTATTTTCCACGCGTCACCCCTGGCAAGGTCATCAAGATAAAACACTTGTTTTACCGATGTGGCAAAAACAAACGGGTCATCTTCGTAGGCGCTTGTAGCAGTGTTGACCGATAAATTGCCGTACTGATCCATCTTCATGCTCTGTGCGCCTGTATCAAACCATCTACACTTGAACAGATGTACTTTCATGCCTTCCGCATAAACCAGTTCGACCACTGAATGGAGAACACCGTAATAGTCAAGGCCATGACCTTTCGCCATCACCCCAGAATTCTGTGTTCTTCGTCTGCTGTCTCTCTCTTCAGATACAAATTTGACGCCATTCACTGTGCAAGTGGGATAAACTCTAGCCCGTTGCGGTTGCATCGCAAGAAGTAATAGTTCGTGCGACCAGTTTGGATTATCATCAGATTTAATCATGTCCATCTGTAACGGATATTGAACTGTAAATATCCGAAAATATATGCAATAGAAAATAATTAGATATATATATATATATTTATATATATAATAGGGAAGATTAAATTACGTACCCAGGTGCGAAAATAACTTGCGAACGTCATGTTGTGGTACTCGAGATCACCGTCAACTTCCGGAAAATTTAGGTGCAACTCTTTCCAATATTTAACTTCTTCACAATTGATTAGTACCCACCAGTGCGCTATGGCTATCTCTTCATCCGACAATGCATACTCGGCGGACAGTTGTGCTCCACCAACTTCGACATCACTGGAAACTATAGAGAGATTGAACCGCGGCGCATGTTCCTCCATGGCTTGCGGAGCACCCAACGACGCTCCTAAATACAACTTCATGTAGGTGACGCATTCATGCGCAATATATGCTTCAGCTATACATCCTTCAGGCGCGGATTTATTAGTGACATAATCTTTGTACTCACCAAGTTGCCTGTAAATATAAGATTGCAAACTATACGTTATGGTTATTGAACATGTACGTACATATATGTATTCTGGAGATGTAAGTGAATAAAACATACCTTTCCATGGGATACATCCAAGTGAAGTGTACCGGACCGGTAAGCAACAATTGCTGGGGAAGATGGATCATCAGGTGAGGCATGATATCGAAAAAATTTGGCGGAAAGATCCTCTCAAATTTACACATGATGTATATGATGTCTGCCTGCATTTCCCAGAGATCGGATTTTCTCACTTCCCTTGTGCATAACTTCATGAAGAATCTTGACAGCGCTACTAACGGCTCCACAACCTGGCCAACCACACATCACAAATTTAATATAAAATCCAACAACGACAGGTTAACCGTAATTTTAACCACAAATTTACCTGACGGTGAAGGAACGGTCGAATGAAAACAGGGAAGAGACGTTGTAGCAGAATATGACAGTCATGACTCTTCAAGCCGTATATCTTATTCTCCCGCAAGTTCACACACCGGGCTATATTTCCTGCAACGCCTGAGGGATACGTCACACAACTCATCCACCTTAAGATCTGGGTCTTCTGATCAGGCTTCACGGTGTAAGGAGCCCAAGACATCTTTTTCTTCCCCTCTTTCAGCCAAAGATGTTTTCTGATTCCCATTTTCTTAAGATCAACGCGTGCCTTAGGACCGTCTTTCGTCTTCCCCTCCAAGTTGAGCACTGTACCTACCACACTGTCGCAGACATTCTTCTCTATGTGCATCACATCTAGGTAGTGCCTGATCAACAGCGTACTCCAGTACGGGAGTTCCCAAAATATGCTCTTATGTGTCCAGAATTTGTACCTGTCTGGTCTTTCAGGTATTCTGGCCACAATATCGGGATGATTGCTGAGCTGCCCAAAATCATACTCATCCAGCACTGCTAAAATCTCTTCCCCCGACCATCTATGCGGCTCCACACCTCTCTCTTTGGTCCCATCAAATGCCCCGGTATCTATCCGCCAGGGGTGATCATGTGGTAGGTAAGCACGGTGACCCATCCGGACTATCTTGTTGCAATGATTGCTGCACCCCTGGGAGCTAAGGCACTCAGGACAAGCCTTGTATCCCCTAACAACGTTGCCAGACAACATCCCACGTGCAGGAAAATCACTGATGGTACCAACAATCATGGCATGCATCTGGAACATCTCATTTTTGTGGGAGTCATAAGTGGGATGACCAACCTCCCAAAGCAATTTACACTCTTCAATCAGCGGTCTCATATACACATCGAGACACTTCCCTGGATAACAACAACAACAACAACCACAACAAATTCAGATAACGACTATATATGACCAACAATATAGAACAAAAACAATAAATGGAGAAAAAATTGAACCAACAGCAATATATACAATATGAAGGGAAAATAGATACCTGGATAACCGGGCCCCGGAATCAACAAGGTCAACATGTTGTATTCCTTCTTCATGCACATCCATGGAGGAAGGTTGTAAGGCACCAAAATGACCGGCCATATACTGTACGAAAGACTCATGGTCCCAAAAGGGTTGAACCCGTCGGATGACAGCCCGAGCCTCACATTCCTCACCTCTGAAGCAAAATGAGGAAACTCCCTGTCTATATGCTTCCACGCCTCCCCGTCAGCAGGGTGTACCATGAGGTCTTCGTCATGCACCTCCCTCACAACGTGCCATCTCATAGCTTCGGCCGTCTTTGAAGACATGTACAACCGCTCCAGCCTATCCCTCAACGGGAAATAGCGAAGTACCTTAACAGGTTTCCTGTTGCCTGCGGGAGTCCGCTTATACCTGTCGGTCCCACATACCGGACAACGATGAAGGCCTTCAAGGTCATTACCGTCTGCATCTTTACCCCAGAATAGAACGCAGTCATATCTGCATGCATGGATCTTGATGTAGGAAAGCCCGAGATCTCTCAAGATACGACGGACCTTATGATGCGTGGTGGGATGGCGATGACCGTCGGGCAGGAGCGAAGCAGCGTACTGTAGATACCTATCAACAGCCGTCACGGTCGATTTTGTGTCAACCTTGATATGCATCACCTCCATCACACACTGAAGAACGGTCTTCTCATGACCTGGGCACAGAGGGGTCTGTTGGAAAGCAATAAGTCTGTTGTACTTGGCTATACCGGCAGTGTTGACACCTCTAGGGACGGCCTGCATCGGCGCCTGCAGAATGTGCTGTCGTTCAGGGCATACACCGCTGTCATGAGGAAACATGTCGTTGATGAAGGCCGTTGTTGGATCGTTGGATGTACTGCCCGTCTCATAAAACTGTCCATGATCATGCGGGCGTGATGAGGTTTCACCGTGATATATCCAACATGTGTAACGTTCCCAGAATCCGTTACTCTTCAGGTGGTCCCATATTGTCCCCAACGGAAATCGATGCATATCACTGCGACACTTACACATCTTGCACGGGCAATAGAACATGCCACTCCCGTCAGCATTGGCCTGCGCATATTGCATAAAATCCCAAACTCCTTCAGCATATTTTCTGTGATATCTTGGAAGAGAAATCCAACTCTTATCCATATCCTGAAAATAACATATATATATATATATCAATATTTAATGAACATATCTTTTATATATATATATATATATTAATGTAATACAACATACTAATTATTAATTATATATATCTAGTTCGAGCGGATTCCGTGGTTTCAGAAGGCAAGTGTCAATGTCACGGAGGGCGAACCCCCTACAGGAACCAGGCAGGACTCGTTTGTGATCACGGAGGTGAACCCCTATCGACCCCTTCACCGAGAAGAGTGGTCAGTTTGTGATCTTGAGATCCAGTTAAACAAACCTGTGAACCATATCTATGACAGAACGGCCCCTTACTCAGCTTGGAACAAACTCTATGCATATATATATATATCATTAATTCAACTCAAATAAAACTGAAAATCAATATATATATATATATATGCATATATATATGTGCATATATATGCATATGTACGTACCTGGGAGTAGCTCCACAAACTATGTATGGACAGATTTCCACAACACCGAACGATTTGAAGAACTAGAGAAATTTATGTTTCAAATTTTCAAAGTTCTCATTCTTCAATATATAGAAGAATCTTGGGCGACGAAATATTTGAGTTTCGTCGCCTAAGAATTAAAAACTCTTGGGCGACGAAATATTTGACTGTCGTCGCCTAAGGATAAAAAACTTAGGCGACGATATAAATATCTTAGGCGACGAAATATTGTTTCGTCGCCCTAGTTTCTATCTTGGCCGACGAAATTTATTTTTAGGCGACGATTTTTTTTTTCGTCGCCTAAGAGGAAACTTAGGCGACGATTTTTTTTCCTTAGGCGACGAAAAAAAAAATAGTCGCCCAGTTTTTTTTGTTTCGTCGCCCAAGACCCATTTTCTGGTAGTGTTAGTCGCACTAGATTGGTTTTGGAAAAAGAACGTGGTTAATGGGACCTCCAAATTTGCTTATTATACCTCTTATTCTCTATACACCTCTTTTTTACTTTTCAATGTAACTATTTTCTCACTAGACCTCATTTCAAATTCCTAACATAACCTTAGTTATTTATTGACATATATTTTAATCAATTAATTACCTCTTATTTAATCAATAGATCTTTTTTTTTCCTTTTTTGTTTGTCAACATCTATTTTCTCTACCTTCATTTTTTGATTATTTTTTTCATGCAAGAAAATGTTTTATCATAAACTACTCTATATATCTTTTTAATTGTTTTTCTCTTTTGTACATGTTATTTTTTTCTCCATTTTTGTTCCTTATAATAAATTATTTGAATAAATATATATTTTCTATAATCGATAGATATTTAATTTTTTTTTGTAAAAATATTTATGCATCTTGTAAGTATATGCGTTCAACATGTATGATAATACAAAATTGTATGTCACATGATCGATATTGATTTTTTTTTTTAGCTCTTATAAACTATATATATGCTTTAATAAAAAAAATTAGAAAACAAAAATATATAAGAAAAATAATAAAGAATTGAATCAATTATTATTGAATTAGAAAGAAAATAAATACAATATTTCTTTTTATATAATTATTGTCCTTAATAGTCATTGTGTATAAGGATGTATATGTTATTTGATAATTCAAAATAAAGTGAGATCTAGTGAACAAATTTGGAGGTCTCAATAGCCGCACTTTTGAAAAAATTATACTTGAGTTCATAATAGTCAGCGCAGCCCAAAAGGGAAGGAAATTTTCACTTAGAACTTTCAAGTCTACCATGAGACTATTGGAGCAAAGTGCCAAGAACATTGTGTTATGAAACTTATATATCATACGTGACATATCTCAGATTGATACTCAAACATTACACTAGATGATTTCGGCACAATTCATTATGCAAAATAACATAAAGAAATGATCGATTTCTCATTACATGAATAATCGTTCCATAGAATTCTCTTCTCTAAATCAAGTTTCCTTTTCTTTTCCCCCTGATATGCCAATGTCTATAATTTACGCTCTCGGAAATTTGTTTTGGTATTTGGAAGTCCAAAATACAATGGAGTGTATATAATACCTACGAATACATGCTCTATGTGCATGTACATCCAACTAAGTATGAGCATACGGATGGTTGTTGTATCGTGCAAGAGACACAATTACAAGGTAGCAAGACTGTCTTGTCTTGTTTGTCATGTAGAGGGGGAGAGGGGAAGGATGTCTTTTTTGCATTAACTAATTAGTCATTAGTGTAGCAATAAGCATGCTTGGGACTTGTAGTAGTGACCTCACTTAGAATTAAAACATACATATTTATATTAGATCTACTTGCTCTCACCTCGATCTGGATGTATTGGTCGACAGATCGAACCAATATACAATTGGTTACATCGATCATGGGTTTCTTACTTGTGCTTTCTACTGCCCTAAACCCTAAATCGTACACTCTTTCGTACTCGTGCTGTACGTGACTTTTGCAGATCGATGAACCTTCCTCCTAGCCTGGACTCGATCAAACTGTGATACTATATCAGAAAAAAACTACTCGATCTCAATCAAGTTTACCGATGCATGTAAGGTTTTGACGTCAAAAATTAGTATATAACCGCACGTTTATATTGGTTTTAAGTGAACCTCGAGGATCTGAATCCTCTATAGATCTATATGCATTCATTCTGTTTATACATTTAAGTGTTTCTGGTGTCTTGGGTCGTTTAGTTACAACAGACACCTGTTCCATTGAGTGGCTCTGAAGCTACAAAACCACCATCTCAGAGAGAGATGGGATGACTTGTGAAGTAGTACTACAGATGGATATGGTATAATACTGGCATCGGAAAAGTGGGAAATATTAATTCATTCAGAGGCATAGTTGCTGAGCACTGGTTAGCAAGCAATTTCCTAGTCCAAGCTAGCTAGCAACATAAATCTGATATTGTATGTTGCCGCAGTATATGTATATAGTTTTATTATATGGTTGTCTACGTGTCTTGTCTTGTACAGTGTATGCTACTTAGAGAAAGTCATGGAGAGGTAGCCATGATCACAAGTGATCCTTTGCTTCTCCAAACTAAGCTAAGCTAAGTTAAATTAGCCTAATAAGGCTGCTTTTGTTTGGATCCTTTATATACGTGCCGCACACAACCCATGCACTAGCTAGCTCGGCTGTACATATTCTTTTCTACCCCAATAATTCTTCTTCTTATTCTTCTTCCTCAATCCAAGTATGATTGGTGACTGTATTGGTGCTAAATGACGACAATCAATTTAACCTTGCATCATGCTATGTTTATATGAATAATCATGAAAATCAGCATTTTAATTGGAAATTGTAAGATAACTAAACCAAAATTAAAAGATTAGAGATGAAGATATCCCTAAAAATGGTTTTTGAAGGTACATCAATTTAAAAAAAAAAAAACCAACCTAAAAACTTAGAACGTACATTTTAAAACTTTTCTTGCATCTTTAGTTACTAGTATTATGAACGCTCTGCAAGTACGTAATGATCATTAATTTCCTGAAAACACTCTATTATTAAGTACTAACAATCGATTTTCTACATAATGATGTTTTAAATTTTTTCTTGGAACTACGGTGTATAATTGACAAAGAAAATTTAGATTCTTGCATATTTTTGGATATCAACAGATCGATCACTACACAAGTAAGTAGTCTTCCACTAAGCAAAGATCTTCATCCCAAAGATAAGGTATCCATTAATTTGCTAAACAATAACCCATGACTTCACTTTAACACTACATCTTCTGTTTAACTTCTTCTAATTGAAAATGAGTAGTTGCTTCGATTCTGTTCTGTGCTTGATGATATTTTATTTGCAGCCATAATAATTGCCTCAGTTTCATCATTTGGATGTGAACCTCAATGATTAGCTTGTACATAGAAAATCACTACCACACTCTAAATTATTTGGTAATCATGTAACTTGCTACTGGGTAGAGACTAATTAAGTATTAATTTGGGGTAATGACTGGCTTATATTATATGATTAAGAGACTAGAGATGTCTCATAATTTAAAAACATACATGTTTATACAGATATGGCTTGTGATTAGGTCAACACTACACATGATACTGATCACTGATTAAGACAAATTAATAGTGTGCATAATGCACATTATGAAACACTGATCACAAAGATACTTATCCAACTTACTACGTCGTTTTAAAATTATTAGAGGGAAAACGATCTGATCTTTCAAAATTATAAATGTGAATAAGTCATGCTGATATTTTGCATATATAAATTCACATATTAGTGTATCTTCTTTTTTCTTCTTTCACATTTTGGGTTGGCATATGGAGGGCATTTTAAGATGACCAGACATCCAACTTGCACATGGTGGCCTGAATAAATATGTAGAAGAACTTTGAAACAGAAAGAAAAGGATATTCAAGAAAATAAGCAAGTATCTAATCGTTTTTGTTTTTGTGGGTTTTCTTAATTAATGAGATGAAAGCTTTGGAAACAATCTAATAGCCACCCCAAAAGTAAATGATTGAAGATGGAATGGGTGCTCATTGTAGCTTATATCCTGGGTTTAATTAAAAAATTTAAGAACACAAATAGCTTAGATAGATCCAGCTTTTTTCCGAGCCTTAAACCCTAAACTCTAAATCCTGACGCTGATTTTTCTTTCGAAATGTTAACTACGCGTGATCGATTTACATGTTTGAGAATGCATGTAATTATGAGTCAATGACTTGCGAACTTTTCCAACTGTTTGCAACAGTTTAATTGTTTATTCGACACCAGAAGCTCCAAAAAGGCAGCACTTTGATGGACATAAACCTCTCGTATATGGTCGCAAATGTGACTTGTAACATAGGTTACGGCCTTTTCTTCTAAAATGGTAATTGTAAAATGTTCATGTCGATCTGGTGTTTGTGATGTGACGACCAATAAATGATTAGTATCACCTTGTGCATAATTAGTAGTGATTGAGTTGTACGTATGACTTAGAAATCTGTGAACTAATACAGATCTACATGAGCCATGAATTTAGACGCTACGGATTCAGATAACTTAGTGGGTTGTAATTCCAGGCATTCCTGAAAGAGGAGTAAAATCGATCACTGGTAAATGCTAAGTTTGGCCCCCGATATTACACCCAACAAAGAAAGACACACAAAGAATTCCTATGTTCATGCAGGCATGACGTACAATACTTAACAAGTAATGTGATCGTATACGTACATACGAAAATAATATAATAGGATCTATGGATACAAAAATGAAATGGGGAGAGAGAGAGAGAGGAGAAGTGGGAGTGGGAGTGGGGGGAGCACAGCGGATTCCGTTTAATCATCTCCATCAATCATGTTCTGATATTCATAAACTCACACACAATGCAAATCGTTGAGGCAAAGTAATGGGGGCTTGCTATTTAGTTGCCTCTTTGCGTTTGCTTGCTTCCCTAGCTTGAACACACTTTGTAAATTCCACTTCTCTATCTCTGGGTTTTTTCTGTAATACTAAAATAGTATGTATAGTTGTATACACATCTACATGTGTATCTGCAGCCTGTAAGTTTGGAGTCTCTCTTCGATAGAACGTCTTCGATCACTAGGTGTTGTTGGACCATAGCTGTATAACTCACGCGCCTTCCATACTAATTAACTTCCACAAGGACCACAACCAAAGAAAATATTGCCACCAAGAAATGAAAAATCATGTAATTAAATTAGATTTTCTTTTCTGAAGGGATCCGGAAATGCCATATTAATAGTATTACAGAGACCTATAGAAAACAGTCGAAACCCTCATTACAGGCATCACAATCCAGATTTTCTGTGGTCTTGAATTATGGTGGCCGCTGCAGACTGGTTAGTGACGTCACCTTGTAGGTTAGGGTTTACTATATTTTGTTGGATCAGACTTTGTTAATTTGTCCGATCGCACTCGTAACTATGGTTTTAGCAAACTTATTTGAAGAATTTTTATTTTTTGAGATGTGTGTGTTTCAATAGTAAATATGACGTCACTCAATATAATACAGTTTTTTAATTTTACATAAAAGTTGCTTCATTCGGCCAATACTAACATCTCTTTTATACGAAAAGAAAAATACACTTTTGAAATAGTTGGTAAGTGATTTCAAAAGTCGTATTCGCTTACAACTTAATCCACAAGTTGAGCCACTTCTATTAATTCGTAGTTTATTACAAGCTTGACTTAGTAGCTGGTTTGTTGGACAAGTACGTCACAAGTTGATGATATTGTTGGAGCAGTGAAGAGATGGAGTAGCACGAGTACTGTGCAACAACAAGAATATTGTAGAGAAATATGGAAAGTGGGGTGCAAGCGCTAACACAATTGTATGGTTTTGCAAGTGTGGGCTGGCAAAAGTGAAAAAAATAATGGATTGAAAGAAAGAGAGCATGAAACGGAGTTTGCGTTTAACAACCTCTTCTTCTTCTCTGGCTTTACACTCTCCCATCTGTATGGTTTTGCAACCCTTCTGTTATATCTGGTTGTTTTTGGCTATCCCTAAAGCATTTACTAAAACTCTCACTCTCTAAAATTACAACAACTTCTTGTTTTTAATATTAATATGTATATAAATACCTTGAAAGCTCAACAAAGATTGGGGGACTAAAATTCACAGTTACTGTTGTGTGTATTGGGTGGCCTTGTGAAGATGACTCCATAATTGTTCACTATATATATTAATGCAATAAAAACCACTAAAACCAGTCTCTTCCTCTTCCTCCAACCCTCCCTTCTTTCTCTTGCTTCCTCCCAAACCCAATATTTTCTCCCTCTGTCTATTAAGCACTTCCAAGGCTCAACAGGTCGAGGAGAAGAGGGAACAACCAAACATGGAAGAAGCAGCAGATCATCAACACGATCATCAAGAGGAAGAAGTCATCATAGGCTGCAAGGAAGAACAACACAACACCACCACCAGCACCAACAACAACATTATTATCAAGGGCAAGCGTACAAAACGCTTAAGGCCTCAATCTCCGATCCCTTTCGCTATCCCGACAAACTCGTCCACCGCGGAGGGCGGCGGGGGAGTTGGAGGTGGTGAGTGTAACAACAACACTACCAACTCGTCCCCCACCACCTCCTCCGCGGAGGATAGCACCGAGGAAGAGGAGGACATGGCTAATTGCTTGATCCTCTTGGCACAAGGCCATTCCCGAGCTCCTTCCTCGTCCCTCAAGCAGCAACAACCTCATCACAACGCAACTACCACAACGACAAGTCGGAGATTTATGGAAGCAACACCCCTCGCCGCTGCTGTGGGGCCTTCCAAGGTGGTGGCGGCAGCTGCCGGCGGGTATTATGTGTACGAATGCAAGACGTGTAACCGGACTTTCCCTTCTTTCCAAGCATTGGGTGGCCACCGGGCGAGTCACAAGAAGCCGAAAGCAGCCATTAACGTGGATGACAAGAAGCATTTTGGAATTGGGCTGCAGTTACAATTGGATGAAGAAGACACACAGTTATTCAAAAACATGAACAACACGTCCTCCTCATCCCCACTTTCTCTTCATTTGAGTAACAGGGGGCTGGTCTTGAGTAGTACTAACAACAATAAGTCTAAGGTTCATCAGTGCTCCATTTGTGGGGCGGAGTTTACCTCCGGCCAGGCCTTGGGAGGCCACATGAGGCGCCACCGGGCGCCGATTGGAGGACCAGCTGCCAACACAACGCTGGCGTTGACAGCTGCTCCTCCAACAACAGTTCCTTTAGCCTTGGAAGCTCCGCAACCTCAACAACACCAACAGTACCACCACCACCACCACCACCAACAACAACAGCCCTTAAAGAAGCAAAGAAGCATGCTGTCTTTGGATTTGGATCTCAACCTCCCAGCACCCGAAGACGATCGTCATCATCGTGATCAATCCAAATTTGTGTTTACACCCAAACAACAGCAGCAGCAACAACAGCAGCAGCCTCAGCAGCAACAGCAACAAGAAAGGTTAAGAATTTTGGTGGATTGTCATTACTAAACGAAAGGTTAAAAAAAAATATATATATACTTCCTTCCCACGGTTTGGTCAACTTGATCTGAATTACCAATTTTTTTTTTTTCACTTTTACTTATGATTCTTTGGATTCTTTTGATTCAACTTGAACAATATATCAAATATATGGACTTCGATTCTTTGCTAAGTCAGTGTAAGCTCTTTTTACAGTTATATACACTCTTTTTTTTTTTTTTTTTTATGTGGGAGAATTGTGTCTGATGATTTTGATCTACAAGATATGTCGTAATGATAAGGGTTTTTTCCTCAGATTTCCAATTGGGTTTTCTTGTTGGTCGTTTTCTAGTGGGAGAAATGTGAGAGAAACACTTGGGGAGTGCTTTAGCTAGAGCTAGGTTGTCACCACCACCGTTACAATCTCACAACCAATTTTAGTGAGGGTGTGAGTTTCATTGTTTCATTTACAATAAAGCCTGCTGCCATTGATGTAAGTGACAAGAATAGAAAAAAAAAGTGTTGAAAGCCACTGAGTCACTGCAATTCCCACATGAAATCCACCTATTGTCCTTTCCATCTTTATACCATCTACGAATATGTGCTACTAAAAAAATGTGTCTAGTTGCCTATATTTGTCACTTTCTTTGCTTGGTCACCTCTTGTTAGTTACTACCCCACTGTGTATACACCTAAGCAATGTATGGTGTGATCCCCTGCTTCATGACCCACAAACCTTAAAGTACTCATCAGTCCGAGGATGTTGAACTTGGGAACTGAAAGAGTTCAGTTTCACTTTAAAATTGGACAACAAGAACAAGTTGTTAATTTACTGATTCTTTGTGTTGGTGATCGAAACTACACTAGTCAGTATTTGATCCGAAGTGTTATTTGTAATCCAAATTATTAGCATATTGCCCATGTAATATTGTATTAGGACTAGAATTATTAGAAGATGACTGAATTACATGTATGAATTTTGTGTTGTATTGTTGATCTTTAAATATGAGTGAATTTGTTTTTATTTGTGGTATGATATATAGGTAAGTTCGACAATCCATGTAAAATGAGTGGCTCATGTCTAATGCACATTCGACAGTTCAAGATTTATTTTGCTTATGGTAGAGAGTGGACTACAGAATTAGATACACCAAAGTTGGCCTAATTTATAGAATTTGTGGTGCTTATGATGGCTGCGAGCACGTGTAAGCACAAAGTTGGCGATAATAACCATCCAATTCAAGACAGGATTAAAGAGGACAACTAATTAGCCTTGTACAATTGGTATCATATGGCATTGTTAGATAAGCATCATTAGCTGTTCTGTGTAAGTAAGAGTTGGTCTATGTCTAACTCACAAATCATAGATAAAGAGGGTTTTTGCTAATTTGGGGTCAATTTTTGAGCTTAATTAGATTGGCAGGTTATTCTTGTGGATGAATGTGCAAACGAGGGGTGTGAGGTATACCGTATATGCTTCACTTAACTTATTGTTTTAACTTTTCAACGTAATGTTTTATCGGAAAAAATGCACATCGGTGTTTTGAATCATCTTTCAAACTTAAAGTACACTCTCTAAGGCTATTTATAATGGGATATCGATTCAAAGGTCTTTTGAGACTTTGACTAATGTAGGTAGATTTGATGAAGCAGATAACACTCTGATAGCTATGAGAAATGCGGGATTTGAGCCATACACCATTATACTGTCATTACATATAGCCAAGTGCAAGGCCAAGAAACTCGGAGAAGCCTGTAAACTGGTGGATGATATATGGAAGAAAATGGATATGTATGTACGTTCCTGATATAAAGACTTGGACGATTTTGATTCAAGGCCGTTGTGCTGCTAATGAAGTTGACAAGGCGCTGATTTGTTTTGCAAAGATGATGGAAAGAGATCGAATGTGAAGCGGATCTTCTAAATGGATTCATTAAGCAGACAAATGTAGATGGTGCACAAGAACTGCTGATTGAAATGTTGAATACAGAAGGAGCTACTAGGAGCTAGAAAGCTCTAGGAGCCGAGGAAGCTAGCAATGGAGCTTCTTCGCTTGATGAAGAAGCAGGGCGGACCCTTTTGTCGGATACATATCAAAGTTTGGTTATGTGGTCTGTAGAGAACGCTTCAGAATTTTTCAAGGCGTTGTCCCATCCTCTGCATCTTATGTCCATGTTTTCCAATCATTCTTTAAGAAGGTAGACACTCTAAAGCCAAGGAATCACTCTATAAATGGTCAAGTTCGAAAACTTTTTGGTGCCACAGAAAGAACCAAGACTACTGTTATTGCTTCAAGTTTGTACCAATAGCTGCATTAGAAAATTTGTGATTTATCGAAACAAGTAAAACTGCTGCTACTGCTTAAAATTTGAACCAATAGTTGCGTGAGATCTCGAATGGAATTGAAGCTAATTCATGGAAACAATTGGAGATCAGCCTCTCCCTCTTGTTTCTTTCCGATTGTTAAGCTCAATTTTTTTGGTATTTTTTCCCCAAGTACAAGAAAAGAATAGGGTATCATGCATGTGTGTTCAGGGAGAGATATTCATTTTGATTTGTAGCGTCGATTATAGCAGAGCGTGGGAACTGGTCCACGAAGATCAAAGGATGGGTCAAGTGTTGTGGGCTCTTCAATCACTACGTGAGGTGCTATGCTCAATTCCTGGTGAAACAAGCGGCCAAGGAAGTGGTTTAGAGGAGGTGAAAAATCGTGTTGGCGGTCTGATGGTGCAACAAAAGTAAGCGCTGGTTTGAATGGTGGATGATGCAATTAGGATTTCAAATCCTAGCGCTGAGAAAGGGAAGATGTTTACGTCAACAGCTTCTCAACCTATAGTTGGGATTAAGACTAAGCATTCTCGATCTGTTCGCAAAAACAAGGTTCCCTAGGGTTTTGTTTTCGGGTTTCTTCTCTCCATCTGACGGCTCGTCCAATGGCTTCACCGTCAGACCAGACTTGCTCGTGACCTTCGGGTGGTGGTGCTAGGTCGGTTGGTGGTGGTGGAAGGAGAGGCCAGATATGGAAGAAGGGCAGTTCGATTGAAGCAAAGATGATGTGTCTGAGCGCGGCATGACTTTCCGATCTGATGTCAGGACGTCGAAGAGAAGCAGGTGAGGAGGACTGAGTGGTGATCTGGAGCGGCGGATTGTAATGGCGTCAGGATGCAGTGGCGACGGTAGCGGTTTGGATCTGCTCGGATTGTTTTCCTGATCTAGATTGATTGTCAACGTTGCAGCTCTTATCGCAAATCTTGGCAGCATGGTGGCGGCTCTTGTGCCTGGGAAACGATTGACGGTGCTTCTCTGGTGGCGACAGGTGTCGGTCATGGAGCGGCGGCTTGCTCAGCGGCAGCGCGTGGCTTCTAGGGTTGTTTTCTAAAGTGATCTGGTCCTTAAGGCCCACTTGGTTATGAGATGGGCCTGGGTTCTTTTATGGCCCGTGTCGGTTTTCTTTTTTTATTCTGTTTTCTGTTTAGGTTTTGTTTTTGGTTGGTTTTAGTTGTCTCTCCTTAGGATACAATTAGCTTTAGGTCGTTTATATACTAAACCCTAAACCCTGTATACTAAGCCCAACAGGAAACCATAACCCAGCATAACAGGGTTTCTTGGGCCTCCGAATAGCTGGTACTCCCAGATGGCTGGTACCCCGGATGGCTGATTCAAGACATATATTAACACGTCCCATGCACGCGGATCAGAAGCTTTGTCCACTTTTGAGGATATGGTGAGAGCTGGTGTTCAACCTGATCATATAACATTCACGGGATTGTTATCGGGATGCAGTCATTCGGGGCTTGTTGATGTAGGCTTAAAGTACTTTGATGGTATGAAGAGGGAATACTCTGTTGAACCAAGAGTCGAACATTATGTTGTGTTGTTGATCTATTGGGTCGTGCAGGAAGATTGATGGAAGCAATGGACGTTGTAGATAAAATGCCAATGCAAGCAGGGCCAAGCATTTGGGGCGCACTGTTATCAGCTTGTCGAAACCACCCAAACTTGGAAATTGCTGAAACTGCAGCCAGAAATCTCTTCATTTTAGAACCAGACAACAGTGGCAATTATGTCGTGCTATCTAATATATATGCTGAAGCTGGCATGTGGACGGAGGTGGACAAATTGAGAATTCTATTAAAATCTCAAGGGATGAAGAAGAGCCCTGGATGCAGTTGGATAGAGGTCAATGGGAAAGCCCATCTGTTTCTTGGTGGAGATACATCTCATCCTCAAGCAAAAGAAGTTTACATGTTACTGGGAGTTACCGAAAAAACTGAAGGCGGCTGGTTATGTACCTGACACTAGGTTTTCTTTGCATGATGTTAGTGAAGAGGAGAAAGAACATAACCTTACAACCCACAGTGAAAAGCTTGCCATTGCCTTTGGACTTCTTAACACTGCTCCTGGAGTGGTTCTTCGTGTGACAAAGAACCTTAGAATTTGTGGAGATTGTCATACAGCCACCAAGTTCATATCTATGATCTATGGGAGGGAGATTATCGTAAGAGATGTGAATCGATTCCATCATTTTAAAGATGGGCACTGTTCCTGTGGAGATTATTGGTAACAGAAAGGAGCTTGGTTTCACATTAATCAGAATGCGTGAGATGTTTGAAAGATGCCATCAACCGCATTCAGATGGATATATACCAAAATCCCTCGCAAGAGTACCCATGTTGCCAAAGGAAGAACTAGAGCAAGATTCTAAGCTGTACAAAGTGACATCGGACTGCTACAAGCTGAACATTCTTGCTACGGAATTGGAAGACATTCATGAACCTTTAGCTGACCTAAACCATGGTTTAATCAACAGAAAGGGCGCTCTTCGTTGATGGTATTTCTTACTGACATCCCAGAAATCCTCAAGACCATGATTTTTATCTAATTTGAGGTGGTGGTGGCACTGTGGCAGTATTCTAGTTGATTCAGTTCAAGTGACATAACCACTTTGTTTTGCCGAAAGTATATGATTCTTGATGGGTAGGAATGACAGAAGAATGCTCAAGACTTTGCAGGACGTGGAGCCGTAAAGTATAACTCCAGTGAGCTGAGGTTAGAATCTACTCATTTTCAGTGCCTTACTTTGATACTCATCAGCAACAGAATCTGGAAAAGAATGAATATATTAGTACTTATACAAAAAGGATGCAAAATTCAACTCTTCATGTTCAGATATTAAACTATTTTCTGTATGTTTGCGGTTTCTGTACATCTTAAGAAATTTACAGACATTTGGGGATACAGAAGCATTATTCTCTAACAAACTCTAAATCTTTGAAACACCCTAAGCAATCTCGAAACCCTTGACATCTGCAGAGTACAGTAACCCAGCTAGAAACAAACCCCAAAAAATTGTCATGGAAGTGATGACCAAGATTTAGGAGAGATTTTTGATGATGATAGTCCACCTAAATTCCCTTTACACCAGTTTTGTACTGGCATGATCTAATGTTTTCTATTGAGTGCAACAAGTGCCGCTACAAGGCATCTGGTCTTGGTCTAGTTGTTTCTGCTTCAAAATTTGTCTCTTCAGGTCCACAGATCCACTTTCCATTAAACTTGGTACCTCCAGCATCTGCAAAACCAACAAATCAGTTAGAACTTATAAAATTGGTGATGCGTAGATAGAAGCCTTGAAACATGTTAGAGGTCTTTAATGTGAGATCGATACCTTCAATGTAAGATCTTTAAAGCACTGCTGAACATTTTCTTTCGTTTTAGCGCTACATTCAAGAAACAAACATTTGTGCTCCTGTGCAAGTGCCATCCCTTCTTCTCTGGTTACAACCCTCTCTTTATCCTGCAAAGTTTTACACAACACAATCAAATCTGAGTACTTAGCAGGCACGTATCTCCGTATTCTTGTATATGTGGGCACACAGATAGCAGAACCAAACTTACTCTGTCAACTTTGTTCCCGACTAGAATTTTGATGCATTCTTGATTGGTGGAGTACCGGTCGACTTCCTTTGCCCATAGATTTGATAAATTTGTAAAGGTTTCTCGCTGTGTTACATCATACACTGAGATTGAAATCAAAATGAGAAATCAGTCCAATCATGATTTTTATCAATGTCCAACTCAAGTACTCAACTAATGAACAGAAACAAAAATTTAGGTACCTTCCACGGCTGAACACATTTTTATAAACATGTGATGACTATAGACAGGTCGAGAATAAATTATTGTTTAGAATGCAGAATGAAATGTTTATATGAATGCGACGACATACCGAGAATGATTCCATGTGCACCTCTGTAGTAAGAGCTTATTAGTGTTCCAAACCTCTCCTGTCCAGCTGTGGGCAAAAACAACACAAAACACTCACAAACCAATTCCATTGAAATGGCGAATGAAGAAACTCAAAATCCATTGGATATATACCTGTGTCCCAAATTGTTAGCTTCAATCTCTTCCCATCAACTGAAAGCTGTTTGATCTTGAAATCCACACCTTGAAAAGTGAAACGGTTGTAACAGAAGATCAGCACCAACAATCATAACAATCAGAGAACTCAAAGAAAGCCTAATGTTTAGAACTTCTCCTTCAAGTTCATCATTACGATATGCAATTGTACCTCTCAAAAAAAAAATGCAATTGTATAGAACACACCGCTCATAATTCATAATCTTGGAGTTCTAATTGTGTTCCTTCTAATTTGGTCCCTTCCATCTAGTGGTCATTGCTTATAAGACTCTTAACATACAAAGCCAACAAAGAAACAGAAAGAAAATCAATGCATGCCACCATTGGAGTTCACAAAGTTTGCAACATGACAAACAGTACACCAGTATTTCACAAGAGCTAGAACCCAAATAAGTACTTGAAAATGTGACCATAGTCATTAATTTCAAAGAGAACATGAAAGAGCTAAAACATATGGGGGATGAAAAGGTTTTGATGATGGTAGTACCAATTGTAGGAGAAAGGTCATGAACAAAGTCGGAGATGAAACTCAAAAGAAGACTGCTCTTTCCAACACCAGAATCACCAGCCAGCAAAATCTTGAATGAGTAATCATAATTTCTTGGTGAACCCTTCATTATTGGCCTTGATGATGTTCTACACCTCTCTCTCTATATATATGTGTGTATCTTCTTCTTCTAGTACTGATATTTCTCTGATTCTGATATTCTTATCAAACATAAAAGTGCTGAAACAACATAGAGAGATAGAGAGAGTCTCAGAATGGGAAATGGGAAATTTCCTGAGGTACTAAGACAGGTGGTATTGGCGGGTAGCTTATACGTGTACTCTGTATATGAGAGAGAGAGAGAGAGAGAGAGAGAGAGAGAGCGCTCTTAAATATACAAGTGTAATATGTGAATAGTTCTGTTTAGTTACGAATGATTTGCAGTCCTATAATTTGTGCAAATGGTTTTATGCAGGTTTTATGTTCATGAGGACAAAGGTCCTCTTTCCTTGAACGGCTTTTGGAAGCTTTCTTAGTCTTTACGCCGGATTTTTTTGGCAGCTAATACTTGTCTCCTTATGAGTGTCACACACTATATAACACACTAAGCCTAAAGGGCTTCACATTTTGTGTACCTACAAGACCTGTGAAATACTAATAGGGAGGAGGGAATAGGTTTCTCACGGAAATGATGGTGAAACGTGAGGAATACCTTCGGCAACAAGAATCGAAAAACTTCACCGCTTGTTTACCTAGTGAGTATGAAACTAAGAACTACAGCAATTCATGAGCTTCGATAAGAAAAAAAAAGGTTAGATACTTGTGTTTGATTCATAGATTTTGATGTTTAATTTTTCTTAGCAAGGACGCAGAGTTGGGAAGTCACTGTAGTATGTGTAATACCGAGTTTGTTTTCGATTACTCTGTGTAACACACCAAAGTTTCAAACGATTTGGGGACAGAAATTAGACGATGATACAAAGATCAAGTATGATGAGCCGGCCTTTCAGTTCACCTAAAAACGAAAGATGATGTCAAAAATGGATTAACAGAGGGTTGTGTTGGACAAGGCCAGAGATGAACAAGTGTTCACCATGCAAGGAGCACGCAACCACACCTTTGCTACGTACCCCTAATTCTATTCTATCATATACTATGAAATTGTGACATGATTATATTTCTGAATTATTTGATTGCAAAGTTGATCCCTCAAATTGTGGGGATTGAGATGATTGGATCCCAGAATCCCCATCACCGTGGCAGAGTTAGACCAACAACCATAATCCTAATCTCCTTTCTACATCAGCATCAAAGTTTTGTTGATCTCCAAGGAAGAGAGTTTTTCGTTATATATCTTAACATAAATGCTTGTTAGCAACAAGCGCCCATGGCCTAATGGATAAGGCGTCTGACTTCTAATCAGGCGATTGTGGGTTCGAGTCCCACTGGGCGTGCGTCATGTTTTGTGATTTTTTTTTTTTTTGCATTTTTACTAGTTCATCTTTTGTTGAATACTGTACATGAAAGAAAAGCATGGGTCGTTTTTTTTTTTCTTGTTCCAAGACTGAAAGAGTTTCGAACCATGAAAGCATTTTCCTGAAACTAACAATTTCTATTCGAAGGGGTCTTTGAACAATTTGAGCTTCTGTTGAACCGAAATTGCTTAACCAATGTAAAAGCTCCAATTCAGATTAACCTAGCACACGAAATGTACATATACAGCTGACAACTTCACCCAGGAAAAATGTATCATCTAAAACAGGGTACCCAGGAAGCATTAAACCGTCCTCAGTCTACACTAGTGTATCACAACTTTGCACAACAGTCCTCTGTTAAAAATTAGTGTCTTCCCACTACTAATGCTTCTTGCTTGCAACAACCACCAGGTCAAGTGGCTCGGCAAAACGCAACTCAGCAGGGCCAGGGCCCAAAATCCCTTTTTGCTCGCTGATCTTCCCTAGGCCGGGAAGAGGAGGCGGCTCTACTGCACTCTTTTCATCATCTCTCCATAGGGTTCCTTGCCATTCTTTCTACAATGTCGAAAGCAAATGCATTCAATAGTGAAATCACATAAAGCCAAACCATAATGGTCATAAGACTTATAACCCATAAAAGATGATTGTGAGATTAAAATTGTGACATTGCCCAATTTCAGTGTATTCTTCACAAATTTCAAAATACTAACCTCATCAATAATGTGTGGGGCATCCTGCACTGGTGTCATAATTGGAGGAGCAATATCAGGGTCTGGCTTGTGAAATATAAATGTGGTATAGAGACCTGCAACAGAAACAAACAAATGAGGGATTATAAGCCGAAGTGCAGCCAGGCAGATTGCAATAGGACGATAAGGTAGACAGAATGAATGCAGTACCTAACACATCGTATGATCGAGGAAGAAGTCTGCCTCTAGGATCAGCAAGGTTTGGACCAAAATTCATTAGCATGCCTGTAAAGTGTGCTCTAAAGCAGACAAAATACCCAAAATAACAGAAAATTTAGAAGTCAGCAGTGATACTTTGAAATAGCTTTATTCACTATACAGAAAGTTATATTATTGTGTTGAATTTAAGAGAACTAGTATTCGAACCTGTTGTCATCATAAAATTCAGTTAGATTTTGAATCTCCACGTACTCGAGACCAGCTTCTCTGGCTAACCTGAATATCAGAAAACAAAAGTGATCTTTGGGAAATCAACACCTAAGGCAATATCAGTACAGCGAAGCAAATGAAGACTGTCTCACATAGCCAAAGAGTTGATACATGGCATTATGACAACTGTAATCCAGAGTTCCGAAAGATGTGATATTTAGAATACATAATTGATATTCCAAAGTAAAATCTAAAGTTGAATTTCCAATTACTTAAGAGTCAAGATTAGATTTGATCACTTTCAAACAAATATGAGTCAGCCATCTTAAACCAAGGACCATTAATCAACTCAAGCCATGGACATAGATAAACTTCAGAAATGCTAGATTGTAATACGTATGTCACAGTAAACAAAGGAATACCCTACAATTAGAATCAAGCTTTGTAAGCAAGAAATAAATAATACCTAATGAAGCTAGGGAAATGAACCAAGCAATGGGTTTCAGGAGGGAGATCATTAGCCAATTTTAACAGGTACTTCTTTCCGAATAAGGGGAACCTGGAAGTTTCAAGTAAACTCATTGGGATTCAGCGTGAGCAATCTAAGAAAACAGAAGCTACTTTGCCAAAAGAAAAATATGAAGAAGAAAGCAAAGCTAAGGTCCCTAATATCTCAAATTACATACTTCTCTTCCTCGATTTCAAAAGTGATCACATAGTTCTCTGATCTAATGCAGTTGGGAACGATGTTTGGTTTCATGCCAGCACTTCTGTTGTGGTATGCTTCTACATTCTTCTGGTACTTTGCCCTGTATAATTACAATGTTAATAACCTAGCAGCAACAATCTCCATAGAAATGACAATAATTCAGCTAATTTCTCAATATCGAACCAACTCAATGCTATAAAACTAGTTAATGGACGGGTCTTTAGTAAGCATATTTCATACCGTATTGTAGATGAGTCAGGAGTAATACCAAAAAAATAACCCCCTGGCTTCAGTAAGGCCGACACATTTAACAAGAGCCTCCTTGCTTTCTCTTCAGTTTGGAAACACAGCTGCAAGTGAAAAAAGCCTCTCAGATTCGAAGTAAAGAGACTGAGAGAGAGAGGTTGAAGGGGGGAGGGAGAGACCTAAGCGTATGGGTGGACGAAGATTTTGATGAGGGCAGCTTTGGCGAGGCGAGTCGGCTCTCGGCGCCGCCGGGTGTTGGGGCATCATCATCATCGCTGCTGCTCAGAGTGGTCGGAAAAGTCCCAGAGAGTCAAGAGGCCAATATAAATACCTGCTAGCTCAGGTCCTTCTTTGCAAATACAAATATTGCACAATTGGCTACCGATTTTTCACTTGAAGTTAATGTTACGGATCACTATTAGTTTTGTCGTTGCTGTCAAATTTGTAATGAAACAGACCGAATACTGCATACTATGCTCGTTTGTGAAACGCTTAATATCTAAATTTCTCTACGAGGTTGCTCGCTCGGCAGCATCACTCTCCCTTATGACCCATCCCTCCACCTCCACCTCCCCGTTCCTCAGATCTCAATGAGGAAAGATTGTTCACTTAATATATGATTAACGGACAAGAAGGAAGGGGACTAGATGCTTAAGATTGATTAGAAAACTAAGTGGATGTGATTACCATTACTTTACATTTAAACAAGGGCTGACTAGCTGACAATGACTGACAAGTAGATTTTCTTATTGGGGTTATTAAACACTAAACCCAGCCTAATCACATTCAGACAGATTATCATGCTTTAATAATCAATCAATTTGGTAAACAATGTTCCAAAGAACAATGACCAGTATCAGAATCTTGTTCCACTTCCATCTTACTAATGCGATTTTCTCATATCCCGTATTAGGAGCTAAAACTTCACTTTAGAATTTATCAGCGGAGATTGCACATTCCAAATGAGGACTGAGGTAGAGACCTCGGAACAAATTATATTGGAAAAACACAGAAGCAAAAAGAACCAAATTCTGCACACCAGAGAGGAAACTTTATTGATGAAAAATGCTATCTTTTTCGTGCCGAGTTTGTACATCATTCCCTCTATTAAAGGGAAGAAATATTTTGGAATCAGATGGGGAAGTAACGCAAAATCTTGCACCAATTGGTACCTCAACTATTTTGCTGCTAAAAAATAGAAAATTGAATTTGAAGTGACAGCAAGAGTTCTACAAACCAAGATGGCACAACAAATGCAAACGTGCAGGGAATGGATATCCCGGGAACAAAATATTGTGATCTTCGTAAGAGAATCGCCATCATGGCTGTTTCTGGGGAATCCCATAGCTTAGGTTAAGGCTTTATCTCACTTTGTCATTTACAAAAGAAGTCTTCGAATGTCACTGAAGTTTGATTGTAAAGCTGAGAGGAATGAACCTGCAAATTGATTGGCATATTTATTTCATGAGCAAGTAAAAATATAATTGGTGCAAACCATAGTCTTTATCAGCTAATTGATCTCCTTCTCTAGTGCAAGTATCTGTTTGAAAACTAGGATTGTGGCATTTTCTATTCTCAAATGCAACTTGGAATTAAGATCGTGACATTATATACCTCCAACTTTGCCATCAAAAACACGATGGTCCGCTGATAATGTCAAGTTCATTTTTGTGACAACTGCTGGCCTTTCAATTCCTAAGGAAAAGAGATGTTCACTTTATTAGCCTACTCCAAAAGAGCATATGATTATTTAAAACTGAAAGGTTGAATGACCAAAATATTACCATCACTCCCAATTACTGGTTGAACAACTTTGTTGCCTCTGCCTACAGCAAGGATACTGGCCTGAAGAAGTAAAGATAAATTACATAAGATATCAAACTAGTTACTCATTTTCAGAACCAAGATTCCCAAGCAAAAATAAGCAACATCCAGCATAGAACAGCTTAAACTTTCATTCAAGACGAGTAATAAGAAAGTTTGTTGTAACTTGATTATTAACAAATTTGTTGTGCCATTTTCAAGTTCTCGGTATGCAACATTAACCGAAAAATAACTAAAGAGGACCACACACACACACACACATATAGAGAGAGAGAGAGAGAGAGAGAGAGAGAGAGAGAGAACCTGAGGTGGATTTATAATTGCACAGAAATGATCCACTGGAAACATCCCCAAATTTGAAATGCTGCAAAAGAAATAGCAACATAGTTTAGACCTACTCAATTAAAAAAGGAAACAAGGGGAAAAGCAACTAAAATTAGAAAATTAGATTATTAGTTCACCTGAAAGTCCCTCCTTGGAATTCACTTGGCTTAAGCTTTCCTCCCCGTGCCTTCTCAGCTAGCTCCTTGACCTGACAAACAAAGAGCATAAAATGTTTTGAACTATGGAAAAATAAAAATAAAATAAAATAAAAATAGAAATAAAAATAAAGACAACATAATACAACAACAGCAACACAACTCACAACTGTAACATCATTTTAGGTCCCCTCTATCTAACAAGCATTAAAGGATAGCCATACTAGATGAAACCATGTAGTATGAATGAGATTGCCATATCAAGCCAGTGAACATTATATTAAGTAATTCATGTTCCATAACTTTTTTTTTGGTCGTATGCATGTTCCATAACTGACAACTGTCTTTATCATAAAGATAAAAGGAAAATATAAGGATGGAAGCAATTCACAAGAAACAAAGTTTGAAATACCTCTGAGGAGATTGCAGATATTGTTTTCTGATCCGCATTTTTCACAATCGGAGTCATCAGACCCTGTATCGAAACCATATAGTGTGAATGGGTGCTGTAAAATACTTTCTAGGAAGCTAATGACCATCATTTTACCTTGTCAGTAGCGACAGCAATTGATATATCAACAGAATCACAAAGAATGGCTTCTCCTTTTTCAGCATCCCAGTAAGCTGTCGGGACAGGAAATGCCACTTATTAGAAGATTAATTTACAGAACATTTCTCATTCCAAATGAACACACTTTTGTACCACAAATATATTTTTAGTAGCCCTCATGCCTACTTCCTCCCCCAATAAATTCTACGGGGTGTTAGTAAGTAAATTGTTTGAACTGGAATGCTTGCTCATATGTCATTACCATTTGCTTCCGGTACATTTCTCAGTGCAATAGCTACAGCTCTAATGACAATGTCATTCACTGAAACTTTAACATTATGCTGCTCTGCAATTCAGGATCCCACCAAAAGAAATGATTAGGTCCAAAAAATGTTGAAGAGCAAAAAAACGTAAAATCTTGAAGCGCTTTATACCTTTAAGATCCTTTCTAAGAGAAAGAAGTGGATCCAGTATAACATCTGAAAGAGAACAGGAACAAATTTTAGATAAGGATTACTTTGTAATAACAAATAAAGGACCAAGTAAGTATCATGACCTGCGGATAAGTACAAATGTGGTATGTTTTGTTTTGATTCCAGCAACCTAGTAGCTATCACCTGCAAAACATATTACGAATACTTCAATAACATCTTGAACAAAACAACTTACTAGCAATGTTAATATCCCAGCCAAAATGTTTGAAGGATTAGACAATATGCATTCAGCTTATAAGAATATTGAAAACCAATACACAGGATGATACTGCATATTAGACAGCCTAGGTATTTTACCCCAAACAATAAATACATAATGATCTTCTCATTCTTTTGGCATGTGCTAAGTTGTACAAGTATAGCCACTGTAAGCCATATAACTTGATGTAAAATTTCATCCTTTTGGCATCCACATGTAAACAACCTAACATCTCTTATAATTCATGTTGGTTCAAGCATGGCTGGCTTTAGATGTTGCACACCCAATTCTATCACACAGATCCATGAGGCTAGCAAAGTTAGTTCAAAACTGAATTGATAAACCTTATTTCCAAACATACTAATACTGTGAATGAAACCTACCTTGCGAATTTGACTGTTGGGAAACTCTTCAAAATCTATCTGCTTTACAGACCTTGAATCTGCTGATGCTGGAGCTATCTTTGTATGTGCTTGAGGAGATGAAGGTGCCTTCTCTTTAGATGAAACTTTTGAAGATCCAATTCCTGACTTTATTGCAGCTAAAACATCACCTTTCAGTAGTGTACCGTGAGCGCCTGATGCCCTCAATGACGATTTATCCAATCCATGTTCTAGAATTAGCATCTTCGCTGCTGGACTGATCCTTAAGACACTGGTTGTTTTTACAGCTCCACTTTCATGTTTAGTATCCTGATGGATTGGTTTTTCCTCTTTGACACTTGAACCAACACTGACACTATTCTTTACATTTTCCAAATCAGCTGCATCCTCAACCTTGCCAAGCACCAAGAATCACCATTTTTGTAAATTAATGGTCTCACATAAGACACCAGAAATTTTGTTTGACATGATGAGATCAATAAGATGTATCATCAGTTAACTAGCTGAAAAAACTAAACTAGTTCACTAATTGATTAATTAACAGGTTTGTAGAATCTTCTTCATGTCATAAGGGCTTTAGATGCGAAAACTTCCTCAGCAATAGATAAAAGACAAATTATAAAGTCCTACAAGCTTTTTGCACTTACTGTTACTGCAATTGGTTGGCCAACAGCCACATCTTTTGAACCTTCAGGTGCTAGTATTTTAGCCAAATATCTACAACAAAAATCCATATAATAAATAATCAAGATCCCCTGTGAAAAGTCATTCATTAAAAGTTATGTATGCACTTTTTCTCAACTATTCACCAAAGCATAAAAAGAAGAATGATTCTAAGAAAATCAGCAGAAGGAGTAGAACCAATATTTTTAACTGCAAATGATCCCAAAACAACAAAGGGGAAAACATAGCAATAGACCAGTTTATATTATACGCAAAATTAGTAGCTGATTATTGGTCTAATTGAACTGTATAACTTCCTACTCTTCCATTCAATATATTCTTAGAATTTCCTTTGCCTCTAGCATTCTTCAAAACTATCTAGAAAGAAAATAAAAGTCAACGTTCCTCATGTTCTATTGGCTAAACTTTTACAGTTACTGTTCCAAAATTTCAACATGGTTTATAAAGCAACGGTTTCTCAATTTTTATTTATCATGCTGGACTGGTACACATTAATCAGACATTTCATCCACACAGACATAACTTAAAGTACATGTCAAATGCATAAAAAATGTAATAGGCATCAAAATTTCTTCAATTACGATCTACACAACATCCGAATATATAATGAACTAAACACACAGTGACACAAACACAACAAAAGTTCACGTGCTCTATAACAGAAAACTTAACATGAGTAAAGATTGTATATATTTACCCCTCTTCAAGGCATTCAAATTCAAGGGTTGCTTTGTCCGTCTCTATCTCACACAACACATCACCAACTTCTATCTGTTAAAAACATATTTGATAAAAGGAGTCATTTTCATTGGTTGACAAACTTAACATAGGTCAAATAGTGCTACTTAGCATTCAGACTCTTAATTAAATATAACTAACCTTATCTCCTTCTTTCTTTCTCCACACAGCAATGTTACCTTGGCTCTGAACGGGAACACATGAAAATCAACCATAAGCTTTATGATAGAACTCAGCCTGATAATCTTGGCAGAAAGTACGAATATAGCTTCCTTACCATTGTTGGAGACAACGCTGGCATTTCAACAACAGTGTGAGGAGGAAGGTCTGCTGTGTTTATCCCCACAGAACTTGTACCTTGTGCTCCATCTTTCTGATATTGTGGTATGTCCTCTTTCACCTCAGATCTACCCCCAATATTAACAGGGATGTTTTGGATTTCATCTTGATCCTCAACCTTGAGAATGCAATAAAGTAAGTGTCTACAATAACTAATTGCTCGGGGTAGTAGTTAAAGGGAATTCTTATATTATAATATAAAAATAATAAAACATAAGAAAAAAAATCTAAATGATTTGGACTAGCAGTAGAAAAAGATATGGAAACATTCTGATGAAGTAATAATTATAAAATAGTGAAGAATTCAACTTGGCACTAAAGCACATACAAAGAATTTAACTTGGCACTAAATTGGCTCTTTGGACAACATAATATTTTCTCATAACTCCAACTTATGTGTTTTTCCGTGGGCAAAGGTGAGTGATATGCAAGTGAGTACGAGTCTTCACGTGTAAGGGAAAAGCAAAAGATTATCATTGGTTACCGTTACTGCAATAGGTTGTCCCACAGGCACGTCCTTTGAGCCTTCAGGTGCCAGTATCTTGGCTAGAAACCTGCAAGAGAAAGTATGACTATATAATACATATAATAGGTTATGGAATACAGAATTAGTAAGAATCACATAAGATCCTGACTGACCATAATAATAATGTACTGTAAAAAATTATACCGACATCATGGATGAAAATTAATAATGATAATATCCTAATGAAATGATGATAACTGAAACAAGTCCAATGATAAACACTTCCTTTGTCTGTGCTAAGAGAAACTATCTGAATACAGATGTGAACCAAAAGTATCACTAGAAAGTTAACGTAAACCATGCATTATTTCCTATCCAAAATATTATTTATGAAATAATGCAAAAAGAAAGACTTACCCTTCCTCAAGACTTTCAAATTCGAGAGTCGCTTTGTCAGTTTCAATTTCACACAGAACATCACCCACTGCAATCTGTTAGAATTAACAAGCAGTCAGAACACAGAATTTCTGGATGAAACAAACAAATATTTTCATTATCTTCATCTTAGGAAAGATAGGATATGTCCATCGGCATGTGTATGAAACCTAGAACCTTAGTACGTTTTGCATGGCTAACCTTATCTCCCTCTTTCTTCCTCCATTTAGCAATGTTTCCTTGACTCTACCAAGTATAATGGTACGTCAGTAATAAAGTGAGAGAAATATCAAACTACTAAAGGTGTTAGAACTAAAACTATTCCCAGCTGAGGCTTACCATAGTAGGAGACAAAGCAGGCATATCAAGGACAGCATACAAAGGATCTGAAATAACAATCAATGTGGTCAGAATGGAAACACTAAAAACAAACGCCTTGAGTTTATAATAAAAGAGATTTGTAACTAAATGGTAAAGCCATACCTGCAGTTGAGTAATGCTTAACACCCCTCCAAGTCTGAAAATGATAACAACATCAGCATATTATTACACATGTTGAGGTATCTATTATCTACTAATATACATTGCAAACACTAACCTTGAGATACAAAAATTTGTACTGGACTCCGGTAAGCATGGACAAAGATGCAGGCCTGATCAAAATTTGTGTCAGTAAAATGCCAGCACACACAAACACTGAGAATGAAAGTGCTGCGGAAGCAAGCAAGTTATAACTCATCCCAACTAGACCTATCTTGAATAAGTATTATTAGGGTGTACGAGAAACACAGAGAAAAATAGCCTATGTATAGACGAATCAGGAAGAATCTACAATGCCATTGTTATTTCTGGCAATGAAGCTTTAACATATGATGCTTACACGCGACCCCGACATTCCTTCTTATGTTAATGGAAACAACAGTAATCAAAATAACCCTCCTCTAGTTGGAAAATGATAAACCACTATTCATCAAATAAATGTCAACAACTAAATGCAGTATGAACAACTACATTGGTAACTAAGTAACCAGAACTCGATTTCGCAGACAAAAAGTCAGCAACTACATACCTTAAAAGAGTAGTCTCACCTCCCACAATCAAATTCTGCGCACTGGAACTTCTGCATCATCAAGTAACAATAACAATCACATAACACATTTCACTACTTACTCCGACATAACAATTCTCAATGCCAAAACCCTGCTCTCTTAGCTTTAAAGAACCAAACTTGAGAAAACCAAAGCCACTCCAACACAAACCCGCCAAAACCCACCACTCCAAAACCCAAAATCCTCACCATCCAACCCTCAATTCAATCAAATACCCACCAACCCAGACCCCAAAATTCAGTTGTTGCTTTAGAGTTGATCATAATGAGCAAAGGGAATCGAGAACCGTACGGAGTGAGTGATCTGGTGGATGAGGAGAGAAGCCGAGCTCGGAAGAGAGACGGCGCGCGTGAGATCACAAGGTGTCGAAGCCGCGAGAGCGCCATGTTTATTTCTTCGGTTGCTCTATTAGAGTTTTGGCTCAAGGAAGCATATTTGTGATTGAATCAAGTCTCTCTCTCTCTCTCTGTGTAGTTTTGGTGTTTCAGACCAAAAAACACGAGTGTATAGTTTTGGTGGGCTGATGAGTTTTGACCCAAAAAAACAAAATGAGCTACTAGTGCGCCTTCTTTCGACGACTCTCTTATACTTCGATGGGTTGTGAGAATTTGGAGGATTGAAAATTATTCTACCTAACCTTGTGTCATTACACATGTACACTAGTGTATATTTTTGTGTTATTTGTGTCATTATAGTGTTGTAATAAGGAAATACGAATGTGTTGTGATTTGTCAACTTGTTTGATGGTAACCTTTCAAAATTTCTCATCTATTCAGAATGTCTATACAAAAGGGCAATGATTTGTGAGCTTGTTTGATGGAAATTGAAAGTGCGTCATTGTAGCTTTTGATCTCCCTGTTGCATTAGGTACTTGATCAATCTCCACTCCTATGTTGTTAAGCAACACTCATTTGCCGAGCCAGAGGAAACAAAAGAGAGACTTCACCAGAATATATATAATTTTGAAGTAGTTACCATTTAAGATTGATACAGATGAGTGAAAGCTGACATTCTCCTTAAACACAGAGTGCATTTGTTGGAGCCAAATTCACTATCATGCCTTGCCCTGATTACACACGCATTCAATTTGAAGAAAACTTGAGGCCCTAACTAATAGGGCTGCTGTAATTTCTTCTTGCTTTACTGTCAGACTTGGCTTGACTATCAAGAGTACATATCCTGCCTTCGGCCTTGATGAACTGTAAAACTACTTTGCAAGCATGTAGAGCTGCAAGAGGCGCAAAGGTCTGAATCGGGTTCTCTCCTGCTTGCCTTCCTGCTAAATCTGATAACCCTCGGATCACAATCACAGGGAAGCCATTCGACAAGCTTGTCAGCCAAAAGCACCACTGAGGAAACACGAAAAGTGTGAAAAAGGAAGTTCCTGTAAGCTGCATTGTTCACAAAAGTGTTGCCTGTTGATCCCCTAAGCCAACAAAGCACACAAACCCGAGTTCACACATTTCACCGGTTCGATTCCCTGAGGCAACAAGACACAATTTACGTTTTAGAATCACCACCAGTCATTTCTTACTAGTGTTCTCTTGCAAAGACTAAAATGGTAACGGGATTATTGGCGTCTAACCTCCAAGCAGGCAGCAACCTGAAGCCACTTTCGAGTAGTCTTTGCCCAAAACAACGCCTGAGCAGCATTTGGAGTACTAGACTCAGAATAGAACTGTTCAATTCTAAATTCAATGTGTCCCAACAGGTTCTCTTCTCTTTTTGGTGCATTGTATACTTCAAAGTCTAACTGCGCGACATCTTCCAAATCCGAAGTTCCATTTGGGTTCTGTTAGTATAGAAATTAATGCAATCATGAGGAATAACAAATGGTAGAATTATATGAAATATGAAAATATGGTTAGAATATACTTTACCACCCAATCCCATATGCCACTGTTGAGGAATGGTAACATCACCAATAGACAGTTATTTGCATTGCCAGCTATGCCAAAAAGAACAATTCCAGAATTTGCTTTGTTGCCGCAGCAGTATTCACCTGATAAAACAATGTGATAGCTTAACTTTTTCCTCTTAATAATTAAGATGTTACAATTTTTGGGATCGTGTTTTATACTAGTTGAGTAACTTAAGGGACAGTAGAAAACTATGGTGTACCATGCCAACTCCACATCTCACATAGATGACTTTCTTGTCATGGATCTTTCCTACCCGGAATCGCCTACCTGCAACACAATACTACATTTTATGCTAACAGCAGTACTGGACTGATAAAAATTTGCCGACCATCTTTATTTGTCCATTAAAGTGTCCATCCTCTTAATCTATTGACACACGTCTCTTCAAATGGTTTAACTTTAAAAGTATCTGTACTGGACTACTCTGAAATTCTTATTCGAAAGGTTGGAACAAAAAAAGCGGAGAAAACAACTCTACTGACCTGAAAAATCCAGAAAAGGATGCTTTGGATTAGACTAAAAAGCCCCGGTGTGGAAGAAAGCAGCCTCTGATGAATAAACTGTGATGAGGCCAATGTAAGGTCCTTTCCAGTTTACTTGTTGGAGGAACTTCAAATATCTCTTATTTAGTGGCAAAGAAAATGAAGACACAACTAGTAGATTGATCATGACCAGTAAGCAACCATTCTGCAACTTTTTTTTGGAGCCATGGTCGACAAATGATTGAAGTTGGTAAGAACTATAAAAATGTACCAGTCATGGAACACTAATATGTAAGACACTCGATCCCTTGACTACACTTGATGGCTTTCATTTTGGAAATTATGTTTGACAGAAAGGTAGGCGACGCTAATTCTCTATATGAAACAAGTCTATAAGGACTTGAAATTATATGAATGATCGGTAGATAAAAGTTCAGGATCATTGTCGTTGCTTTTCAACTTTAGACCTCTGAGATGAGAAACAGAGTAAAAAGAGGCATATGTCAGTTCAAACCTTCAAAATTACATAATATATCACGGAGACAATAACAGAAATAGTATTCTGAGTCGGTCATGGATTGAACTGACTTAAGCTGATCCATCTCAAGAATCAAGCGTATGTTTTTCAAGAATCTGAACTCTATGGCAACCCATGTTCATGAGGATGCACTTCATATAGTTCAATATTTTGCTTCTTAATAGAAGTTCGCACATTATCGAATCTGTTGTGATATTTTGCGATCAAACACGGTACGGTTTCACTTGAGTTGCCAATTCTCCCATGCTGTAGATTTCTTAACAGTTAACTGCATCAGCATTCATCTCAAGAAACTACACCAAACATGATCCTTCAAATGTGAAGATCTTAAGACTTTCATTAATGGATGGTAGTTTTCAGTACAATAAACAAGTAATGTCCCAGCCCCTTTACAGACCCTACCATTAGGACCTCACATGGTACAAAACTATGCCATACAAGGCATGAAAATGGGTGGAAAAAACCCTTTTCACATATAAGTTTCTGGCATCAACAGAAAGACAGAGCTTTGCACCTTGAAGTTGATGAATCTGCAGACCCCAGCACCTCTTTCATTAATCTTATCAGTGGCATCCTTGTTCCTCTTCAATACCATAATTTTGAAAGAATATCTGTCAAAACCATGAGCAGATTTCACCTATTTTGAAGCCCCTCGATCGCCTTCTTCCATTGCCATGCTCTTTGTTTTGTATCCTCAAATGACAGTACCTTTTTTGGCTGTGTAAAAGAAAATGCAACCAATTAAAGACTAGGAATCAATTTTATCAACATGACTATTACACGATCATATTTCTTGCCACTACACATTTTTGCATCATATTTTACTGAGGAAAAGAGAGCAAAGGGAGCATACTGTAACAATTTTGAATTGTGAAGGACTAGCAACTTGGACGTTGAGATCATTAGAATTGTCAGACCAAATTATATTTCCCTTCATCATCAGCTTTGCAGGATCAACATATATCAACTTTGGCTTGTTGGTGAGAATAAGCTGCACCTTCTTGCTTGTCAGTTTTTGAATTTTCTTCACCATTGAGATCATGAGAACAGATTCACCAGGCTCAAGAAATTGTTGCCTGTAAACAACAGTACTTATTATCATCCTCCTCATGTTCACAACAGATTTCGCAACTGAAAGAACTTCGTCTATTGAAACTGAAAATTAATGATGCTAAGTAGTAAGCATAGATATTGAGACAATACCATTTTGAATCAAAGGAGTCAATCGAAGCTAGCCTAGTTACATGACCAGATGCTTCAGAAGATGATGCTGAACCGATGTTACCTTCATTTTGTCTTGCTGCGCTATCTCCAATATGTGAAGGGTTCCATGAGTTATCACGGACATCTTCAGCCTCACCTGCCTGGATGTGAAAAACAATTTTGTAGGAGCAGAAGAGGAATAAGGCAAGGAAAAGTTGGATTTCTTAATACTAATAATTGAAGCAAAAAAGAAGTCATACCCCAGGCTCTAAGGCAAGTTTTGGAGGGGTTTGCGCTCTTAAGTTTTTCCAGTCAACTCCCTTAAAGAATGGGTGCATCTTCAATGCAGCATAACCATCACGTCCAGCACCAGGCCTCCTACTGGGATCTAAATCCTGCAACAGTTGCACAGTTAAGAAGGCCATCCATATCTAGTTGCATTATTTAAAAAATCTACACGTTCTATATACATATTGATATTAGAACTGTTTTTGAGAACCACACTGGCTTGTTTGTACAAATATTAAGGATATATCAAGTAGGAAGGTATATTATAGACATAACATAAGTATTAAGAATGGGGGGAGGCGGAGACTAAGTCAATAGCAAAGATGACTAATAGTAGCTAGACTAACAATAAGTATGAGTTGGTAGCTTACCAATAACCGATCAATGAGGTCTTTGGCTTCATCTGAGAAATAATTTGGAAATCTTAAGTCTCTTGCTATAATTCTTTGAAAAATAAGCCACTCGCTTGCATCTTTGAAAGGAGAAGTTCCTGAAAGCATTTGGTACAAGGTGCAGCCAAGTGCCCAGAGGTCATTTCTGTGTTGGTATGTTCAAACGAGAGTGAAAAAATGTTATCCTACATAGGTCATACACTAACGAGAGCAGAAACAATGAATAGGAAAAAAAAAAAAGAAGACAAACTACTGCCCAAATATCAGTTAAAAGATGAGCAATTTTACACCAAGTTGAACACATCATTTAGAAATGAAATACTGGGCTTAGAAACATCAATTCCCTACCCAAAAGTTGCCGGGGAAGAATTCAGGACTTCTGGAGGAACATATGCAGCCGTCCCAACAAATGTGCAAGCCTTGTCATCTACAGAAAACATAAAGATATCATTTTCGTCATATTGCTCAAGCGGTACAGGCTTATGATTAAACTTGTAAAGTTGTAATACCTGATGCTGCATTTGGAAGGACTGTAATTTGGCTATCCTGCATAGGCTTTACACTCCCAAAATCAGCAACCTTGATATTACCCCCTGCTGTAAGTAACAGATTCTCTGGCTGCCATTTGATATCAATTAGCATATGCATAGTTCCATATGACTTTAAACTAGACAAGTATATTGTAAAAAAAGTACCTTTATATCTCTATGTATCAATCCCATACTGTGTATATATTCTAGTGCGTCTACAACTTCTGCTGCATAAAAGCGAGCTTCATCCTCAGACAGACGACCTTTCTGCACACAATTTGTAGGAAATGATGCATACAGTAGGACTGATCTAGAGGGATAAAGCACCATGAACTAAAAGCAAGTTAAAAAACAAAAACTAAAGTGAAAAAAAAAAATTCAGTTTTCAAACTATACTTTGTCATGTACTTCTTAATACTTGGTTAATCAATTTGAGTTCAACAGACATGATCAATTGTGCAAGGGTCATCATAAAAAATTGGATAAGGTAATAAAATTTCAAGAAACAAAACAAATATATACAATACAGTGACATACTGCAGCATAAGAATGAAGTTGAGTGAGAAAGACCATTGAATGAACTATTCTCATATAAAGAAAAGAGAGAGGTGCATAGATAACTCCCCAATATCCTGAAAAGAATGTGTGGTAACCAATCAACGTTCAAGCTTACCCTTGTTATCTGATCAAATAGTTCTCCACCTTCACAGGATTCCAGTGCCATATCTTCACATAAAATTAAGGAGACTAGTGTCAAAGGGACATCACACATGTAGCAGAGATAATATATGCTCAAACAGGTACATAGGAACTAAAAAGAGGTTACGTCCAAGAATACCTACACAGTGAAAAGGAATCCTGAAACGTGAAATATAGCCGCACAACACCTGGATGATCCAGCTGATCAAGAACAATACGTTCCAGCTTCACATAAGCTGTTTTATTTTCTTTGGTGATGAACTTTTTGTCCATGATTTTTAATGCGTAGATAACTCCTGTATCCTTCTTCCTTGCTCTCACAACCTGCAAATTTATGGAAATAACATCCATATAAGAAACTACAAATTTGAGCATTGTAAACAGTTCAGTAACCTCAAGCAGTATACGAGGATGTATTGTTTCTTCTGAAACATGTTCACTAAAACAGCAACCGCATAACAATTCCTCTACAGAGAGTCAGAAATCTCGTGTGGAAGTGCCGCTCATTGAAACCAAGATATGGTACTGCGTTTGCACATCAGTTTTCATCATCCCCTCATTCATAACAAAAGTAAAGGAAAAATCAAACTGGCAGGAAAAACCTTCAGAAAGGGAAAAGGGAAGACTGTCGTTAAAAACTCAAGTAATATGCGCTTCTCACAAATACAGAGAGGAAGAGAGAGGGAGAGAGAGAGAGAGAGAGAGAGAGAGAGAGAGAGAGAGAGACAGAGACAGAGAGGGAGAGACAGAGACCGAGAGCAAGAAATATGAAGGAGCATGTATGAATTAAACTACACAATTAAGGAAAATGCATTCTAAATAGAATAATGTACATAATCTACATTTTTATTTATTGAAAAATGCTTAATTTGTCAGTTACACAGCAAACTATTCAAACAAATTGAGTGAAATATCACAACTGTAACATCATTTCAGTCCCCTCTATCTCACTACCAGACATACCAGCATCACAAACTCCTATGTCTTTTAGTTCTCTGTAAGCTCTCAACAAGCATATCCAGATTACAAGCTCTATCACTCTCGGAACAATGAACTGATGGCCCATACCCGAACCCCATATCCGAACTCACATATCCTTCCCTAAAGCCAAGTGCAGGACCACCCCCTCAAACCAGACATTATTAGGTTCATAACAATTGAATACAATCTACAAGTGCATATAAGAGCAAATCATACCATGCTTGACACCAAAGCTAACAATTATGTAACATGCAACCCATCTATCAATCACACAATCAATCACATAACAACCAAAGCTACAATAGAACCCCAGATGACAAAAGACATTGAAAAACAAAAAAACAAAAAAATCAAAGCAAAGCAAAGGAAAACCCAGAAAGGAAATTGAATAAAGCTTAGACCTTTGAATAGGAACCAACGCCATAGATCTTGCCCAATTCAAAGTCTTGGATGGTGAAATTCTCCTGGGGAGCCCTGAAGGCAAAGCTCTTGGATTTCTGAACAGTACTATTAGCACCACCACCATTTCCACCATTAGAAGAAGAATTCCCCTGAATCTTCAACTTGGCATCAAAATCTTTCTCCATTGCCAACATATCTATCTTTCTCTAATCTCTCACCCAATTCATCTACATAGTAAAGCACCCCCTTTCTCTCTCTAGAAAACCCAGTTTCTCTCTCCTTGGGGGAAGAACAAAGACCATGAATTGGGGGCCAAGACTCTTTTTTTCCTCTGGGAAAAGGAAAAAGGTGAAGAATTGGATTCCTTGGTGTGAAATGTGGGTTAATGGGTCATGTGTGAGGAGGTGAGCAGCTTTAGCTTTGATGGTTCCAATTTCAAAACCCTAGAAAGTAGAGAGGAATTGGGTAATTGGGAAAGAGAAGAGTTTAGAGAGAGAGAGAGAGAGTTGAGTTATATTAGTTGTTTTTGTATGGAGGAGAGGGGGTATGGGGATGGGAAGAAAGGAAAAGGAGAAGTGGGCACATGCCACATGGGATTCAATGATGTGAATTTGTGAAATGGATGGATGGATATATACGAGTCAGTCCTCCCCATTCCAATTCCAAAGGACTAAAAATGGAAATTGGATGCGAATCATGCGATGCATATCTACAATGCTGCTTGTGATTCTGATTCTAAAGCTTTCTAGGCCTTTTTTGGATATACGTTGAAAGGACCATTCCAAATTTCCCCATTGGGGGTCTCTTTCTCTTTGAGTTTAGGCTCTATCTTCTTCCTCCTCCCCTCCTGAAATTTCAGTGTCAATTCCAGCCAGGCTGGTGAAAGTTGTGTAGCAATCTGGTATAAGGTAGTGTCTAGCACATTGTAGTCCCACCACGTTTTCAGTGTATTTGATTGAGTTAGTCACATCAAGCAGTAGGTCGAACATTTTATCTTAACAATATGTCTCTGCACCCGTCACTAGACGCTTGCCTATGACTAGCCTTGTTGCCTATAATCGCTTAGCACAACAAAATTTTGGTTAGGCAAATTGCCAATTTTAATCAGCTCCCAAGAGCCAGGTAATAGACTTCGATTACTGAATGTGAAGCCAGGTAATAGCTTTGATCATTCATTGATTTATATATACTGTACGACGTATAGACAGACTTTAAATCAGATAAGGAGTTCATCTCAAGAACGGAGAAACCAAGATAAGGTAGAACTCATAGCAACAACTGAGAAGAAGTAGGAGAGGATAACTGACTGCTATTACTAGGTCATATGTGAATGTGCCTCTGAGCAAAGCAGGGCAACAATTATAAGGCAGGGGCGAGTGGATTGAACCCCATGTATTTAACATCAATTATCAGTCTATCCAATATTTGAACCAACTAATGACTAATCCATGTGTAGGACAATTTCTGTGGTCAAGAGAAGTCGCACTTCATGCAATGTATTCTGACCACACCATTTTAGTTGTAGGTTAGCTACTGACCTCATGCAAACAGCTGAAAATGAAAATCCAATAATGTTTTGTCTGTACATTTCAAGCTGTCCATGAACGACTGATGAGCTAATGATAGCTTGGTCCTGGTACTTCCGATATCGGTCTAAGATAAGAGTTGTCGGAAGCATACAATGATTTACTACCAATTAAGTAAATTCAAATGTAAAAGGTTGAGAGGTAATAACACAAATGGTATTCTGAAAAGAAAAGAGCAAGATCCATACTAGATTCGATCAAACGGTCCTGTTAGCAGCTAAAGTATGATAGGTAATACTGCCAGCTAAAGTATTGTAGGTAATACTGCCACACAGATGAGAGAAATGCAAAAGTTGCCTGTAGCAGAAACACTACTGACTCATCCAACAATGGAGAGCTTTGTCTAAAATTTATCTGTAGCATATTTTTAATCTTCTTCATTCCCCGGACTATGGCCATTTTGTTGGTTTTCCTCAATTCCTACATCATAATGAACCCACGGTAGCACCGACTCAAACAAGACCGCTAATGGATTTCAATTTGCAACATCACGGGGAGCAGGACCACCCTCATTTGGATGGACAAGATCCTGCTCGTTATGCATAACGTCTCCCATCCTTGCGTTGGCCATAAAATGTTGCAAGTTTTCAGGTGGGGCAGCTGGCAATGTATACGAGAAATCTGATATCAACAAGTGGGAGTACCTACATAAAACAACAAGCAGGCAGTCAGTCATTCCCCCAAATACACAAGAGTACCAAATTCAGGGTTATCTAGGAACATATAAACTTTTTAAGTTGATACAAAGTATTCATTATACAACTTAAACTAGAAAAGGGATAGCTGAAGTGTAACAGTGTGACGGCATACTTACTCATTCTTATCAGATGAGAATGCTTCTTTTCTCACACATGCCCAGTCATTCTTTTCGCTGCTATTCTGTCTTAGAGTCTCAATTACCAGTTGCGCTGCATCCCGCAGCAAATTCTGCACTTCTGGAAGCCTCCATATAATATGATTACTCTCAACATATATGTTAATCAGGTGGTCCAAGGATGGGATTCCTACTTCATCTGCTTGGAAAAATGCATTCTTGAGTATATCCGTCCACACCCGTTCTTTCAAAGGTACCTTTGCCACTAGTTTCTTTAGGACCATGGGATGAAGCATCAATGCCTGCTTCATAAGATCGGTTGAAGTAGCGTTGGTGGTTTCCGTAGCTGAATCTTTTGAAGATTCCGCTTTCTCAAGATACAATCGGCATACGGCAAGAGAATACGAAAAATTTGGAAACAACCATAGGGTGTTATCACTTTTATATTCTTCAGAGAACCGTTCTAGCCATGCATACTCCTCTGCTCTCACCGCAAAATAATCAATAAAGAACATGGCCCCCATTGGATCGTCAGTATCTAGTGACAGTAAAAACTTGCAAACTTCTAAAGCAGATCGATGACAGCCACGTCTGTCCATACTTTTCATGTGAGTAAACAGTGCAATGAACAGAGGCTTGTTTTCATCATAACTGTATTTCACTTGGCAATCACCCTTAAAGGGGGTGAACATTGGATTCCATGCACATTCCAAAGCATACAAGTACTTAGAGATAGCATCTGCTGACATTTGATGCTCACCCACAAACTTAAAGTACTCTGCCATGGTTAGTAGCGAATCTAAATGATAAGGACAGTGCAACAAAACATTTGCAATGGCATTGAGATCATGTATAGCTTTGGCAGAATCAAATGCACTCTGAGCGTGACGGTAGGCTGACGAATATGTATATCTGCAGGTAAGAGAAACCAAGAAAATGATGCATGCCATACCAAAAATTTATAAGATCAAATATCATGAATCATGTTTAGACAAACTAATCTGCAACAAGAAAATAGGACTAAAAAAATCTAAAAGAATAAAATAAAATAAAGCAACCACGAAAATTAAGGTTGAAATAAGAGCTCACTCTCAGACTTGGGATTATTGATCAACCATATACTATGCGAAATATCAAGATGGGGTCTTAAAACAAAGTTATCATTGCTTAAACATCAGGACTACACAGTTGTCTCAAAAATTGTCCATGGCTAAAATCATGATTATGGAACCAATGATAGTTTTGTGAAGAGTGTATTCCTTATTAGTTAGCATTGTGCAACTTGACACATGAACTAGCCCATTTGATATTGTACACAGTTCTGCAATTATCACCAAATTGCAAAGGCAAAACAATTCTGTGATACTAGGGTTCAAACTTCCAGGCACATTATGATTTTGTATTTAGAACTTTCCTTGATGATAATCCACAGCATATTATGATATTGTATTTAGAACTTTCCTTGGTGACAATCCACACTTAACTGAATATGATTGGCAATCACGATTAACCCCATTAAACTAGTCATACTTCCATTTTTGCAGCTATTTTCTAACACAATCAATATAGGTCCAACCAAATATAGCTATGGCTTATACTACCTACTAGAGAACTATTCCTTGATGATGGCAAACAATTATCTACAGAGCTTAAGCCCACCATAAGAGCATTAAGTAATGTTCTCCTATTGCAGATTAAAGCAAGTCATGCAGCTATTTCAAAATACAAGACTAAGCAACAGAGATGCTCTTACCTGTAACGTAGTATCCGTTGGGAGAGTGAAGGAGTACCATGTTCATGGCACCGTCCCAGCGAGGCCAATGATCCAACGGAGAGACAAGGAAAGACTTCCTATGAACCACGCCACGTCTTCCACCACGCACCATTCTAGAGCTACCACTATGTTGATTCTTCTCAAACGACTTCACCACTTTTGACCCAAAAATCCTCTGCATCTCATTGTCGGCATTCAAGTACTTGGGATCCACTTGCAATATAAAGGGCACATACTTCTTATACGAATTCTTAACCACACCATCACTAGCTCTCATCTCCGCCTGTCTCTCATGCGCATGCGCATAAAACTCTTCCACCACCTCATCCCCCGACTTTTTCACTTTCGGTGCAGCTGAGTTAGAAGAAGAGCGCTCTTTGCCTTTCTTCTTCTTCTTCTTCTTGGATTTTTGACTCGAAGTCGAAACCGCATCAGCACTAGGCTTCGGCTCAGGCACCACACTCAAAGGTTCATCAACACTTTCCAGCTCATCCTCCTACACCAATCCAAACAACCACAACTTAACATCCAAACTACACAATCCAATATCTCAAATTTTTACACCAAAAAAATCAACAACTGTAATCTTTAAATTTCATTACAATTTCTTAAACCCATAGCCTGATTCAACTTCAATAATAAATCACACTAACTTTAAACATCTACACTAATAGCAATCAGGAACCTAACAACAGCTTAAGCTATAAAGTAAGGAAATTTGAAACCCTAAATTGAAGGTAGAGAAAATCGAACCTGGTGGTCGTCGTCGTTGAGGAGGTCGAAAGGGTTGACCTTAGCTTTGCCATTGAGCTGGGGGTGGTCTTCTTCTTCTTCTTCTTCTTCTTCTGGTGTGATTCCGGTTGGCGGTCTTGTTGTTCTTCTTCTTGGAGAACTTTCTTCAGATATCGAGCCGACATGGTTTTAGAGGAAACCCCTAATTTGAATTTCGGCGAATTCTCAGAGGCTCTGAAATCAAATCAGCTTTAGAGCTTCACAGAATGTGAAGAAGAAGAAGAAGAAGGAGAGAGGCTTATAATACGACTCCAGTTAGATAGTCGTTTCCACAGTCTGCCACGCCATATTTTTTTTCTTTTTGGATTCGCCCTTTAATTATAGGAAGTCTCCTTTCGTCTTCTATTTTTTGAGTGGAATTGAAATTTATACTTTTCAATTTATAATCCACACTTATTCTTTTATTTTTTTTGTTACTTAATTTTTATCTTTGCTCATAAGTATTTTGTCTTTTTGTAAAAGCTTTTACCATAAAAGAAAAAAGAAAGTGTAAATTGTAAAACTAGATGTGCAAATTTCACTTCTCTAATTATAAGCCTTAAAAATTATATGAACCAGACTTCAGTGACAAGTCATTGTCACCTTAAGGTGACCACAATCAATGAACATGAGACACATATCTATTTTAAAAAGTTTGGTTACAATTTAAGAACATAACATAAAAGTTTTAAGTATTTGACATGTTTGTTTATAATTATTGTTGACACTTGTCTATCTCTCATTAATGTTTATCACCTGTAAATAACCATAGCTGGTCACCCAAGTTATTTCTAAACTATATTTGTTTTTTTAAGTTATTTCCAAACTATATTTGCTTTTTCCACTTCTTCTGTTTTAGTTCTGGATCGTCTTTATTGTTTGTCCCGTACTTATTTCTTGTAATTCTTATCATGTGATATTATTTTCTCTTCATATGAATACAGTTTCGTCTTCTCAAAAAAAAAAAAAATATATATATATATATTCATAAGCCTTCAAGAGTTCAAGTAGCACTAAAAAAAATGGTGTAGTCGGTAGTAGGTAAACTACCTTCTCCGCCCATAGACCAGTCATGAAACTTGTAGACTGACGTCTAAGCTACCTCGCCATGGTGAAAGATCATCAATGCAACGTCAGGAATGTGCTTCTCCAAGCTCCACAAGAAGGCACCATGAGAGTATAAATGTGCATTATGTCCCACATCAGAAATGTAATGTAAGAGGGAACATTCCTTATCTATAAAAGGAAGGCTCCCCCTCTAGATATATAGATGAAAAGATAGTATTTCACCCCGCAGATCAGATAGTACTTCACCTCGCGGGATGGGCAGCATAGACTCCCCCATATTTGTATAATCCACCCCGCGTGATAGGCTCAACTATCCTACCCTTATTCCACCCCGCGCGGGATGGGTGCTCTTGTACCCCGCGCGGGATTGATATATTTGTAACACCATGATAGTTGATTCTAAGTAGACGTATTCATGTCCCCCCGAGGCATGGTGAACCACTATATGTCCTTGTGCTGTCACTGTTCATACCCCACCATGATTCTGCATAGCCCTCCCGGTTTATGCAGAAACATTTGGCGTCGTCTGTGGGAAATGTTACAAAAAGTCATGTTGTTCAACCGCCCGAGAGACAGTATAGATGCGAGGCGAGATGGCTCGCATGAGATGAGAGGCGAGGCAGCCCGCATAGGAGCGAGTCGAGATGGCCCGCCCGGGATTATTTTTGTCAGCAGGATTGGAAGTCAAAAGCAGAACAGTGTCGGGGTGTGAAGCGAGATGGCCCGCTCGGGTTGAAAGATTATGTAGCCCACATGGATGCAAGGCGAGGCGAGATAGCTCGTAAGGCGAGGCGAGATGGCCCGCCCGGGGTTAAAGGGCAGGTAGCCCGCGTGGGATTGAGGCGAGATAAATCGTACAGAAGTTAGGCGAGATGGCCTCGCGGGGAGGCGAGGCGAGCTAGCATGCATGGGTGCGTTGCAAGCTGACCCGCCGGTGTTCTTTCTGTTGGCGAGATAGCTAGCTAGTCCTCGAACATAGTCCCGCCCGGGGTGTGAGGCGAGATAGGCTGCATGGATTTGAGGCGAGATTACATTGGGAGCCACGCGAGAATCCCGCCCGTGTTCGTTTTGTCAACGGGATAGGAGATCCAAAGGAGCCGGAGCCCGGGTTCTTTTGTGAGTGGGACTGGCAGTCCAAAAGCAGATTCCCGCCCGTGTTCTTTTGTTAGCGGGAAAGGCAGTCCAAAAGCAGTATCCCGCCCGGTTCCCTTTTGTCAGCGAGATAGGCACTCCAAGAGCAGAATCACGCCCGGTTTCTTTTTGTCAGCGGGATAGGTGATCCGTGAGCCGAAACCCGCCCGGGTTCTCTTCGTCAGCGGGATAGTTTATCCAAGAGCAGATCCACAGCAGCTCATGTCTGATGCCTCCAGCCATCACCCGGAGATTATTCACCGGGACCCAGAGCTCAGTCTCGTCAAACGGGAGCTTCGCTGGTGACGATCAACTCTCGCTGCTCGACCATCTTGTTGACTTAACCTTTTTGGGAATTGAATATTAGAGCAAGCACCCAGGACCCCAGGTGACAACGATCTGCTGGCTCAATGGTCATGGGATCCGGGGCGAAAATTGTTATGGACACTCGATATTGAGAGGTATGGGGTGAAGAAAGAAACAGGAAAGATTGGCAGTCGTCCGAGAGATCGGTATTCCACCAAGAGGCATAGATCACTAGGAATCTCGAGTAAGACAAAGAGAGTTAGGCATTTGACCGAGAGATTGGAAGGGATGGCATCGCGTAGGAGATAGAGGCCAAGTATGGAAGCGAAGGGAGACGACCTCGCATGAAAAAGGGGGACAAGATGAGGCGAGCCCCGTATGGTTTATTGACCGGATAAGAAAGCAATTATGTGTGGTTCGCCAGTGGAAGAGTTGGACCTCGCCAATGTTATAAGGCGAACTGGAAGTGGACCTCGCCAAAGTTATAAGGTGAGCCGGACGTGCGCCTCGCCAATGTTATAAGGCGAACGGGATGTGGACCTCCCCAAGATCATCACGCGATCGGGATGTGGACCTCGCCAATGTTGTAAGGCGAACAGGATGTGGACCTCGCCAATGTTCTAAGGCGAGCGGGATGTGGACCTCGCCAAAGTTCTAAGGCGAACTGGATGTGGACCTCGCCTAGGTCAGGTGAGCGGGATGTAGGACCTGATTGCTCGAAGGACTTCACTATAAGGCGGACTGAAATTATCAAGCGAGGGCGGAGTTCGCACGTATCAAAACAGTGAAATGAGTTGCATGCGAGCTGACCTCGCGGGAAAATGTGTTTCTCGAAGTTTTGACTTCGCGCAGGTGGACCCCATATGAGAAAAGGACCTTGTAAAGCGTTGACAACTCCTAGAAGCGGGATCCCGATCGTCCAGTTCGGTTATCACTTCCCTCTGGCAACTATTGCTCTATGAGGTATTCCATCGAGAGGCATTATGCAAGAGAGACATCAGAACCAAGAGGTATCCCGAGGTATTCGACTGAGAGGCATTATGCAAGAGAGACATCAGGACCAAGAGGTATCCCGAAAGACATCACGCCCAAGAGACATTATTTCCCAGAGGACCACCTGGAGATAGTCAAAAAAAAGGGCTTTGGCAACCCGACCATGCAGGGAACAAGGATTCATCGTCCGAGAGTAAGTCTGCACCTCTTGTGTGCACCCATTCGGCAGCTATTATCACAAATAAGTCCAGTCAGATTATGATTGTTATAATCTCTTTGGTTTGTGAAAATTCATAATATTTTACTTGCAATTCTACATGCATGTTTGACATTCCACCGAGAGAGAGGTATTCCACCAGGAGATTGGCATTCCACCAGGATTGAAAGATTGACATTCCACCAGGATTGAAAGATTGGCATTCCACCGAGAGAGTGTTACACAATTGCATGAGCCATTGTGCTTTTCGATAATTATCATAATTGTTATGCCATAATTGTGTTGGTCTTATACTTACCGCTCATTTGTTCATTGTGAAGGTACAACAACCCTAGCCCCGCTGAGTAAGTTTTGTGGTCGGGGGTTGATCTCCTTAGCTCGCGCGTATTCCTTGTTCGCGCGAGCGGGCACTTCATCTCGCTCGGTTGTCTTGACATGTGAAGCGCACGTGTCAGTTCGTGCCCTTCATCTCGCTCGGTAGTCGTGGTTCACGAGGCGGACTCCTTTTGTGCGGAGTCGGGCCAACAGCTCGCGCGGTAGTAATGGCAGGCAGAGCGAGCCCCGCAGTTCGCGCGGTAGTCATGGCGCGCGGAGTGAAGTTCTCAGCCAGCGCGTTGTCGTGGAACGCGGAGCGAACTCAACAGCTCGCGTGGTGGTTTTGGCACGCGGAGCGCACGTGTCCTCCTTAGTCTTTTTGCGCGAGGCGAACTCCTCACCTCGTGTCAGTTGGTTCTGGCACTCGACAGAGAGAAAGGCATTCCACCCAGATATTGGCATTCGACAGAGGCAAAAAAAAAATTCCCCCAGTAAGACCGGGCGGGATTAGCATTCGACCGGGAGGCAACATTGGTCGCGGAGTGGACTCCACAGCTCGCCCGAGTGTCAGTCTTTGTGCGCACAACGAACGCAACAACTCACGCGTATTCCTTGAGCGTGGAGCGAACTCAACTCAGCTCGCGCGTTGTCTTTGTGCGCGGAGCGAAATCCTCAGCTCGCTTGTAGCGCTTGCTCGCGGAGCGAACTCCTAAGCTCGCGCGTAGTCCTTCTGCGCCGAGCGTACAACTCAGCTCGCTCGTTATCTTGGGGCGCGGAGCGAACAACTCAGCTCGCATGAGTCCTTGTATGCATAGCGGACTCAACAGCTCGCCCAATTGGGTTCATCCTTTCTGTGTGAGGCGGACTCCACAACTCGCACACTTCGTTAGAAGACCCCGCGAGGCCGAATCAGTTTTGAGGCTGGGGTCGGGAGGGACCCGGCGAACTTGAAGATATCAAGAAAAGCAAGACCTGTTCTCCACACGTCTTGAGTGCGGACTTGGGGGGACTGGGACTGGGACCGGGCAGCATTGACTGGTCTATGGGCATTTTGTATATTAAGTCCCCACTCAAGATGTGTCTTGAACGGGAACTTGGGGGGACTTGTAGTCGGTAGTCGGTAAACTACCTTCTCTGCCCATAGACCAGTCATGAAACTTGTAGACTGACGTCCAGGCTACCTCGCCATGGTGAAAGATCATCAATGCAACGTCAGGAATGTGCTTCTCCAAGCTCCGCAAGAAGACACCATGAGAGTATAAATGTGCATTATGTCCCACATCAGAAATGTAATGTAAGAGGGAACCTTCCTTATCTATCAAAGGAAGGCTCCCCCTCTAGATATATAGATGAAAAGATAGTATTCCATCCCGCAGATCAGATAGTACTCCACCCTGCGGGATGGGCAGCATAGACTCCCCCATATTTGTATAATCCACCCCGCGGGATAGGCTCAACCATCCTACCCTTACTCCATCTCGCGCGGGATGGGTGCTCTTGTACCCCGCGCGGGATTGATATACTTGTAACACCATGATAGTTGATTCTAAGTGGACGTAGCCATGTCCCCCGAGGCATGGTGAACCACTATATGTCCTTGTGTTGTCACTGTTCATACCCCACCATGATTCCGCATAGCCCTCCCGGTTTATGCAGAAACAAATAGTAAACCAAAGAGAGTTTGGTGATAATTATACTTGGCCTTAGACCAAATGAAATGGCCGTTTTCTGTTGGAAACTGAGGGATTAGAAATCTATATATGTTGTGAGTTCAAATACAAAAGAGAGAATATAATAAACAAAATACCATCGAAAAATAAAGCTTCGTAATGAACAAAATGTACAATAACATTAGGGTAATACAAACAAGAGAGATATGAACATCAATACAGTTTTTGGTTGTAGGCATGGGTCAGACTCTTAGTCTTGACTCTTAAGGCCTCTCCCCCCGTAATAGTATTCATACATATAGGAAATGATTGTGTAACTCCCACTCCATTGAAGGATGGAGCCCAAAACTTTTTCTTTATTAATAACAAGGCAGAATGCTGCTGTCTGGCTATCAACGATGTCTTCAAGACTTGGCTCAAAAGGAAGCCCTCCTCCCGTGCTTCAATCCCTCCAAAGGGCTCGCTCCGTCTTGAGCTAGGTAAAGAGAAATCGGAATTTGAAATTCTAGGGTTTTATTGTGTGTTTGTGTTCGATTGACATGGTTAGGCTTAGAATTGGAGTTTGTGACAGTTAGGAATGTTGTAGAGGAGATTGAGAGGAAGATGCTGCCAAATTTTGGTGACCATCGGAGGTCGCCGGAGTTGGTCGCCGGTCGTCGCTGCCGGCGGAGCCGCCGCCGAGAAAATGTTTTTGGTGGAGAAAAATATGAGAAGTTTAATGGAATAAGTTTTAGAATTTTTGGAGGAGTTTTGGATAAGTTTAAGAATTGTTGAAATTTGATATTTTTGGGCAGATTATTAATTTATAATCCGGCCATTGGATTTTATTTGGTGGAAAATGATTTTGAGGATGTCGGTAAAATTTGTGGAGTTTTGAGGTTGGCAGTGGATTTAAGATTTTGGAGTGTTAGGCTTGGTTGAGCGCGAAACATATTTAGTTATGCATGTTTTGTTTTAAGCGTCGGTGTTTTATTTAAGATTTTATGTATATGGAACATGACGTGAGGAGGCTCGAGCGGAAAAGACCTCCGACCGACATCAGGCTTAGGCCTAACCTGTGAGTGGACCTTTGTTTTAAATATTGTGTTCGAAATGCTTTATCATTTGAATGATTTTCTGTTGTTGGATATTTCCCGAAATTGAGAATTTCGGTGATTATACTCTTATATGAGAATAATATGTATATGATTAAATGCTAGCTAGCTATACGTGATTTCCCCCATACGCGAGGCACAATTCTGGTATGAGTGACATGAGCGTTAGACGCGGGTGTCGTAGCCCTGTGCGACTTTCTAATTTTGCATTTATTTATTCAAAGATTTCGTATATATTACCACTCGGCCGCTTTCCCCCATATGCGAGGTACAATTCCAGTGTGGGGTGATGTGAGCGTTAGACGCAAGCATAGTAGCTTCGTATGATATCTACTTTATTCAAGTTGTTCATAGATATCGTACCAAGGGTCAAGCAAGTGTGCATACATACTATATATATAATATCCAGGCCTGAGAGGTAATGTCTTAAAGTTTGGGAGTCTAACCAGGCTGGACCCCGGTTCAGAATCTTTCCAGGGGAGCTTTTGTTTTTGCCGCTGATGAAAACATTTCTTTTGGGGAAATATTTATTTGTTGTCGGAAGCATTTCGTCCACTCACTCTGACGTGTTGAATATTTTCCCCTGGGCTCTTCGTTTTTAAAAATGCCCAGTCTGCAGAGTTCATGTGAGGTCTAGCAGGAGACGTCGAGGCATAGTCACTCATCTATCAGCTACATTTCGCCAGTAGGTTACATGTTTAATCTACTAGGGGTTTATTAGCTTTCGCTGTATTTTATTTTATTTTTAGTAGCTCTGAATACTTTTGGAATTCTTCGGTGTAATTTGTATTCTAGCTACTTTTGGAATGTAGCGGAGGATTTATTTATTTTGGAATAAAAAAGTGGTTCTTAAATTCTTAAGTTAGGGTTGTCCATTTTCGAGGGAGGTTTGCCGAGTCTTCGGTAAATTTTCCTTGGAGGTGTTTCCTGCAGGACTCATCTCGGGTTTCGGGGTGAAATTCGGGGCGGGTCTTGACAGTTGCAATGCCATAAAATCCCATATATGTGACAATTTTCCTTCATTATTCACTAATAATCTCATTTGCCATACTTACAAAAAATTACAACACCTCTATTGCCCCACAAGATGTGTGGCCTTTGCATCATATCGTGGTAGTGACACATAAAATTTATCACACGAGCCCTTGATCATGTATGCAATAATGTATACAGTTCCAAAATCAAGAAGGGTCTACAGGTACCCACTTCCACCATATGATCAGCCAATGACGATGACTGGAGAATGTTGCTTATTATATGTGAATTGTTGCACGTTTCTTCTCCAATGATCAAAGAGCTTCTCTGTGTGGGTCTTTTGTTTTCATCTTTTATTTGTTCAGTTAGTTTTCTGACGGTCCTAGAGGGGGGTGAATAGACCTTTTTTAAATTTACGATTACTTCAGTATCTGAGGATAACAATGACGTGTGATATCCCAGATTCACAGTAAGCCAGAGTACAGAAAGAAAAACTCAGCAAGCAAAGAAACAACACAATGATGTTTTTGTTCTCGCAGAAACCCTGAAAATAGGGAGAAAAATTACGTGTCTCTAACTCTAGAGAGACAAAGTTTTCCACTAAGCTGAAGTGACTTCTTTACAGGGATAATAGTTCAAGGGATATACTACCACAGTACTATCCCCCCTAGTCCCAAACTAGTCTAAACATATTCCCTCTCTTGTTTCTAAGCCCTTACAAACATGGAATACATTTAGAAGCTTTATCTGTGAATTCTGCTAACCACTAGCGGATTCAGCCTTAAATGCTTCTTGAGTTGATTGCACTACACATCCCTCATGGTATGCAACATGATATGAGTTGATGAAAGAAGTTTTGAGTTCAAGCTCTAAGATTTATAGTCACGAAGAAGACTTAGAGCAGCATGAACAATGCAAGCTAAAACTAGACTCAATACAGAAAACGCTACCACAACAGTTTTCAACAACCAACGAGTATAGCTAAGGCTACCGATATAAATAGGCAGAGTCAACATCAATAGATGACACCAGCTGACCTCAGCTGTTTTTTAGAAAGGTTTGGACAGTAGCTCTTGGCTATAAACCTGACAGCGATGTAACCAAAATGAGAGATGACAAGAGCAATCTCAATAAGACAAAGTAACATTTCCTAAAACATGAATGATTCAAAACATGAAGCAAAAATGATTCAGACCCTCTTACTCAGTCCATAAATGAACTGTGTCACAGTCGAAAGTGACTGGTCTTTGAATCACACAGGGACCAACTATTGCATAGGATACCGTATCATAGAATCCAAGCTGGAGCCTTTGTACAGCAAACCATTTGGTCACGGGTTGGCTAAACAATAGATCTCAACCCTTTGACTGGTTTAAGGGTCAAGACACTTCCCTCAAACTAATTGTTCATTTGAAAATAAAGGACAACAATAATCTATTAAACTACTGTAACAAATTTCTTGAGTTCAGACTGGACAAACGAATGACTCAGAACCAGGATAGCAAGCATGGCTGTCATCCTCTGTAAAAAACAGTGATATGCATATGCATGATTTACCTGAAACCATAGAGGATTGTAGTGACACTTGTTCTTATTCAGAGAGAATCTCCAAGTATTTTGTTAGACTAAGATTGCCGATCATCCTTATACCTTCATTTTCATTTCCACACTGAGGATTCTCATGTGACATTAACTTCTTTGTCTTGTCTTTGATTGATTTGCAGGTGGCCAGGTCCCTGATCGTTTCCACAAATGAACCTGTCATACTTTCAATATGTGAGACCGCTTTTGGCTTAATGTAATAATGATTATATTACTACGTTTATGTCGGTTTTTTACACCTTAATGAAAATGGGATTACCTGGTAAAAAATGAACTCTCTTGAATATGTATCACAATCTGTTTTGTGTTGTCTGATATGTTTGGTTTAACATTTGGTGTTATCTCATGTCTATCTGGTTTCACGTATATGATTCTCATGTATATGTTTAAAAGTAATTTACAATCAATAACGATATGAAATGTGTCTAATCCAAGTGATCCAGCTGCTTACCAGAAAATATAGTGTAAGCATTAAATTGTAGAAACAGTTTACTGTTTACACTACCTGCCCAAGATGGAGGCCCATTCCCTGTTCTTGGTGCATCTGGATTCGCATTTGAATTATTCACGGATTCTTTTTATTGATTTATGAGCGCGCGTGTGTGTAAATCTATGTGTAGAGAAAACGCAACTGAAACTATATTTTTCACAGATTTGAAGAATACACTTGCCCGCCCAAAACAGACCGAACAAAAAAAGATTTCCTATTCCCATGAGGAGGCTTTCCTTCATAACTTTTCTCCAATTCCCAGGAGGGATAACATGTTTCCTATTATGAGGAGGACTTTCCTTCACAAATTATTTTCCTCTTCTCATGAGGACTTTTCCTTCCCAACTTATATACTATTCTCAGGAGGAGGACCTTTCATTTCTGTGTTCTATAAATAAGGCAGCAACTAAGCTGTAAGAAACACATTCAAACTGTGGTTTCCTCTTGATTAGAACTCCATACATACATTCTCTTGTCGCTCCTGTCATACCACCTTAGTTTTCCTACTCTGAATCCCGTGATGGCTGATAGTGATAATGAAGGGTACGTTTCAGCATCTTCTAGCTTCTCAAAATCTCCTAGCTTCTCACCATCATTGAATGAAGAAACTCATAACCTTCGGAGAAACAAGTACTCCAAAGCAATTTTGAAGCACTTAACCAACGCTAATCTAGCCATCAAGAAGTCAATATACATGGCAAGAGGTCATACTAAGCTTCCTCGGATTAAGGGCTCCAAGAAGATTTTACAACACATGCAGCACTTAAAGACGGTGACTATGAAGCTGAAGACAAAGAAGGAGACGGTGGAGAAAAAGATGATGAACAATATTCTATTTGGTACTTCATAATGATGTTTAATGAGTCCTTGAACAAATTAAGCCCTATGAACTTGTAATTGTACTCTACTGCTTTTTGCATTTTTGTAACGTTTACTCTAGCTAGAAATGATTTTGTGGACGATTTATGCTTGAGAAATGTCATTATTATGCTAATCGGTGATGAGCATGCACTTCATACTTCGTCATTAGTTTTATTATCACTTTTATGCTTAGTACATATATGATCGATGACCTCTATATACAACTAGCTCAAATTGACGACGAGGTACCTCATGTTGTGGATGGACCAAAAACAGCCATGAGTCATCTAACATCTTCATTAAAATAATTTCTAGCTTACTTCTGTTTAATTGTGAGACTTTGATCCTAACATATGCATGAGGGTAGCACTATAATTCTATCGCCTCCGGGGCGCTCAACCATGGGTAATTTTGCTACCCATAAACTTGGTAACGTCCTCTCGATCATCATCCTTACCCCTTTATTGTATATTTCCAAATCATATTTCGCCCTACAAAAGTTTCACCCCTCATATTGTAAAAAGTCACCAAAGTGGCAAAGCAACCACCTCCGCCGCTTCGCCATTTATGCCTCTAAGAGAAGTTCAGTTCCAAGGTGGAGAACCCTTTGTTCCCCACAACGAGGTAGGTTTTAGATTTGATCATTCGAGGACCAGAGTGATCGACAATGAGAATTAGTGACCAAATATTGCAGTTAACCTTTGCTAGCTATATATATAGCGGTCATAACGCATAACTAATTAAGGAAATAATATTGAGCAAAATTGAAGGCCAGATCAGCTGGTGTAAAACTTTCTTGATCCGTTGCCTTTTATATATGTTCTACAATATTAGCATGCCAAGAGCAAAAAGGAGAGCAGAAAATTGAAAAGAAAAGATTACCAGCTCGATCGATCTCTTTTCAAGTGGAAACCATGCATGCTTTTCATGAAGTGCTTGTGCTCGATCAGCCATTGAAGGAGCTGGCATGGCATACGCAGATGCAGCGTTGCGCCGTACGCTATATTTATATGGTTACATCTCTAGTTTGCTCTACTTTTCGATCTGGTGCAGATTAGAGACTGATTAAGCAAAGTGTTTGAGGGGGGACCTATTGTAGAGAAGCTATATATAAATATAGAGAGTGATTAAACGAGACTGCCAGCTTGTCAAAAAAAAAAAAAAACGAGACTGCCAAGTGAGGTATATCATTGCTCACACCACATACCATAAGCTACAAAGTAATTACCATCATTGCGAACACTATACATGCTAGTCATGCACCTGATCCTGATGATCATAAGTACACGTTTAGAAAATTACATAAACAAAATGCATAATACAATTAATCCAACATAAAGAGCGAAAATAACATAAATACTTGGTAAATATCAAACATTGTTCAAAAAGCGTTATGTCTTCACACCAAATTGTCATGCGATTAGAAATTAATCAAATTATATAGTTGAAAACTAGCAAGGTAAAACTAGATCAGTTTTAGGTAATTGAGGCATGGTCACCAACAAAATGTTCACCTTCATAATTTTTAGCAACCATGAGATGTTTTCCTTAGCAGATTTCAATTCGATTTGACATGATCTGCACCTCTGCTAGTGATCATTACAAGAATCTAACTGACCCACCAAGCAGAAAGACAGAAGCTTCAACACTCATTTTCTTCAAATTTCATTTACTTTCTCACAATATGGAAACATAGGAACCATGACTATAAAAACAGGCAACTATTCCTCTGTTAGTGATCCACACTTAATACCCAAAATGGCTTCTAATAACTTGAAGAACGCACTGATCGCATTTCTAGCTCCCCTTCCCTCCATTCTCTTCTACCTCACATTCCTCCCCTATTTGGGCATGGTGCTATTACCACCCTCTTCTTCTAGCCAATGCCCTCTTCTTCTTCAACGTCAATGTCCTCTTCTGGGTCATCAGCCAAGTCCTCTCCAGCCATTGGGTACCATGCAAAATCTGATCTTTTTACCTTCCATTGCTTCAAAATTTGATCTTTTTGCTTATGTGATCTGAGTTTTTGTTGCAGATGATCGATTTGTATTGGACGGTGATTCCGGTGATGCTGGTTCATTACTACCGGACTCACCCTCTGGCTGAGTTTAACTGGTGGAGGTCAACGATTGGGGTATTGTTGACTTGGGTTTGGAGTGTTAGGCTCACCCATAACTATTTTAGGCGGGAAAATTGGCAATGGGGGGCTAGAGAGGACTGGAGGTTCACTGATATGGACTCACAGTATGGCAAACAGTGGTGGTGGATTTCCTTCTTTGCTGTTTATCTTTCTCAGCAGGTGATGGTTGCTTTGTGTTTTTATGTAGGTTTATGTGTTTGATGAAATGAATTAATGAGATTTAAGCTAGTGGAAATGGTTGCTTATTGTTGCTATTGATGTTTGTAGGTTTTTCTGATTGGAATATGCCTTCCTTTGTATGTGATCCACTCCGTTAATGTGCCATTGAACATATGGGATTTTGTTGCTGTCATTGTGTGCATTTGTGGTATTGTTGTTGCGTACTTTGCCGATACACAGCTCCATGAGTTTGTGAGCAGAAACAATGAGTTTAAAGAGGCTGGAAAGCCGGTTGTGGCTAATCTTGATGAGGGGTTGTGGCGTTATTCACGGCATCCCAACTATTTTGGAGAGCAGTTGTGGTGGTGGGGACTGGTTGTGTTTGCATGGAACCTGGGACAGGGGTGGACCTTTGTTGGGTCTTTTGTCAATACACTGTGTTTGGGTTATGTGACGACGCTTGTGGAGAAGCGAATGCTGAAGCAAGAGTTCAGAGCAGAAGCCTACAGGCAGTATCAGAAGACTACCTCAGTGTGGATCCCATGGCAGAAGTCATCTCCTACTGGAAGAAAAGATAAAAAAGCTTGATTTGATATTTCTGTAAGTGTTATGGCTTTCCAACTGTTTTATCCGCTCCATATATCTCTTTACTTGTCTTATAATGCCCTACGCCTGGCAATCGTCATCAACTCTTCTTTATTTGGAAAAAAAGTGAAAGCAATTTGGAATCTAGTTGTGCATACTTTAACATACTGTTGTAAAAAATTGTTCTTGAGAATATGTATTTCCATAAGATTCTGGCTTCTTTCTTAAACTTGGTTGTGTTATGAAGTCCTTAATGTAGTATAAAAGTCTCTTCTGTTTAATGTTTGTATATGACACAAAACATATGTTCTTGCCAGACTTCTGATTGAGTTCTTAAAACATAATGCCTTCCAATACAGAATTGAATGCATGGGTCAACTGCTTCAATTGGCATATTGGAACACAGAAGAAATAGGTTGGAATATAGGATCTTCTAAACTAGGATATCATTTGCTTTGTTCAACTCTAGGACATGGAGATTGGGGTCATAAGTTACACAGGTTACAGGCCTTCGAACTTTAACAGTGCTTACTATCAATTATCATCCTTCTCTAGAGAAGGTTGGATAGATTCTAGTTGTTCTACCTATGTAAAGGACTGATGTACATACAGAAGTGGGATCTGTTTGACCCATTATTACGGTTTTAGCAAAAACAATTGTTTAACCTCTCATAGACAGGCTATGTGTTTAGCTTTGTCTTCCTATTTATAGCAAACCTGTTCTTTTAACATTAAGAGTTCCACCAATGCGTCTGCTGCAAAAGGAGACGTGTGGTCCTCCTGCCATGTATTTAGCCACAGGACTAGTGGGGAATAATGATAATGGAGTATGATCTTCCTTTAGGAAAATCTGGTTTAGTGAGAAAATATGACAGAGCATCTGAACATAGTACAGAATTATGGATGCCTTTTCACCTTATGAGCATGGTAAACATTAGGAAGGATTCATAGAAAGACGACATCTTTGACTATGTTAAATACCAAAACAATGTTTTATAGTGAGGTAATTTAATGAGCCTAGGCTAGCGCTTCTTGTTACCTCTGGAATGCCGCTCAACCTTCTTAATGTATAGGGGCTAACAGCTAATCTTATCTCTCTGCATATCCTTTGAGAGCTGGAACAATGGTTGCAGTGTTGGCGGGTTTTATGTTGTGAAAAATATGATTTGAGTATTGACGAATCTGGAAAGAATGCCAGTGACATGTGAACCAGTGAAAGAAACACATGAAATTATGGTTAGTTGGTTACTGCCTTATAAGTTAGATTGACTGGTCAGTTTTTACCTTTCCCAAACTATTCATTTATGAAACACCCTGCAACCTAGGTAGTGATCTTGAAAGTTAAGATGGTACGAAACCTGCATTTACACTGAAGTTTGTGCATCAGCAGCAGGGAAAATCAAATGAGTAATGTTTTGTGGTTGTGAACTATTATTCAAGAAAACATGTGTGTCAACAAGATATTGTTGTAGTGTATTAGTGAATTTTACAGCCTTCATAGCTGGGGCGATGTTTGATCTCTGACAATGGTGTCCTTCTGTGTTAACGAAGGTACATAACACCATTCTTCATCTTGTTTTGTTTAGATTCATACTTTTTAATTTTGTTTTCTCAATATGCATATCATGACAAAGAAACACAGGATCCTAGATAATGATTACAAGACCCCCACAAAAGTTGAAGATATACATAAATTCCTCAGTGATACTGTTCAACATCATTGCAAACATCAGTCATGGGAGCCATCTCATAATACATGTTTTGTATGAAGGAGTTGGTTTTTATTTGCATATTGCACGCCCCTTGTGATTGATGATTGCTTAATTACTCAAACACGCATGGTCAGAATTCAAATGTCAATTAGCATTTAGAACTTGTGGCAGACACAGTTACTTTGTTCACAACATAAGTATTTGCTTCATTTTCGACATAATAGTATTTGCTTGATTTTCCTGTAGATTGATGGTTTCAACCACTGGATGTTTTGGGTCTGTTGAATGAGTTTTCAAACCCCAAAATTGTTTATGAGATTCCTGAAGAAGAGTTGTGATTAAGGAGGTTTTGATACAACATTGATAAGCCATTTAAGCTTCTTGATTAATAAAAGAGAAATGTTAGATTTACCATCCACAAATGTAGACTTGCTTACATAGATCGGTGATTAGACATGAGTTCAATAGTTGTTCTTAGTTAAATTGCAGAAAAACTAAGACGAAAGAGATGAGTGTGTGTTGGTCATTAAGAACAGACAAATACGGTTAACCTTAAGAAATGAAGAACATCTTTAATGGAGTGAATGAATTTGACATGATTAGTATCTGTGCTAATGATTGTTTGGAGGGATCTTGCTGACCCACCAGGCAGAAAGAGAAATAATCGTTCCTATTTTTCTACTATCTAGAATCATGAATGGGTCTCTTTTGATAGTAGGGAACTAGGAAGTAGGACTATAAAAACAGACCTTTGTTCTCTTCTGGTGATGTACTTGCAAGTTACAACCATGGCTAATAGTAAGCATGCAGTGATAGCATTTCTAGTTCCCATTCCCTCCATTCTCTTTTACCTTTCATTTCTCAAAAACCAGAGTCACCAAACCAGTAGTACTGGGAGTCTGTCTCCTCTTTGGGCATGGTGCTATCACCACCCTCTTCTATTAGCCAATGCCCTCTTCTTTCTCAATGTCAATGTCCTCTTCTGGGTCATCAGCCAAATTCTATCTAATCACTGGGTATGTTCATCTTCATTTAATTTTTTTTTAATTTTATATGTTTTCGTTCATAATTTCTTGTGAATTGGATTGTTTATATGATTTGGGTTGGTGCAGATGATCTCTTTGTATTGGACAGTGATACCAGTAATGCTAGTTCACTACTACAAGGCTCACCCTCTGGCTGAATATAATTGGTGGCGCTCCATTATTGCAATTTTGATGACTTGGGTTTGGAGCCTCAGGATTGTTCACAACTATTTTAGGCGGGAAAATTGGCAGTGGAGTGCCAGGGAGGATTGGCGATTCACCAATATGACCTCACAATATGGCAAGCACTGGTGGTGGGCTTCCTTCTTTGCCATTTACCTCTCTCAGCAGGTACTGATAGGTCTGAACTCTGGTTTTCAAGTGTTTGGTGAAATGTCCATATGATCTTTCTAGGCTACTAATTGTTTAAGGATAATATTTGTTTTTGATGGTTGCTACTGATTGCTTTTTATGGTCGTTTTCGATCTTTGTAGGTTTTTCTAATTGGACTGTGCCTTCCGATGTATGTAATCCACTCAGTTAATGTGCCACTGAACATCTGGGATATCGTTGCCATCATGGTCTCTGTTTCTGGCGTTGCTATAGCATACTTTGCTGACACACAATTGTATAAATTTACAAGTAAAAACAACAAGCTAAAGGAACTCGGAGAGCCTGTTGTACTTATTCTTGATAAAGGACTGTGGCGTTATTCACGCCATCCCAATTACTTTGGAGAGCAATTGTGGTGGTGGGGACTCGCTCTATTTGCATGGAACCTCGGACATGGATGGACCTCTGTAGGGGCTTTCCTCAATACAGTGTGTTTAGCTCATGTGACAAAGCTTGTGGAACAGCGAATGCTAAAACAGGACTACAGAGCAGAAGCATACAGGCAGTATCAGAAGACAACCTCAGTTTGGATACCTTGGTTCAAGTCATCCCCAATTGAAGGAAAATATAAGAAACCTTAGTTTGATATCTGTTTCAGTGTCAGTTTTTGTAGTTGTTCTTAGCTGCATTATCAGTGTGCCTCTTTTCTTCTGTAGTAATGCCCTACATCCTGCTGTTGTTGTCAACTGTTCTTTAATTGAAAAAAGGTAATGCAAGTTGGATTTCACTTATTCATAATCATGCCTAAACATGTTGTAAGAAATTGCTCTAAAACCAGTTTCCTTTGATAGCTAAATTCCTTGAAGCTTATGGTGTCCCATGAGATGTCTTCAGTTAGTTGTGTCATAGAGAACTCACAGTAGAAGTCTATGGTGTTACATATGCTCTTACAGTCTTTGGATGGTTGTTAGACGAATCATGTCGAGATTTCATTACACAAAAGCAAATCAAAATCCGTGCATATGGACCAAAATTGCTTAATTCTGCACAATGGAAGCCAGGAAGAATTTGAAAGATAGTTTCTTCAATAATATTTGTAAATAGTACCAAGTAAAGTGGGATATATATTAATTTCCACTGTTTTTGAAACTTTAGAGGATAGAGATTGGAATCCTAAGTTACATGGGTAGGCTCCTTTGAACTATGATATTGCTGGTTAATCATTTTCCTTCACTGGAGAATGTTGGATGAGCTACTGACTTTTACAGTCACTGTAATCATTTTAAGGTACTCATGTATCATGTAGATGTGGGAACAGCTTGACCCACCATTACCAATTTAGCGCTATTTTTCAAATGCGCATGCTTCACTTCTTATTGCCAGCTATCTGCTTTAGCAAACAGTTCAGGATCTTTTTGTTTAACCTCAAGAATCTCACTGATGGATCAAATGCAAAGGAAAAACAGGTGTGGTCCTTCTGAAATTTGCTCACTTGCATTGGAATGGGATTTGTTGTCCCTCATAAATTGTACAGAACTACAGAAACAAATTCATAGTAAAGTAAGAGGATCATTCTAAGGACGAACCTTTTGAGTATGTTGCTACATTTGGGTGTTACAATGAGAATTTTGGCTTAACATATATTAACCATCTGGCTTAAGCTTGAACAGTTCTGGTTTATAATACCAAGCAAGGAACCCAATCTTCATCAGATTACAATAAATGTCCAAGTAGCAAGTTAACATCAAAGCCACTCAGCATTTTGTTTATGGAAAGCTTATACTTTTTTATTGGCTTCTAGTTTTCTTTTAATATGAATCTTATGACAGAGTATCATATCATAGTCACAAGACACCAACCCAAATGAGTTCAAAGGTTGACAATAACTTTACATAAATCTATGAAAATTATACAGCGCATCCGGTCAATCTCACTGTCCACTTACCGTGCCCGGTCCCATCCGGCGATATCACCGTTAAATTTTCGGGTGCGCGGCACACCCGGGTGCGCTAAATAGGCTCTCATAAATCTATCTCATCCTCTCTGTGTTACTGTTCAACTTGTGAGTGACCAAAAACCAAAGTTTATGTAGCTGGAAATATATCACAGTATCAATCACCATTATTATTGATCATATAAACAACAAGAGCACGTAAACTACTACGCAACACGAGTTTTTGATCTGATACCAGTATCTTATGGTGGAAACAAATTAGTAGTGCTCGTCATGACTCAAACCTATCAATTGAGAGAAGTTTGATCAGGATGGATGGAACCCACTTTGAATACTTAAACCATATCAGCCAAAAAAGCCTATATTGTTTTACAAGAGTATGTTAACCAAGAAAGCAGTCTTTGGATGTTTGCTTTTGCTATGAATTCATTGTTTGATTCTTTCACCCCTCATTTGGAATGGTTGGGATCCCAACACTTTTTACTAAGGGGGGTTTACACTTCCCGTTTTACGATCTATACTCTTACTTTCTTTTTTTTTAGTTAAAGATTTTATAAAAAAACAAAACACGTGTTATTAAAAACAAAATTGAAGTTAATTGAAGTTAGTAAAAAGTGTAAATTTCACTTCCTTTAATAATGTGTCAAACTACCAAATGTTTTAGAAGTACCTACAACTTACGTGGCTTCTCTTGTTTCAGAAGAGAACTTTCATATGAAATTGCAATAAACGTATTCCAAATTTAAACAGTAGTTGATTCAACCAAATTTTTTCACAAGAATGACTCACTTGTGGTAGAAGAAATAACCTTCCCATTATGAAAATACAATCCGCTACCGTCCCAAAAATGTTTGAAGGGTTATTTGATATTTAACTGAGAAAATTATCGAAATAACTATTTAGATAAAAAATCATGACTTTAAAAACTATTTAAATTAAAATAAAACTGTAAAGATTATTTTGCGTGCATATAATCAGCTCTCTCGAGCGGTATAGTCAATATCTGAACCCTAAACAACAGTGACAAGATTCTTCAAGCTTTCCTGAATGGCAGGAAACACCGTTGTTCTCTCCCAAGTATATTCCATCCCTTAACCAGACAATGATTCTAGTTTATGATACCATACATCTACTGGAAATGGAGATCCCAATTATACCATGCCACGTGGCAAACAAGAGCAAAGCTGAAGAACGATGACACAACTACCCTAGATCACAAGCAGCTCAAATTACACAGCAGGACACTGATACTTTCCTTTGTTTGATTTGAGCCAAAAGAAAACAAAAGAAAAAAAAAATGAAAGATGTCCATTTTTGTTTTTGTGATGAGCAAAAGGCCAAGACTGTGCAAATGGTATCTCACAGTCACAGACCGTGTTATATAAGTTAAAAGCTTTGCAACAATGTCTGTCGTGAAGATAAAGGATTGAAAACTTGAGATGGGTCATTTTCTGACGACGGTGGTGGTGGTGGTGGCGCTGCTTCCGATCTGGGTTTTGGCTGTGGAGGCCAGTAAGCATCGGGAAGAGAAGACGACGAAAAGGCTGAGGTTTGGGGGAGATGGGCAGTTTAAAATACTGCAAGTGGCGGACATGCACTACGCCGATGGGAAAACGACGCCGTGTGAGGATGTGCTGCCGTACCAGGTGGCGGGTTGCTCTGACTTGAATACCACGGCGTTTGTGAAAAGGATGATTCAGGCTGAGAAGCCTGATTTCATTGTTTTCACCGGTATGTATTGTTTTCTCTGATTTACTTGTTCTTGTTTTTATTTTTGTTTTTTTATTGTTCATAAACTTATTATCAATACTAATCAAAAACACAGTCTTTTTTGTAATTGCTATTAAAAAGGAATGATTTTTGAGAAGGATGACAGTGTATGTAATTTGCACGCTGACTTTACTTTGCAGTAGTTGGTTATGTAACCTTATGTACACAAACACTCAACAAGTTCAATTTAGAACACAAGGTTCTATAACTTCTATGCATTATTAGGAACGATCATGCTTTTGGAATAATACTTGATGATGTTGATAAGGTTTGTGGGGTTGTTGTTTATCTGATTTATATCGGATTTTACTTTCAGAGTTGTTTGAATCAGATACTGAACTGGGATGTCAATGCCTGATGAATTCAGTAATGTTGTTCTTTGATACATTGTTTGGAGAAGTATAGATGATGTGGGGTGGGCGGGCTGTTTTATCTGATTTGCAGTGACTTTTACATTTTAGTTTGTGACTGCTGTTCTTTCTTTACTTTGCTTGGGGAGTTTTGATTTTGCTTTAGTACTCGACTCTGGTTTCTTTGATTGGCTCTCTGACATGACTTGTGTGCAATAGGAGATAACATATATGGGTTTGATGCTACGGATGCTGCTAAATCAATGGATGCGGCGTTTGCTCCAGCAATTGCATCCAACATTCCATGGGCAGCTGTTTTGGGGAACCATGATCAGGAATCGGATCTCTCGAGGGAAGGGGTAATGAAGCACATAGTTGGGTATAAAAGCACCCTGGCTCAAGTCAATCCTTCCGATCAAGATGTTATTGATGGTTTTGGGAACTATAATCTGGAGGTAGGTGGAGTTCAGGGTACTGGTTTCGAAAACAAATCGGTTCTCAACCTCTACTTCCTTGACAGTGGAGATTACTCCACAGTTCCCTCTATCCCTGGTTATGGTTGGATCAAACCCTCCCAACAATTCTGGTTCCAACAGACTTCGGCAAAGCTAAAGGTACTAATCACATTGTTTCATTTACCAGGTTTCTTATTCTTATACCTCCTTTACTTCACAAATTGTTGCTACCAAGTACCAACCCACGCACCAAATGTAATTTCTTGATGAGTAAGAACTGATTAGGAAGTAATAATTCATTTTACCCTGCAGAAAGTATTCATGAAAAAGCCACAGGCGCAGAAAACACCTGCTCCAGGGCTGGCATACTTTCACATACCGTTACCAGAATTTGCTAGTTTTGACTCATCAAACTCCACCGGAGTGAGGCAAGAAGGCATTAGCTCTGCCTCTGTGAACTCTGGCTTCTTCACAACCCTGGTTGAAGCAGGCGATGTGAAGGCTGCTTTCACAGGCCATGATCACGTCAATGACTTCTGTGGGAAGCTAACTGGCATAAACCTTTGTTATGCTGGGGGATTCGGATACCATGCATATGGAAAGGCGGGATGGGATAGGAGAGCAAGGGTGGTAGCAGCAACCTTAGAGAAAACAAGTACTGGAGGTTGGGGTGCAGTCAAGTCAATCAAAACATGGAAACGCCTCGATGATCAGCACCTCAGTACTATCGACAGTGAGGTTCTCTGGACCAAGAGTTCTGCTGGTACGTTTTCTTCAAAAGACAATGAACAGTTTCACTGTCCTGCTCCTGAATAATTCTAGATATATATAACTGGACTCCTAGGAACATACAAATTCTTCACTGTTGAGATATAAACTACACCTAAACATAATCCCTGGTTCTAGGGATGGCAATAATCCCCAGCGGGTAGGGTACCCACGGGTATTTGACCCTAACAGGGAAGATATCCGAGGATAAACAGGTAACGGGGATGGGGATCCCCAGTATTTGGATTCTTAAATCGGGTACGGGGCTGGTATGGTATTTTGATATTCGTCCCCATCCCTACTCATTAAGAGCAAGTCCAACAGCTTATATTTTCTACATAATAGGGAAGCTCAAAATCTCTAAAAATTTTGTATACCAAATCCAACAGTTTCCCTATTTTAAAGATTCAAATATTTATTACAACGACAATTATTATAATATAATAATAAGTATAAAAATTTAAAAGTTTATTTTTTACAATAAATTATGTTTTCTTTCTTATCTTTGAGCCTTGAACAATGTGCAACATTCAATTCTTCTTTCCCTAAATATTTTTAGGGAATCTGTAAATATAGGGAAGCAAAGCTTCTCTTTCATCTCTTTTCCTATTTTAGAGAATGAGATAGGGAAGCTGTTGGAGTGGAAAATGACCCCATATTCCCTAAAATAGAGAAAATCAAAGAATTTAGGGAATCTGTTGCACTTGATCTAAGGATGAAAATATTATTGTATATAATTTATTATATATTTATATATAATTTATAAATACATATTTATGTAACAAAAATTGTAATTTTTCTTTTTGTGATTCTCTTAATAAATATTTAATGGAACTTCCTTTTTATTATATTTTTTTTATTCTCTTAATGAAATTTTTCACCAAAAAGATTGTTTATTAAAGTAATATATAGCAAACCCAAACCCATACCCAAATCTCATACGAGCAAACCCTAGTTTAAAGCAAAGTTATATAAACAAGTTGTTATGTTGCATTAAGCATGCATGCATTGTGGAATTTTTTGTCGAATGCATAGACATTCATTTACCGGTATTTCTTTTTAAGCGAGACTTGTATTTATTTTTATTGGATTGAAGCACGAAACTTATTTATTTTGGTATTTGATTTTAATTTCATACTTCTATATTTCATATTTTGAAAAAAAAAATTAATTTAATACATAATTGTTAACGGGGATTGGGGCGGGTATGGAAACGTAATCCCCAAAGGGTACAGGTACGGGGAATCCTCATTATCTAATTACGGGGACGGGGACGGGGACGGGGATGAGAAATGTAAAAGGGTATGGGTATGGGTATGGTATTTTGATCCCCTTACCCTACCCTACCCTACCCATTGCCATCCCTACCTGGTTCTTTGGTGTCTGCATAAGATAATGGTGTAATAACAACCGTGTGGAATAAGTCTGGATGGTCAATTAGTGAATACTCATAGCATCTATATATAAAATGTTTACCTGATATACATTTATCATGATTAAATTTTATTTGAACTATTTTCTCTTGATTGTAAAGGATGCTTTTGGCCTCCCATTCACCAAGTTTCAGTTGTTGGCTGAAAGAACTTATTAGATTGTTCAGACCTGTATAGTATATCTGAAACATTGTTCTGAAATGATTGGCCTCAGTGGGATGATCGCAAGCTGACTTCGCTTGTTGCTAAGATCTGTTGGTAGTAATGGCATACACACATTTACCGTTCCACATCACACCATCTTTTAATTTGCCGAAGTCCTCCCAGTTTTGCACTTGAGAAACTAGAAAAGAGAGACATGCTGCCTGTAACCTGTATTATCATTATTCATTTCAAATCCTATCAGCTTCAACTGGCATTCTATAATAATCCTTGTTGCAAAGGTCAAAATGAGCTGGTTTTTCCTGCACTTGAACCTTGTTCCTTTCGTATTCTTATTTCAGTCGATTGATTATTTTGGAACAGGTGTACGTAGAAAGAAACACATTGGCGGTCCTTGAGAGTAATGAGCATATACAAGACCATTTTTGGAAGATAGCCCGGAAAAGACATGAGAGCCGCGAAACCCCGACGATCTGGGGGGTATTCTCATATGCATTCAAACAGACAATGAATGAATACGATTTGGGGAAGAATAGAATGTATCAAGAAACTATGTGGAATGTAAATTTGGAACAAGAAATATAAACATCTATCCGTATCCTTTATACCAAAAGATCAAACCACAGCTATCCATTATGGTTCTTTGAACAATTTGAGCTGCATCACATACAAATTCATGAAGACGATTACAGAACAAAATTCCATGTTACAATAGGAGGCTCAATATGGAATCGAACGTGTTTCAAGGTCGCATCAAACTAAGACTTGGAATTTACAAAGGAATTAACTAGAATCGAACTAGACCAGAAGAAAACTCTTCAGGAGTCATCCTTATTTCGAACAAATGATGCCTTTCGGTACCTTGATTTCTCAATCTCCTTCCCCAGAAAATCCAAAGTGGTGTCAGTGACATGATTTGGTATGCAGCCTGAGTCCAGCATCATTTTCAGAAACTTATAAGCGTCTTTCAGATGACCTGCTTTACTATGAACTTCAATGAGTGTATTGAAAGTGACAACATCAGGATTTATTCCACTACTCTTCATCTGCTTAAATAGCTTGTTTACTTCGTCAATCCGGTTAGCCTTCCCCAAAGCATTAATCAAGGTGTTGTACATGACTACATCAAGGTAACCACCCTGCTTCATTAGCTTATCCAGAACACTACTGGCTAGATCAGCTCTTCCCATCTTGCCCAAGCCTTGAATTATCATATTGTATGTTGCTATATCTGTGGGGCAAACCTTTTCTCCCATTTCACTGAGTACACCCCATGCTTCATTGAAGTAGCCCTTCTTGACAAACGAACTCAAGATGGAATTATAAGTGTAGCTCACAGGGTTTGCACCCGTATCACTAAAAATCTCAATTTGCAAGCCATGCTCAGCTTCCCCTTGGCCAAAAATAGGGACAAGAAAGTATTTACCATATCAATATCAAAAGTGTCATCCCCTTTGGCTTGAACTCGTTGCCCTCTAGACACCGAAAACTGCTGAGAAGACTGGTCAGTGGATGTGATTTGATTGGCCAGCTGATCCATATGAGGAGATGATGACCACCGATCAATAGGTGTAGACGAATTCTTATCATCTTTAACCCCAGCATCATCTGTCTCAAGGCCTCCATCCATCGTCGAGGCAACAGAGCATATGAGACTCAAAACGTCACTGAAGTCACCATTACTTGGGAAAAGTGATGTATGGTCCTTTTTATTTTTCTGTGGGGCTTTCAATGTAGCTTCCATATCAACTTTCCATTTCAGAACACTAGGCAGCAGATTACCATCCCTAATACGCTTCATGAGCTTGTCAGTCCAATCCCATCGACTATACTTATACAGACTAATAATTAGTGTTGATATAGTAACCAAATCAACACTAAAGCCTCGCATTTCCATTTCTTCCACCAATCCTAGAGCCTCCTCAAGTAGACCCTCCCTACAAAGTTGCAGAACAACAATGCTGTAAGTAACACCATCCACAAACTGACCCTTCTTCTTCAAGTCACAAAACAGGGTGTAAGCAGCCTCGGCCCTTGCATTCCTAAACAACCCGTCAATCAGAATATTATACGTCCATGTCGAGGCTCTCACCCCATACTGAACCATCCTCTCAAACATCTGACAGCCTTCATTAACTTTCTTTGCCTTGAACAACCCATCTATCAAAGAATTATAAACAACAGTATCCGGATTGTACCCATTGTTCTGCATCTCACTAAAAATCCTAGTAGCTTCCTCTATTCTATAACACTTACAACACCCCTGAATAAGAATCCGATACGTAATGGCATCCGGCTCATGACCAGAGCACTTCAACTCCTCCCACACGGTAATCGCATCATCCACCTTCCCTACCAAACACAGTACATGAATGAGGCTATTATAAGTACTCAAATCAGGAAAAACCGAGTCCGAATTCAAGTCCTTCATCTCCTTAAACAAACTCAAACTAGTACCCAAATCACCCCAACACCCAAATGCATGAATACATATATTATACCCCCAAGTATCCATCTCAAACCACTCATTCCCCCTAAGCTTATCATACACTTGCTTAAACTCCACCCTCATGTCGCCCTTCCTAAGACCCACCAGCAACTCATTGCACGCAATGCAACTGGGCACCTGGTCGCAAGACCCTCCTTCTAAAAGCCTAACCAAGATCGACATAGCCAAACGCAACTGACCCTTCCGAACCAAAGCAACCAACACCGAGTTGTACATATCAGCATTCAACTCAGCATTTACTTGCTGCATTGTATCCAAAATCTCAATCGCCATGTCGAACTTACCTTCCCTTATGAATGCGTCAAGGAGGGACTTGAAGGTCCCGGAATCCACGGCTAGAGAATCTCTCCTCATGATGTTGAGTAGCTCGGGGATTTCGGCGAGAAACCCGGCGCGGCAGGCGGTGTGGAGGACGTGGGAGAAGGCGCGTTGGGAGGGTGGGATGGAGTGGATGAGGGAGCACCATTTGAAGAAGTCGAGTTTTTCGGAAGGGTGGAGGGATTGGGTGCGGAGGATTCGGAGGAGGAGAGGCTCGGTGAGAGGGAGGGGCTGGGGGAGGTTGCGGGTGCCGGACTGGGAGAGAGTCTTGGTGATGGAGGCCACCAGGAGGATGTCTCCCAGTTCGGAAGCGGAGGCGGAGGCGGAGGCGGCGGTGTGGGGTTTGGGGTGGAATAGAGGCCTTCGCATTGCATTCTCAGATAAATCCTAACCTCCGATTCAATACAAACAAACCGGTATAACTTCCATTTCGTTTTAGCTCAATTTACATCGTTCAATCCAACCAGTGCGCATTTAAGTAAATCCGCTACCTTATTCCGAGCCGAATGATGCTCCGACACGGCGGGCCACTGCTTGCGCGTCTGAGCTGCTTGCGTCATCGCCGCCATCGAATCCACCGTCAAATCACAAAGCGTTACAGTCCAGAACTACAAGCACACTCACAATTTGCTTCCGGAAACCCTAGGGTTCGTCTGAGCTCGGAGAATACGAGGACGGGGATTTCAGGAATTCGACAGAGGATTGAAGCCGGAACGGAGGAAAGGGGGAAGTCGATAAAGTCGTTGCGCGCTCTTACTGTTTCTGCCCAGCGCTAAATACCAGAGGAAAACTCAGTAGTACCCCCACGTTTCCGATTTATTAACGGAGTCGTTCTGGACGTTTCCAACTCGTTTTCAGACCAATTTTTTAATATGCACGTCACCGTTTACGTCCTAATAAATCATTGAGCATTTTCAATACACGGTATGTGTCTTCAAATACATACAATGATGGTTAGGATTAGATGAAATAATATAAAAATATGGTAGCTTGTAATGAACGGTTAAGATTACGTCATGTAAATACATGTCGTGCATATAAGAATTTCTTCTTAAATTGACGAAAATAGTTGTAAACGTGTTCGTGATAAATTGGAAACATGGGGGCAAAAATAATTTTTTGCTGTTTCAGCTTTCTTTTTTTTTCTTCTTTGAAAGGTCAGTATTACCTCTTGTATCTGATGTATTAGCAGATGCTTTTCCCGACGTTTCTACCATGTTTCCGGGCGTCTTCGATGCGTTTTCGGGGTTTCTGAGACCAGTTTCTTAACTTACGATAAACTAGAAACATGGGTGCAAAAATGACTTTTCGCTGTTTCATCTTTCCTTTATTTTTTTCTTCAAAGATCAGTATTACCCCCATATATCTTATGTATTTACGGACATGTTTTCAGACGTGTTTCCAGGCATCTCTAATGTGTTTCCGGGACCAGTTTCTTAATCTAAAGGACGGCTTGTACGTGCTGATATGCCTGGAAATGGCTGGAGATGACAAGAGATTGCCGAAAACGGTTGAAAACATAATCGTAAATAAACCAGAAACGTGGGGGCAAAAATGACTCTGTCTTAGCTTTCTTTTATTTTCTTCTCTGAGGCGAAAGGTAAGTATTATCTCCTTGTATCAGGTTTGTTTACAAAGGCGTTTTCGGACGTTTCCAACGGGTTTGCGAGTGTCTCCAATGCGTTTTTGGCGTTCCCAAGACTAGTTTTTTAAGCTACAAGACACCATGCATGCGATGATATGGCCGAAAATGTCTCGGGACATCCGAATAAGACCGGAAACGGCTGGAAACTTATATGTAAATAAACTGGATACATGGGGGTAATACGTGGGGCTGGGGGAGGTTGCAGGTGCCGGATAAGGATATAGTCTTGGTGATGGAGGGCACCAGGATGATGTCTCCGAGTTCGGCGACGGCCGCGACGGTGTGGGGTTTGGGATAGAATAAAGGCCTTCCAAGGCGTATTGCATTCTCCAATTCAAAACAAACAAACTAGTACAACTTCACTTCATTTTAGCTCAATTCACATTGTTCAATACGTGAAAACTCAATGCCAGTGCGCATTTAAGTAAATCCACTACCTCATTTCAAGCCGAATGATGCTCCGACACGACGCGCCACTGCTTGCGCGTATGAGATGCTTGCGTCATCGCCGACATCAAACCCACCGCGTGCGGCGGCCGTAGCCTCAATCAAATCACAAAGCGCTACAGTCCAGAACTCCAAGCTCAAATCACAAAGCGCTTCTGAAAACCGTAGGGTTTGTCTGAGCTCAGAGAATGCAAGGACCGGGATTGTAAGACCCCTGAAATTTTAGGAACAAAGGAAAGGGCGAAATGTCAGTATTTTTCCCTTGTATTACAAAAGTGTTTTCGGACGTTTCCGAGACCAGTTTCTTAAGCTACAAGACACCGTGAACACGATGATATGTCCGGGACTTCGGGGGCAGCCAAAGAAGACCATAAACGGCCGAAAACGTATCCGTAAATAAACCGGATACGTGGGAGTAATACAGACATTTCCTCTTGAAGAAAAAAGAAGTTAAAATTAAGCTGAAACGTGTAGTAGTATTGCTTCTTCCATTCGAGTGCGAATCGTACCTTGCTCTTCAGAAGGGCCTCTCCTAAATCACAAGCCACAGTTCAAACAACCAACCTTTCTAATGGAGACTACTACTTCAGTTCCTAAAGCCTTCTCCTTTTCTTCAATTAGGAAGATACCCGCGCCTTGGCGTGGTGTATACAGGTTTTTAATTTAATTTAACATATACTATTTTACGTCAGAGGCAGTTACTGTTCACTAATGATAGTAAAATGACGGTTTTGTCCTTTTCATTCCCAGAGATGGGCGCAGAGTCCACTGGCAGATCAGTTTTTTTTTTTTTGACGAACTCTCTCTCTTCGGCAAAGAGAAGGGCGCGGAGTCCGCTAGCAGATTGGGTTTTTTTTTTTGCGAACTCTCTCTCTTTGCCCAAGAGAAGTACGCGGACTTCGCCTGCGAGATGGGCTCCGAGTCCGCTAGCGGTTTTTTTTTTTGAACGAACTCTCTCAATGTCTCTAGATTTTTCTCGCCCAAGAGAAGCGCGCGGAGTCCGCGGGCATATCATTTTTTTTCCAAAAGAAGGGTGCGGAGTTCGCTAGCAGATCACTTTTTTTTTTGGCATGGACTCCGATGGCATATCACTCCGTTAGATTTTTCTATCTCTTGGGCGAGATCACTATTTTTTTTGTTGCACAAACTCTCTCAGGGTGCGAAATCACTATTTTTTATATTTTGGACGAACTCTCTCTGGGCGCGGAGTCCGCTGGGATATTTTTTTTTGACGAACTCTCTCTCTTCGACCAAGTGAAGGGCGCGGAGTCTGCTGGGAGATCACTATTCATTATTAATTTTTTTTGGATGAACTCTTTCTAAGTCTCATTTTTCTCGCTTTCTCTACCGCCTAAGATTTCTTCGCCCAAGAGAAGAATGACAGTAAAATGATGGTTTTCTCTTCTTCATTCCCAGAGATGGACGCGGAGTCCGCTGGCAGATCGATTTTTTTTTTTTACGAACTCTCTCTCTTCGCCCAAGAGAAGGGCGCGGACTCCGCCTGCGAGATGGGCCCCGAGTCCGCTGGCGGAATTTTTTATTTTGGACGAACTCTCTCTCAATCTCGCTAGATTTTTCTCGCTTTCTCTACCGCCTAAAATTTCTCCGCCCAAGAGAAGAGCACGGAGTCCGCTGGCATATCATTTTTTTTTTCTAAAAAAAGGGCGCTGAGTTCGCTGGCAGATCACTTGTTTTTTTTTTGGCGTGGAGTCCGCTGGGAGATAACCATTTTTTTTAGACGAACTCTCTCTCAGTCTCTCTAGATTTTTTTTATTTCTCCTCCCAAGAGCAGGGCGCGGAGTTCGCTGCAGATCACTCATTTTTTTTTGGACAAACTCTCTCTCAGTCTCTCTAGATTTTCTATTTCTTGGGCGAGATCACTATTTTTTTTGGACGAACTCTGTTCACAAATCACTGTTCACAAAATCACTTTTCACTTGCTTGCGAACAGTCAATTACAACACACAAAATCACTGTTCACAAAATCACTTTTTTTTCCTTGGACGAACTATATATCACTCTCTCTAGAAGAGTGCGGAGTCCGTTGGGAGATCACTCTTTTTTTTTTGACGAACTCTCTCTCAGTCTCTCTAGATTTTCTATCTATTGGGCGAGATCACTATTTTTTGGATAAATCACTGTTCACTTGCTTGCAAACAGTCACTTACAACACACAAAATAACTGTTCATAAGCTTATGAACAATGATTATGAACAGTCGACCAATCTTTATTATATAGTAAACTTCGAGTCTTTTTGAGTAAACACGGGTACCGGGTCTTGATTTTCACATAAGATAATGGAGGGGATATCAATGGAATCACAAGACAGCATGGTCTGATAAGCAATAATCTTGTGCTAAATTTCTGCTGCGTAATCACTGATTCTTATCTCTTATTAATTAGCTTTATCTTAAGAAGATCTGCAGAATCGTAGAGATGTAATTGATGCATATTTGTAGGATAGAAATTGACAGCAAATCCTTAATATGATTGCTGATCTTCAGGATCTAAGATGATCCTAATTCTTGTATATATAATGAAAGGTAAGCAAAAATATTCTTACCAAATGTTCTTCATGGTCGACTTGACAGTTAACGTGGAATCACAAGACAGTTAAAGGAGCTCCAGGCCCGTTACGACTCGACCCGGAACCAGCTCCAGACCCGAATGCAAGCTGTTAATCAGAGTGAGCTGCAATTGCAGGCCAGGGAGCTGAGGGTGAATTATACCTATGCTGACACAGAGTATATATATCAAGTTACTCCTGGAGTCTAAACATATTTGTGCTTGGTAACTTTGGTGAGAGTACGTATGTATATTGAATTTATATTACAGTGTTCTTCAGCATGTGTTTGTTATGATTGTTCATACAAGCATCAGGAGCATTTCTTTCTTCAAATTAAAAAAAAAGACAATTAGCAATAACCCCATAATGCTTTACAATATATGGCTTATATCTTATTCTAAGAGATTTGACACATTGTTCATCTGCTCCCCCAAACAGTGCACGCAAATGGTGAATAGCAATATGGACATTATCATTTTCACCCAATTGCTCTAATGCACTCTCTTAAAGGAAGTATTAGATACCACACTGAAGAAATGGGTTCCATCATGTCTGTCTCCACCATTTTCTGAGATGCCAATCATGCCATGACTTTGTCATGAAATAAAAGAAAGAACTAGAGTGGGATGTTAGAAATACTATTATCTATATGTCTGAAAATGGAAACTCAGAGAATTCTGATGACTTCTCTGAGGTCATAGATGGTGATGAGCTTGGTAAACGATTCTATCATCAACTTTGTGGCAAAGTTCCAGAACAGACAAAAAGAAAATTAAAAAAAACTTACGTGTTGATTGTTGGCATAAAGTGTTCAAATGATGCAAAGCATCAATCAATGTTTTATTCAGTGGTTCTCTTCTATATATATAACCACAATGAGTCTACTTGCCTCATTATTTGAATCATAGTCATCAGAGAACTGAGGGGGATTCATATTAGAAATGGTGAATTGCTGTGGACAGTGGAAGCCAGTGGTTGTCATGATTGGCATCAACCTTGCTTTGGCTATGGTCAATGTGCTTCTTAAGTTAACTCTGGATAAAGGAGTGCACAATTTGGTTCTAGTTACTTATAGGCAGTCAATTGCTTGTGGCCTCTTGACACCCATTGCCTTCTTTTGGGAAATGTAAGTACTATACTTCACCCATCTTATGGCATTCTTAGTAAAGGCCAGGTTATGCTTCATTAAACTCTTGGGACACCATAGCTAGCTATTAACAAGGTATAAAAGTCTTGGTTGTAAGAAAAACCAAAAGTGAATCTTCAACCCCTTGATTGTATATATGTCTCCCTACGTGCAGGTAGAGGATGTTTGCTTAATTCATATATTATTAGTTCATTGATAAGCAAGATTAATATAGAATGCCATCATCTGGCGTTGGATATCAATTTCATTATAACGCTACTCATACACATGAACTTCATGGATCCTCTTGAGTTGTCTTTCCAGTAATATGATACAAATGAGTTTCTTGCAGAAAAAATAGACCTGAACTTACAGCTCGCATCATATGCCACCTTTTCTTCAGTGCTCTACTTGGGTTCGTTAAATTTCTTTTTGATATTTTCATCTTTTAGGGTGTAAGTATTTGATAATTTATCTAAATCTATGGCCAATGCTTGATATAACTTTTCAGGATAACATTCACACAATACTTTTTTCTTCTTGGGCTCCAATACACCTCGGCTACTTATGCTTCTGCCTTCAGCAACATGGTGCCTGTTTACACTTTCCTATTGGCACTGCCATTCGGGTAAAATTTAAAGGATTACATAAAAATCGATTAGATATTGTTGTTTTTGTATTTGCGCTTTGTTTTAGAAGTCTCGGTTTCTTCCTCAAAGTAGTGAAAACTAACTTCTATTTTCTTCTAAACAAAAAACAAAAAACAAAAAAAAAAACAAAAAAAAAATCATTCTATTGAACTATTTCAGTCTAGAGAAAGTGAGCATTAGGAGCAAGGGAGGCATAGCCAAGATCTTGGGTTCTTTAATATGCATTGGTGGAGCTTTGTCATTGACATTATACAAAGGAATGCCACTGACCAACCAACACTCACATGCCACAGCTCAAATTGAAAACCATGACTATATGATGAGTACAGCAAAGAAGAGAGAGAGGTGGGTACTTGGTTCAGTGTTTGCGGCAGCAGGTTGCTTTATGTGGGCTTCATGGTTTCTCATTCAAGCCAAGATTGGGAAGAGCTACCCATTTCAGTACTCTAGCACAGCCATCTTGTCCTTCTTTGGTGCCATCCAGTCAGTCATCTTGACATTGCTCACAGAGAGAAGCATCAACATGTCAATGTGGGTTTTGAAGGGAAAGTTGGAGATATTGAGTGTCACATATTCTGTGAGTATTTAGTTCTCTTTTAGTCTTCATTGACATATTCATGTTCTGCCTATTCTAAAAACTCAGAATTTCCTATTTTGGTTTACACAGGGAGCAGTTGGATCAGGGCTGTGCTATGTAGGCATGTCATGGTGTGTGAAGCAAAAGGGTCCATTGTTTACATCAGCCTTTACTCCCTTAATCCAGATATTTGTGGCTATGATTGACTTCTCAGCCTTGCATGAACTAATCTATCTTGGAAGGTTGGCTCAATTATATTCTCTTTGGTGCATATCAGATATTGATCATGTTTTCACCTCTTAAATGGATTAATGGATACATGCATCTCTCTGCTATGCTATATGTTATTCAAATTGCATGGTAACCTTGCAAAAACACTACATCTCTCTGATAAATTAACTATTTTCCTCAGCCTATAGTACATATTCATTATTATCTGCAGACTTCAGGTTCATTTCATAAATCATAATCTGGGTACTTTTCACAGTGCACCATGCTGTATAATCTCATCTGCAAATTAGTAAAGAAAGGTTACATTTAACCTTGTTGTGAGATTTGAGTTAAGACTTAATTGAGACTGTTTTCATTGACAACAATTTATAAGGCAGGCTTATTTTGATTCTAAGATAAATAGGCGATTACTCAGCAGAAATTAATCCTGTCAAATATACTTTGATGATACTCAAACTTTTAATAAAAGGGTGCAGTATGAAAAACACCATAGTATATTTGCAATCTGCAAAACATATGTGACTATGATATATGTTATTCTCTTGCTAAAAGTTTGACATTGTTTGACCAGTGTGGTGGGATCTGTCCTAGTCATAGTGGGAATGTATGTTCTACTGTGGGGGAAAAGCAATGATGCAAAGGAAATTGGGGTGAAGCAGACACAAGCAGCTGAAGAAGGAGCAGATGTCCCTTGATATGGATTTGAAAAAAAAAAACCTGTTGTTAATCCTAAGTTCCTAACCCAACTCAGGCTATAGCCTCTATTAATCTTAATTTTGAAATTTAAAAGTTTCTAGTACAGTAGACCAGATATAATGCTGTTAGCAAAGTGATTGATGATTTGCGTGCGAGAGCATCAAGTAAAGAAGTCGAGGAAGGGGCTGAGTGAGGAGTATGTCTTGGTGAAGGAGGCCACAAGGAGTATGTCTTCCAATTCAGAGGCAGCGCCATGCCACTGTGGGGTTTGGCTTGAGGATTTTGAGGATTCACACATGAATGTATATATCAACGGATCTTCACTTTAGAGCAGTTGCTCCATAAATTTATTTGATGATCATATTTATATGTCAAAGGGTAGTAACACTTTAACCTAATTGTATGATTCGACTCATTTGAGATTTGAGCTGAGATTTTTTTCTTGATTTTTAATCTCGTTAATACAGTTGAAACACAGGGATTTTAACAAGTAAATCATGAATCCAAGGAGGACCAATCTCCTTGCAGTACGAAGAACTTACATTTATGAGACCAAGTCTAGCCAAACCATCTGCTGATTGGTTGCATGCATGCATTTCTTCCCAACATGTTTCCAGGATAGCAGCTAGCTCAAAGCCATTCATCAACTGTCTAATCTCTTTCACATAATAGCACTCACCTCACTAAGGTCAGCTTCAGGTTCCAATCTGTCAATCACATTCGCATCCAGTCCATCCCCCTCTATAACAAGTTTGGTAATGCCCAGTTCTGTGCAAATCTAATCCCAAGCAATAGCGCCATTTTGTTGAGATATCAATTCCACATCGGGAATATGAGACCTTGCATGTGGGTTTATAAGGGTTTGAGTCTCTCCATCCATTGCCAATTGGTTTTGTATGTGAACCCCAGACTACTTCATCACGGTATCAGAGCGGGTTACTCATGTTCACATATGAAACCTAATAGCCACACACAAGCTCCAAGTCACCCAAAAAGTTGTCCACATCTGTGACGCAGGGACTGCCATTTCACTCACAAGGTCACCAAAAATTCATTTCTCACAATTGCTCCCAATTCCCAAACCTACATTTCCATATATGGCTCATATCACATGCTATATTGAAGTATAGTTTCACCCACTTACACATTTGGGGGTGGCCTCCATAGTCCATACAATCTGCTCCTCTTGATTTCCCACTATCATCTTTCTTTGCTTGCCTCTTAGACAATGTGTATAATTAATGGACATACCACTCATGGACTTGTTTGACAATATATCTGTATTTGGACCGTCACTTTGCTTCCATGTATTCCATTATTCCTTTCGGACTTTCCCTAATCCCTACTACTTGCAGCCCCATGTAGGAACAAACCAATAAAGCTCGAGTTGTGCAAACTGCAAACTAGTTCCAACCAAGTCTGTTTCCACACCCTTCTTGGTTCCAGGACATTCCCCAAGACAATGCAGCACCGTCTCATAAGCATAACTGTTAGCGTGAGTCATGGAGTTAGTTTAGGAATGTAAATTAATTTGTTATTACTTTCCTATTCTGTATGTGTAGTACATAGTACGTAGGGTTTGTACAACTTGTACCTCTATATATAGTCTCCTCTGTGAGACGAATAATATATCAGAAAATTCATTCTCCAAACCTTGTTATATTTGACTTGGTATCAGAGCAAAGATCCAAAAGGACTTTGTCTCTTTGTTTTTCCGCTGCGATTTCGTTGACGTTTTTCCCAACGATTTTTTATTCTCCGGACGACGTTTTTCCGTTCGGGTGTTTTTTCTATCACGGGTTACTGTTCACAGAAAGAGAAAGGGAGAGCACGAGGTCTCCGGTCTCTAGCCTTCCCCTGGCTGTCATCTCCGCCCAGAAGACGTCGGCCTGACTCGCATCTCCGTCGTGCCATCGTCTGCCCTAAGACTGCCGCCGATCCCAGAAGCGGTAGCCGTGCCTTGGCAGTCATCTCCGCCCAGAAGACGGCATCTCGTCCAGTCCGACGTCCGACCTGATCCGCATCTCCGTCGTCGTCTCGACCTAGACGTGACGACGCAGACGACGCGGCCGACAAGCCTTCCCCGACCCGGTTCCGCTTCTTGCTCAGACCCGACCCGGTTTATCTGTTGTGACCCGACCCGGTTCCGCTTCTTGCTCAGACCCGACCCGGTTCGTCAGTTGCTGGTGACTGGCAGTGCAAGTGCACTGACAGTGCAGGTGCACCCAAAGCAGGTTTTCTCATCCTGCTTTATTGTTGTTGCTGCATAAACTACTGATTTGGCATTTGTGTTACAATGGGTTCTGGAGTTGAAAGTTCTCAGGGGAAAGATGTTCAGACAGTTGAAGTATCCGTCAAGAATTCTGAAAGTGGTTCATTTGGGGGTGCCAAACTCAATGGAACCAATTTTCGGAAATGGAAGAAAATCATGACGGCTCATCTTCGAGGGATGCACAAGATGGGGCATGTAACTGGGACAATTAAGGCCCCTAGTGAAAGTGATGTTGATGCTTACACTAAGTGGGAAGATGATGATGGTCTTGTGATGTCAGTCTTGTACAAGGCCATGAATGAGGACATAGTCGACCTGGTGGAACAATGTGATACAGCTCAGGCGATCTGGAAGACACTGGAAGATTTATATACTAATGAGTCTGATTTCATACAGGTTCATGAGTTAATGTGCACTGCTTCTTCAATGCAACAGAATGGGCAGCCAGTGGCACAGTATTTCACCAAGTTAAGGAACATTTGGGCTGAAATTGATACGAAACGTCCTTGCAAGATCAAGAACCAGGAGGATCTTGTTTGGTACTTGAAGGAAAAGGAGCTTGAGCGAGTTCATCACTTTCTGAGGGGTCTTGATGCAAAACACAACAGTGCCAAAGGAGAGCTGCTCAGAATGACAGAACCTCCTAACCTGATTACAGCTTTCACATATATCCGTAAGGATGAGTCTCAGCAGGAAAGTCTTACTCAAGCACAACTTGAAGTCTCTAGTCTCACTATTCAAGCGAGAACACCAGCCCCACTCCTTCAGCATTCAAGTTCAGTTCCACTGAACAAGCAAGGACCACCACCAGGCTTTGGGGACCAACCTCGTCCCCCTTGCTCTTATTGCAAGGGTGACCATGCTCGTGAGTCTTGTTGGAAGTTGTACCCTCATCTTAGGCCTAAGAGGCCTACTTATCGTCCCAAGGCAAGAGCAGCTATCCAGTTGGTCCAAGAACCAGACATCTATGGTGTATCCGGACATGACCATCATACAGCAGAAGGCGCCACACCCACAGCATCAGTGGCTGGTCGTGGTAAGATAGGTATGGCCTTAAATATTTCTAGCTTTGTTGGTGGTGATACATGGATTATTGATTCAGGTGCTTCAGATCATATGACTTATGACAAATCTTACTTTACTGAATTATCCTCTCCACCAGTACCATATGTTACTAATGCTAATGGTGAAGCCTTCCCTGTGTTAGGAAAAGGGTCAGTTTGTATCACTCCCACAATAGTGCTACAAAATGTGTTATATGTACCTGCTTTATCTCATCATTTGATATCTGTCTCACAGTTAAATATTGAATCCAAATGCTCTGTGACCTTTTTTCCTATGTATGTGATTTTTCAGGATCTTCTCACTGGGGAGTTACTCGGTCGGGGGTACTTGAGGGGCAGGCTTTTTCGTCTGGACCAGACTTATGTGGGGGCGAAACCAGGAGCACAGCCACGGACCGCTTTAATATCAACTTCTGACAGGCTAAGTGAAGTTTGGTTGTGGCATCGTCGCTTAGGGCATCCATCTTTTAGTGTTATGAAGAAATCCATGCCTTCTTTGTTTATTGGTGTGGATGAGTCAGTCTTACATTGTGAAACATGTGTTTTGGGCAAGAGTCATCGCTCAACCTATTCACCTCGTATTTCTAATAAAAGTGTCGTTCCTTTTGAATTAATTCATTCTGATGTTTGGGGACCTTCAAAAGAACCTACTGTGTCAGGTATGCGATATTATGTGTCATTTATTGATGATTGTACACGTCTTACTTGGGTTGTTCTTCTTAAAACTAAGGATGAGGTTTTTCCGGCTTTTCAAGCTTTTTCTTCCGAAGTCCAAAAACAGTACAATGCCAAAATTAAAGTTCTTCGCTCTGATAATGGAGGGGAATATGTAAACCGTGTCTTTCAATCTTTTCTGCAAACACATGGGATTATCCACCAGAAAACGTGTCCTTACACACCTGAACAAAATGGGGTCTCTGAAAGGAAAAATCGTCACTTACTTGATATGGCTCGTTGTATTCTCTTCAGTGCACACTGTCCTAAGGATCTGTGGGGTGATGCTATCATCGCATCTACCCATCTTATTAATCGTCTTCCATCTAGTGTCCTCCTGGGAAAGGTACCATTTGAGGTACTAGCTTCTTATGTCTCTTTACCTTCTTTTCATAATCTCCCTGCTCGTGTTTTTGGTTGTGTTGCATTTGTCCATATACCAAAGAGTCAAAGGTCAAGTAAGTTGGATGCCCGGGCGCTGAAATGTGTGTTTGTTGGTTATGGGGGACATCAGAAAGGATATAAGTGCTATCATCCACCTACTGGGAAGTATTATGTCACTATGGATGTCACTTTCTTTGAGGACATGAGTTATTATACCTCTTCTGATACTGCTCTTCAGGGGGAGCATTCATATTTTGAAGAGCTGTATCATGGAGAGGGGGAGACAGGTCATTCAGTTGAGGTTACTGATGCATCAGCTTCACATACACTAGTCACTCCAGATGTTCAGAGACCAGAAGATGATAGACAGGCACCACCAGATGATTCTGGTGCAATTGCTCCAGAGATTCAGGAACCAGAAGCTGAAAGTGTTCCTGCCCCTCCTGCCTCGCCTGCTGTTACTAATACCCCTGACTCATGTCTCCCTGGTACAGAAGATCTTCCATCTGAGGTTAGTGATTCTATTGGGGTTAATACTAGTGATGCTAATAGTAGACAATATGTGTTACCAAATAGGTCTACTAGGGGTAAACCAGCAAAAACATATGAACCTACCCTTCAAGCCAAAGCTAAATATCCAGTGACAAATTTTATGTCTACCAAGAGATTGTCTAAGTCATATGAATCATTTGTGAATCAAATATCTGCTGTATCAGTACCTAACAAAGTGCAGGATGCGTTGGGAGATCCAAAATGGAGGAAAGCAATGGATGAGGAGATGGAAGCGTTACAGAAGAACAATACTTGGGAGCTTGTATCCCCACCACATGAAAAGAAGGCTGTTGGATGTCGCTGGGTGTTTACAGTGAAGCATAATCCAGATGGGTCAGTGAGTCGATATAAAGCACGCTTGGTAGCAAAGGGATTCACTCAGACATATGGCATTGACTATGATGAGACATTTGCACCAGTTGCAAAGATGAATACTATCCGGGTATTGCTCTCTCTTGCTGCTAACTTAAACTGGCCTCTTAAACAGTTTGATGTCAAGAATGCTTTTCTTCATGGAGAACTTGTGGAGGAAGTGTATATGGATCTTCCACCTGGATATAAAACTGCTCCTTCAGGTAACTTTGTGTGCAGATTGAGAAAATCTTTGTATGGTCTTAAACAATCACCTCGTGCTTGGTTTGGAAGGTTTTCACAGTTCATGAGGAAGATTGGTTATAAGCAGAGTAACTCAGACCACACATTGTTTCTCAGACATCAACAGGGGAGGGTAACAGCTCTGATCATATATGTTGATGATATGGTTGTTACTGGTAATGATACTATTGAGATGGATAGATTGCAAAAACAGCTAGCCACAGAGTTTGAGATGAAAGACCTAGGTACACTCAAGTACTTCTTGGGCATTGAGGTAGCCAGGGGGAGTGAAGGCATTTATCTGTGTCAAAGGAAGTATATACTTGATCTATTAGCAGAGACAGGTATGTTAGATTGTACTCCAATTGACACTCCTATTGAGCAGAATCACCGATTAGCAGAGTATCCTGATCAGGTACCTACCGACAAGCCTCGTTATCAGAGGTTAGTTGGACGTCTGATTTATTTGACACACACCAGACCTGATGTTGCTTATGCAGTAAGTGTGGTGAGCCAGTTCATGCATAATCCCAGTGTAGATCACATGGATGCTGTAGTGAGGATTTTGAGGTACTTGAAGTCAGCTCCTGGGAGAGGAGTAATGTTCTCTAAACACAGCAGTATTCTTGAGGTTTGTGGTTTTACAGATGCAGACTGGGCTGGAAATATTACAGACCGGAGGTCTACATCAGGGTATTTTACCTTTGTGGGAGGTAATCTTGTTACTTGGAAGAGTAAGAAGCAAAAGGTGGTGGCTCGGTCTAGTGCTGAAGCAGAATATAGAGGTATGGCTCATGGAGTATGCGAGTTGTTATGGCTGAAGAATGTGTTACAAGATTTGGGGGTCAAACCCAAGTGTGCTATGCAGTTGTATTGTGACAACAAGGCAGCCATTGATATCTCACAAAATCCTGTACAACATGATCGTACCAAACATGTGGAGGTTGATCGTCACTTTATAAAGGAGAAGCTAGATGCAAAGATCATTAGCTTTCCTTTTGTCCCTACAGAGGAGCAACTTGCAGATATACTCACAAAAGGAGTTTCTAAGAAGGCCTTTTATGACTCACTTGGCAAGTTGGGCATGGTTGATGTATATGCGCCAACTTGAGGGGGAGTGTTAGCGTGAGTCATGGAGTTAGTTTAGGAATGTAAATTAATTTGTTATTACTTTCCTATTCTGTATGTGTAGTACATAGTAAGTAGGGTTTGTACAACTTGTACCTCTATATATAGCCTCCTCTGTGAGACGAATAATATATCAGAAAATTCATTCTCCAAACCTTGTTATATTTGACTATAACCACCTCTCCTAGGACTGATTTTCCGTTTTAACAAACACTCATTGCAAGGTAAGAAGCATGGCAAGCTCTTCAAAGAAAGAGCTTGACTTTGTTAGGAATTTTAAGATTCCAAAGAATACTCCAAACACTTCTGGAGTTCATAGCACCTTCTCCACCATTACGTACTGCTAGTTGTTATAGTATTCACTTGACATACATTGTAGAACGATATCCAAAAATATCAATAGAATCAACACATCATAGAACAATATCTGTACAAATTGTTTCTGATTAATTAATCATTCAGTACAAGTGCTGTGAAAAAGATGATCTCCATGTCAATTCCATATTTCATACTGTCCATGGGGAATGCATATACTTATCAAGTTGATCCTTGAATATAATCATTTATGTTTTGGTTAGAATATGTAAACTTGATTTTATTACAGTGTTTTCCAGCATGTGTCTGCTATGACTGTTCAAACTTCAGACAAGCAACAGGAGCATTTCTTCTTCAAATTTATAAAAGCAATTAGCAATAGCCCATAATGCTTTACAAAATGGCTTATATCTTATTCTAAGATTTGACACATTGTTCATTTGTTCTTCTAAACAGCGCACGCAAATGACCAATAGCAATGAACATTAACATTTTCACCCAAATAATGCACTAATGCATTCTGTTAAAGGAAGTATTAGATACCACTCTGAAGAAATGGGAAGCCATCATGTCTGCTTCCACCATTTTTTGAGATGCCATGACTAGCTTGTCAAGAAAGAAGAGAAAGAACTAGAGTGGCATGTTCAGAGAATACTATATATATATATATATATATATATTATCTAGTATTGGTACATGTGTGAAAATGGAAACTGATTCTGTTGACTGATCTGAGGTCATGGATGGTGATGCACTACTATGAGCTTGGTAAACGATTCTATCATCAGCTTTATGGAAAAGTTCCAGAACAAAGACATCAAAAATTAATAAAAAAACTTGCATGTTGATTGTTGGCATAAACTATAAAGTTAGTTGAATTGAAGTGATGCAAAGCACTAATCAATGTTTTATTTGGAAAGTGGTTATCTTCCATATATAAGCACAATGAGTCTAATTGCCTTATCATCAGAATCATAATAATCAGAGAAGTGATAGGGGTTCATATTAGAGATGGTGAATTGTTATGGACAATGGAAGCCAGTGATTGCCATGATCGGTGTCAATCTTGCTTTGGCCATAGTCAATGTGCTTCTTAAGTTAACTCTGGATAAAGGAGTGCACAATCTGGTTGTAGTTACTTACAGGCAGTCCATTTCTTGTGTCTTCTTGACGCCCATTGCCTTCTTTTGTGAAAGGTAAGACGCTAAGACCTATAGTTAAACACTTGTTGCATCTGTAGTAATGGCCGGAATATGCTTCATGCCTTCATTGAACTTTCGGCGTCACACTGGCTGTTAACACTGTATACAAAATCTTGTTTTTAAGAGAAACCAAAATTGAATATTCTAAACTCCCTTGATTATGTATGCCTGTACATGTTTGTCTCTCTACGTGCAGGTGGAGCATATTTGCTTCATCCGTATTATTAGCACATCGCCATGAAGGCCAACATAAAATGCCAAAATCTCGCATTGCATATCAATTTCACAATAATGCATACATACATATATATATATATATATATATATATATATATATATATATATATATGAAATTCATGGATCGGCTTGTGTAATCTTTTCAGTTTTCTCCTATCAAAAAAAAAAAAATCTTTTCAGTTTTCTGATACAAATGATTTTCTTGCAGAAAAAGTAGGCCTGAACTTACAGCTCGCCTAATATGCAACCTGTTCTTCAGTGCTCTAATTGGGTTGGTTTAAATTCTATTCTTTTCCTTCTTTGGGGTTGTAACTATTTGATAATTAATTATCTAATTGTATGGCAAATACATGATATAACCATTCAGGGTAACATTCACACAATACTTATTTCTTCTTGGACTCCAATACACCTCAGCAACATATGCTTGTGCCTTCATCAACATGGTGCCTGTTTACACTTTCCTATTGGCACTGCCATTTGGGTAAAATTTTGTGGATCACATTGAAATCGATTATATATTGCACACTTCAATTATATGTTGTTTTCATATTTGCACTTGCGATTTGAAAGTCTTGATTTCTTCTTCAAAATAGCGAAAAATAACTTCAGTTTTTTTTTTTTTTGAACGTAAAATAACTTCAGTATTGAAATATTTCAGTCTAGAGAAAGTGAGCATTAGGAGCAAGGGAGGCATAGCCAAGATCTTGGGTTCTTTAATATGCATTGGTGGAGCTTTGTCATTGACCTTATACAAGGGAATGCCACTGACCAACCAACACACACATGCTACAGCTGAAATTGGAAACCATGATTATATGATGAGTGCTGCAAAGAAGAGAGAGAGGTGGGCACTTGGTTCAGTACTTTTAGCAGCAGGTTGCCTCTTGTGGGCTTCATGGTTCCTCATACAAGCCAAGATTGGGAAGAGCTATCCATTTCAGTACTCTAGCACAGCCATCTTGTCCTTCTTTGGTGCCATTCAGTCAGCCATCTTGATCTTGCTTACTGAGCGAAGCATCAACATGTCAATGTGGGTTTTGAAGGGAAAGTTGGAAATATTAAGTGTCACATATGCCGTGAGTATTTAGTTCTCTGTAGTCTTCATTGGCATTCATGTTCTGCCTGTTTTAAAAACTCAGAATTTCCTATTTGGGTTTACACAGGGAGCAGTTGGATCAGGGTTGTGCTATGTAGGCATGTCATGGTGTGTGAAGCAAAAGGGTCCATTGTTTACATCAGCATTTACTCCCTTAATCCAGATATTTGTGGCTTTGTTCGACTTCTCAACCTTGCATGAACAATTCTATCTTGGAAGGTTGGTCAGTTATATGTCCTTTTTTGAATATCAGATATTGATCATGCTTTAACCTCCAAATATCCAGTATGTTAGGTTGTTGAATTGTTGATCCATGCAACATGCAAAAAGTAAAAAATAAAAAATAAAAACCTACTATTGAACTAGTTCAAATTGGAATCTCTCTGGTAAGAAAATATTTTTCCTTAACATATAGTGTAATCTGCATAACATATGTGGCTATTATGAAAGTAAAAAATAAAAACTAAAAACCTACTATTGAACTAGTTCAAATTGGTATCTCTCTGGTAAGAAAATATTTTTCCTTATATAGTGTAATCTGCGTAACATATGTGGCTATTATGTTATTCTGTTGCTAACAGTTTGGCTTTGTTGATCAGTTTGGTGGGATCTGTCCTAGTCATAGTGGGAATGTATGTTCTACTGTGGGGGAAAAGCAATGATGCAAAGGAAATTGGGATGAAGCAGACACAAGCAAATGAAGAAGCTGCAGATGTCCCTTGAAATGGATTCAACATGTTTTAGTTTTCACCTATATATATGTAGTGTTGTTAATAGAAACACAACTTACTTGAAGCCTCCTTAATATCTTATTAGCAATGGAAACTTTATAGTTTTGAGTTTCACAACAGTGATGACCAGATAAAATGCGGTAAGCACCATATCGATTTTGCAACCTATAAACTCTCAGGCTTTAAGTTTGATAGTGCAGAAGTTAGATAGTGGATTTCTCTGTACCTCTACACAAATTCTTATGAAAACTCATCTGTCAAAATGGAATTAGATGCTGCTAGCTTCTTGGTAAATGCATACAATATATAGAGGGATTATATATGTGTTTTTACTATGTCAAATACCCTATATGATGTTCATACGAGCACAACTGGATAAGGATAAGTGGATAACTATTTATAAAGCATAATTTCCCTATATAGTAAAGTAGGTACAAGCCTATTGTTCATAAGGCCATGAGGAAATGACGTTTTTGTCCCCATTTACAGCATAATTATAGTCCTGCAGTTTTGCTTAGGGCTGGGATTGAGTCCGAAATGCAGTCACCGCCCGCACCACACTGCAATATTAGGTGCGGTTAACCGAATGTAGGCAAAATGACTTCGTTTTGCACACACACTGCACTGACACCGAAATATTAGGTGCAGTTGCAGTTTCGGGTATAACACCGCCCTCATTCAAATCGACCAACCCCCTTTTATATATGTATTTTTTAATTTATATATATATATATATATATATATATATATTATATATGTTAGTGTATATAGAGACCAACTTGGTCTCTTTCTGACTTTCTCAACCTAAATAACATAGCCACATCTGCATATGTTTCTTCCCCCTCACTCTCCAAATTCCTGATCCTAAGCTTAGAGACTCAATCAATCAACCATAGAAGGATTCGAAGCTCTAAGTCTTTTGCTCTCTCATTCCGCCATCACCAGTTCACCACGCTCTCTCAGTTGCGTTGCTATCTTCTTCTTTTTTCTTTCTATTTTTATGTTCTTCTCTAAGTTCTCTCTTTGAATGATTTGGTCATTGTTGTTTGTGATTCATTTAGTTTCATGTATGCTTGAACATTCTGTATGATCTTATTATTGTTGTTTTTTGTTTGTGGTATAAATGAAATGTTTGGGCATGAAGTCTTACATATTTCCTTTGTTTGTTTTGCACTACTTGAGACAATGGTGATAGGTGGAGAAGATGTGAGTGATGAAGAAAATTGAAGACTGCTGGGACTTTTGACGATTGTGACTTTTGAAGATTGAAGGCTGGAACTTTGAAATGAAGATTGATTTGGTCATTGGAACATAGAACTGTCATTTTCTATTTCTTTTTTCATTTCGATGATTTGGTCTGTAATCTAATTATCTAAGTACTTATTTGATACTGTTAGAATGTTGAATTAGTTAAATTTTAGTTTTCATTTCAGGTTGAATGTTGAATGTTAAATGTTACAGGTTGAATGTGGTTTAAGTGTTTAACTATCAATTGAATGAATGTTTTTATTTCAGTTTGAATGAGGTTTAACTATGTAATGCGGTTTGAAGCAAACCGCACCGAAAATGTAGTTTACATTATTTTAAAGCAGTTGCAGTTTGCAAAATTAGAACATCGAAAATGTAGTCTGCATTGCGGTTTCGGCCTTAAACAGCACCGCGCCCACCCCTAGTTTTGCCCCCCACCCCCACCCCCCATTTTTAGAAATGACAATTTTGTTCTCACTTACGTCATAATCACAGTCCTGCCATGACCCTCGACATTACAGTATTGCCCCCGTTTTTCTACTGATTTTTGTAATCACCAATTTCTTCTCAATTTTTTGGTAATTTACAAACTGTCATTCTCTCTCTCTCTCTGCAACGGAGCACTCTCTCTGCAACGGAGCACGGGTAAGATACCTAGTGTTACGTGAGCTACATACTCTATTAAACACACCGGCCTATACATATAGACGCATCAAATCAAGACTACACAGCAGCATATAAGATTTCTTATGTATTTCTTATTTTTTAAGAAAATTTTAAGAACAATACATGAATTATCTCATGAACCATTAAAAATTAAGATGAATTAATTTTCGAAAGTATCATAATGGTGCATAGGGTTCAAAACTGGACCCAACATATATACACACACAGTACACACCGTTAGTTTTTTCGTTATGTTTGTGATTTTCGTCAATTTTTCGAGGGCAAATCCGTTTCTCAACTCTAAACGATGAAAAAAAAACTACTCTGGTTTGAAATTTAAAACTAGATCTGACACCGAAGAACAACCCTCTCCAATCTCAACAAAAATGAACTCCAAGAAAGTCGTCCTCATAGGTCACTGCTGTGTTCGAGGGTGCACGATGTTGTGATTAGAGGGAATACCGAGACAAGGAAGTATCTGATCGAGACCAAGCTGGAGGGAATGAAGAAGGCGGCGGCGATTATGTGGGAGCTTCTCGATCTCGAAATCTTGGATTGGGTTTGAATGACACTCGATTCCGGATCTGGTTTGATGAGTCAGTGGGTGTGGGTCTTCTCTAGAATTTAGATTTCTCGCCCGCCGTCGCAGAATTTATCTACTCCACCCTATTAGCATCGAAGCTCCAACCAACCGAGACTCGTTGGTGTTTGATGGGGACTCTAAGATTATCCATATATGGTTGTGTGATATTGGGTTTCAGTAGATGGAGGTTGTGGCGGTGATAATGGTGGAATTATGGCTATGTATTTGAGAGGATAAAAGAAAAATTGGTATATACTTTCAGGATGGTTGTTTGACGTTTAGTTGTGGGAAAATTATGTCTCATTTTGTGTGTTTGGTGTTGACGATGGGAAACTTTGGACTTTTTATAGAAAAGTTGAAGAATTTATGCAGAATCAGACCATGGCAAATGATCTTTGTCTCATTTTGATTTGAACAATAGTTGTAAATTGATGTGGGTGTGTTTCTAGAATTATTTTATGCAGGATCAGACCATGGCGAAAGACTGTGTACTGAGTTCTTGATGTTCGTTGTTCTAAGATAGAGTGAAAATGCTAAATTACCCTTCCAAAAATGAATAATGGCATAAGGATTAACGATGTTATCCTCCATATGTAACAAAAATGTGTTGGATTCTTAACCTCAGACGTCATTGTGATATTTTGGAAAGTAAATTCACCTTAATTCTCAATGACTTATACTTGGTGTATTGTATTTAAAAATTTTCCTATTTTTTAAGATTTTGTTCCTAGCATAGTTGGAAGGCTCAGTCACACGTTCGTTATTAAACCAAAATTTGCATCAAGAGGGAGGGGGGGGGGACATATAAGGGGTAAATGAATGGTTTAGAGCTATAATAAATAAATAATATTATTAATTATATTGGTACGGTACAGAATACCGTGTATTTTGAAAATTACGTACCATTACCGTACCAACATATATATTGCAATTGGTATGGTACTACCGTCCCAAACTTACGGTACAAACTGGTACAAGTACCAACTTAGTTTGGTACGACTGATTTTTGATCGGTTCGTTAATTTGGTTTGGAACTAAAATGCTAGCCCTATATATGACCTTCACCATCAGCTACATAAGATAGATTACATAGATTTCTATAAAGCACGTCATAAATAATAACAATAACATGCGTCTCCTCCTAAAAAAAAAAAAAATCTAAAATAACCGTATCTAGCAAAAAAGGATAAATGTAATCAATTAGCCACACCGTTTGATTCACTTTCTCGACATATGTGTTGAAATTGAAAGAAAACAAAGCATTTACATACCGTTGACAATCATCAAGCACACCTCCGTTGAATAGTAATCAACGACAAACCTGCCCTAAGAGCCTCAGCTTCCATTTGCAGCGCAGAACTTGCAAATTGTGGAGGCCAGCTTGCAAGTTGCAAAGGATGCAACACAACATTGCCCTCAAAGTTTCTGGCCGCCACACCTATACCTCCCTAAGAGCCTCAGCTTCCATTTGTAGCGCAAAACTTGCAAATTGTAGAGGTTTTGCAAGTTGCAAAGGATGCAACACAATTGCCCTCAAAATTTCCGGCCACCACACCCTATACCTCCCTTCCCCATTTCATTGCATGTAATTATTGTAGCTGTATTACTTGACTTGTTGTCGTTAGGCACATAGCTTTAGTCAGCTTCCGTTGCTCTGTATATATTCTCCAGTTTGGATAAGAAGAATGATACAATATCATTGACAGTTAAATCATTCGGAAAAAGGACGAAAAACCTGTTTTCCATCTCCAAGGTTTCTTCAAGCTAGTGAAATATTTCTCTTTATAATAGGTTGTGGAATCAGCTCAATAGGGATTAGTTTGCTATTTTGCAGGTTGGGATCAGTGGCTTCAGCAACTGGGGTGCTTGGAAAAGATCTCGCCAAATTGGAAAAGTTCGCTCGCCTATATGTTCCTGGATTTCTAAGACAAAATGTCTCTACAGGATGTTTGATGCGAGTAGTTTTAGCTTTTATTCTAAAATAAATATTTAATTCCTTTGTTTCATAAAAAAACAAAAACAAAAAACATCTAATTCCTTTAGATCGATGATATTTGTTTTCTTTTAGCTAGTTGTAGTTGGTAGTGGATGAACACCTCCTCGGCCCACGATGCTACCAAAAGTCCATCATAAGGTAGATCAACCAGGCCTCGTCTTAGAGGTCATAGCAGTATGGACCGGGCAAGAGGCACACAACAAAGGGCCAAATAAACTAACCACAACAGCACACTGTCTCATAAAAGCAAGAAAGAAGTTCATGCGGGGTTATAAATGCAGTGCTAAAGTCAACAAAAGAGGTAATTTACTTCAAAGTATTACATACACTTCATCAACCACACAACTGACTTAACCATCGGAGAAGGAAATGCCGGTAAGTCCCAGTCAATCTCATGTTGCAGGTTACCAGATAGTGAAGATTAGGAGTCGGAGTCACGCCAAAGATTCTACGAGGTCAGCGGGATCTTGCAGAAACAATTGGCGCCGTCTGTGGGAAGCTATACGAAAAACCATTGTGACTCGATGGCTGAGTCGAGTGAGCTAGGAGAAGGGAACATATAGACATTGGAGGATCAATGGAGCGTCGGTGAGGAAAGAACGCCGAGGACCGCGGCTTGGAGCAAAGGGTCAGGTGAGAGGCTAGAGTGCACTCATGTGGGGAATGACCAAGAAAGAACCCCGGATGGGACAATGCATGACCTTACCCAAGAAGAGGTGGAAGACATGGTTAAAAGGTTGAGGGTGGATGTAGTTCACCTGGAGAGAGAAAAGACCAAGGACCGCCTAGCTAGAGGCATTGGCCCGAGAGAAAAGGTTGGAGTGGGACAATGCCACTATCATGAGTGCGTTGGCACACAAATTGGAAAGTGACGAAGCAATTGAGCGGGCGGCTGCCATTTTACAGGAACAACAGGTGGGAAGCCAGGAGTACTCCCCGGTAACGTAGTTGCCCACGTCCAACAGAACAGTCCACGTTGGAGTCAATCTCTTCCCAAAAGGCATGGAGAATGAGGGCCCACCACCACTACCAACCCTCACCACCAGGGGTGTGCAGGAGGAGTCGACGGGTGTAAAGGCAGCTTTGATGGCCATGCGGGATAGCGTGACAAACCTAACCTCGAGGGTGAACGAGGCGGAAAGACCGGCGGCTCATAACCCGCCCAGGATGGGATTAGAAGAAAGAGGGGGGCCATCCACAAGAGCCATCACGTAGATCGTGTGCTCAAACGCAACGAAACCCTTGAAGTTGAGCTACAGTGGAGAAAGAGACCCACATCTCTTTCTCGATAGCTTCAAGTCCCACACTAACACTATGGGTTATACGGACGCTGTGTGCTGCAACATGTTTCAAGAGACCATGTCGAAAGAAGCGCTGAGTTGGTTCTACGAACTCCCGACCGGCTTGGTAGACAGCTTCAGGCAATTGGTAGATAGGTTCGTAAACCGTTTCACACTGCGCACGGACGGGCAGAGCACAGCCCAATTGTTCAAAGTGAAGCAAGAGCACGGTGAAACTGTAAGGGTTATACGGACTATGTGTGCTGCAACATGTTTCAAGAGACCCTGTCGAGAAAAGCGTTGAGTTGGTTCTATTAACTCCCGACCGGCTCGGTAGACAGCTTCAGGCAATTGGCAGGTATGTTCGTAAACTGTTTCATACTGCGCATGGAAGGACAGAGCACAGTCCAACTGTTCAAAGTGAAGCAAGAGCACAGTGAAGGGTTAAAAGCCTTCGTGAACCGTTGGTAGGGAGCCACGGCAAAGGTCTGAAATTTTGATAAGAAGGTGGCAGAAGAAGTGTTCGTCCAAGCCTTGTTGCCAGGAAAGTTCCTATATGCCATCAAGACGAGCTTATGGAAATGGCAATTAGGCATGCCCAGGCGGATCACGACATGTACGGGGATCAGTCAGTGGGCAAGCGAAAGGAGGACAGAAGGACGGGATCCTTGGGACAAATATTCCAGGAGGTGAGAACGTGGAAAAGAGACCAAGAGGGGCAAACATTCTCCCCCAGCAAGAGGCACAAAGAAGGAGGAAGGAAACACGCTAAGCAAATGGGAGGCCCGCAGGGGAAAGGTAAAGGGGGATACCAAGATATTAGGTTCTCTAAGGCGACTCTCGTAGCCAAAGAACATTTCGCAACCCTAACCGCAACTCCCGAAGTAGTGTGGAACGAGAATAAGAGCATCATCCCCGGGCCCCTAATGAGGAAGTTCCCTCAGTCAAGATTAATTGGGGAGGATACGAGGAAGTACTGTGGATATCACGGGAAAGGCACGCATGCGATCAATAACTGTGTAGAGCTCAAAAGGGCAATAAAGGGCCAGATAAAGACAGGTAATCTACAACAGTATGTGCCGGGGTAACGACAAGTGGCGGGAGTCCAGGTCTACGGGACGATCAACACTATCCGGGGAGGAGCACGAGTAGACCAGAGGAGTAACAAGGCAAAGAAGTAGTGCACAAGGATTAGAGAAGGACGAGAGGTATTCACCTTCAGAAGTTTCAATAATCAGCGGGTAAACGTGGGTTAGAAGTCGGTGACGTTTGTAGAAGAAGAAGAGTAGGGAATCAGGTAGCCCTACGAGGACTCATTCCTCATCACAACATAGTTGGAGCATTATATATGCAAGAAGATTTTGGTCGACACTTGGGCGTCGGTGAACGTGTTGTTCAGAAGCGCGTGGAAAACATTAAAGAGAGGAAACAATAAGTTCACGCAAGATAATGAACCGCTGATAAGTTTCTCAGGGGACGTAGTGTAACCCTTGGCCTCGGATCACATTTCAATGATCTTAGAAGGTGGAGAAGGGAACACAGTGAGGGCGGAGATAAACTTCATAGTGGTCGATTGTGAGTCATTTTACAAAGGGATACTGGGAAGGCCGGCCATTTGGAAGATAAAAGCCTTCATCGTTGGCCATATGTTGATGATGAAACTGTCATCCCCTACCGGAGTAGTCATAATCCGGGGAGATCAGCTGGCCACGAGAAGTTGTTATGTCATCCACCAAGATAATGGAAGGTAGAGAGCCGAAGTGTTAGTCTCATGGAGCCGTAAGGCACTGGCAACGGATGCCTACGAGGATCCAAGATTCAACGTCACAACGGAAAGTGCGCTATCCGAAAGGCCGGGATCCATTGAGGAGACAGAGCTGGTTTGCATCTCGGATGAGTTTCCCAGGAGGAAGGCGAGAATAGGGACCCGGTTGCCACCTAAAGTGCAGGAGGAACTTGTACGCTTCCTCAAGGTAAACAACAAAGCGTTTGCATAGTCATACGCAGATATTCTTAGGATCCCGAGGGAAATAGTGACGCGCAAGTTGGGAATCCAGAAGGGTGTGCCCCTGGTGAGGCAGAAGCGCATGTTATTCGATTCGGTGAAGTACGAATTCATCAAGGGAGAAGCGCAGAGGCTGCTGGATATCTAATTCATCCAAGAAGCAAAGTACCCGCAGTGGTTAGCCAACATGGTCATGATCTCCAAGAAGTCTATAGGGCAGTGGAGAATGTGTGTGGACTATACAAACCTCAATAGGGCGTGCCTCAAAGATAGCTTCTTGTTGCCACGAATCGACCAACTTATTGATTCCACCTCTGGATTTGAAATGCTGAGCTTCATGGACACATATGCTAGGTATAATCAAATCATGATGGATGTGGCTAATGAAGAGTACTATACAGTGTTCACCACATACAAGGGAGTGTGCTACTATAAAAGGATGGCGTTCGGTCTAAAAAATGTGGGAGTACAACCTACCAACGACTGATGAATAAGATGTTCGCCAAGTAACTGAGGGTAACTATGGAGGTATATGTGGATGATATGTTAGTAAAAAGTCTCATTGCAATCAATCATGTCGCTGACTTGCAGACGGTCTTCGACATCGTCCTCACGTACGGGATGAGATTGAACCCGGACAAGTGTCTGTTCGGGATTATTAAAGGAAAATTTTTAGGTCGTGTAATAAGCAGGCAGAATATTAAAGCGAATCCGGAGAAGGTTTAGGAAATTTTGGATATGGAGGTCCCTAAATTCAAGAATGAGGTGCAGTCCTTGATAGGCAAGATAACGGCCCTCGCTAGGTTCATCTCCAGACTCACGAACCAGTATGCACCCTTCTTTAAGCTGCTGAACAACCAACACTTTAAGCTTATCAACTGGGGACCCGAGCAAGAGGAGGCCTTTTGGAAAATCAAGGAGTATCTCGCCTCAGTGCCTATGTTGTCGAAGCCGATCCCTAGAGAAATGTTATATCTTTACTTGGCAGTATCCGGTACGGCCGTGAGTTCAACCTTGATCAGGAAAGATGATATCATCGAGTTCCCGGTGTATTATGTGGAAAAAGGGCTTCACCCTGGCAGAGAGTAGGTACCCAGACATTGAAAAGTTGGCTCTGGCACTTATTGTGACCGTGCAGAAACTAAGACACTACTTCCAAGCTCATTTCATCACCCTGTATACAAACTGCCCACTCCGCTAGGTCTTGCAGAAGCCGGAGACCGGCGGGAGTTTGGCAAGATGGCGATTAAGTTAGGCGAGTTTGACATACACTACAGGCCTAGGGTAGCCATTAAGGGGCATGCGGCCGTAGATTTCATCTTGGAGCTCACGCCCATGTAAGACGAAGAAGTGCTTTTCGAGAACGATCAGCCGGAAGTAACGCAAACCCTGGAAGAGGCAGAAACCAGCTGAAAGTTGTACGTGGATGGCTCAGTAACCAAAGCCAAGAGCGGGGCAAGAATAATACTTGTCAGTCTTGATGGATTTAAGTACGAGTATGCCCTAGAGTTTAAATTCGCCACATCCAACAATGCAGCCGAGTATGAAGCATTGATCGGGGGGCTGTAGTTGGCACATGAAATCGGGGTAAAGCGGTTACATGTATTCAGTGACTTGCAACTTGTAATGAATCAAGTCGGCAGGATCTTTGAGGCCAAAAAATCACAGTTAAGCTCCTACCAAGCCTTGATGAAGGCCTTCTTGCACAGCTTCGAATCAGCAATGGTCACCCAAATTCCAAGAAAGGAGAATAGTAACGTAGACGCCTTGGCAAGGTTAGCCACCAGCACTCATCTGGCAGGGCGCGAGAAAGCAAAGATTGAAACGCTAGACATGCCAAGTACCATCTAAACGATCTCGGAGATTTTCATCATCACGACAGGTCCTAAGGAGCCCACGTGGATGGACTCGATCATTGAATTCATAAGGGAAGGGGTGCGCTCAGAGAACAGGCGACAGACAAGGAAGTTGTAGTCAGGGTGTGCTAGATATACCCTGATAGGAGATAAATTATACCGCAGGGGTTATTGCTTCCCCAACCTCAAGTGTGTACCAATAGAGCAAGGTGAGACCATTCTCCGAGATATCACAAATGAGTCTGCGGTAATCACTCAGGGTAACGCTCACTGGCCCACAAGACACTTAGAACGGGGTACTTCTAGCCTAATATGAGGAAGATGGCAGATAGAGTGTCAGCGGGATGTCATAAATGCCACAAGCATGCAAACAAAGTATATTCCCCATCCATCGCTCTCTCAATTCTGATGTCCCCATGGTCATTTGCACAGTAGGGGTTGGACCTAGTCGGGAAGCTCCCCACAGCTTTCGAATAGTATAAATAAGCCATTGTGGCAATCGACTACTACACAAAATGGGTTGAAGCAGAACCGCTGGGTCAAATCACCACCGAGAGCGTGAGGAACTTCCTCATGAAAAATATCTATTGCAGGTTTGGGGTCCTGGAAACGATCATTACAAACAATGAGACTCAGTTCAACAACTTAAAACTTATATAGTTCGCTGAGGAGATGGGGACCAGGATGATATTCGCATCGGTTGCTCACGCAAAGACTAATGGGCAAGTAGAGGCGGTCAACAAGATCATCAAGAAGCTGCTAAAAAAGAAATTGGATGACGTAATGGGACAGTGGGCACAAAAGCTCTCGGAAGCGTTATGGGTCATCCAAACCATGTCAACAGAATCAATGGGGGAGACACCTTTCAGCATGGCATTCGGCACGAAGGTTGCCATACTGATTGAGTTGGCAATGTCATCAGGAAGAGTCAAAAACTATGATGAAGAGACAAATGCCGAGGGGCTCCAGCTGAACATGGATCTGATAGAGGAGAAAATGAAAAAGGAATATCTACACAATCAGGTGTATAAACAGCGAGTGGCCTAACACTACGACAACAAGGTCAGACCCCGTCCTCTGGGTCTAAGTGACTGGGTGATGAAGTAGGTCATGACAAAGCCGCTGGCTCTCGATCCAACATGGGAGGGAACATATCAGATAGTGGAAGAAGTTAGCCCAACAACATTTTACCTGTGGGACAAGGATGAGATAATCATCGGGCACGCGTGGAACACCGAGTACCTTTGATTTTATCCTGTTTAGGCAAACTTCCAACAACGGGTGATCGGTTTTTTTTGCAATTGTAAATTATACCCGCTGGGACTAGCTAGTCTTCTAGGGAGGATGCCCTCATTTGTTTTGCAACAATTAATACAGAAACGAGGAAGTTAAATTCATAACACCTGAGCAGTGAAATTAAAATTCGTAACACAAGCGGTAGCAAAATCAACATGCCAAATATGATGTATTCATAACACAAGCGGTAACAAAATCGACAGCCAAAAATATTTTTAAGGGAAAATAAGACCCACTAGGAACTGATCAACAAAAGGGGAAAATTAAATAATATATATCATCAACCAGGATTATCAGGCAAAATACATCACTAAGGGTCGGCTCGAGGCCATTGTTCAAAAATGAGTAATTCAAAAAAAAATTACATGGTCCGGGTTGTCAAATTTCCTAAGCCTCGTCCCTCTCGGTCGTGTCGTCCGGTTCCTCATCAGCCTCTCTGCTAAAGCCATCATCATTATCCTCCTCCCGTACGGATTCAATTTGAGTCTCGGGGGGGGGGGGGGGGAGAGGGGCTCCGAGAGGACAGGCTGGGCATCCTTCTGAGCCCGAGCTTGAGTGGCAAGTAAGTCGGCCACCATCCAAGGGCGGTCAAGGTACCTATGCTCGCTCCACTTGTTGAACTTCTTGGTGATGGCCTCATCTCGGGTGGCATGCATAAGGTCCTTAAACTCCTAGGACGCTTTAAAATTAGTCATCGTATGATCGCAGTGACTCGAGATCTGGCGCTCAAGCTCCGAGACCAGGGATTCTTTCTCTTGTAGCTTCTTCTACAAGGGACGAAGCTTCTCAAGGGATAGCAGCAGCGACTCAACCTCATCTTAAAGCTCTAGGACCCGGCTAGCTTTGTTTTCCAGCTCCTGGACATGCAATTGCAGCATGGCCAGCTTCTCGTCTATTGAGTTCTTCTCTCTCTCTAGGGACCCCTTCTCGGTTTGAAGAAAATTCACATGCCCATTCAGCTTGGCCACTTGTTGCTTTAGCTCGAAAGTATCCTCGCTGGCGTTGATCGAGTACACGGCGAAGAAAGCCTGAACCAAGGAGCGAGTTAAACCAAAGAAGCAACATGCAAAAAAAAAATTTTAAAAAGTCTTATCCCGAGCACTAACCTTCATCAAATGCTTCCGAGCTATCTGCCGGGACTCGGTAGGAGAGTCTTCGTTTAACCTCACTCGATCAAGGCCAATGCCTTTCAGGTTCCGGATCATGGCTCTCACAAACTTTTCGTCGGCACAGCCGTACTCATCGAGAACCTGCCGAATAGGAGTCTTTTGACACGACAAGAGCGGGAGCAGCGAGAAGAGACAAAGAGGGGATAGAGCCTGCGGGAGTGACTTTCACCCTCTTCGGGTTAGGACCACCCTCACCGGATACGTCTTTCCCGGTGTATGTCACTTGGGAATCAAGCATTGCATGAGACTTCTTCTTTGACTGATGATGGTGATGCTTTTTCTTCTCTTCGAGACTCAACAAAGCTTTAAAACCTCCAAGAAGGGGTGGCGGCGGCGGTGGAGCAACAGTCCCGTAAACTTCGTCAAGAACCTCCACGGGTTTATGGGAGTCGAGAATACACACCGAGGGCATATCGAGATCAACTTCGGTACGGAAGGCCACTTCCCCCACCTTCAACAACTCGACAGTAGGTCCTGATCTTTCTCCATATCCAGCAGGTGGTTTAAACGAGGAACACGCCGAGGAATTTGCCTGCACAAAATAAAAAGATGTCAGAACGAGAATATTCAGGATGGAATATCAAACAAGGACAACAAGCATATGAAACCTACCAGGCATTCTATCCATTTCACAATGGACCAGCACAGCCCACTGAGTAAGATGATACGAGCTACGATCTTCCTCATTGGGCCACGCAGCGTAAATTTAGGCAATACGTTCTCGCTCGAAAGGTGTCAACGAATACGTTTGGTCCCCAATGGCTCTAAAGTAGTTTGGAACGGTATGTCGCTTAGTTTTTCGTTGCCATGAGCCACCAGCTAAAACCACCTTGGCACGCCACTCTTTTTTTATGGACGACGGGAGATCGGTGACAACAGATTCGTAATTCCGCGCTGTAAAACCGACACACCTGAAGCTCCCGGCCTTCTTGGAGTACAACAACCTATATAGTGCGTGAATCGTTTATCGTGGGTCATCCCATGTTGGACAAGTAGAACAAACATCCTAGCCCTAGAAGTTGCCTCCATTGGATTGGAGAGACCTGATCGGGAGTCAGTTGTAGTATGCTTAATATGTACTGCACGTACTGAGGAAGAGGGACCGTGAAGCCGTTTCGGAACATGTTGTCATGCACCGCAATAAAGTTGTCTTGCGGGGCGCAAGCCAATTCACCTGGACACAGTCCACGTAAAGGAATCTCTGGGGGAATGTCCCATTCTTCCTGGAATTGATCTATCTTTTCGGGTGTGAGACTGCACACCGGTTCGTCGTAGACCCTACCATCTTCCAGACGGTGTAAGGCCCAGGTGATGGGGAGAGCGTCCAATACTTTCCCTACGCCACTAGTAGACGCAGAAACGGACCGGTGGTCAGGACTCAAGCACGAAGACTCGAAAGACGAAGCACGAGTGGGAGCGCTCCGAGTTAGGCGATGTAGATAGTCCTTCATTCTCTCGTCGTCGTCAGTGATAGACCGATAAGATAAACTAGATTCGTTGGCTTCAGTTGCGCCTTTAGGATTCATTAGCCCTAAAAAAGGGGGGATGGCAAAACCCTAAGGCCTATTAGATAACTACCAAAATACGCCACCACCAACCCGAAGAAGAAACATAGGCAGAGCCCCAACACAACACGAAGCAGATAGCATAAAAATCCAAAAAAAAAAAACCCAGAACAAAACCAAAGAAACAGAGAAACAAACACCTATCTCCCACCAAAGCTCGTCCCATAATCCAAATCAAGCAAAATACCTTAAAACATAAAAGCGAGAGAAAAGAAAGCACTTACTAGATAACAAAGGCCGAAGATTCGCCAAAGCAGAGAAAGGAGAGCACCGCGTAATTGCAAAAAACCAGCGACAACAATAACAACGAATAAAACGAGTGGGGCAAGTAAGCTCCCTCTTTTTTTTCTCTAGTTTCTGGAAATTCTAAGCCTGGATTGAGAGTGAGAGAGTGAGAGAGAGAGAGAGAGAGAGCACGAGAGAACAGTACTGGCAAAGAGGCAAAGGTGAGAAGAGAGAAAGTGAAGAAAGAAACAGAAGGGAGACGTATATAAGGAACGAAAGGAAAAGACGCCTCGGTTCCGTCCTCCATACATGCATTAAAAACCCATTAGTTGCCACCGAGAAAATCGGATCCGTTGAGCTTAACCGCAAGATCATGACACGTGTCCCACTAAGTGGTAAGTTCTCGAAAAAGAGAGAGTTGAAACGACATGCATTTGTTGCATGTCATTTCGTTCCCCAACGCAGTGTCATCTGGCGCACATGCAATAAATGTTCTGACACTACACCACCTACCCAGAATCAAAACCGGGGGATCCCGTATTAAACACACCGTGACCGGTAGTACCGCAATGGATACTACACTAATAAAAAACAACGGGAGAGAACGGTACCACCGAGACAAACGTATGAGAATGGCAATCATTGCCAACTCACCAAGGTTCCCGGGGATCAACCAGCAATAGGATGTATTAACTATCACTCCAATCCTAGCTTCTCAAATAAAACACAGAGAATACGCTGAGTAATACACCCGCCCAACAACTAGCGGGAGGCATGCGAATGAACTATAAACATGAATTCACCCCCGGAAACATATCACCGGGAAGCATGAGCGAAATAACTAGAGCTATGAGAACCGTAAATACCATGTACGTACAGCTCCCGGAGAGTGGGAGTTAGGCAATTCATATCATTCTCTTCAAATGGAGAATAATGGCTGATAACCCACGTGGGGATCATACTTTGCGCTTGAGCAAAAACACATGATATGGGAAGGCTCGCTACCTTCATCCATCACAAGAACAACCCGTTCAAAACATGTCCCGATCGAGTAGGAACTTAGGGGGACTAGGACCGGGTACCCATCGGTAATTTGCTAAAATCGTGGGTCATTTCTTCAATTCTCCACTCAAGATGTGTCTTGAACATGAACTTGAGAGGACTTGTAGTCAGTAGTATATGAACACCTCATCGGCCCGTGATGCTACTAGAAGTCCACCATGAGGTAGACCAACCAGGCCTCGTCCTAGAGGTCATAGCAGTCTGGGTCAGGTAGGAGACACACAACAAAGGGCCAAATAAACAAACCACAACAGCACACTTGTCCCACATCAACTGGCAAGCAAGAAAGAAGTCAACGCGGGGTTATAAATGCGATGTTAAAGTCAACAAAGGAGGTAATACTTCATAGCATTAAATACACTTCATTAACCACACAACTGACTTAACCATTGAAGAGGGAAAGGCCGGTAAGTCCCGGTCAATCTCCTATTGCAGGTTGCTAGACAGCGAAGATCAGGAGTAGGAGTTACGCCAAAGATTCTATGTGGTCAGTGAGATCTTGCAGAAACACTAGTAATTTGAAAGTTCGGATAGATAATTTTTTTTTTTAAAGTGAAGCTATACCAAACCGGGCTTTAAGGTTTAAGGTATCTATATATATATATATATATATATATATATATATATATATATATATTATCAGGTGTGGACGTCCGGACGAGTTTTCCGTCTGGATTTCTGCCATTTCTCCACCATTCTAGCACCAGTGGCGCCGTTTCTTCTCCCCGGCGTGATCCCTGACCTCCCTCGACGGTGTTGGAATGAAGAAGAAGGCCGGAGAGATCGTGATCGAAGGTCCATCATGATCGGTCGTGAAGTTCTGAGTGAGATTGCTGCACAGACCTTCGATCGCGATCTCTCCGGCCTTCTTCTTCATTCCAACACAGTCGGGGGAGGTCTGAGATCACGTTGGGGAGAAGAAACGGAGTCGCCGGCGCCGGCGCTGGAATGGTGGAGAAACGATGGAAATCGGGACAGAAAACCCGTCCGGACGTCCGCACCTGAAATGGACTGTGTGTGTGTATATATATATATAGAATTGTAGAATAAGGGTCATGATATTAACACACCCTATACATGAAGATAACTAATTATGAAACAAATTCAAATGACAAGTTTGTAAATAAATTTAAAATATGTGGATACGAAAAAAACATAGAGTGTGTTAATAGCAGGAGCGGAGCCATTATTAGGCCCGAAGGGGTCCGAAACCCCCCTTAGAATTTGGAAAGTTTGAAGTTTATTACTAACCTGGAATGAAATTGAGAGTGGTGTAATTGATTCTGAAATTGGTGAATTTCGGCGTTTACTAACATATCAAGGTATTAGAATAAATATGAGTCTCACTTGCTTATCAAGAATCAATTACTGACGAAACCCCTTATTTGATACCCAAGAGGGGAGATAAGTATCAGAATTACGGTAATAGAATCAATTTTTTCTATCCAAAATATCCTCACATAATTATAATATTTCTAAATTACCTAGCCCTAAAAATATATATTTTATTTTAGGGGTATTTTAAATTCATTTCTTATAGGGGTATTTTAGTAATCAAACTAGTTTTAATTCCGTTTGATTCCTTATGGTAAGTAAATAGTAGAATGATATGATATATTCTCATACCGATTCTTGTTGATACCGATTCATGATAATTTAAACGTGTCATTAGTGTGTAATTTAGTTAATTATCATTAAAAATTGGTTAAATTTTATCATTAAACCCCCCTCCTAAGAATTTGTCATAATCAATCAATTTAAATGAAAAATCAATTATATTAAGAAATGTATATATAGATTGATTGGTCTTTATGTTCTGACAATCAAAATAGGTAAGAAAGTTAATAAGAAATTAAATTACTACTAACAAAATCTACCAAAACAAAATTTGTGAAGTAACAATTGAATAAATTACTACTTTCTTCACTTGCACATTTAAAAAAAATTTTACGAGCTAAGAGATGTATATAACAAAATTTTGCTTCATTTGAAGATTTTCTACAAAAGTTTGCTTCATTTGAAGATCTTCATTTGATCATTTTATACAAGAAAAAAAACAAAAAATTTTGAGTTAAGTAATTTTTCGCTAAATTTAGCATACGCTCCTGTATATATATTTGAACTCCCCCCAGACTTCAAATCATAGCTCCGCCACTGGCTAATAGCAATACCCTATAAGAAAAAGAAAAGGGTGTTCTCAGTGGTCGAATATTAGACCGAAAATGTGACGATCTGGCTCCTTAACCAGCTGGCATGGTGAGCGATCCCATAATCTTGGTTTGTGTAAATATCTCTATATAGATATTTACACAATCTAAATATCTCGATTGGACTGGCATCACAATTATCATCTCTATATAGATATCGTCACGCACCCGGTGGCGCCGCCCCTATTTTAGATTTTAACAGAATCGTCTACATTCAATCGGAAGTATTTTTGGAACACTGTTTTTATATTAAATCGATAAGGCAGGTTGACTGCAATCAGAAATGAATTTTATTTCTTTCTCTTCTATTTTGTAAACTATAACTGCAGGAATGAAGATACATATGCATGCAGCCCATCAAGAACGTACACTATAAATAAATACACGCCACCCATGCCCGATCGATATAAATAAATAAATTAGTTGTCCACAGGTGTTTGCTAGATCGATCATTAATATTAGAGATCGATCAATCTGCCACATATGATGAAATGGTGGAGTATACATTTTACTGTATATTCAAAGCTATAACTGACTGGTGTAGGTATCATACCGTTCATATACTTTAGCTATATATAAGTACTAGATGGTGAATGCTGTTAGCTTAGAGCATAGATCATTTGGAAAAGGGTGAACAACGTACTGAACCTGTTTTCCATCTCCAAGGTCTAATCTTTAAGCTAGTGAATTTTTTCTTTCTGGAATTTACATAATTAGTTGTGGAGTTCAGATCAATAGGGAATTAGTGTGCAGGTTGGAATCAATGGCTTCAGCAATATTGGAAACGGTCGCTCGCCTATATGTTACAAAATTTCTACGACAGTATGTCTCTACAGGATGTTTGATGTGAGTAATTTCTTTAGGTGCTTGATAATATCTATTTCTAGCTATCAAGTTAGTTGCTTCAGTTCCTTGGGGCACTCTTATAAGTTATAATTAGTACTGCATGTTACTATGTTATAGTAAGTTTTACAGTTTTTTCTCCATTAAGCTCAAGATCAGAATTGAATCATATATAGAGATGACAAAGCTTTACAGTCATCCATCATATTTGTAGTGTGTACCTCTCTCTCTCTCTCTCTCTCTCTCTCTCTCTCTAGTTTTCCCAATTATGTGGAACCACTATCTTTGAACTACTATGCATGTATGCATGAGTGATGAGCTCCACATGAAATCTCTCTATCTCTCGAGGTAGTACACTGAAAAATACATAACTATCTGAGGGGATCGATCTCTTAGTGTCTGCTTTGTACGTACTTGCATACAGCTTATCAGAAGATGGAGGAACAGTAGAAACCTTTGAGGGAACCCAAAAAGGCTGTTCTTTGAAATGTGTTCTTAAAGTTCATGATCCCGCTCAATTTTACTGGAAGGTATATATGCTCTACTTAATTTGTACTGAATCATGAATATATTTACCAATATGAATCGATCGAAATCCCTCACTTTGAGTACTAATATAGAACTGCATGTTTATCAGGTAATGACAAGGGCAGATCTAGGCCTTGCTGATGCATATATCAATGGCGATTTTTCTTTAGCTGATAAAGATAAGGGTCTGGAGAATCTCTTTACGGTAATCTCTCATTGATCAGTTTTACTGAAAAGTCGAAGACGAAATTCCGCCGTGCTAATCAATAAACCTTAATTATTTATTTTCCAGATTCTTAATGCCAACAGAGATTCAACTTCTCCGCTCTCAAAATTGAACAAGATAAGGTGCAAATATATATATATATATATATATATATATATATATGCAATCTGACACAAGATTGCGTTCATTGAGTAGATAACAGTAACACTTCGAAATCGTAACTAATTCGAATTTGTTAATTGGTTATAGAAGAAGATTACTGGAAGCTTGTTTATCCCCAGCAAGATATCTCTTTCACCACGGTTCAGGGAAAAACACTCTTACAGTGGCTCGAAGGAACGTCTCTCGCCATTATGACTTGGTAAACAATTTATGATATGACCCCCCGTGATTTCCATTTTTATAGAACTTGTTAATTTGCTAGCTAATGCATCCATGAGACGCAACTCACTACAACTTGTTGGGTGTGTATCGATCTAGAGTAATGCACTATTTTCGCTCTTCTTGGACGAAACAATGTCGTATTCCACTGCTGTATTCAAGGTCAGAATAATCATCGATCAGCTTCCTTTAAGTTTACAGTAACTGATTGCTGTATTTGCACCACGCGTATTTTATGCATGCATGAAAGGAAGTACACGTTTTGAAGTATAACTCTTCCTTCTCCCCCTGTTAAATCATTATGTAGAAAGATGATGAAGATTTGAAGACTGGACAACTAAGGAAAATCAAGACTCTCATTGACAAGGTAAATCTTGTGAGGTTCTACTGAAAAAAAGGATATATTAATTAGCAGTAAACCAACCATATGCATTAGTTACTTTTCTTCTTTTACTTTGATTGTGGTTTTATAACTTTTTAGTTTAGTCTATTTCAGACAATTCCTTTATTTTTTATTTTATTTTTTCAATTAATCTAGGCTAGAATTACTAAGAACCATGAAGTCCTAGAAGTAGGCTGTGGTTGGGGAGGCTTCGCTATTGAAGTCGTCAAGCAAACCAGTTGTCGATATACTGGCATAACTTTGTCGAAGGAACAACTGCAATTTGCCGAACAGAGAGCAAAAGATGCTGGACTTGAGGTATCAAAGTTTATCATTTTTTGGGGTTTACATATGATGTATTATGAGTTCTGTAAAATATGTTTCGTACATAATGGGGTATAATTTACCTAACATGCATGTCATATACATAAGTCTATGTATTCGTGAAGTTGACTTTGTGCTTTGTAGAAGTTCAAGAACTTAAAATTATTAATCATTCTAATGATTCATGATTGATTGTGAAAGAAATAATCTCAATCAATTTGGTACCAGGAAAGCATCAAATTTCTGCTGTGTGACTACCGCACATTGCCTAAGAACTACAAATTTGACAGAATTGTCAGTTGGTGAGTATTGTTCCTAATTCACAAAATTTTTCTAGAATTATATTCCCAAGCGTAACTTGATCTGTGGTGGAATATTCAGTGAGATGGTAGAACATGTCGGCCATGAATATATGGAGGAATTCTTTGCTTGCTGTGACTCTGCTCTAGCAAAAAATGGGCTTCTCGTTCTACAGGTAACATCTAAACCCTAATACAGTAACATCTTAAAAGATCCAATAGCCTACTAATGGTTAAGGGTGGTTGATCTTCTCAGTTCACATCATTACCGGATGAGCTTTACGATGAGTACAGGCGATGTCCGAGCTTCATAAGGGAGTATATTTTTCCAGGTGGATGTTTACCTTCGTTAAGTAGGTTAACAGCTGCCATGGCCGCTTCTTCCAGACTTTGGTAAATATGATATGTTATCTCTATAAGCATAATTTCACTGTTACGGGAAACTAAGTTCGGCTTTGTTATATAGTGTACTGCAGTTTCTATTTGGACTTATGAATCTACCAATTTCTGCAGTGTGGAGCACTTGGAAAACATTGGAAGTCATTATTACCGAACACTAAAATATTGGAGGAAAAATTTCCTGGAGAAACAAAGGTAAGAAGATGATCGATCTGGTCAATGTGTTCATAATCATCTCAAACTCTAATGTTGTATATGAATATAACAACGCTGCTATGGCTTTGTGTGCTGCTTATAGTGAAATACAAGCTCTTGGATTCGATGACAAGTTTATTCGGACATGGGAATATTATTTTGATTATTGTGCGGCAGGATTCAACGCTTGTACACTTGGAAATTACCAGGTATATTTCTTCAATAATACTTGTCATACATTTCTCCCAACCCTAGCTTTCATGTTCGTTCAGTTAAAAAAAAAATGTAAACCTTTTTGTGGTCTTTGATATGCAGATTGTGTTTTCACGTCCCGGTAATGTTGCTCTGCTCAACGATCCATACAAAGGCTTCCCTTCAGCATATTGATGATTGTTCTGCTAATCAAGTCTACGTCCATACAATGGCTTCCCTTCAGATTTGGTGTCTAGATTGTTTATTATCAATTGTGTTGGAATGAATAATAAGCAATAAGCTTTCAGAGACAAAAAAAAAAGAAAAAAGAAGAAGAAGGAATAAGCACTAAGCAATAAGCTTCCATGTAAAGCTACTGTCTTTCTACATATTTTCTGCTTTTGCTTGATATTGTAATCTCATATTAACAACATCTATATATAGTACGTTTAGTAAATTCAAATGAGTGTGAGGATCATTTCAAAAGTATCAAAGTAGCGATTCTAATACATGACCTCCATCTTATGCGTTTTGTTATTACAAATTATGTCAAAATACTCACGTTTACTTACTTAGAAAAAAAGAGGGCATGAATTAGAGACAACAAGAATGAAAAAAAATCATGAACTGAATTATGTGTTTTGTTAATACAAATTACGTCAAAATACTCACACATTTACTTAATTGAAAAAGGAAAGAAATCATGAATCAGAGACGATAACAACAAGACTTAAATAATCAAGGTGGAACTCCATATCTTTGCCGATACCTTGTTCCAATTCCTCCCGATCCTAAAAATATAAAGTACGTGCTATTAGGGTTCCAAAAGGAAAAAAAAGGAGGGGACTCGAAAAGGATAGACATTTCAAACGAGGGCTCAATTTCTAATTTCGCCAAAATACATTACCCATATAGCAAATGTTGCTAAAAATCTGGGAAAAGAAGGGTAAAAACGTAAATCCCGCATAGATAACCTATAAAAGCCAAAACGACAGCAAAATCAGTACGCAGGCAAATCCCTAAAACCCTAAATCACCACTGTAGCTATATAAAACCCCATTCCGATTCTCAGGCCGATCACTCCGATTTGGCTCAGCTCCCGATTGCAATCCAATCAAGTTTACCAAAATGGGTTTCAAGAGGAAGAAGAGAGAGAACGAAGAAGGAGACGAGCCGAAACCAGCGGCGGTGGAGACTGAGAAGAAGAGGAAGGGGATGCTCCCGTCGATGATAAAGAACAAGGACAAGAGAGCTGCCGTCCACGCTAAGCTGAAGCAAGAGAAGAAACTCGAGAAGCGCAAGAAGGTCAAGGCCCGCGACGCCGCCGAGAAGCGAGCTCTCGAGCTAGGCGAAGAGGTATATAGGGTTTAAGGTTTAGGTTTTTAGCCTCATTTGGTATAAAATTTGGATCTTTGTGGTGTTTTGGCTAATTGGATTGGGTTAATTTTAAATTGCGGAATTTAATTTAGTGTGTATAGTGTAATTTGGTTAATTTGGATTGTGTAGCCTCCGGCGAGGGGAGTGCCGAAGACGATTGAGAACACCAGGGAGGATGAGACTGTTTGCGGGCCCGACGACGAAGAGGTTTGTTTGAATTACTTGGGTTGGTTGATGGAAATTTTTATGTTTTTATGTGTGAAGATAAAATGTTGGTGAGGCTTAATTTCGGTTTTTTTATGTGTTCAATTTGCAGTTGTTTGCTGGAAATGATGTGGATGAGTTTAGTGCGGTTTTGAAACATGGGTCTAATCCGAAGATATTGATCACCACTTGCCGATTTAACTCTTCTGTATGTGCTGGCCTTTTACCTGTTTTCAATTGCGTGTTAACGTATGTTGGTTTTGCTGATGTCTTTTGCTACAATGTGGTTGCCAATGTGCTAAGGTTGATGCTTTTCTTGTTTTGGTGGTTTTGCAGAGGGGTCCTGCTTTTATAGAGGAACTACTTTCGGTGATCCCTAATTCGACATACTATAAAAGAGGAACTTATGACTTGAAAAAGGTACTGTTTCTATCTCCTATCTTTTATATCAATTTTCTTTTCTACTTTTAAAGTGTAACAAATGTGGAGTTCAAACAGTTGATATATGTGATCTTTTCCCTTGTTGCAGATTATAGAATATGCAAATAAAAAGGAGTTCACTTCTTTAATTGTTGTTCATACCAATCGCCGTGAACCAGGTTGGTCCTGCCTCTTTCTGAAGGTTTTTTTTGTCAATACTTGGTCTCTCAGGCTTTGCTTCGGATGTCTTTAACTTCTAAATTTTTTGTGAAAGAGATCTTCCCTATTTTTTCCCTGTAGTTTTCATTTGACTTCAACTATTGCAATCATTTTCAGATGCTCTCCTAATAATTGGCTTACCTAGCGGACCTACTGCTCATTTTAAGCTCTCAAAACTCGTTTTACGGAAGGATATCAAGGTTTGTTGTTATATGTTTCATATATCAAGACAGTACATTATTATTCTGTTCTGCCACATATTGCGGTGAATGGTTTTTATTTTCTTCACTCGGTGAAGAGAGGAGTCACTGAGATCAAATAACTTGAAAATTCTGCAAAGTATCAATTTTTCATCTCTGGGTAATTTAATATAGAGCGTGTGTGCTTAATTATTTTATTTGGTATGCCTGCAGAACCATGGAAATCCAACCAGTCATAAGCCTGAGCTTGTATTAAACAACTTTACAACACGCCTTGGCCATCGTATTGGAAGGTTGCAATCATTACCTGGTTTGAAATGTTTTCTGACATTAAATTAGATGCATGCATTTAGTACTTTTTGGTTCAAATACTTCTCATTATACTTGGTGGTTATTGTCTTTTTGAAATGTATCTTGTGGTATTTTGTTTTTGCACTGTACAACTATCTTCAAGTGGTGTCATATGAAAGGATGAATTACCTTTAAGCTTCTAATGGGTTTCTTCTTTCACCTGCTTTATTCAGATTAATACAGTCACTTTTCCCTCAAGAACCAAACTTTCGTGGTCGACGAGTTGTTACTTTCCACAACCAGCGAGATTTTGTATTCTTCCGGCATCATCGGTGAGCCTCCTTTGCAACTTTTAGCTCTTGGAGTGATGCCTTCCTTATACTTGTGATCTTAGAGCTTGTTTTTTAGTGACTATCATTAATTGATATATGTGTTCAGGTACATTTTTGAAACCAAAGAGGTTAAACAAGCTGAAGCAAAGGGCAAAAAGACCAAGGATTCCAAGGCTGCGACTGTTACTGAAGCAAAACCGATTGCCCGCCTACAGGTTGGTGTCCATTATGTATCCTCTAGCATTTGCTTTCATGTCTTTATCTGGTTTGGCCCAGGGGCATGACAGAATTTGCTCCACCACTTGAAATGTCCTTATGCTTTGTTGTGGTTCAGTAATGTTATTATAGGGAGGCAGGGTATTGCTACATCTACCATGTCATGCAGTCTACATGTCATGCAGTCTACCCTTGTGTCCTTGATTGTTATTGTATTATTTATGATGTAGATCTTAACGGGCTTTCCCATTTTAAACACACAGGAATGTGGTCCTCGTTTTACCCTTAAATTGATCAGTCTGCAGCATGAGACATTTGATCCTAGAGGTGGGGAGTTTGAGTGGGTTCACAAGGTAGTCAACTAATCAATCAGTTCATTTCAGTGCTTGATATAATTATCATAACAAAATTTTGAAATATCTTTTTTCTGCTCTTTCTTAGCCGGAGATGGATACTAGCAGGAGGAGGTTTTTTCTGTGAGTTGCTTTGGAATATCTCTCGAGCTCTTCTTCTGGTGGAACGACTGTTGGAAGTTATAGAGTTGCTACATCCTGGCAAGAAGTAAATCAGCCAGAACATTTTTCATTTATGTTAAGATCCGCATTCTGCTGTAAAAGATTTTGATAGGTTTCTGTATTGAATACAAGCAAAAGACTAGTTACTCTTGGAATATGATTATTGTTCATTGTTTATGAAAATATATGTTCAATCATTTTGTCATTTCTATCTTGCTTCTGTTGCAAACATCCTCTGCTCTACTTTTATACACAGAATGTAGATGTGTTAAACAAGTGCATAATTCTCTGATTACACAAAGGCAAATCAAAACAAGTATGCCTCCGAAAGCAGCAACTTGCAACATCAATCTCTCTGGTGGCGAATTTGTGTAGAGAGAAACAGTCTATGATTATCAAGATCCAACCTGAACTCTCCAGCAGAGACCTAATGAGTATGAACTTTCCTAATTTCCTTCCATAGAGCCTGCTTATGACTCTCCAGCACAGGGTAGCCACAACCAAGAAAGTGGTTAAACCCCATCCTCTGTAGGACACCAGTGTTCCTCCCACTACCAAATCTTCATTTCGACACACACAAGATGGACACTCACCCGAAAAAGTAGATTTCACCAGAGCATCAAGACCAGTGTAGTAAGGTAAGACAACAGCATCCAGGTACATGCTTGCATGTAAAATTCCAGAGATGGTTGATGCCTCGAAGAACACATACTTGATGTCGTTGTCACCTCCGTTGGCGAAGGCTAGAGCTGAAATCTGAACCAATTGGAGGATGGCCGGACCAGTACTTGAGAGAGGGAATGTGGTGTTGATACGGTGGCCCTTGGCTAGAGCAAAGATTATCAGCGGAAGGCCAATTGGACCAGAAGGAAGCAAGTATCTTTTCGACTGAACACAACTTTGCCCTCTTCCTGCAATGTGCATTACCATTATGACCACGGTTGCCAAGTATGTAGACACTATGAAGAAAAAAACCAGATTATCCACAACAGGTGAATAGTTTCCGGGATAAACACTGTCACAGTAGTAGTGGTAAGGGCACTCGATTGGATTCAAGGTTTCTTCTACCTGCCATTTTAAACATTTGAAAAATGTTAATCGAATATCTCCGTGGTTCCATTGCGGTTGCCATGCTGGATACTCAGGAATCAAGAGATTCCAATTCATTGTGTTTTTGGCCTAGTGAGATGTGATATATTCCTGCATGATCCCCTCTTCTTCCCTTGATAAACATGTAGATATGTATATAAATGTAAACTTTGGCATATTTTGTTGGTTGGGAGGTTTCTTCAAAAGCTCACTTTGATGAAGAAAGGTCAGCTAACTATCCTCTTATAATATCGACATCTATAAATGGGGTCTGGGGTATAGTATTGAGAAAAGGTATGCAACTTTATTATATATATATATATATATATATATATATATATATATATATATATATACAAGGTATGTGCCCGCGCGTTGCTGGGGGTACCAGTTATTGACTGCTTTATATGTTTTTGTTTTGATTATTAATACTAAGAAACAAAATTAATTGTATCAAAGTGAGATATTGACATACATGTCGATTTAGAAACAAATAATAATAAAGTAGGATATAAAGATCAGTTAAAGCAATTATAACACATTTGATTTGGTAACTGATATACAGATACACACCAAAAACTATTTTACATAAAAAAGTCATTTTCCTGTAGCGATTACAACGCTATAGATTTGGCTGTTAATATACACACACTAAAAACTATTTGACTATACATATCACATTGGCTCCAGTTGCAAGCTAGAACATCATTTGAACAAAAGAGGGCATTTTCCACACACCATCGCCCTTGCAAAAGTTGGAAGCCAAAAGCATAGTTGGATTATTACAGTGGAGCTATCATGTCTGAGTTAATCCGGTTTTGCTGTGTCCTTGCTACTGCATCCTGCGTCCCTATCAATTATGATGTAAAAGTCATTAAATACTTTAGTATCTATATTAAAGAAGAATAGATGAACACTGTAGTAAATATTGAAACCTTTTTATTCTTTTAGTGGACTCCAACAGTTGACTTAGAGTGCTTTCTTTTGGTGACCGTGATTTTCTCTTTGAGGGAAGTTTCTCTGATGTCTTTGGTTCTTCGATCTCTTGGTCAGCCTTTTCAGTGTCAGGGTTAACGGCTCTAACCATAAAATCTTTCCTTGTACCAAACCCAATCTTCCATATTTTGTGTTTGTGCATTGTATCAAGGATGATTTTCGGGATGACGGTTTTATCTGTGCTTCCTTCATCTTTCAACTGGCTACAGGGTTTTCTGAAAAGTATCTCTGCGGGTTTGCCCATGAGCATGGCCAAAGTTGAATTATCTTCATCTTCGAGACGAATTTGCATTTTATACCTGTAATAGTAGCATCCAGGAGGCCCGAAAAACACAAATGAAAACCGAACGAAGCAGATGGAAGAAGCTCAAATTCCTCGGGCCGAAATCGTCCCGAAACCCTTTTATCCAGAGCACTGCCCATAGCAGCCGTGAAAATAGAAAAAAAGCAGGAGGCCACGCAGCAACAACAATAAGGACAGTCTTGCAATTACCGACAGATGCAGGGCAAAAAACGAAATCCGCAAAACCTCAGGGGAAGAACTCAATTCATGATAGATATGAACAGTAGCTTTTTCCTTATCGTTTTATTATATATAATGGTGCTGATGTTATTTGTCAAACTTGTGAAATGTGAAGAGCACAAGGAGTTTTCTTGAAGGCAAAATGATGGTGGTGGAATTTCTCTCACTGTACATGACTAGTAACGTAAATCACTCTTTGCAATACATAACAATATCGACTTGATCAATTAATCTAGATGGACAAAATGACAACATAATATTTATGGATAATAGCGGATTATGTTCAAATTAAGCTGCAGATTGAAGTCTACGGAGTTGCCTGTGATTTTGGCTAGTGTTGAGTATGAAGGAACTGTCTCAACTCTAGAGGAGTGTTCAAGCTGCGAAGTCAAGTGTGCCTTGGTAGAATGAAGCAAGGATGATTTGGTTGCTACGAAACACCCCTTGTGTTTGGTAAGTGACAGCAAAATTGCAACCGATCATTGGTGATAGATTAGCCGAGTATTATACTGACATATATATGGAACAGTGTGATGGATCGACTATTTGTAAATTGTTCTTTGATTTTGTTCCAAGCAAGGGATTCTCTTAAACACATAATTAGGTGGGATTTAAATCGAGAACTTAAATACACGTTCTTTGGGTCTGGTTAGAACTAAAAAAAAGTATTTAGGGAGTCTTTAAAACATGTCACTCGTAGCATTTGGAGTGGTCATCCAGTTATCTATAGAGTATTGACAGAGACCAAAGGTAGGGATTGGCATAGTATTGGGATTAAGACAACAGTATAGTGACATTTTGATTTTGGTTGGAAACTTGGAATTTGTCTAAAGGGAGTGTTAAGAAATGAAATCGGCAGGGACTTACCTGCCGCCTTCCCAGCGCAGCCAGTACCGTGTCGTATTGGCGTCCAGAGGTAGAGGATGCAACTGGTTGCTCAAACTCGATTCATTTCAGGCAAGTTTTTCGTTTTCGACACATAAGTTTTAGAAGTGTAGAGCCACAACTGATTAAAGGTAAAAAGATCAGAGATGGCAAATGAAATAAACTGAAAACTGCTCGATCCATTGAGAATGGTAACACAAAATACATTTACAATTACCTAACAGGAGTGGGAAGAACGCCTCTCTTTGATATTGGGGTTCACCACCTTCATGGACTACCCAAGTGTTGGTATCGGCTCTATTCTTACTCCACAATTCCCATCATGCATAGACCCTTCCCTATGACTTTGGTAGCTAGGTTGGAGTCTAATCAAGGATTCAGTGCTGATCCTTCATAGGAATAATAATCCGGGTCAACAATAACTGTATTCAAGAAATCTGTAAAAGATGCATCACTGTCCTCAAATGGAGATTGATGCCCACTGCATTCATTATAATGCTGCGCATGACCTTGTTCTGCAAATTCTTCCGTTTGAGGATGCACCTAGATTAAGAATCATAATGAACAAGCATTGAGTTTATGTTTGGACATATATACTTGTGTTAGGAAAGGTGATTGCTGAGTCACTAAGCAGCGAATCGGCCGAAAAAATGAGAGCGAAGGAACTAATTAAGGGACAAAGGCATTTTCGGCTGTGAGCAATGATGCGAGCTCCTTAAGAGATTTGGATGAGCTTGTGAAAGAGTTGAGCCAACTTTGAGTGGTGATGTGTGATTGTATGATTTACCAATTCTTAATTTGAGAAGTATTGTTCTTATTATGTTATGCATTTAGCTTAAGCCTCTGTCTGTTATAGGCTTATAGCTTTGTTTAAAAAAAAAAAAAAAACAAAACAAAACCAGGTGAACACTACTTTTAATAGTAAACAAATGGAGGCGTTGGCTAACAGGCTCGAACTTAGCGGTAGATATCAGGATACGTCGCATGAGTATTGGAAGGAGCCGTTGTACTTGGTTTCTTATTTTACTAGTTGTACACTAATTGAGGTCTTAAACATCTAGTTTACCTTTGTCTGGAAATTAGGTGTTATTTGTTTGTTTACTTTGTTCGAGGCTCTACTCGAGCTTATTTGTTACCAATGAGAGTACTGGTCATGGTGTTTGTATGTCTCTTTCGACAGATTGTTTAGAGTCCGACATATGATGTAACGTGTGCCATTGTTTAGCAATGAAAATTCTTTTACTAAAAAGAAAAACAGTTTAATTAATGTTTTAAAATAATGTACCATGAGTAATAAATGAAATAGAAACTCATTTTTCCTTTTGGTGTTTTTCAAAAATTATTTCATTTTCTTAAATGTCATTTCCGGATACCTATTTCTGGGACGAAAGAGTTTACGGGTAAATTTCTGGAACCCTGAAAAAGTCGCTCAAAAGTCAGAGCTGAGTATACCAAACTTGGTGGAAGGGCAGCGGTGAGCGTCGGTTCGCTGCATGCGTCTGGGCTGCCGGAGTTGCTCCATCTCGGTGATGCGGTGATCTGATCCCTCGTTCAGGTCGGGAGTCCTCGTTGTGGTCCAGTTTCGCTCGGTGGTTTGTGGGAAGACGGGCGGTGATTGTGATTCTGATGTTTGGACTTTCTTCTCTGCGGCATGGTTGGGATATATGGGAGAATCATATATACATGAAATATATTCAAATGCGCGAATTAGCTAGAACAGGTGGATCCATACTCTTTCCAATACGTAGCGGGTGGGATATTGGCATAAAGCACAAACAATAATACAAAGTATAATGGTCGTGGATGGCATGGACACACACAGAGACATGCGCAATTGACTAGCATACAAAGTTGCACGCTGAATTGTAGATATTTTTGGGATCCTTGCAATTGATATTTCTTAGATACTTATATCTGCACATCTATTAACAAACTGTCTAAGTAGGAAAAGTAAAGACTAGTTAAGGATCGCTGTGACTTATAACAAAAGTTGTTACCGTTCTGTAGTAAAAATAACCAGTTTTGAAATGTCTGATCCCGCTAGGGAAAGTTAGAATGTTCAATCCATCAAAGTGCTAGCTACAAGCAGAAGTATTATTGATTGTACATATTACTGTTCATGCAATTCTAAAGATATAGAAAGTAGTATTATTGATTGTACATATGCAATTCTAAAGAGAATTGTAACCCTTGCTGAAAGTTTAAGAGAAAAACTAGCTAAAGAGAATAAAGAAAGACTGGAAAGTACTGATAATATTCATCCATGCCTACTGGGTTTACAACTCTGTCGATTTATACTACAGCTCCTCACATGGACAGAGCCACATGGCGGCCTGGTAGTGGCTCTCTACTAATGCAAACCTAATTACTCTTAGCTTCCTAATTCCTGCTTAATTAACTGAAACAGACTCTTAAGCCAACACGTGCACCGCACCTGCTAGAGACTACTACGACTTCTACCCCAACTTGGAACAGACATATTCACTGAACTGGGATCATAACAATCCATCCCTGCCAAAACAAGCTTGTCCTCAAGCATATATCAAGCTTTAAAATCAAGAAACCTACGCTGGATGTCCTCTGCCTCCTCCCATGTAGCTTCCTCATCTGCAGCACCAAGCCATTTGATCAACCATTTGGTCACTGGTTCATTGTTCTTCTTAAAAACTCCTCTCTCCAAAATTGCTGCAGGGTACCATCTGGGATTGTGAGGATCCAAGTCAGGTGGTAAGTGGGTAGCAATGACTGCTGCATCGCCCAGCTTTTTCTTTAGCAGAGAAACATGAAAAACTGGGTGCACTTTGGAAGTGGCTGGCAGCTTCAACTTGTATGCCACAGTTCCAATCTTCTGCTCAATGAGATAAGGGCCGTAGTACCTGGGAGCCAGCTTGTTTGTAGTCCTCTTTTGAACTGACTGCTGCCGATAGGGTTGTAGCTTTAAATAAACCCAGTCCCCAACCTCAAAGCTTCTCTCAGAGTGATGCTTATCATAAAAATTCTTCATTCTGCTCTGTGCGACTTGTAGGTTCCTTTTCACACTGGCAAGTATCTCATCTCTGGTCTGCAAATCTTCATCAACTGACACTACAGCAGTTGTGCCTGCTTCATACCCTCTTACTGCTGGAGCATCGTAACCATACAATGCCTTAAAAGGCGTCATCCCAATGGCAGAGTGATGAGCTGAATTGTACCAGAATTCAGCCCATGGCAATGCTGTCAGCCAAGATGTTGGTCTTTCACCCACAACACAACGTAAATATTGTTCCAAGGTCCTATTCAAATTTTCAGTCTGCCCATCACTTTGGGGATGATATGAGGAACTCTTGTGCAAAGCTGTACCTTGAAGAGTGAAGAAAGCTTCCCATAAATGGCTAAGAAAGATGGGGTCCCTGTCAGAGATAATTGACTCCGGCATTCCATGCAATCGAAAGACTTCCTGAACAAAGTGTTGAGCAACAGTAGCAGCTGTATATGGGTGTGATATGGGAATGAAGTGACCATATTTTGTGAACCTGTCTACCACCACAAAAATGACTGTTTTTCCAGCCACCTTGGGAAGACCTTCAATGAAGTCCATAGAGATTTGAGTCCAAGCTTTCTCTGGTATCACATTTGGTTGTAACAGTCCAGGAGGATTGACTGTTTCATAGTGGTTTTGCTGGCAGATGTGGCAAGTGGAAACCACCGTCTTGATATCTTTCTTCATGCCTGGCCAAGCAAAAGACCTGAACACCCTCTTATGAGTTCTTGCTACCCCAGCATGGCCCCCATTATAGCCTTCATGAAATTCTGCAATCACCTTCCGCCTCCAATTATCTTGTTGGGGCACAAACAGCCTGCCCTTGTATAAAAGATGGGAATTGTTGTAAGTATAAGACCGGGGTGGGTCATTACTATCTAGTAAGTGTTGAAGGATTGTTGTTGCCTCAGGATCTGTTTCGCAAGCCCTTTGGATCTCAAGCATATATTCATGCACTGGGGAAGACACACCTGTCATCACTGAGAGAGTACTGTACTTGGAAATGGGATTGCTATCACTTCCTAAATCCTCCCTCCTTGACAATGCATCAGGGGCTGCATTGTTCTTCCCTGGTTTATAATGAATGGTGTAGTCGTATCCAACAAGTTTCAGGAGCCATTTTTGCTGAGTAGGGGTAGTAATCTTCTGGTCAAGGAAGTGTTGGATTGTTCTATGGTCAGTGAGGATCTTAAAATGGCTGCCTAAGAGATAGGGACGCCAATGTTGCACTGCAAACACCACTGCCAGCATTTCTTTGTCATAAACAGATAAGGCAGCATGTCTTGGTGCCAAGGCCTTGCTGAGAAAGGCAATAGGGTGCCCTTCTTGAGACAATACAGCCCCAATTCCCACATCGGAGGCATCACATTCCACCACAAACTCTTTGGAAAAATCAGGCAAAGCTAATACAGGAGTATCCATAAGGGCAGCCTTCAATGCCTTAAAAGCTTCTTCTGATTTTTGACTCCACTCAAACCCCCCAATTTTCAACATATCAGTGAGAGGCTTGGCAATGATGCCAAAGTTCCTAACATACTTTCGGTAGTAACCAGCTAACCCCAGAAAACCCCTCAAGCCTTTGAGTGTTTTTGGTTGCGCCCAATTTTTGATACACTCAATCTTACTTGGATCAACTGCTACCCCACTGCCACTCACAATGTGCCCAAGGTACTCAACCTGCTGCACACCGAAACTACACTTGCTGGCCTTGACTTTCAAAGAGTGCTGCTGAAGCCTTCCAAACACCTGCTCCAAATGACTAATATGTGCTTCCATGGTAGGGCTATAGATCAAGATGTCATCAAAGAACACAAGAGCAAATTTGCGCAGAAAATCTCGGAGGACATCATTCATTACTGATTGGAATGTGGAAGGGGCATTAGTGAGGCCAAAAGGGATGACAAGAAACTCATAATGACCATTGTGAGTTCGAAATGCAGTCTTATTCACATCAACAGGGTGCATTCTGATCTGATGGTACCCCGAGCGCAAATCCAGCTTGGTGAACACAGTAGCACCATGCACCTCATCTAACAACTCATCAACAATGGGAATAGGGTATTTATCTTTGACAGTAGCTGCATTCAAAGCCCTGTAGTCGATGCATAAGCGCCAAGTGCCGTCCTTCTTCTTAACAAGGATCACAGGTGAGGAATAAGGGCCAATACTTGGTCGGATGATCCCATTTTCCAAAAGCTCTTGCACAATTTTCTCTATCTCAGCCTTCTGAAAGTGAGGATATCTATAGGGCCTGACACTAATGGGTGGTGTATTTGGCAGCAACTCTATTTTGTGGTCATGCTCTCTCACTGGTGGTAGGTCAGTTGGTGGAAGGAATAACTCAGCATAGTGTTCAAGCACTGGTTGTAGTGCTTGAGGACATGACTGCACTGGTAGACTTGGTACAGCAGGTGCAACTTGTACCAACATAGCTTCTTTTTCTTTTCTCAATAGTCTGGTCATTGACTTGCATGAAATGATTGTTGCTTCTGGCTTGGTCTCTCCCTGTAGCTTATACTTAACTCCACCAACCCGGAACCCCATTCTCATCAAACCAAAGTTCCACATAATAGTTCCCAAAGTTTTAAGCCAGCTAGTACCTAACACAATCTCACAACCAGTGAGTGGTAATACATAGAAATTAGCATGGAATTGATAATCCTGTAGCTGTAGCTGCAAGTTTGTCTCTCCATGTGTTTGCACCTTTGCTCCAGTTGCTAAGAGCACATTTAGTGGAGGAAGCTTGTGCACCTGAGCTTTGGTTCCCTTCAGTAAACGAGGATGGATAAAGTTGTGTGTGGCACCCGTATCAATCAACACATGTACCATCTTATTGTTGAACTTGCCTTTCAATTGCATTGTGTCTGAAGTGCCACCAGACATAACTTGTAATCGAATGAGTGGTTCTTCTGTGTCAATTATGGAAGAGACTTCAACCAGCTCCCTGCCCTCAGTGTCATAGCCTATATGCTCTGAGTCGACATTTGCTATTTCATCCGGGACTATTTCCATAATCATCAGCTGCCCTTTTCTTCTACAATTATGGCCCCTTGTGTAAGTTGCATCACAAAAATAGCACTGGTTCCTGGCCCTTCGAGCTGCATGTTCAGAGTCGGAAAATGTTCTGGTAGCGTTGTTAGGCGCCACAGCTTTGTTTGCCCCCGTCGCTTCCACTCTAGAGGCATTATTACTCAGCCTGGACCCATAGGTTGTAGTTGACACAGACTTGGTTGGTGTTGTGGTGGTACTGCTACCAGTAATCCCCAAGGGCTGCGCTGAAGTCTTAACATAATTCCTGTAACTATCATTTCTACTTTCGTAGCTCCGTGCCAACTCACAAGCTTCATACAAGCTCTTGGGATTGTGAGTCCTCACATCTCCTCGGATATCCTCTCTTAAGCCTCCAATAAAAAATGACACCAACAATTCAGTGGAAAACCCAGGAGCCCTTCTAGACAACCTGGTAAACTCCTCCATGTACTGCTCTACCCTTCCTATTTGATTCATTCTTGCAAGTGCAGCTTGATACTCAACTTTGTTATAGATACTGAACTCCCTCATTAGTAAGCTTGTTAATCCCGCCCAAGTTGGAGGAAATTCATGCCGGAAAGTGTACCAACGATCCGAAGCTTTGTCTGCAAGGTGCATAGTTGCCAATGCCAACTTCCTATCCTCTGGAATTTGGTAAAAGTCGAAGTACTGCTCGGCCTTGTTCAGCCACTCTATTGGATCCCCTCCAGAGAAAACAGCCAATTCTAGCCTCATTTGTCTCATGGTAAGTAGGGTTGGGTCTAGGTTTTGGTATTGGTGAGCAGTGTTGGTGTTCTGGTAAAAATTCTGGTCTCCATGGTTTTGGTATGTGGTTTGTGGCCTTGGTGGATTTTGATAGTTCAAGTGTTGATGGTGGTATTGGGTATTCTGCTGAGTGTACTGTTGAGTCTGTCCAGGCACAGTATTAGGACCAATTTGTGTGGTGGTTGTTGTGGAAAAGGTGGAGTTGGTGTTTGGGTTGGTAAAGGTGGAGTTGGTGTTTGGGTTGGTATGAGGATGAGACTTGTTGGTTGAATACTCAACAGAAATAGTTTGATAGGGCCCTGCATTATGCAAGCCAAATGGAGTCAGTGGGAAACCAGGAGGTCCCTGCAAGCCAATGCCAGCCCCTCGTGGAGAATAAGGGACAGCGTTGAAATCCAGTCCTACAACATTTCCTACAACACCTGCAATCTCCTTCCCCCTTCCAGCACTTTCTCTTCGGTCAAATTGGGACCCTACGTTCACATCCAAACTTCTTCCACAAGACACTTCCCCAAAATCAGTCATATCAGAAGAATGAACAGACCTATGCAAGTTAGGAATGAAGTTGTTTCCCCCTGTTCGAGACACCATTCGTGTTGAGCCCTCAAATCTAGCCAAGGTCGATGAGGACCCCGATTCCTCGCGCAGCTGTTGATTTGGTAAAATTGGAGGATCCACAGAGCCAAACCTCACCCGGTTCTCCCCTTGCACTCCTTGAAGATGTTGCTGACGCAAGCTTGCAGCAACAACCGTGGGCCCGAGCTGACTCTGAGCGAATGAACTCATTTGTTGCCGGATCTCCTCAACAATCGAAGATCTGAAATCTGCTAGAGTAGATCTCATGTCGTTGTGCATAGCATCGAGACGAGCACTTGTCTCGTCTCTATGGCTCTGTAATTCCATCTCCAAATGAACTAGTTCACCGGACACCTCAGGTTCATCTGGATCGGGCTGCTTAGTCACCTGCAATTTCGCCATGATCGACGAGGCTGCTGATACCACTTGTTAGGGCAGTAACCCTTGCTGAAAGTTTAAGAGAAAAACTAGCTAAAGAGAATAAAGAAAGACTGGAAAGTACTGATAATATTCATCCATGCCTACTGGGTTTACAACTCTGTCGATTTATACTACAGCTCCTCACATGGACAGAGCCACATGGCGGCCTGGTAGTGGCTCTCTACTAATGCAAACCTAATTACTCTTAGCTTCCTAATTCCTGCTTAATTAACTGAAACAGACTCTTAAGCCAACACGTGCACCGCACCTGCTAGAGACTACTACGACTTCTACCCCAACTTGGAACAGACATATTCACTGAACTGGGATCAAATGCTGTAAAATTGTCAATGAACACAACAAGAGTAATATCAAAAATCTGATGCAAAAATGTTAGGACCTACCCCGAATTTCATCTTGAAACCCGAAGTAAATCTTGCGGGATCCACCTCCAAAATAATCATCCCTCAAAACCCCTTTAGGGATATTTGAAACTATAAACTCATTTACGAAGACGGTAAAACTCTTATTAATATCAAGCTAGTAAATAAGGTAAAAATTTAAGAGTCGAGATGTGACAAAAACCTCAAAGAGGAAAAATACACCAGATAAGATTATTTCACTAATCTTCAATTTGAGTTTACAAAGATAAGTAGTTCTTCAACACAACTACACAAAAAACTAGTCATTCTAGTTTTCACTCCTTTCTATCTACACATTCATGATCAGTTAATCAATTTGTCTACACAAGAACAACTGAAAACTTCACCTACTGATATAGCTATGACACCAGTGTTGACAACTTACATTCTTTCACACAATCTAGAAATTCACTTCACTCGTAGCCATCATACAAGTTCTTCACACAACCAAGCCTTACTTGATTCTCCAACACATCAACAATTATCACTCGGATTACTCTCAGCTTCACAAAACTTAAGTGCAACCTGAATGCAAGTAAGAGAGAAACTTTAGATCATACGATCATACACAATATACAGCAAGAGTAAAAACACAGTTTTAACTCAGAGACTAAGATATCAAAGCCTAAACAATAGCTGCTACAAATCACACACGACACAGCATAACAGGAGCTATATATATATATATAAAGAGAATAGAATTATCCCTCTTAACTAATGCTCTTCAATTTATGGATTACAATCAGTGAATCATCATTTTCTATTTTCCATAACACCTCCACTCAGCAATCATATTCCTCAATCATATCTTTTACTTTGATTAAGCACATTGTTCCTAAACAATATTTCTCTCATAAAAGAGCAGATAACAACTGTTAAGGAAATCATGAAATAAATACCAATGATCATGGAGGAAACAGTTAAAAATATAAAATCCCACAAATTCATCATTCAATTAACAACTTACCAAACTGGGATAAAGACTTGTTACCTTTGTACATAATCAAACATTTAATTCTATGTTACCTTACTCAGCCACTAATCTTGCAATACTTCAAGTCCTTTTGCTCTGATCACCATCTTCTTGTCTTTCCTAACTCCACAATGATTTCTTGTGTTTGAATATGATTGACCAATATATCAATAGATTCTATCTTCTATTAAGATATGCAAAACAATCACTCCTGGGTATCTAAATATACTAACATTTAGAAAATTCATGCACCAATAATATCATGTAATTAAACTATAGGGTTGACGATCAATAAAGAAGTCATTACTTTATAAGTTGTTATGCCCCAGTCCAAAAGAGTACTTCACATTCTCTATGAATAATGCAAACACAATGCTCCAACTTCTGCACTACTACGAAACGAACTAAGAATATAATTCTATTGCGTTAGTGGTATATTGCTGTGTTTGATGCAGAAAGAAATGGAGGAATCCGGACATTTGGCTAGAAGAAAATCCGGTACACCGACATACACGGTTTCTTTGCTTGGATTTTTTTTGAGTTGAGCCTGTCGAAGAAAAACCGGTGCACCGACATACACGGTTCGACTCCACTTCCTGAGTAAAAGTGGGTTTACTCATTACTATTTCCAAAAAGGAATCATGATATGATCTTGACCCAACTACATGGTATCCATTTAGGTGATCTAAGATTTCACTTTTCATTTTTTATTTTTTGCTTGATGCCAAGCTATTCTCGGTACTCAAGCTTATCAGCTAGTCATGTTATACCATTTGGCACATTATCATTCGAGTGAGAATCAGATATCTTTTCTGATAACTTTTGATGTCAATATGTTACTCAATTCATACAGCTTTCGGTGACGAACAAGAACAAAAAGTAAAAAGGTATATTCCTAAATATAATCTGTGTACGTAACTTTATTAACAATTCACTATTTTACTTTAAAAAGCAAAGCTCTTTGAGTTGGAGTAGGAAGCAATCATGCAAAACCTTGGTATTATTAATTAACATAATAAAACTCAATTAGCACGATATGTTGCATGATAGAATACCAAACAAAACAAAATAATACGTTATATTACATTTGTTAGTTATTCAAAAATCATGTTTATAGTTATTAAGACTCATTACGTTCATATTTAAATGCATTTTGATACTTTAAATCTATTTTACGTAATGGTAAATTAATATTAACCGAGTCGGCAAGGTTCCAGTTGAACCCTTAAATTATAGTTTAGGGTTTAAGAAACAGACATATTATGGACAGCAATGAAGATTGCAATTACAGCGCAAATCCTAGCTGGTAAACCCTTGCAGATTCCCATCGAGAGTGATGATGATAAAACAGAAGCATTGAAGCTTCGGATTTGGACCCTACCACCTCTAGATGACTAGATTCTTTTCCAATTTCCATCCTCACCCAGCAAGAAAAAGTCTCAACCTCATTGTTCTAGAGCCTCTCCCTATAAAACTTATTCCATGGTAGACTTATAAAATCCAAGCATTGCTTATAGGTCACCGCACCCACAACTGAAACCTCAGCAAAGATTGGAACTTTTTCCAAAACCCATCGTACTTTCTCTCATTTTCTCTCGGCAAATTTAGCAACTTTATCATCCTTAAGAACTTTAGCAAGGAGTTTTAACATGGTATGTGAATAGTGTCAATCTCTTTGTTTCTGTTTATGTATGGGTTTGGAATCTGGAAGTTGACTTTCTGAGTTATTGGGTGTTTGAAACTCAGGTCGCAAATCGTAATATGAGAGACAAAGACTCCAATCCTAATGTCCATGAGAGACAAAGCTTTAATGGAAGCTTTGTATCAACGGAGGAGCCAAAACCAGAGACAAGGGCAGGGCCTGGTTTGATTTCTTGTACTACTTTCAATCTTCTGGCGCCAATCTACAAACGACTCGATCAACAGGTCTCCAGTCTCTCCCATTTTGCTTATGAATCTGTTGAGTTTGTTATTGTTTTCTTATTGAGTTCTGAAGTTTTTGATGTTGTGGTGTGGAACAGAATCAAGGGCTTCGTGAGAGTCAATTCAGCTCATTCTGGATGACTAGGAATCAGAAGATTTTGGATTGGTTACTGTATGAATCGTCTAGTATTATATGTCTCCAGGTAATCTTTATGTACCATTTTGCTCTCTTTTTTTGATGAATTTCTGAGTTTCTGTCTAAACTGAATAAAGTGAACCTTTTAGTTTCTTTCCAATTGTATGTGCTGAATAGTCCCTTATGTTGTAAAAGCAGGAGTTCTGGGTTGGAAATGAAGAATTTGTGAATATGTACCTGAAGAGGCTTGGTGATGCTGGCTATAGTACCTTCAAGCTTGCCCGAACTAACAACCGTGGAGATGGTATGTTGTTACCTTAAATCGGTCCCTTTGACTTTTGTTTCAATCTTTGGACACATTGGACTCCTTTGGTATTGATGTTTTTGCAGTTAAATTTCATGACTTTAAAATCTTATTGCCTTTTCAATTTATACAAGTAACTTGAAGTTTTGACCAAATAGGTACATAATTTTTGAGATATGTAGTTTAACATGTTGGATTCATATTTCATATAGTTATACAGGTTTCTGCTGCAGTTATCTAAAATTCATTTATAGTACATGATTCTTGCCAAGTTGCCATGAACTGATGACTGAAATGAGCTCCTGGAGCTCTGCAAGCTTTATGGTATTGACTTGTTTTAGGTGCTCTATACAGGTCTGCTGACTGCTGTTCGAAGTGATTGCTTTAGAATTCTAAACTATCGAGAGTTGCACTTCAATGATTTTGGAGACCGTGTTGCCCAGCTATTACATGTTCAATTAACTGCTCCCTTCTCACAAATCCAGAGAGGCAACCTTCAACAAGAAATACTTATTGTGAACACTCACTTGTTATTCCCTCATGATTCCAGTCTTTGTATTGTAAGATTGCATCAGGTACTAAAAATATATGCTTAGAATGTCAAGTTTTGTCCATACCATGGTTCTTTGCTGTTGTAGCGCTTACCTTAGTGTCTTATCCTCTCTTTTAATAGGTTTACAAGATTTTGCAATTTGTGGAGGCTTATCAAAATGAAAACAAGCTAAACCATATGCCCATCATACTCTGTGGGTGAGTTTCTATGTTTTCTTTCTTAATTAATGTACCATTTCAAAGCTCTTCTATGTAATACTTTAACCAGGTGAGTGGTACTTTTAGTGTGCCACCCACTATTGTTGCTTATTGTATCGGAATGAATAGTCTCCTTAATTTATTGTCCCAAAATCAATAGATGTGCAGCCACCAGGTGTGGGTTGTGTTACTTCTAAAGGTCTGACTGATGAATACTTGTACATTGTTGCCACTTTTGTGATGTGAGACTCTTACACTCAACATATTGAAGCACACCTTTAAAATGCATATCCTTTTGAAGGTGCTAGTTTAAAGGATATACATCTTGGTGTTACCAAAGACATGGAATCAAATTCTGGAATTCACATACAAACGAATTGTAAGATTGAGAGGTCTCTCTAGTTGTGTAGCCTCTGCTGAACCAGAGAATCAAATGGTCATTCTAATTTATGTATGCTTGTGTTATTTTCTGCAGTGACTGGAATGGAAGCAAGCGTGGACATGTATACAAATTCCTTAGATCACAGGGGTTTGAATCAACATATGACACTGCTCATCAATATACCGACAATGACGCCCACAAGGTTGGTTATTCGGGACATCAATTTTCAACTCATTGGATTACTGAACTAACACCATGTATATCTGCACAGTGCATATCCTTTTCTGATTGTAGATTTCTTCTTTATCTTCTACAGTGGGTTAGCCACCGCAACCATAGGGGAAACATCTGTGGAGTTGACTTCATTTGGCTTTGTAATCCTAACAAGTCCCGTAAACCATTAAAGACTAGTTGGTGTGAAGCTGTTTTCGGAATATTAAGGGTAAGCATTTCTTTTACCCAAATTTCAAGTAATATTGTTCTGTTATTTTTTTCTTTCTACGGTATAATCCCTTGGCACATAAATTGAGAGCTGATAGTTCAATGCAAGTTGATATAAATTAAGAACACACTCAACCAGACATATAGTGCACATAAGCTCTGTTCAAAATACTTCTAGAATGCTGCAGTCTGGCAGACTTATAGTGCACATAATCTGTTAAAACAGTTCCAGGATGATGCACCCTATCTTATAGTGCAAGCCAGCTCTAGTGAAATGTACAGATCATCAGCCATCTAATCTCTCCGCATCTTATGCTGATTTATCACTTCTTTTTTTCAGCGCCGGCTTCGAAAAGCTTCAATGGCTGACAATGATGCATTTGCCTTTTTGAAGGGTGACAACCATGGTGATTTTATTACTTCCTCAGCTTTTTGTCAAGCACTCCGTCAGGTTCGCTCTATTCACTGTCACTAAAATGAAATTCAAATAGAAAGATAAGATTTGCTTATATTAGAATTTTCCAGGTTAATTTGATTGGTCATCCATCCGGACTGGGTTTCCAGGAGACGAGGGATCTCTGGATCCAAGCAGACACAGATGCAAATGGTGTCCTTGATTATGAAGAATTTAAGGTAACATCACAATCCATAGCTTTTGGGATTTGATTTCGTAAGGTTTCATCTTTCATCTTGCGTAAGCTTAGTCCTGATGTAATAGTCACTGGCATTGCAGAATATGATCTGGAGCTGTACAGGGTCAGACCAAAAGGAAAGCCTCACTGGGAGTAGAAAGGAGTCTGAGGAAGACACTAAGGAAGCGCTTGGATTCAAGGTGAAGAACGCTGTTCTTTACCCAAGTGAGGCAGAGAAGGGAATATGGCCTGAAAACTATACACTGTCGGATCATGCTAGATTGACCGTTGTACTTTCACCAGAAAACATGTGGTGTTGTTCTCAGTCATAAATCATTCTCCAGAGACTTGTGGATTGGTGGAGCAGAAAGGGATTTGTACAATCTGTAGGAAAACCTTGTATAGCCGACAGAGACCAATCCCTTATGGGCTCCAGGTTCACAAGTGTTGTTAAGCATGGTCTGAGGAAAATGAAAAAAAAAGTGTCAGTCTTCGTTCCAATGTACTGTTTCTCCCTTCTGGGCTCCAGGTTCACATTAAGTATGGTCTGAGGAAAATGAAAAAAAAAGTGTCAGTCTTTGTTCCAATGTACAGTTTCTCGGTAGCCTTAGCCAGTTTTATTTAGGCAAGGAGTAGAAACAACTGGATTTTGAAGACCTCTATATCAAAGCCCTGTTCTTTATATTCAATATCCTGTCTTTAATTTGGTGGCTACTACTTATAAGTATGTAGATGATTGATGAAACACATTAATAAGCAACTTATGAAGAAATCTAAAATACTATTACAGGGGACAGACGAACAGATGATGACCGACATTCCCCTCAAACTGCACTACTGCCTGTCTGCTTCTTTTTGTTTCCATGCACAGAACGGTCTGAATTGGAATATAACTAGATCAGTTTACTGTACTCATGAAGCAAACTCACCGTGGATGATTCATCAAGCAAACAATCATACCCACAATCTCAACTTGTAATTCACTAAAAGCATTCTTGAACGATCATCGTCTCTTAACTGTTGGCTCTGAGATAAAGTAGAGTTTGAGGAGCTAGTTATTGTGAAGAGTTACCTGGCACTGCTTGGGGTCAAAGTTTAACTTATATATATTCTACGTGCCAACTATTCATTTTCTGTACACATATCAACTACTTCAACTGCTTCATATGATTAGTATAAAAAAAAAACACTGCTTCATATGATTAACGACTTGGAATGAATATATGAACGAAATAATTGAGTTTGATACATATGCCACAAACTAAATTGAAATGCAACTACTTATATCAAAAAAGTTTGTACTATAAGTGCATCTTTGCTGATTGAGACTAATAAAAAGTTCGGTTTGCTTAGTACCATGTTTGGTGTCACTAAGTGCTAAAATAAATGAGTTTATGTGACACATTGTTTTCATTTTGACCTCTTTATATGATGTTATTATGGGTACTTAAATTAGTCATCTTTAGATAACACCATCATTCAAAACCACAATTCAAGTAAACTACTATATTATCATGCAACACCAAATATAGATTAATATTAGTATAACTTAAGACAACCCATATAAATTCACTACAATTTTAACAAATAAGAAGGTGTAATGTGGTACTGAGTGTCAAACATATATTAAATCCTCTCATTTGTATACACGATAAGCATTCGGCTATGAAACTTTAATAAATCGATACATCAATTAAACTAGTTTGATACAAAGAGTAAAAGATTCATATGCTCAATACATGAATCCATACACAGCTTCCATGGAAGCTAAAGCTTCTCAGACAGTAACGCGGGAACCACACCAGGAAGCTGCTACGGTGCGCGGGACCCGCCAAAACATAGGAGGCAAAATATACGGTAAGCAAAAAGCCAAAGACTTTGAACGGTTTGGACCAAATAAAAAAGTCAATTTCCGTACTATTTAATCAAACCCCGACCAAGCAACTGCGTTCCTGATCAGCCATGATTACTCCTTAACTACCGAGTTCACTTGCAACAGTTTCCACAGTAGTAACAGAACAACCTCAAGAACATTCTCTGTTTGATGAAAGCTGGCCGGGGATGGCCACGTCAGCATCACTTCCGGTGGGTTTCCGGTTCCACCCAACAGAGGAGGAGCTGATCGATCACTACCTCAAGAAGAAGATTAAAGGCCACGACTTCAACGACGTCATCCCGGAAATAGACATCTGCAGCTGCGAGCCTTGGGATTTGCCCGGTAAAGGAAAACCAAACGAAACTTCAAACTTAGACCCCATTTTTGGGTTGATCAATACTTGGTTCTTTGTTTTGGCTTATATGTTTTAGTTGTGAATTGAGTCAGGTTTTTCATTGATAAGGTCTGATGATAAGGAGTGGTTCTACTTCAGTAGACCGGATTACAAGACGAAAGGGAATAGTCGGAACCGGGCTACCGAGAGAGGGTTTTGGAAGATTACTGGGGTAGACCGTGAGATCAAAGCTCTGCGGTCTAAGGCTTTGATTGGGAAGAAGAGGACTCTGACTTTCTATACAGGGAAAGTCAGGAATGGGCAGAAGACTGGTTGGGTGATTCATGAGTATTACATACCTGAAAACCTGCTTCCTAATGCTGTTAGGCAGGTGATCACTCTGTTGTAACATTTGCTTTTCTTTGAAAAGGGATATCAATGTTGTGTTTTAGATGTGGAAATTGAGTGTTACAATTATGGGAATTGATAGGATTTCTTTGGTTTTTAGGGGGTTTCGGTTTTGGCATCTAGAAATGTCTTGACATGGAACCCCTTTTGGAGAAAATGAGTTTTGGTTTAAGTTCAACTGCTAAAACCATTTGGGGTCTTGAACATCTGGTTGCTTTTGTTTAAGTTCAACTACTAAAAACATTTGGGGTCTTGAACCTGTCATTGTTTTGGTTTAAGTTGTCTTTGCAATATGATATGAAGTTTGTGGTAAAGTCTGGGAATTTAGTCATATTTTGCAGCATTGTTAGGATATTTCTTTGAGGGCGGTTGGCTTGAGGGGGTTTCGGTTTCAGAATCGAGAATTGACTTGAAATTGAAGCCCCTTTGGGACAATGGGTTTTAGTTCCATGTTCTTCAACTAAACGTCTAAACCGGGTACCCTTTTCAGTTTTGATTATTTACTGATGGAGCCTGATGTTTTTAATTGTGTAGAGGGACTTTGTTCTCTGTCGATTGAAGAAAAAAGATGAGAGTACTGACAATGAAGCCTGCGGTCAAGGTGACATTTGTCAAACCAGCACTAACAACTTATCTGAATTTCAGAATCTTGAGGACAATTTTGGTAGGCCGAGTATTCCAGAGGTGAGAGCGTTGAACATGAGTATTGATTTGAAGCTAATTCCTAAATGAGTTTCTTCATTTTTATTGTTCCAAAGTAACAAACCTGCAACTAACACTTGCTTCTATAGGATTTGCAAATCACATTGCAGGAAAATAATTGGCCAGAAGAAAGTTTTGCTCCACCCTGTCCCTTTCATGAATCACCTGATTATTTTGCCTCCATAGAAAGTTTTCTGTATCCAAATGCCGGTAGTGATGACCACCTTGAGCTGCAATCTGCATTAAGACATGATGATTTGGAAGAAGTTGATTACTCCTTGGAAGATATACCACGCACTAGTCTCTTCAACCACTCGAGTGAGCCAACGTCTACGTTGCGTAAGGTGTATGATGAGGGTATACATCGACAAGTAAGAATTACTTTCCATTGGCTAGTGAAGCAGTTCAGTAGGACTGCTTAATGGACTTCAACTTATAATGTGCTTATATAAGGAGGACTCTTATAATGTGCTTGCCACCCACGTTGTTATGGTTAATAATGTGTTTCTCACCCACAATACTACATCCTCTTAAGTGACATTCTCCTGTACAAGCTGAAATTTGTGGTCAAGTCATAGTTTGAGCTATAGCCACTCAGATTTTGCTACACATTTTGATGCTTTGGAAACTTTCTAGTTTTTTAACACTTTTTCTTCAGGGCCTGTCCATACGAGATACAAATGCTCTGCTTCTTAACCATCTCTTGCTCTTGCAGAAGAAGGCCTCCTCTGTCAACGTTGCAGCAAACTTACCTCGGAATATTGGTCATGTTCGATCAGTGTATATAGAGACACTGCAGGCTGGCTCTAGCAGTGATAAGCTCTCGAGTGCCTTGGTCACTGATAAAAGTTATCTAAATGAAATCGGGTGCAGCAAAGGTGGGATGGTTACTGGAGGAGCAGAATTTCAGTCAGCACAGTCAGATCAAGGTCAAATAAAACAAGGATTCAAACCACAGGAAGTCAAGGTGAGAAAATTAAAACTGCAGCTCAAAGAAGTAGTATCTTTTGAAGCTTTGAGCAAGCTAGTTAAACTCACTGTGACTTCATTTTGCAGTACACAAGTCTGGCGCCGGAGAAGGCTCTGGACCCTGACAAGCCTTGGAGAAATGATGAACAGAAGGGTATGAAGATGAAGCAAATTGGGGCAACCATCAGCGATTGGAAGAGTTCGTTCATTGTCTGGAAGGAATCCCCATTAAGCCTTGGATCATGTCCTCCCGTAGTATACATAAGGAACATGATAGGAGGCTTGGTTTTGTTCATATTTTTTGTTGGGGAATTAATTTCATATGGGAAGTGGTAAAAAAATAGTTGATTTTCAATTGTTCTGTCACACACTTGTAGTTATTCCAGTCTTACAGGGCTAACTTTTGATTATATGACGTCCTTATGGATCAAACTTTCGGGGAAAGTTTAGGGATTTTTGTTCTTATGGAGTTATGGATCAAGGACACGTTTCATTTCCGAGATTAGTTGAATACTATGGATTGACTACTTTCCTGATTGTACATGAAATGTGACCCTACAAATACCTCACGACAGAGAAGAATGAATATATGCAAATGCTTAGGCAGCAGATGAAGCTGTTGGAATTAGCAACTTCCCTGAAGCCAACAAGAACAAGACTCATGGGAACGAGGGGGAAGAATCAAACGATGCTCAAGAGTCGAGGCTATTACATTTGAGCAAATTTCTGTATGACCTCACACTCTCACAGCTATCACACAGCGCAAGTGTGTAAGTGAAAGACTGAATAAGTAGAAAACAGAGAAGATGGAGATGGTGGAGAAGAAGAAGTTGTCCCATTTGTGGTAACCTTGATCACTTCAACTCACAATGCCAATATAGTTTGCAAGGGTCTTGGAAATTTGGGACTTGCATGCTGTTCTGAGAAAGGACGTGCTGTTCGGTTAGTCGATCACTGCTATGGTTTTGGTCACTGGGATCATCGCTGTGTAATGTAACAAAGATTGTAGCTTCTAGAGAAGAGAAGGGACTCAACTGGGTTTCGGGGATTTGCTGTTGTGGAAAGTAGGGATCTTTCTTGGTATATAATAAGACATGGATCTTTCTTACTAGCCCACTACCCCTTGCAGCTCCGATCCCATTTCGACAACTTCTAAGCCCTCCTAGCCCAGATTTCAGCCCACCTTCACCGACAACGATTTCCAACCTGAGCCCAACTCTTTTTTTTTTTTTTTTTCTCAGGATGAATCTGTGCCCAACTCCGACGTCCGAGTTGTCGCAAGAGCACGAGCTCAACCCCACTCTAACCTCTTTTTTTTGATAATTTTTTTAAAATCATATGCTGTTTTTTAAAAAAATTATCAAAAAAGTGAACCTTCAGTATATTTAGCAAGGGGATTAAGATCCTCCAAAGTTATTTGTCTGCAGTTTTTGTAAATTTCATTAGATCGCCATCTCATGGATCTTATTACGCCACATTATCTGGTCTTTATTTTTTGTTTTGGTTTTGAAACGGACGTTAATGTTAGCTAGGATGTTTCATACTCACATTCACGAACTGGAAGTCGATCTGGAACCGCTATCTCGTCCTTTCTCCTTCAATTCAATTCTTTCATATCTTTTCGTCTATTATTTCTTAGAGTTCAATTAAAATGCTAGTTTTTTCTTCTCTTCAATATTTATATCATTGTTTCTGAAATTGAATTGAATATTTCTTTGAGTTTTCAGCTTCAAATCTTATAAGCATGTTAACAATAATAATTTTGTTTGTTTTCCACGAATAGTTTGGATTGGGATATAATATGATTCATATCGGATTGAATTACAAAATAGACTCTCAAGTATTCTTATTCCATTATTCTCATTAGTCCGGAGCTCATCTAATAGCCATGACCAATAGCTATTTGAGTTTCATGAATCACGAACTGGATATTTTGCCTTCTCTGTTCTATATATAGGCATAGGATTTTGTCATTGATCAAGTATCAAAGTTAAATTGATTTTTTGTTAAATGGAAGTTAGATTTTTTTTTTGGATTAATTACTAGTCACTCCATTAACTTTCATGTGCTCGACAGTTTACTCCATTAACTTTCAATTTCAATCGATTACTCCATTAACTTTCCAATGTCACACAATTAGGTCCATCCGTTAAGTGGCCGTCCAAATCAGTGGTTAAGTTGCTGACTGGACATATTTTTCAACTGAAAATTCCATTTAACACCCCACCTCTCTCTCTCTCTCTCACACATTTAAAACCCATCAGCCAACCATGGCTTCCCACTTTTCTCTCTCCGCCATTTCTCTCATCACTCTCCTCTTCCTCGCCGAACGCCGCCTCATCCATCACCATCGGCGTCACCTATTCCGCCTCCACCGTCGCCACTTGCCCCATCCCTTCGCTACCGGAGCGTGTGGCCTCGACCATTACTTCTCTCAGCCTCGCCGCCCTCCGCCTTGACGTCTCTGACCCCAACCTCGTCCGCGCCTTCCTCTACTCCAACACCACCCTCCTCATCACCATCCCCAACGCGCTGGTGTCCCATCACTGGCCGCCAACCGCACCAACTTGTTATTTCATGCACTCGCTTGCCCTTATCCAGCCGGTAGCTCCACCCCATCCCGGCCGGTGTCATGCATGGTCAACTATCAGCAATAGAAGAATTCCAAGAAGCAAAAATAAAGTGGCATAACCCAGCCCGACCGGGTTCCATCTCCTCTCTTGACTTCCATGTGATAGCATCGGGACGTCGGAGCTAAGCCTCCCGCCCGGGTTCATGACCGGAGCCTCTAGCCGTCCCGGAGAGGATTCAACGGGACCTGGAGCCTAGTCATGTCGGCCGGGAGCTTCGCCGGTGACGACCGACTCCTGCTGCCCGGTCATTTTCTTCTCCCGGCTGCAGCAGCAGCTTCCAGGTAGTTACTCCCGGGTGCAGCAGCAGCTTCCCGATGGCTCAAGCTCGGCAGCAGCTTCCAGGTGGCCTTGCCTCAAGCTCGGTAGCTGCTAGCCTCTCGTTCTCCGGCGAAGGAAAGAAGAGGAAGTCGGTCTGGACACCCACGATTCTACTCTGGGCACCCAGCCCGGAAGCAGCCTTCGGGAGCCCGGAGAGAAAAGAAAGAAAGAAAGAGGGAAGAAAGGAAGAAGGGAAAAGAGAGAGGAAGGGGGGTCTCGGGGCTCCCAGTTTAAAAAAAACAGAGAAGGAAAAAGAAAGACCAGAAAGGAGAAGAGAGGCAGAAGAAAAAGGGCGGGAAAGAAAAAAGAAGCAGAAAGAAGGAAGATGAAAGAGAAGGAAAAAGGATGGTTGGTTGGTTGGTTGGTTGGTTGCTGGTATTGTTGTTGCGGTGTTGTTGAAGGTCCAACTGGTGATGTGGTGGCGTTGTGGTTGCACTTGCAGAGGAGGTGGAGGAGGAGAGAGAAGAGATTGAAGAGATTAAGGAGGGAGGGAGGGAGGGTGTTAAATGGAATTTCCAGTTGAAAAATATGTCCAGTCAGCAACTTAACCACTGATTTGGACGGCCACTTAACTGATGGACCTAATTGTGTGACATTGGAAAGTTAATGGAGTAATCGATTGAAATTGAAAGTTAATGGAGTAAACTGTCGAGCGCATGAAAGTTAATGGAGTGACCAGTAATTAATCCTTTTTTTTTTGTTTGGAAGGAAAAGTAACGGAAGAATCATTAAAGTTTGTATTAGATGATGTGGTGTAATCTAAACCATTAAATTGTTTCAAAGGTCTAGATTTTATGAAATTTACTAACTTTACAACTAGCTCACTTTAGATGAGCCGGATCCCAAGTAATTAAGGTTCTAAAAAACACTACATGTCAAATTCTAAATTCACAAACTAAGAGCATATAAACACAATCAATTGGTTTGAACATAAAGAGAATCTAACCTGAGTTCTACCAATTTCCTACCACACCAATTTCTCTTCTCTCTCTCTATCAGTGAACTCAAAGAAACCATACGGAAAACTCCGAATACTAACCTCTATTTATAGGGTCTAGAAAGAGGGAAAACCGTGGAGTTCAAGAAAGACTCAAGGAAGTCAAATTGAGCACTTCAAAGCAATTTTTATCCATCTGGAAACTTAGTCCCCAAGAATTTTGACACCTCCTGCTTAATGAAGTCGACTACTATTGTTTAGGGGTCAGTAATCGATTATTGGAGGTTAGTAACTTAATAAGCTGATTATTTAAGGTCAGTAACTCGATTATTAGAGTCAGTAATTTGATTATTTTATGGTAAATCTTCTTTTCTATTACATTAAGCTGAAATAAATTGATTATTAGGAGTCAGTAACTGATTATTGGGAGTCAGTAACCCAGTTATTAGGGGTTAGTAACTGGTTATTGGGGGTCAGTAACTAAATTATTAGGGGTCAGTAACCGCTTATTGGATGTCAGTAACCGAGTTACCGATTACCAAAATCCGGCGACTGGAGAAAAAATTGAGTTACTAGGGGTCAATAACCGGCGACTGAAGAAATTCCGGTGGTGATCGATGACTGGAGTCCGGCGAACGGCGATCGGAGTCCTCTGATGTTCCGGCAAAGTCTTCTCACTCTCACTTTCTCTCTCCTTATACATGTTGAAGTGGTGAAGGTAAAATTGTCTTAAAAATATACAAAAATTACTATTTTATTATGACTTTAATATAAATTTGTGTATTTGGACACAAATAAGAACATCTTATATTAGAAAGAGATCAGATCTATTAAATTCATTAGAATGGGCAATAAGAGGTTTGAATTAATATTAAATGAATATTTTCCTTATTTTTAACGAGCCTAATCGTGCTTCCTCAAGTACTACAGTGTTTTTTGTAGCACTAGAACCGTGCCTAATTAAGCATCATTAACCACATATGACAAGACTCACCCCGAATTTCACCCCGAAACCCGAGATGAGTCCTGCGGGGACCACCTCCAAGGGAAATTTACCGAAGACTCAGCAAACCTCCCTCGAAAATAGACAACCCTAACTTAAAAACTTAGGAATCACCTTTTAATCCAAAACAAATAAATCTTCAGCTACACTCCAAAAGTAGCCAGAATACAAACATAAGAATTCCAATAGTATTCAGAGCTACTAAAAAAATAAAATAAAATACAACGGAAGCTAACGAACCCCTAGTAGATTAAACAAGTAACCTACTGGCGAAATGTAGCTGATAGCTGGGTCACTATGCCTCGACGTCTCCTGCTGGACCTCACGCGAACTTTGCAGACTGGGCATTTTAAAAACGAAGAGCCTAGGGGAAAATATTTAACACGTCAGAGTGAGTGGACAAAACTGATCTGGCAACAAATAAATATTTCCCCAAAAGAAATGCTTTCCACAGTGGCAAAAACACGAACACCACTGGAATGATTCTGAACTGGGGTCCAGCCTGGCTAGAACCCCCAAACTTTAAGAAACTGCCTCTCAGGCCTGGATATTATATATGTATGCACACTCGCCTGACTCTTGGCATGATATCTATGAACAACTTGAATAAAGTAGATATCATACGAAGCTACTATGCTTGCGTCTAACGCTCACATCACCCCACACCGGAATTGTACCTCGCATATGGGGGAAAGCGGCCGAGTGGTAAATACAGCCTCTCAGGCTAAAATAAAATATGTATGTATTACACTTGTCATATCCCTTGTATGAATTTTCTTGAAACAACAAACACAATAGAAAATTCACACAAGGCTACAACGCTTGCGTCTAACGCTCACGTTGCACCATAATGGCATTTTACCTCATTATGGTGGAAAAGACGGTGTATAAATATCCACGCATATCCCCTATATAAATTATTATTTTTATATAGGGCTACAACGATTGCGTCTAACGCTCACGTTGCGCCATAATGGAATTTTACCTCAGTATGGCGGAAAAGCACGTATAGCTAGCTAGCATTCCCTCATATACATATTATTCTCATAATCATCCAAATATGGATATATATACATACTCACCGAAATTCTCAATTTCGGTTATTCTCTTACATACTATTCTCGGAATTGTACCTCGAGTATAATCCACCGAAATTCTCAATTTCGGGAAATATCCAATAACAGAAAAATCAATCAAATGATAAAGCATTTCAGATATAATATTCAAAACAAAGGTCCACTCACTGTATGAGGCCTAAGCCTTCCAATGCTCGGAATACTCCTCGAGCGCTGCCTCCAAATATTCACACTCTATAGCCAAAATCCACGTCAGATAATAAACAGAAGAATAAATTGGTCAGACCGGACTCCAATAATCATTAATGATTCAACTTCTTCCTAGTTTGACTAGGTTTACTGAGTTGACCAGAATTGACCAAGTTTGACCAATTGATTTATGATTAGCCAACTAACGATGCCTCGACAATTTCCACTTTAACCTTCGACTTAACAAATCGGGTTACCTTGATTACTCTAACCATCCAATTTAATTCCAACAACCATCTTAATAATTCGATTACAATTGATGCTTCCTCCAAACAATCCTCAATCACTTTCTCTCTATACAACTTCACACCATAAATCACTAAGGGCACCCAAAATGGGTTTCCATAAATAGAAAGTTTCCAAAAAGGGAAAATCCCCTTAAATAGAAACTTTCCTAAAATGACAGAGTTTACTAAACCGGAAACTACGACTTCAATTAGGAAGAAAAACCTCGAGAACTACCTTCTCGGTTCTCTGCCGGATTTGCTGCTTCGTCTGATTCCGGCGACTTGCCGGAATATTCTGCCTGATTCTGGCCACTTGCCGGAATTTCGCCATGATCTCCCCGCAATCTCTAGAACACCAAGTTCTCGACATGAACGTAAACCAAATAACCACATCAGCTAACAATCTAAACACAACAACATCAACACAGTAGCTACATCAGCAAATCCCCTCACCTTAGCCACTGTTGGAAAGTCTTCATGCCGGATTATCACTTGCAGCACCACCTTCCAACAAGAAATCACACCTCCTTCGTCGGCAGTAGCGTCTCTGTCGGATTTTTTTTGGATTCGGGTCTCCACCTACACAGCAGCAGCAACCCTCCTTGCTTCCAAACTAGCTAATCTCGGTCTCCAGAGATAGATACGACGTCGGAAAGAAGAAGAGGAGCACCGAGCAGCCTTGACGGCGTTAATGGCGATGGCTCACCGGAAATCCCAAAAAAAAACAGAATTAGGGCTTCCTCCGATTTGGCCACGAATCAAGAAAACAAAGACATAACAAGGAAGAGGGAAGTGAGGAGAACAAGAATATACCCTTCATAGCCGTCGTCCCTGCCGGAGCTCGTCGGAAAATGAAGAACACAGTCGAGCTTTCCTTCGATCGATCACCACCGAATCGAGATGAAAGTGTGATCCATGGATTGGGTTTTGAAGAGGAGAAGGAGAGGAAAAGATCGGTGGTAATTTCTTGACCAGAGGTGGCCGGAATCGGCGACGCCGTGCCGGAGAGAGTGGAGGTAGGCGGAGAAGAAAACAGAGAGAGCTAGCTCGGGTCAACGCCCGAGTGTGGGTTTGACAAGGTCAACCCATCTGTTTTCCCTTTATACCCGAACCAACGGTCCAGATCAAAACCCTAACTGATCAGATGGCCAAGATTAAAAGTTATAATCTGATTTCAGAAAAATTAACTATAACGCCCTGCCTTCGATAAATCGTAGAAAATAGCTCGAAACTCCAAAAATAATTGGAGGACACCGATGAACTCGTATCGACGCGCACTAAGACCTCGGGTCCATAAAAGAAGAACTTGACATTTTGAGAAAAACTCGACAATAAACTCGAGTGTTAAATTACCAAATTACCGAGCACGGTTAAATTATTCAGTAACTCGTGCAATACCTAGTAAATAAGTAAAATTGGGTCTGGGATGTTACAACATATTCCTTCTTGATTTGGGAATGTTCATAATTCATATTACTGAAAATTTCCAACGACCTGTTATGATGAAACTTGTACTAGACATACGTCGATTGTCGAAAAAGTTGATGTTATATGTCTAATAAATTGTAGAATCTCAAATCACTTTATAATTAGAACTTAAAAGGAGTTCTTAGTTCCTTTTGGCATTTGGGAGCGTCAAAAGATTTGTTTCGTGACATGATTTTCACAATCAAAATGTTATTGCAAGATATAATGAAAAAAGACATCTCCATGGCAGCATAATGTGGATGATAAAGTTCAAAGTAATCATTTTCTCCACTTGCTTGGGCATAAAGTACACCTTTGAAATTTTCCCATGTATAATCGGATAAGACCAGGATGTATTAATGCATGTGATGTATCAACTTTGTCCTCAAGTTGTAAAATAAGTCTTCGAAGTAGTAATATTAAACCTCAAAATTATAATATAAGGTCTTAAAGTTATAAAAAAAATTACTTTGAAACTAATGTTAAGATAGATGTATATTAAACTTGATCAACTTTACATCTTTGCTGACTTTACAGTTTCCAATATTTTACTAAGAACATTTCTAGTTGTTATACAACTCCCAAATATTTGGATTAAGTTCAATGCATTCATGTTGTTCAAATTTGTTAACAGATCCATATCCTGTAGTTTAAATCATATCCAACTTTGGAGGTATAGTCAAAAATATATATCATAAAAATAATGTTTAGTAAATCACATAATGTGTATACAACATGTATCATACCTTACCTGGCAGCTAATAAAACACAAACACGTCATTAATTCTGATATCTTAGACTTTCTGCTACATCAATTGTCACGTACGTAAGACCGAATCAAATGGTACCTCGAAACTTGATTCACAAACATTACGTATGTCATGATTACATCACTTAGCACAATTATGTTACGCAATAGTTTCGATCACATTTACTTTGTTTTTTTTTTCTTTCTTTTCTCTTTTTAATTGAATGAAATTTTAAAGAAAACATGTGCACCGTTCTTGTATTTTTTATATTTTTTAAATAGTTTGTCAAATCGCTACCCCATTATGATTAGATTTTCCACTAAAACATCCATATATAAAGCCCTCTGCAGGACCAGATGTGGACTCCGATCCTTTTCTCATGAGAATACGGGAATACATTATATGACTAGGCAGCCCAGATGAGGCAGTATGAGGTTATGAGAGTCCTTCTTTGTTCTCTTATCCATTTTCCACAGTATCATCACTCTGCAAATTACTTCATGTGAAGCACTAGTTATATATGCAGATTATATGGATGAAATCTAAAGGAAATGTGTACGTAAAATTAATATTCTTCTCTTTTTTGTTTTTTGTTTCCTATTGTTTGTTACATTATGAATTATGATTTATTTCTCCTCCATATAGCCCTTTTGCAAGACCATATATATCTGGCCTCAAGTGGTTTTGAACCACGTATAGTGAAGCATCTTTGGGTTGGAGAATTATGCTGTCATATCTTGTAAGTACTATCAGAACAACTTTTCTCTAGCGAATTAGCTGAAGGATATAAAAGAAATCCTTCAGTTCACGAATTTGTTTTCTCTTTATCCTAAAAATGTTGATCTCCAACCGAAAATGTCTTTTATTAGTGCCTCTGGCATCATGTCTTAATCAACTAAACTCTTGTGGCGTTTTTCACTATTCACATGAATATTAACCATTGAGACTACGAAAATTCTTCTACGTACTAAAGTGCAAGTGAACCGAACAACCAATATATAATATTTTGATCTGGTTATCCACGTCGTATTATCATGCTTGTATTCTAATACCGTTAGCAAAATTGAAACAAAAAAATAGTCTTAAGTGTTTCCAACACATAAGGTGATCGAAGACCCGAGATCGAATAAATATATTCTTATTATGGGCGTTTAATTTGATCGGATCAAAAATGAAAAATGAAATGAAGGAATTTAGAGTCACTAGTCTTTATTTGATTTTCACATACAACGATTTAAGGTCTTACACATTAATGGTGCAAATACACATTGGTGCGTAGAATCCACTCCGATCATAGCTTTCTTTATTTACATGCGCATAGAGGACAACCTAGATTTTCCGATGCACCGGCCACTTTGATCATTCATATGCTGTAATGCTGTTCTGTCCTAATGGACTTGCATTATTATTTTGCTTGGTAAGACTGAGCATTTACTTGAATGTGCGTGTGTATATATCATATATGTTCGGCCAACATTAACCTAAAACTGTTCATACTATTTGAATCATTCAAACAAGGAAATAAAGATGTTCATACAATCAAGTGCGTACTCAAAGATCGTTTTATTTAATTAACAGTACATAATTTGAAGAAAACTAGATAGAAAGTGGCAAACATAGACTTGGGACGCTCTCCCAATGTAGCTTTAGTTTTCGGGTTTTAATTAAGCTGCAACATAGACGACGATGGGGCTCCTGACTTGGAAAGCACCATCATCCCATACCAAAGACGCAGAGACTATATTTGATTTCTCCATTGGTCCTTTTATTGTGACCACAAAAGACTTCTTCTGTCCAAGAGCTCTGAATGACAGAACACTTGGGATCACACTTACTTTGAGTCCTGATGGAGCTACCACTTTAGCTTTATATGTTGAATTCCACGATCCAACATTCGTGACCGTCCTATGAAAAACACCATTCACGAATTTCGGATCCTTGATGGAAAGAGTAAAAGAAGGATAGTTTAGGTCACTGGCTGTTCCGTTATTAAAATTTGATGATGAGCAGTTAGTCTTCTCCCCAGATATGGCTTGCAATAGTTTGCCACTGTATCCTTGTGAACACAAAAATACTATGTAGTCTTGTCCATCAAGATCGTAAACCAAACCAGGATATGGAGCCCTAGAAGGGTTTATTAGGCCAGCTCCATATGCAAATTCAGCAAGAGGGCTAGTTTTGGCACTCATAGGTTTGGCTGCAAAATAATAGAAATACATATATAAGGATGGTTCAGCAGGTTCCCTCTGATATTCTGCAGATTATAGAAACAAACCGGTAGTCATGAGAGCCGATCTAATAGCAGCAGGCGACCATTTAGGGTGAAACGATTTGACATATGCAGCTACGGCCGTCGCATGGGGGCACGCCATTGATGACCCTGTTAAGAACTTGTATATACCTCTATTGCCAACACTAGTTGGAGGATGTGCTGCTAGAATGTAACTTCCTGGAGCCGCTATATCTGGCTGCAAGTTCATATATAATCGTTAAAACTGTTCAACTTCATCACCAACAATATTATTCCTCTTGCTACATCCTAAATGTACAATCAAGATTTCACTACGAATCAAGTCACCTTGAGAATGTTGGGACTGATCGGATTTGGACCCTTTGATGAGTAGAAGGGCACATATGGAGCCAATACGTCATCAATCTCTTCACATTTCCATATAGTTGCAGTTGGGTTCCTAGATAATTAAGATTCAAGATTAATTAGCTTGATTATTCTTAATTTGTATCCTTCGTCTTCTTAGTTTTTTGTTTTTTCTTAATTAGACGATATTAGCTCCTGTGTGACGGACTAACTGCTGATTTGGAGCGACATGCACCCACCTACAATCATGCAGAAGGGGGACCATCAGTCCATCACAACCGGGAGCTCACCGCGCATCTCTCTATTACCTTGTTAGTTCCTTAATTACCTTGTTGAGCTTATGTATTTATAGATGTTGCTATTTTCTTCCAATCCAACGTAAGATGCAGCCACGGGAACAGGGCCAAGCAAATCATCATGCAACTTTTGGCTTGTCAGAATAACTCCGGCTGCGCCACCCAATATAGCTCCAATCCCGGCTTCATCTAGAGGGCCATCACACAGCACAATTTTGCCTTTGATCAAATCTTTGTCTAAGCAGCCATCACAACAATACCTGATTTAAAGGTAGGAACATCAAATATCACACATAATTTATGGACGATATAATTAAGGGAGTGAAATTTGCACTTTCCCTTTTACAATCTACACATTCCTTTTTTGTTTTTTTTAGTAAAATTCATATAAAAAGACATAGCACTTATTAATAAAGAGTAAAGATAAGATTTAAGTTACTCAAAAGAAAAAAAAGAAAGAAACAAAAGTGTGGATTGTAAATGAGTGTATATTGTAAGAAGAGTCTAAAGAAGTCATAATCGAAACAGATGGATCAATACCTGGCGGCGATTGTGTTGTTGCCTAATGTTTTATTGGGTGCATCTCCACCATAAACTAAAGGATAAAACTTACCCTTGAGGTCAATTTGGTTAAGTAAAAGTCCCTAACAACCAATGTACAACCAAAACTTAACAGTTAGAAATGTTAAATGTATAGAGAACTACTAAGTTGGAGTATCGATTATGGAGTTAGACTTAATTTAAAAATTACCTCATAGATTTTTCCATTACCCAATTGAACCTTGGTGATAAACTGACGGTTTATGGTGGAAGCAGCAACAGAAAGTTGCCATGGTGCAAAGTTCGTCACGGATTTTTCTTTCGGACCTTCATTCCCAGCGGCCATGGAACATAGTATCCCTTCTCTGGTAGCGTGAAGTGTCGCAATTGCAAATGAATCTCTCAAATAATCAAATGGAATGTTGCCTCCGACGGATATAGAGAGAATGTCGACACCGTCAGCAATGGCATCGTCCATTGCTGCTAGTACGTCAGCATCATCACAACCGGTCTCGCCGCTCCAGCATACTTTGTACACAGCAATACGTGCTGATGGCACTCCTCCTCTTGCTGTTCCCAAGCCTAAACCATTTTGGCTAGCTTTCCTCACTATATTCCCAGCTGCTGTAGATGCAGTGTGGGTACCATGACCGGCTGCGTCTCTTGGAGACTCAAAATCTGCTTCGAAATCTCCAGAAGCACGGTAGTAACGTGCTCCAATAATTTTACTATTGAGATTTAAATAAACAAATCCATATCAGTGTAAATAGTCATTTACTTAGTTCCATGCATGTCAAGATGGATGGGTGGGTTAGTAAGCATACTTGTTACAAGTAAAGTCGCCATTTCCTTGACATTTGCCTTTCCATCTTTTAGGTGGAGGACCGAAACCAGCATCACTAAAGCTGTCTGACTCTGGCCAAATTCCACTGTCTATCACTCCGACGATGATATCCTTTTCGAGGGCACTTCTCTTAACTGTTTCTGGAAATCCGAGGAAGTTCCATGACTTCGTTGTTTTGACACTTCTCCGTTCGCTTGGGAAGACAGACACTACACCATCTATTCCTGTATACATGAATACATACATAAGAATTATACGCAAGTACTTTAATACACCGTCGGCAAATTAAGGCAAAGGTACGATTGCAGCAGTACCATCTAGTTTTTGTGCTTCTTGTTCTGTGAGCATTGCAGCAAATCCATGGAAACTTCTCTTGTAGCTGTGAAGAAGCAGAGCTTCATGAGCAACATCAAGGTTGTTGCTGTCAACCACATCTTGTAGGATTTTCACATGAAGATCAGGTGTTACTAGCATCCCAGTCTTTGGCTTGCCGCCCATATACACAATATAAGCCTGCATCCAATTACAAGAACAATAACGTTAAATGATACGAGACTTTGCATGATCGATGCAAAGTGAACCTTTCAAAATTTAGATATCAAATGTACAAGCTGATGTAAGTTAATTTGCTTGAATATATCTGATATATATTAGCACTTTGAAGATACACCTTTCGGGAATCCTGAGAAGTTGAATGAGTAACGTCAACAAATAGCAGAATAATGCTCATGAGACTGAGAATGAGAAACCATTGAAGAGCCATAACATATAGTTCTTGCTATATATTACAGCCTAGAAAGGACGTGCTCTCATCCAACACATTCATCTTCTATTTATAGCATGAATTGATGAAGCAAAGATAACGTGGAAGTGGAATCTCCTTCCTCCAAGTAATCTAATAGTTCGAAAAGAGCCACGTCTGCCAGTATCATCTTAGGTATGTATCCGTCTCAAGTCTCAAGTCTCAAATATTATTATAAAAACATCTCTTATCGTAAGTCAAATTTCAAACCAAATTTAGCTTACAAAACAAGATATTTTATAAAATATTTTTTTAGCTTACTAAATTCTTCCACCATAAGCTAAATTTTCAAGCAAATCTCACCGTAAGGTAAATCCTTAATTAGGTAAAACAATTTCTTTTTCTTTTGTCATTTATTAGTTTAATTTAATAATTAATCATAAAAAATATTATATATAAATTTATTCAATATGGGGCTCACATGCATTAACACATTGTAGAATTTTCCCAAATGAAAGATCTCGTCGAGATCGTCGCGATGATATAAAATTTTGTTAGTAACAAATTTTTAATTTAGATGTTAGTGTAAATTAGAATAAAAATATTTAAAATTAAATAAAATAATACTTAGTTTTAACCTACCAACCCCATAAACTAGATTTGGCTTACAAAATAGTAAATTAAAGTTAAATGTTTTGTCTTGAGAATTGTAATTTGATTTATAATGAGAGTAACTATAGGCTAAATTTAATTTTTTAGCCTAGGATAGAAGTGGTCTAAACAGTTGTTAAACATATTCATAAAGAAAAAAAAGTAAAAAAAAAAAAAAAAAAACCTGAACATGACTAGGGGAGATGTTAATTATTACATTCTGGGCAGAAGGGGACTAAGGGAGTCATGTTAATGATTACCTTATAATCTATATATATAGTTTTAGGGAAAAACACACCATCATATCTAGCATTAATCAAATTTGAAATTCTTTTAGAATTTGGGGATGAGAAAAGTAGAGGACAAAGGCAATCGAGAGAGCTAGCTGGATTATTTCTTCATCAAGGGGAACAAGATGATGGACTCTTGGATTTTCTGGGGCAGCCTAACTTTGGTTAAGAAGAAAAGCAACCGATAGTTGAATGTAAATTAGCTCAAGTGGCTTTCTCATAACCATTGGTGCCCCTAGAGATCAAGATTTTAGGAACTTCACCAAATCGGCAGGCTAGCTTCTGATACATGATCGAGCAACATCTTAGTATTGTAGAATTTTTCAACCTAATCCTTGAACGTTCTAAAGTATTGCAATTTCCTACCTCGTACGTGATGAATGCAAAAATTCGTAGGGAAAATATATACATGATTTTGGCTAATTATTTCCAACTTGTGAGTTGTATGAATGAATGAAATGAAAAAAGCGAATTATTGACGTCGTTTTGTATTTTTGATTCTGATGCCTAGTTTGAAATAACATCGATCCCCACATGGTGATTCAGGACCTCCAATAATGCTCGTCTTCTTTTCTTTTCATGACATGATGACTCAGGACATTCAACAATACAGTTAATACTTTTGGTTATCAAAGCATTTTGAGTTGAAGCTAGACGTACTGTATATATATATGTGTTAACCTTTTGCATATAATGTCCGAAGTGGAAACATATTTGGTTAACATCGACTGTCCCATATGTCTGAAAAATTTCTCCTACCACAAATAAAAAATTTGTACTAAAGTGCTAGTAGCCTAGCACTAATAATTGATGTCGAGCATTTCCAACCTTATCTTAAAATCCTAAGTGTAGGTTTTAAATTTTGCATCTTTAATCTAAATACAACTTGAATCCAAATAGGTATGATTATCAACTTAAACCTAGAAATGATTATCTGACTCAACTAGTTAGGAGGAATCCTAAAATTTCACACTCATCAATTAATTTAGGTGTGTTTTTTTTAAAAATAAATAGAATAGATAATTTCATTGACATAAATAACCACAAGACACATATATCAAAATGTCTACTTACGACCATTAATTTAGTTGACAACAAACAATAACAAAATGTCAAGGAACCTTACTATAAAATGCGGGCAGATAAACCTACAACAAAATATCTCCTATTACTCTTACCTAACCCCCATATAACACGGTAATACATGCGGACCTTAATTAGTGTACAACAAAATAAAACTGAGAATCAAATAAGAGCAGTCATCAACCTAATGACATGTTTGGTTCATAGAAAAGGAAAGATAGGAAATCATTTATTTGCATTTTCCATTACTATGGGAAATTGTAATTCCTATCTATTTTGTCTTCTAATGTCTGGTACTTATAATGAAGAGGAAAGAAAATCATATCTGTTATTAAAAATTAGGAAACAATCATTTGAGGAGGGACAACTTAATAAAAAATAATTTAATAAGTGTAGGAAATTAGGAGGGAAAGTAACTCTATAGGGTGAGTGAAGGGAACTAATTTCCCACTTATTTTTCATACTTCCAGGAACCACGTTCTATTCCAGCTAATTTCCTATAACATCGATATGAGCCGTTGAAAAACTAAATCGTCCAATCTCAGCCGTTGAAAATAAAGTCAACGAGGCTAACTCGGTTAACTAGTCAGACTACCTCAGTCTCTCTCCGACACCGACTCGACATCGACGTCGACCATCAACGCCGCCTCACCATTCGGTGGCTACCCGGCGACTGGCCACCACCGACCGGACCGCCTTGAGGTCCCGGACGTGTTCCTAGCTTTGGTTGTTTCGATCGGCGGCCATAGAAAGAGAGACGACGGCAAGAAGCTTATGCTCCTCCGCCGAAATCTGCGTTTTCTGGCCATGAATCCGATTTCTTTTGGTCTGGTTTTCTTCCTATCGTCGTTCTCGTCGTTCTAGGGTAATTAGTTTTCAGTTTGGATTGAAGTTTATTGATACTGGTTTTTGGGGTTTTCCTGCCTTGCCGGAATTCGTCACCGCCGGCGGCTTCCCTTATTTGTAGTTTCGGTTTCGCTCTTAGCTGCGTCTGCAAACAATGATTTCAAAGGGATTTGCTGGGTTTTTGGCATAAGAGGCCATGAAATCCTTTGCAGCAAGTTTCAACAGTGAAGGGAAGACAAGCTTTGCTTCAACACCGAGTATTATCGAAGGTAAATTCAAGAAGTAAATTGGAGTTTGTTGATGGTTGGTGTTTGATAAATTGGACAATATAGAAGATATTTGAGTTGTATTTCGTTGTGCTATTTCTGTGAAAGATTAGTACCTTGTGTATACTACTGTGTTCATGTTAAAGTCAGTAAGAAGATTATAGTGAATGCATGAAGGGTTGATATGGTGTTAAACTGAGAACATGGTTTGATTGTCTTAGCTAGAATCAATGAAAAACTTGAAACCAAGTTGTGAGATTACTACATGTGTTAAGGATAGTCAAGTTATCATTAACTGATGTGTGTTCAGATGATCACTGGGATAATGATTTTCCTAGTTGCGTGTGAATGTAAGTTGTGTTCCAAAGTTAATAATCTGAGTATGATTATGATTGATGGTTGGGCAAAATATTGGCAAGTGTGATTGAGTTCCATATTACTATTTTTGAATTTTGGAAATCTGTTATGGTTGGAGATGACGATAGGAAGAGTGTCTTATGCTTCTAGGCGATAGGGCGTGAGTGGACACTCTCACAACACTTACCTATTGTACACAAGAAAAATGAGGGAAGTTGGATAATGGGTCGATGAGGACCAGCCATCATTTGATGTTTGGACTTGGCGCCAGTGTTATTGAAATATTATGCATTGATTTTTAACTCATATCGTTTACATTAAGCATTTGCATTTAAAATTAATTTTATACTGGGTACTCATGAATATTAATTTTCAAATCTAGTCGAGAAAAACTCATATTGAGCAACGAGGACGAAAGCTCACCCCTACAACAGTTTATGGATGCATGTACTATGCACTGGGACGGGATAGTGACGAGGAGTTGGGTGTGTATATTTATGATTGGTAATTTGGTTTCCATGATGTGTTCTCTTTATTTTTATACTGGAGTTGTTTACGACCAAATTAATATTTTACTGGACAATAATTGTTTATGTGAATATTAATTAAATTCTTGGTCTACGTCAGCCGGCGAGCCCAAGTTCGTTTAAAGTTTACAAAAAATGGCCCGCCAGCAGGACCACGCGAGATGTCCGCGTGCGGAATGACTCTGCGCGGACTAAAGGATCTCGCGTGCTTTCAGACAAAAACAGAGCTCGCGCGCGGAATGACTTCGCGCGGAGTGGGGATCCATCTTGCGCGCTTCGCGCGGAATAACCTGAATTCGCTCAGGCGAGGCGAAATGCATCTAGGCGCTGGCGAACTAACTCGCTAGTTCGCGAGGTAGACACACGCGGAGTCCGCACGAATGCTTGTAATCGTTTCTGACTTTTTACAGTCTTTGACTTGCTTTGGGCCAATCCATGTGGCCCTTATTAATTAAAAGCCTTCTTTTGGCCCGCGAACTGCAATAGTCCGCGAGGTGAAAGTAAGCTACAGAGTCCGCGGTCCGCGCGAGCTATTAGTCTTCTACTTGGACTGTGGCAGCCCGCGGGATAAGATTGCTTCTAATTTCAGTCCGCATAGGACTCTACAGTTGAGAGGCGCGTTGGAATCAATATCCCTATTCTATGCGGACTGTGCGAACTGGATATGTGTCACATAAGGATTGGTCTGCATGGGAGGAATAATGTCCTTATGCTTCACGTTGCAGAGTCCAACACGCTTCTGATTGTCTTTCTTTCATGGCAGAAACAGCTCCCACTATATAAAGAAGCTCCACGGTCTACAATCTCTGACAACTCACAACTTATTCAAACAAATATAAAACAGCCTTCAACCTAGTTGAAACCCTCGACCCAGTCGAATCTCCAACGCTCCCAGGAGCTTTGTTTCCGCTTCCCCGTTGAAGCAAACTGCGACCCAGTTCCCTTCGAAGCCACTTCGAAACCCCTATTCTAAGCGCGCCGCAGCCTAAAATTCTTCAGAGCTCTCCGGACTCTACTCCGATTCCTCAGAATCTTCCCTATAGTTGCTCTGCTCACGCTGCCATGAGTATCGACCGCCTTGTGCTCGTAAATTCCTCATCTGAGGTGGCACCTGGAACTCCTTTTGCCTGATTCAAGAAGCCAAGACCTATTCCTCGTCCGTGAGGTGGCACGCCCGCAACACTCCCCCTTTCTCTTTGTTCGCTATTCACCTCGGCTCCGCACGCTGAGGATCGTGACCAAAACAGGAGTTTCATATACCAAATTCTATTTTTGTTGGTCTTGTTCTGTTCTGACTCGTAATTTTATTCCCAGAAGTTCGTTAATTATTGGTCATTTTATATCAAGTTTTACGCAAATGAAAGAGCCCAATTCTATTGTGAGTTTGCTTTATGATACTCTTAATTAGTAAGAAATTGTATTCCTTTGAGTTCATTATTTTTAACCATCCTTATATCAGGTTTTGGTGAATGAAAGTACTTTCAGGAAATAAAGATTTACACCTCAAAATATTTTCAAGCTTCTGTTGTGTTTTTTTTTCAAATGTTTCTTTGAATAAATTGTCTAGCGTTTCTCTTGGTTTTTTGTTGTTGAGATTCGCGGCACTGTGACGTGTCTAAACTGAAGAGGTGCAGTTTGAGGCGTTACAATCCCGATTAGAAACCTGTAGCCCGTACCTATTTCTTTCATATGCATTTTGTATCTCCAACCCTTATTGTCAAAACCTAAACCAAACCATGCATGGACCACTTAATTTTTTTTGAGGGAATGGAAAAACCTCCATTGATCAAAAAGATCATACAGCTAGTGCACTAACTGCACATGAAAAAATGACTTCCAATACATGATCAAAAAGATGACTTAGATTGAGCTAGTGCACTAACTGCACATGATCAAAAAGATCATAAAGCTCCTGTATGATCAATCTAAGGTATCCAAAGATCATCTAATACATCAATTACTCAGCTAGTGCACTAACTGCACATGAAAAAATGACTTCCAACCAAGGTTCCTAGCCTAACTTATACACCTTGAAACTAACAAAAATTATAAAGGGGTGTTGCTAAATGTACCTAGCAAACTTCTAACTAGACCGAGCAACATCATATTTCACACTAATTTCTAGTAATACCTTTTATTTTAAGAAAACGAAAATAGGAAGAAAAAAAAAAATCTGCCTTCGCCATTCCCAACGATTCTTCTTCCTCTCTCGTAATTTCTTCCTTCTCTTCTCTAATTGTAATCTCTTCTGGTCTCTCTCTGTTTTGCTCGATCTTGGAGACAATACAGATCAAAAACCTATTCATTCAAGTTTTGGTGGCAACAACTTTGATTGCTCCACTTCTATTTTTCACTTTTACTTTCATTGAATTTGATTGCTCCACTTATTTTTCATTTTTACTTTCATTGAATTTGATCAGTGATTCATAGGTCAATCATGTAGATATAAATATATAATATGCATATGCATGAATTAATGCAAGATCTATAAACTCTAAGATGTCAAAATCTCCAATGGAGCAACATCTACCTAAAATCTATAATTGAAGAACTGAAAAACACTCTAAAGATGAGTTCCCAACCTCTCACTGAGATTAAAGTTGTCCCTGAAGCAATGAGAACACCGGCGAGCAGACCCACGACAGACGACTGCAATTCAAGATTCCAACTTCTTTTTTTTTTTTTCTTTTTTTGTTTGTTTTAATTAATTCTAAATAAGAGGTATAAGTGGAAGATTGATGGTAAAAAATTTGTTGCTGGGTACATTAAGAAATTTGTTGGCAATTAATTCAAGTTCCCAACCTCTCACTGAGATTAAAGATGTCCTTGAAGTAATGAGAACACCGACAAGCAGACCCACGACAGACGACGGCAATTCAAGATTTCTACTTCTTTTTCTTTTTTTTTTTGTTTTAATTAACTCCAAATAAGGGGTAAAAGTGGAAGATTGATGGTAAAAATTGTGTTGTTGGGTACATTAAGAAATTTGCTGTGTACCCATTACAAAATTAACCCATCAGTATTACCACCTAAGGCCATGACTTCGACGACATCATCCCGGAAATACACATCTGCAGCTACGAGCCTTAGGATTTGCCCAGTAAGCGAAACTAAAACCCCATTTGGCTAAATGTTTAGTTCAGTCGAGGCTGAAGTAGATATGCATGTGTAAATTTGGTTCGTTTCAGGGTTTTCATTGATCAAGTCTGATGAGGAGTGGTTCTACTTCAGTAAACCGGATTACAAGGCCAAAGGCAAAAATCGGAACAGGGCCACCTGTTGAGATATTAATCCCATCGAGAATATGAGATTTTACCTGTAGGTTTATAAGAGTTTTGGTCACTCTACTTATTGTCAATTGGTTTTTGATGCAGCGGAAATATAAACGTTGAAATTCACCAATGACGATTTGAATCCACAAGTCTGATTTTCTCGAATCCACCAGAGAATCTGTAATCCACGACGACTACAACTGATAAATGGTCCTTATATAGGAGAAACTAAACCCTAGGGCAACTAACCAAGCCTAAAAACTCATAGGTTTAAAGAAAACAAAATCTTAAATAAACTAAAAACCTAAAAATAATGTTAAATGCCGAATTGGATTAATAAAACAATATATTTTGGTCTAAATCTGATAGGGCTCGCTAAAGTGAGTCTTGTAGATCTCGTCATTCTTATTTCGGAAAGGTAGTATGCGTTCCAAATAGACATTCTGGTCAAAAGTTACTATAGATCAGATTTGTTTTTGGAAATCAGATTTCGCACGAGCAACCCGGAAAGTCCAAAACAACATCTTCTTGAATTTTCCAACGGCTAGTAACCTTTTGACACGAGAATTACCGATCTTTAAATCATTCTTTTTTATTATTCGCCGCTTCCTGACTTGTATTTTTTTCTGTCTAAATTTGGTTTATTCTCGTCCTACAACAGTTTTGGATGTGAACTCTAAACTATTTTATCATGGTATCAAAACGGGTTACATACGTCCACATTGAAAATATGAGACATTGCATGTGAGTTCATATGAGTTTGATCCACTCCATAAAAGAGAGGGTTTTGGAAGATTACTAGGAGAGAGTGAGATCAAAGCTCGGGAGTAGGGCTGTGATTGGGAAGAAGAGGACTTTGACTTTCCATATAGGGAAAGTGAGGAGTGGGCAGAAGACCAGTTGGGTTATCCATGAGTATTACATCCCTGGAACCCTCCTTCCTAGTGAGGCTAAGCAGGTGATCACTCTGTAAACATTTGCTTCTCTTTGCTATTCGAATGATATCGATGTTACATTTAAGTGTTTTAGCTTTTAGATATGAAAATTGAGTGACAGTACTTTGTAGAATTGTTAGGAATTTCTATGATGATGGTTGGAAACTAAGAAATGACTTGATTTAGAAACCCCTTTGGACGCAATGGGTTTTGGTCCAAGTTCAGCACTAAACCCTTTTGGGTTTTGCTTCTCTTTGCAATGTGATATGCATGTTGTGCTATAGGCAGATAATTTAAGTGATCCTAAACACTTAATTATGATTCGCAAATCATAATGCAGGAAAATACTCGGCCCGAAGAAATTTTGGGTTCACTCTTTCCCTCACGGGCAGCACCTGAGTCACCTCAATCAGATCATTCAGATGATTATTTACCCTCTACGCTGAGAGGCAATTTTATGCAAGCAAATGCTGGTAGTATTAACCATATCGAGACAGAAGATGATTGGTGTGATGATGACTCGTCCGAAGAGAGAACGCACGCTACTCTCAAGTCTCAACCATTCCAGTGTGGGTGACAAAATTTTAGGAGCTGTACAGGTAAATAATTACTCTCCATTAGATATTGAAGTAGTTCATGGACCTCAATATTATTTTATCTATAGGAGAATATCAGGAGGATTATTATTTTTTGGTAAATAAACGAGTATATTAAACAAAAAAAATAGAGGACAAGCCCAATACAACCGAAACAGGCAAATAAGCTACAGAACAACAGAAAGTAAACTAACCAAAGGAAAACAAAACAAAACCTGAAAATAAACAAAGAAGGAAAGGACTAAAAGGCATCTAAGCTCCACTTTCCAGCAATATATCTATTAGTATATCTATCAGGAGGATTATTTCTATAGTTCTTGTCACTTGCATAAATGCTTCTGACCACATTCTGCAGTCTCTTCACTGATATTCTCCCATAAAAGCTTGAATCTTTTGGTGAAATCAATTTTGAGTTCATTTTGCCACTTTTTCTTCAGGATATTAGTTTACCTGTTGCTCCCAGCCTGTCTTGTCTGAACGATATACAGATGCTATGCTTCATAACCAGTTATTGGGGAAGAATGATGCCGCTGTCAATGTTGCAGCCGATAAATCTTGGGACTTTGATCGTGTTCAATCACTGACAGATGAAATTGAGCATGGACCAAGTCCCATTTTGTTACAGGAACCACAGGCTTCCTATAGCAGTGATAAATGTTCGATTCACTGTATCAACTTAGCCACTGATGTGAACTATATAAACAAAAGCAGGCGCTGGCAGAGATCTAATACCGCTGAATAGCACAATGGGATGACTGAAGCTGCTCAATCATTTGCCTATCGGGGAGTGCTACAAGCACAAGTGAGCAAATTAAAACTGCATCTCAGGATGAAGAATAACTCTTATATTAAGCATCAAGCTTGTTATTCTGAACTCAATTTCATTTCATTTTGCAGGAAAAACTTTTTGTTGAAGATCAAGATATCCAAGCTGGACATGTAAGGAATTACTCTCCATTAGTTTTAGGAAAAAATAAAAATAAAGCTCCAATGGAAATTGATTCGCAACAAATGTACCTATACGAGTGTTGGTGTCGTTTTTAGCACCAACGGGTCAACGAGAGTTTCGTTGAAATCATACGTGTAAAGTGGTGGGGTTATACTATCGTAACGGGTCTATCTTCGCCCTTCGGCTAGTTTGACTATTTCCATGGTTTTGGCCGTCTATCTCCAGTGATTGGAGATATGTCACGGTGGCCATGCACCGCGTCTTGGTAGTCCATTGCATGTGACTTGAGGTATGTCATCGATGAGCTTGTGCATTCAACTTCCTTGAATAAGATTAGATTCTTGACCTTGGTCATCCTTCTAGCAGTGTTGAGCATTCACACTCCTCTTAATGGTAAGCTTCATTCTCTCTTTTGTCAAGGGAACTGGTAGTCTCCTCCTGGACTTCCTTCACTGTTGTTGGGCTTTCACGTACCACCTCGTGGTGGGCTTCCTCTCCTTGAATGTGAGCTAGCTTCCTCTACTTCATTGGTGGATTTTCTCCATTCCTTTAGTGGACTTCCTTCGGCTGATGTCGAGCCTTCATGCTCCACTTCGTGGTGGGCTTCATCCACTCCTTTGGTGGGCTTCCTTCGACTGATGTTGTATCTTTACGCTTCACTCGATGGGTACACTTTCTCCACTTGTTTGGTGGACTTCCTCCGGCTGATGTCGGGATTCCGCGTACCACCTCGTGGTGGGCATTCTCTCCTTGAAGGTGAGCTAGCTTCCTCTACTTTATTGGTGGACTTCCTTCTGCTGGTGTTGAGTCTTCACGTACCACCTCGTGGTGGGCTTCCTCTCCTTGAAGGTGAGCTAGCTTCCTCCACTCCTTGAAGGTGGGCTAGCTTCCTCCACTTCATGGGTGGACTTCCTCCCAAACTTCCTCCACTAGATGGTGAGCTTCCTCGCCTTCTTCTTGGCGTTGGACATACGCCACTTGACTTGGGCCTTCTTTTCCTCAAGTTGGTGGAGTGTCATTGAATGACTTGTTGACATGTGAGCTACAAGCTTATCGAAGGACCAGCCTAAGGCCTGCCAAACACTCTCTGACGCCCAAGTCAGTAAAGTGTTTGAACAATAAGTAGAGATCAGAGATGAATAAATAGGGCTCAAGTATAACATGATTTTGTGAAAGAAGATGAATAAATGAGCCTAGCAACTATGCCTCTTGGCATGGGAGGAGACCCTCCTGACGTGCCTACAGAGAGAGAGAGAGAGAGAGAAAGATATATATATATATATACACACACACATACAGAAATGTTCCAAAGCGGACGTCCGCACTTTAAGCCAAGTGCGGACGTTCCTCTGTTCGCCTTCACCCCAACAGACTCCAGCAGCGTCCCTGACCACTTTCCCTCCCCAGTGAGTCTGCCGAATTCCAGTTTTCCGGCGAGATCGATTTTATTTGAAGTTTTGGGTAATCTCGCCGGAAAACTGAAATTCGGCAGACTTGTCAGAGAGAGAAAGTGGTAGGGGACACTGCTGGAGTCCGTTGGGGTGGAGGCGCGCCGTTGTCGACGCCGGACGGAAGAGAATGGAAGGACATCCGCACTTTAAGCCGAGTGCGGACATCTGCAGCAGAACGGCCATATATATATATATAGAGAAAGAGAGATAACGTTGTTGTAATTGTGGAAGAAGAGAGAAAAATGAAGTTGTGGAGATCCATTCAGCCTTGGGAAGGCTTGATATTTATAGGAAGAGAGGTGGTGATGTGGAAAGGAAGAGCATGGGCTCAGCATGGCTCTTCCCCGAAATCAGGGTGTCAGGCTTGCTTCCTCACATTCCAAGATGAGTTTGGTAGAGTTGGTAACACGTGTCGACACTATGTGGTCTCTTCTTATCAAGTCAGTCTTAAATCATGCCTTCATGACACGTGGGGAAGGTGTGTGAAGGGTAAACCATTAGCTGGCATGTCTTTACGCGACTCTTGGACGTCAAAGAGAGAGTTTGAAGGTTGAGGCTCTTAAGTCTTGAAGGTCGAACTCTTGGTATTGGAGGTCGAAGTATCGACCTTGGAGGTTGAGGCTCTAGACCCATTTAGACTATACTTCTCTAATAGTTAGGTCACAATATGCTCTAATCTTACCATGTTAGTTAGAAGGTGAGGTAACCATTTGGTGACATGCCAAGACAGACTTTGAATGCTAGGTTGTGCATCTCACTATTATTTACGTGTGAGGATCATTTTTATTTCTCGATTAATGGTTTGAGTGCGTTGAAAGGTTAGAGTCATACGTGGTTCTTTGACATTTCAACACTTCCTAGATGGACTGGGTTGAAAAGTCAAGTTTCGTTGTCGAACCAAATTATGACATCAACAACGAGAATATCAGAAAATCTTTAAGAATTACTCTCCTAAACAAGCTTCAGTCTTGTGGTAAAATCAAATTTGGAGTTATGTTGAGAGTTGCACAGTTAAACCACAAAACTGTAGGCTTTGGAAACTTATGTCTTCGTGACTTTATTCGCTTCTAGCCTATTCGAACGAGACAAAGATGTTGCGCTTCTTAACCAGTTACTTGACAAGAATGCCTTCTCGGTTAACGCAGAATCTAGTAGACCCTGGAATATTGATCGTTTTCAATCATTCTCTGAGGACACCAAGTATCAACCATGTCCTAGTTTCCCAGTGGGGCAACAGGGTACTAATGCGCCTTGGACAACCTTTTCTACATGAAAGCAGTCACTTTGATTTCGCCACTGGTGCTGGGCCTTTGGTTACCTTTGCAACTGGGGAGAGCACTCTAAATGAAAGCAGTCACTTTGATATCACCACTGGTGCTGGCCCTTCGATGACCTTTGCAACTGAGGAAATCTCTCTAAATGAAAGCAGTCACTTTGATTTCACTGCACTGTCCACGAGCGAGCAGTTTCCTCCAGCCACCGGTTCCATGCCTTCTATGCCCAATAGTATACCTTGTGAACCTGATCAACGGCGCATTCTGGCTCTGTATGTTAGCTGAGGAGTTTGTTTCAAATGGGAGAGGGAGTATGAATCTCAAACCTTCACTTACATTTGCCAAAGATGTCGTAATCCCAATCTCAATGGCATTATATTGTCGGGAAAGGAAGCATGGGATTCTATTTTCTTTGGTTTCTGTTCTTGGTTTCTGGCCCATCAAATATATGTTGAACTTGGCTAGTCCTTGCACAAGCAGAACAATGTTGATGCATGAGATTAACATTATTCCATTTCAACTGAGAATTAATCGCATTATGATGGTTTGGAAATCTTATTCTCATGCCTCAATTCTCAGCTTATTCTACACCCTTGGTCCATGAGAGGCAGTTGCTAAGAATAAGGTTGAACAAGAAAAACAAAACCAGAAAAATAACAAAATGGGGTGAGAGAGGCTCGAACTCTCGACCTCAGGATAACTCACTATTTCAAGCTATGAGACCTACGCGCTAGCCAACTGCGCCACCACCCCCGTTGTTGTTGTTGTTGGCCTTCTGTCCTATTATAAAATTAGTACCATATTATGATGCAAAATTTACTTTGTCTTGATGGTCTCTCGCACTGAAAAAAACAAACATCTCATTTCAGTTTTTATGCTCTCATGTGCCCAAAACTCTGGTATCTCACAATGAGAAGTGTTGGGTTTGGTGTACGTATAGAGGAGATAATTTGGTATTGGATTACCTCAGCCTACATAAGTAGATAAATTCTACCAACATCTCACATGTTCACAACTATTTAGTTTACATTCCCACTGCCTCTGCAGGAATGGAACGGTTGCTGTGTACGCAGTACTCCCAGTACTGTAGCTGTCATTTGACTTTTTCAAGCAGTGAAATTACTTTTCATAATAAGCACGCGCCAAGCGCACGTCTCGCGTGGAGGGATACTAGTTCGCGGAGGGAGAATCTCACGAGGGAGAATAGTTCGCGGAGGGAGAATCTCGCTGAAGGGGAATCGTTTGTGGAGGGAGAATCATTCGCAGAGGGAGAATCTCACGGAAGGAGAATCGTTCGCGGAGGGCGAATCGTTCACGGAGGGAGAATCTCGCGAAGGAGAATCGCGCGCGGAGGGAGAATCTCGCGCGCGGAGGGAGAATCTCGCGTGAGGAGGGAGAATCCACGGAGAGAACAGTTCGCGAAGGGAGAATCTCGCTGTGGGAGAATTACCGAGAGTCATGCACAACACGCGCCAAAACTTCTCCACCCGCTGCTTGACACGTGGTCCAGACAGCCGCAACACTTAAGGTACTGCGTACATTCCAGAACACACCCTGCAGGAATGATAAAAAGTTGAATCAGAGTTAATCGAGCAGTAATGTTACCTTTGACGACAGAGAGAATTTGTCAAGCAACACAAGTACTTACTGATTCAGATAGTGTCTTTTCCTCTCTTACTGTTCCATTGGTGAAACATAAAGCCATCCAAATTCCACACTGATGATCACTTTGTTCAACCCTTTAATCTCCGCCCTACTTACGAGCGAGGAGAGAGAGGCTCTCGCTTCTCTCTTCCTTTTCCTCCGTAGTCCTCTACTCTTCCAGACTTTAGTGGTCTCTTCCCGATCCGTTTTAGTGGTCGATCTCTGCCCCGGCGATGGCAGGCTTGATTTCCCTTTGCTTTTCCATCCTTTTCCCATCACTGATGCCCAGATCTTCCTACTCCTTCAATCTCAGATAACCTATCCCTCTCTTTCTCCTATTTTTCCAATCTCAAATTCTTCACATGGGTGCACATATTTCTCATCAATCAGTATTCTCAACGAAAGTTCACTGATTTGGTACTCCAAATTCGGTATTGTATCGTATATCATACAACGGCATGTCTGCGATTCCGCGGCTGCCGCTCTCGTTTCCTCTTTCTCCTTTTTGGTTTTCTTTGGTTATCGTTATGTCTGGCAATTCGTTGCCAGGCGTTATGCTGATGATGTTGCGTGATGTTTTGTATGGTTTTGAGGTTGGGCAATCACAATTTAGATGAGATTTAGTTTGTCTCTTGGTTGCAGTAGCCGTGACATCTCTGTGTCACATAAGGGATCTGTTTGTGGCGTTGTTAGCACAAGGTTTTTCCTTCTCCTGTTCTGTAATCGAGCTGAACCTAGTGTGGTTTTCTCGTGTTAGGAAGTTTTCGGCATTCTCGGAGATTCCGGCGATCTTGATGACGTCTCTGTGTCACCGGAAGTTTCAATATGTGGCGATGGTCGTGTTGACGCGTGTTGTCCTTCCCTGGCTTGGTTGGTTTGCTGGATGTTTGGATAACGATGAGTTGTTTGGTTATGTTTCCTTGTTTATCTTATTTGTTTTGTGTTTGACCCAGTTAATTTTTGTAAATCTTGGTCGTAAAGCTTTATTTTTTCAACAAGACTTTGCCTTCCACTGCAAAAAAAAAAAAAAAAAAAAAAACCCTATAATCTGTGTTAGTGGAGCACAAACATAAAAACACTAATCAAACCTATACAAAGACTTTATCTTTTAAATTTTTAGAGAAAGCATCTATTCATTAGGTGATCTCATCTCTTCTAACTATGAAACCTATAAGCATAAGCAGTAGCACATTCTGCAAATGAGCATTGAAAAATGTACACCGAGTAAAACTTTGATCCACTAAACAGAGACTCTAGAATGTTCCCAACAAAAATTTCTCCAATTTTTTGGCCAAAGTTCCTGAATGTTCCCAGTCTCAAGTGGATAAACAAAGAAGGCCACCACAGGCTGAGCTTCCAAGAGCAGGTAAAGATAAATAAGATTCCCTGAAGGGGGGACAAAGAAATGTTAAACATAACGCGTGATTGGTCCTCAATGGTAGGATTCCACTCATAGAGCAAGTCATTCCATACAGTTGAACTTGCTTCAGAAGCTCAAGACTTTCGGTTCAAAACCACTTGACATTATATATACAGCCTCACTCTTTCCTCTGCACTTTAGAGCAAAGAAAACAACTTCCAAAATCAGCTATCCAAAGTGAAAGAGATGAGCTCCGGCGGCTTCACAGTTCCGAAGGGATACCGATACAATCCCTCCGACGAGGAGCTGTTTAGTGACTTGGAGCAGAAGAATCACAGCAAGGACTCCCAGATCACGACCATCATCCCTGAAATCGATGTGTGCAAGTACGAGCCTCGCCAGCTACCAGGTAATCCATCTCGGAACAAGAACACCATCGATTTCTACAATCTACTATTAATGATCTGGACTCACAGTCATGTGTGTTGTGTTCTGGCAGAACTGGCCTTCACAAGGGCAGAAAATCTAGCGGGGAAGTTTTTCTTCTTCTTCTTCTTTTGGATTATAAGGGAAGAGTCTTGGCACAGTCAAAGAAAGTGGTACTTCTTCACTCGGCTTGATTACATGAACACCGGCAGCAGTCGCGTCAACAGGACTACAGGGGAAGGGTTCTGGAAGATCACAGGCAAGGACCGCGCAATCAAGGACCCGGACTCCAAAGCTGTGATTGGGAGAAAGAGAACCTTGACATTCTACAAACGAGGAGTGTCGAAAGCCCAGAAAGCCCAGAAGACCGGGTGGGTTATTCATGAGTATTTTCTCATTCAGGAAAGTTGTGATCCTCCTAAGCAGATTGGGGAATATGTTGTCTGCTGCTTGAAGTACAAGTCAGACAACTCTGATCATGATAAGGATGCCCCATTCTGCAATCGAGGTAGCAGGAGCTGCAGTATGGCCACTAATGTGGAAAATCAAGCTGATCCTTGTTGTATGGAACAGAACGATCACTCAACCTCTGTTGAAGACCAACCTGATATGATTGAAGAGGTCAGAACAAACTTGCATTTTGATTTCTTTTTTGAAATTTTCAGTATGGAGCACAAGAAGTATATTGAATATATTACCTAATACTTTCTTGTTTGTGGTATAACAGCTACTAGATGACCCGGAAAATCTGGATTTACTCTTTCATCCACCTGCTCCACCTCAACTGGATCAGCTACACCAGTCACCAATGTCTACCACCGATGTTCATAAACATGAGTGCCGTAAGAGGGCATATCCCTTTGAGCATGATGACCCTTCTCTTCCGAAAAAGAATAACATTTCAACCGATGATGGTAACAAATTAGTTAGCAACAGCGCATCTGATTCTGAAAATCAAGCTGCAAATGTGAATCCAGAGGTGAGAACAAACATGCTCATTTAACACTTTTATTTAGACTTCTAAATATGCTGCAGCAAAAGAAGTGTATCTAAACTTAAATATTTCTTTCTGTAATTGTTATTTCAGAGATATTCTCATCCGGGAGCAAATCTGAGATCAGCCTTTGGTTTGTTTCTTCCAAAGGATTATGTCTGTACACAACCATCAATAAACGGAGGACCGAGATATTTTTCCAATGACAATAATTTTATTGAGTTGAATGATTTGCAATCTTCTTGCAAAGGTATTGACTCTTCTCTCGCTTCAACCGATGATGATGACAAACTAGTTAGCAACAGCGCATCTAATTCTGAAAGTCAAGCTGCAAATGTGATTCCAGAGGTGAGAACAAACATGCTCCTTTAACACTTTTATTTAGACTTCTGAATATGCTGCAGCAAAACAAGAGTATCCAAACTTAACTCTTTCTTTCTGTAATTAGGGGTATTCTCAACCGGGAGCAAATCTGGGATCAGACTTTGATTTGTTTCTTCCAAAGGATTATGTCTGTACACAACCATCAATAAACGGAGGACCGAGACACTTTTCCAATGACAATAATTTTATTCAGTGGGATGATTTCCTAGCTTTTTACGAAGGTATTGACTCTTCTCTCGCAGAGTTCTCAGACAGAGTTATTGATGGAGGTACAGGAGTAACCAGTGACAGAAACACTTTAGTAGTACATGGATCTGAAAATGATTATCCTGCATTAGCCTCTGGAGCATCGCTCCACCATAGCTAATCAACCATTATTTATAGGAGAATATCAGAGGCCTCGGTAATAATGTGTCTCCAACCCACATTATTGCAGTAGGTGATATTCTCCTACAAATGGTTCAAAGATCTCCAAGTTATATGAAATGCCTAGCTGTGTTGATTGACATACAATCGCAGCTTTTCTGCATTTCTTGAACTGGGGGCTTTGGAATCTACTTAATCGTTTCAGCATTCATATTACAACTCAGGACGGCTACAACTAGTCTATAGTTGTTTTTCTTCTTTTTCTTTTGGGAGTGGGAAGGCATCTCTGTGTGACAGCATCCCCCCTGACCTTTTGGTTGAAGATACACTGGTGAATGCATATGGTCTAAATGCCATCCGGAGGTCTACCCTTCTACCCTTCTCCGAATGTGATGAGTCCAGGCATATAAAGAGTCTTTTCTCATAAGCAGTTCCTTGGAGGTGGAGCTTCCTCTGTCAACATTACTACCTATATTCATTCCTCAGCTTGTCTTGTCAATAGAAGCACCAAATCACCAATATTACTTTCCTCTGATCAAACATCGTGTCAACCGAAGTTCCAATACTTGTTCCTCGTATTCACAGTTTCTAAACGTCCTAAAATCAAATCCATTTCTTTGTCCCCACTTGCAAATTCCCAGAATCACCAATAGTCAATCCTCAAACAGATAGTCTGCAATTAGTATGTCCATAAGGTCAAAGGACATACACAAAACATCAGTATCATCCAATATCCAATTTAGAGTTAAACACGGAAGGTGCTCCTAGAAGAATCCAACTGCAGAGCAGCATCACAAGCCAAGGTGAGAAAATCAATCTGACAACACTAAAGAATGTTTCTTTCTTGCAGTAAATAAAATATTGTCTGAAGCTATTAGGGTATTTGCTAGATTTCTGAACTAACTCTGGTTTCAGTTTACAGGTCAGTGAAGCTGCAAAGGCATTATATTGCTGTTTATCTGCCCCAGTAAAGACTAAACCAAGTCCTGGAAGCAGACATCAGTTCAAAGCTAGCAGCAATTTATAGGATTCTTCTTTCGTATTCCAGGATGCATCTCCTTTCAATCCGTAAAGCATATCTTTCAGACCGAAGTCATTGTTGTAGCCTTTAAGGCCCTCTATGGCAACACAACTGTTGCATAGCGCAGCGGGGTTACATAGAACCTGCTGCTAAACGATAGCTGGAGTCTCAAAGACAAATTAGTAATAATCAGACAGCAGTATTCTGTCTTACTATCATTTCCAAGATGTATGAATACAATTAGAGGTCATAGGAAGGCCTTCAGACTAAAAGTCTGAAACATCTCATGCCTACAACCAAATATTGTATCGCGCATCATATCGCTCTTGTTTGTATTACCCTAGTATTCTTGTATAAACTGTTCATTATGAAGCTTTAATGTCTATTGGAATTTTATTCATCATGCCTTTAAATCTTTTTTTTTTAAAGATGGGTGGAAATTTTATTCAAACCGGAAAAATTACATCAAAGAGGCAAACAAGTTCTGTCATACCAACGACAGTTCAGTCCAGAGAGTAAAGCCAACTTGGCTGCCTTGTGAGCAACCATGTTAGCTTCTCTAAAAACATGAACAAAAAAAGAAGAAGAAAGTAAAGAAAGACTATACTTTATAAGTTTATATCTTCTACCACCAAACCAAAACCTGATCCATCAACCAAGTGAGTAAGTTTTTCTGTTTCTTCTTCTTTTGGATTATGAGGGAAGAGTCTTGGCACAGTCAGAGAAAGTGGTACTTCTTCACTCGGATTGATTACAAGTACACCGGCAGCAGTCGCGTCAAAAGGACTACAAAGGAAGGGTTCTGGAAGATCACAGGCAAGGACCGCGCAATCAAGGCCCCGGACTCCAAAGCTGTGATTGGGAGAAAGAGGACCTTGACATTCTACAAACGTGGAGTGCCGAAAGACCAGAAGACCGGCTGGGTTATTCATGAGTATTTTCTCATTCAGGAAAGTTGTGATCCTCCTAAGCAGATTGGGGAATATGTTGTCTGCTGCTTGAGGTACAAGTCAGACGACTCTGATCATGATAAGGATGCCCCATTCTGCAATCGAGGAAGCAGTAGCTGCAGTATGGCCTCCATTGTTGAAAATCAAGCTGAAGAAAATTGGGTATCCGAAGAGCTGGCTAATGTTGTTCCAATTCCTAATGGAAATGAAAGTGAAACTGTTGGTGGCATGATTACAGAAGAAGAAGAATACCTGGCATTAAAGGAGCTGGAAGATGCTGTTCAGGTTCCCAGAGGCAATCCGCATGATTTCGAAGGCATGCAAACTGATCCTTGTGGTATAGAACAGAATGATCATTCAATCTCTGTTGAAGGCCGACCTGATAAAAGCAATTCATCTGATATGATTGAAGAGGTCAGAAAAGACTTGCATTTTGATTACTTTTTTTGAAATTTTCAGTACGAGGCACAAGAAGTATATTGAAAAATTCTATTGAAAATGTTACCTAATATTTTCTTGTTTGTGGTATACTGGTATGACAGCTACTAGATGACCTGGAAAATCTGGATTCACTCTTTGAGACACCTGCTCCACCTCAACTGGATCACCAGTCACCAATGTATACCACCGATGTTCATAAACATGAGTGCCGTAAGAGGGCACATCCCTTTGAGCATGATGACCCTTCTCTTCCGAAAAAGAATAACTTTTCAACCGATGATGGTAACAAATTAGTTAGCAACAGCGCATATAATTCTGAAAGTCAAGCTGCAAATGTGATTCCAGAGGTGAGAACAAGCATGCTCTTTTAACATTTTTATTTAGACTTCTGAATATGCTGCAGCAAAACAAGAGTATCCAAACTTAACTCTTTCTTTCTGTAATTAGGGGTATTCTCAACCGGGAGCAAATCTGGGATCAGCCTTTGATTTGTTTCTTCCAAAGGATAATGTCTGTACACAACCATCAATAAACGGAGGACCGAGAGACTTTTCCAATGACAATAGTTTTATTGAGTTGGATGATTTGCCATCTTTTTACGAAGGTATTGACTTTTCTCAGTTCTCAGATAGAGTTATTGATGGAGGTAGAGGAGTAACCAGTGCCAGAAACACTTCAGTAGTGTATGGATCTGAAAATGATTATTCTGCATTAGCCTCTGGAGCATCGCTCCACCATAACTAATCAACCACTATTTATAGGAGAATATCAGAGGCCTCGGTAGGTGATATTCTCCTACAAATGGTTCAAAGATCTCCAAGTTATATGAAATGCCTAGCTGTGTTGATTGACATACAATCACAGCGTCTCTGCATTTCTTGAACTGGAGGCTTTGGAATCTACTTAATCGTTTCGGCATTCAGATTACAACTCAGGACGGCTGCAACTAGTCTATAGCTGTTTTTCTTTTCTTTTTCTTTTGGGAGTGGGAAGGCATCTCTGTGTCACAGCATCCCCCCTGACCTTTTGGTTGAAGATACACTGGTGAATGCATATGGTCTAAATGCCATCCGGAGGTCTACCCTTCTACCCTTCTCTGAATGTGATGAGTCCAGGCATATAAAAGTCTTTTCTCATAAGCAGTCCTTGGAGGTGGAGCTTCCTCTGTCAACATTACTACCTATATTCATTCCTCAGCTTGTCTTGTCAATAGAAGCACCAAATCACCCATATTACTTTCCTCTGATCAAACATCGTGTCGATCAAAGTACCAATACTTGTTCCTCGTATTCCCAGTTTCTAAATGTCCAAAAATCAAATCCATCTCTTTGTCCCCACTTGCAAATTCCCAGAATCACCAATATTCAATCGTCAAACAGACAGTCTGCAATTAGTATGTCCATAAGGTGGAAGGACATACACAAAACATCAGTATCAGCCAATATCTAATATGGAGTTAAACATGGAAGGTGCTCCTAGAAGAATCCAACTGCAGAGCAGCATCACAAGCCAAGGTGAGAAAATCAATCAGACAACACTAAAGAATCTTTCTTTCTTGCAGTATTGTCTGAAGCTATTAGGCTACTTGCTAGATTCGTGAACTAACTCTGGTTTCCGTTTACAGGTCAGTGAAGCTGCAAAGGCATTATATTGCTGTTTATCTGCCCCAGTAAAGACTAAACCAAGTCCTGGAAGCAGACATCAGTTCAAAGCTAGCAGCAATTTAGAGGATTCTTCTTTCGTATTCCAGGATGCATCTCCTTTCAAGACTGAAGTCATAGTTGTAGCCTTTAAGGCCTCTATGGCAACACAACTGTTGCATAGCGCAGCGGGGTTACATAGAACCTGCTGCTAAATTAGTAATAATCAGACAGCAGTATACTGTTTGGCTTACTATCATTTCCAAGATGTATGAATACAATTAAAGGTCATAGGAAGGCCTTCAGACTAAAAGTCTGAAACATCTCATGCCTACGAACCAAATGTTGTATCGCTCATCATATCGCTCTTGTTTGTATTCTTGTATAAACTGTTCATTATGAAGCTTTAATGTCGATTGGAATTCTTACCGAGAGGAAAACTAAGCGGAGATTCTTCCATCCTCACGATGAAGCTTCACTTTATTAAAGTTAACGGCGCGTGTGTACTATATGGGCTAACAGAATTGGGTGCCAAAAAACTCAAAATCCTGTGTGCTAAAAGTGTAGATCAGGAAAGGCGCCGACCAAGTTCGATCCCATGGAAATCGAGTTAGTTGATAGAAAAAGGAAATTTTCAGGGTTCGGATTTCAGTTCGAGCCACCGAGATGATTCAAATTTCATCATCTGTCGTCCCAGCAGAGGCCGTCGGAATCGATAGGAGGATCGGATCCCAGTTTGAAATTTTCTACACCTTGTGATCTCGTCTCGATATTTCTACTTCAAATAAGAAAGATTGAGAGAGAAAACGGAGGGTTTAAGAAGGAGAGCAGAGAGCATACTGGGGAAGAAGAAGAAGATGAGATCACGAGGAAGATGGAGATCTGTCGAAGTTGCTTTCTTTTGTTTTTTTCCAATTTCTTTTAAAACGTTAACAGAGGGTTAGTCAAAATCCATAATCGACTCAAACATGTGGTTATCATGTTGCCACGTCGTTGGGCTTTCATATGATTAGTGATCGTATCCGTTACTGCTCTTAATGATATCATTGATATGAAGTTCATATTTGTAGGAAACGATCGAGTGAGAGTTGATACCAAATCATAAAGCAGTCTTCCTATGAAATTGATAATATTGCATCTCGGATACAAATTTGCTCCTCCCTCAAGGTTACAAATTTGCCTATTTCCTTCTGGAATAGGCCAGCTAGATTGTAACAAAAAAGTTATTAATTACTACCTACAAATTAACCCAGTCTCACTAGGCAATGGAGAAAAATCCCTAGAGAGGTTAAGGGCCGGAGGAAGAAGAACGTACGGTCCCCCATGCATGCATGCATCTGCCACAGCCACGATTGAGTTCCTCCATGTTAGCCACCACACGGAGCTTGCACCACCATCTTCTAGCTAGCTACAAGTAGTTTTATATTTGTTCTTATTTCGACGAAGAAAAAACAAAAGACGAAGACGCGTACTAAATGTAACATCCTCTGAAACGAATAAAACTTGAAGAAATCATGATACAAGAAGTGAAAGCGAAAAGAGGAAGAGAGTAGTTACGGCTTGCGATACTCTGCAAGTCTACTGCATAAGTAGGAAGTTTCCTTCAATCCAAATATGTATATATAGATACTTTGATTAAAGTGACAGATTAGAAATAGAATAATGAGGACCCGACTCCTTCGTCAGGAAGGTCTTCGAGTCTTGAGTCTTGATTGCTTGTGAAGCAAGGTCGAGACCCTATTGGACATCTAATCTCTCTGCAACAAATCTTTACACTTAAATGGAAAAAGTCAGTCGTTTTCAAAAAGAAAAAATTGTAAAAGTTGGAGATTCCTCACTATCTCGTGTAAACTTGCTAGAGCAACAGACAAAGATGACTCATTAGTATGCCTTTTTAGCCCACGAAAGGTGGCGAAGTCTGGTAGCACGCGATTTGGATTTGTCCAAAGATTCTGATACCCCGCGAGATTCGATGTCCTCGCGGGATCCTTTGTTCCAGTTCGTGTGGGATTCTATAGCGCATGGCGAGGTAGAGTTGGAAATGGACGATAGTACCCTCGGGATAGGATCTCTTAGTGTTCGAGTTCGCGTACGACGCTACAGTGAGATGATGCGGGGCGATGAGCAAGACCTAAGCGAGATGTGTTTTGGACACATGTTGCATGGATCGCGCGGCTCGCGAGTTGATCGTATCCTTGTGGGATTCTAATTGCTGAGTCCAAAATGGATTGTGATTAGGTCTCTGTGAGTTGTTTGCGGTTCGCTATATATATATATATATATATATATATATATATATATATAAAGAAGTTCTATGGCTTACAGAAGACTCTCTCTCAACATACAAACAAACAGACAAACACAGTCAATCGTACCCAGTATAAACCTTCGAGCGTCCTCGAAAATCCTAAAGTTCTAAGTGCACCTCGCCTTAGATCTCAGAGCCCATCTGGACTCGTCTTTGCTTTCCCATTGTTGCTCTGCTCGCTCTGACAGCGAGTATCGATTCACAGGTGACCGAGATATTTTACTCGTAATTCCTCGCCCGCGAGGTGGCACCGGAGCTCTCTTTCACCTGGTTAGAAGTCAAGAACGCGCACCTTTCTCTTTCCGCGTCTGCGTGGTGGCACGCCCTGCACACCTTAATTTACTTTTGGAAGCACAATCACCTCTCTACCCCAGCTGAGGACTTGGGCCAAAACAACCGGCATCCCAAGAGCTGGAAGCTGTTCTGCAAACCAATGGGACCACTGGTGATTGTCATATGAGTCGCAATCACCGTTTGGTGATGGTGAGTCTTGTCTTCTAGACAGGAATCAAGTTTCAACCTTTGATGAGGATGAGAATGATGTGTATCCACAGGTGAGAATGAACATGTTTTCTGTTAAGAATTTCGGCTATAATTCTATTCTATTTCTACGAGTCCCAAAAACTATAGTTTAGTGCAAAACGTAAGACACAAAACATGAAAATAAACAGAAATTGCTGATTCTCATGTTACAAGATGATCTTTCCAACCACTTATGTTATAATCGATCTGCCTGTTTACTAGATTAGGTAAAAAAAAATGAAGTTGTAGATGATATGTGAAATCGCATCCTCTTTGAAGTTTGCACTTTGAACACCCTTATACCAACTCTATCCACATAGGGGTATGAAATTATGAACTAATGCTTGCTTTGTTGTGATTGTTTAGCTACGTAATCCGCCAGATGAAAATCTGGATTCACTCTTGCGTGCACTTCAGCCACAAGATTACTGCCCTCCCATGTTGCATCCACTTCAGCCACAGGATTACCAGCCCTTGGTAATATTTCAGTCACCAATAAACACAAAGCAGGGAAATGTTCCAGATGCCAATCTCTACTATGGTGGATGCAAGAATTGGCAACCTGAATCTAAGAGAACAATTTCAACCGATAAAGTTGACATACCAGTTAGACATGTCATGTCTAATATTGAGAATCAAGCTTCAGACTATAGGAGTCTAGAGGTGAGAAGAGTATGCTAGATGAATTTTTATCTCAACCAAGTATGTTCAAGAACCAAAATCAATACTTGTTTGTTTATGATTTCTAATACAGGTGCCTCATCCTCGAACCGAAGTCAATCTGGAATCAGCAGTTTATCCATTCCAGCCGCAAGATTCCACACTACAGCCACTGATGTACACAAACTTTGGAGATGCTCTACATAATATTGAATGCAATGAATTGCAATCTTCCTTTGGTGATAATCACTCTTCCTTTGGTAATATTGCTTACCAGGATTATTACTCGTCTGATCAAACAGCACAAACTCCTTTCAAAGACTCCTGCCGAAATCACTGGGAATGGTCTACCATGGGGATAGTGGAGTAAGCAATGATACAAACCATGAAGTAGCCCATGGATGGGTACTATATTCTACATGTCGCTAATGTACTACAAGATTTCTTATATTATCCTGCAACGAGATACGACAATCTCTAAGAAACACAAAGATTTTAGCGGTATTGATGGTTTTCTCTTCCCACTAAGATTGTTAGTAGAATGGTCTTAGAGATCATTCTTGAAGGTGGAGAGAAATGTGACTAAACCAATAGCTAGTTGGGTTGTTGGTTAAGTAGTAGTTACAGGCTTACAGTTACTGAGATTTTAATAGTTAGTTGGTTGATGGAGTAGTAGTAACAAATGTGTATTGTTATGGCTTGAATCCTTTTAATTAATTTATCGAGTTTAATGGGATTGCTGAAATCTCCAGTTATCTGTTGATGGCTCAAATAGCAAAGACAACAAAATCACTGCAAGACTGAGTTTGGGGATTTGGGTATGTCATGGCTGCTAATGCAGAACAAAATAAGCTGAAGAAAAGATAAAAATTTGAATTAGAATTAAGCAGAACTCCTACCTTTCAAAGTTTCAATACAAAGAGAGAACATGACCAGCAACCTTGATTTAAGAACTTAATCGAAAAAAAAAAAATAATAACCTTTGATTTAAGGAAGTGTTCTTGCCCTCTCTTACTGTGCACTGGTGGAACAAAGCCATCCAGAATCCAGACTGAAATGAATGATGGTATGACTACTTTGTTGAACCCTTCAACCTGTTGCTACTAGCCTCCTACAAGAAAACAAAATTACCTTTCCGAATCTATCTTTAAAGTTTAAATCCGACTATATCGTTTCTACTGAATCTGTAATTGAACCATGTGTGCTCATCTTTTTGTAGTTTTCTGTACAAACTTTACCTTATGGGCTTATGGCTCTGTCCATCTTGTATTCTACTCTATTACTTTTCTTCATCAAATGGGATTCTGATGTTCCTTGAGTATATTGTATATCTATATTTCTTCGACTCGGAATCAAATTAACCATAGATGATGATGAACCTAAAGTATTATTATTGCTACGAAATACAATAATGCAGCCATAGAAACCACTGTATTCACAAAATCGTCTGCATAATATGAGCAAGATATTAGGGTAAGCTTGTCTCCAAATCTCCAATTGTGCTCCATAGCCAAACAAACTGCCTCTAATCTCATAATACGAAGCATTGTTATTTTTCTTTTGTGAAAACAAAATCGTGAGAAATAATAGAGAACACCAAAGTACATGTGATTTTACATTATTTTGGAAATTATATACTACATAAAATTCACACTGAAAATATGAACTACCTAAGAATCAGCAATGGAAGATTTAGAAAAACGCCATCACGATCCTGAATATAACTTTGATCCAGTGGATCAGACTCTAGAATGTTCCCACCAAAAATTTCTCCAATTTTTTTGGCCTGAATGTTCCTGGGTGTGTACTATTTCCCAGTCCAGAATGGATAAACAAAGAAAAGAAAAAAGAAAGGGGGGACCTGAACTTCCAAGAGGGAGTTGGGATAAAACCAGATTCCCTCAAAAAGAAAATGTAAAAATTTACGCGGGTTTGGACTTTGGACGTCAGAGGTGGGGACTCACCTACGATGCAAGCCTTTCAATCTAAGAATGGAAATTCCATCCCACTCAGCTGAACTTGCTGGGGAAGCTCACTGACTTTGACTATATATATATTACCCCCTCACTCTTTCCTCTGCACTTTCACTCTTCCAGAGCTAAGCAAAACACAGTGATCAAGATCAGCTAGATTGAGTGAGAGAGATGAGCTACGGTCGCTTCTCACTTCCAAAGGGTTTCCGGTTCCAGCCCTCCGACGAGGTGCTGCTGAGTCACTACTTGCAGAAGAAGAATCAGCGCGAGGACCCTGAGATCACGGCCATCATCCCTGAGATTGATGTGACCAAGCACGAGCCTCGCGACTTGCCCGGTAAACCAACCTGAATATTTATAAAATATATTGGATTTATATAGATTTTAAAACTTAAATTTTTTAGAATTCTTGAAAACAAATTTATCAATTTGTATGGATTCTCGTATAATTTAATAAACAGTTTATGATTCATCACTTATCGACATAAACATATAACATGAGTAGATAAAGAAAATTAATAACATGAAAACTTCGCAAGCTAAGCTCTCTATATGTGTACCGAACTAACATAGAGAATGAATAAAAAAAATTCGTATTCATAAGATATCATTTTGAAAAGTTCATAGACTAGTGTCAAAACATAGTAAAAAAAGGATTAATTACAAAACACCACCCGAATTATGATGTTATTTTCATTTTCATACCTAACTATCAAAATCTTACATTTTCATACCCGAAGTTTCATTCCGCTAGCATTTTGATACCTTGACCACCAACACCGTTAAATTTTGAGGGCATTTTCGTCATTTCAATTAATATATCATTTTTTACATTTATTTTAACAAAATAATTTATTTTTTGAGGTTATCAAATACAAATAAAAAAAATTTACTTTAGCACAAATATTATATAAAAAAAACTCCAAAATTAAATATTTATTTTTGCAACAATGGTATATATTTAACCAACAATAGATTAAACATGTTTATATAAAATTTGATAAAATTTTCATCGATATTCGATATTTTCTCGATATAATTTATTTTAATTATATAGTTTACTTTGTTTTGTTTTGCTTTGCTTAACATGTAACTCCAAAAATTAATATACATACAAGAGTTCTACTAACTTTTATCACTATTGTTGCAAAAATATATATTTAATTTTGGAGTTTTTTTTGAATATTTTTACTAAAGTAAATTGTTTTATTTGTATCTGATTACCTGAAAAAATAAATTATTTTGTTACAGTAAATGTAAAAAATGATATATTTATTAAAATGACAAAAATGCCCTCAAAATTTAACGGTGTTAGTGGTCAGGGTATCAAAATGCTAACGGAATGAAACTTCGGGTATGAAAATGTAAGTTTTTGATAGTTAGGTATGAAAATGAAAATAGCATCATAGTTCGGGTTATGTTTTGTAATTAATCCTAAAAAAAACATGTTTATTTTGTACACATTAAAGAAAAAATATTTTGATAATGATTATATTAATTTATCTTTATCTTTATCTTTATATTTACTATTAGAAAGTCAGACATCATCTTTTATGTCATGGATGAAGTCTTTTTCTATGAACTACCCATATTACCCACAATAGAGGAGTTTTGACATAAAAAAAACAAATCAATGATGGTTAATACCGTAAAATGATAACAAAATAAATTAATTTCAAAATTTAAAAGCACGAAAAAACAAAAAACGTGGAACAGTTTTTGCTAAATATCAACTGCATTAACAATTATTGGCATTTGTTCAAAAAATATATATATTAGCATTTAAAATCTGAAAAAAACTTAATCTTTTTTTATATAAAACAAAAAGATAAAAGAAAATTGACACATGTGTTAACCTGTGTTAAGCGGTTAGTTACAATAAAACAAAATTTAAAAGTTTCACCAAAATATGGATAGTCTATATTACACCTAATGAGTTGATTGAAACTGTTAAATACAAGTGTTATAATAGTCTGAGAAAGAAAAGAACTAAAAGAATAATTGTAGAATATATAAGACGGGTCTGGTTCATGGGACATTATTTTTTACACAATTTTTGACACTCCTTTGTAGTTGTTAGATTTTAAAACATTTAAGGGTATAGATTCATTATAAATCTGATGTGGCAAGTGACATGAAATTAACCATTTTCATAATAAATTAAATCTAAATTTCATGTATCTCCAAAAAAAAAATTCCTTTATCGAAATAACACAAAACCAATCCAATTGAAATTTGAAAATTAGATTCGAGTCTGCACAGTAAAGAAAAAAGAAAAAAAAACAAAGAAGAAAGAGAGAAGAAGAACACCATGGCCTTTCGTCTAAGTCCAGCAAACCTAGGTTCATACCTGATTACATACATATACACTTGTACATATACAGATTCATGGTCATGTCATTGTGTTTCATCAATTCAACATAGAAACAAAAGTCATAGCAATATTTCTGTCTTCAATAAAAAAATTTAGCTTCAAATGGGTTGTAAATCGATGACAAGCTTCCTGAACAGATGGATATGAATCTAGAAACAACAGCTATACTGAGAGATTATGCTAGCCCTAACCCTAAAACCTTACAGTGGGGAGATTGATTGAGTAGTGTTGGAGCAAATTAAAAAGAAGTGATCGTCGATGGAGAAACACCGTACTCGATAAAGAGAAAAAAGAGAAGCACAACGTCTTACTTTGATTTTGATTTTGATTGTGCACAGTTGGATATGATTTTCCATATTTTAGTTGGATTTTTTTGTTGGTTATTTAGTTGGATTTGGGTTTTGTCTTTGATAAAGTGAAAATTTAATATAATTTATTATGAAAATGGTTAATGTCATGTCATTTGCCACATCGGATTCACAATAAATCAAGACCCTTAAATATATTAAAATCTAACGGTTACTAAGAAGTGTAAAAAATTATGTAAAAAATTATGTCCCTTGAACCAGACCCATATAAGACACATACAAAAACCGAGTGGATGATTATTCTAAAAATAAAAAAAGGTCAAAAAGCTTATTAGCTATCAAAAAAAAGGAGACGTGTATTGATATATAAGGGATGGTAGAGAGAGAGAGAGAGGAATAAAATAAAATAATAAAAAGAAGAAAATTGTAAATCCACGAAAATCTCTTGTTTAAGGGTTGGATTGTTTTCTTTACAATTTGCACTAAACAATCTGTGCAAATCCATCATTTAGTAAATCTTTAACAAATCGTGTGTTTATTGAATACATTCATACTTTTATGGATTTAAAATCTTTAATTATAAATTTTAATTGAATACCCCAGACTTTTATAAATTTTAAATCTTTTTGAAATCCACAAAAATCTTCAAAACATCATTGAAATCCAAATATAATACACCCCCCTAAATCTAAGAATTCTTTTTAAATCCATCACTTAAAAAAAAGTATGCAGAAATCAAAATACAATACACCGGCCCTTTACATGTGTGTCTAGATTTACCAAAGTTCAAAGTATATATATATGAGGGTCCTTCCATTGAGGGATCCCTATTTTTAGTCACTTTTAGGGATAGGGAATTACACCAACTTTCCGATTAAATTTTTACATCTACACCGTTGAATTCATTGGGTTATATGAGTAGATCATTTCTACAAATTTTCAGATAATTTAGTGATCGTTAACCCATTCAAAACTTCGATTTATTTTTAATGATCTTGAACGGTCCAGGTTTGATATAAAGTGTGTAACTTTTTGTTTTAATCTCAGTCATCCAATCTCATTAAATGACAGATCCAATGATATGAGCTTATCCCTAAAAGTGACTAAAAATAGGGATCCCTCAATAGAAGGGCCCTGATATATATATATATATATATATATATATATATATATATATATTTTAGTAGATTTATTCATTCACAATGTGTATGTGTATGAATACAGATGCATGTGGTTATGGTTTGCGATTTTTGCAGCACTGGTGTTCACAAGGGCGGAGTTTCTGGACAAGGAGTGGTTCACAATGGCAGACTCTCCGGACATGGAGTGGTATTTCTTCAGTCCTAGAGTTTTTAAGCATAGCAACAGCAAAAGCCAAAGCACTAAGATCAACAGGACTACCAAGGAAGGCTCCTGGAAGAAGCAAGGCAACGATCGCAGGATCACTGGGGCCTGTTCTGATAAGCAGATAGGGGGGAGGAGGATCTTGACCTTCTACCTTTCGAAAAAGAAGAAGACTGACTGGGTTATTCACGAGTATTATCTCACTAAGGCCGATTCTGATGAGCAGATCGGCGACTTTGTTCTATGTCGCGTGAAGGACAACCGCTTGAAGAAGAAGTCGGGCAAGCCTGATCATGGAAGATCAAGCATTCAGTGAGCTAGGAAATGTTGTGATTCCCAAAGGCAATGATGATGAAGCTAAAGCTGAACATGGGGGAGGTAGCTGTAGTATGGCCTTAAATGTTGAAAGTCCAGCATCCAAACAGCTGGAAAATGTTCTTCCGATTCCCTATGGCAATGATGATGACGCTGAACATGGTGGTGGTAGCTGCCACATCGTCCCTGGTATGCTTACAGAAGCAGAAGAATACCAAGGATTCAATGCACTACAAGATGCTGTTTTTGAATCTAATTGCAATGAGCAAGAATTTGGAGGCTCACAAACTGTTCCTTGTTATATGGATAAGAATGATCGTTCGGTCTCCATTGAAGGTCAACCTGATTCTGAGATGGTTGAAGAGGTGAGAACAAACATTTTTTTTCAATTTCTGCCATTCAATTTCCGATATGAAGCACAGGAAGTATATTTAAACTGTACTAACTTGTTTGGTTTCTTGATCTAACAGCGACTTCATGAGCCAGAAGATCTGGCCTTACTCCATCCACCTCCGTCAACTCAACTGCAGTCACCAATATACACAAAGCTGGGCACCAACAATATTTTTAATGATGAATATCGTAAGAGGAAATATCCATTTGGGGATAGTGAGCCTTTTCTTACAAAGAAGAATCATACTGATGAAGTAGATAGCAACACTTCATCTAACTCTGAAAATCAAGCTGCAGATGCGAGTCCAGAGGTTAGAATAAGCATGCTATAACCATTCTTATTTCAGTTCCTAAATATGCAGCAGCACAAGAAGTGTATCCAAACTGAACTATTTATTTCTGTGATTGTTTATTCAGGTATATTCTCAACCAGGAGGAAATCTGGGGTCTGATTTCTTTAGGTCACAGACACTACCATCAATAAACAGAGAACCGAGAGATCTTCCCCATGACAATAATTTTATTGTATGGGATGATTTGCCATCTATAATAGATGACTGTGAGTTTTCTCTCGCGAATTTCTCATATACAGTTATTGATCGAGGTATCAATGACAGAAACATTGAAGGTGCCTATGGATCGGCAAACGATTATAATGCGTTAGCCATTGGAGAAACCCTCCAATGTAGCTAATCAATCTTTGTTTATAGGAGAATATCAACGTAGGCCTCAGTAATAATGTGTCTCTAACTCACATTATTACAGACAGTGATATTCTCCTACAAATGGTTCAAAGATCTCCGAGTTACATGAAATGCTCAGCTGTGTTGACTGGCATACAATCGCCAGCTTTTCTGCATTTCTTACACTGGAGGCTTTGGAAACTTCTTAATCGTTTTGGCATACAGTTACAACTCAGGACAGCTAAATTAGTCTGTACCTGCTTTTGTTTTCTTTTCTCTTTTGGGAAATTTTTATTTTTTGGGGTGAGAGAGAGAGAGAGAGAGGGGGGGGGGGGGGGGGGGTGGAGGTGTCAATATAGATGTCGTCTTTTCTCATAAGCAGTTCCTTAGAGGTGGAACTTTCTATTGGAAGTATAGGAGTATGGTAGTTATCTTGTAGATGAAGTTTAGCATGATGGTGTGTGATTGTGAAGCATGTGCTTCACTGTAGCAGCATGGTAATGCTGCAGCTCACTGTGTTCAATGAAGTATGGTGTTGGAAGTGGAGGCATGGTCATGTTCTTTGAAAGTATGGCTGGAGTTATGTCTATTGTCCTCAGGATTTCCAGCCTTACTTATCACTGTACAGTTTACATGTGTAGCTTATCTTTGTGTGTTCTCTCTGTCAGATAATAGTGTCCTTTGTTAGCTTTGTTTCTTTAGTCTAGGATTAGCTTTGTACAAGATGTAAAGGGGATGATGAAGTGTGTTTCATCACCCAGACACTCAAACTTGTCCTGTATGTAGTATAGGTCTGTAAACTTTTTACTCATCAAGAAATATGGAAGAAAGCTTCCGCATTCTTTGTGTTTAGTTTTTCTACAAGGTATCAGAGCAGGTTTTCATGGCCTGGCTCTTTATCTTCTTGGTCAATTTCTGTTGAGAGTTCATATGTCTGGGAGGGAAAGCTATAATGCAATCCTGCTGATCTGTTGAGATTCTTGCAAAGTTTATTTCTTATTTCTCCATCCTATTTTGGAGGAGAAACCTGTTGATAGTTCTTTTGTATAAGACTCTTTATATGTTCTAGTATCTATTGAGAGTTCTTTTGTATAAGACTCTTTATTTCTTGGCCATTGATTTCTTCTTTCTAGTTTGGAAGAGAAATCTGATCCATGGTCATGTTGTGATCTTTTCCATCCTATTTTGGAGGAGAGATTTGTTGTCCGAGGTTCTAATGGGATCTCATCTTTGCCGATGTTGGACTATCGGTATCTATTTCTGATTTCTTCTTTCCTGTGGAAGAGAGATCTATTCATGGTTCTTTTGCATAAGACACTTTATCTCTTGACCATCGATTTCTTCTTTCTAGTTTGGAAGAGAAATCGGATCCATGGTCATGTTCTGATTTTTCCATCCTATTTTGGAGGAACTATTTGTTGTCTGAGGTTCTAGTGTAATCTCAATCTCAGCCGATGTTGGACTATCAGTGTCTATCTCAGATTTCTTCTTTCTATTATGGAAGGGAATCTGTTGTCCATTTTTTTTTTCTCTGGTGTTGGACTTTTTAGTTCTATGGAGGTGAAGAACAAGAAGGAACAAACTTGGAGGTAAAAAGATTTGTACTTGGTCGAATGTTTTGGCAAGCTTCGCTCAAGGTTTCTCCTTAATCTAGCTTGAGGGGGAGTATTGGAAGTAAAGGAGTATGCTAGTTATCTTTTAGATGAAGTTTAGCATGATGGTGTGTGATTGTGAAGCATGTGCTTCACTGTAGCAGCATGGTAATGCTGCAGCTCACTGTTGCAGCATGGTTACTGTTGCAGAATGGTGAGCATGGTGATGATTGGAGGTATGGCTATATGGTATGGCTGTGTTCAATGAACTATGGTGTTGGAAGTGGAAGCATGGTCGTGTCCTTTGGAAGTATGGCTAGAGTTATGTCTATTGTCCTCAAGATTTCCAGCCTTACTTATCACTGTTCAGTTTACATGTATAGCTTATCTGTGTGTGTTCTCTCTGTCAGATAATAGTGTCTTTGTTAGCTTTGTTTCTTTAGTGTAGGATTAGCTTTGTACAAGATGTAAAGGTGATGATGAAGTGTGTTTCATCACTCAGACACTCAAACTTCTCCTATATATAGTATAGGTCTGTAAACTTTTTACTCATCAAGAAATATAGAAGAAAGCTTCCGCACTCTGTGTTTAGTTTTTCTACACTTTCTCTGTTAACATTACTACCCATATCTGTTGCTGAGACAACAAGGACAGAAGTATCCATATCCATTTTTTCATCTCCGTTAGTCAATCCTCAAAATCACCAATAGTCATTCCTCAAGCAGATAGTCTGCAATTAGTGTGTGCCTAAGATCAAAGGGCATGCACAGAACATCAATATCATCCAATATTGATGAAAATCAGAATTTGGAATGGAGGCGTTCATAGCAGAATCCGACTGCAGATCAGCACCACAAGCCAAGGTGAGATAATCAATATATGATAACACCAAAGAACCCTTTCTTTTAAATAAAATTTTATTCTGAAGCTTTTAGGTTATTTGCTACATTCCTTGACTACTGGTTTATGTTTACAGGTTGGTGAATATGCAGAGACCTTATATTGCTGTTTATCTTTCCAAAAGAAACTGCATGTCCTGAAAGCAGACAACAGTTCGGAGCTGGCAGCAATTTAAAGGATTCTTTCATTTTCCAGGAAGCATCTCCTTTCAATCAGTAGAACATACGGACTGAATTCACAGTTCTGTACTGAGAGGCCACAATGGAAAGCACAACTATTGTATAGCTGCTAATCTGGCAGTATTACATAGAAGAGAAAAAAAACTGCAGCAAAGGCTAGGCTGCCGAAGTCTAGAAGACATGAATGATAATCAGTCAGCAGACACCTGTCTGGTTGTTAAAAATGGAAGTTTTGGGCTCCATCCTTTAATGGAGTAGCCTAAGAGGCCACTATGGACAAAACAACTGTTGCATAGTCGCTAATCTGAAAGTCGAATCACATAGCAGCTCGAGTAAGGCTGCTGAAGTCTTGAAGACATCGTTAATAGCCAGACAGCAGCGTTCTGCCTGGTTATTAATAAAGAAAAAGTTTTGGGCTCCATCCTTTAATGGAGTGGGAGTTACTATCATTTCCTATATGTATGAATACTATTACAGGGGGGAGAGGCCTTAAGAGTCAAGATTAAGAGTCTGACCCGCCTACAACCAAAAACTGTATTGATGTTCATATTTCTCTTGTTTGTATTACCCTAATGTTATTGTACATTTTGTTCATTATGAAGCTTTATTTTTCAATGGAATTTTGTTTAATATATGCCCTCTTTGTATTTGAACTCTCAACATATACAAGTTTCTAATCACTCAGTTTCCAACTGAAAACGCCCATTTCATTTAGTCTGCAATGAGCATCTGTTATACATTTCCATAAATTTGTGGGAAGGAGAAAACTAAACTATAGTCCTGGAAGAGGAGAGATCACTAGAATACTGACTTTGGGCATTTGGATATGTCATGGCTACTCAAAAAGGGAAAAGGAATTAGATGTCATTACAACAAGGATACATCTTGCTCATTACTAGTCTAATGGATTGGTTCAACTGTACACTATTTTATTTCATAACAATGACCAAAATTCCAATGGTTTAATTGTAAAATGCTAAAAGATGCAAATATGAAAATGTAAGGAGAAATGAAAGCTATCAGAAATTGATTTCATCACTGAAACAAGTTATATGTTTACTACACCATATATAATACAGCACTCGTATTAATTATCTGTCACTGCCTCTTCCTTCGCAGAACAACAAAAACAATTTTCAAAAATGCCGCCTTTCTCAAAGAATGAGATTTCAGACACAACAACGATAGACATTCTCTCCTATAAAGACCAATATGTCAGGAAAATCTCAAAGTTCCCAAGTCCAGCACCTTTGTGTTACTAAAAACTTAACAACATGAGCACTGAAGCAGGCTGCTATACATCTACTCATAGCTGACCGAGTTATCACTGTTTCACCCAAAGAAGAAAAAGAAAGATGTTCAATTGCAGTCATCATCCAAAGATACAAAATGTTGCACATGGACAATTTGAGAAACGCTATGAAAACATAATATTAGCTAATGCACACCTCCACATCAAATCATGGAGAAGTATCTATTTACATCATGAATATTATACTACAAAGCAGAAACTACCTGGATATATGCATTTAGCAGAAACCAGGCATAAATAGCGATGTAGATATTGAAATTGAGAACTGTACAATGATATCCAAGACTGTAAAATCTTTATCATCTGACCTTTGAGTGCCACAGTGTTGGACGATAATACAAATAAATCAATGATCAAAATCACAGAAGGACATTCCCAGACCTGTAGAAGGGGTGCTTGAATTAGATTAGATATGGAGTCGAACCAAGTATACTTGAGGAGAGTGAAAGGAATTAGAAAAAGAAACAATCAGATTTGAAACCATACCATCATTGCAATTAGAAACATCTTGAAATAACTTGAAATAAGTATTGCCAGCAGAAGGTCCTTGTAACTATGTCAAAATACACAGAATCATATAACTTATACACCATAACGTATATGTTATGTGCCAACAAGTATGAAATACAGCTTTGTCACAGCAGCCAAAAAGATTACTGTTATATTCATTTAAGCCAGGAATAGGGTGATAATAAACCATTGTCCTTGTATGTTCTGTATTATAACTTCATACTGTGTTGTTTTAGACTCTGACCAAATTCTCACTAATTCTTAGTTTCACCATATTTGTGGGTATCCACTATCACTCAATATCCTCAACTGGTCACAAATTAACGATTTTAGAAGCAATTATCCATTTCAAACTTCTCAGTCAAATGATTAAGATACTCGTGCTTTCTGAACTACTCACAAATACAGGTAATAAAGGATGCCAAGATGCCAATTCATTCTGACAAATATGACTAAGAAACATTACCCGAGTGATCTACAGAGTGTACTGAAAAAAGCCCTCGTAGCAAGCAGAAAGGTAGAAACAAACAAGAAATTCCCAAAGACAACATCCATGAGCATCTGAAACGAAAAGATTTCCAACCCATCACAGGACACACCATGCTAATCTCAAACACATGAAATCTAAAAAAATACACCTACATTTTGAAAACTCCAAAGCAATGAAGCAAAGCTCATAGACAAACCCCATTCTTCCTTGGTCCTTTCCAGAAAGAGACTCCTATCTTTAGTACATAGCTAAGGCACTCAATGCATATATTTCGACACATATTATTCATAAACCAAATGAAAACAAACTTCCCAGAATCATAAACCCAAATAGGATACAAGCATCCAAAAGAAGAAACCCCAAAGCTGACTTCCACAACAAACCCTGCAAATAGTATCAACAAATCGTCATTACTTAAAAACCCATTAACCAAAAACTCTAGTACAACACTCTACACAACACTAAATAACTTCAGTACCTGAAAGGCAGGAGCTTGAGGGTCGATCACATTATATAGCAAATGGGTATAGGCTTTCTTCTTGTGCAGAATCAAATCAATCAGAATAATCTAACAAAAATCCCAAAAAAAAAAAAAAGTTCATTCTTTGTTGAACTGTGAATACATATATACGAAGAAACAAACCAAAGATAGAAACTTTACTATGGGCTCGCACTCGATGTACTCGTCCGCAACTGCCTTGCAATTACCCTGATCACAGAAATCGAAACCCTTTATTTACCTCCGGTAAAATCAAATTGGGTTTTTTCGAGATTTGGTAAAAATTGAAACCTTACGCATTTCATGAGTCGAATGTTTCCGGGTGAGTATTGAACGAAAAGCCTCATCATTCTTGCTCCACATTCCACACATCGATACTCCATCAGCTTCAGACCCTTTTCTTCTTCTTCCTCTCTGGATCTTCTCAGTCTGTTTCAATGGCGCCACAGTCTTCTTATTTTTCATTTTTGATAAGAAAGGTCATTATTACCCCTTTTTATCCGGTGTATTTACAAAGGCATTTCTGGACGTTTCCGGACTCTGGACATCTCCAATGAGTTTCCGGCATTTCCGAGACCAGTTTATCAACCTTCATAGCACAGCTTACACGCTAATATGGCCGTAAATGGCCGGAGAAGGACAGAGATTGTCAGGAACGGCCTAAAACATAATTGTAAATAAACCAGAATAGTGAGGAGAATGATAACTCTTCATATGTTTCAGCTTTCTTTTATTTAATTTTTTTTAGGCGAAAGGAAATTACTACCCTTCGTTTCCGGTTTATTTACAAAGGTGTTTTCAGACGTTTCCAAAGCGTTTCCAAGTGTTTCCAAGCGTTTCCAATGAGTTTCCGGCGTTTCTAATACCAGTTTATCTACCTCCAAGACACATTGTACGTGTTGATGTGGTCGGAAATTGTCGTAAACGACTGGAGATTGCCAGAAATGGCCAAAAACATATTCGTAAATAAACCGGAATGTGGAGGCAATGATGACTTTTTGGATGTTTTGGTTTTCTTTTTTTCTTCTTTGAGGCCAAAAATCAGTATTACCCTCTTATATCCGGTTTATTTACATAAATGTTTCCAGACGTTTCTGGGCGTCTCCGATATGTTTCCGGCATTTTAGAGATTAGTTTATCAACCTTCAAGGACCGTGTAAGCGCTAATTTGGTCATAAATTGTCGGAGACTGCCGGAAATTCCTGGAAACAGCCGACTACATAATCGTAGATAAAATAGAATAGTGGGTGCAATGATGACTTTTCGGATGTTTCCGGCATATCTGTTGCGTTTCCGGTGTTTTTGAGACCAGTTTATCAACCTTCAAGACACTGTGTACGCTCTAATATGACTGTAAATGGCCATTGATGGTTGGAGATTGCCGGAACCGGCCTAAAACATAATGGTAAATAAATAGGAAACGTGGGGGCATAATGATTTTTTGGATGTTTCAGCTTTCTGTTACCCTAGTTGGGCTTTTTTTTCCGAAAATTCTAATTTGCACCAAGATGTAAATAAATCGAGCACTGTAATAAAATCTCAACCATTCATTTAATCTACCCATTATATATTACAAACACCAGTACTAACACCGTTAAGATATCATAAACAAAAAAAATAAATTACCATGGTAAAAAGCCAGATATTTACCCAAGGAAATATCAATTTCTTCTTTTCTCTTTCTTTTGCAGCTAGTGGGTGTTGGGAGCATGGTCCGATCTAAAGCTAGTGGGTGTTGGGTGGTGGGTTTACATAAGCACTGGAAGCAAGATTGAAGAGGCAAAAGAAGAACTGGAAGAGTGGACGAATCTGGTGTTCCTCGCGCTTGGGCTTCATGACGACGGCGGCGGCGGAGGGGACGACGGAGACCTTTACCTTCAAGTCCTTGGTGATGTCTTCTGTGATCTTCTTGGGGAGAGAAGGGAGAGGAACGATCTTGGGAACAAGGGAACTGGCGGCGCGGACATCGGAGGGGTCGAAGCGGCTGGGTTTTGGGGGAGATAAGAGAGGCAGATGAAAACTTTGTTTTCTGGTTTTTACTGCTATTCAAATTTTTTTTGTCATAACCACCGTTTGTTGATCAGTTATTGGTTCCAGTGCAGCATGACCGCTCCGCTTTTTTCCCTCTTGAAACGTTTTGGGTTAAACCCAAATCTCTAGGCGTCATTGGTTTTCCATTTCATACAAATGACGTCGTACGACGTCGCTTTGGTTAATGCTCTCTTTTGGCTAGGTTGTAGCAAATTTGAATTCAAAATGTGAAGAGAAAAGGAAACAAAACGGGGTTTTTCTTGGGATTGATAGTTGGCTATAGATAGCTAGACCACCCTAATGTGGTCCATATGCATGCATCTGTTGTTGTTGCTTGGTTAAATGTTGTGCGCAGGCCTTGAGATTGATAGTTGGAGGACTAGATTTGGCAAATACTAGTGACATACGACGCGTATAATGATTCGTAAAATAATCGGTGGATGAAAAATGCACATAGAAAACTGTGCCTGTGTGATATTTAAGATGAATCGCGATATATTTAATGGTTGAGATATGAACATAGAAGATTGGACATGTTCGCAGTATGTATGTTTAAAGAAGTTTGTCTCGTCTTTTATCTTCTATCTTTACCATGTGTTATGTTCTATCATCATCATCAATGGTGACTCCTAAGTAAGCCTAGCAACCTATGTATACTTGCTCTATAGGCTATAGAATGGGCACCTCCCAGATCTACTTTCAACACTTAGATAATTTAGCAAATTCAATATGTGGTAAGCTTTTTCCTTATGTACATGCATCATTGAACCAACCATTTTAGGTACTCGATCACTAGTTGAATTAATCTTCCCCCTGATAATCAAATTAGGGGTTCTTATTTAGACCAGAAATTAGGGTTTTCAATTCCCTCTAGCCAGCGAAGATACAATATTAATTATCATATATATATGCTAGCAGCTGTTTGAGTAAATCTTGTTTGATATTGGTATGAATTCTAAGTTCCTATGAATATATGAATGATGATCGAGCAAGTTCTGAAACGCAGGTCAAACAATTGAAAGTCCGATCAGAAAGATTATCATTTCCTTTATATTTACATTATTAAAGCTACACACTTACTAGTTACTAGCTTGATTGGACGAATCATCTACTCTACTGTGTTAGCTGTTCATCAGTTGACACTAAATATATGAAACCCTAAACTCACAGCAGGAAGTAGAAAGGATGATGAGTCAGTAAGCGTAAACATGTAGAACCTTCTGATTAAGCTTTCATGGAGTAAATATATGCGTATATAACTACTGCAGCACTTGCAAGAGTGTACTTGCGAGTTGCGACTAAGATCAAGGCTATACAGGTGATACTACTTAATTCATATTAGATGCTTTCCATCATCCATGACATTTGATAATTAAATTCATATAACTAACATAATTACAAACAATATATTACTTTATCCTCTAATATCATATATGATATATGTTGAAATTAACAAGAAGATAATAAGCTTGAAGATTGATAAGAAAAGTTATGATCGCATGGTAAGAAATAAGAGATGCATCAATATAGATCTACAAGACACAGCTCCGAGAAGAAAAACTTGTGTATCAGAAGCTAGCTAGCTAGCATCAAACTTCTTGCATTTCAACAATGTTTTACAACACGTATGAAGTAAACAAAGCGATTACTCCTCTCCAAAGTAATCAAGACAAAACCAAAACTGATGAAGATGACTACATTTGATCAATTCTAGGGTAAAATACTTTACAATGCATGATACTAGGAATTTGGAAAATATGTGGGAGCTATGTTCATGCTATACCTCTTTACAATATCACTGTAGTTTCTGCGCCTTACCAGCTGTAAGGGATGCCTTACTTGGCAGCTGCAGCAGAAAGCAACTAAGTAATTAAACACTCAACACAGTTCAGCCAGTGCAGAAAGAAAAGCACAAAACTGGTAATTAAACAACGATATATCCACCATATATATTAAAATCACATGTTTGATGTATTAATCTATTGAATAGATACATCATACCTGCATATACTCTAATTAAGAATGAACACAACACTGAAAGGAAGCATGAACACAACACGGAAAGGAAGCATGAACACAACACTGAAAGGTCTAAGTACTACTGCCCCGAATTAGAATTGACTGCTCCATACCTTGGCAAACGTACATTGTTATTGCAATTGATTTATATGTAAACCGAAGAAATTTTCATCAGTACTGTGACTACTGTCAACTTTGGGTCATATATATATATATATATATATATATATATCGATTTAGATGTGAAGTGATCCAATGATATGATTTATTGTATTCAAAGTGCGTAGTATTCACTACTAGCTGCTTGTATAACCCTTAATATATATTGCTGTAAATAAATTGATATGCTAATTCATATATCACTTTGTTTTATATATAATATTGTTCCTAATGATCAAAGACAATTATAAACGACAAGGAAGTAGCAGATTTTCTTTTCTCTGAATTAAGCCTCATCAAATGCAGGTTAGGGATCCAAATAAAACGACAAGGAAGTAGATTTTCCCTTTTCAGAAAGCAGCTGATCAGCTGCACCGGGCAGTGGGGCAGCATAATTGGGCAGCCTTAACTCCAGAGGTTGAGAAAGCGAAGAAGAAGGAAGGTGATGATGATGTTGATGTGGAGAGAGCGAAGCCACTGTGGAAGACAATATCTGACATTGTTCTGGTTCATCTTCTTGCATTGGACTGCACTCCATGTTCACACCAAACAGTCTAAGCCGCTTATTAGTAGTAGGACTCATTGTTTTAACATGGTGATGGGGATGATGTTGGACCAATGGCACTGAATCAATCACCACTGCGGGACTAATTCTGCTCTGGTGGTAGTACTGTTGATGCTGCTGCTGCAATTGGTAAGGGTTCATCTGATGATACTGATACTGGTGATGGTATGGATGGTGAATGTTGTAATGAAATTGCTCGTGATGCCGAAGCGGCATTGACATTGATGGAGTCCGCTGCAGCGAGTAAAACCGCCCTCCGCCTCCCCAGTAAGAGGCTTGATTAGGCGGTAGGGGAGGCGGAGGGCGGCGCCTCCAGTCAATGTACAAGACATTTGAGTCCCTTACACTCCTCTCGAAGGACACAATGTCACCAGCATCAAGCTTCTTGTCCTTGACAAACCGGCTCCAGCCTTTGGTCATCACATAGCTCTGGCTACTGTTCCAGTAAGAGTATCTGAACCGCCATGGCTTCCCTGTCCGGTCCTGGAAGTTAAGTAACAGACCCTTCTCATTGGTGGACGAATCGAGCGGGAAGTACTTCTCGGCATGCTGTTTTGGGATCACTAGACGGTTGAGCTTGCCCACATCGCTTGGGGTAACTACTTTGTCGAACATGTGCTCTCGCTCACTGTTTGGTGGCCAATCGTTCTTGTTGCTGTTATCATCGTCTTTCGCATTTCTTATAGACAAGTCCATGAAGTTTATAGCTTCTGCAGTTTGGGAGGATGATGATGATCCATAATTGTAAGAAGGAGATGAGTACTTACTGTTAATGATGTGGTTCTTGTCTTCTTCTTCCTCTTCTTGATCTTCTTCTTTCTCTGAGTACCCTTTTTTATCTCCTTTCACATAGTACTCCATGACCCACCTCCAATTTCAGCCCAACTGTATATCAATTCCTGGATCTGGAGCAATAATATTCAAAACCCTACTTGCTCAGTATGCTAACTAATCAGTGAAAAACAAAAAATGGAAAAATTAAGATCATAAATACCTCAACAAATAATGAATTACAAGGCCTTACCTGGAGCAAACTACCCAGTTAATTTCTTAGCTAGATCTCTGAGAGAGCCAACAAAAAACAAGAAGCTCGATCTATCTAGCTCTCAGTCCCACTGTAAAAGGGCCGGTGGCTCTTCTTTCACTCAAACCCTAAACATCACAAGGAAGGTGAAGTTGTAGTTGTTTGGTGCTGTTGATCGACCAAGCCAGATAAGAGAAAAGATATCATCATGCAAGGACTTGATGGCTGTTTCTTTAATTCTGCTGCTCAATCCAGTAGCTGATGATTAATTACCTCCATTGATGAAGCTGAGCTAGATGTTCTTCAGAAGTGAGAATTAGAAAGCAGAAAAACATATCCGTCTTGGGTTTTTCTTCTTGAGAAGAAAGAAGGGAGCAAGAGGAGGGGACTGAGGGAGAAGAAGGAGAAGAAGAAACTGTTATACATAGCTAGCTAGGGACCCATGATATGAAGGATATGGGGTTTCGGGTCATGTGATGAGCTTTGTCCTTTTCTTTTATTCAATAACTTTTGGCTGATTATCTCTTCCTCTGATCTATTTCTCTCTGTGCTGGGAAGACTATATCTAGAACACCAGAAAAGAGATAGGGCTGCTGGAATTTAGTTACTGTGGGATATAGATGAATGAATGATTCATCTGCACAATAAAGATACCAATCTTGATGTTTTTGTAGTTCCTTCGATTATTATAGACCACTTGTGGTGGAAAAAGGGCACGTTAGCTATAGCTATAGAGGGTTAGGTTTGGGGGTTTTTTTCCTTCTTTTTTTTATTTTTTATTTTTATTTTTACTTTTGGTGTGTCATTGATAGTGTACTACTATAGCTGCAAGAGCTGGTCCTGCCAGCCAGCAAGTCTCCAGGGCCATGGTGATCGAGCTTTAGCTTAATTATCGATCACTGATATGATGAGTGATGATGATCAGTGATCGTCTGCTGCAGCGCACACAGGTGTTGGTATACATGCTCCAAAGTTCTGATCGATCGCCGGCCGTGGTCGGACTCCGAAAGAGATGGTTCCCTAACCACGCGCACACATACAATTAATATGCCTAATGACTTGTTTACATCTTCTCGCAAACTTATGCCAAAATTGGGTGAAAGAGATGTGATAATCAAGGGATTAATCACCCGGAAAATGTAGTACAAGTGACTTTATATTTTTAATTTTATATGTTTAAAGTATTTAATCAGCCGGCGGTGGCCCGTGCTAGGCAAGTGTGCCTGGTGTGTGGTGTTCGCTTTCATGCCCCGTGGCGATGCAGGGATTAGTCCGGCTGTGCTGGGATACCCTGCATGGGTGTGTGTGTTACCTAATCTAACAAAGGCTAACCCCCCAATCAAAAAAAAAAAAAGTATTTGATACTTAGGCAGGTTCGAATCTCAATATTACAAGAGTCTAATTCCGGATATTAAAGGTATTTTGTATGTAATCTCTCATTTCCACCGACAAATACAAATTATCTCAATTATTAAAGTCTATACTTCGCTTTCACAACCCTATATATTCAAATTAAAAAATCCTAAAAATGAATAAATGATTTTCCAAATATTGAAATTTGTTTATTGTCCATGGCTTAATCTTCTCGACGGATCAAACCCTAATACAATTCTATAGGCCACCCGTAATGCTCCAAAATGATATGGCGTTGGACGTCACCACAAGAACATTACAAAAAAGCATTTTGGAAGCAGATCTTGTTCCAAAACCAAATCAGTGTTTATATAAGTGCCTAGCTGAATTGGTTAATTGGAAGCATAGTATATGCTTTTCTCTTCTTTTTTTTTTTTGCTTTTTGTATAGCTAGTAATAGAAGAAGAAAAAAATTGAATCGAGCTAGTAATAGTACATTATTGCTCAACAAAATGAATTAATATCTATAAACACCTAGAGTACACAAGAATCAGATGAGATGAAAACAGAAAACATGTATCTAATGAGATAGCCTGGCCGGACAACCTGACATGAATCTGACCAGTAATGCTTATTAACTTGAGAAGAAACAAAAAAAAAACTTCAAAGCAAACAGTTTGAAAGAGAAATGTTGAAGGCTGCATATATTGTTATGCAAGATAAAAATACAGTGTAAATTGTTGTATTGTTTTGTTAAATATCATCAGTGTCTTCTTCAAAAAAAATAAAAATATCATCACAATGTGTCTCTATAAAAGAATATCGATCATCACATGTCATGACTTATGCTCATATTATTCACCATTCTAGTTAAAATCAATCATTCATGACCACTGATGAAGGATTCCTCGAAAAGTTAAGGATTAGTAATCCTTTTTAGACATTCGGTCTTATGGTGAATTACTGAATTTCATGCTTAATAGTTATGGATCAAAACTTTTTTGTAGTTGAATAAGCGAGTTAGGTTTTGGATCAAAACTAGTTTGATTAAGGTTAATTTGATGGTTAAGATATTAATCATATGAACTTCTTCTTCTTCTTCTTCTTCTTCATTTTTTGATCGGAAATCATATATACTTCTTATCATTTCAAGTAAGTTTATAATTAAGTTTTCTTATTGAGACAATGCATGAAAAGTCAAGCTCTCTTACGCATATCATCAATTAAGTGACATTGCTATATATTATATATATATATATATATATATATAGTATTGGTCCCAATTTTACATTGGGAAATATATATATATATATATATATATATATATATATATATGTATGTATGTACACATTTGACCTACACATTGATTTTTGTGGTCCATTTTTCATCCTCCACATTATGGCTTGGACAAAACTTTGCAGGTACCACACATATATTATCTTTGTTGATGCTGAAATATTGAAGAAAAATAAAAAATTTATCAATGTTGAAGTCGAAAATATTAAATTCCTTACTTCATCTACCAATTCGTTCACACTCACATTACCATCCACTTCTTAAAACATTGAAATTTATAATACTAGTCTTCCTAACTCATAAACTTTATGAATATTTATGATAATACACACATTTTCTTAAATATAAATTAGTTATCAATAGACGTTAGCGTCATATATATTGATAAAGAAATTCGAATTACAATATGAGCAAGAGACGCACTGGACCAACGTTAAATATTGAATCATACAAAATTACCTAAGCACCGAAACTTTATATGTTGTAAGCCACAAACGTTACACCTCTTAGTAAAGTAACCATAGTAATCGAAACAAGAAATACAACTAAAAACCTCTTTTATTATTAACTAACTTATTCAAAAACAGACCGGAACCACACTACGCAGAGCAGGTAACCCCGAGATCGGACAGATGATGAATAGAAAACACGTCCTGCTTAACTGTCCCACCAGAGCTCTCACTGACGCCCAACCCGATTCGACAAACCCTTGCAAAGGTTGCAGAGCTGGCCCAAGCCCATAACCAATTACCAGAGACTTCCTCTCCCCGGCCAAGCCGTCGACGTTCCTTAAGCTCCACCGTGAGACCGATCAAGCCCGAAGCCACACTCTGCCCGCCGAATCGCCACCTCATGCACAAAGAAAACAACCCATCTCAAGGCAAAGGGTGGTCGGATCTCCTCAGAAACTCGCCGTTGAACACGTGTGCGTACTCGCATCAGCCAGCCTCTGACCGCCACTACCTCGATCCCATTGTCGAGATGAAGAAACGGCCCCCAAAGACCAGCGCACTCCCGTCCCTCGCCAGATAGAGATCCGACGATCTGATTCAATATCGAGCAATCTACCATCACCAGATATTCGATGACACAAACCCATATTGCCACTGCCATCACCAGAACGGGCCTCTTGTCGCCACAGGTCGTCGTCGTCGCAGCCAGACACCTCAATTGTTCATGCAAAGGCTTTGGGAACCCGATCCCATGTACGGTGAATCTCCCCTCACCCCCACCTAAACTTAAGGAAAATAAGGAAGAGATAGGAGAGATGGCCATGACCACCCCGATGCAAGAATCCAACCGAGGCTTTCATCAACGAAACCGTTGCCGCCGCCACCATCATAGAAGGAGAGGAGGGTTAGGGTAAAAAGAAAGGAGAGCAGACGACTCATCACCAGTCACAAGTTTTTATCGATGACTTAAATTTAAATTAGTTAACTGATTAGTTTGAAATTTTTATGATCGGTCATGAGGGCAATTTGCGTATTAGTTTTCACTAAATTTTCAGTGTGGGGAATATATTGCTCCCATATTTTTCTTGTATCCCTGAAAGTATAAACTGCACATGTTATGTACATTTTTCTCACTTCAATCGTCGTCACATATATATTACATGTTTTTTTTTATTTCATCGTCGTCACTTCCTTTATGTGACTAAAAAGTGTGCACAAACGAGCACTAGCTCACACGACACGAATGGAGGATTGGATTGCATCAAGTTCCTTTTTTAAAACTTTAAAACGAGTGGACTATAAATATCAACGGTTAGAGCAATTTCCAGTAGTGAACTTCAAAATTTGTTATATTTAATTACAATTTTAAAATTTAAGTATCGATTTAACAATGTTACTCCATAAATAGTTATTCTATAAATAGTTGTTATTTATTATATTTTAACTAATGATAAAATGACACGTGGGCAAGAGAGAAAAGAAAATATTTAGCTTGCATAAAAAATTGACAAATTTGTCAATTTCATTTAACAAATATCCAATTTAGCAATGATGAAACATCAATTTACCTCAAAAAATTGACAAATTTCAATTTTAGCAATAATACTGGAGATGCTCCTCACCTAGCTAATATGTGTTGTGTCACTTACACTAGCAATGTAAAGAAGAATTTTCAATAAATCTTATTGTTAGTTTGGCATGGGGATGAGATTCCTGTTTCATTATTCAGAAATTGAAAATATCCGTCCTTATCTGGAGATTTTTTTGCCATCCCTAAGAAACAAAGTACGTTACAACCTCTAAAATCCTCTACGAAGATCTTTTGATCTAAATTTAGGGTACGAATATATGTATGATGGCAAGAAAGAAAAATCCTAAAAATAAAAATTATCGTTAAATTGTGTCACTATTAACCATTTGACCTAAGAGGACAACATATATTCATTGACACATGTTTACGTTTAAAACAACTGTTGAGAGTGAGTTAGCAAACCACATCGGTCATGTTAGCAAGTTAGTAGCATGCATACTCACTCAGTCAGTATTCGGTGCACGATAGTATCCCGACCAAAGTCAGACTATATTCTCTTGCCGCAAGCGCACGAACTCAAAGGCCCCTAAAATCCTTGTTGGCGTGCCATAAACTAGTAGAAGTTGAAAATCGAACTCAAAACATGCATGCAAGGGAGATTCCATACTAAGCTCTCTTTTTTTCATTTTTTTTCTTCAAATTGTTCATATATAGAAATCTTAGATACCTTCTTTTGATCAAAGAATCTTAAATACTAATCACTGAAATGTTTAGCCGGATACAAACCGGCCAGTGGTAGGTGGGTTTTACCAAGATTTTCCGAGGAACTGTCACAAGAAACCATCTAAGTGTGGGGGATGCATGGATCAATATATTGCGCGCCATGACTGGCTAGTGGTGCCGCCCTGTCCTCCCTGCCAGCCACTCCCTCTCTTTAAAGGCAAAGCGGCCAAAGCCTATCAGAAAACCTATTCAGGGCTTTGGGACCTCTCTCTCCTTCTCTCCCTCTTCTCTTTTCATTTATCCGATCGATCCTATAAATATATATATGCAGCTAGCTCCCACAACACTCATGCTTATGCTCCTATATTGTTCATCTTTTCAGATATCCAGTACTTTTCTGTCGTAATGATAATTAGAGTGTGCATATATATAATTTTGTGTTCTGATGCAAACAGTACCGGGGTCTAGATAAGCTAGGGTTTCTAGGACCACATGCATGCAAGTGTGAAATATGCGAGAGAATTTATATACATATAAGTATGTCGATCTGGGTGGGTAGCTTTGCTAGTTACAAAGTAGAAATCGAACCAAACCAGACGGATCACCATTCAGTATGAACTACCATACAGTCTGACTACAACCTTACAGTTTCTTCATTCTCTCTTCCATCAATTATTCTGGTGCTGGCATTTTGTCCCCCCCCCCCCCCCCCCAGGCCACCTCTCTCTCTCTCTCTAAATAACCAAAGAGTACTAATCATACTCCATCAACGGTCATTGCACTCAACTGACAAACAAACCAGTGAAAGTGTGGAACTACAAAAACGATGAAAATAGTATGAATAATTGAATATGGATGAACTAAAATTCACAAACCATATGCATGTGTGTGTATATATATGTATATATATATAGATTTTCTCAGGTGCGGATGTCCACATTTATTTTTACGTTGCGGATTTCCACTTTACACTTATTTTTCAATCGAATTTTCACATCTCTACCGTCTAGTCTTTAGATACTAATGTATATATCATCTCTGTAAAATTTCAGCCAATTTGGTTATCATTAAAGCACTCAAACTTGATTAAACCAATGGATGAGCATAATTCTGTCGAACTTGAACTGTTCATGTTTATAACAGAAAAACGCAGTTTTGAGTGCTTTAATGATAACCAAATTGGTTGAAATTTTGCAGAGATGATCTATATATTAGTATCTAAATACTAGACGATGAAGATGTGAAAATTCGATTGAAAAATGAGGGTAAAGTGGAAACCCGCACCTTAAGAATAAATGCGGACATCTGCAGCTGAGAAACTATATATATATATATATATATATATATAGTATTAACCTAGTTTTGTTATATATATTTCTGAAAGACATGTGCGATGAACTGATTGCATCTTATAAATGAAGGCAAACAATGCAGGGAAAACCAAGACAGGATATGAATTCATTACTAGTTCATAACCGACTGATTCATTCCCGAACCTTATAAAGCTAATTGAATCAGATAAATTACAACTGCGTAAGTCAAACTCACAACCTCCTATTTAATAGAGAGACTATGATAATAGATCAAATGGTACTAGACGATAATTGATGATTAAACATGGCAAATTGTTGATAAATCCAAACAGGCAAAATCTAGAAATTAAGAAAAGAAATTTGATATTTCGTAACATATCTATGTGCGCTCCGGGTTTTCAGTATAACGACCTCTCTAAATGCGCGACATGCGTGCTATGATAATAAAGAATAATATGAGCATGTGGATGAGCCTCTCAGCTCCCAGCTTTTGGACTGATTTTTTTTTTGCTCCGAAATTCATTAAGATCGAAATATCAAATAATTAATAATGGTTGAGTCCCATACCATCTGATGATCGATCGATGAAAATGAAATCCCCACTCATGAGGCAAGAGTCGATTCAGTCGAACTAGGAATTGAAGCGATAGATGGAAGATGCTAGCTAGCTGTCTTGAAAAACGACTAGTAATGGGAGACACCATGGATGGGTGTGTGTAGGACCATATGCAATGGGTTAGGGAGCACAAAAGGTCGATCAAAACCAAAGACGATGATGAAATGGAGGCTCTTTCTTTCTCCTAGCTAGCTTAGGCGAGATTACCCAAATAATTCCCCTTTTAACCCAGTGGAGCTTTCCGGCCGGCATGGCAGAAGATCGAAGGGAAGCATGGATCATTATAACGATCGAGTATCAAGCAGCAGCTAGCTGTGGAGCAGCAGCAGCAGCAGTATATAGTAGCATATTACTGTTTTTAGGGATCGATCAGATCCCCCATTTCTTTTCTCTTTTTTCAAAATAAACAGAGGAATATTGTATAGCATTTTTACAAAGGGTCAAAGGCCCACACTGGTGGTAGTCTATGCTACTAGCAATGGCATTGATTCATGCTTCTCCTGCCTTCTGAAATCTGAACAAACCGTTGAGTCTCTCAGAAGCCTCGCCCTTCGTTTAGTCGCTTTCTTCTTCATTACGTACATATGGCATAAGGTCATCGTCAGTACTATATATTGCGCTCTCTCTCTCTCTCTCTCTCTCTCTCTCTCTCTCGTGTATTCATGTTTAGCATCATGTAATGATCTGGACTAGCTAGTTATATTTAGTTAGATCTTGGAAACCATATTGTGCTCTTAACTGATAAAGACATTCTCCAATATAACATAACTTCCAAAAACATGTGAATATTCGATAATCATACTTGATAACTAAAACCGATCGTTGATCTTTCTTTCACAAATGATTCAAAGAAAGATCAACGGTTTTAGGTTACTCATATATTAAGATCGAGTAATCTAAGAGATAACTGATATTGATCCACACAAAAATTGTCGTAAATTCTGTATATTGGGTTAACTGAGAAAGTGTGTGTATATATATATATATGTGTGTGTGTGTGTAGCTAACTATTTGGTTTTTTTAGGTACGTACCTCTTCAAAGCATCATTAGGTATAGAAGCAACATACTCATTACTACACCATAGATCTACCAACTTGAATTGTGACCCTGAATAAGGTCGTTCTTTATGCGATAATATACTCTTTTTCGAGGTTAGAGTCTAAGTATTAGGGTAAACAGCATGCCATCTTACTTGTCGTACTTATAACACCTATGAAGTATAAAGGCAAAAACTATATAGGCCGGCAAGATGAAATGATGATGAACCCTATTGTGTTAACTAAGCTGCCTTTATAATCCATATATATCTATGCTACTAATTAATTGAAATGAATGTGATTTCTCAGATATGGCTGAAAGCTTTCGGATAAAGGCTAGGTATTATAGCTATTAGCTGGTAATTAACAAAGTAATTAACTCTGATCCATAAAAGCAGCAGCTATAAGATATATGAGTATACGTAAAGGAAATAATGATATATATAGCTCACAACAGTAGGGAACAAGATCATGCACAAAATACATAAGAGAAAGATCACCTGCTCGACCAAATTCTTAAGCTCCTTAACTAGCTTTTATATAGCATTATTTCGGGGCTTCGTCAGATGACTTTACTTTGTGGAATTTAACTCCAAATTGGGTGGTAAGTCATTGTAATATGAATCATTTAGGTCTTCCTAATTTCTGGTTTCGTTAAGTTGTTTGTTGTTGATAGGAGGATAGTTGTGTTTTGTATGTCTGTCAAACTTGATGTGTTTGTGGGTTTCAGAAGTAAACCCTAATATACTGAGAATTCATTTCACTATTTCAGTGCGTGATGGACATGCTACAGAGAATTTTGAAAAGTGGGTTTGAGAGTTGGGTGTGGGGCTTGAATCAATTGGGCAATATATGTCTGTCTGTCTGTCACTGAAGAAGTGGAGATGATAAAGATCACCATGGCCAATTTGCTTTGAGCCATTATTGGAATAAATACTGTACCTTTGTTCATGAGTGTTTTGCATCGAGCTCTCTCTTATTTCATCAATGATTTCATCTCTCTTCGATCGTCATATTCCAGTTCTTTTTTCAATGATAAACACTCCCAGAATTAATCAACATGCCATCCGAATTCCTACGCCACCAACCCAACTCTTCTTCTTCATTCCCCTAGTTTCTTCTGGGTCTCGAGTGAATGGATTTCACTGCTAAGTCGGCCGTTTCATATTTCAGGCCCAATTCGTACTTGGGCAGAGAACTTAGGTGTTCAAGCTCATAAAATACTATATAGTATAAAATACATAAATGTATTTGCCCCGTTCAATTTTTCTCACATATATGTACGTATAAAGTTGATATTATTAGACCAACAACCAATTAGTCATAGTCTATCAAGGATAAATACATGTTTGGTACTAATTATAGGGACTGATTACCCATTCCAATGGAAAAAAAATTCTCATGCCTAGTTGTACAAATCTAAAAAAAAAAGATATTCCCGTAGCAAGTGAAGAGCAAAAATGGGAACACAGGACCTGAAGGCATAACTCCAGACCCGGAACAGCATTATTCCCGGACAACAATCTTCTCCTAATCCAGTACACAGACCGGTCACAGCGTTGGGCCCAACCTCGAGAGATTTGATTGGATAATAATATTCAGCTCATCTCCGGAATAAAATCCAATCACCATTAAGGCCTTGGTGGCCATTATTCGAATCCCCATTAAGGCCTTGGTGGCCAGCCGGCGGTGGCCCGTGCTAGGCAAGTGTGCCTGGTGTGTGGTGTTCGCTTTCATGCCCCGTGGCGATGCAGGGATTAGTCCGGCTGTGCTGGGATACCCTGCATGGGTGTGTGTGTTACCTAATCTAACAAAGGCTAACCCCCCAATCAAAAAAAAATAAAATCCAATCACGCTTTCCATTTGACTTGAGAAGAAAAGAGAGGGCTACTTTTGCCTTTTCCCGCTCTGTGCGTTTTCCGGGTGGGATTACGAGGGGCAGAACCGTAACTTGACAAAATATACCCGAATAAAAAAAGAAAAAGGAAAACTCTGGGGTATTTGTGTCTCTGAGCTTTGAAAGCAGAAAGGAATCGATTAGAGAGAGCACGGTGGACGCGTGAGGTGGTGGGGGTTAGGGTTTGGTTCGGTGTTGACTCTGGTCAAACTAGTCTCTCTCAGAGATAGATTAAGAAGTAGAAGAATAGAAGAGAGGCAGAGAGCTGAACAGAGGCGTAGATAGACCGTGGAATCTCAGAAAAAAAAAAAAATTGTTTGTTTGTTTGAATTAGGGTTTCGGTTACGGTCTATCCACCCCTCTCTTACTCTCTCCTTCTCTCTCTTGCTCAGTCCTGGACTAATGCCTGATACTTTTCATTGCAGGTTCTAGTAATGACAGCTCAAATTTTATTGAACATTCTAAGACACAGCATTATAAGGATGGATTCGATTAGTCTATTGATTCTGGATGAGTGTCATCACGCTGTGAAGAAACATCCGTACTCTTTAGTGATGTCGGAGTTCTATCATGCAACCCCAAAAGAGAAGAGACCATCTATATTTGGAATGACTGCTTATCCTGTTAACTTAAAAGGTAACCTTTTTTTTTGTTTATCTAAGATTCAACTCCTGTTTTCGCATGGAAATGTTTATCTAAGATTCAACTCCTGTTTTCGCATGGAAATGTTTTAAATGACAGTAAATTGTTGTTGCTTATATTTCTCTATTCAGGTGTTTCCAATCAACTAGATTGTGCAATAAAGATTCGTAATCTTGAAAGTAAACTGGATTCCGTTGTTTGCACCGTAAAGGATCGTAAGGACCTGGAAAAGCATGTTCCGATGCCCTCAGAAATTGTTGTGGAGTATGACAAAGCAGCCAGCTTATGGTCCTTGCATGAACAGCTAAAACAAATGGAATTGGAAGTTGAAGAAGCTGCATAGTCTAGCTCTAGAAGAAGTAAATGGCAGTTTATGGGAGCTAGAGATGCCGGGGCCAAGGAAGAGCTACGCCAAGTGTATGGTGTTTCAGAAAGAACAGAAAGTGATGGGGCTGTTAACCTAATTCAGAAGCTGAGGGCTATCAACTATGCACTTGGTGAACTGGGTCAGTGGTGTGCTTACAAGGTACTGGTTATTAGAATTGTTGTCAACTGTATATTTCTGGTCAACTATCTAAAATCTGTGAAATCAGTTCTAACACATTTCTTCGCAGGGGGCGCAATCATTTTTGACAGCTTTACAAAATGATGAGAGAGCAAACTACCAGCTTGATGTCAAGTTTCAAGAAAATTACCTGATCAGAGTTGCATCTATTTTACAATGTCATCTGTCAGAGGGCGCTGCTTCTGACAAGGAAACAAATCTACCACATTCAGAGAGTGGTGTTTCTCATGATGAGATCGAGGAAGGAGAGCTACCCGATAGTCATGGTTAGTCTTGTTGTTCAGTTATGTTACTTGTTTACTAATAAAATTAGATTTTGATAGCTGCCAAAAGAATCATGGTATTCCAGTTCGAAAGATTTCTTTATTTATGACAAGTAGTAACAATTAGACAAGTTTAAGAAAGTTGCTTTCTCCAGTAGTTAAAAAAGAAAGGAAAATAGTCATTGATAAAAATTGACTTGGGAAATAATGAGAACAGTATGCTTGAAATTTTGATTATGTCCCTGACTATTCTAGTGTGAACTGTTGTCCATTATATTACTCATGAAGTATCCTTACCATTGACCAGCAATGACATACTATTGTCTACTAGTGTCTAGCTAGGGTTACTTGTCATGCATTAGTGTGGCCTATATGTGTCAAGCACACTCAGTATAATTTAATCCTTGAACTAACCAGCATTTTATGTACTTCTGTGGTGCAGTTGTTTCTGTTGGGGAGCATGTAGATGTGATAATAGGAGCTGCTGTAGCTGATGGGAAGGTGACGCCAAAAGTGCAGTCACTAATTAAAATTCTTCTCAAGTATCAGCATACAGAAGATTTCCGTGCAATCATCTTTGTGGAGCGAGTTGTCTCTGCTTTAGTCCTTCCAAAGGTTGTATTGCTATTTGATATTGTTTTCTTACTGATATCATTTCAAGTTCCTTATTGTTTTTTTTTTCTTCCAAGCATGTAGGTCTTTGCTGAGCTTCCATCTCTAGGCTTTATCGAGTGTGCTAGCTTGATTGGCCACAATAATAGTCAGGAAATGCGGAGTAGCCAAATGCAGGACACAATTGCCAAATTCAAGGACGGCCGTGTATATATAAACTTCATGTTTCATGAATTATGAATTGATTGAACACTAAATTCTTAGCAAAAGTTGTCCTGTCATCTAAATAATTCTTGATTTTCTTTGTAGGTGACTTTGTTAGTTGCAACTAGTGTTGCTGAGGAAGGACTTGATATTCGACAGTGCAATGTTGTTATTCGCTTTGACCTTGCAAAAACTGTTTTGGCATATATTCAGTCTAGGGGCCGTGCTAGAAAACCTGGGTCAGATTATATCTTGATGGTGGAAAGGTACTTACATTGGGCAATATCTACACTTTTTCAGGAAAAATGGATGAATTAATTGAATCTTGTTCACTGTTCATTAGGGGAAATCTGTCACATGAAGCATTTTTACGGAATGCCAGAACTGCTAGGCACAGAGAGTTCTATCCTGAGGGAGTAGCTAATATTCTCCAGGTAAGTTCAACTTACCATATGCTTCAATATTATCCAGATTGAAGGTTACTTGTTCTTAGTAGGGTATTACAGAATTCATGCTTTTCTGTTGTGGCATTTCAGGGAGAGTGGATCTTAGCTGGAAAAGATCTTGGCAATGAGGCGAAATTGATTCATGTTTACATGTATTCCGTGAAATGTGTAGACATGGGCTCTTCAAAAGATCCTTTCTTGACTCAAGTTTCAGATTTTGCAGTTCTATTAGGCAATGAGCTGGATGCAGAGGTACTTACTTTCATTTGTACTATTGAGGTGAAAATATATTTATTCTCCCTTACCTGCTTTTAAAACTTCATTTGCTTTTAATAGGTGTTATCGATGTCGATGGATCTATTTGTTGCTCGGACCATGACTACAAAGGCTTCCCTTGTCTTCAGAGGTTCAATTAGTATCACTGAAAGTCAGGTTGGTAGTCGAGTACCGTACTTCAGTTTTATATTGATTTCAAAATGATTTGGTGCTTAAATTTTCAGCTGCTAATCATTTGTCAATCTTCAATTTCTTGTTGTGTGCAGTTGGCATCCCTAAAAAGTTTCCATGTAAGATTGATGAGTATTGTACTGGATGTGGATGTTGAACCTTCCACCACTCCTTGGGATCCTGCAAAGGCTTATTTATTTGTCCCCGTGGTTAGTGATAACTGTGGAGATGCTATGAAAGAAATTGATTGGGATCTGGTTGAAAATATAATTGGTGCGGATGCGTGGAACAATCCCCTTCAAAGAGCTAGGCCTGATGTTTTCCTTGGCACAAATGAACGAACCCTAGGCGGTGACAGAAGGGAGTATGGTTTCGCTAAATTGCGTCATGGCATGGTTCATGGGCAAAAATCCCATCCAACCTATGGTATCAGAGGAGCTGTGGCACAGTTTGATGTCGTTAAAGCTTCTGGACTGATCCCTGATCGGGATGCATTTGAAATGCAAAAGGATGTGGATCTGCCTCAACACAAGTTGATCCAGAAGATGGTCGTGAAGCATGACTAATGGCTTCCACCAAGAGGCCCTTGTCTCTAAATTTAATATTCAAAGCACCCTCCAACGCATCAAAGTCAATGCTCCTAAGAACACTGTCGGGAACATTACATGGCCTTGTTGTGTTCTCTATCTCATCAGCATTAAACTCTACATCAATTCCAACCCATTTCATCAGATGGTTAGCAGCATTTTTCCCACCTTCTACGTAATAAACCCCAATAAGCGCTTCAACAACATCTGCAAGTGTCTTGCTTGACAAGACTCTATAAGAACTCAAGTCGCTCTCCAGCTCGCCATCCTCCAATTCATCATCCTCATATTCATTAATCGGGTCATCTGTTTTTCGTCGATTTACATCCTCTTGGTCAAACAAGGATGATTCTTCATCTTTTGTATATTCATCAAAGACGGGCAACACCCCAGGAGACGCCCATCGAGATGGAGCAAAGCGATCTGCTTGGATATATGATTGAAGTCCTCTTTCCAATGCATGGTGATACAAAACCATGTTACTCACCTTTTGTTGTCTCATCCTAGTAAGCTGACCTTCGTGTTTCTGAGGGACTTAAGAAAAAGAAATCGACTAACAATCCATTTGAGGTACGCATCACCCAGAAGCGCCGCTCTTTCATAGCAAAATGTTTCCTGGCATGAAGCAGCAGTCAATGCTTCCAATATCTGCAGTTGAACGGCAGAAGTCAGAGTCAATCAAAAAGCACGTAAAGCACCCTTTAAAATCAAAACTTGAGATGATCAAACACCTTAGAAGCAGGGACAGGATAATTTATTATCTCCTTAAGTTCAACCGCTAGCAGCATGCTTTCAACCCTTTTCATTATTGAGGGTAATCTTTGAGCTCCACGGACAAGTGATCCAGACAGTGGGTGTACTAATTAAACAAAGCTCAGGAGGGAGAAATACATAGTATGTTTTGTCCAGAGACTCTCCAGATTCACCTTCAAGTTCTACATGAAAAGCTAAATTAGCTACAAGAAAAGGGGAAAAGCAATATTATTGTTTTACGGACGAATATAATGGGAGAAGCATACCTTCCACGTGGTCAAACCGAGGGAACAGGAGATTCTTACAATACGAGACACCACGTCCTTCTATTAGAGGTTGTTTCTTATACATTAACTGAACTCCATACCTATAAGAAAAAATCCAGCAGGCAAATGCACCCTTTATCGTGCAAGAAGAAAGAAGAAAGCTTCTCATCTGTAAGGATTTACAGCTATTGTCACTGGAAAATTTCTGGAACATTCAGTAATGAATCCAAATACTTTCCACGTGACAATAACATAGTATTCCCTTTCACAGATTAAGGTTAGGCAGTGTTCGGCTCAGGAAAATGAAAACAGATATCATTACCCGACAAGGGTATATGAAAGATGTTTTCATTCACAATATCTCTCTGAAAACTGTTTTCTTGGTTAAATAGAAAATTGTTCAGAAAATCTAGAGACCAAACACAGCCTTAGCTTTCCTCTTCCTTCCAGCACGTTTGCTAGGGTGCATTTGTTGCTATCAATTAGTATCAAGAAATTTTTTTTATTAATCTAAAACAGAATGATTGATTCAAAAGAAAAGAAAAAAGTCAGACTATCTGGGATAGGAATGTGTATCATACTTTTGCTTGTAATAATCAGCATATGAGCTGTACTCCAAAGGACCGAGATAACCTTCTTTCCTCGGGAAAGAGTTTTCTGCAGTCATATCATAGCATATTGAATCAACATAAAATCTCTTCCCCGAGTGAGCAGCAGTGACAATTTTCCCGACCAAATCATCGACCTTGGTACAACTATCTGCCATTATCATGAGTAGCCTGCTATCAGCGGTTGGAGTTTGTGGGTGATGCTGTCTTAAATCATCTTATTACAAAACACTTGTTCTTCACATACACAGATCTGCCTTCAGGCAGGTTGACCGATCTTAGAGCTGCTGCTGTTAACAATGAAAATTTTGCACGTGTTGCTGTGAAACATAATCTCCATCTACACCTTCGACATGGACCCAGTGCTCTTGAAAGACAGGTTCGCTAGTTTCTTCCGTATTTTTTTATTTTTTTAAAAGATTATATCATTTTTATTTTAATACTTGGATAGACCCTCCCTGATGCATAGTCTTTTTATTTTATTTTTTATTCTGTTACAGATCCATGACTTTGTGAAGGAAGCTGCAAATGAATTAACAAAGCCTGGGCTCAACTCATTTGGTTTGGGAGATTGTAAAGCTCCTAAAGTTCTTGGTGACATTATTGAATCTATTGCGGGTGCCATTTTTCTAGATAGTGGACGTAATACTGCAGTTGTTTGGAAGGCAAGTCCCAGTCAACATAGCGTACTCAACTTCTTTTTTTTTTTTTTTTTTCATTTTCTTTTTTGCAACAAATTGGATCGAACTGATAGATGAATGGCTGCCCTTTCAATCTTCTATGCTATAGGTGTTTGAACCTCTGCTTCAACCAATGGTCACCCCAGAGACACTACCAATGCATCCGGTCCGTGAGCTGCAAGAAAGATGCCATCAACAGGCTGAAGGCCTTGAATACAAAGCCAGTCGAAGTGGCAATTTGGCTACTGTTGAAGTCTTGATCGATGGTGTCAAGGTGGGAATTGCTCAGAATCCACAAAAGAAGATGGCACAGAAACTGGCTGCCAGGAATGCTCTTGCTGCTTTAAAAGATAAGGAAACAGCTGAAGCAAAGGAGAGGCAGGAGAAGCAGGAGGAAGATAATGGGAAGAAGAAGAAAAATGGTAGCCAAACATTTACCAGGCAAACTTTAAATGATATATGCTTGCGTAAAAACTGGCCTATGCCATTCTACAGGTAAGACATTCTGAACACCTCTAGTTATGGTGTCATTTCTACCTGTAAAGTCCATATAATTTGACGGTTATATATGTTTTTAAATTGGATGATGTTTTCATCTCTAGGTGTGTCAATGAGGGTGGCCCTGCACACGCAAAGAAGTTTACATTTGCTGTACGCGTGAATACTACTGACAGAGGATGGATAGACGAATGTATCGGAGAGCCTATGCCGAGTGTCAAGAAGGCCAAGGACTCGGCAGCAGTTCTTCTATTGAAACTATTGAATAAGTTATACAAGTGATGGTGATGCAGTTGAGTGCATCTATCTTCAGCCTCACTATTTCTCCAAGATCTGCTAGGCCGCTATATGCTCTAGCGTTCATTAGATTGAATGATTGATGTAGCGTTCATACAGATGAATTTTCATGAAACTTCGTCATCATATTCTGTTAAGAAATTTAGATCTTCCTGAAAACAAGGTTGATTGAACACTAACTTCTTGAAAATAGAAACATAGACAGAAAAAAAAATGCAGTGCATTCAAACACTGTAAATTGAAAGGCAAGTGTGACCTTCTGTAGGTTTTGAGAGAACAAACAAAAAAAGGAACAAAAGAATTCTGGTGTGCGTATATATTTCATGAAATTGGCCCTTACTGTAAGTTCATGAATATTAGGCTATTTTGTCAGAAACTTCAAACTTGTATTGGTATTACTCAATCAGATTTGTTTCTTAAAAAAAAAAAATCAATCAGATTCGAAGTAAAACTCTGGTAAACTACTTGATGGGTAACCGATATGCTAGAGGATAATTATTCCTCCCAAGGCTCCAACCAAGGTCAGACTTGGAACCTCCCCTTCTTTGAACTCGTCTGTAACATTGAAGTTATAAGCTCTAACATGATACTTCCTTGAATAACCAGACATCATGAAAACGAAATATCCAATTTAAGCATATATTGTCTTCTGAAAAAATGATGTAAACCAATAGCTTGTAGTATAATTTCCTTTCGCTTAATGATCAACCAAAACAAGAACCAATCATAATCTGAAGAACAAAATGTAAAACTAGGGAGATTCTGCTTCAAATCTTCCTCTGCCATTGGAAAAATGACTTATTGTATATGGTGGGATGTCCGGCTACGTGAGCTTCTATACTCCTCCGGAGAAGTATTAAAAACCTATCTTTTGATTAGGAAAGCGCCACTCGCAATATGTTGACGCTATCCAGCCTGTATATGAATGTTTACCGCCTTAAGGTGTGCAGAATGTACTCGGCATAGAGATCCCTGCACCAGAATATACATGTCAGGAGAGTGGAATATGGTAAGGAGTGCTAGAACATTAGGACACCATGGTTAAACAGCTTGTAGTTTTCAAGAGAGATTTACATGGAGTACTGGATAGCTTCAAGCGCAGCTGTGGCAGGCAAAAAAGCGTTAACTGCGACCTCTTTGTTCTCATTTTTCTTGTCTAGAAATATGTTAAGAAACCCATGGAGGAATGGTATTCATGTAAAATTCCAAAATAGAAATAAAAACAGTAGTATAATGTGCATCAAGTTTAAGCATAAGATTTGAAGGATACAGTCTTCAAAGAAGCGACGAATTTCAGAAAGGCGGTGAGGGGGAAGGTCATTCAGTTCAGTATAATGCGTATACTCTGGATCGTCAGCACAGACTGCAATGATCTTGTCATCTTTCTCACCCTAGATTAAAGGAGAACTCCTCAATTTGTGAAAGTTCATGCACAAAGTATGATAGAAACAAGTGTTTGGGTTTCGTCACCCCCCTTTTCTAGAGAGCTAAGAGATGGTACCTGATCAATCATAGGCATTACTCCAATGGCTCTTGCTCGCAGAAAGCAACCAGGAAGGACAGGTTCCTGTGAAATTCATTAAATTCAATGAGTACTCATGTATCATTTTGCTATTATGAAAGTATGTGATACACTAGTTGGCATGGGGTATCACATGATATATGTAGAGAAACATGTAGCAATGGAAAATGTAGCATTTGGTCTTGGCATTATAGTTCCAACTTGAAGAGTCTAGTTAACAAGAATCTCTAGAATATATGGACATGAAACTTGTATCGAAGAAAGCACCTGCATGAGGACTAGAACATCAAGCGGATCATTGTCTTCACACAAGGTGCGAGGGATGAAGCCATAGTTATGAGGATAGACCACAGATGAGTACAAAATTCGATCAACCTGAGAATTTAACACGACGAACAATCTTAACTCATATACTTATGAAAACAGAACAGGAATCTTAGAATATGGGTTACCCCATTGGTGTCAAACAAGTAACTATTTTCATACCTTGATTAATCCTGTCTTCTTGTCAAGTTCGTATTTGACTTTGCTTCCCTTTGTAATCTCAACAACCTGAAACATTAATTCCGATAAAAAGATCCATGAGTACCTTCCTGAAGGATGGAAGCCTCAGTTTATGCTGGTTGACTTGACAAAAAAGTTACAGTGAGATACATACCACATTGAAAATATGTGGAGCTGTAGGACCTGTAGATAAGAGTTTGCAACATGTTTAGATACTTTCTTCCATTCTATAGTTTGACATGAAGGAAAGGAGATCAAAAGATGATTATTGGTACCAATTTCAAGATCGTGCCAAGGATGTGCAGCAACTGATCTCCTTGACAAAGATGAAAGAATCCTCTCGTTTAACTTGGGAGTTGGTTTTCGTGGTTTTTCATCACCCTCCTCAGACATCTCTAACCATAGGCAGGTAATATCAGTTCAAAGTAAAAAAAAAGAAAAAAAAAGAAAAAAGAAAAAACAGATGCAGGCAAAATCAAACATTCGAAGATGAAATAGATCTGTGTTTATCCTAAAACTATAGATTAAATATCATAGGCTACCATGAATAACAGATATGAACAATAAGCAAACAAAGTACATTCATATAGTTCAATAACCAAACAGATGATGGTTATTGTAGCACTGCCAAATTTGCCAATCTAATTATTGTAATTCAAAAACAAAGATCAAGATTTGAGATGGTACATGTAAATGGTTGATAAGGAAGACTATGATTACAGATGAATATGCCCAAATTTAAATCCCTTATACCAATACAAGGTAGTAAGCTAGTGATATTGATTATTGAAGACATTTCATTTCCATTTATGACTGGTATTCATACCTTCCTATATATAAATCCAAACAAGCCTATGTAAATCATATGCCAACAACCCAGAAAAGACAACATCGTCATTAACAAGATTCACTGATTCACATATGGAAAACGTGAATCAAAACATGTACCCTAAAACTAAAGACTCAAACTTTTGAAAAAGAACAACAAAAAGTTTGGAACTTTGACACAAAATGAGTTAAAGCACACGAACCTTGGGGTTGTTTTGGAGCCTGCTTGGTTGCTGAGAACTTGGAGCTGGGATTAAAAAGGGAAAATGGAGGAGTTACATAAAATTTATACTAGGTGAGAAGTGAAAGGGGAGAGACAGGGGGCTGGGATTGGTCAAAACTTGGGAGGCATCGCCACGTGTCAGCCTGAGAGAGAAGGTAGCTCTGCATAGGAAACCACCCCCCTTGAAAAGATGGTATTTTTTATAGGAAAAACCAGTGTGTAGATGTGGATCTAACGTGGTATTGACAATTCAGATTGAGTCATTGTAAAAAAAAAGAAAAAAAAGGTCTCCATCGATCAATTATAACTAAACCACTACTATTGCACCATTTGTGTCTGATTCTGATGCATATGGATTTTGCCTGACATGTCTCAATCCCACTGTTTTTTTAAAAGATTTCAATCAAAAGGGTTTGATATATTCAAAGTATCAATACATTAATGTGTCAGTATATCATATGCAGATCTGATCTTCTTAGTGGTTCACCAGTTTCATAAACTAGACTGAGATTACTAGCTTCATCTTAAGCCAAGTGAAACCGGTTGTGTAAAAATGTATAAAACTACTGGTAGATAGAAAGCAATCCAGAACTAGTGTTGTTTTAATTTAGTTTAATTAGTTGGTTAATCGGTTTTGTCACAAGTTATTGACATATGTGCGCTTTTCGTATTAGACATTATTGACTCATTCCTTAACAACTACGATCCGTTTTTGATGTGTCTATGTTGCATAATGCATATAGGATCGATGCTCGGGTCTTTTGTTGCAGCTTATATCCTGAGATTGAGTGTCCAAGGGACTCAATAGCTAGTAGGTTCTTCTCGTAGAACTTTCAATTTCAATGTAATTTTAACCTCCAACTCTAGTTTGGATAAAATATGAGAGGAAGAATATCATTCCTCTTGATCTTATTTTTGATACTGAGATACTGTTGGAAGCAAGTAAAACTAAGGCATGTTGATGTAAATCTTATACTGAACAGCCTGCATTGACCACCATCCATTCCTTGGTATTACTTACTTCCAACAAGTTGACATATTTTAGCTTCAGATGCTGATTTTGCATGTTTGCTGAAGTATTTAAAATGTTGTTCAATTTAACATGCAGTAGTAGAAAATACAAGCAGTTTTATGTATAGCACCATCAACATTATATGTTTCCACTATGTTGTTAAACATGATTTAGCCATTCTAAATCAGCACTTTATTATTTAGTTATTTGTCTTACTTTGCTCTTTTGTGTTGGTTTATTGTTAAATCTGTTCTGAATATACAAGCATTGGAAGTTTCTAACTCTTTGAAAGAAGTCATCATGTTCATATGCAACCGGACATTTTCCATGCTTAACTCTATTGTATGTAATTGTAAACAGATAAAGAAAAAACTAAAAGAGTTTATAATTGTTCTCAATAAACTTCTGTATTGCTATAAGTAGCAAGATTCTGGATAATAACACAATCCAGTTTAAACATCTGATGTCACCAACATTTTCTAGTACTCATTTTACTTGATCAACCAAACAAGTATAAACCAAACTCTAAAGCACAAAAAAGCTAGTAAAACTTGAACTTCTGTGAGGACTCTTCCGCAATCATCATCGATGCAATGACTTATTGTAATGGGTGGAGTATTGTAGCCTATATATATGTTTACCGCCTTAAGGTGAGCATTATGTACTCGGCATAGAGATCCCTGCACCGGAAAATACAAGTTGATCAGAAGAGTGTAATATGGTGCTCTATCAACCAGTTAAGGGGAGTCAAGAACTTGTTGTGCTGTAATATAGACTTGCATCGAGTACTGAATAGCCTCCGCGGCAGTTGAGCAAGGCAAAAACTCGTCCACTGCAACTTCTTTGTGTTCATTCTTCTTGTCTATGCAATATGTTAAGAAAAACTATGCATTGTTCCTTGTATTGTATATAAGCCTCAAAAAAGTGTCCAACAACATAATATTGTAAGGGATACAGTCTTCAAAGAAGCGACGAATCTCAGTGAGGCGATGAGGAGGAAGCTCCCCAATGTCATTGTAATGATTATAGGCTGGATCATCAGCACATACTGCGATAATCTTATCATCTTTCTCTCCCTGGATTACAGAGCACAAATCCATAGTTAGAGAATCAAATGTCAGAAATTTCAAAGACATACAGTAGTGAATATAAGTTAAACACATTTTATAGAATCAATATATCACAACTAGTGATAGACAGATCAAACTTCACTTGATTTGTTCTAGGAAGAGCAGTACCTGGTCAATCATGGGCATTAATCCGATGGCTTTGGCACGCAGAAATGAACCCGGGATAACAGGTTCCTGTTTAATCCATTGATTTATTCAAGTACTTATCTCATATAGATTTGGAATGTCAACTATTGGTTTGATGGAAACTATATATAGCATTTGATGCTGCAAATGTTATACTTAGACCAAAGAATTAAAACCAGCATATATATGGTGATATGAGAATCAGAGAAATCACCTGCATGAGAACTAAAACATCCAGTGGATCATTGTCTTCACACAAGGTGCGAGGGATGAAACCATAGTTATGAGGATAGACCACAGACGAGTACAAAATCCTATCAACCTGAGGGTTTATCAATGAATCGTAAGATTTCAGCCTACAACTATGAGCTTTGATCTCAGGAATCTATGAATTATTTTGACACCTTAATTAGTCCTGTTTTCTTGTCAAGTTCATATTTGACTTTGCTTCCTTGTGATATCTCAACAACCTGAACAATTCCAACAAGTATATGATAAGGAACTTCTTATGCTAATGTGTTTTTTAAAAATCAAGGCCACATTTTATCAGTTCCATCTAGTGACAAGTTTTGGCTCAATATTGAACCGGTTACTTGATGAAGTTGGAGTGAATAATACATACAACATTGAAAATCTGGGGAGCTGATGGCCCTGCACACAAGATTTGACAAAATGATTAGTTTCTTACTGTCTACATGGAGATTGGGACAAGTACAAAAGCTAAAATGTGAGATCAAAGAATAGGCTAGGTACCAATTTCAAGATCATGCCAAGGATGTGCAGCTACTGATTTCCTTGACAAAGATGAAAGAATCCTCTCATTTAATTTCGGAGTTGGCTTTTTTTCTTCAGTCATCTATATAAATGTAGGCAGGTTATAGTTAAAAGTGAGAAAACGCAAATGCCAGATGCATCATAGCAAAACATTCAAACCAGAAATAGAATACTTGAGGACTCCATTATTAGCAAAAACTTGCAAGAATGTGATGAAAAATAGCAATTCGTACAATCTGGTATGACACTCCAATCTGCTAATTAGTTACATATATAGCTACTGATGTTCAACATGTATACTTCCTCTTATTGTGGTTAAAAGGTTTCGGACAAAAAAGTTCGAAAACTAGTTAGACAACCGCTAGACCTCAAAAACTTGAAAGATAAAAATACAAGAGTCGATTTCATCATACGCACCTTGATGGCTAGAACTGTCTGGGATTTGAAATAGGAACTTGAAACGAAGAAGAATAAGTGCCAAGGGTTGCACTATTTGGATGAACATATTTATAGTATGTAAAAAAGGAAAGAAACTGAGAGAAAAGAGGAAGTTGGTCAAAAACTTTGAGGCATTGCCATATGTCTGCATTGGAGAGAAGGTAGCTTCAGAACCCACCTGTTACGTTGCGCCTTTGAATTTGGTGATGATCTATTTGAAATATTTTGGAAATGATTAACTTTTTTTTTTTATAATCTTAAATAGGTAAAAATTGATCGAGTCTTGCTATGTATATGAAAAGAAACCTTTTGGTTTCTGGAATTTATTTTTCTTCTTCTTGTTAAAGAGCGACAAGCGTGGCCCGTGGATCACATTGTACCAATACTGTCCCATTAACCACTTTTAAGGTGTTGAGTTTTAATCACAAAAGTCTCGGTACAATTGGATAAGATCCATATATTTATAAGTTATATTTTATTTGTCACTTTTCTGATGTAGAATCTATTCCTCTTCAATACTTCTAACACTTTTGTATTTTAGATATATTTGAAGTGAGCCAAATAGGTATATGGAAGTGCAACATGTTAAAAGGCAACACTAATAAAAAAAAAATCACATCAGCTAACCAGCAATGCAAATTTTGAAGATTTGGTCTGTTTGAATTCACTTCATCTAGTATACAACACAGGGAAGTAGCAAGATTTAAGAATGTGCATCCCAACATTAACACACACAAAGAGGGAATGTAATAATACCAATTAGAAAACATATATCAATGCTTAGGCATATATGCTGAATCAGGAGACATTGATATCATCTGAAGGAGGCTGGAGTTCGAAAACGTTTCCTCAAGTGCAGGCCCTCTCTTGCTACCTCCATCACTGCTCTCTCTTCTGATATGTACTAATTCCTTGGCAACATCATACATTCCTAGCTTTCCATCTCCACCAAACAACAAACACCTCATTGCGAGGTCTGCAACTGTTTCTATTTGCTCACGGCGATAGGAAGGTTGTTCATGATAGTAAAGAAGTGGATCCACAATCTCTTCTAGCTTGCCACCTCTTATCTTTTGCAGGGCAATTGGCAAGTCCAAGCAGTTTGAGCCTGCAATCATCTCAAGAAGCACCACACCTAAAGCATAAACATCAGTTCTTTGAACACGCGAACCTTCTTCATGACTCGAAACCAGTAGTCCAAAACCAGAGAGTTTACTAGAAAAGTCATCATCAATAAAGATATAGCCGGACTTGAGATCACAGTGGAAAATGGGAGGAGAAATCTCGTACTGCAAAAAGGCAAGGACACTCGCTGTTTCAGCAGCAATGCTTAACCTCTTGTACCAGTCAAGAGCAACATGTTGTCCTCCTGTTTGGTGTAAATGATCCTCAAGTGTACCGTTTGCAGGATATTCATACACCAAAAGTGGAGTGTAGGCCAAATCAATACAGCAGCCAAGAAACCGGACTATATTCCGATGTAGAATAGCAGAAAAAGTCTCAATTTGTGAAAGGACTTGAATCAAGTCTTTTTCATGCTCACAATCTACCTTGTGCACAGCAATGTGGGATCCATCCCCGAGAACCCCAGCATAAATTGTGCCATTATTTCCACTTACAAGCTTATGATCATCGTCAAATGCTTTGGTAGCTTCCTCTAGCTCATGGTAAGTGAATAGCTGAGTCTTGCTAGCTTTTCGGAATGATATGGTGCTGTGGAATTGAACTTTCTGAGCTGGATCAAACGTTCCCGGTTTAACAGGCCTTTTGAGTAGATACAGAAGTGCAATCAATGAGGCTATGATGAAGAGGGGAGCAAGAACTCCTGCAATTCCATATGGCATCATACTCATAATTCATTTATAACAAATTGAAGCTGAGATGAATTTGCACCTTCAATTAGTCTCTGCCAAAACTTCTTCTACTATGTGATTAGCTTGTCGGAAACACAATGCATATGAAGATTTTTGGGACTTACCTGCTATAACTGCAAGTCTCTTGCTACTATGCCCTTTCTTGAAGCAATCGTCGCCGTATGCTTCCCTTCTGTCTTTGATGCAGGCTGTAAAAGGCATGTCAGTAAATTTGTAAGTCAAAGAGCACAACTTTTCTGTGTTTGTATGTGTGACTATCCCTCAACACTGGATGAACATGCATAATACTTGTTTGATTAATAAGTCTGATACATATTACACTGTACTTCAACCATTTCTTTACTTGAAGTTCTAGAGACTTAAATCTAATTCAAAAGTAATTAAAGCATATCAAACTGCTTTAGGCATGGGCCAGATATCTAATATTCCTAGTTCTACTCATTGCCATATCAATCATTTCATATCATTGCACTATAATAATTCCGCAGAAAGAGGAAGTGAACCTAATTTCTCATAATTTCTAAACCACATAGAATTGCCTTCATCGTGATGTTGGTAGTGACAGTCTTTCATAACAAGTTAAATCTATTTTCTGCAATATTCAGTACTAGATGTTCAAAATCAGAAATGGGCATTCAAGAGCAACCATAACAGAGTGAACATGCTTAAATTGATTTATTGATAAGTACTTACATATGGTGCATCCTTCCCCAGTTGCAAACCCATCACCAATGAACCCATCTTGACAAGCACACCTCACCCCTGCTTGAATTGATGTGGCATTGATGATGTAACCATTAATAGCACAAACCCCCTTGGATGAGTTTCTTGGCACAGCCCATTCCAACTTTACCCCTCTCTTCCCCAAGTTGGACCCTCTCTGAACAACCCAACTTGAGAAGCCCCTGCACCCAAATTTGGAAAACACTGAGAACTTGTCACCAAGATGCCACAGGCTGTGATCAGAAAGAGGGTAGCAGCAAGCAGGAGAGCCATGGCTTTCACTGCCATCACAGTCAGGCAAGTCAATGGTTTCACATTCTGTTTTGCACAGAGAAGAGTCCTCACAATCATAGAGGCCTATGACATTGTCAGCAGAGAGGCCAAAGTGGTCGTTTCCCAAGAAGTCAAACGAGTTCAAGTCATTGTACTGGCGGCAGTGAGGAGAGGAGCCTGGGAAGTCCACTAGCAAACCATCAGAGAATAGTTCGAGGATGCGGTAGCTTTCAGAGCCAATGTTGAGGAAAAGGGAAGTTGAGTTGAGGCAAGAGAGATGGAAAACATCATCAGAGAGTGAAGAACATGATTTGTTCAAGTGAAATGGGAAGGGGATTTGAAGGTCTCCACATTTTTCATGGCACAAATTTGGTTGTGGTAGCTGGTGTTGTTCCTGGAGAGAGTGAGAAATGGAGAGGCTAAGGAGAAGAAAGGAAGCTAGAGATGATAGACGTAACATTGTCAGGGAAAGTGCTGACTTCAGAGAATATTTGCAGGGAAACTTTTAAGGTACTAAAGAAGAAGAAAAGAGCAGTTCAGGTTGTTATGGGTCTGTTTTCTGTATGTGTAAATATATGAGAGAGAGAGAGAGAGATTGTACGTACGTGCATTTTATACGTACACATATAGTGTAGCAGAGAGCCTTAAATCAATATCATTATATTTTGTCTCCTACAATCAAACCTCACAATCCTCTCATCAAGCATGATTCTCCCAAACTCTCTTCATCCTAAATCCCTGATTAGAATCATTTGTGTTCAATACCAATATCAATTGTGATTAATTGTATTTGTTGTATTCCTTATCTAGAATGTCAAGGATAGTCTATATATATTAGAACAGGTTGCATGTAAACATTTTGAATCAAGGGAAGTACTTTTCTACATATTTGTTGATAGTTGAAGTATTAGTAAACTAATTTAACAATGTATGCTGGCTGCTCTGTCATTATAACTCATCATCCAAGTAGATACTAGATAGTAGAGAGTCCGAAATTAACATTTGTTCATCAAACAAAGTTTATAATATCATTTTAACGTACAAATCTCCGCACGTATCTAAAAATGGTTCAATAAATAATAAGTTTCGAGTCTGTACTTGGATACAAGAAATTGTATATCAGTATATGCATAGTATGTAGCTATATGCATAGTATATAGCTACCTTAATGTAATGGGATATATAAGTATATAACTTGCTACAGCTATCTAGCTTGGAGTTTGAGAAAGAGGAGACGATTGGTCTGGAGAATGGGTTACAGTCGGTACCATATCACCATGTATTCATATATGGAATGCTGTGCACTTTGTGAGCGTGGCCATTGTGGGAGGTTTTCGATTCAAGTTCAAAAGCTCTCTCGTACATCAGATTTTGATATCTATATTTTGCATGGCCTTCGAGATTTGGTATTTTAATGCATCAACGTACAATTAAACTATGTTGTTTGAGAATTACGGAATGTCAGATCTGTACTATACTATATATATGTTATATAACACTAGTATATATAATCTTTGCTACTAATCCAACCATAATCTAAGCAGGAAAATTAGTTTCATACAGAGAGTTGTGTATTGTAAAATCTCTCCAGCCCCAATGCCACGCATGGTGGGTATTCATGTAGAGCCGCGTTTGTTGTAACAAGGCTTCGACATGTGTAATTTTTTTTCGTCAAGATGCTTCGACATGTGTTAACTCGCAGAGTTTGAGTTTGCTTCTTGCTTTACTTGTATGCCTGGAATTTGATATAGAAATTGGGAGAAATGAGAAACATTAAGTTTTGGGGTTAGCATTCTTCTTGGTAATTGATGTGAGCTCACTGTGTATTGGGAACTTGGAGATGCCAAGTTTGGCCAGGGTTACGTGTCGGTCAATTGATGGGGAATTACTTGTGCCCTAGTTTTATCTCCATACTGTTGACATTTGGGTTTAGGAAGATAGGAATTTTAGGACTCGGGAATGAATGATTCATTGATCTGGTCTGAAATATTTCAAAGAGAAAAGGTCCCTAACTTACTTGTCAAGTAAAGATTATGTAGATCAAGTGATCAACTATAGGGTGTCACTACCAGAAAATAGTTCTTGGCCGACGAAAAAAAATCGTCGCCCTGTTTAAAAATTTCGTCGCCTAAGTACTTAGGCGACGACATGTCGTCGCCAGAAGTCCGTCGGTGAAGAACTTGGGCGACGAAATATAATTCCGTCGTCGCCTAAGAGTAATTCTTAGGCGACGATACTAATTTCGTCGCCTAAAATATACCTCTCGTCGCCCAAAAATATTCGTCGCCCAAGATTTAACACCTTGGCCGACGAAATTTTTTTTCGTCGCTTAAAATCTTCTGACCTTGAGCGACGAAAATTACTGTTTCGTCGCCTAAGATCACTACATCTTAGGCGACGATATTATTTTTCGTCGGCCAAGGTGTTAAATCTTGGGCGACGATTTATAGATTTCGTCGCCTAAGATATATTTAAATTTTTTTAAAAAAAATAATTAAATAATTATTTTAAATATATAAATAATGTTTTTTTAATTTTTGTCATTATTTTTTTTTTCGGCATTTCTTTAAAGTTTTCTAATACTAAAATTTAATTAAAAATAACACAAATTTATAAATTTATAAATAATTTATTACAAAAATTCTGCCTATGGATCGAGAAACCCAAAATCTAACTCATCATTCCCGTTCGGAGGGTCCTGAGGCGGCGGCTGGTCAGGCTGAGGAGGCTGCTGCTGAGGCTGGGGCCACTGAGGATGCCACTGAGGTAATGGTATAGGCGTAGGCATGGGCGGAAACGGCTGTCCGGCCGCAAGTGCAGACATGCAGGCAGTCATCCACTGTCCCATAGCCGCCTGGTTGGCATTGGTGACTTCATTCACCCGCTCCATATGCGCAGCATTAGAAGCCGCATATGATTCCGCCATCGCCGCCATCTCCCTCGCTCTTTGGGCTTCCAGCTCAGACTCTCTCGCTCTTTGGGCTTCCAGCTCAGACTGTAGGCTTGCGAACTGATCCTGTAGCCGAGTGGTCTGGCTGTTGCTGCTTGAGGCTCCGGCGGCTCCCTTGCGCTGAAATCCTGGCGTCGTCTTCAGGATCCCCTTTCCAGCGTCTCCCATACCCCGGCAGTAGTAGGTGTTGGAGCGCTGCGCGAAGGCAGTGGCCATAATCCGCGCCCCAACGGTAGGATCTGAAGTGTCGATCCTGGACATGGCCTCTGACATGTCATCCTCTGCCGTGCCCGGCCATGTGTCGTTCACCATGCCTCTGATGACCTCTTGCTCCGCCTCCCTCACCCTCGCCTAAATGGATATATTATAAAAATATATTAATATACATTTAATAAAATGTAATTAAAATTAAAAATTAGTAAATATAAGGAACTTACAAGATCCTCCTCAGAATGAGGATATGCCCTCTGAAAGGTCCCCACATAGGGGTTCTCCTCTGGCCGCTCTCGCCGCACGTCGTCCATGATGGCCGAAAACGGCCTCGAACCGGCACGATGGTTGGTTGTGTTCTGTTGCCGGTTCTCAGCGTTCACCCGGGCGAGGTGCTTTTTAAAAAAAAAATTATCGTTAGTAAATATTAATAAACATACAATTATAATTAATTCACTAATTAAATATTCAAATTTGTTTACGAATTACCTGTTTATGAGGGTCGTTGAACTGCGTGACAAGAAGCCACCGCCACTCGTACTCCCGATACTCGAACTCCTTCGGGGTACCCGAACGGTCGCTCCCGTACTTCTTCCAGTGTTCCCGGAGGTCGTGCTTCCACTCCTTGAACCTACATATACAAAAAAAATATTAATAATTTTATTAAAAAAATAAAATTTAATAAATTATTAAATAGCTAGAGGTACCTCTCCCTATGGGTCTTGTCCGCCCAGTCACGTCCCTCCTCGGGAACCACAAACCATTGCTGCATTACCACTTGTTAGTATTTTTTTCGATAATGAAATAATTTATTAGTTAAAAAAATAGTTAAAAAAAAGGTAATTTATTGAGTAAACTCACCGACATCGACTGATGGAGCATCTCCTTCACTCCATCAGGAACCTGGCTCCAGACTCCCCACAACATAGGAAGTCTGGAGCGGATGGTGCCTCCCGCGGCGCGCGTGTACCGGTTTCCCAACGCGGCGTCCACCGGTTTCCCGTTGGAAAACGGGATGGCGATCCGTCCAGCGGACTCGACCGCCCTATCGAGTCCCTTGTTGCTGACGGTGCCTCTCCTGTTCCGCCTTCTCGTTCCGGCGGCTGTGACATTGTGAATCAAATTTAATATTAATAATACATTTTTACAAAAAAAAAATGTAAATCGAAAAAAAAGTAATAATAAATTACCGATCGACGAGGCTGAGCCGACGGATTCGTCTATGTCCGCCTGCTCGGAAACCCTCACGGGATGAAGAGGCGTGGGAAACTCCCGGTAGATATAGGCCTCGTGCGGTGCCACATGCGGGAGCTGCTCCCGAATCGGTCGACCCTCCTCATCGACGCGAGGTATCGCCGGTATCGTCGGAGGAAGGAAGAGGCCGGACGGCACCATAGGGACCCCGGATGACCCGCCATCACCGTCGGTCGGGGACGACTGTGTGGGGGCGTCGCTGCGGGATCGCGACCGGCGAAGTATGGGTGGATGACGTACTCCAGTCGCTGCGGGACCCGACTGCCCAGCAGAACCCGAGCCGCTCGCGCCACCCATCAGTTGCGCATGTCGGGCCGTCAACTGCCAGGGAAACCCGATCGACGGTGATTCCGACGGGTTGTTTGAGGTACCGTCCGAGCCTTCTTGTCCAGAAGTTCTTCTCTTGGCCATCCTGTTTAAAATAACCATAAATTTATTAAAAATATTTTACCGTCTTAAAATAACCATAAATTTATTAAAAATATTTTATCGTCTTATAATAATTTAATAATTATTATAGGATTTATTATTTTTTTTTATTCACATAACAAATTATTTACATTAATAAGGGCTTATTATATCACAAAAATTAATTTACGAATATTTACATCAAACCCTAAAAATAATCCATTATTTCTTACAAACCCTAAACCCTAAATAAACCCTAAACCGTAAACCCTAAACCCTAAATAAACCCTAAATTATTTAATCATTTACAATCCTAAACCCTATACCCTAAACCGTAAACCCTAAACCGTACATCACAATTTACAATTATCACAACAACAAACATTTACAATTATCACAACAACAACAATTTACAATTATCACAACAACAACAATTTACAATTTACAATTATCACAACAACAACAACAACAACAATTTACAATTATTACAACAACAAAAACAATTAAAACCAATTTAGGGTTTTAGGGTTATACCTTAAATTGTGGGTCGACGTCGGGGTCGGGGTTCCGAATTGGGGTCGGGGTCGGGGTCGGAGAGAGGGAGAGAGAGAGGGCAGAGAGAGGATTTTCGGAGAGAGAGAGAGAGAATATGCTTGGCGGCTGAAGAAATGGTTAGGGTTTCCGAATTTTTGCCTTTTATACTGGCGTTCTTGGGCGACGATTCTGTAAAAATCGTCGGCCTGTTTTGTAAAAATCGTCGGCCAAGAGACTCTTGGCCGACGATTTTTGAAATCGTCGCCCTGTTTTTTTAAAAATCGTCGGCCAAGATAGTATATTTGGGCGACGACATTCTTCACTATAAATATCGTCGCCCAAGATGAAGAAAATCGTCGGCCAAGATGTTATACTTGGGCAACGACATTCTTCATTATAAATTTCGTCGCCCAAGATGAAGAAAATCGTCGGCCAAGAGTTCTATCATAAAATTCAGACTATTTGACCATCCAAATCACGTAATCTGGCCGGACCTTCAACTGAGAATAGTTTCCAATCCACGAGACTCTTACGGGGCTATAAAAATTTGGTAAAAAATAAATAACCGGGATAGGGCTACCACTAGGCAGAAATAAATGTGTTTCGTGCGACCGGAACAACCGGCACCGAAAATTTACCGGAATATCTTCATTTTTCACGGGTTGACGTATTTCACCGTTCCGGTCATATCTTATTTCACGACTTTTTTGCGTTTGAGGCCTCTACGTATACGTTGTCTTCAAAACGACACTTAAACTAAACACTTATATAAAAAAGTTATACAACATTAGTACATATAACGTGAGTTTATTGATCGGAGAAGAGGAACTGAAACCCGACCGTCAGATTTGACCAGCATAAAGAATTACGTAGGTGGAAAAAAATTCAGCTCCATCTGACAAAGATAAGGGCTCGATCCGTCCGGTCAATCGGCGCGGTCAAACCCCTAAACGGACGGAAACGGCTATTCGACCCTCCAAATCACGTAATCTGGCCGGACCTTCAACTGAGAATAGTTTCCAATCGACGAGACTCTTACGGGGCTATAAAAATTTGGTAATAAATAAATACCCGGGATATTTATTTTAATTATTCAAATGAAATTTAAATGTGTTTTATTTTATTTTAATTATTCGGATCAATCTTGGCCGACGAAATTGGGTTAATTCGTCGGCCAAGATGATACTTGGGCGACGATATTCGTTAAAATCGTCGCCCAAGAGTGAAAATAAAAATTTCTTATAATGAAATTTAAATGTGTTTTATTTTATTTTAATTATTCGGATTACTCTTGGCCGACGAAACTAGGCTAATTCGTCGGCCAAGATGATACTTGGGCGACGATATTCGTTAAAATCGTCGCCCAAGAGTGAAAATAAAAATTTCTTATAATGAAATTTAAATGTGTTTTATTTTATTTTAATTATTCGGATTAATCTTGGCCGACGAAACTAGGCTAATTCGTCGGCCAAGATGATACTTGGGCGACGATATTCGTTAAAATCGTCGCCCAAGAGTGAAAATAAAAATTTCTTTACAATGAAATTTAAATGTGCTTTGGATTATCTTAGTACAAACATATTCTTTTAGTATACAAACAATTACAAAGCTAAGGCTCAATTATAACGTCGCTAAGGCTCGTAATCTGAGTCATCCGATGAGTCTTCTTCGGTATCGAAATTAATATCTGGTAATCTATGCCTTAATTCGTCGTCAGAGTCGTCGTCTGTTTCTTCATTTGGATCAACATCAATAAAGGTTGAATCTTCGTCACGAATTCTGATCACTCGACCATGTTTAACATTATTTTGACGAATAGTAGCTACATCATGAATACCTACTGCGTTCGGCTCCTGATACGCATCAGCCTCTGGCCCTGGAATGGTCACTCCAAGTGTAGCCGCCCGGTAAATGTTTCGAGGATGCACAATGTTCGCTATTTTCCACGCGTCACCTTTTGCAAGGTCATCAAGATAAAACACTTGTTTTACCGATGTCGCAAAAACAAACGGGTCATCTTCGTAGGCGCTTGTAGCAGTGTTGACCGATAAATTGCCATACTGATCCATCTTCATGCTCTGTGCGCCTGTATCAAACCATCTACACTTGAACAGATGCACTTTCATGCCTTCCGCATAAACTAGTTCGACCACTGAATGGAGAACACCGTAATAGTCAAGGCCATGACCTTTCGCCATCACCCCAGAATTCTGTGTTCTTCGTCTGCTGTCTCTCTCTTCAGATACAAATTTGACGCCATTCACTGTGCAGGTGGGATAAACTCTAGCCCGTTGCGGTTGCATCGCAAGAAGTAATAGTTCGTGCGACCAGTTTGGATTATCATCAGATTTAATCATGTCCATCTGTAACGGATATTTAAACTGTAAATATCCGAAAATATATGCAATAGAAAATAATTAGATATATATATATATATATATATATATATATAACAGGGAAGATTAAATTACGTACCCAGGTGCGAAAATAATTTGCGAACGTCATGTTGTGGTACTCGAGATCACCATCAACTTCCGGAAAATTTAGGTGCAACTCTTTCCAATATTTAACTTCTTCACAATTGATTAGTACCCACCAATGCGCTATGGCTATCTCTTCATCCGACAATGCATACTCGGCGGACAGTCGTGCTCCACCAACTTCGACATCACTGGAAACTATAGAGAGATTGAACCGCGGCGCATGTTCCTCCATGGCTTGCGGAGCTCCCAACGACGCTCCTAAATACAACTTCATGTAGGTGACGCATTCATGCGCAATATATGCTTCAGCTATACATCCTTCAGGCGCGGATTTATTAGTGACATAATCTTTGTACTCACCAAGTTGTCTGTAAATATAAGATTGCAAACTATACGTTACAATTATTGAACATGTACGTACATATATGTATTCTGGAGATGTAAGTGAATAAAACATACCTTTCCATGGGATACATCCAAGTGAAGTGTACTGGACCGGTAAGCAACAATTGCTGGGGAAGATGGATCATCAGGTGAGGCATGATATCGAAAAAATTTGGCGGAAAGATCCTCTCGAATTTACACATGATGTATATGATGTCTGCCTGCATTTCCCGGAGATCCGATTTTCTCACTTCCCTTGTGCACAACTTCATGAAGAATCTTGACAGCGCTACTAACGGCTCCACAACCTGGCCAACCACACATCACAAATTTAATATAAAATCCATTTACGACAGGTTAACCGTAATTTTAACCACAAATTTACCTGACGGTGAAGGAACGGTCGAATGAAAACAGGGAAGAGACGTTGTAGCAGAATATGACAGTCATGACTCTTCAAGCCGTATATCTTATTCTCCCGCAAGTTCACACACCGGGCTATATTTCCTGCAACGCCTGAGGGATACGTCACACAACTCATCCACCTGAAGATCTGGGTCTTCTGATCAGGCTTCACGGTGTAAGGAGCCCAAGGCATCTTTTTCTTCCCCTCTTTCAGCCAAAGATGTTTTCTGATTCCCATTTTCTTAAGATCAACGCGTGCCTTAGGACCGTCTTTCGTCTTCCCCTCCAAGTTGAGCACTGTACCTACCACACTGTCGCAGACATTCTTCTCTATGTGCATCACATCTAGGTAGTGCCTGATCAACAGCGTACTCCAGTACGGGAGTTCCCAAAATATGCTCTTATGTGTCCAGAATTTGTACCTGTCTGGTCTTTCAGGTATTCTGGCCACAATATCGGGATGATTGCTGAGCTGCCCAAAATCATACTCATCCAGCACTGCTAAAATCTCTTCCCCCGACCATCTATACGGCTCCACACCTCTCTCTTCGGTCCCATCAAATGCCCCGGTATCTATCCGCCAGGGGTGATCATGTGGTAGGTAAGCACGGTGACCCATCCGGACTATCTTGTTGCAATGATTGCTGCACCCCTGGGAGCTAAGGCACTCAGGACAAGCCTTGTATCCCCTAACAACGTTGCCGGACAACATCCCACGTGCAGGAAAATCACTGATGGTACCAACAATCGTGGCATGCATCTGGAACATCTCCTTTTTGTGGGAGTCATAAGTGGGATGACCAACCTCCCAAAGCAATTTACACTCTTCAATCAGCGGTCTCATATACACATCGAGACACTTCCCTGGATAACAACAACAACCACAACAAATTCAGATAACGACTATATATGACCAACAATATAGAACAAAAACAATAAATGGAGAGGTGTTGAACCAACAACAATATATACAATATGAAGGGAAAGTAGATACCTGGATAACCGGGCCCCGGAATCAACAAGGTCAACATGTTGTATTCCTTCTTCATGCACATCCATGGAGGAAGGTTGTAAGGCACCAAAATGACCGGCCATATACTGTACGAAAGACTCATGGTCCCAAAAGGGTTGAACCCGTCGGATGACAGCCCGAGCCTCACATTCCTCACCTCTGAAGCAAAATGAGGAAACTCCCTGTCTATATGCTTCCACGCCTCCCCGTCAGCAGGGTGTACCATGAGGTCTTCGTCATGCACCTCCCTCACAGCGTGCCATCTCATAGCTTCGGCCGTCTTTGAAGACATATACAACCGCTCCAGCCTATCCCTCAACGGGAAATAGCGAAGTACCTTAACAGGTTTCCTGTTGCCTGCGGGAGTGAGCTTATACCTGTCGGTCCCACATACCGGACAACGATGAAGGCCTTCAAGGTCATTACCGTCTGCATCTTTACCCCAGAATAGAACGCAGTCATATCTGCATGCATGGATCTTGATGTAGGAAAGCCCGAGATCTCTCAAGATACGACGGACCTTATGATGCGTGGTGGGATGACGATGACCGTCGGGCAGGAGCGAAGCAGCGTACTGTAGATACCTATCAACAGCCGTCACGGTCGATTTTGTGTCAACCTTGATATGCATCACCTCCATCACACACTGAAGAACGGTCTTCTCATGACCTGGGCACAGAGGGGTCTGTTGGAAAGCAATAAGTCTGTTGTACTTGGCTATACCGGCAGTGTTGACACCTCTAGGGACGGCCTGCATCGGCGCCTGAGGAATGTGCTGTCGTTCAGGGCTTCTTCCAGTGTCATGAGGAAACATGTCGTTGATGAAGGTCGTTGTTGGATCGTTGGATGTACTGCCCGTCTCATCAAACTGTCCATGATCATGCGGGCGTGATGAGGTTTCACCGTGATATATCCAACATGTGTAACGTTCCCAGAATCCGTTACTCTTCAGGTGGTCCCATACTGTCCCCAACGGAAATCGATGCATATCACTGCGACACTTACACATCTTGCACGGGCAATAGAACATGCCACTCCCGTCAGCATTGGCCTGCGCATATTGCATAAAATCCCAAACTCCTTCAGCATATTTTCTGTGATATCTTGGAAGAGAAATCCAACTCTTATCCATATCCTGAAAATAACACATATATATATCAATATTTAATGAACATATCTTTTATATATATATATATATATTAATGTAATACAACATACTAATTATTAATTATATATATCTAGTTCGAGCGGATTCCGTGGTTTCAGAAGGCAAGTGTCAATGTCACGGAGGGCGAACCCCCTACAGGAACCAGGCAGGACTCGTTTGTGATCACGGAGGCGAACCCCTATCGACCCCTTCACCGAGAAGAGTGGTCAGTTAGTGATCTTGAGATCCAGTTAAACAAACCTGTGAACCATATCTATGACAGAACGGCCCCTTACTCAGCTTGGAACAAACTCTATGCATATATATATATATATATCATTAATTCAACTCAAATAAAACTGAAAATCAATATATATATATGCACATATATATATGTGCATATATATGCATATGTACGTACCTGGGAGTAGCTCCACAAACTATGTATGGACAAATTTCCACAACACCGAACGATTTGAAGAACTAGAGAAATTTATGTTTAAAATTTTCAAAGTTCTCATTCTTCTATCCCGCCTCACAATATATAGAAGAATCTTGGGCGACGAAATATTTGAGTTTCGTCGCCTAAGAATGAAAAATCTTGGGCGACGAAATATCTCAGTTTCGTCGCCTAAGTATAAAAAACTTAGGCGACGAAATAAATATCTTAGGCGACGAAATATTGTTTCGTCGCCCTAGTTTCTCTCTTGGCCGACGAAATGTATTCTTAGGCGACGATTTTATTTTCGTCGCCTAAAGTTGGACTTTAGGCGACGATTTTTTTTCCTTGGGCGACGAAAAAAAAAATCGTCGCCTAAGTTCCCTCTTAGGCGACGAAAAAAAAAATCGTCGCCCGGTTTTTTTTGTTTCGTCGCCCAAGACCCATTTTCTGGTAGTGTGTAAAACTTCTAGACGAAATTTCATGTCTATTCTCTCTGTCACAAAGCGTTACCAAGTAACAAATTGTTGGACACACCATTAGGTATTTAGTCCTAATAATATGATATATCCAACATATGAATTAAATATTCAGTTGTAAGTCAAAATAATTTACCTATATACATTTGTTGGTTGACTGTTCATAAACATGTGAATAGTGTAAAAACACTAACCATTAACAACAATGAATTTTTTTTTTGTTCTGAAACATGTAATTTAGATTTTTCTAAATAGGCTCTCTCTCGGCAAAGGTTTTTTTGCCCTCTATTTTTTACTTTTCTTCTGCCTTTTGAATCTTCTGGATCGATCTTGCCTCTTCAGACCTTTTTTATTTTTATTTCTCCCGTCTCTTTGTCTTTGCATCTCAGAGAATATCACTGCTTCATTTCATCTTTTTCACTATTGTTTGGTTAACTGTTCATAAGCACTGTGAACAGTGTGCAAACATTTTTACTCTGCTGATAGGTTGTGTAATTTTGTATTTACCTTTCGTTTCAACTTTAAGTATAATTTTTAATTTTTTTTTCCGCCGTTTCTCTCTCTCTCTCTCCCAACATTTCTCCACATTTCTCACACTCTCTAGAATCTTCTTGAAATAACTCCAACATTTCTCACAAAACAGAAGAGTCTAGAAATATTAATATATTACTGTAATAATTTATTACCCTGTTGTTTCACATAACTATTTTTGTCATTTTCTCTTCTACTTTGTATACGTACAAATCAAAATAATTGGAACATTTATATTTTAGGTAAAACACAAGACTGATATTTTATCATATAAATGTTGTTTTTATGATAGCTATTATACATATATAAAATATATATACATAATGTAGATATTACACCGCGTCACACGGATATCAACTCTAGTAACATACATGAGATGTATAAAAGATATACAAATTAGAATCAAACTAATGGTGTCATCATAGCTAGTTTGTTGAACCATGGAAACTACATGTGCCTCCAGAAGTAAAATCACACTCTTTTGAAGATATGAAAACTACCACTTTGTACGGAAGGAAAAAAAATCGCTGCTGCTTTTGCGAAATCGCTTAAAAACAAGACAAATTTTATCTAGTAAGTTAGTTCGAAGATAGCCGCTCTCTCTAAAAAACCCTAGAGAGCATGAGAAGGGCGATTTCCGGATGTGAGCCTGTCCAGCTGTGCCTCGGTGCCGTCGACGGCTTCTGGCCTTGACGATGCACGCTAGTGCGGCCGGACGGGGTTGTTGTGGCGAGTCCTTGATTTAGAGTACAAGATTGGCTGGGTTTTCCCTTCCTTTTATCTGGGTCCGAGCTGGGTTTGCGTAGAGAGATCGGAGGTTGCTAGAGGAGGAGTGGGGACGGGCGGAGCTCGGAGATCAAGCGGACTGGGTCTGATTGTGTCAATAGGATTGGACTTTGTTTACAAGTCGAATAGGAAGCTTGTTCTGTCCCGAATCTGGATGCTACTAGTGCCATGCGGCGGCTGGTGGCGGGTGGTGGTGGTCGCTAATCGACGGTGAAGAGGGCGAGGCAGGAGGAGCTTGGGCCGGGTTAGTGGGGATTGGCCCATCTGGTTGGATCTCCAAGTGTTGGCTTGATTGGTAGGTCTTTGTTGACAGTTAACTGGGCCGGGGCTCTTTTTGGGTCTTGGTTTGGTTTTTTGCTTTATTTTTATTTTGCATCAGTATAGACTAGGCTGCTAGCATTTTCTTTGTTATTGGCTTCGGCCTTTAATTAGGGCTTTTTGATGCTCTGGGTTGCTCTCTCTCCGTGGTTCTGGAAATAGTTAATAATGATAGTTTAAGGACTTGTCCATTCTTTATTGTGTCTCGGTGGCTGGTTACTTATCTTGTCTGTTACCACGGAAGATTGATCATAATGTTTTATCCCATGGTCTTCAGCATAGAGATTGTTTGGTGTCTATTAGGTATGTGTACTAGGTAGTTTCATAGGATTGCCTCCGCGAGCGAATCAAGTTCATATTGTTGTACTTACTCTTAAATTGTGATCAATAAAATATTAACGTCCTTGAATATAAAAAAAAATCATAAGATGTTACAGAAAAAAATGGAATCAGAATGATCTACTCATTTCATTAGAAATCTTCTTTATATAGAAGTCGATTACAACAGTAATTACACGCACATATGACGTTATTCAATGCTAATAACAACGTACATAATGACTGATATGACTAATTTAGCCGTTACATCCATTAATTAATAACTTCCTAATTTACTCTTCATCAGTTATTTTGATAAAAGCACATTTAATGTATTTTTCCTTCAACACTCCTCCTTGTGCCAAGTCAAAGTTAGAATGGTGCATGAGGTGTTGTCTCATTAAAAACCTTGTCAAGTAACAAAACTCAGTGAGACAAAATAAATCTTGATCGAAGGGAAAAAAGAGCACAATGCACTTATACGAAGACACATTTAATGTATTTTTTCTTCAACACTCCCTTTTGTGCCAAGTCAAAGCTAGAACGGTGCATGAGGTGTTGCCTCATTAAAAACTTTGTCAAGTAACAAAACCCGATATGACAAAATAAATCTTGGTCGAAGGGAAAAAAAACATAACGCACTTATGTGTGTTAGACTCCCCATGAAGTCTACACTCCCCCTGATGTATACATCAATCAAGGGAGCTATGAACGTTTTGCATTTCTATGTTTCTCTTATGCCTTTCAGATATAGTCTTAGGCTGTGATTTGAGAAACAAGTCTATCCTATTCTCCTCAGACCTTGCTTGATCTACTTGAATCTTGAGGAGAGTCTAATGTTTCTCATAAGGTGTCGTCGTGTTCTCAATGATGGTCACATAACCAGTTTGGGAAAGACCAATTGATCATAGATACTTGATATTAGCAAAAACCAACCAAAGCATCGCTTAAGGTTTTTGATATAGGGAGTTACAATTCCATCTGCATTCTCTTTCATCTTTTCTATAGGGATATGATGAGCCCAAGTCAAATGGTTCATTTAGGTATCATGATACGTTATTTTACCTTCCAATGACACTGTTTTGGCGCTAAGCTAATTTTAGCTACAAGTTCTTTGAGAATGTTATATCTAGTCAAGTTTATCGGGCTAAGTACAATATTACGCCTATTGCACTTTAGAGAATGAATTTTAATTCTCAACCCTTCTTCGTCATCTTCCTTTAGACGAAATGGAATTTCCTTTACATCCAAACATCGACCGATCTTTGAGAGTGCTAACAGTATGCATTTTGTCCATGTAAATTGTCTGAGAATCTTTTGGACACATGCAAACTAGTGGATTAGTATCCCACAAACTCGTTATTAACTGAGTTCCCCAAGATTATTCAACTCAATTCAGATTTTATATAGCACGCGGTTTCTCTTACTTCATCAAGAGTACCTATTATGTTCCTATCATCAACATAGATAGCTATAATTGCAAATATGGAACTCTTTTCTCTCTGAGTACGCAGGGGCATAGTTCATCATTTTATATCCCTTTCCAACTAAGTAGTCACTTCTATAAAGTGAGCATTTCAATTCTAATTGCAAACGCACTCCGTGGTTTAGAGTTAATTGAGTTGGATAGTTTAAGGCAATCAGACACTTTCATGAATATCTCCTAATTAAGATGTCACATCCCGGTTCTTAAGTTAATTTACGATTATTGACTTTTAAGTTACTTTGACCTTTTACTGAGTTGACTTTTTGTATGAACATTATTTTAGAAAAATTTCTTTAAGGAAGTTGTAGAGGACATTAATACAAATATGTGGACATGCTATACGTTAATATCGAAGTTCGAATGTGAAAGTTATGGTGTAAAATGTAAAGTTACAATTTTCGGTTGGGGGTATAAAAAGGAAAACTTACCATTTGAGGTAAGGTAGAAAATCAGAAATTACCCTCACTTTCTCTCTTCTCTCCCACGTCTCTCTCCTCCGCCAGATTTGTCACCTCCGTCCGGCTGAGATAGGAGGCGATTTTGGTATCAAATTAAAGTTCGGAGAATTCTCTACAAGTCTAGGTAGGTGGCAGTCCGTGTCGCGCCGCCGTAAGAGAGCAATCTCGTCGTGAAGTCGCGGCTGTGCCGCGGAGGTGTTCTCGTTGGAACTCCTTTTTCCGGCCACCAAAATTGGAACTGCTGGTCTAGTTTTGAAGCTCTCCTCCTGCACAACAAAACCTCAAATAGTGTCAATCCATCTTGAACTATGTAAGGAGAATCGGGCATTTGAAATTCTAGGGTATAAATTGAGATTTTTGTTGTTTTGGTTCGATTACCCTAGTTAGGCTTAAAATTGGACTTTGTGCTAATTATGGAAGTTGTTTTACGTGTTGAGAGGAATATTGTGTTAAATTTTGGGAAGCGTTAGAGTTCGCCTGCCGGCCGCCCCTTAGGGGTAGTTTTTCATGTTTTTGAGTTTGTTTTAATGAGAGGAGTTTAATGATATGAAGTTTGGAATTTTTAGAGGAGTTTTGGTTAGGTATGAGATTTTTCAAAGATTGAGAATGTTGGCGGTTGTTAGAATGAAAATTTGGCCGTTAGATTTCCTTGGTATTTATTTTAGAATGTTAGAATTGATGAATTAAGATTGTGGTGGAGTTTAGTGTGAATTCGGTAAGCTTAACCATAGTAAGAGTAGTGGGTTAAGCGGAAGAGATTTGAGTGTTTATATTCAAGTATTTATTTTTCCGGAATTGAAGAGTGGACCTAAACATATTTATTGTACCAGGATACGAAGGGAACCTCACTTGAGTGTCGATGCGGATATCATCGGGCTTATACCTAAATTTGTGAGTGAACATTTTGGTTTTAAATAAATATGCATGCAAGATGTTATATTTTATTATTTTATTTTCCGAGCTTACATTATAATTTCAGCTTATGAAATAATTTTGAGACTGAAACATTGATTAATTATGGGTCAAGATTTATGAATTTGAGCTCGGATTACTAATTTCGTATTTGAGTTTGGATATTCTTTATAAATTATGGATCTTATTAGGGTTGCTTTATTTGTGGACTTGAGATTTATAAAAGATTTCCGAAAATGAGATTTTAGGTAGTTCGCTATTTATAATTTTTGTATTTATTAGTGAAATATCGATCTTAACCTTGAGAATATTTTAGCGAGTATTTTGGTTTGAGAATTTAATTACGATTTTTACTTGTTAATTAAATCTCGCTTATATTATGACTTTGAGAATATTTTGACTTGTGAGACACGTCATTGAGTTTTAATATAATTTCTTATGATGATTTTCAAGTACAGTTGAGAACTATACCATTTGTATGATCTTGAGGAAGTTTAATGGATTTAAGTGATTTCGTATGATTTTAGTTACCATAATATTGGGTATCTTATATTTCATTACTAGCTAGCTTTATTAGTGGTCCTCACCATATGTGAGTTGAGCGCTTAGCGTGAGACGCTATTATAGTCTGGGAAACACCGATCGAATATTATTATTTATTGCTAGCTAGCCTTGTTAACGGTCCTCACCATAGATGAGTCGAGTACTTAACGTGGGACGTTATTATAGCCTGGGAGACATCGACCCGAGCCTTGGAGGCTCATCTTACATGGTGATAACTCTTCCCCTTATTTTATTTTTCTTAGTTATGTATTTGATTAACCAGCGTCGCTGGTTTATCTCTTCTTACAAAATTTATTTATTTGATTAACCAGCAACGCTGGTTTGTCAATTCTATTGAGTTTCTGGAATTTAAGTTATATGATTTACGAAAGTTGGGTGCAGCTAAGTTTTTAAAACTGAAACATGAGAAAGTATTTAAATCACGTATTTTGTTAAATTATGTAATTTATTTTTGTCTACTCACTCTAACGTTTTTAAATTATTTTCCCCTGGGTCATTTGGTTTTAAATGCCCAGTTTGTAGGCTAAGTTTAATTGAGGTCGAGCGTACATAGAGTCGAGGCATATTTAGAGGATCATGGAGCGTACATGAAAAAATAGAATCAGAATGAACTACTCATTTCATTATAGACCCTCTTTATATAAAGATCCATTACAACGATAATTATGCATATATAATGACGTTATTTAATGTTAATAACATCGTACATAATGACTGATATGATTAATTGAGCTGTTACATCTATTGATTAATAACTTCCTAATTTACTTTTCGTCAGTTTCAAAGACACATTTAAGATATTTTTCTTTCAACATAAGACATATTTTATCTAATTATTCCCCTAATATACCTTATAGTTGTCCTTTTTACGAAAATGCTGAGGACTGCCCCATCTATTTTCACATTGTTCATTTGATCATCAGGTTTGGGCTTTGGTCCTTACTAATTATAACCCTCTGCAACGGGAGATATCTATAGTTGCATGGCTTGAGCAAATTTTTACTACTGGTTCTACAGAGGAAATGACTTCTGATTTTATTAATCTTGTGGTCTTTTTGAAATACTAGAAATCATTTTATCCTTCAACAAGTCACACATTTGGAAAATCGTACTACTATCATGCTTTTGTCACTGGAAATTCTTATTAGCGAGCTAACAAATCTACAACCAAGCATGTGGTACCACTGGCGCGGAGCTAAACACAGACCAAGAGATGCCATGGCACCCTTTAAAACCTTCAAAATCTTACAGATGCCATGGCACCCCTCAAAACCTTCAAAATCTTTGTTTTATAGGGTTTTGTTGTTATATATATGTGTATAGTATATATCAAGTTATGAACCGTCCGATCGTTTAACAAGTTAAAATTCAAAACGATCGGACAGTTCACAACTTGATATATGTTATATACATATGTATAGTATATATATTTTTTCTTTATATGTATAATGTATTTGGAATCTAGCTAATGTAGAAAGTTTATTATAACCTTCTCTTATGTTAGTCCCCCTCTTGTGTATTCTCTAGCTCCGCCGTTGTGTGGTACATTTAGCGAGGAACATCACTTGATGCGCATCTGACTTACATCAAGTCAAATTAAATTTCGATGGATTGATTCAAATGGAGGAACTACCATGGGTTAATCCTAACGGTAATATGATTACCTGCTATCAAAGCTATTGGACATTAGGAGGACATTAGGAGTACTTGTAGCCGACGCTACTACTCTACTTGAAGGTATTGAAAGTTACCAATTTTTTGATTTTTTTTGTTTTTGAGAAATGAAAGTTACCATTTGACTAACAGTAACATAAAGTAAGAGCCTACTTTCAAAGTGGACGTTAAATTTATGCACTTCATTGGTACTCAGAAACCAATATTAAAGGTTTATGGTGTCTCATGAGATCTTGAGCTGGGCTTGTTGAACACCTTCAATCACTTGATGGGTTTCTTAGAGTTCTCCAAGTCCACAATTGGTGTTAGTGAAGGACTTACAACATGAACTATGATCTTAAACCCATAAGCAGAAAGGGTTTTTTTGGATAAGCCATAAGCAAAAAGGTTAGACTATGATGCATGTGCCTTTCGGATAGAAATAATCATGAGGAACAGTTGCTATATACGCAGTACTCTGAGTACTGCAGCTGTCGTTTGACTTTGTCAAGCGATGAAATTACAAATTTTTACTTTTGATAAGAAGCACGAGCCAAGCGTGAACACAGTGCAGGTTTTTTTTTTGGCGTCGTGTGTGGGGTTTAATTCACAGATCGGTTTTGTTTGTCAAGGGACTCTAGTTTTGTTTCCCTTAGCAACATGGATCCACCGATCGAATTCGCAGATCGGTTTACGTATATCTGGAAACGGGGTTGTCGACTTCGCTCGGATCGATCTCCCAATCGCGTGCAAAAGTATATTCTGAACGTTATCGGGTTTGTCCATATAGTTTCTTACTTGCTATGGTATAATTTCTAGTAATAAATCGCTGATCTCATTGAATTGTTTTTCAGGTAAAGCTTTGTGGTTTTTGATTTGAAGCTATATGAGATTCAACTTTAGTCTTACCCACCTCCACCGGCTCTTTCGCGGAGGGATAATTACCGAGAGTCGTGCACAACACGCGTTAAAAGCTTCTTCACCCGCTGCTTGACACGTGCTCTAGACAACCGCAGTACTCAAGGTACTGCGTACATTCCAAAACACACCATAATCATGATGTCCAAGGATATGGAACTTGCCAAGGAATCTAAATATATATTATTTGTTGATGTGAACTATATAGGTCCCAATGACGTGACATGAGGGTAACAACTTCAAACTATTGTGTACGAGCGAAAATCATCTCTACTTGATACGAAATAATTTTTTAACTCTTCACGTGTAATGTAGTGAAAAATCCTAATAAGCTACGTAAAATCTATAAAGTTTCGCAAAGCAAATTACAAAAGATAAATGTATCTCAACCGCGTGGACCAAATCTAATGGCTAAAGATCATTACCATTTGCAATCTTTCAAAAGTTACAAACCCATTATGAGCACTTAAATTCAAGATGATTGGGTTTTCACCACAGTACAAAAACAGCTTATGGTCTACTCTTCTTCACTTTTTTTTGTGGGTCAAATTTATGGTCTACTCTTCCTTGCTCTCTCTAGGATAAATCTTCCCTCTCTTCTTCTCTCTCCCAAAGCAAAAGGTGTTACTTTGGGACTCATCCTCTCTGCAAATTCTCATTGGCAACATCGGCGTCGTTTCCTCGCAAAAAATAACAAAACCCGACGGTTTTTATGGTTCCCAATATTCCCAAACATGACCAAACCTCCTATCATCGTCTCCAATAACACAACGCCACCACTGACACTCCCCCAACAACCTCCTCTTCACTTTTCCACAATGATCTTCTTCTTGTTTTTCTACTGAAACTTCATCATATCAGATAAGCCATGGAACCATCAAACAGCAACAAGTCCCGGTTGATCGGAGACTACATACTGGGCCCCAAAGTCGGGTCGGGTTCGTTCGCCGTGGTGTGGCGGTCGACCCATCGCCAACTGGGTATTGAAGTTGCGGTGAAGGAGATTGACAAGAAACACTTGAGCCCAAAAGTCAGCGAGAGTTTAGTTAAAGAAATTTCCATTCTTAGCACCATCAACCACCCCAATATTATTCATCTTTTTGAGGCCATCCAGGTAACTCTAACCTTTTTGTTTTCTGGGCTTTGAGCTGTTTTTGAGTTTGGGTTATTGAATGGTATTGGTTTTTGAATGTGGGTTTGTTTCGGGTTTTGTAGACCAAGGACAGGATTTACCTTGTGCTGGAGTACTGTGATGGAGGTGACTTGGCGGCTTATATTCAGCGACATGGGAAAGTTTCAGAGACTGTGGCTAGGCACTTCATGAGGCAATTGGGTATTGTGTTCTATGCTCGAGTTTGATTTTTTTGGTAGTGTGGTTCATGTTTAGGGTGTTTACTTATTTGGGTTTGTGCCAGAAATTGTGTTCTGGGTCTAGAATTGGATAAAAGTTGAAGCTTTTTCAATTGTTGGGGAAGTTTGGTGTATGCTTTTATGGGATAATTGAGTTTTTTAGATGGTTAGGTTCATGATTAGGATGAGTGGGAATGCTCTTATTAGTGATCAGAAAGTTTTTTGCTGCTTTTCCATATTTGCTCTTTTTTCCTAAGTGAATTTTGACATGTCTAAGTTGGTTGTCTTGACTCTTGAGCAGCTGCAGGATTGCAAGTGCTTCAGGAAAAACACCTCATCCACCGGGATTTAAAACCACAGGTACAGTGTTCCTTGCTGGGTTATTAAGTTATATTCCAGGTGATATAATTCTGATCGTCGTTCTAATAAGCACACCAGTCAGCCAAAACTTACAAATTGTCAAATTTATCGAGTATTCTGATTTTTTTTTGGTTGGTTGTGCTCGTGACTCATGGGAATTTTTCTGACGTATTCTTGATCAATGTATAACTATGTAGCATCCACACGACATTGTATAAACTTCTATAACATGGACACTTTTGGCTTAAGTTCTGTTTGGTTTGTTACTTACTTGATTTCTCGTCGAACTTGTAGAACTTACTCTTGTCAGCCAATGAGGAAACCCCACTATTGAAGATAGGGGACTTTGGTTTTGCAAGGTAGGATCTAATTATTGTGAAATTTACTGCTGCAACCTAATTAAAATGTCCTCTATCTGTACAATAAATGTTTATTATTTTCGCTTTGTGATGCTTGTATGGTCCTGCCATGAAAATATTTCCTAGTAGAGTGGTTCATAGCTAATATGCTGCACCACCACTTGTTTAATTTGGCTAGTGATCAATGTCGATAATGCATTCTTAGCAATGTACAGCAACATGCAATGACTTTTCATTTTCAATAAAATTCATGTCCATTTACATTATTAGTTGTCAGGTTAGTCTTTGACTCTTAAGGTCACACAAGTTTCAGGTCTTGAACATGACCATGTGGTAAAAAGAGTTCTGCTTTTTTGAATTCAGCTTCCAAGTGCCTTTTCTGTCATCCAAATCTAATGTTCTTAATCTGTGGCATATAGAAGTGAGAATGAAACAGCATGAACAGAAGCAGAGAAATCATGTGGGGAAGGTCACTAAAATTGTCACATCTTCTATATGCAGAAGATTGAACTTCTAAAAGTATTTGTGAAGCAGCTTCTGTTAGGAACAATTTAAAGACTGTAGTAAATTTTATTAGCAATTATAATAGTAAATATTGGGACACATTTGAAAATGCAACTGTTACTTGTTCTTTTTTCTTACCTTCTGGACTCATTAGTTATTTGGTTCACCTGTGTCCAGACCCGTCACGCCGCAAGACTTGGCTGACACACTTTGCGGTTCACCATTATACATGGCTCCAGAAATTATTCTGAACCAAAAGTATGATGCAAAGGTGATAGATTGTGGAAGTGACACTATTGACATGTTTTAAGCATCTTTCTCAATCTTATGTCGTATCTGACTTACAGTTATGTGTCTTTGCAGGCTGATTTATGGAGTGTTGGAGCAATTTTGTTTCAACTAGTGACTGGGATGCTACCATTTGATGGGAGTAATCAATTACAGGTTTTTAGAAGAACCCTTAGATTTCCTTGTGGAAGGAGATTTTAAGATTTGTCATTCACATTCTAAAGAAATAAGCCACTGAAAGGCTAGTAAGAAAGTTATATATTTGAATATATTGTCTTTTGATCATTTTTCTGCTCTATACAGCTTTTCCATAATGTTCTGACATCTACTGAGCTACGGTTTCCACAAGGTGCTTTGGAAGAATTGCATCCAGATTGTATAGATCTCTGCAGAAGCCTTTTGCGTCTAAATCCAGGTAATGATTGCTATTTTATGCCATCTGTAATTTTGTGCTTGTGTGTAATTAATCAATTTAGAATCTCAAGAATGGGAGAAGATACCACAACTGTTATATGAATCTCTGAAGTTCCTAACTCCTCAAAAATGCTAATGATGTAAAAATCTAACTTCCAATGCAGTTGAGCGATTATCGTTTCAGGAGTTCTTCAATCACAAGTTTCTCAGAGAAGTGAGGTAAAGCATTTAATTCTATAAATTTCAAATTGTATTATTTAATGGTTATGGATGCAGTTGGCAACTAGTACAAATTGAATATCAAATTTATATGCATATAGTAGCACTTTATTATGTCCACATATTCGCAGTCAAGCTGAAAATGATGGAGCTGCTTAGACTAGTTTTTTTCTTCTTCTTTGTAATCTGCAGGGTGACAGTGGATGTTGGACATACTTTGCCACTTAAATCAACAGGTGAACAGCCTAGTTCTTCTGCCTCTGGTAATATGTTGCAATTGCATGCCACACATCCCATCAACTCATCTATCAGAAATCTGAGTTCAGATTCAGCTGCAAATATTAAAGGGTTTGTGCCAGATTTTGCATGTGATAGGCCAAGGAAATCTGTTAGCCAAGATCCAAACTTACAGGATCAGCCTCGAGGTTGGTGCCTTTTTTGTTTTTTGTTTTTCAGCTCTATGTTTGCTAGTGCTTTGTGTTAATTACTTTAATTTGGTTTCTGCAGTTTCTGATTCAATGGAGTCCATTGAAAAAGATTACGTGATGGTTAATTCTCATTTTGCGTCAATGGAGAGTTTCTCTTATTACCTTGAACACTCACTGCAACTTGATTCAACAACCAGAGCTTCTATTGGTGCTTCTAAGCATAAAGATCATGGTATACCACGTGTCATCAAAGCTGAGGAGCTGTCAGCTAACTCTGTTGGTGTGGGAAGTTCACAAACTCAAGGATCAGCTATAGTACCAGCATCTTGTGCGTCAACTCTGCTACTGGAAGTGCAAGGATTATCTATATTGCATCCATCGACCAGGCTACATCTGTTGCATCAGCATGCTGAGGTCCTTGCTGATCTTTCTCAGGAAAAGGTACGTCACTTACAATTCTTCATTTGTAATATGTACATATAGGCAGACTCGGAATTTGATATTTTTTACACTAGGGTAATCATTTTTTCTCTTTTTTCCCCAGAGAAATCACTCTATCTCTCTCTTGTGTAGAAAGTAATGGTTACTTTTGGTTGCAGTACAATGCAGGACTATATCTAGAGTCATTTTCAGTTGAACTGGTTGTTTTGGCCATATGGAAGAAAGCACTTCAAATTTGCAGCAATTGGCAGGCATCAGTTGACAAGGACGAAATACCCGAAAGCAGTTCAGCGAATGCATCCTCAGTTGTTCAGGGTGTCTTATCACTAAACAATTCAGAAAATTTAGACTTTACTAGTCCTTCATCTGTTTCAGTTTGGGCCGAGCAAGGTTTCCTAGTTGCATTTGATCGTGCAGAGAAGTTATCCTATCATGTCCGAGATATGGATGGTTAGGCATTCAATTTGCTAAAATGATTTTCTGGTTTACCACCTAGGTTTTGCTCATCGCCTCAGTTATTCTGTAGGTGCTGCTGAAGTACCAGATGCAATGGAAATTATATTCCAAAAAGCTCTAGAAGTTGGGACAACTGCCGCTGTGAGTTCCTTTTATGCTGCCATTTACTTTTAGTTTTTCACATACAAAAATCTGCATTCTTGTTTGGAGATGACACTATATTTTGACCAAGTAGACTTTGTCTGTGTTTTAGGTAGACGAGTATATGGAGAACAAGGGCAGTGCAGCAGCATTGTACACCAAAGCTATGCTTCTGCTCTCTTTTATTGCAGGAGAAGCAACTTCTCTGCCCCTGAACCCTCCATTTTCCTTAACTCCGGCCAATAAGAAGCGAGTCCAGCAATACATGGTAAACTTGGAGTCCCATCGTATTAAGTTTCTCAAACCAGATCCAACTCCTGTGCAATTCAAAGACTCCATTACGAAGTAAATATTACTGGTGTACATCCATTCCCAACAAGCTACCTTCATTGTGCATAGTACTGGTACGGTGTAAATTGCGGTCAGATCACCAGGCAGTTTTTTGGAAACTTTGGGTGATGATGATGATTATTAACAGTGACAAATATCTACCAACTTCCCTAGTAGACCACAGGCTATATCGAACGAGATTACCTTATTGCACGAGTTGTGTGTAAATAACTTTTCCATTCTTTCTGTGGACACTTGTAAATATGGATAGCGGCTAATACTCGTGCTTGGCTATTATAGCAAGGGCTAAACTTTTGTCATGACAATCAGTTCTCACAAAATGTGGTTCTTGGTGTGCAAAACCGGCAGTAGAATCTTTCTGCCTTATCGGCATCCGCATACAATCGTGTGTGTATCTCTCTATTCTTTCCCTAGTCGTCTCTCCTTTCATATGTGCACAAGGACTATTATCACAACAGCTGTTCATCCTATTTTCGGCTGAAACGCAACAGCTTCGCATCACATCCAAAAATGTGTCTACAGTTAGAGCTGCAAGAAATACAAGCACAATCAAGTAACCTGTAGGCGGTGGATAGCTAATTTTGCATGAAATGGCATACCCGGTTAGACTTATAAATCTCTTTGGTAATGAGACCTGGAAATCTCTATCTGATACAGCAAGTACATTTAGAAGTAAAGTGCCATGTCATGGCTCATCAAACGAACAAAGTCTTCAAGTGCAGTTGTGATGGTCCAAAGGTAGTGAATGAGTAAATGCAAGACATATATACGGTACACACACCCAGACAAGTTCCTGATCTCCTTAACGAGAAAATTGAAATGAAATGGGAAGGAAAACGAAAGGAATATGATATACTAAAGGGGGAAACAATAACATTACATGCAAAAGCAAAGGTTTCCTTTGATTTTGCATGCAATATCGAATTTCAGGTTGAAGCTTCCCCTTCCAAGCGAAGCCTCTTGGGACCTTTCTCTTCACAGTGGCTGCCGGCATTTGCCACCCTGTTCTCATTGGCCTCTACCGAGCACCTTTTGTAAGGCTTGAATCCTGTTCGACGAGACTTTAGCTTTCCATATGCCAAGCCTAATGTCAACAGCCCCTCTGCATCGTTGTGCCCTCCTGGTGGTGATGCAATTTTCTCCACTTCTGGGTGACAAAATGGTGCCCAGGCCTTGCTGTTCAGGTCTAACATTAGAGCTCTTCCATCTTTCTCACCACTATCCTGCTGTCCTTCTCTAGTGTCCTGATTCCCCTTATCCTTCACATCAGGTGGAGGTGAAAAACTCTGGGGCAATACCTCTCTTGAGAATAATGCTTGAAATGCCATTCGCCCCTAACAAAGATAGTTGACTTGGTAAGAGCAGTCAAATCATACACGGATTCGTCCAAATAGATGCACTAAACAAATGTGTTTAAATACCTCTTCAGAAACTTCTTTCCATGAATCATTCATGTGTTTGTCTTTCCAAGAATCACTCATGTTGCTTATACTTCTAGTGCGGCGGTAACTGGACTCAGAAGCTGGGTTCAAGTCAGGTTGTTTTAGTTCTTCCTCGCCTTTTTCTTGCTTCTCTAATGCATCTGTCTCTACTTCGCTGCAGGAAGTTGTGTTTGAACCACACGAGGAACGGTCCACCTATGTTTTTTTTTGGCAAGATAAGAAATAATTGGTTTATAGAAACTAAAGGAAAAGTACAAAGTAATAAAAGGAGGACTAGCAGTGAGTTATGTTAGATGATCAAATTTCAAGGAAAACCCGTTTTCTGCTCTTGGCTTTGTTTTCAGCGAAAAAAGAATAGAAGATTTTTCGTTTATTGAAAATAGGAAAAAGTACAAAGTAACTGAAACAGGACTAGTAGTCCACTCTGTGACAATATTAAAGGAAAACCTGTTTTTTGCTCTTTGCTTTGTTCAAGTCTTGAACTTCAGTTGATGCTATGTCCTTCTCATTGTCATCAGCTTTTGATCCAATGTCAGGCTTTGCGCCTCCATTTTCAGAATCTGATGAGGATATGGTTGGTGATTTTGAAGGTGAATGTTGTGCTTTCACAGCTTCTGAGTGTTCTGGCTCCTGCTGTTGATCCTGCAAGGAAGGAACTTGAAGAGAACCCTGTCCTTTCTCTGCCTCGGCTGCATGAGCTTGATCTTTGTCCATTGATGCAACTCCAGTCATGGGCACAGGACAGCTAAAGCTAGTTTGAAGAGGAGCGCACAAGGGAAGCATTCCATGGGCAGCCCACCATGCAGTTGCTGCAGCTACAGTGGCCGCAGCAATGGCTGCCATATTTGGAGGGGAGTTCATTACGCTAGATGGAAAACTTCCGGCTGAGCATGCAGGAGAAGCTTCCTTGTTCTCTACGTTGGTGTAAGGCCAGAAGGTGGCTGCAAAACTAGCCGCAGCATGGGCTGCAGGGTTCTGTAGCAGAGAAGAGACAATAAGACTTGAAAATGTTGAGGAAAGGGATGAATGGTAGTCCTCTTGATTGTGGTGGAATGGGGTGAATGGAGGCGGAATAGCTGGAATTGATTGGTCAATACAAGATCTTGATACATTACTATCATGTTCAGTAGTAGTAGTAGTAGTAGTAGATGCAGCTGGATTTGTAAACAGGTTAGGCTGTACATGAATCTTTCCCATAGGATGAAACACAGAGTCCTGGAATGATAACGACAAAGCTGGGGTTGTAGTTCGATTACATTCTCCACCGCTCCCATCCAGTATCTGTATAGGAACATTCCTCGGGCAGGTCAGAGTACTTTGCATCCCATCTGTTGGCAATGAACAATTCAAATCATCTGCTTTCTCACCTTGAACCAACTTCAAAGCATTAGTGTTCTCCGACTTTGAGGCTTCACTTGTGGCATTATCTTGAACTATCTTTTTGGCATCAGTTTTCTTCAAAATCTCATTTCCTTTAAGTTCAATAGTGACATAAGATTCATTGCCATCTTGAGGGATTACCTTTTTCACTGGAGGCACAAACTCTCTAAAAGTGCAAGCAGTTCTGAGTGCCACCTGTGTGTGTATGGAACTTTTGATTTCAGAAGACACAGAGGAACAGTGCGATTCTGAGAGTATGGTGAAGACTTCTGAACAATTTTTATCTTTGTTTTCTTTTCCATAACTTGGCTTTTCTCCTCCACTGTATCTCTGCTAATGAAGTTGCAGGTCTGTTAGAATAAGATGAGAACAAGACAAATCCTTATTTGTAAAGATTAAAAATAGTAACCTCATTAAGTTGTCCTTTCTCCAAGTCCACTGCTTGTGTACAATGTGAAGAAGAAGCTGATGACATAAGGTTTCCATCCTTTGCTCCAACATGCGATGTGGACAATGTGGGAGCAGCTTCACTAGACTTCCGAGGATAAGGATTGCTTGGTTTCCTTTTAGGGCGTGGAGGCGGAATATCTATGTCAATTGATTGTCCTACAGGAACACCTTTACTGACTGCCTCCTTCTCCAGCTGGAAGTTAAACATTCTTGTTGTCAGTGATATTGAATATAAATAAAACTTTACAGAGCACCAAAACCAGTGGTCTAATGGAGTGCAATGTCTCAAATACTCTTTGAAAATGAAATAACTGAAGTATCAATACTTTTACCTGCATGTTTGGAAACATGTACCTATTAGATGGTGCAAGCAAATGTCTAGACATGGGAGCCTAGTTCATATCAGTGAGTTTTACAATGGCTATATGACTGCAATCTCGGTGGGAAATGAGAACAAAAAGAATAATAAAACCCCTTGGTATATGGTCTAAGAGTATTGATATGAAGAGGATGATGGCTGGAACCTGGTAGTGGTTTCCATGAGTTAGCCACTAAACTAATATTACACGACTCCTGATGAGTGCAGATGCTTTCTGTATGCAGTTCAGAGGAAGATTAACTGGAACCGCAAGTCAAAACAAGGGTGCCTACTGATAACCCCAGGAAACTGATTATAGTTGGCCTCACTAATCACTATATATCGGCAGTAAGAAAAGTTTCAATTGCATCCGTACCCAGCAGATCTTGATGACATACTAACCTCTGCAAATTGACTGACCAACAAATTTCTTGTATGAATTGCTTCTTTCTATGTATAGAATTTATATCTTTCAATCAGATTAGGGTTTGCTTTGGAATCCAACATGAGATGGAGGTGTACCAGAGTAGAGGGTTTGCTATCTAGACCTGCTGCATTGACCTCCAAACACTTTCATGGGAGAGGGAGCCTATCACCCAGACCTAAATATAGGTATTAGTAATGCACCCAGACCTAAATATAGACCTGCCGCATTGACCTCAAAACGCCTTCATGGGAGAGGGAGCCTAGCACCCAGACCTAAATATAGGTATTAGTAATGCACCACCATCTTCACCTTAACAAAATTTATAATTGTAGTTCCAGATAGCCTAGCACTCAAAGCCATATCACTGAAATGTCTGCCACCTCCATACCACTGGTTCCTCAGGAAGCACAATCAGAAGCACATGATAACGATCCTATAAAAAGGCCTCGACACTAGAAATTTGATTATCCTTCTCATGGTATATCCCGAAATTGATCAAGCATCAAACATATTGAACACTAATGGCTTCAGCATTGGTGAACCATCCAATGGTCACTTGAATCACACTGACATAATTACATGAATAGAGGGCTGTCTGGCCACAAACCAACCCCCGTTTTCTTCTGGAATAGGAAAAACTGTGGGTGGTGGCCGGAGGGAAGAGAGGGAACAAGATACCATAAGTAGATCTTTGCAAACATTAAACGGAGACACTCATATGTCTTAGTAGTAAACAAACTAGCATAAAACTCATAACACCTGTCGTCCACCATTTACTGTCACCAGTTCTTTTTCTTCATACTTTGAAACATTTCAGTTGTAACAATCTAAGTGAGAAGAGTCAAATGACGTTGATCCAGGTGCAGGTGGTACTATTACTATGGCAATATTGGGTTGTGAAAATGATATCTGTTTCTAAAATAAGTAGCACTGAATATTGAAACAAAATGTTTTTTTCACTATTTGTCCACAAGACGAGAACACATTATATAAAATAAAACAAGGGGAAAAACACTATTCATATCTTTGCTAAATTGTGTTTTTCCCCCAAGTTCCGGAGAATTATGATTTTGCCCTTGTTTGGTGAATGGTCGTTTTTACCCTTTAATGTAATTTATTTACGACTGACCAAAAAGACTGTTACCTTGAATGTAAATTTATTTACAAATGTTCAATTGTTCTGATCAAAAAGACGTTTGTGTCCTTGAAAATTTTGTTACTTTTTTATTTTCTATTTTTTATTTGGTTGTGGGCATGGGGTTAGAGGTGTCCATGGTGGGTTTTGGCAAGGGGAAGGCCATGGTATGGTGGTGGAATTAAAAAAGGATGGTAGAGGCTGGGGTTGATGGTGAATTTTGTGCAGGTGGCGGAATAGGAGGTGGTAGAATTAGAGGTGAGCGGTGGATTTTGCAGACATGGAGGCCATGATGTTGGTGGTGGATTTGGGGAAGATGGATGTGTTTGTGGAAAAATAGGGTTTATTTACTAGTTATTTTACTAGTTAGATGGTGGTATCTAAAGCACTATTAGACAGGTTTTATTTACTAGTTATTTTACAGATTCATAAGCCTTCTTTGAGGTGCTCAAGTACAGGCAAATACGCAAATGTTTCTGGTATATAATTTCAAGCCGGCAATTTTGGTAAGATGCTCAACAGGCTAACAGATGTTGGAATCTGGATGAATTTATCAAGAGCTAGTGTGATACTTTGGGATGATATGCACATTTAACGAGAAAAAAAAATTCGTACACAATCTGTTTAAGAAAAATCAATACTTGATTTTTTATGAAAATGTTAGTTGACATCATTGATGCATGCTTTTAAAAAGAAAAAGAAGTCAGAAAGTTTGTGTATCAATGAGCCAAACCAACAGAAAATGCATCAGCAACAAAATATGTCAAAGGTGAAAGTAAAACAACTTATTTTATGCAATCATGGAGAGGAATGTGTTCAGTAAATGTAAGAAGATATCTTGAACAATCTTTGAAATGAATCTTATATCTGTGGGTATCCACTATCAAACCTTATGAGTTTAATAAAGCAACATTAGGATCATATTTTCATTTTGTGTTCTGAAAGGAATCAACCAATTAAAAGAATCTATAAATTACCCTCAAGAACCTATAGCACCAAGTTCGAAACTTTTATAGCACCAACCTAATCTATTTTCTTCTCCTGTAGAGTTATACCTATAGAATCCCGGAAACCAGGTCCTGCAACCCTCATTTCACTTTAAACCCTCATTTCACCAACCCAAGATTGTCCACAGGAGTAAGCCACTTCATGTCCATAAAGTAAAATTTATCCAAACCTAGTAGATTTCAATTGACTTTGTCCATAATGATAACTTGCTCACCATATAAGAAAATGATACACAGTTCACATAATCTTGAGGAACAAAAACCCAGGTCCTGTAACCCTCATTTCACTTTAAACCCCAGAGTGAAATATCTTTCTTTGAAGTCTAAGATTGTTCACAGGAGGTGAGCCACTTCATGTCTATAAAGTAAAACTTATCCATACCTAGTAGATTTCAATTAACTTTGTTTATTATGATAACTTACTCACCATATAAGCAAATTATACACAGTTCACATTCTTGAGGAACAAAAAAAAAATGTTTCCAGCTACAGTCAATTTCAGGTTCTTTTGCAGGACAATCAAACTTAATCTGATGAACCACAAACTTATGAAACACTAGACCCAAAACTTGTTGGATGCTCACCGGGAAAATACTGACTTATACAGCCTATCAACAACTTGTATGTACAAATCGTCCTACCGGAAAACCCAATAGCTAACGCGCATCTATTAAGTACATTACAAGAAGTCAGAAAACCTCATTTCCAATTTACAGAGAGACTAAACCAGCATGTGTCAAAGTCAGCATTTTGTATCTGGATCTCTCATATAATGGACTAGGAAACCAAAAAAAAAAAAAAACCTTAATTTGATATGTTCCTAAATGCCAAGGCATAAGCATCATTATTCTTTTATTTTTTGTTCCCAAAGGATCCAATGGGAGATTGCCAAGGCCGGAGGACTTCACTACTATCGCATACTGCTACAATCTACTTGACTATATAAAAAAAAATGCTACTTAAACTTTCAATTGCCATCTATTTTTGACATAAACAATGCTAGAGAAAATTCTTTCAGCCTAAGTAAGGAACTAGTGAGATACTATGCATCTACACTAATTTCTTACTTGCTCTATCTTCCATAAAGATAAGCATTAAGAGGAATTTAAAAATTTAACTGTGTTTGTTCCAAGTACGAATTCTATGATTTAGTCAATTCATGTAGGTTGTGATATAGCATCTGCAAGCATCGATATACATTTAAGCATTAAATAGTTTCAGCCAGTACCATGTACTGCTTTCCCCAATTAACCATCCAGTTGCAGTTTGAGTAACAATTCACAAGAGAAGCATGTCCTTGTTTTGAGTGCCTACTTATTTTCTATCAGTATCTAGCCTCATATACTGGGACGTTTTTTTCTTCTATATAATGACTAGACAATATACAGCAAACAAGCATATGAAAGAACAAGTACCTTCTACCAGACTAGCATTTACAAGGACCTCTAACGGGCCTTAGAGCATCTCGCAGACAAATGACAGGATGACATGGTTATGTACTTATTAGTCATGGCAATGAAATTATATGCAACCTGCTATTTATTAACCACATTTCATAAAACCCTAAAAGCGCAATTCAAAGGATCAATGCTGTGTCCAACTACACCAAAAGAAGCAAAACACACATCTTGCAAAAGAAGAAGATGAAAAGGTATGGATTGACCTTTGAAAAGAATTTCTGCGCATGACTTCTGATCTGCACAGCAGTCTTTGTACCTATATGTTCTGCAAACCACAAAGTAACAACAGAAAGGGAAAAAAATTAAGATCATGACCCCAACTTGGGAAAAAAGTTTAAAGGACTATATCATTTAACATCAGCTATTCAGGGACTCTGCTCAAAGCAGTACAAACCAACAGGATATTTAGTAAGGAAATAAACGGGAGGAAGAGCAAAGTTAAAGGTCATGTGAATTGTAACCTTCAATGCGCTGCCATGCTCGCCCATAGAGCTTCAAGGCTTCAAGAAACCTATTATGCTCCTCCTCAGTCCACCGCTCCCGCTGCTTGGTAATAGTATATGGCTTTCTTGCCTGTCATTAGAATTCCATAATTCAGCTATGTACAACTTACTACTACACAAGTAAATCTTAAACCAAAAAGAGGTCCGCTTCTGCTACCTTAATGATCAAATCTTCTCCAGCCGAAAAAGTGTCCATTACTGGACTTGCGCAGCTGAGCGCTGCTTCAAATCCTCTCTAACCAGCAAAGTATAGAACAAGTTTCTTCTCTCATTAGTGAAAGCACCAAGCACCGCTATCACTAGTAAAGCCGTCGTGGCTGTACTACTCAAACTAATCTTTGAAGTGGGAACTACTACTACTACTGCAAAAGAAACACAGGAATATGGGTAGAGATCCGTCTCTGATATATAGCAGCACAATTAAGCATTCAAATTTCGCACGAAACCGAAGCGCTCTATTAAATTACTTAACGCATATCACAAATTGATCCAACAACAATCTCACAATCCACCGAAACCACAGAGGAGGATCAGAGAGATGCTTCAACTAAAATAAATTTCCTTATTCAGGATCCTCACCAAAACGAACCGGAAGAAGAAGAAGACGCCAAAACCTTTAACTACGAGAAAAACAAGGCCAACCACGAAGAGAGAAAAAGAAATTCCGATCAGTTTCGTAGTTGCTCTGCAAAAAAAATCCACACCTCTGTTTGGTTGCTGAACAAATCGAAATATATATATATATATATATATATATATATATATATATATCAAAAGCTTCATAGCTCAAATCTGAGCTTTGTTCATCACTTACTGAAGAGTAACAGTCCTCTCCGTTATTCAATTCAGAACTCAAAAAGCTCAGAGCTCAAATTCATCATTATATATTCAACTTAATTTCGCATCAGCAACCAAACCGAGAGAGATAGATAGAGTAACAGACGAGCTCAAACACTTGAATATGAGATGAAATAGTACCTTCCATGGCGCAGCTGATGAAAGCTCGTGACTGAAACACCAACCGGAATCGTCACCGCACACCCGCCGGCGACGGCATAGCTTCCGGCAACGGAGAGTTCGGAATTTGATCCGGAAAATCTCGAAACACAAAATCTTAACACAGACAAAGCAGAGAGTATAAGAGAGTGAGTCTAGTAGTATTAGAAGAAAGAAAGAAAGAAGAGAGAGAACTATAACCAAGAAGACCAGAGGTCTCAGTTCTTGTGAAGCAAGGAGCAATCTGAGCCACTATTATTTCTTGTGGATTTTCTATTTTTCTCCTTTTTCATTTTCTGGTCTACAATTCCCTTATATGGCTGCTAAGCTCTCACAGACCACCGAGTCCCTAAGATCGCGCCAGGTGTCGCGAATTTAGCGGCGGAGTTGTTGCGCTTTTTCATTTTTTGTTTTAAATTCTTTTTTCTTCTGTTGTTGATTCTCATCCACAAGCTCCCTCGTCTTGTAAAAGCCCCTCCCGCTGTGCTCTGTGGGGACCTGCGCTGACGTGGCGGTTTTCACCGTGGGTAGCCGGTGAGACGGTACGGACGGTGGCGGATTTGGCGGACGTGGCTATTCTGGAAACCGCTACGTGAATGGAGACAAAGGGGTTGTGGGTGACCGGTCAGAGATTGCTAAAAGAAGGCTGAGAGGGGTCTCGTGCGGTGCACGTGGCGTGCCTATTTACGTGGGTGTGGTGGTGACTGGTGCCACTGGTCTGGTAGTGTTGGGGTTTTGTGGTGTGGAGTAACGCCTACTTTTTTGGAAAAATCAGAAGCGTTGATGTGATGGAGGTGAGGAGATCTGGCCGTAGGTTCTGTTAGGCCGCTGACATTGTGACGTGTCTCCTTTAGAAGCTTCTAGGTGGCTCTACTGGCTCACATTTATATTTTGGCCCCTCGCCCGTACCCGACTATAACCAACGTTTAAAGGGCCTAGGCGACACTCGTTTTGGGCTGGAAGAGGTGTACACGATGAGTACAAAACGCCTAGCGGGCCATGAGGTCCGCTTAGCCCGATATCTATGCGGTTCCAGAAGCAAATCTACCGACCATCTTTTAGTTGCCCACCTCAATGTCCATTGTTTAGATTGGTTAGAATAAAGTCAAACCATTTGACAAGACATGTGTTGTTAATATAGATAGTGGACATTGAGGTAAACAAGTAAGAGTTCGGCTGCTATACACATTTGTATGACATATATTATGCCGTGAGCTGTTCGATCGTTTAGTAATTCAAAATTCAAGACGATCAAACAGCTCACGGCTTGATGTATGTTATCCGACAAGTAAAAGATAGCAAGCAAAATTTGTATCGTGCGGTTTCCTTTTTTTTTTTTTTTAAAAAAAGGTGTAATATGTTATTATATTTACCGATACCCAGGTTATAAGTAGAGGAGCTCTACCTCCCAATATCTCCTCTCTAATCAACAAGACAGATAGCGTTTCTCATTGTCCAAATTACAATGTCAGCTCCAAAGTCGGCACTCACATCCGACCTTGTATATGGTGCAACCCATGTTCCTTCTCTCAATACGTCCGATCCGAACATGATCGTCCCAATCTTGGCCAGGTCATCCAGTCCGATATTTCCATACCTCTCATCGACTTGCAAGGTTTCGACTGCTCCCGCCACTCAGAAATCATTAAGCAGATCGGCCTCGCCTGCCAAGAATATGGACTTTTTCAGGTACATGCACCTCAAACACGTTAATTTTCATACATCCAGTGATGGAAGTAAATTAATTAACCTGTATTTTTACACGAGTGCGACTATTAGAATCTCCAAATTTGTTCAGTATATCTCTCATGCTCGTTACACCTCCTTTTTAATTTTAATTACAAGCATTTGCTCACTAGACATCTTTTCAAATTCTTAAAATAACCCTAGGTATGTTATATTGTTATTCACATATAACTTAATAATTTACTCATTATACATCTTATTTATTCTCTAGACCTCTTATTCTTTTAATTTTTATTTCTTTTTGCATGCTATCATCAAGACCTCTATTCATTGATTTTTTTCCCATTCAAACCTCTTTCACGACCTCAATTCTTTAATATTTTTTTTATTTCTCATAGAATGTTACCAAACCTCCATTATTTGATCAATTTATAAGATTTTTTTTCAATGACATCAATTTTTCTCTTAAAAATCAAATAATACAAAATATTAGGTTTCAAAAATTTATATTTACTAGCCCAATATCATCTCTCTGTATAAGTGAGAGGTCGTGAGTTCGACTTACAGTAAACTAGTTGTAGCATATTAGTTGTTTATTTGATAAAAAAAATACTTATATTTACCAACAAGAAAATATTCTAATATAAATTAGCTTTTCTTTTTCTATTTTACTTGTGCTAAACAACGATCAAGGATAGCAAGTGTATACTATGTATGTTCTTTTTTTCCCTCTATTTTATGTACATCATGAAATTATTTCAACAATTATTTAATTTTTCATTATCGATTTTTTTTGCATATATATATATATATATATATATATATATTCCTTCACCTTGTATATATATGCTTTCAACATGTATGATAGTAGAAAATTTGATGTCCCACGTTCCATATTGATCATAGTTTTAACTCTAATCAAATATATAATGTAGTAAAATTTAGAAAACAGTAAATTAAAAATTAAAAATACATAAGAAAAAATAATAAAAAACATAATCAATTAATTATCGAATTGGAAAGTCTAGAGAGAATAAATATACTTCTTTTTGTATGATTATTATCCTTAATAGTCATTACGTAAGAGGAGATAATTGTCATTCAATAACTCATAACAAAAGAAGGTCAAATGAGTAAATTTAGAGGTCTTAATAACCGCACTCTTTTTACACTCATTGAAGGTTAAAGACCATGGAATCGACGAGGCAGTGATGGATAACATGTTGGCTGTGAAGACCCTTATAGAACAATAAGACTGTCGTCTAGCTTCAATGTCAGAGCTGAGGAAATAGCTAGCTGGAGAGATTACCTAAGACTCCACTGCCACCCTCTAGAGGACTACATTCATGAGTGGCCAGCCAACCCTCCCTCTTTCAGGTATCTATAACTGGCCGGAACTTCAATTTCTACACCCACCTAAATAGGTAAATCAAACACGGTTAAATCTGGAACTTCAATAACTGCAACATATATACCATACATGATTAATGATATTTTACTGCCAGAACTTGTTATTCAAACCTTGACAAAGAGATAGTCGATCTCCAACGTAACTCATCGTCAAAATTTACGACGCATTGTAACGTTCTCTTCCGTTTATGGAGGTTATATAGTCGCTTTGTTTGAAACTTTGGACGTTTTTGCAGGGAAGATGTGGGTGAGTATTGCAAGGAAGTCAGAGGCCTAGCAGTGAGACTCCTTCAAGGCATATCGGAAAGCCTGGGACTAGAAGGAGACTACATCAACAAGGCCCTAGCAAAGAATGGACAGCACATGGCGATCAATTACTACCCGCCGTGCCCTCAGCCGGAGCTGACCTACGGCTTACCGGGACATGCTGACCCGAACGTCGTCACCCTCCTCCTCCAAGACGACGTGGAAGGCTTGCAGGTTCTCAAGGGAGGGAAATGGGTTGCTGTCAAGCCCATTCCTCACACTTCATCGTCAACCTCGGTGACCAAATCCAGGTCAGAATTAGAAACCGATAATGATAATTCCCAGGACTTCAGATGATGATGACGTACTTGGTAGTTTGTTGGATGACGGGTGATGCCATTGGCATTTGCATGGATGAAATGTGTGCTTCATAATCTATCAGTCAACATGCATGGTTTTTATTTGGATCTGAAATTTAGTAGAAACACACACTGCATTATTAGGTCACAAAATTCACACAGAGCCTTCGTCTTAAGGTTCAACGATTTGATTGGACCGTCATAGATTAAGAATTTAAGGTGTGCCTCTCTCCTTTTCAAAGAAGCTGTGGTTTACTTTTCATCAGTTCTAGATGAACGAGTGAGTTGAAATGTTTAAGATGAAGAACAAGTTTGGATTTGGGGTTTGACATAATTATTATGCCGTTTTGTTGAATCTTTTTTGTCATCAGAAACATTATTAAAGAAAATTCTCAAGTCAAATAACGTTTTACATCACATTTTACATATGTCAAATATAGAGATCGACTACATGCATGAAGCTTTTTATGTTGTGTGTTGTTTCTGCAAGATCTCGTAGACCTCGTAGAACCTCTTTGGCGTGACTTGTCTTTGATTGCGTTGACTCACTATTTGCAAAAAGAGATTGATCGAGGCTTTCCAGTCTTTCTCTCTCCGATGATTAAGTCAGATACACGGTAGGTATAATATTAAATGCTAGGAGATATCTTACCATTTTAGTTGACTTCAGCATTGTATTTATAGCCATAGGTTGACTTTTGCCTTGCTTGTTATTCGATGTGGGACAAATATACTGCTGGGGTCTGTTTATTTAGCCTTATGTGGAGTGTCTTCCTCCCGGCCCCGTCTGTTATAGCTTTTAAGATGACGCATGCTCGACTTACCTCAGGCTGGGCTTCATAGCATCGTGAGCCAGGGGAGGTATTTATCGACTATCGATTACAAGCCCCCCAAGTTCTCGTTCAAGTCACATCTTGAGTGGGGACATGAAGAAAAGACTCATGATGCCAAATTATCAACAGGTTCCCGATCCTAGTCCCCCCAAGTTCGTGCTCAAGACTTGTTTGAACGGGTTGTTGTTGCAATGGAAGGTAGCGAGCTGTTCCATGTCAATTGTTGTTGCTCGAGCGCGGGGTATTATCCCCGCATGGGTTATCAGACCACTATTCTCCATGTTAAAGGAATGATATGAACCGCCCAACTCCCCCTCTACGGGAGCTATACAAGGGACTTATGGTTGTCATGGCTCTAGTTGTTTCGTCCACGAGGTTGTGCTCATGCCTTTAGTTAGTGCCCATGTCTCCCGTTGGTTCTTGCTCGGGTATAAGAATCTCACAACAGTCGGTTCATGTCTTTTTGCTACGTTGATCCGGGATCCAAGATTTTCGCGTGGGTTGTATGTTTCCTCCCGTTGACACTTATTCGAGACTTTCATTTTTTTTTTTGGGTTTTAATTGTTTTGGTCACACTAGTAAGTCTGGGTATGCAAAATCTCTTTTAGTCATCACGTGCGTGCCACCGTGCGGACACTGAATGTGATAGTTGTAGTAGCGGGGTGCACTTAGCCTTCTGCTTCTAATCAAGCGACTGAGGATGGAGAGCACCAACTCCACCGCAAGGTTCTTCGTGCATGCGGACTCCTCAACCTAGAATTATCCTAGCTCGACATGGTCTTCAAGCAATTAAGGACATTTGCTTCCTTATTTACTCAAGCGTCACGTGAAGCCAATGTTGTATAGTCATGCACTTGTATGTGAAATCCTCATCTTGCTTCTTCGCGAAGTCTCCTTACGCGAAGCCATCTCGCATCGCCTTCATGTTTTAGGACTCCACTTTTACACGAAGTCCATTTCTTGATTCCATGCGAAGTCCTTTTCGCATAAGAACTCTGCTATCCAGCTCGCATGATCTCGCTGGCGGGCCATCACTTGTAAACCCAATTATTTTGGGCTCGCCGGTGTAGACCATGAATTTAACTAATATTCACATAGACATTTACTATCTAGTAAAATATTAATTTGAGTGTAAACACTAATACACTCCTGCTGGCTTTTAACTGATGGACTTGCCAAGTCTCCCTCTGGGCGATTACTTCCGGGAGCTTGGGGACATCTGCAACGATCCTGGGTGGGTTGTATAGGACTGCTGGAAAGTGCTACCAGTTCCGGAGAGTTTAATACGGGACCCCGTGCTTGGGTATTAGGCTGATAGCCTAGGTAGGTGGTGGTCGTTCAGAGTATTAATTGCATGTCCGCTAGGTGACGCTGTAGGGAGGAGAAGGGACTTGCATTTAATGCACGTCGTTTCACTCCTCTCTTCTTCGAGAAGTTACTCCATAGTGGGGCACGTGTCAAGATCCTGTGGTGGGTCACGACGGCTTCGATTTCCTCGTTTGCAGTAAATGCTTATTTAATGAGTTGGTGGGGGGAACCGAGATGTCATTTCCCTCGCTTCATATATATGTTCAGTCTCTCCCCCTCGAAACTGTTTCTGCACTTCTGCTTCATTTCTCTTCCATTCTCTTTGTCTCTATTCTCTGTTTGCTTCCATTTTCTCAGTCTTCTTCTGCTTTCTTAGTAGTTCTGTCAAAGCCAAGATAAGGGAGGGTATTGCAAAGCCAAGTCCAGAGGAGAAGAAAAGAGAAGAAAGGAAGGAGTTCCATTTTCCTGCCACCGCCATTTTTCTGATTGCAAGGTGTTCTCCGTTTCTTGCTCCGGTGTGCCTCCGGCTTGCATTATCTGGTGAGTTTCCCTTTTTCTGGCATTTTGTTATTTATCAGAGCAAATTTTGTGCAATGAGTAGATCAAATTATACTGCTAAGTTTAGGTTTTGAGTTTCTAGGTTTGTGTTGGGATGGGTAGTCTTAATCCTCCCGGTGGCGGCGACTTGTGTTGGTAGGCATCTAGTAGTCCATAGGGTTTTTTTTTAGGGTTAAATGGAGTCTAGGGCTGCTGATGCTAGCGTCTCTGGTTCATCTCAGAGGGCTCTCGTTGATGATGATGAAAGAATGGAAGACTATCTACAACGAGCGACTCGTAGAAATGCCGCTTGGGCGGAATCGCATTCCGAGTCCTCTTGTTCAAGTCCCGAGCAGCAAGTGTTCAAAGCGATTCGGTTCACGTGGGCCATTCACCGTCTGGAGGATTGCAAGGTATGTGATGAGCCTATTTGCAGTCTCACGCTCGAGAAGATTGAGTATTTCAAAGAGGAGTGGGACATTCCCTCTAATATCTTTATGCGCGGTTTGCGTCCTGGAGAATTGGCATGCGCTCCCCAAGATAACTATGTAACAGTGCACGACAACATGTTCAGAAACAAGTTCTCCGTACCGCTACCCTAGTACGTGCAATACATGCTCAGCATGCTGCAACTGGCTCCCGGTCAAGTCCCTCCAAATCAATGGTGGTAACTCCTAGGGCTCAGATGCTTGTACTATTTGTCAAACATGGGGTGGCCCATGATCAATGAGTTCCATGCTCTCTACATATTGTCATATTCAAAGAAGGCGGGGAGCTCCGAGTGTGTAGGCTTTACCGCACGAGACTATGAGTTGGTTGTCACCGACCTGCCGTTATCGATGAACAAGGAGTGGAAAGCGAAGGTAGCCCTGTTGGGCGGCCTGTGGAAACAAAAAATGAGACGACATACAGTTTTGAACTATTTCCGTGCCATTGGGGGTCAGAGCTACTCGTTGACCCCGGTCGAGCGGGAGCGCATTGCTCGGATTTATGCAGTGTGGCCCCACGAAGAGGATCGTAGCTCGTACCACTTAACTCGATGAGCTGTTCTGGTACACTGCGAGATGGGTAAACTTTCTGATGGGTTCGTTATCTTCGCATCACTTATGCTTTACTTCAAGTCGTTTAAGCCTGGTTGAATCAATATACTTATTTTATCTGGCTTTGTAGGAAAAATCCCTAGCTGCGTTCCTCGTCTGAACCACCAGCTTGACATGGAGAAGGATCAAAACCTCATATCAAAGCTACTGGACATGGGGGAAGTTGCCTCCCACACCGAGGTGGATTTAGACACGCAATCAGTGTGTGTCCTAGATAGCCAAAAGGCGCTTGAAGTCCCTAATGAAGTCTACGGGACAATGGCTACGCTGCAGGTATCTCCTCCCGCAAGGTCCCGGGACAATCTGAATCTGGGCGAGAAGAAAAAGCGCCATCATTGTTCGAAGAAGAAGGGCCAGGATGCTCTAGACTCCCAGGTGACATACACCGGGAATGATGTCTTTGGGGACCTCGCCCCAAAACCGAAGAGACATAAGGTGGCACCCATGGGCTTTGGATCGACTCCCTCGCTGTCAATGCTCGTCCATCTCCTCCCTACAATCTCGAAGACCACGATCAGGCAGGTCCTGGACGACTACGGCTGTGTGAACGAGAAGTTCGTGCGTGCCATGATCTGTGACTTAAAGGGGATCGATCTCGACCGGGTGAGGTTCAAGGAAGGCTCTCCCGCTGAGTCCCGCCAGATCGCTCATGGCTACGCTGCAGGTATCTCCTCCCGCAAGGTCCCGGGACAATCTGAATCTGGGCGAGAAGAAAAAGCGCCATCATTGTTCGAAGAAGAAGGGCCAGGATGCTCTAGACTCCCAGGTGACATACACCGGGAATGATGTCTTTGGGGACCTCGCCCCAGACCCGAAGAGACATAAGGTGGCACCCATGGGCTTTGGATCGACTCCCTCGCTGTCAATGCTCGTCCATCTCCTCCCTACAATCTCGAAGACCACGATCAGGCAGGTCCTGGACGACTACGGCTGTGTGAACGAGAAGTTCGTGCGTGCCATGATCTGTGACTTAAAGGGGATCGATCTCGACCGGGTGAGGTTCAAGGAAGGCTCTCCCGCTGAGTCCCGCCAGATCGCTCAGGAGTATCTGATGAAGGTTAGTGTACAAGACATATTTTGCTCGGGTTGTTTTCACTGGTTCCCTAAAACTATGTTTTTTTTTTGCAGTCTCTCTTCGCGGTGTACTCTATTGACGCTAGCGAGGACACTCCCGAGCTGAAGGAGCAGGTGGCCAAGCTCAACGGTCACGTGAGCTATCTCTAGACCGAGAAGGGGTCTCTGGAGAAGGAGAAGAATGCGTTGGCCGAGAAGCTGGCGATGCTTCAGCTGCATGTCCAGGTGGTGGAGAGCAAAGCTAATCGGGTCCCGGAGCTTGAAGCTGAGGTGGAGTCCTTGCGGTTGGCGCTTGAAAAGGTTCGCCCGCTTGAGGGTAAACTCCGCGTGAAGGAATCTAAAATCGCGGAGTTGGAGCGTCTCGCTCCCGTGCGTTGCGAGCAAGCTGTGGCTGCGTACAAAGAGTCCCAGGAGCTCAAGGCTCTTCTACAGGCTGCCCGGGATGCTGCCATCACGGAGAATTTTACTGAGTGGAGCGAGCATGGATACCTCGACAAACCCTGGATGATCACTGACATGCTCACTGCAAAGGCGAAGGTCAAAGCTCAGGACTCCCAACCTGTCCACACGGAGGGTCTTTCCGAGGACAACCCTGATACTGTCGGAGATGATGTGACTTTGTCCGAGAGTGAGGACGAAGAGGAGCTGGGTGATTCGGTTGAGAAGGACCAAGCTTAGGACTTTTTATCTGACCGTAACCGGATTGTAATTTTTGATATTTTGAATGGCCTCGAGCCCGCTACTGGAGATGTAAACTTTACCCAGTGGTTCGGTTGTTATATTTATAATTTGATTTATTAGCTCATGTTGACTCCCTTTTTTCTTGGTTGAATGCCTCAGGAATTTTTTTTTGGGTGTTTTGCCTTTATTTATTTACCCCTTGGAACCTGGTGGATCCGACCAATGGTTTTACTCCCAAGTGTTACGAATTTAACTTATTCATTTATGTATTAGTTGGTCAAAACAAATGAAGGCATCCTCCCGAATTGATTGAGTTAAACCCGGTGGACATAATTTACAATTGCCAAGGCTCAACTACGATTAAACAGGGTAAAACCTAAGGTGCTCGGTGTTCCACGGGTTCCCGGTGATTATGCCATCTCAGTCCCTTAGGAAGAACGTTGTTGGGCCGATTTCCTCCACTATCTCGTAATGTCCCTTCCATGTTGGGTCAAAGGTCATCGGTTGAGTCATCACCCGCTTCATCACCCAATCTCCTAGGCCCAAAGATCGAGGCCTAACCTTGTTGTCGTAATGTCGGGCGACTCGCTGCTTGTATACTTGGTTGTGTAGATCGGCCATTTCCCTCTTCTCCTCGATGAGATCCATGTTCAGTTATAGCCCATCTGCATTGGTTTTCTCATCGTAGCCCTAAACTCTTCCTGTTGGCACCATCAGCTCGATTGGAATGACTGCTTATGTGCCAAAGGCCAAGCTAAAATACATTTCTCCCGTTGACTCTGTTACGGTGGTCCGGATGGCCCATAACGCTTCCGGAAGAATTTGTGCCCACAACCCTTTGGCGTTGTCTAATTTCTTCTTCAGCAGTTTCTTGATGATCTTGTTGACAGCCACCACTTGCCCGTTGGTTTTTAGATGAACTACCGATGCGAAAACCATCCGGGTTCCCATGTCCTTCGTGAACTCGATGAGTTTCGGGTTATTGAATTGGGTACCATTATCGGTGATGATAGTCTCCGGGATACCGAACCTACAGTAGATGTTCTTCATGAGGAAGCTCATTACACTGTCGGTGGTTATTCGACTTAGTGGTTCTGCTTCAACCCACTTGGTGTAGTAATCCACTGCCACTATGACATATTTGTACTGTTCGAGAGCCGTAGGAAACTTCCGGATCAAATCTAGTCCCCACTGCGCTAAGGGCCACAAAGACATCAGGATCGAGAGTGCAATAGATGGATAATGGACTTTGTTAGCGTGCTGGTGGCACTTATGGCATCTCGCTGATATCTTGTCTGCCATTTTCCCTATATTGGGCCAAAAGCATTCTTAGGGCCTTGAAGGACAAGGATCTTGATCCAAAATGATTACCGTAGACTCCCTCATGGAAGTCCTGGAGGACTGTCTCACCTTCCTTTACCGATACACACTTTAGGTTGGGGAAACAGTAACCCATACAATACAATTTATCATTTACCAGAGTGTATCTCGCACACCTCGATTGCAACTTCCTTGCTTGCCGTCTATTCTCTGGGCGGATCCCTCCCTTGATGAACTCAATGATGAAATTCATCCATGTGGGTTCCTTGGGGCCAAGGCTGATGGCAAATATCTCTGAGATCGTCTTGTTAATGCTAGGTCGGTCTAGGATTTCGACTTTGACCTTCTTGCGCCCTTTTTGGCGGGTACCGGTGGCAAATCTAGCTAAAGCATCAGCATTACTGTTCTCCTTCCTCAAGATCTGAGTGACCGTCGCTGACTCGAACCTGGACAAGAAATCCTTTAACAGTGCTTTGTAGGAGTTCAAATGAGGTTTTTTGGCCTTAAAGGTCCCGTTGACCTGGTTCACCACCAGCTGCGAGTCGCTGAACACTTGCACCCTTTTTACTCCTATCTCTTGCGAAAGCTGTAGCCCCCCGATCAATGCTTTGTACTCAGCTACGTTATTGGAGGTGGAGAAATTGAATTCCAGAGCATACTTGTACTTGAACCCATCTAGGCTGACCAATATTATTCATGCTCCACCCTTCTCTTTTGTCACTGAGCCATCTACGTACAACTTCCAACCCGGCTCTACTTCCCGCGGGGTCACCATATCCTCCCGCTCAATCTCCAGACGCACCTCGTCGTTTTTCATGGGGTCAACTCCAAGATGAAATCTGCGGCGACTTGCCCTTTTATGACTACTCTCGGCATGTAGTGTATGTCGAATTCACCCAGCTCTATCGCCTATTTGGTCAGTCTCCCGCTCGTCTTTGGTTTCTGCAGGATTTGGCGGAGAGGGCGGTTCGTGAACAACGTGATGGAATGTGCTTGGAAGTAATGCCGCAGCTACCGAGCGGTCACAATGAGTGCTAAAGCCAACTTCTCTAGATCTGGGTACCTGCTCTCGGCCAATGTGTAGCTCTTGTCTACATAATACACCAGGAGCTCGACGACATCATCTTTCCTGATCAAGGCAGAGCTTACTACTGTATCGGACGTTGCCAAGTAGAGATATAACATCTCTCCGGGAATCGGTTTTGACAACATCGACACTGACGCCAAATACTTCTTGATATTCCTAAAAGCCTCGTCTTGCTCGGGTCCCTAATTGATCATCTTGCAATGCTGACTCTTCAGCAGCTTAAAAAACGGCGCACGCTTGTCCGTGAGCCTGGAAACAAACCTTGCGAGGGACGCTATCTTGCCTGTCAGGGACTGCACGTCACTCCTGACCCTTGGGACTTCCATACCCATTATGGCCTGGACCTTCTTCGGGTTTGCTTCGATCCCCTGCCGGCATATCACGTGGCCCAAGAACTTCCCATTAACAACTCCAAACAAGCATTTTTCCGGGTTCAACCTCATGTCGTACGCGAACATAATATCAAAAACCGCTTGCAGGTCGCTCACGTGCTTGACCGCGGTAAGACTCTTTACCAACATGTCGTCCACATACACTTCCATGGTAACTCTTAGCTGCTTAGCAAACATTTTGTTCATCAGACGCTGATAGGTTGCTCCAACGTTCTTCATTTCGAACGACATCCTCTTGTAATAGTACACTGCATTGTCGGTTGTGAAAGTGGTATGCTCCTCGTCCGCCTGGTCCATCATTATTTGATTGTAGCCCGCGTACGCGTCCATAAAACGTAGCATTTCGAACCCGGAGGTAGAGTCAACGAGTTAATCTATTCGAGACAAAGAGAAGCTATCTTTAGGGCAAGCTCTATTAAGACTGGTGTAATCCACATACATCCTCCACTGCCCCACTGCCCCACTGCTTTCTTAGGGACCATGACCACGTTGGTCAACCATTGCGGGTACTTAGCTTCCTTGATAAATTGGATGTCCAACAACCTCTGCACCTCTCCCTTGATGATATCATACTTGGCCAAATCGAATGATCTGCGCTTTTGCCTTACCGGGGGCAAGCCTTTCTAGATTCCCAATCTGTGCTTGACAATGTCTCTCAAGATACCGAGTACATCTATGTATGACCAGGAAAACGCCTTGTTGTTTGCCTTCAAGAAATGCACGAGCTCCTCCCTCACTCCAGGGGACAACCCCATTCCTATCCTTGCGGTCCTTGCTGGGAACTCGTCCGAGATGCAAATTAGCTCTGTCTCTTCAACGGATCCCGGTCACTCGGCCTCTGTTCCCTCAGTTGCGGCATTGACCCTAGGATCTTCGTATGTATCCGTCGAGAGCGTCTTCGGATTCCCCGAGACTAATACTTCTACCCTTCTCCTCCCATTATTCAGGTCAATAGCGTAGCATCCTCTTGCGACCAGCTGATCACCCCAGACGGTAACTATACCTGCTAGGGATGGTAGCCTCATCATCAGCATGTGATCGACAATGAATGCTTTTACCTTCCGCAAGGTCGGTCTCCCCAGTTTCCCGTTGTATGATGAATCACAGTCTATGATTATAAAGTCTACCCCCGTTCTCAACATGTTCCCCTCTACACCCTCTAGGATCTCAGGAATATGATTTGAGCCCAGCGGCTGTACCACGTCCCCGGAGAAACTTATCAGTGACTCATTATCCTGTGTGAGCTTACTTCTCCCTCTCTTCAATGCCTGCCATGCGTTCCTAAACATCACATTCACTGATGCCCCGGTGTCAATTAGGATCTTCTTGCAAAGGTAATGATCCAATTGCGCGGTGATCAGGAATGGGTCCTCGTGTGGCTACTTGATCCCTTGCTCTTCCCCTTCCTCGAATGTCACCGATTTCCAGCTCACGTTGACATTCTGATTGTTACAGCTTCCAAAGGTGAATATCTCTCGCCCTTCCTTGATATCGGTGCACTGTTTATTGGCTTTGTTACTCATCTGATCTAACCGTGCTCCCCCGCGGATTGTGTTGATCGTCCCGTAAACAGGAACCCCCGCCGCCTGTCGCTGACCTGACATATACTGCTGGAGCTTTCCTGCTTTTAGCTGGCTCTCGATCGCTCTTTTTAGCTCTACACAATTGTTTATCGCATGTGTGGCTTCCCTGTGGTATCCATAATACTTCCCGATATCCTCCAGGGTTAATTGGGACGGCGGTAACTTCCTGATCGGGGACCCCGAGATTGCACCCTTGTTCTCGTTCCACACGACATCAGGAGTCGCTGTCAATGCAGTGAAGTTTTCCCTAGCTACAGGAACTATTGCTTTAAGCCCGCCATCATGATAACCACCTTTGCCTTTCCTCTGCGGGCCTCCCATCTACTTGGCTTGCTTCCTACCTCCCTCCTTAAACCTCTTGCTAGGAGTGAATAATTGTCCCTCTTGATCCATTTTCCATATTCTTACTTCTTGGATCGTTTGTCCTTGTGATTCTGACCTCCTATCCTCCTTTCTCTTGCTCGCATATTGATCCTTGTATGTATCATGGTCCGCTTGAGCATGTCTAATTGCCATCTCCATTAGCTCATCATAACCCCGAAGGTTTTCGATTCTCACGGCGTACAAGAACTTACCGGGCAATATGGCTTGAATAAAAGTTTCTTCTGCTACCTTCTTGTCGAAGCTCCTGACCTTAGCTATGGCTCCCTGCCAACGATTCACGAAGACTACAAGCCCCTTTCCATGCCCTTGCTTCACCTTGAACAGCTGGGCGGTATTCTGCATGTCCGTACACAATATGAAGCAGTTCACAAATTGGTCCGCCATCTTCCTGAAGCAATCAATCGAGCCAGTGGGAGCTCGTAAAACCAGCTCAGCGCCTCACCCGACAGTGTTTCCTGGAATATATTGCAACACACGGCGTCCATGTAACCCTTCGCGTTAGTATGACATTTGAAACTATCAAGGAAGAGATGCGGGTCCCCCTCGCCCCCGTAGCTCAACTTTAGAGGTTTTGCTGCGTGAGAACGTAAGGTCTGCGTGATGGTCCTCGTGAACGGTCCCTTTCTCTCTTTAAATCCCATGTTGGGCGGGTTGTGTGCCGCCCGTCTTTCTGCTTCGTTCACCCTCGTGGTCAAGTTTACCACAGTATACCGTATGGTCATCAATGCTGCCTCTACTCCCATTGGCTCCAGCACATTTTCTTCGATGGGGTTGTGAGCGGCGGTGGGCCCTTTCTCTCCATTCTTTTTTAGAACAGTTGGCCCTGACATGGACCGTTATGCGGGTTACCGTTGGCAGCGTTATTAGCGATCCCCTGCCTTCTGCTTGCTGCTCTTGGAGTATGGCGGTTGCCCCCTCAATTGCGTCGTCACTCTCTAACCTTCGCGCCAACGTCCTCATTATTGTTGCGTTATCTCTCTCCAACTTTTCTCTCGAGTTGCTGCTTCTAGACGATCATGCACCCTTTCTCTTTCCAAGCGTGCCACGTCCGCCCTCAACCTTTCGACCATATCCTCCACTTCTTCCTATGTGAGGTCATGCATCGTTCCGTCCGGGGTCCTTTCCTGGTCATCCCCTACGGGTGTGCCTTCCAGCCTCTCGCCCGATCCTTCATTACGAGCGGCAGTCCCCGGTGTTCTTTCCCCACCGAGGGCGCTTTAGTCTTCTGTCACCACCCTGCTCCCGTCTACTACTTCACCTGATCTAGTCATCGAGACTCTGGCTTTTCGTAAGATTTGTCATAGATGGCCCCAATTGTTTCTGTATGATCTCGTAGACATCGTAGCTCTTTGGCGTGACCTATCCTTGACTGCGTTGACTCGCTATTTGCAAAAGGAGAATGACCGGGGCTTTCCGGTCTTTCTCTCTCCGATGATTAAGTCAGATACACGGTAGGTATAATATTAAATGTTAGGAGATATTTTACCATTTTGGTTGACTTCAGTATTGTATTTATAGCCCCGGGTTGACTTTTGCCATGTTTGTTATTCGATGTGGGACAAATATACTGCTGGGGTCTGTTTATTTGGCCTTCTGTGGAGTGTCTTCCTCCCGGCCCAGTCTGTTGTAGCCTTCAAGATGAGGCCTATTCGACTTACCTCGGGTTAGGCTTCATAGCATCGTGGGCCAGGGGAGATATTTATCGACTACCGATTACATGTGTATTATGTTATAAGTAATGATCGATACAAGTGTACTCCACCGGGCGGTGGTGAATAGCAACAAGGAAAGGATCTCTATCCCGACATTCTATTTCCCATCCTATGTTGCTGTGATCGAACCAGCCCTGAAACTGGTCGACGATGATCATCCAGCCAACTACCGGAGCTTCACTTACGGTGAATTCTACGGGAATTTCTGGGACAAGAGCCCTAATAATAAGAATGGAACTTGTTTGGGCATATTTAAAAATTAAGACAAACTATACCTAGCTAACTGGCCTTGCTTTAATTTTCATCCATATGTTATGATCGATCAAAGAAGTAAGAATTTATAGATTATATAGGTACGTAGAAAAAATAATTTCAGTACGTTTATTGTACGTCTTTGTTATGATATATAGATCACGATCGATCAAACTAGTAACTAAGAAATAAAATTTCATTCAAATTAATGATCGTTTATGTACCGAATTATGTTAAATCAATAAACGAACATTAAATATGTCTAACCAGAATTGTTTGTGTAAATCACGATTATGAACACCCAAAAGATCATCAAATTCGATGAAACTTTACATGAATGATATATACATTAGTATCAATGAACTGAACGGTAGAGATATGAAAATATGACCGAAAAATGTGTCAAATAAGGAACATCACACTTTAATTTCAAAGTGAAGTTTTGCTATGGATAAGAACTATAGTTCCTATTCATATAGACACACACACACACACACATATACATGTAGTTCCTATTCAGTCAGAGCGAACCTTTGCTTTGAAATTAAAGTGTGAAAGTTATTTTTTGGCTCACTTTTTTGTCACGTATCCACATCTCCGCCGTTCAGTTTTTATAACCTAATATATAGATCACTTTTGTCAAATTTCATCCACTTTGACAATTGTTTGAACTTTTGCAATCGTGATTTACACGAACAGTTCTGGTTGGACAAATTTTGGTATGTTCATGCATTTCACACAATTCGGCACCTTAATGATTACCAATTTGGATGAAACTTGGCAAGAGTGATCTATGCATTAGGTTTTAAAAACTGAACAGCGGAGATGTGGATACGTGACTCATAATCGTTAAGGTACTGAATTAGATTAAATCAACGAACGAACCATAAATCTGTCTATTCAGAATTATTTTTGTAAATAACGATTATGAAAACCCAAACGATCATCAAATTCAATGAAACTTGACAGAAGTGATCTATGTATTAGGTTCTACAAACTGAACGGTGGAGATGTGAAAATATGACTAAAAAATGAGTCAAATAAGCACTTTAATTTCAAAATAAAGTTTCGTTCTGGATATGAACTGTACACACACACTATACCTTAATTCACACTTAAATTTTCAGCAATTAGATTAAACACCCTAAAGAATAATTCACAACTTTGCATTTACACACTATAAAAAACATTTTGCGGTAGCTCCACGTATATGATACAATCATACATATTTGACAACAAATTTGTTGTTGTGCTAAATAGAGTTATTGTTTAAGTGATTATAATTATGTTAGTTGTAATTGCTTTATATACGACAAATTTACAAGCTTTTACAAGTTTTTGAACAAATTGGTATCGATGTGGTAATTTTATTTAATTATATGTAATTATATAAAATAAATAGCTAGTTATATTTTTATTGTTAATGTCGTAAATTTAATTTATTTAAACTGTAACCTTGGTTCAATTAATTGATAATATACTTTAAGATAAGATACGTAGACGAGCACTATATTAAAATAACTGATATAATATTTTTGCAGGATCGAACATGTTGGAGGACATGTTTGCCCATGTTCCAAGTGGAGATGCCATTTTGATGAATGTAATCGATTAGTTTTTAATTCATCTGTTTCTCAAGTCCATGTTTCTTTCATTTTTATTTTTATGTGGCTTCAAGTGAACATATGTAGACAAACGGCAGCTGTGAATGTGAAGCTTTACCCATTCATACTTTTTTGACTGTTTTTTCAGGGCATACCTAGCTTCACGACTGGATGGATGATGACTGCGTAAAGTTGTGGAAAAGAATTGTTATAATGCTACTCCAGACGATGGAAAAGTAATTGTTCTGGAGGCTGTTCTTCCAGTTACGCCAGAAACAAGCACTACTGATAAGATCACCACGTACCCAACTCGATGTGTTTATGATGACTCGATGTCCAGGAGGAAAAGAGAGGACCCAATTGCAAGAATTCATGGACTTAGCGACTGGGGCAGGATTCAGTAGCATCAAATATGAATGTTTCGTTGCTAAGTAATTAACATATGGGTTAATTACTGCAATGTCCTAATAAGCACATCTTCAAATCGGATACGTTACAGTGCTGCGTCTATAAAAACACAAGCTTAAAAATTTAACTCATGTCCTAAAAGACATAAGACAATTTTTTTTACTAAAAACGAAACTTTAGAAATAGTAAGAGTTGATGAAAAATGTAGAATTTAAAATGAGATGAAAATGTTTAACACTTCATCCTTGTTTGCTAAATAATGTTATAACTATAGCAACTCCAAAAGTGTTTTCCAAACAAAATAAATAAAGAGATACCAAACAGAACCAGCAAGGTACTATAATAAAAAGTTATAATTTGGTTTCAAACATTTAGAAATTGAATGAAGAAGCCAAGGAAATATTCAGATCCACATTTACAAATGAACAAATATCACAATTAAACAATAATACTTATGTAAAGGTAAACACAAGTCGAGCCAAATGTACCAAAGCAAATAATTATGAACATAACACCCAACTCAGTCCCGAAGTCCTCCTCTCGTGCACAATACCTGCAAGACCAACTATAGTAGGGGTGAACTTTCGTCCCCGCTGCTCAAGTATCAACCCTAACTAGGTTTGAAATGCAAATAGTAATAGGCGCCAGTTGAATAAAAATCAATGAAATCAAAATAATTTATTCCAAATGTAAAAACCAAATGGAAACCTAAGAGTACTCAGGTAAAAATTCAAACCTGATGACCGGTCTACTTTTAGCCAACTACCTCTTTACCGAAGATTTTTGTCTTCAACAATTGGTGAAGAGTAGCAAGAGAGTCCATTTACGCCATACCGCCTAGGAGCAATGCCACACAAAGGATGTTAGACATTTTCCAGTCTATACAGCCCCTCCGGAGGTTTAGGGGATCGAAACCCAAGGAAGTTGCTATGCTCCGCTCACTCTCAAGTCATCTCATAAACTCAAGCATTAAATCATAAATCCATTTTTCAAAACATAAAACAATGTATAAAACACTAATTAGGGTGAAGCCTCCATACCTCAATCATTTGGCAATTTCAAGATATCAACGCACATAATGCTCCAATACTGGTCCTTTATTATCGATAACACCCTGGTCCTCCATTGATAGCAGCCCACAAACTCGTCCAAATTCATAAAATAACATGTATCGCAGATTATCAATCTCCTACACATCTCCTGTACAAATGTTTAACCTTTCACTTCACTAAATAACATATAGAATAATGGTTACACATGAAGAAGTAAAGTTAGAATTGAGGTTCAAATGACCAATATACAACCTGGACTTTTTGAGAACTCACTGGACAATATAAAACAGATTAATTGAACAACAACAGAAATTAGAACGAATGGAACTGCTGGGGTTTGGACAGTCACGTAGAATTCAGTTTTCAACCAACGAGCATGAAACTTTCTAGAATTAAAGTTGACACATCAAGGTACAACATATTAAAATTTCATACAAAACAGAGTTTAGGAAGTACGGGAAAAGATGGAAGCAAATAGACTGAACTGCTAGTTTTTCTGAAACTTTGCAGTAGCATATATTCTTTTAAAATTGTCACCAAAGATTCGTTTCATGTCCAAAATCAATCTTGAAACAAGCTTTTGGATGTCTATGGTCAAATGGATGACGTTAAAATCAAGAATCAGTAATAATAAGCAACAATTTGAGTCTACAAGGGTCAGATTTAAAAATGAGGAACTTCAACAAAGAATTGGAAATGAAGTAAGGTTCTATACAACACCCAACAGTAGGAAACAATGATACGTGTAATCGGAGTGCAGATGCAAAGGGTATGATGTAGCATAATACTAATCAAACATGACATGACCAGTGAAAAGAAGAAAATGAATTCAATCGGTTTAGTTTAACTTACCGATTGTCACTCTTTGAATTGTAGGCTCATAGATAGAGGAAGACTCCAAGAAAGGAACTCAAATGATAGCCCAAGACATGGAGAAACTGATCTTAAAGGAGAAAGAAGCGTAAAACTTGAATTAGAATCAGAATTGGAATTATATGTCACAAGAGGATTATCCTTGAACAGTACGCGATATTACCTTTGTTGAGGACAATCTAACCGTTGGATCATCGTCAATTTTAGCATAAAATAGTATACACAAATCCGAGAAACTTTCATGAAAAAACCTTTCTAATATAAGGCTTCCAACATGCACTTTCCGGCCATCGAAGCTAACAAGACAGATATGTGATGGTAAAGTCGGTGGGCAAGGTCGGTGAGTGTCAGTAGTTGGTCTTCAATATAAATTGGGTTGTAAATTTACTCAATCACCTGGCACTTGTTATCCGTAACTATATCGTACAACTTCATTTTATAAGCTGGTTGTCATAACTTCTAGGTGTCTTCGAGAAAAATGTGATTTCCTATTTACAAACTTCAGGGGTCTCATGACACTGGTTTCGGGTGCTCCTCCTTTCGACATTGTAAACTTTAGATGCCCTAGAAACTCCTCTTTTTAATATTCGTTCTTTTCTCATAAAAATAAAATAAAATAAATCTGGCAACTGCTCTCTTTTTTTGGCATACTCGCCAATTTGGTACCTTAAAATTCATCTTAGTGTTAATTTGCTACCCTAACTTTTATTTCTATCAATTTGCAACCCTATGTTTTATTTTAGTCATTTTGCTACCCTTGTGTCAAATTTATGACTACACTTTCAATATTAACCAATTTGCTTACCTACATATTCAAATTTAGTTATTTGCTATCCGATATTTTCAAAAGACATTAATGTTTGGATAGAGAAATTGATCAATTTATATAACAAAAGTTAGTAAATTGGCTAATTTTAGAAACCTAGGGTATCAAATTAGCAGGAAAAAAAAGGTAGGGTAACAAATTGACACTTAGGTGAATCATAGAGTAGCAAATTGACAATTAAACCTTCTTTTTTTTTTCTTTTTTTTTTCCGAATATTCAATACTCTCTTTAGCCAGCGGGTTCATGTTTGGTGCTTAGAGATTCTTTTTCTGTGGCTGCACACTTCACAGTGCTCAATTGTTTATGGATATATTGTCTGTCAATCGAGACTCGGGTATCAAAACTTATCCATAGGGAGCTCAAACTGCAGATGCTTCACGCTCCCAAACTTGTCTGTTAGCTAGGAGCTCTGGTGGGTTCCGTCTCCAACAGTGCTTAACCTCATTCTACCAGCTTGTAGCCTAGTTGTGTTTCTTGACTAAGAACTAATACATATATGTGACGTTTGATCGGTCACTCCTTCACTATAGGCTCACTGGAAACTGAAAGACAGAACCATAATGGTATCCCCACTGGAAATAGAAACACTCGCGGATGTTGATGCTAAAAGAAAAGAAGAAGAAAGCAGCTTTGATCATGCGGTTCAGCTTACGCTCTCTTCTGTGTTGCCCATGTCAATGCAGACTGCTATTGACCTTGGCCTGTTTGATGTGATCTCCAAAGCGGGTACGAATGCCAAGCTCTCTGCATCGGACATTGCAGCTGAGATTGGCACCAAGGACGCGCTGGCTATGCTGGACCGCATCCTCAGGCTCCTCACCGCACACTCCGTGCTCAGTTGCTCTGTGGTCACCGGCCGAAGGCTTTACAGCCTCACTGCGGTGTCCAAGCACTTTGTGACTAGTAAAGATGGTGCTTCTTTAAGCCCCTTGATGGCATTAGTTCATGGCAGTGTCGTCATGAACACTTGGTTTGTTTCCATTCCCCAGTACTACATTACTACATTCATAAATTGAGCTTTTGATTAGTAAAAGCTAGTGGACGTGCCTATTTATATATGACTGATCTAAATTGTTGTGCGTGTTCATACACATATAGGTCACAAGTGAAAGATGCAGTTGTTGAAGGAGGAATTCCGTTTAACAGGGTCCATGGTAAACACCTCTTTGAGTATGCAGATTCAGACCCCAGTTTTAATCGAGTTTTCAACTCGGCAATGGTCAACTTCACCACTTTGATTATGAGGAGGATTCTGGATAGCTACAAGGGTTTTGAGCAACTTACCCAGCTTGTTGATGTTGGGGGAGGTCTAGGGGTGGCTCTTGGTCTCATCACTTCCAGATATCCTCACATTAAGGGGATCAACTACGACTTACACCATGTTATAAAACATGCTCCCCAATATCCTGGTATGCATTAGGATTATATACAAAAATCCCTCGTTTTATTTAAGAAACATGATTCGTTGATCAGAATATGCAATTTATATGCAGGTGTGGAACATATAGGAGGAGACATGTTTTCAAATATTCCAACTGGGGATGCCATTTTTATGAGAGTAAGCTAGTATTTTTGATCTCAAATGCACATTTAGTATTATTCTAATATGTTTATTTATTTACTTCTGGTCTGATGTGAACATGCATACCCATGGTTGATCGAAGGTGCAGCTTACTCATATTATGGATAATTAATTTGCAGAACATACTTCATGACTGGATGGATGAGCAGTGCATAAAGCTACTGAAAATTTGTTATACTGCTATTCCAGATAATGGAAAAGTAATTGTTGTGGAAGTACTTGTTCCAGATGAGCCAATTAGTAGCCCTGCCGAGAAGATCACCTCAGAGCTTGATGTGCTGATGATGACACTAACTCCAGGAGGAAGGGAAAGGACCCAACAAGAATTTTTGGACTTGGCAACTGCTGCTGGATTTAGTGACATCAAATATGAATGTCACTGTAGTTATCTTTGTGTCATGGAGTTCATTAAGTAGAGATGGGGCATGCAATCATATATCACTAAGGATTAATTAAGTAAAATTTATCCCATAAATAAGGCGTTTTCAGTTTCATATATTTGAAAACAAAAACACTCTAACCTACTGAGGGTTATGTATGTTGCTCGTTGTTTGAAAAGTATGATTATTGTGTACTTGTAATGAAAATATGTGGGCAAAAGTAAGAGAATTTGAGCTGTTTTATGACTTTTATCCACCAGTTCTTGTAATTGGTTTGCTTTAGCTTGGATAGGTTTCCAGGGATTTTCTTGTCTGATTTCTTATGTGAACTTTGTAAGCTATTGCCAAATTAGCTGTTAATTAACTATTAATGAACAATCAACTATTCTATGAGAAAAATGATCCGCCACTTTGGCTGAGTCGATCAAATATCGATCGGTAACAAGGTATAATGTTTAATCCAAGCAGCTACAAAGCTAATTCTGAGAAGATCAATCATTATATATCCACGTCTCGTAGAGCTGGAAAAATGGTAAATTCGCAATTGAGGCCAATTCCTAGACCGAGAGTCACAAACTAGCTACAGCTGCATGTTATATATGATGATAGTGGTATGAGTACTACTGAAAATAGAGGGGAAAATATCTGGTATATTTAACCGTTAGCTATAGCCTAAATTTAATTAAAAGACAGAAAATTCCTAACTTGGTTGTGTGGTGCTGCTAGACAAGAAATGAAGTTTACAAGTGTTTCTGCAAGATCTTGAAGACCTTGTAGAAACTCTTTGGCGTGATCTCTGCCCTTGATTGCCATTGACTAGCTACCTGCAAGAGGAGATTAACCGGGACTTTCCGGTCTTTCTCTCTCTGATGGTTAAGTCAGTTACTTGGTAGATATAGTATTTAATACTAGGAGATTTCTTACCGTTTTGGTTGACTTTAGCATTGCATTTATTACCCCGCGTTGACTTATATCTTGTCTGCTATTCGATATGGGATAAACATTCTACTGAGGTCTGTTTATTTGGCCTTCTATGGTGTGTCTCCTACCCAGCCTAGATTGCTACAACCTCCAGGATGAGGCCTGCTCGGCCTATGTCATGTTAGGCTTCTGGTAGCATCGTGGGGCATGGGAGATATTTATCGACTACCGATTACAAGTCCTCCTAAGTTCTCGTTCAAGACACGTCTTGAGTGAGGACTTGAAGAAATGGCCCACGATTTGTCAAATTACCATCGGGTACTCGTTCCTAGTCCCCCTAAGTTCGTACTCAGGACATGTTTGAACGGGTTGTTATTGCAATGAACGAAGGTAGCGAGCTTTTCCATATCATGTGTTCTTACTCGAGCGCGGGATATTATCCCCGCGTGGATTATCAGGTCACTATTCTCCGTATGAAGGGAATGATATAAGCTGCCTAACTCCCTCTCTACGGGAGCTATACAAGAGACTTACGGTTCTCATGGTTCTAGTTGTTGCCCATGCTTCCCGGTGGTACGTTTCCGGGATGGTATACGTCTCCCGCTGGCTCTTGCTCGGGTGGATCTCGCGAAACAGTTGTTCATTTCTTCCCTTTAGTTCTTATCTGAGACTTACAATTTTCATGTTTCTCCAGGTCTTATCACTTTCAGCGTGATTTTCATGCTGGCTTTACTATTGGTTTTGTCTGGTCTTCCTCTCGGTAATTATTCCCCTGGAGCTTTGGGTACGTTTGCAACGGCCTTTGTTGATATGTACAAGACTTCTACCAAAGGATACAGGTCCCAGAGAGTTGAGTACAGGATCCCGGGCTTTGGTAGTAGGTTGGTGGTGGTTTGTCAGAACATTAATTGCATGTTCGTCAAATGGCACTGCAGGGGAGGGGGGATGAAGAGAAGTGCAATTAATGCACGGTGGATCACGACGGCTCCGATTTCCTCGTTTGCAGTAGATGGTTATTTAATGTGTTTGGGGGAGGGGGAACCGAGGCGTGTTTTCCCCCGTTTCGTATATATGCCTCAGTCTCCACCCAAACTCTTCTTCCTACTTCTCTATTTCATTCCTCTTCTGTTCTCTCTGCTTCTCTTCTTCTCATCTGTTTTATACTTTGTTTCATGTTCTCTCTTGTTTTCGGCTTCTTTTCTGCTTGTGTTCTTCATTTCGAAGCACTTTCTTTTCGAAAGTTTATAGAGAAGGGGGGTAGGGATTTGCTTGCACCGTCGCCGGTTTTGCAATTGCGAGGTGCTTTTCGCTCCCTACTCTAGCGTGTTTCTGGCCTTCACTTTCTGGTGAGTATCTTTCTGCCCTCCTTTCTGTATTTTGGGTGCAAAATTTTCTGTTTCGGTGGGTTAGGTGTGATCTTTGGTTCGAACATGTTTTTTTGTGTTTCTGGGTTTCCTGGTTGTGTGAGTTAGGGTCGCGCTTGAGCCATGCATCCTCTTGTTGGTGGCGGCGTGGCTTGGCAATCTGATAAGTCTTAGGGTTTTTTTATTTTATATTTTATGGTTAAATGGAGCTTAGGGCACCTGACGCTAGCGCATCCGGTTCATCTCAGCGGCCTCTCGCTAATGATGATGAAAGGATGGAGGGATATCTGCAACAACCTACTCACGAAGTCTCGCTCGGGCTACTTCTTCTTCCGAGTCTTCTAGCTGGAGTCCCGAGCACACATCTGTTCCCGCCCAAGACAGTGGCGTGGGGGTAGTCTTCAAGGCTATCCCCATCACCCGGATCCTACACCGTTTGGAGGATGGTAGGTCTGCGACGAGCCGGTGTGTAGTCTCACCCTCGAGGATTATGTCCGAGTTGAGACATTCTCTCCGACCTCCCGCTGCGCGGATTACGTACCGGAGAACTAGCTTGCGCTCCTTAAGATAATTTCATCGCCGTGTACGACAATATGTTTAGGAATAGGTTCACGGTGCCACTTCCTCAATATATGCAATACATGTTGAGCATGCTTCAATTGGCTCCAGGCCAAATACCTCCAAATCAATGGCACAAACTCTTAGGACTCGGATGTCTGTACTCCCTATCCAACATGGGGTGACCCACAATCAACAAGTTCTGCGCCTTGTACCCATTATCGTACTCAAAGAAGGCTGGGAGCTCCGGGTGCGTAAGCTTTACCGCACAGGATTACGAGTCAATCGTCATGGATCTCCAGTCCTTGGTAAATAAAGAGTGGTGTGCAAAGATTGTTTTGATGGGTGGCTCATGGCAGCGTAAGACGAGAAGACACATTGTTCCCAATTACTTCCGGGCTATCGGAGATCAAGCTTACACGCTGTATGTAATCGAGAGGGAGCACATCACCCAGATTTGTGTTGGTACACTGCGAGATAGGTAGACTGCCTGGTGGGTTCCATATCTTGCTCGTGTTGTTTCTGCATTGTTTTCTTTTGTTTTATTTTAAATGCCCTATTGAAACAGTACTTATAGAAGTTTTTTATTTTTTCTTGCAAGCAAAATCCCTCGGCGTGTCCCACGTCCTAATCACCGCTCAACATGGAGAAAGACCATGATCTCCTAAAGAAGCTGCTGAATGTGGGGGACCCCGCACAGAGGTGGACCTGACACATAATCCGTGTGTGTCTTGGTGTTCCCAAAATTGCTAGAAGTCCCAAACGTAGCCTACGGGATAACGGCTCCTCCGCCGCCGCCGCCTCCTCCCAGAAGCTCCCGGGTAATAGTGAATCTAGGCGAGAAGAAGAAGTGCCACCACTATTCGAAGAAGAAGAGTCAGGCTGCTCTGGATTTCTAGGTGACCTACACCGGGAAGGATGTCTCCGGGGACCTCGCTCCAAACCCAAAGAGACATAAAGTGGCGCCCAAAGGTTCTATTCCCTCGTTGTCCATGCTTGCCCTTCCTACCATCTTAAAGACCCCAATCAGGAAAGTCCTTGATGAATATGGTTGTGCGGACGAGAAGTTCGTGCACGCTATGATCCGTGACCCGAAGGGTATCGACCTCAACTGGGTGAGGTTTAAGGACCAGATGCATTTTTGAGGTAACACACAACTCTAAGTGCTGCCTCCATGTGAAATTTTCTCTGCTGATGCATAAAGCGACTCAAAACATGAACTACATAAGTAATATCTGGCCTTGACACAGTCAAATATATTAACCTTCCAACCAATCTTCGATAGCGACCTTGATCCCTGAGCAAATCAACGTTATCATATAACTTTAAACCTCGTTCCATTGGTGTATCTGTTTTGGCCACGATCCTCAGCGCGCGGAGCAGAGGTGAATAGCGAACAAAGAAAAAGGGGGTGTTGCGGGCGTACCACGCACCTCGCGGATGAGGAAAAGGTTGAATGCGAGATTTTGACTTCTTGATCAGGCAGGGGGTTCCAGGTGCCACCTCAGATGAGGAATTTACGAGCACAAGGTGGTTGATACTCACTGCGGCGCGAGCAGAGCAACTATAGGAAAAACAAAGGGATCAGAGAGATCATGTATGTTTTGCTTCAACAAGGAAGCGAAGGTAGAGCTCCGGGGAGCGTTGGAGGTTTCAACGAGGTTGAAAGTTTGTATTTTTTGTTGAGAGAGAGAGAGAGAGTGAGTTCGCTTCAATGGGGAAGCGGAAACAAAGCTCCGGGGAACGTCTGGAGGTTTCAACTGGGTTGAAGATTGTATTGTATTTTGTTTAAATAAGTTGTGTGTAGAGAGAGCTTTCTGTAAGCCTTCGAGCCTCTTATATAGTGGGAGCTCGACTTGCCGTAGAAGAAAGATAATCAGAATCCATGTCGGACTCTGCAACGTAAAGCATAAGGGCACTGTTCCTCCCATGCAAACCAACCTACTAGTGACACGTGTCTAGTTCGCACACTCTGTATAGGACACTGCTACCGGCGCGCCGCTGAACTGTAGAGTCCTATGCGGACTGAAATTGAAGAGCATCCTTACCCCGCGGGGTGCCACAATCCATGTAGAAAACTAATAACTCGCGCGGACCGCAAACTCAAGCAATTCCGCGAACTCCTAAAGCTCGATTCCATCTCGCGGGCTATTGTAGCTCTCGGGCCAAAATAAGGCTTTTATATTAAAATGGCCACAAGGATTGGCCCGAAGCATGTCAAAGACTGGTAAAAGTCTCCAACGATTATTGTAGTGCGCGCGGACTCCGCATGTGGCTTCCTCGCGAAGTCTCTCACCCGAACCAGCGAACCAGCTCGCCTAGATGTATTCCGTCTCGCCTAAGCGAAGTACCAAAGTCATTCTGCGCGAAGGCATTCCGAGGGGGCTATGTGTTGCGCGAAGTCCCTAGCGCGCGAGATCTGTAGTCCGCGCGAAGTCATTCCACGCGAGTTAAGTTTTGTGCCTGAAGGCGCGCGAGATCTGTAGTCCGCGCAGAGTCATTCTACGCGCAGATCATGTAATTCATCTCACGTGGTCTTGCTAGCGGGCCATTATTTGTAAACTTAAAGAAACTTAGGCTCGCCGGTATGACATAGACCAATAATTTAATTAATATTCACATAGACATTTACTGTCCAGTAAAATATTAATTTGAGCGTAAACAGTATCAATAGGGGCTGCACCCAAAAGTCATGCATCCTCAATAATCTCCAATGCATACTTACGTTGGGAAATAAAAATCTCATTCTTAGAAGCAGAAACCTCAATACCAAGGAAATATTTTAAATCACCAAGATCTTTGATATGAAAATGACTATGCAGGAATTTAGTAGTTGCAGCAATACTTTGAGAATCATTTCCAGTGATCAGTATATCGTCAACATATATCAAGAGGGCAGTAAAGGACTTGCCTTGTTTCCTGGTGAAAAGAGAGTAATCTGCCCGAGACTGTACAAAACCTGCAGCACGAATGGCTGCTGAAAACTTGGCGAACCATTGACGAGAAGCTTGTTTCAGGCCATATAATGATTTGTGGAGGCGACAAACCAAGTCTTCCTCCCCCTGTCGCCGGAGCCCTGGCGGCGGGGACATGTATATCTCTTCTTGTAAATCACCATGAAGGAAGGCGTTGTTGACTCCGGCGACAGGGACATGTATATCTCTTCTTGTAAATCACTATGAAGGAAGGCGTTGTTGACTTCCATTTGATGCAAAGACCATCCCCTGGCAGCAGCCAAAGCAATGAGGCAGCGGACGGTGATAATTTTGGCTGTGGGGGAAAATGTGTCTTGATAATCAACACCTTCAAGCTGAGTGTAGCCTTTGGCGACCAGGCGTGCTTTATATCACTCGAAGGAGCCATCTGAATGATGTTTAAATTTATACACCCATCGGCAGCCAATTGGTGTCTTTCCCACTAGAAGTTTTGTCATGGACCAGGTGCCATTAGCCTCGAGAGCCTGCAACTCAGAATCCATGGCTGCTTGCCACTCAGGACGAGCAGCGGCCTCCATATAATTCTTAGGTTCTGTAACAGCATTGATTTGAGCAACAAAATGTCTATAGGCAGGCGCGTAGCGACGATAAGAAACATAGTTTACCAATGGATATCGTGTACCTTTTGTGTACCTTTTGTTGATGTTGGCGGTGGCCTTGGAGTGACTCTTAGCCAAATCACTTCTAGATACCCTCATATCAAGGGCATCAACTTTGACTTGCCTCATGTCATCAAAGAGGCCCCTTCTTACACTGGTATGGCATGAAGTATTGTACTGCAATGTATACGTTATTGGTCTATTTTTGAACAACTTTAGATTTTCATGCCGATTTAGCTGTTATCGATCTTAATGTTGTAACATTTTGAAACTGCCTGTTAATATTCGTTACCTTTATCTTGTTTAAGTTGGGGGTTAAATTGCTTGTAGGAGTGGAACATGTTGGAGGAGACATGTTTGCAAGTGTTCCAAGTGGGGATGCCATTTTCATGAAGGTGACTTGTCAGTTTCTCAAGTATTATGTTTTCGTTTTTCTGAACTTGTGAAGCTTTTCCATTTAATTAGAATTTGTTTTGTAAGATTAGGCAATTTGATGTTGCCATGTTTTGCTGAATTGTAGTGGATGCTTCATGACTGGAGTGATGAGCACTGCTTGAAGCTCCTGAAAAATTGTTACAATGCTATACCAGACAATGGAAAAGTAATTGTTGTTGAAGCACTTCTTCCAGTTGTGCCTGAGACTAGCACTGCTGTGAAGAGCACCTCCCAAATGGATGTGCTTATGATGACACAGAACCCGGGAGGGAAAGAGCTGACCGAACAAGAATTCATAGCCTTGGCAACTGCTGCTGGGTTTCGCGGCATCAGATATGAATGTTGTGTCTGTAACTTTTGGGTTATGAAGTTTTTTAAGTAGAAGCTCCTATCAATAATAAAGATACTCAAGCGGTCAAGCCTCATCTAATAAGATTCTGCTTTTATGAAGTTCATTGTTTGCAATTGTTTCTCTGCTTTAAGACAGCAAATATTCATAATGAGAGAAAAGATCAAGTCATTAACTGATCAGAACTGCACATAATCTGCAGATTATTCTACTTAGTTTTACTTTTTTTCTTTTCCATTCTAAAGTAACAGATCAGAAATGAAGGATGTTCCAATAATGAGAGAAAAGATCAAGTCATTAACTGATCAGAACTGCACATAATCTGCAGATTATTCTACTTAGTTTTACTTTTTTTCTTTTCCATTCTAAAGTAACAGATCAGAAATGAAGGATGTTCCAATATAGTACTAGTTACATGTATCTCGCAGACGAAGTACACGACATTGATTTCACCATGGTTAGAACAAGTTTATGCAAAGAAAATGAAGGATGTTCAAATCTTCATGAACAATGCTGCAAGATTTAAGCTTCAAAAACCGGCCACAAGCACGTATTTCCAGTTCATCTCAGCAGCATTACTTATTTGGCTTGTTCTAGCTGCTGCCAATTATCTCTTTGTATGTGTCTTTTATCTTCTGTGTCAAAGCTTCCCTGAGATATCAAAACAATTCGGAAAGATTAAAGACCGATTAAGAACCTAACTTTTTAATTAGACTCCAATCAATGTAGCAAATGGATATTTACCTGTCTGGTTTGAACACCAGGTTCTTGTATGCAAACCACTGCAAAGACAGACAATAATAAATAAGAAAGTTAACTAAGAGTTTCTACAAGAATAAACACAGTGATATTCTTGTCTGATATACGGTATTGATCAAACACTTTCCAGTAGGTCAACTAAGAGTTTCTATAAGAATCCAACAGCAAACAGAATGCTACTTACCCCAGTGTAGCCAATGCCAACAAGCTCCAGAGCACCAGGAATCAAAGGAAGCCTATCAATTGCCTGTTACAAATACCCTTTGGATTTCAGAACATAACAATTTTGAAGAATTCAAATGGCAATTATCTAAACTAACACAGGAGAGTAGAAAACACACCGAAATCAGCCCGGTAGAGCCCCATAGTGCAACGACACCAGCTACTGCAAGTGATGACACTGCATACTTGTCTTCAACTTTGTCCCACTAGAAAAAACATAAGAATGAATTATTCATGCTAGTTAATCTTCCTAAATTCCTTCATACAAAAACAGATGGTACTAGTTGCTGAAAGGCTTACAGCTTCTTGAACTGTCTTCAAAACCTCTGGCAGCTCAGTTGTTGCAACTTCTGCAGGTGCTTCTCCAGTGGCCATGGCCATGACATTGCGAGCAATCTTACGGCCTAAAAGCGTAACAATCAATATATAGGTACAACATTTAGGTAAGGTAGAGGGTGAACTAGAATATTAGTATGTTATCAAAAACTTAAGAACATGTCAAATATCTGAAGAGAACATTACTCATAATATTTAGTCTCTATATATAGAATCTACACATGAATATATTACTTGACAGGTATTAATAATATTGATTATAGTGCAGACTGCAGTCTGCAGAGTATATAATGAGTCAAATGAAGTGCTCACAATAGGTAGTGGCTTTCCCAGGGCGGTTTTGAGACTGCACTGGCGGTGGAGGAAGTGTGGGGAGTGTCACACATTGCGGTGATGGTGCAGCGGAGTGGCGAGGGGCCTTGGTGTCAAAAGGGGTGGAGGAGGAGGAGATGGTAAGTGTGGAGGAGGTGGAGGCCATGGCTATACTGAATCCCTTACAGGTTATTTAGGTCCTATGAGAGATTCTGAGGCCAGCAGGATATTAGTAACTTGAACAATATGATAGTAAGTACCAATTTATTTCTGGGTTTGGTTATTTTGGAAGATTTGATAATTTGGAATGGACTGTGGGAGATGGTGTTCTCTCAAGTTTTGAAGGTGGAGAACCACTCATTGCACTTTCATTTGGATAGGATAGGCATTTTGTGGTGTTTGATTTGGATAGAAAAGGGTCCAGCAGGTTGGAACTCTGTTGTGACAAAAAAGCCTTCATTGTTTTATCTTCCTTCAATTCCATAGGACTAAATATTTTCTAAAATCACCTCAGTAGAGCAGACCTTTGTGAAAATATGAGCAAAATATCTCAAACATCTCCATCATGCTTGCTTCATGTATGGAGAGGACTCAAGAGTGTATAAGATCTTCCTCAGTTCCTCTGCATTAGTGATAGGGTGTCCAAAACCACCCAATATGAGAACAACTTCATCTGATAGTTAATAAAGCCTTTTGTAAAGACTAAACAATTGCATCTAGTAAAAATGAAATAGCAATGAAAATGTTAGCTAGGTTCATGACATTGTAGCATCTGCTGATCAATGTTGTCGTGCAAGTTTCAACCGCGACGAACATGAACAGAGCTAGGTTTCTTTAAGGTCAGAAACAGAAACAGAACAACAGTCATTGCCTTCAGTGTCCATGGAACATGTACGTGTGTTTATAAGTAGCATACCTTTCGACACACCTAATTATTTCAACAAGAATGATCCAATTCTTGCCAATGATGTTGATATAAACTCTAGGAATAGATTTGGGACACAGGCCTTTTGAGCAGTGTGAAGGTGCAAGAGTTAAGTAAGAACACAGAAATACAAAGGATACCAGGTCAGCTCCTACTCACCAAAGGAATAAATTCATCATATCAATGTCCATGGCCAAGCTGTTGTTCGTGTTTGGTGGTATGGATTTGGAAACTGTGGGCTGGGCCTTAGAGTACCTTTTTATTTTCGTTGGTTGGGCCTTCATTTATAGACGAGTTTATTGGGTACGACGCCGTACTGCTCAAGCTGGAGAGCTAGAAGGTAATTTTGATTTTTGAACAGTAACTTCCAAGTTTACAGATTTAAAAGATTTTACATGAGCTCTCCTGCGGCAAAACTTTAAACTTAGGCATGAAAATAAAGTAAAACTCGATGAAAATCATAGCCTATTGTTCAGCAATAAAATCACCATTACAACGTACGTGATAGTAGCTTACTGCAAAGTTGCCTCAAAACTAACCTTATTGGAAATTCGCTAGTGGTAAAAACATGCCGACTTTCCATTACATTCCTAAACAAACACTTACAGACAAGCTTATTCACTGTTTTCAGAGAACATACTGTTTGTTTTGGTGAAAATGAACCATCTTTTTACCTTAAGCTTTATAGCTTTTGACTGCTCCCCATGTCCCAGTGTAGATATCGAGCTACCCCATCGATCATTCTAACACTAGCCAATGCATGTTCTCTAGGGTCCAGTTTGGCATGCCTCCTTGATCCTATACGGTGTAAAGGTAAAAACCCAAAGGAGAAAAGGTGAAAATAATTGAGCGGATATGGTTTCGAGGCCAACAATTTTGCTGGTTAGAAAGGGATGGAGGCAGAAGCACAAGCCTAGGAAAAGGGCTTTACCTCCCTCTCCCTCAGTCCCCACTCCCCCACACATTGTGACTCGTGTTTGTCTTCTTAGCCAACTTCATTCGAAAGAAAACATGGCTTTCATGCATTCCGGCCACCACCTCTTTGGTGTAAAATGACTCGAAGAAGGGCTTCGATCACGCTTCGTCAACTTTTGCAGGTACCTCCCCCCATGACTACTAATCAAAACCATGAGGTTGATGAGATATGAGTCCCCATGTATATATATGATTCCTTCACCCACTCTTCCCTGCTTCAAAGTACCCGGACACTAGCCCTCTAATGCAACCTAGGTAATTCTCATGGATGCAAAAGTACTTTGGATTTACATTATTGTTTATTGGGTATGGTGGTATGTATATCTGAAGTTCACTAGCAGATGTAACTCAGTATTCTATGCAATTGAGTATGAGCAAGAGTAACCGACTCTTTAACCCATTTCTGTTGGAACTTATGTGGTATTTATCTCACATTGAATAAGTATTAAATATGTGAGTCTTTATATGGAAACACCAATGTGATTCATTAATTGGATGATAGGCCTAATATGGGCTTTCTATTAGGTTTTTCAATAGAAATAAATAAATATATATATATATACACACAAGTCAAAGATTGGGCCTTGGGGCTCTGTTGATTAATTTTTGAAAATTAATATCATTTAATTTAATTATTAATTCGAATAAATATCAAAAGACACTAACTTTATAAGGACAAATTATGTCGTTGTTTTGATCATCGAATTCTTCTTTTTCCTCCCTAAAAACTATTTCTTCTGAAGCATAAAGTAAATTCGCCAGGGTCAAGTTCTTGTACAAAAACTTGAACCAGATAGTTGTATCCTCTAGATAGACATCTGAATCTGCAGCACAGGCGGGGACGAATTTTTGTCTTAGGTCACTGCAAGGCAGGCCTCTATCTAATCAATTAAGTTAGTGTTTTTCGTTTTATTTCGTTGTTGTTTTCAATTGTGTTATAATTTCGTTGTTATACATATATATACATATATATATATATATGTATCTATATATATTGTTTGAACGGATATTGGATTGGTTCTAACAATCTAAGACAGAAATTCTTTATTGTGTAGAGATGGATCAATCTGTGTCCGTTCTGAAAAATCATGTTGAGAGACCCGAGAAATTCAAGGGGTCGGATTTCAAACGCTAGCAACAGAAGATGTTGTTCTATTTGACAACACTTCATGTGGCAAGTGTTCTCACCACTACAAATTTTAATTCGGTTAGCCACGGCTCGAAGCCGTCGCAAAAGACCGCTCTGCCGTCGCGAAAGGGCATTGGCGACGGCACGGCGACGGCATTTCTACCGTCGCAACAAGTGGCGTGGCCAATGCTCCCGGCGACAGGAACGAGCCGTCGCTATATTGTTAGCGACGGCAGCCTGCGACCGCAAATGCCGTCGCTCAATTAGCTACGGCAACTGGCTACTGAAAAAGCTGTGGCGTTTTCATTTGTTGGCCACAGAAATTGCCGTCGCCATTATTTTTAAAATTCGAATATCAAGCCCAATTTTTTCCCGCCAAAACCCTTTGCGACGGGACTTTGCCGTCGCGAACTGCAGATTTGTTTGCGACAGCTACTTTCCATCGCAACATTCATTTTTTCCAAAAACACCTGGTTTAAATCTCAAATTTACCAATAATCTGAAAATTCAAATTTCATTCAATCCACAGTAACAACCATAAGCAACAACACTAACAGCACCATCACTGGCATTCATTCTAACAAAATCAACACAATGACAACATTAATTTCATAACCAAATTGTATGTCCAACATCACAATATTCCACATGATGGAAGAACCCAAACCAAATAAACAATTAACCATGTTCAACAACAGAAAGAGCTTCATAAAAGTTCAGCAATATTCTAGCAGAATTTGTTCCATCACACTCTAAAACAAGAAAAAGCCATAAACCTAAATCATGCAGAAGCATCATGACCAGCTGAATCATGATTGCTTGTATCATCATGAGAAGATGAAACATGGCCAGTAGGCTCAGCATCTCCCTCTCCTATGGACTCCCTCCTAGCTTCATGGCCACTTGTTGCATCAGTTGGTACCTATTGCATAAACAGACCATACATGCATTAGCTGGTACCTTAAACCCAGATTCAAGTAAATCAAACACCTCCACCCTAATGCATACTAAACCGTACTTCAAAATTATTCAGTCAAACAAAAAAAGGACAATATCATTACTTAGAACATTAAATTGTCTCAAAACATCATACTTTATTTGCAGCAAGTAACAAGGCTGTGTTTCTCAAAAATTACTCACCCGGTTCTCATTACTTCGAACAATAAATTGTCTCAAAACATCATACTTTATTTGCAGCAAATAAAAGTATTTCAAACTTTTAAAAAGTAACAAGGTTGTGTATCTCAAAAATTACTAACTATTGCATGTGCATTATTTGTGTTTCTCCCCCCAGTGCTATCCATATTATTGGCAATCTGAGCTTGAAGCATTCTAATAGCATCCTCAAATTTCTTCTCAAATGACTCTTGTAGTTTCTTTGTTACCTCTTCAGTGATTTTGGCTATAACGGTGTTGTTGTTACTGGCAGGTACTGATGGTTCTTGTGTATACACCAAATTGGGCAGCACGGTAGAACCATAGGTACGACAATAACCATGACCATCCTCTCCTATAAGCTTATGAAAAATACGGTCTTTCACAGCCGTAAGCTGTTGGTCTTCCACAGGTTTAACTAGTGATAGTTCCTTGTTGTACTCCTTCTACATGAATTTATAAATAACTTAGCTAGGCAAACCAAAAAGGGGGAAAAAAGAAACAAAAAAAAAACACAATTATAAATAACATAACAATAAACTGAAACATACAATGACTTGGGCAACTTCTGGATCAGATTCCTTGCGTGCTTTTTTCCACACACTAAATTTATCAGATGCTTCTCCACTCAATTCCATCTGCCAAGTACAAACAGTAAGCAACTCGGCCAACTCCATATATTAGGCATCAATCTTACTATACGCCTCTTCATCTGTCAAGTACAAGTTTTTTCAAAATTACCTCATATCTTAACTGGGCAAAATGCTTTCTACCAGTATTATGAGATGGTCCACGTGTCTCTCGATTGATTGAATTACGAGTCGCTATTGCCTACAAAATCAGTTTGGAAATTAAACACTGGTCAACCTATTTGGCAAAATATAATGGAAATGACATAGCACTTCTACCTTTGCATCCTCAGAGTTCCAATAGGCCACAAGCACAGTCCATTGATCTGCTATAATTTGTGGAGGAACCATTGAAAGCAGGTCTGGATGATTTTTGTTTGGTTCAAAGTGGTTAGCTTTGGTTTTGCTCTTGTGATCCTTCCAAAGAGTATTGCAACACTTAAGGCACACAGGTTTGTATCCTTCTGGAACATCAACCAAATTTTTCTACAAGTCACCGTGAACAATATTGAATTACTTTTAATAAACAAAGAAGCACATATAACATTTTATCAATGAAAGCATTTACCTTAACCTCATCCCAAATTTCCTCTTTGACTTTAAGATCAACAGCTTTCCAGTCCAAAATTGTCAACGGAATCCTGCGGCCATCACGCACCATCTTGCCCAACTGTGACTTCAATTGTGCAGCTCTTTCTCCAATAGGTTGGAATTTAGAATCAAACATAATGTGAACCTTCTCTCCAGTATTCCACTCGGGGATGCCCTTACTATGACCTCTACCGACAGTATTGGCAGTAGCATGGGGCTCAGCATCTAATTTGGGGAGTTCAAACAGTAAATTTGATAATGATAAATCCATGACTACAACATAGTATGGCCTACAACATCTGGTTCCCCAATCAATCCATGACTTGTCCATTTTTCTCCCTACTGCATAGGGAGAAAAATAGTAAGCAAAAGTAAACAACTATGGATTGATTAGATTCAGATTACACAGTAAAGCATGCTAGATGTATGGCATGCTTACTAATAAAGTTTGACACTGAAAGTGTAACTCTATGTGATATTAACTATTCTAACTCTATATGTATTACATATATATATATATATTACATATATATTACAGAGAGAGAGAGAGAGAGAGATAAGGTTTTCATTCGTTTACCCTGTTTGAGATGAGTCAATCTTCAAATAAGAGATTGCAACTTCAGGGCGAGTTCTTCAACTTGAGATGAGTTTGGTGTGCCTGAAATCAAAGGCATAGTGAGGCAAGTAATCTTGAAAAAACCATACTTTAATTTGAATTTTCCATCTCAAGTCTCAAGTAAACTATGCATTACATTTTTTCAATGCATAAAACAATGGAAAAAAAGGTCAGCTTAAAACCACATTGCAAAGTAAAAGAAGAATTTTTATCTATTCTTGTCACACCAGATAAGAAAGGGAAACTAAAGCAGTTCAGGCATATAGAAGGAAACCATCAGCAGTGAAGTGTCAATCAGGGAAGATGGCATGAAGAAATTAAAATGGGAGACAAACCTTAACAGGAAGTTCAGTGCCAAACTGATCCAGGTATCCAATTACTTGACCTTCTTTGATAAGATCACCCTGTATATTGGTATGAAGAGGCATTATGTGGCCAAAATGGCATTATAAAACAACAATCAGTAGTTGGATAAGAAAATGACGATATCAATATGCTGTTAATAGACTTGAGTAGTAGTGCTAAGTGAAGTATCCACAAAGCCACAGTGTTAGCAATCATACCCACCAGAATTGCAAACCTCTAAATGCATATTAAATCATTAATGACAGGACCATTTAAGTTCTTCTATTAGTTCATTGAAAATTTGAAATTGATAAATTCTGGCAGTGTTACTGTTCACAAACACCCACTTCTTGTCATATCAGACAATTTGTTTCCAGCATATGAAAGATAAGAACATGAAACTTTGCATCAACTCAGAGATTCAAGAACAAGAAAAACACGGATACACAAACAACGCATATGTATGATAAGGTGCTTTTCATCATGAAATTATAACTACAAATCATTACATATAGTAAACTGAAAATATGTGTGCAATGGATACCTCGTTAAAGATAGGAGGTTGCTTCTTTCCTTTCACCGTTCTGCCCCTTCAGATGAACCAACCTGGAAAAAGAAAATAAAGAAATGTGGTTGAGTAAAGTCTTGAAGTTATTATGAAACTCCATCATAAGAATATATATATATATATATATATATATATATATTTGCAGTTGTTGTCACTAATAAGAACTATGCAACTCCATCATCAAGTTCATTGGGTTCATAATGAAGTTATTTACTTAGTTTCACAGTAATGATTCCAACAACCTTAGTATAAAGTTTAATACAAATCACAAAATATTCTAAAGCTCCAACTAAATCAACACTTAGCAAAAACTAACAGGAGATAAAGATATATAATGAGCAAGCATTGGAAGAGAGAAAGATTCTGGTATAATTAAAGAGATACTAGTTAGTACTGTCCAAGGATAAAGTTAAACTATCCTTAGAGAAGCCTCAGATATTGCATCTTTATAATCTCAGTCTCGCAAGAAAGCACACTCTACTACAGCCAATGCAAGATCCTTACTCACAACCATATGGATCCAAACACAATGATTACAATCCCAAGTACTCTCACATTTCAAATCTAGTTTTTACTAAATGTTTCAAACACAGTTCACACATGCTAGCTTATGCACTGTTATAATCACCAGAACTTGAAACCGCATTAACACAACAATGTAGACAAAAGCCACAAAACCATACCAAATCTGACAAAAATTTAACCCTGCAAGAGGAGTAAAAGCAACATGCCAATATGAATGTGATCTGTTCTAGACTTGCAACTACTTGTTCTTCTACAATTCCTGGCAAAGTGATCAAGTCTAAACCCAAAACGAAGTTTAACCTATCCAATCAACTAAACATCATTTTCTCAAAAACTGTCAAACTATGCATCCATGGTAACAATCCATCAAACACAAAAGATTGATATAAAGAAAACGACCAGAAAATTACTACCTTATGGAAGGTAATGTTCCCAATTAAGTAGGTCCGACGCAGCAGCCTCAAACACAGTGACCAAATCCCTAACACGATTCAAGTAAATCCCATCACAAATCCTCTACAGAAGAATATGGAATATGAAATTGAGAACCAAAGATTAATCAAAACATACAAAGGATTAATGCTAAAAGTTAAAGAATATGGAATTGAGGGGAACTTGCCTTGTTCAAATCGAAAAGATTTAAGCAGAACTGCAGAACCTTCGATTGGTTTTGGATAAGGGTCCGATCGGCGCGGGTCCGGGTCGGGTCGAGGTTGGAGGGAGTTGGGCGGAGGCAGCCGATGAGGGTTTCGGAGAGGGGGACGGCGAGGCAGCAGATGAGGGATAGTCAGATCAGGTTAGGTTAGTCTGGTATTTTTGTCTGAAGAGAGTAAAGAGGGAGGGATAGTTAGGTTAGGTTTTTGGTATTTTTGTTTAAGTTGGTGTGAGAAATTGGTGTGAGTGTTTGAAAATTGACATTTGTTTGAGTTGTTTTCGTCAAAACGAAGGCGGGATAGTTTAGCGCGTACAACAAAGGCGACGGCGAACCATCCATCGCAACAAATCTAAGTAAAATCGGTCTTTTTGTCACGGCGCTTCTATGCCGTCGTTATTGAATAATAAAAATGCGACGGGGTTAGATTGCCGTCGTAAATTCTGTGTTTATTTGCCACGGAACTACATTGCCGTCGCAAATTGGTTTCGATTTAGCGACGGTAAGATTACCGTCGCTGAGCCGTCGCAAATTTAGGATCAATGGCGACGGGAAATAGGAGCCGTGGCAATCTTCGGTAGCGAACTGAATTAAAATTTGTAGTGCACTGCCGAGGCTCCAAAGGCTATGCCGGAAGGAGAAGGGGAGAATGCTCCAACGGATGCTCAAAGGGCCAAAAATCTGAAGGCTATTGAGACTTGGAACAACAATGAGTATAGTTGCAGAAACTACATCCTCAATGCCTTGGACGATGTCTTATATGATATTTATTCTACCTTCAAGACGACAAGGTAATTGTGGGAATCATTGGAGAACAAGTACAAGACTGAATTTGCTTGTTCCAAGAAGTTTGTCATTGGCAAGTTTCTGAATTTCAAGATGAGCGATGTCAAGTCTGTTGTCAAGCAAGTGGAGGAACTCCAAGTCATTGTTCATGAGTTAGATGTGGAAGGTATGGGTCTTAACCCGAATTTCCTAGTTGGTTTTGTGATTGAGAAATTACCTCCTTCATGGAAAGATTTCAGAATATATCTGAAACATTTAACCGAGGATATGAATTTTGAGCAATTGGTTCTTAAACATCGAGTTGAAGAGGATAACTGGAAGAATGAAAGGGCTGATGCTATTTCCTTAGAGCCAACTGCAAATATGGTTAGGAAGTCTATCAAAGGCCAAGTTTCAGAAAATAAAGGCAAAGGTGTTGCTGCCAAGCCTCCTTTTATTGCTGGAAAGAACCTTCTCGCCCCACAAAAATCCAAAGCTTTCAAGAAGCCACAAATTGGAGGGTGTTGAGCGTGTGGAAAACCAGGGCATAGAGTAAAGGAGTGTTGCTTCAAGAAAGATCATGGAGGTACTGGTGGTTCTGGAAATTCCAACTAAGCAAACCTTGATGAGTCTAAAAATCAATTCATTGGAGTGATTGAAGCAATTCTGGTTACCAATGTTGTCAATTGGTGGGTTGATACTGGTGCTACAAGGCATGTATGCTCTTCAAGGGAGATGTTCTCTTCATACCAACCAATCAACGATAGAGAATCATTGTTTATGGGGAATGTCACTACTGCAAAGGTTGAAAGAAAAGGGAAGGTGATTCTGAAACTCACTTCCGGGAAAAATCTTGTACTTATTAATGTGTTACATGTGCCTAAAATTTGTAAGAATCTAGTTTCTGGCCCTGTTCTAAGCAACAAAGGATTCAAACTTGTATTCGAATCAGACAAATTTGTTCTCACCAATGGTGGGATGTATGTAGGAAATGCTTACCTCTATGAATGGCTCTTTAAGCTTAATGTTGTACCTATTATGGATGATGATATTATTAATAATAATAATGCAGGCACTAGCACTGCTTCTATGTACATGGTTGAGTCTTCTTCTTTATGGCATTCTAGATTAGGCCATGTTAATTTTTGTTCTTTACAAAGAATGATAAAATTAGGCATGCTGCCAAAATGTTCTATAAACAAATTGACTAAGTGTGAGATCTGTGTAAAATCTAAATATGCAGGTTATCCTCATAGATCCGTGGAGAAATCCAATGAAGTACTTGGTTTAATTCATAGTGATTTGTGTGACTACAAAGCAAGTCCATCACGTGGGGGAAAGAACTATTATATATCATTTATTGATGATTGCAGTAAATATTGTTATGTATACTTGATACATACCAAGGATGAGACTTTAAACATGTTCAAAACATACAAAGCCGAAGTTGAGAATCAACTTGAGAAAAGAATAAAAATTCTAAGGTCTAATAGAGAAGGAGAATACGAATCCAATGACTTCGCTGAATTTTGTTCTGTTCATGGTATTGTGCATCAAACTATAGCCCCATACACTCCACAACAAAATGGAGTTGTCGAAAGGAAGAATAGAACATTGAAAAATATGATAAACTCAATCTTAATTACTTCGGGAGCACCGCATAGTTTGTGGGGTGAGGCTTGTATTACTGCAAATATGAGATAGAACTCCTCATAAACAAAGTGATCAATCTCCGTATGAGTTATGGAAAGGACGATTGCCTACTTTTAAAACGATGAAAGTGTGGGGTTGTCTTGCTAAAGTTCAAGTTCCTTTACCAAAAAAGACTAAACTTGGACCAAAATTAATAGATTGCATATACATTGGCTCTGCCAAGAATAGTGCAGCTTATAAGTTTTTAGTTTACCAGTCGATGTGGAGAATGTGAAAAAAAAAAATACAATCATAAAATCTGCCGAGGCAGAATTTTTGAGGATATATTTTCTTATAAGGATAAAGAGGATAAAGAGAAATCTAATCCAAGGAAAAAAACGTATGATGATACATTGTCTCAAAATGAATTAAATAAAAGTACCTAAATTGATACTTTTACGGTTCAAGATGAAGCTCTAGAACCAAGAAGAAGTAAACGTGGAAAAATAGCCAAAAATTTTGGACATGACTATATGACCTTTGCTATTGAAGAAGAACCTCAAACATATAAGGCTGCTATGGAATCATCGGAAACACCTTATTGGAAAGAGACTATTCAAAGTGAAGTAGAATTCATTATGCAAAATAATACATGGAAATTGGTTGCTTTACCTCCAAGACATAAATCAATAGGCCATAAATGGATTTTCAAGAGGAAATTGAGACGTGATGGTATCATAGAGAAATATAAGGCTCGTATCGTAGCCAAAGGGTATCGTCAAAAGGAAAGTGTAGACTTCTTTGACACTTATTCACCGGTGACAAGAATTACATCTACAAGGACGTTAATGGTAATAGCGGCTGTTCACAATTTGGAAATACACCAAATGGATATGAAAACCGCATTCTTAAATGGTGAATTAGATGAAGAAATATACATGCACCAACCTGAAGGGTTTGTTGTTAAATGTCAAGAGAATAAGGTGTGTAAATTGGTTAAGTCCCTTTACTGCCTTAAACAAGCTCCAAAGCAATGGCATGAGAAGTTTGATAGTACACTTTTTATCAAACAGTTTTCAAATAAATAAATATGATAAATGTGTTTATGTAAAACAATGTAGAAATGCATGTGTCATTATATGTTTATAAGTGGATGATATGCTTATTATGGGAACGAATACAGATGTAATTAATCAAACCAAGATAATGTTGCACTCCTCCTTTGATATGAAAGATATGAGAGTAGCAGATGTAATTCTTGGTATTTGAATTCAAAGGAATTCAGATGGTTACATACTTACCCAATCTCATTATGTGGAGAAGGTCCTTAGAAAATTTGGACATTATGATGATAGACCGGTTGTTACTCTATTTGATTCATCTAGTCACCTTAAGAAGAATCAAGGAGAAAGTGTGTCTCAATTTGAGTATACTCAAGTTCTTGGAAGCTTGATGTACATAATGAATTGTACAAGACCGGATTTAGCATATAGTGTGAGTAGACTTAGTCGTTACTCACACAATCCCGAGAAAGATCATTGGGATGCACTAGTGAGAGTGCTCCGATATCTAAAACATACAATGAATTATGGATTGCATTATACAAAATATCCTCCCGTATTAGAAGGATATTGTGATGCTAATTGGATTTCCAATCATTCGGAAAGTAAGTCCACAAGTGGTTATGTACGTATTTACACTTGGAGGTGCAGCCGTATCTTGGAAGTCATCAAAGCAAACAGTGAATACACGTTCCACTATGGAAGCGGAGTTTGTAGCCTTAGATAAAGCCGCCGAAGAAGCGGAATGGCTCAAAAACTTCCTAGAGGGTATTCTGTTGTGGCCAAAGCCTGTTACTACCATTTGTATACATTGTGATAGTATGGCTGCTCTTACATGAGCGAAGAACCAAATCTACAATAGCAAATCAAGGCATACAATGCATCGTCACAAGACAATACGAGGCTTGCTCAAATATGAAATTATTTCCATCGACTATGTAAAGTCAAAGGAGAATATAGCACATCCTTTGACAAAAGGCCTAAATAGAGAACATGTAGTATTTACATCGAGGGGAATGAGCTTAAAGTCAATACAATGAGTCATTACTTGGCAGAAACCTAACCTAACAACATTGGAGATCCCATGGTCTAGGTTCAATAGGCAAACTAGTTGGGGAAGACTCAGGAGCATAAACACACATATATGCTCATTCCTATGATGAATTAGCATATATGTGTGTTGTTCTGTTGCCGATTAAAAGTTGAATATTTATTTATTCTTAATAATGCTAATAGCTTTTAAAGTGGAATAGTACGAACTATTCTTGATTGACATTACCTATATGAGATTGATGTGAGGTCGCATTTTTGAGAACCAAGATGGCTACGTTCTCTAAAATACTCATGAAGAATGATTTGTTCAAGACCGAAATGAACACAACCGTAAGAATTGAACTATGTATAGATATGATATGTGTGATATTTGTTGTCTCGATTTACTACAAAACGTGGTTAGTTCAAAACTAAAATTCATTACCTACAAAGTAAGTCCGATAAGTACTCACTACGAAAGGTTCAAGTCTAAAAGACACATTTTATGATGCCTATCATATTTAGTTTCTTGGAAATAATAAAATAAGTTCTTTTTTATTAATATCTTATTTTCTATTCAAATGTGTGGTATTATTAGAGTTTGAATAGAAAATGTGGGGTATTGTTGAAACTTGTGTGATATTTATCTCACATTGAATAAATATTAAATATGTGAGTCTTTATATGAAAACACTCATGTGACTCATTAATTGGATGATAGACCTAATATGGGCTTTCTATTGGGTTTTTCAATATATATATATATATAAGTCAAAGATTAGGCCTTGGGCCTTAGGGCTTTGTTGATTAATTTTTAGAAATTAATATCATTTAATTTAATTATTTATTTGGATAAATATCAAAAGACATAACTGTTCGAGCAGTTGTATCTGTTCAAACAGTTATACCTGTTCGAATTGACTTTTATAAGGACGACTTCTGTCGTTGTTTTGATCATCGAATTTTTCTTCTTCCTCCCCAAAAACTATTTTTTTCTGAAGCATAAAGTAAATTCGCCAGGGTCAAGTTCTTGTGCAAGAACTTGAACCAGATAGTTGTATCCTCTAGATAGACGTCCGAATCTGCAGCACAAGCGGAGACGAATCTCTGTCTTAGGTCACTGTAAGGCATGCCTCTATCTAATCAATCAAGTTAGTGTTTTTCGTTTTATTTCATTGTTGTTTTCAATTGCGTTATAATTTTGTTGTTATATATAAACTGTTTGAACGGATATTGGATTGGTTCTAACAATTTCATCTAGCTAACTTGGTAAGAACAACAAATTATTAACGTCCCATAACCGCCATGGTCCCTAAGATATGGCTAAGGACTCAAGTTAGGCAGTAAGGATCTACTAAAATTGGGAACTTAACCCAATTACATATATATTCACCTAATCTTTTAGACTTGTCTTGCATGCATGATTTTAAATCAAGTTTAGTATGTTTGAAAACTTTTTACTTATTTTGACAGACAAACAACGTGTCATGTTTTATTGTGGTCATATCATATGTAGCAATTAATTCACATATTGTCTATGCAAAACTCAAATGCAACATATTACACATATCTTATGAGTTCAATGGCTCATTCGGCTCTTCAAGGTTTGTTGGCATTCCGTTCAACCTCATTTGACATGGTTGTTGGAAAGAACTTGATTGTAGTTTACAATACTGCAAAGTATGGGTGGGCGCGGTGCGGTGTGGTGCGGTTTAAGGCCAAAACGGTAGTGCAGACTGCATTTTTGGTGTTCTAATTTTGCAGACTGCAACTGCTTTAAAATAATGCAAACTGCATTTTCAGTTAAACTGCATTTTTGGTGCAGCTCGGTGCGGTTTGAAGATAAACCTCATTCAAACTGAAATAAAAACATTCATTCAACTGATAGTTAAACACTTAAACCACATTCAACCTGCAACATTTAACATTCAACATTCAACTTGAAATTAAAATTAAAATTCAACTAATTCAACATTCTAATAGTATCAAATAAGTACTTAGATAATTAAATTAAAGACCAAATCATCGAAATGAAGAAAGAAATAGAAAATGGTAGTTCTATGTTCCATTGACCAAATCAATCTTCATTTCAAAGTTCCAACCTTCAATCTTTAAAAGTCACAATCTCCAAAAGTCCCAGCAGTCTTCAGTTTTCTTCATCACTCACATCTTCTTCACCTATCACCATTGTCTCAAGTAGTGCAAAACAAACAAAAGAAACATGTAAGACTTCATGCACAAACATGAAATTTATACCACAAACGAAAAACAACAATAATAAGATCATACATAATGTTCAAGTATACATGAAACCAAGTGAATCACAAACAACAATGACCAAATCATTAAAAAAAAGAGCTCAGAGAAGAACAGAAAAATAGAAAGAAAAAAGAGGAAGATAACAACGCAACTGAGAGAGCGTGGTGAACTGGTGATGGCGGAATGAGAGAGCAAAAGACCCAGAGCTTTAAATCCTTCTATGGTTTGATTGAGCCTCTAAGTTTAGGGTTAGGAATTGGGAGAGTGAGGGGGGAAGAAACATATGCAGATGTGGCTATGTTATTTAGGTTGAGAAAGTCAGAAAGAGACTAAGTTGGTCTCTATATACACCAACATATATAATATATGTAAAACTAAAAAATACATATATAAAAGCGGGTCTGTCGGTTTGAATACGGGCGGTGTTATACCTAGAACCGCAACTGCACCTAATATTTCGATGTCGGTGCGATGTGTGTGCAAAATGAAGTCGTTTTGCTTACATTCGGTTAACCGCACCTAATATTGCGGTGTGGTGCAGACGATGATTGCATTTCGGGCTCAATATGCCCAGCTCTACTGCAAAGGGCCTAGTTGCAAATGCTTACAACTTAGACGGACATTATTGTTAAAATTTAAAACTGAAATCAGAAAGCATAGAACCCAAGATTACAAATCTGGTCAGTCAAACCACATGAACCCAAAATGCGATCAAAATAATGTTATATAAGAAAGAAAAGATGAACAAGGTAGGTTGAATATATAAGAAAAGGAAAAGGAAGAAGGCCATGCATGTTTTCAAGGAAATCGACACCAAAAGAGCCACGAGTACGTACAGAGACAACTCGATCAGAAGCCGAAAGCTAAAAACAGCGACAACACGTACAGATTTCCAATTAAAAAAAAAAACACGTACAGATTTATTCACTAGTTCATATTGATCATATAGGCCTCTCTCTCTCTCTCGTGCAATAATCCAGAAGAGAATTGCTGGCTCTGTGCGCGTGTGTATCCACTATTCAGCGACGCACACACGACTCTGTCAATGCGTGATTGACTGGACAAAGCCCTCCTCCCTCCCTCGATGATCACTTTGACCCTTTTTTCCTCGCTGGCGTTTGACTTCAAATTAAACAACCAAAAGCTAACAGTTTCAGACCAGACCATCGTCATCGACGTGAATTTCTGACGAGGTGACGATGATCTGGTGTGACCACCGGTCAAAGCGTAGGGATATGATTAATGGAAAACTCTCTGATTTTCTGTTCTGATCTGATCGACTGTACGGCGGAGATAGGGTGGAGAGGTGGTGGCCCGCAGTACAGAGTCTCCGAGGAGATTTCTGGCACTATGTTAGGATTTGGATGCCCTACTACGATATGGCTATGGGAATCAATCTGTTGGTTTTTGATAATAAAGGGCCATGTATGTCAGCCTTATATTGCCAAAAGCTACAAAACCTAGCTGATCCATGTTCAGATTCAACACGAACAAAAATAAACTGAACGGAGTTTGGCTATGAGTATTTCTTTTTCTTTTAAGAAAAATTGAAATTAGGAGTTTTTCTTTTTCATTTCAGAGGGTAAAGCATGCATGCACAGAGTTAGCTAGGTAGGTTCTCTTTGGAATTTGAAGTGTAGAGAAGACTAACTAGCTAGCTCTGAGGCTCAAGTAAACAGTAGTGTAGTACTGATTTAACCCCTTATGTTTTCTAGCTTTTCTTTGGAAATTGTAGTGGTTTTGTAGTATCAGGAAAGAGTAGGTTTTGAAGGATTTTGTCTCTGATGAATGAGAACAAAACATCAGCAATGATATTTGATTCTTGAAGCATCTCGATTGAAGTACTTGTCTGTATGCTATGCAATGCATGCAAGTCACCTGTAGCGTAACACGCAACTGATCGATACAAACCTAAGCTGAATTTCAAAGATTCTCTTGTGGTGGCTATGGTACAGTGGTGGTGGAACGATGGTTGGTTGAGTAGTAGCAAATAGTTCATGTGTATCGACATAAATGATTCAAAATATCAAGATGCATTTTTTTTAACAGCTAGGTAGAGCTCTTCCACCTCAAATTTATTAATAAAAAATACATGTTACAATCAAATTAGATGACACTAAAATCAGTACCCGAAAACACTAAACAAGAGACAAGATATCTAGATACACTTAAATATAGATGAATAGAAGGTTAATTATTTATGTATTAATTTGTTATAGTGTCGATGGTTGAGATTGGATAATAAATTTTGGGTCACTTTGAAGAATTTGCGGTACTGTATGTTCTCTCTTATCAAACTCACCATAAGCATGTTACGATATTGAAATGCATGACAGTTTGATATTGAAATGCATTGTCTTAAAACTCACCATAAAAATGTTACGGTGAACGTGATAGAGCAGGGAGTTATATTGGAAAAGAACCCTAAGAATGTTAAACAAAGGAAGGAAGTGCTGAGTACCAAAGTGATCGAATATATCAAACCCTTTTGCAATTGCCATGCAATGTAAAAAGTTAGGCATGAATACCTAAACTGCTGACGGCGTTTTACATTGGTAATAGAACCAACCACATTGAGACTCTCAAAGTACCCTAAACTATAGTGTAATCAGACCCAAATATGCATAAGCTAATGCTCATGTATAGTTGAATAGTTCTGGAAAGGCGAGATTTGTAGTATAGTAGTGCTGCTCCTCCGAATATATACATTACAGATAGTGACTATACCGCAAATCCACAATATATAGAACAGAGGCTCTCCTTTCCAAATAAAACAGTCACTTACTCCCATATAATCTCAGACAAATGTTCCTTTTTGGTCTATTACAATTTCAATGTATTTGAGGCTAGCATAACCCACTTCGATAAATCCCTTTCAAACATGAATTAAGTAAGTTCTTAATATGGCTTTCTAATTCTTACAACTTGCACTTTTTTTTACCAAAATGAATCACCATTTTGACTACAGCTAACCACTAGGTAACACCGGTCAAACTTTATACTGTAAAGCCTTCTTTTGTTATATATTCTTTTAGTAATTCTATTTTAAATTGCATTTTAAATATATTTTTTAATTACTCAGATCACATATTATGACAGAGTAGCACCATTTTGTTAATAGTGTAGTCTAATTTTCGTAAGTAAAAAATTACTCAAATCAAGTATTGGAGTTGTTATCCAGTTAAAAATATATATATCGATTCTGAGACGTCATGTTATTGCATGTTCACCTTTCATCTTACAGGATGCATATTTTGGTTGATGACATGCATGACTGGGAAATTTGATGTGGGTTAATCATGCTACTTGAGCCAAATTACCAACTGAATTTGAGGAAATGATTGAAAACATTGACTTCAGAGTTCAGAGTAAAAACAAAAGGGATGTGATGTGTGTGTGTGTGTGTGTGGGGGGGGGGGGGGGGGGGGGGGGGGATCAAAGCTAAGTAGCTAAGCAACAGAAAGGGCTCTATGATGAGTTCTGATATAATGGGGATCAAAGCTAAGTTGCTAAGCAACAGAAAGGGCTCTATGATGAGTTCTGATATAATATTTTTCAGATCAAGAAAGGCAAACATGTCATCGAGCCTACAGCGCAGCGTTATTATCGCCAAAACCAGATGATGTAGATTGGGACTGACCTTGAAGAAAAGCTGTGGAAAATGAAAAGAAATACGCAGACCCAAGATGAATAGGACGACTGAGTCTCTTTAGACATGGGGATAGGTGCTCCTTCGTTCGCACTCTTGCCTCCCCTCTCTCTTCAGTCTTCATCATCCTTGTGATAATTTCTCAGGCCATATTTTCAGGCAGCTAGCTTCGTTATTAAAGTTGAGGTATGTGTGTATATATTTGATATTTGACTTTGTCCCCATGCCTTTAATCATCTCATTTCATCATTCTCATCGAATTATAATAATACACACATATTCATTTACAGGGATATATATATATATATATATATATATATATTCTCGTCCGGATCTATAAATGATTTCCTTCAATTTTTAAAGTGAATATTTTTTTTGTTCTAGTATATATTTTGACAATCAAAGCCACATATTCCCTAGTTACTTACCCACATATAAATCTTACAAAAAATTAACCAAATTGAAAAATGTTTAACCATTTGATTAGCACAATATTTGTTTTAATTTTATTTAATGGCCTACAATTGTTTACGTCAATTTGAATGATCAAATGATTATAGAATTAGTTAAAAATTTAAAGACATGTTTCTTGCATATGAATCTAGAGGATCAACGGTTGAGATCGTTAAATAAAGTCATCTACTAATGTAAAATAGTATAAATCCTCAAATTCTTAAAGTAAGGAGGTCCTCTTTAGATCATCTATATATATATATATATATATTCCTTTTCAAATAAGGACCTCCTTACCTTAGTTAAGGTACAAATTTCCTTAATTTGACATACTTTCGGATCATATTTTTTCATCATAGTCATTCAGTATTTAGATATACATGATTAGATCATCTCTGTAAATATTCAGTTAATTTAGTTATCGTTAAGGTATTTAAAATGTATTAAATCAACAAACGAACCGAAATTGTTCATCCTAAACGGTAAGGTTCTTTTAACTCTAAATCACAGTTTTGAATGCCTTAACCATTATCAATTTGGTTGAAAATTTGTAAAGAGGATCTACTCATATATACCTAGATAATGAACGGTTAAGATGAAAAAATGTGATAAAAAGTGAGTTGAATAAAGAAAGCCGTACCTGATCAGCATTGTGTGTGTGTGTGTATATATATATATATATTTTATACATCATTTTAAGGCATTGCGCCGTGTGGAAGCAGGTGACATGCATGCTTGTCTAACCTTATAAGGGTTTTCTGCATTTGCTTTAAGCACACCAGTATTAACCAGGCTGTGTCTCTGTCATTGTTAGAGTGTTCTGCTTCAATTTTATCTTCAAAGTTCAGTTCTTTAGTGGTGGCATAGCTACCCTTTTGGAAAGTTTAACATTTACACTATGAATAACTTGAGCAGATATCAATTGTGAAGAACATTTGTTTGGATATCAGCATGCAGCAGTATTAAACTTTGCCCTTTTGAAATTCAATTGTTTGGAAAAATAGAGTTTGATTAAATAATGAGAGGAATCAGATATGCATATACTGATATAGTCCACCAGCTAGCATCAGGTGCAATACATGTGGGGGTGGTACCACTTCTTCAGAGCAACAATATAAATAAATAACAGTCTGCATGAGCTTCTATAAGAATTTCTTTCACAAGCTTCCAGAATGGGCACATGGGAGTGAGCCAAATTTTGCTGCACATAGTGCCAATTTAGGTTCACATTTCAAGTCTCTGTAGTCTGTAGCCCTAGCCCTCTTTCCTCTATCCTGTTGCCTATTTAAACTAACCACTATGCACTATCCCTTTAGTATCAAAACAAAACAAGAAACAAAAAATCTAACCACTATCCCTTAAGTTGGATCCAAAAACAGTAAAAGAATTTGGGTTGATGTTAATCATCCCCAGATTGACAGTAAAATTTGATTAGTATCCATGGAGGATGAAGAACAAGCCACAAGAGGAAGAAAAAGGTGGCCTGCATAAAGCATGGTCCTGAACCATTCAGACCCATAATCTATAATTCATATGGATTCCCCCAAAAGTAGGATGTGTAAAGAGAAGCATCCTTTGAAAGATGTAATGATGAGAATCAACAAAAATGAAATAAGCCCTGAAACTCCACAATTCATAACCATGGTGATTGGCAGGGTCCCTAAGCCCCCCATTTTCTTCCAAAAAGAAAAATAAAGTAAACACCAAATAACTTACATTTGAGCTGGGATTAGTAAACAACTCACACAATGCACATCCCTACTGAGAGAGACACAATCTCCCATCCCCAAAAGAGTGAAAGATGACCACCCACCTTACATTTTTCCTCTTCATCTTTTGGAGTTTTGGCCACTCTCTTGCTTTGCCTACTCTTTTTTTGGGTGAGATTCTTCCCCTAATCTATCTAGCTAAGACATGAAAGTTAGCTGCTTTTTTCTGGAGAGCATTTGAGTCCTTGAAGAAATCAGCTGCCATTGATGAAGTTGAATATTTGATGTACTGCTCTAGCAATGTCATCTGCTGATCCTAACTTGCATCCCTCCTCAATCTGCATTACCAAGTTCAAAGTGAAGAAAGCATTAGATTAATACCTACAGCTCCACAAGGCACACCTTTTCCAACAACAAATGAAAAAGAATCTTCATCAAGGACTAGGGTAGCTAGCTTAGGGTACATGCTAGCCTGGTATCTAGCTCTAGGGGTTGCTTGTGTTCCAAGTCAGAATGGTTTGACCAGAAAAAGACAAAGAGACTAGACAGAATGTTGAAAATACAACTATGATTAAAGAATTTGGTGCAATACCTTGAGATTGAAAGAGTAAAGAACCTTGTCTTCTGAAGAAGTAATGTTGAGGTGCAAAACTGTTAGCCTGATATCTTCAAAGGCAACAAGGGCTCTCACCAACTGGCCAGGCCTCTTTTGACACTGAACCTTCAAGTTCACATGGGTTTGGATCACTGTGACATCTACTTCTGCAGCCTCAGACTTGTTTTGTGCGGTAACTCCATCATCCCCACGAGTGTTTCCTTCCTCAGTCGACCCGATTCTGCATTGGGAGAGAGACATGAACATCCCATTTGAAGGCATTGTCATGGCTGACGATGAAGATGGCGAAGATGATGTCATTGAGTTGTTATTGTTAGGGTCAACATTGGTGGTGGTAAAGCCTTCAGCTCTTCTCATTCTCTTTTGTGCTTCAAGGGACTGAAGGTGCTGCTCCAATTCCTTCACAAAGTCTATTGCTCCCCCAACGATGGAAGCTTGGTCACCCTTTAAGATTATGACAACGCATTTTCAGTGACGACACTAAATTAAACAAATTTAAATTTGGTTAAACGCAGTTGAAATTATTACCCTTTGTATGTAGGAAGGGGGCATGAGGGATCTGAGAACATTGAGATGGTCATTCATTTGGCGTCTGCGGTTGCGTTCAACAGCAATGTGGGTCATTCTCTGGCTCTCTACCTCTTCTTTGTTCTTGGTTGGTCTTTTTCTCTTGCGCTTTCGTCTCTCTCGGGTGGCCGGAGAAGAAGCCGATTTGGTGAACTGTGTCTGGTTAGGAGTCATTTTTGCCGAGTTGAGTTGTTGCAGTTCTTGGTTGCAATCTGAGCTCGCACCACCACCACCCTCAAGAGTACCTGAAACTGAAAGTGGGTTGTTTTGGTGAGGGTCTTGTCCTTCAGATTTTGCTGGTGAATACAACTGTTGTTGATTGTCTTGAGTCACACAGCTCTCAAGTGCCTCAAGTGTGTGAATTTGGGCATTTTGGGTATTTCCCATTTCAGGCCATACTGCTATGGTGGCCTTGTTGAGGAGCTGCAGTCTCAACAGTGCTTGAAAGCTTGGCTCTTTTGGAGAGAAATCACAAGGAGGGAAATCAATGTTTTGTAGCATCTGAAGAAATGGCATTCTATCTTCCAACCCTGAGAGGTATTGTGCTTCCTCTTCTTCCTCAAATCCCAAGCCATGTGTGGTGGTGGTGGTGGTGAGTCCTTGGTCTATGCACTGCAAATCCAAATGGTCTCCAAAGAACTGAAAATGGCAAACCAGAAAACCCCATTAAAATGTCAATAAATTAGAAAGAAAGCAACTTTACTGGGTTTCACACCAGATCCTTTATATTAAAAACTGACATGGATTGGGTGGAGGGTGGTTCAGTCTCAAGTTCTCAACTTTGAATATAGAATGTTAAAGAAAGAGTGCATCAGATTTTCTGGTAAAGACCGGCATTGCTATGAATAAAAAAGAAAGAAAGAAAGCATTTTTGAGAAGTAAATGCAGTCAATTTTTTGAATCTTGGAAGGGATTCAACAAAGAGCACAGAGAAAAATAAAGGGTGTGTACAAATTAGGAAACCATGCCAGTAACATAAAACATACACAGGGATTTATAGGTCCTTGGAGCCTCTTCATTACTGAGCAGCAAGGAGGTTGGTGAAGAAGATCTTTATAAAAAAATGGCCATCTTTCTTTCTTTCTCTCTCTAACTCTCTCTCCCTACCAACATTCCATAGTGAGATGCTAACACAACAAAGGCAATAAATGTGAAATCCTCTCACATTCCTTTGTTTTCTGATACTCTTAAATGGAACAATATTAAATGCTTGGGGTGCTGTTGCTGCTGTAGCTATGAAGAACTCTAGAGAAATCAGAGAAGTGAGTACTTGAGGGGAAAGAAGTTGGTGGTTGAGATGGAGGGGCCTCAGAAGAAGGGTGAAATCCCAGAATCAAAAAATGGGAAAAACTAAGATGGGGGTAAGAAATGAAGGGTGGAAAATAATACACTATGAACTTGATTGAGAATTTGAGAGTGAGGATATGATATATATGGTAGATATACTTGAAACTAGAGGGAGAAAGAGTTGGTGAGGTGAAGACTTAGCAGAACAAGAGAAGACAGAAGGGGGGCTAGGGTTGTCTGGTATACAAGGTCCCAAGCATTATTGGCGGTGGCAGTTTTGTCCAGCTGCGAGGACAGGCCGTTGTGGGGACTCTCAGAGGAGGCTCTATCTCTCTCTGAATGCACACTGCACAGTAAAGAAAGAAGAAAGAAAGAGAAGAGAAAAGCTTTGGAAAGTCCTTCTATGGACTCTGTGTCACTACTAGTCTGCTGATGGGTCAGTCCCAATTTCCCACATGTCCACCCAAAGCCTGCAACCCCAAATCCCAACCCGAACCATATCTCAATTTTACCAGCGGTTAATGTAACTTTTTATTCTTTCTTTTTCACTTATTTACTGCTCAAGTATATCCTTCATGTCCACAACAGATGGAACCTCTTTGAGACGAGTGAGTTGTGCTCTTGATCACGAGTTCTCATCGGACTGTTTTGAGTTTGATCTGTTGATTCTAGTCAATGCTAACTTGCAGTCTTGCACATCCAATCTACGTACATAATCAGGTTTGGTCTTGTTTATAAGGATGTTTCAGATTTACTCTCAATCATCTTGGTTGGTTGATTTGCTCGTTAGATCTTCCATAATCTCACTGTTGTTACCTATTTTGAAATGGCAAACGAGTTCAAAGAAGATCATTTCGTTCAGTTTGGGAATGTTAGAGCTTAAAACTTGTATTCATAAGTTGCTATACAAAACAGTGATACAGTTGCAACGTTCAGAAACTTGCAAATATTTTTGAATAAAAAAATATATACTTCAGAAAATTGACTGAATTATGTGATATTAGAACAAATCATGTTTGGAAAAAAAAAATCATCTCACCAAGAAATAAGTCAATCCCTCAATTTCTAAAGCTAGGATCACATGTATGCAATTAGCATTCTATAAAACCATAACTGTTAGTACGTATAGCCAAAATATTTGGCTGAGCCGAGAATAAGGCCCAATTACCCGGTCACCGAAGATCATTCCAGACAAGATAAGCCCCTTACGGATATCCAAGGAGTGAAGGGCCGGTAACAAACCGCTTGTCAAAATCACTCTAGCGGCAAAACACCCCCAAAGGGGTGACACCACAAAGACTAGCAAGTAATCCTACATTGGAGACTAAGGCCAAAGTGCCCAAGCTTGGCCTATAAAACAAGCACAAGCTACCATAAAAGATATACACAACTCTCTTCTACACTCATCTACCTTGCAAGTGCTCAAAGCTAACTTAAACATCGGAGAGTCGAAGACTGGGCCACCCCAGTCCCGACTACGTGACGCTGTCACTTGTGCAAGTTCCGAGTGCAAGACCCAAGGATTTTACCTCGCTCCGACTCGCAACCCCAACCTGGCTCGGGACGAAGTAGGTAGAAACAATAACTAAAATTGTTCACACAATTTAAAGACAAATTAGATCACAAAATCATTGCAAAAACAAAAATTAACTTGTTAAAGTGATAAAACAAACACTTTAACTTACAAATTTAACAAGCTAGGCATACACATAAAGTGAGAGAACGATCGAATTTCATATATAATCAGGTCTGAAATCTCTCTTAAAACAAATTCTCATATATGATCAATTGATATAAATAACTGAATCAAAAGAAATTCAAAAGGCGAAATAAACTAGTAAACAAACAAGAAAAATGAAAGAACCTCTTGAAGACCGAAGCATGAAACTCATATATAACGGAGTTGAAGATGGAGAGAGATATATATATATATATATATATATATATAGCAGTTTTGATGGATATTCCAAAGCTAATAACAAGAGCGAAATTGATACAAAATTGTTTCTAATTTGTCAACTATTCCACGTGGTCGACATTAAGCTTCACTGTTTCGGCATTCTGAAGAGTCTAATTTGTAAGATCATTATCAATTGATATAAATAACTGAATCAAAAGAAATTCAAAAGGCGAAATAAACCTAGTAAACAAACAAGAAAAATGAAAGAACCTCTTGAAGACCGAAGCATGAAACTCATATATAATAAACGGAGTTGAAGATGGAGAGAGATATATATATATATATAGCAGTTTTGACGGATATTCCAAATTAAGCTAACAAGGGTGAAATTGATACAAAAATGTTTCTAATTCGTCGACTATTCCACGTGGTCGACATTAAGCCTCACTGTTTCAGCATTCTGAAGAGTCTAATTTGTCAACCATTCCACGTAGTTGACATTAAGCTTCATTGTTTCAGCCTTGTGAGAATGATTTAAAAAGTATTCTTTTAATGATTTCTTCTTCTTAAGGTTAAAATGGATACTTTCTTTTGTAGTTAGACATAGAAAATTTATCATCCAACCCATTTAAGAGCATATTTAGCAATACAAGTCATTTTGTAGTCAAATTTTGGCCAAAGTCATTTTGGCTAGTCACTTTAGAAATCTCTCTACACCAGTACTCTCTATTTCAACTAAAGTTTGATTTATATTATTGATTAAATGTTACATAAAATGACTTAACATAAATACTTTGAATTAACGTAAATTATAGAGCTAGCCTCATCTCACTAGCTATATTTAGAGAACGAGATAGCTAAAAGTTAAAATAATTAGTCACTTACTAGTCTACTAGAGCTGGTAAAATTAATTAAAAAAACTAAACTCACTCTCTAAAATGATTATGGAGATAATATAGTCTTCGATCTGTTCATCATTTTTAATAAATAACGCTTAAAAGGCTTAGCTAAAAAAAATTTAAAAAAGGTAACGCACAAACTCAATTAGAAGTCATCTCTTATGATAAACTTCAAACACATATCCTCTAGAGAATCAATTTTAATTATTTATTTTTGTTTTTTGTGAATAGGCGGAGAATCAACTTCTTTATTCTTTATAATTAGTGCCTAAGTGAGACTTCTTTTTTTTTTTGAACAGGTAAGTGAGACATAAACTTGGGCCAAAACTTAATATTTCAACAATCATCCTCCAAAAGTATTCGGTGAGCAACTAAATAGTAAGGAGCATTGTAGATTTTATTTAGGGAAAAAGCCCTAATGCACAAAATAGAAAAAGTCAAACCCCATTTCAATGATAATATTTTTTATTAGCCAATTTGAATACAAAGTACTTATTTTAAGCCCAAATACACAAATCTTTATTAATATATAATAAAATTATATTTTTAAAGACTTTTTTACCCTTAACTTTTACTTAAAAAGAAAAAATGAAAAAGATGGAGGGAAGACTTTGCCGGAAGCACACCGGGCTCTAGCGCCAGTCACTGGAGGCCGCATTCCGGTCGCCGGACTCCGAACTCCGGCCTCCGGAATCCGGTCACCAGTGACCGGAATTTTCCGACGACCGGAAAATTGCCTAGTAAACTTTTACTACCCCCAGTAATCTTTTTTACTACCCCTAGTAAACTTTTACTGGGGGTAGTAAACTCAAAATAAAGTTTCTCCATGACCATTATACACCTTAAAACAATGAAAAATCAACTTAGATGCGAAAAAATGAAGTTTACTACCCCTAGTAAACTTTTACTAGGGGTAGTAAACTTGCAAAACAGTAGCTCCAATGCCATAATTCACATTGAAAAGGAGAAAAATCAACTTAAATGCGAAAAAATGAAGTTTACTACCCCTAGTAAACTTTTACTGGGGGTAGTAAACTTGCAAAACAGTAGCTCCAATGCCGTAATTCATATTGAAAAGGAGAAAAATCAACTTAGATGCGAAAAAATGAAGTTTACTAGGGGTAGTAAACTTTTACTGGGGGTAGTAAACTTGCAAAACAGTAGCTCAAATGCCGTAATTCACATTGAAAATGAGAAAAATCAACTTAGATGCGAAAAAATGAAGTTTACTACCCCTAGTAAACTTTTACTGGGGGTAGTAAACTTGCAAAACAGTAGCTCCAATGCCGTAATTCACATTGAAAATGAGAAAAATCAACTTAGATGCGAAAAAATGAAGTTTACTACCCCTAGTAAACTTTTACTGGGGGTAGTAAACTTGCAAAACAGTATTTTCAAGGTCATAATATAGACTAAAACAGAGGAAGAACAACTTAGATGCAAAAAAATAAAGTTTACTACCCCATTAAACTTTTACTGGGGGTAGTAAATTTGCAATCTATTATCTCCAAAGAAAAATCAACACACAAGCAAATAATAGAAAATTACTACCCCTAGTAATTTTTATATTTTCGGTGGAGAGAGAGAGAGAGAGTAGTTTCCAGAGAGAGAGAGAGAGTAGACCGGCGCTTGGGAGGAGGCTCAGGACCAGATCTGCTTCAGTTAGGCCGAGTACCGACCGCCAAACGCCGACCGCCGAGCAACGAGCGTCAAACGTCGTCTATCCCCAACCGTAGCTTCCTAGCAGGAATGCTGTGCAGTCCTCGCTGACGAGCTCCATCACGCCAAGATCTCTTGAAAACTGACGGTGTGCGACCAACCGAGGACGACCAACTATGATCGGAGGCTGCCATGGTGCAGAGATCGGCTCGCATCGCCAACGCCTCTGGTTTTGAAGATCGAAGATTGGAGCTTGGCTGCTTGGACTCGATCCCGCCGATCTTCACTCCAAACCTTCACAGATTCGGCCACACCTTCTTCAATCTCTGCAGCAATACGCCGTCGACGGCAACATCTCCATCCTCACCAAGTCTACTGTCAAGGAGATCGTTGTCTCCTTGCCTCCGTCATCCGCTGCCGCTCTTTTTCTCGTCAATGTCGCCCTTGTCTTCTTGATCGGATTCGGATCCCATGCCGACCGACAGCGACGAGGCTGCTAGACCTTACAGAGGATGTGGTGGAGCGACTCATCGGAGGCTGCTCGATCTCGACCGTCGTCGTCGGCGAAGCCTGATGAGAGAGAGAGAGAGAGAGAGAGAGAGAGAGAGAGAGAGAGAGAGTTTTTGATCGAGATAAAGAGAGGAGAAAGTGAGAAACAGAGAAAGAGAGTTAAATAATGTCAAGGGTAATAACGTCCTTTTATTATAATTCATTGGAATAGGGTTAGTAAAAAGATTTTCATTGGAATGGGCAATAAATCTTTAAAATTAGTACTAAAGTGTCATTTACTCTTTTATTTATAAAAATATCCAAGTTTTTCGACAAACATGCCATGTAAATGAAAAAGAAAAATTCTAGAACGGCTAGCTCGTGGTTTAATGTTTGAACATAGATTTTTCCCAAACAAGAGTAATTTTTTCGACAGTTATATCTTTTTGATCTTTTGGTAAATTGTAAAATCTTTCCTTGTCACACAAACTTCTTTCAAGTTGCAATTTGGTTTAACCAAAAGTACAAAACAAGACTACAGTTAAAAACTCTTCACATCCCAACAAGCAATAAAGCAAAATCTTACTTCTCATTCTCAATAATCAAAACATTTTTGGCTTGGGGCATGTACTCACCAAGTGTGGGTATGTTTGACAATAAATGTGTCGGGACAAAAAAAATTGTCTCTAAATGAAGTACATGATGGGACTGACTCCTAGATTCATATACAGCTAGCATTAATATGATATTTCCTATTTGGATTTCCCTCCTAGCTTCTTAACCAAAATTTTTCAAGTCAATTCACAGTATATAAACCTTTTGTACTCTCTCAACTGATCATCAAGACATCAACTCATCTCCTCCCAAAAGCAGTGACATTTGACACCACACTCTTCATGATTTCCATAAAGATACTAGCTCCCATATCATCCTATTATTGATTCTTGTCATTCTACATTATCTTGTGGTATATATATGACCCAGGCCCTAACGTTTTCCAAGTTGTGCTGGGATTTCTGTCCTTATACATAAACAAAATGGCCCAATTACTCAGATAGCTCTACCCCTTTGAGCTTCAAATCATTCCAATCACTGTTCACAAATCACATGCATCCATGGTTCAATCTTTTCAAGTTGCTATAGCATTACCTCTCTTTCAAGGCACACTACAGCTCCCCCAATCCCTAATTTCCTTTTCGATTTTGCTTAGATTTTGATAACAAGGATAAACCATATGAATTGAAAGGCCATCTCTTATCGTTTTTGGTTAGGTTGTTTTCAGCACCACTCGTACTGTGTCACCTGTTCCTATAACCAGTTTAAGCATGTACTTTGTCCTATAAGGCAAATTCTCTATTTTTCCTCCCTTTTTTTTTTCTTTTTTTTTTCCCGTTTCTGGGTAACAAAGATGGATGTGAATGGCAGCTAGCTAGCTGACTTGTTTGTACTTTCACGGTTGCACCAACAGTAATAGAACAGTTCAGAAGCAGTCTTCATCAATCCGTTAAGAACTGATAAGTGTGGCAACAAAGTATACACGTATACATTCTTCTATTTTCTGCGTATACATCTGGCTACAGCCCAACCGAAAATTAGACCAAAATACCCCTAGGTATGTGTGTATATATATATATACACACAGCCCAGCCTAATGAAAATATATATATATATATATATATATTTTTTTTTTATGGCCTTATTCCCGATTCCTCTCATCATCAGACATCAGTCCCTCATTTTCTTCTCTACCGAAAACTTCTCTCAACTCTCATCCTGCTCAATTGCCCATCTCCTCCATCTGTCTCATCTTTCTCACGTTCCTACAGATCCCAACTCGGCAGCTCCCAAGCAGATTTTTCTCCTAAATCCCTCACTTCCTCCGGTCTCACTTGTTACTCCTCCCTGCTCATCTCCTCCATCCGTCGATCACAGGTTCCAAACCTCAAAAAATATTTTGTAAGTGTGCTGTGTGAAAATTAGTCCAACCCACTTTCGATTCCTAGTTTCGTCCCTGACCAGTACACTAAGAATTATGTGATTTTTCACATGCATCCAGTACTTTGAATGCCAATCTTGCACCAGCTAGCTATGGACTCACATATGTTTTGTTCAGAGGGCGACGAAGAAGTCTGCACGCTAACTTGTTTTCTGCAGCCTCTTTGAAGCAATTAGTTGGAGGCTTTGTTTTACAAACTTAAGTGAGCTCGATTGCCTTCACTAACTCGTGCTCACATTGATCTTGCATCACACTATCTCTCGGAAAGTTAAGATTTCATAGAAGAAAACTTTCGGAAACACAAAGTTCTAATACCATATTAGATAATGACTAGTCCGAAAACTTGAGCAGCTTTGTGTATAGGGAGTAAGTGACAAATTTAATCCACACATCCAGCTAGTTCTATCTTATGCAAGCCATTGCCTGTTTCTCTTCTTATATTATAATCTAGTGCAGATCTTCAATCCACATAACCAGAAGCAGCTCATACTCCTAAAAGTTAGCAGATAATTCAAAATTGTTTGTCTTCTTCAAGATGCCATTCCACAGCAAGAATATATATTAACTAGAACTCATGGAGATGGGGCAGCATAATATAATTATTACCAAGAAAATATTTGGCATTACTCATGTCAGTACTCACGCACTAGTACCTGAAAATCCCACAAATACTTGGAAGTAATTCACTGAAATTAAAACCTTATCCTCTATGACTTCTTACAAGGTCAAGCTTCACTGCAGCCACATCAATAATGTGTACAAGATATGGCTGCTTTCAAATCTTTGCATGTTGAGATATATATCTCACATTAGGAAAAATTGAATCTTGTCTGTGGTTTATAAGAGTTTGGGCTACTTTACCATTGTCAATTGATTTTAGTTGTGAACCCCAAACTACTTTATTATGGTATCAGAGCAGGTTACCCACGTCTACGTGTGAAGCCTAAAGGCCACATGAACTCCACGTCACCATAAATGTTGTCTACTTGTTAGGCTTAAAGATTCGCCACACGTGAAGGGGCGTGTTGAGATATATATCTCATATCGGGAAAAGTAGGACATTGTCTGTTGTTTATAAGGATTTGGGTCACTCCATTCATTGTCGATTGGTTTTTGTTGTGAACCTCAGACTACTTTATGATTGCAAGATTCATCTCAAAACATAATTAATAGAAAAAGGTTCTTCCTCAATTTATATATAGAACAAACTCTTCAGTGCAGGAAGAGATACAAGAGAAACCCAGCCAAGGGGATTTTTAGCTGCATTTTTAGAAGCTTTACGCTCTGACTTTAATAGTCTGGAACACTATAAAATACCTGATTTTAATACTCCGGAGCACCATACAACACCTCAATTTCAAGAGTCTGACATACAGTATATGTAATCATCACGCACAATTGAAATTAAGTTATATATATCACCTTAAAGTTTACAAATTAGGAAATAAGTCATGCAACAGTATGAAATCTAGCTCAGAGACAAGTAAAGTTCACAGGCTTTTTCTACTATTTGAGGATGACAAAATACCTCTGGCACCTTCGTACGTAGACCAAATCAATTGTACACCCTGAAGCCAACGTTACAATCTAGCTAATGTTGATCATGGCAGCCAGAGACCCAGAGTAGATGCGTTTCACATGTCATTTATCAAAATGGCTTTCAGTGTAGGCCTACATACCTGCACAGTCCTCCTTCAAACTCTCATGAGGAGAAACACACAGTAACTCCTATTAAGATCTTGTGAATGGTACACCGTACACTGATTGACTGATTGAAATACGCTAATGACTGCAATACCTGCAGATCTTAGGTTATCATAAACACACTATAAAAATGCTAAACTTGCTAGAACATGTTGAATCATGAGCTCCCCTTAAAAGAAATTTTCATGTTCGTAACATGCTGCCTAATCTGCCTTTTAGCCATGTATAGGAGGCAGCAACTCAGCAAGCTTGGCTAAACAATTTGTGCTCCGAGAACCAAATATACAAAGTTCCAAAACCATCTCATGCTGTATTTCCATATAACAACTTGGGGTCAATGTTATCCAAGTTCTATTTGATCCTCATGAAGTCACATGCATGTAGTCCATATTTACCAACAATGAAAAAAATTCCACTGGTTGTTAAAGGAGACTTTAAGCATGTATGTTGAGTATCAGTGCTCTATGGCAGTTACATGAGTCACCAAAACTGGAGGCAAAATGTACAGCATACAGAATGGTTAGTCTTGGTTGGTCCATGCAAAGCACTGGAAAAATCAGGGTCATGACCTTGGGAGTTCCAGGTATGTGACTAATAAGGCCGCCACGAAATGTATGCAAAAATGAACACAAGGAATCGGTAGAAAAAAGTTATCTTCGAGTTTGTAGGTTACCACCAAGAGGGTCTGTTGGAGCCTCACTATAACCAAATGTTGTTAGCAACTAATGCCAAGCATTTGAAGTAACAATTCAACAGAGGGCATATGCACTCTGGAGTACCGGCGGCTTGCTGCTGGCGTATGTGACCATAGTATAATCTATATAATAGTATAGTACAAATCTGGGAACCTTTTCATGATACACAGCCGGCGGAGCAAGCTTCAACTGGGGGATATTTTCAATCCCACCTAATCCTTGGTCTGTTGGCAAATTGGTCAAGATCTCAAACTGCAACATCCAAGTCCAGTTCGTCAGTTAGATCAAGTCCAAGAGCATAATTGATGACAATAGCAAAGAAAACAAAATGATGATAATGGGAACGATAATAAGAAGTCACTATACCGATGATAATTTCTGAAGTCCATTATTCTCTGCTGCATTGCTTTGGTGGGGAGCAGGTGTTCAATGTGTATATTTTGGTCTAATGAATCACTCTTTTAGGTGCTGTCGATGAGATTTCCTTTCAGAAATACATACAGGTCATCCAGAGGATCGACGAGCTACTACTTGATGTGTCATGGTCCGAAACTTCACACCGGAGGTGTTGCGTTACCACACTTGAAAATGCTTAGAAGAGTGCAACTAAGTTCATATTATATCACTGAATAAAGAAGAGTGCATAAGGTTGGAAGAAATGCTTAATAGCTACCCAGTACGTACAGCTAGGCAGAAAGGCCATCTGCAGAAAATAATCTATCAAGCACAAAAGCGCAATGCAGTACGATATGATACTTTTCTGTTGCTTAGATTTAAACTATCAACAATTCTTATCTATTCATTAATAGAGGACTCTGAAAGCACTGAAACGCAGCAAAGATTAAATTTGCTGCAGTCTTTGAGAGCGTTCAGTTCTTGAAGATTCAAGCTAAAAGGGGTCTTGATTTTGTTCTGGTTTTTTGAGACTGAGTCAGAGTTTGGTTCATTGTGGACGGTGGCGGAATGGTGGTGATGGTTTGGAACAGAGGCCAAGCTTCCTTTTGTTTTTTGTTGTACGAAACAAATCTGGGAGTAAAAAAAAATATTGTAAATAAAAACAAATCCTGCGGGCTAGGCCGACACGAGGTGGGCTGGGCCTGCATGCTGGAGGGTCCAACATTTAAAAAATCACTAAAATTAAAAAGTCAGTATCACCCCAGCTATTCGGTTTATTTACGGATTTGTGTCTTGTGTGCTTATATGAGAGAGAGAGAGAGAGAGAGAGAGAGAGAGAGAGAGAGAGAGAGAGAGGCTATGGATCGAGAAACTTGTCACGGGTATATTCCAAGCAGAAGTACTTGATTTGGTAAGTTGTAAGGGATATGATGAGAAATGAAGGTTTGAATGTCTCTCAGATTAGTTGAGAACTTGAGATAGAAAATGGGATATGTATGTGTACGTATGTATTCTTGACTGAGATAGAGTTTACTGGAGAGAAGAAAGGGCTAGGCCGCTAGGGAGCCCCAGATTGATGAAGGTCTGGAGAGTGTCAAGCTACCATAATATCACAGTTGTTTGGGGTATGCTTCAAAACAGTGAAGCTCTGCTCACACCAAACAAATTTTGGTCGATCACACACATCTAAGATCGAAACAAACTGAACTCGAACTTTGTCATGCACAAAGATTTTCTTGACCAGTTACTTGAGAAGAAAACTCAGTGTTGTGCTTACAAACTGTTTTCTTAAACTAAATAAAGAAAAACCTCAAACTTGTTCTAGGATATTCTATATCTTTCTATATATTTTTTATGTGTGTCTTGACCTTATGTCATTAGGATATGTAGTTTGACTAGATTTATGTATTCATTATCCTTACCATACTGGTATTGTGTAATTCCCTATATAAATAGCTCATATCAATGAATAATATGATGATTTATCTATTCTCTTACTATCTCTTTCTTTCTCTACACTTTATTCTTCATCACGTTATGATCATATACTTTCTTCTAACCCTAGTACCAATAACCTATAATTTGTTTTCTAGACCATAAAAAACAATTCTTTCTCAAACCAAAAGTTCTCGGCCTTGCCTCGGCCCCAACGCTATCGCTGCTCTCGACAGCCGCTTCTCAGCCGTTAGCTCCGCCTTCTTTTCTGGTTTCATCGATCGAGCTTTAGATCAAGAAATCCGAGTTTTTCAAAGAAATTTTACGGTATGTTTTAAACCCTAAACTCTTCAAAGTTTAATAAACTTGGAGGAGATAAAATGCTTTCTCCTCTTCTCCATCTTCATTCTATGCTTGAGATTTTGTGCATGCAGGTATTAAAATCCTGAAATTTTATTCGCGGGTTAAGAGTGTGTTTGATCACTCTTGTTTCCTTGGCAGGGTTGTGTATGATCAACCCAGACCTTTCTCCAGACTGTGTTTAATCGATCCAAGACCTTTTTCTGAATAATTCAACATACAGTGAGGTCTAGTGAGCAAATTTGAAGATCCTAACAACCGCACTCATATGCAAAACATGACTGTAGACTTGTAGTTATTCTAAAACTGAAAATGACCATCAAAACATCATATGTTTGATCACCATGTTTCTATCTTATTTTCTCTAATTCTAACAAATAACAATTTATGTATGTATGTATATGAAGATACGCTTGAAGATACTCCCCTATCCTAATTTGCTTGTGTACAACTTCTAAAATTAAGAATGAGATTATCTACGCTCCATCACAAAATGGTTTTCAAAGAAGCATGTTGATTTATCACGTTTTTACCACTTGGTGAAAAATAAAAAAAGAACAAGTAGTTAATTTTTCTGAGTAAGAATATTTGCGGTGGACAACTACAAGTGTCAAGCCAAAACCACCAAAAATATGCCACCTCTATAGCCATGTGTCATTTGCCACCTCCTCATCTCCATCGTCACTTTCACAAATTCTGATAGAACTGGAATCACCGTTTTAAGAAATTAAGAAAGCCATATATGTTCAATGAAACTTGATCGATCATCCGCTACCTCATGGCACTATAGTATGAACTCAAAATGATGAAGAAGAAGAAGAACAATTAGCCATTCATCATCTTTGTTCATCTTCATGCTCAAATACATAATGATTAAACAAACGAAAACTTATCTAGACAAAAACTAATTAACAAGCAACTTAACTGCAACAACCAAGAAGATCTACTCGATCATATATCGACTTTACAAGCAGGAGTACCCAGCAATGGAACTTGACCCACAAATCCTTTCTTCAACCCAACCAGCACATCACACTTGACATAGATCCCATAATGCCCCGTCTTTATATTCAACCCCGTCACCTTCCACCTCAGCCTCCCCACCACCACCACCCTCAGCCTCACCACCCGATACGCCTCGTCCATCACCAGTCCGTTCAACACCTCCGTCGACACCGGCACCGCAACTCCCCCAAACACTGGCGACACAGCCACGCTGCTGCGGCGCCCGTGCACTAACGGGGGAAGCATTACCTGCTGGGTGATGGCCTGGTTGTGGTAGGCCACGAAAGCCTGGAGACGGTCGTAGCGGATGGAGACTCTGCGGTTAGGGTTGCGGGTGACGATGGTGAACTGCATGGTGGTGGATATTTGTAAGGGAGGGGATGTGGCGTTGAGGGAGTAGATAGCGGCCTCGGCGACGGTGAACTGTGGCTTGTGGGGGCGGTAGATAAGCCAGAGCGTAAGAGCGGTGGCGCCGATGATGAGGAGGAGGATGGTGAGGCAGGTGCAGAGAGCTCTGTAGGAGTGACTGGTTTGGTGGTAGTTTGATGAGTAAGCATCCTTGTTTTTCCGGTGTTTATGGTCCGGGCACATTTTGGGTGGTGGAGGGTGATTTTGTGGCTGCAGTTGTGGTGGTGGTGATGCAGATTCTGGAGGAAGGTGGTGTTGCTCTTCTGCCATGATGATGAGGATCGGAGAGAGTGAAAGTGAGTAGATATAGAATTAGAGAGTGGGAGAGGACAAAATAGGTTAGGCGGCTGGGGGGAAAAGGTGAGGTTTAGGAAGGAGAAGAATATGAATGTGAGACAATTGGAAGAAAAAAGGAAGGGAAAAGAAGGAAGGGATTTGCTTTGTGAACTATTTTTTTCTCATTTTAACAAGTTCAACTTAGTGATCACCAAAGTAGCTACTTTTTTTTTTTCCCTTTTATTATGGTTCTATGACTTCTATCAAAGTTAGCAGAAGCCACAAGATGCCGCTCTTTTCAGAAATGACAGTTTCAGTTCGTATGAAATCGAAGTAAAAAGACTAGCTATATAGGGTTTTCATTTGAACTTTTGTTCCCAATCGTTTAGCAAGAATTTCACTAAAAATTATGCAGTATCATTTCCAAAACTTCAGGTCTCCTTACTGAATTAATGCAATGGTATTGATGAGACAAAATATGGATCGGAGAATTATAGAATAATTTGGTATGTTTTCTTCAAAATGTCTGCTTGGCGAAAAGAGGTGGATATGTAATTCGAAGTAACAAAGATGATAGAGAGAAGGGTCAGATACTTGTGAAATGTCACACTACGTACTGACATAATCCCTCAATTAAGTATCCTTGATCTTGTTTTCTTCTTTTGCAAATCTCTCCACCTTTTATTTGCTGTTGGAATCATGGTTGGCTAGTAGAGTTGCTTAGTGGCTAAGCATTGCATTCGTTCAATTAAGCACCAATTAAAAGACACCCAAAATGTCCTAACCCTACCCTGCTTGTGTATGCCCCTTTATTCTTTTTAGGATGGTCCTAACTTTTGCAGTCTGATTCCCTCTTATCTATTTCCTAATATGATACCCCTCACTTGTTGATCTTCTTCATCAAGAGTAATGTGTGGTTTACTATCTCGCCCTCATCGTATGAGACCTTCTTAAGGTAGCTTGGCGATCTTATTGTGATCAAGAACAACCTCAAATGAAGAATAGTTGAATGTTTTAGTTGATACGCACACAAACTCTATGTTTACCATTCCCCAATGGAAATGAATGAGAAGAGACTGAAGAAGTTTGAAGCTTCTCTAACTCTCTTGGGAAAGAGCATTTCACTTGAGCACTAGCAGTAGCTTACGTACTGCTTCTTTATCCAAACATGGATAAGTCTTTTTTGTGGAAGCAACTGTATCTGCATGGAGAGGTAGGTGGCTCTGTCTTGCCTTTAACACCTGCTTGGTCTTTGTTGGCTTCTGCTTCGTCAGATCCCAACCTTTACACACAAGTGTCTCCACTGCTCAACAAAAGTAAATGTTGACCATGCATTCGTATTTTTATGGCCTAGAGATCCAACATTCCTCACGAAAAATCCAAATCCGAGTCCCAGTTGATAAACCATTCAAGCAAATCATTATACCATCCAACTTTTCTGACTACAATCACTCGTCTAAATGAATAAACTCACATTTGGTAGAGGTGACGCTGAAATTTTTCTCAGCTAGCGCTACCTACATAATTACAACACTACCTCTTTCCTAAAGGCAAAATAGTGTCTTCAGCACTCAAAATCAATAGCAATGCCGAAGACACAACTGTCTTCAGCACTCGCTGTGACTGTCATTCTACTCTATACAAAAGCATTAGATAAAAAGAATCCATCACACAACCCAAGATGAAGACATTCACTGGAAGATGTGCGGATTCGGTATCATGAACCAACAGCATTGGCAGCTGCAGAATCAGTGTGAGCTCTATGCACGAATTGACCTTTCATTCTCGGCCGCTTCTCTGCCAGTATTTTCCGGCTTTGGTATCGGACCTGTATAAAGATGGTAATAAGAAGTGAGAAACACGTTGTAATACAGATGCTACTGCGTTTGATTTGGTATTATCAGTTTCAAATATGAGGTGTCTACTTTTCTATTATTTGCAAGTGCAGTCAAACTGCAGATTTCTTTTACATGGACACATGAATATCAATGTGTATAGGCATAAATATTCAAGAATCTGCATCCAACGTCAAATGACTATGGCAGCAGCAACAATGATTACACGAGTTAAAGAAGATGATGATAATACCTTCTTCTCAAAGCATCTATCTTTCCGCTTCAGTCTAAACTTGATCAGAGCTGCTTCCCTTTGGCTGGCACGAAGAGAATCCGCTCCAAATCCCTCACGCACATAACAACCACTGTCATTCAAACTCTCCGAAGCTGTGGCCATCTCACCTGCTATGGCCATACTGGCCTTTCCATCATTGCTACTGCAAATGCTTCCATATGTGCTCCCACTAATGTGATTATCAACAGTGCCATTGCCTAAACTACTACAACCACTCTGAGAAGCAGCAGCAGGAGAGCCAGGTTTCAAATGCTCCACATTCTTTAGTTGGTTCTGCCCTAGCAGGGTTTGGTCAATAGATTTTTCAGTAGTTTTATCATACTGGTCATAACCTTGTTCTGAGTGAAAAGGGGATTGTGTGCTCTGACTAACTGATTTGGTACTAAGCATAGGGGTCAAACCGGATTGTCCAAGAAACCAGGATGGGAAATAATGACTGTATCCAGCACACATATTATCACCAGTGACAGGAAGCACCCCGAGGTGAGGGCCTTGAATGGATGAATCAGCTTGCTCAGTATTATCATCAACATAGTTTACCATATTGACCTGTCTATCATGTGAATTGCTTGCATTCTCTGAATTTGTACTTGGAAGTGTTGAAAAAAGGGGTTGCAGTCCCTTGCTATTATTATACCTGTAAATAAGAAAGAACTTTCGAATATAAGAAAACAAGAAAACATAACTACCAGCTTGCATTCGAATATTTAAAAACTACATATTACAAATTACTCTGTTTTTCTTTCTACAGAGGTCATGGAATGAAACCTGTAACTATTGCCACTCTAAGAAAACCAGAAACATGCTTTTATAATACAATATAGCTCAAGTTCATCATTGGATATGAACCACAATACTCACCGTGAAAATGCAGAGGCATCAGAATGGTTCAGTGAAGGCCTCTCCTCATTCACTTCCTTCTGTGAACTATCCAAACTTCTTAAAGACAGTTCCAATCCAAAGTGCTTCATACCATCATCTTTGCGGTTAGAACTTTTAACATTGGAGTTTGGCCAATTGTCAAAGGTGCAAAGCAAGTCCCTGACCCCACCAAAGGGTTGAACTAGTTCATAATGGCAGCTGGGAGTTCCACTAGCAGGTTTAGCTTTTTGTTCACAAATTTCTGCTTGGAGACTTTCATCTTGGACCATTGTATTAGCAGAAATATGTTCCTCTCTCAGTCTTGAGGCAACTGAATTAAGTGCTTCATCCAAAGGTACAATATCTGACCCAAACGTACCTGAATTCTCTGTAACCAATGACTTGTTAGATAGGCCCTGCTATATTTACTAGGCTAAAAACAAAGACTCCGAAGAAGTAATCAAGGGGGAAGCAAGAAAATATGGTATACCTTTAGTTTCACCCTCATGCACAACAGATTCGTTGTCCAATCTATCACATTCGTGAAGCATTTCAATATCTATATTGCTCAAATTAGAAGCACTGCCATACTTTAGCTGTGAAATATCCTGCATATTTTGAATGCATGCACTTTCAGCTTCTAAGTAAGGAGTTGTACAAGAGTTCTGCACAAGAGGTAGCAAAACATGCAATCTGCATATGAGACTCGACAAACCTAACCTATTCTGGAAAGAAGAATATTTTTCAATCTATAAGCGACCTCATGAACGTGTCCCTGACTACATACATCTAACAATCTGTTTCTTTTTCTTTCTTGACTGTTATGAAACTTAAAAATGGGAACCACCTCTGATACTTAGTAAGTCAGAACTGACTGATAATTGATTCTTTTCCTTTTTATACAATATCCATCTCAGAAACTAGCCAAAGTTTTTTTTTTTGATAAGAGAAACTAGCCAAAGTTAACAATATGCTGGCATCATTCTCAATATATACTATAGCATCTTTCATTTCATAAGTGCAACAAATACCCTAAACTAAATGATTGAAAGCAAATATCACTATGTTATAAAAAGACTTACTTGAGCATAACTTGCTTTCTCACTCAATCCCTTAGTTTTGCGCATACAAGCTGCATAGTCTTTTGAATGATTACTAGCTGCATTATTTTCTGCGGTGGCTTCAACTTTTTGTTGTGAAACTGTTAAGTTCTCAGGAGCTTGTCCACTAAGTTGCTGTTAAACCAAAACAGACAACACGAGACACTAATCAGTGAGAATAATACAACAATCAAAGTCAAACAAGAACAGAGAATGAATCAAAAAGTGACTTAAGAGTAAAAACATTGAACTTACAGTGTGTCTTCTCCACACATGCTGCCACAAGTTTCTCAGCTCATTCTTCCTGACCGGCTTAATCAGATAGTCGGCTGCCCCCTTCTGCATGCACTTCAAAACCATGTTCACCGAGTCTTGAGACGACATCACTGCACAATCACCACAGAATATTAGTTTCCATTTCTGGATTAACAGCTATAAGAAATCGAAAGCAGAATAGGCAAATTCACATACTTATAACAGGTATGTGTTTGCAAATATCATGCTCCATGACCAAACTAAGAAGCGCAAATCCAGATATAGAGGGCAACTCAGCCTCAGTCAGAATAAGATCTATCTTACTATGCTTCACCTTTATCGTCTCCCACGCCCTCAATCCATCAGAAACCGAAACAACTGCACCAAACAAACACAAACCCATCTCAGAACACACAAAAATTCACACTTTCAACAACCCAAATTCCAAAACAAACTAAAGCACCAAACTTTATACTCAAATCACCAAACTAAACAACCTAAAGCACCAAACTTTGTAATCAAACCAAGGGAAAATTCTAAAACCCACAAATATCATACCTCTGTAATTACATTTCCGAAGAAGCGCAGTGATAATCTGACGAGTTGAGTCATCAGCTTCAACCAAAAGAATCCTTAGCACAGTTGTAGGTAGATAGCTCCCCCACCTCACCACCTCTGTTGAGCTAGCACCACCCTCTTCTTCTTCCTCCTCCTTCCTCTCAACTTTCACAGCCTCCATTTTTTTTACAGCTTCCAATAAAAACTTAACCCAACTAATCACAAAAAGAAACCCAGAAACCAGAAACAGGGTTCAACTGTGTTTGCTTTGTGTTGCAGTGAGTTGAGATTGATCCAAGCACCTAATCCAAACTGAGAGAGAGAATGGAAAGAACGTAAGAGAGAGAGAGAAAAAATCTTGCGGGAAATTCGGGGTTGTGTAGATTAAAATCAGCCGCTGATTTTTTTCTTATAGTCAGTCAGAGGAGAATCGGAGGGTGGCTCACAGCCGCGAATATCTTCGGGATCCAAAGGCGGGTCGCCATTGGCTTCAGCTTTGAGGAGGTGACGTGGCGCGTTCTCTGCCCTGTTTTTGATTATTCTCGGTTGTGCTGATCGCGGTTCGGCGAGAGATCGACACGTGTGTGGGGGATGGGATTTTTGTGCTTCGGAGGAGGAGGGAGATATTTTTGTGGAGGGTTTGCCACGTAGGATTAGAGGGTCCCGCCACTAGTTCAAATGTCGTGGTTGTGAGCGTGCCACGTGGAAGATTGAGGTTGAGTCGTTGGATGGTGAAGGGGCCACCTAGAAGAAGAAAACGGATGTGGTTGAGGAAAGGGTGATCCGATGTGGTGGCCGTGGAAATGAGGCGGCGGAGGAACGACAACAATTCTGAAAGATGTATCCAGACCTAAACTTGTCTGGTTGGTTTTGATTTTCGTTCATATTATTCGTTGAATTATCTACTTATTTTTATATAAACACTCCATTATAAGTGTTCATTCTGCCAAGAAGAGCCGCTTACAAGACTCGATCAAGGCGCCACTGAGATTGCCTCTCCTCCCACTTGATCATATTTTCCAGCACGCCACTTCCGCATCTCACGTGTTAAATGGCCAATATCTTCTTGCCGAATCTACCTCGTTCAATTTAATCACACATTAAACCGCTCAAAATAGTAAAGATATGCAAAAACGGATCTGAAATTTGAAGACCTGAAACGAGTTATAAAAATGATGTGCTCTAATAATCATACAAAAAACAATATCAACAACGATAAAACAGCATAATTTCTTTAATAACCTGCTGTCAATCTGTGGTTTATGAAACTAAAACAATTAAAAAAGAAATCATCTTTCATTCTCAGCCATGAAAATAGAGTAAAATATCAAAAGGAGGATTGTCGTTGGGGGATGACGTGGAGGGTTCTCAGCCATGCTTTTTGTTGGGTCACGGTGGAATTGTCGAAACTTCCCTTTATCTTATTGAATGGTGAAACTTTGGTTGGATGTAGTCGTTTCTAATTTTTTGAGCTGCATTCTTTTTTTCTTTTCTTTTTTGTTTTGTTTTTGTAAGACAGGGATGATATATGGCTAGAAAATGTCATTAACATACATTTGACCAACTATAGGTAGACAAGTTTGTGATAAAATATCACAACAATACATAGATTTGGTCTAATCATCTCCATTTAACGAGTGGTCAGATTCGACAATCGTAAAGGAAGGACTTACACGTCCTCGGGAGAGGATGCCACCTAAGACTATATTGATCGACTAGAGTTGACCTAGGGGTTCAAGCCATGGAAGACTGAAATTTGGAGAGAGGAGCAGCGCTATCAATCATTCTAGGGTTGTTTAAGACTTTTTAAAAAAAAACTTTTGCAGTGCCTCCATCTCTTGTATTGTATCTCGTTTCACTATCTATGATTATGTGAAGCAATATGAGCACGTAGCTGGTTTCAATTGGAGTAAGCATGTTGATAGGTGATACATGCTTATTTTTTTATTAATAATAAAGTAAAATAATTTAAAAAGACATGTGTCATCGATCTAGATAATGATCGTTGAGGTGGTAAAGTAAAAGACAATTAGCAAATTTGAATCCTCTCTATTGATCAAAATATAGTTATTTTGCTTTGTGTTTCTTTCATACCTATGGAAGACATGAGAGTGAGAGCATTAGTGTTTATGCTTATTCTATACTCTATCTATCGTTTAATAGTAACCGATTAGTTTTCTCCGAGACCTCATATAAACTTATATTCTGATTTACGTACCTTATATAAACTTATGCTATAATTTACGTACTTATATAAATTATCATTTTCCGTTACCACCATATTCTTAGATTTGCACGCCAGAATCAAAACTTTCAACGCTTTTATACCAAGTAACTGTCATTATTTGTGTTAAAAAGGGTACACATACGAAATTGTCTCATAGGCTCATAGCATGAGAGTAATATGAATCCAATAGCTTTGTTCATACGGAAAGTGTAAGGTACAGGCGCTCATTTGATCCCAGTGAATACCGTAATAGCGCACTTTTTCCAGAAATTAGGATCCCTTGCATAGATACATTAATCTGTATGTTTAATCTAATTCTATGAAGTTGTTGGTAATTCTACTTATCTTTTTTCAGTTGTTGACTTTAAAGCGAAGAGGTACATGATTAGCTACGTAACTTGTGCTATATGTAGTTGTGAGTTGTGACAGAGATGAAGCAAAACATGCCAAGATAGAACCACAACAAGGGCTGTATGGGCTACAGCCTAACCGAAAATTAGGCCAAAATACCTCTAAGTATATATATATATACACAGCTCATCTCAATGAAATTTTTTTTATGGCCTTATTCCCGATTCCTCTCATCATCAGACATCAGTCTCTCATTTTCTTCTCTGCCAAAAACTTATCTCGACTCTTATCCTGCTCAATTGCTCATCTTCTCCATCTGTCTCATCTTTCTCACCTTCCTATAGATCCCAACTCTGCAGCTCTTAAGCAGATTTTTCTCCTAAATCCCTCACTTCCTCCGGTCCCACTCATTACTCCTCCCTGCTCATCTCCTCCATCCGTCGATCACAGGTTCCAAATCTCAAAAAATATTTTGTAAGTGTGCTGTGTGAAAATTAGCCCAACCCATTTTCGATTCCTGGTTTCGTCCTTGAAAGCATGCAAGATGAATGCCACAGGAATAAGCCAATAATAACTCCCACCTATGTACGTATTGCGTTATCACAACAAAGTATAATATAGAGCGAAGTAAAATGTATGTAAGTCTGGATTGGATCTCGACCCATTGTAAGAAAATTTTGGATCTTAAATATAAGTTTCATGAGGCTGGATCAATATATTTCACATCCGGGGCATTATTAAACTATGAAATTGTTCTTAGCCACTTATGATCCTAGTTCTGAACAATGTTAATCACATATGATATGGATTTGCATATGAATCGGGTAATCCAATACACATCTGACTAGCTTGATCAATGATCATGGTAACATTGTGCGGCTATCGTAATGCATTCAAGATAGGCAAAGCGTTTACACATAGAGAATGACATAAGTTGATTTGATATAAATATGTGTCGTTTTATCCGGATTTCTACAAAATAAAGCAAATGTATATATGTGTATAAATAACCAGATACACAAACTCGTATAGTATATACCATTCAATCAATAATGGATAATAATGAGAGCTTGATATCAATTAAGGGCACGTTTATCGACTTGAAATGAAAATTAACATGAATCAGTATAAAAAGAATCGGTATGAGAATATTTCATTATATTCTAATGTTTACTTAATCAATACCCAATACTCAAAAGAAATACAGACAGAACCATGCTAATGATTTCATAGATGATGACAAGGAACATAATAATGAACTTTGACACTTCATGAAAACCTTATCCACGCTAAAAACAAGGGATATAGTAGGTTAGAAGTGGAATGCGACTCAAAACTAGTCATTGATGCTCTTAACGAGGTCTTTAATCCTCTTTGGAGACTTATCAAATTGGTAGAAGATATCATATCACTCACGGCCTATTTTTCGTCTATCTCTATTAATCATGTGTTTAAGGATGTGAATTTTGTAGCTCATATATTAAGGAGGCACATGTTTAGGTCATTCTTTGTCTAATTGTAACATTTGGGTAAATAAGGTCTTTAATGAGGCTTCTCATATCCTTCTATTTGATATTGTAAATTCAGGACGCCATAATTTTATATATTTTCCATTAAAAAAAAACATAATTGATGAACTTTACATCAAAAACATACTCCCCGATGATGAAAATGTTGATGAATTTGAGAACTGAAATCATTACCAGTGATCCGTCTACTCCTTCAGATCCGTGTGGTCGATTCAGTTCGTGTAATTTCTTTAAACATCGCTACAGTGCGCCGCGCGGCTTCTGCCTCCAAAAGGAGGTACATGGCTGCTTCGGCTTTTGCCCTCAAAAAGCCACGGCTTCCTACAGAAGCGTGTTTACCAAACACAAAAGGCGCTGTGCTCTCCCAATTTGAGATGGAGGAACCTCGGTTTGCATAGCTCAACTGGGCAGAACACCAAAACAGAGAACAAAGAAAGATGCTTCAACTCTTTCTACGCTCACCCAAAACCCTACTAACCCTTCCCCCCAAAACCCAACCCCTCATCTCCTTCTTCTCCCACTCCCCCCAACCCCACCACGAATCCATCCTCGGCTCCCCCGCCAGAGTCCAAAAGCTCATCGCCTCCCAATCCGACCCTCTCCTCGCCAAAGAGATCTTCGACTTGGCCGCCCAACACCCCCATTTCCGCCACTCCTACTCCTCCTACTTCACCCTCATCCTTAAACTCGGCCGCGCCCATTACTTCTCTCTCGTCGACGACCTCCTCCTCCGCCTCAAGTCCCAACCCACCTCCTACTCCCCCTCCCCTGCCCTCTTCACCCACCTCATCAAAATCTACGGCGACGCCCATCTCCCCCAGAAAGCCCTCAGAACCTTTTACACTATGTTCCAGTTCAACTGCAAACCCACTGTAAAGCACCTCAACCGAATCCTTGAGATTCTTGTGGCTCACCGCAACTTCCTCCGGCCGGCTTTCGACGTCTTCAAGGACGCCCACCGCCACGGGGTGCTGCCGGATGCGAAGTCGTACAACATTTTGATGAGGGCGTTTTGCTTGAATGGGGATTTGAGCGTTGCGTATGGCTTGTTTAATAAAATGTATGAGAGAGATGTTGCACCGGATGTGGAGTCGTATCGGATTCTGATGCAGGGGCTGTGCAGGAAGGGGCAAGTGAATACTTCTATGGATTTTCTGGAGGATATGATGAATAAAGGTTTTGTTCCGGATTCGTTGAGTTATACTAGCTTGTTAAATAGTTTGTGCAGGAAGAAGCAGCTGCGTGAGGCGTATAAGCTGCTGTGTAGGATGAAGGTGAAGGGGTGCAATCCTGACATTGTGCATTATAACACCGTTATATCGGGTTTTTGTAGGGAAGGGAGAGCGGTGGATGCTTGTAAGGTTCTTGAGGATATGGAGTCTAACGGGTGCTTGCCGAATTTGGTGTCGTATAGGACTTTGGTTAGCGGGTTGTGTGATCAGGGGATGCTTGATGAGGCGAAGAAGTATATGGAGGTGATGATATCGAAGGGGTTTTCGCCTCATTTTTCGGTTGTTCATGGTTTGGTTAAGGGGTTTTGCAATGTGGGTAGGATTGAGGATGCTTGTGGAGTTATGGAGGAGATACTGAGGCATGGGGAGGTTCCGCATAAGGATACTTGGATGACAATAATTCCAGGGATATGTGAAGAGATTGAGCGGGTGAGGTTGGAAGAAGTTTGGAAAGAGATAATGAAGGTTGAGATCAAGCCTAGCACCAGAATAGTGGAGGCAGCTTTTGGTTTGGAGAACTACTTGATCAAAAGGATTCATGCTAGTAAAACATGGAGAGGTTGAATGTTTTTTGGTATGTGTTTCACTGGTTAGTTTCTTTGAAGTTCCTCCCTCTAGCATGAGGGTTAGAGTTACTAGCTTTACTTTGTTGTTTTTCACTAGATTCAGTATCATCCTAAACAGTTCCTTGTTTAAATTGCTCATAACATGTTTATCAGTTTTCAACATATAAATTCATTTCCCACTATTCATTTTCTCACTTATGCATTTGGTTCTTTATGATTGATGTTCTCTGTATGCAGCATATGGATCATATAGAATTATAGATCGCATCTAAAAGCAATTAAAATTTGTCTCTAATGCTCTTTACCGTTTGCTTCAGTTTAAAAGTTCGTTTATGTTTTAGTTGGCGGATTGCAGGGATGTTGGACGGTTGATTTTGCTTATCAGTAACTTATTGTATGACTGTGATGCTACTGGAGCAAATCTTTTTCTGGAATCAAGAAGTCTGGATCCTTCCCGTGTTTGTATTTGGATCAATATCAAGCCTGAACAGATAAACCATGGTAAACAGTGGCAGACCCAGAATTTAGCGTATGGAAGTAAGGGATTAATGCTTAAGTGAACTGGTGGAGTCAGATTGTGGGGGCAAAAAACATGATTATACTAGAATTAAGATCATTATATGGTTTGCACTTTGGAAGGTATTACTAAGAGAAAAAAAAAAGCTTATTTCTCTGCTGCCTCACTGGGCCTTGTATAGGTCAGTGATGGAGATATGCACATCAGTGCAACTTAGAGTTTACTTAACATTTTGGCTAGCAAGGGTGAGAGTTATAGGGAAATAACAGTGTCTAAAATTAAACGGCTGACGAATTTTGATCTAGATTTACGCCTGAGAGCCACCAGCACTTTCAATACTTGAGGTCTTAACAAGAGATTTCAGGATAAGACTTTATTCTTGTTAATAGAATATTGCTGGGTTTTGTGTCATGTCCTATTTGAGGGGTTGTTTGTGGTAGAGAATGTAGGAAGGCTATAAGGAGTGATGATCTTGTACGTGATAGTCTTAGAACTTCTAGTGGATGATGGTTTCTATGTTTTGCATATTTGAGAAGGGATATCCACTATCATCAGCTCTGTGATTGCTGCCCTGATTGACGGCAGAATTTTTGTCAGTAATGAGTACCATGAGGCTTTGCAATAGAAGATAAGAGAGCGTTATCTTCACACCAAGCGTTGAATGATACCACTTATGTGCTCAAACTGAAAGTCTGAAACACAAGATTGAGAAGCAATGCCTAGAGGTAATTTAAGTGCCTCTTTTCTTGTTTAATGTTGCTTTACTTTGTTAGATCAGACATGTAATTATGAATTATTGATCTCAGGCTTGAAGATCCCCTTAATCTCAGCCAAATGAACATACATAGATTAAGATCCCTATAACAATGTATAGTTGGTTTCATATATTACTTTCAGATACTAATTCATTTTGATACAGAATCAGATGTTTGTTCTTGAATTTGCATTAAATACTACTTGATTACGCCAAATATAACTCCATTGTTTTTATGTTCTTGCTTGCACAATTTCATTTTGGATGGTCATTTGGTTGGCAATTTATATGATGAAATCTTTATACTTAAAGGTCTGGTATCTTTATTCCTAGGACAAGGACACAATGTTCTTTCAGTCTACTAAGCTGACTAGTGTGTTGGAATAATGCATTTATTCCTTGAGCTGATTCATGTACCTGTTGCAAAACTCAATCTATTTTTACTGAAACTCATTGGCATAGAGATACTCAAGAGCGTTGCTACTTGTGGATGGTTATGCTTCAATGTTAAGAGCCAAAATTTGGTAGTCCATCAAAATGGCCTTGGCAACAGGTCGACTTTTGCCAATTTTGGCAGTTCATACTTATCAAACCTTCGAAATAGTATCAGCCTATCAGGCTTGTCACTTTCTTGGCTGTACTGGAACTTCGAAGTATTCAACTATTGTACTTCAGTATAGCAAACTGCAGATCATACTTCATCCTCTTGTGACTTCTATATCACAAATCATGTGATCAAGTGTTTTGTCTAAAATTCAATTCCATATCTAGCACTTGGGTGATGCCCAGTACTGAAATCGTGTGTTATTGCTGATACTAGATTACTCTAATGGTGTGTTATTGCTGAAATCGTGTTGCACGAGTTCTTGTTCAAAATGGTCATTGCATTTGAGTTTACGATCATTTTCCCGTCATTCATTTGCTCATTTTTGCATTTTATCTGTCTGTGTGCTTGTGTTGAAAAATTGCTGTTGTTCATATTCAGCTTATGAATTGTATGGTTGACGTCTAAACGTAATTGAAATTAATCTCTAATAATGTCTGCTCCTGGCCTCAGTTCTGTAAAGTTAATACCTATGTTTCAATTGGGTGACTCCATGGATCATGGACAGAATTAACTTTGCTTATCATTTTCTGTTACTGCAACTGTGATGCTACTAGATTAACTACCTGTCTGAAATGGCAGAGAAACTGTAGGCTCACCACTGTGTTTTTATGTGGATAAAAATGAACCTAAGGTGACAATTTTATGTGACCTAAACTGGCAAACGTTAACATTGTGACTCTTATGAGTGGTGCTCTATTCATTTTATACCCTGGGAGTACCTGTTTAGTTGCACTCAGTTACTGTTAACATTTTGGCTGTCAATATTTATTTACCTTGGAGTAACAAACCTTGAGAGTTCAGACCTTATACAAGAAGCAATCTTTCATCTGGATTCTGAGACATATGTGGAAGTTACACAAGATTTAAGAGTTGTATGTTATTAATTTCTTTAGAGCATTATTATTACGATGATTTAAGACGATGTTTTCTGATGACCCTACAGAGGTTCGTCATCTTTATGCTGCTTGCTCTGCTTGCTCTGACGACCTATTTATAAAAAATAAAAAAATAAAAAAATTATTTTCTTCCATTCCGGAGATAAGTATCTTCTCTCCTTTTCTGTGGCTAATGCTATTTAACGTATTTATGAGTTATTCACTAGACCCTAATAATGTAATTGTTGAGGACAATGTGATATCGATTCCGAAATTTGGTACTGTCCTGAAGACATGGATTATGGAGGAAAAATAAGGGGGTCTGTAATCAACGTGTTCAGTGAATCAAGATCTTGGGAGGATCGTGACGATTTCATAAGTAAACCGAGTATGGTAGGCCTAATTCGCACTTTATACTCCCCACATTTTTATGAAACTGTAGGTGCTATTAGTTCAATTATTTGTCTGAACTGGCAGATAAACTCTAGGCTCGCCACAGTGTTTGTTTGTGGATAAAGATGAACCTAAACTCTAGGTGCTACCGTTGTAATATTCATTTTATACCTTCAAGTACCTACATAGTTGACTGATTGTAACTCTCATCATCGATGCTACCGGTGCGATCAAGGCTAAAATATCGGACTTCGAAAAAATATATCAAGAGTATATTGATGGTATAGAAATTTAAATATTAAAAATAATATTTAGATTAATAGGGTAAAAAATATATATTAGATAAGTTGCCAGTAGTTGATAAAATAGATTGCTAGCACGGGTGGTCTTTGTACAATTTGTGCATCTGGGCCATCGGGGATCAATTTAAAGTGGGATTAGCACATAGATGAGAAAGTTACGTGAAGACTTAAGAGAGAATTAAAGAATCTTTATAGAATATTCTTTAAAATCTCTAAGATATCGTGAACTTTTCCGAAATTTGGGATTTTTAATTTATAAAAATATCCAAATATTTTGCCATCTAATAAAAATTAAAATTTCACTAACATTTGGATGAAAATTTTGATTTTTAAGACCTTGGTTGCGATATTCATTCTACACCTTGAAGTAGCTGTTTAATTTCCTCCAAAACCTCACATAAACGATTCAGAATTAACACTTTATATTCCCCATCATGCCTGAATCAAAATGTTTATGGATTTTATAGCAAAAACAATCATATCCATGGGATGATATATACATGGAAAACTTCGATTAGCGTGCAGTAGAAAAAATGATGTGAATCCTCTTTGCAGACCGCAAATGCATGACAGTGGGGCTCATTGGATCCCAAAGTAATTACACTTCCACTTGGAATTTAACTTATCAGTTGGTAAATGTTGTCATCTAAGGCAGCTATATTGATTAATGATTAATTACAATGGAAACATGGGTGAAATGACATACTGTAGATCAGTAGTAGATGATGATTTATGTTCTTCGTTGTACTTCTTCGACAGTGGGATGACGTTGAGAAGCACATATTTGAGACCTTGAAATCAAATCATAGTAAATTTATGCTAGAAATGTTTTAGTTGGGAGCATGGGTGGAGGCATTCAAGGACAAAGGGGTGCCATGATTAGATTGAACACATTAGACCAAAACGATTGAGAGCTCCGTCCTTTTCGGAGCCTCTTTGAAAACTGAAACTAGGGTTTCATTGGCGGCGGCGTTATTCTTCAGATAGATGTCGATCGAGCACGGCAGGGCACAGTGCAAGCAAGGTTTTGGGCAAAGCGGCGCATCGTGCAAAAGAGGCTTCGATCAAGACGGTGATGGTAGTGCAGTTCAGGGTCTTGGTTTTGGAGACCGGTCTCCCTATTCGTAAGAGAGATCAACGAGGCGGCGTCGGCTTCTGCTCCGGCTTTGGGGGTGGTGGTGCGACTGTGCAGATCTAGTTCGTGATCTGGTTTTGGTGGGGGAGGCCTCGGCGGCGGCGGCTTGGACTCGTATCTTTGGAGAGCTGAGCGGCTTTGAGGCGCCAGATCCGATTTAGAGCATGGAAGAACTCTGGGACTTTATTTTGAGGTTTAGCAAGAGGATGGTGTTGATGCTTTGGTGGCTAAGCAGACCACCAGAGAGATGACCGTTGACAGTAACAGACGTCGGGAACGTGTTGATGGCTGGGTGCCCAGTGTGGGTGTCCTCAACACATGAACATGGGCTTGGGTCTCTCGTTGGGCCTCAACTCATGACTATGGGCTTAGGCCTCTAAGATGGTTTCTGGCCAAGTCGAATAAGTTGGGTTAAGGCCTGCTCAACCCTTATGGTTATGATCCTTTGTTTTGGGTTTTGTTTTAATATTCTATTGGTTGTACTACACGATAGTTTCTTTTATGTTGCTTTTGGGCTATCTAGCATGACTTCATTCTCTCAGCTCTTACGGGCGAGTCATGTTGTAATTACCATTTTTCGGTTTGGTATGAAAGACTTCATGTCCATGTTTTTTAAAAAAAGGATGGCACCCCTCCAAATTTCAAATTATATGTTTTAATCATTCAAAACTTGGCTCAATTTAACTAAATTTTAGTTAAACTGTAAGTATTGGCACCCCAACCCAAAATTTTAGCTGTTCCAGCTTTAGCTTGTTAACTATATAGAAAAGGATATTAAAAAGTTTTCTTAAAGAAAGTAGTTAATTTGGTCATATTCCTGGTACACTATGAGAAATTTTTAGATGTTACAGGAGGACCACGTGGCAGTATGACGTGGTTCTACATTCCAATTAAATATTGATACTTAGATTTATTACAACTAAAATATAAACTAAGGTTTTCAATTTTTTATGAAAAGACCTTTATAGGTCTTTGTTGAGTCTGGACTAGGGTTTAGGGTTTAGGGTTAGGGTTTAGGGGTTAGGGGTTAGGGTGTTGGGTCTAGGGTTTAGGGTCTAGGGTCTAGGGTTTAGAGTTTGTAGTTTAGGGTTTAAAAAAAAGCAACAACAAACTTAAAATTGTCTTTGACAAAAGCTGATGTAATATTTCCTTACTAAAATCCAAATGTCAATATTTAATTGGAATGTAGGACCACATCATACTGCCACTCTCTCTCTCTCTTGTTTGTTCTTACATATGTCAATACGAGTAAACAATCAACGATTCATGGGTTCTTCAAAACAAAAAATATCGAATCTAAAGCTAATACATTAATATCTTTATTATACCCCAATTCTGATACCGAAGCTGTAGTTCTCGAAAATTCTCGACAATGACTTTTGCTATATGCAGAAGGGACAAGTCAATTGATGTATAATTTAGTTAAGATTTTTTTTCTATCATAGTACATTTCGCCATTAAGTTTATATTAAATTTTTTAACTTTTTTATATTGACCTCCATCGATTATGATTTCTACCTTCACCTCTGGTTCGGAGGCAAGATTTGATCCTCTTTACATGGGCGGAGGGCACCTCCCCCCTCCTAAATTTGCTCACACCTTACAAACCTCAATTAGAAAGGTTATTATGTGTCACCCCCAAACTTATGAGACTCCTATCTTTTTCTCGAATCAAGGAGTCTGTATGCTTGCCGTGTTTGTATGTGGATCACAATCAAGCCTGGACAGATAAACCATGGTGAATCAGTGGAGGCAGATTATGAGGGCGAAGAGCATGAATGTACTAGAATGAAGATTATTATATGGTTTCTCAGCTGGCCTCACCGGAACTCGTATAGGTCATCAGTGCTGGAGATATGCACATCTAGGGATGGGCATGGGAAAGGTTTGGGCTAATCCCATGTATTGTCTCGTAAATAAAACTCAGGACGGGACGGGCCTTGCAATTTTTAATATTTGATCACATCAGATCCTATTGAGACATCTAAAAGATCATATCTTAATTAGTTGTAGTTTGCTATCTTTACGTTATTGTAACAGATCATGTATGTTATGTATATCTCTTTCCTCCTTGTAGTTAGCTAGAATCAAAGAGCAATTAACTTGTCATTCTGTAAATATTATAGACATTCTGTCAAGATCAATACAACAATACATTTTCATCGATATCAGACTCTAATAAATCCTGTCCCGCTTGGTAAAAGGACAGGACAAGCCTATCCAGCGGGACTGAAACACCTTAAAACTGACAAAAAAATCCACGACTTTCTTGCTTTCTAAATTTGCAAGCTGCAAAACGACATGTTCATTATGCATGACGGCGACTGTAGAAAATTATGCGCATATAACATATCAGTAAATTTATAATAGAAAGACCCAAACCATGAACTAAAAGTAAAAGAACAAGGGAGATATGTCTGCGATATCTAACAGAGTAGATCACTTTCAATACCTAGATGGAAGATACTCACCACCCGCTAGTAAAAAGCACCAGATGCTAAATTACTAAGACGTTGCCAAAGAAGGAAATCTATTGCTGACAGCCCAAAACAATATAAGGCTATATACGAAATGGAAAACATGATGGAAGACGAAAGCAGTATGTGGTTTCCAAAGATCATAGGAAAGAACAAAGCAGATCTAGAATACCTAGAAAAAGTATTATGTCTTGAGTTGCTAAGGCATCTATGGTGAGGACTGCAAAAAGCATGAACCTGGATTTTTGAATGCAGCTTAGACTACTGTTTCATTTGACTTGTAAAATTGTAGATTTGATAAGAGGAAGAGGAACTGTGCAAATTAGTTTCCTCCAACACCTCACAAAAACTCACTAATCTACTTTTGTGAACTTTGTTAATTTCGCAATAACCACCTTCTTATGTTTAAAACAATCAAATTTATGTGATCAGATAATACATGAGAAACTTACTCAACATGGAATCATGGATTAGCGTGCAGAAGTGAAAAGGGTGTGATTTGCAAATGGAACAGAGGTGCTCACTTCATCCCTATGAATCCCAAAGTAATAACACTTTCCCTAGAAAACGAGCTAATGGTTGTTATTTCATCCTCCTAGAATCCCACAGCATGCTTGCCATATTTGCTTGTGGATAAAGATCAGCCTGAACTGACAAGCCGCGGTAGCGATATGCACATTCCACCTTCTGGCTGTCGACATTGGAAAAGATGCACCCAATCTTGAAGTCAAAGATCTTATACAAGTAGCTTTATTTGATCCTAATAAGGGAGAAGAACTTCTTCAGAAATCACCGACCATCTAAAGTCTAGAAGTCAATCCTCGTGTATAAAGCATTCTCCTGTTTTCTGCAACATTTCAATATCTTCTCTTGCTTTGTCTTCTTCAGTTTTGTTGGTGTATATATTTCGATATTGATGCCAGCATGTATATAACTAACAAATCAAGCATAGGCAGCAAACATGCCGATAGTCAGTTAGAAACAAGTTCTGCTTATGGCCTGAAAGTACCGAGGGAAAAACTAACGAGTATTGTTATAGTATCACCAACTTGGAAGCTAAACTCGTCACTACCTGCTGTTCAGTAAGGCCAAGTACAGAAGAATATAATGGTGTACATGGGGAACACATTTCTTCAAATCACCAATGTAGCTACTAAAACAGTTACAACAACATATCTATGAAAAAACTCAGCATTGTTGCACCTTTGGCAGTCATATTACTACGAAACTCCACAGTTCAAGCCCTTCAGGGAAATTATGATGCCGAAGTGCACAATTTAGAATCTGGCAGGCATTGTTTGATGAATGGCCTTTCGTTCCAACAGATGAACCTTGTTTACTGCTTCAAGATTAAGCCCTTTCTTTAAGTCCTCTAATAATAATCCTCCTACCACAAAACTCCTGCAAGTGCCATAGAAATAAACCACATCAAAACAATGTACCAACATTCATGCTTCCAATATCAAATCATGTCGAAATTCATATACATTACCGTTCCATCCAAAGAGGCCGCTTTACCACGCTCTGCAGCCGAAGAGAACGAGATGAACCCATAAGCCCGGTTCTTCCCTGCTTTTCGATCATGCAACACTCTAGCACTAGCCACAGTCCCAAACTTGCTGAAATGGCTCCTCAAAGCACGAGGCTGGACAGCCCAAGCAAGATTACCAACATAGAGCTTATAAGGGCTTTCGTACACCAAGTTCTTCACCGGTGTCGAATTCAATGCCTCAGAGTTCCTAGTCCTCGGACTCATATGAACCGAAAATCTAACCCGCATCTCCCTCCCTGCTACATCCTTCACAAAAACAGTCACCACAGTTTCAATCTTTATTCAAATAGTTTCAATTTCACTGCTAAATTAAGTAACAAAAACAAAGATATAAGGGTTTAGGGTTTAAGACTTACAATCCCATCCAATGCAGCAATGGCGGCTTTTGCAGAATCGATCGATCCCATTGTAACATAACCACAGCCTCTGCTTAAACCAGTCTCCGGACTCCGGCAAACCTCGACGGAGAAAACAGTCCCGTGAGGCTTGAACATCTCCATCAAGTCCTCAATGTCAGAGCTTCTCGGAAGATTGCACACGTACAGCTCACACGGTCTTGGCTGCCGATTCTGTTTCTCCATTTCCAATCCCTCCTCCCCTGAAACGTCGTCGTCATTATGTCTCTCGCACTCTTCATACCCATTATCGCCTACCACTTCTTCTTCCTCCTCAGCCACTAAACTCACCGCCGCATGTTCTTCTTCCACTACGGCCAACGCCGTCAAGACTCCACCTCTGTTGGTCTTCTGGTAGCTGAGCTGGTATGATAAAGAGAGTGGAACAGAACTCAAAATAAATCGTTTCAGTGCAATTGGGAGTCCGGGGCTGGTGTTGTTGATAGGCCAAGAGGGCGGAGAGGGTGCTATGTTTAAGCAAGTGGCTGCCATAGCCATAGCTCAACCTACAGTGATAACTGAAAGGGATACGATGACAGGTTTTTTTTTGCAGAAGTGCTCTTTGTAGAAGTGCTTTCTCTAACTAGCGTTTCTTTGGTAGCTAGAACTGATCATACACAAATGTCAATTTTACGGGTTTCAAATTATGTACATAATATTATGTTTGTGATGCTCTTCAAAATGCTATTAAGGGGATATATTCAATCTAAATTTTAAATTTTTATTTTTATTTTTTATAATTTGTGGATTCTCATAGATTCTACATAATCCACTGATTGTTTTAATTCCGTATAGATTTCATATATATAACTTTTGTGTACTTTAACATTCTGAAACATTATATTATAAATTAAAATTTGTTTAGTCCTTGTAGTTTAAAGTTAATATCTGTTTAGTCTTTGTGGTTTTATTTTAATCTAAATTGTTCTTAAAGTCACAATTTTTCATCCAAATAGTCCTTAGAGCATGTCCACCCCAACCCTAAAAAGAAGGCCCAGGCCTTTGCCATGTCAAAAGAAGACCCAGCTAGAAAAACTCTCTCTCCACCCCTAAATTTTTCTTAACCTGGGTCAGACCTGGGTAATCATCTGGGTCCGACCCATGACCCAGGCAATGAAAAATGAAGGCCTGGGCCTTCGTCGCCACATCTGACCAGCAGCAGGGCTCCACTCTTGCGTCAGCCACGTGAAGCAACAATTGACGCGGCCTAGCATGCGTGTGTTTCACGGAGCACTGCTATCCTTTCATATTCACGTGTGTTGCACTTGTTGTTGCAACATGCAAGACAAACCACCACCCTCCAAGGACATGTGTCAAAAGGTTGTTGGTTGATTTCAATATTTAAATAGATTTCTACAAATAAATTCTTTAATTTCTTTAAGCATTTCCTAATTAGTTAATGAAAAAAATTAGAATATGCTACCAAAATTCACCCATTGGCTACGAATAATTTTAGAAAACTTTTGGGTGTTGTTTATCCTAGTTTGAATTAAATTTTATAATTTCATATGTCATGATATTTATTTAATTTGATGCTAAATAATATTCAAATTAATATAAACTCTTATATACAACATACTTTAATGTTTACATAAACTAAATATATAATTTTTTCTGTAAAACTAAATTCAATAAATCGTAATTATAATTTTATTAATATATAAAATCATTATTCACATTCAAAATACCAAATATAAAATTCAATAAACAGTCACTGCCACGTGGCGACCCAGAAACATAAATCGTGGGTGGAAACTGCAACCCAAAATCACTGCCACGTGGCGACCCAGGTCTCGCCCATGACCCAGGCCTTCCCAACGAAGGCCCAGAGGGTGGACTTGCTCTTATGGTTTTATTTTAATCTGAATAGTAAGTCATGATTTTTCATCCAAATAGTCTTTGGAAGTTTCTCGATTGTACACTCAACCGACAGAGGAATTCGACAACCAAATTCCATCCAGCAAAGGTGCATTAAACCACGGTAAAGGTGCATTAAACCACGGTATTAGTTCAGGTTCACTAAAAGTATGGTAATCGAATACCATCATCATGTTCAATCTCATAATCTTCCAAACAAATAATCTTCCAAACAAATAGCACATGTCCCACATCTCGTAGCTACAAGATAACCCTGCATACACGGTCTGGTCCCTTCATCATCATTAAGACGATGCAAAATTTCAACTGTCTCACATTTACGCACATCAATAAAACCCTTGGTTTCTGATCCAATGCAACTCTGAACAAGTTCAACTAGTGTTGCCACAAGTTTAGGCACTAGGAGCGGTTTGTCTTTTGGAGGAAAATGGGTGTTGATGAAGTCTATCATCATACGCCCTTAAGGAGATTGCAGAATACTAGTAGCTTCCTGGTTATAGAACTCAGAGGGACGGACCATGATGGCTTTTGTTGGGGAGTGGGTGATCATCCAATACTCTTGAATAGCTCCATCTGGTGCAAAAGTGTGCATAGTGTCCTTGTAGAACATAAATCGGATCATGATCGCATCATCACCAGGTGGAATCATCTCGTGTCCTGAGATTTCATCAGTGCCGCTGCACGGTGCCCAATCTGCAGCAAATGTGCGATATCGGGACACGGTGATTGGTGTCGGGATGTCGTGAATGGCAGGGACGTTGTAATCAGCTAATAAGGAGCAACTAGTGTTTTGTTGAACCTGTCTGCAGGCCAAAATCAAATAGCTAGAGGAGTTGTTTTGAGGTAAAGAAACTGCTGCAACGAAGCAAATTATACGAGGCAAGCTAACAAGTATAAAGTCAATTGAATAGCAGGGACAGTTATATATACGGAAGCAACTAGCACTCTTAATCGGACACGATTTCTCAATCTCTATACTAAGAAAGGAATCTCTAACCAAGTTTAATTCCGGCTTAGACACGAATTCCAGTTTGTTATGGATTTCCTAATGCTCTTGGGAAAAACTTTATCAAATCAATTTACATAGCAATCAGATCAATTATGATCCTCCGGATTTTCTACTGCTCTTAGTCAAAAGCTTGCACAGTCAATTTGGCTTCAAGTACTAGATTTGTTTGAGTACTATATAGAAAGAAAAGATAACGCACGGTAAAACCTTTCATAACACAGAAATAAATAGAGCAAAGGAGATGGAGACCATACCCACTTTGCCGCCTCCGGCACCGGTCACTGTTGGCATTTCATCGAACACCTAAAAACCTAATTGGTACGAGGCATTCTAATTGGTAGTCTCAAACGGGTCTCTGTTAGTAATCCAAAGCTCCGAACTTTTTAACCCGGCCCACTAAGCCAAACCACTTGGTCTTCTACCTCCCCTCTCCGAATCCCCCAAAATCTCATCAAGCAGATTCATGGAGTCGGATCCGCCGTCGATCAACTTCGGCACGCAAGAGGCCCTCCACCACGTCCGCAGCCTCACCGACGTCGGCGCCATGACGCGCCTCCTCCACGAGTGCATAGCCTACCAACGCGCCTTGGATCTCAACCTCGACAAGCACCTCTCCAGCCTCCAGAACTCCTCCCAGGTCCTCGAGATCGTCCAGTCCGACTCCGATCACGTCCTCTCCAACGTCGCCTCCACCTGCGACCTCGCCGACCACGTCAGCGCCAAGGTCCGGGAGCTCGACCTCGCACAGTCGCGCGTCAACTCCACGCTCCTCCGCCTCGACGCCATCGTCGAGCGCACCAACTGCATCGACGGCGTCAAGCAGGCTCTCGACGCGCAGGACTACGAGTCCACCGCCAAATTCGTCCAGCGGTTTATACAGATTGAATCGGAGTATCGCGATTCTGGATCGGAGCAGAGGGATCAGCTCATGGAGTCGAAGAAGCTTCTGGAATCGATTGTGAAGAAGAAGCTCAACGCCGCCGTGGACCAGAGAGACCATTCGAATGTGTTGAGGTTCATTAGGCTGTACACGCCGTTAGGGATAGAGGAGGAGGGCTTGCAAGCTTATGTGAGTTAATTGAGGAAGGTGATCGGGATGAGATCGCGGCTGGAATTCGAGCATTTGATGGAGTTGATGGAGCAGAAGAGCAATCAGAGCCAGCAGGTCAACTTCGTGGGGTGTTTGACCAATTTGTTTAAGGACATTGTGCTGGCAATTGAAGAAAATGACGAGATTTTGAGGGGGCTTTGCGGCGAAGATGGGATTGTTTATGCGATTTGCGAGCTTCAGGCGGAGTGTGATTCGAGGGGGAGTATGGTTTTGAAGAAGTATATGGAGTATAGGAGGTTGCCTAAGCTGTCGTTGGAGATCAATGCGCAGAATATGAGTTTGCTTGATGTTGGTGTTGCTGGTGTTGGGAATGAGGGGCCGGATCCGAGAGAGGTGGAGCTTATCTTGGAGGAGATATTGTCTTTGATGCAGTTGGGGGAGGATTATACGGAGTTCATGGTGTCGAAGATCAAGGGATTAAGTAATGTTGATCCGGATTTGGCCCCAAGAGCAACCAAGTCGTTTAGGAGTGGAAGTTTTAGCAAAGTGGTTCAGGACATTACTGGGTTTTATGTCATATTAGAGGGTTTCTTTATGGTTGAGAATGTGAGGAAGGCTATAAGGATTGATGAGCATGTGCCTGACAGTCTTACGACTTCTATGGTGGATGATGTTTTCTATGTTCTGCAAAGTTGCTTGCGAAGGGCGATATCCACTTTGAATATCAGCTCAGTGATTGCTGTGTTGAGTGGTGCAAGTAGTTTGTTGAGTAATGAGTACCATGAGGCTTTGCAACAGAAGATGAGAGAGCCCAATCTTGGTGCAAAGCTGTTCTTGGGTGGTGTTGGTGTTCAAAAGACTGGTACGGAGATTGCCACCGTTTTGAATAATATGGATGTGAGTAGTGAGTATGTGCTTAAACTGAAACACGAGATTGAGGAGCAGTGTTTGGAGGTAATTGAAAATTTGAAATGCTTCTGTTTTGTAGTTCCTATGTGCTTACCTTACCTGCCACATGAAATTTTGAATGACTGTAACAAGCAATTATCTGGCTCACATTATACCTTGTTTTGGATTAGGTTTGAATCCCCAAATGCATATTTAGATTCATACGATCCTTCGTTATTGTATGTTTATATTGTAGTTTAGGAAGATATATGATTCTTGGTTTTGTATTAATGATCTTGCTTGTTAGTGCCACATAGCTCGCCTCTGCTTTTACTTGCCTTGTAAAATATCATTTCGGATGCTGCAGTTTGAGGCTTTTTACATGATCAGGCTTTATACGTGGATGTTTGTTATCTTAATAAACCAGGAAAAGTATCAAAAGTTGATTTATGCATTAGTGATACATGCAATTTTTGCTCTTACTGAGTGCATGATCTGTTCGTATAGCTGTTCCATATGTCTTGATCCTTTAAAAAACTCAATGCTGTTGCCAATTTTTTCTCTAATTTTACTGAAACTCTTGCTCATAGTGATAAGAGGTAAAAAGTCAAGATAGCTTTGAGACTCAGTTAGACAGATTAACCATTCCATGAGCCCTTCTGTTAGGCTAGTATCAAGAGCCATAGGCTGTCCATACTTATCAAAATGGTTTTGAGAATATGTAGGTTTTGTTTCGGTATGTGTACCAGGCTGTACCAGGCTTGTCACTGTGTTGGCTGTAGATGAACTTCTATGCATTTTTGTACCGTCCTTCAGTATAGCAATATATGAGCTATATGATCTCTTAGTCTAGGATTATAAATAATGTGTTGACTTGTTTAGTTGGGTACAATTTTTGTTTCCATTATCAAAATTCTTCCATATTAAACTGAATTTATTTATACAGGTATTTCCTGCGCCAGCTGATAGAGAAAGTCAAGTCTTGTTTGTCTGAGCTAGGGGATATGAGCAACACATTCAAGCAAGCTTTGAATGCTGGCTTGGAGCAACTTGTGGCAACTGTGACACCACGTATCCGTCCAGTGCTTGATAATGTTGCAACCATCAGCTATGAGCTATCAGAGGCCGAGTATGCAGAAAATGAGGTTAATGACCCATGGGTTCAAAGGCTTCTTCATGCTGTTGAGACAAATGCAGCATGGCTGCAGTCACTAATGACCGCCAACAACTACGATTCATTCATACATCTGATAATTGAATTCCTTGTTAAGAGGCTTGAAGTCATTATGATGCAGAAGAGATTCAGTCAACTTGGAGGCCTTCAGCTGGACAGAGATTGTAGGGCATTGGTGAGCCACTTTTCTAGCATGACGCAAAGAACTGTTAGAGACAAGTTTGCTCGCCTCACTCAAATGGCAACTATTCTCAACTTAGAAAAGGTCTCTGAGATTCTGGATTTCTGGGGTGAGAATTCAGGGCCTATGACCTGGAGACTGACACCAGCTGAGGTCAGGCGAGTTTTGGGTCTAAGAGTTGATTTTAAATCCGAAGCTATTGCCGCCCTCAAGTTGTAATTCCTGCTGAACCAACACTTGATATATTTTTTTTTGTTCTTTTTAACTCTTCAGAAAGATTCATATCTTCATTCTTTTTGTTACCATTTCTTACAGTTTTACTCACCATATCTGTCTATGATTGTATCTTTCATTCAGATTTGTGTAATACTTCAGTATGGACATCTACTAGTTATCTCAGAACCTCTAAAAGTGATCATCTGCTAGTTATCTATTAGATTGTATTTTTGTTTTAGCAGTTGTAATAAGCCGAGTGTATAGGGTTTAGGGTTTAGTGGTCACCATCTACTCATGAATTGACGTTTAATGGTCAAAGAAGCTATTTGATAATTAATCAAATGACTTGACAAATATGTAGAAATAAGAAAAACTATCTCTAATTTGTCACATCTACAAAGTGCATACGTTGGACTATAGTACGGTGTATATTGAGTAATTATATGCTAATCATTAGCACTATGGGTCTTAATTATCCCTAATCAAGGCCATTCGCAGGCCAGATATGTGAGAAATGAGAAATTTTTCAGCGTTACGAGAGGATCACGTAACAATATAACATAGTCCTACATTCTAATCAAATATTGACACTTGGATTTTAGTAAGGAAAAATTACATCAGCTATTTTGTCAAAGACAATTTTGAGTTTGTTGTTGTTTTTTTAAACCCTAAACTACAAACTCTAAACCCTAGACCCTAAACCCTAAACCTAGACCATAGACCCTAGACCCTAGACCCTAGACACAAAACCTTAACCCTAAACACTAACCTCTAACCTCAAACCCTAAACCCTAACGTCTAACCCCAAACCCTAAACCCTAGTCCAAACTCAACAAAGACCCATAAAGGTCTTTTCATAAAAAAATAGAAAACCTTAGTTTATATTTTAGTTATAATAAATCCAAGTGTCAATATTTAATTGGAATGTAGGACCACGTCATACTGTCACGTGGTCCTCCTGTAGTATCTAAAAATTTCTCGTGGGAAGTGGGATTCCTAATCAAGGCCATTAGCAGGCCGTTATCAATTCCATTATATGTATCAACAACATCAAAAGGGTTATGAGTTTTGAGGAACTCGTACAGGTTCAATGTGTAGAGACGATTATCTGCGGCGTCGGTAAATAAGACTCTTCTTCTCTGGAGGACTACATCCTTGTTCTCAGTAGCACTGTTGAATCTGTTGATGTGCCTATTAACAAAATCGGGGTCGGACAACACAGCTTCCATGGATTTGACACACACTTGAAGCGGCATATGGACCTGGTAGTTGTAAAAAATATCATCCATGATCTCTTGTGGAAGGTACAAGTCTATGTTGGAGTGTCGGAGTGTCCGACACGCCGACACGGAAAAATACGTGGTGTGTCGGAAAATTTTGACTTTTCTGACACGTTGACCAACACACCACATCATCATTTATCAAATTTTTTTAATTGAAAAAAAAAACAATAAAAAAAAAACTAAAACCTAAAAAAAACTACTGTCCACTTTTGAAAATAAGCTACTGTCCAATTTTGTTAGCAACCTACTGTAAAGTTGATTTTCTTTAATGTTATGTTTTAAATTAGAGGTCTGCTACTTTTAATATTGTTAATTATGCACTTCTATCATTTGCATTTGACTCTATTTAATGTTATTTCTTATGGTTATGCAATAAATTGAATTTAAAACATTATTTTAGTAATGTAATGAACTTATTTTATATTTTAATATATTTTTATTTATTAAAAATAATAAAAATATAATTTTATTTACTGTGTCCAAATCGTGTCGAATATTTAGTTTTTGAGTTTTACCGTATCAACATGTCGCGTCGCTGTGTCTGTGCAACATAGGTACAAGTTATTAGGTTCGCCATGGCCTTCCATCGATCTTCTCCGTGTCTCGCGAACCTAGCTAGGTTATACATACGCAAATTTGCTTGGAATCTATGCTGTGCAAAACAGGAAATCCCAATTGAGCAAGAATTTAGAAACCTTGTCACTGTAGGACGTGGTTACCGAATACTAAAATTGATGGCCTAAAATTTTGTACAATAGTAAAACCAAACTCAAGTGCACAATATGTCCAAGCAAAATTTTGTAAATAATGTGTGAATATAAAGTTATGATAAAATTGGACATAGCACGGTGAACCAACATCCCTTCAAGGTACAGTTGCAATTACAGAAAGAGTGATAATTTAGAACGAACACGAACGACCAAAATTCAAATGAAAGACCCACCCTAAACACAAGTATCCTGCTTCCAGTAGAAATGCAAATACAATCTTCTTTTTTAAGTGCCGAGCACTGCTAGCAGTAACTAAAATTTAGTAGCATGCATCTAGGAACAGAGAAATAAGCACAAGTTGATTGCTATAGGTAAACAAAAGATTAGACTTTGGCAGTACCCTGAGTGAATTTAGGGTCCTCACATCTGTAGCGGCCATCAGGCCCTATTCCAAAGCCTTTAGGATCGGCGAACACATTCTCCAGCAGCTGGCTGCGAGGTGGGAGAGGGCTCTCGTCAGCAAACTCAACAGCATCCTCCAGCACCTCATCTATCTTCTTATCTATGGCCTTCAACTCTTCTTCACTGGCTAAGTTGTGCTCAAATATGTATTTCTTCAAGGCTGTGACGGGGTCTCTGGCAGCATAGTGTGCCTTCTCAGCTGGCAAAGTAGAACAAAAAATGGTGGTTAATATATAACAACCTCAAATGGTGTGAAATAAATGAATCAATCATGCCAAGTGCAAACGTCTTGTAAATAGTCATGATAATATGATATGTGGTGATCATAGATGAAGTGGACGAATGAACAGACACATCACTAAGGTTTGGGGAAAATGGTCACGTCATGAGCAAACATACACAAGAAATGATTTTATTAGCTGATTGAGGTGCTAAGAAATCAGGAATTCCATAACACAGCTTAACATGATTTTTCAAACTAAAAAAGAAGCAGATATCTGATATCCAAACAGGTAAAGAATATAATGAACGGGATTACAACATAATGTAACTGAAAAAACTAACAGGCAATGATGTAATAAGAAAACCCAAATGATTGACAGGAATGGATTAAGTTAGCTCTCATAATGTACAAAAGAGAAGCGTTATGAGGAAAGAAATAATTCAAATACTCACCAGGGTCACGGAGCTCATCAGGATCAGCCAATGAGTGTCCTCTAAACCTGTATGTTTCACATTCCACCAAGGTTGGTCCTTCTCCTCTCCTGGCCCTTGCAATTGCCTCCTTCGCGACTTCCCTCACCTTCAAAACATCCATCCCATCCACATGAACTCCGGGCATGCCAAATGCAGGTCCCTTCTTCCAAATTTCGGGATCAGAAGTTGCCCTCAGATGCGACATTCCAATAGCCCACAAATTGTTTTCCACAACAAATATAATTGGTAATTTCCACAATGCTGCCATGTTCAAACATTCAAAGAACTGGCCATTGTTAGCAGTCCCATCTCCAAAAAATGCCAATGTCACATGATCACAGTCTGCCTGTTTCAACACCTCCCTCCTATATTTAGAGCTGAAGGCTGCCCCTGTTGCCACTGGAATCCCCTCACCAATAAACGCAAACCCACCAAGCACATTGTGAGCCTTCGAGAACATGTGCATCGAACCACCTTGGCCCCGGCAACAACCGGTGGCCTTTCCGAAAAGCTCACTCATGACTTCACGAGCAGGGACACCCTTACTCAAAGAGTGAACATGATCACGGTATGTGCTCACCACGGTATCTTCCTGCTTTGTAAGCTTTATAAACCCAGTTGACACAGCTTCTTGGCCATTGTAAAGGTGAACAAACCCAAACATTTTGCCTCTGTAATACATCTGAGCACACATGTCCTCAAAAGCTCTACCCAATACCATGTCTTCATAAAGCTCCAAGCCTTCCTCTTTTGTTATCAGCTAAATACACCAAAATTCAAAACCATAGTTTCAAATACTGTTCATTTCATCAGAAAACATGACATCATCTAAAAAACACACCAAGAAAAAAGACCTCAGATGGATACTTTTACATCCCTTTGAACTTAATTAGATGTGATAACAAAATTTCCCTTACTTTAAACCACACTGAGAATGAAATTGATCTAAACAAACCAAGTGGTATACTTGTATTTGCTATTAGACAAAGAACTTAATTAAACGAATGCAATGAAGTTTGGTACCTATAAACATTACACTCGAATCAAATCAAACTGAACCAAATGCACCCCCAAGTAGAAATTTTGATTAGAAATTTTGGATCAAACAATTTGATTGAGCTAAATGCATGCAACGAAGTTTGCTGTACTTTAAACATTACACTCAAAACAAATCAAACCCAAGTTGCAATTTTGATTAGAAATTCGGATCAAACATCTTGATTGAGCTCAATTAACACCTCTTAAATCTCAGCTATCCAGTACTTCAAATCACACAAACATCTCAACACAAAAAATAACCAAGTTCCTAAAATCCAATTCTCTCCTATTCCAACCATGCATGGCAAACCAAACCTTCACAGATGAATGAAAGAAACAAACTTTCAGGGCAAAAGAGTAATTACCAGATTGGTGGAAGCAGTGGCATTCTTCTTCTTCTCCTTGACAGCCTCGGAGACCGAAACGACGGCCGATCGGCGCTGCGCATTGGGCTTGGCTGCAGCGACACACCCGGGTCGGAGCTTGCGGGTGGATCCCAGAAAAGATGGAGTCTTTGACATGAGGAGAGAAGAGGGTGCCTTGCTGTCATTGGATCTGGCGGCGGCGACGGCGGTGGTGTTGAGGTGGAGGGGTTGGGTGGTGGCGGTAGAGAAGGACATGGCTTCCTCTCTGTTTATGTGTGTTTTGGGTTTGAAGAGGTGAAGAATGAGAGGAAGAAGAGAAGAGTATAAGTGGAGAAGAGAAGGCGGAGGAAACGAGGGAGAGGAGCTTGGAAAGGACCGCCTCAAGCGTTGGAAATCCACCCAACTCAAATAACTCACTGCTTCTGCTACTTGCCACTTGTCTGGCTTGTATTTAGGCCTTGTAAAATCCGAGGAGGCTCATTGTGTGACCTTATTGTGCTTTGGACAGTTGGGGGGGGGGGGGGGGGGGTTTGGAGGAGAAGGGTGTTGAAAATGGTGATGTTACAACTTACAAGTGTGTTTTTTGGTGATGAAGGATGTGAGGCAAACGATGATTGGAGAAAATTATGTGGGAAGGGGATTTTGGGTTGTGAGATTTGTGTGTGTTACATGTTAGTGAGCTTGTGATTGTGACCTTGTGGATGACAATGGATGAGCTCCAACGTGTCATTGGATGAGGACTAAGAAAAGTCTTTTTATCACATGGGGATGATCAATTAGCTAGTTAATGTTCTTAAAAATTGTTAGGCGTTAAGCGAATGGTGGAACGAGAATTAAGGCATTATATTTATCGTTAGGTGACAATCTATTCGATTAGTCTTAGCGGCGTGTAAGATACGCTCATTTACAAATTGTTCAACCAATGACACTAATTAACATCGGACTACATAAGTGGCTTATTAACGTAAAAGTGGAAAACACTAGTTTCCCATTTAAAGATCGAAAGAGACAAACTTGTTGAATAATGAAAACATGTGGGTTTTTTTTCGATTTCAAAAACATGTTGTGGTTTGAGTGGGTTATTACCGTGAGTGGAGAGCACGGGCACGTAAACCATTACAAGACATGTGATCCTAAACCAAATGCTTCAACTATAGAAAAATAGAAAAAATTAACATAATGCGATTATAAATAAGTAATAGATGGAAACAGATATCAATGAGGGTCCATAGCTCAGTGGTAGAGCATTTGACTGCAGATCAAGAGGTCACCGGTTCGAACCCGGTTGGGCCCTTTTTTTTTTAAATCTTTTACTTATCTTTAGTTTTTTACTATTTAACACTTTGAATTTTCATATTCTCGTTAAAACTGATACCTTTAGGCTCCTCTCTCTGTGTCACCGTCCCCGTCTCTCATGCAAATCGGAGCTGATGAAACTCATGAAAGCTTCATACTTTCCACTCCTTCGATGAAACAGAACAAAACCCAGGTGAGTTTATTTAATTCCTTTCTGGTTCTACATTGCTGGTTTTTGCTCCGATGTTTCTTTAAACTTCAATTCCCTTTCGATATTTGATAGAAAGAGCTCGAATCTGGATTGCTTTGATTTCCTTTGATTTTAGGTCTCCTATTAGGATGCTACTAATCTTCATCTTGGGTTTTAGGTTAAGGAAAAGTTTACCTCTTTAATTTTTCCCATTTTTTTGAGGATTTTAGATTGGCATACTAGGCCAGGGCTTCAACATTGTTGTTAAATATAGTATCTCAGATTGCTGATTAATTGTTTTCAATGAAGTTTAGATTTTTAGTGTAGTGTGGCATAAACTCTGATAGCCAATGTAATATTGGTTGCAAGCTTTCAAAGTGTCTACGTCTTATAATTGGTTTTGAACACATTGTTCTATTTAGTTTTTTGCATTCTTTAGATGGAGGTTAAGAATATGAATTTCTTGGATTTTTACAGTTTATGAAGAGCTGCACTTAAGGGAAAGGAGAAGCAAAGCGACTTTGAATTCTTCGATTTTGTAGCTCACTGGTTTTACCTGGCTTTTACTTTATTGGCTGGTGAGACTCCTTTCTCTTTTAATAAGACCTAGTTTATCAGATCATGAAATGGCTGTGATGTTAATGTTTTCGATTTCTTGTTCTGTAGAATATTTGGAAGAAACAAGTGAAATTCCAAAATGCTTCAACAACAGATTGTACAATCCCCAACAGATTGTTCTGTAGAATATTTGGAAGAAACAAGTGAAATTCCAAAATGCTTCTATCTATCCAGCAGATATATTAAATGCAAATGAGAATTGTAGCTTAAGCCACCAACTTATGCTGTTGTAGATATTCACTAGGTAAATGGACACTTAAATCACCAGAATGACACTAAAGATTTTTTTTAAGTTTTTTATTTTTAAAATATCGTAGAAATTTATTCATGCTCGTTGCCTAAAAGAACACTTCACAGAATGACTTTGAAACAATGATTCCCTAAAACCAGAAATCATTGTGTACATAACTAGCATAACTGAGATTAAAGTAAAGATGCTGTACCAGAATTCTTCTTTCAAAGCCATACGTACTCAGCATCCCCAATATTGTGAATTTAAAATCACCGAATTCCTGGCTACCATCGTTAGAAAGGAGCTTTGACATGATAGTTGGAAGGCAAACATATCCTATCATGCCCTCAACAATCTCCTTGATGAACCGAGAAAACAATTTTCTTAAGACATCAGCACCTTTATGGGGCTTTGGGATTCTCCACTTGATTATGAAATTCAAATCATCCTCTTGTGAATCCAATGAATTGGTTACCATTCTATTAAGATCTTATCCTTTAGAGACTGTACCAGCACTAAACGAATCCATTAAAGGCTCACAAAACCTGTATTGGGATTGGAAGATGATTAGTCATCAATAATTCCATGATCATGGATGCATGACTACAATGAATTCTCTCATGTATCATCCTGGACAGATCATAAGGAGCACGAGAACCCGTTTTTAAGTTATGCAAGTCTTTATTATGGTCAATATAATCAAACAAGAAACGCTGATTTCAAAGAAGGTATTATGTGCAGCTAATTGTGCATGAGTAAAGCTTAACTGAGACCGAACTAGAAAATTTAACTTACGAGTCAAGCAATCTAAACCAAAGTGCCTCTGATTCATCAGGATTCAAACGATGGGTGTTCCGTTGGCACAATCCAATACAGGCATGCAATATACTATCAATGTCATTCACCTGTTATAAAAACAAAAAACAAAAGAAAAAAATATTACAAGTGATACATAACAGTCCAACAAATCTATAAAAGCAAAAAACAGCCCAACAACATGCTAGATTCAAACTGATATTTACCGACCTCCTGTAGTTTTAAAGCTTTGTTCAAGTACTCTGTACTAGCAGAACCACGTGAAGCCCCACTTGATGCTAGACTTCCAACAGCAGTTTCAAGTTTCACGAATTTCTCATTGAGGGTGGATAGTGTAAGTAAAAGTGCACTCCCAACATCACCAACCCTTTCCAACAAGAACGATGAGGCATCTACTATTGCATATTTCTGGCAGAGGCGTAAACAGTGCTCCACACGATAGCTATCAAAAGTCTCTAGAAATTTGAGAACTGATTTGCGTTCAAACTGACATAACAGCTGCAAAAGTAATAAGTGAAACATGAGAACCTAAGGTGGTATCACAAATTCACAATGAGTGCTCCACAAGTAATTTCTGAACCCAAGCAACTAAGTGGTAACACATCAAGTGCCGTATTGACACCATATAAGCTTTATGACCAGAAAACAAACTCACTCACTGACTCTTCCAAGCCTCAGAGTTCAAATTTGGCCAAAATGAATATATTGAAAATAGGTACACTTTTACCAACCCAAATAGACTGGAGCACAATGGACACACTTAAACTTAACAACATCTCAAGCAAGGTCAAGTATTCCAGAGACAATGTGATGCAGCTGAAAACACTAATTTGTCGAATAAACTTAGCTAAAACAAACGATCCCAAGTTCACAAAACGCTCACCTCCAGATAAAGCTCAATCATATCATCAATCACATTAATAGGACTATCAAGCAAAAGCTGTGGGAAATTAGAGATCCTTTCCAAGAAAGCCTCAACTGCTTTTGTTTGTTCCTTCACTCCCATGAGATTATTATTTCTTAAACTTGAAAAGTCGAGAGTGCCAGATAAATGAACCTCAATCACTGTTTTTAAGTAAAGGAAAAGGCTTCTAGGATGGGAGTGAAGTTTAGATAGTAAATGAGAACCTTCTTCACTGGTAAAATGATCCATAACAAAGAAGAATGCACCCTCTCTGCATAGGATCGGAAGATTTTAGAAACTGAATAATAATTGAGGAAGACCTCCAGTTACATGTGAACAACAAAAAAGGAACAAAACATTCATGATAATTAAGGAATTACCTGTTTAAGTCAAATAACTCTGGAATTCGAGAAATAACTGCTGATCGAAAAGCAGCACGTTCCTTATCTGTCAACCGCAACAATATTTTGTTGATAAAGGCAAAGGCATGAATCGGTTCGGCTGCATCTTTCATATAGCAATCCAGAGCAGCAAGATGTTGATGTCTCTGGTATGAATTAGGCCACATACCTAAAAGACATCAAGAAACCATGTAGTGAGTAACACTAAGTGAATGGAATCAACATGTTTCTAAAACAACATTGTAACAGCTGTCATAAGAAACTTGAAGATATACCTGGTAAAACTGTGCTTTCTCACATAGCTGTAACACAGAAGATGAATCCCAATCAGTCTCTGGCACTACCTCAAGAAGGCCAAGAACCTGCTTCTCTCTTCTTTTTGAAATCATGCTATCTCCAGAAACGGATGATGGGAAGTTATTCTCTGATGTCAAATACTCCAAAATCTGAGACAGTACAGCCTTCGAGACATTAGCTTTTCCACATGCAACATAAAATGCAATAAACTCAAACAGATGATCAATATCTTTCTTTGAAGGCCATGTTACGACTGATCCCGGGTCAAAACTGCTAGCAGATCCATCCTTCTGAGGAATGTCCTTACTAATGTGAATAAGAGTATCAACTGTATTCTGGACCAATGAATCCTGACTTTGAGCCATTAAGGTATTCCCATACTGAAGCTCTGTATCTGCATCAGCTGAATTTTGAGAAGAGAAGTTGGGTTTGGAGATTTCATCTTTTGAGAAAGCACATCTCAGAACATCTAAAGTAGCTTCAGTATCTAGCTCTAAGAGATAATAAAGGTTGAGATGTTCTCCTCCAGGGAATTCACTTGAGAGTGCTCTTGAGTTAGGGGCATCAGAGCCCTCCAATAAAAAGTGCAAAAGTTCTGTTCTGAGAGATGGCAAGCGTAAAGGAGGAATTTTTCCTTGTCCTGCAAATAAAGATGATTGATGCAAGGTTTCTTAATCTGAACAATGAAGCCAAAGCCTAGAAAACCAAACACATTGTGCTTAAAAAAATAAATAAATAAAAGGATTAAATTCAGTTTACCCCCCAAATCTTTGATGCCAAAATCAGTTCAGTCCTGCAACTTTTTTTTAAATCTGTTCGCCCCTTCAACTTTCGTAAACACATCAGTCGAGTCCAATTTTTAAATTCCCCTCGAAATATGACGTCATCAAAGCTGTTGGAACTGACAAAGGGACTCATAATTCAGCTTTATCCCTCTTCAAAAGGGTAAAATAGCCAATTTGACAAAATATTATTAAAGATAAAAAAAAATGCATCTATTTGGCAAAATAAATAAAAAACAATGAGGGTATTTTAGACATTTCGTTGAAAATGAGGGGATAAAGCTAAATTATGGGTCCCTTTGTCAGTTCCAACGGCTTCGGTGACGTCACATTTCGAGGGGAAATCAAAAATTGGACCGACTGATGTGTTTACGAAAGTTGAAGGGGTGAACTGATTTAAAAAAAAAGTTGCAGGACTGAACCGATTTTGGCACCAAAGATTTGGGGGGTAAACTGAATTTTTTTGTAAATAAAATAAAAAAGGCCCTTTATGGATAGACAACTCTCCATACTTATTCTGCAACATTTATATATCATTTTCTGTAAATTACTTCATGACCCTAGCAATTTCTGCATAGGTTATCATACAAAGGAATATCCCGATAGTGTCCTGTGATATTGGAAAGCCCAACAATAGGTGAAGTCCATACCTGGTGGGAAAGCCAGGCCAGAGAAGCAGTACTTCAAATAGACTAGCATCCTGTATCTGCGAACAAGAAAATGTAAAATAAGACCATGGGGAAGTCAAGTAGCTATAAACAGTGAAAAGATAAACTGAAACATATGGTACAACACAGTATATGTGTTTAGTTAATCAATGAGAAGAGAGATCTGGTAAGATGTTGCAACAAAAGGAGGGCAACTTAAGTAGTGTGCAAGAAAATTTCAACTTCAAGTGACTACAACATGAGGGGAACATGTCAAGGAGATCGTACCCAAGGGCCGTAGCACCTTCTTTTTGACTATTTCGCAAGACAACCAACAGCTCCTCTAATGGTGACCTGAAATCATTCAATCCTTTGTTGAAAAGATACACCAGGGCACTATATAACCCATGTTCCCGGCATAACCTAACAACCTACAAAAATGAAAAATTATCGTTAGGTGAAAATTGAAAAGAGGATTAGTGGAGAAAAATCACTAGCAAAAACATGAAAGGTAGACCTGATTGAAATCCAATGAAGAAATATCCATGTGAAGGACACATTGTTCAACACGCTGTAACCACCCTTTGTGGCTGTAATGTTCCACCAGAGCTTGCATAATCTTGAAAAAGGGAAAAGGGAGAAAGAATGTGATTATGTAAATTGCAGAACATGGCTTCCAATACAGCCAAAAAATACACTAGGCAGTACCTCAGGCGGAAGAGAACCAAGCATGTCTTTCAAAATATAAGGCTCCAATAATTCCAAAAATGTGTCTGCAAAAATTTAAGAAGAGAAATAGATTAGCAACATGCAATAATGGACGGAAAGTATAATTTTGTATGCAGCATACTCTTAGCAATGGAGCAAAGCACATACTTTTATATGCTGCAAATTTATAGCACTGCAGCACACACAAGCTGAAAGCAATACACAACTCCTAAAACCTAATTTCTTTGTTCTGTAAGTATAATCCAGTTACCATCAAATCAGGAAAGGAAGTTGAAATGCAGGTCTCCAAAGACTTCAAAAAAGTTATTCTTATAGATGAAAAGTTACAACCCACAATGCATTTCAGCCTTTAGCATGACCCTTATCATGAGTTGTAGTAGGGTATAAAAATTGGCACTTTTATTTATGTATTGTTGATGCTACACAGGTACTTCTTAAAATTCCATTCAGATTCAATCCTAGTTCGTAACAATAGAGTTTACCTCTTCATAGGATATGAAATTAGAATGATAACCATAATTTTCACTTACGTAATCTATTTTAACCAGAGACCCCAAGAACTCAGAAAAGAAAAGAAAATAATGCATGAAGTTCGACCATATCATTAAATACAAAGACCCACTGGGTTGATAATACCTCTCTGTTGAACAGCTACAAATTTCAAGAAGATTTCATCAAAGAGTATGTCAGTCCTCTTGATATGGACACAGAATTCAACTGCAACCCCACCAACACGAGTGTATTGCTCTTTTATTTCGGTGTGCACAGAACTACTTTGTCTGTTCAAGTCATCAACCTGATCCATTTTTCCAATTTGGTTGCAGAATGCTACTGATATATAAGAAAAAACTTCCTCTACATATGACAAAAGCAATTCAACCAGGTAAGGCATTATGGCCTCCTGCACAGCACCCAGAGTCCTAGGAAGGTCAACGACACCATGAGCTTGGCCATCATAAATTGTCATTGCCATGTTCAAAGAACCCATCCAGTCACCAGCTCTTTGTAAAACCTGAATCCGTTCCTTCCATGGGAGAAGTCGGGAAACAATAAGATGAGTAGGTCCAAGTACATATACAGAAGCTCCTCTTACAGCTATGCAATTGTTATAAGCTTTTTCAGGGTTTCCAAATACATTGACAAAGTGAGTATGATACGAAATGAGATCATCCCCTCCAAAACCATCTAGATAAAAACTTGTTTGGTGAATTACAGTTCCATCCTTTGCAAACAAACAAAGTTGTCCAGTCACCGTGAGAACCACCAGCATCTGAAGACAAAGAACCTCCAATTAAGACCATCATGTTGTGAACTAAACTCGACCTACACAATTCTAGGTGGAATAACATAAATTTAGCAAAGTGAATGACAATTAAACAGGTGCATACCTGATCATCCAACCAAGCCACTCCTATGGCTGAACTTTCAAGAGACCATTTACCATATACTTTCAGCTCTGTTTTGACCAACTTTGCTACTTGAACTTTCCGATCCCAAGCAATTGCAAGTAATGAAACTCTCTCAACTGCTTCAGCAGGCACATTCTCTAATCCAAATAAATAAATGAATAAATAAATGACTAGACCCTCATCTTAGGAATCCGTTAACTGGTAACTCAACAAAGAAAGTCAACCTTACCACTATTAGTATGTGAATTAAGCAATTGAGTTGTACATTTCCAAGCAGTACAGGGCATGGAACCCTCACGAACCCCTTCTGGTTTAGAAAGTTGTGCATAGACATGCAAACTGGGAGTTAGTCTTACCTGCAAAGATACAAATGGTTTAACACGTTGTGAAATGACAGCGTGTAAAAAGCAGCAAGCATCAATTCTCAAAATATAAGGTACATGGAATTCACTCTATCATCTGAAGGCTTCATACCACCAGAGCATTTTGATGGGTGACAAACACGACCACACCTTCTTCAAGCAAAGAGGATCCTTCATTGAAGAGTTTCCATCCTGCATCCGCACCAACCACACCACCCATCATACCACCAATACTGCTGCCTGAACCCATCGCATTTCCCTGAGAGGATAGTGAAGAGCCTTCGCATAATTCATCAATGATGAGTGGTGAAGCTGACAGTGTTGTGCCTGTTTTTTGTCCATCTAGAAGGCACTGTTCCAGTGAAGATAAATAAGATGATCAAGTTGGAAGATCACACATCTACTACTACATGCCTACATCTGTCAGCAATTGATTTACCTGTGTTTTGATCGAGAATCTATTAAGCAGGGGCACCACAGAGAAGGAATGTAACAGTACCAGACCCTTACTATCACCAGTAACTGCCTTAAAATTACGTGTGACCTGAGAATCATGCCCCAAGAAAAAAGTATGTACAACTGGAGCTGTATGTTCTCCTGTAATTACTTTGGCAGAGGATGCCCTCTGAACATCCCAAACTGTAATGTGACCATCCGCGTATCCAGCTAAGAGTAGATCCCCTTGGTGATTGAAGGATATAGAAGTTACCGCAGCATAAGACCGCTCTCCTTGCAATCCAAGAAATAGCAGCTGGAAAATATAATCCATAGTCGATTAATATGAGCTACCTATCTCAATTCAATAATAGGTAAAACTAAGCTAAGGAAGAAGATATCGAAATACTGCTTGAGACCTAAAGAATTAAAAGCACTAAGAGCGAGTAACAGAATGTAACCTTTGCATCCATGTTGTCAGCATTATGAGGAGAGTATTTACTGGGGAAAACAAGGACAACCCCTCTCGACATTCCTATTGCAATGTAATTATTGTGAACTCCCAGTACTTGCGGCGAACCATGACCACGCCTCAAAGCCGGAGCAGAAAGGGTCCTAGTAATGGTGTTTTTAGCATCAACATCAAAGTATCCCAATGTGGTGGACCCTCTCCTAACACCCTCAAGCCTCATGGGTTGAGCAGCAGCACCCTCTTCCCAATGCAAAGCAGTTGAAGCTTGTTTCTTCTCCAGCTCTTCAGCAATTTCAAGCGGCTTTCTTGATTTCTTTTCCACTTTTTTACTTACCCTCCTGCTCTCCAATTGCTCCATTGTCTCCTCCACAAGCTGAGTTATTGAAGTTCCCAATGCACCATCCTCATCATCAAAATGATCATCACCAACTTCAATACCATCAGCGTTATCACCAACCTCATCATTATCATCATTACCAACAAAATGCAGCTGATCCTCACCAGTAGGCTCATCCTCAACATCACTACGTCTCGGAGAATGACTGTTCTCATCCAATTCGGGATTAGATTCCACCGCAACCTCAACATTCTCATCGAATTCGTTATCTTTACCATCATTTCCATCTAAATTAGTCGAATTCTCATCAACACTAACACTACTGACCTCTTCTGCACCAGCATTGCCAGCAATAACTTCATCTACCACACTCACCCTCTCCAAAACCTCATCTTTCCTCCCCAATTCACCACCAAAACCCTCCTCTACTCCATTCGAACTCATTGCCGTCGTTTCGGAACCAACCGCATTGCTATCCTCCGACCTCACACCCAATTCCGCAGCCACCACAGCCTCCACAGCCTTCTGGAAGCTCCCGCTCCCGGCGCTCCTCCTCGACTTGATCGCCGCAGCGTGCGGCGTCTGCATCGACCTAGAAGCCGCCCCGGGCTTCGCATTCGTCCTCACACCTCGACGGCCGCGAAACTCTCCCGACCTGATCGTCCGGGAAGTCACCGGACCTAGCTCGACTATACAAATTCAAACCCGGCCGGACCGACTTCTCCTCCAACTGACTCGACCGCGCCGCGGCGACGGAAACGGCGTCGCTTTCTGTCGGTTTGGGATCGGAGGCGAGGAACTGAGATAAGGCGGAGCCGCTGCGCGGGGAGGAGGAGGGGGACGGTGACGTGGATGAATCGGTGTCGTTGAGGATTTCGTCGATCGTGCGGCGAGAGACGGAGGCGAGGTCGGCGTCGGAGTCGGAATTGGAGGACAGGTGGGAGGTGAGGAAGGAGTCGAGGTCGAGCTCCATGGCGAGTTGGGGTTCCGACTGTGTGAGCTTGTTGGTCATCTCCGCTGCTTCTTCGTCTTGTTTGCTGTGGCCGGTAGTCCAACTCCGTCGGTGAGTCTGTAATAGTACGATACGTCGTTTTGGTTGGAGTTAAATCGGAAAATAAAGGAGAGGAACGACATGTCGTGTTTTTTTTGTTTGTTCAAGGTTGACAGTTGACTCGAAGTTCTTTGCTCGAGTCTATCCGCGAAATTTGTTTTCTCAGTTTTGTCAATTCAAGAAATCAATTTTTTCTTTCTAATGAATAGAAACAAAATTACAACGGAAAACCTTAAGCACAATCTAACCCGGTCAAATCAAAACGCATAATATAAAAAACAAAATCAGGAAAAGCAGCACCCCAGCCAGCATATTACAAAGTTTGTAGAGTATGTCCCAAGTTTGTCCAGGCATTACCTGCAAAATTTGTCTCTCTCTAGACATGGCGAAAAACATACTGATGAAATAAAACAGTTAGGTCTTGAACCGACATGCTAATACGCTAAGGGGTTTGAATCTGATTATAAACTCAAGAAATCAATTGGTGATGCCTCAAATGGAATTTGATAACGACGAATAATAAATGTAAAATATTTCTAGGGTTACAAATGGTCCTCTCCTTCATGGTCGATCAGAAGTGAATGTGAAGTAAACATTCATAGAGTTTATACGGAGTGCCCCTATTTCGTATCAAATGCGTAACGCTGCGTTTCGATGAGAGTTTTTTTTAATTTTTGACGAATTTCGAAATGATGGAATTTAGATATCAAATTTTGTTAATTGCAATTTCTAGTGTTTGGTTATGTATATTTAGGATTTGAAGTGTGTTATTGATTAAGAAAGTTTAAAAAATATATAAAAAATAAAATTTTAAAAAAGAATTGAAATTTGTTTAGTCCTTATGGTTTGAAGTCGACATTTGTTTAGTCCTTGTGGTTTGAAGTCGACATTTGTTTAGTCCTTAAAGTCATAATTTTTCATCTAAATAGTCATTGTGGTTTTATTTTAATCTGAATAATCCTTAAAGTCATGGTTTTTTATCCAAATAATCATTCCAACAATTTTCTCAATTAAATGTTATAAGGACTATTTGAATGAAAAAATGTGATTTTAAGAGTTATTCAGATTAAAATAAAATCATAAGAATTAAACAGATGTCGACTTTAAACTACAAAGACTATACAATATTTTACCTTTTAAAAAGCCTTATTTTGGAAATGAAAATTGAATCATGCTAAAGAATTTGTAAATGACACATATTTTTAGTGAAATTCAAGTAAAAAATTTAATCAATCGAAATTTAAAATTCTCTGTATGATAATACCAAACAAGAGAATTAACTTTTAGGAATTATGAAATCCTTATTTTTAATTAAATTTCAGGGAATTTCTCCGCATCCAAATATAACATTATATTAGAGAATTTGTAATCCCCCATTCGGATAAATCAATGAAATATCAAGTTTGACATTTTGCTTATTGAGATCTCTCAAAGGAAAAGCAAAGTTTTGTGGCCAATATTTTAAATAATTTTGAACTCAAACAATCAAGCTCAAATATAGATCAATATGTTGGTTCAAGATATTTAAATCATGGCTGCTTCATTTCAATATTTCATTTCTGTATTTTAAATCATAGTTTGGAGTCTTGGAGAAAGAGATGAATTTTATAGCTAATGCAAGTAAACTTGGACACAATCTACAGTGTGCTAGTTGCTAATTGTTCACGAACTTTTTTTTTTGGAGAACTGTTCAAGATAAACGAAGCTTTCGCGAGCCTATGGTGGACAGACAGATACCTAACCACCCATGCCCTACAACTAGAACTCCAGTCCAAGAAACAATTTACACACGAGGACCTCTTGAGCGTATTCCACCGTCAGTTTCCCCAACTGGGTCCGCAACTCGGAACTTGTCCACCGCAAATCATTCTCAAGGTCCTAGCAACTTCGAACCCTCAACAAAGATGTTTTAGTCTCCACGTGAAAACTGGAAATTACACCCTCACCCTCTCCAGCACTTGCTTAAAACCCCCACAAAGTCTTGAACAGCTGAGATCATTGAAGCTTTGTCCAGGTAGGTGAGCAGAGTCCTTTTGCTGATTGCTTTCTTCTTAACTTTACAATTGACTGATCTAGTTTCTGAAAGTTCCACTCTTTTTTCCAGAACTGCCACTAATGGCAACTGTCACTGCTTCAAGCTTCACTTCCACAAGCACACATGTCAACTACGGCGTGTCGTCTTCCCCGGAGGTTAAGACGGCGTTGCAGAACATGGGGTTTGGGAAGCAGAGTCCTACTCATAGTGGGTTGCGAGCCTTGAACGTGGTTACTTCAAAATCGATTGCGATGAGGAAAGTGAATGTTAGGAGTGAGAGACGTTCGGGTGCTATTGTCTGTGGGAAAGGGATGAATTTGGTGTTTCTGGGTGCGGAGGTTGGGCCGTGGAGCAAGACTGGTGGACTTGGAGATGTGCTTGGGGGTCTCCCACCAGCTATGGCTGTAAGTTCGCTTTGTTTCATTGGTTCTTTGTTTTTGAATATCAAATGAGAGCATGACTAGTGAACTTGATCAATTTTTCAGGCAAATGGGCACCGTGTGATGACTATTTCACCGCGTTACGATCAGTACAAAGATGCATGGGATACAGAAGTTATAGTTGAGGTGTGTGTATTTATAGTATCTTAAATTTATATGTGCCCTAAACTCTTCGATTTTTTTTTTGACATTAATCATATGCAGATTAAAGTTGGAGAGAAGACTGAGAAGGTTCGGTTTTTTCACTGTCACAAAAGAGGGGTTGATCGTGTGTTTGTAGATCACCCGCTGTTTCTTGAAAAGGTTGGTCTTTTGGATCATTGTTTTGGGAATTTTGAATAGTTTGAGTAGTCGGAGAAGGGACAAAGTTTGATTTGAAGTGTTGATGACTGGTTTTTTCTCAAGGTATGGGGGAAAACTGCATCGAAAATATACGGGCCTATGACTGGAGAAGATTACACAGACAACCAACTTAGATTCAGCTTGTTGTGTCAGGTATCTCCATCTTTGTCACTTTGTGCTGCTGTGTAGTTATGTACCATGATTTTGTGACCAAAGATTTAGGCTTCTTGCACAAGTGGGGTTGTAGTGTACATCAGTAACTGGTTATGTTGGCTTTTGATTCTAAGTGAGAAGTTGGCGAAAATGCAGCTTTTGCTGAAGAAATTTCCTTTCAGATCTTTGCCTAAAGTTTCCAATTTGTGTTACATGTTACTCCTAAGCTGTTAGGAAATTCCTTGCCGTATACCTGTCCTTACTGATTTCTTTTATGTTCAATTCTTGTGATTGTATCAACTTATATATTTAAGGCAGCTCTAGAGGCACCGAGAGTTCTGAATCTTACCAGCAACAAATATTTTTCAGGACCATATGGTAGGAAATCGTGACTGCAGTTCTCTAAACCAAATTCTCATACTATATAAAATATCAAAGTCATTTAATAAATTGATACCATGAACTTCCTACGTGCAGGAGAAGATGTTGTTTTCATTGCCAATGACTGGCACACAGCCCTCCTCCCATGCTACCTGAAAGCCATATACAAACCTAAAGGAATATACAAGAGTGCTAAAGTAAGTGACTGGTGTATGTTTGAATTTTGTTGTGCTCATTCCTGTCAGATGTAATTCCTTAAGGTAGTTTGCCAATCTTGTTACAGGTAGCCTTTTGCATTCACAACATTGCATACCAAGGCAGATTTGCATTTGCGGACTTCTCACTTCTCAATCTACCAGCTGCCTTCAAAAGCTCCTTTGATTTCATTGATGGGTATGGTTTTCTGGCACAATAGAATGGTAGTATTGTATGACTGCATCTTGACTATGACTCATTGCAATTCTACAGATATGACACACCAGTGAAAGGGAGGAAAATTAACTGGATGAAAGCTGGAATCTTAGAATCAGATGTGGTCTTGACTGTTAGTCCGTACTACGCCAAAGAAGTTGCTTCTTCAGTTGATAAAGGAGTCGAATTGGATAACATTATTCGCAAAACTAAAATTCGTGGTATAATAAATGGCATGGATGTCCAGGAATGGAACCCGTTAACTGACAAGTATACAGATGTCAAATATGATGCTACAACAGTAAGATTACTAAACTTGAACTCTCATGAACAGATTGTTTGAGTTATATGGCAATAGTAGTTTTTGAAGTTTGGGTTACTTAGGTGACCGATGCGAAGCCTATTCTGAAAGAAGCTCTCCAAGCAGAAGTCGGTTTGCCAGTGGATAAGAACATCCCTGTGATAGGTTTCATTGGTAGGCTTGAAGAGCAGAAGGGTTCGGATATTCTTATAGAAGCGATACCCCAATTCATCAAAGAGAATGTGCAGATTATAGTTCTTGTAAGTACCAGGCATGGAAGATGTTTTTTCACCGCCTATTGCATATTTTGAATCTAAATACTAAGAGCTATCTTTATACAATCCTAAGGTGCATTCTGAATTTCTATCAGGGGACAGGCAAAAAACCAATGGAGAAGCAGCTTCTTGAATTGGAAGCAAAATACCCTGACAAAGCTCGAGGAATTGCAAAATTCAACGTTCCTCTTGCCCATATGATAACAGCCGGAGCTGATTTTATGTTGGTTCCCAGCAGATTTGAGCCTTGTGGTCTCATTCAGTTGCATGCTATGCGTTATGGAACTGTAAGATCCGTGTTTCCAAAATGTTCTTCCTTCGAATTAGTATACAGATCTTGTAATGTACTTTCTTTTAACTGGGTAGCTTTACTAATTCATTCCAGCTCTTTGCAGGTTCCCATTGTTGCATCAACTGGCGGGTTGGTAGACACAGTTAAAGAAGGATACACAGGATTTCATATGGGAAGTTTCAATGTTGAGGTAATACATATTTTTCTTTAGGTCTGCACTGATTTTCAGTTGTGTTAGTATAAGCTTCAGCCTTAGAAATGATCTTTCAGTGTGAGGTTGTTGATCCTGTGGATGTACAAGCTGTGGCCACAACTGTCAAAAGAGCTCTTGCAACTTACGGAACCCCGGCTTTTGCTGAGATCATTAAGAACTGCATGTCTCAAGATTTCTCGTGGAAGGTATGATACTTGAAATCATGAATAATCCATTAACGTCCATAGAATCACGTCAGTCCATATCTAATGCGATTGTGGCACATTGGGACAGGGACCTGCTAAGAAGTGGGAAGAAGTGCTTCTAAGTTTGGGTGTTGCTGACAGTGAACCCGGACTTGATGGTGAAAATGAGGAAATTGCACCCCTCTCCAAGGAAAATGTCGCAACACCATGAAAACAACATAAGTTCAACCTGTTGATTCAGGATCAAACAGTTTTCTGAACCAACACAGAACAGGATCTGCTGTCCTAACTGACCCCGCTTAAATGCGAGGCACAAAGTATATACATCCTTGGCCGGAATAAGTGACACCCTAGCTTAGTCATCGCAGCCAGCGGTGGCACTCACCAAAGCCTACAGTATATAGGCTGTATAGCTAGTAGTGCAAATCAAGATTTAATATAAGTTGTATCAATGTTTCATGATATTGTGCACGAACAACCATAATTTATCAAGCAAACCACCAATTCAGCTTGTCATTGACCAAAATATTGCAACAAATTTGGATACATGGCTATATGGGTTCAAGGGTTATACCTATCACCGCAAGGTATAACCAAGGTTTAAACACTGCCATAAAACTTGTGAACAACCTTATTGACATTGACAAATCGAGCTAAAAGAACACCAATCTAAGGGCACAGGTAACAGCAACCAACCAACAATTCAGGTTCGGTCAGTGCCTCACTTAAGTAACTTCTTAATGTTCCAACTCGATCAACATTGAAGCTCATTTAACATTAACATTGACATACATAACAATGCTTTACCGTCTAGCACTATTCAAGTCAACTTGAGAAAACCAGAAACCTACACAATTAAAGTCCTACAACTAACAGAGACACTAAACAATGAAGTATCAGTCCAACAAAGAACCTTAGTCGTGCATCTGATACTAAGCTAAGTTAAATGCATTGTGCAAAACAAATCAACATTAGTACCTTTGGCAACATAATTATATATCAAGAAGCTCAAACACAAATACTCAAAATTAAGATGAATGCTCATAAAACCATGACTCTGAACAATTTGTCTTCAGACATACACAACTTCAAAACCAAATGGGAGAAACCCTACTAGATTGATTAAAAGTAAAATAGTCTCAAGAGTACTACAAGTTCTGAAACATAAAATCACTGCCTATAATTTTGAAACGGAGCTCCTAGTCGAACAAGCTGAATCCCATATCGTCATCACTCTCTTCCTTTGGCTCCTCCTGTAAAATCAAACACACAAACCACATATCAGATAACCCCCTCAAGGCATTAACAGCTCAACCAAACAAACACAATTCGCAATCTTATAAGAACAAATCCAATACCTTCTTCTCTTCAACTGGAGCAGCTGCGGCAGGGGCCGCACCAGCGCCAGCACCTGGGGCAGCAACGGCAACAGCACCGCCACCACCTCCGGCACCAACATTCAAGATGAGGTCACCAATGTCTCTCTTCTCGGCAAGCTTTGCAAACAAACCAGGCCAGTAGGACTCCACAGAGACATTGGCAGCTTTGACCAAAGCTGCAATCTTCTCAGGCTATAACAACCAATTCAAAACAACAGCCTCAAAACTCAAACTCACAACCATCCCACAAACTCAAACAAATACAGATTAAAAAAACATAGTCTAATTCAATAAGCAACAAAATTAAACAAAACAACTCGTACAAATCAAAACTTTAGTTAACGATGCTTACAGTGATAGCGATGCCATCGTCGTGGAGGATCAGAGCCGCGTAAGTGCAAGCAATCTCTGAGACCGACATGGTTGCTGCAATAAAACCCAAAACCCAAAACCCAGAACAGGAATTAAGACTATTTACTATGACGAAATGAACACTACTAATCGAAAAGCTTAAACCTTTGGGTGATTGGGAGGGAGAGGGAGATGGGTTTTACCTGAGGAAGGTGAGATCTGAGAGTGATTGTGCTTGGAGTGCTCTGCGGCTGCTGCAACTTGCACCACAATGGCTGCTTTAGGGTTTCTGAAATTGTGGCGAGGTATAGGTTTTAAAGGCGCTTCAATGGGCCTCCCTCATATCTCTGAAGCCCATTTAAAGGATTTGGACTACCCACTCAAGCCTTGATCAAATAAATATCATAAATATGAGGGAAAACATTTTGCCTCAATTCCATATTACATCTTAACAATAAAAGAATGTCATTCTCAGAAAACAAAAAACAAAAAACAAAAACAAAAAAACAAACAAATAAAAAAAGAACGTCTTGTAATAGCAGTACGAATTCCTACAAAACAATGTATTCTAAAACGTATCTAATAGCAGTGGTTACACATAAGTCAACTACATTTGCTCACACAAATAGTTACATGCTGAAAAAATCAAACTCACCAAGAGCATCAATATACAAATAAAAGTAGTTTTCCCACTATGTTGCAGTTAGAAAACAAACCAACGACACACTGTTTCATCCTAACACAAAGAGGTGACATCCAATTAGCAAAGCATTGCCACCTCACAAGACTAGCCAAGGCACTTAGAGCATGCAAATCAGGACAAAACCTGCTAAATCTTACTGTAAATCGATATGGTCTTATGAAAATAGAAACGTACATAAAAAATAACAACGTATAAAACATAGAACCTACTTCATATAACCCACCGGTAGAGACACCAGCAGAGACCCATAAGAGCATAAGAAGCCCTAGTCAAAACATGTTTGACTAGCTCACTAGCATATTAACCGTATCATGCACCATCGATAACCACAACTCCGACATACCATATTTTACACGTACGCCCATCGATTACAGCCAAACCAGTTCCCAAAGACGTATACCCAGTTGAATTTCCCATTGTAACATACACTGCAATTTGGTGCATACAGTATCGCCATTGATGTAAATGTAGCAAATTTATACACAAACATCCGCAACTTCGTTGGTTCTCCCATCTTGGACCAACCGCGGCAGACAAACTGAAGAAATTATTCTTTCGATGATGAAGCATTGTCGCATATAATCGCGGAAGAAGCATTACGATTAAGAACCACAAGTGTTGTTTTTTATAACTGTCGCAGAGAAAATGAATAACAATTTTCTTTTCCAAATAAAGGGAAAGAAGTTGCCAAAAACTAATTTCAGATAACTTCATGTTAGTGAGTGAGGTCAAGAAGAACATCTGTTACAAAATTCGCTTCAGAGTACATAGTTAAAAGAATTCGTTTCGGAGTCAAAGAAGCGAGGATGAATGCAGTAATCAAGGGTATCTCTATTGTCAGGGTTGTTCACTTGTTGTGTGATCAACTTAATAAACCCGTAAACGATAAGGTAGTCGATTCGACTGTTCGGTTGAAAGTGAGGGTCCAAAGAAGAAGCAATCATCAATTCCACCAAACAATGAAGCAGATATGTTTAGTCAGTTTAGAACTATTCTGACATACCCGTAACTGTCCTAATGTATACAACCAGCATCAATGTTCTTCATTCACGAATTAAGAGTATCTCATATTTGAATCTCAATCATGAAGTTCCATCTTTGTCTGTGCAAGTTATACAAACTTGAGTTCGATTAATTTGTTTGTGCAGTTTGGTCCCCAATCTGTACCTAAGAAAGTGAAGGGATTCGAACGTAGGAATCCTGTTACCATCATGTAATAACGTGTTCAAAGGTCAGATAACTTAAGATGCCAAATCAAACCCTTCCACCCAAACATTCCTACTTTCTGCTCATGATCATCATAATTTGACATTCTGACAAACCAACTCTATTCACTTTAAAGTATAATTTGGATATTCGTTATATATAGCAGCCATGTTACCTGGTCACTAACTGTTTGATATAAATTTAATCGAAATTTCGTCATGCATATACAAAAAACCATAAAATTGAGAATTACGAACAACCAACAGGGGTATATATTTTGAAAAGATATATATGCTGAACATTGTAAAAGATGTTTGAAAGAAAGCTAGAATTGATTTATCAAAATCAGAAGTCATATTTTGAAAATGGCCAATGGTTTTTTCTTCTTTTCTTTTTATCACAGTTTCTACATGAACAATTTGTTGGCATCACTGGTGTACAAGCCCCTGTTTATTCTTGATTATTTTCTTCTATTTAGAAGTCAGGAAAGCACTACTTTTGTTGAAGACTCCAATTCCCTCTCAAACTCCGTCTTTGATTTCAATTTTCAATATCTGGATAAAGAGCAATAGAAGATTAGAAGGTTTCAGTACACTCGTCTGTTTACAGTTTCCTCCCAAGTACCTCAATTTCAATTTTGCTTTTGCAACTTTAAAAGTTAAAAACAAGCAGATTCTGTAAAACCAGCATGACAACTTTTGTGAGATCCCCTTGGATGCCAAACACATTCTTCAGAGCTTGAAAGAGATTGGTTATGAAAAAAGAATTTGAATCAAACTGAGTGAACATTGCACAATGACAATAAAAGCATCTACCAACAGAGAAGTAAGAAACAAATCTTCTTTTCTTCCAACTAATCCTGTGATCTTAATAAGAATCAATCCTGAATAGTGGACTAAACAAAAAAATTACAAGTTAAATTGGCCAAGCTCTCCTAGCTTTGACCAAACTGGGATTCAAAGATAAAAAAATCAATCTTTTTCATCCCTTCACTTTACCAATATAAACAAGAGGGTATATGTCATTGGATGCTCTCTGCATCCTAGACACAACCATCTGGTAAATTAGTATCTGAGGTAGAATCCAAAGCCAATATTTAGCTTCTACCTCCATGCCATGCCAGACCATACATGAATGATTAAGTCATATGATCCTTAAAATTCATCTCTTATGAGTGCTAACAACTACTTAAAAGAACTGATTTCCCAATTTCACCTAATTGACCAGAACATGTATGATGATGATTGAAGACAATGATGATGATGATGTTAGTGGAGCAAGCAAGCTTCTCTAAAATGCAGACTTCGGTACCCTTTTTCTTCTATTCTTCCGGTTGCTGATATACCTGCAGCAAGGCACCCTTTTGACGAATGTGGTTTCCTTATTAACATTTTCCCTTCACTTTTGCACTTGATCAACTATAACCCATTTACCAATGTGGATAATTATCTTTTAACTCCAAGAATTATGTTCCGAATTGGTTGCAGAAGCTCCAGTTACCCCAGTGGCTGCTGTTACACCTATAACAAGAATTTGCATGTAATCAAATCCTCTTGAGATGATCCAAATTTGATTTGAAGATTTGCAGTAAAGAATCTGGAAAAGGGTCATTTCTGTTTTTACCTGTGGTGGTAGAAATGGTAGTAGTAATTGGAACTGAAGAAGGAAGTGACAGAATCCCAGCTGAAGAGCCATAATGCTGAGGTATATAGGGGTATTGCACCATTTGGGGATATTGAACTCCAAAACCTTGAGCTTGGTTACTACTAGCTTGTGCATATTGAGCAGAAGCATAGTATGGGTAGTAATTGTGGTACATGCCAGCTGGTCCTGATGCCCCTGTTGTGGTGGTGTAGTAAGGTGAGAATTGTTGACCACCATAAACACTATAATAGTTCTGCAAGAAACACAGAATGACATTGTTTAATAGAATTGTTTATGAATGAATATTGATAATGAAACAATGCTGCATCAGAACACCAAAACAGAAGGAATCTATGAAAATGATAGATGATTTTACCATGGGATATATGGAATCTTGTGAATATCCAGAGTACCTGTAAGAGAAAAACCCAGAATAATTCATATGTTAAATACAGAACAATATTATGCAGAAGAAAGAAAGAAAGATTTGGGTGAGAAATTCCCTATGATTTTATAACTCACCCATATGCTGAATAAGGAAATGCGTATTGACCAGTCGGTTGATGGAAGTATGTGGGTGAAGAACCATGATAAGCAGGTGGAGCTACTAAACCAGGTGCTGGTCTAAACCTTCCTAAACCTGCATTGCCAAAAGAAATGAATGAAAGAAAGAAAAAGTACATCATCTTGTTCTTTTCAATCCAATCCTAGCAATTTTAGATCCACACTTCAATTCACTACCAAACAAACACAGCAACTGTGAAAATGGGTTTTGAGAATATGATCCAGGGGATCACTGACATGATTCATAAAAGTGGATATCGAAACGAATATATCATTTTGGTGATAGAAAAAACTCAAAACACAAATGAAAAAAGAGAGAGAGCTTTTAGTATGAGAAACAGAGACCATGTTGAGCAGTTGGTGGACGAGTTTTCTGTGCACCAAGAGAAGCAAGATTGCAGTTTGCTCTTCTTCCATCAATAACAGGAGATGGATTCTGACAAGCCCTCATGGCTGCCTCTGGATCCTTAAATGTGACCTAAGAAAAGATTAAAAATTTATGATATCAGAAACCAGAAAAATCTAAGAGAAAAAGATACATGCAAATAATGAAAAATACCAAAATCCACAAAAGATATAATGTGAGACATACAAATCCATAGCCTTTGGATCTTCCAGTATTTTTATCTGTAATAACAACAGCCTCCAAGATCTCTCCAAACTGCTCAAAGTACCTCCTCATAGTCTCCCTCTGAGTCTCCCAAGCCACACCCCCAACAAAGATTTTGGTAAAAGTTGTGTCATTGTACTGATGGCCTGGAATGTTATTGTTACCTCCCACCATCTGAAATTGCCTTGCTTGAGACATTAACACAAAACACAAGTCTGTCCCAACAAAGTAAAGCAAAGACAGAAAACCCAGAACTCCAAAAACAGAGAGAATAAGAAAGAACAAAACTTGGCAACTTTTTCTGGGTTTTTTTTTTCTATGCAGATTAAGGATATCACATCAAAATGAAAAGAAACACACTCGTGCAGAGCTGTGATTCTTCTTCTTCGTCTTCGTCTTCCTCTTCTCCTTCTATGACTCTGTTTTGTTTTTCAAAGGGTATAATAATGATGATTATAACTCTCTCTTTTTAGGACAACTCAGATTCCTCAACAACAAGGATGATACCCGTAACGAGAAAATCATTACTGTTGAGGGTGGAAAGGGAAAGAAGAAAAAACAAATGCTTCAAAATACTTATATGCAAAATCACACTACTTAACATAGAGGAAGAGTCAGAGAAATTTATTAATCAAAATACAAATTTTGGAGAAGAAGAAAGAAAAGGGGAAGACAAGAAAGCTGCTAGTGGGCACCACGGCACAATAGGGTGTCCAATGAAAATGTCCAAGACTAGACGACCAACACAACCTTTTCCTTGCTGTATTACAAAAACTTAAAGAATGAATTTTTAACACTGTGAATTGGAAATCGAAAATGCATAAAGATTACATTTTTATTTTTGGTTTTGTGGGAAGGTGGGTCTTGGATCAACATTTGCTTCGCTGTCTTCAACCTTCCAGTTTTTCCTGTGCTCTCTTTCTGTTTGAACTCCGTTTATGGCATTTTCTTTGTTGGTCTCTGAGATATGATACCTTGAGTCTCCAAGCTTGCAGCTAATGGCAAACTTCAAAAAAATAAAAAAAATAAATACAGGAAATGGTGGGCCAAAACTTTCTAGCACGACCTCCTAAATTTTCTTGAGCACAAAATTTGGGTTTACTAAATTTACTAAGAGCACCTCTGTTCTTCCTTAATCAGATCAGTTAAAAACTTAAAACCCCAATTATGCGCACCATTGCAGTTTCACCTAAAACTTGATCGTCTTCAATTTTGCTTTCCTATTTTGACAGTTTGGGTCCATTTTACTTAGGTGTTTTGCTGTCCAGATTTACCTCATCTTTCATGATGAAAGGAAAAAAACATTGCCATAGTGGTTTAAGCAGTTGTTGTGCAATTATAACACAGATGGATCATGTTAAGTAGTTGAAAGTTGAAGAATTGCCAGGACTAGTTGTTGCATCACAATAATGACCAGCTCAATGCTATTGATTCACAAACTCATCACCTGTAAATCTCATAGCTAGGGTTGTAGGGGTTTAGGGTTTTTGCTCAAACCAGTTGAGGTTGATCATGCAGGGAGGGCAACCTAGTATTTTGAGAAGGAATCAAACTACTTAGGGTACCCCCATGTATTTAGTAGTTGCTAATCTTGTACTAGATATGATTAAGAAAGAAGAAGAAGCAGTGGTAAGCGGCGTTTATAGTGGTTGAAATGGGAGACTTGGCGAGTGAGTGAATTTACTAAACTAGGTCTCACCGGAGATAAAAACAATTCAAAACTGCAAAACCGAATCATGAGTCTCCACCGCACAACGGCTTTGGACTGACGGAGAGAACGGTCAAACCTCTTCTTCTTTTTTAATTCGTTCAAACTTTTTTTTTTCTGGTTTTACTGGGTGTCGGCTCTCTTGGCGGCTAGTCATTTGGTCTTAGCTTGGCTTGACAGAATAGGGTTCTATAGCTAGGGATATATACATCACCATGCACAATGCTTGACATAAAAGATAAGATCTTCAATATCTCCTATTTATACAAGGAGATGAAAATGACACTAAACCTATTCCCATTTTGGGTTATTGGAAACTAAGTTTGGATAATCTCATTTAGTTGGTAAACTCGTTGCTTTGCAAGATGTTTTAGTTACGTCTTTATTTTATTATATTTGTGTGAACGTTCTGATCTTCTCTTTAGATTAAAAATTTATATCAAAACAATGATATGTTTCTGTCTTCTAATAAGTACGTATTTATTTATATATATCGTTCTTGTTTAGTTTAGTATACACAATAATGTACGTAACTGCAATAAAGATGTATGATATCAACTAATGTTTTCAAGTGCATCATATATATATATATATATATATATATATATATATATATCAATATCATTTAGTCTTATTTGCGGTGACATCTTATATTTATGTTTGTTATTCACCAGTTTCATCAATTAAGATTTCATTGAGGACAACCACACCGACATTTTATTTAAATAATAAAAAATTAAGAGATAGAAATTAGCATTGGAAAGAATGCATTCATTACCATTGTTTCAAATTTACTGATATGTGTTTAGCTTTCAATCTGTAATGTCTTTCATATGTTCGTCTATAATTTGCGATTGAAAACTCTAAGTTTCTTTCATGATCTATCAATTTGTAGTTTTGATCTCACATAGCCATGCCATGATTACGAAACATGTACTATTTTCGCTCATCATAAGTAAGTAGTGGGCATCAAGAAATTAATTGCCTAGAAGGTCATATTCAACCAAGAGATTAAAAATTGGTCACATTTGACAAAGTGCAATAGGTCAATTTCAGATACACCAGGCATTGGTATAGTGCTCCATTAATCCCAACATTGTTATCGTTATGTGCCAATTTTTCCGGCCCTAATTCCATTCTCTATGTGCCTTTTAGGGTGTGCGTCCCTTTAAGAGATGCAATTTAGATAATATGCATTTAGGTAGTTAACTAATTGATAACCCGACAAGCGATGCAAAAAGACTGATCTAGAAAGAGGTCACCTTCATATGATGACATGCAATGTGATCAATTGATCATTTACTGTTAGTTTGTGTTTAATTGAAAAAGGAAAAAAAATGTGTCTTTTTTAATTCGTATAGGGTTTTGCTTAATGTCTGATTGTCCATATAAGATTTAGTCTTTGACCGGCCTCATTCTAACATTTCATATAGACGTATATTTAGTAGCTTTGCTCACATGAGTCAGTTTTAACTTGTATTAAATATAAAAACATAAATTAATACAACTTGGAAGTTATGCATATACTTTCAGCCATCCTATTCACTCGTCCCGGCCTCAGAGTCTCTTAAAAACTGTCGCTTAAGTGAGCTTGTCTTAGTATACAAATTCAAAGAAATTAATCTTGCACACTTCTACTATAGTAACCCAGAGAGTTTCGAAATGATACTGTCACACATGCCCTCGTAAGAAAAAGTTCACGAACCACATGCTACTACACAGTCCTGCTGTCTAGATCCACTTCATGCTATGCAACTCCCACATGGCTCCTCACTGTTGTTTAATTAGTAAGTCCACAAAGTAACCCGAAGATTGAATTACAGACAGATAGGTTCCATCAGAAATCGTGCCAAAGAAAGCTGGGTTGGCTTCAGGACAAGCATGCAAGCCGATGGAGCTCCCTTTGCTCTAGCTGAGTGAGATCGAAAATCAAATCCACAAGAAAAGTGAAAGAGCTAGCTAATGTGGAATTGTGGAGCATGAGAGAAAATGTGGAGTGTGTCGTGTATATGGTATTAGGCTATAATATCCACATGAAGAGAAAGCTGCAGAACCAGGGAGGCAAATTGCAGCAGCAAAGCACATGCTTCTCTTATCACTTCTGCTATCTTTTTCCCATTACCATCCCTCAACCTCATTCCATGGTCCTCTTTTTGAAGCTTTTCCCATTTGAGGAAACTAGCTAGGGCATACACCGGCCCTCTCATCCTCTCATCTAGGACAATCCAACTGTTTAAGTGACAAGGTCTGACCTAGCTAGTCGATTTGCAGCAACTGTGGGAGTATGAGTATGGTCTTGTTTGACCGAGCTAGCTTAGTGACGGTGATGTATTGCAGAGATGTACGTGGTTCCTTTGGAGTTGTAATACCGCCCACATAACTGAGTTTTATTGCATCATATATAAGCCACATTGCGTTCTGGCATTCACGAGTGGTTTCTACAGAAACTGCGATCGAGCTTGTAAGTCAGCTTATATACGATCATCAAAAACGTGGCATTCATGAATGGAAAAGAGACCGAGTCCCACAAGTTAGTACCACCTCCTCCGATTTCAACATCATCAATACAAGTCCCAATAATCTAACATGAACAGGCAGAAAGGAAATGAATTTAGAGGCCCTAATTACATACTAGTCATACTACAGATAGGTTTTGATTGTTTTCTCCATGCCATTGGTAGAGGGCCGGGTGATATGAGGACTCCTAGGCCCTAGCCAGGGACCAGGGTACTCCTAGAATGTGATGTGATGGGTCTTAAAGCCCCAAAAACAGAAAGAAGAGATGGAGAGAGGGTGAAGCCTTGTTTCCCGAAATCACGTGGTTTCTTCAAAAATTTTATAGGTTTCTGTCGTCAGAAAACATGTCAAAATATTTCATCCCCTCTAACCACTAAAAATATATTGAGATTTAACTCTTCAAACCTGGATATGAAAATTCCACGCCCAAGTTTTTTCTAACTCGACCAATTGTGATGGTTTAAACTTTGAAACCCAAGTAACATAATATAATGGTACTTTACATTTATTGTTTTCTTTGATTTAATTAGCTAACGATAGATTGCACGAAGTACCATTGTATTGAAGGTAAAACAAAAGAGCTAGCAGCTGATAAACGATTACATTAATCGGTCATAAAAAGTATACATATGAAGAATTAAGCTTGGATTCCAACGAACACATCACTACAACAATATTGATCAATGATCACACATCAAGTGTAGCTAATAGAGGTGTTGCAAACTTGCAATTCTCGTATGTGTGACATTTTCTCCTCGTATTCCACCAATTTGTCACACTTACGAGTAATTATAAGTTTGCAACACTTCTATCGGTTACACTTGATATGTGGTCATTGATCAATAGTATTGTAGTGCATAGTATGTTGCAAACTTGCAACCAATCCTTATTGGGTAGAAATTTATAAGTTTCATGTCATTCTATGCGTAGTCGCACATCCCATTTTCACATGAACTGCCAACCTTGCAACTGTTGAAGCAGCTCCCGCAGTTGAAATTGTCAGTCACAATATGACCTTTGCAGCATATCTCTGTTATCTTGCATTTCTTCCCACAAGACCCGCAGTTGTTCTTGTCTGTCCCCATATCAACACATCTGTTGTTGCAGTAGTTTGGTCCGGGGCTGCCTTTAGCGGTACAAGTCCCAGGTTCCAGGCTACATTGCGAGGTCACAGGTCGAGGAGTCTGCGTGGCAAGGAAGCGGCTTCTTCCCCTCATGGGAAAAGCCGCAGGGGTTTCTTCATCTGATGTTGCCAACAGAGGAATGGTTAAAGCCATAAACATTGCTAGCAGAACGAAAACCTCAATGGATTTCATGTTTGAGTTGCCTGGGTGTTATACGAATAATAGAACTGAATAACAAGAGAGAAACTTACAAGTTACAACTGAATTAGTTGTAGAGGGAATATAAAAGATGGTGAAAGAGTGAATGTATTGTATTGCTTTGGACCGATGGAGAAGAATGTAGAGATGAACAAAACTGTATAGAGAATAATAAGCCCTAACGAGCTAGGGCTGATATATGTCATGCCCTAAAGAGTGAATGTATGTATTGCATTGCTTTGTTCGTTGGTTTATATCTGAAACAAAATTTTAATACATGTTCATATATACAAGAACATAGGATCAGATGACTTTCGAAAAAGAAATCCAAAATATGGAGAAATATGCTGTCATTTCTTCGTTTAAGAAGTAAGAATTATGCCATAGACAAAGTAGTATCTTCTGCTTGGAGCTGCTGGGTGGATCCATTGCCACTGCCATATAGTGCTCTTTCAGAAGCTACTAATGGCTTTTCTTCCAGAAATTTGATCGGCCTTGGTTGTTTTGGGTCCGTTTACAAAGCAGCTCTTGATGAAGCTTACTTCTTTTCGGCCAAGTATGTTAGAGTTCATCTTGTTGCTGTGAAGGTGTTTAAACTGTCACACCGTGGAGCTTTGACGAGTTTCGTAACCGAATGCAACGTCTTAAGATATATAAGACATCGAAATGTGGTCAAGATTTTAACTGCATGTTCTAGCTTCGATTTTTATGGTAAGAACTTCAAAGCTCTGGTGTATCAGTACATGGAGAAGGGGAGCTTAGAGGAATGGTTGCATCCAACTTCTGGAACACAACAGGCTAGTAAGTATTTAAATCTCTATCAGAGGCTCAGCATAGCAATTGATGTCGCTTGTGCGCTAGATTATCTTCATAATCACGTCGAAAGTCCAATAGTTCATTGTGATATCAAGCCAAGCAATGTTCTTCTAAACAAGGAGTTTACTGCACATATATCTGACTTTGGACTCGCAAGGTTTCTCTCAAGAACGGAAAATGATTTTGCAATCGGCTTAAGAGGAACTGTTGGTTATGCCGCACCAGGTAACATATATGTTCTTCACTGTTGCTGATTACATTACTTGCTCTTAAATTTTAAATTTTATTAAGAATGCTCAGTTATTACTCTTTGCAGTTATAAGAGATGAACTATATGTAATTATGTATTATGTGATTTTGAGTTGTAGAGTATGAAATGGGAGCTGAAGTGTCACCATATGGTGATTTGTGCAGCTTCGGAATTCTCTTGCTAGAGATTTTTTCAGGGAAGAAACCCACTGACGATCTGTTCTGTCGCTGTTACAACTTTCATAGTTTTTGTAAGGCTGCTTTGTCAAAAAGGAATTACAAAAATTGCAGATCCACTGCTTGTTCGAGAAGCCAAATTAGCCGCAAGCATCTTCGGCTTACAAGATGAAGAAATTGAAAAATGCTTCAGTGAGATCTTTAGTATTGGTATCAGGTGTTCTACTGAATCACCAAGAGAGCGACCATATGAGAGCCTATTCGGCGCACCCGTCATCTCCGCCGTTAATTTTTTTTTTTGGCGGGTCAAAATGGACGGTGGATACACCCGGGTGCGCTGTATAATTCTCTCGACCATATATCAGAGATGTTGTATTTTCATTGCGTTACATTAGGGAACGTGTTTGGCTTGGGATCACTTTACCTTGTCAACGTTTACCTAATTAGATTATATTGGTTGTGACTCAACACTTTTGCTACATTTTTGTTGAAGATCACTACTACTACATTTTTTATTCTTCTTGTTTGCTTTGAGGTACAAATTTTAATCTCCTCCCACTTACAGAACTATCTCGCAATTCTCAACTCTTATTTACTTGGAACAATGAGACTCACAAATACAATAAAAGAATCTTCAAAGCAATATACAAAATTTCGTTCCCTACTTGTACAACACTTCCACTTATGAGTTATGACCCCCCCAAAGAAAGAAAAGAATGGTAGTTCAAATGAATAATATTGCTGCCGTGAGTACGTTATATATGTACCATTAGTATCTAATCACAACAGATGTTGATGTTCTTCTTCTTCCTCAGAAATGGTGCTCAACATCCAACCCCGTTCATATTTGGATCCCTTATTATGATCACTCTCAGAAGCAGCAGCAACAACACGAGCGCTAAGCCTACCTTTCAAGCATTCTTGCAGGATCACGTTGCCTAGCTCCTCAGAGTTCCGGTGACCTAGTTTGTTTTTCTCCACCTGCGCCATCAACTCCTTGAGTTGCCTCTTCGTCATACGCACCTTAACTCTCAACAACCTGTTCGGCGACGGCGTTCTATCTGCTCCATTCTCATCAACCGGGTGCACCACACCTTTGTCCTTACCAGCGAAGTTTCCCATCTTCCTGTATCTATCAAAAGCTTTGATGTTCACTCCTAACTCGACCTCTTTGCGTACGAATACGATGAGTCGATGACTGAATGAGTGGATCACCGTGTGTATCTTTCAGGTTAAGTTGGTTATTGGATATAGAAGCAACATCAATATCTGCTATATATACACCTCCAAAAGAGAGGTGCACGGTTTAGCCCGTAGTTAATTAAACACGATATTACACCAAAACTGACAAAGTCTTCGTCAATGATCAATGATCAATGATCAATGAGAAGCAGCCCGTAGACCATAATTAGCTTGATTTGTATGTTGGTGGCTTCTAGGTTAATTATTCTAAACCCGGCCAGTCCTGGAGTTATTAATCCATTGACCATGTAGGTTTTTTTATTTTATTTTTATTTAGAATTTATAATATCTGTTAATGGACATTTAATAATTAAATTTATACAAATATTGGATTGAAACATTACATAAACAACAATTACATATGTTAACCATTTATTTCCGCAAAGGGGAGAAGAATTAAACATTAATTGGATTATATACAGCAACTTCTGAAACCCACAGAGGCATGTACAGACTTCATCTTCTCCGCCGCTTTCTCTTCCATATATGCTTTTGCTTGTTCGTCTCCAACCTCCAGATTCCAAAACACGGGTTTCCAAAAATAGTTTTCACTCTTATTCCAATCATTCAATACCAGCCAGGACCTCTGTTTCGTCTCATTCCTCAGTCTCAAACAACCTGTACTTATCACATCAGGCTCCTCATAATTAAACACTTCGAATAATGCAATTTTATGCAACAGTATCATGCAATTTTATATATGTGCTATAAATTCCACGTTAATTATATAGATACAGTCAACATTCCCTACACAACCTATGATCGAGTCCTTGCATATATAGTTGCATGTATATATAATTGTGTGTGTGTGTATAAACTATAGAGGTTAATTTCATACACTCTAAAATATGGTCTTTTATTTCATCAAAACCTTACTGTTTAAAGAAATTTTAATCTACAACCATGCATTAAGAAATATTGATTCAGAAATCCGGTCCTTTAGAAGCTCTCACACTGGAGCTAGTCCAAGGATCAGTCATCAACCCGTGAAGCAAACTTGGTCTAGGAAATTTAATTCATAGCTGACATGCGAGTCTTATAACTTTGACATCACCGATAATTAATCGATCATGAATATATGTTATGCTTGTGAACATAAAAGATGCTTCACATTTCGAAGCACCCTATAATCGGCCAGGGCTTGGCATATATGCTTAAGAACAAAACAAAAGGTCTGTGAAATATAAACGTGTGCATGACCTAAATAAAATTATGAAATAAAAACTAGAAAGATCCCATGCACATTGGCTTGCTTGGTCAAATGAATGGCATCAAGACTCCAGCAGGGTCGCATTTTGACACTTGACCAACACTACGTACGTCGTTCACAGCGTGATCCCCCATCCGCAGCACATATATCTTGTTGTTTTCTGTTCTCAGTTTACCGTCTTTGATTCATCCACCGGTATCACATAAGGAATACGATTTGAACCTGAATAGCATTCAATCAGAAAACCGTCATAATTTACTATGTATGTATGTAGACTTTATTATACGATAACAAGTCTCTAAATGCACGTAAGTATAACCAATTTCGAAATTGAAATTTGTCAAGTTATACTCGGGATAACTATGTCACGCCATCATCGGGTTGTACATGTGAGAACATGCTTGAATGAAGAGTTTGTTTCAAAATTATGATCAATTCTCTTAATCAAAGCAACCGTTTGAACAAATAGATAATAAATATAAATGTTCGATGTAATGTATTCATAGTTTCATACATCTATTTTTCTTGTATTAAAAATAAAATAACAAGTTATCTCGATTACGTTAGCATGTTAGTAAAGTATACACTCGGTCAATATTCAAACTAATGCCCAGAGAAATATCTTAGCAAAACTAGAGTCAGAACGCTCCCAAGCTCTTGGTCATAAACTACGACTCGAACTCTTACCCCGGGAGAGTTTCATATACTACAAACGATGTGTTTCAAACATGTGTGTTATTATTCACACTGTATGCAAGTAATTGCACGCAACATCATAACTAAATTAATCAATTTAAGCTACTGCCAATTGATTAATGATTGATGGTAAAGTGGGAGTCCGATCGAGATCCTTTCAGCTTAGCCAGTGCAATCACACCTAGCTAGCTAAAAAAGAGGCTATATATTCATCGTAGTTTTGGTTTGTCTTCGTATATGTTAGTCACCAAACATCATCATACTCAGGAAAAGATGCATCACTTTCCAATTGATACCATATTGATAATCATAACCGGTCGAATTTCTAGTTTCTGTCACATATATAATCCAAAACTTTTCAGAACGTTTCTTGTTTTAGGAAACTTTCTTTCGGCTACTTAGCATTACAGGTTTTTCTGCAAACTACTTGAATTATGTATAATTCAATCATCACAAAGGAAAACTAATTTCAATTCGTAATTGAGTGTCGCCGAAAGGTGAACTGTTCATGGTGTGGTGGAGAGATATTTAGCCCCCCTCCCTTTTTGGTGTTGTTGTTGTTAAAGTTTTGATTCAACAACGGTTTGATTCATGTGACCCAGTTACAATTGGGAAGTGTTATTTTGCTATCAACCCTTCTTTATGTCACTAGTTTACCAACGATTTCAGTAGTGTCGTCTTTCACCCGTCAACTCATCAGAATTCAGAAACACAAAAACAAACAGCATGGCAACCTATGAATTGAACATACAAGTTTATTTGTTTAATTAATTATTGATAATTACAATTAAAGGAGCCAATTGATAAAAAAAAAGAGAGTAAAGGATCGAGCCAATTGATAAAAAGCTAGGAAAGAAAGCCAAGACTGAAAAGAGGGCTTATAGACACATTTAGAAGAATGCTTCATCGATAATTAAACTGCACGAGTGCAATACATATACACAAAACAACTACAAGTAGCCTCCATAATACTCCATGTTAAATTAAGCAGTACGTGTGTGTGTATATATATATATATATTATGTATTCAGTTGGCCATATGATCCCATATTAAGGTTGTCATCTATATTTTAACACAGGAAAAACCACACATAATTACATAAAGGTCAGCATCATATCTCATTGGATCCTCAAGAGCCACCCTTACTTAAGGCTAATAATTAAATCCAAACATTTGAGTTTTATCTGATTTAAAGGGCAAATATTGTATTTTCATGATCTGATATTATTCTTCATGTAATTAAATAGGTGTAATCACAATAAAATTAACGGACTATAAACTAATTATAGCTAATTAAGCACCATATAATTGTCCTGATTCCTTAAGAATATATGTAGGGTCTCGCCCCACAATATGAACAACATAGATGACACATTCCTTTTTGGATTGGTAAAGAAAAAGCTAAAGCATTCTTGTGTCTAGGAATCGTTTTGGCAATGGGAGAAGAAATCATCTGTATTTAATCATAATTCGTTTTCCATAATCACACACATCCTAATTTTGTCTCTGTCACTTATTTTGGCATATGGGCAACTGTGTTTTCAAAGGGTTTGGAGCTGAGGCAGATGATCAAACGGAGATTGTGAAGGTGGTGACCTCTGGTGGCATCATGGAGATCTATACACCGATCGCCGCCAGCACCATAACCGACGAGTTTCCCGGCCAAGCCATCTTCCGCAGCCACGACCTCTCGGGTCAGCCTCTCCCACACAACGAAAAACTTCACCCCCATGAGGTCTACCATCTCCTACCTCTAAACCCCTACAGAACACCAATCAAAACACCAAGCTTATATCATCAGAACAGCGGCTTATGCACCCCATATCGCATATCATCATGCGATAGTTACCGGAGAAAGAACGCTGATCCGGAAGCATTTACGAGATATAGTAAAAAGAGCAACGGCGAGTGGAAGGTGAAGCTGGTCATAAGCCCTGAGGAGCTATCGGAGATATTGTCGCAGGGGGATAAAACTAAGGAGTTGATAGATAGCGCGAGGACGGTGGCCAAGTGTGGAAGTGCCGGAGGCTCGTCAGTAGCTGGATCCGAGCATTCGAGTACTGTGTCTAGTATTAGGTGGAAGGAAGCAAGCATGATCAATAATCTGCTCAGATACAATATATAAGCTCTCAGTTTATTCTTTTTTGTTTTAATTTTGTTCTACTTTGGGTTATGATTTTAATTAACACTTTAATGAACTATGATGTATCCATGTATATGAAATATCTATAGTAGAGTATATCGTTTTTATAGAACGAAGGGGGTCCTTACGAAATCATCTTTGTAATTGGCTTTTGAGTTCCAAACAAACTAACAGATAGAAGGCACCGAAACCTCTAAATTAGTCTAATCTACATTGTTTATCGATTCTTATCATAAGCATGCAATACATGATCATCCCCATGGTTAATCTGACGAGTATATATGTAGGCTTGGCGAAGTTTTCGTCTAATGGTTAATTTTCGATAATAATCTAACCTATTAATCGTAATCTAGCCCGGTCATTGATCTACTTTCTGAGACTTCTGTCCAATAATTCAACCTGACAATCCGACTTGGTAGACAGCCGGCCAAAACCTTGTGGCTGGTGACTGGTTGCTGGAAAATATTGCCAGAATCGAATGGGTATCTAACTATTTTATTTTGTGCTTCTTTATTGGCTGGTGACTGGATTAATTTAATCTCATCGATCATGCGTAGTTCATTGGCATGGTAATCAAGATTTGGATTTAACTCGAAGACGTTTTGATTGCATGCAATATCTTCATCGTCATGGTCCTTGTGGATGATATGCCAAGATACCTAGCTTGAGCTAGGCTGTGCACAATATGCATATGCCTTCAATTCAGTTGCTCTATCGGTAATTGTCTGGAATATATCTCTTTACAAAAAGGAAAGGATATGGGTGTAAAAAGTATATATTATACACCACAAAAAGCCACTTTAATGGAGATTTCTCGCTTTACACTGTAAAATAAAAATTAAATCTTAACTATACAGGGTTCAAATTCAATATCAAATAGATGAAAGAAAAAATATCATGTCACGATTTGTTCATTACAAATGCAAATCATCAGCTCTTAGGCTCTAGCCACTCCTAGCCTTTATATAATTATATGGAATGCTTCAATTCACTCATCCACTCTCTACAGAGCCCATCATCTCTAATTCTCTATAATTACTCGGCTGGCCTTTCCAGTTTTATGAAAGGGCAATTCAGTTGATGTCCTTAATCATCATCATGACCTGGTTTAGCGTTGGGCAAAGGCTTTGATGCCCCAGATGGAACTGGCCGACCCGAGTAACCGAAGTGACATGATTAATTCTTATTAATCATTCAGCTACGTACGTTACATATAGTAGAAGATATTAGGATGCATACTAGAATCGATCAAATGTTTCACTTGTATCATATATATTCCAATCTCAATGGAATCCAGAAAAATGTTACACTAGAAACCAAATCTAGCTACACAGATTCTTTTGTTTTGTTTTTCTTTCTTTTCTTCAAAAAGTTTATTGCAAGTTTACAACAACCACATGGAAACAAAAACGTAAGTACAATATATAACAGAACAAGTGGAACAAAATGTATGATTACGTTTCTAAAGTCTTAAAAACAAAAAAAAAGCTGAACTGTCTTCTCACATAGTGTTCTTAGTTTCAAAAATGGCAAATAATCTGTTAACTAGATCGAGTTCACTATCTGCAATTAGGTACCTGGTTGTCTCGCTCCTCGTGGTACATTTTATAACTTCACCAAAACATTTGACGTTCGAAAACAAAAAGGCTGCGTGGCTTAAAACCTGTCACTCTCTCTGAGTCATAGGTATGCTAGCTAATTAACAAATGATTAGACTGTGAATTAAGTAGTACTCTCTGATAAATATTGCTCAAGTAGGAGCGAGAAGAACAACCTTGATACTCTCAAGTAGCAAGAAGTTCATAAGAACAGGACAAAGGAATAACAATCATCCATGCATATACGTATTGCCTGTATTGAAGAACCCTAATTTTCTCTCTGTCAAAAAATGGAAAAAAAGACAGGAAGAAACCCAGATTGTTTGAATGCCCCTTCAATAATCACATATCGTCGATCAACTTTTTCTCATTTTGGAAGATAGCAAGATCATGAATGATGCACAGATGTCCATATATACCTGCGCTGTATAAAAATGCAAGTAATACACTTATGTATACTGCAGTCTCTAATAGCTACAAGAGATTAGGTGAAGAATCCTTTGATTTCTAGTGATTATTATGAACCGGCCCAGAGAGTTCTATCATGCATGGTGGTAGAATTATAAGAATTGAACAGGATTCCACTCCCCACAAAATCTTGTTTTAAATGGAAAAAGTTGCATGGTTGTTTTCAGGTCGTCTGTTCATCATCATCTGTATCGATTACTCATCAACTTTCTAGTCTTGTATTCTTCTCTGTGTCCCTTCAGATACCAGAAAAGTGGCAAATACTAATTTGTTTATTTTCTCGAGTATATTGTTCAATATTACCCCAAAAAAGTCTCCATGCATGTCTAATTTCCCATTATTTGATTACCCAGAGGATATGCATATAAAATCTCATTGTAACACGATAATCACGACTTGGTACAGCAATACAGCATCACAGACTGTCACTCTTGTTCCTGATGACAGACCAATCATAGTCTTCTAATTGGTTATACAGAACCTAGGGGCCTCACAGTACTAAAATATAGAGATGAAGCCATACTGATCTTCTATGAACTCAGCATCGAATATGTCCGTTAAATCCTAAAAGGGAATATATTGTAGTGTTAGTTTTGTGTATTTAGAGCTTGTCGTTTTGTAATTGCTTCAATTAACAATTTTAATCAAGGACGTACTTACCTTTCAGCTAAAGTGTGAATAATATAAGCACCTTTAGTATCACGCTAGCTAGCTATCGACTTATGGTAGCAGAATTAATTAGATGGAGCCATAATATTATTATCTCAAGAAGTCAAGATCAATTACCAAATTAGTACATGTGCTTTATTGAACTTAAATAAACAAGATGACCGGATATTCACAATGTAAGTTCTCTCTTCTCCCTTTTTCTTGTTTAGTGAAGGTCAATTTTGTGTAATTCCAATCTAGAATATATGAAAAACCTTGTAATTAAGTATAATCCTAATTAGATGCAACGTATAATTAGCAAATGGGAACATATATATGATTGATGATTTGGGTCTTAAACAGTATAATGCCATGCGTTTGATCAAATTGGTTGCGGGTGCTAGTATAATCAAGTCTAGCTAATTAACAGCGTTGATCGACAAGCGTCATCATATATAGGATGTCTTTGCTGAGTACCTACATCAGTTTCTTAAAGTTATTTAGACCAAATTAAATTCCAAACAATAATGACAAATTCTGTATGACAATGTAGGTAGGATTTCCGCTTCATGCTGATGGTATCTAATGTAATCTTTTGCGACTCAGTTGTGATATTTCACCGCGACTGAGACCCTCCCAAGATTAAGAATATTAACATGCATGGCCTCCTAACTAACTTTGCTTCTCATGCAAACTTCTAGGATATAGCTATATCCATGCCATACTTGATTATAGAAAACTAGACAGTTTACATTGATATCATATCCCCTCATTCAAAATTTATTAGTTTTCTAGTATTCAGTGATCAAAGAACTAACGAGGAACGGAAGAAGTGAGACCATTTATAGATCTTCTAAACTAGCTTGCAGATAGTGTGGAAAGCTTATCAAACTGCTGGTGAACGTACTTATCGATACTACTCGCTCCTTTGCAAGGGAGCGATGTGGAACTCACAATCTGTCCAAAGCTTGATTATGTTCAATAACGAAGGCCGGTTTACCTTCTATATGTTCACAATCTGTCCATGCTGTGTTGCTTCCGGCGTGAGTTCGACGACCACCTTGGTTGGCGGCGGCTGCTCTGGTTGCTCTACTGTTGCTAGGGTATTGTAATGTTTTGGGCCACTTACTGGACATATGTTCTTAGTTTTAAGTTTTTAGGGTAGTTAGTTATTGCTAGCTCTTGTTGAGATTAGTTGCTTGATTACTTTCCTTATTATTGTTATGTACTATATATGTTTCTACCTGTCCCGAGATCACGGGACGAGAGGTCGAATTCTCGAGTCCGGGTTCTGCACCAACACAAGTAACAACGCGCTAGGAGTCAGGACTGAGGTGGCCCAGTCTTCGACTCTCTGATGCTTAAGTCAGCGTTCGATCGTTACTTGTAGAGTACGAGAGTGTGGAAGGAGATTGTGAACTTACCACTTTTGGGAGTTCGTGCCTGTTTTATAGACTAGTGTTGGGCGCTGTGGCCTCAGTCCCCGATGTGAGACTATTTGCGGTCATCTGCGGCATCTCCCCTTTTGGAGGTGTTTGACCGCCAGAGAGTGGGTCTGACAGGTGTATTGCTGCTGGACCTTCACTCTGTGGATACCCGTGAAGGGCTCGCCGGTGCTGCTTTGCCCGGAATGATTTTCAGAGACCGGGTGGTTGTGCCATAATCTCGGCGTGGCCAAGTATTTTGGCTATGTACTAACAAATCATCAAGTCCCTAGTCCGAGAGAGCTCTTAGGTGGGGAGTTATTTCCCAGGTGCCAAGAATGTGTCTTACCTGAGTGTTGGAAGCATGATGTCGAGTTTCTAAGTCCCCACGCAAGGGTCGCGAGGTGGCTGAGGAAAATTCCGAGAAGGACCGTCTCGCCGTGTCGCACGTGTGTCATAAATGGCCAGTTTATGAGGAGCACATGATCATTCACGTCGAGTGTTAAGGTCGTAAAGGTTCGCGGTGATGGTCTAACGTTTCGCACTGCTGGGCATAACGGTTCGCGCTGGTGGCGTAACGGTTCACGTTAGTGGGCGTAACGTTTCGCGCTGGTGGGCGTAACGGTTAGAGCTAGTGGCGGGACAATCCGCGTTGTTTGTTGTTGTTGTTTTTTTTTTGAAATACGCACGTAGTTAACGCATGTGTGCAAGGGCGTGGGGGCGTCGTAAATGTTCACACGATCGTGGTCGACATGGCTGTTCCCTGACCATATAGACTGGTAGGGTCTGGGTAAGAGGTCAATAAATAGGCCTGGAGGTAATTGGAGAAGGGGGTTTGTGTTTCGAAATCGAGGAGTTTAGGGCTGAAAGAGTGATTCGCAATCTTCTGCATAGAGTTTTGGCTAGGCTGTGAAATCAAATCTGGGAAACGTCCAATTTCATCCTCGATCGATTGGGTGCGAGCATTCGGCTGTTTGCAACCAGCTTCACTGCCACTACGCGAATCCCCTGTTTCAAGGTATGAACTTATCGGTTTTTATTTTGTTTGTGGGTTTCGCTTTTGTTTATCTATAGTCGATTGAGATTGTTGGCATGTTTGCGATGTTGGTAGCAGTTCTAGAGTAAGGGATTGGTTGGTTTGCTGTCGGGTTGGTTAAGGTTAAGGTAGCGAGTGTCTAACTCGTGAGGATGTAGGGTATGGCAGATCCGGTGTGAGTGTCCAGCGAAGAGATTGTGGCTGTCTCTAGCTCGCATGATTCTAATTCGGACACCTTGCATCGGTGGGAGGAGGAGTTGGATAATCTTATGGCATAAATTGCCCTTGACTTAAGGGAAGACATTCCTGTTACGAATGTCGGGTCTCACGTGTCATCGTCTGACCCTCTCTTGCAAGAGGTAGACGAGTTTAGCATGGCGAGATCTCGGGAGGAGGACGATTCGTTATGGGAACCTCCTGGCGAGAGTATGACCTCGTCAGAGCATAAAGCCCTTAGAAAAAATTGGAGTATTCCTGAAGAGGTTTTGCTGCGGCCGCTTGGCAAGAGTGTGAAATTTTGGGACCCGTCAGACAATCTCACTTTGGTATATGAGTACCAACTTAAATAGGGGTTGATGTTCTCGCTGCCCCCGTTTGTGCAGTACACATTGGCGTGTCTGCATGTCCCCCCGGGGCAATTCACCCCCAATAGATATTAGGGACGGGGGTGCTTTTTCGTTTACTAGGGCAAGAGTTCCCCAATTTTGAGGAGTTTAATGCCTGTTGCATATGAGTTGGTGTGCGAAGAAGGGCAGCCGAGGCTGCGTGACAATGAAGTCCTGGGGAAGTTTAAAATCTTGGTGGAAGATTTGCCCACCGAGACAAATGAGAGTTGGCGGCGGAAATGCTTTCTAGTTGGGGGGCAATGGCATGAGTGGCATGGACATCCCTTTCGGGTTCTCGGGATGTTCCAGAAAATAGGTATCGTGTTCTTGTGTCTTATGTTTCTTTACTTTGTTATGTTCTGCCCCTGCTGACAGCTGGCTTTGTGTAGTGCCCCAAGAGTATAATCTGACTGAGCTGATGAAGCGTCGGATACGCCGAGTGACATGGGCATTCGAGTGTAGGAGCTCGTATTAGATATGCCGCTTTGACATATATAGCCATTTTGGTTATGCTCGGGTGCCGGGTCTGTATTTTGATTGTTGTGTTCCCATTTTATGCTTGCTGGCCTCTTTCTGACCTTCCATTTATTTTTGGCGCAATGACGATGCCACGGGACGGAGAATCACGGAAGAAGGAAGGTCCGTACGACAATGTGTCGAACAAGGACGTGCTGGAGGGGCTACGTGCTGAGGCTGACCACGCCAAGCCGTACGACATTGACTTGGAGACCGGGGAAGGGAAAGAGGTGGAGTTGGGCGATTGTGAGGATTTTTTGATGTTGAAGCTGACGGATGAGGACTACGCCTACGTGCCTCCCCTAGTGGCAGAAACGATGGGCTTGGGCGACCAGAAAGAGGATGTGGAGGAGACGCAGACTGAGGATGGCGATCGCGAGGGCGGACAAAATCAGTCTCAGGTGGAGGAAGAACCAGAGGGAGTGGATGACTTGGTTTTGGATGATGTCAGCGGGCCTCGATCAAGTGGCAAAGACGTGGTGGAGGAGGCGGCAGATCCTGTTGGAGAGGTTGGCGCGTGCGGACTCGAAAAGAGGAAGGAAAGGGTCGAGTCGGCTCGTAAGGGCCAATCTAAGAGGTTGCAGAAGGAAAGGTGTTTCGGGGGTTCAGGGGGCCTAGCCGGGATCACCCAAGCTTTGGAAGGGACAGGGGAGGTGCAACCATACTTAGCTCAGATGATGTACGACATGCGTCATCGCTTTCGCGACATGCATGCTCTGGAGGAGGTGGATCCGCTGGCTGGCTGGCTGGCGTTGCGCTCGCCAAGGAGAAATTGACTCGGGTAAGCATCTGAGTGAAAGAAGAAGAAGAGGCGTACGTTTACAGAAAGAAAGGATCGAAGTGAAAATGGTATAGCTAGTACGTCAGTCTTGAAATTTCAAATGTTGCTAAATATATTATGACTCGGATGCTGATTAGGAGTATTATTAACTTAGCTATGCATAATGACTGGCCAATGAGAGGATCTGAATCCATCGTTCTGCAGATAATCTAATCTACTGTTTCTGGTGTCCTTATATATCGAACATGTTGTCTCGTCTACTTCATGGAGAACTAATACCGTCAAAACGCGAAAGCTGAGCTAACGAATGGGTTTGAGATTAGGTACGTAGTTTTCATCGGTTATCTAATTATAAAAATCTTCGTCGATCAATATGTTTGATGAACAGAAATAAGCTGCATTACCTTATAACCTGTCATTCTCTTCCTCAATAGTAGCATGCACTCTTGCTAATTAAAAACTGATGATTAGGTAGTAAACCCGTTATTGACAAGTTAAGTATCATATTATGACAACAGTGGACCCAAAAAACATATCGAAGCTTTTTATTTCACTCGCTTTCAAATTAAAGTGTGAAGTTCTTTATTTGACTCGTTTTTCGGTCATATTTTCACATTTCCATCGTTCAGTTTATTGATTCTAATGTATAAATCATTCATGCAAAGTTTCATTCAAATTGATGATCGTTAAGGTACTAAATTAGATTAAATCAATGAACGGACCATAAATCTGTCTAACAAGAACTGTTTGTGTAAATAACTATTTCGAAAACCCAAACGATCATCAAATCACATGAAATTTTGCATGAGTGATATATGCATTAGATTTTACTAACTGAACAGTGGAGATGTTGAAATATGACCGAAAAACAAGTCAAACTATGGATAGAAACTTATATATATATATATTTATATATTATCAGGTCCAAATATCCTTATTTATTCAAAACGTACGGATTTTCTTAGTTGACCCACTTTTAAATTATATTTTCTCATCTTAATCATTCACATTGTAGGTATATATGAGTAGATCGTCTTTATAAATTTTCAGCCAAATTGATAATCGTTAAGGTATCGAAACTATATGATTACAATGAACAAATCAAATCTGTTCAACATGAACCGTTCGTGTAATTCACAATTTTGAATATCTTAATGATTATCAATTTAGCTAAAATTTTGTAGAGATGATCAACTCATATATACCTAAAAGATGAATGGTTGAGATGAGAAAATATGATCAAAAATTATGTTAATTAAGGAAATCCGTATCTTTTGAATAAATAAGGAAGTCTGTGTCTAAAAAGGCCAGCCTATATATATACACAGTTCCCTTTCAGAGCGGTGTCCCACTTTGAAATTAAAGTGTGGATCTCCTTATTTCGGTCATATTTTCACATCTCAACCGTACAATGTCTAGAACACAATGTGTAGATTATTTTTGCAAAGTTTCATCCAATTTGAAGATCATTTGAGCTTTCGTAATCGTGATTTACACGAACGGTTCTGTTTGGACAGTTTTTGTTCTGTTGATTTATTTAATCTAATTCGGTACCCAAATAATTTTCAAATTTAATGAAACTTTGCAAGAATGATCTACACACTGTGTTCTAGACACTGTATGGTTGAGATGTGGAAATGCGACTTGAAAGTGAGCGAAATAAAGAAGTTCATACTTTAATTTCAAAACAGGACACCGCTCTGGAAGAAAACTGATATACAGTTATATATATATAACTGTAAATTTAAGATACTCGATCAGACTCAAATTGTACGGTACTTAACTTTGAAAACCACAAGAAAAATATAATGTAATGTACGTAATCTGCCCAAAACACAATCGCGACTTCATAAGTTTTCTCGTGGGAGCAGCTTTTTCTACAACTAGCTAGAAATCTGGTATTCCTTATGATCATCATCACATTAGGTTGTAACTAATCGGGCTACATCCATATACAGGAACCAACGAATTATAGGTGAAAATGCTTAACTTGTAGCTATTGAATTTTTTAAGTGAACCCCTGGACTCCTGGAGAGTCCTATTTTGCAGAAAGCTGCATGGTGATACCTAACAGTAGAGCCCATGCAAAATATCTTTAGGTTAAATGAAAATTTTAGTAGCATGGTTGTTTTCAAATGGTCTGGACGATCACCCTTAATTCATCATCTTTCTTAATTATAATCGATCTATATCTGCTATTAATTTTGTCGGAATACGTATGCCCATAGCCCACGTAAACAAAAAACAAAAAGTACCATAATTTTCTGGTTAACTAAAAAAAAAAAAAATCTATGAACTGCGTGCATGTAAATTCATTAGACATATAGAAATATGCCTGAAAGCTCATTGCAACATGCAAAACACGACTAGATCTAGCCTCACAAGCTGTCATTCATGTCTTCGATGACAGACCAGTTTTAGTCGATCAATCATCGGGGTTTTAGTTTTTGTTATTATTTTTAACAATCTTAGTCTCCCTTAACTAACTTGCTTCTCAGTTCTACAACACAACTTTCTAGCAATCCGTCTCCTCGATCATATATATATTCCAGACGATGTCGTAGTATGAACCCAGCAATGATTCTGAGTCATGAAGTAGCAATATAATAACGCGAGCGACAATAAGTGTTGTTGTAAACTTGTATGTTCTGAGCTTGTCGTTTGTAATTGGATTTTCAGTTGCACGGAGAAATTTATTTCTTGATCAGCTCAAGTGTGAGAAAGAAGCACCTTTCAATCTTTCATATCACGTTATGCTATAGTAGAAGTACAGCAGATGGAGCCATTATGTTTGTTAAACTCGAACACATGCAGAATTGAATTGCTCTTAAAAAAGCGTTAATTAGTCATACACTTACAACATATATAACTATTATAGGCAACTGAAAATCTACTCTCCTCATTATTTCATTCATGCTTGTTGGTTTTACTTTTGCTTCATATTCTTATAAGATACAAATTGAATTTACTGCAAAAAAAAAAAACTGTGTTTTCTTATGAATCTTTAATTAATATTTAAGTGAGATTCAATATCTTTTACTTAGCTAGCTAGTTAGTGAATCTATTTTTTCTCACATGGATCATCTTTCTAAAACTGATGATCGAGAGGCCGCTTCAGTAAAAAAAGTCATAGCTGAAATATTAGATTGGCCTCAGAAGCTAGTTTTGCCTCGAGTGATTTTGCTGGCAAATAAGTAAACATTCTAACTAGAATTTTCTTAGGTACCTACATGTGTGTGTATATATATATATATATATATATATATATATATATGACACCCACAGTTACTGATAAGATAAAAAATTTGTTGTCAATATAGTAAATTGAGTCATAACTTAGGTACTTTAGTTCTATTAGGGGTAATTACCCAAACCTATTACTTTTTACAAGTTTATGAAAAAAATTATTGTTGATGTAATAATTTGATTCAATTATATGTAAATTTGTGAAAACAAATGTGACGTACACTACCAGAAAATAAAACTTGGGCGACGAAATGAAAAAAACCGGGCGACGATTTTTTTTTTCGTCGCCTAAGAGAAAACTTGGCCGACGAAAAAAAAAATCGTCGCCTAAAGTTCAACTTTAGGCGACGAAAAAAAAATCGTCGCCTAAAGTTCAACTTTAGGCGACGAAAAAAAAATCGTCGCCTAAGGATAAATTTCGTCGCCTAATATAGAAACTAGGGCGACGAAACAATATTTCGTCGCCTAAGATATTTATATCGTCGCCTAAGTTTTTTAATCCTTAGGCGACGAAACTCAAATATATCGTCGCTTAAGTATTTTATTTTTTTATTTTTACTTGGCCGACGAAATAAAACAATTTCGTCGGCCAAGAGTAATCCGAATAATTAAAATAAAATAAAACACATTTAAATTTCATTGTACATGATTTTTTATTTTTACTCTTGGGCGACGAATTTAACAAATATCGTCGCCCAAGTATTATCTTGGCCGACGAATTTCCCTATTTTCGTCGGCCAAGAGTAATCCGAATAATTAAAATAAAATAAAACACATTTAAATTTCATTGTACAGGATTTTACTCTTGGGCGACGAATTTAACAAATATCGTCGCCCAAGTATTATCTTGGCCGACGAATTACCCTAATTTCGTCGGCTAAGATAATCCGAATAATTAAAATAAATAAAGCACATTTAAATTGTAAGGTAATGTTTTTTATTTTTATAGTCCCATCAGCGTCTCGTCGATTGGAAACTATTCTCAGTTGAAGGTCCGGCCATATTACGTGATTTGGAGGGTCGAATAGCCGTTTCCGTCCGTTTAGGGGTTTGACCGCGCCGATTGACCGGACGGATCGAGCCCTTATCGTTGTCCGATAGAGCTAAATTTTTTCCCACCTACGTAATTCGTTATGCTGGTCATATCTGACGGTAGGTTTTCAGTTCCTCTTCTCCGATCACCAAACTCACGTTATATGTACTACTGTTGTATAACTTTTTTATATAAGTGTTGAGTTTAAGTGTCGTTTTGAAGACAACGTATACGTAGAGGCCTCAAACGCAAAAAAGTCGTGAAATAAGATATGACCGGAACGGTGAAATACGTCAACCCGTGAAAAATGAAGATATTTCGGTAAAATTTCGGTGCCGGTTGTTCCGGTCAACGAAATTCTCTTATTTCTACCTAGTGGTAGCCCTATCCCGGGTATTTATTTTTTACCAAATTTTTATAGCTCCGTAAGCGTCTTGTCGATTGGAAACTATTCTCAGTTGAAGGTCCGGCCAGATTTCGTGATTTGGAGGGTCGAATAGCCGTTTCCGTCCGTTTAGGGGTTTGACCGCGCCGATTGACCGGACGGATCGAGCCCTTATCTTTGTCAGATGGAGCTGAATTTTTTCCCACCTACGTAATTCGTTATGCTGGTCATATCTGACAGTCAGTTTTCAGTTTCTCTTTTCCGATCACCAAACTCACGATATATGTACTAATGTTGTATAACTTTTTTATATAAGTGTTGAGTTTAAGTTTCGTTTTGAAGACAACGTATACGTAGAGGCCTCAAACGCAAAAAAATCGTGAAATAAGATATGACCGGAACGGTGAAATACGTCAACCCGTGAAAAATGAAGATATTTCGGTAAAATTTCGGTGCCGGTTGTTCCGGTCAACGAATTTCTCTTATTTCTACCTAGTGGTAGCCCTATCCCGGGTATTTATTTTTTACCAAATTTTTATAGCCCCGTAAGAGTCTCGTCGATTGGAAACTATTCTCAGTTGAAGGTCCGGCCAGATTACGTGATTTGGAGGGTCGAATAGCCGTTTCCGTCCGTTTAGGGGTTTGACCGTGCCGATTGACCGGACGGATCGAGCCCTTATCTTTGTCAGATGGAGCTGAATTTTTTCTCACCTACGTAATTCGTTATACTGGTCATATCTGACGGTCGGTTTTCAGATCCTCTTCTCCGATCACCAAACTCACGTTATATGTACTAATGTTGTATAACTTTTTTATATAAGTGTTGAGTTTAAGTTTCGTTTTGAAGACAACGTATACGTAGAGGCCTCAAACGCAAAAAAGTCGTGAAATAAGATATGACCGGAACGGTGAAATACGTCAACCCGTGAAAAATGAAGATATTTCAGTAAAATTTCGGTGCCGGTTGTTCCGGTCAACGAATTTCTCTTATTTCTACCTAGTGGTAGCCCTATCCCGGGTATTTATTTTTTACCAAATTTTTATAGCCCCGTAAGAGTCTTGTCGATTGAAAACTATTCTCAGTTGAAGGTCCGGCCAGATTACGTGATTTGGAGGGTCGAATAGCCGTTTCCGTCAGTTTAGGGGTTTGACCGCGCCGATTGACCGGACGGATCGAGCCCTTATCTTTGTCAGATGGAGCTGAATTTTTTCCCACCCACGTAATTTGTTATGCTGGTCATATCTGACGGTCGGTTTTCAGTTCCTCTTCTCCGATCACCAAAATCACGATATTCTGAATTTTAAGATAGAACTCTTGGCCGACGATTTTCTTTATCTTGGGCGACGAGATTTATAGTGAAGAACATCGTCGCCCAAGTAGAGTATAGTTAGGCGACGACTTGAAAAAATCGTCGCCCAAGATTATCTTGGCCGACGATTTTCAAAAAACAGGGCGACGATTTTTCAAGAATCGTCGCCCAAGAACTCTAATATAAAAGGCAAAAATTCTGAACCCTAACCATTCGCGCTGCAAAAACACAAATCCAAGCCGCCCTCTCTCTCTCTCTCTCTCTCCGAAAATCCACCGAAGCCCTCTCTCTCTCCCTCTCTCCGACCCCGACCCCGCAACCCGACGCCGACCCCGACCCCAACCCCGACCCACGGTTTAAGGTATAACCCTAAAACCCTAAATTGGTTATGTTGATGAAAATTTTAATTGTTGTTGTTATTGTTTGAAATTGTTGAAATTGTTTGAAATTGTTGAAATTGTTTGAAATTGTGAAATTGTTTGAAATTATTGTTTGAAATTGTTTGAAATTGTGAAATTGTTTGAAATTATTTGAAATTGTTGGTGAAATTATTGTTGTGTTGTGAAATTGTTGGTGAAATTATTGTTGTTGTTGTTGTAATTTAGGAAATTAATGGTAAATTAGGGTAAATTTGTGTAAATTATGGTAGGATTTTAGGGTAAATTATGGTAAATTGTGATGTAAATGATAATTGTAAAATATTAGGGTTTACGGTTTAGGGTTTAGGGTTTAGGATTTGTGGAAATAATTTGTAAATATATTGTAAATTATGGTAGGATTTTAGGGTAAATTATGGTAAATTGTGATGTAAATGATAATTGTAAAATATTAGGGCTTAGAGTTTAGGGTTTAGGGTTTAGGATTTGTGGAAATAATTTGTAAATATATTGTAAATTATGGTTGGATTTTAGGGTAAATTATGGTAAATTGTGATGTAAATGATAATTGTAAAATATTAGGGTTTACGGTTTAGGGTTTAGGGTTTAGGATTTGTGGAAATAATTTGTAAATATATTGTAAATGATTAAATAATTTTTGATTAAATAATTAAATAATATAAATTATAATTGTAAATATATTATGGAAATTTTGTAAAAAATAATGGATTATTTTTTAGTAAGTATGTAAATATTCGTAAATTAATTTTTGTGATGTAATAATTGCGAATTAATGTAAATAATTTGTTATGTGAATTAAAAAAATAATAAATCCTATAATAACTATTAATTTTTATTTGTGTTATTATTGTTGATAAATTTTTCGAAATTTATGGTTATTTTTTGTTAAATTAATTATAAGACGATAAAATATTTTTAATAAATTTATGGTTATTTTAAACAGGATGGGCATGAGGAGAACTTCTGGACAACGTTCGGGTGCGAGGAGCCAATATTCCTCGGACGGTACCTCAAACAACCCGTCGGAATCACCGTCGATCGGGTTTCCGTGGCAGCTGACGGCCCGACATGCGGCGCTTAGGGGTGGCGAGAGCGGCTCGCGTTCTGCTGGGCAGTCGGGTCCCGCAGCGACGGCCCCTCGTCATCCAGAGATACTTCCCCGGTCGCGATCTAACACCGCCCCCACACAGTCGTCCCCGACCGACGGTGATGGCGGGTCATCCGGGGTCCCTACGGTGCCGTCCGGCCTCTTCCTTCCTCCGACGATACCGGCGATACCTCGCGTCGATGAGGAGGGTCGACCGATTCGGGAGCAGCTCCCGCATGTGGCAACGCACGAGGCCTATATCTACCGGGAGTTTCCCACGCCTCTTCATCCCGTGAGGGTCTCCGAGCAGGCGGACGGAGACGAATCCGTCGGCTCAGCCTCATCCTCAGGTAATTTATTATTACTGTTTTGTTGATTTTAAAATTTTTTTTTTGTAAAAATGTATTATTAATATTAAATTTGATTCACAATGTCACAGTTGCCGGAACGAGAAGGCGGAACAGGAGAGGCACCGTCAGCAACAAGGGACTCGATAGGGCGGTCGAGTCCGCTGGACGGATCACCATCCCGTTTTCCAATGGGAAACCGGTGGACGCCGTGTTGGGAAACCGGTACACGCGCGCCGCGGGAGGCACCATCCGCTCCAGACTCCCTATGTTGTGGGGAGTCTGGAGCCAGGTTCCTGATGGAGTGAAGGAGATGCTCCATCAGTCGATGTCGGTGAGTTTACTCGATCAATTACTATTTTTTTAACTAATAAATTATTTAATTATCGAAAAAAATACTAACAAGTGGTAATGCAGCAATGGTTTGTGGTTCCCGAGGAGGGACGTGACTGGGCGGACAAGGTCCATAGGGAGAGGTACCTCTATTTAATAATTTATTAAATTTTATTTTTTTAATAATATATTTAATATTTTTTTTGTATATGTAGGTTCAAAGAGTGGAAGCACGACCTCCGGTTACACTGGAAGCAGTGCAGGAGCGACCGTTCGGGTACCCCGAAGGAGTTCGAGTATCGGGAGTACGAGTGGCGGTGGCTTCTTGTCACGCAGTTCAACGACCCTCACAAACAGGTAATTCGTAAACAAATTTGAATATTTAATTAGTGAATTAATTATAATTGTATGTTTTTAAATATTTACTAACGATAATTTTTTTTTGAAGCACCTCGCCCGGGTGAACGCTGAGAACCGGCAACAGAACACAACCAACCATCGTGCCGGTTCGAGGCCGTTTTCGGCCATCATGGACGACGTGCGGCGAGAGCGGCCAGAGGAGAACCCCTATGTGGGGACCTTTCAGAGGGCATATCCTCATTCTGAGGAGGATCTTGTAAGTTCCTTATATTTTCTAATTTTTAATTTTAATTACATTTTATTAAATGTATATTAATATATTTTTTTAATATATCCAATTAGGCGAGGGTGAGGGAGGCGGAGCAAGAGGTCATGAGAGGCATGGTGAACGACACATGGCCGGGCACGGCAGAGGATGACATGTCAGAGGCCATGTCCAGGATCGACACTTCAGATCCTACCGTTGGGGCGAGGATTATGGCCACTGCCTTCGCGCAGCGTTCCAACAGCTACTACTGCCGGGGTATGGGAGGCGCTGGAAAGGGGATCCTGAAGACGACGCCAGGATTTCAGCGCAAGGGAGCCGCCGGAGCCTCAAGCAGCAACAGTCGGCTACATGATCAGTTCGAATGTCTACAGTCTGAGCTGGAAGCCCAAAGAGCGAGGGAGATGGCGGTGGCTGCGCATATGGAGCGGGTGAATGAAGTCACCAATGCCAACCAGGCGGCTATGGGACAGTGGATGACTGCCTGCATCGCTGCACATGCGGCCGGACGTGATATTCCGCCCATGCCTACGCCTATACCATTACCTCAGTGGCCCCAGCCTCCTCAGCCTGACCAGCCGCCGCCTCAGGACCCTCCGAATAGGAATGATGAGTTAGATTTCAAGATATTCCGTAGGCAGATGGACTGAATTTTTGTAATAAATTATTTATAAATTTATAAATTTGTGTTATTTTTAATTAAATTTTAGTACTAGAAAAATTTAAAGAAATGCCGAAAAAAAAATTCCAGCAAAAATTAAAAAAATATTATTTATATATTTAAAAAAATTATTTAAATATTTTTTAAAAAAATTTAAATATATCTTAGGCGACGAAATTGCTAAATCGTCGGGCAAGGACTTACCATATAAGACGACGAAAAAAAATTATCGTCGCCCAAGTTCTTGGCCGACGCACTTCTGGCGACGACGTCTTGGCCGACGAAAAAAATTTCGTCGCCCCAGGTTATAACATCTTAAGCGACGAAAAAATTTTTCGTCGGCCAATGTGTTAAATCTTGGGCGTCGAATATTTTTGGGCGACGAGAAGTAGATTTTAGGCGACAAAATTAGTATCGTCGCCTAAGAATTACTCTTAGGCGACGACGGAATGAATTTTCGTCGCCCAAGTTCTTGGCCGACGCACTTCTGGCGACGACGTGTCGTCGCCTAAGTACTTAGGCGACGAAATTTTGTAACAGGGCGACGATTTTTTTTCGTCGCCCAAGTTGAAATTTCTGGTAGTGTGATAAATTCGTTGTTAATGTTGTAAATTTCTAACTGTATTCACAATTTGTATATTAACAATTAATCCCAGATTCATCGTATGCATGCACAACAACATAATACATAAGGAGAGCAGGAGACATTGATCATAATTATGCATAGACTAGTACATAGTCAAATGGTGAGTGTTTCCTCCGTATTTGGATCGAAGCGATGATGGGACTTGGGACCTCACCAGTATTAATCAGTTGTAAATGTTGAGAAACCAAAACAATTCTCCATGAAATCTGTCTGGAAATCAAGGTTGGATTTTCCCGATCGAACTACGATCTTCATGCATGCTCTGGTATCTGATCTATTCTTCATGTTGACGTTTCACCACTTACAGGACCATATATCCCAAATATAATACATGCATGGCCTCCCACGTTTTGCTTCTCATCCACACTTCCAGGCCGGATTAAAATTCAGTGTTAAATTGCCATAATTTTATGGTTGGCTGCTTGAATTCCAAGATATCTGAAAAGATAGAAGTAGACAAGATGCATGATCCAGACTTTTCTGATAACAAGGTCAGGATATTTGATTCCATAGTATTTGTACATTTTCGATACACATCGACCACTTAATGATTAAACTGTATGACTCCAATATGGAGGATACGAAATTTCCACGGTCAGAAGAATTTATCAATATTTGTCTTGGTTTGTTTTGTTTTTCTTCTATGGCTGAGCAGAAGTAGAATCGAAGGGAGCCAATAACCTCTGTTCGCCTCAAAATTTTCAAGTAGCTTCACTTTTTTTCTTCTATTCATTTTTCGTTTATACATTTAGATAAACTTTCAAAGTGATCATTGTTTATGCGCCACCTGATTATAATGAAAACTCGTGATTAAACGAATTAATTTATTGCTTTGGAGAAGTGTCATGTGTGTTTTGTTTTGATTAACTTAGTTAGGATTGTGAACGTGGCTTGTGTGCTCAAATTTTTTGTTGGAGAGAACATGTCTCACATCAGAACAGTGATAAACAAATACAATTTAAAAGTGTGTGAATCATACTTAATTATATAATATTTATGATTAAAAACCAACACATTATAGATGATCAAGTTTAAACATTATCGATAAAATGGTAAACCACATACCACATTTATCGATGTTTAACAATTTTCATCCTACTAAAGCTAGAAAGAACTAATTCATATGAACCTACTAATTGGATCATAGCAACGTTTTCTTGATGGCCCCGATTAATTGGTATGCTATTACATAACCAATTGATCAAACGTTTGACACATAACCTTGTATGAAAATATTTTTGCAGAGATTAATTAACTTAATTGGAAATCATTTTCAATAGCTGGTACACTCATGATCTAGGCAACTCAGGGATGAAAGGTACAGTGAAATATAATTAAGGAATACTATTTTTATCTATTGTCTTCTGTTTCTTCTGTCTATACATACACTTACACTTGGTAAAACGATTCATAACTAATCAAAGAAATTACAGATGGTAAACAAGAGTATATTTTGTCAGCCGCTAATGTAGAGGTTCTACATGATCTCACCGTGACTATTGTGATAGCAATATAGGCTAAGAATAAAGGGAATGACAAGCGACCAATAAACCTTAACTAAAACACAAAAACGATCTTAGTTGTCTGCAATTTTCTTCACATTGCTACTGTTATGATCATCACCGAGAGCAAATCAAGGGCCAAAAGGTTAACTGACAATCGTTAACCAAAAGCTTCAAGTTCGACCCTCTTATAATCTATTTGATCTCTTTCAGCCTTTTAACTTCAAAATTGAAACAAACAAGAATATGTACATACTACCGACAAAGAAGGTTCTTTCCTATGCTTATTATATATAGATTCAACAAATTAATCACTTTCTCTAGCGACAACCGCAATAGCAAAATTTGAAAAGGAAGGAAAAAGATATGGGGTAACAAACCCTATAAATGCCGGTTAGTAAATAAGTGGTTGCTCTGTCATTTATCAGCACAAAACGATGATGATTAGGCTCGAGGAATTCAGTGAAAGCTTCAACATGATTAGTATTATGACTTCCAGAAGTACTCTCAAGCCCTAACTAATTAATTCAAAAGTTACATGCGTGTACGAGGAAAATTGTGATGTCCAACATTAGAAACTATAAATTTACAATTCCAAATGACTTTTTTAGAATTAACACAAGCAAAATCTGCTAAAAGGTACTAAGCAGATGACTTGATGACTCGTATTTTAGACTTGTATATTGTCTTCTTATTCATGTTGCCTTGTCGGATTTTGCCTGTAAAAATCTGTGAACCGAGTTGTCCGCTTATTTAATCCGAAGTAATCAGATTCTTCTTAGTTCCATAACGTACCTTTGTAATCTCCATTTTTCTTAATGAAGTAGTAGATCAAAGGAAAAAAGTGTCTCTTAATATGAGAATTTTCTAGAGTACCTACTTGTTTATGATATCTACATTTACCGATGTGACAACAAATTTGTTGTTATTTTGGTAAAGATAGTCATTATTTAGGTAATTTTTGTTCTATTAGAGGTAATTACTCAACTTAAGACAATTTATAAGTTTATGAACAACTTGTTGCCGTTGTAGTAACTTGGTTTAATTATTACATGTAAATGTGTAAAACAAATGTAGTAATTTTGTTGTTAATGTTGTAAAATTTACTTATTTAATTTAACTTGTCATTTTTGTTCTGTTAGTGGTAAAATGTGTTAACTAAATGCTAGGTTTATGACAATCAAGTCGCAAGGGCATTTACATCATTATATATTCTAAGCCTTATATGTGTTGTTGTAACATCATTCTCTCACAATCAAGACAGACAAAATGTAGCCTCAAAAATAAACCTTGATTCCTATCAAAATGATTGTACGGTATACATCTAAGTACCGTAAACAACCCTTTAATATGGTTGTACGTAATAACTAATTCTCAAGCTTCAAGGCTTCTAATTTTGACATGCGGACTACTATATCTCACAATTATATTATAGAATCGATTATTGTAACTTAATTTTATAATTTCTTCAATAATCATGCTTGTACTTGACCCAAAAAAACAATTTATCTAAGTCTAATTAAATAGGATATATACCTAGCTTATAGTCATCTGATCGAACAAATGGCAGGTCATTTTGTCGAAAACTCTGTAGTTGTGTTGCGTATAGTCGTATACAATTTAAATTTAAATTAACATTATACGTATTGCAACATAGCAGAGATTGCATATAATTAAGTAAATTAACACACCAAGTGAGTGCTGGGGATTTCTGCGCCTATCTGGTTATGTAATGTGATATTGTAGGTGAGGTGGTCTCTCTCTCTCTCTCTCTCAAAAAGAGAAGCCGACCGGTTTCCAGGGTTTAGCCCTCCGGCATTATAATGGCTTTCTTTCACAAAGTACAATGGCTTTCTTTCTCGATCGAGAATTAATGCCAGTGTCATTTCCCATTGTCACATTTTTCTTTCGCCGATTTCTTAATCTAACGGATCATGAAAGAGCAATCCCTACGTGCCCCACTATCTGTTTTCCTGTCGCGGTGGTTGCACCATGAGAGAGAGCGAGAGAGAGAGAGAGATGGTCCATGGTTGTTTGAGAGGTGCTTGTCAATGGAGATTTTAATTAAGGTCGAGTGTCTCTGTGGATGTGAGCTTCCCCTCTTACACTTGTAGGTTGCATTTCTAACGGGCCGGGTGGGGGGCCCTTTGTTGACACCCACATTCATGCATGGACCCCGCATGCATAGTCCTTCTACGTCGATCATTTTGTAATGTAATGTAATATTGTACGTGAGGTGGGTTGTCTTCTCGGAGTAGCATAGTGAAACAATCCCCGTACTAAACAAAAGATTAGTATCCCATGTGTCCCATGAGAACCATTCTCTTCTTTCATGTATATTTGGTTTTTCTCTCGCATCAAACTCATATATATATATATATATATATATATATATATATATATATATATATATATAGTCGTCTCCTACATACTCCTTTTGCGTACAACAACTTGCTCATGAGCTCCTTCTCTCTCTAGCTCTCTCTCTCTCTCTCTCTCCCTCTCTGAGCTCAGAGCTTCAGACCTTTTCCATCTCAATTGTGTGGAGGGACAAATTACCTTTTCTGATTACAGTTCAAAATGACTGAAAACGTGAGCATATCTGTGAATGGGCAATCTCAAGTCCCTCCTGGTTTCAGATTTCATCCAACTGAAGAGGAGCTGTTGCAGTACTACTTAAGGAAGAAGGTCTCCAATCAAAGGATTGATCTGGATGTCATCCGCGATGTCGATCTCAATAAGCTTGAGCCGTGGGATATACAAGGTACGTACATAAGTAAGACTACTAAAAGATTTGATGTTGGTTTTCAAATGTATCAGTATGAATTAACTCAAGTTTTGATGTTGGTTTTTGCAGAGAAGTGTAAGATAGGAACGACGCCGCAAAATGATTGGTATTTCTTCAGCCACAAGGACAAGAAATACCCTACCGGAACTCGCACAAACCGTGCAACGGCTGCCGGATTCTGGAAGGCCACCGGCCGTGACAAGGTCATAAGCAGCAACTGCAGGCGGATCGGTATGAGGAAGACTCTTGTGTTCTACAAAGGCCGAGCTCCCCACGGCCAGAAGTCTGATTGGATCATGCACGAGTATAGACTCGACGACAACAACAGATGCATAACTACTAGTGTAAGTCATCTCATTCAAAACTAGAGGTCCATTCTTCAGGCCATGTTTAAGTGCAGACTTTGCTGACATCGTGTCTACAGAACTTTGGAGTTTACACTCGAACATTTTGAGTCTATATATAGACATATTGATCTATCGTTCCTGAACAATTTTCTTTTTTCTTTTTCCTTATAATTAGGTCTCGATCACTGTCGTGGGAGAGGCAGCAGAGGAGGGATGGGTGGTTTGCAGAATCTTCAAGAAGAAAAATCTACACAAAAGCTTGAGTAGCCCAATTCTGAGTTCTACTATTTCTTCATCTATCACGGCAGAACTTCCAAGAAGTTCAAGCCAAATGTTTGATGATGATGATCACGAGGGAGCTTTTGAGGAGATGCTTCAGTACATAGGAACAAAGACCTGCAAGGAAGAGATTACTGATCATCATCTTCATCCCATTAACACAGGTATCAGTAGTAATCACATCAATGGCTACTATGATCATCATAATGATAGGTTCCTGAAACTTCCAAGTCTCGAGAGCCCAAACTCCACCAGTAGCCAGAACTATTACCAGCCTATTATCAATAACCATGAAGACAGGGTCATAGATCAGAATGAAGGCACAGTTATGAACCAGCATCGGCTTTACCAGCACGTCGACGACTCGGCCAGCCTCACCAACTGGGCAGCGCTTGATCGTTTGGTGGCTTCACAACTCAATGGCGGCCAGGAAACTGGGTCGTCTAGGCAATTTGCTTGCTTAATTGAACCCACCCTTAATGCATTTTGCACTAGTACCACTGATAACGAACTCCAATTACCAAGTACACTACGATCCTCAACTTCATTAAATTCATCCAGCAAATCATACCATGACACCCAACAGGACTACTACACCAACGAAATCGACTTGTGGAGTACTTTTGCTGCTGCAAAACTGCAATCATCATCACCTTTGTCATCCTCCGACGAATTATACCACGTGTCGAATGCTCATATATAACAGAATGACCCATTATACAATAATATAAGGAATATTATCTATCTATTATTACCCCTTGAATCCAAAGTCAGAAGAGTATAATTACAGCGCACTGTTAATAAGAATGTGAGATATACTATTACAAGAATGCTGATTTATGTAAGATAAATATGTTTCAATGGAAAATGGTCTGTTATTCAAATTCTTCCGGCCTGTGATATATTGTTAGTGGTACAGAGCGATCATGATTATCTCTTTCCCAACTTCAATTAAAGTTGTTCTAACTTTTCTATCTTCTAAGATGATCAAGTAGGTGCTTAAATGGTCCATAGATATACACAATCATCATCACCATATGTTATCTTTGGTTCACGTGGCTTGTCGGTTTGTTTGAACTTTGAAGGATCTAGGTGCCGAGTCCATGGCTCAACCAAATCTCAGCACTATAAACTGATCATTGTGATCGATCAAGATTCAAGGGAACGTTTCTGGTCTTATAAAACCAGCAAACCCAGATAAAGATCGATAGCTAGAGAGAGCAAGTTTTCCCTACTCTTTACGAAGTCAACTTATTAATCGAGTCGTGGATGTCGAAACGCAAGCTTTACGACCGATCGACTGGCGGAAAAGTAGCTAGGTTTCATTTCATAGTCTAGTTTCTATGAACAAAAGTATATATGTCCCTATAGAGGTTCTAAATCTTTTAGTTATTTTCTTGATGCTGATCAATCTATGCACGTCTCGATCAACAGACTATAAATCTAAAACGTTTAACCTAAAAAGATTATCGGAAAAACGAATCCTGGATGCTAACAGAGCTTCATATTTTAAGCCTTCTTATTTTTGAGTAACCGTAGCGATATACATGTATAAACCTTCATGCAATCATCCACACATATGGAACAGTGGGGGACAATATGTGATTTGGGCGACAACCAAAATTAGAGTCGAAAGGTAGACATGAATAAATAAGGGAGAGGACGACGTCTAAAAAACTCAGGTGGTTGTCAAGGCAAACATGAAGCGGGATTCTAGGCCATGCCACCAACCATTGGTGGGTACGTATATATGAGCGGGAACGTCCTTATTATATATGTACCTGATAACGACCTTCCATTACAAACCCTAATTTCTGGTGGCTAATAGTTTTTTCTTTTTCCTATTTCTCGAGTGCCTTTTGTTTTCTTGGTGTGGAGCTATATTTCATAAGTATACCACGCTTCTCAAAACCCTTTCCCACGTACCCTGATCGTTTCTCTTTTCTTTATATAGTAATTCTCTTATTGTTCTTTACAAATAAAAGAGTTCAGTTTAACTAGAGGGTTCATAATTTTCGTTAATGCATAACTCTGGACAAAAATAAAGACTATAGGCATATCAAGCATAGTTGCATATAACCCAACAATATGCCTCTCCTGCTATTTGCCAATGCACCATGGTTCGAATTAATTCTCTTCGTATTAGCCAGACATTAACAATAATTAGTCTAGCTATCGTGAGTTAAATTCATAATATATATATATATATATATATTTTAATATATTTTAATATAATTTACTGACAAAGATTATCTGATATCAGTTCCTCTATACGTAACAGTCTGTTGGGTGACAAAGCACTCACTCTACCCCAAAGAGGACTGCTATAACCGGAAACCCACCGTCCGTCCTTATTAAATTTTTTATTTATAATAAAAAGAAATTACTGAGAACTTATGAATGATAGAATTACGACACTAAATCACTCATATAACTTTTTAGAGCTTGATAAAATATTATAGTTTCGTTATGGAAATTTGATATTCCATTATTTTATATTTTATTAATTCTAACACTTGACTGACTTCAACAAGGCATACCTTGAGTACGTACCAATAACCATGCATTCATCCTTCTAAAACAGCAAATTAAACACCCATATTTTATAGCTAGGTTTTGTTTTGAATTACTTCTATAATTTGTCTTGATATTATGCAAGCTTTAATCTTGTCTAGAAAATTAGGTCTTCGTAGGTTTCCATGTATATATGCATTATATCTCAGAAAATCAGGCTGACCTTACATGGTCCTTAACCAAAACCACCGATGCCTCATCCCCTCATCGTTTGGACATAAACGTAGAAACACAGAAAATCGACTTGACCAGCTAGACATAGGATCGGATTTAGCTATTTCGATCAATTGACCTGCAGTTGTATTCGATTGCATGCAGTTGTGTCCTGAACAAATACTTAAGTATCCTGCGTCTCATATATTAATTAGACCCTCAATGTATGCAAAACACAAGTAGAGCTTTCAGCTGTGAATACAGATACATGTATGTTTGTTAAGACGTAAACTAATTATCCTGTATCTACTCGTATCTCAACTGCTACTTAAACTAAACCCTAAGGCTATGAGAGTATGAGGTTCCCTTGTCTCTTCTGTTGTCCACTTATATCTTGCTTTATGATCCGCAGAGAAACAAAACCTAATGGAGGGGCACCCCTGTATATTATCATCACCGGCAGCACTTCGGCGCAGACAAGCTAGGACAGAAAGAAAAAGAAAGACAGAAGAACATCAGAGCATGACATATAATCATCATCGATCACTAATTAATCACATATCTATGTGTTATATGCATGCGTATGTACGTACAACATATACAGAATCTGCATCGATCACTATCTTACTAACTTTCCTAAACAAACGCTATTATTTGTTCCTTGTTCTGTGGGATGTTACTCTTTAGTGAAACATAATAATCTCATGATCAGAGGTATAACTATTAGAGGACCTAATTAATCGAATTGAAATTAAACTGTGATGCAGTACTGCTCTTTCGATTCATACACAGACGTACGTTGTTGATCAAACTTATTCTGAAAATGAATTTGCTTCTGCAAGATTAACATAGTTCTTCACAGAATTCCCATTATTGATTGGGTGAACTGATTGCAATCCTCTTGCTCCCAAATCCCAATCAAACACAGCTTTTTCCTGTTCTTGTTTACATTCTCTTTTCGCATAAAAACGTTTACATACAGTACTAGTAATCAAACAAACAATTAACATTTTCTTAAGAAAATCCTCTGAAGTCATATTCAGAAACTCCTTTAAAGATTCGTCTAGCATATAAAATGTAAATTCACTTCGATCATCGATCACTAGCTTTCCAGCAATCACAGCTAGAACACGAAAAGATTCCTGGGAGCAAAAAGGACAACCAAATGTCATTTGGTAATTAAACTAATTCATTCTTCATGTTTATCTTGTCTTTGAGTGACTTGCAATCTTGCATGGTGGGGAACGCATTTCCCCATCATCTTTTTCATGAAATAATGCAACAAAACGCTTACAGACCTTTTTATCAACGACGTCTAATCCGCAGGACAATCCATAGTTCCATACACATACCGACTAATAGTTATATTTTCAGACCAAAATTAAATCTAACAGTATGTTATATTTGCCAATCAAGTTTCTTCATCAAAAATGCATGTATTACTTCCTTTTCAGTCAATTAAAGTAGCTTGCATGCATTTCAAACTAATTATTGTCTAACAGAAAATTTTATAATTAATTAGTTTTGGATATATATATTTTTGTAACCTATATCAAACATGTAGTCCTTTCAGACAATATATATATATATATATATATATATATATATATATATCAAACATGTAAAAGATCAAAAGCAAAGAACAAATGACAAATCTGCGTACATCGCCTCAATGAAAATGTGCATTTTGGTTTACAGAGAAAAGATGACATGATTTAGAGATACAAGCACTACGTACAATAAAAGAAAATTCTAACATATATGATTCCAAATCCTTATTGATGTTTTCTAGCTTTCCATATGGTTAAAGGTGAATAGTAAGATTTGCTTAAAAACAAGACTAATCGATGGCTCAATATACACAGGAAATGCGTACAAGACTTGAGTGTAACTGACCGGAAAAACCAACCAAATCTAACTGCGTTGAGGGATTCGCCGACAAGCCCCACCAAATAACAACTGGCTTGGCAAGATAGTTATATAGTGTGCGCCATCATGTTCTCCAGGTATAAAATGGTTGTTGGATTGGACTTTGTTTTTTTTTTTTTTCGTCGATCTTAACCATGATTATCCCAAGTTTATCATGAATTCATTATGAATAATGGGACACTAATTATCAGGTACTAGTCATATATGGTAGGTGTCAGTGGGGTAATAATGCAGGTAGGGTGTTACGTCTATATCGGTCTGAGATAGCTAGGAGAGCACATAAAAGAGTGCTAATTTGCAGAAGATGAATGATCAATAATATTTTTGAGGGGGTCAGCTCTAAAAAGCCTGATCTTTTTTCCTTTTTTGTCTAAAAAACAAGGCCGGCCAGAGATAGATGGAGAATCAAATGTCAAATGACATGAGTGGATATCGAGTTGATGGCAATTTTTTAAGGTGGGGAGGAAATCAAGCTGATAATGCCATTCTAATAAGCTTCTCTGTTGGTCGAATTCTAATAAGTTCATTTCTTATTTCTTAGATCGAGCTATCGATCAGCCTTGTGTTTAATCAAGTGTATTTTGGAGACATGTTCTCCGTATCACTAAAAACTCCAAGGGCACAAGAAAACATGAGGTTTTTTCAACTTTATGAACTGAATTAGTGTTGATGAAGAATTTAATTAGCTATATATATAGTTATCACATCACTAATGACATCAAAAGTGAGAAGACGACTCTTTTAGTTTCACAATCATTTTCAACATGCAATTCAGACTCCGCAACGAGAAATGTTTCTACACTCAGCGCGGGAGGAGTATGTGGTTATGCTTTGTGGTCCTCCGTTCTTATAATAAATTGTCACATGATTATTTTGACACGTTAAAATAAAAACAAACGTAAACCCTAACACAATAACATTTCTTTGTTAGAAACACATAAGTAAGAAAAAAAATTGCAAACCCATGTGCAATTGTGCAGAGGTTAAAGGTTGATAGAACCCAGATCTACAGAGGTTAAAAGGTTAATAGATATCCAGATGATAATTAATCTCAAACTTTATAGATGCCTAAGGGTTGATAGATTCTCATAACTGTGATCCTTCTTTCTTTTCTTTTCCTCATCTTCATAACTTCTTATTCTTTGATTTTGATATGAATCAAGGAACAAGAAATTGATTTGATATGTGTATGATCAATTATCCCCAATTGGTTTACATATATATTTATGAATATATGAATCAAATTATACACAACTCACATCTGTCCTTATGGCTTAATCAATTGGTTCTATAACCAAAACAATAAAGTCCTTTCATCTATCCTTACTGTTGGAAACCCATAAGTGGGTGGTGGAGTTTCCATTCAGATTTCAAAAGGAAGAACGCAACCCAGATGATGAGATTTCTTGATATTGAGCTTGTGATTTATTGTCACCTTTTTTTATTTTGACAAATTGAATAGCAATTGGATTGAAGAAGCGTAACCCGCAAATGTTGTAAACCATTTTAATTTAAAGCAAACCAATTGCTGCAAAATTTATTTTCTATTGATCATTGATGAAATAATGAATACATAATTACATATTGATATATAACGGCAACCTTAACGGCAGTCTTAATGTTTACTTGAATTTCTTTTTTATATTTTTAAAAACAACATTTACTTGATTTTTTAAGTGTAATTAAATGACTAGCTTGTCAAAATAGCCACGTGGCAATTTATTAAAGGAGCGAAGGACCACTAGGCATAGCCACGTGGTTCTCCAGGAGCGTAGAAAAATTTCCCCTGATGAACCTCATCGAACAATAGAAATCAGATTTTATGCCAAAAAAAAAATCATCTGTGAAATTTACACTCTTGAGATGAGATAATAAGCATGGCATGTCATAGTCTGGTTAGAGGTGGAAAGATCGAATAAGCATGGCAGGATTCATTTGTCTGGGTTTTTAACACATCAAAATTCTGTCTTATACTTGTGTTCGTTTGCAGAACAGGATATCAGAATACAAACAAATGTGAAGCGCAAAACTGACAGATGCATATAAAGAATGTTTGGTGCTTGTTTAGCAGATTATGATAAGTGTATCCAACTCTTGATTCTTAGTGTTTGGCTTAAACTCTGAAGAGGATCACAAGCTGTCATGCAAATAATAGTTTGGTGCTTAACTTGTTTAGCTGCTGAGTGATAATGTTCTATTCTCTAGGTTCTACTTGTTTGGGTCAGAACAATTAGACGGGTTCTTACCAAGGCAAGGCCCATGGACAAAAGGAAGCTTTGGGCCTGTGGCCCTGTAATGTATAAAATACTCATTTGGGTAATGCATTCAAAATCACATTAAAGATTATGATTGGAGTGAGTTTTGAGAATGGTTGTGGGACTTGAAATGACTATTGTTGCACTTAATTAAGGTAGCTTTTAGGAACAGTTTTGATTTTTGAACAAATAAAAAAAGATATAGGTAATACTAGAGTTACTCTTTAGAGTTGGATTTTAGTATGAAGTATTGTAGAGCCTTGTTTTATTTGTCTTTTTTTTTTCCTTTTCAATTTTGCTCTAAAATTACAAATCGTAGCTCGTTGAAGATATTCTCACTATTTATGTTGTTGCTTACTTGCTTTGCATTAGTTGTTTTGTTTTTTAACACTACCTTATTTTTCTAAATTAACTTAGGATTAATTATTATTTGTTTCATTGATGTAAAAGCAGAATAATGTTGCTTTACCTGCAAGCAATCTAATTCACTCGCCTTCCTGCTCATGCTATTCAGGCTGTTCTTGATGACCTTGCTGGTGTTACTAGAGCAAGAAGGACCGGCTGCTACTCCAGCCTCTAGCTTGTAGTTTTGCTGTTTTGTTTTTTCCTCTTTGTTTGGGCCTTTTAGGTCCCTTCTGTAACCAAAAAAAAATCTAATTCACTCGCCTAGTTATCCAAAATTTCGTCTTCTTTATAATTATCATGACGTGTAGTCAAGGCTATTAGAGGAATACAAATTTTGGTTAGTGAAGATCACCAAGAAAATTGATTGTGTTCGATCTGGTCATAATGCTAGCTTCTGCAAAACTCATAATGAGTCTATTGTCCAAACAAATTTCGACCAAAAAACTCATCACTGATCGATTGCAGTAGTGATTGGAATTCCTTGCTTCAAAATTTACATTGTTACGTACCTCTGGTACAAAACCAGCTATATGCAAATGAGTCCAACATGATTAGATCGACAGGTTCACTTTCCTAACAGATGAAAACAACCACAAAAACCTGCAGGTTAACCATGGAAGCTAGGACTACATAAAAGAAATAAGGAAATGAAAATGGAGTAGATGTTGGATAAAATGAGGGCCCTCTATACCAATAACACCAACTTGTCCAGAAGTCCAGAATCAACAAACGAATCTGACATGAGCAATAATATATTCCAGGTCCTATTGGGTTACAGCATCTATATCTCTAAATGTGGAAAAAAAAAGCTCAGGAACATTTATCATCTTGTGCATTGCGTATTATGAGTTTTCTGTGTGTTTAATTATCTTCCTCTCTGTCAATAATTATTTTCTGAATTGAAGCACATGCAGTACAGCATTTACATCAGAAATATTTGGTTTCTGGAATAAGATCACCAAGTTAAAAACAAAATTCTTCATAGCCAGGGGAGACTGGACTCTGAAACTTTGACTATCCTTGACCCTTGAAGATCCACCATGTGAGGTCATGGAGGTCTCTAAAGCCGAACCAGCCAAAACCCAGTACACCTATATATAACCGAAAGTCGACTCAAGAGACTAGGAAACAATATATGTCAAAGATATGAATGAACCACAGGACCACTAGAGTCAATTTGCTGAGTGATACTGCAGAATACATTATGTGTTCTGTGATGTTAGTTAGCTAGTAAAATTAAGACGGTTAAACTTGGGTCCTAAAATGATTTTAGAATTTCAAACTTGTATTTTTAATTTTGAGTTACTGTACTTGGATAGATCAATTTCGTACAGTTTAAGTTTCTCATTGATGTAGCATTCTGTTAATTGTTGAAGGAAAAATCTCTGGAGCGCTTAATTTTGTTAAGGTAACTCGAAGTATGTTTCTTTGGCTATGCTGGAATAAAGAACTGCATTTATGAGTTATTTATTTTGTGTCTTGTGTTCAGATTGTGAAACACTTCATTAGCCACGTCGGAAACTAACTGGATTGAGTTTCGGTTTCCCGTTTGGTAGTCTTATCAAACGATGAAAATAATTATGGTCGGTATGTATTCGCAATTACAATTAACTCATAATATGTTCTCCTATAAAAAGTTTTCTATAGTTGTATGTTGTATGTCATGTGCATATTAACACTACGTTTCTAGAGACGTTACTCCCAAATAGTACCGGGTGCTATCTTTAACTTAATCATTGGGATTAAACATACTAAAGTTTCCTCAATATTTGCCCAGCTGTTTCACATCTCCTTGTTCAGGAACATCAAACGCGAACAGAACTTTGTAGTTAACACGTTAGCAGAGATGAGACACTCTTCAGACACCAAGAGTTAGCACTTTTCGCTGCCTCTTTTAGCGATCGGAAAAAAAAAAATTCCTATGATTTAATTTAAGCTTCTCCAATAGCATAGAATAGAAGATAAAAACAATTGAATAAATCTTTGTTAGAGTAAATCGTCCACTTTCACATTGGTGTTTCAATCACTGATGTTTTTTTAGAGATAAATTCACTTTACTACTTTAAACTTTTGGTCTAAAATCAGTCTGATACCTCATTTTTTTTAATCAGTTTCATCCTTAAACTTTCAAAATGACATCAAACTCGACCAAAATGACTAAAATAGTCCTTATTACGGTTTTACTTAATTTTTTTACTCTCTCTCTCTCTCTCTCTCCAAATCCGATCTAGAACCTCCACCACAACCAGCAGCCAAAAACTGGGTTGCCGCCCTCCCACAAACCGAGCTTCAAAATCGAAGTTTAAGGTTCTAGATCAGATCTAAACCCACCTCCAATGGAAACCCACAACACCACCTCCACACGATCAAAAAACTCCCTCTCCTCTCTGCTTCAAACACCGTCACCCAAGAGCTGCATCGTCCTAGAGAAGCTTCGAGGTTGCCTAACGTCGACGTTGCGATCTAACACGGGCCACTGAACCTCGACCTGATGTCAGGGAGGACACCAAACCCTTGTCGCCGCCTTTGAAGAGAGAGAGAGTAAAAAGATTAAGTAAAACCGTAATAAATGTTATTTTAGTCATTTTAGTCGAGATTGATGTCATTTTGAAAGTTTAAGAATGAAACTGATTAAAAAAAATTAAGATATCGAATTGATTTTAAACAAAAAATTCAAAATAATAAACTGAATTATTATTATTATTTGTTACATTCTTACAATCGGAGCATCCGACGAACCGGAATTCAAAGCGTTGTGTCCTTCTTCCAGCTAGCCGGGTACTTAATTTAGATGCAGGGTTAGGACCACCGTGGTCCATCAACGGGATCAACCACATGACGGTGACCTCTAACCAGCTGCTACCACCACGTGATAGCATGAGAGCTTCATGCCCCAGTTGTTCATTTTTAAAAGACAAATCCAGCAAACACACACCCTCTTTATCCAGATTCCAGAAACACAGAAAAAACCCTAAAAAAAGATGCACCCCTGTGATTCGTTCCTGTGCTCCCTCAACGTGCCATCTCAGTCTTCAACCTCGATTTCACTCACCAACACACCCACAAAGTCATTTTTCCCTCAAACTTTGTCACCCTCCTCTAAATAATGAGATTTTAATCCATATGTATATTCACCATCTGACACCACCATTGCTGTCCTTACATGCCCCCAAGAAAGCTCAGCTTTTTTAACCTTACATAAAAAGAAAAAGAATTTCCAATATTTTCTGATGAAAATGAATCTTAGCTAAGTTGAGCTTAAGCTTTGGTCCAGCTGAAAGTCCCGGTCTTTTGCATTGTTTCTCTCTTTCTCACACTTAAATAAAACTCTCCCTTTCAGAGTTAAAGGGAGTGACACTTTCGTACACGCCACGATCAATACGCAACCCATCATGTGTTGTCTTTAACCTCTCTCTGGCACTTTGTGATCTTCCTCAGCTGTAAATGCAGCTGGGTTTTACTGTATTTTCTCTATGGGGAAGAAGGGAGGCGCCTCTTGGTTGACTGCTGTGAAAAGGGCTTTCAGATCTCCTACTAAGGACGATGAAGATCATAAGGTCTAGGTCCTTCAAACCCTATCCATTGTCTTGGTTTGAGTTTTCATCGGCAGATGGTCATATTTTCGTTTTTTTTGGTTTCTGGGTTTCTTGTGCAGAAAAGAGAGAAGCGTCGGTGGATTTTCAGGAAGCCAACGAGTTTAAGTCAAGAAAGTCCAAAGGAGAAAACAGAGAATAATGTATCAGTTGCTACTGCAGAGCAGAGGCATGCTCTTGATGTTGCTGTGGCCACAGCCGAGGCAGCAATGGCGACGGCCCAAGCGGCCGCCGTCGAAGTGGCTCGGCTGACCAGGCCATCTAACGATGCCAGAGAGCAACAACTTCAGTTTGCAGCCATTGTCATCCAGACAGCTTTTAGAGGGTACTTGGTAATAGATCTAAACTTGTTTGTTTGATAAATGTTGAGTAAAGTAAACGGGGAAGTGGGTTTTGATTGTTTTGTGTTTTGGGTTTTTAGGCAAGGAGGGCGCTTCGTGCGCTTAAAGGGCTTGTGAAGCTGCAAGCTTTGGTGAGAGGACACAATGTGAGGAAGCAAGCGAAGATGACTCTTAGATGTATGCAAGCTCTGGTTCGAGTTCAAGCTCGGGTTCTTGATCAGAGGACTAGGCTTTCCCACGAAGGTAGTAGAAAATCGGCTTTTAGTGACACTAATGGCAATAGCGCTTGGGAATCGCGGTATCATCAAGACATTTCAGACCGAAAATCCATTGTGAGTTAGATTGGATTTTATTATTAAGAGGCATTTTAATTTCATGGTTTTGAACAGAACAAGAAAAGTAGGTTCTCAAATTGACAAAGAATGGTTCTTTGTTATGATTAGTTCCAAGATGATAACATTTGGGTGTTGTGTGTGTAGCAGTCTAGAGAGGGAAGTAGTATAGCAGATGATTGGGACGAAAGGCCTCACACTATTGAGGAAGTAAAAGCGATGTTGCAGCATAGGAAAGAAGCTGCAATGAAGCGTGAGAAAGCTTTGTCCCACGCCTTCTCTCAACAGGTTTATTACTCTCTACTGTCTCCTCTGTTTTCGCAAATTTAGTTACATTGCACTAGTTAAGCTAATTAGCCTTGATTTTCTGCGCAATCGGAGAAGATATGGAGAAATGGGAGGAGTCCATCAATGGGGAATGAGGATGAGCTTGAAGAGAAACCCAAATGGCTAGACAGATGGATGGCCCCAAAGCCATGGGAAAGCAGCAGAGCAAGAGCTTCCACTGACCATAGAGACCCCATCAAAACTGTTGAAATTGACACCGCGCAGCCTTATTCAAGTTTATCATCCAATTTCCGAAGATCGAATGCCAACCAATACCACCAACAAAACCAACAGCAAAGACCTAGTTCGCCGCTCCATAGAGATAGATCCCACCAAAACCAACACTTCCACCACTCCCCCATCACACCCTCCCCATCAAAAAGCCGCCCTCCTATCCAAGTTCGCTCTGCGAGTCCTCGATGTGTTAGAGAAGATCGAAGCTCCACTGCGTCTCAAACCCCTAGCCTGAGGTCCAATTATTACTACAATGGCAGTGTTGTGCACCAACATAGCAGGGGCAGCACTAGCACTAGTGGTGGCAACTTTGGTGCTACATTGCCTAATTACATGGCGGCAACTGAATCTGCCAAGGCTCGTATTCGCTCCCAAAGTGCCCCTAGGCAAAGGCCTTCTACACCTGACAGGGAACGAGGAGGAGGAGTTGGATCGGTGAAGAAAAGGCTTTCGTTTCCAGCTGCTGATCCTTATGGTGCTGTTGGAATGGGAGCTTGTGGAGGAGGTTATGTGCATAGCTTAAGGACTCCAAGCTTTAAGAGTGTTGTGAGTGGATCACACTTAGGGTTGGAGCAACAATCTAATTATTCTTCATGTTGTACTGAGAGTCATGGTGGTGAGGTATCTCCTTCTTCTACTAGTGACCTTAGAAGGTGGTTGAGGTGATTAGTTGAGGTGCTTAATGGCTGAAAATTGATGGCTAAGCCAGAAGTGTGAAGTGAACTGTAACTTATCACATTCTTACCTCGATTTGAAATGTGAATAGGATGTTGTAATTTAGTGATCATTGAGTATTTATTTGGATAGAAGTAGTAGAATGATTGAAGGTTTTCTTTGTTCTATTTTACTGATTGGTCTGTAAGTTGAAGCTGCAAATGAGGCTCAAGTTGTGTATTTTTTAACAATCTGTAACTTTATTGCTAATTTCTCTTCCTTTACTCTGAAATGAAATCATATGCCTCATATTTACTCTTCCAAGTCCAACTGTTGCTGTCTCTTTTACATTTCAAGTGTTGCAAACTTTTGATGATGCAATTTTACCATCTCCCAAAAGTTTCAGCTTTATCAGATTATGATTAATTGAAGTCTTTTTCTTCACAAAAATTCATACTGATTGATATATAGTGGCGTTCATGAGTACTTCTTTTGCTTCCTAGTACAGCAGCAGCAAAATCTTTGGCTCTAAAAAGCAACCTAGCTCTTACTTTTGCCTACTGTGTGATATGCCTCTGCAAATTTAGCTCTCAGTTTGATTTTCATTTTTCCTACCGTGTGAATTGTGATATGCTTCTGCAAATATAGCTCTCAACCTAATATTTCTAGTGTTCCATAGAAAATGAAACTTTCAATAGGGGAATGAATAATTGGAAACTGAAACTATCATGATGGCATATATTTCTTATATCCCACTTCAAATTACCAGGATGCATGAGTATAGAATATCAGCTCAATAAGCCTTATACTATGTGTTTCATGAGGAAAGAGATTCATGTCTTGGCAGCAGTTTCATTCCTTTGGGCTTCACCTTATCGACATGATCAGAACTTTCAAACTTGATCATTATTTTTGTTCTCATTTTGTAGAAAAATTTATGTTGTCCTGGCCTTGAAAGAAGCTTGTCCTATTGTTTCGGACGAAGAGAAAATGAGTGTCATACCTCTTTTACACTTGACCAGTACATCATTGAGATTAGGAGGTTTAAGCTCCTGGCAATAAAGAACGTCTGCTATGGACAATGTTTGTGCTACCAATATTGTGTTTTTACTAAATTTAGAATTTTTGAGTCTTTCTTTTATATATCAAAGAGTTTGAGAGACATTTACTACAGAAATCTAATAACATTTAATCAAAAAATTTCTTAACATCAACACAAATTAGTTTGACATGTAACAAGCAAGTTAGTACCTACAACAATCTTAATTAACAATAACATTTTTTATTTTTTTTATTTTCTTAAGATGCAATTGTACAAGTGACGTACAACGGATGAAAAATGCACATTAGCATACCACACATTATGAATATCCAGTGCCTTGTTGCATTGCCACAATGCCACACTAATGAAATTATCAATTACTCCTTGTGCTGAGGCCTAACTAATGTTTCCACTAGAGCTCGCATTTTCCTCTTCGTTCTGGTTTTGATTCAACACATGGATCGCACTCATCACTCATACATGATGAAATATCCAACAATATCCACAAAACTATACACCTTGATCTCACTCCCCACTGTTTATCTTTCATCATGCACTTGAACTATTTCAATTCATTTCTGAGGTACCACTACTTGTATTTTTTTTTTTTTTTTTTTGAGAATGATTTTAAAGGCAAAGCCGAGCAAAGAGCCCAATAAAACAGGCACCAGCAAAATACAAATAGATCAGATAAGACACTTCCACTAAAACCTGTGGAGATAGCAAACGGTAGTGCCTAATAACAGAAAGAAATCATCTAATTCGCTGCATAACTAATCAGTCGCCGGCGGGGGACACGGCAAGCCATCATTGCGCAGTACAGAAACCATGGAAAGAGGTGGCTCTTCAGCCCATCGCAGAGGATCCTCAGTCCGCCTGGCAAGCATAGCTGCATGGTGAGCAGCTTGATTTGTCGATCTTGGTGTCCAGTTCCAAGTACATCGATCAAACATCAGACTTCGTCTTCTTATTGTCTCCAATGCTGGGTAAGTCCTCCAGCTTCTCACAGATGAACTCAAAAGTTCTGAGGTACCACTACTTGTAAAGCAACAGAAACTGTGATTTTAAGTTAAAGAAACCACAGCTAATCCACACACCTGTCACGAGGGAAACAGACACCATGAATAATGGAATCCCTCAGGGATAGATGGATTATATATGTCTACATGAATCATCACCGTACCTTTCAGGTACTTCTGCGCTCTTAAGATTCAAATGGCTTGTAAGCATTCCATAGCTTAAAAGATTTTTATATTTGTTTCTTGCCAAGTATGTAAAACTTTGTTTGCAAGCCATGCCAACAACTCTCTATATATACAAAAGCAGTACTTATAGAAAAAGAAACAGTCCGAAAATGGGTATGTTGGGGCTTGTTATCCGAGCTAACTGTCTATTCTTGCTATCATTTTTGGTGTGCTCTACTCCTCCGGAGGACCACATCAAGTGTTCATCGTCAAACACAAACTGCACCATCACAAACTCCTACGGCATCTTCCCGGATCGAACTGTCTGTAAAGCAACTAGTGTATCATACCCTAGTACGGAAGAAGAACTCATTAGGGTGGTGGCTAACGCAACCAAGAACAAGCAGAGCATGAAAGTGGCGACTCGCTACTCCCACAGCATTCCCAAACTGGTTTGCCCGCGCGGTGAAGACGGGCTGATCATAAGCACCAACAACCTCAACCGTGTGGTGAAGGTCGACGTTGAAGGGATGAAGATGACGGTGGAGAGTGGCGTGACGCTTAGGCAGCTGATCAGTGAGGCTGCCAAGGTTGGCTTGGCGTTGCCTTACGCACCTTATTGGTGGGGGCTAACTGTTGGTGGCTTATTAGGGACTGGTGCACATGGAAGCACACTATGGGGCAAGGGAAGCTCGGTTCATGATTATGTGGTGGGACTTAGGATTGTGAGTCCAGGAGAGCCCGAAGATGGCTATGTCAAGGTGAGAGATGTCGGTGAAGGTGATAAAGATCTTAATGCAGCTAAGGTTTCACTTGGAGTCTTAGGAGTAATATCACAGGTAAGTATTTTTCTAGCTTCTTCACATATTTTGATGTTTTGGCCACTCTATCAGCAACGTACGCACGTTTTGGATTGTTACAGGAATATATTGTATCTATTTGCATTGTACCTCTACATATAACTATGGTGTCATACAAGCTTTGATACATATTTTGAAACAGCAAAAAGAAGGTACCCAAAATTTATTTATTATTACTATTAACAAGTCTAAGTGACAAAACCATTGGCAGGTTACTCTAAATCTACAACCCATGTTCAAGAGGTCCATCACATATTTGAGCAAAAATGATTCTGACTTGGGTGATCAAGTGCTTAAGTTTGGCAAGCAACATGAGTTTGCGGACATACTATGGTATCCTAGCCAGCACAAGGCAATTTACAGAGTAGATGATCGTGTCTCCTCAAACACATCCGGAAATGGTTTATACGATTTCCTTCCTTTTCGAGCAACACCTTCACTTGCACTAGCAGTTTTAAGAACGGCAGGTACGTTTCTTAGTTCATGCAGTTCAAAACTATAGAAATATCAAGAACAATTGTTTTGAGTTTGAGCGAGGTTAGTGAAGATGATTGTTTTGTGAAATAATCCTTCGTTGTTTTTATTTATTCTTGTATCATGATAGAGGAGAACCAAGAATCCAATAGTGATGCTGATGGAAAATGCTCTGGTGCAAAGACGATCACATCAGGGCTTATATCCACTGCTTATGGTTTGACAAACAATGGTATGCGCGTACGAACACATTTGATCATCTTGTGTAGCTCTTCAAAGTACTCATCTTACATATTCTTGCCAACTCATTTGGTTTGGAACTGTAATTCTAATATGCATGCTTTTCCATATATCCAAATTAATGATTTTTTGGATCATTCAATTCGATTAATAGGTAAAATATTTACTGGATATCCTGTTATTGGATATCAGAACCGGCTTCAGGCATCTGGAACTTGCCTTGATAGTCCTGAAGATTCAAGAATCACGGTATGCGCCTGGGACTCAAGGATCAAGGGTGAGTTTTTTCATCAAACAACCTTCAGCATCAGCTTATCCGTGGCCAAAAGCTTCATTCAAGACGTGCAGAAGCTAGTTGAGATTGAACCTAAATCCCTCTGCGGAGTAGAAATCTACAATGGAATCCTAATGCGCTATGTCACAGCATCAACTGCTTACCTTGGCAAACAAGAAGATGCAATTGACTTCGACATCACGTATTACCGAAGCAAGGACCCCATGACGCCTAGGCTCCATGAAGGCATACCTGAAGAAATAGAGCAATTGGCAATGTTCAAGTACGGGGCACTTCCACATTGGGGAAAGAATAGGAACATAGCCTTTGATGGGGTGATGAAAAAATATAAAAAAGGCAAGGAGTTCTTGAGGGTTAAGGACATGTATGACCCGATGGGGCTATTCTCAAGCGAATGGAGTGACCAGATCCTTGGTATTAAGGGTGAGGTGAACTTAGTCAAGGAAGGGTGCGCACTAGAAGGGTTGTGCATTTGCTCACAAGACATTCATTGCGCCCCGAGCAAGGGCTATTTCTGTAGACCTGGCAAAGTGTTTAGCGATGCAAGGATCTGTGCTCCTTAATTTGATAAGATTCGTAAGTAACTATCTACTGTCTAGTCTAGTAATGTAAATAGTGTAGTTTGATTTAGATTCTTTGCTTGAAGACTAGTTGCAGTTTTAGCAGATTGCCTGTGCTAGTATCTGTGGGTATAAATAAACAAGCAGCACAAGAATAAGGCGGTACCTCTGCCAGTTTGATACTTTGATTAATATACATACATGTACGTACTTTGATCTTATATGTTCATAAGGATCGATTTGGCTACAAAAAGAATATTTCTACTCTAATTACCAATGCTAAAGATACTTGATACTAACGAAGAACTCAAAGAATTTGGTGAACTAGACACGGTGAGTTATCGTTTATAAACCTAATGTAAATGAAATGCGTCTACTTTGATCGATAGACTCTACATTTCTCATGGGCAGATGAGAACATTTATGAGGCACAAGAATACTACATCAAGCTAGATAAGGATTATTGAAAGCTAGGCAAGAAAAGTAATAAATTGAGAGAGAATACACTTTGTATTGTTATTGTGTTCTTGCTGTATAAGACTTGCGACTATATATACAAGTAGAAGAGCAGAGTATAATACTACGAGCTACGTGGCACATAGGTTGCTAGTAAGAATGAAACGAAATAGTAACTCTCAACAATTATCACCACATATGTATCGATCTGATCACAAGTGATGAGAAATGTTGAAACAATGTTACAATCACAAACATGATTATAACGGACGGAAACTATTGGGTTCTCATTTCAACACCAGTTCCAAAAAATAGAACATCCACTGGAATGTTGCCACACCAATATTGTCTCCACAATATATAGCTGCTGTCTCTATATGAGATTATGAATCATGAAAGTTTAGCTGAATCGATCTCCAACCATGTATGTATATATATATTAGATCAACAGAAATGGAATTCATTTATGTTCACCTAATTTTTAAGGCAACCCTTGTGATATCTAGTCCAAGGAACTAGCAACAGACCCAGACCTGTCACGGAGACATAAACCGACAACATCAATATCGGTTAGATAATAGATAGATACATAGGAACAACTACACTATTCAACTAGTTAGAAATTAATAGCAATCACACTTCCGTTAACCCTAGCTAGCTGTTATACCAATATAAAACACATGTAACTTCAAAAAGAAGCTATAACTTAAAATGATCTGTTAGATAGTTAATTAGGCAGGGCCCTTCCAATGAGAGATCCCTATTTTAAGCCATTTATAGGGATATGGTATTATACCAACTTCCCGATTATAATTTTACATCTCCACCGTTCATATCTTAGGTCTATATGAGTAGATCACCTCTACAAAATTTCATATGATTTGGTGATCGTTAAGGCTTTCAAAAGTTCAATTTGGTTTTAATGACCTTCAACGGTTTTATTTTGACATAAGCTGGACCGTTCAAGATCATTAAAACTAAATCAAACTTTTGAAAGCCTTAACGATCACCAAATCATATGAAATTTTGTAGAGGTGATCTACTCATATAGACCTAAGATATGAACGGTGGAAATGTAAAAATTCAATTGGGAAGTGGTGTAATGCCCTATCCCTAGAAAGTGGCCAAAAATAGGGATCCCTCAATGGAAGGGGGGCTGGTTAATTAGGGGATATATAAAAGATCCATTGATATCTCTCGTGAAAGAGATTAACAAATTTGGTCTATGAATATGTTTCTAATGGAGAGAATGTTGGAATATTTCGCTTAATCACAAAGCAAATGTGCTATATATACATCTTCCATAATTTCCCCAACTTGTCTTTATATAACATCAGCTTTACAAGCCAAACAAATATATGGATATCCAAACTTAGGCACCAAGAAAAAGCGGTAGTCACTCTCTATCTCTCTCTCTCTCACTACAATGTCTATGTCGGGTTTTTTCCTTCGTCTCAGTTGTCTCTTCGTGTTATCATTCTCGGTGTGTTCTACCTCTCCAGATGATCACATCAAGTGTTCATCATCAAATAACACAGACTGCACCATCACAAACGCCTATGGCATTTTCCCCGACCGAACAGTCTGCAAAGCCAGAGGTGTAACCTACCCTAATTCAGAGGAAGAGCTCGTTTCAACAGTGGCCTATGGAAGCAAGTACAAAATCCCAATGAAGGCGTCAACTCGTTATGCTCACAGCATTCCCAAGCTCGCCTGTCCGCGAGGCGAAGAAGGGTTGATCATCAGCACCAAGAACCTCAACCGCGTGGTGGGAATCAACGTCCAAGAGATGACAATGACGGTGGAGAGCGGCGTGACGCTTTGGCAGGTGATCGCTGAGGCTGCTAAGGTTGGCTTGGCCTTGCCTTACACACCATACTGGTGGGGGGTGAGCCTCGGAGGGTTGTTAGCGACTGGTGCACATGGTAGCACATTATGGGGAAAGGGAAGTGCGGTTCATGACTATGTGGTAGGACTGCGGATTGTGAGTCCTGGTGGACCTGAAGATGGTTATGCCAAGGTGAGGATTCTCAGTCATGGTGATGATCTCAATGCAGCTAAAGTTTCGCTTGGAGTTCTAGGAGTAATTTCACAGGTGTAACTTTTTCTATCTTCTGCTTAGTACTCTTAGATTATACATCACTACAATGTTAAATTAAAGCTCACTCCCTTTGAAGGTCACGTTGAGTCTGCAACCAATGTTTAAGCGATCCATCACATATTTGAGCGAGGGCGACTCCGACTTGGGAGATCAAGTGCTCAACTTTGGCAAGCAGCATGAGTTTGCAGACATAATATGGTACCCCAGCCAGCACAGGGCAGTCTATCGGATCGATGATCGTGTCTCATCAGACACTTCCGGTGATGGTTTATACGATTTCATTCCTTTCCGTCCAACCGCGTCGCTTGCACTGGCTGCCATCAGAACCACAGGTAAATTTTACTAGTTGGACTAGCTTCATGGTTCATGTTATATTTACTTAACCTATACGTTAACCATGATTTTAGATTTATAGTCAACTGCCGCTCTACATATAACTGTCTACGTAAGGCACAGGCGGAACTAGCTTAGGACCACCCAGGGGTGCCAAAGTTTTTTTTTAAAATTTCAATAAATGCTAAGGTGATGAAGTATAAATGGTAGAGACAAAGAGATTTAATAAGAAGAAAATCATCATCTTATATTTACTTAACCTATACGTCAAGTAAATATAAATTGTAGAAGTATAAATGGTAGAACCACAGGTAAATTTTACTAGTTGGACTAGCTTCATGGTTCATGTTATATTTACTTAACCTATACGTTAAACCACCATGATTTTAGATTTATAGTCAACTGCCGCTCTACATAACTGTCTATGTAAGGCACAGGCGAAACTAGCTTAGGACCACCCAGGGGTGCCAAAGTTTTTTTAAAATTTCAATAAATGCTAAGGTGATGAAGTATAAATGGTAGAGACAAAGAGATTTAATAAGAAGAAAATCATCATCTTATATTTACTTAACCTATACGTTAAGTAAATATAAATGGTAGAAGTATAAATGGTAGAACCACAGGTAAATTTTACTAGTTGGACTAGCTTCATGGTTCATGTTATATTTACTTAACCTATACGTTAAACCACCATGATTTTAGATTTATAGTCAACTGCCGCTCTACATAACTGTCTACGTAAGGCACAGGCAGAACTAGCTTAGGACCACCCAGGGGTGCCAAAGTTTTTTTTTAAAATTTCAATAAATGCTAAGGTGATGAAGTATAAATGGTAGAGACAAAGAGATTTAATAAGAAGAAAATCATCATCTTATTTATTGATATGAGCCATTTATATAAGGAATTACAAAGTACCAATATAGTAATGATAAATAATACATAGTTATATTCTAACTACATATCATGATGGTAAAAGGCCAATGCACACATATGAAATATCCTAAAACACTCCCCTCTTGTGTCGCGCGCCGATATGCTGGTGGTGCTGATATGTTGTCTCGTTAAAAGCCTCGTCAAGTAACAAAAACCATGTGGGAGAAAAACTAAACCTTGATTGTAGGAAAAAAAGAGTGCAACGCACCATTCACATTTGATAGTGACATGTATGTGCAAGACTCCTCCTGAAGTCTGCATCTCCCCCTAATCTTTACATCAATCATAGAGCTCTTCTTGATTCTTACTAATCACGAAAGTTTCAATAACTTAGCATGTCAATACTCTTTAACATGCCTTCAAATGTGGCATTGGGCAATGATTATCTAGATCATGCCGTATTGTCCTCAAACATGATCTTTTACACTTAGATCTTGAGAAGGCTGCTTGTGAACTCAAAACATAAGTTCGTGCAGAAAATCAGATTTTCTCGCAGCATAACTTTCAGTTACTATAACAGCCGTAACTTCATCTAGGAAATACGTATGAATGAACCGTAAACAGTTTTGGAAACTAGACTCCTTTAGCTTTCCAACCGTATATCACACACATTTTAGTTCATCAGGAGCTGTACACATAGTCCCGTCGAAGTTGACTATTTTGGTAAAATTAGATTCTCAGACAGATCATTCCTACTTTACGAAAATGACCATAACTCACTCAATATGATAGATATGATCAAATGATTGGTGTCTCTGGAAATTAGACACATAGACCTTTCCAATGGTGCTAATTTCACCATTTTCTAGTGAGTGATATTTCATGTAGGTCCTGTGAAATTTGACCTACGAAACTTGGCATATTCTGATTTCACTATTGATGTGTTTTTCTTATGTAGAGATAGAATAAGTCTCAACCTTTCATACCATTAAGTATTGAAAAAGAAGTTATTGTCATTACATTGGCATTACGTGGGCGCATAGCTACACTTAGCTTTATAACTTTTCATAACGAATGAGATGTTAAGTCTTTTGTATTGTGTTGAGTACATTGATGCGTCTTATTGTACTTAGATGAGAACTCCATCTTTTAACACACATTTGTCATCTTTATTTAGACAAAACAATAGATCTCTCTTTAGAGTAAAAACTTTGACTAATCATGAGAGTATATATAGGTCTCACTAGTTATAGAGCGCTTAAGCCAATTGATGGAAAAATCATCAATACAGTCATCGAGTACCTTATCGAGACTGTGTCTTTCCAAGATCTTTTTCATTCTAATTTCAAATGTTGATACATACCGGCATCTCTTAATTTATCAAGAGTCCATGTAAATCCGGAATGAACACGCAAATGTTGATACATACCGGCATCTCTTAATTTATCAAGAGTCCATGTAAATCCGGAATGAACACGCAAAGACATAATTCACCATATCTCTTCCAAATCAATTATAGTCCATGTGCGTTCCAATACCTTTAGTAAATGTGTGCTCTAGTGGTCTGGAGCCACTTGATTCAGATGAACGAAGTCCGTTTAAGACCTCATGTATATCTCTGATCCCGTAGAGATGTTATTATGACCACATTAATAGGCTGCATGTTCAGTTATTCGGAAACTACCAAACTGACAAATGTGTGCTCTAGTGGTCTGGAGACACTTGATTCAGATGAACGAAGTCCGTTTAAGACCTCATGTATATCTCTGATCCCGTAGAGATGTTATTATGACCACATTAATAGGCTGCATGTTCAGTTATTCGGAAACTACCAAACTGACAAAGTAGTGGAGTGCAATGACATCCATTACGAGAGCATATCTCATCGTAGTCGATCTCAGTGCATGTTAGTGAGAGACTTTGCGCCATAAGGTGAGTCTAAGCTCTTGTTCTCACTACGCTATCTAACAAAGATATATTTGATAGAGTTTAGCTTGCGGTGTCGGCATCACCTACCCAAGGACTTATCTCTTTGTTAATGTTGGATCGCATCTTTCCATTAGGTCAATCAACTAAGAATGAAATATTTTCTTTTGTGTCATTTAGCGTAAGAGGGTCTTGCTCCCCTAATTGAGCTAACAAAATAAGCTTTCAAAACGAGCAATGAGCATTGCAGGGGGCTAATGAGCAATGAGACATTGAGGAAAGGCCGGTGCACCTCAATTGCTTGAGGAATTGACCGGACAGCCTCCGGGAAGTTGGAGCCATGTTCGGGTGACGTCAATGTCCCCCGGGTGCTGCCATTTAAAATATGGCGTCACCATCATGTTTCATGATGAAGCTAGATCCCGAATGTTTTCGTTTTAAGTGGAAGAATGAATGTCCATAAGAATTTCTTAAAATTTGGACCATTATGTCTCTTCCAGGATGACCGATTTGGTCAAACCAAAGCTTATATGAGTCGGTGTCCCAAATATCATGTTTGGCGACAACATGAGATTCGATATTCGAATCGTAGTGACATATAGTCCACTAAATTAACTCATGAGCTTCTCCAAGATGTGCTTAAGTCTGCATTCATGAGAAGATATATACAAAAAAACTCTTGTTCATTCTCACAATGTGTTTTCAAATGAAAACTATTAGCGTGAATGTCTTTAAAGCTCAACATGGTTCGGTTACCTCTCAATGCATAGAGGGCATCTGTGACTTTGATTATGGTGTCATGAGGCATCAAGATTTAAGCTAAACCGCGTTCTTGAATGACCTGTATGATTCAAGTATTGTAGTCACAGAAGATTTACAGAGGCACAAAATCAAATAGTTGCCAGTTTCTTAGAATGAAGATAGATCCACTATCTGCGAGGCACTAAATGTCTCTATGAGATAGATCTACAAAATAGAGTAGATATGTAAGTAAATTGTTCTTCTTAAACTATTTAGAAGGATTGAAAGAAGCTACAAAAAGCTGCAATCCCGAGAGTGCATAAAAAATTTTCGCGCAGAATGACCTTTGCACACTAAAATAGCCATAACTTTTTCGTTAAAATAGATATGGACCACCGCGAAAGGTTCTGAAAACTAGACTCGTAGAGATTCCCAATGATATAAAGCTCACTGTCTGGGTTATCCGGATCTGTTCACAAAGCTCAAACGAAGTTAACTGCCCAGAAGGGATAGATTGCTATTTTTTTACAGATTTGGCATATGCAAAGCAATGAAGCTTGCAGATGGGGTGTGAGCATAAGACGAAACCAAAATGACGTATATATGATCAAAATCAAGTCCTTTCGGTCATTCCAATGTCGTAAACTCCATGACTAGTTATCAAAAACTCTCTAACATGAACATAAACTAACTCATAGGACATAGATGATTCGATTATGATGATTGTCCGGTTTTGATAAGTCTTCAACGTCTTTTGCAAGATGACAATTGGTTTAATAGCGTAGGGGGATCCAAAATCAAAAGCTTTCGGCAACTCCAAGTTAGCATGACCAGACATGTCCGTGGATGGTCGGTAGTGCGAGGCACACTTAAACCATTATCTCCTTAATTTCGGACAATTCTAAGACATCACATTAAGCTTGGATGAATCTAGTTGAACAATTGATGATGAAAAATCTGCTATAAGGTAGAAGACTTAACCAGAAAACACGTGGGCGATCATCCTTAAGGATGCGGTGTCGTGAGTCACCTTCAAAGGAAGGGACCAAAATCGACACAATATGTCATGTTTAAGGACAATGTAAGAATGTACATCTTGTTTGTAAATCAATATGAACCATAAGAGGAGAATAGTTTTACTTCAAAAAAAAATTCTCAAGGCATTCATTATTGCTAATGTGAGTATATTAAGGTCTCAAATAGACGAATGACGTCGATATATACAACGTCTTATTACATATAGCTTGGAACGAAAATCAATGTCTAGCCGATGACATCAAAGTCATGGGTAGCTAGAGTATGATCCTAATCTTTGAAATCCGCAATCATGAGGATGACGTTATTGTCCTTGTATTGATTTTTTGTACCTTTTTTTGTATGCATTCATAATTTGAAGGAGAGCTTGACAACTTTTGAACCAATGATCTGGAGATCCACACGGTTGCATTGTTCAGAGCTGACATGAGTAATTTTGATAGATTAGTGTCTAGACCGGGAGTGTCGCCATTAGGTCGGCGACACCTCCCCCTCTTTTCTAGACATCTACACGGCGTATTCTGCCATTGTCGTGACCCATATTGTTGTCCCCACATTAGGAGACAATCCCAAATGAATTTATCGCATTAACGTATATATAATTCTCGTTTGCAATTGTATGATCAAAATCAAGTTTCGATAGTAATTCTAAACCAATTTGGAAGACTTAGAGAACTTGATGATGATCAAATCTGCTAAAGATTATGGATCATGATCCCACAAAAGATCATCGACAATATGTAGCCAATTAAGGTGGTAAGCAATCCACTTGACTAATAACTCAACAAGTAGAGTTATATGAACGTTTCAAGAAACGCTTCATGAGTGCATTCCATGGTACTTTTTGCACAGATTGTCATTAAAGACTTTTATCGATGTGGTGCTTCAAAACTTTAAGCGCGTGAGATGTGAAATCTCGGCATCTAGGCTTGGGGATCAAAACACGTGGTTTAACCCTTTCTAATAAAAGGTTCCATAGATATCAAGTGAAGATCCGCCTTAGGCATCGAGTACGTCAAAACTCAAAGGAGCAGAATGTTACATTGCTCTTGCATACAAAACCAAGTTATTATGAGACTCAATAGAGGTCACAAACGATGCTTTTAATGGTTTGTCCTTCGGATTGATCACACACAATCCGGAAAAGCCGCGAATTGATCAAACGCAATTCAAAAAAATGTCTTGGATTGATCAAATACAATCCGGAGAAAGGTCGGGGTTGATTATACACAACCCTGACAAGGAAACAAGAGTGATCAAACACACTCTTGACCCGTAAATAAAATTCCTAGATTTTGGTACCTGCATGCACAAAATCCCAAGCATAGAATGAAGATAGAGAATGGAGAAATTTTTTTTATCCTCCCCGAGTTATTGAACTTGGAAAAGTTTAGGGTTTCAAAACATACATTTTGAAACTTCATACACTTAAAGAAGTCAAAAATTGTAGTTGGAGGAAACCAAGAATCGCCGGCGGGCGGCGGCAAGGGATTGGCAACCGGTGGTGTTGGACGACGACCGGGAAAATGGGCGGTGGCGGTCGGACAGAGGAGCCGAAAAACATTTTTTTTTAGGGTTTCGGAAAACAAATGGTGGGTTATTAGTTCTAGGGTTAGAACAAAGTGTATGATAACGTTATGAAATAGTAACGGTAGGGACAAAGATATCTAATAAGAAAATAGAGCATCATCATCTTATTAATTAATAAGAGCTATTTATATAAGGAATTACAAAGTACCAATATAGTCTTATTCTAACTACATATCCTGATGACATAATGCCAAAACACACATATGAAATATTCTAGAACATATGGTTATTATAATTGACACCCCTAAAGTTTAAAAAATATCAATTAATAATATTTTATTAATAGGATTGAATGATTATGATTATAATTGTATAGGTCTATCTTCATTTCCATGTAATTTTATGTCATGTTACCATTGCCTCTTACCATATGGATCCATCACCACAATTAATTAGGTATTAACTAATTATTTTACATACATCTAAATTTTCAATATACATATATATCATTACATGGATATAAATGAAGTTTTACAACGAACAATTATGTTTAAAGATTATAAAAAAAACAATAATATTACTTTCAATTAAAACATAATTTTGTTAAATGATTTAAAATTGTTATATATTTTTTTCCGTTTATTATCTTACACCTAGCTAACACCAAAACTTACGGATCGGAGATCATAGATCTTACACCTGGCTAACACCAAAACTTAGTACTGATCATTTATCCTAATTATGCACACCAAAACACAGTACTACTGATTCGGAAAGCACGTACACCTAACATGCATGTAACATAATCTCAGTCAGGTAGGAGAAATTACTTTTCAATTTTCATGCATACAGTTTCCATCCATCTGATGCATAATTTCCATCGCTATACTACGAATAACGAAAGTTGCATATTTGTTGTTAAATACATGTACGAATAGAGGAGACTCAAGAATCCATGAATGACGCTAATGGGAAATGTTACAGTGCAAAGTTGGTCACATCTGGGCTCCTAGCCAGTGCTTATGGTTTAACAAACGATGGTATATCTAACACATTCTCCTTTCTTTTATAGCTTTTCAGTAGTTGGCATGGGTACTTTCTTGTTCTTCACTCTAGATAACAACTGATTAATTCTGGAAAAATCAATTACGCAATAGGTTTGATCTTCACTGGCTACCCCGTTATCGGATATCAGAACCGAATCCAATCATCCGGGACTTGTCTTGATAGTCTTGACGACGCAAAAATCACAGCATGCCCATGGGACTCGGGAGTTAAGGGTGAACTTTTTCACCAAACTGCAGTCAGCATCAGCTTATCCCTGGCCAAAAACTTCATTCAAGATGTGCAAAAGCTAGTTGAGATCGCACCCGAATCGCTCTGTGGAACCGAAATCTACAACGGATTCCTGATGCGCTACGTCACTACCTCAACTGCTTACCTTGGCAAGCAAGAAGATGCCCTAGATTTCGACATCACATATTACCGAAGCAGAGACCCCATGACTCCTAGGCTATATGAAGGAATACTTGAAGAAATAGAGCAATTGGCTTTGTTCAAGTACGGAGCACTTCCCCATTGGGGAAAGAATAGGAACATAGCATTTGACGGGGTGATCAAGAAGTACAAGAAAGGTGAAGAGTTCATGAGGGTTAAAGATGTGTATGACCCGATGGGGCTATTCTCTAATGAATGGAGTGACCAGGTCCTAGGAATTAAGGGTGGAGTGACCGTAGCAAAAGAGGGGTGTGCGCTAGAAGGGCTCTGCATTTGCTCAGAGGACATTCATTGTGCCCCAAGCAAGGGCTATTTCTGTAGACCTGGCAAAGTGTTTAGGGAGGCTAGGGTTTGTGCACCTTGATTAATTTGAGATATCAACCATGTATAAGTGCTCAAATTTGACTGACAAGTCTAGCTTAAATAATTTGGATTATAAATAATAACATGCATGATTAATTATGGTCTAATCTTTTTTTAAGTAAGTGTTGGTCTAATCTCTTTTTGATCTGAATTCAGAAGCAGTCGTCTTAGAAATGTTCTCATATATAGATGTTAGAGATCTGAATCATCTCAACAAAAAGAGGAAAACAAAAAAACTTTATCCACATACCTACTCAGTTATTTTTTGTTCATATTTTTTTTAGTTTACTAAGCTATCTCTAAATCTAAATTCGAAAATAAAGTTCAATGAAATAGTTATTGTTTGCTAAAAAATCGTCTCGGTCAAAATGAGGACCGAGACAAATAGTTACAAATTACAGTGAGTTCAATTTGGTTTCAAAAATATTGAGCACAATTGAAGAAGTAATTGATAAAGTAAGTGAACAATGTTGTCACAAGAGGATTCAACGCCTGAGACGTTGAGAGGCTCATCCGTACGGCCGTCGTGGTGTATGGCTACGAGACTCAACATTTTGTACAGGACTTAAATTCATCTTTTAATATTCGATTTCAACATTTATACCGTTTTTATTTGATTTTGTTATCAACCGTCAAATTATTTTCTATCAAAATCGCTTAATTCCGATTAAGAAAATATGACGTGGAACATTCTCATTGGTCACTAAGGAACCACCTCACAAGATATACATGCGAGCGCCCACAGTGTGTATTTGTCTCGGGTTCGCCGGATAACAAAGAAACAAACACACCGTTGAAGCCTCCTCTTTTGTCCCAAGAGATAGAGTACGAGAAAAAACAGAGACACACAGCCAAACACCAAATCTCCGCTTCCAAAATCGCACCCACTGGTACGCTAAAAGTCTCACTCTCTTTCCATTTTGCTTTGCTCTGTTTAAGCCCATCCCCAATATGTTCCTGATTCGCTTCTGGGTAATTTCACAACCCCAAATTCTCTCACTGGGTTTATAGCCCTGTGGTCAAAATTGATTTAGATTTCTCTATGCTCTAATTGGTCTCTGATATTCATGGGATTTAATTGGCTTTAGGGTATCTGAGTTTGAGCGAGTGATGTGTGGTAAACTAAATTAGGGTTAATTTCTGGTATTCTTTTATTTCATTGGAGTGAAATTTGCTTACCCTTTGAACTTAACTGGGATTGGTAAGGCAGAGGAGGGCTGGCCCTAATCACTATCCTCTAAGGAGTTCATAAAAAAAAAATATTGAATTTCATAATTAGGTTAAATTCAAAACAGAAAATCGGTGTCGACTTGGTTTTGAGTTACTGTGACACTCATGGGTTAACAAGGATGGTACACATTGTTTTGGGTTTAAAACCAGTCTGATATTGATAAATGGATGGTCGGTACTCGGATTTGCAGTTATATGGTCCCTATGAGTTTTTCAGCAAGCTGTTTGAAGTGTCCTTTGGCATTAAATTGGTTCTTGATCATTATTTGGGTTTTCGCTTTTGAAATTTTCTGACTGCTGAGGTGCTTATGTATGCTTGTTGTGTTAACTATCATGGAGTCGGTGCAATCTGTAATTGCCGATCCTGCAGCTTTTTCAGTTGACAATTCCGTTAGTTATTGGTTGATAAAACTTGTTATGTGAACCAGACATGGCTGAAGGAGCGGAAGTTGAGGAGCGGGTGGATCTAGATGAGGACAATTACATGGAAGAGATGGATGATGATGTAGAGGAACAAGCAGATGAAGATGGAGCCGATGGAGGCAGTGATGACACTGTGGAGGAACATGCTGAAGAAGCAGAGGAGGATTCTACAACCAGGGCTAGCAAGAAAGAGCAATCTCCAGAACCATATGGTAGCGACAATGGTGGTGAAATGGTGGATGATGAAGAGAAACCTTCTGCTTCTCTCACTGAGGAGGAGAAAGAGAAGCATGCTCAACTGCTTGCCCTGCCTCCTTATGGATCTGAAGTGTTCATCGGTGGTCTTCCTAAAGATGCCTCAGAAGAAGAGTTGAGGGAGCTATGCAGTGAAATAGGCGAAATCCTTGAGGTCATAATTATGACCTTTTGTATCTTTTAGCCTCTTTTCTTGGCTTGACCTGAGTGCAGGTTGGAATGAGAATTTGATTTTTCAATCATATTGCAGATAAGATTAATGCAAGACAGAGAAACTGGTGAGAGCAAAGGTTATGCATTCATAGGATTCAAGTCTAAAGAGGTTGCACAAACGGCTATTGAAGAATTACATAATAAAGCATTTAAGGTAATGATAGTGCTTCATATAAACAATTTCACCTCTTTTTCTGTTTAAGATAAGTCCATCTTGGTTATCATTTATAAGGTGTTTCATTTCTGCAGGGTAAGACTTTAAGATGTTCACTTTCTGAAACAAAACATAGACTGTTTATTGGCAATGTTCCAAAAATTTGGACCGAGGATGAGTTTCGAAAAGTTATTGAGGAGGTTGGTCCTGGAGTTGAGCACATTGAGCTGATAAAGGTTAGATTCTGAGTCCATTCATTTTCTATTTAGGCAGGTAATCGTGGCATGGTATAACATGTATACTGACATTCTCTTTTATTGATTGCAGGATCCTCAAAATCCAAGTAGAAATCGTGGTTTTGCTTTTGTTTTGTATTACAACAATGCTTGTGCTGATTATTCAAGACAAAAAATGGCAAATTCAAGTTTTAAGCTGGAGGGAAATACCCCAACTGTGACCTGGGCTGATCCAAAAAGTACACCTGATCATTCTGCTGCTGCTCAGGTATATTCAGCTGTTAATGATAGGTTTATCGATTGCTAAAGAAAACAAAGGGAATGAAAAAAAAAGGTTTTGAGGATGCATGCTCACACAGTAAGCTATTGGGAACTTGCAAGGTGGCATTTAATACAGGAATCTTGCGCAACACATCCTTGCCTTCCAAAATTCTAAATCACTCGTATAGGATTCTATTTAAGTTCTACGTTTGGGTTTTATAGAGTAATACTAGCACCACTCTTTGTCTATTTTATATGCGATAACTCTTGACCAATTCAACAACGGGAACTTACCCTTTTTGTGCAGAAAGTGGGGTGGGACTGTAATAGTTTGTTCTTCACTTCACGTAAATTCTGGTCACACATTGTCTTTCACCTTTCAAGTACAGTATGGAATATTATTTTAGAAATTAAAGGACAGAGTCAAAATGGGCTGTTTCCTGTTTGCTGTATATATTAGTGAATCTATGTATGTTCTACTTGCAATATATCTTACTTTATTCCAGTTCTCTTGTAAAGTTTATTGGTGTATGTAAGGTCTAGTTAGTGCTGTGGTACATTTATTTTTCTGTTAAAGATTTCACATCATGGTTTCAGTTACAGTGCCTGCTTTGCTACTCGAAATTTGCTTACTCATAAGCTCATATACTATTCCCAGGTGAAGGCTCTTTATGTGAAAAACATCCCCGAGAACACTAGCACTGATACACTCAAGGAAATATTCCAGCGTCATGGTGAGGTGATAAAAGTAGTTATGCCACCTGGCAAAGGTGGTCAAGGCAAACGGGATTTTGGATTTGTACACTATGCTGAAAGGTCAAGTGCTCTGAAGGCAGTTAAAGATAGTGAGAAGTATGAAATTGATGGTATGTTTTACACGCCTACACTTGGGGCCTGATGGGAATTATAGATCATGAAGATACACCTCTTTTACATGTCATGTTTACTCTTTTATAGTTTTAGCAGAGGCTTATGCATGTCTATACATACATGTAGCTGATGCTAAGTTGCACACACAATTGATGGCTAAGTTTCACCGGGCCAATACTGGAAATCCTTGATTAAGACTTTAATTGTCTCTCAAAGTCAGCTAGATAGAATGGCAAATTCTGTTAAGATTCTACTCCGGTATAATGGGAGCTGTGGCCTGTTTACTAACAGAAATAATGTTTTACAACCAGTTTATGTCCAAATATAACCCAAAGCTATAATGTTCTTTCATTACGTAGGGTATCATGCTATACGAATTAGGTATAGCCATCAAATAAGTATCCACTCAACTATATTTTTTTCAGCATTGTGGTCTACAGCTTAAATGTTGTAAATAATTATTTGAGTTCATACTATTGCATATTTGTTTAGTTGATTTTTGTAGGAAACACATAGGAACTTGTCAGTAGACATTGGTCTTAAGTTATCTATTTCTTTGTTCAGTTCATAGCATCTCCAATAACTATATCAAGGAATTTGTTTGCAGGCCATCCACTAGAGGTTGTTCTTGCAAAGCCTCAGACAGATAGAAAGTCTGATGGGGCTTATCCCTACAATGCTGGGCCTCACGCAAATCATGCTCCACACCCAGGGTATGGTGGGTTTTCTGGAAATCCGTATGGCTCTGCAGGCGCTGGATTTGGTGTTGCCCCGGCATTTCAGCAGGTAGATCTCTGAAATATATATTTGTTCACTCGTCTCTTGGTCCTTTTGTCCTCTTGTCTCTATTGGTCCCTCAGTTGAGCTTCTTCTAACACACTCCGTACATGAACAGCCAATGATTTATGGTAGAGGGCCAATGCCATCAGGAATGCAGATGGTGCCGATGGTTCTACCAGATGGTCGAATAGGCTATGTTCTGTAAGTTGTCATTTTGTAATGTAAAAGTAATTCTTTATAAATTGTTCAGACTAGTTGAAAAATGTCTCATATTAGTTAAAAAATTACAGTCAGCAGCCTGGGGTACAGATGCCACCTCCTCGGCCTCGAAGAGGGGACCGAAACAATGGACCAAGTGGACCACCAGGGAGAGGAGGTGGTGGCAGCGATGAAGGCAGTCGTGGAAGGAGATACCGACCTTATTAGTTTCAAAAGATTGAGGATCCTGTCCTAGGTCGGGTAAAAGTAACGAGGACCTGTTGTGGTTGATTGGTATGCCATGTTGCTACAAACAAAAATAACAGAACCCCTCTCCCTTGTTGCTCTTTTTTCTATGGTATGGGGCAAAAGAAAAAGGCGGCTAGGATTAGGAAACATGAGTTATTATAGTTTGATGTTGGTGTCTCAAGGATGTTTGGCCAAAAGGAAAATGCTCGAGAAAATTGAGAATTTAGGAATTGTCTCATGCATCAACTTATCTACTTGAACTGCATTTTGTTTGGCATTTTTAATGACACCTTCAATCGAATTTGATCATGTTGCCTGTGCATTTGGTAGAACTAGCACCAACTCTAGGTTTGAATATCAGTCGACTTTTGAGCGACCATCGAGGGTGTTTTTTTTCTTACAACCGTCCAGAAGGAACCCTTGAAATGGTTACCTAAATGCAAGATTCAAGTTCTTTTCTTGATTTGTGATTTTTACAGCTGTTGGACCCTTTTGAGTTTTGAACTTTTGATTGATTTTGTCCAAGAGAGTAGAATCTCCCTTCCCCAATTGTTGCTCATTCTTGGCCAATTGCTTAACCCTCACCAAGTATACAGTAAACTACAATATCCATTTCAATGAGTTCATACTGTAATGAACATAAAACATAACTCAAGAAATGGCTATCCATGTGTGTAATTTTGGTTGGGCAGATAGATTCTTTTTTCATAAGAAACCAATGACAACAGTCTCTAAGTATCCTATTGATTCTTTATTTCTATATCACGATTCAATCCATACACTTCAATAGAACCCCCTCTTAGTTTGTTTCTTATGTAAAGGGCAGACAAGCTTTTCAATTCAATTATCAAATTGAAGTTCAAAGATAGGCTGCTCTCATAAACTAATGTGTAGGAGTCCAGATTCACTTCCAAACACAACGTTTAACCCAGAGGAAAACAAGTTTAATACAGCAAAGAATGTCAAGGATGCCCAACAAGAAGCTAAACAATGACATGATAAAGAAAAGGAGATTTTCTTGACAAATGAAATATATTCAATCAATTATCAATTATCCTTGAATATTTCAAGGAGATATTCTTTACCGAGTATCGACTGGTTACGGTAAAGTCTTCCATTTATAACTAGGAGTTCTGATTCTGATCTACAAGAACCTATAATCAAACCAGAGAGAAGTGCAACCGAGATTAAATCATAACCTAGTAATTACAACATGGATCAAATAAATGTGTTATACGCATTTGATACGGTGAAAAATTAACTGAAAAGGTTCAAATGTTCTTGGAAGAAAGCACATGAAGACGCATTTCCAGCTCATCCAATCTTCTTCCCCTCACTCTTCAAACACAACGGCCTCACTTTGCTATAGTCCACGCCATCCTCTTCCACTTCCCTGTTCCTGCTCGCAGACGATAACCCCTCTCCAACTATCTTCGTTTTCTTCTTCTGAGTCTCTTTTCGTTTCTTGGCAGCTGCTCTCTGCATAGCGAAAAGCACTTCTGACCCGCTTATATGTCGACTGCTCTCCAGCCTCTCCTCTTGCTTCTGCTTTTTCTGTTTTGGGACGTTTATATTGGTGGGTTTGGGGTTGGGGTTGGATTTGAGTTTTGTAAGAATCGAACGGCCTAAGACTCCGAAGTCTCGGTCTGGTTGTGGCCGAGAGTTGGCCGAGACGACGGTGAGGGGGAGAGGGGTTAGACGTGGTTTGGGGATGAGAGAGTGGAGTGGTGGTGGCTGGGACAGGTAGAGTGATGCCCACATGGTGGTGGTGGTGTGTGGTTTGGGTTTTCGGGTTGCTTCGACCACATACATAAAAGGGAGCTAAAGTCGGGTTATCAACATTTTCTGTTGGAGTTGCCCGTCTGGGTTATCAACGGGTCCAATCCATTTGGCCTATGGGTTCATGTCGGTATAGCCCAGAACAGGGGGTCGGGTCAATCCATTATCGGGTAAAGAAAGTGCAAAACTATAACACAAAACCTCTGGAAACGATCCAAATGAAACACAGAGAGGAAAAGACATCCTCTCTCGGTCATTTAGCCATGTTATGTCATCTTTGACACACTACACTTTGCTGTATAAAAATTAATATTTGAGTAATGTATGCGTCGGAATCAACCATTATTCGGTTTGATCAGTGATCTAGACGGCAAGAAAATACTATATGTTCAGACCTACGCGAGTTCACGGGACCCAGAAAAACGGTAGAAACAATTGATAACATCAAAGTTATTTATCTGCAGTCAAAGTTCTAGTCTGCTCCTTCCCCGTATTTAAGTCTCAACACCAACTCTGTTAGAAAATGAGGCAGCTCTAGTCAGTTAGTCCTAAGCCAAATTTTCACAACAATTAAACCAAACCCTACGTCCCTACCCCATAAATTCTGTTCCAAAATCGACACAAAGTATTGAATAATATGAACCAATTTTGACTGGCAGTCCCAATTCTTGGAGAAGTCGGTGTCGAGTAGATGTTAGGGAAAGCGTTGCAACTTAGAAAACCTAATCAATGCTCCTTTTCCCCTAGCTTCCATTCTTCAAATATAAAATGGAAATTGATTCATCAAAATATGGTCATGTTTGTGGTCTCACCATGTTGAAGCCTATATATTAAATTATGGGGCAAACCAAAAACAAGAGCAATTCCAGAATTTTGGCTCACTCATTTGCTACCAACTACCAACCCTAGCTTGTTATATGTCCCAATCATATTGCTCATCAACAAACAAGAAAAATTCTCAATCAAATCCAATAATGCATCATATGGTATGACTATATATGAGGTAATAGGGAAAGGAAAAAAAAAAACCTGAAAACAAGCCCTCTAGTACCCGCTGCATTCGTCGCAACTCCCAGCCACCGGGGCTTTGCCATATGGCTTATTTTTTTATTTTTTAGTTAAATATATATAGTTTTATTTATCATCCTCGGTCAAAATGCTCATATATAAGTTGTCGTTTGTTCCAACAAACCTTACAAAAAACCATCATTGCAAATGAGCACAAATCGAACCTACTACAAATGATTTTCAACTATCACAATTTAATTCTTTTATGAAGGTCTAGACCTCATTTAGTGTACAACTACATATAACTAGGAAATATAATTGAGATAATCTTTCATTAGATGCCTTGGTTAGAAAACAAGGAATTAAATTACCTCCTTGCTGTTATTCTAAGGGCTAGCCTCTCCCTTCATAAGCCTCAGGGTTGCAAGGTGAGACTGAGTAGATCAAAAACAGGGCGAGCCCAAGTTTTTCAGCCTCGAGTTGCGAGCTCGTTGGGCTTGTCTTCGTGGAGGGAGGAAATATGACCCCGATTGGGGACGACAACAATATTGGTTTTGGCAGCTGTTCGTGGAGTGAGCTCTTGTGCTTCGTTCTTAATTAGTTTACTAATTGTAAACCAATTGATGTGTGACACAACTAGTATTTTGCTATCCTAGTTAGGTATATAGTTTATTTTCTTTGCTTGAGGTTCTTGACGAGCTTATGTGTAAACAATGATGGTTCAAATTTCTTTATCAAAAAGAAATATCGAAATATTAGCGATATAAATCACTCATTCCGGATTATATTAATGGGAGCATACAAAGGGCAAGATCGGCTTGATCCTAGAGCTGAATTAGAACAAACAAGGTACGTGTACCACACAAACAATTTGTCTTTGCACCACGTACTATATATGATCCAACTATATAGAAGCTAATTAACAAAAACCAAAGGTAATTAAGACAATGGTCGAGTATTTCAAAAACCTTTAATGTTTGAAGCTAATGTCATTTTCTCTTCCTATAAGTTTAGTATTTCAACGACCTTTAATGTTTATTTTATATAAAAAAAAGTTTAGTCTAATGCCAATTCCCTTCATAAACTTTTAGATAAATAACCCAAGTCTTTGTAATTCCATATGTCTATTATGGAGTGGAGCCAATTTGAACCTTGACGGGGTACCTATTAATGGAGTCTGTCCAAGGGTTTCCAAGTGCGTCACCCTCTCTTACCGGCCTAAGTGCCCGCCAAACCGCACTGTTGCACTTGAAACCTGATCCGAATGCAATTTACCAAACTCGATCCCCACGTCTGATCCGACCCTTGGCCTCCAAGTAGGCTAGCTCGTACCATAGCGAACTACTCGACGTGTTCCCAAAACGGTACAATGACATCCTCGATGGCTCTAAATGCCAGCCCGTCAGCTGCAGGTTCTTCTCCACTGCATCCAGCACTGCCCTCCCGCCGGAATGAATACAAAAATGCTCGAATGAGAGCTTGAAGTCCGGATTGTACGGCTTCAATTTCATCTTTGCGATCTTTTTCCTTATAAAATTCACAAAGTAGATGAATTTCTCTGACAATGGAAGCACCAATGGCGCTAGGGCTACGATTTTCCTCTTCAGCGCGTCGCCAGCAACTGTTGTTAGCTCTTTTGACAGGGAAACCCCAAGCTTTCCATTGCCATCCTCCTTCTGTATAGCACATTGGTAAGCTTGCCCATCAGCAGCTTTATGGGTCCTAACTGTGTGCACCAGCTCATATTTGGACCATGACAGGTCCTTGCTCTTGTTCGACAAGAGAACCGCAGCCCCGCCACACCGGAAAATACAGTTGGGAAGCAATAGCATCATGGACTTGTCATTTCCGAAGTACCAGTTGGCTGTGATGATCTCAGTGCTGACTACAACGGCATATGAGTCGGAGGTATTTTTGAGTATGCATTTAGCAAGGTCAAGAGAGATTACGCCGGCGCTGCAACGTAAAACCCATTCCGCTTATGTTAAAGCTCTTGATGTCATTTTTGAGCTTGTAATGGTTGACGATCATGGAGGAGAGGGAGGGGCTTGTAAAGAACATGCCGCTTTCACAATCAGGATGTCAATGTCGTTCGGCTTGACATTGGTTTTCTCGAACAGTGAGTCGAGTGAACCAAACATGGCAGACGCGGCCTCAAACCGAGAGTCTTCAATGGTAAGGAGGGGCGGACTTAACAACAACCGGCGCGGTGGCGTATGTACGTCTCATTGCTTAGACCAGACCGGGATATTATCTTCCTCTGGAACTCAAGTGTGTCTGGCTCAAACCAGCCGGTGGCTTCTTTGATTTGCAACAGCCTTTCCACAGTCACTTTTTGTTCCTCATCCGGCTTGTAGAAGGAGAAATTCACCAGGTAAACCCTTCTGGACCGCTTGAACCAGTAAAGGGCTATGAAGAGGAGAACGACACCAGAAATGGCAAGTTTAGTGGCGGTGTCGATGCTCTGGAGCTAAGCTGCATGGTTGGTCCAGACCTCAGAAATTAACCTTGCTATATCTAGACGGATGAGTTTAGGTTTAATTGAGAGAACGAAGGCGTAGGTTTAACCTTGAAATAAAAATTGAAGTTTTGAAGTATGGCGTTTTACAGACGCCGTGCTATTAATATTGTATTTTAATGGCGTTCACTAAATGTGGTTACCTTTTACGGTGTCTGAAAAACGCCGTCAATGTTTATAATATTCTACGGCGTTTCAAAAATGTCGTTAATTATTTAGCCTAAAAGGATTCATGACGTTTTGATATAAAAATGTCATTGAAACATTTTTTCATGGCGATTTTGCCATAAACGCCATGGATATAATGTCATTAAAGTCCATATTTGTAGGAGTGTTGAACCAGAACCGACCATGAAAGAGGTGCAATCAAAAGATACATGAGATGCCTGAGCTTCACAGACAGGAAATCTATTCAGAATTTTTCCAACCACGTACTACGTACTTGTTTACAAGATATGATTGTTTGGTTTGTATGTGTCTAATTGTATGACTCATGTGAACTTTTGAGGGGGTAAATGGTCATTACAAAGTCATTTAGTTGCTTCTTCAATCAATGATAGCCACACATTTTGTGAGACATGTTATATCATATAGTATACTATTTTTTTTTTTTTTTATAGTTGTTTATACCAATAATCCATGAAGACCCATAATTTAGAACATATATATGGTGCAGCGAAGTGGTTGAGCAGGATAGGGCTCATGCGTCTGGCCAACTAGAGTGGGGTATGGCAATGTGGAAGGGGAAGGAAGCAAACGGCGGTATAGGGAAATTGTGGGCTACTGACTAGCAATCAAGAACAAGAAATTAATATCAAGTTTTTTGACATTCCACACCGAACTATCAAGAACACTACCAATTTCATTTACCGGCCTTTTGTTCCTGTTCATTGTTATTGTCAATTTGCATGCGCGGGTAATTAAAGTTTAAGATTAAATTATAGTTATAGATAGGTACGCAACTATCGTAGAAGTCTGCAGGACTTGAAAGCTTTTGAAAGTTTGACGTACAACTATAGTCTCCAAAGCAAGTTTCAGTTAACCTGTGAATATAATCAAAAGTAAGAAGAGAAACCAAACATATTGAAGAAGAAAGAAGAAAAAACACAGAGGGAGGGAAACTAGAAACCAAAATTTTTGATATATATAAAATAAACTAAAGAAAAAAACTATACTTTGACATGCCCAAACGATCACAGAGGTAAGTCCCACCAGATCAGTTCACTAGCTAGAGAAGTCGAACCATGATTCGTCATTGCATATGCAACTCGATTCCCTTCACAAAAGATATGTCAAGATCCCTATTGATGCTTATTATATTACGAAAGATAGTGAATACAATCAAAAGTAATTATTGTATGTAGTTCATCTTAATAAACTTACGGATCGAATTGATTTTTGTTAAGAAAATCCCTATTGATGCTTATTTTTCCTTCTTTTTTATCTAATTTTTTTTTCCAAACAGGTTTTTTTTTTCAAACTTCTGCGATGGATGTTTAGGTATGTTGCGCTGGGCGTCCAGATAAATTTGGGTCCCAAATTAAAGTTTATGAAGTCGTTATTGAAATGACAATGTTAAAATAGATGAATTAGAGCATCTCTAACAACTTTCTTAAAATTTCTCCAAAATGGGAAAGGAAAAACCAAAATCTCAAAAAAAAAAAAATTGCTCTAACTCCATCAGCTTCCTCATTTTAGAGATTTTGACATTTATTACTATAATTAAATATTTCACTTCATTTCAATTATACAAAAAAGATATATTGTATATCTTATTATAATAATAAAATATTCAATAATATATTTTATACTTTTTTCTTCTCATGGGCTTTTCGGTATGTTGCGTTGGCCTCCAGATAAATTTGGGTCCCAAATTAAAGTTTATGAAGTCTTTATTGTAATGACAATGTTGAAATAGATGACTTAAAGCATCTATATATAACAACTTCTTTCAAATTTCTTTAAAATCAAAAGGAAAAACCAAAATCTCCAAAAAAATATTACTCTAACTCCAACAACTTCCTCATTTTAGAGATTTTGACATTTGTTACTACAATTAAATATTCTACTTCATTTTAATTATACAAAAAAGATATATTGTATATTTTATTATAACAATAAAATACTCAATAATATATTTTATACTTTTTTCTTCTCATTGAAGCATGTGAGGAATTAATGACAATGCTAATTTCAATAATTTGAAGAATTAAGACTTAATTTGCTGCAAATTTAAGGAAGAATTTAAAATAATAAAATTACAGCAACAAACAATAAGTTTTATAAATTACAAATTTTTTTATCATTTTTTTAATAATATCAAAATGATATATTAATAATTCTCAAGATAGAGAAAATCATTACATATCCTCTCTCTACCGATTAATGATAGATAAAAGGTTTGTGATTTTATCATTTTGTTTTGGATGAACACGTACTTCATAAACACTAACCCATAATTTCTCATATTCGGTTATTCTATAGAGTCTGAAGACATCAGCATTCAACCTGAAGATAAGGTGAACTGTTTGTATTTTTTTTTTCTTCTCTTTTTTTCATTGTTGATTCTCCGTCTATCTATTTACTTATTATTTCTCATGTCGATTTTGTATGTAAATTTACATGTTTAGTCGCTCACTTATATTCGATCGTTTAATATTGTGTGTATTATATAAAATTAAAAAAATATATATGTAGGGTGAGAAGAGAATGTATGATGAGCAAAATAAATATGAAATTGGAAAAATATATGTAAGGTGAACAAAATAGAATTGGAAAAAATGTATTTTTGGTATTATAAATGGGTGAACAAAATAGATTTACAATTAAAAATAAATAAATATGATATGAAGAGAATGTGGGGTAAACAAAATGGTTTGTGGAGTGACAATAGACAGACCCTAACTTAAACTCATTTATTTAAAATGAACCTTTTTTTTTTGACAAAATTTAAAACGAGTTTATATCTTTAAACATGACCATAAATATGAACAAAATGGTTTGTGAGATGGCATCCTTCTCCTTGCCCTTCACACTAGGGCTTGGAGACTTCCTGGAGCACAAAAGCGTAAGGACTTCCTCACCAGGTACGATCTTCTTTGCCTTGGACGGGTTCTTCCTCACTAGGCTTTAAAAGGTACGATCTCCAAAATTTGGAGAATAAAACATGGGTTTCTGTTCATGATGTAGGGGATCGATTCTTGTTTCAATTTGATAACAAATGGGATCGTAAGTGAATATATTGAAGGAGGAACAAAGGCCGGGTTAAGGCTGTTCTGACAAGCATTAGCGAGTCATTGGGTCAGATTGTACATTATGAGTACCCATCATTGTATCACAGAGGAGGAACAGAGGGTCAAAATCTGATTTGACGTCCGTAATCGGGGTTCAGAACTTGATCTAATTTTTGAAAAAATTAAAGGTTGCTGTAAGCATGTGGTATGTTTAATGAATGGTGTGTTCTGGAATGTAGGTGCTGCGGCTGACTGGATCACATGTCAAGAAGCGGATAGAAAAATTTTAGCGCGTGTTGTACATGACTTTCGGTAATTCTCTCTCTGCGAATGATTCTCCCTCCGCTAACGATTTTTCCTCCGCGAGAGTTTCCATGCGACACGCGCGTTTGACGCATGTTTCTTATGAAAAGTAATTTCACCGCTTGACAAAGTCAAACGACAGCTGCAGTACTCGGAGTACTGCATACACAGCAGTTGTTCCCTTAATAAAGATCTGATAAGGGGATGCCTTCCTTGTTGTAACGGTGCCCTTTCGGGGGTTGAATGAGTGCTTTGCCACCCATCAGACTTCTGTAAATGAGTTAATATCTTATAATTCATATTGGCCAATCTAAAAAAAAAAACCTTTTATTTATGAAAGTGAGGAGTTCAGCAAGGGTGGAGATGAAGGAAGTATCGGAGTTCCCATATCAGTCTCGCCGCCCTCTAATATTGGCGTGAAAGACATGATCTATATGAGAATCCAATTTTGTTGCCGTTGACAAAGAGAACGAGTACTAAAGTGAAATATTTCGCGTTGGCTCTTGGTAAGGATTGTATGCCGATTGGGGATGCTAGTGCAGATTGAATGAACATCCTAATCTATTGAAAGAGGAAGTAACAAAGGAATCAGATATAGGGACGGTGCGCGCCCTTGAACTTATGTCCATGTAGTTGGGATTCATCATGTTTTTTCTTTTTTATTTTTTTTCTACAAACCAAAGGAGTTTTAAAAGAAAATGAGTATTTTTCAAATTTGTTTTTTAATCGGATAAACAAATGCTATAACGAGTCTATCATAAATCAAACTCACAATCTCTCGCTTATAAAAAAAAAAACTACGCCTCTAGATAAATATTCTAAATTCTTTTAATTTCATCTTTTGTTTCTCTCGTCAAACAATTTATTTAATAGAAAAGTTCAAGTATAATGTCAATGTTTCCCCTTTCACAGACATTTACTAAAATTACAAAGAAGACAAAAATAAAAGTCACCTAAGAAAAATAGAAAAATGCATAATAAATCCCCAGCCACAAATAATTCCACACGGCCATCAGGGAGTAAGAGACCCAAATTACCCTCGAACCACACAACGCCACGTGGAGATCCTACTACAGCGCGACTGGCACCTTGACCGGGTACCTATCTATGCAGTCCATCCACGGGTTGCCTAGCTGGTCCCCTTCCACGACTGGCCTGATCGCCCGCCAAACCGCGCTGTTACACTTGAAACCCGACCCGAACGCAATCTGCCAGATCCGATCCCCACGCCCGACCCGCCCCTTGGCCTCCGCGTACGCCAGCTCATACCACAGCGAGCTACTCGACGTGTTCCCGAACCGGTGCAACGTCATCCTCGACGCCTCCATGTGCCGCTCCGTCAGGTTCAGATTCTTCTGAATCTCGTCCAGCACCGCCCGGCCGCCGGCGTGGATGCAGAAATGCTCGAATGCCAGCTTGAAGTCCGGGATATAAGGCTTCACTTTCGCATTCGATATCTTCTTTCTCAGAAGGGTCACGAAGAAGAAGAATTGCTCGGAGAACGGGAGCACTAGAGGACCCAACGTTGTTATATTAGTTTTCAGCGCGTCGCCGGCGACCGCCATGAGCTCACGCGCGAGGGAGACGCCGACTTTCCCCTTGTCGTCTTCGCGCTGGTAGACGCAGTGGTAGGACCGCTCGTCGGCGCCTTTGTGGGTCCGGACGGTGTGGACGAGCTCGTACTTGGACCGGTTGCGGTCTTTGCTCTTGTTGGAGAGGAGCACGGCGGCGCCTCCGGAACGGAAGATGCAGTTGGGGAGGAGCATGGACTTTTCGTTGCCGAAGTACCAGTTTAGAGTTATGCTTTCGGTGCTGACTACTACTGCGTAGGAGTTGGGGAGGGCTTTTAACAGGTCCTTGGCGAGGTCGATGGAGATTAAGCCGGCGCTGCAGCCCATTCCGCCGAGGTTGAAGCTCTTGATGTCGGTTTTAAGTTTGTAGTGGTTAACGATCATGGCGGAGAGCGACGGCGTTGGGTTGAAAAGGCTGCAGTTGACGATGAGGATGTCAATGTGTTTGGGGTTGACTCCGGTTTTTTTGAATAAGGAGTCGAGCGCGCCGAACATGGCGGACTCGGCCTCAGACCGGGCCTCGTCTATGGAGAGTTTCGGTGGTTTTGATGTGATTCCAGGAGCTAAGTATGTTTCATCTCCTAAACCGGACCGGTTCGATATCCGCCTCTGGAACTCAATTGATTCAGAGCTGAAGGCGCCGGTTTCCTCCGTCATTTTCAGAAACGCCTCCATCGACATTTTTCTTTCCTCGTCAGGTTTGCAGCATGAAAAGTTGACCAGGTAAACCGGTCTGGACCGCTTGGACCAGTAGAGAGCTAGGAAGAAGAGGACCAGTCCCGAACCGGCGAGCCTTGTGGCGGCGTCCATGCTTTCGAGCCGGACGGCTTGGTTGGACCAGACCTCGGTAACGAACCGGGTTATGTCTACACCAGTTAGCTGTACCAAAACAGACGCGAACAAGGGCGCGATAAGAAGGAACAAGAGAATGGTAGCTGGGTTGCATGAGTAGCCATACCCAAGCTTGACGTACTTGAGCTTAACGGACTGTAAAAAGTCCGGCAAACGCTGTTTGATCCTGATCACGGCGGAGGAGGAGTCCTTGTTGAAGTCCATCTCCGCTGTAAGTCTCTCCTTATCCATCTCTATGCTGTTAGCGTTACCCTCCATTTACTTTGATTTCGAACTCTAGCTACTCGTGTGTCTGCGAAAATGCAAGCAAACTAGAATTACTAGTTGTCTTCAAGCTATGACTGTAAAAACCCTGAGAGAGCTAGAAGCTATATATGTGATTGAGCAGGAGAAGCCCAACACGGCTAGCCAAAGCCAGAGTGAGATGTGAACCTGAAGAATAGGGGAAGCTATATAGAGAGAAAGAGATGGAAGGCTATAGCACCCACATGGACATGGGATATAATAGTTAGCAAGTTACCTCAAGAAAGCTGGAATGATGGTGTTGAATTAATGGAGGAGTAGTTTCTCTAACGAGGGGGAGGGTGTTGATGGATAGGAAGATAGCTCAACCACCAAAGGATTTTAGTACAAGACTAAATTAATGCTTTAGGGATTTTGGGTACAAAATTTTCCAAAGCTTCTGGTGGTGGTGGTGGTGGTGGTGGGATAGGAGCAAGAGGGGGAAGTGGAGTGAATTGACCAGGGAGCCCCTCCCACAAGAGGGGGGGGGGGGGGGGGGGGTGTGTGGTTTCTTTCAAGTAAGCTCAAATCTGGGGTCTTCTTCCTCTTGGGGTTTTCTAAGAGTGCACATTCTTGACATTTCCATTATGTGCAGAGGTGAAAGGAGAAAGGGTCCACTGTGCTGGTTATTGTCGAAGAATATTTGGAGGGTAACCTATCTTGGCAATGTGGGAGAAGGAGGAAGCACAGGGCGGTTTGGGGAAGTCGTGCTACTTTGGTGGTGAGTTTTTGGGTGGGTGTGTGTGGGCTGACTAGCCATCAAGGAACAATAAATTGGACCAACGTGTTTCAAGTCAAGTTCTTTTTAACATTACTTCCCCACCAAACCAAACTGGACCAACACAATACCATTTTATCCGTTAAGCTTTTGTTGGATAATTTTTTCTAAAGGAAACTCGAGATTTCAGATTTTAACACGAAGTTAATCGATCTGTTCTTACTACGTTCAATCTCGATTTAATTACGCGAGTTTAGTTTTGTGACAATGTACGGAACAACAAACGAATCGCATCTATCATGATTTAAAGTACTCTGTTACTTTGAAAAACAATAAAAATGTGGAAATGACTTTCTTGTCATCTTTAATAATTAGGCAATACTAGGGAAGAGGAAAGCTACTCTTCACTGTTTCTGTTGATTTTCTCAGGCTATTTACTTAATAATACAGTTATAAAATTTATGAATAAGCTTGAAGCTTTTAAAAAGCTTGACTTTCCCACCTTAACGATTTCCAAAATCTAAAATCTCAATAACCAAAGGCACTATAATCCCAATGAATCCCAAGTTCCCAACTACAAGCCTTGTTCTTCACAACAACAATTATTGGCAAACTAATCTCTCATTTTTCGACCAAGATTGTTTGATAAAACCGTTTATATCGAACCTTGTTTCACAGGAAAGACGTGTGTGCGCTCTAATATGCAAAGTTCTAGCTACATGAATTGTATGTGAGACCCAAAATCTGGGTTTGGTTTCTGCTTTGGTCCTAGCTATCATCTTCTGCAATCCCCCATCACATCACTGGTGTAAGTACAGGATTGAACAATAGCTAGTAGTAACTTATACCTAGAAACCAATTCAATAAATGATATCAGGTGGCACCATACATAGGGTCCAATATATCTGTGTTATATATACCTGTTGTTAACTGTTACCTAACAATAGGGCATATAGAAATTAATTGTAACAGCAATCTAATAAATAAGAAGCTGGGGTAGGAAGCACTTAGGGGTTTCTGCCCACCGAGCGAAAAATAGAGTGGGGTTTTGGGTGCAGTCATGGCTATTAAGGATCTTTAATCTTGAGTTCTTTTTAGATTCTTGGTAGTCAAGTAGGATGGGCCTGATTTAGATTTGTAAATGATTCTATGGTGCATAGTTTTCACGAAAGTTTTGATTTTTGATGTTGAGATTTTGTGCTTGGGTAGTTGGGTGTTAATGGAAACCCTACGACATTAAATCGAATGATTATTTTTGACGACACAAATGTGAAAGGTCTTCGGTACACCGCCTATTACTGTATTTCACATATCCCATGGAAATCTAAGATTAACTAGGCATGAAATAGATGATTAAATTTTGTACTTGCACACTATCATTATATCGTGTATACAAGAACTTTCCATTGCCGACATAATTTAAATGACTTGAAATTTGATTTGACCCGTTTGTATTGCAATAATTTTGGTATGACATATAATGAAAAAGAAAACTTAACTTTCAGGTTCCTGCTTGTAGAAACATATAATGTGTTATATGGAAGCGAAATATCGCAAGATTGTCTTACAATTGCAGAAGATAGATATAGAATGTTCATTCCTCAATTACAGAATAGCATATGAAGAATTCCCGACTTCACTATAATGAACTGCAATCATTTTCTCAAAAGAAATGATTGGTTCGGTTCATATAACGAGTTAAGCACCCGACCTCATTTTTTGAGGATTCATATCTGGTATTCTGGTTAGTGCAGACTCTACACTAATCACCACATGCTCCCAGATTCACATGCCTTCCATGTACCACTATGCATTGTATATATGGCTCAGCATTATACGCATAATAGGCCAAAATTGGTCAGAAGAATCAATCGGACCCGGAAAAGAAAGACTTTGTTATGACCTGCACAGACAAGTAAATCAAAGAGTCAGTCTTGCCTGCATTCCACATGAACTCTCAGACAGAGGGAGAGAGAGAGATAGAAAGGATTATCACCTTGATCCTTCAGTATTAGTTTCTTCAGTTTTCCACACTATATCCTTCAACCCGGATGAGAAATTTTTATAGAACTGAGATTACAAAGAATAAGAGCAAAAAATCAGCAATAACAACTTCTTGTTTAATTTGTGATAAGGAGGAAAGATGAAGCTTAAAAGTTATTGCATTTCATGATTCGTCAGTCGATCATGATTAATCAATCCTTTCCTTTTTCCTACAATAGAAGCTTAAAAAAAATTTGAAGGTGAAAGTCATTGATGACTTGCCTTGTGAAACTCTAGTGTGTCACCGCCAGCTTTCCTGAGTTCTACCATGTGCACGGAGGGAGCCACCTCGAACACCTTATGTAACAAGATGAAATTCGACAGATTATAAGTTTATAGCCAAGTTTTACACTTACACAAGTAAACATCATTTTATCTAAATATTCACTTCTTCCTAAATTTGATTGTGAACTTCTTTTCCAGAATATACAAGTACAAGTATACGCGTTATCTAACAAGTCTGTACCTCAGTGGCTACAGACAGGTGACCCTTCCTTCCTTGCTTATCACCTTGCAACTTCATCTGAAAAAGCTTATGATTAGAAAAGATATGCAGCATTTTTTTTTCATAAGTTACTTGCATTAAATCATATGCAGTGTAACTTCAGAGAGAGTAAAACTCATTACCTTGTAGTCTTTCTTGTGAATATTAAAGCCCAAAGGCTTTGCAGTTTCCTCAATCTTACTCATGATTTCATTTGCAGGGCGTTGAGAAGTAAAACGGGTTTCTCGTTTCACAAGACCCTAAAGAATTCCAAATTACCAGAAAGCAGTAATTATTATCAGAATAATTTTGGGTGCTACAAAGAAATTAGGAACATTGGTACTTACCATCTGCTTCTCAAATAAATTTTCTAAATTGAAACTCTGTGACCGAGAAATAAGCTCAAAAGCATTCATTGATGTAGGTTTTTCTCTCCTTTCTGTTACAAAATTTTCCTGCAACCAAACAAAAATAAGAAAAAAACTGATTCAGCAATGAGAAATCTCAAAAGACAATCAATTTTTTCTAAAACAATCTTCTGAATAAAGAGAAGCACAGACTTCATGTTAGAGAGAAATATATATAGAGATCTGACTGAAAGTCTTACCTTTGAATTGTTGAAAACAGCATCCACATCATCAAGATTTATGTTATCTTCTTCTTTAAACTGTGCTGGCTTGTAATCTTTCTTAAACCAATCATTTTCTAATATCTCAGGAATTGTCATCCTCTGCATAAAATGAAAAAAGGGCACCTATCAAGCTATTATTCTATAATACAGGACCAAAGCTGGCATGAGATATATGTACCAAATTACAGAGTTTCTATGCCCACAGCTTATTAACAATGATATAATATTTTTTTTTTCAGAACATAAGTGAAGATCACATGGATTTGATAAATAATTTTGGCACAGAAATTGAGTTTTGAAACTCACTGTAGCAGGGTTTGGATCAAGTATACGGTGTATCAGTTTCTTTGCACCAGATGAGAACCATGCTGGACATGAAAATTCAGCTTTGCATATCTGAAATTCACAGTAGCATGCACTGTTATGTTATATGAGATACCTTTCTTTCAAACAGCAGAAGGTAAAGCTTGGTTATACATACTTTTCGGTACAAAGCTATTAGATTTGGTTCATAAAAAGGCAGGTAACCAGCCATAAGTACAAAAAGGATCACCCCGCAAGACCAAACATCAGATGATTTACCCTCGTATCCTTTATTATTGAGAACCTGATACACACATACCAAACTTGTGAAACAGTTAGATAAAACCTAAAAATCAATTAACTAGTTTAATGAAGTCAGAAACATATACCTCAGGAGCAACATAATTTGGAGTCCCACAGGCAGTATGAAGCAGCCCATCTTCCTGCAATGAAAAATATATAGCGTGTTCTTGAGCATTTCATAATATTCATGGTCTTGTAATTGGGCAAAATCAAAGGCAAGTAAAGGAGAAGATACATGGTCAATGGAACATGACTTAATTAAAACTTCCAATCAACAACAACATCACAGATACTCCTCATAGGAAGGGGAAGTTCTTGTTTTCTAATTTGAGTAACCTACATCTCACAATTGGATATGACTAAAATATAGAACCAACACAAGAAATTACTCACCCGCACTTGTTGTTCAAATGTACTCAATCCAAAATCTGAAATTTTAAGGACACCGAATGAATCTAAGAGAAGATTCTCTGGCTGCAAAAGATGTAGTCTAAAGTTAATCAAATTATTACTCTAGAAACTAAAATTTCATCCCTGAACACACCAAGTAACCAATAAATTCAGGAATAAAGTTGCAGAGTCTGCAAACCTTTAAATCCCTATGGTACACGCCTCTACTATGACAGTAATCCACGGCATTAATGAGCTGCTGGAAGTATCTCCTGGCATTGTCCTCTTTCAGTCTCCCATTTTTGGCCTATGCAAACAGAGATGCAATAAGGAGAATGTTTTCTGTATCAAACATAAGACTTGTGTCCTAAAAAATGAAAGAAACAGTTTTGTGCAACCCAATCGTGTAGGTTCAAACAGGAATTGCTTACTATTTCGTCAAAGAGCTCACCCCCATCAACAAACTCGAGAACAATGTAGATCTTAGTTTTGCTTGCCATAACCTATGCACAAACATAATAAACAACACTCAGAAATCTATCAGAAATCTTTTCCTGCAATCAACTGCATATCATTTCATATGGTACCTCAAACATTTGCGTCACATTGGGGTGTTTGATCAGCTTCATCGTCGATATCTCTCTTTTTATCTACCAATTCAAGCACCAAAACAGAAATCAGACATCAATATCTACATTCCGGCCTCACATTACAAATCTACAACCAACTCAAACACTTCTCATATATTCGCAACAACAACAAAAAATCAACATCAACACATATACTGGCCCACCTCAAACACCAGTTATTGATTTAAAACAAACATTCCCTGACCCGCCAACTCGATCCATCTACCCTCCAATCTCTATAGGATAAACTTTAAACAATACCAAACGCAGAGAAATTAAGGTCAGGTGCATTTTTTTGTTATAAAAATTAAAAGTTAACTACAAATACTAAGGACTAAGATCATCTAATAGGTAGTGGGTTCATACACTTCCGGAGAACTAACATGATTACTGATGATCACCGTATATATCAATCATTAATCCAACATTTCATAATGGACATGATGTATAAAGCTAATAATAAAGATAGTTACATACATGTTCAACCATCTTGTGCTTGAGGACTTGCTCACGATCAAGGATTTTGATGGCCACACACTGCCCTGTTTCGGTGTTCTTGGCGAACTTGACCTTGGCAAAGGTACCCTCCCCTAGAGTCTTCCCCAGCTCGTACTTCCCGACCCGGGTCCTCATCCTCGGCGACTTGGGAGAACTCATCCTCCTATGATCAAGATCACACGGCTCAAGTTTCCCAACTGCGTCCGACCTCCGGCGGCTCAAGGTTCGATCTTTGTTCTACTGGGTCTGTGTTTCTTTAACGTTCGGGCAAATTTGGGTGGCAGAGACAAACAGAGTGGCAGGATATGAAAGAGAAGAAGGAGAACATAGAAGAAGATTATCGTGTTGGGAACGTGTGGGGCCCAAAGAAAGAAGGATGGAGTGGTGGCTTACCATACGATTTTTTTGTACTGCCTTCACCCGAAGCCAATCAGCCCCATGCAATGCATGCAGAAGTTCAAGTTTCCATGGCTGCCTGCGTATCCTGGCTATTTTGTCGTTGTTTCATCAATCATTTCATTGCTTGTTTTCCCAAAATACCCACCCTCACCCTGGTGAAAAAACAAGGGCGAAACAGGGTGGTGATCGCTCCGAGATAACTAAAAATAGTCACTTTCGCATATAGTATTTGGTATACCTCACCCAAAACTACTGAAATTTTTAAAATTTGTAATATGAAGTCAAACTGAGGTGGATTATAATGTTAATTATGGAGGAAAGACAAAGCATGTTGTATCGATCTCAGTCATCTGCAAATATAAATAGGGGATATTTGGATATTCTAGTTGACTTGAGTCATTAGATTGGGCCTAACTTCAATTTGTTCGGGCCTTATGGAAAACCTCTTGGGCCTGGTCCGTGCCTGGCTCTACAATTGAATGCCCAAGGCATTGAAGTGATTGAACCGATCGACAATTAACAGTATCCTAATGATCGTTCTAAAGAAGTGATCAAGACCTGTTCTTTGTTCTTTTGACAAGAACACATAAAAAAATGATGCTTAAGATTTTCTTGATCCAACGAAACTCGATCAAAAAGTCATTACTTCTTACTATGTTGGCCATCAGTCATAGAAAGTTGTGGTATGCAGCCTGCTTTTCAATATTAGCCCCCATGCAAAACATATGCCATCCACCCCTTAATAGTGTATGTATGCTATGCCCTACTGCACAGTAGACATACCCGTTAGTCATTACAGACTTTGTTAACTCTCAACCCAAAGAACGAATCAGTGCTACCTTCTTTTGCAATCTACCCTAGATAAACTTGGGGAATAAATCACATTCTTCCCGAACTAGTTTTATATACCAAGCACATATCCTATATATGATAGTTGACTAGCTTATGAAGCTAGCTAGAGTGAAGAATACACCAACCCTAGTTATATATTGGTGGTTACCGGAGTGATAGAAGATCTTGGGACGGCAATTAGCTAGGTTCGGCTAGTAACTACTACCCAAGTTAAACCCTCTACACAAAACCTAGTGAAAGCCTGCACATTGTATGCATATCACGTTGACCTTCTTAAAATTCCCATCAACTTCTTGTCAAGTATATGATATTTTCGCTTCAACTACTAGGTAATTGTTTATGTTTCGATGAAAACTGACTAGGGTACATTCTATATGATTTTTGAAGGTAAAGTTGAAATCATTAGATCAACCGCTCAAATTCAGGTATATTAGACTCTATATCAACACCGTAAATAGGAACATTGAGGGGTGAACAACCAAAACCCCGATAGGGTAGCTCTAGAACCCAATTAGAAAGTGAACATATGATTATATTTCATTTCAGAAAGATAATTATACCAAGCATTGGATGCCATATTAATCACGAGATGATCCTACTTTTTAAGAAGAAAAAGGAGATCAGAATTTCTAAATTGTTCTGCTGGCTAGCTCAAGTAGCAAGATAGGCTTGGGGGTAGATCCTAGATTTTTAGCTTTATATGAGAGGGATCGCTTTCATTTTAACTTGAGGGCTGCTCCTGCTCAGGATATTGACTCACTGCGCACTACTTCAACTCATTGAAATTAAATAAACCATTAAACCAACTCACCAAAGAAAAACTGTGGATGAGTACGACCTCTAATGAAGAGGGGTTTCTATGCTAATTAAGCACAGCCAAAATCCTCACCAGTAGTTTATAATCCAAACAAACAAGTCACTTGTCAAACAAACCAGAACTATATAATATACGAAAACGCATCACATCTACCCCAGATAGCTTCACAATGAGTTGTGTAGTCCTCATACGTAATCGAATTACCTGTTTCATATTTATTCTCTCATTAACAAATAGCAACTTTGATAGAAAGGCACGTCTGATGTGTAGCTCAATCAGACTTAACTTGTAGCTATAACAGTATGATCTAGCAAAACCAGAGCCCCAATGTCATGGGACTCTTGCTAATCTCTTAGCTCCCTAGCTAGCTACACCCTACACTCTCTCTTATAATTCTCTGGGTCTTTGTCCTTCCTCTCTATATCTGCACCAACTAGCTTGCTTCCCACACGAGTTCCAGCTCTTGTTTTTCATCATCATCATCAGTAACAATAAGGTAAGCTTTTCGATACTTTTGTGTAATGTAGAACTAGCTAGCTGTTGCTTCCTTCTCTTTTTTCTTGTCGTAACCGATTAGTTTCACAAACTCAGAATTGTTACTAGTTTCTGTTACATCAAAAGGGATCAAGCCGTGATCAATGGCATCGGACAAAGAAGAGAAAGACACGATGAGTTACCCGGAACAGGAGGGATCAGTGGTGAAGACAAGAGCAGCTTGCTTTGGTTCGATTCTGGTGAGCGTTGCAGGAGGAATCTTATTAGGTTGGTGGGAGTATCAGTATCATCCTTCATATCGTCAACTGTGGATGGTGCCCTTTGGTCTTATTCTATTTGCTACACCAGTGATTGTTTGGTTCTCGTTGGTGGTCTCTCATATCTGTAATTCAAAAGATGGTGATAATGGCACAAGGATGAGTCAACCCGTTTATGCACTCAGTAACTCCGTTTCTGCCAAGAAAGATGAGCAATGGAATAACCATGTAGATCATGTATAATTTTTTTTTGTTTCAGCTCCAAGTATGTTTCCTATGATTGACAAGGAATAGAGACTTTTTTTTTTTTAATTACAGGGGGATATTAATCTTTTTGCGGTTCACTTTGTTATGAAATTGCATCATCTGCTTTGGTTTTGGTGGAGTAGCTGTGAATCTATTGAATATCAAATAGTCTAGGTAATGCATGCGGCATGCCTAATGTTAATATATCTATTCACTTGACATGAGGAAAAGAAATGAACTATTATGCTATAATACAAACAGGCTCCAAGTGTTTACATGGAAGAATTACAGATAGGTTTTTTTTTTTTTTTTTTTTTTAAAAAAAAAAAAAAGGAAAGAATTACAGATAGGTTAAATATCATGAATATGTATGCTTTCAATCAATATCATCAATATGTATGTTATGGGGTGCAGATTTGGGTGATTTTAGTATTATTATGGTTCAAGAATGTTAAAAGGATAGAGCTGTTCGAATCAAGTGCTTGATTTCATAAGGGGGTCGGCTTATGAATATTGCCTTCCCCAGAATCTATAGTTCCATATAATGTTGCATTCTCATTACTTATATTAGATCATCCTCATATAACAATCATCTATGCACCTTGATTATACCTACCATTTTAGCATTGTTGTGATTACGTGGCTCTTCCATCCAAGGGAAAGAAAGAGAATAGTGACGACGACAATCAGATCGTTTCCAAGCAAAAGATACTCACACATCATTAGATGACCTCCTTAATCGAGTAAAATATTTAAGATAAACTACAAATACATTCAATAACCCTAGAAACATGTACTAGATAAACAAATGTTGTAGGCGGGTAGGTCTAATGTTTAACTGGGGATGTTCACGTTGGGTTGCTTCGTTGCTTAAGCATAAGTTCCATGAGTGAGCCTCACACCTCTATTTGAGATATGACCAGAATGAATGCAGAATCATAGAAATAGTACATGTACACCAAACAGCAACGCTTTGAGCCTTTAACTGTCTCCTTAAACTGGGATTGAGGTATGCATGCAACAAGCAATGAACTATCTTTTGTTGAAATTAGCATCTGTACTATCAAAATGATTTTACTTTGATGAAAAATAGTTAATTGGTTGTGTAATAAGCAAACTTTGTGTCCAAACTATCAGAATGCAGAATCATAATGAAGAATAACCAGCGGAGGACACATCAAAATAGATCACGAACATGTCATAAAGAAAAAGTATATAGGATTTTTTCGCAAAGATAACTTCTTTTTGGATAGTAAGCAAACTATGTCATACTTTCCAGTTTGAATCAATGGGACTAAATGGACTGGAAATGTAGGAATAACCATTCTAATCCAAAAAATAAATAAAATCAAGGGAATTCCCTTTTAGAGACTCTTTTGTGTTCCTCTAATACAAGGAATGTGACATTCATTTAACAACAATCCTCTATTCTCAACATGAATCTTTCTTTTCCTTTTCATTCAACGTTAAAAACGATCAAATAAAAGAAAGAAACTATTTCATTCTCTCTACACTACTGTCTTCTTTTTCATTTCTTTTTCTTCCAAACTCCCACAAAGACTCAATATAGATCCTAAAGTGTACTAAAGTAAACACTGTACACCATAAATTTTCAGACTCAATGTCACAAATATGCATGAGTCAATTAAATATTTCAATGCCACGAAGGAGGTAAATATATGAGCTCACCAAGCATCAAGCCTCACTGTCTGATACTGTGGGAAATTCCAGACCCCGAAGTGCAGGTATGTTGTCTATATCCTCCTTTGACAACAATGGGAAGAACCACAATGCTTTCTTTGTGCCAAAAACCTTTAGGAGAGGAAAAATAGCAAATAGTGAGACTTCTCAAATGTCTGATGCAAGAAGGCTGGCAAAACTGTCATTTTAATTGAATTTCAGGAGAAAAATTCAGACAGAGATAGAGACAGAGAGAGTTCCATATATATAACCTGCTCAAAGTTTTTCTTCCTGCCTAAATCATACTTCCATCTGGTTGCTCTTCTCTTCTCATGAACCTGAAACATTGTTATCAAATATTTATGTACCATAAGAATAAACATAACAATAACCAATTGAATCCTTGGCAACAATTACTTGGAGAGTAACCCAGAGTTTGTTTCTGACCTTCAGCTCTCAGGTTGACATTAGGGACAACTATAGCCAGACTATATTTTACCTAATATATTACATGTAAAATAAAAAGTAGGACGATAAAAGCGAGAGAAGCAGGTAACAGACTAACTTGTATCAGGTAACTCAGGTCTCAAATGGTAAATGCAAAGTGCGAGTACACAAATTCTGAAACTTGGTAAACAGAAGTAGCACTTGAGTTTATTACCTCTACTGAAGTGGTATTGCTTGACAAAAGGGATATGTGCATAACAACGAAACAGAGCAGACTCAATGAGAAGGCCAAATTAAGCACTGCAACATGGTAGACAATCTGTAAGAATGATGTAAACCACAAAAGCATGAAGATCAAAATAATCATCTTCATGGACTCCTACCAAAAGTCACAAAAACGACTGCTAGATTGCCAGGAGATGTGGAATGACTCTTGGCTTCAGAAAAAAAATTGATGAAATTTGGCAGCAAAACTAGAGTGTTCATTGTCGTCTCCAAAAATGTATACACCTGTAGAGTGCAAACACAAAAAATGTTTGGAAACCATAGACAATGAAAATAACAAGTTAAGTCCAACCGGGACCCTAATTTTAAGGTCTTCTGCACACCAGAAGATATTCATTCCATAAACACTTGTTACTTGGACCATAATTAGTCATTACTTCAACTAGTGTCCTCACATTGAATATAGTAACACATTTCACAGACATATACAGGAGCAAATACACAAAAAAGCAATGGCATTAGTCATTACCAAGAAAAGTAGAAATGACTTGTAGTTGGTGGCACCAACACAATTAACCACCCAAACACAATGGTGATCCATCTTAAGTACACATCTTTGACCTACAAAAAGCAGAAGAAAATGAAGTTACTTTACTTGAATAATAAATTCATTAAATGTCAAATTAGTCCAGCAACAATGTTTAAGTTGTAGAGACTGAAACCCGCAACAAACAATGATATTACTTAAGACAGTACATAGAGTAACAAATATTTAACAAGATAAATGCAACACTGATTAAACAACCAGCTACGGATGTTTAAGGCATCAGATGATTCAGATCAACATCTACATGTTTAGACTTCAGAGTACAAGGGCCCTTAATTTATATCTTCATCTATCAATGATACAAAGAGAAACATCCTATACACAATACATGACAGGATTAATAAAATAGAAAAAAATTGCTCCAATCTAAGTAAAAACTACAGAAAGAGCATATGTTACCACTTAGCACCCTTGGAAAATTTTTCTAGGGAGATATCACACACAAAGGGGTATAAAAACATAGAACTGTCAATATGCATGAAATACAGTAACGTGTGTTTTGAGAAGAATCTGGAAATGCATGACGAGATACACAACAGAATTTCTGAGCAACATTAGTAGGCAAGTTGCTTACAAACAGAGCAATGATGGCATCGTGGTGGCTTGGCATTTTGGCAACGACTACAATAGGCTACTTCTGGTCTTCTTTCTTGTCCATCTGTAGAGTGCGTGGAAGTGAAAGCCTCAGGTGCTGTGATCTCCGATGAAGTCAGAGAACTACCAGCCTCCAAAATTTCCTCCTGTGTAAGAGGTTTCCAGTTTTCCGGAACAGAACCAGGGTCTGTAAAGACTACCACAAAGTAACACCACAATAACATTACCAGCTGCAAGTCAAACACAATTTGAAATCACCGGCAAGTCTAGATACAGTTTTCTTCAAAATAAAGTTTATTATTCATACTAATTGTAAAACTTCATAAGAAAATGTTTGACAGAAGCATTATCCATACAAAGTTTATTATAACAAGCAAGAACTAGTAAGTTTTGACACTAAAACTACTACGAAATAGTCATTGCATCCATAATCCCATATTTACTCTCATAGATCTTTGCAGGCCATAATCCCAGTATCCAATGCACATCTCAATCTACCAATCTGAGTAATCAACAGAAGTGCCAAACCATCTCACAGAATTTATATCTGTATCAAAAGTTCGAAACCCAAATTCTTGACTTATCACCTCACATCTCTCAAAGTCTCATCCCAAACGTTCATCTTGTGTGAGCTTCTCAACCATTCGAGACCTCTTTTCATTCCTAAATACTTGAAAGTCTTTTACTTCAATCTAACTTTACACTAAATAGTTTCTCAAAGCACGTAACTTTGTTCCAAGTTTTCATTCCTCTTTTAAACTTTGCTCACTCAACGCAACTAAATGCAATCAAATCACTTCAATTCTCCACAACCCAAATCACCCAAAAAAAGAAAAGAAGCAGAAACCTTTGAGAGCATCCATGGCTGAAACAGCAGAGACTTACCAAAAAATGGAAGAGAACGACAATGGAGATGGCCAGAAAAGAGTGGAAGCCGCCGGTTCGGAGCTCGGGGCCCCACGTCAGCACGACGACGGCGTAGTAGGAAACAGAAACGACGGCAGCGACCAATAAGATCATGAAGTAACCGATGACTTTGAGGCCGGAGCATAGCCGGAACAGGTTAATCTCCATTCCGGGATTGGGCCGCCGGCGACTTAGAATATGGGGAATAGGAATAACCGATCTCCGAGTTCGAGGTGGGAAGAGGCGTTTCCAGATATTGGTAGCCAGGTTTTTTGAGGTTGTTCTACTTCTGTTGAGTAGGAAACAAGTCTCTACTTTGGTTTCTGGGTTTCGTTGTTAAGGTTTGGACCGGTTTTTACTGATGTTTGGGGCTTTGGGCGCTATGGTCATTATGGTCATTATGAGTTTGTGGTGATGACTTTTGGACTTACTAATGCACCTGCGGCGTTCGTGGATCTCATGAATAGGGTGTTTAGTCCATATCTTGACCGTTTCGTGATCGTGTTCATAGATGATATTTTGGTGTACTCGAAAAGTGAGAAGGAGCATGTCAAACATCTAAGATTAATATTGCGGACTTTGAGGAATGTGTAGTTATTTGCCAAGTTCAGCAAGTGTGAGTTTTTGCTGGATAAAGTGGGATTTCTGGGTCATGTAGTTTCAGCTGAAGGTGTTAGTGTGGATCCCCAGAAGGTGGAAGCGGTGTCCAATTGGAAAAGACCCACAATTGTGACTGAGATTCGTAGTTTCTTAGGATTAGCAGGTTATTATCAGCGTTTTGTGCAAGACTTTTCAAAGATTGCAGCTCCACTATCTGGATTGACCAAGAAAGGAGTGAAGTTTGAGTGGTTAGATCAGTGTGAGCAAAGTTTTCGAGAATTAAAGAACCGCTTGGCTATGCTCCGGTGTTGGCACTTCCGGATGATAGCGGGGAGTATGTGGTGTTTTGTGATGCTTTTAGACGAGGTCTAGGTGGGGTTTTGATGCAGCATGATCGAGTGATTGCTTACGCTTCTAGGCAATTGAAGCCGCATGAGGTGAATTATCCCACTCATGATTTAGAGCTTGCAGTTGTGGTTTTTACTCTCAAGTTGTGGAGACACTATCTTTATGGAGCCAAGTGTCAGATTTTTACCGATCACAAGAGTCTTCGGTATGTGTTCACACAAAGGGAGTTGAATATGAGGCAAAGAAGGTGGATGAAGTTGATCAGTGATTATGATTGCACTATAGAGTATCATCCAGGAAAGGCTAATGTGGTAGCTGATGCTCTTAGTCGCAATCCCTCCATGTCTTTGTTTCACTTGAGGATGGTTCGAGTTCCACTTCTTTGTGAGCTGCGAGCTACAGGGGTGGATTTAGCGGTGGATGAAGTGGGTGCTTTGGTAGCTAGTTTTCATGTGAGGCCAGTTTTGGTTGATAAAGTGCGGGAGACACAGTATAATGATCCTTCCATAGTTCGGTTGATAGAAAGAGCAGCGAATGGAGCCGCCGTAAATTTTTCGGTAAGAAGAGATGGGTCGTTGTTGTTCAAAAGTAGGTTTTGTGTGCCAAAGAGGAACGAAGAGTTAAAGATTGAGTTAATGGAGGAAGCTCATAGTTCTGCTTATGCTGCTCACCCGGGGAGTACAAAGATGTATCGGACTCTGAAGGATTATTATTGGTGGCCAAACATGAAGAGGGAAATTGCAGCTTTTGTGAGTAGGTGTTTGATTTGTCAGCAGGTGAAAGCTGAAAGGCAGAAACCTTCAGGGTTGCTTGAGCCGTTACCTGTTCCAGTGTGGAAGTGGGACCACATCACCATGGATTTTGTCTTCAGTTTACCTCGTACCCGTGAAGGGCATGACGGTATTTGGGTGATAGTGGATAGACTCACTAAATCTGCTCATTTTCTTGCCGGTGGGAAAGAAGTTTTCGCTGGATAAATTGGCTGAGCTGTATGCAAATGAGAAGATCAAGGTGGTCAGGGATAGACTCAAGGCTGCTCAGAGTAGGCAAAAAAGTTATGCAGATGCCCGCAGGAAGGACCTTGAGTTTCAAGTAGGTGATTGGGTGTTCCTGAAACTATCTCCTTGGAAAGGGTAGTACGTTTTGGCAAGCGTGGGAAGCTTAGTCCAAGGTATATTGGGCCTTATGAGATAATAGAGCGAGTTGGCTCTCTTGCCTATCGGTTAACTTTACCTCCGGAGTTGTCCAGGATACATAATGTGTTCCATGAATCCATGCTTCGCAAGTATATTGCCGATCCTTCTCATGTGCTGGAAGAGCAGCCGATTAGTTTGCAGAAGGATTTGTCCTATGAAGAGGAGCCGGTTCAGATTCTAGATCGGAAGGAGCAAGTGCTTAGGAGCAAGTCAATTCCGCTCGTCAAAGTGCTTTGGAGAAGCCACCAAGTAGAGGAAGCTACTTGGGAGTCAGAGGAGCAGATGAGGCAGCATTATCCTTATCTCTTTGAGTAACGAGTTTGTAAATTTCGAGGACGAAATTTTTATAAGGAGGGGAGAATTGTCACGCCCCGACCCATAATTTTTACCTTTATTACTAGCATAGTGGTAATAAGAATTTTACCGTGTTCGTCAATAAGTGAAAAATATAATTGATCCCCAGATAGGTGTAGGGGACGATTATTTTGTGGTATTATTCTAAGGAATAAATTTTGACGACGGTAAAAAATAGTAATTTTTGCTAGTAAAAAGTAATTTTATTGGAGTATTATTTTTAGGGTGTTGAGTGTTGGATTGGGTTTATAGTTGGGGTTGTGGACCGGGCTTGGTCAAAGCCCAGTTTCTTTTCTTTTCTTTCTCTCTCTTCCTCCCGGTTTCTCCTCTCCCCGAGCCCGTTTCTGTCGCATTCTTCCCGGCCACCGTCCGGCTGCCCCAGCCTGCCGCACCGGTCCCGTTCGGTCGGTCTCCATCCCAGCTACAGTTCTAGATCAGTGGCAGCCTCCCTAGCGCCGCCGTGAAGGAGGAATCGACGCCGAGAGCCCCGACTGCCGAAATCGTTTTTTCTCCGGAACTCCTTCCTCCAGCCGCCATAGCCGGCAAGCCTTGGCTCAAAAGGAAGCCCTCCTCCCGTGCTTCAATCCCTCTAAAGGGCTCGCTCCGTCTCGAGCTAGGTAAGGAGAAATCAGAATTTGAATTTCTAGGGCTTTATTGTGTCTTTGTGTTCGATTGACGTGGTTAGGCTTAGAATTGGAGTTTGTTGTAGTTAGGAATGTTGTAGAGGAGGTTGAGAGGAAGATGCTGCCAAATTTTGATGACCATTGGAGGTCGCCGGAGTTGGTCGCCGGCCGCCGCCGCCGAGAAAATGTTTTTGGTGGGGAAAAATGTGAGGAGTTTAATGGAATAAGTTTTAGAATTTTTGGAGGAGTTTTGGATAGGTTTGAGAATTGTTGAAGTTTGGTATTTTGGCGGATTATTAATTTATAATCCGGCCATTGGATTTTATTTGGTGGAATGTGATTTTGAGGATGTCGGTAAAATTTGTGGAGTTTTGAGGTTGGCAGTGGAATTAAGATTTTGGAGTGTTAGGCTTGGTTGAGCGCGAAGCATATTTAATTATGCATGTTTTGCTTTAAGCGTCGGTGTTTTATTTAAGGTTTTATTTATATGGAACAGGACGTGAGGAGGATCGAGCGGAAGAGACCTCCGACCGACATCAAGCTTAGGCCTAACCTGTGAGTGGACCTTTGTTTTTAAATATTGTGTTCGAAATGCTTTATCATTTAAATGATTTTCTGTTGTTGGATATTTCCCGAAATTGAGAATTTCGGTGATTATACTCGAGGCACAATTCCGAGAATAGTATGTATGTGATTAAATGCTAGCTAGCTATACGTAATTTCTCCCATACGCGAGGCACAATTCCAGTATGGGTGACATGAGCGTAAGACGCGAGTGTCGTAGCCTTGTGCGACTTTCTAATTTTGCATTTATTTATTCAAAGATTTCGTACAAGGAGTAAGCACGTATATATTACCACTTGGCCGCTTTCCCTCATATGCGAGGTACAATTCCGGTGTGGGGTGATGTGAGCGTTAGACGCAAACATAGTAGCTTGGTATGATATCTACTTTATTCAAGTTGTTCATAGATATCGTATCAAGGGTCAGGCGAGTGTGCATACATACTATATATATATAATATCCAGGCCTGAGAGGCAATGTCTTAATGTTTGGGAGTCTAGCCAGGTTGGACCCCAGTTCAGAATCTTTCGAGTGAAACTTTTGTTTTTGCCGCTGATGAAAGCATTTCTTTTGGGGAAATATTTATTTGTTGTCGGAAGCATTTCGTCCACTCACTATGACGTGTTGAATATTTTCCCCTGGGCTCTTCGCTTTTAAAAATGCCCAGTCTGCAGAGTTTGCGTGAGGTCTAGCAGGAGACGCCGAGGCATAGTGACACATCTATCATCTACATTTCACCAGTAGGTTACCTGTTTAATCTACTAGGGGTTTGTTAGCTTTCGTTGTATTTTATTTTATTTTTAGTAGCTCTGAATACTTGTGGAATTCTTCAGTGTAATTTGTATTCTTGCTACTTTTGGATTGTAGCTGAAGATTTATTTTGGAATAAAAAGGTGGTTCTTAAATTTTTAAGTTAGGGTTGTCCATTTTCGAGGGAGGTTTGCCGAGTCTTCGGTAAATTTTCCTTGGAGGTGGTCCCCGCAGGACTCATCTCGGGTTTCGGGGTGAAATTCAGGGCGGGTCTTGACAAAATCACTTTACCAAACTACAATAACCTTAAGGATGGGAAAGAAGCTAACCATAACCCAAAGATAGAGACGTGAAGCTCATATCAGGCACCCTTAAGGAAAATAGCATGGAGCACATTACTACTACAGAACAAAGATTCTACGGCTTCTGAACCTCAGCCTCCTCGGTTGCGGTGACAGCGGCAGCCTTAGGGTCGTCGTCTTTGCTATCATCGCTCGCTTTCTCGAAATTCTGTAGAAAGTTGACAGCCAAAATATCAAACAAAGCATATCATCCAATCCCACTCCATACTATTACTTTCTAGTTGCAATGTTGAGCTCTATTAATGTCCAGCAAATGCTTCCAATGTAAAATCCCTCAAAAGATGTAGAATTTCATTCTCATCCAATGCTCCCAATGTGATTTTAACTAACACTAATATGACATAAATTTCATTTTGCTTCCATGTCTAAACACCTATCCAATTCGAAAAAAATTCCAAACAATGACTTGAAATTCATCTCAGCTAGAGCATTTATTTACTTAGTGAACATGAAGGGGATGAGATGGCCCAAATGCAAAGCCTCAGAGGAAGGCCCTCTTCCAGTGTAGAGATAAAACTTCTCTCCTCTCTCATACGCGTCCAGAATCTCATTCAAGTCCCTGCAAATCACACACATTCAGCTACCTAAACAAACAAACCCTAGAAATTAGAGAGAGAGAGAGAGAGAGAGAGAGAGAGAACAGACCGGTGGGCGAAGAAGACGCCGCAGCGGAGGAAGACGTGGGAGGGCGGGAGGTGAGACGGCGGACGCGGTCGACGAGTGAGGAATCGATCCGCTGGCAACCGAACTGGTCTATGAGCTTGTCGTAGTCGATTTTGCCGCCTTCTTTGGCCTCCACCTTCCATGGATTCACAATTTAGGTTTTTGGTGTTAGGGATCTAGGTTTTCATGAGGTAGGAGGAAGAAAGAGAAAGCAGGTTTTTATTTTATGAGGAGAGACAACAGATTCTTTATGATTGGGACCAAATCAAAAAACATACCTGAAATCGATCTACTAATTCGAGATCGGTTAATTTGGCGGTGTGAGATCGGACGACCGTTGGCTCGCGTCGGAGCCGACAGAGACATGGTGTTCGTGAGGAAGAAAGATAGAGAAAGTTAGTTGTTTTAATCTTTTAATCACTATTTCACACAGATAACAGTGTCTACAATTCACACGGATTACTGCGTGTTTCGCACGCACGGAAAACAGTAAATATTTTACTAATGTAAGTTAAAAATTATTAGGTTTTTCTTTACGGAAATTTGTGTCTAATTTCTATTTCACACAAATATCTGTGTCTATACTTTACACGGTTAAAATTGTAATTCACATTACACACGGATGTCTGTCACCATTAGCTTTAATTACAGATATCTGTGTAAGCTTGTTCATATATGTGCAAATATATAATTATTTTTAATTATACTAACTTTTTGCTGCTACAGATATCAATGTGCGTTACAATACTTACAGATATCCGTAAAAATAGTTAATATAATATACACTAATATCCGTGTGAATTAATATTTGACACATATTTTTGTGGCTGTTATTGTTGTATAATGTAATGTGGGCCTAAAAAATCATTTTCCACACGTAGATTTTTGTAACTGTTATTGTTGTATAATGTAATGTGGGTCTAGAAAATCCTTTTCCACATGGCTTGCTGTATATATAAGCTTTTGTTACAGATATATATGAGATTAAAGTAGTATGTAAGAATAGAATCTGTGTGAAATGGTTTTTTTTCTAGTAGTGGTTTTTGGGAAGTGAAATTCACTCTTCAAATTATAATTCACTCTTATTTTTTACTATTCATTCTAATAAGAAGACAAAATTTAAAAGCTGGTACTATTAACACACCATATTTTACTATTTACACCGATATTGGGTGCTGAAGGCATTGACAAGCTAGCGTGTACAATATCCTAGTTGCGAGGACTGGGTTATTAGCACACACCAGCCTGCTGCCTGAGCACAGACGTTGCAAGTCTGGCGGCCGACCTCGCCCTAACACCACCATTTGAGGCTTGGAGTCGCGAACCCAAAAATTAAAACTAGAACCTTAGCGCACCCTAAACCCGCAAAAGATCGTACCAAACAGTGATTCAACATGTCCTCAACAAGCCTAGCCTCTTAACTGAAGTCCAAAACATATGATACCCAACAATTCGCTTCTGCTTGAACTGCTTGAACCACCGGTGAGTCATAGAAGGGTTTCAAGGTTGCGAGATCGCTCAGAGAGAATTGAAGCCCTCCTATATAATATATATATATATATATATATCTCTCTCTCTCTCTTTTCTCTGCTAAAACTATAAAAAAATATAACCTTGAGTTAATATATTAATATCTACAAATAACTGTAAATTATTTTTTCACTTCAGGATTTCGTATGGTGGAGTTTAAACACATATGGTGGGACGCTAACCTTGTTGTGGATGCGGTAGCAGCACATACTGGACATTATATTACTATTGGTAGTTGGACCTCGTTTTTTAGTCCCGATGTTTCAAAAGCTATGCATTTTGATAGTTGCGCTTTAGTTTCTAATAGGGGGACGTCGAGTGTCTACTCGAGGATACGTCTATACCCAAGGTGTTTATGGACAGGTGTCAGCAGGCCGGCATGACACGGGTTGCCAGCGTCTCTATGTCATTAACTAAGAGAGATGGTAAATATGAGGATGTATTTGGGGGTTTGTGTTAGTTTGTTGAGGTAGATACGGTGATGTATTCAGAGGGTGAATATTATTTGCGGCTGGTATTGAACTGAACTGGTATCGAATCGGGGCTATCAAAAGGGGATCCAGTGGGCAGACGAGGTCGCGCTTTGGTCTGAGATATTATCGCCGCCGCCGCGGCACAATCTGGTGACCTACCTTTTGGCGCTTGGTGAAATTCTAGGCATAGAGAAGAATTTGTGTAGCGAGTTTTCCATGAAGGAGACCGCAACTATTTCCAAAAGGGGACCTCAACTTTGTCTTCGTCTTCGTCTGTTCTCCAATCACTTCCTCTCCATCTGGTACTTATCTTTGTTTGATTTGTTCGGTTCTGCTTTTTCTAGTCAAAATTAGATTTTATGTGTTTATTAGCTGGGTTTTTCAGTGTTTAGTATTGGGTTTTGTTTGGAATTAGGATTAGTGGGGTGTTTTGTATGTTAAGGTTTTACTCTCCTGGTTTCAAATTTTGGTGCTTTATGGTTTACTAATTCACAAGTGTGGAATTAAGTGGGTTTTGATATTGGGTTAATGAGGAAATATGGATACCGTTGTTGTTCATTAGCTACGAAATGGGTCAAAACTGGCAATGTTTCAATGTCGCTTGAAACCATTGACAGTATTGGTGAGATGAGACATTCATGGTGCTGAGGGGCACCAATATAAAACTATGAACTCTTTAATTCTACTGGAGTGGTTATAGCTTTTACATTTAAAATTTTGTCCTCTTCTCTTCAGCATAGGGTTTGTTCAATTGATATTGCTAACAAGGGTTTGACCTATTTTTTCTAACAATGTAAATGTAACAGTATTAAGTGATGGAGATGTTTTTGGGTGCTTATGTAGTGTGATTTCTGTTGGACATGTTTGACTACTGATATGTAAGATATGTGATAGGGAAGACAACTTTTCTTTATTGCTGTGATTATAATTTAGCATGTTATCGGTGTGTTTGTGGAAGTTTTCTCTGTGATTGTTTTAAATGTGTGTTGATGTATATAGTTGGCTCATCAACTTGATATTCTACTGAACTTCATCGATATGATGCTATTTTGGGTTCTAAATTCCTTGTTATGAATTTGTATTGTTCATGAATATAAAACTGAATAAAAAACTGAATATGATGTGCTGTGTATGTGGCTATAATCTTGTGATCGGTATTCAGCTGCCGAGTGTAGACTTTTTTGTGTAGAGGCAAAAAAGGAAGACACCGACGAGATCGAAGACATTTACGAGATCGATGATACAGATGAGTGTGGTCTCCGTTTCAGTGATGCAAAGTACTACGATGTTCTTGATTTAGGTAAAGACAACTGTTTGAATGAAGATTCAGAGAGGGAGTTGAGGCAAAAACTAGAAGATCCAATGATTAAACCCAATGAGGCTGATAAACCACCTTATGAAGAATTTCCACCGGCTGATAAAATTAATGATGATGTGTATACCTCCGAATAGTATTATGCTTTGAAGGGGAAGGAGGTGAATTCGCTTACCTATGAAGACTTGAAGGACATCACATTTCACAACGTTAAAGAAGGCGAGAAATTCTATGGGTATTACTGCTTTGTTGTTGGGTTTTGTAAGAGGGTATATAAGAATGACAAGGTTACAATTAATGGCGTGGAGCATGTTTCCAGGAAGGTATGGTGTTGTTCAAAAGAGGGTTGTGAAAAGAGTGCAGCAAATGGAAAGCATGAAGTGGTTCATAACACAGAAGCGGCAACTAAAGAACAACATGCGAGTGAGGATGAGACTTGTTAGAGGAAGAAGAAAAAGAATCCTATGAGGGGATGGAAATATTCAAGAACAGGATGTGAAGCTGTTTTTGTATTGAGATTGGATAAGAAGACGATGTTGTACACAATTTGAAAGTTTGTGACCGAGCACAATCATGGACTTGCAGAACCTGTGGAGCGACAGTTTCTATCATGTTTTAGGGAAGTGACTGAGGATGACATCTTTGTCGTTCTAGCTCTGCGAACAGCGCATGTCCCTACTAGTGTTGCGTATGAGTTTCTAGCGCTTCAAGCAGAAGACCTTCAGTTAGTTGGATTCATGTTGAAAGACTTGTACAACAAATTGGATGAAGTTAGAAAACATAATAATAACAAGGGTGATGCACAAGTTGCCATAAATTGGTTGCGAATGAAAGGTCATGAAGAAGAGTCTTTTATTGGCAGGTATACTCCTGATGGGGAAGGGAGGCTAGCTAATCTGTTCTGGAGGGATACTGAGTCCCTTCTTGACTACAATGTTTTTGGTGATGTTGTGATAATAGACAATACATACAAGACAAACATATACTACTGTCTGGTTATTTTATTTGTAGGTTCGAACAACCATAGAGGAAGCGTCTTGTTTGCATGTGCCATTGTTGCTAATGAGAAGGAGGAAACATTTACTTGGGTGATTTAGAAATTCCTTGAAAGTATGAATAACAAGCATCCAAAGACGGTTGTGACTGATGGGGATGAAGTCATGCGTACTGTTTTGAACAAACTCATGCCTACGAAGCGGCACAGGCTATGTGCGTGGCACATTGGTAAAAATATTGAGCAGAACGTTAAGGATGCGGAGGTGCGAAAAGAATTAGGGAAGATGATTTACGCTTCTTATACTATTGACCAATGGGAGGCTGCGTGGGACAATATGGTAGACAAATTTGGGTTGGAAAACAAGACTGGATTACAGCACTTTACGAGAAGCGTGATAGGTGGGCGGAAGCATTTTTTAGAGGGCAGTTTTGCGTGGGGATGTGCAGCACCCAAAGATGCAAGGGTTATAATGGTAAGATTAAGACTCGAATTGAGAGGTTTACTATATTCTCTTACTTTCTTCCCATATTTGACTCAGGTGTTGGTTATTTGAGAAACCGTGTTTTGCTGGACATTTACAAGTCCAAAAACCACAAGAGAAAATACGACCCCCATCTTAAGAGAGTTGAGGAAGATGTATTCAATATATTCACGGATGATATATTTGTGGTTATAAAGGGTCAGATATTGCTGGAGGCGAGGTTCAGTGTGACTAATCGTATTTAGTTTGGTGGGTCAGAAGACTTGATGTTTTACTTGTCCCAATACGAGAGACCAAATCGTAGTTGGACAGTGCTGTACATGCCGGTTGATGGAGTGTACTCATGTTCTTGCCTGCAGTACGAGTCAAATAGTATTTTGTGTCCACATATTTTCTCAGTAGTGAAATATCAGAATGTGAGTGTATATCCGAAATCAATTATTCTAGATAGGTGGACTAGAGGGGGTGGGAGATTGAAAGTTGATCATACAGCTGCTAAAAGTGGTGACGACATGTCAGGGAGACTTCTGAGGTACTCCGCGCTTATGGCCGAAGCAAAGAAAGCATGTCATAACTTGTCTTATTCAGCCGAAGGTTTTGATACATGGATGGTCTAATTGTGTGGGATTGTGGAGAGTTCCGTGAACTACCGGGGTAGCAAAAAACCAAGGGTGGCAGACTAGGAGCCTGACAATGACATGTGTAATGTCTTAAAAGACCCTGTAATTGCAAGAACTAAGGGTTTGCACGGTAACAATGTGGCAGCCGCGGTTAACAGGAACGTTGGAGAAGGTAACAAGTGCCGAAAGTGTGGTATTCCTGGTCACAACATACGCAGATGTCCGCTTGTATTTCTTGAAATAGGCCTGGCTAGGAAGAGTGTTAAATTTGGGAGGTCTGCACAATCCGGAAGGTCTGACAAATCTACCAAGGCCGACAAGTTTGGTAATGCTAAAAAATCCGAGAAGTCTGCTAAAGCCGGTAATTCTGCTAAATTCGGGAAGGATGGTGAGTCCGAGAAGGCTGCTAAATCCATGAATGGTGCTAAATCTAGAAAGGCTGTTAAATTTGGGAATAGTGATCAATCCGGGAAGGCCGATAAATCTGCCGGCATTAGGAGGACTGCTTATGTACATGAACAAGGTGCATGTGAGACAGTAAACCCTTCAAAATCTGAATCTGAGGCGATTGAGGTAAACCAGTGTAAGGTTGTCGACAACATGCAGCGGTCATCCAACTCATTAGAATATGTGACAAAATCAGTTGAAAGGGTTGAATGCCGTGACGATGTAGACATGACAGATTTGAACTCCCAGGTTGGTGGTACTTTATAAAAAGGATGAAGGCAAGTTGCGCTAGATTTGTTGGGCACTCATGTTGCAAAGGCATGCGTTTATCCAATTCTGTCAGCGTCATCGTCATGATGTTATTTTGGTTTGTTTTATTGTTTCATTTTCCAGTCACTCTATTCCGATAAACTGTGTTTTGTTGAATTATTGATATTATATACTCATATCTGAGTGCTTTTAAGTTGGAAGCAATCTGTAAGTCTCGCTGGTTTGATTGTGTCGGGAGTTTAGAGTGATTCGGGACCCTTATCTGAATATATTTTCTTATGTAAACAGCTGTTTTGATGTTGTGTGTTAGTTATGCATGTAATTTGTACAATGCTGTGTTGCAGTGGTCTGATTTAAGGCTCCCTTAATGAAACGACGAAGTTTTTGTAGCAGCCTGTTTTGTTTTAACTATGGCCCTTGTATGTTTACATGAATGAGTTGTACACATTCTAGGGTTACCTGCACTCATGATATCTACTTCAGTATTTCAGCGTGATCATTCTCAAAAACTGTGTATTGGTTGTTAAGATGGACTTTGTTATGTAATTTGCCCACTTACATCCTTCGTCTTTTATTACATACACACCAATTGTAATAGGTTCTGGATTTATGTTAAAAATGTCCTCGTTTGTGCATTTGATTACAAGACTGTTGAGCAAAGCTAAGTCACCCTGATTAATAATATAAGTTTACAAAAGCCCAATACGAATGACCATTCCATTCTTGTACAAATCATCATACATATCCCACCTTGATACACAATTCCTACATGAACATTCCAACCCCAATAGCTGTGAACAAAACCCTGTACACCTGCATATGAGGACAAAGCGTCCCAGCAAGTTAATTTTTCCTGCACGACCTCCTTGCTATCAAAATATAACAACACTTGGTGCTCATCTGAGGTGAACATCCATACTGATGGGGATAACATACTGTGATGTTATTATGTGCGAACATCAAAACAAAAGTCTGCCCTTGTTTTGCCCTTTACTCCATGCCTAAGTACCAATCAGTCCATACGTAGTCGTCATGGTGACTGGTAGAAAGTGTAACTTGTTCGGACCGTGGCATCTCCACATGTTCCTCAATTATGTTAGGTACATGGGGGTTTTCAGTTTCAATGTTGCGATCCCCTGGTCCATTTATAAACTCTATCGGGGCGGGGGGATCAATATCCACAACTATTGGATATGTTCATTCATGCAGAGCGTCCGCCCTCTGACGAACCTGGTAATATATCTCGTTCCCCGGTTCCTTCAGGCACTCAAGCATCATAGACAATCTCATGCGATGGGAGTTGTCCTGCAGACACAAGTCATTATAACAGTCAATAAACTCACACAAACATTGTTAGTATCAGAGTTGTCTACAAGACCTATTTCAGGGATGTGAAAGAGTGTCTTACGTCGTTCGTCCATGTAGTTCCATACAACTGCATGGTTTTTATTGTATATATGCCACATTCGTGAACTCATTTCTGTCGAGGTACAATGGGAGGCACAGCAACCTCACACATCTTTAAATCGAGGACTACATCATCACTTTTGTACCCTAACATTGACAACACTTCATCTAGGTGTGCGAGCTGCATAATTAACGATAAATGTCAGTTTCAAAATGTTTGAGGTCGAAATGGTAATGTGAGCAGTTACGGCCCTGATACAGTTTAGGTTGTCTAGTCGCTTACCGTCTTATAAACAATCCTCGTGATATCCGTTACACTGATTGTGCCAGGTGCACTGTCCCATATCTCTGCTACCATCAGGTGCAGATGTACTATCAACAGCCACTAGTGTCTTTTTTTTCTTCTTGTTACACCTGGCCATGTTTTGTCTCCATAATGCAGTGGTATAAATATCTGTTTTAGTAACCCAAAAATAAAAAACCTGGAGTTAAACTATTTATAATTTAGTAACATTTTAGTTGCAGCGCGATGAAAAACATGCTTACAGTTTCGCAATCCTCCATGCGTCCGGAAAAACGAAACATGTTGCAGACACTACTGGTGGTAATTACTCTGCTGACTGCGTGGTAATCCCTCTCACCCAAGTCTCTGTTGGCATTTTCCTGTGACATTTCACAGGTTTAGTTGGTCGACATGTGTGGTGTGTGCATCCATATGCATGGAGGATTATATTACATACCGAAAAAAATGTGGGAAGGAACCATTGGGTCCGGCTATCCCTTGACAGAAAAGCACAGTAGAAGTTTATCACCTATCCAGTGGATATAAACACATGTATGTTAGAATAACACCCCGGACACACACCCTACTATTATCACTAATGTTGCGTCAATAACTTACATCGTCAGTCAGGTCTGTGTCCGGCAGCAGGGAGAGGATGTGAACGTGGGGTATAATAAATCTGCCACCATGTACGTCAGCTATTAGGCGATACAGTCAAACATGCAATGTTAAATTTTACGTATACTAGCATAATGGACATACCTTTCACGGAGCCCTGGCGTGCAGATATAATTAGCAACTGAAGGTCTTCATCCGGCAGTGGAAATTGCAACGTGTACGGTCCGGCAATAAAATGCACGCTTTCTTGTTTACTTGTGTGCCGATCATGCTTGTTGAATACATCTACACCGACTGTGACAATGTCATCGAAGACCGGCTCCTTAATGAAGGACGTATTGTAGAGGGATCTTGCAGCTCCCTTCGACACCACAAATTTAGTATATGCCCACTCATATTGTCTTTCAGCCCTATTTCTCGTAGGCAGTCCTACCGGGCTACTTGAAGTTGCCAATATTACTTGGCATTCCTTTCTTGGTGTCGAAATTTCTTTATCCCCTTCCAACTGCACAAACAAAAAATTGGGCCTGATGTACTAATTACCACATAATATGTCGGTTTCTTTGTTATATTTAATAATTTTTTTGAATCCTTGTGAGTTGTGATGAAACCAGTGCATGCCAGCGACAATGAATACTGCCTCCATATTCAAATGCCGCCATTATAAGATGATGGAGTTCCACATTTAACAACAATATTGTCCAAAGTAGTTATTTGCACGCTCCTGTATACAAGGATAAACTCACTAGAAACGTACAAACAGTAACACACTATTTAAGCTGAGTTGCACAAAATGGTACATACAGAAAATAAAGTCGAGAGGAACCACCAATCCTCCCAATTCACAAAACACAAAACAGTATTCCCCCATGATGTTGATCACCTGCGTGGAGTATAAAGGTGAATTTTGATTCAATCGGTACATTAAAATAATTGAATCATATGAGATCAACATGAAATCTACGTTTTACTACTAACATTAATCAACTAACATCGCTGCTAATTGAACGCGTGGGATTGAGGCACTGAAGGTCCAAACAAGACATGTTGAATTCTCTAAATCTCCCAACTTCGATACTGTTTCACAAACATTGACACATTTCAAACACGTTTAATACACGGTCTATAACCAAACAGATCAGCGGACACCAATATTTCAAAAAGTCTAGAGATTTCAAACAAATAAAATTTACACATTATAACATGTGAGCCTACGGCGTAAAGAGATTTAGAAGTACATCATTACCTTCCTAGGCTGTCCTCAGCACGACCCTTCTTGCTAGATAAATACTTTAGCATATCTATGTCCAAAGGGGATAGTTTTGCCACGGTGCCAAACTTATGCCGCCTATGTTTCTTCACCTCCCCACTGCCATTAAAGGGTTGAGACCTTTTACCATTACTGTTAGGGCCGACTGGTTTCAAGATATGGGTATTGACATCCTCCTTCTATGACACAAAAACAGATAAAAATAATTAAACATCACAAACAACGATAATACATACCATGTTACTATCAAAACATAACTTTCAGATAGCCGACTCCTGCCCTTGTACATTGATTTTTCTCAAACCCACTGTAATCACTAATCTCCCCTGGATGAACATTGCCACCTTCAATTAAACGGACTGCTCTGAACACCTCATCCACTAAGCCGGTCACATCTCCTGACTTCAGCTTCACCATTGAATCATGTAACAATGTCATTACCTCCTACAAGTTTGATATATCTGAACCAATATGGTACACAGTATTCGCCAGGACTCCAACTTTCTCTTCTACAACAAAAATTTGAGACCTAATCGCAAACATGTCGTCCACCAGATTTGTTTTTAGTCTTGTGTTGTAATCTCGGGAACCTGAAAACTTGGTTGATCTAACACCCGAGTATCTCTTCGTCACCCATATACCATCAGTCTTGTAAAAACCCCCCTTTCTCTTTAACCCTTTCGTATATCATGTTCGACTCTTTCCTCCCCCATGTCATTACCGGAAGGACACTCTTTGGAATTATGAACATTTTTTCCCCTATAACACTCAAATAGAACAGTTGTAGGAAGACAAGGCAACCCCCTATATGATCAGGTTTGTTGTTCTGATACAGCTTAACTTTCTCCAACAATTTTTTAAATGCTAAACGACTCTAGTTATAACTCCTCATACGCTTCATGTCCTTCACCAATAATAACAGCCTTGGATCTACATAACCTGTTCTGGTGGGGCAATACATGATAGCCAGCGCAAACAATACAAAATTGACTACAAACAAGTTGTCTGGATCGTCTAAAAACACTACATTCCTCCTCAATCTGTCAATACTCATCTCTTTATCAACCCCTCAAATTATACCTTGTAAATCTGCTACTTCTGGACATGGATGACCCTTTTTAGTAGGGACACTTCTGTGCCGCGACACCTCAATCCTATTAGCCAGTCAAAGTCCTTCTCCGCAACTGTTAGGTTTCGCCCATGTATCTTGATCGTACATTTTTCAACATTAAAATTTTCCAACAACATTTTGCACAGCGACAGATTTAACTCACTGCACCGGGGCCCGAATCCCAATTCTTGAATCAGGAATACTTTCTCATTCGATATTCGGGACGCTACAACTTTAAACACTTTCGGGTCACATCCTGTTGTTATTCCATAGTCTCTGTCCACATCATTCTTCCTCTTTTCAATATGCTTCTCCTCCAGATGGAAAACTACTTCATGACAGGCTCTCTTCGTTGATTCAGGATTCCTTGCATACTTAGGCTCACGTTTCCTCATCCCCGCTATAAACACGGAAAATCAGCAACAAATAACAGAACAACACGTGTAAAACATAAAATATTTGTATTGATGAATTTGCAGGTTACAATCTCTGTGGGTATTCTTTTACAAGAATTTTCTCTGATTCGATCTCCGACGTCGATTTGATCTAAGGGTGACGAGCACTTAATCTTGAATCGAATTGTTTGTAGTTTGGACTTCTTGTCGTGTTGACGATTTGTAGAAGTTGATTAACCAAGGGCCGTAGATGTTTGTTCTTGATCGGACTTAGGCCACGAACAGTGTCACGTGGTGCATGTTCTTCGACTTTGACGGGGGATGAATCGGCACGTGTGTTCGGTGCTTGTTGATTCTTCACGGGTTTGTTGAAGAACTTGGTGGAGGTTTTAATTTGTTGAAGACTTGATGTTGATCAGGTTTGATCCACGAACGGTTTCACATGGTGGTTTGTTCTTTGTCTTGAAGTTGGTGAAGATGTCGGCTATTTGACAACTTGATGACTCTTCGGGATTTGACAACTTCTAGGCTTGAGGTTGATGAAGAATAAGCTATTTGGCAGCTTGATGATTCTTCGGGATTTGACAACTTCTAGGCTTGAGGTTGATGAAGAATTGGTTATTTGACAGCTTGATGATTCTTCGAGATTTGACAACTTCTAAGCTTGAGGTTGATGAAGAATCGGCTATTTGGCAGCTTGATGATTCTTCAAAATTTGACAACTTCTAGACTTGAGGTTAATGAAGAATCGGTTATTTGGTAGCTTGATGATTCTTCAGAATTTGACAACTTCTAGACTTGAGGTTGATGAAGAATCGGTTATTTGGCAGCTTGATGATTCTTCGAGGGCTTGGGAGACTTCTAAGCTATTGGGGGTAATTCTTTCTCACTCTGGTTCGCTGCCTCCTTGGTTCCCCCTCTTGTTATAAGAGGGGGTATTTATAGTGTTAACATGTCTTCACTTTTGGCAAGTAATGAAGATACCAAATCAAAGATTTTTTTCCTCAACTGTGATAATCGAATCAGTAAATCTTGACTGATTGATTTACTTGCTAATTTTAACATAATCAAATCAATTCAATCTTAAGATTTAGATATGTCCAATAAGGTATAATTGATTTGGATTGAATATCCTACTTCGACCAGGATCCTCAGTAAGGGGCGAGCCATCTCGTGGGCACGGAAAGAAGATGCGAGGAATCTCGGCTTCCAAGCAAGCGGAGAATTCTGGTGTCTAGCTCATTCGCGAAGTCTCCTATGCGAAGCCATCTTGCCTCGCCTTTATGTAAATCTACACGCGCGAAACTATCTCGTCTCGCCTTCATGTAAATCCACGCGCGCGGAGCTATCTTGCCTCGCCTTCATGTAAATCTACGTGCATGGAGCCATCTTGCCTCACCTTTATGTAAATTTACGGGCGTGGAGTCACTTTGCCTCGCCTTCGTGTACATGCGCGCGGAGTCATCTCGCCCCGCCTTTGTTTACTTATACACGAAGTCCATTTCGCCTCACCTTTGTTTACTTCTACGCGAAGTCCATTTTTTGATTCCATGCGAAGTCCATGTCTAGATTCCATGCGAACTCCACTATCTAGCTCGCCTGACTTCTGGTGCGCCATTACTTGTGAACCAAATTATTTTGTTAAATTTTACATGTCTACACCCGCATCCTACAATTTAATTATTCATAAGCAGTTACAAATTTGAAGTGTTTAGGATAACATATCGGCTCTACTATCAAATCTCTACAAATTGAAATCAAGTGTTAAACCAATCAAACCGTCATAACACTAAATATACTCACTGCGTTTATCAAAAATTAAATTAAATCACATGTGAAGTTCCTCAGTATCTCAACAAAATTGTATTCATACAGAATTTCTTACCTTATCGTCCATGGATGATAAGCTCTTTTCTGAATTTTGGAACTATTCTTCGACGCAACGGATCTAAATTAGGGGTTGTAGATCTGAAAGCCCCACCCCTCCACTATTTTGGTTTCGGAACCGCGATTCGTGATCGTCGCCGCGCTTGCTTCCTAGATAACCAATGTAAACATTCGACCAAAACCCACTAACCACCACCTCACAATTTCAACATCCACCCCAAGAACATGACAAAACCAATGGGTTCTAGTCCCAAACTGAGGGCTGCTGGGCAACAATTAAAGATAACTCAATTGAATTTTTGTCGCTCAAGCGGACGGCTCAAATTACAAACTTTGTTAGACGCAGGCAAACCCTAGATTTCAACTCAGAAGAGGAATCACAATATAGAGTAAGTCGTCGTGTAAGACGCGTGCTGCACAGTCTAAACGGTAACAACTCTCAAATGTATCGATACTTAACTTCCCTACTTACGGATACATAACAGAACCGTATACAAAACGTATAAAAACACATTGGGTAGATGGGTAGACATCAGAACTCCCCTTCTAATAGAGGCTTTTCCACGTAGTTGTATTTTTTTTATGTGATCGAAAAAGAAAAAACATTTGTTGATCGGGAAATTTTTTTGTTTAAATAATATTATTTTTCGTAAACCCTATATAATTTTTTTTTCCATACGTGTGTTTTGCCTTTAAACACCAGAAACCTCGTCCTTGCTCTAAATCTGCTTTCAAAAACACTCTGTTCCCACTTCCCAGTTCCCACACACACTTGACCACCAACTTGGAAAAAGGTACACGACCACAACCCCGCCTTGTCCTTCTCTGTCCTCAAATCTGACCTCTTCTTTTATACTTTGCTCTTCTAATTCATTTTGGTATATCTTCTCTTCTATTTTGTTTTCAATTTGGGGCTCAATTATTAGGGTTAGGGTTTTCTGCACCAAAAAAGAAACCAGGATAAGGCCAAAAGATGCAGCAGCAGCCACAGCAGATGATGCCCAACATGACTTCGCTTCCTCCCAATACCATCACCACCGAGCAAATTCAGAAGGTACCCTCTTCTTTCTTCTCTCTCTGTATTTGTCTCATGGCTGGCTGTGATGAATTCTATTGTTTATTTGGACTATTAATGGATTCTAGGGACTAATTACTCTTCTGTGTTTGTTGGGTTTGATTTGTTTATTGAGTTTTTAAGTTTCGTTCAAGAAAATAGTACAACTTTGTAAGAAAATATTAAAGGAAGAGGTGATTATTTGGTTTTAATTTGCAAAGTCTACTTCTTGTTATGGAAAAGAGAACCATTTAACTGAAAAGATTAAGGTTGAGGGAGGAAGAAATTTGAAGTTGTTTAGTGGTTTAATGATGTATTGTTCAATTAGAAGTTGTTTAGTGGTTTAATGATGTATTGTTCAATTAGACAAGGTTATTATTTTGACTTGGAGATTAGGATGTGTCAGCTGAGATCAGGCAGAGAACCATGGTATTAATCTGTTTCGGTGACTTACAATTTGATGTGAGCTCTGCTCAAAACAGGGGATGTAATAATATGTATTCTATGTAATAATTGGGAGCATGTGAATAAGTGTGCAATATGTGGGTGGTGATTGCTCAAATGAGTAATACAATGTGTTTTGTTTTGTTAGGTGGTTAAATCAAAACAGTAGCGATGTTATTCTTTTCTGGAAGTCTTTTTCTTCTAGTTTAGACAAAGTACCTTCTGAAGTGCCTGCTAAATTTGACTTGTTGCTCTTGAGATCCATCAAGTTTCTGTCTCTTCTTTGTGTGTTCTCTAACCATAGGCCTTGAATATATGTATGTATATTTCTCTTATCTAGTGTATAGCTTGTAGATTCTATTAAGCAGGAGAGGCATATAGTTTTCATGTATCAAAAGCTTGGTATCTTGTCAGTATGCAGGATATACAGTTGGCTTTAAGATCTTTCTCAAAGTTGGTTTTCTTCTCATGACATTTTAAGATTATAGTGAGACCATATTTGTATATATGCTTGTCTGGGAATGTGTACGTATGCACATCTGTAATTTTTAAAGGTCTTACTCTTACCCTGGAAGCTATTATTTTGCCAACAGTATTCATGAGATGATATGAACGTAACTCAGTATTTTTCTCCTTTCTGCTTGTTATTTACTCAGTTTCCAGAAGTGAAATGATATCATTTCATATATGATTTACAGCTTGAATAGATTCTAGTTGGACCAATGTAGATTATAAGTCCTAACCAAGGTATAAACGATCGCTAGCTATGGTGAACTTTTGTGAAAGTTCCTCTATTTTGAACTTTCTGGAAAGGTATCTGTTATCTTGAAGTGGGTTGTCAATGGTCTAGGAAAAAATGATTTCTTTACAACATTGCATGGTAAATCATTTGGACACTTCATCCGTCCCAAATAAGTTAAGGAAAAGGGGCAAAGAGTAATTGATTAGGTAGATAGTTTTCTACTGGGCTACCACCTTAGTACATATCCCTATCTCAACCTGAGATTCCTTGGAATGCTTAGTCCCTCTCCTAGAGTTTTGGAAGGTTAAGTTGTTTTTTGTGTAACCTCAAATAGATTGAGGATAGAGTAGCTGCATATTTTGCGGTTTAATATCTTGTATTGTTGTGATATTTCAGTGTCCCGAGTTTATAGTGATACACAAATAATCTTGTGGACTAGCCTCTTATATTATTCTGATATTTTAGTGTCTGGCAATCCCAGCTTTTTCTTCAAGTTGATGTTTAGTCCCCTCCTTGATGGTTTTATTTTCGTCATTTTTGTTTCCCATTAATTTGTGATTGGTACTGGTGGATGCCGCCATAACTTGGTTTAAGAATTTATGTGGCTCAATTATTTTGTTGGTGATACATAGTCAAGAACACTGTTGGAACTCTCAAGAAATGTCAAATGTGGAAATTATGTTATTCAAGTGTGATTGCCTATTTTCAATTTATGTTGCAGTGCCTTGATGAGAACAAAAAGTTGATTCTAGCAATATTGGACAATCAAAACCTTGGAAAACTTGCTGAGTGTGCCCAGTAAGTTCTCACTCTCTCTCCACTTATTTCTATAAGTTAGAATGATAAGTCTGACCTGTTGGACATGTTTGAGTTACCCACTTTGTTTGCATTGCCATTTTTATGGTAAGTGTTGTATGATCCTTCAAGTGACACTGGATTGTTATCTTTGGGGACCATTGGGTTGCTGGGTGTCCATGCTTGTTAGGTGGTAGCATCTCTGAGTAGATAAAGTGCTATAAGTTTATGTCCCCTAAATGTCCTTGGTTTATAAATTAGAATTACCAAAATGAAATTGTTGTTTTCATATTTTGACTTTTTTTTGTTGTCAGTTGGCACAATTACATAATCCTTTGCCTATTCTGATGTTTCAGGTACCAAACTCAGCTTCAAAAGAATCTCATGTATTTAGCAGCAATTGCTGATGCACAGCCACAACCACAACCACAACCACAAGCACCAGCAATGCCGGCCCAGGTGGGAAAGAGTGCCTCAATTGTTTTCTATTTCATTATTGTTGTGCATTTTTGTCATCTGTGTTTTCATACTTGCAGCAGCTGGCCCCGCATCCTGTGATGCAACAAGCTGGATATTACATGCAGCATCCTCAGGCTGCAGCAGCAATGGCTCAGCAACAGGGTCTTTTCCCTCAAAAGATGCAAATGCAGTTTAATAGCCCACAACAAATGCACGAGATGCAGCAGCAGTTACACCAACAGGCCATGCAAGGCCAGATGGGAATGAGACCTGGAGGGGCCAATGGGATGCCTTCAATGCATCATACTGAGAGCACCCATGGAGGAAGCAAGCAAGACAACTCAGAGGCTGGGGCAGGTGGCGATGGCCAGGGGAACTCAGCTGGTGGCCACGGCAGTGGCGACGGAGAGGACAAGTGATGTGGCGGAGGAATCCTCATGGATACATGTGCCTGTTGATAGTAGGTGGTTTTCTTTCCTGAAGTAGCTGCTGACATGCTCAGTGATCTTGGATAGAGTTGAGCAAAGAAGCATAAGTTTTCTGGTCCTTTAGTCTTTTAAACGCCTTAGGTAGGTGAGTTTTGTTGTAAGTTGTTCTGAATGCAATGGGTCCTGGAATCAGACGAAACAAGTAGTGAGAGTGCAGATTAGTTTAGAGTGTTAGAGGTGGAAAGCATGCGGTTCTGGATTTCATTGTCTGTCAATTCGTAGCTTACAGTATGGCAATAGGCATGCAGCATGCTCCATGAATTCTGATCCTGCTACAAGTTTTGCTGGTAATTTGTTTTGTTTTGGTTTGTATGTGTATGAACTTTCAACTCTTGTTGGCAAGCACTGGAGAGACCCAAATGATCAATCAGTTCTTATCAGCCTTTTGTCAAAGCTTCCCCAATGCCTTATGCGTATGTGTTTTATATTTGGTTTTGACAGTCATACTGGGGAGAAGAAACGATTGCTTCTCGTATAAACTTCCCACGGCACATTTCTAGTTCACCTGTTTAGGTCTGTCTTGTTTAGAGATCGATGAGGATGTTGTTTCGTTGAAAAACTCGTCTATATAGCTCATTAATCTACCTCTAGTGTGCTACATTCAAATTAAGGATCTGATATCTGTTTTTGAAACCTTCAGAGCTAAGGCTACATGAAGGTAGTCCAGTAGTTTACCTTATATAAACGGTAAACTAGTTGTCCTTGGAATCTTTATTAGGAGTATGAATGGATCAAACTATCAAAGTTTCTTTTCTGCGTATGAATGGATCTAATCCGGTACGTTACAGAGCTATCGATATAATTGGAAGTTATCAGAAAATGAGTGCTGAATTTTAGCAGAGAAGAGGGCAACAATGCCAGTACTGAATTTGAAGATGTACTTTTTCTTCGCCTTCTCTTTCACAGCAAATGTTCGAAAACGATGAGAAAAGAACTAATTGTCAAGGCTTTTTTTTTTTTTTCGATTGAAATTGTTAAGGCTCTTATCTATTGAGATCATACGGTTTTCTCAAAGCTATTCAGGCCCAATGATTAATCCGTACCGGGAGATCATGCATGTCAACGCTTCATTCTCCCTGACCACCAACAAAAATTAGGATATAACTCCAATCATGATTCGAACTTGGTTAATAGTTAGGGTTTCACACCTAGACTTTTACAAGTTTAACCACATGGGTGGTTAGTGTTTTCTCTAACTCATATACCAATCTTCCATTAAGAATGTCAACCTCTCTCTCTCTCTCTCTATATGTCTCTGCTCTGTAAATAAATACATTAAGGATTAATTACAAAACATCACTCGAGCTATGATGTTATTTTTGTTTTCATACATAACTATCAAAAACTTGCATTTTCATACCCAAAGTTTCATTCCGTTAGCATTTTGATACCTTAACCACTAACATCGTTAAATTTTGATAGCATTTTGGTCATTTCAATTAATATATCATTTTTTACATTTACTTTAACAAAATAATTTATTTTTTGAGGTTATCAAATAAAAAATTGAACAATTTACTTTAGCAAAAATATTTATAAAAAAAACTTTAAAATTATTTATTTTTGCAACAATAGTTATAAAAGTTAGTACGTTGTATGTATATATATTTTTGGAGTTACATATTAAGCAAAACAAAACAAAATAAATTAAAATAAATTATATCTAGAAAATATCGAATATTTGTTTGAGCCAAATGACATTTTTGTCCAAGTAATAATACTTTACTGGACTGTAAAATGTCTATGTGAATATTAATTACGTCCCTGACCCACGTCACAGCCGGCGAGCCCAAGTTTCTTTAAGTTTAAAAATAATGGCCCGCCAGCAAGATCACGCGAGATGAATTACAAAACTTGCGCGCGGAATGACTTCGCACGGACTACAGATCTCGCTCGCTAGGGACTTCACGTAAAACATATAACTCGCGCGGAATGACTTCGCGGGAAGTAGGGAGCTCGCCCACTTAGCGCGGAACACACAGCTCGCGCGCGGAATGACTTATGGGCACTTCACTTAAGCGAGGCGGAATACATCTAGGCAAGCTGGCGAACTGGTATGCTGGTTCGCGTGAGAGACTTCGCGAGGAAGCCACATGCGGAGTCCGCGCGCACCCTTTTAATTGTTGAAGACTTTTTACCAGTCTTTGACACACTTTGGGTTAATGCATATGGCCCTTAATAATTAAAAAGCCTTCTTTTGGCCCGCGAGATGGTTTAAATTCGCGGCCCGCGTGAGATTAGTTTTCTACATGGACTGTGGCACCCCGCGGGATAAGATTGCTCTTAGTTCCAATTCGCATGGGAGTCTATAATTGAGCAATATGGTAGTAATGTCCTTATGCGGAGTGTGCGAACTGGACATGTATCACAAGAAGGTTGGTCTACATGGGTGAAATAGTGCCCTTATGCTTTACGTTGCAGAGTCCGACTTGGATTCTGATTATCTTTCTTCTGCGGCAAGTCGAGCTCCACTATATAAAGAGGCTCGAAGGCTTACAGAAAGCTCTCTCTCTCTACACAATTACTCAAACACAAATACAAACTTTCAACCTTGTTGAAACCTTCAACGCTCTCCTGAGCTTTGCCTTCGCTTCCTTGTTGAAGCAAAACACACACAATCACCCCCGATCACCTTGGATTTCCCTATAGTTACTCTGTTTGTGCCGCCGTGAGTATCGATCGCCTTGTGCTCGTAAATTCTTCATCTGAGGTGGCACCTGGAACCCCCCGCCTGACTAAGAAGTTAAGATTTCGCACTCACATCCGTCACTATTTCCTCGTCCGCGAGGTGGCACGCCCGCATCACTAGAAGCATTGACTGTTATCATCCTCTGCTCCGCACGCTGAGGATCGTAGCCAAAACAATATCGATGAAAATTTTATCATATTTTATATAAACATGGTATATTTAACCAAAAATAAATTAAACGTGTTTATATAAAATTTGAGAAAATCTATCTTATCGATATTCGATATTTTCACGATATAATTTATCTTAATTATATATTTTAATTTTTTTTCTTAACATGTAACTCCAAAAATATATATACATACAAGAGCAGGGATTTGTTTTTGCTAAAGTAAATTTGTTTTATTTGTATTTGATAACCTCAAAAAATAAATTATTTTGTTAAATTAAATGTGAAAAATGATATATTTATTGAAATGATGAAAATGCCCTCAAAATTTAACGGTGTTAGTAGTCAGGGTATGAAAATGCTAACGGAATAAAACTTCGGGTATGAAAATACAAGTTTTTAATAGTTAAATAAGAAAATGAAAATAACATCATACTTCGGTTGATGTTTTGTAATTAATCTATAGATGAAAGCCATGTCAGATGAAGGCCATGTCCTTAACTAACGTACGTTTTCCAGTACTTTTCAGTACACCATCCATTACTAAACACACAAGAGCGACATCTTCTTCCTCTCAATTTCTCTCCATAACTCCATAACCTTCACCAAACCAAAGTTAATAGTCTTGCATATTGCCCTACAGTTTAAGCGATCTTAAACCACCATGATAGAACAGAAGAAAAACACCACTTTTCTGAAACTAGCAAAACCCTTAGCCTATGTCATCCTCCTCCTCTTCACCTACACCTTAGGCTATCTCTCTTCTCCTCCAACCCTCTCCCCGATGTCACCCTCACCACCCTCTTCTCCATCCCCCTCGCTTCCTCAACTGGCCAACCTCCCAACCCAACTCGACCACTTCCGACTCACAACTCACTGCGCCGACCCGGTCCCTCCCCAACTCGTCCGCCAAACCATTCTCGACCTGGTCTTCAACTCCACCTCGCCTGTCCTAAACTTCCCTCCTCCTCATGTCAAAAGCCTCCTACGTGCCAAGCGTGCCAAAGGATTGGGTTTAAATGGCGCCGTTTTTGAGCACCTAATTGAAGAGGTCAAGCCCCGGACCATCATCGAAGTGGGTACGTTTCTTGGAGCATCCGCTATCCATATGGTCGACTTGACCCGCAAGCTAGGGTTCCAAACCCAAATCCTATGTATCGACGACTTTCGTGCCTGGCCGGGGTTTCGAGACCGGTTCAAGGACATAAAAATGATAAACGGCAACGTTTTGTTGATGTACCAATTCATGCAAAATATCGTATCCGCAAATGTGACAGAGTCAATTTTACCTATACCGTTTTCGACCGGTTCAATACTTGACAAGTTTTGCGAGTGGGGTATTTTTGGTGATTTGATAGAAGTGGATGCGGGTTATGATTTTAACTCGGCTTGGTCGGATATCAACCGGGCTTACCGGATTCTAAAACCCGGCGGGGTGCTTTTCGGGCATGATTATTTTACCGCGGAAGATGACAGAGGTGTAAGAAGGGCGGTAGCTTTGTTTGCTGGGGTTTATGGGCTCAAGATTAAACTTGAGGGGCAGCATTGGGTCATTCACTCGAGTTGAATAGCATGTCATACTTGAATGATACTGTTTAATATCTAATTGTAACTAGGTGTAATATAGAAATAATGAACTAGTTGGACTTACGAATCAAGGACGCTACTTTAAGTTGTTGTAATATACAAGTACCGATCACTATTGAATGCCAGTCACTATTTGGATGAACAGTTTCTGAGCGAAAATTACACCATGTTGGGTGCATTCTTATAGGAGATGTGAATAGTACGCCATGAGTAGCACATGTCAATGCTGTAACTTGGATAAGATACCGACCGCTGTATTTGTTTGATTGTTATATATTCGTTTTCTTTAGGAAAATTACTCTAATTTTATACATGATGTCTCGCTGTTTTTGGAATCATCGAAGTAATTGTTTTGGCCACGATCCTCAGCGCACGGAGCAGAGGTGAATAGCGAACAAAGAAAAAAGGGAGTGTAGCGGGCGTGCCACCTCGCGGACGAGGAAAAGGTTGACGAATGTGAGTGCGAGATCTAAACTTCTTAGTCAGGCGGGGGGTTCTAGGTGCCACCTCAGATGAGGAATTTACGAGCACAAGGCGATCGATACTCACGGCGGCGCAAGCAGAGCAACTATAGAGAAATCAAATGTGATCGGGGGTGATTGTGTGTGTTTTGTTTCAACAAGGAAGCGAAGGCAAAGCTCCGGGGAGCATTGGAGGTTTTCAACAAGGTTGAAAGTTTGTATTTGTGTTTGAGTAATTGTGTAGAGAGAGAGCTTTATGTAAGTCTTCGAGCCTCTTTATATAGTGGAGCTCGACTTGCCGCATAAGAAAGATAATCAGAATCTAAGTTGGACTCTACAACGTAAAGCATAAGGGCACTATTCCACCCATGCAAACCAACCTTCTTGTGACACATGTTCAGTTCGCACACTCCACATAGGACACTGCTACAGTATTGCTCAATTATAGACTCCCATGCGAATTGGAACTAGGAGCAATCTTATCCCGCAGGGTGCTACAGTCCATGTAGAAAACTAATCTCGCGCGGGCCGTGGACTTAAACCATTTCGCGGGCCAAAAGAAGGCTTTTTAATTAATAAGGGTCACATGAATTGGCTCAAAACGTGTCAAAGACTGGTAAAAAGTCTTCAACAATTAAAAGGGTGCGCGCGGACTTCGCATGTGTCTTCCTCGAGAAGTCTCTCACGCGAACCAGCAAACCAGCTCGCCTAGATGTGTTCCGCCTCGCCTAAGCGAAGTGCCCATAAATCATTTCGCGCAAAGCGCGCGAGCTCCCTACTCCGCCCGAGTTATTTGTTTTGCGCGAAGTCCCTAGCGCGCGAGATCTGTAGTCTGCGCGAATTATTCCGCGCGCAGACCATGTAATCCAGCTTGCATGGTCTTGTTGGCGGACCATTATTTGTAAACTTAAAGAGACTTGGGCTAGCCGGTATGACATGGACCAATAATTTAATTAATATTCACATAAACATTTACTGTCTAATAAAATATTAATTTAGACGTAAACAGTAATTTTACATGTTAGAGCATTCCTTGTTCTCTCAAACTCTCAACTGTCGCCATAATTTACCATCATTCAAGTTTGTTAAGCTTAATTAATATTAAAAATTTCATTGAAGTCACATTTTCAACATTTTTTTCTACATAAGTCCACCCTAATCTTTTTACCCATATAAGTCCATTTTTAAGGGTAAGTCTGTCACTTCGTTTTTGTGATGTTCCTAAAATACCCCTTTTCCCTAGAAATCAGTCTCTCTTCATTCTTCTTAGACGGCTTGTTTTCACTTTCCTCTCTTCGTCTTCCTCCTCCCTTTCTTCTCCGAGATTGAATCTGCGGCCATGGCGGCGTCTCAGACCAACACTGACTAGAAGATGATGCTCGACGCCGCCGGATAGACGACGACGACGTCTCGACCTCAACGTTGCCGACTCGACCTCGATGTCGCCAGATCGACAACAAAGACGCTCGGATCTTGACACCGCTAGATCGACGACGACGTTTTCGGATCGAAGTTGACGCCTTGATCTCGATGTTGCCAGATCGATGGCGACGACGCCTAGATCTCGACGCCGCTGGATCGTCGACGTCGTATCGGCTCCGTCGTCTCTCATACATCAACGACGCTCGGCCCAGACTCATCATCAGCTACGGTCGGAGTCGGGAGCTCCTCATCTATCTCTTCTCTGCTTCAATTTCTTCGCCAGACTCCTCATTATCTCCTCCCATTTTTGAGTAAGCATTCCTCTTTGCTTCAATTTTTGTTCTATATTGTGCTTCAATTTCTCGCATTAGCAGAAGAAAAGCTTCTTCTGAAATTGTATCTAAATATATTATGGTTTGAACCCTTGTTACTAGAGTTGTATTACTTAATACTAAGAATAGTTTCATTCTTGTTTCAATGTTTAAATAAGGATAGTGTTTACACTAACTTGTGATAGTGTTGGTATTTTAGATGGTGATAACATTGTGGTTCAATCTCATGTTTTAATTTTGTGTTTAGTGTTAAGTATATTAGAACAGTAATTTTCCATAACTGTTGTAGTATATTTATGCTACTAAGATAGTAAGCTTATGCGTCTGTTGTAGTATCTATGCCAATATTGTTTTGTTAGTGATATATGCTCATTATGCAAGTGCAGTAGCATTCTATAACGTCTACAATATTTTTCTTTTATTCTAATAGTATCTTTATGTAACTGTGATGGTATCTTAGTATGCTGGTATCAAATTCACATTTTTGCGGCATTTTAAAGTTTGAGTCTTTGCTGCTTTATTCTATGGAAATATTGCTAAATTTTGTGGTGAATTGGCCTATGATCTGGTACCTCATTCTTTTTCTTCCTTTTATTTCTCATGATTGCTGGTTTTGGTTTTGTTTTGTTTTTTTTACGCCTGTTTGGTAGTAGTTTTACATGTCAGTGATAGTATCTTTCTATATCAGTGATAATATTATTTTATCTCAATGATAGTATCTTTCTTTGTCAATATATTTTCAACATGAAGTCAGTAGCTTTCTCATTGTGTAATAGTATCTTTTCAACATACAAGTAGTATCTTTTCAACATATGGGTAGTATCTTTTTATCTATATGGTAGTATCTATTCAACATGATGTCAATCTTCTATTTTCATGTCAAATACTAATATTATGTCGTTTTCATGTCAACTATTAATATTATGTCGTGTTTGTGTGCTTGCAGAGTTCTTTGCCTTGTAATTGTGGTAGTAGCTTTCGAAAATCATGTGAATTTGGATATTAAAGCCTCTCTTAACCAAAAGATCATTCTACTAACCAAGAAATATGTGAAATGAAGTCGTCTGTTGATCGAGGATGGCAAAACCACGAAAGTAGCTATACATAACCATTGTAGTAGACTTTGTAAACTATATTAGTAGCTTTTTAAAACTATGAAAGTAGTTTTACACATAATTATGTCATGGTAGAAGGCTACATATTTTTGGTATTTGTTAATGTTTGTATCAGTATCTTTTTAACAAGATGATAGTATTTTGTATGCACAATCGTAGTGTCTTTTTTCAATCTCCATGTTAGTATCTTCTCAACCTTTAATAGTAGATTTTGTTTTACTTGGTTGTAGATTTTGTTCTTCTTGGTAGTAGGTTTTTGTTGTCGGTGATAGTTGCTATTGTTTTGTTTGGCGGTAATAGTTTTTATTGCTAGAGGTAGTAGCTTTTGTAACCTCGTTGGGGTTTCCAGAAATCTCACCGTAGTAGCTTTTGTAGCTGGTTGTAGTAGCTTTTGTTAATGAGGACAGTAGCTTTTGTTCTACTTGGTAGTAGCTTTTGTTAATAGGGACAATAACTTTTGTTCTACTTGGTAGTAGTTTTTGTTATGCTTAGTAATAGCTTTTGTTGCCGGTGGTAATATATTTTGTGACCTCATCGGAGATTGTCAGAAATCTCACCATAGTAACTTTTATAGCTAGTGGTAGTAGCTTTTATTATTGTTGACAGTAGCTTTTGTGATCGTCGGTAACATTGTCGGAGGTCAGTCAGAAACTTTACCTAAAGTCAGCCAGAGACCTGTCAGTGGTAGTAGCTTTCTTTCCTGATCGTAGTAGCTTTTGTTGCTATCGGTAGTAGCTTTCTTTGCTGGTGGCAGTAGCATTTTTTTGCTAGCGGTAGTATATTTTGTTGTCAGTAGTATTAGCTTTCTTTGCTGGCAGTAGTAGCTTTGTTGCTATCGGTAGTAGATTTCTTTGCTGGTGACAGTAGTTTTTTTTGCTATCAGAAGTATCTTTTGTTGTCAGTGGTAGTAGTTTTCTTTGTCAGCGGTAGTATCTTTTGTTGTCAGTGGTAGTAACTTTCTTTGTCAGCGGTAGTATCTTTTGTAGGCGGTGGTAGTAGCTTTTGTAGCTTGTGGTAGTAGTTTTTGTTGCTGGTGGTAGTAGCTTTTGTTTTCATCAGAAACCTCACAGTAGTAGCTTTTGTAGGCGGTGGTAGTAGCTTTTATAGCTGGTGGTAGTAGTTTTTTTAGCTTGTAGTAGTAATTTTTGTCATCGTCGGAGGTCGGCCAGAAACCTCGCCGGAGGTTGGTCGGGAATCTCGCCGGAGGTCGGCCGGAAACCTCGCCCGAGGTCCGTTGGAAATCTCGCCGGACACTGTTCCGAAATGAGAGCGGTTGTTGACTTTTTATAATAGTGGCATTCTTGTAAATATAAAGGATAAAATCTAATTTTTTTTGTTGGATGGCAGTCTGTAATTATGTTGAACTTTAATACTTAATACAAAACTTTATTTAGACCTGGGTGGACTTATGTGGGTAAAAATGTTAGGGTGGATCTATATGGGAAAAAATGTCTCAAATGGACTTATATGTAATTGGCCCTAATTAATATTAATTCAAATATGATGAAATTAATAATATCGTGGTTTGAATAGAATTTTCAGTTGATTTTCACAAAACAAAATAAATCCAATATCTGAATAACTAATATTTTGTTTGGTTTAAATAACGAACTTATGAGTTCAATTTGTTTGATATTTGTTAGATTATAAGTGATTCGATTATTCGATTCAGTGTAGTTTGTCGCCTTTCAATTTCTCAAAAGTCATCATTATAACTGTATGCATCGACATTGTAATTGTATATATTAGATATCGAGTGATCGATTGAAAAAACTATCAAAAGTTTCTTAAGTGACTTTTCAGAAATTTAAAAATTAATTATTCCACACTGATATTTATCACTAATTTAATAATAAAATCAGAATTTTCTATTGAAATTTCCGTACGTCTGAGGTGTCTAGATTTCTACCGAGTAGCTGTGAACATTAGTGTACCATAAAACCTCACGAAAAGGCACACGACCAGTAGCTCTAAACCTTAATATATTGCCAAGGAAATGAAAAGAAAAAAAAAAAAACCACATACCAATAAGTTCTACAACTGTTTGTGTGGTGGCTCTTGCACGTTTATTTGCTGGGTTTTATTTTCTATAATTCTATACTGTTGTTCTACGCAAGGAATCAAACCACAGTGCCCGTTCATAATAATCTAACCCTAGCTATGTCAACCTTGATGGTAGGTTAACTTATCACCCAAAACAAACCCAACTTTAATAAACCCGTTCAGGACTACTGTATATTAAGCACATTTTTGCAGTGTGATTGCTGTTCATCTTTTAACTCTTTATCATCGATCGTCATCATCGTCTCCCACTGGTTGCGATGGGTCCCCAGATTCTCTCATATGTGTCTCTCCAGAAACACTATCCGTATTCGATTTCATTCTCGTCCACAGAAGAAGAAGCACGTTGGGATACTTTAGGCCAAGAAAGACGAAGATCGAAGAAAAAATCAGAGACAAACTGATCAGCCTCTTTCAACTTTCACCCTTTCACCACCGATCTTTATTTCTCCTATCGAAACATGTCAGTCACATCTAGCAACGTGCATAAATATCCGCCTCAGCTAGAAATCATTTGCGTCAACCACTATGGTTCGTCCACTGTCTTTTCCTCCCGTCCTACTGTGCCCTTGACATGGGGAACACAAATCATTTATTTGGAATTTCATCACATTTCCATATTAACCACCTCAGAGTATACGCCATTGTTACCGATCGATTAAGAACACAGAACACAATCAAGGTTTAATATTTTCGAATCGGAAAAATCAACATGGTAGAAGCTGGAACTAACCTTCTTTCACATAAAAATAGACCAGCAGCTCGAAAAAATATACATCATTGTTCATAGAAGATCCAAGAGGTACTCGGAACACGTACAACGAAGAATCTAGCTAGACGAAACGCCTAACATTACCGGCATAAGATATATAGGTAGAACATCATATCGAGAGAGCTCTCCATAGTTGATCGATCTATATATTTTACAACACAACACGAAAGAGATATGAACTTAATTATCCATACGTACCGATCAAGAAATTAAGCTTATTCGTTTTGATCTAAGATTTCGAGCAGAGCAGCTTTGAGACCTTCCTGGCTTTTCATGTTATCAGGAACCTTGACCACAATATCTTGCAGCATAAGATCATTGATGCTTGACAAGCTCGCATGGTGGATTTGGAACTCTAGGTCACGCATCGCCGTCATTAACCTCGCTGATGGGTAGTTCACATTCTCCGACTGAACCCTAATCATGGCGTCCGTCCCCACTATCTTCACCTCAATTTCGAGACCCGACCCGTTGTTGTTGTTGTTGTTGTTGTTATCAGGCGTTACTGTTTGCGTTTGCTCCACGGAGGCGGTGGTGGTGGTGCTCTGGTTGTCAAGATTATCCGCCATTTCCATTTTCACTTTCTTCGACTCCCTCTGCAGCTGCGACTCCAGCTCGTCCACTTTGGCCTTCAGCTCATTGATATAGGACACGGCGTCGGAGAGTAACGACGCCTTGTCCATTCTCGACACGTTGGGAACCACCGCGCGTAGAGCATAGAACCGGTGGTTGAGCTTCTCCCGCCGCTGCCGCTCCGCCTCCACGTGGTTCAGCGGCGTGTCTCGGCCCATCCCGGGCTTCCGGCCACGTTTCTTCGGTGTTCTTTTCAGCTGAAAGTCGGAATCGGCAAAGTCCGCCGGGGTTGGATTCTGAAGTCCATTGTTGTTCTTCTTCTTGTTATAACCCAAAACATGCTTCGTGTCGTCATTGTAAGAGCTGTTGTCCTCTTCCTGCACGCCGGCAATGATGCCGATGTCGGCGAAGGAGAAGTTCCGGTTGATGAACTCGAGCGGTCTGGTTTCGGGGTCGGGCTGATCCGACCCAAATAAGGACTTAGCTTGCTGGATCAACCCCCAGTTCTCTCTGACCAAACCGGAGGAACCCATCTCAAGAACGCCGTTGGAAGTAGGGATGCAGATCAAGGTCTCGATCCCGTGGATTTGGGCCTCTTTGGCTCTCTCGCAGCTGTTGAACTGAAGCTCGTGGGCCCCGCTCAGCCAGACGAAGGACCCGGAGCCAAAGGCCTTGCCGGGAACAGAGCCGTCCCCGACGGCGAAGGATCGAGTCAGGGACATGACGTAGAACCACTCTGCGTCGGATACGTCGCCGTTTAGGGCCATGAAGTTGTCCATGTCGAGCTCCGGGTTGTTGTTGTTGGTGTCGTTGAGGATGGACTGTATGCCTTTGAGGATTTTTCTTCTGTCCGAGTGAAGCAAGGACCCAACACCCGAGGAGGAGAGACGGTTGTTGAGGTCGGGTGATGGGTCCTTGGGGCCTTGAAAATGGCCGTCTCCCCAGCCGAGGAGGAGGCGGCCATTTTCGACGTCGTTTGAGGCCTGCCAGAAAATAGCGTAGGACCACGACTCAGGCTGGCTTTGGAGTATGAACTGCAGCCTCTGCTGAAGGGTTGCTGGCTCGTGTGGGAGAGAGACCAAGGAAGAAGATGAAGCAGGAGAGATGATCAGGTCATCCATGGAATGATGTTTGATTCAGATGTGAGGGAAAGAGAGAGTGAGTGTGTATGATAGAGTGGACAAAAGCCACTGAATATATATACTCTGGAGCAGAAGGCGCGGGGAGTTGGATTTTTGCTAAAGAAAGAAGGAAGATCAATTATGCATGGGTGGTTTTGGATTTTTGTGGGGCTAAAGTTTGGTGGTGATATTGAATGTGGGGTTTGGGGTAAGAATGAGAGAAAATGAGGGTGTTATTAGCTAATAGGGAAACCACTGTTGGGCACCACTTGCACGTGAAAGGAAAGCGATGGGCTTCAGTGGCTGTAGGCCCATATACATCACATCCGTAATGTGGGGTTACATCCAACTTCTTAATTTCACATGTTTCTCGTAAGTTCAGGATTAATCAAATATTAAAAGAACCGAACGTAGGATCCAGATCAAACTGTTAATATTTGTAGAGTAGCGTTTGGTCTATGTTAACATAAATATAAGTGAGATGAAATGTTGTGTGCGTTAAATGCATCTTAACTTATTTTGATATAGATACACCGATTGGATTGTTGATCTACCATGCGAGATAATCACTTTGCTCGAAAAGTGAAACGATAGTCGACTTTAACAAGGCCACTCTAAACCACCTTCGACACATAATCATCTATGAGGTTCCAACTAAAATAAATAAAAATACCGATTTAATCATGCAACAGACTGCATGTGTTACTCAACAAAATTCATGGTAGGTAGTAACATTTTAGGGTTACTCTAGCAAAAGGAGACAACCCTAAATATCACTCATGACTCATGAATTTGCGCGAATATGTTATAACAGACACCTCAATACCTATCATTTCATTTCGAGAGGGTTTCCGTACAGTTATTTGTCACCTTTCTCTGCTCCGCAAGAAATATACAGCACACTAAAACTAAAACCAAAAATATTAGTAGAGGGCAACATCTTAAACCCAGCAACCCTAAATCTATCTCATCCGTTCATTACTGGTCCAAAACTACTTAATTCCGCTTAAAGATAAGATCGTAGATGTTGCATGTCTTTCGTATAGGGACAAACTATTTAGATAATACCACGGTATATAACTGTACGTACCCTCCTACCTCATCATGAGATGTACAAAAATAGGTTGCCTTCATGATTCAAGTAAACCCACTCTGTCACCTTTCGAATGAAATCGAGAAAAACGATATTTAGTGAAAAAAGTTGGGATTACAAGAACAGAAAAATCAAGGACTCGACTTCGGTGACCAGGTATGGTCACTTGCAAGTGACCAACACCAATGAAGAATGGATACGTGTCTCATTATAGGGTTTAAGTTTGACTTTAAAAACATTACATGAGATTATTGATAATTGTCATTTATATTAATTATTTTTCTAGTCACGTGTCATTTAGATTGTTGGCCTCCTGTAAGAGACCAGAAGACCTTGTCACATAAGATTTTCCAAAAATCAATGAAATAAACAATATGTAAGGGAGACCTAGCCCTTGGAGTTGGTTCAAATACCAGTATAACATAAAATAACAATGGATGGGACTTACGAGATTTCAAAGATAAAACGGGAAAACACTTAATTAAGACAATAGTGGATCCAAGTTTCATCAAAATAAAAGACTACTGAAAAATAAGCAAAATATCAGCAGAGTACATTTGTGAGATATGCAAGCCCTTTCTCCACTTTACCCTATGTCACAAAAGCACAGAATGAGAATAGAAGAGAAAATAGAACATGAGCCGATCGAGTCCTCCAACAAAACAAGCTTCCAATCTTTGCCTAAGCCAGGACACTCAATTGCTTTACCGACTGCCACAACCTGCGCAGCCACCAAACTTGGAATATCAAGCTCGAACAGAAAGCACCAACCTATAATTTCTATACAAACAACCAAAATTTGCAATGTTACAGACACTCACTCTCCCAAGAACCATTGATATTTGAGAAGGAAAAGGCCAAATAACTCGATGATACATTCCAGCATGCCGAGGCTCAATTGCATGCATAGATACGTCTTGTGTATTCGGATTCAAACCTTCGTCATCGAATTATTTTGTTTCTGAAGATCGAATAATGGAGTTTTCCAATTGACTGATCAAGTTTGACGGGTTTTCTCTTCGTTAAAATTTGTTTTTACCTTTCTCCTTTCTTGTTCTATGGATGGTCTCTTAACCTGAGCTTCTACTTTTGTACTTAGCTAGGGTTTCCCCTCTTTTGGTTAATATTATCATGTAATTGTCGAGAATAAAAGAACGACCAGTTTTCTGCTGGATCTCTTTATTAGATATAGCTCAATTCAGACTTGGATCGATCTCGCCAATTCATCTTAAAGACACCTGGATATCAGCAAACCTGCATAACTGATTCAGCAGCAACTCTAACTCTTATTTAATAAGTTATTACAATCACTACCAATGAAGCTACAAGCATGAATTAATATGTTACAGTATTCTGATCGATCAGAGTTTCTTATACAGACTGATGAGCATTCAAAAGCTGCTCAACTTGTTAGGAATTTTATGGCAGACACCTGTTTCAATCATCGAACTATGATCGATTCAAGTGGCGAGGGCCAACTTAATCAGATTAAATATCCCATACAGCATAGATTAAGACATCCATGTAATTGGCAAATTGAAATGAACATGATCAGACACAACTCTTTGATCTTGCCATCTCAACTACCCTGCATATATATATGAAATAGCCAGCTACCTATACACACACACAGAAATTAAAGCCTGATATTGCCAGAAAAATGCATTAAATTTCATTTTTTCTTGAGAATATAGGTAGTGTGTGTGTGTGTGTATACTAGTTGTGGCATATCTCACATGCTATGCTTATCATTGTATGCATCATAAAAGAACAAGAAGATCAATCATTATAATGAGATGTCTTGTTTATTCTGGATTTGGATCTTTCTAGATAGCTAGTACGAACTGTGTCCCATTAGGAATTAAAACTGTATTCGAACCCAATTATTATTGATAATATTGTTAGGAAATGACAAACTTAAATTGAGAAAGTAACCAGAGCGGCATTACGGACAAACAATCGCAAAGAACAGATCCAAAAAAGAAAGGAAGCAACTCATACCGGCCGAGTGAAATTTACCCTAAATTTCATTGATGAAAGAAACAGATCGATTAGCTTGCATGTAAGAATATATTGTTTTTAGTTTTTCGTTGGTAAATCATATAATAACTAACGTCTTCCCCTTAATCATTTATCAACAAGAAAAACATTAAGGACACTCTATTGGCGGAATGTTTCCAAACACATGAAGCTAGATATAATGAATTCAATTATGCAGAAGTTAACAAGCATGGATAATTGTTCTTAACTATATTGCGTCCTTGTCATGGGTCTCATCTAGTGTATCTAGCCAAATCTTGTATTATCGAAGATATTAATTTAGACACGCAATTATAAGGTGAATATACTATATGTGCAACTACATATATCTAGTACTCCATTTTAGTTTTAAATTCGGAGTGACGTGACTACTTCAGTTTATAATTAGTGTTCCGTATGAGATCCCTCTTGCTTATTCTAACGTAGGTGGAGTAATTAACTAATATTCAAGTTTTACAGCACGTTAAAAGAATGCCCTAAAACTTAAAGTATAGCACTGGTTTTGGAATTTCATCACCAACATAATCGTCATTATGGTAGCTTTCATGATCAAATGATTCAAATCAAGACTGTGATGAGGTGATTCATGCTGGCTAATTAATTATAAACGTACCTATAATTATGTAACTATGTTTACAGAATAGAAAATTAGCAAGTGTGGGTGGCAAACATAATACACCCAAGGACGAAGATTAAACTTCTGTTTGATTTTGGATCAGTTTTTCCGATTAGCTAGGTTACTATCCCTGAGCACCACGAACATTGAAAAGGCCTGAAATTGTAATGATATATAATAACGTACGGGAATCGTATAAACCCGATGAATGATATCTATAATTTACATGATATGGAAATAAAATGTGACGTTCGATGGTCTACAACAATTGAAAAATCTACATATATAACCTAGAGATGGTTATATTTAACTTTTGGAATTCTGATTCATAGTTCAAACTGGCTATATATATGAAAGATGAACAAGCTTAAGCTTTATGTAATTGTTCTTTATCAAACAGAGAGAAAGTTCGGCATCCCTTTCGTGTAGCTTCTTCCGTTTGCTATATGCTGTGACTTGCTATATAGCAAATGTATCATTCGAAGACCAATCAGTTAAAGAATTTGTCAAGTAGGACATGATAATTAAACCATGATCAAAATGGTCATAATTCTAATGAAGCGGTCATGGTTAGTCAATTTCTACTTCAATACGATTTTATACGGACCATTCTATTGGAAAATTCAAGAAATTCAAATCATAAATACGCAAATCGAGTGGTCAATTAGTGCAGCGGTGAGTCTGCAATTTCTCTCATTTTCTTTCTCATTCTCGATCTGAAGCTTATAAGGGTACGTACGTACGTTCAGTCCTGCAGTGTTATAAGGCTCGATTATTACATGTTTTGTACTTAATCGCATCAAGTTGCAAACTTGCAGCTGCATGAAGCTGCAAATCCTGCAATATTTGTCTTTTCATTTCATTATCATTATATGCAAATTCTCACATGCTAAAGTTCTCCATAAAATGTCGATACGATGTCGATATAGAAATCTCGATGGTGCCTGCGGCCGAGAATTAAGTGATCATCAATCGGTTGGTCTTAGTTAATGTGCATGTCTAAATCATATTCACGCGTGGTTATTATAATCATCAATTCAGTTTTATAGAGGTGTAAGGTTTTGGAGTAACATGCACAGAGCGAAATCTAGCAATATGCATTGTTTGTCATGTCTAAATCAAAAAATGGAGCACAATATTAGCAATATTGCATGATTATTACATTTAATTGATGAAGGATCAATGATAATAATTATTAGACATTTTATGTTTGCTCATTCTTAACGGGGGCAAACTACACGTACTTTTCAGACGATGCAGCTTTCATCATATCATGTCATGAAAACAATAGCTCCTAATACCATAACTACCGAATTACATGCAATTTGAAATAGCTACCAAACGACGGAGGAGGCAGGGACGTCATTTTCCTAATTAACTTGTTTTCGATGTCTAGTGGGAAATAGAAACGACAAGAAAACGAAGAAGGATGGCCGGAGTCGAGTTTCTGTGCCTGTCAGGAAACATCATTACAGAACTCTAGTAAAAATAAGAGGCTAAAATGCTGATCGAAGGGAGAGAGTAGCTAGTTCAACAAGACAACAACCTAATATGTACATTATATTTGAAAGATTTGAAGCATCAAAACCAGAAGCTGCGAGTGTTCCTCTGCCTAAATAGCTTGAATGCTGACACAGTGATCTCAGTTTCAAGCCCTCATATATATGCTTCAACCTGCAAAGCAGGCGAGTATATTTTAACTTCCAAATAGGAAATATACATCCTAAAATTATATTTTCCTTTGAAACCTAGCTAATGACAAAACCAGCAGTAGCTAAAAGTGATCATTTTTTAACTGCACTACCAAAATCTTGCTCAACATTATCACATTAATGTTACTGTTTCTTACATTCCACATAATCATCAGTTTATGTTTTCTCTAAAACATAATGGAAGCTGTCAAACAGCGACAAGCGTGGCTCGTGGATCATCCTTGTACCGATATTGTCCCAGCTTAACCACCTTTAAGGTGTTGGGTTTTAATCACAAAAGGCCTCGGTACAATTAGGAATGATTCACTCATTTATAAGTTATATTTTATTTGTTACTTTTCCAATGTGGGATCTCTCCTCTCCAACACTCCCCCTCACGTGCAACCTAACTTTTTTAGGTTTGCACGTGAAACTGATTAACAAACTAAACCCGGGCCCTATGATAACCGAAAGAACCCCAAACTCCCAGACTTCCAGTGACAACTGAAAGAACCAAACCAGGCTGAATTAACTCCAAACTCGAAAGAACCAAACCAGGGCCATGACCCCTGAAAGAACCAACCCGGGCTTATGGAGACGCAACTGGAGAGGGACCCGCTCTGATACCATGTCAAACAGCGACAAGCGTGGCTCATGGATCATCCTTGTACCGATATTGTCCCAACTTAACCACCTTTAAGGTGTTGGGTTTTAATCACAAAAGGCCTCGGTACAATTAGGAATGATCCACCAATTTATAAGTTATATTTTATTTGTCACTTTTTCAATGTGGGATCTCTCCTCTCCAACAGAAGCAATTCTGTTGGCTCCTAGAATCGGTTTGGCTACAGAAACAGATTATTTAGTGTTGGCGGATAGCGTGTTGTAGAACAATCAAATATATGATAATATAACAGAAAATTAAATAAAGAATATATGAAATATAATCAACATACATCAAGGATTGAAAGTAGTAATCAATCCTAATATAGGAGTAAAATAGTGTAAGAATCCTATAAAAGTAGTAAAAGGAAAGAAGTAACTGACTTGATATTCCGATTGAGGCATGCATAAATGCACTTAACTAAAGACAGATTTCGCCCATACCTTTGTGCTTGTAGTTCGATAGGCGTCCGCCTTGTAGAATACAACAATCGATGATCCAAAATAGAAGCACCGCAATTTTAGACTCTAGTTGTTTCTGCTGGAACCCGCTGGCTCTTGTAGAAACTGTAACACGTGATTCAATCTTCCGTAATCCTCAGTCCTTGGCTCCGAAGTTCCTTCTTCGCCCTTCTTTATCTGCAAGAAAGGAGAATGACCGGGACACTCCGGTCTTTCTCTCTCCGATGATTAAGTTAATAAGGGTAGTTGAGTATTTAATGCTAAGACCGATTTCTTCTTGCCTTTCTGGTTGGTCTTGGCTGCATTTATACCCCTGCGTTGACTCACACTTTGCATCCTCTTCAATGTGGGACAAATGTTAAGTTTCTGTAGAGGCTTCCCCTCTCGGCCCAGACTGCTTTATCATCGAGGTTGAGGCCTGTTCGAGCTGCCTCATGCTGGGCTTCATAGCATCATGGGCCGAGGGAGGTATTTACTGACTACCGACAACAAGTCCCCCCAAGTTCCCGTTCAAGACATGTCTTGAGTGGGGACTTGAAGAAATGGCCCGTGATGCGGAAATACCAACGGGTACCCGATCTAGTCCCCCCAAGTTCGTGCTCAGGACACGTCGGAACGGGTTGTGATTGCGATGGAAGGTAGCTAGCCGTTCCATGTTGTAGTTGTTGATGCTCGAGCGCGGGGTATTATCCCCGCGTGGGTTATCAAGCCACTATTCTCCGTATGAAGGGAATGATATTGGCATGCCCGACTCCAATGCTTCGGGAGCTGTAAATGGGTCTTACAGTTATCGTGGATAGTTGTTTCGCCCACACGTCCCGTTGGTTCTTGCTCGGGTAAACAAATCTCACGATACAGTTGTTGCTTGCATCCTACCGATATGTGGTATTCGGGAGTTAAAGTTCTTTAGCAGTTGTTGCGTGCTGCCTCCCGATAGATGTTATCCGGGAGTTAAAGTTCTTTAGCAGTTGTTGCTTGCTGCCTCCCGATAGATGTTATCCGGGAGTTAAAGTTCTTTAGCAGTTGTTGCTTGCTGCCTCCCGATAGATGTTATCCGGGAGTTAAAGTTCTTTAGCAGTTGTTGCTTGCTGCCTCCCGATAGATGTGTGGCATTGAGTTGGAAGCCTGGGTGGGTGGGGGTGTCAGGGCATTAATTGCATGTCCGCCAAGTGGCGCGTGGGTGGGAGCGAAGGGACGTGCATTTATTGTACGTCGTTTCACTTGTCGCTTCGTCGAGAAGCTTCCGGTTAGTGGGGCACGTGTCACGATCCTACGGTGGGTCGTAACGAACACGATCGCCTCGTTTAAAATGAAGTGTTTAATGGGGGGGAAATCGAGGCGTTTTTCCCCCGCTTTGTATATATGCTCCGTCTCCCCCCTCATTCTTCCCTCCGCTCTCACTTTTCTTCCTCCGCTCTCAATTTTCTCCCTTGTTACTCTGCCCTCTACCCTCATTCTTCATCGTTTCGACGTAAATCCGGACGTAGGAGTGTTTCTGCTGTTGCCGCCGGTCCGATTGCAAGGTGCTGTCCATTTGTTGTTTCGGCGCGTTTCCGGCCTTCACTTTTCGGTGAGTATCTCTTCTCCATCTCTTCTGTTTCCGTTCTCTTTTGTCTGTTTCTGGGATTTTTAGGATTTGGGGTCTGTTTCTGGGTTTCTTTGGGTCTGTTTCTGGGTTTCTTTGGGTCTGCTTCTGTGGGTGGTATCGGGAGGTCTGGCAGCGGCATGCGCTGCGATTTCTGATAGCACGTAGGGTTTTTCTATAGGGTTAAGATGGAGTCTAGGGCTTCCGACGCCACCGCCTCTGGTCCTGCACTGCGGGCTCCCGCTGACGATGAAGAAAGGATGGAACAATATCTGCATCGGGAGGTCAATAGAGACTCGCGGGCTGCATCCTCCAGGGCGGATCCCGAGCGACAAGTGTTGGAAGCGATCCCGATAGCGCGCGTCCTGCACCGCCTGGAGGACGGCAGGGTTTGTGACGAACCTGTCAGTAGTCTCTCGCCCGAGGAGATCGAGCAATTTAGGGAAGAGTGGGACATTCCTTCCAGCATCCCGATGCGCGGTCTATACCCGGGGGAATCGGCGTGCGCTCCGAGAGATAACTTCGTAGCGGTGCACGACAACATGTTCCGGAACGGGTTCTCTGTCCCGCTGCCTCAATTTGTTCAGTACATGCTGAGCATGTTGCAGCTTGCTCCGGGGCAAGTCCCCCCAAATCAGTGGCGCCAACTGCTGGGGCTCGGGTGCCTATACTTCCTGTCGAACATGGGGTGGCCCACGATCAATGAGTTTCGCGCACTCTACCGGTTGAATTATTCGAAGAAGGCAGGAAGCTCCGGGTGCGTTGGGTTCACCGCGCGGGATTACGAGTCCGTGATCACGGATCTCCCCTCCTCGATAAACAAGGAATGGAGGGCGAAGGTAGTTCTTGTTGGGGGTCCATGGCAGAGAAAAACGAGGCGGCACACGGTCCCCAACTACTTCCGGGCGATCGGGGATCAGTCGTACAGTCTGTCGGAGATCGAGCGGGAGCGTATAGCGCGAGTATATGCTGCCTGGCCCCACGAAGAGGACCGTAGCTCATACCATTTGACGCGGTGGGCCGTTCTCTCTCACTGCGAGATGGGTAGAGTGCCCGGTGGGTTCACCTCTTCTTACGCCTGGCACTTTAAGTCCTTGTTATATTTTGCTAATGAGATAATGCTTGTGGTTTCGCAGGGAAAATTCCAAGGCGTGTTCCTCGCCCTAACCATCCTCTCGACATGGAGAAAGACCAAGACCTCTTGAAGATGTTGCTGACCAAGGGGGACGTGGCTTCCCGTACCGAAGTGGATTTAGAGACCAGCACCGTACGGGTGTTGGACAAGCAGAAGGAACTCGAGGTCCCGGACGAAGTGTACGGGTCCGCGTTGACTCCGCCCGTGCCGCCTCCCGCTGCATCGCGTGTCAGTTTGGGTGAGAAGAAAAGACGTCACCACCACTCAAAGAAATCCCAAAGCTCCGATGGCCAGGTGACGTATACCGGGGTGGACGTGTCCGGGAGTCCCGTACCGAAGGCGAAAAAGCACAGGTCCACTCCCGGGGGGTCCTCCTCTACTCCATCGTTATCGGCATTGGCCCCTCCGGTTCCTGTAATTTCGAAGGCGCCGATCCGGCAGGTCCTTGATGAATACGGTTGCGCGGACGAGAAGTTCGTCCGAGCGATGATCAGCGACTTGAAGGGGATCGAGCTTGATAGGATGAAGTTCAAAGACGGTGCCCCTTCCGAGACCCGCAAGATTGCCCGGGAGCACCTTATGAAGGTAATTTTGTTTGCTGTTTTTTTTTTTTTTTTTTTTGGTCGATATCTGAACCCCTCCCGACTATGATGTAGGCTCTCTTCGCGGTGTATTCCATCGATGCCAGCGAGGATACTGCCGAGCTGAAGGAGCAAGTGGCCAGACTCAACGGGCATGTGAGCTTTCTCCAGACCGAGAGAGCGTCACTTGAAAAGGAGAAGAGTTCCTTGGCCGATAAGCTGTCTACACTTCAGCATCGCGTTGAGGAGTTGGGGAGCCGGGCTGATAGGGTTCCTCTTCTGGAAGCCGAGGTGGAGAAGGTCCCCCTTCTCGAGGCCGAGCTGGAGAAGTACCGCCCGTTGGAGAGCAAGCTCCGTGAGAGGGATGCGGAGATCGAGGAACTGGTGAAGCTTGTTCCAACGCGCTGTGATCAGGCCGTTGCTGAATTCAAGGAGTCCGAGGAATTCAAGGCTCTTCTCCAGTCCGCCCGGAACGAAGCCATCACGGAGAAATTTACCGAGTGGAGCGCTCACGGGTACCTTGACAAACCCCGGATGCTAGCAGATCTCCTTGCTGCCCAGGAGAAGGCCAGAACTGTCAATCCCGAGAGTTCCGGAGCCGTGACCCTATCGTCCGAGGGTGAGGACGCGGAAGATGCTGAGGATCCGGTCGGGGATGACCTGGATTAGGAGCTGAGGACTCCCGAATTAGTTGTATCTTTTTTGTTCACCATTTTTGTACGGCGTTTGTGCCTTCACGGGGAAGTACTGACTTCATCCCGGCGACCCAGTTGTCGCAATTTATTCTAGCGTGCATATTGGACTTCTTATTTTCGCGCCTCGCGCTATGAAATCATTTTTTTTTAAACGTAGTCATCCAAGAAAATCCTCCCGGACTGACCTAATCACTCCCTGGTGAAACTAATGTTATAAGTTTGGCCTCACTTAGGCATCTGCTTGGTTTGACCTAGCCAAACCCGGAGGCTAACTCAGGTGTTACGGATTTAGCTTCATTTTTGTAAGTTGTTTCCACAACAAATGAAGGCATCCTCCCGGGCTGACCATGTCAAACCCGGAGGCTAACTCATGTGTTACGAATTTAGCTTCATTCTTGTAAGTTGTTTCCACAATAAATGAAGGCATCCTCCCGGGCTGACCATGTCAAACCCGGAGGCTAACTCAGGTGTTACGAATTTAGCTTCATTCGTGTAAGTTGTTTCCACAATAAATGAAGGCATCCTCCCGGGCTGACCATGTCAAACCCGGAGGCTAACTCAGGTGTTACGAATTTAGCTTCATTCGTGTAAGTTGTTTCCACAATAAATGAAGGCATCCTCCCGGGCTGACCATGTCAAACCCGGAGGCTAACTCATGTGTTACGAATTCAGCTTCATTCTTGTAAGTTGTTTCCACAATAAATGAAGGCATCCTCCCGGGCTGACCATGTCAAACCCGGAGGCTATAAATTACAATTTCCCGATTCCACTATACGGGGTAGAATCTAAGGTGTTCGGCGTTCCACGGGTGCCCGGAGACTTTGCCGTCACTATCCCTTAGGAAGAATGTGGCGGGGCCGACTTCGTCTACTATCTCGTACGGGCCTTCCCAAGTTGGATCAAGGGCCATTGGTTGGGTCATCACCCGCTTCATCACCCAGTCTCCGAGACCCAAGGTTCGTGGCCTAACCTTACAATCGTAGTGTCGGGCGACCCGCTGCTTGTACACTTGATTGTGCAAGTCCGCCCTGTCCCTTCTTTCCTCGATGAGGTCCAAATTCAGTTGCAGCCCTTCTATGTTGGTCTGCTCATCGAATCCTTCGACTCTCCCGGTCGGTATTGTTACTTCCACTGGAATGACTGCCTCCGAGCCGAAGGCAAGGCTGAAAGGCGTTTCTCCCGTCGACTCCGTTGCGGTGGTTCGAATTGCCCAAAGCGTTTCCGGGAGCTTTTCTGCCCATAACCCTTTGGCGTCGTCCACCTTCTTTTTAAGCAGCTTTTTTACTATCTTATTGACTGCTTCCACTTGCCCGTTGGTCTTCGGGTGTGCCACCGACGCAAATACCATTTTGGTTCCCATGCCTTTGGCGAACTCGATGAGCTTAGGGTTGTTGAACTGCGTCCCATTGTCGGTAATGATCGTCTCGGGGATACCGAACCTGCAGTAGACATTTTTCATGAGGAAACTCATCACACACTCGGTAGTTATCCGTCTGAGAGGCTCCGCTTCCACCCACTTGGTGTAATAATCCACCGCTACTATAATAAACTTGTATTGTCCGGGAGCAGTTGGAAGTTTCCCGATCAAGTCAAGACCCCACTGAGCGAAGGGCCATGGTGACATCAGGATTGATAGTGCAATGGAGGGGGAGTGGATTTTGTTTGCGTGTTGGTGGCATTTATGGCATCTCGTTGAAACTTGATCTGCCATACTCCCCATATTAGGCCAAAAGTATCCCGTCCTCAGAGCCTTAAAAGAGAGGGATCTAGCTCCGGAGTGGTTGCCACAAACTCCCTCATGGATGTCCCGCAAGATTTTCTCACCCTCTTCTACCGTCACGCATTTCAAGCTGGGCATGCTGTACCCCCTGCGGTACAGTTTGCCGTCGACAAGCGTGTATCGGGCGCACCGTGACTGAAGTTTCCTCGCCTGCCGTCTATTCTCCGGGCGCACACCTTCTTTGAGGAACTCGATGATTGGATCCATCCATGTTGGTTCCTTTGGACCCGTGGCTACGGTGAATATTTCAGAGATCGTCTTGTTGATACTTGGACGTTCCAGGATCTCGATTTTCACCTTCTTACTACCCTTCAGGCGGGTCCCGGTGGCTAGACGTGCTAAGGCATCTGCACGACCGTTTTCCTTTCGAGGGATCTGTGCTACCGTTGCTGACCCGAATCCGCACAAGAGGGCCTTCGCGAGTGCCCGATAGGAGTTCAGATAGGGTTCTTTCACTTCGAAGGTCCCGCCGACTTGGTTCACCACGAGCTGCGAGTCGCTGAACACTTCGACCTTTGTGACTCCAATCTCTAATGCTAACTGCAGCCCCCCAATCAATGCCTCGTACTCAGCAGCATTATTGGACGCGGAGAAGTTAAATTCGAGGGCGTACTCGTACTCGAACCCGTCCGGGCTAACCAATATGATTCCGGCCCCGCTCTTGCCTTTGGTGACGGAGCCATCAACAAATAGCTTCCAAGTCTGTTGGACCTCTTGGACTGCCTCTAGCTCATCCCCCGCGCACTCCGTGACCTTCTCCACGGGTGTCAGCTCTGAAATGAAATCCGCTGCGGCTTGTCCCTTGATGGCTACTCTCGGCATGTAATGTATATCGAACTCGCCTAGCTCTATCGCCCATTTGGCCAATCTCCCGCTCGTTTCTGGCTTTAAAAGTACCTGCCTTAAAGGGCAGTTAGTGAACAGGGTGATGGAGTGAGCTTGGAAGTAATGCCGCAGCTTCCGGGCGGTCACGACAAGAGCTAGAGCCAACTTCTCTAGTTCCGGGTACCTGCTTTCTGCCAGTGTATAGCCTTTGCCTACGTAATACACCGGGAGCTCAATTGCTTCATCCTTCCTGATCAAAGCCGAGCTAACTGCTGTGCCGGATGCTGCTAAATAGAGGTACAGCATCTCCCCGGGAATCGGCTTTGATAGTTTTGGCACAGAAGCCAAATATTCCTTGATGTTCCTGAATGCCTCCTCTTGCTCGGGCCCCCAATTGACCATTTTGCAACGCTGGCTCTTGAGCAGCTTGAAGAACGGTGCGCACTTGTCCGTGAGTCTGGAAATAAATCTGGCGAGGGCCGCCACTTTGCCTGTCAGGGACTGTACGTCATTCCTGGATTTTGGGGCAACCATATTCATTATAGCTTGGACCTTCTCCGGGTTTGCCTCGATACCCTGCCGGCTAATGACATGGCCTAGGAATTTCCCCTTGACAACTCCAAATGTACATTTTTCCGGGTTCAACCTCATGCCGAACGCGAGCATAATGTCAAAGATTTCTTGCAGATCGCTAACATGCCCGGCCGCGGCGTGACTCTTTACCAACATATCATCCACGTATACTTCCATCGTGACCCCCAGCTGCTTAGTGAACATCATGTTCATCAGGCGTTGGTAGGTTGCTCCCGCGTTCTTCAATCCGAACGGCATTCTCTTGTAATAATATACTCCCTTGTCAGTCGTGAAGGCCGTATGCTCCTCATCCGCGGGATCCATCATTATCTGATTGTAGCCCGCGTAGGCGTCCATGAAACTCAGCATTTCGAACCCGGAGGTGGAATCCACGAGTTGGTCGATCCGGGGCAGAGGGAAACTATCTTTGGGGCAGGCCCTATTCAAATTGGTGTAGTCCACGCACATCCTCCACTGGCCCATGGTTTTCTTCGGTACCATGACCACGTTGGCTAACCACTGTGGGTACTTCGCCTCCTGGATAAACTTGATGTCTAGGAGCCTTTGTACCTCTCTCTTGATGACGTCATACTTTGCTAGATCGAAGGACCTCCTCTTCTGTCGCACCGGGGGCACGCCTTTTCGGATCCCCAACTTATGCGTGACCACGTCACTCGGGATACCGGGCACGTCAGCATATGACCATGCGAAGGCTTTGCTGTTGGCCTTTAGAAAACGTACAAGCTCTTCCCGGACGAGGGGTGGCAGTTTGGCCCCGATTCTCGCCGTTCGGGCTGCGAAACCGTCCGAGATGCATACCAGCTCGGTTTCCTCTACTGAACCGGGTCTCTCGGATTCTGCCCCTTCAGCAACGGCGTTGATCCTGGGATCCTCGTATACGTCAGAAATCAATTTGCTTGTGCTCACGGAGGATAACACCTCCGCTCTCCTCCTACCATTATCTCTGTCAATGGCGTAGCACCCTCTTGCTGCCACTTGGTCCCCCCGGATGGTTACGATTCCCGTTGGCGAGGGTAGCTTCATCATAAGCATGTGCCCCGCGATGAATGCTTTGGCTTTCCACAAGGCTGGTCTCCCGAGTATCCCATTGTACGCTGAGTCGCAGTCGACAACTATGAAATCGACTGACATTCTCAACGTGTTCCCCTCCTGCCCCCCGAGGATCATGGGTATGTAGTCGGACCCAAGAGGCTGTACCACGTCTCCAGAGAAGCTTATCAATGGTTCGTTGTCCTGCGTGAGCTTGCTACTTCCCCTTTTTAGTGCTCGCCATGCGTTTCTGAACAAGACATTTACTGACGCCCCCGTGTCAATCAGGATTTTCTTGCAAAGATAATGATCCAACTGTACTGTTACCAGGAAGGGGTCTTCGTGAGGCTGTCTGGTCCCTTGCTCTTCTTCTTCTTCGAATGTTACTGATCTCCACCTCGAGTTCACACTCTGAGCGCTAGAGCTCCCGAAAGCGAATATCTCTCGCCCATCTCTGCTACCGGGGCACTGTTTTTTGGCTTTGTTACTCCTCCGGTCGATACGTGCCCCCCCACGGATCGTGTTGATCGTCCCGTAAATGGGCTCCTCCTTAGCTTGGAGTGGACTCAACACGTATTGCTGAAGCTTCCCTGCTTTAAGCTGACTTTCGATCGCTCTTCTTAGCTCATCACAGTTGTTTATTGCGTGTGTTGCCTCCCGGTGATATCCACAGTACTTTCCTGTGTCCTCTCTGGTTAGTCGTGATGGTGGGAACCTCCTGGCTGCGGGTCCTGGGAGATCTCCTTTATTCTCGTTCCACACTACCTCCGGTGTTGCGTTCAGGTTTGTGTAGCTTGCCCTGGCCGTGACAACCGTTTCCTTAAACCCGCTGCTTCGGTTGTTGCCCCTGTTCTTCCCCTGAGGCCCCCCTAATTGCTTGGTTTGGCTCCTACCTCCGTCCTTGAACCTCTTGCTAGGGGTGAAGACTTGTCCCCCCTGGTCCCCTTTCCAGGTTCTTACTTCTTGGATCATCTGTCCTCGGGGTTCAGACCTCCCGCTTTCCTTTCTTTTACCCTCACTTTGGTCCCCGTAAGTGTCATGGTCTGCCTGCGCGTGCCTCACCGCCATTTCCATGAGCTCATCGTAGCCCCGGGGATTTTCAATTCGTACCGCGTACAAGAACTTCCCGGGCAGCAGGGCCTGGATAAAGGCCTCTTCCGCCACCTTCTTGTCGAAACTCCTGACCCTGGCTGTGGCCCCTTGCCATCGATTTACGAAGGCCTTTAGTCCCTCGGCGTGCCCCTGCTTTATCTTGAATAACTGGGCCGTACTCTGCCCGTCCGTTCGCAGTATAAACCGGTTCACGAATCGGTCTGCTAACCTCTGGAAGCAATCTATCGAACCGGCCGGGAGTTCATAAAACCAGCTTAATGCCTCTCCCGACAACGTCTCCTGGAACATGTTGCAGCACGCGGCGTCCGAATAACCCTTCGCGTTCGTGTGGGACTTGAAACTGTCGAGGAAAAGATGCGGGTCCCCCTCCCCTCCGTAGTTCAATTTAAGCGGTTTCGCCGCACGGGAACGCAATGTCTGCGTGATGGCGGTGGTGAAAGGTCCTCCTCTCTCTTCAAACCCCATACCGGGCGGGTTGTGCGCTGCCCTTCTTTCTGCCTCGTCTAGTCTCGTGGTTAGGGACATTACACTGTCCCTCATGGCCATCAAGGCCGCCTCGACTCCCGTTGATTCCTTCCTTCTTTCCTCTACAGGTGCTGGAGGCGGGGGCGAGCCCTCTGTTTCCATAGTTTCAGGGAACAAGCTCGTGCCGACGACTACCGTTCTCCGGGCTACGGGCGGTGTTGCCGGGGACCGCTCCCCCTCGCGGATAGAGTTTGCCGCTCGCTCGATCACCTCATCACTTTCGAGTCTCCTGGCTAACGCACTAATTATTGCTGCGTTATCTGCCTCCAGCTTTTTCTCCCGTGCGGCCGCGTCTAATCGGTCACGCTGGCCTTCTCTCTCCATGCGTGCTATGTCCGCTCTTAACCTCTCGACGATATCCTCCATTTCTTCCTGCGTGAGGCCGCTCATTGTTCCATCCGTAAGCGCTCGCGGGACGGTCGTATCAGGCGGGCACTCTTCACTATCGCCCGTCCTTCCCGGCCGGTCGCTGCTTCCCGGCGTCAGATCTCCTGACATCATCCTACTCCCGATTCCAACTTCATTTGACTCCGTCATCGAGACTGGCTTTTTGTAAGTATTCCCACAGACGGCGCCAATTGTTTCTGCTGGAACCCGCTGGCTCTTGTAGAAACTGTAACACGTGATTCAATCTTCCGTAATCCTCAGTCCTTGGCTCCGAAGTTCCTTCTTCGCCCTTCTTTATCTGCAAGAAAGGAGAATGACCGGGACACTCCGGTCTTTCTCTCTCCGATGATTAAGTTAATAAGGGTAGTTGAGTATTTAATGCTAAGACCGATTTCTTCTTGCCTTTCTGGTTGGTCTTGGCTGCATTTATACCCCTGCGTTGACTCACACTTTGCATCCTCTTCAATGTGGGACAAATGTTAAGTTTCTGTAGAGGCTTCCCCTCTCGGCCCAGACTGCTTTATCATCGAGGTTGAGGCCTGTTCGAGCTGCCTCATGCTGGGCTTCATAGCATCATGGGCCGAGGGAGGTATTTACTGACTACCGACAACACTAGTTAAATTGTATCTTGTACTATTTTGACACGAATAAGACTTCTAGAAGAATTGAGGATTTTTAATCTTATCTTTAAGGAGATATGAGTATGAATTTATATAAAACCTCAAGTGAACCAACATGTCTTCTGTTCACTTATATCCTTGAATAGACACTTATTTTTAAAGACACTTATTAAAAAATACACATTTTTCAAATGAAAAGGTTATGAGTAATTTTATTTTCATTCATATTAGATATTATTACATAATTTCCAACATATCAGGCTTTCTTTCTTAGAAGAAATGTTATACGAGACATATCGCACGCACCGTCACTCTCCAGTTCTCTTTCTCTCCTAATCAAGAAAGCACTGTTTACCAAAGAAAGAGTTATGAAAACACAGAACTACTAAATGCTGCTCCCCAATCATTTCCAAGATCAAATCGATCATCAAAGTACCACTGGCTGTAGCTATTCAATGCCTGATAACTACTATAATGCTTAATTAGATGCAAGTGAAGTGCCTGGTAATGGAGACCCCATGTATATATGCACAAACTTTACATACCACGTACTAGAACAGACAAATAAACATCATCCTTTTCATGTTTACTGTCCTAAAGCTCTGATTTATATGAAGTAGGACCTGTGTTTTTAATCAAAAATGGACGCATACATTAATTAGAGAGTTCGTTCCAACCGAAGGGAAAGAGAAATTTTGTGCTAGGTACGTACTATGTGTTTATCTGTGAGTTTAGGTTCCACAACTCATCCTCTGATATTCGGAGAGTTTGATCCCGTCCTTGCCGGCCGATTTGGGAGGTTAATGAATCCGATATGACGGGGTACGTTCTTAGCAAAAGCAAGTACTCATTTCGGAAGAAGGAGAGATGGGGTTTTTGCCCTACAGCGGAAGATTATTAATGCTGCGATAGTGCCATAGACACCCTCAGATCTCGGTTAATGAATCTTCCTCCTTTTGGATATGGCAGCATTTATCTTTGGAACGAAAGCTAGGGTTTTCTAAATGCTCGTGTTTTGTTCTATTTCAATTTTAGGATTCGCTTTAATCTTTCTGTACAAAGGGCAAGATTTGATTCACTAAATAATCATGTTACTAGTTAAAGGGTGTGTCATATATATTGAGCTAGCTTATAGGTTGGTTGTCGAGGAATTTCCAAAAAAAAAAATGTCATATGCCAAGCATTTGTAATCGTGTTGATGACTTGAAATCAAAACTAACAAGATTGCAAAGGAGTATATAGCTAGTTGTGTGCAATTGGGCTGGGCATCGATCGGGTCATGTCCCATACATTACACACAGAACGGGCCTTATGTTTTTGAAAATTGATCCCGGCTAAGTCTCGTTCCAGACGGAATTAGGACGGGACGGCCCAATCCCGCTCAACTCCCAAAACTGAAAAAAAAAATTATATATATATATATATATATATATATGCATGGTTGTTATTAACAGTGCACATGTAGGTAGATTTGAATAGAATGGTCGTCACTGGTTTTTTTGTGCACGAGAAAAGTTGCTACTGACTTGAATAGAGTTGTTGGCTACTGGTTTATGTGTGCACATGTAGGTTTATACTCAAGTGAGGAAATGAGAGGAATCAATGTCTTTAAAACACTAGCTCTTATGTGTCTCAAGAAGATGCAACAAGTAAGAATATATAACAAGTAAATAGCTACTGGTTTATGATTATATATGTACTAACATAAACACTAGCAGCTACTGGTTTATGATCAAGTTCAAGTTAACTAGACCTCTTATAGTCAGCATGTCTCATATACGATTGAATGAGATATTAGTTTTAGACATTTAAGGTTCAAAAATGAATTGGTGTGATGAAAAGGTTAAAAAAAAAAAAGATTAAGATTATTAGACTATAATTTGTACACGGGACAGGACGAGCCTTATGAGCCTCAAACTTTAAGCCCCGCATCCCGTCCCAAGTTTTCTCTAACAGGACGGGCATAGTACTTTTAGACTTAGATCCTGTCTCATTCCATCAAATTTCGGGACAAGATCAGAACTTTGATTTTTTATGTCCAGCCCTGGTGTGCATGGTTGTGTAAATTATGATTTATATTATTTTGGTGCACCTCAAGTTCTATTAGTTAATTACTAAAATAGTGCTAAGCGTAGATCCCTTAATTATATTCTTAAAATTATGGATACATCACGATGATTAAGACCTAATAATTAACCTCATAATTAATTAAGTTAACGCACGAGTTCTTCACCATAATCATGCATGCTTTCTATTTTCAAATATCAAAGTCCAGTTAAATATATTGATCTGTGGCTGTGGAGTGAGGATTGTAGGGCATCTTCTTACGTTATCAGTAATCTATATATTGTCAAACACTTGTACCACTTCTATGTGTTCGTATAATGATAATTAATTGAGAATAATCTAAAAGGGATTATCAGTTTGAATGATTCTAAGAGGGATACCGATGTTGTTAAAAACCTGTAATAAACTAATCAGCCGTATCATAATGCAAAGATTTGGGTTAAAGATCGATCCAAAGTCAAAACTTTGGTTATTGTCGAAAAGCTTTGCCAAATTAGTCGTTACTCACGTCATTTCCTATAATCCCTGTGTGAAGCCTATGCTAATTATATAAGCCGTTAAACTATAGGAAGTCGACGCATGTTGAAGAAAATTATATAAATATATATATAAATCGAGGTTTTTAGGGTTTTGTTTAGTATCATCCGGATTTTGTAAAAAATGAACACTTTTACTTACTTGAAATGAGAAAAAATGATTATGGGTTAAACACATTCTTGCGTTTACTTGGCATGCCCTGTTTACTGTTAATCGTGCGAAGCGGTTTAGACATCATGTGCGACTACAACTCTACAAAGGTTGTATCTTGAAGTTGTAGAGGACCTCCATACCCTGCACGTAAGGAGGAGTTTACGGCTTAAAGACAGCGATTACGTGTCTCTGTTGTGGTCACATACTATTCCCTCCAAATTTTTTCTTTTTGATTTTATTTGTGTTTATATTATATGCTTACTTGATTTGATTACTTGATTATATTTATCATATATGAATATATAACACAATATTTCCAACATATAGTTGGAATTTACATACTTTCTTAGTTATAATTTACAATTGAATCTAAATCGAATGATAGTTGAGCACAGTATAGAATTTAATGAATACAAATTCTCCAGAATCTTAAAAGGAATCTTAAAAGATAGATAAAGGTTTGTATTTTTAATCGCAGATTTTGATTAACACGTCCTCACTGAACTTGAATAGCTCAAGAAATAAATATAGGCCTTGATGCCAGTATTTCGATTTTAGAGTGTAGAAGGCCCAAACATGTGTTTGCCTAGAGAGCTGTGAGCCTAGTAGGCATCATGTTTCAAGTTTTATGGGCTCCAAATTCTTGATTGAGGTTGATTTGGCCCAATAGTACAGCTAATCATTTGCTATTATTTGCAAAAGGAAGCAGACACCCTTTGCAGCACAGATCAGCAAAAGCACCAACTTTAACTTCAATCAAACTCCCCATCACTGTTATTAAACCACACAGAGTTATTAATTAAATGGTGCAAGGCTCTCCTTTAAAGAGTCCCACTATTTTACTAGACTCCTCTTCTTAGTTCCTTCCAAACATTTTATCTGACTAGAGAATCAACCGAAACCCTGATAGCTATACTAACAAAATGTTTTACACAAACCACAAACATATGAACAAATACAAAAACTTCCCAGCTTTCCCACTTCTATGCCCAAGCTTCTCCACCTCCTCCCCTAGCATTTACAATCCCAACATTTGCAGTCTTCTTAGCCGGCTTACTCAACTGAAACACCGGGTGGCTGCACAGCTTCCGCACTCCTTTCCTCAAACTTAACCAGTCTCCAGCTTCATATCCACCTGATCTACAAACAGTTTCCGAACACTCAAGTTCATGCTTGCTAGATGGGCTACTATTGGAATCAGATTCGATTTCCTCTTCCTCGTCACTCATTGCAGGAGAGCACCAGAGTTTCTCATCAATGCAGGCCTCAGGGCTGTCCATAGTGGTGGTCCTGAATGAGTTGTCCTGAACATGTCCCATAATTGAACAAGAAAGATCATTATTGTAGTTGAAACATTTTGAGCACGATGAGCTCTGTGTAGCCTCAGCAGCAGTTGATTCCTCTCTTTTGCGTAGGATCTTTAATATTAGTGTCTTGAGGAAATTCATAACTTGCACCGCATGTAGTAGTGCTGTTAAAGGATCAGCCATCTGCATGAATAATTCTTGTTTAGCACTTCATAAGAAAATGCTATACTTGTTTGTGAGCTAAAAGTATCATCTGGTGATCATACATCCAAAGTTACCATCTGTAGTAAAACTGGATTACAGTGCATTCAAGCTAGTAAACTTCCCAATTAAATAGCAATGGATTATTGTATTATACAAGCATAGCAAAGCCTTTTTACCTGTATTAGCTACCAAAAATAAACAATTTTGAAGATGTGGAAACCCTACTCATCCTTTAATGGGTGGTCCAAGTGAACCACAAAATTCCCAGGCCTACACTTGACCTAGGCATCAGGTTAATGACATTGTATTATTATGGAGTTCAACCAGGGAGTTCTAAATTGTGTTGTCTCAAATACTGACTCCTGACTAGCTTGGCCCACCTTGGAGGCGCAAGGAGCCACATTAATTGTACTACTTATCTAAGAACTCTAAAATAGTAGATATGGTCAGCAACAGATCTATTTTTCGAGCATGCCTAAAGCCCTAAACCATCAGTTTGACCAATGAAGTTTCAGAGAAGATATTGACAGTAGTAAACCAGCAAAAAAAGATGATGCCTAAACAAAAAGCAACAAACCTCTGTCATGTTAGGAGCAAAAACCATAGCAATGTTGCGTGCATTCATTTTATTATATTGTTCATTCTGCGCAACATCTGCCATCAAATTGAGAGCCCAATCGAGTAGTGACGCCTCCGTTGCAGGAAGTGAATTCACAAGTCTTGTGCAGTCATCCTCTGTGTTGCAGCGCATCACCTGTTCTGGTGTAAGAGAATCAAGTACCCGTGTTGGAAGCTCTCTAAACCATGCCTGCAGATGTAAGAAGGAAAGAGGGGGGAGCACCCGATCATCCATTAAGTAAAGAAAAATAAAGATGATAAAACATAGAAATGAAAGGAGAATGAACCCGAAAAGATGTAGAAGATGAGTTCTGATGAAATTTACTGATGGATTTAATTTTGAAAGGTTAGTAGAGGATATTGCAATTTCAAGATTTTCAAATGCTTTAGGACTTAGGAGAAAATTTTAAGTCCACAACAGTTTATCAAACACCCTGAAGAAGGCACCAATGCCAAATGCTTCGAAAGGTAAACAAAAGCATGATGGAGGGGATTCTCTTATCAATGTCAAATATGTGTACCTTTATTAAACCTGCCAAGCAATGAACATCAATTCCATCAGGCACTACACCACTATTTAATTGGTTCCGAAGAAGCTCTTCTTGAGTATTTTCAGCATTTATTCTGAATATTCCTTCTGCCTTCAGGGGTGACAAGAATTAAATAAAACTTCATATTTAGTTAGGAAACCAACGAGCATACAAGTAAAAATTAGCTAGTGAATCAGAATGAGTAACTCACTTTAAGGCCTCCTCCTGAATATAATCGCTTTTGCATCATAAGAAGTATTGTTGGCACACTGTTTCCTTTGTCATCATAAGAACACTGCATCGACTTAGCAGAGACCCCAAACACACTAGCACTAGATAACAAAAAATAAACAGTGGCACCCTATCAGTTGTTAGTCAAATAGAGGGGACACGAGTGCTGATATTAGGTTTGAAAATAATGAAGTGAGACATATACAAATGAACAATGAGAAAAACCTACAGTTAGCAGCAAAGCTTATTGGAACTATACACATAGAATCCTATGCTAGAATTGCATCATCTCTCTGCTTCCCAAAAGCCTCGTTCCTATTATATTTCATCTTCTAGATGTCCTCCCCAATTATGCACTGTAAAGATAACAGCAGTATATAATAGAGAGCCAAATTTCATACAGTAAATGAGAACTCTGTTCTTGGAGATAAGGATTACTTATACTTGAAGGAATTTGTCATTAATAACCACAGAAAGTCATGATGGTTCTGATCAGCATAAACAAGGGAAATTGACAACCTTGTTCAATCCAATATGTTTAACAAACAGAGCCATTTAAAGCCAATATCTTTTTCTTTGTTTTTTCTGGACCATCAATACCAACCCTTCCTTGTGTACCCAGAATCAAAAAGACAAATTCTCACAGGCCAGGAAAACCACCATAAAAAATCACCAATTTCAGCAGCACAAGACAAAAGAACACAGAAATTCATGACCAACAAGTATGCAGAAGAAAACATAGGATACCATCAATGAAAAAGTACACAGATCATTATTCATAGTCAATACACATGCACAAAGTAACTCCATTTATGTATAATTATGTACTTGAATTTTTCAAACTTCTAAAAGCCCCAAAATGTTTCCACACACCCAAAAAATCCAACCTCAATTTCAGAACAAACAAAAAAAAATCAAAATTTGCTGAGAGAGATAGAACTAACTCACCTAGCACTGGGTGCCTTCCTGGGAACCTCAGGCTCAAGCTCAGTAGGCAAACCCAGAAACCCATTGAACCTATCAAACGTCACATGCGAGACATGCCTCACCTCCGTAGGTGAGCTAATATCAATGGAGGACGCCACGTCATCCCTCTCCACACTGCAAGTAATCAGAGACTTCCTCAGAGCAGCCACCAGAATATCCACAATCGCAAACTGGTTGTTGTTGTTCTGCTCTGTATTAAAGTCTCGACCTTTATGAGCCCCACTGGCTCTCCTCATCGGACTCAGAAATGGGGTCGACACTTTACACGACTCTTCTTCATATTCATCAAATTCGTAACCCTTTTCATCATCATCGTCATCATCTTCTTCTCTCTCTGTTTCTTCGTCTTCATGGTTGGGAGGAGCAACGTTAAGCTCGATGAGCCCGCAAGATTTGGATCGGAACAAGCGAGCCATTTTTGCTAATGGGAAAAAAAGAGAGGGAGAATATAATAAAAATTGGGGAGTGGAATTCGGGAGTTGCTATTTAGAGAGAGAGAAGGTGAGGTGGGTTTGGTGAAGAGGGTTGCTTTGGGGAGAAGGTGTAAATGATTAAGGGGTTGAGTTTGAAGAGGAGGAGGGGGGTGTGGTGGTGTGGAGATGAAGAAGCTTCACATTTTTTTTCTTATTTGTTTTTCAGACACACAGAGATGACAAGCAGACAACAACCAGGTATGTGCTTGTGAGATTGTGAGAGTGTACGTCTTTTCTTTTTTTTTTTGGACGAAAAGAGTGTTTGTCTTGGAAGTTACTCAAGTGAGAGGTTAAAGAAAGATGGAGATGACTGAAGGAGGGCGCCTGGCTCTCAGGTGAAGGCCCATGCATGTTTGAAGAATCTGACTTTGGTTTTGGTAGAATACAAACAATGTAGCATGCGACGTCTCTTCCATCCCATTATCTCTGACATTTGTTGGGTTTATGTTATCGGACAAGCAGAAATTTTTAGACATTACCGGAAGACCAAATGGCAGTATGAAGTGACCTTACATTCTAATTAAATATTGACGTTTAGATTTATTACATCTAAAATATAATATAAGATTTTTTATTTTAAAAAAAAAGAACTTTTATTAGTCTTTGTTGAGTTTGGACTAGTGTTTAAGGTTTAGGATTTTGGGTTAGAGTTTAGGGTTTAGGGGTTAGGTTTTGGGTCTAGGGTTTAGAGTTTATAGTTTAGGGTTTAAAAAGCAACAATAAACCTAACATTGTCTTTCATAAAATAGCTGATGTAATTTTTCCTTAGTAAAATCTAACTGTCAATATTTGATTAGAATGTAGGACTACGTCATACTGCCATGTGGTCCTCCCGTAACGTTGAAAAATTTCTTCAAAGTTATTATCATACCATATATGTGTTAATAATCAAGCTTCATTTCTTCAAGATTCAGATGAGCAACATGGTTACAACTCCTTTCTTGTTTTAAGGAGGCCTCTGTGAGAAAACGTAAGCATTTCAATTGATCTCACTACAAATCCCATTGGCAGTGTGTCTGATTGTCTGAAAAACCAGAGGCAAGCTAGAATTATTACATATCTCTCTATTATAAAACCAAGCGTTCAGAAAATTCACCAAATAAAAACAAGGGTTGTTATAGTAAAAAGCAAAATAAAAACAAAACAAACTAGAAAAAAGAGATATGCAAAACACAATTGTATAATACGGTTAAGGTAAATCAAATTAACGACTTATGCTTATGTGTTCCCATGCATTAGCACGGATAAATCGGCTAAGCACACGAACCCAATGTCAAATCCATACATATCATTATAGCAATACAAAATAAAAGTAGCATCATGCAGGCTGCAGCTAGATAAATATTATGGAAAATTGGAAAGAAGAACAAAGGAAACAAGCAGCCAGCACCTCTTGAGCAGCAGAACATGTAGGCAACCTCCTCTACTCCTCTGGTGGTGGTGGCTCGCTGATCTCCACTGGCATCGCGTATCGACACATGGGACATAGATGATTACGGTGCAGCCACTAATGCAGTATCCATGAAAATAGTTAGGCAATGACGTTACAGGATGACCACGTGACAGTATGACGTGGTCCTACATTCCAATCAAATATTGACAGTTGAATTTTACTAAGGAAAAATTACATTAGCTATTTTGTCAAAGAAAATTTTGGGTTTGTTGTTCCTTTTTAAACCCTAAACTATAAACTCTAAACCTTAGACCATAAACCCTAGACACAAAACTCTAACCCCTAAACCCTAAACCCAAACCCTAAATCTTAGTCCAAACTCAACAAAGACCCATAAAAGTCTTTTCATAAAAAATAGAAAACCTTAGTTTATATTTTAGTTGTGATAAATCCAAGTGTCAATATTTAATTAAAATGTAAAACCACGTCATCCTGTCACGTGATCCTCCTGTAGCAAGACTTGCGTCACATAATTTCCACCTAGCCAATCTTGCGACTCTTTGACCGGGCAACTCTGCAATATCCGATAGTACTATTCCTTACGAGGCAAATACAAACAATGTAGCCTCATAAGGAGTATATCATCGGATGGGACATATAATCTTTACGGAAGACTAAAAAAGTTTTGCGAGAGAGATAAGAAGAGAGGGATGTTTCTTCCTCGGACGCTTGCTTAACACGATCAAATGTCAAAACAATTGGAGGTGAAAATATCAGTTGATTGAGTTCAATGTTGCTGTTCATTGATTAGAAATACGCAAACTTTTGGAACCTTTTGGGTAAGAATGAGGACAAGGATGGAAGGAAAAGCTTTGAAAACGAAGGAGGCAGGCAGTGGATTGAAGTAGCATGCATGAAATGGGACATGGTCCGACTGTTTTTGTTGTTTTGCATGCCATCTCCCACGGACCTCACAATTAATGGCCACATGCCATATGTCCCCCACCCCTTGTTCCACTTTTGTCATTTACTTTTCCCGCCCTAATGCCCCACCGCCACCCTACGGTGGTGCCGCCCACCTCCGGTGTTGTTACCCATTTAACAGCATTGTCATACTTGTACTGTCCAATATGATTTTCAAAACACATTAGATTGGATATATGAACAGTAGGAAGTTAATTGTGACCAACTCTATTTCATTTCTTTGTTGTTTAACGTATGCCATTAGTAGCCATGTTTTTTGTTTTCGTTTGGAGATTTCTAGCAATATGCGTTTTGTGTTCAAAAGGGCAAGCTGATACTCTCTACTATTTAACTCGTCGTAAAAAATATTAAAAAGAATTGAAATTGAGAGAAATTAGACAAGCGGAAAACACTTCGCTCTTGTTGATTACGAAAACAAACTATCGTGAGAATTGGTCAAAAAGAAAATCGAGAGTTAGTGCAGTAGCATGTTTTTAGTGGCTCAGCTAATGTAGTAGCATGTTAAACTGGAGAGTTAGCTGCTACTACACTTCTAACAAATGTAGTAACATGGTTTTAATGGTTCAGCTAATGTAGTAGCAGCTTCAGTAAGTGCACTAGCAGGTTTTTAGTTGCTCAACAAATGTAGCAGCAGCTATTTTCAGTACGTGATGTAGTAGCAGGTTTTTATTGATTTAGCTAGTGTAGCAACTTCAGTAACTACAGTAGCAGATTTTTAGTAGCTCAACTAATGTAGTAGCATGTTAAACTGGAGATTACTACACTTCCAACAAATGTAGTAGCAGAGCTTTAATGGTTCAACTAGTATAGTAACAGCTTCAGTAAGTGCAGTATCATGTTTTAGAGTCGTCGATCGTTGATAAGGTGTGAACTAGTGTAGTAACAAATTTAGTAAATTTTCAATACAGGGGCAAAAAAAAATCATACCATACCCATGTCTTCTTTTAGAGCAGAGGTTTGGTGGTGCGTTGTTAACCAGAGCACTTAGTATAATTTATTAATATAACTAGCATTCCCCCAGAGATCATGAGTAAAGAGAAGATGAGAGCACGTGAGGAATGATGAAAAGTCAAATCAAAGAAGAGATGAGAGGTATTATGATGATATGATTACGGGGGCATTAAGCTTCAAATAGCATTAATACATGAAACCCAGACAACTTCAGTTCTGCAAAACTAAAAACCCACTAGGGGCAGCTGCACCCACTCGCCCCTATGTGCGTCCGCTAACGCCTGTAAGTGGACGACTCTGATGATGACAGTGTCCAGATCGAGAAGACAACACCAGATCCTAGCTCATTTGATAACGAATCCGCCAAGAGAGAGAAGATTGAGAGATAGGCTAGATCTTTACGAACGAATGGGTCGACATCCTCGCCGTTGAAGATGGCAGAGGAGAGGAGATTGTCGCCAAGGTTAGAGAGACCAACGAGACATTTCACGGTGTGATGGCAGCGGTAATGGTGAGGAGAGAGAGAGAGAGAGAGAGAGAGAGAGAGAATATGACAGATCGGAGGAAGAGAGAAGATATTTTTTGGTAGGGTATTTTTTGTTGAGGTAGTAGTAATTTTGTAGATATTTTAGAAAAGATTGGTTTTTTAGGTATTTTACATAAAAATTGATAACACGACGTGGTACTATGCATTATGGGTCATGACTTATGTCATTATTTGTTTAAATCTGTTAAAATATGGTTTTTCTGTTTTATGCAACTGTTTAAAGTAGTAGAATGTCAATTTTTATTTCTTAAACGCCATAGCAACTTAGGAAGTCTAATATCAAAGGGAGATGTTTACAATCAATGATCTATCTAATCCCAAACATCTCGCATGATTGACTCAATCACTGTTGCCATCTAAAAATGAAGTTGATTAATAATTCAAAGCGACTGTTTACCAATATGCATATGTAGCCGGAAATATGGGAGACATTTATAATCTTATAAAATCTTACATAGGACTCATTAGCAAATCGGCTAATCCACATAATGTTTGTGAATAAGCTCAAACCAGCTTCCAATCCATAACACACCCGGCTGCCCAATTTACGTCACAGCTAAGCCTAGTCTCTTGTGTTAACACGTCTTTACAAAGGAGATAATTGTCCCATTATTTCATTGATTCATATGTAGGTGATGATGAACAACCTCACCTTCTGTTCATTTATTGTTATAAATACGATCTCTTCATCATCAACAAGTTTTGATTCATTTGAGGGGACTTTTACGTCTAAACAACAATCTTTGTTTCGTAGATTTTTAACCTTATTGATTAAATAAAAGTGTCCGTATCACTATTCAGATTTCAGAGTCCCCCTACTCCCTGTATTTCTCATCAATAACATTCAAGTTTTTTTTTTTTTTTTTTTTTTTACTCCTTATCAATAACATTAAAGTTACTAAATTCAAATCCCCTCCCTGCATGTTCTCGTCAGCTCTGACTCACTCAAATCCCCTCTCTCTTCCTATCCCATCCTTCGCACTCAACTAACCTTAACCTCCCGACCCCGTTAAAAATCCGCCACCTGTCCCCCCAAGGCTAGTTTCGTCCACCCACCTCCTCACTGTCACCATTGACTAGTCAAACCCCAACACGTCCCTGCACACTATACCCGGAACCCCTATAGAATAATACCTCCGTCTTTCCCGAAATAACCTTTTCCCGAATATAAAATTACAAAAAGGGCAACAGAAGAAGAAAAAGACAAAAACCAAAAGTGCCGGAGACAATACTCCTCTGCACTCGTCCACACCAAACTCACTAACTTCGCCATGATCTCGACCTTAAATCAGACGATAAATTCTTTTACGTCAATCAGGAGATTTATTAGATCTCACTCGTTACCTTTTCTGATATTAGAGAACAAAAAAGAATAATATATATACACACACAAGTGTGGCTCTTCTGTACGCGTTTATAGCTAATATTGATAGAAATTTTTTATTCTACGTTCTGTTAGTGTCAGTGAATATTGAGAAACTAAAAGATAACATGTATACGAGTTGTTTTGGCCACATCAGTAAGTCTGGGTATGCAAAGTCTCTTTTAATCGTTACGGGCGTGCCACCGCGCGTGTTTGAGTCAAAAGACATTTTTATACAAATAATAATACTTTACTGGACTGTAAAATATCTATGTGAGTATTAATTACTTCCCTAGCCGTTTCCAGCCGGCGAGCCCAAGTTTCTTTAAAGTTTACAAATAATGGTTTGCCAGCAAGACAACGTGAGATGATCTACATGATCCGCGCACGGAATTCCTACGCGGACTAACAGATCTCGCGTGTTTTCAGACACAGAACATGGCTTCGCGCGTAAAGGGATCTCGCGAGCTCGCGCACTTCTCGCGGAACACACAGTTCGCGCGGAATGTTTTGCGCTGAATGACTTTAGCATCAGGCGAGGAGAAATGCATATAGGCGAGCTGGTGAACCGGCTTGTTAGTTCGCGAAGTAGACACATGAGGAGTCCGCGCGAAACCCTTTTAATCGTTTTAGACTTTTACCAGTCTTTGACACGTTTTGGGTCAATCCATGTGACCCTTATTAATAAAAAAAAAACCTTCTTTTTGGCCCGCGGGCTGAATAGCCCGGGAGGTGGAATTGAGCTTCAGGAGTCCACGGTCCGCGCGAGTTATTAGTTTTCTACATGGACTGTGGCACCCCGCGGGATAAAGATTGCTTCTAATTCTAATTCGCATAGGAGTCTATAATTGAGCAGCACGGTAGCAGTGTCCTATGCGGACTGTGCGAACTGGATGTGTGTCACCTAAGTATTGGTCTGCATAGGAGGAATAGTGCCCTTATGCTTTACGTTGCAGAGTCCAACATGGATTCTGATTATCTTTCTTTTGCGGCAAGTCGAGCTCCCACTATATAAGAGGCTCGAAGGCTTACAGAAAGCTCTCTCTCACACAACTCACAATTCAAACAAAATACAAAACAACCTTCAACCTAGTTGAAACTCTCGACCCAGTCGAATCTCCAACGCTCCCAGGAGCTATGTTTCCGCTTCCCCGTTGAAGCGAGCTCTCTCTCTCTCTCTCTCTAAAAACTCAATCAATTACAAACAACAAAAACCAACTGCAACCCAGTTTCTTTCGAGCCACCTTGAAACCCCGATTTTAAGCGCACCGCCACCTAGGATTTTTCAGAGCTCTCCGGACTCTACCCCGATTCCTCAGAATCTTCCCTATAGTTGCTCTGCTCACGCTGCCGTGAGTATCGACCGCCTTGTGCTCGTAAATTTCTCATCTGAGGTGGCACCTGGAACCCCTTTCTGCCTGATTCAAGAAGTCAAGACCTATTCCTCGTCCGCGAGGTGGCACTCCCGCAACACTCCCCTTTCTCTTTGTTCGCTATTCACCTCCGCTCCACACGCTGAGGATCGTGGCCAAAACAGCGCGGACGCGGAAAGTAGTGGTTGTAGTAACGGGGTGCCTTTAGCCTTCTGCTTCTAATCAAGCGACTGAGGATGGAGAGAGCACCAACTCCATCGCAGGGTTCTTCAGATTTGCTTTGCGTACTGGGTAAGGACTTACAGTAGTCCGTCTGAGTGTCACAATATCGATACTCGACTTGAGATCGAGCAGAGCTTCAACAGGAAATGAAGAAAAAAAAACTTTGGGGAGCGTACATGGATACGAGAGCAAAGCTCTACGGAGCTTGAAAGGAAAATGTTGTTAAGACGAGATGCTTTAGCGTATGGGTTCAACTAGGTCGATAGTTGTATTGTATTTTTTGTTGAGTTGTTGAGTACGCTTTTTGTGTTTTTTGAACTCCCTTATATAAATGTATTTTAGGGCCACATGTATTGGCTCAAAACATGTCAAAGACTTGTAGAAGTCTTCAACGTTGAGATGTTGTAGGTAGCTAGACTTAGTTGCCTCTTGATATACTTATGTTAGCTAGGTAGCGAGATAGAGTTCAAATGCCTCATGAAGACTTGAGAACTTTGTGGAGTTTGCACTACCGGATGCACATGCACTTGTATACATATGATTTAGGAATAGAAACATTAACATATGCAAACACTTCCACATATGAACCGTCTCCCATGCAATTAGTGATAATTGCTCTCTTATGCAGTTAGAATCATGTGGAGTATACAACTGTAATTAGAATTATGCAGAATAATTGCTCTCATTTAGTCCCCCTTTTGCTCTTCCTCTTGATTTCTTCGTAAAGTCTCCTACGCGAAGTCATATACAACTCAAGAAGAAGACTCCTTAATTATACATGATTCCTTGTGTCACACATTTTCTCATGCATCCAACTTGCATGCAACTCATGTCACTGTTTTGATATATGTGAACTTCTCAGCTCGTCTGATAATTTCAGTCCTTGTGTGCGAAGGCTTCTACACAGCTCACATGCTAGTTTCTTCACATACAAATTCCTTGACTCATGCGAACTGTACCGATTAGCTCGCATGCTTCTGTTGGCGGGTCATCACTTGTAAACCCAATTATTTTGGGCTCGCCGGTACAATGTACACCATCAATTTAACTAATATTCACACAGACAATTACTTTTGAGTAAAATATTAATTTTAGACGTAAACATACGTCTATAACTAATACGGATAGAAAATCTTTTTAATAACTAAAAGATTATTGACATATAGGACGTCGTGCACTAAATATGCGCGTGCAAGAATGTTAGTACTAACTGAAAATCTTTTCATAACTAAAATTCAAAATGTCGGACGTCGCTGCACTGAACACTCTCTTGATTTCGGATGTAGTGAAATCCGACGGTGATGACTTCGTCAAAGATTAAAGGTGCGTAGCAGGGGATTGTGGCTGCTGTCACACTTGAGGCTTTGTAAGGTAGCAGAGAGGAGCTGAGTTTTCCACTACTCTAAGTCTCTCTGTGAGTCTCAGTCTCTCTCTTCTCTCTCTAATTCTGTTTGGGTTTTCTCTCTTTTTTCCTGACTCAAATTCTCTTGGTTTATCGTTTTCTCGCCGTAGATCTCAAATTGTGTTCCTCTCAATTTCCCTCTCATTTCTTTTGTCTTCTACTCGCCGGTGACTGTGGTGGGGGATTCGATCCTGGCCGTCAGATGAGCGCACTTTAATTTAACCCGGGGGCGCGTGATCCGATATCCCGGCGATGGGGCAGTGCTACGGCAAGACTATTCCGACCGGCGATAATGACCAGTCCGGGACCACCATCACCACCGTTGCGACGACGGTCACCACGATCACTACCTCCTTCCAGCAGCCCTCGCCGGCGTCGCAGCAGGGGGAGCGGAACGGCGGCGCCGGGAGCGTGAAGAGCACGCCGGCGAGGTCATCGATCCCGCAGCCGAGCCCCTGGCCGAGTCCCTACCCGCACGGCCTGTCGGCCAGCCCGCTCCCCGGGGGAGTGTCGCCGTCGCCGGCGAGGTCGTCGACGCCGGGGAGGTTTTTTAAGAGGAGGTTCGCTCCGCCGTCGCCGGCGAAACATATCAAGGCGTCGCTGGCGAAGCGGTTCGGGCAGAAGCCTAAAGAGAGTCCGATTCCGGAGGAGCAGGGAGTGGAGCCGGAACAGTCGCTGGATAAGAGCTTTGGGTATAGCAAGAATTTCGGAGCTAAGTATGAGCTTGGGAAAGAGGTCGGGCGAGGGCATTTCGGTCATACTTGCTCCGGTAGAGGCAAGAAAGGCGAGCTCAAGGACAAGCCTCTGGCCGTTAAGATCATCTCCAAAGCCAAGGTACACTTCAATTGCGGTATCATTTTTGGAATGTAATTCTGTTTTGGTAGAAAATGTGGTAGAGTGAACATTTAAGGTAGTAATTTATATAGAATATATGCAATTACTGTCGTATCGGAGCTGTAGTGGGAAATGTGAAGGGTTTTAAGAGTGTTTATGGCCTCCAGGGTTCAACTTCTGCTGGTGTCCAGTGTGATTTGATAAGAAACAGAAAAGATGGCAATGCCTGTGGTCAGGCTGTGGATATGCAGCGTAACAAACAGTTTCGCTCTGTTATTTCTAGTTATTGCTTTCATTCGAAGTAAAAAAAGAGAATGCATAGATGGAAACTGTCGTAATATAACGAAATTTTGTAGACTAGATACTCAATAGTAATATTTTATTAAAGAAAAGGATTTGGTTTAGTTGGCGGTTACCCAGAATGATGACAGATATGAAGCAGAAGTGCTTAGAATCTTATGTTACAGTTCAACTGCGGCCACGTTTCTATATGCCTGTCAATATTTGCCATACGCGTCCGTTTTTTGTGATTGCATTAACGCATAGTGATCACCAGTGTGTTATGATTGTGTTATCATTGGGGTATTAGTGGCAACTTTGGAGTTGATTGTAACCATCTAAGTTCTGATCTCCATTCATTTCTCTCGTGTTACACGAGTAAAGCATTGTTAAAGTTTCTGAAGTTACTAGCCAAAAGTTTTCCAAAGGTATGGTATCGAATGTCCTAGGTCACAAGTGAAACGTCCTGCATCATCATTCTTGCGTATTGTATTTACTATACGTGTCTGCAGCTCCTAGTTGATTTAATGCTTAGTAATTAACGTCCTGTACTGATTGTGTTATCTCCGGTGTTTGCATAGTTGATACATAGCAGTTGTGTAGAAGATTGTGATTATTGGAGTTCCCATATTTCTTTTGTTTCTCTTTTAATACAAGAGTTGTCATGGTTGGTTGATATTCTTAAATCCCTAGTCAAAGCTGTTAAAAAAGGTAGCTTTGATTGTTTTTCAGTTTTGTATGTCCTAGGTCCCGAGTTTAGTCTGTAATACAACTTTAAATTGTTGATACCTTTCAAATTGAGTTATTGAGTTTACTCAAAATTGGTAATGTACAACTGGGGTTTTATTAGGATACAAATACAATCTATTGTCAGAACTGTTGATTTATAGCCAGAAATGAATCTGGTTTATAACCTGATTCTGAGTGCATCAGGGCAACTCAAAATTGGTAATGTACAACTAGGGTTTATTAGGATACAAATACTATCTATTGTCAGAACTGTTGATTTATAGCCGGAAATGAATCTGGTTAATAACCCGATTCTGAGTGCATCTGGGCAACTCAAAATTGGTAATGTACAACTAGGGTTTTATTAGGATACAAATACAATTTATTGTCAGAACTGTTGATTTATAGCCGGAAATGAATCTGGTTTATTACCTGATTCTGAGTGCATCTGGGCAACTGTGATAACACCGGTGCTCAGGTGATTCGAATGGTTCTCGACTTCTCATGCTTCCTCATGTTCCCTTTTTTCTTAATCATTTTTTCCGCTTTGGGATTCTCTTTCATCATAGTAGTATCTACTCTGGTAAACACTGATTTATCCCTTTACATTGTATAGTATATGTATCTTAACCAAATTCTTTTGGCAGATGACAACGGCCATATCAATTGAAGATGTTCGTCGAGAGGTGAAGATATTGAAAGCTCTATCTGGGCATAAGCATCTTGTAAAATTTTATGATGCATGTGAAGACGCCAATAATGTTTACATTATCATGGAGTATGTATATCTTATTTTCTATTCATCTTTTTTATTTGGAGGAACAAGCTTTGTTTTTTATGGACATTTCAAAATATCCACTCATATTTCCTTTTAATTGTCATTAACTTGTGTAATTAGTCAATGAAATATTGTTCTTACATACATGTTTACTGGTTGAGGTGTCAAGTGCCATAAGATTCTTGCTGTTTTGATCTTATACCTGTGGATTTGTGTTTTCTTTTCAGACTATGTGAAGGTGGAGAACTTCTTGACAGAATTTTATCCAGGTACTCTCTTTGGCAGTTTTCAAGTATTATTCATTAAATTAGAAGATTGTTTTGTATGTTGAAGAAGTCACTATAAATGCAGAGGTGGAAAGTATGCAGAGGAAGATGCAAAATTCATAGTTGTGCAGATTCTAAGTGTTGTTTCATTTTGTCATCTTCAAGGCGTCGTGCACCGTGACTTAAAGCCAGAGGTTTCGATATTCAACCTTAATATGTCTTAATAATGACTTGGTATCACTTCTTTTTATCCCTCCAATGCATTGGTAATTATATTCTCTCTTTCTTGCTCAACAGAATTTCCTTTTCGCTACTAGAGATGAAGAAGCTGATATGAAGCTTATTGATTTTGGTCTTTCCGACTTTATTAGACCAGGTACCTATTGAACTCCTTTTAGGTACCTATCGACTCTTTTATCCCCAAATTTTATGGTTCTACTGAATGGAACATAGTACCATGTATACTTGGCACTCTGGGTCCACATTTATAAATGTAATGATGTCTTCCAGAGATAAAATTCTCCTTTGGATTTGCACCCGCCTCAAATAAACTGTCAGATGTTTTTTGTTCCCCTTCTCTTTTGTCTGTCCTTTGGATTTATAAGAAATTTGTCCGTGTTTGATTGAACATCCAAGACTAGTCACCTTTAAATTAATTATCTGGTAGATCTGCGGGTGATGTATGTAATTCTATAAAGCAGATAATCTAATGATTCCAATATAATTGCCCTTTGATTCTTCTTGACAAAATAAGCATTTGATCTGATTACAAGTTTGTAAGATAAACTAAGTTGTTTTTTTTTACTATAATGAGCATAATTGTGGTCCCACATGTAGAGTTTTTCAAATGACGTTTTTTTATGTTGAAGTTACAACATGCCTGCGCTTTAGATTGAACTTTCTCATTACTTTCTAGATATGTGAGAATTAACTTATGGACATGCATATATTTTCAGACGAAAGACTTAATGATATTGTTGGAAGTGCATATTATGTTGCACCTGAAGTCCTCCATAGATCTTATAGCCTTGAGGGAGATATATGGAGCATTGGTGTTATCACCTATATCCTGCTTTGCGGAAGCCGGCCTTTCTGGGCACGAACAGAATCAGGAATTTTCCGTGCAGTGCTAAGAGCTGATCCTAGTTTTGATGATCCACCCTGGCCTTCTATGTCGCATGAAGCCAAGGACTTTGTAAAACGGCTTTTGAACAAGGACTACAGAAAGAGAATGACCGCTGTCCAGGCCTTATGTAAGCAAATTTCTTTTATTCCTACTGGGTATAGCACCTGGATGATAACTTTGCCTTTCTCTACCCCTCCCACGTTCTTAGTAAATCTATATTAGGGAATAGGTGGGGGTATTTACATTCTGGAGCTATTTGGTGGTTCTGCATGTTTGAACTGAATGTCCATCGAACTGTGTCATATGCTGCAGTGATTGTATTTAAGAAAGATTTGGTGATAGCAGCATCTCATAATCCAGACAAATTTATTCATGTTAGTGTTGTTGTCAATATTCCCAGAGAAACTATAATGTCGAATCCCATTTACTAAAACAAAAGAAGATTTTGATTATGTAGTTGGCCTTTTCTGTTTGTTATTTTTAGCTAATGATCACAATAACTGTTGCAGCTCACCCATGGTTGCGAGATGATAGTCAGCCTCTCCCTTTAGATATATTGATCTATAAATTAGTCAAATCATATCTGCATGCTACACCTTTCAAACGTGCAGCACTTAAGGTACTGTTGTCCTCATCTCTGAATTTGACATCTATATACATCAATTAAGGATTTTGAGAATTCCTTTTTTTTTGTGGACATCAAACTTACAGTTCTGTTTTTTCATGTCATAAATGCAGTCTCTTTCAAAAGCTTTGACGGAGGATGAGCTGATATATCTTAGAGCCCAATTCATGCTTTTGGGACCAGATAAAGACCAACGGATCTCTCTTATCAATTTCAAAGCAGTTAGTGACTGCTCCTAGTTCTTTTAATTTGGGATTCCAGTGTAGATGCTTTACTAAAGACGAATATCTATTGTTTCCTTATCTTCTTTTATGTTTGGTACTTTTACATTACACCAGTCATTTATAGAGGAAATTAAATTTTGCAGGCTCTTCAGAGAAATTCAACTGAAGCTATGATGGAGTCAAAAGTTGTTGATATTCTAAATGCAGTAAGGCTTATTTCAATACTAATATTTCAATACTAATGTAGATATTGTGTTAGTTCTTAAATATTTCCACCCTTTGCTATTTGGTTAAACTATGATTGTTCCTATTTGTTCTCTTCTTCAAATATACTCTAATCAGCTTTTGATGAAAACCCTATTTGATTGCAGATGGAACCACTTGCGTTTAGGAAAATGGACTTTGAAGAATTTTGTGCTGCTGCAATCAGCACGCATCAATTGGAGGCCCTTGAAGGATGGGAGCAGATAGCATCTACTGCTTTTGAGCACTTTGAACGTGAGGGCAACCGAGTCATATCAATTGAAGAACTGGCCAGAGTATGTACAATTATGGCTTCTTCTTTTTTCTTCTTTCATTTACATTCAAGTCCTGCATTTTTTTTCATGTACAGGTTGCATTTCTGACTTCATTTCAATCATGATACTTGTCACTGCAGGAATTAAATCTGGGCACTTCTGCCTATTCAATCCTCAGAGATTGGATCAGAAACACAGATGGGAAGCTTAGTTTCATGGGATATACAAAATTTTTGCATGGTGTGACGATCCGTAGCTCCAACACCAGGCACCATTAGTTTTATTTATTTATTTATTTTTTCTATTTGATTTTAGCGTTTGACATATAGGTTTCTTTTAAGATTCATGGGTTTAAATCTTTCAGATGATTTGTGGGAATTTGAATTTTTTTCTTTGGGGGTTGGGGTAAAGAAAAAATGTGTATAAATGAACAGGTTAGTCGAGCCAGTTGGGAATTTTGGAGCCAGTCTTAAGTTGAAGTACTTCTCCTAGCTCATTCCCCGTTCTTGCAGATGATAAAAATTGGGTTGAGCTTAAGACCAATTATGAATTATCAATTAACGAAAAAAAAACACCCAAATGAAGGGAGTTTAGATCTGCAGCTTGCCTTTGATGACCAATTAAGTCCACGTTGTGAAATGTGAATATGACGTTGCAGTCTTATTTGTGTGGAAATGGTGAAGCAACAGAAAGAACCACATGATTATTTGCCTGTGTCTTATGCTCGCTTCAGTTTTTGTTAGTTGACCTCAGTATTTCAATGGCCTACTACTGAAGTTGAAAGAGGGCTTCTTGCTTAGGTCTTCTGGAATTGCCATATTGTACTGCACACGCAAGAGGTTGAAGAAGAGTAAGAAACTTGGTAGTTAGGGGAGCTGGGATTACTTTACCCAATCATGGCTTCCCACATATCACTCCCCTAATTAGAGACTGCCCTGGGTGGCTGGCCATGTATATAATGAGGTCAACTGCCCATTAGTACGTAGATGTAACCATGTTCATGGATTAGATTATCAAGATTCCAAGGCAAAACCACCCCTTGCATCTCCCATTACTCTGTCAATTGACCCTTGTAAAAGACTAAAAACTAGCAGTAAGATCTCTCCCCAACTACCCCACTTGTGAGATCACTGTGATGTATATCAAAATAGAATTACCTATGAAGAAACCTTGATATAAACTCATACTGAAAATGTGAGAGTTGAAGAAATTGGAGTTGAAAGCTTCTAATTATTCTCTAGCGTGGAGAGAAATGGAAGCAAATTTGAGAAATAGAGTGGGCATGGATATATTGGTCTTCCTAAAGGTTTTGCATCATAAATGGAGTTCATATCAAATTATGAGGTCCAGTTTAAGGGACACAATATTTGACATTATTTTTTACATTAGTTTTTAACCTTTAGATCTTAGTTAACAAATGGTTGTTATTAAATGTGAGTATAATTTGGCAAATGACTAGGAAATCATTTTATTTTTAATAAAGAAAGTAAAAGATAGAATTCCAAAAGAACATGGCCGGTGTTCTTCAACGTGGAAAAGAAATTCCCAGATGCGTGCCTTAGAGCCAAAGGGCTTTGAATGAACTTCAAATAAAGCACTAAATTTGAGTTGATATCATACCAAAAATCCACATCTCATTACAAAAAGAGAAAAATGAAAATAAAATTTGGATTGGCCATTAGGGTTTGCTCTAAGTACATAGTATCATGAACGAATTGATTTGATTGCTTGTTAAATGTATTCAATTAAGAATTGATTTTGGTTGTTTAGAAACAAATTAAGATTAGATCTGCAATTGAATTTGATATGACCCAAATGGAAGTTTTCATAATTTGAAGAGACATTTGTGCAATAAACTTGGGATTCTTTTTCATGTTGAAGATCGATCACCAGTGCCATGTTCTTCTGAGAAATTTTTTTTTTTCGAAAAGAGGTTTGGAACCCTGCCCTAGCTGGGAGACTCAACCCACGTCCGGTTTCATTTATTGAAAATAAATCTTCTCTCAGAGGGAACATATAACCTGAACCCCGGGCTACAAAAAAAACTACTACAAAGATCCTCATAGAGAACATCTTGAATAATAGCAGGTGTCTCGTCTAAGCTAAAAACATCATAATTATTGCATCTAGCAAAGTGGGCTAGTCTATTTGCCACACTATTTACTTCACGACAAATATGTTGAAGTCGAAAAAAATTAAAAACACTCACATACCTTTGGCAATCCTCTATGACCCTCTCTACAATAGAAAAGTCTTCACCATTAGTCTGCAGTGCATGCACCAGATTCATACAATCACTCTCAACCTCAACATCTTGCCACCCTTGTTGAATCCAAATCAACAAGCCTGCTCTAAGGGACTCAGCTTCCATATGGAATACGGATGTAGCAATTGGAAAAGGTCGTGCAAGAGAAGCAACACAATCCCCCTTATAGTCTCTGATCACCACTCCCACCCCTCCGCTGCCATCTTCTTTTGTTTTCTTTACTAAAAAGAAACTTGTTTAACTAAATTACTTATTATTGTTTATTGAAAATAAAATGATTTTCACGTCACTTGCCAATCATACTCACATTTAAATACAACAATTTGATTAACTAAGATCTAAGAGTTAAAAATTAGTGTAAAAATTAGTATCAAATATTATATATCGTTTGTTTTTATGTCATTGCTAACAGATAACATTACATATCATAAGATACATTTAGTTTTAATATTTGGTAGTTGTTTGATGAAATTGTCATATTATAGATTCATTGACCAATTGATGTTTAGAGGTGTATTTAGTTGTGGTTATGAATTTGATGAGGGATTTATGCCCTTGTATCAACCTCTAATTGGATGGTGTCAACAACAATCAACATATTGATTTGAACAAGGACCTAATCTAATAGAAGAAACCAATAAATACTTCAACTAGGTTATCTTGAATTGTCATATATTCGAGTCATGTTCTTTACATTTGAAAATGGGATTGAAAATGTTATAGTTTATAGTAGTTCCTCCGCATGCTTGCGTATCTTTGTAGTTGTATAACATTTTTACACTATTGCAGGCTTCAAATTTAGAATGAAGCGGTGACCCCATCTGCATGTCTCCTTACAAACAAAAGCATGAGTCTGGCAATAACTAAGCCTAACTAGTTATGGATGCAAATAAACAAAGAAAACCAGCAAGACAGATACACAGCTCGACAGTATTATACCAAATGTGAGACAATGACAAACTAGCATAAATGAAAAACCAGATTTTTATTTCCTATTCTTTTCTTTTCATCATATTGAAGAGTAGGGCACGCATATACTTCATCCTTATGTAATCTGTATAATTGATTCGATCATTTGGATCCAACAAAACCTGATCAGGAAAGAGATTTCTAAACCAATCCCACTCCCAGTGGTCCTCGCAAACCTCCAAAACTAATCGTTTAGGAAACATATGAACCTTGAGTCTAAATGTCTAATATGAAATAGCTTTGAAATTATCTAATATCAGCTCAGTTGTCAATGTCGTCCCAAAGTTTAAACTGCAAAACCTGATTATAATGAAGCAAATAAGACGAGCAGGTTGAGGATTCAATTTCTTCTCTTTCCAGCCATCCTGAACTTTTTAATCACCAAACTTCTAATTTGCAAAACAAATGAGGCAGGAGCTCCTAAGTTGGAATCCTTATCCTCTCGGCTAACGTTTGCAAAAAAAAAAGAATGTTCCAAGAGATATGCTAATTCCCATGTAAAATGGACTCTACCGATTTATTTGGTTGACTTTCATTGACAGTTTCACAACACAACATGAAACCTCTACCTTATTTGGTGTCATGAAAGCTGAATGGTGTTGAATGCCAATAGTTTTAAACGCCAGCGAAGACTACTTGCAAGCAATATCTGAAACAGATTCTTAATTAATCATAAATTGGCTTCTGAGAAAAGTCGAAACTGGTTTGGGGTCCTTGGATTGAACCACACAGGGTCTACCATTTATGCAGCTCGATCCCAACTGAAACCTCTAACCATTCCAAACGTGGATGTCATGCATCCACCGGACTCTTCCTTCTCTAGTGTGTTCCCTGTAGTTAGTCTTCCTCTATCACCTACCCCGATTCCTTTAATGCGATCCAATTAGAAACAAAAACCAATTAAACAAGAAGGAAATTCTGCAAAAAGAAACCGGCAAATCACAATTCCAAAGCGAAGGGTTTGTGATTCAGTGATATCAGTCTGTGAATTAGCACACAGCACAGTTTAGCTAGAATGGTCCACCCTCTATATGGTCCTGAGAATTCTCTCAGTCATTTCATCATTTACACATGTAATTTTCTGAGAATTTGAACTTTGAAACCTCATCTGATATTTGCCGATCAATTAGTACTAATTTGTTGAGAGAAATTTCGATTGAGATAGCGGTTTTTATGGCTTAAAGCAACCGCTTAATTTGGCCCTACAATGGTGCGGCCTTGTCTATTCTCTCCCTTTCAATTATTGTAGCATTAATTGGTAAGAGGAAGAGGAAAGCAAGAAAGGAAATGAATACAAAAGAATGGAAAAAAAGAATAGCTCTCAAGTGAGTAAACTCTCTTTTTCATTATGGTTTCTAAGAAAATACAAAATGACTACAATTGGCATGCCACATTTAAACTTTTCATCATCATCATCCATCATCACTACCTCACCTTTGCCATCATCTTCCAACTAACAACCAAAACACAAAAACTAATCAAGAAGAAACAAAGACTCCAAATTTACACAATTGGAACTGGGTCTCAAGCCTAATCTAGCACAAGATAGATAGAATCTCGATGATCATCAAACCCTAAAGCACCCTACGTGGTGGTGATGGTGGTGGCCGTGGACGGACCTCTCCCTGTCAATCATGCCCTGAACGTACCGGAACTCCTCCACATGGCAAGGGATGGTGATGGTGCCCTTCTGATCGAACCCGTACTCCTTCTCGGCTTCCTTCAAGAGCTGAATGAAGAGCGGGTGGTTGAAGTAAAGCACAGGCACCACGAACCTCTGCTGCTCTTCTCCCACGCCCACCTTGATGGCCAGACACCCCTTCGGAACGTCTCGGCCATTCATCTGCTTGTTCTTGTGGTTGCTGTGATGATGATGAAGGTGAGGGAGGTGCAGATGGAAATTCGTACCCATATCTGAAAAGAAAAACAACCCAGAAAAGAGAAAGGAGGAAGATCACACATACACAAAACCTAGAGCAAGACCTAGCTGGAGAATCTTAGAGGAAGACGCAGGAGAAGGGCCATGGATCTGAGGCAGCGATGGCTTGCTTGAATAGGGTTAGGGAAGAGTAAGTGAGAGACCGCGGTACGTTGGTCATGTTGGATAGGACTTCTTCAAGTGCAAAAACGTATTCCAACCGGAAAGAGAGTTGGGATATAGAGGAAAGAGGTAGTGCGTTAAAGACTCGGGACTGTCGTATTTAAGTGGGCCGGGTCGGTCCGGGTTTTTCTGTGGTGTGTGTATCATTAGGTTTTCGTAATTTTGACTCAAATTAGTCTCTTGCACCATTTTAATCATCATCATCATGAAGATTCTCATCTTTTAGGAACAATACAAGAGATAAGCAAGTCTGGGATGTGGTTGGTAAGGTATGTGACACTGTTTCTAGCCCTTCATACAAAGTAGATTAGTTTGGTTGACTCGGAGGGATTTAATTTGGACGATGAGGGTACCAAAATTTGTGTTGCCGAGGTTCAATATTTGGTCATATTAGCTGACACACGATCTTTGTGTTGTAAATTAACGTGTCATTAGTTGATATAGAGAGAAATTTACATTGAGTGTTCGTTTTTGTGACGTAATAGTGATAAATTTACGCTTAAAACTAAGAGAATCAGTGACGTATGGAGATAGGGGCGAGAGGGATCAGCTGACCCTTCTCAATAGTTAAAAACATTATAGTTGTTTAGTTTGTAGGTTAATCACCAAGTAAGTTAACCAATTTAACCTTTATAAACTTGATAAATTCCGGTCAATTTACCATCTATAATTAAAAATCATAATAAAATTTGTTGGTCCAAGATATATTGGTGTGCAGATAACATGATTATTACCATTTACTCTGCATGTTTGATAATTACCGATATATAACACTTCAACTTTGTGTTCGAAATCATGCAATGGAAATGAAATTATCCATCAGGTGATTCAGGTCCCAAGAGGCTAGATTTATACTTAATTTTAGGAAGTTTTGAATATGAAAGACACACACAAGGTGCGAGTGGAAGCAGCCGAGACACGTGGGTGGAGTTGAGGTTTTGAAGCAGAACAAAGCATAAACCGACAGAGAGGTGTCATGTACAGGAAGGCAAATTCTGGGGACACCCAATGGCAGCCCTAGAACATGTCCATGTTGACATCTTATATGTAGAAGGGACACAGTCACACTCACAACACATACATGAACGAAATGTACTTGCAACATCAAAACCGTAGAGGGTCGAATCTATGAAAACCAGGGGCAAATGGCAAAAGAGTACTGCTTCTCTTTCGGCTCAACATAGCTGTTTCTACCTGTCTCGTCCCGATACCACGAGCCGGGAAAGGGTTGCGAGTCGGGAAGATACTGCCGGTCGGGATGAGGTAGAATCTTTGGTTCTGCACCCGGTACCTACACAAGTAACATGGCGTCAGGAAGTCGGGACTGAGGTGGCCCAGTCTTCGACTCTCCGATGGTTAAGTTAGCTTTAGGTTGCTACTTGCGGTGTACGGGAGTGTGAGAAGAGAATTGTCCTTACCTTTTTGGGAGTTTGTGCCTGTTTTATAGGCCAATGTTAGGCACTGTGGCCTCAGTCTCCGATGTAGGACTATTTGTTAACCTTTGCAGTGTCTCCCATTTTGGGGGAGTTTTGCTGCTAGAGTGGGTTTGGCAAGCGGGTTGTTACCGGCCCTTCACTCTTTGGATATCTGTGAAGGGCTCGCCAGAGCTATCTCGCCTGGAATAATCTTCGTTGACTGGGTAATTGCGCTTTATTCTCGGCTCAGCCAAATATTTTGGCTATGTACTAACAAGTCCCCAGTCCGAGAGAGCTCTTGGGTGGGGAGTTATTCTATAGATGCCGAGAATAGGTTTTACCCGGGTGCTGGAGGCATGGTGCCGAGTCCCCAAGTCCCCACGCAAGGGTCGCGAGGTGACGGGGGTTAAATACCGAGTTAAGGTCGTGTCTACTTGTAAACAAACGGGTCGCGTTAGTGGCGTAAATAGTTCGCGTTATCGGCGTAACAGTTCGCGTTAGCTGGCGAGATGAACCGCGCTAATGGCGTGGCGGGCCGCGCTTGTGGAGTAAACAGTTCGCGTTTGCTGGCGAGATGAACCGCGCTAGTGGCGTGGCGGGCCGCTTGTGGCCTAGACAGTTCGCGCTAGTGGGCGAGACAGTTTGCGCTAGCTGGCGAGATGAACCGCGCTAATGGCGTGGCGGGCCGCACTTGTGGAGTAAACAGTTCGCGTTTGCTGGCGAGATGAATCGTGCTAATGGCGTGGCAGGCCGCACTAGTGGCGTAAGCAGTTCGCTGTAGTGGGCGAGACAGTTCGCGCTAGCTGGCGAGATGAACCGCGCTAATGGCGTGGCGGGCCGCGCTAGTGGCGTAAAGAGTTCGCGCCAGTGGGCGAGATAGTTCGCGCTAGCTGGCGAGATGAACCGCGCTAATGGCGTGACAGGCCGCGCTAGTGGCGTAAACAGTTCGCGCTAGTGGGCGAGACAGTTCGCGCTAGCTGGCGAGACAGTTCGCGCTAGCTAGTGAGATGAACCGCGCTAATGGCGTGACGAGCCGCGCTAGTGGCGTAAACAGTTCGCGCTAGTGGGCGAGACAGTTTGCGCTAGCTAGCGAGATGAAGTGGCGTTTTTTTTGTTTTTAGGATGAACGAAGGTGACGTGGCTTTGCCCTGACCGTATAGATTGGTAGGGTCTGGGGGAATGTCTATATATAGGTTTGGGGAGAACTGGAGGGGGGAGTTCATGTTTTCGAAACTGAAAATTGGGTGAGCCGTGATTTGCGGTATAGGGTTTCGGCAAATCTGTGTATTTCAGTCTGGGAAACGTCCAATTTCATCCTTGATCGAGTGGGTACGAGTGCTCGGCTGTTTGCAACCAGCTTCACTGCCACTACGCGAATCCGCTGTTTCAAGGTATGAATTTGTCGGTTTGTTTGTTTTTGGGTTTGTATGTGGTGGTGTTTTTGTTTTGGGTTATTTGGGGTGAGTGGGATTGTTCACATGTTTGTGATATTGGTAGGAATTCTAGGGTAAGATATTTGTTGTCGGGCTGTTTAGGGTTAAGGTAGCGAGGTATGACAGATCCAGTGTGGGTGTCAAGCGAAGAGATTGTGGTGGTCTCTAGTTCGCTTGGTTCGGATTCAGACACTTTGCACCGGATGGAGGAGGGATTAGATAATCTTATGGCGGAAATTGCCCTTGACTTAGGGAAAGACATTCCTGTAATGGATGCCGGGTCTCATGTGTCCTCGTCTAACCCTCTCTTGCAGGAGGTAGAAGAGTTTATCATGGCGAGATCTCGAGAGGAGGATGATTCATTTTGGGAACCCCCTGGCGAGAGTATGACCTCGTCGGAGCTTAAAGCGCTTCGGCAGAATTGGAGTATACCAGATGAGGTCTTGTTGCGGCCGCTTGGCAGGGGGGTGAAGTTTTGAGATCCCCTGGGTAACTTTACGTTGGTATACGAGTATCAACTGAGATGCGGGTTGATGTTTCCGCTGCCCCCGTTTGTGCAGTACACATTGGCGTGTTTGCATGTCGCCCCGGGGCAAGTTACCCCCAATATGCTAAAGCAGATATTGGGAACAGGTGTGTTGTTTCGCCTGCTGAAGCAGGAGTTCCCTAATTGCGAGGAGTTTAACGCGTGCTGGCATATGGGGTGGTGCGCGAAGAAGGGCAGCCGGGGCTGTGTGACGATGAAGTCAAGGGGGGAAGTTTAAGGTCTTGGTGGAAGACTTGCCCACATCAACAAGTGAGACCTGGAGACGCAAGTGTTTTCTTGTTGGGGGGCAATGGCAGGAGTGGCACGGGCATCCTTTCCGGTTTCTTGGGAGGTTCTAGAAAATAGGTACCGTGTACTTGTGCCTTATGTTTCTTTGTTTTGTGTTGCCCTGTCCCTGCTGACAACTAGCTTTGTGCAGTGCCGCAAGAGCATAAGCTGACCGAGCTGATGGAGCGCCGAATTCGTCGGGTGATATGGACATTCGAATGTAGGAGATCGTATCGGATATGCCGCCTTGGCATATACAGCCATTTCGGCTATGCCCGGGTGCCGGGTCTGTATTTTAGTGGTTGCGTTCTCTATTTTAGGTTTGCGAATCGTTGCCTGACTATTGTCTGTTTGTTGCAGTGACAATGCCACGCGACGTTAGTTCGCGGAAGAAGGAATGTCCGTACGACAAAGTGTCGGACAAGGACGTGCTGGATGGGCTGCTGGCCGAGGCCGACCATGCCAAGCAGTATGATATTGACCTGGAGACGGGGGAGGGTATGGAAGTGGAGTTGGGTGACTGTGGTGATTTTTTAAGGTTGAACTTGGCGGATGAGGACTACCCCAACGTGCCTCCGTTGGTGGCGGAAGTGATGGGTTTGGGCGTCCAGGAAGTGGAGTTGGAGGAGGCGCAGACAGGGTGATCGCGAGGGTGAACACGATCAGGCGCAGGGGGAGGAACCTGTCTTGGAGGAGGTTGCGGATCTTGGTGACAAGATTGGAGCGGCATGGACTCGGAAGAGGAAGGAGAGGGCTGAGCCGGCTCGCGAGGGTCAGTCTAAGAGGTCGCGGAGGGACAGTCAGTCCGGGGGATCTGGGAGCTTAGCTGAGATTGCCCAAGCTTTGGAAGGGACGAGGGAAGCGCAGCCGTACTTAGCTCAGATGGTATACGACATGCGTCATCGCTCCCGGGATATGCATGTGTTAGAGGAGGTGGATCCGCCTGCTGGCATGGCTCTCGCCAAGGAGAAATTTACTCGGGTAAGTGTATGTACGTTTTGTGTTCCACTGTTTTGAGCTTAGGGTTTATGTGTTGCTGTGTAACTGCAGGCGACATTGTTGATATATGCCGCGAGCGAGCGGGCGGTTCCCATTGGCAGGGAGATGCTGAGGCGAAGTGTCAGCAATTGAGGGAGGCAGAGGAGTGTAATCGTGGCCTTGCATAGTGGCTAGCGCAGGCGGAGCAGAACACTACTGTCTTCCAGGCCCAGGCGGTCGCTGCCGATAGAGAGGTGGCGGAGCTGAAGGAAGCCATAAGGAGGAAGGATGAGCAGGTGGAGGGTGGGGAAGTGGCGGTTGCCAAGGTAGCATCTTTGGAAGCTGAGGTGGCGAAGCTGACGCAGTCACTTGTGGAGCTGGAGGTGTCCTAGAAGGCGAAGTATGGGCGGGCTGCCGAGGTAGGGGAGAGGTTGTTCCGGGAGGACGAGGTGTACAAGCAGCAGCTAAAGGGTGCCTATAGCAAAGGGCTAGATGATCTGAGCCGAATTGGCTGCCAGGCGGGCTGTATTAATGAGTTGGCCATGCGCAAGTGGTACGCGGAGAAGAATGCTGCAAAGGTGGCGTGGGAATAAATGACACATAAACAGAGGAAACAAGTCGAGATCTCGCGGTCTCTGGCGAAGCAGCATGAGGCGTGGCGTGCAACGTCTGTTGGGCAGAAGGGGACTTCAGTTGTGGGTGACCCGCGACCTCTTGCAACTGCGGCTGCGTCATCTGTGAATGCCACCGGCCCCGAGGTTCCATACCTACCCAAGTAGTGGTGTCTTAGGTGGCTTCTTCTGTCGTCCCGTCTTGTGATCCTCAGGCTCTGGGGTTACTGGCACGTGCGGGCCTTGAAGCTCAGAAATCTCCAGTAAAGGGGCATCCTGGCCCTGAGGGAGTACCTGGCAGTTCACTTGTACGCCTTACCGCAGCTGTGAGGCCTTCATTCTTGTCCTGGGACCAGTCAAAGAATTCGTTTGGACAGAGGGTGGCGGTGAACGTTAGCCAGGTCCGTGGTCGTAGTGGCGGGTCGAAGAGCGGGGGGAGTGTCAACAAATCTGGTGACTCATCCGCTGGGGGAAAATGAGATGTACTTGGGTGTTTTGATAGTTGTAGGGCATATTTTTGTTGGGAACAATGTAAGTGGCGTGGTTAGCCATTGTGACTGGTTTATACTAATTTGCCTGGGAGTCCAGGTTGATGTTTTGGCATTATGCGTAGCCTTTGTGTGTTTGTCTTGCTGTTGATTAATTTTGTATGGTTTGTGGCTCTGCGTTATGGGAACGAAGTGTAGCATGTTGGAATGACAAAACACTTCATTGCATTTAGATTTAGTCGCTAGCGGGCAAGGTGTACATTGTTGGAGCCGCTACTGGGCTAAAGTACATAAACAATGAAGTAACGGCTACGAATCCAAGGTTACAATTGGTTAACTGGGGTAGAGATGGAGGTGGCGAGCGTTCCAGGGGAGGGGTAGCACGCGACCATCACAATCTCAGAGATAGAATGTGGCAGGCCCAGGAGCGTTAACTATCTCGAGTGGGCCCTCCCACTTTGCCTTGAGGCCAGTAGGGTGGGGGATGACCTCTTTCATGACCCAATTGCCTACCTTCAGGGGGCGGGGGACGACTTTTTTGTTGTAGTATCAGGCTATTTTCTGTTTGTTATTGATGGTCCTGAGGTATGTCATGTCTCGGCGCTCCTCTAGGAGGTCAATGTTAAGTCGTAACCCTGTTGCATTTGTCTCGGGGTCATAGGCTGTGACACGTTCACTCGGGACCTCTATTTCCACTGGTACCACTGCCTCGGTACCGTAAGCTAAGAGGTATGGGGACTCCCCTGTGGCCGTTGTAGGGGTGGTGCGGAGTGTCCAGAGAATGTCTGGGAGCTTAACTGCCCACAAACCCTTTGCTTAATGAGCTTGTTTATAGCTTCCGCTTGGCCATTGGTCTGGGGATATGCTGGGGAGGCATAAAAGATTGATGTGCCTTGATCGGACAAGAATCCCCCGAATGTGTCATTGTCAAACTGGGTTCCGTTGTCTGTAACGATGGCCTGGGGTACTCCAAAGCGACTGTACAAATTTCGCCTGCCTCGATCAGTGGTGATTGTGGCAAGGGGCTCTGCCTCGATCCATTTTGTGTTGTAATCCACAATGACAATGGCATACTTGAACTGTCCCGGGGCTGTGGGAAGCTATCCTATGAAATCGAGTCTCCACTGGCTGAAAGAGACGAGCGAGATGATGACAGAGAGGGGCACTGGGGGGTGATGTGCAAAATCTGCAAATTTATGGCATTGAAGGCATGTTTGGATAACCGCTCTGGCATCACGCTTTAGGGTTGGCCAATAATACCCCGCGTGAAGCGTTTTGAACATGAGTTTCCGGGCCCTAGCGTGGTTCCCACAAATGCCGCTGTGGAGCGATTTCAGCACTTTGTGCCCCTCTGCCATGGGTAGGCATCGCAGTAGGGGACATGACTGGCCCCAGTGATATAGCTTTCCACTTCTGAGCAAGTAAAAGGAGGCTTTGCGGCGTAGCCGCTGTGCTTCATGCTTGTCTCGGGGCAGGGTTCCATCCGAAAGGAAAGTGATGAATGTGTCCATCCATAAAGGCTGCTCCATGGGCTTAAGGGCAAAAATTTCTGAATAGGCTCTTGAGATGCTAAGCTTGTCCAGTGTTTCGATGTGCACATCAGGTGGCATGGACTCGGGAGGAGCCGTGGCGAGTCTCGCAAGGGCGTCAGCCTTGAAGTTTTTTTGCTCGCGGGATTTGAGTGAGTTTGTATGAGCTGAAGTGTTGCAGAAGAGCACCCGCGAGACTTTTATAGGATACCAAGTTGTGCTGGTTGGCCTTGAAGTCCCCTGCCACCTGACTGACTACGAGCTGAAATTCACTGAAGATGTGAAGGTGTCGGGCTCCGAGCTCTCGACAAAGTTGAATGGCTACGATAAGGGCTTCGTATTCAGTGATGTTGTTAGAGGCTTTGAATTCAAACGGAGTGCATACTCATACGAGTGACCCTCTGGGTCCGTGATTATGATTCCTGCTCCGCTGAGTCTGTTGTTAGAGGATCCATCAACCTGGAGTTCCCAGATGGCGTCCCCAGTGGGGGCGTCTGGGTGGGGACTGCTATCGGCCAAGGGGATAAATTCAGCAATAAAGTCTGCAGCTGCCTGCCCTTTGATGGCCACTCGCGGCTTGTAGTGCAAGTCAAATTCTCCCAGCTCAACCGTCCATTTTACCATACGGCCTGAGGTTTCAGGTTTCTGTAATATTTGCCGTAAAGGTTGGTTGGTGAGTACATGGATTATGTGGGCATGGAAATATGGCATGAGTTTCCTGGCGGCAGTGATGTGGGCGAGAGCAAGTTTCTCTATGCCTAGATAGCGAGTCTCTGGATCCGCAAGTCCTCTGCCATAATAGTAAACTGGAAGCTCGTTATCATGAGCATGGCGTGTGAGCGCTGCACTGACGGCAGTGGCGGAAACAACCAAATACAGGTAAAGCACTTCGCCGGGGATTGGCTTGGATAGGAGAGGGACAGTGGCAAGGTACGCCCTTATGTTGTTGAAGGCGTCGTCATGCTCCGGGTCCCAAGTGATATCTTTTTTATGATGTGCCTTGAGCAGTTGGAAGAAGGGATTACACCTGTATGTGAGGCGGGAAATAAAACGTGACAGGGCTACCAACCGTCCTGTAAGGCACTGGACCTCGCTCCGGGAGGTCGGGGTAGTCATGTCCAGTATGGCTTGAACTTTTTTCTGGGTTGGCCTCAATGCCTCTTTCACTGGCCATGAAGCCAAGGAATTTGCCGCCCCCCACGGCAATGATGCACTTCTGAGGGTTGAGGCGCATTCCGTGTTCTAGGAGCTTAGTGAATACTCTGTTGAGGTTGGCAATGTGGTCGTCCTTTGTCTTGCTCTTGACCAACATGTCGTCAACATATACTTCCATGGCCTCTCCAATTTCATCCTCGAATAGGGCGTTGATTAGCCGTTGATAAGTCGCCCCCGCGTTCTTGAGGCCAAATGACATGACCTCGTAACAATACAGTCTCTTGTCGGTGACAAAGGTTGTGTGAGCCTGGTCGGCGGGGTGCATTTTGATCTGGTTGTAGCCCGAGTAGGCATCGAGGAAGCTGAGCGTCTTGAAGCCAGCTGTGGAATCAACCAATTGGTCGATTCGTGGCAAAGGGAAGCTGTCCATGGGGCACGCCTTGTTAAGGTTCGCATAGTCAACACACATGCGCCACTTGCTGTTAGGCTTGGGGACCATGACGACGTTGGAGACCCATGTTGGGTAAGAAACCTCACGGATGAACTTGATTTCCTTGAGCCGTTGGACCTCGGCTTGGATAGCTCGATACTTGTCTGGGTGAAAGGCACATCTATTTTGCCTGACAGAGGGGGTGGTCTTGGAGGATGTTGAGTTTGTGGGTGATGACCTCAGGGGAGATTCCTGGCACGTTGGCATAGGACCAAGCGAAGACTGCTTGTTTTTCTTGAAGGAAAGCAATGAGCTTGTGGCGGAGTTCTGGGCCGAGACTTGAGCCAATGCGGACTTTTCTTTCCTGGGCGGTGGGTGACAGGGACACCCATTCTGTGTCTTCCGTAGGAGTAGGTCGTGGGGCTCTCTTTTTCCCGCTCCCCTCTGGGTCATCCCGCGAATCATCGATGGGCTCCGAGGGGTTGAGAGGCAACATCTCATAGGCTTTGTGCCCCTGCTGGATGGTAGTAAGATGACAATGCTCAATGGCTGCCCGATCCCCTTGAATTGTCAAGATGCCACCTGGGGTAGGAACTTTCATGAGAAGCATGTGACCGGCGATGAAGCACTGTAGCCCCCAAAGGATGTCCCGGCCTAAGATGAGGTTATAGGATGAGGGACAATCGACTATAAGGAAGTGGGCTGTAATGGAAGAGCGGCAAGGAGCAGTTCCCACCGACACGGTTAGGCGGTCTGAGCCTAACGGTTGTACTATCTCACCAGAGAAGCTGACAAGGGGGTCGTGGTTATTCTACAGTTTAGTTTGGTCTCGCCGGAGTCCTTTGTAACAATCGAAAAACATGACACTTACGGCGGCCCCTGTGTCCACTAAGGCTATGTGGCACCTGTAATGATCCACCTGCACATTGATTATGAATGGCTCACAGTGGTGGCAATTTATGGTATCCTCCCCTCTGCGAAATGTCACTTGATCCCACGCTGATGGGGCGATCGTGACACCGTGTTGGATGTCTAGGATTTCCGAGGGTGTCGTGCATTGCCGTTTTACAGAAGGCTAGCGTGGGGGGAATCGTGGGGCTCCACCATGCAAGGTTAGAATCTGGCCATGTACTTCAATGACGTTAGCGCCTGTGGCGGGAGTACAATATTAGCGGAGTTGCCCATTCCGGACCAGATGTTCGATTGCATTGCGGAGGCTATGGCACTGTTCTGTTGTGTGGCCATTATCATCATGATAAGCACAGTACTTGTTGCTGGTGGCTCGCCGGGGCTTTTTTGGATACCTGCTCTTGGGAGGTGGGGGAATGAGATCTTTGTGCCTGGCCCATATGTCCTCATATGTGGTGGTCAGAGTAGTGTGGACCTCGTAACGAGGCAGCGGGGGGGGGGGGGGAACGGCTCTGTTGTTGCGGAGGGCTCTGGTCCCTTGACTTATAAGGGTGGTCGCGGTTTCTCTGCCCCCCATGGCGACTGTCGGAGCCGCGTCCCTGGTCTCGGGAGGGGCCACGTGGCTTCCCTTTATCTTGCCCGCGGTCAAAGTGCTCATACTTCGGCGGAGATTGTTGCTTTGGTAGCGGAGCGAGAAGTGCTAACGTGGCGGGGGCGGAACGTCTGAAAGTGGCAAATTCAGCGCGGGCCCATCGTACAACCAGGTCCATCAAGGCATCGTAGGATCCTGGAGGGTTCCTATTGATCTCCATTAGAAAACTGCCGGGGAGCAGGGCCTGACGGAAAGCCTGCTCCGCCACGTGAGGTTCCAAGTTGTGGCATCTCGCAGTGGCAGATTGCCATCGGGACACCAGTTCATGGAGGCCTTCGCCGTCCTTCTGCTTGATGTGGAACAGGGCATCTACACTACGATAAATGCTGGCGTGTAGTATAAAACGGCTGAGGAAGCGTTCCGAGAGTTGGTCAAAGTTGTCAATGGAGTTGGGCGGTAGATTGAGGAACCAACTGAGGGTCTCATCAGAGAGGGTCTCTTGGAAGGCGTGGCAGGCCATGGCGTCGCTGTAGCCAGTGGAGCTATATAGCTAGAAGAATGTCTCGAGGTGGAGATGAGGGTCCCCTGTGCCTTTATACTTGTCCACCTTGAGTGGTTTGGTTCCCGGATGCCGCTTGTCCATCTGCACTCGAGGCGTGAAGGGGCTTAGGCGATGTCCATAGCTAGAGAACAAGGGTCGCTGGGCCCTGCGACTCTCGACGCCTTCAATCCGCGAAGCCAACTGTGTGACAGTCTAGCTGGGTTGGAGCAGTAGGCGGGTTGGCATGTCAAGAGGTGGGTTAAGGGGGTTGGCAGTGGTAGAAGTGGAGATAGGTTGGGCAGATGGATTAGGCTGATGTGGCAGGGGGGCTCATTGGGGATTGTAGATGGTTGGGGGGCTGAGAGTGGAAATGAAGGGTGGGTAAGGGGATGAGACACGTATATGATCTGGTTAGGGCCTCCCGGGAACATGGAACCGGCTTGGCCTTGATTAGGAAGAGAAGAGGTGGAGTCCGGGGTTCCGGCAACTCGTGCCGCGCGGTCCAAGCTTTCGTTGTACACGTTACGATGTTCTAACGTGGCGCGGAGCAAGAATTGTTCTTTTTCCAACTCGGCGATGCGTACCCGGTACGCTTCCGCTTCTGCCCTCTCTTTCGCCGCTTGCTCGCGGAACGAATGGAAATCTCGCTTTAGAATTTCAAGGGCTGTGGCGGGGTCAGGATGGCTAATTGGGGCTGCATTGCCGGTTTGGGGAAGGGATGTGTCGCCGGATTGGAAAAGTTCTTTCTCTACCTGAGTGTCATGGTCCGTAGGGTCATCAATGATTTCCACCATTGTGCCGAGTTAAATGGGAGTTCCACAAGAAGGGGCCCTCCTTCTAGCGCCAATTGTTTCTACCTGTCTCGTCCCGATACCACGAGCCGGGAAAGTGTTACGAGTCGGGAAGATACTACGGGTCGGGATGAGGTAGAATCCTTGGTTATGCACCCGGTACCTACACAAGTAACATGGCGTCAGGAAGTCGGGACTGGGGTGGCCCAGTCTTCGACTCTCAGATGGTTAAGTTACCTTTAGGTTGCTACTTGCGGTGTACAAGAGTGTGAGAAGAGAATTGTCCTTACCTTTTTGGGAGTTTTTGCCTGTTTTATAGGCCAATGTTAGGCACTGTGGCCTCAGTCTCCGATGTGGGACTATTTGTTAACATTTGCAGTGTCTCCCCTTTTGGGGGAGTTTTGCTGTTAGAGTGAGTTTGGTAAGCGGGTTGTTACCGGCCCTTCACTCTTTGGATATCCGTGAAGGGCTCGCCAGAGCTATCTCGCCTGGAATGATCTTCGGTGACCGGGTAATTGCGCCTTATTCTCGGCTCAGCCAAGTATTTTGGCTATGTACTAACAATAGCTTTCTAGTAGGTCCCCGACAACAAGATTTCTCTGGCTTAGAATTAGATGAGTATTTTGTGTGTTAATGCTGGATTTCACTATTTGTATATGGAGTGTGTGTCTGTAGCATAACTGGCTCTCACTGATGTCTAGTTGCACTAGGAAAGATCATGTATATATGGAGGAGATTTTTTTTTCTTCTCGAAAGGGTTTCGAACCTCCAATTGGGGGTTTGCAAGATAAAAAGATACATGCACTAGGATTATGAAACTTAGCGTATTCATGAAACCCTGCATGTCTGGTTGTAGGCACATGTGTTTAAGGAAATTGAATCTACAATTTCAAAGTTGTTGTTTAAGCTAACTAACTAATCAACCATGTCATGGCTCACCATAAGTCTTCGTCCCTTAAAGTCTCGGACATACCTCAATGTCATGGTAACATACTCCCACCAGGCGGCCACCACGAGTACTCCACCACATACCCGCTTCTCCGATTCTCTGAATCTTTCAAGAACCCTTGCATGCAATCATGTTTCATAAATTTCCATAAAAAATCTTCTATTTCCCTGAGTTCCTTGTCATTGTGTTTTGGTAAAAAAAAAATGTAGGCAAAGAGTACATAATTTCAATGGGTCCAGTTCAAGGGACAACAAATTTAACACAAATTTTAATACCGTTTGTAAGCCATTAGATTTTAAAATTTTCGATGGTTCAGATTTATCTTTGCAATGAGTCAACAGTACACTAAATGATGTGGAAATTACATGGCATTACTTATGTTTATAATTAGAATAAACTTTTCTTTATTATTAAAAAAAAACAAATGAAGATATGATTGATGCTAGTCTATTTAGGTGAATTGAGTATTATATTTGGAGAATTCTATCAATCGAGGAGGGTTAACAATAACTCTCTACTCCTTGCATTTAAGGCGCAATCTTCTTCTTTGAAGTCTTCTAACTTCAATCCGTTGTTCTATTTTGACAGGTTTATTAATCAATTGAATGAGGGCCTTGATTGAAGTGTCTTCCAAAATCCAAATTACTCATAACAAGAGCACATAGCTAGACAATAAAACTCTTGATCAAGATTCAAGATTGGTAGCCGTAGACATGGGAGGCTATCGTGGGAAAGTACACCGGTCGAAAATCGAAGATGAGTAGGAGGATTCAATCCTATGAACAACGCACAATCATAAGAAAAGTATTTTATCAAAACAATATTGGCACCTTAACATCCCTATATTTTGCTATTTTTTCAATCATGTATATGCCATAACTATGAGAACCCTAAGAACCATCGGAAAAAAAAAACCCTAAATTTTAATTTCGTTTTTTGATAACAAAGAAAAGTTTAATCTAATTATGAACATATGTATTGCCATGTAATTTCCACATCATTTGGTGTATTTGTTGTAACGAATGTAAGAAAGAACACAGATTTACGTGGTTCACTAACGATGTGTTAGCTACGTCCACGGGCAGAAGGAGAACAATTTTATTATCTTGAGGAAAACACTGAATCACCCGAATACAATTAGGTTTTGGTCGTTTATATACTAAACCCTAAACCCTAAACCCTATATACTAAGCCCAACAGGAAACCATAACCCAGCATAACATGTTTCGTGGGCCTCGGGGGCGTTGCCCCCGAACCCCCAAACCAGGGCAGATTGCCCCTGGACCCCAACTCGTTGACCGGGCAGCGAGATCCCCAAATAGCTGGTACCCCCGGATGGCTGGTTCAAGGCATATATTAACAGAATTATTGATTCATTGCAAAGATAAATCTAAACCATTAAAGATTTTAAAATCTAATAACTCACAAATGATGTTAAAATTTATGTTAAATTTTGTGTCCCTTGAATCGAACCCAATTTGAATATGTGGACGGTTAATTGGAAAATGCAAATTAGTCAAGAAACTAAGTGGGGGATGGAAAATCATCCAAAGTGGGGGAGTGAGTGTGTCACTTTTTTTATGGAAAGCAAAAGAGAAAGAGGTTTATTGACATTTCATTCTGTACTCTATGGTTGCTTTATTTGTGCCTTTAAATATTTTAATTTCCACAAACACAATTTCCTTTGACCTTGTCAAATTAAGGTCAATGGCACTTGAGTAGCAGAATTGGCACAATTTCCACCTGGTATAACTAGTACCAGCTTAGCGAGCTAGCTGGGAATAAATTAGTTGGACACTCTCTATCTGAAAGGCATAACTAGCCGCATTGGCAATAATGATGTCTATGGTGAATCATAAGTCAAATCTGGAAAACAAATTTGGCACACATTAACAGCGTGGTGGAGTTTGGTGTGTTATTTTCAAAGATATATATATATATATATATATATATATATATATATATATTTATATTTGGGGAGAGACTAGTGCTAGAGAGTTGAACTTTGGCCGCGTGAGAAGTAATCCTACTGGTGAATTAAGCTATGAACTATTTCCATTCTGCGAGCTTCAATTTTGAATCATGGTGAAAAGGTCAAAATTAAGAAGAGGGAGTGTAGAAGACATGCACTAACTAGCAGACTGAGTCCAATATATACAACTGAATGCATAATCACATGAATTATCCTGAATTGAAAACAAAAACTTTACAATGAAGTTCTACCTAGCAAGTGACAAGTATACAGATTCTTCAGTTAGAGAGAAGATGAAGAATCGGTCATAAATTGTTTAGGATTTTGTCTAATAAATCAGCAAAATCAAAAATTGTTTGATTATCTTCCAGTAGTGTAGTTTACAATCATGCAAGCAAATATAATTAGTCACATTATAAAGCTGAAACAGTAATATGATGCGCAAAAATGCTCTGTAGAAGATGTCATTCAAGCATTCAAAGAAGTTTAGACTTTGTGTTTTATTCGAGCTAATCTGGGTCTAAATTCCCCTTACATGCGTGTGAATGTTGTGAAAATTAAGCAAACTAACAAACAAAAGGATGTGAGAAGATGAACTTTATGATTCATGGCTAGATGGAATATTGTTGGAGTAAGAACTATACACTTCTGTCTTTAATTCTAGTCTATATGAACTAACAGTTTATACCATCTTAATGTAACATGCACACATGACCATGTTTATTGTTATGGTCAATATAACTTATGTCGCTCTCCAGGATGATTTTCTTATTTTTGTTTTTCCATTTCTCATGAGCTGAGCCTTATTATAAGCAAAGAAAAACAGCACCTTTTAAACAAAGAAATGTTTTGAACTGAGTTGCATAATCATAGAGAAACAATGACCTAAAATGAACTGGACATCATTGTAGTTATATGGATCCATTTGCAAAAAGGGCTTTTCACAGGCTAACCCAAAAGTTAAGTCCAACTTTTGGAAAATAGCTTACTCCAGGCCTCCGTTTCTTCAAGGCCTTTCTTCAAAGTAAGTCATTCACAGAATGAATGTGAAACATACAATGAAGCTCATCCTATTCCCATTAATTCCCTGTTTAAAGAAAACCAAAATCTCAACTTCAACTCTCTACAAGCACATGCATCTCCATCACAACAAACCAAATCTCAGTTGCCTTGGATCCTCAATGTACTAGCTTAGCTAGGAGTCAAGTCCCCTAGCTAGCTTTATAGGATTAAACAGTTTGCCAGTTTGGTTAGCCTGCAACTGAGTATGGAGAGAGCTATTCCACAGCTTCCCATGCCCTAGCTAGGACCAATAGCCCAAAATTCCAATGCATCCATCTAATTAATAGGAACAATTATCCCAAACCATGATTCAAAAACCAGGGCTTTAATTAGTTGATTAATTAGGGAGTCTTCAATCTCCAGTCTTGGGGTCAAGTGGAACAATCACACCTCAATTATACACTCTCATTGAAAGTTGTGGCCATGCATAAAGCTAAAGCTCTTATTGGGGTTCACCATGATCATCACCCAATTAACCTACCTCTGTCTCCTCCCTTTGTCACTCTGTGTGGGAAATCATGGGCAAAAAGATAGCAATAAAGCTTTCTCTACTATACCAGTTCCAAAGGTCAAGAAAGATCCAATTTCCCAAAAGGAACTTTTAGTCTTTACAGCAATATGTAATACTTACAATAAATCCACAAAGAATATCAAGAAGAGTGAAAAAGAAAACAGGATCACCTAGCTACATCTTTGTAATTGAAACAAGAGAGTGGATTTCATATGACTCAAAATGCACATTACTTGTACAAGAAGGACAAAGGAACAGTTGCTAGCATTTCAGATTGCTTCTTCAAATCCAAACCAGCAACTTTTACATAGATGGACCTTTTTCAGAAACAGGTAATGTAATAGGGAAAGTAATAAGAAGAATCTTCAAATGGTGACTTTAGGAGACCACTTATCGTGATCAATATACCAGCTTTCCCAAGCATATGTGAAGATGAATGTGTTTCTGTAGGATTGTTAGAGTAAGATAGTACTAAGTTACTCCAAGTAATGGTTATTAACTGGAAGGAAAAACAAACCCACCTTTTTCAGACCTTCTGTATCAACCCAGCTGTTATCAAGACCTTTATAATCATTTGAGAAGTTGTCCTGTATCCTTAATTCAGAAGCAAAGCTAGGATACAAAAATGACATAGTAGATTGATCAAGAAACGAAACAACTGAATCACAACCACTGAAACCAATTTGTTGAAGCATGCATCTTTGTTTCCTTGCACAATGTTCCAATGTGACTCACTCAGCTTTGGTTTTTGGTTATGTAATAAGTTGTTGAGCTAACATAGACACATACCAGTATAATACAACAGAATAGCAAAAGAGGAAAAACAAATTTAGTACCCAAAGTTACAATTTCTCTTCAGCTCGAATCACATTTTGAAAGAAATGCAAGTACTAGCTTCAAATCATAAAGAGATGTGTAAGCATTACTGAACAAGCTAGGCTGAACATAAAAATGCAGTGACATCTGCAACATAGTCAATTAGAATAGTACTATTTCTTTATGATATACTTCGCATATATACTATTCTTTCAGAATCAGATACGAGATTAAGGATGATGCAGTAGCTAACAATTAAACTAACAATGAAAAATAGGCATTTCAAACAATGTCAGAAAGGCTGTCACTTCCATGCTTGCTCAGCTAAGCAAACGCTTATTAATGATGCGATTATTCAACACATTTTAATTTAGACATTTACAGAGCTTCAATCTAGACTGCGAAACCCTAAGAGAGAGAGCTAGCTAGCAGAACGTGAAAGAGAGGAAAGAATATTTACCAAAGTTAAAGGCGGAAGCCATGGCAGACCAGATCAGATCTGAGGAGAAAAGAAAAAAAAAGCAAAAAAAAGAAAACAATCGCAGAACAGACAGATCAGATAGTGAAAACAATTGTATCATCCTCATCATAATATGATGATCATCATCATCAGTTCATCATGAATGTAAAAAGTCAGCAAATGATGAATTACTTTATATAGTCAAACATTCCATCATTACACCAATCTGCAGTTAAACATTCTTAATTGCCCTAAAAACAAAATCCCATAATTTGGAAGAATCCCCAAAATAGAAAAAAAAAAAAAAAAAACAAATCTTTAGAGTTCAGTACCTGGAAAAGTCTATGCCATGGAGGAAGAAGAAGAATCTAAGCTCTCTGTGGACTGTGGAAGCTATAAGATTGGGGGGAATGAAGCCTGGTCCGACGACACTAACTCCACCAAAAAGTCATGATCATCTATTCGATCATCGAAAACAATAGATGCAAAAGATTGATCTATATGACTATAGATCTTTCACGGAAAAGGGTCCTCGAGCCAGACAACATTCCCCGCAAAAAAGCCAAACCTCCACAGCCATGGACTCGATCGCCTTGTAGTTTCTACAACCAAAGCTAGAGTCTGTCTATATCTGTGTTCTGTGTTTTGTTTCTTCTGTTCCCTCTCTTCTCTATCTCTCTTTTTTCCCCCAAGAGACTCGCCTGTGGTTAGAGAGAGAAAGAGAGAAAGACAGAGAGAGAGAGAGAGAGAGAGTGAAGGATGAAGATGATGAATGAGAGAATGATATGGGTGAATGAGGGTATGGGGTAGTTGTTATAAAGGGACTTTATAATACGAAGGAGAAGTAAAGGCTTGGATATACAAGACAAAAACATTGGTGCAGGCTCTCTACCCTACCCACCCCTCACCGAAATGACCACGACTCCCCCTCCCCCATGCACTGTTATAAAGTTCTCTAAATCAAAAACCTAATCCCAGTAAAAACTAACCTCACATCATTATGGACCGTAGGATTAGGGTTTTGAAGGATCATCATCATCATCATGACGCTCACCTCGTACAATAATACCAGTGAGCTACGAAGCATTGAGGTCAAGAAGTAAAAAAAAAAAACCCAGTACATTCTTACATGGTGATGATGATGATGATCAAGACCATAATGGTACTTCATCTAGGGTTTGGTGTAGTAGCCTACAGACCAAGAACCCCATTTTGGACCGTAGGATACTATGATTGTACAATCATGAAATTTTGAAAAGGGAATCTGGAAAAAAAAAACGAAGTGAATTGAGTCAGAGGAGTGGTTGAGAGATTGAGCTGCCCGATAGTAGAAACCCTTTTCCCCCAATTCAATATTTTTTGTCACTTTCTCGATTTAACCTTTTGGGTAATTACGTAAATATGTACTTGCGATAGTAAAAAAATTACAATAGGAAAATATAGATGACCCTCTGCTGGCGTGTCACTTTTGAGGTCAGGGTGGCGAGGAATTCGAGGCGAGGACCGACAGATGGGTCCATTTTCACTTTGAGGATTTTTTTTACCTTTTACGATTTTATTTTTTACCATGCTCTATTCCCGAGTACCCAAGACCCCAATTCCTCGGCGACTCTTCTGGGGGGTGATATCTTTTCCCCCAAGGTCAAACGTTCGCCGTTTTTTCACTTTTCACCCCTCAAACTAGTCGTTTCTCTTAGGGTTTTGGTGCAAATGGAGTTTAGAACTCAGAAGCAGTTTCAGCTCCTTTTAGGCTTATACATTGTTAAATTCACTTGACTTAGCCTAAAGGCCTCATCTAGCGATCGAGGCGTCTCTCTCACAGTAGGGATTCAAACCTCACCTCGCTCTTGTGATATACTACGTCGTTTTCGCTCTTCAAAACTAGATTGGTTAAGTGTGATTAGTTGATCGACTTGATAGCATTGACGATCTATTCAACATTTGTTATAAAACGAAACTGTTCCAAAGAGATCATAATCAATAGACAAAAACCATCAAATTGGTTGTTTGTTGAACGGATTTTAGACTATCAATTTCTAAATCTCAATGGCAAAATCATTATTTAGATTTAGGTTCATTTCGTTATAAGGTCGAAATGTGCATGTAATATTGATTTCATCTTGATTGCATTTTCACATTCAAACATATGCATACCTTAATATTGTATTGATTTTTGAATAGGGGCTAAAACCAATAATATTGTATTGATGCGAAGGAATCGGGTAGCTAGGTTAATTTATAAACCATGTTCTGTCTTACATGAAGCTGCAGAAGAATACAACGACCTTTAACTTACAGCCAATTAATCACACTGTGGAATGTTTGAATGGCAAGAAGAAACAAAGAAGAAAAATTTGGGGTTTCGCAGCAGAATCTGGAATTGCTAACCACTCAATTATCTTATGATTAGACATTTAGACATAGTGTTAGTTCAGGGGTGCAAGCTAACGCTTAATTAAGCAAATGCCCTGCCTTTATATATGCATTGTTCAAATAATGCTCTCTAATAATTGTAATTTTATAATGTAATCTAATTGCAGGACATATAATTGAAAGAGATGGATTAGCTTTAGTAATATGCAGCTTTGTTGGAGTTAAAGGTTTTCCCCATCATACACACGTTTTGTTCAAGACTTCTGACTTTTCATTATAACCAGTGGTCTGAAAAAGTTTTCTCAATCATGCATATACGATATAACTCAATAAGAACAATCAAAGACAATTAGTGGAAAAAACCTAGCTTTCTACCCAATGTATTAGGCCATTATTAATTTGTATATGGGTATGCGTCCCTGCCTATTATATCTAGCTTCCAAATTTCAAACACCAAAATGTGAGTTCAAACAAGAGTTTTTCTTAACCAAAAAAAGACATTAATGATGAGTTGCGGCGTGAGTATTTGTGGATGATTCATACGATTATATTTATAGAGTTAACGATGAAAATGTCACTTATTAGACACTCTATCTAGCGCGCAAATACACTTGACTTTAACACAACTCGTATAAGATGGAGAGAACACAGATTAGAGGTGAGTAAAAGCACATTGTTCCTACTTACATCTTTAATTCATCACTCTCTTAATATTCTTGAAAATCTCATCAACCGAATTTGATTAATTAGCTTAGAAAGCCCTAGCCTTACTCCTAACATTTTACGCTAAATTAGAAGTTAGTACCAATTTATGGTTATAGAATGGTCCAACATAATTTCTGGCTCCACTCCTCGTAGCTAGCCTATTTCAATTTCATGATCAGCCATTACATATAGGCATTCAACTTTCAAAACACACAGGATGATTGATTATTCTTTTTTATTGTAATTATTGGCACAGTCATTGAGTAATTAGGACTGGTTGTACGAGGCAGTTGAGTGGATTAGTGATCAAATATTCTTGAACTGGAATGACTTGAGGAGCTGCTTAGCCTGTAACGTATTCCCTTGTTTTATCTAAATGCGGGAGTGCCCGGAAGTTGTGCTGCCATGCCTGCCCAAACAGTGCACACCTTCCCCTCCACCACCACCACCACCCAACTTATAATATATCGATCACATCTCTCTCTCTCTCTCTCTCTCTCTCTCAGTTGTTGTACATCAGGTGTCAAACGGAGGAGACGACACTGGCTCCAGATTTCGACGCTCTTACATAACACAGGAGGCTACGCCTTGAAAATTGTGTGTGTAACTGTATATATGCATGCATATATAAATTTAACGATGAATTTATTATTCAAAACGAAAAGCAGCAGGAAAGATAGAAACAACACGTAAATGTCAAATCCCTCTACTGCATCTCCAACCCAGGTTGTCGACATTTCAATTTTCATCACAGCATATATGATATAATTTCAAAATAAAAAAGGTACACACCGGTACCCCACCTGGACCTGGGTTCTCAGTTTCTCACTGTGCTTCACTATCTTCCATATGCTTTGGTCACGTGCTGTGTCTGTGAACTGTGAGACGTCTAGCTACTGTGTCTGTGCGAGAGTGAGTTGTGAAGGCCAAGTAGGAAAAAGGAAGGAGAGTGGTTGAAAAGGAGGGCAAAGGTTGAGATTTGATAAAGCTTTTGCTGAGCTTTCTGGGGAGCACTTAAGTCAATTTGGTGACCCGATCGAGAAATCAAAGCAAAGACTCGATGTAATGTACGTATTATTACAGAGATTATCGATATGATGTCCAAATGATTTGATATGAAACAGGTACTTTGTACTACTAATTAATCACTCCTCAGTAACTCAGCATAGTAAATTAGTTTGTTCACTGTGCACAGTGTTCTCTGTGGTCAAATTAACAGTAGACTTGGAACAAGTGCGTTTCACCATGAGGAAGACAGACCTAGCTAATTTCTTGTGTGCTTGCAGCTAGCTAGCTATGTAGCTGCAATGCAGGGTTCTGTTTCCATAGTTTAATCAATGTAAAACTGCAACATCATATGAAAAGAGATCGATGAGGTAAACAACCATTTGGCCGGCACTAGCTTGCCCCATCCATCGAGTTTAGACACGTAGTTAACGAACGAATAACAACGAATAACTTAGCATGTACATCCAAGTGAATTTCCCGTCACGGATCTAGTCTCTTCTTTTTCTTTTTTGGGTTTGGAAAGAAATTTGAAAGGGAGGAGGATACCATTCCTTGGGACACCATTGAGGTATCCTATGTATATATGGAGTTATGGACCACGCACAAAGGGCATTCATACTTCAGGCTTTGCTGTGCGGCCTGTGCCTCACCATCACTATCGGTGATAATTGAACACAATACCTCTCTCTTGCATTCACAACTTAAACCAAAATAGTTGCTTGGTTGCTACTTGCTTGTCATCCCGAAAGGAAAATCGGCAACTGCAGCCTGTGCATTGGTATACCTTAGTTCTAGCCCTATTCGATCTTTTATATATATAGCATGCATATGCGATCATTTACATTGACTTGAATAATCAAATCTCCATTTTTTCGCAGCACCTCCCCCTAAAACCAAAACAGGGGTGGTAAAAGGCTTAAAAGCAGAGGAGATAGTCAAGAGGACTGGACGAAAAATTAAAGTAACGTGGGACAATTTCTTCCACGGTCCGAACAGTAAAGAGTTAAGCAGCATGTTGACACACGATGTCGGCCACATTATACGGGACAAAATTTCCATGGTGGCTGCAACTTGGGGTGACACTACCGAAGATGAGCAGAAGAAGCTGCCCACTAAACTCTTTGTAAGGACTTTTTCCGTTGTTCATGTGTTCACTCAATGCTTAATTAGTTGTAGAATTATGAGATAAATAATGTTGTTTATTTTTTAACAGATCTTTTATGAGTTTGATGTTGATGATAAGCTCATGTGGAAGTGGTTGGATGACAAGGCTAAAAATGCTTACAAAAACTGGAAGTGCACTATAAATACAATTAGAAATGAAAACCCGGGGAAGATCCCAGAAGAGTTTGAACACCGGCTGGATGACACTACCAGAAGAAAGGTTATAGCCGACGAAAAAAAAAAAACCAGGCCGACGAAGCATTTTTTCGTCGGCTATAGTGGGCTTTAGCCGACGAAAATTTCTTTCGTCGGCTAAGGTAAATTTTCGTCGGCTATGATGTCCACTTTAGCCGACGAAATTTTATTTCGCCGGCTATTTTAAATTTTCGTCGGCTATGACAAACTTTAGCCGACGAAAAAAAATTTCGTCGGCTAAAGAATTTATGTCGTCGGCTAAAGTTCACAAACCATGGCCGACGAAATATTTAAAGGTTTAGCCGACGAAATTCATAGTCGTCGGCTAAAGTGCTTTATATTTGCAGATCTGGGCAGCAGCAGCTCATTTCGAAAAAAACGGAAAAAAAAACGGGAGAAGAAAAAAGGGGAGAAAAAGTTTGGGTGTTGTCGAAATCTGTCCATAATCAGTTTGTGGAGCCATATATAGGTACGTATATGTATATATATGTTGATTAATTGAGTTTTATTTGAGTTGATCGATTTTAATTAGTGTGATTAATTGAGTTTATTGATTTTGATTGTGATTGAGTTGATTAATTTTGAGTACGTTGGATGTATATATATATGTGTTGATCGATTTGGTTGATGATTTGAATTGATAATATATATGAATTAATTTGTTGTTAATAAATAGTAAATATATATATATATATATATGTTAATATTAATTTATAATATTATTGTGTTGATATGGTATGAAGTTGTTGATGATATATATGAGTTCATAATGATAATTTCGTAATTAATTAGTAGTACGTACGTAAAATATATATATACTAAATGAATTGAGATTTTATATATGGCATGAAATTTTATTAATAATTAGCTAGCATCGTTATAAATATATATATATTTTGTTATATTTTCAGGATATGGATAAGAGTTGGATTTCGCTTCCAAAATGGGACAAAAGATACGGTGCAGGAGTTATGAGTTTTCTAGAATATGCGATGGATAATGCTAACGGGAATACAATTTTCTATTGCCCGTGCACGAAATGTCAGTGTCGCAGCGATATGTATCGATTTCCCATTGACAAAGTATGGCAGCACCTGAGGAGTAACGGGTTTTGGGAGAAGTACACATGTTGGTTATATCACGGTGAAACATCATCAGGGGGTCCGCATGATCATGGCCAATTTTCCGAGACGGGCAGTGCTAGTACATCCAACGATCCAACAACGACATTCATCAACGACATGTTTCCTTATGAGAGCGGTGTATGCGCTCAAGGACAGTATATGCCTGACCCGGTGCAGCCCTTCCCTAGAGCTGTGAACACTGCTGGTATTGAAAAGTACAACAAACTGCTTGCTTTCCAACAGACCCCTGTGTACCCCGGTTGTCAGAAGACCGTTCTTGAAAGTGTGATGGACGTAATGAGGATTAAAGTTGAGACAAAATCGACCGTGAAGGCTGTTGATGAGTATCTACAGTACACTGCTTCGATGCTGCCCAACGGTCATCGTCTTCCTACCACTCATCGGAAGGTCCGATGTATCCTGAAAGATCTTGGGCTTTCCTACATCAAGATCCATGCATGCAGATATGACTGCGTTCTCTTTTGGGGTAAAGATCCAGAAGGGAATGACCTTGGTGGCCTTGACGCATGTCCGGTATGTCACACTGACAGATATAAGCTGACTCCTGCAGGCAACAGGAAACCTGTAAAGGTACTTCGGTATTTCCCTTTGACGGATAGGTTGGAGCGGTTGTACATGTCTTCACACACGGCCGAAGCGATAAGATGGCACGCTGATAGGGAATTGCATAACGAAGATACCCTTATACACCCTGCTGACGGGGAGGCTTGGAAGCATATAGACAGGGAGTTTCCTCAATTTGCGTCAGAGGTCCGAAATGTGAGGCTCGGGCTCTCATCCGACGGGTTCAACCCTTTTGGGAACATGAGTCTGCAATACAGTATATGGCCGGTGATTTTGGTACCGTACAACCTTCCCCCATGGATGTGCATGAAGAAGGAGTACAATATGTTGAGTTTGTTGATTCCGGGGCCCGGTTATCCGGGGAAGTGTCTCGATGTGTACTTGAGACCTTTGATTGAAGAGCTTAAATTTTTGTGGGACGTTGGTCATCCCACTTATGACAAGTACACGCACGAGATGTTCCAGATGCATGTCATGGTTGTTGGCACCATCAGTGATTTTCCTGCCCGTGGGATGTTGTCGGGCAACGTTGTTAGGGGATACAAGGCTTGTCCAGAGTGTCTTAGCGATGAGGGGAGCAGCAGTCATTGCAACAAGATATGCAGATTGGGTCACCGTGCTTTCCTTCCATATGATCACGAATGGCGGTTCGATGAAAAGGCATTTGATGGGACCGTAGAACACGGCGTGCCTCCCAGAAGATGGACGGGGGAAGACATTTTAGCGGTGCTTAATGAGTACGATTTTGGGCAGCTCAGCAATCATCCCAACATTGTGGCGGCTATACCTGAAAGACCCGACAGGTACAAATTCTGGACACATAAGAGCATATTCTGGGAACTCCCATACTGGAGTAAGTTGTTGATCAGGCACTACCTGGATGTGATGCACATAGAAAAGAATGTGTGCGACAGTGTGGTGGGCACAGTGCTGAATTTGGAGGGGAAGACGAAAGACGGTCCTAAGGCACGCATTGATCTAAAAAAATGCGGAATAAGAAGACATTTGTGGTTGAAAGAAGGGAAGAAAAAAATGCCTCAAGCTCCTTACACCGTGAAGCCTGACCAGAAGAACCTAATTTTCAGGTGGATGAGTTGTGTGAAGTATCCTTCAGGCTATGCAGGAAATATTGCCCGGTGTGTGAACTTCCGGGACAATAAGATGTACGGGTTGAAGAGTCATGACTGTCATATCCTGCTGCAACGTCTATTCCCTGTTTTCATTCGACCGTTCCTTCCCCGTCAGGTGGTGGAGCCGTTAGTAGCGTTGGGAAGGTTTTTCCAGAAGTTATGCACACGGGAAGTGTCTCGATGTGACCTCCGGGAAATGCAAATGGACATCATTTATATCATGTGTAAATTTGAGAGGATATTTCCTCCAAATTTTTTTGACATCATGCCTCACCTGATGATCCATCTTCCCGAGCAATTGTTGCTTACCGGTCCAGTACACTACACTTGGATGTATCCCATGGAAAGGTACGTTTTTTACTTTCATGAATTCCTCAATACATATACATGTTCAATAATCATAACATTTTGCAACTTGATTTACAGGCAACTTGGAGACTACAAAGATTATGTGGCTAATAAATCCGCTCCTGAAGGATGTATAGCTGAAGCATATATTGCGCACGAGTGCGTCACCTACATGAAGTTGTATTTAGGAGCGTTGAAGGAAACTCCGCAAACCATGCCGGTAGATGTACCGAAGTTCAATCTTTCCATAGTCTCTAGTGATGTTGAAGTGTATGGAATTTTGCCAAACTCCTACAAGTTGCAACCACATGAGCTAGTCATTGCCCACTGGTGGGTATTGATTAACTGTCCAGAAGTTGAATACTGGAAAGACATCCATCTCAATCATCCCAACATTGCCGGTGATCTCGAGTACCACAACAGGGAGTTCGCAGATTATTTTGGCGGTTGGGTACGTAATTTAATTTTTCTCTACGGGTTTATGTTTATTGCATAATTATCCATATTTACAGTTGAGATGGTTGGTTGCAGATGAACCATATTCAATCTGATGGTCACCCAAATTGGTCGCACGAACTAAGACTTCTAGCCATGAAGCCGATAGTCTCAAGAGTTTATCCGATGTGCAAGGTGAATGGCGTGCAATTTATATGCGAACAAAGACTCATCGGATGATTCCGAAGAAGACTCATCGGATGATTCCGATTACGAGCCTTAGTTTTAATGTATGATTCCGATTAATTAGTATAATTTTTCAAAGACTTTTTCCTTTATAGTTTACACATGTTGAATTCATATTTCAGTTATGAATATATGAGATTTTGGTGATACATGATGAACAGGGTTTTTTAAATGTATGGTTTATGAATATCGTCTGTTTTTTTTTTCCCTGTTTTTTACTTTAGCCGACGAAATATACTATAATTCGTCGGCTAAGATGTTTTTTGCCGACGAAAAAAGCCTTAATTCGTCGGCCATAGATGCTTTTTATTTATTTTTATTACACACTTTAGCCGACGAAATAAACTGTGATTCGTCGGCTAAACTACCTTAGCCGACGAAAAAAGACTTAATTTCGTCGGCTAAACTTGTTTTTTTATTTTTTTTTAATTACTCACTTTAGCCGACGAAATACAATGTAATTCGTCGGCTAATATGGATTTTGCCGACGAATAACCTAATAATTCGTCGGCTATAGTTATTTTTTTTATTTTTTAATTACATACTATAGCCGACGAATATGTTAGGGTATTCGTCGGCTAAACCCTAAAATATTTCTATTACCTACTATAGCCCTATGTTCGGTGGTTATTTTGCGTAAAATTTTTATACGACTTGTTGCGTGTCATCGGTTTGAAACTATTTTCAGTTGGAGGTCCGGCCAAAATACGTAATTTAGACGGTCGAACGACCTTTTCCGTGCGTTTAGGGGTTTGACTTACGAGATTGACCGTCCGGATCGAGCCCTTATTCTTTTCGGATCAAGTTGAATTTTTTCCCATACATGTATTTTATCATGATGGTCAGATCTGACGGCTGGATTTGTGTTTCTCAAGTTTGATCATCACGATCACAACATGTGTACTAATGTTGTATAACTTGTTTACCAAGTGTTATGTAAATGTTCCGTTTCAAAAACAAACTATATGTAGATCCTTCAAACGTAAAAAAGTCGTGAAATAAGACATGACTAGAATGGTGAAATAAGTCTACGGTTGAAAAATCACGGTATTCCGGTCATGTCTCGGTGCCGATAGTTGCGGTTAATTCAATTTTCCATTCTTTCTCCCTATGGGTAGCCCCGGTTTCGGTGGTTATTTTGCGTAAAATTTTTATACGACTTGTTGCGTGTCATCGGTTTGAAACTATTTTCAGTTGGAGGTCCGGCCAAAATACGTAATTTAGACGGTCGAACGACCTTTTCCGTGCGTTTAGGGGTTTGACTTACGAGATTGACCGTCCGGATCGAGCCCTTATTCTTTTCGGATCAAGTTAAATTTTTTCCCATACATGTATTTTATCATGATGGTAAGATCTGACGGTTGGATTTGTGTTTCTCAAGTTTGGTCATCACCAGAACAACATGCCAAATGTATAAAGGTTTAACCGACGAATTTCAAAGGTTTAGCCGACGAATTTCAAAGGTTAGCCGACGAATTTCAAAGGTTTAGCCGACGAATTTTAAATGTTTAGCCGACGAATTTCAAAGGTTTAGCCGACGAATTTCAAAGGTTTAGCCGACGAATTTCAAAGGTTTAGCCGACGAATATATGTATAGCCGACGAAATTTTGTTCTTTAGCCGACGAACAAATTATTTCGTCGGCTAAAGTCCTCGGGTTTTAATTGCGAACCCTAGCCTCCTCCCTCATTTCTGCAGTTTTTCAACCCTAGCCCTAGCCTCCTCCCTCCCGGTCTCCTCCTCCTCCCTCCTCCCTCCCGGTCTCCCGGTCTCCAAAACGCTAGTGGTGCTGTTTGTCTGCTCAAGGTACGCTCCCATAAACCCCAAATTCATCGATTTCTTTTCTGCAAATAAAATATATGGATTGATGATTGCTTCTGCGTTTTGCCATTTTGGTTGTATAAAACTGAGAATGACTGTAACTTGTATGTGTTGGGTTTCGATTTGTAGTACCAGTAGTTGGATACAGTAGTTGGATATGTGCTAACGTAATTTGTAGTTTCGTAACTTACTGAGAATGACCGATTCGTAACTTACTGAGAATGACCGTAACAAAAATAATTTGAAGGTGTGTATACAGTAGTTGGATATGTGCTAATAAAATTTATTTTAATGTAATCATCTTGTTAAATTTGTAAATTATATTGGACAAGTGAGTTGTGTAAAAATCGGATAAATATTTAACAAATAATAATTTAAAAGGTTGTTAAATTATAAAAATGATGGTTAAAAAAACAAAGTGACCCAGCGAAGTTGTAACATTTTAAATTATTGTAACATTTTAAATTTTTGTAATTTTTAACATTACAAAATTTTAAATTATTGTAACATTTTTGTAATTTTTAACATTACAAAATTTTAAAATTATTGTAACATTTTAAATTTTAACATTTCTGTAATTTTTAATATTATGAATAAATTGTTTTAATATTATTGAATTGTTGTTTTGTAATTTTTAATATTATTAAAAATTTTAACACTAGATTAACTAGAGAATCGGGATGAAAACGCGAAGTTGAAGAAAGGAATAAAACTTGTAATCTATTTTTTTTGTTAATTTAATTTGTGTTAATTAAATTTGTTTTGTAATTTAATTTGTGTTAATTTAATTATGTTAGTTTATGTGTTTATTTTTGAATTTATGTGTTTATTTTTGAATATATGTGTTAATTTATTTTTGATTTCGAATTTAGTTTTACGATATGTTAGTTAATATATAATATTGTTATGTAAGTAAAATATATATATATATATATATATATATATCTATATATATATATTGGTATTTGCGTGTAAATTTTTATTGAATAAGTATAATTTTAAAAATGTATAATTTTTTATAAAACAAAGACAAAATAATCTAAAGCCTTTAATTAATATTATAAATAGGATGAGCGGCTTTTTTCGATCGAAGAAGAGTTCGAAGGGCCAAAGGTCCGAATCGTCTGAGGGAACCTCTAGCAACCCTCAAACGACGTTTCAGGGCCACATGACAGCCAGACGTGCGAGCCTTCTGGAGACAGCGCCGGAGGTGCCCGTTTCATCGAGGCAGGCGGCCGTCCCTCGTTCCCCGAGGCCCTTGACGGAGGTGTCTGCACCTCGTATGCCCGAGATACACCGGGCGCCCACTCCGGGTCCTACTTCTTCGGATAGTGGGTCATCTGGGGTACAGATGCCGCCGCCTCATCTGTTCCTTCCGCGGATGATACCGGCGATACCTGTAGTCGATGACTCAGGGACGCCGATTTATCCACTGCCCCCGCCAGTGGCTCCATCAGCGGCGTACCAGTTCCTGCCTTTTGATACGCCTCTTATTTCTGCGAGGGTATCATCATCGGCGACAGAGCCGGAATCCGTCGCGAGCTCCTCAGGTAATCAGTCAGACAACTTGATTACTTTTAAAGGGTCATATATATATATTTTAATAATCAATTTGGCCGAATCATGTCATAGGCACAAAGAAGAAGAGAGGCCCCGTCACAGGGAAAGCTCTCGAGAAGATGGTGAGTACCATGGGGAGGATCCCCATCGATACTGACGGGGATGGCCACGCAGTATCGGGCGGGAAGTCGAGGATGTACTCCGGCCGCGTGGGTGCTCTCATTAGGGATAGAGTCCCTATGCTGTGGTCCGACTGGGGCGAGGTCCCGCAGGAGGTTAAGGACATGGTCCACAACGCGATGTCGGTGAGTTTACAAAATAATATTATGTATTAAATTGTTGATTTCTCGAAAAGCTAAACTAATAATAATCGGTTAAATGCAGGTGTGGTTTGAGGTTCCCGAGCACCTGAGGGACAGCTGGGCCGACGTTGTGCATGGGGGAAGGTACGTTGGGAAGTTAATGAAAAACAATTTTGTATGTGATATTAATAATATTTCTAATATTTTTGTTGTATCTGTAGGTACAAGGAGTGGAAGAACGAGTTGCGGACCCATTGGACTAAGCACGGGAACGCACGTTCTGGTACCCCTACTGAGTTCCAGTACAGGGAGTACGAGTGGCGTTGGCTTCTGACATCAGAATTCAACAACCCTCGTAAACAGGTATTTAAATAAATTAGTTAGTTAATTTAAAAATAAGTACGTGCGTTTTAAAATATTCTACTAATAGTTTACTTTTTTCTTTGAAGGCGGTTTCCCGGGTGAACGCTCAGAACCGGCAACGCAACACAAGGAACCATCATGCCGGTTCTAGACCGTTCGGTGTCTTCATGGACGAGGCGGCCAAGGAACATCCAGAAGTCAACCCCTACGTCTATACGTACGAGAAGGCATATCCTGACTCCCAGGAGGATATTGTAAGTCACTTTACGTTTTTAAATTTTTAAATTTATGTAAAAATTTTAATTAATAATTTTTTTCCTATCCATATAGGCGAGGGTGAGGGAGGCTAGTGACGAGGTCCTGAGTACCTTAGTGAGGGAGGGATGGCCGGACACGCAGGATTCCGAGATGTCCGAAGCCATGTCCCGGATCGACAATTCGGATCCGACGATTGGGGCGAGGATCATGGGCACAGCCTTCCCACCGAGAGGAAACAACTTCTACTGCCGAGGTCTAGGAAAGAGAGGCGAGGGGGTCCTGAAGAACACTCCAGGATTTCAACGAAAGGCAACCTCGACCGGGACCAGCACCACGTCCACGATCAACAGGACGACTCAGCTAGAGTCGGAAGTTCAGAGACTACGAGAACAGCAAGCTGCTCAAGCTGCTCAGGCTGCCTCGCAGGCTGCCTCGCAGCAAGCCTATATTGCCTCGTTGGCAGCCTTTAATACCGCGCAGGCAGCCTATGTTGCCGAGATATATGCCATCCAGCAGGCCCAGCAGCAGCAGATGTTGCAGTACATGCAGGACTTTGCAGCTGCCCAGAGTCAGGGACTTCCGCCTCCGCCCATGCCTCCGCCCATGACGCTACCCCAGCCGCCGCAACCTCCGCAGCAGCCCCCAGAAGATGACTTCAATTTAGACGATATAGACTTTACGTAGTTGATAATATACGTTTATGTAAATTGATACTTTTATGTAGTTCATATATTCTTTTATGTGTTTGTTGTTGGTTATATGAAATTGTTAAATATGTCTTTTGCAGCTTGCATGGAATGGTAATTCAGAAATTTCGGGGTTTTTTTTTTTACTGGAATGCACTTATAGCCGACGAAAAAAACCTTAATTCGTCGGCTAAAGTTTTTTTTTAAAAAAAAAAAAAAGTTTAGCCGACGAAATAAGCTTTAATTCGTCGGCTAAATGTCTATAAGGCCGACGAAAAATACAATATTTCGTCGGCCATAGATGTTTTATATTTTTTTATTACAAACTTTAGCCGACGAATATTTTAAATTATTCGTCGGCTAAAGTTTCGAAGATAACCGACGACATTATTCGTCGGCTATAGTTCATACTTTAGCAGACGAAATAATGTCGTCGGCTATAGTATGACTATAGCCGACGAAATAATGTCGTCGGCTAAAGGTTGGACTATAGCAGACGATATTATTTCGTCGGCTATAGTCATACTATAGCCGACGAAATTTTTTGTCTCGTCGGCTAAAGTCATTACAGACGACCCTTTCCCGACGACACTATAGCCGACGAACCTTCGTCGGCTAAGGTTGTAGCCGACGAATTTTTTTAACAGGGCGACGAAAATTTTTCGTCGGCTAAACTGCCTGTTCTGGTAGTGTGAGTGGAACTGGCTCCTCAAACACTTCGAGTCTGATGGATTCAAGGTAATAACTAACTGTTGTTACTGACGAAAGATTGTTGGTTTATTCAAAAGGATTAGTTTCTCCGTTATTGATTTATAGTGTTTATTTTGTGTATTTATACATGTATGTGTAGCTGCCAATGTCATAGTTGGTGTCTTTGTTGTTCTGCCTCGTTTTGTCTTTGTTGTTCTAACCATGTGATTTTTGGAAAACCAGTTTTCTGGTTCTTTTTTTTCTGGGGGTTTTGCAGACTACTTATATATATATATATATATATTTATGTCACCAGTTATTGATGATTAAGTTTGATGTTACTAACCAAAGTGTTAATATGATGAAATTACAGAGAAGATCAGTTGCAAACAAGAGTTACCGGGACAAGAAGACATTGCACCACCACACCGGAGCAAGGCCTTTCATCTACAATGCCAAGGAATTGAAGGATAAGGGTGAACATCTCTATTTTATTAAAAGTTACTCACAGACGTATGACTTAGCTCACAACCAGAAAGCAGCTGAAAATGAAGTAAATCGTTTACATCCTGCCTATAAATTACTTCATGCTTACTGCATTATTTCCTGCCTTTGAATTACTTCTTGTTTTTTTTTCTTTTTTACATAATACTCATTAGTTAACTTGCATTACTTCATGCCTACTGCATGAGTAACTTGTAATATATAATAATGCATGCCATAAACAAAAACCACAATAAGGAATCAATTATGGCAGTGCATAGTGCATCTCAGACTTAGTTTATTGATACCTTGAAATATGTAGGTTGATTAATATGTGGTGGTAATCAATATAGATGGGTTAATAATGCTAGATGAAAGTCTATGATTAATCTTGTTCAACAATATAGATATTACTGCCCTCAAAACTCTATTCTCCATATTAATTGTTTTTGTAAAACATATATTTCTTTTGTTAGGCTAAACTGATGGAGAAGGTTGATGAGATCCATGACAATGTGAGGAAGGAACACCCTGGCATTTTGGAAGAAGATATTGATCTTCATTTTGACCAACAAACTCAGGCGATTGTGTTTGAAAAAGCATTTGGACATAGAAACATGAACGAGATTCGGGGTATGAGACTAGTAGGCAGTTATGGTTTGAGTCAAGGGCCCGATAGGTGCTGCACTTCACGTTTCCAACGAGCTGCACTTGTTGACACTGCCCTGGAGGAGCTCGAAAGGCCAAGGAGGAAGTCCGGAAAGCTAAGGAAGAGAACAAACAAATCATGGCACGTCTTCAAAAAAGTGAGCAGTTTCTCTTCACCAAATTCGGGGTATGCCAGCCGGAAGTCCCACCACAGGAGCAGCCTAATAATGATGATAATGATGATGGAGGCATTGATTGAATTGACACTTCATAGTCATTAGCTAGTTCATTTTCCAGTGTATATATTTTGTATGATCAAGTACTACTCTTGATGAGTTTGTATATAAACGTGATTATATATATATAAATTTTTGTTATTGTCCAGATGCTTTGTCTAGGTTTTTTTCATTTTTTTGTTAATATTAAATGTGATTTTTACTGCCTAAATTTAATAAAAATAAATAACACTAAGGTGACGAAAGCCACACTTTCGTGGCCTTAGCTCGAGCAAATTGGGTGACAAAATTTTAACTTTCGTCAGCTAAGTAGAGGGGTGACGAAAATATTTTCGTCAGCTGAGTAGATGAGTGACGAAAATATTTCGTCAGCTCAATAGACGGGTGACGAAAATATTTCGTCAGCTTAATATACGGGTGACGAAAATATTTTCATCAGCTGAGTAGACGAGTGACGAAATAATTTTTGAAAGCTCAGTATTATGGCGACGAAAATGGTTTTGTCATCTTATTAACTACTAAGATGACGAAACTAATATTTTCGTCACCTAAGTGCTCTAATCACCGACCTTAGATGACGACTCTGAGGTGAAGAAATTTTCGTCAGCTAAGTGTTTACATGACGATAGAAGCTCTGAGGTGACGAAAAAATTTCGTCAGCTGAGAGCCTTTTTGTAGTAGTGTGATTACTGTTGAGTAATTTATTTTAGGAGTAAATACTTGTGACACCCTGTAGTTTACACCTAAAATCAGTTTTGTCCCTCACTTTTTTTTTTAAACCGGTATACCCCTATACTTTGAATTCTCAACTGATTTGCCCTTTTCCCAGCTGGTTATGACTGTGACATGCTCATTAACAGTCTAAATAACCCTTCACTCATATCTCTTCTAGCATAGTAATAGGGGGCTTAGACCTTGCTCTTAAAACCCAACCATTGAAGCTCTCACAAGCATTGTTAATGAGCATGTCACAGTCATAACCAGCTGGGAAAAGGGCAAATCAGTCGAGAATTCAAAGTACAGGGGTATACCAGTTTAAAAAAAAAAGTGAGGGACAAAACTGATTTTAGGTGTAAACTACAGGGTGTCACAAGCATTTACTCCTTTATTTTATTAAAGCCCTTGACGTCATTTTTCAATAACGATTTTATTTATTTTGGAGAATTACCGAAAATGGGATTTTCGGTAAATTATAAATATATTTATGAGGAGAGTATGTATATAAATGCTAGCTTGCCATATGTGTTTGTCCACCTTAATGACATAGTATATAACTGTATTATGGTGTGACGGGAGCGTTGGACGTAAGCGTAGTAGCCATATATGAGTGTTTAATTCATATAGGGGGTATGGGCACATATTTATACACATATCTATCCACCTTAATGACGTAGTGTAGCACCGTATTAAGGCGTGACGTAAGCGTTGGACGCAAGCGTAGTAGCCTAATATAGATTATTTTAAATCTATTAATTTATATTGGGAGTATGAGCATGTGTAGATACATACGTATATTGATATATATTTTTGAGCTGAAGAGGCTCGATATTTATGAGATAAAAGATTTCTCATTTGAAACATGCATTCATTTTTCTATGAAAATTAAATTAGGAAAACATAAGTGCTATTGTTTATTTATTTATTTATTTTTTGTCCACTCACTCTAATGTTTGCGAATGTTTTCTCCTAGACCTTTCATTTTAAAAATGTCCAGTCTGCAAAGTTCGGGTTGAAACTAGTAGGAGGCGACGAGGCATAGTTACCCATCTCTCAGTCACTTTCCACCAGTAGGTTACCTACTTAACCTACTAGGGTATCTTTCTGCTTCTGTTGTTTTTAGTAGCTCTGAAAACACTTGAGATTTTTATATAATATTTTTAGTGGTGTGTTAAGATCAATGTTTTATTATTTGGATAATTATTAAGAGGGTAGTTCTGTAATTTTTCGGGTTAGAGTTATCAATTTTTAAGAGAGGTTTGCCGAGTTCTTCGGTAAATTTTTCTTAAATGTGGTCCCTGCAAGACTGACTTCGAGTTTCAAGGTGAAATTCAGAGTTGGTATCAAAGCTCTAGGTTTCTTTTCTTGCCTCCTTATCACTATCATATTTGCCTACGTAGCACATAATGTCTATAGAGTGATGATCCGACCGCGGCGGATTTATCAGCAGTTTATGTTTTTGATACTATGTGTTATTGGGTATGTGTGATAGTTCTGTTAGTCTTGTTTATAGACTATTAAATATCATCCTCCTCAGGTATTATGCCTCCTAGACACCGACCCCATATGACTACCTCGACCAACGCCAATGAGGGTGATGAAGTGAGAAGATTAGCTGATTCTATTAGACACATGCTGAGAGGTGTTTTAGATAGGGTTCAGCACCCTCGGTCTGTGAAGAAGAAAGATGTTTCTGATGCAGGGGCAGTTGAGTTTAAGGGTATCAAGGGACCCTTTGATGCTTACTCTTGGGTGGGCAAAATAGAAAGGGCTTTTGAGAGCACTGAACTGCCAAAAGAAAAGAAAGTGAAGGTGACAGTGTCCTTTCTAGATAATTCAGCTCATCATTGGTTGACTCTCGCCAGCAACAGTAATGGTGGTGCCCAGAATATGACTTGGGAGCAGTTTAAGACGTTCTTCTTGGGTCAGTATTTCAATCACGCTCATTGTAGTAGGATCCAGTCGGGCTTTCTGAACATGAAAAAAAGGGATGATGAGGGTGTCACTACATTGAGCTATCATGTGTCATATCTGGTTCCTGATGAGAGGACCCGGATTGATATGTTCATTGGGGCACTTGGTGGAGTGTTTGCAGATAAGATGATAGGTGTTATCTACCCGACCTTTCTTGATGCAGTTGGGGCAGCCATGGCCATTGAGACCAAGGGGACTTATAGTGCTCGGCCTCGAGATTTCAGTGGTCCCAGTCAGGGTCCATCTAAGAATGCTGCTTCATCATCCGCTTTTGGATCTTCAGCGAGTAGTGGCAGTAGTAGGGGATTGAGTTCTAGTTCTCGGTTCAGAGCTAGAGGGCGTAATAGGAGACCTTTTAGGAGTCAGTTAGGTAGGCAGCAGACTGGTCAGTTTAGTGTTGGTGGCAGTTCCCAGGGTGGATCATCTGGTGTTCAGACTTTCTCATTTGGTCAACAGCAGTATTCTGGGTTTTTGAGTGTGGTGGTCAGGAACATTTCAGGAGAGATTGTCTTTTATTGGCTCAGAGGACCATGCCCACCCCTACTCAGCCAGTCGGTCAGTCGTCAGCTAGAGGCTCCAATGGTGGTTCTCAGGGTGGTTCAGCAACTAGGGGTGGTTCTCAGCAGGGTAGTGGTCAGCGTGGACGTCTCATGACTCGCACTAGACTTCATGCTATGACCCAACATGAGGGTCGTACTTCTCCAGATGTCATTATTGGTACATTATTAATTTTTGGTCAGCCAACACTTACTTTAATTAATCTCAGAGCCACACATTCATTTATGTCTAGTAAATTCGCTATCCACGCCATTATGCCATCATCGTCTCTTCCAGGCGAGTGGCATGTATCTTTACCATCTGGTGAGGTGATGAGAATAGATTGGGTGTTTAGTGGATGTGAAGTGTTATTAGAGGGATTTAATTTCAAGGCCGATTTAATTCTGTTAAATATAGTGGAGTTTGATGTGATCTTGGATATGAACTTTTTGGAGACTTATAGAGCTATGGTAGATTGTTTCCAAAAAGGTGTGGTGCTTCGAAGTCCAGATGGATTTGAGGTTCCTTTTCAAGGGGAAAGAGATGTCATTTCGAGTTGTCTGATATCAGCTGTCGTCGCCAGAAAATTGTCGAATAAAGGCTGTTAGGCATACTTAGCTCACGTTGTGGATACAAGTGTAGGAGTGTTAGAAGTAGAGGATATTTCTGTTGTAAGAGAGTTTCTGGATGTGTTCCCCGAGGAATTGTCTAGTTTGCCTCTTGTAAGGGAGATAGACTTTTTTATCGAGTTACTTCCTGGAACTATGTCTATCTCACAGGCACATTACAGAATGGCTCCAGCAGAATTGAAAGAGTTGAAGACTCAACTGTAGGAGCTGGTAGACAAGGGTTTTATTCGGCCTAGCATGTCTCCATAGGGTGCCCCGGTGTTGTTTGTTAAGAAGAAAGATGGCACCATGAGACTATGCATTGATTATAGGAAGCTCAATCAAGTCACAGTGAAAAATAAATATTCGTTGTCTCGCATTGATGATTTATTTGATCAGTTGAGTGATGCTTCTATTTTCTCAAAGATTGATTTGAGATGTAGTTATCATCAGTTGCTGATCCGGGAGAGTGGCATAGCCAAGACTGCTTTTTGATCACGCTATGGTCATTATGAGTTTGTAGTGATGCATTTTGGACTTACTAATGCACCCGCTGCGTTCATGGATCTCATGAATAGGGTATTTAATCCATATCTTGACCGCTTTGTGATCGTATTCATAGATGATATTTTGGTATATTCAAAAAGTGAAAAGGAGCATGCCAAACATCTAAGATTGATATTGCGGACTTTGAGAAATGCTTAATTGTATGCCAAGTTCAGCAGGTGTGAGTTTCGGCTAGATAAAGTGGAGTTCTTGGGTCATGCATGTAGTTACAGCAAAAGGTGTTGGTGTGGATCCCCAAAATGTGGAGTTAGAGAAGACCCACTGCTGTAATGGAGATTCGCAGTTTCTTGGGGTTAGCAGGTTATTATCGGCGATTTGTGCAAGACTTTTCAAATATTGCTGCTCCACTTACAAGATTGACCAAGGGAGTTAAGTTCGAATGATCAGATCACAGTGAGCAAATTTTTCAGGAATTAAAGAATCGCCTGACAAGTGCTTTTGTGTTGGCACTTCCGGATGATAGTGGGGAGTATCTGGTTTATTGTGATGCTTCTAGATGAGGTCTAAGCGGGGTATTGATGCAACACGATTGAGTAATTGTCTACGTTTCTAGGCAATTGAAGGCGCATGAGGTAAATTATCTCACTCATGATTTAGAGCTTGTAGCAGTAGTTTTTACTCTGAAGTTATGGAGACACTATCTTTATGGAGCCAAGTGTCAAATTTTTACCGATCACAAAAGTCTTCAGTATGTATTCACTCAAAGAGAGTCAAATATGAGACAGAGAATGGGGATGAAGTTGATCAATGATTATGATTGCACTATTGGGTATCATCCTGAAAAGGCTAGTGTTGTAGTTGATGCTCTTAGTCGAAATCCTTCCATATCTTTGTCTCACTTGAGGATGGTTTAGGTTCAACTTCTTTTTGAGTTGCGAGCTACATAGGTGGATTTAGCGGTAGATGAAGTGGGTGTCTTAGTAGCAAGTTTCCATATGAGGCTAGTTTTTGTGGATGCAGTGCGAGTGGCACAGTATAATGATCTTTCCATAGTTCGGTTGATGGAAAGAGCAGCAAATAGAGCCGCAGTGGATTTTTCGGTAAGAAAAGATGAAACTTTATTGTTCAAAAATAGGCTTTGTTTTCCAAAGAGGAATGAAGAGTTAAAGAATGAAATAATAGAAGAAGCTCATAGTTCCCGCATATGCTGCTCATCCGGGTAGTTCAAAGATGTATCGGACTTTGAATGAATATTATTGGTGGCCAAATATGAAAAGGGAAATTGCAGCTTTTGTGAGTAGGTGTCTGATCTGTCAGCAAGTGAAAGCTGAAAGGCAGAAACCTTCAGGGTTGCTTGAGCCGTTGCCGATTCCAGTGTGGAAGTGGGACCACATCACCATGAATTTTTTTTTTCCAGTTTTCCTCGTACCTGTGTAAGGCATGACTGTATTTGGATGATTGTGGATAGACTCACCAAATCTGCTCATTTCTTGCTAGTGGGAAAGAAGTATTCATTGGATAATTTGGCAGAGCGGTATATGAATGAGATTGTGAGACTTCATGGTGTACCTGAATGAATAATGTCAGATTGGGATCCTAGATTTGCTTTTAAATTCTGGGGAGCTCTTTAGGCAGCTTTAGGTACTCGACTACACTTCAGCACTGCTTTTCATCCTCAGACTGATAGGCATTCAGAGAGCACTATCCAGGAGGATATTTTGAGATCGTGTGTCTTGCAGTTTAGGGGGAGTTGGGATAAGAACCTATCTTTGATGGGGTTTGCCTATAACAACATCTTTCATTCGAGTATTGGTATGGCTCCTTTTGAGCACTTTATGGGAAGCAGTGTCGTACGCCTTTGTGTTGGAATGAAGTAGGAGAAAGAGAGCTTTACGGTCTTGAGATTATCCATGATACAAATGAGAATATCAAAGTGTCAGAGATAGACTCAAGACCGTTCAAAGTAGGCAGAAGAGTTATGCAGATGTCCGCATGAATGACCTTGAGTTCCAAGTAAGTGATTAGGTGTTCTTGAAACTATCTCTTTGGAAAGGGGTAATACGTTTTGGTAGGCATGGAAAACTTAGTCTGAGGTATATCGGCCCATATAGGATAATAGAGCTAGTTGGCTCACTTGCATATCTGTTAGTCTTGCCTCCAGAGTTATCCAGGATACATAATGTGTTTCATGTATCCATGCTACGCATGTATATTGTCGATCCTTCTCATGTGCTGCAAAAGCAGCTGATTAGTTTGCAAAATGATTTGACCTATAAAAAGGAACCTGTTCAGATTCTTGACCGAAAGGAGCAAGTGCTTAAGAACATGACAATCCCACTTGTCAAAGTGCTTTGGAGAAGTCATCAGGTAGAGGAAGCTACTTGAGAATCCGAGGAGAAAATGAGGCAGCAGTATCTCTATCTCTTTGATTAGCAGGTCCGTAAATTTCAAGGACGAAATTTTTATAAAGAGAGGAGAATTGTCACGCCCCGACTCTTAAATTTTACCTTATTTACTAGCATGGTGTTAATAAGAGTTTTACCATCTTCGTCATTTAGTTTATAGTTTAATTGGTCCCTAGAAAGGTTTTGGGGACGATTAGTTCGAATGAATTATTCATAGGAGAAAAATGTGACGACGGTAAAAATGGTAAATTTTAACTAGTAAAAGATAATTTTTATTAGGGTATTATTTTTAGGGTGTTAAATTTTGGAGTGGGTTATATGTGGGATTGGACCGGTTGGGCCAAGCCCAACTCTTTTTCCTCTCTCTCTCTTCTCTCTCCTCCTTCCCGATTCTCTCTCCCTCTCCCTCTGCCCGGAAAGCTTCCATGAGCCCGACCGCTGCCGTCCGGCCACCGTAGGTCGCCGTGCCGGTCTCAAACTGTCAGCCATCTCCTTCTCTTCCTTCCTAGACCGGTGGTAGCCTCCCTAGCACCGCCGTGAAGGAGAAACAAGTATGAAAGTCCCAATTGCCTAAAGCTCTCTGTCACCGGAACTTCCTCCTCCGGCCACCAATCCGGGCAAGCCATATATGGTTTTGAAGGTCGTCAACCCAGTTGCCTTTCCCTAGAAGGACTCGATCCAGTTTGCTTCTGGTGAGGAGAATCGGTAAGTGGAAGTTCTAGGGCTCTAATCACTGTTTTGGTTCGATTACCCTATCTAGGCTTGGAATTTGTGTTTGTGCTAGTTAGGAAAGTTGTAGAGGAGGTTGAGAGAAAGGTGTTGTCAAATTTTGGTAGGCATTGGAGGTCGCCGGATTTTTTTATAGTTTTAGATGTGTTTTCCGGATGGGAGTATAATGAAGTGTAATTTGGAATTTTTGGAGGAGTTTTGGATATTTTTAGGATTTGTGATTTTTGGTTGTTAATGGGTAAAAAATATAGTCGTGGGTTGATTATCGTTAAGACTGTGGAATGTGATTTTAAGGATGTCGGTAATTGTGGTGAGTAATGGTTTGTAGCGAATTTAAGAATAAAGACGTTAGGCATGGATGAGTGTGCAAGACTCACATTTAGTTCTGCCTATTTTTATTTAAGCGTCGGTATTTAGTTGAGAATTTAGTTATGTTTTTGGAACATGACGTGAGGAGGCTCGAGCGGAAGAGACCTCTGACCGACATCAGGCTTAGGCCTAATTTGTGAGTAGACTTTTGTTTTAATTAAAATGCATGCAATTGATTATTGTTGAGTAATTTATTTTGTTGAAACTTTTGACGTCATTTTTATTTATTTTGAAGAATTACTAAAAATGAGATTTTCGGTAAATTATAAATATATTTATGAGAAGAGTATGTATATAAATGCTAGCTAGCCATATGTGTCTGTCCACCTTAATGACATAATATAGAACTGCATTATGGTGTGATGTGAGCGTTGGACATAAGTGTAGTAGCCCTATATGAGTGTTTAATTCATATAAAGGGTATGGACACATATTTATAAACATGTTTGTCTACTTTAATAACGTAGTGTAGCACCGCATTAAGGCGTGACGTGAGCATTGGATGCAAGCGTAGTAGCCCAATACACTTGAGATTTTTGTATAATATTTTTGGTGGTGTGCTAAGATCGATGTTTTATTATTTGGATAATTGTTAAGAGGGTAGTTTTGTAATTTTCTTGGTTAGGGTTGTCAATTTTCATGGGAGGTTTGGCGAGTTCTTCGGTAAATTTTCCTTGAATGTGGTCCCTGCAAGACTGACTTCGAGTTTCAGGGTAAAATTCGGGGTGGATCTTGACAAGTAAGCCCAATATCCCAAAGGTGGATTCTTCCAACATTCACAAAGCCCAACTCAACATTCATCCTCCATCACTATTACCCTAGCTATCTACCATCCTGGGTATACAAGGTCTACCATCACCCTGAATATGTGGGAAGGGGGTGTTCCCCTGAAGCCGCTATGGCTTTATCTTTTGATAATGTAAACGTTGGGTGCTCGCAAGACTCTTCTATCTTATGAATTTCTTTTACTATTAAAAAAAAGAAGAAGGTCTACCATCACCAAAATCAGCGATCAAAATTGAGATCATGCCAACGCTTAAAGCAAGGAGTCGCATCGAAGAAAACTACTAACGTCTACGCCCTACTCATGTCGAATAGAGGTAAAGGGATAAACCGCCCTCCTAACAATAGACTAAGACATGAATGTTACCTAAGGACGTATCTAGGATACAATATGATCGACGGGCTAAGTTTATTGGTGCTTCTTTACTTCTAAGCGATATATGACCCAACCTGCATAAGATCAATGTCTTCAATGTTGTTGGTCGAAATCCATCTTTTTCGTATAATTGGCTACAATTTGCCATCAAACGAAGACAATATATATCACACCTTGATTGAACGTATAGCACTTTGAGTAGTCTAGCTAACCTAGGAAACCAAGAAAATGCGCCATGCATCTTCTTATGAATATTTGACATATTTGACATATATGCACTCAAAAACTATTCCACCAACCTTCTTTGATGTATAAGTAGCTAGAACCCTGTCCTCATATAATGTCATAAACACCATGACTAATACTTCGATTTCATCACTTCCCTGTTTCAACCACCAAATGCTCACTACCTAGCTCGCTCTCATGCATTCCTATCCTGCATAGAGTGAGACGGATGTACAGAAGGAGGTGTCTTTTCTGTGTTTACCTATTAGATTTCTTTGCGATGGGTGTTTAGAATTATCGTCTTATCAATATCGATATATTTCAAATCAGGTTGTTGGCGATGCATATGTGCCATGGAGATCAAGCGCGCGCCATATCTGTATATATTAAGCGAAGCGGGGGGATTACTGTTCACGGAACAGTACCCTGCCCAGCACCCTGCCCCGTCTGCCCTTGCACATGATTAATGACACGCGTCCCTGACTAAATCCCACTAGCTACCAGCTCCTCACCATCTCTCTTTCTCTCAAACCTCTCTCTCTGCCGGTTCTCAACTCTACCCAAACAACTCCACCACCGTTTGCCTTTCTCTCAATTTTACCCGGACAATTCAAGAAAAGCCTGGGCTGCTGCTTCCTCTGCAAAATCTTCATCTCTCTGTTCTTCGTCTGCCCAGACAACTCCACAACCGTCTGTCTTTCTCTCAATTTTACCCGGACAATTCAAGAAAAGTCTGGGTTGCTGCTTCCTCTGCAAAATCTTCATCTCTCTGTTCTTCTCCGATCTAGATTTGGTCAGTTTTCCCCAATTTCTCTCTCGATCTTCTTTTTCCCTTGAATTTTTTTTGCTAACTGTTCACGTATATTGAACTTGGAAAACCCATATTTCTACTTCTGAGCAAGTTCGAAACTAAAGAGATGGCATGGATATCAGTACCTCCGTCATGTGGTTCAGTAAAACCCACCCAACTTTCGTGGGCATCTTCTTTCCCGAATCCCTCAATCTCCTTCAGTTGCACCACGACCCCTCCTAATCTCATTCGCACACCCAACAAGGTAATTTTCCGTTGCTCTTCACTCTAACTTTCTCTCTCTTTATCTCAGTTTTCGTGTCATGAATCCCAAAAACATTTACCGGAAGACAAATGTTCAAGATTATTGATGGGTTTTTGTTTCTGTGATGCTCTGTTCTGATTATGGGCGGCTCAGGTACTCAATGGAGTGATAAGGTTTCTAACTATTTTTGTCTTACACAGGTTTTTCGTGCCAGCATCCCTTCACCTGTGCCTCACTGACTTAAGGTATTGCCTCTCAATTACAATGTTGATGTCTGGGTTTTTATACACTTGGTGTTAGGCTACAAATTGTATGATAGTTCATTGGATAGTTTGTCTCCTTTTCATTTACTAACTCGGCAGATGGGGTGATTGCAATTTGAGTTTGTTTTGGTCTCTAGGTTTGTTTGTGTTTCGTTCGTTGCATTGTTCCTGTCGTGATTTGGGGTCAGTTTGGTTTTATTGTTTACTGATTGTTGTTGTTGGGTTAATTGTAATGATAAAGAGCACTAATAAAACTGTAAAGCAATTTGTGAAATGATTATCAATTTTGATTTCAGTTAATTAATCAACCGACGGTTGCTGAAATAGAAAAGGAGTAGCTGTTCAATTCTATGCTTCATAGATATCATGAAAAAAGGTGAGCCTCAATGATGTGTTTTTCTGGCTTTCATGTTGTTTAGCTTTAGTTTATTTCAACATGGATTAAATTTGTCGTCTCTTTCAGTCTATTTTATATTTTTAGTCTATGTATTCAACAGTATGATTTCAAATTGGAAAAGCTCTACCTTTGGTTATATTCTACGGTTGAATGAGATATCATATAGTTTGAGGCTAAAAGGCTTTGCAGACTAGCATGTGTGAGAATTAATTTGGTTTGTCAAAGTTTAGATTTTGGATCTGGAATTGAGATTTTTGTGGGCTTTGTTGTTTTAATAGCTATTGAAAGATAGTTTCTTAGTGGCCATTGTGTGAAATAGCGTTGGTACATGATTGTAAGATAATTTATTTTTGGTGATTGACTAAATGGGCACAAACGTTTAATTAGCAAAAACTGATTGCTCAAATGGTTAATTTCCAGGCATTTGTTACCGTGATACTGTCTGCAGCCATTCAAATGGTTGATTACTGTACGATGAAAGTCTTTGACCGTATCTTGGTTTCTTAGTATGGTCTCATTTTAGCTTCGGGATATAACCACGCACGCGCGAAGCGCGGGTTTCAAAGCTAGTATAGCTTACTCGAAGCATTTCTTGTAGATCAATTCCTAGCTCGCTACCTAATACAAACTAAACATACGCAATGGGAAAGAATGCTAAACATCAATGGTCGATGATCATGAACCCGCGTAATACAAATAAAATATGGAGTCATTTTCAAGCACTATCTTCATCACTTACCATGCATCTCTTTTTCTTTCTTCTAGACCTTGATCTATTTCATTATTCATAGTTCACATTTTCATGGTGATAAGCCAATGTCTTCGCACAAACTTAAATGCTTTTCTTTCCCGTTGATATGATAAGAGTAAATATCTGCCGAGCTAGGGCAATATTGTACTTAAAGACTCAAAGCATCCAATCTCCATCCTCCAGTTGTTTGCCAACACACAATTGAAAAACAATTAATGGAGAAAATGGACAACCAACACTTCCAAAAAAAATTAAATATACTCCTAAATCCAAAAGATAAACAACAACTTAGAAGAAACATGAGGACATTCCTCTACCCTACATAGAATTATCTTCTACCAACTACTACTATATGTGGTATATTTCTTATATTGACCCAATTAAAATGAAATAAAATACAGTTTACCATGTTTAACATGTATCGCGTTTCAGTAATATATATATAATCGTTATAAATTTTCGTCTTTCTTTATTTAAACAAGAAAATGTCTTTTTTTCGAACATCAAATATCATATGTTTGTATGCATATATGCTAGTACGTTCTGAAAAGAACTAGCCACGATTATTTATTGTACTTATATAGAGACGTAAACAAATTGCTTATAACAATGTGTAATTTTCATGTTATTATTTCACACGATCGAAATATGGATAATTTGAGTAATTTTATTTTTCTTGTTTGTGTAGGGAAGAGGAAAATTCTTTAGAAGGCTACAATAGCACGTGTCAAGCAAGGCGGCAGATAGACAACCTGAGGAGAGTTGTCCCTAACCTCCACGACTGTGATTGGCACAAAGACAACGGCACGTGTCCTCTGTATTCCACAGGCTCTCTACGTTCAACCACCGCATTTCAGCCACGTCAGTCAACCGGCCAGCACCAAAACCCTAAAGAAAATCGAGATGCCAAGCTTTGACCAGGGCAATGTGGAACGCTCTGATTGGCGGATGCCTGACAGGTGACAGATACTTTGTCCAATTGCAACAGAGAGTGCGGGATTTAAAATAATATCCTGGAGATTTTTATAATGGTTATCGAGTCGAGGGTTTTATGAGGACAACCAAAGTTAGACACGTTGTGTTTGTGTCTTCGATAGCGACTAAACCCTAACCCTTTCCCTCGACTATGGCTCGACTCATGGATTTTGTTCTTGGCTTAATTTGCATTTTGGAGCTCATGGATTGAGACTAATTAGCTTAATGATGGAGACAATGCCAAGAAATTAACTTAATGATAAAGACTAATTACGTTCTTTGGTGTAGTTTTATGAGTGATATATCATGTAAGTCTCTAAGGAGTGATGTATATGCTCATTCTTCTAACAACTTCAATGGAAAAGGAAAGCTTGTGAAACAGGCTAACATGCTAAGGCTTGTTGGAGCCGGTGATTCCTAAAGATCCGAAAATCCTAACCGAAGTTTAAAGAAGTATGTATATATGTATTACAATTATTAGACTCTATCTTGGTTAAGCTTCGTTGTTGTTTTTTTAATTTTTTTTTTATTAATAACTTACACACTCTATTTATGTTAATGATATTTGAACCTGTAACCTCAAAGTTATCAGTTAAAAACTTTAACCAACCAAGTTACGGCTTATCAACAAGTTTTATTGTTTAGTATTTTTAACGTTATATACGTAACATGAGATGGATTCGTATAGTCAAGAAGGATGAATGGTTGAAGGGCACAACGTGGTTCACGTTGTCGACACTCTTATATATAAGCTAGCTTGATTAGGGAGATCGAAGACTTCTTAAGTAATTAAGATGGTTCACACCACGACAATGACAAAGACCATATAATATCATATCACAAACAATTTTAAAAACACTAGTAATGTGATCCAATGCACCGAAACCACCACTTTAATTGGCTAACACAAATTAAGCTAAAAAGCTGGCTAGCTTGAGCTAATTAGTTAATTGCTTAGCTAGAAATGAAATCGTATGAGCTAGAAAAATAGTATGGGAATGTTTATACTAAATGAACAGAACGGAAAGCAATATATATTGCGCCAGCAGATCACCCCATGGATTTAGGATATAAAGCAGCATTCACAAAACCCAGTCAGACCCAAAAAACCATGACATACACTGAGCATCACATACCTTAAAGCACAAAACCCCAAAAACATTCTCTCCCAAACCACCGATCCCCAAAAACAACGTGATGTTAGAGTCAGACCAAGTTGAATATTCTCCCTTACCAGAAGAAGCCGAGGCTTTGAGCTACATGAAAGACTCGTTAGGTGCAGGCAGTGGTTTTAAGAAGAAGAGCAACAAGAACAACAAGAAGAGGTTCAGTGATGAGCAGATTCGATCGTTGGAGTCGATTTTTGAGTCCGAGTCCAGGTTGGAACCAAGGAAGAAGCTGCAGCTGGCGAAAGAGCTGGGGTTGCAACCGAGGCAGGTTGCGATATGGTTTCAGAATAAGAGAGCTCGTTGGAAGTCGAAGCAGCTTGAAAGAGACTATAGCATACTCAGAGCCAATTATAATAACTTGGCATCCAAGTTTGAAACCTTGAAGAAGGAAAAGCAGGCCTTGGTTACTCAGGTAATTAATATACTCAGTCACTCTTTCAAAGGTGACTCTTGCTAACACTCTCGTTAGAGTGTGCATAACAACGCCATAGCTTAAGGTTAATACAAATGAATTGGAACCAAAATCTGATGTGGATGTGTTGTTTTGTGACAGTTGCAGAAGCTGAATGATATGAAGCAAAGGCCAAAAGAGGAAAGGAATAATATTATCGATGGCGAATCGGACAATGGTGATGATGCTGCTAGGTCCGAATCTGAGGGGAAGCCTAATTACCAGATGTCATTGGAAAAATCAGAACAGGGACTTGGAGTTATGTCAGATGATGATAGCAGAATAAAGGCAGAGTACTTTGGACTTGAGGAGGATCCGAACCTTGTGAACTTTGTGGAATCTGCAGATGGGTCCTTAACATCTCCTGAAGATTGGGGCAGATTGAACTCCGATGGTGGTCTCTTTGACCAATCGACTTGCGATTATCAGTGGTGGAATTTTTGGTCTTAAAAGATGAATAAGGGTAAAAATAAGAGCAATATTCTTGATGACGACAACTATTGCAAGTTTGCAACGAGTGATTCCTGATCTGTCACCAGTTGTATACAACTATTGTGTGTGTCTGTCTCTCTTGCTAGGTGAGAAAGTTACATATAGCTGTACAAACGGTGACAATGCCACACCATCATAAGTCCTATAGAGGCTGCTATGAGATCATGCCAACTAGTTAGTACAATGGGAGGTGGAGGAGTATAAGCTTTCAAAGAGCTGTCAACCCTTTGGCAAGGAGAATTTTTGTATATAAACTGTTGTAGAAACACTCTTCGGATCACATGCATGTTAGACTAGATGTGATAGGATTGAACGTGAAAATGGGGCTGTAAACAACGGGTCTATGTACAAGCTGTTCTCTTAGCCAAAAGATTATGCACACACTGACACACCGATATATGCACTTGGATAAGAGTTGGTATGCTTCTCTACAATCTAACATGTTTCCATGCATGTGTGACAGCGAGTTATTTGTTAGAACACTAGTGGTAGCAAAGTGCTCATTTACAAACTACAAGTTGATTTCAACTGCACAGGATCAAACAATGTCCAGTCTATAACTCTAGATTACTAAGAATGGGTAAAGTTAGCATGGTCGAACATAATTTACCTTTGTGGGAAAACGTCATCGATCGGTATCAGAGAGCAACAAAAGCTAGAATTTCTTAAAAACACAAAAGAATCATGAGAATATTGAAGCAAAGTGAGATCCCCGAAAGCTTAAAACTCGACTTGCTAGTACCATCTGATGAGTAAGACTCTCTTAAGACATATTGAAAATATTAGGATTAGAGCGTGCCTAGTTGGGGCTTTGTCAAACTTGAAGGTGTTCATTTTAACCCAAAACACAACATTGAAAGCAAATCAATTGATTTATAAAAGGTATACTCGTGTTAAAACATCAATTACATACTATTCCGTTACCATTTTCAAATAGTCAGAAAAGACAGTGAAAACTCACGATAATACATAAAATATAACCACTCATTAATCCCTCAATGAAAGCTGAAAACGAAATAACTAAAAACTAAAACACTAACTAAAGATAGAGTTGGGCAAGCCTGACATATATGGCAGCCTAATGAGGTCACCCTGAGAAAATTTCCACGCCATACCACCAATGTTGGTTTGGACCAGTCCACCAACCTCGTCCTTGTCCTATACGATGTGGTCCGGCGAAGCTCCGGTTACCCAATACCAGCAACATCATGACTAGCCTCATCACGTCGCCACGACTCCTCAACGTCTGCCCAATACTCCTCTAGCTACACCACCACATTCTTGTGCCGCCACAGAGACCCATCTCGGATCCTGAACTTCACAACCAATTGATATACCACATTACCACCGCCTCATTTCTCAAGCTCATGGAAGTTGTGTATAGCACCTAATCAGTACCCTTTCTATATATAGTCTTGATGCTATATCATCTCATACATTTTCCCTTTCACCAAGTCTTTTAACCTCATTACTGTAATGGAAAGTAAGAATTGGTTGCTTTTGTGTGACCCAAGTCACCTAACAAATAACATTATATGAAGCCTCTAGCTAGTCACAAAATTATTGCTGACTTTCATTTCATCAATTATTTTACCATTTGGCATATGAAGTTGGTAGAACACCAAAGGAAGAGCAAACTCTAAATCTCATTATGTTCTGTTTTACGTGCTATACAAATGTTTTTTTTGTTTATTTATTTATTTTTATGGGTTGATTTAGAAGCTAAGTGCACGTTTAATACCCAGTATTGGGTTAGACCTCCTTAATTCTTAAGATCGACTTGACTAGAATGGACTGCCTTAAATTGTACTAATACTGGACCACATTTGGTGTTGTATGAGATTAGCAGAAAAAAGTTCTAAATTAGAGATGTCTCATGTTTAGTAATACATTGGACTGGACTACTCTAAACATAACAATCTAAATAATCTTCGTCTAACAATCTAAACAATCTTGGTCATCTAACAATAACAACTAACATCTAACAATCTTGGTCATTGAAATTTTGACATGAAATCGAAAAGAAAAAAAAATTGACATTAACTACACAGAACAAGTACGTACCTCAAATATGGATATGCTAAAAATAGAGAAGTAAACAGCATAAGCAAAACTCACATTTAAGCTTAATATTATGTGTTCATTTTACAACAACAAAAGCAAGCAACAAAAAATTTTCCAAATAGTTACAGCATGTTCTAAATATACTTACTGTCTTGCAATAGTTCTTACATAAGAAGCCACCACAAACAAAAAAATAGTTAAAACATTTCACTGATGTTTAGTCACATGATCAAAAAATCAGTGTTAGTCACCAACCTACTTGTGGCTTTTAGACCAATCATTGCCTATATATTGCTCATAAGCAAGTTCTGAACATATACCCTTCTAACATCATCATCTAATGACTTGAAGATAGAGATGTTCCGTAGTCTCTCTAGGATGATACCTAATGCAGCAATTTGATCATCAACAGATAATCTCATGTTCTTCAACTCTTTGGCAATGTCAGAGCGATCTTCATTACCCTTCAATATGGCCTCAGTTATCATTTGCATCATCTTTCCTGATTCTTTAAACACTTTCTCCAAAGCTACAACAATCTTATCAGTCTCATCAACTCTCTTCCTACTACCTTCAATTTGGCTAGATTCTTGGTTAAGTGACACATGACTTGCATCATTAACCACATTCTCAGGACTAATATCATTAATGCTTTGCTCATCCGCCATATCAACAGGGGTTTCAGCTCCTCTTCGATTGACACGATCCTTGCCAAAAATCAGAGCAAAACGATCATAAATTGGAAAACTTTTATTTCTCCAACCTATGGCATTTTTGTTGTCCTACAAAAAAAAAAGAGTACTAATATTAGAATAACATCCATGGTTAAACAAAGACAACTTGTATTAGAAACTTAATGAATTTTACCTGAACATACATATCCCATACATTATTGCTATCAACTTCAATGCACTTTTTGGCAACATTCCATGCAAATCCACTTGTGTTTGTCATGTCATACACAACACTGAAATTTTGTTTCCATTTCTTCAATTTTGATTCAATATGTGGATATGTCTTGAGATTGGAGGTAGGGCACAAGAGCTCCAAAGACTTCTACATTTGAAACAAAGTTCCAGATTTGAAAACTCCTTGTTTCACATTACAAGCCACGAGTAACAAAGTCATCAAGGACAGACAACAATGCATCTTCCTCAAAGTTTGTCCACTTGCGCCTAGTTCCAGCTGTCTTTGCCTGCTCGGAATTCATATCCTCATTTTCCATACCTACTCACAAGTAAAACAAGTATGAGTTAGAGAACTAAACATTAGTGAACTATATAGTCCATAAGCGCAGCTATAAGCAAAAGAAATGTAATAGTTGATTGAGTTTTATCATATATATAGTCCAATAAAGAAATGACAGAGGAAATAAAAATTCACTTCTCCATTCATATTGCTTATTGATATAAAAATCCTGGATAATTCTACCTATTACTGCATTAGTTAAGGAAATAATGTACAGTTTTCTTAGCTTCTATGCTTCTGCTTACTTTGGAACAAATGCACTTGTGCTGTCAACACAAATTATTTTTCTCTTTTTAATGAAGATGATTTGTTATATACTTTAATATGTACCATATCTTGCTTAACAAAATCAGCACCCTAGCCGCTTCCACAATTTAAAAGCGAACATTTACCACACAATACAGTTGTAGCTATTAAAATTGAAAAAAAGTTATATGTATGACCGCCTCTATCATTCTTGATTATTGTTCACTGATTTGTTTTAGGTACTTGGATCACAATTAGTTCTCAGGAAGAATTCCTGATGCCTTCTATAAACACCCATTCTTCTCGAAAGACATGTGAGTTTCTTTGCCAGAAAAAAAACAATGAGTCGTCTTAGATAAACATCTAACATTTAATCTTATTCGATGCAACATTGTCGGACAAACACTGAATTGTTTCTGTATAGAAGTGATACTTCTTCTCTAATCAAATTATCGATCTAAATTCATGACAAAACTTACAACTACCAATATCTGAAAATGAAGAAAAATGAGACTGTCAATTTCAAGAAAAATGAGAAAAAACAATCAAGTAATACCTTTCAAATAATATTATCTACTATCTAAGCTTAGTATTAGTAAGCTAGCTAGATAGCAATACTACTATCATAAAATCCCAATAAGGCAAAGCATGCAGCAACTCATCTAATATTTTAGTTTTATGATCCATATCAGTATTTTATATCAAAATATGCATCTCGGAAACCATCAATTCAGCCAGAAACTTCATTAACAATGTTAGTTTCAATCTTTGTACACAAGTCTAGACCATAGCTAAACAAACGCAAGAATCCAAGCATAAACAACTTCCATCCAATCAATACAAAGCAGTAGAACAATATATCATACTATCACTGGAGATGATACAAAGCAAAGTAAACAAGCATTATTACTTCCTTTATTCTCTCATAATCAGTATTAACATTATGCTCAGTTTATTGTAAGCAGAGCTGATTCAATGCATTCAATCAATATCAAATAAGAACTCACACAAAAAAAAATACAAGCACTGTTGAATAAACATCAAACATATTATTCAAATTCAAATTGTACCATTGTCTATTGCATTGCAATAAATAAAAATTCTTATATAGGAATGAAACTAATACAATCACATCTAAGCACGGCCTCTACCACCGCCTCTATCATTTGCGTCTTGTCCAATTATCAAACATTTGAGAGGCTTTCTCAATCCTCCATGTCGTCATCCATTGATCTGATGCTTCAATAGAGTCAATCATATAAACATTTTTCATATATGTTAACTGATCAAACTCAAATACTGCATATTCCATTGGATCGATAGACATTTCTCTTCTAATAAAATTACGTAAAAGACAACACACCATAATGATACGACATTGTGTCTTGATGGGATAATAAGACAGACTTCTTAGAATGACCCATCTACATTTTAGCAAACCAAAACAACGTTCTATCACATTTATTGCTTTCGCATGCTTCATATTAAAATACTCTTCTTTATTGGTAGGCATACACCCTTCTCTCCATTCCGACAGATAATACTGTGTTCCTCTATAAGGTGCAAGAAATTCTTCACCATTAGTGTAGCCATCATCTACAAGATAATAATAACCTAACCAAAAATTAGAAATCCTATTAGTTATATATATACAATACATACATATGTAAGTATTGTTGTCATAATTCACTCTTGGCCTTACCGGTGAGAACTCTCAATCCATTTGGCACAGTTAATGCATCACGAAGTACTCTAGAGTCGGATGCAGAACCCTCCCATCCCGGTAACACGAATGTGAACTGCATGTCACGTGAACAAGCTGCCAAGACATTTGTTGCAATATCTGTCTTTCTAGTTCGGTATATTGTCTTGTCAGTAGCAGCTACACGCACTCTAACATAAGTTTCATCTAAAGCTCCCAAACAATTCTAAACCAAAAAAATGAAATTTAATTATAACTATAATAATTGCATAAACTAGAACCAAAACTATCTTTTAGAAGAATAATAACATACCTTAAATCATTTCCATCTATTATCTGTGCAATTATCAAATACGGGGTCTAGCATCCTCAATAGATTAGCTTATAATCGTAACACACCTTACAATACACAGTTGAAATACCTACTAATTGTCTCTCCTGATCGGAAGAGTCTACCTCTAATGGTACGATTCTTAACATGATGAGCAAGTATGAACATACAAACTTGCTCCTCCACACTAACTAATCCATCATTTTTTAGCCTTCCATCAGTGTGGATCAGTTCACATAACAACTCAAAAGTCCTCATATCCATTCTTAACTCATTTACACACGCAATGTCACTACTCCCTATTATATTATCTAGATAAATCAACCGAGTCTCAAATCTAACAAATGATCGATTATCTAAAGTAATTCGGTGATCTCATCTTTGCCTCAATTTCAACATCAATAACACAATGATTGTACAAGCAGACACATTCTCTAAATGCCACAGTTTCAACAGCAAGATCAACAACAAAATTCTTCCATCCATATCTAAAAGTAAAAAAATTGAATCACCAACAATTCACCACAAACAAATTTATAAATATGTGTATGGACAGACTTGCATGCCTTAGTTAACATTGATATCAGTAACATTTAGTCAAAATCAACATATTAAGAACCAAACAGTTAATATTCCAATGTTTATTTTGATAAACAAGCATAAGACAGGGAACAATTCACCACAATCAAACTGAATCAACAATAAACTGATCAAACTGATTATTAAAGAGAGAAAGGAAGAAATAGATGGACATACCTACTGACGAATCTAGGAAGAAGATGGCGGCGAGCTTGGCCTTGGAGGTGTCGACGGCGCGGGTCAGAGAGGAGGTTGAGGACGGAGCGGGTCTGAGAGCCGAGGGTGCGGGTCTGAGAGGAGGTTGAGGACGGAGCAGATCTGGGAGACGTCGGAGACGGCGCGAGTCAGAGAAGAGGTGAAGAATGGAATCGTCTATGAAATCAGAGAGGAGAAAAGTTGTGGAGTAGAGATTCGAGGTGGAACAAAGAGGAGATGAAGAAGAAGAGAGGAGTTGTGGAAGAGGCTATAGAGATTAGTGAGGTCTTAGTTAAGGTTCCTGTTTAGGAGTACCCACGTTAACACCGGCTAATCCGGCGAAATCAGAAAACAGGTGTTACCTAAATCCATTAATATTAGCACAAAAAGAGACCAAACATGAGATAATTGATGTTTCACTCCTTATTTAACACTGGTTTACCCAGTACCGGGTCAGACCCTAAATGTCTGAACAAGTTTTCAGAAGAATCTACGTACCTAGACGACGCCGTTTCGTCACTGTGTCCCTCTGTCCCTCATCGAATCCATTCCTCATTAGTCATTACCCATTTTACACTTCCCCTCTTACTGATTCAGTAAAGGTTGGTGCTTTAGCACCACAGAGATAGAGATAGAGATAGAGATACAGCACCAAAGTTGGAGAGTAATGAATGACCTCTCAAACGCGGTTCTGAGAGACCACCATACTAGCACGCCCTTCGAGCCCATACCCTCCCGTGTCCTCTACATTCTCATACCCATCTTCCTTTTAGGCCTCTCTGTCTCCATCTTCATTCTCATTGCCGTCCACAACGCCCTCTTCTTCGTCTTCTTCCTTTTGCTCTCTGCTCTCGTCCTCGCTTCCGTTCTCTGGAACACTCGTCATTGGGCCACCCAATCTGCCGTCTTGTTATTTCTCAACTCTCTTCCTGAGTCTGACCTTCGTGTGGCTCAGCATGGAGACCTGGTCAAGATCACTGGGGTACTGATTTTCTTCATGTTTTGGCTCGTTTCTGTGATGTGTTTGTTTTACTTTTTAATGGATTGCTCTCTTTACTTTGTTTGCTCAAGTTTTTTTCTTGAGGGGTTTAGCTTTGAAGTGGTTTGTTTCTGTGAGAATGAATGTTGACAACAAGGTTGGGAATGTGTTATTTGAATGTTATGTATTTTAGGACTTTAGGTGCTGAGAAATTGGAGAAAACAAAAGGAAAAATTCGGGAGTGTAAGTGTAATTGTTGTTTTGGCTTTGTCTTATCATCTGCTAAGAATTTATGTATCGGTTGCCAATAAAAGAATTTTCGTTTATCCACAGTTGAGCAAAATATTGATAAGTTATGGATTTGATTTGTGATCAGGGGAAGTGTTCTTCAAGTTCCATGCTATCCATTTAGTTTGTTTGGGTTAAACAGACATCAATGTATATGGTATTCAAGAAAGTCGCCCTGTGTTGGGCTTATTGCATAGTAAACAACAAGGATATGACAAGCACAACTGATTTAATTAACAATAGTATGTGGAAAACATTAAAAATTGTGTGACTCATTAAACTTAATTCAGGGGTATGCAACCTTATGAACGCAGAACTCAGATGGTTCAACCATTTGTAGGTTGATGGTGGATACCAGTCTCTATTTTTTAGATTCTTCTATGTATATTGCACAAGGAGATGCTATTTGTATTCCTAAAATAAGCCTCTTGCAGCTCTGCATCTACTGTGTGGAAACTAATTTTGGCAGCAAATTATAATTTTGATTATGTCTGCCATCTGAGGAATGACAGTCTCTAGCTAATTGTAGATATCTGGTTCAGGGTTATTCTATTCTGTCTATATTTTTGCTCATTAATTGGTATATCACTCTATAGTTTTCTTCAGTTTGTTGGGGTGGATCATAATTTTTTCATTCTGATGATTTCAGCTTGCCTTATGCGGGAGTCTCTCTCTGGAATCTTCATATGAAAAGGCTACTAGATGTGTGTATGCCTCTACTCTTTTATATGAATACAAGGGATTAACTCTACACCCTAGAAATGCCAAGAGTTCATGCTTCCAGTGGCATTTAGAACATTGTGAGGTATGTTCGTATGTAGCTATATAGATAAGCAATAGAACTGTTTCTCATCCTTTTCATTAGATAAAATAGGTTTTGGTTACCTCTCAAGAGGGCTAATGATGTGCATGTTGCCCAGTCTGTTCATAGTTGAGTCAATTACTACTCAATTTATGTATTTCACTAAGTTTACCAGGATTGGAATGCTTATTTGATGCTCAAACATGACTCGTGACACCCATAGTTATCTCCCATTTCATGTGACCATGTGAACCTCAAGTTACCTAGTGTCATAACAGTTGCAACTTGATCCAAGTAGCTTCTTTCATGCCATGAAGCATTACAAGGAACCCCTTGGGTTGTTTTGCCTGTATTTAGTAGAAATAACAACATTATTAGAATCAGTAATATACATTTTGAAGAATTTCCATTCTTTTCCATTCTTTTCTATCGATATTATGCTGTAATCTATAGAAATTCCTTCCTCTAATTGAATCTAAAACTGAGTCATGACTCATGAGTGCTAGTGCAAATGTTCCATTTTGTGGAAGCAGCCAATCCAACTTCTGTTTTCTTCTTGACATACAATTAAAAAGGTGACCATCACTATGTTTGAGAATCTGGATTGCATGCCTATACTTGTTGCTTAACGATGATAAATTGAAAGTGGCGGTCTCTTTAGAATTATAATTTCTCTTTTCTTTTGCTTCGGCTTTTCACTTGACAGAGATTCTCAACAGACTTTTACTTGACTGATCGGAAGTCTGGTCTTAGAGCTATTGTCAAAGCTGGTTCTGGTTGTAATCTTATCCCACTGGTGTTTGAGAGCAAACTTGTCAACACAAGAAAAAGCAGAATCCTCTCTCCTCACTTGACTAAATGGTTATGTCTCAGCTGAATCCCATCTGCTATGTCTGGAGGAAGGGTAGCCAGATTTTACATTAAAATCTTCGATCAAATACCCTGTTTCTTTCATATATGCATCCTTATGTTGCAAGTTTTTGGCAGGTATGTACAAGAAGGAAGCACTGTGACTGTATTTAGCATGCTGCACAAAAATAATGAGATGACCACGATTGTTCAACCACCGGAAGTAATCTCCAGTGGTTGTCAATGGCGAAAACTACTTCTCCCTGTTGACATTGATGGACTCATCCTTATCTCTCAAATGGCTGGGCAATTTGTCAACCAAAATTCTATACAACACCCAGAAAGATAGTAGGTAGGTAGCAAATTATCTCTAAAGGATGACAGAAATTTTCAGCTCAGGAGTTTAACTCTGTCTTACTTGATTTTATGTCTCACTAATCACTATATCAACCTTTAGCTCTAACATTGTTTAGCTCTGAAAAGTTCTGGCTCTGACCACCCTACTTCTGTAGAACTTTCTTTCTGATGTGTGAATATCTTTCATTTAGTCATTTACTTAGTGCACGAAATTGTTTATGTGCATAGCTTTCATTTAGTCATTTACTTAAGAGCAAGAAATTGAATGGTATTAGTTGTATAAGTGCGGCTATTGAGACCTCCAAATTTGCTCAGTATACCTCTTATTCTCTGTACACCTCCATTTTACTTTTAAATATAAGCATTTGCTCATTAGACCTCCCTTTCAAATTCCTAAAATAGCCTTGTTTATGTAATTCTATATTAATATATTACTCATTACACCTCTTATTCACTCAGTATACATCTAATTTTTTTTGTTTTTTTTCTTTTTGCATGCGGACATCCATTCCTGACTTTCATTCTTTAATTTTTTTTTCTTTTTTCTTTTTAACGCAAACCTCCATTCCCGACCTTGATTTTCCTTATTTTTTGTATTTTTTTTATTTTGCATAAAATGTCACTAGACATTCATTTTTTGATCAAATTGTAAGAAATAATTTTCAATGACATCAATTTTCGAGAAAGTTAATTCGAATCATGAAGAATATTATTCTCTTAACAATAAAAATAAAACAAGGATTGTGTCTCAAATTTTATTTATCGATCATCAAAAGAATGTTCTTACATGAACTATTCTATATTTTTTGTACTTTTGTATTTCTATTTTACATATACTATTATTTTTTGTAAGTTTATATTTTTTGTTTTTATATCATGATGATAAATTATTTTATTTTTCACTTTGTATATGCATGTGACATGTATGTGGTAAAACTAGAAAATAAAAATTAGTAAGGAAAATAATAAAATGCAATCCATTATTATTGAATTAGAAAGTTTAGAGAGAATAAATGTAATATTACTTTTTGTTTAATTAATGTCTTTAATGGTAATTGTGTAAGAGGATAAATATGTCATTTAATAATTCATAATAGAGTGAGGTCAAGTGAGTAAATTTAGAGGTCCTAGTAGCCGGACTCTAGTTGTATTAATCCATTCTATTAGCCAAACCACAAAAGCAAATGAAAGGTTCTTGGTAAACACTAAGTTTTGGTATATAGTAGTTTCTCAGCAACCAAACCAAACATATCATATACTGAGCCTCATAAGTTGATTTACCCTGCTCTCTCTCATATGAACTTTCATGCTTTAGTTTAATTGTATCTGTCATTCGTGAAAGATTTTCTTTGGGGTCATTTACTAATGTGAAATCAAGGATATATATATATATATATATATATATATTTGGTTCAATGAAATCAAGGATATTGGATAAGGATATTCCCACAACCTCACATCATGTAATTGATTTTATAATTAGAAAACCGTCAATCTCTTGCCTACATATTGCTGATTAGTGATAAGAATGTGTGTTGCAGAAATCATATTCTATGTCACTTTCACTCTATATATTATATTAATGGAGCAGTGTAGAAGATGCGACTCCCCCATTTACCTCCTACCCAAGGATTAAAATCTCTGCGATATATCCGATATATCCTCCGATATCTCATTTTTTCGAAGGACCGATATATCTTTAGGGGTCAATATCTTATCTTCCACCGTATCTATGATATTTTTCCGATATTTAGGAAATATCCTCAAATATCACCGATATTTAGGAAATATCTCCGATATTTAAGAAATACCTCCGACATTTATGATATTTTCGATATATCACTGACATATTAAAAAAATATCTGTAAAAAATTGAAATGTTATCCGGAAGAGAAGTAACTAATTCCCTCGAGGTGTATCCCAATGACGAGTGGTGGTCTCGACTTGAAACTGCAACTGCCAATAGAATCAACGTACAAAGGGTATTATCTGAAGAAGTTGTTGGAAACCCAGAAGATAATTTAGACAGTGATGATGCATGGGGCGGCATAGCAACTCTAGATAGTTCAGATGATGATGAAGATGGTGGAAGCGGAAAATGTGATGGAAATACTGGCACCGGGTTTGTATATGGACAATCTTCTACAGTTGGTGGATTGAACAATTTTTCATCTGAAGAAAATTACGATCATGCCTCCCATGATCATGGCTATAGAAGTATTAGGTATGGAGCGCAAGAGGATACCATGTATGGGAGGAGGACTAGAGGTCCAAATGATGATCAAGATGTTGTTTCAGTTGCGCTAAGTTTTGATTCTATCTATTTAGGTAGTGGGACTGGAACCTCAAATGAATCTCAAGAAGGCAACAATCAATATGGCTATAATGTTTATGGCTATAATCAATGCACGGAATCAGTCATCCAGTTTTCATCATCCTTACTATCCACTTATAGGGGAAACAGTTGGCAGCTCCAAAGACATATATGATTATCATATTCAACACTACAATTTGTACTATATGAGTCATATGTCTTGGTCTGATTATTGTACTTTTGTGGATCAGCGTGTGTCTTATGACTCTTATCAATAACCTAGATTCTCATTCTGGATGTAGATGAAGTTGATATTTGTAATATTTATATATAAATCTAATAAATTAAATATTTCAGAAAAAAAAATTCTTCCCAAAATACCGATATTTTTTTCCTGATATATCCCCGATATATCCGAAATCTCCCTTTTTCAACGGACCGATATATCTACCGATACCGATATTTTAATCCTTGCTCCTACCTACTAGACTTGAACAACCAAACCAACCTCTCAAATGTTTTAATCCAAGAAATGTCATTCCAGGTTGACCTTGTTTGTTTTGGATTTGACCTCTTAGTCAACTCATTTATGTGGCTAATTTCCAGCTAATTGGGAGGAAATTGTTTGATTATTATTTAATCGAGTTGGGTGGGTGGAAAAGGATTGTAATGACTAATGTGGTATCTGCTAAACAGTAAGATAGACAAGTGCAAGGCTGGTTTCTATGTGTGTACATACCAATGGCTTATGCTTGTGACTAGGTCTTCAACTTTACTACAAATTTGGTACCTCAAACTCTCAAAGTCCCAAACTTGGTTCAAGCTTTACAATGTAATCTGGTTTCTACTTCAACATTCTTATGGAAATAGTTTAATAACAGTTTGATTTAATATTAGTCCAAAGTGTAGGTTTAGTAGGCTGTATAACTAATTGTGGGTGCAAATATTTTCAACACGAGTTTTTAGTTATTTCTTCATGACGAATTAGCTATATTGAAGGTGTATTTGCTTCGTGGTGAATCGTGTCGTGGTCAGAATGTAGTCTTGGCCCAAATCAGACCACAACAAATTGAGTTATCGTGTAGTGTGGGGGAAAATATTTTCGATATGGAGTTTTGAATACAAGTTAGTAAGACAAATTGTACATGAATAAATTGGTCACGATCGTGGGCCGTGAGAATTGGGTCAAGGGAAGAGGTCAAATAAGACTAATATTCAAATCACAGTCAAGAGTACCAGAAAACATCCAGAGAGAATGTAATGAAGAGAGAGGCTGATTAAAACGTGACCATGAGGAAATAAATCACGTTGTGGATAAGTCATGACGTGGTCGAATCACGTTATTGTCAAATTGGGTCGCGGTCAAATCTGGTATGGCCTTAAAAAGGTTTGGGTGTCAATCCGACCACGAATGAATTAGGCCATGAGTGAATTGTGTGGCGGCGAAATTGGGTTGTAAGTAAATGGGAAAATTCCATAGGCCATGAGCAGAACGAAATAGGTAACGGTTGAATCAGGTTACGGTTGAATTGGCTCGCAATACGCGCTGACCAAGTCAAGACGAGGGAGATCAGACGAGACTTAAAGAAAAGCCCTGTGGCAGAACATGGCGGCGAAGGAGGTTATGGAGTAGTGCTGAATGGAAATGACTTAGTGGAAGTTGGCCACGTTGAAGGTATATCATGTAGTGGTGGATCACGTAGTGGTCAAGTCAGGTTTAGGCCGGATAGAGTGTCGGTCAAATCAAGTCGCGTGAGATGAAGACACGGAAATAACAAGTCGAGGCGAAGTGAAATAGAGCAGGTCAACAGGAAAAATTGGGGAATAGAGTTTCCCATGATGTCCATTATATGGGAGTCATAGATCCACTCATGCTTAACTAGCAAGTAAAGCGCACAACATAAAGTGACCTAGGAGTCACGACTATAAATACAGCATGAATATGATCCTGAAGGGGGGAGGAGTCCTAGCAAAATAAGTCACACAAACCCATAATATACTCATTTCGAGATTCTAGATCGGGAGATTTACTCTCACCATTAAATTTCCGATCCATTTTTACATCCATTATCGAAAAAACTTTCATTCCTGCTCCAGTTAAAAGTGGTTAGTGAGGAAATATTCTACCCGAATGTTTCCGCACCAACACTAATGATACTCTTATTTTCAAAATAAATTGAACAAGCAAGCATTACATGGCTTATCTGAACTTCTTCGTTTGTAATAATAGGCCATAAACCACCATGAACGAAAGCAAGATCGAGGGTTTTAGTTTCTATTCCTCAGCACAATACAAATTTCAAAGTAGGATCTTATTGATACACTAATAATAGATCTTGCATATGTTGATTTGTAGGCTTGGTCTTAGTGTGACTAGACTACTACTGCAGATGTTCTGAATCGAATCATATGAGCTCATCATAAAGAGAAAATATGTTATGAGCTGGGTGCTAGCTAGCTCTTACAAATCCAATACCAGATTTCGTTTCTTTATTTGTGACGTTGTTCAGGCCATAATCTAGTAAGAAGAGGTACAAATCGTGCAACTTTCCAATATATATAAATCAGATATTCAGATTCCATTTGTGCGTGGTCTTTACTTCTTGACCATCATCTCCACACCCACAAAATTTGGTTTTTCAAATCATTAGTTACTGTTACATACGAGCCCTATCTGTGTTATCAAGTGATCAAACATAATCATCATTTTATATAATGCACAAAAAGATACGTGCTTATGGTGGTATTTATGAGACAAAAGTACACTTTCAATATATATTGGTGCGAGTATTGTATTTTTCTTGTTATTTCAAATATATGAATTCCCAAAATTGTTTATCTTTACGTTCATTCGAATAAGCACTTATAGTATTATCATTATTGGTTCGCGTTAGCTTTGTACGTAATATGTCTTATATCAATCAATAATTCACCGTCACTCAACAAAAAGCTAGATACTGCGATTTAAAAGTTACCCTGCATTCTTGCATCATCTATACCATTACATTAATCTTATTGATGAGCTAGTTATAAGACTTTATAAGGTTGAATATGTTTTGATGAATGCTTGTTATTTGTTAATTTTATAGCAAAGTGAATTGGTCCGATCGAGTATCTTGGTCATAAAATGAAAAAGAAAAAGAAAATGAAGAAGCATAATATCCCTTCACAATTACCTTTGATTGAAATCAAGATATGATTCTAATGCAGCCAAAGACTCGTCACTATAATCATCCTCGTGATCCCTAATCGTGGATTTAGATCTTAAACATAGATTGTTTGATTAGTTGCATGCACACTATATAATATTATGCATGTTTTCCACTAATTAAATTATTGATCCTCTTGATAGTAATGTACGCATTTTCATATATGAAAGTTGAATGGTATGTGGGTGGCATGAAGTTGATGATTAAGCATGTTTAGATAGATATATAGCATATGCACTTTGGTTAGATCTTTGGGACGTCTGTACTTCTGGGTTGTTTGGCACCAATACCAGACTTTAAGAACTATAAAAATGGGAAAAGAAAACAGTATTGACGAACTATTATTGGACCGGAGAAATGAATCTAGCTTGCAACTTGTATAATACAATTTATGATGAGGAACAAAAATTGGGTCTCGAATCAAATCTGGACAAAGGGAAACTGAGAATATGAGCTCGAGATTGTGCTTTTGTTGTTTAAATGTAGCTGGGTTTCACTTTGCTTATGCCCCAGAATTTCTTAAAGTGGATTCTCCTTTAAAACTAGGCATCGATCTCCGGCCTATATTGTTTGTATATATGATCAATTCTAATATCCGCACCAATTTGTTAATTAGATTTCTTAATTGATCAATGCAAATTCTAATGTTCCCATATCAATTTCATGGTGACTTCGTAGATCTTTCGAAGATTGTCACTTGTCTAGATTGGACCAAGTCTCTGTGTTTAGCAAGCAGAAAAAGAGATCCTCACTATTTACTCCCTCATCGCGCGAATACAATATAAGATGCCCTCATCTTCACATCACCGTCTCTCACTCACCGGAAACCTTATTGGACTAGCATTTGCAGCTTCATGGTAAAGCAATATATATTGATGATCATAATTCCCTGGTATTATCTAAAAGAAACTGTTGCTTAATTGAATAGCTCCACGAAAAATGTTCAATGAGAGAAAAGGCATCTAGCAATTGAAAGAAGCAATTCATCTAGCTAGGAGTTTTATTAGTGTGCAATGTGCAGCAACTTGTTTACTTTGGGAAATGACTAGCTAGGAGGATAGACAATGGTGAGATCGAACAAGATGTTAATTCCTAATGAATTCATCAAAAGAGGGACAAATCTCAGATTAGAGAAACAAAACACAGTGATTCAGTGTCTTGGAATATTTTCCAAAGTGATATTGGAGAACCAGCAAAAATCTAACATGTAGGACCCAAATGAACTTGTGAGTTACCTCTGTTCATCTTTTCTCAGTCAAAAGAAAGTGGCATTTGCAAAGGGTGATCGATCATGGTGATCATGATGTATCAACATCAACTTATGCCTGAAGATGGAACCCCAAAAAGAGAAGTGGATCGAGTTAAGCATTCTCAAAGGACCACGGACAATATATATATATATATATATATATATATATATATATATATATATATATATATATATATATATAGTTGCTGTTGCTGAACATAAATTATATTCCAGCTCCATTATTCAAAGATATTCAGGTCTTGGAAGAAAAAGAAAATTTTCAAGTCAAGAAGACAAGAACCTCTAGAGAGCTGTAGCTTCCCCAACCCACCATGAAAGGCATTCAAATCGGAACTCATTGTGATGATCAGTTTTGTTGCAGCATCGAATCCAATCATCGTTCGATCGTGGGAGTTGTTGTTTAGAATCGAGTGGAAGTGGGTAGGTACTCACAAGCTCAAGGCCACAAAAAATACATAGGATTGTTAACTTGACCGTTTCTTAAGGCTAATCAAATCCATAATGATCGAGGTTTTCCTTTTCAAGCATTGCTTAGGCTTGAGAGTTCAGTTTATAAACTCAATTAATCCACCTAAATTTTTTAGTTTGACTCCAGCAACAATTCCTCAATTATACCAATGAAGCTCTTCTTTTTTTTTATTATCAACGACAGCGTCTTTAAAGGCTTTCTAAATCTAGAGACTAATTCGTGCCGGAAAGGTTATGTAGAACGCTATTCCCCCATGGCCACCAAGAGTGAATTGGAATTTAACTCCAATTAACGTCGGCGGGATTCAAATCTGGATATGAGGGTTCCACATCAAGGCTCTTACAAACTCGACCACTTGTGGTGGTTACCAATGAAGCTCTTCTTGAGTTGTATGTCATATATTTTAATACAAGGATAGATAAACATATTCTTCTTTTATATATTTCGGGGCGGACAATTTTTAGGTCAAATTTTAAACATGCATGGCTTGTAGAAGATTTTGCTCCACCTTAAAAAATGACACTCCAATAAGTTTAGGATGAAAAACTGAGGTATAGTATTGGTGTAACGACTGATCATTTGTCTTCCAATGTATGAGGAAGTAGTCGTACTCAAGATACCATTGAGGTTAATTTGCAAGGAACTTCCGTCAAATTGTTGGATCTCTCTCACTTAATTTACAAGTAATAATATAAGGGCAAGCAACACGCACACTAAAACCCTAGCTACTGCATATGCCCATATTCTCGATCGAGAAAACCTAAGAAAAAAGACTTAAGTTTCATCAACGTCCCACCAATGGAAAATGATAAGTAATGGATTTTCTTAATCAAGACTATAAGAAACAAACATCACGTACAGCTAGTGAGAGTATCTGTACGGATTCCCAGTATATATGATCCTTGATTTATCATGACCTAGCTATCTCCGTTCTATAAGTAGCTTCCCTTTCCTCTGGTTCTGTAGCTAGATTTAGAATTACAAGCATGTTATTATAGTTTACAAATATGTGATCGTATATCATATTGTTGTATACTTACGGTGGCTAGCTGCAGATTCTTGATTTCTTGCATACCAGATTTCTTAATCTGGCAACTAAAGAATATTCATTATCATTATCTTCGTCATGGAACACAGTCTGATATTCAAAGAAAAACCTAATGTAGCATAGAATTCACAATGTTCTAAAAAACACTAGGCGCTAATTGGGCAGACAGCCGGCGCTTAGCGCTCAGAGGATTAATCGGACGCCTAGACGGTTTTGTATTTTTCATATTTTTTAAATTTTTGAATAACAAATAAAATATAAAAATAAATTTATAAAATGCATTATAATGTTCCAAAATAGCAAATATATATACTTCAAAAATAAATAAAATAGTCAACTACTATATTCTTAGAAATAAATAAAAATAATTTAAAATAAATAAATTAAATTTTGATGTGTTTTGATTTAAAAAAATTAAAATATTAAAAAAAAAACTAATCTGACTGCCCAGCCCGTCTAGAGTTCGCCCATATGGGCGGCTTTTTTAGAACATTGAGTATTCATCGTCGTCATACCAAACGTACGTAACTTTCTTAATGGGGTCACTTTTTTGTTCATATCGATCAGCTTTCTGTATTTTAAACTCCTAGTGATGAGTTGGACTTTCCACAAAGACTCATAACCTTGTGGTACAATACTATAATCCCTGGCACAATTTCTTATGTGTTTCACTGTAATTTCGTCTCTGGTGTTCAGTCTTCTCCTTACAACAGAATGAGTCCATACCAGATCGATCAGCATCTCCAAATATTCGGACAATTCACGCAGTTCTTGTTCTATATATGTTTAATTATATGAAGATCATATATATAGTAAGCTAGGATCGATGGTGGCATTGTCTTGTAGATATATTTTATCTAGAAATGACCAACATTGGAAATTTCTTGAAGAATGCTGGTGATCATAAGATGTAACCACTAAGATGGGTATGTTTGATTTGGTCTTGGTCATCCATTTACTAAGCTTATATGTTGGTTTATTCAAAGCCATCATAGGAGTTTGGAAGTCACTGTTCAAACTTCAGATCAGCTTATATTAAATATAACTCCTCAGTGGCATGCTTAAGATTTACAATTGTTAAGGTTTCTTTCTTGTTTTCTTGCTGCTTAGGCCGCAGGATTTATGCTCGCTAGCTAGAGTTGATGAAAATAAAACCTCCCAATTCAAGGTTTATGGGGAGCTTACTACAAAAAGAATAAACTATAGATTAGTTGTTTCAAATATAACATATATGATTAGACAAATTATGTATAATAACATGTTATTATCAAAATGATGAAATTAACATTTCCAAGCAACTTGAAAAGTTGACTGTTAAAAGAGGTACAATCTCTTATGCTTAAATGGAAGTTGGAGGCTCCTTGGTCCATTAATTTCTTCATTTGCTCAAGATATTGTATTTTCTTCGGTGGTTTGCAGTCTACACACAAGTTGAAACATAATTTTTTGATAAATCAATTTCACGCTACACGATCAATTTGAATCGAATATCTCGAATCCTAGGTACTATCATGTTGTTTTTTTTATTTTTTTGTTTGTTTCGACCAACAACAGAAAAGAAAAACAAAACAGAACAAGTGGGAAGTGAAAGTGGATGAGTACATGTTGACATTATATACAGATAAAGACACTAATCAAATGGTCATCGTATACCGGTGTGCCTCCTCAGTCCTCACGAAGGTGTGCCTCCTCAAAAAAGGGGTCGCAGGCTCGGGCGACTGTTTACCAAAAACTATGGGGGCTATTGCCTGCTCAGTGCAGGAAGGTCAAGGAAGTTATGGGTGCTATTGCCTGCTCAGTGCAGGAAGGTCAAGGAAGTTGGTGACCTGATGAAAAAGGAGCCGGCGACCGAAGCCTCCGTAACGACAAATTAATAAAATATACTTGTGTTTGAACTAGTATGTTTGTGTGCGTCCAGACTCTCTTTCTTTCTTTCTCTTATTTACATACTTTTGTCAATGTAAATCATAGTTTTAACAGTTTAAAAGTTGAATTAACCAATGAAGATCACATCTACAAAAAATCAATGCAAACAAAAATTGTTTGCTTAGCCGAACTAATCAAACAAATTAACGACTGATCTTGAAACTGCTAACTTTCACCAGAATTGTCCATTTGTTTAATGCAATAGGCTGAACAAACAATTTTTGTTTGCATTGAATTTTTACAAATGTGATCTTCATTTAATTAATTTAACTTTTGAACGGTTAAGATTATTATTTACATTAACAAATATATGTAAATAAGAGAAAGAGAGTTCGGACGCATATGTACTTACTAATCCGGACGTAAGTATTTTTCCACATCAATTAAGGGACAAGGCTAGATGAAGGAATATGTATTAGAATTTAAAAAGGGAAAATACAGTAGTAGCTATTGCTGAATCTAGTTATGGTCGCAAGTCTTTTAACTTTGAAGCAACTGACATTTTCATGCTGAGTCCGTAAATAACAGCGACCTGAATCTGATCTCGCATATGGTTTAAACAATTTGCTTGGACAAAGAAAAGAAGCGATCGACAAGGACTGCAATTGCACTACGTAATTTCTCTGCAGATGCCAGCCCTTCTCCAAAGTTCTAAACTTCGTGTACAAGCCTGAGACTCATCTCTCCCATCTCCATTTGTCTCTTAGGACAGACCAAAACACCCGATTACCCACAAGTGCATGCATCCTCCTATGCTGGGTATTCTTAACGTTCCCTTGTTGTTTGTGTATTGGTCTGAACGTGAAGATTGAAACTCGGTCTACTTTAGAAATTTTGACGTAAAGGACAACGTAACTCTGATACCCAGACATGATGAGCCGATCAAACTTGTTGATCTTCTTAATATATAGGCCAATGTAATAATATCGTTATTCTCGTATGCAAGTAAAATCCTTGACAACATTACTGGATTCAGTGATCGAGTTTGTCGACTCCCATGAATAGCCAACAAGCTTATTCGGAAGGGGCGTAAGGAGCAGTCAACGTCAATGATGGACAAGGCATGCAACCGCCACGAGCCGATAAACCAGAAACGAACCATACTTCATCTTCTTCTTCACCTAGACCTAAAGACAGTGCAGTGCATCAGAGCCATGTATGAATGCATGGGCCTCACGTGCACCTTAAACCCTTCTCACCGAACAACGCCACACCAAACGCCGGCACGTGTCAGACCAAATTACGGCGGCCATATTGGCCTGTCCAGATCTCTGATCTCTTGCACCACGCGCCCGCAAAGCGATTCTGAAGATGAAGTTTTAGTTTCTTTTCAAATCGATAAATCGATGAGAAAGTGTAGTTTGAATAAAGAAAAGCTTTATTTTAATTGAGGTTTATGAGACAGTAAGTTTGTTAAACAACTTTTCAAGGTTATGAGCGCTCAGGTGGAAGCAACTTAACCGATAAAATTGTTGGCAAAAATGTTTGATGTCTGAGACGTTTAGCTCACGAATTTGACATGATTTGAAGTTCAAAGGTTTTCAAAAGAATTTGCGTAAGCAGAAGAATTAGAAAGATTAATGTTGCTTTTGCGATAATTAATCAATCACCGGTGGTTGAAAAAGCTTATAAAATTGTGATGCGCGCATTTAGTATGACATATATATCTAATTTTTGTAGATAAAGATTTACTTATTGCGCACACTGTAGTTATATTAGTTTAATGTTTTTTTCTTGATATCCAAAATGTCTCTCATCTATAATTATTTTTTTAGCTTGATCGGTGAAGAATCGTGTAATTAATGTCACTGATGTGAAACATAATATAAATGATCAAATTAGATATATAAATATATAGTAGGTTAAGCAATTTAGATGTGCATGTAGTTTAATTATATAGTAGGTTTACCTAAGGATGCATTATTCAACAGTACCCTTATCATCCTTAGTTTTGTTCTACATACTTGAGAGAAAATCTTAAAATTATTGGGGGAATAGTCTTCACTAAATGTGAAACACTAATTCGGTTGACCTGCCTTGACGTGTCTCTTACCTTTGCCCAACACTACCCTTTTTCCGTTATACTTCAAACCATGATACTAAAACAGAGACCTAATTTCATCTTCTGATTGGCTCTCTGTATTAACAAACACACACTCGCCCATTTCCAAAGCTTCATGAGCGTGCAAACCAGACGCCTGCATATCTGGCAGTAAACCAAACAATGAAAAAAAAAAAAAAAAAAACTTCTGCCATACTCTCTTATACGTTCCGACTCTTCAGTATAACGGCTTAACCCCTCACTTGCCTATATATAGTCCCATCCATCAGCTCATTCTGGTTCAAACTGAAAACCACAGCCTTCTCTTTGCTTCTGATTCCCAAAGAAATTAAGCCTAGCTCTTGCTCTGGCCTAGCTTTGCTAATATTTCTGCTACAACTCTCTCTACCTACCATGAAAACAGACATCGAAAGCCTCTGGGTTTTCGCATTCGCTTCGAAATGCAGAGCTCTCTCCCAAGAAAGTATTGACTGTTCTCTCTTTGTCATAGCTTTTTCATGGCTGGCCATGGCTCTGTTTTACTGGGCTCATCCCGGCGGTCCAGCCTGGGGTAGAACGGTCAAAAACATTTTCACTAGTAAAACAGCTATGATCCCTGGGCCGAGAGGTCTGCCGTTGATAGGCAGCATGAGCCTGATGACGGGTCTGGCTCACCGGAAAATCGCCGCCACGGCTGAGGCTTGCAACGCCAAGCGGCTCATGGCGTTCAGCCTAGGCCAGACTCGCGTCATCGTTACGTGTAACCCTGACGTGGCGAGAGAGATTCTCAACAGCTCCGTCTTCGCCGACCGTCCGGTGAAGGAATCGGCCTACAGCCTTATGTTCAACAGGGCTATCGGGTTCGCCCCGTACGGAGTGTACTGGCGAACCCTGAGGAGAATATCGGCCGCGCATCTCTTCTGCCCGAAACAAATCAAGGCATCCGAGTCACAACGGTCCGAGATTGCCTCCCAAATGGTGACAATATTCGGCTCGCACGCACAAAACCTGCGCGTGCGCGACGCCCTCAAGAGGGCCTCCCTCAACAACATGATGTGCTCTGTTTTTGGACGCAAATATGATCTTGATTCGGTTAGTGAGGAAGTCGAAGAGCTCAAGTCGCTTGTGGACGAAGGCTACGACTTATTGGGTAAGTTGAACTGGTCAGACCATCTTCCTTGGCTCACGGACTTTGACGCCCAAAAAATCCGGTTCAGGTGCTCCGAACTTGTCCCCAAAGTGAACCGGTTTGTCACCCGGATTATTTCCGAGCACCGGGCCCGAACCGGTGACAAATCTTCCCCGGACTTCGTTGACGTCTTGCTCTCGCTACAAGGAGCCGATAAACTATCCGACTCTGATATGATTGCCGTGCTTTGGGTAAGCTTAATTAAGCTGCTTTGATATTATTACCGAGTTTTTAGAATCTAATTCTTGTAATTAACCAAACGCCGTCGTTTTGATAGGAAATGATATTTAGAGGGACGGACACAGTGGCGGTTCTCATCGAGTGGATTTTGGCGAGGTTGGTGCTTCATCCAGAAGTTCAATCAGTGGTGCATGCTGAACTAGACAAAGTTGTTGGGCGCTCCCGAACCGTTGATGAGTCTGATGTCAATGAGATGGTTTATCTGACGGCTGTGGTGAAAGAGGCGCTGAGGTTGCACCCACCGGGCCCACTCTTATCATGGGCTCGCCTCGCCATCACCGATACAATGATTGATGGGCGACACGTGCCCCAGGGGACAACAGCTATGGTCGATATGTGGTCTATTTCGAGAGACCCAGATGTATGGGCGGACCCATTAGAATTTAAACCCGAGAGATTTTTGACGCAAAGAGGTGAAATGGAGTTTTCTGTTTTCGGGTCCGACTTGAGGCTCGCACCGTTCGGGTCAGGGAGGCGAACATGCCCCGGAAAAACGTTGGGGTTGACAACTGTCACGTACTGGGTGGCATCACTTTTGCGCGAGTACGAATGGCTGCCGTCGGATCAGAACTCCGTGGACTTGTCTGAAGTACTGAGGCTGTCTTGCGAGATGGCTAAGCCTCTCACTGTTAATGCGCGCCCAAGGCGTATATGCACAAGTCATTGAAGTTTAACACAAGTAGAACAGTAATAAAATGAAAAAAAGAGTGTAAACGGTATAATGGGTTTGTTTTAGGGGGTTAACCAGGGTGTGTTCACAAAAGCATATACCCTTGGTCTGCCGGGTCATGTTGTATTATATTCTTGGTCTATCACTGTCTTGGATGCCAAGAGATCAAAGTGTTTTATTTTTAATTATTGTAAATAATGGTGATAATTAGTACAAGTTCAATTTGATATATCCTTAATACACGCACTAATAATCTATGGATCTCCATAGCTCCATGTGTAGTTTGAATGAAGGAGATGTTACAGAACAAAATTCTCTTCGTTTTGGACTGTGTAAACCCAAAGGCGCCCAAAAGGTTCCAAACAAAGCTAGCAGTAGCAATACATAACCTTAAAGGTAAACGAATGAGATCAACGTGCAATATGTTGTTATAAACTTAAACCCTAAACCCGTTTGCAAGTAACAACTAAACTAATGAGTAAAATTAACCGGGCTCCTTGAAAAGGATTAAGACAACATATTAAGCAGTCAATGCATGGACAATTAAAGCATTTTTGTTTTTTAATAAACGACGTATATATGATTTTAACTTTGTGAAACATATATGTTGTTCTTAAATCTTGATCAAGGCCTAATACTGATGAACAAGTCAATTTAATCATGTTCGATCAACGAATGATAATGACTACCCTAGTCTTGATTTGTGTTTGTGTTTCAAGTAATGATAAAGGCTCTATATATACTTGAATTGCCTTCTTGCGCACCTTTATATTAAGCACTGTATGTCCTTGATGTGGGTTAAGGTTTGTCTACCAGGACCGCAACGTATCATGCTCAAATAATTGATGTGCAATATAACAATTCTATGTAATCAAACTAATATTGTGACATTTCAGAGTTTTAGAAAATTAGATTTAACCAGATCGTTATTCCAGACTTGTTTGGTGCAATTAGACCAGACCTAGCTAGCTAGCTCCTCTCATATCCACCATATGCAAACACCAAGCTTTTGCTTGGTATGAACGAACACACTAGCTCCCTCATCCATGCACACTGAAAATCTCTTGTATTTCATAATGAATGAATTTGATTCTGCAGTAAGCACCTCCAAGTTGATGATCCGCTGCTACTATTATCTAGCAAATAAACCAGATTTTGGATTTATATTTATGAATCATGATGGGGACTAGATTACCTGGAACACACAACACTCCAAACCCTATGAGTCATCTTGTTTCCAACTTTTGTGGAAACAAAGTCAATATTGAACATGGACCGATCGAGAATCCCTTTTTCCATTTTTCTTTAATTAGCTAGGTTCTATCGACGAAGAAGAAACTGTGAATTTCTAGTAAACAATATGCCATATAATTTCTCTTCAAAACTTGATGTTAATTTTCTCCCTCGCTTTCGGCATTTCTTTGGTTCATATAGATGAGTTTGTTCTCATATATACAAAATACTGCAGTGCACGTAGATACCGCAAGATTAAGAGCTTGGTTAAAATTAGGGTTGGTTTGGGGTTTCCGTCCTACGTACGTACCCTCCATCCATAAAAAAGAAAATAGATTATTTAACTTCTACATAACTTCCAAATAGATGATTTATGTCAAATATTGTGTTTCATGTGAATTATTCAATAAATAAAAGTTAGAATTATTTTTGTAAAGTAAGCATTAGGACTCTAGCTAGCTAGGTGGTCTTCACTCTTCACTATTCACTCATGAATAAATTAACATGTGAATTATTGGATTTTGGTATAGTCAATAGACAATAGAAGTTAGTAATGAATTGAATAATTCAACACTACCAACTATTGGAAAAAAGCTCTTAGACAACGAAATTGTTTTAATTCTGTCTCCTAAGTAGAACTTAAGCGACGAAATACGATTCAGTAACCTTAATTACCACCTAGGCGACGGAATATTGTTCTATCACCTAGGTGGTAACTTAGGAGATAAAAAATGTACTTAGGAGACGAAATCATTTTTATAAAAAAAAAAAAATTATTCACATAGGCGATTAAAACGTATTCTATCATCTATTATTTTTTTAGACGACGAAAAAATTTACTTAGGCGACGAAATTATTATTTTTTATAAAAAATAAAATTTATTCACTTAAGCGACGAAAATGTATTATGTCGTCTAAGATTGATTTAGACGACAGAAAAATTTACTTAGACGACATAATTATTATTTTTAAAAATAAAATAAAATTATTATTATCTTAAACAACGAAAGTATAACTTTTCGTCGCCTAAGTACCAAAATTTTTAACGGTGCATTTTCTACCAAAAATTTCAGAAAAATTGTAACCAAATTTTTTAAAGTTTCCTTATATATTCTCTGTCTCACTTTTCATATCTATTCTTCAGACTACTCTCTTCTCTCTCTCTCTCTCTCCTCTCCTCTGCCCAGTTTCCATGCATGGACTCTAGCTTTCCCTCTGCCTCTCCTTCTTCCTTCTGCCCTCTCCTTTTTCCCTCTGCCCTCTCCTTCTTCTTCCCTCTTGTTTTGGCCACGATCTTCAGCGTGCGGAGCGGAGGTGAATAGCGAACAAAGAGAAAGGGGGAGTGTTACGGGCGTGCCACCTCACGGACGAGGAATAGATCTTGACTTCTTGAATCAGGCAAAAGGAGTCCCAGGTGCCACCTCAGATGAGGAATTTACGAGCACAAGGCGGTCGATACTCACGGCGGCGTGAGCAGAGCAACTATAGGGAAGATTCTGAGGAATCGGGGTAGAGTCCGGAGAGCTCTGAAGAATCCTAGGCGGCGGTGCGATTAGAATCAGGGTTTCGAGGTAGCTCGAAAGAAACTGGGTTGCAGTTTGTTTTGTATTGACTGTGTTTGATTGAGTTGTGTTGTGAGAGAGCTCGCTTCAACGGGGAAGCGGAAACAAAGCTCCTGGGAGCGTTGGAAATTCGACTGGGTCGACGGTTTCAACAAGGTTGAAAGGTTTTGTTCTGTTTGAATAAGTTGTGTTGAGAGAGAGGTAGAGTGTGTAAGCCGTCGAGCTTCTTTATATAGTGAGAGCAATCCTTGCCGCGAAAGAAAGATAATCAGAATCCATGTTGGACTCTGCAACGTGAAGCATAAGGACACTATTCCTCCCATGCAGACCAATTATTATGTGACACATATCCAGTTCGCACAGTCCGCATAGGATAAAGTTTGGACTCCCATGCGAAACGGAATTAAGAGCAATCCTTATCCCGCGGGGTATCACAGTCCATGTAGAAAACTAATCTTGCGCGGGCCGCGAACTCCTGAAGCTCAATTCCACCTCGCGGGCTATTGCAGCTCGCGGGCCAAAACAAGGCTTTTTAATTAATAAGGGCCACAATGATTGGCCCAAAGCGTGTCAAAGACTGTAAAAAGTCAGAAACGATTACAAGCATTCGCGCGGACTCCGCGTGTGTTTACTTCGCTAGTTCGCGAATCAGTTCGCCAGCGTGCCTAGATGCATTCTGCCTCGCCTAAGCAAAATCAACAAGTAATTCATCTCGCGCGAAGGCATTTCGCCCGAACTGTGTGTTCCGTAGGAGACGCGCGAGCTCACGTGATCCTCATTCCGCGCGAGATCATTTTGCGCGCGAGCTTTGTTTTTATCTGAAAGCGCGAGAGATCTTTTAGTCCGCGCGGAGTCATTCCGCGCGCGGACTTTGCATTTCATCTCGCGTGGTCTAGCTGGCGGGCTATTATTTGTAAACTTTAAAGAACTTGGGCTCGCCGGCTGACATAGACCAAGAATTTAATTAATATTTACATAGACAATTCTTGTCCAGTAAAATATTAATTTGGGCGTAAACACCTCTGCCTCACCTTCTTCTTCGCCTTCTGCCTCTCCTTGACGCCTTATCTGCTAACGGAGTCCTCGCGCCTTATCTGCTAACGGAGTCCGTGCGCCTTCTCTGCCAGCGGAGTCTGCGCGCCTTCTCTGAAGCGGACTCTGTGCGCCTTCTCTGAAGCGGACTCTGCGCCCATGTTAATTTTTTTTAATTTTTTTTTTCAGTTTAGCGACGGAATCCAATAATTCTGTCGCTTATGAGAAAAATAATTTTTTTTTGTCATTAAACAATATCCGTCGCCTAAGTAATTTTCAGTTGACGGAACTCAATTTTTAGTCGCCTAGACATCTATTTCACGCCACTTAGGCGACAAAAATTTCGTCGCCTAAGTACTTAGGAGACGAAACTATTCTGTCATCTAAGTACTTAGGAGACGAAACTATTCCGTCGCCTAAATGACTTTTTCCAATAGTGACCATATGTTATTCGTTCAAACCCTCACAGTTTCAGTTGCTTAATTCGTTACTCATCACTATGATCCAATTATCAATTCCATGAATGTTCATGCTAGCTTGACCTAGACTAATTAAGCATCTGGTTTGGCATAATTTGAGCAATATAGGTAGGCTCGTTATTCGTTATACATAGGATCCAAATGCTTACTTTTCGATTATATTTTTAAAAGAGATGCCTTAGTGGAAGACCCATGTATGTACGTGTGTGTGTGTGTATCGATTATATTTTTAAAAGAGATCCCTTAGTTGAAGACTCATGTATGTATGTATGTGTGTGTGTGTATACACATTCTGGATCCAAAGAGGACGTCCGCATTGGGCTTAAAGTGCGGACGTCTCTCCGTTCTCCACTGGATGGCTCCGACGACGGCACACTTCCATCCGAGCGGACTCCAACGGCGTCTCCGACCACTTTCCCTTCCCGGTGAGATCGATTTGAAGGTCTAGGCAGCAACATCCACCCAAAACTTTACGCAAAATCGATCTCGCTAGAAAAATGGAATTCGGTGGACTCACCGGGGAGATAAAGTGATCGGGGACGCCACTTGAGTCCGCTCGGGTGGTGGCGCGCCGTCATCGGAGCCGTCGAGGACGTTCTCTTTGGATCCTCTCCATGTATATATATAGCTTCTCAGCTGCGGACGTCTACATTTATTCTTACGGTACAGATTTCCACTTTACACTCACTTTTCAATCGAATTTTGACATCTCTACCATCTAGTATTAAGATATTAATGTATAAATCATCTCTGCCAAATTTCAGCCAATTTGGTTATCATTAAGACACTCAAAATTGTGTTTTTCTGTTATAAACATAAACGGTTCAAGTTCGACAGAATTATGTTCATCCATTGGTTTAATCGAGTTTGAGTGTCTTAATGATAACCAAATTGGCTTAATTTTTATAGAGATGATTTATACATTCATATCTAAAGACTACATGGTGGAGATGTGAAAATTCGATTGAAAAATGAGTGTAAAGTGAAAATCCGTATCATAAGAATAAATACAGACATCCGCACCTAAGAAAGTCTGTATACACACACACACATGCATTTTCAGATACCGACCTCCTTATTTATCATGCATTTTCAGATACGGACTTCCTTATTTATTTAAAAGGTATGGATTTCCTTAATTGACATACTTTTCGATCATATTTTCTCATCTCAACCATTCATCTTTTAGGTATATATGAGTAGATTATCTCTACAAAATTTTAGCTAAATTGATAATCATTAAGGTATTCAAAATTGTGAATTACACGAACGGTTCATGTTGAACAGATTTGGTTCGTTCATTGTCATCATATAGTTTCGATACCTTAACGATTATCAATTTGGCTAAAAATTGGTAGAGATGATTAACTCATATATACCTATAATATGAATGGTTAAGATAAGAAAATATGATATAAAAGTAAGTCAATTAAGAAAATATGTACATTTTTTTATAAATAATGATATTTCGACCTGATAATATATATATACACACACATTAACACATTTTAATAACTTACGAAAGGGAAATGTTTCCTTGAAATCAATATGGTCTTTTAGAGACTTGATAGAAATTTTAGGCCTTCGTATGAAACAGACATGAGACATGAACAAATGTTCACGTCAACTATATATGAGTCAAAATATATATACACACACATTAACACATTTTAATAACTTACGAAAGGGAAATGTTTCCTTGAAATCAATATGGTCTCTTAGAGACTTGATAGAAATTTTAGGCCTTCGTATGAAACAGACATGAGACATGAACAAATGTTCACGTCAACTATATATGAGTCAAATTCAACCTCATTAATCTAAATTTCTATATTTGACTATGTGGCTAATTAAACAATTAGAATTAATTATTCGGCTTAAGAAATCATTAGCTGGTGGAAGCTGTAGGTTAAGCATGTGTCACTAATGAATCACTAATGATATTAGTCTCTTATTCGTGGCAGCCTATATCTTGAAGAAGGAAGCCCCTGCAGCAAGTTTCAATTCATAGATTAAGATTAATTTCTTGATAAGAATAATAATGAGTCTAAATCTTCAAGATTATTGGAGGCCTTGAACCATGGAAAATTGTCGAGAGCAAAGGAAAATCCAACAGTTCCTTACGTGTCGTTCATTTGGCTCATGCAATTAGGAGTTGAGAAAGAACATATGGAACCACAGACAATGATCTATCAAACAGTAAAATTTTCCAGACTTTTTCTCTTCATAATATTGATAATTTGATAGAGACTTTCTTAGGTGCGGATGTCTGTATTTATTCTTATGATACAGGTTTTCACTTTACACTCATTTTTCAATCGAATTTTCACATCTCAACCATCTAGTTTTTAGATACGAATGTATAAATCATCTGTATAAAAATTAAGCCAATTTGGTTATCATTAAGACACTCAAACTCGATTAAACCAATGGATGAACATAATTCTGTCGAACTTGAACCGTTCATGTTTATAACAGAAAAACACAATTTTGAGTGTCTTAATGATAACCAAATTGGCTGAAATTTGACCCGCACTTCCAAAAACACAAGTTCTACGGCGCACTTCCACCTGAGAGGACTCCAACGGCGTCTCCGACCACTTTCTCTTCCAGGTGAGATCGATTTGAAGGTCTGGGCAGCAACATCCACCCAAAACTTTACACAAGATCGATCTCGCTAGAAAAATGGAATTCGGTGGACTCACCGGAGAGAGAAAGTGATCGGGGACGCCACTTGAGTCCGCTCGGGTGGTGACGCGCCGTCGTCAGAGCCGTCGAGGACGTCCTCTTTGGATCCTCTCCATGTATATATATAGCTTCTCAGCTGCAGACGTCTACATTTATTCTTACGGTACAAATTTCCACTTTACACTCATTTTTCAATCGAATTTTGACATCTCTACCATCTAGTATTAAGATATTAATGTATAGATCATCTCTGCCAAATTTCAGCCAATTTGGTTATCATTAAGACACTCAGAATTGTGTTTTTCTGTTATAAACATGAACGGTTCAAGTTCGACAGAATTATGTTCATCCATTGGTTTAATCGAGTTTGAGTGTCTTAATGATAACCAAATTGGCTTAATTTTTATAGAGATGATTTATACATTCGTATCTAAAGACTAGATGGTGGAGATGTGAAAATTCGATTGAAAAATAAGTGTAAAGTGAAAATCCGTATCATAAGAATAAATACAGACATCCGCACCTAAGAAAGTCTGTACACACACACACACATGCATTTTTAGATACCGACCTCCTTATTTATCATGCATTTTCAGATACGGACCTCCTTATTTATTTAAAAGGTATGGATTTTCTTAATTGACATACTTTTCGATCATATTTTCTCATCTCAACCATTCATCTTTTAGGTATATATGAGTAGATCATCTCTACAAAATTTTAGCAAAATTGATAATCATTAAGGTATTCAAAATTGTGAATTACACGAACGGTTCATGTTGAACAAATTTGGTTCGTTCATTGTCATCATATAGTTTCGATACCTTAACGATTGTCAATTTGGCTAAAAATTGGTAGAGATGATTAACTCATATATATATACCTATAATATGAATGGTTAAGATAAGAAAATATGATATAAAAGTAAGTCAATTAAGAAAATATGTACATTTTTTATAAATAATGATATTTCGACCTGATAATATATATATACACACACATTAACATATTTTAATAACTTACGAAAGGGAAATGTTTCCTTGAAATCAATATGGTCTCTTAGAGACTTGATAGAAATTTTAGGCCTTCGTATGAAACAGACATGAGACATGAACAATGTTCACGTCAACTATATATGAGTCAAATTCAACCTCATTAATCTAAATTTCTATATTTGACTATGTGGCTAATTAAACAATTAGAATTAATTATTCGGCTTAAGAAATCATTAGCTGGTGGAAAGCTGTAGGTTAAGCATGTGTCACTAATGATATTAGTCTCTTATTCGTAGCAGCCTATATCTTGAAGAAGGAAGCCCCTGCAGCAAGTTTCAATTCATAGATTAAGATTAGTTTCTTGATAAGAATAATAATGAGTCTAAATCTTCAAGATTATTGGAGGCCTTGAACCATGGAAAATTGTCGAGAGCAAAGGAAAATCCAACAGTTCCTTACGTGTCGTTCATTTGGCTCATGCAATTAGGAGTTGAGAAAGAACATATGGAACCACAGACAATGATCTATCAAACAGTAAAATTTTCGAGACTTTTTCTCTTCAGAATATTGATAATTTGATAGAGACCCCCCCCCCCCCCCCCCCCCCCCCCCCCCCCCGCCCCTACCACAGAATATTGATATTGATAATTTTCGAGACATATCAATCAAATAATGGAATAAAATTGACAATAGCCGCAAGAATCTCTGGCTCCTGATCAATGTTTGCTCTGTATTCCTAGACACAGATATCGACTGGGGAAGAAAGGCAAACACAAGAAACAAGAGTAGCTTGAAGAGACGTTTAAGAAGTTTGGATGGTGAAGTATACTGGTACTTCCAATATATTAATTATGTCCGAATTTATATGCTTGTGAAGTTGGTCATGTTTTTAATCCAATTATTCACTGTTGTGGATGGAATGCTAGCTTGTTTGACTGGTCACTCTTGGTTGCTGCTAATTACACTTGATTTCTAGATTGATTAATAGCAACTTGCCAATAATGGAGAGAAACAAATGTGATTGATGAGTATGAATTATTTCGGAGACTGCCTTTGGTTAGTTTAATTTGTTGGGTATTATACTGATCTAATAGACCATCTAGCATCTGGGATGCTCAGATCATATGTGCATAGTGTTTATCTTCAGGCTTAATCAACATGTACACTGTTAACCTAAGAAACTAGTTTAAAGTGTTACCTGAGATGTAAACTTTCCGCATGATTTAAACTGTTAGTTTTGTTATTATATATATCATTAGCTTTATTTGTAGGTCGCATTGTAGTTTACCTTACATCTAAAAGTTGGAAGGCTTTGATTATTGAATTACATGACATATTCATAAAAGATGAGTACGTAGAGTTATCTAGATGTGCTTTGATATATAATTACAAAATATGTCATCATTATAAAAATTGTTATGGAGTTTTGAGGGTACGGACCATTCTAGTTTGATCCAGATGTTTGTATCTATCTTTCAAGGTCTTTTGGTGTATCTGTCGAGTGTCGCCAATTAGAAAGAAAGGAGACAGCATTGTTGGCATACCTGTTTATGCATTTGCCCAATTGTATTGAACTTATTTTTCAGTTCAGATCAAATCATGAACACGAATCAAATGCCAAAATGATTGCATGAGTCTCTTCACTCAAATAATCTTGAGCTTCATATGTTTTGACAACTAATGGGATAGACAAATGTAAAGATTATCATAATAAGTGTACCTATATAGCAGATATATCCTGTTGCAGCTATATTGTTAGTTAAGTTTTTCTATTTTGATCTATATATACGACCTACTATTTTGGTGTAGAGTGAGGCATTTTAAGGTGAGATCGAGTTTGGTACTTAGGGTTTACATGGGCAGTAGCAGACAGTAGCCGATCTAATTTGCTCACAAAATAAACAAATTTACATTTTTGAAAAAAGAAAAATAAATTAAGGGTGTCTGAGGGGTAAATACAAAATTACATGTATTAAATTAAAACATAGAACACTGTGCGTTTGTTTTTAGTCGTCACATTCATTTATCTCACATAGTTCTTTAGGTGAGGAGAACTTAGAGAATACAAACATCGACACAAATTAATAAGATCCACTCATGGCCATTGTTTAACCAAGAGCAAACACCATCCTCTCTCACAAGGAACTAACAAGTGAGAGTGCCAAAATTCCTCAGGCCAAACAAATTAAACAGAAGAATTAACCTGGATAGTGAAATAAAAAGACTTCACCTGCTCAACGAAGTTTATTTTGTGTGCCCTGCTACTCTAATCAGAAAGATTAAGCACAAAGACAACTTGAAGCAATTCAGAATCGACTACAATAGGTAAGAAACCTACCAATATCAATGGCATCAAGCAAACCTTTTTTTCTGGTAGCGAGGCACATGCATTTGTAATCTTCATGAGAAAATTAATGTTGACAGTACTATCTTGATGGGATAATTTCCTGGTTAATATAAACTCGCATGCAGTTGGTGAGCTTGCTTATCTTTGTTATCAGATCCACCCTGGTTAGGAACACAACATATCCCACAAATCACGCAGATTTGAGACCCCGGCCGCAATCATTCTCGTCTAAGAGATCCAAGGTAAAATCGCCACTAAGCAAATTGATGAAGAAGTTGGCATCAGATACACAGAAATAGATTAGGCAAGTGTAATAGCATACCTCTTTGAGATTGAACAGAAAATGATGTTATGGTTGGGCTATCTCTATTATGATGGTTACTGATAATCATGTCTTCACACATTTTTCTGGATACAATAATTTAACTACATGCTGTACAACGCACTTTGCATGGATTAGCTATTTGTCCCCTTGTCAAGAATTAGGAAAAACCCTTTTCTCTCATGAAAAAAAAAAAAAAAAGCTTTGTTCTTTGCAAAACTTCATTAGCTCCCCAAGGATAGTATATATGCAGAAACGACAATCCCATTGGGATCAGACACTTGACAACGGATAAGGTAGGGATGAACTTATAGTACTTGATGAATGATTTAAGTGGTTAAGGTTTTGATAACCATCTTCACATACTTCTGAATTGAGCAATAACACTCATTTGTTGAGGAACATGTCACATTTTAAAGGCAAGGACACTTTAGTATCCTACATGATTGCCTCAGGGATGTGCTGTTAATCCTCTTTCTGCTTCCTGAAATTGTAGAATGATTGATGAGAAAGGAACCAGTAACAAACAGATGGTATGAACCTAATGCAGCTATGATTGAAAAGCAATATCATCAAGCAATTCACTTTGCAGAATAGCACATCTAAATGTATTGTGAACAGATCACAAATGCATATGCTATGTTCTGATCTTCCTTGGCTTACTCTATAATAGAGTACTAGTCACTTCCCCAGGGACAAATGTATGAAAATTCATTATAGGAATCCCAAACATATAGGTCTTTGTTTTATTGATCAAATTCATTCATGCATTCAATTAACTGAGGAAATTGGTACAGATATATTATCTGGTAAACATTTTATGAGCCATTGCAGCACTTGCTCTAACCAACCTTTAAGATTCCGATGAACCGAAGCAAACTTCGTAAGAAATTAGCTACATAGTTGCATGCACGAGATTAAAAACAGATTGAAGCACCATAGCTTGAGTCAATTTTTGGACAATGTCATCCCACAGACCACCAACTGTTGCTCAACTCCCACCTGATGCCATTCGAGTCATTAAGATTTGCATATATCTTAGCCCTCATGCTTATGATGTGAACCAAGCCCAAATTCCAATTATTTACCATAAAACCATCATCAATCTGGGTTTATACTTCATAGGCATCAGCTGATCAAGTCTATAACCCTTACAAAATCCAAGCAATGTAACTGTAAGGTTTTTTTTGAGAATGAATGACTGTGAAGTAAGAACCCTCATATAGAGAGATTCTAGCATTACTGCCTCTAGGCTTTCTGATATTTCTACTCTGATCGATAGTTATGACGCTCATCCACAGCTAAAAATTGCTGAGAAAAAGGCAAAATTTTTCAATATGCATTCCAAGTCATTTCAAGCACATATAAATATATGAAAGGGTAGTACAAGATAAAAACTCTGAAGTACTGATGGAAAACATTATTACCACTTAAGTGATAGACATTCTTGGTTGCAAATAACATAAAGTTCCGTGTGAAGGGATAACTGAATTACTTCTTTTTACTGTAGTATTGCAGAGCAAATGCACCTCCCAGGATCAACAAGGGCAGCAGAAACTGTAGAAGCTTTACCAAAAATCCGGAAGATTGGTCTTGAGGAGCTGTTGCTTGTGGAGGCAGCTTGTAACTTGGTTGCTCTGGTATTGTGGATGTGTCAATCTCTCCTATGTAGTACTTCGCCATCATCTCCTTTGCATCATCGCTGTGGCCAACGTCATTGAAATCATCAGTTGCATCTCTATCTGCAAGATGTTGAAACATAGTTCCGGTTACCACACAACATAAATGTTGTTCATTTCTGGGGACACCAGAACCAGTAGAGAAACAACAGTCACACAGACAGAAAAAAGTGACGGTAAAGTTCACAATCATACCGGCTGCTAACAACAAGACTTCATCACCTCCAGGGTGTTCCTCCAGAAAAGGAGTGACATCATAAACCTGAGGAAAGTGATTCAAGACATATTAGTAAGCGACTAAGCGGTAATATAAAATAAAGTAGAGCAGTTCAATTTATAGAAATGCAAAAACATATAATGAATTTTCTAATATACCAGACATAAGCTTTATTAAACTATCTGTTCTAGTTGTGACTGATCAACTTATCAAAAACGAGACTGAACATAGCTGGGAATTAAACCAAACATCCTATGTCGATTAGGATTCACTACTGGAAACATATGTTACCAGCTGTTGAAGAGATACAAGGCATACACTGGTACACTAAGTCCCAAATTGAAACTAATTATATTACATGCTATAAATTCTTGTTTTCTTAACTACTCCTCTCTTGCTATTAAACATTTTTTTTCCGGAAAGATTACAAAAATTCAACAGTTAATGCATATTCGTTCTTTCCCAAACAATGACCTAAAAATCTCTTACAGAAACTACTTAGTTCAAGATTCTCATCTGAAAGGGTAGACCAAACAAGGCCAAGTGGTTTGCAGCCTGGTTTGATTTTCTATCATAAGTATTATTGTCAAGGTAACCATACTTGTTTTCCTGACCTTTTTCAGATATGGTTCTACAGTTGAGATAAGTGCCTATACAGTTCAACAACCATTAAAAGAACTTCACATTCTTCGCCTCTTCGGTAACATGTTATGCAAATTGTTTGCTGGGATGCATATAACAACCAATTTCATCTCTTAGGCTCCCTTACAATGTGACATATCTCTTTCACTAAGGTAAAATTGTATGATCACATACTGATCTTCACTACTTTAGGCCTAGAGTAATATCAAATAATCATTGAGCAATTTCAGCATATTGTGATATATTTGGTGTTCCTAAGTACAAGAATTGTGTGTTAACTTCTTTGAACAAAATCTGTACTAAAGACTAAAAAGCATAAACCTTCTTTGCAATCCCATCTCAACTTTTTGATTGGTGATTCAATAGTGTCAAGTTGTTAAACATGTGTTCTTCTCATCTCAGTTCTCCTTTATACTTGTTATTTTTAATCTATCAACTCCTTCAATCAATACATAATATTTATGCCAAGCAACTCTTTTAGCGCACACAACAGAATCTGTGGCAGTAAAAGACTTGCCTTTAACACATAGATCATAAATCAACCTAGAACAAAATTCAGATAACAGATTCACAGATATTTCAAACATGAACAACAGAAAGAAGATCAAAGAGAAAGACCAACCTTTCCAGAGACTATAATCCAGCAATCTTTCTTGTACTTGTGCTGTGCCACCTCATCAAAGTGATAGACTTTAGAATCTGAAGCCATTTCTGTCTGTTGATCACAAAGTCAAACCCCACCAACACTAAATAAACAGAAGACGAAAACCCACCAAAAACCAAACCCAGTTATGAAAAGACAGAAAATTTGAAGCTAGATTTGATCCATGGACAGCCAAAAATGATAGAGAAGTTAAGTTTCTTACATAGGACAGAAGAAGATGATGAGCAGCACAGCACAGCTCCTCTTCTGAGTGGTTAGGACGTGTGTTTATCGCCTTCAGTATTATATAGTGACCCGACTTTTCGGATGCTATATATTTTGTTGCCTGAATCCGAAATCCAGATCCATTGTTAGTATAATATTGACCCACCCACCAAGTTGTTTAACTTATTCTATTTCTCAAGTCAAATTTTAGCAGCTATTTTCAGTTTGGATCCAAATTGGCTTACTGAATTTCTTTTTCCAACAAAAAAAGAAAAATAATTGGATAGAAGAAAAATAAGTCTAATGGATCTAATGAGATTGATTCACTAAAAACATGTTAGGCCGTAAATGAGGCGGCATTGTAAGGATTGTTTTGGTAATATAATGTTCTTGGTTCAAAAAAACATCATTTGGGGATGAGTTATACTTAAAATTGCTTCCGACCTTAAAGTGGTAGCTCATTCAGCCATCATTAAAAAAAAAAAATCTAACGACAGAGGTTGTGAGATAATATTTTAGTTGTTTGTTTGATATATATATATATATATATATATATATATATATATATATACACAGATATAAAGGACGATCAATGTATTGACAAATTTTGGTCACCCTCAATAAGATATATTATTGGAGTTTGGATTGAAATTTGAAAGGCTCCTGAAGACCTGGTTTGGTTGATATCAGAGGCATTGAGTTTCTAGCTCTAGATCTAGGACTAACAATAGCTTTTTTCTATCGTGCCCTTCAATAGATGGGTCGGAGCTTCCGCACTCGACCACCCGTAAATCTTAATCTGCTGAAAAATCCAACGTCGACCACCCCCTGCTACTCCTCCAAGCACAACAGTCATATACTAATATAGCAGACCACAAGGTACGACAACTTAAACTTATACACACTTCAGTTTGTTATTTTCATTTTTGTAAATCTGGGTATGAGAGTTTGAGAATTGAGAGTGATCTCAATCATCTCATACCCACCCTAGAACAAGTCCTGTCATTTTTTCCAAACTCATATCTAGATCCATTCTAGCGTAATTCCAATCGATCATGATGAATTTTTGGGGTGTTGAAATTGATGATTTCTAGAAATAGTGATATCCAATAATAATGTATCAAAAGGCCAAGGCAGAACCCTGCTAGCATATGAGTTCCACTGTTCCACAGACAACCAAACATGAATGATCATTCTAAAACACGTACATGCAAACAAGAAGAATTACAAACTGAACAGCAGAACAGGTACATGGTCCAACACTTCATATACTTTGAAAATCCTATTTAACATTGTCTTTGAAATAGTTATTTAATAGCTAGCAAACATAAAAGTACAATAATTCCCAGGAAACCTGCAGAAGGCTAGGGCTTTATTCAACGCACAGAAGTAGCACCTGCACAGGATCAGCAAATGTATACATTAGCAAATACCAAAACATAAACAACTGTATGCATTAGAGGAGTAGCAGGATGAAGATCTTTTTCAGAAGACAATAATACATCACCTTTCAATAAGCTTATCATTCCTAATTGAATTTGTTTTCCAGTAACTATCAGGAGGAGGACCCATTACCAGTACATGACTACAAATACAAAGGACATATGATTGGAGTTGCATAATGTGACCTCACCAGATTGAATTCCTTTTCTTTTCTATATTGGGGACGATGGGATTTAATTGGAAATTTGGAATTACATATCAGTACATATTAGTAATGATGATACTGCAGCTACACCCCAAAAAAGAAAGGGAACATGAAAGAACATAATAGTGCATTTGGGGTCAAGATGATAAAAACAACAGTCGGAAACAATAGTACTTTACATGCAAGTGCATTGGTCATGGGTCATTGGTCCTGCTGATATGCTAAGATAGGTGTCCTAATGATTGATAAAGATTAAACAAATTAGCTCCTAATTAAAAGGAGGATTGCTAGGCCTTTAACATGATTATCCACTCTATATGCCTTTAGCAACTTTTCTGCTGATTCTGTTGTACTCTTTCACTCCGATACGATGTTGTTAAGAAATACATAGCTGAGAGCTTGAATAGGATTTAAGCTGTACGTGAATTTAAGCTGTGCTTGAATAGGATTGATGGATACCTTGAATTGGAAGCAAATAAACAGATTCAGAAGCATCAGTTTCCACATTGGTACTGATGAGTTCGACCGCAGTAGTAGGCTTCTTGACATCAAGGTCTGCTGGATGGATCTTCCTCTTCAACATCCTCCTCATCAGCTTTGACATCACAAATCAGTTAACTGAATCAGTGACATGCTTTAATGTCTATATAATATCCGCCGTTACCTTAAGAAACTACCACAAATTACAATTGCTTGCTAGTAACTAGTGTCCTTGATTTCTATCTAGCTAAACAAGAACCCTGGCCTGAATTAAAGCTAGAAAAGTTGTTGAACTGTTTACTTACTCGTTGCACATTCTTGATTGGAGTTGACTCCTCTTTGACACGAGGAATGAGCTTCTTGGCAAATCCCAGGCCACCATTCCTTGTTCGAGTAGTGCTCATTTTCTTCTTCAACTCTGGTTGGACCTTGCGAGAGTCGAGCTGCGACTGAAAGTCATGACCCTCGGCCATGAATAAATCAGCTAGTGTTATCCTCTCACCTTTGCTCTTCATATGATCAGTCTCAGAATCATGATCAGGTTCAGCAATGATTTCATTAGACCCCTCAAATAGAGTGAGAGGAACCCCATCAATGGCCAAAATCACATCCGGTTCCGCAACAATGGCATCAGAGTTCGAACCCATATCCTCAAAACTGTGTCCAAATGTTGTAAACATCAAAGGGTTCAGTTCTTCACAGACATTATCATTATCTTCATCATTGTCACAACCATCACCACCATGTGTAAGTTCTTGCCTTTCCTTACCATCCTCCTCGCTCTCCAAAACCGTGTAGTCACTTTGGTTGTTGAAGGATTTTAGGGGGTCGAAACCAAAGGTGCCTATTGTTAAAATGCCATCTCTCCATCCATGATCGATCCCATCTACAGGGGAAACTTGACTCAGAAATGCTTGTGTGTCCTTATCGGTATTGCCTTCCGGTTCAGTATTTTCCCCATTTCCGGCAACCCCATCTGAAAAGACACATATGATCACACAGACATCAAGTACTGCATGCATGCTCAATTCAACAGTTACACAACACATATGACATCAAATGTTAGGTACATTCAACTTGGTACTTAACTCCACGAGTTTATGAAAGCAATATACCTTTAGGAACCTTGTGATGAAACCTCTTATGAACCCAGTTGAAGATCTATGCATACAAAGAAAGAACATGATCATCAATTAAGAGCCGTAAGTGAAAAAAGATCATGTGCATAGTTCTACTTGTTGCTACTACTAATTAGAACTCACCTTCATAACTTCTGGCCAGACTTCACAACAGAATTGGTGGGCAAGAGAATGATGAGTGCAAATTGAAGCATGGACTAAGAATGAAGCAGAAGAAAGCTTAAAAGGAGGGGGCCAAGTGGGTTGGAGAATGAGAAAGTGACACGTGCCTAGGACTGGGGTCTCTAGAATGTAGCTATGTTTGTGGGTAAATGGCATGTTTGACGAGCATAGATGTTGGGTCTTTGTGGCATGATCGATGTTCCGAAATTCTTGATATGATGTGTTTAACTTCTCTGTTAGAATCCCTTGGGCTATACTTAACTTCTCTGTTAGAATCCCTTGGGCTATACTTAAGGTCCAGCAGCTCCACATTTGTACCATTTGATTGGTTTTCTACCTCCCAAATCTTGCTCAAAACCTAAACTACAAACAGGATAGTACCAGTTTTATCGAATGGCATGTTTTAATAAAGTGAGCTTCTGGTCGGTCATATCGGTGCCGAGGAGATGACAGGAGACCCGTTTGAACTGAGATTTTAGGAGTCTGAGACGGTGACTCATTTCGCGACTAATTAATATTCGGGTACTTGTTGCTTTCATTAACAAATGGATTGCAGAGGGCACAAACTTCTTCTCTTTCTCAATTCTTTGTGATCCTTAGAGACCAGAATGGCAGGGGGGTGTTAACCTCTCATATATCCCATGTGACAATTCTATGATTGTGGGACTCGTATACGTACCATATTATATCACTTTCCATCTTATTGGAGAAAAAGAAAAGTCAGTTCTACCTGGAAAAATGAGGCATCAGGTCAGGTGTTTGCCAGTACAGATTCCACCATAGCCAACAAGCAATTGAGGTGTTACTTCCTGTTCTACTTTTGAGGCATTACTAGTACCTTTATTTTTGATTTTGCGCTTTCAGATATCTAGCAGTGGACATATTGGACTTGACAAACCGTGTAACTTTTTTCGTTCATTCACGGTACGAAATCACCAGGGTACTGCATTTTTTCAGGCATGTCAGAACTGTTGGTTAGGTTTAAGTCGATCTTATGCGAAACTTATGTCTAGCTCATTTCTTGTACATCATGAGTGAAAGCTTAGTTCGCCGCCAGCGAACTATTTTCGGAGGCATGCAGGGATCAGGCATGAGGAAGTGGAATGTTCCATGAGAGCGACATCCTAGCTGGAAGAGGCTTAGGAAAAAGGTTCTAGCCAAAGGGAGACAGAGCCATAGAAGAATTTGATGAAATCTGTTAATAATACATGTTGTTTGGCTCTTAGCAAATTGTTTGCTTGTATCCCAAGCTAGAAGGGTAAAACCAGATTTGGATGGTAGCACCAAGTCTAGGCTTTATGGGTCTTCTGAGTGTTCACTAAAGCTAAAGATTGCTTCAGATTCTTCTAAATAAATTGCTTTGGATTCTTCTTAAAGCAAACTGATATTTTTCTATTCGACGAGGTAGGGCAGATCTCTGGTACTCTGTCTGACCACAAACTAGGAACGGCTAAGGGAGGGTACGGTGTGGGAATTAAAAAATCATACTCATACCTTATTTCATTTCTCATCCCCGTATCCGTCTTAATCTCTTCGTAATTAGATAATGGAGATTTCCCTTACCTGTCTTCTTTGGAGATTACTTACCCATACCCGCCCTAATCCCGATTAAGAATTATGTAATAAATTAATTTTTTTTAAAAATTACGAAATTACAAAATATGCATGAAATTAAAATCAAATACCAAAATAAATAATTTTCTTGATTCAATCCAACAAAAACGAATACAATTCTCGCTAAAAAGAAGTTTCTGTAAAGATTCATTAAGAGTATTAGAGAAAAAAATATTACAAAATATTTTTACATAAAAATCTATTTATAAATTATAAGTATTAAAAATATATTATATATAATAATATTTCCATCATAAAAGGGTGGAGATATGGACGAATATCAAAATACCATACTCGCCCCGTACTCGATTCAAGAATCAGAATACTAGGGATCCCTATACCCGTTACCCGTTTATTCCCGGATATATCCCCCGTTAGGGTCAAATACCCGTGGGTATCCTACCCGCTGGGGATTATTGTCATCCCTACCACAAACTAACATCTTTTATCATAATGAACAAAGTATTGGGAAAGAAATGAAAATGTGGCTGATCTTTGATCTGAAATGAATCTCCACTAATGCAAAAGGATTGTCCATTAAAAGAATATCTACAACAAGCAAAAGGTATAACTTCCATGTTGCGCTCGAAAATCTAGCTATTTCCTACATGTTCCACTGATATTAAGAGCATTTTTAGCAATGTTAGCCATATTTGAGTTAAATTTTCGTCAAATTAGCTAAAATGTTATTTGGCTAGCCATTTTAGAAATATGTATGCATCAATGCTCTCTATTTTAGCTAGCATTACATTAATATTATTTTTCAAATAAATATTAAATAGTTTAAATGTATTTATATATCACCTAAAATATCTTAAAAGGAATGTAATAAATTATAGCTAGCCTCATTTGAGTTATCTCGCTAGCTACATTTAGTTAGCGAAATAACTCAAAGTTATAATAGCTTAAGTTTGGCTAGTCTGCTTGAGCTCCTTAAACATCCAAAAAAACTAAACACGCTCTCTAAAATAACTAAAAACTAAAATAGAGAGCCTGCTAAAGTTACTTTAAGTTGGTACAAAGTTGCAGAGAAAGGTTTATATATACAAGTTCGATTTTTAGTATTGTAATTGTAATGCTACTGTTAAGATTCATCATTCAATCTTTATCTTCGATTCATCTAGAAACTTAAAAACCTATAGCACAGTTCGGAAAATCTTAGGTACAGTAGTTCATTGTGCCTCAATGATGGTGGTTAACTGAAGAATTCGAAACTGCTAAAAGGGTGTAAATCAATATAAAGATATCCAATTACAGTGACCGATGAACAGAAATCAAAGAATTTGGACATCATGCAGATTTGAGCTAGTTTCTTGAATGCAAAGTGATAATGTTAGTCTATAAAAGGAACTACATGCTATCAATACTGATTCAAATAATGTGGAGAAGAAAAGAAACCTCTTACAATGCTTGATATATAAAGGATCCAATGACTTAATCATGCACCTTGTTAATTTTATAAAACCATGTTAGTCCATAAAAGCTGGCCAAACTTCCACTACTTTAACTTCTATTGGGAGTATGAAAATAACCTGGGAATTCCATTCTGGGCTTCCTACTTACTGGGGAGGGTTGAAAGTCTTTTTCTTGATCAAAGCATTAATATAAATTAGACTGAACAAAGGGCAGTCAATTCCAGTTCTTTCTTTTCCATGATTAATATTTTTAGATTGGCCAGAACGGTAGAGGATATATCCTATTCGATCTCGATCATTATTGTAGTTTGGGTTCTAGATGTGGGGGATACTCCTGCTTCTCTTATGCTGAAAATGATTTCTGCATCCCAAGATAGGAATACATGCATATTGCTTTTGACCGTCTTGTTTATTGTTTTGGGGTCTGAAAATGGTGAAGACGTTTCAGAACCAGAAAAATGGGATAACTAGCTAGGTCCTTAGAATTGATGCATCATATCTGTCATTCCAATGGCACATGCAGGCATTCAAGGCTTTACACAGCACAAAAGACCCACTGGAAACTTGAAGATAGTATTATTGGTTAATTTGCAGGCAAAATACATGAATAGTATAAGGGGATTGAGAGTATACCTAGCTAGCTATATTGGCTTATTTCCAGTGGCTTATTTCTGGTTAGAGAATTTTGTGGGATCCATAGTGTTCCATACTAGTATGATCGAAGAGTAGGTAATAGATATTTCATCGATCTTCTGTATAATTATACTGTAGATCCAGGAGCCTTGGTGGTTCACTTAGCTCCTCATGTATTTATACTCTTTTTATTTATATGAAAATTATGTAGTTCCACTGAATATCTATACTTTAAGAAATAGTAGTCTTTATGAACTGGCATGTTCATCTCAATATAGTAACTAGGGTTTCTCTTTGAGACCTCTCGATGACAGCTGTTTTCATTGACAGCGCAGTGCCTGGTCCGCCGTGATTGGTTGCGGTTGTGTCGTTCTCCGACCTTGAAAAGAAGTTGTGGTAGACCTAGGCCTAGTTTGGAAGGGCTGTACTTATTTTAAAATCAGTTGTGTTATGAGAATGAAATTAAGTCGTAGAATGTTTGACAAATTGAGTTTTTAAAAGTGCTGTGAGTACAAAATCAATGTTGGAGTGTGGTGAGTTTGGGCATCATTCCTGGCAGGGCGACCGCACAAGGCACAAACGGATTGGGGGCACACAACCAAGGACTAAAATATCTATAATATCCTCGATATTTCCTCGAAATTTCCGTTTTTTACAAGCACCGATATTAATTTTCATATCTTTCTGATATTTTATATTTAGTTTACTTTTAGTCAAATATACAAATTTTGGTAATTTTTTAGCTTACATATTTTAAAGATGCAAAGTTAAACTTTGGAATGCCGGCAGCCATTGCATCAAGATCAGAGATGTCTCCAAGTGAGTATGTTATAATTTTTTTATATGATTCCACGTAATTAATCTATTTTTGAAACTAAATTAGGTAATTATTTTTTTTATGACAGCCGACTGGTGGGTTATGTATGGGAGTAGTGCCCCAACTGTGAGAACGTTAGCTATCAAAGTATTATCACAAACAGCATCAGCATCTGCGTGTGAGAGAAACTGGAGCACATTCGCATTAATCCATACTAAGCAGAGAAACAGGTTGGGGTATAGTCGTTTGGAAAAATTGGTTTTTTGCTATTACAACATGAGGCTTAAAATTCGAGACAGAGAGGCAGCTTATTCGCATGTGGACCAGAAATATCCATTAGATGTCTTTGATATTGGTACAGAGTTTGATGATGAAGCAATAGATCAACTTTGTGAATGGATAAGGCCACTTCATCTTGATGACGAGGAACGCAATCCATCACCTACAGTTGCTCGTGAAGCACGTGCGGAAGGAATAAATGTAGAAAGAGTAATTCAAGAAGAGGTTATAGGTCCTGATAGAGAATCTATCGATGCATTAATGGGTAGAGCTAACATTCTAATTTCCTCTCGTAGCTCACAAGTTCCTTCCAGGACAAACGAAAACTCTAGCACCAGATCAGGAGGCTCATCAAGCATCAGGGGTGATGATAGTGGAAGCTACGGCGGTGGTGGAGATGATGTTGGAGTTCAAGATTACAATGGGAGCCAACCTGGTCATATGAGCCCATTCACTTGTGAGCCAAACTTCACACATGCAACACAAGATGGTGATCATGGAAGTAGGAGAGCATGTTCTGGTATTGGAGCTATAGGAAAACATTATACATCAAGAGAAAGAGGCCAAGGAAGAATGCCAACGCATGAATATGATTTTTTATCCACTTTTGACTCATCTAGTGTGGGAGGAGGCAATGATGGACCATACACTTATGGCCAAAATCTGACAATGCCTTATTCAACTTATTCCATGCCTTACGGGGTGCAATCAACTGAATCAAGTGATACGTCATGGTCACAGTCTGATGTACAATCTTCCAATGATTATGGTTATGGTCAAGGTCAAGCGCTGCCCAATCCTTACAACTTCCAATACGGAAATCCACAGTCAATCCCTCTTGACCCTTATGGTTGGCATGTAAGTCAATATATGCAAAACTACAAAGGTGAGGTATCATTTAATGACTACTCTTCACAATATACTGAAGACTCTACACAAAGAAACGATGAAGATAGTGAAAATTATGTACCTCCACTACCAGAACAGGCACTTTAGCCGACGAAAAATTTTCGTCGGCCTGTTAAAAAAATTCGTCGGCTAAGACCTTAGCCGACGAGGCTTCGTCGGCTATAGTGTCGTCGGGAAAAGGCCGTCTATGATGACTTTAGCCGACAAAATTTTTTTTTTCGTCGGCTATAGTCCCACTTTAGCCGACGAAAAATATGTCGTCGGCTATAGTCCCAGACTTTAGCCGACGAAATATTCGTCGGCTAAAGTGCGTAATAAATAATAAAAAAATAACTATAGCCGACGAAATATTTTATATTTCGTCGGCTAAACGTTGTAAAAAAATTTTAAAAATAACTATAGCCGACGAAATATAAAATATTTCGTCGGCTAAACCTTATTAAAAAAAATTAAAAATAACTATAGCCGACGAAATATTAGGTTATTCGTCGGCTAAAACTTAAAAAAAAATTAAAAAATAACTATAGCCGACGAAATATTAGGTTATTCGTCGGCTAAACCTTATAAAAAAATTAAAAAAATTAAAAAATAACTATAGCTAGCCGACGAAATATTAGGTTATTCGTCGGCTAAACCTTATAAAAAAAATTTAAAAAAATTTAAAAATACTATAGCCGACGAATCTAGTGTTTGAAACTCGTCGGCTAAAGTTGCTGGGTTTTGAAAAAAAAAACTGCAGAAACTTTCGGCTAAACTTTCGGCCACCCAAATGCAAATGGCGGAGGTTAGTCATGTGAGCCACCAAAACCGGCAACACGCCGGTGAGGTTGTTGTTGTAGAGGTCGAGAACACGGAGGTTAGTGAGGTTGGAGAGCTCCGGCGGGAACGTGCGGTTGAAGACGTTGTTGGAGAGGTTGAGGAGGCGGAGAGCGGAGAGAGCGGAGATCTCAGGCGGGATGGGACCGGAGAGGTTGTTCTCGGCGAGGGTGAGATTGGAGAGGTAGACAAGGAAGGCGATATCGGGGGAGAGATACCCGAAGAGATTCAAGCCGGAAAGGTCGAGGGAGGTCACGTGGTTGTGGGAGTCGCACGTGACTCCGGCCCAAGTGCAGTGGCTGTTGTTGGGTGTCCAGGAGGAGAGGCGGGAGTCGGGGTCGTCGAGGGAGGACTTGAGGGAGAGGAGGGCGCGTGGGGGTGGAGAGTAGACGGTGGGGTGAGGAGAGTAGACGGTGGGGTGAGGAGAGTAGACGGTGGGGTGAGGAGAGAGAGTGGCGGAGGTGGAGGAGGAGAAGGAGGAGGAAGAGGAGGAGGGGCCGCATTATGTCTAGTGTTGGGTTTATTTGAGGTGGTTGTGTGGAGGAGGAGGAGGATATTTAATTACCCTACTCTGCGGCTATATAAAGAACTTTAGCCGACGAAATTCTTTATTTTCGTCGGCTAAACTCTTTGGTTGACCGCCAAAAAATTTTGGTTGAAAATTTTGAAAATTTTTCGACTTTAGCCGACGAGTTTTCATATATTTTCGTCAGCTAAAGTCCTTTGAAAATTTTGGTTGACCGCCAAAAAATTTTGGTTGAAAATTTCGAAAATTTTTCGACTTTAGCCGACGACTTTTCATATATTTTCGTCGGCTAAAGTCCTTTGAAAATTTCGTCGGCCAAAGGTACCAATTTCGTCGGCTAAAACTTGGAAATTCGTCGGCTAAACCTTTGAAATTCGTCGGCTAAAAGTATTTTTATACATTTGCCATGTTGTGATTGTGATGATCAAACTTGAGAAACAGAAATAATATAGCCGACGAAATATTAGGTTATTCGTCGGCTATAGTATGTAATTAAAAAATTAAAAAATAACTATAGCCGACGAATTAGGTTATTCGTCGGCAAAAACCATCTTAGCCGACGACTTTTCATATATTTTCGTCGGCTAAAGTCTATAAATTCACGAAAACACTCATATCTCCCCCTATATTACGTAGTTTGGTCAAATCTTCCACACGAAAAACTCTCACGTAGATGAGACGCAACCACCTATATAAAAATTTTGAAACATTTACCTTCCGATGATAGGGCTCCCCATAAGAAATAATAACGGTAAATAGGGTTGACCGCTACTATCGGCTCCGAGACTTTACCCGATTTACGTGATTTTTGAACCATAGCCGTATTTCACCATTCTGAACACATCTTATTTCACGATATTTTTAATAATTTTGCTTCCTATGTAAAGTTGGTTCACAAAGTTGTATAACCTACTAAACAAGTTATACAACATTAGTAGACACGTTGTGATTCCGATGACTAAAATTCACAAACCAAAATTCGACCGTCAGATATGATCATTATGACGAAATATGTCTATGGTAAAAAATTCAACTGGATCCGACAACGTTAAGGGCTCGATCGAAACAATCAACTCTAATCGAAAATAAGAAAACTGCATTTTGAAGCCCTAAACGGACTCGGATGGACAAAAAAGCCTATACGTCATGGCATAGCGATGAGTTTGACTCGTAGGGCCGTTACGCTTCCAGAAAGGTATCACAATAGTCAATCGGACACCAAAAACCAAATCTGCAGCATAGTGAATAATAAGGGTAAGTCAACTATCGGCACCGAGACTTTACCGGAATACCGTCATTTTTCAATCGTAGACGTATTTCACCATTCTGGTCATATCTTATTTCACGACTTTTTTGCATTTGAAGGTTCTACGTATAATTTTTTTTTCTAGATAAGTTGTTGTCCAAATCTGTAAATATAAGACACTTTAGCCGACGAAATTATATTTTTCGTCGGCTAAACTTTTAAAAAGTTCGTCGGCTAAACTCTTAAAATTTCGTCGGCTAAACTTTTGAAAATTTCGTCGGCTAAACTTTTGAAAATTTCGTCGGCTAAAGTTCACAGACTATAGCCGACGAAATTATATTTTTCGTCGGCTAAACTTTTAAAAATTTTGTCGGCTAAAATCTTAAAAATTTCGTCGGCTAAACTTTTGAAAATTTCGTCGGCTAAACTTTTGAAAATTTCGTCGGCTAAAGTTCACAGACTATAGCCGACGAAAAAAATTATTCAGCCGACGAAATTAATATTTCGTCGGCTAAAGTGGACTTTAGCCGACGAAAATTTTTAATTAGCTGACGAAGGACAATTTCGTCGGCTAAACTCCACTTTAGCCGACGAAAACAAAATTCGTCGGCCTGGTTTTTTTTTTTTCGTCGGCTAAAGCCTTTCTTCTGGTAGTGTCTCATAGGTCTTCTATGTGGCTCTAAACCACTCATGTAATTCCATGTTGTATCAAATGTATATAAGACGTGATGGCCTAGCCTCCCTTTGGGTATCCAGCCATCAAAAAAAATTAGATGTATAAACTTTACAGTAAAAATTTAAGAATTATCATTGGTTCAGCACTTCAGCACGTAGTTATTCACCTTAAATAACTAAAACTCACTATGATTAATTTTTATTCAAGATTTTTTTGTCAATTATAATAGATAATTGAGATAACAAACATCTCTCAAAGTTTCATTTAAAATTTCCATGTTTTTCTACTAATTTCCGTCAATTTTCTCATTTTTTTTTCTGCAATCGATATTTTCTCGAAATTTCCATCGAAATATCCGTTTTTTGGACCGTCGAAATTTCCACGATCGGCGAAATTTTAGTCCTTGCACACAACACATATGAATAGATAGTTATTATAATTAATTAATGCAATAATTAATCATAATTAGTCAACACAACATATATGAGTAAAGTTGATTTAGTTGTTTATAAAATTCTGTGTCCCATCACTAAAAAAGTTTCGGTGTAATAATATACAATAATATTGTATGTTTTTATGGTACAAAAATAATAATGTACAACTTTTCGATACATGAATGGAACAATGTAGTATATAACTATACATTTTATTTATTTATTTCTAGATGGAGTATAGCGACTTAACGTTTTTTGTTATTTTTTCTGAATAAACACGTACAACTGTAACAAACGTACTTCACACGTACGACTTAAGTCTCATTCACCAAAATTTTAATTTTTTTTTTTAATTTTAACTTTCAATAGTTATCTTAGATATAATATTCATTTGTCATATTTCAAAATTTTCCTATTTATTTTGTCCTTATGTATTTCTTAGTGAATAAGCTCTTTAAAACTAACCCTCTAGCGCGCTATTACCCATCCTTCAGGCCAAATTTTCTATAATTTTGGCATTTTGTTATAATCTAACATATACATGCTCTTTAAAAAAAAACATTGTAAATTGTTGATCAATGCAAAACTCATATTGCGTTGCAACCCGAAAGTGATGCATAATGCTTATATTTTATCTAATATAAATTGGCTTGACCAAAAAAAAATCAGCCTCAAATAATTATTACGTTTGGGCACCAAATTTTTTTTTTGGCACTGCGCATTAAAAGTCTCAGGACCGGACTGGGCGTCAATATACCAATTTGTGAATTATGCATGGGAAAGTGAGATTAAATAATAAGCTGCAAGTTCTTGTTTCACCAAACACCTACTATGACTTAAATTAATAAATAAGCAGCATAAGCGCCAAACTGGCCCCTAGTGCAGTCCAGAATCCAGATTATGATCAATCAATTTTCATTTTAGTCATGCACAGTTGATTTATGTTACCTACCGACTACAGTACTTCATGATCGATTGATGTTTGTCTTCTGAGATCATTTTGTTTTTCGTGCTACTCATTGTTGTGCTCCCTTCGTTATCCTTCACAACTATATGGATGTTGCGGTGGTGGTGTTGACGGCAGCTCTTGATTTGATGATGAGCTAGGATTTCCTCCTTGCCTGAGTTGCCTCTTGGTTTTTGATACGCTGAGTAGCCTCTTTTTATATATTGATTTCAGGCTGCTAAGTCTCTAAGCATCTGTAGTGATCGATAGTCCCTTTGCGGCTTTGCGTAGTGTGGTTTTTGGAAACATGATTAAACTAGGGTTAGTTCTTGAGTTGTCTCCGAAGTCTCTCTATTATTGTCATGTTATTGATTATTTAGAGCTTTTTCTCATGGTTATGTTACATTAATTTACTTTAAAGTTTTTCTAAGAAAAAAATCTCTGTCTCTTTGATGCTATTGTCAGTATTCGTGGCAGTCCAGCTGCGCCTTGGCGTTGGCCATGACATTTGCTCTATCCGAAGCACAATGTGTGCGGGCAGACGGGTGGATTGGTAAGGGGGCGTGCCTTCCATTCAAAAGTTTACATCGGAGGGGCTCTTCCTCCTTTCTCTCTCTCCCGTGTACAGTGGGGTTGTGTCGTGGTTGCAGGCGAGGATCTTCAAGGGGTGGAAATCGGCCCAAATGGAGCGGGCTTTTTTGGTGGGGGTCGAAGGCCAGCGGGCCAAGCTCGAGATCATAGGGTTCTTTTGTTAGCTAGGGCAAGCGACATATAGAGAGCGTCACACATCTTTTCAATCAATAATAAAAACAAAAAATTGGGTTAAGGCTTCAATGTCAAATCTGTGGGGGAGCTTGATGGTCCTCCCTATATACAAGTTCCGGCGATTTTCATGTTCCTTCGGTTTGGAAGACTACTACAGGCGCTGATACTTCCTTGGTGAATTGGATCTGGGGTCTCTTTGGACCGCCAAAGGTTGTGGCATATGATGGTGGCTGAAGGTATGCGATTCAACCCTTGTCTAAAGGGGTTAGCTGTTGCTTTCTGTTTGCTATTAAGGTGAGACCGAGGCGGTGGTGTGGGACGGCGACGAAGATTTTGTTGCCGACCTTGAATAGAAACCTGAGAGATCCCTTTCTGCTCCCTCACGTCGTCACTCTGTGGATGCCGGAGCGATCTTAGGAGGGAAGAATTACAATGGAACGGCAGCGACGACGTCAGTTTGTGGGAGTGGTGCCGGCGGCGCTGGAGGCTCGTTGATGTCTGCTAGGGTTCCTTTCAGGGCGGGTTTGGGCAGTTTGTTTACTTTTTAATTTTATATCTCTTTTGGGTTTCTGTCTCGCAAAGAAAAAAGAGACATGGTGGTCATTTAATTAAGACTTATATTTTATTAGTCGGGTTTTTTTTTTTTCGGTTTCATACAAGAAGGGGGTATACTAAAAAATCATTAGTATAGTTTGCTATTTTTAATTGGATTTGTAATAATTTTTACAGAACAGTTCTTTATGTCGTCTCACATTGTTTTTGTAGTTAGATTTATAACTTATCAACATATCATAGCTCACTGATTAGATTATGTTTAGTTGTCTATTCGGTTTGAATAAACCACCGAAGGATGAAATCATACTTTTCATTTATAAGAATTGATCGAATCCGTCAAGTTTCCGAAAGAACATTGATTATGGCCACGAAATGCATGAGAATATGATACTCATGAGTGACATGTTAATTCCTACTCACCGAAATTGTCAAGACTTCCTACGCCCAGAAGTTAATTCCTTGATGCGTGTAAAATGTTCCAACATAATGCCGGCTACTTTCACCCTCTTATATAAAGAACTTGTTGATTCCATCCAACTACCCTCATCTCCTCTCTTCCCCACACTTGTCCCGTTTCTGAAGAAACAAGCAACTCTTCTGAGATTCTTCTGGGTCCAAACCAGTCCAAGAAACCAACTTTATCCGACACCATTGCCCGTCACGAAGCTCTTTTATTTCTCAAAGAAGCCTCTCCTGACTCGTCCCCCTATTTCCCCGTCTCTGCAGAAAGCAATCACGACAATATGATGCTCAAAACCACACCAAGGAAGGAACCAAAGTGAGTTCTTCTGAAACCCTGTTGTTTATTGTTTCAAGTTTCTGACTTTAGATTTGCTTATGCCCAGAAAACGTTGCATTATATTAATGATGATGATGATTGATAAGAAAGACGGTGTTGGATAAAATGTCTGATTAGTTTCTGCAGAAAAAAGATAGAAAAAGATACAAGAAACATGCCAAAGACCCTTTTTATTAGAAAAACAAGGCAATTAACAATCTTCAGTCACATCCAACTAGGAGTGGGAGCTGAAGAATCAGAACCCATATATGCTCCTTTTTTCCAACACTTGCATTTATCACTCTCATATTTTAGTCTTATCGCAAATTGTAGATATTATAGCCTAATCAATCCAAAACGTGAAAAGTAATTAATTAAACCAGTTGACAATTCTCCATTGATCGATTCTCAGTTGTTGCGCTTTGTGTGTCTCTCACTTAACGGTGGTGGCCATTGACATGGCTCTTGACATTGAATCCATCCTCATTGGGCTTCCTAGTGAGAGCAAGGTGCACGCCCGGGTCGTGGTGAGTGCAGGAACTGTTGTAGATAATGGAGTTGTTGATACCTTGTACATTGCTATTTGTGAATGAACTCAGAGGCAGTTGTGATGAGTTCCCCACCTTGAGTCCTCTGCGGTGACTTTTGTCCTTCATTTTTGGCTTGTCTTCATCGCCACTGCTGCTGCTGCTGCTGCTGGAGGTTTTATCAGAATGATGACTCCCAGCTGTCTGCACCGACATACCATTGTTGCCTTTCTTGTAAAGATAATGTGAGTGCTCACCACGTTGCTCATGATTTTTATTTGGGGATCGAATGAGTTCCATGTATGCCCCTTTGTTTTCACCTGCAAGAGTTATAACCTTTATGCCTAGAGCCACCTCAGAATCAGATGATAACTTCTTCCGGTTGATTTTCTCTTCATGTTTTGCATGGTGCCCATGATTGTTAGGCTTTTGGGACTCATGATTGAAGTCATGATCCTGCTTTGAGCTGCCAGTACTGAACCAGGAATTCGGTTTTTGATCAATGGTCTTTTGGACCAGCACTGTCTTCTGCTCAGCCTCTAATGGAATCCTATGATCAGTTTGATCTGCAGTGCTGGACCTCAACTGAGATGGTGGCAGGTTGAGAGGAGAGGGTGGCGGGGCAATAGGTTTGAGCCTGTTAGGTGACTGAGGAGGGGTATCATTCACCGGCTTAGTGGTTCTGGGAGATGGATTGTAATTGGGACTAGGCTCCTGAACAGAACTGGCTGATGAAATGGTTGTGCTTCTGGGTTTAGGAGGAGAATAAGTTTGTGGGGGCGCTAAATTTGCAATGGCTGTGGATTTTGGTGGAGAAGTCTGTGGTGGTGGTACTGCTCTGGAGGCTGGAGAGTTGGGTAGTGAAGTAGTGATCCTGTTTCTAGGAGATGGCATCCCTGATGTAGAGGATGGGGTTACCTTGTTTCCAGGAGATGGTGGTACTGAAGATGAAGAGGAAGATGTGATGGCGATTGAAGTTGCAGGAGGGGATGCTGCTGAGGGAGCAGAGTAAATGCCACGAGCTGGCGACGATGGAACAGACGCAGTAGTACTAGTCACAGCAAGAGGTGGTAGTGGTGCTGAAGCAACGGCAACTGGTGGGGGTGACACAGCAGCAGCAGGTGGTGGGGGAGTTGGGGCTGCTGGTCGTGGTGGAGTTGGAGTTGGAGCTGGTGCTGGTGGTGGAGTTGGAGCTCGGGCTGGTGGTGGTGGTGGAGTGGGTTCAGCAGGTGGAGGAGGAGCTAGCGGCCTCAATGTAGGTCGAACCAGTGGTGCAGGAGCAGGGGCTGGTGCAGGAGTGGGGGTTGGGGCATTCCCTGCTGGACGCACCATGGAGCTTAGTCGAAACCAAGGACGAGCTGGTTGTGATGCCATGGTTATTAATCACAAGGAGTTGTTAGAGTTAGAGAGTCTATCCTAGAATTAATGAAGAAACATAGGAACTGGACACAATGAGAAATGTCTGTGCTGTTATTTATAGGTATCAGAAGTTTGAGGGCAGGAACTTTAGTTTGGGATAAAAATTGTCAAGGGGCTCAATTTTATGGAGAAAAACATGCAAAACTCACTAAGAGATGAAAGACAGAAAAAAATAAGAAAGGCATCAGATGCAGCAAAGCACCTAATTTTCTGGTCTTTTGTGATGGGAAAAATACACCATCAATTCACGATGCAAGATTGGTATCCAGTAGTGTAATTTAGAAGAGTTATATGCTCTCTACGATGGGGTGACCTCCCCTTGTTTGTCATTGGGGATTCTCTGCATCATAAACAAACTTCAACAATGATAGCTCCATGCATTGATGAACCTTTTCGCTTTATAGAGAACCCATTGCCTCATTACTTTTGAATTTGTTTTCTTTAGAATTTGACAGCTAATTTACAACATTTTATTGTACCATTGATTTCTGAAATGTTTTCTCTGATATTAGGGATTTCAGTTTACTCCAGTCTGGGAAGAACAACATTCTGTCTGTGTGTGAATCTTATTTGTCAACCCACTGGGAGAGTTCAATTCTTGCAAGTTTAACCCAATTTCTGTAGCACTCTGAGTATCCGTGAAGTTATGTTTCTATTAGAACAATTTAACATGAAAATCAGAAAACTTTTTTTAAAGAAAAGCTAGATTTGATAGATGATTCACGTTCTGTAGGTTTGCCAACATCTTGCAGCTTGTCACATCGTATTGTCATATTCATATATTTCTCCTGATGCAGCTTGTCTGTCATTCGAGCCGCAATTTTTTCTTCTTCTTCTTTCTAATGCATGAATAAGCATCAATTCTTAGAATTTTAACTGTCCTAATGGCTGCTAGCTCTCTCAGGAAGGACACGGCACATTTCTAGATTGTTAGTATTGCTTCTGATGAGAATGGGCTGGCTAGCTGTAATGCATATATGCGTATGATCCATCTGCTGCTTTCTTTAATTAATGAACGGTTAACAGTAAAAGATCTTTGTTATGCTTAACGATCACAAAAACTTGCTATATATGTTAGGGTCACTGTGATAGGATTCTTGAGATCTTCTGATGATTTTGGTACCACTAATATCTGTCTTCCTCTTGACTTTGCTTGCTGCGGCTTGAGATGCTTCTACCACTTTAATCTTTGCCTGTCTGCATCCCCTTTAAGCTTCATCTAGTTTGATCAAGAGCCTTGTTATCTTCGCATACAGTGTCACTTAGTTGCAATGGAGTGCAGGGCAGCTGAAGGAAAGACGGGTAAACATAAATCATTGTTCAAAATGTTGAACGACTCCCAGTGACCCATTTGAGAAAGTTGAAGTGTGGGTCATTAGAATATCTATCTTTTCTTGTTTCTCGTTAGTTTATGAAGGGTTCCTAGTAGAGAAAGATGCAGGTACTTTTAAAGACAGCCACCCTTTTTTCATGCCTTCTGTTTAATGAAACTCCATGAAGTAAAGCACATATGCAAGCTTACTGACCACATTTCCAGAGCTTAATGTATCTAGAATCCTGGTTTTCCACCCTGGTGAAGGCCTCGTACAAGTGCAAGGATCGAAGTCCCCTTAGCTCCAGGGTTTCAGATTGTTATCTTAAGACTGCTTACCTTATATCCTGCTACCAAAGAAATAGGCTTCCTTTATGCAATCAAACCTGTAGAATTCATAGCATGGCATCAGGGGTATGTGGATCCTAGGTCAAACTTTGGCTATGCGTCTTTCATTCGAATTCTGATGTCGCATTGTGATGGAAGTTGAAGATGAAGTAATTTAGGTCGATGACCCATGTTCAGAACTTTCAGAATCATCCTAGAAGTTGATATACAAAACTTGTAGTGTTATATTGGGGTTAAATTTGACCTCCAAATTCTTCATCTAAACACACAAGTGTATATATTTACATTTTTACTTTGGGAATAAATCCTTCACTGCTGTTCTTACACAAAGATTCGGGCGATTTCTCATGTCATTCTCTTGTGAGATTCAGCTGAAAGAAGAAGTGCGTAAACGGAGGCAATGCTAAGGAACTGTGAACATCAGTGCATAAAGTGCAGAATATATACGTTACAGAGTTGCAAGGCAAAGAGCAACATTTCAGTGCTTCTAATGGTGTTAATTAGATGTTGTGGAGGGAGATATTAGTAATCAATAATTACCTCTGCTGTCAAGCATATATAGATTGATATATTAAACCTAAGAAAAAAAAAAATTAGTATGTATATCATGGTTCTGTACAGCATACAGTAATGCCTTATAACATATACAAAAAATTTAACTGGAGCAGATACAGGATCCGATGCTTCAAACAAACTCTTTACATCTACATCAAACACAAAAAGAACATCTCTGGTGCAAGGCTATGAAGGTTTGAAACTGCAGATGCTACTTGAACTCGAATACATCAGAGGCAAAGTGACTAACCTCGGAATGTCTGCACTTCAAGGCCATTTAGTGAATTCAAACACTTTCCAAACTATGTCAAGTCCTGTAGGTATCTGCCATATAAAAAGGAGAAGGTTTATCGCGTTGAGTGCAATGTGAAGGCTTCTAGCTGTCTCATTCCCCTTTTGCATTGCAGGTACAAGTGCAGCTGCTGCTGCCCATAGCACCGTGATACCTGCAGACAAGAAGAAACATCAAATGAATTCCATCAAGTCTTTTTCTACTTGGGTATGGCACACATTATTAATAGTTCCTTGGTATGTTATGTTGCTCTGGTTTGCTTCGGCATACGCAAAACTCATGTTTTACCTGCTCCTGCAAACAAATGGGGACCTGGAAATAGCTTTCCGGTCCTTAACCATGTGTTAACTCCTCCACCAATTGCCTCAAAAACTCCGAAAGCGAGCAGTAATGAACCAGCATTGAAGTGTCTATCCCGGTAACCCCCTTTCACCAACTCCTTCCTTTCCTGATATGCAAATTTCAATACATCAGACCCTCCCATCAAGTAAAACATTTCTACAGAACAAACCACCATTTTCGTGTGGCAGCAATAAGCAAGCACAACCCAAAATTAACTACTGTGGCCAATACTTCCATCCCATTACTTTGAGATTTCCTAATGATCAACACTTCCATAACATTTACGTTCTAGACAGCTTAGAAGCGTTACTAGTCTTCGGCACATCAATGTATCGATACATATATTTCGTATAGTAGTACACTACTAACAAGTAGTAACAAGAGATAGATCAACGAGAATTTTAACAATCGAAACATGTAGAACAGTTAGGAATATATGTCAGCCTACCTCACTGAGTTGCTTAATTTGAAGGGAAACAGGAGACGGTGGTGCTTCAACTGGAGTCCCATCTGGTGTGACAGGTGCAGGCTTCTCTTGCTTCTTGAGCTCATTAATCTCATCCTGGATTGTCCTGACCCGCCTCCATTGCCAACCCAAGTACCCGGCCCACAATGTGTAAACGAACAACCCGCCCATCACAACTGGGTGTATCAGAGCAAACGTCCTTCCCTCCAAAATCCCAAACTCCCCACCAACAGCAAATGCATCCTGTTTTACATTGGAAAAACAAAACAGAAATCAACAAGGTTTTTACATGGAAGCAGAAATGCGAGAGTGAAATGACGGAAGTGCACTTGCCTTGGGGTCCAAGAAAAATGGCAATGTGAGAGCAGTGAGGGGAAGAGAAGCTGACTTGAGACTGTGGAGGGTGGTGGTGATTAGTTTCTGTGGGGGAGGAGTTGGGTCCTGCTTTGGAATATTGGGTTTCGATGAGGAGGGATGAACTTGCAACTTTGAGATACAATAATTGGGTTTGTGGGGAAGGAGAACAGGGAGCTTGAGGAAGCTGAGCGTGGCTGCCATGCTCTTTGTCTGCTTCAAAGCTTGTGTTTGGGCAGAGAGAGAGAGGTTTAGAGGGTTTGAGAAGTTGTGAAGAAGATAAGAGGTAGAGATTAGGAGATGGGATTGTGTCCATTTGGCTCGCTTTGCTTTGATCTTCATGTAAAATGGGACCCTTCTTCAATCGAGTCTTTCCCTTTTATTGAAGGACTGTGTGTTTGATCCACAGCCTCAGGAAAGTAGCTAGGACGGCCAATAATGCCATGGGGCATGGGACGTGGACTTTCTTGGGCAAAATGGCATCACTTACAGTTATATACAGTAACTACACCTAAGAACCAAAAACTTCTTGCTTATAGTAAAGGCTAAAAACTAGAAGCTCACTCGGTGCGATGTTGCGGGGATTGTTTGGTTTTATTATAAGTCGCCTGAGCTACTAGTCGAGTGAGCTTCTAGTGTTTAGTAGTTCACTCGATTAGTAACTCACTCGCACGATACGTTCGATGCATTATTTATTTTTTGTTCTTTGACGAAGTGAAAAATACTTCTTTTTATAAGAGGCAAGGGGTTCTGAGGTGCAGCCTCAAAAGATCGAAAGAATAGTGGCAAAAGGCTAAAATAAATTCCTAGCGTTCCTCTAGTCGGCAGCAAGATCTTATATAATATTTTCCAAAGAATATTTTTTTGGTACGAGATTCTACTTCTAACAAGTGCATCTGTGGACAGTGGCAATGACCAAAGAAAGACGTATTCGAGTTCATATAGAACTTCTTACGTGGTTTTGATCATTTTTAGCAATAATTGCTTAATTGGTTCAGTATTTGTTTATGCCATAGAAAATTCTAGATTTTGTGTATTTACGAGTTTGGACCACGTGTAATTTGGAATGCCACAATTTGTGTACAAGAAAAACAAAGGGAGTGTCATTTCCGGCCAGAAAGAAACAGATGGTTCTGAACTTCTGATCATGACTTGAAGCAAGAGACATAACCAGATCCAGTTCCAAGTCCTCAAACCACATATCTGTGCTGTCCTATGAATATATAGCCAAAGCTCATATATATTTTGAGGCTCCAATGCCATGATCCAATACTACCCATCAAAAATTCCATGTTCCTCATTTTATACAGTATACTCGTAACTGTTCTCTTGTTGCTAGCTAGTTAGTTATGACTAAATAGCAACCTAGCTAGCTTAGCTCAATTGAAAGAACTGATTTGTTCCATGCTTGTTCCTCTTTTGTTGTCTTTGTCCCTAAAACAAATCGGTAGATAGATATTATTAGGTAAAAAGACGGTGTGATTTTATAGTGGGAACTTTTACTTTCAAGTTTAAAAGTGAAATTGTTTCTTACATGATGAACTAATATTGCGTAACTTCATGCTACCTCCTCATAAGCACAAATAAGAATACGCCAAGTTCATAGCCACTGATTATTTTTCTCAATGAGTGTGTCCTTAACTAACTAGATTATGAAGTAGCTAGCTAGCTAGTATTAGTTTTCTAAAGCAAGTCTGTGAAAGATATAGTTTGAAAAATCCACGACCACGTAGCAGCTGGAGTCTAACTTTGCTGACTATATCTCCATTCTTAATAACATTGTGATCAAAAGGGTTGTTGTCTTGTTGATCATCTCTTCCTCCTAGAAGATGTCGAGCAGGTGGGATTGATGACAAGAGGGAGTTTGTCGTTGCAAGAGCATATTAATTTCAACTTATTTAGTTTAATGCAAACGTCTTTTTATGATTTTATCCAAATATGCATTATAAAATTCTCGTAAATCATTTAATTATCGAATTGTAAATTTATGTTGTGCATCATGATTTTACTGGAACCTAATATTTTGATCGGGATGTGAGCAGTTGGGAAATCTAACTATGATCTTCATTTCGATCATGCATTTCAAACGCTGCAACGTAAAAAACAGTATTGCATCATCTCCTCCAAGATACAAGAGGACAATACGGGCAAAAAGGGAAAGATTCTCATGATTAAGAATTTGGCTATGTACATACGTGCTGAAATAGCAATATGCATAACGTGTGACAACATAAGAGCTAGTTTGAGAGAATAAACTCTCTCATCTTATGCAGAAACTAAATCCAGTTAGGTTAGTTGCCCATATGGAAGTTGCTATATACATGTGGTTGAACTACACGTCTCCAACACAAAATCGTTGTTGTTTTTTTTTTTAGCACCAACAATTGAAACAAAAAATAAAAAAAATACCCAATTCAAAACGAAAGTCATGATCACCAAACGAACACCCCAAGAAAAATCGAAACAAAAAACTGGGTCCAAAGAATTAAACAACTTTCCAAAGCAGAAGCTGTCGAGAAAAAGAAGAGAAAAAAACATTAGTGTGTTGAAAGTAAATCTAAACACGAAGTTGACATTACATGTTTCATGTCTTTCTACAAATTGGAATATATGCCGTAAGCATGAAGAAGTTTTTAGCAAAAAGTTGCCCTAAATATTTATATGAACAATAAGTCTCAATCGATGGAAGGAATTGAAAGAGAGAGCCACTTAAGCCAGAAACAAATTAAGAATCCGATTAATCTCCGCCCCCGTGTATAACCCGCGTCTAATAAGTTAAAGAAAAACCAAAAGCAAACACTTATTTAGTCAAGTTTCCCTAAAAGCAAATGATTAAAGTATCATAATCAAAAGGGTTTTCATTTGGTTCCCCTTGTGGCCCGGTTGTTAAGAGACTTTTTGTCATGTTTCAATTTTTCAAGAGATCAATTATAGAGTTCTACTTGCACGGATTTTTTTTTTAAGAGAGAAATAAATACTTTATTAATTAAGAGACAAACACAAATTACAAACCTGTAATTGCAAGGTTGGAAAAACTAAAAATGAAGAGTACAGTCTTCAATTCGATCAAAATAGAAAAAGTGAAAGGAAATCACAAATTCACTAAACTATGGACCAAATGTCATACATCCAAAAACATAATTACAACAATACTAACAAATTTACCACACACACCACCCATGCACACTAACATTGTCGTCGGTCATTGTTGCCTGCAGCTGTGAGTAAGTGTGAAGTGTTAAATCGGAGCACGGACGTTAATCTAGTGTAGTTCTCAACTTTTAGGGACTTTGTGTTATGCATTTTTTTTAATTTATCGGAATCATTCATTCTATTTTTAAGCATATCATACTTCCAAAACTATAAAAATCATAATTAAACACATCGGCCACTTACATATGTTTACTTACTTTGAATGAAGAAACTCATGTATCGGAGTTCATTAAAGAGAAATTGAACTTCAATTCCCCTTCACTTTTGAACTCCGAAATGTTTAAGGTGAGATTATATTCATTTTCATTCGAACGGTGGGATTCATTTTCATTCTAAGATATAATAGAGTTAACGTATTCCATGAGATACCAACAATAATGATATGTAGTTTTGAACTACAAAGCAGTTAATTTGCTTAATTAAAATTAAGCTTAACCTAGTCAAACAAAGTGAGCAGTTTAGTCCAGTTGTTATTGGTAAATTGATCAACTTTTTTCCTCATGAAAATTTCAACACCGTGTTTTATCTCTACCTCCTGAGTACACCCAAAAGAAAAGAAAAGATCTACAGGTTTGATTTCATCAACTTTTGATTGCTCTTTCCAGAATAGTTGATCGAGTTTGGGGCCAGAAAAATCGAGACAAAATCACGCACATATATACCTAGCTACATATATAGTATATACACGTTATTAACACGCATATAATATGTTTCGATTTGGTTTAACCAACTTGGATTATGAAAAATGATACACTGATTTATAATACATATTACATCATCAAACACATTGGTCTGGGCGAACATATGATTGGCTTCTGGAACAGTTTCAAGTGCTCACGCTTTGCATAATTTACTTGAAAAGGTTTCGATCGAAAACATATATATGATATGTTTATTTATATATGATCAAGAGTTGTGCAGATTATAAGAGAGAGCTGATCTGGGTGGATTTGTTTGAGATTTTGAATTGAATATATGAAAACTGGACTACGTGGACGTAAGAGTTTCAAAACTATTGAAATTTGATTTGTGCAATATCAAAACTTGTGCAGGGCCAACTGGGAATGAAGCTAAGTCTGGTAAAAGCTAGCTAGGGCAAAAGGATGTTATAAAATATAAGGTTTTTCTGTTTGGTAGTTGGTAAGTCACAGACTCGATCGCTTCAAGTTGGGAGAGTTGGGTGACATAAACCCCATCCTAATTAGATGATGGGGTTTGGTTGGATATTATAAGGAAAAGCATATACGACTATACTAATGAGCATACATATGGCATCAACTAGAGGAGTCTCCAACTAGAGCAAGTAAATCTAGAGAAATGGTGTTTTTTATTTATTTTTTATAGAAAAAAAAATACAAGAAGACCGTGCATCACCAACCACGAGTTAATTCTGACTGGTCAAATTTTAGAGCAAAAACAGTTTTCGCTCAAAGTAGCAGAGTACAACAATATTTTAATTACATTTTTATTGAGATTGACCGTGTTTGTTTCCAGATATATGCATGCTTGAAGCTTGAATGATTTTCTTTTTCTTGTGGAAGTTGCCAACTCTTCTCTCGGATATGCCAGTGTAAAATTTAAATTTCATACTTTATAAGTTTTAGATATTTAGGATTCAATACATGGTGTCAGATGGAGAGTGAGATTCTTGACACTAAGATTCAATGCAAATTTCATGCTTTATAAGTTTTGGATATTTAGGATTCAATACATGGTGTCAAATGGAGAGTGAGATTGTTGACACTAAGATTCAATGCACGGTGCCAAATGGAGAGTAAGTTCTTCATATATCTTTTATAGAAAAAGGAAATACAAGAAGACCGCGCATCACCAATCACGAGTTAATTCTAGCTGGTCAAATTCTAAAGCAGAAACGGTTTTCGTTCAAAGTAACAGAGTACAACATATTTTAATTACATTTTTACAACTTTGGTTAATGATTGAGATTGACTAAGTTTGTTTCCAAATATATATGCATGTTTGAAGCTTGAATGATTGTCTTTTTCTTGTGGAAGTTGCCGACTCTTCTCTTGGATTTGCTAGTGTAAAATTCAAATTTCATGTTGTATAAGTTTTAGATTCAAACATACTCTAACTTCTTTTTAGTTTGTATCACCACTACCTATTGACCATTATCGGTTGTGATTGGCATGAAACTTAATGAAGTAATTCTAATTTTCTCAACAACAACAAAAAAGTCACAACTACCTATTAGGAGGCAATCGTCTCCTCTCTACAAGCAAAACCACCCGAGTCTTTGCTATGCTCAGTCACCCAAAATATTAAAGTAAATCATCTATTTCCTACAGTATGCTACCCATTGATCGTCCCATGATGTCACCTTTAATTTAGTGTAAACTAGAGCATAAAAATGCATTAATTTTTGGCAAAATGCGGTCCGCTTGGAGAAGCATATTTTCTATTTTGTTGAAAGGGAATATATATATATATATATATATATATATATATATATATATTTTGGATAAATGGAGAAGCATATTTTACTGATATTAGCAGTGTGTGCAAGAATATAAACACTTAGAGAAGAAAAGTGAAAAAACAAAGCAAAGACCACTCCAAGTTTTCAAACCAGAATTCTTGAATTATCATATATATGTTATAAATATTATAATCTATGTGGTTATCTAGATAATTACTCATTAATTATGTACTCTGATGTAAACCTTACCTCTATATAAAGAGGCTAATGAGAATGAATGAGTAGACTTATGCCTCTTCCCAACTATTCTCTATGTGTCTTCTCTTATTCTTTTCTTCACTTTACAACACGTTATCAGCACGACTCTACCTTTGAGTTGATAACGACTAAACCCTAGATTATTAAAACTGATTTTTCCGTTCACCCTTTACATCATCGTATTTCAATTTGTTTTATTTATCTTCTTATACTCTATGATGATCCACGAGTCATATGGGGTGACATTGTTGCTTGGCCGTAACTCTCGATCTATGAGTCTTAATTTTCGGCGAAACTTTTATTTTGTTTTAGTCCATGTTAGTCGATCTATACTTTGATCCATTAGCACGGTAATTATTTGCCGATTTCATTGTGTTAATTTTAGTTTGATTTCAATATTGTGAATTTGTGATCGAGTGGGTGTCTTCGATTTGTTAAATTACTTTGATTGGATTGTTGGTATTGAATGTAATTACATGATTACTATCGGCCTCTACTTTCAGATCTGGTTTGATCCTTTTGGCTTATCCATATTTTTGTTTTACATTGAATTGTTTTTGTATCTTGGTTTTGTTTCCGTAAAAAGATTCTACATCAATCTTTTCATATGGCTCTAATCATGTTTTCATGTATGTATATATCCTATTAATATTTGCCTATTTGATCAACTTAGTTTTAATATGTTATTTGACAATGTAGTCCAGCTTTATGAATTGAGAATCAACTCAGTTAACTTATGTTACCTTACATCTAGACTTGAAGTCTATTGATTAAAATGTGAAGGGCCTGAAGTTCCTCGATAACAATATACTCAAAGTTTTGACATGATCGAAGTTTCTTAATCGAAATGGAGGGCCTGAAGTTCCTCGAGAAGATTATAATAAATATAATTAGTTATGACATGAAGTTTCTCAAATCTTATGTAATTAACGAGGGTCTTTGAACTTCTCCAAAGTCGTATAAAGATCAAAATGACATCCTATGATCCCTAATTATATGAAAACCTGAAGTTCCCCACCTATTTTGTATGATGTTTCTTGCATGTGTAACTAGATGAGATCGAGAATCACAATTATCATATTTGATAAAGTTAACAAGACCTGAAGATCTGTGTATTTTATTTATACATGACACCAGAAGTTTCCTATGTACAATTTACTTACTTTTGTTCATTACAATTTCTTATTTTGTTATGCACTTTCTTTTTAGTACAATCTTTTAAATTTTATTATTATTCATTCGGCCCAACAATCCTACATCTCGATCATATGAATTTCGAGTCTAATATTTTTAGACCAGAAGTTTCAAAATATTACATCATAGAACCCAAAGTTTTAATAGTAAATATTCGAACCTGAAGTTTCGATTACACATATGATTGATGACTCCAGAAGAGCATATAGAATGCTAAATTTATCCAATAACTTGTGGTATATAATTATATCATGAACCAGAAGTTCATTGAACCAAATACATTATTTGGCATGGCAAGTTTATTTGGCATAATAAGTTATGTCATATTTTACTTATAGTGTTGCCCGTAATCAATAACAAGTTTTGATTATAGTGTTGCCTGGAATCAATAACAAGTTTTGATGACAACTGGCCCTACTCATAGCCGATCGTTTATCTGACACTTTCATGAGACAATCCTCCTATCATGAGGGGGAGAGAGATTGTTCCTGAAGAACGATGTAGAGTGGTGTGAGTTGTTTATCCACATTTTCATTTTCATTTTGAGAAATGTCTCAATTAGTGATTGATAAAAGATCTTGACAAATGTATATGCTAAAAGCATAGACGTCAACTTGGATTTAAGTCTATGAGATCATTCATATTAACTCAAATATTCTATACCCCATTTGATTTGTGGGATGCACATGTATCCAAGTGACATGGTTCTCCTGAAGAGAATGTCATGATACAATATTAGAGTTTCAAATACGGCTACACATACAAATGTTATAGGTACACCATTTGAGAATGATATATGGGTTGATATTAACGAATATAATATTTTTGACCTCATATTTGGTTTAGGTTCGCCAGCAACCAATGAACATCTCACTCGAAAGAAAGTGATAGAGTTTTAAACGCATATTTGTGGATGGTCATAACATTACAGTCTTCCCACCGTTAGGGGGAGAATAAGACTATTGTCATTTGAATAACGACATGAATTTAAGTGGAATGTATCTACCAGGTCTAAAGTTTTAAGTTCTTGAAAAAAGAAGATTATACAGGTCCTCTAATGGTCTACATGATATTACAAATAAAAGATCCACATTCGTTAGATAATATTTGTCCTACAAGTAACAATATTTGTCTCAAAAGTGGCATGGGTACCCAAATATCAAAAATGCATGCATATAAAAATGTGTGAGATCTATGAATGATGATCATCTATGACAATTTATAAATGGTAGCTACCAAAGACCATTAAGAACTGTATTAATCGATGATATGCCACGTTTCATTATGCATGTCGACAAAGCATATTATTGACCAAATTGAAAAGAGACAATTCCAATGAAACTAAATATATGAAACGTGATGAGATTCTTTGACCTTATTTAACCCTATAGATACAAAAAGGTATTTACCACAATGAAAGTAAATCATTATGATTTTGTCTACAAAAAATATGAGATTATGAATCTGCCCTTATACAAATGATACTTTTCTATAAGTACAGTGTTACATGTTACTGTTACATGGACGAGAGACTTATGTCACGTTGTCATCGTATACTACGAGAGCCTTTAAAGACACATTGATAAACCAAATTCCCAGAAGTGAAGTGTCGTTATTAGCGTATTACTAGTTAAATCCTCAAATGATTCAAATTCATGAATGATTCTAATGTAATTCGATCCATGAATACTTGAGAGAGTTTAAAGCTAATTCATGGAATCAAATAGTCTAAAGTTAACTCATATATACTCATTCTGTTATAGCTAACGTGATCGAAATTGCCTCAATGAGTATTATGATCAGACTACACAATCGAATTTGAATTATGATAATTATGTTGCTACATATTCTAATTGTTGGGAAGTTATGAATTACTCAGAGCTCTTGTAGAGTTCATATAAGACGTAACATACATAAAGATATTGATGTGTATGGCTGGATACGACATGGTGATATTTCAATGCTTTAATGTCAATTAGCTCATGTTGATTAGCTATTACTTAGTGTATGAATTAGGTCATATGATTTAATGAGGTGAGACCTATTTATAATCGTCTAGCTCTGTTGTTATTATTTTAACTTTGCAGGTTTGAAATTTCACGATGAGTTCCTATATGCAAAGCACACATGGTCTCACTTTAATGATGGACAAATCAAACCGTTATTTATGGCGCATAAAGCTTGCAATGTTCAGAAAGAGATTCTCATTAGGGGGAGCATCCAGAAAGATGTTACCTAAGACATATGCGCGTTGTACTCTTTTTCTCCTTCAATCAGGGTTATTTTTCTCCCACTGAGTTTTTCTTACCTGACAAGGTTTTCAACAAGACAACATGATGCGCGTCTAATTTTATCATTCATTGGTGGATATCCAATGAGGAGTGTTATAAATATTATAATCTATGTGGTTTTTCACGTAATTACTCATTAGTTATGTACTCTGATGTAAACCCTACATCTATTTAAAGAGGCCAATGTGAATGAATAAGTAGACTTATGTCTCTTCCTAATTATTGTATTTGTGTCTTATCTTCTTCTTTTCTTTACTTTACAACAATATACCATATATACCATATATACCATATAGAGCTGATAAATCAATAAATCAATTCTCTTTTGTAGGAATAGTATCACAAGATCAGCTGTAACTGGTCATTCTGGTACACCAAACACTGTATAGGATCACAAGTCACCAAATCAGATCCCAAATATCTAATTCTTTCATATTACCCTTAGTTCGATAACTGAATAATTTGTGGGTTGAGAAAAAAAATAGAAGAATGAAGCTACTAAATAACATTATTTCCTTATTGGCACTGCTTCATAGTAGAGAGAGCCACACCCACATACTTATTTATTTTTAAATAAATAAAAAAAGTCTCCAATTAAAGCTAATAAAGAAAGGCCCATAGAAAATACATCACTGCTGCTGGGCTGGATAGCAGCCAGAAATGACACAGAAAATAATATTAAGAAAATGAGAAAAAATTAAAGTGAAAATTTTTAAAAATATCAAAAAAGGATAAAATTTTCATAAAACACAGCCTTTAGTTTAGCCTTTACTTTAGGTTCTTCTTTTGTAGTCCTCCTCCATGTAATTAGCTTGCTTATAAACCTTTCTCACTTCCCCACTCCATTTTGACCCATCCAAACTTGTCTCTCATTCCAGCTCAACCTCTCTTTCTCCTCTCCTCCCCTCCTTCATCCTCGAACTTCCCAACACCCACTATGGTTCAGACCCATCATCACAATTCCCCAGATCGCCATTACCCACTTTGATACTCCCCAATTGGGCTCTCCTCCTCTTCTTCTTCCTTTCAAAATCTCAGATATGATTCTTTTCAACCCATTGTTTCTGGTGGTGTTGGCAATCTGTATATTTGTGGCGATTCGGGTTCTTCTGTATAAAACCGGGTTGGTTTTCATTGTGAAAAAATGGTGGCGGGCGGTGGAGGACTGCTTCCATGTGTACCAGTATTTCAAGGTGCCGGAATTCAACGAGAGTATGCAGGAGAATCAGCTCTACTGCAAGGTCACACATTATCTCAACTCATTGACTTCTATTGAAGATTCAGATTTCACCAATCTCGTCGCCGGAAAAAAGCCCAACGAAATCGTTCTACAGCTCGACCCGAATCAGACTATCGAAGATGATTTCTTAGGCGCCAAGGTCATGTGGCGAAGCGAAGCAAGTAGTCGAGGGAGTAATAGCTGCCGGAATTTGGTGCTGAAAGTTCGGAAGGCGGATAAGCGGCGGATTTTACGGCCGTATTTGCAGCACATCCACGTCGTCGCTGACGAGCTGGAGCAACGGAAGCGGGATTTGCGGCTGTACATGAACGTGGACGACTCCTCCGGCGAAGACGACGGCTTCCGGAACGCGCGGTGGAGGCCCGTGCCGTTCACGCACCCCTCGACGCTGGAGACGATTTCCATGGAAGCCGATCTGAAATCGAAGATCAAGTCCGATTTGGAGTCGTTTCTGAAAGCCAGACAATACTACAATCGACTCGGCCGCGTCTGGAAGAGAAGCTTCCTCCTGTACGGCCCCTCCGGCACCGGAAAGTCCAGCTTCGTCGCCGCCATGGCCAATTTCCTCGGCTACGATATTTACGATCTCGATCTCTCTCGTGTTAAAGACGGCTCCGAGTTGAAGATGCTTCTCCTCCAGACCACGACCAAGTCGGTGATCCTAATTGAAGACCTGGACCGGTTCTTCGCCGAGAAATCCACGGCGGTGAGCTTCTCCGAGTTGTCGAACTTCATGGACGGCTTGCTCAACTCGTGCTGCGCCGAAGAGAGAGTGATGGTGTTCACGATGAACTCGAAAGACCAGGTCGACCCGAATTTTCTCCGGCCGGGTCGGATCGATGTCCATATTCATTTTCCGTTATGTGGCTTCACGGCATTTCGGAACCTAGCGACGAGCTATTTGGGGGTGAAGGAGCACAAGCTGTTTCCTCAGGTGGAGGAGATATTCCAATCCGGGTCGAGTTTGAGCCCGGCCGAGATCGGCGAGCTCATGATCGCGAACCGGACCTCGCCGAGCCGCGCGATCAAGTCGGTCATTACGGCGTTACAAACCGACGGCGATGGGAGGGGAGCGGGGAAGATCGGACGGCCGCCGAGGGGGTTTGAAACCGGGTCGAGAAAGTCCGGGGACGAGTCGGGTGAACCCGGAGTGACCTTTTGTGGGGAAGGTGTGAATACGGTTAGGGATTTTAGGAAGCTTTACGGGTTCTTGAGGATGAGAGGCAGCAAGAATTCTCAGTCGTTCGATACCGGTTCGGAACGGTCAGCGGGTTGAAGGGGTTGATCTGACGGCTGGGAATTTGAATCTATGGTGGGACCATGTCAGGTGGGTATGATCAAGGGAATCAAAATGGAAATGACTTGGGGAGTTGGGGTTAAGGTGGGGGGAGGAGCATATAATCAAGTATAGGTTAGAAATGCAAAAATACAGCATTTTTATAATTAAATTTTATACAAGCAAAAACCAAACCCATTTGATATTGTGGGGGGAAATTTGATGTTTGTGTAGTTGGATTTTATGCTTTTGTAGATAGGTGCTCAATTGTTGACAATTGGAATGTGATTCTATCTTTTTCCCTTTATTTTTTATTTTTTTCCTCTTGGCAAACAATTTGAGCATGTAAATTACATTGTTATGTACAAGTTAGTAGGTGCAAGATAGATTATAGAGTGTACATTGTTTGGTTGTTAAGGAATTAAAGAAGAAGCAAGGGACACGAAATGTGTCCTGTTTGAGGGGGTTGTTGGTTGTTAGATTTCTTTGTTAAAAAAGTTTAAAATTTGATCTAGTGTCATTTCACACGTTGAACAATGAATGTTCTTGAATCATCTTCAAATGACCAATGTAGGATTTGATCCTTTTTTTTCTTCTTCTATTTTCGACCCTATCAAATCTGCCAACGAACGATGACAGAATCATATACATACACACACACATCTGACCGTTTTAGCATTGTAAATCCAAATTTTTTGCCATGGTTGGTTAGAGCGGAAATACCACTTAGATTAAAGTCGAGTGTGAAACGACACTCATAGGTTATATGCATTAAACATGTAGCGGATCTTTACAAAACTAAAATTTGTAGATTGTGTTGTTTCATATGTCATTTAAAGTAAATCACATACATTTTCATTTCATGTTCTAAAAAGATTTTCTTAACTTTCAAAGAGTAAAGTCACGAGTGCTTGCGCATGCTAGTGAACTTATTTTCATGATGACAACATGCATATTAACATTCAGAAAACTCATCTCGCACAAACAAGTGTTAATTGGATTTTGTTACCTCCAACCAATCGAAATGTGAAATAAATAACCAATGTAATAGTCGATACTCAAATTAACGCGTGATAGGAAACAAATGATCGGTGCATAAAATTTTAGAGAGAAAACGAAATCACAGTTGGTGACTGGAGTGAGCAATATTTAGCATAATTGAAAAGTATCTCATTGGCTGCCGTTTCTCCACAAATTATAATCGTAGCCATAACGCGTTTGCTTGTCAATTTCTCAGATTTTCTATATCACAGGAGCTGGCGACGGCCGTGTCGGGGTCGTGGAATGCGGCCGGCGTGACCCGACCCGTTTGGGTCTAACTGATTACGTTTTTTTGTTTTTTAAAAAGGTGGACCCATACCCCACGTGGCAGGGCTAGACACGTCTTTTTTCCGTTATGCCTCTATTTTTTTTACACCTAAATTTGTACCGCGGTAAAATATAAAACATTGATAATAGCTCACCACGGCCACCATGCACCGCCATGACACTCTTCAAAAGCGCGTCCACAGCCGACGATGCCTTGTCCATTGTCGCTCTCTCTCTCTCTCTCTCAAGCCTACAATGAAGAAAGGAACAAAGGCTCGGTCGGCGGCCACCGCCAAAAGCCAGACGCGTCAAGGAAGATATAGGGAAGCTTTAATTAGACTCGAAATATTAGAAGACCCAGATACTTCTAACGCTTTCCTCATCCATGCTCTAAATCAGGGATATAAAAGTTTACGCAAATCAAATTTTACTAGATCATTCGGAGAGTGATCGAGTAAGTTTGAATTTGAAGTAAATTAACATTATAGAAGCATGTCTTGCTCATTCATTTTCTGTCAGCAATGAATATTCGACGGCCTTTTTCTGGGAAGGTAGATAGGTAATGATGAATAATAAGTATATTCACTAATTTGGCAGAAATGGTGATGCAATTATCAGAAGGATGTTTCTGATGAGTCAGGCCAGCTGGGTTCTTTCAATTTCATCATCATCATCATGTACAACTTCAAGACTTTCCAGGCTCGTTATTAATTGCCTCACAACTTCAAGCCCAAGCTAGATATTCCCCACAGCAACAATTTCTGAGATTTAGAAAATCACGAGTACCTGTTGAGAAAAGAGCCTTCTGGGTCGTGGAGTGCCTCCGGCGAGAGACCCGACCCGTCTGGGTCGAACTGATTCCCTTTTTATTTTTATTTTTTATGTTTTTTAAAAGGTACACCGTAGACCCACAACCTTGACGGACCCTTGCCACGTGAACCACCTAGACACAATTCTTTTCCGCTAGGTCGCAGTTTTTATTTTTGTCTTCTGTTTTGCATTTTTATCACCAATTTTGTTCTTTTTTTGTTTTTTTAAAGATGGACCCATAACCTTGATGGGCCCATGCCGTCTAAACACGGTTGTTTTCCGCTATGTCGTATTTTTTAACTTTATCTTCTGTTTTACATTTTCACTGTTTTTAAAAAAAAAACATTGACGACAACAAAAAGCCAATGCAGCCGGCCACCCCGTCCACCGCTATGAGACTCGGTCGGTGGCGACAAAGGAGGCCATCGCCATGAGCCAAATGCGTCAAAGAAGATATAGGGAAGCTGCAGACTCAAATTATTCTAAGACCCAGATACCTCCGACACTTTCCTCATCCATGCATGCTCTAAATCAGGTTAGCAATACTCCAACTCAAATTAATCAACAATCTTGGGTGAAAGTAACCCTTTGGTCATTCGAGTAAGTTTGAATTTGAAGTTGACATTATAGAAGCAGCAAGTTAGCTGGTGTTTTGTTTAATTGTTTCCATATTCCTTTCTCATATATATATATATATATATATATATATATATATACACACACACAGTCATCATTTTCTGTTAAGAATGTCCTTATTTATTCTTATGGTGTATATTTCCACTTTTAACTCACTTTTCGATCGAATTTTCACATCTTTACCGTTTAGTCTTTAGATACTAATGTATAAATCATCTCTGCAAAATTCAGCCAATTTGGTTATCATTAAGACACTCAAATTCGATTAAACCAATGGATAAACATAAGACTGTCGAACTTGAACCGTTCATGTATATATATATATATATATATACACACACACAAGCCTTTTCAGATACGGACATCCGTATTTATTCAAAATGTATGGATTTCTTTAATTGACATACTTTTCAATCATATTTTCTCATTTCAACTATTTATTTTTTAGGTATATATGAGTAGATTATCTTTACAAAATTTAACTAAATTGATAATCATTAAAGTATTCAAAACTGTGAATTATACGAACGGTTCCTGTTGAACTGATTTGGTTCGTTCATTATAAACATATAGTTTCAATACTTTAACGATTATCAATTTGGCTGAAAATTTGTAAAGATTATCTACTCATATATACCTACAATGTGAATGATTAAGATGAGAAAATATGATCTAAAAGTGGGCCAATTAAGAAAATCTATACATTTTGAATAAATACAGATACTTGGACCTGATAATATATATATCAATTTACAGAACACCTACCTAAATAGTGTTCCTTCTCAATTACTTGTTGGTCCTCTGCATATTACAAATTTACAATAAAGAGTTGTCTTGCTCATTTTCTGTCAACATTCAATATTTGACTGTTGGAATGGACTTAGTCTTTTAAGTCCTAAAGCATGACATCTTCCATAATATATGCATAATAAACATTGTGGGATTAAAAACACAATATCATGATATATTTATCTAAATGAAATAGTTAGATAAGTAATGAAATACAATTGAATTATCTTGTTAAACAAGATAATAGAGATGAACTAATATTGTTGTTTTCTAATGGAACTCAAACTCTTTGATGAACAAAGTTTGAGCTATCCAAAATGCAGTATATAAAAAGGTCCCTATGCACACTTTAAACTACTCCAAATACGAGTCTCTCTCTATTAGAGTTTTGATAATTGAGTGTTGCATAAAAGATCTCTTATCCTTGGAGCTCTTGGCCTATACATCACCGACTACTGTAAACAAGTTATATATGATCTTGTATGAGTTGTATCTACATGTGTTTATGCTTAAGTGTTTTGTTCTTGTGGTGATAGTATAACATCGACAGCCTTGTTCTGGGAAGGAAGGTACTGACGAAGAATAAGTATATACACTGATTTGGCAGAAATGGTGATACAATTATCAGAAGGATGTTTCTGATGAGTCAGGCCAGCTGGGTTTTTTCAATTTCATCATCATCATTTACAACTTCAAGGCTTTCCAGGCTCGTTATTAGTCTGCCCTCCAATGCCAGCATGATCGAAACAACATACCCAATTATTCGATTCCTTATTTGCCTCACAATTTCAAGGCCCCTAGTTAGATATTCCCCACAACTACGATTTAAAGAGAATTATGACAGTTTGGCAATACAGTTGTGTTTTACAAATCTTTCTCTAAATTCTGCACTCACGAGAAAATTAGTGTATACTCTAGAGGAAAAGAAATTGATCTTAGTGATCATACGATTAGGTTTAGAGTGAAGATTTAACATCAGACATATTGACAAAAATAAAATAATATAACTTATAAATGAGTAACAACTCTTAATTGTTCTGAGCTTATTTCTAATATATTGTACCGAGCCATTGTAAATTAAAATTCAAACAATAATAGATGGTTACGTTGATACAATATTAGTACAATAGTGTCGCTGTTTTTTGTTGTTGTTATTGATAGTATCAATGACGGTATCTTCAAAGGTTTTTCAAGCCCAAAGACTAATTCACGCCGAGGGATCATGTCAGAACGCTTCATACCCATGGCCATTAAGAATAAATTGAGATTTAACTCCAATCAGCGTCGGCTGAGATTCGAATCTGGGTATGAGAGTTCCACACCTAGGCTCTTACCAACTCGACCACCTGTAGTGGTTCGCTTGTCGCCATTTAGTCAGCCTCATAATCCATACAACAATATTAGCACTGACCGCAACTGCAGCCAAACCAAGTTCTCGCTAACCCCCGTCTTAATTATCGCGTTATCTATCGTGTGATAACGATTCGATTGCAAAACTGATGGAAATTCGATCAGGTTGATGACGTGATGTATAAATTTACATCACTGACCGCAAATACAGCCAAACCAAATTAGTTACCAACCCGTTAGGTACCCTTTCAACAAATTAACAACCGCGGCATATCATTACCCGATTTATTTACAGTTCCATGCGCACGCAGGACTTGGTTAATTAAGAAATGAGCATGCCTTATATACACGACTCACACGAGCTAGTCATTTGCAAAGATGCCATGCCATGTTAAAGTTTGTCTGAGAAAATGTAAGCAGATCCCATCTGGTTGTTTCTTAAATTTGTGACATAACTGATAACAAATTTTTATTCTTTGATCTATAATAGCAATAATTCACCTAATTAACATCAAAAGGTGAGGCATCATTATTGTTAAGCACTAGTAGTAGTTGGAAACTTGGAATATAATGAATGGTTAAGCTAAGCAAGGGTTACATATATGTAATGATATAGTACTTGGATCAGTCAGATGCATGATACCTTCAAAAAGAAAATGAGTTGCTCCAATGATTTTATGGCAGTATGTGGTACTGGTTTGAGTTGTTATGACACATGACCCAACTCATGATTGTACAACTATTTGATGCCGATTTTGAGAGTGATAGATAGGGCCTAGTCCAACAAATTTTTTCTACTCGGCCAAACATTATACAACGAGCAACGATTTTCAGACAGGATTAGTTTGTGATGGTGAAATTATTTAATTTTTAGTATAATTTCAATTCCAATTCTATTTTCAATTTTGAGACAAGATAAGTCCTTGATCTTCAAAACTCCATAGTATGATGTATACGAATCATATGATAGTAAATTCCATCTCTTTTGACATCACAAAATTAACTTCTCGTTTTACTTGTTTGCAGGATGCCAACAGTGTGATGATTAAACTTGTATATATGTATGGCTTGAGAAATTGCCACACGTGTTATGTCTCAATCAGTCTTACACATTCCCGTCTCAAGCTCCCCGCCTCTCAAGTATCACGATCGAGTATCCGCTGTAAGGAAAGTGCCGCAGTCACTCGATTTGGTTTCAAGATTCAAAGTCGCTCCAAGAGAGTCGGAGGCCTCCGAGAGTCAGGAATATCATTCTTGTTGTAAACACAATATATATTAGGAGTAAAATTTACATGTAAATAATCTAAAGATACCAGGATTCACTGGCGGAACTAGCTTAGGACCAAAGGATGCCATGTTTCCTTTTTATTTTTTAAAGATGTCAATTAATGTTATGTTATTAGTAAGATTGTACGGTTATTATTATAATTGACACCCTCAAAGTTTTTGAAAAATATCAATTAATAATATTCTATCAGTAGGATTGAATGGTTATGATTATAATTGTATAAGTCTAACTTCATTTCCATGTAATATTAAGATTATGAAAAATCAATAATATTACTTTCAATTAAAACATAATTTTGTCAAACGATTTAAAATTATTATATATATCTTTTTACGTTTATTATATTTCGACCCTCTTAAACCTACGGTTCTGACTTTGCCACTGCTAGAATTCACGTCTGTTGAGTAAAAATATGCACGAAGTGTAAATGTCACCCAACATAATTTCACTCATACTCATTAACAGAATAGAGTTTTTTATTTACGTTTGGTTCGACCCATTCAAGACAGAACGTGTCTTTTAATTACAATCCCTTGTTACAAGGGAACACCCTTTGATTTTGTTTATTAAGAAACCATTGTAGGTTTGTTTGTTTTTGCGACTGCACCCGCATTTTCGAATGAGTTGCCTACGTACCCTAGAGGGGATCAAGTCACTCATAGTTCAAGATGACATGACCCACCTCGAATTTCACCCTGAAACCCAAGGTAAATCCTGTGGGGTCCACCTTCAAGGAAAATTTACCGAAAATTCGGCATAACCTTCCTTAAAAATGGACGACCCTTACCTGAAAAATCCAATTTAACACTTCTATAACCAAACATCCATCTTCAACACCTGGAGCCTTCTTGCTCCCCAAGTTCAACACATCTCCCAATATAACAATTCCTCACTTAAACTAATCCCACAACCAAAAGATAACCAACATTAATTCACTAACTGATTATCAGAGCATATTTAGAGTTAAATGAAAAACAATAAATAAAAAATAAGCGGAAGCAGCCTCTGACTATGCCTCAACTCCATGTACGCTCGACCTCACTTAGACTGAGCCTGCAATCTGGACATTTAAAACCAAAGGGCCTAGGGGAAAGTAATTTAAAAAAAACGTTAGAGTGAGTGAACGAAAATAAAAATAAGATAAGAAACCAAAATGTAAATACTTTCCCACTTTCCAATATGCCATAAATTCGTTGCACGCAAATGTTAACAAAAATCTTTCATAAAGAAAATCCCAAGAAAACGGACTAGCCCCGCTAGTCAAATTAATGACAAAGATAAATAATAACCTTCATAGAAGAAGGTACCAAAACAAGGGACTAGCCCCGCTAGTCAAATCAACAACGATAAATAAGAAACAGTTATAGCCATACAAGTGAGCCTCCCAGACTCGGTTGCCTCCCAGGCAATAATACTCCCATACTCCCTACACCTTCATGTTATGATAACAGAGAGGAGTAGGGCTTGCGTGATGTCGTCGACTACATCACATCACCCAAAGGCGGAAAGGGCTTGAGTAACCCCACTTAAAACGTGGAAGTTACATCGCCTCGAAAGGCGGAACGACATGCTAGCATGAATAATATCGATCCAACAAGTATGGCATAAATAAAGAAACATAATCCATGTGAGTTTCCCCGAAACTCATAATTAAAGCATAAGTACGATTCCCAACCGTACTCAAAGAATTCAAAGAGTAAAGAAACTAATTAAATTCAACGACGTGTCCCACACGTTAAAATGCTCAATGAAATAAATAACTTCAATGATTATCATCTTTCCAAAAACCAAATAACATGTAATTCAGTATAATACCTCAAATCCAGAAATCATAAAGAAAATCCTAAAATCGAAAATGAGATAGGATCTCATTCTCAAACAAAACAACAACGCAGTTTTACTGCGTTTGAAACCTAAATTTATTTTGTTAATTTGTGGCTGCACCCAAAACTTGATCGGGCTGCCTACGTACCCTTTTTAAAGGGATCAAGCCACTCGTAGTTCATCATTTTATACTAATTCTCCATCTTCAACAACAACTGTATCGAATCTAGAATTTGTATGGATGTAAGTCCTCAAATTGATAAGGACACCCAAGTTCTCAATCCCACACTTCCTCTCACTTTCTCCAATAGTTTCCTAATTACATACCATGCTCGCTCATATTAAAATTCATCGTCACATTCCAATTCACCTTTAGGCTTGCTCATATCAACACTTCAATTACTAACCTATCTCTGATTTTTTTTCTATGGACACCCAAAACCACTACTCATCAACTTTCCTAACATTATACTAAATCCAACAACTGTCTAACAGTAATATACAAGCAACTTCAGGCTCTGATCGTGATCTATACAACAATGATTAAATTAGCATCTTCCCTTTATATATTCAATATTAATATCAGCTTTTCAACACAGTGACTACCATGCAAATCTTCACGATCATACAACTCACAAAATCCATAATTCAATTGACTACACCAAACTTTATAGCACCAGTTAATTAACAAGGCACCCAAATAAAGAACACAGTAGCATCCAAAGTGCGAGTTAACATCCTTTCTTCCAATACCACGATTTCTCCTTGTCCTTCCTTAATATCAGGTTGATCATAACACAGCTGAATACTCAATTTCAATTACTTGACCGAGAATGCAGCAGCTAGTCCGACCTCCCCCTTACTGCCATTCCTTCTCATTTCACCAAAATAACAACCCACACATCAATCTCAATAATCACAGCCTCAAATTCAATATACTAACTAAAGCCAGAAAGCAACTCCTACAACTACCGCCGCCGCCGTGAACAGTGGCCACAGACAGTGGTCCTCCACTGTCTAAAATCCAAAATCGCCAAAATGCAACCAAACTCAATTCCACGCATATACAGAGGTAGAGCTCGAAAAATGGACAAAGTTTCATACCTTGATCGAAACCAGTCGCCGCTAGAAAACGAAGAACACGACCGGAAAACTTAAAAACTCCTCCTCTTAGATTCTCCCTCACCTGACCTCGTCTAGGCAAGCTGAAGATACAGGAACGTCGAGGATGAGGAGATGAAGCTATCCATACCAGAGAGAGGCGTCGACGCTGCCGGAATCGAAGACTCGCCGGGAACCCAGCCTCTCCTTCTCCACTTCGAATCTCTCACTCCAGACTTCTTATCTGAAAATCAAGGGCTTGGGCATGACCACGAGAACGAGAGGAAGCTGCCGCTACCATTCTTTCTCCTCTCCGTCGCCGGAAAACGGAGAACCAGTCGGGTTGACCCGTCCACTCCATTCAGGTCGAGAATGACCCGTCTGGGTCTGAATTCTTTCTTCTTCCCCCCTTTCTCCCGAACCTTCCTTTCCTCTTTTAATTAAATAGGTCGGTTTTACCGATCCCACTAAAACCTTCCTCTCTCTTCTTATACCCTTTACCGAAATAGAAACCTTCCGTTTTTAGACCATAATTTTCTCATACGAACTCCGTTTTAAGCATGCCGCGTGTCCACAAACTCCGTTTAACATCCTCTACGACTTTCATGAAGGAAGTTTTCCCGAATTCCAAACGGAAGAAAAAGTCAACTTTTAGAGTCTTAAATAGTAAACGGTTACTTAAAACGGTAAAACGTCAAAGTAACCCAAAAGTAAATAATCGCAAATTGACTTAAGAACCGGGATGTGACACAAGAGTTCCAACAAGTGAATGACTCGTTGGAGGGCCTTGATTTTGGAGTGAGAGTGGTGTTTGGAAATGTGTTTGGATTTGTGTCTCAAGACATTTGAACTTAGGAGCGAGATTCTGGCTTCAGGCGATCCGAGAATATATTTGGATTGGTGGTTGCATCTAGATTTAAATCCAGATTGCCTACATACCATGTGAAAGGATCAAACCAATGTAGTTCGAACATTTGGGATTTAAATGGGTGAATGACCCATTTAGTTTGAATTTGTGTTTGAGATATTTGTGAGGGTTTAAAGCCCGTGAATTTGGTTTTAAGAATTTCGAAATATCATGTCTACTTGAATTGTATTAATTTGACATAACTTCGGATATGTATTTTTAAATGAACTTGTAACCATTAATTATTCATGCAAATTTCCATTTTTAATTTCTATGTACATGTAATTTTTAAAATGCATATGTATGCTTTTTTATGTACGAATACTTACGTGGAGTAAGTACAATTGAGTTTAGTTTGATAAGTTACACGAAATTACTCAGATGTAAATATAATAAAATGTCCAAATTTTTTAAAAAAAATACTTAGTCGAGTATCATAAAGATTTCGTCGCCTTAGTAGCTTAGGCGACGGAACGTGAACGTAGGATCCCCGAAATATTAGGTGGTAAATAAATTTTATATTTTACTTAGGCAACGGAAAGTAAATAAGTCGTCTGTTTGGAACGACCAAGGCGACGAAAATTTAATAATTTGACGGAAAGTGATGTTTCTGTCGCCTAGGACCCCGAAATATTTGGCGTGTATATTTTGCGCTTTTTTTTTGCAGAAATTTAATTTTGTTAGGCGACGGAAATTAAAGTAGTCGTCGCCGTAGTTATACTAAGGAGATGGAAATGCACTTGTTCCGTCGACTAAGATAACATCGATACCAGTATCACTCGTAGTCTGATACAACACAACTAATCATAAAATCAATTCTAACACATCGAAGAACCCCGCCATCTTAAAATCGACCCTAAAACCCAACTGTGGTCCGACCAACGCTGCGCGACCGCTAGAGACCCCATTGGAGACCCCCGCCATCCACTGGTCGGCAACCGCATCAACACCGGTACCAAAAGGTCTCCTCCACTCATCGCCACTGCATCCCCGTCGCTTTAATTGTTGCTACTCCCACCGTCTGTCTCCGACCTCACTGAGAAGCGAGCCTAATTTCCACTCCCAAGTCCGAAGCTGAAGCCTTGTCTAGAAAAAATGTATATATTTTTCCTTTTTGCATGAATAAATTTGATTTGAATTTTGGTTTGAATTGATTGCATAGGACGAGTTGTTTCTCTGATTGTGAATTGCCTTTTCGCATGTTTCTGGAACTGGTTTTGGCAGTGACCTAATTCCAGCTCGACCATGATGTTAACAGAGATCATATTTGTAGGTGACATTTTTGTCAAGTTTAGTGTTGTGACTGGTTACTGCTTTAGGGATATAATGTATGAAATAGTGAGGGTAAATGGAGAGTGAACTATAAGTATATGTGTATGTTGTATTGTAATTTGGAGGCTTTCTAAATACATGTTGTTTTCCCTGTTCTAGTTTTTTGTTAGTGTAGCAAACATGAGGCCTGTTCCGGAAGCTACCCAGTCCTGTTCAGAAAGCTACTCAGGCCTGTTTTTGATTTAAGGATAGTGTCATTTGTGCGCTTTTGCTTTGGCATCTGCATACTAGTGTAGAATATGTGATGGTGTTCAAGTAATCCATGTGTGGACAAGTTAATGATATTCTGGAGCTCTTGAGCAAAGTTTACTTGGGTGTTTATATGTTATGGTGTTGATGTGAATCTGTGATGGTGTTGTTGTATCTATTATGGTTAATGTTGGAATTTTATCAGGCTTTAAGGGGATAACCTGGTATAGTTATGATACCATATGTGATGGAAGATTTAAAATCTAATTATCGTATTGTTGGAAATGCCAAGTTTTGTTCTATCACTTATGCTTATCAAATTCTGTTGTTGTTCCTTTTATATCTTTGAGGAGAACTGAACCAGGAGACAAAGCTATGTTTAATATCGTATTTAAACTTCTGTACATTACTGCTAGAATATTGTCCAGTGCAAATGAGTTTTGGAAAAGCAAGTATTAATCATTATATTTTGATTACAGCTCTGGTTTACAAATCCTTGGAAGAAATGTGTATTTGGTGTTTCATGATTTATTTATCTATCTGGTTTACAGCTCTGTTTAATATATATATATATATATATATATATATATATATATATATATATATATATATATCACCAATCTTTCTCCTGATTTAATTCATCACTTTAGTTATACCCTACCCAATATTGCTAATTCATCACTGTGTGTTATTCATGTGCAAGATGGTGATCATTGGGAAGAGAAAGGACCGAGCCACTAAGGCCAGTGCCTTGGTGGACTCTATACGGCAGAGCATCAGCTCAGCGGGTAGTACCAACCACCCTACCTCTATGCCGGCTGGGACAGTACCACTAGGGGCTCCCCCTTTGATCGTGTGGTCCCCTCCCGTTGACAGTAGTTCAACGAGATCTCCATAATCTACACCGACGCCTAAATCTGCAACACTCATCGTCGGCAACACTCGGTTGAAAGTTAGAAGCCCAACATGTAAATTAATTATACTTGTATTCATTTAAATCAGTAACAGTAAGTAGATGCGCCTCAGGGTGCCAGCAGTGCATCTCAGGGTGCCTGCATGTGCGCTCTAGGGTGCCTACAGGCGCGCATGCGGACACCTTGGGGCGCGTCGTTGGCACACTGGGGAGCTGGTGCTTACTGCTACTTACTTTTTGTATTTTTATTTTCAAGTGTTTATTGCTATTTGTTTTATATCTAACATTAAATATCCTAATGTTTTATATATATGTTAATTGTAGCTCCGACCCCGAAGAAGAAGCGGGGTTTATGTTTTAGAAAAAAAATGGAGGATATCGTTGCACAAACGGGGCAAAAGATCAAGCTGAAGTATTACCCCCGTGTAAAAAGCCCAAACGTGAGGGGGGGGGGGTAAACAGCTTGGTGACACATACGGAGTCTGGTGGGAATGAGGGCAAGGACGTTCTACGACCTTGATCAGGAGGAGAAGTGAAATGTGTGGAATGCAATGTCGGTAAGTAACACTGAGAACAGTTTGAAAAGTAAATTTACTTAATTACATATGTTTATTTTATTTTTCAGTGCTTAACATGAATTTTTTTTTATTTGTTACTTAGCCTAAGTACGATTGAGATGAAAATGATGAGTCAATGTTCAATTGGATACTGAAGAGGGCACATGAGAGGTACAAGGATTGGAAGTATCAGTGCCACAAAGCTTATCTGAAGGAAGGGGCCTCTGGCATGTCTTCAGATTTCATTAGGAGAGAGGACCAGTGGGAGTTTCTATGCTCCTACTTCGAGTCAGATGAGTTTAAGGTTATTTTTTAAATTACTTTCATTGTTTTCCTTGTATTTTACTAATCTATTTAATATTTTTTCGTGTATTAGAGACTTTCCTTGACAAACAAGCGAAACCGTGGGGAGAAGACTACGCACCACCACACGGGGTCTTCTCCTATCATCTACACAATGGAGGAACTCATAATACAAGGGGAGGAACTTCCAATTATCAAAGGGTTTGAGAAGACCTATGTCAGGGCTGGTGATGAAGTTACAACCAAGCATTATGTAGGTGTCTTTTCTTTTACTATTTTATTGTTTGATGCATGCACTCATTAAGTTTATTATGCAAAATGTCAAGTTTATTAGATACATATAAAATGAGCTATATGTGAATTTATTATGCATAATGTCAAGTTTATTAATTGATGTATTTTAAATACAGAATGACATGGTTGATGAGGTCAATAGGCGAAATGATGCATTTAAGGAACAACACCCTGACGCGACGGATGAGGAGATTGTGGAGAGTGTTCAGTCCTAACAAATTGAGATGTTGGGTACGGTGCTCAAAACTCAGAAAGGAAAGGAGATCAGAGGGATGAGACGAGGAGGCGAGCGAGACTTGAGTCATTCTTCAAATAGTGCCACTTCACGTAGTCGTCCTCCTAGAGTTGATGAATAGTAACTCCAAGAGGTGCAGACGCGCTATGAGCGGAGAATAAAGGAATCATAGGAGCGTGCCCAACAACAATTCCAAGAGGTCCAGCAGCGTGCCCTGCGTGCGAAGTCACTGTATAGCGCTATGCAGTCCCAGGTTGCAGCCCTTTATGAGCACCTATGTATGTCACCTCCTCCTCCAGTTGTTTCTCCTCCTCCATATGTTTCCCCATAGAACAATGATGATAGAGACGACGACATAAGATTGGACGAGAATACCAATTGACATTATTGATTTTGTACTAGTTTAGTTAGAGTGTATGAACAATTTTCTACACAGTTAATTAATTATTTTGTATATATGAATAATGTTTGTCCATCTAGTTATCATGATAAATATATAAATATATTTTTCAAATCCAATGCTTCCGGTATATATGTATATGTATGTGTTTGATAATTGTTACTGATATGTAATTTTGTGAAACGGTGAATAAGGTAATTTACACAAAAATAAACCTTTTTTTTTCATAGTAAAAAAACAACTTAGGTGAAGGAAACAAACATTCCGTCGCCTAAGATAAAACATTTAACCGACGAATACAAATATATCCGTTGACTAAAGAATTGATACGAATTCATCGGTTTAAAACTCTACCGATGAATATTCCGTCGCCTAAGAATGGAGCAAGATTCATTGGTAAACATACATACCAACGTCTTGTTCGTCGGCTAAGAACTCTTCCGACAAAAAAGTTCTGTCGACAGAGATTGCTATTGACGAACAAGTTTGTTGATAAGGTAGGAAAATATCTGTCGGGTAGGAATACTCTTAGTCGACGACTTACTTCGTTTCCGTCGTCTAAGTGTCTACCTCACACCACTTAGGCGACGGAACTTAGACGACGAACAATTCATCGGCTAAGATCCTAGACGACGAATAGTAGGTCTTAGGCGACGAGTTGTTTCCGTCGGCTAAGACGATATTTCATGTAGTGATGTACTGACCTACTAAATGAGCAGTGGAGATATTGAAAAACTTGGTCATACATGCAATCATATATAGTAGGTGCTAATTTATGCACGTAAACTTAATTACATATATAATATATTGCCTCATCTTGCGGTTTATATTTCCAATTAGTAGGGTATTGCTAGCTTGCTAGTACTTTCTTTAGCAGTACACTGAAGAATATTAGGCCTCTGGCCTCACCTCATAGATCACTCTCTTAAAACGCCCAAGATAAAAACATAATGATCATAGTAAAAAGTTAAAAACTTAAAAACACCAAGCATGCATGTATTGCTTTGTTGATTAGTTCCTTAATTAGTTCTTACTAGGAACTAATTTGGATCAACAAGAGCAAGCAGACAACTTCTTCATCTCACTAATTTCCAAATCAGACCCAGAAATGATATCAATTTTTGCTCCAACCCCATCAATGGGCCTTTTCGCATCACCACATTCCAGTGCTTTCTTAGACGTCACTCTACTGCATACCTCCTCTAGTACTCTAAAGAATGCACTGTCCACATTGTTGCCGCTGAAGGCCGATGTCTCGGAGAAGAACAGCTCTTGCTCCTCAGCAAACTCGACTGCGTCTTCAGTCGGAACGTTCCTCTGATCACTGAGATCAGCCTTGTTACCAATCAGCATGATCACAATCGAGGAGTCCGCGTGTGCCCGGAGCTCCTCGACCCACCGGGCTACGTGATCGAACGTCGGCCTCTTGGTTATGTCGTACACCAACATCGCCCCGAGTGCACCTCTATAATATGCACTTGTAACAGCTCGATACCTGTTGATGAGATAATCTAACATGTTATGTTAACAAAAATATTGGTTACTAATTTTTAGCATCATTTTCTCATCTTCAACGTGTTCTTTATTTTTCGCCCATGCTATTCAATGTAAAAGAACATACATTTTGTCCATACTCATTAATGTTGAGGTTGGCCTTAGGCTCCAGCATATTCAAGTTTCAGAGCATTCATACATTACAGTTACTGGTACTGATGCAGAAAATACAGAGAGCCCTTTGTCCCAAACCTCTTGTCCCCATAACTATAGTACTATACCACCTCCTCCCCACTACAATTCAGAGCCCTAGCTATGAACGTGAAGACAGTCATCCATGGCACTAATAAAAGAAAACTTGAGAATAAACATGCTACAAATATCGTACTTTGCTAGTGTACAACAATATGCCGTTAAGTTTAAAACAATGTGAGTAGTCACGTGTCGATTAGCTAGGCTAACTAAAATTAGAGGCTAGATTATATATTTAAATTTCATTGACATCCTGATGGGACGAGTTAAGAGTTATATTGTCGTTCGTAATAAATAAATAAAAAGTTGAGAAGAATCTCTAAGGCAACAAAAAAGAACAATATCTAGCAATATTACAGCATTCAAGTAATAATCAAGTATGTCAGTCATAACTATAATATTTTTCATATGTTGCTATAGTTACATTAATAACTGAAACATAGGACATGCAGAAATTTGAATTTTACTAAGGTTGTAATCAGGTTCAAATTCAGGTGTTGTTACTTGTTACACTTCACAAATTTGCTTAATAAATTTTGTTCATCAAATTGAATGTTGGTGTTTCAATTATATAGTGCTCGTCCTAGCTAGCTAGATCTCATGTATAGATTATATTAACAGAGCATATGTTCCAAATAATAATTTGATCAGCAAATTAGGCGAGTAGAGCATTTCTTTACCAGATCCTGATGAAAGTAACAGTAATCTATACCAGATATGAATCATAAAGATCACGGTCATCAAAATCATTTCTAGCCTTTGAAGATCAAAATGAGAGAAAGACAGAGGGAGCTCGAGATGAAGCAAACCTTTCTTGGCCAGCAGTATCCCAGATCTGAGCCTTGACGAGTTTCCCTTTAATAGTTACAGTCCTGGTCTGAAACTCAACCCCAATAGTGGACTTGGAGTCGAAGCAGAACTCGTTCTTAGTAAACCTCGACAGTATCTGAGTCTTCCCCACACCTGAGTCTCCAATAACCACCACTTTGAACACATAGTCTATCTTCTCATAAACATGATGACCATTGCTGAGATTCTCCTTCTGATACCTCTCAGCTTCGACCCCATTCATTTCCTGGTTCATTTTTCTGAAACTGGACCTGAAAATGGTCTTGGTCTCTCTTTGTCTGTGAGGTTCAGTGGGAGAGTCAGTAAGGGAAAGAAGAAAAGAGGTTGAAGACACGACAGGGTTGAAGAGAGAGGAAGAAAGAGGGCATCTAACAATAATGAAATTTGGTGCAGTAGTAGTCTTTGTCATCTCTTTATAGTGGTCGACGTTCCATGCATTATTTGACGTTGAATAGTGTAGAATAATTGTTAGGGCTAGCAGAGCCAGTCAGTCAAAAGCTGTCAAAAGCTCAACTGGTTTTGCTTCTATATTATACGATGAGTCATTTGGGTTCTTGTCTTCTTGATCCACTTGGGATTTGGGGAATTATTAAAGGGGTTGATCCAGTTAAGCAGCATCTATGTACTCATGTCTTTATACTTTGTGGCTTAATTTAGGGCATTCGCCACTAATGTTATGATTAAAGTTGATAAAGCAAAGTGGGTTTGTTCTCGCTAATGAACCTACCAATTTGAAGCCTTCCTCTGGTATGGTGGAGTTTTATCTCACACCAGCCCTCACCCTTGAATCGATTTTTACTGAAGAATTTTCAGATCGTGAACTAAAAGAGGCATGTTAGCAGCAAGAACCGAACTCGAATAGAGGTTCTACCACTAGTTCGCATTTCATTACCAACTGAACCAAACCTCATTCGCGTTAAGTTATATTATTTAAAACATTTAGATTTGTATATGTTAAATAATCTCTAGAAATCAAAATTTTACATAATAATAGGCAGGTTAGGGCATAGCAAACTGATTATATATGACATGTATATATGATTACAACATATATACAACCCTATCTCTACCTCGTTGGCATTTATCTTATTCAGAACATTTAGATTTGTATATGTTAAATAATCTCTGTAAATCAAAATTAACATAATAACAGGCAGGTTAGAACATAGCTAACTGATTATATATGACCTGTATATATGATTACAACACATATACAACCCTATCTCTACCAAATAGTATAGCCTCATCAACTTGAAATGTTGAATTCATTGCTGTCACTAAGATATCAGAGCGTCTATTATTAGATCTTTATGACCTTCTTCGAATTATTGGATGATTATGCCTTGCTATATATGTATGCATGACACCATGAGTGATATGGCCCCATACAGCAAAACAGATGCATGGAACAACTTTTATGTTATACCCACTTTTGTCTGGAAAATACTATAGTTGATCCTCTTTAAGTGTGATGTTAATTGGCACCGACAAAGTGTTTGGTGCAGCTACATTTTGGAAGAGTAGTAATGGTGATGATGGCAAAGAAGATATCGAAGAATTTGGAAGCCGAGGAGAGGGAGCACAACCCAGTGCTCATAGTTATTGCTACAAGGAATTATGGTCATGAGCTCAGAGCTTACAATTTTGTATGACGTCAATTTTAAAAAGGCCAACAGAGCCACAGAGGTAACGTAGTAGAGGCAGTCTTAGCTGACACTGTTTGTGGTTCACAGAAGTTATGGACTTATGGATGCATTTGAAGTTGAAATTAGAATGGATCAAAAAAAGGGAGTGTGAATAATGCAAAACTAGGTATCAACCAGAATCTTATAAATGTGAAAAAGTCTAGGCCGAAATCCGTTACTGATTTGCAGGATTTGTATCAATACTTAAAAGACATACATGAGATGAAAATGACTTCCGCTTCTAGCCTTTTACAATACTTCATAGAATGAATGTAAGCATATTTTCAAATGTTTGTCTACTATTTTCAACTTATTGGCGAGGAATATCCATATGAAAAACGAAGTAGTCGAAAACCCAAGTGCAAAGATTGATACCAGTGATTTTTATTTTGTAAAATATTTGATGTATAAAATTTTAAGAACGTACAGTCTCAATCATTAAATTAAATTTCATGATACGTAGTTGAAAAAAGTAAAAGTTTAAGCTTACTCTTTCTTCCTGTCTTTCTTCAAGATTATACATTTCTCTATCATCAGTTCATCACCAATCAAATTGAATCCTTTTCTGTTTGAAGTTTGAACAAAATCATTAAAGGTATAATTGAAATCGCAACTACTGCTTAATTACATTTATATATGGTTAAATTATGGGCCGAACTATAGGGCCTCTTCATAACTTTTGCTCACGGTTTGAAGCCTTCAACGTTACACTACTACCCATATAATCCAGGAAAAATCTTGCTTTCAGCGGTAACGTACTCCAGTTTGTCACTCAGTGGCCAAAAACTGAAGCCAAAGCTCAGACTCTATCCTATCCTCATCTTCTTCCTCCATGGAAACATTCTCAAGCTCTGTCTCAACTCTCAAAGTCCCAAGCACCCTTCTTTCGACTCCATCTCGTGAAGTCCTCCACCATTTCAAGTCCTCTTACAACACCCACAAACTTCCTCCTCAAACCCACCTCCACAAAGCCACCACCAACTCCAAAATCACCTCTTTCACCCAAAAGCCTCAAACTTTATCCACACCCTCATTCTCAATCCCCACCAAGACCCTTCTCTCATCTCCAAGTCTCCACAAGAACCCGGCTTCTGGGTATGCAGCTGCTCTTTTGGACATTGCTCAGTGCAACAGGACCCTTGATTTGGTCCACAGGGATGTCAAGAGGTTCTTGCAGTTGCTCCACAACAGGCAGGTTCAAGCTGTTTTGGATAGCCCATTTTTGGGGTTGGAGGAGAAGGGCCAAGTGATGAAGCTGGTGGCCCAGAAAGGGAAGTTCAACAAGGTCTTGGTGAATTTGGTGAAGATGTTAGTTGGGAAAAGCAAAGTTGGGATTGTGAAGGAAGTGTTGGAGGAGTTTGGGAGGATATATAGTGAGCTCTCTGGGGCTAATCAAGGATTGCTAAGAGGGATGTGAAGGTGAAGGTAAGGTGTTTGGTTTATCATGAAACTCAACTTATTAGTTCTTTAGTTTGCTGTATGATAATACCACAATCAATGTAAAAATTGCAATCTGCATGCAATCTATGTAAAAGGAAGCAGTACTTTGTAAATTCATGATATGACATTTTAGTACTTTTCACTATGATCACTATCAATTGCCCACAATTATGACCAGTTTTCAACATATATAATCTTCAACGTATATACTGCTTCATAGTACATTGTTTCTTGCTCAGTTACCAGCAGGTGAAACAGCAGGTGAACATTGTTTCACCGCAATAATAGATTATGCGATGATAGTGTTTAGAGTGCAATTGAGGCGAATGTGATATCAATTGTAGGAAATTTGTAGGATATCCTTTGTTGTAGTATCATATAAATCCCGGAGAAAATATGATAAAGCAGGGAGATAATCTGTCATTATGTCATGTACATTGTATACTGTGTCTAATAACATTATGTTTGAAAGAGTGGCATTTACCCAAATTAAATTCCAATAGACCGATTACATTCCCCAACTCTTCCACTAAATGGTTTAAATTCTAAAGACCACTCTGTCTTCCCACAAATAAATTCTGGAAACACCTAGCCAGAAAAAAGCAGAGCTCCTTTCTAATCCTTCTTCAAGTATTCTTTAATCTTTTCTTTGGTTCAAATACTATTATTCTAAGAATGGTGGGAGTAGAAGAGAGTCATACAATTGCGATTGATCTGGGGACAACCTACTCATGTGTGGCTGTGTGGCAGTATGATCATGTAGAAATTATAGTGAATGATCAGGGCAACAGGACCACTCCATCTCTTGTTGCTTTCACTGATACTGAGAGCTTTGTCGGTGATGCAGCATTTAACCAGATCATCAGGAACCCCACCAACTCCATCTTTGGTAAGTTCATCTTTCAACTATTGTCTTGAGTGAGTACTTTGTAAATTTAGGATGTTGCTGATTAATCTGTAGTGTGAATAATTTAATATAGAGAATCTAAGATCTGTTAATTGTTGTGTAAATGTTTCTTTAGTTGCAAAATTATATTATGAAACATGAAACTGTATTCGGTGAATATGATTTGTATGAATGAGTGCGTCATATGAATGCAATGCTTATGATCTATGGAGATTCAATTCTTGAAAAGTCTTTATTATGCAAGAAGATGCCTCAATGTTTAGAAGAAATGTATATACCGCTCCTTTTAATACATGTCTTTATATCAATTACTTAAGAGCTTTATCAAATTAGATTAAAGCAAACTAAAGTTCTACAAGATGAAATTCAAGTAAGATGGATACCTTGAAAAGTCTCAGCTATTTATGATTGTTCAGTGATCAGGACAGTTGGCTACTCTATTCTCGGTTCACCTTCTTGGTTTTTATTATTTAATAAAGGATGTGTACAAACACATGATAATTTCCCTGTCTTTTTAAATTTTCTTTAAATTTTCCCTGTATTACAGTATTATTGTTGTTCTCTAACATGCACTAGTAAATATGAATGATTTATGTGACCTGCATTAGCAATTCACCAGACATAACATGATAACACAGCAGTAGTTACAGTATGGCATAGTTGGAGTGAGAAAATGTTGAATAAGGATTTAGCAAAATATGAATGTCACTAACCAATTTGGTGTTAGAATTTGTAATGAGACAATTTAGTTAATGCCTGCGTTTCTATGTTGGTATTTAATTCACAGATGCAAAGAGATTAATTGGTAGGAGATTCAGTGATGAAGCTGTTCAAAATGATATGAAACTCTGGCCATTCAGGGTTGTTGAAGGACCTGGTGACAAACCAATGATTTTTGTTACCCACAAAGGTCAAGAGAAACAAATTGTTGCTGAAGAAGTCTCATCTGTGGTTCTTGGAAAGATGCGGGAGATCGCTGAGGTATTTCTTGGCTGGAGAAGACAAGGGTCATGCAGTTGGGATTGACTTGGGAACAACCTACTCATGTGTAGCAGCATGGCAGGACGATCATGTAGAGATTATTGTGAATGATCAGGGCAACAGAACTACCCCATCTCTTATTGCTTTCACTGATACCGAGTGCTTCATTGGAGATGCGGCCTTGAACCAGATCATCAGAAACCCTAACAACTCCATCTTTGGTAATTAAGTTCATCTTCCCACAGCAGTGTTTTGAACAATTATGTATTTTTCAATCTTTTAAATTTGAATGATTCTGTATTGCTAGCCTTGAATTTGGTAGCCAAATTTTCCATGCTATATATATGTATAACTTAACAGACTTACCGATGCAAGTGTATATGATTGAGATAACTTTGGTTGCAAGGTATGGCATAGCTAATCAATTTGATACCCTACCGAAGTGTTCTGTAATTTTACAGATCAGAGATCAAAAGCATTTAATCTCATGATGATTTATACTTAAAGTATACACCAAATTCTTGGAATCTCTTGGGATAAAATATGTGTGTACTTCTCCTTAACAACATATGTTAGATCTTTATACAATTTAGAAAGGGTCAGTTCCCAAACTGGTGCCTATACGCTCATGAATCTTGTACATGACCTCTGATCAAAGAGAGTTGCTATAGGTACCACTTTTCGGGAGTCTTTCAGGTAATATATATTTCGGATTCTTTATATTCAGCATGAAGAATATATATTGTTGTGTAATGTTTACCTTGACTGTCTAGGTACCAGACTTCACACTAACTCTTGAATTCCTTGACATAATGGTAAACGATAATAAGCTATGCAGCAATTCACCAGTTGTTAGTGTTTGGATTTCAATATAGTATATACTATATAACATGTCTTCTTCATTTAGTAAAATAATAAGTTGATAACCACTAACCAATTGGCATTGTTGAACTTTGTTAGAAACAAAGTTTAGTTAAGATAAATTCTATGTTGTCTTGTTCTTTTTTCTTGTTGAGTTCTGTTCTGAATTGGACATTGATTTTGCAGATGCAAAGAGGTTAATTGGTAGGAGATTCAGTGATCAGACCGGGCAAAATGATTTGAAACTCTGGCCATTCAAGGTCGTTGAAGGTCCAGATGACAAACCGATGATTGTGGTTACACACAAGGGTCAACAGAAACAGTTAAATGCTGAAGAAGTCTCATCCATGGTTCTTGGAAAGATGAAGGAGATTGCTGAGGCCTTCCTCGGCTCGACAGTGAAGAATGCAGTTGTCACTGTCCCTGCCTACTTTAATGATGCACAACGGCAAGCTACAAAGAACGCTGGTGCCGCTGCTGGCCTTAAAGTTATGCGTATCATCAGCGAACCAACTGCTACAGCCATTGCTTACGGACTTGACAAGAAGGCGGGATTTTATGGGAAAAGAAACGTGATGATATTCGACTTGGGTGGGGGAACTTTAGATGTGTCACTACTTGCTATATATATAGGAACAGTCCGGATCCAAAAAGAACAACCACACTGGGCTTCAAGTGCGGATGTCCCTCCGTTCTCCACCAGACGGCTCCGACGACGGTGCGCCTCCACCCGAGCGAACTCCAGCGGCGTTCCCGATCACTTTCTCTTCTCGGCAAGATCGATTTGAAGGTCTGGGCAGCAACCTCCACCCAAAACTTCACAGAATATTGATCTCGCTGGAAAACTGGAATTCGACGGACTCGCCGAGGAGAGAAAGTGATCGGGGACGCCTCTGGTGTCCGCTCAAGTAGAGGTGCGCCGTCATCGGTGTCGGACGGTGGAGAACGGAGGGACGTCCACACTTTAAGGGTGTGCGGACGTCCTTTTTGGATCCTCTCTGTATATAGGAATACAATATATGAAGGAATATACACACACACAGTAATTGAGCGACTTGAAAGGTTGATCCCCTTGCATCAAACCAGAAGTAACTCCAACCTTTGGCCGCTTCCGCATAATAAGTGGTATCAGAGCCCAGGTGACGCTTGGGGCTTGGTGTCTCATACGATCGAGTTGCAATTTGATGGAGCTCCCGTTTGGATTGGGATCATATATAAGATTTGATATTGGATGTTTGTGATCACGGTTGAGCTATTGGGACTTGGATCGTGAGATTTGGAGATGGCTCAAATCATGCCAGGTGGAGATTGTTGGAAAAGTGTAACTTAGATTAAGAGCCTTTTGGAATCACACAACTGAAAGGTGAAGAGTTATTCTTGAGTTATAATGAATGGTACCACACACACTAATACAGAGGCTTTTTGTGTAAAACTTCATACCCGTTTCGTATCCAGGTGGCTAAACCAAGGACAATATCGGTATTTCTTGACTCGTGTGTGGGACCATCGGGGCCCGTCGGTCGCTTCCGCATAACACATACATCATTGCACAGGATTTCATTACACAAAATACAGTTATGTTTCTATTAGACAAATTCGTTTGTTCTGAAAAAGTAATTTCTGAAGTCAGAACATATTGATATCGTGGCAATATTGTAAACCAGAATTCGAAAGAACTCGACACTAGTATGCTTCTTCAAAAAGAATAAAAATGAAATGAACTGTTATTTATTTCATGTACATTGTACACCAACCTATTTTGGGATTTCAAATTTTCACTTCAATTTGGTTCATCTGCAGTAGATTTTTACCTTGCTGTGTTGGAAAGAGTCATAAACATAGTATATTGAACTAAATAAATTGACATAGACCTTCTGCATTAATTCCCCATCTAATCTTCCACTAACAGTATAAATTCTGTAGTGTGCATTTTTTCTGCCTTCTGGGATAAATTCTGTAGCTACTTTCGTATTTCTCTTCTATTACTCTGAATCTTCGAATGGCAGGAGTAGAAGAGTCATGCAATTGGGGTTGATCTGGGGAGGACCTACTCTTGTGTGGCCGTATAGCAGCATGATCATGTAGAAATTATACCGGACCACTCCATCTCATGTTGCTTTCACTGAACTGAAACTGAGCGCTTGATCGGTCAAGCAGCACTTAACCAAATCACCAGAAACCCGACCAACTCCGTCTTTGGTAAGTTCTTTCCTCATCATCTAATGTAGTATCTTGAGAATTGAGTAAGTAGCCTTCTATTTTGTATAAAATGGAGTGCTGATTACCAATCTATAATTTGAGAAGTTTAATTAGTATAGAAAATGTTAACTTTATTTTCCTGGTGTGGAGAAAATTTTACAGTTGATAACAAACTTTTCTTAGGACGTTAATATGACCAAGGTAAGGATCCCCGTAACATGAAACTGTAATCATAGTTAAAAAAAGTACATGTACGAAACTGTAATCCCGGAAATATGATAGGGATGAAGCTCTAAGTATGAATACATGATACTTTGTAATCCTTAAACAAAATAATATGCCATTATATGTACCACCAGTCCTTAACTAGAGACCTTTGGATCAGTTACTTTGGGACTATAGAGTTAGTTTAAGGGAGCCAGAAGCTTTACAACATAAAGATAGAGTAAAAAGGTTACCTTGTAGAGTTTCAACTATTTTTGGCAGTTATATGTTTACCTTACTGTTTCTACCTGCTTCGTCCCGAGCCGGGAAAGGGTCGCGAGGCGGAGCGAAGTAGAATTCTTTGGGTCTTTCACTCGGAACCTGCACAAGTGACAGCGTCACGGGGTCGGGACTGGGATGGCCCAGTCTTCGACTCTCCGATGCTTAAGTTAGCTTTGAGCACTTGCAAGGTAGAGGAGTGTGAAAGAGAGAGAGTGTGTATCTTGTATGGGAGTTTGTACCTATTTTATAAGCCAAGGTTGGATACTTTGGCCTTAGTTTCCGATGTGGGACTGCTTGCTATCTTTTGGAGTGTCTCCCTTTTTGGGGGTGTTTTGCCGCTAGAGTGACTTTGGCAAGCGGTTTGTTACCGGCCCTTCACTCTTTGGATTCCCGTGGAGGGCTCGCCAGGGCTATCTCGACCAGGTAATTGTACCTTATTCTCGGCTCAGCCAAGTATTTTGGCCATGTACTAACAAGTCCCCAGTCCGAGAGAGTTCTTGGGTGGGGAGTTATTCTAGAGATGCCGAGAATAGATTTTACCCGGGTGCGGAAGGCATGGTGCCGAGTCCCCAAGTCCCCACGCGAGAGTCGTGAGGTGACGGGGGTGATGTTTTGAAGTTGGCGAGAAGAAACGTTTCCGGGCAACGCAGTTCGCGGTTGATTGGTGGGACTGGTTATTGAGCGTTGCGGGCCGCTGCGTGGCGAGTCAGTCCGCGCTTGGTTGGCGAGACTGTCGCTATCGAGCGTTGCGGCCGCTGCATGGCGAGTCAGTCCACGCTTGGTTGGCAACTGTCGCTATTGAGCGTTGCGGCCGCTGCGTGGCGAGTCAGTCCGCGCTTGGTTGGCGACTGTCGCTATTGAGCGTTGCGGGCCGCTGCCCTGGCGAGTCAGTCCGCGCTTGGTTGGCGACTGTCGCTATTGAGCGTTGCGGCCGCTGCATGGCGAGTCAGTCCGCGCTTGGTTGGTGAGACTGTCGCGGCGTGGCGGGCCGCTGATGAGCGAGTAAGTCTGCGCTAGATGACGAGACTCTCGGGGGTCGGGCCGTTGCTGGGCGAGTAAGTCCGTGCTAGATGACGAGACTCTCGCGGCGTGGCGGGCCGCTGGTGGGCGAGTAAGTCCGCGCTAGATGGCGAGACTCTCGGGGGCCGGGCCGTTGCTGGGCGAGTAAGTCCGCGCTAGATGGCGAGACTCTCGCGGCGTGGTGAGCCAATGTCTATGTATAGGGTTGGGGATAGCTGGAGGGGGGAGTTCGTGCTTTCGAAACTGAAAATTGGGCGAGCTGCAATTTGTGTTTTAGGGTTTTGGCGATTCTACAATCTTCAGACTGGGAAACGTCCAATTTCATCCTTGATCGAGTGGGTGCGAGTGCTCGGCTGTTTGCAACCAGCTTCACTGCCACCACGCGGATCCGTTGTTTCAAGGTATGAATTTGTCGTTTTCTTTGTCTATGGATTTGTATGTGGTGGTGGGATTGTTCACATGTTTGTGATGTTGGTAGGAATTCTAGGGTGAGAGGTTTGTTGTCGGGTTGGTTAGGGTTAAGGGGTCTTCATGTCTCGTCCCGAGGTCCCGAGCCGGGAAGGGGTGGCGGGACAGGTCGCGCTAAGGGCGTGTGTAGCTAGAGGATGCATGTTTGAATGCTGACTGTTTACACATGTTGTGTGTGTAGCCTGTGATTGATAGAGATAGATGTACAACAATGTTTGGTTTGTAATCATGTGAAGCAAGTGTATGCGGTTTGCACATGGTTTACAAGTATGTGTTTAGCATGTACATGAGAATATATTATGATGCATGTGGCATGTTATTTGTATGATAACAATTTAATTGAATAGTGTGAAGTGACACTTATCTGGAGCCGTGTAGAGCCGCTATAGTCATTGTAGAAAAATTGGAGTGGAGTCTGCGGAGACTGACGTGACAAGCGGTGTCCGCGGTAAGAAATGGTCTGCGAATGGATGGCGGGACCTGCGGAGTCCGCGAATGTTTCGGGAGAGCAGCATTGGGACATGGGTGGGCGTCCCCGGGAGAGAAATATCAAGTGGGCGCCAAAAGCGAAGGTGTCTCGTCCCGAGGTCCCAAGCCGGGAAGGGGTGCCAAAAGCGAAGGCATGTCTCGGGGGGGAGGGTGCCGAGATTGGGGTCGCGAGACCAAGTGCGCGTTCCCGCTTCGGCTGAAGGAAGCTGGGTGTCCAGATCAGTTCTTCTGGGCGCTGCTCTCCGGCGCGTGGGCCTTGGCCGGAGGTTGGGGTGGCCACGCTGGATTCATTGGAAGACAGTGTGCATGATGGCTGAGAAGGTGAGCTACCTTGCTGTGGCACGCCCAAGCGAAGGAGAGAGAGAAAGTTAGATTTACTTTCTCTCTCCTCGGGATTTCTGGGCAGATGATGGCCATGGTGAGCGACGTGAGGGTCTCCACTTGAGGACACCCTCCTTCTAGCACCAATTGTTTCTACCTGCTTCATCCCGAGCCGGGAAGGGGTCGCGAGGCGGAGCGAAGTAGAATTCTTTGGGTCTTTCACTCGGAACCTGCACAAGTGACAGCGTCACGGGGTCGGGACTGGGATGGCCCAGTCTTCGACTCTCCGATGCTTAAGTTAGCTTTGAGCACTTGCAAGGTAGATGAGTGTGAAAGAGAGAGAGTGTGTACCTTGTATGGGAGTTTGTACCTGTTTTATAAGCCAATGTTGGGTACTTTGGCCTTAGTCTCCGATGTGGGACTGCTTGCTATCTTTTGGAGTATCTCTCCTTTTGGGGGTGTTTTGCCGCTAGAGTGACTTTGGCAAGCGGTTTGTTACCGACCCTTTACTCTTTGGATGCCCGTGGAGGGCTCGCCAAGGCTATCTCGACCGGGTAATTGTACCTTATTCTCGGCTCAGCCAAATATTTTGGCCATGTACTAACACTTACTATTCTGTAAACTGAAAAGACAGCTTCTCCCTCCTATATGTTCAACTATTTTGGTGTATATCAATATATGCATGGATGACTTTACTGGACTACTTTCCTGATTTGTTCGACACAGATAGGTAATTGTATTATACATTTATATCGTAATCTCTGTATACAGTATATATTTGTCTTGTTTGTCTAACATGTGCACAGACATGCACAATGAAACAGACACAGACAGCATTGACCTATGTATGCACTACAACATGATAACAACTTAAACATCCAGTCAGTCATAGTTAAGAGTGATAGGATGTCGAATTAGTATATAACATGCATTCTTCTTTTAGCAATATGAGAGTCGCTAAAATCTTTTGGCATTGGAAGTAATAAATTAGTGTGGTTAAACTATACACTGTTAAAATAAGGATAATTATGTGCACTATTCGACCTTGCTCATTTTCCTTGTTTGGATTATGTTCTTAACACATCAATCTATGTTTGAGGCAATATGTTCAAATATGCAGATGTTGATCGGAAGGAGATTCAGTGATAAAACTGTTCAAAAAGATGAAAAACTCTGGCCTTTCAAGGTCATTGAAGGACCTCGTGACACACAAATGATCGTTGTTACCCACGAGGGTCAAGAGAAAAAAAATTCGGCTGAAGAGATCTCACATCTATGATTCTTGCTGAGTCCTTCCTTGGGTCAACTGTAAAGAATGCAGGATTGACTACATGTTACACCAATGGGCCCTCAATTAATGTGTATGATTACAAGTTCATACTTTTTAAAGGAGGATGGTATTTTGCTGACTGTATAGTATCAGTAGTGTTTATCTGGTCAGTTACTGATAAAAAAAATTATGTTCAATCACCGTTAAGTTTACAATTAATAGTGAAAAATGTTATTTTAAAATTAAGTTATTTTGTTTTTCACTTTTTAATTTCCATTAAAAGATAATTAAACATGATTTTCTTAATAAATAACTGATCAGGTGAAATCTAGTGTGTATAGTAGGACTCCTGGTTCGTATTTAACTCTACTACCAAGTAATTGCTAATTACATCCACAATGTTTGATCATTGACTCATTGGTTTCATTGTGTTTCAGTCAACGGTTCATGTTTGCCGGCCTTGCTTAACTGCAAGTGACCTCCACAAGTTCAAAGACTCAAAGCAAAGAGACCCAGAAACAAAGTTTGTCTCTTTTCAGATTTTACTACTATCAAAAACCCTTTCTTGTTTGCATTTTTAGTATTTACCACAAAAGACCCAAACTTTCTTAGAAAAGGTTAAGACACTTGAGGAAGGCGGTCTCTTCAGTCTCCACTTGGAGAGCAGCAAACTGATTACAATCTTCCAGGAATACCCAAAAACCCAAAAAAGAATTCTTTTTGGTCATGTGTTTATTATTTTCTTTCTGGGTTTTTCTTTGAAGGTTTCTGTTGTGACTTGATTGCCAATTTTCTCCTGGAAGTTTCAGTCCAGCTTCCTCCAAAGTTGGGTTGAACAGAGTGGTGGTGGTGGAGGTTGTGTGAGTTTTGATGGGCATGAACTCTTATCTCAGGTGTGTATCTCTTACTTTCTCTTGTTCAGTTACTGAAGGCGTCTGTAGTTGACTAGATGAGTCTTTGCCTTCTGGGTTATGGCATGTGTGGTAGAGGTTTAATGGGATTGTTCTAAATCGCAAGTTTGAGCTGAAAACTGGAAAGGAAGATGAGAAGTAAAAACATTTGATTTCAGTTTTGTAAATTAGGACTAGGATTCAGTTTTGCTTTCAGTATGTGTTAGCTTGGGTTTGTTTGGACTATCTTTCTGGAATGGTTATGTAGCTTTTGTGAATTCTGTTTGGCTCCTGAGAGAATGTAGGGCAAAATTTTAAATAATTTTGCTTATTAGTATAAAACAAGGCAACTCCAGTGAATTGTATCCAGAACAATTTTATTTCTGAGCTTAGTTTCAATCTTTTTCATGTTGATTAACGAAGTTAAACGACCCTTCTTCTGGTCACTGAGTAAACTGAAGGCCAGAGAAGAAAATGGCAGTTTCACTAGTTATGTTGATTTGGTATCTGGAAAACGGAGAGCAGTTATTGGATTAGGTATATTACTTGGATAGTTCAAAACCGAACTGAAAAGGGATATGCTGTTTTGCAGTTGTTTGCTTTTCATTTTTGCCTAGTGCTTCTAAATAATGGAGTTGGGTCCATCTGTTTACGATAAATACATTCTAACTTATATAATAAATTTAGTATAGTATTACCTAAACTATGCAATTTTTTAATATTCCAGATTGCACATGAATGCAGGTATATGCCGGAAATAATCTTCCTGGTTTAAGAACTATGGGGGATCAAAAGCTTCAAGTTGTTGTCCGGCAACAGCACTTCTGCAATTTATTGTTAAATGTTCACTCGTATAGGAAATGAGGGTCTCGCTTCCGAGTTTTAGCAGGTTGCAAAATGTTGGCTAGTGTTGCATCTGCTCCGGCTTCAGAAGTCATTTCTCAAACAGTAGAGGTCATTTTTGAAGTTGTTGCTGCTTCCAGGGACGTCCTTGTTAAGAAGGATACATTTAAGGAACTTGCAACTTATTTGGAAAGGATAGTCCCCATTTTAAGAGAGTTGAATAAGAATACAGTTTCGCATTCTGAGAGCTTAAACAATGTTCTGGACATCCTTAACCGGGAAGTAAGAGCTGCGAAGAAACTGACTATTGAGTGTAGCAAGAGAAACAAAATGTATCTCTTAATGCATTGCCGAACAATAGTTAACCACCTACAGAATACTATAAGAGAGATCAGTCGTGCTCTAGCTCTTCTTCCCCTGAACTCTTTAGATCTTTCATCCAACATAGTTGAAGAAATTAGTAAGGTTTGTGACAATATGCTTGGAGCTGAGTTCAGGGCAGCTGTAGCAGAAGAAGAGATTCTGGACAAAATCGAGTCTGGAATCCAGGAGAGGAATATGGATCATTCTTATGCCAATAGTTTGTTGGTTCTCATAGCAGAGGCAGTTGGAATCTCAACTGAGAGGTCGGCATTGAAGAAGGAATTAGAGGAATTCAGAAGTGAGATAGAAAATGCTCGGCTAAGGAAAGACCAGGCAGAAGCTATACAGATGGAACAGATAATTGCTTTATTAGAAAGAGCTGATGCAGCTTCATCTCCTGAGGAGAAGGAAAGGAAATATTTCACTAAGCGAAGATCGTTGGGCAGTCAACCATTGGAGCCACTTCAGTCATTTCATTGCCCAATCACTGCGGATGTTATGGTGGACCCTGTGGATACTTCTTCTGGACAAACATTTGAGAGAACTGCTATAGAAAAATGGTTAGCTGATGGGAATAATTTGTGTCCGCTGACCAGGACTCCTTTAGACACTTCAGTTTTATGGCCCAATAAAACTCTGAGGCAATCAATAGAAGAATGGAAGGATAGAAATACCATGATTATGATTGCTACCATGAAATCAAAACTCAAGTCTGAAGATGAGGAGGAAGTGCTCCATTGCCTTAAAGAACTACTGGATCTCTGTAAACAAAGAGACCTGCATCAGGAATGGGTCATAATGGAGGACTATATACCTCTTCTCCTTCAACTTCTTGATGTAAAAAAACCCGAGATAAGGAATCAAGTTCTTGTCAACCTTTTCACTTTGGTGAAGGATGGTGATGATGCCAAGGTAATACTTTGACTAATAACGAAATTGTGCGCGTGTATAGTGTTCATAGAATGAGCCTTGTGGTGTACTTTTCTTTTTCTGAACATCCTTTTTTTGCCTACACAAACGAGAAGAAAAGGGATATATTTAGCTAAACATACATATGATTTCCTCGATTTTCTACTTCATATTATCTGATATTAATGTTGCAGGAAAGGACTGCCAGAGCTGATAATGGGATTGAACTTATTGTTCGGTCACTTGGGCGCCGTGTCGAGGAAAGAAAATTAGCAGTGGCATTGCTATTGGAATTGTCAAAGTATGATTTGATAAGAGACAAAATTGGGAAGGTTCAAGGTTGCATACTCCTATTAGTTACCATGTCCAATAGTGATGATAATCAAGCTGCCAGAGACGCACAAGAGCTGTTGGACAATCTGTCATTCTCAGACCAAAATGTTATACAAATGGCAAAGGCAAATTATTTCAAACATTTGCTGCAGCGTCTTTCTACAGGTTCTCTTCATATTCTTCCACCTTAGTTTCTTTTAAAACGGCTCGTAAACTAGAATCAGTTTCAAGTATTGAATTGCAAATTAACCCTACAAGTAACCTGATCTCACACTGACGAAAATAGAAGTGCACTTAATTCGTCAGTAATCCAACTTTTGAATTATGCAATTGTATTTAATTACTATCTAGTTCAATAGTTCCTTGCATGTAATTATGTTAAACTCAATGATATGCTATAGATCTTTTGGAGTAGTTTATGAAAGTTTGCATCTGTTGTTGTATGTTTACAGTTTAGGTAATAAAACTAATAATTTGGCATGCAATGCAGCTTTCAGTTTGTATGTTTGCTACTATTTATGTGGAAAAGGCTTCATTTAATGGTAATTTTTCCTTACAACTTCTATAATTTTTAATTCAGGATCAGAAGATGTAAAAGTGGTCATGGCATCAAATTTGGCAGATATGGAGTTGACCGACCACAATAAGGAGTCTTTGCTTGAAGGGGGAGTACTGGGTCCACTTCTTGATATGGTCTCACATGGTGACATTCCGATGAAAATGGGGGCTGTCAGAGCTCTTAGAAACCTCTCTAGCTTACCCCAAAATGGTCTGCAGATGGTTAGAGCAGGTGCAGAACGCCCATTACTTGACCTTCTATTTGATCATAGCTCATCACTGTCAAGCTTTCGTGCTCATGCAGCAGCCACAATCATGCATCTAGCCAGGTCAGTGGTGTTTCAAGAATCCGACCAGACACCTGCTACTTTTCTGGAATCAGATGAAGATATATTCAGGCTTTTCTATTTGATTAACCTAACGGGGCCTGATGTACAGCACAGCATCATTCTCACCTTCCACACTTTGTGTCAATCCCCGTCATCTAAAAGCATCAAGACCAAGTTGATAGAGGTGCATATTTTGTTAAAGAATACACTTCCATTTAGAAAAAGCATGTTACCTGCGTAACTACTAGTATAATGTTAATGGGATCCAGAAGTTTGAATGGAGTGAGATGATCATAGGTGGTTAGTTTGATAAGACATTGGGAGTTGGTGCAAAATGAAAATGGTCAACTAAATAAACTTAAAGTAAAGTTCCATAATCGAAAATGTGAAATATGTGGATGTGCTTGTCCGTTTGTAACATGGGTATCATTTGGAATGCTTTTTCATCCCGTTATGGCTTTACCATGTTCTTCTGAAATGATTATTTTCATCCCTGTGAGGGCATTTCTGAATTAATTTCTATTTTAAGTGTTTGATTCCTAGTTCCGCATTTCAATCCTTTTATTGCTTGGTATAATGATATTGTTATGATGCTAATATAATTTGCTCAGCTTCTATGTAATCTTTGTATAACCTTGTACTAATTAGTTACTTTTGCAGTCCTCAGCTATGCAAGTATTGACTCAATTATTTGAGAATGATAACTCCAATCTACGAGCAAATGCAGTAAAGCTGTTTTCTTGCTTAATAGAAGGTCGAAATGAAGCCATTAACATAAGGGAGCATGTGGGTCAGAAATGCATTGAGACTATAGTCACGATTATCAAATGTTCCAGTGATGAAGAAGAGATTGCTTCTGCAATGGGTGTTATCGCTAACCTTCCCGAAATCCCCCAAATCACAGAATGGTTTGTCGATGCTGGGGCACTACCTGTCATATTCAATTTCCTCCGGAATGACAAGCAGAATGGTCCCCATAAAAATCAGGTTATAGAGAATGCTGTTGGAGCCATTTGTCGTTTCACTGTTCCATCAAACTTGGAATGGCAACGGAGTGCAGCTGAAGCTGGCATTATACCCCTGTTCGTACAGTTGCTGGATTCCGGAACCTCCTTGACTAAAACACGTGCAGCTTTATCTCTTTCTCGATTTTCACAGAGTTCACCCAGGTTGACCAGGCCATTACCAAAGCGCAGAGGACTCTGGTGCTTCTCGCCCCCTCCAGAATCTGGTTGCCCTGTTCATGGAGGAATTTGTGGCATTGTTTCATCATTTTGCCTTGTGGAGGCTGATGCAGTGAGACCATTAGTCCGGATGCTTGGGGAACCTGATCCTGAAGCTTGTGAGGCTTCTTTAGATGCTTTAGTAACTTTGATTGAAGGTGAGAGACTGCAGAATGGTAGTAAGGTGCTCACAGATGCAGATGCCATACCTCCTATAATAAAATTTCTTGTTCAGCCCTCCCCTAGTTTGCAGGAGAAGGCTCTACATGCTCTAGAGAGAATGTTCCGGCTGCTGGAGTTTAAACAGAAGTTTGGACCCTCAGCTCAGATGCCTTTAGTTGACTTAACTCAGCGTGGAACTGGTGGTATGAAATCTATGGCAGCCAGAATACTTGCTCACTTGAACGTGCTTCATGATCAGTCTTCTTATTTCTAAAGGGATCCTTTCTAAAGGCCTTCTTGGTTCACCTGCATGTGTTCAGTGATATAAAGATCAAGCATAAACTCACTTTGATGCTTCAACTTGACTAATATTGACAAGAGAACTCGCAGGGGAAAACTAGACATGGCAGCCCTTCACTGCTCTGTGAGCTTGAAAGCATCTGGTTTTCCTGACATTAATCTGAGGACGAAGTTCAGTTTGTCTTGACATGGATTTGCAGTTGCAAGTACCACAGTGAACTCGGGTAAGAAAGTTGAGATCATATTTTTTTCGACATCACTAAATTCTTTTTCACAATTAGGTGTGAATTCTTTCTTGTGTATATGTAGGAAAAGCAGTTTAAAGAACCTAATTAATTTCTCAGCTAATATTGTGTCATCCGAATTTCATTCATACTATTACATGGTCTATGCAATTTACGCCCATGTTTCATTGAAGCAGCTCCTGGAAACCTTGTCTTCTTCCTGATCCTTGGTAAAGTGTGCTAGCAAAAGATTCAATGTGTATGTATGTAATGCATGTGTATTAATATCTTTTTGGTTAATGTGCACGTTCTTTGTATGTATGTAGATTTGTTTGAAACAATGCTTCTATATGGTATAGAAAATCACTGGTTAGTGTGCAAAGGGTCATCATGCATAATGCACTAGTCCTACTAGAGCAAGGTAGAATCTGGCTTAATGACTCAGTAATAGATAGTAAAACAAGTCTTAATATTTCATTTATATTTTCTTGGATGAACAAATCTGATTAGTGACTTTCTTTTCACAAAAAACAAACTGTAGTTTTGGAGATGCATAAAATTAGCTACAAGAGAATTCTAGTTAACTACATGGTTTCCTTCTATCATATCCAGAATGTCTATCACTCTGAGATTTTATCATGCTGTCTTCTCCTTCTTTGCCCTCCATCGTCTACTCCTTCCTACTAACTTGAGAACCTCATCGATAAGAATCGCTGGTGCCGAAATCATAACTACGAGAAGCCATTCGTTCAGATTCAACGGGACAACACCAAACACATCCGCTAAAAATGGAATGTAGAGAATGAGGCAATGGAGTCCGAATGAGACCGACATGGCAACCAAAAGCCAAGGGTTCTTCCAAGGAGCATTGTGAGCAAGCTAATGTCTTCGGAAAGAGCATTAAGAGAGTTGAACATCTCAATTGCCACCAGGACAGAGAGTGACAAAGTCATTGCCTTCACTGTACCAACCGAGAAATAGTCACAGGGATCAGTGAAAGTGATTATCCTCCCCCCATTAACCATGAATGGAGCTGCTGTAAAATTTGACCACGACGAACACTCTCCCCAATTTCGAAGCTGCGATAATTCAACTAGTGTATGTCCATCACTCACAAGATTGATACCCATGAATGAAGCCTGAGTGTACCACAAGATGAAGACTCCAACAGTTGCAATTCCCACAAAAGAACCAATTACCTGCCAAATACCATGCAACACAGTCAGCATACATATGAAATTCCATACTGAAGTTTAAAACTTTAGATACAAAATGTGATCACTAACCAAGTAGCGGAAAAGAACCCAAGAATTCATAAGAGCATCATTGCTTTTGCGTGGTGGTTTCTTCATAATGAGAATGTCAGCTGGGTTAAAGCCAAGAGCTGTTGCAGGAGGTCCATCTGTAACTAAATTTACCCATAGAAGTTGCACAGGTATCATACACTCGGGTATTCCAAGCGCCGCGGTCAAGAATATGGATATTACCTCTCCAACATTTGAAGATATCATGTACCTGCAGATTAAGATATTGAAATAATGCTTCTTACTTGAAAGAAGAAAAAATGGAGGGAGAGAAACTGAGAAACAGATAAGAGATCACCATTATGAGTAGGAACAAAGAAATCAGAGATTTACCTAATAAAAGCTTTCATGTTAGTGTAAATGGCACGGCCCTCTGCAATAGCTGAAACAATGGTACTGAAATTGTCATCAGCCAAAACCATATCTGAAGCTTCTTTTGCTACCTGAGACATGAATCATGCAGGCTTAGAAATTGCAGTACGATGGTTAAGTGGCAATCAGTTAAGACTAGTATCTTTTGGTAATCACATCAACTTAGAAGGGACGGCAAATTCAGGTGGTGGGAACATATATAGTACATGGAAGAAGCTTAATTTTGCTGAATTTTATGGATAGACTGTAATATGTTACCTCAGTTCCAGTATTGCCCATGGCGATTCCAATGTCAGCAAGTTTAAGTGCCAGTGCATCATTCACTCCATCTCCAGTCATTGCTACAATCTCCCCCATCTCTATAAGCATCCTTACTATTTCTTGCTTATGTCTAGGCTCGGCACGAGAGAAAACCTTCCCTCCTGGTTTTGATAAAATTTCTTTTTGTTGTGATGGTGAAAGAGCCATGAATTCTTTTCCTGTAAAGCTTCTCCCTTTCAGCTCCTCATTTTTTTGTAAACAATCTGATTTCTTGACAGATAGCTTCAGCTGTAGACTTATTATCTCCAGTTATAACCATAACTCTAATTCCAGCTTCTTCACAGTCTTTGATTGCTTTACCAACTTCATCACGAGGAGGGTCCTGTACAGCACAGTTATCAAATGAAGTCTTTTGAATAGACTAAAAATATCAATTAGCAAACAAATAGTGGAATCTACATACTCTTAAGCCAACAATTCCTACGAAAACTAAGTCACTTTCGATGGAGGAGTAGCAGGCTGGATCCTGCAACATCTTGATAGCTGGATGACTCCCAGAAGAATAATCTGAGAGCTCTCCTAAGTTATCTTTATATGCAAAACCCAAGCACCTTAAACCCTTTGAGCTCATCTCCAAGAGTCTCATTAGCAATGATTGTTTACAAGGTTCATCTATTGGAACAACGGATCCATCTGCAAGTTGAACATGAGAAGTTCATTCTAGTAAACTCTCAACAGCGCCCTGCAAATACCAACCATTGAAGTAAAAGAGCATCAGAATACATCAAAGCATGAAAACTTTCTTAGCATAGCAGAACACTCGAACCAAGTTGGAGACAGCAATGAGATCAAATTAATAGTCACCTTAATAAGAAGTCTATTATGCCCAGTTGGCCCCCGAGCAATAACACTCATCGATTTTCGGACACGGTCAAACTCAAGTGTAGCAACCTTTTTCGATCTTTTTGTCCACCACTCACAACAGCCTATAGTTGGAAAAAAGTTATTGTCAGAAATCTTCCTCATACTCAGCAACTTAGATCAAATGAAGAATAGAACATTTTCTGCTAACATAATTTCACTGAGGTGGAGTCAATTAAGTAACTTGCAGCAAGCTGTGAGTCACGAACTTTGTTCCTTGCCTTAATGTCTGGAACTCCCATCTTTTCAACCAAAACCTTAAGAGCTGCCTCAGTTGGTAAACCTGTAGCTCGAAAGAGCTGACCATCAAAATAAATCCCAGCATCATTGCAAACAGCACATATTTCTGCCATGGCTTGCATATTTGCATCCATATTGAAGCAAGTCCAATCAACAATTCCCCCATCCTTGGGATCATAAGTTGTGCCTTGAACATGAATCATTCGAGAAGCTGTGGTTTTCCCTCCCAAAGTGAAGAATTCTGTCACAGACATCTGATTTGTTGTCAAAGTCCCAGTTTTATCTGAGCAAATCACACTTGTACATCCTAAGGTTTCTACACTCGGAAGCTTCCTCACAATTGCATTTTTTTGTGCCATCTTCCTTGTCCCAAGAGCTAAGCAAGTTGTAATAACAGCAGGAAGACCTTCTGGGATTGCAGCTACTGCAAGTGCAACAGCTATCTTAAAATAGTATGTGCACCTCTCAAAAGAAAACCGCACATTTACTGGCCATCCATCTTTCATCTCCCATGAAATGAAGTTTTTGTAGTTCATAACCCAAACAATGAGGCAAGCAAACCCAATTCCTGTAGTAAACTTGCTCCCAAACTCATCAAGCTTCTTCTTCAAAGGGGTGTCATCTTCTTCCAAAGAAGCCTCATGTATTTGCTTTTGTATTTTGCCAATCTCAGTGTTCATCCCAGTGCTAACAACGATACAAAGACAGCTACCATTTACAACTGTTGTGCCTGCAAAAACCATACTTTCTTTAGCTTGCAGGTCACAGTCATCAATGAATATAGGATCAGTGCTCTTCAAAACAGGCATTGCCTCTCCGGTCAATGAGCTCTGCTCAACTCGCAAAGTTGAGGTTTTCAAAACTGCGACTCTCATATCAGCAGGGACTTTGTCCCCAACTCGCAACTCCACAATATCGCCAGGGACAAGTTCTCTTGCAGGCAAATCTGGCACCAAATACACATCCTTTAGGACCTTTGCAGATTCACTTTGCATCTGTTTAAGAGCTTCAAGTGCTTTTTCAGCATTGCTCTCTTGCCAAACACCAACAATAGCATTAAGCACTAGAATCAAGACTATCACAAACGGTTCCACATAGGCCTCAAACCCTGACTCCCCTGACTCACTTCCATGCATGAAAGCTAAAGCGAACGAGATGAAGGCTACAGCTAGAAGTATCTTCACAAGTGTGTCATCAAACTGCTCTAATACAAGCCGCCATAAAGGCTTCCCTTTCTCTTTGGTAAGCTCATTCCAACCGTACCTTTCACGCCGCTTCTCAACCTCAAAAGTGCTCAGACCCTGCTCTAGTTTTACATGATGCTTTTTCAGACACTGATCAATTGACCATGTCCATGCCGGGAATGGCTTTTCATCCATTAATACTTGATTTCTGAGTTCGAATTGCACCCAAAATGAAAAGTCAATTAAAGTTCTCTTGAGACCATGTCAGGTTCCTACAGCAAATTCAAAAACATGTAAGCAATATTATCACAGCATGAACCATACAAATAAATATAAAAGCTGGAGTTCCAATTTCAACCACAACAAAAAAAAATTAAAAAAAATATGTTCTTAAACCCATCTCAGATACCTACAAAATTATCCAAAAACATGTAGAAACTTCAGCAGACACCTTAGCCAAAAAAAAAACATTGTGATAACTAGAAAATAATAACGTCAAAATCAGATACAAGGAAAATATCAACAACGAAAAAAACTTACTGTTCAAATCAAATTGAACTGAAATTTACTCTCCTCTACAAGCCAAAAAAAAAAAAAAACCAATGTCTACTTTCCACTAATTGTTCAACTCAATCAACCAGAAGAAGTGGTTCATACCATGAGAGAGAGAGAGAGAGAGAGAGAGAGAGTGTGTGTGTGTGTGTGTGTTGTGCAATCAAATCAAGCAGAGAAATTGAACTAAACAATGAGCCACACACAGAGTCTCCAATCAAATTAACCAGACAGAAACTCAACCTCAACTAAATGACACATCTTCAAACTCAAATAAAGAGCTACCATACAAAACAAGGCCTCTTAATTCCACAGCACCATAACAACACATGCCAATTATCGTCAACACCCAGAACACAAATCACTTAAACTCACCAAACCAAACTCCAAACTCTTCAAAAACATACCTGAAGTCAAAAGGCACCGACCCTCTGAACTCTGAAGTTGAACCAAGAACATGGAAATGAGGACACAGCAAAGATGCCTTAGGCTGGCTTGGAAACAAAGCAATGCAAAGTCCAAAGTAAACACAAAAAACTTGTCAAAGAAACAACAAGGAACGTATGGGTCTGATGAGTGGTCTGGTCTGCAACAGTTGCTTTCTTTAATGGAAGAATTTTGGGATCTTTTGCTTTTCAAATGCTTCTGTCACTCAAAGCTTCGGTCTTTTTGAAACTGAGGAGATGGTGCGGTTAAGAATATGACATCGTGGGTAAAATAAAATTACGATTTGGGCCCTCGAGTTTGACTCGGTTTTCTCTAATTTTGAAACCTGTGGCCGTACGCATTAGCCGTAGAGAAGAAGAGCACAGAGGGAATCTATAATTGCTTCCATTTTCTTGTTATCAAGAAGCAGAAAAAAACAAAACCAGAGTACCAGACAAAAACCCAAGACTGTTGATTTCAAACCCACAGCTTAAACCAGTCATCATTCTTAAGTAAACCCTTTAACTAAAACTTGATGTTCCTTTCATCATTGTGCTTACTTGCTGGGATTTTTCCTCGATCTCTACTTCTTGAACTGCTTTACTCAAAGCTCAAACCTTTAGCATTACGTGAAAAAATAAACAACATTTTTATGTAACAAATTGGAGTTTAGTATTTTGAGAGTTAGAAATGTTGGTAGTACTTGCCAGACATGTTGAACTTTACTATGAAGTATCTTAAACGTTGATGCAAACCTTGCTCATGAAGTCTATATGACTATAACCTATCACACCATAACTATATATAGATGCATTTCAACACGTACCCGTCTCATCAATAGGATGAAGAACAAATTAATAAGTTCAAAGAAAAATGTACCACGATGAGTTTTGTTCGTCTCTATTGAGGTCTCTTCTTTTCTGAGCAGAAAGAACGTCAAAATTTCTTTGAAGGTGTGAGTGAACTTCTCTATGAGTTTTGGTATTTATAGCAGACGCTCTAAATCCTCCATAATCGAGTAATTAATTAAAGGGCCCTTGATTAAATATTTGAAAAGCATTTAGACTTTTGATCAATACTGCCAGATTTGGATACAGATTTGAAATTCTTAATTGAATACAATGAGATTTAAAAATAGGGAAAATACTCTTTCAAATCCTAACTGGGAACTGATCATAAACTTTTATTTTCCTTGGAAGTGTCATGAATTGTCATAATGCAAAACAAAGATCTTGTTGAATTATAATTTGATACACTACTTCTTAAATTCAAATCTTACCGTCTATATGACATATTAAAACATAATCATATAGCCTAATGACTGTAAAGAAGAGAAATAACACAGCCATTGTAAATGTAATATCGACTTTATACAATATGATAAAACATGTGATGATTTGTTTTTTGTTTTTTTTAACTAATAAATTAAGTATCGACTAATTAAATTTGCTTTTTTCATCATGGCTTTGATCTGTTTGTCATATCTATAAAGAAAGCTTTGGCTCATAAGTCAGCTAAACATGCTTTGCTTTTAGGTTCTCGATCAAGTTTCTTGAAGCGGGTATGTCCCTTTGATGTTATATATAAATAGATCGTCTTCGCCTTAGTGTTTTTAACAACTTCAACGGCTTAGCTAGACTTTCCAAACATCGATTATATATGCTTCACACTGTCATAAAATTTGAGTAAACACCTCAGTAAGAAGTTCAATTCTCTCGTAAATACGAACATGTATAAAGCTCCAACAGCACAAGTCTCTCGTTTGTAAATGCTACGTAGACTAATAAAACAGAAATTGCTGGTTAAAGTTTCATTGGTGCAACACTGAAAGGTGACAGGAGATCGATTAATTAACAAAGTAATTAGATATATTAAGGTGTTTGGGGACATGGATGCTAGGCTGTTAAGACCATGTGTGATGATAAACCATCAATTTGTTGGTGGCGGGAGAACGCATGTTTAATCATGTCATTAGCACAAATATATAGCAATTGTTAATGATAAAAGCCAAGTTCTGGGAAACTTCTTCATCTTATACCTGCACCACTATCACATTAAACTAGGGTTTATCTTTTCTATCCGCATGTATTTAGAAACCCTAGCCTAGACAGTGACATTGTTTTAGTCAATGGCCTGGGTTAATTTGGATTGTGATCGATTTAATTAGCTTGGTCCTGGGGTAGCTAGCACGTCGATCTTGTCTTTTGCTTGTGTTTGTTTAAAGAAAGTTGAGGAATTGTAGAAGGAAATTTCAGAGAATACGAATGCTGCTAATTAGCCAGTGATCATTTTTCAAGTAAGATCTCTGTCAGTAAACATAATAATTTCTCTCATCGATCAATGAAGGTGACTGGTGAGCGTCATATTCAAACTAAATCTGTTATGGAGCACTTCATGAGTCCAGGGTGTACTTAAGAGGTGGTATGTTTTGATCATGATATGTTCTCTACACCACACTATCGTTTCTCATGATTACTTCTTGTATGGTTCCCTTTCTTGTATTGGTGATGCCTTATGTTTATGTGGATATATACTCTATGGTGTCTTGTAGAATATACAAAATCGCCGGTCCCGGAAAGTTGTCCCTCAACCTGCACCACGAAACACGTCACAAAGTAGAACGGGGTTGCCACTGGTCGGTCTAAAACTCCTTGATGCTTAAGTCACTAAGTTCCTGACGTCTAAGTATGGGTTTGGACTAATTTTTGGACTAATTTGAAAAGTCAACGTTATGCATGTTTCTATAGACAGATATTTAGGAAGCGTGTCAACCCCAAACGATGTGGGACTGGTTGCCAGCATGTACTGTTTGCTGCCATCATGGAGTTTGCCCCGAGTGTTGCCCAGAGTCTAGCAGTCTAGACTCCAAGCCAGGTTGCCGCATGTGACGTTTGAGACGGTGGTGGCCAAAAATGGGCTTCGGTGGCCGTGTTTATGACTAGTACTCTAGATGTTGTATTTGGGATCTAAATTGTATCAGTTTTTATAGCATTGGGATAAGCTCTTAAAAAACAAATTGTGTTAAGAAGAAGAAACATTGGGATAAGCTTTATCCCACGGCTGGTCACAAAGCAATGGGATAAGCCCTCGTTTCCAATTCTCACTGTTTTGTGACCGGTATATATGAGGAGCTTTTAAGTTCATGGAGCTGTAGCGGGAGAATTCAGGTGATTACATTCTTGTTACTTGTTGATGTTTGGTGATTACTTTTTAAAAATATTGACTTTTATACTATACATATGTGTATAGCATACATCAAGCCGTAAATATTATCTTGAATTTTCAGCTGCTATACATGTCATTTTCCGACCCTTAATTTTTACCTTAATTACTAGCACGGTGGTAATAAGAATTTTATTGTCTTAGTCATCAAGTGTTTAATTTAATTGGTCCCCAGAGTGATGTTAGGAGACGATTATTTGGAAGGATTTATTCGAAAGAAGAAAAAATGACGACGGTAAAAATAGTAATTTTTGCTAGTAAAATGTAATTTTTATTGGGGTATTATTTTTGGGGTGTTGAATTTTTGGATTGGGTATATTTGGTGGTGTTGGTCCGGGTTGGGTCAAGCCCATTTTTCTTCTCCTCTCTCCTTTCTCTCTCCTCCCTCCCGATTCTCCCCCCCCGAGCTCCCTGCTGCCAGAACTTCCCATTGCCAGCCCGCCACCGTCCGGCCATCGTTCGCCGCCGCACCGGTCCTAAACGGTCAGCCTCCGACCCAGCTTCCATTCTAGACCGGTGGCAGCCTCTCTAGCGCCGTCATGAAGGAGAAATCAACCCCGAAAGGTCCGACTGCCGTAGTGGTTTTCTTGCCGAAACTCTTTCCTCCGGCCGTCATAGCGGGCAAGACTTGGCTTAAAAGAAAGCTCTCCTCCCGTGCAGCAATCCCTCCAAAGGGCTCCCTCCATCTCGAGCTAGGTAAGGAGAAATCAGTAATGGAAATTCCAAGGCTTTTTATGTGTTTCCATTCGATTGGCATAGTTAGGCTTGAAATTGGTGTTTGTGCTAGTTAGGAAAGTTGTAGATGAGGTTGATAGGAATGCGCTATCAAATTTTGGTGGGCATTGGAGGTTGCCGGAGCTGGCCGCAGGCAGCCGCAGGCGCCACCGCCGGGAAAAATGTTTTTTTGTAGGGAATTTTATGAGGATTTTAATGGAATGAGTTTTATAATTTTTGGAGGAGTTTTGGATAGGTTTGGGAATTTTTGAAGTTTGGTATTTTTGACGGATTATTAAGTTAAAATCCGGCCACCTGATTATTTAAGGTTAGAAAGGTGAAAGGTGTTAGAGGATGTCGGTTAAGTTTTTGTGGAGATTTATTGGTTGGTAGTGAAATTAAAGATTTTGGGCGATAGGCTTGGTTGAGCGCGCGGAGCTCCTTTTTAATTTCGCCTATTTTCTTTAAGCGTCGGTGTGTTAATTAAGGATTTATTTATGAGATATATCCGCTATATTTCGCCAGTAGGTTACCTGTTTAATCTACTAGGAGATTGTTAGCTTCCGTTGTATCTTAAATTTTTAGTAGCTCTGAATACTGTTGGGATTTGTGTTTAATTTATTCTTGCTACTTTTGGGTTGTAGCAGAAAATGTTATTTTATTTTGGTTAATTAAGTGGTTCTTTTCTGTTCTTCCGAGATAGAGTTGTTAATTTTTAAGGGAGGTTTGCAGAGTCCTTCGGTAAATTTTCCTTGTAGGTGGTCCCTGCATGACTCGTCTAGGGTTTTAAGGTGAAATTCGGGACGGGTCTTGACAATACATATGTGAATTTTCACTATACACATATGTATAGCAGCCAAATCCTAAAAATAGCCCTAACAAGAGTAGGAAAATAATTTGGGCTAACATATCTAAAGCCCTGACCCAACCAGCCCAATTAGGTTTGTCCCAATTCCCTGCCAAATTTGTCTTCGTTTACATATATAAAGCCCCCAACTTTACCCTCCTCTCCCAAATTAGGGTTTGCTCTCTCTCTCTTTCGGCCTTTCAAGGTATCCTGAACTCTCTCCAATCTTATCTTAATTCTGGGTTTCCCTCTTCTATTCCCCCCATCAAGAATCGAGCTCTGCTGTTCTAACTGTGACTTGGGTTTTGTAGGGTATTGAAATATTTGGCGGTAACTCGGAAGCTTCGAGAATGAGGGCGATTTTCGTCGGCAACTTCGAACATGATACTCGGCAATCTGATTTGGAGCGGCTCTTCTCCAAGTTCGGCAAGGTTGATCGTGTTGACATGAAAACTGGTATAAAGATTTGTTCTTTCTTGTTGGGGATTGATTATTTGAATTTCAATTTGTTTTTCTAAGATGGGATATAAAATTACTGTCCTATGATAAGTAAATTTGTGGAACTGTTGATTTGGTTTTGATTCTGGAACTGTTGAATTAAGTTAGAAGATGAATGCATAAGGGCACTAAACTCACTTGCGCCTAGCTGGAACGAGTGTACCACTCAATTTATTTTGTATGTTAAAGTAAGTGTGGTGGTATAAACACACCATTTGGGTTGCCATGGATATATGGCTACTGGAGTAACTGTATAGCCAATCACCCCTATTCCGGGTTTGATAATATGAGGGGTAAATTTTTAGTAACATTATGGGTGAAATCCGCATTATGGTAGGACTAGTCTGCTTGATTTAGTTTTGATTCATGCATATTATATTTTGTTTATGCAATTTAAAAACCGAATTCTTATTGAATGACAATTATTGAATCAAGTTATAAAGATGAATGCTTAGCCTGATTTGATTTCAAAAGAAGACTGATTTCAGTTGCCACTGCTCCTGGCTGGAACAAGAGTACTGATCATTTGAATTTTTTTTGTAAAAAATAACCCTTGTGATATAACACCAGTTGGCTGGCTATGGATATATGGCTACTGTAGTAAGTAGGTTGTATATCCAATCGCTCTTTTTCCTGGTAAGGAAGTGGCGCCACGAATTTCAATTACCTTGGAGAAAATCTCTGCATTTTTAAGTGTTTCTTTTGACGCAGGAACTTGTTTACTAAGGGAAAATGAACTGAGCTTCTATCTGTGCTCGCCAACTTCACTGCCAAAATTTTAATTTGGGGAAAGGAAACCTTCCCTGGTTGCCTGCTTCTCTACCACTACATTCTCAGATAGCAACATTCTGCATTTTCTTCAATTGCTCATCCGTCACTCACCCACTCCATCATCGCTTAAAGTTGCCATTTCACAAGAATGGTCATAGTTGGATCAATCATTTGTCATGCCATGCCTATCTCACCAGTTCACCACTCTTCTAGGAGATTATTGCACATGCCTTCAATCACTGATAATAGGGGGATCTTTGCTTTCTGTCATGCCTTGTCTTCCATTACTGAAACCGTGCTATCTGAATGGCGAAGCATGCTTAGCAATGATTTCTCAGACCTGAAACTTTGGATTTAAACCTTTATTAAGCAACCACCATCATTTAGTTCATCATGCAATGCCTCTACAGTCTTATGTGCATCAGCCCCTCACGTATATGCAGGTGTTGTATTTACTTAAGTTTGTGCCAGGGGAAAAATATTTGAGGCTGATGTACTCTCTGCTAAGTGGGTTATATGCCAGTGATTCCATTGCACTATTATGCTTGTAATTTTTCTCTCCCCTGTTTCAGGTTTTGCTTTTGTTTATCTTGACAATGATCGGGATGCTGAAGATGCTATCCGTCACCTTGATGACAAGCCATTCGGTTATGACAAACGCAGATTATCTGTGGAATGGGCTAGGGTATAACGTTTTTACCTTTTCTGTTTTCCTATGGTCTTGTTCATGTTGTTTGTGTGTTCTTTTTCTTAGTTTACTGAGCTTCTCTTTTCATCATCCTAAACAACTTAATCTCATCAGGGTGAACGTGGTCGTGAACGTGGTCATCATCTTGATGGGTCTAAATCTATGGCAAACCAGAGGCCCACAAAAACCTTGTTTTGCATCAACTTTGATCCCCTCCGCACCAGGGTTTCGGATATTGAAAGACACTTTGAACCCTATGGGAAGCTTCTTAATGTCAGAATTCGGCGGAACTTTGCATTTGTGCAGTTTGAGACTCAGGAAGAAGCTACTAAAGCCCTTCAGGCAACACACTTGAGGTAAATAATTTGTTAGTTGTCTTACTTGGTTAAGTCTCTTGACTACAAGGCTGGCAAACTGAAGCAAAGTTTTATCATTCTTGTAGCAAGATACTTGACCGAGTGGTTTCTGTTGAGTATGCTCTGAGAGATGATGATGAGAGAGGTGAACGACGTTATGATAGTCCTAGAAGAGGCGGTTATGGAAGGCAGGCAGATAGTCCTTATAGGAGGTCACCAAGTCCTGTGTATCGCAGGCGTCCAAGTCCTGATTATGGTCGTCCCCGCAGCCCAGCTTATGGTAAGTACAATGGTCCAGCGTATGACAGGCGCAGGAGTCCTGATTATGGAAGAAATGCGAGTCCAGAGTATGGCAGATACCGCAGGTAGGTATCAAGATTAACTGTTTCTTTCTAACAATTTGCTTGTGATCTGTTTTGGATCTACATATTCATAGCATTGCCTGATCCATCTTTTACTTGCAGTCGCTCCCCTATTCGAAGATCAAGAACATGAAGTCGGACTGATTCAGTGGCAGACTGGCAGTAGTGAGCTCAAGATGTTACTCTGGTGGTTTTAGTAATAGCTCTAGGTAGAAAGAGATTGTTATGATATTACTTCAGTTCCTGTCTTTCGAATGTTAATATGCATAATGGTTTCCTTTGATTTCTAAGTTTCCCGGTTTTATTACATTAGTATTTCTGCTCTACTGTTTAAATTAATATATGAAATGGTTTGGTTAGTATTTTCCTTTAGCTTCTTTTATGGCCACCTTACAAATTAATATTTTGCTCTGAAGATTAGTTTAATGGTTATGAGAAGTTCTTCCACCTTGTGCAAATGACCGAAATAAGGAGATTCATGTCTACCCTTCTTCTACTAAATGGAAAGTGTTGCCTTGTGGATTTGAGAGAAATAATACTTCCCTCTTGGATCCATTTTGCCCATTGTACGAATTCTCTCGTATTTGCACAACGAGATTATTTGCATTTGCATGATTTTCATTGTGCGAATTCTTTCTTATTTGCATAATTATGCTGTAATTTAGACTGAAAGCCTGTTATTTTCCAAGTCAATGAAATTATATGTGGGACAAAACCATGATATGCGGCAGATGAATTTGGCTTCTGGAATATGCCTTGTCTTTATTTTCAACATTGCTCTAATTTTCTACTATGTGAAACAAGGACTTTTGTCATTCATTGTATGAAATGGTTCCAAAAACATATAATTAGTACTTGTTTCTTGTCATTCAATGTATGAAATGTAGGGCTGGGATGTGTTATTATTTCGGTTTGTTTTAGTTACGATTTTTTGCTGCACCTTTTAGGCTAGTCAATAATACAATTGCACTCGGTAGTTGTTGATAGTTGTCTTTTCAATTTGTAGTTGATAGGTGCTTGTATGATCTTTGATTATTCATGTTTGACCGTTTTAATCGTTATGATCTTTAATCAATGAAATTTTCCTACCCTCAAAAATAAAGAAAAAAGGCTTGCCTGAGGAAGTTCTCATCTGAGAGGTGACAAATTCTCCAATCAATCACTATAACAATATTATTGAACAGTAGCTTACAGCCTTTACTAAAACAGATTGACCTTTACATCCAGCTACTGTAAAAACTGCATACCATCAAACGCTCATGTTGATCATCATGATCAGGACTTCTTGAGCTCTTGATCAAGAGCCTTTTCAAGCCAAGTCTCTGCATCTTCCATCATCCCTGGACTCAGCCTCACCATGAGGATACAGAACTCGGTCTCATTCAGCGCCCCGTCTCCATCAAGATCACCTTCCCTAACCATGCCCTCAGCATCCTCTTTGCTCATCCCCTCCATTCCGAGAAGCGCAGAATTCTTCTTCAGGCTATCAGAGGTGATCAGCCCGCTTTCCTGGTCTGCCAGAAGCCGAAAACCTCCACATAATTCGGACACAAAGGCCTCCACATCCAGCTTCTCTGCCATCACTGGTAACAAGTCCTGGTATTCAGTTGTTGTTCCATTGCTCCCCATATTGTTACTGGAAAAAATATATAAAACAGCAACCAATATCAGAAAGACTTGAAGAACCAATAAGAATGTGTCTATATATATAATGCTGGGCTAGGGAATGCTTTGTTTAACAGCTAGAGAGCTAGGTGCTCAATATGAATAATATCATTGCTTTGTGGAACTTAGTAGGACTCATTGGGAAGGATTTTCTTTCAATCTTGCCCATCCATTCTAATGGAATCCACACATAATCATGGAATCATGGAATACATGCCAAACCATATGATGGTGAAAGCTGATAATCAAATCGACGGTTGATGCATCAAGGAATAAACCATCTTTAAGGGCCAAAAAAAAATGCTTGAAATTTCAAGGTCACTATCTGACATTGAATTTTTCTTCATTTTGTAGGATAATTTTTTTGCTTTTTAGTCCTACATTAACGGTTTCCAGGAAAGTTCTGCTTTGTGGGCTAAACGTCTTCTATCAAGATTGAGAGAGAGTAGCTTATAATTGTCCTGGAGTTTGGCTTCAATGAAGCTTCCTTACTCTTGTCTCTCTTATCAGTTTCTTTCTTGGATTCTTCTATCTTGTTTCTCTGTCGAGCATGATTTTATCTGCCGTCCATTATTCTCCCTACTTAATTTGGGGACTCTAAGCAGAAACCTACAACCTTATGTCAGTAATGCCTGCGTGACAGGTAGGAGATGAGCATGTTAATATCGAGCATCTTGCGTATCTATGTTGCACGGACACGGACACGGATACGGCGACACGATACGTACCGACACGGCGACACGGAAAAACTCAAAAACTGCATTTTCGACACGGCTCGGACACGGCAAATATAATTACTTATTTATATATTTTTAAATAATAAAAAAAATGCTCAAATATGAATAAATTCATCACATTGCTTAAATAATGTTATAAATTTAAGCAATTGCATAATTGTAAGTCTGTAACAAATAATATAAAAGAGAGTCAATATTAATCTAAAGGATGATTACCAAATAGTTATATCAAATTCAACATATTCATTAAACTGAATGAAAATGCAACATTCCTAACCCCATAACAACACCAACTGCCTAAAACCCCATAACTGAGGTATTCAAAATACAGAAGAGCAAGGCACGCATGCATGGACATCATCTTTTATCCTTGATAGTTAAAATGATTCAAGTTCATAATTAACAACATAAAAGCTAAGAAGAAGCAATTCATCAACTTTGGGCAGCAGCAATTCTCTGAAAAAGCCAAAAAGGAGAAAATATCATTCTTTGAAAAAGGAGGCAGTAGGCACACCAACAACTCATATGCATTTACCACCTAAGAAACAAGAAAGTCAATATATTTACATCCATACTTAATCTAAACTATATATATATATCACATAACACTATATATATATATCACATAAATTGATCCCTTTGCTTGTGTCATCATAACATCACATATATATATATATATATATGTATATATATATATACCAACTAAGGTCCACTGCTCCTTGTCCATTAAGAACTTCCACTGCTCCTTGTCCTCCAAACGCTGTCGTTTCGTTCCCGGTTCCTCCGCCCCAACCACACTGGCAATTCTCCACACCTATGCACCCACCCACCGCACTTACCTCCTTCCTCCATTTAGTCCATTATCTTCATATCAAATTCTAACCCAGTAACCCACAGTCCCACACTGATTTGAGGTCGAAAGACGAAAAGAAAAAGAAAGAATTACTTACAGTGAGGTCGGAGGCTGGAGAGGTCGCCGGTCTGAGGTCGTCGGTCGGAGCTGGAGGCTGGGTTCGGCTTGTGGTCGCTGGGTTCAGCTTTTCTCACTCTGGGAACTATTTGGGAAGAATGGGAAGAATGAGAGAAGTGCGGCTCCCTCTAGCTCTCGGCTCCCTCTAGCTCTCTGTGTTAGGTCAGGTCAGTTCAAATTTTTTTTTTTAAATGGTGATGTGGCATGTCGAAACCGTGTCGACGCCGTGTCGAGAAATGGTCAACGTGTCGCAACCGTGTCGAAAAAGTTTGACTTTTCGGACACGCCACGTGGCGTGTCGGACGCCGTGTCGGGCCGTGTCGGTACGTATCGGCGTGTCGGGGAGCGTCCGACGCTCCGACACTCCATGGTTAGAGGTGTCCGTGCATCATAGTTGCGTATAAAGCTCGAGATTCTGATACCATGTTAGACAATTACGAAACTCAAAAGTGTAAACTATTTCCGACATGAGTTTACATGCTGAGCTAGCAATGTTTGCTAGGTTGTGGAGAGTTGGTATGAAATTAGAGGCTATTTTAAGTCCACAACTACTCCAACACACTACAGTTACTAGACATCTTTGCTCTAATCATCAATCCAGAACCGACAGTCACCATCTTCTATAACTCTTAAGCTCCCAAACAACCTAACAATAACATATCATTGGGAAATAAGAGAAGGTTGATAAGAATGGACGAATAGAATTATAGAAAGGAGCACGTAGCAAGTAAAGCGTGGAAAAAGAGTTGGCCAAGCTTCTTGTCCCATCAGGGAATAATGCATGATGTTCTCATTTTATGAGTGGTGCAACATGCATGAAAACTTCAAAATTTTCTTGTCATATTATTCGACAAGTTAGCACTGCTCGTGTTTTTTAAACCCAAAAGGTTACTATCCCTAAACGAGGCAGAGGGGGGCACCGTCTAAACTGCAAAGCTAGATAGGGAATCCAAATTAAGCCAACCCTAACTTCATCTTATTAAAGGTCTTGATTCCGATCTGGCAAGAAACCGGAAAGTAACATGTTATGTCAAACTATCTCTCAAAAAGATCATTTTTGTTCATACATAGACATGTTTACTAATTTAAAATAAAAATTATCATGTATCGGTATCAACAAGAATCGGTATGAGAATACTTCATCCTGTTTTACTGTTTACTTATCATATGGAATCAAAACATGAATGAAACTAATTACGATTGATGATGTTTACTTACCATATGAAATCAGCATTAAAACTAATTTGATTACTAAAATACCCCTACAAGAAATGAATTTAAAATACCCTTAAAATACAATATTGTTGAAGGAAATTATGTTTTCGTCCATCTGTTATGTGTCTTACCCTAATACACATAGGATTGGTTAATCCGGTTTCCTTATTAGAATAGATTACAGTTGATAGATCTTCTAGATCCTTCGGGAAACTCTATGTAATGCCTATAAAAATATATTACAGTTGATAAATAGATTTTTCTATCAATGAATGAGTAAACCGTTATTCTTATTATATTTTCTTTTTCAACACGTTATCAGCACTGTGCTCTAACCCGAGCTTGATAAAAAACCCTAGAAACCTAAAAAAAAAAAACCCTAAAGCCCTTTGAAATAGTCTCTCATGTCGCCGGTGTCTCTTGAGTTCCACTACAACGGTTTTCTCAACCCACCTCGCCGGCGCACTCTACCATGCCCAGCCTTGAGCCGAGCCCTATCTCAGCCCGTCGCCGCCGTGCTCTTGCAACCCACCGCCCAGCCTTGCGGCACCACTACCCACAGACACGCGCGACCCCTATCTTGGCCAGACTTGTGAGCACCCTAGCTTCTCAGCCCCGGTCAAGCAAGCCCTGCCACTCCGGTCGAATCCAAACCCCGGAGTGCCTCTGCAGCCCATCCAATCCGGCTCACAGCTACTGCTCCGCGCAAGCGGGTTTTTGTAGCCCAACCCAGGTTCCGGCGTCAAGGAACCAGGACCCGAATCAATACTCGGATCCGGAGGTAGAACAAAAACAAGGGGACAAAACGGTAAATTTTCCCCTCCGGGTAAAAAAGTTTTTACCTCTGAGTAAAAACAGTTTATTTACTTTAGTATAAACAGTTTATTTACTTTAATTAGTTTTACTTCTTACATTTACATATATTATATGGTGAATATGACTAACCATATGTTTTCATTTCATGAAATTTATTGCGTGACTGATCGCGATGGAATTACACGAGTAACTTATCTGTAAGCATGTGAAAGTACGTGTTAGTACATAGCCAAAATACCTGGCTAAGCCGAGAATACGGTACAATTACCCGATCGAGATAGCCCTGGTGGGCCCTTCACAGACATCCAAGGAAGGAAGGGCCGGCAACAAACCGCTTGCCAAAGTCACTCTAGCGACAAAACACCCCCAAAAGGGGAGACACTCCAAAGGAGGGCAAAGAGTCCCACATTGGAAACAAGCTCAAGGTACACAAGCTTAGCCTATAAAACAAGCTCAAGGTACACACATACATACTCTCTCTCACTCACAGATTCATACTCCCTTACTTTCATTCCTCTACCCGTACAAGTGCACGCAGCTCACTTAAGCATCGGAGAGTCGAAGACTGGGCCACCCCAGTCCCGACCCCGTGACGCTGTTACTTGTGCAGGTACCGAGTGAAACCCCCTCAGAAATTCTACTTCGTTCCGCCCCGCGACCCCTTCCCGGCTCGGGACGTAACAGGTAGAAACAATTGGCGCTAGAAGGAGGGTACATTCGAAATCCCATATCACTCGGCGAATCCGCCGCTCCATCAACTCAGTCAAGTTGTACTCTTGCGGCACTGCACAAAGCTAGTTGTCAGCAGTGAGAAGGCAAACAAAACAAAACAACACAAGGCAAGAGCACGGTACCTATTCTCTGGAAGCTCCCCGGGACCCGGAAAGGATGCCCGTGCCACTCCTGCCATTGTCCCCCAACAAGGAAGCATCTACGCCTTCAGGTTTCACTTGTGGAGGTGGGCAAGTCTTCCACCAAGACCTTGAACTTCCCCCGTGACTTCATCGTCACGCAGCCCCGGCTGCCCTTCTTTGCGCACCACCCCATGTGCCAGCACGCATTATTGGGGGTAACTTTTCCCGGGGCGACATGCAGACACGCTAACGTGTACTGCACAAAAGGGGGCAGCGGGAACATCAACCCGCACTTCAGTTGGTACTCGTATACCAACGTAAAATTACCCGGGGGATCCCAAAACTTCACCCCCCGGCCCAGCGGCCGCAACAACACCTCCTCCGGGATGCTCCAATTTTGGCGAAACACTTCAAGCTCCGATGACGTCAAACTCTCGCCAGGGGGTTCCCAGAACGAGTCATCCTCCTCGTGCGATGTCGCCATGATCAACTCCTCTACCTCCTGCAACAGAGGGTCATACGAGGACACATGAGACCCGGCATCCACCACATGAATGCCTTCCCCCAAGTCAAGTGCAACTTCCGCCATAAGGTTAGTCAATCCCTCCTCCATCCGGTGCAAAGTGTCCGAATCAGCACTAAGCGAACTAGAGACCTCCACGATCTCTTTGCTGGACACCCACACCGGATCTGCCATACCCCGCTACCTTAACCCTAACCAGCCCGACAACAAATCCCTCACCCTAGAATTCCTACCAACACCACAAAAATGTGAACAATCCCACACCCCAAATAACCCGAAACAACGCCACCACCACATACAAAATTAAAGACAGGAAACGACGAGTTCATACCTGGAAGTACTGGGTTCGCGTAGTGACAGTGAAGCAGATTACAATCGGCTGAGCGCTCGCACCCAATCGATCGAGGATGAAATTGAATGTTTCCCAGTCTGAAATTTGTAGAATAGCAGAAACCCTAAACCGCAAATCGCGTCTCCACAGTTCAGTTTCAAAAACACGAATTCCCTCTTCAGTTCTCTCTAGCCCTATTTATAGGCATCCCCCTGGACCCCACAAAACTGAACGGTCAGGGTAAAGCCACGTCACTGCTGGCCACTCAAAAAAAAAAAGTCTCATCAAGGCAACGGCCCGCAACACTAAGTAGCGAGTCTCCCCAATCAAGCGCGGACGGCCTCGCTACATAGCCTCAGTCCCCAATCAAGCGCGGACTGGCCACCTCGCGACAGTCCCCAACCAAGAGCGGACTGACTCGCTAGAGCAACATTAAACTTGTCTTCTTGTCAACAGGTTTCCAGAACATCACCCCCGTCACCTCGCGACTCTCGCGTGGGGACTTGGGGACTCGGTACCATGCCTCCTACTCCCGGGTAAAACCTATCATCGGCATCTCTAGAATAACTCCCCACCCAAGAACTCTCTCGGACTAGGGACTTGGGGACTTGTTAGTACATAGCCAAAATACCTGGCTAAGCCGAGAATACGGTACAATTACCCGGTCGAGATAGCCCTGGTGGGCCCTTCACAGACATCCAAGGAAGGAAGGACCGGCAACAAACCGCTTGCCAAAGTCACTCTAGCGACAAAACACCCCCAAAAGGGGAGACACTCCAAAGGAGGGCAAAGAGTCCCACATTGGAAACAAGCTCAAGGTACACAAGCTTAGCCTATAAAACAAGCTCAAGGTACACACATACATACTCTCTCTCACTCACAGATTCATACTCCCTTACTTTCATTCCTCTACCCGTACAAGTGCATATAGCTCACTTAAGCATCGGAGAGTCAAAGACTGGGCCACCCCAGTCCCGACCCCGTGACGCTGTTACTTGTGCAGGTACCGAGTGAAACCCCCTCAGGAATTCTACTTCGTTCCGCCCCGCGACCCCTTCCCGGCTCGGGACGTAACAGGTAGAAATAGTACGTATGAAAATTGCAAGGGCAGCTTCTTTTACACGCAGTTTATTTGGCAAACTAGCAAGTAAACTTTTATAAAAGTTGCTGCTTTTGAATTTAATTTCATAGCCGGGCTTCGTAGCCTTCTTCTACCCCCACCTTTCTTATAACGTGAGTTGATGTGAGGAATTTAGACCCCTCATATCAAAGTTGAAATTTGTGACAGTTTGACAAGTCACGGTATTACGATGAAATATTTTCGTGGTTAATACAAACATCGATTTGCAACGGAAATTGTCGCTGTTAACATTGATTTGTGATGGTAATTGTCACGGTTACATCGATTTGTGACGGAATTTGTCATGGTTTACATCGAATTGAGTTATAAACCATGGTCTTTACCTAATTCAATACTTAGAATTAATTATCGTATTTCGATAATGGTTAATCTTCCATCTTGTTGTTTTAAGATAATTGACCGAAAAATGAGCCTCATATTTGACATAAAAAAAGTGGCGAAATTTGTGTCACGCGTTTTGAAAAAGAGGGGGAGGCAACACCTCGAACCCCACATGTCATATAAAGATTGGGCTAGTAAAAGAAAAATCATGTTATTGATGTAGTTCTATATTTGTTCATTAATTGCAAAGAAAGCATTAATATGGTCAATGTACAAGAAATATATGGAGTTCTTGAAACAAGAAACTCAATATATGGAAGAAAATGAGAACATTATTCTCATAGTTACAGATTTTAAAAGTTAAAGGTATATTGCGGAATATATGAAGTATATGACTTCGGTTTAATAATCTAAGTGACTAAAAATCCGTTTATTTTTCTAAGTTTTGTGAAGGCATACACCTCACATATTTGACTATAGTTACTTGATCGTTATATTTTGAATTACATTCATGGTCAAGACCTCGTTATAATTGTTGGCATAATTATTCAGATTTTGTCTAACACATATGGTTCGATCTATGTTAATACAATATATTGCATTACAACATGACACTACATTGGACTACATTGGACCACCAGTTATTATAAAGTGGCGTTTCTAAAAGCTAAATATCATGATGTTGCGCAATGCACATAGGTTTTGGATCAAAAGAGGATTTATACAATGCACACTTATACAATTGTAAAAATATTACAAACAAGAGTAGTCTTCCACACTCTTGAGCGGATTCATAATTGCAAAAAGAAAATTACGTTACGTTAAATGTCATCCAAAATTGGATGTTGAAAAATCATATTCTTTCTCTACAAGATCCAACAGTGGGTTGTAGATACTCACGGCCAATTTTCCCAAGTTTTGACATGTTCTAAGCCTTGATTCGTCCATCTTAGTAGTATTATACGTCATGTAATGCACTCTAAAGGATTCTAATACCTTTTTTTAATCTTCATTGAAATCGTTTATATATTTTGGTTTCTATGTCTTGTTATAAGACTGTTGTCTCTATATTCTTGTATATAAATATGTTGTCGTGAGATTGAGTGCTTAGCTTATTTAAAGGTATAGACAACTATTTTAGTTATTTATAAATCCGTTGTGACTACAATGACTAGATCATCACAAATAATCAAAGAACAGATTAATGCTCAAGTCACATATGCTCTTTATGCATGCATAAGGAAGCAATCAAACCGTGTGCTATGACTTAATGATATTCATGACAACGTTTATCACCTGGAAACACATTGTGAGAATTGATGAGAATTTCTTATGTATCACTATGTGCAACATTCATAAGTCACTAAGATTCGGTTATTGTCTCCAATGATGAGAATGAAAACACCGATTTATGTAGGCTTTAACATAAATCTTCCGGAACAATTTTGGACGTGTTTTGATGATCCTTATACTAAAGAGTAAAGACTCTCACAGACATCCTTTCTTTTGAGCAAAGTAACCAATGAGATCAAAGATCACCAAAGTACAACTTTGTGAAGCTATGAGCAATGCTCACGGCCTATTGATGGCATTAAAACCATTCGCATCATCCTCCTATACAATGGAGACACTACTCATGTTTTCATAAGCAAATATGACGCAAAATAACCCCATATGATCTCACATTGGCCATGCTCATTACTTGTTTTGTAAAGCTTATTCTTTAGCAAAGATTAGGAGCGACACCCTCCTACGCTAAAGATAATGAAATGTAGAGACTAGAGTATAAACAATATGCTAAGTCGTTGTTCACTAAGTAAGACATTAATTACAATGTTTATAAGTGATTCTACAAGAATGATACATAAGATATTGGCTTAATGACTTCTCACTGTTCACTTTGAGGCATAATGATGTTATGGTGATGTTCACACTGGTTTAACTCAAGCCATAACAATTGGATGTTATGAGGAACCTTCACAATGATTGAAAAGTTGACAAAACCTAGAATTTTCGATTTTTCAGCTTGCGGACTAGTTATTGTGAGATCCAGTTCACCAACGTTTAGACCGGTTCTTGAGATTCTGTTTACGGCCACAGATTCCTAACATCAAAGCCTACCTATTTACAAAATTTCGTGGCATTTGGAGACATGGAAGGTGGTGAACCGCTCAATATAATTGTTCACGGATGTCCGGCGACTCCGACGGCCGGTTCTGTCATCGAGGCTGACGGTTTCTGAATTCCAACTCCCATGACTACCTATTTAAAAAATTTGGTAGTATTTGGAGCATTGGAGGATAGTAAACCGTTAAAGGAAGTGTAAAACAAAGGTACGGTGATGCCAGCGGTGAGGCCATCAGTTTTTTTTGGACTTGTAAGACCAACGACTACAGGTTGTAGCAGTGTCATAGTTTTTCTTATTCATCTTTGCCCACCATCATTTTAAATCTTTATGTTATGGTTGTTTACGCCCAAATTAATATTTTACTGGACAATAATTGTCTATGTAAATATTAATTGAATTCTTGGTCTATGTCAGCCGGCGAGCCCAAGTTCTTTAAGTTTACAAATAATGGCCCGCCAGCTAGACCACGCGAGATGAAATGCAAAGTCCGCGCGCGGAATGACTCCACGCGGACTAAAAGATCTCGCGCGCTTTCAGACAAAAACAAAGCTCACGCGTGAAATGATCTCGCACGGAGTGAGGATCACGCGAGCTCGCGCGTCTCCAGCGGAACACACAGTTCACGCGGAATGCCTTCATGCGGGATGAATTACTTGTTGACTTTGGCATTAGGCGAGGAGGAATGCATCTAGGCAAGTTGGATAACTGATTCGCGAACTAGCGCGGTAGACACACGCGGAGTCCACGCGATTGCTTTCAATCGTTTTAGACTTTTTACAGTCTTTGACACGCTTTGGGCCAATCCTTGTGGCCCTTATTAATTAAAAAGCCTTGTTTTGGCCCGCGAGGTGAAAGTGAGATGCAGGAGTCCGCGGCCCGCACGAGCTTTATTTTTCTACATGGACTGTGGCACCCCGCGGGATAAGATTGCTCCTAATTTCAATCCGCATAGGACTCTACAGTTAAGAGGCGCGCCGGAAGCAGTGTCCTATTCTAAATGAACTGTGCGAACTGGATATGTGTCACATAAGGATTGGTCTGCATGAGAGGAATAGTGTCCTTATGCTTCACGTTGCAGAGTCCGACTTGGGTTCTATAATTATCTTTCTTCTAGCAGAAGTCGGCTCCCACTATATAAAGGGCTCTACGGTTTACAACAATGGACACAACTCACAACTTATTCAAACAGAACAAAACCCTTCAACCTAGTTGAAACCCTCGACCCAGTCGAATCTCCAACGCTCCCAGGAGCTTTGTTTCCGCTTCCCCGTTGAAGCGAGCTCTCGCTCTCAACACAATCAATTACAAACAACACAAAACAAACTGCAACACAGTTTCTTTCGAGCTACCTCGAAACCCCGATTCTAAGCGCACCACCGCCTAGGATTCTTCAGAGCTCTCCGGACTCTACCCCCATTCCTCGGAATCTTCCCTATAGTTGCTCTGCTCACGCCTCCGTGAGTATCGACCGCCTTGTGCTCTAAATTCCTCATCTGAGGTGGTACCTAGAAACCCCCTTTCGCCTGATCAAGAAGTCAAGCGCACGCAATCAACATTTTCCTCGTCCGCGAGGTGGCACGCCCACAACTCCCCCTTTTCTCTTTGTTTGTTGTTCACCTCTGCTCCACACGCTGAGGATTGTGGCCAAAACAACGGTTGTAACGGTATGCATATTTGTTAACAGATTAAGTTAACGTTCTACAATCTATATCGTCTACATGTTGTATGTGCCATATTGCGCCACCACAAGCACATAATGATGGGTTATTTATGATGAATATTGTTTTTGAGTTCGACATAAGCTTCTAACTATAGTCCGCTTATATAAGGACCTTGACAAGCGATTTCTTTTATGTCACTTTGATGAGCTAGTCTTCCCATCATTAGAGGGAGATAACAACCAAAATTTTCAAATAGAACGACTTGAAATTGTCGTGGTTTGTCCCTACTATGTCTCATCAAGTTCCCTAAAGTGACGAGATCATATATACATGTTGCAAACATGTCTGCAAGGATTGATGTCCGGATAAGGACATGTTGATGTCCAGATAAGAAGACATGTCGTCACCCATAGATGATGGCGTGGTGACACCACAAATGTGGTAGATGGTGTTGCTAGGCTGTGGCTCCCACGGTTTAGGGGGAGGCCACTTGGTTCGATATATACTCGCCAAGGAAAAATACGAGTTTGGCACAACTTGGTCTTTTGATCAATGATACTCATTCATATGTTATTTTTTGGATTATGGTCATCATTGGGGGATGCCTCAATATCAATATCAATCCATATAGAGATCTCTACACTTAGAAATTATACCGGTGTACATTATGACATGGTTTAATGAGTTTTGATATCGAACCATATTTCGTTGAGAAAATACCAACGTTGTAGATTGGCCAGAATGGAAGATGTGATCCAGTTTAAATAAAGAGATAGTGCTTTGGTTAGGTGACGCCGACACCCTAAGTGTAAACTCTATCAGTTATGTCTTTATTAGAAAGCGTAGTGAGAAAAAAAGTTTAGACTCACCTTCTAGAGCAAGATCTCTCACAAACGCCTTGGAATCGACTACGATGAGATATACTCTCGTAATGGATGTCATTGCACTCCATTACCTTGTCAGTTAGGTAGTTTCTGAAAAAATGAACAAGCAGTTTGTGGTCACAACTTATCTCTGTTGGGAACTAAGAGATGTACATAAAGATCTTGAATAGATTGGTTTTCACTCAAATCAAATGACTCCTAACCACGAAGCGTGTTTACAAGGTATTTGCTAAGTATTTACTTGATTAGGGAAGGGATATGAAGAATTATGCCTATTTGTGTGTAAATTTCAGATGAATCGTGATGAACTCTTGTTAAATTAAGAGATGTCACTGATCTAAAATTAAGAATGAAAGGATCTTGGGAATACTTATTCTCGAAAGTGAGGACCGGTATTGATGATGTTTATTCATCAGTCGGCTTAAGGTAAGCTAAAAGACGATGAAGTTATGCCTATACAATCCCTTGATCGGTCGAAGTCTTAGGAGGAATTCTCCATCCAAGTACGGTAGCACATTCATGTACTTGTTACAATATGCTTGATTCAACATCTCATTCACTACAAACTTGTAAAGCCAAGTTCTCCTTAGTCTTTCAACTCTCTTCCTAGCGGTCGAGCAACTTCGCTCCCTCTTAGATGAGTGTCAAAGAATATCAAGGTAGTGGCCAAATGCGCCCACATAATGCCAATGTAATGACAGTAATTCCTTCTATGAAAGGTTGTGGCTTATTCATCCTTACAGAAAGACACATCAAATATGAAATCAGAATTTGCCCAGTTTTGTAAGTCAACTTCCACAGGACCTAAATGATAGCCCACTTGTTGGAAAATGGTGAAGTTAGTAACATTGGAAAGGTCTATGTGTCTAATTTCCAGGGACACCAACCATTTGATAACACCTATTATATTGAGTGAGTTATGGCTATTTTCGTAATGTAGGACGGATCTGTCTGAGAATCTGCTTTGGCAGAACAGTCAAATTCGACAGAGCTTTGTGATCAGCTCAAGATGAACTAGGTTATGGACAATGTATGGTTGGAAAACTACGTGTATCTAGTTTCCAGAACTTTATACGGTTCGTCTATACCTATTGTATCGAAGAAGTTATGACTGTTTAAGTACACGAAGGTCATGTCATGCGTGAATATGATTTTTAACGGGAACTTATGTTTTGCGTTGTTAGGCAACATTCTCCTTAAAAATCAAAGTAATGCTAAGCATAGCAAGTCTGATCTAAGGATGTTGTGGCTGGATTTAATGACTAAATTGTTACCCGAGTCTACTTTTGAAGTATGTGAAGTGCATTGGTTTGCGTCGTTTATATGTACTCCGAGATTGAGTTATCAATCAGGGAGAGTCGTTATGTAGACATCAAGAGGAATCTACATGCATCACATGTTATATTCAATTGTAGTTGGTGCGTTGTGCTCTTTTTCCCTTCGTCCAAGTCTTAGGTTAAAGAGAATAATTTCTAGCTCAAGCAATACTAGGGAGAAGATAATATATTCATTTGGCCATTCAATGAAAAAGAATTTCTGATGAATAGAATAATGTATGAACAATGAAACAAAGTGAATTATTCCACAAACCCAACTGCTCCTCACTACCAGTTTGCCTTGACAATGTTGAACATTGCAATGCAATATTTCCCTTCTTTGTACTTGTGCAACTCATCATAAGCTTTTACATATTTGCAGCCCAACACCACCCTGCAATCGCTGCAGTGTACATCAGCAACTTTGTAACTGCCGGTGATGAGTTGCCGGTCCTCTTTAGGCCCTTGAACCACATTTATAGTATGAGCGAACAGAAAGGCTCTGCTGCCACTTCTAGTCTAACAAAACAAAGCACATAGCTATCCGAATTAAGAATATGCATGATTCATTAGAGTTCAATCTCTTCCAAAGCATATATATACCACAAAGATTGCTTCCAGGCAGTGCATGATCTATATGCATATCAAGATTTATATGCAAAACATTCTGAACATTTCATATCATGGATCAATTGGTTATTCGTAATCGTTACACACCATACCAAACTTTTAAGCAGGACACTTCTTATATGCTGCGCACTGACCCTAAGAACTAGTACTAAACTACTAACATACAAGTTTCTTATATATTGAGAAGAAAATTACTAAAGTCAATTTTCTGAGCCATTGATTAACAGTTGGAAATTGCTGATCATGGCAAAGTTCATGTTGAGGAATCAAGTAGAAATGAGTTCAACACCTGATAATATTTATTGAGAATATCATCATGACAGCATATATGGTTCTGGCACTTGTAGCAGCAGTATAACCTTCGCCAAGCCAAATCAGCCATTGAAGAATGCGCTTGACAATGCAGTCACTTCAACACTGCACAAAATCACAAATAGAAAAAAAAAAATAATAAAAAGAGGAAAATTAAAATTAGTTCTTATTTACAATACTAAAAAGCAAGGGAAATTTTATGGTACCTACCCGTATGTGATACCTACATTTACAAATGTGAAAACATATTTGTAGTCAAAGTGATAATGCTGAGTTGTATTGTTTGTAATCTTGTTTTAATAATTGTAATTACAAAATGTACAACCATTTTACAACTTTTTGAACAAATTGTTCTCATAGTTGTAATTTTGTTTCACTTCATGTAAATAATGTAAAAAAATTTGGTAAATTTGTTCTCAATGTTGTAATTTGATTGTAATTTTTGTTCATGTAAAATAAAAGTATGATATACATCTCAATATCATAGCTTGTCTCGAAAAGCAATCAGCCAACTGAACACAAAACATGATGTCATGCTGGCACCAGTCATTGAGGTGTAGTATAATAACAAGGTAAAAACTAACCAAATTGGAGTTGATCATGACAGGTTAGTAATTACTAATTAGTGTTATAGGATAGTACTTTCAGAGTTAAAATAGAAAACTAATAGCAGAAGAACCTAAACTTTGAGAACGACAATTCTACAATAGAAGAAATATATGAAGAAACATGATTGTTGGGTTTATTCAAGATCCTAAACTTTGAGAAGCACAAGAACAAAACATCATTTTCTTCAATAAACACTTGGTCACTAGAAGAAAAAAGAAATTTCAGAGTGAGGAGAAAGGTCTGGCTGGTTTGCATTTTACCTTGTTCAGAACTGTGGGAGATTTTGGGAGTTTGGGTTTTGACAAATCACTATTGTTGAAGGGAGACGCCAGTCACGCCACATTGTATAAATCAAGAAAATATGTTGCGCCCCACGAGATTTCAGCTAAGAAGAAAAAGAGGTTTGTTTCAAAGTTTGGAACAGGTCAACCCAAATTCATTCTTCCTAGCTCGCCTTCCCTTCTTATCATTTTCGAACGGATACAACAGCAACATTTTTAATAGTATTTTGGGTTTAGGGTGTAGAAATGTTTTCTATCTCTTACATATTCATAGACTTTGAAAGTGGTAAGAGGTATTGAATTCGATTCACAAACTAGTTGTAGCATATATAACATGGTTATTTTTGACTTGGTGAAAGGTCACATAGAGTAGGAATGCTCTTGTTATTGACTTACCATTTGGTTCATATATATTGAAAAGTTGAGAGTAAATGTGGCTCATCCACACTTAAAATGAGTGTGATGTTATAAATATTATAATTTATGTGGTTGTTTATGTAATTACTCATTAGTTATGTACTCGGATGAAAACAATACCTCTATATTAAGAGGTTAATGAAAATGAATGAGAACTAGGGGTGAAATTTTGAAGCCGAAAAAAACCAAGCGGAAAACCAAACCAAAAACCAAACCGAAACCGAAAAAAACCAAACCTAATTAAGAAAAACCGAACCAAACCAAATTAGTTTGGTTTGGTTTTTGGTTTCGGCCCTTGAAAAACCAAACCGAACCAAAAAATCAAATCTCTTTAAAACGACATCGTTTTTTGTCTTTATTTTCTTATTAAATATTTGATTTAAACAAATATGATTTTAGGTTTGATGTTCTATATGATTATATGTTTGTCTTTTTTAATATTTTGTTTTTTATTTTCGATTTATGTACATATAGAAATGTTTTAGGTGTCATGTATACGAAGTATAGAGAGTGATATGTTACCTCTAAAATCGAAGACTTTATTCTTGCAAGCTTTAGATGATCGATAGACTATAATATTTAATTTATTTTTCTCTTCTTTATTCAAATTTATGATTTTTAAACTTTAAAATTCAGAATTTATTTGGATGGATTTTAAATTATGGAGTCTATATTTTGTGTCCAAGATGAACTTAGAAGTTTTAAAATTATGGTTTCATGGTGTGCTAGTGTGGTCAATTCCCAATATTTTTAAAATTATTGAGTATTAAATTTTCAAATTGTTGGTTTATAAATTGTTGGTTTGTTGAAGAATCATTGCCAAAAATTTTATTGATACATTATATGTGCTTATACAAATAAGTAGTGGAAGAAAAAAAAAGACCTAAAATACGATAATTTTTTACTAAGCCAAAAACATACAAATTTTAAGAAAAAATATTTTAAAAAAGAAGAAGAAAAACCGAAAAAAAAAAAACTGAAACCGAACTGAACCACGGTTTGGTTTGGTTTCCGGTTCATGGTCTCAAAAAATACCGAACTAAACCGAGTTTTTTATTCGGTTTGGTTTCCTGTTTTAGGTGAAAACCGAACCCACCCCTAATGAGAACACTTCTACCTCTTCCCAACTATTCTATCTGTGTTTTCTCTACCTTTTGTTTACTTTATAACACGTTATCAGCACAACTCTATCTTTGAGTTGATAACGACTAAACCCCAGATTACCAAAACTAATTTTGTCGTTCACCTTTTACATCATCGTATTTCAATTTGTTTTCTTTATCTTCTTATACTCACGAGTCATATGGGGTGACATTGTTGTTTGGCCGTAACTCTCGAACTATGAGTTTTAGATTTCGGTGAAACTTTCATTTTGTTTTAGTCCATGTTAGTCGATCTATACTTTGATCCATTAGCACGATTATGAAACCCATCTTATTTGCCGACTTCATTGTGTTAATTTTAGTTTGATTTCAATGTTGTGAACTTGTGATCAAGTGGGTGTCTTCGGTTTGTTAAATTGCTTTGATTGAGTTGTTGGTATTCAAGAATAACTAATGGTTGTTATCTGCCTCTACTTTCATATTTGGTTTGACCCTTTTGACTTATCCGTATTTTTGTTTTACATTGAATTGTGTTTATACTCTTGGTTTTGTTTCCCGTAAACCAAAGCCAACATCTCTATTCTGTAATTGCATGGTTTCAACTTTAGCATATATCAATCAAAAAAAAAAAACTTTAGCATATAGAAACATGCATCAATTTCTTATCACTGTAATTCCAGTTCTTTACCAGACTGTCATGCTCTCATGCATTCTTCCATGTAGTACTCAAGTCAGAGCAAAAGATTCTACATCAATCTTTTCATATGGCTTTAATCATGTTTTCATGTACGTATATAATCCTATTAAGGTGCGTATTTTTCTATTTAATCAACTTGGTTCAATATGTTATTTGACGATGTAGTCCAGCTTTATGAATCGAGAATCAACCCAGTTAACTCATGTTACCTTACATTTAGACCTGAAGTCTATTGATCAAAATGAGAAGGGCCTGAAGTTCCTCGATAGCAATATACTTAAAGTTGTGACATGATCGATGTTTCTTGATCAATTATTATACGACTTCAATGGATAATCAAAATTACTAAATGAAGCTTCTCATAACTTATATATTAACGAGTGAGGACCAAAAGTTCTCCTCCGAGTTACAATGATTGAAATTGCATGTTATCTTCCCTAATTATATGAGGATTTGAAGTTTCTCGACTTATTTAATATTACTCGTAATAAGAGGAGATCGAGAAGTAAGATGATCATATATGTGAAGTTAATCAGATCAGAAGTTCTGTGTATTTTATTCATTCATGGAACCACAAGTTTCCTATGTCAATTTATTTACCTTTTGTTCTTTACAGTTTTCCTATTTTATTATACATTTTCATTCTAGTACTTATCATCTAAATTTTATTATTATTCATATGGGCCGGCAGACCAATATCTCGAATATGTGAATTTCAATGTAATATTTTTGACCCAAAAGTTCAAAATATTGTAGTGTGAACCCGAAGTTCTAATAGTAAAAATTTGAACCTGAAGCTTCGAGTACAAAATACAAATTAGTGTGATGACCCATATGTTCACTACCTTAGAACTTAGAGTTCTAACTGTGCAGACTCGAGCCTTAAGTTTCAAATTATATATTTGGACAATTTATCTTGAAGTTTTAATGTTGTCAACCTCAAACCTGGAGTTTTGAGGGGGAGTCATATTGACATCAATATAGATAAGCGATATCTAACTATTGATCTAAATTTATGTTGCACGAATACGAGTATACTCTTTGCAATTACGTTGCCATCTTATGAGACACTCCTCTCGTCATGAGGGGGAGAGAGATTGTTCCTGAATGAACGATGTAAATTGGTGTGGGTTGTTTAACCACCACTCATTTTGATTTTGAGAAATGTATCATCAATTAGTGATTTGATAAAAGATTGTGCGAAAAGTATATGCTAGATGTCTACTTGGATTAAAGTCTGTGAGACCATCCATATTAATTCAAATAGTCTATATCCCATTTGATTTGTGGGATGCATGTGTATCCAAGTGACATGGTTATCCTGAAGAGAATGTCATGATACAATGTTAGAATTTCTAATACGGCTACACATACAAAGGTTATAGATACGCCATTAGAAAATGATATCTTGGTTGATATTAATGAATATAATGTTTTTTGACCTGCTTGGTTTAGGTTCGCCACTAGTCAATGAACATCTCACTCGAAAGAAAGTGATATAGCTTTAAATGCATATTTGCGGATGGTCATAACATAACAATCTTTCTGCCGATAGGGAGAGAATATATAAAACCAATGTCATTTAAATAACGACGTGAATTTAAGTGAAATGTATCCACTAGGTCTAAAGTTTTAAACTCCTGAAAATAGAAGATTATACATGTCCTATAATGCTCTATGTAATATTACAAGTAAAAGATCCACATTTGCTAAATATTTGTCTTTGAAGTGACAATATTTGCCCCAGAAGTGGCATGGGTACCCAAAAATCAAATGCATACATATAAGAATGTATTAGATCTATGAATGATGATCATCTATGACAAATTACAAATGGTAGCTACCAAAGACCATTAAGGACTGTATTAATCGATGTTATTCCACGTTTCATTATGCATGTCGACAAAACATATTATTGGCCAAATTAGAAAGAATCAATTCCAATGAAACTGAATATTTGAAACGTGATGAGATACTTTGACCTTTAACCCTAAAAAAGGGTATTGATCATAGTGAATATAAATCACTATGACATAATGTCTACAAGAGATATGGATGAATATTTTTCCTTATATGTGACATTTTTCTGTAAATACAGTGTTACATAATAGATATAGTTATTATTGACGAGAGACTTACGACATTTGTCATTGTATATTATGCGGATCATAAAAGTCACGTTGCTAAAAGCAAATTCCAAAAGTGAAATGTCATTACAAGCATGTCGCTTGTCAAATCCTTAAAGGATTTAAGTACATGAATGATTCTAATATAATTCGATCCATGAATACTTGAGAGAGCCTGAAGCTAATTCATGGAATCAAATAGTCTAAAGTTAGCTCATATATATTTATACTCATTCCGTTATAGTTAACGTGATCAAAATTGCCTTAATGAGTACTATGATTGGACTACAAAATCGAATTCGAATTATGATCATTATGTTGCTACATATTCTAACTTTCGAAGTTATGAATTACTCGGAGCTCTTGAAGAGCTTATATGAGATGTATCACTACACAAAGATATTAATGTGTATGGCTAGATATGCCATGAGATATTTCAATGTGTTAATGTCAATTTGCTTATCTTGTTTAGCTATTACTTAGTGTATGAATTTGGTCATATGACTCAATGAGGTAAGTCCTATTTACAATCGTTTAGCTCTGTTAGTATTGTTTTAACTTTGCAGGTACATAATTTCATGATGAGCCCCAATATGCAAAGCATGCATGATCTCACTTTACGAATATACAAATCAAACCGTTATTTATGGTGTATGAAGCTTGCAACGTTCAATGGGAGATTCTCATTAGAGAGAGCATCCAAAAGTATGTTACCTAAGACATATGCGCGTTGTACTTTTTTTTCTCTTTCGACCAGGATTATTTTTCTCCCATTGGGTTTTTGTTACCTAGCAAGGTTTTTAACAAGACAACATTAAACACGTCCAATTTCATCATTCATTGGTGAACATCTAAGGGAGAGTGTTATAAATATTATAATCTATGTACTCGGATGTAAACTCTACCTCTATATAAGGAGACTAATAAGAATGCATGAGAACACTTTTATCTCATCTAAACTATTCTATCTGTTTTCTTTTTATCTTTTATTTACTTTACCACATGTGAGTCTAACACTTCCTTTGTGACTATTGTATGCATTTTCAACTTATTTTTGTAGTTTGAATCAACTGAATAGCTTTTTGGGAGTTGACATAATTTTTAAATTTTAGCAAAGAACAGAAAACCAAAATAGTAATAATAAAATCCTTGATTTTCTAGAAAAATGAAAAATTGGTCTCAATCAAAAAAAAAAAAAATGAAAAATTGGTGGCCAAAACCGAAAAAAAGAAGACGACACTCGCAGATTGACACTGAGACTGAGACTGAGACTGAGACTGAGACTGCGACTGAGATTAGGGTTTAACGCAAAACCCCGCGAAATTCGACCCGAATTCCTCAATCCGTCGAAAAGTATGTACAATTATGCTGTACCCTTTTATTCTTTTCGATAAGAACAACCCAATTCCTTAGTTTATGTGGCTTGTTATTTTGATAAATTTCTAATTGGCATAGCTGCAAATTTTAACCTTGGAGCTTAGAACAGATGACTAATATGTCATCTCTGTTTGTTTTGTTGTTGGGTCTCATTTGCACCAATAAATTTGATATCTTTGTTTGATTGGTACCTTCACTTTCATAGTTAGGAACTAGCTTGCTCTGTTTTTGTTGTTTTACACATTCCCAATCTGGTGATTGCTGTACTTTTTAGTTAGTTTTTGGCATGTTTGTGTGATTGTTTAGTAGAATTGGAGTTGGGAGTTGTATAAGTATCAATTGTTTTGATGTTATACCGGAATCTAAATAAATGATAATGCAGGGAGGGAGAGTTGTGTTGGGAGATTTTTCGTAAATGGATTTCTGCCCGGATTGTGGTGGTATGCTGCAGTATGAGCTACCGAATATGCACGCTGCTAGATTCTTCTGTCCAACTTGTCCTTATGTTGCATATATGGAGAATCGGGTATAGCTTACGACATAGAACTTTTTGTGTTGCCTAAATTACATTCAATGTTATTATCTCTTTATGCTATGTTGAAGGGTATATGAATGTTTTTCTTACTGATTGATCTTTTGTTTTGTGCTTTCAGGGTGAAATTAGGAGGAGGGAGGCTCTAGTTAAGAAAGAGATCCAGCCCATAATTAACCTGAACGACTTTACAAATGCTCCCAAAACTGAAGGTTTGTTTGATTTTCATTCACATAGGATTTCATTCTTTCTCCTACTTTGGGTTCAATTAGTGCATTCTTATCAGAGTTGAAATGTTCGTTAAAAGTTAAAACTGACCAACAATATGCTGTTGTAAGTTTAGTTTTGGATTAGTAACCTAGCAATACTATTGGAGTGGTTACTGCAATTACTACAACTGATTTGAAATTTAAGTTTTCCCTGAGTACTAGTTTTAGGCTTTTAGCTATACCTTGTCGGGACTATTGCATATATAAAATGTGAGATAGGATTTGCTTGTCAGTGGTAAGAAAAAGAAGATTTTGGAACATATGCTTCTGTACAAAGGAAATCCCCTTGTGAGGATAGTGGATAGAGTCAGTTAGCATAGTCTGGTCAGGTCAAAAGACAAGTAATTTTATCGTTTTTGCTGACACTATCAATGTCCGGAGTATTGTCAGAGAGAATGCCTACCAACTGGTATGGAGGAATATCCATTTTTGTTATCTTGGCTATTGATGTTGATTCAGATTTAAGCAAAAATCTGCTTATTTTTATGTGCTTTCTCACACATTGGCAGTAATTGGTCTTTGTTCGTCTTGTCTGTATCATATTAATTAGTAATTAGATGATACAACTTATGTTTTCCAACTTAATAGAACATGGTATTGGTGCTTGAATTTGACTGGCGTATCACAGCACTCATTGTTGAACTCATTTTGTTGATCTTGTGTTGATCCTTGCAATGTTTTATAACTTCTATTGGTATCAATCCTGACTTCGAATCTGACTTCTGTTTCTCCTCTTCCTTGATCTACTTTTCTCTGGCAGAAACATGCCCAGCCTGTGGTCATAAAGAGGCTGCTTTCCGGGAACAACAAACACGATCTGCTGATGAAGCATCAACAAAATTTTATAGGTGTTTGAACGATGACTGTAAACATGCTTGGATCGATTACTCTTAACAGGAGATTCAGAAACGTTTTTGTTATAACTTTCTCTGGTCTTGTTTTTTTTTTTTTTGGGACCCCATATCCGTACCACCCTGCCATGGACAAGGGAGAGCCAAGCACCATTACGTTATGTTTTTGGCCTTGAAACCAAAATAACTGCTGGCCGGCTGTGCAATCTTTTGCCTAATTTTGGATTAAATCCTTAAATGGACTTGCATTGTACTGGAGTATATAGTGTAGAAGGTGTGAATTATGCAAACCTCTTGCTACCTCAGTCTCAACTTTGGTGTTTTCCTTGCTGCCTCAATCTCAAATTTGGTGTTAAAGGTCCCAGTGCCATAACTTTATTCAATTTGCTAACGATTTTCCTATCTCATTCAATATGCTTATACTCTGATAATGAATCATCCATAGATAATAAAGCTGAGTCTGCATAATATTTGGGAAGATATTTACACTCAACAAACAAAAGCAAACAGGTAAATAGGCACAAAACTTGGGCTATAGAAGGATCATGACTTCAGAAAAGGTTAGCCGCATCCAATACATAGGGCAACATTATGTCAACCCTTATATAGATTACCAGCAAACATTATAAACACCAACAATATCATCAAACAGAGGAAAACATTACAAATAAGGGGTCAAGCATGGTCTCAATTAGTGAACAGCTAGCTTCTGCTTTTCTATCCATTTCTTTCTGGTCCCTTCCAATGCTTTCTCCCTCATCCTAGAAAGCTCTTGAAACCAGTGTTGGTATTGTGTCTCAATAGTATCAAGTTCCAACTTCAGCTCGACATCCAGATCTACTGCCAAAGAAACCGATGAACAGCTGCTTGACAAGCTCATATCATTAGATACTTTCTGATCATGTGATGACAACTCTATGTTCTTTGGAATATTGATAGGAAATACTTGGCCTGCATTGCTAGAGTAATTTGCTTGCAAACTTTTGTCATCAACAAACGAATACCTAGGATGTACAATATTGCAATGAACAGATTCAGCTGCATTACTAATATTGGTGGAAGCATCATCAGCCAGAAACACAGAAGCAAACGATGATTTTGAATGCTCGTCGGAAAATTCAGTAAAGCTTGGATAAGAGGCAATGCCACCATTAAAGCTGATTGTATCAGGATTAATCCAGACGCTACAAGCTTGCTCAACCATCAAACCAGCAGGAAAACCAGATAACTGTGAACCCCACGGGCATGCCACAGGGGATTTGCCATCAATTAATTCAGATCCACCATAAGTAAGTCTGCCTGAGGAATTATCAGAGGATGGCTTCCAACCAGGTAGGAGTTTCATTATCAAGTAATCAATAAATTCAGCAATGAAAGCCACATCATGATCTGCTAACTCCAGATGTTCAACCATCTCAGCCGCCAGAGAGACTGCAGTATCAGTATCAAGGTAAAAGAGAAAATCTATATTCTTCACCTTACCTGTAAGACACCAAAAAAGGTCAGCTTAGTACATCATCTGTCTGTTACAATATATATGTGTGTCAGTACTATATTGATAAACTTGTATGATCATTCTCCAATTTGCGTACTCACCACATGCATCAGCAATACGCAAGGTCAAAGATACCGAGTTGTCATCATTTTTTGCCCCCCTTAACCTAAACTCATTGTTCTTACTTTTCCTTTGAAATTCCAAAACATGTGGACTTCCATGGTTGCTTCCTGTACATGTGCTTATTGAGAGCTGCTTATAGTCACTATCTATGTCCATGGAAAGTGGCCCAGAGTTGGGTAAGTTTAATGCTTTGAGATTTTGGTTAGGTAACTTTAAGGGATCACGCGTTGGTTCCCTAGGGTTCTCAACTAGAAGGAATGGATCTTTAAGCAGCTCCTTTGCAGAAGATCTCTCAGACACTGGAACCAGACATTTCTCAATGAACTTTTTAATTTGAGGGTCATGCACCTTACCAAGGGCTGCAGGTTTAACACCCTGCAACAGAACATACCAGACATAAGATACCTGGGAAAATGCAATGAATCTACTTACAGGAGCCGGCAGAAATTTTCATTATGATGATTTGTCAACTTACTGAGGTAACCTTCTTAAATATTTGAGCAGGGCTTTTGCATTCACTATATGGATACTCAAAAGTAACCATCTCCAGCATGCACATCCCAAACGAATACACGTCAATGAGTTCATTATATTCCTCATCATAGAGTTCTGGAGCCATAAACTCGGGAGTCCCTAGTTTAGAAAATAAAAAAACTTTCAGTACACTATATTTAGTTGGTTTGAAAAAGAGACGGCATCTGATGACATAGATTTCTTTACCAATCACACTTCGGGCAGTAGGCTGTTGCATAACAGTTGCTAACCCCAGGTCTCCAATTTTAACTTCTCCATGGTTTCCGTTGATGAAAATGTTGTCACATTTTAAGTCCCTATGAATAATAGGTGGGTTCTGGCCATGGAGATAGACTAAACCTCGGAGAATCTGCCTTGCCCAATTCCTTATGGCCTTCGTATCAACATTTTTATGCTTCTTACGATATCTAGTAACCAAGCATCACATAATTAGTTTAATTGCACACAATGCAGCAAAGCAATAAGAAGGGAGAATGACAAGAATCAATAGAACGTACTGCCTTAGATTTCCAGATGTGAAGAGCTCGGTAATCATATTAATAGTATTTTTTTGATCATCTACCCAGGCATTATAAAACTTGATAATATTTTCATGTTTCAGTGATTTCAGCAAATGGACTTCAGAGTACAGTTTTTCCAAATCATCTGGTGAACGCATGACAGCATCAATCCTCACTTGGTTCCAAGCAACTTCTATTCCATCTACTTCATCAAATGCCTTGTAGCTGCAAAACAAAATGACAAAGCCAAGAAAGAACCCAAAGTGGTTCAAGTTAACAAACTATTTCTTCTTAAGGAAATCACTTCCTAAATGTAGCTACGATAAAAAGTAAAGAGAAAGGGTCTCAAAACCATACACAGTCTTGAAGGCTCCCCTGCCCAAGATTTCATTGTACTGTTCCCAAGAGAGAAAAAAACAATTAAAGAATAAATAAACGACTACATGACAGAGAAAACACAATTTTTATCATTTCTAAATGAAACATAAATCAACAGATGACAATTACCAACAAGAATTTCAACATACTCAAACAATATAAAGTTATAAACATACAGATTGCAGCTTGAAAACTAGCATTCCCCATCATCAACAATTCGATCACATAAAAACACTAGTCCAAAAACATCCAACATCGATAATTGTCAAAAACACATACAAAAAGATGCAACCTAAAAAACCACCATTTCTCGTCGACCAAAACATCAATAGGACATTTGAATCACATAAAACCAATATGATCGCAAATGAATAGTCTCATAAAATTAAATCATATTCATGGTGTGTGGTTTCATACCCGAACATATCGATTTGTCGGGTCCTTCTCTACATAGTCGGCCTCATCGTCGGGAGGCTTCACCAAAGAAAACACACCATAATGATTACTAACATGTTTCGGCGATACAAAACCAGACCCGGAATTCATTTCCTGCCAAGAACCAAAAGCTACCAGAAACACAATGACGACGACTTTTAGATATATATGTACACTCTCGTTAATAAAATACACCTTTGGCTTTTGCGTGTCCGAATCAAACAAATTCATGAACTAAAAGAAGAAGAAGAGGCCGCCGCTGATCGAGTCAGATCGAGAACGACGACGTTTGCCGTTGTGGTCGTAGAAGGCTTCAGAGGCAATACAGAAGGAATCGAATGCCGATTTCGAACGGAATCGGCATTCGACGATGGGATTGGATTGCTGAGGCAATGAACCAGAAGAGGTCAAAACCCCAAGAGCCATGCAAGTGGATGTTGTCATTGTCGTCTAAACCCGGCCGAGTTGGACCCAGTTGGCGAGAACCATTTCTTTGATGAACCCAGAAACGCAGAGATAGTTTAGACGATGATGATGATGAGCATTTGGGGAATTGGACCCAAGATTGGGAATGAGGTGCAATTCCGAGTTCCAAAAGGGGTTTTGGGATTTCAGAAGAGAAACGACGTGACACCCTTTACTCGCGTGCGGGAATGAAGGCTGGAACAGACACTTGCATGGTTGAATTGTTCATACAAGTTTTGAATATTTACCAACATTTAATTACAACTCATATCATATGTATTTGATTTTTTGGTATTTTCTGATACCGGAATTTTGAAACCGCACCAGATTGCGCTGTCGGTTTTGGTACGGTTAAGTCCGGCCTGTTTGGGCGTCTGTTTAGTGTCATTGAAACCGATTAGTCTGAGATAGTCTTGTCTCATGTGAGATTTTAGTAATATTACCAACATTTAAATCAAATTTTAGAAACAACTAATATTATTTGTATTTTTTTTTATTAACTTTTTTCTTTGGCACCTTAAGATCGGACCAACACAAGAATGCGTTATCGGTTTCGGTTCGGTTTGTTTGGTGGTTATTGTGACATTTTTTTTGTTGATAGTGTGATTGTGACATAAACGAGCTAAAACAAGATAGTCTTGTAGCTTACTATTTCTTTCTCGGGTGGAAAGTTTTCTAAATACACTCAGATTTAGGTGGATATAAGCGATTTATCTATTTGACGAAAAGTTATATCCAATTGATGTCGAATGAGTGAATGAACAAGTTTAGTGTAGATCTGTTTTGTTTTCAATAGAGAGATACTAATCATACTATAGTTGATTTAGTGACTGATCCTAGCCTATTACGGAACCCATCACATCGAGTACACCTACTGTAACTAAAACTCTACATTCGGATGATCGTAATTTGAAACACATGGCATAAGAGATATCTCTAACACCACACAGATTCATCCTGCTAAATGGCAGCTCAAAGTATAGGTAAGCAGCTTTATACTAGAAGTTGGAAGAGTGACCCGTCCTACACATCACACGTTTACACGGCAAGAGTATACGTCTGTTGAACATCAATACTTTCCTTCAATACATACATATTTGGTAGAAGCAAGTAGGAAGCAACCAATTGAAACGGAAACAAAACAAAGGAATGAGAGGCGGAAACTGGATCGACACCACTGTTGTGCATACTACAGGCAGAAAAACTCTACACTTGATGACAATTCTTTCTTAATAAAGTGCACAGCATGATCTCTGGCCTCTTCTTCAAGCTTGATCTCTGCAATACTCTTATTCGCCATGGTACCATGAAATCCCCAATTCCAGGCAGGATCAATAACAATTTTGTCAAGGGCAACAACATTCTTTACTATGTAGCTGACAAGCTCCACAACACTTGAAAGTCGACGATACCCTAGAATTTCTACAACCTTGATGTTAGTGTGGACACTTCTCAATTTCAATGCCATCGCCTCGTCCTTTATGCGTTTTTTCTCCTTCTCTTGTGAATGGAGAGGAGCATTCCAACTGCACCAAGATAAACAAGTTTTTAGTGTACATGCAACAAGAAGCCCATGAACCATTAAGTTACAACTCCAACATAGAATCTCCATTGACCAGACGAAGGAGCATTTCCTCTCCTTCTCTTGGGCATGGTAAGGAGCATTCTATCTGCACAAACAAAAACAACTTTTTAGTGTACATGCAAGGAGCACATGGACCATTAAGTTTACAGCTCACACAGAGAATCTCCGTTACCGTCAGATCTCTTATCCAAAAGGTGAAAAACTATAACAATATGCGTGTTTCATAGCATATGAAACAAGAAACATGCGACACTGAGTAATGAGAACTAAGTAGGGATTTCTTTTATTCCACTGCAAATTCAAAAGAACTCCAACCAATAGTCCCTTATTGTCTATAAAGTTTCAAGTTTTCTGCACTACCATGTTAGTCACATCATGCCATTTAAGAAATAAGTAGTTATAAGTACCTTCAAAATGAGTCTCTGCAAATTAGGAAATGCCTTCAGGAAAGAGGTTAACATAGGAATAACATGAGAAGTATCTACATAGGTTGTTACTCCGAAATTCTTGAGATTTGGTAGTATAGGTAAACTCAAATTGTGGACCAGCCCATCCTGAACCAAACAACGATTAGGGAGGTTTGTAGACTATCCAATAAATTGAAGAGAAAAAAAAAACATATTATAATCATATATACTAACCACAGGGGTTTCCAACTTGAGAGTCTCTAGCTGATTTACACAACAAGAAAGCTGGGTAAAGGGTAGTCTGATAGGTTTATCGGTTAACCCTAGATAACAAATGGATACCTCTATCAGCAAGGGCACATTACTGAGATCCAATTCTATGAGATCTCCGATATAAGACAACAAAACAAGGTTTGTCTCACGAATCTGAATCCTTTTGATGTCCCAACAATATTTTATCTTCAAATACTTGAGTGCAATGGATGGACCTACAACACTCAACCAAATTCTCGGCATCATATACTGATACATGTTCAAGAAAAGGGCAGTCCCGCAGCATGCGCTCTAGAACATCTCCAGTCACATTAACGTGTTCCAAATGAAGAACTTTGAGGGATTCAAAGATAAAGTATTCAGAAGACCTTTCTTGGTAGTTTGAAAATGTGTACTTTTCTGGAGAAAAAATCTCCTTCACAAAATCCAACACCAGAACTTGAACTCTCTTTTTCATTGCAAACTGAATCCATTTATCAATTGAACTAGTAAAACGCTTATCTAGACCAAGGAAGCAAACCCTAAACTGTTCCAAGTTCACCTGCTCTTTATGCTGATCGACCATATGATTGACCCAATCTACATATTTAGCACTTTCCCGGTCTTTGAGTTCTTGGTTGTCCTCAAAGTAATAACGCAGTACAGTTTCATCAGCATCAAAATTGAGATTTCTAGAGGTTGTCCACACATAATGCCAACGCCGAGAAAGGGTACTGGTAGCTCCGGCTTCCTTTAGTGTTAAGAGAGACAAGATTCTAACCAGAATTTCATCTGGCAACTCACTAATTCTGTCCACCAACTTGAAACCATCCTAAATCTACATTAAGAAGCACATTTCATACTAGTCAGATAACTAGAAAAGACTGATGCAAAAATCTAAATTCCAAATAGTAGACAGAAAAACTGCATCAGTGATACCTTCTCTTGATCAGAACTAGAAATTATGTAAGCTCTTTTCTTCATGATAGTGCTGATCTGTTCGACAGTCAGGGATACCGTTTGTGGAAGGAAACTGACTCTTAACCGCTACAGAAAATAGGAAAGATGAGGATTTTTGGGTGATTGTGGATAGACTCACCAAATCTTCTCATTTCTTGCCGGTGGGAAAATAGTATACACTGGATAAATTGGCTGAGTTGTATGTTGGTGAGATTGTGAGACTTCATGGCGTACCTGAATCCATAGTGTCAGATCGGGATCCTAGATTTGCTTCTAAATTCTGGGGAGCTCTTCAGGCAGCTTTAGGTACCCGACTGCATTTCAGCACTTTTTTCATTCTCAGACTGATGGGCAATCAGATAGGACTATCCAGACTTTGGAGGATATGTTGAGAGCGTGTGCCTTGCAGTTCAGGGGGAGTTGGGATAAGAACCTTTCTCTGATGGAGTTTGCCTATAATAACAGTTTCCATTCGAGTATCGGTATGGCTCCCTTTGAGGCACTTTATGGGAAGCAGTGTCATACGCCCTTGTGTTGGAATGAAGTCAGAGAAAGAGAGCTTTGTGGTCCTGAGATTATCCATGACACAAATGAGAAGATCAAGGTGGTCAGAGATAGACTCAAGGCCGCTCAGAGTAGGCAAAAGAGTTATGCAGATGTCCGCAGGAAGGACCTTGAGTTTTAAGTGAGCGATTAGGTGTTCCTGAAATTATCTCCTTGGAAAAGGGTAGTTCGTTTCGATAAGTGTAGGAAGCTTAGTCCGAGGTATATTGGGCCTTATGAGATAATAGAGCGAGTTGACCCTCTTGCTTATCGGTTAGTTTTACCTCCGGAGTTGTCAAGGATACATAATGTGTTTCATGTATCCATGCTTCGCAAGTATATTGCTGATCCTTCTCATGTGTTTGAAGAGCAGCCGATTAGTTTGCAGAAAGATTTGTCCTATAAAGAGGAGCCGGTTCAGATTCTTGACCGAAAGGAGCAAGTGCTTAGGAACAAGTCAATCCCGCTTGTCAAGGTGCTTTGGAGAAGCTACCAAGTAGAGGAAGCTACTTGGGAATCGGAGGAGCGAATGAGGTAGCAGTATCATTTCCTCTTTGTTTAGTTGGTGTGTAAATTTCGAGGACGAAATTTTTATAAAGATGAGAGAATTGTCATGCCCCGACCCTTAATTTTTACCTTAATTACTAGCACGGTGGTAATAAGAATTTTACCGTTTTCGTCAGTAAGTGTTTAATTTAATTGGTCCCCAGAGTAGTGTTGGGGGACAATTATTTTGATGGATTTATTCGAAGGAAGAAAATGTGACGACGGTAAAAAATGGTAATTTTTGCTAGTAAAAGGTAATTTTTATTGGGGTATTATTTTTGAGGTGTTGAATTTTTGGATTGGGTATATTTGGTGGTGTTGGTCCGGGTTGGGCCAGGCCCATTTATCTTCTCCTCTCTCCTTTCTCTCTCCTCCCTCCTGATTCTCTCCCTGAGCTCTCCCGCTGCCGGAACTTCCCGTCGCCAGCCCGCCACCGTCCGGCCTCCGTTCACCGCCGCGCCGGTCCCAAACGGTCGGCCTCCGACCCAGCTTCTCTTCTAGACCGGTGACAGCCTCCTTAGCGCCGCCGTGAAGAAGAAATCAACCCCGAAAGGTCCGACTGTCGTGGTGGTTTTCTCACCGGAACTCCCTCTTCCGGCCGCCATAGCCGGCGAGCCTTGGCTCAAAAGAAAGCCCTCCTCCCGTGCAGCAATCCCTTCAAAGGGCTCCTTCCATCTCGAGCTAGGTAAGGAGAAATCGGTAATGGAAATTCTAGGGCTTTTTGTGTGTTTTCGTTCGATTGGCCTAGTTAGAATTGGAATTGTGATTTGTGCTAGTTAGGAAAGTTGTAGATAAGGTTGAGAGGAAGGTGCTGTCAAATTTTGGTGAGCATTGGAGGTCGCCGGAACTGGCCACCGCTGCCGGCAGAGCCGCCGGGAAAAATGTTTTTTATAGAGAATTTTATGAGGAGTTTATTGGAATGAGTTTTATAATTTTTGGAGGAGTTTTGGATAGGTTTGGGAATTTTTGAAGTTTGGTATTTTTGGCGGATAATTAAGTTAAAATCCGGCCACGTGATTAATTAAGGTTAGAAAGGTGGAAGGTGTTAGAGGATTTCGGTTAAGAGTTGTGGGGATTTATTGGTTGGTAGTAAAATTAAGATTTTGGGTGATAGGCTTGGTTGAGTGCGCGGAGCTCCTTTTTATTTTTCGCCTATTTTCCTTAAGCGTCAGTGTGCTAATTAAGGATTTAATTATGTTTTTGGAACAAAACGTGAGGAGGCTCGAGCTGACGAGGCCTCCGACCGACATTAGGCTTAGGCCTAATTTGTGAGTGGAGCTTTGTTTTAAATAATGTGCTTAAATGCTTTTTGTTGAATAATGATTTTTCTGTTGTTGGAAATTTCCCGAAATTGAGAATTTCGGTGATTGTACTCATATATAGTGGATTATGAGAATAGTATGTATATGATTAAATGCTAGCTAGCTATACGTGATTTTCCCCCATACTGATGTACAATTCCAGTATTGGGTGACGTGAGCGTTAGACGCCAGCGTCGTAGTCTTGTACGCTTATCTATTTTTCGAGTTTATTCATAGATATCGTGCAAGAGATAGTCGAGTATGAATACATACTTATATATGATATTCTAGATACTCATATATATATATACTCATATATATATATATATATATGATATTCTAGCCTGAGAGGCATTCTTTCTTAAAGTTTGGGAGTCTAGCGAGGCTAAACACCAGTTCAACATTTTCGAGTTAAGCTTTTAAGCTATCGCTGGTAAAACATTTTCTTTGAAAGTATTTTTGGGAAAATATTTATTTGTTGTCGGAATTGCTTTTGTCCACTCACTCTGATGTTTTTGAATATTTTTCCCTAGGCTCTTTGTTTTTAAAATGCCCAGTCTGCAGCGTTCGCGTGAGGTCTAGAAGGTGACGTCGAGGCATAGTGACCCATCTATCCGCTACATTTTGCCAGTAGGTTACCTGTTTAATCTACTAGGAGATTGTTAGCTTCCGCTGTATTTTTTAAATTTTTAGTAGCTCTGAATACTGTTGGGATTTCTGTTTAATTTATTCTAGCTACTTTTGGGTTGTAGCGGAGAATGTTATTTTATTTTGGTTAATTAAGTGGTTATATTCTGTTCTTCCGAGTTAGGGTTATCCATTTTCAAGGGAGGTTTGCTGAGTCCTTCTGTAAATTTTCCTTGGAGGTGGTCCCCGCATGACTCACCTCGGGTTTCAGGGTGAAATTCGGGGCGGGTCTTGACAATAATAGAAAAATGCAGTTTTGAGTGCCTTAATGATAATCATATTGGCTGAAATTTTATAGAGATGATCTATACATTAATATCTAAAAACTAGATGGTGGAGATATTAAAATTTGATTGAAAAGTGAGTGTAAAGTGGAAATCCGCACTGTAAGAATAAATGCGGACATCCGCACCTGAGAAAGCCTGTATATATGAATTACATAAACAAGGTTATTTTAGGAATTTGAAAGGAGGTCTAATGAGAAAATGCTTGTATTTAAAAGTAAAATAGAGGTGTAGAGAGAATAAGAGGTATACTGAGTAAATTTAGAGGCCTCAATAGCCGCACATCATTGGTCCAGTCCAACACACTCAAGTGGGATGGTAATAAACATGAACTTATTTTACTATTTCCAAGAAACTAAATATGCATGATATCATAGGAAAATGTATCTTTTGGACTTGAACTTTTCGTAGTGAGTACTTATCGGACTTACTTTGTGGGTAGTAAATTTTAGTCTTGAACTAACCACATTTTATAGTAAATCGAGACAACAAATATCACACATATCATATCTATACATATTTCAATTCTTATGGTTGTGTTCATTTCGGTAATCCTTCTTCATGAGAATTTTAGAGAACGTAGCCATCTCGGTTCTCAAAGATGTGACCCCACATCAATTTCATAGAAGTAATGCCAATCAAGAATAGTCTGTATTATTCCACTTTAAGTTATTAGCATTATTAAGAATAAATAAATATTCAACCCTTAATCGTCAACGGAAAAACACACTTAAATTCATCATAGGAATAAGCATATATGTGTGTTTATGCTCCTTGAGTCTTCCCCAACTAGTTTGCCTATTGAACCTAGACAATGGGATCTCTAATGTTGCTAGGTTATGTTTCCGCCAAGTAATGACTTATTGTATTGGCTCTTGTATTGTTAGTTTGCCTTTTGTCAAAGGATCTGTTATATTCTCCTTTGACTTTACATAGTCGATGGAAATAATTTCATTCTTGAGCAAGAATCGTATTGTCTTGTGACGACGCCTTATATGCCTCGATTTGTCATTGTAGATTTGGTTCTTTGCTCTTGTAAGAGCAGCCATATTATCACAATGTATGCAAATGGCAGTAACAGGCTTTGGCCATAACGGAATACCCTCTAGGAAGTTTTTAAGTCATTCCGCTTCTTCGGCGGCTTTATCTAAGGCTACAAACTCCACTTCCATAGTCAAACGTGTATTCACTGTTTGCTTTGATGATTTCGAAGATACGGCTACATTTTCAAGTGTAAATACATAACCACTTGTATTTACTTTCCGAATGATTGGAAATCCAATTAGCATCACAATATCCTTCTAATACAAGAGGATATTTTGTATAATGCTATCCATAATTCATTGTATATTTTAGATATCGGAGCACTCTCCCTAGTGCATACCAATGATCTTTTCTGAGATTGTGTGAGTAACGACTAAGTCTACTCACACTATGTTAGTACATAGCCAAAACACTTGGCTAAGCTGAGAATACGGTACAATTACCCGGTCGAGATAGCCCTGGTGGGCCCTTCACAGACATCCAAGGAAGGAAGGGCCGGTAACAAACCGCTTGCTAAAGTCACTCTAGCGGCAAAACACCCCCAAAAGAGGAGGCACTCCAAAGGAGGGCAAAGAGTCCCACATTGGAAACAAGCTCAAGGTACACAAGCTTAGCCTATAAAACAAGCTCAAGGTACACACATCTACACACTTACATCTCAGATATATACTCTCTCTCTCTCTCTCTTTCATTCCTCTACCCGTACAAGTGCACGTAGCTCACTTAAGCATCGGAGAGTTGAAGACTGGGTCACCCCAGTCCCGACCCCGTAACGCTGTTATTTGTGCAGGTACCGAGTGAAAGCCTCTCAGGAATTCTACTTTGTTCCGCCCCGCGACCACTTCCCGGCTCGGGACGTAACAGGTAGAAACAATTGGCGCTAGAAGGAGGGGCAGTTTCTCCTTGGCAAGAGCCACTCCCGCTGGCGGATCCACATCCTCTAGTACATGCACGTCACGAGCACGGTGACGCATGTCGTAAGCCATTTGAGCCAAGTGTGGCTGAGCCTCCCCCGTCCCCTCCAAGGCTTTAGCAACCTCAGCTAAGCTTGCAGATCCCCCGGACCGGCTATCCCTCCTCGACCTCTTTGACGGGCCCTCGCAAGCCGGGTTAACCCTCTCCTTCCTCTTTCGAGTCCGGGCCGCAACTACCTCTTCCTCGCGGTCCGTCACCTCCTCCACAACAGGCTCCTCCTGCACTTGGTTGGGTTTGCCCTCGCGATCACCCTCTGCCGGTACCTCCTCCCCCTCCAACTCCACATCCTGGACACCTAGGCCCATCGCTTCCGCCACCAATGGAGGTACATAGGCGTAATCATCATCCGCCAGGTTCAGCCTCAGAAAGTCATCACCGTCATCCAACTCCACCTCCCTTCCCTCCCCCGTCTCCAGGTCGATGTCGTACTGCTTGGCGTGATCAGCCTCAGCCAGCAGCCCATCTAACATGTCCTCATCCGACACTTTGTCGTAAGGACCTTCCTTCTTCCGCGAGCCCCCGTCGCGTGGCATCGTCACTGCAACAAACAAACCAAGTCAGACAATGACTCGCAACCTTACAACAAGTAGTGCAACTACTAAAATACAGACCCGGAACCCGGGCGTAGCCGAAGTGGTTGTATATGCCAAGGCGGCATATCCGATATGAGCTCCTACATTCGAAAGCCCATGTCACTCGGCGAATCCGCCGCTCCATCAACTCAATCAAGTTGTACTCTTGCGGCACTGCACAAAGCTAGTTGTCAGCAGTGAGAAGGCAAACAAAACAAAACGACACAAGGCAAGAGCACGGTACCTATTCTTTGGAAGCTCCCCGGGACCCGGAAAGGATGCCCGTGCCACTCTTGCCATTGTCCCCCAAAAAGGAAGCATCTGCGCCTCCAGGTTTCACTTGTTGAGGTGGGCAAGTCTTCCACCAAAACCTTGAACTTCCCCCGTGACTTCATCGTCACGCAGCCCCGGCTGCCCTTCTTTGTGCACCACCCCATGTGCCAACACGTATTGAATTCGTCACAGTTGGGGAACTCCTGCTTCAGCAGGCGGAATAGCACGCCCGTCCCCAATATTTGCTTCAACATATTGGGGGTAACTTGCCCCGGGGCGACATACAGACACACTAACGTGTACTGCACAAATGGGGGCAGCGGGAACATTAACCCGCACTTCAGTTGGTACTCGTACACCAACGTAAAGTTACCCGGGGGATCCCAAAACTTCACCCCCCGGCCCAGCGGCCGTAACAACACCTCCTCCGGGATGCTCCAATTCTGGCGAAGCACTTCAAGCTCCGACGACGTCAAACTCTCGCCAGGGGGTTGCCATAACGAGTCATCCTCCTCGTGCGATGTCGCCATGATCAACTCCTCTACCTCCTGCAACAGAGGGTCATACGAGGACACATGAGACCCGACATCCACCACAGGAATGCCTTCCCCCAAGTCAAGGGCAACTTCCACCATAAGGTTAGCCAATCCCTCCTCCATCCGGTGCAAAGTGTCCGAATCAGCACAAAGCAAACTAGAGACCTCCACGATCTCTTCGCTGGACACCCACACCGGATCTGCCATTCCCCGCTACCTTAACCCTAACCAGCCCGACAACAAATCCCTCACCCTAGAATTCCTACCAACACCACAAAAGTGTAAACAATCCCACACCCCAAATAACCCGAAACAACGCCGCCACCACATACAAAATTAAAGATAGGAAACGACGAGTTCATACCTGGAAATACTGGGTTCGCGTAGTGACAGTGAAGCAGATTACAATCGGCTGAGCGCTCGCACCCAATCGATCGAGGATGAAATTGAATGTTTCCCAGTCTGAAATTCGTAAAATAGCCGAAACCCTAAACCGCAAATCGCGCCTCCACAATTTCAGTTTCAAAAACACGAATTCCCTCTTCAGTTCTCTCCAGCCCTATTTATAGGCATCCCCCTGGACCCCACAAAACTGAACAGTCAGGGTCAAGCCACGTCACCGTTGGCCACTCCAAAAAAAAAGAAGGAGCGATAGTCCCCAATTAAGCGCGGACTGTCTCGCCAAGGCAACGCCAATCAAGCGCGGAATGACTCGTCACGCAGCGGCCGCAACGCCACTTGGCGACAGTCCCCAATCAAGCGCGGACTGCCTCGCCATGTAGCCACGGTCCCCAATCAAGCGCGGACTGACTGGCCACCTCGCGACAGTCCCCAACCAAGCGCGAACTGACTCGCTAGAGCAACATTAACCTTGTCTTCTTTCCAATAGGTTTCCGGAACATCACCCCCGTCACCTCGCGACTCTCGCGTGGGGACTTGGGGACTCGGCACCATGCCTCCTACTCCTGGGTAAAACCTATCCTCGGCATCTCTAGAATAACTCCCCACCCAAGAACTCTCTCGGACTGGGGACTTGGGGACTTGTTAGTACATAGCCAAAACACTTGGCTAAGCCGAGAATACGGTATAATTACCCGGTCGAGATAGCCCTGGTGGGCCCTTCACAGACATCCAAGGAAGGAAGGGCCAGTAACAAACCGCTTGTCAAAGTCACTCTAGCGGCAAAACACCCCCAAAAGAGGAGGCACTCCAAAGGAGGGCAAAGAGTCCCACATTGGAAACAAGCTCAAGGTACACAAGCTTAAGGTACACAAGCTTAGCCTATAAAACAAGCTCAAGGTACACACATCTACACACTTACATCTCAGATATATACTCTCTCTCTCTCTTTCATTCCTCTACCCGTATAAGTGCACGCAGCTAACTTAAGCATCGGAGAGTCGAAGACTGGGCCACCCCAGTCCCGATCCCGTAACACTGTTATTTGTGCAGGTACCGAGTGAAAGCCTCTCAGGAATTCTACTTCGTTCCGCCCCGCGACCACTTCCCGGCTCGGGACGTAATAGGTAGAAACACACTATATGCTAAATCTGGTTTTGTATAATTCATTATGTACATCAAGCTTCCAAGAACTTGAGTATACTCCAATTGAGACACACTTTCTCTTTTATTCTTCTTAAGGTGACTAGAGGGATCAAATAGAGTAACAACCAGCCTATCATCATAATGTCCAAATTTTCTAAGGACCTTCTCCACATAATGGGATTGAGTAAGTATGTAACCATATGAATTCCTTTGAATTCGAATACCAAGAATTACATCCGCTACTCCCATATCTTTCATATCAAAAGAGGAGTGCAACATTTTCTTAGTTTGATTAATTACATCCGTATTCGTTCTCATAATAAGCATATCATCCACGTATAAACATATAATGACACATGCATTTCTACATTGTTTAACATAAACACATTTATCACATTCATTTATTTGAAAACCGTTTGATAAAAGTGTATTATCAAACTTCTCATGTCATTGCTTCAGAGCTTGCTTAAGGCCGTAAAAGTTGCTTAAGGGCATAAAGAGACTTAACCAATTTACACACCTTATTCTCTTGACCTTTAACAACAAATCCTTCAAGTTGGTGCATGTATATTTCTTAATCTAATTCACCATTCAAGAATGCGGTTTTTACATCCATTTGGAGTATTTCCAAATTGCGAACAACCATTATTGGCATTAATGTCCTTATAGACGTAATTCTTGTCACCGGTGAATAAGTGTCAAAGAAGTATACACCTTCCTTTCGACAATATCCTTTGGCTATTATACGAGCCTTGTATTTCTCTATGGTACCATCGGGTCTCAATTTCCTCTTGAAATCCATTTATGGCCTATTGGTTTATGTCCCGGAGGTAAATCAACCAATTTTCATGTATTATTTTGCATGATGGATTCTACTTCACTTTGAATAGCCTATTTCCAATAAGGTGCTTTCGATGATTCCATAGCAACCTTATATGCTTGAGGTTCTTCTTCAATAGCAAATCTCATATAGTCAAGTCCATAATCTTTGGCTATTTTTCAACGTTTACTTTTTCTTGATTCTATAGTTCCTTCTTGAACCATAGAAGTATTGTTTTCATTAATTTCGGTACTTTTGTTTAATTCATTTTGAGACAACGTATCATTATATGTTCTTTTCTTTGGATTAGATTTTTCTTTCTCTTTATCCTCTTTATCTTTATAAGGAAATATATTCTCAAAAAATTATGCTTCGGTAGATTTCATTATTGTGTTTTTGTTCACATCCTCCACATCAGACTGGTAAGTCAAAAACTTATAAGCTGCACTATTCTTGGCAGGGCCAATATATATGCAATATATTGTTTTTGGTCCAAGTTTAGTCCTCTTTGGTAAATGAACTTGAACTTTAGCAAGACAACCCCACACTTTCATCGTTTTAAAAGTAGGCAATCATCATTTCCATAACTCATAATCATCATTTCCATAACTCATAAGGAGATTGATCACTTTGTTTTTGAGGAATTGTATTTGATATCATATTTGCAGTAATACAAGCCTCACCCCACAAACTATGTGGTGCTCCCGAACTAATTAACTTTGAATTTATCATATTCTTCAATGTTCTATTCTTCCTTTCGGCAACTCCATTTTGTTGTGGAGTATATATGTCTATAGTTTGATGCATAATACCATGAGCAGAACAAAATTCAGCAAAGTCATTGGATTTGTGTTCTCTTCCTCTATCATACCTTAGAATTTTTATTCTTTTCTCAAGTTGATTCTCAACTTCGGCTTTGTATGTTTTGAACATGTTTAAAGCCTCATCCTTGGTATGTATCAAATACACATAACAATATTTACTGCAATCATCAATAAATGATATATAATAGTTTTTTTCTTCCAGGTGATGGAGTTGCTTTATAATCACACAAATCACTATGAATTAAACGAAGTACTTCATTGGATTTCTCCACAGATTTATGAGGATGACCTACATACTTAGATTCTACACAGATCTCACACTTAGTCAATTTGTTCATAGAACACTTTGGCAGCATGCCTAATTTTATCATTCTTTGTAAAGAACGAAAATTAACATGGCCTAATCTAGAATGTCATAAGGAAGAAGACTTAACCATTTACATAGAAGCAGTGCTAGTGCCTGTATTATTATTATTATTAATAATATCATCATCCATAGTAGATACAATATTAAGCTTAAAGAGTCATTCATAGAGGTAACCTTTTTCTACATACATTCCACCCTTTGTGAGAACAAATTTGTCTGACTTTGAACCATTTGTTGTTTAGAACAGGACTCGAAACTAGATTCTTACAAATTTTAGGACATGTAACACATTAGTAAGTACAAGATCTTTCCCGGAAGTGAGTTTCAAAATCGCCTTCCTTTTTCCCTCCACCTTTGCAGTAGTGGCATTCCCCATGAACAATGATTCTCCATCATTGATTGGTTGGTATGAAGAGAATATCTCCCTTGAAGAGCATACATGCCTTGTAGCACCAGTATCAACCTATCAATTGACAACATTGGTAACCAGATTTGCTTCAATTACTCCAATGAATTGATTTTCAGACTCAGCAAGGTTTGTTTGGTTGAAATTTTCAGAACCTCCAGCACCTCTATAATCTTTCTTGAGGCGACACTCCTTTGCTCTATGCCCTGGTTTTCCACACACCCAACAACCTCCAATTTGTGGCTTCTTGAAAGCTTTGGACTTTTGTGGAGTGAGAGGGTTCTTTCCAGCAATAAAAGGAGGCTTGGCAGCAACACATTTGTCTTTATTTTTCTGAAACTTGGCCTTTGATGGACTTCCTCCAACCATATTTGCAGTTGGCTCCAAGGAAATAGCATCATCCCTTTCATTCTTCAGGTTATCCTCTTCAACTCGAAGTTTAAGAACCAATTGCTCAAAATTCATATCCTCGGTTAGATGTTTCAGACATATTTTGAAATCTTTCCATGAAGGAGGTAACTTCTCAATAATAGAACTAACAAGGAAATTCGGATTAAGACCCATACCTTCCACATCTAACTTATGAACAATGACTTGGAGTTCCTCCACTTACTTGACAACAGACTTGACATCGCGCATCTTGAAATTCAGAAACTTGTCAATGACAAACTTCTTGGAACAAGCAACTTCAGTCTTGTACTTGTTCTCCAATGATTCCCACAATTCCCTTGTCGTCTTGAAGGTAGAATATATATCATACAAGGAATCATCCAAGGCATTGAGGATGTCGTTTTTACAACTATACTCATTGCTGTTTCAAGTCTCAATAGCCTTCAGATTTTCGGCCTTTGAGCATCTATTAGAGCATTCTCTCATTTTCCTTCCGGCAGAGCCTTTAGAGCCTCGGCAGTGAAAACATTTCCACATGAAGTGTTGTCAAATAGAACAACATCTTCTGTTGCCAGCGTTTGAAATCCGACCCTTTAAATTTTTCGAGTCTCTCAACATGATTTTTTAGAACAGACACAGATTGATCCATCTACACACAAATACACAGTAGAGAATTTATGTCTTAGATTGTTATTATTTCCAAGAAACTAAATATGATATGCATCATTGGTCCAACAAAATTGTGCTTTTATAACATCATTGGTCCGGTCCAACACACTCAAGGTCTCCGGTTTGAATCCAGTCAATTTTTCGGTTTATGACCAATGTTTTAATGTTTTGGTAAAAAATGTTGAATGTGATTTTGATTTTAACCATTGAAAATTTGTTATCATCAACACGTTTAGATTTTTTTCAGGCGACAAGTATAGATCAAATCATATAAAATACATAGGTAAATTTTACAAACAATATATGAAAATAAGCTAACTATTAATCCCTCTTTAATTTCCATATCTCAACTTAAAGAGTCTTTTTAATGTTTTTTGTAACGAAGACTAGATGACTTTTCGATTTATGAGTTAAAACTTATTTTTTGATTATATTTTATTAAAATTATTGATGAAGATGAAATTGTGTTGAGTGGGTGTAATAATAATATAATTTCACTTCATCGATATCTGCCTGTGAGTACTGATATTTGGTGTGTAGATACAGTAACATTATGTTAACGACAGATCTATAACTTTATTAGACTAAGATTACACGATCTATTTGATCTATTTACACGTGTGCATACAGGAAAGAAAACCCTAGCGCCGGACCATTTTCCCGCCAACCTTTTCTATTTACTGCATCTCAGTGTAGAAATCATCATTCGGGGCAGTCATGGCGGACAACAGAGATCTCCAAACACCCCCCAAGAAGAGATCCAAGTCCTCCCGACCATCACGGGATCCCAAATCCTCATCCCCTTCTCTCCCTCCTACTCCGCTCTCCGCCACTCCCCGCCGCTCCACGCGCCGCCGAGCCTCCCTTCACTTTCCGACGCCGCCACCCAAGAAGAGGAAAACCCCCAAATCGACGGCGGAGAAGAAGAAGCAGGTGTTTTACAAGAAGGTGGTGTACGACGGCGGCGAGTTCGAGGTTGGAGATGACGTGTATGTGAAGAGGAGAGAGGATGAGGATGAGGATGAGGTAGAGGTGCAGGTGGAGGAGCAATGTAGGGTTTGCTTCAAGTCTGGGAAGGCTGTGATGATTGAGTGTGACGACTGTTTGTGTGGGTTTCATCTCAAATGCTTGAAGCCTCCTTTAAAGGAGGTTCCCCAAGGAGATTGGGTTTGCGGTTTTTGCGCGGCTCGCAGATTGGGGAAAGAGGTCCAGCTTCCGACACCCCCCAAAGGGAAGAAGCTGGTCCGGACGTTTCGAGAGAAGCTTCTCTCCAGCGACTTGTGGGCTGCCCGCATCGAAAGTATATGGAAAGAATTGGATGGTACCTATTGGTGTCGGGTGCGTTGGTATGTAATCCCGGAAGAGACTGAAGCTGGAAGACAACCGCATAATCTCAGGAGGGAGATTTATCGCACAAATGATTCGGCCAACATTGAGGTGATACCATGATAATCTTTATCATTCATTAAGTCAACTAAATGCTGAAGCATTGCTCTTTTCATTCACATTTCTTTTTCATTTTGTATATGGATGTTGGCTGAACCATAGCTCCTTGCATTTTGGAATCCTGTGATGAAATGCATGTCTAAATGATGTTCATTGGAATTCATACTGCCAAGCGTTTACAATTCAAACACTCTATTTACTATTTGAGCGGTGATGGTAGTAGGACTAGAGATTCAGCCTTATCAGATTATCAAAAGTTTGTGAGGAGTGCCTATGAGTTTGAGAAAAAGGAAATAAATAAGAGCAGGCTATTGGAGGATGATTTCTGTAATTGTAATCTGGATGGGAGGTTCCCAATTCCCCCCCCCCCCCCCCCCCACCCCACTATTGTTTGCTTCTACCAATCCTGGATTCACTTTTTACTGTGGTGCAATATGTCTTGCTAGTCATTAATGTATGTGTACTGATCTCTTGTCTGTTCTTAATATTGTCTCTTTTTGAATCACAAATCTACAGGTATATTATAAGAGGTTACAATGCTATCCCTAAGTTCACAACTTTGCTAATTTATTTTCTGACAGATGGAATCGATTCTTCAACACTGTTTTGTAATGAACCCTAAAGAATATGCCAAAGCCAATGAAGGGGATGATGTCTTTTTATGCGAATATGAATATGATATTCACTGGTACAGTTTCAAGCGTCTTGCAGAAATTGATGATGATGAAGAGGTAAACATATCATGAAATCTCCCACAATTGTATACAAATATATAAAGGGTCACTTGAAATTTTAGTTTTTTACCACTTGGCAGGATGATGATGCTGAGAGTGATGAAGATTGGAAACATGACAAAGACTCAGACTCCGATACTGAAGAAGAAGTTGAGTTTGAAGAAGAGAGCACAAAGAATATACTGGCTAAACCAGCTCGAGCTCATGAGTTGGCTGCAGTATGGGCACTTCTCTGTGTTTTTGTTTATTTATCTCAGGATTGTGACTAAAATTTGTTTTCTGCCCAAAATTAAATTAGTGGATTATGCATCTACAGAATTCACATAAGGGGCGGTTCTATGGACTTCAAAAAATTGGAATGAAGCAAATCCCTAAGCATGTTAGATGCCATAAGAAGACTGCTCTTGAAAGAGCAAAATCAACACTTCTGTTGGCATCATTGCCCAAGTCTTTACCTTGCAGGGATAAGTATGTAAGAATCAGTGCATCTAAAATTTTCTTTGCGTTCGTTATTTGAACAGTTTAATGACGGTTCCTGCTTTTACGCAGAGAAATGTTGGAGATAAGTGCATTCATCAAGGGTGCCATCTCTGATGATAAATGTGTTGGACGTTGCCTCTATATACATGGTGTTCCTGGAACTGGAAAGGTTAAATTAGTTCTATTCTTCAAATAGATAGCTACATTAGTTGAAAGCCTATAAATTTCATCTTTTTATGCATAAAACAACTTTTACTAATTCCCTTCGTTATCTTGTGTAACTGCAGACTATGAGTGTACTAGCAGTAATGAGGAATTTGAGGTCTGAAGTTGATGCTGGAAGTATAAGACCTTACTGTTTCATTGAGATAAATGGTCTAAAATTGGCATCACCTGAGAATATCTACAGGGTAAATTTGCTTTACACTGATGCTCCTATGCTTATCAAGATTGAATACTGCTGTCGTCCTTTAATATAGCTTATGTTTGCACAGGTTATATATGAAGCATTAAGTGGGCATCGGGTTGGTTGGAAAAAGGCTCTCCACTTGCTAAATGAGCGATTTTCCAATGGAAAGAAGTTCGGCAAAGAGGATGACAAACCTTGTATTCTTCTTATTGATGAACTTGATCTTCTTGTTACCAGAAACCAATCGGTAACAATTTTTCCTCTATTAGTTGGTACCTTGTGCATATTATGATGTTAAAATTGTTTTTAATTATTTTAGACATGTGCTCTACAACATTCTTTAATACTTTGAGAATTCTTTAAATATACAAATGTTAATGAAGTCCTCCTGGTTTCAGGTTCTCTACAACATTCTTGACTGGCCTACTAAGCCAAACTCAAAGTTAGTTGTAATAGGTATACTTCTATCTTTCACTTGTTGGATTATCATTGCATTTATACAGCAAGCAGGGGTGTTTCTCTTATCAGATGCTGGGAATAAAATTAGAAACAGTTATCTTAAAAAGAATGATGTTGACTATGTATGCTGTTAACTACATCCGTAACTCCTAATAAAATATATATATTTCAGGCATAGCAAATACCATGGATCTTCCAGAAAAGTTGCTTCCTCGTATCTCAAGTCGAATGGGAATCCAAAGGCTTTGCTTTGGCCCCTATAATTATAGGCAGCTTCAAGAGATCATTTCGAGTCGGCTTAGAGGAATTGATGCATTTGAAAAACAATCTATAGAGTTCGCTTCCAGAAAGGTTGGTATATCTTTTATATTTCATCAGGAGATTTTATTTGAGCCTCGATCTTTGACATTATTTAAACATGTTTCTAGGTAGCAGCTATTTCTGGAGATGCTCGTCGTGCATTGGAGATATGCAGGCGTGCAGCTGAAATCACAGATTACCGCATAAAGAAGCTAATCTCAACTCCCAAGAATGCTTCTGAAGGTATACATGCTTCAACTGTTGATCACCAGACTGACTTCTTCATGAATTGATGCTTTGAAGTTAAAAAGAAAAAAGAAAATTGATTGAAAGATTAGTACTATATTACTACTATCTTTTGGTCCTCTGTCCTGTCCTATACAGCTATTTATCTTTTCCGCTTTTATATTGTCTGGTCATGCAAGTGTTTGAAAGAATATGTTGCTACCAATAACAAAACTGACTGATTCCATTTATGATAATTTAACATACCATTTGATAATAAGGTTGTAAAACCTACTAGTTGTGCAAATCACATCCTTCTTGTAGAGCAAGTATTGCAAAATTACATATAAATAAATAGATAACTATTATGTTTCTAGATAAAGTCTGCTTCTACTGTTGATTACTAGAAACAACGCTCGGAGGCCATTTTTAGTTAGACGGCCTAGATGCATTGAAATGTATATATTTGTGTTATGGAAAATACCTACCCTTTTTTATTTTATACAATTCTGAGTATGTCTCTACATTTTGACTTAGCTATTTGGGCTTGGTTCAGAATTCTGATGCTTTCTTTTGATGTGCTGTGAGCCACTCTCCAAGCCTCATTGTACTTGCCATGATTCTCTCCAAAAATCTTGGCATATTTAACCAAGGAATTATAATTATTTACTTCTTTTCTTTCTTCTATTTTGAAGTATTGAAATAAGAATACAATAAAGAAAAAGAAGAAATTCTCTGTTGCCTGATTTGTATGACAAAACATCGTCCTCTCTTGCAGGTCTCAAAATATATGTGCTTTCTTGTTGGACGTTTATTTTCTTCTTCTGTAGCTTCAGTGCTTTTACCTTAGAGGATTTATATGTTTGAACTCTGCAGGAAAAGCACTTGTTGGTATGGCAGAGGTTGAAGCAGCCATACAAGAGATGTTCCAGGCACCTCATATCCAGGTTTCTGTTCTTGACTTCATTTATTTTAATGGTAGAGTATATCTTAGAAGACAGAACCAATGCTCTTCAGTGAGGTGTATATTTCGGTGTCTCCAAAAAAAATGTTGCAGTTAAGAGTTGACCTTCTGGAAACGGATAGATTTGCTAAATCTAATATGACTTATATTCCTTGCAGGTGATGAAAACTTGTTCCAAACTGAGTAAAATCTATTTGACGGCTATGGTATATGAACTCTATAAAACAGGAATGGGTGAAACTACTTTCGAGAAGGTGACTTTCTTAGCTTTCCCCTGAATGATATGTCTATTTACCATATATATGGTTCATTCCTATTCTTTGTATTTGAATTTTAGTATTTACCACAGATGGTGGTACTCATTAGGCTTGACAATTCAGATACTGGCTAATAGAATCACCCTGTTTTCTGGAAAAAGAAAATTCACCCTGGAAAACTGGACAATCATCAATGTGCGTCACAAATGAAAACCAAATTATTTTAATTTAGTGCACCGGCCTCTTTCATGTATTTACTGTAGAATTCTAGCATAGGAGGTGTAGTTTTGTGCGCATTATGTTCTCATCAATTATGGTTTGCATTGCAGTTGGCAATGACAGTATATAATCTGTGTACAAGCAATGGAGAAGCATTTCCTGGACATGATACGCTGTTGAAAGTTGGGTAAGGCATACTATATTAAGTTCTGACCATATGCATGTGGCATAACCTAACCATCTAAGAGGCTAAGATTATTTCTGTGCATATTATTTCTCTGCATATTTAGTATCTTTAGTGTCATGCAAAATGTTCATTGCTGATGTACCTGAAAGGTTATATTAAGTTGAGATCCCTTTCCATTTTATCTTCTTAGATGGTGTATAAGGCTGCATCTGGAAATGGCTTCACTTTTATTACATCCATGTTCTTAATTGCTCAAGTGATTATACAAAAGAACTGATATCACCAGTGTCTGTAGTTGTCTATTAAAGAACTGGCTTCATCAATTATATCCTAACATGATATGCAATTCTTTTTATCTTTTTTATTTAATTAATTTTTATTGTCATTTTGGCAGTTGTAAGCTTGGTGAATGCAGAATTATTCTTTGTGAATCAGGAGCAAAGCACAGGTTACAGAAATTACAGCTCAACTTTCCAAGGTTTGTTCTTTTTCATGTCTTTGTAATCACTGATTAGACTAGTCTCACCACAGGCCATCCTTATTTTAGTAGTTGTATGAGATTAGTCAATTATTATGTCATAAAGAGCCTCTTGCATTTTAAATATTTGGGTAATACCATGATCATAATAGGTTCAACCCTCTCTCACCAAAACTTCTGCTGCCAATTTGTATTCACATTTTACATTAACCCAAGAACTCAAATTATATCAACTTTTGTGTTTGCAATCTACTTGCTGTAGAAAAAAAAAAAAAAACCTTTGGATTGTGATTTGATATGATTCTATGGGCTATCTTTCAGCGATGATGTAGCATTTGCACTGAAGGAAAGCAAGGAATTACCTTGGTTGGCCAAGTATCTCTGAGGAAGGACTCTTTTGTTGTATTCTGTGGCAGCAGTCCACAAGTTCCTTAAATTGTACTTTCAGCCTTTGAGGCATCATCAATCAATGAATTATGAATCTCTAAAACTCTCTTCCTATTTTACTCTGCTACCCTTCTTTGAGCAGCTTAGCTCTACCATCTGGTAACAGAGCCGGCGTGGCTCCTGCAAGCACTGTGCAAACCTCTACACCCTCCACCACCCCTCCATCCTCTGCCATCGTACCACCCCTTCCGCAAAACCAATCCACCGGCAACTTAGCTTCTTATTCTTCTTACGAGCTAGAAGAGGTAACCCAAAACGAGAGGGGTGGTACTATCTCTTAAACCTAAAGCTACTTACCTCAACACCATATACATCTTAATAAATACCTTCGAAACGAGTCTCTGCAAATTAGGAAATGCCTTCACACAGATATGGCTACGCGAGCATCTGGACAGACTCTTCCTGTAAAATTCTTGAGACAGGGAAACTCACATGGTCGACCTGCCCAAACTGGACCAAACAGCTAGTGAGGTAGACGATTACACGCAACAAAATGAAGAGAAAGAAAATACACATTGTAATTACATATACCGCGCCAACCACGGGGATATCCAGCATGAGAGTCTGTAGCTGATTTATGCAACAAGAAAGATGGATGAAGGCAAGTGTGATGGATTTTTCAGTAAACAGAGTATAACAAAGTAATCAGCAAGGGCACATTACTGAGTTCCAATTCTATGTAAGATGCATGATTGAATTCCCAAAGAGAAGATGGGGGTTAAATCGCTGCTCCAGTTACTTGTATCGGTTCAGCAAACAAAGCAAGCCCATGCTCAGATGGGAGACAAGGGGGTGAGGTTGAATGAGGCCACGTTGGTCTCGGTGCTTTCGGGGTCTGCCCAGATGGGTCTGCTAGAACATGGCAGCCTAGTGCACTCGCTTGCAGAGTCCTTCAAGTTCCCCTTGACTGTTTCGCTTGGCACCGCATTGATCGACATGTATGCCAAATGTGGATGCATTGAACAGTCTAGACGCTTGTTTAGCGCTATGCCGGCCAGAGATATATGGACATGGAATGTTATGATCTGTGGATTGGCCTCTCATGGCCTTGCGAAAGACGCACTCCAACACTTCGAGAGGTTAACTAATGAAGAAGGGCTCCGTCCCGCCAATGTCACCTTCATTGGTGTCTTGGGTGCCTGCAGTAGAGCAGGTCTGGTTAGTGAGGGCAGACATTATTTTAAAATAATGACTCACAAGTACGGCATTCAGCCAGTGATGGAGCATTATGGGTGCATGGTTGATCTCTTAGGCCGTGCAGGGTTCGTAGATGAAGCTGCTGAGATGATTGACAAGATGACGCTTCCACCCGATCCTGTGTTATGGGCAACGCTACTTTGTGCTTGCAGGATGCATGGCTCAATAGAATTGGGAGAAAAGATTGGGAATAAGTTGATTCAATTGGATCCGACCCATGATGGGCATTATGTACAACTAGCCGGTATATATGCGAAAGCAAAGAAATGGGAAGATGTTGTTAGAGTTAGGAGGTTGATGACTGCGAAACACACCAATAAAGCAGCAGGTTGGAGTTTGATTGAAGCACAAGGTAAAGTTCATAAATTTGTTGCAGGGGATAGAGAGCATGAACGTTCCCAAGAGATTTATAAAATGCTAGAGACAATTGTAACTCGAATAGCGGAAGCTGGCTACTCGCCAAATGTTTCATCGGTGTTGCATGATATAGGGGAGGAAGAAAAGGAGAATGCAATAAAGGAGCATAGTGAGCGGCTTGCAATGGCATTTGGCATGTTGGTAACAGGGAATGGGGATTGCATTCGGATTGTGAAGAATTTGAGAGTTTGTGAGGACTGCCATGAGGTAAGCAAGATAATATCAGAGGTGTTTGGGAGAGAGATTATAGTGAGGGATGGAAGCAGATTTCATCATTTCAAGGAGGGCAAGTGTTCTTGCCTTGATTATTGGTAGATTAGCCTTTGATATTTGTATTTTCTGATTCTATCACCTCCCTTCTTTTTCATTGATCCCTTTGTACTGTTAAGAATTAGATCCCTGTCATTCTCATAGAACTTGTTTTCTCATGTGTCCCCACTTTTAACATGACCAGAGATATGTTTTAACATGACCTGATCAGTTCAGTAAAACTAATTATGTGGCGCTTATGAACAACGGGGGTTTCGTGGTGTAGTTGGTTATCACGTCAGTCTAACACACTGAAGGTCTCCGGTTCGAACCCGGGCGAAGCCATTATATATTTTTCTTTTTTCCTTTTTTTTTTCTTTCCCTTTTTACTTTTTGTTGAACATTTCGTCTTCAAACATTGTATGATAAGAAACGAAGATGATGTTTTCTGGATCCCTTCGATTCAATATAAGTTTATCCTATCAAAATTGGTATCGTTAAATTTGATACTAGTAATACGTTTGGATGTTAAACCGAAACTTTCAATCATAACATTGAGTAAATGTCTCTCGTATATATCTTTTAGACGATAATTTTCACTCTTAGAAAATAAGATCGCTACATCCTTATTTTTACAAACTACACTCTTTATGACAAACATTGTCCAAGAACTAAAGAACATGTACATATATGAGAATGTAGCTTATACATTACGAGTGTCAATTTCTCAACCGCTTTACAATTTCAAAGACCGATAAACCATGAGCATAATCAAATGTGTTTTCTCGAAATCACACGATATTGCCAAAAAATTTACATTTAAAAAGAATTTACAAACGAGTTTCGTTTCATACCAAGGAAGTAATAATAGTAATTTTGTATAATTCTACTAAAAAAGTTAAAAATAAAACCTTGGTAGCGGACAGTGTGCCGGAGAATTATCCACCGACAAAAAAAGGTGATTGATCCTCTGTTATTACCTGCAGTAGGGTTTTCTGTTATAAGAAATCATCACCTCCTCCGCTGCTTAACACTCTACTTCTACTACAGTACACCTACTCTACTCTACTCTACTCTCACAATCACAATCCCCCACCTCGGAAAATGGAAACCCGATTATCGCGGACCAAACACAAATCCGACGTGGCAGCCGTCCTCCGAAAATCATGGTACCGTCTCCGCCTCTCCGTCCGCCACCCCTCCCGCGCCGCCACGTGGGACGCCATCGTCCTCACGGCGGCCAGCCCCGAGCAAGCCGAGCTCTACCACTGGCAGCTCACCCGCGCCAAGCGCATGGGCCGCATCGCCCCCTCCACTGTCACCCTCGCCGTCCCCGATCCCCTCGGCCAGCGCATCGGCTCCGGCGCCGCCACTCTCCACGCCATTCACGCCCTCGCCCTCCATTTCCGCAAAATCAGGGGCCCGAACTCCCAGGTAAAACAGAATGTAACTGCCTAATTCTATCACACTGATTGCATGATTTTACATTAACAATGTATCAAACATCAAAATCTGGTTAAAAAAGGTAGTTGAAAGTATCAGGTTTTCGACGAAATGTAGATTAAAGTGGCTGAAATTTGTTTGAATGGGCCTATTACGAACAGGTGGCAGATACAGGGGATGGAGGTTCGGTATCGGAGGGAAGGGGAGATGGGGAGGTGGTTGATGATCTTGAGCAGATGGTTAGCTACATTGCGAAAAAGCATATATTGTTGCTTCATGCCGGAGGGGATTCTAAAAGGGTACCGTGGGCGAATCCCATGGGGAAAGTGTTCCTGCCACTTCCTTATCTGGCAGCTGATGACCCTGATGGGCCGGTACCGCTGCTTTTCGATCATATACTTGCAATTGCTTCTTGCGCAAGACAAGCTTTCAAAAATGAAGGTTATTCCTCAAGTTAATTGCATCAGTCTATACATTACCTGAATATCATTTAGTAAAGGATGTAGTGAGGTTGAGATTTGTCTATGTTCACCTGTTCCCATGATTTTTTTTTTTTGGATCTCAGATCATAATGTCAGTATTTCTTTTTGGTGTTCTGTTGTTGTTTATGATGTATGATTACATTGCCGCTGTGGCATTTGGTTCATGACACTCAGTTCATTTCTCTCATCATATATTACACACTCAATCATGTTACTGTCTTTGCAGGTGGGATGTTTACTATGACTGGAGACGTACTTCCATGTTTTGATGCATCCAATATGGTGCTTCCAGAGGACACATCCTGTATCATCACAGTTCCTATCACCCTCGATATAGCGTCTAACCATGGTGTTGTTGTGGCATCTAAGAGTGGAGATGTTGAAAATAATGTCAATTTAGTTGATAACCTCTTACAGAAACCTAGTGTAGAGGAACTTGTTAAGAACAACGCAATTCTTGACGATGGCAGAACACTTCTTGATACTGGATTAATAGCGGTCAGAGGTAAAGGGTGGGTGGAGCTTGTTACACTTGCATGTACCTGCCAGCCAATGATTTCAGAACTTCTGAAGACTAAAAAAGAGGTAAGTGTATGGTTTTACAATAAAGTGAACTGGAGTTTGTTGGAAGCTTTGTAGTAATATCCTGTACACAGGTTTCATTAATCGTGTGATACTGGTTGACTTTCAGAAACCTTTGAATTAAATCCCTTTTTATTTATTTTCATTTGTTTTTGTTTTTCAGATGAGTTTATATGAAGATCTTGTAGCAGCTTGGGTACCAGCAAAACATGAGTGGCTGCGGCTACGCCCCTCAGGCGAAGAACTCGTCAGCAGATTAGGAAAGCAGAAGATGTACAGCTACTGTGCTTGTATGTGTAATATTGATGCCAACATCCAAATCTTAAATTTTTCACTTATTTTTAATACCTATATGATATATATTTTCAACGTCAGCTTCTTGATTTCACTGCAGATGATTTGTCCTTCTTACATTTTGGAACCTCAAGTGAAGTTTTGGATCATCTGAGTGGAGCTGGTTCGGGACTGGTCAGTCAAAGACACCTTTGTTCTATCCCGGGAACCACTCTATCTGACATAGCAGCTTCTGCTGTTATTCTTGCTAGCAAAATTGCACCTGCTGTCTCTATTGGGGAAGATTCTCTCATATATGACTCAACCATTTCCAGTGGGATACAAATTGGTTCCCTTTCTATAGTTGTTGGTATTAATGTTCCAGACGTTAGTGGTAATGCAGCAGAAAATCGATTTAGATTCATACTTCCGGATCGTCATTGTCTTTGGGAGGTTCCCTTAGTGGAATGCACTGGAAGAGTAATAGTGTATTGTGGCCTTCATGATAACCCCAAAATTTCACTGTCTAAAGACGGGACTTTTTGTGGGAAGCCTTGGAGGAAGGTCTTGTATGATTTAGGAATTGAAGAAAATGACCTTTGGAGCTCAACCGATAATCAGGAAAAGTGTTTATGGAATGCGAAGATATTCCCTATTCTTCCTTATTTTGAGATGTTAAGTGTGGCAACTTGGTTGATGGGCTTGAGTGATAAGAGATCTGAGGACTTGCTATTGCTGTGGAGAAATGCATCTCGTGTCAGCTTGGAGTTGCATAGATCAATTGATTTTTCAAAAATGTGTACAGGGTCCATTAATCATCAAGCAGATCTTGCAGCTGCAGTCGCTAAAGCTTGCATTAGTTATGGCATGCTTGGATGCAACTTATCTCGTTTGTGTGAAGAGATTCTGCAAATGGAAAATGTAGGAGTCAAGATATGTAATGAATTTCTGGATCTTTGTCCCACACTCTTAGAGCAAAACTGTAAGATTCTTCCTAAAAGCCGTGCATACCAGGTTCAAGTTGATCTTCTTCGAGCATGCAACAACGAAATAGCAGCATGTAAGTTGGAGAACAAAGTTTGGGCTGCAGTTGCTGATGAAACTGCTTCAGCAGTAAAATATGGTTTTAAAGGTAGAGTTTATTAGTCATATCCACATTGCATAAGGTTTAAGGAAACAGAGAAGAAATTCTCTCAGACAACAAAAAAGAAACTCTCTGATCAATTATTCATTTCTGTCATCCCAAGTCTCTGAGTGATACATGGTGCATAACATGTATCGCTCTGGAGTTCCATATATCCTATCAAGTTTACTTACGATATACATGTTGTTGTTTGTGATATGTAGAACATCTGTTGGATGCCCCCATAAATATCCCTACTCCAGCTTGTAAGAACATTGGGTTTAATGGCTCTGTGGATGATTCTTTCCAGCCTAGAAGGGTGAAGGTTGAATTGCCAGTTCGTGTTGATTTTGTTGGAGGTTGGAGTGACACTCCTCCATGGAGCTTGGAGCGTGCTGGTTGTGTTTTAAATATGGCAATAAGTTTGGAAGGTTCTCTTCCAATTGGCACCATCGTAGAGACAACAAAAACCACTGGTGTCTTTGTCAATGATGATGCTGGAAATGAGTTGCATATTGAAGACTTAACTTCAATTTCTACTCCATTTGACCACAGTGATCCATTTCGGCTTGTTAAATCTGCACTTCTTGTGACGGGCATAATTCATGAATATGTTCTGGCATCAGTGGGATTGAAGATTATGACTTGGGCCCATGTTCCTCGTGGCAGCGGCCTGGGTACTTCTAGTATCTTGGCAGCTGCGGTTGTGAAAGCACTTCTGCAGATTACTGATGGAGATGAAAGTAATGGAAATGTTGCAAGACTTGTTCTGGTATTAGAACAGCTTATGGGGACAGGTGGTGGCTGGCAGGATCAAATTGGGGGTCTCTACCCTGGCATTAAGTTTACTGCAAGTTTTCCTGGAATTCCGCTGCGACTACAAGTCATCCCACTTTTGGCTTCTCCTCCGTTAGTTTCAGAGTTGCAGCAACGCTTGCTTGTGGTATTTACTGGTCAAGTATGTCACTGCCTTCCATTTCCACTTGAATATGCATCAAGACTCTTTTTGCATTACCAATAACTGCATGCCAGAGAGCATGACACAGAGCCCTGGTTTCATGAATCTATGGCTAAGTTCTCTTTATCTCTGTGATGTGTCCACGCAAATCCTGGTTTGTTGGACTGTGTCTAAAGTTATGTTGGCGCCTAGCATGTGACATATTGTCCACAATTTATGTTTTCTATTCTGTAGGTCTAAGCTCATGTCTCATGTCATGTTTTTCTCACCTGAAATGCAAAGCAATTTATGTGCAGGTTCGACTAGCACACCAAGTCTTACAAAAGGTGGTAATCCGATACCTCCGAAGGGACAACCTTCTCGTATCCAGCGTCAAGCGCCTCGCCGAACTGGCTAAGATCGGAAGAGAAGCTCTTATGAATTGTGACATAGACGACCTCGGCGACATAATGCTAGAGGCCTGGAGGTTACATCAAGAACTCGACCCTTACTGCAGTAACGAGTTTGTCGATAGACTTTTCGAATTTGCACACCCATATTGCTCCGGCTACAAGCTCGTCGGTGCCGGTGGTGGAGGCTTTGCCTTGTTACTCGCCAAGGATGCCGAGCACGCAAAGAAACTAACACATTTGCTCGAAAAAGATTCAAACTTTGACGTCAAAGTATACAAATGGAACATCTTCTTAGATAAGTAGAGTTTACACATATCTTATTACAAGGTGCATTATCGTATATCATATTCGTTCTTGGTTTCTCATACATTCTTCCATTTCATTCGAATTCTGTATACTATTAAATACCATACCACAATGTATCATTCTAAATACTTCGTATCAAATATTATTCATGAATCATGATCCAAAGGAACTCTGGCTTTGGAGTTGCAATAGTATTTCTCACACTTCTAAAAAAGAGAGAGACACAAAAAAAAGAACATAAAGACATGAAAGGCGAGCGGCAAATATGAAAGTGGAGCCATGTATAACGTGGGAACAAGGCAAAGAATCCAAAGCATTCAGCTTTTCTTTTGCTGTTTATAAATGGAACAAAATTGATTACGATATTGAAGGGTCGTTGGGCTCTACACTATGAGAGCATATTGCCCACTTGTTCTTTAAAGACCCCAAGTCAATTGAAGTGTAAAAAACCAAAGGGGGTCATCACATCATAAACACCTACGAGGCTACGACCTACCCATCATCATTATCATCATCATGAATTGATATAAAAAATCCAATGCTGGTTTGGTGAAGGTGGTTAACCTGATTCCTTGGTAAACGAATCTTTCTTATCTATGCTTCTCTGGTTGTGTTTTGTTTATTTGGTTGAAGTATCTAACGATGTGGGACTCTTAATGTACGTTTTGGTTTCTGTTTTGTAGAGTCTGTTTCTGATTTGGTTGGTTGTGGTAGAGAGAGAGAGAGAGAGAGAGAGAGAGAGAGAGATGGGTTTGCTGAGTAACAAAGTTGAGAGAGATGAGATCAAGCCAGGAGATCACATCTACACTTATAGAGCTGTCTTCACCTACTCTCACCATGGTTAACACTCTTATCTCATTGTGTTCTTTTTTTAGTTTCAGGGTTTTTTGTTTTGTTTTTGAAGAATTGCACAATGTGGATTCATAGTGTATTGTTGTTGTTTCTGGGTTTTGCCTCTGCTTATTCTTGGTGTTTGTATCAAAATGCTTTCTGGGTTTCAATCTTCATTTCTGAGTTTTATCTTTTTCTGGGGTTATTCTGTTGGAGCTGTAAATTGTGTGTCATCTAAAGGAGTTAAAAAATTTATGGTGTTCTTTTCAAAGTCTGTGCCTTTGCAATTCTGCTGTTGTGTATTGGATTGTAAAAGTTCTTTGTTTGGAAGTTTGTGTTTGTGGATTCCTTGATTAAGGACTCTGGCTAATCCACGGAAGGAATGATTGTTCAAGAGAAGAATTTTAAGATTCTTGAGACATCAATTTACTTCTAGTTGTGGCCTTATTGAAGTTTAGATCTCCTTCACTTCGGGAGATTCTACCATTGACTTTTTGGAAATAATTGCTATGACGTCTCCTCTTTCCCAGAGTGAGGCAATTGCCAATTATTGTGTGATGTGACTGAATCTTCTATTGTGCGTTGATAATTCTCCATTACTTGGTCTGAATGTAAATCCCTGTGTTCAGTTATTTCTACCGGTTGATTGTGGTGTGGCATGATTGCATATAACACTTGTTGCTAGTTACCATGGAGCTTGAAAATTCCCATGTTTTGACTTTATGCACTTTCAATTTAGCTGCAGAAAGGTTTCTAAACACTATCACTGTTTCAAAGAGGTAGGTTGTTGGATAGTTTTAATGGCTCAACAAAGAGATAACAGAATAGACACCAAATTTTGTTTCTTCCTTTGTTGAGGGACAGATCCTATTTGATTTTTATTTATTTTTGACTGTCTGTAACCCATCAATTGTTTCTGAATTGGGACTCAAAAAACAGGAATCCCTGAAAATACCCAGTTTGTTAGGTAGCAGATCTCATAGGTACTATTGATCTGAGAATTTATTCTGAGATATGTCCGAGTTTATTCTGTAAGTTCTGACTGGAGGTTTGATCTATAGTTGTATATCATTGTCATCATAAGAATTATTACATGATTTGTGGTTTCTATTGAATTTGTATCAGTTGTGTTCACTCCATCAGTCCATCTAATTGCGACCACTATTTAGTCTATATCATACTCACATGTTCTCTTTCGTAGCATTTATGTTGTAGGTCTGTCCGGTGGTTAGTTGCATTTGAATTTTCGCTCCCTTCTGTTACTCCAGTGTTTCTATCAATTTTTTTTCTTTTTTCTCTGTATGCTTCTTCAATCAAGTTCAGTCGTAAGTGTACTGTATATCTTACTGTGCAGGTATTTATCTAGGAGGAAGCAAGGTGGTGCACTTTACACCCGAGAAAAAGCCTAGTTCAAGCACTGGAAAATCTTATGATTCAATGTCCTGTCCCACCTTTCCTGACTGTGGATTCAGGCAACCAAATAGTGGTGTTGTTCTCTCATGCCTTGACTGTTTCCTGAGAAATGGATCCCTTTACTGCTTTGAGTATGGGGTTACGCCTTCAGTTTTCCTATCCAAAGTACGGGGTGGCACATGCACCACTGCAGCATCTGACTCCCCTGAATCTGTCATTCACCGCGCTATGTATCTTCTTCAGAATGGATTTGGCAATTACGACGTGTTTCAAAACAACTGCGAGGACTTTGCAATGTATTGCAAAACTGGTCTCCTGATAATGGATAAGCAGGGAGTCGGAAGAAGTGGCCAAGCTGCTTCTGTTATTGGTGCCCCACTGGCAGCCATGCTTTCTTCTCCTCTAACATTGTTGATGCCAGGTCCAGTTGGTGTTGCTACCGCAACAGCTGGGATGTACTGTATGAGCAGGTATTCAACTGACATTGGTGTTCGAACCGATGTGATCAAGGTCGCCGTGGAGGATTTGGCTGTGAATTTGGGGTGGACAACTCACCATGAGGAAGAGGCCAGGGATAATGAAGCTCCTTTAATACAGCTTTGAACAAGATCTGTGAAATTGCATGTATAAAATTTGTAGTTAGTGTTAAACCAAAGGAAAGAAACATAAGCATTGGTTGGCACTAATGCCTGAAGTTCTGATGTGGGATTTACAAACCCATTTGTTCATTGTGACACAGTTTCTTTCTTGTTTAAGCATAAAATGTTGAAAAGAAGTAACTTATCTAGTTTTGCTTATCCATGGCTATTGTGACTTGTGTGTATAAGTACATTTGAATTTCTTTTTTCTTTTTTATTGTGACAGAAACATTTGATTAACTGCAAGAAATATATTTTGCAGAATCCTAGCCAACCAATTCCAGGATATCAACATGAAACATGTAATAGATCTGAGCCTCATGGTATTAATATATAACCAGTGGATCATGGTAAGGAATTTGATAGCTTTTCAACAACGTCCATAAAAAAAGAGCTATGGTCATAGACAGGCTTCTTCATCACTGTGCATAATTAAATAGAAGTAGAATCATGATTTTGAACGCCCTTTATGGTTTTGGTATCTGAGGAAGAGTTATTACTGTGTTGGTTTTCTTGGAACTCCCATGCTTCATATCAACCATGACTGCTAGCTCATTGACTGCATCAACAATCCCATTGATTCTTGCTGCATTTTCTATTAGCAGAGACACAAAAGTGGTCAGTGGTATGACCTCCACTAGTGGTGTTATGCAGGTTTTTCTGAAGGGCGCCTCATCAGCAGTTTCTTCTGATGTTGGAGCAATGAGGCAGCTAGGTATAGATTTCAAAGAAATTTGAAGTTTCTGCACAGCGGTGTTCATTTCCTGAACCAACAAACCCATCTTGGATGACTTTGTCATGGTTTTTACTGTTATTGCCAGTTCTCTTAAGATATCTGAAGAGGATTTGTTCATTGTCTTGCAGGCATTGCTTACATGCTTCTTTAGGTACCAAATTCCTGGTGCCTGGCCACAGTTACAAGTAACTTGCATAGTAAGTAACCGGTGATACAGAACAGATCTTAATGAAGATTCAGCTACTTTCTTAGATAAAGTCCTACCTGACTTTCTGAATCCATGCAACCTCTAAGAGCCTCAATGCAATATGCAGAACTACGAAGTGATGCACCAATCTTTAGGTATTGTTTCCATGGATGATAGAAGTTGAAACCACCGTGTGCAGGCTCCCATCTTGCAAAATTAGCCTGAAAAGTTGAAGCAACAATGATGATTTAGTCAACAAAACAGCCATGTCAACTCATTACTCCAATTCCTAGCTTGATCGCCTACCAAATTGTCTTCTGTTGCCTTTGAATCAAGCACATACTTGTACCCTTTGATTGCTTTATTGTGGTTGGAGTCTTCAGCCACATTTCCATTGTCATCGAAGTACCTGATGACATATCCTGTATAATTTGTAAAGTTAACGAAGTACCATCAAGTTCATTAATTAGTATATATCTTTTCTTCCAAAACTGCAGAGTAAAGCAGAAGAAATTATTTGGCATAGTATTACCATCCAAGGAATCAGCCAGCTTCTCAAGGTTCTGATAGATCAAACGGTGAAGCTCAGCACCAGCCCAGGTGGGATAGAAAAATATGCTAATCAGAATGCAGAAAGAGGTCCCAATGAAAATGGTAAGTAGTCTTTGGAAGGCCAACTCAGATATTTCGTTCACACGGTACCCAGAAACTGAAACTAAGGTGAAGGTGAGGATGAATATGACAGCACCATAATCAAATCGGGATTTGACAGATGAAATAAATCGAGAGAAGGTTGCTGCTGAAGCTGAAATGTGAGCATTGCATGAGTATGTTTGCGGCATGAGTATGTTTGCAGGACACTTATATACATATATGTCACAAATCTGTGTATCAGAACAGTATCTACATACCTAAGAAGAAAACTGAGATTCCAATAATTATGGGCTCAAATTTTTCTCCTGACTTGTAAGAAATCCAATGCACACCTAAACCAAGTGAGCCAGCAAGAGAAGTTGCTGCTACCCTATTTATGCTTTTATAGAGTGTTGCACCTGCAAAGTGAATTAGTGAAATGTACCAATTGGGGCATTTTAGTCCTTCAGATTGATGCATGGAGAGTATGTTAATCAGATATGCCTTACGATTAGTTAGTACTCAGTTACTCACCTACAGAAGATTCAAAAACTACTACAACTGTCATTACTGCCCACATAGCATTCCCTCCAACACCTTCATACATAGACCTCAGATAGTAACAAAGTGACACAATTGTAAGAGCCAACCCAACTTTCATAGCATGAATAATCTTTTTGGGTTCAGCAACTCCTAAATTCCATGCTTTCACTAAAAACCTCCAAACCTTCAATATCAAACCTCCAACTACAGACTTCAATTGCAGCCATGCCTTATCAACTAGCCTCAGTTCTGGAACTGCTACCACTTGTTTTGTCCCATCACGAACATTGATATTCCACTCCAAATTCTCTGGCACATCCTGTTCATTGACCATGTTGGACAGGACTGGAACAAAAAGAAGAACAGAATATATGGGGGAGTTTGGAGTTTGGACTAATTAATTGAGGTGCTCCTTGAGGTGCTTGCTTTGCTGTGTGAATCAACAGCTATGCTATATATGGCAGTCACTGGGGACTTGAAGTCATAAGAAAAATACAAGGCTGAAGGTAAAGCTTACAATTTGAACATTGTTTACATTATTCTTCAATTCCTTGAGTGCTGAAAAGACAACATGCCTAAAGAATGTGATAAACATTTGCAAAGTGTTGTCATCACCCAGCATTTTATGTTGTTTAACTAAAATGGTTTTGAATTTACAATATCTCAGTGCTGTTGTCCCCTTAGACAAGTGGATGTTAGATTAAGCCCAGATAGTACAAACACTCCTGGTTTTATCTTCCAATTGAAAATAAGAGGTTTCTTAGGAGGAGTAAAAACTCATGCATCATAGTTTAAGATTGCCAATTAGGGAAGGTTAGTGAAGGTCTAGATTAACTTCGCAAAAGCTAAAGCTAACCCCGACTCCCAATTTGATACTAAACTTTTCCAATCCATATCTTTCAGGAATTGCAATAGCTAGAATGCTGCAATTCTTTAAGTTGATATACCTAATTATACTTATAGTTATTACACTGTTTAGTGCGGTTACCTGAAGTGGAGAGGCGCCTTTTGTAATATTTAACCTTCCAAGATACCCAAGCAAGTGGAATACTCACTTCTGATCTGAAAAATGAGTAACATTTAGGTCATTCTATTAAACTATACAACATACATACAACCTTATTGATCAATCAGAGTCCAATGGAAGACATCCCTGATCTAATGTTTATTCTCAGTACGTGTTCACATCAATGGCACAAAATGCACTCATAGGATTTAATAGCCAGCTTCAACTATCAAGCAGCTTACTAGCTTTACAAAGTTAATGTCTTTCTCAAACAAATATCTACACACTATTTAAAGAACAGACAGATCATCAATATTTTACTTAATCTCTATTACATCATGAATCACATTACCAAGGTAGTTCCATGCAATGCAGCCCAAATTTTATATCCACAGCTTTTAGAGGTGGTATGCAAAGAGCGAACCGGCCATTTCTTTGATGGAATTTGGTATATACCGTCTAGTTTGTATTGGATTTCTGTGTGCTAATTACCAGTTCTCTGCATCTACATGGCATCCAGTTTAACTTTAATCACATCCAACTATTATCCCAACTTCGCTTACTTACAATCCCTCTTTTGTTTAAGTGAGAACAAATCTAAGACTGATTGTTTGTGTGGAGATAAGCTCATATCTAGCTCAAGCCTTACAGCTAGCTTTCTTCTGGCAATTTGGTGAACAAATAATTTGAGAAACCACATCATGCATGATCAGTGACCCCTCTTTCCTCACGGCCTTACCATTTCTTTCATGATCTCAAGGGTTTAGAGCTTGAAAGTTGATATATTACTTGTTGAAAAATAAATGAAGGGCCGGAAGTATGTACTTGAAGCATGAGAGAAATGGCAGCGGCAGAAAAGGCTAGGTAGTTGGGCTTTTCTACTTGGATTATTGGATATGACATTATATACAGTAGTATCTTTTGAAAAAGGACGGAGTTCAGCCAACCCCTGCGATCCCAAGCTTAGTTCATTATTGGTGTTTGGTTCATCTAGCTTTAAAGACATCATTATGCTAGGAATTAGTTATGATCTAGACTTCACACCAAAGAGTTAAATTTGTAGTCAATTAGATTCACTTCTGACACGTTTACTTAGAATGTAATTCATCAGGAATCAAATACAGAAGGAATGAGATTTCCATAAACATTATGTTCCTAGAAATAGTTTTCTAGTTGATAAGTTATGTATAATCAACAAACCAAAAAGACTATTTTTATTCAGTGTATTGATTATAATCATGTGGTTACATATTAATATATTAATAATATAATACAGATGCTACATGTGTGCTTGTGTATATTGCAATCTCGTCCTTGCATAAACTCTCTTCTACGATGATTTATCAAAATCATTTGGACCTAGTACTAGCATTTTGGGTGTATCTCAATCCTCAAGTTGCAAGGGTTGAACAACAAAAGTAAGACATCATACGTTTATACATTTTAGTAATATTATATTTAAATCAAGTAAGCAATTTTATATACAAAAAAATAAAATAAATAACTTCCACAAATAGTATATTACCAGCTTTTGGATCTGAATCGAGCTTTTGCTCTCTTTTCTCTCTTACTTTCTCTAAGACTTCTGGGTTTTTCCAGTCTCTTCTTTTCTCTCTCACTTTCTCTTATGTCTAGGTTTTTCTAGACTCTTCTGTCTGGGTTTCTCTTCTGTCTGGACTCTCTTCTGTTTGGGTTTTTCTAGAGACCGAGAGAAGTTGAACGTGGCCAACAAGGGCAGAAACGGAATTAACCATACCCAAACCAGGGGCAAAATCCGGAAAGATACTGTTTTACTGTAGATGAACAGTAATCAAACAATAGATATATAGTAAATAGCATATAGAAAGAAGCCTTTAAGAAAAAAAATTGAAATTATTAGCATCTTAAACAAATTCCTCAATATTATAAGCATAATAAAATTAAAGAGGATATTTTCAGAATAAAAAGTTCATTCCTAATGGTATTATTCATAATCTCACATCCCCCTTGGTATTATAATTAAGGGTCGTTAATGAATCGATTCTTTATTAGGAAGTGGGACCCACACCCACACCCATTCCATTATATGTAAGTAAACTTTGGAATTCTCCTCTACCGGAATCATTCCCTCACTTTTCAATTTCATTCCATGTAAGAGTAAGTCCACCCTCTGAGTCTTCGTTGGGAAGGTCTCGGTCATGGGCGAGACTTGGGTCGCCACGTGGCAATGATTTTGGGATACAGTTTCCACCCACGATTTATGTTTCTGGGTCGCCACGTGGCAATAACTGTTTATTGAATTTTATATTAGGTATTTTGAATGTGAATAATGATTTTATGTGTTATTAAAATGAGTGCGGCTATTGAGACCTCCAAATTTGCTCACTTGACTTCTCCTTGTTATGAGTTATTAAATGACAATTATCTCCTCTTAAGCTATGACTATTAAGGACAATAATCATACAAAAAGAAGTATATTTATTCTCTCCAGACTTTCCAATTCGATAATTAATTTAATGTATTCTTTATTATTTTCCTTATATATTTTTAATTTCTAATTTACTATTTTCTAAATTGTACTACATATTATATATTTAATTAGAGCTAAAACTATGATCAATATCAACTGTGTGACATAAAATTATCTATTATCATACATGTTGAAAGCATATATATACAAGGTGAAAGAATATATAGGCAAAACTAATCGATAATGAAAAATTAAATAATTATTGAAATAATTTCATGATGTACATTAAATAGAGGGAAAAAATAACATACATAGTATACAATTGTTATCGTTGATCGTTTAGCACAAGTAAAATAGAAAAAGAAAAACTAATTTATGTTAGAATATTCTTGTTGGTAAATATAAGTTTTTTTATCAAATAAACAACTAATATGCTATAACGAGTCTACTGTGAGTTAAACTCACGACCTCTCACTTATAAGGAGAGACGTACTGGGCTGGTAAATATAAGTTTTTGAAACCTAATACTTTGTGTTATTTGATTTTTAAGAGAAAAATTGATGTCATTGAAAAAAATTTCTTACAAATTGATCAAATAATGGAGGTTTGGTGACATTCTATGGGAAATAAAAATTATCAAGGAATTGAGGTCATGAAAAAGGTTTGAACGAAAAAAAAAAATCAAGAAATAGAGGTCTCGATGATAGCATGCAAAAAGAAAAAAAATTAAAAGAATGAGAGGTCTAGAGAATAAATAAGAGGTATAATGAGTAAATTATCAAGATATATATATATATATATATATATGTGAATAACATACCTAAGGTTATTTTAGGAATTGAAAAGAGGTCTAGTGAGCAAATGCTTGTAGTTAAAATTAAAAAGGAGGTGTAAAAAGCATGAGAGGTATACTGAGTAAATTTGGAGGTCCCAATAGCCGCTCTATTAAAATTATGAATAACGTATTGAAATTATACAAAAAGTAATAGATAAATTTAAAAAAAATGACATTAAAATTAATTCTATTTGTTACATGACTTAAATTGACAAGATAAGGCTAGGAAAAAAGAAAAGGAAAATACAATAATTTAAATTTCTAACTATAATTATTGACATCCTCATTACAAAAGAAATCGGTGTTTGAGGGGTCATTGAGATTGGCCGGGTTGGTCAAGTCGCCGGTCGAAGGTGGTTGAGGAAAATAATAACCGGGGAAAGATGGTTGTGGATATCCATCGAGGAAAGGTGGTTGTGGATATCCATCGGCCGGGAAAAGGTGGTTGTGGATATCCACGGGGGAAAAGTGTTTGAGGAAATCCACCGGGAAAAGGTGTTTGGGGATATCCATCGGGGAAGGTTTTGTGGGGATATCCACCGGGGAAGGATGTGTGGGGATATCCACTAGTTGTGTTTTCTTGCCTTTCCGCTATTTCTTTTTGTCTTAACCGCCAATATTCTTTTCTAGGCCCCGGTGACATAGTACTTGAATTTACCTCCATAATCTTTTCTTCTCTCTCTTTAATACGATCTTCCCTCTCTTGGAGTTTGAAGTACTCATTTCGAAGATCCATTTGCAATCGCATATGTTCTCGTTGTTGTTACTCTTGCAATTGTTTTGGGTATGCCTCGTCGCATTTCTCCCTCGATTGCAATATTGATGATTGGTTGGTTGCAATTATGACAATAGCGGATGTCATGGGACACACATCTTTGGCCACCTTCTTTCCTTTCCGGGTGACTTCTTTTGTTGCCTTCCTTCCAATAGGCCTCACATTTGGATTCGGGGGTATCTCATCACTATCTTAGGCCAAGTTGATAGCAGGTTCATCAACTTCTTCATGTTGAGTTGATTGTGAAGCCATCCTTTCACAATCAACTCCCGTTAATGGTGACTCATGCATCTCCATGTTGCTAGGAATGTCTTAGAACATTTGAAAACCTTCCACAACGGCGTAGCAATCTTGCGCCTTGAACTCGCTCTTTTGTTTCTTTCCTTTGATCCTTGTCATCTCTTGCTTCTATATATTTTGTGTTCTTTTGTACTACAAATTAATAAATAAAACTACAATTAATAAGATGTATGACATACAAGATAATTTATTGATAAGTAAATATTTATCGAAACATATATAAAAAAAAAGTTTAACATTCATACCTCATCAACAAGACATGAACCACTTTTTACCCAAGCTTTAGCTTGCCTTATCGCACAATGTCATTGAAACAATTCTATTTTTAGAGATTTCCACCTCCCTATCATTGCACTTGTTGTTCGAGGGTAGGCATTCGGAAAATTGGCGAAGTAGTGCTTGGTGAGAACATTATCCCATAATTGCGCTTTCTTTTGATCGGTGCCCTTTTCCGCATCGTGACTAACAAATCTCCAAGACTTGCACAATTGGAGGTCTTCATCGGCTTCCCAAAGTTTTCTATCCGAAGTAGATCCACCGGCCATGAATTGAAACGATAAGGAAGATGAAAGCTATAGGAGAATGAAAGAAAATATATATAGAACTATGGATCACAATTTTTTGTGTGGGGTGAAAAAATTATAGGAAGGTGATATGTATTTATAGGATTTGTATAAGCACTTTTATATATTTTTTCCTAACCGTTGGTAGCTTTTTTACCCGTTGGTAGGTTTTTTTTCTTCTAACCGTTGGGTTTGCAACGGTCAAATGACCTGAGCCGTCGATCTGTTTTTTTTAAATGAGCCAATGGTCCAGATCAAAGGACCGTTGCATTTAAATTCCTCGGAACGAGCCTCGGTGCTGATGCGTGGCCCAAGCGAGCAGCCTAACCCCTGCTACGCGTTGGACACGCGCAAGACGCGCTGCCATTCGTCCGTGCGCCGAATGCGCTTGTCTTCTCGCGTGCCCCAGCTCCACTTGCGCTCTTCACGTGGTTGTCGTCAGCCTTGCGTCATGCAGGGACCAACATTTGGGCTAAGCTAGAGAAGGAAGGCCTGGGTCTTCATTTTTCTTTGCCTGGGTCATGGGTCCGACCCAGGTATTAACCCAATGAAAGCGTGACATGGTTGGTTAAAGTGGTTAACTAGCAACTTTGACGTCATGGGTTCAAATCTCATTGACATATGTAGGGTGTGTGAGTTTAATAAAAAAAAATTTTAAAAAAAACCCCAATAAAGGCTGAGTCTTAAATTTTTTCAAGGGTAAATTACTTTTTTCTTGTTGGGTCTTCCTCTGATGTGGAGGAAGGCCTGGGTTAGGCTTTTCCAACGTGCCCTTCTTTCAATCCAGCTGATGGAATCATGGAATATGGACTTTCTTTCCTACGTTTTATTTTTATTTGGTTAAAGATACTCTTCTACATTTTATGGTTCAACTACATTTATGGTCAACTTCATGAAGCCAAATTCGTTACTGATCGACTGGCGAACTATGACCATGAGCATCTTGCACCATATGTATAGCTGCCTTTCTCTTTGTGTTATTTTCTTTTTAAGTTATTTTCTTTTTTGAACTTAAAACAAAACGAAGAACAATAATTGCATCCGCAATTTAGTACAGAAAGATTATAAACATTTCCATGTTGTAACACATTTTTTCCATGATATATTTTCTTGTTATACGTAGTTTAGTACCGTAAAGTCATAAACATTTCCATAAACACTATGTTCCTGCTTATAAGCTGGGATCATTTCTAGAAAACATTTGTTCATGCTTCCCTCAATTAGGTGCTCTTCTTTTGTTCGACACATCCCTCATATACGTGTTAGTTCAAATCTTTATCACAAAAGAATCCCAAAACCACAAGATAATACTCTCTTAATCATCATGCCCCAATAAATAATCAGTTGTCTTATACATTAGGTAATGCCAAACACCAACCAAAATGGACCAACCACACCCCAAAACGCCGTCGTTTACACCATAATCCTCCACCGTTTAACCCCAGGAAACTATTAACAATGATAAAGACTATAAAAGGCTACCAACGACAAAAAACAGAGTGCTCTGCTTTTGGGTTTTGCCTTTTCCAACTTGTCCAATCTCCAATCCCTCAATCAAAAACCCACCAAAGATTCAAGCTTTCTGCACCAAAGGGTCCCCGAATCGAAACACAGAAACGTTTGATTCGTGAATGGCGAGCCTCTATGTGAAAGCTGTGCCTCCTGCGGATCTGAATAGGAACACAGAGTGGTTCATGTACCCTGGGGTTTGGACCACCTATATTCTCATCCTCTTCTTCTCTTGGCTCCTCGTGCTCTCGATCTTTGGCTGCTCTCCTGGCATGGCTTGGACCATTGTCAATCTCTCTCATTTCTTGGTATGTTTATATCTATGTTGTATCTATCAGAATATGTAACAATTGTGTTTGTGAAGATGTGCTCTTTATAGTTTTGGATGTGTGTTGCTGGCTTTGGTTGATTGCTGTGTTCAATTGGGTTTTTGGGTTTGTGAATTTTTTTGTTTTGGTGATTAGAGGGTGTTTGATTTGATGGTTGCATCAATCAAGTAATTAGCTTTTAGTTGAGTTTTGTGGAGAACCCATGTTGCAATTGCTTAGCTCGTTGATGGTTTGTGTTTCTATGTATGTGATTAGGTTTATGTTGCATTATTCTACATGGGTTTTGTATGCGGTAGCTGGATTGGGGGCATTTGCAGTGTTTTAGTAATTTTGTTGACTGAAGATAGGATTTGCTTCAATATATTAGTTCTAGTCGCTGTGAGCTGGTGGATGTTTATGTGGTTTAGCTAAGAAATGAGGTCAATCTTGTGGAGACTTGTTGCATGGATATAGGTTAAATCAATATTTAGTTTAATTGCTTTGATCGATTATAGGATTGTGGAGAAACTGCATTTACTGAGCTGTGTTATGAGACTTAGCTAGGTTTTTGGAAGGACAAAGGCATCAAAGGATACCAAACTTATCGTATGGGTTGGCCGTTACATATACATCTAGCAGTTTGTTTACTGGTTGGGGCATTGACATTGTCAATCTTATCAGAACATGTTTTTTGTTCACTTCTCAGAAACTCAGAAAGTGCTCATTGTGCCTCTTTTCTGGGACTTGGGGGTGCAGGAAATAGTCAGTTTTTATTCAATATGTAGGAAGTATACAAATAGACAAACTCTGATTTGGAGGTCGGTGAATATCATTTTCTAATATAATAAGGGATCAGATAGAAGAAACATTGCTCCTTATCGAATTGATGCACATAGCATCAGTTTTAATTTTGAATCTGTTTACTTAGCTATAAGCTTATAAACTACTTTAAGGTCTTTCACACAGGCATCGTTCAACAACATTTTTACCATGTACCACTCTATGCTTTATTTGTTGTTGTCTTTGCGCCGGTACAGCCTTTGTATAGAACACTTCATTCTTCTGCTGTGTTAGTGTGACCTTTCAATACTAGGTTACTGTTATTCACATCTCCATTCTATATTGAGGAGTCTGATTCTTGCCAGGTAACTTATCAATTCTTCCACTGGAAAAAAGGAACTCCCTTTGCCGAAGACCAGGGGATCTACAATGGACTGACTTGGTGGGAGCAGATGGATAATGGAAAGCAGCTCACCCGCAACAGGAAGTTCTTGACAGTTGTTCCCGTGGTGCTGTAAGTTTATTTTTATGATGCTGCAAAGTTTTGCTAGATTGCTCCTGTCACTCTCCCTTCTTCCCTCTGCATGCATATGCCTAGTTTATCAACTCAGTATTCCAGATATGCGTACTATGCACACACTTGATAATTCAGTTGAGAGACTGTTCAACATCAAATGAGTCATGTTAAGTAGATCATGAATTTAGTATGGGTTTGATATGTGAGAAATCTGCACAGTAGCATACACCAACTCAATTATGAGCAGAATTTGTCAGATCCACCAACAATGGCAAATTAGTTTGCAAGGTATAACAGGAGTCAGACTCGATGGACATGGATTCTTAAAAAAGAAGAAGAAAGATTTAGCTAAAACATAACTCAGTAGGTTTAGATAGCTTATTTTCAGAAGTCGATTAGAAGCATTTGTAGTCTCAAAAGACCGGTAAGTTGTCTTTAATGGCACTGCTGCTTACGCATCACTCATGTAAATATGCAAACTCTAGTTTTTCTAGGTGCAACACATACATATTTTTTTCAGTTATCAATGCGGTTCTTGAGGATGTTAATTTTATTTAGTATTTCGTTTTGAAAACTTCTTCACATAAAAAACCGTGTGGTTCTCATTTTATTTTCCTTTCTTTTCTGCTAGGTACTTGATAGCTTCACACACAACTGACTACCAGCACCCGATGCTCTTTCTCAACACTCTTGCAGTCATTGTTCTAGTGATTGCCAAATTCCCCAATATGCACAAAGTCCGAATTTTTGGAATAAATGGAGATAAGTGAGTGGGCTTTTCATTGGGTTTGACATGTTCAAAAGTCACATATCATTCTCTTGTTCTGATGAACAGCTACTTTGTATAGAATTAGAACTGGAGGGATGCTCAAATATATAATGTTCTTTTTTGTGGTTTACTGCTTTTCAAGCTGTGCCTCCTAGATGTTGAAAGAATAATTGTATTGAGTTATTTGTACAGTAGCGAAGTTTTAATGTATCTTGACACCACTTTGTTTTACAATTGAGTAAATCACATGTTTTGACAAGTGTTTCTCTTCATCATCTCCGTTTTGATTGATAGATTTTCACTCTGTAAACTGTGTCAGTTCCTGAAACCGAACAAAACTAAACTGTGTAGATAAAATGTCCATGGCAGACGAAAACCAAAACTGTGTAGAAATTTGACAGGGGTGCAGGTATGATATGATAGCCAGGTATGTAAAGTTTACTTGATTGATTTCCTTTTGTCGGAGAAGTAATTTTCTCAGCATTCACGTGAATACCCCAAGTGGTTTGCTGATGGTGTTCAGGGTTTGTGGAGCTTACTGTTTTGTAAAGTTGTTAAAGTGATGCATAACACATGAATCATGCTGTGATACTGTGTATGTGCATCTTCTAGTAATGTAACCACCAACTTCATAGAATCTTTTAAACAAAGTCATAAATCATATATACCAATACTAACAGCTTAGCAGGGAAGACCGGAAGAGTACTTTATCTTGTATATTCTTGTGGCCTATGGGCGCAACCGCTATTGACTGCTATAATTGGAGAAAGAAGCCGAGTACAATCCTGTCCAATTTTCTGGTGTCTTCTATGGTGTGCTGCATCTCAGAATTCAGATCAGTTGTTCCGATTCACGTATCTATCACATCTTGATTTTATTCAATGGGATTAATTCTCTTCACGTTTTGAAGACTTTGTTTTATATGTCTGGTCATTCACCAATTTGTGAGAACACATGTCAGTTTCATTCTTAGTGCAGGTCGGGTGCCTATAGCCATCTTTCTTGTTGTTAGATGGAAATGCACTCTGCATGTTCTGCATTTAGCTTGGATAGACGAATAGGCATCTGTAGCATACTAAACCAAAGATTAATCTTACCCTTGAGCAAAAGATAAAGTTTTTTGAACAAACTAGCAAGCTAGGAGCCAAATGCTGCAAAACAATTCTTCAGTATTTTACATATTGTGGATAGTTCTTGGTCAAAACACATACTACTTTTAACTCTACTTTGTTCAACTTTCAAAATCAAAGCATCTCCATCACACTACTTAGTTAATTGTAGCAGTATTATCTACCACTTCATAACCAAAACACTATTTCTAACTCTTTTCTCTTTATTGTAACATATGGAATTAAAAGTAGTTCTTTAACAACCAAACGTAGTTCTCAAATTGGTCTTTGAACATCCCACTATTATTGGAGATGTTCAACTGCTAGCATAAGCATTACTAGTGTAAATCAAATTTCCAAGAAGGAAAGCATATATGTGTACATCTATATACTAGTATCACTTTCTTTTTGTTCAATCCAAATACCATTTTAGAGATTCTAGCTAGAACGGAGACTCAAGAGACCTAAAACTAGGGTCGTCTTTAGGGTTAGTGGATTGACTTGGTGGATGAGCATATAACATATTTGGGGGTCATTGGGTGGTGAACTTTCTTCCTCCTACTATGAACTTTCTTCCAGGCTACTTATTTATGCAAACAAGTACGTCTCTACTTGTGCCACCTAAACAGTCATTCCCCCTTGCACCAGATAATAAGAAACCTCCAAAAACATATATACCAAATACACTAACAGAGCTAGCTAGGGAAGCATCATCACCATAATGGATCAATCGAGCTGTTCGAGTTGGTGGAGAAAATAGTTTATGATATGATCAACACGCTTCCCCAGAGAATGTTTCCTGTGGGCCCCACGCATGCACCACCCTGAGGGAGGCTTTCCCGGAGTTACCTGGGTGGTCGATTATATAAGCTATTCTGGTATTATATATTGTATTAGAGAGAGAATGAAGTAGGAAGGTAATGATCTCGTTCATGGAAGGGAAATAGAGATGATGGAGTCGTCTAAGCTAAATTAAACTGATGAGCTGCCGGGTGTGGAAGAAAAATTAGGTTAGCTTTTGGTTGGAGCAGGTAATGGAATTTGTTAATTGTAGTGAGTTTGGTCCACCATTAGTTCTAGTGCTTCTAAGACTAATATCTTAATCGGATCTTATTCATAATTTATAACCCTACTTAATTATATGCGTAATTTGCATGTTTTGTATTGACATAATGACATGTTATATTGCTCTAAAACTCTAAAAGGCAAAACTAAAGGTGTTTTCTTCATCATTTTAGGAGCCCCCGGCCAGTTTTTCATCTATGGAAATGCTTTTCTAGCTGGAAGAATCTCAGTTGTGTTGAAAAGACAGACATCAAACCTGACAACTCATAGTTTCACTCACTCTCATACCATTTCTGATTAACCTGCTTTATTTGAGAGCTAGGGAACTTAGTAGCAGCATGCAATTAATTAGTATTAACTAAGTTAATTTGATTCTTCATAATATTTAACTGATAGTCAAAAGGGCAAGAGCAAGTGAGCATTAGCTAATCCACTGATACAATAACTAGATCATCCGTAAACAACAGAAACATGCAAGTATATACTCTCTATAAAAACACACAAACACTGCATATATATATATATATATATATATATATATATATATATATATATCAGATGCATGCCCTAGAAGAATGTATGAATACAAGCCAAGTTGCCTAGAGATCGAAAATCCCCGGCCATACATTCATTTCTTGCTCTATCCCTAATCTCATTCGAGTGGATCGGATTCACTACCATACCCTAAATCTTAAACCGCGTCAGGTAGAAATTCATGTATGTTTCAGTTATATATAATTTTCTCTCTCACAATAGGCGGATAAGACAGAAGTTATATATAACCTGTGCATACAAAAACTCCTCGAAGCTGAACTCCATTTGCTTACAAATTGTTCAAACAGCATGGAACATATAACAAATTACGAAACCATATTATCCTATCTGTTAGTTCTGATGATCAACAGCCTCCAAATAAGTAACTAGTTTAAAGGGAAAAAGAAAGAAGCAAATAGTGAAAACTACACACTTGGTTATCCTTTCTTTTCTCTTTATCCAGATAGCTCTTATTCAATTACCATGACCCTCCACCCATTAACCCATTCCAATACCCAGTCGGATTACCTTGCCCCTTGTTCTGATCAAGTTCATGATGGCCTGTAGTAGTGCTTGATATCTGCTTCAAATCCCCAAATGGAAACAAGAGCCTTCCACTACCACCATTCTCCTGAGGATGATCACTATACCTACTTCCAAGCCCATCAACACAAAAACCAAGCTGGCTTGGTTTGAATTCTTGCAAAGCGAACCCGGACGATGAGTAAAGCACTGCATTTGAATCCTGCATTGAGTTTGGTATGTAAGAATTCACTCCTCTGGAAGCAATGCCAGTACTCCTAAGCAGCTCCAAAGCCGATGAGTTGTTGCTTTCCATTTTGGGCACCTGGTGATGATCAACATAATGAGCAGTACTAGTACCACTGTAGTGCTCCACATTAGCAGAAAATGCCAGATTAAGATCTTGGCCTTCATGGGTCATCCTAGGGTTTTGAGATGAAAAGTGAGACAGACTTGGTGGGTGAAGATCAGGAATGATATTCTTTGATGAAGAAATCGCTGACGATGAAGCTGTTGATGATGTTGACTTCTTGTTCTTTCTTGAACCTCCTCCAACAGGAACATTTCTGAGTGTTCCACCTTCAGTCCAATACCTTCTGCATGTTTTGCAGAAGTATCTTGGTTGAGTGAGGCTATAGTTGTTGTAGTAACAAAACTTGGTGTTAGTTGAGTTGCACCTTGGACAATTCAATTGCTCTTGAGGCCTTGCCCTTTTCTCTGAGGCCAACCTTGCTGCATCAGACGCCATATTCTCTTCCATTGTCTTCTCCAATCCAATTTCCTGATCAATAGATTAATTTTTTCTTTATAAAAAAATTTAACAAACTAGAAGAAATCAATTAAGAACCCTAATCAATCCAGAGATCTAAAAAAACCTAACACTAACACAGATTAAAGAGAGACTACATAAAACAAATTAAGTGGGAAAATTAAACAAATGATGAATCAAACAAGCTAGCTAGCTTGGCTTTTTAGTACTTGGGAGAATCATAGTACTGAAAAAAAAAACATTAGGCTGGGGAACAGATTAAAAGCTAAAGAAAAAACTAATAATAATAACAAGTAAGGCCTTTTCGATCATGAACCCTTTATCAGTTAATATCACATGTGAAGAAAGAAAAAAAGTGCAGTTTTCATGTATAAAGAACAAAATAACCTTTTAACTCTGAGTTTGAATATATAAGACATGCATCTATGTACTATAGAACTTGAAGTAGTTTCCTTAAACATCATAATATCATTAGACTGTAATATATCAAACACTTGTAATAAAGAAGCTCAGTTCATCTATATATGACGATCTTGAAGAGAAAAGTACAGATGATAAAACAACCCACCTGAGGCCATTGAGCAGTGTCCATGAATTCAGAAGAGAAAAAGGAAAAGAAAGGAAGCTGATGACTTCAGAGAGAGAGAGAGATAGAGAGAAAGAAAGGAAGAAAGGTGTTTCAACCTTCTTTGTCTGCAGCTGTTCTTAGTGGAAGAAAGAATGTTTTGGATATATTGTCCTTTAGATTTTGTGTGTGCAATTGCTTTATGCCTTTGGCTTACTTTAAAAAGTGATGATGAAAGGGGAAAACACAAAATACATAAAGAAATTGTCTTAGTTTTGACTATGCTCAAAGTTCCACTACAAATATAATGGCTTTTTTGTGTTACCCTATGTGGGAGTTTTTGTCTGATTTTGCTTACAAAATTAAGCTGTAATGCTTTTCCATTCATCTTTGTGGAATAATGATGTATTTAGGGATGAGTGGGTTTCTCTTTTTTGACCTAATAATGGCAAAGTCCTGATTCGTGTTCATAATAGTCACCCTCCATCTGTTTCAATATGTTTTCCTGATCGAGGACCGTACATGAACAGGGTCTGGCATTCCTTTGGTTCATCCATCCGATCCAAAAGATTAAAGTTGATATTAAGTCGAGTATTTATATATATATATATGGCAGATTGGCAATATTAATCTTCCCATCTGGTTTGTTTAGCTACCTCTGGAATCTGGATAAACTCAGTGAAGGCACTCGATCTGAGTTTGAGAGGGGTGAACACGTAAGAATCGAATTTTTAGTGAGGGTGGAGAAGCTATAGCTAGTAGTAATTCGAACATCTACATCACTTCACTAAACTTCGAATAAAATTTCACTTAACCTTTAGAAACTTATAATTGTTTCCCAGAAAATTGTTAAGTTAGTGGGGTATATATGAAAACTGAATAAAAATTTCAATTTTCTTTGCTTGTCAAATATATAGTTACACAGATGAGATAGTTTTGATTAATATCACCGGTTATCGTATGAATATGCATTACTGCAAGTTACTGTTATCACTGGTACTAAAATAAAGCGAGATCCGACATGTAAATACTATTTTTTTTATATTTTTTTTATTAAAAGGAGCTTAACTCCATTTATTAAGAAAAAAGAAAGTCAGGGTTCACTTTAAAAAGCGATCACCAAGTAATTTTGTTTGTCTAGGTGTCTACCATTTGTCAAAATACTTGTAATTATCAAATCAAGGGTTTGGGATGAAATTAGTCACTCTGACTCACTCATTTGCAACATATTGTCCATAAACCTCCAAGTTTTACTTTTTTTTCTTTTTTTTTAAAGGGTTTTGGGCGTTCGGGGATAATACCCCTTAACGGAAACCCAATTCCCATTCGAGCCGGGTTAGGACCGCCCGTAGACGGGGAAGCTCTCCCAAGATTGTTGCTGCATACACAAGGATCGAACCTTCGACCTTGCTTAAGCCACACTAGCTCCCACCCACTAGTGCAAACAAGCATTGGTATAAACCTCCAAGTTTTACGATGTTTCATATGTGATGCTTAAAATTTGAGCTCAAATTCAACCTATCCACCCACTTTAACCCTAGTGTAAACTAGAATCATATAAGCTAGAGGACGTGTATATTGATTATTTACATCTATCCCAAGGTTTTCAGGAAGTTCAAGAAAATCTATTACAATAGACTAATTGGATCAATATATCCATAATCGATCCCGTTGAGTGGGCGAGAATTCTAATCAGACCTTTTCCCTATTCTGTATAAACTTGGCAAAGTAAATTATTTCATCATCGATCAACTGTGGATGAAAATCATGAAATTGAAATCGTTCTGAAAGAGTAAAGAGGAAGGAAGATCGAGATCCATTGACTCGATCATAGTCTCAGATGAGAGAGGAGAAGGATCGCCGACAATAGGCGACAAAGGGAAGAACGGCGGGACCCGAGTAATGCGCGGTAGAAAAGAAAAGAGAACGCTTTCCTGTTGGTATTGGGATGTCGTTTTACGGCGATGGTGACTGTGACTACTTGTTTGGTGATTTCATTTTCTTCGAAACAGCCAAACCCTAAACCCTTTTCTTTCTTCGGTTGGGTGCACCAGTACTTACTGCTCTCTCTCTCTCTCTCTCTCTCTCTCTCTCTTCGTACTCAACCCAAGCCTAATCATCGATTCAAGCTTGTAGATTATTACAATTTACTCGATCAACTCTCTCTAGCTAGTTCCTATTCTATTGTGCATGCCTGTCTATTTAATTGACTTATGTCTTATATCCAAGACAAGTTTACTTAATCAAAACTAAGGTCATGTTTACATCCTTGAAATCAAAACAAAGGCCAAGCAATTTAGATAGAAGCAGGAAGTCATTACATTTTTGATAATCTTGTTTATTAGGACCATGTTCGTTTACTATATCCACTTATATATAATATGATCGAGTACATTACCTGAAATCACAAAACAATACGGAATTTCATACTGTACTTTAACAATGCCAGGACTGTTTCAATTCGGCTTGGTTCGATCTTGTATTGTCATGTATTTCTTATGCTTGGATTCTAATTTGATCGCACAAACAGTTTCCCTTTGTTGTTTCTCTTAACCTGTAGTGCAGAATAATGCAGCGGCAATGCGTCAAACACCATTATTGAATTTGAATCCACTAGTTACTTTCTTGCTTCTTACTTTTGGTTTTAAAAACGAGATAGTAATGATGAGCTACGAAATAGTTCTGGCATAAATCAAGACATGCATGCGGGAACAATAATGCATTACACAATTTTGTAAAAAAAAGCTCATCTTCTGTTGTAGAAAATGGGACATCGATGCCATCATGAATAGATAGATATAAGCATTAGAAGGAAAATTAAGAAAAGCAAGATGAAAAACAGAGAGAATGTGTACCTTGGTTGGGTAGCTAGCTTGATGTCACATACTAGTGACATTATAGAAATGGTCCCTATTTTATCAAAGTGATTATGAGTCAGTTTTGATCATGAAGTTTGAATTGCTTTCCAGAGAAAAAAGGATAGGCTTAGCTTCATGATTTGGTCGGGTAGCTGAAGTTGGCGATAAATATCAAAGAGACAAATTAAGCTAAATGGATGGATTGGTTTCAACGTGAAATTAGATCGATTGAGCATGGCACTGGTGGGACATGTAAATGGCTTCATTTCACCGTTCAAGTATCTATCAAATAAAGCTTGTTCTTCTCAATAGAGAAAAAAAAAATGTATCTCCCAAAGCATCAATCAAGTGAAAAACAATTACCTCGATCAGTTTTACACATAATATGTCTCTCTTTTGCTTTGTATACACTAGAGCAGAGGAAGTAAAAATTTCTTTAAAGTCAGATGAGCCATTCATGCTCTCTAGTTCATGTGTACCAAAGGACCACGTGGCAGTCTCTCTATGCTCCAATTGTTGTTATCGTGCTATCTTTAAATGGATAAGAGATCGATCTCAGCAAAATCGACCTTAACTGACATTTCATCTTCATCTTAATCCTATTTTGATGACAACGTACATAAAATTAGGAAATGATTTCATAATGACAGTGCCTAATTGCTTAATTACCTGGTACACAATATATGCTTAATTACCTGTTATATATCCTCCAAGTATTTTAAGTGTTGTTGTTGTTTATATTGAGTTATTGACCTGGTTATTTGAAGGACATATGACTAGGGGTGGCAATTTGGACCCTGGCGAAACCAACCAACCATGTACCAACCGTACCAAACAAATTGGTATGCCAAGTAGTTGGTAACCGAGTTTTCGGTACAGTAGTACCGTACCAAGTTTGAGGAGTCGGTTGGTACATGGTACAAGTTTTCCCAAAATACAGTATACCGTGTACCAACCAAGTTATATTAAAAATAATAAAAAATAATTAAAACTATTAATCAAAACCGTTAACCCTAATCCTTACAAACTCAATTCACTTTCACTTCACTTCAGACTCTCGCAGTCTCGCCTCTCTCACCTCTCTCGACTAATCTCTCGATTCTCACCTCACCTCGCCTCTCTCGCCATTGACTCGGTGAGTCCAAGCCTATCAGCAAGGTTATACATGACCAGTTCGTCCTAGACATGCCCGAATAGACGCTCTCCTCCGATCCCAAACGTGAGGGCCCACGATGAGAGCAGAGCAGTGAACACGGCGAATCCGACGGTGGATCTAAGAACGTAGTGGTGGATGAGAGGGAAAGAGTGGGAGTGGCGGAGAGTGGGCCAGAAGTAGAAGCAGTTGATGGCCCAAAGCAATGGAAGCAGAGCAAAACCGAACTTGTAGAACCGACAGGTGTAGCTGACGGATTCTTCCTCCGCCACCTCGACTCAGTTTCGAGAACTGTGCAGCACTTCGCCCCTCTCGCTGTCGACTCGGTAGCGCCTTTACTCGGATGTGAGAGAACTGGGCAACACCTCACACTGCTCAGTCGTTGCAGAGGTCAAGCTTCTCTTTCGTCATGGAAGCTCTACGAAGGTTAGCTCGATTGCTTCTAGCCTTCACCATCTTCTCCAATCTCTCACTGCTCGCTTGCTCCTCCTCGCTTTAGGACATCTAGATCGCCATCGCCGAGTGCAGAGTAAGCTCTTTCCCGATTCAAATTTCTCGTTCCTGTTTTAGGATTGTACCTAATCGTTTGTTTGATTCATTCAGATTACTCATAATCATCAAGATTTCCATCATTTAGAAAATTGAACCCAATTTGTAAAAATTCAGAAATGTTGGATGGGATTGGAATAAAGTCTGCATCTTTAACATTGTTTTCTATTTTTGTTTGGGGATAATGTAGATGAATGACTGATGAGCTTAGATTTAATTTTCAGTGTGTTTGGTTTTAAGCCGTAAAGGCCATTATGTTGAGTTGTTGACAAAGGTATATTGCATTTTGAGCCGAAATCGGCATAATGTGGATGATTGGATGTCAGTTAATTTTGGGTATCAGAATATTGGAAATTATCGTCTTGATGTTTGTGGCAATTTGTGGGCTTTTGGCATTCTCAATTTTGGTAATCTTGCTTGTTTATGAATTTGAAATTATATGATGCTTGAAAATGTGAATGTGTTTGATAATTGATATAGAGAAAACCCAAAAAAAGGATTCAAATGGGCTAGGCCTTTCAGTTTTTTGGGCCACAATTTATACTTGGTATAAACCCATTACCAACCGTACCAACCGAGTACCAACCGTACCAACGAAGTCGGTATACCAACTTCGACGGTTAGTTTTGGTAGAAGATTTTGCCTACCAATCATAACTTGGTTGGTACATGATATTGGTAAATAGAGTCGGTATACCTACCAATGCCAGCCCTACATATGACATGCTTATATTCTAGTTTTGGAGCTATAGGTGTTGTGAGATTAGAGTAGAGAAGTGGTTAAACATGGTGCTTGATCCCTACAAAAATCTAGCAGAATGTTTGTGTGCTAAGAAGATCCTTTGGTGACCAAGTTTTGGGGAGTAGAGAAAGTGCGGGAAAGAGGAAAAAAAAAAAGAAGTTGTGGTTGGTTTGAAATTGAAGGATTTGGATATGGCTGTGAGAAATGAGGGTGAATGGATGTAATGTATGGAAAAGTGGAACCATTGTAGGACTGGTGGTGAATAGTCTCCAACAACAAAGAAAATACCCATGTTGGTTTTGAAACGATGGATCTACTGCATGCAGAAGCTTCTGTATTATAGGGTTGGAGGATTCGAACTCAAAAAAGACTATCGAAACTAGCTAGTGTTCCACTTAAGAAGAAAGTGGGTCATCCATTGGGGAGCAAGAGCGAAAATCCTCGTATTCCAAAGAAGGCCGTTGCTGCTGGCTCTTCTTGCACGCTATGGCAAGTCCTCTCAGTTTCACCGCTATTTTTCATCAAGATAAAGCAGTTGATACTTGATACAGACAAATTCTGATTGGAAATATTTCTCGTTGAGAATCATCGCTTCTCGTTCACCATATATTCTGAACGCATTGTGCTGAACACACCTTCTATATATGCATTTTTGAATTTCAGCTTTCCATATGGCTTCTTTGATCGGTCATTGGCCGGTGATCGAGTGTCACATAGTCATATCATGTATATACTACTATTCATGAGTTTGCATTCATGCTACTTTAGCCTGTGCTACTGCTATTTTGCTTGTTTCATATTATAGTGATGGTACTTGCATATATTCTAGTCATATGATCCTGTTGAATGTTGATATAAGGTTGGGTTCTCGAATATATAGTTGGATGTTTAGGTGATAATTTAGGGCCGTGATGGTGCTCCGCAGTAAACTTGCATAATGATAGAGTAAATTTGCATGATCTTCAAACTTCTGGTGTCATATAATGATGCATTTGTTCTTCATGATGATATGTTTCTGTTGATTAGGGGCGCTCTTTTTCCGGCCTGCATTCTGTTTGGTTCACAAGGTTGATTTTGATACTTTAATTAGTTCCATTTTAGAAGTTCATGGAAGTTTTACATTAATTGGAGTTTAATCACATGTAAAGATATATCATGTGTGAATATGTTTATTAAGATGGAGTAGAATAGAAGGGAGCATATGAATTTTTTATTTTTTTTAATCCGGGATCACTGGGTTAAATTTCAATTCACAGTTGACCTAGTTATGCGATATGAACCCATGTTCTTCCAAATTCCAATGATCAGGACTCCTTGCTATGAAATTTGATGAATCTGTTATATCTCAATTTTGTTCTATCCCTCCTGGTTGTACTGGAACTAATTAACCACGCAAACCATTACCTATTTGGCTCTGAACGGTCTGGTTTAAACCCAGCTGCAGTCCTCTTCCTTTCGTTCATAACCACCATGCATGGAAGGCATCAATATTAGCACGCAGTCCAGCAATGACCGTTCCAGTACTTCCATAATTAACAATTGTAAAACATATCCTCCGATCCGGCGGGTTTGAAGAACAAAGAACGTTCCTATATCCTCCAAACCTTCTCTGGTTTTGCACTTTCGCTGGCCGTGGAGCTCTGACGAAGACAACGGGGCAGTCGGGGCCGCCAGTCGGCGATCAAGCTATCGAAAAGACACGAGGTTTTGGAGAGAGGCGCGAAGGGTCTAACTGTTAGTTTTAGTCCACTTTTTTGTTTAATTTTTTAAATAGTAGACCCCACAGTCCATTTAGTCCCGCCCGCCTAGCCCGCTAAGGCCCAAGAGGCCGAATAATAATGCAATTTGGATCTTCTAGTTCTTAATTTCTGTTTTTGGGTTTGGCTCGTTGATGAGGTTCCAGTCGATGGGGTTTTGTGAATAATATATAAGTATCAAATGAGACGAAATTTTCTGTTCATTTCATTTATATTCGGTCACACATATAATTGCAATTTGTTTCCAACCAACAAAAAATGCCAATAAGCACTTGGAATCTCATGTATTTCAATATGCATGTCCAAAGCTGAGTACAGCAGTCTGATTCCTAAGCAGCCATGGCTGACAATATTTGTGGTCCAAAACTTGAATGGATTTAAATGGCTGTGTGTTTTTGGTGAATTGAGTTGTTCTAATCCACATATCCAATTCACAAACAAGATACCATTTGAGAGGAGGGTTGTTCACTATGGGGACAACTTCCTGCTTCTTTCTAACTGGTAGGGCATAATCTTTGTTGGTGATTATTCCAAACAGCAGTAAATGGCTTTAATCTATCTCTAGTACTAATACATAGTTGTAACTTGTCAAGCTAATGATCCTAACTTCCTAAGTCTGATTCTAATTTGCTAACAATACATGGACATTCTGTGTATGCAATTTCCTCTTGTTTTCTATGATTCTGGGATAGAAAAAAAAAAAAAGGTATATTTCTCCCTTCTAAATCGATCTCTATCACATTTGCTTTCAGCTTTTGAATCAGTTTGTTTGTTTGTTTTTTTTTTTTTTTTTTGAGGAGAATGTGTCAAATTATCAGTTGAATCCATCTAATAGTACTAATATTCCCAGAGAAAACAAGTATTGTCTATATTGAGACCAATCTCATATATAGAAAAACAATGTAAAGTCAACAGAAATCGTGAGAGACGAGAGGATAGGATTACAGAGATCGATAGAATAAAAATTTCCATCAGGCAGGAGAGGAATAGGATAGGATAGCTCATTTGAGCTGGTTTTTCTTTAATTTTTTCTAGTATCAGAAACTTGGGTTTTCTTTTTGTTTATAGAGCATACAAAAACTCGTTAAATTCATGTCAACGGTTCTGTTTGGTTAGGAGTCCCGCCCCTCTTCATTTTTTGTTTTGCTTAACTTGGCTAAAACTTCAAAATTACTATCATCAATTTAAATTTCTGAATCATACAATCGTATCAACAGTCACTGATGTTGGAAGTGAAGGCAGCAGGCTGAAATTACATGCTTTTCATATTTAGCTTCTCAAACTGTGATTTTTGACCATCTTTCTGATACAGACTGTCTGAAATAGTTTTGCATAGATAGAACTTGATCACAGGAGCCTGCAGTATATTCATTTAGGTACTCACCTCTGACCTCTCGAAGAGATGAACCGCAGGGATCAGGGGCCAGAAGGGCAGATAGCGAGAAGGGTCGTTGAGTTACGTGCGCAAATCAATGTAATTTTGCCAAAACGTAAGCATCTTGATATTTATTTTATTATTGGCCACCTCTAATTATTTTTGTAAATAACTTCTTTAATAAAAAGTTCAGACAATTAACAACATATTTAAATCATTAATACTTAAGACGTGAGTAGTCTCCAAAATGTCTTGGGAGATCCAACGATCGGAAGCAAATTGGTACCAATTATTATTAGAGAATATAAACCAATTGGTTAATTACTATTTTTTAAATGGAAAAATAGCTAGAAGAAGTCTGTAGCGAATTATAAATTCTTCTGGTCCTAACGTACGTTAGCTCCCAACAATTAAAAAGGAGGACCATGTCTGAGAATGCTCTGTGCCTCTAGTCAGAGAGCATCGGTCTCTTCCTTTTATCTTGTTGAGGAAGAGAGAGAGATAAACATTTCTCTGGTGCTTCATATTTGTAAGGAGAGGGAGAGAGAGAGATGGGAAGGGCTCCTTGTTGTTCGAAGGTTGGTTTGCACAGAGGTCCTTGGACTCCCAGAGAAGACACATTGCTCACCAAATATATTGAAGCTCATGGGGAAGGCCATTGGAGATCCTTGCCCAAAAAAGCTGGTATTCATTTCAATTTTAATCTTCAAATTGTCGATGCTCAGATTAACATGTTTCTTGTTCTTTTAAGTTGGTAATGTTGGTGACTTATGTACGTATTCTAATTCTGTGTTTTTGTGAATGAAGGCCTCCTTAGGTGTGGGAAGAGTTGCAGGCTAAGATGGATGAACTACCTCAGGCCAGATATCAAGAGAGGAAACATTACTCCAGACGAAGACGACCTAATAATCCGACTGCATTCACTTCTCGGAAACCGCTGGTCTCTCATAGCAGGTAGACTTCCGGGTCGGACCGATAACGAGATCAAGAACTACTGGAACACCCATCTGAGCAAAAGGCTCATGAACGAAGGAACTGACCCGAACACGCATCAAAAACTATCCCAGCCTCCGCCGCCCAAGGAAAACAAGAGGAAGAAGAAGCAGAACCACAAATCCAAGCACAAGAACAAGACTGAGAAACGCTCATTACCTGAAAAGCCTAAGGTCCATCTCCCCAAACCCACCAGGATCACTTCCTTTGTTAACCTACCAAGGCAAGATAGCTTTACCACAGCTAGTACCAATGTGTCTTCTAGTCAGGATCATATTAACAATATTATTCCTTGGTCTGATATCAAAGAGGGTGGGGTGGTCTTCTCCGTCGGTGATGGGTCGACGTCGTCGGATTTCGAGTGTGATCAGTCTCGGATAATACCTAATGTTGCAGCCGGTGGCGATGACCACAGTCTGGAAAATATTTACGAGGAATATCTGCAGGCCCTCCTGAAGACGACAGATCAAGATCAGAACTATCAGGTTGAGTTGGACACTTTTGCTGAGTCGCTGCTGATCTAAGTATAATAAGAATAAGAATGCTGCCTGCAAGCTAATAGGTTATTGTTCTCTCTCTCTCGCGCGCGCAAGGGTTTAGTGTTTGAAATTGAATCTTAGGTCTTCACGTGCTTACCTTCTAGTTCTAGTCAAGGTTCTGTTTATGTTTCAATAATAACTTGTGGATCTGTTGTAGTCGATCCATCATGTTGAGCTTTATTAATGTATATGGTAGAAACCATGATGATGCATGGTGGAAATTTACAAAGAATCAATAATCAACATCCAATATAAGTCGATATGTTGCTTTAAAGTCACATCACTTACCATGCCCAAGTTCCTTGATTAATGACACAAATGATCTCTATCTTATAGGTTAACCAGTCTCGATCACTCACAATCACACTCATGTACTCTAAATGGTATTATAATCAACATATACTTCTTTCTTTCTCCAGGCATATTCGAATTCATGTGTTGACTTAGGTCATTCAATTGTTAGAGGCTGTACAATTTCCATTGAGAAATATCAGTATCAGTTTCCTTTAAATATCTTCTTCGATATTCGTCTTCCTTGGTTCTTTTCAACTTTGGTTTCATGAATTTTACCATGTCCGAATTTCTAGCTATAGCAATATTGTATTCTTTCTTTTGAGTTAAGATGCACAAATTTCACAAGGAACATATATGGATCTTTTCTTGTAATCAATAACTTCTGCTAATTAATTTAGTAAATAGATTTGATACAAACATGTCCAACTATATATATATGACGCAAGACTTAACTTGTAACAACTTACATATTTACAATCAAATACTCGCGATCGTCATCGTACCATGTACTTTTGCTAATAGAGAATGTACAAATTGCATAATGTCACTATTAGAAGTGTGATGCTTAATTTCTTTCCCTTTTTTAGTTACTTTATTATAAGTTGAAAACAGTCTCGCACATGCTTATATCACACGACATGTTGTAAATCTCATGATATTTGTCGGCAACACTTTCCCCTATCATCTGTAACCGAGTTTCTAAGTGTTATATGTTATGTTTCGATCACTAGCTAAAACTTAAATATATTGTGTTGACAGCATCCAATGAATTGCTGATTCCTGTAATTAACTCTGTAATTAAGGAAATTAACCACTCAATGAAATGGTAAGTGTAAAATCTAGCTAAATTTAGCTATACCAAAGCCGGGCGGACAGAAGAAGCTCCGCTCTGTCATCAGCTTCTGAGAATATATGAACCTCTTGGCCTGGGAATATATATGCTTGTAATGTTAACAAAGCGAGTTGTGTTCTAGACTGGCTAGCTATTATATATAGAGAAATTTTAAATACACACCCTTAATCTCTTAATACACACCTTTATTATTTTATGTTTCTATTGAGATTTTGTAGGTAAGTTAAATAATTAACCAAAACAGACATCTATTATTAAAAATAAATAAATAACTCTAGAAGTATTCTTTTCAACGTCTTCTACCCTAAAATCGTCAAAAACATGTATTCTCTCCTAACCCCAACTCTTCTCCACAATTCATTTGGGTTGTCTATTTTTTTTTTTTTGTATCTGTATCAGCTTTAGTTTGATCTTGCATATCATATTGTCGAGTGCTGCATCTTTATCATGACATGTTTTATCGAATAACTAGCTATCTATGTTCAATAGCTACTGTACTTCTACAGTTCTACTAGCGTGTGAATTTTGAAAACTTGTATTGGTGATTTGGAGTTGGGATATAACAATAATCATTTGATTATAAATATTGAATGATGATAACCAAAAATTTCTAACAAAAATTAGACGAAATAATATGTAAAAATAGGTACCAAATAGTAAATATACATTAATTATATTAAATAATATAATATTTCATAAATTAAGGAAATTTTAGACAGTTTGGGATGTGTATTAAGTATAATACTGAAATAAAAAACTTGATAGGTGGTGTATTAATTAAGGGGTGTGTATTAAGATATTAAAAGTGTGTATTTAAAATTTCTTTTATATATATATATATATATATATAATAATATAACAAAAAACAGAATGAGAAACAAAAAAGAGAATGAGAATCATCATGACCTAGCTAGCTACGCACATGAATTGTCTCTTCTTCCTTCTTCCTTGAATCTTCTCCATAAAGATGTGGAAAGCGACAATTAGATTACTATAACTCATCTCATCAGGTCATGTCACTCTAGTGAGTGAATGCAATATAGGCATAAAACAAGAATCAGTTGTCTCCTTCTCCCACCTCTTTGCGAACAATTGAATTCACGAAAACATACCAAACAGTTTGGAAAGACACGAGGTCAATCATTAGATTGCCTAAACGCCTATTAGAAAATTATCAAGATTAGTTTTCGATCTCCACCTTCTACTACCCTTTTCATTAGAAATTGAGAGAGGAATTTAGTGACATCTTCTAGAAACTACTTAGTTATTATGACGCATGAAATGGGAGAATTAACTGTTGGAACATTGAAAAAATGGGTGGGTCATTCCTAATTGTACCGATATATTTTATGATTAAAACTTAACACCTTAAAGGTGGTTAAGTTTGAACAATATCAGTATAAAGATGATCCACATCCACGTCCACGGGCCACGCTTGTCGCCATTTGACATTAACAACTGACATTACAACTTAATTAACATATAACACTTAGAAACTGTGTTTAATTGCACGTCATCTACAATAATATTAGGTGTGTACTGTGTGATCGAAAATTTTGTCAAATCACTAATAACTGTGTTTAATTACACGTCATTTACAATAATATTGGGTGTGTACTGTGTGATTGAAAAATTTGTCAAATCACTAATTAATAATTCCTCGATAGCCAAAAAAAGGAATTAGTCCTTCGGTAAAAGGGCCATGTATATATCTGAAACTGTAGAAAGATTAGCCAAGATGATGGAGTTATATGGTAAAAGATTAATCATTAGATGCATGTCATTGTTATGAGTGTGCATGTGTTTATGTTTTGTTCTATTATTGCCGTATCAAAAGTAACAATATCAACTACACTAGAAGAAGATTAATTTTCAACATGCGCATTATGTTTAAATAGTATTGACAGAAAAATAACATGTTTCAAATTGTGAGATCTTGACATATATCAGCAAACGACTATTGTAAAAGCTGTTGGATTAGACCTTTTTTTGGTCTGTACGTGTTCATTGGTTAGATGAGCTCGTGGCCAGCTTCTGTTCTGTTCCCAAATTGGTAGATAGATTGGCAGCATGCATGGTAAACTATATAGTCTGAAATGAAAACTCATAGGAAGATGGGGTCTCGATCATTATCACTTTGACGTACGTACGCTCTAAATATTATCACCCTCCATTATTTTCGTTCTGCTAGTTAAGTGACTACTTTAGTGTCTCACTATCATCTGGGGTCGATCAACAGTACTGGTTCGGGAACAATGCACATCACGACATACAAATTTTCATTATACTTTGTAACTTGTAAGTTATTGATGCCAAATAATTAAATATATATATATATGTGTTTTCAATATATATCGAAATGATTTTGAAAACAACATGAAATTTGGAATTCACGTGTTAAATTAAGGTCGAGTATGTGATTATTGAATCTGGGTTTATGTAATTTGCGTAGACTATTCTTCTATTTATTGAATAATCATGGGTTTTCTTATCGTTTTTCTTGAATCGATCTAGATTTTTCTGCTGTTGTCTGGCTGCCTTCATTCTGTGTATCCAACATTCCAACTTGTACTGAAGCGAAGGTGTCCTGATCAAATTAATTAGGGCAAGTGGAATTATTTGTAGCTTGATGATCAGTTTTGATGATCGAGAAGCTTGTTCCAACATCCTCGAGGGACACACATGGAATCCAGCTAGCTAGCTTGGCATGGGGTCCGACCGTCCGAGTATGAACATATATCAACTGTGAATGGTAGGATCATATATATAAAGGATAACTGTTTAGGTGTATTATTCGTAATTTTATCGCTGTTGGGAATTAATTGGAAATATAAAGAACTCTCAAAAGTTCATAAGCACTTGTGACTTGTGTCCACCAATCTCATCACCGAGTTTACTTGATTAGGCTTGTAACCATTAAGCAAAATATTGAAGTGATTGGTTGATGATGATATATAAGTGAAAACCTATTTCAAGTGAAACCTAATTCGTAGAGAAATCATGTTAGACACGCTTCTTAACCCTTTAAGCTAGCTGGGTGTACATTTGGGAATAATCAATAATTGCTGATACTCGTTGCAAATTTTGACAAGGTGTTGCTAGATTCTCTTGCTGCCTCCGATTGTCAAGAATGCATTCTTAATTTCAAGACAACATTTCCCCCTCTGACCGGCCAAGCCGATCCTTATAAAATCTCAGTGCATGCATGCACGTATGGTTGAAGAGGTAGATGGACTACTGTAATGTTAATTAGCAAAGTGGTAATTAGCTACAATTCCACATAGAAAACGTAATACAAACACACTATATATATATATATATATTGAGGCTTTTCATCTTCTGTAACTCAATGGGGATATTTGTAGAGCGAGACCCTAGCCTTCTGATTGAGGTGCAACAGTCTTAATTTGTTCACGTACTTCCCTAAATAACTTCGTGTTTGATTTTTAGTTTAGTAGGAAGCTTAACCCAACAGATGTGAGTACAGCAACTCACAGCTTTACGATATAGCAAAATGTTTGATCGCTTAGGGGAACCTCGTGTCATGATCGATATAGCAAGATATATATCCACACCAGCTCACTTCAGCATGTTGCCGACTTCGCATCAATCCTTTATTACACAATCAGTTTTTGCTTAGGTATAATCTAGGCATTGGTTTAGAAGATTTTCCAGCTGCGCACATTGTATCTATTTGCATAATTAAGCTGCTATTTCTGGTGCTTTCGATATCTTTAAGATGGTCATGGTGACATCGCCGCACTACAATACAGATTTTGAGATTTTCTGCTAAGAGGATTTCCAATTTTGTGTCCAAGGTTTTTAGAAGCTAGTACACACTGCCAATCATATCTTCTAAAATCCTTGGCGCGTTGCTATTATATTGTAGAGGTTCCTCGATCTCTCAGAATTCCCTAGAGATTGTTGAATCGACATGTACATGTACACAAAGCTATAGTAGTTTATTCCAAGGTGAGGGACGGATTTCATTATGTTAAGAAAAAACAAAGAAACAAACATATGCATCTCTTAGTTCGTCCTTAATTGCGTTGAGCATTAATTTGAAATAAAATCTAGCTAGCTATGTGATACATGTTTTTTGATTGTTTGCATTGAGATTTTGTGTAGTTCTGCACAAACTTACATGCATGCATTACCATGTCTCTTTTAACTAGCTTCATGCATGCAGCCTGTAGCCTCTTCATTGTCATGAATTTTCTGTCTCGGTCTGTTCATCCAATTTCGTTCGATATATATCAGTTCAATCCTGATACAGAGAACTTAATCTATGAAGGTGATGCCAAACCTATGTCAGGAAATGTTCAACTGACCTCACTTTTGGGTGCATACCTTGTAGGGTGGTGTACTTATGCAAAACCTTTGCATCTTTGGGACTCTGCTACTAGGTCACTGGTAGATTTCAAAACTCATTTTACTTTCACGATTGACACCGGCGACAAGAACTCATTCAGTGACGGATTTGCGTTCTTCCTTGCTCCTTTCGGCTGTCCAGTTCCGGCTAACTCTGGTGGTGCCTTTCTTGGATTGTTCAACAGAGACACTTGTTTTGATGAACAGTCCGAAAACCAAATTCTGGTAGTTGAGTTCGATACCTATCCAGACAGATGGGATCCTCATGAACCCCATGTTGGGATCAATATCAATAAGATAACCTCAGCTGTTACCGCCAGATGGAATTTTAGCAGCAAACAATCAGGGAAGGTGGCTAATGCAATGATCACTTACAATGCTACAACGAAAGATCTCCAAGTCTTTTGGACATATGAGGAAGATGTAGTGTTTGATCATTCCCTTTCTCTTCATATTGACTTGAGAAATGTTCTCCCAGAATGGGTGACAATTGGTTTTTCTGCAGCTACTGGAGAAACCGTAGAGACGCATGTTATACATTCATGGCATTTTTTTTCAAGCCCGGTTCCTGATGAAAAAAGTAGCTACAGAATAATGAAATATTCACAAAGGAGGAAGGTAATCTTGATGGCACGGCTCGCTGCAGTTCCTTTGCTTATTCTGATGCTTGGTGTTGCCTTGTGTTATTGGTTGGTAGTGAATAAGAACCGCAAAGCCAGCACTTATGGACAAGATTTGAATCACTCCAAAACTGTGACCTCCATAAATAAGGATCTTGAGAGGCGAGCCTTTCCGAGACAGTTCACCTATCAAGAACTACTTGCAGCAACAAAAGGCTTTGCAGATGAAGCACGATTAGGCCAAGGTGGTTCAGGAGAAGTTTACAAAGGAATCATACAAGACCTTTGCTGTGCAGTTGCTGTCAAGAGAATATTTGCAGATTCCGATTGGTATGAGAAGATCTTCACCAACGAGGTCCAAATAATAAGCCGGGTTATACACAGAAACGTGGTTCAATTCATAGGATGGTGTTACGACCAAAGCGAGTGCTTACTTGTTTATGCATATATGCCTAACGGTAGCCTTGACACACATCTATTTGGCTCTAGAAAACCAACATTGCCCTGGCATATAAGGTACAAAATAGCCTTAGGGTTGGCTACAGCCCTTCATTATCTACACGAAGAGGCGGAGCAGTGCATCCTTCATAGGGATGTTAAATCAGCTAACGTATTGTTGGACAATGATTTCAACACTAAGCTTGGTGATTTTGGGATTGCGAAGTTCGTGGACTCTCAGCTGAACACACCCATAAAGGGGGTGGCAGGGACTTTGGGCTACATGGCACCGGAATATGCCAACCATGGGAGGGTTAGCAAAGAGTCGGACATATTTAGTTTTGGAGTTGTGGCCTTGGAAATTGCTTGCGGAAGGAGGACTTACCGGAACGGAAAATATCACTTGCCCCTGTTCGGGTGGGTGTGGCAAACATATGGTGAAGGTAAACTTCTTGATGTAGCTGATGAGAAATTGGAAATGGACTATGATAGAAAGGAAATGGAATGCTTGCTAATTGTGGGGTTATGGTGCACTAACCCTAATGACAAAGAAAGACCAAAAGCGGGACAAGTCATGAAGATTCTTCAGCTTGAAGCACCATTGCCGGAACTTCCAGATGACATGCATGGTCAGCCACTGCCTCAAGATCTACAGCAACTAGCAGGACTGGACTCCCACGTATCTTTAACTTCTAGCTTAAACACTGTGGGTCGTTAAAACGACCACAGCTAGCTACGAATAGTAATTAGTAGATGTATTGACATTTGTAATTATCCTCTTGAATCTAGATTTTGTTTCTGTTAACTATATATTAGGTTTATAGCAATTAAGTCGTAAGAGTATTTAAGTCATTATACGTCTTGAGTATGTAATTCAGTAATTGTTGTAACCAATTCAAATATGCAAGTGATCGAATAGAAGATATAAAGAGCCAATTCAATCGTGCATGAAGGGAGGCGTACCTTTTGAAATTTACTGCTAGGTCGCCAAAGACCTGTTTTAAATTTACTTTCTCCTTAGGTGGGATGGGAAATGCATGTTTTGTTTTTGCTCCCACGTGAATCAATACACAGATAACCGTATCCAGACGTATCCGTAATTCCGTACGTATCAGGGCTTTTTCGTACATATCCTGGCGTAGCCGCACGTATCCGTGGGTATCATATCTACGAGGCAAAATTAGGGCTGCCACTCGGTCGGTTCGAATCGGTAATGGGCGTTACCAACTTCAAAACCAAAGCTTTCGGTAATGAAATATGACTTTCAATTACCAAACCAAAAACTTCGGTATGAAATAAATCTTACCAACTTCGGATGTCGGTTTTTCGGTATTACCAAACTTTACAACAAATATATTTTCAAAATATAACAAAACAATACAAAACTATAAAATTTAAATATCACTTGAGTTTCTAGAGTCTGATAATACATATACAAAAGATAGTCATTTCAGTACACATTATCGAGTATGGTTTAATTTTCTACCGAAATAGTCAGGATGTAAATGTTTCCAAATTTTTATATGAACAAGTTATGTGTCATCTATGTGAAAGTATGTGTGTGGAAGAGTCGACCAAAATAAGTCACATAAGGGCAGTAAAAGCTTTTTCGTGTAATAAGTGACGTTAAATTATGGTTGACCGCTTTGATCAAGACCCGAGCATTATTGAGTACAATTAAATTTTCTATCATAATTGTATTATACTATAATGATCACATCAGACGGTCGAATTTTAATTTTATGAATTGTAATTATTGGAACCACAACATGCCTGGTAATGTGGTATAACTTATTTAGTAAGTTATATGCATATGTACATCTTTGTGAACCAACTACAAAGAGGAAGCAAAATTTTTAAAAACCTCGTGAACTATGATGTGATCAATATAGTGAAATACGACTATGGTAGAAAAATTAGGTATTTTTGATAATTTTTTGACCTTGATCAAGGCGGCTAACCCTATTTACGCTTGTGCTTCCTATGGGGAGCCCTATCATCAAGAGAGGTAAAAACATTCCTAAATTTTTACATGGGCGGTTACATGTCATCTAAGTGGGTTTGTCTATGTGTGTGTGTGATGAATCGACTAAGACGGGTAGGTAAGAGCGTTTTTATATAACAAGTAATATTGAATTAAAGTTGATCGCTTTAATTGAGACCCGAATGCTACCAAGTATAGTTGAATTTTTCTATTCATTGTCTTGTTTTTTACTAAATGGTATATACAATTGAAAACGTGAGATAAAATTATTAGTCTGTGTTTTTAGAAATATAAGTCTTTAAATAATTAGAATTTCGGTAAATTCGGTATTTACCAAAAACCAAACCAACTTTTTCGGTATTTCTCGGTTTCGGTTTTTTCGATTTCGATTACCAAAATTCGGTTTACCAAATCATAAATTTTCGGTCGGTTTTCGATCGGTTTGGTATTTACCAAACCAAGTGGCAGCCCTAGGCAAAATAGAACAAGCTTCAAGAAGCAAATTAGCAGAGCAATGGGAACAGTAACAGCTCCAGCGCCATGGAAGCAGCTTCTTCTCAGTGCCTTGGAAGCCAACGCCCACCTCAGACACTCTTCCTACTCTCAGCTCGTATGCCTCTCTCTCTCTCTCTGAATCACCCAATTTGTTGTTAAAGTTTGAATCTTTGAATGTAAATGTGATGTTTTGATGATGGGTTTCACTCAATTTTTCTTTAAAGGTTGAAACTTTGAATGTAACTGTGATATTTTGATGATGGGTTTTTCAGGCAACGATCGGTTCTAATGGGAGACCTTCAAATCGGACTGTGGTTTTCAGGTAACTTTATCTCTGTTTTCTCTCTTTGAAAGGTAAAGATGATAACTTTACTGGGAAAACTTTCAGGGGATTTCAAGAGGACAGTGATAAGATTCAGATAAACACTGATTGCAGAACCCGTAAGGTTATTCTTGGTCAATGCAATTGTGGGTTTTTGTTGAATTTACTATTTCTGCTAGTGTTGGTTAGACAATTTGATAGTGTTGGTTTTAAATGGTGCAGATTGAGGAGCTTAAACATTGTCCTTTTGCTGAGGTAATTGATCTTTGAGGTATAATCCAGGCATTGGTTTTGACAACTCTCTGCATTGTATCGATTTGCATTAAGAAGTGAAAGCTTCTTTTAGGGTTAGATTGTGTTATCTTTTGGCTGTTCTTGTGCTTAGAGTTAATTTTATATGTTGTAGATATGTTGGTACTTCACCGACTCTTGGGAGCAATTTCGGATCAATGGAACAGTTGATATTATTGATGGATCCAATTCTGATCCCATGAAACTTCAGGTGAGATTACAAATTTGTTGCAAACTACTAAACCAACCGAATGTGTGGGGAAGTCCTAGTTTCCATTTTAGATAAAATGATAGAGATGAATTGATGATGAAATGATAACCATAATGTGGTTTAAGCAATGGAAGACCATTAAGGTTTGAGATTTATGTATCCTTTTCTTATTAAATAGGTTTGTTACAGAACTGGATCCAGTACAAAAGTTTTTCACAATAGATAGTATCAGGGTTAGATTTTGCTAGTTTGGCAGTTCTAATTGACATTGCGTAGACTCAGTATTGAGCTTACCTTTGCTAAACTGGAATTGGCAAATACAAGTCTATGATTAAATCTACTAATCACACTGCATAATTGACTCATAGGAGATTCTCTCTGCCAACGACAGAGGCCTATTTTATTCCTAACATTAACTACATTCTCGGATTAGAATTCCATTACATTCTGCAATATGATTCTCATGTGACTACACACAGGACATGTTCTAGGCTCATAAAGCTAGGTGGGAAGGTTTAAGCTGGGTACATCAGGAAAAATGGAAAATGCAGTTGTGTTTTTTTGGTTTGCAATTTCAGTGACATGATATTGAAATCACACAACTTCGTTCATTTCCTTTAGGAGAGCAACTCTGAACATTGTTTCTCAAATGAAATGTCTGTTCCCAATTGAGCATATGTGGGTTCCGATATTACAGTCTAGACACTGGTAGCATTCAAGCTTTTACTTACCTTCAGACGCATAATGTATTCCTCTAAAATTGCCTGCTGCAGCAAAGAGAAAAATCTTGGTTTGCCGGTTCTTTGAGATCAAGACTGCAGTATTTGGGACCAAGTCCAGGTCTCCCCAATCCAAGTGAACAACCAGCCAATGAAGTCTCTCTAGATCCTTCTACAGGCCCAGTCGGGGCATTTTGTTTGCTTGTTCTAGATCCACATCAGGTATTTCTATAGCCTCTCTAATCTTGCATTGTTTGAAAATGTATTTGGTTTCCTGCTTAATTTCTCTGGGTTTTTAACATCTGACAGGTTGATTACTTGAATCTGAAGAGTAACCAGAGGCTGTCATTCACATCCACTCCAAGTTCCGATGGAGAAAAGAGCTGGACTTCAGAAAAGGTTAATCCTTAAGCTCCTAATAAGCATGAAAGAAGTTGCCACACTTCCAAAAAAAAAAAAAGCAAAAGAAGTTGCCTGTGATTGCTTATATAGCATAAATATTCTCAAATGCAGATTCTTATTCCTTCAAGGCTGTAATTTAAAAGGATCTATTTGTATGACTTTATCATGTGAATCTTCATTCATATCATATAGATCAGTTCTACTGGAGAGGTGATTGTAATCTACTCAGAAAGCATGCTGACCTTTGCTCATTACTTGTAATATATGAATATCTTTCTCTGTATCTATTATCTATCTACCTCTTCATTCATAAATAAATGAAAAGGATATTACACCCAGAAAAAAAAAAATTAGGGTAGAGTAGAAACCCGCACAGATGAAGGGGAAGTAAAGTAAAATGCCCTGTTATATTCATCAATAATTTTACTTGTTTACACCCACAATCTCAAGTTCAGAAAAATGGTACAGTAACACATCAGATACATGCAATAAAGAATAATAGACTGGAAAGACCCTTCACTCAATCCTCCTGTGTCAGCTATTGAAATCCATAGCAACTAATAGACCAAAAAATAAAGAAATTCAAAGGCACTAGCATTGAGGCAGGTCTGCAGGAGGGTGAGGAAGTGATTCAAGCTTTCCTTTTCCATTCTTTACAACAAGCACTGTTCCTAATCCCCATGACTGGTGTATGTCCAAATGACAATGCATAAACCAAACCCCTGCAGTTAATTTGGTCATCCATTTAGTCAGTAAAGTTTATTCCCCAAACTTACTACTTCAGTACTTACTATAAACCTCAGTATTTCTAACAAGGGGAGGAGTTCTAATGAGGACCACTAAGTTAAGGACTAGTTGAGGACTTTCTCATTAATCGTTTATTACACCCACTTTTCAATTACATTTTTCCATCTCAATCGTTCAAATTTTAGGTCTATATAAGTAGATCACTTCCACAAATTTTCAGCAAAATTGGTGATCATTAAGGGATCAAACTAAATCAAATCAATGGACAATCCAAATCTGTCAAACAAGAGCCGTTCAAGTTTATAATTGGTAAATCATATTTATGAATGCCTTAACGATTTTCAATTTGGATGAAAATTTTGTAGAGATGATCACTCATATATATCTACAAACTAGACGGTCGAGATGTGAATATGCGATCGAAAAATGGGTGAAACGAAGAAGTCCTTAACTAGTCCTTAACTTAGTGGTCCTCATTAGAACCCCTCCCTTCTAACAAGTTCAAACATGTATAACTATACATTTACCAAACATAAACCTTACCAGGATTGTCAGCGATGAAACGAATAGCAGCCCATCCACCAACTGGAACTCCAATCGTGTTCATATAGGGTGGATCGACCAAGTTGAAGCTTGCATTTTGGGGACTGTAGTTCCCAGTACCATAGCCAACTACATAGAAGCTATAGCCATGAAGATGAATTGGATGGTTCTCAGTAGTGACAGTCCCGGTGTCCTGCAAAATGAGTTGCACTCTAGTACCATATTCAAGGACCAAGGTCCTAGTCCCATTGGATATTGCCTCTGTATTATTAGGAATACTATTAGGTGCTCCATTAACAAAGTCATAAAACTTCTGGGGTACCTTAGGGAAGTCCTCAGTGAAATACCCATTTATCCTCTTATAATAAGCTTCCAGGACTGAAACTTTAGGCTTCACAAAACTTATATTGTTCATTGATGCTGCCATAACGCCATTGTTAAGGCCTTGGCAATCTTTCTTGGGTGTCTTGGAGTGACACTTCTGAACATTTAACCCAATGGTGACAAAAAGCTCACTGTCAATCTTTCTGGGGACATTAACAGGTGCAGTTAAGCTCCTTAATCCATCCATTACCGTCTTAACTGCGAGATTATCATTAAAGCTAGGTAGCTTAGCAGGTAAAGAGAAGCTATTAGGTACAGCCCCCAAGTATTGAAAGTAAGCAATGGATGAAATGTTTTGGAACTTGACACCCTTAGCTGACATGTAAGGTCCCATGGCCATGGAGTATTTTCCCTGGGGCTGATCGGCAGTGACCAAAACTACCATAGTCTGGCCTGGTCCGAGCATCACTCGGTCTGTGGTGAACGGCTTTGTGTACTCTGCATCAGCTTCAACTATAGTCAGATTGTGATCGGCAATGGCAAAGAAGCTCTCTACATTTAAGCCTGCATGTACTAGCCTTAGCATGTATGTCTTCCCAGATACCACATCAATTTGATAAACATCTGAAAGAATCCACAAACATTTACACAGGAAAATATTAGTCGACTTTTTTTTTTTTTTTATAAGAAAATATTAGTCGACTTTAGTAACTATACGCATCACACGACACTGACAAATGGGAGACTCATGCCTTATGTACACAAGTGTAATGTATCAAATATACCAAGTATACCAAGTATATTTTTGATCACATATCTCATATAGGCAACTGAGTCTCAGCATTTTAGTCGCTGAAACATGATGATTAGATATCATGTATATAAGATCACATTCCCTACATTACCATTGTTAGAGCAGTTGTAATTGGGGCCTGGGTGGCCATTGATTGTAAAGGCACTTGCAGGTGTAGGAGGTCCTCCGCTTGCTGCAGTGTCATGCTCAAGTTGTACAACATCTTGAAGCCAGTACTCCCCTGAAATATTTTCCTAGTTAGCAGAAGTAAACTTCCAAGTTTCAACACGTGAATCAAAACCTGATTTTTATAGCCTCGATTGATAGTTTAATAACATAACATTTCTAATGTGCAACAAAAGGTGTGTATCTTACCTAGTATTATGATGTGTTCTTCATAAGGCACTTTGAATGGGTAAGGAACCCCGGTTTTGGGATAAACTATGAGGGCACCGTAGACAGTTGCCCTTAGCCATGAAACATGAGCATGCCAGAAGAAGGTGCCTTTCTGCTTCACCATTGTAAACTCATATGTAAAACTCTGGCCAGCTTGAATCGGACATTGCGTGATGTATGAAGGTCCATCAAACCAGCATGATAACTTTTGCCTCACACCATGCCTTCATCAGAAAATACACAGAAACTGTTAAAACTGAACCGGAGAATAAGAACATGCTAATATGGGATTCAGTTATCCATGGATGATTTACCAGTGAATAGTGGTATTGTAAGGTGTCTCATTGGTTACTTTGACAATGACTCTATCATCTTCTTGAGCATAAACAACCGGCCCCGGGAACATTCCATTGATAGTCGCCATATCTTTGCTGGTGCAAAGTTTAGCAACTCTTGTGCTTTGTACCTGCATTTGCCACAAAATAAACTTTCATTGATTAGCAAGATTAAAAGAAAAGAGACCTATAAGTCATGAGGACAAAAGAGAAAATGACCTTGAAATCATAGAACCTGGTTTGTCCTCCACTAGGCCATTGTGCCGTAACAAGCACATTGTAACCAAGGATCAACAATAAACTTGCCCATAGAAGAAGTGAAGTGGAAAACCTCACCATTTTCAGCCACAGAGAGAACTAACTTGTGGCAAGACAGGGCTGGAGGGTTGTTTGATAGAGTCAATCCAAGAAGCTATTATATACCTTTTTCTGAAGTCTGCTTTTTTCTTTTTTTCTACTGTAAAGTCTGATTGGAAGAGAAGGAAAAAGCATAGCTTTTACTTCTTCTAGGAGTATCATGTTTGTCAGCTTTCATGATTTCTCTAACATGGCATTGGTGATAATAAGCTGTTGGGGATGTGATTATTCACTGCGACCCCTATGTGGGGATCGACTGGTCTTCTCTACCCTAAAAGAAATTTCACTTTTCTTTTTCTGTCAATATCTTCCTTTGTTGAGCTTAAATCATGTCATTTGACTATGAACATAGACACACCTGAACATAACAGCTACCTCCTCTATACCCTTTGTATTGTCTATCACTTTCTACCTAGATATGCCTTAGCTCCCTGGTTTGATCCAAACCCTTTCTTGGAATGGTCAGTCTTTATATACAAGCATATATTCAGTGTCCATATATCATTATGTTGTAACTTGTTACCGTATCAAAACAGTTTCGTGTCTGCAAATTTGTTATATGAAATGGAGAGAAAAGTGAAAGATGGGATTCTTTGCTGTGCTTTTGTTAGACAGACTATTTCTACTCAAAATCATAAGAACAGTTGTTGCACGCCTTCACTACCTAACCCCACCTTCACTAGATTTGCAATTCTTCCATAGATTCGAAAGACGAATGGTTTTTCGATGCAATGTTCATAAGGGTTGAAACTAGTCGTTGTGTTTAATGTACAAGAAAACTTTGAAATGGTCTAATGGAACTTATGAGCCCTCTAGTTACTTTTGTTCCTTTCTGAATTCTGATTCAACAGTTGGAAAGGGCTCGTCCAGTTCTGCAGAAGCTGCACAGAAACAAAATAGGCATTTTAACGGAAAGTGGCTTTAGAAAAATAATACTACTTCGACAAACTTTGAACAACCCATAATGGTGTCCAGTGTGTGCTCAGATAGCTTCAAAGCAACTCTACAGTACCGAGTGTGATAGAAAACTAAATGAGAACCTGCATATCACTATATATTTCTTTTTTCAATTGTAGAAATACAACAAAGGCTACAACGTAGCACCCCTACAGCCCTACCACAGCCTAATTGCATAATATCAAGATGAAATGCTGGGGAGCAGCTAAAGAAGGGAGTGAGTCCAGCTAGCATATTACCATATGTTACTATCAGAAAGTTCTCAGTTTTCAGTGAGGGATGTAAACTATGCGCAATGGAGCTCTATCACAACCCACATTCCACACTCGAGAAAAACTTATAGCAGCAGCGATCGAACGAGAGAAGAAAGCTTGAAATCACACGAAATTAACCACCAGTAGACTGTAACCAAAAGTAACTGAGCTTAGTAAACATACTTCCAATGTCCCTTCCCTTTTGTATTGTGGGAATCAAAAGTGTTTGAACCGGAGTTACACTTGTTCAGAACCTCTAAAATTAGTCATGCTTAGATCATTTCTCTCAGGTCATAACCTAGTTGGGTACGAATGGGTCGTGAGAATGCATGAATTATTCCAGGTGGTACAGAAACACTTGGCTCTGTTGTTCATTTCACACTTGGCTCTGTGGTACAGAAAATGTGGTGCTTTGGCTCCTTGTGGATTCCCTAGGAAACCAAAGGCTCCAATTCTCAGCTTACAACAAACAAATGCAGCAGTAACTCACTGTACTAACAAACAAAAATTTGTAACAAACTAATAATGTAACCTCCTCAACACTGCACTTCTTAATAAGAGAGAAGCCAGTCCTTTCTTTCTTATAAAAAACTGATAAGCTGAATAGAGTATCTAAACCAGTTATGCTTTGACTGTTATAAGCAAAGAGAGGAAAGGGTAAAAAGAGAGACATAGAGATGGGGTGTCTGCCTTTACCTTCGAGAAGAAGACGCAAGGCTGCGGTTCCAAGAGATCGAGTTCTGAAGGGGAAGAGAGCAAAGCTGTATATAATCCAGCGTTGCCTCGTGATGCTGATTCTCTGGAGAGACGATGAAGATAAGTGATGTATGTTTAGAATTGTTGAATAATAATCAATGTATCCCTCTCCTTCCTGCAAATATGTAGTGGAAATCTAAGATGCACTGTAATGCATGGTGAGCAACATGCCATGATTTTGCAATGAAAATACTATAGTTCTGCATATTCATCCTCCTTTTATCATTTGTTCCTGCACTTAATCGTCTTGCTAATATGCGGAAACAACCATCCCAAAGCTAACATGCCAGCTTTCATTACAACATCTCAAATTTTATTTTTTGATACAATTACAACATCTTAATTCGACAAGACCGTAAACCATATTTCTGAGTGCATCAAGTTGTAGCTTAAACTTGGCACAGTGGACTTCCATGTATAGTTGTTTTCTCAGTGTATGTTCGCTAGAGATGACCCTTGAGGAGAGATATGTTGCTCACTTATATTCAATTTGAGCAGCAGCAGGAACACTATGAATTTACTATACCTAGTGAAGTTTTCATTTGAATACCAAAGGTAACTTAACACCACCTAGAACACTTGTATGCAAAACTCAAACCAATACAAGACTCTGTAACTGTGTTCTGTCACTAAGATGGAATTTACCTGTTAAGGAAACAATGACAAATCTGGGAAAGTTTCAACAGATTTTGTCGCATATCGCAGCAGATCTCTTGCATTAACAGACTGGTCATAAACCACAGAAAACCTTTAAAACTTCAACACAGATACAGTTTGAACAATACTACTAGACCCTTTTTCTGTCATTCATGTTGCAGATTCAGCGTCCCCCTAATTTATCAGCTAGTTATCTCTAGTCTGCGAAACAAACAGGAACCATAACAATGAATACCCACCAAAAAGAAAACTAGCCAATAAAGATACTCAACGGAATTCTACAAGGAAAACAAGGATGACATCAAGCTCATCATCAATATGAGACTCTGGCAAAGCCATATGGAGACATATGTCTACAGTTCCTTTTTTCCCCATATGTCTACAGCTTACCAAGCCACACAACACCTAGAGAAAACAATCATAAATGATTGTTCAGTTTCTACAAGCTGCATCAAACAAGTCAATACCCTATTGAATATATCATGCCAAGTTCGCCAACTGCTGCGTAAGCAGTCATAAACCTACCAGAACTTGGACAATTTGCATTGAAACAAACTTATATCCTAGTAGCAGAACCCAAACCTGATTCTAGCAAACACTGAAACTGGTAAGACATCCAATACCTCTGCATAGACTCATCCGACTTTTCATCAACAAAAACACCCCCAAAAACACCAAAAATTGCAAAATGTATAAGATATAGGAAAGACTAAACATAAGCAAAGAATCCCAAATCTGACACACGAAACTCACCAAATTCATATACAAAAATCCACGCTAGTACTACTCATATATGATGATGGATGTAAAGATACTTAAACTCCAATTTACAAATACATTTCACTAACACAAATGTCATACAAACTTAAACACCATCACAGTTCTAATACGCAGTAAACACAACTATATATAATAGCATAAACACTAGAATTCTTCTTCTTAAAGTTCCCAATATTTCTACATAGAAAATAGTAGCGTACAATACACCGAGAGCGGTCAACATCAGGCCGGAACCTCCTGGGCTGCGGCGGCGGGGGCGGGCTGATTGAGATTGGGCTCGGAGGTGGGGCCGGAGGAGAGCAAGAGAGAGCCGTGGTCATCGGCGGCGGAGAAGTTGTTGTCGTCTTCGAAATCGGTGGTGCTGAGATTGATGCAGGAGCAGCGCTCCAGGGAGGCGAAGAAGGCGGAGGCCACGTTGGTGCTGACGCATGACAGCACCGACATGCAGTTGTTGTTCTCCATCGTCCGATTGATCCTTTGTTGATGGAGTTGGGGAGCTCAGAAAATGGGGTTGTGACTATTTGCCGGAGAAACAAAAAGGAAAGATATTTTCAGCTTTTCTTTCTTCTTCTGCTCGTTACCTGCTGCTTTCTATTTTCATCGTCACACTCCCCTCTTTGTTTTCTTTTTTTATTTTTATATTTGGTTGACTTGTTTTTTTCTTTATAATAGTAGATTTATATTTCAATTAAGGTAATAAAATTATTCTGACCAATGAATCAGAAGAAATCGCATATGTCATTATTGAAAATATTATTATGGACATGTATTATATTTCTATCGGTAGATTGGTGCAACCGTCTGACTCAAGATATGTTCGAGAGAATAATATCCACAAAATAGTTGTATTGATGGTAACAATCGTACAAATAATTTATAAAACAAACAAACTTGGGCTGAGTAATTTTTTACCGGGACAGTTCATCAAAGGTACTAGTGTGTTTGTGTGTGCGTGCCAAATTGCCAACAGCTCTTAGCACCATTGGGATGGCACATTTTATACACAACTCTCCCAACAAAATCTTTGAAACCATATCCACCTCTTTCATGGTCCAATTGTAGGATTGAGACCTGAATTGGAAATGGATGAGCGTATCTAAAGGACACCAAGTTTGAGTCCTAGTTGAAGACCCTACTACATGAATCCAAGTTGGTCTAGGCTGTTTCTACTATACACGGCAACATATACAAAGAAAAACTACACAGCCACATACACAAGAAAGAACCTTAAGGTACTCACCACATCACATAATGAGGCAATTCCATGCTTTGGCCTTTGCCATTATCAAGCATGGTCCAGAAGACCATTTTGCATAACTTTTCACATATATTTATATGCGCATATAGAATATAGACCTTTCAAAACCAGACTGTTAAGATCATAAACTGAAAATGTAGAAGATGCAGAATATATCCCAGTAACAATGAATCATAAAGGTCTCATCCAAAAGAATTGTAATGAATCACAAAACTGTTTCTCAATGAGTAATGAAAAATAGTTTCCTCCACCTTTCAGGCGAAAAAGGAAAACAAATTGCAACACAGCTTATGCCTTACAGTGAAGCCTTATCAGCCATGATGATTAGAGCAATGCCTAAAGTATATACCTTCTCAATGCAAATACATCTGTACCAAAATCCACTCTGTCACTGTTAGCCACTGTGGTTATCTGAAGTAGACCGGGAGAGTCCTCCTTCGATTGATAGCAATGAAACATTGTTTGGATTCTCTATCATCATCTTAGCAATCAGATAGCCAGACATGCTCCATGTCTGGAACTTCCTTGCTTGCTTCCCAATGTATTTCCCCGTCTTACCATCATAGTACTCAGGCCACCCGTCTTTGGAGAGCCGCTGCTCAGCCAGCTCTATTGCCCTCTTTGCAATCTGTAGCCTCCCAGTCTTGCTGCAAGCAGAAGCCAGCAGCCACAACAGTGCTACAAGAAGATCAAACATGACAAAATTAGCAGCAGAAAATGAATTTGAACCTAGCTCAGACATTGAACCAGCCCAAAAGATTAACAAACTGATAGATTGCATGCAGTGCAACAAAGGTATTTTAGTATGCAGGAAACCATATAACATATACCATTTTGTGAACAGAGAGATGCTATTATAAAATCTATAGAGGACTATAGAAGACTAAAGCCATCATCAAAATTATGTTAGAGATGTTTGAGAAATGGCAGCATTAAAAATAACATGATCATATGACAAGCCTACTGCATAGACCAAATAAACATTCAAAAAATTATTGTCCTTCCTTGACTACATGATATGATGCTGGGAAATCGAAGTTCTCAGATAAGAACAGCAATTATCACAAATTGACAAGCATTATTAGAGACTAGAGGTGCTGAAAATGATAGATACAACTACAAAATGAAGAGAACAGACAAGATAAGAACCAATATAAGATAATAATCTATAGTAGTTTCAACTTACTTGGCCATGAACCGCCATTGTGGTAGCTCCATCGCGTATTCTTGGAGTCACATCCTGTGATTGTCCTCCACTCATCTCCCTCTAATGCTGGATATGCAATTTTCAGAGGCATCTCACCAATCAAATCATCCCAACGCTCCTCAATCAGATCCATGATGGCTGTAGCTTGCTTATCTGTGGCTAAACCGCTCAAAATTGCAATGCAGTTTCCAACTAAGAACCACCGGAAGTCCATGCGAGCTGGGCTAACATTGCCAATCAAATACCCTCCTCGTGAGCTGGGCATGAAATCAAAAACCCATTCAGGGATGGACTCTGGCATCACATTGAACGTGTTGACAGCAGTATGGGAATACTCCTCCGTTTTGTATCGGTATACGTTATTGAGCTGCTTAAAATCAAGCCAGTAGTACTGCTGGATGTGAAAGCAGAGAGCTGCGATGCGCTTAGCTATCCTCTCAAGAAGCTCCTTACCACCATCCTCGGGCTTCAACAGCTGCACTGCACACCTCAATGCAAAGTAGAAAAGTGCTTGGATCTCTATTGGATAACCATATATGCCCTGTCCAGAAAGCAAGCAAAGTTGTAAGAAATGAGTTTACTTAACTACGTATAGAAAATTTACAAGAAGACGTGTAAGAGGCATTGGCCCCTCAACTAAGAAATTTTTCCAGTATGAGCTGTGAGCCTGTCACTATGTTTACCTCTTAGCCACATTCTCAGTTAAAACCAAAACCTTACCTACTAGATTGTTACAAACATTATCAAGTGATATGCAATTCTGCCAAGAGATTCAATGCAGTTAAACTGTTTGAAGAATACTAAAAACAAAAGTACCAAACTTACCATCCTCCTGTCAATCATACTGCAGCCATCTGCACAAAGAAGAGTTGGGAATGTGTCAAGGTCATCTGAAAGGCAGAGTTTGAGAATTAGTCTCATTCCCTTTTGCACCTCAGGGCGCTCCCGCAGCGTATGATCACCAGTGCATTTGGTATATGCCCTCAGCAATATGATCCACCAGAATCCAGAATCGACAGGAGCAACTCTTCCAATTGCGCTACCACCGAAATCTGCAACGATGGTTTCCTTGCCATCGGGGGAATCAGTTGAAACCTTAAAGCTCGCAGGAAGTACACCTTCTCCGAGTGTAAAGTTATCAACCTTTTTCTCCCGACCTTGGAGGTGGAGTGTCTTTAGGAGAAAATTCTTTACTATCTCTGGCTCTGCTGGTTTCTTCATGAGGAAGGCCAAACCAGCAGGAATAAAATCTCTCACAAACACCTGCAACTCAAACCAGTAAAACTAAGTTTCTCATTTCGTAACGTTTACTTGTAGTCTGTTCCATTTGTAATGCCTAACAATTGCAGCGATATAACATGATACAATGAACAAAAAATGAGGAAATTTGTATTGAAAATTACAAGTATGCAAGAACCTAGTGCAGAAATGAGGAAATATCTACAGGAAATTTTTACTGAAACCCCAAGGCTAAGAGTGAACACAAATGAGGCATGTAATTGTTCTTGATGTGCAAGCATAGAACTAATAATAGGATTACTCATCCAGAATCGACAGCACGAAAACTTTGAAATAAAGCATATCTAAACAGGCACCATTATAACAGGGATTGCAAAATTAAGGACCTAAATAAGGCAAGAACAACAAGTAATTCTGGTAATTAATTAATTACAGGATCTAAGAAGAGCAGTCTGTACCTGATTGTAGTTCAGCGGCTCCTTCGTTGAATCCATAGCAGCAAGAGTGCCAACCGGCTTGCCTTCATAGATAACGATTGATTCCCTGAGTCCATACCAGGCCGCCTCCACCATAGTCGCCGGAGATTCCTCCAAAGATTCTACCAAGAATTCACGTAACGTAGATACCGCCATACTCTGCAACGTGAGCAGCGACGACGTCGTTTTCTCAGAGATTTGGGACTCAACGCTATGAGTCGTCGCAGCTGCAGCATCTCTCGCCGCCGCCTTCTTCTTCTTCTTCCTCTCTTTGTTCTTCTTGTTCTTCATCTTCTTCCTCTCAGAAACCGAGATCCTCATCGGTGACTCTGTCTCCGAGGCCGTCGCCGGCGCAGTAGCATGATTCAGAGGCTGAGAAGCCTCCTCCTCTGGTTCGTTTTCCTCGTTGAGTTTCCCGAGCTGCGGTGACGACATTTCTCTACCGGAAATGGAAACCGGAAAATCGATCAGAAACCGGAAATTCAAGAACGTAATCGAAATGCACAAAGACGATTAGAGAGAGAGAGAGAGAGCGAGCGAGAGAGAGAGAGTTACCTCCAAGAAGAGTCGTGGTGATTTCTTGCAGCGAATCTAGAGAGAGAGAGTAGCTGTGTGTCTGAACAGAGGTGAGGTGGAGAGAGAGAAAATGTGAGGGAAGAGGGAGAGGTGTGTGTGAGTTTATATACAGCGTGGATTTGTGGGAGGAGGAGAAAGCGTGAAAGGTTTTGGCGGTTAAGAATATAACGGAATTCAGGAAGTCTGGGAGGAGTCGTTTGGAGCTGTGCAGGAGAAGGAATTATTTTGTTTTGGTGAGGGTATTTTGGGGAAATCAATATCCGAGGCCGTTTTGGCTGGTAACGAACTACGCGCGCCCAAACACTACGGAGGCATAGTACGCTCGTGATTCAAAATAGAGCACCAAATAATCCACACCAATTGTTTCTTCAATTTTTTTTTCTTTTGTTTGCTAAATTTTGATTTGTTCCCAACATGTTACTAATAGAGAAGTAAAACTTTCAAATACATAATGGTAGGAAACAAATTTTCATAATCGAGCGGCCATACTTTATATGATGAGATCAAAGAATCAAAACACCTAGTTACATCAAACTTTCAATTTGATTAATACTATGTCACACTTGTAAGTCTTAATTTGGAAGCCAAATTACTCAGACGGAAATTGCATAACGCAGGATAAAACTCCAACACATATGCAAATTGCAAAAAAAATGTGATTCACACAAATTCGTAAATGAATCACACTCGTTTTTGGTCTAAGAACAATCACGCATACTATACTACATTAAATAGAAATTAATATTTCATTGCATTTTCATGAAACAAAGTTTACACAAAAAATGTGTATATATATAAAACACTTGGTTGGAAAATAGTGTATCATGTCAAACTCAACAATTTTTCATATTAGCATAGATTGTTATTGCAAAATAAAATATCGGAGGAAACTAATAAGAAATTTGATTGATGTGTATGGGAGTGTATTAGATTATTCTTATACATTCGTGATGATTGTTTTGTTGAAGATGTTGTCTAGATTAGGGTCTCTGTGTCTATTGTGGGTTTTTAATTTTGTATTTTGTTTGTTTTGTTAAAAGTAACTGTGGAGATGTTGTTCAGTGACTTCTGTTAATAAGAATTGGATGTGACAAGAAGTTGAGACGATCAACTCGCCGTCACTTCCATCACAATCAGTAACTCCTCTTAAATTATGAAATTTCACAAAGTGTGAAAAGTATCAAATTTATTGATGAAGGGGAAAATCCAAACAAACTTGATACAATCATCAATGAAGGTTACATAGTATTTGAAACCCTCAATTGACAAACAAAGAGCAAGCCCCCATACAACTGAACGTATTTTGTGAAAAGGAACAACATACTGAGACTTAGAGTTTGAGTATTTATACATCTTGCAGGAAAGATAAGAGACACATAAAGAACTAGATGAATCTACGTAATCATCTTTAACCTGAGACAAAGACAACATCTTAGAAACAACATCTAAGGAAGCATGGCAAAATCTTTGATGCCAAAGGGTGGACTTGATTGCTGAACCAACAAAAGCAGTAGGCGACTGAACAACAAGCTTTGAAGAAGAAAACGAGAATAAACCCTCCTTAGTGCTCTATCCTTGATAGAGTAAGTCCTTTGAATGTTCATGTCATCCATAACAATGAAACATATGTTATGTTTACATAATTTTCATTTAAAAAATGTGATTCATGTTCCTCTTGACCCTCTTGTTGTGAATCTATTGTCCTTTAAATACTCCATTTTAGGGAAGATGTAGCTTGTGAACTCCATGCTCATTTTAGGAGAAGACGTAAGTAATTATAGTCTTTCAAATGTATACGCTTAAAAACAAAAAAGGTTAAATATTTTGTTGCGATAACAATCATTCTTCTTTTTTAAATCGACAACAATATTAATTAATATTTGTTCGCGTTAATAGTCGTTATATGATAGAATATCTCACCTCCTAATTGGGACCTAGTTTGTATTTTCCTATTTTAAAAGAAAAAGACAGAACATCTCACTCAATTTTTTATTTTTATTTTGAAAAATGATTCTAGGCGCCTTATTAAGGTTTAAGATTTTAGGCCTCAAATCTATGTGGCATGCCAAATCATTTAGACACATCACATATTAAAAATCTTATGCCATGTAATACTTAAGTATAAAGACCATCTTACCATTTGGTCCATTTCAAACAATACTCTAATAAATTTTAGTTTTTCATTGAAAAATAGAACTATTTTAGCTTTCCTTCTTCTGAATATCTAATTAAATATAAAAAATATAACATCAAAATAACATTATATTATATATTTATAATACATGTATATTATAAAAAAAATACATGCATATTATATAAATAATCTGTATATAAATCATTTAGAGAAATTATTTGTATATAAATTATTTTTTGGACGAAGTATAGAAAATTTTGATGAATTATATCGAATTATCTTATATTAGGGTTTTCTTTTTGATGAATTATAATTGTTTTTTTGACGAATTAGGGTTAGGGTTAGAGTTTATTTGACAAAACTAATTATTATTTAAAAAAAAGTTAACCTTCATATTGATGTAAGAAACATTCATTATATTATACATAATTAGTGGCTGCTATTAATAAGTAATATTTGTTTCCATTACCTAATAAAGTGCATTAATATCATTGATTCACTCCTTAAAATGTAAAAAGAAATAAAAATGGTAAAATTGGTAATGCAATGTTTTGATTTGGCAAGATATATTATGTGGAATTGAAATTAAATATTTTTTTGTACTTACATGTGGCATGACATATATCATTGATTCACTCCTTAAAATGTAAAAGGAAATAAAAATGGTAAAATTGGTAATGCAATGTTTTGATTTGCAAGATCTATTATGTGGAATTAAAATTAAATATTTTTTTGACTTACATGGCATGCCATATAGGATTAAAGCCACAAATTTTAGGCTTTATTAAATCCCTCTGCACTACTCTTTTATTTTTATCTTTTGATATTTGAAACTTTTTGTTATTATCATGTTAAATCACACCAGTGTTGAATGCACTAATTGTCGTTGAATTTTACTTTAATTTTCTTTAATCTCTAACTTTATTATTGTCTATAGTCACATAGTTTGTAGTTTAATGCCTTCGAAACGTAAATCAAATTTTATAAAATTCTTACGAGTAAAATTACTTCTTCACCCCCATTATAAATACTTTCTTCAAAAAAGTCGTTAGATGATGGAGTGATTACTTGGTTTGTGCCTATATGCTGAAATATAGCGTGTCATTTCACCTCAATCCCAGTTGCTGAAGATTAATATTTAGGTTATGACAATGACCCTCTGCGAATTCCATAAGCATCGCCTCAGTCCCAACTCAAAGGCACAGCACTAGTCTCTTTGCTCGCCAAAATAGTGAGTTAATCATGCAGACCAGCTGTTCGACGAAATGCTCAACTGAAATTTCACCCTCCCATTTTTGAGCTCCAATCAATTTCTGAGCTGCACAAATCTTGCAGCTTCCTATCCAGTGCTAGATTACATAGTGACAGCGGTGAATGTTGGATCACCATGAGTATAAGATGGCCGAGGCTTCTCTCGCCGACGAACCTTTCCCAGATCATACGTATGCAGAAAAACCCATTAACAGCTCTGAAGATTTTCAGTGAAGCACAATCCAAGTACCCCAATTACCGCCACAATGGTCCGGATTATGCCACCGTGATTGGCATTCTCGGAAGCTCAGGCCGAATCACTGAGATGAAGGAAGTGATCAATCAGATGAAGAGTGATTCATGTGAATGCAAAGACTCGGTGTTTGTGACTGCAATCAAGACCTACGCGAGAGCAGGGCAGCTGGACGAGGCGGTGTCTCTGTTTAAGGACCTTTCGCAGTTCAACTGTGTGAACTGGACGCAGTCTTTTAATACCCTGGTGGAGATTATGGTCGAAGAGTCCAGGCTTGAAGACGCTTGTCGCCTTTTCGTGGAGCATTGCTGTGGGTGGGAAGTGAGCTCAAGGGTTCGGAGTTTGAATTTGCTTATGCTTGCTTTGTGCCAGAAGGGCCGTTCGGACATTGCATTGCATGTTTTCCAGGAGATGGATTATCAGAGCTGCAATCCGGATAGGGAAAGTTACCGGATACTAATGAGAGGGTTGTGTGAAGACAGGAGGCTGAATGAGGCAACCCACTTGTTGTATTCGATGTTTTGGAGGATTTCTCAGAAGGGTTGTGCTGAGGATATTGTAATATATAGAACATTGTTAGATGCCTTGTGTGATAATGGGAAAGTTGAAGAGGCTGTGGAAATGCTTGGTAAGATTTTAAGGAAGGGGCTGAAGGCGCCTAAGAAGTTTCGCCTCCAACTTGATCTTAGTCGGTATAATTATGGGGAAGACACCGAAGGCATCAAGCGTTTGATCAATGCGGCTCTGGTCAGAGGAGGAAATCCCAGTTTGGCTAGTTATAGTGCTATGGCAATCGATCTTTACAACGAAAATAAGATCAATGAGGCTGACGCAGTATTAAATGAAATGCAGGATAGGGGCTTCAGGCCAACATCCATTGTTTATGGAGCAAAGGCGGCTGCATTATGTAGGGAAAGGAAAGTTGTTGAAGCAGTGGAGATGATTGAAAAGGAGATGGTGTGGGCGAACTGTGTTCCAACTGTGAAAATGTTCAGTATAGTGGTGAAAGGCCTTTGTCATGAAAAGCAGTCAGTTCTGGCTTTCGAGTTTTTGAAGAAGATGGAAAAGCAGGTGGGTTGTGTGGCTGACAAGGAAACTTATGGTGTTTTAGTTTATGGGCTTTGTTGTGAGAGTAGATTTCTCGAAGCAAGTCAAGTGCTGCAGGAAATGCTTATCAGGTCAAGATTGCCTTGTGCTGAAACCTACAGTAAGGTTATTAGGGGACTCTGTTCAGTAGGGAGGCAATACGATGCTGTTATGTGGTTGGAGGAGATGATAAGTCAGGCGATACTACCAGAATATACTGTATGGAACTCATTGGTGACGTCTGTGTGTTGTAACATTGCTAATAATGAGGCATGCACTGAGGTCTACAACCGGCTAAAGAGTTCTCCCTCAGTGTGAGTTTCTGCAGTAGAGGATGTCAAGAGTGTCTTAAGTTTGTAAAAGACTGTGAATATGTAAACCGGAACAATAAGCTTGGTTCGATTTTGTTATCATGAAACCTGTTAATTTACTTTCTTCAATCACTTAATGACTTGTTAACAAATTATGTTAGAGATTGCTGTGAATAAGAATAAAGTAAAAACGAAGTGGAATTTCAGAGTTTAAGAGGATTGTATTATTACATCATGGGTATGCTTGAACTGCAAACTTAATCAACTCCTGAGGTCTACCTAATATTGGAGAGACCTTAAGATCAACAACAGCATTTGAGTTGGTATATTAACTCTAAGTACACACTAATGAAACAACCTACTTTAGAAATTAGAGATGTACATAAATCTCATATCAAGTGTTCAGTAATGATTCCAAGCTGATAAAGTTCATTCCCTGCATCAACTTCCAATCATTCTCTACACATGAGCAAAGAAAACCAACATAACACTCCATTAGACTCATCAAAGATAGCTTGTAATGACAGGCACTCCAACTATACATACCCAAAATCCAATGGAATGAAAAATGCACCAAATGAGCTGATATAGGGAATGTGAAGGGCTGAAGGGAACACTAAATAGACAATAAAATGACTGGATATGTATATTAAGACAGAGAGATTGCGTAGATCATAAATATGGTTACCTTTTCTCAGAGTGCTACTAACAGAACACTTCTATTTAATCATCATCTTCGGAGCTTCCCTCATCGCTACTATAATCACTACTATCATCGTCTTGATCCACAATATCAAGCTGAACATGCTGAACCTGTATTGTCGCTGGTGGTTTATGTATTCCTTGAGGAGCAGTAGCCCGTACTTGTGGGGGCACATGTATGGGCAGAGCGTCCAATGGCACTGGATCTCCAGGCTTCCATCCAGGTGGGGGCGGAGGTAAATCAGTTGGCAATTCCACAGGCATTCCTGGTTTCCAACCTGGTGGAATTGTGAAATTTGGAGGAAGTATTCCCTGAATTGGAACCATGCCAGCTTGTTGATAGTATTCTGTTGGTTGTGGAGGTGGGGGCTCCATTATTGCATCAAATGCTTTCTCCTCGCTCTCAACTGTCTTAGGTAATCCCACATCAAGGTTTGCAAAATGGTATAGTTGAGAAGCACGCATTTGCTCATCCTGTGGGGCGGGTGGGAGTGCCCCATGAAGAGGAGCTTGTCCGGCACCAAAATCAGGCGGTGCAAATGTTGTGTAGCTTATCCGGTGGGCATATGACAAAATATCCGATAATTTCAACTTAGAAGTAACAGTAGTTGTGCATGAAGATTCCTCATCTTCTGCATCCTCCTCCTCCTGTTTTGGCCACTTGGAGCAACGAAAGTCAGAGTAGTCATCAACAAGGTTATCAAGAATCTGCTCGGCATCCTTAAGTTTCTTGGAAAAGGCAAGAAGTGCAGCATCCTTGGACCGGATTTCACGTGCAATTTTCAGCTTAGAGTCCTGAAGATCAAGAATTTCCTGGAGCTCGGCAACAGCCTCAAAGAGTTGCGTTTGAAGCACCGTGAACTGGGCCAGGATATCTTTGGTGGAGGAAGGATTGGAGTCAAGTGCAGTAATGGGCACTGATTGGCTTTGGGAAGGCAGAAAGGTTGGCAACGAGCCACGAAATGCATTGAGCCAGAGGGACCGATTAGGCGAGACTTCAAAGAGCTTGGAGGCTAGAGAGGCCATTTGGACAAGAAGGGACTGTGCTCTTGGGAGGGGTGGGAGGAGAGAGATAAGAGTCGAAGAGGCATTGGATTGCTGTGAAGTGGGTTTTGGAGGATTAGGGACTTGAATAGATGGTGAAGTGGGATTTGCCAGGCCTAGCCTAGCTGGGGATTGCACAATTTGGTGCTGAGGTAGATTGGAATTCATTTCTTTCTTCAAACAAAAAATTGAAGAAACTCAGTATGTGATAAATTACAGGCTAAAACAGTAAGTTGAAGCTAAAATTTCCTAAATTTCTCAAACCCTAAATCAAGATTGAATACATGAGCAGGCTCAAGCTTACCAAGAGTTCATATTAAATCAAAATTGAGAAGTAGCCCAAATCAATAACAAACTGGAATCAGCAGAATAGTCACTCTGAACTTTATTCTATCATAACAATGTTGGAGGTAATATCCCTATTTTCTTTAAAACCCTAAACCCCAAATCAAGCACAAACAACTAATATCAAAGTTAAAAGTCAAACAGAATTGAAGCTGAAAAGGACCCAAAATAGCAATAACGAAGAGGAATAAGCAAGAGAGTTGACCTTTTAAGCAACTGAGTTGAAGCTTCAGTGAGTTTCGAGGGATGTAAAAGCAGCTACCCAGACTCTGTGCATTTCTAATTTCAGAGACTGTGAACTGTTTCTGGAAATCATCAGCGACTTTTCTTGTAAAGAAGTAAAGAAAATAAAAAGTTCCATTGCCGGGAATCGAACCCGGGTCTCCTGGGTGAAAGCCAGATATCCTAACCGCTGGACGACAATGGAATACATGCTCATTTAGCTCTACAAAAAGAATATTAACTAAATTGTTTTAATACATGCTCATATGCTCTTTTTGGCTCATGAGATTAATTATACAATATTCACATTTGAGTAGTCTAGATGGGGATCAAACATAACCCAAGTCCCTCTAACTTAACTACGACTTTTTCTGAAATTCTAAAAGTTTTGATGTCAAATTTAAACTTTTGGTTTTAACGTACGTATATTGTGTGATTTAAAGTTCTCTTTAGTTTAAATAGTTCATTATGTGAAACATATAACAAGTGACTTGTTCATTGTGTGAAACAAGTAACAAGTAAACTATAGTTTGTAAAAAAGGACTATAAATGCAAAACAAGATATGAAATTTTCAACAACCCTTCTTAGTTAGATTTTCTGTGGTAGAGATTGTGGGTGGGAAATCATGTCATGTTTGACTCGTGAATGATTGTGGGTGGTGGTTATTAGTGAAAGGGGAGCAGTGAAGATCTTCATTTCTAGCATGCTCTAAAGTCTGGGTGTGACAGTGGTGGGTGTGGGTGATGAAGAAGAGTTGGAACAATATTTAAGAAAAGAGATAGAAAAAGAAAATTTAAATAAACATGTTAGGTTGTATTAGACAGTGAGTATGAATAGCTAACTATATGACCAATCATGTACCAAAATATGAAGGAATGCCAAATTATTTTCCCTTTGGCCAAATAAAAACTTTGCAAAATCGCACTTCACCAATCCAAAAAGAAAATACAAACTTGAGGGCATATTTGAAGTTACACAACACTACAAGGATCACCCCGCAAAAACCCAGCTCCTCCTCCTCCTCCAATGGGGTCCACACTGACTCTCCAGCCAGCAAAGGAAAGATTACGGAAGAAGCAAAGCTAACTCTGAAATGGATTTCATATCCCTCCTCGTCCCCTTTTTCTTTCTCAACCTTGTCATCAAACTCAAGCACCATTTCCTTCCTCATCATCATCATTAGCCCTCTCTTCCACTCCACCACCCACTCCCACCTTCCCTTCCTCAACAAATATCCAACCCTTCTCTCTTCAAATCACACACTCATTTCCACACCTCATCAAAATTTCGCTTCTTGAGGTATTCTACATTAACTATAATTCCAACCCATGGCAGCTTTGGCGTCGATAAAGAGCTCGCCTTTCGGGACCCCGGCGCGGTCAGTTGTTGTACCCGACCCGGTTCACAAGACCCGACCCGGGAAAAAGACCCCGCCCCCGGAGAAGCAACCGATGATTGATGAGGCCAATCTCGACAACCCGGATCTGGGTCCGTTTCTGCTGAAGCTGGCCCGGGAGGCGGTCGGGTCGGGCGAGAACCCGAACAAGGCGTTGGACTACGCGCTCCGGGCGGCCAAGTCTTTCGAGCGGTGTTCTGGTCCGGGTCTTGACCTGGCAATGAGCCTGCACCTGGTGGCGGCGATTTACTGTAGCTTGGGCCGGTTCGAGGAGGCGACTCGGGTTCTGGAGCGGTCTATTGAGGTTTCGGATCCCGAAAACGGGTCGGATCATGCTCTGGCGAAGTTCTCAGGGTACATGCAGCTGGGTGACACGTACTCGATGCTCGGACAGCTCGAGCAGTCTATAGTGTGCTACGGGTCGGGTCTGAAGATCCAGATGGATACTCTGGGTGAGTCCGACCCGAGAGTTGCAGAGACTTGCAGGTAATCATTTAGCTGCTGGCTTGTTTTGGGTAAAGACTAGGTGCAGTGGGGGGCCCCACTTGTTTCCTACTCATTTTGATTTGGGTAGATCTAGTGGTTGCATTGGGATTGGGGATATGTGTGTATATAATAGTAATGTGCTTGTGATTCTCAGAGTTTTGTTTTGGTTGGTGGTGTTTGTTTATTTTTGGTAATACTGCTGATGCAACTTTGGAATTTAACCTGGAATGTACTAATAGTCATGTAACTTTTGAAATTTACTGCATTCTGCCTTTTTAAATGTTTCAATAAGAGTTTGGGTGCAATAAGAATGAAAGTGGGTATGAAGTTGGAAGAGATTGACAGTACTTATGTCATAACATGTCAATGTAGCATCGATTTAGCCATTAACACTTCCTAGTATTCGTCTTTTGATATTCCATGTTGTGCAGATGTGAAGTATGTAATAATTACTGACTATGTTTGCTGCTTGTATTATGATAAGTAGATGTGAAATGATATTGGAACTGGCAGGTACCTAGCAGAGGCGCATGTCCAAGTTATGCAATTTGATGAAGCGGAGAACTATAGTATGAAGACACTTGAAATTCACAGGGAGCATAAGGGACCTGCGTCTATTGAAGAAGCAGCTGACCGTCGTTTAATGGCTCTCATCTATGAGGCCAAGGGAGATTATGAATCTGCCCTGGAGCACCTTGTCCTTGCTAGCATGCTGATGATTGCCAACGGGCAAGACAACGAGGTTGCCACTATTGATGTGGGAATTGGCGATATTTATTTGTCTCTTTGTCGCTTTGATGAGGCTGTTTTCTCCTACCAGAAAGCGCTCACAGTCTTCAAGTCTACAAGGGGCGAAAATCATCCTTCTGTTGCATCGGTTTTTATTCGCCTTGCTGATCTGTATTACAAGACAGGGAAGTTAAGAGAGTCTAAATCCTACTGTGAGAATGCCTTGAGGATATATGCAAAGCCTTTGCCTGGAATTGTCTCCGAAGAAATTGCCACCGGGCTGACTGAAATTGCAGCCATTTATGAAGCTGTGAATGAGCCTGAAGAGGCACTAAAGCTCTTGCAAAAGGCCATGAAGTTACTGGAGGATACCCCTGCACACCGAAGCACTATTGCAGGAATAGAAGCACAGATGGGTGTTATGTTCTACATGATTGGGAGGTTTGGGGAAGCTTGGAGTTCGTTGGACAGTGCTATAGAGAAGCTTCGCGCAAGTGGGGAGAAGAAATCAGCCTATTTTGGTATTGTTCTGAACCAGTTGGGATTGTCTTGTGTGCAGTTGTACAAATTACATGAGGCTGTTCGACATTTTGAAGAAGCAAGGGATATACTTGAGCAGGAGTGCGGCATTTGTCACTTGGATACTCTTGGCGTATATAGCAACCTTGCAGCAACTTATGATGCCACGGGAAGGTAACTGATCTTTGATATCCTTACAACCTACAAACATTTCCTTTAGTTTAGACGGTCAAGGTCCAGAGATATCCAAATCAAGTTCACTAGTTATACAACTTCTATATATATATATATGGATTCTACTGTAATTTTGAAGTCTTATACCACCATTTTAAACGAAAGTGTACATCTTATTACAGGGTTGAATCTGCAATTGAGATATTAGAGTACATTCTGAAGGTGAGGGAAGAAAAGCTTGGGACAGCAAATCCAGATGTTGATGATGAGAAGAAACGATTAGCTGATCTCTTGAAAGAAGCAGGAAGGGTGCGGAACAGAAAGGGAAAATCGCTTGAAAATCTAATCGGCGGTTCCAACTCCCAAAGGATGAAGAAGGAAGGAATGAAGAGGTGGTCTGGAACTAGTAACAAAAATTGACCAAGAAAGACTCCCTTCTTCGGCTGGTTCATTTCCTGCTACCAGTTTTGTTATTTATCTGATTTTGTAGATATCGTTGTATTAGAAAAGCCTTATGTGATCCAATTTCCACTGGTTTTCACTTCCCTACAATTTCTAAGTCACTCACTTGAATTCTGAATGTTTTAGCCTGTTTCTTAAACATCAAATTTGGTTGGTTGTTAACTTGTAATGACGGATTCAATAAAAAATTTACTTTCGGAATAGTTGATTCTGCAAACACATAACTATCTGAGCATGTTGTAATACAACGAGGATATATACCAATGATGAAATTTACAAATGGTAAGTCCATTAATCATTTTCATGTCTCAATCTTGAAAACTATAAGAACGATACCTCAACACTTAAACCCAACATAATATCAGTCCCCACCGTCATTGACACCGTCGAGTTGGACTTTGGTCATGTGCAAAACTGTCACTTCATCTTTTCCCTCTAAAACAATGTCTTTTTTCACCGTTAGTATCAGTATTTGTGGTGCTCGAGGGACTACAAATTTTTTCTACTCAAGAATTACATGTCATCATAAGGAAGGCCACAACAGGAGGAGTTGTGAAAGAAGAAGAAACCAGGTTCCAGCACTTTATCTTTTGGCCTACATTTATTTGCCAGTTTATACATTCTTATATTAAGTAAAAACTTAACTTCATTATTGTTGTGCAGCAACAAGTGCCAGATGTGAATGTTCAAGTTCCAAATGAGAATTGAAGCACAAGGGCCAGATGTGAAGGTTCAATTAGTTCCAAATGAGAACATTGAAGTTCCTATTGTCAACAATGTTCAACTCCCTACTGATCCTACCACTGTTTTTGATGTTGTGTTCCAGCGAAACCTCGTCCGCCGCAAGATGTAAGATCAGAAGCAGCTCAGTCTCTTCCATCTATCCTCTCAGTCGCCTCTCTATCTGATCAGCCTCGGATCTGGAAGACACGGATGTCCCAACCAAACAAGGATTGTAGCTAAACAGTAAGGAATTAGCCTAATCTGACAAGGAAACATCAAATGTGGTGAGTCCATGTTCCCGTTCGTTTCGGGTTTGTGTTTTCCTAATCCTAGGTGGATCACAAATGGAGATGTTATTGTTATAAATAGATTTGACAGAGCGTATGTTCCTTCAAACTGAGCCGATCAGAAATGGAGGTGATGATAAAGTCTTTAACTCTTTATTGGCTTGCGGTTGCTTAGTGCTTGGGGGTGTGGTAATCAAAGCACTCTTCCGTCGCCGCCAACCAGGCTGGGAGACACTCCCTGATGATATCATGGAGGTTATTGTTCCACACCTGAGTGTACGGGATCGTATATGCTTAAGCCTAGTTTGCAAGCCTTTGAACTCAATTCCTATGCGCAAACACATCTTTAGTTCACGACATACGTACACTTCCCTGGTTAATACTCTCTCAACCTGAGTCTAAAGCTCTGACTTGCAACGATACCTCCTTGAGCTTTTTCGACTTGCATCATGGCAAAGTTGTCAAGTTAGAGTTGCCTGAACCTGTTCACGGAGCGTGGTTCCGAGGGTGCTCCAAAGGTTGGTTGATTATGATCAAAGAAGATGAACACAACTCTTCAGTGTTTCTAGTAAATCAAATATCAGGAGCCCATCACCAACTTCCGTCTTTGAGAACGATTCCATCTTTCCAGGAGTATGTAGAAACAGCCACATAGAAAAAATATGGTGCCTTTACTTTCTATAACCGCCTTGTGTTATCGACCTCCGATATCGATTCACTGATTCAGAAGAGTGTATTGTAGCAACTACTCTTTGCCGTTCTACTGATAAAATACTGGTTCTTTGCAGACCTGGAGACAAAGAATGGAATATCTTTCCGTTAACAGATGCAAATGGAACTTTGACTGATATACTACTTTCTTGTGGCAAGCTATATGCCTTGTTATAAGATGGGCGTCGTTGCAACTCCTCTGATGTTGAACTTTGGAGATCAGTCGGTGGAGTTGAAGTTGTTCTATGATGTGATTCCAAACTACAGTGATATCAATGAAGTTGTTCAAGATCATGGTAACTATGAGGTCTTTCAGCAAGACTTTTGTAACTCACACTTGCTAGAGTCAACATGTAATAATGAAGTATTGCATGTTGATCCTACAAAGACTATCTATTTTCGAGCATAGACAACATCAACGTTGAAAATCGTGGAAATAATCTGGAAGAGGAAGAGATTGATGGTGGCAATGATGTGGAAGAGGAAGAGGATGGCGAATTCAGGCTATGATGGAGGGGACAACTTTGAATGATAAGTTTCACACTAATACGTTTGATGAAGATAATCGCTTTACATATATGAGGATAAGTGGTTTTGAAATATACAGGATTGATCTCCATAATGGAGATTTAAAATTGGTACCAAGTTTGGGGGACGTGGTAATATTTTTGTCATATGACGGTTCATTATCTCTTCGGCCAAGTGAAATCCAAAGCAAAGATGTGGGAGGGAACTACATTTATTTTGCAACAAACAATATCAAGAGTTTCCATTCCTTAGAAACATATATGAGTCGGGAGATTGGCGTCTTCAATTTGAATAAAAGAAGCATTCAACGATCTTTTCCTAGTGTAAAGGTGTCCATAAGGTCTGAACTACTCAATTGGTTTACTCCCAGCTTATAATGATGTGAGACTGTGCTCTATGTACTCTTAGTTTATTTCTTTACCTGAATTACCTATTTTGACTACTTTCTTTGTAATTTAATAATGATCGAGATTGTGTTCTATGTACTCTTAGCTTATTTCTTTACCTGAATGACCTATTTTGACTACTTTCTTTGTAATTTAATAATGATCGAGATTGTGCTCTATATACTCTTAGCTTATTTTTTTTTACTTAAATAACCTATTTTGGCCATTTTCCTTGTAATTTGATAATGATCGAGATTGTGCTCATTGTACTCTTAAAAAAAAGTTTCTATATAGAGAAATTTTATTAACACATCCTTAAATGCTAGATATATTTTTTTATACAAATTATATAAAATTTTGTGGTACGTAAAATTACCAAAAGAGATATTCATATCAAAAGTAAAGAAAATTTGTTGAAATAAAATATCCAATTTAAGAGTTTTCTTCTTTTAGACGAGAACAACTTATGTGAAGATATCAAGCTCTATAATTTAAACCTTCTATAAATTAATAACGTCGGGGCTGACAAAAAATATTATTTAATCGAGATTGTTAATTTGTCAACGTCAATTTTGCTAATTCTTTACTTCGGGGCTGGCAAAAAATATTATTTAATCGAGGTTATTAATTTATCAAATATTAAATTATCAAGGTTTTACTAGCTGTCGATATATAGTACAAATTGAAATTTGAAATTTAGATTTTACTGTTCACGCATACTAGGTCGTTCAAAATGAACACCAAATTAGAACTTGGGATGATGTTATATATATATATATTCTCCTTTTTTTTTTTGAATAAATTAAGTAGCAAATCTAGAAAAGTATATGTATTTAGTGAATAAGTGGTGTATTTTAAATGAGAGGGTATTGTAAGAAGGTTGGGTATGTGTGTTTTGGCCACGATCCTCAGCGTGCGGAGCGGAGGTGAATAGCGAACAAAGAGAAAGGGGGAGTGTTGTGGGCGTGCCACCTCGCGGACGATGAATAGGTCTTGACTTCTTGAATCAGGCAAAAAAGGGTTTCAGGTGCCACCTCAGATGAGGAATTTACGAGCACAAGACGGTCAATATCACAGCGGTGTGAGCAGAGCAACTATAGGGAAGATTCTGAGGAATCGGGGTAGAGTCCGGAGAGCTCTGAAAAATCCTAAGCGGCGGTGCGCTTAGAATCGGGGTTTCGAGGTGGCTCGAAAGAAACTGGGTTGCAGTTGGTTTGTGTTGTTTGTAATTGATTGAGTTGAGAGAGAGAGAGAGCTCGCTTCAACGAGGAAGCAGAAACAAAGTTCCTGGGAGCGTTGGAGATTCGACTGGGTCGAGGGTTTCAACTAGGTTGAAGGTTGTTTTGTATTTTGTTTGAATAAGTTGTGTGTCCATTGTTGTAAACCGTAGAGCCCTTTATATAGTGAGAGTCGACTTCTGCTAGAAGAAATATAATTATAGAACCAAAGTCAGACTCTGCAACGTGAAGCATAAGGACACTATTCCTCTCATGCAGACCAATCCTTATGTGACACATATCCAGTTCGTACAGTCCATTATCCTGGGGATGGTAACAGATTTGGGGAACAAAATCAGAATGGGATGCTATGGTATATACCAAAGGCTCACTCAGGTATAACCTACTGCAATTAACCGTGTTCTATTAATTCTTGTCCAAATTATTCGTTCTCATGTTGATCAATTAATCCGGGTGAAGGGAGCGTCACCAAGTTATTCACAATTCCAAATACCAGTTTGTTCTTAACGGGAAGCAAAGATGGAGATGTTAAGCTTTGGGATGCCAAGAGAGCTACGTTGGTATATCACTGGCCAAAATTGCATGAAAGGCACACGTTTTTGCAACCAAGCTCTCGAGGTTTTGGTGGAGTAGTTCAGGCAAGTCTTTTGCTGTGCATTAATCATGCTAATGCACGTTCAACCTAAAAGTCTATATCTTTAAGTTAGACATGTTAAGAAATTCTGATATATAGGAAGCGCATATATCTATTTATCTAGCTGCATGTACTAAAGCATATCTCATTCACAATTTACAGGCTGCTGTCACAGACATAAAAGTTGTTTCAGAAGGTTTTCTTACATGTGGTGGAGATGGAACTGTAAAGCTGGTTCACCTCAAAGACCACCAATATTAGAAATGATGAAGCTGGTCAGGAGTTACATTCAAGCATGGCACCACTGCAGAAAGAATTGCATTTTGATAAACCGTACAAGTTTTAGTTCAAACAAAGTGAAAGATGCATCCCGTATTGGTCAATTCTTTCTGGTCTCTGGCGCATGTATAAACCAAGTGGACATTTCAGATGCCTACTGCTTGTATACAAAAAGATTGAAGTGAGACTCTTTGTTATACAGCACAAGAAACTCAGGTTGAAGCAAGGGAGAGATACATCTCATTGGTCCATTGTTTCATGGTCACCAGAAATTGCAGACCCAGTGGACATATCAGATTCCTACTGCTTGTATCCAATAAGGTTCAAGCTTGGAGGCCCCCGAACCCTGATATACCTATTTGGAATGGCAAAAAAGTTGTCTCTGGCTTGAAAGTTTTTTCCCGTACAATACGATAGAAGAAAGAATTGTGATTGCGTGCTTCTTCAGACTGTTACTTTGAGCTTGGAGAGAAATTTTATCAATCAACTTTGTTGGAACGCCGGGATGATTGAATGTCTGCGGTTAATGCCTCTACAGCTCTCCTATTTACTTGATGAGCAAAAGCACCAGGAAGATTATCCAAATTTCCTGTATAGGTTTCTTGTTCTCTTAGGCAATGTCAAATATTGGATTCTTCATAGCTTTTGTATATTAGAACTTTAAACCTGTATAGCGATTTTCTTCAAATATAAATGAATTTTGGATTTCTTTTTTGATTGCACAGTTCTAATTTATCCAGCTCTTCCATCCGAGTCTCAACTTACCTACTCGTTGCTTTCTATCTTGATTGTGTGCGTATGTTGAAAACTACGTAATCTTATCTGACACCTAAAATTATCTTGAACGTTAACACAAGATCAACATCAAGATGTTCATGTTTAGACAGCAAGATTGTTACTGTGGAAGTTTACTGCCCACAGAGAAAGGCCAAAGAGGAAGCATGTGGAAGGTCATGAACCATGGTCTGTGGCCTTGGTGTGGAAGCCATAGTCAGAAGCTGTGGGCAGGCTCATAAAAGTGAAGACAGCACATGCTAAACGCGTGGCATAGAAGCTGCTATAAATAGTGTCCCATAGCATGGCAGCCCCATCTGATCAAGGATGTCGACCATCTATTCTAAAAACCATATATCCGGTGATGTGACTGTGCCTCATTTACATAACTTTGGTGTAACATTAGATTTGTTTTAATACAAAATTTTACAGGAAAACACCAAAATGTTTAGATAAGATCAAGATTTGATATGTCTATCGAAACGCATTTTCTTATGCATACCCAAATCTCACATTGCAAATTGCAGAATGAAGCTCATTCATTCATGGAGTAGCACATAGATGCCAATTTTTGTGGTTTATCTACTTGTACAGGAGAACCCGAAGAACTGGGTCCGGGTCGGTCCAATTCGGACCTACCGTTTTCTCATTTGCCCCCAATCCTATCCTATTTCCCACGTGGACCCACTCACCGCCCTTCGATCCCCATCACTTCTCACGTGGCGCCAATCCAACCGCTTTGAGCAAAGCTGGATTTATAGTATTCGAAAATCCAAATGATGAAACATGGAGCCCAGTGGAAACGACACGACGTTCTCATGACACAAAACGGCGTCGCTTTGCTTCTTTAAATTGCTTTGCTCTAAATTCCAAGCCTTGCAGAGCAAGCGTGGCTTTTATAAGAGAGGAATGGTAACTGACAATCTAAAGCTTCCTCCTTTTTGCTGACATGGGTCTTTTTCTTCTTCCTTGGATTTGAGAACTGTAACGTTTTTGGGTCTGTGTTGAATTGAGCTCATCGGATCCAGCAAAGCACCCAATTCAGCATCACTTCAGGTCTGTTGAATTTTGTTGTTGGCGGTGTTCAAGTTTTGGTTTTGGATTGCTTTTTGGGTTATTGGTCAGGTTTGTGAATCTGGGTTTGTTTTAATATCAAGAATTTTTGTCAATTTGGGCTTCTGTTTAGTGTTGTTAATCTTATCTGATAGCTTTCATGTTAGTGTTAGCACCCAAAGGAACTAGCTTTCATTGATTATCAGTATGAGTTTATGAGGGTTTGGTTTTTGTTGTGGTTGGTTGCTTTTATTTTACATCTGTTTTGGTTTTTGATGTGATTTGTTGCTTAGTGTTGGCAGGTTTATAGAATTGTTGCTTGGTGGTGGCTTTAGAGGTTATTGAGGTCAATAAGATACCTTAAACATTTTGCATTTGGGTGTCTTGTGGAAAAAGTGTTTGATGAGTGACATTTGAAGGAAGGATGGGTTTCTTTAATTGTGTCTTATGGGTTTGTTATTTGACGACTTAAGTTTGTCAGAGTTACAAGTTAGTTTATCTCTCATTTGCTTAGTGCCAAATTTCTGTTTTAATTATCATTTCTGAGGCTCATACCTAATGGTCAAGGCCTCAAGCTTTGATCCTCAATTGAAAATAATGGTTCTCAGCAATCTTGAACTTGTCTGGCTTACTTTGAAGTCTTGCAATTTTATTGGCCTTGTGTTGTTGGATGAGAATGCTAGGTAAATGTCGTATTGGCTACTTGTGTAGATAAGTGTGGTGAGTGGGTACCTTAGTTCATTCAGAAATTGGGAATTTGCTTTGAAGTTGTTCAGTTTAGAATTCAATCCGACGCTTCCCTTGCTTGTAAGGAGATTTAGTGGTTTATATGAGGGTCGTTCTGAGAGATGAATACAGCCCCAATGGAAGCAGCCGGATTGACCATGGTTTTCCTGACTTTTTTTTTTTGGAAAGAAAAGCAAAATAACAATATTTTACACATATTCGGGCTTATTTAGAATTAAAATCTGAGAGCTATATAGTCCAGAAATAGATGAAATCCGTGACTCGTCAGGTTATAAAATATGTTGGTATTAGGAGAAACAGGGTCTGTGGAGAGGTCTAAGGAATGCCAAATTAGAGTGTTCTGTTTTCATTCCTAACTTGCATCTTGTTGATTTGAATTTCAGACACTGTTTTAGATTCTTCTGCATCATGTGTTGGTTATAACCCTTCGTAGTGGGGCTTTTTATTGAAACAGTATAATCCTTTCTGTAGGATTGAATAATTCAATTTCTTTCTTCTGTTTTCATTTTCCTTTTTGTTGACAATATCTGGGATATTCTCTTTTTTTTCAGAGAGTCACATGGCCACAATTGGAAGGTGATAAGGTGATGGCAGGAGCAGAAGCAAGGGCTGTGTGGCAGAGAACAGCTAATCGTTGTTTTGTCCAAGAAGATGCAAAAAGAGCTCCCAAATTAGCTTATTGCCAATCCTCATCTTCGACAACCAAGCAGGTGGATGCTGGGCCTGCAACTGCAACAGAGGGATTAGATCATCCTGGTTCTGCCTTCATGCCTATTAGTAGGAATCGTTCATATTCCAATCTACCTGCGGACACAAGATGGTGGTTGCAAATGCAACCTAATCATGGCTACCAAAAAGATTTAACCCCTGAACAGTTAAATGCATTGGAAGCTGATATGGAAACATTGAGAGCTGGATTTGTAAAACCAACATCCAAAAACAGTGAGATCGACCAACATAAAGGAGAGTTTACTGATGGTGATTGTGTGAAGACAGGTTATGAAGTCCAAAAGAAAGATGTGGACACCGCATATGGTCAGAACATGCAGGAACTTCAGTACAAGGACATGAGGGAAAGATATGAAAAGATGGGGATGGACACCATTTCTTATGAACCAGATCCTTGGATGGGAGGTGCGAGGACTGAACCTTGGTGGCGGACAAATGATAGAGATGAACTGGCCTCCTTGGTCACACAGAAGTCACTTGACCATATTGAGAACTGTGATCTTCCCCCACCTCAGAAACTGTATCATAAGAGACATCCATATGCTGCTCATGCTGGATTGTCTGACCATGATGGAATATTGGGGACATCTTTAGACAGGAAGGCTCAAGCCAACGGTCTTTCCAATATGACTACTTGTGCACAGGGATTTTCTGATACTGGGGTAACATTTGGAAAATGTGAAGAAGCAGCTGATGAAGAGCACTCTGACACATCATTGAGGTAGTTACTAGATTGATAACTTTCTTGAATTATCACATCTTATGATTCCTGTACACACATGTTTATGCATGGCATTGTACTTTCCTGCGCTATGGTCTTATCAAACTTGAGTTAATCAGTCTCTTTATAACGTCTTTGACATTTATATGTATCCTGAGTTAATTTTGTGGTGACTTGCAATCTCTAAGCATATATTACTATGTGCAGGGATCTGATAGATCTGCAAAAACTTACTGAGGGTGACCCTACCAAAGCTCAGCTAATGGAAGCACTGTGCCATTCTCAAACACGTGCAAGGAAAGCCGAGAAGGCAGCAAAGCAAGCTTATGCCGAGAAGGAGCATATTTTTAAGCTCTTCTTTAAACAAGCTTCTCAGCTCTTTGCCTATAAGCAGTGGTTTCAATTTCTGCAGCTGGAAACCCTTTATGTCCAGATCAAGAACAAGGACCAGGCAGGCTCCACTGTTCTCCCGGTGATCCTTCCTTGGATGTCAAGCAAAGGTCGAAAATCGTGCAAGAACTGGCGTAAGGTCCCCAAGGGTAAAAGAAGCAGGCGGGTCGACCACGAATACGACATTAACAAGTATGCCGTTGCTCTTGCACTGCGGTTCGGTCTTGTTAGTGCTGGCTTGCTCCTGGGATGGACTGTGGGGTGGATGTTACCTTCTTTCTAGGCTTTTTTAAGTAGTCCTGACCATTTTATGCGTCCTGTAATGATTGTTCAAAATGGAATGTGTTGGTAAGTTTCTTCCTTTGTGTATTCCATTAGATTCCCGTGTAAATTTCTGAGGTGCTTGTGCAAATTATGTGATTACTGGAGAGATTCTGTAAATTCTGCTTGAGGATCAACATGTGTAATTGAGTTTGATTGTATGAGTTTCATAATTTCACCGTGTCCGAACAGACCAGATAATTTGTTTAAGCATTCTATTTAATTAAACTCGCATTTATTTTAGATATCGTTTTACATCTACGTATAGTATATTTAGTGAACTAACTTCGAGCAACATATCAGCTCAGTACTGTCATAAATTACCAATGCATGGAATCCAACTACTTCTGTGTTGAATTATCCTACATGACGAATCAAAACAAATATAAGAATCCCTTTTTTTTGCTAAGCAAGGGGTCAATACTCTAGTCCCAAAGATAGAAACAAACTAAAAACTAGCTTAACTTGGCATATCATCAGGCCTAAGAGAGATTTTACTTTGCCCGAGTCACTCCATCAATCTCACCAAAATAGGCAGAAGAGACGTGAAATAGGAGGACTACAAAACTCATTGACACCCATAAAACTCAATGCAACCATGTTGCATTCTCTGTGTTTTAGGAAGAAGCTTTTTGAAATTCCTGATCAAACTTAGGCAGTAACAAATAAGCGAACCCAATAGGTTGAGTAGTAGTAACATCAGAATTCAACATCAAGAATCTTTATTATTTGAAAAAAAAAAAATATCAAATAATCAACTCTGAATGTCTCTCAGATTGTACCACCAGTAATGTAAGAAGAAAAATGTATACAATTCATATAAAGTACTATATGGGTCGGGTTTGGGTTGTAATTGGTTTGAATCCAAGCCCATCAAAGGCATAAAGTAGAGGGGATCAAATAGATCATATTGCAGTGGTCGCAGACAAAACACAACAACAAGAACAAACAGAGACAGAAACAGGAACAGAAGAGAGATGGGTGTGATGGAGAAGCTCAAGATGTTCGTCGTACAAGAGCCTGTTGTTGCTGCTTCTTGTCTCATCGCCGGCGTTGGTAATTCCTCCCTCTCTTTTCTCTCACTCTCTCTTGTTGACCACTTCAATTAAACCATATTTGATTTGGGGCATTTTTATATAGATTGAGTGTTTTGTTTATGAGCAAAGTCTACAGATTTTGAGGGATTTTTTATTATGGGATTGGACCCAGATAATGAATTTGCCTATGTGTTGTTTACTTTGAACGATCTAGTGATAAAGCTTTAATCTTTTAACCTTTTCAGCTCGTTGAAGCTACGTTGGTCTTGGTTCTGTGCCCCAAGTTCATCGCTTTTTGTTTATTTAGGCATTGTGAAATGTTGTAGTGACCATTTAGCCCCAAGAAGAAATCTTAAGGCCTTGGATTACATTTTGTGTTGGTGTTTGTTCGGTAGCTTCGGCCTAGGAGAGTGATGAGATGCTAATATGGCCTCAACATTGAGCTCTAGGTTCGGCAAACTCATTTGGTAATTGTACTGAACAATGCAGATGATGGGTACTTGGGAGTATAGAGTGATTAATACTGAGGAATTTGTAGTTGGGAAACTGAGATAAAGCCGATGGTTGCGTTGCGATATTTCTTTTTAGCCATCTTTGCACCAAGATAGGGGTTCCTTGAGAAAACAGGAAGGTGACATGATCTATTGAATGTAAATCCAAAGAGGCTGTGAACCTCTCACCATTTTTTTTTTCCTCATACACAACTCACTCTTTCTTTCTTACCCACAAACTCATTCTCTCTTTACACACCACTCATCTTGTTTCTATTTTTTAGCTCTATTGCCCTTCTCTCACAGACACAGCCTCAGACAAAGCTCCCATCTTTTTCTTTACCATTTAACTTACAAAAGAAAAAAGGACTTTTTTCTGGAGTATATAATTTGACAAACACTCTTCTTATTCAATCTTAGAGCTTCTGTGTTTCAAGATTTTTGGTTTTCTAACTGACTTTTGCTAGACAACTCGGGTTTTTCTTTTTAGGATGTTCCTATAGCTTTTTTTATTTGCACTTTCTTCGAAGGGTTCAGAGGCATTTGGCCATAAAATTCAACTCAAGTCTTGAATCTTCATATGAAACGGGAGACTAAGATGAAGCAACCAAGAAAAGACCAGGATACAAGTTCCACCAAAAGAATTCGTATCATATGTGATGATCCCAATGCCACTGATTGTTCGAGTGAAGATGATGCAGATTATAATGTTAAGAAAAATAGATCAGTGTGTAATAAGCACGTTGTTTCAGAGATTTTGGTTGGGGATGCCCAATGTGAATCATCTGCAAAGAATTCATTCAATTGCAATACCTATGGCCCCAAATTTGGTAATTATATGGATGTTGATGACAGTGAGAAAACTCAAAGATGTGGTACCGAATATAAGGGAGTTCGGCGTAGAAAATGGGGAAAGTATGTAGCCGAGATTCGAGATCCATTTCAAAAGACTAGATTATGGCTTGGCACTTTTACTACTGCAGAGGAGGCTAATATGGCTTATCAGACAAAGAAGGCCGAGTTTGATAACAGAAGGTTATTGCAAGAGACTAAGAGTAATCTTGAAAAGTTGCAAGTATCAAACAAGGCCAAGGGAGTGTGTGTGACCAAGCGTAATTGTATTGATGTTGATGACAGTGAGAAAACTAGAAGATGTTCTACCAAATATAAGGGAGTTCGGCGGCGTACAAAATGGAGAGCGTATGCAGCGAAGAGTCAGGATTTATCAGCTGATGCTGCTATTGAAACTGTTTCATTCAGTTGCAATACCTATGGCACCAAATTTGGTAATTGTATGGATGTTGATGAAAGTGAGAAAACTCGAAGATGTATTACCAAATGTAAGGGAGTTCGGCGTACAAAAGGGGGAAAGTATTCAGCGGAGATTCGAGATCCATTTCGAAATACTAGAGTATGGCTTGGCACTTTTACTACTGCAGAGGAGGCTTTTATGGCTTACGAGACAAAGAGGGTCAAGTTTGATAACAGAAGGTTATTGCAAAAGACCAAGAGTAATCTTAAAAAGTTGCAATTATCAAAAAAGGCCAAGGGAGACTGTGAGACCAAGTGTAATTATGAACACATTCTTTTATCAGAGGAGAGTCGGGATTTATCAGCTGATGCTGCTATTAAAACTGTTTCATATGAAGACACCAAAAGTGTGTCTTCTCATCCATCACTGTCATCTGTGCTCGATATTTCTAGAGCAGCACTAAATATTGGACTCAGAAAGTCAGATGAACAGTCCACTTTGGAGGTGTCTGGACGAGAAGCCCCTGTGCCACCAGATGTTCAAGAAGAACAATGCAACTTGAAGGTTTCTGAAAAGCCAACACTGCTACCAGCAGTACAGTTGAATATTGGGTTTGTGGATAATTACATGCTTGAGTGTTTGGATCGGTATTTTGTTGGTATGACTGACATAGTGGATTATCCAGCGTGCGATGATGTGAATGGGTGAGGTTATCAATCTTCCCTCTCTTGACTTGGACTGTTTGAGTGGTCAATGTTAACTATATCCGAACATGATTTTGCTTGGGTTCATATAAACCTTATTATAGTAACTGTAGATTTTGTAGTAAGAATTACTAGTAGTTGTAGATTTATACTCAGTACTTCAGACTTTAGTAAAGCAAGAAGCTTGGATGATGTTGGTCTTAATGTTAACTTTATCTACGAGAGAGTTCTTGGGTTTTCCTTGTGCATTTTGGGAGCCGTCCTATATTTCTGACTCTCAGATTGGTATATGTTAAAGAGTAACTAACTATATTTTGAACTTGTTTGTTTTGCTAATTTCTATAACAGAATGACATTGCTTACATGCTCAACATAGAAATATTCTGTAATAGACTAAAATTATGTTTTCCAATTCCCAAAAATGGACAGTTCTACACCAGTTATATTATACAGATGGGATCTATATCCCATTGCGTTATGACTTACGAGAGAGGGATCAATTTTGATATCCCCCATAGGTTCCTATGTCTTTGGTTTAGAGAAGTTTGTCCATATGGATTCTCTTCATCTGACTGTTATTGTTCATTAAATTTTCAGGACTCTTCCTTCCTGCTGTGGTGAGGCCAATGTTAGATTCCTTTGAAGCTTCTAAGCAAGTCCCTCAGCCAGCTTTAAGTGATGTGAGTAACAATGCATTTATATTTTATATATAATTCACCAAATTATGCAGATTGGAGTACTTGGATCTATTATGTGACTTGTTGTTTTTCCATTTTTCTTTCCTACCTTTGTTTATATGAATAGGATGAGTAAACCATTATGAGGGCATAAAAGACCTTATTTTCCTAATTAGTGATCCCTCCACTCCAATAAAATTTGGGAAAATGCCCATTTAGTACTAATTGTAACCCTTCATTGCCCATTTCAATGACAATCTTTTATATGAGCCCATTTGAATGAAAGTAAACTTTTTGTGCCCAAATGGCCAAATCTTTACTAAAGCCTTAACAAACTATATTATTTTAAGACTATTTTGCCCCCACCTCTTCAACATGAAAAGACTTGGCTGGAACCTCGGACTCCGGTCACCGGCCGCGGGACTCCTGTCACCGGAATTTCCCCAGTAACCAGTTACTAATACCCAGTAACCAGTTATTGACCAGTTGCTGAACCCTAATAATCATGTTACTAACCTCTAATAATCAGTTATTGACCCCCAATAATCAATTACTGACCCCTAATAATCGGTTACTGACCCCTAATAATCGTGTTACTAACCCTTAATAATCAGTTACTGACCCCCAATAATCAGTTATTGACCCCTAATAATCAATTACTAACCTCTAGTAATCAATTACCGGCCCCAGTAATTTGTTACTGATCCCTAGTAATTGAGTTACTGACCCTTAAGAATCGAGTTACTGACCACTACTAATCAAGTTACAAACCACAATAACCATTTAAAATAGATTACTGACTCCGAATCAAAAAAAAGAGAATAGGAAGAAGAGTACTTAACACTGATAGATCTAGTTTGAAAGCTACAAAGTGGAGTAAACCAATATTAGTGCCTGCAAATCAAATACAAGTTACAACATCGTTTCTATTACCACCGAATCATCATCATCATCAGATGAACTAATCTCTCTCACCACCAAATCATCATCATTTGTGAATCGTCTGGCATCATCAGACCGTCTCCGGAGGAGGAAGGAGCCATAGAAAAGGTGATCTCCATGTCAGTGGGCATCATTGGACCATCGGCGAGGCAGCACTGCTTATGCTTCAAAGGGACATCCAGATCTGGAAAATCTGATGAAGCCAGTGGCTCCACCACGGTGGTTCTAGAGATGACCGCTCCTCCATGTCAATCCTCTTCCCGATGGCGACCGAAGACGAATCTTCGACCTCGATGATCTGGTGGAGGAAGAGACCTGAAGAAAAAGCAGAAAGGGGGGGGGGGGGGGGGGAGAGAGAGAGAGAGGGTAATAGCGTCTTTTTCTCAAAAATCATTGGAATGGAGTTTCTTTTTGCTGTTTTTGACTAAATGGGCAGTTTCCCATACAAATTTTACCCAGCTGCTTCATGGAACCATGTTTTAAGGAGTATGGATTTTATAAAGCTATTATTTTTGATGCTATAGTTAGGTTTGTTGCCAACAGAAGTCTATGGATTGTTCACGTTTTAATAGGTTGACATGGTTCAGTTACTCACTAAGTTGAAAAGGATAGGAACGGAAAGATTTTTGGATATTCCCTACATGCTTCCATGTGTAAGATAGGTCAACATGGTATCGTTATGTACTCTTCAACAGCCGTTAGTATTTTTGTTAAAACTGATAGGGGCTATTGGATTTTCTCAACTTGCTCTCTCCCTCAAAATCGGTCTACATGATTCAATCTGGTGAATCACTTCTTGTCCTCATATAGAGGACTAAGTGTGTGGGATTTTCTGAAATTTAGACAAGCTACATCAGGAGAAAATTTGTTTTGAAATCAAGTAGGTTTTCTAGTCTCGAGTATTTCAGAACTTCCCAAACAACAAATATTTCAAATGAAGAGGAATATTTCTTTTTATAGACTGTAAATACAGATTTCATTTGATAATGTTTGGGAAGTGGAGTGTAAATACAGATTTCATTTAGTGGCTCACAGCATTCAACATTAACTTGATAATATTTCGCATTCTTTGCTATATTTTGATACCTGGGCATGTTTTGCAGGTGGTTGCAGGTATGACGGGTAAAAAATAGAGGCGATATGATTCATCAATCCGAGTGACAATTAATGAAACGCGTTTCCCATTTTCATGAGCAATGTAATAAGCTTGACAATCTTGGAGAGGCACCTTGAATCATCCTCTATTTTTTTTGTAGGCATATGAATGGTTTTTATTACCATGTTAATTCATGGTGATCTTTATCTTGACCCTACTTAATGAATTCAGTTGTTGATTTGAACGGCTTATATGTTTTGCCTAATATTTCTGCCTCGATTAGTGTTTGCTACATCTCTTTTTGCTTCTCACATAATGCTCGACATTAGTTCTAGCCACTTGACATGCTCCTCACTGGGATTGAGCTCCATTCTAGTAACGGCCCCAATCCAATTAACATAGTAAGCAGCAATTGCAATGTGGACACTTTTGCTTCTCATTTCTAGCTGATTAACTGATTTCTGGTTAGATCACTCCGATCAACGACAAAAACAATCAGTTCGGCCTGGATATGCAATAGAGTATCTCTTTGTTTTGCCAGCGATCTGAGACTGTTATCCCAACCAGGAACGCTACCAGTTATAAGTTGTGAAATGTGAAGAAAGCAAGACTACTAACTTTCCATACATTTTCATTTCAATCCAACTAACTTTCATTTCAAATGTCCCCATATGGGGACTAACTGATTACAAAGTCCACCCACATTCAGGACCCGATCCGGCTTTGTTTTCGTTTCACAAAATAATATTACAGCACTACAGCAGTTGATAGGTAATAAATTTGGACACATACTATGGTGTCCGGAGATGAGTCTAAATCGCAAACCCATCTTGCTTTGATTTCCTACTCTTCCATGGAACCACCTGCTTCAGACCTTGGTAGATAGTTGCCTGTAAAAATTGCATCTCCTATAAATAACTATCCTAGTATTAAAGCCCTAAATAAATGAAAGTACGTTTACATCTCCTATAAATAACTATCCTAGTACTAAAGCTCTAAATACACAAAATTACAACCAACTGGATTTCATACCTTCATCAAATTCATAATTGTAGTGAAAGTACAAGCTAAAGGCAACAGGAAAGAACTCAAAAATTATGAGAAATAGAGATGTACCCAGAAATGAGGCCTTGAATGAGAGAGACTGGAAAAGCTCCTAGCCCTTCTATGCCTTGTGTTCTTCACCTTGAAGCTGCTACTCTCTCCAACACTACCACCACCACAATCACTCTCTCCATCCACAGATGATGGAAACACATAATTAGCCCCACCATTCTCTCTTTTACCCTTCAAGACCCTCCTCCCCCATGAATCAAACCACCCTCTTTCCTTAACCCCATTCTTGCTCAACACCAAAGCACCAAGCCTCCCTGATCTCTCATGATCCGGGCTAAAAGACCCATAACAGTCCCTCCCCACAATCCTAAAAGAAGAGGATTGAAACCTTGACCTGCTCACATAAGGACCCTCCAACACTGTTGTGGGTGAGAGCAGTTTGGTCTCAAGCAAAAGCCTTGGAGGGAGTTCCAAGCACTTTGGGGATAAGTCAACTGGGTTTGGTATGGTTGCAAGGTCTGTGCAAGGCCTTGGCTTTCCTGGCTCTTCTTCCCATGTGAATGGAACTGAAACTGAACTGTAGAAGGGTGGGGTTAGATACCCAGAAGGCTCATTTGACTGAATGGGTGAGATAGAGAACAAGGGTAGCTGTGGTGACTCTGGCTCTGCCTCAGATCCCATGCCTCTCTAAGTCTCTATCTGGCTTATCTTTCGTGAGTTGAAGCATAAAGGAGTTGAAGATGGAGTGAACAAGAGGAACAGAGAACAATGTGGAAGAGAAAAGGAAAGTGAACACAAAAAAAGGGCAGCTGTTTTAGTCATATGACTCATATCTAGTTAGGGCATCTCCAACAATGGGTTCAAAACCCATACCCAAAACCTATACCCAATTTTTGGCATCTCCAACAACAAAAACTCATACCCAAATATGGGTTTGGACTTCAGAGGCGACCCAATTCGGGGAGGAATTGGAGAACCCGTTCTATTACTGTTTGTGGGCCCCAGCTGCTGCGCCAGCCACGTGATGCTGCCCAGCATCACCGACGAAGACGCGCGAGAGAGAAAGCGCTGTGACAGACGCGCGGATGGCGACAAAAGCATGTCGGTGGCATGCAGGCACGCGCGCCTACGCGGCTCGGCCAGAGAAAATGCTACGCGGGCCCGGCCCACATGCGGCTGCTCAACGGTAACAACTCCAACGGTCCAGATTCGTTGGCTTTTTCCAATCAACGGTCCAGATCAAATCAAGGGAAAAAAAACTCGTTAGGTATGAGTTTGGGTATATTATAAAATGATTAAAATTTGGGTATGGGTATGAGTTTTTAGTAATGGTTGGAGATGAAATATGGGTTTGAATAATAATAGGTTTGGGTGAGTCAAAAAATGAGTTTGGGTATGGGTATGGGTATGGGATGTATTGTTGGAGATGCCCTTATTAGTGGAGTGCAGTAAATTTCTAAAATCTAGTGCACCAACTCTTGGGGTAGTAAAAAGATGTGTTGCTTTTATCCCATCTCCCCTCTTATTGGGGCAAACAAGAAATTGACTTGACTGTGCTGCCCAACCAACAAGATGAGGATTTGTCACAGAAGGCATAGTGTGCTTAGATATTTTTACCAATTGTCAAGATCAAAGGGTAGCTATCTGGTTATTATCATGGACATGGACATGGACATGGACATGGACATGGACATGGACATGGACATACCAGATTATTATAGCAACAGGCAAAGCATAGGATGCCAACCTGTTCTGGATAATAAAGACCCTTTTCAGCACTGAACATGTCTTGGACTTTAGCTCCTCTATCAAGTCCCTTCCACCATAAAGGCACCAACAGTTTCCACCCAAAACCAGACACTCCCATTCTCTCAAGGCAACTGCACATACCAGCTGGATTTTGAAGATCTGAAAATGATAACCTTCCTCTTCATTGGCATTAGATCTTACTAAGGATCATAGAAAAGGATAACCTTCTTCTTCATTGTGGAGAAAATTGGGATTTGGATTAATTACAAAATATCACCCGAACAATAATGTTATTTTTCATTTTTATATATAACTATCAAAAATTTGCATTTGCGTACCCGAATTTTCATTCCGTTAGCGTTTTGATAACCTGACCACTAATACCGTTAAATTTTAAGGGCATTTTTGATATTTTAATAAATATATCATTTTTTACATTTACTTTAACAAAATAATTTATTTTTTAAGGTTATTAAATACAAATAAAACAATTTACTTCAGCAAAAATATTCAAAAAAAAAAACTCTAAAATTAAATATTTATGTTTGCAACAATAGTGATAAAAGTTAGTAGAACTATTTAGTAGTACTCTTGTATGCATATATATTTTTAGAGTTACAGATTAAGCAAAACAAAATAAAATAAAATAAAATAAATTATATTGAGAAAATATCGAATATCAATAAAAATTTTATATAAATTGATGAAGTATAAACTGTAAATAATGAGATAGCAAGAGAATCATCATCTTATTCATTGATAGAAGTCTTTTATATATAGAATTACAATGTACCAATATGGTAATGATAAGGAATACATAGTTTTATTCTAACTACAAATCCTAATTAGGGGTGGAATTTTGAAACCAAAAACCGAAAAAAACCGAGCCGAAAACCAAACCGAATTAAGAAAAACCGAACCAAACCAAATTAGTTTGGTTTGGTTTTTGGTTTCAGCCCATGAAAAACCGAACCAAACCGAAAAACCGAATCTCTCTAAAACGACGTTGTTTTTTGTCTTTATTTTCGTATTAAATATTTGATTTAAATAATATGATTTTAGGTTTTATGTTTTATATAATTATATGTTTGTCTTTTCTAATATTTTGCTTTTTATTTTCGTTTTATGTACATATAGAAATATTTTAGGTGTCGTGTATGTGAAGTATAGAGAGTGATATGTTACCTCTAAAATCGAACACCTTATTCTTGCGAGCTTTAGATGATAGACTCTAATATTTAATTTATTTTTCTCTTCTTTATTCAAATTTATGATTTTAAACTCTAAAATTCAGAATTTATTTGGATGGATTTTAAACTATGGAGTATATATTTTCTGTTTAAGATGAACTTAGAAGTTTTAAAATTATGGTTTCATGGTGTGCTAGTGTGGTCAATTCCCAATACTTTCGAAATTATTGAGTATTAAATTTTCAATGTATCTATTTGGTTTATAAATTGTTGGTTTGTTGAAGAATCATTGTTAAATTTTTTATTGATATATTATATGTGCTTATAAAAACAAGTAATGGAAGAAAAAAAAAGACCTAAAATACGATAATTTTTTACTAAGCCAAAAACATACAAATTTAAAAAAAAATATTTTAAAAAAAGAAGAAGAAAAACCAAAACCGAACCTAACCACGGTTTGGTTTGGTTTCGGATTTAAGGTCTCAAAAAATGACAAACCGAACCGAACCGAACTGAATTTTTTATTCGGTTTGGTTTCTGATTTTAGGTGAAAACCGAACCGAACAAAACCGAACGCATCCCTAATCCTGATGGCATAAGGTCAAGACACACATATGGAATATCCTAGAACACTCCCCCTTGTGCCGCGCGCCGGTATGCCGGTGGTGCTGATATGTTGTCTCGTTAAAAACCTCGTCAAGTAATAAAAACCTTGTGGGAGAAAAACTAAATTTTGATCGTAGGAGAAAAAGAGTACGACGCACAATTCACATTTGATATTAACATATATGCATGTGCTAGACTCCCAGTGAAGTTCGCACCTCCTCCTGAATTATAGGGCTCTTCTTGATTCTTACTAATCACAGAAATTTCAATAACTTAGCATGTCAATGCTCTTTAACATATCTTCAAATGTGGCATTGAGCAATAATTAACTAGATCATGCCGTATTATCCTCAAACATGATCTTTTACACTTAGATCTTGAGGAGAAGGCCGCTAGTGAACTCAAAACATAAGTTCGTGCAGAAAATCATATTTTCGCTCAGCATGACCTTCAATTAGTAGAACAGCCATAACTTCCTCTAGGAAATACATATGAACGAACCGTAAACTGTTTTGAAAAATAGACTCATTTAGCTTTCCAACTGCATATTATACACATTCTGGTTCGTCATGAGCTATTCACAAAGTCCGGTTGAAGTTGATTGTTTTGCCGTTAGGGCCGGCTACACCTCCCCCTCTTTTCTAGACATCGGCACGGCGTTTTCTGTCGTTGCCGTGATTCATATTGTTGTTTCCACATTAGAGGACAATCTCAAATATGTTTATCGCATTAGCGTATATACAATTCTCGTTTGCAATTGTATGATTAGAATCAAGTCTCGTTGGTAATTCCAAGAGAGTAAACTAAATTATAAACCAACTTGAATGACCTAGAGAACTTGATAATAATCGAATCCGCTAAAGATTATGGATCATGATGCCACGGAATTTCATCGACGATCTGTAGTCAAATAAGGTAGTAAGCAATCCACTTGACTGAATAACTCAACTTATAAACGTTTCAAGAAACACTCCATGAGTGCATTCAACAGTACATTATGGTCATTACTTTTTGCACAGATTGTCATGGAAGGCTTTTGTCAATGTAGCGCGCCAAAGACTTTAAGCGCGTGAGATGTAAAATCTTGGCATTTAGGCTTGTTAGCCTGGGGGTCAAAACATGTGGTGTAATCCATTCCAATAAAGGGTTCCACAGATACCCAGCGATGATTCGTTTTAGGCATCGAGTACGTCAAAACTTAAATGAGCAGAATGTTACATCACTCTCGCATATAAAAACAAGTTGTTATGAGACTCGATAGAGGTCACAAACGATGTTTTTAATGGTTTTTCTTTCGGATTGATCACACACAATCCAGAAAAGCCGCGAATTGATCAAACACAATTCGGAAAAAAAAGTCCTCGGATTGATCAAACACAATCCGGAGAAAGGTCGGGGTTGATCATACATAATCCTGACAAGGAAACAAGAGTGATCAAACACACTCTTGAGCTGCGAATAAAATTATGAGATTTTTACCTGCACGCACAAAATCTCAAGCATAGAATGGAGATGAAGAAGGGAGGAAAACACTTTATCCTCCCCGAGTTATTGAACTTAGGAAAATTTAGGGTTTCAAAACATACCTTTCAAAACTTCAAACGCTTGAAGAAGTCGAAAATTGTAGTCAGAGAAAACCAAGAATCGTCGACGGGCGACGGCCAAGGGATTGGCAACCGGTGATGTCAAACGGCGGCCGGGAAAACAGGCGGCGGCGGCGGTTGGACATAGGGTCGAAAAACGTTTTTTTAGGGTTTCAGAAAACAAATGGTAGGCTTTTAGCTCTAGAGTTATAATAAAATGCATAATAACGTGATGAAGTATAAACTGTAATGAATGAGATAACAAGAGAATCATCATCTTATTAATTGATATAAGTCATTTATATAAGGAATTACAATGTACCAATATGGTAATGATAAGGAATACATAGTTTTATTCTAACTACATATCATGATGGCATAAGGTTAAGGCACACATATAGAATATCCTAGAACATAAACATGTTTAATCTATTTTTGGTTAAATATACCATGTTTATATAAAATATGATAAAATTTTCGTCGATATTCGATATTTTCTCGATATAATTTATTTTAATTATATATTTTAATTTATTTTATTTTGTTTTGCTTAACATGTAACTCCAAAAATATATATACATACAAGAGTTCAACTAACTTTTATTACTAATTGTTGCAAAAATAAATATTTAATTTTGGATTTTTTTGTTTTTGAATATTTTTACTAAAGTAAATTGTTCTATTTGTATTTGATGATAACCTCAAAAAATAAATTATTTTGTTAAAATAAATGTAAAAAATGATATATTTATTGAAATGATGCAAATACCCTTAAAATTTAACGGTGTTATTAGTCAGGATATCAAGGTATGAAAATGAAAATAATAGCATAGTTCGGGTGGTGTTTTGTAATTAATCTTTACTATTTTAAGCACCAAAAATATAGTAACAGTTATAACCTGAAGATTATGGGAACAGTTGGATCAACTCTGGTGAAAGCAAAGTCAATCAAACTACATCACACAATCTAGTTGATGTTGTGGAGTATACTATTAGGTTAGTAATGACAGAGAGCTGAAGCCACACACAATCACTATATGAGAAAATGACAATTAGGGTTGTGATACGAGTGTTCAACACAGCTTTGCTACTAAAGTCAAGGGAAAAATAAAGAGAAAATGATCTAGTCATTTTCATAATTAATCAAAGAAAGAAATTTGTTAAAAGCAGATTTGCTATGACATCAAAGATCCAAACCCTTTTGTATCTGTTTGGACTGAGGCCTAAATGGTTTACCTCAAAGCTTGGTTTTCCTTTTCCTCAGTGTACTATCTTTGACATGTTTCAAATGAAGAACAAACCAAAAGTACTTCCTTGATTATTTAGTTAATTTGGTGGAGTGGAGGAAACTGAAATGATAAATATATAATCTATGATGAGGCAGAAGTCAGATCAACGTAATCGATGTTGATATAAATAGTTAAACACTTGCTGAAGCCATAATCATTTGCCAAATTTTAATAGGTAGGTTTAGAGATGTGAATGATTAAAGCTTAATCATGGCATCCCCCTCTAAACCGAAAAGAAGAAAGCAACAGAAACCAGAAACAAGAATGTTTGCAGGGGAAGTCGGTGATGGTAATTAACAAATCATGCTTCAGTGCTTATCAAACGCCAATGAAAATAGAATTCTTCTTTCTGTAGCCTTTAGGCTTGCTAAGAGCATTTCCATCTTCGTCGGCAAAGCGCCATTGTCAACCAGGTAATCACCAGCAAAATAGTTGTCCACATATAAAATGGTTACAAACCAAGATACGGCGTTGCTCATCAAAGTGATTGTGGGGTGAGGGTTTATACTCGACACCACGCTATGGTGAGCGTCTTAGTTTGTGGGATGACTCTGAATCATTCTAATACAAGTTGTGGTTCGCTACCCACCCATAAAGTATGGGGGGCTCTCTGACCCGAGGGTTTAGGGGCGTGCTTAGTGCAACTTCATTGAAATGAACAAACCAAGATAACCGCACTTCATCGAGCAAACACTCATTCATCCTCCAATCACTTTGATTCCCCGCTTGGTTACAAGTGTTCGCTACAAGACTCGGCAATAGGAAAGACTGATGTAATTCCTTATAAATATTCATTCATCTAATTTATTCTCGATGTGAGATTCTGATAACCTATTAACAATTTTACAAAAACACTCTAGTTTTGTTCGACATTATTTTAGCAAATCCCTTTGTTCCGTTGAGAAAGCTAGAGTCATCTTGGTTCGTCTTCTCGAAACATCAATACTTAGATAACAATATCTCTCGATTTGCATTGTGGTGCAGCATGTTTCAAAAATGTCAGTACGGTACTTTATATTTCAAACACGACATAATATATGTAACTGGCTCTGTTACAACCGACATTTTTAAAGGATATTATTGTCCTTTTTCAGCTCAACATCCCTCTTGCCGAAATTCAGAGCGCTTCTCTCTTTCTTCGGCAGCATGCAAGATTTCGTTTCGTGATCGACTAGATAATTATCTATCTATTTGACTAACTCCAAAATTATCTAAAATATAAAATAAAAAGTGATTGTGGGACGAGGGCTTAAACTCGACAGCACGTTGAAGTGTTGTTCATCCAAGTTCGTGGGATGACCCCTAATCAAACTCTTCATTGTTGTGGTTCGCTACCCACCTTTATCGTTTGGGGACCCTCTGACCCGAGGGAGTAGGAACGTGCCTAGTGCGACTTCACCGAAATGAACAAATCAAAATAACTACAACTCATCGAGAAAAGACTCACTCACCCTCTAATCACTTTAATGCCCCGTTTGGTTACAAATCTTCGCTACAAAACTCGGCAATATGAAAGATTAATGTAATTCCTTATAAATATTCGTTCATCCAACTTATTCTCGATGTGGGATTCTAATTGCCAAATTTCCAAAATTTCACAAACACTCCAGTTTCTTTCAAAATTGTTTTAGTTCATTATCCGACAACCTTCCAATAGTATGATTAAGAGCATGATCCCTGCCTCAACTGTTCGATCTATACGATCCTAGAAATCGTTATGTATGCATCCAAAGTGATCATCTGGGTTGGCTTCATACATTTAAAACTCCAGAAGCCATTTGCCTCGCTGCTTAAACAATCCATCCCTCATCCGCACAATCTTTTCCTACTCCATTTTCCCTTCCATCCTGCCTATTGCCTACATCATAGGCTCTCTTTTATATTTCATGACCCAGCTGCTCTCCTCTTCCATGGTAAAATGGTTTTAAACTCATAAACTGTGCAAAGCATTTAATCCATCTTGAGAGTTTAGTTACTATAAAACCAAGATACTGTCTTGCTCATCAATCAATAAGTTGGCACCTTAACGATAGTAAATGTTAGGATTTTGTATTGTAAGTTTCGTACTCCAAAACCTTTTGGGACAAAACGGGATGGAGCTGGCGACTCAACAGTAATTTTAGCAACTTCCTACACAAAGTATTACGTCCCTCATGCAGGCTACTCGATCTCAACCTTATACACAATCATCTTCCTATAATGATCGATCAATAGCTTCTTCTCTCATCCAAAAACTGGTCTCCGGCCACCAATCGGCGGCCAGAGTGGCGGGGATCGGAGCATCCATATCTATTCCTAATTGCTTTGATCATCTTTATCCTTCATGTTGTCGTCGGAATCGACCCCATTGTTCACATTGTTGGATTGTGTTCTTCCATACGTTGATGCAGCCGATCGGGGTTAAATGCACAATAGTCTTGAGTAGGGCAGGAAGAGAATCATTAACCTATATGAAACAAGAAATTAATAGAATGTGGAAGATGTATATAAAAGCAAAGAAAGTGAATGACAGAACGAGGGTTAAGAATCAAGAATCAAGAATCAAAACGATGCAACGTACAAGAGGGGTTTGCGGCATTGAGGTGATATATTTAAAACCCCACACATGTGCTCGACAGCACGCTGAAGAGATGACCATCTCAGTTTGTGGGATGACTACCCGAGGGTTAGGGGCGTGCCTAGTACGACTTCACCGAAGTGAACAAACCAAGATAACCACACCTCATCGAATAAAGAATTACTCACCCTCCAATTAATTTAATGTCTTGCTTGGTTACAAGTCTCCGCTACAAGACTCGGCAATAAAAAAGAATGATGTAATTCCTTATAAATATTCATTTTGTCAAATTTATTCTCGACGTGGGATCCTTATTATCAATACTCCACAAACACTCAAGTTTATTCAAAATTGTTTTAATCGGACAACCTTCCAATAGTACAGTTAAGAGCATGTTCCCTGGCTAACCCCCAATCGATCGATCTATACGATCCTAGAAATCGTTATGTATACATATTCGATCTACAGCCAAAAGAGATCATCTGGTTGGCTTCTCTGAACTATCATTCAAAACGCTAGAAGCCATTTGCCTCGCTGCTTAAACAATCCATCGAACCCTCACATCCTGTAACACTCTGATAGTCTGATTCCATGTTTATTCGTTCACCAGTTGTGGAACAATGAGAAAGAACAAAACTGTTTCAACAGCCCGGGAAAAAAAAATATAGTAAAGTGCCTTTCACACATTCTTTTCCTACTCCAATCCAGCCTACATCAAAGGCTCTTGTATTTTCATGACCAGTTGCTCTCCTATATTCCCAACTAGAATATATGGTATCAATGATATTAAAATTAAGCAATTGATATCTGTATACTAATTTACCATTGGTTTCCCTTTCAACAAGCTTTGGATGGGAACAATATAGTTAGTTTTCTAAACTACCTAACCTGGTTTTGTTCCTCCATGTTTTCTGCAAAATAGACACCATGTCATTATCATCTAATATTTGAAGTTTCTTCTTCCCACAAAGCAATTGATAATATGTAATTCCTTGTCCAAACCATGGAGGTCCAAAAATCTAAGCACAGTGTATTTTGATGAAACTAAACATAATACAGCAGTACTTAGTAATTTTATGTGACTGGGCAATAAATGTGTTCTATTCTGCTTCTTATCTGCTGTTTTCCAGGACTAGAACTTTTTTCTTTAGTTGTAACTAATCTTAAATACTTCGGTCTTGTTATTAATCCTTTCCTTCTCATGCATTGCTTTGGAAAGGGAGTTTGAGAAGAAAAAGTTAGCACAACATTAGGGAAAAATCAGTGAGGCACACCCCTGGGAAAGACCACCTTGTCTTCCAGCTGGTTCGGTATGATATATGGGATGATCGAGCCTCTTCCATCATTCTTCATATCTTTGTCAACAAGATAAGCTTGTTCTTAATTTCTACTTTTCGTTTTCTTGATTTCAGTTTTTTACCCGAGGGTTATGGGCATTTGGTGTGACTTCACCAAAAACCAAAACAAAAAGTGATCGTAGGGTGAGGGCTTATACTCAACAGCTCGTTGAAGTTATGATTATCATCTTAATTCGTGGGAAGACTCTCAAGCAATCTCTTAATTGTGGCTCGATATCCACCCTTGTCATCCCAATCATCAAACTCTTCTTTGTTGTGGTTCGCTACCCATCTCAATCATCAAACTCTTCTTTGTTGTGGTTCGCTACCCACCCATATCGGGTGGGGGCCCTCTGACCCGAGGGTTTAGGGGCGCGCCTAGTGCGACTTCACCGAAGTAAACAAACCAAGACAACCGCACCTCATCAAGTAAAGACTCACTCGCCCTCCAATCACTTTAATGCCCCGCTTAGTTACAAGTTTCCGATACAAGACTCGGCAATTGAAAAGACTGATGTATTTCCTTACAAATATTCATTCATCCAATTTTTTCTCCACGTGGGATTCATATAACTAAATTACCAATATTTCACAAAACACTCCGGCTTTATTCATAGATGTTTTCGTTCATTATCGGAGTATCTTCCGAATAGTAAAATTAAGAGTGATCATTGGCATCTACTAACCTACACTTTTCGATCTATTTGATTCCAAACATTGTTGTGTATTCATTTTCGTCCGGGTTTTTGTCTTCTCTAAACCTTCATACATTTATGACACTGGTGTAGTATGATGGGATAAGCATCTTTCTCCTTCTCTATTAATTTCAGCCAAAAGGAAATACAAAATAACAACTGCACCCTTGTGTATATATAACTTTTTTCCCAAAACATTTAGTCAGTAAAAAGATTTTTAATGCAGAACACATGGTTTGCCAAACATGGTGATGATTTTATATGGTTCCCTCCTTTTTCTGTATTTTCAGATTGAATCCCTTCGTTTGGCTTCCCCAAGTTCCAGTATCATACTGCATACTGCATTGGGAAGATTATTGGAGTCTACTTTTCCATTTCATTTAAACAATTGAAAGAGTAGGTGACTGATATTCTAAATGGGAGACAATAATTATGCTCCCAAATCTTCCATGTCATTGTCACAAGGATTTCAGACCTTTTGTGCACTTCTTTTCCACCCTTTTTCCATTGGACTTCTTTTAGAACAAGTGATGATCTTCATGAAAACAACACTTGCCTCCACAATTCAGACACCTCAGAAAGGAAAAGATGCCAATTGTTCCCTCAACCTCTCTGTACCTAATTCAGTTCTTGATCAACCAGCATTCGTACCTGCTTCTCATGCTTCTTTTTTTTTCCTTTATTTGTTTTTCATCACTTTTTTTTTCCTAGAAGTCTTAACTGTCTCTTAATCTAAGCTTAAAACAAACTGTAAAACAAAAGGCATGACACAGCTTTCGACCCAACGAAGCAACAAAGGACTAAACACCAAACTCCAAACATATATGGATCTTTACAGGCCTACTACTGATGTTAACCACAACCACACACTTGACAGGTTTACTAAAACTGATTAACTGGTTGCCCAGCTTCTGGCATGAAATCATCAACACATATCATGCTCCAAAAGAATGAGCAACCCGACTACAAACTAGCTTAAATGAAAACCACAATGAAAAAGGAAATGCATTTAGTTAACATTCTCCTCACACAGTAATGCCGAAGTTTTTAGCTTGCCTTGTCTTAGCATCTGTACGTGATCACTTGAAAAGATGAATATCTTCTTCACAGTCCGGCAAAAGTCCCTGCAGGGCGAAAGAAGTTAATACTTTCAGTCATTTTGAAAATGTATAGTAGATCAAATCTAAGGGACTTACTGCCATTGATAATCGCCAAGAAGCATCATGTCATTCTCATCATCAGTAAAAACAACTGCCCATTTGTTTGCTGGGCGAAGCTCTCCTTTGATCTCAAACATTTTCTCTAGTTCGTCAATTAAATCATCATACCCCTTTAATGCAGTCAAGTCCACAGCACGACCAACAGCAACCCCTTCCATATGCACCTTCTCAATAGAAAATTAAAGCTCATCAGATACAACTTTAAAGTAGTGGACTAATTCATACAGAACTAGCAGTCTCTGCACTTTACCTTAGTACGAGATCTCATTGAAACAGTGGATCCCTGCTTGCTTTGTGTCTCAATTGGTGGTACCTCTGATGTAAGTTGCATCTGTTCTTTTGAGATTTTTGAAATATTGGGGTCCTGATCAAGTTCTGATGCAGTGGCCAGAATCAGTCCTTTGGCACCAGAGCAAACTGTTGTAAACATTGGCTCTTTCTCCCGAAGATTGGCAGTAATTGCCTTTGGCACATCATAACCAAACAACCGAAAACCTGAAGACTCGAACTTTTTCCCTGTTTCCAGCTGGTCATGTACCGGGCGATTGCTTGGTTTCGAAGATGGGGAGGAGAAGCTAGGGAGCATGGACCCCATAGTAGCATTCTTGTTGCCTTCTTGTGAGTCTGCAAACAGGCTTAAAGAAACATTCACATTTGGAGGAGAAGGCCAGATACCCTCTGCACAGATCCTTGAGCTAGAGTAGCCGCTGCCATTGCTGTCTTTCTGCCTTGGGGGCCAGACAACCTGGCTACCACAGCTTTGGACTTCAGCAACACAGCCTAATTGAGTTGGCTCAGCAGACTGGTTTGACCCTTGATACCAGAAAGGTGAAGCAGTTGAATTGGTGGTAATTTCTACATTCAAATTGGTGTATATAAAGTCAAGACACTAGCACCACCAACAGATCTATCATTTTTAAATTGAGAACTCAATGCAAGCTTTACATACCTGATGAAGCAATTTCAACTGTTTTAGGCCTTTTGCTCTTTAGTACTGGTTGAGCAAGATTTAACGGAACAGAAGCTACAAATGGCTCTATTTCCCAAGGAGAAACCCTATCCGGCCTTGGTACTGTGGCATGTTCATCCCATTGAACCTGCAAGTATGAAAAGTGAGCACATACAGATAACAGACAATATACTAATTAGCATTCCGATGAACTCAATAACATATCTTAACCTTCAGAGATCGCCATTTAGATTCTACCCAGTGAGGAGATAAATCCCCAACCCCTACTATAGTGCCAGTGAATCTGTCCAATTAAATTACGCAACAAATTTCAATCAGGTTGACTATATTGAAAGGAAAAATAAAACATTATTAAACACCAGAACTTATTCCACAAACCTTCTTTCCGGTGAGTCTTCCCCCTCAAATCGCATTTTAAAGCGCATGCCAACAGAAAACTTATTGTTGATGGCTTCAAGATATTTGTTTAAGCCAACAATAAATTGGCTCGTCCTGATAAAAAAATCATATTGTAAAAACAAATAATATCAAGTTAATAGACGATTCAAATTAGAGACAAAATGGAGGCATCTCTCAACCTGGGCTTGTAATAGACAACAAATAGAGTTGAGGTCATGACGGCATGAGAAGCAGTTGCAAGCACTCCTAGATGCATGCTCTGGCTAGATATCACTGATGAAGGCATGGGAGTCTGTTGACGAGCAAGACGCCGAACCCCAACCCCTAGTTCCCCATTACCACCCCTACAAACAGGAATTTGTTAATAAAACCTAGTCAATAACATGACACACACCTCGGAGGTAGCAACCGATGTAATCATAACTCTAAAACACTGTAAACAACTCAGCATATACCTCAAGAACACAAATGCATCACCAGCAACCAATCTTTTGGATGTAACAAATGTACTCCATCCTGTGGTAAGTAAATGCCTCCGTGGTTGACCTTCAAAATTAAAGTGACACGTAAGAAATCAAAGACAGACATGAGAGTTCCTAGATTGAACTTGCCTAATAATACTGGTTTTGCTTCTGATTAATACTCAACTAGTAGCATATAACCAATATCCACATTCAATCGCAAAGAAAGCTTTTACGCCACAAGGTATACCTCTGAAGATATGTTTAAATTTCCACTCATAGCCATGAAGATCTTTGGCAGCCAATTCCTGAGTTGGAGTTGCCTGGTTCATATCCTAATGAAATGAAAACCAGTGAGATAGAGAAAAAGTAAAAAGAAAAGGACCACTAGCATGCCAAAAACAAAAATGAGAGGAAATACCAAAGGAGGTAAGCAATCATTAGCATGCTTTCTAAGAACTGAGAACCCTCCATGGGTGCTTGTATCAGAAGCTGTCAAAATCTTGCAAAAGGAATAAGTAGCCGGTGTTGGAGGCTCCGGTACACATGGATCAGGACTTGTAGGTTCACTTTGCTGTAAATACCAGCCAAGAGAAGAACGAGGGAAGAAAAGAAAGAACCTATAACATTAGTTTTCTGGAACCAAAGCATTACAAAGTTTTGGTCACAAATTATTTATGTGCTTTTGTTCCTTTTCCTTAGCAACCACAGAAAAAATATAAACAATAAATAAGACAAGAAAATATGTTACTTACATCTGGTTCTGGGAGCAAAGTGATCTGAGCATAAACTTCATCGGTGTCTCGTTCTGCCTGAAAATCAAATTTTAATAAAAACCAATTTGCCAGCAGACAGAGTACACAAAGTTGTAAAGCACAAAGCTTTAGATAGAAACTACGATCTGAAACACAATACCAGTAATTGAATGTGAACAACTTGACAAAGGATCATAGACGTTATATTGAACCGAGGGATTTGAGGATTCAGTTCTTGATTTGTTGATGCTTCCAGCTGCAAAAAGAACCCAGCAAATATTCAGAAACAGAAACAGAAAAAGAACAGATTTTAATCCATTAACAAACAATGTAAAGTTGTAAACACTCAAAAATGGAACAGTGAATTGAAGAAAAATAAAAAATACAAAATACAAAAATAAAGATAGCTCACTTGTTCCATATGGCCCTGAGGAAAGTAGAAGACTCTCTCTCCAATTCTGGGCACATCCACAAGAGGCCCTGCACATAACTTCCATAGCTCTGTATACAAAGCACTTCCAGAACCTATCATACAAAATGCAAACCTCAAAATTTAGAAACCCTATTCTATGACAGCACCCAAAAAAGGAAACAAGCTCAAAAACCACAAAGAGGCTAACTTTATCCTATTAAACACAAAAACAGGAACCAAACTACAAACTCAGTTACCCAAAACCGCATAGTGAAAACAGTTTGAATGTTATTCATCTCTGCTCGAACTTACCGAGCAAACCAACCCACCTGTATCACCACCACGAGAAACAGATGAAGAGTCACACTGACTGTGCGCCATCCAAAACTAACGTCGTGCCGTAGAAGATTGGAAAAATCCCCAACAACAAAAACACACACAAGGCAATGCAAAAGAGAAGGAAAAGAAATTGGTGAAACAGCAGAGGCTCTTCCCACGCACTATGGTATTACCATAATAGCCTACCCCATTGGCGACCAGCAAGACCCAGAAAGAAGGAAAAGGCTAAACAGACAGGACGGTTATGCAATCAGCCATTATTGCTAGTGCTCTGCTCGTACTACTACTGGCTCAGTTTCTTTTATTTCTTTTCTTTATTTCTTTTCTAAATTTCTCTATTTTGTTTGCTCTCTAATCTCTCTCTTTGAGTCTGTTTCAGTTACAAACCCACTTTTTGCTTTGTCTTCTGGGCAAACCCAAAACCACTTCTTTTGGCTTCTCTTTCTCTCACTCTATATATCTCTCAGACCTGAATCGACGTTACCAAATCCCCAAATTTGCTTCTTTCTTTTTGTTTCAGAGTGCTTATTACAGAAATGCATAAACAAATTTGGCCTCTTATTTTCTTTGTAGTTGGGTAGGAGTGGGATGTATCATGACCCAAGTTGGGTGTAGTTTATTTTTCACTAAATTCTCCTATAATTGAGTGGAATCTATAGCCTTAAATATTGTTGTAAAAGATCAAAGGGTCATCCCACTTAGAACAATATTGTACTTGCTAGCATTTTCCCTCACCATTTGTATAAGCTTAGTGGCTAGTCCTAGAGAGCTTGTGCAATGTAGGCACTAGGATGGTTGGTGTTTAATCATGATAATGAAGTTTTATATAAGAAAGGACTCAGATTGTGTTCAACTCAGGACCATTTCTATCACCAAACCAAAAAGAAAATCACTCTACACCAATAATTGGGACCATCCCATTGTTTGTGTGAGATCTTGGGACAATGGGACACTCCTATACTCCAATGTTATTATCAACAGGAGTGGAGAATACTGCCCCTTTTGATCCATTGTGGAATTCTTTTTTTCTTTTTTTTAAGAAGAACCCCTCGAAGTAATCATATCAACTTGGGCTTTTTCATAAGAAACTTGCAAAATATGAATATAAAGATGAAACAAAGAATTGATTTGGCAATAAAGGAGGAGAAATGGAGTTGAGGTTTTTAATGACCTCATTAACATGAATAACAACACCATTCATTTAAGAAAATGAATGTTTTTTAAGAAAATGAATGTTGGTCGTTTAGTTTATTAAAGAAAATGTTTTGGAACTCAACCAATTTGCATTTATCTCTCCCAGTTTATTCACTAATCTGATCCTTAGCACTTGTTTTATTAGGATGGCGGTGCTCTTGAATTAAATCTAACTAAGAATAGGTGGATTATGCATGCATCAAAACTCTTCCATAATGTGTAACATCTTAACTATGTCAACTATGCAAGAGAAGTTGAGAGATAACAATTTCTATAAGGTGAGGCTCAATGTAGAGGGATCCTTGAGTTTGTCCAAGAAACCTTGTCAAGGTTTGCTTCATTTACGCAACCTCTAGCTTTCTTCAATCGTTCACCAGCATTGTGTCCTACTTATGTATAACTCACTAGATGCATACAATTTTTTACGCATGAAATTCAATTGAACTTTGAATAAACCTTAATTAACCTAAGTTGATATCTTTGATACATGTATATAGCATATAAGAGAGTAATATATTGTAAAAGTTGTCTTAAAAAAATCATTTAGGATGGTCATAAGTTCATAACAACTCCACTAAACATGAAAATCACGTTGTACACGATTTTGAATTGTGATTAGAATTATTAGACATGTTTTCGATGCTTTTAAGTTTCACTCTTAAGTCTTAAGTTATAAATTTTAATTTTATGTTTTCTATTTATTAAATACTTTTTTTAATAATTTTTTTGTTTTCCGTATTATTGCTTTTTTTTTAAATTTCTTTTGTGTTGATATATCTCTGTCCTAGCCCAGGGCTATTGTACATTTGTACAGCCTAGGAGCTAGCAGTGATGTACAGTCAACACAGGTCTTCACGGGAAACCATGGGAATCGAATCTAACGGCAGCCGAGACATTAATGCATCGTAACGGCGTTCTTCCAAACGTGGATGTCCCCCTCCCTCCCTCCCTATAACGGACACTAACGCCGTCTTCTTCTGTCCTCGTCGTGGCAGGCAATTTGTACTGGCTCATGTAACCCGGCACAGAGTTTCATTACCTTCTTTGACCTCCTGAACCCCTCTTTATTACAACTATTGCCACTACACTCTAATATCTTTTGGCGCGTGCTAAACCGAGCGAGTGAGACTGCAGAGACCCATTCCTGATCTGTTTCGGGTGGTCCTGCTCCCGAAGATAATAATAATAAAATAAAATAAATAAAAACCTGGGGTGGAGGGCACACATGACACGTCAGAGATGACGGTCATTAACCTTAGCCACGTGGTTTGGTCGTTTCCGTACTGACGTGTCATGAGGCTAGTAGTTTTTCGGCCTTTTTCCTCTCGGATACAGGACATTCTGTTCTAAGTATTATTATTAATTTTTTTTTCTATTACCAAGTCAAGAGCACCATTTGAGAGGAAAATAGACCCAAAAATCGTAACACAAGTAAAATCCATTTTGAAAGAAGCTTGATTAAATTAACTTATTTGCTACTTGGAACTAGGCAAAACTTGGCTTGACACACATTCAAGATACAAGTAAAATCTGAATTTTAAAAAATACAGACATGTGTAAAAAAAAAGTTATTAGAGTTAGAACTTAATCTTTTTGAGGATCATAACGTTAGCCTTTTTATTTTACAGAATTTTGGGGAAACTATTAGAGTTTCTCTAACCGGTTATGTGGCTAAATATGATTTAACCTTATTATAAAATGTTAGCACGTAAGAGCATCTCTAACAACTTCCTTAAAATTTATGTACAATGGAGAAGCAAAAATCAATGATTCAAGCAATTTTTATTCTCCAACTCCAACATATTCTTCATTTTGTAGATTTCATGATCATTTTTCAAATCCTTCTATAAAATTATAGAGTTTTCTGCAAATATGGGGAATTTGGATTGTTCTCTCCTCACATTCCCTATTTTGGAGAAAGTTTTAAGGAATCTGTTGGAGCAAAACACCAAAAAATCTTCTCCAAAATAGAGAAAATTGAGAAAATGAGAAAGTTGTTGGAGATGCTCTAAGGGTGGGCAACCTAGGGCAGAGTCGGTTCTAGGCCCAAACTGAGACCCGAACATAATTGTCGATTAGAAAGTTTTAAAGCCCGAAACTGTATTTTAAAAGTTATTGGCTGAATTTTTGGATCCATGGAAAATTCAAATCGAATTGATTCCGAGTTTCTACTAAAGGGGTCAAAGGAGGAAAACGAGACTAGAGAGAGAATTATTATTATTATTATTATTATTATTATTATTATTGAAAAAGTGTGGTTTGGATTAAAGTCGTTTGGAATCTCACATCAGAAACGTGAAGAACAATTTTTGGATTATAAGTAATAGTACCACACACACTAATGTCGAGGTATTTAGTGTTAAAACCTCATACCTGATCTCCATAGGGTGACTAAATTCAAGGAAGTATCGACATTATTGGACCCGTGTGTGTGGAGCCTGTTGCCGCTTCCCTATAACAATTGATATTAGAGCCTAGGTGACGCTTGGGTATTGGTGTCTCGTACGATCGAGTTACAATTTGGTGGAGCTCTTGTTTGAATTAGGATCACATGATTTGAAATTTGATGTTAGTGATAAAGGTTGAGTTATTGGGAGGATTGTGAGACATTTGGAGATAGCTCGAATCATGACAGGTGGAGATTGTTGAAAAAATGTCACTTAGATTAGAGTGATATTTAGAATCTCACATCGAAAACGTGAAGAGTAATCTTTAGGTTATAAGGAACGATATCACACTCATTGTCGAGATTTTATGTTAAACCTCATACTCGTTCCTCATTCAGGTGGCTAAAGTAGGGGGAGTATCAACATTATTGGATTCCTATGTGTAGGACCTTTAGCCTTTTCTGCATAACAATTGGTTTCAGAGCCCAGCTAACGCTTGAGATTTGGTATCTCGTACGACCGAGTTACAATTCGGTGGAGCTCTCGTTTGGATTGGGTTCACAAGATTTAGAGTTTGATGTATGTGATAGTTGTGCTATTGAAATTTGGATCGTGAGACAATTAGAGATTGGCTTAAATCACTCTAAGGTTGAGATTGTTGGAAAATTGTGGCTTAAATTAGAGCCATTTAGAATCCTACATCAAAAACGTGAAGTGCAATTATTAGGTTATAAGGAATAATACCACACACACTAATATCGAAGTCTTTTGTGTTAATACTTGATACCTAATCTCTACCGGGTGGCTAAAATCTGGGAAGTATACATCGTCATTATTGGACCCGTGGGGCCGTTTCCACTTCCGCATAACAATCATAAACTGAGATTGAAGTTCATAAAAGAATTACCATCATGGCATGGGTGTAGGTTGGTCATGTTAGAGAGAGGCAGGAGAGAGAGAGAGAGAACACAAATTGTGAAGAGAGGAAAGATAAATAGAGAATGTAGATCGTGGAGACAAGAGAGAAGGATAAGGAGCAAGTGTAAAGAGAGACAGAGGAAGAAGAATGCAAGAAGATTGCAAGGGATAAAGACTTCGGTTCAAAAATAAGAAATTAATCTTGACCGATTTAATCTTGTTCGATATGATTTACTATAGATAATTTTTGAAATGTAGTCACAAAACAACTTATCTACGCTTATCCTATATGTTTTGTTGGTACAAGAATTGTTGGCTATCCCTTTATGATCAAAACACAAGGATACATGCTACATGTTGTAGTCTGGTAGCAAGGACTACTCAAGTGAAGAACGAAGAACCTGACAGATCTCATGTGCATCAGGTAGTTCATGCATGTGCATCACATTCATTCACTAAGGATGGCAGCCGTGCTTGCCATCCCGATTAAACGAATATCCCTGCTGTATCTATTCTATCTACTAGGTCTGACCATGTGCATATTCAAATGTGTTTGCTTCAGTTTTTAAGTGTTTGAAATTCAAATACCTTTTAGCAAAACATTAGTCTATTCGTACTTGAGCTCCAAGTTAGTCTAGGGTGGTGTGGCAAACCAACCAGTGACCACATAACTTGAGCCTTTGGGAACCAGCTGGGTTTTGTGATTCAAAAACCAAGTTGGCAGCTGCCCATGTGATGCACCGCCCAAGCTATCAGCTGTCCTAAGTGTCCTCTTAGGTAAAGTGGTTTTGTAGAGTCTTTATGCTTGACTAAATCTGATCTAGTTTTCCCAAAACCTTTTGTCTTATCTTTTTGACTTTAGTCTTTCCTAGGAAAGTCTATTCTCAGCTTTTGTTTTGTGAGTGGAGGGATCCCTAGGGTCCTATCTGTCCTAGTATTCCAGACAAGCAGCTAGAGTCCAAAAGAATCTTGTTGATGTGGCAAACGTGCTTGCTTCCTCATAGCTGTGCACTTTGCCTATAAATAGAGAGCAAGACCTCTCTTGCTCGTTGGTTGTTGAAAATAGTCTTGCTTGTTTTCTTTCATTGAGTCTAGCATTTGCTAAACTGCTCATATATCTCTAAGTATTCCCTGTGATTGTCAATCTTAGAGCTGAGCACCAAAACCTTTTCAACTCATATCATTGTGCATTTGCATACCTTGAAATTTGTCTAGGTGATGCAACAACCCCGGCGAAGCTGTCTTTGAGAATTAGCTAAAGGTGTTAGTTGAATTCTGCATAGAAGCTTAGATTCGTGCTATGTGTAAAACACTCGAGTGACAAGAGAGCAAGTTCAGTTGAGTGCTAGTAGTTAGACTAGGCAGGATAGCTAGGTGTTGTGCTATCCTCTGAGTTGTGAGTCTTGTAAGAAGTGTCTTTACAATAGTGGAATAGTTTGTCTCTCAAGAGTTAGAGGCACGCAGTTTTTCTCCCTGATTGCAGGGTTTCTGCGTATAAAAAACGTACTGGTGTTATATCTTTTACTTTCAGTACTTGGTTTTTTATTTACACAACTTAGTCTCTCACAACAAACAGGATAGCACAATCTTTGCTATCCTTGTGTGCGGGATAGAGTAAAAAGTTGTCAGAGCCTATTCACCCTCCCCTCCTCTAGGACCTTCATGTTTCTCTCTATTTTTAGCCTGAATACCTAAAAACACATGAGTAAAACTAGGAAAGTCACTTTTACCCCATATGAGTACCTCCTAAACTCCACCTAATAAAGTCTCTCATCTTGTTTCTCATGCCTTATATTCAGTCTTCTTCATCTCTAATCTTCGATTCTCTAATTAAACTGTTAATTAAAAAATATTATGAAAAAAAAAAAAAAAAACACTCGAATCACAGAGCAACCTTATCATCATTCGTTTGATCTCCATTAGAAAGATTGGTCCTCGACATCAATGACTTAATCTATGCCACTAGTATATATGGACCCATAACGAAACAAACAAATCTACAGCTTATTGTACAAATACATCTATCACAAGGCTTGCTCACTTGAAGTAGAACAGAAAGAGATTGTGAAAGACAAGTGCCTCAGTCACATGTATATATTAAATTTAGAATGTAATTCTAACTTAGAATTATGCAGTTATCCTAGACCGTCTCAAATGTATTCGTCTTTCACAATTCTTTAGAAACTGTCCATTACGTGAGCATATCGAAAGTGATTTCGTCTAAGTTTAGTGATGCAAAATCACTTACAATCTTTTTCTTTTTGGGTCACACTATTCGATCACACATCTTATAACCTAACAAGCCAAGTATCATGTTGTGAAGATAAGTAAATCAGATTTTGAAATCAGATCTAGTTTTCTTTATCGGAACCGATCAAATTATATCATTTTTCCTTCAGAGTGCATCAGATCTGATTATTTTCTTACCGACACATATAGATCTGACTGGTTTCTTACTGAACTATATCAGATCCCATGAGTTTTCTTTATCGAAACCGATCAAATTATACCATTTTTTCTTCAGATTACATCAGATCTGATTATTTTCTTACCGACACATATAGATCTGACTGGTTTCTTGCTGAACCATATCAGATCCCATGAGTTTTCTTATTGGATCGAATCAAGTTATGGACAATCTGGCCCATGTCTTGTCGATTTATAGATCTACACACCATCATACCAAATCAGCAAAATCTTTATCATCTTAAGAAAAATGAAATAAATGATAACGACATATATGTAAAGAAATTTTTATCTATTAACCATCGTCATAGCACAACACACACACATTGATAAACACCAAATTAAGAAGCGAACCTGGATTCATTTTTGCATGTATGAAAAAGATTTCCGATGTGCAGGTCAATCTACGAAGAACTGGATTGACCAGTTGAGACACCAGAGCTGCTAAGTCAGGGTAAGAGTAAAGGTCTCATGATACTGCGTTATTTAAAGTGGTACACCTTGGGCTGACTATGAACGTTAATCCATTAAGTTTTCACTAGCTTAGGCTCAAATATCACTAAAAACCGTGTATTACGAAACGCCTCGAAACTTATAATGGGTATGATATACAAGCTAAAATTGTCACCTCTACCTGAAAGTATTCAAAATAATTAAGACGTGTTGTAATGTTGACCATAAACTATTTACCTAATTTGGGCCCCTAAATGAATCGGATATACCCACTTAATAAAAAAGTGTATAAAATTAAAGAATTGTTTCTTTTGGTTAGATTTAATGAGTATAGTTATGACTTGAATATGCTATTTAGATTGTTTCGAAATTACTGCATGTAAGTTATGCATTTGTAGGTGGAGATGTAGTGAAGGCAATTTGGTGTTTTATGAGTTCGGAGGATTATATGAAACATGTGAACCATACTCATGTTACTTTGATTCCGAGAGTTTAAGGCTTTAGAAACATGCATCAGTTGCTCCCTATAAGCTTATGCAATGTCAGATCGACAACGCCTCCTTGATGGAGGTCTTCATGAGAAATTGCGATCCAGATTTGAAGACCACAACGACGGAGAGAGAAATGGAAGGTGGAGGCAGGACGATGCAGCTGGAAGTAGCCTGGTTCAGATCTTGTCGGTAGGGCTTGACTCTGACGTCATCGGAGGCAGCCTGGTGTCGTTGGCGGAGGAGTGGTGCCGTGGTCGGCAACGGCCCCGTGCAATAGAGAGAGAGAGAGATGTGTGTGTGAGAGAGAGAAGATACAAAATAGAAAAGAGACGATATGAGAAAGAGATAAGAAAGTGCAGTAATGTAGTTAGCAAAAATAGTTAAATTGCTGACAATTTTGTTAGTAGGAATAACACTCTTAAGTGTTAGGGTCGATGAGAATTATGAAATCTGATTTTGTTAGTGAGAAATTTTTTCTTAAAATTAAGGCTAGTGAGAATTTTCCCTTAAATTAACTTATCATATAATAATCTTATCTATTTCATTTGTGTAGATTCTATTTAGATCGGAGATTAGATCCTTGACCAAAAAATTGATTGTAACATGGATCATTTTGTAACTAACGATAAGCATCTCCTTTGCTCTCTAATATTTGTTTTCCTATAAGATCGGGTATCTTGGAATAATCTTCTCAACTATTCCCATTACTTTGGGGTAAATAAATATGAGAGATTTAAGGGTGATGCTAAAGTTGAAAGTTAAAGGGTGTGTGTGAGATGAGAGAGAGAGAGAGAGAGAGAGGTATGTGACCTCTCCTTAGGGGATGTGACCTCCCCTTAGGGGATGTGCCCTCCTTGTGTGACATTAATTATAGTGAAAATACATAATTGGTGGGACAATTGATATTGAATGCAAACCCCATGTGGAGACCAATTCTGGTTATGTTTCTTGGCTGCCCTAAACCTTAACACATTATGAGGCACTTGGGCACCTTACTCCTTTTTTTTTTCTCCTACCTAGATTTTAGCATTATTTGGTCCAGATTAACCCTACATAGAATAATTACGTAGTGAAGTTTAGTTAATTATTTTGGCGCCTAGATAAATTTAAGAGAGAAATAAGCATCCATTTAAACTTTAAAGTTATAATTTATGGTAAAACATGTGAAGGCTGAAGACAATCATGAGCTTCTGATCTATGGTGGCTTGGTGGAGTCCAATACGTACCACAGTGAAAAGAAAAGGAAAATATAAGAGCTTCGTTAAGCTAATATGCATGTTCAATTGTAGTGTTCTTTTTACTCAAATTTTCATATAATGCTATTTCAGGTTGCTTTTGTGGAAGGAAATACGAAAAGAAAAAGAAAAAAAAGTTTTTTCATATGTAGTTGCTTGAACTATTATCATTACACTACTGTTAATGACAAGATATTGATGTATTCCCAAGTCTTACATATGGAAGTAAAACACAATAATATAGTTTCCCTTCTTTTTATCTTCTTTATGTACAAAAATTGACAAGAGATATTATATATGCAATGAGATTCTTTTCATTAGTTTTCTCTACTTGATAACCCAAATGGTCAGATAGGGGAAATGTATATTAATATCATCTAAACCTCTCATTTGTATGATTCATGAATCTATTGTCATCTCATTTTGAAATTAGCATATGATGCAATTAGTACATTCCACTGGAGAAGAATCAAGTACATGTCTTTGGTCAGTCCTCCAACAGTGGTTTTTATTTTAGACTTGTCTAAAGAACACTTAACACTCAACACTTATGAAAATTATACAGCGCACCCGGGTGCGCCGCGCACCCGTCCATCTCCGCTGTCCATTTGACACGGACTTTTGACTTTTTCAAAATGAACGGGTGCGCGGCGCACCCGGGTGCGCTGAATACGCTCTCCAACACTCATGAGTCATGACTAAAAACAGAAGTAAATTTGCTTCACATTCCTGGTTTCTGTTATCTTCTTCTCTCTTGGAAATTTTGGCTTTTTGGGTTTGTCCACTGTTCTCTTTCCACCATACACCATAAATACCTTGGAACCTTTTTTCATTGAAGCCCAGAGTGAGCCACCGAGGTATAGTATAGATGACAAATGATTGGTCAAATTAGGTAAAGTTACCACTAAGTAGGTTAGCAAAATTGGGATTGGTCACTGGAAAATAGCCTTTGGACCATCAATTCAGTGATGATGGTAGGTCTAGGTTTATTAGCATTGAAAAGGGACCATTGGCCATAAGGTGGGTACCCAGAAAGACATGACAATCTTAAATTTCTTGATTGGTACCAATAGTTGGGATTGGACAAGGCTTGTTGATAAGTAAAAAAGAAAAAAGCTTTATTTGACACAGTTTATGTCAACCATTCACTCCAAAGAATCCTAATTATGTTCTAGTGGATGTCAGTTGAGCAGTCCAGCAAACCTCACAGCATTCCTAATTTTAATATCAATTGCACTTTTGTTTAAGCAAAGCTTAGGGACTTGGTGCTTGTGTAGGAAATTCTCTGGCTGATGAAAAACCCAGTAATGGGGGAAAGGGAGGAACACTTTCGATCTTGGTCCAATGACTTCACCCTTCTCCAATTCAAAAGGTCATAGGCCACTGGGCTCAAACCTGGGCAGCACTGGGAAGTCTTCCTTCTGCAAACGAGATTGAGGTTGTCTTGGCCTATAGAAAGCTAGGGTTCTTGAGTGGTGTAAACAATGGTGTATAAAACAAACAACTATCTCACCTCCTTATCATAGGTGGGAGATTTTTTCTTTGTTTTCTCTTTTATGGATCAACTGTTCCTGGACCCTTCTTGGATTGAATATCAAAGATGGTTTATAATGCTAACAACAATAGTTAGATTAATGGATTGACAAATCTTCGGAGCGGATTCAGTGCACCATGGTGCATTTGAACCGCTGACAGACTAAGTAACGATGGTTAGTGACAAAAAAAATCAAACCACAGTAAAAACTCAGGAGCCCAAAACACTTTCTTCTTCAGAGAACACTAACCACTCAGCCTCTCTTTCAGTCTTCATCTCCCCGCCTCCAAAACCTAAATCTCCCCAAAAACCCAGCCTTTCCAACCTCCCAATTTCGACCCATCGCAAGTCATCGAGGTCTTCAGGCTCAATGACGTCTTCGAGAGAACACCAGATTCGTTATTGGGGAGTTTGGGATTTGGTGGATGTGGAAGGGCTGGACCATAGATCACTCCATCGCCAAGGAGACTGATAATCGACGGCGGGAGTGATAGCGATGGCGTCGGCGGGGTGAAAACGCGGATGTGACCGGAGGTCCCCTGAACAAGATGGACGTAGAGAGACTGAGAGTGAGATGGGGAGGAAGAGAGAGAGCGGCGGAGGGTGGTCGTTCGAGGCCTGAGGTTTTGAAGCCAACGGCGGAGGTCCCCAATCGGAGTTGCAGGTCGACGGGTCGTCGATCTGTGATTGTGTCTGGATCCTCAGGTGAATGATTTGGCGTACGTGATCACATTTCAGCTTCTATGTACTCAATCTAAATGGCTCATATCAATTCATGGAGAAAATAAACGGTCCAGATTGCACAAGTTTTTCTAATTTTCTTTAATATTTCTTTAAACTTTTAGGTTTTAGCGTATTCAAACCTAAACAATGATAGACACGATTCATATTACCAAGCCATATATATGTTAGAGAGGAAATATCTCATATCAGAAAATAGACAAAGAAAAATATAACTTATAAGTGGTCGGATGGATCATACCTAATTGCACCGAAACCTTTTGTGGTTAAAAGTCAACTCTTTAAAGGTGGTTGAATTGAGACTGTATCGAAACAATAGTGATCTACATGCCATTCTTGTCCTTGTTCAAATATATATAGACAATGTCGAGTGACTCGAGTTTTTTTTTGTTTCTCATATAATGCAATTTAGGATAAAATAGCTATGTAAAATAATTGTCCATATGATATTCGTTTGTGTCACAATTGACATGATCAAATGTACTCTATTAAATAACGACACTCATAACCAAAATTTTATCTAAATAATGTAGGATTATAAAACTAAAAACTAAAAATATACAAGATTGAGCATGAGTAATGGAATCATATGTTTTGATATCATCACATAACATTTTATTTAGATAATGTAGCCCATTTGAAAAATTACATAGAACGGAATGGAGTTGGCTCGATCCGACAAAATGAAAATAATCTCAAGAGATAATTTTTTTTTTGGTTACATAAAATGGTGGTCGGGGCATCTCAAGAGATAATTTTGATTCAATTTTAGTTAACTCATGTACTTTTTTCATTCCCTTTAAAAATGTAATTCGATTTATTAGGTTAATTTTAATTAAAAATAAATTATTTATTACAAATACAACAATAAAAATAATAAATAGATGATCATACCTAATCCTAATTCTAATAGCAAATTTTACACGTCTACCCCTTATAAGAGCACATGGGATATACATCATTCAAAATGGGTAAATATGTAATTTTTTTATATTTAATGCGTTTTAACAAAATAAATAAAGAAGGATAATAAGTCTCCCTAAAACATTTAAAAATCATATTAATTGTGTTTTGGAATTAATTGCTAATTAATATTTACCCTACCCTTATTTTTACCATGTTCATTCAATTTTTTTTTGGTCTCAATTCTCTTTAACGGTGTTAGTATTGGTGTTAGTGTCATGTAGTTGACTGCATTAAATGAATAACAGTGATTGGTCAGTTATAGTTGGTTCACATGTACCATGGTGCATACAAGAACTTCCGACAAATCTTATGCAGAACTTTAGTAATCTGGCCACATCCAATAGAATTTGCCACAAGATTTAGAACCAGTTAGAAACCAGAGATTGCTCAAAACTATTGTGCTCCAGATGCAGTGCACTAATACAATAATGCTAATGCATACCAAAGTACCAAACCCAGAATCAAGTTTGATGATAGGCTGCTTGCATATGTTTCATGAGTGCTGAAAGCATGCGCCCACTACAAGATTCCTTTCATCAGAGTAAGACTAAAAATTTGAAGTAAAGCTGCCTTGATAGAAAGAGCAGAACCAAAACGAAGTAATGCTTCTAGCCCAAGTTTACAAAATTATGTAAGCTTCAACTAAGGCAGAAATATTACTCGCCTTGGTAGAGACAAGAAAATTACGCCAACCTTACTTTGACCAACTGAGATGTCATTAACATTAAAATCATAGTGATGCAATAGTGTATACATGCAACAATATTGGACAAAGGCCAGTTTACATGACAACATATGCTGACAACAGACAGGACCAGGACTTGAAGAAATTCCCATGATGATATAGAATTTCAACTGTAATATGCAGTTAACCACTGGGACACTGGGTGCTTGTTATGCATGATGACCAACTCTGAAAAGCGTAACAAAAAATCCCATATCATATCCACAGAACATCTCAAAAGTTGCAGAGATGAAGGTAATCTCATCTAGAACCGTTGACTATGAGAGTAATGGTTGCTCACAAATGCATGGTGACCGAGATTCAATGAAAATTGAAACAAAATGCCCTCTTCTTCACCACACGACCTCCTGGAAGTTCACGTAAAGATTAGATGATTAGTAGCAGCAGTTGTTAAATTTTGATTTAACAGAACAACAGAAGTATAAAGAGATTATCTTAAAGGACTAATAAATAAGTGCATTACCTAAGTGGCTTAGAATGTTTATGAAATCATATCTGACACGAGAATTTGAACTATATCCGAGGCAAATACTTAATTATAACATCATACTGCTAAATGCTGATAGATTAATAAAGACATACATGCTAGAGCTTAGGAAAAGGGTCAGCAGATTTCAGATGTTCCGGATACCTAGAAGACCAACTAGACAACCCTTTGAACGTATTGATAAACTTTCAGTTTGACTTGGGGAGCCTCGAATACCTAACCAAACAGACCAAATATCAACCAGTACAAGACCCCTCTGAACAAAGAAACCACACTCCAAGAAAAGCATAACAATATGATCTCCGAAAATTGTGCTTCCCTAGTTAATACATAAGAGTACTGTATATCAGGCAGATCAAATGTCAAAGAAAGGGCATGTACAACCAGATCCCTGTATCTTTCAGTTTCCAGAATAGAACTCGAGTAAACAGATGTCTCCATAAGCACAATATTCTAGAAGAAGACTTCTTTTTATTGTTGGGTCCAGCTAACATCAACTACACATTATTTTCAGAATTTGAGCATGTGGTCTTAGCACTACTTTCATAAACTATAGTTTCGTATTTTTAACTTCCTTAAATGTCTACCGAAATCAACCAACTTATATTTAAACCTAAATAGAGCGCAACCCTGCTATTTTTATAACCAGCATTTAATCAGCGCACACAGTGTTCAAGTAAATAATGTTACTTCCTCTTCAACCATAGTAATATTAACTGATCAAATCCACAAACTATATATTTCTCTTGAAATCTCTCAATGTTTACACTCATATCTACTGTATTTCCATGTAAACATATACTTTCAGAAGCTATTTGACTACTTCAGTACCACCCTTCTAATCTAAGCAAAAAAATACTATGTTTCATTATCCTCTCTTAACCTGTAGTTTCCCCAAGATACATAAAATCATATGTCCAAATGTTATTACATTACCAATGACAAAACATTTCTAAGATAAACACTATATCACTCATATACCTTTTGAATACACTTCACTGAGAAATATGAAATATAAGATATAAAATTTGAAAAAAATAGTACATGATAATTGAATGACAAATGAATCAACAAGGAAATGAATGTAAAAAGGGGATGGATCAAATTTCAAAGAAAACGGAAAGACTAACGATTAAGAAAAGATATGATGAGACACCTTCTTATAGTAGAAACGAACCAAGAAAGCAACAACTTTCGATATCAGAACAGATCAGACTCAGACTATATATCAAACTCAACTTAATGCCTCATTTTGTGTTTCACGTGTTAAGATACATAGCATGGCCAAAAATTAAATATCAAACACTAATAGTTCCAGCTAGTAATCAAGACATGCTTCATACTCATCCATCAAAACAATATAAAAACGTGAGTGATCAAAAAACAAAGAAGAAGTTTGCAGTTGTATACTCACTCAAACAATTTGGCAGTTATAAGAGTTGCAGAGACGTAGTAGTTCTGCCTGATTAGCTGGTTCAACATATTGACTGATGATTTGAGGGTATCTGCCAGGGAATTGCGCAGAAAGCCTAGCCAATGAAGTCACCAAAAATTCCTTTGCATCTCTTATATCTTTCAGCGGATCATCCTCAGTCTTCCCAGCATTGTGCAGCCGAATAAAGGTGGCAGAATATCCAACATTTTCTGCAAATTCAGGCATTTCGGGATCCTCTTCAACCCTGTCCTGCTCAGCTCGTGAAAGAAGGGTTATAATGCTGTTAAGCAATTTCCCCCAGTGCTCAACAGCTGCAGCATCCAGAAGCATTTGAGACTCACACAGGAGTCGGGTTGATGCGACCGCAGTCAACTTAGTCTCAATGAATCCAGTAATATGCGTAAGATTGGATATCCAAAACTGCCCCAAGATCATCAGAAACAGGTTGGCCTGAATGCCATTCACTGACTCGACAAGATTTGTAGAGCCATGCTTGACTAGAACAAGTGACATAAAAATCAGTAGACACTTGATATACTTTGGTGACTGCCTGGTTTGAAGCACTGTGAAAAGGGAACTCCAAATTTGACCAATGTAAGGCACAATCACATTAAAATCAAGGCTCTCAACAACAGTATTTAGCACATAGAAACCCTGTTCATCAGTACTGCGGGCTGAGACAAGCTTATTGGATATCTCAAGGACCTGTCTCAAACTGCCCTCTTGGTTGAGCTCATGGGGTGCCTTCTTAAGGAATGCTTGAAGCAAACGCACAAGAGCAGGGACATTGGAAGCCTTTCTCCACAAGTCAGGAGACAAAAGCATCGGAAAAATCTGCATGTAACTCTGTGGAATGGGTGGCCTATTCAACTCAACAAGTTGAGCCAGCAGCTGAAGTGCATAAGGATAGAACTCTTGCACATCTTCAACCAATATCTTCTGGATACTGGGGAAAAGGTTTATCTCAAAAACAGCTATAAGCGGAGCATCCTTCCCGCATGCTCGCTTCACAAGGACAGCCACAGACTCAAAAACATAGTGGTTAAATACTGGATTCTTGGGGTTTTCACAAGCTTTGTTGAGTACTGATGTTAACCCCGTAATACAAGGTCCAACAATCTCACGCGATATGTCTGCAACCCCAAGAACTCGCATAATACACTTCATTATATATTGATTTTCCTCGGATTCTGGAACCTGTAAAGCCTCAAAGAGGTTGTTCATCAGTTGTGGCAGCACTGGGGAAATATCTACTGATGTATATCTTGCTTGTCCACTCTCATCCTTTACCAGCAAAAGCTTCTCAATACAACTTGCAGCGTACGAGTGAACTACATTGGACTCTGCACGAAGGAACCGAATCAAATCTGGGAAAAATTGTAAGGTCATAGGCTTTGGTATATGAGTCCGGAACATTGTGAAAAATTTCAATGCTCCCGCCTTAAGCATTGGAGGAAATCCATTCACATCCTGACTCTGCAGTTCTGGAACAATCACTGACCCAAAGAAGCTCTGAACATCAACAAGATCAGTCGTAACAGAAGTGCCCCCAGCCTTCTTAGTAGCAAGTGATACAACCAAGTAAATTGCACAGTCCTTGTCCTTCCAATTCTTCTCCGGGTTTGCAGCAAAAGAGGTTAGCAAATTCTGTATCTGTAGAGAAACCAAATTGGTAACCTGTGGTTTATAATTGGTAGCAATTCCTTTAAGAAGCTCACAAGCAATCCTCCTCCTAGTATCAAGATCACTGCCTTCCATATCCCTCCTGATGAACTCAATGTAATTCATTTCAAACAATTCCGTATCCTCATCCCTCAACATCACATTTGGGATCACAATGCCCTGACAAATCTGAGGTATCACTCCCTCACCAGCAAATAGACTATGATGCACACTTGTGCTAACAGTAGTCAAAAACTTAATAGCAGTAACAGCCAGCTGATCACGGCTCGGTGACTGAGAGACAGTTGTTAACAAATTCCACACAGCTAGCGCAAAACCATTCAAGTAAGCCTGAAACTCTTCCTCATTCTTCTCCATATAAAGGTTAATATTCTCACACACCGCAGCGCGCAACTCATCTACTAGCGCAAGCCCATCAGCACTATTCTCCAGTGCAGGATAACTATTGGCTAGATACTTCATCTGCTCTGTCATCCACTCATTCATATGGTCCTCGAAAAACTCAGGTAACTCCTGATAATTCAACGAGAAGAAAACCCTGCAGCACAATCTCTGAGACTCAAACAGCGGCTTGAGCGCCGTGGCATCGGCATTGGCAGCAGACTCAATCAAATTAGCCGTTTTCAAGAAAATTTCCAACAACGGTGCGGCGAAATTCTCCAAACAGTATTTCAAATCATACAAAAGCTCATTGGTCTTGAACTCATGCCGAAATTTCTTAAATATAGAGTTAGCGGTTCCGAGAATACCGTTAATGGAAGCGTAGTCGCCGGCCTGGGAAGCCTTCTGGAGGCTTCCGGTGAGCTCCGGGAGCAGATTGGGCCAGAGCCTCGGGAAATCGTGCTTGCCGATCAAAACTAGGGCTTCGCTGAGCTGGCCCTGGATTCTAGGGGTGGCGTTGAGCATGAGGGAGACGATCAGGGCTTTGATCTGCTCCTTCTCGGCGTCCTGGATCCTCGGCTCGTCGGAGTTGGGGGCGGGGGACCACCGCACCTTGAGGTGGTTTTTGAAGTTGACGGAGGCGGCCTGGCGGATCTCCTCGGCGACGTTGGGCTCGGCGACTAGGCGGAGCACTGCGAGGCCGTAGTTTGGCTTCTGGGAGAAATCGGAGAGAATGGCCTCGGCGCGGCGGCGAGGCTCCGGCGAGGGGGAGAGAGTGTTGACGAAGCACTGGGAGAGTGTGTGGAGGTCCTGAGGGTTCCACTCCATTGTTGAAGGGTTAGGGTTTTGTGACGGCGGCGAGTATGAGATTTGTGATCGGGGGGAAGTAGAGCTAGGGTTTGTGTGGAGAGCTTTGGCGGGAGGAAGAAAGGAGGAGGATTCCGGTGGTGGATTTAAAAGGGTTTAGGTCTGTGAAACCCCCAACGCCTTTGTGAATAGGTTAAAGGTGTAATGATGGGAGAAACGGCGTCGTTTTGGGGTCTTGGGTGAAGGTCGGTTTGATTTATTAGGGGAAGTGTTTCAAAGAGGCAAAACTCCCTTGGGCTTGTCTGTTTTCCAATAATGTTATTGGTCTTATGTATATAGTCCACCCTTCTTTAGGTTTATTTTGTAGATTTTAGGCCCAAATCGAGAACCAGGATCTCAATTCCCCCCATGTTGAGGTTTTCCTTCTTTTCTCTATGGTGCACTCCAACTTTATGAAGGGTCGAAAAGGAAACGCGATCGAAATGTGTTTTCACAAGAGCATTATTCTGAAACGCTACCGAAACACGTTTTGCTTTAAATGGAAACGTTTTGTGTAATTGTCCTAGAAACGAGGGGGCAAATTTGACATTTCCCTTTAGAGAAAGGGATTAGGTCTTCATCTCAACCTCTTTCCTCCTCTGTGATTCTTCTTCGTCGTCTTTAGCAAATCCTTAAACCCTAGAAAACCATAGAGATCTAAGAGAGAAGACGACTCAGAGATCTTTTCTCACCGGCTCGTCTACTCCTCTCACAGCTAATTGCCCACTGTCCTATCCTCTGTAAGTATTGCTCACTCTCAATACTCCAAATCCTCATTCTCTTTCTTCTTCTTCTTCTTCTTCCTTCATGACTCCATCGTTTCACTTAGCTTCAAATGTAGAGCGCAATTGGATTAACCTACGTGATTTGAATTTGTATTTGGACCTTTTCTCAAACCTCTATTTGGGTTTGGATTTGGATTGACTATGTGATGAAGTTCTTTATTATTTGTATTATAATTTGACTATGCATGCTTGTTTGGATTTAGATTGATATTTTTTTTATTAAGAAACAATTTTGTTGATATTATTTTTTCAATTATATTTATTTTAATTTTAACGTTTCCTTCACGTTTCGTATCAGATTATATTTTGATTTTGACATTTTCATGTATTGGATCGTATCGGAAACCGAAACTCGTTTCCGTTTCGGTGCAACATAGACCACACACACATGAATCTGCAGATATAGCAAGGTTGTTTTCCCGGCAGTAAAATCTCTCAATGGTCAGACTCATAGTTCTTGTGTAAAGCATTCATTCATACTCATCACCAGCTACAAGATTTCGCCTTTTGATCAGCAACAGCATTATACGATTCCCATAACTTATGTACAGGTATCTGCTATTTGCTTAACAAGCTAGTATGATCGATACTTCGATAGTATCCAATGTTTGAATGGCTGTTTCAATCCACAAACAACAATACTTATCATGCATTTACGACAAACAGTGCTACAAGGAAACGGGTACAGCACAAACATCGTTTTCTCCTCAGAATTCATGATCAAACAGCAGGGTCCTCGGCTTCAACATCAGTCTGCAGAACAGATACAATAAACTCTGACATAGACCCCGGCCCCTGAATTTCCCTCCACATCTTTCCCTCTAAAATTTCCTCACGTGTATTATTTCATCTGGTTCTGTGGTGTCAAATATTATTTAAACAGCAAAAGACTACCTAACAAAGACATTTATTTGGCACTCACCCAATTGTTTTTTCCCATGTCTTCTTGTTCATCCCCACAATGATGTTTATGGCCTTTCCTTTTCTGTGCAAGTAAATCTTTCTCTTTCTGCTGCACAGGTACATTCAATGTAAGAAGCAGTAATCCATCTGTTTCATCGAATTCCAGAGCATGCATGATTATTCCAGGGCATGCATTCAAATTAACTTACCCTATCTCGTTAACTTCTGAACCCAGCCAGGTGACTATGATATGATCGTATCGGGTCGATGCAGTAAAATCGATCAAAATAAACAGTGTGTACAAATTACGGTGCTGGGTTTTTGTAATATGTTGCAGGTCAATAGCAGTACTGAAGTAGCATATAGTGCATGATTGGTGAGACGGACAGATTCATGATACGCTCCACAAATTGCATACAGGCTGTTCATTTGATCTACTTCGATCTTCCTTTCTCGAAAATTCGAAATGTATGCTCGATCAGCTGTGCTTCTTAATGGTGCTCCATTGATGATACCTTAAGCTTAAAGGATGAGATATACTTGATCCTCAAGCAACTAAGACAAGTAATGACATAAAGCTCCTGTTATAACAAAACCCTGTTTCAATTAGTATTTGCATAATGATGATGAGTTCACAATATATTCCATTCGTGACGGAATATCTCATCGACTCATCGTTTTTTTTTTGGGTTAAAAAAAAAAAAACTGGGAGATAAGGACCGTGATAGCACAGTTTCACATCTAGTACATGCATGATTACATTTAAAACATATTTAAGGATGTGGGTTTTTCCACCGGCCAGTAGTTGTTAATCGGCTTCAGCAGTAAATCCTTTATGTTCTTAATAAGGTACCGATCGAGGCAGCAGGTGTATGCAGATATGAAATGCCGAACCCTCGATCAGCTTGTGAGGAGGAGTTCCGAATAATGGCTCCAACTTTAGGGTTGATCAAGATCGATCAGTGTTAGGGTTAGCAAAGTCTCACACTCCTAGGTATCTTTAGGAATGTGTTACATGTGTATATAGAGACTCCTCCATCCATTGACATGACTTGACCTTGTTGAAAGTTTGAATTTCTATAATTCCTTCGGTCCAATTAGAGCTTTGATACTATGCCAGAGCCAGACAAACATGAGACGACAAACTTAAGCCAAATTTGATAACGTAATGAAGCAGCTAGCTGATGTTTGGGATTCAAGACGTACGTTTAATGGATTCTACTCCACCACTTACATACTTTGCCAATTAACTCCTAATATAATCTCCTTAAATCAATCCCCATGTTGTTGCAAGTTGCAACCTTTCTAGCTAGCTATATGCATGTCTCGCTTTGCTTGGCACCCAGTGCCGACTGTCGACTTATGTCTAATCAATTAATTGAATAAGCTCCCAAGAAACGAAAGCATTAATGGGACTGATATATTCATGACCAGAATAAGCACAGATCATTTAGGATGCAGCAGAAAACTCGTACATATTTTGGCCATGACATCGATTGCAATTGGCATGCAATTAACTTGCAAAACGGTGGTCCAATAATAAAATCATCGTTGTATGCATTTTCCAGTGAAAGGAGGCTTGAAAGAAGCAATTCGTCTTTGACTCTTTGGCTGTTTTTTACAAAGAAATGTATATTTAGACAGAAACCAAGCGAGGTGTGGAATACTGTGGGAAATATCTAAAATGGAAACAGAAGAGATATTGAGATAGCTAGAGACAAAAAAGCAACCCATCGAAGCACATCACTAGCAAATTTGTTCAAGTAATTAATGATATTTATATACCACTATAAAGGAAAGCCAAAATCATCTTTGGATCTAGTGGTATAAGTTAATTTTTCTAAAGTGGGAGGTTGAACGGCTGTATATATGTTTTTTTTTTGACGGTGGAAGTCCAAGTTTTATTGAAAAAGTAAGCAAACAATATTACAAAACTCATAAACTCGGCAGTAAGCAAACAAACAGAACAAGATAAACTTAACAAACTTTAAACTAAACGAGATAAACACAAAAATAAACAACTCATTATTATCCATCTAGGTCACAAATCATCCAAGAGGAAAAGAGAACACACATTGGAACGGCCAAAGCCACACGTCAAAATTGAAGGGACTCAGAAATGGAATAAAATTTTCCGGAATCCCGGAGAACGCCAAAATCACCCCAGAACGAGAACCCCACAACTTGTTTAACTTAATTGCATATGGAGAGAAGGAAAAAGCTTGTGCCGAAACCGCCATAAACTGACCCACTGTGTGTCACATAGACGTCACGGGTAAAGCAACCAGGAGCCTTGAACAAACCATATCTCATTCCAACTGTGATTCCAAATCTCAAAACTATGCATATATAACATCCTTGAACACCATTAGCATAACGCCTGGCAAGGAATCTCCAGACAAAACGGGAACCAAAGAAAACATAAAAAAGAAAGAGGGGAAGAAAAAGGCAGCAGCTGAATCGCTGACTTGCCTTTGCATGACATACGATGCCACACCGAATTCGAAGAACTGAATCGGTGAACTTTCGTTGAAAATACTTGTCAAGACCCACCCCGAATTTCACCCTGAAACCCGAAGTAAGTTATGCGGGGACCACCTCCAAGGAAAATTTACCGAAGCACTCGGCAAACATCCCTTGAAAATGGACAACCCTAACCCGGAAAAATTAGAGAACCACCCTCTTAACCAAAATATCAATCTTCAACTCAACCCAAATAACCGAATAAAATATTATACAAATATTTTTCTTAAAGTATTCAGAGCTACTAAAAGAAAAACAACGGAAGCTGACAAAATCCTAACAGATTAAACAGATAACCTACTGGCGAAAAGTAGCGGAAAGATTGGTGACTATGCCTCGTCGCCTCCTTCTAGACCTAACCCGAACTTTGCAAACTGGGCGATTAAAAACGAAGGACACAGGGGAAAACATCCGGAAACGTTAGAGTGAGTGGACAAAAATAAAATAAAATAAAATAAAATAAAATAAACATTAGCACTTATGTTTTCCCGTTTTAATTTCCAAATAAAAAGAATGCATGCTTCAAATGAGAAATCTTTTATCTCATAAATATCGAGTTTCTTCAGCTCAAAAATATATATCAATATACGTATGTATCTACACATGCTCAGACTCCCAATATAAATTAATAGATTTAAAATAAACTATATTGGGCTACTACGCTTGCGTCCAACGCTCAAGTCACGCCTTAATGCGGTGCTACACCCTATATGAATATGTGCTCAGACCCCCTATATGAATTAAATACTCATACATGGCTACTACGCTTACGTCCAACGCTCACGTCACACCATAATACAGTTATATATATGTCATTAAGGTGGACATACACATATGACTAGCTAGCATTTGTATACATATTCTCCTCACAAATATATATATATATATATATATATATAATCTACCGAAAATTTCATTTTCGGTAACTTTCCACAATAAGTGGAATCGTCAAATAAAAATAACGTCAAAGACTTCAACAAAATAAATTACTGAACAATAAACAACTGCATGCATTTTAATTAAAACAAAAGTCCACTCATCAATTAGGCCTAAGTCTGATGTCGGTCGAAGGTCTCTTCCGCTCGAGTCTCCTCACGTAATGTTTCAAAAACATAATTAAATCCTTAATTAAAATACCGACGCTTAAAGAAAATAGGTATAATTAAATTATGAGCTTCGCGTGCTCAACCATGCATATCGCCTTAAGCCTTAATTTCACTGCCAACCATATTTCTCCACAAATACCGACATCCTGAAAATCACATTCCACCATAAATAATCCAATGGTCTGATTCTAATTTATTAATCTGTAAAAAATACCAAACTTTAAAAATTCTCAAACATATCCAAAACTCCTCCAAAAATTCTAAAATTCAAACCATTAAACTCCTCTTAAAATTTCCCATTAAAAACATTTTTTCAGCTACGACCGACGGCCGGCGGCCAGCTTCGGCGACCTCTAATGCCTACCAAATTTCAACAGCATCTTCCTCTCAACCTCCTCCACAACTTTCCTAACTAGCACAAACACTAATTTCAAGCCTAACTATGTCAATCGAATGGAAACAACAATAAAGCCATAGAATTTCAAATACTGATTTCTCCTTACCTAGCTCAAGAGGAAGGGAGTCCTTTGGAGGGATTGCTTCAAGGGAGGAGAGCTTTCCAACGAGCCAAGGATCGCTAGCTATGGCGGCCGGAGGAAGGATTTCAGACGACGGGAAGCTTTGGACAGTCGGACCTTTCGGGTCCGATATCTCTCTCACGGCGGCGCTAAGGAGCCTCTCACCTATCTAGGATGAGAGTTGGGTCGGAGGCTGACTGATTGAGACCGACGCAGCGACCTACGGTGGCGAACGGCGGCTAGAAGTTTCCGGCAAGGAGCGACTCGGGGAAAGAGAGAGAGAGAGAGAGAGAGAGAGAGAGAGAGAGAGAGAGAGAGCGGGCGTGAGGAGAGAGAGAAAAAGATTGGGCTCGGCCGAGCCGGTCCAACCTCCCCTTTAACCCATTCCAATATTTAACACCCCAAAAAAATAATACCCCAATAAAAATTAACTTTTACTAGCAAAAATTACCATTTTTACCGTCGTCACATTTTCTCCTACGAATAATTCCTTCGAATTAATCGTCCCTCACAACCTCTCTGGGGACCAATTAAATTATAAACTTAATGACGAAGACGGTAAAACTCTTATTAACACCATGCTAGTAAATATGGTAAAATTTAAGAGTCGGAGCTTAACAATACTGATTGGTGAGGAAGATGTGCACATAGAAAATGAAGAATCCGAGATTTGAAAAAAAGGGAGAAAGAAAGGGAGAGTTAAGCTGAGATCGGAAGATTAGGACGATATCAGTGATGAGAAAAAGGAAGGAAAACAAAGGGAAAAGACGAGGAAATTGAAGGAAAGGACTAGCGAAAGAAAAACATAAGGTAGAGCCACTGTGATCGGATTGATCGAAGCAGAGAGCTACCACCAAGGAGGGTAGGGAAAAAGCTACCACGTAAGAGGGTCGGGGTAAGAGAGAGATAGAGAAGCGAGAGCTTCCCCTCTCGGTAAGGCCGAGTTGTTGCTTATCTATATATGTTTCTCTAGTTGGCCTTAAGTTTTGCTAATCTGTTTGTATTGAGATTTTTTCTTCTCTAGCATATTGTACCTCCTCCTTTGCTTCTTCTGCTTCTTATACCAGTTTTTAGAGCAAGAATTTATTGCTCAAATTTATTGCTCAAAGTAATCTAACATATTAGTTGTGTTATTAAATTCTACAATAGATTGGTTATCATATTTGAGTTGTGTATTTGATCGAAGAAAAAAATACTTTCACATTATTCACCTTTCAACAATATTGACTAGACTCACTAGAGAATTAACCTTACTTTCCAACTTTGGCAAGAATTTATGGCAAGTTCGAGCCTAACCCTTATTCAAGTTCGAGCCCTAAATTTTCAGTCTCTTAATGGTAGGTTGCCACACGACACTAAGTGTCAGCACTTAGATCGGAGAGTGTGTGTCATCACGAGTCAGGACTGTCAGGTACTTGCATGCGGACTTATAAGGTGAAAAACATTGGGTCAGTAGCGTCGTACTACGTACTATCTATCATGCGGAAATCATCTTGGACTCAGATGTTAGTTGGTTTCTAACGAACAACATGCTCGGCGCGTAATATTTTTGGATTAGCGAGCTGCCTTCCCCATATCCAAAAACCCATTTCCAAAAAAGTGTGACCGATTTTCACCGCCGATCATTTACCAAACTTCAGAAAAGTGCCATGTCTATTTGACATGCTTGCATGGTCCTGCTTGCATAGCTCTGATTCATACTTTCATAGGTTGGGGCTTGAATTTTTCCTTTTTCCTTTTCTCTTTTTATATCTCACACGCATACATAGTTTGTAGCTTTTTCTCTCATGTCTTAATCTCCTTTTTTACCTATTAATTCTACCCTATACTTCAAGTGGGCATGTTACCCATATTTCATTTTAGACACTACCAGCGGAAGAAAGGCTTTAGCCGAGGAAAATAAAAAAACCAGGCCGACGAATTTTTTTTTCGTCGGCTAAAGTGGACTTTAGCCGACGAAATTTTTTTTCGTCGGCTATGGTCAACTTTAGCCGACGAAATTTAATTTCGTCGGCTAAATAATTTTTTTTCGTCGGCTATAGTCTGTGAACTTTAGCCGACAAAATTTTCAAAAGTTTAGCCGACGAAATTTTCAAAAGTTTAGCCGACAAAATTTTTTAAGAGTTTAGCCGATGAAATTTTTAAAAGTTTAGCTGACGAAAAATATAATTTCGTCGGCTAAAGTGTCTTATATTTATAGATTTGGACAACAACTCATCTGGAAAAAAAAAACTATACGTAGAACCTTCAAACGCAAAAAAGTTGTGAAATAAGATATGACCAGAATGGTGAAATACGTCTACGGTTGAAAAATTACGGTATTCTGGTAAAGTCTCGGTGCCGATAGTTGACTTACCCTTATTATTCACTATGTTGCAGATTTGGCGTTTGGTGTCTGATTGACTATTGTGATACCTTTACGGAAGCGTAACGGCGCTACGAGTTAGACTCATTGCTAATGCCATGATGTACAGGCTTTTTTGGCCATCTGAGTCCGTTTAGGGCTTGAAAATGCAGTTTTCTTATTTTCGATTAGAGTTGACCCTTTCGATCGAGCCCTTAACGTTGTCGGATCCAGTTGAATTTTTTACCATAGACATATTTCGTCATAATGATCATATCTGATGGTCGAATTTTGGTTTGTGAATTTTAGTCATCGGAATCACAATGTGTCTACTATTTACCGTTATTCGGGTTTATGGGAAGCCCTATCGTCGGAAGGTAAATGTCTCAAAATTGTTATATGGGCAGTTGCGTCTCATCTATGTGAGAGTTTTTTGTGTGAAAGGTTTGACCAAACTACGTAATATAGAGGGAGATATGAGCTTTTTCGTGTGATAAGTAACGATGGATTAGGGTTGACCGTTTCGATCGAGCCCTTAACGTTGTCGGATCCAGTTGAACTTTTTACCACAAACATCTTTCATCATAATGATCATATCTGACGGTCAAATTTTGGTTTGTGAATTTTAGTCATCAAAATCACAACGTGTCTACTAATGTTGTATAACTTGGTTAATAGGTTATACAACTTTGTAAACCAACTCTACATAGGAAGCAAAATTATCAAAAATCTCATGAAATAAGATGTGTTCAGAATGGTGAAATACGGCTATGGTTCAAAAATCATGTAAATCGGGTAAAGTCTCGGTGCCGATAGTAGCGGTCAACCCTATTTACCGTTATTATTCCCTTTGGGGAGCCCTATCGTCGGAAGGTAAATGTCTCAAATTTTTTATATAGGCGGTTACGCCTCATCTACGTGAGAGTTTTTCGTGTGGAAGGTTTGACCAAACTACGTAATATAGGGGGAGATATGAGCGTTTTCGTGAATTTATAGACTTTAGCCGACGAGATATTAAAAAAGTCGTCGGCTAAGGTCAAAAAATTTCAAAATTTTTTGGGCGGTAAAGTAAAGTTGGAGGAAAATTTTCAAATGACTTTAGCCGACGAAAATATATGAAAAGTCGTCGGCTAAAATCGAAAAATTTTCAAAATTTTCAACAAAATTTTTTTGGCGGTCAACCAAAATTTTCAAAAGAATTTAGCTGACGAAAATAAAGAATTTTGTCGGCTAAATTTCTTTATATAGCCGAAGATGGATGGTAAGAAGTCTATTATCTGCCAGATTTTCTTCTCGGCCTAGCTCCGCCGTCAAGCCACCGGAGACCGCCACACTTGTCCCAAAAGCTTCGCCGTCGTCTCTACTTCATTGCTGGATAGGTGGTGCATCGAGTGGCGCCGCCGTGAGGGATAAATGGAGCTCCAAAACTCCGCCGGTTCGGATTCGGTGTCGATCGAATTTCTCCTTCCTTAGGTCACCATTTGGTGAGTTCTATATATGGATAAGTTGAGTTTGATTAGTACTACATTCCCCTAGAATTTGGTAGCTCGATTCGGTGTGTTTGAAGAGAATCGAAGATTTGAAGTTTTTAGGGTTTAAAATTGGGGATTTTTATATTTTCAGTCGATTGACCTGTTTAGGCTTAGAATTGAGCTTCGACTTCTTCTAGAAAGTTGTTCGAAATGTTGAGAGGAAGATTCTGTCAAATTTTGGTCGTGATTGGAGGTGGCCGAAAGTTTCTGCAGTTTTTTTTTCAAAACCCAGCAACTTTAGCCGACGATATTTAAACACTATATTCGTCGGCTATAGTATTTTTTAATTTTTTTTTATAAGGTTTAGCCGACGAATTATGGCATGTTTCGTCGGCTATAGTTATTTTTTAATTTTTTTATAAGGTTTAGCCGACAAAATATTTTATATTTCGTCGGCTATAGTTATTTTTTAAATTTTTTTTACAAGGTTTAGCCGACGAAATATACTAAATTTCGTCGGCTATAGTTATTTTTTAATTATTTATTACGCACTTTAGCCGACGAATATCTTAATTGGTTCGTCGGCTAAAGTCTGGGAAAAAAACCGACGACATGTTTTTCGTCGGCTAACTGTGGAACTATAGCCGACGAAAAAAAAAATTTCGTCGGCTAAAGTCATCACCGACGACCCTTTCCCGACGACACTATAGCCGACGAAGGTTCGTCGGCTAAGATCTTAGCCGACGAATTAAGATAACAGGCCGACGAAAATCTTTCGTCGGCTAAAATGCTTGTCCTGGTAGTGAGAATTTCTCTAGCCAACTTAGACACTCATCCCTAGCTTGTTAACCCTTGTGTATGCTACAATTGTGGATATTAATTTGATAATTTCATTCCTAGCTTGTTAACGTACCCTTAATTTGTTAGCTTTAATCAGTCAAGTATTCGATCTGTTGTATTGGTTGGGAGTTCATGAAGTTTATCGATCAGTTCATGCAGTCACTTTCTTTTGTATGTACTTCAAGATTCACTACATGTACGTTAATCCATTCAAACTTGTCAAAATTGACCTTATCATATAGGGTCATTAGTAGTCAAACAAGTTCTAAACGCGGTAGTAATCATAAGACAATTCTTATGAAAATGGTACTTACCCCCAATCACAACTTATTACTGTGAAGAGAACGTACCCCAAAATAATACATTGCAACATAGAATAAACTTTAGAGCTAGGGTGGATTATAACATGTCAATCGTTGGTTGCCAAAACGATACTACCACAGTAGATTGATGAGGAGAAATGAGCGAGTGTGACCTCACTCTTGTATTCAACTAGAAACTGAAACTCTAAAGCGACGTGATATAAGAACAAAATCGACGCAGACAAAAAGCTAATCAGAAAATAAGGATCCCTATGTCTTGCTTACTGACATGCTCCAAATAGGTGTTGCTTCATTAGCTTCAACAGCATCAATCAGCTACAATTACAAGCAACTCAAGATGGAAGCCTGAATACATATTAAGAATACAGGGCACTATATAACTATAGCTAAAAAAAGTAGGAACATATCATCTTCAACATTGTACTGGAGTCTAGCTAACGAACATTCTCATATTGACTTGTTACTGTTTATCTGCAAATTACTGTATTCGAATTACCGCAACACAATAGTTACATGGCAAAATGTAATTATATAGTTATATATAGGCAGTACATTCTGATCCGCGATTGAAATATCTAGACTATGTATATATATTAATTTGCAGACTTAGCCCTATTGTCCCAACCTTCGAATGGTACGTATAACGAAAGTGGTCAAGCAGTCCCTATATTTTGGCCAAAACCTGCAAGTCGATCAGCAATTCCCACATGACCTGGGAACTGAGAGCAACATTATCTATATTTATATATCACTATATCTACCATTCTTTTACGATTGTGAATTGTGATGCAGATAATGAGGTTGAAGTTTTATTGGAACCTGAGGAACAACCCGATCGAGAGACTCTTCTTAATTAGCTGGATGTATAATATAAACTCTACGAACAAAATTAAATAAGAACAACAGAACCCATCTACTTAAGTTGGTATACATAAACTGGAGCACATATATTATTCACCAACCAAACGTACATAAGCAACTAATATATCATCGTCTTATAGACATGCCTCTCCTTCTGGCCATGTTAATGCTGCTGCCTCACCGGAAAACGTACTCCAACCACATGAGTTCGAATAGCATGTCCCGCTGTTCATCAGCTCCGGAAGCTCAATCTCACCCCAAAAGTCATCGGCGCCTCCGTCGTCCGACACATCACGGTGATGATCCTGATCATCAGTTCTTTTGCTAGCTGTACTTGACGACTTCATAGTCCGTGCTGCTTTAGCCGCTGCCGCCTGAATATCCCTAGCCGTACAGGTGGAGGGCCTCGGCAAGTGCTCCACCTCGTCGGGGAAGTTCAGCAGCGCTTTCCGCCCTTTGAGGCAGTATGCCGCTACGTCATAAGCCTTGGCCGCCATCTCGGGCACCGGAAAGGACCCTAGCCAAATGCGTGACTTCTTGCGTGGCTCCCTGATTTCGGACACCCATTTCCCCCACCGCCGCTTCCTCACGCCACGGTAAACCGGGTGCCGGGTGCTTGTGCGTTGTTGGTTTTCATTATCTTGGGTGGTGGTGGTGGCTGAGGCAGCGGTGGTGGTGGGAGTGATCAGCTCATCTTCAGTGAATGGTGGTTGCTCCATGTACATTAAGAAAGCGTTGGCTGGGAGTGTGATTAAAATAATGTAATTGTCTAGGTTCCTTTTTATAAGTTATAGCAGCTTCATGATTTTACTTGTATGCCCTTGCCTAAGACAATAGTAGGATACTTCTTATGGTGCCCTGATCTCCAAGTGATATATAGTGAATTTGTGATGGAAGGATACCCTTCTACATCTGAAGGGTGTACATATATAGCATTCAATATTTGGATAAAAATGTGCAAAAGAGTAAGATATAAAACAAACACAAGGACAAAACAAGTAAAGGGAAAAACCTTGTTATGATTATGTCAGCATGACATCAGGGCCACCTAAGAAAACCCTAGATAGATTGTGCTCTTGAGATTAGGCCAAATTGTGAGATAGGAAGAGAAGAGAGACCTGATGTGAAGGTTTAGTGTCAAATGCCTCCCCTAATTTTGGGGGTTTAGAGCCTAATAATATCTCCCCTATCTAATTACCGGCACTTATCAATCTGAAAACTCGTATTAATTAAATTATGAATGAAGTTTCAACAAGAAGCCTAAAATAAGTTGCCTATGAGACTTGCCTTATGTTTTAACCATATTACACGCATCTAGCTAGTGGAACACACTATAAAATGACTAACATGAATTTTGATGTAAACTTCAACTTTAGACGATAAGAGGTCATAAACTAACAATTATCATACAACAACATAAGCTAATGAAAACATCTAGGAAGATATATATATATATATATATATATATATATATATATATATATATAGAACCCTAAATCGATTTAAAATTAAAGATGACACTGATTAATCTCTTCCATATTATCTGAAGATGATTAAATTATGAGAATATATAACTGTTATTCTAACGAAAGATCAAATAATTCCACTGAATTTGATTGTAATTAGGGTTGTCAATTACTTCATCAACTGCCAAAAAAGAACCACGCACATGAACAATATTGGCTTATGCGAGTCATTACACATACGTTGGTCCCGAAAATGAAATATGGTTGTGATTTCTGCAACCACCACAACAGTGTTAGAAAGCTCAAAACCAGCTAGCCAGTTTCTATCATACTTCAATCTGTTTTTCTTCTCCAAGGAGTGGTCGACGATGATCGATCTTCCTAAAGCTAGGGACGATATACAATCCAATGACCAACCTACCCTTTTTCGACCAAAACATCCTTATCAAAATGCTCAAATGCTAGCTAAGACATATTGCTTTTGCCTCTTTAGTAATAGCTAGCTCTTTCTTTGTGAGTTTTGGCCGGTTCACAAATCACATGGTGGATCGTCAGCACGGGATTTTGGTGATCAGTATTTTTCCAAGCTTTTGTCCCTTCTTTTCTTAGGGGGCTTATGGTTTTTGCGATTTTTAGTGCATGATATATTGGTGGCTAATTAGCTTAATTTGGAGTGCGTTTGATATAGACACAAGGCCTATGAAGCGATAATTGATAAGATGATAAGATTGATAAGGACCACAATTTCAAGATACTGTGATGAACTATCTAATTAATTGCTAGTATTACTGTTGCATTCAATCATTATTATGATAATGAAACATGCATGTCTTGTATTGTCTGATAGAGAATCCTACCTACATGATGATCTAGCAGATATATGATATGACATACCTATTGTAGATGTGTTTAATTGTGTGACACATAAGAGATTTTGAAGGGGTAAATGATCATTACATGGTCATTTAATTGCTTCTTTAATCAATGATAGCCACATATTTTGTGAGGCATGCTATATCATGGTATACTAGATTATTATTATTTTTTTCATATGGTACACTATATATATATATATATATATATATATATATATTTTTTTTTTTTTTTTGTGAGAAGCACTATATTGATTTGTGTACTTCTAGAAAATCTTTGTTGGAGTAGTTCATGCAAAAGACTAGCAAGTTAACCAACAAGTAGCACTATGATAGACAATCAAGCATAATGAGAGTGATAATAAACGTGCATAGTTTCATTAGCTAAGCTGGTCGATCACTTAAAATTTTTAATTTGAGGGGCAGAGATAAAGAGTAGCATATATCCAGGACAACCAATCGAAATTCCAGGCCTGTTTGAAAAGGACACATGAAACAAAAGCTAGTGCAGTACTATTTCGGACTGCTCGAAGGAGATGAGAGTCTTTTGAAATATATATAGAAAGAGATGCCTCCATACATAGATGAGTCCCATTCTCAAACGAATATAGGCTTATAGCACACCTTTGTCTTGCAGTGAAAAGTCATGAATATTGTGATACTAGACATAATTGTACTAGCTATATTATTACAAGGTGTTGAATGTTTCTAAGAGATTATATACTGCGCTCTGTATCACTGAATGTCTTTTCTGATTAGCAAGAGTAGCCATTCAAAGATAAGGGAGGGGGAGTGAAGTAGACCTGCGGTATTTTATAGCGAGGGGTAGCTAGCTAGAACAATACCAGACGAGAAAGCTAAGGGGACTGATGAATAAGTAGGCCATTTTCAGATTTAGTTCTTAACTTCGAATTCTAACAACAGAATGAGCTATTCCAGTTATACATATGATCGAACTGAGCTTCCTGTTGAACGGCCTTCGTATCCAAACCGAAGTGTCGTCGACCCCCTCCTCAGTTGGTCATATTGAGTCGCTGCAGCGCTTTCCATTTTCTTGATGACTATGTGGTAGTAGTGTTTCAACCTCCAAACTAATTATTCATGTGGATCGATAAGGATTTTTAGCTTGGTTATGAACTTATGATCGATGTGGGAATAGAAGTGCCTGTATGAGAGATGAACATGTAATCAAAAGCCTTCTGCGCCCTGCGCGCCCTTCTCTTTCATGAATCATGATAGCAGTGGCTCAACGTAAATCCTCATGAGACTAATTCCAGCTCTGTAGTCAGGCTAATTACCAAATAATACCAACAGTTGGTTGGATACATCAGACATGCACGTCGCTAAAGAAATCAAAATTTGCATTTACTTTCCTGAACTCCAAAATTGTTTTCCATACTCAGTCGTGTAGCTACTGGAATTGCACACGATTAGTACAACATATATGATCATTCTTGTTCAAATATTTGTGAAATGCTGAAATTTATCTGAGAGAAGATCAATGTATCTCTTCGAGCCGATAACGTTTTAGTATTACATCCCTCCCATTATATATATATATATTCGTATGATTATCATCGATTGATTTTCTTTACCGAAAAGAAGAACTTAGACAATTCGGTATGCATATATAATACACGCATCATCATCTAAGTGCTTTTTTTTGGCTGAATGATAGAGGATATATAGGCGGATAACGAGGACTAATTAAGGACTTTTCGGTTTATGGTTTAAAAGACCAATTTTTCGATCATATTTTGATATCTTATCTGTTCAGTTTTTAGGTTTATATGAGTAAAAGACTCTTAAGTTGAGGACTAATTGAGGACTAGTTGAAGACTTTTCGGTTTTAATCACATTTTGACATCTCATCCGTTCAGTTTTTAGGTTTATATGAGTAGATTATTTCTATAAATTTTCAGCCAAATTGGTGTTCGTTAAGATAACAAAATAGATCAAATTAATGGACGAACCAAATATGCCAGATATGAACTGTTCAAGTTCATAATTGATAAATCACACTTATGAATGTTTTAACAATTTTTAATATAGCTAAAAATTTGGAGAAATGATCTACTCGTAATTACCTATAAACTGAACGTCAATATATGAATATAAGATCGCGCGAAATGTGAGATAATCTGAAAAGTCATTAACGTAAGAGTCTTCATTAGAAGGCTTCCCGAAAACCAAAACCTCTCAAAGTAAAACAGACTAGCTTAAACAAAATTGAGGCATACCTTTAATGTCATGATTATAAAACGATAATATAAAAGGTAAAGGCTCATCCCACCACACCAAACTAGAAGTACCTTGATTTGGTAGAGCATCAACTATTTTATTCCTTTCACGGAAAATATGAGTAGCTTTGAAATTCATTTGAGAGATTTGATATAAGCAATTCAACCTTCGAACTCGAAAACGTATCTTGATTTGCCAAAACATCATCATCAAGGACTTCAACATAACGAGTTAACAATGATAACGTACTTTTTTTTTGTTTGTAACAAAACCAACATTAAACATGTATCAGCCCAGCCACAATGGACCATGAGACTATACATTTGGGCTGAAACGATGAGTATTCTCAACACTTGCATACAACCCCGTGGGTCGGATTTTCCTTATTCCCCACACCTCCTTTTAAAATCATTACAACAAACCCTTAAACAAATGAAACTCCAATAACAAGCTTCGATTTGAAGCAGATATAGCCGTAAGTTTCATAACTCCTTCGTAAATTACAAATTCTCCGCAGATTTATAAATTATTTGTACGTTGTTTCCTTGATCACAAGTCCAAAAAAAAAAAAAAAAACTAAAATGCTCAGAGTCATGCAAATTATAAGCAAGACAAATTAGACAGCATATCCAACGTTTACAAACTTTCCGGCATTATAAAAGTTCACATGCCTGGATCTGAATGAATGTCACATGCCAAATAAGAACCAGAAACGTACTCCCGTGGCCTAACCAAGCTGATTTGGATCAAGTCCACTTCTTCATGCTACTTAAGCACAATATCACAATGTTTTATGTATACAGAACGAAGCTTCGTCTGTACTCATATTCAGCTCAATTGTAAGTCATTCGAACCATTTCTAACAACATATATCCATCATCGCGGAAAATAATCGAACTTCACATAATATACGTTTTCTGACTTATTCGAATAATTAGATAAACAAAAATGTTCAGTTCATACATTATTAAAAGATACATAAATAACATTTTGATTGATAAACTATATATATGGAGTGCAGAGACATGGGAAGAATCTAAGCTTAAGTTTGGAAGTGTTAAAGATTCCGGTAGGTAGCTTAGGCACGAGAAAGACGTGCATTCTTTTAAGGTTTGGTGGTCACAACTCACACGACTATGCATGTTCTCCACGTGCAGGCTTTTCAAGTTCCTCAAGAGCCATCAAGGGAATCAGTTAACCCCATTGAAACTACCCACGTGCTTTGCACCTTCCACCTTCTCTGCCCTTCATTAGCTTGCAAACCCCCCTTTGCCCTACCAACTTGACCATGCCTCCATAACGTACTCCGGTACAACATTTTACATGCATCTTCGGCCTCTTTCTTCAACTATTTATTGTCGATGATAGAGGTCGAAGATATCAGAAAACAGCTGAGTTGTGACTTCGCGAGTGTTATTTTGAGTTGTGATCTACGTGGTAACACATTAGCAAAAAATGTTAGCGTCAGACATCAGTGTTTTTCACGTGCATCACAATTGCATGATGATTTTACGAGAGGTCGAAAGAATGGCGTGAATGGATTTACTGCGGTGGTCCACCACCTGTGATGGCGGTGACTGATTATAAAGCTTCCTCGATGGCCGGTAGTGATGGGTTACGATTGTCTGCAATGCATTTTGGCCTGTGGGTCATGGGGACCAAGCAAGGTTTCTTTTTTCTTTTGACTCCCTCAGACGTTGTTCTAGATGCCCCCCACCCCACACCCCACACGGACCTATAAACAACACGAAAAGACCAAAGTGCCCTTGGATGGTTTGCGGAAAACAAGGGTAGTGACGGGAATGTCCGTCGGTGGTGACGCATTACATTTCCACTTGGCGTGAGTCCTAGGCTAAACCCTAAAAACTGTAGGCTTGTGCGGCACATCGGTCACTGTTTTGTAAAAGGCAAGAGGCGTTTCTCACGTGCGTGTAGTTCAGAAATTTACAGCGTGCATTTCCTAGTTTTCGTGTTAATCTACTCTTCTTCTTTTTTAATACATCTTTTTTTTTCTTTTTTCAAGATGAATAAAAATGAGAAATTTTATTCACACACCTCTAATTCTTAGATACACATCGCTTTTCTCATACAAATTATATAAGATTTTGTAGATATGTAAAATTACTAAATGAGACAATTATATTAAGAAACAATTTTTTTTATTCTGAAAACAATTTAGTAGTAGATTTAAAATAGAGATGTATATTGTCGATAAGGGTATTTTAAGAAGTTTAATGATGTATATCTAGTAAAATGTTAAAATAATAAATCTAACTTGTGATGTATTAAGTATGAGGTGTGTATCTAGCATTTATGGATATGTTAATAAAAATTTTCATGAATCATTTTATTAACCGAAGTTGAAACGGCTAATGGTAAAGTAGGAAATAACATTCGATGCAAGCCATTATATCTGGTCAAACAGAAGATAAATTCTGATACAAAAGGAAAAAAAAACTTATAGTCGATCTTTTTTGAATAGTAAGTAATCATTGATGATGTTCTTCAAGTACATTATGAATGAACATGTTCTACTCGAACTATATTTTGTCTATTATGAGCGCAAAACAATTGTAAAAAATAAAATAAAAAAAAACCATTTGTGATTCCTAGTCTCCTACCCACAATTTATTAGTTCACCTCTCTTATGGTAAAATTAATTTCCGTCATCGGCGAAAATGTAACTATGTAACTATGAGAGTATGAGATACATACCAATATGTACACAAAATCTAAAGCGGAAGAACTTGGCAATGTGACTGAAATGTACCCAATTTAGCAATGCTTTGTAGTTAGTACCCATTTGTACACAAAATCTAAGTGGCTCTGGCTCAATTTTGGTAGAGCTTTCTGTCATTATTTCGTGGCCATCGCAGCCTTGCAACTTGCAGAAAATGTCTATATTTCATCCTCACTCTTTTAGCTATATCTGATGTTTACACTCACCCACTCGTTAAATATGGAAACAGCAACCAAAAACAAAACCCACCAAATCGGTAAGAAGATAAGAATTGAAAGAAAAATAAAAAATCACAGTTTTGGAACTAGCAAGATGAAAACAAATTAAGGAAACGAGAAATTTGTGCTTGAGGCAATAGTAATACACAACTGTATCGTCTCTATCCATCGCAGGATGTACCAAACTTTCTGAAATTTTCTCCTTGAAGAAAACAAAGCAGTACAAAGTAGTTGTCACTATAAATTTAAATTGCATCCCTACACGAAACACGTTACAATTAAATAAAAAATTAAGATGTCAAAGATTACTGATATATATCATAAATCATTAAAAATTATAAAAAGAACTCGTTTACATATATTTTATAAAGAAGTGAACTAGCCACAAACTGCTTAATCAAGTTAGGGTCATTCAATCGTTGAGTGTCAAATGTGAACAAACAAGTATTTTTTTACAATGCTTCAAGCGCTTTCAACTTTAGAAAGATCAAAGACATATTAGTGATTGTATGTTTTCTGGAAACCCATAAGTGTTTTTAGATTAATAGTAGAATTTAGTTACAATGAACAAAATTTATTGTGTTGGAAACATGTTAGAACACTTTCTCTCCCTACTCATGGAAAACATGTGTAACATCCCAGTCCAGTCTATTGAGTTATTGTCCGTTTTGGGCCTAACGGCCCTCACGGTTTTGTTCTTGAGGTTTCCCCCCAAAACGAGTCTCAATGTAAGGTGCTAGCTCTGCACATATAAGCATAGCAACCCCGGGCAATATGAGACGAGTGCACCCACTAGCTTGTCTGCCTAGTTAGGTCAACATGATTCTGGTGACCTAACTAGGCAGATAAGCTAGTAGGTGCACCCGTCCCATATTGCCCGAGGGAGACAAGTTACTATGCTTATATGTGCACAGTTAGCACCTTACATTGAGATGCGTTTTGGGGTGAAACCTCAATAACAAAACTGTGAGGGCCGTTGGGCCCAAAGCAGACAATATTTCAATGGACCGGACTGGACTGTTACAGATGGTATCAGAGCTTATCCCCGACCGGAAGTGTGTGCCGACGCGGATGTCAGGTCTGTTTACGCCCAAATTAATATTTTATTAGACAGTAAATGTCTATGTGAATATTAATTAAATTCTTGGTCCATGTCATACCGGCGAGCCCAAGTTCTTTAAGTTTACAAGTAATAGCCCGTCAATGAGACCACGCGAGCTGAATTGTAAAGTTCGTGCGCGGAATGGACTTTGCGCGGAATTACTAGTTGACTCCGCGTAGGCGAGACGAACTACATCTAGGCGAGCTGGCGAATTGGTTCGCATAGGAGACTTCGTGAAGAAGCCACAGGCGGAGTCCGCATGCACCACCACATTAATCTTTGAAGACTTTTACAAGTCTTTGACATGCTTTGAGCCAATTCATGTGACCCTTTTAATATAAAAAGTCATTCTAAAGCCCGCGAGCTAGAAAGGCCCGCGAGATGGAGACAAGCTTTGGGTCCCCGTGAGATGAGGATATTCCTAATTTCAGTTCGCATAGGAGTCTATAATTGAGCGGCAATGTTATATGCGGAGTGTGCGAACTGGACAGGTGTCACAAGATAGTTGGTTCACGGAGGCGGAATAGTGCTATTAGGGTTCCAAAGTCCGACTTGAATTCTAAGCTATATTTCTTCTGCCGCAAGGCAAGCTGCTATATAAAGGGCCCAAGGGTTTACAGAAAAGGACACACATAATCTCCTTACAAACAACATAGAAAAACTGCAAACCAGTTACCGTTCGAGCTACCTCGAAACCCTAACCCTAAGTGTGTTCGCGCCTTAGTTCAGAGCCCTCTTGGACTCGCCCCCGATTTTCTTGATTCCCTATAGTTGCTCTGCTCGCGTCCCGCCGTGAGTATCGATTGTCTTGTGCTCGTAATTCCTCATCTGAGGTGGCACCTGGAAACCCCTTTTGCCTGATCAGAAGTCAAGATCTCGCGCACTCAACCCTTTCCTCGTCCGCGAGGTGGCACGCCCGCAACATCTCCTTTTCTTTGTTCGCTATTTACCTCTCACCCGCGCGCTGAGGATCGTGGCCAAAACAGGGCCCTAAAGGAGGGTGGATTGTTATGACCTAACTAGGCAGATGAGCTAGTAGGTGCACCCGTCCCACATCGCCCGGGAGAGGCAAGTTGCTATGCTTATATGTGTGTTGTCGGTAGTCAGTAAATACCTCCCTCGGCCCATGATGCTATGAAGCCCAGCATGAGGCAGCTCGAACAGGCCTCAACCTCGATGCTAAAGCAGTCTGGGCCGAGAGGGGAAGCCTCCACAGAAACTTAACATTTGTCCCACATTGAAGAGGATGCAAAGTGTGAGTCAACGCAGGGGTATAAATGCAGCCAAGACCAACCAGAAAGGTAAGAAGGATCGGTCTTAGCATTAAATACTCAACTACCCTTATTAACTTAATCATCGGAGAGAGAAAGACCGGAGTGTCCCGGTCATTCTCCTTTCTTGCAGATAAGGAAGGGCGAAGAAGGAACTTCGGAACAAAGGACAGAGGATTACGGAAGATTGAGTCACGTGTTACAGTTTCTTCAAGAGCCAGCGGGTTCCAGCAGAAACAATTGGCGCCGTCTGTGGGAATACTTACAAAAAGCCAGTCTCGATGACGGAGTCAAATAAAGTTGGAATCGGGAGTAGGATAATTTCAGGAGATCTGACACCGGGAAGCAGCGACCGGCCGGGAAGGACGGGCGACAGTGAAGAGTGCCCACCTGATACGATCGTCCCGCGAGCGCTTACGGATGGAACAATGAGCGGCCTCACACAGGAAGAAATGGAGGATATCGTCGAGAGGTTAAGAGCGGACATAGCACGCATGGAGAGAGAAGGCCAGCGTGACTGTTTAGACGCGGCCGCACGGGAGAAAAAGCTGGAAGCAGATAACGCAGCAATAATTAGTGCGTTAGCCAGGAGACTCGAGAGTGATGAGGTGATCGAGCGAGCGGCAAACTCTATCCGCGAGGGGGAGCGGTCCCCGGCAACACCGCCCGTAGCCCGGAGAACGATAGTCGTCGGCACGAGCTTGTTTCCTGAAACTATGGAAACAGAGGGCTCGCCCCCGCCTCCAGCGCCTGTAGAGGAAAGAAGGAAGGAATCAACGGGAGTGGAGGCGGCCTTGATGGCCATGAGGGACAGTGTGATGTCCCTAACTACGAGACTAGACGAGGCAGAAAGAAGGGCAGCGCACAACCCGCCCGGTATGGGGTTTGAAGAGAGAGGGGGACCTTTCACTACCGCCATCACGCAGACATTGCGTTCCCGTGCGGCGAAACCGCTTAAATTGAACTACGGAGGGGAGGGGGACCCGCATCTCTTCCTCGACAGTTTCAAGTCCCATACGAACGCGAAGGGTTATTCGGACGCCGCGTGCTGCAACATGTTCCAGGAGACGTTGTCGGGAGAAGCATTAAGCTGGTTTTATGAACTCCCGGCCGGTTCAATAGATTGCTTCAAGAGGTTAGCAGACCGATTCGTGAACCGGTTTATACTGCGAACGGACGGGCAGAGTACAGCCCAGTTATTCAAGATAAAGCAGGGGCACGCCGAGGGACTAAAGGCCTTCGTAAATCGATGGCAAGGGGCCACAGCCAGGGTCAGGAGTTTCGACAAGAAGGTGGCGGAAGAGGCCTTTATCCAGGCCCTGCTGCCCGGGAAGTTCTTGTACGCGGTACGAATTGAAAATCCCCGGGGCTATGATGAGCTCATGGAAATGGCGGTAAGGCACGCGCAGGCAGACCATGACACTTACGGGGACCAAAGTGAGGGTAAAAGAAAGGAAAGCGGGAGGTCTGAATCCCGAGGACAGATGATCCAAGAAGTAAGAACCTGGAAAGGGGACCAGGGGGGACAAGTCTTCACCCCTAGCAAGAGGTTCAAGGACGGAGGTAGGAGCCAAACCAAGCAATCAGGGGGGCCTCAGGGGAAGAACAGGGGCAACAACCAAAGCAGCGGGTTTAAAGAAACGGTTGTCACAGCCAGGGCAAGCTACACAAACCTGAATGCAACACCGGAGGTAGTGTGGAACGAGAATAAAGGGGATCTTCCAGGACCCGCAGCCAGGAGGTTCCCACCGTCACGACTAACCCGAGAGGACACAGGAAAGTACTGTGGATATCACCGGGAGGCAACACACGCAATAAACAACTGTGATGAGCTAAGAAGAGCGATCGAAAGTCAGCTTAAAGCAGGGAAGCTTCGGCAATACGTGTTGAGTCCACCCCAAGCTAAGGAGGAGCCCATTTACGGGACGATCAACACGATCCGTGGGGGGGCACGTATCGACCGGAGGAGTAACAAGGCCAAAAAACAGTGCCCCGGTAGCAGAGATGGGCGAGAGATATTCGCTTTCGGGAGCTCTAGCGCTCAGAGTGTGAACTCGAGGTGGAGGTCAGTAACATTCAAAGAAGAAGAAGAGCAAGGGACCAGACAGCCTCACGAGGACCCCTTCCTGGTAACAGTACAGTTGGATCATTATCTTTGCAAGAAAATCCTGATTGACACGGGGGCGTCAGTAAATGTCTTGTTCAGAAACGCGTGGCGAGCACTAAAAAGGGGGGGTAGCAAGCTCACGCAGGACAACGAGCCATTGATAAGCTTCTCTGGGGACGTGGTACAGCCTCTTGGGTCCGACTACATACCCATGATCCTCGGGGGTCAGGAGGGGAACACGTTGAGAATGTCAGTCGATTTCATAATTGTCGACTGCGACTCAGCATACAATGGGATACTCGGGAGACCAGCCCTGTGGAAAGCCAAGGCATTCATCGCGGGGCACATGCTTATGATGAAGCTACCATCGCCAACGGGAATCGTAACCATCCGGAGTGATCAAGTGGCAGCAAGAGGGTGCTACGCCATTGACAGAGATAATGGTAGGAGGAGAGCGGAAGTGTTATCCTCCGTGAGCACGAGCAAATTGATTTCTGACGTATACGAAGATCCCAGGATCAACGCCGTTGCAGAAGGGGCAGAATCCGAGAGACCCGGTTCAGTAAAGGAAACCGAGCTGGTTTGCATCTCGGACGGTTACGCAGCCCGAACGGCGAGAATCGGGGCCAAACTGCCACCCCTCGTCCGGGAGGAGCTTGTACGTTTTCTAAAGGCCAACAACAAAGCCTTCGCATGGTCATATGCTGACGTGCCCGGTATCCCGAGTGACGTGGTCACGCATAGGTTGGGGATCCGAAAAGGCGTGCCCCCGGTGCGACAGAAGAGGAGGTCCTTCGATCTGGCAAAGTATGACGTCATCAAGAGAGAGGTGCAAAGGCTTCTGGACATCAAGTTTATCCAGGAGGCGAAGTACCCACAGTGGTTAGCCAACGTGGTCATGGTACCGAAGAAAGCCATGGGCCAGTGGAGGATGTGCGTGGACTACACCAATTTGAATAGGGCCTGCCCCAAAGATAGTTTCCCTTTGCCCCGGATTGACCAACTCGTGGATTCCACCTCCGGGTTCGAAATGCTGAGTTTCATGGACGCCTACGCGGGCTACAATCAGATAATGATGGATCCCGCGGATGAGGAGCATACGGCCTTCACGACTGATAAGGAAGTATACTATTACAAGAGAATGCCGTTCGGATTGAAGAACGCGGGAGCAACCTACCAACGCCTGATGAACATGATGTTCGCTAAGCAGCTGGGGGTCACGATGGAAGTGTACGTGGATGATATGTTGGTAAAGAGTCACGCCGCGGCCGGGCATGTTAGCGATCTGCAAGAAATTTTTGACATTATGCTCGCGTTCGGTATGAGGTTGAACCCGGAAAAATGTACATTTGGAGTTGTCAAGGGGAAATTCCTAGGTCATGTCATTAGCCGGCAGGGTATCGAGGCAAACCCGGAGAAGGTCCAAGCTATAATGAATATGGTTGCCCCAAAATCCAGGAATGACGTACAGTCCCTGACAGGCAAAGTGGCGGCCCTCGCCAGATTTATTTCCAGACTCACGGACAAGTGCGCACCATTCTTCAAGCTGCTCAAAAGCCAGCGTTGCAAAATGGTCAATTGGGGGCCCGAGCAAGAGGAGGCATTCAGGAATATCAAGGAATATTTGGCTTCTGTGCCAAAACTATCAAAGCCGATTCCCGGGGAGATGCTGTACCTCTATTTAGCAGCATCCGGCACAGCAGTTAGCTCGGCTTTGATCAGGAAGGATGAAGCAATTGAGCTCCCGGTGTATTACGTAGGCAAAGGCTATACACTGGCAGAAAGCAGGTACCCGGAACTAGAGAAGTTGGCTCTAGCTCTTATCGTGACCGCCCGGAAGCTGCGGCATTACTTCCAAGCTCACTCCATCACCCTGTTCACTAACTGCCCTCTAAGGCAGGTACTTTTAAAGCCAGAAACGAGCGGGAGATTGGCTAAATGGGCGATAGAGCTAGGCGAGTTCGATATACATTACATGCCGAGAGTAGCCATCAAGGGACAAGCCGCAGCGGATTTCATTTCAGAGCTGACACCCGTGGAGAAGGTCACGGAGTGCACGGGGGATGAGCTAGAGGCAGTCCAAGAAGTCCAACAATCTTGGAAGCTATTTGTAGATGGCTCCGTCACCAAAGGCAAGAGCGGGGCCGGAATCATATTGGTTAGCCCGGACGGGTTCGAGTACGAGTACGCCCTCGAATTTAACTTCTCCGCGTCCAATAATGCTGCCGAGTACGAGGCATTGATTGGGGGGCTGCAGTTAGCATTAGAGATTGGAGTCACAAAGGTCGAAGTGTTCAGTGACTCGCAGCTCGTGGTGAACCAAGTTGGCGGGACCTTTGAAGTAAAAGAGCCCTATCTGAACTCCTATCGGGCACTCGCGAAGGCCCTCTTGTGCGGATTCGGGTCAGCAACGGTAGCACAGATCCCTAGGAAGGAAAACGGTCGTGCAGATGCCCTAGCGCGTCTAGCCACCGGGACCCGCCTGAAAGGGAGTAAGAAGGTTAAAATCGAGGTCCTGGATCAGCCAAGTATCAACAAGACGATCTCTGAAATATTCACCGTATCTACGGGTCCAAAGGAACCGACATGGATGGATCCAATCATCGAGTTCCTCAAAGAAGGTGTGCGCCCGGAGAATAGACGGCAGGCGAGGAAACTTCAGTCACGGTGCGCCCGATACACGCTTGTCAACGGCAAGCTGTATCGCAGGGGGTACAGCATGCCTAGCTTGAAATGCGTGTCTGTAGAAGAGGGTGAGAAGATCCTGCGGGACATCCATGAGGGAGTTTGTGGCAACCACTCCGGAGCTAGATCCCTCTCTTTTAAGGCTCTAAGGACGGGGTACTTTTGGCCTAATATGGGGAGTATGGCAGATCAAGTTTCAACGAGATGCCATAAATGCCACCAACACGCAAACAAAATCCATTCCCCCTCCATTGCACTATCAATCCTGATGTCACCATGGCCCTTCGCTCAGTGGGGTCTTGACTTGATCGGGAAACTTCCAACTGCTCCCGGACAATACAAGTTTATTATAGTAGCGGTAGATTATTACACCAAGTGGGTGGAAGCGGAGCCGCTCAGACGGATAACTACCGAATGTGTGATGAGTTTCCTCATGAAAAATATCTACTGCAGGTTCGGTATCCCGGAGACGATCATTACCGACAATGGGACGCAGTTCAACAACCCTAAGCTCATCGAGTTCGCCAAAGGCATGGGAACCAAAATGGTGTTTGCATCGGTGGCACACCCGAAGACCAACGGGCAAGTGGAAGCAGTCAATAAGATAGTAAAGAAGCTGCTTAAAAAGAAGGTTGACGACGCCAAAGGGTTATGGGCAGAAATGCTCCCGGAAACACTTTGGGCAATTCGAACCACCGCAACGGAGTCAACGGGAGAGACGCCTTTCAGCCTTGCCTTCGGCACGGAGGCAGTCATTCCGATCGAAGTAACAGTACCGACCGGGAGAGTCGAAGGATTCGATAAGCAGACCAACATAGAGGGACTACAGCTGAATTTGGACCTCATCGAGGAAAGAAGGGACAGGGCAGACTTGCACAATCAAGTGTACAAGCAGCGGGTCGCCCGACACTACGATTGTAAGGTTAGGCCACGAGCCTTGGGTCTCGGAGATTGGGTGATGAAGCGGGTGATGACCCAACCAATGACCCTTGATCCGACTTGGGAAGGCCCGTACGAGATAGTAGACGAAGTCGGCCCCGCCACATTCTTCCTAAGGGATAGGGACGGCACAGTCTCCGGGCACCCATGGAACGCCGAACACCTTAGATTCTACCCGGTATAGTGGAATCGGGAAATTGTAAATTATAGCCTCCGGGTTTGACACGGTCAGCCCGGGAGGATGCCTTCATTTATTGTGGAAACAACTTGCAAAAAATGAAGCTAAATTCGTAACACCTGAGTTAGCCTCCGGGTTTGACACGGTCAGCCCGGGAGGATGCCTTCATTTATTGTGGAAACAACTTGCAAAAATGAAGCTAAATTCGTAACACCTGAGTTAGCCTCCGGGTTTGACGCGGTCAGCCCGGGAGGATGCCTTCATTTATTGTGGAAACAACTTGCAAAAATGAAGCTAAATTCGTAACACCTGAGTTAGCCTCCGGGTTTGACGCGGTCAGCCCGGGAGGATGCCTTCATTTATTGTGGAAACAACTTACAAAAATGAAGCTAAATTCGTAACACCTGAGTTAGCCTCCGGGTTTGACACGGTCAGCCCGGGAGGATGCCTTCATTTATTGTGGAAACAACTTGCAAAAAATGAAGCTAAATTCGTAACACCTGAGTTAGCTTCCGGGTTTGACACGGTCAGCCCGGGAGGATGCCTTCATTTATTGAGGAAACAACTTTCAAAAATGAAGTTAAATTCGTAACGCCTGAGTTAGCCTCCGGGTTTGACTAGGTCAAACCGAGAAGATGCCAAAGTGAGGCCAAACTTGTAACATTAGTTTCACCAGGGAGTGATTAGGTCAGTCCGGGAGGATGCTCTTGGATGACCGTTTAAAAAAAAAAAGGGTGATTTCATAACGCGAAAATAAGAAGTCCAATATGCACACCAAAATAAATTGCGACAACTGGGTCGCCGGGATGAAGTCAGTACTTCCCCGTGAAGGCACAAAAGCCGTACAAAAATGGTGATTCAAAAAAGAGGGGGGCTACAACTAATCCGGGAGTCCTCAGCTCCGGCTCCTAATCCAGATCATCCCCGACCGGATCCTCAGCATCTTCTGCGTCTTCGCTCTCGGACGATAGGGTCACGGCTCCGGAACTCTCGGGATTGACCACAGGATGCTCCTCCGGGTCAGCCAATTGTGGACCCACAGTTCTGGCCTTCTCCTGGGCGGCAAGGAGATCTGCTAGCATCCGGGGCTTGTCAAGGTACCCGTGAGCGCTCCACTCGGTAAATTTCTCCGTGATGGCTTCGTTCCGGGCGGACTGGAGAAGAGCCTTGAATTCCTCGGACTCCTTGAATTCGGCCACGGCCTGATCACAGCGCGTTGGCACAAGGTTCACCAGCTCCTCGATCTCCGCTTGCCTCTCACGGAGCTTGCTCTCCAACGGGCGGTACTTCTCCAGCTCGGCCTCGAGAAGGGGGACCTTCTCCACCTCGGCCTCCAGAAGAGGAACTCTATCACCCAGGCTCTTCAACTCCTCAACGCGATGCTGAAGCGTAGACAGCTTCTCGGCCAAGGAACTCTTCTCCTTTTCAAGTGACGCTTTCTCGGTCTGGAGAAAGCTCACATGCCCGTTGAGTCTGGCCACCTGCTCTTTCAGCTCGGCAGTATCCTCGCTGGCATCAATGGAATACACCGCGAAGAGAGCCTACATCATAGTCGGGAGGGGTTCAGATATCGACAAAAAAGGGAAGGGAAACAAAAAAAAAACAGCAAACAACATTACCTTCATAAGGTGCTCCCGGGCAATCTTGCGGGTCTCGGAAGGGGCACCGTCTTTGAACCTCATCCTATCAAGTTCGATCCCTTTCAAGTCACTGATCATCGCTCGGACGAACTTCTCGTCCGCGCAACCGTATTCATCAAGGACCTGCCGGATCGGTGCCTTCGAAATTATAGGAACCGGAGGGGCCAATGCCGATAACGACGGAGTAGAGGAGGACCCCCCGTGTGTGGACCTGTGCTTTTTCGCTTTCGGCACGGGATTCCCGGAAACGTCCACCCCGGTATACGTCACCTGGCTATCGGAGCTTTGGGATTTCTTTGAATGGTGGTGACGCCTTTTCTTCTCACCCAAATTGACTCGCGATGCAGCGGGAGGCGGCACGGGCGGAGTCAACGCGGACCCGTACACTTCGTCCGGGACTTCGAGTTCCTTCTGCTTGTCCAACACCCGTACGGTGCTGGTCTCTATATCGACTTCGGTACGGGAAGCCACGTCCCCCTTGGTCAGTAACATCTTCAAGAGGTCTTGGTCTTTCTCCATGTCGAGAGGATGGTTAGGGCGAGGAACACGCCTTGGAATTTTCCCTGCGAAACCACAAACATTATCTCGTTAGCAAAATATAACAAGGACTTAAAGTGCCAGGCGTAAGAAGAGATGAACCCACCGGGCACTCTACCCATCTCGCAGTGAGCGAGAACGACCCACCGCGTCAAATGGTATGAGCTACGGTCCTCTTCGTGGGGCCAGGCAGCATATACTCGCGCTATACGCTCCCGCTCGGTCTCCGACAGGCTGTACGACTGATCCCCGATAGCCCGGAAGTAGTTGGGGACCGTGTGCCGTCTCGTTTTTCTCTGCCATGGACCCCCAACAAGAACTACCTTCGCCCTCCATTCCTTGTTTATCGAGGAGGGGAGATCCGTGATCACGGACTCGTAGTCCCGCGCGGTGAACCCAACGCACCCGGAGCTTCCTGCCTTCTTCGAATAAGTCAACCTGTAGAGTGCGCGAAACTCATTGATCGTGGGCCACCCCATGTTCGACAGGAAGTATAGGCACCCGAGCCCCAGCAATTGGCGCCACTGATTTGGGGGGACTTGCCCCGGAGCAAGCTGCAACATGCTCAGCATGTACTGAACAAATTGAGGCAGCGGGACAGAGAACCCGTTCCGGAACATGTTGTCGTGCACCGCTACGAAGTTGTCTCTCGGAGCGCACGCCAATTCCCCCGGGTATAGGCCGCGCATCGGGATGCTGGAAGGAATGTCCCACTCTTCCCTAAATTGCTCGATCTCCTCGGGCGAGAGACTACTGACAGGTTCGTCACAAACCCTGCCGTCCTCCAGGCGGTGCAGGACGCGCGCTATCGGGATCGCTTCCAACACTTGTCGCTCGGGATCCGCACTGGAGGATGCAACCCGTGAGGAGTCTCTATTGACCTCCCGATGCAGATACTGATCCATCCTTTCTTCGTCGTCAGCGGGAGCCCGCAGTGCAGGACCAGAGGCGGTGGCGTCGGAAGCCCTAGACTCCATCTTAACCCTATAGAAAAACCCTACGTGCTATCAGAAATCGCAGCGCATGCCGCCGCCAGACCGTCCCGATACCACCCAGAAACAGACCCAAAGAAACCCAGAAACAGACCCAAAGAAACCCAGAAACAGACCCCAAATCCTAAAAAATCCCAGAAACAGACACAAAAGAGAACGAAAACAGACGAGATGGAGAAGAGATACTTACCGAAAAATGAAGGCCGGAAACGCACCGAAACAACAAATGGACAGCACCTCGCAATCGGACCGGCGGCAACAGCAGCGTTCCTTCTACGTCCGGATTTACGTTGAATCGATGAAGAATGAGGGCAGAGGACAGAGTAACAAGAGGGAGAAAATTGAGAGCGGAGGAAGAAAATCGAGAGCGGAGGGAAGAATGAGGGGAGACGGAACATATATACAAAGCGGGGGAAAACAACGCCTCGATTCCCTCCCCCACGAAACACTTCATTTTAAACGAGGCGATCGTGTTCGTTACGACCCACCGTAGGATCGTGACACGTGCCCCACTAACCGGAAGCTTCTCGACGAAGCGACAAGTGAAACGACGTACATTAAATGCACGTCCCTTCACCCCCACCCACGCGCCACCTGGCGGACATGCAATTAATGCCCTGATACCCCCACCCACCCAGGCTTCCAACTCAATGCCACTCTTTAACTCCCGGATAACATCTATCGGGAGTCAGCAAGCAACAACTGCTAAAGAACTTTAACTCCCGGATAACATCTATCGGGAGTCAGCAAGCAACAACTGCTAAAGAACTTTAACTCCCGGATAACATCTATCGGGAGTCAGCAAGCAACAACTGCTAAAGAACTTTAACTCCCGGATAACATCTATCGGGAGGCAGCAAGCAACAACTGCTAAAGAACTTTAACTCCCGAATAACGTATATCGGTAGGATGCGTGAGATTTGTTTACCCGAGCAAGAACCAACGGGACGCGTGGGCAAACCAACTAGCCACGATAACTGTAAGACCCATTTACAGCTCCCGAAGCATTGGAGTCGGGCATGCCAATATCATTCCCTTCATACGGAGAATAGTGGCTTGATAACCCACGCGGGGATAATACCCCGCGCTCGAGCATCAACAACTACAACATGGAACGGCTAGCTACCTTCCATCGCAATCACAACCCGTTCCGACGTGTCCTGAGCACGAACTTGGGGGGACTAGATCGGGTACCCGTTGATATTTCCGCATCACGGGCCATTTCTTCAAGTCCCCACTCAAGACATGTCTTGAACGGGAACTTGGGGGGACTTGTTGTCGGTAGTCAGTAAATACCTCCCTCGGCCCATGATGCTATGAAGCCCAGTATGAGGCAGCTCGAACAGGCCTCAACCTCGATGCTAAAGCAGTCTGGGCCGAGAGGGGAAGCCTCCACAGAAACTTAACATTTGTCCCACATTGAAGAGGATGCAAAGTGTGAGTCAACGCAGGGGTATAAATGCAGCCAAGACCAACCAGAAAGGTAAGAAGGATCGGTCTTAGCATTAAATACTCAACTACCCTTATTAACTTAATCATCGGAGAGAGAAAGACCGGAGTGTCCCGGTCATTCTCCTTTCTTGCAGATAAGGAAGGGCGAAGAAGGAACTTCGGAACAAAGGACAGAGGATTACGGAAGATTGAGTCACGTGTTACAGTTTCTTCAAGAGCCAGCGGGTTCCAGCAGAAACAATGTGCAAAGCTAGCACTTTACATTGAGACGTGTTTTGGGGTGAAATCTCAAAAATAAAACCGTGATGGCCGTTGGGCCCAAAACGGACAATATCTCAATAGACTGGAATGAGCTGTTACAACTTGCATAGTGAGATTTAACTCTAATCATAGTCAATGGGGAGTTAAACCTAGACAATTAAGTGGATTCAAAATTCTAAACAATTAATATTACACATGTAATTGGCTTATATATATATATATATATATATATATATATATATATATTTCAACCTTAATGAAAAACACAATTAGATAATGTGATTCAATGCATAGTTGAAACATTTCACATGAGTCGAGAGATTAACTTATGGGCTTAAGAAACATTAAGGTGTCCTGACGGTGCTTTTTATAAATAGAGATTCTAATGAGAACTTTATATAAAAGAATAAGTGAGAATTTTTAAATAAACGGTTTGAAGACATTCACATTGAAATTTGAAATTATCAATTAGTTAAAACTTAAAATACTCGTCGAACCATTTATTTAAAGTCCTCACATTATTCTCATTATAAGATCCTCATTATAAGCTCTCCTTGTAAATTAGAGAGAATGTTTAACAAATTTGCTTCACCCTTATCATGTCATATTTGCATGATTCTTTTTGTTTTTGCTTGAATTCTCACGAGACTACTATCATTATGAATAAGATCGGGACGAGAGAATACTGTGTTGGGAAGAGTTGCTCTTTTTTGTTGCCATAAACTTTTATGCAACTTTTGACCAAAAAAAGAAGAAGAACTTTTATGCAAGCGATAATCTTTTGATACGACGAAGTATCATGTTTAAGCGGTTTTAAAAGAAGAATCAATTGAGAAGCCACTATTTAGTGATCAATGTTCATTATTTCTACTTTAGGTCAACCTCGTATGCGTAAAGGTTCAATATTCATGTTTCAATTACACTATCTCTCTTTTGCTAATATATGTCTTTAACTTTTTCATGTTTTTCTCTTTCGCATATTAGTTTTCTTAATCGAGAAGCTTGTTGTAGCAAAACATACCATCAAACTAATTGAGCAAACATTTGTTGTTCCCGTTAATTTTTTTTTATTTTATCAAAATACATAGTTGTTGTATTTATTAAAACACCATATGGGCTAGGTAAGAAGCATTTCACTTGTTAGATTTTTTTGTTTAATGGAAATGAAAACCAAAATTTATCAAACACCCTCTTAGCTAAGAATCATCATTTTCTGTCTTGATTACGTTACACCAACATTACCAAGGAAAATTTGACAATAAATTTACAGATCACGAACCAACAAGGTATGTTGATAGCGGGGATTGAACTTGAATGATGTCTCCACCATAAACCCATCTTTGTCAACTGAGCTAAACCTCATTTGTTAAGAATCATCACTTTCATCTTTACGTGACTTCGATTCTACTCAATTAGAACTTTAATAAAAAGGCCACATAGGTGATTATTATACCCTCTAAATCCCACTTAAAATCTTCATCAAGCTTCTAACCTCAAAACATATCAAATTCTTATTAGGACACGTTTAGCTTTTAACATCATCATCATCATCATCATCATCCCTCATAATCAAATCATTTTCAACCGTTGGATCATATACTTTTGGGCTTGGTTAAGGGTTTTTCTTTGTGTTTGACGGGGTCCACACGGGTCAAACCTCGGTTTACTTTTCTCGATGGGCCCTAGCAAAGGAGACTATAGTTACCCCGTAGGAAACAAAGCTAGTAATATTCGTCATCATTTCCAATTGACCATTTATGTATTTCGATTTTCACTCTTCAAATTGTGTGAGCTCGATAATACTTGCGATTTTATCCTTTGTCTTTAAGTTCTACCTATGAAATCAAAATGATGAGATATTGGGTGGAATTACTTAGAGAGAGTGAGTCAATACGTAGATCATGCTAAATTTTACACTTACATTGTTCGTTAGTTTGTTTGTGTAAAACTGTAAATTATGTTTACTCATCAAACATGGATATTATAAATATTCTGAAACGAATGAGTTCAATAAAAGAAGATGCAAATACGTAAATAAATTATTTAGTTAAAGCTTACATATATGACAATGATTCTAAAGGTAGATGCTAGATTATTACCGATATGTTTTTATTTGTTTTTAAAGAAATTTGTCATTGCACTTTGTTAAATTAACTTCCTTTATTCATTTCAAAACAAATTTACAACTAATTATTATAATAAGTGCTTGGTTTTTTTTTTTATAAATGGACGTTAGACATTGATATATTGATAACTGAAAATCGGATTACAACATGAATATGACACACCCTTGCATGAACATGACACACCCTCGCGGACAAACGTTAAAAAAGAATCATGCGAAGCTACCTAAAAAGACCAAAGCTATCCTAGGTAATTCTTATATTGCAAACCATAAGTACTGCACCTCAGACAAAGTAACCAGAATCAGAGAACCAAGAAATTCAAAAGAACAAAACAGAAGCAAACCTAACAAAGTCCTAGAAAAACCACAATTACAAATCTTATTCAATCACCCGCTTTAGTTGAATCTAGAGAAAAACAAAAACCTAAACATTATGTGCCACAAATAATATATGTTCTTATCCACAACTGACTATTAACGATTACGTTTAATTGTCATAACAATAAAAATGTCATATTAGCCGTTACACACTTGCACATGTTTTAGGAAATATGAACCACACGTCAAAGTTAAATCAAGTGCAACTATGGAAAATAATCTTTGAATGAATTTGTCCTAGTAGCCTTCTCTCCTAATGGTATCTATAAGACCCATACTTTCTAAATTTTACCTAAGACATCCGTATTAACGCTTACATATGATTTCACAAAGAATAGTTGTTACATATCAGTACTAATAAAGATTAAACGCATAATCATTGTCACAAAGGTCAAAAGGCCTGTTGAGTTGATGTCGCATGCATTGGCACATATAATTCTTCACTCACGATTATCAATGATATGACATACACTTGGTCGAAACTATTACTGAATTACACGTTTCAGTTAAACTGAGATGACAAATGCAAATAAAATGTTAGATTAACTCTTAGTCTTGTTTTCGCATAGAATCTTTGTCAGATTATCATACATAGACATTTAATCATGGTAGCAAAATGTTAAATCCACCATACACGTGTAATTCGTTATTGCCATTCGTTTTAGTTGAGTAACTTTCAAGTCTTTTATTCTCTCTTGTATTACCACAAACTTTGTAACGTATTCAACATTTGTTTTAACATATAAAGGAAATATGCGAACGACTTTTAAATCTTTTCTTTCTCTCATTACCACAAACCTCCTATCGCATTCAACATTTGTTTTAGCATAGCAAGGAGATATGCAACTTTATAATCTTTATACACTGTCATTATTATATCAGCACCAAAGTTTTGCTAGCCGCTAAAAGATTCCCATATTACATTATCAAAACCCAAAAGCAAACAATACCAAAATAACCGTCGCAGGTTATTCATGTGTGCCTAACATGATAATCAGAGACCCTCTTCTCCTACACCTCACTAAACTCGTGAGAACCAGAGAATTGTTCTGACCAAGAAAACTAAGGCTGTTGAAATAAAAGCGTTACACAAGATTTTTCTTACCATTTTTTACATAATTCCCATATGAGTCCTCCCCAAGTTTGCTATAAAATCCCCATCAAATAGTTACTCAAATCCACACAGCCTCTCTCTCTCTCAGGTGCTTTGCCGACTAGTCTAGGAGAGAAACAAAGCCCTCCCTCCTCCAATTTAACCAGGGTTAAAATCTAACCCCAAATAAAGCTCGAGCCTTTAAACCAAGGTCCCAATCCACTTGACGATTTCGAAGTCCCATGCGAAACAAAACCAAACAAACCCAGTTTCTCCTACCTCTTACACTTTCGCTTTAGAGGCCAAAGCTTTGGTTTTCAATGGCGTCCCTGGTTGGCTTTTGAAACATAAAAACAGAGAGACCCTGTTTGGTTTTTCCGGGAAAATTGAACTCAAACTGTCACTTTCCCGGGGAATGGTTTCAGTGCCCAAGTCTCTTCCTTTATTACCTTATCTAATTGCTGCCTCATGATCCCATTGACGAAACTGGTGCGTGTTCTTCAATCCCAATTCTTTTTTCTTCTTAAAATTTCGATTCTGCTCTGTTCTGGGTTCTCTCTGAAACTTTGGATTTTTTTTTTTTAAGATCTGAATTGATAGTTATGTCCTTTGTTGAATGTATGAGATTTTAGCTGTTGGGTAGGTAAGGGAAGATTGTTCTTTGCATGTTTTGGGAGGCTTTTGTGGTTTTTTGGGGTTGAGATTTGATCTGGGTATTGAATAGGTGATTGAATTTTGTTGTTTGTTGTTGTGTTTTTTGGATTGCAGAGATGAAGATGGAGATGGGTTTAGGTGGTGGGGTTTGGAAAGAGGAAGACAAGGCCATGGTGGCTGCAGTTTTAGGCACTCGGGCTTTTGATTACTTGATTTCGAGCTCTGTTTCTTCGAATGAGAATTTATGCATGGGCATAGGCACCGATGAGCTTTTGAACAGCAAGCTTTCAGATCTTGTGGAGCCTCCAAACGCCTTGAATTTCAGCTGGAACTATGCGATTTTCTGGCAGATTTCGAGGTCCAATTCCGGGGATTGGGTGCTGTGTTGGGGGGATGGGGCTTGTAGGGAGCCAAAGGAGGGTGAGGAGTCTGAAGCTTCGAGGAATTTAAGTCTCAGACTTGAGGATGAGACCCAGCAGAAAATGAGGAAGATAGTGCTGCAGAAGTTGCACACTTTGTCTGGGAGCACAGATGAGATGAATGGTGCTCTTGGGTTGGACCGTGTTACTGATACAGAGATGTTCTTCCTTGCATCTATGTATTTTTCGTTTCCAAGAGGTGAAGGTGGCCCGGGCAAGTGTTTGGCATCTGGGAAGCAGGTGTGGCACTCGGAGTTGTTGAAGTCGGGGTCGGATTATTGTGTCCGGTCATTTATGGCCAAGTCTGCTGGAATCCAAACAATTGTTTTAGTTCCAACAGATATTGGTGTGGTTGAACTTGGTTCAGTAAGATGTATAGCTGAGAATTTGGAACTGTTGCAGTCAATAAGATTATTATTTTCGACACAGGCCTCACTGACAAGGGCTAAGCCAATGGCAGTGTCGCCAGGCATGAGCAACAAGAGAGATGAGATGGCTGGACATCAAAATAATTTAAGCATTGCGGAGAGAGGAGGGGAAGGAGTTCCCAAGATTTTTGGCCAAGACTTGAACTCGGGGAACCCTGGGCGCCCTCGGTACAGGGAGAAACTTGCTGTTAGGAAGGTGGAAGAGAGGCAGTGGGATGCCTATTCAAACGGGAACAGGATTGCATTTTCCAGTCCTCAAAACGGAATTCACGGTTCAAGTTGGGGGCAAAGTCATGTTGGCGTGAAACAAGGGAGTCCAGCTGGGGTCTATGCTTCACAAGGACCTGTAAATAATTTGCAGGAGCTTGCCAATGGTGGCAGGGATGATTTTCGGCTCAAGCCCTATCAACCGCAAAAGCAGACGCCTATGCAAATTGACTTTTCCGGGGCTACTTCAAGGCCTTCGGCGGTTGCTCGACCCATTGTTATTGAATCGGAGAATTCAGATGCTGAAGCTCCATTCAAGGAAGAGCTGCCTGGCACAGCTGAAGAGAAGAGGCCACGGAAACGGGGTAGGAAGCCAGCAAATGGAAGAGAAGAGCCCCTCAATCATGTTGAAGCAGAAAGGCAGCGTCGGGAGAAGCTGAACCAGCGCTTCTATGCTTTACGAGCTGTTGTGCCAAACATATCCAAGATGGACAAAGCATCCTTGTTGGGAGACGCCATTGAATATATCCAGGATCTGCAGAGAAAGCTTAAGGATATGGAATCCGAGAGGGAGAGTGCAGGAGGCACTTCAAGAGATACCTCAGCTTTGGTAGCTAACCCAAGTTCAGAAAATCAAATCCGGGCTCACCAGGTCGACATTCAAGCTGGGCAAGATGAGGTTATTGTAAGGGTGAGCTGCCCTATAGATTCACATCCTGCATCAAGAGTCATCCAAGCATTTAAAGAAGCACAGATCAGTGTTGTTGAGTCGAAATTCACTGCAGCAAACGATTCTGTGTTTCATACATTTGTTGTCAAGTCTCAAGGATCTGAACAATTGACGAAGGAGAAGTTGATTGCAGCATTTTCCAAGGAATCCAACTCCTTACAATCATTGTCATCAGTTGGTTAGTACTGAGAATTGCAATTAACATAGTCCATAGGTATTATTGTAGTGAAGAGCCCAATGAAAAGTTTCTTTAAGAGGTTTTGATATACAGCAGGTATCCTAAGAGGAATAGCATTGCTAGCTAGAAGTAGAAACTTCCTTAATGACCAAGTAGTGAGCAAATTTTCTGTGATTATTTTATAGCATACATAGTTGGTCGTAAGTATTCTTGCAAATCCAATTACATTATTTAGCTTAACCAACTATAAAATTGTTGGTTGACAAGAAGCTGATAGATTTCTTTTGTTTTTCCAATACTAGTTTTGCAGACTTTTGTTCTTTGCTCTACATATGCTTCTTACCAGCAATATTATTGTTTACTGTTATTCTGATCATTCTATTATTTGTGGATATGGTGTTATACAAATTGATTTCATGCTTCCTGTGTCCTCCAAGGAATTGAATGAACTTAGATACAGAACTACATGTAAAGGGTTTTCAAAATCCTCCCTCATTTTCCTTTTCAGAGTTGTAGATTTGTCTGAGTAGTTCAATGGATTTTCACTTTGTCTTACATCCATCATCTTAATTATCACAGCTGAAATTCTGAAACTAATGCATTTCTCCTCTCCTTGTTCTTCTTCATCTACTTAAATCAGGTTTAATGGATGATGATTCATTAGTAGCTGTTTCTTCCATGTGATGAATTTGGATTTTCAAAAAAAACAAACATGTTTCTGTATTCCAAATCAAATCATCTTTATCAATGACACCGACCTTTGGAAATTAGACATGTCATATTTACTGCAGAACTTTAAATTTTGTGCTCATTAGTCTTGTCGCCTAGTGGGAGGATATTCTGCTCTACAGAATCTTGACTTTTGGTTACATCTCCTTGTTCATTCATATTGTAACATATGTTTCATATTTCCTACTCATTATTGACATACCAAAAATATCTCAAAAATGTGCCTCGGACCAGAAAATTTAGGTCACATTTTTCCTCATTGATTCTGGCATTGTCAACTTTGCTTTCCCATGGTTATTGGTTTCCGTATGTTCTGTTTGCTTGCTAGTGTTCCTCTGTTCATTTTACTCATCCATTTCAAAAATATAATGTTTAGGTGTTTATCTATTATCAGAGCAACTAATTGTGTTTGGTAAACCATATATGCCCTTTATTTAAATTACTGGCATCAACTGCACAGAGATGTAGAGCTTTTGGTAATCTGATTTATATATTTTTGTCTTGTGGGGAACATTCTTAAAATCAGTTACTTAATCTTTTCCTATTGTTTTAGCAAACAAGTGAGCTTTGCATTGATGCACATGAAAAAGGAGCAAAGGAATAGATCCTGTTCTCAAATTCTAGGCCATCCCTTTTGATATTTCTCCTTTCTATAAAGGAGTTGAGGTATCTATAATCCTACCAGCAAAAGAATTTCAGCTGGAAAAAGCATGGAATTATTTACAGCATGGTTCCAAGATTCCAGCACATACAGAACTAGCAATGATCTGAGTAAATAAATAGAATAAAGCAAGTCATTTGGCTCTTGAACAAGATTACACTGAACAAACTACAAGGGTGGTCCAATCATCAATGGTACCTTCATCTCTTTGACTTCCTCCTAACCACTCAAGCATAGCACTAATGAGAGATATCATGTGCTGCATGTGTGTTCTTAAAAAGGCAAAGACTACGAAAAGTTGAAGGCAAGAAGGAAAAAAAGATAAGGAAAGTATTACACTGCACTTCTGCATCATCTAAATTGCAGTGAATAGAATCTCAGGCTCTTAAGTCTCAACCCTCTTATGCTAGATTCATCTCCATTTTTGGATCTAAGATTGGGTTGCATGTTGCTTGCACCCCACAATAACTACACACCCAAATCTTCTCATAAGTGATTTAGTTATTTGCATGATCTTAATTAAGCTTTTTCTGGTTTGGTGTAGCTAGCTACTTGCAAATATGCAGATATATGTGGCCAAACTAAATGGAGGGCCTCCTCAAATTAGGCATTTTTCTTTATGCCTACATCTCCTTGCATTGTTTGGTCTATTTGGGATCTTCTGTCTCGGACTTTTCCTATTGGTAGTTCTGGTACTGATAATTCTACAAAGCTGCATATTATGTGGTGTTTGTAGCGTCTAAGGCCTTTAGAGCCAACTATCTCATTGACATGTGGAAATTGTGTTTGTTAAGTACAATAATCTGCAAGCAAAGCATATATATGTCCAGGAATCTGTGCAGAAAATTTAGCCAAGTACTCGTCAAAATTTCATGGTTTCCGGAGTTTCAATTCTTTGAAATACTATAGAACTTTCAAATACTCCATACCTTGATTATGAAATGGAAGCTAGCTTCCCCCAATTCCATATCTAGTATGAAATAACTGTTGACCAGAGACCAATATGACTTGGAAATCAATGGTCAATACATGCTTACCATCAGTCGACAAATCAACTGGTTGAAAACAAAGCTATAATCATATAAAAGCAAGGGCTTCCAAGGTTGTATTCTCAGAGCGTGGAGAATTTGACTGATTTCAATGAAATACAATTGTACTTGACAAGCAAGTTTCAAAGTTCAAACCTTTTGTCATCACCAAGAATATTGGATATGATAGAAATATCAGTCTAGCTAGCTAGCTACCGTGTTGGACTTGTTTCTGCTGTTTAAACATTATTATCTTGAACTTGAAGTTCTATTAAACAAAATGGAACCCAAAATTGAGAACAATTAAAAGTCGAACACAAATTCTTGAATATGTTTCCGTAAAGCAAACCTTCCTACCTTTCACGTCTTATCTTGATAGTCCTATCAGTCCTATACATAGTTTAAGCAGCACCAATTGCTGAACTGCAGCTACCGACTTAATTAAACTTTCAGATATCCATTTGCTTCCTCCATTACGGTCCTCAACCAATGCACGACCACTTCTTTTGTTGTAATCTGTTGATCGATTACTCCTTGCGGATCCGGCTCGAGCAAACTAGATGAACGGAAATAAACTTCGATGAAATCTTTCACGTATCAATGATACCATATGATACAAGAGATAGATGCAATACGTACTAGAACTTGGATGCATGCATCATCAGAGTGTAGTGTATGTAATAAAATCACAGTTTCTGGAGGGATATATACTACTATCCTTTAAACTTCCCAAATTAACATCTATAATCTATAATATACGAGGGATAGGGGATTACACCAACTTTTCAATTACAAAATCACATCACTACCGTTCAATATGTAGTTTTATATGAGTAGATCATTTCTGTAAATTTTCAGAAATTTTGGTAATTGTTAAGACAATCAAAACTATGATTTATAATTATAAGCATGAACGGTTCAAGTTTGACAGATTTGGTTCATTCATTGATTTAATCTTGTTCGACATCTTAACGATCACCAAATTGGCTGAAAATTTGCAAAATTGATCTATATATAAGAACTAACAAACTGAATGGTAGACATTCAAAAATATAATCGAAAAGTTGGTGTACTTCCTCATCCCTCATATATGTAATAATATATATATATATATATTTTCTCAGGTGCGATAAAAATTATCCCTTAGTGGAAGGGTCATATATATATATATCCGCTAAGGGATCCCTTTTATCCGCACCTGAGAAAAAAAAAATATATATATATATACATATATTTTCTCAGGTGTGCAGATGTCCGCATTTATTCTTACGGTGCGGATTTCCACTTTACACTTATTTTTCAATCGAATTTTCACATCTCCACTATCTGGTTTTTATATACTAATGTATAGATTATCTGTGTAAAATTTCAGCAAATTTGGTTATCATTAAGACACTTAAACTCGATTAAATCAATGGATGAACATAATTCTGTCGAACTTGAATCATTCATGTTTATAACAGAAAAACACAGTTTTGAGTGCCTTAATGATAACCAAATTGGCTGAAATTTTATAGAGATAATCTACACATAGAAATTTTATAGAAATTTTATAGCAAGTGGAAATCTGTACCGTAAGAATAAATGCGAACGTCCGCATCTGAAAGACTATATATATATATATATATATATATATATATATATATATATATATATATATCAAGAGTCATTATAGTGTCAAATTCTGTCTCTTATGACGTTGGATGCTCTTCACTTGCTTGCATCTTTTAAACTACTTAATCTTTTATTTATATTCCAACATTGCAGTTAATTAATCTCATGATGAAGTTGGTACAATATGCACGAAAATTCTTCGAGTCAACCGAGCAACAACTATGCAATATTTTGATCCGGTTATCCACATCACACTATCATACATATATACTAATCCGTTAACAAAATTGAAACCCAAAAAACTAATTTTATATGGTACCAACACAGGAGGTGTGAACCTGAGGTCGAAGAAGATGTATTGTTATTGTAGGAGCTTAATTTGATCGGATCAAAAATAAAAATGAAAGTAAGGAATTGAGGGTCTGTTGTCTTCATTTTATCTTCGTATACGCCATACAACGTTTTAAACATTCCCACATTAATAGTGCAAGTGCACCGTAGTGCGTGGAACCACTCGGCAATATGCATCGATATTTTTACATCTTGTTTCGTTTTCCTCTTATATAATAATTTTACTAATTACTACTTTTTTTTTTAAATCATGAAGGGGCCGCCCGGGACTGCTATAATTTGGATCTCTTTATGCTATCCAGGTTCATTATTTAGTCATGAATAAAATGAAGATTCTTGTATGCACCAAGGTACAAGTATACCAAAAGTCATTATGCAATCCTAGCCATTCATTTGATCTAGCTGTCTATATGGCACAAACTTCAGTGTTAACACCGTGAAGATAATTGAAAAGAAAAAAAACTAGTTAACAAGGTAAAAAAAACAAAGATAAACAAGAGGGGTAAAATGTGAAATGATTATCTCAAGAAGAGGAAACAATTTCTGAAATTAGAATTGTAGCACGTCTGAAAATCAAGAAGGAGGAGGTCGAGGTTAAATCAGATCTAAGATGAAACAGAGCAAATTGGGGTCTCAGGTCTTCAATTTTATCTCCACTACACTAATCGCGGGCAATCTAGCCACCTCCTCCATTGGCACCGCCTTGCTCGACACAATTGCTTCCATTGACGTCAAAAAAGGAAGCTTCAGCCCTTTATTTGGATCCAGCGGACTCGAGATTCTTCAACTCGATCGATGACCCGTCGACCCGAAACCATAACCCGACGATTCGAGACTCTTCCCCAGTTGAGCTTGAACTCCTTAATGACAATGGCGGCAGCAGGGGACTATGTAGAACTTGGCTGGCTAGAGAGGCTGGGTTTCGGCCTTTTCTCGGAGATTATTTTGGAGGCGAGGAGATGAAGAGAGGCAGATTGATCTTCACAGTTACTGAGTTTCTTCCACAGTTCAAAAATTTTGGTCATTAACACGTTAGCTTTGACTATTAAAACATGTGAATGGTTCAAGTGCACCATGGTGCACTGCATCCGCTCCGTGAATAAAATTATAAAAACTTAAAACTAAGCTGCAATTAACTATTAAGCATAGTCAAATGTGACGAACATGAAGGATCGGAGATATCGATCAAACTCCCATAACATTTAACTATATATTCATGCAATAATTGGTGAATTTCGTCCTGAATATCCAGGGTCCAGCTAGTTAGGAAATGAATCGTCATCATTAACTGCATGTATGACCCTTTAAAAGCAAACCTACCCTCTCTCATCGACTCATCTTTATTCTTGACTTTCAAATAGCTATCAGAAACTCCGCAGCAAAAATGGCACTGGCAATCGCAGTGGTGAACAAAGAGCTCCCTCAAGAGATTAAACAGCAAATCCTGAAAAGGTTACCGGTCAAATCCTTAATGCAATTCACCTGTGTTTCCAAATGGTGGAGTTCTATTATCGCCGACCCCAAGTTCACCTTATCTCACTATAAATTAGCATCCCTGCTGCAAACCCTATCTCGCATACTCCTACTCTGGAACAACTCGGATTTCGAGTCCTTAGACTTGGACACTTCTTCGGTCCGAAAACTTACCTTCCCATACAAGCAACCTGGGTGGGAAGTCCAGCTACTGGGATCCTGCAACGGTTTGGTGTTCTTAGGAACAACTCCTGGAAATTGTCACTGGGACTTCTATGTATGGAACCCCACAACCCGATTCGTCCAGAAGTTACCTGATCCATCTTTTTCTTCCGAGATAATTTCCCTACGAAAATGTGGATTTGGCTATGTCTCCGCTGCCGATGACTACAAACTTGTGCTAGGCGCTGATGTCGAAGAACGAATCAAAATGTTCTCATGGAGAGCCAGCTCTTGGAAGAGGATTGAGGTACCTTTGTTCAGGGATCAACTTGAACTTGGTTGCAGTTGCGAGGGGACAGTTTCGAATGAGGCACTTCATTGGATCCAGACGTTTGATGAGCCAAGCAAAGAAGAAGCTGTGCTAGTGGTCGATCTGGTCAAGGAGGAGTTTTGGAAGATTCCTTTGCCGACTTTAAACAATTATGATGATTTTAACACCATTCGGGGTGTTGTTTCTGAAGGATGTCTTAGTGTAGCATGTTTCTATGAGATTGGCCCTAATTGGGGTGTTGAGTTATGGGTCATGAAAGAATACAATGTGCCCGAGTCTTGGACCAAGCTTTCTACGATTTACATTGGTTATCAGCAGCTTCAGTTGATATAGTATACGCAACTGTTTTTCTATTTGGAGAGTTGCGCGTATTTACATTACATTGGGATGCGCAGGCTGGTGAAAATTTCTTGCTTAGGTTTGATCTCCAAGAAGATGAGGCTGCAGATAAGAAGGTTATGGCTTCCAGTAGCCGAGATAGGTTTGTGATGGTCAAATATCATGTGATTGAGTATGATGAGATTCTAATTCGGCCTCATGATAATGAAGCTTAAAACTAATCATAAGCGCTTACTGTATGTTTGCATTGTATGCATGTTTGTCCTCATTTTGAATCTGCTTCTAATACAATGTGAATTTTGCGCTACTGATCGAGCAACTTTTATGGTTTGAATCTGCTGATTCCTTGTTTTAATGTAATGTTTACTAGGAGTCTTTCCGTATTAACCGCGCCGATTGATGCATGTACAATGAGGATTGTATGCAACTTATTTTGTGTTCAGCATAGCATTAAGTGATGTGTTCTTCATCAGGTCTAACATGCCAGAAATATGTTCGCAGTTTATGCTTTATAGTTGTGATTGATGATTTAGCTTTTCGTTAAAGATTCTGAAGCGGAGGGTAATCATCATTTTCTTTTGTTTCAGGTTTCTTGATTTCTATTTTTCCTAATAATTTTCAAGCATTTGAATGGCAAAGTTTACGAGTCAGTACGTCACATGGGTTAATATATTCATACAAGAATCAGTGATCCATTACATTGTGTAAAAGAGTAATTTTAAATACGGACCCATAATCCCTTACTACACATCCCATTTTAATATACTACCCATCTATTTTTTTTATTTTAATATTATATTAAATACACATCTCAAACTACCTATAAAATACCCTCAATATCTAAAATACCCTCAATATTTATTTAATACAATTATTATATATATTTACTATTTCACAACTCTCTTTACGTGTTTTCTTTTATTTTATGTTATATTTTTTTTGATTGGCCAGGTTAGAAATTTTTTTCTTGATATTTTTTAATTTATAATAAAAATAATAATATTATATTCGAACTCCAAATCTCTAATATGACATCATTCGGTTAGAATTTGAAGGAAAAAAATTGAACATACATAATTTTTTCAAAGTTAAGAAACTAGTAAAAGTACAATAGCATAAAAACTAAAGTTGAGAAAAAAAACTAAATGAATTGGTAAATAATACATGTGATTACAATATATAGTAGTCGAAATTCAGGTGAGAATTTTGGAGAAGAGGTTTTTATTGCTTTTCTTTTGATGCGTAGTAATAGTAGAGAAGAGTTAATAATAGTTTTAGGGAAGATGAATTTTATTTTTATTTTTATTTTTATTTTTTTCTCTAATAATTGATGGATGTTTTTGTAATTAAACATACCTATAAAATATGATGTGAAATATAAAATAATAAGGGTGAGTATTAAGAGATTAGAGGTGTGTATTTAAAATTTATCTGTGTAAAAATATATCATCTCTAATGCAATTGTATTTTAGGCTTGTTTTATTTCATGTTTTACCCTCATGTTAAAAAACCATTAGCTATTGTACACTAGAGTTGATACTGCGCCTTGGCGCGGTATAGTATCCACAATATACATATTTCACATATGTATAAGAGTTATCACAAAAACAACCTTTATATAACAAAACATCTAGTCTTGTGTTATACACTTCTACCAAAAATATAAATGCTCAAATTGTTTTGATTTGTACGTACACAAAGCAGAAGATAAAATGATAGAAATAGTTTTGTGAAACACGGGGTAATAGATTAAAGGGTATTGCTATTAATACACCCATTTTCACTATTAACACACCCTATCTATTTTCCTATCCTAACATTTTTATTTTATTTTATTTACAAACTTGTCACTTGAATTTAATTGATGATTGGTTATCACTATATATAGGGTGTGTTAATAGCAAAAATGAGTGTGTTAATAACATCACACATAAATTATCGTAGTAATATATTAATATTTCTAGACTCTTCTACTTTATGAGAAATGTTGGAGCTATTTCGAGAAGAGTCTAGAGAGTGAGAAAGATGGAGAAATATTGGGCGAGAGAGAGCGAGAAGCGGTGAAATAAAATAAAATTTATACCTAGAGTTGAAACGAAGGATAAATACAGAATTACATAGCCCATCAGCAGGGTAAAAAGGTCCCCACACTATTCACGGTGCCAACATAGTTCTCGATATTTCACGATGAAAATCGTACTGATTATATATATATATATATATATATATCTAGGATTAATTGCAGTATTGTGGTTTTCTAAAAACAGTAGGGGCAAAATGGTCAACACACAAAAATGCATTGTTCACTTGCTTGTGAACAATCGATCATCCTTTAGCATAATATCCACATTATGCATATTCCACATATGTATAGGAGCTATCACAAAAACAACATTTATATAACAAAATATCTAGCTAGTCTTGTAATCTCCCCAAAATATAAATGCTCTAATTGTTTTTATTTGTACGTATACAAAACAGAGAGAAAATGACAGAAATAGTTCCGTGAAACAACGGGGTAATAAATTATCACTGTAATATTGTTTACGCCCAAATTAATATTTTACTGGACAATAAATATCTATGTGAATATTAATTAAATTCTTGGTCCATGTCATATCGGCAAGCCCAAGTTCTTTAAGTTTACAGGTAATGGCCCGCCAGTAAGATCACGTAAGCTGAATAACAGAGTTCGCGTGAGGAATGACTTCTCATGGATTACAGAGCTCACGTGCTTAATAGATTTCTCGCGGAATTACAGAGTCGACTCTGCGTAGGAGCAGAATCCTGGACGAGGCGGAGTACATCTAGGCGAGCTGGCGAACTTGTTCGCGTAGGGGGCTTCGCATAGAAGCCACATACGGAATCCGCGTTCATCACATTAATCGTTAAAGACTCTTACAAGTCTTTGACATGCTTGGGCCAATCTATGTGACCCGCGAGATAGACTTTCACATGAACTGTGGCACCCCACAGGATAAGATTGCTCCTAATTCCAGTTCACATAGGAGTCTATAATTGAGCAACGCGGAGGCAATGTCCCATGCGGAATGTGCGAACTGGACATGTGCACAGATTGGTTGGTTCGCGCGGGCGTAACAGTGCCCTTGTGCTATTAGGGTTTCATAGTCCGACTTGGATTCTAAGCTATCTTTCTTCTGCCGCAAGTCGAACTGATATATAAAGGGCTCGATGGTTTACAAAAAAGGACACAACCTACAATCTCTACAAATACAATACAAAACCTTTCGACCTAGTCGAACCTCCATATGTTCCCCGGAGCTCTGCTTTCGCTTCCTTGTTGAAGCTCTCTTCAAACCAAACCCTAAGTGCATTTGCGCCTTAGTTCAGATCCTTCCTATACTCGCCCCCGATCACCTTGATTTCCCTATAATTGCTTTGCTCGCGACATACCGTGAGTATCGAATTTCCTTGTGCTCGTAAATTCCTCGTCCGCGAGGTGGCACCTGGAAACCCCTCTGCTTGATCAAGAAGTCAAGATCTCGCAACCATCCTTTCCTCGTCCGTGAGGTGGCACGCCCGCAATATCTCCCTCTCTTTGTTCGCTAGTTACCTTTCGCCCGCGTACTGAGGATCGTGGCCAAAACAAATATACTAATATCTCTAGACTTTTCTGTTTTGTGATAAATGTTAGAGTTATTTCGAGAAGAGTCTTGAGAGTATGATAAATATGGAGAAATGTTGGGCGAGAGAGAGCGAGAAGTGGTGGAAAAAAATAAAAAATTATACCTAGAGTTGAAACGAAGGGTAAATACAGAATTACACAACCAACAGGGTAAAAAGGTATGCACAGTGTTCATAGTGCTTATGAACAGTTAACCAAGCAATAGTATATAGGTACAAAACAGAAAAATAGTGAAAGAGATGAAACGAAACGGCGATATTCTCTGAGATGCAAAAACAGAGAGAAGGGAGAAATAAAAATAAATGAGGTCTGAAGAGGTAAGATCGATCCGTAAGATTCAGGAGGCAAAAAAAAAGTAAAAAATGGAGGGCAAAAAAATTCTTTGCCGAGAGAGAACATATATATCTTGAAAAATCTAAATTACCTATTTTAGAAAGAAAAAAAGGTTCACGGTTGTTAATGAACAGTGTTTTCACACTATTCACATGCTTATGAAAAGTCGACCAACAAATGTATATAATTAAATTAAATAGGCACAAAACGGAACAATAGTGAAAGAGATGAAACGAAGCAGCGATATTATCTGAGATACAAAAACAGAGAGACGGGAGAAATAAAAATAAAGAAGGTCTGAAGAGGCAAGATCGATTCGGAAAATTCAGGAGGCAGATACAAAAACAGAGAGACGGGAGAAATAAAAATAATGGAGGTCTGAAGAGGCAAGATCGATCCGGAAGATTCAGGAGGCAAAAAAAAGTCAAAAATGGAGGGCAAAAATTTTTTTGCCGAGAGAGAGCCTATCTAGAAAAATCTAAATTACTTGTTTCATAACAAAAAGAAAAAAAAAGGGTTCACTGTTGTTAATGAACAGTGTTTTCACGCTGTTCATATGCTTATGAACAGTCAACCAACAAATGTATATAGTTAAATAGACACAAAACGGAACTAGTGAAAAAAATGAAATGAAGTGGTGATATTATTTGTGATGCAAAAACAGAGAGACGGGAGAAATAAAAATAAAAGAGGTCTGAAGAGGCAAAACTGATCTGGAAGATTCAGGAGGCAGAAGAAAAGTCAAAAATAGAGGGCAAAAAAAATTCTTTGCCGAGAGAGCATATCTAGAAAAATCTAAATTACATGTTTCAGAAAAAAAAGGGTTCACGGTTGTTAATGAACAGTGTTTTCACACTGTTCACATGCTTATGAAAAGTCGACTAATAAATGTATATTATTAATTTAAATAGGCACAAAATGAAACAATAGTGAAAGAGATGAAATAAAACGGCGATATTATTTGAGATGCAAAAACAGAGAGACATGAAAAATAAAAATAAAGGAGGTCTTAAGAGGCATGATTGATCTGAAAGATTCAGAAGGTAGAAAAAAGTAAAAAATAGAGGGCAACAAATTTTTTGTCGAGAGAGAACCTATCTAGAAAAATCTAAATTACCTGTTTCATAACCGAAAAAAAAAAGGTTCACTGTTGTTAATGAACAATGTTTTCACGCTGTTCACATGCTTATAAACTGTCGACCAACAAATGTATATAGTTAAATCGGCACAAAATGGAATAATAATGAAAGAAATAAAATGAAGCGGCGATATTCTCTGAGATGTGAAGACAGAGAGACGGGAGAAATAAAAATAAAGAAGGCCTGAAGAGGCAAGATCGATCCGGAAGATTCAGGAGGCAGAAGAAAAGTCAAAAATAGAGGGCAAAAAATTCTTTACCGAGAGAGAGTCTATCTAGGAAAATCTAAATTACCTATTTCAAAAAAAAAAAAAAACAAAAAAGGTTCACTGTTCACTATTCACATGCTTGTGAATAGTGAAAAACATGCATATGAACAGTCGACCATGTTATAGTATATAATTAAATTTTATACTTTCATAGTTTCATTGCAAATGCTTATCAATCTTTGTTAGCAATGACTTGCAAATAGATCTTTATTTGAAGTTTTTGCGCCTAATATGTCTTTTTAAGCAAATAGAAATCCATTCCACTAAGAGATTTTTTTTTACATATATGAAAGATGAGGGATTACATTAATTTTTCGATCACAAAATCACATATTCACCGTTCAATATGTAGTTCTATATGAGTATATCACTTATGTAAATTTTTAGAAATTTTGATGATCGTTAAGACATTCAAAATTACGATTTATAATTATAAGCATGAACAATTCATGTTTGACATACATGATTATGGCGCAAGAAAACAATGTTGCATATTAGTATTATTCTTTGTGTTGAAGAATTGAGAATATATCCAAACTTTCAAAGAAACAAAAATAGTTCAAACAATGTCTTACGTTTTAGAAAATCTAATTTTTGATATCTTAACTTTAAAAAAATTTAAAATGGTATTTCACGTTCTAAAACCTGACTGAAGATTGGTATCAAAAGTTAGAACGAGTTTAGATCTTGATATATGATTTTGAAGTTTTCTGAAGTTAAAATATCAAAAGTTAGTTTCTTTGAAGTATTTCACTTAGGGATAACAACAATCCCCAGCGGGTATTCGACCCTAATGGAAGAGATATGAGGATCCTCAATATTTGGATTTTTGAATCAAGTATTGGATGAGTATGATATTTTGATATTCGTTCTCATCCCCACCCATTTATGATGAAAATATTATTATATACAATGTATTATATATTTTTTTTAATATATACATTATTTATAAATATATATTTATGTAAAATCTTTTGTAATATTTTTTTATTAATGAATATTTATAGAAACTTCTTTTTTAACCGTGACTTGTATTCGTTTTTGTTGGATTAAATCAAGAAACTTACTTATATATGTATCTGATTTTATTTTCATACTTCTATATTTCGTTTTAATTATTACATAATATAATTGTTAACTGAGATCGGAACGGGTATGAGAACGTAATCTCTAAAAGGAACAAGGACGGGGGAATCCCCTTATTTTAATTACAGGGAATGAGACAAGTATGGGAATAAAAAATAAAAAATGGTACGAGTATAATATTTTGATCTCGTGACCTTACCCTATCATTGCCATCTCTAATTTCACCTTATTTGTACAAAAGTTCTCATTTTACCGTCAGTTACTATGTTTTTTGTTTTTTGTTTTGAAAAGAAACCCGTCAGTAAAACTGTGTTGGAAATAGGTGAATGGGCTGTGTGTTGGAAGTTGAAACTCTCCCAACAGCTCCCAAAAACAAAGCCGAGCGCCTTCACTCTTCTCCTTCTTCTCTCATTTTGGTGCGGACAGCCACTCATCTTCTTCTCGGCATGTCGAAACCAACCCTCCAGGTTTATATCTCTGCCCCTTTTATTTACTATTTCATCGATGCTTTATTTCATCTTTGCCTCACTGTGTTCTTCTTTCTTCAAGTCCCCCCCCACCTTTAGAATTCTATGAACCGAAACTTCTGGGTATTTGCCGGATCGTTATCAACTAGAGTCATGCATAGGTTGCATGAGATTGGTATTGTGCTCTATGGTTGGTCTATTTTACTGGGGTATGTAAAACCCAGAACGGAATTTGGAAATTTTTTCTCAACTACAAATGGAATTTTACATTAATATTGGAATTTTGGTGGGTATTATTCTTGAGCCTGGTGTAAATATGTGGTGGAATTGCAATGTGAATTTTCTTTCACTTTGTAAATTTATCTAACTGCTGTTTGAGCTGTTATTGCTACAAAGTGTTACCATGTGCTCGATCAAGAACAGCCAATATCTCATTTGCTGGTTTTAAATTCTGCAGAATAATCTAAAAATCAAGCGGCATGAGGATAATATTAAGTTTCTACAGACTGAGATAAAACGTTTAAGTCAGTCAATCCTTAATGTGCAAGGTAACCTTCATTGTCTTTCCTTTTTTCTGCCTTAATTTCCAAATTTTCTATCAAACTAGACTTAAAAGCATGGTGATCGATCTGTAAGTTTATTTTGAGTTCCTGCCCTACCAAGTGTTAAACTAGCATGACATTTTATTGTGGTCTTCAAAGTTCTACTGTTTCACTAGCATGTCCTAGATATGGTACTGCCAGATTTACACTGCTAACTTGGTTGCCACTTGCTAGTAAGTCTTGCAAATCATCACTCAGGGAATGAGAATGGAGCAACAGATGAAAATGGTGCTACTCGCATGGAGGAGGAAGAAACAGAACAGATTATGCGGCATGAAAGATCTGCCGCTGCCTTATTGTGCAAGCTGAAACCAATGAAATCTCATCATGCGACTCAGGCTTTGAATTTGACTCTGACTCAGGATGTGCTGGGTATCGTTGGGGTTGTTGCCTCTCTCGGAAGAGTTGATAATGACGACCTTAGCAGGTTACATTCTTATCATCCACTACTCTCTCTTGATATCGAGCAATTAAGAAGAGATTTTGGCTTCATAGACAACATTTCCTTGGATCTTTATTGTCATTGGGTTGCTTCCTTGTTTTCGACCAACCTTTTTGTCAATTAGTCTTGTTTTGTATGTGGGTTTCATATGGGGTCTGTCAAAAGCTGTGATAGTCATTGAGAAATTCCAGTACAAATGGAAAGAGAACCTGACATGTTGTTTCATTTTACTTTGGTTTAGGATTCTCTCAGAGTACTTGGGACTGGAAACTATGCTAGCAATTGTATGCAGGACATATGAATGTGTTAAGGGTCTAGAGAAGTATGATGAGGATGGCATGATAATCAGCAGTGCTGGTATTCATGGACTAGGTTCTTCTATTAAGAACAGTATAAAAGGGCGCTTTCAGGTTTTATGTCTTGAAGATTTGAGGTAAGAACCCATCTACTGCTGTCTCTGAAGTTTTCATTTCTTATAAGCTTTCTAATTGCTTGTTTATTTTCAGGCCATATGTTGGTGGGTTTGTAGCTGATAACCCACAAAGGAAGCTCGCTCTTCTGAAGCCCCAATTTCCGAATGGGGAGTGTCCTCATGGCTTTCTTGATTATGCAGTGAACATGATCAATTTGGATAAAAGGAACTTACTTTCCCTCACTACTGCTGGGCATGGACTCAGAGAGACACTATTCTATAGCCTCTTTTCTCGTCTTCAAGTTTACAAGACCAGGCGGGAGATGCTTCTTGCTCTGCCATGCATAAATGATGGAGCTTTGTCTTTGGATGGTGGGATGATTAAACCAAGTGGTGTGTTCGCCTTAGGAAGCAGGTTCGGTTGGATTTAATCTCGGAGAAACCTTGTTTACATCTGGGTACACTTTTATTATCATGAATTGTTACACTCTCAGGAAAAACATAGAAGTTAAATTTCTAGCAACCTCTGGAGAATCTAGTATTCTTGCAAACTATATTGAAACCGAGGATGTGCTCAAGAAGCTTAAATTGGAGCGAACTTATGTTACTGAGGATATGCGAAGGGAACAAGAATTGTTGGACCTTGCCAAGAAAGACCTGAGCACGATTCTGTGACTATGTCTTTTAAGCAGGTACCGTGCTAATGGTTGAAACTAAGAAAATTGATAGTCATGCATTACCTCTATCTTTGCAAATATTAGAAATCTGCAATGAGTGAAACTTAAATAACCAGATTCGAATTTCATCATGCTTCCCTGAACTTTTTAGTCAATATTTGGCAATTTCATTACTATATCCATATCAATTTTTTGAAAAGGGCATTGAGACTCTGGCCATGGATAGCTTTTGCACAGGATGTTGTTTGTCACCAGGATCATCCTTCATGTATAAACCATGTGATTAGTCTCATAAAGCTCTTTTGTCGACATTCTATGAGCTGCTTCATCTTCATTCATTTCAAACAGTATCAAATGTTGATCCTAATCTCTATAAATGGCTATAACAGATGCATGCAGCAAAGATGGAGAAATCGGGAATGGATACAACAGATGCTTGCAGGCCAAGATGGAGTTCTCAGAAGATTGGATTTTCTGTTTTGTTTTTTTTCCCTTTCTTTTAGTTTTTCATTGTTGATTCAGTGTACCTGTATGGTATCTGTATCAATAGAAAATGGACAAAGTGTATTGATTTTGTTCATCAGTTCTTTGTGGATCCTATTGTAAAACCATGAAGAATAAAATCATAACACCTCTCGTTACACATTTTCTTGTTCCCTTTTTCTTAATCCAAAATATATTATTTGAGTCATCTTTCATAATTGCATCTCTGTTCTTCCTCAAAAAATGGATGAAACTACTCCGAAAAAAAAAAAAGAAGTCTCGAACGAACGATGATGAATCAAGAGAAGTTGCCTGACATTTCCTTCTGTCAGCTAAAAATTGTGCTTATCAGGAGCCAAGACAAGGTGTGTGGTATCTCAATCACTAGGATTCAAAGAAAGAATGAATGAATGGTTAAGCATTACAACCGGAAAACCTTATGGTACAGCATTACAGATCAATTTCTAAACCCTGCTTACAAAAAAGACATGTAATTGACATTTATCCTAATGCAGACTTTGACCTGCAATCCTGCATACATGTACATATCATACACTGCAGCAGTACTTGCCTGGCGTAAGAGTTAAATAATGCTGACAGTACATATGGGATGGTAGCATATCTAAGTTAGCCATCCACAGTCCCCTCCAGCATGTTAACCTCCATAGGCATAGATCCATCATGACAATCATCGAGCTTGGTAAATTTCCTCTTATTATTATACCGACAGTTCTGAGATATGTGCCCCTTCTTGCCACAGAATTGGCATATAACTCTACCATCAATCTCTGAGTCCGATCTCTTCCATTGCATATTTCGCTGCTTCGTATCTCTCATCCTTGGTATGGGTTTCAGTGGTGGATTACCTACATGATTAACTTGTGGATGACCTATGTGATTAATCGGTAATCCCTGCTGCTCCCTGATGCGCAAGTCTTCTTCAAACCTCAACCGATCCATCAGCTTTGCAAAAGGTAAATGCTCCTCAGACATCAACTTGATACTCACATCCTTCCAAGATGAGGGAAGCTTGGAGATAATGGCACCGACATGAAATTTCTCCTCAACCGCCATTCCAGAAGCGACAATGGAATCGGCAATGTCATTAAATTCTTGAATTTGCTCCAAAACCGGTCTTCCTTCAAGCATCTGAAATTCCATATACTTCTTAACCAGAGATCTCTTTGTTCCAAATTTCTCATAAAGATGCAATAGTTTTAAATCTTCCCACAGTTCTCTGGCAGTAGTAGTTTTCCTTGAGTAAAGATTTAGCAGATCATCAGATAGAGCATTCAAAATGCTGCGACGGCACACAAAGTCATCATTCATCCATTTCTGTTCAGCAGCCTTTGCTTGAGCAATTTCGTCGGTACTTGCTTCTGGGCCTAGTGTAATGACTGGGCATGAAACAAAAAGCACATATCCAATTTTCAATTGCTTTAGCAGAAACTCCATTTGTTGTGCCCAGATTGGGTAGTTCTTCCCATTAAAACGGCTAGTTTCAATGGAGAAAAATTCATGAGGAGCAACACCATTCAGTGAAGCAGACATGTCCTCACTTTGTCTAGCATCTTCAGTTTGTTTACCATCTTCATTTTGTTCGCCATCTTCGATTCGTTTGCTAATTTCAAATTGTTTGCCATCTTCATTTCGTTTGCCGTTTTCAATTTGTTTGCTACCTTCAGTTCGTTTGCCATCTTCAGCTTGTTTACCATTTTCAATTTGTTTGCTACTTTCAGTTTGTTTGCCATCTTCTGCTTGTTTAAAATCTTCAGCTTCTTTACCATCTTCAGTTCGTTTACCATCAATTTCAGATCTACAATTGTACAATAAGAAGTCAGTCAATCATTCCACTACCATCTACAAAGTAGGTTATCAAAGGAAAAGCTGACTTAGCAAAATATGAACAGAACGCAAATAGATAAAAAGAACTCAAGGAGTATAAGTCAAGACTGGATCAAACGATATCAATGAGTCACTCTCACCTTAACTTCGATTCCATCTTTTTAATTGCTTCCTCTATTGCAGGGATACTATTTTTGAACGTTGTCCATTGTTCAGCTGGCAAGCTAATTCCTAACAACACAGGATCCAATCATCAATGTAAACGAATACCACAAAGGGATACAATCATACAAAAGAGTAAGGGAAACGGATGCTAGCAGAGAACATAAGAAAAGGATTGATCCTGAGCTGAAACATAAAATAGATAAGCTCATGGTCTGATAGGATCTCATAAATCTTTATAACCAACCAGGACCAAAACTAACTGTAAATGCAAATGATGAATGTGAGGAAAAACAAAAACAAAAAATGTTCATGAAACAACTTCAACTTCATGGGAGCTAAATAAGATAGTACGGGTTTGGTTTCGTGGTCACCTCTGGCACTAGGAAGCTCCTTTCCACCTTTCTTATAGAATTCCCTAATCGACACCAAAGTTTTCCCTCTGAAATCATGAATCACCACATTTCTCTTGTTTGACAGCTAACACAACAAAGAAGAAAACTTTCCATCAGAAAACCCAAAAAAACAGATTCAACCAAACTATGATCATATGTGAGAAACCATAAATTCCCTCAATTTCCACAAATTAGTACTCTATTATATAAACCCTCATTCTCAATTTACCAAACAAACCTAGGGTTCTAAATTCGTGTATCATCATTATCAAATTAGGCTCACTTCACTAAACACCATCACAAAATTGAATCAAACTCATCAAAAGAACTCAACTTTCTCCAATCCTCATACAAAATCAGTAAAGCAAGAGAGAAATTAGGGTTTCCACCTTACAAATAAAACGCTCGCCGTCCTCATTCACCTCCTTCTTCAACCTCGCCTCTTTCTCTTCCCCAACCCCCGGCGGATCCGTATCCGCCGCCGCCGCCTCCGCCGTGGAAATCAGGAAGCTCTCGACCACGCCGCGGACGAAGCTCTTCCGCTCCACATCGGAGAGGTCGATTCCGAGTCGCTCCGAGGCGGCGGCTCGGACTTTGAACTCGGTCATCTCATCCAAGCTCGTATTCCTCAGTATGTCCACCACCGTCTCCTCGATTTTCCGGCGACTTTCCGGCTCCATTTCGCCGACTAATTTTCTCGGCAAAAAAAAAGAAGAGGGTTTGTGATTTTGGAGATTTGGGGGAACAGTTTGAACTCACAGGGGTTTTAGAGCTGTGGAGGGGTATTATCGTCCAATACAATATTTTAAACTGACACTGTAACTGTTAAAAAGTGCGCGCGCCAAAACGACCCTTCTACCGTGTTTCGAACCACGGTCGTGACTCGGTGTTGCGGTTCGATCAATTGTAATCCACTTATTTTTTTTGGCGAAGATTAGGGACTAGTTTAGTGCGACACTAATTCAAAGTACTTTAAGAATGGAATGCTAATTTTGTTGCAGATTGCACCAATACCAACTTGTTAACACCAAGTTGTTGGCTTGTGGACGGACAGCCGGCGACTAGCACTTAGATAGGTTAATTGAAAATTAATCGGTTTTCTAACTCTCTAGACGAAAATTGTGAAACTTCGCCTAACATCTAGCCGAACACTTAGGTGGGGATTAATCAGCTTTATGTGGGGTTTTTTTTTAAAACATTATACATTTGTTTTAGGAATTCACATAAGCGTTTCATATTCCAGTTATCAGTACGGTAAATGTACATATGCATGTTCATCTGCTAGTTTTAGGTTTGTTATAAAAAATATTTTAAGCCTTTCAATGAATGATGATCTACCGTACGGAGACTAATATCTGTGTGATGCCATTTTGAATATAGGATTGCTCAACGTAATATTAACAAGATCGATATGAGGAATCATAACCTTCTGTTGAACAATACTGTAATTGCTTTGATTTGGTGCATGAATAGTTCATGGTTGGTAAACAAATAAGTCTTCACAGGCAAATGTATCAGTTAAATTGAAGAGTCTCAGACTCGCAGTTTGTTTCTTCAGTCAAATAAAACTCTAGGATAACATAGATGATACATTGCATATAATAGATATAGAGTTGAACTAATACTCGAAGTATCATTGGAGAGCTAACATGCGAACTTTCTACTTCACGGTGCAATCATATATTCTGTTACTTCATCCAGATATCTCTTTGCATCATCCGATTGCAATTGACCATTCGCCATTTGCCTTCAACACAGAGAAATTCACTCAGCATTATTCTACTAATTATGCAGAACGCCGACTTAAGAGCATAAACCAACAATTTCAGACTTAAATCACTTGATGCCTTACCTAGTGAGGAGGATCAATTTGCACCTTTTCTGTGGTGCGGAAGATTGAAACTTCAAATGTAAAATTGACGTTGTTAATCAACACAAAAAGACATGCATCACCCTCTTCCAAGTTGTTGGCTTCTGCAATTGCTTTCCAACCATACCATCTGGTATCACTTCTTCTATATGAGAACCTTAGTTTCCAGATTTCTCCATTAAGCCAAATATTGGCAACACAAGGCTTCTCATTTAGATGTCTATGGGCAAAGTCTGGTGGAATACAGACATAGTCTAGTGGATCATTCTGAAAAGACAGCAAAGGGAAAGCTTGAGAACAATGTGAAAACTTTTAAAAGTAACAGTATATAGTAGCATATCCTATATAATATTGTTATGTCAAAGGAAGTATTTATGATTGCTTAATCTTTTTCACATTAATATTTCTGTATAAAGTCAGCAACAATTTTGTAGGCATCAGTAGTTGTTTATAATGCTTACCGCAGAGCTTTCATGAGCATTCTAGTGACTCAGAGAAATCACTAAAGAAGAATAACACGGGTTTACATATTCATTAGCTCTCTGAAGAGCTGTAGATTTTCTAAGTTCTATGATCTCAGGTCTCTCTTGTAGGAAACTTCTTCGTGTGCTAGACAAGCCATCAGCAGCATGTTTGATGTTGCTTTGTGCTTTAGTACCACCACAACTTCTATTTCTCCTGTAAAGCTGCGATGCTGAGGTAGATTTTCTCACTGTTTTTGAGCATGGTGGAACATCATCTAGGCCTGCAATATAATCATCATTAATGTCGTCATCTTCGTCCTCGTCACCTCATCTTCATCTTGATCCTCATTACCCTCATCTTCAAAACCAACTCCATCACTCGCATCACCCTCATCTTCATCCTCATTACCTTCACCATCCCCATCATCAATCTGCATCCTCCTAAGAACTGTTGGAAAAATGGTGTTTTTCATGATCACCATTTTATTTAATCAATTTAAATTGGAGAATTTAAATGGATTATAGGGTGAGTAAGAAATAGTCACCCAAAGATGGCTAGTCACCCAAAGATGGCTACTTGAAAAGTTTTGAACTTTTCACTTGTGCCTAAACCTTTAGAATTCTAGAATTTGCTACAACTACATAACCCTTTGAATTCTGTAACTACAAGTTCAATGATGGTTGAATTTTGTAACTAAAGAATGTTAAGGGTTGACATGTTAAAGGTTGTAACATATCAAAGAATGTCAAAGGTTGTAACTCATGAATTTGGATTCATGACATTCAAGTGGTGATCACATTCCTCCATGTATAAATAGGTGACACTTCTTTTGTTCTATATACACATTTGAAACACAAACTCGATAGTCATCTCCTCCTCTCAAAGAGTCATTTTTTCTCTAGTTGTAGTTGTTTTGGTGATAGATAGAAGGTACTACAAGTTCGTCGGGTGTTCTTGGTAGCAGTGCAGCTCCAAAGCACAAGCAGTCGTTGTATCCTGGGAGACAAGTGCTATCAAGCCTTTTGTACTGGTAGAGGAGACATAATTTGTCTCAAGGAAAGTGTGTGAGAGAGACACAACTCGACTTCAACACTTTCCTCTAGTCCTACATCCGAGTTGGTAGCATAAAACGATATTTGTTTTCTTCGTTTGAAGTGTTCAAAAACACTCGATTCGCTTCCACAAATTCCACTTCTCATTCAATCATGAGTGGTAACCAAAGTTGTTCATAGTAATTGGTTTCATGTTCATCATTTCATTATTTATAATTATTGTTTAATTATAAATTGGATTTATGTGAATATATATTTGCAATATCTAACCCCTTTTTGCTACAAGAACCTCATCTTCGTCCTCATTACCCTCATCATCGTCATCATCAATCTGCATCCTCCTAAGAACCTCATCTTCATCCTCATTATCCTCATCATCAATCAGCATCCTCCTATGAATCTCATTTTCTCGTGTTAGGAGTCTTCGTGTGGTAAAGGTACCTCTCCCATATTTTTCATTGGAACAATCATCTTTTCCTATCAAAGATAAAAAATAATCGTCCCTGTCAATCTGTCTTTCACTTGGTAATGAACTATGATATATATGGTATCTTCTGCTGGATTTACTCCAAGCAAATGAGATTAAAAAGTTAACTGATGAGTACTAGTAAGGTGGAAGTTCCATATTCAACATATGCAGGGTAGAGGAAAATGAGAACTGGAAACAAAATCCTGATGTCATTAGTCAATAATCAACATAAATGAACACTTTAACAACTTAATTTCACATGTCTTTTCAAATTGTTTAAATTTATTCTTGATAATAAAATGGACATGTGTCAATAGATTAAGAGTGTGGGCACTTTGTAAGAAAATTTGTACTACTTTTATTCTTTTTGTATAAAAGTAGCCGGCAAATTTGTATCATTTTTGGATTTTTGTACTGCTTTTATTTCTCTCTAACTAGACAACAAATATTTTATTACCATGTAATAAAGTCTGATTTATGGGCCTTTCAAACCAGAAAAATGGAACCTGAATAATAAATCTCTAGTGCTTACTGCACAAACATAACCAAATTCACATACATACCTCCATATACATTGTGCTCCTCATTTCTGCTAGAACTTAATGGACAATCATAGTTAATCTCCATATTAGTCCTATCATAAAGCCATACTTTGAAACACGATTTTTTGCCTTCGTAATTAAAATGTAAAGTGTAGCCATGTTCGAGGGAATACACTTACGCAAATTCTGGCCAACCTCTTTCTGCCCACATCTCCCCCTTGGACATCGTCAGTTGCATTGGATATGCTTTTCCATTTGGAACCTCAAGGTATATCTCGCCTTCTGCTGACACACATTTTCTGAAGACATGTGGTATTTTCTGCAAAACAAAAAAATAGCTCCTCAAATTAAACTGTTATGCTGATACACATTTTCTGAAGACATCTGGTATGTGATTTTGCTGTAGCACATAGATCACAGATTTTTTAAGAACATAAAGGTGCCTGAACAAGTCTTCAAAACTACCTTTATATAAGTTGAAGTCTGTAATCACATGTATAATTGATCAGAATACAATTAAGTGCAAATGCAGGAATCAAACACCCTATGGATGAAAAGTGAAGTAATAGTCACATTTTAGCACAATTAGACTTAAAAGCAGAGGTAAATGTTATACTTAGAGCACTGGTCAAGAAAATTTTACAGTAAATATGTGTGTGACAGATTATGAGGTCTCTAGAAATGGTTCCTCTTTTCTCTTGGATGCTTAAAAGCAGATAAAGAATGTTAGAACATGCAAAGGTCTCAATAACTTTGAAGGTGAAGTTGATAGTGAGAAAGATTTTCAACTTACAAGCTTTCCATTTCGAATTTCCTCATCCTCTATGGTCTTCGAACATATGGGAATATTCCTCACCCTTTTTCCTGCTGTGGCAACTCACTTTAGAGTTGAGTGGCGGTTTTTGTTTCAGGGATTTGGGGGAGGAAAAGGAATTAGCTTTCTTCATCATTGTGGTTTAGGGTTGTGGGTTTTGGTTGCTTTTGTGGCTCTATCTCAAAGAAACAAAACAAAGCAAAAGAATCAGAGAAGAGTATTTTTAGTGTCCAGAATCGGCAAGAGCATTCATGCATATTCATTGCAGTTCAACTACTTGGGAGAACTTCGAATCTAAAAATATTTAAGTCTTTTCCTGTCAATCAGTGTGCATACAAGACTTAATGGGTAACCAGGATGCATGACAAGCTTTCTTTCACCAAAATAGCAAACTATGTATTTCTTGCAAGCCTGAACCATAATGAGAGTTGCTATAACTTTTTCACCTTTGCGTGAATGTGTCTTTAATGTTGGATATCTTCATCACCAAAGTGTAAAGTAAAACAAATAAGATCATAGTTTAAACCTAAGTTGCACGGACACGGCGACACGACACGACACGGCGACACGACAAAACTTAAAAACTGAGTTTCTGACACGGCAAATAAAATTATATATTTATGTATTTTTAATAAATATTAAAATACTAAAATATGAACTAAGTTCATTACATTATCAAATAAAATTCTAAATTCAATCTATTTCATAACCATAAGAAATAAGCCAAGTGCATAACTAATATCATTAAAAGAATCACCTAAAACATAATATTAAAGAAAAACAAACTTGAGCAGTAGCTTGTTTTCAAACACGGCAATCTCTAACACAACAACACTTAATAGACAAGAAGATGAACTAATATAATTATAATATCCATAATCCATCCAAACTTGTTATTCCTTAATTGATCTAATATAAAATGAATAAAAAATTTACCTCTCATCTTCAAGACTTCATCTCATCATTTCCTATTATCTATCACATTAGCACCTAATAGACAAAAAGATGAACTAATATAATTATCATATCCATAATTCATCCAAACTTGTTATTCCATAATTGATCTAATATAAAATGAATAAAAAATTTACCTCTTATCTTCAACACTCCATCTCATCATCAACTAGCATATTCTCCAACGTCGGCTCATCAAGAGATAAAGTTGCCAACTTAAGCACATCAATATTGGCGGGTTCCATGGATTCATGACCATCTCCTCCAAGATCCCACATTGACTCTTTGTCTTTGTGATAGTTAGAATCCTTTCTTCCCAATAGTCGAAGATTTGTATGCACATAAACCAAATCTTGAGCTCTTTTTGGTTGCAACTTGTTCCTCTTCAAACCTTGTATAAAACTATATGTGCTCCAATTTCTTTCACAACAAGAAGATGAGCAAGGTTGATTAAACAACTTGAAAGCCAAACTTTGCAGATATGGTGTAGAAGGTCCATAGGCAACTCACCAAATTAAAGGCTCAAAATGAAACTTATTCTCCAAAGCTTCGGCCGATGAATAATCACACATGTTTAATGAAAAATATGCAAATTCTTTCATCACTTTGTTAACAAATTTTTCATCACTTTGTTAACAAATATGCAAATTCTTCCATATTTGTTAACAAAGTGATGGAAGAATATGCAAATTCTTCCATCACTTTGGTCGGAGGCGGCGGCCGGCGACCAACTCCGGTGACCTCCGATGGTCACCAAATTTTGGCAGCATCTTCCTCTCAACCTCCTCTACAACATTCCTAACTACCACAAACTTCAATTCTAAGCCTAAGCACATCAATCGAACGGAAATACACAATAAAGCCCTAGAAATTCAAATTCTGATTTCTCCTTACCTAGCTCACGACAGAGCGAGCCTTTGGAGGGGTTGAAGCACGGAAGGAGGGCTTCCTTTTGAGCTATGGCTTTCCGGATATGGCGGCCGGAGGAGGGAGTTCGGGCGGAGAAATCGGTTTCGGCAGCCGGGGCTTTCGGGCGTCGTTTCTCCCTCACGGCGGCGCTAGGGAGGCTGTCACCAGTCTAGGACTGTTACTGGGAGGGAGACCAATCGAACGGGACCGGTCCGGCGGCGAACGGAGGCCGGACGGCGACGGACGGTGGCCGGAAAGAAATCGGGCAGCAGAGGGAGAGTCGGGAGCGGAAGGGAGAGAGAGAGAAGAAAGAAAAGAAAAACTGGGCTTGGGCCCGATCCGGTCCAAGTCCCCTTAATAAACCCAAAATTCCAAATTTCAACACCCCAAAATAATACCCCAATAAAATTACCTTTTACTAGCGAAAATTACCATTTTTTACCGTCGTCAAAAATTCTTCCTTAGAATAATTCCATCAAAATATTAGTCCCTCAACACCCTCTGGGGACTAATTAAATTACACACTTAGTGACGAACACGGTAAAAACTCTTATTACCGCTATGCTAGTAATTAAGGTAAAAAAATTAAGATTCGGGACGTGACATTATAGGTACCCTTAGTCATATTACTTCCCGAATTCATCATCAACTCAGTAATCTTAAGTGTCCTACTTTATGTGATTTCAAATGGTATAAAGATGTTTTCATTTCTCGAGTTATGCTTAGAGACGATGATAACCAATCGTTTTGGAAAGAAAAATTCATAAACGGTCTTCCAAAATTGTTTGCTCACAAAATCAGACAAGTCCTTAGTAATGAAACATGTCACATTAACTACGATTCTTTAACTTATGAAAATATAATTACAATTATCCAAAAAGAAGGATTAAAAATATGTATCGATATGAAACTAAATGCTCAATTAAAATTAGGTACGAAAACAGCTAAATATGAACTAGGAAATTTTTGTGAAACAATATGGCTTACATTCCTTACCTCCTTCAAGGAGAAACAAGGTAAGCAATAAATTTGTTCTATATTATTCAAAAAAAAGATTTAGACCTTATAAAAGTAACTTTGAGTCAAACAACTTTTATTCCAAAAACAAATTTCGCAACAATTGGTCCAAAAAACCAAATCGTCAACTAAAAATTAAATCATTCGACAAAGGAAAAACTAAATGTTTTAAATGCAATAAGACTGGCCACTTTGCAAATAATTGTTCAGTTAAAAGTACAATAAATCAATTAAAAATCTCTCAAAAAGAAAAAGAAAAATTTATACAAACCCTAGAATTACGAAATACTGATTCCGAAAATGGAGTAAGTGAAGATGACATCATTTTGATGGAATCTTTTTTCTCTGAATCCGATGAACATTCTTCCTCAGACATTACTTTTGAGTGTAAGGATGCATGTAATTCTAAAACAATAAATATTTTTTCCAAACAAGAAGAACAAGAAGAACTATTAATTGATTTAATAAGTAAAATAGATAATCCTGAACTTAAAGCTGAGTACCTTAAAAAATTAAAAAAATTAATTACCCAAAAAGATATAGTCAATCCTCCCTCACAAAAAATTAGCCTTACTACAACTTTTGATAAATTTTCTACTAGTAAAAAAAAAATAACAATCCAAGATTTGTAGCATGAAGTGAAAACAATCAAAAGTCAAATACATGCTTTACAACAAACACATTTAAAACTCACAAATGACAATAAAGAAATTAAACAAGAATTAAACTTACTTAAAACAAATAATCAATTTCTTAAATTACAAGATCTCCCTGAAAATCATTTCTCAAATCTTTTCCCCACAAATAAAGAAGCAGAGATTTCTGAAAATAATACCATTAGTATCATACGTCAAATTCAACGTAAAAAATGGTACAATACTGTCTAACTCAAAATAAAAGATTTCCGATTAACAATAAAAGCCCTTATTGATTTAGGTGCAGATCTTAACTGCATTTAAGAAGGCTTAATACCTTCAAAATATTTTGAAAAAACAAAAGAGTCTTTACGTTCAGCCAATGGAACAAAAATTGATATTAAATACGAAATCCCTAAAGCTCACATATGCTAAAACAATGTTTGTTTCAAAACTCCGTTTGTCTTGGTCAAAAATTTAACCGATAAAGTAATTTTAGGATTTTCTTTCATTACTTTAATTTACCCCTTCAACACCGAATATAATAGTATTATTACCTACAATTTTGATGAACTAGTTAAATTTACTTTTCTTTCTAATCCTGAAATCCATACTCTGAAAGCATTTCAAGAAAATAATATTTCAAAAACACTTAGTTGCATTCAAGCAAAAAATAAACAAATAGCATTTCTTCAAGAAGAAATTAATTTCAAAAGAATTAAAGATCAACTCCAAAACCATTTTCTTCAACAAAAAATCAAAACTTTTGAAGAAAAAATTATCAATGATATATATTATGATATTCTTACTGCCTTTTGGCATAGAAAAAAACATATTGTTCCCCTTCCTTACATCAAATAATTTAATGAAAAAAATATCCTAACTAAAGCTCGTCCAATTCAAATGAGTCATGAGATTATGAATTTCTGTAAAAAAAAAATGCTGATTCACTCAACAAAGACATTATTTGCCCAAGTAAATCCCTTTGGTCTTGTCCTACTTTCTATGTTTAGAAAAATGCTGAACTCGATAGAGGAACCCCTTGGTTAGTCATTAACTATAAACCCCTTAACACAGTCTTGCAATGGATCATGTATCTTATTCCTGATAAAAGAGATCTCATTAACAGGTTAAATAAATCTATTATCTTTAGTAAATTCGATATGAAGTTAGGATTTTGACAGATCCAAATCAATGACGCTGATAAATACAAAACCGCATTTGTCACACCCTTTGGTCATTATGAATGGAATGTAATGTCATTCGGCCTAAAGAATGCTCCTAGAGAATTCCAAAACATAATGAATGATATATTCAATCTGTATAGTCATTTCTCCATCGTCTACATTAATGATGTTTTGATCTTTTCAGAGTCAATTGATCAGCACTGGAAACATTTACACCAATTATTTTCCATACTAAAGAATAATGGTTTAGTTGTATCTGCTTCAAAAGTCAAATTATTTCAAACCAACATTCGTTTTCTACGATTTAACATTCACTAACATCAAATTACACCCATTGATAGAGCAATACAATTTGCTGATAAATTTTCAGATGTCATCTTAGATAAAAATCAATTACAAAGATTCTTAGGATCTTTAAATTATGTAGCTGATTTTTACAAAAACCTTAGGAAACAATGCAAACTCCTATTTGATAGGTTACAAAAGAACCCTCCCCCATGGACATTAGTTCATACATTCTTAGTTAAAGAAATTAAGAGCCATGTTAAAACTTTACCATGCCTAGATATCCCTCTTTCTGATTTTTATAAGATAGTAGAAACTGATGCCTTTGAAATAGGTTATGGAGGTATCCTCAAACAACAAGTTTCTCCTAGTCATTCAGAACAAATCGTTCGATTTCATTCTAGAGTTTGGAACTCAACTCAGTCAAATTATATTACTATTAAGAAAGAAATTTTATCAATTGTATTATGTATTAGTAAATTTCAAACAACAAGTTTCTCCCAGTCATTCAGAACAAATCGTTCGATTTCATTTTGGAGTTTGGAACCCAACTCAGTCAAATTATATTACTATTAAGAAAGAAATTTTATCAATTGTATTATGTATTAGTAAATTTCAAGATGATTTATTAAATCAAAAATTTTTGGTCCGAATTGATTGTAAAAGTGCAAAAGACATTTTAAAAAAAGATGTTCAAAACATTGCTGGCAAACAAATCTTTGCTCATTGGCAAACAATTTTAAGTATTTTTGATTTTGAAATTGTATTCATTAAAGTAAGTGACAACCATATCTCAGATTTCCTAACCCGTGAATTTCTACAGGGTACCAAAACATGAAGCCCATCTCATCCAAAAGGAGAAATCCCGGAAAATCAGTATCTGAGTCACCTTCCCCAGTTAAGAAAGAATCACCCTCCAGCATAATTCCTTATGCAGACCATCCCCCCCATTCCAGTAGATAATAGATATATTAGTCTTGGTAGCACCCTCAGTCAAATTAAACTCAACTACCAGTCAGCCTTAGTAAACCAATACGACCCTTACAAATCAGATTCCTCATCCAACCCTTCAGTCACTTATAAAAAATCATTTCCTTACTTTAACAGGGCTGAACATTTCTTGTTTTATATTGAACATTCTATGAGTCATTTAAAAAATCTCATCTCTTTAGTAAAAAGTTATTTTGGCCCAAATTCTCATTATATTCCCAGTAAACCTTTAGCATTCCCAGTAAATTCTCATTACATTCCCTGTAAACCTTTAGCATTCTATAGGGACATTCTGTTTAAATCCCTGTCATTATCTATTAAACCAATCCATGACCCAAAAGACCCATCTAAAATATCATATCATTCCCTTTATATAATCCTTATCATCTCATTATCTCAATGGGGGTGATTCCTCCTCACAAATTAGACACATTCACATTTACTTATCATGATTACGTTGAAGCATGGAGTAAAATCTTTCTCCACCAAACCGAAGATTTTAGTCATTCATGGTTTCTCAATTTTGATAGAAAATTCAATCGCCAATTCCTTATGTGGTTTGGATATTGGTGGAATAATCATTGATGCCCTCATAGCCTTCTCCCCTTAAATCTCCAACATGCAGTCACTAAATTTGCCTCAGTCATGACCTTCTCCGAATATGAGAAAATGTTTTCCCCCACTCTCCATTTTATGGTCAAATATAAAATTCCTTATATATATGAAGCTTCAGTTCAAGACTTCGTGCCCCTAATAGACAGTGAATGTGAAATCGACCTTGGCTTCCTTCATTTCCCAAAACCCTTTCCTTGAATCGAAAGCTTTCAGTTTAGATTGAGAATAGATCTTGGTTCATGTTGTTGGTTTAAAAAGAGAGCAGGGAGATATCTTAAGGCAAATAAATATCATCCGAGTGCATAATTCATATCTACAAAATCGTAATTCCTTGAATTTTAGATCTTTTGCTATTGTTTGTCATTAATGTGGCCATGTCCCTATATTTTTCTTTTTAAAATGAAAAAAAAATACCGAGGAGATTAGAGGACATGTGCGTGGGACCCGCATGCAAATGAAGTTTACTGTGAGTATGACGGGTGTCCCATCCGCACTTTTTTTATTTCATAAACGTGGGTCTCTGAATAGGTTGTGTATGTGTGTATATATATATATATATATATATATATTAATAATTTTTTGATATTCCATCAAAATATATATTTTTTAATCCATTAAAATTTCCTCGATTGTTGATATATTAGTCCTTAATTTTGGAGGAAGGGAAGCAAAAACTAATTTTTGAGGAAGGGAAGCAAAAGTAGCATGGCTTACACGAAGTCTATAATTCAGTAAAACTTCTTGAGCCAATTGTATAAGGTAAACTACAACAATCCTAAGTACATTATTCATGGAATGAGAATAATTAAGAGTTCATCTTCTTTCTAAAACTGAATAAATTAAAGAGGAACAGTTATGGTTTCAAAGTAGAATAACATGCTATTAACATTTTGAACCAATATTACAAGCATGTAAAGAGCATGATGTAAGCTAAAATGTTGTTAAACAAGCTTTTCCCTTCCTCCCATTGTTTATTCATCATAAATGAATGATGACCCAAAAGCCTTCCTTTAACCGAGTGTACGAACAATTTTGTAGATGGATTTACATACCGCTCCTGTGTCTTTTATTATTGCAGCCACAATTGCTAGTATCATATACCAATTGGTGAAAAGGAGATTGGGGTCAAAAACAGAGAAGGTTTTTCCTCCCGGACCTGTAAGATTGCCTGTGTTGGGAAACCTACTTCAGTTAGGCCCTCTACCTCACCGAGACCTGGCCTCATTATGCGACAAGTATGGGCCGTTGGTCTACCTACGCCTAGGGAGAGTTGATGTCATCACCACCAACGACCCCGACATCATACGTGAAATACTTCTTCGACAAGATGATGTCTTTGCATCTTGGCCGCGAACCTTGGCTGCGGTGCATTTGGCCTATGATTGCGGGGATGTTGCACTAGCTCCATTAGGGCCACAATGGAAGCGAATGAGGCGAATATGCATGGAACACTTGCTAACAACAAAACGCCTCGAGTCTTTTGCCAAACATCGAGCTGATGAAGCCCAACATCTCGTACGCGATGTTTGGGCCATGGCGCTGACGGGGAAGGCCGTGAACTTGAGGGAAGTGTTGGGTGGGTGGTCTATGAACAATGTGACTAGGATGTTGCTTGGGAAACAATATTTTGGGGCAGGATCGGCAGGTCCACAAGAGGCCAAGGAGTTCATGCACATAACTCATGAGTTATTTTGGCTGTTGGGGTTGATATATTTGGGAGATTACTTGCCAATTTGGAGGTGGGTGGATCCTTACGGTTGTGAGAAGAAAATGAGAGAAGTGGAGAAAAGGGTAGATGATTTTCATAGCAAGATTCTTGAAGAGCATAGGAGGGTAAGGGAGGAGAAGAGCAAACCAATTGTTGGAGAGGAAGATGGGGCAGAAATGGACTTTGTTGATGTTTTGTTGTCTTTGCCCGGGGAGGATGGGAAGAAACACATGGAGGATGTGGAAATCAAAGCTCTAATACAGGTAAAACTTACATAATTTTTGCAATACTTAGTTTTAGATTTCTTTAGCTTTATAGAAAAATTTCTACAAAAAAATTCGAGAATGAGACAATGATTTACTAGTTTACTACATACTTTTATTTTCGGAGTGTTCATGAAAAAGAATTGCAAACACAGAGTACTAAGAATTGTGAAGTGAACTCACTCTCACTTATATCATGTCACAACACCAAATGGTGCTCGACTTTATTCTTAAAATTTATATGTTATTTTTGTTGTTGATTAAAATCAAGAAAATAACAAATTGCTTATGGTCCATGGTCGAGTTTCAGGATATGATAGCTGCCGCCACAGACACTTCAGCTGTGACCAACGAATGGGCGATGGCCGAGGTGATCAAGCATCCACGTGTCCTCCGTAAGATCCAAGAAGAGCTCGATATAGTTGTCGGTCAAGATAGAATGGTCAACGAATCAGACCTTCCACACCTTAATTACCTACGTTGCGTCGTACGCGAAACTTTCCGCATGCATCCCGCGGGACCCTTCCTAATTCCTCACGAGTCATTGCGCACCACGTGGATTAACGGTTACTACATCCCAGCCAAGACTCGTGTCTTCATCAACACGCATGGGCTAGGGCGAAACACAAAGCTATGGGACAATGTGGAGGAGTTTAGGCCGGAGCGACATTGGCTCGACGATGGGAGCAGAGTCGAGATTAGCCACGGAGCGGATTTCAAAATTCTTCCCTTTAGTGCCGGAAAGAGAAAGTGTCCCGGCGCGCCGCTTGGGGTGACTCTGGTCTTGATGGCTTTGGCTAGGCTTTTTCATTGTTTTGACTGGACACCACCGGAGGGTTTGAGGCCGGAAGATATTGATACCAAAGAGGTTTATGGTATGACAATGCCTAAGGTCAAGCCCTTGATGGCTGTTGCTAGGCCTCGTTTGGCAAACAATATGTACGTATCATTGAGAGATACAAAAGTTTTCTTATAAAATTTCTATCTTACGTTATAGTTTGTGTGTATAGAGTGAGCTCGATTTAAATAAACGAAAATTGTGATTAACTTATAAGATGAATAGATTCTCAGTTCATAACGAACTTAACATTGTCCTTTATTAAGGGCATAGACATGAAGAAAATTAGTGTATGTCCTTACGTATGAGAGTGTACGTACCATTTCTAACAGATATAATTACTGTGCTTAAGTTTATTAACGTTGATGGTTTGATGGTTTGGGTGATTAATTTGCACGGTTACTTCACCTTATCAGTTTCTCATATTAAATCCTTTTTCTTCTGTTTTACCACTTCTTCTCATCCAAACAGTAGACTTAGTAAATTATCTAGGAAGAACTGCCAAACACGATCAACCATTTTCGTTTATTCATGCTTTCACCTGGAGAAGACACATCAAACATATTAGTCTTAATGTTAGTACTGATCGATGCTGACCAAGAATCCCTATAAACCAGAAGCTCAATAGTAATCATCACTGTGAGAGTTTCAGCCATTATGATGAAGAGTAGTAGTAGCTCATCCTCTCTTGGACCTTTACCAACCGAACAAACCCTAAACACAAAGATTGATGAGGTTTCAGCCATGGAAAGTATTTCAGAACTCCACCATTCCCCTACAAGAATCGTTAAGTCTAGAGATGGAGATTATCCACCACCAAGAAGCTTTCACGATGTCAAGAACATATGTTGTCTAGAAACCGCAAAGCTTTGGGCCATTGCAGGTCCTATTGCCTTTAACTTGTTGTGCTACTATGGCATTAACTCCGCCACGGTCATCTATGTCGGCCGTATCGGAGACGTGGAGCTCTCTGCTGTTGCTATCTCTCTGAGTGTCATTGGAAATTTCTCGTTCGGCTTCCTGGTAATTAAATCACCCTCCACAGAAATTAAGCAGGATTATCTATTTAATTTGTTTCATCCAACTATCCAAGTACATATTTTGAATGTTATAAACGCATCATATTGAGTACTAAAGAAGACATCTGATTTTAACTTGTGAGTTTTAGCTAGCGAAATATAAAGAATGAATAGTTCCGATTATTGAATTACATTGCATATATGCATGAGGGCCAGGGATAAAGCAATGAACTAATTTGTTGAATGAAATTTCAGTATGGTATGGCAAGTGCACTCGAAACGCTATGTGGGCAGGCATTTGGTGCAGGGCAAGTAGGTATGCTAGGAATTTACTTGCAACGCTCATGGATCATAATGACTATTGCCTCTACCTGTTTACTGCCAGTTTACATCTACGCAGCACCAGTCCTAAAGCTCCTAGGCCAAGACGAGAACATTGCAGACGTAGCCGGGAAATTCTGTATCCAAATTATCCCTCAAATGTTTTCAATGGCCATCAACTTCCCAACCCAAAAGTTCCTGCAGGCACAGAGCAAAGTTACATTTCTGTCACTGTTTGGTTTTGCAATGCTCGCATCGCACGTAGGACTCCTAGGTGTCTTCCTCAAAGTTTTCGGGCGAGGAATGAGCAGTGCTGCCGTAGTGTTTAATATTTCGTCCTGGGTGACGACATTGGGTCAGTTGGTTTATGTAGTTGGTTGGTGTAGAGATGGCTGGAATGGATTGTCATGGTTAGCTTTTAAGGATTTATGGTCCTTTGCAAAACTCTCTATGGCTTCAGGTATCATGCTTTGCCTAGAGGTTTGGTATATGATGACCATACTAGTTATCACTGGCCACCTTGAAAATGCTGTTATTGCTGTTGGCTCCCTTTCACTATGGTAAAGGACATACCTATGCAATTTTCCAGTTATTAATTGTTTACCTAGTGAATGACTCAGATGCTGATTTTGAATTGATTTGTGTTTAATCTATTTCAGCATGAATGTGGATGGCTGGGAAGCAATACTGTTTGTTGGGGTCAATGTAGCGATAAGGTGAGGACTGCAGTTCTCTTTGCTACTGATTCTTATTTTCTTGATCTCACACTAGAGTACTTGATGATCTTCTCCCATTTTTACCACCTTGGCAGCGTTCGGGTCTCCAACGAGCTTGGATCAGCACATCCTAGAGCTGCAAAATACGCTGTCATTGTCGCCATCGTTGAGGCTCTCCTTCTTGGGATGCTTTTTGGGACTGTTATTATGGCTGCAAAGGATAATTTCGCCATGATCTATACCAAGAGCAAAGAGATGCAAGAAGCTGTGTCTCGTTTAGCTTTCCTCCTTAGCATTACAATGGTGGTTAATAGTGTTCAGCACGTTATTTCAGGTAAATTTATATTCTCTCTGATCAACTAGTTTAAAACTCTAAATTGAAGTGTGTTCTAAATTAGAACACTAAATTTGTAGCACAGTGAACTAGGATCATAGTCTCATATAGAATTATATATGGATCAATGTACGGTTCTTTCTTACAACACAAGCTACCTCATGAACTTGAAAAAACAACACAATCTTTTCGCAGGTGTTGCTGTTGGAGGAGGGTGGCAATCTCTGGTGGCTTACATAAACTTATTTTCTTACTATGTCGTCGGGCTACCTATTGGGTTTCTTCTTGGTTACCGAACAAGTATGGGAGTGAAGGTAAAAAACCATATGTACCTGACAATCTAACATGGACAAACAGTGGATTAAGTGTTAACTATAGAACTTACAAGAAGCCAGGAATTTTGGTTGTAGGGAATTTGGATTGGTATGATATTCGGGACAGTCTTGCAGAATGTCATCCTCTTGCACATCGTTTATAAAACCAACTGGATCGAGGAGGTAATCATGAGTTGTACTTCTATACTGGTGCTAGCTACTGTCTTTTTCTTTTTCTTTTTCTTTTTTTTCAAAATGTAGGATTTTCTTTAGTAAATCAGTGTGATGTATTAGTATTTCAAATGATCTACATTGAAACCGCAGGTTGAACAAGCTACAGAAAGAATTGGACAGTGGACTGAAGAAGAACTGGTAGAAATTGATGAAGAAAAACAGGACTGGACAAGAACTGAAGATATGGATCTCTGAATTATCTTGCTGGAGCTAGTTGCTAGATCCTAATAGTCTTGACTTTCTTAGTGTATCAGATCAATTGAACTTGTTCAAGAAAAAGAAAAAAATAACAGCAACGTTACTAGCTAGTCAGCAATCCAATTATCTGTTGTAGATGCTTCTGTTCCAAATTTTAATTCTAGATCTTTCCATAGTTCCTTAGCTGTCATAGTCTTCTGTTTCTGTGAGTAAGCAAGAACTAAACAAACAGATAGATGATACAAGACTGAACGACCACACCTGGGGTCATCATTCATCCATTTCTCTTTAGCAGCCATGGATTGAACAATTTCTTCTGGACTTGCTTCTGGTCCAACCACAACGGTAGGGCAGGGCTCACGAAGCACGTACATACGCAACCTTCATATTCTTCAAGTAAAGTTTCATCAGTTGCGCCCATATATGGTAGCTCTTCCCAAAAAAAAAACGAATAGGTTCAATCTGAGCTTGTCGGGATCTATATCTGTATTTAATAGAAATCAGTCAATCTTGGTAGCTATGCATCAAAGGAAAGCACAATATGACCTGTTTGAAAACTTGTTTCATACGGACACTAGATAGAGTTCCAACCTCTTGCAAATTTTAAGTTCTAAATCCTAGGGATTAAAAAACTTAATAATTTCCTATTTACATCTTAAATGAATTATCATTATTACAAAATGTAAAATTACAAAAGTTCTGGATAGCCCGAATTTACATTATTAAAATGTACGACCTTAGTAACCGACCTTGAAAATCTATTATCCTAATTGAACAATGGTTTCTGTCTCATTAGTGATAACAAAAGTTTATGTATTGCAGAGGATGACCCTGTTGGATGTACTGGTTAAGTGCATATTTGGAAGGTTGAATTTGTTCCATTTTCCTCCATTTTATGCATCAAGATTTGGACTTTAAGTTCTCATTTTTATTTTGTTGCCTACTTCATTGTTATGGTAATCGGGTATATGACATAGCAGTGAAAATAAAGATCATATAATTTTTGCAATACACCCACAGGTGATCATTTAAAAGTTCTTTTCCTTGAGAATATAGTTACCCAGAGATTTCAAACTTTGCAAGTCATAGATGCTCACATGACTAATGCATTTTTAATCTACCTGCACTTTGTTATGAATCAAGCCTTTGGATAGAGTTACGTTGTGAAACCGAGTGTGTCTTTTGATAACAGCTATGGTCGAGATAGTGTTGGCCAAGCCACACCTCTGATAGCTACCTGTAAATCACGTAAAAATTTAAGAGAAACAGTAATTTGTGAGATTTCAATTGGAACAACTTCCAATTCACATACAGAATAAGAGGGTTTATGCATACAAGTGAAAATGAAACAGATATAATCATATACATCTGATGGCCGTATCTACTGATTAACTACGTATTATCAAATGGTGGCATATTGTTCAAATATCACGTCAGAGAGAAACAAGAAAGCGATTTGCCGATCAACCAATCCTTTTTTTTTTTTTTCGAGTCAATTGATGTGTGTAAGGGCATCTCCAACAATCTTTTCTATACCCATACATATACCTATATATCAAACTCATATTTCATTTCCAACCATTATATCAAAACTCATACTCATACCCAAATTTTAATCATTTTATATAATTTAGGTATGAGTATGAATATGAATATCGGTTTTGGTCAACAACAAATAAATATTATTTCGTATATAGTGTTTAGGGTTAAATGATTTATATAACAACAAATAAATTATATAAATCATACATAATAATTTAATATAATATGTTGTCCTAGTTAAAATTAAATAATAATTTTTATTTTTAAAAATTAATAACGTCTATCTTCTCAATAGTTACATATCCGATAAGATTTCGGATCTTGAATTTTGGATATACTTTAGCTCCTTGTGTAGTTGCGTGAGAGGTTAGTGAGATTATGAAAAAAATGGATGATATTTATAGACATTGGTACAAATTACTGTTCCAACGGATAAAATAATTTTCTATATTTCCCTCTCTTTTTTCTCTTATTTTTCAAGTTTTTTTTGTTCATTTGAAAACAAATTTTCGGCCCCATTTTTTCTTTTTTCAATTGACTTTATCTGGATCTTTAATTTTGAATGAAATCAATTATAAGCCGCGTATTTTTTGACCGTTGGAGGACCACAGCCGAGCTCAGGTGGGATTACCCACACCAGTCCAGCTCCCTTCAACGTGTGGTTCGCGCATCGTCCTCCTCCCGCCCGTTTTCTTGTTGTCTAGCGTGCGTCTACTTCCTCATGGACGACTAGCACGTTGCTCCTGCGTCTGCTGACTGCTTCACCAGCTGCTGGCTCGTGAGTCTCACGCAAGTTGCAAATGAGTTTCCTCCTTCACAGTCGACCCATTTTGGGTCGTGGGTCTGGTAAGAACCCATTTATGAGTATATGTTTTGATTGTTGGACATGAATTTTTGTGAGTTTTGAGTATGGGTATGGGTATCCTTGTTGGAGATGCCCTAAGAAACTAGTGAGAGCACCTTACTGTCTAAAGTGTGCGCTGATTCTAACTTACTTACCAGCACAGAGTCCCCAGGCTTAATTGCAGGTTCAACACTATCTCGACCATAGCTGTTATCAAAAGACACACCCAGTTTTTACAACGTAACTCTATCCAAAGGCTTGATTCATAACAAAGTGCAGGTAGATTAAAAATGCATCAGAGAGTCATGTGAGCATCTATGACTTGCAAAGTTTGAAATCTCTGGGTAACTATATTCTCTGATAACTATACGCTGAGATTTCAAACTTTACCCAATGAGCTGAACCTGTTCGTTAAAATGCCCCACTCAGAATTGGGTTTGATCATTTATGCACTTAACTCACTCATTTGTTCTTGTTTAAGTCAGATTTTGGTGAACATGTTTCTTCGGCGAATGGCGGTTTCGTTTTCTCACTCCAGAAGGTTTCTTAGCAGTAGCAGCAACAGCAGCATTGACATTGCGAAAGCAATTGATGAGCTTAACAAGGTAAAGGGTTGTCTTATTCAATGCGAGCTAAAGTATTTGTCTCAAGATGTTTAAAGTTGATTAGTGTGCAGTATCTGATGTTTTGAAGAAAATTGAATGCCGAATGTTGCGAGTTAGTTTGATATACTGATGGAACTTATGGTCATTCAGGAAATGGAAGCAGTGTTTGGTGAACCTCCAGCAGATAGCAGGCTTGCCAGTTCTGCAAGAAATGATGTTATGGCTCAAGAACCCGAGTTAGTATCACGAGAAAAAGGAGAAGACATGCATGGCCTAACCCACATTGGCTCTACAGGGGAGGCTCAGATGGTGGATGTTTCTCCAAAACCAAGTACCAAGAGAACTGCCGTTTCTAGTTGCAAGGTACTTCTTGGCAAGCAGGTGTTTGATTTGGTGTTAGCCAACCAGATGGCTAAGGGAGATGTGCTTAGTGTGGCCAAGATTGCTGGAATAAATGCAGCAAAGCACACAAGCAATCTCATCCCCCTATGCCACAACATACCTCTGACCCATGTCCGTGTTGATCTGACACTAAATCCCAAGGATTTCAGTGTGGATATCGAAGCAGAAGCTAGTTCAACCGGGAAAACTGGGGTTGAAATGGAAGCAATGACAGCTGCAAGTGTTGCAGGCCTAACGGTCTATGATATGTGCAAAGCTGCTTCCAAGTCTATACAGATCACTGATATAAGACTTGAGAGTAAGGCTGGTGGGAAGAGTGGAGACTGGCACAGGGAGAAGTGAGTAATGGAGTTCAATATAGTGCAAGATGCCCTCATTGTCTGCAGGTAAGTGCTTCAGTGCCGATCGCATTGTAATGATGAAATGGAATATGATCGGATATGTTATTTACCGACTAGTATGATCCTAGATGGCTCATCTGTTATGTTTCTTTATATCTGTTGTGGGTGGTGACTGGTTAGTAACCAAATCCTCCTTGCAGTATCATTTTTCTTAAACATCCTATCAATATTGAGTAAACTCATTGTGGGATTACCTTAAACTGTTTGTTTTGAGTTAACTTGGGTATTAGAAACTTAGAAAGCTCAAAGCTGATCTCATTGGGTTATGCAGCAGATCTATCTTTTTTCGCCTAACTTTGAAGTCTATAATGCTTTATTGAGTCCTTGCTAAGCTTTAGTGCTCTTTCCAGTAAATGATTCGAGGTCTATTTCACTGCTCTTCTTGTCCTTCTTTTCTTTAGTGCTTGCCCCCACTAAGCTTCAATTATAAGGGAGTAGGGTAAAAGCCATGGTCCTGAACTCTAAAGCCTAACTCAACTTTGTCTGGGATTTTCATGTTTGTCCTCTATTCCTCTACCTGTTCTTTCACACTGTTTGTTTTGGAAATCATTTTCTTATATGATAAATCAGACAGTAATATCAGGATGGTAAATTTGTACTCATGAGTATTAACAAGAACTAAGGTAACAAGAGAGGCAAATACAAGTGTTTGTGGATTGTGGTTAACACCTGTATACTTGAGGGAAGTATAGTCATGTCCAATGTGCAATTGTGCATTATTGAGGCACTATTGGTTGGTGACCATTTTTAGTGCAGTACAACCTTTTTGTTTCACTGTGTAGCTAATCTTTAACTTGTAGTTACCTATCTCTTTCATTATCAAGATGTTGTTGAAAATGCTACTACTGTAACACATGCTGATGGTACCCACAACCACCTACTCATATTCCTTGTAGCCTTGAGCCTAATGCATCCATCCCCATATCTAGAGAATGATCCAAACCTGCCTCTATCTAGAGAGGGAGCACATACAAATTAGTTAGCCATCTCCTAGTGCTACAATACTTACCCTTATCGATACAAGTTTGTACGTGTGGTTCCTTTCGTTCTCTTCACTTGATGATGTACCGGAAATATAACTTTTCTTCAAGCCATTTTTTCCTCGCATATGAACTCAATCTGCAGTAAAATTCCATCAGTAGGGTAAAGAAGACAAGGATATATAGATATTTTAGAATAGAGATAGAAGGCAATCTGCTATGTATATGAAAATTAGAAGAAAGATAATTGAAGAGACATATAGTCACGGGGAAATAGCACCGTTGTTACAGGTTGTGAAGAAGCATGGAGTACATGAAATATCTTAAGATTCACCTCTAATTCTTTGTCTTTGTTTATATAGCCCGTGACAAATGACTACATGGGAATTTCATGCTTTGCTTAAAGTCAAGAACAAGTGTACAGAATGAAGTGGTAATTTGAATCAGGTATGGGACAGCAGAATTGTTGGAAATGATTGAATGATGCAACATGAGACTCATGAGTCATGACCAACTACAATAAATCTTGCCGAGATTGCTGCAATTTGGTCATGACTAACTACTCCAGCATGCTTCTTTGTTTATACACTCTCTTTTCTTCTAGTACTGTACACACCTTGATGGTTTTGATTATCACATGCAATGTTGAGATGAACCTCCTGCTGATGCTTATAATTGCTGAATTGTTTTAGGTTTTCAAGAGACGATAATTCCCGACTATAAATCAAGTTTAATTTGTGTAGATTTCGATTTGATTTTCAAATATAAGATGATGTGAAACTTACGGTCATAATATGACATATATATATCAAACAGACACGATGAGCAACCAATCACCTTTATTAGTTTTGAGAGATGAAATTGTTATACAATGAGTCGAGTAACAAGAGTCTAGTTTTCGCATCTAATGTATGTTGAAAACAAAAAATCAACCAAATTTTCACCTCATGGATTGCAGAATTAGTGTTGTTATTTACCATCCATGGGGAAGGATTTGAACTTTGAAGCATCAAGTCAACCAATTAGGTGAGAATGTGAGAAGACTTAATGCATTGTTAATGATGCAGCATCAATCTGATGCAAATTTCCAACCCTTTTCAGTTTTTATTGTTCTTCCCTTTCTTTTACAATTCAGGTTGATATCGATTATTAGATCTGGGGATGAATACAATGGCCAATCACCAATTTTTAAATTTCTATAAAAAGAAATTTATAAAAAGAGTACTATATTTCTATTTTTAAATTTCTGTTTTTTTGGGATATTTTGTGTCATATATCTCCTAGATAACATAATGAAAAACCTGACACATCCTCACCCCCACCAAAAAACTAAACTGCTCACTTCACTCTCAGAACCGCCTTTTCCAGATTTCACACTCTCTCTCTCCCTCGCTCCATTTTTATTTAAACTCACTCTCTCTCTCCCACTTCCCACCCACCCAAACAAAATGGAGGAGAAGAAGACCGCCCATCTCTTCTTTTTCACTCTCCTCCTCTCCCTCTCCTCCGCCGCCCTCGACCACCAGACCCTCCTCCTCTCCCCCCTCCCCTCCGCCCCCTCTCTCTCCCAACCCGAATCCTTCTCCGAACCCGACTCCGACCCATCCTCCCTCTCCCTCCCTCTCCACCACCTCGACGCCCTCTCCTCCAACCAAACCCCCTCCCAACTCTTCCGCCTCCGCCTCCGCCGCGACTCCCTCCGCTTCAACTCCCTCACCTCCTTCGCCTACAACCGCACCCGACCCGGCCCATCCTCCGGGTTCAGCTCCTCCATCGTCTCCGGCCTCTCCCAAGGCAGCGGCGAGTACTTCACCCGCATCGGCGTTGGCTCTCCCCCCAAATACCTCTACATGGTCCTCGACACCGGCTCCGACGTCGTCTGGCTCCAATGCGCCCCTTGTAAACGCTGCTACTCCCAAACCGACCCGGTTTTCGACCCGAGAAAATCCTCCTCCTTCTCCTCCCTCCCTTGCTCCTCCCCTCTCTGCCGCCGCCTCGACTCACCAGGCTGCAGCTCAAAGTCCAAAACCTGCCTCTACCAAGTCTCCTACGGCGACGGCTCCTTCACCTTCGGCGACTTCTCCACCGAAACCCTCACCTTCCGCCGCTCCAAAGTCCCCAAAGTCGCCCTCGGCTGCGGCCACGACAACGAAGGCCTCTTCGTCGGCGCCGCCGGCCTCCTCGGCCTCGGCCGCGGCAAGCTCTCCTTCCCTTCCCAGACCGGCTCACGCTTCAACTCCAAATTCTCCTACTGCCTCGTCGACCGCTCCGCCTCTTCCAAACCCTCCTCCGTCGTCTTCGGTGACTCCGCCGTCTCCCGCACCGCCCGCTTCACTCCTCTGGTACCTAACCCTAAGCTCGACACTTTCTACTACATCGAGCTCCTCGGTATCAGCGTCGGCGGGACACGTGTCCCGGGAATCACGGCCTCGCTGTTCAAGCTCGACTCTTCCGGAAACGGCGGGGTGATTATCGACTCGGGTACGTCCGTGACCCGGTTGACCCGATCCGCTTACATCTCATTAAGAGACGCTTTCCGGGCGGGTGCCCGATCTCTAAAACGGGCGCCCGAGTTTTCGCTCTTCGACACTTGCTTTGATCTATCTGGGAAGACGGAGGTGAAGGTTCCGACGGTAGTACTGCATTTCCGCGGCGCTGATGTGTCGCTTCCGGCGACGAACTACCTGATTCCGGTCGATAGTAGCGGCACGTTCTGCTTTGCTTTTGCGGGTACGACGGGCGGGTTGTCCATAATCGGAAATATCCAGCAGCAAGGGTTTCGGGTGGTTTATGACTTGGCGGGTAAGCGGGTTGGGTTTGCTCCACGTGGGTGCGCTTAAGTTTTGTTACGTGTGTTACTGTGTGTAATGGGAAACAGGAAAGCCTCTTTCCTTGACTTGTCTCTATTATTTTTTTTTTCTCTTTTTCTTTTTTTAGATGAGAAATCGAAAGAGGAGAATAGAAGAAAAATATTTCTTGCATTAAGGTGTAGGAATGCTGATTACTTGCAAGGTTGGGACGATGTTATCTTGAATTGTAATGTGTTAACTTGATATATATTGTTGTCACTTTATATGATTGTCAAATGTAGCTTGATTTTCATACACAACACATGACCTTTGTGAATGTGCATGTTCATCTCTATAATCTTAAATTGTTAGATAATTGGGAAACAATGTATATAATGTTTATGGGCGAGTGTTACGTCCTAGATTAATGCTAGGTGAATCATCGTAGTTTGGCGTATCACTTAGAGTTCATCTTATTTGGGCGGTAGATTTAGATTTTATAACGTTCACGTCCTCTTACGTTGTAGATAAACTGATGTTACGACTTGCATGTTAACAAATAACAATACTAATACTGGCGCTATATTGTAACGGGGTCTCTCGTAATGTAACAGGTCTCCTGTTATGTTTTTAAATTGCAATCAAGTTTTTAAAAATGGACATGTGTTTCATGTGTATTGGTTATGGTCACCTTAAGGTGACCTGCCCTTGTCACTGAAGTCAGGTTCGATCTAAAATGGGGATACACAAACAGTGAGAGACACTATGGTGTGTTGGAGAGGAGATATCTCACATTGACAAAATGATAAATAAAATATAACTTATAAGTGGGTAGATCATTCTTAATTGTACCGATGCATTTTGTGATTAAAACCTAACACTTTAAACGTGATTAAGTTAGGACAGTTGATGTAGAAAGATGATTAACGAGTCACGTTTGACATGATATCAGAACGAGTCCCTCTCTAATGAGCCCGGGTTGGTTCTTTTAAGGGTCATGACCTTAGTTTGATTATTTTGAGTTTAGAGGTAATTCAGCCTGGTTTGGTTCTTTCCCAATACCTTAAAGATGATTAAGTTGTAACAATATCGGTACAAAGATAATCCACAGATTACGTTTTACAGAGTGAGGACCCAAATGGGTCAAATACAAACAGTGAGGGGGCACTAGAGTGAAGATTTTTATTTGGAGAATGACAATAGAAGGCCACCACTATGGCACTATACCTCACCTCGCGCTCGCAGTCAGGCCTGAGCTTTGGAGACCAATTTTCGAATGAGGGCTCGTACATATTTGGGGTCATCCGGTCATGTACTGGGGAGACAAAACATGGTGTCATTTTCACAATGATGCTGATGCGTTGCAAACTTTCTCAGTATACGATCACGTACGTACGTTTGGCTTTGTCTCTTATTGTGCCCTGAAAAAGTGAGAAATTTTGTCAAATTGAGCTAGAGGTGTGTGGTAGGAAAGTGCAAAGCTACTCTCTCTTGGGCTCTTTGCTAGCTAGCTGTAAAAAGTAAAGGTTAAAGTTGTTTGAAAACCAACCACTTAGCAAACGTGAATGGAGGACATTGCAACATGGGTTGTCACCACTTCCATTATAAGATAATGACACTACAAATGATATGAGTGAACTCTGTTGGAATTTGTATCAAAAATTGGGTTGGTTTTGATGCCTCAATAGCTATGGTTGGCAAATTGGTTCATAGATACAATGATCGACCATCGATTATGTACAGAGGCGTGTGATGGTGGATCCATAAGTAATCCTATTGTTGTGTTATGAACAATGGAGTAAAATAAACCAAGTGTTCAATTAAAACAATGTTAAGTGATGATATCTCAAGGGTACATCACAATGTGCATGATCTTTCATTTTTGTGGTTATTCCCTATTGATATCTCCAGGTTCGTCACACGGGTATGAGTATGACTGCTGGTAAATGATCAACGAATGGTTACACACATTTGAGCGACTGTCGATCTTTAACTACTTAAAGACTAGATGAATGTGCGCAGGCACATGCTTATTGTCTTAGTTTTGTTTCATTACTATGTAATATATACATGGGCGTTGTTCAGAGATTTGGAACAATGGTGAATTTTCTATACATGTTGAAGACCAAGATGATAATTAGCGTCATCAGTTTGTTCTGGGATACTTGGAAGAGAGAAAGAGAGCAACGAAGGAACCTACATCCTTATATCCTGTGTCGCCAGACACATGTGCCATGATCCCATCGATCTTATATATGAGTCAACCAAGTAGGCTACTGCAGCCAACAACATTCGTGGTTTCAAACTTTCAATGTTTCATACTCACATTAATCGATATTTTGGCATTTTTGGGAGGTATATGCAAAATTATGGACCATCTATATTCTTATCATATGATTCTTTGTAGACAGCATGCCATATTTATCTGCTAGATTACTTAATTTTCTTTTTGATTCATTGAGTACAATATATTCATATGGAAAAATTTACAAGTGAAATGAAAGAGCCACTAAATTATTTCATGGTAAAGATATATCATCTTCAAGACTGGATCAATTAGTTATTATTAGTATGCAATGTATGACCAAGTTTGTTGTTCATACTAATCAAATCGTCCGGCTCATTGCAATTTACCAACAGGAAATCTATATATAGTAGATCGATGATGGAACAGGGTAGCTTTGGTAGCTCCCGTTGGTAGACGGGTGTTACTTCTATGGCAGATTAATGCAACCAGTTATACCAAACTTATTTGTTCTCATTGAAAGTGTTGATTAGGGCTAGCTGCAATTTAAATGAAACTTATTAGATCTAAACTATCATACTTGACTGCTATGAAAACAAAAGCATACCAATTATATTCTTTCTCCCCAAGCTAAGTGCAGGATTTGTTGGAGAAGATAGAGATTTGCTATTCTTGACATTGTTTAGTGCACAACCACATAGAACTTCATGTGATGACTCGCGCATGCCACCGAAGCAAAGAAATAATAGATCCCAGGGGTTGGCAACACTGATTCGTCCCGGCCGGAATCATAAGTACCCAAGTTTTGATCGGTAGAACATGCATCAAACAATTAACCACTGCCTGCTACTACAACGTCATATAGATCCGGATCAAAACATTAGGTAAATTAATCGTTACTCATAGATTGCAGAAAAAAAAAAAAATCGATCCACTGTAAATTATACTGCTCTATAGAAAATAATAAATACTGACATAGAGTATCTCCAGTCTGGAAAGAATAGCCATCAGCCCAACCCTGGTAATCGTAATGTTCACTGTTCCAGCCAGTGTCCTCTCCCACACCAGCTACAATATTATCCGCCAACAGTACTACCATGCTGGCCGGCCGGAAAACCAAAACAGCTATAACTATCACGGCAAATGCAGTAGTAATATTGTTGTATCCGGCCATGTTATATATAATCCGAGCTCCTCAGTAAATCAAGCTAAAGATTGATATATTCGATCTTTGACGAATGCATAAATTATTTATAGGTCTTTCTTGGCGCACGGCATATATGCATGTATGTAACTCTCAGTTAGAATTACTACCGGAACCGCGGGATACTTCATTCTTGAAAATATTACAAGATTACAGATGTCCATGGCCAGCAAAATTAATTAAGAAATGCACCTAATATATAAGCATGCATATATATATGATCGGCATTGGGGGGATACAGACAATAAGATATGGTAAAAATACGTCATCTTCTTGATTGGATTACTTAGCTATTACTAGTATAAGGATGTAAACTATGCATGATCTTATCTTCACCGGCAAAGCTAGCTCAAGTTCAATATTATTGTCCTAGTTCTTACTAATCGAAGGTCCGGCCTCACCGGCCGGTAAATCCAGTACTGTACTTCAAACCCTAACCGAATCTGCCGACGGACAATGAGATATGGTAAAAATATATCATCCTCATGTTTGAATTACTTGTTTATTAATTAATAGTATAAGGTTGTACACTATGCATGATCTTGTCTCACCGGCAAAGCTAGCTCCGGTTCAATATTGTTCTAGTTCTTACTAAATAAAGGTCCGGCTCACCGGCCGGTAAGTCTAGTGTACTTCCAACCGGCCTTCACCCAAAATTACAGTAAGTTTTACTAGCTAGCAAATTTCGATCTGACTTGCACCACCTCCTAAATGGATCCCCAAAGTAGGTGGAGGATGGAACGTACAGCCGTACAGGGAAGCTTAGGGTTAGATTACACCAAATTTATTTACTAGTTTACTCATTGATGTGTGGAGCTGCATTCAGATGAATTGAAAGGCAATCTAACCTTTCTGCTGGTACTCACAAATTTGGATCTGTATCTAGGATTGATTGTGAACATAATATATAGCTGATGCTGCGGCCGGTTGTTAAACATTTATTTAAAATTTTATGCTATACATTTATAGATTGCCTTATAAAATGTAAGATAATATGATCTACTTAGTTTATTCGTATCTGCGGTCACTCTATCAAGTTTGATTCTCACTTGCTTCCCAAAATGTCAATCCTATTGAAATTGGTTAAGTTTTTATTTTTTATTTTTTAAAATTTTTATTAATAAGTCACACACCTTACATATGTAGTGAGATTTAAACCCATGACTTCAAAGTTGTCAGTTAAACACCTTAACCAATCAAGCCACAACTCACTGACAAAATTATCGTAAATTTATAACAGCTTCACATCTTTATACCGATCTTGTCCTAAAAGTATTTCTCGCTAAATCGGTCATAATCCGATCTAATGAAAATAGCCGGGGCGGGTCTCCAACATCACAGGCCCAACCCGTTGATTTGATTTTCCGTGACCTTATCTTCAGACTGCGACAAAATATTTACCCCCAATTCAGCGCACTATAAATTTCTCCCCACAATTTTTGAAAACTCAAAACTCAAAAATGGAGGAAGAAGACGGAGGAGGAGGGAAGGTTAGGGTTTTAATCGAGAAGGCGACGGAATCGATCGAGCCAGAGGTCGACCCCCGCCTCCTCAAGGCCATCAAGGCCATCGTCCGCCTCTCCGATTCCGAGCTCCGACTCGCCGCTCATCTTCTCATGGATCTCATGAAGCGCGACCACTCTCAGGTCCCTCCATAAACTCAATCTCTGATTTTACCTGCAACTCTGTTTTCGCTAGGGTTCATTAGCTTCATCAATTGAAAGAAGCCAATGCCAGATTATCAACTCCAATTAGTCAAATTCAAATTTATATTTGTATAGAAGTGAAGATATAACATCGCTGTGTAATCTTTGTGTTTGAGCTAAAGTTAAGGTGTTTTTTTTTTCATGATTCGTGTGATAAATTATGAATAATTTCAGGTGCGGTATTTGTCACTGCTGATAATTGATGAGCTTTTTATGCGGTCGAAGCTGTTTAGATGCATTGTGGTTGAGAATATGGATCAGTTGTTGACGTTAAGCGTCGGGTTCAGGAGGAATTTGCCACTGCCAGCTCCAGCAAATGTTGCGGCGACTCTGCGGTTGAAGGCGATTGAGTTTTTGGAGAAGTGGAATGCTTCGTATGGTGTTCATTATCGGCAGATTCGGTTAGGGTTTGACTACCTTAAGAACATGCTTAAGTTTCAGTTCCCAAATCTACAGGCAAATGCAGCGCGGATTCAGCAGGAGAGGAGGGAGAGGGAGAGGAAGTCAAAAGAGATCTTGGTGAAGAAGTTTCAGTTTGGAGGGGAGTTTTGGATCGATAAAGGAAGAGATACAGTCGACGGTTGATGAGATTGGGGAGTGTTTAGAAATTGCACGTGCTAAAGAGGAACATTCAAATTTTATTCTGTTAGATGATGAAGAAGATTTTGAAGAGATTCATTCTTATGAGTTACGGCAGTTGCGTTTGCAAACTTTGGAAGAAGAAGATAAAGTTCATGAGAATACTGAAAACAAAGTGGTTTTCGATGCACTGAGGGAGCTTTACAAGCTTTTGTTAACCAAGCATTTGGTTGCAGTCCAAGAATGGATAACTGTTCTTGTGAGGGTCGAACTCAATGATAACAGGTCCAGAGATTCCTATTTGAAAGAGTTCATTGATATCAGGAATCAAATTCAATCAGTGAAAAAGAAGTGCGAAGAATCAGGTTGCACTCTTCTAAACACTGTGAATCCTGATGAAGAAGATATTTGGGAAGAAGGCAATGTTGGATCAGTTGAGACTGCGAGTTCTAGTCGTCCCAGTAACAACATTGAAGATCTTGCTGGGACATCAACATCCACATCTAATGATGTAAAAGAGAGAAGTTCTAAAGCAGATGGTAATGTGACGAATGGCAAAAAAACTCGCAGTCGTGAAGGTGGTGTAGCCAAGTTAGACCCTCTGAAGGGTAAGCTTTTGGCTGATGCTCCAGAGGTGAATTGGGGCTCTTATTTGGATAACTGGGGTTCAAAGAGGGATGTATTGGCTAACCAGCGGGGGTTGGAGCTTGAAAGTCATTGGGGCAGAGTGGATCAGGATGCAGTTATCCCAGCAGAAAAGATTGCAGAGTTAAATCTTCAGGCTACTGTATACAAAGAAAAGCAAGTTGATATTCCACCATGCCGAGCTCCATTACGTAATGGAAAACTTTGTCAGAGAAAAGACTTGAGAGTTTGTCCATTTCATGGATCTATTATTCCCAGAGATGATGATGGGAAGCCTCTCAATCAAAACCCTTCTAAAGATGAGACAACTCTGGATACAGGGGCCAATTTAGTAGAGCAGTTGGCGAAACAAGCTGTGAAGAATGTTCGCGAGAAAGATAAAGATCTAGCAAGGAAGAGAGAAATTGATAAACTAGCACTGAAGCGTGCAAAGCTTGCGAAAGTACGAGAACACAATGTTATAGTTTTACGTGATGCTGCTATGGCTTCTACTTCTAGATCTGCAGCTATTGGAGAAGATTTGGAGGCAGCTAGTAGCACAAACCCCTCATCCAGGAACAAAAAGAAAACCCTTGCAGCCATGCTGAAGAAGAAAGAGACACCAAAAGATAGATTAGCTCAGAGACTTTTAAACACACGAGCGAGCGCTGCCACTGTAAGACAGCTCACCTTGGGGGCGGATACAAATTACAGAGAAGCCTTCCCAAATCAGTGGTGATGAATTCGTTTGTTTTACTTGTAAATAGGGTCTTGTTATTTAAGTTTCATGAACTACAGAGATTTGTTTTTGTAGATTCTGTAATATATGTTACATTTTCTGATTTGAATTCGTTGGAAAAGTATGCAAATAATGGAAGTTGATGAATGAGAAGTTGGTGATCAAATGGCGGATTCTCAGTTTCTTTGTGATTATTGTATGATCTTTGTTCTGGATTAGTTTCAAATTTCTTTTATTTTTCTTCTATGTATAAACTTTTTAGCGAGCAAGTCTATAATCTAACTATAGACCTGCCCACACTATATCACTTTATCTTGCTTCTCTATTTCTACTCGTGGCCGCCATTTTACAAGTAGTTTCTTTCTGGGTTTACTCTTCCTCTCTTCTTCTTCTTCGGCCGAAACCCGAATCACACTGGTTGCCCCGGTTACCCATCATCTGCCTTAAGGTCTTCTATTTTGTAAGTATATGTAGAATGACAGGGATTATATAGTGTGCGTTTTCTTGTTGAATGTTGTCTGGAGACTAATACTAATAGGATTTTTGTTGTGTTTTTCAAACTAGTCAGCCTTGTATAGTTTTGAATTTCACCATGAGATACATACTCAGTTTCCTTTTGTTATATGCAGAGGCTTTGAAGTGTTTGATCCCATTGATTGAATTCTACATAAAATGGCCGCATCATCGTCACTGTTTTCATGTTCCATCCAAGGGGCAGTGCCGCTTCAGAAACAGTCAGACCTTGTCTCAATGCAAATAAAACATCCAAGGTTGTTACTACCCAATGAGAAATTCGCACAAAGTGGGACTTTGTGTCGTGCGCTGAAGACTGAGAATTTACCATCCTTTTCGGTGGGGAAGAAGTTTCAGCTTGATGATGTGATTGAAGCTCAACAATTTGATAGAGATATTCTGGGTGCTATATTTGAAGTTGCACGTGATATGGAGAAGATTGAAAAAAGATCACCAGGGAGTCAAATTCTTAAGGGATATCTCATGGCTACTCTCTTTTATGAACCCTCTACTAGGACTAGGCTGTCCTTTGAGTCTGCCATGAAGCGGTTAGGTGGAGAGGTTTTGACTACTGAGAATGCAAGGGAGTTTTCTTCAGCAGCTAAAGGAGAAACACTTGAAGGTATCTTCTTCTTCTTCCACTTACATGATTTATGGAGATGATTTTACTACGATTAGATTGTGACATGGGCAATTGATTTGCAGATAGCATAAGAACTGTCGAGGGTTACTCGGATATAATTGTGATGCGCCATTTTGAGAGTGGTGCAGCCAAAAGAGCAGCAGCAACTGCTGGCATTCCTGTTATTAATGCAGGAGACGGTCCTGGACAACACCCAACTCAGGTACACAGAAATTGTCCTTAATGCAATTAACTGAGGCAAAGTGATTTAGTTCGTGGCATGTGAATTCTTGTAATCTGCCGTTGCAATTGTTTAGTGTGGATTGTGTATGGAAGACTTTAGCTCGAATTTGTAGGTTGGTAATTGATTGAGGAACAGGCAAAGCTATGTTTAATGGTAGATAGAAATCCCTTCGTACAGCAATGAGTGGTACACCAATCTTCTATTTAGTTTATAAGAGAGATAGTTTTGGGAGAGAAAAGCAACTGTAGGTAAGGAAACCCTCTTATAATAATTAGTCATTTAGTTTATAAAAGCTAGTTTGCACCGAGTCCATTACAGATGTGGGTGCAAGCATGATATGGTCTTGTTCCATTACTGATAGGTCGTGTTAGTTTCAATATCTTTTATTTGGTTGTTGTAATCCTGTAACCTATTGAGTGAAGCTTTGCTCATCTCCACAGGCCCTTTTGGATGTCTATACTATTGAAAGAGAGATAGGAAAGCTGGATGGCATAAAAGTTGCACTTGTTGGAGATCTTGCCCACGGAAGGACAGTGCGTTCACTAGCATACTTGCTTGCCAGGTATAATGATGTCAAGATCTACTTTGTCTCTCCTGATGCCGTGAAAATGAAGGTAAACATCAGAACAGGGTGCACTTTATTTTGCCTATTTTCATCACATTTGAGGCAAGTCTAGAAAGTTCGCGAAATCTAGGAGATTTGGAGTCTCACTTTTTCTATTCATTCCAGAATGACATAAAAGACTATTTGACATCAAGGAATGTTGAATGGGAAGAAAGTGCTGATTTGATGGAAGTTGCATCTAAGTGTGACATTCTCTATCAAACTCGCATTCAGCGTGAACGGTTCGGGGAAAGAATCGACCTCTATGAAGAATCCCGAGGGAAGTACATTGTGGACCCTTGTGTGTTGGAGGTGATGCAGAAGCATGCTGTGATCATGCACCCTCTGCCTAGACTTGATGAGGTAAGGGTTCTCTAGCTGCAATTGCCCCCTTTAGCAGGCCATGTTTACTGATTTAGCTAATAGTTAATTCGTTTCATCTCTGAATATCATCAGATCACTGTGGATGTCGATGGGGATCCGAGAGCTGCGTATTTCAGACAGGCAAAGAACGGCTTATATATTAGGATGGCTCTATTGAAACTCCTGCTTGTAGGTTGGTGAGGAAGGCAATCAATATTCCTCATTACTCATTAACTTTTGAAGTTTTGGCTCCAAAACCATAGGTGGAGGGAAGCATTATTCCAGTTTAGAAGTTTTGACTGTTTTCCTTGGTTATTCCGGATGAATTTTGACTAGAAAGTTTGCTGAGCTGCAAGTAAGTTTGATTTCCTTTAAGTTAATTCTTTGAAGTTCCATTTTGTGCTCTCCGGGAAGTGATTGTGGGATAAAATAACCCAGAATTTATGAGAGCAGTGCAACACGTCCTGAATGACATTGCATATGCTTCAGTATAATAACCCCCTCTGAAGATAGTGATTCCATTTCTTTTGAGTATTGTGAACTCGCAAATATATGCGTCACAAATGGTCAAATACTCCATACAAATAAATGTAGTATACTGTTCTCAAATGTCAGAACTTAGTCTTGCTATTAAGTACGGAAGTTTAGCCTCCAGTCCCCCAATGATGTCTCTGGCTGAGGTGAAACCCAGCTTGTGGAGCCTTTGAATCATTCCAAACTTGGGAGTAGAAATGTAGAATGCTTTAGGATTGGGCAGAGAAGCGATCTTGAAGCGGTGTGCTAGACGAACACCAATTTTCTCCTTACCGTTTGCCAAATCTGAAGCCAAATGTTTTAATGCAATGTCTGAGTTCGTTTGGTGTAAAATTGCAGGTAAAGGTCTAGTGGTTCTCTAGAGGTGGACAGAAATCAAAATGTAACCATGAGTTTGTTAGAGTGAGGTGGTCTTTTCAACAGTAGGTAGATATGGTACCCGGAGCTCTCCAAGATAGTAACAGCAATTTGGAATCTATGTTGCACATACAAAATCAAAGCAGAAGATAATATTACGTCAAGTTTTAAACAACCACTTTTTGGATGATTAAAGATAACGAATAGCTGGATAGCACCAGATAACGAATCAAAGAAGCTAGTAGCGGCAAACTGAAGTCATCTTTTATGCCATTATAAGTACACTAGAGCATTATTATTTTACCTATGATCAAGTGATTAGCACAAAACTTTTCCGCAAGTCATGAACTTCAAATCGATCAAATTTTGATACGTGTAGAGTAACATAACATATTAGATATCTAGCCAGAGTTCATTTCTTAAATAAACAGCATGATCAACTACTTGAACTTGGTTAGAGAACTTGATGGATGAAATAAAAGGCTTAACCATGCTTATGAGTTATGAAACTAGAAACTTTGAAGTCACCTTTGCAGCACCAAGTTGATTTTATACTTGAGAGTGAAAATGTAAATATGCTAAGCATGAGTGCCATCTCGACAGAAAAACATTGGTGCCATAAAAAACTCTCACAACATTTTGATTGTCTGTGAATGTCCCTGTTGAATTTCCTAATTTAAAAAGGGTTTCATCTTTATAATATATGACCAAATTGTTTAAAGGATAATGAGTATGACCCAATAATGTTGTTCTTCATTGGCCAATTATGATCTAGTTGTTTGGAGGATGAAACGTGGATAAGTCGACCTTGAATGATTTGATGAAATTTTAAATGTGCTATATCTGTTGCTTGAGGGATAGTGAAAAATACGACTTTTTTTTTTTTACACCATGAAGGAGTTCATTTCTAGGTGTAATAGTTGAGTCTTTGCGTAGTGGATGATTATAAAAGATCATTGTGAACTCTTAAGTCTGATCTTGTATCGTGATGTTTATATTTCCACGGTATGATTTGATGGGTTGTGTCCCGGCTTGCGCACTCCACATGTCTTGGATGGTCTTATGAGATGGTAATTCTTTGTTAACTGGATATCACCTCTTCGTGTTAAGATGAAACAATGTGTAATTAGTAACTGCTCCAACTGGTAGCATAGTGGAAATACTACTTGTATTTGCCTATTAATGCTACTTGTGAGTTTCACTTTTCTGGTATGTCACTATTTATATAAAACAAATGTAGTTGGCTCCTTAGGTGTAATTATTGGTATTATGTGTGTTTTGGAATACATTGTTTTTGTAGAAATTCATGTTATTATTACGAAATATTCTTTTGATCTTACATATATTTTAAAGTTAAGGTATTAAGTTTGTTAAAAAATAAAAAAACAAAACTAGAATATAAGAAACAACAACCAAAAGGCCAGAACATCAATAAAACTCACTTTAATTAATAAAATTTAACCGCTCAAATTCACTTCATAAAAAATCAAAATTAGCTCATAACTGAATCTTTTAATAACCACTTAAAACCTATAACCTCTACCCCTAGATCATAATCACACGGCCCACCTTACTTTGCCGGTGACCCATCTCTTTCTCTTTCTCTCTCTCTATCCTCTCAGACTCGAAAGAAAGAAAAAAAAAGAACTTTCTATTTCTTCTTCTTCCTCAGTAGACACATTGCAATCGAAATTTTTCCCTCTTTTTTTTTTCACAAATTGTTTCATTCAATCAATTTTCTGAAGAACCCATAACCGAAAGTTTGGATCTTTATTACTGGGCACAATCATATCGGTCACATTTTCCCGAAGTTTTCAACTTTTTTTTGGGTTTTGATTTCAAATTTTGGTTTGGGGGGTTTTGGTTTTCCCCTGTATCAAAATGGACCCAGAAAACATGGAGATTGTTCCGCCGTCGGATTTGATGGACGATGATGAGATCCACGGCCGGCCTCGCCAGTTATTTACAGTTCCAAAGCCTCGCAACAATGGGAATAACAATCCGGGAACGACTAGTGTTCATGAGCTTCTTGAATGCCCTGTTTGCACAAATTCAATGTACCCTCCAATCCATCAGGTTTGTGCTTTAATGGGTTTTGCTTATTGGGTTCAATTTTGCTTGTGGTTTGTGCAATTTGGTTGTGATGAAAATGTGTTTGAGTGGTTGGTGAAGATTGGTTTTGTGGGTTATGAACTCTGTGGGTTGATTGAATTGAGCAGGATTTGATTGTGGAAAATGGGGTATTGTTCTAATAGAGTAGAAGATAGTCTAAATTGGTTCTTGTTCATTAGAATTGCATGTTGTTTTAGCTAGAACACTCAACAAGAAGGTTTTAGTTTGGTGTGGTTACATTCTGGAGATAAGTGATGATCATCAAAGATTACTTGAGGTATGTTTTTGGAGTTCGTAGTCATAGTCTAGCAAGCAAGTGCGAAGTTAACGGAAATTATTTGAGTACATTGTCTAGAAAAACACGGGGTTGGTGATCATATTGTTGAGGCTCTTGTTTGTCAGTTGGTTTGGATGGATATTACCAACAATAGGAGGTTTGGAATTCCCTGGATAGTGTGTAATGTGAAGCAGCTTAATGTAGTTCCAGATTGTTGGATGTATTAGGATAGGATAGATTATCTGTGAAAAGATGTTGGGTGCATTGAGTTCATATCATTCATTCCAAATAATTTTGCTGCTGAAACTTCGTTTGTTGTTTGCTTGAATTTGTGAAATAAATTTCCTTTACTTGGAGTTGAGGAGAGGTGTAAACCCTCTCCCAAGTGATGTTACAACTCTTTGCTGTATAGGTTGACTTAATATAATTTTGAAGGTGTAATGTGCATAACATGCATCTTTAGTTTATGAGTTCCAGTTGTAGCAGTGTTCTTTAGTTTGGATGAGCCGTAATTATGCTACTCTAGCAAATAGAGCTCTTACTTTTTACATTCCATTGTGTTTCATTTCATTATTATTTGAATCAAGATATAGTCAGTCGTTCACTACCGTAAGATTTATTGTTGATGCAAGCAAGGGGGATTGTTCTAGTTCTTTATGAAATTCTGCCAAGTTTGATGAAGCTTGAAGGTGATTAACTCTGAAATTTTGTTTCTGCAGTGCCACAACGGGCATACCCTTTGCTCTACCTGTAAAACAAGAGTGCACAATCGGTGCCCAACTTGTAGACAGGAACTTGGTGACATAAGGTGTCTAGCATTGGAGAAGGTAGCTGAATCACTTGAACTGCCTTGCAAGTACTGCTCTCTTGGGTGCCCTGAGATATTCCCGTATTATAGTAAACTGAAACATGAGGCTGTATGTAACTTCAGACCATACAACTGTCCTTATGCTGGATCAGACTGCTCTGTTGTTGGGGATATTCCATTCCTTGTTGCTCATCTACGGGATGACCACAAGGTGGACATGCATTCTGGATGTACTTTTAACCATCGTTACGTTAAGTCTAATCCCCGCGAAGTAGAAAATGCCACGTGGATGCTAACTGTAAGAGTGCTCGTACTTCCACATGTGTCATATGTGTCTCTTTAATTTCTTTTTGCTTCTAATGAAATAGTGATAAGAAAGAATCTGATGAATGCCACCCTCTTCAATGGTTATATGGTTGCTATGATACTGAAGCTGAGCTAGTTAATTTTATAGCAAGGATTTGATCATTATTAGGTTGCTTCAATTAAGAAATCATGAGTTATATGGTCTATAGGATTGCCTTATGAACCATTTAAGTATCCTGTAGTGGATTTGTTCAACTTTCTCCCTAATGTGGGGATATAGGAAATTAGGAATCATGAGTCCCTTTTTAATATTTAAGACTAGAAAAATCATGGTTTGATTTACAAGATAGAGAAGTAATTGTTATTTTTCATCCTCGTTAGGTTTTCCACTGCTTTGGTCAGTACTTCTGTCTCCATTTTGAAGCCTTCCAGCTTGGTGTGGCTCCTGTTTATATGGCATTCCTCCGTTTCATGGGGGATGAAACAGAAGCTCGGAACTACACATACAGCCTTGAGGTTGGAGGAAATGGCCGAAAGATCATATGGGAAGGAAACCCAAGAAGCATAAGGGATAGCCACAAGAAGGTTAGAGATAGCCATGATGGCCTCATAATACAGCGCAACATGGCACTTTTCTTCTCTGGTGGGGATAGGAAAGAACTGAAGCTGCGAGTTACAGGACGAATATGGAAAGAACAGCAGAACCCAGAAGGTGGTGCCTGCATCATACCTCTCTGTAGTTAGCATGTCGATTATCCTTTCACTCATGTGTGCTAAAACATTATCTTAATGTTATTAGTGAATGTAGATGCTAAAGGATTCTGTCTCTGTTTATGAAGTTTAAATGCTGGGTGGCTTCACTATTCAAATGCAGTATATTAAAGCTTCCAGATTCCTCTTAGCTGAAATACAATCTTCTGTCCCAATTTAGACTGTCACTGACATTAGCTTAACATCTCAATGGTTTGCCATAGTTTATGACAAGCCAGTTTACGCTGCTGTATGAGATTATCTTCAAAAGGAAGCAGTAGGTGACATGTAGATCTTAGTTGTAAGGCTTTACAAAGCTTGGAGGAAGTAATCAGGTGACTTCTGGTCTTGAAATTAGAAACACTCAGTTTGAGACTACAAGTTTCCTCGGTGGTAATTTACGTGGGTGTCACTTCCAAATTGTTGGATACTCTCTAAGGTTAGCTCATCTGTGAAAAGGATTTGGTCTTAAACTGCTTAAAAGTAAAGAAAAACTAGTCACACTATTTATGTTGAATTAAATGAGGAAATAGGATAAGATCACTTGAATTACAAATATATGTTGCGGTTGACAGAGATGATATAGTAGTAAAATTCTAAACATTCAAGAACATTCTTGTCAATATAGTCAACATTATCATAAAGTTTAGGATGCAGGCGTGGGGCGAGAAGGACTTCCAGTGGGGTTGTCTTCATGTTTGTTATTCCTGAACTCTCACGCATATCAACTGGTTCATCAGATGGAGGTGTAATTTCAAACCCATGTAGCAAATGAGCCAGTGTAAGATGAGTAACTTGAAGTGCTAGGGAGATTCCTGGACATATGCGTCTACCACTTCCAAATGGAATAAATTCAAAACTATGGCCCCTAACATCAACATCCTTGTGAGTTATAAGAAACCTTTCTGGTTTGAAGAGACAAGGGTCGAGCCAGACATTTGGATCGCGCTGAATCTTCGAAATGTTGATAAGAAGCCGTGTGCCTGCGGTTACACAATAGTTACCTACTGTGCAGTCTTCTCTGGATTCATGTGGTACTGGGAGAGATCCAGCAGGGTATAGCCGCAAGGTTTCCTTGATAATGGCTTGCAGATAGACAAGGTTCTTCACATCTGATTCGTTCACTTGCCTTTCCTTACCAACATGGTTGTCTAGTTCAAGTTGAGCCTTCTTCAGGACTTCAGGATTGTTGATTAATAATGCAAGAGCCCAGGTTAATGTCACTGTTGTGGTATCTGTACGTCCTAGAAGCACCCCCTACAAAGGGCATGTGAAATGTACATGATTTTCAAACATCCAAGGAACACTAAAGCTCATTTGATTCTTACAACTTAGAAGTTCATATACAATGTTATCAGAAGCACTGAAAAGCTGCTTCTTTTCCTTGTGATTTTTTTTTTTTTTTGCAAGTAAATTCATTTCAGAAAGCTCTTGCAAGACTATCTGGATTTTTTTTCTTCGAACAGGATCTGGAATTGCTTTTTATAATTTGTAAAATCGTCTCCAAGACTATCAAAAAGTGCTTTTGGCAGCATTTGGCAGAACAAGTTTTAAATTTATGCTTATTGAAAGCATTTTTTTTCTTTTTTCAAGAACTTGACTTGTGCTTCCTAAAAGAACTGAAGCCCGCGCTTCAAGCACACACTTGAAATTTTTAGAAAAAAACCAATTTTTCTACATCATTTTCTTCAAATAAAACTAATTACTAATAAGAAAACTGCGTAACAAGAACATGTAAATAGGGTAACTACATCACTCCGATCCAAACAGAAAAATTGCTACACTAAATAGGAGCTTTTGGAACTATATATATAGGAAGTTGAATATATATATATATATATATATATATATATATATATATGTACCAGGCATGTAGCTTTGTTAATTTTATCAGGCAGCGAACTCTTCTCTGCTATCATCATCAAGGACAGTAAGCATCATATCCATGAAGTCATTCTCACCATCTACATCATGCAGAGAATTAGTACTTCTCTTCTGCTTATGTTCTTCCAACCATTTTTGAAGTGCACCATCGAGTTCTTTAGCTGTCTTCTTCATGGCTTTCTCATAACCGCCCAAATCCAACCACCTAAGATATGGTACTGCATCTGAGATTACAAATCCACCACCCAATCTAAGAAACTCCCCCAACGCCTTTTGAAAGATCTCATTCTCTACATTCTCTTGCGCCGAGTTAGCCACAGAAAATCGCTTTCCGACAACCATCCTGAACATTACATTCAAAGTCAAGTCTCCAAACCACCTCTTCATCTCCACAAGCACCTTGTTTGATACACCTTTGTTTTGCTCCCACATATCAAATATAAGCCTTGTAGACATCTTCACCTCCGATGCTCCGACTTGAGCAACTCCAACTTGTGATTGGAGAGGATGTGCAGCGTGGTTAACTTTCGCAACTGGCGCCAGTAAGGTCCGTAAGGGCTGAAACCGAACATGGCATTATACCCCATAATCTCCGGGCCTAAAGCTTTGGGACGGTCGGCAAAAGCTTTATCATTGGTGGTGAGACATTCTTTAGCCACATCCCAACTGCTGACAACAAGAGCTCGATGCACACCAAGCTTGATAGTGAAGACCGGTCCGTATTTGTCTGCCAAGTTCCCAAGAGTTATGTGGGGCGGTTGAGGCCCTCCTAGGAGAGGAAGGTGGCCGAGTATTGGCCATGCACCGGCGGCTTCCGTGGGTTCTCTATTCTTAGCTGTGTCTTTCTGCAAGTACATTGATATCCGTAGGACAGAGAACAGTACGAGAAGAAATGCTAAGATGGTAGTTGGATCACCTAAAGAAGATGGAAGCAGAAGCTCCATGGCAATAGTGAGATTGTTAGATCCTTAGTGGAAGGCCATATATATATATAATTTACTAAATGAAATCAACAAGACTTACTAGTTGAAATCAATGCATGAGTGTACTAGATCAACTCAATATCCATTTCTAGGCGGTAGTCCGCCATATGGGGATTGAGAGGTTTTATGAAGAACTCAATATCTACTCTTAGGCGGTAGGGGGATTGAGAGGTTTAATGAAGAACTCAATATCTACTCTTAGGTGGTAGTCCGCCACCTGGGGATTGAGAGGTTGAATATGAATGAATGAACATAAATATCATATCCAGGTTTGGCTCTGATACCAAAACATTGAAGCATATTATGAAATGAAATAACTAGACCTGACTAGAAGTCATTTATTGAATTGGGGACAGTTTACAAACTTAATAAAATTTACTAATTGAAATCAATACATGAGTGTATTAGGATAACTCAAAAACTAAAGAAGGCTCTGATGAGAGAGAGAGAGAGAGAGAGAGAGAGAGAGAGAGAGAGAGAGAGAGAGAGAGAGAGAGAGAGAGAGAGAGAGAGAGAGAGAGAGAGAGAGAAGAGAAAAATGAAACCTGCTTACTACGAAACTGGAGGCGTCTATATATAGAAATTACAAAATGATGAATAGTAAAAAAGTAACTGTTCATGAATAGTAATTTGTCTGTCACGGATTTTACTGTTGGTGACCACTGTTCATGAATAGTAACTTGTCTATCATGGATTTTACTGTTGATGACTAGTAACTTGTCTGTAACTGTTGATGAATAGTACTTTGTTTGTTCACGGATCTTTCTTCGAACTAGACCTGACTAGAAGTCAACATATGGATCTTAACTATCTTGATAATCGGCCCACCTGGTTAGTTGCTTGGGAGAACCTTTGTGACTATGGGCTAAACTTTGGTGACTATGGGCTGATGATGATTCTGATGAAGATTGTTTTTCTTCTTCATCTTCAGTTGATAAACTGGCTGCCTGTTGTAACCACTGCTTGATCAATTCTGTTAATTCATCTGCTTTGGATGATGAGGATGGACTTGAAATTGATTTTTAGAAAAGGGTGTTGGTTGAGGAGTCTGGGGTTTTAACTGAGGAATTGGGGATGCCGGCTTATTAGAAGCCAAAGTTTCTGGACTGGGTAGGATAACTGAAAATTCTTCATAAAATTGGGATAAAACTCTTTCAGTTTTGAACTTATCTCACCATTTAACTAAAAATTGTCGTAAGACTATCTAATCTTCAGCTTCAATTTTATATTGCCATTTGAAAATCCAAGGAATTTTATATTTGACCATGAAATGGAGAGGGAGGGGGGGGGGGGGAAAAACCTTTTCTCATATTCGGAGAAGGCCATGACTGAAGCAAATTTAGTGACTGCATGTTGGAGATCTAAGGGGAGAAGGCTATGGGGGCACCCATGATTATTCCACCAATCTCCAAACCACATAGGGAATTGGTGATTGAATTTTCTATCAAAATTGAGAAACCATGAGTGACTAAAATCTTCAGTTTGGTGGAGAAAGATTTTACTCCATGCTTCAATGTAATCATGATAAGTAAATGTGAATGTATTCAATTTGTGAGGAGTAGAGGAGCAATCACCTCATTGAGATAATGAGATGATACAAATTATATAAAGGGAATGATATATCACTTGAGCTTGAAAACATGGAATTAGTCTGTGAGAAGACTCAGCATGATATGGAGCTGTCTTTGATCGGAACAGAGTCAGCAACAAACAGTTTAGGACCAGGATTACTCTAACTAGAATGGAAACAACCAACTCAGTTGAAGGGGTCAGAATTGGAAGCATAGGGTTTTAGCATACCTCCAAGAGATCATTTTGACTCTAAAAGTGAGAGTACAGAGCCAATATATCCTGAAGCATGCGAGACTGGGGATGAAGGTATTTGTCAGCAAAACGAGCGTTCATCTATCTTACATACGATCTTCAACTCAGGCCCGAACAAGCGCTGGGATGATTTTTCTATCACAGAGGTAGAAGACGTTTTGCGTAAGGTAAGCTTGTCTCAACCAATGGAACTCATTACTGATTGTCGTGGCGAGGTCCAGAAGTTACTTGAGATGTTGGGACCAGTCATCAAATCATATGGATCTGGTAAGGACATATTTGAAAGGTTTGTTGAAAATGTTGGCAAAACCTTTGAATTGGCAGACATGCTTTCTAAGAACATGCGTGTTGTTGACGGGTGCTCCAAAATAGATGTTGAACGTATCCGTAACATGATACGTAGCCATGAAGAGTGTCACCGCGTCAAGGCAATTTTAGATTTAGAATTGTCGGGCCTTAACCAAGAATTTGAGGTTTTGAGGGCCAGTGAAGAGCACATTCTAACGGCACATCAGCAAGCACATCAATTGCGCCAAAAGTATGAGGTCGCGAAGAACCATCTTGAGGAGAGAATCGCCTCCTTAAAGGACTCAGCTGATCAACAAAACAAGCGAGATGAAGAACTTCGACAGGTAAGGATTGAGGCCAAAGAAAACCAACTTGTAGAATTTGAGCTCCTCAAAAGTTTGCACAAAGCTCAAGAAGAGGAGTTCAAACGGCTAGTCAATTCTTTGAAGTCTTTTGGCAAAGTATTAGAATAAGTAAGAGCCCGCGTGCATGTGGACTCCGCATCTTGCCTTCTTGCTTTTTCCTACGCGCAGCCGTTTCGCCTTGTCTTAGGATACACGAAGTCATTTTGCCTCCATGTATTATTTTTCTTCCTGTCTTGCTTTGTCACTTATTTTCTGTTACTTCCTTTGGAAGATTTTGGTGAGGGTTTTGTTGACTGAGTGCTGTTGTGACTTGATGTTGCCATTTTTTCTTGACAACATAGATGTAAAAGAGAATGATTCGGTTTAAACATTAACTGTTAATTTGTCAAGACTTCAAATTGTTTCCATATCTCTTTTATATGTTGCTACAAAATACTAATTTTGCTCTTAGGACCAACCACCATCCTTTATCCCCCCTTTTTTTGGTTTTCATTCCAGTATGCACTTGAGGAATCCCATTGTTATGTGTACATGTATACAAGAAATACGTCTTGGCGGGGCGGGACATTTGAGCCCCGCCTGTCTTGCTATTAGTATTCTTCTCCCCTTTTTTGATTACGGTCTTGTAATATAAAACACATAATGCTTTTGTAGGTTGTTGGTTGCTCTGCTTGATGAAATGAATGCTTGGGTTGTCATCTGAGCTCGCATACCTTGGTGTATACTCAACAATTGATACCATTATTCAATGATAATGGATCTGTCAAACCATCTTGTTTACAATCACATGAGAGAAACATGTTACAAATAAAATGATTAGTTTGAAAATATGGCTGGATCTAGTTTGTTACCAGACTGCCTACGTATTCTTTGAAGGAATCAAGCCAAACGTAGTTCACCCACTTGATTTTGGGCAAATATTTTGTTGAAAACTTTTTTTTCGCAGTTGGATCTAGTTTTAAAACTAGATTGCCTACGTACCATGTGAAAGGATCAAGCTACACATAGTTCGCTTGATTGATTCATGATGATTGTTTTTGTTGGGTGGCTGCATCTAGCTTTTTGGGACTAAACTGCCTACGTACCCCTTTTGGGAGATCAAGCCGCCGTAGTTCGAGAGGATTTGTGCTCTAAATTTTGCTTGGACCGCCCTCTTGGCTTTTCAGTCCAACAAGTTTTTTTTTTTTTTTTTTTTTTTTTTTTTTTACAGCTCTAACTTTTGTCTAGACCACTCTTTTGGATCTAGCGAGCTTCAGAAGACATATAATTTTTTCACGAACTTCCCATTGACACAGGGGTAGATGCAATCTTCGTCTGCATTTGAAAGCTCGTATGCGCCTTTGGTGAAGACTTTGGTGACCACATATGGGCCTTCCCATTTGGGTTCAAACTTTCCCTTTGACTTCCTGATGACGATGATGGGCATTCGGACTGTTAAGACCAAGTCACCTTTTTTGAATGACCTGAATTTAACTTTCTTGTTGAAAGCCCCTGCAATTTGAGACTGGTAAATCTCAAGTTTTTGTTGAACTACAAGTCTCTTTTCATCGAGGGCTTCAAGTTCTGCAAATATGACTTGTGTGTTTTCATCTGGATTTGTCAACACTGTAGCTATACTCAAAGAAGGCAATTGGACTTCTAATGGTAGTACTACTTTAGACCCATAAACCAAGTTGAATGGAGTACAACCGGCTGTGAGAACAGTGGTCCGATATGCCCATAATGCCTCAGGGAGGCGATCATGCCAGTCTCTCTTGTTTGTTGAGACCATTTTCTTTAGGATGTTACAAAGCATCTTATTGAAGGCCTCTGCTTGACCATTAGTTGTTGGGTTATAGCTGGATGAAAATGTATGTTGTATCTTATACTTTTCACACATTGTGACCATGGCCTTGCACTTGAAATATGAGGCATTGTCAGATATTATCTTGGAGGGAACTCCGAAACGATAGATGATGTGAGTCTTGATAAATTTTGCAACATCCTCTGCTCTTACCGCTTTGAGAGGAATTGCCTCACTCCATTTAGAAAACTAATCTGTTGCATCCAATATGTACTGATGTAGGCGTGAGGATTTAGGAGCTATGATACCCATAACATCCAACCCCATGTTTCGAAGGGGTATGAGAGAGTCGTGGGATGAAGAGATAGTGGAGGTCGGTGTATAAAATCTCTATGTAGCTGGCAGGCCTTACATGATCGCACGTAATTTATTAAGTCTTGTACCATTGATGGCCAGTAATAGCCCATTCTCTTCAATTGAGCTGTCAATTTTGGACTAGCTTGGTGGGCTCCGCATGTACCAGCATGAGCTTCTTTAAGAGCTTCAACTCCCTCTTCTTTTGATAGACACCTTAAGAGTACTCCATCGAAGGACATCCTATACAGTGTATGTGTATCGAGGTGTTGTCCACCTGACGTAGACTCTTTTCTTTGGATCTGTAGGTAGCACGCATGTCTGACAATACTTGATCATGTCCATTCGCCAATCAGATTCTTCTTCAACTTCGAACACTGAGACCACATGTACTTCGTTGGCAGCCTCCATTCGTTCAAGGGATGTAGGCAGCAATCGACGTCCCCTAACCGTAATCTGGATGTCCCTTTCGTCAGGTTAGATTAAAGAAGCTGCCAGGTTAGCTAATGCATCTGCTTTATCATTCTCTGATCTGGGAATGTGGCTAACACTTATGTTTTGAAATTGTCCCATAAGGTACTTGACCCGTTGGTGGTATGGGACAAGGTTCTCACTTTTGACCGCATACTCGTAAGTCACTTGTCTGACGATCAGTTGGGAGTCACCAAATGCTTGTAAGGAGTCAATCCTCATTTCCAAGGCGATCTCGAGGCCAATCATGAGTGCTTCATATTCTACAATATTATTTGAACATAAAGCCATTAGAGAGAATGAGTAGGGGATTATGCCGCCAAAAGGCGTGATGAACATGATGCCAGCTCTAGCTCCTTGTTTTCTAGCTGCTCCGTCGAAGTAAAACTGCCATGAGGGAGTCTCGGTTGAGAAGACATGTTCGTCTGGCAAGTCTTCGGGTAATTCATGATCATCTGGTACTGGGTGTGCTACCAAGAAGTCTGTAAGTGTCTGCCCTTTTATTGCCTTTTGGGTACGTACTTTATTTCAAACTCTGAGAGAATCAGAGACCATTTAACAAGTCTACCCGAGGGCATGGCCTTTGTCCTTAAATACTTTAATGGATTAGCTCTGGATATCAAGGCGACACTATGAGCCAGCAAATAATGCCGTAATTTTTGAACGGCGAAGACTAAAGCCAAGCATATCTTCTCTATTGGCGAGTAATTATGTTCAGCTCCCACCAATGTTCGACTTAAATAGTATAGAGTGTTTTCTTTCCCCTGATCATTATTTTGTGCTAGCAATGCCCCGAAGGAGTGATCAAGAGCTACTATGTAGAGGATTAAAGATTTCCCTTTTATAGGCGCCATTAGGACCAGTGGGTTGAGCAAATATTCCTTGATGCTATCAAATGCATTTTGACATGCTTGATCCTAGATGAAAGGTACGTCTTCTTCATCAGTCTTGAAAATAGTTGACACCTTCCAGAAAGATTTGATATAAACCTTCTTATATAAGCGAGTCTCCTTTGCAATCCTCTCAACTCTCGAAGATTTTTTGGTGCTGGCACTTCTCTTATTGCCGTGATTTTGGTAGGGTCGACCTCGTTTCCTTGATATCTAACAACAAAGCCAAGGAATTTTTCAGATGTGATCCCAAAGGCACATTTTAATGGGTTCATCTTCAGTTGGTATTTTCGAAGCCTTTCAAAAACTCTCCTCAGATCAGCTAGATGGTGTTACCTTTTTCTTGTTTTGACCACCAAGTCATCGACATAACATTCAACGGTGTTATGTAACCTATCGTTGAAGATGTGAGTCATTGCTCTTTGATAAGTTGCACTTGCTTTTTTCAAGCCGAATGGCATTACTATGTAGCAGTATACTCCTTTTGGTGTTCGAAAGGCTGTGAGCTCCTTGTCCTCGGGTGCCATCTTGATTTGAGTATAGCCTGAGAAATTGTCCATAAAGGATAAAGCACCGTATCACGTTGTGGCATCAACCAATAACTCCGTGATTGGAAGCAGGAACTCATCTTTTGGACAAACATCATTGAGATCCCTATAGTTGACACAAATACGAATTTGTCTGGTCTTCTTTTTAACAGGTATGATACTAGCGAGCCATGTGGGGTATTTAACTTCTCGAATGAAACCGACATTGATGAGTTTGTCGACTTCAGATTCGATTTGAACAGCAAGCTCTGAGTGGAAACGTCGGGGAGCTTGTTTCACCCGCCGTTTTTCTTCTGAGACTGCAAGCTTATGAATTGCTAAATTAGGGTCTAAGCCAGGCATGTCTTGATAACCCCATGCAAACACATCTTTATATTCTTCTAGAAGATTCTTGTAGTCTTGAAATTCTTCTGGAGTCAAAAGAGCACTCACAAATATGGGTTTTGAGTCTTCACTGGTGCCTAAATTTATTTCTTGGAGTTCATAAACTGTCGCTTGTCCTCCGTCTTCCATCTGGGGTGGGGCAGGTTGAGCATTATCAATGAATTCAAATTCTTTTTCGTCTTCGACTTGATCTTCTTTGATTGAAACGGAATTTGTTGACATAGATTCCTCTGTGCTCTTGTCCACCTGTTTAGCCATCAGTACCCTTTGTTGTTTAACCTTGAGCTTCCACTTTCTGTTCTTTTGTGATTTGGGATGAATTTCGCCCAGTCGTTGGAACACTTAAACTCGAGGTTGGGGATCTTTGCGAGACGTCAAAACACAGAAACACGAGGCAGATCTTCTTGTATTGTGTCTTCCTCACGAAACATGGTCTTCTCATGATCCGTAAGGACACCTAACTCAGAGGAATCTGACTCAGGAATCTTTACCTTAAGCATACCATTTACCTGCTTAACTAAGACTTTTAGGGGAGTGGCTTTTGAAACTACCTTTCTACTCTTGAGGTTAATCTTTAAAGGAACCGATGATGCTAGCTTCAGATTTCTGTTTTTGAAGGAAACAACTCGCTTACACCTACTATGCCCACTATCGAGTGTTGTAGAGATCACCATATCACTTTTTGGGATAGATTGGTTAATTTTACGAAGAGGTCGTGCATAGCTCGTCATGAGCGTCTCCATTGTATCCTTAATAGGCGTTATTGCTTTTTGCCCAGGTTCTCATTGGTCTCTTTTCACATACTTGAAGACCATCTTTGGCTTTGATACTTCTGAGCTTGGAGCCTTTTATTTTGAGGACAATGCCAGGGGAATTACTCTGACCCTGGGTTTCAATGGCTTCGGCACTTCCGGTTTTCTTACTTCTAGCACGGGTTTAGCATCTGAATAGTTGACCTATTCGCCCTTAAAAGGATCGGTATCTGCCATGACCATTTTGACCTCTCCATTTTTCAACCACTTAAAGCATTGGTGTAGCGTGGAAGGGACCACACCATAATTATGATGTCACGCCCCGACCCATAATTTTTATTTTTATTACTGGCATAGTGGTAATAAGAATTTTACCGTGTTCGTCATTAAGTGAAAAATATAATTGATCCCAGAGAGGAGTAGGGGACGATTATTTTGTGGGATTATTTTAAGGAAGAAATTTTGACGACCGTAAAAAATGGTAATTTTTGCTAGTAAAAAGTAATTTTATTAGGGTATTATTTTGGGGTGTTGAATTTTTGGATTTGGGTTTAATAGGGGCTTGGACCCGGATCGGGCCAAGCCCATTTTTCTCTCTCTCTCTCTCTCTCTCTCTCTCTCTCTCTCTCTCTCTCTCTCTCTCTCTCTCTCTCTCTCTCTCTCTCTCTCCTGCTCCCGCTCCCGAGCCTGTTTCTGCCGATTCTTTCGGTGGCCCGACCGCCGCCTTCCGGCCGTCCCAACCCGCCGCACCGGTCCCAAACGGTCGGTCTCCGACCCAGCTACCGTTCTAAACCGGTGGCAGCCTCCCTAGCGCCGCCGTGAAGGAGGAATCGACGCCGAAAGCTCCGGCTGCCCGAAGCTTCTTTTCGCCGGAACTCCTTCCTCCGGCTGCCATAGCCGGCAAGACGTAGCTCAAAAGGAAACCCTCCTCCCATGCTTCAATCTCTCCAAAGGGCTCGCTCCATCTCGAGCTAGGTAAGGAGAAATCGGTTTGTGAAATTCTAGGGTTTTATTGTGTGTTTGTATTCGATTGGCTTGGTTAGGCTTAGAATTGGAGTTTGTGGTAGTTAGGAATGTTGTAGAGGAGGTTGAGAGGAAGATGCTGCCAAATTTTGGTGACCATCGGAGGTCGCCGTAGTTGGTCGCCGGCAGCCGCTGTCGACGGAGCTGCCGCCGGCGCCGGGGCCGAGAAAATGTTTTTGGTGGAGAAAAATGTGAGGAGTTTAATGGAAAAAGTTTTAGAATTTTTAGAGGAGTTTTGGATAGGTTTAAGAATTATTGAAGTTTGGTATTTTTGGCGGATTATTAATTTATAATCCGGCCATTGGATTTTATTTGGTGGAAGGTGTTTTTGAGGATGTCGGTAAAATTTGTGGAGTTTTGAGGTTGGTAGTGGATTTAAGATTTTGGAGTGTTAGGTTTGGTTGAGCGCGCGACGCATATTTATTTATGCATGTTTTGCTTTAAGCGTCGGTGCTTTATTTAAGGTTTTATTTATTTAGAACAGGACATGAGGAGGCTCGAGCGGAAGAGACCTCCGACCGACATCAGGCTTAGGCCTAACCAGTGAGTGGACCTTTGTGTTAAATATTGTGTTCGAAATGCTTTATCGTTTTGAATGATTTTTTGTTGTTGGATATTTCCTGAAATTGAGAATTTCGGTGATTATATTCTGATATGAGAATAATATGTATATGATTAAATGCTAGCTAGCTATACGTGATTTCCCCCATACGCGACGTACAATTCCGGTATGGGTGAAGTGAGCGTTATACGCGAGCGTCGTAGCCCTGTGCGACTTTCTAATTTCACATTTAATTATTCAAAGATTTCGTACAAGGAGTAAGCACGTATATATTACCACTCGGCCGCTTTCCCCCATACGCGAGGTACAATTCCGGTGTGGGGTGATGTGAGCGTTAGACGCAAGCATAGTAGCTTTGTATGATATCTACTTTTTTTTCAAGTTGTTCATAGATATCGTACAAAGGGTCAGGCGAGTGTGCACACATACTATATATATATATAATATCCAGGCCTGAGAGGCAATTTCTTAAAGTTTGGGAGTCTAGCCAGGCTGGACCCCAGTACAGAATCGTTCTAGTGGAGTTCGGGTTTTTGCCGCTGATGAAAGCATTTTTTTGGGAAAATATTTATTTCTTGTCGGAATCGTTTTGTCCACTCACTCTGAAGTGTTAAATATTTTCCCATGGGCTCTTTGTTTTTAAAAATGCACAGTCTGTAGAGTTCGCATGACGTCTAGCAGGAGACGTCGATGCATAGTCACCCATCTATCAGCTACATTTCGCCAGTAGGTTACCTATTTAATCTACTAGGGGTTTGTTAGCTTTCGCTGTATTTTATTTTATTTTTAGTAGCTCTGAATACTTTTGGAATTCTTCGGTGTAATTTGTATTCTGACTACTTTTGGAATGTAGCGGAGGATTTATATATTTTGGAATGAAATGGTGGTTATTAAATTCTTATAAGTTAGGGTTGTCCATTTTTGAGAGAGGTTTGCCGAGTCTTCAGTAAGTTTTCCTTGGAGGTGGTTCCCGCAGGACTCATCTTGGGTTTCGGGGTGAAATTCGGGGCGGGTCTTGACATATGATGCCATGGGCGTCCTAACAATACATTGTAGGAGGTAGGAGCATCAATCACATGAAACAAAGCGCTTGAGAGCAGTTCCCTAATCTCCATTTGTAAGACAATCATACCCATTGATTTTTGACCAGCTTGGTTGAATCCTTGGATGGTGAGCATGGACGGAGTGAGTTGCTTAGCATTCATTCCCATGATGTGAAGCATTTTGAGGGGTAACAAATTCATAGCTGAGCCACAGTCAAGTAAATTTCTATTGATCATCATATTACCCACAAGCCCTTCGACTTAGAGAAGTCTATTATGGTGTTCTCCTTTTAACAGGAAATCCTCATCTAGAAACGAGATGCAATTCCTGCAATGGGGACAAACTCTTGTGGTAGTTGTATCAACTTTAACAACGTCTTCTTTATACAATTCCGGACTCAATAACATCTCAATCAATGCTTCTCTTAACTCCCTTGACATGCACAAAATGTCATACACGCTTAAAAGTGAAAGGATACATTTTAGTTGTGATAACATATCATATTTGCTCTTTTGGTGAGCTTCTTTAGTCTCTTAAGGAGACTCCTTTGATGTAGTTTTTACCCTATCAGTCACCTTCTTTGTGTCGTCTTTTACCCTAAACTTCATAGGCAGTGGTCTTCCATCCTTTTAAACAGGTGATGGGATAACCAAGCCAGAATGTAGTAAACTTCATATGCACTTTCATCGTCTGCATCCGATTTGGGTGGCGAGAAGGTATTAATGTTTACCATGCAACATTGAAGTTTGTCCTCCTCATCGTCCTTTCCATGAGTGCGGACTCCGTGTCCTTTTCAAAAAAACTTTTTGGGTAGGAATTCCGCAAAGGTAATTAGAGTTCTCGACGACTGCTTGTATTCCTCCATGTTTTGGTCTTGAGTTTTCCTTGCAGTTCTCCCCTTCTTCTTATATTTTGAAGATGGCCTATGACGGTATTTGTTTGTTGAGGAAGGAGAAGGGGTCTTCACAATAGAGGGGCGAAGTTTTCTTGCATTGTTTTCTACTATGCTCCATTCTTCATCCGAATCTTCCAACCTGTCTGAGTCTTCCCATACATCAAAACTTGGTGCTGTCATGAGCTCATATAAGGATGGAATGTTAGGGTTTCCAGGACGAGGCATGTCTAGATATACTTCGACATTTGTAACCTCGTCGTCGACCTTGAACGCGACCGATATGACAACATCTGGTCTAGACGAACCAGTTGTTGTTACATTTGCGGTTGTTGTCACAATCTCATTTTTGTTAATCATATCTTGAATTATGTCCTTAAGAACATAGCAATCCTTCAATGTATGACTTACTATGTGGTGATACCGACAATATCTAGGATCATTGGTCTTGTTCATTTTGGCAGGTCGTTTCGATTCAGGAATTTTAATACTTTCAGAGGCAATGAGCTCATCAAAAATCACCTCAACATCATCATCATCATCAAGTGAATAAGTGACATTTTTTCTTTCACCGAGTGTTAGTTTACAAGGTCGATCATTCTTCACTCTATTGTTGTCATTCTTACTTTTGACATTGTCATTTTTCCTTTGATTACTTTGGACAGTGTCATTTTTCCTTTCATTCCTGACGAAGGTCCCCATTGTTTCCCTTTTCTTGACAACCGACTTCTTGGAATAATTCTTCTTATCTGCAATTTGAATTTTTTCAGATGACTTTTGACGAGCAACTTGCCTTTCAACATTGCTTGCCTTTGAGACCAGTGTATTATTAGCACACATATGAACAGCAGAGGTCTCAGATAACTTGTCAGGACATTGGAGATTGAGACTTCTACACCTTGTGATGAATTCGGTGGAACTTTCTCCAACTTTTTGTCTTGTGTCTGCCAGGTCAATAATTGAAATTTTCTTTTTAGAGCTGACAAACTGTGCCAAAAATGCTCTTTGCACATCATCTCATGTCTGAATGGAACCTGGCTATAGATGGGTGTACCACATAAACACAACACCTTTGAGGGATTGTACAAGCTGTCTGACCAAAAAGGCATCAATTTGTGAAGTCTCGCCACAAGTTGAATAAAAGTGAGCTAAATGCTCTCGGGAGGAACTATTTATTCCATCAAACTTGTCGAACGTTGGCCTTTGATATCCCTTAGGGAAAGATATCGCATCATAATGGTCTAGATATGTCTTGCGGTATCCAAGGACCGGTGTAGACAAAGACAACTGGAAGTATCTGATCCCTTCGGCGATCATGTTCCTAATCCCTTCAGGCGAGAGCGAATTTCGTCATCTTTAGCAAATGAAGGTTCAGGACGTCTATTTTCCATGAGTACAGCGCATTTTGCTACAAGCTCAGCAACCTCAGCCTCTTTTTCAGCCAATCTCCTCCTTGACTCGTTCTCAATATTTGCTATCCTCTTGGCTTCTATTTCTCTTTCTATTTGCCTTTGTAGAGCATCACGTTCAAGTTGAGCTAACCGCTTTATTAGTTCCTCCATCTGCTGTTTTAACTATTCTTCTGGGCTTGACGAGCTTGCCATGAGAACTTGAACATTGTACAAATCAGAATCACAACTCTCACTAGACCTGGTGATTGATTGAGGTATCAATGCATATAAGGAACCTTCAGTTAGGGCCGAGGTCTCATATAAGGGATTACCCTTCCATGAGACAAATGAAGGATTATCTTTCAGGGACGAATATCCCTCTTTTGACATAGTACTTGTTGACGACGCATCGAGCATCATCCTTCTAGCCATATTGCGGGTAATTGGTCCCGTGTAGGAATCATCTCCATAGACAGGATATTCTCTAGTCTTGGATCCCTTTGGCCTCCCTAGACCTCCTGTTGGTACATCAAGAGCTTTCGAGATTTCCTCTGCTAGCTTCTTTGGGTCAAGTTCTTGACTAGCTTGAGATGTTGTTTGCTGTGAGGACATTGTGGAGCTTTGTGAGCCCTTGAGGGGAAGTTGAGGTTCATGCCCAACCTCTTTGTTATCTTCTTCACCTCCCTTGGTGAAATTCACCATCACGGTTTCTACACTTGGTAGATTTACCCACCTAGTACCAACCATAATATAGGCTTGCATGGGAGTCTTTACCTCCCTTGAAGGGATCTTCACTCCCTCCTTATCAGGTTTTGGCTGAGCAATCTCTGCCAGGATGGCTTCCACTGCCTTAGCTTAGGCTTTTCTCTTCCTCTGAGCTCTTGCAACTCGCTACCTCTAATTTCTCAAAGCATTTTTTAAAGCAACTTTGAAAGTCTGAGTCTTCACGGTACTTATGCCTAGCTTGTCTTGTTTTGCTTCAAGCTTCGCCCTTGTACAAGTGACAGGAACATGGCCAACAACGAATGACATCCGATGACCAATTCGGTTCAAGTGAGCAGCAGCTGCTAGGAGCCTTGGAAGAAAACGGTTACTTGTGGTGCCATTGATTTATTTTTCCTGAAAAACACACACAACAAGTTAGTAACTTCATAAAAGAGATGAAAAGGAAAATAGGTCCCTAGTGGAGTCGCCAAAGACTGTTGAGAAAAAATTGTAAATTCATATATACCATACACAATTTTACTCCATCTTATTAATTAAGATATAGTTTTAATTATGTCTGGTTCGACCCATTCAGAATAAAGTAAATTTCTTAATTACAACCCATGTTTTCAAAGGAAGACCCTTTGATTCTAATTACAAAGTAACAATTGGCGTATGTGTGTGTTTGAGGGTAATTAGCTTGGAAAGAACCAAGGATTTGATTTTAGGTGTGGTTGTGTTCAGATTTGAATCTAGACCGTCTACATACCCTGTAAAGGGATCAAACCATTATAGTTCCAAAAGTGATTTGGGTATTTGACTGGAGTCATTTGGACTAGGCGAATTTGACTGGTGGTGTCAGAGATTTTGCTTGGAATTAGGGTTGCATCTGGTGGGTTGCTAGATTGCCTACGTACCCCTTTGTGGGATCAAACTGACCGTAGTTCTTTAAAAATTTGGGTTTTCCGGCTTAGCGCCAACTTTTAAGTTTGACGGATATATTTTTGAATTCGTCAACTGTATTTCTTGTGTACACTCAATTTGGTAGAATGTCTGTTTATTTATTTGGGCTTGCGAAACAGATGATGCATCAATGCGATCAAGAGGCTTGAATTGTCCTGCCCACAGTTCTTAGTAGGGGCATAGGTAATTCTTGTAAATTCAATCTATGCGTGCATGCAGACCTCGCGTGCATGCGGACTCCGCCACTTGCTTCTTTGCGAAGTCTCCCGCGCAGAGCCTGGACTTCCACTTTCATGCGACGTCATCTCGCCTCGCCTGGATTTCTATTTTTACACGAAGCCATCTCACCTCGCCTGGACTTCCTTTTTTGCGTGAAGTCACCTCGCCTCGCCTGGTCTTTCACTTTTGTGCGAAGCCATCTCGCCTCACGTGGATTTCCACTTTTACACGAGATCACCTTGACTCGCCTTAGGGCTTCTGCTTTAACGCGAAGTCATCTTGCCTCGCCTAAGGGCTTCAGCTTCCACGCGAGATGCCTTAGGGCTTCAGCTTCCACACAAAGTCATCTCTCTTTGCTTTAGGGCTTCAGCTTCCACGCGAAGTCATCTCACCTTGCGAAGCCATCTCTCCTCGCCTTAGGGCTTTAGCTTCCACACGAAGTCATCTCGCTTTGCTTTAGGGCTTCAGCTTCCACACGAAGTCATCTTGCCTTGCGAAGCCATCTCGCCTCGCTTGGATTTCCACTTCTGTATGAGGCCATCACACCTCACCTGCGTGGAGGTGAGGTGTGATGGCATGATACCATGCGAACTCTGCTATCCAGCTCGCATGATAATACTTAACATGAACTTATTGTCTTGGCCAAAAAGAACTTGTAGCCTTGATGAGATTAATAAGATCGTGTGAACCACATAATTCCTCAAAGACGTCTTTCTCAGTTCGAATCAGCTTGACACTATCTCGATGATTATCATCTTGAGGATAGAAACATGTTTGCAGATAAAAATCGAATGTTATTAGGAGTCGAACTTGAGGAAACTGCTCCTCTATAAATTGAGATATGTCGCCTCTATTTCTGTACACCACTTTGATCGAGAGTGCGTATTGAATACTCAAGCTTGCTCAGAGATTCTGCAAAGGTAAGTTCCTGTTCTTCAAACTCGTGTTGCTTGTATGTTCTTTTCCCCTTGTGTGGCTTGTTATGCGAGGTGCAAGACCATATATTTGTTGTAACAAGAGGAGGAGCCGAGTGACCATAGTCTTCTTTTAGTGACGACTTCACGAGGTCATCTAGTCTCGCCTTAAGGCTTCTACTCCTATGCGAAGTCGTCTTGCCGCGCCTTAGGGAGAGATGGCTCGCTGAAGACATGCTTTCGGGGCTTCCGGGGGAGGAAGGGATGAGACAGAAAGATAAAGACAAAAGAAATAGAGAGTTAGAATGAGAGCTCCACCTTCTTGTTGGCTCGCCGCTCTTCTTATGATTCTTGCTTCGCTTCTCTGCTTTCTTCGCATGTTCTCTTCGCTCCGTCTTTCTGTCTGTCTATCTGTGTCTCTTTTAGAGGTTTTGGCCTCTTTATATAGAGTGCTTGGTTAGGATGATTGAGTTGCTATTGGATTTTGATGTTCGTATTGTGTTCCTATCCAGACACTTGTTTGCAAGAGTTACAATTAAACTCAAGAGCATTGTGCATGTAGCACAAGAAAAATATTATTATTAATTTTTTTTTTGTAATCCATTTTTTTTTGGTATCAACAGTTTGAATGAAAGAAATTGGTTGCAATATGCACAAGGTAAATGCATGAGAAGTTAGTCATTTATTGTGCTATGAAACTAGATATAGCTAAGGAGGTGCAGCCATATTTGAAGAAAGTGAACAAGCGAGTCTACATCCATGCACTATTGTTGTGGGAATGCATAGAGAATGAGTGAGAACATGCATGCATAGAAATCTATAGTTGAGCACTATAGGCAATAGTGAAATGGAAAAGCTAGACTTTGCTTTTCTTTTATGCATGGTTATGCATGTTGAGAGAGAAAGAATTTGGCTATAAATAACCATGAAGCCTTTGCATTATGCAGTGTGCATGTTATCCGAAGTTATAGTCTCTTATTTAGAGATAATATCATTCTTTATATATTAAGTGTTGTAAAAGAGTTAGCTTTACTAGGTATTGAGAGTGTGAGTTGAGATGGGTGCACTAGGGTTCAAGGGGTCAAGTTTGAGTTATAACTTGAGTGAAACACCTTGTATTTAATTCCCATTATTCTTAATAGTAAGGAAAGATCGGATCACGCCTCGTGTACATACCTCAAAGAGTGAAGGAAGCACGTTAATTCTTGTGTTGTTGTATATGTTTGTTTTTCCCTATTATAGTTACATTCTCAATATTTTATCTTGTTAACCAATCCGCTGCGTGAAACTCAATAAATTGCAACACGCGTATGATTGTGAGCCACGGCGTAGTGCGATGTGTTCTCGATACTCCACAAAAACAAAAGAATCCGATGCAACAATATGGATACTAAACTCTTTATATATAGTCCCGTGATCCCCTGAAAAGAGGTACGTAGGTAGGTAGGTGGATCGAAAACACTGTTGTAGGCTTGTTTAAGAAGGTGGCCTTTGATTGCGCGCGCTTTGTTGCTAAAGAGATGTTGGAGTATTGTTCAGTCTTCTTCTCCATCTGCTCAGTTCATACCGAATACATACTTCGATGAAAATGTCGATGTGCTCATTATTAGTTCTCTAGAAATTGAGATCCTCATATTTAATGTACGTTAATTGGCTGGTTGGTGATGGTAAAAAGATAAACTTTTGAACTGATAATTGGGTGGCTTCCATTCTACTCTGCTTCTATTCCCTTTAAACTTGCTCCAACTCTTTGAACTCCTGACAATGCGCAAAGTTCAATATGCTGGGCTTAACACCGCAGAGTGTAGTGCATGTATGCTCCTAACTTCACCTTGGTGCTATGCATGGCAACCTCGTTCCCCAGATAATTAGCTTTGTTAAAACTAAATGCTGATTGTAATTTTTGTAACCCAAGCACCGCTGGCTTTGGTGGAGTGTTTCATGACTGGGAGGGGTTATTTGTGGGTGCTTTTACTGATCGAGTGGAGGTTATTTGATATTATTGAAGCTTCAAAGGTTTCTTGCGTACTAAGCTAGACATACATATAGCTTGAAACGTACATACAACAAGTGGTGCACTTGCGTGAGGCTTTCCAAAGCGCGCGGCAGACCCTTCATTTTCGGGTTTAAGAGGGGACCTCGATCCTACAATGTCTACATTTGCGAACTAATATCGCCTAATAAAAATCTAGAACTAGAATTGGTGACCACATTGGCTACACACAAATCTCAGAATTGACCTCTGTGCCAATCTGCCTCATTCTTCGTTTTTTATCCTTGGATTCAACAGGGCAGTAATCTTTGAACTGTTTAACTGAAAATTATTTACGATATATTCCACCCAGGAGTAATTCGATGCTTGGAGTTCATTTTAATACTTCTTTGTTCTGCATATAAAACCCCATGTAATTGTAGTTATATGATATATTAGCTACGTACATGCAGAATGAAATTAACCAGCCAGCTCCCAAGTTTGAGTTTCTGATATGGAGAATGATGTCGAAAAAAATTATGCCAAAAATTAATTATTCTAGATTCTTCTGTTTTTTGGTGAATTATCATGTACACATATCGCTTTGCCTATAAGGATATATTGTTTTGCGGCTCGCGATCCTACATGTTATGCAGTACTATCTCAATCACAGTCGTCGTTGTCGATCCATACAAGAGACATATATAAAAACTGGCCAATTGAACATTTTCCATGTGTAAAACGCGTAGAATCAATACTAAAATTTGAAGTTGTACCTCGATGACCAAGCATATATACACATGCAAAACCGTGTGTGTAGTGTGTTTGCAGAAATCGCTTCATTCTTCTAGCAAATCAAATCATCTGATGAGAATGAATCAAGGAAGTTGCATGTTAGTTGTATCGTACGTGCTTGTAACGGGGATTATGTTAACTTATATATAATAAAAGTTATGGAGTCTATGATGCTTTGTTTTGGTCAAAATTAAGGTCTATGTTAATCTAGTTTATGTTACTCTAGCCTAATTAAGTCGTGAGATTGAAATCACTATGTAATGAATAAACGCAGGACTAAAGCCTCACGAAGACCAAGTGAATCCCTAGCCTCCCGCCATGAGGTGTTTCCAAAACTCTAGTAGCAAAGTACTCATTTTAGTTTTGCAAGAAATGGAACTATCTCTAAATTAAACAATCCTACAATCTCCACTCTTTTCTTTTGATGTTCCATATAATCCTAAAGTTTCCTTCATTTTATTGTATTAGAATGTGACCCGAAACCAAAAAGTATATATAAGATTGATATCTAGTTCAAGCCATGAATATATTAGATCTAAATCGATCTCTTAGCTCATTAGTACAAATTCAATTCATTACAGTACGAACCAGACAGAGTATATATAATTAATACACTAAGTTCAACAGAATTAGCTAGCATCGGTAGCATGCTCCATCTTTTTTGCCATGGATTGCAGACAAGAGTGGAGATAAGATACGTAATCTCCAAACCTCCATCCTTCAATAGGATCAGAAACAAACGACCACTCAATCTTGCACCCCCGGCGGCTTTGGCACCCATCCAAATTCAACACTTGCATGGTTGAAACATATGACTTGAGCCCCCAGTTGTTGTCTAGTATCTCGTAGCTCAAACACCGCCTGACTGGATCGATCATCAGCAGCTTCTCTTTGGCAGAGAATTTGATCGGCTCCGACGTCTTATCATCATCTTCGTCATGATCACCATGGTCGCGGTGCCCGCAGTAGCGAATCAGGCCAGGTTGGCCGGGGACGCCCTCCACATGATAACTGATCTCTAGACTCTGGAACCACTTGTATATGTTGCAGAAATCTGCCAAGAGAGGCCAGACCTCTTCTGCTGCCGTGCCTTTCAGCTCAGCTGATGTTTTGCCTTCCCATTTTGGTTGCTGCCTATTTTCCTCCATGAGACAAATAACGTGAAGAAAATATGTAATTACTTGACACTAAAGAGTTCGTCTTCGCTAGTGTGGCTTAAGCAAGGTCGAAGGTTCGATCCTTGTGTATGCAGCAACAATCTTGGGAGAGCTTCCCCGTATACGGGCGGTCCTAACCCGGCTCGAATGGGAATTGGGTTTCCGTTAAGGGGTATTATCCCCGAACGCCCAAAACCCTTAAAAAAAAAAAAAAAAAAAAAAAAAAAAAAAGAGTTCGTCTTCATGCATATATACACACACACACAGAAATCAATACGTTGTAAACTACTGCCCACATGGTAGCTGATTATGATTGAGTGAGACTCGCCGACATAAGTAACAATTCCCACATGTTATAAACGTGCTACAAATGCTGATGTCATCCTTGAAATATGTCAAACTTTTGTTATTGCCGTTGGAAGTGTCAAAGTTTGCTACTTTGCTATGAATCTATGATACATCTTACAACTGAAGAAAGGAAAATTTGGTATTCTGAATTTTGCACCATATAATTGCTGAATGATCTCTTTAACAGTTTAACTACGTCGGTAGTTTTGTTGAGGTGGATTTGCGTCCTGGCATGGTAATTCTTATGAGAAGTTAGGTTTGTCATGCTGTAATAACTCATATAACCTGAACTACACAAAGATGAAAACCAAGGGACTAACAATGAACATGATCAGGCTTAAAGAGACACAACTGCATTGAGTCTGTGTTTGAAAGAAGGATCAAATGCATATTTCAGATGAGTAGATGGTCAAATCAGAACAGATGACAAAATGAATTCTTTTTAACTACTCTGATTAAACTTTAGTACATATCTCTAGCTAGTATAACAAAGAAAGAACAGCACATATCTCTAGCTAGTATAACAAAGAAAGAACAGCCATTACAGACAGCAACATACCAAGTTTGAAAGAAGTGAAGAAATTGACTTTTATTCAAAGCAGATGAGTAGATGATTTCTTTGATCTCCTATGATTTGATTGGAACTTAAAGAAAAAAAATTTGTTTTCTTCATTCATAACCTCAGATACTACAACATGCACGCTCCACACCAAACATGGCATATATATGCCCATAAATCTAACAACAAAAACTACAGATAGATTTTGTTCCATCAACAATCTTCATAATGTTGAATGACAACTCAAAAGGCTCGATTTAAACCAATCCAACTTACCCTACTACTGTTAGACATCTAAAATGAAAAGATGATCCAAGAGGATGCAGTAGTATAGTTGATGTAGCTATGAGCGACTCAATTTGTGTCCATTTACTCATTTAGCTCAATTTTAAGACCATGGACGACAGTATGAATTAAAAATTATATTCCTATATGTTGATGTTATTCCACTGTACATAAATTCACACCAAGCATATATATTGAAGGTACAAGGATGATTGGCAATCCTAGTCTTACAAAATACTTGGAGATTCCCCTAAACAAGAACAAGTGTCACTACAATCCTCTATGGTCTCAGGTAAAACATGCATATGCATTTCACTGTTTTTCACAGAGGATAGCAAGTTGCTATCCAAGTTCTGAGTCCTTCGTTTGTCCGGTTTATTTTCAAAGAATATGTTATATTAGTTTAATAGATTCTTGTTGTCTTTCAAATTCGAATGGACAATTGGGTTAAGGGAAGTGTCTTGGCGCTTAAACCAGTCTAAGGGTTGAGATCTTTTATGCTCAAGGCTCCAGCTTGGATTCTATGATACGGTATCCTATGCAACAGCTGGTCCATGTGTGATTCAAAGACCAGTCACTTTCAACTGTGACAAAGTCCATTGATGGACTGAGTAAGAGGGTCTGAAACCTCTTTGCTCCTTATTTTGAATCATTCATGTTTTAGGAAAATTTTCTTTGTCTTATTGAGATTGCTCTTGTCATCTCTTTCTTTGGTTACATCGCTCTCAGCATTATAGCCAAAGACTAATGTCCAAACATTTCTGAAAACTGCTGAGGTCAGTTGGTATCATCTTTTGATGCCTTGTCTGTCTATTTATATCCATAGTTTTAGCTGTGCTCAATGGTTATTGAAAACTGTTGTATTTGCGTTTCATGTGTTGAGTCTAGTTTTTAGCTTGCATTGTTCATGCTGCTCTAAGTCTTCCTCGTGACTGTAAACCTTAAAGCTTGAACTTAAAACTTCTTTCATCAACTCATCATATCATGTTGCATACCATGAGGAATGTGCAGTGCAACCAACCCAAGAAGCGTTTAAGGTTGAATCCGCTAGTGGTTAGCTGAATTGACGGACAAAGCTTCTTCAAGTATTCCATGTTGTAAGGGCTTAGAAACAAGAGAGGGAATAAGTCTAGACTAGTTTGGGACTAGGAGGGATATCATTGTGGTAGTATATCACTAGAACTATTATTCTTGTAAGAAGTCACTTCAACTTAGTGGAAATGTTTTGTCTCTCTAGAGTTAGAGACACGCAGTATTTCTCCGTGCATTCAGGGTTTCCGCGAGAACAAAAACATCCTCGTGTTGTTTCTTTACTTGCTGAGTTTTACTTTCTGCAGTCTTGTATATTGTGAATCTGGGATAGCACACACTATTGCTATCCTCAAATACTGAAGTTATCGAAAATTCAAAAAAAGGCCTATTCACCCCCCTTCTAGAACCTACAAGTGGTACCAGAGCAGTTCCTAGCTTTCGCTAGTAAGATCCTCAGGTTTTTAAAATGGGTGATAGAGGTACTTCCGTGAACTGTCCTCCACTGTTTGAGAGAAAGAACTTTTCACAATAAAAAATCATGATGACCGCATTCTCTATTTCTTAAGATGATGGGAAACAATAGATGATGGTTGAGAATGGCTGGTCAGCTCCATAACTGACCTCAATCATGGCAGGTGCAAGTGTACCAAAGCCTAGATATGAGTGGACCGACTTAGAAAAAATTGCTGCTCGAATGAATATCAAAACTCTCAACAGTTTGTACTCGGCTCTCTCTGAGAGTGAGACAAACAGATCATTACTTATGTCTCAGCCAAACAAGCTTGGGAAGTGTTGTTAACAACTTATGAAGGTAATGAGCAAGTGAGAGAACAGATGCTCCAAGATCTTCTGTTAGATTTTGATGAGTTGAAAATGTCCGAAAATGAGTCAATAAATGAGTTTTACAGTCGTATTTTGAACATAACAAATCAGTGTGCTAGTCTTGACTCTCCCTTAGAGCAATCTAGGATTGTCAGAAAGCTTCTTAAAGGTCTTCCCCTTAGTTTTGAGAATAAGAGAGTAGTTATACAGGAATCCAAGGACTTGAGAACTTAATCTTTAGAAGAGCTAGTAGGAAACCTGAAAACCAATGAAGCTCATAAGAAGGGTCTAATGAAAGAAAAATCTATTGCCCTCTCATCCATCAAGGAAACTGAGTTAAGCCTACACATTAAGATTCCAAAGGATGTTGAGTACAATCTAGAAGAGTGTGCCTTCCTTACAAAATAATTTGAGAACTTTCTCAAAAAACGACGGAAACCTTTTTCTTCAAACCGGGGTTTTGGAAAATCTAGGTTTGGTGAGTCATCACAAGATAGGGGTCATGAAAAATATCCTAGGAATTCCCGTGCTGAGTCTTCTCAGGATAAAGGTCAAGAGAGAAATCCTAAGAGTAGGAGTTCCCAAAGAAGAGACGTGTGTTTTGAGTGTAAAGGTGTGGGACATAGAGCTGTTGATTGTGCAAATAGGAGGATTCACCCTCAAAAGGCTCTCACAGTCACCTACAGTGACAGTGAAGAGGATCCCCTCTCTGATCAAGAGGAGTACATTGTGGCTTTCATAGCTCGGGTTGTCCCTGATTCCTTTTTGGATCATAACAAGGAACTATTTGCCTTCGTTACCACGGTATCTCAGAATGAGTCTCCGGAGGATGATGAAGATGATGATGGTATGCAAAAGTTCTCAAAGAATTCAGCAACAGTTTGCAAAATTCTCAATAGGGTCTGAAAAACTGACCAAGATGTGTGGAATGGGTAGATCAGATAAGAACAAACAAGGTCTAGGATTTGAAACCGGTGAGAACTCGAAGATTAGTGGAACTGTGTTTGTCAAAAGCAAAGTTCCTGATGAGAAAGTAATGACTAACAAGGTTGATCCTCCAAGAAGATTCAAACCTACGTGTCATCACTATGGTGTTCCTGGTCACATTCGACCTTTCTGCAGGAAACTTCAATATAGTTATGACCATCCTAAGAGAAACCACGAGTCTGTCAGCTTTCAAAACAACAAGTTAGTTGCTAGTTTCTTCACATCTTTTCAAACTACTCTAGAAAAATCTCTGCAGGAATTTGCTAGAATAGCTAAGGGTTTGTCTGTCCCCGCAGCTAGAAAACCAAACAGTAACTTAGCTTGGGTTAAGAAAAAGGACTCTAGACCTTACACTCCCTAACCTTCGCACTCAGATTCGAATTCTTTTGACGAGTGTGACAGTGATCCTGAGGAGGAAAACATTGTCTGTTTCTTGTCTCGTGTCTAGACTGGTCTAGGATCTGCTGATGAGTCTAGAACAGTGGCAGTGTGTCACGTAGCCCTTACAGCTCTCATAGCACGTTATGCTGATTCTTGGTTTATAGACAGTGGTGCTTCGAGGCACATGACCGGAGATCCCAAGTGGTTCTCGTCCATGGATGATGTTCATCCAGAAGGGAATGTTACTTTTGGGGATGGAGCTCAGCTCCAATAGTAGGAAGCGGGACAGTAAATGCCCCTGGTCTCCCTAGTCTAAAAAACGTCCTACTGGTCAAAGGTTTAGAAGTAAGTCTGTTAAGTGTGAATCAGATTGTTGATGAGCATGATTCTGTCAACTTTGATAAGCAGAAATGTGTGGTCTTAGATGGTAAAGGGAAGAGCGTAATGAGAGGAAAGAGAACTAGGGATCAATGCTATTGTGTTGTAGCAAAAGAGAAGTTCTCACCACAACTATGTTTTAGATCTATGATATGTGAGGAACCTTTAGATCTTTGGCATAGACTGATGTGTCACTTGAATCATCAGGATATGGTGAAGCTGTCCTCAAAAAAGTTGTCAGAGGAATACCAAAGCTTGTTGGTATTCCCCAAGGTATGTGCGGTGAATGCAAAGTTGGTAAGATGACTTGAACTTCTCATCCTTTGTTAAATGTTAATCCCACTACTCATGTTCTTGAACTGTTGCATTTAGACTTAGTAGAACCTTTTGAGACTAAAAGCATTGGAGGTAGGAAATATGCTCTTGTTATTGTTGATGATTTCTCTAGGTTCACTTGGGTGAGACTCTTGCCTAACAAATGTGAAACTTTTGAAAATTATTACAGTGTTGCTAAGAGAATCACGAATGAGAAATTAAATGATCACGAATGAGAAATTAAATGATGACATGCATATAGTTAGAATCAAATCAGATCATGGTACTGAATTCGAAAACTCTTATTTTGAAAATTATTGTGAAGAGTTTGGTGTGCATCATGAATTCTCTTCTCCTAACACTCCACAACATAATGGCATTGTAGAAAGAAAGAATAGGGTTCTTGTGGATTTATCTAGGGTTATGTTAGCTGCATCTGGCCTTGATCATTCTTTTTGGGCAGAAGCAGTAAACAATGCGTGTTACACATTAAACCGTGTAATTCTTAAACCTGGAATAACCATGACTCCTTATGAGATCTGGAGAGGTAGGAAGCCTAATATCTCTCATCTTAAAGTGTTTGGAAGTCCCTGCTATATATATAGGGACAGGGAGTATTTGACAAAAATTGATGCAAAGAGTGACAAGGGTGTGTTCCTTGGTTATGTTGGAAACAATCGAGCTTATCGGGTGTATAACAAGAGAACTTGCAAAATCATGGAATCAGTCAATGTGGCTGTTAATGATACTCTTGTTTGCAAAAATGACGGGTGTATTTTGTCTGAACATGTATCTGAACCAGAAGTTGAACCTTCCACATCTGAAACCAAATCTAATCAAGGAGATAATGACTCTGGGATGGATGATGACACAGACCTTCCAGGATATGGGAAGGATGCTACTCTTGCCAGTCACCCAATTCATCGAAGTGGCAAAAGACAAGTTCAAAAGGACCATGATCTATCCCATGTAATTAGGGATATGTCTGAGCCTAGAAAGACCAGGAGTAAGACTAGTCGATTGGTAAGTAATTCCTCAGTGTTTAAATATTTTGTTGCTATGCATAAAGATGACATCAACACCATTACATACTATGACTTTGTGTCTATAATTGAGCCAAAGAATGTGAAGGAAGCCTTGCTTGATGCTGATTGGATCAGTGCTATGCAAGACGAGTTGAACCAGTTTGAAAGAAACAGTGTTTGGCATTTAGTGTCTAGGCCCAAGGATAAAAATGTCATAGGAACCAAATGGGTGTTCAAGAACAAATCTGATGAAAAGGGTATTATCACCCGAAACAAGACAAGACTTGATGTGCAAGGATATTCTCAAATAGAAGGCCTAGATTTTGATGAAACCTTTGCTCCCGTAGCTAGACTTGAGTCAGTTCATCTTCTCCTTGTTGTTGCTTGTTACTTGAAGTTTACCTTGTTTCAAATGGATGTGAAAAGTGCTTTTCTGAATAGTGTCCTTAAAGAGGAAGTGTATGCGGAACAACCCCAGGATTTTAGAGTCTTACCCAACCTGAACATGTCTATAAGTTAGATAAGGCTCTCTATGGTCTCAAACAAGCCCCTAGGGCCTGATATGAGAGGTTGTCAAACCACCTTGTGGACCATGGGTATGTGCGAGGCTCAGTTGACAAAACGATGTTTGTCAAATGTACCTCAAAGCACATTATCATTGCTCAGATATATGTTAATGATATAGTGTTTGGGTCTACTTCTCCTGTTTTGGTGCATTAGTTCTCTGAGCTTATGAAGAAAGAGTTTGAAATGAGTCTATGTGGCAAGTTAAGCTACTTCTTAGGTCTTCAAGTAGTGCAAAATCAAAATGGCTTGTTTATCTGTCAATCTAAGTATGCATAGGACCTTGTTAAGAAGTATGGGATGGAAACGACCACTGCCTTCCCCACTCCCATGAGCACCAGTTGTAAGATTAGTGCTGACATTTCTGGCATTAGCGTAGACCAAACCAATTATAGGAGTATGATTGGTAGTCTTATGTATTTGACTGCTAATAGACCAAATATTGCTTATAATGTTGGTGTGTGTTGCTGGGACTTATGATCATGGAATCAAATACACTTTTGACACCAATGTTGAGATTGCAGGATACACTGACTCGGATTGGGCTAGAGATGCAAATGACCGGAAGAGCACCTCTAGTGGCTGCTTCTTCGTAGGAAACAATCTTGTTTCATGGCACAGTAAGAAGCAAAATTGCACATCTCTCTCTACCGCTCAAGTTGAGTTCCAGTTGCTACACACAACTTATGTGGATGAAGCAGATACTTGCCAACTATGGCTTCTAACAAGGTACATTATCTATTTTCTGTAATAATACATCTGCCATAAACATCTCAAAGAATTCAGTGATGCATTCTAGGACCAAGCATATAGAGATAAAATATCATTTCATTCGTGGTTTTGTTGAAGAAAAACTGCTTGAACTCACTTTCATTCCAACTGAAAAACAATTGGCTGATCTGTTTACTAAACCCCTTGACAATGCTAGACATTTGAGTCTGTGCAAGGCTATAGGGTTATGTGACAACAAGTAGATATTTCCCCTGCTAGTGTGTGTGTTTTCAGGTTGTACATATGTTCGGAAAAAAATAAAAAAAATGTTTTTGTTTTTGTTCAGTTCTTCTTTTCAGTTTTAGGATAGAGAATCATCTTGGTATCCTTAGTCAGTTTCTGAATTTGACCTAGGTGACTGTCAGTCTGTCCTTTCCTTGATTCAGTCTTACCTTTTTCATAGGCTTGTGCATATATTCTAATGATGCTCCGTATTGTCTATCTTTTAAATATAAATCTGAAGTCCCCTTCTGTTCACCCTTAATAATCACTATGGTTGCACTAAAATCTTGGGCTAAATACTTGATATGAGACTTCATACTAAGGGGGAGTTTGCATCCCAAACTAATCTCAAAGTAAACATTCCTTGGTTGTGGTGAACAACACAAGGACGGGTAGAAACGAGGTTGGTTTGAAGATTGTGGTTCAAAGAACTCAATGATCTAGGCTAGTCTCAAAGTACACATTCCTTGGTCATGGTGAACGATATAAGGGTGGGAAGAAAGGAGATTGGTTTAGAGTTAGGAAGTTTGGTTGGAACAAGTCTGAAAAAAAAAAAGGGAAGCTCAAAATGAAAGTTACAATTAACCGTTTGATCTTTCCGGTCCTTCACTTGGCTTATTATGCAGTGGAATCTCTGAGATGCATTATATCCTTCTATGGGTTCGGATGATGTGTCCACATGAGTGTCCTTGTTACACATATTGTCCAAGATCAACTGATCTTGTGAAGCAATGACACATTCTCTGCTACTTGGACTTATGAGAATGATTTCTCAGTTGAGGCTATGGTGGTAATAATGGACTAACACTATGTCATTTCTTGCATCAGGCAACACTCATCAAGCGACATAAATAAAATTAAGTATTGTTTGGAGCTTCGGGGTGACACATTTTTTTCTCTGTGTCGGTGAAATATGCACTTAGACAATACTAATTTTCTTTGAAAAAATGGTATGTTTTTGGGACAATACATATATGTTGGTGAAGAAAGAGGTCTGTTTTAGTCTCAATTGTCAAAATGAAAGTTACATTAGGACAACACTTATAGGTCGTCTAGCTATGAAGGTTATCTTTTCTCAACTCTTGGAGGGATTTCCAAATTGACCAATACTTGTGTGAAAATTTTACTCATGTTAATCCGACAACATTTATGTGTTGTCTGATATTGAATTTTATTGAATTGACAAGTTGTGTGAAAATTTTACTTAATTATGTTAATCCGACAACATTTATGTGTTGTCTAATATTGAATTTTTATGAATTGACAACTTGTGTAAAAATTTTACTTAATTATGTTAATAAGACAACATTTATGTGTTGACTGATACTTAAATTTAGTAATTTCTGACTTTGGAGGTAAACCCTAGCCTTTTAACTTAGATGAATTCCCTCCAAACCATTTGATTTTACAAACAATTTTTTTTTAATAAGACAATGTTTATGTGTTGGCTGATACTGGAATAGTGTAATTTTTGACTTTAGAGGTAAATGAAACCCTAGCCTTAATTTTAACTTAGGTGGATTTCCTCCAAACCATTTCATTTTACAGATAAATTTTTTTGTTAATAAGACAACATTTATGTGTTGTCTTATAATTACTTTTTAGTTTCTGAAATACATTTGGAGGGAATACCCTCAACAATTGAGTTTAGTTCCCACTAACATTTGATTTTATAGCTAAAAAAATATGTTAGTGTGTTAGGATAACATCTACCTAAGTAAATTAAAGAGGTGCAATACCGGAAAAAAAAGACGCACTTTTTGAAAAAAATTGACGCACTTGCGCATTAATTTTGACCTAATACCTATCGATTCTCACTACTCTTTCATTCTCAGCCTCCATCGAAAAAACTCTCTCTCTCTCTCTCACAATTCACTCTCCCAGTGCCCTGCTACCATCCTTCGAGCGGCTCCCATCCTTCAAACGGCCGCCAGCAAAACGAAGACCACAACTGAATCCCTTCTCTACCCTTGTCAAGACCGTCTCTCCTTCTTTTTCTCTCCTTCTCTCGACTCTTCTTGAAACCCAGAGAAAACGACGTCAACCTCCGACGCCGTCCTCTCCATCCTGCCACCAAGGTAAGCTTTAGGCATTTGGATCCTCTGTGTTGTGAGTTAATTGTATTGGGTTGGTAATCGATGATTCTTGTAAAAGGGATTGTACCGGGATCCAGCCGTCGTCTTCGTTGGAGATCGACTTCTTGAAGAAGTTGCAGCCAAAGCTGGTGGAGATTCGGCGGGCGTACTCGTTGCCGGACTTCAGCAAGAAGGTGCTGGAGAAGTGGACACTGCGGTCGACTATTCGGATTGATTTGTCGGCAATTTAGAATGCGATAGTGGCAGAGGTGGAGGAGAGGGAGGGGGGATGACGGAGCTTGATAGGATTAGGCAGAGGAGGAGTTTGAAGTTTAGTGAGTTTTGGGGGGAGCGGAAGAGAGATGGTGAGGATGAAGAGAAGCAGTCCAGGAAGGATTGGGAGCCGATTCGGGTGTTGAAGACCAGATTGAAAGAGTTTGAGAAGCGTGAGTTTCTTGGTGGATTTAAGAACAGTGAGTTTGTTGAAAAAGTCAAAAAGAAACCAGCAAGCATAAAATGGGAACACAACAACCAAAATACAGATCTGGAACCCGGGTATAACCGAAATGGCTGTATATGCCAAGGCGGCATATCCGATATGAGCTTTTACACTCGAATGCCCATGTCACCAGAGGTATTCGACGCTACATCAGCTCAGTCAGATTATACTCTTGGGGCACTACACAAAGCCAGCTGTCAGCAGGGGCAGAACATAACAAAATAAAGAAACACGAGGCACAAGAACACGGTACCTATTTTCTAGAACGTCCTGGGAACCCAGAAGGGATGTCCATGCCACTTCTGCCATTGCCCCTCAACTAGAAAACATTTCCGCCGCCAATTCTCATTTGTCGAAGTGGGCAAATCTTCCACCAAGACTTTAAACTTCCCCCGGGACTTCATCGTCACGTAGCCCTGGCTGCCCTTTTTTGCGCACCAACTCATATGCCAGCAGGCATTAAACTCCTCAAAATTAGGGAACTCTTGCCCTAGAAGGCAAAAAAGCACCCCTGTCCCCAATATCTGCCTTAACATATTGGGGGTAACTTGCCCCGGGGTGACACGTAGACACGCTAGTGTGTACTCCACAAACGAGGGCAGCGGGAACATCAACCCGCATTTAAGTTGGTACTCATATACCAACGTAAAATTGCTCGGCGGGTCCCAAAATTTCACACCCCTGCCAAGCGGCCGCAGCAAGACCTCGTCAGGAATACTCCAATTCTGTCTAAGGGCTTTAAGCTTCGACGATGTTATACTCTCGTCAGGAGGTTCCCAGAAGGAATCATCCTCCTCCCGAGATCTCGCCATGCTAAACTCCTCTACCTCCTGCAAGAGAGGGTCAGACGATGACACGTGAGACCCGACATCCGTAACAGAGATGTCTTCCCCTAAATCAAGGGAAATTTCCGCCATAATCTTATCCAAATCCTCCTTCCACCGGTGCAAGGTGTCTGAATCAGAATCAGGCGAACTAGAGATAGCCACAATCTCTTCGCTGGACACCCACACCAGATTTGTCATACTACATCCTTATGAGTTAGACACCCGCTACCTTAACCATAACCAACCCGATAGCAAACCAACAAATCCCTTACTCTAGAACTCATACCAACATCGCCAACATGCAAGCAGTCCCAATCGACAACAGATAAACAAAAACAAAGCTCACAAACAAAACAAAAAACTGACAAGTTCATACCTTGAAATGGGGGATTTGCGTAGTGGCAATGAAGCTGGTTGCAAACAGCCGAGCACTCGCACTCAGTTGATCGATGATGAAATTGGACGTTTCCCAGACTGGATTTCGCAGCTTAGCCAAAACCCTATGTAGAAAATTGAGAATTGCTCCTTCAGTCCTAAACTCCCCAATTTCGAAACACAAACTACCTCATCTAGTTTCCTCCAGGCTTATTTATAGACCTCACACCCAGACCCTACCAATCTATACAGTCAAGGAACAACCACGTCGCCCCTGCGCACGCGCGATAACTACGCGCATGTCTCAGAAAAAGAAAAAAAGAAGACGAAGAAGCACAAAAGCACGAACTGTTACGCCCACGAGCGCGAACCGTTCTGCCACCACTGCGAACCATTACGACCTTAACACTCGGCGTGAATGACCACATGAACCTCATAAACTAGCCATTTATAACACACATGCGACATGGCGAGACAGTCCACTTTGGATTCTCGGAACTTTCCCCCGTCACCTCGCAACCCTCGTGTGGGGACTTGGGGACTCGACACCATGCCACCAGCACCCAGGTAAGACATATCCTCGGCATCTAGGAAATAACTCCCCACCCAAGAGCTCTCTCGAACTGGGGACTTGGGGACTTGTTAGTAGATAGCCAAAATGTTTGGCTATGCTGAGAATAGGGTATAACCACCTGACCACTGGAGATCATTCCAAGCAAGGCAGCACCGGCGAGCCCTTCATGGGTATCCAAAGAATGGAGGTCCGGCAACAATCCCCCTGCCAGACCCACTCTTTGGCGGCAAAACACCCCCAAAAGGGGAGATGCCGCAGAGGACCGCAAACAGTCCCACATCGGGAACTGAGGCCAAAGCGCCCAACACTGGCCTATAAAACAGTCACAAACTCCCAAAAGAGGTAAGTCCACAATCTCCTTCCACCCTCCCGTACTCTGCAAATAGCGATCGAACGCTGACTTAAGCATCAGAGAGTCAAAGACTGGGCCACCCCAGTCCCGACTCCTGACGTATTGTTACTTGTGTAGGTGCAGAACCCGGACTCAAAGATTCGACTTCCCGTCTCGTGACCTCGGGATAGGTAGAAACAGGATCCTTCCCCAAATGGAAAGTTCTCAATGAAATCTGCCACGTGGATCGGTTCAGGTCAGATTTTTACAGTTTATCAAGGTTCTGACGGTAATGTGGAAAGGGTTTTGGTTAATGAGGATGAAATCTTGAGGGGTCACCGGAGGTGAACTTGAAAATTTTGCAGGCAGAGAGTTTAGCTAAGGAGATGGAGAGTGGGTTAGATGTGATTCCGAGGAATAGTTCAGTAGCCAAGTTTTTTGTTCAGGGTGAGGAGTCAGGTTTTTTGAAGACAAGTCGGGGTTTTACTCTCCAACCAGACTTTTGCCAAAGCTATCTAGAGTTGGGAGGTTTATGGTGTATGTTTTGATTGCGTGGTGGGCATTGAAGAAGTTGGTTGGTTCTGGAAATAAAGAAGAGAAATACACAGAATTGGTGAAGGAGATGATGAGGAGAAAGATGAAAGCAAGACAGGAGAAAGAGGTGTTAGAAAAGGGAAGCCTGGAAGTGGAAGTTGTTCAAGAATCATCAGAGCTGCCTCTTGTATCTTTTGGAAAGCCTAACCTAGATAGGAAAGAACTTATGAACAGTATTGTGAGTGCAAAGTCGTTAAATGGTAAGCCGGCTGTACCAGATTCTTCAAATTCCATGACCAGTAAGTCATCGGAATTTGATTTTATGGTGCAGCAGATGAAAAAATATGGCCAGGAAATAGCGTGAAATTGAGCAAATGGAACAGTCCTTGGTTGGTAATGATGAGAAAGAAACTCAGCCTGTGAATGATAAGTTGCTTGATGAAATGAAAGTTGTTCAACAGCATACAGAAGGAAGGCGATTACTCTAACTCACCTTTTGGAAGGAGATTACAGACAAGCTATGTGTGGCGATAATACTGCAGTTTTGGTAGGTTGGATTCAGTCGAGGATGAGGGGCAGGACCATGGTGAAGATAATCTAGACTTGGCAGATGTTTCTCCTGTAGTAGATTCAAAAAGGGCCAAGAATAGTACTGTTCAAGTGAAACCAGGGGTCATAATGTCAGTAAAAGAAGCCAGGGAGTATCTGTCTAGGAAATGTGACAAAAATGAAGAGCTGCGGAATGAACCTGTTCAAGGAAGTGATGCTCTTCCAAGGCTACAAAGGGATAAAAATGAGAACCAGGTGGAGGATATGGCTAACAATGCATTTATGTATAAACCTGAAGAAAGTGACGAAGAAGTCAAAGGAGACGAAGGGGACATTATTGATGATGTTCAAAGACCCCGTTCTTCATTAGATGATGAAGGTAATGGTAAGATTTCAATAACGGAACCATCTAAGGAAAAAGAGAATTGGTTCGAAGAAAATTTTGGTGAATTTGAGCCCATAGTTAAGAAGATTGGAGTTGGTTTTAGAGATAATTACATGGTTTCAAGAAAAGAAGAAGATCAAGAATCAAGTACCAACATAGCAGAGCTTGGATCTAATAAAGATGATGACAGTGAACTGGAATGGATGAAAGATGACAGTCTCAGGGAAATTGTTTTGCAAGTCCAAGAAATTGAGCTGGGAGGGCGGGATCCATTTTATATGATGGATGCTGAAGATAAGGTTGCATTCTTCAAGGGTCTTGAGAAGAAAGTTGAAAAAGCACTACTACAAAAACAGCTTTAAACAACGCCTATCAAACGACATATAACAATAAACCGTCGTGTGACTGATTTTTAACTTTTTAGATGTCAGTTTTCGAATAAATCGTCATGTGAATGTGTAAAAATTTGAGCCCAGCTTGCAAGGTGCCCAACATGTAAGAATGATACGACGTTTTGTAATAAAAATGTGATGTGAGCGCATGTTTTTGCAGCAAAACCATGTCCGCCAATATTTCCCTCCAACTTTCTCCCCAAATTTAGCCCCAAACTTAGAGAGGGAACATGAACTTTGATGGAGGCAATGCCAAAACTTAAAATTTCGGGTATCAGACCACATTTATAGGTTTTATGTTGTGTGATTTGGTGTCGAAATGAATGCCATTGATTGGCGCATTCAATCTGCCGCACCTTCCCCCCACATATTTTCAGCCTAAAATTAAATTCTCCCCCCGGCCCCCCCCCCCCCATATGCCAACACTTAGACAAAAAAAAAAAGAGAAACTGAAAAACCAAACACCCACACTATACACGCACACACTCACAAAACCCAAAAACCAAACACCCGCATCCTCTCGACAGCTCTCGACAGCTCTTGAGCGAAAACCCAAAACACCCGCATCCTCGTCTACCTCTCAAAAACCCAAACACCTCTCAACCGTCGGAGAGGACGACGAAGCTTGTCGAGCCCCAGCCTCTGTTTGGATTCATCTCAGAGTCGGTAAGCCCTAGCCTCTCTTTATATTCGTCTCTCATAAATTGATTTTGATTTTGATTTCGTCTCTCATAAGCCCTAGCCTTTCTTTGAATGTTTCGATTTTGATGCAGGTGACTTGGACTACAATACGATTTCGATTAAGATTTTCTGAAGATTGTTTCTCTCAAGGTAATTGCAGGGTTTTCAGATTTGGGTTTTGGGTATCTAGTCTGTTGTGAATCGGGTTCTATGTTATTGCTTTCTGGGTTCTATGTTATTGATTTGAGTTTTGGGTTTTCTGGTTTTATTCGTTTTTTTCTGGGTTTTGGGTTAATGCTTTGCTTTTGTTGATGTATTGTTGTTTGCATGTGTTGTTGAAAAGCATTATGATATATATTCTCTTTGTTGTTGTTTTGTGTGCTTAGATGGATGATAGGTCTTGGATGCATGCTGATAAAAGATCTCTAGCTTATGAATTAGGGGTGAAAAAGTTCTTGAAGCTTGCTTTAGATAATGCGAAACATCCTGATGATAACCTTCCTTGTCCATGTACAAAATGTGGGAATATGGATAGCTATTCGGTCTCTGTTATTAGGACTCATCTGTATTTTAATAAGTTTATGGAAACTTACAAGATTTGGAAGTGGCATGGGGAGAAAGCAAATGATAGTTTTGATAGTAGTGAAGATTCATACTCAGGTTCGTCTGAATCTGAATATGAATCTGTGAATGATGAGGTAGATTTTAATATAGAGTTGACGGATAGTTCAGATGATGAGGGTGAGTTTGAGGCTCAGTATAATGAGTTTAATGCATTTGTCGAGGAGGCAAATAAGCCATTGTATCCTGATTGTGTACAATTCACAAAGTTGGATTGTCTTGTGGATTTGTATAACATAAAAGCGAAACATGCAATAAGTGATTCTGCTTATTCCGATGTGCTGAAGGCCTTTCGGAAGTATCTTCCCCAGGGTAATGAAATCCCGCAAACTCTTTACATGGCAAAGAAGACTCTAGGGAAGTTAGGGATGGAGTATAAGAAAATACATGCTTGCCCTAATGATTGCATTTTGTATAGAAAAAAATATGCAGAAGATGTGGTGTGTCCTACATGTAACATCTCTAGGTATAAACTAGGAAAAAATGGAAACCCGATAGAAGGTGTACCCGCTAAGGTACTCTGGTACTTCCCACCCATTCCCAGGTTCAAGAAAATGTTTCAGTCTACAACTACAGCTAGTAGTTTGACTTGGCATGCCACTAGCAGAAAGAAGGATGGGTTAATCCGTCATCCGGCAGATGCCTTGACTTGGAAATCAGTTGACGAGAAGTGGCCTGAGTTTGGTTCAGAGCCTAGAAACCTAAGGCTTGCACTATCCTCAGATGGCTTCAACCCTCATAGTTCTTTAAGTAGTAAATACAGTTGTTGGCCAGTCATTCTTGTTACCTACAATCTTCCTCCTTGGCTCTGTATGAAGAGAAAATACATGTTGTTAACGATGTTGATTTCCGGGCCTAAACAACCTGGAAATGACATTGATGTCTACTTAGAACCATTAATCGATGATTTGAAGGTTCTTTGGGAGGGAGTACATGGAGTCTATGATGCAAGCAGGAATGAGTACTTTACCCTCAGGGCTGCACTGTTTTGGACAATCAATGACTTCCCAGCTTATGGTAACTTGTCTGGCAGCATCGTGAAAGGGTATAATGCGTGCCCAATTTGTGTTGAAAAGACATTACCAAAGAGGCTGAAACATAGTCAGAAGTTGATTTATTTGCGGCATAGAAGGTGGAAGGAAAGATACCATCCTTATCGAAGGCAATGTGCTACTTTCGATAACCAGCAAGAATATGAAACTGCTCCGGTTCCATTGACTGGAGAAGAAGTTCTGAAAAGGATGGAGAAAGAAGTGTTGGTTTGGCCATTTGGGAAGAAAAATCCCCGTCCTCCTTACAAGGGTGATGAGGATGAAAGCAGGCCTTGTTGGAAGAAGAAGTCGATTTTTTTTGAACTTGAATACTGGAAATTCCTTCATGTTCGCCATTGTCTAGATGTGATGCATATTGAAAAGAATGTATGTGATAGTCTTCTAGGGACACTGTTAAATGTTCCAGGAAAAACAAAAGACGGGATCAAGGCCCGTTTGGATCTAGTTGAGATGGGTATTAGAACTGAACTTGCACCTAATCTTGATGGTCCAAAAAAAACTCGTTTGCCATTGGCGAGTTGGAACCTGACCTTAGATGAGAAGAAATCAGTTTGTGGTTGTTTTTATTGCATGAAGGTTCCTCAAAACTACAGTTCTAATGTTCATAATCTGGTTTCAATGGATGACCTACGGCTTAATGGGATGAAGTCTCATGATTGCCATGTGTTAATGCAACAACTCCTTCCTGTTGCATTAAGGGCTGTATTAGACAAACCAGTTAGGGTTGCTGTTATTAGATTGTGTCTGTTCTTTACAGAGATTTGCAGCAAATCATTTGAGGTTTCTAAGTTTCCCAAAATTCAAAGTGATATTGTTGAGACCTTGTGCTTGCTTGAGAAGTATTTTCCTCCTTCATTCTTTGACATAATGGTACACTTGACTATACACCTAGTTAGAGAAATTGTACTATGTGGTCCAGTTTTCTATCGGTGGATGTTTCCTTTTGAAAGATACATGAAAGTCTGCAAGGGTTATGTCCGCAACAGAGCTCGGCCTGAGGGTTGTATAGCAGAGAATTATATTGCAGAAGAAGCTGTTGAATTTTTAGCTGAACGCTTATTGTTAGATAAAACCATTGGAATTCCAAAACAACGCTCTAAGGATTGCAGGCGTACCTCTGGTGCTAAAATATCCAGCATCTACGGTGGTGAGTTTAAGCAAGCACATCTTTGTGTTCTCCAAAACACTGAAGAGTTCAGTAGCTACTTCCTGTAAGTCTCCCTATTTATTCCGTTTAAGCTTTTTAACTTTTATATTAATTAAAGTTCACTTCATATGAACTGAGTTGTAACTAGGCTTCTGGTATTTATATACTTTGTGGCAGTGAGCATATGGAATACTTGAAGGCAACTTTTCCCACGTTCAAAAAGAATAAGAAGTGGCTTAAAGATGAACAAAATAAAACATTTGCAGATTGGGTGAAGAAACGAGTAAGTCATGGGTATTATGCATTTCATTAGTATATATTGTAATGGTTATCCATATAGAGATCACATTATTATAATTAACATGTGCAGGTCGAGGAACAACTTATGATACCTGAAAACAACATATCTGAAACAGTCAGATGGATTGCAGCTGGACCATGCCATGAAGTAGCAAAATTCAGCAGTTACATAGTTGACGGAGTTCAGTTTTATACAAAGTTGCTTGACGATGTTCGAGCTTGTCAGAATAGTGGTGTTTACCTAGAGGCTGATGATTATTTGACTTTTGATAATTATTAGTATGAAAATAGAACTACATTGTGGACTGATGCATGTGGTGAGTGTGTGTGTCTACTTCAGGGAATCCCAGAACAAAACGATACCACATCATGCGGCTATTATGTGATGAGATACATGAGGGATATTGTCTTAGATACAGAGCTGACATTTGCAGATAAGGTAACTAAAATCTTCCATTTTCAACTCCATTGTTTGCAAGTTTAATGTCAATCAAGTTCCAAAGTGACATGTTGTTTTAAACTGTTACAGTGGGCTTCTAGGACTGGGAAACCATGTCCTTATGAGCAAGTCAAGATTGATGAGGTGTGTGACGAGTTAGCTGGTTATGTGCTCAAGAATATGATTGATTAAGCTGCTCAATTAAGGATCTGCTGAAGCTCTAAAGTATATATATAGCTAGCTAGGTTGGAAATATATATGTTTTGGGTTGTTTAAATGTAGAGGTACAATACTGCAGGAGAAGCATTTTGGTGTTAGAGTTTCTTGAATGTGTGCTCCTTTTGTGGATACAATGGTAGTCTTTGGAGTTTCTTAGTTGATCCTTTTTTTGAAAGTACAATATTATGTAATCCAAATCCATTTAGGTACTGTTCATATGGTCATTTTTGATTTATATGCATTTCATGTATTGATTGCACTGAATCAGATGACATATGGAAAAATAAAAAACGTGGTTGGAATAGGCTTAAGTTTAGCAATTTTTGATTCACAATGATATAGTCAGAAGTCGTTTTTCTGTCATATACAAACAATGGTTTGGAAAGGCCATAAGCTTAAAAACGACTTGTGAATCTATATCAGAATATAGTTTTAATAACAACCGTGGTATGACAAACGATCACAAAACTGTTACTCGTAAAAAGTGTGATGTGAGTATATTTCACAAGACACAAAATCTGCCGATACGCTTTCGACATATGTTGGCATCCCAGATGTCGACAGATGTCGACAGCAGTCAGACGACGTTTCTACAATCCATCAGACGGCACGCAAAAAGACAACGGTAATCTGAACAATCACACGACGTTTTTTGGCCGTGGTCTGATGCCTTTTATGTGGTAGTGAAGAGAATCAAAAGCTGTCGAAACTACATGGGTGGCTCCACTGAAAAATTGAAAATCTCGACTATGGGGCAGGTAACTTACTTGTTTTAGACTCATCTATTGTTTCGGCATATAGGTTTCTAGTTTTGTTGTCTAGTTTTGTTGTTTCTAATTTTATGGGTAAGAAAGTGGATGTAGTTCTATATAATTATCAATGTGCTGAATTCATTATTAGTATCAGCTTCCTGTATTTCTCATTCTTTGTTATTGTCAGCTAGACTGGTTCCTTGAATAACTAGATGCAAGTGCTGCCTGTTAGGCCAGTTATGAGCTAACATAATCTTGCTCCTTGGCGAGGAAATTAGAGGTGTTGTAGCTGTGAGGTTTAAGGTATACACAGCCATGAGACATAATTTCTTTATGTAAAGATAGCTATCCAGAAGAATTCCAAGTGCTGGTTCTGATAGAAATTTTTGTTTTTACTGTAGATGGTATCAGCATATATGACACACCAGAAAAAATTATACCACGCTGGAAAGGTGCTCCTATAGGGAAGAGTCCTGAATTCTTAAATTATTTTTAAGAGCAACGGAAGGCAATTTTTTCTGATAATACTGGGATTTTATATCCTGTTCAGAAAAATGAGAATTCAATACCACAATCCAACAAGACTATTCCAAATTCCTTATCAGCTAATGACCCAAGGAAAAAGAATAAAACAGATTCCAAGACTGTTATAGAAGCTAGTGACGGTTCTGTTATAGCTGGCAAAAAGTCAGGAAGGAATTTTGGCAACACACAAAGAAATGGTCCTAGGGATTTGTGGAATCCTACAATGCAGAGACAGACCCTGAAATTAAATTCACTATGAAGGACATGGTGAAGGATTTGTATTTGAAGGTCCTAAAGGGGGTGAATAGGCATTTCTTTTAATTTTTGATAACTTCAATATCTGAGGATAGCAATAGCGAGTGCTATCCTAGATTCACAGTATACAAGAATGCATAAAGTAAAACTCACCAAGAAAGGAAATAACACAAGGATGTTTTTGTTCTCGCAGAAACCCTGAAATCAGGGAGAAAAACTGCGTGTCTCTAACTCTAGAGAGACAAATTTTTCACTAAGTTAAAGTGACTTATTTACAAGAATAATAGATCCAGTGATACACTACCACAGTGCTATCCCTCCAAGTTTCCTACTAGCTCCTTTAAAGAATAAGTTCTCAAGTCCTTGGATTCCTGTATAGCCACTCTCTTATTCTCAAAACTAGGGGGAAGACCTCTAAGAAGCTTTCTGACAATCCTAGATTGCTCTAAGGGAGAGTCAAGACCAGCACACTGATTTGTTATGTTCAAGATACGACTGTAAAACTCATCTATCGACTCATTTTCGGACATTTTCAACTCATCAAAATCTAACAGAAGATCTTGGAGCATCTGTTCTCTCACTTGCTCATTACCTTCATAAGTTGTTAACAACACTTCCCAAGCTTGTTTGGCTGAGACAAAGGTAATGATCCGTTTGCGCTCACCCTCAGAGAGAGCCAAGTATAAACTGTTGAGAGTTTTGATATTCATCCGAGCAGCAATTGCACCTGCCACGATTGAGGTCCGTTCTGGAGCTGACCAGCCATCTTCAACCATCATCCATTTTTTCCCATCATCTTGAGAAATAAAGAATGCGGTCATCATGATTTTCCATTGTGAAAAGTTCCTTCCCTCAAACAGTGGAGGACAGTTCACGGAAGTGCCTCTATCACCCATTTTAAAACCAGAGGATTTTACTAGCAAAGGCTAGGAACTGCTCTGGTATCACTTGAAGGTCCTAGAGGGGGTGAATAGGTCTTTCTTTTAATTTTTGATAACTTCAGTATATGAGGATAGCAATAGCGAGTGCTATCCCAGATTCACAGTATACAAGAATGCAGAAAGTAAAACTCAGCAAGAAAAGAAACAACACAAGGATGTTTTTGTTCTCCCAGAAACCCTGAAATCAGGGAGAAAAACTGCGTGTCTCTAACTCTAGAGAGACAAACCTTTCCACTAAGTTAAAGTGACTTCTTTACAAGAATAATAGATCCAGTGATACACTACCACAGTGCTATCCCTCCTAGTCCCAAACTAGTCTAGACGTATTCCCTCTCTTGTTCCTAAGCCCTTACAACTTGGAATACATTTAGAAGCTTTATCTGTGAATTCTGCTAACCACTAGCGGATTCAGCCTTGAATGTTTCTTGGGTTGGTTGCACTACATATCCCACATGGTATGCAACATGATATGAGTTGATGAAAGAAGTTTTGAGTTCAAGCTCTAAGGTTTACAGTCACGAGGAAGACTTAGAGCAGCATGAACAATGCAAGCTAAAAACTAAACTCAACACAGAAAACGCTACCACAACAGTTTTCAACAACCACCGAGCAAAGCCAAAGCTATAGCTATATATAGGTAGACAAGGCATCAAGGATGATGCCAGCTGACCTCAACAGTTTTCATGAAGGTTTGGACAGTAGCCTTTGGCTATAAAGCTGAGAGCGATGTAACCAGAAAAGAGATGGCAAGAGCAATCTCAATAAGACAAGGAAACATTTCCTAAAACATGAATGATTCAAAGCAAGGAGCAAAGAGGATTCAGACCTTCTTACTCAGTTCATCAAAGGACTTGTCACAATCGAAAGCGACTGGTCTTTGAATCATACAAGGACCAGCTTTGCATAGGATAACGTATCATGAAATCCAAGCTGGAGCCTTGAGCATCAAACCATTTGGTCATAGGTTGGCATAATAAAAGATCTCAACCCTTAGACTGGTTTAGACGCTAAGGCACTTCCCTCAAACCAGTTGTCCATTTGAAATTACAAGACAGCAGTAATATATTAAACTGCTATAACAGATTCTTTGAGTTCAGACTGGACATAAGAATGACTCAGAACTAGGATAGCAAGCAGGCAACTAGGATAGCAAGCAGGGCTGCTATCTTTTGTGAAAAACAGTGATATGCATATGTATGATTTACCTGAGCCATAAGGGATGTTAGTGATACTTGTTCTTGATCAGATAACAGAATCTCAAAGTGTTTTGCAAGCTAAACGGATTGCCAACTATCCTTATACCTTCAATCTCCCCCTTTGGCATTCCTTCACAAAACACTTCATTTGTAGGAAAACGACCTGCAGAAAACAGCTTCAAGAACAAGTGAAGAATCACAGAAACAACAACTGAGTTATGAGTACATTAACCAACAACATCGTACAAACATAAACATCAAATCCTACAATTATTTCTCCCCTTTTTGGGCAAGGAATTCCAAAGGGAAAACAGAGAATAAAATATCCGAGAGGTTTTAAAACAGCTAGAAGAGATAATAAACCTACAACGAGAACATAAAACAGATTAATAAAGTCAGAACACCATGAAGAGCAGAGAAGAAGAGAATGCAACTGGTTAAAGAGAAGGCGGAAGCGTTGGATACGATCAGAGTGTCTCGAAAACCATCAACCCACTAATCCCAACTGCTCAAACCGACTAAAATAATAAACTCATGCAATGATGAAGTTATGAGATGTGACAACCCAACACCGCCTAGAGCAGCCAATGAGAGCCTACGGAAAAACCATGTAAGCACAAGACATAAACGAAACCCACACACATAGAGATCACAAAAGTCTATGCTCCCCCTAAAAGTATGCATATGATAAAGTGAGAAGGTGTTTCTTTCTGAATGACAGATATGAAGAAAACGACTGCACACATAAGCTTAGAAACAAGACCACTCAATTGGCATCCTTGTTTTTGAAGTCAGTCTAAGTATAGACTCACAAGGTGACATAACATAACAAACAAACAAACCTTGATCAAACAAAAGCAAATCACATAGATTTGTGATAGTGACAAGTCTCAATGGTCTCTATTTTTATATGCAGCACTTTAGAGTGAATGTGTAAGTGAGATAATGTTACATGGTGCGTATCAAATTTGAAAGGCATCAACTGAGTATTTGACAGATGGAGCCATGTCATACTGGGATATCAATTAGTCCTTCCATCCTTATTTCTCCAAAAAGTGAGTTTAAAGTCCAAAGGCTACAACCAGCCGAGAGATTATTTTGTCCATGAAGGTTTGGATAGTAGCCTTTGGCTATAAAGCTGAGAGCGATGTAACCAGAAAAGAGATTGCAAGAGCAATCTCAATAAGACAATGAAACCTTTCCTAAAACATGAATGATTCAAAGCAAGGAGCAAAGAGGATTCAGACCTTCTTACTCAGTCCATCAAAGGACTTGTCACAATCGAAAGCGACTGGTCTTTGAATCATACAGGGACCAGCTTTGCATAGGATAATGTATCTTGAAATCCAAGCTGGAGCCTTGAGCATCAAACCATTTGGTCACGGGTTGACATAACAAAAGATCTCAACCCTTAGACTGGTTTAGACGCTAAGGCACTTCCCTCAAACCAGTTGTCCATTTGAAATTACAAGACAGCAGTAATATATTAAACTGCTATAACAGATTCTTTGAGTTCAGACTGGACATAAGAAGGACTCAGAACTAGATCCTCTGTGAAAAACAGTGATATGCATATGCATGATTTACCTGAGCCATAAGGGATATTAGTGATACTTGTTCTTGATCAGATAACAGAATCTCAAAGTGTTTTGCAAGCTAAACGGATTGCCAACTATCCTTATACCTTCAGTTTTGATGGATCATTGAAGAAATACAGGAAGTTGCGGAGTTTGTGGACAGCATGCCTAAAAAAAGTAAGGAGTTCATGGAAAAGAAACTTAACAAGCTTTAGAGAGAGATGGAATTGTTTGGACCACAAGCTGTAGTAAGCAAATACCATGAATATGCAGAAGTGAAGGAAGAAGATTATATGTGGTGGTTAGATCTTCCTTCTGTGCTGGTAAGCCAGATATGCATTTTCAGTTTTGTGCTATGCATTTTGAATTTTTGATGTCTAATGGTTGCCTAGCATGCATGAAAGTCTAGGGCGTCCAGTTCACTTTCATCATCGAATAGTCTTGTTAACTTCTTGATTTTAAGCTTTTTATGGATATTCTCGGATTATACAGAAGATGAATGTAAATGATTTTGTTCTCTCTTTGTTTTCCAGTGCATCGAGTTGCACACAGATTATAGATGAAGAACAAAGAATAGGATTTTATTCATTGGAGATGGCTGCAGATCTTGAATTGGAATCGAAGCGTGGCAATGGACACGCCTTTGTTGTTCCCCAGCCACCTAAGCTTGGCAATGTAGATGAAGGGAATAAGGTTCCCTGTTGTTTTCTTTTATACTTTCACTATTTTTTGTTTATATTTGTCTCTTTTTCCTTATCTGTACAAAACTATTGAAAGTGAATGGTATTATACAAACTATAAGATTATTGCCGGGATAAGATGACTTGAAAATTACAATATATGTCATGCTAGTGACAGAAACATATAGTAGTAGAATTCTTAACATTCAACAACATTTCTAGTCAACATTTTCATAGAGTTTAGGATGTAGGCGTGGGGTAAGAAAGACCTCCAGTGGGGTGGCCTTCATGTTTGTTAATCCTGAACTCTCACCCATATCAACTGGTTCACCAGATGGAGCTGTAATCTCAAACCCATGTAGCAAATGAGCTAGTGTAAGTCGAGTAACTTGAAGTGCTAGAGAGATTCCTGGACATATTCGTCTTCCGGTTCCGAATGGTGTAAATTCTAAACTCTGACCCCTAACATCAACATTCTTGTGAGTTGTGAGAAACCTTTCTGGTTGGAATTTACAAGGCTCGATCCAGATATTTGGATCACGGTGAATCTTTGAAAGATTGATAAGAAGCCGTGTGCCTGAGCTTACATGATAGTCACCTATAGTGCAGTCTTCTCTGGATTCATGTGGTACTGATAGAGGTGCAGCAGGGTATAACCGCAAGGTTTCCTTCATAATGGCTTGTAGATAGACAAGGTTATTCACATCTGATTCATTCACTTGCCTATCCCTACCAACATGGTTGTCTAGCTCAAGTTGAGCCTTCTTCAGGACTTCAGGATTGTTGAGTAATAAAGAAAGTGCCCAGGTTAATGTCACTGCGGTGGTATCTGTCCCCCCTAGAAGAACCGCCTATAAAGAACACACAATATGTATATGATTTTCAAGCATTCAAGGAGCACTAATGTAGACTGAAGTGCTTCCACTAATTATAGTTAGAAACAATCTCTTTCAGATAGCAATGGAAATTAAGTGTTTTTCTGCTAATTGTGTGTAGTTTAGGAGAGAGTATTTTACAGAAAGTTGAAGTTCATCATATAATTGAATCGGAAGTGTATTGAAATGTTATACCATACCAGGCATGTAGCTTTGGAGACAGTATCAGCAGTAACTGAACCACCAAACTCTTGTATACAATCATCAAGGACAGAAAGCACCATGTCCATGAAGTCATTCTCACCATTTACATGTTGCACAGAATTACTACTTCTCTTGTGCTTATGCTCTTCTAAACATTTCTGAAGCGCACCGTCAAGTTCTTTAGCCGTCTTCTTCATGGCTTTCTCATATCCTCCCAAGTCCAACCACCTTAGATATGGAACTGCATCTGAGATTACAAATTCACCACCCAATTTAAAAAATTCCCTCAACGCCTTTCTTAAGCTTTCAATCTCTTCATTCTCTTGCGCCAAACAGAGAAATCGCTTTCCAACAACCATCCTTAACATGACATTTGAGGTTAAATCTCCAAACCACTTCTTCATCTCCACCATCACCTTATTTGAGACACCTTTGTTTCGCTCCCACATATCAAATATATGTTTGGTACATACCTTCACCTCCGATTCCCGGACGTGTTTCAGCATCTCCAACTTGTGGCCGGAGAGAATGTGTAGTGTGGCTATCTTTCTCACCTGGCGCCAGTAAGCTCCGTAAGGGCTAAAACCGAACATGGCATAGTCGTACCCCATAATCTCTGCAGCTAAAGCTTTGGGGCGGTTGGCAAAAGCTTTATCATTAGTGGTGAGACACTCTTTAGCCACATCCCAACTGCTCACAACAAGTGCTCGATGCACACCAAGCTTGATAGTGAAGAGCGGTCCGTACTTGTTAGCCATGTTCGCTAGGATTACGTGAGGCGGTTGCGGCCCTCCTAGGAGGGGAAGGTGGCCAAGTATTGGCCACGCACCGGGGGCTTCTGGAGGTCCTCTATTCTTTGCTGTGCTTTTCTGCTTGTATTTATATATCCATACGAAAGTGACAAGGAAAAGCACAGATGCTAAGATTGTAGTTGGAGCACAAATGGAAGATGGAAGCAGAAAATCCATGGCACTAGAAACCTAAAAAGACCAAGCTATATCGTGTATGAATTTATGTGCTTAGAGAGAGGTATATATCTCTCATCTAGTGAGATAAGAGTCAACTATGAAAAAGATATGTATGGTTTATATTGTGTATGAATTCAAACATAATCGTTTAGGTTTGAGCTGGGACGCCTGGGAAGGTGTATATACCATATACAGGGGCGGAGCCAAGTTAAGGCTTGAGAGGGTCCGGACCCCTTTGCATTGCTAAATAATCCAAGCAAACATCATTAGTCACCTTCATTTTAGCTTAATTGTTGTTCAAATTCCTTAATTAAAACCTCTCCCTCGATTAAAAAAATTGCATATTTGTTTCAATATTTACTAGAAAATTATCAACAAATTCTTTCTTTTTGTGTTATATTGTATTTAATAGATCAAACTTGAAATGATTATTTGTTTATTTTTCATTGTCGATTTATTCCTTAACGAACATAATAAAATTTTCTCCTCCGTTTCTCATTTATATTCTCTCATTAGATAGTGGTAGCTTATTGTCGAACAAAGTTTTTTATTTGGACCCATAACCTTGTAATCCTTGCTTCGCCCCTCATCATATAGTATCGTCGGTCATGACGATAAGGATCATACATTGAGCAGACCGTCGAACGTTTGATGGGGAAAAGTTTATTGGTACTAGCTAGCTGGATGCATTCATATTCACATGTATGATTGTGAGCCGTGGAAGCGATGTGTTCATATATATGGTAGATAGGGTTGCGTGGAAAAGAGGTAGATAGGGTTGCGTGGAAACATTGTTGTAGGCTTATTGAAGATGAAGGTGGTCTTTAACCGCGCTCGGCTTTGTTGCTGTAGAGATGTTGGAGTATGTATTGTATTGTTCAGACTGAAGCTCAGTTTAAACGGAAAAGATTTTTCAACTACTATGTAGAAGTTGTATTTCATTGATTTAATTATATGTACAAGGATGAGTATTTATAATACAATATTACTTGGTAACCAAGCTAAGCTAAGAGTTAGAAATCTATACAAAGATTACATGGTAGATTACCAAAACAATATAGGAGACTATGACTCAAGTCGTGTAGAAGAAGACTCGCTAACACCCCCCCTCAAACTGGGCGGCCTAGGACGCACAAGTTTGCGACACAAAAGAAGATGCCGAGGCTTATGAAAAGGTTTGGTGAGAAGGTCAGCGGGCTGATCAACAGAGGAGATAAAACCAACTCGATGACTGCCAAAAGCAACTTTTTCCCGAACAAAATGATAATCCAATTCAATGTGCTTAGTGCGGGCATGAAAAACCAGATTGGATGCCATGTAGGTAGCACTAAGATTGTCACAATAAAACATAATGGGAAAGCGAATGCGGGCACCAAGCTCATAGAGTAAGAAACCTAACCAAGTAGATTCAGCACAAGCATGAGCTAGAGAACGATACTCAGATTCAGCACTGGAGCGAGCAATAGTGGGTTGCTTCTTGGAACACCACGAGATGAGATTAGAACCAAGATAAATAAGATACCCAGAAGTGGAGCGTCGCGAATCAGGACAACCAGCCCAGTCGGCATCAGAATAAGCAGTAAGAAGAACTGGTTGAAGCTGAGGACGAAAAGTAAGACCATGATCAAGTGTACCTTTGACATACAGAAGAATACGCTTGGCCGCAACAAGATGAGGGGTCCGAGGCTGACTCATAAACTGGGAGATAGAGTTGACAGCATAGGAGATGTCCGGACGAGTGATAGTGAGATACTGAAGAGAGCCAACAAGTTCTCTAAAAACTGTGGGGTTGGGAAGTAGATCACCATCAGTAGCAGTGAGAGAGACTTTGGCAGACATAGGAGTGCTCATAGGTTGACTAAGATGAAGGTCATGTTTCTGAAGAATATCATGAGCATATTTAAGCTGATCAATGTGAATGCCATTGGAGTGAGTGGTTACCTGTAACCCAAGAAAATAATGAAGAGGACCCAAGTCTTTGATGTCAAACCCACGACCAAGAGAATCAATAAAACTCTGAAGAACACGATCATCATTGCCAGTAACAATAATATCATCAACATAGAGGAGTAAGAAGATGGTGTGACTCCCATGGTAGAACAAAAAGAGAGACGAATCAGCACGACTGTGACGAAACCCAGCGGACAGAAGAAAGGCACTAATGCGAGTGAACCATGCACGAGGCGCCTGTTTGAGACCATACAAAGCCTTATGAAGTTTACAAACATACGATGGATGATCAGAGTCAATAAAACCAGGTGGCTGAGTCATATAAACATCTTCGTGAAGGAACCCATGAAGAAAAGCATTTTTGACATCAAGCTGCCGCAAGGACCAACCCCGAGAGACAGCAAGAGCAAGAACAGTGCGAATGGTCGCAGGTTTAATAACAGGACTGAATGTTTCCTCATAGTCGATGCCATGTCGTTGATGGAAGCCTTTGGCAACCAGACGGGCTTTGTGACGTTCAACAGTGCCATCGGAATGTCGTTTTATGCGAAAAACCCATTTACAACCAACAACATTTGGATCAGGTGAGGGAGGAACCAGAGACCATGTGTGGTTTTTCAAGAGAGCATTAATTTCTTCGTTCATTGCCGCATGCCATTCAGGCTTTTTGGAGGCCTGAGAATAACAAGTAGGTTCCAATTCATCAATAGAGGTGAGAAGTGCACGAGAAATAGGATACCTGATTGTGCCATCAGTCCTAGTTTTCAGCTTAGAGATACCATCACGGAGCCGGGTGATCATGGGATGTTGAGATGCAGGGAGGTCATGAATGGGTTCTTCTACTTCTGCAGGTAATAGAGAAGAGACCGAGGAGGAGGAAGGATGCACCGGAGAGCCGGTCATCGCCGGATTGGGTGTCGGAGAACATGGAGGTCCGACCAGAGGCATATCATGATGGTCAACGGCAGCCGGACCGGGCGCTGGGCTGTGCGGCATCAGAGTGGGCGGCGGCGGTGAGTTGGGTTTCGGAGGCGCGCTGGGCAACGGAAGGCGGAGTGAGCTAGTAGGTAGAGAGCCATTGGTGTCGATAGGAGGAAGGACAACACGGGCTGACTGGGGGAGCGGAGAAGAAGATGGGACTGACTGGGCCGGAGGAGGCAGGCCCGGTTGACTTGGAGAGGATCTCGGCCCAAAGATTATGAGGAACATGAGAGGTAACAAGAAGAGTACGAACCATGTCGGCGATATGACGATGCTTACGCTCAGCTAAACCATTTTGTTGGGGAGTGTAAGGACAAGAAAACCGTTGTTGGATTCCCATGGAAGAACAAAAATGGGAAAATGCATGGTTGACATATTCGGTGCCATTGTCACTTTGGAGGTACCTGACCGACCCTTGAAAGACATTTTTGATGAGAGCCACAAGAGTTTGAAAGTGAGTTAAGACCTCAGATTTTCGATGCATAGGATAAATCCATGTATAACGAGAATAATCATCAGTAAATAGCACATAATATTTGAAACCACGAACAGAGGAAACCGGAGACATCCAAACATCACTGTGAATTAAATAAAATAAGGATGGAGCATTGTCACTATGAGAAGAAAAAGGGAGTTGATACGACTTGCTAAGCGCACACTCATTACAAAAAGATTTAAGGGTAGACTTAAAACCAATAGAAGACGATAGACGAGCTAAGACAGATGACGAGGGGTGGCCCAAACGATTATGCCAGAGGGTTGATCCAACTGAAACTAGAGCATGAGGGACTTCAAATGAGACACCAGACATGGGGAGAGGATAGAGACCATCTTTACATGGGCCCTGAAACAATAAACGACCTGAGCGTAAGCAATAAATTTGATAGAAATTAGGAGCAAAGAGAAAGAAGACAAGATTATCTTTAGTAAAACGAGCAACGGAAAGAAGGTTTTTACGAATAGACAGAATACGAAAGACATTGAGAAGAGAAAATTGTGAATCGCCCAAAGATAACGGAAGGTTACCCGTATGGGAAACAGGCATAGAGTCCCCATTCCCCATAAAAACATTATGTGGTCCGCCATAATTTTGAGGATTGTTGACGGGCATGGATGTCATATGATGGGTAGCGCCAGTGTCAGGATACCAGTATGGATCGCCGTAGGAAGAGAGGTGTGCCCCAGCAAACGGAGGCATAGTAGAGGGCCCGGAAAAACGATGAGGGCAAGTAGCTGGACCATGTTGAGGTGAAAGACATGTGGGACACCATTGTTGGGCTGGGGGTGGTCCTAGAAGACCTGACTGGGCAGTGGGCCGTGGGAACTGTGAGGCCCATGGAGAGGCTTGAAAACCCAATGCAGGTGGTTGGGGTGCATATGGAGACGCAGTCGGCGGCTGTGCATAAGTGAACGAGCGCGGCTGATTTTGCTGCCGATGGTTCCGGCCTTGGTTGCCGTTGAATCGGCCGGAGCCACCGTTGCCGGAAAAGGGGCGGCAACCAGGGCCGGAGTGCCGACCAGAAGAAGGGCTCGAGGCGTTGAACAACGCAGAGGCAGAGGGAGAGGGGAGCACCTTGGGTTGTTGTGAGTCGAACGCCAAAATCCGCGCTCGAAGTTCTGTAAAATCCGGTAAAGGAGGATTTTGAGTGAGAGCGGTTCGAAGCATCAGATAATCAGGTCCAAGTCCATGGAGGGTGGCAACAACAAGATCTTCATCAGAAACTGGTTTGTTGATGGCAGTGAGAGCATCGGCAATTGATTTGGCATGACGAAGGTATTCATCAATTGTCTGATTTCCCTTTTGCAGGTCAAGAAGTTGCATCTTGAGACTGTCAGCACTTGCAACAGACTTTTGGGAGAAGTGGCGTGCTAAGCAATCCCAAATTTCTTTGGCAGTGTCGAAGCCGATAGTAAGAGAAGCGATCGGCTCGGTGAGTGTGGTGGTGAGGATACTGACAGTCAATTGATCATCGACGAACCACTGTTCATATGCAGGATTATTGGGGATACGAATAGGAAGAGGAGGGATGCCCTGAACCGGAGTAGTGGCGTCGGGAGCATCAGGAGAGGCGGTAGGTGGTTTGGATGGGGTGGAGAGAATGGTGGTGGGAGGAGCAGGGATAGAGCCATCAACATAGCCCCAAAGTTTGTTGCCATGGAGGTAAGGTTTGATTTGACGAAGCCAAACAAGGTAGTTTGTTTCTGTGAGTTTGATAAAGTGAGAGGTGTTGGGTGAAGGGGGATGGGAAACAGATGAAGAGGAAGTGGCGGAAGCAGAGGCCATTGGAAAAGAAGAAAAGCTAGAGGTAAGAACCTGAAACTGCTGATACCATGTAGAAGTTGTATTTCATTGATTTAATTATATGTACAAGGATGAGTATTTATAATACAATATTACTTGGTAACCAAGCTAAGCTAAGAGTTAGAAATCTATACAAAGATTACATGGTAGATTACCAAAACAATATAGGAGACTATGACTCAAGTCGTGTAGAAGAAGACTCGCTAACATACTATCAATTTTTGGTGATGGTAAAAAGATCAAATTTTTGGACTGATTATTGGGTGGGAAGATCTCCCTCAAGGTCTCTGCTTTGACATGCTGTAATAACTCGATCATATGGCCTGTACTAGACAAAGATGAATGCCAAGAGACTAACAATGAACCTGAGGATCAAAGGGAAATAACTGCCAAGGTTGCAGAGCAAATGGACAATGGCCGTTTGCCCGTTTCTGGTTGTGACTCACAAAAGGGTGACGATATGAAGGTATATAATTTTCGTTAAAAACAGATAATTCATCTCGAGTGCGATGGCGATTACGAATTAATAACCGAGCAAAGAACTTGACTTTGGGAGGTAAAGGTAAATACCAAATACCAAACTTGAGATAGGAGATTCGACTGAGGACGAGACAGGTGTTATTGGATCTTGAATCTAATCAAAACCCATCAACAAAAATTAGTTCAACAATCTAAGTAAATCAAAACTCGAAACTGTATCTTTCATTTGCTTTGGTCTTATCGAAAGTTCTAAGCTTTGATTTGTAACCGTTATGGAGTTTTGCTTACCCAAGACCAAAGACAGAAACAGTGCTGTACTTGAAGCCAAGTGGCGGATAGATTAGAGAATACTCGTATCTGAGCTTGACGGAATGACGTGCAGATCTTCATACTAGATGAATCCCGAAAAAATCTATCCCAAATTACTCCAGTCTTGCAAAATTGTCGTAGAGAACTTGGGATAGATTAATAGTCGGTAATTTGCAAAATAGTTCTCTACGAGATAGTGCAGAGACAATTAATAGTAGCAAAAGGAAGTCAGAAGAAATCCGACAAGGTAATTATAACTAATTATAAATGGCTTACATAACAAGGATGATAGGTACCGGTTTAACAAATATAGTCGAGCGAAATCAAACAGTTATATATTAGGAAAAGCATGCAGTCGATCAGCTGTGCGGTACAGCTTGTTCTTCTTATTCACCAGTGCGCATAATAAGTGACGGAGCCAAAATTTATAACCTGAGGAGGAGGGGTCTCATATATAAACCGTTAGTTTGAGAATAAGCTTGTGGCTAAATTAAGATTTCCTTCATAGTAATTATATCGTTAATTAGACTAAAAAATGTTTTGGGGGTCACTTAATTAAACTTACCACTTTCTTTGTTGATTTCAAGCTGTTAGCTATCTAATATTGGTTATGGTGGAATCATAAGAGGGGTCTGAACCCCTTCAGGTCTTCAAATGGCTCCGCCCCTACGCATTGTATGTCTTACATAACTTGAAACATAACTAGTACTAGAAAACATTACAGATGGAATGCTCAGAGGCGGAACCAGAAATTTATAATTAGGGGGGTTGGCTATATATATATATATATATATATATATATATATATAGTAAAAGAAAAATTATGCGTTACCGAAATGAAAATTAAACCTCTAGACTTGCTATAAATTTTTTTCATTTATCCCCCATGAATTATATGTATCCCAAAAATATAAATTAGGATAAGATAAACAATTAGAACTTTTATAAGCTAATAAAATCTAGTTATGAAATTGGAGAACTACTGTCAGAAGAATTTCCCCCTTGAAACCCGGAATAAATCTTACGGGACCCACCTCAAGGGAAATTCAACCAAAAAAAAAATTGGCGAAACCTCCCTTGATAATGGGTAACCCTAACTACGAGAAGAATCACCATACTCAACTCAAAATATTTCCCAACAATATTCATAAATATATCTCTCAAATAAACAATAAATCTTTTTCAATAGCTCTTAACACACTTAAACCATCCCAATAATATTCAGAGCATCTACTAGGAAAATAAATGAGAAAAACAACAACATAGGTTAACTCGTAACCTACATGGGAAAACTGGGATGAAGTAGGGATTTATGACAAGCCTCCTATCCTCGTCAAACCGAACTCTGCAGACTGGACATTTAAAACGAAAGGCCCATGGGAGAAACATTTAAAAACGTTAGAGTAAGTGGAAAAAATAAATAACAAAATATGGAGCAATGGAATCAAATCTATGCTCTCCCATCATTTCCATTTAGAAAAAATATTTTGCATGCCAATCATGGGAATTCCCCATAAATACTTTTAAATAAAAAATGATGAACCAATCATATTGGTTCTCATTAATTAATAAAAATTTGGGGAAAAAAGTTTCACCATAACGATGAGCTTCTCAGGCTATAATAGCGTCTCACACTAAGCACCCTACTCACTTATAGTAAGTAGCCGCTAATAATGGCTAGCTAACATATATATATATATATATATATATATATATACCGATCGGTTGCCTCCCAGGCTATAATAGCGTCTCACGCTAGGCGTACTACTCACCTATGATGAGTAGCCGCTAATAATGGTTAGCTAGCAATAATGATCGTATATCAACCATTTATGGTGAAATGAAAATAACAATTATCCGGAAAGTCACTTCCCCAAAAATAAATGTAAAATCACTTGACATGTCTCACATGTCAAATAAAATGCTCAAGAGAGTTCCCAAAATTTAATGTAACTCATTACTCCAATATGCCTTTGAAAATTAAAATAAACTTTATTTCATACATGATATTTAAAAAGTGCTTTACTAAGCATGTTGACGACCCGAGGCTTCCTCCAAATGATCCTCCTCACGGCCTGAACAGTAAATAATATTAATTCTCGTACTGAAATAAAACATTCAATAAATAACCCATAAAATTAAGGGCTTATAATTTATCTTCTTCCTTGCCCAATTTCCATCCTTAATCATTTAAGACTCAAAATTCACCACCATCCCTGACGGCCAAAAAAAAACCTTAAAAGAATTTTAAATCCAGCTAACTCAACTACCGAAACTCCAATTTAAACACCGCCAAATTCCTTAACCATAAAAAAATCTTAAAACTTAACATAACTCCTCCAAAAATTCCAAACTATACTTCATTAAACTCCTCTCATTATTACCATCTTAAAAACATGAAAAACAGCCCCTAAGGGGCGGCGGCCGGTAGCCGTTTTATGGCGACCTCCAATGCCTCTTAAATTTTAGCACAACACTCCTCTCAACCCGCACAACAACTTCCTTAACTATCACAAAGTCCAATTCTAAGCATAACTAGGCTAACCGAACCAAAACCTTAATTTGAGCCCTAGAACTTCAATTATACATTTCACCATAACAAGATCGAATTAGACCGATTCATTTGGAGGGATTACTCACCTTGATGAGGGCTACAAGATGAGCCATAAATCTCGACCTAAGGTGGCCGGAGGACGGAGCTCCGGCAAGATGGCAGTCAGACTGCTAGGAGCGATCTCCTCCCGCTCGGCGGCGTTTCTCCCCCAGTCGCCTGCCTAGGAAGAGAGAAGGAGCGGCAGGGGTCCGAACGGGACCAGTCTGGCTGTCTTGGGTGGCCGGACGACGGCGGGCAACGGTGGCGAAGTCCGGCAAACGAGGGCTCGGGCTCGCGGGGGAAGGAAGAGAGAAAAGAAAGAAAAGAGAGAGAAGAGAGGAAATGGGCTCGGGCTATCCCCCCTGCCCGGTCCACTTAAAACCCCAATCCAAAAATAATCCACTAAAAATTTTACCCCTTTTTACCAACACAAAAATTTCCCTCTTAGTGGTTAACTTTTCCATGCTAACTCCGATTTTAACGCATAGCATGTCTACGAACTCGTAACGACGTCCTCTACAACTTTCATGAAAAAAGTTTTCCCAAATTCCAAACGGAATAAAAAAATCAACTTTAAGGTCCTTAACAGTAAACGGTTAATTAATACGGTAAAAGACCAAAATAATACCAAAGTAAATAACCGTAAAATAACTTAAGGACTGGGGTGTGACAACTACCACATAATAACATTTCTATTTATTCATTCATTATGGAAAAAAAAATAAGGGAGACTTGAATACAAACAAGTTATTTCATGAGTAACTTCCTGAAAACATAGTTATTCATTTGTTAGGGGTGCGAGCAAGCACAATAAGCTAGGAATTTTCTCCATATAATACCCTAGATTTTTATATCAATTTTCTTGTTTTATTTTCAGATTTAGTAAAGGATTATTTTTGGAAATTATTATTGGTTTATGTGAAGTTCAAGTTTCGAGAGTTTATTTTAAGGCGCTTGTTTTAAGTGGCCAAAAGTTGACTTTATTTTTCGTAAGTTATTTGTAAAAACTTCCTTTATGAAAGTTGTAGAGTTTGGTGATATGAGTTCGTAGACACATGGCACATGTAAATCAGATGTTGTATGAGAAAGTTATGGTCAGAAGAAGTCAGTTTCCGGTTGTGGAAAATGTATAAGTAGAAAAATGTGTGGGAGTTATTTTTGAAAACCTAATTTCAATTTAACTTTCTCTCTCCTCTTTCCCGACCTCCTCCTACTCTCTCTCTTCTCCGACTCGGTTCTCGGTCGTCCGGCCACCATTCAAGGCGCCACTGTTCCCGTTCGACTCACACGGACATCCCCTTCAATTCTGGGGCAGTCCCACTCACTGTCTTGCCGCTTAGAAGCCGCCACGGAGCGGCGGAGATGCTGCGATATCCCCAGAAAACTGGTGATTTTGACGGCGTTTTCGGTGAAAGTTAGGTGAGTCTTGCTCCTCTCTTTCCTCTAGTGATGTTTATACCTCTTTTGTGACCTAAAAATCAAGTTTGGGTGCCGGATTTGCAGGTTTGGTTTTTGAATTCGGTTTGGTGTTTCGAGACTTTTTCTGGCCGAACTGGTTGAAACCTCAGGTATTAAAGTTGTCCACCTTGCTTCATGCTTCAACTTTGCTGTTATGAGTTTTTCCAAATTCGAAAGTTTTAAGGTGGTGCATGGCAGCGCGTTCGGCTGTATTGCGGCCTTAGCTTTCTGTGTTAGCTAGCTCTTGCTGTTATGAGCTTGTTGAGAGTTAGAATTTCTAGGTTTTGAGCAAGGATTTCATGTTAGAACCTAAGGTTTAATATTTGGCTTGGTTGAGAGTTGAGTTTAGGTTTTGAGAATTAGAGGTAGCGTTATTGTGTCGTTGAGTTCAACAACTTTAGAAAGTTGTCCTCCCTTGAGCTAAGGGTTAGTTTAAGGGTATTGTGATATCCTATAGTACTTTGGTTACTAATTAAGGTTTTTAATTGTGTAATTTTAGGTGATTTATGAGGTTATGGTTTAGCTTGGCTCATATGTTGCGGAAAACGCAGCAGGATTTTTAGGTAAATAAATCTCACCAAGGTTCATTTTTGGACCAAATCTTTTATGGTCATTTGATGTTGATGTTGAATTTAATAATATATCATTATTTGTTTTTAAAATATATGAGCTTGATCGCCAATGACTCATAGGTAAGATAAAACAAGTTTTCCTTATATGTTTATTTTTGAGGTTTAAGTGATCATAATTTTATTGATTATTGATAGATTATTCTTGAGGAATATCTATATTGTTCATATAAATATATTTATGCGAAGGGATATAATTTTATGATGGGATCTTATGTTGTTAATGATAATGTTGTTATATTATGAATTGTTGTTAAATAGTCAAACCATGTACCAAGACTTTAGTCGAATGATTGGTTGCGGTTATGATGCCATTATTATTTTGTGATTTTTATTTGACAGTCAAACCGGGTTCCAAGCCTTTGGTCGGGTGATTGGTTACGGTTAGGAATAGAGATCTAGTTCGTCTGTCGGGTGTAGGTCATGGGAGATATCTTATGGTATTTGGGACCCATGGGTACACAAATTGTTGTTGTAGGTCATGAAAGATATTTATTAATATATAGGACTCATGGATACATGTTATTTGTAAATGTGTTGGATTTAATTATTGATCTAAATTGCTCTTGTGATATAAATGGATATTAGGAGTGTTGTGTTATTTTGAGAGTTACTCATACAAGCTTTTTAGCTTACCGGGTTTGTTATTTACAACCCGGTGTATCAATTCTTGGTGTAGGGGTTAAACCTGCAGGTGAGGCCTAGTTATTTTGGTTACCCTAGTTCCTATTTTTAAGCCTAACTTTTTTGTTATTCTAGCAAGGTTAAGGCGGAGGTTTAGTGACAGAGTTTTTTTGCTGGGTTTGCCGTACTCTGTATATTTTTATATTTGGGTAGACAGTATTAAACTCTTGTGAGTGTTTTCATTTTCTTGACTTTCAAGTTATGTACACAATGAAATGTAATATTTAACTTAATGTTGAGTTGTGTGATGTTTACATTTCCAAATTAAGTTTTAATTTCTTTAAAATATGTTTGGAACAGGTTTTAGGATTATAATATTTTAAGTTATATCATGCCAAAATTTTTAAAAATTACCCTTTAAAAATTGGGGTGTGACACTCCAAGTCAATAAGCTCATAGCTTCAAATCACATAGCAACTAGAAGACTAAGGGGTGTTATGGCATCATTTGGCCTTGGCATACCTCTGCCACTGGGAATGCTTATCATAAAGTAACAAAATGAGTCACCACAAGAACAATAGGAACTAGGGTAACCAAAATAACTAGGCCTAAAAATAAAATTTACTATTAAAATCTGAAACACAGCAAGCCATATGTGCATATGGTTGAAACAACAAGCTATTGGAAACACTAGAACACAACAAGGTAATTAGAAATACTAAAATAACAAGCTACTTAGGCTTTAAATCATATATATATATATATATATATATATATATATATATATATATATATATATGTATTACAAATAATAAAATTAATTAATGAAATAAATTAAAACCGTGTGGATTGGTTCAAATGGGATTGGAGTTTTCCCAATCCTAATCTAATCCGCATGGGGGTTGGAGTTTTCCCAATCCTAATCTGATCCACTACAACAGGTGTGGTTTGCATTACGGTTTGAACCGGTGCGGTATATATGGTGTGGTACTGTATTTCTAGTGTGAAGTGCCCACCCCTACAAACAGTTATGTTAAATTTTGATATTATTTTATTATTTCTGAAATAAGTTGTAGCAAAAAGAAAACTAGTTTCTCTTTCTTCTCTTATCGACTGCCTCTTCTGAGTCTTCTTTGACTCTCATTCTTCTTCTGTTCTTCATGGATAGAAACATCCACCTCTTAGTCTTCTTGCATTAAATCTCTCAATATCTGAGATTGAGATTCTCAATTTATCATAACCGAAATAGATATCCATAACTCATCGCCTTTAAATTTCTTTTCTCTACTCACTCATCGGATCTATTGCATATCGGGTATCTCCTTCCAGTTGATCAGTGATGCTTTGTAGATGGGTTGTAAGGAATTTGATTAGTTGGTGTAGTTAAGTATTGGAAGACTTAATTGCTTTGGGGTTGGATGATTTCCGCAACGGATCTTGGGTAAGGCATCCACTTTTGATACCGGCATGCAAAGAATCGAGTGGTCAATCAAACACTCGGCCTTTTTTCTCTTTTATTGCAAAAATTATGAATGTTTGGCTGCGTGAGAATTTGCAATAGCAGATGATGAAAAACAAAACCTTTGTTGTGAGAGAAGAGACGAGAGAAAAAATAAATAAATAAATAAAATAAAAGACAGGTTAGGTTGATCGTATCAAATTTGACAGGGAGCTTGAGAAATGTCATCCACGATGGAGCCATCTGAATTTGACTCTTGGGTTGGAGAGGAACACAGTAGTCATTTCTTGTCGTTGGGCACTCCAGGCGTCATCTGACACTACGGCTGGAGTTGCTCCTAGCTTCTCAAACTCATCCTACGAGTCCAAAAACAAAAGCTTGGAGTAGTCATAGTCCATGATGCACGAGGAGATCTACAACTCTTGGACTTGGATTTAGATTTGGAAGGATATATGATGATCGGCTCGCTGGAAAAGGAGAACAAGTTGCTCACTTTGATTGCATGAACACGGTATCGAGAGTTACCACAGTAAGTATTGGTCGACAATACACATATACATGGATTTGTTGTCGACACACTTAGCGTGGGTATTGGGAAAGGTAGGGTTGTTGATGAGAGAGAGCCAATGCTTCGAGATACCTTTGAAGCGATTAGGGTTCCGGCTGGCACGCTCAAGAGGGTCTCTGTGAGCAGGTTTTCAATGTTGGCTACATTTTCTGCAGATTCATCATTTTCCTTTCTCCATCTTTTATCACGGATATGATTATTATTAGAGAAAATGCCCTAATACATAAATTTTTTTAAAGTAAAACCTAATTCAATAAAAAAAAATTTCTATAGCCCATTCCAATAAAACTTAATAAAAAGACAATTATGCCCATAAACTTATAAACACTCTCTCACCCTCGATCACTCTCTCCCGTCCTCTCTCATTCTCATCCTCTCATTCTCATACTCTCTCATCTTTCAAATCTCTCTCTCTCTCTCTCTCTCTCTCTTCTCCGGCCGAGTCGACTCAACGAGTCACAATGTTCTTCCTCCGAATCCACTCAGTGGACACCAACCACCCTGTCAACCTCGAAGACGCCGAGTTCACCACCATCTCCGCTGCCGTGCAATCAAACTTTAGGTTCCGCGTGTGGCGAGGAATCGCGCATCTGTTCCGAAGAAGAAGAGGAAGCTTGTCGTCGCTGCCGAGCCACGGCGCCAAGTCCTCTCTCCTCTCCGTCGTCGCCGTCCCGAACTACTTGCCGTTCAACGACTTTATCTGCTTCTACGAATCCCGCCTGTCGCCGAACTCGTCTTCATCAGGTGGAAGAGCAATCGGGAGCGGTAGCTAGGATCTGAGGAGGAGGAGTCGGCGGAGGAGAACACATGGCTGTCGAGGAGGCGGGGGACCTGAGCGGTGGCGAGGGGGTCGTCGAAGATGTCTTCGCCGACGAGGAGATCGGCCGGGTCAAGGAGGAGGGGGAGGGACTCTGTTAACAGTGAAGGTGAATTAGTCATGTGGTAGCAGTTGTGAAGAAGTGTGTTTTATCTTTTACTGTTTTACTTTCTTCTACTATAAATACTCTTGGGGATGTAATATTTCTGTTCATGTTGGCTTTTATTGAAATCATATGAGATAGGCTTCTCTCTGTAAGTTCATCTTCTTTCTCCTTGAGCTTGACATTTTGAGGTTAGATCAACCATGGGTGCTATGTTATCATGGTATCAGAGCTTCGGCTCTTGATCCTGATCCTATCCTAGGCTTGCTGGAAGAGTTTTCAGCTCTCGCTTCCGCATCGTTTCAAGTTTGCAGAGATTTTCTTTGTTTCAGTTCAGATCGTTATGAATCAAGCTTCTAAGGTTCATTTCTGAGCTTCGATTCTCTTTTTAATAACTCATGGTTGCTTCGATTCTCAATCTGTAGTAGATTTTTTATGAATCTTGTAGTCACTGTGCTGGTCATGTTACCTGGAAGGAGGGCTTGCAGAGACAGCATCACTCTGAAGGCCAGTGAGGAAGACTAGTTCTGAGTTGTAGCGTAAGGTTGGACGTCGGAGTCGACGCCAACGCCGGTCGGGAAGTGTTTGGGCACCTGCTTTGGGTGCCCAGAGCAATTTTTTGGTTTGGGCTTGGGTCCTTGACAACGGGCTGGAGGTTTGGATGCCCTTATGGGCCTCACAGTAATGTTTCAACGTTTTATTAGGGGTTAGTAACTATTATTGGGGTCAATAATTGGATTATGTTCTGGTGTTTCTTCTTTTCTATTACAATAAGCTGAAATAAGTTGATTATTGAGGTCAGTAACTGATTATTAGATGTTAGTAACACAATTATTAGGGGTCAGTAACTGGTTACTAGGTGTCAGTAACTGAAAACAACATGATTATTGGGTGATTACTGAGTGTCAGTAACTGAAAACAAAGTGATTATTGGGTGTCAGTAACTGAAAACTAAGTGATTACTGGGTGTCAGTAACTGAAAACTAAAAGTTATTGGGGGTCAGTAACTGGTTACTGGGTGTCAGTAATTAATCAATAACTGGTTACTGGGGGTTAATAACTGGTTATTATGGGTCATTAACTGGTCAGTAACTGATTATTGGGGATCAGTAACTGGTTACAGGAGAAAATCCGGTGACCGGAATCCGGTGGTCGGGGAAAATCCGGTGACCGGAATCCGGCGGTCGGGGAAATTCCGGTGACCGGAATCCGGCGGCCGGTGACCGGAGTCCGAGGTTCCGGCCAAATCTTTTCATGTTGAAGAGGTGGGGGCAAAATAGTCTTGAAATAATATGGTTTGTTAAGACTTTAGTAAAGATTTGTGCATTTGGACATAAAAATGGTTACCTTATATTGGAATGGGCTAATGCAAAAGATTATCATTGGAATGGGAAATAAGAGGTTTGAATTAGTACTAAATGGGCATTTTCCCAAAATATTAAGCCGCCAGAACCCTACCGACCCCAACAAACCCACGAACTCCCTCTCGTCCGGCGGCAGCCTCACCTGGCTGGCCTCAGGGTTTAGCCTCGTCGAGTTCGCTGCCGGACGGGAATTCCATATGCCTTTATAGTCTCTTGTATGTGGTTCGGCTTGAGTTTAGACAGAGACATTCGAGATCTGATGGTTTGTACAGGTTTCTGGGATGCTCATCCTTGCAGTTTGAGAGTTGCGGTGGCGGGCGTCTTCATAGGCTTTCATCTTCTTGTTGGCGGCATGGCTGTTTTGGGTCGCAGACTGTGCGTGCATGGTCGACCCTTGGTGTAGCGTGGCCGGAAGATCTACAAGCTTTGTGGAGGATTGGCGTGGCCGTGAGTTTGCTTGCACCAAGCGGCGATGGAGGCAGATGGTGGTGGAGGAGGCGAATTAGATCACGGACCATCTTCTGTTGGGCTTGGGTTGGACTTCCAGATGGGTTAGAGCTCGCCATTTAGGCCTTAACCTTTTCTAACCCTTCGGGGATTCTAGAGTTTTCCACCTATTTCAATGTTTCGATAGGGGTTGGTGAGCCCTAACATTAAGGGTAAGAAGTTTATTTTCCTTGTTCCTTACCTAGACATCTAATGAAAGAATAATTTTGTTTAAATTTCGATTCTATTTTATTGTACACTAATTGAGGTTCGTATGCGACGAGTATTACAGCTACACGTATGCGACGGGTGTTACCGCTACATGGAATTTATATAGACATAGTTGGAAGTTAGATGTGATAAGCTTAACTGAGCGCATTTCTAATTAATGAGGACTACTTGTTTCTTTGTTAGTGTTTGTTTGTCAATTAAACTTATTGGTTATAAGTAGACAAATTGATATAAGCATCTTTTGATCGTGGACAAGTTAATGAAATTGTCTATTTTCTATAAAAAAAATGTTCAAAAGTATTATCTTTGAAAATCTACATCTTTTGTCTTTTTTTTTCTTTTGTCTAAAATCATAGTAAATTTGTAGTTTGAAGAAGTTGCTTTATGAAATACTTGTTTGAATTGATTTTTTACAAAGAAATCTTAATTGATACATACATCATTGTTACATCGACAAGCGCAAGGTGTACTTCCGCTTCATTGTTTGACAACTAATCATGTGGCAAAGGTTTTGATGCTAACAATGGCTACAAGGTAATATTGTCCCCAGATCACAACAATTTAGTTGCTCGAGTCCAAAAACTTGTATATGTTTAATAGAATGAAAGCGTTTACAAAATACTTGATATGGCATGTCGACAACAAACTATTTACGTAATCTCTTATAAGCTTCTACTTGGAGAGAAGGAATGGGGAAGAATATGAAAAATTAGTGCCAACCTCTTAAGAATGTGATTGCTGGCGTTAGTGTACGTGAATCCATGATCCAACATATATCTACAATTGAGGTGATTACCCTTGTTTCTTCAAGAATTATTGTCTGGTAACTAAGCACGCTCATGTAACGGTTGTAACCCATGCATCCTTTACTGGTCATATTTTCTCACCACATAGGTGAAACTGAAGAAGATGAATGAAACTAAAAATCAAGTTTATTACTTGAACGTAACACATTCCAAGCTCAGCAAAACCCAGATAGCGTTACTACACAACACACAAAGATTAACTCGATCGCTAGCTAGGTAGACATAAAAACAAAACAACTACCATACTAGATGAAATGAAGAACAATTAGCAAGCTAGGTGGGGTCTAACAAAGCAGCATCTCTCATGCTAGCTACAAGAACAATATATAGCAAGGGACCTAATTGGACCACAGGAAAGTTCCCATGGCAAATTTCCTCTTCTGCTCAACATCTCCGGTGACTTGTAGTCCATACTCTTTTAGCAGACATTCCAGCTTCCACTCCGGCATGGTCTCGTAGTCCGGTTTTTTATACCTTGGATAGTGCAGAGGCATCTGAAAAAAGCCACCACAACTCTCTCGCTTGCGCTGCCCATTGGCTTCGTGTAGCGTAGACGACACCGCTTCCATGCCGCCTCCACTCATAGTGATTTTCCTCTTGATCTAGCAGACTCCTTTTCTTCTCTACTTCTTTCTGTAACTACAAGTGCAAAATATGGTTCGAGTTATATATAGACTGTGAAAGCCAAGCAGTATAGGAAGGAACGGTGTGCTGAGCTTTGTCCAGGCTGTACTGCAATTAACATTAATAGAGGTAAATAAAACTTACCAAGTTTTCATACGTTAACGAGGGAGGAGGAACTGAGATTGTCTTGTTGAGGAAGGTATAGAGTGCTGAGCACTACTCTTTGTACAGTAGTTCAATAATTAATGGGGAGTGCAAACAATACTTGGGCACAAAGAAAGGAATGATGGAAACAATGCTCGGTATATTCCATTTTGTTAGCAGGGAGAAACAGTGTAGAATACCATTTTGTTTGAACATGTTCGTTTCATGCCTAGACTGAAGTGTATATACATTTCCCAAATCAGATGCAAACTTGCAAATGAACAAAAAGAGTTTTTCGTATCCATTTTTTCCTTTTTGCAATTCAAACTTGATCTTAGAGCACAATCTAGACATGTCAATGCTGTAATGGTGTGTGTCAACACAAGTTGACCAAAATTAACAGGCTACAGCAACCTAACTTGAGTTTGTTCAAGCAGCTACCAAGCTACTCTGGCAACAAACACAAGCGACCACAATGCCAAGGACAGCCCCAGCAAGAACCTGGGAGGGCGTGTGACCAAGTAGTTCCTTGAGCTTCTTTTGGCTGATTGGATGCCCTTGGAATAAGTACTCTACCACTATATTTAGCACCTGTATCAAAGCAGTAGCAAGTCTTTATAGAATTTAAAATAAAAAAAAATCAAAGGCATTGCAACTAAACCGTACTAGAACTACAAAATCAGCATGAGACTGTAAATAATCAAAGGCATTGCAGAACTTACAAGACACCTACATGCATACATATAAAGATATTTAAAATGGATCACAATCAACTTGGGGGAAAAGGAAATCGATAGAGAAGACTCCAGTGCAGTTACATAGTGTCCTTCAAAATTACATAAACTCTGGGGTTGATATCACCTTCCATTCTTTTTGCTACGTAAAAGTTCACGTAAGGCACAACACAGTATTTCCTGATTTATTAGATGGGACATAATGATGGGTTGTTCAAGGGGGATCTACAAGCTGTATGAGTTCAGAATCTAGCAAACAAAGTGAATAGAAGATGCGACAAAGGGGGAAGGTGGAGAAGTGAAGCAGGACTTGTAACTCTCCCAAATAAAACCTCAATTCTATGTGATCTGACATTATAAAAAGTGCAAAAGAACTTCTAACTCTCCCAAATAAAACTCATTTCTATGTTTTCTGACATTTTAAAAAGTGCAAAAGAATGTGATGAATGCCACAGCCCAGTAGGATACTACTTAAAGTACTGAGGTCTTGGCTGTATCACAACAAGGCGGTTACCTTCCACTAACAGGTTGGAAAAAGAAAAGAATCAAATGACAGGATGACCTATCACATTGTGCTTTGGAACTGCCATTTCATGAAATAGCTCACTCTCTTTCATGACTAAGACACTAACGCCACCACACTGGTGCAATATCATTGTGCTTTGGAGCTGCCATTTCATGAGATAGCTCACTCTCTTTCACGAGTAAGACATTATTGCCACCACACTAGTACAATATCATAAGCTTGAAAACCCAGTAACTTGGATCAAGGTGATCACATCCCTAAATCAAACATGATAATCAGAGTCGTTGTAAGTCTCTCCACCTTCCAATATTTCAATGAATTAGTTCCTATTATGTAGTTACTTTTCAAGTTTTCATCAAGTTCCTAAGCCTTACCCTATCCATTGCACATACATCTCATACTCTTTCATAGAACTGCAGTATAGGTGTTGCAGGACTCCAGAGAATACACAAGTCAGTGTTACACTAATCAATCCTGACAACAATCTGCTACCAAAGAAACTACAATACCTCATTGAACATCAAACAAAGCTTAAATTCCAAAGTAGGGTCCACCCTAACACTAAAGAGGGATGAAACTATCACAACAAAGACATTCAAACAAATCCCCCACCCAACCTCTAAAACTGTCACACAAAGTATAAATTTTCCAACTATGAAATATGCATTTTACACCCCAATACTAATCTTCAAGGGCAAGGTGCAGACTACATATGGAATTCCATTTTGCTTACACAACTCCACTCCTATTCCACACCAGTTACTCCAAACCACACCGAATCGTGATTGGATTTCAATAGCAATTCAATTGAATTAATCCAAATCCATCATCCAGATTATCAAAACTACTAACCCGCATACATTTTACTTACACCAACCAAAACATAGTCATAGCACATATACGAATCCAAAAGTAAAGAACATCACCAACACCAAAATCAAACATATAAAGCACAACAAAAATAAACACACCAAATTGCTTCTTACCTCAGCTTGCCTACCAGCATGTCTCCTCACCCCAATAGCATCATACATAACAATGAGACTAAACCCCAAACAAACCGGAAACAACGAGTCGGCAACACCATGACAAAGCGCCACAGAGGTCGTCAAAGCAGTGCACAAAGCCGAATGAGACGAAGGCATGCCTCCAGAAGCACACAATATCCTCAAATCCCATTTCTTCTCCACAAAGAAATTCAACACCACTTTCATCGACTGCGCCACAAACCAAGCAAACATGCCCGAAACAAAGGTCGGGTTCGCAGCCAGTTGAGCCACAAAAGGACTAATCTTCACCTTGGCATTCGTTGTCACACTCATCAACGCTATCCCAATCCCACTGTTCTGTAAAAACCCAAAACCATGATGCTCAGAAACCCATTTCCCAGAAGAAGCTAAAACCCTGATGCTCTGTAGGACCGGGACCAAAACCCAGATAGGGTTTAACTTGCGGAAAGACAAGGGCTTTGACCATCTTGGGTTTCTGGGATTCGAGCTAGGCCGTTGAGAGAAACAAACAAAAGACTTCTTAAGCTTCTTGAGATGGGATGAAGTTGCTGTGAAGGGTTTTGGGTGGGGGTTTAAGGGGCTGGGAATGAAGGAGGTGAACGGGTGGTTGGTTATGATAGAGTCCATGAGAAGGTTTGAGCTTCAGTCAGCATTTCAGAGAGACGAAACAGATTGGTGGAGCTTTTCTCATTTGGAACGGAGAAGAGAAGAGTGTTATTTATACGGGGTGAGGATTTGTGGCGGAGAAGAAAGGCTTTGGGGTGACTTTAACGGATTTGACATGGAGCAACTGATAGAGCCAGGAATATGCTAGAGGCTCCGAGTACCTATTCTATGCTTTTTTGGATTGTTTAGGGGAGAATTGAGATGCGCATTTTCCCGCATTTCTCCGTACTGGTTAAGCCTATGCTTTTTATTTTTTTTCCTTTATCTACTTACTGATATTGACATTAGGGGAATTGAAGACACTATTTCGATCTCTGTAAAGACGTAACGTACTAGGATTCCAACATACTACTTGTGAGTGAGATTGAAAGTTTGTAACTTGGTCATTAAGACTCTCCATTTAAGCATAAGCTGTTTCGAGATTAGTATAACCATATTATGAAAGTAACGGTGTGAAAGTAAATCTTGTTAGATTTAACTTTATGTACACATGTATTTGAGCTCGCGAAAAGAAATTCAAGTTTTGATGTTTGAAATTTTCAGTTCAAGATGTTTTGATTAAAGTTTGCATATGTTTAAATTAATTTTATTTTTGTACATGTGTTTCACTATGTCATAACTCGACTTAAGTCACTTAACGTAATGAATGGATACTAACATGGGTGTTTATGTAATCAATCAATATATATATATATCACCATGTAAATTTAAAGATTGAAAACAAAATATTTCTACTAAACAAGAATTCTTTGCACAACTTAATTTACGTTCAAAATCGGTTGAGCTAGGGCTGCCACTTGGTTTGGTAAATACCAAACCGATCGAAAACCGACCGAAAATTTATGATTTGGTAAACCGAATTTTGGTAATCGAAATCAAAAAAACCGAAACCGAGAAATACCGAAAAAGTTGGTTTGGTTTTTGGTAAATACCGAATTTACCGAAATTCTAATTATTTAAAGACTTATATTTCTAAAAACACACAGACTAATAATCTTATCTCACGTTTTCAATTGTATATACCATTTAGTAAAAAAAAGACAATGAATAGAAAAATTCAACTATACTTGGTAGCATTCGGGTCTCAATTAAAGCGATCAACTTTAATTCAATGTTACTTGTTATATAAAAACGCACTTACCTACCCGTTTTAGTCGATCCATCACACACACACATAGACAAACCCACTTAGATGACATGTACCCGCCCATGTAAAAATTTAGGAATGTTTTTACCTCTCTTGATGATAGGGCTCTCCATAGGAAGCACAAGGGTAAATAGGGTTAGCCGTCTTGATCAAAACCAAAAAATTATCAAAAATACCTAATTTTTCTACCATAGTCGTATTTCACTATATTGATCACATCATAGTTCACAAGGTTTTTGAAAATTTTTCTTCCTCTTTGTAGTTGGTTCACAAAGATGTACATATGCATATAACTTACTAAATAAGTTATACCACATTACCAGACATGTTGTGGTTCCAATGATTACAATTCACAAAATTAAAATTCGACCGTCTGATGTGATCATTATAGTATAATACAATTATGATAGAAAATTCAATTGTACTCAATAATGCTCGGGTCTTGATCAAAGCGGTCAACCATAATTTAACGTCACTTATTACACGAAAAAGCTTTTACTGCCCTTATGTACGTGACTTATTTTGGTCGACTCTTCCACACACATACTTTCACATAGATGACACATAACTTGTTCATATATAAATTTGGAAACATTTACATCCTGACTATTTCGGTAGAAAATTAAACCATACTCGATAATGTGTACTGAAATGACTATCTTTTGTATATGTATTATCAGACTCTAGAAACTCAAGTGATATTTAAATTTTATAGTTTTGTATTGTTTTGTTATATTTTGAAAATATATTTGTTGTGAAGTTTGGTAATACCGAAAAACCGACATCCGAAGTTGGTAAGATTTATCTCATACCGAAGTTTTTGGTTTGGTAATTGAAAGTCATATTTCATTACCGAAAGCTTTGGTTTTGAAGTTGGTAATGCCCATTACCGATTCGAACCGACCGAGTGGCAGCCCTAGTTGAGCATGATTTTTATGGTCATCTATTGACCATGTGAACATACTTGTAGTTACAAATCATTACCTAGCCCAAATTTTGTGGTGGGGGGCGGTTAACCCGACCCGAAATATTAGCGCCAAAGTTCGGGTTGATCTATCCACACAGTTTACGAAGTTTTCAAAAGTTTTCGTACCAAACTGAAACTCCGTCGCTTCCTTCGCCAATTTTTCTGTTATCTCTCTCTCTCTCTCATACCTCCGAAACGATTCCAAACCGACTCGACTCGACTCGACTCGCCGATCCCACTCGTTCGTCCGATGGAGAATCTGATCTCACTCGTGAACAAAATCCAGAGAGCATGCACAGCCCTCGGCGATCACGGCGACGAGAGCACAATGCCGACTCTCTGGGACTCCCTCCCCGCCATCTCCGTCGTCGGCGGCCAGGTCTGATCTCCGATTCTCATTTTCCTCCTTCAATTTCGATCCTTCAATTTCCAAATCCCCGACTTCTTTTATTTGCTTTTGTAGAGCTCCGGTAAGTCGTCGGTGCTGGAAAGCATTGTCGGCAAAGATTTCCTACCTCGCGGCTCCGGTAATATTCTCATAGAAACGACGTCGCTTTCTGTTTTCTGGTTTCTGTTTTGGTTTTTCATTTCCAGCTATTGGATTGAGGCTTTTGAATTGCTGTGCAGGAATTGTGACGCGGCGTCCGCTTGTGTTGCAGCTGCATAAGATCGACGACGGGAGAGAATACGCAGAGTTTATGCACCTCCCGAGAAAGAGGTTCACTGATTTCGGTACATTTCTCATTTCTTTTTTGTTGCTATTGCAAATTGTTTCCGGATTGCAGTTTGGGATTATCTGTGGATGTTGATATCGTTTTCTTCTATGTAGCTGCTGTTAGGCAGGAGATATCTGATGAGACTGATAGAGAGACTGGCCGGACTAAGGCGATTTCGAGTGTGCCAATTCATCTCAGTATCTTCTCCCCTAATGGTGAGTTAGCATTGTTGCTCAAATTTTGCTACTTTCTATATGATTGTGCTGACTTGAATAACTTCAGAAATCAGGCATTGCAGGAAATTTGTAATTGGTAGCAATTGTTACGGGCGTAGATGCTTTGTTTCACAATTTTTTATGAAGAACTGAGTATATTGATAGCTATCATTGATGTTAGGAGTTAACACATCTCCAATTTTTCGGCCCAAATTGCATCTCGGACAAGGAGTCTAGTCTATTACAAAAAAAATTATATTAGGGGTTTAAGGTCCAAAGTTTGTTTTTACATAGACCTTGTTGTAGACTACGTGCTAGTTGTTTGTGGGAAAATTATATGAATATAATTCAGCTGTGATTCCTGTGAATGATTGATTCAAGATGCGCATATTATAGACCCTGCTATATGGATGGATAGTACTTTCTAGAGGTCTTAATATTTTAAACCATGGGCAATTTTAAGCTAAAAAAATTTGAGATGGCTTTTGACATCGTATGGTAACTGTCTGGATTTCATTATATTTTCCAGAATGCTGTTATTTTATCTGCTTTTATTCATTCTTATGATATGCTTGCACTTGGCAGTTGTGAACTTGACACTAGTAGATCTTCCTGGACTCACAAAGGTAGCTATTGGTGAGTTACATTCCTCGAGATTTTTGCGTGCACTATTATTGTTAAGCTCTCTTGGAAACTTACAGGAATTAACCTGACATTGTGTATAATTGGTGGTCTTGTAGATGGTCAGCCAGAGAGTATAGTGCAGGACATTGAGAACATGGTTAGGGCCTTCATCGAGAAGGTAATCCAAGCAAATGGTTGAGAATATTTACTAGAAACTAGGTATTGAGATTTCATAATAATGAATGGTGTTGATTGCATTCCTCTATTTAATTTTGTGCTAGAGTTTCATATATATGATAAAAATGCTAATGGGAAAGATGGAGATAGAAAGAGTTGGAGCGAAAGTTGATATGAGCAAAATAGAAATTCTATGTGTTAATGCACCTGACAGTTGATAGATGTTTTTACAGCTAGTACAGTACAATGTAATATAAGCACGTGTCTGGCTTGTTACTTATCTTCAAGTAATTCTTTGTTTCTTACCATATGGGTTCTCTTGCAGCCCAACTGTATCATTCTGGCTATTTCCCCTGCCAACCAAGATCTTGCTACGTCTGATGCAATTAAGATCTCTCGTGAAGTAGATCCCAAAGGTAAGCTTATGAACAATGTTCTTATGATATCCTAGATTTTAACCTTGGTGAAAAGAAAAGTCAAAGAGTAAGTTCCGATTTAAGTTTGTGAACATAATGAGAATTTGGACAGCAAAGCAGGGAATTGTGTGTGCTACGGTTTCATTTTATCATTTTTATGTCACATGAACAAAAGGACTTGCACGCTTTTGTTCAAATGATAGTGTGCATGTTATTTTAGAGTTGCAAATTGCTCTTATTAAGATTAGCCTTCCTTTTATGCACACTGACTTTTAGTTGTTTGTATTCAAAATGATCAGGGGAGAGGACATTTGGAGTTCTCACAAAGATTGATCTCATGGACAAGGGTACAAATGCAGTTGATGTAAGTTAGCTTTATTTTTATTTATACTTCCAGAAAGACTTGCCACTTTGAACTGGTTTGGGGGGGGGGGGGGGGGGGGGGGTTGGGAAGGAAAAACTCTGGTTGCGTTTGAGAATGTTCTGCAGGTATTCTGTTATGGGACGTCAGTTACATTATATGTAATATGAATGATGCCTTTTGTTTTCTCTGTTTTTGAAATTTTTAATTCTCTGTTTGGTTTCAACACTGCTAGACTTGTTAATTAGGTCAAAGTTAATGGTAGCTTTACACCCTTCACCTTTGGTGTTAGGGACTGTTAGGGTTATGTTATTGCATTCAATGGATCTTATAACACAGTTAAGTTCACTTGGATGAACTTGAAATCCAATTTAAATTTTCATTGCCATCTGTGAGCTGATTTTAGAATATCAGTGCAGTCAGATACATAATCGTTTTGGCTTTCATTAGCTGTATTTTACTCACTATTCTCCTTATAGTATCATTTCAGCTGCCTTCTTTGGAGTTTCTCATTTTCCATCGATCTCTTTGCTTCACATTTTAGATTTTGGAAGGAAGATCATATAAACTACAGTTCCCTTGGATTGGTGTTGTCAATCGCTCCCAAGCTGATATAAACAAGAGTGTTGATATGATTGCTGCTAGGCGCAGGGAGCGTGAATATTTTGCTAATAGCCTTGAGTACAAGCATCTCGCGAGCAAGATGGGATCTGAGCATTTAGGAAGGGTGCTGTCAAAGGTATGTAGGTCTGTTCTCCTTAGTGCATTACTTCTGTTCCACTATTTACTAAAGTTTCATGCTCAATCTTTATGAATATAACTTCAGTGAAGAATCACTGAAAGAGTGTGTGCTTTCTTTATATTAGGTTGGCAACAGTCCTGACTTTTCTTTTTGCTTCAGTAAAAGATTCTTACGTGCAAGTCTAAAATATGATCAAATTTTCAGCATTTGGAACGTGTCATTAAGTCCCGCATTCCAGGTCTTCAGTCTCTTATAAGCAAAACTATAAGTGAGCTAGAGGCAGAACAAAGCCGACTTGGGAAGTCCATTGCTGCTGATACTGGTGTAAGTTACAGAGGCATATAACACTTTTCATCTCATCTTTTTGTTTCTCCCCGCCAATTGATGTATCCATAAATCAGAGAATCGTCGCTGTTTGATGTTTCCGTTATATTGTTTGTTCATTCTTTCACATGCAGGGAAAATTGTATGTATAATGGAAATCTCTCGTACTTTCGATCAGATATTCAAAGAACATCTTGATGGCGTGTATGTATTCATCTATTGTTGCCTCATGTGAAATTGATTGAAATTATGTTCCCATCTCATGTTGATTTCAGAATCTAACACTGGGGTTGACGATAAATTTATGTTTCTAGGCGCTCTGGTGGTGATAAAGTTTACAGTGTGTTTGACAATCAATTTCCAGCTGCTTTGAAGAGATTGCAGTTTGACAAGTATTTTACAATGGAAAACATTCGAAAGCTAATTACTGAGGCAGATGGATATCAACCTCATTTGATTGCTCCTGAACAAGGATACCGTCGTCTCATTGAATCTTCACTAATATCCATCAAAGGTCCTGCAGAGGATGCTGTTGATGCTGTATGCTTCATAGATTTTACCTGTGATCTCCCTAGACATTTGAACTGGGGGAATGATTTTCCCATATCAAAAATCATTTTAATACTGTGATTTTTTGTTTTCATGTGCAAAACTAATTTCAGCCTGTGGCAACCGTGAATTGTTTTTCTGAAAAGGATATGAGTATCGACTTTTGTGTTTGTATTCTGCAAGAAAATTTTCTTTTCTTTCCAAAGCTTCCACTGTTGTTACTGCTGCTAGTGGGATAACATCATAAAATGCACTATGTATCTGTTTTAAATCATTTTGCTTGATATTCTTTCCTCTTGATTTCAGGTTCATGCCATATTGAAGGAGCTGGCTCAGATGTCTATCAGTGAGACCTCGGTATCTTCCTGAACATACTAAATTATATCTTAAATTTGTTTTCTATCTGGATGAAATATCCTAAATTTGTTTAATTTCTTAAGTATAATGGGATATCTTTCCTGTGGCATGTAGGAATTAAAACAGTATCCCACTTTAAGAGTGGAAGTTGGGAATGCAGCATTTGAATCACTGGATAGGATGAAAGAAGAGAGCAAGAGAGCAACTATGCAGCTAGTCGATATGGAGTGTGGTTACCTGACTGTCGAATTTTTCCGCAAGCTTCCTCAGGATATTGAAAAGGGGGGAAACCCGACACACTCACTTTTCGACAGATATAATGACTCGTATCTTCGGCGGGTTGGTAAGTAGCTATAACTTGAAGTACATGTTAAACCACCTCAGTCATCTCCTTTATCTCATCACTTTAACAACTTGTTTATACTTGATTTAAATTCTACTTATATTAGAACCACCACTTAAAGCGAGACAATTTGAAAATGAAATATGGTAGTTAATTGCTGGCTCAATCTACTTCACTTCACCTGCTAATTAATTTGAGTACAAATGGTATGTGTGATAATTTAAGTCAGCGATCTAATTCACTGTTTCTTGTCTTTGTCTCTTGAAACAAACAGGAATCAATGTGTTAAACTATGTGAACATGGTGTGCTCAGGTTTAAGGACTGTTATTCCAAAGTCCATTGTCTACTGTCAAGTACGAGAGGCCAAACGCAGCTTACTGGATCACTTTTTTGCAGAACTCGGTTCTAAGGAGGTGAGTTGAATACACAGAGGAAGAGGAACGTAGCTGCTGAGTTGAACTTTGCTAAGTTGTTTATTGACATATACCTTTATAATTTTTTGGCAGAAAGGTCAATTGTCTAGGATGTTGGATGAGGATCCAGCAGTCATGCAGCGTCGTACAAGCATTGCGAGGAGGCTAGAGTTGTACAGAAGTGCTCAGGCAGAGATTGATGCAGTTGCTTGGTCCAAGTAGTAAGTTGGGGTGGCAATTAACTGGTTTTTCTCAATTCCTTAGGACGATGAGAGATATAATTTAGTAATAGGATAGCAGTGACACTCTTTTAAGTCTTGATTACCAACTCTTCCTGCATACCATCACGAAAGAGTGAGGTTAGTGGGTTGGCAGTTTTGTCAACTCATCATGAACTAGCGAACTATTGTATCATCGTTCAAGATTATCATCTCAATAATCAATATGTTTGGATCTTCTATTTGGTTTTATTTCCATTTCCAGATTCTTCCTTAGGAAACCCCCCATATTATTGGGTAGTTTAGTCTAGTTGTGGGGTGGAATCCAATCATGTCCGAGTCTTTCAATTTTGAAATGAAAATTGAAGACATCAAGATGCTGAAACATTTGAAATTAATTCAGAACTTCTAGCCAAGAGTCTTTAATGGAATGAAATTAGCCCGAGTTCAATCTTGATTTCGTCTCGCATCAGAATGCAAGATTGGCATAATTGTTAGTTGAAGTTGCCTCTGATTAGAGTGTACATAACAATAAGCTTCTAGAAAATGATGGATCTCATTACCTTTTCAAACAGTTCAGCAGTCCAGGAAGCAGTAAAAGATTGGATAATCCATTCTTATGAAATGCAATTTGATATATACTTTTGTTCATGTGTGATTAATTATAAATTGAAGACTAGCAATCTCGAAAGATAGAAAGATCATAAGCTTTGGTGAAAAAGGAGGCAACAATTCTTGTTTTAGCTTCATTCACAACAGTGAAAGAAAAACACACCAAGTAAAGTTACGTTTTCTAACAGTCATGAGAGACCAGTGGCGTAGCTAGGGGGACAAGAGAAGTCAGCTGACGCTCTTCAGATATTAGATTAGATCAGTGTTATATGATTGGTCAGTTTTTTTATGGATATATAATGCTGGCACTAAATTTGATTCTTTTAAAATCTACCCAATAGGAGAGCGAGTTTGATAAAAAAATATTAATTACAGCAATTAATAGTGTTCAAATCCTATCACGTGTGTTTGTCGAGAAAAAAAAAACTCCTATCAAGTATGGGTCTCTTTATTTTTTACTAAAGATTCATAATCCTAATAAATGATTGATTGCTTCTCATTTTAATATAGCAATTAAAACATATTCCTAGTTTAACTTCTTTTTTGTCTTTTGAATTAATATGTTTTTCTAATCAATAAATTATTATGATTGATTTCTCGTGTACCTCTATAAACAGTTTTAATCTCTTTTTTGCATATTCCTTTTTGTTGTTCTTTAGTAATTTTTTTCATGTCATCGATAACCTTCATAATTAAAAATTTACAACTATAGATGCTTTAGAAGATTCTATTTGCAATTATTGTGATTGAGATTTGTTATTTTGTTTTCGAAATATTCTAATGATTTATAAATTTTTATATTATTCATAAAAATTATATTTTTATTTTATGTGGCATTATTGTTTAAATTTTTGACATTTCTACTTGTGGTTTCTCGCTACGTCACTAGGAGAGACTACAAGTTAATTAAGCATGGTTATGGTTTCCATCCAATGTCCTAACTGTCGCAGAGATCACCATTGAGAACCTAATAACAATCGATTAGTGCAATCGCAAACACAAATTTACACATGCTACAAATGGTATCTATTTTAGGGAAGTGAAATCTACACACCCTAAATTATAATCGACACACCCACTTTCTTTTTTCAGTAATTTAAATTTTGCCTTTAATGACTTAAATTTTGTCTTTATATGATAATGATTACTAAAAATAGAAAGTATGTATATGGATTACAATTTGGGATGTGTGGATTTCACATCCCCTATTTTATTTTTTCTTTCACTAAAATATAGGAACTACAAATGGTATCTGTTAGGGTGTACGTACAAAATTGAGATTAAGATCAAACTTTTTTCAATTGGAATAAAAGTATCTATTTACTACAAAGTTGTGTGACTTGGGTAATCATTGTGACTTTTAATTGCTGGTAGTTATTATATAAGGGAAATTGCTTCTTCTAGGCATGAACTCACCAAAAACTAAATGCAAGGCGACTTTGACCTATGTTGCTTGAAGAGTAAGTCAAATAAAGACTTTTCAGTCGATGATGTGAGTGTATCTAGAGTTTACAATGTCAAATACATAAGATAAGAAATCTCAATAGAGAGTCCGTTAATACGTAGATTTATGTCCTAAATACAACTAAAACATTAGTTATTTTATGTCCAAACTTTCTATTGCATCGGCTATAAAATTCGTTCTTTGTGTAGTGACTTGTGAGGACCAGTCACAGTTACCACTCACCAACTTTGCCTTTGGATTATCTCTGTCACCTCTTTGTTCAATGTCATGCCCCTTTTCTAGTTTTATATTTCATCCTTCTCCCGGCACTCATGTTTCTCTTCGTCGCTAAATACATGATGGAGTAAGTTGTGACAGTCGCGACAAAAATTAAGGAAGATGATGGTAGTTCTTCATTCATATATGAGTTTGTAGAATTACCGAGTACCTATTGGAGAAAGCTAGTTTTGAAATGTCGCTAAGCTGGATTCAGATGTGTCAGATGGTGGGTTTGGAAAAGGGGGGGGGGGGAGACGCTAGCTTTGAAAAAAGAGATCATGAGTTTTAACACTAATCTCGTCAACATTTTCAAGGCGCACACAGAGGCTGGCGCGGCGGATGCGAAGGTTTCGGAAGAGGACACGGAGGTCGACGCCCTAAAGTCACAGCCATCAATTTGGTTAAACCTTTCGTGTAAGAATTTCTTGTTGATCAAATGAGAACTTCTATTTGAGTTTGAGTTTGTTCTAATTGATTTTGTCTAATTTTATGGGAAGTGAAATTGAGTTTGATTGTGTATAATTTCATGGGACTTGAAGTTGCCAGTTACTAGGTATGCTATAGATGTTGGGCTGGTGGAGTTTTCGCCGGTGAGGGAGGTGTCCTCTTTTGTGCTAGGTTCAAAGTCTTTCTTACCTCTCCCCCTATATGATTTTCTATGATGGTACTTAATAAGTTGCATTCATGTCTTTCGAAAAAAGAAAAAGGGAAAAGAAAAAAAAAGTTGATAATTTTTGTTAAGCATTTGATAACTTCACTGGCGCAATTGTGGCACAAGATTTTCCCAGCATTACAACAATTTCAAGTGTCATGTTTAACAAAACAGAAGAAAAACATGCGCGCTCATTTACCCACTCTAAAAGTTCTGACTTCGGAGTACTAATATAGTTATCGGGAAGTTTTATTTGACATCTACTGAATTGGTTGTACGAATTCTCTAATCGGCTTTCATTTTTGTGTGGTAAAAAAATATTAATCAAGAATATTATGCGCGAAGTATACATGTTTTTCCCTTAGCAAGTGAACTAACACCACGGATTCAATTGGCAACAAGGACTTTCCTCTCAATCCCCTCGGGTTTGAGCTAGTACGTAGCGTAACTAGAATTTACACTTAAAAATGTCAAGTTTTATTAACTAAAAAGTTAAATTCATATTTAGTTACTTTTTAGTAATAACATAATTTTGTTAAAAAAACACAAACAAATTATGCAAACTTAATTTTTGTTCTATATCGATTCTTAAAAAGTGGGATTATTTTCACCCTACAAAATACTATGTTCACCCTACAAGTGCGTGATTCATTAAAAAACTAAAATGTTTTGATATAAAATTACAATAAAAGACAGATATCTTATAAAAATTACATTGTGTTTTCTTAATTACTACACCCTATAAAACATGTAAAACTTTATTCTGAGTTGTTTAATTCATCTTAAAACCCTAATTCTGATGTCATGCAATAGACATCAATGGAGTCGTCTGAGTCGAGAAGTACCTATATATTTTGTTCTCCATTAGAGTCTATGTTGTTCTCCTAGCTTTCTTTTCTACAGGGTCCATACTGATGGTGTTTTTGTTCCAATCAACATTTAGAGACACAAATCATACAATATCGCTATTACTCTAACTTAAAAGGGTTTGGAAGGTCACATTTCCTTGTCCAATGTATTTACTCTTAAAATTTTTCTTCCCCTTGTTGGACCTAATTAAGCTGTTAAAGTACAAGATTTCATTATGGTATCTTGTAATACACAACAAGTCAACTTCATAGCTTCATCACTCATCCATCTATATATCATTACATAGCCCTCAAATTATTCTTTCTTCTTTTAGTTGTTGTACATGAATTTCCAAATACTGAAACTTTATCAGGTTTTCCAACAAGGTGATACCTCTATTAATAATATGACAGAGTTCATACATTGTTGGGGCTTCTTTCTTCTTCTTTTTTCTAAGAATTGGCGGGAAATTATTATCAATCAGCAACCACTAGGCAAAAACCCCACCACCACCCACCAACCATAACCCAATATTACTTCACGCCCAAGAGACTAAAACCTCTCAACCTCCTGAATATGCTTCTCTTTCACAAATCACAACTACCCACTTCGTTCATGATTCAGTGCCACCTCTTGTTCTGAGCCTAAGATCTCACTTCGACATTTCGAGTTTCTGAAATGGCGAATCCAGGGACGTGGAGTATGGTTTTGAGGTTATGTGCTCTAATCCTTTTCTTGGAGGCCAAGGTTTTTGTTTTGGGTGGTGATGATAGTAATGTTCAGGGTGGTAATAGTATAGATGGATCTGGTGGAGTATCAGAGCTTTGTGTTAATGATCTTGCTAGTTTCATGCCACCACCATATGGTAATTCATCTGATATAGTCTGCAAGCCTATTTGGAACACTTTTGTTTTGAGGGTATGTCATTTTGAATTCTACAAACTTCACCTCTTTTTTTCTTGTTATGTTTGATTAATCTATGAGTTGATCATTCTTTTTGTTGCAGTACACCAAAACTGATGATCATGTGATGAACATTATATTATCTGCTGTATACACCACTGGGTGGGTAGGAATGGGATTTTCCAGAGATGGATTGATGGTTGGTTCAAGTGCCATAGTGGGATGGGTTAATAGAAAAGGTCAAGCAAGAATTAAGCAGTACTATTTGCAAGGTTCAAAGTCTTCACAAGTCATACCAGACAAAGGTGAATTGCCACTTACTGGTATTCCTGCTACTGTTGTGCTTCATGGCCCTAGGATTTACTTGGCATTCCAGTTGAAATTCCAAACTCAGCTTGCTCGGCAACCACTTATCTTGGCCGTTGGAAGCGGTTACCCCAAGCACAACAACCACTTACCAGTACACACTGATAAAACCACCATCAAGTTTGACTTCTCTGCAGGTTTTGTTCATCTCCTTGTAGGCTATCCTGCTCTCTTCACACTCATCTTAATTTGTTCACTTCCAATTTCCTGGCATTATATATGATAATTCTAAATCTGCATTCCCCATTGTGTGGTCACACATGTGAGATATCCACATGTGAGATATCAGAGATCAGACACATGCAACCATTACTAATTAGCTTTATTTCTCTCTATTAGACTAGACACATGCAAATGCATTCTTTTTAGCAGTACAATGTTGGACATACATTGTTGGTTTGTTCACTGAGCGTAGACGTTTTACAGGTTCTGCATCTGAGGCACCTATAGATTTTAAGCAGATGAAGAAGAACCATGGAATATTAGCTATATTTGGATGGGGTCTAATCCTTCCTTTGGGGGCAATTGTCCCAAGATACTTCAAGCACAAGGACCCTTTGTGGTACTATCTTCATTCGATTATTCAATTTGTGGGATTTGTCATTGGACTTGCAGCAGTGGTACTTGGACAACAACTCTATGCTAAAATAGATGCCAACTTTCAAACACATAGAGGAATTGGAATCTTTGTTCTTGTGCTTAGTATCCTTCAGGTTTGTTCCTCACAATTGTATCCACTTGTTGTACAGTTGTTACTGTTTTTCACTGACCATAAGTTGATCACTTTTGAGTTTTTGACCTTGGGATTTCTAGATATTGGCATTTTTTCTAAGACCAAGCAAGGATGGCAAGTTTAGGAAGTACTGGAATTGGTACCACCACTGGTTTGGAAGGCTTGCAGTCTTCTTCGCAGCTGTGAACATAGTACTCGGGATCAAAATTGGAGCTCCAGGAATTGAATGGAAGATTAGCTATGGATTTTTTCTTAGCATAATTCTTCTCGCTGTGATTGTTTTAGAAGCTTTGGCAAGAATGAGGAGGACAGAAACTAAGGATACCATGCCTCCAAACTTCCAAATGAATCCGGTTCCATAGGCGACATTCATACTCCTCGAAAAGGTCTCTGTTTGTTCTTTCTCTTGAAGTGTAGAGTTCAGTTCCTTTATGGTGCAAAGGAGGATGAGAAATGATTCCAGGCTCGGCATCTTAGAAAAATTACACTGTGAAAGAGGCCATTCAAAGAGTTGTTTTTCAATCTTTTTTTGTTTTTTTCTTTGGGTGAACTAACTCTATGGATACTTGGTAGTTGACTGCATAGTTGTATGTTGTGTTCCTAAAGCTAACATGTGTTTTTAGATGTCATGAATGGATGCATGGATTGAGCATTTGAGCTTCTTTAATCATTTTGGCTGTTCCATGTTTCCATAGGCAGAGATTTATTTTGTTAATTTGATACGAACCAAAAGTTCGATGAGGCTAGCCATGCCGGAGCAAAGCTGGCCGGCTGAATTAAGATGGCTAGGATAAAAGGCTAGGGATTTCATGGAGGTACTAACACCAAGGTAATGAAACAAGGAAGCAACAACACTTGACAGGAGATTGCGATTCCGAAAGCAGCTCTCATAAGGAGATTGGCATATCATGACCACACTGTCAACATTAAAGTTAATTACAGTTCAAAATATGAAAGGAAATGGATTCAAAGGGAGCAGAGAACACCGAGTGTCTTGAACTATTTTTTGATTCTAAAATGAACGTAAAACAAACGGTTAATGCACTCGATAAAGATCAAAGAATCTCCTTCCACTTGGATTTTACAGAGTTTCAAAGAACAGCAAAAGATTTCATCTGTTAGGAACAAGGCAAAGGCTTAAGCTGAATTTCAGACAGGCAAAGGTTTTACAAGAATCGAAACATAATTGCAAGTGCAACACAACAATGACTCACTGAAACTGTGTTAATACTCGTCTAAAATGAGATAAGGAATGTCAACAAAGAATAAAGTCATGTACAATTGATCCAAATTAAAAATCAAAATCCCATTTATTGTAACCAAAATAAAAATCAGTTTTGAATGCGCTGTGGTTCCAACATCCAGAATAACAAAATTTCTTACTATGTGATGAATTAAAATTTTCACCCCATAAGCTCTTCCCACTGAACTTCCAACAAAATTAAGCTTCCTACTGTAACCTGCACAGACGAAGTATACATACATTTGATCAGGAAATGTTAGTAAGATACCACATACATTTTTCCATTAACAATAAGATGAGAATAAATTGCTACAGCAAGGCTTAGGCAGAGCACTGACCTGAACTCTTTTACGCCAACCATGTATAAGTAGAATATCCACAAGGTTGTGAATGTAAGAGCCAAGGGATCAAGTAAATCCTGTCCCTTATGCATATAATCAAAAAGAAGATTTGGGTCCCACTTTTTTCTCTAAAGTCCTGCCACACCGGATAGTTAACAAAAACAAGGGTTTATGTAGCAGTAGCTGTGCAGTTTTCACTCGATGGAAAGCTGATGGGTTTCGAAGCATCATTCCCCCGGACCACCCTGTTAGATATGACTTTGAAGGACTGTGAGCCATATGGTCGACTGAGCAAACTTACTGGCATTCTCAGAGTCTGCTTGCGGTTTCTTCTGCCCCTTATCAAAATGCTGAAGGTTTTCTCTCCATCGCTAGTCCTTTCAGCACAACTTCCAACTTTTCCATTGGGGCTGTCACATGGTTCTTTTTGAGCATTTTCATCGCCACAAAGATCTGGACCAACTTCCTTGACAATTTCAATTGAATTACGTGTTGCCTCTGATGTTAGAATACCTGCTTCATTCTTACTTTCCCCCACATTATCGATGTCCACTGGCAGAACTGGAGCAGAATCATCGTTCTGAATTCTTGACTCCAGAGGAGGGGGATCAGAAATAGGCTCAACAACAGGTGTTGGGGCAGAGAATTCCATTGGATGGCAACCATGCCAAACTGTTGTAGGTACAAACTCGGACACATCGTTCACGTTGCACTGCCATGTGAAATGGTTCGGATGAAACGCACTAGTCACAGGATAGGTACTGGTTCGTACCACTTGGGGTTGATTGTAAGGAGGGAACATAAATGGCAATGGCTGTATGATGTTCGGGGTAGCAGGGCGAGAAGGGTATGGATGATGAGGAGAGGAGCACATGGCATTACCCGTGGGCAAGACAGCAGCAGCTCCTGGGTGAATATTCAGGTTTACTGGCCAAGGTGCAATAGTCGGGATAGATCCCGGACCAGAAGGTATAGCAATGTTCATGGGAACCGGAGCAGCACGAATGGATGGTGAGGGATTGAATGGAGCTGCCGAAGCAGATAATTTTTTATTTGGCAATCCCCGAGTATCAACTGATGTTGCGAGCGAGGATACCTCCAAATCATCTACTCCTTGCAAAGTGGAGTTGGAATCATGCAGTTCAGAATTGCCAGATGGATTGTTCTCAGAGAGTTCGTCCTTCACAGAATCAATGGATTTTGGCAGTCCATCTACTAATGCTTTATCCACGGCTGCTTCTTGAAACTTAATAGAACTGGACTCAAGTTCATCCACGGTCCCAAATATCAATGGAGTGTTATCTTCCTTCGTTTCAGGTGAACTAATATCTTCTTTCTTCTCAACAGGTCCAGTTTGCTCTCGTAAGGCATCAAATACAGGATCCTTCTTTTCTTCGAGTGTAGTTTTGACAACCAGATTGCTTTGGGAATCTCCTTTGATTTCAATTATTTCCTCTTCTTGTGTTTGGATACCATGCTCATGGTTATCTGGAATGTCATTCTGTGGGAAAACAGTTTGCATTTTAGCAATACTACCTGGTGGAGCCAATGCTACTTCCTTGTATGAAGGAAATTTTCCAAGATTGACTATAGAACTTTTTACTGCACCACCATGCGGTGAAACAATTGGACTTTCTGATTTGGAACTCAAACTTTCTGCTGCAGTGACCTTAGTAGACGAAGGCACAGACTTGACTCTGTATGCTACTGCTTTTACAATTCTCCGTCCAAATTTAGTACCTTGGGAGGGATTTGCAATCTGATTTTCTGTATAACTTGCATGAGATGTTGGCCTTTTCTTGAGAAGGTAATACCTACTGTTTTGGTTAGTTTTCTTCTCTGAAGGGTAATCCGTGTCAGTATCTACATATTTCTTCTGGTAACTATAGACCTTCCCAATAGCTGCCCGCCGCTGTTTTACACGCCGCCCATATGAACCCGCTGATCTAGGCCTTTGAACTGGTTGCCAGTCATCTTCCCCTTCAACATGTATTTCGGATGAGCTCATATTTGAACTTTCCTCAGGAATCTCTTCCACAACATGCTGGGGTTCAACTGAAGCAGAGATGTTTTCTTGGATGGGATCTGTTCTTTCTATTGGTTCAAGTGTATGTGTTTCTTTGTCTGAAACATCTTTTGTGGTTTCTTTTGAAGAGTCTTCAGAACTTGCTGAGGAGATAGTTTGATAGGATTTTTCCTTCAACTGCACAGTAAATTAAAAATATCTTAATAAGGTAGATTATAAGAAATAATATTTGCAATACAGGATGAGGTATTTCCCAATTCCATAATAGTCTCAAGGCCTAAATAGAAGGTTCCATAATGTCCACAACTGAACTAAATACTTTCTTCCTTCCCTCATCTGATACGCTAATTATAGCTTGTCATCAATCCATTTCAAGATATACTTCTATCAGTTTCATAGTAACCAGTATGTCATAGTGTCTAGACTCTAGACCAAGTGCAGATTTCATCTTCTATTGACCATGTTGGTAACAAGAAACTGATTGTAGTGTATCCCAGACTCCATTTGCATTAAGGATGTATGTAAAATTGGCAAACAAAACCAAACATGAAACTGGTCAGGGCTCCAGCATACCTTTGAAATGTATGTTTTCCTCTTCATTGCCGCATCTCTCCCTTTAGCATCATGAGTGGGGTTGATGTAGTCAAGCAAATCTGATACACTGCCAATTTGTGAAGACACAAAATAATTAAGACATGTATTCGTGAAAGAAATTAAAAGAATTCAGTTCAATATATGTATTTGATTAGATAAGATTCCATTTTAGTGGTCAATTATTAGATTCAATCCATGTATTTGTCTCATCAATTAACAATTTAGGTGGATGGATTGCTGATGCAATGTGTGGAAAAGTAGAAAGTAGATTTTATGAACTTGAGTGATTTCTTGAAGTTCTATTATAGCAGTTCTCGCTAACAAACCTTAAGTGGCCTTTGCTGGCTATAGATGCGTCTGGTTTTCGAGTCCCATTTCTTGCAGCTTCCTGCTGTTCAAAAGCCTTGGACTCAAAATACTCAAGCCAGGCAGCAGCATCCTGCAAGATATACTCAAAACTTTTAGTGTGTAATTACAAAAACAAGAAAAGACACTATAGTTGGGATGCCAATCAACCATTGGAGAAGATGATACTTGAACAAAAATAAATAAAAAGACAATGATTAGATGAGAGAGATACTTGTGTACGTAGATCATCTGGTCCAAGCTTTGCTCTCAGAATTTGCAATGTTGTCTGCTCATGCTGAACACTTAAAGGGTATGCTTCCATCAATGACAGTGCAATTGCAATAGCGTGGTAGCTAGCCGCTGTCTGGAGAGATTTAACTTTCAGATGGTTTATTGTCAAATAAATGGGTAAATATAAATAAAAAATATTGTCTTACATCTATAGAAAAATGGCACAATGTTTCACAAGTGTTTACTTATTACACCTTAAATCCCTCATTCTTTTCTCTAGTAACTTCTTAGTGATCCAGAATCTGACCTATAATATTCTGCTAGTTAAAAGAGTCATCCAACTGAACATGGTTATAATTAGAAGTAATGACTTTACTACCACCCAAGTGGTTTACTTTTTACACCTTAAATCCATCATTCTTTAACTGCCTAATGATCCAGAATCTGACCTCTAATATTCCGCTAGTTAAAAGAGTTATCCAACTGAACATGGTTATAGTTAGAAGTAATGACTTTGCTACCACCTAAGAAAAAACTCCTAACAATCAAGTTGTTTACAATTATTATAACCGGCATGAAAATGCAATGAGGAATAAAGGAAAAGAAAAACCAAAGTCAAAGTTTTTATATACGATTGAAATGTTCATTTGAAACAACTTTCTAACCCATCTAAAACAAAATATTTCCATAATTTATATTCCCATCCACAAAGCAAAACCATGAAGAGTCCAGGTTATCACAACTACATACAACTAGTGTTATTCAGAAGTCACATCTGGGTATCGAATAGAAGCTTTAAGAACATACCACTAATCATCTGAATAAACAAATTATAGCTTAAGCTTAAAGCATATATAAAATAAATATCTAAAAGAAAAAGAAAAAAAAACATAAACAAACAAAAGGAAACCTGAATATGGTCTGGGCCAAGTAACTTCTGATTACACTTCAAAGCCTTGTGTAGATATCTGAGGGCAACATGTACATTTCCCAAGCCTTCTTCCATCATAGCCACATTGATGTATGTTGCGGCAGTGTTTGGATGAGATGGTCCACATGTGAGATGCAAGAGATATAGAGCACGTTTTACATATCTGAATCAGAGAAGAGGAACATTGTAAGCCTTTACTCATGGGGAAAAGTACATCAAAAACACTTAAATATTAGTGAATAAACATGCTACGCACTATGCAGATATGAGTTATGACTATTGTTTCTCTCCCTGTTATGTTTTTCTTTGTAACCTTAATAAACTTTCGCAAAGTAAGACAAATCCGGTTAATACTCAAAACTCAGCCGAACAGTTCCATATGTTGAAGGAATTGTAATTTCAAAGTCTAGTCAGATAGCCATGAACGAATTTAGAGTCCAACCAATATGCCACACAACAACAATCGGTTTAGACTTGCTGAAAGCAACCTTCAGCAACCAAAAAAAAAAAATTCTACCATGTTAGGTTTGAGACATTCTATATGAAGAGAAAACTTTAAACAAATAAAAACCATACTTGAGAGCTAACTCTGTATGTTGAAGTCTGTAATAAAACACAGCAAGGTCACCATAACTCTTCATGGTGTCTGGATGGTCAAGCCCTAATTCTCTCTCATTGATATCCAGAGCTTTTTGCTGATAAATTGTAGCCTGTGATTTTATAACAAATAGTGGGTCATCTAAGACATTAGTAAGAGAAAACGAAACATGATGTTATTTCATATTACAAGCACAAGCAATTCCTATCAGCCTTTACATTAAAACTATGAAAGTATATCATACAAATCCAATCCCCCTAAAGAGTGTTGGTTAAGGAACATAGATTGATCCAAAAAGGTAACAATTTTGGTGTCAGACATGTTCCAGAAATACCAAAACAAAAGGGGTAGCAACAGACCTGATTAAAATCTCCAGTGTGATACAAAACTACAGCAAGGAGGCTGTAAGCTCCTGCTGTCATTCGATGGTATGGACCACAAACTGCTACCAGCTTTGCAAGAGCCTGCAAATGCCAAAAAGAATATAGAGAGTATAGTCTGTCACCGACTAGAATATTAATAAATAAATCATGTAGGAACTGTTTAAGCACAACATACCTTAGTGCCATATGCAACTGCATCTTCAAGTTTTCCTTTATCTAAGGCTGTTTTTGATGACTCCAGTAGTTGCCTACCATCTGCTGAAGAGCATGCAGCTTGCTGTAAAGATACAGAAGACACGTTAAAATATAAAAGATGTACGCACTCAAAACTGAAACTAAAATAGAAAAGAAAACTATGCAGTTAATATTTGATGTCCAGTCATCACCTTATGTACTGGAACTAAGCTGACAATATCAGAACTTCGAAATGGATTTGGAGACTCCATATCAAAATCACGTGGAACCATCTCAATTCCCACCTAAAATCAGGAAAGAGAGAAGAAAAAGAAAATGTCAGTTTTCTTATTTTAGTAACATATGCAAACATCTTGTTCTTGATTATACAATAATGATATATTTGTATACAAGTATCCCGAAATTGAATGTGACATAAAGAATAGGAATCCCAAAGAATATTTGTATAACTTAAGCCTCATATACAATATTTTAGAAATCACTGCATTAAAAGAGAAGGTAAGCCAAGAAGGAGAATGCCTAATGCAAATATGTGATAAGTGTGAGACTTAAAAAGTTACAGAGTGAAGACATTTTTAATGTATGCAGGCCATCTAGATTCTATTATCCATTGACTATTGCTATATACCTTATGACACAGTCCACGTAGAATCGCAAATCGCCTCACATCATTGTAGTTGAAGCTGCTAACATCCCATCCATATCTCTTCCGCAAGAATACATCCAGCCATCTCCACACAAGGGAATGTACGTTGCAAGACTTATTGAATTCTTCATTCTCTGGAGCCCCCAACATAAGATTCAATGCAGCAGCAATTGAGACAGCCAATTTCTCAGTGTTATTAACAGCAGCAATCACTGCCTGAAGTATATGCTTAAAAGCTCGGACTATCATCTCATGAATGCAAAGGGACTGCACATGCGATAGCTTCTCTGACAGCTTGACCTATAAAGACGATAAAATGCAATTGTCATTCATTATCAAAACCACTAAGCAGCATTCCACATATCATCTAAACATATCAAATTTTTAAAGAATTCCAGTTTGGAGGTGAGAGGTAGTGCAAATTAATGGCTCATGAGGTGAAACAAGCAGATATAAAATTGCTTTAAATTTTAAAAACATTAGAAGCTTGTTAACATTGTCCACTAGTCACAAATCCAAAATAAAAGGGGTATTGAGCTAGCGTATCTTGAAAAAACTATCATTCTCTTGTTTTTTCTTTTCATTTAATACATGAACCAAAGTAATATAACTAAAAGAACCACAAGAAGAAGTTCAAAAGGAGTGGACCATACACACCAAGTTTAAGGACACAAGAAGAAGTCTCTGGGGTGTATAAACACTATAAAGCATGTAAATTAAAAAACCATAAGTTAGAAACAAACTTACAACTTGTCCCAGAGAACGCATCCGAAGACCTCTAGTATGCATGAAATCAGTCAAGGTTCGACCATCAACTGGTGAAAGTTCCAACGAACCAAAATCAGCTACCTGCATTTTACAAAAAAAAAAAACTCTAGAAACATTAATACCATATACTTACACACAAGGGGAGAAGAAATATCAATCAAATAATAATTTCTTATTACCAGTTTTGGAAGAGCAACTTCAGAGTAATACTTCTGAGATAAGTCGATCAGTTCATGCAGAGACTGTCAAGCACAAGGTTACTTTAATACACGCAACAAGAAAAATGTATTAAATAAATAAATAAATGCCGTACGGCCTCTAGTGACAGCTAAAATGTTTTACTTTGCAATGCAGTCCAGTTTCTGATTCTTTTAGTCGAGCAAAGGCTGCATCAGACAGCATCTCTGTCAGCACAAGCTCATTTTCCTTGGCACCGGTTTCATACTTTGAGTCCACAGAACCTATAGCATTTTCTACTTCCCCCACAACACCATCTACATGCGACTTTGAGCTATCAGACTGGCCTTTGGTATTGGCTCCCTCTGATTTCTTCTTTGTGTTCTTAAGGGATCTAAGAGGTGTCCCAAGTCCCTCGACCTTCATCTCATTCTTAGCCTTCTCACCCGATGGTTTCTTATCCTTGTCTGTATTTTTCTGGTCTTGCAAGTGTTGTATCCAGCAAGCTCCTAGTTCCCATCTCACAAAACTACCAGAATCTAGCTGCTCTTTGTCAAGCTTAGCAAGACTTTCTTCTAACAGTTTCTCAACAAAAGCGCAGGAAGCAGAAAGCTCTTCATGTTCCAGACCTTGCCCATGTGATGAGAGTTTATTCTGCTCCAAAGGTGTAGGTGTGTGAAGTAACAATCTCAAACTGCAAGGATCAAGGCACTAGTTAGGCTCATTTGACAAAACTTCATGGCACATGGTTGATAGCTTTAGAAAATCACACATTTATGAGTACCTGTTGATATTAAGGGCATTGGCACCACCTTCATGTTGATCAAGGAGGTCAATGGTTTGTGATGGAGAACTGACTTTCTTGGTTTCTTTCCCCTCAACTTTCACAACTGCAATGTAACCACAGTATCGGACATTCACAACACCTAGAGTGGTGACATCCTGCACATATGTTGATCAAGAATTATCATAAATGAACCGAGCTAACAAAAAGAAAAAAGGAAAAGGAATCTCCTACTGTAGATAAAGAAAGACTGGTCGACAACACTGTTCAGACAACAACTCACATGTGCAGCAGTGTTCTCGTCAGCAGTGATCCCTTTCAGAAGGTTTCGCTGTGCTAGATTGTTTTTATCCACTCCAGTAGCCTGAATTCCATCAATCTTAGTATCAACCTTACAGCTTGCATTGTTAACATCCTTTGTTACAGTCACATTCAGGTCCCCTACTCTCTCAGTATAAAGAACATCACTGCTTGCAGTAGAACATGTCAAATCCGGTTTTGCCATCACATGCTGCACAGCTTTAATGGCTCTAAAAATGGAAACGTCGACAAATATGCTGTGAAGAAGGAATGCCTTCCTATCTCGAACCTGCCTGTCCTCCGCCGTCTTGCAAGGCATAGATGCAATATACCAAAACTCATTAGCCCAAGGAATCAGATCAAATTTCCCGTCTCTTCCTAGACCCCCTCCATTTCCTCCCCAAGCCTCATCCTCCAGAGGGAGAGCAGGGAAACCTGAAGGTGACTGACCTGCAACTGGCGGTACAAGCCATGTGTTTGCTCGAAAGCCATAGGGAAGATTCCCAAACTGAAAACAACCAGAGAAACCTAATTAATCACAAAAACACAACTAACACTCACAACACAAAATAAAGCACAACAATAGCGTACCTTATTACGCTCCGAAAATGCTTTCATGAGATCATCATAAGCCTAAAAACAAGATAAACACGCACACAATCAATACACAATTGCAAAGCCAACAAGCATGTTCACATTGAACATTACGAAATCATAACTAGGCGAAACTAACATTGTCGAAAGCTCTACTAAGCTGCCGTAGCAAATCCACGAGGTTGTGACACAGAATGCGCTGCTTCCCTACACTATAGAATCCCTTCCTGCAAGCTTCAACCAGAACCACCTTCCCATTGCAGAGCTTCACCTGACCATTTCCACCAAATCACATCAATTCCAACCTTCAAAATTCAAAACTAAAAAAGAAAAACCAAATTCTCAATTGAAAATAATGACATTGAAGACTTACTTCAACAGAATACAGGTGATCTTCTGCCGAAATCTCATCGACATGTCGTTTCGTCACCCTTCTGATAACTGCAGCATTCACCGGCGTAAGCAAAATTACAATACTGTCCCTCAGTCTGCGAATAGAGAGAGAGAGAGAGATAGGCTTACGTTGCAGAGGGGGAGTGAGGTGAGCGAGAGAGAAGAAGTCGTAGAAAGAGCCGAGCTTGAGGCAAGAGTGGCTCAGCTCGGCGTCCGAGTCCACCGCCACGTCACGCTTATCGGCTCCGACAGAGACTTGAGGCTTGACCGCGGCGGCGGATTTCTTGGCGGCCTTATCTGGAGCATTTTTACCGGAGACGACTGCGGGAGAGGCGTCAGGCTTGAGGCTTTGATCCTTCTGCGGCGGAGGCGGCGGCGACGGTGACGCGCCGAAGCTCGTCGTGCAGGCCACGATGTCCAGCACGCGGCGCACGTGCGCGGTGGCGCGCTCTTCATCATAGTCCTCTGAGAAAATTTTAAACAGTGAGAAATGTTGAAGGAAGAAGAAGACAGAAGAAACGCCGCCGTTTTGGCGAGTTACTTAATGGGATTAAAACGACGTCGGATTTGAGCAGAATATTTACCTTCGACCAAAGTGATGACGCAGGGCTTGAGTGCGGAGACGTCCACCGCATCTTTTAAACGTTTCCCTCTTACCTGCAATGAACGACAACGTGTTAATGGTCGTTTTGACTTTAATTTTTTGGGTCAAGCTAAGGTCATAGAAAACGTGACGTTTGCTTTTATTCTGCTAACTGTTGAGCCACATGTCACGAGGTGTATTAAAACGGGCAAAAAAATAATTTAAGATGAGTACGATTTCAAATGGTATACCGCCCCTCCGAAATACAAATAAAATCTTGAGTGAGGTGGTCAAATCATTAGGTGTCAATATTTGATCGGTGAATATGTGTTTGACACGTTCAAAATGATACGGTTTAGAAATTAGTTTTATTTGTTTTTTTTTCAATTGTAATTGGTGAGTCGGACGACTTTAGTGTTTATATTTCCTCGCCCCACGACTTCTTTGGCGATGAGACATCTTGTACAGTTGTGATAACATGTAGTTTGCTCCAAACATATTCAGGACACCTATCTTGGATACTCCCAAATGAAAAATGAAGAAAATAATGACAATGTGGGTTGTGGAAACTACCTCATGGGATAGTGAAAAATTGGTGATGTTACAAGTTTCGGTATTCACTAATAATAGTTGGCGGACGTCAATAATCCTGTCCGTCGATATTCCCTGCTAAAAACCCAAGAGTTAATCCACCTATATGCTCAAAAATCAGAAGCATCAACCATGAAGAGATGAGGAGTGGTAGTAGATACAGTCTAATCCCATAATAAAACACAAAGTTTTGTCCTTGAGAATCAGAATATTTTTTCGAGAGGCATTTCGAGCTTCTATTATGGAAGTTGGTGGTGTCTGGTTTGGACTTTGGAGATAACAACATGAACCAAAGTACCAAACCTACCAAAAGAACTAGTTTTGACATATATGGAGTATATGCTATATTTGGCCATAGTATATAATCAATCAAACATCATGTTACCCAACTCAACCATGTTACCAGAAACTGGCCAGCAAAAAATTATTGCCCATGTGAAAACAAAAACAAAAACAAAAACAAATAATATGCTTAATTAACACTAATTTTATATCAATTACCTTTAAAACAACACTACTTTCATCTGGAAGGTTCACAGTGACGTCCATCACAACAGGAAGAACTGCAAAAGTAATAAAAAAAAATTAGCAACTTAATTAATTTAATTCAAAATTTTGATTAAAGAAACACACTTGGTGTTAAAATAAGAATACGAGCAAAAAATAGTTGATACCCTTCTCTTCCTTCTTCTTCTTCTCTCCACCTTTGCCCTTTCCACGACTGTTTCTGGGTGCCATTTTCAGCTTTCTTATGAAATGAGCTTAAGCTTGAAGTTGCTTAATTACACTCTCAAATAGCTATCTGAAACTGTTTTAGTATAACCAATCTTAATTAGCAATAATAAACAGTACCCCAAGGAGAAAGATAAGGTTTTAGAGCAGAAGCCATATTGAAGAAAGTGCTTCTACTTTAAGCAAAAGTTCAGTAGGATAAAAGTCATAAACCCCAGTACCAAGTACCAACCACACACTAGTAATCCATATACCCTCAAAATAAAAACAGCTGAATTGAAGAGGAAATGGAAAAGAGAGCAGTAAATATGGCAGAGGCCACAGAGCCTCTGAAAATGGAAACAGTGATGATTACCTAAGTGTCTGGAAACTACTGCAAGAGAGAAAAGAGCAAGTCTTTATTGCACTGTATGAATGAGTTGAAAGGTATAAGAAGCAGAGAGCAATAAATAGGTATATATAAGGTGTTGAGCTACTGAGCTGCACCAACCATATAGAAAACCATAGCTTATTATGGAGAAGGATATGAATGAAGGTGAAGGGCTCTCTAGCTAGGTAGGTTTCATAAGAGTTGTGTGAGCTTCAGAGAGTTTGGATAACGGAGAAGCTAGAGGCAATATAACAATGAAGAGGGAAGACGGGCAAGAATAGAAGGAAGAGATATAGAGGGAGAGATGGGTGTGATAAGGAAGGAAGGGTTGAGATTTAACAGTCAGAAGCACAGATTTGGCCTTTTATGCCAGTTTCATTTTCTCTGGCTTATACAGAGTAATTATCATTCTGCTTTGAGAGAGAGAGACACTGGATTTTAATCAGAATACTTTTGGTTTTCTGATAATGGAAAAGGAAAGGGTTTGGCAAATCTTTGGCTCCTTCTGCTTGCACTATGGTAATGAAAGAAAAAACTTGTGGGCCTCACTGACTGTTAGGGTCCCACTTTGGACATGGGGATGGTATTATTTTAAGACTAATGTTACCAGAGGGAGAGATAAACTCATTATAACTTCACGTCTACTAATGGAATGGCTGAGGTTTTGAGAAGCTCAGAAAGGCTGTGATGGGTTTCCTTATTCAGGACTGACCCAGAAGTATTAACCGGTTCTTCTTGCTCTGATAACTCTGAGACTACCCAGAAACCCATGGTTATTTTACATCATTCTAGTAATAGTACACTGTCTGTGTTTGCTATCCAATTAATGAAAATGAAAATGAAAAAGGTGGTGATGATGGGGGCTCGATAATGGGACTCAGAAGAGAAGGAGAAGAAATAGTACACTGGCTTCAGTCATTCTTTCACTGATAGACTGATATCCAACTCCAGCTAGGTTCCAAAAGATGGTGCTTATATCAAAGTTTCTACTAGCCAAGCAAACTAAGGATTGCTTACCAGATGTGCATGGGAGATGGGACTCAGATTTTGGGGTATTTGGTTAACATTGGAAGGAGCAAGTTACTTTTTGAAGGTCTTTGTTGACATCTAGGGCATATTGATGGCAATAGTCAAAAATAAGCTCCTGGGATTTCAGGGGCCAGTGAGTTCTGGCCAATTAGTGACTCCTTTAGTCTTTACATAGATGCATGATTTGGTTCCTTTCTAAGGTAGGGCACTCTTACAATATAGGTGTTTGGCTTTTCATTTTGGGATCACTTGAAGTTTTGTGGTTACAGTTTAATAGTTTATTCATTTGTGCTTCAGACAATGAGGTCTACAGTATTTTTCACTGCCTATATATACACACACACTGTTACATTGATATGTAGTGTTAGACAGATTCAAGTCACATCTTTTACTTTGATATTGCATTTGTCAAAATTTGTAATAAATGACTTGCAAGCTTGAATTCGCTATGTGAAATGAGAACTTCTACCGTTCGGTTTATCATACAGTGCGCGATCAGCCAAATATGAACTCGACCAAACCGTTAACGCCCTAGATGCATTTACCAACTTCGACCATATACATGGTTGGTTTCTTCTTTACCAACTTTTGGGGAATTAGCCAAATCAATCTTACCATATACTCCTTTTTTTTTCTTTCGATGAAAATTTTACCTTACTCTTTGAAGCTTATGTTTCCCACATGTTTATATAAATAAGGGGGATTTTCATATACACCCAATTTTGAAGAGTACGTGGTTTTAAATAAAACTAACATAATATTCATTTTTGATAGACATCTAAAATGTATCAATTATGATACATATTATGTCATTTTTTTATATAATTTTACACAATATTGTCACCTTTCAACTATAACATATAAACATAATAAATAAGTTTAATTGATGTTGTCTTAAATATCTTAATTATGGGTTTTTCTTCTAACACTAACATTTTTCAATCAATTTTATGATGAAAAACCATTTTAGCTATTTTGACATGTGGATTTTCCTAAACCCTATACCATGAACCTATATCCTAACTCTATACCCTAAACCTTATACCTTAAACCCAATTTTGAGGTTATTCTTTTTAGGTATATTATCATATCATGCCCTACAATGTAAGTAGTCAAGAGTAAAATGTTCTTTCGATCAAGATGAGAAATGATATAATAATATACCTAAAAAGAAGAAAATTAATTAAATAACAAGAACGTGTACCTTACCATTAGACATTTTTCGACTATGTAGAGAGACACCAAATATGAGCTTAGGAATGAAAAGAATCATTCTATTACAAATGACATATTTATGTATATAGCAGGCGCACACACACACACCCAAGTAAGTAATAACAAGATAAGAAACTAAATAATGTAATTGATTATGACAAAGTTAAATCCAACTAAATTTTAGCTCAGTATTTGAGTTTCAAATTGATGCTAAAACTAAGAAAGATACAAAATTTAGCTTTTTACCGTCTGAATGACAAATCAGAGAAACCAAAAAATGAAAAAAACTATTAATTATAGACGTCATATGCTCTATATAGTAAGTTTGTTTATGTGGAGTGGGTGTAAAATGAAAGCAAAATATGTATGAGTTTATCTTAAAAGAGGTCTAGTATTTTAAGTTTTTATCTAATTTTCACTATAAATAAAACAAAATATAAAAAAAAACACTATACTGGCAAATTGAATTTATACACATTTGTTTCACAGTATTGCAATTTGCAGATCCAGATTTGTATGAATGTACAACTAGTCATGTAGCGTGTGGATAGATAAACCACCACTCCACCAGCATACATAATACATTGTCTCCGAGAATGATGTTTTTGTACATTTCTTGACTCGGACATTTGAATTTTTTGAAGTCCGTATATAGCGGTCTTGAATATTCATCAGACTCATCTCATGCAATTTCACCGCAAGACGAGACTACGAATATGTAAACCAGGGTAAAACATTATCATTGGTAAGCATTTGATAGAGATCGAACACGCGTGTTTAGGCTCTCGCTTATCACTCTTTAGGTCTGCTCAAATGTTTTACGGTGCTTGAGAGTATTGAAACTCCGATTGCAGTAGTCATTTTGTAGACAAAATAAATATAATTATTTATATATGTATTTAAGAAATATTTCGGAAAACTATAAATCTAATAAGATTCACAAACAACTTTCATTTTCATTAGAAAAAGAGAAATTAGAGATGAACACATACTTCAGCATATAAAACAAATAGGTTAGTGACCCACATATATGAAAAAACAATAGTTGTGTACTTAGTTGATGCATTACCCGACACGGCTTCGACAGTTCCAAATTTTTTGTTCAAGCGTTATTTTTCTTCATTTTTTTCATGGTTCTTGATTTTCCAGCAAAATTCTGTATCATCAAATATTGTGAACCAATTACCCAACTTTCTCGATTATTCGGGTTCATATGAATCACTTATGTAGTAGCAGGCCATAAGAATGTTTGCAAGTTTATATATATTGGGTACTCGACTTGATATATTAAGTTAGATATATATATGTTTTCATTTAGTCATATCTTGATCTCTTCAAATAGGCTCGATCTACTAGCTTGGTTATGTAATTAGTCTAATTCAAGATTTAGTTCAGAATGATGTTGTAAGCTCAATTGCATGTGTAAGATCGTGTAAAAGTATGTGAAACATGAAAACCCATGAAACCAAGAACAAGAGAAGAGTCGACTTCTAGACTACTCCATATGTGCTTCCAATATCATGAACTCACGCAAGCTCATTTACCTTAATTACATCATAGCCATCACTTCTACCGTAATAGAACTAGTGACATCAAGACTAGAAAAAAAAGATCTATGGACGTATCACATTTTATCCCTAAAATTAACCAGTTTCATAACCTCCCCCTCCATCGTGCTTCCAAGCTCTCCGGCCATCAGGATTAATCTTGACAATGGAGGTGTCTCTAGGGGCACAAACGAGCTAGACCCATAACATTTCAAATTTTGAAGATCTTGAATGGTATTGTGCATCGTACTCGTTGTCAACCAGCTAGCTAGTTACTTGTATGGCCAAAAATAAGTCTACAAATATTAACAACTGAAAACTCTACTCTCGTATCCATGTACGTTTATGTTAGACGAAAGAAGAATCAAGATCTTCAACCGTACGATAACATTTTAGATGAGAAACACACGATATCCATATATCACATCGTGGATGTGATAATGTATACATATGTCACACCTATAATTCTACATGTTTCTTTAGTTGAAAGAAAGAAGAAAACATAATTTACTTGTATATGCTTTAATCTTGTTTTCATTTCAATGATCCAACCTAAGTGGAAATGATGATGCATGCATGTATGTAAGATGTAGCAACTGACTAGATAAAGGAAAAAAAGTGTTTAAAACATATTTGGTCAACTTAGTGGCCACTACTAGCAGAGGTTATAGGGTTTAGCCACTCTCTTAGCCACTTAAACACGATTAGTGGGGCGGTACTAGATTGTGTACGCACTAATCTTATGAAATTAGGAAAAAGGACACACGGTTTAGAGCTTTAGATTATAGTTGTAGTTCTTTTCTGTCTAAGCATTTGTGATTTGTCAACTAAATTGTTTATATCTGAAACGTGTTTTCGCTATCACAGAGCAAAAGGAGCTGTGTTTATAGGTGGGAATGTCTTTAGGTTTTTTCTCTTTTGGATTTATAGGAATAGAGATGAGAGATTGATGGAGACAAGCCAATGAGAAGAGGGTAGGGTTCTGATGGAAGAAACCGATGGAGTGTCGCAAACGGTAGGGTTTAAGCCAACCAGGGAGTCAAGGATGCTAAAATGTGGGAGTGGAATTTTCATGATTCTGACTGGAACCAAACACACTCAGTTTTGTAGTGAGCTTTATGAACCAACAAGTAATGCCTAGCCTATTTCTCCAAGAGATAGAGTTGAAATAAGCATCCCATTTTTGTGAGGTTTTTTCTTTGTTTTGTTGAGGAAATACCATAGCTGAATAATTGGATCAAAATTGAAATGATTAACTGCCAACAAAATAGAAGTAACAAAAGAATGTAGAACTGTAGAACTGATAAACAGGTTCTTTACTCAAGCTGATATTGAAACTGGTTTTGGATATACCTTCAAGTAGGAATGCTACGGTGGATAGGCAAGTTTGGCACTTCAATAAGAAAGGTGTCTACACTACAGTGCCAAATATATTACTCTTGGTATGGTATTGGCACCTCCGCGGCTCCGCCCTTCCGCAGCCTGCAAACCCACTTGAAGTGGCATAGGAAAGCTATCTAGAAAGCAAAGGTGCCAGGTAAAGTTGCGCCACAATGTGGAGAACACTGTCCAGTATTTTGCCAACGCGGTTCAGTTTGAGTACTTAAAGCTAAGATTTAGGCTGTCTTCTGTGATCATGACAGTGAGAATAGCTTTCATTCGTTTGTGCAATGTTCCGTATGCGCAAGAAGTATGTCACAAGGCCAGTTTTCAATGGCAGCAGGCTAGCATGCTCACTATGCAAAATTGGTTTGTTGACATGGTAATCAAGCTTCAAGTGAAGCGTTGAGCCAAGTGATGATGTTGATCTGAGGTATATGAAAAAATAGAAACTCCACGTTCTGGAGGATTTAATCGAAACATGCATCTGAAATTGCATTGGCTACTACTGGCTGGTATTTGAGGTGAAATTGCATTGGTTACTACCGGCTAGTATATGAGGATTTTAAGGATTACAATGCAAAGCCACCGAAACATAAGGCAGAAGGTAACTTTGAGGGTGGCTTTATAGCTGCTACAAGACGCGGATGAAATGGCTGTGTTGCTCGGAACCGTGAAGGAAGCTTTTTAGCTGGGTTAGCACGTCCACAGCCTTTGATAGCAACTCCTGGAGTACAATTGGCAATACTCATGGGATACCAGCAGGTATGTTAAAAACTGATTGTTATTCTACTCAAAGCTAGGCAAGAGGTTACTCCAGATCATTCTACTATGAATGCCATGATACAGGAGATTAAGGACATCCTGCAAAATCATGCTAGTTATCAAGTTACTCATATACACCGGGAAGCAAATTAAGTAGCTCACTCAGTAGCTTATTATCCCTTAAGAAACAATGATAGCCAAAATTGGTTTGTCATAGCTACTGAATTTAAAAGGGATGCCATTTGAAACTCAAACTAATTCAATGAAATCTACTTTCAAGAAAAGAAAAAAAGAACGTAGAATATACCACAAAGACAATGATGTATAATGTATCTCTACTGCCCTCTTTCTTGCTTGTCGCTATATGTTCAGTCACTAACAATCTTCTGAGAATTATTTTCACAATAGTATGGAAGTTGAGAAGCTTCATTCCTCTGAAACCTTGAAAAAGGTATAGGATAAAATTATGTTATTGATACCATCCATTCTTGGATCTGTTTCAAACTCGGGGTCGATATAAAAGAAGACAGGCATATCAATCTGCTCCCCAGGAAGGAGGCGTTGCTCCTCAAAGCAAAAGCACTGTATTTTATTGAAGTATACTGCAGCCTTCATGGGGGTGACATTATATGTAGAGACACCAACTATTGGAGTTGAACTACGATTCTCAGCCGTATAAAAAGCAAGTGCACTTTCACCAGGTTTGACCCTTACCTCTCTTTGTGTAGGAGTAAACTTCCATTGCATTCCATCAGCCACATCAGCATTGAATTGCACCACAATCTCTCTTTTGGTGACTGTGCCATCCTTAGCATGTCGAGCAATCTTCTGTTCAACACTCTCACGGCGTTGGATTGTGCCACCGTACCCAGTAGCTTGGCAGAATCTTCTGTACAGAGGAACTGCGGCGTAACTGGCTGCAACCATTGCAAAAACCAAACCCGTAAGGTACACTAGCGTCTTGCGTGATTTCTCTTGTGTGGCAGCCTGAGTAGAATAGAGTCGCTGGATTCTCAAAAGAGATTGAGCAGCAGAGGGCTGATGCTGACTACACTTATCAAATGAGCCTAACTTGGGACGCCACATACTATAATGGCCAAAATGCCTCTGACATAAAGTATTACCGCCATTTAAATAATAACTGGGTACGCATCTGGACTCAAGAGGTAAATGCTGTGCGCTCTTGAACAGGGGAACGGCTCTTCTACAAACCCGTGATAGTGACATGTTTGAAGAGAGCAAATGTTACTTCACATACAATACCGGCAGCATACCTGCAACCACCCAAGAAGCAATAAGAAAACCATAATCTGATAGTCGGTAAAGAAAGCACTTTGAACTAAACGAGAATTGATAATTTCATGAACCAAGCAAAAGAATCCTTAAATACCATCCAAACTGAGGTTGGATACTACTAAAACAAAGCTTAAATGCTTGCCAGCAACCTATGTATTTCCTGGTTATAATTAAGAAATATAAATATATACAGAGAGGAGTGAAGGGTATAACCCACCAAGAAAGGGTATCCCCCTTTCTATAGGACGAGCCATGGGTTAAAGCATTGTCATTCGCAATTAAAAAAATGAAATTTATAGTAAAAACCAAACATTAGCGAAACTTTGATGTTTATACAGTCTATGCCTAATTAAAAAATCCTAATGTGACGTCATTACAAGCTTTATTTGTCAAACTCCCACAGTTAGCGAAACTTTGATGTTTATACTGCCTATGCCTAATTAAAAATTCCTAATGTGATGTCATTACAAGCTTTATTTGTCAAACTCCCACAGTTAGCGAAACTTTGATGTTTATACAGCCTATGCCTAATTAAAAATTCCTAATGTGATGTCATTACAAGCTTTATTTCTAAAACTCCCACAGTGCTCCCCAATTCTCTAACTTTCTAGTTGATCCACATCTCCACCAGCAATACAGGCTCCTGAAAAGTTATTATAGGGCAGAGATGTACAAGGAAGAAAATAGAATTCTGGAATCTGCCTGGTCTTTTTGGGAAGACACTTCTTTATACCCAGTTATCACCGGGGTTCGTCTGCATATAACTACCAACTGCTTTCCAATCCACCCCTTTGAAAGGGTCTTTGGATTCTTCAGTGCACATGACTCTAAGAAGTCCACTTTAGAGCTTGCGGAATTTGAAGCTCCATGCTTAAAAATGAATTCTACCCGATGAAACAATGAACCAAGTTTGAATAGATAATTATAGAATATATTCATTTTTTAGTTCAGACAAATCAACCAAAGATTATTTGTGGCTACCAAAGCCACTGATGGAGTTACAAAGAGAGAATACATGTGCCAGGAGACAGGTAACACAGTGTAAGCAAAAAGTATACACAGTGCTGTTTAATACTGGCAATTAGCAATCTTTGCTTCGGAAACTTGAACAACCCCAACCAACTGACAGGGAGTTCACCATAAGAAGCAACCAACAAAGTTAACAATGTCTAAAAACTAAAAATCTTATCTCCTTAAGTACTAAAGCATTACACTCTAGGTACAACTATCTCCTTGAGTGATTTAGTTCAAACTAAAAATATCTTTTGTATGTCATGCTTTAGCACAAATGAAGCTGTGAACTGGAACATGTGGGCATTAACAGTTCAGGGTTTCATAAAAACAATCTTCCTTGCACACAAACAAACTAAAGAATGGCCACACACATCAAACAAACAGATATAGAAAATAACCAAAAATAAAAACTCGATGCAATGCCAAACATCCTGTATTGCTCATAAAACCAAATTGCTGGTGTCTAAAGTATAGTAAAACCATAGAGCACTGGTATATCAATACCCACTACCAAGTGACCAAAACCACAGGAACTAAGCAAAATGCAATATAAATTAAAGGTTCAGTGTTGATGAGTAATCAAACAATATTGCCTCCTTTAGTTAGCTCATACAACGGTTAATTCTCTCAACTATGACAACAAAGCAAATACTGAACTTAGATTCCCTTTTCAATAAAACCAGCTACGAATCTACATGTATTCATAGCTGACTTCTAACCAACATTCACTCAAACGTTTCTCATCCCTTGGTACACTCTAGGTCACACGCTTTCACAACACCAAAACGTATTGTTAACTACCCAATCCACTCCTACAAACAAAAACTATGCACAACCTACATCAATAAACAATAGCACAAACAATAACTCTATCGAAATCATGGGGATGGATCAGCACAAAGATTTTCGATCAATGCAAGAAACTGTGACGGCAGTAGAGACAGTGCATCAATTAAGCTGCACCGCAAAAAATGTTGGGAGCAGTCTAGATTGACATTCAATATTAGAATGCAACCCACGCCTTTTCATACGACCCATTTCCACCGGAGGGCTCAAACCCACCGGGCGGTTTTTTTCGTTTGATTTAGAAGTGGTTGCGAAAGTCACAGTGGTAAAGCTTTAACAAGAACTAGGGCCCTCTTCAAGTTTCAAATGCCATACACAGTTTCTTGCTCAAACCTTTTACTATTTCAACATCATATCCATCAAACCAATGAGAGTTTAACAAGTTTGGGGAAAGATTATGAATTTGGGAAGAAGGAAATGGAGTACCTGGCGAAGATCAGAGCTTCGAATCTGGGGCAGCAGAGAGTACTGGAGGTTGAGGAGAGTGGTGGGCTGGGATATATAGGGCGGCTCTGTGATCGAAACGACTGCGTTTTAGTCTTGTTTATCACAAAAAAATAAAATGTACGGCCCAAAACCCCTGAATCTGATAGCTGGATTAGTTTTTTTTTTTTTTTTAAATCAAATAGCTGGATTAGTTTTGAAGATTTTTATTATTATTACATTTTGCTATGACATGTCAGATGTGTGAAATTGAGTTTGTGCATGAACAGGGGAGGAATCAGAATTTGTATACAGGGGTCTGAGACAAAACTAAAAATTTTCGCAAGTTTTTCTTTACACTGCAACTATAGCAAACGAAATTTAGGCAAGTCGGGTCCTTAACTCGAAGAATTCGCAAATTCTTCTTTACACTACATGTACTTGATACCGCATGCACCTTCTACTCGAAGTCTATAACCATGATTCACGAGACCAATAGATGCGTGTCATACTTATATCAGCTAAGTTAGGAATTACATATACTTTCTTTGTCTTAGAGCTTTGCGGAGAATACTACACTAGAGAACAACTAAAAAATAAAAATAGGTGGAGAATGCAAGCTTCTAATTTTCAACTACATGACATCTCAACTATGCAAGAGAGATTTTCCTAAAAAAATTTAAAAAAAAAACTATGCAAGAGAGACAAGTAAGATAACAATCTCTGCTAGGTTTAGTTCAATGCAAAGGCTTGCTTGTCCAAATAACAGTGTTCAACCTTTGTTAGGCTCGCTTCCCTCTCTCTCCCTTCCCCTACCCTCTTTTGTGGTAGCCCTCTTTTGCTCCGATGACAGTGGCATGTCCTTTTTCTGTTTTCCTTTCTTTTGCTCTCCTCTTCTCCTGTTTTTCCCTTTGGTTTTCTTCTTTTTCCTCATCATCGATGACCATATCGTCCTAATATTTTGATCTCAATTTGCCTTTCCCTATCTTTCTCTCCTTTGTCAATTCTCAGATTCTTCACTCTTCAGGTGCACATCTTCTTCACTAATTCTCAACAAAAGTTTACTGTTTCAGTTCTCTGGTACGTATTCGGTATCGTATCGTAGATCATACAAAAGCACGTTTGCGATTCTGAGCTGCCTTTCTCGTTTCCTCTTTCTTTTTTCTCTTTCTTTTGGTTATTAGTCTGTTTGGCAATTCTTTGTCAGACGTTATACTGATGGTGCACAATGATGTTATGTATGGTTCTGAATTTTGGAAATCTCAGTTTGAGTGGGATATGGTTTGTTCAGATCTCTTGGTTGCAGAATTTGTGATGTCTTTGTGTCATGAAATGGATCGGTTTGTGATGGTTTCAGCACAAGCTTTTTCTTCCTCCATGTCATTAATTGATTTGAAATTGTTGTGGTGTTCTCGCGCTAGGTTGATTTCGACGTTCTTCGGGATTCTGGCAAATTGGGTGCCGTCTTTGTGGCACCTTGAGGTTCGACGTGTGGCAGTGGCTATATTGACACGTGTTCTCTTTTCCTCTCTTAGATGGTTTGCCTCCTGGTTGGATAATGATGATATGTTTGCTATAGAGTTTATCTTATTTAGTTTGGTCTTTATCTTGTTTGATTTTTGTTTCACCCAGTTCATGGGTTTTGTAATTATGCTTGTATAGCTTTTATTATTCAATAAAACTTAAACTTCAACCGTAAAAATAATAATAATAATAAAATATAAAATAAAACCTTTGCTAGGCAACAACCGGCTACCTTTATTCAATGAATCACCAGTTTTTTTTTTTTAGAAGAATGACTTACCAGTATTATGATCATGTTTATTTAACTATATTTTATTTCAGTTCTGACATCTTACTTATAACTCACTAAATATTTCATATAAATTTGACGTATGAAGTCTTATTTAACTGTGAATACACCTTTTTCCTTTTTAGTTTTGAAAGTTTGGAACATTCGACATGATTGATAGAGCTGCAAAAAGAAACAATAGTGTTTTGTTATTTGAATGAATGTGGCTGACTAAAATGGTTTTTCGTAGCTATCAAATGGTTATTCGGAGCTGTTGTGGCTAGGAGTATATATAGAGAAGAGTTTTCGGTGATCTTAGTATGATGTGACTTGAGTTTCCATTGGCTAATAGTGTAGTCTTAGTTGTTTTGGAAGAAAGTAGAGGGAAGTTTATGGGTTGTGGTTTTTTTTTTTGACTAACAAATAAAAGATTACAAAGATTACCATCTACAACACCCCAACCCCAACTTGTCTAAATGGAAGGCTTGACTAGCAGCTAGAGGAAGCACATCATTACTCCAACTTTGATAGGGATGACTATGGCCAATGTTTGCCAAAGCATCAGTAAGAAAATTAGCTTCGCACCGCACATGAGTGAAGGATACAACACTACGCATACCAGCTAACTTGATAATGTCTTGCACCACAAATCTAATACGCCATAGAACTTGAAATTTCCCTAGTACAGTATCAATTAGAATTTTGGAGTTACCTTCAACTTGTAAGTTGAGGAATCTATGTGTCTAAGCAGCCATTAAACTTCCTCTTAAGACAAGGGCCTCTGCTAAAAGGACATCAGTAATACCCAAATCATTTGAAGTTGCCAAAATAGGTTTACCCTGGTCATCTTTGAAAACAAAACCTCTAGCACTGTATTGGTTATGCCACACTGAGTCATCAAAGTTCAGTTTCAAAAAAACTTATGTTAGGAGGCTGTCATTTAATAGTAGAACAACTTCATTGCGATGGAGGAAGAGAAGGATTAGCAGATAAGTATGACTTATTAAAGTTAACATAAGCAAACACAATTTGTTTGTTTCTTTTGTTATCTCGTTCATCATTGTAAGCTTCTTTGCTGCAATGTTCCATCATTGTATGTTTCTTGGGAAGTGGCATTGGCTTTTTTTTAATCATCCATTCCCTTTGTAATTTGTTTGTTGGGCAAAAATTGTAAATAAATATGTATCCAACATAACTTCACCCTTATCTTATTAATTAAGATAGAGCTTTTAATTATGTCCGGTTTAACCCATTCAGAATAAAGTAAATTCCTTAATTATAACCCTTGTTTCTAAGGGAAGACCCTTTGAGTCTAATTACAAAGTGACAAAAGGAGCATGTGCGTCTTTGGAGGGGAATTTGGCTTGGAAAGAACCAAGGATTTGATTTTAGGTGTGGTTGTATCCAGATTTAAATCCAGACTGCCTACATACCCTGTAAAGGGATCAAACCATTGTAGTTCGAACATTTGAGATTTAAATGGGTGAATGACCCATTTATCTTGAATTTGTGTTTGGGATATTTCTGAGGGTTTAAAGCCTGTGAATTTGGTTTTAAAAATTTGACTGGAGTTATTTGGACTGGTCGAATTTGACTGTTGGTGTCAAGGATTCTGTTTAGAATTTTGGTTGCATCTAGTGGGTTGCTAGATTGCCTACATACCCCCTTGAGGGATCAAACCGACCGTAGTTCATTGGGGTTTGTAGGGCTTGTGGCTTAGTGCCAGCTTTGGGTTTGACAGATGTATTTCTGAATCCGTCAACTATATTTCTTGTGGACACCGAATTTGATAGAGTGTCCGTTGATTTGAGTTGTGCATAATGGGTGACTCATGTGTCACCAAGAGGCTTGGATTGCCTTAGCTATAGTTTTTGATAGTGGCGTAGATAATCTGCAACTCCAATCTCCGCGTGTAAGCGGACTTCCCCTTCACGCGGACTCCGCGTGTATGCTTTGCAAGCGGACTCCGCGTATACGCTTTGCAAGCGGACTCCGCGTGTTTGGTTGTGCGCGGAATCCGCGTGTATGCTTGTGAGCGGACTCCGCGGGTATGCTTGTGAGCTGACTCCACGATTTTCTTCATCTTTTGCATGAGGGATCTCGCCCCGCTTGTGACGTCATCTTGCCTCGCCTGGACTTTTAATTTTGTGAAGCCATCACGCCAAGTGAAAGTCATCTCGCCTTAGTGCTTTGGTGTGAAAGTCATCTCGCCATCCCTTAGGGCTTCTGCTTTGACACGAAGTCACCTCGTCACCCTTTAGGGTTTCTGCTTTGACGCGAATGTGACCTCGCCACCCTTAGGGTTTCTGTTTTGACGCGAATGTGAGCTCGCCAACCCTTAGGACTTTTGCTTTGGCGTGATGTCACCTCGCCACCCCTTTAGGATTTCTGCTTTGACACGAATGTTAGCTCGTCACCCCTTAGGGCTTCTGCTTTGACGTAAATGTCACCTCGCCTTTGCTTTAGGGCTTTAGCCATCTCGCGAGGTCTTCTTTACACACGAACTCTGCTTGGCAGGACTTCGTTGTCTTTTCCTTGATGAGGTTGATGAGATCGTATGAACCACATAACTCCAGGCATCTTTCCCTATCCCTGTCTGGTTGGGAGTTGGACTTGAGGAAACTGCTCCTCTATAAATTGAGATATGTCGTCTCCTTTTCTTTGATCTGCCCAAGGATTCTCCAAGTCGTCAAGGGTAAGTTCATGTTCTTCAGATTCGCGTTACTTGTTTGCTTCCTTCCCCTTGCATGGCTTGTTATGCGAGATGCAAGGTCATATGTTTGTTGTAACGAGAGGGGGAGGCGAGGTCATCTCGCCCTATGCGAGGTCATCTCGCCCTATGCGAGGTCGTCCCCCCTGCTTAGGGCTTTTGCTCCCAACCGAAGTCATCTATCCGCGCCTTAGGGGTTTTGCTTTCCGCCGGGCCTTAGGGCCTCCTCTTCTATGCGAGGTGCAGGGTTATATTTTTGTTATGACAAGAGGAGGCAGGACGAGGTCGGAAACAAGGGATGAGACAGAAAAATAAAGGGTCGCTGCAAAAAAAAATAGAGTTAGAACGAGAGCTCCACCTTCTTGTTGTTGGCTCACCGGTCTTCCTCTGCTTTCTGCTCCGCCTGTTTTCTTCTTGCTTCGCTCCCTCTTTCTGTCTCTTCCTCTTCCTTTCTCTATCTCTTTTTTTTTTCGTTGGAGGCTTTGGTCTCTTTATATAGAGCGCTTGGCTGATTTGCAATTGGACTTTGATACCCGAATTGTATTCCTATCCAGACACCTCCCTTTGCAAGAGTTACAATTGAACTCAAAAACTTTGTGCATGTAGCACAAGAAAAGAATATTAATAATAATAATTTTTTTTTGTTATTATTATTATTATCATTATCGTTTGTCACTTCCTTTTTTTTGGGTATCAACAGTGCCCTCTCAAGCTTTGTACATGAAACTTGCTTTTCCTGTGCAAAGCTTGACCTGCTATTGCTTACTTCTAATCATTTCTTCGTGTCGTAATCTCAGGTAATGGATGCATATGGCTGGATTTCTCAAGAGACAGCTTTGGACAAACACGGCCGGGTAGTCGGAAAAGGCATAGAGTATATGCGATCAAAGCCTTTAAATTCCATTCACGTTGATGATCCTCTGAAAGACATCATTACCTTGGTGACAGAGATCGAACTAAATTCAGGCTCCATCACATTTCGTCAAGATCTGAAGGATCAAGTGATAAGGACAACCCGCAACTTTTCCCCTGTATTTAAAGGGCACTCTTTAGAGAATGTGAATAATCAAAGTGACGGAGGTTCTTTCGTTCTTGAAGAGAACTTCTACCCAGTACTGCACAAGATGTTAAGTACCAAACAAGACTGGTCCACAAGTCTTTGTTTCGGGGGTTGTGCCACATTTGAGATAGGCGTAATGGAGTGGACATAACTCATTTTAGCCAAATTTGAAGGTATATTGAGCCAGGCTGGAATATATGGTGTCGTTGGCGTCTCTCAATATCTTTACCATTATTGTCCCAATGTATGGAAAGCATTCTTGGAATTGACAGATGGGGTTTGTAGGGCTTGTGGCTTAGTGCCAGCTTTGGGTTTGACAGATGTATTTCTGAATCCGTCAACTGTATTTCTTACGGACACCCAATTTGATAGAGTGTCCGTTGATTTGAGTTGTGCATAATGGGTGACTCATGTGTCACCAAGAGGTTTCGATTGTCTTAGCCATAGTTTTTGATAGTGGCGTAGATAATCTGCAATTCCAGTCTCCGCGTGTAAGCGGAATCCCTCTTCACGCGGACTCCGCGTGTATGCTTTGCAAGCGGACTCTGCGTGTACGCTTTGCAAGCGGACTCCGCGTGTATGGTTGTGCGCGGACTCCGTGCGTATATGCTTGTGAGCGGACTCCGCGGGTATGCTTGTGAGCGGACTCCGTGATTTGCTTCATCTTCTGCATGAGGGATCTCGCCCCACCTGTGATGTCATCTTGCCTCGCCTGTGACGTCATCTCGCCTAGCCTGGACTTTTAATTTTGTGAAGCCATCACGCCACGTGAAAGTCATCTCGCCTTAGTGCTTTGGTGTGAAAGTCATCTCGCCATCCCTTAGGGCTTCTGCTTTGACACGAAGTCACCTCGTCACCTCGTCACCCCTTAGGGTTTCTGCTTTGACGTGAATGTGACATCGCCACCCCTCAGGGTATCTGCTTTGACGCGAATGTGACATCGCCACCCTTAGGGTTTCTGCTTTGACGCGAATGTGAGCTCGTCACCCCTTAGAACTTCTACTTTGGCATGAAGTCACCTCACCACCCCTTTAGGATTTCTGCTTTGACACGAAGTCACCTTGCCATCTCTTAGGGCCTCTGCTTTGATGTGAAGTCACCTCGCCACCCCTTTAGGATTTCTGCTTTGACACAAAAAACTATTAACTCAAAGAAAAAAGCTAAGGACAGTCATGGTTAACCGCTTACATGTACAAATTACTAACTTGCATTGAGTATACATAAAACAAGACTAAGTGACCACAAAAACTTAACAAGTCACAGACCTTGGCCTTGCTTTCAATGCCCTCACATAAACTCTAAGTCCACCTGCCTCTTGCAATGGTAGCTAGTGACTTTTATACGTTGTCTACGTTTTTTTTTTTGATTAGAAAGAAAAGATTTCATCTAGAATTAGGGCATGTCACACCCTAAATTTTGGATCAATAAAAAAAGATTCTAAATTTAAGGCATGATAACGAAAAAAAATAAACAATTATTACATCATTATAGTTTTACAACTTGTAAAAAATAATTTGAACAATGTCCTCAATACTCACAACAATCTAGAAAGTAAACAAAAGGATTAAAGTCTAACAGCCGCAACCTCAACTCTGTTAATTCTGACATGCAAAATCAACCTCTACACCATAGATTGGTGCACCAGGTTGTAAACAACGAACCCGGTAAACTTTAAAAGCTCGTATGAGTAAATCTAAATTAAATGATTCAACCCAAACTCACATAAGGTAAAACCAATAGTTTATGCATTAAAAACTAAATTCAGGAAAATACTTACAAGTAAGAGAATTCAAAAGAAGTAATTAAGAAAACATGACAACTCAAAATCACTCAAAATCATAAATGAATCATGTAAAAAACATAGTTTAGGAATTCCACTAAAATCATATAATTAAGACTAAAGAATCTCTTACGGATAAACATAATTTATGAGATACTCAAAGCAATGAATTTAAATGACAACACATAAAAACATCATAAAACCATTTCTTCACTCTTACTTATGAGTTCGTCAACACTTAGTCATCCCCCATAAGTTACTAGACACACACGTACTCATGGGTTCGTTAACACTTAGTCATCCCCCATGAAATACCGACAGACAGACTAGAGATCTAAACTGACCGTAACAAATCACATGGCCAAGGCTTAGTTCCAGATTCATTGACACCACCACAAAAGATTTTAATCTAATGCAAACAATCACCACCAAAGCACACACATCCACAACTAATGCACACAATCATCACTAAGACACTATTTCATAACTAATGCACACAATCACCACGAAGACACACATCCAATTACTCTCCTATCATAACACTTATCAACCTCAACATGCTACTACACCATCTCAAGAAGAATAATAGTACACAACAACCGATCAAAAAATAAGCAATAACCATATTTCAACATCACAATATCACATGATCACAACATGTTTTTCACACATACACACGTGGATATAAATATTTAAAATAAGAATAATCTACCAACTCCAATTATGACTCATGATCGGAAGTCCTTTTGAAAGATTAAATTATTAACAGAAACTTGTTTTTACTTACCATGAGCCATTGACGATCAAACTCATTTATATTTAAAAACAAAATCATTTTCCTTCAATGACAACTTCACAATTAACAATAATAAACTATAAAGTAAACTTGGTTCTTTTATGAACCCATGTGAGATTTACTCACTTTAACTCCCGTTGCGTCTTTACATAATCACAATAGAAAGCACAACCAAGCTCCCAACAACCACCTATTAAAAAAAAATGTTCACTTTAATAACCATCAAGACCAAAACACTTTACCCTTGAACCAAGACTCTACCTTAATACAAGGTCTTGTCCCTTAAGACAACCCTTCTTCCGAGACCTCCCAAGGTCATAGGAACTTTCAACCAACCTATTGAAATAGTTAACGAGATTTTCAAAGCTCGAACACCATAGCTTAACAACCTCACATAATTTTCAACTTAAACTTAAACTTAAACTTAAACTTAGGATGTAGTACTTGATCAAAACATAACCTCATGACATGTCAACATGCTCGCAACGACGAGCACAAGCTAACAGTTATTATAGACCTCCCAACCCCTGCCGGAAGCGCCACCACAGACATCGGCGAGTGGGCCCCACGCGCCGTCCCTACAACCTCAAAATATGGGCAAACTTCCTACAAAAAACTTGAAGATCACATCAAATGGAAAACTTTTCATACCTAAGACTAAGTCCAACTCGGCCTTAAACCGCCCCAAACAACCGCCACAAGCTCAGAGCTTCACTCTACAAATTAAAGTTCAAAAACCCATAAATGAGTTGCAAGGATGATATGAACGTGCTTGGAAGGAAGAATGCTTCAATAAATTGGCAGCCTCACCTCCAGTCGCTGTCGTACACGGCCGGAAAATCTTTGGGTCGAAGTCGGATCCGCCACCCTCACTGTGGCGTTCGATTCTCGCAATCCAACTCGAGTCAACCTCACCACCTACACAAGGAGGATCACACCGAGGAGAGGAAGAATTCCTTACCGGTGCTGTTGTCTAAGTCCGCCGGAGTTGGCCGTAAAAGTTGAGTCAGGTCAGTCAGGTTCAGGTCGGGTCGAAAGGAAATCTCAGATAGTGAGGGTGAGGCACTAGAGAGAGAGAGAGAGGGTTTCGTAAAAAAAAAAATGAAATGGAAAACCCTAAACTTTCCTTTTTAACCCAAAATTCCCGTAAAGCCATGAGCTTCTGCTGACTATAACTTTCTCATACGAATTCCGTTTTATGCGTGTTACGTGTCTACCAACTCGTATCGCCGTGCTCAACAACTTCCGTGAAGGAAGTTTCTCGAGAAACCCAACAAATAAAAAGTCAACTCTATGACCCTTAAAGAAAATAGAACCATTTCGGGTAATTTATGCGTCCGAACACTTTTGTTATTCCTTTGAACCTCAAAAACACACTAACTTCTAACTCGAAAATTTTCAAATAATATTATAAACTAATATCAAATTTTCAGGGTATTACATGACAACTCTAACCATAGTCTTATAAATTGAGTCTTATATCCATTTTAGGATCTCTTGTTGCACTATTCATATATGACTCATTTTCTCATCTTCAACAATGAGTCTTATTTGGAGGTGCTATTTACACTATTTTTTATTAAAATAAGTTTTGAGTAAAATATTTATGAATATTATAATAAAATAATATGTTACATTGTCATATAAAGAAAATCGACATTTTTATTTTTATCATAATATGGTAAGTAAAAATGGAATCATATTACTTAGGTAAACATAATATTTCTTATTTTTTTAGGTAAAAATGGATGCCATATTTATAGAGGCCGTGAATATTTTGGCCATAAAACATCAGCCATGGATGTAGTATATCCATTGGAATGAGTTGATAATAATTAATATTATATTAGATCTCAACCACACAAATTTAAACAAGAGAAATTTGAGCTTATGTTGCATGGACACGGACACGGCGCGACACGCCGACACGGCAAAACTCAAAAACTGATTATCCGACACGGTTTGGACACGACAAATAACATTATATATTTATTATTTTTAATAAATAAAAATATACTAAAATATAAAATAAGTTAATTACATTACCAAAATAATGTTTAAAATTCAATTCATTGCATAACCATAAGAAATAACATTAAAGAGAGTCAAATGCAAATGATAGAAGTGTATAATTAATAATATTAGAAGTAGCAGACATTTAACTTAAAGCATAACATTAAAGAAAATCAAATTTGCAGTAGGTTGCTGACAAAACTGGGCAGTAGCTTGCGTTCAAAAATGAACAGTAGCTTTATTTAGGTTTTGGTTCTCTTTGTCTCTTTTTGTTCAATTAAAAAAAATTGATAAATAATGGTGTGGCGTGTCAGAGATGATGTAATGAGTCGGTCAACCATTTCCAACACGTATTTTGTCGTGTCGGCGTATTCGACACTCTGACACTCCATGCAACATATATTTGAGCCATCCATTAAATAATCATAGGAAACCCACGACAACAAGAAAATAGATAAGACGGGGTTCATCGGTCACTTTTCTCTCTTCTAGGCATCTAAAGGAGCGTCCATGCACGTTGAAGTATTTTGTTGCGCGCCTCTCACCCGTTTCATCATTAGCGCGTCATTAAATGAGGATTTTGGAAATGTTGTGGACCTAGGTCACTTTTTGAATCTTGGTTCTCGAAATGTATCCAATATAAAAGTGAAAATAAGACCAAATCCTATAATTCCAATACCAAGTCCATCTAAAATGGGCTGTTGGAGATAAAAAGTCTCCAACTGTTGGACTTGCCCTACCATATGTTTTTTTTTCCTACACGAAACTATGCATCCAATTGAGAAGGTATGGAAAAACAATCAATAATCTTCTTAAATATATACAACGAATAAATCGTGAACTAGAGTACTGAGTTTCAAACTCTTTTAAAAGAAATCCCTTGCGTGATGAAAAGTTTCCACCCCCGACAGTATATCGCACATCCTGTAGACCACACCGAATTGGTTATTGTACTATTTGTACAACCTAAAACGACTCCCAACTCTGCGCAGCTCCAAGTCAAACAGTGAACGCATCCTAGATTCTCCGCAGGCTACTTGTAGTCCAACTCTAACCCTCATACCCCAGGTAGCACAGAAACTCCGTCCTACCTCTTTTCCCACAACCAAAATATTCAGTTCGCGCTTTCATGTCGCAATCTCCCTCCTCTACCAAATTTTGGAGGCAAATGGCCACTTGGCCCGAAAAGGAAATTAATTTTAAATGCTTTTTAGTATTTTTCACATTAACGTTTTTTAAAATTAAAAAAATACAGTCAGATTCGTCGTCGTTGTTGTTATAGGATTTGCCCAAAAGTTTTTCTCTCTGTGTGACTAACACACAGCTCGGATAGAAAAAAAACCCCTGAGATTTTTTTTGCTCGGAAAATTTTGATTTTCCGGGAGAGAATCGTCGCCGAATTCTTAACAAGCGTCGATTCCGAGGCCGGAATTCCGAGTTCTTTTTGGAGTCGGAACGTTGTGGCTTTGCGGGAAAGTTGGAATTTGAATCGGCTCTTTTGGTTTCGTTGCTTCGGTTAGGTTAGGGTTTGGAATTGGAATTTGGGGGTTTACGGTCACTATAGTGCGTCTCCGTCGACGGTTACTGAATTTGAAGCGTTTTCTGGATTCGGTTTTGTGTGGAGGTTTCAATGTGAAATTAGGGTTTGGGTGATTGAGTTTCGAGTTTCGTCGGAATTGGGGAGGTCGGAATATGATAACCAAGCGGCCGGCGAGATTCGAAATGCCGAATTTGAAGCGGTGCAAGCTGGAGGAGGCGGAAGCGAAAGCCTATGCGTATTCGGCGAATCCGAAGCGGCGGAAAATGAATGGGTGCAATGGTGAGGTTGAGGATTTCAGCTCAGGTTCGTCGGGATACGACGAGTCGTTTTCGGCTGCGGTGGAGGTGGAGTCGAATTTGCAGCGGAAGGGATTGAATCAGAGCTACGAGAAGTTTCGGAGGTCAGCAAGAGGAAGGCCGCAAGTGATGCCGTCGAGGTTTAACGAGAAGAAGCAAGCTAAGCATGTAGATAAATTTTCAGTTTACGAAGAAGATGGTGATGTTTTAGCAGCGGAAGATAATGAAGGGATTGAGAAGTTGGGGTTTGTGAAAAAGCGGAAGGGGGAGATGAATGGGTTGAATAAGAAGTTCCAATATTGTGGGAAGGTAGAGGAAGAAGAAGGGGATTATTATGCAGATATAGGTTACAAGCAGTATATGGGAGTGAAGAACTTGGCAGCGTCGAAAGGCGGTAGGAATTCGTTGCTAGAGGAAAGAAGTGTGGGAAATGGAGGTAAGGAAAACTGTGCAAAGAAGAAGGAAGTGTTTAGGCCGCAGGACTTTGCCTTGGGTGATATTGTTTGGGCTAAGTGTGGGAGGAGCTACCCGGTTTGGCCTGCGGTGGTTATCGACCCCATAGTGCAAGCTCCTGATGCAGTGTTGAGCTGCTGCATTCCTAATGCTATATGTGTGATGTTCTTTGGGTTCTCAAAGAATGGAACACAAAGGGTAAATTTTTCCCCTGCTGAAACTCTTGAGTTTATTTTGTGGGTACAATAGATTTACTTACAGTGTCTGGTTTATATGAACAGGATTATGGGTGGGTGAAGCAGGGAATGATATATCCGTTTAAGCGGTTCCTTGAGAGGTGTGTAGCTAATTAATCCTGAGCTCTATTTTGCTTCTTTGATTTTTGAAGATAAAGTCTTTGAATATTCCAGAGTTTTGGCTTCTTCAGATTTCGAGGACAGACCCAATTGTACAGGAGTAAACCAAGTGAGTTTCAGATGGCAATTGAGGAGGCAGTGTTAGCAGAAAATGGCTTTATTTACACACCTCGTAAAGCTACTGATTCAGAGGCAAATGTGACTGAAATCCAAGAGGCCACAGATTTTTATCAAGATCAGGCATATCACAGTCAGAATCAGGCAAGTTTTTTTTTTTCATTTCTTTCTCAGTATGATTTCTTTTATATAATCCGGAACTTCTAGTTTTGTTGTGTAACTGTGACACATTATTTTGATAATCCCCAGATGAAACATAGAAGTTATAAGTACTTCTTATATCTTTTTAGGTGATGTGCCTTAATCTAATATCTAAGAAATTGTCTGTTTCAATTCCTTTGTTTTTGCTTTCTGTTTAATCTTGAATTAAAGAAGACCTGTTTTAAGAATGCTATATGATAACCTTGAAAGAATACATTTTGGCATTCTTATGAAAGTTTAAAAGGATTACCCTACAGAAAACAATAAAAAACAGATAGAAATTAAAGGTATCAATTTTTATAGCAAGGACCCAAACAACGCTTTGTACTCGGTTTTTTATTTTTTTTTATGAGTTGGTTTTTTTGAACTTTTTTCTTGCTGAGATTATCATTCTTAACGCAGGTTTCTGCAATTTTTCTTTGTGTAAATTTTGTTTCCATGTTATATGAATGATAGTCTATTGCTATTGTTCTACCAAAGTCTGGCTGTCTCTGGAATGATAGTCTATTGCTATTGTTCATCCAATAAATTCATTGCGCAGGAAGGATTACAGAAGGACACAAGACCTTGTGATTGCTGTGGTTTGATCAATCCATCTAAAGCACTGAAAAAAGTGAAGGGCTCTGGTTCTGAAACCCAAGTTTTATGTAACCATTGTGCAAAGGTTCAAACTAGCCTCATGTTGGAGTTCTATTAACTTTGAAAGTGAAACTTTTTCCTACATGATCATAGGTTTCTAATGATGCTTACTATCATTTTATGTAGTTGAGAAAATCAAAACAATATTGTGGCATATGTAAGAAGATATGGCATCATTCAGATGGTGGAGATTGGGTGAATAATTTACAATCTTTGTGTTTGTGATTAATCTAATGTCATCATCATTTATTACTCTAGTTTTTGTAGTTAAAAAGTTTGCGAATTTGTTCATTTCAATTATCTGTCTCAGGTATGCTGTGATGGCTGTAATGTTTGGGTTCATGCGGAGTGTGACAAAATTTCTAGTGAAGTACTCAAGGTATACCGTTCATGCTTAAATTGATAATAGGTTTTCGTTTCTCCTACATTTTTTATACCTAATTTGGTCAAGTAGTGAAGCATTACTTAATTGCCCTGTTGTCTAGGACCCTGAGCACAATGATTATCATTGTCCTGATTGCAAAAATATGTCCAAATGTGAATTCTCAGATGTGGTACACTGTCAGCGAAAACCGAGGCATGTCGGAAACTTTTGTATTTCATTAGATTCTACTGATTTTGTTCATTTATACATTATCTTTTCATTTTTCTCTGTCACTGACTTATGTGGCAACTTTGAAACAGGTCTGGGGTAAGCGGCCGGAAATCTGTGACTAGCGTAACTGTGTCTGAGATAACTGTGGTTTGCAATGGCATGGAAGGAACATATGTACCAAGCCTTCATATGTAAGTGCTTATCTTCTGAAAAATGAAGAGTTATATTGGGATTTATTTCTCTTTTAGCATTTCTGTACCTTTTCATATTAAAGTCATTTGGTCTTGCTTGGTATTTTGTCTTCCTTATTTTAGTCAATCAATTTCAACTACACTGTAATGATGTATAGTCATCTTTGGAGGATTTGCTGGCTGCTTCTCATTATTTTATGTTGTAGGGTTGCTTGTAAGTGTGCATCATGTGATGAGTCAAAGATGCAAAGCCTTGGTGAATGGGAGAGGCACACAGGTTGTAGAGCAAAAAAATGGAAGCATAGTGTGAAAGTGAAGGCCACGATGCAAACACTGGAACAATGGGTTGGTACAATATCTTTTATCTTGTCTGCACTATGTTCTTGGTAATCAGCAATAGTTTTTATTTAATTTTAAGAAGAGGTTGCTTGCTCAAGTTCTTTTGGTAAACAAGGATTTCCTTTCAACTCTAATTCTGCACTATACTGATTCTAGACAGTTTCTCGGTAATCATGAATATGTTTCAGATTGCAGAGTATAATGAATATGGTTTACAGCCTCTCGCATTAGATAAGGAGCGACTACTTGATTTCTTACAAGGTAAATACTTGCCTAATTCTTTACATGTTGGCTGATCTAATTTTCCGTCTGTGTCTCTGTCACGGAGGAGGCTGAGCCTTGTTCTTAAGTGGCAAGGAGGTTTTTGGTTGATAATTTCTTGTTGTGAGAGACTGACTTATATCTTTGTTGCGGCAGAAAAATATGAGCCAGTTAATGCAAAGTGGACAACTGAAAGATGTGCAGTTTGTAGATGGGTGGAAGATTGGGAAGATAACAAAATGATCATATGCAACAGGTGCCTATCTTCATCTTTTGTTCCATCTTTGTGCCAAGTTTTAATTTTTAGATAATTGGTTTATTCTTGTTTCTGATGCAAGACTTTAAAGTGTCACATAATTTTTGTTACTTTGTCCAGGTGTCAAATAGCTGTGCACCAAGAATGCTATGGTGCAAAAGATGTTCAGGATTTTACTTCATGGGTTTGTAGAGCATGTGAAACACCTGATATTACTAGAGAGTGTTGTCTCTGTCCTGTGAAAGGTATTTTTGCCATCATCTATTGTTTTGTGTTGACCTTAAGTATTACATATTGGGTTTATGTACTGAAATTATGTGTTTCTTGATAATACTACTATAATAATAATAATGACGATGATAATTATTACTATTATTATTGTTATTTATGTTTGCTGCAAAGCTAATATTCTGCTATTTTCAGAGTTCCTTTTTGTTCACATGTGACTATTCATTTTCATGCCATTGATGATTCCAGTGTTGTTAATGCTTAATATCTATATTTCTTTCATCCTCATTTTGAAGCTTAAGCAGATATTGGTTGGACTTCTGTGTATCATTAATAGTCATGCATATGTTTGATTTGTTTCATATAAAGCAAATATGAAATATGTACCAGCATAAGATGTGCACCATAATGCTATCTTATATCTTCAGTTAGGTTGACTGTTTTCTAGTTTGCTGATTTGAAATTGGTTTCTTCAGGAGGTGCTTTGAAGCCTACTGATGTTGACACCTTGTGGGTTCATGTTTCTTGTGCTTGGTTTCGTCCTGAAGTTGCTTTCTTGAATCATGAGCAGATGGAACCTGCTGTTGGAATCCTTAGAATCCCACCCACTAGTTTCATGAAGGTAACTTAATACTTTGGGTGATACTTTTGGACATTCAGTTACTTTGTTTTCTTACTCTTAACCAAAAGTGGTGTGATGTTGTGGTGAGAATTTTTAATTTTGTCTTGGTTTTCCCCACCAGTTAGGAGAGGACAGTTCATTATTTTCTTATTCAGTGTTGTTATTAACTTGCAACCTATCTAATTCATTCACCTACTCTTTTGGAACAGCGTTGTGTAATTTGTACGCAGACTCATGGTTCCTGCACCACGTGTTGCAAATGTGCCACTCATTTTCATGTAGCCTGTGCATCAAGAGCAGGCTACAGCATGGAAGTAAGGTTTACTTGTTGTTTTACTTTATGAACGCCTTTCCACTTCTTCAGTAGCTACAACTTATGTACTAGTCCTTTAATCTCATTGATCTTTCTTTGTTTATTTGCACTTATCTTTCAATTGTTAGGAATAATTGTCAACAATGTTGGTGATTTGATTATATTGCACCTTGAACTTTCAGTTGCACTGCCAAGAGAAGAATGGGAAACAAGTGACAACGAAGTTGATATATTGTGCAGTGCACAGGTTAGGACTGTACTGTATTTGTCATATGATCCCTATTGCTAGTCCTCTCATTGGGAGCATTTGTTTGTAGTTGCATTTATCTGTGTTGTTGACTTCATATTGATAACCTTTGTCTCAGGAACCCCAATCCAGATGCTGTTGTAGTTGTTCATACCCCTTCGGGGGTTTTTGCCGCGAGAAGCTTGCTTCAAACCGAGAAAGGGTTCTTCAGGGGTTCAAGGGTGGTCTCATCAAAGAGGACTGAAGTTTCAGAACCTTCAACCCCAGAGTGTTATGATTTAGAACCACTCTCTGCTGCAAGATGCCGTCCTATTAAAAGATCAAATTTTAAGGTAACTTGTGGTTAGTATACAATTGATAGCGGTCATATTTCCTCTGGAATTTCTCTTAAGAAGATTATTTTTTCTAGTCGAATTAGTAACTGTATTTTTATGGTTTGTGATTCTCTACCCAGGGAGGTGAGCGGCTACCAATTTTTCATCGACCAAGGGAACCAACACATCATCCATTAGAAGAAGTAAACAGATTGAGCACATTTAAAGTAATACTCTTGTCCTTATTATATTTGACATTATCTTCCACCTTAAAATTTAAATTTTGGCATTTATTAATAGAGAAGTTTATATATATATATATATATATATATCATTTTGTTTCCTTGTTGGTTGACGTGATGGACTGATTACATCTGTTGCCTTATATTAGGAAATAGAAGATTCTAAAATATTTTCTTCCTTCAAGGATCGGCTTTACCACTTGCAGGCAAGTCCTGTCCCTTTGTATGCTATGGTTTATTACTTGATAAACTCTTAACATTTTGTCTTTTGTGCATAAGTCATTAACATTTGTTTCTTGTCTTCATTTCAGAAAACTGAAACTCACCGAGTTTGTTTTGGTAAATCTGGAATACATGGATGGGGTCTATTTGCACGTAGGAATATTCAAGAAGGAGAAATGGTACTTGATTGTTACTTCACGCTGTACTTATTGAAAAAGTTCTAATTTAAATTGTATAACGTATGTAACAATGACTTGATATAGATTTCTTTCTTTATGTTAAGCTGTTGTCATGTGATTGATAAGGAAGTGTGAATTCCTTAACGCATATTTGAAATGTTCTGTTTCATGTGATCTTTTTATTGCTAAATACACTGGTTTCCAGGTTGTCGAGTATCGAGGTGAGCGCGTAAGGTGTAGCGTTGCAGATCTGAGGGAAGCACGGTACAGGCTACAAGGCAAAGATTGCTATGTAAGTTGATTTTCAGTATATACTCCTATGTTCTATGTATGCCAGTATGCATTGTAGTAGCTTATGAATGTATTTTAGCCACAGTAACTGCTGGATTCAATACTACTTAGCATGCCACTTACATGTGAGGAAAAAACGATCGGGATCTTTAAAACTTCACAAGTTTATCATTTTTCTACATAGTACTTCTATCTATTGTTTCAAAACTTATTAGTCTTGGACCAAAATGAGAACACTATTGTAGATGAAGATTTGTCCATGAAGTTTGTGATGCTTTCTACATTTATGGGAAGTTTAATTACGTGCCAGAGAATACTGGCTTTTGAACCATTAGAGTTAGTTCTGTCTAATTTAAGCACCTTTCTATTACAGAACTTGAGGATCTCTTGTGTTGTGTTAGACAGTTTGTTATGTTAGGGTTGTGGCTCCTTACATGTGATATTTTAGAGTTACAGCTAAAGCCCCCTCCCTCACGAGTCACATCCAAATGTGATTTTAAAGTGTATGAACAACTTTTTCTTTGCAGCTTTTCAAGATCAGCGAGGAAGTAGTAATTGATGCTACATATAGAGGAAATATAGCACGGTTGATTAACCATTCGGTGAGTTCCTTTTAGTTAACGACTTTGGATTTTTGGTTGCTCATGGATATAATTAAAGTTGACTGTTCAAAGTGTCAATTGATTGGATTTGCCATACTCAATAGTCTGAATTATATATCACAATGCTAAAAATTTGCTGCATGTGCTGCAGTGCACGCCCAATTGTTTTTCAAGGATCATGACTTTGGGCGAGGAGAACCGAGTAGTTCTCATTGCCAAGACTAATGTTTCAGCCGGTGAAGAACTAACGTAAGTCTTCTGGTAATTTTTTTTATATATTTAAATTTTGCATAGACGACTTTGAGAATGTTGTATATTTGGTTGAGAAAGGTCCCAATTTTCTCCTTTATATTTGCTCAACAGGTACGATTACTTGTTTGAGCCGGATGAATGTGACGAGCAGAGAGTTCCCTGTCTATGTAAAGCTCCCTACTGTAGGAAATTCTTGTGTTAGTTCACGCTTCAGAGTTCATACATTTTTTGGTTCTCCCCATATCATCTCTGCACAGAGATCTGACCACTTCTAACCATTGAGGAAATCCTTCCCCTTGTTACAGAAAAGAAAGGAAACCTTTTTCCCTTTGAGCTTGTAAATCTTTCAATATATATACCACGCAAGTCGTTTTGTAATCTTATCAGAATTAGTAATATCGCCTGGCTCTTTCCCTGGTGGCCTTGCTACTTTTTACGTGAAAGTAAAAGAAATAGGCAGATTGTTTAATCGTCTCCATACTGTAATTTGTAATTGTTTCAAAGCAAATTGATTTACTGATTTCAGTATACACATATTTCTTTAGCACCCAATTTGTTATATCCATCAAACTCTTTCATTACGAAGTGTGATTCAAGAAACATTCAGGGATTTCTAAGCGTCATTAACCATATCGAGGCTCGAACTCTAAGTAGTTTTCTTTGGTGATGAAATTTCACCCATCGAGCATTTTTACTTTATAAACTCTCTCGGTTATTCTTTGGTTTTATAATCGAGGTTGTGATAGTCTTAAAGGTTTTCCTGGAATATTTTACAAATGAGTAGTTAATTACCAAAAATTAGAATGACAGAGAACAAAGGGAAGGTCACGTTTATGGGCCTGTATAAGCAGCCCATAAATTTGAATTAGCTTTCGATCACAATATTTTAGAGTTAGTTATGTTTTTGAATGTGCGGGTGGCGCGAGTATAAATAGCGAAGCCTTTGATTCGCGTGACCGATTCCGTTTCAGAGAAAGAGAGAGACGCAGTGAGCTAGAGAGAGAAAAAATGGCGAAGCGAAAGCAGCGAACTGGAGCCGTTCAGCCTCAGCCTCTCAAGACGCAGAAGCGTATGCACAGAGCCAAGCCGATTTGCTCCTGTAGCTCTCCTCGCTTCACCTCTTCTGGCCCAGCCTTCACCTGGTGAGCTCGCTCGCTCTCTCTCTCTCTCTCTGTGAATTTGAATTTGAATTTCGGAAAACCGGTTTGATTCGGATTCTGTGTGTGAATGGACTTGTGCTTCTGATTTGAATTTTTGCTTCGGTGAATTTGACCATGTTATTCTGTGAGAATTGCTTGAGAAATGGAGCTCAGATTTGAATCGGAGCTTCAATTTTGATTTTCTGTACTTCGTTTGAATTTCGAAGCGGAATCACGCGCTGCGTGTGAGCTTTTATCTTCGAGCTCGATCTGGATTTTGATCTTGTATCTCTATGTGGATTTTGTTACTGTGGATCTGAGCTTAGCTCGTACATGCCTGTAGTTCAGAAATGAAGCAATTCAAAATTCAAAATCGGAGCTCTGATTTGAGTTTGTTAGAAATTAATTTGAAGCTGAATCATGCGTTTAGTGTGAATCTGACTTAGATCTTGATTTCGAAAATTTCCTGTTGAATTTGGAAATGTATTTGAAGAGCGTAACTAATTATCTGAGTGTGTTGGACTTGATTAGTTACGAGCAGGACGTTTGGACGGAGATCGCAAAGTTTCTGGACGGAAAATCACTGGTGATGCTCGCTGCGACATGTCGTTGGTTCCACGAGCTGGTCATGGAGGGCTGCATCTGGAGGTACTTGTGCTTGCGTGATCTTCAGGTCCCTGATCCTCGCCACCCGGCGGCTTTTGATTGGAAGAAGCTCTACATTTCCTCTTTCAGTAAGGACCGCTTGATCTCCTTAATGTGTGACGTGTTGATTAGATAACGGTTTGATCAAGTGTGTGTGTGTGTGTGTGATTGCTAATGGTCTTGTGGTTTTTGCAGATGGGAGTCACTCTTACATGTTCCGCCAGCCAGAAAAGCATATTGGTGAGTGTCCCTTTACCCTATGCAAGGGTTCTTATGGTATTTGAATTTGAGCCTCTACTCAGTTTTGAATTTTGATGAGTAAGAACTTTGTTTATATATTACTTAACTTTCAAGAAAATCAGTGATTAGTAAAACTAGTTTCACTTTTCAGTTGGTTAATGTATCTCATTGAATTTAGGCCTAATGAGTGCCAAAGTAGACTAATGGCTTCTTCCCTGTTGTGCTTATGTGTTTGAATGAATCAGACTGGATGCGTATTGGTGCGTTTTTCCTGGAGTCTTCTTCAGTACTCATGACAGAACGGCTGAGCGCCCCACTGAAATTCCCCAAGGAAGAAAGTGTTCAACAAATGCTGGAGTCCTGCGGCAGTTGTGTGTTAAATGATGTCAAACCTGGGATATGGATTGCAGGTACCTTCAACAAGACTCAAATATCATTTTCTTTCTGGACTAGACAAGAGTATGAAGTGTTTGTGATATATGATCATGACTTGCAATTTACTTCTGATTTCATCTGCCATGATTTCCCACAGATCTCCAGCTTGTTCGGTGCCCCGTCTGCGAGCTCAACACATGTGATGGTAAGAACAAATGCCTTTATACTATCTAGTTTTCTGTCTTTGATAGCTGAGATTAGAAGCTGGTGTATATGCTTGAAGAATCACCACTCACAATGTGCATTGAGTTCAATTATGCTTCATTTTTTGCTTCAAAAGCTAAGAATGTGCCATTACACATTCTCACTCTTCACCAACGCACTTTCTTCTGTGCTGTTACTTGAAATGCAAACTTCTGAACAGATAACAAGAAGGGGAACTTTGTCTATGTGTATGTTTGGTTATTACATATTTATGGTTATTGATTTCATAACTGAGAAGCTTGCAAATATCAACAGGAACAATGCAGACATTGGATGCAAGGCATATCGAACTGTTCTTGAGTGAGGGATACCAGGATGGTAGCTGGGAATATGAACTTATTGGAATTCAGGATGTCAAAAAGCATGTTGAGGGTGCTTCTGGAGCTATTTTTGATGTCCAACACCTCAATGACACTTCAACTTCAGGTAAGTTTAGAAGCTATCTGCACTATCTTCCAGTTTATACTACGCTTTAATCACTGAACCCCCAAAATGTACAGAGGGAAAAATCGTTCAGTTAGTCTTGGTAGGGTGAAACACTCGAAGAAACTTCATGTTAGTAAAAATTGTCTGCATTCCAATTACTGTTAGCCATAACTTCAGTTATATATGTTTGATGAATGTACCTGCTCATCTGGTCTAATTTCCAAATGACATCGCAGCAGTCTTCAACCTCAACTCATGGGTGGGCAAAGCGAATGACTGGCAACCAAAGGCTGTGATCACAATGCATGCAGTTGCTGTCAACACAAATCTGCAGAAAAATGAAGGTAACAGAAAAAACAAACCAAACTTCTACAAGTCTCCTCTTTTCCCTTACCAAACTCTCGGCATGTTAGTAAGCCTATGAGTGACTATTTATTTTGTCCCCAACTTTTCATAATTTTTCCTACTTTCTGATAACAGGTCTGCAAGTCAAATACCATGTCATGAGAGCTGGAGCTGGAGGAGAAGTTGTATCTATCAGAATCTCGCAGCAGCTTCTGTAGAGTCCACTAGTCCCACAGATCTTAGCCAAGGACAAGTTAGATTCCTTTCGATAATCTGATAGACATAATATCTCAGAGAAGTAGATACTATAACCCTAATGGGGTATATATGCATTAGCTCAGTTACTCGTTCCACAGTTCTACTACTGCTCCCTTTGAAGGGGATAACTATATATTAAAAACTCAGAAAATTTGTTCTTCCCATTCGAAAGGCACATTCGAAATTATAAATACATCAGATTATCGAAAGGAATTATCATGATAATAAGAGTAATTATCACCATTTATTAGTGACTGCTCTTATGTGGGCTATAACAAGCATTACACTACAAACTTTTGACTTTCATAAATTTTCACTTCTTTAATCTACTTCCCCTCTCCTGCAACCCAGCTACACATATTATATACATATAGATATATAGTTATATATATATAGAGAGAGAGGCTAAATAGTAAATACCTTACCATTCTGGTTTCAGAAACTTTGAAACAAAATGGATATCTCGGACATCCTCTTCATCCTTCTCTTCCTGTTTCCTCATTTCTACTCACTAGAGTTAGGTGAGTGTCCAGCCTCCATGTGTGGCAACACCGGCTTTCCTATCCGATTCCCTTTCGGGCTACAAGGCTATCAACCGAAAAACTGTTCTTACCCAGGTTTCGACCTGTCCTGCAACACACAGGGGACAACAGTCATTTAGAATTCCAAACTCAGGAGAGTTTTTTGTTCGAGCAATCGATTATGTGACACAAGAGATTAAACTCTATGATCCTAGTGGTTGCCTTCCCAGAAGGCTTCTACCCCTCGACCTGAAAGGCTCTCCTTTTGTTGCTTCTTTTTATCAGAACTACACCTTCCTCAGCTGCCCTGCTTCATTCACATAGTCAAAGTTCACCCCCATTGATTGCCTGAGTAATTCCACAACATCAGTCATGGCAACTCCTTCCACCAGCCTTGCGAGTTCAATGTCCGCGACGTGTAATATCATTGCTACAATGCCGGTTCCGGTTTCTGGGATAGTTCGGACTGAGGATGGATTCTCAGTCAACTTTGATACAGATCTTAGCTTGACATGGTATGAGCCTGGTTGTTCTCCTTGTGAAGGTCAAGGTGGGATTTGTGGCTTTGAGAGCAACACTAGCCAAGTACTTGGTTGCTTCTACAACTCTTCCGGTACTACTTATTTCTTTGAATCATCATTTTCAGTTTCCTGCCACCCATATTATCCCACCTACAACTATGCCTCGAATTCCAGGGGTTTCATTTGTTCATATCAGTTTGTCATCTACCGTCGTGTCACCTACCACATCAGTTTCTGACCAAAAATTTGTGAGGATTGAAGTTATAGACTATGTCAACTTGTGGGTTAGGCTTACAAAATGACTGTTTCTTCAAACATCAAAACCCCTAAAAACTATAAGATAGATGACATATGAATCTTGTGCAGCTGTGTTCGTAGAAGATAAAGCGTATAAAATACGTTCCTGTTATAGTATTTGGTATTTGCATTATATTACTTGGTGAAACCATAAATGAAAACCATGTCAGCTATATGCAGCCGACATGAATTGAAGAACTTCAACCTCCCTTATAATTTGGCTTCAGCACGCTTCCCCTCTTATCTTGTTAAAAAAGTTCCACTACTTTTATTGCTGGGGAAGGGACCAGAGGTCAAAATTCAATAGTTACTCCATGTTCATCTCTTTTCAGTTAAAAAAGTAAGAAAATAAAATTAGGAAACTATTGTTACTTTCTCTTGCATATTGCACCATTCGGTAGTAGATGATATGGTTATTTTCCTAGCTCGAATTCCATGCTACACTTAAAAGCCACAGACATCTTCCCCTTTTGTCTACACTGTCTAACTCCACAATCAATAAATTGAAATTATGTGCACTAGTGGACTGTGTTCCTACATATCTGCAGAACGAAGTGCTTCTTTCCGTCACTAATGGCTTCAAATTCCAGGCAGATCTTCCAACGGATTCCAAGTTTTCAGGATTATTTGCGTCTCCATCGTGGTACCGACCCTCACAATGGCAGTTGGGATAGCCTGCTTTGCTTGCCTCAAGGACAGGAGTCTTGATCGCACTGCACATCGGAACCCTGCAGTTGCAGCATTGCCTGAACAAGAATCCACAATAGTAATTCATGGTCTGGATCAGACCACCATTGAATCCTATCAAAAGCTAGTACTTGGTGAGAGCCGGCGACTTCCAGGACCTAACGACACCACTTGTGCTATATGCTTATCAGAGTATCTAATTAAAGACACAGTAAGATGCATCCCAAAGTGTAAACACTGCTTTCATGCTGAATGTGTTGATGAGTGGCTCAAATTGAACAGCACATGTCCAGTTTGTCGAAACAACCCCACCCCAGCTCATGTCGACTCAAATGGAGTCTGATGTCTTTTATGTAGTTAAACCCTTCCTACTGTATATACTGGTTAAAATTTTGTCAGTCCTTAGCTAAGGTTTAGTAGAATGTTCCCTCAGGTGTGGGTAAGGTGGGTTTATGGGTTATGTTCCCTCAGGTGTGTGGGTGTATGGGTATACTGAGGCTCAGGCTTATTCTTGGTATATATGTCCACTTTATTCATTTTTGTCTTCCTGGAGCATAATTGTTGATAAAAAAAAAACTAAAAAGAAAAAAAAATCAGACATACAAAAATGAAGATATGCATATTATTACTTCAGTCAAACTGTCAAAGGCTCAAACATTATCCACCAAGGATCATGGTGCACAAAGTAGTACATAGTCAACAACTAGGAACATTATAGATTCAAATATACACAGTTACACACTTCAGCCACCATTCATACATTGCAGGAGAAACTTGCTCTATGAAGTAAACCTTATAAAGGGTTAAATGAAGCGCATCAAATACTCATTTCTTTGCCAGGAGCTTCTTTGGAATCTTCTCTATAGGGGTAGATTTAAGCATAAAAAGCCTGGCAGCACGCTCTCGCAGAGTACCACCACATTTTAACCCATAAGCTTGCAGTTCCAATTTCAATCTTTCCGCGCCAAGAACCTACCACAATGAAGGTCAAAAATGAGTTTAAAATGCTTCTTGAAGATTCTAAGTGATGCATAGAGGAAATGGTGGTGGAAGCTGTGAACACAGAAGCTATAAAACAGTCATATAAAAAGCATCTGCGATTTTTGTTTTTGTTTCAACTAAGCAAATAATCTAATTCATGTTCAAGGTGGACCACTATTCAAGATTCTGTTCGATAGGGATTTAATCCAGAGAGAGCATGCAAATGGCCTACATCACCCTAAAATTATACTTTCCACAAGCATACCTCCATTTCTGCTGCTGAATTGAAGTCATCAAAATTTAGCGGCTTCTCCATCTCTGCAGTGTTCCCATTAGCAACTGTTTCTTCCTGAACAACTGGACTGGACTCTGAAGAACCATTGGCTTCCGACACAATCGATGTACTTTCAACTCCTTGCCTGTCACTTGACTTAGAGATCTCCTGAGGTTGCATCTCAATCCCACTGCAATCTATATTTTCATCTTGCATTGCTTCAACTCCCAGAACAGTATCAGCAGCTGAACAAGGTATACTTGCACTTGTCTCATCCTCAACCATGTCATTCTTCTCAATAGGAATAGATTCTTGAACAGTATGAATGATCATCTCTTTCTCTTCCTCAGAGCCACTCTCAGATGAGCCTCTACCTGAGGACTCACCCTCTTGTTTCCCACCAGTCACTGAATCCAAACTGCCCCCGGCTTCCTTATTCGAATCTGAGCTATTCCCATTGTTTGATACAGTTGATTTCTCCTTCTCATCTTCATTATCACTGTCATCTTCCTCTGTATCACTGTCCCTGAAAAACACCAAAAGAAAAGAATTCAGATATCCATACCAACAAACTTAATTCCCAGAGATTTCAGGGTCACCAGACTGTATATAAAACCTAAGAAATTTCATCTTTCTAAAACAGAGGTTCTCTGTTGATTAACATTTGAAACTGCTAATTGCACTAGTCTAAACCATAAAAGTAATATTCTCCCTTAACAATGTTTAGTTAAAACCTAATAGTTCCATTAGTTTCTTCATAACTTCATATTCCTGATCAGTATCACAGATCAAACAAAACTGAAAAGGCAAAGAACATAGCTTTACTCAACCATATACCATACATCTAGAACTAGCCTCCTATCAAATTGAAAAATCCGATCTCTAAATTAAACTTCATCTTCCCAATCATTCAGCTTTACTTTCTACACTTCCTATTCCTATCAATAAAACCACAAAATGCACATAACCAAAGCGAAAACAAATCATTAAAACCTCACCAAAGTTTCACCCTTTTCGACTTGGGCTCCAAACCCTTCCCCTTCCTCTTCTTCCCACTCATAGCCTCCTTCACCGCATCCACCACCTCCGAAACACACCTGGCAGACTCCTCCTTATACTTGTTCACATACTTCTCCGCCGCCACGTCCCCACTCCCCTTCTTCCCCTTCTTCGCCAAGCTCTTCAGAAACTCCTCCCCTTTCTTCTCCATCTTCCTCTGCTCCTCCAACGCCCTCCACTCCTGCAGCTTATTCTCCGCGTTCACATGCCTCAGCCTCCGCCCACTCATATCCCGACACGCGTCGAAGTTGCTCGTCTTCTTCTGCCCCGCCTTCGTCGCCGCCCCCCGGAGCAGCGACCCGAACCCGCCTTTCCCTCCGACGAGCCTCAGCAGGAGATGGACCGTCGGGAGCTGCGCCGCCGCGTCCGGGGTGAGGGAGTCGGAGTCGGAGAGGTGGCGGGTGCCGGTGAGGAGGCGCTGGTGGCGGAGGGGTATTTTGGTGATTTCGTGGAGGCGGTGCTTGATGGAGGCGGCGGAGACATTGGGGGTTGTGAATTTTAGGTTCAGGGTTTTGCCTTCGAGGAGGTTGACGAAGAGATTGTACGTGGTGGTGTCCGCCATTGATGGAAATTGAGGAGCTTTGTTAGGGTATGAGAGAAACCAGATTTGATTTTGGGGAAAAGTAGTATTTGCGTTTATATAGTTTTACTCGTCCGGGTCGAATTCTTATCGTCCTTTTCGTCCTCAATAATAATGTTCGTTTCATGCCTAACAATGTCATGAGCAAGGTTTTACTGGAAATCCGCGATCAACTTAACATAATGTGGAGAAACACTAGGAGGAGCTTGTTAGTAACGGCATCAGCCACAAACTTCGTCTCACGAAATATATAAATGCAAGTAAATAAATTAATAGACTTAAAGTTAGAGGCAGTTCTTCAAATTTCTTCCGTTAGTTAGGTTAGCTTACAAGGTGGATCAAACACAATCACACTAAATACGTCAGTTATGTTATTTTAATATATTTATGAATTAAACGTTCTCTAAGTTATATTCGTGAGTCTCAACATTGAGAAGATGTATATTCTGCAATCAACTATAATTATGTAAATCTTTCGATGTAATTAGTTTCCTTCTAAGGTTAGAATTGTGCTTGTATTTATACCCGACTTAGGATTTGTTCAATATATTAGAAAATTTTCAACATTTTGTGTTCTGTTTGACTTGGCATCAGAGCCTAAGTCGATCCTGCAATCTTAGTGATCTGACCCTGTTGTTTTCCGCTGCAAATTTGTTCTAAACTTGTCCCAATTTGATGTGCTCAACGTGTTGAATGAAGCTTTCGATTTCGTCAAATTCTGTCATACTTGTTATGTTCCTCTGTCATCAAATCCTTTTTGCAATGGATCTTGCAATCTTTGGTGATCAACCTGAAGTTTCCCATGAACAATTGATGGCTCTTCAAAACAAGAATTCAGGCTTTGGAGTGAAACTGGATGGCACAAACTATCCAGTATGGCGACGACTTATTAAGATGCATCTTGGCGGTGTGGGCAAGTGGGAATATGTCACTGGTACCTCCAACGACCTAAAGAAGTTGGCAAGGCACAAGCTATGTGGGATGCTGCAAATTATAATACGATGGTGCTTCTTCTCAAATCCATGACCAGACCAATCATGATGTTGTTTTCAAGCTATACGACGTCAAAGGCAATCTGGGATGCAGTCGCAACCACATACTATGATGAGAGTGATTTTGCTAGAGTTCATGAGTTGACCTGTCAAGCTTTCGCAACCACTCAAGCTGGTAAGCCTCTTGTAGAATATTATGTCGGCTTAAAGGCTATCTGGCAAGAGTTGGATGAAAGGGACCCCAATCCTATGGTGTGTGATCTGGATATTGCTACACACAACAGGTCCCTAGACAAGATGTGAGTCCACATCTTCTTAAATGGATTGGATTCAAAATTTGCTACTACTAAGGGAGAATTGCTTCGACAAGCCACACCACCAAGTCTGAAACAAGCTTATGCTTATGTATGCAAAGATGAATCCAATCAGTCAAGTGCAAAGGAGTTTCATACCGAGGTATCCAACCTCACTGTCCAATCTAAACCTCAACAAGATTGGAAACCAAAGAACCAAGACAGTGAACTTCGAATCCAACTTGCTCGTGGACCAGATCTTGCTAAGGTGCAGTGCTTCTATTGTAAAGAGTTTGGACACTATAAGAACTCATGTCCTAAGAAAACAAATCAAGAAGCTACCTATGATAAAAGTCGTGGTGGCAAGGCTGCCATTCAGTTGGTCCAAGAACCTGATTTCTATGGAGTAGGAGGACAAGAGCTCACCATAGGTATGTGTTCTCAGGAGAAAAGAGGTAAAATTGGTATTGCATTAAAAATTTCTGACTTTACTGGTAGTGAAACATGGATAATTGATTTTGGTGTGTCTGATCATATGACATTTGATAAGTCATTTTTTTCGAATCTGTCCCCATCTCCCATACCTGAAGTGTCTAATGCAAATGGGGTGTCCTTCCCAGTCCTAGGTATAGGGTAAATTCAAGTTACTCCAACAATTGTGTTAAACAAAGTCTTTTATGTTCCTGCTCTATCACATCACATATTGTCTGTTTCTGAATTGAATTCACAAAACAAATGCTTTGTAACTTTTTTTCCTATATATATTATCTTTCAGGACCTGTCATCTCAGGCGATAATAGGCAAGGGGGATCTGCGGGGGAGTCTGTTTCACTTGGATTGCATGTACAACGGGGAAGCAAGAGCACCGTCACCAACCGTTGCCCTGACATTGAGTTCTGATCGAGTAAAAGAAATTTGGTTATGGCATCGCCGAATGGGTCATCCATCTTTTGGAGTCATGAAGAAGTCGATGCCATCTTTGTTTTTTTGGAATAATAGAGTCCAATCTCCATTATGAAACTTGTGTTTTTGCTAAGAGTCATAAGTCCAATTATTCTTAGTTTTTCTTCTAGTTCTACACTATTCGAGTTGATTCATTCTTATGTATGGGGGTCTTCGAAGAATTTGACATTGACAGGAATGAAATACTTTGTTTTGTTTATTGATGACTTTACAATATTAACTTGGGTTGTGTTATTGAAAAAGAGAGATGTTGTGTTTTCGACTTTCACCGCTTTTCATAGTCTTATCCGAACTCAGTATGATGCTTGTGTCAAAATATTTTGATCTGACAATGGAGGAGAGTTTGTTAACCACTCTTTTCGAGACTATTTTCAGCAACATGGAATTGTTTATCAGACTACTTGTCCTCAGACACCAGAACAGAATGGGGTATCTGAGAGGAAAAATCGACACCTCTTGGATATTGAAATAACCCTTTTACTTAGTGCCAATCTACCCAAATATCTTTGGGGTGAAGCTGTGTTGTGTGCGTCTCACCTTATCAACCGTCTATCATTTGCAGCTCTTCAGGTATTGTCTGAACATGTTCTCTTTGAGGTATTGTCTGAACATGTTACTATTCCGTCTCTCAACAAACTTCATGCTCATGTCTTTGGTTGTGTGGCCTATGTTCATCTTTACAAAAATCAGAGATTTAAGTTGGAGGCTCATTCCTTTAAGTGTGTGTTTGTTGGATACGCATCTCATCAGAAAGGATATAAGTACTACCATCCTTTGTCTCAACGATTCTATGTCACCATGGATGTCATATTTAGTGAAGACATGTGCTATTTTTCTCCTACGGTATCTCCGAGTAAAGAGGAGAAGCATGCTTTTTATGAAGATCAATTTGGAGAACTAGAAGATTGTGTAATTGTTGACAGTAATCCCACTGAAAAGGATCTTCGGCCTGTCACCGATCAGATCAAAAATCCGAGAGATAATACTCTGGAACCTCAAAAAGTGGTTCAATATGTTGAATCTGCCCATGTTGAGGCGTCTGTTTCCTGTTATGAAAGTGTTCGCCATGACGAACAGCTGTCCGACACATCGAAGAGAGGAGAATTGAATAGTAATCAGCCGCCAGTTGTTGAAGATGTACATGCAAGTTCAGTCTCTCCCCCTACATCAATGGTCTCTCCTGGCTTGTCATCGCCTGAGGTATGTAATACTATTCTGTTGTCATCCTCCAATGTTCCTGAATCTAGTAGAGTCTTGCCTACTAGGTCAACCCGTGGCCAACCTCCTAAAAAATACGAACCTCTCTTGTCAGCTAAAACCAAGTATCTTGAAGCCAATTACATGTCAACTCATAGATTGTCTAAACCTTATGTAGCATTTGTGAATCAATTATCTGTTGTGTCTCTTCCTAGTAAAGTGCATAATGCAATGGAGATTGAGATGGATACTCTCAAGAAGAATGGTACTTGGGATTTGGTGTCATTACCACCTAGAAAGAAGACCGTTGGTTGTAAATGAGTTTATACTGTGAAGCATAATGCATATGGCTCAGTTGACAGATATAAGGCAATGTTGGTTGCAAAATGATATATTCAAAAATATGGGGTGAATTATGATGAGACGTTCGCACCTGTGGTAAAGATCAATACCATTCGAGTCCTCATGTCTTTGGCAGCTAATCTGGATTGGTCTCTGCACCAGTTTGATATGAATAATGCATTTCTTCATGGAGATCTGAATGAAGAAATTTACATAGATCTTCCTCCATAATATAATACTTCTACGGGTGAGAAGGTGGTGTGCAGATTGAAAAAGTCCATGTACAGATTGAAGTAATCTCTAAGAGCTTAGTTTGGAAGGTTCACGTCTTTCATGAAGAAGATTGGGTACAGACAAAGTAACTCAGATCATACTTTGTTTCTGAAATACCGACAGAGTAAGCTTACTGCCTTGATCATTTATGTAGATGACATGGTAGTGACAGGTGATGACACTAGTGAAATTAGAAGATTGAAAGATCAGTTGTCTTTTGAATTCGAGATGAAGGACCTTGGGAATTTAAAGTATTTCTTGGGAATTGAGGTAGCCAGGAACAAGGACTGTATCATGCCGAGTCAAAGAAAATATATTTTGGATTTGCTAGCAGAGACTGGTAAGCTTGATTGTCAACCGTCGATACACCGATAGAACAGAACCATCGGATTGCAGAGTGTCCTGATCAAGTTCCGACTAATAAATCTTGATATCAAAGGTTAGTTGGAAGATTAATTTACTTGTCGCATACTAGACATGATCTTGCTTATGCGGTTAGTGTGATGAGTTAGTATATGCATAATCCTAATGAAAATCACATGAATGCAGTGATGAGAATCTTAAGATACTTAAAGTCTTCTCCTGAAAAATGCCTGGTGTTTCGTAAGCATGAACATTTGAGGACTAGTGGTTACACTGATGCGGACTGGGCATGAAACATAACTGACAAGCGTTCTACTTCTGGCTATTTTACGTTTGTTAGTGGAAACTTAGTCACTTGGAGAAGTAAGAAACAAAATGTGGTGGCCCGTTCTAGTGCAGAAGTTGAGTATAGAGGTATGGCTCAAGGAGTCTGTGAGTTGTTATGGTTGAGAAGTTTGTTAAAGAGTTTGGGTTTCAAGCAGGAATGGCCAATGCCTCTTCATTGTGACAATACTACTGCGGTTGAAATTGCATATAATCATGTTCAACATGATCGACAAAGCATGTAGAGATTGACATACACTTCATCAAAGAAAAGCTAGATGCTCGCATAATCTTGTTCCCATTTGTTCATTCGGAGGAGCAGCTAGTTGACATCCTTACCAAAGCTGTGTCGTCCAGAGCGTTCAGTGACTCACTTGACAAGTTAAACATTCAAGATTTATATGCGTCAACTGGAGGATGAGTATTAACGTGAGTCTCAATCCTAGTATATTGAGAATATGTATATTCTGTAATTAACTATGATTATGTAAATCTTTCGGTGTAATTAGTTTCCTTCTAGGGTTAAAATTGTGCTTGTATATATACTCGACTTGGGGTTTGTTCAATATATTAAAAAATTCTCTACCTTTTAAGTTCTGTTTGACTTATTCATCATTTGGTAAAACTGTATGTCAAACATCCGGAGCACTTATGTAATGTAACTTATACAATCGGTGTCACGGCTGAAAGTAATTGCCGGTTGGAGTTGTCGGAAGTGGGGCGGCTCCGCTAAAAGTTAGCGGTGGTACAGTTGAGGAGTATGAGGGTAAATATGTCATTCAACATAGGGGTTAAAAACATAAAACGGTTAAATTATAGACAAAAAGTTGTAAATTTCCAAAAGGGGGGATTTCAACCTCGCAAGCAAACAAAGAAGAAAAGAACAGAGCCAACTGCGGTTGTGTTCCTCTGGTGAGCTTCCAGCCCAGAAACAAAGTCTTTCTCTATCTGTGTTCCTTTAATCACCAAAAGCAATACATAAATAAAAGAATCAATTTTTTGTCTCTAATACGATTTCGACAGTTCAAATAGAGAGATGGGTGAAAAGGGTCGGAGCTTAACGGTGGATCCGAGTGTGCCCCGATGGGTCTGCCAGAATTGCCGCCACTCTCTTTGCATCGTCGGCGCCGATTCCTACGCCGACAAATTCTTCATTGATTTCTCTCGTTCTGGTTAGTCCTCCTAGTTTGATTCGAATTCCTAGAATCCCATTTAGTTTAGATTATACGCGTTTTCTAAAGGTTTGAGATGGAGTTTGAGTTAAAGTATTGCTGAATAAATATAAAGTTTTTATCTTTTAATTGAAAAATTGAGCTATGTGGTTCTTATTGCTAGCTCATGTGTTTTGATAGAGACCCTTTTGAGCATTTTGAGTTTTTGATTGATTGAGTTTGCAACCCTTTTCTCTGTGGAAGCTTAGCTAGAATGAGAGCTGGGTTGGAACTTGGATTGAATCGAAATAGGAATTATTTGAATGTAGCTTAGCTAGAATGTGGAGAAGTGAAAGCTGAATGACTATTGTAATAAGATTGATGCTGTTTTGTGTTTGTTAATCAGTTGGTTTGGTGATGCACACATGCAGGCATGCAGGGGTCTTCGATGCATGGGGCGAACAGCGTGTTGGCATCGAAGATGGACAATTCGTTTGTTGTGTTACCGAAGCAGAGACCTCAGGCACAGGGAGTCCCTCCTCGTCCTCGTGGTGTGGCAGGCAATGCAAGCCAGACTGGGAAGGCAATGGATGAGTCCTTTGTGGTCGTCTATAAATCTGAGTCATCGGTGGATGGCGGTGGGGCCCAATCGCCATCACCAGATGGAGGGCCGAATGGTCCTTTACAGCCTAACAATTCGGGGTTTCACTCGACTATAACTCTCCTGAAACGGGCATTTGAAATTGCCACCACGCAAACACAAGTATGTATTACTGTGAAAACTGTCTCAAGTGATTTATTAGTCTCCAGTGATTGTGTACTTCTATGGTGGTTGCAGAAATTGTATTTGAACATTTAGTTATGATATGTATTTTCTGGTGACATTTCCAGGTTGAACAACCTTTATGCCTTGAATGCATGAAGGTATTGTCCGATAAACTTGACAAGGAAGTGGAAGATGTGAATAGAGACATTACGGCATATGAGTCCTGTGTTAAGCGGTTGGAGGGTGAAACAAGGGAAGTTCTTAGTGAGGCTGATTTTCTCAAGGAAAAGCTAAAGGTGCTTACTCGAAATATGGTGTTTATGCATGAATCACTCTGTCTGTCCGTTTTTTCTACTAGCATTCTTGTTTACCACTTGTGATCAACACTCCATTCTGCATTGTGGTACTGAGGGTTCTCTAAGTTTAAGGTCAAGTTGCTAGCTAACATAAAACCAGGCAGTAGTAATAACCAAAGAGTTTCAGAAATGAGTCATGGAGTATCAGTTTATTTAGTATCGTTATGTTTCAAACTGAAATCTAGATGTTGATCTGATCCTCTATGGATTCTCTTTCAGATCGAGGAAGAAGAAAGAAAACTTGAAGCAGCAATTGCAGAAATGGAGAAACAGAATGCAGAAGTAACTGCTGAACTGAAGGAACTTGACTTAAAATCTGGGCGATTTAAGGAATTAGAGGAGCGGTAACTTTCATTTCCTAATGCTTATGTTGAAGTTCCTGATGATATCAAGTGTCCATCCTTGTGTTTCAAGATTCATTGACTTATATATGTAGGCCTTACGAAAGACTTGATTATAACTTTGCTTGTACCTAACTTGTTACAGGTACTGGCACGAGTTCAACACTTTCCAGTTTCAATTGATCTCAAATCAGGTCTGTGTAATAATTTTCTTTATTGCTTGTCTTCCTTTTTGGCAGTTACGCTTAGTTGTCTAGAAATGCCCCGGTATATTTGTTTCTGATTTTTTGTTGATTCTGTCTGATCGTCTTTTGGTAATGCAATATGGTTTCAAAGCTTTGTTTGCATTAAAATTTATACCAAAAATAGTCGTCCTAATGTGATTTTTGTTACTCCCAAGGGTTTCTCACTCACTGGCATAGGTATTCAAGGACCAAGGGGTGGCACTCCTCCATATTTTATCTCTTTGTGTTTTGACTACTAAATTTTGGCTGAGGTGAATCAAACCTAACTCAAACCATATATAGTGGCACCCCCACCCCTGTGTTTTAGCAGCTCTTTTAGTTAAGGGGTCTTAATTACCTCTGTAAGGTTGGTTGAGATTTAATAAAAATAGAAAATAATAAAAACTATTTTTAAAGAAAGAAGTTAATTTCATCATATTCCTAGTACATTTATGCTTTTACCCTACAAATTAATCTAAATAGATCACTGAAACCTAGATTTTGTAAATTTGTATTGTACTCTATGAATAACCAAACCCATGGCAGCATATTCATGGGTGAAATTTGGTCATCATAAGAGTTCTGTGCATTGTTATTTATATGTATACAAGGATTGTAGAATGGTTATGTTCATGGACCAAGAGAGTATAGTTGGCGAACATTCAACTTTTATATGACACCCTAGTCGAATATTTTTCTTGAGTTTTATGGATGGTTGATACCTAACTTAACTTTTATTGGAACTAAGTTTAAAGTTGGAAGAAAACATTGTTATATATTCTTTTGGTACCATGTTTGGCATGCTCTTTTTGTGTCTAAATAGAAACTTTTTGATTGACAGGAAGAGAGAGATGCAATTTTGGCCAAGATTGAGGTATCACAGGCACACTTAGAGTTGTTGAAACGAACTAATGTGCTCAATGATGCCTTTCCTATCTGGCATGATGGAGAATTTGGAACCATTAACAATTTTCGACTTGGACGACTTCCCAAAATTCCGGTTAGAAAGCAAAGCATGCATTCCCTGCCCTTGAGAATTTTCATACGACTGGTTGATTGTTTTCCCTTATAGTACTGTTCAGGGATGGGATATTGATGTTTACTGTTTATGAATATATAGGTTGAATGGGATGAGATTAATGCTGCCTGGGGTCAAGCCTGCCTTCTCCTCCATACGATGTGTCAATACTTCCGGCCAAAATTTCAGTATGTTTTTCACGAGGCACATCAAATTTGTTAAGCTCTTGTTAAATTGACTTCTTCGTGATTTTATTGAAATGGCCTTAATTCATTACCTTGTAGATATCGAATTAAAATACTTCCTATGGGTAGCTATCCTCGGATTATGGACAGTAACAACAATACCTATGAACTGTAAGTGTAGACTATCCCCATGATCTTTCCTGATTTCATATGTAAATTCCATATGGTAAACTAGGATGAGTGTGTCACCAATGTTTATATCTCTTTCTTCTTTAGGCATTGACGTGTACCCAAATTAATATTCAGATTTTGGTTTGCTACTCCGTTTTTAATATCATCTGTTTACTTTTTGTTGGATTTTGATTTGTTTGAGTATGTATTAGGTTTGGTCCTGTGAACTTGTTTTGGAGCACTCGTTATGACAAAGCAATGACACTGTTCTTGACATGCCTTAAGGACTTTGCTGAGTTTGCAAATTCTAAGGACCAAGAAAACAACATACCACCTGAAAAATGTTTTAAATTGCCCTACAAGTAAGTTCCGCAGTCTGAAAAAAATGTTCTATAACTGCTAATTCTGTCTTCAAACTCTTTAATTTCATCCACCTTTTTCTTTTGCAGAATTGAGAATGATAAGGTGGAAAACTATTCTATCACTCAGAGCTTCAATAAGCAGGAGAATTGGACCAAAGCTCTCAAGTACACCCTATGCAATTTGAAATGGGCTCTCTATTGGTTTGTTGGAAATACAAACTTCCAGCCTCTTTCTGCACTTGTGTCATCACATTCTGAAGTTCCAGGTGTGAGCTCTTTGTATACAAGACGTGGTACCGACACCAAGTTGGAGTTCCGAAACTCATCACCCATGACGTAGATATCGAATATACAGCTTGTGACATGTATGTATAGCAACACGTAGTTTATCTTGTGCAGTTTAATCATTATTTATATTGTATTGTAATACTTGATGGAAATAATCAAAGTATTGGAGCAAAAGATTGCTGTTTTCTTGTGCATTTACATTCTTTGCTTGGATCTTAAGTTGGTGCAGAAGTGTTATGTTCATAGTTTATTTTTCTTAGGCAAAATATTCATAATCTCAGTTAGGATATATATTTTTCACAATTTTAATCAGGGAATACTTTGGCGCTTGGCCAAAGAGGTGGTATTACTGTATTACTGTCAAGCCTTTTAACCTGTATTGCTCAAGATTGTAAACCGTTCATTTTACATCAAAAACTTGATTTTCATTTCAAGGAGATTCCTTTGATGGTTAAAACTTGGTTCCATACTTGCAAGAAACTATGCCAAATAGGGCATGGCCGTTTGAAGTGTCAAATTGTGTGATCAAGAATATGTGGATCTGGATTTTTTGTTTAGATTTAAGTTGCTTATATTTATTTACATGTGTTATAACCATTAGATGAAGTAAGAATGACATAATAATGACATGGTGGTTTTAGATTGTACTCAATCTAATGATTAAAAATCATCTAAGCAAATACAAGTGTTTCTACCTGCTTCGTCCCAAGCCGGGAAGGGGTCGCGAGTCGGAGCGAGGTAGAATCTTTTGGTCCTGCACTCGAAACCTGCACAAGTGACAGCGTCAAGTAGTCGGGACTGGGGTGGCCCAGTCTTCGACTCTCCGATGTTTAAGTTAGCTTTAAACACTTGAAATGTAGGGGAGTGTAGAAGAGAGTTGTGTGTACCTTTTGTGGTAGCTTGTGCCCGTTTTATAGGCCAAGGTTGGGCACTTTGGCCTTAGTCTCCAATGTGGGACTACTTGCTAGTCTTTGTGGTGTCTCCCCTTTTGGGGGTGTTTTGCCACTAGAGTAATTTTGGCAAGCGGTTTGTTACCGGCCCTTCACTCCTTGGATATCCGTGAGGGGCTTATCTTGTCTGGAATGATCTTCGGTGACCGGGTAATTGGGCCTTATTCTCGGCTCAGCTAAATATTTTGGCTATGTACTAACAAGTCCCCAAGTCCCCAGTCCGAGAGAGCTCTTAGGTGAGGAGTTATTCTATAGATGCCGAGAATAGGTTTTACCCGGGTGCTGGAGGCATGGTGCCGAGTCCCCAAGTCCCACGTGAGGGTCGCGAGGTGACGGGGGTGAAGTTCCGAGTTAGGCTGGTGAGAGGAAAACGTGCCAATGGCGTTGCGTGCCGCTACGGGGCGACATAGTTCGCGCTAAGTGGCGAGGAAACGCGCTAATGACATTCGAGTAAGTCTGCGCTAAGTGGCGAGACTCTCGGGGGGCCGTTGATGGGCGAGTCAGTCCGCGCTAGTTGGCGAGACTCTCGGGTGGCGGGCCGCTGCTGGGCGAGTAAGTCCTCCCTGGTTGGCGAGACTCTCGCGGTGTGGCGGGCCGCTGATGGGCGAGTCAGTCCGCGGTAGTTAGCGAGACTCTCGGGTGGCGGGCCGCTGCTGGGCGAGTAAGTCCGCGCTGGTTGGCGAGACTCTCGCGGCGTGGCGGGCCGCTGATGGGCAAGTCAGTCCGCGCTAGATGACGAGACTCTTGGGTGGCGGGCCGCTGCTGGGCGAGTAAGTCTGCGCTGGTTGGCGAGACTCTCGCGGCGTGGCGGGCCGCTGATAGGCGAGTCAGTCCGCGCTAGATGGCGAGACTCTCGCGGGGGGCGGGCCGCTGCTGGGCGAGTAAGTCCGCGCTAGATGGCGAGATTCTCGGGGGGCAGGGCGGACCGCTGCTGGGCGAGTAAGACCGCGCTAGATGGCGAGACTCTCGGGGGGCGGGCCGCTGATGGACGAGTAAGTCCGCGCTAAATGGCGAGACTCTCACGGGAGACAGGCTGCTGCTGGGCGAGTAAGTCCGCGCTAGATGACGAGACTCTCAGGGGGCGGGCCGCTGTTGGGCAAGTAAGTCCACGCTAGATGACTAGACTCTCGCGGCGTGGCGGGCCGCTGCTGGGCGAGTCAGTCAGCGCTAGATGGAGAGACTCTCGTGGCGTGGCGAGCCGTTGCTGGGTGAGTCAGTCCGCGCTAGTTGGCGAAACTCTCGCGGCGTGGCGGGTCGACAAGATGTCGTAGCGCCCTTCGTGCTTTCGAAACTGAAAATTGGGCGAGCTGCAATTTGTGTTTAGGGTTTCGGCAATTCTACAATCTTCAGACTGGGAAACGTCCAATTTCATCCTCGATCGAGTGGGTGCGAGCGCTCGGCTGTTTGCAACCAGCTTCACTGCCACCACGCGGATCCGCTGTTTCAAGGTATGAATTTGTCGCTTTCTTTGTCTTTGGATTTTTGTATGTGGTGGCGTTGTTGTTTTGGGTTATTTGGGGTGAGTGGGATTGTTCACATGTTTGTGATTTTGGTAGGCATTCTAGGATGAGAGATTTGTTGTCGGGCTGGTTAGGGTTAAGGTAGCGGGGTATGGCAGATCCGGTGTGGGTGTCCAGCGAAGAGATTGCGGTTGTCTCTAGTTCGCCTAGTTCGGATTCGGAAACTTTGCACCGGATGGAGGAGAGATTGGATAATCTTATGGCAGAGATTGTCCTTGACTTGGGGAAAAGCATTCATGTGATGGATGTCGGGTCTCATGTGTCCTCGTGTAACCCTCTCTTACAGGAGGTAGAGGAAGTTATCATGGCGAGATCACGAGAGGAGGATGATTCGTTTTGGGAACCTCCTGGCGAGAGTATGACATTGTCGGAGCTTGAAGCGCTTCGGCAGAATTGGAGTATTCCAGAGGAGGTCTTGTTGCGGCCGCTTGACAGGGGGTGAAGTTTTGGGATCTCCCGGGTAACTTTACGTTGGTATACGAATACCAATTGAGATGCGGGTTGATGTTCCCGCTACCCCCATTTGTGCAATACACCTTGGCGTGTCTGCATGTCGCCCGGGAGAAATTTACCCCCAACATGCTGAAGCAGATTTTGGGAACAGGCATGCTATTTCGTCTGCTGAAGCAGGAGTTCCCAAATTGTGAAGATTTCAACGCGTGCTGGCACATGGGGTGGTGCGCAAAAAAGGGCAGCCGAGGCTGTGTGACGATGAAGTCACGTGGGAAGTTTAAGGTCCTGGTGGAAGACTTGCCCACCTCAACAAGTGAAACCTGGAGACGCAAGTGTTTTCTTGTTGGGGGGCAGTGGCAGGAGTGGCACGGGCACCCTTTCCGGGTCCCGGGGAGATTTCGGAAAATAGGTACCGTGCTCTTGTGCCTTGTGTTTTTTGTTTTGTTTTGTCTTCTCTGTTGTTGTTGACAACTAACTTTGTGCAGTGCCGCAAGAGTATAATCTCACTGAGCTGATGGAGCGCCGAATTCGCCGGGTGATATGGGCATTTGAATGTGGGAGCTCGTATCAGATATGCCGCCTTGGCATATACAGCCACTTCGGCTATGCCCGGGTTCTGGGTCTGTATTTTAGTGGTTGTGTTCTCTGTCTTGCTCTTGACCAACATGTTGTCGACATATACTTCCATGATCTCGCCAATTTCATCTTCGAACAGGGAGTTAACTAGTCGTTGATAGGTCGCCCCCGCGTTCTTGAGGCCAAAGGGCATGACCTCGTAACAATACAGTCCCTTGTCGGTGACAAAGGTTGTATGATCTTGGTTGGCGGGGTGCATTTTGATTTGGTTGTAGCCCGAGTAGGTATCGAGGAAGCTGAGTGTTTTGAAGCCAGCTGTGGAATCAACCAATTGGTCGACTCGTGGCAAGGGGAAGCTGTCCATGGGGCAGGCCTTGTTAAGGTTCGTGTAGTCAACACACATGTGCCACTTGCCATTAGGTTTGGGGACCATGACGATGTTGGAGACCCATGTCGGGTAAGAGACCTCGCGGATGAACTTGATTTCCTTGAGCTGCTGGACCTCGGCTTGGATAGCTCGATACTTGTCTGGGTGGAAGGCACGTCTCTTTTGTTTGACAGGGGGGGTAGTCTTAGAGGATGTTGAGCTTGTGGGTGATGATGTCAGGGGAGATTCCAGGCATGTCGGCATAAGACCAAGCGAATACTGCTTGTTTTTCTTGGAGAAAGGCAATGAGCTTGTGGCGGAGTTCCGGGCTGAGACTTGAGCCAATGCGGACTTTTCTTTCCGGGGCGGTGGGTGACAGGGATACCCATTCCATGTCTTCCGCTGGATTAGGCCGCGGGGCTCTCTTTTGTCCACTCCCCTCTGGGTCATCCCGCGGGTCATCTATGGGCTCCGAGGGGTTGAGAGGCAACATCTCATAGGCTCCTCGCCTCTGCTGGATGGCGTTGAGATGACAATGCTCAATGGATGCCCGATCCCCTTGGATTGTTAGGGTGCCACCTGGGGTAGGGATTTTCATGAGAAGCATGTGGCCGGCTATGAAAGACTGCAGCCCCCAAAGAATGTCCCGTCCTAAGATAAGATAATAGGACGAGGGGCAATCGACTATGAGGAAGTGGGCTGTAATGGAAGAGTGGCAAGGAATAGTTCCCACCGCCACGGTTAGGCGGTCTGAGCCTAACGATTGCACTATCTCACCAGAGAAGCTGACCAGGGGGTCGTGGTTATTGTACAGTTTATTTCGGTCTCGCCGAAGTCCTTTGTAATAGTCAGAGAACATGACGCTTACGGCGGCCCCTGTGTCCACTAAAGCTTTGTGACACCTGTAATGATCCACCTGCACATTGATTATGAATGGTTCACAGTGGTGGCAATTTATGGTATCCTCATCGCTGCGAAATGTCACTTGATCCCACGATGTTGGGGTGATCGTGGCACCGCGTTGGATGTCTAGGATTTCTGAGGGTGTCGTGCATTGCCGTTTTACAGAAGGCTTGCGTGGGGGGAACCGTGGGGCTCCACCATGCAGGGTTAGGATCTGTCGATGTACTGCAAAGGCGTTAACGCCTGTAGTAGGAGCATAATATTGGTGAAGTTACCCATTCTGGGCCATAGTGTCGCGGTGGCTAGCGGAGCTACATAGCGAGGATGTTTTGAGGTGAAGATGAGGGTCCCATGTGCATTTATACTTGTCCATTTTGAATGGCTTGGTTCCTGGAGGCCGCTTGTCCATCTTCACTCGGGGTGTGAAGGGGCTTGGGCGATGTCCATAGCCAGAGAACGAGGGTCGCTGGGCCCCGTGACTCTCGACGCCTTCAATCCGCGAGGCTAACTGTGTGATTGTTTGGCTGAGTTGGAGCAGTAGGCAGGTTGGCATGTCAAGAGGGGGGTTAGGGGAGTTGGCAGTGGTTGAAGTGGAGATAGGCTGGGCAGATGGATTAGGCTGATGTGGCAGGGGGGAGTCATTGGGGATTGGAGATGGTTGGGGGGCTGGTAGTGGAGATGAGGGGTGGGTAAGGGGATGAGATACGTATATGATCTGGCTAGGCCCTCCCGGGAGCATGGAACCAGTCTGGCCTTGATTAGGAAGGGCATTCGGGGTTCCGGCAACTCGCGACGCACGGTCCAAGCTATCGTTGTACACGTTACGATGCTCTAACTGGCGCGGAGCAAGAATTGTTCTTTCTCCAACTCGGCGATGCGTACTCGGTACGCTTCCGCTTCTGCCTTCTCTTTCGCCGCTTGCTCGCGGAACGAATGGAAGTCCCGCTTGAGGATTTCAAGGGCTGTGGCGGGGTCGAGATGGCGAATGGGGGGTGCATCGCTGGTTTGGGGAAGGGATGTGTCGCCGGGTTGGAAAAGTTCCTCCTCTACTTGAGTGCCAGGGTCCATAGGGTCGTCAATAATTTCCACCATGGTGCCGAGTCAAATGGGAGTTCCACAAGATAGGTGCCCTCCTCCTAGTGTCAATTGTTTCTACCTGCTTCGTCCTGAGCCGGGAAGGGGTCGCGAGTCGGAGCGAGGTAGAATCCTTTGGTCCTGCACTCGGAACCTACACAAGTGACAGCGTCAAGTAGTCGGGACTGGGGTGGCCCAGTCTTCGACTCTCCGATGCTTAAGCTAGCTTTGAGTACTTGCAATGTAAGAGAGTGTAGAAGAGAGTTGTGTGTACCTTTTGTGGTAGCTTGTGCCTGTTTTATAGGCCAAGGTTGGGCACTTTAGCCTTAGTCTCCAATGTGGGACTACTTGCTAGTCTTTGTGGTGTACCTCTTAAATGATTGATTTACTTACTGATTTTCACATAATCAAATCAATCAAATCTTAAGATTTAGATATGTCCAGATCGCTTTAGATTAAATATCCTGTTTTGATCAAGATCTTCAGTAAAGGGCGAGCCATCTCGCGGGTAAGGAAAGTATCCCGCGAGGAAACTTGATTTCCAAGCAAGCAGTGATTTCTGATCCTACTTTGCGGATTCCCCTACGCGAGACCATCTCGCCTTGCCTTTATGTAAATCCATGCTCGCGGGGCCATCTCGCCTCGCCTGCATGTAAATCCACGCGCGCGAGGCCATGTCGCCTCGCCTGCATGTAAATCCACTCGCGCGGGGCCATCTCGCCTCGCCTTCATGTAAATCCACTCGCGGGGGGTCATCTCGCCTCACCTTCATGCAAATCTACTCACGCGGGGCCATCTCGCGTCGCCTTCATGTAAATCTACTCGCGCGGGGCCATCTCGCCTCGCCACTGTTTACTTCTATGCGAAGTTGCTTCATCTCGCCACTGTTTACTTCTATGCGAAGTCACTTCACCACGTGAAATGCGTTTCGCCTCGCGAAGTGTCTTTCGCCTCCCGAGGTCCGGTTTGCCTCGCGAAATGCGGTTCGCCTCGCCTTCATTTATTTCTATGCGAGGCGCAGTTCGCCTCGACTTCATTTATCCTCGCGAAGTCTACTCTATCTGCTGGCGAACCATCACCAATCAATTTGGGGATGTCCAATTAATTTAATTAATACATGGTCATCAATCAACACTTGATAATTGATTTCAACCGAGATTTAAGGTTTTGTTGTCGGCTGACCATTTCCACGTTGCCACGTGTTATTTCTAACTGCTTTCTAATCTTGTTGACTCACGAGCCACGTATTTGCTTGGATTATTCAACGATTATTATTATCGTTAAATTTTATATGTCTACAACTTGATTTGTAATTATTCACTTGTATTTTAACCTTCAAAGTATATATACAAGTAAAAGAGTGGTAGATCCATAACACTTTAGGACGTGCTTGAGATTGGGATGGGAAACCTTGAATTGGTAATAAGCGATTATGCAGTTCACGTAACGAAAACATGAAAGAGGAATAGGAACCGATCACTTTCCAATGAAAGTAGCGTGACAACAGTTAGAGATCAGTCTAGAACTGAAACACTTGCACTAGAGCATCTATAAATACTCCCTTCTAGTCTCTCAAGCACTTCCATCAAACTTGCTTCCAAGTTCCATCTCATCACCTAAAATTCTTAAAGAGTTCCATCCATGGCTCGCCTGGTCGCATTCTTAGCCATTCTCATCTTCATTTCAGCTGCGCATTCTGCGCCTACATGCCCGGTCGTAACCAAGAAGCTGGCACCATGTCTTCTTTTTGTGAAGGGGTCAAGTAAAGATCCATCTCCGGCTTGTTGCAGTGGTGCTAAGGAGCTAAGCAACAACGTCCAAACCAGCAAGGACAAGCAAGCTGTATGCATGTGCCTCAAGAAAACCTTGCCCACTATTGGTGAATGGTGACTATCAGCCATCTAAACTCTCTCTTATTCCCAAAAAATGTGGCCTCAAGGTCATTCTTCCTCCTATCGATAAAAAGACCGACTGCTCTAAGTAATAAAAACACACTCGACTTATCTCATTACTAATTAACACATCAACTGTCACACTGTGGTTAAGTTCATGTCATTCTAGAGCATTATTTGCTTTGGAGGTACTAACCATTAGTATTTTGGTATGCAGGTTTGCTCTTGGTTATTGAAGCAGGATTCATGTATGCTATAGCAAGAGAGGATTAATGCAAGGAGAATGAAATAAATTAATAAGAGTACACATTACACCCATAATGTACTATACATTCAGCCATGAATAAAACTAGCTGTGTATGAGAAAATTGTGGCAATTGAAATTACTTGCATCAATTTCATGTTTTGATTTGACGACATCGCACTGTGCTTGTAGATTTAACTAATATTGGCTACTCGAAAACAAAAAATAAGGAAATTGAACTAAAATATTACTAAACTGAAAAGGATCAGTACAATTATTAACTATACGTCTATAACCTTCGAAATACCATCAAGAGATCTCAATTATGTACTTGTAAAGATAATCAGAAAACCCAACTCAATCCAAGAGATGTGCAACACATAATGTGCATATCAGTGCTTGTAATTGGGGCGACCCTAGATGACCATTTGCGATGGGATTGGGGTTAAATAACATGTTTTACTGAAGATAAATGGTAAATTATGAGGTTAAAAAAACTGAATGACATGCCGTTTATAAACATACCTTCCAATGGGCTTAACTGAGATTTATATGAAACTGAAGCTCCAACTGCTGATGGAGTTTCAGTTCCTCGCGTCCAATAGAGAAGAAGAGTCGTAAAGGTTACTGTTTTCTGTTGCTCTCTTCTTGATTTTTGTTGGGTTGATAAGGAAACATTGTAGAACCCAACAAAATCTTAACTTTTTATACAACCCAACAAAATCTTAACTTTTTATGCTTATTAATCACTGCTTTGATTGTTTACGACTTCAATGTTAAACCCAGTAAAACCCCAATTGTTTGATGCTTTGGTTCATAATGCAAACTGGGTTATATTCATTGCGGGATTGGTATTTCATTCATTTTAAGCAAACTTTTAACTTGGATCAACCCGAAAAAGCCTGATACCCAAGTTGTGAAGCAATCTATGAATATGATATTTTCGGTTGATTGAGAGAAAGGAGAAAGATTAGTAATTTTGTATCCCACTATATTTTAGTTTTGAAGAATGAAGACCCAATAACCAGTAATAACTTGGGATTGTAATATTTGTTTTGTCCTACTTGTAACATTTTGTGTAAACTGTAGTGGGTTGTAAATGTAAAGCCTAAGTTGCAGGCAATGGTGTGGATGTTATGATTATATTGTTTTGCGTAACGTAACTCTGTGTTAAATATGCAATGCTTGTTGATGATATGAACATATCTACTTCTCTGAGCAGAACTTAGCCACCTGCAATGGCGTGTAGACGTGCTGTCTCTACCATGGCGACCCTTGCCATGAGACGCTTCCACCCTTCATTGAGTCACGTTCACGTTCTTCATGATGACAATGAGGATACTAAATCTCATTCACCGAGTTCAAGCACTCAACCCAACATAAAGTGTATTTTGCCTAGTGGATCTTACAGCTCGATAATTGGATTTAGTTTTCGTTCCCAAAGTAGAGGGAGGACAGGCTCATCATTGGCTTGGAAAATGGGCCTTAGTTCCTTTAATTTTAGGCATATGTCAACCTCAATCGGCGATGGCTCTGATGAAATGGATGACATTGGATTTGTTGGGGAGGTTATTACAGATAAGATTGGTGATGGATCTGATAAGATGGATGCCATTGGATATGTTGCAGAGGTTATAACAGATAAGACGGTGGAGGTAGTAACCTCCCATGGAGCTGAAGTGGCTGTAGCAGCAGCAGATTCTTTCTTCCCTGTTGCTGGCCTACAATACGCAATCTACTACGTTCATAGTTTTACCGGATTGAATTGGTAAGTGAAGTTGTTTTAGAGGATTTTCTTGTTCTCAGTGATGTTTAATTGTCTGTTTGTGATGCTTTGATTAAATTTTTAGATGTTGTTTATTGTTCATAGTGAGACATATTATGTGGATGTATTGTTTTGCAATCTGGTGCCTGAATATTCATTTGTTTGATGAACTGTGTTTCTATGTGCATATAGTATTTATACTATTTCACTGAAAAATATTTTTATTATATGGTATAGATGTTCTAGGTGATTGGTTTTCAGACTCATTCAGCACTGGCTTGTTTTTCTGTTAGTGTGGCATTTGTTCATGCACTTCACAGTTTGACCAATTCTAGGACAGGTCGTATTCTAGAGAAAATTTGAAACCATAATACTGAACTTCAGTAGACTAAATAAACGATCAAGCTAAGCACACCAAGATGAAATCCACAGTATTTTGGAAGGAGGTTAAATAAATAACCATTTGTCACATTTAGTTGAACTTTTTGCTCAATTCAAGGAAACTGAAAATTAAAAAACTTAGAGGGAATATAAATAAAGGGAATTAAGATACAAATTTTATGTCACTAATTTAAGTTAGAGCTATGTTTTAATTACTTCTGTTCGAAAAGAACTCTGGATTTTCAAATGTATGCCGTGCATATTTGAAAAACTTTGCAATTGCCGAAGCATCAATGGTTTTGTGATACTTGACTTGTCTGGAAGTGAGAAAAACCTCTTATTCTTTTTTCTTCTCAAAAGTAATTAATTTTTTTTTTCAGGTGGGCAGCAATAGCGTTAACAACTGTTTTAATTTGAGTGGCTACAATTCCTCTTCTTATTGGTCAACTCAGGGCTACTGCAAAGCTCAATGTAAGTTGCCCATTTCCTTATGGTCATTAGATTTCTATCTGTGGGACTCTAGTGGAAAACTAGAACTACATCAACAAAGTTCCCGTATGCTCGAGTTCAGAAAAGGTTGTCATAGATACTCCTGAAGGATTCCTTGGACTATTTACCCACATTATTTAACGACTGTAACTGTTATAACAAGTTCTTGCCCTCTCTCTCTCTCTCTCTGTGCCTTTTTCCTTGACCCCATCATATGAAAATAAGTACATTTTCACATCTGATGTTGACATGCTGCATGTTTTCTTGATTAGATACATTTACACAACAGATGAAAATGCATAAATTTGTCATCTCTCCCTGTTATATGTCATTTGATGTATGTGGTTTTTGATTTTTATTGTTTTATATAGCTTCCTCAGTTGGTTTGGAAGAACAGAACATTTTATATGTGCCTCACTGTGTTTATCTTAATTTGTGTTTCATATTGAAGCTGATGAGGACTCGATTAGAGCAGTTAAAACAGGAGATGCAAAATATGGTATGCATCATCTTTTTGTTCTTTTTCCTTTCCTTGTGTGTGGGGAGGGGTTTGAGAAAGTGGGTATGGGCAAACAATGTGGGATCATGTTTGTCTATATGATGACACTCATCAAGTTTGTTATACAGTTTGCAAAAAGCTTCATTTCCAGGTTTTGAAACTTTGAACACATTTTATTTGTTAGGAACAAGATCCTGAGGTTTTAAGAGAAGGTCAGAAACGAATGATGGCATTGTTCAACGAGTAAGTGTTTTTAGTCTGATGGAATCACTTGTGAAGTCGTGTTTACAATTTATAGCTGCTAGCTTGTCAGCCATACTTGGCTGTCACTTTCTATTCATTAAATGTTATGGCTTATTTCAAGTTTTAAGTTCAGACACAGATTTGTTAGCTACAGCGTTTGGTTCCATGTTTGATTATAATTGTTTCTCATGCAGCCATCTTGTGTGTGCATGCCCAGGCATTTAACTATACAACTGCATTTTTTTTTTGCAGATACGGAGTCGCTCCATTTTCTCAATTGAAAGGATTATTCATACAAGGTCCTATCTTCATCAGCTTCTTCCTAGCTGTAAGATATGAGCATCCGTTACACATAGTTTCATTTAAGATTTGATATCTCTTTTTTTCTTGAATTTATGAATTTAAAATTTTGTAACTCTTATTATTGTAGATTAGAAACATGGCTGAGAAAGTTCCATCTTTTCAAAATGGTGGAGCTCTCTGGTTTACAGATCTCACAACTCCAGATAGCTTGGTGATCCTTCCAATTCTGACAGCAATGACATTCTGGATAACAGTCGAGGTAGATTTTTTCTTTTGATAATTTATCTTGCAAAATATGGGACTTGATGTGTATGGTGTATAATTAAGTAAGCATTCAATTGATTGTGAGTGAATTCCACTTATAGTCTTTGCAGCTTCCATTTCCTTTGTTTTATTTCTGTAATGATCATTAAAGAGTGCTGAAGTATGTGATTTCCACTGTTTCCTCCTCAGTGCAACATGCAGGAAGGTATGGAAGGAAATCCTGTTGCCCAAACTATGAAAACCTATTCTAGAATACTAGCTGTCATTGCAATTCCAGTTATGATGAGCTTCCCAAAGGTAAGTGAATTTTCTGTGTTAAATCTTCTTGAAGGGAAATAGGATACTTAAGGAATTGCAGCAGATTCCTTTATTTCACTGTTCGACACCTTTTCAGGCACTGTTCTGTTATTGGCTCACCTCCAACATCTTCTCCCTTACATATGGATTGGGTGAGTATCTTCTAAACATCTTGAGCTTCAATTGGTATGTCATTTTTCTCAAACCACAGTTTGAATTGAAGCAAGGAATGTGTTTGCATTGATGCGATGCTCCAATGTGATTTGAGTACTCCTTGAACATTCATGGTTTCCTTGGAATCTAGTTGGCATTGCTGCTCCAAGAAGCAAACCTGTGTGCATTTCCATGCACATTGCCTGAGGCTTAGAATCTCACCAAACAGTGGTCGCATAGGATTTCTTTTTCTTTTTTCTTACTTTCAAGTAAAAAAAATTTACTGGGAGGAATGCTACTTCAGTACACAAGCCATATACACATTGCTTGGGGCAGGATAGAAAAAGTGTAACAAGTTAGATAAACCAATGAAACCTCTGGTTCTTTCAGGTCTGGTATTTGTTTGAGCTTATCTTTTTCTAATACATTTCAAGCTGACGCACTATATTATATTCCTGCAGCAATTAGGAGTCCAAAGGTGAAAAGTTTACTCAATCTTCCTCAATTTTCTGAGCCACCTCCTACTGCATCACAGCCTCCATTTTCTTTGTTTGAAGCAGTTACAAAAGACACTACCATTGAATCCGAACCTTCATTACACGCAGAGAAATCAGAGGTTTCTGACAGAAGCATGTCGTCGTCTTCCATTCTCAACCAGAGACTCAAAAGTCTGGAAAAGCATGTCAAGGGGAAAAAGAAAGAAAATTAGACAAAGATCTACCTGAACCCATCTCCCGTCTGAGAGAACAACTTTCTAGGTAGTAAATTATTAAATTATGATCTGTTTCTCTGTATTGACATCAAACTTGGTTTACTGTACCTCTTTTTCAAATACAAAAGGTGCATAAACCTTGGAGAAAGTCTCTTTTTGTGTTTCAAATTCTTTTGAAAGATGTATATGTGATTTGCTAAAAATAAAAATAAAAATGTTGAGCATCAGGATTTTTATGGCTTTTTTTTTTCTCACCAAAAAAATTAAAAAAGCATAAAAAATTCATACTATGATGTCAAGCATGTACACACTTTCAGAACAAAATGTGAGTTATATACGAAGAATCCTCAATTAATCACATATTCACAGAGTACTAGGATATTATACACAGGAAACATCCAAGAGAGGACCTTGCATCTAGATACAAAATTGAGATGGTGTTCACACCCCATGGGGATGAAGTCACTCCTGTTCTTCTTCAGTAAAATCAGGCTCCGCGGGCTTCTGAGGTAGCAGTGGAAGCAATGCCGGTAAAGGTCTAGAGTCACGCACATCCTTCTGTCGCACGGCACGTAGTGCATTGGCTGCAAACCTTGATGCATATATGGTGGCAACAAGGCTTGGTGTGGTTCCAGCATCACTTGCAAAAGCATCATGCAGTTTCTCTTCTGCTTCATGTAATGACTTCTCAAGCTTTCTCTTGCAGTGTCGGCGCCAAGCTCATGTCCTCCACTGCATGGAGTAGAACCTGAAAGTAGACATTTATTATAGTATTACTACAAAGATCAAACTCAAAACTGAAGCTGTCAAGAATAATGTTCTCAATCCCAACATCTTCACCTTTACCTAAGATATATATTCTAAGGTTTTACACAAATCATTAGAACCATAAATTTTCTCAATCAAAGAAAGAAAAAAAAAGGAGGATGCTGTTTCTAATGTTATAAATTTTTGTTGAGATTGCACAATGGGGTACTTTTGCTTGAAAATACAAAACCATGGTTTAGAGCCTTACCTGAAAGCATGTTGGACCTGCCTACTGTGCAGGCGCCGAAACTGGGAGGCGACAAACTTCAAATCATCAGCCCTCAGAGCAAATGCTTCAACCTCAGTTATAGCTTCCACTGTTCTAGTTGAGATTGGGAGATTGGTAGTGGACTTTGGATCCAATGCCCATGTAAGAAGTTCTTCTCCACAAAAGTCACCAGCCTTAAGATTAGCACAGTTAAAGAAGCCAGTCCTTCCACCATTAGTAGTCATAGTTGCTAAGTTTCCACGCATAACAAAAAGCATCTCATCAACTGGGTCACCCTCTCGGATAATGAAGCTGTCGTCTGTGAAAAGGACTGGCTTGAGATGGTCACACAGGGCATCCATCAGTCGGTCATCCATTTTCTCAAACATCGGCACCTAAGGAAAATCAAAGTGATGAAAATGCCTGTTAACACTAGGAGAAATAATGATGAAGATATTTTTAGTGAAAAGTGAAAACACTCACTCTCTTAACAAGAGCCAAGCAAAGATGGCGTTTTATGTCCTTCCTCAGGTCTTTAGGAAGGTTACGAACTAGTTCATCTTCCTCAACACCTCTTGTTTCTTGCCATTTATACTGATCATAGCGTCTGATCCTTTCCCTCAATTTCTCAGGAAGCATTCGGTGCGACATCCACTGTTCTGCATCAGATGAGGTTTTAGCAATCTCATTTCTTCAACTCTCACAGTAGTTGACTGCAGAAATTTCTGAAAGATCACACCAGATGAGGTTTTAGCATTTTTCACCAACTTGGTCCAACTCTTAGCAAAATCAAAGAATAGAATCATTTAACATGTGTCAGACAGCAACACTACCAAGAGATTGATTTGACACAAATGTCATTTGCTAGTGCAAGGTTATTAATTCAAACTGCAGATTCCACGTCTAGATGGAATGCATGGAGCACAAAGCTGAGCATAACTGTAGTAATCTTATAAAATTGCACTCAGATTCAAGTATTACCTGCATATTGCCGATGAGCAATGCAAATAGCACAAGTCAGAAGATAGAAATGAAGACCGCAAAGAGTATCTCCCAAACAAAAGTGCTTGTTTTGAGGTTTTGACCAAGCGAACTGCAAAATGCAATCGATCTCAAGGAAGAAATTGAGTAGGCTCCCCCACTAAGCTTAACAATGGAGTATGAATAGAGTTTAGTGTTGTGATTACAAACCTAAGGCTACGCAGACCCCACCAGAAACAATATAAAAATTTCATTGGAAAATCTGTTGTCTCCATCACACCAGACTCCAGAGCTTCAGCAAATATTCCAAAGTTGAACACAGATGAATCTTTAATGTCATCAGGGTTGGTAAAAGGGCAAGAATCTTTTAACATGTCAACAATTGTCATGTTAGCTACCTTGTCAGAATCCCCACAGTACAGGTACTTCTTACAATTTACATCATGTCCGCAATGATCATGCCAGCACCTATACTCTCGTTCTACAGAGAACAAGTACCATAATGCTCCAACTACCTGGTATAAATAGCATTTATCATCAGATCAGAACATCCGAAAAGATTTGTCAGATAGTGTTGAAATCTATTAAATCAAACTTACATGGCTGGCTAACATGTAGAGCAAAAGATTGAATGCAGTTGCAGCCCATGCTATCTCAGTCAGGAAACCGGAAGTTTTTGTAACTTCTTTGTATAGTGGATAGATTCGTATAAGTCTTGGCACATATTGGCATACAATCACAATTGTCAATAAGTTCTTTGCAGTCATTGGAACTGGACGTTCTATTATAGGGACTATCAAAAAAACTACAACCTGCACAAATTAAAAGAACGAAGTATTACCACCATGACCATACTTGCTTTGAAATACTTGAGAACTGAGAAGATTTCATTGTTACCTGTGGTAGAGGAAGAATAGCTAGAACATCTATGATAAAGTATGAACACAAGTATCTTTTTGCAATGGCCACAGGGTCATCATTTAGCTCACCCCTTCCGAATACCCTAGAAGATGGTGCAATAAATCCAGTTCGAAACTGAAAGATTATATGAAGTATATGAAAAACATCGGTGAATGAACGAAGAACACAAGCAACAATCTGCAGCTCTTTGTCCAAACCAAGGCATTTATTCTTCCCATCAACCACTGATGTATAAAGAAACAATGGATCCAATGACACAGCTATGACACAAGATATCACAAATATCTTATTCCAAGTCTGAAGAAATGATCCCTGAGGGTCAAGAATGTTCTTCCTAGGGCCTGGCTCCTTTGCTGGCTGCTTACTGGGACTTAAAGGTTTTTTCACAGTTTTAAACCTATCTGAACCCCTATCAAATCCTCTCCGAATGCTACTCAATACTGCATTCAAAGATGGCCTAGCTCTTCTTGGATTTCGTCCATTATCAGTCGAAAATTCCCTCTCAGAACTTGTAGATCTCTCTGAACGCCAATCATCAAACCTGGACAGTAAACATTCAAGTAGCTAGATAAGTACAGAATCAAAATGCTCGATCAGTGGACTGTTTAGTAAGTGAAACTAAAATCATCTAACAAATCCAGTGCTTTATTCAACAAAATTAGTAGACGCAAACAAAAGTAGAAGTTGAAAGAAACATTGAAGTAATTTATTACTTCTCAGGACAAACTAACCTTACAAACTTAGTCCCCTTCAGATTCATATCAGATATTCTGGTTTGGTTTATTTACTTCTTGAAAGAGATACAATCCAGGCCCCTGCAAGATTCCAACTTGAATACTGAAAATTTGCCTAATAAGAACTGCATTATTGGTAATGTTTTAAACCTTAAATTCAAGAATGAGCAAATAATCTTGCAATGAAAGTCAACTTTCTAGTTGACCCAAGTCAATCCACATGTAAAACGTTATGCTTAACATGCAAAATCACATTCTACTGTAATCATCCGATTAATGAGGGTAAAAGAATATGAATTAGCAATTACACCATAATAATCTAGACTTCAACTTCAGGGATAGTGGATAATTTTACAATTAACGTTATATTAGTGTATAGAAATTGACTAAATCAAAGGTGGGAGATTAACCAGCACACCAAGAATGAACACACCAGAATGAGCAGATATGAGTCCTAATCGACACCAAACTCCAACATCATTCATTCCCAAAATCAAAGACAATCCCAGAAAAGTTGCATGCATAGACATTCAAAGACCAGAAAATTCACCCCTTTCCCTAACTTCCTTAGTTTACCTTTGCATGCAAAACCCAAGTCAACAAAGAGCAAGACTCTTTTATCTCTTTACCAAGTTCCAACCTTCAAACAAAACCAAGATGGAAGTTGCAGTGAGAAAGTACTAATAGGGCCTGAAACTGAAAGATCAAGGATGAGAAATTTCGTTTTCTGAACAAAAGACAGAGAGAAATTTCGTGGGATAGAGAAGATGGTTGGTTCTAAATGGCAGTTTATATAGGGGAGTTGGGTTTCAAAGGGATGGGAATATATAAAAGGGAAAAAGGGTAGAGAGACAGAGTCCACGCATTAGAAAAGTCAGTCAGAAACTCAGCCTCAGCCACCATCATGGGGTTGCCTCCAAGAAGCTACTGTGGATGGTATGATTATCTTCCATGTTTATTGTTAGGTAAAACATTGTATACTTATTCTAATTTAAAGTCGATATATGTTTAGTACTTATGATTTTATTTTAATCTGAATAATCTTTAAAGTCATGATTTTCTATCAAATAGTCCTTATGGTTTTATTTTAATCTGAATAGTTCTTAAAGTCAGGATTTTTCATCCAAATAGTTCTTATGGCCTTTAACTGAGATTCAACTGAGAAAATTAGGGGTGGGCATAAAACCCGAAACGAAAAAAAAGACCGGACCGGACAGGCCGGCCCGACCGGGCCGGGCCGGGCTTTTTACGGGCCCTCATTTATCTTCTGTCATTTTGGGCCGGGCCTAACTGTACTCGGGCCGGTCCCGGGCCCTAATTTTGCGAAAGATTTTAAGCCCGAAAGCCCGACCTACGTACGTGTCACTCAACAATTGGATAATTTTAGCAGTCCTATACTAGTAAGATAGGCTCAACCACACAGGATTAGTCCATTTGTGTGAAGTCAAACCCTAAAAGTCCTAAACTTCTTTAACCAAACAAAGAAGCTAAGAGACGAAACAGAGACAGTGAGACACTGCTCCTCTCGACACCTCCGCTCTCCACCCTCCGCCCTTCCCCTCCGCTCCTCCACGCCTCTGGACGACGCCTGTCGCCTGTACGCCTCTTGAGTCTAGGCGAAGCCAGCGCACGTCTTTCGCGCAACGAGGCGAGTTCTGAGTTTTCTCACAAATTGGGGAAGCCGCCGTGGCAGCAGAAAAGGCGGAAGATGAGGCGATTCCGGCGGCAGCTCTGCGTGGCAGAAGAGGGCTCTGTCTCCTTCAACGAGAAAGGTCTCAGGTACCTTCAAACTAAGCCCTGAAATTTGCTTGCTTTGTGATTATGGTGAATTGGATTTGAAAGATTGGTGCTTTGATGCACTTTGTTGATTTTTGTGATTGTGTTTTTCAAATTCTGATCGATTCATTCTGATTGTGGGTTTCCCTCTTGAGAATCAGATGCTCAGGTACCTCTCTTCTCTTCCTCTCGACGACGGCAAAACAAGCCTGAAACCCGGCCAAACCGGTCCGGGCTTTTGCCGGGCCGGGCTTTCCCCGGGCCCAACTTTTTTTGATGCAAAGACCGGCCCGAATGTACTATTACCGGTCCGGGCCCGGTCCCTAAGAAAAGTAGGCCGGTCTCGGCCCGCGCCCAGCCCTAGAGAAAATTGTTGGAATAACTATTTAGATGAAAAATCATGACTTTAAGGACTATGCAGATTAAAATAAAACCATAAGGACTATTTGGATGAAAAATTATGACTTTAAGGACTATTCAGATTAAAATAAAACCATAAAGACTAAACAAATGTCAACGTCAAACCAGAAGGACTACACAAATTTCATTTCTTTATTGTTTTGTTTTGTAACTTGTGGCCTTGTGGGGGTAACTATCAGGTTGGAAAATCGGACAATGATGTTTCTGTAACAGTCGTCTAATCAGGGGATGGAATAAAGAAATTAGGGTGTGACAATCTGAGAAATCTAACATCTTTGGTTTGTTATGATTAATAAGCTTTGCTTTTCATGTGATCAAAAAGATCAGTCTTGTACTCTTGTAATAGCTTTTCATTCTTAAGGCTGCTTTAAACTTGCCTTTTGATACTTGTATGTTCGATAGAATCGAAATGATCCATGAGAATTCTTGTTTTTGTAAAGTTTTGAAGGAATTACCATGGCATAATGTGTAAGTGTATCATTTTGTACGGACTCTCAATTGAACTCAGGGCAGAGCCAGGATTTGAACTTATGGGAGGTCCGCATATGAAATATTAATTATACAACCGATTATTATAATATAAGATGAAAACGCAATAATATAAACCAATAGTCAATTAAAACAAAATTCATATAAGTAATGAGTACTCAAACATAATCAATCAAAACATAAACAATATGTATTTCTCACTTGCTACAAACTAATAAAAACAAATAATATGTCACGAAGTAGCTTAAGTAGTACCGTAAATCCCGATATAGGGACGAAGCCGTGAAAACTGAAAAACTACAAATGCTAATGATTGTGAGGAATTATTACTAATTATTATTTTAGTTGTAAATTGAATACTACATTTGTTGTTTGTTCATAATATATGATGATCATGTGCGTAATGTATGGGTAGAAGAAGTGTAAACTATCTTAACATTATTTGAACTTAATATTTAAGGGTGGGGTTCAATAGCAATAAATATACATATGTCATTAGTTTAGTTAATAAAATACTCATACATATATGAATCTGTAGAAAAACCAAAATAGGTTCGACCCCGTGAGGCCAGAGTGTAACTCCGCCTCTGATTGAACCCCCTAAACAAATAGTATCACACTCACTAAATACCTTCAATCTAATTGTAACAAATAGTATACCTAAACCCGAAATAGAACCCCCAGCAACAAGGTTATTGATCTTTGTCAAGAATGACAGATCAACTTTTGGTGTGTCTATAATTGTACCATACACCTCCTTATTTCTTAAAATTGTCTAAAACTTATATAGGATGTCTTAAGTTGTATTAACATTAACCCATGTTTGATGTTGCATGGAATTAAAAGGTAGTTTGTTTGGTTTATTGTTTAGAAGGATGATGATATCTAAGGATCGATGACCTATTTAAGTACCCACAATAACATCTAAAGAGGCTAAAATGAAAACAAGATATTACATAAGCTTATTTATATTTTTAATACCACACCAAATACAGTACTAAATAAACTAGACTTTTTATTTAACAGTCTCATTTAGTCCCAACAAACATACGCGTACAAGTTGATTAATCAAGTGACCATGAAGCCCCTCGATTGTTTCAAATAAGGCGTAGCCTACCTTATTGTGTCTCCTTTAAATGCAAACCATGGACAGAGACCCATCAACTATGAAAATACGACTCATATCTCACAAGTCGCAACAAACATTTACCACTGATTCAACCATGCAACGTTCTTCGTTAATGAAAATCTATATGACCTGTTATGAGCATGCTAGTTAGACCGGATTCCAAACCCTGAGCAAACTAGAGCGACATTTCCTAAACAAAGACCTCACATCGTAGTTATGTATCATATTGATATCACAAACCAATTAGCAGTTAACCACATTAGCCCAGGGCAGTTGTCTAATTGAAAATGTAAACAGGTAAGATTTTGCTTAGTCAGCAAATAGTACACGGATGACTTTTTTTCGTACCGTAGAAAATGTATTTCCTCTAAATTGATCATATACAGAGTTTACAATATATAGGAGATTACAACTACAATATTGCAATCTACAATTACTATCATATCAAAACTGATCCTATAATACAGCTAAACATAATTATAACAAATATCAAAACTGATGCTAGAATTACAATCACAGATCCAAGATTTAAGCCATGACATTAGTGCTATTAGATGTGGAAGATTCTGGTTCATTAACATCCCCCCTCAAACTTGGTCGTCCTGGATGGACAAGTTTGGTTGTGAAAAGAAGATGGCGAGTCTTGTGAAGTGGCTTGGTAAGTAGATCTGCAGGCTGGTCTTTGGAGGGAATAAAGCAGACTCTGTGACTACCACAAGTAACTTTCTCACGAACGTAGTGGTAGTCAAGCTCAATATGTTTAGTGCGGGCATGGAAGACCGGATTTGAGGCCATGTACGTGGTGCTCATATTATCACAGTGTAGTAGAATTGGAAAATGGATATTAGCACCAAGTTCATGTAATAAGTAACCCAACCATGTCGTCTCTGCACTAGCATGGGCAAGAAACCTATATTTAGACTCAGCACTAGAACGAGCTACCGTAGGCTGCTTTTTGGAGCACCATGAGATAAGATTAGAACCGAGATATACAAGGTAACCAGAGATGGACCTATGAGACTCCGGACAACCAGCCCAATCGGCATCAGAATATGCAGACAGACGAACAGGTTGACACTGAGGGGTAAACAACAAGCCATGACCAAGAGAACCCTTGACATAACGAAGAATGCGCTTGACAGCAACTAAATGATGATCACGAGGCTGACTCATAAACTGAGAGACTTGATTAACAGCAAAGGCTATGTCAGGACGAGTGATTGTAAGATACTGTAAAGACCCAACGAGTTCTCTGTACAAGGTAGGATTGGCAAGAACAACCCCAGTAGTAGAATGAAGATCAGACTTGGCAGACATGGGTGAAGACACCGGCTTACTATGCACGAGATCATATTTGGAAAGAATATCATGAGCATACTTCACCTGGCTGAGATGCAACCCATTAGACTGTTGAGTAACTTGTAAGCCCAAAAAATAATGCAAGGGACCAAGATCCTTAATATCAAAACCACGACCTAGCACATCAATAAACTGTTGAAGCAACTGATCATCACTACTGGTAACAATAATGTCATCAACGTAGAGCAGAAAATATATCTGATGTGACCTATGACGATAGATAAATAAAGATGAATCTGCAAGACTCTGAATAAACCCAACAGATAAGAGGAATGAGCACATGCGCTGGAACCAGGCACGAGGTGCTTGTTTCAAGCCATAAAGTGCTTTGTTCAACTTGCAAACATGATTAGGCCTAGACTGATCAATGAAACCTGGGGGCTGGACCATGTAAACATCCTCTTGAAGGAAACCATGAAGAAAAGCATTTGTAACATCCAACTGCCTAAGAGACCAACCACGAGACACAGCAATAGTAATGACGGTACGAATAGTAGCAGGCTTGATGACTGGACTAAAAGTTTCAGTATAGTCAATACCTTGCTGTTGATGAAAACCTTTAGCAACAAGGCGAGCTTTGTACCTCTCTATTGAGCCATCAGACTGCCGTTTGATCCGGAAAACCCATTTGCAGCCGACAGGATTCTGTGTGGAAGTAGGAGGTACCAAAGTCCATGTGTGGTTTTTGAGCAGAGCATTAATCTCTTCGGTCATGGCAGCACGCCATTCAGGTTTCTAGGATGCTTGAGAGTAGCAAGTCGGTTCGACTGTATCCACCAAAGTGAGCAGAGCACGAGGAATAGGATATTTGACAGTACCATCTGTTCGTTGGAAAGGTTTAACAATCCCATCTTTCAAACGAGTGATCATGGGATGTTGGTGGGCAGCTGCGGCGGCCGAAGGAAGAGCCACGGCCTGTGGGGCGGCGAGTGGGGAAGGAGACGCAACCGGTGATGCTGGAGGAGACTCCGATTGGGCAACTGGAGAGGGAGGACCAATAGGATCGGAGGCCACCGGCGGATCGGGAATGAGCGACGGCGGTGGACGACGCCGCGAGTATTGGAGAATAGGCAGAGAGGCTGCGACCGGTGAAGGAGGCGAATCGGAGTTGGATGGATCTGCGGAAGATGCGGCCGGCGGATTACGAAGGGAAACACCAACAACGGCCTGGGATGATGGCGGGTCTGACTCTGCTGCGGTGGTGGTCGGAGTAACAGAGGCGGAAGGCTGAGGGCAGCTGGTGTCGGGGAGACATAGGGATGAGATCGATGCCGGAGACGTCGTGGAAGGAGGGAGAGTAATAACATGTGGGCTTGGGCCCGATGGTAAACTTTGGCTCGGCAGGACCTGCGGAGGTGCAAGTGGACGAGGATTATGCAACAAGGTGAATTCAATATCAACCCAAGATGAAGGTGATGGTACCTGCAGCCCTTGATAGGGAAAACTTGTTTCGTTAAATAAAACATGACGCGACACATACACACGATTTGTTTTGGGATCTAGACATCGATAACCTTTGTGGTGAGGACTATACCCAAGGAAGACACACTCAAGACTCCGATTAGACAACTTATTGGAAGGAGAACAACCTAAATGAGGAAAACATAGACAACCAAAAACGCGAAGAGAGGAATAAGAGGGAGAATGACCATACACACGAAAATGTGGAGTGTCCCAGTTTAAAGTGGAAGTGGGGAGAAGATTAATGAGGTACACAGAGGTCAAAATAGCCTCAACCCAAAGATTTGGAGGAACACCAAAGGTAAGGAGTAAGGAACGAGCCACTGTGGCAATATGACGATGTTTTCTTTCGGCAAGCCCATTTTGTTCAGGAGTATATGGACAAGAAAACCGTTGTTGGATGCCTAGGGAAGCACAAAAGTGAGAAAAAGCTTGATTAACATATTCAGTGCCGTTATCACTCTGGAGATATTTGACAGAACCATTGAAAATATTCCTGCTCATGGCAACCAAAGTCTGAAAGTGGGTGAGGACTTCATTCTTTCGACGCATAGGATAAAGCCATGTATAACGAGAGTACTCATCTGTAAATAGAACATAATATTTAAATCCAATGACAGATACAGTAGGGGACTGCCACACATCACTATGAATAATAGTAAAGAGAGAGGAAACATAACTATTACGAGAAGGAAAAGACAATTTATGGGACTTGCTAAGAGCACAATGATTACAGAATGAATCAGGAGAAATTTTAGACCCAATAATGGACCCTAAACGAGCGGAAACAGAGGAAGACGGGTGACCTAAACGATTGTGCCAGATTGAGGAATGAACAGAAGCTAAGGCATGAGGAGGAGTGGAGGCACTCGACAAATTTAGCAGATAAAGACCATCTTGACAAGGACCCTGAAACAGAAGACGACCAGTACGTAAACAATAGATTTGATAATAATCTGGTGCAAAGAGAAAGAAAACAAGATTATCTTTAGTGAAGCGAGCAACAGACAAAAGATTTTTACGAATAGAGGGAATACGAAAGACATTCTGGAGAGAAAAATTAGAAAAACCTAATGACAACGGAAGGCTACCGGTATGAGAAACATACATTGAGTCACCGTTACCCATATATACATTATGAGGGCCAACATAAGATTGAGGATTGTTGACAGGCAAGGCTGTCATATGATGAGTCGCACCAGTGTCAGGGTACCAAGTAGGCTCAGCGACAGAATGAAGGCCAGCAAACGGTGGGATCATGGTTGGGCACCATTGACCATGAAAGCCAGGACGCATTCCCCATGCAGGAGAAGGAAAAAATTGGGGTTGCCGTAATTGAGAGCTTATGGGATAAGTAGAATACATTGCTAAAGCCATATGATGGAGAAAAAGAAAATGATGTTGTGAAAGGAAAAATAGAATTAACGAAGGATCGATTAAGACCTAAACTACTGATACCATGTAGAAAATGTATTTCCTCTAAATTGATCATATACAGAGTTTACAATATATAAGAGATTACAACTACAATATTGCAATCTACAATTACTATCATATCAAAACTGATCCTATAATACAGCTAAACACAATTATAACAAATATCAAAACTGATGCTAGAATTACAATCACAGATCCAAGATTTAAGCCATGACATTAGTGCTATTAGATGTGGAAGATTCTGGTTCATTAACACGTACTATTTGGTTGAAATGTCCCCATATGTCCACTTGATTAGATTTAACTAATATCTGAAGACACGGCCTTTGTAAATTTAGGTCGATAAGCAGTCGGGAGGGAAGTTTGTCTTAGACAAACTAGGCTTTACAAGTTGAAACAGAGGGAAAAGAATAAGTCCAAGTAGGCACATATGATTCAATAATGTAATGAAGTGTGAAATTAGGACCAGGACCAGAAGGTTTGTATCCTCAGAAAATATGATATTACAATCATTTGCATTCAAATATGTCCCTTAGTACGTTGAAAATGAACCAAAGTAGCAGTTAAATTTTATACCACTAACCATGACGAGAGTGTCAAAAAAGAACAATCTTCTAGATACATAATTGAAAGGTTAGCAATGAATTCGCTCTGCTTCAAATGGGTGAAATTTCTGTAACTTATAATCCAAGAAACTGTGATGTAAAAGAACCGAGATTGAAATCAACTGTTGGTATTTCAGATGAATGTTAGGAAATAAGATCATATAAGCAAAGAGAGAACTAAAGAAGAGGTGGATGATAATGCAGAGAAACATTAATCATGCCAAATTATCCAAATACATGACAACCAACTGAAAAATGTCACTGACTTTTGCCGATAACTCTAAGTATTTGGAAAGAGAAAGTACAAATACTAGTCTATTATAAGGAATTTCCTATCTGTATGCTAATACAGATCAGACTAGCTTGCTAGAAATGTTGAAAACTGCTGATAACAGAACCCTGAAGTGTCTTCTAGTAAGAACTCTAACTGAGTGATATTCATTCCTATCAGTTACAAGTGTAACAGGACTTTCCTTACCTTTATCTAGGGTTTCTCCTCATCTGATTGAGTACCTTGCTCGGGGACAGAATCAACAAAGAATTCCTCTGAAAAGCAAGGTAAAGTGATTAGTGACAGATAACCAAATTATAGTATGCATAGTTCAATTTTTAACAAGGGGAATTAATGGAAGAATCAATCGTCTGAACCTTTATTCAAATCTTACAAATCAGTAAAACTAATGAAAATAGGCAACTCTCATCTTACCTATATCCTCTTGCTCAGGAGAGTCAAGTAAAATTTCAGAATCAGAGGCCAGAAAGGGGGAGCCATCATAGTTTCCCAAGGCTCCTAAATCTGCAAAAAAAAATAGAAAGCCTGAGACATGCATAAACACAACAGCTACTCTATTTGTTACTATATTTGGCCATCCATGTAAGCAGCCGTGCAACAGCTTTAGAAGTACCAAAAGTTTTGCTGCCATAACAGCCGTTTCACAAGACTCGTACATAATTCAAAAGCTAGAACAATGTGGAAATATTTTATTATTTGATTCAATGATTATAGAATGTACACTTCCAGCTATACTCGTCAGAAAAATTTATAGAAAGGTCTTGCCGAGGTCTTTGTAAAATTAAGTATGTATGTTTCCTCCTATCTGTTTGATAAATCAACTGTGTCAAGATGGATAGCGTCTGGCATTCACCAGTCTGTACCGTTTCTGTTCACTCACAGCTTGCACTAATGTCTATGAATACAGCTAATGATCACTTAAATTGTCAACAATTTCTATAGAAAGTTCACATGCTTAGATAATTTTATGTGATTCAAATAACTTACCTCCTAAGTTCGACAAATCTGCTGTAAGATCTGAAAGGCTGAAATTCCACTGGATCTGATCCAGAGATCTGCCACCCCCACCATCAGGTCCAAGCTGCAACCCAGTACTTGCCACATCAGATGTAAATGTTGTATCAAGTGCCGATGTGTCTACTCCCATTCCTGATATATCTGATGCCGTGAAGGGGAAATGACCACTGGATGCAACTGATGTAGGACTTACAGGAATCCCGGACATGGATGACATGCTGTTTGGTGGAATCACAGGAACCACATCAGCACTACTGCAGTCCATCACCATACTTCAGAAAGGAGAAAAACAGTTTCCATTAGCTAAACTTCTAGCATAAAAACTGATAAATATGAAGATTAGAAACCACAGTGAACCAATACACATGTTGGACTTTGAACCAATAAAGGGGAGAAACAAACTGTTTTTTTTCTTTTTGCTAACATATGAACCAGTGCTTATAGAAAAATTGAGGCGAAGGACAGATTCTCACTCATTCCCAGAATTCATCCGAATTGGATGGTAATTACTTGGTGCAGGGACGCCATTAACTACATGACAGTTAGATATTCCCATGGAATCAATATGGGGTTGACCTGCTGCTGGCATTGAAGGTTGCTGAAGCACAGGGTATCCAATAGGTAAGTTGTTAACTGCACTGCAAACAAGTGGCAGTGAATACAAATGGAAACCGTAATACAAACCATATTACAAATCAACATATCAACCACATACTTCCATGCTTATATACATCTGTAACTACAATACTTTAAAAAGTAATATTCTTTAGTTTTATCTTTATCAAGCATTACCCTACCCCTTAAGGTCAAACAAGACTTGACCCAAAGTTCTGACACATAGTTTTGTTACAATTAAGGGACCAAATTATGATATTCTCATATTCATGCACCCAAAGGAGAAACAAGGATAAGGTAGAGCTACTACTATCAATATAGGATAAATTCTTGCTCTGACACAACCATGTTGCTGTAAGCCGAAAACTTACCAGGCATGGGATGAATCCCATTCTGTATAGGTGCCAAAGGAACCTTTGGATGCATGGGATGATACTTCGACAGATGACAGTGATGCTCCAGTAAATGATTAAACAGGATTATTTGTTTCTTCAATTTTAGCCTTATGTAATAGGCCCTGAAAAAGTCGGCATTTTCTTCTTCCAACTTCTGCCATACTGAAAAACAAGAAAATAAAGATGACAAATCCGTTTAAGGTGCATATATTATGCTTAAAATAAATAAAAAATTAAGTAGCTTCTTCTGACTGATATTTAATTCATCAAATCTTCATTATAGGAGAAAGTCTTATATATAGTTGTATTAACATGTCTAGTAAATTTATAACCATAAACTTCCCAGTCCTGCATTATTTCAGTACGCAACAAAAGTTTTTTTTAATAAATGCATGGATTAGTTTTACTAATATAACTAATGGAGAGAACACGTACACCAGGATCATGGTTTTCAAAATATGGCTATTCTTGATTTAGGAACTTAAGATATGTAATCACATTAGCACATGCTTAAAGTATATTCTGAAGTTACCTACCCAAAGTGGTAAATCCAGGATCTATTCTTGCGCGGGTCAAGAGAGTCTTGACTACCTCATCTCTATTCATGTATAATTGTAAACACCGCTCTATTAGATTCTGGACCTACAAACATTTATTACAGAGAACCATCACAAAGATGGACAATGTATTAGTCTAACTCATTCGCAAACAATATTCAGAACACAGTAAAACATAAAAAATTAACATATGCAGAAAAAGAAAAGAAAAGATCAAAAGAATTGTTTGATTCGGTGGCCTTACAAGTTCTATATCTTGGCGTGATACTTTCTTGTTGTCATTGCCTGAAGATGATATTGAAGCTGAATCAGTACCAGGAGCCTCATTTGTTTGGTTTTTCAATTGGTCACCTTGTGTATCATGTATAGCTTGGTTTGAAGATTGTATTTCTTTCCCACTCTGTGAAACCCAAAATAGGAATATTCAATCTAGTGAAAAGCAGTATGTGCACAAAATAAGCTAGATATCACGACCCCATGTTAAGAATTGTAAAGTGGCACCTGTATCGTCTTCATTTCAGCTGAATGCAGGTGGACCACATCTCTTTAGTATGGCTCTGGTATTCCTCAGGCTATGGTCACTGGCTGACCGTAACTACTTTTTGCACAAATGAACAACAAAGATGACTAGGTAGCAGCTTTACCTGGAATGCGAAATCAACTTCTTAAAGTCAGTAGAGCTAAACCATTTACATAATAAATCCATGAAGAGATCACATCAAAAGTATAAATATAACATTAGTTAAACCCCCAGAACCAAATTTCCATAAAATAAGATCTATTCCACACTGGAAGCATTCAGATTTCAAGAAGAATACGAAAAACCATATTGTTTGGCTTTATAGTTTAACCACTCATCCATGTTTTCCTTAAATGGGCTCTCGGTGGAAATCAATAACAGGGAAATATGGCAAGTCACTGTGATGCTTTTCATCTACAACATTGGTCTCAAAAGATTGGCCAGAGCTTCACATACAGAAAAACCACATTCAAAATCGGAAAGAAACAAGCATACACCATAAAAGGTTGAAATCCATGCTACCTACAGTCAATACTTCTTCTCCCATCTCTCGACACATAGCATTAAAACAAACAACTAATATACAGTGCAGATCATAACAGCTCCATTAGCAATGGTTACCTCTCACCTACCTAAATACATTTCACTCATTTCTCATATTTGCTATCTGATTTACCACACTACTAGATGCTTATCTAGCTTCATATCTTCGATGACACTAACAACTCTGCAAATTGATGTATGCATTTTGGAAGCAACAACATTCCGAAATTCCAGAGCAAGGAAGTTCCTTTCCTTGTCTTACCATCCAACAACCAAAACCAACTTTGTTAGTTTGTTACCACAAGGTGCCAAGTTCTTAATGCTATACAAGAATTGCATTAGCTTCATAACAGCTCAGAAACTCCACAGAATCCAGAATCTATTTGTTTTTGTTTTAAGTTGCAGACTTGTAAATTTCAAACAAGCTTATAATTCAAGACTAACATATATAATCAATCAGATCTAAGTCAAGTCTATTAATAAACTAATTAACACACTAAAACAAGCTCAACCATTAAAATAAACAACTAGAATCAGTCAACAAGCGAATAAACATCTTCAGAGAGAATCAAACTTTTGAAAACATGAGAGAGAGAGAGACAGTATCAAGGAATTTTAAAAGTTAGAATAGAACACTAAAAAGGTGAAGATCTAGCATATAGTATATTACCTCAACTCACCAACCCAGAATCTGAATCTCCTTACAAACTTTAATTTCGACGAATTAAACAAAACCCAGTTCCTCTAAAGAGTCGACAAATTATCAAACAGAGAACCCAGAAACCCAAAAAAGCTTCAATCTTTGCAGAGAAAGCAAGAAACTTTGGAGCTAAAAACACAGTTACAGACCCAACCCAGTTTCAGTTTTCAGTTCAGGGATTGGTTCAGAGGCTCTTCTTCCATTTTGGGCTAGAAAGACTAAAACTTTAGGGAGACCCTGAAATGATATTTATAGCAAAAGACAGAGGACGATTGCAAATGGGTTGAAGGGTTTGCTATGACATTATTGGAGGAAGTAGAGAGAGAGAGAGAGAGAGAGAGAGAGAGAGTTGCTCAGACTAAGAAGAAGAGAAAAAAGAAGAGGAATAAAAATCTTGCCCAAATTGGCGTTTTATACAATTTGGACTTTCTATTTTCATATATTTTGAGTTTCTTTTTAATTATTTAGGAGAAAGCGAAAGTTTCTTAAACGGGAAATAATGAAAAAAAAACAATTTGGGGAGAAAAATTAGAAATGAAATTGGTGAAACTGGTAGTGCAAGGTGTACGGAATTAGATTAATTGCTAATTAGGATTGGACACGTAATTGGGGGCACGAGTCACGAGGCAATTGTGAATCCAAGCACTTGTCTTGAGACTTGATGATTCACGAGAGAGCCTCTCCCCCGATTTGTGTACTCCATTTTTTATTTCTTCATTTGAGAAATTTTATTAATACATGTGTAACTGTTTTATACATGGTAAATATTTGTGTGCCTTAAAGTATGAGTACATTAACTACATGATTGCTTGTGATTGTGATTCGTTCATTCTTTTTAATGATGACATGTTACCCTTTTAGCCGGTTATATAACCGTTTTAAGATTTAAAGCATCTAACTGACAGAGTGACTACATCCATTCACTCTCATTGCTCTCTCCGATTTGAATTCGGACTCTTTCTCTTACCCTCTCTATCTCTCTCTCTCTTTCTATGTTTATTCGATTTGAGAAACTCATTTTCTCAATCCAAATCGATATGTCAAACTTCTGAACTCTCAAGTCTCTTGCAGGTGAGTATTGTGATTCATTCATTCCTTTCAATGATGACATGCTACCCTTTTAGCTGGTCATATGACCATTTTAAGATTTAAAGCATCTAACTGACGGAGTGACTACATCCACTCACTCTCTTTGCTCTCTCTAATTTGAATTTGGACTCTTTCTCTTACCATCTCTCTCTCTCTTTCTGTTCCTTCTCCTTTGTCTCTCCGATTTGAACTCTCTTCTCTCTCTATGTTTATTCAATTTGAGAAACTGTTTTCTCAATCCAAATCGATATGTCAAACTCCCGGACTCTCACGTCTCTTGTAGGTGAGTATTGTATTTCAATTCGGTTTACCAGTATCATTAGCAAGGTCTTCTAATTTAGTTTACCAGTATCTGGAATGAAGAACAACCAACCATCGATCCAGTATCTCTTTCTATTTGTTGTTTGTTGGATTTAGTTTGTTAAGCAAATATTGATTGAAACACAGGTATAGATGCATCTGGGGATGAAGAACAGACAACCATGGATCCATTATCTCTTTCTATTTGTTGTTTGTTGGATTTAGTTTGTTAAGCAAATATTGATTGAAACAAAGGTATGGATGCATCTGGGAATGAAGAACAGCTAACCATGAATCCATCAGAGAATGAAGAGCAACCTTCTTCGGGTTTTGAGGATGTAAAGATACACGTCCCAAGACAGGGAAGCTTTTCTGTTTCTGATATTAAAGCCATGACATTCAATACAGTTGATAAGGCATAAAGTTTCTACGCTGCCTATTATGTGGCAGTTGGGTTTGGTATAAGGAAGGGTGACAAGGGTGAGTCTAATGGTTTGATTAAGAGGAGGGAGTGGGTCTGCAACAAGGAAGGAACCCGAAAAGCAAACAAGTCCTTGGAACAAGGAGAAAGCAGTCGCTATGCTCGGAGAGAGACAAGAACATTGTGCGGAGCTAAACTGAGGATTAGATACAGACATACAGTGAGGCAACCAAAGTTTATGTGGTGAAGGCATTCATTCCTCAGCATAATCACATGCTGGCAACTAGCAACCAAATCCCTTTCATTAGTACTAATCGACATGTTGGCGATGAATCTTTGGCTCTAACAAATACGATGACAAGGGTGTCAATTAGACCTTGTCACGCCTATGAGTATATGGTCGAAAGAGCGGGGGATATATGAGAGTGAGATTTACCGTGAAGACCTCTACCACAAGATCGACCAGCAATGAAGGACCGCCCCATTTGAGAATGATTCTGAAGGTGCACTTTCGTACATGAATGCACTGGCTGCAAAAGACCCTCACTTCTTCTGCCAATTCACGGCATCTTGTCGATAGTCTCTCGTCTCACTATCCTCAAGTTTTTCCTCCTTATCCTCAGAAGAAGAATAAGTAACCCAAAATGTTTACACATGAATGTCAATATATTGTAACATTTGAGTGCCGTATCATGGAGAAGTATAGGGAGACCTTTGCCTCTACTATAATTTGTTAGAGTTCTTATTAAGTTATAGGGTAAAATATTATATCTTTCTGGTTTGAAGTTGACATCTATTTAATGCTTATAATTTATTTTAATATGAATGGTCCTTAAAGTTACGATTTTTCATCCAAATAGTTATTCCGTCAATTTTCTCAGTTAAATTGATGACGTGACCGTTAAAAATTAAAAAACTAAACATGTACGAAAACCTAAACATAAACATATGGTTAAGTCGGGAACGCTATCAAAAACTAAAGGTAATATTGAAAACCTAATATTTGTTTCAGGCTAAGGGCACGAGAAGGTAGATGATATCAATAATGTGGTCATTAGGGACATTATCAAGACGTCTAAATCCAATTTCTTAGTATGCAACAACCGTAGAAATCTCCATGATCAATTGGTTTGGTCTCTAGTTTGTATTGTGTACCCACAACAATTAGCATTAGGGTCCCAAAGTTTGTTTCGAACCAATTGAGACATTATTGAAGGCAAGGACCACTTCATATCATCTTCACCAAGTCGATCATCAACCTTTATTGTTCACAATTTGGCGACCTTTGTCTTTGTTCTTGGCATTGTTTTTTCTCTACCCACTTGTCTCAATCCGAAATGGAGCTAGCGCGGTACCAAATTCACTAGAATTGTTTGTTACCATGTACGTATGGGCGTTTTCTCTTACTTGGGTGGATTGTGAACGAATGCAGGGACAAATTGTGAAATTGACGATTGCACACGGCTCGTCCACGGTGTACCCGCCACGATTGTTAGAAACAAATTTACTACATTATACTTTTTGATCCTCATCCAATGAGCAAGTATTACGCTATTTATTGTGTCCTGTTGAACACATCTTGTTAGGTGTTTGAATCTCAACTCCCATCAACTTATGTTATGACCAACATGTTTGAGAGGTTTCCAAGTTCATGCACTTGTGGCAGCAGAAGATTAATCTAGCTATGCTAAGATACTCTCGTAGATCTCGGTCCGAGTTTTGACTGGGTGGATGTGTTACTCAATTTCTAACGTATCTGAGATGCCAACTACTGTAAGTAGTGCAGTGGATGCATCGGGTCCCACCATGAGAACTTCATGATATGAAACCCCACGTCATGAGTTCGAATGCTAGTGTTGATTAATGTTATATGGAATGCCCTATTGGTTGATGGACCTTCATATGATTAGCCATTAAGCTTAGAAAACCTTTAAAATATTACGAACAATCCCAAACGAGGGTGTAAAAAAAAACGTACATGAGATGCTTTGCTATCACACTCTCAATTAAAAGAGAAAACACTTGCAAGAGTGAAATAACGCTATTAAATCAGCAACACGGTAGGTTTTCTCTGTATGATCTGCCAAAGGCGGTGGTTGAAAAACCCGGCCCAGCGGGTCAACCCATAAAAATCCTAGTTGGCGGGATAAGAAAATATCTCGGAGCTTAAACCCTATCCTATAAATCCCAACACTACCATCTCTGAAAAAATCTCTTAAACCCTAAATCCCCATTTTGGGGACTTCGACTTCCTCCCTCACCCAACCCTTCCATGAAAACGACGTCGCTTTCGTCCATGCCCGTTAAGCTCCTCCCACAACTCCGCCTCCTCAACAACCCCTCCTCCTCCTCTCTCCCAATCTCCCGCTTCCTCTCCATGAAATTCGGACCCTCCATTTCCGCTCCGCCCCGACCCGTACCCGCCTTCTCCCGCGCCTTCCCGCTCCGCCTCCGCTACCTCGCCCTCGGCTCCCACCGCTCATTATCCACCCGCGCCTTCCGAACCGGGTCGGGTTCTTCCGGGTCGGGCTCCCAATTCGCCCGCGGATACGAGCGGAAGGCGGTCGGTGGATCCAAGAGCCTTGTCGACGACGAGGCCGAGCTGAGCGACTGGGTCAGCGAGCTGCGGAACGACCCGACCCGAAGAGGAGAGGATTCTGACGGCGGTGGGAGGAGAGTAGGGTTAGAGATAGGGGAGGGGATAGAGATAGAGAGCCGTATCCGGCGAAGCGGAGCAGGAGAGATAGCGGCGGCTCCGACGAGTTCGGCGGAGGGTTTCGGTCTCCGACTCAGTCTTCACGGATGAGTAGTAGAAGAGATGATGGTAGTGATAGAGGAGGTAGGTCATTTCCGGCGAGAGGTAGTCGCGGTGGGAGTTCGAGCTTCGGTGATCGGAGACCGAGCTCCGGTCCGTCGGCGTTTACTAAAAATCCTAGGATGGATAGAAGGTTTGATAACAAGTTTGGGGATAATGCTGTGAGGGAGGATGAGTTTTCCGGGAGGAAGAGTCAGAGTTTCAGAGGGAGTTCGAGTAATGTGGCTAAGAGAGGCGGGAGAGAGGTGGATGCGGGTTTCAGAAGAGGCGGAGGTGAGTGGGTGAGGAAGGATTCGATTAAGGAAAGGCCGGTGGTGGTTGATAGTGATGATGAGGATGATGAGGTGGATGAGCTTGGTGCTGGTATTGGGGGGTTGCTTACTGACGAAGATAGTGATGGTGCTGCTTCGGAGGAGGAGGATGGGTATGAAGTGTTGAAAGGTAAGAGTGCTGCGGCATTGTTTGGTTCGGAGAAGGTAGCTGTGAGCCAGACGGCTGTGCCGAAAAGTTCAGCTGGAGACTCTGACTCGTATTTGAGTGAGTCAAGGTATGCTTATATCAAAAGTTTTATATGATGGATTGGTGTACAGGTATTTGCTTGTGTTCATTTTAGTGCAATGCTTGCAGATTTGATCAGTGTTCGGTCTCACCACTGTCCTTGAAGGGAATAAAGGATGCGGGATATGTGAACATGACTGTGGTACAAGAGGCTACTCTTCCCGTCATACTCAAAGGTTTGTTCTTTACGAAGTTATGTTTGATTCTTTCACTTGGGGGTGCAGTCTTCTTTTTGGATTAGGGATTTTTGTAACAACTAGTATTAAAACAACAATAATCAGTTCCATAGCTTTATCCGCAATGGCCATATATAAGAGAATAATCTGTGTTCAATAAAGAGTGTATGTTTTTCTTGTTGTTAAAGCTGATTGATCTGTGTGTGACTATGTTATCGAGATGCTTTTGTTTTCTGATTAATTGTGTTTTGTAGGCAAGGATGTTCTAGCCAAAGCCAAAACCGGGACTGGAAAAACTGTTGCGTTCTTGGTATGACACGCAAAGATGAAATTTGTTAAAATTTGATGCTTCTCTAGTTTAATCATCATATGGCATTTGCTTATTCATAGATGTAGCTGCAGGGGTTTCTTTTCATCCTACTAAATGTTGAAATTCCTTGTTTCAGCTTCCATCAATTGAAGTTGTTGTAAATTCACCCCCTATTGGTCGTGACCATAAGAGACCCCCAATTTCTGTACTTGTAATATGCCCAACTCGAGAGCTGGCGAATCAAGCTGCAGTAGAAGCCGGTAAATTGTTGAAGTATCATCCTTCTATTGGTGTTCAAGTTGTGATTGGAGGTACAAGACTTGCTCTAGAACAGAAACGCATGCAAGCAAACCCTTGTCAGGTAACATCTCTATCATTTCTGAAGGACCTTTTCATTGGGGGTATGAACATGTTTCATTCACCTGATCACTTCACTAGTCAAACTTCAATTGAGTTGATGTTTTATTAGACATTGTTGAAGCACTAGAATCTCATGGTTAGGAGTGAATGGTTAACTAAGTTAGTTGATTGGATACATTTAAGTGGAATTAATGTACTGAGAGTGAAGGTTGAAATTGAATAAAGGTAGTCTGTAGCCGTCCTATTTTTTTACACAAGTAGGGCGACATACTTAAAACCATCACTATAAATATTATCACGGAATGTTGTGCTAGTTAGATACTCACTCTTTGCTGCATGTATACCAGAATTAGAATGCAATTAAGGACATACAGGAAAACTCATTCCAACATAATCTCACATTGTTCTGCATCTGATGTGTCACATTTCTAACTAATAGATTCTTGTCGCTACACCGGGAAGGCTCAAAGATCACATTGAGAATACTGCGGGTTTCGCAACTAGGCTGATGGGTGTCAAGGTCCTCGTACTTGATGAAGCTGATCATTTACTTGATATGGGGTTCCGTAAAGACATAGAAAGGATTATAGCTGCTGTTCCAAAACAGCGACAGACACTATTGTTCTCTGCCACAGTTCCAGAAGAGGTTTCTTTCATCTTATTTTCTTTGGTTGTTTTTTTTAAATCGTATATATATTACAGTATATGTGACGTGATGTCATCCTTGATTGTAGGTCCGTCAAATTTGTCATATTGCTTTGAAAAGAGATCATGAATATATAAACACGGTTGTGGAAGGCAGTGAAGAGACACATGCGCAGGTAGGAATATGAATGACATGTATATGTATGTCTGATCAGTTATATATAATATTATATAACTAATAATGCATATTTAATGTATTATTGAGGTCATTCTGAAAATGTGGATGATTTTCAGGTTAGACAAACCCATTTGATTGCTCCTTTGGACAAGCACTTCTCCTTTGTATATAGTCTCCTTAAAGAGCATATCACAGACGATCTTGACTATAAGGTATGCATTGTAGTACCACACATCCTAGTTGTTGGGGGCATACCCACTTTTTATTTTGTCTGAAGAATTGTGGATGCATAAGTGTTTGTAGTATTATTTTAAATTGTCTTGTATAATCAATCAATTTTATAATGGATTTTTTGGGGGAGCATTGATGTAAGCATCACTACTGTTATTTCAATCTTCATCTATAATATGGGACTCTCATTTTTGCATAGGTTCTCGTATTCTGCACTACTGCAATGGTCACACGACTGGTCGCTGACCTTCTTGGTGAGCTGAACTTGAACGTTAGGGAGATCCACTCCAGAAAGCCACAGAGTTATAGAACTAGGGTTTCTGATGAATTTCGGAAATCAAAGGGTCTTATCCTGGTGACTTCTGATGTATCTGCACGTGGGGTTGATTATCCAGATGTTACTCTAGTCATACAGGTATTAAATGTCAATTATTAGCTCAGTGACTTAAATTCATGGTCCTTTGCCCTTGGTTTGAGTGTGGAATGTTTAGGATTATTCAGTTCATCTCTTGCTTCGTAGAAACATGCTTGTGAGGCAGCGAAAAGATGCATGTATATGCATGGACTATGCAGTTTATTTACATTCCAGAGTTTGGCTTTAATTTATAATGCAAAATGTCTTTATATATCAGGTCTCGAGTCTTTGCCCTTTTCATGCTTTATACAGTACAATATCTTTTTCAAGTTTAGCTAGAATCCAAGTATCCCTTATCCTCCTCCCCTGTCTTGTTGCAATCACAGGTTGGCATTCCAGCTGATAGACAACAGTATATTCATCGACTTGGTAGAACTGGCCGTAAGGGCAAAGAAGGGCAAGGAATATTGCTACTGGCGCCTTGGGAGGAATTCTTCTTATCCACTATTGAAGATTTGCCAATGACCAAGGCTCCTGTACCTTTAGTTGATCCAGATACAACGAAGAAGGTGGGTTCCCTAACCCTCCCCTCCCCTTCTTTTTCCTGGTCGAATCCCATTGTCCTTGAAGCATATGGTTTTGAGTTGCATAAGTATATTGATGCTTTATCTTAACAGGTGGAACGAGCTCTATCCCAAGTGGAGATGAAGAACAAAGAAGCGGCATACCAAGCGTGGCTTGGGTATTACAACTCAAATAAGAAAATAGGGCGTGATAAGCATAGGCTTGTGGAGCTTGCTAATGAGTTTAGCCGAAGCATGGGGCTGGACAACCCTCCAGCCATTGCCAAGATGGTTCTCGGTAAGATGGGTCTTAAGAATGTCCCTGGACTGCGTTCCAAATAAAGCTTATAGCAGCTAGTTGGTGGATCGTCTTTTTTAGTAAGAACGGGAACACGATTTGTTGGAAACTTCGATATTTTACCATCACATAGAAGAGATTTCTGGTCTTCCTTGTTGAGGTCTTCTAGTTATTTCCCTCTGCTGTTGTGTTTCTAGCTATTGCATTGATTCCACTTGAACAATTATATAAACATCTACTAGTAGAAATCAATCTAACTGGTTGACAATCTTGAAGAATCTGTATACACTGATGCAATAGAGAAGGTCTGCATGAAACGGAAAGCAAAATGGTGGAGGCACATGAATTAATGGTTGACATAGGGAAACGCGTTTAAAACGTAATAATGACTTTTCGTCCCTAAGTTGTGAAATTCCCAAGATCCTCTCTTCTCCATTGAAGACGAAGATTCTGTTATGTTGCCTTCAAGGCTTCGACTTATCATTCAGGATCACTACAAACCATTATTCCGGATGAAACAAACAAAACAAAGCAAGAAAAGATAGAGGTAGAAATATAGAGTTAGTTCGTACGTATTGAATCAAAAGACTTATAAAACAAACATAATCATAACGAGCTAGAATGCTATTTGTGTTAAGCAAAGACATACTTGGGATTGTTCTTTCTTGTAACTGGAAGAGATCGGTAGACATTTGCCCTCATGAGTTCCTTTCTATTAGCAAAAATAAAAACAATAACTGTTGGAGGGTTGAGATTAAAGCCCTTAGTTAGGAAACCCGGTTGAAAGCTTGCTCCCCAAGCAACAATTTGTGATATGTAATCCTCGTGTCACTAGATTTCCTATTTCTACTTGGAGACCAAGAAAGGCCTCTATATATATAAGAGAACACCGTCCACAACAAACACACAAACAAAACAAAAGACCAAGGAAAAGAAGAAGAAGAAGAAGAACTAGAAGAGAAAACAAAACAAAACAAGATGCCGAAGAACAAAGGAAAGGGAGGCAAGAACCGCAAGAGGGGAAAGAACGAAGCCGACGACGAGAAGCGAGAGCTCCTCTTCAAAACAGACGGTCAGGAATACGCGCAGGTCACACGCATGTTAGGCAACGGCCGACTTGAAGCCAGGTGCCACGACGGCGTCACCCGCCTCTGCCACATATCTGGCAAGTTACATAAGAAGGTCTGGATCGCCGCCGGCGATATTGTCCTCATCGGGCTGAGGGACTACCAGGATGGCAAGGCTGATGTGATTCACAAGTACATGCCGGATGAGGCCAGGTTGCTCAAGGCTTATGGGGAGTTGAATGACAGTTTCAGGCCTAATGAGGGCGGCGGCGGCAACAGTGACGAGGACATCAACAGCGGCGATGGGTTCATAGAGTTTGAGGATGATGATATTGATAGAATCTGAGTGTTGCCCTAATTGGGATCATATTATTTTGTTGTTAAACTTGTTTGGAGGTTCGGTTTACAATTTTATTTTTCTTGTTAAACATATTTAGAGTTTGGTTTACAATTTAAACTATGGTATTCTTCTTTGTTCATCACAAAGAGTAAATTCGAATATTGATTGCATCAGTTGATCCTATCCCTTATAAACTATATGTAATTGAGAGGATATATCGAATGACACTTTGCTTTGTGTTTACCAGTTCATATTTGACTAGTTTCAGTTTGTGTTCTTTGTGCTGGAAAAATTAGTGTATACAATATCCTGCGTTTGGGTGGTTGAGTTGTTAGTGCTATTGATACTAAGTTAGAGAATATGATACTGTAGTCTATGTTTATTTGTGATCCAATAAAAAGTTGGCAGTATCTTCCTGGTCAAAAGGAATGAGTTCAATTTCAACAGAGAAGGGTGGATTAAAAAGGAAACCGAGCATGATGCAATTTTTAATCTATTGTGGTGTTATTGCTACACTGTTAAATCTTAAACAGTATGTAAAAGATAACTGGTACACATTTTGAATGAAAAGCCTACCATCTGTGAAATATTCGGAGGACAGTAAAATCCTAAAGTTCAAACCTAAAGCAAGTTTCTAACTTAGTAGAGTTACAAGTCCTAACCCTAATTCCGAGTCTGTGTCGCCGAGTCCTGCTCTCCCCTTCACCAACACAAGCATCATCATCATCATCATCCTTTGCCACCACCAATATTGTACTCTTGACACGGCTAGTGGTTAACCAGAAAGAAAAGGGAGAAAGTAAACTACCTCCCAGTGTATATAAAAGCTCCAAGCAGGCATAGTGTGATAAGATTAAGAATCATCGAGTGAAATTTCAACTCTTCCTTTCTGAGAATGGGGTGGTGAGAAGAACAACGCTTGATAATGGAAATGGTTCTCATTGTAGTTTCTTCCATCACCATTACCTCCTGATCTGGATATGCTAGGGGCGGAAGATCCTCATTTTCCATCTTGCAGCCACTGATCTGGCAAAGTAATCAAACTCCCCTGTTAAAGTAAATAAAAGCATCAGAAGACAATCCCAATGAAGCATATCGGTTGAGAGTAACATCAAAGAGTCTGAATGAAATTCTCCAGGACTTTGCCATAAGACAGTAAATTGAACCTTGAATTCAACACGCCTCTCCCGTCACATGAAATCCCAAAAGAAATAGGAACAAAAAGGAAGATCAAAAGAATACCAAACAAACTACCTGTGGATGTGTGGTGAGGAAGGCTGATCAGGTGAAGATCGTTGAGTAGAGCCACCATGAAATCTTTGTTCCTCGAATACCCCACCCATCCGACTCCCCTCATTTAACTGTGGACCTTCATTCAAACCTGAGAAACCCACAGGTCCAAGAGAACCAAACTCCAGCTGGTCTGTTGGTGGTGGCCCATAGCCAGCATTATGATCATAAGGATATATCATGACAAGAGAGGGCATGGTAGGTCCATTTGATGACACCCGATTGGGATTCATGCCTGGTAGTGGATACATGCCATATGCCACGTTAGTGGAACCACTCTGTGTAGTGCTTGAGTGGATAGGACCGTTTTGGGATTGATATGAAGGGAAGGAGTCATGTCTATGTGAGCTCCATGGCCTCTCAGCACGGCTCTCACTAGCTGCCGTACGGTCTACTCTCGTATTCGGCTTCTCAGCTTGGCTGCGACTGTGGTTGCGCCCAGAAGCTCGCGACTTTGAATTGGCATTCCAGTTCCCTTCTCTATCACAGTGGTGGTCATTTCTGTCATAATTGTAACTCCCCCTTCTTGCACTCGAAGTATGTCGGTCCCTGACAGAAACCTTCTACAGTATTGTAAAAGAATATAGTTAGAGATCAATTAAAACTACAGCAGGATCCAAGTTATCACCTAATACATTTTTGGTATGGCAAACTTCTTTTCTACATAATGCTTCAACCCAAGCTCAACTTTTCATAAACCAAACCAGTCTAGGTACAACATACTTGGAAAAGCAACTGAAACGACCCTGCAATTAAATCAAAACAATCCCCCTCCAACAATACTAAATATAAGAATAAGAATAATAATAACAATAAAGAAGAAAGAAGAAAAGAAAATTCAAGATAATACAAAGGATCAGGTACACGTTATCTTACAGGATTTGGAAGGAAGGTTCCTGTCCCACTGCGGTATCTTGGAATCTCATTGACATAGCGTTGATACACACTAGCAGGTCTGTTAGAAACAGACTGGAGAGGTGCAGCAACAGGAACAATACGAGGCCTATAAAGCTGGGAGATGAGATTCATATTGGCAGAGAGAGGTCTCCCAGGACCATCCCAAGGCAATCGCCCTTGCATGTAGACAGGGGGAACCATACCGGATGAAGGATAAACCATAGGTGGCGAATGCCGAGGATTTTGGCACTGCCGTCCATATATCAAATTCTGATAATGGCTCAGGAAGTCACTGTGGAGGATGTCAGATTTATACTCAGAAGGCTCAATAGGAGCAACCCTTCCCATGGAGTTAGAAAGTCTCAACTCAGGTTGATCAATTCCTTCAGCTGAATCAAAGTTCTGACCAGAATCACTTTCAGGTACATCCTCCCTACTTAATTGGCTTGAAACATCTGAAGTTCCAGCCTCTGCTGGGAAATTGTACCATGTAACGAATGGAACTGGAGGTCCTGTAGCATAAAAAGCATAGGTAGGACCAGAATCATTTGTAGATCTCTGACGTGAGCCAGGCCCTAAGAGCACTGGGAAAGGCATCACGGAATCTGATCCACTTGTTTGAGATGGTTCAAAACCAGGCACTTGATGTCTTGGAACATGCAAGGATGCAACAGGTTGAGTGAGCGTGCTTCTTTCTACCATTTCAGCACCTACACTTGTTGGAAGATTCCAATCTTTGTTTTCATCATCTGCCTGAGTAGAAGAATGTTCAGATACACTCTTACCTTTCCCATACGAGGTAGACGGAGCAGTTGACATAGCAGCTTTTCTACCTCGTTTTTCTCTTGTTGACTTGGACGCTTTTGCTGATGATCCTTCCCAAGAACTCTCAGAGGAGGTCTTGCTTCTTGCGGAACTAGTATAAGTGGCCGACAATGACCTAGAACTGACTCGATCATCAAAGTATACCTCATTTCCTCGGTTATCTTGATACTGGAAATCATCTACGTGATCTTCCCTCATTGAATCTCTGCTTTCTTTAGGGGACTTTTGTTGAATTCGCATAGAACTTACAGCAGCGCCTATCCGAGATGAAGGATGAGAGTTATAACCAGCTGAGGTTGACTGTTGCCTATCATCTTCCTCAAGCATTTCCAAACCTCCATTATCAAGATCAAATCCACTAGTAGATCCCCTTTCCTGGTTGTGCCAGAAATCATGATCAGTTTCACTTGAGTTCAGTTCCACAGAACCAAAATTTTCATTACCAGGTTCCACCGATTCTTCAGGATTTGATGTCATCCCCATGCCAGGGAAATAATGAGTTAAAGGTGATGGAACGACACCTTGTGGAAAATGCATATTCGTTCCCCAAGGACTCTCCATCAAGGGAAAATTTGTGGGAAACATACCACCCATATTCCTATGGGCATATCCCATTGAAGCAAGAACAGAAGGTGGGATTGGAAATGGTAACTGCCCGGAACCAAAATTCAACGGGAGATGAACCTGTCCATTAAAACCATGAGCTGCAGATGATGCCATCATGTTAACAAGATCTTGCTCCTCCTGGTGCATCCCTTGTGTCCCCGAAATAGATGGAAAATCGTCACCAACAGTACTCAAACCCGATTCATCATGGTAGCTATTATTTGACTCACCCACAACATCAAGGCTTTCATGAGATGATATATGGTTAGCAGATGAAGGATCATCAGCTGAAGATCTAATCCTGTGGCTTGCCAAAGTATCAGCTTCAAGGTTCTTCCTCCTGTTATTATCCAACCTTGTGGAAAAAGTTTGGCTCTTCCCACTCTCTGGGGCCCTATTCCGCCGACCTTGAGAGGGAACTTCACTATATGAATCAGTAAGCTCAGGACTGGAGCGTGTCCTGGCAAAAAGAAACCTCCCGTGAAGGTCATTAACCAAGCTATCAAGTTTTCTCTGGCCTTTATCCACATGTCCACCCAGGTGAGGATTGATTGCCTTTCGAATCTGATCAGAGGCCCTTGCAAAGTTCATGTTCACATGACTCTTTTGGATTTGACCATCAGTTACACTAGATAAATCACACTTTCTTGATGGGCTGTCTATAGGATAACTACCATGCTGAGAGGAAACACTAGGTGAACCATGATTTCCCTCACCTTGAGTATCTCGACCAGAGGAACTTTCAATTTTTTTGCTGCTTAAGTTGTTCCTGCGATTCTCAGACCTCTGCAAGTGGTCTGCATTTGAAAGTCGCAAGCGCCTAAGATCATTATGTGGTGCATCAGGTCGATGACCACTTCCATGTCTATCCCAAGTGTTGAGAAAAAATTGATTTACTTCGAAACACAGATCCTCCTTTGCACAATCAAGCAACCTGGCCAGCCTTTTAGCCCCAAATGCAAATGCACTGCGTATCCTAAAGAAGTTGCCTGCAAATTGCATACACAGTGCACCATATATCAGCACCAACTATATGATTGCAGTTTATACCCTTCAAGAACGTGAAAATCGCCAATAGATAGACAATAGCATCAGATCAGTTGTACTTTATTCAAAACTAACACATTGAGAAACAAACATTAAGCACCGACACAATTAAGATTACATCTATACACAAACTTAATACATGGATATTCTGCAACTTCAATTTTGACCGTCATTATTTCCTTATACAAATACAATATCATCTAACTCATCCAACACTGCTCTTTCAAGTGGAACAGCCTCTTTTTTATTTTCCTTTCCCAAGGTCATGTCCCACAGAGGCAGTCGAATTCAAGTACCAAAACTTAACTAAGCAACATACTTTCTACTCTAAACCAAAGGCAAAACTGGCCAGAAATGTAAATAAATGACAATTGAAGGTAAAGTGTTACAAGCACCGATCTAAAAGCATATAGTTTCCAAATTATGTACCTTTACTAACACTACGTCCAAGGTTGTTGTTGACTCTCAAAGGATCAATAACATTAAAATGTTTGGAAACAAAAGCTTGGCCCTGGTTTTCTTGACCGCCAGGGAAAACAGCATAAACCGTGCTACAGACATCTAGAAACAATTTGCTCAGTAGCAAGTCTCCACCATCTTTTCGAGGAGGTTCGGCTGCACCATAAACAATAACAAATTAAGCTGAGAAACATTAAAACAAACAAAATACGGTAATTCAAGGTGAACAATTTAAAAAAAAATGCAAGCAACTTATCATTACCAGTCACATCTGGAAGAGAACTAATGGGCACAGGACCCCATAAGCTAACACAAAAGTTCTCCCAGTCAAACTTACTGAAGAACTCTAGAAACCGATACAAGACCTGCATAGCAAAGAAAACCATTCAGAACCATCCACAAATAATAATGCAAACATAATCTGCAAACCATAAAGAACCATCCACAAATAATAATGCGAATAAAATCTGCAAAGGTAATGATAGGCACCTCAAGTGGTCCAGCAAAGGAGTTGTTGAAGACATGAAAAATGTATAAAACCAATGTCTCCAAAGCGTACGTAGAGATCAGTCCATGGTGAGCGCCCAGTATTCGGCTCTCATAATAACACCAGGCCTTTATCAGTATAATACTACGCTTGAACAAATGATTTTGATTTATGAGATGATCGACCTGCAGAAGCAGATAAGCCAATAAGTCACAGTATAATGAGCATATACATCTTTAACAAGAATGTTATTTTCAGATGCACCATTCACCTCCTCAAGGAAACATAGGGTGCACAAGCCTCCAAGCTGATTAAAGGATATGTCTACCACAATGTTTTCCACAAGGCACTTGATTATCTTTACCTATACATATTCAAAGAGAATTATTAATGCTCATGATCCCAACAAAGTAACCCCAAGATATAGAAAGAATCAAGTATTGTACTGATGATGAATAAGGCCAAAAAAATGAAAAGAAATAAAAAAAATTCTTTCTCAACATGGAAGAAACAACAAATATATATAAATTAAAGCATCTAATACATTAAAAAGTAGATGCTGCTAGGAGGAACCTACTTCGGCCTGAATGTATTGAACCTCTTTGACACGAAATTCAGCATTCTCATTCTTCTCCTCATTCTCCAGCATATCACGAACCTGATGGGCCCATGAGTCTTTCAAATTTTGAGTCATGCTAAAGGCTGTAAGGTCAATATCCCCATCAGGCAAATAGGTCTTGAGGGGTACAGACCCAAAAGTGAACACCTGCATACAATCATATGCATATTACAATTATAATACTAATTTGAAACATGAGAAATATAAACCTATGAACCAAGTTAACAGGCAAGTATTTTTTCCTAAAGAAAAGAGAGAAAGAGAAAAGGCTGAGCAAGCAATTTTCCATAGCAGAGTATCATGAAGTCCAATTTTGCCAACATGAGAAGCATGATGGGATAAACCAATGTTAAACACATTAGTTGAATTCAAAGAAAGAGGGGAAATGATAATCGAGGAAATAAGGTAAGGGATACACTAGACACAAAACAAGAGGCAGCCGAAAGGAAGAGTTTGATTCATATAGAAATGCACTAGCGATTCAAACAAGTTAAAAACAAAACTCAAAATGCCGACCAAGCCTGTAGGTTGGCGAATATTCCTAATGATCCGGCCTAATCAACCTTTTTATTTTCTGTTCAGATGTTCCATAATCATAGCTCAATATATCTTCTTCTCTTTCCAGTCAAGATGCCACGGTTAAACCACACCTACATGTCAAGATCAACTTTCAATTGTTCCTTGGTAATGCAACCACCTCTTACTGTCAGAAAATCATATTCTCTTCTTGAAGCAGAGGCGAATAAAAAGATTTACTGTCGAGCTTTCTCTTATCATCTTGTGCTATGCCATTTCCCTAAGGTCCAGTCTCAGAATTCCTATAAGCTACATAAGTCATCAGGTCCCCCTCTCAGTACCCATTCCAAAGATTATTACAACGAAATGCTTCTTATCTGTCCAGGGTATCAAATACATAAATCTTGCTACAAAAACTTTGTAATGCAATTTTCTACCCTAAAAAGCTAAACAAGCATTCTACCCGCAAAAACAATTGTGTAAATATTTGTTAACTATGTCAAACCTGGCATGGGAAGCACTTCATGATAAGCCGCTGCACATAATCGGCAACAGCATTTCGGCGATCTTCTGAGGGTGGATTGGGCTGAATGCAGGCGATGAGCTCTGCAGTTCTCTCCTCGGCCTTGGACCATCTCTCCGAATCCAACACTCGCATCACGGAGGCAGCTTCATTGGGCAATAGGCCATTCGGCAATAGCCCACTTGCTGGCTGTGCCCACCCTTCATGTTCGCCCATGCAAGCTTAACTTTTCCCTTCACTTCCACACCAATACCTCTTCCTTATACACCGAAAATCCGAAACGCACTACAACACAGCTCTCTACTTTTTCCCCTAATCCGAAAAACCCACAACAATTACAACAAAGGTGAACCCTTTCACCTAAAATGAATGAAACTTGGGCTTCAAAGAACAAACCCAGATAGAGGATTTGTTTTATCTTCAATTCAAAACTTGCAGGACGGTAATTTTGCTATAAAAACCAGCAGATATATCTGGAAACAAAAATTGAATCCTACCCAGTAGCTAAATTAAAAAATATTAAATATAAAATCCTATAATACACAATCAAAATCGAATCTTTAATCTGAACAAGAGAGAAACCCTAAATACAGGAGCAGATAAAATTGGGGGATTGATGAGAATGAGGGATGTGGGTTAATGGGTTAAGATAACCCTAGAATAAAGAGTGGAATCCCAATAGTATGGAAGTGTCGACGAATCAGGATAATGGGGCGTCGATTTTAAGCCGGCTGAGGTAGAAGAAGAGGGACCAAGAAAGAAATGTGGGCAGGCAGGTAGGGCATTTAGATTGAAAAGGGGCTTCAGACCTGATCAAAATTAGGTTTTTTTTTTTTTTTTTTTCAAAACCAAACGAGTATAGAATTTGGATTGGAGGAGATTGTCAGGTTTTTCTGTTTTTGGTTTCCTTTTTTTTTGCTGAAAGAGGAGGTTGTCAGGTTGGGGTGCATATGTGAGGGGTTTTTCAAATGGGAATTTATTGGAGATGAAAAAGAGAGGATTCAGAAAGACGAAAGAAATATAATTTGGGAAATTAATAGTTTAGATTATTTGATGGGTTATGCAATGCTGGGCCACTGGATTAAGGCATGGCCTGTTACCTTGGACACCCAAGAAACTTCTTCACCAAAACTATAGGATGCAAAATATTTTCTTACTTTCATAATTCATAACTTAACGTTTTATCGTTACAATTGATCATATTTCCCTATATATAAGTTTTACCCATAAAAAATATTATACAGATAAACAAACTGATATATTATGATCGTTATCTCAAAACTCGAAGACATTTTTGTTCTGATGTAAAAGTGTACTCATGACACATGTTAAATAATGAGAAATTTTTAGATATTACATGAGGACCACGTGGCAGTATGACGTGGTCCTATATTCCAATCAAATATTGACACGTGAATTTATTACAACTAAAATATAAACTAAAGTTTTCTATTTTTTGTGAAATGACCTTCATGAGTTTTTGTTGAGTTTGGACTAGGGTTTAAAGTTTGGGGTTAGGGTTTAAGTTTAGGGGTTAGGGGTTAGGGGTTAGAGTTTAGTTTTAAGGTTTAGGGTTTAAAAAGCAACAACAAACTTAAAATTGTATTTAACAAAATATCTGATGTAATTTTTTCTTAATAAAATTCATATGTCAATATTTGATTGAAATGGAGGACCACGTCTTCTGTAGTGTTGAAAAATTTCTCGTTAAATAATATACACAATCAAGACATTCATTATCACATATAAGTGAGGTTCTTAGAACATCTAACTATTTGGGAGTGACCTGATACATGTGTATTTCCATACTGGTTACAAAAAAGTACTTGATCTACAGTCGTCCATGCTAGAGTTTAGGGGGGCTTTTATAAACACAAGTCGACCTCTCTCAAAATTTTTAGAAGAACAACTAAACAAGTTTGGTGCTTCAAGTGTCATCTAAAATGTTTGCATCTCCTTTAGATAGTTAACTTCAAGAGTCCGATCCATTCATGGGCAAAAAACATTCAAGAGCGAAACTGGTTTGAGCCAACTCAAACTAAAAACCCAAAGAAGAGCAAATTAGGAGGCGTTGAAGACCTCAGAGGGCTTCTGCTTACATTAATACTTCATTACTTCTATATATAAGAGTAGATTATCAACTAGACATTTGTAAGGATTAGACAGATGGAGCAAGTTGCATATTTTCTCTTGATCGTGGGGACTGGGGAGTACCGAGTCTGGTTGAAAACGAAGAGTGACGAAGAAAGGAAGACAAGGTTAGGTCCGACGAGTTTCGTGATTCGGAGCTGAGTGAGTTGATGTTGCAGATGAGCATGCATGGTAAATGAGACCCATCCTTGGTTTCTGTTTTAGATTTATGAATCTAAAAGATAATAGTTTTTTGTTTTTCATTGACAAAGCATGATCAAAAAAAGAAGAAGTGCTTTGTGTGTCACAAGCATGATCAAATAGTTCATTCGTGCCATTTGATGCAGTTTTTAAGAGACGGAAAAGAACGCATGGCTTGCTTGTTAATCACTTTTCCATGAAGTGGATTCGATCGTTAAAGAGAGTTCAAATTTGACTATTGCTGTTGTTACAGATTTCACATACTGTCGTTTTGAATTCTGAAACCATGTTTGTGCTTATTCTAATTGATAACACCAAAGGAGAAAAGTGTTGAGAGAGTTTCAGACCTCTCTGCCTTTTGGATTGCATGTGTGACGAGTGGCCTCTTCTTCACGATCGACCTACAGATTTACAGTTCTCATCTCTTGATCTACCTTTTCCTCTAAGCCACACTCCAGTATCAACTTTGGGCTTTTGAGATCAGGGATTTTGATTCTGTTCTCTCGTCCCCAAATTGAAACTTGATTACATTCTGCTCGGACAATATCTGTTTCTCATCTAATTGAGGTAAGATTATCATAAGGGTTTCTCTTATTCGATCTGTTATTTGGTTTCTCTGCAACTTCTGCATTGGTTAATTGCTTTGTAATTTTCTGAGTTACATTTCATGTTGATCAGTGGTATTGAATAAATTTCTGGGCAGAAAAAACCTGGGGTTTTTGTATGTTGAAAAATGATCCAGTTCTGTCATATAAAGACAGTTCCTTTTTCCCCCATATACTTGGGTTAAACAAACTATTAGATCAAATCTGGGACCTGATCATAAACTTAGCACATATTATCAGTTTACTGGGGCTTGAGGCGTATAAATGTTTGCTTTTGTGTAGGATATGAATGAGAAATGGTATTACAGAATGGACAAGTCCATTTGTAGATGCTCAGCAATTACGAATTAAAACTATAAATGTTAAAGGGAAGAGGGGAAGTAGAAAGAAAATTTGAAGTGCCAGTAAAAGTTCAGTGCACTGCTAGAAGTAGCCATGCTTAAAGATTTGGCTACTGATGTTCTGTCACAAACTTTGGTTCAGATTTGGGTTTGCTAGAATATTACTCTTCTTGGTTTTACCTTGGCTGACCGGTTAGTACTAAATGTTGGCGTTTGGGTTTGATTTCAGGTAGCTTTCTAATTTAATAGTGTAGTGGAATGTAGAATCATGGTAATATATTTTGGTCTAAAGAGTTGTTCATGTTTTGTGCTCTGTTGGGGATTCTGGGATCTTTACCAATGGTACTTATAGCCAATATATGTTGACGACCCTTTTCAAATTTTTCTTGTCATTCTGTTGTTTATAAGTGGAATGTTGATACTGTGTCTGTGTGTTATTGTCATCCATAGTTAGAGAAGATCAGGTGTTTATTTATTTTCTATTTGGTTAAGAACTTGGTGATGACAAGGCTCTTCAGTCATATGGGATCTGATATGATCACTTCTGATCAGGTAACATTTTGTTTCTATTCTTCCAGAATTGTTCTTCGGTAATGCATTTACGTGTATAACAAAGTCCATTAAGCTTGCAGGGAGAAGAGCTTATATTGATTGAAAACTCTAATAACCCAGGCAATGAAGGAAGTCATTGAAGATCACCAGCTTTCCTCGTGTTAACGGAGTCTCTAAAGTTAGTGATAGGTGAGCACTTTTAACTAGTGTTTGTCCAAGTGTTCAACTTTCAGCTTTGAATGAAATTTATCATATACTCGATCTTTTTCTTTTCGCATGTCTGTTTTTAAGTTTAATATCTTGTTACTGAGTTTTGCTACCAATAATTGTCCGATGGCCAAAACACACCATTTGAAATGGTTTTGATAGCCATTTAGTAGTGAATTAATAAACAAACTAATATAAAGAAACTAGAGAAGAGAAGCGTTAAGGAGAGTTCAATTTTGAGTGTTTATTAGCCTTGCTTGTTTTAGTTAAAAGTATATTTCTGCTTTTATTTTGCTAGTGGTAGCTAGTGTCTGAATCCTGAAACCATGTTTGTGCGTTCTACTCTGTTTCAGATACAAAGGAGATGAAAAAGAGAATCTTGATTACACTTGGTTTACTGGTAAGAGAATGATTCTATATCGTGTTGAACTACAAATTTTGCCCTGGAATCATCCAAACTAAAATTGCATCACCAGCTGAATAAACTGTTCATTCTTGTACATTCAGGTAGTTGCCTTTAAGCCTTGGCCTAGTTGTGTCGATGATTTTACATTTTATGCAGTGTTATAAGTCAATATGGGCAACATAGATAGATAGAGTTACTCAGGAGTAAGCGATGTACATTGAACAGAGAGAACAGACTAATCCTCTACTCAACTTCTTATGGCATATTCTACAATCTACATGCATGTACAGGAACCCCAAAATAATCTCAAACTCCTGTGAGAATCTCCTTCTTCACCAATCTGCCAGTCTCCAGAGTATTTTCATGGTTCCATGTGTGTGGAGATGGTGAAGTAAGTAGCGGCCGCAAGATACTCCTCTGTCTCCTAGCACTGCGAAGAGCCTTCTTTGTGTGTAACCTAAGGACACAATTCACAGCCTTCAGATAATTGCTCGAGTCATGGTCCCTTAAGATTGTACCTTCTGAACCATAAGCTGTAGGATCGCTTAGGGTTTCTAGTGGATGCGGGTTGTTTAAGAAGGCCCTAAGGATGCTTGAAGAGAACCCATGTCGAGTCTTGTCTAACGCATAGAGGGCACTCCCCACAGGGAGAAGGGGGTGTGGCGGAGATGAGTTTTCATCAGGTTGCAGAATGAATAGTTTACCCATTGGAGAGTACAACATTTTCTGCAAAAAAAGACAGGCAATAGAAGAAGTGAGTCACAAGCCAAACTTTGAATTTAGTGAAAAGTTGATCATATATACCATGACCTAGTGACATATAGTGGTACTTACCTTTTTTATCAGACAAGGGTGTGATCTAAATGAACCACTTAAACGCTTGAGGAGCGTAGCCACATGGTTTGGGTAGTTGCAGGAGAAAGCTCTTGGGACAATGTCTCTATGCATCATCACACAAAGGATTTGGTTCTCATCCACACCCAAATCGTCTAGTATTTTCTGGCCTCCGCAAAACACAAATGGTGAGCCAAATGTCACAACTGGCCTGAGAGTGGAGGGATTGACAATCTTCATTTTCAGTAACATCAAGTGAACTAGAAGAGAAAGGCTTCCTCCAAGAGAATGGCCAGTGAACTGAAGCTTTGCACGCTCCCCGTATCTCTTTAAGTGCTCCATTATTTGTGGCAAAAATTGCTCATACATTCCCTTTGCTGCTTCATAGATTCCTCTGTGAACAAGCACATTTGTTTCCTGTACAAACATTTAAGGTTGGTCAGCGGTTTCTCATTTTCTTCCCAGACAGCAGCCAGTAAGGAGTTCTGTATCTTATGCTTACCTCAAACTTTGTGGGTTCAAAGAAGAGGTTCGCCTGCCAGGATGCAAGGGAGTCTGAACCCTGCAAGACATGAACAATTTGCTTAGTTACAATTGCATAACATCTCTGTGTCAGATTAGAGTACCATCTAGATGAAGGGGTAAATAATTACCTGGATCACGAAACAGCGAGTATATGTACTGGTGTCATCACAAACAAACCATTCACAAGGTGCAGTGTGGGGTGACCGAAGGTCCTGCGCTGTTTCTTGTTTTACCTTTTCCCCTGCTGTAACCATGAGTGTCATTGTTGATGCGGTTAAGGAAGCAGCTACCTCTGACTTAAGATTTCTGGGGGAGCTACCTCCTTCATCTCGTTGTTGTAGTTGATCTGCATTTATGAATGAATTATCTACATCACCACCATCCATGTCACGTGAGCGAACATAAGATGCTGCTGAGGCTGCAATTTCGTAAGCAACAGATGGATGACATGAATGCTTTTGCTCAGAGTCTATAGCTGCCTCTGAACTGGATTCTTCATCAACTACAGGTACACGGGTAGAGTCCTGATCAAGTATTTCTTTAAATTCCTCTGCCTCTGCTTTCTTTTCTAGAGAAGATGTTACAAACTGTAGGCCATAATATCTCTTCAAATCATCAGCCTGCACACACATGCAATGATATACTAAGGATTTACTTCACATGGTTAACATACCTAACTTTTGAACATCTCTACTTTTCAATGTAAGTATATGATTTATGAACTACGCTGAAGAAAGACATTACCATACCTTGATCAGTGGTATTACATATGCCAGGTTGCTCAAGAAGGCTAGCTGAGAAAATTGTTTGGTATCAGACCATGGTACCTTGACCAAAAACCTTTTGAAAAATTCGGGAGTTATCTCTCCATCATCTTCATCTGTACTATAATCCACTGAGCAACCACCCTCTCCACATTCACAATCACCATCTTCAACTTCTTGGCTACCACTGTCTTCATCCCCAACCTCTTTCTGCTGCCTATTCCTCCATTTACTTCTGATCTCCACAAGCCTCTCCACCCAATTAGCTCTCTTTATCTCTTGATCTCCTTCCCCTTCACTCGTCTCACCAGAGTTATCGATCATTTCCATTTCCATTTCCCTCTCCGCCATGCTCATATGCTTACTCGTGTCTGCATCGAACAAAAATGATCTAACCGAGTTTGGGAGAATGGAGCTCGAAAACTGGAAGGGGAATAAGCCCATGGACCGGCTGTTCTTTAGTTTTGGTTGCACTGATGCAGCATGAATAGGCTTGATGCAGTAGCAAAGATGGTTATCAGAATAAGACCGCCGCATACTGGCACGTCTGTAAAGGTCTTTGCTGGACTGTGATCGCCGAAGACCACTCTGCTCTTTAAAGACGTCTATAGTCCTTGTGGAAGCCGGAGAGCTAGGTATAGATAATGAAGTGTATGCCATGGTTGTAACAGACTGCAAGTGAAGTTCAGCAAAGCTCTTGGTAGCTTCAACTTTTCCAAAGGTATTATACTATCAAAACTTGCCCTGAAAGATGAAGATCAAAGTAGGTTAGCGAACAATGTCTAACTCTTAGTGAAGATTGGCTATTCGGCCAAGTTCTGGCAAGTTCTTGAAATTGTATTAGCCTGTAATAATGGACTTATATAATCAACTACCTCCTCTTTGTTAACAACGGAGACATTTGGAAACTACCATTATGTACACAAGGCTATTACTAGTCCATTGATCACTATATGGGGGTTTGAAGTCATTAAACATGCTATTTACACAAAAACAACGCTATGATTTTGGACAAATCAATACATAGTAATATTCGAGAACATAATGAATCCATCACTAATATAGATAGTTATATGTTTTTAACTATGATTTTATCGTAAAAATCCAATGTAACGTACCTACTTTAAACATTAGGGTTTGACCATTTGCTAGGAGATGATGTCCACAATTCTTTGGACAACATTGTCGAGAAGTTCCATATAACCTTATGCCTAAAACAAGCCTCTATTCGAGCAAAAAATAGATACCCTTTACAACGATTTTACCTTTTTTGATAAATGTAACAACTTCCATCGATCAGGGAGCTTTCATTGTGGTACAATGACTCCAACCTTGTAGGGGAAAGATTTGCGAATAAGATGCTAGGTGAGCTTTATGAGTTGTTTCTTGAGCTTAGGCTTTTCTTTGGAAACAAAGGGTCACTTCCTTAGAGTGATCGAGCTTGTAATAAAATGAATCAGCTGGTTTCCAACTAACTAGTTAGTAGAACTAATTTTCCTTCACAAATGCTTATTCCAAATAAATTGTGATAATTACTCATTATTAAAACTACATGGATTTCAAGTAATTCGGTGCACCTAAAAAAATTCATTCATAGTGTTTGATTGCTTCTAATATGGGGTATAGTTGTTGCAACCAATTAATATGGAAAAATAGCTAAGTCGTTTCTTCTAGTTTCTTGCATCGATCCAATTTCTTTAGCCACAAGATTATTCAACATGAAGCAATCATAAATCTCATGCAAGGGGATAGGTGTCTTGGTAATTCGAATTAATACGTTTCATTATTTTGGTAGTTTTAATTGTTAGCTTCGATGGTTTACCTTGATTCATCACCCCAACGACAAGAATCTCTAGCTAACCAAACCTTAGGAGTGCCCGCCCTTCCTATCTATCTGTATAGGAATTGCACTTTTTAACTTGTATATTCTAATCTTTTGATCAAACAAAACTAGTTATTCTAAGATTGTTTTGTTTATCTTTTTGAAGACAACAAACCTATGACGGTTGTGATGATCTGCTTGAAAATTCTTAGACATTCTTGTTTCTTCAAAATCGATCTTTTCTAGTAATTATCGTGATTAGGTAGTTGATTAACGGAAGTTAAAGCCGACCCCATATTACTTTAAGAAGTTTTCAAGTCTTAAAACTGTTATTATTTATTTCTTGATCGATAAGGTAGAACATATATATGATTGAAATATGAGTGTCGAAAAGTTTGCGATACCATGATATCGCGTTATATATGATCCTATATATATGAGAACATTTCAATAGCATAAAAACAAACTCGGACAGAAGAAAAAAGTGTAACAAATTCCGGCTACCAGTAAAAACATAACTACTAAACCATTCCATGATCAGTATTTTCTCCCATCAAACGTCCATTACAAACCAAGTGAATAAGTTATTCTAGTTTTTCTCTTACTGGATCAATATTTAGTGATTCAAAGATCTAAAACCACATACATATCATTTTAAGAATATCTTTATTTCTGCATTATGTTCTCTATTTTGGGGTTGGAACAACTTGGGAAAAGAATTCCAGTGCTGTTTTTTGTGTTCTAGCTAACTCTTTGAAATGAATTATGGTTTGACTGTAGAACAAAAAAAAAACGAAAACAAATAGCAACAGGAACATATCTCCCACACATTCATAAAAACACAGCTCTATATAAAAACAAATCCAGAATATGCAAGGGACAAAGACAGTACAGAATCATACTATGCATAACAAAACTTAGCCCAGAATGTGAAGGAGGTACCTCAAAACTTCGCTGGCGATATATACGAAAGCTTGTCTTTCACAGTATCACATTGTCAAGGAGACCATAAACACTGAACCAGGCGGCCATATCATGGCCGGAGCCCCGACGATGACTATTCCGGTTAAAATGCTCGAGGTGATCGTTATCTGAGAATGTAGGATGATGAACACAAAGTGAACTTAGGGGGGTGTATTCAATTAAGATTCTATAAGATTTTTTTTGTATTTCTAAACTTTATAGGTATTCAATTCAGATTTGAAAAGGTCCTTAAAAATCTGTTGGTATTCAATCATGACTTTAAAATATCCTTCCAAATCTAATGATATTGAAAAGTTGGTCAATTTTCAAGGATTATATATTTATATTATATCAACGACTTTGTAGGATTCTTTGTGCCTTGGTATAAATACGAAACCCTAGAGAAATCTGACCTCAACACAAGAGATTTTCACGTATTCTATCTCTCTCCTATCGAACTGGCCTTGACGACCACTCCCTCAACGTTTCTATGTTGTTCTCTGATAACAAAAATACTTTCTCATTATGATTTCCTCTTTGGTATTATGCTCTTTTAGGTTTTGGATTTATTGGTGATGATGCTGATTGGAGCATTAATGAAGCTGTTTCTCTATATTTTTCTTGTTGTTTGAGAGCAAAGCCTAATCCACGATACAGTTTTCCTTGAATGAAGATAGTTTCTCTATAAACCCTAGCTTAAACCCCCTAATTCTAAGATACTCTTTGAAGCTATTTTTTATTTTTGTGATTTTAAATCAGTTTGTGCTTAAATACAAAGACTTACAATAACTTATTTATGCTTGAAGTAGTAAAATATCAGATTGCTACCTTCTCAATATCAAATTGTTTTTTTCATCAAATATTGTCGATCCATATATATTAGTTTGTTCTTTTTATTAAGTAGTCTGAGAAAATATTGGAATACCTAATACAATTTCATGTGGTCAGTATTGTTATTTTGATTTTGATATGGCTGATTTCATTACAATATATATGATTATGAAAGTAGTATGCATATGATATTCGTTTTATTTTTTAAGTTTTATCATTAGAGATTAATCTGACTCAGTGTGTACATATATTATGAAGAAAAGATAAAATATTCTAATAAAAGTATACTAATAAAGTTTAAGTAATTGAAGCAATAAATAGTGTGTTAACCCATCTATGCTCTCAAAGTCGAGAACCAAAATTGCTGGTTTTCTTCTCTTATAAAATTTTATGTAGCTGGTGCAAGTTCTCTTATGTTGCTTCCTTGTAGGGAATATTTTTGGTAGTTTGTTTGTTCCAGTTGGTGCGTCATACTGTTTTCAAGTTCTACAGATAATGAAATATATGGGTGTAGCTCTGAAACATATATAGCCACAGTCCTGGCTACTTGCTTTTCTGTATATTTCTATGTGTCTAGCAAATGTAATTGATGATAGGCGCAAAAGCACCTACAAAGATACCCTATTATCAAATCAATTATATCAATGTAGTAAACGGCAAATAGGGGTCATTACCCGCAGATGATTGGTGATACTAAGACTTAAACACACAAGAAACACAAACAGACGCGTAAACCAGAAATCTGGTAGACTCGACCTAGGAGCAGAAACCCAATTAATTAGCTAATCTAGACTCAACCAAAAATTATGAAATTAAATACACAGTAACTAGACACAGTGGTGGACTACCAAAAAAATTTTGAGGGTATTCGGAGTTGTTTTGATTGGTGAACAAAAATAGATAAAACAGAAGTACTGCTGAAACAGAATATTAAAAAGTGAATATGGATGTAAATATGAGAGAAACAATAGCTAGGAACTTCTCTCCACCACTAGATATGCTTCAATCACCCCAAAACAATGTCAATGACTAAAGATGAATGCACTCACAGTTAAGCCAATGTCGTTAGGTCATTAACCGTATTACGTTCTCATACTTGTCATGTTAAGTGAAATGTCGGTATCGATTTAACTATATTCCCAATTAATTGACCTATGAAATGTCAGTATCTAGATCAAAATAACTGAAATCATGAAGATCTAAGAATGTTTGAGTAGCAACAAAGAATCTAAGGTCAATGTCGGTAGCCTTAGATTACCAAGGAATTACTTCACACAAGTACCTGCAAAGAACTTGTTATCTCTTATAGAATATGCAATGATATGTCGGTCATATACACATTCAAAATAATAAACTCTAAAACATGCATCAAGGTGTCGACCCAATGAAACATGCAATAGAATTATCAATGAACAATCAGTGAAGAAATTCTCATCTAGAATTATATAAATCAATTGGGGTTCAAAATCGAAAACATATCTAGGGCTTTGATCAGCCCCTAACTATCAAGGAGTTTAGTTACACATAGTCTTGAATAAAAACATTAGAGAATACATGGAAGATGAACTAAAGGTGGAGAAGAAAAACTTGACTGGCCGAGAGACCGGTCGAATTCTCCCTGGTTCCTCTTTTCTTCTCTCCCTCTTTTCTCTTTCTTTTCTTCTCCTCTGTGCTCTCTTCCGTTTCTCCCTCTTCTCTGCTGTGATTAGGGTTATAAAACCCTCAAAACTCGTCCATGGGCTTGCCAATGTGGTCTGGGCCTCAAAACAGAAGTTTTGGTCCAAATCAGAAATTCAGGCAGACTGACCTTCGGTCATTTAAACGGTCATAACTTCTTCTCCAAAATAGGTATTGACGATCTGTAAAAAGTTCTGGAAAGTAGACTCTTGTACCTTTCCATTGATATATGACACATCTTCTAGATCGTTGTGATCTGATCACAATCTTCTGTCGAAGTTGACTGACGATTTCTGGCAGATTTTCTGATTTCTTTCCTTGCATGACATGGATTCCTTTTCCTTCAAGATTTCTTCTCTTTTGGGCTCCTCGGCTTTATTTATGACCTAAAAACACAAACTTAGTTAATATAAATATTGTTAAGGGAATTACATAACTAAATAGGGTCAGAAATACATTATAAATGTAGCACTTTGTGCTCCTATCACAAAACACCTAAAAACAAATAAAGTTAATTAAAAATAGGAAAACATCACAAAATAACTAAGTAATAAGAATAATTAACATGATAAAAGTCGCACAAATATGCGACTATCAGTTGAAGTTCTTGTGCTAGAAGAGAGTTCAGTTTGTCCTTGTATGTTATTATTACTCATCAGATGTAATCCTGTAATTGATAGTTGCACTGTGATGTTTGGTTGTACTTATAATGTATTTTTATTTGTCTAGGGTTTTCAACACCTTCATATATTCATATTTGGGTAACAATTGGACAAGTGTGAGAAGGCATATCAGTTACTTCGACTTGCCTTCTTCGTATCTCATTAGTTATTTAAGCCATATTTTCTGTTTTGTACTCTTATGAGTGATCTTCGTATCTCATTAGTTATTTAAGCCATATTTTCTGTTTTAAGTTGATAAGGTAACAATTTATACTTGTACTATTGAACCATGCATGGTTTTTGTTGTTGTTCATAGTACTTTTTTATTAATTAGGAAAGTACACAATTGAAACAGTAATTGAAATGAAGATTATATATAAGATGCTAATAAAATTTATTCTATGTATTAATATATAGTAATAGTACCATGGGTGATTCACAACAAGATACCAAAAAAAAGATAACTTATGAGCAGTGGACTAAGAAAGAGAGCGATTTATTGTTAGAACTCATGGTTGATGCTGCGGCTCGTGGATGGCGTGACAATAGTGGTTTTTTTAGCAAAACAACAGTGAAAGAGAGAATACTACACGTTCTTAATTCAAAACTTGGATGTCATAAGACCTACAAAAATTACCAAAGCCGGTTGAAATGGTTGAAATGTCGCTGGTTATCTTATTCAACACTTATGTGGTTCAGCTCTAGCTTTGGATATGACTATACTACTAAAAGGTTCACTGCTCCAGATGAAATATGGGACGAGTACCTAAAGATGAGCTTTCTAAAAATTACATTTTGCATTTATATATACATAACAAAAATATTTTGAGGATTTAGAGCAACAATAGTTCTGAATTTTTTTTTAGGCTCATCCAAAAGATGTCAACTTACGCTATGGGGTGACTCTTGATTATGAGGATTTGGAAATCGCTGTTGGGAATGGTGTTGTTGTTGGAAAAAACTCAATTTGGTTGGGTAGTGCTACTGATGCAAGGACATTAGGAGATGATGAAGGTAGAGATGTACGCATAAAGAACCTTGATTATGATGTTGAGAATGAGGTGTTTGTAGAACCAACTAAAAATGATCCATCATTTCGCTCTACATCCCCTTTAAGGTTCCTTGAAGTTTCTGAGGTTCCCAATCAAAGAAGAACCCGATCCAAGAGAAGTAGAAACGAGTATGAAGGAAGTTCTAGCTCAATTGGAAATACCTCTCAAAGTGGCATTATGGAACAACTTAATAAACTAATGATCACTTTTGAAGGAGTTTATAGCCTATTAGAGAAAAGAGAAAGCTTATTGGAGAAAAGAGAAAGGGATAGAGCATATACAATTTGGGATGCTATCGAGAAGATCCCAATTTGGATGAAGACATTCGTTTTATGGCTTTTGACTTGCTTGACACTAAATCAAAAAGGGATGGTTTCTTAAAGATGGCTCCTGAAGTACGAGCAAATTGGATATTCCACAAGATCCGAGGGCAATAGTTATTTGAGTCATGTATTAGTTATGTTATGAATATCTTATATTTTGTTGAGGATTTCAAATTTGCATTAAACATTGTCGTTTGAGTTATTTGAGTACCTTTTGAGCTATATTGTATGACTTTTGAGTTATTTTAATTTGAACTATAGTATGACATTTGAGTTATGAATAATTAATCTTTTGAGTGTTACTTTAATTTGAACTATTGTATGGCTTTGTTTCATTTGCATTACTGCATTTTGTATTTGGAATATTGTAGTTCCAAAACCAGTAGGAATTTGAGGTTGAAAATTTTCAGAAACTTATACCTATATGTCTCATATATGCCTGAGAAATAGTTTTTATTTTTGAGTCCTAAAACTTTTGGAATATTGATTGGAATGAGGGAGGGTCAGAACAGAAAAAAAAATTACTGCATTTTGGATTTGGAAGCTTTTCTTTGTTTTTATTTTGTCACTTGGTTTTGATCATTCATTTACTTGTCAATGCAGAGAATTAGTAATGGAAACATATGCAATATGGAGGGAAGAATTAGAAGAAGAAGAAGAAGAAGAAGAAGAAGAAGAAGAAGAAGAAGAAGAAGAAATGGACTAAGAAATGGAAGATGAAACTGAAGAAGAAATGGAAGAATAGCTTTTTGAACAGGTTAAGTGTTTATTGACAACAATTCAAGCAGCAATTATTATGCTAAGAGAGTATGATTGTGATGCATCCATGTATTGAACCTTCTCTCAAACGACGACCCATCACTAAGGTGTGATATCAGTTTATACATAATATGCTGAAAGGAGACCCATAAAGTTTCTGGGAGTTACACAAAATGTATCCGGATATGTTTCTAAAATTGTGCACTATTATTAGAGAGAGTACTCTTTTGGAAGATACAACATATTTTTGTATTGAAGAAATGGTAGCAACATTTTTGATCATTGTAGGCCACAATGATCAGTATTGTTCGTCAAAGGTTTGGTCGTTCGCATTTTGCTACTAGTCGAAACTTCAACAAAACATTGAAGGCCTTGAACACTATAGCACTAGAAATGATGGTCAAGCCACCTAGAAGGATGTCCTCTAAAATTGAGGAAAATACAAAGTATAACCCTTTCTTTAAGGTACGATTCTTGTAGTTTGTTTTCTATAATATGTTCACTATATGACCTAAATAATTTTTGCAGTTTTCTATTAATTGAATATTTTTTAATTATAGGATTGCATTGGTGCTATTGATAGAACCCATATTCCAGCCATGATTAAAGATCGAGATGTAAGCAACTACCGTAACTGTCATGGTATTCAATCCCAAAATGTTTTAGCAGCTTGCAACTTTGATTTGGAATTTATATATGTGCTTAGTGGGTGGGAAGGTTCGGCACATGATTCAAATTGCTAAATGATGTCTTATCAAGAAGAAATGGACTTGAAGTGCCTCAAGGTAATACACTCTTTTCATTTTCCATGAACTTCGAATGTATAGAAATTATTGATGGCTGAGACTTGAGCATTACTCGTTTTTTCGTGTTGGTTTATAACTTGTTATCTTTCTTTATGTATGACTTACTAATTAATTAAAAATATTTTTAGGAAAGATTTTCTCGTGTATTGTGGATTTGCTAATCGCCGCCAATTCTTAGCTCCATTACACGGTGTCCGATATCATCTTAAAGATTTTGGGGGTGAAGGTCGTCACCTAAAAAATGCAAGTGAGTTATTCAACCTTCGTCATGCATCTTTGAGGAATGTGATTGAGAGAATTTCCGCTCAGCATCTTGAGAGGAAGGCTACTTGTGAACTCAAAACATAAGTTCGTACATGAAATCAGATTTCCGCGCAGCATGACCTTCATGTATATCTCTAATCCCGTAGAGATGTTTATTATTACCACATTCATAGGCTGCATGTTCAGTTATTCGGAAACTACCAAACTGACAAAATAGTGGAGTTCAATGACATCCATTACGAGAGCATATCTCATCGTAGTCGATTACGTGTTAGTGAGAGACCTTGCGCAATAAGATGAGTCTAAATTCTTGTTCTCACTACGCTATCTAACAAAGACATAGTTGATAGGGTTTAACTTGCGGTGTCGGCATCACCTGCCCAAGGACCTAGCTTTTTGTTAATGTTGGATCACATATTTCCATTAGACCAATCAACTAAGTTGATATCCATCAATGAAAGGTGATTCGAAAATAGACTCATTATCTCACGTCCTTATGTACACTAGTGTAATACTTGTAGAGATCTCTATATGGATTGGATTTGAGATTGAGGCGTCCCTCAACGATAATCACAATTGAGACTTCATGAGACGGATTTGAGTATCATTGATCAATAGATCAGGTTGTGTCAAGCTCGCTTTCTTCCTAATGCGAGAAAGTATCGAACCTAAGGGACTCTCTCCTTATGGGGAGCCACACGGCCTTGTGACACCAATTTTGTCACTATATGGCGTCACCATTTCACCATATATGGTGATGGCGTTAAGACCAGCACCTTTTGGCCACGCCATGTCCTTTTGTAGGATATCAATCATTACAGACATATTTGCAGCATGTGATCTCGTCACTTTAACATTTTAAGCATTTGGGATCAAGATGAGACTTAGTGGGGACAAACCACGACAATTCACGTCATTCTACTTGAACACTTGTATTCTTATCTCCCCCTAACGGGGGGAAATATTGTCTCATCAAAATGACAATTCACAATTTAGCGGTGAATGAGATCGCCTAACAAGGTTTCTACATATGCGGATTATAGGTGGAGGTTCATATCCAACCGAAACTTATTCATCTCAAATGACCCATCATTGTGCACAGTGGCATTGTGATTTGGCACCTAGAAATAACATCTAGCCGAGCTCAAGGATTAAAGATCCGTTTCAACCTTGCCAAACTCAAGGATTACAATTTCGTGTCAATCCTAGTACACAGTCACGAGTTGTAGTACAACAATATTCAATGATGATGGGTCGTAGGTGAATAATAAAGCTACATGTAAATATTGCATAGCCTCAAGACACAATAGAAAGATTGGTGCACATCAATAATGTTCTAGCGACAAGCTAAAGTTGCTTAGTCGTAGCCTCAGTGAGATCGTATTACATGTGAACATGGGGTACAAGACACTTCAAATTACATCCTGATACACTTCTTTAAAGAATGGGTAGTGAGCCCGTAGAAGTATAAGCAGCATAATCAGTAGATGATAATGTAACATGTGACCAGTGTGTTAACACTTCAACCAACACCATAAAGCATAAAAAAGTGTCCGCACGTTGGTTGTATCTATCTACATAGTTTGATGTAAGAATGAAATGTTCACTTTTGTGTCATTTAGCATAAGAGGGTCTCACTCCTAATTTAACTAAAGAATAGGCTTTCAAAACGAACAATGAACATTGCAGGGAGCCAATGCGATATCGAGGGAAGGCCGGTGCACCTCAATTGCTTGAGGAATTGGCCGGACGGACTCCAAGAAGTTGGAGTCGTATTCGGGTGACGTCAATGTCCCCCTGGTCACCACCATGTTTCATGGTGATGTTAGATCTCGAATGTCTTCGTTTTGAGTGGAAGAATAGATGTTCATGAGAAAATCTCAAAATTTGGACCATCTCTTCCAGGATGATTGATTTGGTCAAACCAAAGCCTATATGAGTTGGTGTCCCAAATATCATGTTTGGCGACAATATGAGATTCAATATTCGAATTTTAGTGACATACAGTCCACTAGATTGACTCATAAACTTCTCCAAGATGCGCTTTAGACCGCATTTATGAGAAGGTATACACAAAAGAATTCTTGTTCATTCTCACAATGTGTTTTCAAATGAAAACTATTAGCATGAATGTCTTTAAAGCTCAACATGGTTTGGTTGCCTCTCAATACATAGAGGGCATCTGTGACGTTGATCATGGTGCTACGAGACATCAAGATTCAAGCTAAACCGCGTTCCTGAATGACCGGTATGATTCAATCATTGTAGTCCCAGAAGATTTACAAGGGCACAAAATCCAAAGATAGTTGCCTGTTTCTTAGAATATTGTGGATAGTTTCACTATCTGCGAAGCACTCAATGTATCTACAAGAAGGAGTAGATAGGCGAGTTAATAGTTCCACTTGAACCATTTAGAATGATTGAAAGAAGCTACGAAAAGCTGCAATCCCGAGAGTGCATAAAAATTTCCGCGCAGAATGACCTTTGCGCACTAAAACAGCCATAACGTCTTCGTTAAAATAGATATGGACGAACAGCATAAAGTTCTGAAAACTAGACTCATAGAGCTTTTTAATGTTATAAAGTTCACTGTCTGGTTCGTCCGGATCTATTCACAAAACTCAAACGAAGTTGACTGTCCAGAATGGACAGATTGCTGTTTTTCGCAGAATTGGCATGTGCGAAGCTATGAAGCTTGTGGGTGGCGTGTAGGCTTTTGCCTTAGCCAAAAGTGACGTGTGTATGATCAAAATCAAGTCCTTTCGGTCGTTCTAAGATCATAAACTCCATGACTAATTAGCAAAAGCTCCCTGACATGAACATAAACTAACTCAGAGGACCTAGAGGATTCGATCATGATGATAATTTTCCGATTTTGATAAGTCTTCAACGTCTTTTGCAAGACGGCAATTGGTTTGATAGCATAGGGGGATCTAAAATCAAAAGCTTTCGGTAACTCCAAGTCAGTATGACTAGGCATGTCCGTGGAGGGTCGGTAGTGTGAGGCACACTTGAAACCACTATCCTCTTAATTTCGGACAATTCTAAGACATCACACTAAGATTGGATGAGCCTAGTTGAACAATTGATTATGGAAAATCCGCTATATGGTAGAAGACTTAACCAGAAACACATTGGCGATCCTCCTTGAGGATGCAAGGCCGTGCGTCATCTTCACTTGGAATAGACCAAAACGGCACAATCTAACCATGTAGATTGTAAATATGCCATGCTTCTAAGGATGATGTAAAAATGTACATCTTGTTTGTAAATCAATACGAACCATAAGAGGAGAATAGTTTCATAACTTCAAAAAAATTGTCAAGGCATTCATTATTGCTAATGTGAGTACATTGAGGTCACAAACAATGCTTTTAATGGTTTGTCCTTCGGACTGATCACACAATCCGGAAAAGCCGCAAATTGATCAAACACAATTCAGAAAAAGGCATCGAATTGATCAAACACAATTTGGTGATAGGTCGGGGTTGATCATACACAACCCGGACAAGAAAACATGAGTGATCAAACACACTCTTGACACGCGAATAAAATTCCGGGATTTTTTGTACCTACACGCACAAAATCTCAAGCATAGAATGAAGATGGAGAAGGGAGAAATGATTTTATCCCCCCGAGTTATTCCAAAGTAAATAACTGTAATATTAAATTGCTAGTTTACTAAATAAATTGCGTTTATAGGAGCTCTGATGAGTTTGAGTCAATTGCAGGTTTTGACCAAGGGTTGGAAACCTTTCTGGTTTTCCTTGGAAGACGAGCAATCTTGAAATCTTTGGTTTCTAGAGGCTGCCGAGAGACAATGTTTTGCCTACTTCGACTTCGAATTTGGGGATGAAAATTTAACAGGAGCACAAGTTCTTGATGGGGAAGCTTCTGTCAAAAATTCAGGTTGATCGGAGCAAGGAAAGATGGTGAACCGGTGGTCAGTAGTGGCGGCGGTCTGGAATATTCCGGCGGCCGGTTCGGAGACTTTCCGGCCGGTTCTCAAGGTGAGGCCGGCGGCGTTGGATCGGAACAGAGAGAGCTTTCTGGAGATATAAAATTCCGGCGGAGGACAGTAGGAATTTTGTTCAGAAATCGGGAAAAATAAGGCTGCCCAATTTTAGGGTTTTGAAAAAAAAACGGTGGGCTATTGGCTTTAGGGTTAGAACCAAGTGCATAATAACGTGATGAAGTGAGGGAGAATTAAGAATAGAGAATCATGAATGATGTGTGTATTAATCATTGATAGGAACCTTTTATATAGGGAATTACACAATATCAATTATGTAAGAATAAAGAATACATAGATTTAGTCAAACTGCATATCCTATTGGCATAAGACCAAGACACACATAAAAAATATCTAGAAAGATATAGAATATTCTAGAACACTTCTGTCAAAATATATGAATATTTAGTGAACTTTCCCGAGAAAATGTTCTTTTTACTATTTTTGTATGGACTAAATTAAGTGGGTATGTATGAAATACTAATATTTAATAAATTTCTAATATTTAATAAATTAAAAAATTATAATAATCCGTTGCTTAAGTCATTTAATTTTGCCTATTAAGTGACAACTTTCATCTCATAAGTGCTCACTTAAAAGATGACATATTTCAATTTCGTCGCTTAAATTCTCACTTAAGAGAGAAAATCAGATTTGTCACGTAAATAGGTATCTAAGAGACAAAAGTGGTTACTTATGCTATGAAATTAAAAAAATTCGTCTCTTAACAGTGCTTTAACTCATCATGCACAATAGAACGTCAACCTCAAACAGTCCAAAAACTTCACGGGTACTGTCACGACTCATATGAAACCAAACCAATTGGCAGATGCATGCCTTTGGTTCAATCCAAGATTCCAGATGCATATTCTCCATTACTTTCGATTATTATGCCATTTCTAATTTCGTATATTGGAATCTACTCGGGTACTCGAACCTTATCCACTCATTCATGATTCATCTATGCAAAGTTGCAAACCAGCCAAAAGAAACCAGCACCGAATCTCTCAAAAATATCCAATCAAAACAACTACTTTGATAAGTTCATAATAAGCTTTATACCCGAAACTGAAAAAGCTTAACTGCAGGTATAATTACGGGAAAATCATCATGGAAAAGCAAAGCTCTGTGTTCCCAGAAATCATGGGATTCTAGCAGGGTTTCTTTCATCATCGTTTAAAAAAAGAAGAAGAAGAAGGGATTCTAGGGTTTGTTGTGAGAACCAACCCTAAGGCGACACGATAGCCTCTCCTCTTCATGCCTTGATGATTACGTTCTTCTTTGGAGGTTTGTAGAAGAAGAGTAAAACTCCAGTGAAGTTTGGTTTACTTAATAATTAGTACTAGCCAGAAGTGGTCCATTTTCCAGAAAATTGTTGTATACGTCAAGTCTGTAGACTAGGCTATTCGCTTCGTTAATCTTATCGTTATCAGATACGTTCGAATATGTAAATCTAATGATATAGTGTGAAATATTATTTTAAAATTAAATTATTTAATTTTAAATTTAAATTTAACGGTGGTTGATCATAGATTTATTGATCAGTAGCTGGTCATGTAAACATGACTGGTTATCGTTATTTTTGATCTCTTTCTCTACAACAATCATTTAATTAAGTCCTTGATTTGTTCAATTGATTCTGTTTTCTAATAGCTTGGACCATATATCTAGAACTAAAAACACAATGATTCGATGGAAATGCAGAATTGCAATGCTAGCTTTTGGTCTCTTATAGCATAGCCGTACTCCTCTTTCAAAGAGAGAGTAATTATTTTCATCCAGGATGGAGACAACTTTTGAGTTTGTAGTTTTGAACTTTTGATTAATGTTCAATATATAATTTTTATTTTCATGCTAGCTTGTAGATGTCAATCATGTCTGTATTTTTCTGCTCAAAGAATAGGACTGCACAATATACAAAATTAGCCAACTCGTTACTGTATAAATATAGTGTAATTTTCTTCTCTTTTCTTCGAGCAATATTATGAGAGCTCTGTGTTAACTCTATATTTCATAATTTGCAAAACATTTATTAGTGCTTGGACGATCTAATTGCTCGTTGTGCAATCCTTGTCATGAAAAAGCCAGAGAAAATTGAAGCACCTTGGTCTGTGCATGCAAGGGTACTGATCACTTGGCTATACTTTAACAATGCTCCAATGAAGTCGAAGCACATTGAATTTGGAACATGGACAATGGCAAGCACGAAACCTCCGTATAGTAATAATCTTGTCCCTTTAAAATCCTGGGTTGCCAATCATATTGCAGCAGGTATATATCCCCATTATATAGCTGTGTTTTTACCTTCACTCGGTATAGTACATCGTCCACTCACTTCACTGATGGTAGTCTTTTCACGCACAGGAAGGAATTTAGAAGTTGCAGCATTAATCTTTTCACGAATGACTTTAAGAACATAATGTGATTAGATCCTCGGTAATCTGGTACAACTTACAAGCAACTGAAGCAAGAGAATCAACTATAAGTTCTCTAAACTGAGACTCGGGAGAAAATTAAAAATGTCGTGTTTGTTTGTGTAACGTTAATTACCCTATTTCAAATCGGTATTCTTCTTAAAATATGCATGTGATAGTCTCAAACAATATGAAATTGCATGGAGAGTCTCGTATAATATGTTCATTAATTACATAAAAATGAGACGCTAAACGCCATAATGATTTGGGATTGTGAATTTTTGTTTCTTTTTGTTTCAAGAGTTTTAATTAATTTCCCCATAAGAAAAAAAATATCACAAGCTTGTATCTCATGATATGGGATGGTGAATATGCGAACGAAAAATAGATGAAACGAATAAATTATTAACTAATCCTCAACTTAATGGTCCTTATTAAAACCATTTTTTTCGTGATATGACCTCATTTGCTAATATTCTACACTTTCACTCCTTAAATATTTGCTAAAAATGATATTATCAATATCACCTTTTTCTTTTTCTTAATATCTTCATCGCTTTTTAACGTACAATTGTAAAATCGCTTTCTTGATGAATAACGACCAAAGAGAAGAAATTCAATAAGTCAAGAAAATGAAATGGTCGAATTTGAGTGACCGAGAACACGTGCATGCTGTGACAAGGACCTTAGAAACAATATTGCAATGCTTTGTTAACACTCAGAATTGATTATTGGACCCGTCTTAACCTATAATTGGGTGCGGGGAGAACAATTTTGGCCTGGAGGAGTGGTCGTTGGGAGATGCGGTGGTGCGGGGTTGGAGGTGGTTTGGAGGTGGGTGATAGGAAATAGGACGCGTTAACCTGATATGTGTTGGATCTCGTTGATGCTTGTTTGGTTCAGATCTATAAGGAAGGGGTGTTGCTGCAATTGCTTTGCTATGATGTTGAGAGCGGTGGAGCTCTTGGCAACTTTAATGGTGGGGCGGCGTTTCATGTTCCGGTCATGCCGGCGGGTTTTTTTAGGCCATTGGGCTGGATGTTGGGTCTAGGTCTATTTGGGCCCAGGTCCAATATATGGGTCATGTTGTTTCCGGTTTGTTTTTTTTTTGACTTTTTGTTTGGTTTAGTTGGTTTAATTTGTCCCTCCTCGGGTTTGAGTGAGGGTTTAAGCCTCATATTTGAGTGAGATTTTAGGGTTTTTGTCGTGTCGGTGGGTGTGCATGCCATGGTTATGACGTCGTTTCTAAAGATTATTCTAAGATCGGTCATCTCTTATTGTCAATATAACGAGGATGTTGCATGTACATATAAATATATATATATATATATATATATGCTGACAATTTCGATATATAGTGTTTGAAATAGTTGTTTTTATCTTGAGATTAACTGTATGAATGTACCAAGACTTATGAAAAATGTTAGGTTATGGTTGAACCCCTATCGATTCTTGCCGACTGTAATTGTTGGTGGTTAGGTAGGGCAGCGAGTGAGAAATTTTTGTCCACCACCGATATCCCCTATGAACTGTAATTCTGATTATATATAAAGATTTTACCTTTCTAAAATAAATAATAAATAAACGTACAATATTAAACAATGAGAAATTTTATTAACATATCCTTAAATGCTAGATACATATCATTTTTTTATACAAATTAAATAAGAATTTATAGGTACATAAAATTATCAAAAGAGACATTCATATCAAAAGTAAAGAAGCTTAGTTGAAATAAATTATTCTCCTCTACAAGAACAATGTATATGAAAATATCAAACCCTAATAAAAAATAGCTAGCAACAACCATAGTTTCAAGCAAAAACTAAAAACAACGAAATAGAATCCAATGGTATTTTTCAACCCTGAAGTAATGTATGACTTATCTATCTCTGATTAAGTTTGATCTACTACAAAATTTAAATTTTAGGGTTTGTTGTTTGATTAAATAGTACGAATTGAAGTTGAAAAATTAGATTTTACTGTTCACACATAGGTCATTCAAAAGTATTCACGTTTGAACACCAAACTAGAACTTGAATTGTGATGGTGTTATATAAATACTCCTCTAGTTTGTTTGTCATTGATCTAACTCAATAAGAGATATCTCAAGCAAAATCGGTGATGCAAAAGATCTCACTAATATGAATTTTTTTTAATAAATTGAGTAGTAGATTTATAAAAGTATGTGTATTAGTGAATGAGTTGTGTATTTTGTGAATAAGCTGTGTATTTTAAATAAGGGTATTGTATAAAATTTAGGTATATGTATCTAGTAAAATGTTAAAACAATAAAGTTAATGGATGATGTATGAAGTATGAGATGTATATTTAGTAATTATGGATGTGTTAGTAAAATTTCTCTTAAACAATTGATTGTCTAAAAAAAGATGGATGCTTCATCGCTCTACTTTAAATCGATACTTCTCTAATCTATTTTTGCCTCTTTTTAGATATTAAAAATGAATAAAAAGAATCTAAAATTTTCAAAAAAGAAAATACATGTGTGTTGTCTAATAGTATCAAGAGGAAGGATCGACACACAAGTAGTAAAGCAAGTTGCACTTGGGGGTGGACGGGGTTGCAAAGCAAAAGATGTGGTTTTCCATGAATGAATGGGGGAGGATGAGAGAACAACTTATATAGAAAGTGAGCAGAAGAAAACATCACAAAATTTACAAAAGGTAAGGAAATGACAAAAGCATATATCGACCGAAAGAAATGTTTGTTTCTTATTGCCAAACTGACTCATCTTTCTTGTTTTTAATCAATTATCACATGGCAAGTGTGATTGAGAAAGCCAAGCAAGCAAGCATTACCTAAAAAAGCTGGGATCCAAGAGAAGCAAACCTTAGTAGCAGCCAGAAACAGTCACACGTACGGGACGATAAGAATCAGAGATCGATAAGCAATGGCTCTCTCTTAGTTCCAAAGGAAGGAGGTAGGAAAGGTTTCAAAAATCCTTTGTGGTATTAATCGGATTCTATTTATAACTAAACAAGCACACAGGACAAACCAAACAGTGGGTGATCGATCCAATGACTTAAGGATTGCACAACTACTTCTGATCATCATCTTATCTCGTTGAAAGATGAAATTATCTTATCTAACTACTTGATACTATCTTGTTAGCAGTATTGGGGATTTTGCTTGGGAATGCCTCAAAAAGATTTGAAAGCGTTTTCATTTCAATTTTGGCAAGAAAAAAAGTAGAAGATGATTTCAATGCATTATGCATCGGTGCTATGATCTTGTCTTGGGTCCATCCTAATGTGCTAAAAGAATCAGATTATCTTTACTTGCTTTGTTATGGGACTGAGTTTCTGCTTACGAGTTCTAACTTGAAAAATGTACTGATTCTCCCGGCCGAGAAATGTATTTGTCACTGGCAAGATTAAGGTCACACAAGATGAAAATGCATGGTTTTGAGTGATTGCATCATAAGCGGAGGATGTGGTCTCTTTCATGCTCCATGTTCTAAGTTATTGTAGAACATCCTTTAGGTTGTGAGATGCCAGTGGCATTTGGGACATCCTCATCATAATCACAACCAGAACTTTAGATTAACGATTTCCAAATACATAAAATTGACTGAAAGTTGTGCGATAAAATTTATAATCTGTCATTTACATCGGTAAAATATCTAGATTTGACACCTTTTGTTATAGACTATGGTAAATCTAACAAAATAGATTTGCTCTCTAATGAAATCTATGCTAACCTTCAATAACCTTTTTAGTCTTTACTGACCTCTAAGAAAACTGTTTTCACCAAAAAATTGAAAAAAATTCGAGAATGAAGGTCAATTTGTGTCCTTTGGACAAATTCCCCTAAAGTGAAAAATCTTGTAGTGACACTTGTCTCATTCATCCCCCAATCTCCTCCAAATTTGCAATTGTTTTATGCATCCCTTGTAATCCACCAAGGGAGCTAATTTTTTTGCAAGCAAGTACACTCATGATCTTTATCAACTAAAATATTAACAAGAATGATCTGTAAAAGTCATGCCAAGCAACTAAACCAAAGCAGCCAGTAGCAATCTAGCATCATCTTCTTCCCCAACCCCACTCCCCTAAATTTTTTGACTTTACAAACCAGCCACTCGATGCCTCGATGGTTCCTAAATACAAACAAAACCCAGCAGTGCCCAATACCCACTAGACCTAAAAGGAAAAGCACCCAAAAGAAAGAAAAGCACCCACTCATGGTCACTAATCCACCAACCTTAAACCAATGGTGAAGACAACACTGTCACCACCAGCTCCCATCACCTCCATGTAACCCTAACCCCCAAACCCTAGTTTCATTTTTTTTTTTTTTGGTTACATTAAAATGGTGGTCGGGTGGACTACCACTCCGGGGGTTGGAGCAGGTTAAGGTCAAACCCCCTCCCCATCGGGCGTTTTTTTTTTTTTTTTTTTTTTTTGGTTACATTAAAATGGTGGTCGGGTGGACTACCACTCCGGGGGTTGGAGCAGGTTAAGGTCAAACCCCCTCCCCATCGGGCGTTTTTCACAAACCCTAGTTTCATTTTAACCAAACGAGTTGATCTCAAAAATGAACCAACCAATGACAGGTTTGTGCTTTATAAAATTGACATTGTCGGTGGAGAGTGGACTCTCTATCTATCCCTCACAAGCTAAGCTGAAGCCTAAAGCTTGTACCTTTTTTTAGACCAAAGCCTTTGTCTTTGGGAATAAAATAAAGAAACAAAAACACAAATAAACGAAAGAGCTTTTTCACTCTGGAAGCCTCTCTTGTATTTGGTTTTCTTCTCATTTGTGAGTTAAAGGAAGAAGCTTTCTTTTCTGGGAGGTTGAGAGAAATTTGGGATTATCAGAATGAGCAGCTGTTGTGGTGATTCAATGGAGGCTCAGTACATAAGGAGACACCATAGGCATGAGCCCAGAGAGAACCAGTGCACTTCTGCTCTGGTCAGGCATGTCAAAGCCCCTGTGCATCTTGTGAGTGGTTCTATCTTTGGATTGGTTGATTTGGGTTTTGAGTTGTTTTGGGTTTTTGGGTGGTGTTGATTTGTTTGACTTTTGGTGTTGAAGATAGGATTTTTGGCTGTGGTTGACTTTTGTTGGGTTTTGGAGATCTGGGTGATTTGGGGTTGTTTTGAGCTGGTTTTGATTGTGTGTTGTGGGTTTGTTTCTGGGTTTTGTTTGTTGTGTGAGTTGGGTAAGTGATCAGCTTTTTGGAGTGTTTTAAAGATTGGATTTTGATTTGTTGTGTCGATGAGTTTGTTCTTGGGCTGGGATTGATGGATTCAACTGGCTTTGTTTTGGTTATGCTTTGAAGGATTGAATCTTTCTGAAGAACTGGATTTGAAATAATTGGTCTTGAAAGTTGCTTGCGGTTTCATTTTTCTGTGGTTTATCTATTTGATTGATGAAAATGAAAGATTTTCCTCACATCTATGGAAACTCTAAAATGTTTGTTGTATATCTCAGTGTAAAAACTAATTGTTGATGTTTTATGGCATAGAATGGTTCTAGTTTAACAATCGTGTTTCTCATTTGTGCCGTATTTGTTTTGGATTAGCTGTTTAATTGAATTGGTGTTCTTTATTAGGTATGGTCATTGGTCAGGAGATTCGATCAACCTCAGAAGTACAAGCCTTTTGTTAGCAGGTGCATCATGAAGGGGGACCTTGGCATCGGGAGTCTTAGGGAAGTGAATGTTAAATCTGGGCTTCCAGCAACAACCAGCACTGAGAGACTGGAGCTTCTGGATGACGATGAACACATTCTTGGCATCAGGATTGTTGGTGGTGATCATAGGCTCAGGGTAAGTAGTGATCTTGTCTCTCTTTCCTTATGATGTGGTATTCCTTGTATCATAGAAGCACTTCTGAGTTAGCTGCAACCTGCTTGCACTCTTGCACACTTGCAGTCTAATGTAATACATAGATGGCTATGTTTGTTATTCAGTTAAATGCATGGGAGTACTGAAGTGGGAAAGTATTTGGAAATGATTTCAATTTTGTTTCTGTACAAATATAGTAACAATAGTTTCTTGAATTGCTTGCTTGGGTTTCAGTGGTTTCTTTTGAATATATCCATTTGGGGTTTAGGGTTTATTTTTGGTCCTGACACCCTGATCATCTTGGGCTAGAGTTTTGACTGCTCTAACCCTTGTAATGTTTACTTAGCAGCAAAATGAGAGTTTGGTTACAGGTAAATGACATCACTGCTCAATGGCCTGGTTATTCCTAACTCATAAAAAGGGTTTAATTACATCTCATTGCTTGGAATAGTCATATATTACATTACCAAAAATTTTTTTGTTTCACTTTCTATTTCTGGAAAGAGTAAATTGAATATGTATAGGATACTAGGTAAAACAGCTCATAGGTGACAGCCAGGTATACAGACTTCATTGAGGAGTTGGGGACGCATATTATTTATATGCTAGGTCCCATTCATTTACCTCACATGTTACATATGCATGGGGTAAAGTATGCAAAGTGATATGTGGCCCAAGAAATGGCAGGTACCTGCAGATGTTGTACATTGTTGACTGGCCCCAAGTATTCTGAATGTAGACGGATATAAAATTGGTAAACTGTAATCAAGAAAAGAATAAATTGTCTGCTTCAGAGCATGTGGGATTCTAAGCGTTGCGTTTGTTAAGTATTTAGATGGTTTATATTTCTCCTTTTCCCTTTAGATTTTAGAAATCTTTTTCACTCTTGTAATGTTATGTGTTTATATTAGCCTCATTTATATGATCTTGAAACTTGCAGAATTACTCTTCTATTATCACTGTCCATCCTGAGGTTATAGATGGGAGACCAGGGACACTAGTTATTGAATCTTTTGTGGTGGATGTGCCTGATGGAAATACCAAGGATGAGACATGCTACTTTGTTGAGGCCCTGATCAGGTGCAACCTCAAGTCTTTGGCTGATGTCTCAGAGAGGATGGCTGTCCAGGATCGAACAGAACCTATCAATCATTAGTGCATTTGGGAGGCGAAACCGGAGTGTGATGACTATAGTTATACCGGTTGTCGTTTTTGTCTCAGATGCTGTGTAGAGTTAGTAGCAACTTTCCTTCCATCCGCAGAAGTTTTGGGAACACTGCTGGATTTTGCATTTCTGACCGATGAAGATCCTTCTCTCTTCCAATTGCTCATGGATAGTCTTTTCCTCTGAAAATCATGTTTGTGGTTCCTTGTAGTTGTGTTTGAAGGATGGACTTTCTAGGTTGTTATAAGCTCTCCATGAGTGGAAAGGGAAAGTAACTGTGAATTTTATTTTTCATGGTGGTTTTGGTGGTACAAATGTTAGTATGACTCTGCTCTGTAAATATTTGTCTCGGCAAAGAGATGGTATCTATGGACTGGAGTTTTCATCTTGTAGTGGCAGGAAGGATATTCAGGGGAAGCACCACTGCTTTGTTGTTTGTATATACTCATGTATTTGTATTCGTAATAAATTATCATAATTGCTTGACTTCTGTTTTTCACTTGGATTACAACATGTTGAAGTTAATGAAATCAGATTCTTTCTCACATAAATTCATTGTTCTAGAGGACTTAATAATACTGCAATTTTGAGAAACTTGAATTATATTCAGTATCCATGTTTTTTTCGATGAATATCTGCTTGTCCATGTTGTGAATAACTCAAAAGTCAAAACTAGGAACTTGCATGTATAACAAAAGAGAGAACTCGCATATATCAGGGCCTTCACCGGAAACATGAATTCCTGTATTTAATCTCTGTTCTTGCTGGCCAGCGATGTGTATGCTCCATGTCTATTAACAACTTAGCTGTATAAACTTCACACGTGTGAAAGAGCAATGTTTAAACTTTACAACTAGCTGAACTGAAGGGGTCACAGTGACTTGTTACTTCCGGTTTCTCGCCCCACAGTGACCTTTTGCTTTCCGTTTCCAAGCCACGTGATGACCTTCTTTACCCGGTTGGTCACAATTCAAATCCCAATGTCAAAGCACTGTTCCGCTCCCTCTCTCTCTCCCTCTCTGCCCCTTCTCTCGACCCAAAACCCTAATTCCCAAATTGAAATTCCCCTAAACTGCTAGAAACCAACCCCTAAAATCTCTCTCTCAGGCCCTTCTCTCTCTCTCAAAAAACCCTTATTCCCCAATTTTAAATCCACATTAGTCATTAGTCATGGCTAGATCGAAGATCCGCGCCCGAAACCCGGCCTTTCCTAGCCGGCGGAGTCAGAGGCTTTTCCAATCGGCCTCTTCTACCGAAACAGATGACACCTCCAATCCATCGAAGAGGGCTCGACCATCGCCAACTGATGGTGTAGATGCCTCTGTCTCTGTTCCCGGATCGTCGTCTGAGGCTGCGCGCATGAACGATTCCCAACGTGGACCTGTATCTTCACTGGAAGAGGGCCCGATTCCCAAGACGGGGTCGTTAGTCATGGCTAGATCGAAGATCCGCGCCCGAAACCCGGCCTTTCCTAGCCGGCGGAGTCAGAGGCTTTTCCAATCGGCCTCTTCTACCGAAACAGATGACACCTCCAATCCATCGAAGATGGCTCGACCATCGCCAACTGATGGTGTAGATGCCTCTGCCTCTGTTCCCGGATCGTCGTCTGAGGCTGCGCGCATGAACGATTCCCAGCGTGGACCTGTATCTTCACTGGAAGAGGGCCCGATTCCCAAGACGGGGTCGGAACGAGGGGGCAACATGTGTCAACCAATAGAGGAAGGAGACGAAGACAAGGAGGATAATGAAGATCACCGTGAAGAGGGAGAAGATCATTTTGATGATGCGAAAGGGCAAGTGGTTGGCGACCGTGTGGTCTTCCGGAAGAGGAATAAAGTCACCAGGAAACAACTGAGTTTCTTCAGCTACGTGTAAGTATGAAATCCCGACTTGAAATTCCTGAAATCCCCTGAATTTCAAATTCTGAATTTGGTTACCAATGGGGGGTAGTATATTTGTTTACTCAGTGTTTATGTCCTATTTGTGTATAATACAGGAACCTACACCTTAAGTCAGGGAATGTGCCGAAGAACCAAGTTCACGACTTCAAGTTGAGCCTATCTCAGAAATGGAAGGAACTTCCGCCGGAAGAGAAGGCAAATTACGTCCACCCTGATAAAGAGGGTTACTCGTCAGCTTCTTATTCCGCGGGAAGTACGCCAGCGGTCTACAAGGTAGACACTCGCACATCTCCGCACCGGTTCAAGAGTTTGATCGGAGAGTTCAATGAAGAGAAGTTAGCTGCTTGCAGGGAGCTCGGTTTTGGCCCTCTCTTGAAGTTGGCTATTACTAAGATGCACCTTTCCATTCTGAGGCTCATAGTCGATGCCACTAGCGCCTCAGATAAAAGTATAACTATGCATGGGACCAAGCTTCCACTCTCAGCCAATGATGTGGAGAATGTGATGGGTTTGAAGAATGGCGGATCCCCGGTTGTCTTTGAGGGGCATGTGAAAGATTATACGGAGTTGGAGGCCACTGCAAATGAGATGGCAGGGCCTAACCACAAGATCCAACTCGCCAAGGTCGAGGCGTACTTGAAGGAGACGCAATTGGTGGATGACAAATTCAAGCGACTGTTTATTTTGTTCACCATGAGCACCATCATTTCCCCAACCGCTAGCCTTTCTATTCCCAAGAAGTGGCTGCTTTGTGCGAGAAACCCCGCGGACTGTGCTTTGAAGAATTGGGCTGAGTATGTTTTCGATTCGTTGATGGCCGGCATTTCTGAATTTCAGCAAAGGGAAAACGGTGCAAAGACAAGTGAGAAATTTTGCAGCGGCTGCCTATTGTTTCTTGAGCTCTTCCATTTTGATTGTGTCGGTCATGAGAAACACTTTGTCGATAGGTCTTTGTACCCAATTGAGGCATGGGGGGACAAAGAAGTAGGCAGAGTATTGAAATACATCAATCAGTTGGGGGGTATGCTTGACTCGCGGGTTGGTTGGAAGAAGGTTGGGGGGCGTGTGCGCACGGACGATGTTGCACCCGGGGTTAGTAGGCAGGAGTTCGATTTGGCGATGGGTAGAGTCGGTCGATTGGAAGACCAAGAGCGCAACATAGGGGCAGAAATGGGGCAAGGTTTTGCTGCCATCATTAGTAGGCTCGACTCCATGGGTGCAGCAGGTCTATCAAAGGCAAAAGGGAGAGGGAAGAAGAAAGAGGTATGACATGGTAGAGAGGTTGTAAAGGATGGCTCTGGTTTTCTGTTTTTCATTTCTTTTACAAATTATTGCTCTTTTATGGACCCCCTCTTTTATTCCTTTGTGTAATTAGTGTAATGTGTTGGAACAATGGAACCCCTTGAACAATGTTGAAATCCATAAGGCCACTTTGTTGTTGGTACGTGTAATGTGAGTATGTGACAACCCCCGAAAGCAATATTGTTGTGGTGGTGGTGGTGTGCGGAAATGTCATAAACAAGTGCATTGAAAGCACTTGTTTATGGTTGTGGTTGCGTGAATAGTGTCCTTGCCAAGTTATGGTTATGGTCATTGAAAGCACTTGGTTATGGTTGGTGATTTGGTGTTGTTTGGACATGTATAGCACTTGGTTATGGGGGAGGTTATGGTAATGGTAGTATATTTGTTTATTTTTCTCAAGTCTCATCGTAGTATTGACCGTTATTATATTGTTTTGTTATAGGTACCGGTAGATTTGGACCGGTCACCGCCGAAAAAGAAAGTCACGGTCATCCTCTCGGACTCGAATTCGATTGTGAGCCTCGAGAAAAAAGATATCCCCAAACCTAATCCCTTTGAGGGGAAGAATAGAAGGATTAATATTGGCTCATTTCGTGTCTATGGTGACGGAGATGTGATTGACAAAGGCGTAGTTACAAACGTATGCGACCCATGCTCGGCCCAAGAACTTGTCGAGAAGATTGTGCTCAGCACAACCGGCGACATATGGGCTACTAGAAAACATATTAAGACACTACAACCAAACCAATGGGTTGTGGATGATGTCATCAACATGTTTTCGAACTATCTTAACCAAGAACAAAATGAGAGAGATAAAACTCCGAGGTCACACTTCTTGGATACTTGCTTTGCTCAAAAGATACAAAGTCATTTGGAGGGGGTAAGCGAAGGTCTTCTTACGGGTTTTCCATCGAAAAGGAGTTTGACATGTTTTCTTGTTTCATCAACATGAACATGTGTCGGCATGGGACTCCCTTATACTGAAACATATTACAAGTACACACCATGATTGGGGGGAGAACCGCCTCCTCCAGGGCTTCTTCATCTGTAGTTAATCTCTCGTGGTAGTACACAACCTCGTGCACATATTATTGCCGCTTGAAATTTGCCATTTTGTGCACTGAATGGTCATCCTCAGCGGCAGCTTGGAAACCTTTTGTGACCAAGAATTTCTCATTCATTATCTCTTTCTTAACCCACTTGTACACATCGTATGTGTAAGTGGAAGCTGCATGTCCCTCCAGATCCTCCAAGTGAGTCTCGATGACAGGAAAGGAGTTCATGGTGTTGAAATCATCCCTCACTTGATTATTCCTCAGTCTCATATGTGCTCGGTCCATCTGCGGAACGATGTCCACCATTTTCTTCTTCCCGGCCCCAAGAGTGTCTTTGACAAAATTATTCTTGCTCTCACTCCTCTGAGTGCTTCTCATGCCGGCCATGTGAACATCTCCAAAAAATGCTTGTGCCCACAATTGTCGTCTCTCATACATCCAGGTGGTCCAGAAGTGGTTGCGCAGCTCAAATTCTTGCAACATAACTTCCCACATTTCCTCGAAATGCTGTACGGTTTGAAACTTATTCATGCACCCGTTAAAAGCTTTTTCTGCGTCTTTCGAGTTCAAGTTTGTATGGGCGTTTCTGGAGAGGTGCCAGCTACAAAGACGGTGCCTAGCTTCCAGCATGACTCGTCCAATCGCAATATGCATGGACTCAGCCCCATCCGTGATCACAGCAGTTGGCTTTTTCCCCTTCATTGAATCCAAGAATGTACTCAACAACCAAGTATATGTATCCGCAGTTTCATCCCCGAGAATGCCAACCCCCAACAAGATACTCCCCCGATGATTATTCGACCCAACAAACAAAACTAATGGCCTACCGTAAACATTTGTATTGTACGTGCTATCGAATACCAACACATCCCCCCAACACATATAATCAACATATGAGTTCCCGTCTCGCCAAAATATGTTGACTAATCTATCTTCGTCGTCCACACTGAATCGGCAGTAGAAGTGGGTGTCTTTTGCTGCAAGTGCGCTCATGTAGCTTAAAGCGCCTTCAGAATCACTTTCAAAAGGGGTGGTGCGTCGTTGTTGGTCGAGCTTGTTATATAAGTCCTTCCTTGTGAATCCAACTGTGATGTACCCCCCTGATTGCTCCACCATATACTCAAACGCATGACATGGTCGGATTGAAACTTTGGTCATTGTGTTTGTATTGCCCAATGCTGCTTCGTCGACATTCCGGTGTGAACGAATGAAGGCGGCTTGCCGTGGGTTTGCACACTGATGAGAATGATCTTCATCAAAGGCTCTCACCGCGTAATAGCCTTCATCTACCATGTAATTCACTCTGAACTTCGCCATGCAACCTTGCCTTGTCAACTTCCGACGATTACGACCGCTCCCATCAGTTTCGCGATCGAGCCACTTTTTATCTCGATAACCTTGCTTGTTACAGACCCACTGTCTCGTCCGAAGCTTACCCTCAAACAATCCTCCTCTTGTGTCCCTCCTTGGTCCGAAGCCAATTGCCAACGCATAGGAATAATAGAATTTCTCGGCTTCCTCTAGTGTTTTGAACGTCTTAGCCATGACATCTTCAACTGTCAACTTTCGGTAGTCTAAGACATCCTCCCAAGACACTTCAAGGTCAATAGGCTCGTCAGTTTCGTTATCTTCGGTGTCGGAAAGATGAATGGCCTCTTCGGTGTCGGAAAGATGAATGGCCTCTTCGGTGTCGTCTGATAGATGAATGGACTCTGCGGTCTCGGAAGCCTCCATGGCAGGATTTGATGGCACTGTTTTGTGAAGAAGAAAGAAAACAAAATAAGAACAATAGCCCAGAAAGTCTACATGTTTTTCGTCTTCTGCGCTGTTGGACATGTAAACCTTCTTCGTAGTAATAGTAGACCTGTGAATACGCCCAAGACACTCATATGAGCATATGACCCGTTACCCATAACCCAGAATACTATCAATGAAAACCCATAAACTCATAAGAAGGATTCGATGTTCACCTCTGTTGCAAATCCGAGATAGAGGAGAAGGGAAAAGATATGAAATCTTGATCTCTCTACGGGGTTCCTCGAGATCTGCTACCACTTTTGTTCTCAGTGCTCCGATGGATACCAAATTTGGATGAGAAGTTCTCAGTGCTCCGATGGATACCAAATTTGGTTGAGAAGAACTGAAAGAGATAAGAGTGATAAGAGTGCGAAGGGGAGAGAACAAGAGAGAGGAGAGAGAGCGGGGCTGTTGTGGAGAAGACCTGAAGAGCAGGTAGCCCGTTTCCCCCAAACTCATTCAACCGGTTGCAGCTCCGTGGTGGACCAGCTCAACCAGCCAATCACAGGTCTACAACGTACGTTAACGCATGGATGCGTTAACGCACCGAAGTCTTTTCCCTGAACTCTTGCTCATAATGTGCATCAGTTGGGGGTCGGACTCTTATCTCATGTGTCTTGATCCTTAGCTGTCCTTACCAGCAGTCATTGCAGGTGCACTTTCCTTCCCTGAAGTGGTGAAACCGAGTACCATCTTTGAGGAAAATCTCGCATTTTCGCACCACAGACATGTATTTTGCTGCAGTATGACAATCAGAACAGACCCTTGTGTTATTAACCACCCTGATAGGTTTCCCATTTTTCATCTTCATCAGTCCATATGTAATGGCCAATTTCTCTGTGTGACTCAGCAGCATCTTCTTCTTCTCTACGACATCAATGTTTTGACACACAGCTAATTTCAGGCTCATAGCCTAGTTTCTTCATTTCGCAAATCAAATTGTACATTTCAAAATATATTTCTCCCAAATCTGGATGTGGTTTCCCTTCTGCACTGAACATATGGATTTTTTGATCAATTTGTGTCCAGTTCCAGACAGGACTATGTTTCACCCCTACTTTCTTCATCAAGTCTTTAAGACGTTCCACATCCTCCCATCTGTTGGACATTGAATATAAGTTCATCATCAGGACATAATTGGCTGTGAGGTTCCAACTCAAAAAGATTCTTTGCTGCAGTCTCTGCAAACTCCAAGTTCTTATGTGTTACGCAGGAAGCAAGAAAAGCACCTCATACAGTGGCGTCTGGCTTTAATGGCATTGTTTGAATAAAATCCCAAGCTTCATCAAGATAACCAGCTCTTGCAAGAATATCTACCAAGCAAGAGAAATGCTCAATAGTTGGAGCTATGTTGTAATCTGTGCTCATACTATCAAACAACTCCCATCCTTCATCGACTAAACCTGAGTTCTTGCAACCAGAAAGCAAAGCTGTGAAGGTTATAGCATCGGGTTGCAGACCAGCTCCACACATTTCATTGAAAAGAGAAATAGCCTCTTTCACAGAGCCATACGTAGCAAATCCCATAATCATGCAATTCCAAGAAGCTAATGTCTTGTTTTTAATCATCCTAAAAACCTCATAGGCACTTCTGAAATTGCCTGCCTTGCTGTACATATCTATGAGGGCTGTGGCTACATATACATCCTCAACGAAACCAATTCGTATGCTGAGACAGTGCATCTCTTCACCCTTACGCAACAAAGAGAGTCCTGCACAAGCTTTAAGTAGGCTGGATATGGTGACAAAGTTTGCCTTGATACTTTCTTTTTTGCATTTGAACAAAACACTTAAGGGATGCAGCTTGATTCTCATTTTGTGAACAACCTGATATAAGAGCAGTCCATGAAACCACATTAGGGGTTAACCCTGAACTTTTCATCCGATGAATTGTCACTATAGCTTCCTTATGGAGACCCTTCATTGCATACCCTGAAATCAAACCATTCCATGTCACTATGTCCGGTTTGATTCCTTCTCGACTCATTCTGTTTAATAGTTGTTCAGCATCTTCAAAAAGACCCTTGAAGGAATAACCTGATATCAAGGAGTTCCATGTAAAAATGTTTTTGTTATTCATGTTGTCAAAGACAATGTGAGCACATGATAAGCAATTATTCTTCACATGCATGTCTACTAAAGAAGTTCCTACATATACATCATAGTCGAGCCCATTTCTAATCACAAAACCATGAATTTCTCTCCCATGCTTCAAGAAACATAATTCAGTAACTGCTTGAAGAACACTAGTAACAGAACTTGAATTAGGCTTGAACCCGGCATCTTGCATTCTCTTCAAAATGGTAAGTACATCTTGATACGAGCCATGAAGAGAATGGCCAGACAAGAGGCAATTCCAAGTCACAATGTCTGGCTTGACATTCGACGACTCCATTTCATTATAAACAATCCAAGCATCATTCTAGCAACCAAGTGCAGCATAAGAAGAAATAATCGAGTTCCACGACGATAAGTTATGATCATTCATTGAATCAAAAACAGCTTTAGCTAATTCTAGTCTGTCATTTCTAGAGTACATGCTAATAAGGGAATTGCATATTGCCAAACTCAATTCTAATTCCCATCTTAAAACATACCCATGAATTTGCTTTCCTTCATTGAGAGCTCTTATTTTCCCACAAGCTTGAAGCACATTGTTGATTGTAGCACTATTGGGTTTAGCAAATGTCAATTGCATACTCCTGAACAATTCTAGAACCTTCAACCATCTCCCATTCTTGGAGTTGAGCTTGATTACCTCATCCCACAACATATCTTCTTTCTTAGCCATTTCATCAAATAACCGGTTGGCACTTTCTATACCCAAACAAATCCCATAAAGATTAATCAACGCACAATTCAAATAAACATCCAAATCAAACCCCCTTTTGATCAAATAAGCATGCATTTCCAACCCAAGCCACAATTCCTTCAAATTTCCACAGAGTTTCAAAACAAAACAAAGAACTCGGCTGTCAAACACTACTCCTCCACTACAAAACTCAACAAACCTTTAATCAAATAATCAGCAGAGAAAATGTATGTTTCGTCCACCTAGCTTCACATATATGAAGGTAGGCATATGATGAACCATATATAACATCTTTATTCTTTAATTAATATTGCACTGGAATGTATCCAATATATATATATACTGGAATGCATGCGCACTGAAACGCAAAAGCATATCAGAACAAACATAATCTAGTATTTCCAATAAGTAAAATAATCCTTCATACATACCAACTAATTATACAGGGTTATGAAACTATGAAAGTGAATATATGTAATTAAATCTTATAAATATTACAGTACTTCTGGGAAAGGAAAAACCGGCCATGACGGCCACAAATTCTGCAGCACTACTCTCCCGTAGCTATCTAGCTAGAGATCGATCAAGGCAGGCCTTGTCAAACCCCCTCATGACGTCCGGCTCCATCATCTCACTTGGTGTATTGCCCACACACCATAAGAGATGGCAAAGTCGGAAGCCCTTGAGGGGGAGGGAAAAAGCAATGCCTTGAAGCTTCAAGAACTTCTTCATGCATAAGAGGTCGACAGACAGAGAGAAAAGAGAGCTCTCTAGGTTCTTTGCTGCTCTTTCTTAGTGTGAGCGAAGCACATATATATAGGCTTGGCTTATACATAGGTCTACAAGGTGTGTGGAATTGTTTGCCTGTAGAGTATATTCTCTCACGAATTGTTGATCATCAGAAAGCTTTTATATACATATAACGTACAGTATATATACATGTATACATACACCCGACACATACATTAGGTGACATCTGTGGCACTTGATATGAGTGGAACAACAAGTTTCTTTAGTCCAATCGCCATCAGTTGACCTTATATATATTACTACAGATTCATATATATCTTGATGAAAATCTAGGATGAATCCGATCTGCGAATATATCCAGCTTAGAACTAATTGAGTAGTAAACTGATTATGTGTTTCATATACTGTAGTGCAGAGCTCTAAATAGTCGTGCAGAAGAAGAATATATATATTCTGCGACCAGCAAGCTCCATATAAACAATTGGAATTGCAGGACCTTGTTGTGTAGGTCACAATTTCCACCCAATGACACCAAAGGCTGTTTAATTAGGGTTTGCACGATGTGCCGCATAGCACCTCTTCCCTTGAAGGTTGAGTTAAACCACTTGATTTAGTAAAATATAGCGAGAGAATAAATGATTAGTGGAGAGGTTAATTTAGACACAAACTAATCAATTAAGAACTAATTGATTACTATTTGTATTATTTAACCGGCCACATCATCTTTCATTCGTGGTTGGAGTTTATGATCATGACGCTCTACATACTTGGATTACTTCAGCTATTTCATATCAGAACAATGTGATGGAGCAGTGCCATATATGGTTCATGGGTAGAATCGAACGAGTTATAAGTGTCATCACTCGTGGGTAGAACCGTAGCAGCAGCATAAGTATAACTAGGTTACTTAGATTATCCTTTTGTTTCATTCGAGCTGACGGAGTTGTAGCTTACTATAAATCCCTACATAGATTACTTCATCACCTAGCCTTCTGATCGATAGCATCCATCTGGCCATACAGCTTCAACATCGAAGATCACCGAGGTGCCTAGGTCAACTCAAGATGGTGTCAAATTATGCAATAGTCAATACGAATAGCAATCGTCAGGTCGATATACGAATAGCATGAAATATACGTATCAAGATTGTAGAGCAAATTGCCTCCTTGGATGTGAGAGACGAGTGCCATTGTAGGAAATATACAAAAACGTATTTTTTTTTCTCAATAATTGACTGTTGTAGTATGTTATATAAAAAACTGTTGTGTATACGTACATAGCAATGTATCATAGCACTGTCGCAAATCCTCAATCCCTTAGTTAAGTACGTTGATCCATATGGCATAGCAAATATTTTCAAAAACTTACGCAAGATTAGAAGGGCATTGAGCGCCAGTGATAGAGCCAGAATTTGAACCTTGAGAGGTCTAAACATTATAACATAAGTGTATATTAAAATTTTATAAAAAGTTGTTTGACTTAATGTTTAATTTGATCGTCTTTAAATGAAACAAAATTTTATTGTATACATCTCATAAACTCAACATTAACAGTGTACGATTGAAGAATATAGTAATTTATGCATCACTTAATACTTCACACTTCCCTGCTGTTTACTAATTAAAAGAAATCAATTATCTTAACAATTTTGATTGGTAAGACTCATAGACCAATCAATTTATAGATACATTTCTTAATATAATTGATTTGTCATTCAAGATTAATTAATATGTAGAAAATTTAAGGGGGATTTAATGATATAATTAAACATATTTTTAATGATAATTAGCTAATTAAGCACCTAAACTTCAAACTTTTTAAAAACCAAAGGGGGCCTGAGCACAGCTCCACCCCTGTTGAGGGCTAGCTGGTTTCCCCGCTTCGGGGGACAAGACTGATGATAACCCCCTTGAGTAGCTATGCATCGGTAGCATAGTTTTGTTAATCGGTTAATTAATCCTAGCCTCGTTTCTTACTAAGAAGTCTAATAAGTCTTTAAGCATATATATCTTAGCTTAAAGTGTTTTACAAAACAAGCACGCTCTTTTGTAGTCATGATCTTAAAGAAGGGGAAGGTCGGATGACCATGTTTCATAGTAATTAAGGGTTAAGAATTGGCTCTGGAAATGGAGATCCACAAGAACAACATCTGAATGAAGTAGCCCATTCAAAAATTAAATCAACTTCATGCATGTGTTAACTTATATATACTTCGTTAATAACCAGTTTGAGATAAACAGACTGGAAGGAACTTATCACTTGTGATGCCTCGAATTTTCTACGGCCATATATTCGAATTTGGTCATTTTTACCAATTAGTTTGTAGTCATCACACTTTTGTATAGACATTTGCCTAGAGTAATAGATTAGCGTCTAATGACTTATGTTTTGAGTAGGATTTTCATCATTTTCACAAAAAGACAACAGTTTTAGCTGAGACAATGTAGCAGCTTTCAATTTATGAATATCAACATATTTTCATCATGTTGAGATTATGTGTAATGGAGAATTGTTCATTTGTATAATTTTGATAACATTTAAAGATTTATGATACTAAAACCATTGAAGTGCTATCATATATGGTATGAAAGCTATGCAAAGGTATTCATAGCATTTACTAAATGTTATTTTTGCCGTCCAATATAGCGTTTATGAAGTGTTATTGATTGCTGAATTTTTTATAACGTTTCCAGAAATGTTATGGTTGACCATGTATCTATCCCCACATATATATATATATATATATATATATCTACAAACTAGACGATCAATGTGTAAATATGAGATTACAAAATAGGTGAAATGAAAAAATCTTCAACTTAATGGTCCTTATCAAAACCACTCCTAATAATGTAATATGTCGAAGGAAAAGAAAATGTAATACGTGAAAATTGTAACCAAAAATATAAAAAGTAATATGTGACAATGTGACATGTCGTTTCGTAGCATAGCCATTCTACTATAATGCTTCTCATTTCCCTCTATCGCCCTTCTAACTCCGGCCAATGGCGAAGAAAAAAGACCGCCGCGTCGTCGCGCCGAGTTCCGATCGCCGCAAAGACCGAGTCGAACCGCCGCACCAACTCGCCCGCTCAACCTCATCCTCAAATCGAAACCTCGCAATCACCTTTGTCATCTTCTTCGTCTTATCTTCAGCAGTCTCGGTACTCGTGTACCCCCGCCTCAGTTTTGCTCCGATCACCGACCGGACGGAGTCCTACGTGTTCCGGCGAGGCCTTGTTAAGCCCGACGTGAATTACCAAGAGATCCTCACTGCAAGTACCTCACTGATTACTCTTAAGCTTATGAACTTAAATTTGTGCTGCATCTAGTATGTAATGTAATTTGAACCTCTTTTAATCAGGAAATACATGAAAGGATAAGAATTTTAGTGTGTATAAGCAATTTTTGTGGCTTTGTTCATAGTTTTTTTTCTTCTAATTTTCAGCAGCCAAAAAGAAAAGTTTGATAATTTCTTACTGTGTTTTGTTGTGTCATTGTGGAAATTGATTTTAGAGTTTTGCTATTGAATTTTCATTCAGGAAAATGCACATGTCTCGGAAAATGCGACTGGCAGGCACTATAAATATCCTGTATTAGCCTACATTACTCCGTGGTATGACATATAGGTGGTATAGCTATGTGATTCTGTTGTTCTTTCTCTTTGAAAGCTTGGTGATCAGTTTTGTTTTGTTTTGTTTTTAATCTCCAATGTGCTGTTTCAAATCAAATACAGAAGGAATGTTGTTTTTTTGGGATTAAAAGATTTTAGCTTGTAGATGACTTCTGGTGTATGGAACAGAAATGTCGAATAGCAGAGTTGAATGATTGGTGTTTTGTGAATTGGTAACATGAGTTAAAATTGATATGACAATTATTCAGTAAAAGGATGTGGAATTGAAAAATTATTTTGAGAGATTCATTTGGTTCCAGATACTTGTTTACTGTGGTTAAGATTGTAGTAGGGTTTGAACCGGTACATTAGTTTTTCTTGTGTATGAAGAGTCATTTTCAGTCCAACATACTGTGCTTTTGGTTACGAAAATTTGATTTTCGGTGACAACCTAGGACTATGGTTGGTTCAGCTGTGTTGCTTGTGATTGATATCTTTGCGTAACTGTGCCTCAAGTGTGTAATTTCCTTTTCACATTTGAAATTATGCAGGAATTCTAAGGGATATAACTTGGCAAAAAGGTTTAACTCCAAATTTACACATATATCTCCAGTCTGGTATGATCTGAAGAGGTATACTTCCAGTTTTCTTTGTCTTATGAAGTGAGATGAGTAGTTGGTCTTTTTCCTAAACAATAAAAGTATTTAATTCCTTCCGTTTCTTTACCAGTCAAGGGGCCAGCTTAATTCTGGAAGGCAGACATAATGCTGATATTGGGTGGATCTCAGACCTTAGAAGGGCAGGAGACGCATGGGTATGGAAAATAACTTACTCAATCCTCAACCCCCAGACATTCAATGACATATTATCAGCTTTCATATCCCGTAAGAATAGAATATAAATCGGACATTTTCTCCTTATTTTCTTTTTATGGAGCTGTAGCTTCAATAACTGAGAAATTGATCCAGTCGAGCATGTAATAAACTGGGAGAGGAGATTTTTGATTATAAGTAATTTAAATTTGTTTATTACCCTGACATATTGCTCTGCTTTGAAGTTGAGGCACACATTAAAGTTAAATGGATCTGTACTCTCATTGATAATCCTATATACTGTTATAGGTATTGCCTAGAGTTGTTCTGGAAGCTTTTCCAGCAGAGCTACTTGCAAAGAAAAAGCAGAGGAAGAAGGCTATTGATCTTATAGTAAACGAGTGCAAGTAAGCCTTTCATCTAGACTATTTTTTCATTTTTCATTTTTTCAAAAAATTCCCTGAAATGGCACAATTGGCTTGCGAGCTTATTGTCACATGCATCTAATTATTGTACAGTCTGTAGTCTGTACAAATGTTTAGTTCAAATTCCTTCATATTTATGTGATTTGGGCCTTCTGTATAGGGAAATGGGTTATGATGGCATTGTGCTGGAATCTTGGTCGAGGTGGGCAGTTTACCGTGTTTTGGATGATCCAAAGATGCGGAATTTGGTAAAGATCAATTTTTCTATTCATCTTTTAGTAGTTTCAATTCCTTTGGTTAATTAATCTAGTAGAGAATGGCATGTATGGGTTTCCATTTTGTTGAATTATTTTTGCACATAATAAAGTCTCTCACAATTTCAATCATACAATGTTTACCAGTTTACCTTATTCTAATCAAGTTTTGCAAGTACTAGAACTTTGATTAAATGCAGTCTGTGTGTGTTGCTGTAAATTAGAATATGCTTTGCTAACTAAATTTATACAAATAAAGGCACAAAGCAGGTTGTTACACAAATATGTCTTAGCTGCTCATGAAATCTCAGTTTTCTGGGGTCACTTGGTTACAATAACAAGAATATATCTTCTTCAGATTCCAATATTGTCTGGAAGTGATTATTTTCTGAGATTGTTGATTGTACCTTGACTAACGACATTAGTTTGTTGCAATTCAGCAGTATTGTTTGCTTGAAGTTGAAACATAATCTCTTTTGATCTTTCAAATATGTAAGATTTAAACGTATGTGTATTGTTTTGCTAGTGTAGGCATTACAGTTTATAAAAGATCTTGGAGATGCACTGCATGCTGTGACTTCAGAGAGGAACAATAAGAACAGGTTGCGGTTGGTGTATGTTATAGGCCCACCACATTCAGAGACCCTCCAAGTGCATGATTTTGGACCTAAAGATCTTCAGAGCCTGAGTGATGCTGTTGATGGATTCTCACTCATGACATATGACTTCTCGGGGCCTCATAATCCAGGTCCCAATGCGCCTCTGAATTGGATTGAATCCATCCTCCAGCTGCTCCTTGGTACCAATAAAAACACTGCTCTGGCCAACAAGATACTTCTTGGCATCAATTTCTACGGAAATGATTTCATCCTCTCAGAAGGTATTCCACTTCTCGATCTCTTCGCACAATTATTCTTGTTGATGGTGCTAGAGAATATCTTATTTCATTCATCATCGCCTCCTCTTGGGAGGCATTCTATTTCTCCTTATCTTTCTCTTTGCACGTTCAGTTTTTGTTGTTGATGGTTTTGGATTAATATCTTTGATTCATCACTTCTTTGTTGGAGTTAGATTTATGAAGACAGTTCTCTTAACTGTTATTGAAAATGCCATGCAGGTCAAGGTGGTGGTGCTATCACCGGAAGAGATTACCTCTCCTTGTTGGAGAAGCACAAGCCTGACTTTCGATGGGAAAAGAACAGCGCAGAACATTTGTTCCTCTACACTGATGATGATCATAACAATCACGCTGTGTTCTACCCATCTTTACTGTCAATTTCCATGCGGCTAGAGGAAGCTCGTAAATGGGGGTGTGGCATCTCAATATGGGAAATCGGGCAAGGTCTGGATTACTTCTACGATCTCCTGTAAAACAGTCCTCATTCGATCTTCTACTTGTACCATATTTTGATATTCTTTGGTTCACCCATTTTTTATTTATTTTTCTGCCCAAGGCTAACAAAGTCTAGTTAGATGCGAGAGTCGGTGACAATAGCTTAAAAGAATTCTGAGGAGATCTCTAATAACAGGACTAGGCCTTCCTATGCATCTTCAAATACTGATAGCCATTTTAGTGATGCTTCTATGCTCTATGAAAGCTTGATTTTTTTTTTGATCCTTTGGCGCCAATTTTCATGTTGGGTTATAATTTTACAGAGTGGTAAATGTTAAATATGATTGAGGTGTTTAAGTACCCGTATTATCTCTCAATCAAAAAAAAAAAAAAAAGTACCCGTATTATCACGAAAGCTCTAGTCTTTCCACTGTACTACTGTATCGCAATGTACTGATGTACTGGAAGCTTTCACTTCTGCGGGCTTCTTTTCTCAACCACACAATGATGGACGAGGCAAGGTCTTTGAGCTTTCGATCAACAACATAATTTATCAACAAACCTCTCAATCCTTAATACCACGTGTCACCCTTCCAATGGCCAAGTTTCTCATCTTGCATGACACATCAGCACCACCCTCCCACCCAAAGACCAAAAAGACTCCAGCCAAGTTGTACCCACTGGTGAAGAAGCTAAGGCTTGTAGAGCCTTGTATCATCTCTTAGAAAGAAACAAAAACTCTGCATAAACCCTCCATCTCTCATGGTGGTTAAGACTTTTCCAACACTATTCTGAGACCCCCAGAAAGTCTGTGTGTTTTATTGAAGTAGAATTATGCTATGGAGGCCCTCAATGCAGCAAGCTTGACCCCTATATCAGTTCTTGGTGATAGAAAAAAAGAACCCAGAAAATTCCCATCATTGCCCTCCATTTCACTACCCAAGTTCTCAAGCTCTACTTGCTATAGCACCAAGGCATCACAGGAGGGTTCATCTAAGAGCTTCCATGGTGGACTATTGCTTTTGTCATCTGTTTTCAATGCTGGGTTTGCCAAGGCTTTGACATATGAAGAAGCATTGGGGCAGTCAGTGAGTACAGCAACTGGAGACTTTGATACAGATAAAGTTCTTGACAATGTTATAAGCTTTGTTAATGACAACCCTGCAGTTATAGCTGGTGGGTTTGTCCTCTTGGCTGTTCCTTTAGTTTTGTCACAGGTGCTAAAGAAGCCTAAGCCTTTTGGTGTTGAGTCTGCTAAGAGTGCTTATGCAAAATTGGGTGAAGATGCAAATGCTCTTCTGGTGGATATAAGAGCACCAGGGGAGATAAGGCAAGTCGGTAGTCCGGATATCCGAGGTTTGGGGAAGAAGGCAGTGCCAATTGTTTACAAAGGGGAAGATAAGCCAGGCTTCTTAAAGAAGCTCTCTTTGAAGTTCAAGGAACCAGAGAATACTACATTGTTCATCCTTGATAAGTATGTGTCTTCACCCACTTTTACAGTTTTACCTTTTCTCATTGTTTATATATCATGTCTCTCAATAACTGCTGTGAATATTGAATGAAATGCCTGGTATAGAGATACCTAAGCACATCATTTTGCAATTGAATTATGTAGGGATGATCTTCTTTATTGGGCAAAAAATATTGAAATTCACATAAACCACCTTTCTTGGAGAAGAAACTAGTAACATCGAGTAGAATATTCGCGTTCAGTACTTAAAATCTTGGTTTTCATACAATTTTTTATTGTCATCTGCTGTCACTACTATGTCAACCTTGGTTTCCAGTCTTCTGAAGATTCCATAGCCCTTCTGGCAACTAATGCTTCCAATGGGTATAAAAGGGAGTGAAAGCAAGCTGAATTGGATAACTTTATATAAGCGAATACATGATATGGAAAGAGAACTTCTTGTTCACAATCCAGTTTTAGTTCCATCATAAGTTGGATTCTTATTATAATGTGGTTATTTTGACTCATTTGGGCACATGGTTTGTGGTATTGTGATAAATCTGTTACTATCTGACATAAATTTTGTTATTAATACATGATGCTAATGTGATAAGTTTCTGTTGAAGCCAGGTTTGATGGGAACTCCGAACTGGTTGCCGAGTTGGTCACAGTAAATGGGTTCAAAGCTGCTTATGCCATAAAAGATGGTGCAGAAGGACCCAGAGGATGGGTGGTATTTCCCATTTCCTTCCACTATTACTTTTTTTATATTTTTATTAATGCAAGTTTATCAACTTATAATACTTGTCTACTTGACATGGATTATCGTTTTGCAGAGTAGTGGCCTTCCTTGGATACCACCACCAAAAGCACTGAGTCTTGATTTTGGCAATTTAGCTGATGCTTTCAGTGGCGCTGTTGGAGTAATTCTCTTGACCTTATTTCATGGGTTGATTATTATATATGCAGATAAAATGCACAATTGAATATCAAGTCCTTGAGCTTGGAAATTTGGCATATGCTATATAGTTATGCATCAAAGTAATTAACATGACTTGCATTGGTTGGTTAATGGTTACTATATATTCAATTGAACTACACTATATTGCTTGCAAGTCTATCATCTAAGTGAACTATAAGATGCATACCTCTTTTAGCTTATCTTTCAATCAAACTGGGATTAGAGTCATTGTGAAGGAAATGAGTAGACATGAGTTATTATTGGATTTTCAGTTTATACTGTTTGCAATAATATTTGGTGTGGGTTCATGCTTTAGCCCTTTAGCCAGACTCTTTATGTAGCTTCGTTAATAATGTGCAGGAGGGTTCAGGTGCCTTGTCTGTTTCCCTTGGGATTGCTGCAGCGACTGGGCTGGGTTTATTGGCATTTACTGAGGTCAGGCTGATCAGTCTATTGCATATTGATTTTTCTCTTCTTTTTCCTTTTGCTGTGACATGGATTCTTATTGTAAGAGATTTCAAACTGAAGATTTCTCATTTGTCTATCTAGGTAGAAACAATCCTCCAACTTTTGGGCACAGCTGCACTAGTACAGTTTGCAAGCAATAAACTTCTTTTTGCTGAGGTAACTCTTCATTCTTTACTTTCAAGAAGTTACTTGATGAAAGTGTTTTTGTGGCTGGTAAGCTCATTCCTCTGAAGTAACTATACGTCCTTGTCGCTTGTTTTACCCCTAGTTATATACATTATCAGGCTTCAGTATTTGAAATTAAGTTATTCTTGTAGAGGGTGAACCTGATCAGAACTCCTGTATCATAGAAGATCCCTTTCATTCCTTGTTTATATGCACACAATATTGAAAACTAAGGATTAACATGCGACTTTTTCTGACAGGACCGGAATAAAACTCTACAAGAAGTGGATACGTTCTTGAGCACCAAGGTTGCACCAAAGGAGCTTTTGGGTGACATAAAGGTATATTACAAATGTATTTTCAACATTTTGAACTGATAGTTGATATCTAAGTAATTTTCTTTTTTTTGCTTGATAATTAGCGCATGTCTTTTTCCTTGTTTCTGCCTTTAATTTCAGCAAATCGGAACAGCTCTTCTCCCTGTACCTGTTACTAGCAAGTCTCTTCCTGCACCTGCAGAGGCAAGTCCAGCGCCCACTGCTGCTGATACTGTAGTGAAAGCAGAAGCTTCACCAGAACCAAAAGTAGAAGCAGCTGCAGAACCTGCACCGGAGCCTAAAGTAGAAGCAGCTCCAGAACCTGCCCCTGAGATCAATTCCGTTCCCAAAGCAGAAGTTAAAGAAGAATCCCTTCCTGTCAATTCAAAACCACTTTCTCCATTCCCCTATGTAAATTCTTTACTTTACTTACTACCAAAATTCATCATATTTGGCTTCATCATTCTAATGATTTCTCATTTTGTGGACAAAACTGAACAAGCCTTGCATTGTTTTGTGCTTTTTCTCATTGCAGTATCCGGACTTCAAGCCCCCAACATCTCCGCGCCCATCTCAACCCTAGACACCCAATTGTATTATATCTCATCCTCGTTTTACAATATCATGCTGTTTGTCCGGATACTTCGTATCTTCGCTATGAGTTCCTGCAACTTATGCTCCTGTTACTGTGTTACATGAAATTATCAAGGCTATATTTCTCTGAAGATAACAGTGTCATGAGTTGGATAGCAAATAATTTTCCACTAGAAAGATTGCCCGGGCGTTGCTCCGGGACTTTTGAGTGTCTTTTTCCTTTGTGACTAGTGTTGTACATCATATCACCGTTTGCTATATATAGCCACAAGGCACTGTTTGCTATATACTAAAGCTCCTTCACTTCTACATAACAAAGTACCCTTCACTTCTACATAACAAAGTGCAATAGAAGTTTAAGAGAAATGCCTGTTTGCAAAATGACTTGATGTTTTGATAATAACAACATATTCGGAGTTTCCTTCCATGTTTTGAAACTTCAGCCGACTCTTTGCATATTCACCATTTTCTTTGATTAATCCCATTTTGATGAAAAAATGGCATCAAATCCATCCACTCCAAAGGTGCTCACATGATATTGCTTCAACTCGGCCAAGACAGACATATTCCCTATCATAAACCAACAACAATATAGTCATAATAGTTAATTGGCTATGGAGACATATATATCTAAAGGATTATAACATATGAATGTATTTGTATTGGACAACACTCCAATCAATTATTACTGAACATAGAAGAACATGGAGAATCTGTCTGAATACCTTCCAAACTAAAATGGATGTATGTAGCGGTTGAACAAATTGAAAAAACAGGATACAAAACATGTTACACACTACTAAAGTGATGCAAGTTCTTTTACTTCTATTATTAGACACCACCGAATTTGTAAAAGTTGATGTTTCCAATAAATCATATCAAATAATAAACTATAAGTATTGATGACTACTTGTTTTCTATCTAAAACTGACTTTACTAAACACTCAAAAATCCTGCTTCCCTAAATTTGTTGCCATGGTCGAAGTTGTTTGATGTTGCATGCAGTTCATAAAAGGAAAAGACCACATCCATGTTGGATGCTTCTTCCTCTTTGTTTCTTGTTCATCAGATTATATTCAATCACTCTATGAGGTTATTAACATCATGCTGATCAATTTGGAACCATCTATAACCATTCTCCTTTACACATCGAAACATAGAACGCATCAAAATGTCACATTACCTTCAAATCCAAGAAACATTGTTCCATGTGGGTGAATGATATGATATTTTTCCATCACATAGGTCTCCAGTAATATTCCATTAATTAACAATATACCTAATGCCAAAGAAAATATATTAAAACAAAAACTGGCTCGAAGCCAAAAAAAACTTAAAGCACACCAACTGTAAATTGCATACAGATTTCAATAGGACAGCTAGAACTCAACTAAACTTACAAATGGTAAAAAGCAACAATCAAAGTTACAAATAGAAATCAGAGTACAAAAGCTCTCTATTATAATCAACATGAAAGCATTTTAAACCATATGGAATGCATAAGGTAAGACAAAAAGATTTGAAAAAAAGTCTAGTTCTTTTAATTAGATAAAAACTTCATTATATTAAAACAAAAAAGTATATTAGAACATAAAGAAACTGTTTGGATCAAGTCGATAATGGTTACCTCTTGGATCAGTTATCTTCTTACTCCCAAATTCCTCTTATAGAGACTACTGCCGCAAGTTCTAATCATCTCTTAACCTGCACAATACTGTAACTGATATTAGTTACTATGCATTTTACCAAAACAGTAGCAGAAGTTTTAAAGAAGATAAATAAACTATTTTGCAAGCTACGATTTATGATATATAAGTGAAATGAGGTGCATGTACGTATGACATAAATTGGTGGTTCATGATAGTCTTCTCTGCTATTGTTATTGTCAAATGCTTTTCAACATAATGTTTTCTTTCACCTCCAGCCATAATCTGATATCTATAATATTAAGTTGATATTTGAAGTAAATTACATTATTTACATCAAACAAATTTGAGAGCAAGCATCAGACCTCAGCTTAGTCACTGTGGAAAAACAACAACAACAGTCTCCCATTCTCTTACTCATCTCTGCTTCAGACTAAAAAGACTACCATATATCCCCTTGCTAGTTGCTACAACACAGAAGTAAAAATTATTCTATTAGATTATGCAGGCACTGTGGAAAAAAATAATAATAATAACAGGAATAAGTGAATATGCAGAACATTCATCAAATCGTTTTCAAACCCAAACCTCATAACTAAATAAGAACTCAATTTCTACCAAAATCTCAAACTTAAGCAGTTCAGGGACATTCCCTCCAATATCCCTATGCGCGGCTTGCATCCTGGAGAACTGACGTGCGCTCCTCAAGACAACTACGTAGCAGTGCACGACAACATGTTCAGGAACGGGTTCTCCGTACTGCTACCCCAGTATGTGTAGTACATGCTTAGCATGCTGCATCAGTGGCGGCAACTCCTGGGGCTCAGATGCTTGTATTGTTTGTCAAACATGGGGTGGCCCACGATCAACAAGTTCCGCGCGCTTTACAGATTGTCATATTCAAAGAAGATAGGGAGCTCCGAGTGTGTAGGCTTTATCATGCAGGACTACGAGTCAGTTGTCACTGACCTCCCTTCTTCGATGAACAAGGAGTGGAGAGCGAAGATAGTCCTGGTGGGAGGCCTGTGGCAACTAAAAATGAGACGGCATACGGTTCCCAAATATTTTCGCGCCATTGGGGATCATGGCTACTCGCTGACACCGGTCTAGCGGGAGCATATTGCATGGATTTATGCAGCGTGACCCCACGAGGAGGATCGTAGCTCGTATCACTTGACGCGGTGGGCCGTTCTTGCACACTGCGAGATGGGTAGACTACCCGGTGGGTTTATCTTTGCTTCTGTTTTACATTTGAGTCCTTGTTATGCTCTGTTGAATCAATACTGTGTTTTTGGTTTGCAGGAAAAATCCCTAGGCACGTTCCTCGTCCTAACCACGCACTTGACATGGAGAAGGATCAAGACCTCCTATCAAAGCTACTGGTCACAGATGACTTGGCCTCTAGCACCGAGGTGCATTTGGATACGCACTCGGTTCGCGTCCTAAACAAACAAAAGGTGCTTGAAGTTCTTGATGAAGTCTATGGGACAATGACAACTCCGTCGGTACCTCATCCCGCAACCTCCCGAGCCGCATTGAATTTGAGCGAGAAGAAAAAGCGCCTCCACCATTCGAAGAAAGGTCAGGGCGCTCCTGACTCCCAAGTGACATACACCGGGAAAGATGTATCCGGGGACTCCGCCCCAAAACCGAAGAGACATAAGGCAGCTCCGGGGGGCTCGGGCTCGACTCCCTCGTTGTCCACACTCACCCCTTCCATTCCTACAATTTTGAAGACCCTGATCTGGCAGGTCCTCGACGAGTACGGTTGTGTAGACGAGAAGTTCGTGCGTGCCATGATTCGCGATTTGAAGGGGATCGATCTCGACCGGGTGAGATTCACTGAAGGCTCTCCTGTTGAGTCCCACCAGATCGCTCGGGAGCATCTGATGAAGGTTAGTGTACGGGACGCTTTTCCTTTGCTTGGATTGCTCTTTGGTGATTTAATAGTTTAACTCTTTTTTGTAGTCTCTCTTCGCGGTGTACTCTAATGACGCCAGCGAGGACACTCCCGAACTGAAAGAGCAGGTGGTCAAGCTTAACGGTCATGTGAGCTACCACTAGATCGATCGAGAAGGGGTCTCTGGAGAAGGAGAAGAATGCGTTGGCCGAGAAGCTGGCGATGCTTCAGCTGCATATTTGGGAAGCTAATTGGGTCCTGGAGCTTGAAGCTGAATTGGAGTCCCTGCGATTGGCGCTTGAAAAGTCTCGCCCGCTTGAGGGTAAGCTTCGCGGGAGGGAATCCGAGATCGCGGAGCTAGAGTGTCTTGCTCTCGTGCGTTGTGACTAAGTCGTGGCTGTGTATAAGGAGTCCCAGGAGCTCAAGGATCTTCTGCAGTCTGCCCGGGATGTGGAGATCACAGAGAAGTTTACAGAGTGGAGCGAGCATGGGTACCTCGACAAACCCCGAATGCTCGCTGACCTGCTCGCTACAAAGGCGAAGGCCAAAGCTCAGGACTCCCATGCTATCTACACTGAGGGTCCTCCTGAGGCCAATCCCAACACTTTGTTCAACAGTGAGGATGAAGAGGATCTAGGCGACTCAGTCGAGAAGGACCAGGCTTAGGGCTTTTGATCTGACTGCAACCGGATTGTAATTTCTTGATTTTTGTATGGCCTCGAGCCCTCTCTTGGGGATATAAACTTTTACCCGGAGGTCCGGTTGTAATATTTATAATTTATTTACTGGCTCATGTTGATTCCCCCTTGTTTTGTTTTGTTTTGTTTTTATTGCCTCTATTTATTTGCCCCTTTGAACCTGGTGGATTAGACCGACAGTTTTACTCGAGAGTGTTACGAATTTAACTTCTTCAATTCTGTATTAGTTGTTGTCAAAACAAATGAAGGCATCCTCCCGGGTTGACCTAGTCAAACCCAGTGAGCATAATTTACAATTCCCAACTTCGATTAAACAGGGTAAAACCTAAGGCGCTCCGTGTTCCACGGGTGCCCGGTGACTATGCTATCCCTGTCCCTTAGGAAGAACGTTGTTGGGCCGACTTTCTCAACTATCTCGTAAGGTCCCTCCCATGTTGGATCAAGGGCCATCGGTTGGGTCATCACCCGCTTCATCACCCAATCTCCTAGGCCTAACGATCGGGGCCTGACCTTGCTGTCGTAATGCCGGGCGACTTGCTGCTTGTGTAGGCCCGCCATCTCCATTTTCTTCTCGATGAGATCCATGTTTAGCTGGAGTCCCTATGCATTGGTTTTTTCATCGTATAAAAGACGTTTCTCCCGTTGACTCCGTTGCGGTAGTTCGGATGCCCCGTAAAGCTTTCGGGAGCATTTGTGCCCACAACCCTTTGGCATCATCCAATTTCTTCTTTAGCAGTTTCTTGACGATCTTGTTGACAGCCTCCACCTGCCCATTGGTCTTTGGATGAGCTACCGATACGAACACCATTCTGGTTCCTATGTCCTTGGCAAACTCGATGAGTTTCGGGTTATTGAATTGGCTATCATTATTGGTTATGATAGTCTCCAGGACATCGAACCTGCAGTAGATGTTCTTCATGAGGAAACTCATCATACTGTCGGTGGTTATTTGACTTAGCGGTTCTGCTTCAACCCACTTAGTGTAGCAATCTACCGCCACGATGACATATTTGTACTGTCCGGGAGCAGTGGGAAATTTCCCGATCAAATCTAATCCCCACTACACGAAGGGTCACAGAGACATTAAGATCTAGAGTGCAATAGATGAAGAATAGACCTTGTTAGCGTGTTGGTTGCATTTGTGGCATCTCGTTAATATCTGGTCTACCATTTTCCCCATATTGGGCCAAAAGTACCCCTTTCTTAGCGCCTTGAAGGACATAGATCTTGATCTAGAGTGATTACCGCAGACACCTTCATGGATGTCCTGGAGGATTATCTCACCTTTTTGTACCAATACACACTTTATGTTAGGGAAACAATAACCCCTGCGGTACAGTTTATCGTCAACCAGAGTGTATCTGACACACCTTGATTGCAACTTCCTTGCTTGCCACCTATTCTCCAGGCGGACCCCTCCTTTGATGAACTCGATTATGAGATCCATCTAGGTTGTTTCCTTGGGACCGATGGTGATGGCGAATATCTCCGAGATCGTCTTGTTAATGCTGGGGCGGTCTAGGATTTCGACTTTGACATTCTTGCGCCCCTTTTGGCGGGTACCGGTGGCAAGTATGGCTAAAGCATCGACATGACTATTCTCCTTCCTAGGGATCTAAGTAATCGTTGCTGACTCAAACATGCACAAGAGAGCCTTTGTCAGTGCCCGGTAGGAGTTTAGGTGAGGTTCTTTAACCTCAAAGGTCCCGCTAGCCTGATTTACCACTAGTTATGAGTCGCTGAACACCTGCACCCTCTTCACTCCTATCTCTTGTGCCAGTTGTAGCCCCTCGATCAACGCTTCGTACTTAGCCGCATTATTGGACGCGGAGAAATTGAATTCCAGAGCATACTTGTACTTGAATCTATCCGGGCATACCAATATTATTCCCGCCCCGCTCTTCTCCTTGGTCACGGAGCCATCTACGTACAACTTCCAACTTGGCTCGACATCCCGAGAAGTCACCATATCCTCTCCCTCAACCTCCGAGAGTACCTTGTCGCTCTTTATGGGTGTCAACTACGAGATAAAATCTGCGGCCGCTTGCCCTTTGACGGCCCCTCTTGGCATGTAGTGTATATCGAATTCACCTAGGTCTATTGCCCACTTGGCTAGTCTCCAGCTCGTTTCTGGCTTCTGCAGAACTTGCCTGAGAGGGCAATTCGTGAACAACGTGATGGAATGCACTTGGAAGTAATGCCGCAGCTTCTGAGCAGTCACGATGAGTGCTAGAGCCAACTTTTCAAGATCCGGGTACTTGCTCTCTACCAGCGTGTAGCCCTTGCCGACATAATACACCGGGAGCTCGATGACATCATCTTTCCTGATCAAAACCGAGCTCACTGCTGTATTGGATGCTGCCAGGTAGAGATATAACATTTCTCCGAGAATTGGTTTTGACAACATCGACACGGATGCCAAATATTCCTTGATATTCCTAAAAGCCTCGTCTTGCTCGGGCCCCCAATTGATTAGCTTGCAGTGCAGACTCTTTAGAAATTTCAAGAACGGCGCACACTTGTTCGTGAGCCTGGAGACAAACCTAGTGAGGGCCTCTACCTTGCCTGTCAGGGACTGCACGTCACTCCTGTCTTTTGGGACTTCCATATTCATTATGGCTTGGACCTTCTCCGGGTTCGCTTCGATCCCCTGCCGGCTTATAACGTGGCCCAGGAACTTCCCTTTGACAACCCCAAATAAGCACTTGTCCGGGTTTAGCTTCATACCGTACGCGAGTATAATATCAAAAATCTCTTACAGGTCGCTCACGTGCTTGACCGTGGTCAGACTCTTTACCAACATGTTATCCACGTACACTTCCATGGTCTTTCCTAGTTTTCTAGCAAACATTTTGTTCATCAGGCGTTGGTAGGTTGCTCCTACGTTCTTCAGTCCGAACGACACCCTCTTGTAATAGTACACTCCCTTGTCGGTGGTGAAGGTAGTATGCTCCTCGTCCGCCAGATCCATCATTATTTGATTGTAACCCGTGTAAGCATCCATGAAACTTAGAATTTCGAACATGGAGGTGGAATCAATGAGTTAATCTATTCGAGGTAATGAGAAGCTATCTTTTGGGCACGCCCTGTTAAGACTGGTGTAGTTCACGCACATCATCCACTGCCCTACCGCCTTCTTAGGGACCATGACCACGTTGGCCAACTATTGTGGGTACTTCGCTTCCTTGATAACTGGATGTCCAACAACCTCTATACATCTCCCTTGATAATGTCGTACTTGGCTAAATCGAATTATCTACGTTTCTACCGTACCAGGGGCATGCCTTTCCGGACTCCCAATCTGTGCGTGACTATGTCTCCTGAGATACCGGGCACATCTTCATATGACCAGGAAAACGCCTTGTTGTTAGCCTTTAGGAAGCGCATGAGCTCCTCTCGTACCGTGGGTGGCAAGCCTGACTTGATCTTTGCGGTCCTCGATGTGAAATCGTCCGAGATGCAAATCAGCTTCGTTTCTTCAACGGATCTTGTGCTCTCGGCCTCAGTTCCCTCAGTTACGGTATTGACCCTGGGGTCTTCGTAGGCATCCGTCGTGAGCGTCTTCATGCTCCCGGAGGCTAATTATTCTGCCCTTCTCCTACCATTATCCCGGTCAATGGTGTAACATCCTTTCGCGGCCAGCTGATCGCCCTAGATGGTAACTATACCTGCCGGGGATGACAGCTTCATCATCAGCATGTGACCAGCAATGAATGTCTGGTCTCCCCAGTATCCCGTTATATGACGAATCACAATCGACGATTATAAAGTATACCCTCGTTCTTAATGTGTTCCCCTCTACACCCTCTAGGATCACAGGAATGTTATCAGAGCCCAGAGGTTGTACCACGTCCCCGGAGAAGCTTATCAGTGGCTCATTATCCTGCATGAGCTTAGTGCTTCCTTTCTTCAAAGCCAGTCATGCACTTCTAAACAACACATTCACGGATGCCCCGATGTCAATTAGGATTTTCTTGCAAAGATAATGATCTAACTGCACGGTGATCAGGAATAGGTCCTCGTGAGGCTGCCTGGTCCCTTGCTCTTCTCCTTCCTCGAATGTCACTGATTTCCAGCTCACGTCGACTGTCACGCCCCGACCCTTAATTTTTACCTTAATTACTAGCACGGTGGTAATAAGAATTTTATCGTCTTCGTCAGTAAGTATTTAATTTAATTGGTCCCCAGAGTGGTGTTAGGGGACGATTATTTGGAAGGATATATTCGAAAGAAGAAAAAGTGACGACGGTAAAAATGGTAAATTTTACTAGTAAAATGTAATTTTTATTGGGGTATTATTTTTTCGGGATGTTGAATTTTGGAGTGGGTATTTAGTTTTGGGTTGGCCCGGTTTTGGGCCAAGCCTAGTCCGTTTTTTCTTTCTTTCTTTCTTCTCTCTCTTCCGCGCGTCGCCCCGCTCTCTCTCCCTCTCCCCGACCCGTTTTTCTGCTGAAACTTTCTGGCTTCCGTTCGCCACCGTCCGGCCGCCCTATACCGCCGCACCGGTCCCAATCGATTGGCCTCCTTCCCAGCTTCCATTCTAGACCGGTGGCAGCCTCCCTAGCACCGCCGTGAAGGAGAAATCAACCCCGAAAGTTCCTACTGCCCAAAGGCTTCCTTCGCCGGAGTTCCCTCCTCCGGCCGCCATAGCCGGCCAGCCTAGGCTCAAAAGAAAGCCCTCCTTCCGTGCAACAATCCCTCCAAATGGCTCCCTCCATCTCGAGCTAAGGAGAAATCGATGAGGGAAATTTCTAGGGCTTTCTGTGTGTTTTCGTTCGATTGGCCCAGTTAGGATTAAAATTGTGATTTGTGGTAGTTAGGAAAGTTGTAGAGGAGGTTGAGAGGAATGTGCTGTTAAATTTTGATGGGCATTGGAGGTCGCCGGAGCTGGCCGCCGCCCCGGCGGAGCCGACTCCGGGAAAAATGTTTTTTTGTAGGGAATTTTATGAGGAGTGTATTGGAATAATTAAATTAAAATTTTTGGAGGAGTTTTAGATAGGTTTGGGAATTTTATGAGTTTTATAATTTTTGGAGGAGTTTTAGATAGGTTTGGAAATTTTTGAAGTTTGGTATTTTTAGCGGATTAATTAAGTTAAAATCCGGCCACGTGATTATTTAAGGTTAGAAAGGTGAAAGGTGTTAGAGGATGTCGGTTAAGATTTTTGTGGAGGTTTATTTGGGCAATAGGTTTTAGTTGAGCGCGCGGAGCTCCTTTTTGATTTCACATGTTTTTCCTTAAGCTTCGGTGTGCTAATTAAGGATTTAATCATGTTTTTGGAACATGACACGAGGAGGCTCGAGCTGACGAGGCCTCCGACCGACATCAGGCTTAGGCATGTTCTATAAGTGGACCTTTGTTTTAAATAATATGCTTTAAATGCTTTTTGTTGAATAATTTTTCTGTTGTTGGAAATTTCCCGAAATTAAGAATTTCGGTGATTATACTCATATATAGAGAATTATGAGAATAATATGTATATGATTAAATGCTAGCTAGCTATACGTGATCCTCTTTCATACTGAGGTACAATTCCAGTATGGGGCGACATGAGCGTTAGACGCCAGCGTCGTAGCCTTGTACGACTTTCTATTCTTTGAATTCATTCATAGAATTCGTAGGAGGAATTAGCACGTATATATACCACTCGAACGATTCCCCCATACTGAGGCACAATTCCAGTATGAGGTGACGTGAGCGTTAGACGCCAGCGTCGTAGTTTTGTACGTTTATCTATTTTTCAAGCTTATTCATAGATATCGTACAAGAGATAGTCGAGTGTGAATACATACTGATATATATGATATTATAGCCTGAGAGGCATTCTTTCTTAAAGTTTGGGAGTCTAACGAGGCTAGACACCAGTTCAGAATTTCTGAGTAAAGCATTTTCTTGAAAGTATTTGTGGGGAAATATTTATTTGTTGTTAGACTTATTTTTGTCCACTCACGCTGATATTTTTGAATATTTTCCCCTGGGCTCTTCGTTTTTAAAATGCCCAGTCTGCAGCGTTCGCGTAAGGTCTAGAAGGCGACATCGAGGCATAGTGACCCATCTATCCGCTACATTTCGCCAGTAGGTTACCTGTTTAATCTACTAGGAGATTGTTAGCTTCCGTTGTATTTTTAAATTTTAGTAGCTCTGAATACTGTTGAGATTTTTGTTTAATGTATTCTAGCTACTTTTGGGTTATAGAGAAGATTATTAATTTAGTTTGGTTAATTAAGTGGTTCGATTCTGTTCTTCTGAGTTAGGGTTGTCCATATTCAAGGGAGGTTTGCTGAGGTGGTCCCCGCAAGACTCACCTCGGGTTTCAGGCTGAAATTCGGGGCGGGTCCTGACATCGACGTTCTGATTGTTACATCTTCTAAAGGCGAATATCTCTCGCCCTTCCTTAATCTCGGGACACTGTTTCTTAGCTTTGTTACTCTTCTAGTCTATCCGTGCCCCCCCCCCCCACGGATTGTGTTGATATTCTCGTAAACGAAAACTCCTGCAGCCTGCCACTGACCTGACACATACTGCTGGAGCTTTCCTGCTTTTAGCTGGCTCTCGATCGCTTTTTTTTAGCTTTACACAATTGTTTATCGCATGCGTGGCTTCCCCGTGGTATACGCAATACTTCCCAGTATCTTCCCAGGTTAATCGGAACAGAGGAAACTTCCTGGTTGGGGGTCCCGGGATTGCACCCTTGTTCTCGTTCCACATGACCCCAAGAGTTGCTGTCAGTGCAGTGAAGTTTTCCCTAGTTACGGGAACTGTTGTTTTAAACCCCCATCCTGATAACTCCCTTTGCCTTTCCCTTGTGGGCCTCCCATTTGCTTGGCTTGCTTCTTGCCTCCTTCCTTAAACCTCTTGTTAGGAGTGAATGCTTGTCCCTCTTGATCCCCTTTTCATGTTCTTACTTCTTGGATCGTTTGTTCTTGCAATTCAAACCTCCTATCTTCCTTTCTTTTGCCTGTGTACTGATCCTCGTACGTGTCATGGTCCGCCTGAGCATGTCTAATTGCCATCTCCATTAGCTCATCATAACCCCGAGGGTTTTCGATTCTCATCGCGTACAAGATCTTCTCGGGCAACAGGGCTTGAACAAAAGCTTCTTCCTCCATCTTCTTGTCAAAGCTCCTGATCTTGGCCATGGTCACCTACCAATGATTCACGAAGGCTTTTAGCCCCCCACCGTGCTCTTGCTTTACCTAGAACAGCTGGGCAATATTATGCCTGTCCGTACATAGTATGAAACAGTTCACAAATATGTCCGCCAGTTTGCTAAAGCAATCTATCGAGCCGGCCAAGCGCTCATAGAACCAGCTCAACGTCTTACCATACAGCGTCTCTCGGAACATATTGCAACATGCGGTGTCCGAGTAACCCTTCGCATTGGTATGAGATTTGAAACTATCGAGGAAGAGATGCAGGTCCCCTTCGCCCCCGTAGTTCAATTTAAGAGGTTTTGCTGCATGAGAACGCAAGGTATGCGTGATGGTCCTTGTGAACGGTCTCCCTGTCAAGACCCGCCCCGAATTTCACCCCGAAACCCTAGATGAGTCCTGCGGGGACCACCTCCAAGGAAAATTTACCGAAGACTCGGCAAACCTCCCTCGAAAATGGACTACCCTAACTTATAAGAATTTAAGAACCACCTTTTTACTCCAAAATAAAACTTCCGCTACAACCCAAAAGTAGCCAGAATATAAAATTACACAGAAGAATTCCAACAGTATTCAGAGCTACTAAAAATAAAATAAAATACAACGGAAACTAACAAACTCTAAGTAGATTAAACAGGTAACCTACTGGTGAAATGTAGCGGATAGATGAGTGACTATGCCTCGACGTCTCCTGCTAGACCTCACGCGAACTCTGCAGACTAGGCATTTTTAAAAAAACAAAGAGCCTAGGGGAAAACATTTAACACGTCAGAGTGAGTGGACAAAACGATTCCGACAACAAATAAATATTTCTCCAAAAAAATGCTTTCATCAGCGGCAAAAACAAGAGCTCCACTGGAAAGATTCTGAACTGGGGTCCAGCCTGGCTAGACTCCCAAACTTTAAGAAATTGTCTCTCAGGCCAGGATATTATATATATAGTATGTATGCACACTCGCCTAACCTTTTGTACGATATCTATGAACAACTTGAATAAAGTAGATATCATACAAAGCTACTATGCTTGCGTCTAACGCTCACATCACCCTACACTGGAATTGTACCTCAAGCTGGGGGAAAGCGGCCGAGTGGTAATATATACGTGATTACTCCTTGTACGAAATCTTTGAATAATTAAATACGAAATTAGAAGGTCACACAGGGCTACGACACTCGCGTCTAACGCTCACGTCACCCATACCGGAATTGTACCTCGGTATGGGGGAAATCACGTATAGCTAGCTAGCATTTAATCATATACATACTATTCTCATATAAGAGTATAATCACCGAAATTCTCAATTTCGGGAAATATCCAACAACAGAAAATCATTCAAAACGATAAAGCATTTCGAACACAATAATTTAAAACAAAGGTCCACTCATAGGTTAGGCCTAAGCCTGATGTCGGTAGGAGGTCTCTTCCGCTCGAGCCTCCTCACGTCCTGTTCCAAATAAATAAAACCTTAAATAAAACACCGACGCTTAACGCAAAACATGCATAAATAAATATGCTTCGCGCTCAACCAAGCCTAACACTCCAAAATCTTAAATCCACTGCTAACCTCAAAACTCTACAAATTTTACAGACATCCTCAAAAACACCTTCCACCAAAAATAAAATCCAATGGCCGGATTCTAAATTAATAATCCGTCAAAAATACCAAACTTCCACAATTCTCAAACCTATCCAAAACTCCTCTAAAAATTCTAAAACTTATTCCATTAAACTCCTTACATTTTTCTCCACCAAAAACATTTTCTCGGCGGCGGCCGGCAGCCGGCGACCAACACCGGCGACCTCCGATGGTCACCAAAATTTGGCAGCATCTTTCTCTCAACCTCCTCTACAACATTCCTAACTACCACAAACTCCAATTATAAGCCTAACCAAGTCAATCGAACACAAACACACAATAAATCCCTAAAATTTCACAAACCGATTTCTCCTTACCTAGCTCGAGATTGAGCAAGCCCTTTGGAGGGATTAAAGCACAGGAGGAGGGCTTTCTTTTGAGATATGGCTCGCTGGCTATGGCGGCTGGAGGAAGGAGTTCCGGCAAAAAGAAACTTCGGGCAGCTGAAGCTTTCGGGCTTGGCCGCTCCTTCACGGCGGCGTTCCGCGCACGGGCACCGGTCTAGGAAGAGAGAGGGAGAGACGAGGGTTCGAACTGGACCAGTCTGGCGGCGAACGGAGGCCGGACGGCGGCAGGCTGGCGACAGGAAGATCCGGCAGCGGAGGGAGAGGGAGAATCGGTGAAGGAGAGAGAGAGGGAAAAAAAACTGATATGGGCCTTTAGCCCACTCCGGTCCACAACTCCTCTAAAAACCCAAACCAAAATTTAACACCCCAAAAATAATACCCCAATAAAATTACGTTTTACTAGCAAAAATTACCAATTTTTTTACCGTCGTCAAAATTTCTTCCTTAGAATAATCCCACAAAATAATCGTCCCCTACACCTCTCTGGGGATCAATTATATTTTACGCTTAATGACGAACACGGTAAAATTCTTATTACCACTATGCCAGTAATAAAGGTAAAAATTATCGGTCGGGGCGTGACACTCCCTCTCTCTTCGAATCCCATGCCGGGCGGGTTGTGTGCCGCTCGTCTTTCTGCTTCGACCACCCTCGTGGTTAAGTTCACCACACTATCCTATATGGCTATCAGTGTCGCCTTTACTCCCGTTTTCTCTAGCTCCCTTTCTTCGACGGGGTTAGGATCGGCGGTGAGCCCTCTCTCTCCATGCTTTCTGGGAACATATTGGCCCCGACGTGGACTGATCTGTGGGTTACCGTTGGTGGTGTCATCGGTGATCTTCTTCCTTTTCCCTGTGTCTCTCGGAGGGTGGCGACTGCCCACTCAATTGCCTCGTCACTCTCTAATCTTCACGCCAACGCGCCCATTATTATTGTGTTATCCCTTTCCAACTTTGTCTCTCGAGTTGCGTCTTCTAGACGATCACGCGTCCTTTCTCTCTCCATGCGTGCCACGCCTGCCCTCAACCTTTCGACCATATCCTCCATTTCTTCCTGCGTGAGGTCGTGCATCGTTCCGTCCGGAGTCCTTTCTTGGTCATTCCCTACGAGCGTGCATTCCAAACTCTTGCCCTATCCTCCCTTCTGAGCAATGGTCCCTGGTGTCCTATCCCCACCGAGGCCGCTTTGGTCTCCTGTCATCACCTTGCTCCTGTCTTTTACTTCATTTGACTCTGCCATTAAGACTCTGGCTTTTCGTAAGTTTTCCCACAGACGGCGCCAATTGTTTCTGCGAGATCTCATAGACCTTGTAGAAACTCCTTCACGTGATCTGTCCTTGGATGTGTTGACTCCTTATCTGTAAAAGGAGACCAATCGGGACTTTTTGGTCTTTCTCTCTCTGATGACTAAGTCAGATATGCGGTAGGTGTAATATCAAATGCTAGGAGATGTATCTTACCATTTTGGTTGACTTCAACAGTGTATTTATAGCCCGCGTTGACTTCTGCTTTGCTTGTTATTCGACGTGGGACAAATATATTGTTGAGTTTTGCTTATTTGATCTCTTGTGGAGAGTCTCCCTCTCGGCCCAGTCTGCTGTAGCCTTCAAGATGAGGCCTGTTTGTGTTGGGCTTCATAGCATTGCGGGCCAGATGAGGTATTTATCGACTACCAATTACAACAACACTAATGCAATCTCTTCAAAATCGAAACCCGAATCAGTTCAAAACCAACAGAAACAGAGAAGGAATAGGAAATCAAAGCCAAACGCACAACAAAAACGATAACCTAAACCTCAAGATAGGCAGCACGCGCCTTGCTGCGGGTTTAGACATGGCTACTATTATCGCGGTACCATGGCTGGAAAAGAAGACACACCGATCAGAATGGCCAAATGGCTCTAGGAAAAAGTTTGGATTCTGCTGTGAGATTGTTCATAGGTAAAAAGGTTGTCAGATTGATCTTGATCGGATATTGAAGTTCATGGTAGGGGTTTCATTCTCTCGGAAGCTTCAAGAGAGAACTAAGCAGTGGAAGCTTCAAGAGAGAACTAAGCAGTGGAAGCTTCAAGAGAGAACTAAGCGATGGAAGCTTTAAGAGAGAGACGTCTGAGTTACCACCAAAGGAGAGACAAAGAGATCTTGGGCGACATGAGTCTAGAGAGATGTGCGGCAAAGAAAGCGAGAAGAGTCTAGAGAGAGAGATAAAATCTGGGAATGTAGATAATTTAAGGGTAAAACCGTCTTTTTACTGCCATTAGTAAACAATGATTACCCCTGACAAAAAATAGATATATGTTAAATACGTTTTTCTTTCATTATACACCATCACTGGATCTTCTGTAGATGTGATTCATGAATTAGCTTTGTTTGGCTTTACTATAAATATTACATCTTGGTTTTCTTGAATGGAACTCCATTTGTTTTTTGCTTTGCTAGCCTAGCAATGGTAAAACTAACTAAACTGTAGTAAAAAACAACTAAATTTGACAACATTATTTTCACCGTACCACATTCAAAATTAACTCAATGTTACAACTTTGATTAGCACAATTAAAATTTACACCAGAGCTGCTTTATCTCAAGACAGCATTAACCTTTTAACTTGGCTCCAATTACCACTACGGTAACAATTTTAAAAATCACCAAGCTCAGAATTCAGAAGCCTTCCAACTAATATATCCCACGTCAGTCACGCCTCCCACCTACAGAATTTATCGTAACCAAAACAATGCCAAAACGACGCCGTTTGGTCTCAAAGCGGGAATTTGAAATTCTATTTTCCTAAATTTCCAAATTAAAAGAAAAAAAAAATGAAAGAGACGAAAAAACCGTATTTTTCCGTGTCGGATCGGAAATGAGAGCCTCGCACAAACTATAAAACCCCAAAATCCGAAAATTAAAATTCTCACCGAAAATTAAAAATCAAAACCAAAAAATCTGAAGCCCTCACTCTTTCTCTTTCCCTCTCTTTCTGAAGAAAGTGAAAACCTCTCTCTCTCTCTCCTCTGGTTTTCTCTCTCTTTAGACTCGTCAATGGCGAGGGTCAAGCACACAGCTACCAGGAGAGGCCGGACTAAATCCGCTCGAACGCCACCAGGTCTTCCACTCTTTCTCTCTCCGCTTCAATCTGTATCTGTTTTTGTTCAGGATTTTGATTTCTTTGCTCAGTCACTGAAAACCCTAATAATTTTGAATCTGCAGAAGGAAGCTCGCCGGCGACGTCACCGGTACTCTCTCTCTCCCTCTAGAACTTCAAATTTGTCGTTAGTAATTTCTGATTTTGATCTTGCATTTTTGTGTCTGTACTTGAAATTGGGGGAAATATGTGAGGGAGGTTGAAGAAAGTTGACCGCTAGTCAAATTTTGAGAAATGTAGTGTTGATTTTGGTAAATTTCGTTTCGTATTGAAAATTAGAACCAGGAGGTGACCTAATTTGTAGCTTGGAGTATGAGAGTCTGAGGTCAAACTCTGATAGTTGACCTGATAGTAGTTACTCCTTATTTAGTTTATGCTTTTGTGAATAGTATAGACCAGCAGTACTGATTGATTATCTGAAATGAGGAAATGCAGTGGGTTGAATTTGACATTCCTAATTTCTTTGGATTTTTTTAACTGAAGGCAGCGTCTAGAGGGCCGGGAAGGCCGAGGAAAAATCCGATAAGTAAGTGAGGTTTCGCTGCTTATTTTGTATATATTTTCTGCTGCTGGCAGTGGTGGTGGTGGATGGTAATGGGGCTAAGTTGATTTTGAATCATTGGTGTGTTTACAACTATAGGTCCAGGATCACAAACACTGAGGACACCCAGGAGTAATGCCGCAACAGGTGAATAGATTTTCATTGTTTACTCATATGTTCCTCACTTGCTGTAATTTGTTTCAAGCTGATATTAGCGGTGGTAATTGTGGCATGTGAAATAATATGATTTCGGATGATTATTTTTGCTATATGTATAGGTCCACCCACACAGACACAGAGGAAAAAGAGACGTAACAGGCCAGGTACTGCAGCTCTTAGAGAGATTCGTTACTTTCATAAATCAGTGAAGCTAGTTATCCCATCCGCACCCTTCATCAGATGTGTAAGTTCACTAACTCACTTATTGATGCATATTAGCACTTGCACCCACACATGGAAGATTTTGTGCACAGATGCGTGAGCCACATCACAGATGTAAAAGTAATCTTGGGTAGTGTTAGCGATAGGAATTAAATGCTGCATTAGCTTTTTATTTGGGGAATTTTCCTTTCACACAATCAAAATGCTTAACTGTTTCACCACTATTGTAACCAATTCTGTTGGCATTCTATGTTCTTTTGGTTTTCAATTTAGTCTACATACCAGTGGACCTTTATGTTTTTGCAAACTACTATAGAGTGTTTTGTATATGATTCTATCATTTGTTAGACTAAACTATGTATGCTAGTAAGTATAATAACACAGTGCTAACAACTTACCACAAACTAGGTTTGTTTATGAGGCTAGAATTTGGTTAGACTCTTAGCTATCAAGTTCTCTGTAGTAATTATACTAGGGAGGTTCACTCAATACCAACAATTTGTTATTTATTGTAGGTAAGAGAAGTCACCGGTACCTTGTCTAATGATGTTACACGTTGGACTGCCGAAGCTCTACAGTGTATTCATGAGGTGAATAACTACTTTTCTTCTATGTAATGGCAAGTGACCCTGGTTGAATGTCCACTTGCATGTAACAGATACCCTTGCCATGCTACTTTTCTTCCCCTCTACTCTTCCACTCCCTTTTCAGATGTCTACTTTCTGCTTTCAGTAAATCTTCCCCTCTACTCTTAAGTGTGTGGTTGAATAATGATATGCCATATCTGTAAGTAATGTCTATAAAATATATCAAAAGCTTTCCGAGCTGCAGAATTTTTATTTTTTGGGTTATTTTATGCTTTTATCACACTATAAAGCTGCTGTGCCAACCCATGATTCTACAGTTTCTTGTTACAGCCTCTCAGCTAGATAAGTAAGCCGATCTTTGGTTTGGTTTCAGGAACATGCCTTTCACTATCTGATTGAATTTCCTATAAATCTTAATTGCATTCTTTCCATTTTCACTTCCAATCTACACAAACAACTCACTCTATAACCATTTAAAACTTCAAATAGAAGAAGTTGTAAAGCAAGAGAGAAATAGAAATGAGCAAATGGTGGAGTTACTGTGACATAAAGCTCGAGCCTTTTCCAGGATATTACAACTTTACAAGTGCATTTTATTTTTTCTGTTAGGAAGGACTTAAGCCCTTATGATCAGAAACTGACAATTTTCTGGAACAAGAGAAGCCACACATTGCTGTTGATTCTCAGCTGCCTTTTTTTTGGAACAAGTTCTGAGTTTCTGTGAAATAAGGCTCGGGCCTTTTTCACCATACTATTACAAGATCATTTTTCTGTCAGAAAGGCCTCAAGTAGAAATTTACAAATCACTGCAATAACAAAAGCCTGAAAGGGTTGATTTGAGTACTTAGCTATTAAGCTAATGGTAGTTTAGGAACTTGCAATTAACTTTAGAACATTCGATTACTTGCTATTAAATATTAATCATGTCTATTAGTATTTCTTATCTATTTATTTTGTCTTGTAGGCAGCAGAGGATTATCTTGTTCATTTATTTGAAGATTCAATGCTCTGTGCGATTCATGCAAAGCGTGTAACTCTTAGTAAGTGAGACTGGAATTCAATATCGGCTTACTAAAATTTCAGTGCTATATGTTGCATTTGAGTTGTGGCCAATGCTTTTAGCAATATATAACCTGAACTGTGACGTCTGTTCTCTCAAAGGTCTAAGATCTGTGCTTACTTTCAATTGACCTGCAATTTTCTTTGTTGAGCAAAGACGTTTAATCTGTTAGAAGATGAGGGATACAAAACTGTTTTACCTGAAATATATCACAACGTTCTCCATTCAGCATGCTGTTACCAGTTTTTAACTTTGAAGTTACAGTTAGTTGACCATGGTATTGTAATATATGGTAACAAACATGTTTCATTGTTTTTGTTTATTCAGTGAGGAAGGATTTTGAGCTGGCGCGTCGTCTTGGAGGGATAGGGAGGCGGTGGTGAGAGTGTCATAACCAACGCTGTAATCACAAATCACCACCCTTAGAATCAAATGACTTGTTCTGACAGTAGCAGTATGTTGTACTTAATGGTAGGACTATATATTGTAACGAATGGGTGGAATGCTAATCTGGATCTCGATATCAGATTTTAACACTAGCATGTTATTTATTCTTTCAGTGTGATTCAGAATAAGTTCTTCATTTATATGAATCCCAACTGACATTGCAATAGGATGCTCGAAGATTTAGTTCTCTATGCAAGTCTCTGGATCTATCATTTATGTTGCATTTCTGGGTAGGAGGAAAACAGTCTTTACTTTTGGGCCAGGTTTTGATACCTGTTAGTGCTGTAGTGCAGAAGCTATCTGTTTTCCTTTTCCATTTTATCTCATTGTCTATTCTTGTGGCATTCCGCATTCTCATTCTTGTTTCTGTTTTCATTGTTGCTTCTTCCTTCTCTTCTTCTCCTTCCGGACATGTCTTCACCTGAGAAGAAATAACATTACTGGAAAGATTTATATATCCTTTCAATCACTCTCATCACCTGAGAAGAAATAACATTACTGGAAAAAAGCTCTTAGGTGACGGAATACGATTATGTCTCCTAAGTTACCACCTAGGCGACGGAACACTATTCCGTCATATAGGTGGTAACTTAGGAGATAAAAAATGTACTTAGGCGACAAAATCATTTTTATAAAAAAAAAAAAAAAATTCATTTAGGCGACATTAACGTATTCCGTCGTCTAAGATTGATTTAGATGACGGAAAAATTTACTTAAGCGACAAAATTATTATTTTTTATAAAAAATAAAATTTATTCACTTAGGCAACAGAAATGTATTCCGTTGTCTATGATTGATTTAGACGACAGAAAATTTTACTTAGACGACGAAATTATTATTTAAAAAAAATTATTAATATCTTAAGCAACGAAAATATAACTTTTTGTCGTCAAAGTACCGAAATTTTTAGCGGCGCCTTTTCCGCCAAAAATTTCAGAAAAATTTAAACCAAATTTTTCAAAGTTTCCTTATATATTCTCTCTCCATCCTCTCCTCTGCCCAGTTCTTTCCCTCTGCCTCTTCTTCTTCTTCCCTCTACCTCAACTTCTTTCCTCTGCCTCTCCTTCTTCTTTGCTTCCTGCCTTTCCTTGGAGCCTTCTCTGCCAGCAGCGGACTCCAGAGTCCGCACGCCTTCTCTGATAGCTAACTCTGCGCGTCTTTTGTGCCAGCGGACTCTGTGCCCTTCTCTGCCAGCGGAGTCCGCGCGCCTTTTGTGCCAGCGGACTCCGCCCCTTCTCTTATAGCGGAGTCTGCGTACGTGCCTTCTATGCCAGCGGACTCCGCGCCCTTCTCTACCAGTAGACTCCCCGCGCCTACTCGCTAGCAGACTCTACTCCCATGTTAATTTTTTTTAATTTTTTTTCCAGTTTAGCGACGGAATCCAATAATTCCTTCACCTAGGGGAAAAATATTTTTTTTTTGTCATTAAACAATATTTGTCGCCTAAGTAATTTTGACTTGACGGAAATCAATTTTTCGTCGCCCAGACACCTACCTCATGCCACTTAAGCGACGGATCTTAGGCGACGAAAATTATGTCGCCTAAGTACTTAGGAGACGAATTTTGTTACTTAGGAGACGGAATAGTTCCGTCGCCTAAGAGCTTTTATCCAATAGTGTAAGTGAATGATCAGAGATGAGGCATATCAATCTTCTAGAACTTACGTACTGGTTGATATAACGAACGAATAAATGCGTACTCCTCAATCATCCTATAGGTAGTGTTGCTGGTGTATATACCACAAGCATAAGCAACGACCTCGTAAACTGTTTTCCGGCCACGAAGGGCCCCGCCCCCGACATATTTCAGGTAGACCGACATACGAGCTACCTCGCCATGGTGAAAGATCATCGGTACCACATCCGGAAGGTTCTCCTCCAAGCTCCACAAGAATGCACCATGAGAAGATATATGTGTAGTTAATCCCATATCAGAAATATAATTTGTGATGGAACCTTTCTTAACTATAAAAGAAAGGTTTCCCATGTGTAGAAATGATGGATGCTCTTGTAACACCAAACGCCTATTGACCATGATAGTAGAATCTTAAGTGGACGTAGTCATGTCCTCTGATAACATGGTGAACCACTTTAGGTCTTTGTCTCTTATTCATGATTGTCTATAGTTCGGCATTCCACCGTGATTCTATATAGCCTATGGGATTATAGAGAAACAAGTAGCTAGATAGATATTCAGTTGAATGAAGGTTGAACGAAGTTGTGCAGTGCTTTGTATGCATGCATATATAGACCAGTATACTGAACACGAAAATTCACCCTCTATGAAATACAGACACATCTGCTATATATGATAGTTTTCCAATCTCGTTCAGAACCCACCTTGAAATTTTGTCTCGAGTTAACTCTGAAATTACCAAAAATCTAAAAATTTCTTAAAACATTCTGCCCTATACTTGTTGAAAATGGCCTAAGAAACTAGTTAAAACTCTTCGATATCAGCTGGTAATATCCAGAAAGAACTTATCCGGCACCGTGTGCTTCACCATGTCTCTGAATCTCTGCAGATGAGGTTAGCTAGGTGATCAATGTTTAACAGTGAATTAAGTCTGTTTTCTCACCTACTCTTAGTTACTATATGTCTCAGTTTAAAACTTCACATACGTTGTGAAATAGGGTAACTGAAAACGAGATTTGGGTATTGAAGCTGAAGCAATGATCGAGATCGATGCTATATGCTAGCTAGAGACAAACCTTTATTAGGTGAGCATATATAGTCTTCCTTTGGTCTAGCTAGCTAGTTGAAGAAGAATAGTTGGCTGCTGGCTTCTACGTATAAACTATATATGTCTGTAGGTACAGATTGTCGATATATTTATATATATATATATATATATATATATATATATGAATATGAAGAGTGCAGAGTTATCATCCTCTCAATTCACTATAAATGTATAATGCTGATGTTTCTTGATATATATACATGAACTATAGTTGTTCGAGTTGTTATGCTAATCCTTTTTGATCGATCGTTGTCCCTAGCTGCCTAAATATTTATGTCTTTTGTTTGGCCGTCAGCAGAGGAATTTGACTTTTCTACTTGGATTTATATTACTTGGATTTGCTTGAATGACTTTTAACCATTGAATTGAGTATAATCTATCTTTATGTCATATTTACTTCATTTAGTGGTTATAAGACATTCAAGCAAATCCAAACAACTTAAATCCAAACAGAGAATCCGGATCTTCGGCATAACTAATTTGCCTAAGATCGTACCATTCGTATGCATGGTTGTCAGCCAGCTTGGATGATTGAGAGGGATCGGGAGAGAGTGTGTTTAGCTCTATTTATTGTACGTTATCTTGTCTTGCTCATCAAATTAACTTTGTACCAATATATCGTTCAATCATTGTGTATTTTAGTATATAATGACGAGATATCTCATCTCATTGATTAAGATATGTGATAAATTATAAGACGTTGAAAATCAAAAGAATACTTAATTAAATGATGTGTATGTTTAATCGGTACTTACTGAGTTATTGCCCGGACTTATTAATTATGTATGCACAATACTATATCTCAAAACTTCATGTCAAGTATATATAGTACCAATTAAACATAGGCATCACCTAATTGTGTACGTCTAACCTTTCGATATTCGGCGTACTATAATTTATGAAGTATCTTAGGTCTCCCAAATATACGTACTCGGCATGAGATGAAACTAATGCATGGGATCACAATGTTTGAACGATTGGTACAAAATTTTATTGAGCCGGACAATATGTGTGTGTGTGTATAACATACAAATTAATGTGCTACATAGTAGCTAGAAATACTCTCACTAGCTACGAATCCTCAATCATCCAAGCTGATTCAAAACCATAAGACTTGGGAAAATTAGCTAATTAAAGACGGATAACAGTTAGGGCCGGCAGGGACAACGATCGATCAAAAAGGACAAGCAGACCAACCTCTATACAGAACAGCTATTTCCTAAGAAACATCAACGCTATACATTTATATTTCTGCACACATCTATGACAGTTTCCAAAGGACCACAAGATATATGGAGACAATAATCTGCTTCAACTATTTGATATGCAAAGTAGTACACCTCATGATCGATCGAGTGATTCGAGTTCGCAGGAAGATTATCAAATTAGTTATATACGCTGCTATAGTTCTAAATTGTTTAGCTATTATGGGAGAAAAAAGATATATCCTAGTTCCTTCATCAATGATTACTTTTGAGAATCTCGATCAGACGTTCACAGAGGTTCAGGGTTCGTATCTTTACGTACGTAGGAAATGCGAGGAAAATTACAGAAAAGGGCCAATGAGTCATTAGCTTATTAGCTTTTTCTCATGATGATCACAGTAGTAGTCATTACAACTATTTTCCAGCGGAACAGTCTTGACAGAATTGGTTAAACTAAACTATCATGTTGCTCATCATGCACAAGTGATTGGTGCTCTATCTGATTTTGATTCCTCTGGTATGAAATGACGAAAATGGACAAAATTAGGACCTGCGCGCAACAGCTAGGGTGTTAAAGCTAGCTGTTTGGAACCAGTTAAGAACCATTAGTGCTATCTAACACACTGCAAAAACTCTTAGGCGAGAACTATTTTTGGTGGGAAGAACAGTTAGATTTCGCTTCGAATTTCACTACTATCAGTACTATGGGTGCAACTAGCTAGCTTGTGGACCTGTGTATCATTATCTTCTAGAGTTGTCAAGATCTTTGCCTGGTTTACGTACTGGCAAGTGGTTGTGTATGATCCAACTCATCCAAGCGTACGTACTAGCTTGGACAGTGATCTAATCTTGATAATCCATTTCAGTTTGCCCTCCCTTCTTTGATTTTGCAGCAGCTAGTCCTGATCCTGCATAGTTTTAGTTTGTCTTTGGAAACTTTCATTTCTTTGAGGGGTTTTGTCTTCATGTCTCGCTCTCCTGAGCTAGCTATTATATTTTTCATCTACCAAATTTTTCTTGCCAGATAAAAAAGAAGTGTACGTGCTAATAGAACAACTACTAATGATGAAAACCAACCAACCAATTCATCACCCTCTCTGCGATGAGCCTAGGTAATTTATTCAAACCATATTGTTTCTTTGGTTGTGGTCCTTGATACAGTTTCTCATAGGAGCATAAATGTGAAATATCAGACCTTTAACATAACAGACCGAAAGGCACGGGAATTTTTAAATATACCCATATGTACGTAATACCCACATTAACTGATATGACAACAATTTTGTTGTCAATGAGTTAAATTGGGTTATAATGACTTAGGTAATTTTAGTTCTATTTTAGTGATAATTGAGTTTATGAACAAATTGTTGTGGATATGGTAATTTGGTTTAACTATATGTAAATGTATAAAAAAAAATGTGGTAAATTCATTGTCAATTAATTGTAAACGTTGTTCAACAAAATGATAATTTTGTCCAGTTAGTTGTAAATGAGGGTATGAGATACATCTAGGTACTATAGACGACCCTTGAAAGCATGTGTACGTGTTGAAAGTTATTACTTTCATATGAAAGCAACAATTGATGCTATTATTGGTAGAACAATTGCTATTTATGGTTCAGATAGAAAACATATGTTTGTACCTCTTTCTAGTCCTTCGATCTGCAAATCCTTTCAGCAACGAAGAGATAGAGGTCCTTCTAACTGCCATACGGGTCCTGAAATTCTTTAATAGCTACTTTAAAAAATAATAATAATCTTGCAAAAAAGTACAACCATATTTTTTTTCGCTCAAAAGGAAAGATAAGAGAGGAATTATACCTCGTTACCGCCTAAGAAAAAAAAAGTTACAATAAGAGGAGGACGAAGCTAAAACCTCCAAATGTAACTAAAACACACAATAGAAAGAAACTAACTAACGAAAACAAAACTGAGGAAGACCCAAACGGTCACTAGTGCAAGCCGATACAATAAAAAGATGAGTCACTTCCCACCAAACTAAATATGTTAGAGTGATACCATGATTTGCTAATAAGTCAGCAACTACGTTGCCTTCTGAAAAGTTATGTGAGGATCATAAATGCATCTGAGAAATGCCGCTCACAATATTAACCATATTGATTAAATCACATTGTTCAAAGTTTTTCAAGTTGCAACACTAAACCTCTCAGCCAATACCTAGGAATGCCAATAGCTTCTAGTAAATAAAAGCATACCAACTAATGATTATAACTTGTTAATCGGGGAAGACCAAGCTTTAACTCATAAACAGTTCATGGACTATAACCCTTCTACGCATCTTTGATCAATGTTGGTTGCTAGATTATGTTCCTGTATAAGAAAGTTCTAATGTGCAGTTTATTTGATTCCTAAGCTAGGCACAATAATGTATTCATTGGAACTCTTATCAATGTTCTTTCTATAGAAATTGAACTTGTTTCGGCGTGATCTCTGAGGAGGCGTGGATCACACAGATGCAGAACGCCATCTTCAAGCTCTCATAACCTGTCAATCATGAATGAAGAGCGTCATAGGGAAGACCGGGTGTTCCGGCCTTCGACCCTCTGATGCCTAAGTCAGCCATATGTGAGTAGAAATAAGGTGAGAATAAGGTAAAGATGGAGAGACCCCAAATGAGGGGTGGAGAGTGGTATTTATAGGGATATGGTGGATGCACCCTAAAAATACCACGTTGCCCTTATTAGAGAGTGTATTACCATTATGCCCTCAAGGGATATTGTATGTTTCTTGAGCTTAGCTAAGGCTCAAGCCCATTTTATGTGGCGACACGCGTCTTCTTTGGCGAGTATGACCGATGTTCTACTATGTACTAACAAGTCCTCAAGTCCGCGGTCAATAGACTCTTTTGGGTGGAGACTTTATCTGATAGAATATCAAGAGTATGAGTCTTACTAGTGGCGACTTAACCAGTCCCCAGTCCCCAAAGTCCCCATGCAAGGGAGGGGATGGACCGGCTCCCTCCGAGTGGGGTATGCCGTGTGTCGCTATATATGATTGAGACACTGGGTTGTTGCTCCCATGTAGTGTTTAGAGATTGCAGGGCGATCGGGGGTCGAAGTTGAGGTACCACTGGCGAGCGTCTCGCGAGGGCCATGGGTACCGGCATGTTTGTATGGCTTGGCGTTTTAGTAGCCTTTGATATGTACCAGCTATATGCTCGAGCTAGCTGAGTTATTCCAGCATACGTTCGAGGGGGAGATTGTGGTGACATATTTTGTGGTTGCCTCTAGGTGAGTGCTAGAGTGCCTACGTACCAGTTTATGAGATCAAACCAAACGTAGTTCACCATTTCGGCATGGAGGCAAGTGTGCCGTCAAGGTGTGGCGAGGAGTACCGCTGAGGCATGACGATGGGTGCCGCTAGGGAATAATGATGTTGCCGATAGGACTTGTGTAGAGCTATCAAAAGGCACGCTAGGGAGCGTAGCCAAGATGCCAATGGGGCAAGGTGGGTGGTGCCAAAGTGTACCGAGAGCACGTCATGAGGCATGGTAAATGCCGGCCTATAAGGATGTTGCCCAAGTCCCCCAGTGCCGGGAGAGATTATGGTGGCGGGACACCGAAACGAGGACTGAGTTGGCATGGGGGATTTCATATGGCGTGTTCGAGAGGTAAGGATAATATCATGTGTCAGAAAGTGTCTTAAACACGTTGGTGACTTGGGTGTCACGCGTCGGAGAATGTTTATTGACTTGTTCCGGGTGGCTGATAGATGATAGATGTCGTGTGCCGAGAGTGTTGCTCGTCACAAGGTGTCAAAACCTCACCTTATGATGGGCACGTGGCGTAACGGTTCACGCTAATAGGCGTAACGGTTCACGTTGGTGGCGTAACGGTTTGCACTGATGGCACAACGAGGTGTCGGAACCTCTGTGACTCTGTATTTGGAGTATCGTGGTGTCGAAACCTCACACTTGGAGAAGCAATTTTGGAGAGCAATCACAGAGAGTCTCTATGTCTGGTCCCTAAGTCCCCACGCGAGGGTCGCGAGGTGACGGGGGAAAGTACCGAGTTAAGGTCGTAACTATATACGAATGGTCCGCCCTGGTGGCGTAACAATCCGCGCTAGTGGGCGGAATGGTTCACACTGGTGGCCTAACGGGTCGCGCTAGGGGCGTAAACAGTTCGCGCTAGCAGGCGTAACGGGCCGCGCCTGTGGCGTGTCCGTTCGCGCTAGTGGCGTAACAGTTCGCGCTAGTGACATAACGAGGTGTCGGAACCTCACACTTAAAGAAGCGATTCTAGATAGCAATCATTGAGAGTCGCTGCGTGGAGTGAGTGACAGGTGCGACTTTTGAGAACATGTTGCGACTATACTAGAGGACTTTGAAACATCATGGTGGTACTATATAGATCATATGGAGTTGTCATGAGATGTTATCATGGTTGAAGTGGTTCCCTGAAAGATCATGATGAGGTACCATTCCTCAAGGTGAGGTTTGTTGTATACGCTTGTGGCGTGTGTAGTTGGAGATTGCATGTTTGAATGCTGGCTGTTTACACATGTTGTGTGTGTAGACTGAGATTGCACCTTTGGGTGCTGGCTGTTTACACATGTTATATGTAGCCTGAGATTGCACCGTTGCATGCTGGCTGTTTACACATGGTGTGTTTGTAGCCATCTATGGCGTAGTCGAGAGGTCGACATGACTGTGTGCCGAGAACAAAATCATAGATAGATATATATCATTATATGGCTTGCAATCATGTGAAGCAAGTGTCATATGGTTTGCATATGGTTTACAAGTATGTGTGTTTAGCCTGTACATGAGAATATATGTAACATGTGATAGAGAGTGTTTGCTAACTCTATGTCATGAGAATATATTATGATGCATGAAGCATGTTATTTGTATGATAATAACTCAATTGAATAATGTGAAGTAAGACTTATCTAGAGCCGTGTAGAGCTGCTATAGACATTGTAGAAAAATTGGAGTTGTTGATATAAGTCTTGATGTCGACAAAAGAGCATGTTATAAGAATCCCAATGGAGTAGTCATGGTGGCCAAGAAGATAATATTGGAGTGCATCATTGAAGATAATATTGCTTGACCAAGGAGTAATGTATGTGTACCGATGTAGGGAAGAGAAGTCATGATGACAAATATGATAGTTTGTAGCTTGTGTCTGTCATATTTGACAAGCAGGTAGGTAGACGAGGCATGGCCATTGATAGGGGCATGACTCATGAGAGTTTATTGTTATGTTGCCTACTGATAAATCATAAAGAAGTATGTATAATTGTAGGCGAATGTAGGCGAAGTGTTGTTGGCGAGATTGACCAAGTATTTTGGCTCTTTGGTAGTGAGTGCGCTGCTGCCATTGCTGGGAGAACATTAATTTAGAGAATAGAGGCCATGATAGTCCATTATAAGTGGCTGGAGTTGCTGCTAAGATGTGAGATTGTAACCAATTGCCTGAGAATTGGGCGATTTATTGAGGTGAACTGTGGGTGCTAAAAGTAATTGGTTGGGTGCAGAGGCCAACTCTGTGTCAGCGTGGTCTCAGGATCCTGGAATGGGTGGGGCTGTACTGACGGTCCCGTGAGGGAGGAAGAGAGGTATGGCATCGGGAGAGGCACTGAGACCCGGGTGGGGGTCCCCGGGAGAGGTGTGTCAAGCAGGTCACTTGTGCTGGCATGTTCCGAGAGAAAGGTAAGCAAGGGAGGGGTGGGAAGGGCCTCGGGAGCTTGGGGGCCATGGAGGAAGGGCGCCGGGGGCTCGGGATGGAGCCAATTGTTTCCTGTTCTGGGATCACGAGTCGGGACGAGATCACGTGGTCTCGGAGAGAAGTATTCAGCCAAAGCCCAGAGGCATAGATGTGTCAATGCATGTAGCACAGAATATATGTGGCTGCTTGTGAGCTCTGTATTCAACACTTGGTTGATTGTGGAGGACGTGTAACTTAGTCTCAGGAAGGGGAGGCGCCTGGAGAAGGCTGCTGGGTGCCGAGACCACAATTCTTTCTTTGTTTGAGTTGTTGTGGCGGGAACCAGAAAGAGGAGGTGCCGGGAGAGAGGTTGCTGAGACCGCATGTGCCGGGAGAGAGGAGTCCCGGCAGGTCGGGATGGAGAGCTATGTGTGAGGGTCTGCCAGGGGAACTACCAGTGAAGTCCCCACGCGAGGGTTTAGACTAAGGGAGACCGCGAGGGGCTGGCGAGACAAGCGGAGTCCGCGGAGACTGGTGAGTCGAGCCGAGTCCACGAGGGGCTGGCGAGACAAGCGGAGTCCGCGAGGGGGCTGGCGAGACCAGTGGAGACTGCGAGGACTCTGGTGAGACAAGAGGAGTCCGCGAGGGGTTGGCGAGACAAGCGGAGTCCGCAACCAGTGGAGACTGGCGTGACCAGGGGAGTCCGCGGGGACTAGCGAGACATAAAGAGTCCGTGGAGAATGGCAAGACAAGTGGAGTCCGCAGAAACTCTGGCGAGAACAGTGGAGTCCGCGACCATTGGAGTCCGCGAAGACTAGAGGAGTCCGCGAGTGGTTAGCGAGACAAGCGGAGTCCGCGAGTGGCTGGCGAGACCAGCGGAGTCCGCATGGGGGCTCGGGAGATAGGCACAGAGAAATGGGTGGGCGTCCCCTGGAGAGGAGTATCAAGCGGGTGCCAAAGGCGAAGGCATGTCCCGGGAGGTCGGTGCCCGGGGGGTGCCAAGATTGGGGTCGCGAGACCGAGAGCATATCCCTGCCTCGGTTGAGGGAAGCTGGGTGTCCATATTAGTTTTTTGGGAGCTGCTCACCGGCGCGTGGGCCTTGGCTGGAGGTCGGGGAGGCCACGCCGGATTCATTGGAAGACAGCGAGTATGATGGCTGGGAATTTGAGCTACCATGCGGTGGCACGCACAAGCGAAGGAGAGAGAAAAAGTCAGATCTACTTTCTCTCTCCTCGGGATTTCTCTAAAACCAAGCCAGAATGACTTGTTTTGATAATCATCTGTGAGTAGTGAAAATTAAGATGTAAAGAAGGCGAGCTCCTTGTACCCGGGCGGGAAAAAGCTCGAGAAAAGGAGGAGGTTGGCGACCGGAAAAAGAAAATTTCCAGAGGGAAATCTGGGCAGATTATGGATATGCTCATGGTGAGCTATGTGAGGGTTTCCACTTGAGGACCCTCCTTCTAGCGCCATTGTTTCGGCGTGATCTCTAAAGCGACAAACTCGTCATTTTCCGTTGAGTAAGTTCATTTCAAATATTTAGTGGTGAGGCGAGGCGAGTTATGCGAGGCGAGATAGGAGGCTGGCCAGGCGAGTGATGCGAGGCGAGGAGGAGGCTGGCCAGGTGAGTTAGGCAATCCTACGTGACGGAAAGTGGACCCTCCGTCACCTAAGTATTTCTAAGGCGACAAAAGTTTCATGTTCCGTTGAGTAAGTAGTTTTTAAAAAATTTACACATTTTTTATATGTACATCTGAGTAATTTTTTGCAATTTATAAAACTAAACCCAAGTTAATTTAAAAATACATATCCGAACTTAATTATGCCAAATTCATGTTTACAAGTAGATTAATATTATAGACCGATCATATCCGAAATAATAATATTGAACAAGTACATTAATCATACTCATGATAATCTGAGTCGTCTGAATCATCATCCTCCTCAGTTTGGTCAGAATATTGATCCTCCTCTATGTCCGAGTCATCTATGAACCCATCGTCATCATGAGTGGGGTTGCGTTGTCGCAAGTTCATTTCAAATGGTGTAACTGCCATGTAACCTATGATCACCGGAATGTGTTGGTTGTTGACACGAATATCCGAAGTATCAGGGACTACATGTGGAGATTCCTCTTGATATGGTTCATTCGGTTGATCAGTTGTTGGTTCACTAGGCCCACTCTCATCATCCCCTTCCAGTGTAGCTGCACTCCAAATATTCTTATGTGACATCACCTGCACCACTTTCCAACCCTCACCCATAGCCGGATCATCAAGATAAAACATTTGTTTCGCCATGGTGGCAAGAATAAACGGCTCATTCTCATACCCTATACTGTTTGAGTCCACTGATAATAAGCCACAATCTAGAACTGTACTCATTCATCTTGTTGGGTCAGTATTGAACCATTTGCACTTGACAACATGACTGGCATACCCTTGCTGTAGATTAGTTCGATCACACTGACAAGAATCCCGTAGTAGTTGAAAACCAGGCCCTCAATCATGTCTCCATTGTTTTAGGTGACATGGCATTCATCTCGTTCTGACGTCACAAACTTAACATCGTTCACAAAACATCCAGCACGAACTCTGTGGTTTTGGGGTCTTCCAGCCAACAAGTGCAAATCTGGGTCGTAAGAATCAGGAAAATGTTGTAGAATGTGCATCATCTGTAACAATTTTAAGAGCAACGTTGTTACATAATTATGTAACATCAAAAAGCGACATATATTAAATTTATGTAACATCATATATAGAGATCGATAGAAAGGTACCCAAATAGGGAAGTAATCAGGAAAATCTCTCTTATGTATAACTTCGTTACCATCCTGCTTTTCCAAATGGGACTGAAAGTACCGCTCGACTTCATCGCAATGTTGAAGGACAGACTAATGAGCCTCTTTGATCTCAAGATTACTTAATCTTTCAGGATTACTTAATCTTTCAGAATTACTTAATCTGTCACATGGTTGAACATCGTTGGAAACAACTGATAAATTGAATTGTTGGCTACTACCCGCTCCAGATGATTCCCCCACTCTGTCTTCATCAATGAGATATGCGCTGCAGTAAGTTACACACTCAACCTGAATGTATGCCACTGTGATCGACCCTTCAAGGAAACGTTTGTTTTTGTTCTTCTTCTTGAAATCTCCTAGTTGTCTGCAAAACATATATTTATACTCTCTTACAATAAATATTTATTCTCTTACAAAAAAAATTATCTTAATTTGAAATGATGATTAATTAGAATAAATATGAGTGCATACCTCTCATTTGGATAGCACCAGGTATACTGTACCGGACCAATAAACAACACTTGTTCGGGAATGTGGATTATGAGGTGAATCATGATGTCAAAGAAAGTTAGGGGAAAGATCCTCTCCAGCTTGCACATTATGTACACAATGTCTTCTTGCAATGAACAAATATCAGACTTGTTAAGCTCTTTAGCGCATATCCTTTGAAAGAACTTTGACAAAACCAACGTGTCAGCCACATCACTCTGCAAATATGGTCTAATGACTGCGGGAAGAAGACGTTGCAGTGAAACATGACAGTCATGAGTCTTCAACCCAGTAATCTTATTTTTCCCCGTCTTAACACATCGAGCGATATTTCTTGCATACCTATGAGGATACTTAACGTTATGAAGCCATTAAAACACTTCTGCCTTCTTCTAAGGATGGACTGTGTAGCCTCTTTGAGGCATTATGGATTTTTTGTTCTTTTGTTCTTTTGTTCTCTATTAGCCATAGCTTAAAGCGTATACCCATTTTCTTAAGATCAACATGGGCTTTGGGGGTGTCATTGTTCTTATCTTTGAGATTCAGAATTGTTCCAAGAACGTTGTCACAAACATTCTTCTTTATGTGCATGACGTCCAAGTTGTGTCTAATTTTCAAAGTCGACCAGTAAGACAATTTAAAGAATACATTTTTGTGCGTCCAATACTTAAACTCATCAGGAGTGGGAGGATTCAAGTCGGTTACATTTTTACTGGTGCCCAAATATCCAAACCAGTGCTGGTTAAGCCTCTCCAAAATCCACTCACCAGACTTCTCTAGGAGTTTCGGATTATGCTCCTCAGTCCCATCAAATACCTCATCATCCCACCGCCACTCATGATCCTCGTCAAGCCACATACGAGATTCCAAGAAACACATTTTGTCAGCATGGCGACTTGAATTGATGTTCTTTAAGCATACAGGGCAAGCCTTATACCCCTTAGTTTGTTGGCCAGACAACATCCCGTAAGTTGGATAATCACTGATGGTCCAAATAACAGCTGTTTTCATCATGAATGAAGTTTGACCATGCCTGTCAAAAGTAGGGAGTCTATTTTCCCATAACTCATGCAGCTCGTCAATTAATGGTCTCATGTACACATCCAAGCATTTTCCTGGAGAATACAGCCTTGGAACCATAAGCGTAAGAAAATTGTACTCCTTCCTCATACACATGTTGAGAGGTAGATTATACGGAAATATTATCACAAGCCAAATGCTGTAAGACAAATTCATGTTCCCAGTAGGATTGAATCGGTCTTTTGCAAGTCCGAGTCTGACATTTCGACAGTCTCCAGCAAATTCGAAAAAACGGTCAAAGTGCTTCCAAACCTCCCCGTCTGCAGGATGTGTGAGATTATCCAGATCTATCCTCTCATCTCCTTGGTGCCTTGCCTGGTGCCCATCTCATATGTTTGGCCGTATGTGAAGACATATACAGACGCTGCAGACGAGGAACCAACGAGAAGTAACACAGAACCTTCTTAGGAATGGGCCGGTTCTTCTGTTTAGATGAAGTGAAAGCTGCTTGATACCTTGGCTTGTAGCAGTGTCGGCACTCATCTTCCGCCTCGTTTTCTTTGTAATACAACATGCAATTATTGATGCAAGCGTCTATCTTGTAGACTTCAAGACCGAGGTTAGCCAACATGGTTTTTACCTCGTCGTAATCAGCTGAACAACTGTTACCTTTGGGAAGCACTTTCTTCATAAGGGCCATATCTTCATTAAAACATACGTTACTCTTTCCCCGCTTGTTTTTTATCGTCATTTGCTCCATGACGGTACCCAACACAGTATGCTCACTATCAGCAGACAATGGGGTTTGTATTTCCTGTACAAGCCTATTGTACTTATCATAATCACTGTTGTAGTCAACGTGAGAGCCATTAGAGGAGGTGTCAGGGACGTTGTTATAAACAACATTTTTCTGATATCCTGAGGCGGCGAACGGGAATACATCGTTTAAGCAGGGTCCCCGTAACTTACATTGGAAGATCCTGCCTACTAATTATGTTGTGCTTGAATTTTTGTAAGTGTAGGCATTTGAACTTGATTTTCGCCATGTCATGTCCATGTGATATAACTAGAACAAATACCGTATAGTGCCAAGTGAGAATACATTTCTTCAATTGTTACTGATTTCCAATTGTGACATTTGTTGCACAGACATATGTGAATAACTTTGTCTGGAAGACTATGTAGACGCATGATCTCAAGAAAATCAAAAATGCCTTGCATATAAAGAGGGGACGTTCTTCCTAATTGCATCCAGCTCTTGTCCATGTTGTACACTATAATAACATGAAACAAAAATATAGTTGTCAACAAATATGGGACAATTCGAAAACCATGTATTATATTAGTCACAGTTGTAACATAATGGTTCTCAAACGAGATTTATAAGGGTAACGTAGAATTAATATATTGATGAATGTGCGCACGTATAAGAATATTATAATTAGTAATTAAATAATTCATCATTTTATTTTCTATCATCATTTAAATACACAAATGATTTCTATGAAAACAAAAATTTTAATTGATAAACATATTATCCACATAATAATTATTAATCATATATACACACAAAAGCTAAAGATATATTTTTGTGTGCATGTGTGTGTGTGCACACACACAAACTTAATATTATACACACATATTATATGTATTATACACACATATATTAATTATACAAACATATTATACGTATTAATTCACACAAATTATACATACAAATTAACATATTAATATATATATATATGAACACGTACACAAAAACATATATACGTATGTACGTACGTACAAACATATATATAAAATGTATATACACTATCAAATATACATATATATATATATGCATGCATCAAGGAATACAGTAATTAGACCGCTGGTAAAGTCGCAGGAAAATATGTCTAAATGAAAAAATAGCTGAATTAAAGTAGTTACATGCATACCAATTAAGAGGGGGGGGGGCGACTGTTCAGGATGTTTCTTCTGCGCCGGGGGGGGGGGGGGGACTGTTCCGGAAAATATGTCTAAATAAAGAAAATAACTGAATTAAAGTAGTTACATGCATACCAATTAGGAGAGGGGGAGTGTGTTTCTTCGGCCCGGGGGGGGGGACTTTTCATTATATTTCTTCTGCCGGGGTGGGGGGACTCTTCATTATGTTTCTTCTGCGCGGGGGGGGGGGGGGGGAGGGGGGGATTAAAGATGTTTATTCTACGCAGGAAGAGTATAATAAATGATGTGTTTAGTCTGTCAGATATAATTCAATATCTTAATCGACGGAACAATCCGTCGGCTCAGGTACCAAATTCGTCTCCCAAGACACACTATACCGACGAACAACTATTCGTCACTGAAGACCTTCTCCACCGAAGGAATATTCCGTCGCCTAAGACAAAAGGCGTCGGCAAAAATATATTTGTTCTGCGGTGTGTCAGGTAATAATTCAATTTCTTAGCCGACGGACTGCTCCGTCGACTAAGAACAAACATTCGCCTCCCAAGAGACATACTACACTGACGGAAACATTCTCGTCGCCTAATAAAGTTTCTACCGACAGAAGGTTGTCGTCGTGTAGGAACATCTTAGTCAACGGACAGTGTCCAAAGCTAATTTCCGTCGCCTAAGAATAACTAAGGCGACGCAAACTTACCGACACAAAGGATTCGTCGGCTATGATTGTCTTAGCCAACGGAAGTTCCCGACAATCTTTTTCTGTTGCCTAGGTAGATGTTATGCGACGATTTCGTTTTCCTATACGACGGGTATAATTCCGTCGACCAAGTAGGACTTAGCTGACGGAAATTTTTGGATTCCGTCGGTTAAGAGCCATTTTCCACTAGTGTGACACGTAAATAAGTATCTCGGGCCAAGTCGGGCTTTCGGGCCGAGACCGAGACCGACCCCAAGCCCGGACCTATCAGAAAGTGTTCGGGTTTGTTTTTGGTGTGGACTGATATTCTCACATTCAGGACCGGCCCGATTTGGTCCTTGTCAGGGTTTAATTCTGAGTCGGGTTTTTCGATCTTTCGGGCCCTAAGAGCTTATGCGTGCACCAATGAACTAAAAGGTTGGTTGGATGAAGGAAGGGATCAAAAATAACATCCATGTGTAAAGAATTGGCCTGGGTTAGAGATGAGGTCCATGTGAGACCCACATAGTTGGGTTAACATCTAAGTTAATCCTCAACCCATTATTGGTCTGGGGTAATTGAGACACGGGATCTATTTTTTTTTTGTCAAAGAGAAACAGTCACTCACCATGTGCAAAAGTTGTCATATGTAAGAACAAACATAATTGTTTATCGTTTAAAAATCATTTTTATACTATGTAAATAGTAATTGGTCTTTAGATTGATCTTATTGTTGTAATGTCGAACCAAAGACTAAAGACTGATGTTGATGAATAATGTATCAACCTGGGTTGAAAATTGGTTTAACCCACATAAAATGGATGCATTTGCTCTAGTGCCCAACCTTATCCAAATGTATGAACCAGTTAGGAAACATAGTCATTTATTTATTTCTTTATTCAATGATAATTAATACACATTTTGTTAGGGCATAGTATACAAGATGGTGTATATACTAAAATTAAGGGTTTACAGCAACGACAGATTCGTAGAAACAGAACGAGCATATATCATAATAATGATTTCCAGTAGTTCTGTGCTTCTGTGATCTTCCATATGTATATATCTTCGTCTTCATCCACCATTCTGCTTAGCCACTCGAGCAAAAGTCAATTCGTAGACTCACACTACTACTACGTGCTGATCTCGAACTTATCTGATTCTACATCAGTGAATAACTTGCATGCTAGCTTGATTTGATTTGCTCCTCAATCCCCATCCACTTAATAACATTTCACATTCATCATATACATATGTCGGTATGTACACAAACAAACACACTCGTTAAGTACATGTCCGGACTTGACATGAGGCTGAGGAGTCAGCCGACTCAAGGCCCAGAGTCATAAGGGGCCCAGAAAAAAATTAACAAGTTTTCATTATATCCAGATCTTACTAGCATAGTAATCAAACTCAACTTTTGCCAAATTAAAAGAAAATATTGACATGATGGGCCCATACAAGTTTAATAAATTATATATAATTATAGTATATCTTAAAATCCATTAAAGTCCATACATAAGAAATTTGTTTTATAAATAGGATTTATAATGTAAAATATGATTATTAAAATATTATCCAAATAGGATAACTAGAATATTTAGATATAAAATTACTAAAACATAGAGAGGTTTGGTAATCTCTACATATATTTGGATATTACATAAATATTTTCAGAAATTACATGTTGTTTGTTGTTTCAATTGTTGTTAGCTAGTTCCCGAAATTTTTTTATAAAGAAAATGCATTTCATAAAAATAAAATGACACGAAATGAGGGCCCAACTTTGAGAGTTCGACTCAGGTCTGAAAATCTCAGGTCCGGGCCTGGTTAAGTATCTCTATTGGTACCCGAGAACCACATAGCTAGAGAACAAACCCGAAAACACTGTCCTACATAATCAATCTCAGCCTCAGCTAGCCTCCAGTGTAGTTAAAAACCCACAAGCATGGTTTTAATTGCCATACCTGTTCTAACAGATCGAGCCAAGCATTGGAAGAACACTATCCTTGCCACCATCAGACACCTAACAAGTGCGCGTAGCAAAGGAATGAAAGGATCGAGCCAAGCATTGGAAGAACACTATCCTTGCCACTATCAGACGTACACCTAACAAGCACGCGTACCTCCTTTGCTACGCGCGCCGAATCTAACTACGACGTACTACAAATCAAGAGGGAGCTTATGCAGTTGCACCCAAACCCTAATAGCAAACAGGGTACGTAACCTTTAGACATGCAGGTCCGATCGACAGGCCATTACACACTGCTATAGGAACCATAGCTCCTTCATGAGTCATGACATGCACTAGGGATCCCATTTTCTTCTCAGTTTGCCCATAAACCCCCAAACCTTAGAAAAGAAAAACCTTCTTGGCTTCTTAATTCCTAACCTTGGATACCAAATGGATCATCATAAATCAACAAAAAACAAAAAACAGTAGCATGAATGGAAAACAATACTTGTAGATATATAATTATGCAGAGAATTAAAATAAGAAAATACTATATATTTTACAGGCCCAAAAACAAAGTAAATGATTTTTGGAAGTAATACATCTTTCACATCCAATAATCAAATTTGTTCATTAAGTATTAATGGACACTTAAAGATAGACTAACCAACAATTAAGCCCCCAATCTTGGTCTCATCTAATGTCCGATTGTGCTTGTCATTTCCATCATTCTCATTTTCTGCTTTCAATTTATTATTTGCTTCTGGAGTTTTCAACTGAAAAAATATGTTGCCGTCGGCTAGCCACCTTAATTTAGCTACCGGGCAAAAGATCTGAGATCTTGAAAATGTGGACAGCAGCCTACTTCAAGCAATTCATTCATGTAAAGCAATACCTGCACAGATCAAGTACTAGTATTAAACTAGGATTTGTAGAAAGCTGCCAAATGTGAATTATAGTGAGCTCTCTTTGAGGCAAACTATAAAGTTATTTCATATTTGAATCCATGTTCTTGTTCTCGCAAAGATCCAGAATAAAATCAAAATAATAAGACATGATCTTAAAAGATAATTTGGCTTTTCTCTCCTTTTAATTTGACCTTTCTAATTGTCCTACCAAACATTCATCCATGCAAGAATCTTATCTAGGGCTCAACCTATAAAAGCTGTTTGAACTAAATCACCAATGGTAAAGCCCCGCATAAACCTTATTAGGATAATTTTTTTCACTTAATCAACGTCCTTAACAAATTTCAACTTTTAATCAGGTAAAATACACTAGCTTTGGATAATTTAAATTACCCTTGTAGTTTTTCTCTTGGACTTATATGACTAGCAATTAGAATCAAATCTCGTTAAGTACAATCGTAATCCACGATTAATGGCTTGAAGTGGATCCAAAGAGAACAAACAAGAAGAAACGAATTCTACTGGTCTTTAACTCCTTAAAATGTTTCGTTTTCATGATCCATACCCTAATTATTTCAAAGACCCACATTTCTGCTTGACCCCATACTCGATGTCGCTAAGTGGTAGCTGGACTGAAAAGGTGATAGATGCAATGGCAGGGTATTATATAAAGTCGAACAACTTTTTTGAACGCGATGTAGCAGGCTGTAGATACTTCAAGGTCTCTCCCATGCATGAGAACTTTTTAGAAAAATATACACAGTAAATAGTAATACTAATTGGTCAAAATTATTAGTAATGGCATGGCATGAGGTTTATAAGAATATGAGATAGTCCACGGCATGCATTCTATATCAAAAATCACAATCATGGTAAAAATCCTCAAGTTCAAATATATATTTGAACCTAATCCACGAGAAGAGTGAAGCTAGCATTTGATTACCATACAAATTAACCACAAGTTCCCATAGTCAAAACCGAACTAAACGTAACAATAAGTATATGTTACGACTCAAATTTGGCTGCTTGCCTGAATCAGGTTACAAGCAAATTAACTTCACCACCTAGGACACCTAACTTAGTTAATTTACTACCTGCAGACCAAGAATTTTATTCACATGAGGACGAAATACTTAAATGAACTAAATTAACCTCACAAGTTCCCGCACTCAAAACTGAACTAAACCTAGGAATAAATACATATTACGACTCAAATTTGGCTGCTCGCCTGAATGAGGTGACGAGCATAGGTACTTCACCATCTAGGACACCCAACACGGTTAATTCACTACCGGTAGACCAAACATTTTGTTTACATGACGGCGAAATGCTTATACAAACTAAAGAGAAGCTGAAAATTAGGGCATAAACATTAAACTTTTAAGAGAACTTGGGTAACATTTGTACAGAAAAATAGAGAGAGAGGGAGAAAAGAAAAATAGTTCTCTGAAGGCAGCAACCGCCACTAGACTTTGATACCTCAAGCCTAGTGCCCTAACAAGATGTGATAAAGCCACATCACGATCATCGACACTCGTAAGTTGAAACACGTGAACCACAACCGCCCCTAAATTATCATATTCATCGAGAATAACACTTTGTCATAGGCATAAAAGATCCAACAATAACCAAATAGTATGTTTCCAATTCTCACGCATCATACGAACCATGAGATAACGCATACCATATGTATATATTGATATATACATATGGTATGATCTATCGAGAAAATATAAATGTATTAAATTTGTCAAAAGAAAAAAACATTCCAAGCTTGTGGTTGTACATTTTTTGAGCTCTTCATATTCAAAGAAGAAGAAAAAATAATGTTGCAACTACAAAGGTAGCCCAACAACTTCCTGCTATTTGGGCATTGGATAACAGATCGACAAATATTCAACATTATGATGCCACTTGCAAAGACATTGAAACAGTAGAATTGTTTTGGACCCAGAAAATATACAATAAAGTTTTGAGAAGTATTTTGATTAAACTTGTTAGTTATGTTCTTAGGGAATTGGATTGTTCAAAGATACTAAAGACTTGTAGCAGTCTTCTTTTACCTGATGGGTATTTATGTGTCTCTGTCAACCTGGCAGGTTCTCCCTCGCTACTCCTCCTTAATCCTAGCCCCCTAAATCTATTAGCTAGCCAAATCTAAAACCAACATCCAATTTAAGTAATACTTAATCATATCCTTAAGTACTACCTGGGGGCATAAACATCCCCCTATTTAATTCCCTTAATTGTGATTTATACTCCCCTATTATTTTGGCACTCATCCTAGGACCTTGGCTTGGGACATTGGGTGTTTGCCACATCATCTAAGACAAGTGGAAAAAATCAACAGTGCCTACTCCAGAGGACCATTTGACCATTTGACCATTTGACCATTTGACCCCTGGAGGGCAGCAAGGTTTCATGGCTTGATGAGGGTATTTGTGTCTTTTGGAGGAGAGCCATGAGTGGCTTCAACAGCCCTTTGACCCTGTAAACAAATTTTTACACATAGACTAAGAGAGACAACTACAAGTCAACATGATGTGTATATTGTTTGTTTGGTAGGACCTGCCATTCCATATTTCTTCCTCTCCATTGCTGCTGCTGCTGCTCTCTCTCTCTGCTTTGCTTTCTTAAGCGGTTCAAAGATGAGCAAGCTCTTTTCTCAATGAGTAGCCATTTAAAACTGAGCCTGTGTTTTCTTTCTCTAGGAAAACCAATCCATCTAGGGAAACTATTTAAAACCCAATCCCTCCCTTCTTAATCTTATCACTCTTGAAAAATTCTACTTGGGTTCCTCACTTCCTCTCCCTCATCTCTATCTAGCTCGTCTCCCTGTGTTCATTCTCGAATTTGACCAATACTACTCCCAAAAGTCCTCGTGGAAAAACAAAAAGCTAGAAGCTATGGACGTCAAACGCCGCAGAAAACAAGCCAAGACTAGCAGCAGTTCCTTCTCTGAAGGCAAGTTTCTTCCTCCTTCCTCATCACTCAAATCAAACTTCTGGGTTCTTCTTCTTTTTGCTTAATCTTTAATGGGTTCTTCTCTGTTTTGGTTTATCTGTAATGGGTTTTTTCCTTCTCGAGTGTTTTCTGGGACAGGTACTAACCTTCCCAAACAAAATTACTGTGTTTGAATCTTTCCTTCATTTCTGCATATAGTAATATGATACCCCATGCTCATCATTCCTGGTCTATATGGTTTCAGTTTTTTGTTTTTATTGATCAATATTACTATTAATATGATGTACCTATGTAAATCTTCTATGTCTCTCACTCTGTTTCTCTGTGTTTGCATGTATTATTATAACAATGGCAGAGGTAAGCAGCGTTGAGTGGGAGTTCATAAACATGTCGGAACAAGAAGAGGATCTCATTTGTAGAATGTACAAGCTCGTCGGAGACAGGTAAAACTTAACAATGTCAAATTAATCCTTTTACATGCAAGTGATTATTACCCCTCTCGGTGAAGAGCGATGTAGGTAAACCACATTTACTTCTTTTAGATAAATTATTACCCCTTATAAGCTATAACTTGGGATAAGAATAAATGTCGGACTCACTCTCTTACATATCGATTTGCTAGGTTCATTAATGTAAACCACATTTACTTTTTTTAGATAAATTATGATCCCCCTATAATAAGGATGTCAGACTCACTCTCTTACATATTGATTTGCTAGGTTCATTAATGTAACACCATTGCTAGAATGTTATACTACTGGTCCGCTAGGGGGCAGCAATGTTTTCCTGTACGTTTAGCACTACTACTCTTTCTAAATTTGTATACGATGATGATGTTTCTTTCAAATATGGTTACTGTTGTTCGAGATAAAACTAGCTAGATTTGCCTTCTCGCTAAAAGACATTCACCACCTAACTATCATCATTATCGAGTACCATCAAATCTTTTGTGCAAAAATGAGATTAATTTGGTGATTATTCTGGGAATGTAAGTTGTAAGTGCGTGCAATATAAGCAGCTTATGAACAACATGTAGAACTTAATAGTGTGATTAATCAATTACATAGTAGAATGGTTTCTAATTGAAATGTGTATAGCTCAGGTGGGCACTTATAGCCGGGAGGCTTCCGGGCCGGAAAGCAGAAGAAATAGAGAGGTTCTGGTTAATGAGACATGGAGAAGTATTTGCAAGTAGAAGAAGAACAGAGCACGAGAAGTACCAGCAAACCCAGCAGCTTTGTAATAATAATAACAAGAACAAGTCTACCAAGAATAGTAGGAGATACAATTCCTGATCCTGTTCAATCATCATCACAGTAGGACTTAGAACTAGCTAAAAGAAATTTAATTTCAAATTCATGTAATTTTTTCTTTCTCTGTTTTTTTTTTTGTTCTTTTTCTTTTTTCACCACCTACCTATGTTTGTTCACAAGGTAAGGTAGTTGTGACTTACCTCTTTGGTTAATCTATTTAGACTTGTTACCTCTCTTATCTCTCTGCCTTTGTCTCTCTCCCTCTCTCTGACACACTAACCCACATGACACAAACACAGGCAAAGACAACATTGGAGAATGATTCAAAGTAAAGATTTGAAGTTAGATACTTGGATCCCCCTATGTACTTGACATTTATGGTCTTGGCCAATATTGCTTGCCTCCTTTGGCCATTTAGAGCAGTTGATTGGTCTCTATCCTCCGTCTCTTCCCAGCTACATATTAATTGGGTCATACACACATAGTCTATCTCATAATCATTCTTGCAGTGAAGTTTAACATCTCCAACCACCCCCTTCCCCACAAACCCAGACATATATGCATCCATGCATTCATTTCAAAATCATGAGGCAACTCCCTCATCACCCTATCGTGTTCAAAATAGTTTACGAGCTAATTGTAAAAGGGTTAAACGTCATTTGATTCGCTAAAAAAAAAAAGTAGTTACTTCCTCTTTTCGATGAGAATTGAAAGAGACCAAGTTTTTTCCGAGATTATAATTTTTTCTGCTGTAAAACTTGACAATAGAACATTGGGTTAAAACGTGAAGTTCCCAATTTAGGGACGAGTGTCTTCTTCCTTCCACCGTTCCACGTTTTGTATCATCGGATCGATCTATTTCTTTCACTGAAAATCATGGATCACCATCCGAAATAACTATTTCTCCAGAATTTTTTCGAATTCAGGGAGACAATTACGTTTCGGAAGTACGATTTGTAACCAAAGCCATAAACACAAGAGGATGAACAAGGGCAAATTTCCCCGAGCAATAATATTGACTGTGGTGCATATGCATGGGGACCTCATTGTCTTCAGGTAATTGGCTTTTCTGGCGTCTATAGCGAGCTATCTATACATGAAAAAGAGGAAATTTTTTAAATTGTGTCCTAGTTAAACTCATTTATCATTTTAACATATCAATTTTGAAAACTTTAATAATGGTACCTCAACACTTAAATTTAATCTAACATTAGTAATTGACACCGTTAAATTAGACTTTATCTATGGGTTAAATTATCTTTTCATGTTTTCCTCTCCAAATCTTTTCTTTCCAGAATAATGTCTCTTTTCTCATCATTATTAGAATTTGTGATGAGTCATGTGTTAACTGTATACAAAAATTAGAGACATCATTATAATGCACCATTAGTCATTAATATCTATCATTAAAAATAGCTTTTGCAACCCACCGGTGAGAGAAAAAATCAATATTGATTAAAATGCATTTTGTATCAAGTACAAAAATTCATGAAACATATATACTTAATAAAACAATCAAAAATAACTAGGTAATATGACTCACATTTATAGTTGATATATTCAGGTCGAAAAACTCTAATCAACTGATAAGGTTTCTGGAGAGAAAACATGAAGAGATAATTTTACCCATAGACAAAATTCAACTTAACGATGTCAATCATGGATGGAACTAAGTTGTGTTGAGTTTAAGTGTTTAGATACAATTATCATAATTTTTAAAATTTAGATGTTAAAATGATGAATAGATTTAACTTGGAGCACCATTCGAAAATTTTCCTCTATAAAAAATACTAGAATGGCAAATACTTGCAATATATGTGAGGATACGTACTGAAGGTGACCCATGAGCAAATAGAGGTCATGCATTCAGGAACTCTCTCCGGGTATAGCTGATAGCGTTGCCTGGACTATCCACCACTAATCCAAAAAGCAAAGCAATATAATGCTAGTGCCTGCACGCACTTTGGTATCTCAAGGAACTGAGACACTGTCCATTCTGACTACTCACCATACACAACACCCTATTTGACAATGAAAACACCATCCCCATCTCCCATGCATGCTCCTACTTTCCTGCTACTCTTATCTGGAAATCCAGTTGAGATTGATAGGGTAATTAAGTTGTGTTTTAGTGTGGGTAAGTTTAAGAGGTTCTTGTTTTGATTAACTCATGATCTGATATGAAGTTCTAAAGCACCATAAAATTGTTTAGTAAACAAGTACATGCATGTCAATAAAACTTGAGCTTAACTTTTAGGAGTGTAAAGTGCAAAGATAGAACACTTGGATCAACTCAACTTTTACAAATTAAGGAGATGTCAATAGTGGTTCAAAGTATTGAAATTTTCAACTCTAAAATTTGAGTACGTACTTAATATTGTAGGAATTGATTTTATTCCATTTGTTTCTAGAATTCTAGGTGCTTTGCTTGCAATAGTAATGGACTAATGGATCGGAATAGTGGGGCAACAAATGAACCATATCTAGTTCCATAGTAATTTTCAACCTTTAACTACAAACCAAAAATGTTAAACTCATGGTGGGCGCTAAGATTAAAATCTCCGCCATATATCTTCTAATATCTCCTTTTTTCGAATGACCGATATATCTATAAGGGTCAATATCTTATCTTCTATCGTATCAACGATATTTTCTTGATATTTCTCTGATACCGTCAAATATCTTCGATATTTCTGATATTTCTGATATATCACCGATATATTAAAAAAATATCTGTAAAAAAAATTGAAATAATATACGGAAGAGAAGTAACTCTCTCGAAGTATATCTCAATGAAGAGTGTGGGTCTTAAGTGATATCTAGGATTGAAATAATTCTCTCAAGGTATATCTCAATGAAGAGTGAGGGTCTTGACTCTTAAGTGATTTTCCGAAGAGAAATTCCCTCGAGGTATATCTAGAATAGAAGTAATTCTCTCAAGATATATCTTAATAAAGAGTGTGAGTCAGAAGTTGGATATCAGAAGTTGGAAAAACTTGTATATTACTACTACAATATGAAGTTGCGTCTACACAATAGATAAGCAAGGGATAATGTGATAAATAAAAACAACTATATCGATTTACTTCATGTTGCAAGTGAACCACCTCATGATGGCATTGATCCACTTCAAGCTTGGATTATGCCTACACACCTCGATGATGATGATGGCAATCCACCTCTTGAAGTGGTTGAAATTGCAACTGCCAATGGAATCAATGTACAAAAGGGTATTATATGAAGAAGTTGTTGGAAACCCATAAGATAATTTAGATAGTGATGATGCATAGGGTGCCACAGCAACTCCGGATAGTTTAGATGATGATGAAGACTGTGGAAGCCGAAAAGGTGGTGGAAATACCGGGTTTGTATATGAACAATCTTCTACAGTTAGTGGATTGAACAATTTTTCATCTGAAGAAAATTATGATCAAGCCTCCCATGATCATGGCTATAGAAGTACTAGGTGTGGAGCGCAAGAGGATACCATGTATGAGAGGAGGACTAGAGGTCCAAATGATGATCAAGATGTCGCTTCAGTTGCGCTAAGTTTTGATTCTATCAGTTTAGGTAGTGGGACTGGATCCTCAAATGAATCCCAAGAAGACAACAATCAATATAGCAATGATGTTTATGGCATAATCAATGCGCGAAAGTCAGTGATCAGTCATCCAGTTGGATTCATCCTTACTATCCACTTATAGGGGAAATAATCGGCTGCTCCAAAGACATATATGATTACCATATTCAACTACTACAATTCGTACTATATGAGTCATATGTCTTGGTCTGATTATTGTATTTTTGTGGACCAACGTGCGTCTTATCAACAACCTAGATTCTCATTCTGAATGTAGATGAAGTTGATGTTTGTAATATTTATATGTAAATGCAATAAATTAAATATTTCTGAAAAAAAAAATTTCCCAATATATCTGATATATTCCTTTTTCAAATAATCAATAGATACACCGATACCGATATTTTAATCATTGCCGTGTGGGCGCACTTTTTGGACGACATGGTGGATGTGTATGTGTTAGTACATAGCCAAAATACTTGGCTGAGCCGAGAATAAGGTGCAATTACCCGGTCACCGAAAGTCATTCCAGACAAGATAGCCCTGGTAAGCCCCTCACGGATATCCAAGGAGTGAAGGGCCGGTAACAAACCGCTTGCCAAAATCATTCTAGCGGTAAAACACCCCCAAAAGGGGAGACACCACAAAGACTAACAAGTAGTCACACATTGGAGACTAAGGCCAAAGTGCCCAATCTTGGCCTATAAAACAGGCACAAGCTACCATAAAAGGTACACACAACTCATTCCCACTCTCACGTACACGCAAGTAGCCCAAAGCTAACTTAAGCATCGGAGAGTCGAAGACTGGGCCACCCCATGCCAGTCCTGACTTCCTGATGCTGTTACTTGTGCAGGTACTAAATGCAGGATCAAAAAATTCTACCTGGCCCCACCTCGCCAGCCCTTCTAGGCTCGGGTCGAAACAGGTAGAAACAGTATGTATTACATGAAGTAATGAAGGGCAAGTTTCTTTCACGGGGTTATGGGGTAGGTATCTTACCAAATAGGAACAAGCATGTAACCTTCATCTTTTGTGCTGTGTGTTTCAGCAAACGAAATTCATTTCCTGTGTTGTCAACATTTCTAGCTCGCATACTCAATGATCTGCAAATGCAAATGAATGTTGAGATTATTGTGAAGTAGACTATGACATGACCAAATGAAGAAAGAGAAATATCCTCATTGTTGAATATTTAAAACTTAGAACTTGGATACGCTAGCGGCTAGTGAATTTGACACTCAATCGTGCTTCACTGTGGTTGGATTTTAATAGGTTAGAGTAAAGAATAATAAGCAGGTTGTTAGAATGAATGAATTAATTTACCTTGTTAAGTTTCACATTATCTAAATCCAACGCAGTTGAACATAATTCAATATAGAATATGTTGACCACCAGACCATCACTCCAGAAACCGAAGATAATGACAGAAATTAAAGATCAGAAATAAATAAAGAGTTTTGGGAGGAGTTTCATTATGACTGCTAACTAGGTTGACCTCAATGTAAATATGATGTGTTTGGTATTTGAAGGATGTGAATACTAGAAGCTTTCTGGGATGAAAGGAAGAGACATGGGCTCCGTTTAGCAAGCTCCTGCAATCGCATTTGAATCGAGGATGCAAATTTCTATTCTGGAAGATATGGCCAGTTTATTTATCCTACATGAGCCATGTCAGTTTTGGGCGGTACATTTTTTATGCTTTGATATGCATGCTATACTTAGAAAATGTCCTTGGATTTTGAATAGATATAGAAAGTGAGTTTGTCACTTCTAGAAACTAAATCATTGAAATTTTTTATGTCCTGGGTGATTAGGGATTCAACTTGGGGTTTCTCAAAAAAAAAAACGAAGGTCAGAAATAAAATGAACTAGCTGAAGCATATAGCAAACCGTTGCTGAATTCAATTTCAAAGGGTGCCATGGTCGAATTGAGAGGGCCCAAATTCTCTTTCGGCACATTGAGCATGGGACTACAATACTGATCCACCACCATGCTTTACAGAAAGGAATTGGGCTTGGAAACGTTACAAAGGACACAATTACGCCTACATTTTTTCTTTCTTTCAAAATGGACAAGTGCGATTATAAAATTCGTGTATGCACAGAAACTATTTACGATTTATAAGAAGATGTTAAGTTAAATAATTGTCCAATATTGCTAGTTACCTAGTTATAGGACTGATATGATCGTTAGAGCTAGATGAATAGTATCAATGAATAGTGTCGAGATTGGGGTCTCAAAATAAGAAATAAGCCCTGATTATAAAACTAGGGTTTTGGAGATGCCCTAAGCTTCTACTTACTCTTTTTCCGAAATACTACTAGCTAGCTTGCGAAATTCTTGAAAATGAAATGTTTAAACATTTGACTAATAAAATAGCAAACCATTCTTTAAGCTAAACATGGCTAGGTCCTCCTGCAAGTTAATGTGCTTCACTTCTGTGTATGAGTCTCTATCTAATATAGCTTTCTGTCTCCATCTTCATATTCATGCATGCACCCTTAATGTGGATGCCACCAGGGTGTTTGAATTTAGGAAACCCTAAGCTCTCTCTCTCTCTCTCTCTCTCTCTCTCTCTCTCTAAACACGTGTGTGTCTATATATATATATATATATATATATATATATATATATATATATATTGATATATTGGTCAATCCTATTCAAACACAAGAAATCCTTGCCGTTCTAGGAAAGGAAGGAAATCGGTCAAGAAGGATTCCTCAACAAGACTGCTTGAAGTCATGCATGATTAGTGGCTGTGAAAAGGTAAATACATAATTAACTGCTTGACAACGGCAACCAACCGGCTCTCCCAGCAGAACTCGCTCCCAAAGTTGGCCGTGTCCTCATTCCTCTGTCCCCCTTAATGCTGCTCGGTCGTCTCCTCCTCCCTCTCCCCGCCTGCATCCTGAATGGCATCGTGCAAGTACCTTTCCAGGTACTTGGTATGAGGGCAAGCCATGGCGTCCCTTGGTTCCTCTGGAGAACGATTCTGACCAATGTAAGATTGTTGTCTATCTCAATTCCTTGGAGAAAGTTACAAGTGACTGGGCACAAGACATCCAGTCTCAACTTGGTGCACTTACTAAAGCAGTGCTCATCATGGGAAGGCGGATCAATGACCTTACAATGCGTCTTGTTAATGACAATGCTCAATCATTGAAAGATATGATTGCGGTACATGATTGCTAAGTGCAGGTGTTATGGAAGAAATGATTCACTAATCATGTTCTTTTCCACATCGATAATTTGATCCGCATTAGTTGAGGAGGAGCATTTCATGCTCTATATATAGCATCTGATATGCTATGCAGGTGGCATCTCTTTAAGCAGTTGTTGATTAGACTTTGTCATCTTAGTCTTAGAGTTAAAATCGTGTTTTTACTCTTGCTGCATACTGCATGTGTATGATCATATGATCTAAAGTTTCTCTCTTATTTGCATTCAGGTTGCACTTAAGTTTGGTGAAGCTGAGAGAGATCTCTGTGAGAATTGCTGATTGTGTTGGAGAATCAAGCAAGACCTAGTTGTGTGAAGAAAACTACATATTGGTCATGAGTGAAGTGAATCTCTAGATTGAGAGATTAAGTCTTTGTGTCTGTACTGATTTCGGTGTCATATCAGTAGAAGAAGTTTTCAGTTGTTCTTGTGTAGAATCAATTGATTAACTAATCATGAGAGATTGAGAGTATAGATAGAAAGGAGTGAGGAACTAGAATGACTAGTTCCTTGTGTAGTTGTGTTGAAGAATTACCTATCGTTGTAAACTCAAATTGAAGATTAGTGATATATCTGCTGCCTTTTTCCTCTCGGAGGTTTTTGCAACAGATTGGTATTCCTTCTGTTGTGTTCTTTATCAGTTTTACAGCATTTCTATATCTTTAATATATATATATATATATATATATATATAATTACTGACTTAATGACGTTTCGAGGAGGACTGATCTAATCTCATGTCTTAATCAAAGATAAATATTTACTTAATGTGAAACCGAGTGGGGATGAAGAACGTACAGTGCCATAATTCCCACACAGGGGGCAAGTTAATCTCTGCCTCTTTCTCGTCTGGACATCATCATTACTCTTACGTACCCTTTTTGATTAATTTGAATCCATCCCGGCAACCAGAAAACAACGACCTCCCCGCCAATGCCATATAAATTAGGATTATTTAAGCACGAGCTCGTAGAAAAAGGAAGAACTACGTACAACAACCCCACACAGCTTGCTTGCATCTTTAACATGATCAACAGTATGCAAAGAAATGGTCCAAATCAGGGAGCTAGCAGCAATTGGGACCCAAGCAATACATTCTTACATGATTTTGATTTACTCGACCTCACTCTCTACACAATCACTTGGCAGGTTCTTGGAAAATTATGCTGCCAGATGGCTCTGTTATTGGGTCTCTTTGACAGGAACGGAAAGTTATGGAAAAAAATGGCCACAAGTTTTCTGGATAGATATGAATATGATAGGCTTGCTGATTTGTATATTTACCTAAAGTAAGTATATAGTGGGAAGAAAACTGGGTGTTTTGTTGGGTTCAAATGGTAACGTGCTCGATTGATGGAGTCTTTTCATTGTTAAGTATATATGATAGGGTATTTTTCACTGCCCCAATTAACGGTGTTCGAAATCTCGCTAGACCCTAAGCGGCCAGAACGGGAAACAAAGTATGCAAGAGGGGCCGAAGTCTGAGATCGGAGACAAGCTGTGAGCGGGGATGGCTGCCACCGACACTCAAGGAGAGAAAACCAGGACAATGCTGAATAACTAACTCCCCCTTCCCTCAATCCAAAGATTTAGATCAGAATTGATCCGATGAGGAGCAAGTGTTTGGTGGTTCTATTCTAGTTTGAACTTTGAACATCTAATTTCTAATCGTTAGAGAGTATCTTTAATACACGGCGTGTATCTTCACATACATACATGGATGGTCAGGATTAGAAGAAATAATATAGAAACATGGTGGTCAAATATATGAATTGTTATGAACGGTTAAGATTGTGTCGTGTAAATACACGTCGTGCATACAAGAATTTCCATCGTTTTTAACAACTTATTATAAGCCGGAGAACTTTGTTGAAAATTGCTCTCATACTGTCATAGTGATCAAGCAACCTTGGCTCTCACTTGTAGGGAGTGCAAACGAGTCGAGCCGAATTAAATACTTCAAGTGATTTAACATTTAACGTGTTCGATATATGTTTAGTGAAATGTGCCATGAACTTGGTCTATACTTATATGTAACATTTGAAATTGATGTGTTCATTGAAAGACTGTTGCAAAAAATTTCTACTATTGAGCATGCATATGTATATATTCGTGTCCATATATATGCCAAAGTAACAAAGGCTTAGCAAGAAGAAAACGTGTTGTGCTAAAGGAGGCATTCAATCAACTAAGCTTTCACAAGCTTCCCTACCATATATATTTACAACCACATAGACATAGCCATATCTAATGGTAGCCGTGTAAAGAGGGTCTCTAAGATTAGGCCAAAAGCTTCTTATACCCCATAAAAGGGGCTTAGGCTTATAGCTAGCATGTTATAATTGGAAAAAGGGGTACAAAATAATGTCCAAAAAGGTAAACGAAGTCCGTACACGGATAAGAGTGCCCGGTATATAAATTTTGGAGGCCACATATAAATTTTTTTTTTTTTTGAAGAAACAAGGCCATATATAATCTAAAAGGGTGACACATTACCTGAATCAAAAATAAGGAGAAAAATTTGGAAAACCGACTAATGAGTATATCAAAATAGGTAAAACAAAAATGGTGTGTGAACTGCTACGATACTATAATATTATGTATTTCCTCTAGCCAATAATGTATGGAAGGAATATAAAATATGAGGCTCATCTAGCTAGGTAGCTTGAGGGGCTTATTTAAGTTGTAAGTTGTAACCCTAAGAGTTATTTTTGGTAGGAGCGGAGCCAGGATTTAAACTTATAGGGAGTCTGTATAAAATATTAATTATACAACCGATTACTATAATATAAGATGAAAACGCAATAATATAAACTAGTGGTCAATTAAAACAAAATTCATATAAGCAATGAATACTCAAACATAATCAATCAAAACATAAACAATATATATTTCTCACTTGTTGCTACAAACTAATAAAAACAAATAATGTGTCACAAAGTAGCTTAACTAGTACCGTAAATCCTGATATAGGGACGAAGCCGTGAAAACTGAAAAACTACAAATGCTAATGATTGTGAGGAATGATTAATTTAGTTGTAAATTGAATACTACATTTGTTGTTTGTTCATAATATATGATGATCATGTGCGTAATGCATGGGTAGGAGGGGTAACATTACTTGAACTTAGTCTTTAAGAGGCGTTCAGTAGCAATAAATATACATATGTCATTAGTTTAGTTAATAAATTACCCATATATATATATATATATATATGTATATGTGGAAAAGCCAAAGGGGTTCGGACCCCGTGAGGTCGGAGTGTAGCTCCGCCTCTGATCTTTGGGCATATACAACTTCAAAAATTATAATTTTAGTTATATACAGCCAGTCTTGTATTTAACTATTTGAGAAATGATACGTGTGTGTATATAGGTATCATGTATGTATTTATAACTTTCATTTTCTAAGTGGTTTGTTTCAATATTGTAGAATAATTTCATGTGACGTATTTACTATATACTAAAGCTTGGTCGAATGTTCACAAGCACTGTTCATAGGCCTATGAACAGTGGTTTTGTGTGTTGTACGGGCTGTTCGCGGGCACTGTTCATAGGCTTATGAACAGTGGTTCGCGGGGGCACTGTTCATAAACTTATGAACAGTGGTTTTGTGTGTTGCAAGCGACTGATCGCATGCACTGTTCATAAGCTTATGAACAGTGGTTTTGTGTGTTGCAAGCGACTGATCGCATATGAACAGTGGTTTGTGTGTTGTAAGTAACTGTTCACAAGCAAGTAAACAGTGCTTTGTGATCTCGCCAGTGAACAGTGATTTGTAAACAGTGAACTCCGCGCCTAAACAACACTCAAAATCACTGTTCATAAGCTTATGAACAGTGATTTGTGAACAGAATCCGCGCCCTTCTATTGGACGAAAAATAAAAAAATCTAGATAGATTGAGAGATAGTTCGCCTAAAAAAAATGATCTGCCAGCGGACTCCGCGCCCTTCTATGGGGCGGAGAAATAGAAAAATCTAAAGAGAGTGATAAAGAGTTTGTCCAAAAAAAATTATCTCGCCCAAAAGATATAAAAATCTAGAGAGATTGAGAGAGAGTTCGTCCCAAAAAAAAATTAAGAGACAATGATATCCAAACGGAGTCCGCGCCCTTCTCTGGGGTGGATAAATAGAAAAATCTAGAGAGACTAAGAAAGAGTTCGTCCAAAAAAAATAACATAAAATAAGAAACAGTGCTCTCGCGGGCGGACTCCGCGCCCTTTTCTTGGGCAGTAGAGAAAGCGAGAGAGAGGTCGTCCAAAAAAAAAGGTGATCTCACCCAAAAGATAGAAAAATCTAGAGAGATTGAGAGAGTTCGTCCAAAAAAAAAATTAAGAGACAGTGATATCCAAGCGGATCTGGAAACGGGGTTGTCGAATTCGCTAGGATGAATCTCTCAATCGCGTGCAAAGGTTGTTCACCGTCCACATGTGTAACACGGATGAGGAGAGGCGAGGAGGAGACGGGCGAGGAGAGGAGAGGCGGGCGAGGCGATTCCGCTGCAAAGCTTCCGCGTTCGCGGAGGGAGGGGAGGCGAGGAGAGGAGAGGCGAACCCGCTGCAAAGCTTCCGCATTCGCGGAGGGAGGATCAGCCAGAGTGGAGAGGCGAGGAGAGGAGAGGCGAGGCGAGGAGAGGATAGGCGAGGCGAGGAGGAGACGAGCGAGGATAGGCGAGCTGAGGCGAACCCGCTGCAAAGCTTACGCGTTCACGGAGGGAGGATCAGCGAGGCGAGGAGAGGAGAGGCGAGGCGAGGCGAGGAGAGGCGAGGAGAGGTGAGGCGAGGAGAGGAGAGGCGAGAAGAGAAGAGGCTAGGCGAGGAGAGGAGAGGAGAGGAGAGGAGAGTCGAGGCGAGGCGAGGAGAGGAGAGGAGATGAGAGGCGAACCCGCTGCAAAGCTTCCTCGTTCGCGGAGGGAGGGGAGGCGAGGAGAGGAGAGGCGAACCCGCTGCAAAGCTTTCACGTTCGCGGAGGGAGGATCAACCAGAGTTGAGAGGCGAGGAGGAAACAGGCTAGGCGAGGAGAGGATAGGCGAGGAGGAGACGAGCGAGGATAGGCGAGCCGAGGCAAACCCGCTGCAAAGCTTCCGCGTTCGCGGAGGGAGGATCAACGACAGGCGAGGCGAGGCGAACCCGCTGCAAAGCTTTCGCGTTCTTGGAAGGAGGATCAGCCAGAGTGGAGAGGCGAGGCGAGACGGGCGAGGAGAGGCGAGGCGAACCCGCTGTAAAGCTTCCGCGTTTGCGGAGGGAGGATCAGCGAGAGAGGAGAGGCGAGGCGAGGCGAAATAGAAAACAGACTCCGCGCCCTTCTCTGGGGCAGTGAAATAGAAAAATCTAGAGAGAGTGATAAAGAGTCCGTAAAAAAATGATCTCCCCTAAGAGATAGAAAAATCTAAAGAGATTAAGAGAGAGTTTGTCGAAAAAAAAATGATCTCACCTAAAAGATAGAAAAATCTAAAGAGATTAAGAGAGAGTTTGTCCAAAAAAATAAAAAAATGATCTCGCCTAAGAGATAGAAAAATCTGAAGAGATTAAGAGAGAGTTTGTAGAAAAAAAAATGATATCGCCTAAGAGATAGAAAAATCTAAAGAGATTAAGAGAGAGTTTGTCCAAAAAAAAATAAAAAAATGATCTCGCCTAAGAGATAGAAAAATCTAAAGAGATTAAGAGAGAGTTTGTCCAAAAAAAATATAAAAAAAATCTCCAAACGGACTCTGCGCCCTTCTCTGGGGCGGAGAAATAGAAAAATCTAGAGAGAGTGATAAAGAGAGTTTGGGTGCCAGATCAGAGAAAGAGGGATAACAGAGGTCGCGCGCGCATACACTTGCAGAAATAGAGAGAAGAGAGAGTTTGTCCAAGAGATAGAAAAATCTAGAGAGAGTTCGTCAAAAAGAAAAAAAAGTTATCAACCAGCGGACTCCAAGCACGCGGAGTCCGCTCCCATCTTGCATGCGGACTCCGCGCCCTTCTCTTCGCCGAGAAAGAGTTCGTCCAAAAAAATAAAAATAAATAAGAAACAGTGATCTTGTGGGGCGGACACCGCGCCATTCTCTTGGGCGAAGAGAGAGTTCGTTAAAAAAAAAATATCTGCCAGCGGACTCAAGGTCCATCTCATGGGCGGACTCTGCGCCCTTCTCTTAGGCGAAGAGAGAGAGTTTGTCCAAAAAAATTTAAAAATCTGCCGACGGAGCCCGTGCGCTATAAAGAGAGAAAGTTCGTCAAAAAAACTAAAAACTAAATTAAAAAATTAAATTAAAAACTTAATCTAAACCCTAACCACCGCGTCAAGAAGCGGGTATCTTCCTAGTATTATAAGATTTTGATTTAAAAAATGCAAGTACATATTTATATAGGGATTTCATTTATATATATATAATACATGTGTATGAGTATACTACAATTATCATATGCTTAGATAGCAACTGAAATACGGACATAGTATCCACATCATGGGAAGAAAGGTCAGAAGGCAAAGAGCTAAAAACTATATCAATAATAGATACAACTTGATAAATGGAAAGTTCTATAGTTCATCGAATCCCTCCCCCTTTGTATGAAATCCAACCGTGGTCAATTTGTCACACTCTTTACTTATATTATCGGCATTTTTGTGTTATATGCCTTTTTTTATATTAATTAAACACTTTAAATATTACAACAAATCTTTTGTAAATCGAATTCACCATCTTCTACATAATAATAAGAGACTATATCATTAAACTAAATGGTATTCATTCGTTATTTACCGGTTGAATTTACTAATTAACAACAACATGGTTCAGTTTTTTTTTCTTTTCCTAATCTAATAGTGATGGGAGAGAATAAGATGAGGTGTGAACTCGATTTGTTAATGAACATTTGCGAAGAATAGTTTATCACAAACAAAGGAAAGGTGACGTGGAATTGGATGATACACCCCCTCTAGATGAAGACAAACCCTAAATTCAAGAACAGATAATATATATATATATTATTACACTAATACATAATTTAGAGAGAGATTAAGACATGTTCTAGTGAACTAGTTTTTTATTAATTTGATCGAGTTGGATGAAGAGTTGAATATAATGAAGTTGTGTGATTAACAATTAAGAAGGATGATTTGTTAATCTTAATTAAAGTGCGGGGGTGGCTTAGTTTTGGGTGTGCGAGTTCATGACTCACATGGCTTTAATTTTCCTATCAACATATCAACGTCAGCAAAGCATTTCACATTACGCCACCACCGTACGTCAGCTGCGGCCTGCGTGTGAAAGGACGGAAAGTATTCTTGATCTTGTGCCTTCCATGGGTGAGGAGGAAGAAAGTTTTCTCTTTTGACGATTTCAAATGTTGGGTGATATATTCTGAGTGCTTCCTTCGTTGAATTTGTTGTTGTCACAATTGATCTAATCTAACGTATAATGCGACAATTCCTAAAGTTTATGAATCACAGGCAAACGATTTAGGTTTAGTATCAAGAAGGATACTGACAGTATTCATTTCACTTATATTGTTTTCGTTCAACAAGATGGTGTTCAATATTTTGAATCACCCTCCAAAGAATGTCATATGGCAAAAAGAACAATAGTGGATTGTATAAAACAAAAGTTATATGTTTGTTTTGTTCGGTTAATAAATGTTTGATGATTGATTTTTAATTTGAATCATTTCTCGCATATATACACGTTATTTTTGATACCTTTTTTTTATTATCGACAATATAAACCTCTATCGCTAATGAAAAGAGGAAAAAGATTACCCATGGGATTTGGTTCAGTTGGTAGCAGACTGTTCCTGCAAGTTGGGCGAACGCTACAGCGATACTCCTGGTAGTAAGGAGGTCCATGGTTCGATCACCCGCTTGTGAAAAACATTCCATGGGGAGAGGTCTTACCCGCGTGCTCTCGGTCCCGGAATGATAGTCCCACCCGACCATCATTTTTCTTACAAAAAAAAAAAAAAAGAGGAAAAAGACTAGAATGAAAGAGGAAAAAGACTAGAAGTAGCTTTTAGCTTTCTCATCATTATTTTCATGAGAAAATGTAAGTGTTATTACAAAGTCATAGAATATGCAACCCTTAAAGATAAGAACAAGAATGTTCAAAGATTCTTCCGCGTTCTTTCTCACTAGCCACTCGACTAGTTTTGTTTTTGAGAGAGGGGTTTTTTGATACCATGGGATTTTTCTTGTTGGATTTCAAATGGTCAGCAATTGGACTTTTCTCTTCCTTTCCTTTGCTTTCAATTCTATAGAGTCTACACTACCCTACAAGTTCATAATCACTAGAAGCTAACTGGTCCTGTTTAGAGATTAAAGAAGAACTATTTGCTTATCTTCAGTCAAATCTGTCTCTTTTCCTTCTCCTTTCTCACCCTTCCATTATATATACCCCCCTTCTCCCTTCCTGACACTTTCACCAAGAAATTGAGTCACATCGTCCTTTTCTCTACATGCATTCTTCTCCATCTTCATTATAACTACCTCTCTCCCTCTCATAGTTCCTAAGCTAAACCAACCCATCAATTCTCCAATGGAGTTTTGGGGTTTCTGATCGCAACCCACCTTCACATTCAACCAACTTCACTTGTTTGAAACATCCTTCGGCTCAGTTCTTGAACATTCCAAATTCTAGTTCAAGCATTTTTCTTTTGCTTAATTCAAATGGAGAAGAGGAAGAGTGTGATGAGTAACTGGGACCAAAAGATTCTAGCAAGTGAGTTAACCCAAGGGAAGGAGCTGGCAGAGAAGCTCATGAATCAATTCCTCCACCCTTCATCATCCCCAGAAGAAAATGATCTGTTGCTTTCAAAGCTGCTATCTACATATCAAAAGGCACTCTCTGTGCTCACAAGGGATGTTAATTCTGAAGGAGAGTCTAAGCAAATCCAAGTGATGGACTCACCTTGTTCATTTGGGAATAGTAGTAGCCCATTGAGTGAGATCTCTGACCAAGATTGCAAGAGCAAGAATGTCTTCAAGAAAAGGTACTTAATTCTTTGAGTTGTTTTGTTAGTACTTAGTACTGTCTGAAATTGATTCTGATTGTTTTGGATTATTGGGTTTTGCAGGAAAACAATGCCCAAGAGGACTAAAGAAGTGAAGGTTTGCTCTGGAACAGGACAAGATGGGTCTCTTGATGATGGCTATAGTTGGAGAAAATATGGCCAAAGGATATCCTTGGTGCTAATTACCCAAGGTAAGAGCTTTAATCCTTCAAAAGCCTTATTTTTTCATTTTATTATAATTAATTAACTAGAAAAAACACAAAGCATGAAATTTGATAAGTGGTTTGAATCTTTGAGGATCCACCACCCAAGTGGCCAAGTCCCAATTGGAAAATACATTTTGCTTATGGTTTAATCATTGGTCTCTAACCAAGCACATGAACTTCTATAATACCCAAATATCTTTTCTCTATTTTTAATTTGTTTTATAATTGGCATGAGGAAGTCAAAATAGTACTTGAACTTATCCCCAAATTTTACCTAAGTTGGACTCTTTCTATAAAAACCTTGCTTACATGTTCATGAATGCACTGATTCCCTTGCACAACTATTCAATAGGTAATGCCTAGTGAAAATTTATGTCAATCTTTGCTTTAGTTTCACTAGTATGGGAGGGGTTCTAATGAGGACCACTAAGTTAAGGACTAGTTAAGGACTTCTTCGTTTCACCCATTTTTCGATCGCATATTCACATCTCGACCGTCTAGTTTGTAGATATATATGAGTGATCATCTCTACAAAATTTTCATCCAAATTGAAAATCGTTAAGGCATTCATAAATATGATTTACCAATTATAAACTTGAACGGCTCTTGTTTGACAGATTTGGATTGTCCATTGATTTGATTTAGTTTGATCCCTTAATGATCACCAATTTTGCTGAAAATTTGTGGAAGTGATCTACTTATATAGACCTAAAATTTGAACGATGGAGATGGAAAAATGTAATTGAAAAGTGGGTGTAATAAACGATTAATGAGAAAGTCCTCAACTAGTCCTTAACTTAGTGGTCCTCATTAGAACCCCTCCCTCACTAGTATATGGTGAAGTGTTTACCTTGGCTTGGCTGATAGGCTTTATTTACATGCAGTACCTTTAAGCATTAAACTCTGTCATACTGTTCTGGGTCCTCCTCATGAACAATAAAACACAAATTAGTACAAGGACCACAAAATAGTGGCTCAACTTGGACCATATTTATGTTGAAATACACCCTACCTAAAGCTTCACTATTGATTCCTTTTGGTGTCTTTAAGAACAAGTCCAAAGAGAAGGATGTATCTCTGTCAATGAACTTGGTCTGAACTTGTTTTAGTTTTATGTTCACAATCAATTCTTTGTTTTAGTTTTATGTTCACAATCAGTTCTTTCATGTCCTACCATGATGTATCTAACTTGTTTTGATCTTGTATTGCAGAGGCTACTATAGATGCACACATAAAAACACACAAGGTTGCCCAGCCACAAAGCAAGTTCAGAAATCAGATGCAGACCCAACAATTTTTGTGGTAACCTATACAGGAGAACATACTTGTCACCTAGTCCCTCAGTTAAAAGGAAAGCAGAATGTTTCTCGTAAACAAGAATCAGGAACACCCAAACAGACCCCAGAGAGATCGTTCAGCTTCGGCCTAAGAGTTAAAACTGAGAATTTAAACACTAGGGAAGAGGTAAAGGAGATATTTCCACCATTTTCCTTCCCTTCCACGCCAATAGCGTCTGAAAACAATGTGGTGGGAGAATATGTTTTCGCTGCAATGGGGAACAATTTCATGGGTGGTAGCTACGGTCCAACATTCGGGTCTCCAGCAACATTCGAATCAGACTACTTTGCAGCAGTGTCACCATGCCACTTTGGACTAGTAGGCAATGATGTGCAGACTTCAGAATCTGATCTCACTCATGAGATGTTGTCGGCTTCAAATTCTGTGGCAAACTCACCAATGGGGGATTTCGGTTTCTCACTAGAGGATTTGGATATTTTCCCATTTGAAAACAACCCAGAATGTATGTTTTCCCAGCATTAATGTCCCTCACCATTAAAGAGGAAAAGAAAAAGAAAATTAGGAAGGAAATGTTCAAACAAAGTGAGCTTTCCAGTTTTCACTGCCTAGCTAGGTGCTTAAATACTTAGAAGTAATGTGTAAGATGTACTATTTCTAAGTGTGTCTTTACCTTTTCTTTACTTCCAAATCTCATTGATTTAGAAATTCTTTGGTCCAAGAGGACATGTAGTGTTGATTGTAAGAAATAAAGATGTCTTCTTGCTCTATGTCACATGAAACAAGTCCATTCTCAAACAGTGAAACTATTGGCCAATACACACACCTTGCAAACCTTATGCTATTTTACAACATTTTAACAAGCAATAATGTAGTTCATAACAAGAAGGACAAAGGACTGGCAGCAACCTCAGTAGAATCATTTAATGGTTGGCTGGAAACTCACCCAACTTCTTTGAGCACTTAAGACTCTCATTCAATATCATCTTAGCATCAAATTTATACTCAAACAATGTCTTTTAGCTTTGTGGAACCCAAAGAAATCTCTCTCCTAAATCTTCTACAAATATGAAATCAGACAATGTAAGAAGAGAATTTACTGTTAGCCATTGTAGAGGTGAAGATCTAGTGAAACATAAAATAAGGCTAATAAGTGGTCATATTTTAAATATCAATATTAACCCAACTACGTGGTGCCGCAGTTGATACGTAAATAAATAATTGATGTAATAAAAAAAAACTTGATTTTTGTTAACAAATAAAACTTACCCTTCACCTATGTTAATTTCTGGATGATATTTTTTCCAGTGAGAAGCTATTTCTGCAGATGACAGATATGCAGTAGCACATAGAAATCTGCCAGTGATTGAGGGCTTCTCCATGCATAAAATGTGTGCCTCACATACATCTTTAATGTGCACAATTGGGACTTTACCAAGCAATTCCTCCAAAAATCTCAGAACCTGATACCTTCCCTTATTGTTTGTGACTTGTGAAGTGAGCACTCCCACGCTCTCGGCAAGGTAGGGAGAAGGGTGTCCCCTCCCACAAGGCCACAAGTAATGCTGACTACTTCAAGCTCAAGATCACCATTCTCATTGAGCCTCAGCAATTCTTTCTCCGATAAGGTCTTTGAGTGTGTATATGCCTGCAATGCAATACAATATGATGTAATATGTACTTGATATACAAAACTGAGATTCAAATGGCTTCTTTTATCCGTCTAAACGAATAAAGAATAAACTTAGGTTTTTCAGTTTGTTAGACACATACATTACATTTGAGTCCAAATTGATGAGATTTAGAGTGAACCTAGATGTAAATAATTGAAGCACCGTCATGGCGTCATTACACATTACGCGATTAATGTTCCTTTAAAGAGTTCTCACATGGATTTTTGTAGTTCTAGTGACTGAGTATTTACTTTAGATTTTAGGTTCCTAGTTCAAATTCTACTTTCTAGAATATCAAACTTAATGATGCTTACTATTAAGAATCCCTCATTGGCATGAAGAAATGAAAGATTGAAGGGAAGTCCAACAAGACTCGTCCAACATTTCTTTGAAGCCATTTCCAGAGTCTTTTATTGGGGATGCAGCCACCACAGAGGCTGTGTAAATGAGTCGTTTTACGGTGCCTGATTTGATGCAAGACTCCACAATGCTCATTAGGCCAGAAACTGCTGCTTCATAAGTGTCCTTGAACTAATTCAAAAGTAAACAAAAGGGGATTCGGCTACTGACTGATTGAGTTCACATAAAATCAGATATGCCATTGGAGTTGCTCTAGGGTTGAGACTTGAGAGTGAACTCCTATTGAATGAAACTCTATCACATCATTTAGAAGCAAATGAAACCTCTTATAGAATTTCTAATCGAAACTCAATGAACCAAATTAACGAGTGTAGCAGTACCATTCATTTACGCACTTCTCAAACTTAAATCAAACCTGAGTATTTTTGGGATCATGCTGCAAAGGGGTAGCCAGGTGAAAAACATACTTGCACCCTTGGATTGCTGGCTCAAACTGAATTGGACTATATATGTCAGCTTCAAACAATATTAACCTTTTGTGTTCGCCATTAGGAACAAGACCCTTAAGAAGTCCCACTTTAGAGGCATCACCTGCACCAAAGAGAAACGTTAAAACCAGTAGCACATAATCATGGATCCGATGAAAAACAGAGAAAGCTTGAAAAGGAGAGAATAAAGAGACCCATGTTTCTCAATGTTGCATGAACATTATACCCTCTCTAGGAGACTCTTCACAAGCCAAGAACCAAGGTAGCTTGAGCTTCCTGTAACACAAACCCTGGTGCTTTCCATTTTCCAGATCTAACATGAGGAGTCATAAATAATTTTGCATAAGTGACAATGGTACCGGACATAATTTGGGTCGACGTCACGGACGTAATTTTGTCAATGAATGAATAGTTCATGTTGATTACTTCAACTGTTCAGTATTGCAAGCCTTGGAATCAATTATTGACCGATTGATTTACGTTTAAGACAATAATTTGAAGTTGGAATGTGGACAGTGGACTCAAATTTAAATTTCAAATGCATTTCTAACAATATGAATAACTCATAAGTTGTTCTTAGAGACAGTGGCAAATGTAAGATTTAGAGCTGGGATGGACTTAATTTTTTTTTTTGTTGACCATAATGATAAGATCAAAATTTTGGCACTAACTAAAATATAGATATAGGCTTTATTAGGATGAGAAAGCTAAAAATCCATCCAAAACTACCGTTTATGATTATATATATATATATATATATATATGTTTTAAAATAAAAAAGTCATTTATATTAAATAAAATAAGTTTAGAAAAAAATTGAACCGAACTAAAATAGACCTAGCATCATACAAAAGAAGTCTCATGCCCTAAAAATTATATGACCCTAAAAACCATAAAGATATATTTAATCAGAGAAGACGAAATAGATCCAACACCACACAGTGAGACAATCAAGAAAGTAAAAACTTAATTGAACCACACAGTGAGACAATCATGGAAGTAAAACTTATTGTTCAATTAAGGTAAAGAGCAATTAAAATGGGAAGAAATCAAGGACAATAATTAAGGAAAAGAGCACTTAAAATTGAGAAATCAAGGAAGTAAAAGAAAAAGAGGAATGTTGTGGCTGTCAATCGAACTTGGGGGAGCTGACAAATATTAAAAACACTAAGCCAAGCCTGCAAAGCATATTCAACAACGCATGGTTCATGTATTCTGTTCCATGTACATCCGCGCCTGCTTAGAGGGCACCCCAATTTCTTGCACGCTGCCCTGATGCAGTCATCTATTTCTAATTCATCTCTTGCATAAATGCATGCATGGTTTTAGTTTTGAGCAAATTCTAAAATGACTCGAAAGTTGACACATCCCTCCATGGTTTTGATGTCCAGAAGTTACTAGCAGAACTCGAAAGTTGTTCCTAGAGGGTACCCCATTTTCTTGCACAAGTTATGCAATCATCCAAAATCATCTTGGTATCATATTTGTACACAAAACCCTCCTCAGTAAGCTTGGTAGAATCCCAGCGGATTACCCTCTTTGGTAAATCCAAACACCTGAAACCCAATTCCAGAAAATCCCATTAATCTCGAAACTTAGTTTGGGCTTAATCATGGCCAAGAAAAAAAAAAACACTTACTCTTGCTTCACTTCAAGTTCTGGATAATGTTGCTGATAGTAACTAGCAATTTGTGCAGATGAAACATAGGATCTTGTGCAGAAGAATCTACCATTCATTGAAGGACTCTCCATGCAGAAGATATGGGCATCACAAACATCATCAATATGGACTATTGGAATTTTCCCTACCAATTCCTCTAAGAATCTCAGACAACTATACTCCATTGCACTATTTGTAAGCTGAGAAACTAAAACAGCTACAGATGAATGTGTGAATGGTGGAAGTGAGCTCCCTCCCACAAGACCACAAGCCAAGCTCACAATCTCAAGTCCACTTCTTTTGTTGTGATTCCCATAACTCAAGACCTCTTTCTCTGCCAGTGTCTTTGAATCTGTATAGTCCTGCAATTTAACAATTTCGTACCCACTAATTTTCAATAAGGACACCCTAGTTTTAACTTTGGACTAGCTTATCTGAAATGTACAAGTCAGAAACAAGACTATACCTTGGAGAAGTCATTAGAACAAGCAAATGAGAGATCAAGAGGAGTCCAACATGTTTCATCCATGGAGTCTTTGAAACCACTACCATCTTCTTTAAGGGGAGATGCAGCAGCCAAGGAAGCGGTGTAGATTAGCCTCCTAATAGTTCCTGAGTGAAGACAAGCCTCTGCAATGCTCTTTACCCCAGCTATTGCAGCTTCAGTTGTGTTCTTGTACTGCTGCCATACAGATAGAAGTAGCTAAATTATCTTTAAGGAAAATGGGTCTGAAGTCAGATTGTGAGGCATGGTACGTTGTTGGATAGTTTGACTTATTATGTTGTTAGATAACGTCTCAGCTCACATGTTATGCTTTTAAGACATTATAACGTCTCAATAATTATTACATGTTATTTGTCTAAGGTTATAACATGTCACACGAAAGACTATCTTTCATGTTGGCATGTTGCATTGTAGAACAATAGAAACTTGCAATCTTGTAAGACGACAATTGCATTTGCCAGCTGATTAATAACATGATATATCTGAAATAGTGGATTGCAATGATGTAAAGTAAAAGAGAGTACCCAATGAAAGGCCATTTACCTTCGAGTTTGGGGTGTGTATCAAGGGAGTAGCTACGTGGAAAACAAACTCACATCCTTCAATTGCCTTCTCAAACTCAACTGGATTATAGAAGTCAGCTTCAAACAGTACCAGCCGTTCATCGGAATCAGGAAGGCTTCTCAGAAGGCTCACCTTCGAAACATCATCTGTAAAAATATTTCAAAAAAAATAACAGAACTCGTATATATGATTACTGAACAAGCTAGAAACACCAAGACAGATCGAGATCAAATATATGTTAAGAGTACCCAAGTTTCTGAGTGTTGCATGGACAGTGTATCCCTTCTCTAAAAGCTTCTTGACAAGCAAAGAGCCTATGTATCCTGCACCTCCTGTAACACAAACCTTGTAGCCATTACTCCTCTCCATTGAAACTCTAATATCTAAGTTTCTCCAGTCCTTTGCTTCTTTATCTCATTTGCATCAAAACTACTCCATAGTCCATACTTTTATAGCAGAGTAGAAGACCCCGCAAAATATAATCTGATGATGCTCCCATTACAACAAAATAATGTATCCTATCGAGAAGACAGATACACAGCTGCAAGGGTCGTAATTTTGTAATAAACAAACAAAAGCGTAGGATTTGGTTTGACCAGATATTGAAATGCATGAAAAGGAACACATACCAGACTTTGTTTACAATTTCCTTTTCTTCGGCGGATCCGCAAAATTCACCACAAAATCTTATCAGGAATCTTATTAAAAATAAAATATAATCAGTAGACTGGGAGGGGTTTATAAATTATAAGTTTGCAACGATTTTACTACAATAAAAATGTCAAACCGTCTGCATCATGAAAGATTCAGGTTTGGATAGCAAAGATATCTACTTCTCCAATGAATGAAAAATTCATGCCATGAGTACCGAACGGCTGAACATCAATTTGCCAATTTTTTTCACAAATTGGATTATACAGTGTGATGAAAAACTGATATACTGAGATTTATTTCCATTAAAGACAACAAACTGAAATTAGAATGTCAATTTAACAGCATATTTCAAAAGTTCATACGTTTCGAGGCATAACAAGTTGTTCCTAGAGACTACCCCATTTTCTTGCACACGTTATGCAATCATCCAATATCATATTGGTATCATATTTATACACAAAACCCTCCTCAGTAAGCTTGGTACCACCCCAGCCAATTTGCCTATTTGGTAAATCCAAACACCTGAAACCCAATTCCAGAAAGTCCAATTAATCTAGAAACTTAGTACGGGCTTTTATCTTCGCAGAAAAAAGAAGAAGAAGAAAGTTTAGCTACTTACTGTTGCTTCACTTCAAGTTCTGGTTAATGTTGCCGATAGTAGCTAGCAATGTGTGCAGATGAAACATAGGATCTTGCGCACAGGAATCTACCATTTATTGAAGGACTCTCCATGCAGAAGATATGGGCATCACAAACTTCATCAATATGGACTATTGGAATTTTCCCTACCAATTCCTCTACGAATGTCATACAACTATACTCCATTGCACCACTCTTAAAATAAGAAACTAACCAAGTTACAGTTTCAGGTGTGAATTGTAGAAGTGAATTCCCTCCCACAAGACCACAGGTCAAGCTCACAATCTCAAGTCCACTTCTTTTATTGTGATTCCCATGGCTCAAGATTTCTCTCTCTGCTAGTGTCTTTGAAACTGTATAGTCCTGCAATTAAAGGAATTTAGTACCCATTAATTTTCAGCAAGGACAACCAAGTTTTCACTCTGGACTGGCATATTTGATAAGTACAAGTCTGAAACAAGGCTATATGGAATGTTTCCCTAACTTTGATTCATCTAAGAAACTTGGGTACCTTGAGCAAGTGACTAGAACAAAAAACTGGGAGATCAAGAGGGGTCCAACATGTTTCATCCATGATGTCTTTGAAACCACTACCATCTTCTTTAAGGGGAGATGCAGCAACCACGGAACTGGTGTAGATAAGCTTCCTAACTGCTCCTGATTTAAGACAAGCCTCTGCAATGCTCTTTGCCCCAGCTATAGTAGCTTCAATTTTGTTCTTGTACTGTTTTATTCATACAGATCGATAAATGTAGAGTATTATCAAGGAAAATGGTTAACTGGGTCTCTAGTCAGACTGTAATGGCATGCACGGTACGTTATCGGACAATTTGACTAATTATGTTTGTTAGATAAACCTCTCATCTCACTTGTTCTATTGTGAGATTATTACAAGGGACATGCATGTTATCTTGCAAGATGACAATTGCACATTTGCACTACCTTGTTTATTAACAGCCACGCGACACAACATGTGGATATACTTAGAAACTATATGGTCCAGACGTTAGACCGTCGTGAATATATGATCGAAAAAGGTATAAAAAGTACTCAACTAATCATGAACTTAGTGATCCTTGATCAGTGGAAGGGCTCCCTAACATGATGGATATATCTGGAAAATCAGATTGCAGTGAAGTAAAAGAGAGTACCCTTTGGAAGTCCATTTACCTGGGAATTTGGGGTGTGGGTGAAGGGAGTAGCTACATGGAAAACAAACTCACATCCTTCAATTGCCTGCTCAAATGTAACTGGATTGTAAATGTCAGCTTCAAACAGTACCAGCATTTTATCAGAATCTGGAAGGTTCCTCAGAAGGCTCACCTTCGAAACATCATCTGTAATAAAGTAACCCAGACCGGTATTATAATTACAGAAAAATCTACAAACACAAACACAGATCGAGAAGAAATATGAGTTCACACAAATTTCTGAGTGTTGCATGGACAGTGTATCCCTTCTCTAAAAGCTTCTTGACAAGCAAAGAGCCTATGAATCCTGTACCTCCTGTAACACAAACCTTGGAGCCATTACTCTTCTCCATCGAAACTCTCTGAGATCTTAAGTTTCTGCAGTCCCTCATCCTATATATCTCATCTGCATTGAAACTACTCCCCCTTTAGTCCATACTTTTATAATAGAGTAGAAGACCCCTTAGTCTATCCTACTGCAGATCGAGAAGACTGATAAACAGCTTGGGGGTCTTGATTTTACAATAAACAAAAAAAAAGTCAAATGATCACAGATCGATCTAGAGCAATATCACAAGCGCCTAGTTTGACTGAATGAGTAGGAGTAGTTGGAATGCTTTCCATTTCCTTGAATTTTGGATATTGCAAACCTCTAAACTCTGGTCCTTAGTTGTCTACTACTTAACAGCCGCCTCTGATCTTTCAGAAACGTTAACACAGTCCCAAAAAAAAAAAACAGAGTATCAAATTGGAGCCGAAAATATTATTCAACAGTATAGACGCCGCCGGTTACTGATATCAAGGTCTACCCCCCTTCATGATAGTATGATCTTTATAACGAAAAAAAAAAATGCAGCCGGATAAACGAAGGGGATTAAAGCTTCCATTATAAGGATTAAATGACGATTTTTAAATGAATAGTTAGATGGTATGTAAAGCTTTCATTATAAGGATTAAAATGAGAATTTTTAAATAAATAGTTAGATGGTATGCATGTTGACATTTAAAAGCATGAATCCAAGTTTAAAACACTTATCCAACTATTTATAAGTTGTCACTTGATTCTCATTATACGGTCTTCATTAGAACCTCTCATTATGCTTTAAATTCATCACTCAGTAAAACCGTTCTAGTTTCCAACCCTTTCCCCTACTTGTTCATACTCTATAGGGATGAGGTTGAGTATTTAAATAGTCAATTTTGGGTACATAAACATTATTTATCAAGATCACACAATTTTTATAAATACTTTATAGGCTCGTACACTAATCTGTGAGAGAGATTAGGCAGAGAATTTAACTGCAAGTGCTAGAGTCAATTGTTAAATTTTCACAAGACATTTTTGAGATATTTACATGCATTTATGTATCATGTATGTATGTGTCCTACTTGTTCATAGGGATACATATTAGGTCAGAGGAAACTTGGAGCTAGGACTTTGTGGAAAGGATTGATACGGAGTTCTTCAAGAGCTTGCACAATCTCGACCCTAGTGAATGTTGGAGAAGAGAAATCTCACATAAAAAAGTGACAAATAAAATATAACTTATATGTGGTTGGATCATACTTAATTATACCAAAGTTTTTTATGATGAAATGCAATACCTTAAAGATAGTTAAGTTGGGACAATATCGATACGAGGATGATCTACGGGCCACGCTTGTCGTTGTTTGAAATGGTATCAGAATGGGTCCCTCTCCAGTTGCGTCCCAATCTGGGATGGGCCAAGTTTGGGTGCCAGACTAGCCAAGCTTTGGTGCCAGGCCTTGCCATCAGAAGATGTCCGATTGGATTGTCACTAAGTTGTCCGATGTGGGTTAGGTTGGTCGGGTCGATTGGTTTAGACAGACACATGTAGACTATTATGTTGCACGTGAGGGTTCGTGTTCGAGAGGATAAGGTGACACAGATTCACATGCAGACCTTGAGTCAGGTTGCATGTAAGAGGGCGTGTTGGAGAGAAGATATCATATTAGAAAATTGATAAATAAAATATAACTTATATGTGGGTGGATCATACCCAATTATACCAAGGCCTTTTGTGATTAAAACTCAACACCTTAAAGGCGGTTAAGTTGAGACAATATCGGTACGAGAATGATCCACAGGCCATGCTTGTCGTTGTTTGACAATGAAAGCTATCATGGATTATTGAAATGAAGGTGCAAACAGAAAAATAAAATGCAGGATAGGCTCAAAGTACATCTTCTAATTCTGATAATTGAAACAATTATATCTCATTATATATAAACTTATATAGGTAGGGGTTTAATTTTCGATTTCTTTTTGGACCGGTAAGAGAGGCTTAACAAGTTGAATTATGGATTGGTTGTGTGTTTTAATGTGCTAGTTGTGTCTATTTTGGGAGATGCCTCCATATTTGATGCTTTGAATGGTGATGTGAATCTGTTGTGTATATTGCTTGATTGGTGATCATAAACTACCGGAAAAAGTCATTTAGGAGACGGAATGATTTTGTCTCCTAAGACGGAAAATTCGTCTCCAAAGTCTTTAGGTGATGAAACCTCTTTCAGTTAAGTTTCATCGGCTAAGTGCCGTTAAGTAGGTGATTAAATGATGAAATTTGAATTTATGTCTCCCAAGAAGCTCTTAGGCGACGGAATAACATTCGTCTCTTAAGAGCTTAAGCGACATTGATTCATCTTCTAAGAGCTTAGGTGACGGATTTTATTCCCATTATTTTAGGTTTTTCTCTTTCTTTTCGGTTTCTTTTTCTTTTTACACTCAATTCCTCTAATTATTCTTTTTTTATTATTATTCATTTTCAATTATTTCTTTTTTTTTTGTTTTAGTTTATTTATTTTTTTCGTTTTGGTTTCTTTGTTTTCGTTTAGATCGGTCCCAACCTAGCCACCAGTCCCCCACCACCCCCAAATACAACCACCACCACCACCAAAACCATCAATCTCAAACCAAAACTATCATCCAAGTCTAAATCCATAAATAAAAAACCATAACCCAGCACCGTTCAACACAGTCGTCCAACCCACCTCGTCCAACGCCGGCGCCAGACCACAACCGTCCAACGCCGGCGCCAGACCACAACCGTCCAACCTTGACTTTGGCTACTCCTAACCGCCAGACCATGTACCACCACATCGTGAACCCGACCGGAGACGATTTCCCACTGCACAACCACATACCCAACCGAATATACGCGGATCCGTACATTACCCCACTCGTCAACGATGTCGAGGGTGTAGATAACTATTTGGTGTCAGGTTCGACTATCAAAGGTGGCGGTGTCTGGTGAAAGAGTTGGACGGTGTCGAGGAGGGGTGGGTGATGGTGATGTTCATCGAGGCTACTGGGTTTTTGAGGAAGAAGAAGGGGGAATTTGTGAGGAAGAAGAAATGGGCGTGAGCAAGGATTAAAATCTCTGTGATATATCCGATATATCCTCTGATATCTCCCTTTTTCGAAGGACCGATATATCTTTAGGGGTTAATATCTTATCTTCTACCGTATCTACGATATTTCCCCGATATTTAGGAAATATCCTCAAATATCACCGATATTTAGGAAATATCTCCGATATTTAGGAAATATCTCTGACATTTATGATATTTTCGATATATCACTGACATATTAAAAAAATATCTGTAAAAAATTGAAATGTTATCCGGAAGAGAAGTAACTAATTCCCTCGAGGTGTATCCCAATGACGAGTGGTGGTCTCGACTTGAAACTGCAACTGCCAATGGAATCAACGTACAAAGGGTATTATCTGAAGAAGTTGTTGGAAACCCAGAAGATAATTTAGACAGTGATGATGCATGGGGTGGCATAGCAACTCCAGATAGTTCAGATGATGATGAAGATGGTGGAAGCGGAAAAGGTGATGGAAATACTGGCACCGGGTTTGTATATGGACAATCTTCTACAGTTGGTGGATTGAACAATTTTTCATCTGAAGAAAATTATGATCATGCCTCCCATGATAATGGCTATAGAAGTATTAGGTATGGAGCGCAAGAGGATACCATGTATGGGAGAAGGACTAGAGGTCCAAATGATGATCAAGATGTTGTTTCAGTTGCGCTAAGTTTTGATTCTATCAGTTTAGGTAGTGGGACTGGAACCTCAAATGAATCCCAAGAAGGCAACAATCAATATGGCTATAATGTTTATGGCTATAATCAATGCACGGAAGTTAGTGATCAGTCATCCAATTTTCATCATCCTTACTATCCACTTATAGGGGAAACAGTTGGCAGCTCCAAAGACATATATGATTATCATATTCAACACTACAATTTGTACTATATGAGTCATATGTCTTGGTCTGATTATTGTACTTTTGTGGATCAGCGTGTGTCTTATGACTCTTATCAATAACCTAGATTCTCATTCTGGATGTAGATGAAGTTGATATTTGTAATATTTATATATAAATCTAATAAATTAAATATTTCAGAAAAAAAAATTCTTCCCAAAATACAGATATTTTTTTCCCGGGTTTCCCCGATATATCCCCGATATATCCGAAATCTCCATTTTTCAACTGACCGATATATCTACCGATATCGATATTTTAATCCTTGGGTGTGAGAGAGAACGAGAGGAACAAATACAGTGGGAGAGAGAAAACATGAGACTTCAAATTTTAAAAGGAAATAGTTTTGAAAATTGTCCCAAATTTTTGGGTCGAAGTTAAATTTTTGGCACTTAAGGTGACGAAACCATACCAATTTCATGGCCTAAAATGAAATCGTTTTGAAAATGGATCTGGATCCTCTCCTGAGCTTCAATTCTGCCTAACCTACCTTAGCTTTCATTGTCAAAACAACACGTGTAAAAGGAAGATCTAAAGGCTGATATTGATTTTTCCACTATACTTTGATTACTTTCAATCATTCCTCTATACTTCTCTTCCAAAGTCTTCATCTCTGATCTTCATTCTTTGTTCACGAGTCACGATTCACAGCCGGCCAAGTTTGAAACTCTTCAATAAAACACCCTCGAAAAAACTCTTTACTAAAGTCTTTTTTCGCATCAGCAGCCACCTCCGGCAACGACACTCACCGACTTTCAACAATATGTTGTCAAACTCAAAATCTTCTCTGATTAATTAGCCTCTACTTTTCTCTCTTATCATTCCTTACTTCTTCTCTTGATCAACCACTCAATCAGCATGAACCCATCTTAGATTGAACCAAGGATTAATAGAATTGAAGATTCAAGCATGATAGATTTTATTTTTGAGAGATCTGTAACTGTGGGAAAGATCAAAACAAAAGAGAGAGAGAGAGAGAGAGAGAGAGAGGAGGATTGAGAAAGAGAGAAAGGAAGGACCCACTTATTTTCTTGCCTAAGCAGCAATTAAGAAAAAAAAATAATAGGTAGCTAATTCAATCAATATCAGCCTTTAGATCTTCTTTTTACACGTGTCGTTTTGACAATGAAAGCTTAGGTAAGTTAGGCAGATTTGAAGCTTAGGAGAGGATCCAGATCTTTTGAAAATTGTTGGTAATTTTTTACAGAAGAGCCTAACTTTGAGGCACTTAGAGCAAGTCCACCCCCTAGGCCTTCGTTGGGAAGGCCTGGGTCATGGGCGAGACCTGGGTCGCCACGTGACAGTGATTTTCGGTTGCAGTTTCCACCCACGATTTCTGTTTCTGGGTCGCCACGTGGCAGTGACTGTTTATTGAATTTTATATTAGGTATTTTGAATGTGAATAATGATTTTATATATTAATAAAATTATGAATAACGTATTGAGACTATATAAAAAGTAATAAATAAAATTTAAAAAAATGACATTAATATTAATTTATTTATTATACGACTTAAATTGACAGGCCAAGCCTAGGTTGGTCGAGTCGCCGGCCGAAGGTGGTTGAGGAAAGTAATAACCGGGGAAAGGTGGTTGTGGATATCCACCGAGGAAAGGTGTTTGTGGATATCCACCGGGAAAAAGTGTTTGAGGATATCCGCCGGGGAGGGATGTGTGGGGTTATCCACTAGTGGTGTTTTCTTACCTCTCCGCTATCTGTTTTTGTTTTAACTACCAATAATCTTTTTTAAACCCCGGTGACATAGTACTTGGATTTTTTGTATTATTTCTTACCATTGGGATTTTTTTGTAGCTTTTTTCATTCAATTTAATTCATTTAATTAAAAAAGGGCACCGATCTGTTTTTTGAAGTAAACCAGGGCCGTCCGATTTGTTTTTTGAAGTAAACCAACAGTGCAGATTTTTTGACCGTTGGGTTAAACATTCAAAAGGCTTGACGCGTGGCGTGCAGGAGGAGGCTGGGTCTCGACGGAAGACGAAAAAAACACGGCGCGCTGGGCTCACGCGTCGCACCTGCGATGTCCGTGCGTCTCACGCACAAAGAAGGCGCGTCTTCTCCGCGTGTCTGCTCCTCTTGCATGTGGCTGACGTCTGCAAGGCCCCGCGTTTTGGGCTGAGGTGGAAACGAAGGCCCGGGTCTTCAGAAATGGAGGCCTGGGTCATAGGTCTGACCCAGGTGAAGACCCAATGAAGGCCTGGGTTAAAAAATCTTTGTGGGTGGACTTGCTTTATTTTTGCTGGGTCTTCTTTTGACATGGATTAAGACCTGGGTCATGGTTTTAAGCCAAGGGTGGACTTGCTCTTAAAAGTTAAAGTCACGGAACCTACCAATTTTGTTGCCTAGGTGTCTAAAACTATTTCAAAAAAGTTCCTCAATAAACCATTAAATGCAGTCATTAAAAATCTACATCACATGTAATCAATCAAACTTTTTTGGTCTTGATTATTAATATGGAAAGAAATATATTTGACAAAAAAAGAAATGAAATATGTTTAACCAAAAAAAAAAGAAATGAAATATAAATTGAACATTCACTTTCGAAAAATTCTTAAATATGCCATTAATAAGAGTTTTTTTTTTTACCTTTTTTTAATGAAATTTTTAAAAATTGGTTTGAATTTTTTTAAATTTTTGGCAGAAAAAATTTTTGACAGAAAAATTGCCGCTAAAAATTTTTCATTACTTAGGAATACTTATATTTCGTCGCCAAAGTGGTTTTTTATTTTATTTTTTTACAAAAAAAAATAATTTTGTCTGCTAAGTAATTAATTTCTTCACCTAAGATATGAATATTTTTTATTTTTTATTATTTTTAAATATTTCGTCTTCTAAGTATACAGTTCAGTTTTCTAGTAGGACTTTAGAGACAAAATTTATTTCCGTCGCCTAAATACGAACTTAGGCTACGAAATATTGTTCCGTCTCCTAAGTGCTTTTTTCCAGTAATATTAGCTTTACATATGTTGTTATTGGGTTGCTGGAAAATAAATGATATTCTAAAGAATAAATGATATTCTGAAGTGTTGATGCCACAAGTATGCGAAGAATGATTGAAAAATGAGAATATGCAGGGCAACATAGGCAGCTTTTAAATTTTCAAGTTGCATATAGTTAGCTTATCAACCAAATTTACAGTTGTTGTTGTTCTCCACTATGTTGCCTCATTATCTGTCGCAACCAACAAAGTCAAAACAACTAGCTCGAGGGGTGTTGGGTTATTGAATTGGAATGTTATCATTGTAATTGTTTTCTTTCGTTAAAATTAGTGATGGTTGTGTAGTTTGTTCCAACCATTATGTTTGTTATCAAGCATATGGTTAAGGGAGGTTGCTAGGATTATAAGAGTAATATAGAGTAGGCTAGCTTGGTCATTTTGCTATAATCCTTACATAATCTCCTGTAACCTACATTTTACAATAAATAAGAATAGCCACAGTGTAGTCTCAAAGTGTGATTGCTCTCATTTACATATTCTTAATTTACATTTCAATAAAACCATAATTCATAGTACATTGAAAGACTTAGAGATGTGCTTACAGCTTATATATGCTTTTTATTCTTGTTCAGAATTTTCAAGAATATATGGAGCAAGTTGTTTCAAAGCAGCTGCCAGGGTATCACTCAGGCAGGTTGAGCTCATTCATTACAAGCCTCAACAAATATATTGTTGCAACTCCTGAGCTCATACCTCGGAAACCTATTCTTTGGAGAGTAGAAGGGCTTTGATGGTCAACTTGGCAATTCAGCCTGTTACCGGCTAACCGCCGGTCAACCGCCCGTTAAAAACTCGTTAGTTAATAGCCTAATTATATAACATGTTAATGGGCTGTCAACCCGTTAACAACCTGCCAATTAACGGGTGGAAACGGGTTGCACGTTAGAACCCATCTAACCCCCTAAGGCCCGCTAAGTAATAATAAAAAAAATTAGAGAAGAGGAGAAAACCTTGCTTACTCTATTTGACTCTCTCTCACGTCGTTCTTTCTCACTTCACCAAGAATCCGACACAGCCGTCGTGACGGAAATAATTAAAAAAAGAAAAAAAGGGGGAAAACGCCTTAACGGGTTTTAGCGGGTTTCAACGGGTAACCCACGAACCAAACAAGTTCAACCCGTTAACCCGTCATGACCCGCCCCTTTGCCAGGTTGACTTGATGGATATTCTTGTCTCCCTCGTATACAACTATGTAGATGATCAGACTAAAGCCCATGCGTAATATTTAGTTATAACCAATTACCACCATGCGCTCCGGGATCATTTTTCTGCTGCCCATAACATGCTGCTAATGAGTCATGACCTGCAAGACAATTTTTATAATATGGACAATTCATTCAAAATCCTTTTCAATAGGGCTATGGCACAGCAGCTTGGTCTCTGCGCATTTCGGAATGGACTAATTACTCGAGGACATAACTACCTTTCTGAGCTATATTCAGTTGGAAAAGTGAAAGAGTTACTTAGACAAGGGTTCTCCCGAAGTAGATGTCATGAGAAAACTTTTGAATAGGAATGTCTTGACAGACCTTATCATATGCACATCAACCTTGAACTCCTAGTGGTCATGAATTTGGTACGTGCCATGGTGCTGGAAGTGCCTAATATGGCAGCAGCCAAAACTTTACAAAACACGCTGCGATTAGTAAGAGGTTGCTTGAGAAGGGCTCTTTCATGGGACATCCTAAAACTGTAGACCCTGTGATTGTAGCTAGCTACCAGGGCCTTCCTCAAATGTGACTTCCAAAAGGCATCAATTCCCTTTGTGTCTGGAATTAAGCTACTCCAGAATCGTGAGAATGTCCTGGAGATACTCAATAGCCAATACTAAGATCAATTGGAGGTGGCTGTGATGATCTACCTTCTCCATCACCTACTGGTTGTGATGCTCAATACTAATATCAATTCCCTTCTTGGTCTGAATCTCTGAGAGGTCAAAAGATATCTCAATGCTAATTACGGCAAATCGATGATGTGCTGCAACTGAAAGCAGACCTTCGAGAGAGTAAAAATTGAGAGAGGGTTGTTGTGATCTGAAACTTGTAATGAGCAAGAGTTTGTTTACTGAATGCACAAGTGTTAATTTTCCCTTTGTACAATCCTTTTTCTTTCTTTTTAGAGTAGCAAGACAGAGACCAGCTCTTAGCAAACCAAACGTAGCCAAAGAGGAGTTAGACAAAATAAGCCTAAGCCGAATATACACACACCATCTTGAGTCGCATCAATCTCAAATCTTGTTAAACTAGAACATAAAGGTAACAAAGGCCTTAAAACTAACAAATTATTGCAATTTGATAAGTAGTTAATGCTTGAAGATAGGGCTGGGCATAAAGCCCGCAGTAGGAAAAAAAAAACCGGCAAACCTGTCAAGAATAGGTTTATGGTATAATTCTCAGATGTATTCTTCTCCAAATTGGAGGATATTTATACTAGTACAGATTAACCTATAGCTAAGTATGAAAGGAGAATACAATAGTAGAGCTATGTATGAAAGATAAATACAAAAGTCATGCAATACGGCTGCATTAATTATACAAGTGATTCTGGAGCAATAGCCCAGATTTGTTGCTTGAATGGAGCAGCTCACTCAAGACTCCCCCTCAAGTTGGGGAATAAATGTCTCGCATACCCAACTTGTCTAGTGAGTTGTGGAACACTTTTGCAGAAACAGCTTTGATCAGAATATCAGCAAGTTGATCTTCAGTAGGTATATGTGGCATGTTAATGATTTCTGACTCCAACTTCTCCTTGATGAAATGTCGATCAACTTCGACATGTTTTGTTCTGTCATGTTGAACTGGATTGTGTGCTATATCAATGGCTGCTTTATTGTCACAATACAAATTCATAGCATACTTGGATTTGAATCCCAAGTCCTTCATTAAATGACGAAGCCATAACATTTCACATACTCCATGGGTCATTCCTCTATATTCAGCTTCTGCACTGGATCTAGCAACCACTTTTTGCTTCTTACTTCTCCATGTGACTAAGTTACCTCCCACAAAGGTAAAGTAACCTGAAGTGGACCTTCTATCAGTGATGGAACCAGCCCAATCTGCATCTGTGTATCCTTCTATCTTCGTATGGTTATTTTTGGAAAACATGATCCCTTTGCCTGGATTTGTCTTCAAGTACCTCAAAATTCTGTATATTGCTTCCATGTGATCTTCACTTGGTGCATGCTTGAATTGACTTAAAATGCTTACAGCATATACAATATCAGGTCGGGTATGTGAGAGATAAATCAGCTTGCCTACTAACTTTTGATATATCTCCTTGTTAGTAGACACTTGGTCTGGATATTCAACTAACTTGTGATTTTGCTCCATCGGTGTATCTGCAGGTTTGCATGCAAGCAAGCCGGTCTCTACGAGTAAGTCAACCACATACTTCCTCTGAGATAGACTAATGCCTTCATTTGATCTAGCCACTTCTATCCCCAAGAAGTATTTAAGTCCGCCAAGATCTTTCATCTCAAAAGTAGAAGAAAGATTTTCTTGGAGTCTCTTCACTTCTTCTGGGTCATTACCTGTCACGATCATATCATCAACATAAATGATAAGTGCAGTAAGTTTGTCTTTCCTTCGTTTCAGAAACAATATATGGTCAGAGTTGCTTTGTTTATAACCAAAATGTTTCATAGATTGGCTAAATCTTCTAAACCACGCCCTCGGGGACTGCTTTAGTCCATACAAAGACTTCTTCAACTTGCACACCATTCCTACTTGTGAAGGTAGAGAGTAGCCTGGAGGTAGATCCATGTAGAATTCTTCCTTCAAGTCTCCATGCATGAAAATATTCTTCACATCAAACTGCTTCAGAGGCGAGTCTAAGTTAGCTGCTAATGACAGTAATACTCGAACAATATTCATCTTGGACACTGGTGTAAAAGTCTCATGATAGTCAATACCATATGTCTGAGTATATCCTTTTGCAACCAATCTGGCTTTATATCTATCCAGTGTACCATCAGCCACATACTTCAATGTATAGATCCATTTGCACCTTAATGTTCTCTTCCCTGCGGGTTTTGGCACTAGATCCCATGTGTGATTCTTTTGCAAAACTTCCATCCATAGCTTTAGTCCACTTAGGATCAGCTAGAGCTTCCTACACTTTATTTGGAATGACAATAGCAAATAAATGATATACAAAAGATGCATATGACTTGGATAACCTATGGGAGGATATGTAATTGCTTATGAGATATTTGGCCTTGGCTTTTGGATCTGGTTCATATTGAGCCTTTGGTTGACCTCGATTAATGGTAACTTATGGATCCCTGTGATGCTATTTGGTTCTGTTTCAGAGTTAGACTCAGAATTTTTATTATCATGAAATTCAAACACATGGTTATTAATTACCTCTAGGTCATCCTCAGGGAGCATTGGTGTTGATGGGGTAGTAGAAGAGGAAGAAGTATTTATCTCTGTTGATTCTGGAGTTGGCAACTGATTGATATTTTCACCGAGTACAGAATCTTCTGGTAATTGGTTACTCCTTTCAGTAGCTCTATGCTCAATTCTTCTCACTTCACTATTCACATGTATTTGGTTATCCACTTGATCCAAGAGACCCAAACAATCTCCTAAAGACTACTCTTCCTCAGCATGACTCTCCTGCTGAGAGGAGTCTTCGGGGAAAAATATAGTTCATGTTCACAAAATGTAACATCCATTGAAATATAGGAACGTTTACTAGTGGGTTATAACACCGATATCCTTTCTAAGTTGAAGCATAACCGATGAAGACACACTTTTCAGCACAAACATCCAACTTAGTCCTCTTGGTTCAATAGATATGTACATAAGCTAAGCAACCAAAAATCTTTGAATCAAGAGCATGGGTAAGGGGTAAAGGCAAATAACTTTCAAGAGCTTGAATTGGTGTTTTTGGTAGTGGACAGTTTTTCTTTGCTATGAACTGAAGAGATTGTGTAGGAAGTCTATTTATGAGGTATGCAATAGTTAGGATAGCATCTCCCCAAAAATATTTAGGCATATGAGCTCCGATCAACATGGAGCAAGCAACTTCAAGAATATGGTGATTTTTTCGTTCCGCCACACCATTTTGTTGAGGGGTTTGAGGACAGGTGGTTTGATGAATGATGTCATGGGTAGCTAGATATTGGTGAAAAATGTGGTTTACATACTCTCCACCATTATCCGTGCGGAATACTTTAATAGGCTTCTGGAATTGAGTTTGGATCATGGCATGAAAGGTTTGAAATATTGAAATAACATCACTTTTATTGCGTAGAAAGTATATCCAAGTCATTCGAGTGCAATCACCAATGAACAAACCATTTCATTCCAGAGAGCGTTGGTGGACAAGGCCCCCAAACATCAGAGTGAACAAGATCAAATGGGGAAATACTTTTATTTGTGCTCACTGGATAGCTTACACGGTGACTCTTGCCTAAAATACAAGTGTTGCATTTAAAGTTTGATTGTTTATTATGCTGAAATAATAAAGAGAATAGAGTTTGGAGATAACCAAATGATGGATGTCCCAATCTCTTATGCCATAACCAAATTTGTTCTTCATCGGTGGATACTTTTTTTTGAATCTGATGCACTTCACTTGCACGGAGATTACCCGCAGTTGTCATCTCCATGTAGTATAATCCCCCCTTCTCAATACCCCGCCCAATGATTTCCCCTGTGAGGATGTCCTGAAATATGCAACACCAAGGGTAAAGTATTACACAACAATAAAATTGTTGGGTTATTTGTTTGACAGATAGGAGATTATGGGATAAGGAAGGAACAAGTAACACAGTGTGAAGGGTAATGAAATCTGTAAGAGTGACAAACCCAACACCAGTAATGGGGTAGGACTCACCATTGGCATTAGTTACGCCAAACCGGCGAATTGGGGTTAAATGGTGAATATTGCTAGAGTTATTAGTCATATGGTCAATTGCACCTGAATCAATTATCCACATATCTTTCCAATTAAAGGCAGAGTTGCTTGAGAACAAAGAGACAGGTTTACCTGAAGTGGTCATGAAGGCAAAAGTGGAGTTACCAGAGTGATCACCATGAGCATGTTCGTCAGAAGTTGTATTTGAACTCAGGTTTGAGGAAGTAATTTGGAGAGAGGCCTGGGGTTTGCCTTTGGGCCGGTAGCTCTTTGGGTTCTTGTTTCCATGGGGTTGGAATGATTTCGCTTTCTCTCGTACTTTTTTGGCTTGGGCCTCCTTACGATTGGCAATGTGATCATCCCACCAGTCAGGAAAACCAATCAAGTAGAAACAAGTCTCTACCATATGACTAGTTGATTTGCAATGAGTGCATTTCATGGGTCCTTGAGAGGGTGATTTCAACAGAGGTGTAGATGAAGAAGGTTGGGAGCTACGAACATGTGGTGGCCAGTATTGAGCAATCATGGCTGATCCTTCATGCTTTGTGTCAGACATCATCTTTTGGAGTCTATTACGCTCAGCACTGACTTGAGAATAAACCTCTTCTATAGAAGGCAACGGCTTTGTGTTTAGAATTCTACTCCAGACTCCATCAAGGTGAGGGTTTAGCCCGGCCAAAAAGAAATAGACACGGTGCTTTGTGACCCTATTTACCATGTAGCTGATAGAATCTGCATCCTTGAGTTTGAGAGGATCCAATATGTCAAGCTCTTGCCATATTTTCTTCATATTGTTGTAGTAGCCATGAAGAGGAGCTCCATTTTGTTTGGTGGAAACCAAAGCTATTTGTAGCTCATAGTTTCGTGTATCATCTTGGGCTACTGAAAAAGTAGTTTTAACAGCATCCCAAATTTCTTTAGCTGTCTCCAAACCTTCATAATTTTCTCTCACCTTCATGTGCATGGAACTGAGAAGCCATGCTTGAACAAGACTATCTTCTTCAACCCAAACTTTGTAACTCTCTTCATCTTCTTCTTCGGATGGTGCTTTCTTCTTACCGGTGAGATAACTAAGTTTACCTCGGCCAGTGATGTTCAACTTGACATGTTTAGACCAAGAAATAAAATTGATGCTATCCAATTTTTCTGGAACAATAGGGCCATGATCATTAGATGACGATCGCCCTTTATGTTGAGAAGAAGATTTAGAGTTGATTGCTGATGTTTGGGATGAACTTAATGGTACTTCATCAAGAACCATGGTTAAGAATTTACCAAGTAAAGAGAAGAGAAATTTGATCCTTGGGTGTTGCCTACCACGTTGTGTTAAATAAGTAAGCTCGACGGTACAAGGATAAAATTTCTAATCTTATTACCTCCCCTTTTTTTTTTTTAATCTGACCAACTTACCAAAAAAATGGTTGGGGATACTGGGTTTGGGCCTTGAGTAAGGATGTCAGCCCAAATCAATTGGGTATTACTTGGTGCACTGAAGGGTGCAATCGTTGACACCTCGTGAATTTTTTTCTTCTTTTGCGATGGCGTCTGCTCGCCGAATCTAATGCCGCTAGTGATTCTCTTCCTTCTAGCACTAGCAGCCTAGCTAATTGGAATGATCGGAGGAAGTTACAGGCATGGCTTCAGGCGTCTGAGTTTGCCCCGGCAATGGAACAAGGTCTAAGAATCAACGACTCGACGATCTATTGAAGTCGACGGAGCTGCAGTCAGATGAGCGACACCGAGGCAGTATGGAGGTTGAAGCAGCTGCGGTTGCTCTGGTCCCGGCAATGGAACCAGTTGCAGACGGTGCAAGGTCTGAATCAGCGATAGAAGTCCGAGTCTTGGCTGAAGTTGGGATTCGATCACCGCTTGTATGGTTCAGGTAAGTGAAGAACAAAATTTGTTCTTTGGTATTATGGGTATTGGATAAGTTGAAGAAACAGAGTTCTTGGTTTATGGATAATAGGTAATCAGAATTGGATATGATCTGGGTAGGTGAAGAAACAGAGTTTCTTCTGGTACTGGTATAGATATGATAATTGGGTAAGATGAAGAAACAAAGTTCTTCTCTTGGTATTTTGGCAGCGGAATGTGGGTATGGGTATCGGTCTCAAGAGCAGAATTGCTCTGATACCATGTTAAGAATAGGTTTATGGTATAATTCCCAGATGTATTCTTCTCCAAACTTGAGGATATTTATACTAGTACAGATTAACCTATAGCTAAGTATGAAATGAGGATACAATAGTAGAGCTATATACGAAACATAAATACAAAGGTCATGCAATACGGCTGCATTAATTATATAAGTGATTCTGGAGAAGTATCCAGATTTGCTGCTTGAATGGAGCAGCTCACTCAACAAAACCGACCTGAACCGGAAAAGTCTCAGTATGAGCTTTCCAAATGAATGCAAAAGTGCCTTGCTAACATCTCACTTAAGCTCAGTTTCAAGCCAAGAATACATCCTCTCCTATTCGGAAACTAGGCCCCGTTCGCCGATCTTCAGGTGATCAGCGTGATCTCATCATAACCTCTTTGAATCGGTCTGTATAAATTTTGTAAAAGATGTAATCTTTATCTCAATAACAACTGAGTTTTGTGAAAAGTTAAGATCTTTAAGCAAATGGGTGTTGGTTTTGGGATGATTCTGACGACTGGGGTGTTTGATCGGAGCCAGATAGGAGAACTGGAAAAAGCTTGAAAAACTGACATGACCGGTCGGGTTTATGCCAGTCCGAGATTAAAAATTTTACGGCAAAGACTGACCCGTCTAGACAGTAACCGGTCTAGACCCGAACTTAAAGAATTAGGTGCCAATCATAGACCGTGTCCAGCCTTGCTTGAAGATAACGCTCGACCATAAAGCCCAATAATTAAGTATATGCTCAGAGATTCTTATATACAATTTATATATAAATTGTATATTTTGTATAATATAGTAATTCATATCCATCTCATTTGTCACAATTATCAAAAGAAAATATCACAATGCACCTAGCTAGAGATAATCATATTTTACAATTCTCTATTCTCAAATCTCACTCACTTCATCACGTTATCAGCACGTGGCTCAACCCTTGAGCTAATAGTGTTTCCCAAACCCTAAAAATCAAAACCGAAGATTCTCAGCCCTGCCTCGCCGCTGCCGTCGCCGCCGTCGTCAGCCAACAGCTGCTTCCCGGCCGTCTGCCCCGCTGTTTTCTTCAATCCGACCAAGCATCCAAGTTTTTTTTTACAGTATGTTTATTTTACAACCCTAAAACTCTTTCAAGTTCAACAACCTCGGGGGAGATAAAGTGTTTTCTCCCTTTCTTCTACTCTATTCTATGTTTGAGTTGGTGTATTTGCATGTTTAAAATCTTGGTTGTCCTCCCCGGGTCCAAAGTTGTGTTTGATCACCTTTGGTTATTTCTTTTTGAATGTGTGTTTGATCACATTCACACAAGTTTTCTGGGTCGTATTTGATCGACTCCGAACACTTAAGGTTGTGTATGATCAACCCTAGAGAGACAAACCAAAAATAAACGCATCGTATTGAGTACCCTTTTTGGGCATCTAACAAAAAACTAATACGACTTGTGGGACTTGTTCTTTTTTGTATGCAGATGGACAGAGGCATCGAATTCGACGTCCTCGACGCCCATGGTACTGAGTACCATCGTTGGGTCTCGGATATAGAGCAAACCTTTATTGCTAAGGATCTGACTGAGACCATATTCCCCAATCTAACTCAGGAACCGCCTCATAAGAGAACAAAATCTCAGGCGCTCATGTTCTTTCGTAAGCATATCGATCCCACACTACGCAGATAGTATCAATCAAAGTATGATCCAAAAGATCTATGGGATGCACTCGCCGAACGCTTCGGCAATATCCATTCGACATGCTGGAATCAATCAAAGCATGATCCAAAAGATCTGTGGGAAGCACTCGCCAAACGCTTCGGCAATTCGGCAATATCCATTCGGAATTACACAATATCAATATGGTAAGAATAATTAATGCATAGATCTAGTCAAACTACATACCTTATTAACATAAAACCAAGACACACATAAATAATATCTAAAAAATTATAGAATATCCTAGAACAATATCCATCTCATTTATCACAATTATCAAAAGAAAATATCACAATGCACCTAGCTAGAGGTATGGCAGAAAGGAAAGCAAAGAAAAGAGATTAACAACATAATAGTGCACTACCCAATATGGAGGGTACACGAAGAGATAACTTTAAAAGTTAAAGATTCGGGGCACAACAATTCTGTTCTGCTAATCTATAAAGCCAAAAAAGGAAAATAAATCATCCTAAACTTTTGACCCTCCCAAAAGCTCAATCATAATGGCTTTTGTTAATCATGAACCATTTCAATCTATAAGGTGATGTGTAGAGATCTTCTAGATGAAATCGTGGTATTGGTATGGACCTCCATAAGCTAGTGAAGTGATCCATTGACGGCTCCTATCCAATAATGAAGCAACTCATTTCCATTTGCTAGACAACCACTTTCGCTTGGGAAAAAACTCGGGAGTCGTTATCATATTTCCCTTGGGAAAAAGGTAAGCAAGAGCACTTGTCGCGGAGGACTGTTAATCGTTAATTTGAGGACAACTAAAAAGTGAAACGATGAAAGATTGGTATTTTTATAAATTCGATTATTCGAGAGATTATAGATTTCACACGTACGTGCGTAGAATATGACTTTTTAACTACTCTTTTATCAAAATCATACACCAATTTCTTGTTTACTTGAGTATGAACTTTAAGATGTCTTTACTTTCTCCATGAACAGAATTTTTCAAGTTCTCCAATGTTCTAGATGACTCTAATTTTATCTTCTAGATCATGATATTTACGAAGGTGTTTAAAGTCAAGCTTGACCTACACATCAATAATCTGCATTAGCTCGTTGGCCACAAACCATGCTCACAATAGTTATTCACAAAAATTGTTTCTACCCCGGAGCATCATTCATAGCATCTCCTTCTACTAAAATTCACACAATGACACAATAGCATGGGTTTTTTGTGTTCATATCATATTAACCGATTTTTTTTGAAGCTAGCTGACAAACTTTTATTAGATATGAACACATTCCAGAACAGTTACATTATAAATAAATAAAAAAGTTACATAATTAAAAGACCTAAATAAATCTAAATGAAGAGTCATTAAATTGGTTTGATTTAAAGCTAGGACTATTCTAGAAATAATAATCTGTAACAGACCATTAATAAAGTCATCATACATACTACATATGCATTTTATTACGAGAAATTTCTTTCTTTGCTCGATGTCAATTGTTTTCTTAAAAATATATACCATCCATTTGGTTACAGATTTTTTCTCTAACATCAACGCCAACCTCCACCAAACATCATCACAAGTGAGTGCCCATGACTTTTATTGTGTGATGCAACCAATTTCTTGAGCGGGGTCCCCTCTCTTTGGCTCATTAGTCACTACATATGATGCTCTGCGTAGCTATACCAATATTGTGGCTGCACCCATCTCACCAACCTCGATATATTACACACACAAAAGAAATGGGAAACCCAGAAAGATATACAAAGTGGCTCTTGTCTACGCACCATATCTTACAGTCAACCCAACAAAGTATTATACTAGCATGTAGCTTTTAGACCATATTACAAACAAATGCAAAAAGGAAGAGAAAAAAAAGTAGCTAATAATGGAGGGACGAAGACTTAATTTTAGTTACAGACTAGGGCTTTCCACTTTGTGACCACATCGGACAATGCCTTTGTTGATGCCCCTTCATCGCTCAGAGACTTCCTTGCGGCATCTTTTAGGTCTTTCATTCGGTTTCTAAGTCGCTTACCTTCCTCCCCTTCCATCAGACCCTTAACCACCATGGCGACTTCCTCCCTCTCCACAAAGCCAGTCTCGTCGGCTCGTGGCCTCAGTGCCACTTTTATCTCGTGGGTGAACATAAAGGCGTTCATTTTCTGCTCCGCGTACAAGGGCCATGCCACGAGGGGGACACCATTCGCGATGCTCTCCGAGGCCGAATTCCATCCACAATGAGTGAGGAACCCGCCGGTCGATTCATGTCCTAATATATGGACTTGTGGTGCCCAGTTCGGCACCACGAGGCCCCTATTTTTGGTCCTCTCCAAAAACCCTTTGGGCAAGAAGGCCAGAGGATCACCTTTACCATGTACACTGAAAAAAGTGGCATTGGCAGCTTCGTCACTAGGGCTCCTCGCCACCCACAGAAACCTTTGCTCACTCATTTCCAACCCCAAAGCCAACTCAGTGACCTGTTTATAAGACAGGGTCCCACCACTCCCGAAGGAAACATACAGGACCGACCCACGTGGCTGCTCATCCAACCACTTCAAACACTTGCTCTCGTCGGCAACAGCTTTCGAGTCCAACTTCACCAACGGCCCGACCGGATAAACCGGCGGCTTCCCCGGTTCTTTCTCCTGCAAAGCCTTGAGAGCCCCAGGCTCCAACTCCATGAAGCTGTTTACCAATATGCCCTCCGCTAGTCTGTAACGCTTGGCATGGTGAAGCACCCATTTGTAGGCCTCGTCTTTACGGTTCTGAACCGGGTCCAGCAGCTCCTTGCCGGGAATCGGCACACACCCGGGAATCTTCACCGGCTCCTCCAGCTCCCAATACTCGCACGACACCGCTTCATCCAGCTTTGGCAAGTACAAAAACAAAGACAACGCCATGGCGGTGGAGCAATAGAAAATATAAGAGGAAATATTAAACTCTCTGGCCACCTCAAAAGCGTCGGTACCGAAAAGATCCACCACCAACGATACCAGCTTCGTCCCCTCACGGCCAATCAAGGACTTGACCGTGTCCCTCAAGTAAGGGAGAGAACGAGAGACGGTGAGGGAAATAATGGTCTCTATTTGAGTCCCGGCGGGTAGGTCGTCGAAGCTGACCGGCGGGAGGAAGACGTGGTCGATGGCGGGAGGGAGAGCGTCGAGGACGGACTTCTGTGCTTTGGTGGGAGGACAGTCGCAGGGGACTATGAGCGTGACGGTGAAGTTGTGGCGGTGGACGAGCTGCTTGGCGAGCTCGGTGAGAGGGATGAGGTGACCCATTCCTGGACTCGGGTGAATAGCGATGTGGGGTGTCTGTACTTGCGCCATTTTTGTATAGGTTAAACTTGAAACTTGAAAGCTGGTTTGTTTGTGTGTGATGAGGAAGATGTAACTGCTGATGGTGCTTTATACAGAGATGATGATGAGGTTGTGTTTGTGAGTATGGAAGCTTTTAGCTAGGGGAGGATAATTACGTCAATTATGTATTGTTGCGTTGAGATTTGTTTGTGGAGATTCGTATTGTTGGAGAATATTAGGAGCTGAGAAAGAGAGGAAGGTACGGCAATTTCTAGAGGGGAGAGAATTTTCTATGGAAAGGGTTGCCATGCAGTAAGCACACGTGTGAAGGGGTGATGTCATTCTACCGTAATGCTTATGTTATCAACCGTCGATGCCGTACCGTCATCGTTCCTTATCAAGTTTCAGCAAATCAGCAATTAATGGAAAATTTTGCTCATAATGTCTATTATCTAATTACGGGAAAGAAGATAATGACCATTGAAATCTCTATTATATTTTATTTATATTGATCGACATATCTTGAAAGTAAATATTATATCTTTTATCGTATTTATAAAATTTCTTTAAAAATATCAAATATCTCTGATATATGAGATATTTAAGGTATGTCTCTAATACTTTTTTCTCTAAAAAAAAAGAAGTCAATTAAGACTTGATATAAATAGACATTACATATATTATATCACTACCATCTACAGATAGACAAGTAGACTACTCATTAATCATATTAACTTAATTATTCTGCAAGCCTACCGTCAACTAAACACATGATCATTAGCTGTAATACCCCGAAAATTTGATATTAGTTTCTAATATTATTTTGGAATTAATCTGAGTAGGAGTTGTGCGGATTTGTAGTTTAGCGAGTGGACTGGAAGTGTTCGGGCTTTTAAATTCTTGAAAATGCTTATTTTGAAGGGTCAAGAGTTGACTTTTTAATATGTTGGCTTTCTAGAAAAACTTCCTTCACGAAAGTTGTAGAGCACAATGATACGAGTTCATAGACACGTGACACATGTAAAACGGACTTCGTATGTGAAAATTATAGTCAGCAGAAGTTCGTAGCTTTACATGATTTTTGGTTTAAATAAGAAAAGTTTAGGGTTTCCATTTCATTTTCCGGAAGCCATTCCTCTCTCTCCTTTTCTTTTCTCTAGCGATACCTTTAATATCAAAGTTTTCCAGCCGACCCGACCCAGACCCGGTTGACCTGACTCGGTTTTTTTGGTTGACTCCGGCTGACTCAAACAGCGGCACCGGTCAGGTTTTCTTCCTCTCCTCGGCGTGATCCTCCATGTGTAGGTGGGTGAGGACGACTCGAGTGAGATTGAGAGATTCGAATAACAACAGTGAGGGTGACGAACCCGACTCCAAACCGAGGGCTTTCTGGCCTTGTGCAGCGGCGACGAGGCTTGAAACCGGTCGGGATAGAAGCTCCTGGGCGTCCTGATTCGACTTCTGGTGGTCTTGGGGCTCGATTCGAAGCTTGGTGTTGCAGAGTCGGGTTTTGAAATTCCCTTTTGAAAGATGTCAATTAATTCTATGCTATTAGTAAGATTATCTGGTTATTATTATAACTGGCACCCCCTAAAGTTTTTTAAAAATGTCAATTAATAATATTCTATCAGTATGATTGAATGATTATGATTATAATTATATAGGTCTAGCTTCATTTCCATGTAATATTGAGATTATAAAAAAACAATAATATTACTTTCAATTAAAACATAATTTTGTTAAACGACTTAAAATTATTATATATATCTTTTTACGTTTATTATATTTCGGCCCCCTAAACCTACGGTTTTGGCTCCGCCATTGCCCACATATCAACACGCTCAAAACAATCAGAACTAGCTAACTCTTGGAACGGAACCTACATACCCTGCCAGACGCACCGCCATGCACCACCGTTGTGAGTGAAGGGCTGGGTGGGGACTGGGTGGGCTAGAGAGAGCTCACGTGTTCAGCGCTAGGGTAATGGTGCAAGTCTGAGGACTGATGTTCAAGATGTGCAAGGGCTAAGGTTGGGTCGTTGGCGCCGACAAGAGTTGCCGGATCGGGGAAGGTGGGTGCCTAGAGTTGAAATCTGGGTGCCATGGCAGAAACCGATTGGGTACGGCAAAGTTTAGGTTTTTTTTTTTTCGTTATCAAGCTCGAGGTAGAGTATCGTGCTGATAATGTGTTGAAAGAGAAAAGATAACGAGAATAACGGTCTACTCATTCGTTGATAGAAAAACTTATTTATAGGCATTACATAGAGTCTCCCGAATGATCTAGAAGATCTATCAACTGTAATATATTCTAATAAGGAAACTGAATTAACCAATCATACATGTATTAGGGTAAGACATATAACAGAAAGACATAAACATAATTTCTTTAAACAAGTTATATATCGTCTTCTTTTCTATTTTCCTTTTATCGGTGAAGTGATCGATCGAGTTCGTTTTTCCTTCCAACCATATCCAATTGTTCATCATATAACGAGAAATTTAAATCATTTCATCCCTCGTCAAATGTCAAATCTAATTTCATGATCGAGCCGGCTACTCCTTTTTGTTGATGGAAAGGTCATAGATGAAAACGCCAGTAGGGTTTCGAAACAAATTAAAGTAAATACCTTACAAATGAATATTATAATGAAACCCTAAAATTAATATTATCTTCACAACATATATATAAATACACACAATTATTTATATGTTGTTTTTAAGGCCTGGAAAGCATCTAGATTCATGATATTGTATATATGCTTGACTTGATATTGTATATTTTAAAAATAAAATTGATTCGGAGGGATTATAATCAAGGGAAAATGCCCATTTAGTACTAATTTGAACCCCTCATTTCCCATTCCAATGATAATCTTTTTCATTAGCCCATTCCAATATAAGGTAACTTTTTTTATGCCCAAATGCACAAATCTTTATTAAAGTCTTAATAAACCATATTATTTTAAGACTATTTTGCCCTCATCCTTTAAACATGCATAGAGAGAGAAAATAAAAGAGAGAATACTTGGTCGGAATCTCACCGGACTCCGACTCCGGTCACAGGCCGCCGGACTCCGGTCACCGGCCGCCGGACTCCGGTCACCGGAATTTTCCCAACCGCCTGAATTTTCAATTACTGACCCCCAGTAATCGGTTACTGGCCAGTTACTGACACCCAGTAACCAGTTACTGACACCCAGTAACCAGTTACTGACACCCAGTAACCAGTTACTGACACCCAGTAACCAGTTACTGACACCCAGTAACCAATTACTGACCCCCAGTAATCGGTTACTGACCAGTTATTGACACCCAATAACCAGTTACTGACACCCAGTAACCAGTTACTGACACCCAGTAACCAATTACTGACCCCCAGTAATCGGTTACTGACCAGTTATTAACACCCAATAACTAGTTACTGACCCCCAGTAACCAGTTACTGACTCTCACTAACCAGTTACTGACACCCAGTAACTGACTTATTACTCTCTAATATACATGTTTGTTGTCGTCCCGTTGATAGATACATCAATAACTGGGCACCCAGATTTCTTCTCTGGGCACCCACCTTCACCGAAGAGAACATGTTGCAGTCCCCGGCGGCCTCCTCCACCGAAGAGAACGAGTTGCAGTCCCCGACGGCCTCCTCCACCGAAGAGAATGAGAACACCGGCCTCCTCCACAGACCCCGGCGCACGTCGGCAAGCAACGCCATTCCCCAGCCACGATCCAGCCCCGATCGAACTCCAGCCGAGCCCTGAGCGCGCCTCGGCAGCACCATCATCGATCTTGGCACAAACCCAGCCCAACCCCGACGCACTCCTGCCCAGTCTAAACGAAGACGGAAGAGGAGCTAGGTAGCAGAGGCAAACGGCGAGAACCAGACTAGCTCGTCGGTGCAAGAGGACTGCGGCGAATCTCTGGCTGACTTGGCTGCACAGAGAGAGAGAGAGAGAGAGAGAGAGAGAGAGAGAGAGAGTGAGATAGGAAAATCGAGGTGAGGACGAGGGCGGCCATGAGAGACGACGAGTGCAGGTGGCGCTCATGATCGGAAGGGGAAGAGAGAGAGAGGAAAACCAGATCGGGAAAAATTGAAGGAGAAAGAGATAATATTTGTGTGGTGTAGTTACACAGGGTATTATAGTCTTTTTCTCAAGAATCATTGGAATGGGCACAAGGATAAGATTTTAATTGGAATGGGCTTTAGTTTTTAAATATTTGGGCATTAGGGCATTTTCCCTATAATCATAGATAGATACGATTTCATCTAGTCTACAGCTCAAATCGCTATCCTCCAACTAATAACACGCAAAAAAAGTGGTGACTTATAGATGATGAAAAATGACGCCAACAAGAGTTGCCATGGCTTTTGGTCTGACTTAACTAGACGTTCCAAATTTGATGTTAGAAGCATGTCTGCATCAGGGGGTTTCATCATCAGAAACAATTTAGGAAATCCTCTTGTTGCAGGTTCTTTTAACTCTGGCATGTCTTCGATCTGTCCCAAATCCCAATGGCTGAAGACGTAGCCCTTCGCAATAGCCTCTTATGCGCGAAGGATAGAGGTTTCAGGAAGGTTGAAGTCAAGGTGACTCGAAGCTGGTTATTGATGTCAAGGGTTCTAGAGAAAGAAGATGCTGAGATATGCAAGAGGCCATGCAAAGCTGCAACTGATAACTGGGCTGTAGATAATGGCCTCGATATGAGCATGAAGAAAGATGAAGCGGGGAATGCAGTGAGAAATATGATGGGAAGAGAACATGGCGATTTGAGTTCTGGATTCGGTTCCACGAGCTTAAGCCGAAGATCAGCATGGATGGCAGCTTGGCAAGCTGAGGAGAGTGGTGCAAAAGAGGGGTTTCAAAGAAATCCAAGAACTGATGTGGAAGGGATGAGGTCTTCTACTTCCAATTATCCAGATGAGGGTCCATCAAATTACCAGTTGGGGTCTTCTCACAGGATAGGGGAAGCATTGAGGAAATCTAATGACCAAGATGGGGCAAGGAGAGTTCTGACCCTTGAACAAGACCGAGCTGAGCTTCTGAGGAAGCTGGATGAGTTGAGGGATCAACTTAGTCGGTCTTGTGATATAGCTGATAAGTCGAAAGAGAAAGCTCCTCTTGCTGGGAGAATGGCTCCTCCAGATCCTTATGGTGGTTCTGACACTTCATATCCAGGTGCTTCTTTAGGACCAAATAGACCTTCTATGCAGTATCTTGGACAAGATAAACATGTTTCAGGACACCCTCATTTTAATCAATATCCTGAGCATCTTCCCTATACCAATGGCCATGAAACTGCTATGCCTAGCTTCACTCCCTCCATGCATAAATCGAACAATTTTCCGGGTTATGGGGACCCTTATGGACCCCAAATGCTCAGTGGAGCTCCACATCCATTTCCTAGGCAATACCAACAGCCATCCCATCCATTCTTTTCTGGACAGTATGCTGAAAATCATGCTGATCCATACGAGCTGCATTCACATAATGCAATGCTCCACCAACCTTCTTGCCCTTGTTTCTATTGCTATGAAAAACACAGGCGGTCATCAGCACCAGTTCCACCCACTGCTTTTCAAAATAAAAGGTTCCCCGATTTCCCTAGCAATCCCATGTTGGCCCATCCTGAAAACCCTGCGTTGCTTGGTCCTAATGATCACTACAGACATAGAACTGTAGTTCCCCCACCCTTTCAAGTTCCACAGCCCCATACAAGATGGCCAAGTGACCTCAACTCCTACACGGGCAGTTTTGCTGATTCCCGTCCTCCGAGGACAGAGCTGGCCAGTGTTGGTCGACGATGTCGTCCATTTTCTGGTGGTGCTCCATTTGTCACATGCAACAATTGCTTTGAAATTCTGCAGCTACCCAAGAAAGTATTGCTCATGGAAAAGAGTCATCAGAAGATAAGATGTGGTGCTTGTTCTACTGTAGTTGATTTTGCAGTTTCTAATAGGAAGATTGTTCTTTCTCATCATGCTGAAATGAAACAAAATCATTCAGAAGTCGGTAATAGCTTGAACGAGGTGGTTAGAGACAGTTCTTCACATTCTCATGGCCATGTTTCCCGGGTCTATGCTCATTTCTCTTCTGAAGATTATGATAATTCTGGTTATGATTTTCAGTCTATAGATAGAGAACCTGCTCTACCATTTCCGCTACCGAGTTCAACAGCAATCAAGCCTCATGAGATGCAAACCTTTCATTCTTCATCTCCCAGTACCTCTGAGGATGACTGCAACCCAGAAGTTCCAGTTTCTCCAAGAGATGTCACAAACTCTGGTCAGCAGCCTATCATAGCCACTTTTTCGCCACCACCTCCTGGTTCACCTCTGCAGGATCATTTTGATTACTCAGGTAATAACATGGTAAACCGCCTTGGGAAGGGAAACCGAAGTAGTCGCTCAGATCAAGAGAAGGTGAAGCTCAATAAGATTACATTGAGACAAAATTCCTTAAAAGAGACATCGTTGGCCACGGAAATGGAGGTATCATTCAATGAGTACTCTAATACTGGGGTTTCCCAAGATTCGTGGGATGCAAGCAAAGAGGAGGATCAGCCAAAAGTCAACAAAGGCAGTGATTCATTCATTGCCAACTTCATTAAGAAGAGCTTTAGAGATTTTTCCAAGTCAAATCAGACAAATGAGAATGGTAGGAGCAATGTTTCAATCAATGGGCACCCTATACCAGACCGTGTGCTGAAGAAGGCTGAAAAGATTGCGGGAACAGTCCATCCTGGACAATATTGGTAAGTTTTCACTCCCTAACACATGGTGCATTTCTAAGCATGCTGTTAATTATTGCTTTGCTAGAATTTATGATAAATGTTGGAATACAACCATTAATGTTTTTTGAAAAAAAAAATAATGGAGGAGCTAATTAAGACTTATCATGGTTCAGTGTTTGAGACTTAAGAGGAGAAGTAGCATATGCAGTACATAAATGAAATTTAGTTATGTTCTTCCTCTTCTGAAAATGAGTGTCATTTTATATATTCAAGAATGCTTAATATCATTGTCAAAAGTAGTTGTCTTGTTCTCAGGTTTCATTACTGAACTGTACCAGATAATTGTACTAGTCGGATATCCGTGGTGTTTCTGATTTGGTTGTTATGCTGTAAATCCATTTCCTTGCATGCATATAGTTTACATGCTTGGAAGCATTGTTTGAAGGATAACGTTATCTTGAAACTGTGCCTGTCTTATAAACCCTTACTTCTTCTACTCCTTTGGTAATTAATGTCATTGTTTCTATAATTGGCCAAACAGGTATGATTTCCGAGCAGGATTCTGGGGTATCATGGGTGGGCCTGGTCAGGGCATAATTCCTGTAAGAAAAACAGATTCCACACCACTATCAGCACATAAGCTATTAGTTATAGTTGTTAACACTTCTTTTCATTGTGCAGCCATTTATTGAAGAGTTCAATTACCCGATGCCGGAGAACTGTGCTGGTGGAAATACTGGTATTTTTGTAAATGGAAGAGAGCTTCACGAAAGGGATTTGGATTTGTTGGCCAGTAGAGGACTTCCCACTGCCAGAGATAGATCTTACATCATTGAGATCTCAGGGAGAGTCCTAGATGAGGACACTGGTGAAGAACTTGATAGCCTAGGAAAGCTTGCCCCAACGTAAGTGCAAATTACAATATGATGGTTTCATAGTAACATGTTTCTGTTATCACTGTCATTCTCTAATGTTGTTTCGTTTGACACTTCCTACAGGGTTCAGAAGGTGAAGCGGGGATTTGGAATGAAGCCTCCAAAAGTACCTACATGATCAACTTTAGAAATTACTGATTGCTTCTGACATTGGGTAGAATCTCGAGTTTTCCATCCTGAGCTAGAAAGTAAAATCATGAAAAGAAGAAGAAACGCAAGAACAGGTCCCGCACAGAATTGTAGATTACCGTAAATGAATGATAAGCTGCTGAGGATGGTTGGTACACTTAGTAGGCTGGTTTTGTCTCAAGTCTTGTGCATTCCTTGAAGTAGACTAGTTATGTCTCGGCACATCAAAATGATCATGTGCGCTACTATGATTGTGCTATGTAGATCAAGTAGGTTTCTCTTTCAGCTGACTTCCAATTTTTCCTGTATATGGTTTGGTTTGGTTTCTCTTTTCCTCCTAATATATAATCCGAAGTTGGAAATTCATCTTGTTCAAATGTTGGTTTTACAAATTCATCTCCAAACTATATCATGGAAAACTCTCAGTATTGTGCATTTGCCAAGTATGGGCGGTTTTCTAGTAGTAAATGGGAGGAGAACAAAACAGAAGATAAGAAAACTTGTTCAGACTTGGATTGCATTCTGCAGATGATAGAATGGATCAAAGCCAGTGCATAGAAATTGACAGAATGTGATTGTGCAATGGAAGCTCTTTAAAGCTTTCACTTTCCCGTTTTGTTCCCCCCTATAAACCAACCTTCAAGCTTTACAATTTGCAAAGATATTGCAATTTTTGGAGAAAGACATGCTATGCTATTTGGATCCAGTTAAACATATGATAACAGACGAGCTTTCTGGTTCTTATCTTGGGTTTGTGAAAGATAATAAACATGAATTGAACGTAGAACAGCATCATTACACGACACACATTCAAATATAATGCATAAATTTTAGGTGTCGGGACCATGAGTAAATTAAACTAGCAGGTCCTTATAATCAGTCTTCTTTCCTTCTCAAAAACAAATATAAAGTTAGAAAGGTGGTCCTTGGGATGTAAGCTATCCATTAAAGCTGTTCAACCAGCTGTTTTGAAATAATCTAATAATCTAACTACTACTTACAGACCAAAGTTCACATCTTGCTCATATCAAAACACACTCACTAGTGAAGAAGTAGAGCATGTGCAACAGACCTTACAATCTCATAATCTAAGTAGAATGACACTCCTTCTCATCATTTGCTCTATTTTCTACAGCACAGATGTTACACATGTCTATCACGTAAGGAGAAATTTTATTCACATATACCAGATTTATAAATACACATCTCTATTTTTTGAAACTTTTTTTAATACAATTTTATCCATTTGATTAAGATAAACAAAAAATAAAACTAAACAAACAAAAAAACACAACAAACAAAAATTTATATACAAATCTACAACTCTAAAATATCTACAGTCTGTAAACTTCCTGGTGATATCAAATTTCCATACTATTTCAATTGATTGAAAATCTTAAAGGTTTTTTTTTTGTCTGTAGAAAATCTTAGAGGTTATTTGAATGAAATTTATTATATAAAAAATTGTCAATCACTTTGCCTCTGTTGATAGTTTGTTAAGCTTTATTTGCTTATCAATTTGATTTGACTTTAGTTGAATTTGTAGTATTGATCATAGAGGTGAGAAAATAGAGTGATAGATTCATGAGAAGCAATTGGTTGGCATAAAGAACAAGTTGATGAGTTATAGGGTGTGTGTTAAGTAAAATAAATAGTGCATAAAAAGAACTTTAAAGAACAAATTTAGATAAAAAAAATATAATAGGTGTGTATTAACTATATTAGGATGTGTGAATAAAATTTCTCTTTCTTCTAAAGCAATCATATATTTAAATACCGATCATCTTTTACAAAATACTAAACTATCTAAAAAAAATTCGTTATCTATTTTGATTGGTTAAATAGGCAAATATCTTCGAAAATCTTACTTAATGAGAAAAAGGACTTGCTATTTTTCAAATTCTCATGATCATTTCAAAATTTTATTATTTACATTTAGCTACACATAAGGAGCAGGAAAGCGCTGGATGGAGCCAGCCACGTGGTACAATAATGTCCACAATTTTTGAATTCGAAGGACAACTAAGTAATTTGGCAATTTCACTTTCGTTAATGGTAAAACAACTTCATTATAGTAAAACTTTAAGGACATTTAAGTCAAATATTTCAATAGTCTGAACCAGTAGGCCCATTGAGGAGGACTCGTCCACCGGGAAGAATCGTCAGGTGATGGAGTGAGGATCGGCCAAACTCTTCGTCCGACGAAGTTGAACAGATGGAGAAACAGAGAACCCAATCTAATCTCCCTCCTTCTCCAGTCTGATTACATGGGCCAAACATGGCCATACAGTCCCTGTTTTGCACCCTCTCTTTTGCTTGTTTGATTGATTGGCACCGACCCACCGGCGTTTCATAGTTTCGACAACACTACTCTTATTGGCAGGTGAGAGATATGGTGTTGCAGTCAATGTAAATGAACGCTTCACCCCTTTTACCTACAGCATCTAGCTTGTCTTTTTCCCTCAGCTTTTGCCTAATGAGCAAGCGATGAGAAAATGACAAACTGAAAGCGATCATTTCATACCATAAACCAAACAGAGCAATATCATTTCCCAAAAGCTGAGCAACTCTTTGTTCTCACGCCAGTGTACAGACAACACGTCTCTGTATCAAATATTAGCCACCTCAAAACCAGTTTCTCATTTCAACATTTCAGGTTTCTATTCTCTCTCTCTCTGCATCAGTGTTTTCTTGGCTTCTCTCCGACACCAAATGGTGAAGGAAATGAGGTCTGAGTATTCATCATCAAACCCATTTTCATCACCATCATCATTTCACAAACATAATCATGTGTTTGTGAAGTTTGCAGTCTCTCTTCTCTTAGTGGGTTTGGCTTTTCGACTTTTCTTCTCCGATTCCATTCGATATATCTCAGTGTTAGAGCCACTGCCACTTCCAGTTGAAACAGAGCAAGGATTAGAGGAAACAGAGACCCCTGTTTCTTCTTTCCTTGCTCAAACGCCTAGTTCTCTTCCTCCTATCGATTTTCCTGCAACTAATATTACCCAAGAATCTGAGAATGGTAAGCAACACTTCCTTTCTTTGATTCATTGATACATGCATGAATGTGGAAATGAAAATTACATAAAATAAAGTAAAGAACTTTCTGGTGTTTTGTGATAGGATGCATGTTTCACTGTTTCAGTAATAAGCTTGAGATGTTTTCCTTCTGTCAGTTCTGTGAATGATTTTTTATTTTTTTTACTTGTATAAACGTACGTTTACTTTGTTTCAATCATACATGCAAGAATTTGAAAATTCTTCATTTAGAAATTGTTTGAAGCAATCCAACTCTCTAATCTGACTTCCTAACTTGATTGTAGAATTCTTTACTTCTACTTCTTTGGTTCTTTAGTTGCATTTGTTTTCCTATGTAATAAAATTGATGTTTCTTCAACTTGTTATCCATCTAGTTCATCAGTCATCTACTTAGTTCAAGTATGAAAATCCTTTGATGCCTACAGTTGAGTAATGAGCAGTTGAGCACTATCTATAGTCAAAATCCTTCGTAATTTTGCAGTAAAATGTGACATTTTCACTGGAGAATGGATACCAGACCCATCAGGGCCAAGATATACTAATGACAGTTGCCCTGAGATAGAGTCTCATCAGAATTGTATGAAGAATGGGCGCCCCGATTCCGCCTACTTTTACTGGAGGTGGAATCCAAGAGACTGTGATCTACCCAAGTTCAATGCACATAGATTTCTTGCTCTCATGAGGAACAAATCATGGGCGTTCATTGGTGATTCAATTTCTCGTAATCATGTCCAGTCATTGCTTTGCCTTCTCTCTCAGGTACATTTCATCCATTTCACAAACAACTTTTACTTACGTTCAGAGTGCGACTTGTTTTCCTAACTATACTTCGACCGAGTTTAAATTTCACTGTTTGAAACTCTAGCCACTTTTTGTGTTTGGGATTGAGTTTTGCTGTGCATGAGTGATTTATACTAATCATGGGGACAAAAGGTGCTACTTTAATTACTGCATATAATTCTCTTCTCTGGCTTCTATCGCAAGGCTTTGTCTAAATCCTTTATCTATGAATGATTAGTAATCTTTCTTCAAATCCAACAGAAATGAGGTTAGTTGTGTACCACAGCTACACATATATGCATTTAGACCCACTTCTTTTCAAGTTGGTCACAGAGTCTTTTTCTCTAGCTGGTTTACCAACCATGAAAATTGGATCATAATTGTAGCTTCAGTGTCAACCTCGTTCGTGGGATATTAATGATGATCGACGTATGCACAGCTCCTATGGAATTATTTAGCAACAAAGACTGTTACTTCCTACCTAAACAGTGTTTATGACTGTATGTTGTTATTCTTTGATCTTTTATGACAATATGAGAAGATGTAACTTAATCAAAGGACCTCATTTTTAGACTATGAATTGTCCCTAAATGACTACCCCAATCCAATTTGGTGGCTAGATACAGAAGGACCTACATGTGTCTTCTACTGTTTCATTACATATATTCATTCTTGTTGGATTTTGGTTATCTGGTCCAGAACAAGATGTTGATCAAATTTCAGTGGTTATGTCCCACAGGTGGAACAAGCTGTTGAAGTATACCATGACAAAGAATACAGGTCTAAGAGATGGCTCTTCCCTTCTCACAACTTCACACTTTCAGTCATCTGGACTCCATTTGAAGACATGAATGGAGTTTCCACTTCAGAGATCCAGCTTTATCTTGACAAACTTGACAAGACATGGACCGATCAATACAACAGCTTGGATTATGTAGTCATTTCTGGTGGGAAATGGTTCCTTAAAACTGCAATATACCATGAAAACAACACGGTCAGTGGCTGTCATAACTGCCCCGGAAAGAACTTAACCGAGGTAGGATTGGAACATGCCTACCGTAATGTTCTCCGCCTGGTTTTCAACTTCATCAAGGGTTCAGATCATAAAGCATCTGTATTCTTCAGAACCACCACGCCCGACCACTTTGAGAATGGAGAGTGGTTTAGTGGAGGGTACTGCAATAGAACAGTGCCATTCAAGGAAGGTGAAGTTGATATGAGAGATGTCGACACCATGATGCGTAACATTGAGTTGGAAGAATTCGAGAAGGCTTCAGCCAATGGCCCCGAAGAGGGGGCACGTATAACGTTTTTGGACACAACACACCTTTCCTTGTTGAGACCTGATGGGCATCCAGGTCCTTACAGGCAGTTCCAGCCATTTGCAAAGGATCAAAATGCCAAAGTTCAGACCGACTGTCTACATTGGTGCTTGCCTGGGCCTATAGACTCCTGGAATGATTTGGTGATGGAATTGTTGATCAACGGCAAAATATATCAATGATCAAACCCTTTTTTTAAACCTGGGCTTATCATTGAGCTCTCTAAATTCTTAGCAAGAATTAAGTTTTGTTGCTGGCAAGGAAAGATTTCTCCTGCGAAAAGGCTTGCCAAGAAGATTTGAAGTTGGAAATGTATAAACCGTAACATATCAAAAAGAGAAAAATGCACCGTTGGTACCCCATTTATGACATGGCCAAAATGATACCTATATCTTAAAAACTACCAATGTGGTACCCAAACCATACTGTTAGTTTGCTGACATGACTGGTATAGGACCCACAAAAAAAGGTGCAAGGGCAAATAACCTTCTAACTCTCACCATAACAATTTTCCCTCCAAAAACTCTAAATTTGAATTTTCCTATGTTCAGATTGATCAGCTTAACAAAGTTTAGGCATTGCTGTTGTGTTTATCTACTGACAAGACATTTTTTTTGTAATAGCTGAAAAATGTAACATAAAAATTCAAACATAGAACAAAAAAAAGCTGCCAATATCACTGAATTAAAACAAACTTCAGTTCAACATCAGAATTCAAGCTTAATTGGTTTTCAAAAACTCAAGGAACCAGATTGTTTGTAAAAAATTGATTCCAAAACATGATGAAGTATACATTATGTTTCTCTAATTTAGCCTATCATAAACCAACATCAGTTCAGCAGTTCAACATCAATTCGTACTTCAGCCTCATTATCGCGAAGAAGACAATCGAACATAGGCAGGCACTAGATCTGACCTAAAAAATATTAACATCACCAGATCTGACCTAAATCTTCCCTGATGTCAAAAACTCTACTGTCTCCGAAGCCGGTACAGCCGTCAGCAGAGCAAACCCTGTAAATCTTGCGCTCTGAGAATCTAGTCTTACAGCCTTAAATATTTCTTGCACAACTTGAATAATTTTCTTCTACGTCTTAACAAAGGATACTTACTGGATACATTATCCGGCAGCTTATTTCCGTCTTCATGGTCTTTTGGACCAGAATCTGACTTCTTCATCTTGCTTAGGACACGCTTCACTTGATCTTGCACCTCATGGTCGCCAGAAGTCACATCTAGAGATTCATTCAGTGAGGATTTGTCCCCATCAACTGAGAGCCTAAGAGACATATCTTGCACGTCCCTGAGAGAATCATTGAAGGACTCCTCAGCAGCCATTTCATCCTCAGGAGTGTCAGTCTGCCTCTGTGGATATCTCATGCGGCAGGCTGCTACCCTAGTCAAGTAGGTTTGGCAGTGTTCAGGCCATGAGAAAAGGTGTATGTTTTTCCATCCATTCTTTCTGCAGTCAACCCATAAATTTTTTTCCAATAACAACTTCAGCAATGCATTAGCAATTGATTGCTGATCATGAGGGTTGACAAGCAAACCATTATTAAGTGCCTGAAATTCATAACATGACATAAGAAAAGTAACCTGTAAAATTTACATGAAATTACTATCTTATTTCTCTTAGCTTCCATGAATTGAATTGCTAGAGTGCAGAAAACAGATCGAAAAGTAGGAACCATAACAACTTCTATCAAAATTTGAATTTTCTCTCACTATGTTGCCTTCTTCCTTGTATATTAATGAGGTGTAAGACAGATTCACTTCATAACAACTAACAAATAGAAGGTGTATACCCGATGTATGTCAACCGGTCCACCATTTTTCGTAGCCACCATAGGAAGTCCATGTGCTGCTGCCTAAATCATACAAAATACACATGTTCTGGAGCATAACTATGTTTGATAGTTGAAATAGAAAACACAAAAGTTGATAACTATATGACAAAATAAGAATGTAGTGATAAGCATTTGTAAGTTCCATCGACTATAATTATTTGATATCAAATAAGAAAATTTCTAGTCTAGTACCACCCTTTTGCTTCAGCATTGCATTCTCCACTGTTTTGTACCTGAGCTTCTAGTTCCACAAGAAGAATATGGGCGACACAGTTTTGAGGTTTCAACAATTTCCCCAGAGATGCACAACCCTCGACAGCCAATAATCGAACAGAATCCTGATCTGAATAAACAAGTGATAAGAGTCAAGTTCATACTTCAAGCCAATGAGAAATGAACAACATTGTCTATAAACAACAAGCATAAAATAATAAAGTTTAAGATCAAAACCAAGATATCCATGAGGACATACCATCCTGTGTCAAATCCTTAAATATAGACATGACCTCAGTTTTGAGGTGGGCAGCTTCAACAGTCGCAGCAAGTTAAATAGGCATCTGTTACAAATCAAATAGGCTGCCAACATCCAAAACGTCTCCAAGAACAGCAAAAGAAATTAGATAGAAACCTTCCGATCATCTACCCTCTCAAATCCTCAACTTTGTAATCCAATACATCTAACAATCAAAATCATGCTCAGAGATTCACTTAAACTGGAAATCACCAAACAAAGATCAAAACGTCACCACCTCCGCCGTACACGGCAGAACTCACTGTGGTGCCCACTGCCTAAAATCCCAACCCCTCCAACACTCAATCCATACTCAAATTCAATTATAAAGAGTAGAGATTGAAGAATAGACCAACTTTTATAACTGAGTCGAACCTCGATTCGTCGTAAAACACAGAAACTCACCGGAAAACTCCTTAAGCGTCATCCAATCGATTCTCACTCATGGAGGCTCATCCGAAGAAACTGACATCACATACACAACGGGGATGGCAAGACGAAGCTACCAGCACCAGTTTTGCTTGCCGCCGTGACCGGGATCGGAAACCCGATCGGAGAGGCAGCCACCTTCTCTCCTTTTCTCTAATCTTCCACCACAGGTTTATTGTGATTTTAGTCGATTAAGGGAGGGAGGGGGGGGGGGGGGGGAATCGAAGGGGCAGCCACCTTCTCTCCTTGTTTTCTCTGACCTTCCACCATAGGCATATTGTGATTTTAGCGGATTAAGGGAGGGGAGGGAGGGAAAAGGGGGAGGTTGAAATGTCGTTTTTATCATTTTTTTGGTGGACCCGAAACTGGCCTCGTCAGCAAACAGACGGCACTATGACGGAAATTGGCCGTAAGCCTTTTCTTGGTAGCAAAAACAAAGTTTGGGTATCACATTGATAGTTTTTAAAGTCTAGGTACCACTTTGACCATGCCATAAGAGTTGGGTACCGGTGCTGTTATAAAAAAATTAGGATCTATAATTGACAATTATGAGTTTGGGAATTCTAGATGATTTAATCTTTTGGAGACATTAATGGATAGATACATGATTATACTCTGCAATTTTGTGATCAGGTTGAAGTAAGTTGCATACATGGTTCCATCTCCAACTACCACAAGCAACAAGCAAGAAATAAAATGTATTTTGAGATTCAGGGTCAACAATGAAATGGAGCTCAGGCACCTTTATGGTGAATTATAATAAAAACAATGCAATTTGGTTTTATTAACTTGAAATCAAGCCAAGTCAATTTAACACACAATCCTTATTCATGAACTGACTCCACAACCTTAAATCATAACCCAAATTGCAAGTCTAGCTTATTAACTAACAACCTTAAAACATGCCTGAGACTAGCAACACTCAACATGTTCAGCAGACAAACAGAGTCCCATTACGATGCAACTCTTCATCCTCCTCATTCTATTTGCTTGAAGTGGCGGCTTCTGAATTCCTTGGATCCGTCTTGAGAAATCGATCCTGCATAAAAATTTAGCAAATGTAAGTTACAATGTTTGTCACTACTTTAGAAAATGCTCATACATGTTCTAAGCAAATGGCAGCAGTTAAATAAATGCAACACATACATCCCCTAAATCTTATACCAAGAACCTGTATGAAACAGCAAATCGGTAAATAAGAATGCGCCCAATCCTTCAATCGGGTAATCTAAGATAGTGATCCAACTCTAATTTGTACACAAGTTCTAATACTCAACCAGAAGAATGCTCAAATTTATGCAAACATAGATACACAAAGCTAAGAGTCCAAAATCTTGAACTAAGAAAGTGAAACAGTCAAACTCTAGCATCATCATTGGTATGCTACAACATCAGTCACAAACAAATCAAGCTAGCTAAGACACTATATAACAAAACAATCGACTGCTTTCCTTTCAACAATATCAGTCCCATCTTCTCATTGCAACTAAGCCTTTAGAATCAAAATCCTCTAGCACCATTCCGTCGAACCTCAGCATATTCATGGTATTTCCTGGTACCTCAAACAAGTCATGTTCGTCATCCTGGAATCTCCCCTATATTCCTCATTCTCCCCATTACATTCTTCCTAAGGTGCCCTTCATCCGACCCAACTTCACTGCTCTTACAACCTACAACTACCTCGAAAAACACTCAGGCTTCCATGGCTTCCTATACCTTCCCTCCTGTCACCATCAAAAATCCAAGAATGCTCCACACCCAAATTTCACAAACCTAGTTTCCCAGAATCTAACACTCCACAAGGCATTAAAACTTGGTAACCCGAAAACCCAACTCAATTTCTTAACTTGATCTCAGCACCAAAATATCTAATACACAAATCGTCCTAAATCGTAAAGCTTTTATCCGATATGAATTGAAATCGCGGATGTAAGTGAATATAGAAAACAACTTACGTTACCGACGAAGACGAAGTGGGTGACGACGACCGTGGCGACTATGCCTCCTAATACGGCGACGGGCCCAGTCAGCAGACTCCATTTCCTGTATATCATCTTCTTCTTCCTCTCTCTCTTTCTCGCCGCGACTCTCAGATTTCTGGTGCCTTCTTTTTGGCTTAAAGTCTGTTATAGAGGTGACTGTGTTTTTGGCTTAGATTGGGCCTCTTACAAGCAAAGCCCATTTTGCCTTGCCAGATTTCAAGTCGTCGGCAAATGATTTGTTGTTGTTGTTATGTCAAAAGAAAAAGAAAAAGAAAACCCAAATAAAACATGAAATGCAATGTAACTTTCAAATTCTTCACACTTGGATAATGCAGCAACAAAAGTCTCTCTTTTCGTTTCTGATTTTTATAATTTTTAATCTATAAATCTTTCTTCATCGTTGTAAATTTATAATGTGTTATTTTGTTTTTCTAATCAAAATTTTTCCTCACGAAATTATGTTAAAACAAAGTTATGTTACTTGTGTTTTCGCTTTTAGCTCTTTACATTATAAAGAGAGTAACAGCTACCATTACCATATGTTAGCTTTTCATCAAGAATCAATAATCAAACAACAAATCTATATAATTGTTTGAAAAGAAAAAAAACAAAAAAACAAAGTGTTCTAGACTTGTGTAGTTTTGTTCACTCAAGCAGACTCTACGGTCTAGCTACTGCTATGATTATGATACACTCAAAGAGAAGACAAACTATATAAACCTTGAGCAGGCTGTAGACTACTGATGATACACTCAAGCACTGAATCCAGAAACCTCCTAGAAATTAAAGTCTAATCTATTCCTTCAGAAACCTCTACACACTCCACCTATAGCATCAGTATTAATTGTCAGTGTCAGTACTCCAGAAATTGCTACAAGTTCTCCAACTTACTAGAGACTACTAAGTACTAACTACTAACATATATAGTTCTCTCTTTCAGCTCCCCCATCTTTCTTCACAACCATTTTTACAGCTTGCCACCATGGAAAACAACCACAAAGCATCATCATCATCACCCCACATTGTTATGATACCTAGTCCAGGCATGGGGCACCTTATCCCCCTTATAGAGCTTGCCAAGCTTCTAGTCCACCACCACAACTTCACCATCACTTTCATTATTCCCACCGTTGGACCTCCCCCAAAACCCCAGGAAAACCTCCTCCAAAGCCTCCCAACTTCCATAAACCACTTCTTTCTCCCTCCTACTGATTTCCATGTCCTCCCACCAGAAACCAATACTGAAACTAAAATAACCCTTGCTGTCACTCGCTCCCTTCCCAAAATTCGTAACGTTTTCGAGTCCTTGGTTGCGAATTCTAGTGTAGTTGGCTTAGTGGTTGATTTATTTGGTACTGATGCATTTGATGTTGCCAAGGAGTTCAATGTCCCATCATATTTGTTCTGGTCCTCCATGGCTATGGGTCTGATTTTGTTGCTTCATTTGCCTAAGCTTGACAAAATGGTTTCGTGTGAATACAAAGACATGGATGAGCCGGTGAAGTTACCAGGGTGCATTCCAATTTCTGGAGCTGAATTTCCAGAGCCATTACAAGACAGGAAGAGTGAAGCATACAAATGGTTTCTTCAATATGGCAAAAGGGTTGATTTAGCTGAGGGTGTTCTACTTAATAGCTTCATGGAATTGGAGCCAGAAGCTATAAAAACTTTGCAAGATGAAATTGGGCTTTGTGGGCCACCAGTTTATCCAGTTGGGCCGATTATCCAGACCGGTCCATCTTATGGGCCGGGTGGGCATGAGTGTTTGAAAGGTTAGATGAACAAGCAAGGGGATCTGTTTTGTTTGTGTCATTTGGGAGTGGTGGAACTCTTTCATTTGAACAGCTTAATGCACTAGCATTAGGGCTTGAAATGAGTGGAACAAAGTTCTTGTGGGTTGTGAGAAGTCCTGATAACAAAGCTTCTAATGCAGCATTTTTCAGTGTCCAAAGCCAAACAGATCCTTTAGGGTATTTACCAAAGGGGTTTAGGGAGAGGACTAGATCATTTGGTCGAGGTCTTTTGGTGCCATCATGGGCGCCACAGAGTGAGGTCCTCAGCCATGGTTCGATAGGTGGGTTCTTGAGTCATTGTGGATGGAATTCAATCCTCGAGAGCATTGCCAATGGAGTCCCTCTCATTGCTTGGCCTTTGTACGCAGAGCAAAAGATGAACGCAAATGTGTTGTGCGAGGGTTTGAAGGTGGCGCTGAGACCGAAAGTGAATGAAAATGGCATGGTGGGATGTGAAGAGATTTGTAGAATTGTGAAGGAACTAATGGAAGGGGAAGAAGGGTTTAGGGTTCGAGAGAGGATGAATGGATGGAAGAAAGCTGCTAATAAGGCCTTGAGTGAAGAGGGTTCTTCCATAAAGGCATTGTCAGAATTAGTGATGAAGTTGAAGAAACAGGCATGGAATTAGGGTTATGGTCATTTTCTTGTTGTTTCTCTCTAGAAATGTTGAATATATTCTTTAGTGTGTGCATGCTAGCCAAGCTGGGGTTAAGCCAGTATAATTCTTAAGCTGTTGGTTTGTATCTTTAGCTTTCTGATATACATATAGTGAAGTTATTTGCATATGTAATGTACCATTTTAGGGTCACATACATAAAACAGAGAAGAACATATATACCTTCTTACTTTTGTGACTTATAATGACAAGAAGCAATACAAGATATATACAACATATACGTGCAATCAGGATTTGTGTTTGGAGTTTGTTTTGTATTTTTTCTTTCATAATCGGAATATGTATATATGTATCATAACTTGTATCTTCAGTTTCTTGATCAAGTAAACATTAAACATTGAAGAATATTGTCCACCCTCTTACTTTGATAACTTATAATCACAAGAAGTCAAGAAACGATATACAAGATACATCACAACAACAAGTGATACATGATATATAGTAGAACCTGACTTCGATGACAAGGGTTGGTTACCTTAAGGTGACAACAACCAATGAACATGAGACACATATTTATTTTAAAAGGTTTGGCTGTAATTTAAGGACATAATAAAGAGATTTTGGGCATTTGGCATGTTTATTTATAATTATTGTTGACACTTATCCATCTTTCATTGGTGTTTGTCACCCATAAGTGACCACAACTGATCACCCAAGTTATTTCCTATATAGTATCATTAGTATATGCATAAGTCTTATCTTCAGCTTACTCAAATTATTTGCATACGTATGTACTATTTTAGTGAATATATAACTAAACCATATGTCATAACCATATATAATTAACTTAAATATGAAATGAGTCACTAGCATAATCTAATCTTGTAATTCCAATTGCGTGCAGAGACTGTCTAGCTAGCACCTAACTAACTGACTTCATTGCATCGATCACACCCAAGTGATCAAGGAATCAAAGACTCAAAGTTCTCATCAAAGTAAAGATGAACAAGGAATTAAGACATAAAATATAGGGAAATAAGTGTGCAACTATATATTCCATAAACAAAAGAACAATTAGACCACGTAAAATTTCCTATAGCTAGTTGACACCTAATGAATTGAGCAGTCAATTAGAGCATAACGGACTATTAAGTTTGATAATGACCCCTAGTCTAATAATCTCCTAATTAATCCTTCTATATATTTCCAAAGGGATTCTTGCACCTACTTTTAGCGTCATTTCCTCGTCATCATAGGGTCATCATCACTGCTTTACAATTCCGGTTTGTTACATTCTGCATGGGTTTCTTCTGCGAGATGAAAAAGGTGGCGTCAAAATTTCACACTCTTTATCTTTGCTCTGACGATGAATTCAAAAGCATTTTTCAACATCTTGATGTCTTGCATAAGGCTGAGAAGTCTTCATGGCGGAGCAGCATCTTCATTGACGACATCAATAACCAGCTTCGAGTCACCTTGACTTCAACCTTCCTGAAACCTCTATCCTTCGCGCATAAGAGGCTATTGCGAAGGGCTACGTCTTCAGCCATTGGGATTTGGGACAGATCGAAGACATGCCAGAGTTAAAAGAACCTGCAACAAGAGGATTTCCTAAATTGTTTCTGATGATGAAACCCCCTGATGCAGACATGCTTCTAACATCAAATTTGGAACGTCTAGTTAAGTCAGACCAAAAGCCATGGCAACTCTTGTTGGCGTCATTTTTCATCATCTATAAGTCACCACTTTTTTTGCGTGTTATTAGTTGGAGGATAGCGATTTGAGCTGTAGACTAGATGAAATCGTATCTATCTATGATTATAGGGAAAATGCCCTAATGCCCAAATATTTAAAAACTAAAGCCCATTCCAATTAAAATCTTATCCTTGTGCCCATTCCAATGATTCTTGAGAAAAAGACTATAATACCCTGTGTAACTACACCACACAAATATTATCTCTTTCTCCTTCAATTTTTCCCGATCTGGTTTTCCTCTCTCTCTCTTCCCCTTCCGATCATGAGCGCCACCTGCACTCGTCGTCTCTCATGGCCGCCCTCGTCCTCACCTCGATTTTCCTATCTCACTCTCTCTCTCTCTCTCTCTCTCTCTCTCTCTCTCTCTCTCTCTCTCTCTCTCTGTGCAGCCAAGTCAGCCAGAGATTCGCCGCAGTCCTCTTGCACCGACGAGCTAGTCTGGTTCTCGCCGTTTGCCTCTGCTACCTAGCTCCTCTTCCGTCTTCGTTTAGACTGGGCAGGAGTGCGTCGGGGTTGGGCTGGGTTTGTGCCAAGATCGATGATGGTGCTGCCGAGGCGCGCTCAGGGCTCGGCTGGAGTTCGATCGGGGCTGGATCGTGGCTGGGGAATGGCGTTGCTTGCCGACGTGCGCCGGGGTCTGTGGAGGAGGCCGGTGTTCTCATTCTCTTCGGTGGAGGAGGCCGTCGAGGACTGCAACTCGTTCTCTTCGGTGGAGGAGGCCGCCGGGGACTGCAACATGTTCTCTTCGGTGAAGGTGGGTGCCCAGAGAAGAAATCTGGGTGCCCAGTTATTGATGTATCTATCAACGGGACGACAACAAACATGTATATTAGAGAGTAATAAGTCAGTTACTGGGTGTCAGTAACTGGTTAGTGAGAGTCAGTAACTGGTTACTGGGGGTCAGTAACTAGTTATTGGGTGTTAATAACTGGTCAGTAACCGATTACTGGGGGTCAGTAATTGGTTACTGGGTGTCAGTAACTGGTTACTGGGTGTCAGTAACTGGTTACTGGGTGTCAGTAACTGGTTATTGGGTGTCAGTAACTGGTTATTGGGTGTCAATAACTGGTCAGTAACCGATTACTGGGGGTCAGTAATTGGTTACTGGGTGTCAGTAACTGGTTATTGGGTGTCAGTAACTGGTTACTGGGTGTCAGTAACTGGTTACTGGGTGTCAGTAACTGGTTACTAGGTGTCAATAACTGGCCAGTAACCGATTACTGGGGGTCAGTAATTGAAAATTCAGGCGGTTGGGAAAATTCCGGTGACCGGAGTCCGGCGGCCGGTGACCGGAGTCCGGCGGCCGGTGACCGGAGTCCGGCGGCCTGTGACCGGAGTCGGAGTCCGGTGAGATTCCGACCAAGTATTCTCTCTTTTATTTTCTCTCTCTATGCATGTTTAAAGGATGAGGGCAAAATAGTCTTAAAATAATATGGTTTATTAAGACTTTAATAAAGATTTGTGCATTTGGGCATAAAAAAAGTTACCTTATATTGGAATGGGCTAATGAAAAAGATTATCATTGGAATGGGAAATGAGGGGTTCAAATTAGTACTAAATGGGCATTTTCCCTCCCGGTGGACGAGTCCTCCTCAATGGGCCTACTGGTTCAGACTATTGAAATATTTGACTTAAATGTCCTTAAAGTTTTACTATAATGAAGTTGTTTTACCATTAACGAAAGTGAAATTGCCAAATTACTTAGTTGTCCTTCGAATTCAAAAATTGTGGACATTATTGTACCACGTGGCTGGCTCCATCCAGCGCTTTCCTGCTCCTTATGTGTAGCTAAATGTAAATAATAAAATTTTGAAATGATCATGAGAATTTGAAAAATAGCAAGTCCTTTTTCTCATTAAGTAAGATTTTCGAAGATATTTGCCTATTTAACCAATCAAAATAGATAACGAATTTTTTTTAGATAGTTTAGTATTTTGTAAAAGATGATCGGTATTTAAATATATGATTGCTTTAGAAGAAAGAGAAATTTTATTCACACATCCTAATATAGTTAATACACACCTATTATATTTTTTTTATCTAAATTTGTTCTTTAAAGTTCTTTTTATGCACTATTTATTTTACTTAACACACACCCTATAACTCATCAACTTGTTCTTTATGCCAACCAATTGCTTCTCATGAATCTATCACTCTATTTTCTCACCTCTATGATCAATACTACAAATTCAACTAAAGTCAAATCAAATTGATAAGCAAATAAAGCTTAACAAACTATCAACAGAGGCAAAGTGATTGACAATTTTTTATATAATAAATTTCATTCAAATAACCTCTAAGATTTTCTACAGACAAAAAAAAAACCTTTAAGATTTTCAATCAATTGAAATAGTATGGAAATTTGATATCACCAGGAAGTTTACAGACTGTAGATATTTTAGAGTTGTAGATTTGTATATAAATTTTTGTTTGTTGTGTTTTTTTGTTTGTTTAGTTTTATTTTTTGTTTATCTTAATCAAATGGATAAAATTGTATTAAAAAAAGTTTCAAAAAATAGAGATGTGTATTTATAAATCTGGTATATGTGAATAAAATTTCTCCTTACGTGATAGACATGTGTAACATCTGTGCTGTAGAAAATAGAGCAAATGATGAGAAGGAGTGTCATTCTACTTAGATTATGAGATTGTAAGGTCTGTTGCACATGCTCTACTTCTTCACTAGTGAGTGTGTTTTGATATGAGCAAGATGTGAACTTTGGTCTGTAAGTAGTAGTTAGATTATTAGATTATTTCAAAACAGCTGGTTGAACAGCTTTAATGGATAGCTTACATCCCAAGGACCACCTTTCTAACTTTATATTTGTTTTTGAGAAGGAAAGAAGACTGATTATAAGGACCTGCTAGTTTAATTTACTCATGGTCCCGACACCTAAAATTTATGCATTATATTTGAATGTGTGTCGTGTAATGATGCTGTTCTACGTTCAATTCATGTTTATTATCTTTCACAAACCCAAGATAAGAACCAGAAAGCTCGTCTGTTATCATATGTTTAACTGGATCCAAATAGCATAGCATGTCTTTCTCCAAAAATTGCAATATCTTTGCAAATTGTAAAGCTTGAAGGTTTGTTTATAGGGGGGAACAAAACGGGAAAGTGAAAGCTTTAAAGAGCTTCCATTGCACAATCACATTCTGTCAATTTCTATGCACTGGCTTTGATCCATTCTATCATCTGCAGAATGCAATCCAAGTCTGAACAAGTTTTCTTATCTTCTGTTTTGTTCTCCTCCCATTTACTACTAGAAAACCGCCCATACTTGGCAAATGCACAATACTGAGAGTTTTCCATGATATAGTTTGGAGATGAATTTGTAAAACCAACATTTGAACAAGATGAATTTCCAACTTCGGATTATATATTAGGAGGAAAAGAGAAACCAAACCAAACCATATACAGGAAAAATTGGAAGTCAGCTGAAAGAGAAACCTACTTGATCTACATAGCACAATCATAGTAGCGCACATGATCATTTTGATGTGCCGAGACATAACTAGTCTACTTCAAGGAATGCACAAGACTTGAGACAAAACCAGCCTACTAAGTGTACCAACCATCCTCAGCAGCTTATCATTCATTTACGGTAATCTACAATTCTGTGCGGGACCTGTTCTTGCGTTTCTTCTTCTTTTCATGATTTTACTTTCTAGCTCAGGATGGAAAACTCGAGATTCTACCCAATGTCAGAAGCAATCAGTAATTTCTAAAGTTGATCATGTAGGTACTTTTGGAGGCTTCATTCCAAATCCCCGCTTCACCTTCTGAACCCTGTAGGAAGTGTCAAACGAAACAACATTAGAGAATGACAGTGATAACAGAAACATGTTACTATGAAACCATCATATTGTAATTTGCACTTACGTTGGGGCAAGCTTTCCTAGGCTATCAAGTTCTTCACCAGTGTCCTCATCTAGGACTCTCCCTGAGATCTCAATGATGTAAGATCTATCTCTGGCAGTGGGAAGTCCTCTACTGGCCAACAAATCCAAATCCCTTTCGTGAAGCTCTCTTCCATTTACAAAAATACCAGTATTTCCACCAGCACAGTTCTCCGGCATCGGGTAATTGAACTCTTCAATAAATGGCTGCACAATGAAAAGAAGTGTTAACAACTATAACTAATAGCTTATGTGCTGATAGTGGTGTGGAATCTGTTTTTCTTACAGGAATTATGCCCTGACCAGGCCCACCCATGATACCCCAGAATCCTGCTCGGAAATCATACCTGTTTGGCCAATTATAGAAACAATGACATTAATTACCAAAGGAGTAGAAGAAGTAAGGGTTTATAAGACAGGCACAGTTTCAAGATAACGTTATCCTTCAAACAATGCTTCCAAGCATGTAAACTATATGCATGCAAGGAAATGGATTTACAGCATAACAACCAAATCAGAAACACCACGGATATCCGACTAGTACAATTATCTGGTACAGTTCAGTAATGAAACCTGAGAACAAGACAACTACTTTTGACAATGATATTAAGCATTCTTGAATATATAAAATGACACTCATTTTCAGAAGAGGAAGAACATAACTAAATTTCATTTATGTACTGCATATGCTACTTCTCCTCTTAAGTCTCAAACACTGAACCATGATAAGTCTTAATTAGCTCCTCCATTATTTTTTTTTCAAAAAACATTAATGGTTGTATTCCAACATTTATCATAAATTCTAGCAAAGCAATAATTAACAGCATGCTTAGAAATGCACCATGTGTTAGGGAGTGAAAACTTACCAATATTGTCCAGGATGGACTGTTCCCGCAATCTTTTCAGCCTTCTTCAGCACACGGTCTGGTATAGGGTGCCCATTGATTGAAACATTGCTCCTACCATTCTCATTTGTCTGATTTGACTTGGAAAAATCTCTAAAGCTCTTCTTAATGAAGTTGGCAATGAATGAATCACTGCCTTTGTTGACTTTTGGCTGATCCTCCTCTTTGCTTGCATCCCACGAATCTTGGGAAACCCCAGTATTAGAGTACTCATTGAATGATACCTCCATTTCCGTGGCCAACGATGTCTCTTTTAAGGAATTTTGTCTCAATGTAATCTTATTGAGCTTCACCTTCTCTTGATCTGAGCGACTACTTCGGTTTCCCTTCCCAAGGCGGTTTACCATGTTATTACCTGAGTAATCAAAATGATCCTGCAGAGGTGAACCAGGAGGTGGTGGCGAAAAAGTGGCTATGATAGGCTGCTGACCAGAGTTTGTGACATCTCTTGGAGAAACTGGAACTTCTGGGTTGCAGTCATCCTCAGAGGTACTGGGAGATGAAGAATGAAAGGTTTGCATCTCATGAGGCTTGATTGCTGTTGAACTCGGTAGCGGAAATGGTAGAGCAGGTTCTCTATCTATAGACTGAAAATCATAACCAGAATTATCATAATCTTCAGAAGAGAAATGAGCATAGACCCGGGAAACATGGCCATGAGAATGTGAAGAACTGTCTCTAACCACCTCGTTCAAGCTATTACCGACTTCTGAATGATTTTGTTTCATTTCAGCATGATGAGAAAGAACAATCTTCCTATTAGAAACTGCAAAATCAACTACAGTAGAACAAGCACCACATCTTATCTTCTGATGACTCTTTTCCATGAGCAATACTTTCTTGGGTAGCTGCAGAATTTCAAAGCAATTGTTGCATGTGACAAATGGAGCACCACCAGAAAATGGACGACATCGTCGACCAACACTGGCCAGCTCTGTCCTCGGAGGACGGGAATCAGCAAAACTGCCCGTGTAGGAGTTGAGGTCACTTGGCCATCTTGTATGGGGCTGTGGAACTTGAAAGGGTGGGGGAACTACAGTTCTATGTCTGTAGTGATCATTAGGACCAAGCAACGCAGGGTTTTCAGGATGGGCCAACATGGGATTGCTAGGGAAATCGGGGAACCTTTTATTTTGAAAAGCAGTGGGTGGAACTGGTGCTGATGACCGCCTGTGTTTTTCATAGCAATAGAAACAAGGGCAAGAAGGTTGGTGGAGCATTGCATTATGTGAATGCAGCTCGTATGGATCAGCATGATTTTCAGCATACTGTCCAGAAAAGAATGGATGGGATGGCTGTTGGTATTGCCTAGGAAATGGATGTGGAGCTCCACTGAGCATTTGGGGTCCATAAGGGTCCCCATAACCCGGAAAATTGTTCGATTTATGCATGGAGGGAGTGAAGCTAGGCATAGCAGTTTCATGGCCATTGGTATAGGGAAGATGCTCAGGATATTGATTAAAATGAGGGTGTCCTGAAACATGTTTATCTTGTCCAAGATACTGCATAGAAGGTCTATTTGGTCCTAAAGAAGCACCTGGATATGAAGTGTCAGAACCACCATAAGGATCTGGAGGAGCCATTCTCCCAGCAAGAGGAGCTTTCTCTTTCGACTTATCAGCTATATCACAAGACCGACTAAGTTGATCCCTCAACTCATCCAGCTTCCTCAGAAGCTCAGCTCGGTCTTGTTCAAGGGTCAGAACTCTCCTTGCCCCATCTTGGTCATTAGATTTCCTCAATGCTTCCCCTATCCTGTGAGAAGACCCCAACTGGTAATTTGATGGACCCTCATCTGGATAATTGGAAGTAGAAGACCTCATCCCTTCCACATCAGTTCTTGGATTTCTTTGAAACCCCTCTTTTGCACCACTCTCCTCAGCTTGCCAAGCTGCCATCCATGCTGATCTTCGGCTTAAGCTCGTGGAACCGAATCCAGAACTCAAATCGCCATGTTCTCTTCCCATCATATTTCTCACTGCATTCCCCGCTTCATCTTTCTTCATGCTCATATCGAGGCCATTATCTACAGCCCAGTTATCAGTTGCAGCTTTGCATGGCCTCTTGCATATCTCAGCATCTTCTTTCTCTAGAACCCTTTGATCAGAAACCAAAGAGCCTTCACTTGACTTAACATCTGTATCAGAAACATCACTTAAAACAACTCCTTTATCATCTGAATTAGCCAATGAAGCAAAAACTCCTCCCACCGTTTCTTCGTCCGACTTCTCTGATAAAGTATCCCCATCTTGCCTTTTCTTTTTCGCTGTAAATGATTAAGAACACCCAAAAACTTGATCCTCAATTCTAAAGAAACACCCAAAAGAGCATACTTCTTTCAAAAATAAACAAAATTTTGCTTTACTTTGTTTGGTTATTAAAATGGTGGTCGGGTGGACTACCACTCCGGGGGTTGGAGCAGGTTAAGGTCAAACCCCCTCCCCATCGGGTGTTTTTCACCTGCCGAGGATCGAACCAGAGACCTCCCACGTCGGAAGTATCTCTGTACACATTCGTCTGGCAAGCAGGCCTGTCCTACTTGTACCACCAGACCAAACCCCATGGGTAAATTTTGCTTTACTTTGGTTGCAGAAAACACTACAGAAAATGGAACGCCGTTTCTTTTTCAGCTATAAAAAACTCAGCCCCACAAATCCATCCAAATGATTAGTCCCTTTTCTGTTGGTGTATGTTTCTGGGGTCTAGACCATACCAAATTTCAAGGCCAAACACCCTGATCTCTCATTTGCATTCCTAACTTCCTCATAAATCAAACACAAATTTCTACAAGAATCACAACTATCAACATCATAAACACCTAAAACTTAACTCCCCAAATTCTAAAACTCTCAACATAAAAACCCCATCTTTCCCTAAAGCTCCTCAAAAACAAAATCAGAAGGCAAACAAATTTGAATCAAAAACAAAAAAGAAAGCATACCTCTAAGAACAGCACCACAACCACCACACTGATAAACAGAGTAATCAGCTAGCTCAGGAAGAAGATTCTCACACTTTGGGCACCGAACCAGCCTCACTTTTCCACCAGAATCCCCCATTGCTCATCCCGAAAGTCACCAAAACCAAACAAAACCCAACTGTTCACAGTCAAAAGTGAGAAAAGAAACAAATGAAACAAGAGGGGTTGGTGGTGTTGGTCTAAGCTGAGCTGGGTCTGGGTTTTTAAGGAGAGGGTGTGTTGTTATATAAAACTCAAAAGCTGGGAATATATGTTCTGTGAGTGAGTGAAAGACAGGAACTCCCTTTTTCTTTTTACAGCTTTCTTTCTGGTGTGGAATCAAAGTGAGAGCCAGAGAGGAAGGTTTTGTGGGGACAAACCTGTACTACTTCTACTACAACTGCCCAGAAAACCAAGAGACCAGTTTGAACTCAACAACAACCCCAGAACTCAACTGAGCGCAGTTTCTGTGTTCTGGGGAGTTCCGCATTTCTTTTGTATGGTTGTGTTTTTTGGTGAGAGAAATTAATATGTAAGAACAAAAGAGAGTCTTGAAAAAGAAAGAGGGGGAGGGGAGGGGGGTTTGGTTTTGGTTCTGAGGAATCACAGAGGCCCGTTTTCCAAGGAAGTATTTGCTACGCCGTTTTGGGTGTGAAGCGATGCCGTTTCGCGCGCACAAGTGGGGTGAAAGGGAATCGCCGATTGTCTGTGAGGAGGGGGTGAAACTGTGAAAGTGAATCGGCGACTTTTTGGTTGGAGGTGGACTGGTCACTAGGGGTGACCCTTCCTGGGACACTATTTGGGACTCTGTTGGGTTTAGACTATAGCCGTTTGGAAATAGTGGGAAGCAACAAGAAAATGTTGGATGCATTCCGCTCGTTTTGAAGACCAGAAAGCTCCATATGTAAGATACAAGGAGGTGAATTTACTTGAAACAAAATAGACTATTTACATCATAATGTCAGGAACAACACATAATGCACTATTGTTGTTCAGCATGTCTCTTATCCGTCCCGTAGACATTATACTCGGTAAGTAATATAAAACCAAACTTATATTCCCAAACTCACCAAGACTACTAGTCAAGCTTGTCCCTTGAACAATCCACTACATCCCTCTTTATCTTTAACTTTGTTGCTTTAACTTTAGCATAAGGTTCTCTTTAAATTTCTTCTTTGGGATTTTTTTTTCCAATTTCCAACTTTGGCTGGTGGCGACCGGTGAGAGAAAAGCACTGTTTTGGCCGATGTGAAAGTGAGAAGAAGAAAAAGGAAAAGAACAAAATTAAAGGGGACTGATAAAACCCAAAACGGACGGCAGTGATTCATCTGCCATACTCCGACGACTCTGACCGGTCGAGATAGGATTCTTCCCCAGGCGATCTCGACCCTACTGGATTGTGGGCATAGTCTTTTCAGTACTTGTTATTGGCATGCACATCTCTTTCACTGCGAGGTTTTGACTTTTGGGCAAGAGATGATGAACACAAAATGATGGAGGAGATCTTGATTCTTGCACAAGAGAGACTGAGAGAGGATCAAGTTAATGGTGTGGTAAATTTGGTAATTAATGTTTCACAGGGAAACTTTCACTATGTCAGATACCTGTAGCCTGGACTCGGCCCGAAACCGTCTATCGGATTTCGGTTCGGTTGTTTATACGATTTTCATGAGGTATAGTTGAAACCAAAGTGTTGGTTGAGCTACAACATGATGAAGTCGAACCTCATTGTTGAATTTGTATGGACTCTCAACTATAGACAACAACATTACGGTAAAGATCTATGAATATTATAATGCTTGACAACACTATGACTATTGTGTTCGAATAGTTAGTAACCTTTACATGAAAACGACATGAAAAATAAGAATAGTTAGTAACCTTAGTAGCTTAAATGTCATCTATTGGGTCATGTATGAGAATTGGTACCATATATACTAATATACATACACTAATGACCCGGTTGCTAAGTAGATGAAATTTGGACATATTGGATATGTTTATGATCCTGATTCTTTGCTCCCAACGGACTCCGATCTGAATCACACCAAGCTTCAATATACCTTTTCTTTTTGGTAAATAAAAATGATCTCAATTTGATGTTGCAAAGGGACCTAATATTGATATCAAGCTGCCACAAAACGCTGGGTCATGTTAACATGGTACTGATATTTTTGGCATTCATAACAAGTTAGTCCAGATCTGTAACAAGTTGGTGCGATAAACGTACAGATTAAGGTATGAGACAGGTAAGAGTTTGCTTTATTGAGACATGACTTCTCTTTATGTGTGGGAGGGATAACACCATGTCGAGCTAATAATTGCTAGTTATTTTATGATTTTAAATTTTAATCAAATATTATTTGTTACCCAAGTTTTTAAAGAAATTTTATTCACTCATGAAAGGATATAATTACAGATAAATACACATACGACATTATAAAGCCAGGTATGAGGTGCGAAAACTACCCTTGACAATCGAATTATACATTTCATTGGTTGATTATAGTATTATTGTTTGTAACGAAACTCGTTTAAACATAATATACATCAAAAATGAGCAGTGTAGACACTATTAAGTATGACGTAAAGTGGACAAGTTGTAACAGACAACTTGCTTTGGAGATCAATTACTTCTTAATCTTTGTTTGTGCAGTGCTATAGACTTGGAGGCAAAGGAGTATATTAGTCACAACTCACAACTGAGTATCATGTCATTTGCTATAATTTGAAACTACTATGAAGAAGAGATCGACAAACGTTGCGGCACACTCATTGCCTAAACAAAACATGCTTAGCTTTGCAGCAAATGGTCGTGCTCTTTGAAATTATATACCATAGTGATTACAGTACGTAAGAAACTAAACAGAACCATCTCTCCCGGCCCTCTTCCTGTAACACAATCTTCAGGTCCTCATGATCAATAATTATTTCAGATTGCTTCCTAACCTCTTCTGATCTCTTTCTGAGATCTTACTGGGTAATTCCTTTACCCTATAACAACAGATTGCTTAGTTGACTCGTTCTCCACAAAGCACGGAATTACATCTTCTTGGACCAAAATGAAAGAAATAATTGCTTGATATGTAATGATGTAACAAACAATGACTCAGTATCTGTGACGACGATCGATCCAAAAACCCCCCGTGTTCTAGTGAAAACGCTAGCCTCCATCAAACGAAAACTTCTTGAACAACTATGTTTTACAAGTCGATAGTATTAGTCAGATTAATAGAATAGATGCTGCTAATTTTTGTTTCTGAAAACAATTGCTTTCTTGGGAAGGAAGGAAAATGAAATAGCTTCAGCTAGAGCAAATCCAGATAATCAGTTCTGTATAGTTGGTGGCGCGCACACACACACACATATATATATAACCAGAAGGCAGCTAAGGGTAACAAGGTCTATTTTTTTAATTGATGAAATACTTTGATATCAAGCATGCATAAGGTTTATATGATACTCAAGTCAACTCAGCTGGTTGTGGAATGAATCCTTAAAACTTAGAATGAATGCATGGTAAGCATGACTAATCATCACTTTAATATTGAGATTAATGTAAGTGGCTGGCAACTGGGTTTGTTGAATTTGATAGTTGGATTATAAGGTAGAACACCCCTGTTGATTGTTTCAAATGTCAGAAACTAATTAATTGTGGGGATTAGGTTTAAGAAATGTCTATTTTGTTTGGTGGAGAGGTTACTAGTCTTCTTCTTTGTTTCCTTTGGCAATTAGGTTCTTACTTACTAGTCTAATTGGTTGGTGTTGGGCTGTCAGGATTTTCCTGGTTTCTTATCTCCTAGCTCACCAAGCCCATAACGACGGGCTGGTCTCAGAAAATCTACATGTAACAATCTCAACCCAGAAACCAAATAGGCTCAAAAAATACTGGCCCAGAGTTATCCGCAATTCAGAACCGTTTTTTTATTTTTTATTATGGGTTCAAAACAAGTAATGTTACTTATGGTCTAGTTTGGTTCAAGGAATGTAGAAGAAAAGAAATGAAATTTTTGAATTTTCCTTTGACAAGGGAAAAGAAAGTGAATCCTTGGGTGGCATGTGGGAACCACTTTCCTTTTCCACTATTTTTCTTTTGGTTTCCAAACAATGGAAAATAATGACTTTCCTTTTCTAGTGACTTGATTCCATGAACGAAACATGGCCTTATTTTTTATTTGGTAACGTACCGTTCTTGCTAAGTTTAAATAGAACAAACATCATTTAAATAGATTATGACTGCGATAATTTCAATATTTAGTTCAAAAAAATGTTGTAGACTTGTAGTTGCATCTAGTTCTTTACTAGCTAGTTTACTTACAAGTTACAACTATATCATTAACGAATAACATATTCGATATAATCATTATGATGCCATTGAAATCCACTAATTAAACGTCGGGCCGCATAGACTAGTGAGTGCTTCCTAATTGACAAGTCACCCGACAAGTGCAAAATGACATCGAAGAAGTAACAGCAAATCAGTTGAACAATGTTGCGATGTGAGCTCACAAAATCCATAGAAAGGTAATGGACTAATGGTGATGCTGACGCTGCACTATAATTCTAGTCCCTCCGACTGATGAAGACAGCCACTTCATCTCATCCCTACCACTAAAGAAAATTCGAACCCCAATTAGATTGAAGACTGCACATTATGGAATTAAGCTACAGTGAAAAGATTTTCATGATCATATAGCAGAAAGCAAGGTTGGGGTATGAAATGTGTACATGAAGTGCATCTGAATAGAGGAGGAAATATATATGATTTACATATTTAGATACTACTAATTAACGGGATCCAATGCATACATATATAAGATTCATCTATTTCATTGAACTTGATTCAGAAATAAGCTTGAATAATAACAACCACAAGTATAAATAGGAAACATATATTTGTGCCTTCCTATCTTCATTATTAACATTGCAAATATATGGAAATTACGTACTAAAATGAGTGAAAATCACTAAACTTGATATGATCGATCACCTGCATTCCTTCTTCCTACAGAGACCAAGCCTCCTGTAAATGCCAGAAAACCCAGAAGTCTTCATTTTCTTGGTCTTGTCTTACGAGTCATACAAGGGGCTGCCACAGTCCCATATGGCCAATGCTGCTTCATGATCTTCTTTGCCTTCCACTGTTTGCTGCATTTGGATTTGAAATGAGTATCACAGACTAACTGGTATTACTAATAAGACATATTGTGTTCAACTGATGATGAACCTATAAGAGACGTTTCTGATTTAGGATGACAAGTGACAATCATGCATTATTCTGGGTAGGTTGGCATACCAGTGATACCACACCATTCATGTTTTGGTGAATGCATCACCTGCGAGATTAGGACAAGTATTCTGAAGGTCCTAGAGGGGGGGTGAATAGGCCTTTATTACTTTTTCGTCCAATTCCGTTCACAAGGATAGCAAACATTTAGCTATCCTGATAACAGGGAGACGTAGTAATAAATAAAAGAACAAGTACTGGAAAGTAAAAGAAATAACACCAGTACGTTTTTTATTCGCAGAAACCCTGCATCAGGGAGAAAAACTGCGTGCCCCTAACTCTTGAGGGACAAACCTTTCCACTATGTAAAACTCACTTCTTACAAGATTATAGTCTAGGGATACAACGACGATTTGCAATCCTGCCTAGTCTACCCACTAGTCTAGATCTATCTCTCCTGTCTCTGAGTGACTCACCTCACTCCTCACAAGATTATAGTCTAGGGATACAACAACAACTTGCTATCCTGCCTAGTCTACCTACTAGTCTAGACCTACCTCTCTTGTCTCTCAAGTGTTTACATATGAAGGTATAAGAAGAAGTTTCAACTTAGAACTCAGCTAATACCTTTAACTGATTCTTCTTGAACACTTCTCAGAAAACTCAACTCAGAACTCAGCTATCCTAATGAGAGGGATTCTTCAGACCTCAGCTAACACCTTTAACTGACTCTCTAGAACTCAGCTCTCATCGATCAACTGATCCTTCTTGAGTACTTCTGGGGTTGCTGCACTACCATCACTCATGATATACAGAATGCTAATGGGTTTATGAAAAGAGTTTTTGCTCTTGCTCTTGCTCTTGCTCTAAGATTTACAATCACCAAGGGAAGACTTAGAGGCAAAAGAGCAATGCAAGGGAAAACCTAGACCCAGCTAAAACAATGTAGAAAACTACATTTTGAACAACCAAGGAGCAAGAAGAGACTTGCTCCATATATATAGGCAAAATGCAAGCTAAAGGAAAGCATGCACGTTTACCAAAATGGGAGGCAACTTTTGGACTTTAGTCCTTGTCCAAACTCATAAAGTGAGAGGGCCAAAGGACAAACAAAAGGCTCCAAGAGAGTAAAGAAAAACACAACTCTCTTATATGATAAAAGGTTTTGTGAATGATGGAGACACAACAAAACCTATTCCTATATGAGGACACATAGGCCAACTGATAGCTTGGGCGGTGCATCACATGGCTCAGCAGCTAACTTGGTTTGTGTATCACAAAACCCAGCTGGACTGAAAAAGGAGCTGCCCTAAAAGTGCTTTAGTCATGTGCTTATGGGTTGGAAGAACAACACAACCCTAGACTAACTTGGAGCTCAAGCACGATGAAAAATGTTTTGCTAAAAGAGATTTGAAATTCAAGTACTTGAAAAGCTGAAGCAAAACCATTTAAATCTGCACGAAGTCAGACTCAGAGATTAGGATAGATACAACACGGGTATCCACCAAATCTGGATGGCAAGCAGAGCTGCCATCCTGAATGAATGTGATGCACATGCATGAACTACCTGATGTATATGAGATAAAAACAAATAGCCAGCTAATATATTAGTTTGTGTATCACAAACCTAGCTGGAGCCTCTAAGCTCTAGTCATGTGGTCACGGGTTGGAAACACTACACAACCCTAGACTGACTTGAAGCACCAAGGCAACGACAAATGTTTTGCTAAAGGGGATTTGAATTCAAACAGGGGAATTCAAACTAATGATACACAAATAGCAAAAGCATTTAGACATGCATACATATAGACCCAATAGATTAGGACAGATACACCAGGAGGTATCATCTGATCTAGGATGACAAGCAAAGCTGCCATTCTCAGTGAAAAACATGAGATGCATATGCATGAACTACCTGATGCACATGAGATCTTGGCAGGTCTTCATTCTTCACTTGTGATATCCTAACCATCAGGATATGTAGAAGTTTCAGTGAAAAGCATCAGATGCATATGCACCAGTTACCTAGGCACATGTGATCTTGTCAAGTCTTCATTCTTTACTTGTGATATCCTTACCATCAAGATATATAAAATAGCTTGTGTCTTGTGTTTTGATCATAAAAAGGATAGCCAATAATCTTTATACCAACAATCTCCCCCTTTGGCATTCCTTATCAAAACACACATTCACGGATTGTGCTAGTTAAGCAAGTCATGGACTAAGAGATAAACCTGCACAATAACCTTAAGAACAAGTGAAGAATGGGAAGGCCATAAAACATTCATGAATCATAACTTCTGGATAGCAGATATATCAGGCATCATAAACTTCAGAATAGCAGATATACCAATCACATAAGTCATTAAAAACAACAACATTCATGAAGAGTTTCCAACAGACAGCCCTTCAGCCACTTACCTACTTCTCCCCCTTTTTGACATGGAATGACAAAGGGAGACCAGATCTTTAAATAGACATGTAGCCGAGAATGAGAAAAGCAACCAAAATAAGTTCAGAGCGGTTCAAACTAATCACATGAACGTGTCATCCTCAACATAAGCAACACTTCAGTAAACTAATCCTCGGTCACCATTAAAGATGGTAGGAAACATCTCCAAGTTGTGCTCAAGAGACCCGGCAAACACATTTGAATGTTATGAAGACTTGGCAATGATGACTTTTTCAACAGGGGAAAAGTCAAGAGTAAAGACTCTTTATGATTTCACACTCAAACATTAGCTACAAAGCATAGCTTGGTGTGAATACCCGAAAGACCAAGAGAAAAACTCTTGGAGGGTATATGGGATACGAGCAGTCTAGATATCCTAGAGATGTATGGTTAAACACAAGATAGGATCCTAAGATCTAAGCTCAACATCTACACCAATGCCCTAAGGGAAGGTTTGCACAAATGTCATGTACCCAAGTATGGTTAACCCTAGGAAAGGATACTAAGGAATTATCTCATCCCAACCCATCAACAAACTATTTCACAACATGGGGAATAGTTTCAGGGTCAATAGACTTCTCATAAACAATCAACCTTGAGAGAGTAATATGTACTCATCAAAGACAAGATGAGAAGGAGGGAAAGCTAGGGAAACATAAGGACTTTTGGGAGACAAAATGGGTTTGGCATCCTTACAGCAGCTAGAGCTTTTCCTTCAAAGACATCGTCTTCATCTCTAAGTTTAGGCACTTTCCGAACACTAGCATCAACAATAGCCGAACAAACCGGTCTATGTCTCAGTAAGAAGTGAAGAGAATGATGGTGGAAATGCGATCTTGATCTTGGGAGAGATAAGGTCAAAAGGATCAAGAAAGAGAGTGTGGGGTAGTTAGGATGGCATATAGCAGCGGAGGAAGCGTCATGGTTTGACGTCAGAGTATGCCTCTAAACTACAACTCACTCAAACTCAAAACAATTAGCTAGAGTTTAATCCCTTCAACTATCCTAGAACTCGTGACACAAGTCAATCATCAAAGCAAAACCCAAGATCCTTCTCAGAATAGAAGAGATGCTTCATATCACATGTAATAGGGCATAACCAAAAACAAGCAATCTCATATTTAACTCACGATAATGTTTTGACTAAGATGCAAATATGTGTATAGCCCACAACATCAATATACTCCCCCTAAGAGGGTGCAATGCTCCCCCTATGAGTGTGCACAAGGTTGTAAAACTCGCTAGGCGCTAGGCGGGCGGACGGGTACCTTGGAGCGCCCAGGGGCCTAGGCGGCCTTGTAGGCGGCTTGTAGGCGGATTCGAATAATTTAATATTTATTTATATTTAATTATTTATATTGAATGATTATATAAAATCATAAATCATAATACTCACCAAGTCATCATATAAATTAAAAAACTAATGAAAATTGAACCCTGTTGAAAACTAATGAAAATTGAAGTCTCTCATAGTCTTGAAGCCAAACTTCCCTGTACAAAACCATGATCAAAGATGGCCGGCTTGTTTGACCGAGTCTTGAAAGCAGGGTTCTGAGATCATCATCCCCAACTTGGCCCTAGGAGGAAGTTCTGGCTCCCACTCACCATCAGTTGGAGACCGCTCCTTCATCAGCCAAGTTCAGTATTTTACAGGGTGCTTTCAGAACCAAGTTCATAAAGTTTAGTATTTTACCAGAGAAACTACAGAGTTCATCAAGTTACGAAATTTCAATCACAAACATCTGAGTATAGAAAAGTAAGAAGATTTTATTAATAACTTAGACAATAACATAAAAGACTTGCACATACAATACAACAAACTCTACAAGATATTGAAGGAAACTAAACAAAGGCAAGTATCTAACCCAATTTACCCAAACCTAATTATCAACCCACACACAGAAATCCCAGAAAACTAAGAACTGATTACTTACCCAAGACCTAATACCTAAAACTACCCACTGGAACCATTATGACTACTGCTGCTGCACATCTAAACCCAGAAAAGATGAAAAAGCGCCCAAGACCGCCCAAGACCGCCCAGGACCGCCCAGGGAGCCTAGGCGGCCGCCTAATTCGCCCACCGCCTAATTGGGCCTTGGAAGCCCTCCTCTCCAAGGAGAAGCCCCGCCCAGCGAGTACTCGCCGCCTAGGCGGGCTGGGCGGCCGCGTTTTAGAACCATGAGTGTGCATAATACAAAAGAAGGACTAACTAGATGCAAGATCTATAATCTGATCCAAATCGTATAATTGTAAGCACAAGCTCACAAAGTCCTCAAACAACATGCAAAGAGTGACACACAAGAGTTTTCAAAAACTTTGACAACCTTTATTTAGAAAAATATAAGGTGCATGTGTGTACCACAAGTTACCGATTACTCCCCCTATGAAAATGCATCAATTTAAAGAAAATCTAACACCTTAGGTATAGCAAAGCAAAAATATGAGCACAATAACCACAAATCCCAATATTTAGGATGGTTGGAGCATAGACTCACAAAGCATAGACACTAAGACTTTCACAACCCTTCATGGCTCAAAACACTTCATATGAATATATGACTGACACAAGATAACATGGTTCATATATCATGACATATATCAGAAGGTGTGTGTGAAAATAGCAGTCTTAATGGGGCGTATAAGTTGGCATCAACTGAGATGAGAGATGAGGTATCACAAGAGTCTTGAGACCATAGGTCTTTTCCATCCTTATATCTCCTGAGAACATCTTCAGCATTCTTATTTTCAACATTTTGCAGCCTTATTTATTTATTTTAGGCGCCTAGCTGAAAGATCGTCCTTATATGGTTATGAACCAGGAAAACATTGTCGTTGACTCCCAAACCAGTTGGTCTTAGGGCAACATGTGTAACAAGGACACGCCTAGGACAGTTTTCCCAAACCCATTGAAGGATAGATCATGACTCAGCTATCCCCACTGATTAACATATCCAGTGTGAGACTAATTAGTTAAACATTTTAGATCATTATCTCATCCTTCAAATAACATCCTCAAAACCAGTCTCTTTTCTGCCCACCCTCATATCGTTCATTACGATCGAGGAATGTATACTTTGAGACTAGCCTTGGTATCTCATCATCAAACCAATCTCGTTTCTGCCCACCCTCATATCGTTCACCACGACTGAGGAATGTATACTTTGAGATTAGCTTGGAATAATTCTTGCACCAACTCATCTCAAGTTTATAGCACTTGCATTTTGCACACCACTTAGACACACTATGTGAGGCATATAAGTCTTTTATATGTCATGACTTTCAGACCACAGAAGAGTAAGTGCAGATGCATATAATCATAGGAGATGTAGAGCAGGTAAGATTTGTGACAATCCTAGACGCATACTTAGGTCAAGATCAACCAAAACATCCAAGGATATCATACAGCTCATGCATCCTAATCTCAAGGAGACCACATATGAGATATACTGATGAACCAGATGCAAACATATATGTGTACAAGAAAACAACTAAGATAAGTGAAACTGATACACTTATTTAGGTCACATTCAGAAACTGCCTAGGGATAACACATAGCACAAGTATTCTGAAAACACATGCATATTTTGAATTTTCTCTTTAAGAAAGAACTTCTAAGAGTAAACACTTATGTGCACATATACAAGAGTCTTAGGGGAAGTAATCAATCTCTTTGGCACACACCAATGGCCTTTCAAGGACATATAAAATGAAGGTTGTCAAGAGATTTTGTAAACAAACATGCATACTGATTTTCAGTAGGTAAAAACACAATTCAAGCAAGATATGTTCAACCAAATTTCTGATGAACTGATACCTACTCTCAATATGCTTGGTCCTAGCATGCAGCACAAGATTCTTGAAAACATTCAAAAACAAGAGTACTATCACAAAGACAATGATACAATACCTTGTTGAAATCCATAATTAGCATACATGTGCTGCATCCACAATAGTTGCATGCAACAACTTTCTGCCATGAGGTACTCAGCTTGTGCAGTGGAGTTGGACACACAATTTGGCTCCTAATTGACCAAGAGACCAAATTGGTTCACCCAAAGAAGCAACTCCCAATGTGCTCTTTCTATTCGTGGCATCGTCATCCCAATCCAAGTTGGAGAATCCTGCAATATCAGTATTAGTATCATATGAATAACTAAGACCAAAATCACAAGTACCAAAAATGGAATCTATAGATACGGTTTACCGCCTTCACATGAGATCTCTTGGGGTTGGATTGACAATGACAAGCCCGCTGGTTGTGAGGTACAAGAGAGCATCAATTAAGCTCTTGTATAGGTTTGATCAACATCTAGACCTTCCAGATTGGCACTGATCTTACAGCTCGTGCCTATCGGATTCTGGATGGCAGTGCAAGTTTCCATCCTGAATTACTGGATGGCATATATGTACTGACAGATAAACAATACATTCTATTTGCACAACATGTAAACCTATAAAGTTACATAATTTACCACAGAAACTCATCTCAAATATTTCCATAAGAGTGGTAAAACCATCAACGTAAAAATATCAAAAATGGAACAAAAACACAAGGTCAACAACATGTACTTGTGCAATTATAATGTGCCTTGAGGTGCCTTTGACAAACATTGTTTAGCCAACTGAACCTTTCACATAACCATTTTCAATCAAGTGTGTAAACAGTCTCTCATAAGCTCTAGAAACTTGCTTATGGCCAAAAAGGGCATTGACTAACATGTACACATAATCAGGATGAGTGAAGCTTAGGAATCCTGGGAGTTTGGATCTATGAACTAAGTGTCACAAACAACATCAAGCAAGGCTTTTCAAACTGGTCCAGCTCCTCTTGCAAGGCATTGATATAAATATCATCATGCAAATAAGTTATAACAATTATGGACACAAAACCATACATAAGCAAGAAGCGGATATCATATCAATCAAACATTTGAGGATAGCAACATAGCTTACCAGTCCACTTGACTTACCCTTAGTTTGTCTAAGCACACCAACTTACCATACATGCCAAAAGGTTTGAGCTTGGCATTTTTCCAGATCTGTGGGATATCTGGATGGTAAGACTCTCATCCATCCCTGAGTCTGGGAGACCAGATTCAGTCCTGATGATTTTCTCATTGGATATGGGAGTTTGGTCAACAATGGGTGCATCTCGAAAATATTTCTGTTTAGACACAACAGAAGAACCGTGAGAGCATACAAAAGATATGTCATATAATATTGCAACCTTTACCATTCGCATCACTTTGCATGATCACTTGTTGCACACACAACATGCTCGACTATCCAAGGCATATCCTAGGAAGATTCTCATATTACATTTGGTATCAACTTTTGACAATAACTTTTGGTCCCTGCCACAAGGACTTCAAAGACTTTCAAGTATGACCCATTTGACGTGTTCCTTTTCCAATGCTCATTGATATCATGAAGGTGCCCGACCTGAAAATCACTATATTCAAAGTATAGCAAGCATTAGAAGCAACCTCTCCCAAAATAAATTAGGGAGAGCAAAGGCATTAAACATCACCCTTCTCATGTCAACAAGCACATGATCTCTTCAATCAACAATCCTATGCTTTAAAAGCAATGGGAGCAGGAAAATCATGATGCACACCAAATTCCTCAACAATAATCATGAGATGATGCATTATTAGAAACAATGTCATAATTGAATCTAATCCTAACAATGTGCATGTTACTAGACAAGTTCTCATATGAGACTATTTTAGCAAGACTGATATATTTTTCAAAAGTTTCACTTCTAGTAGTTTAAAAAAATAACCCAAGTGAATTTTGAAAAAGCATATCAAAAACTTCAAGCACATATTACAATGCAACAATGCTTTCAGTTTCAACAAATCCTACTAAGTCTAGATTCAACAAATCAAGCACATTAGAAATAGGTTAGCACCAAGTGAACCATGAGACAACTTACCCATCCTGCAATCCCCAAACATACCTCGGGGGATACCAACAAGACTTGGTATCCTTCTGACTTAGATGACACATCCATATGTCTCAAAGATCCAAGGGATCCTCATACATTATTGATTGAAAGTGTACCTGCGGAGAAAATTCTTCCTTTGCAAGAGTACAAAAGCATGATATTTAATTCTCTCACTTATCATAATACTTCTACCCTTACCATTAGGTTTCAAGCATTTTGATTGGTCAAAGATAATCAAGTCATGCTCATCCATAATCTGACTCACACTTAACAGATTAACTTCTAATCCCCCAACTAGAAAGACAATCCTCAGACTAAGAAGACCAGAAGTGTTAAACATCCCAAATCCTATGATTTCAGCGTTGGCACCAACAACAAACACAACACTTTCAATCGGATGAGTAACATCTATGCATGAAGGTAAACTCCTTGGGATAACCAGATGTGCCTAAAGCAAACATTGTCAATAACCATTAAGTGGATTTCCTAGCAGAGAGGATAATAAGTGCAACATAGCACATGACAACTATCCTATCTTAAATGTTAGAATTGATATGAACTCTTGACAAGAGACTGACTATCTCATCATCAAAGTCTCAACCAAAGAAATCAAAAGGCTTGGTAACAACAAGGCTTGGAGTTCCCTTTCTAACCCAAGCAGATGGAAACTGGGTTTAGGGACAGACAGACTCCTTCCTATCCTAGCCAACACTCTCAAGGATTTTTCTAAGGAGATCTGAAACAAGGTGAGCAACTCACTCTCCTAAGGCTGAACTGACTTCCAACAGAGATAACAGATATGACCAACAACACCACTAGTGGGAAGTGAGAACAAAAGGTTTAGGGATGACCTACTCACTTAACCCACATAGTTTGGTCAACTTCTCAAACCTAAGAGAGAAATTTTCAAATTGCTGTAATAACTTACTATCCTAGCAGAAGGGCTAGTGTGTAAGGACAACACTTGGTTTTCTAGACAGATCTAGTCCGCTTTCCATTAGGACTTTCGGGATATGAACATCTCATGTATCCCTAATTTGGTCTTCTTGCATTTTGAAAGTTCATTAGAGAGAACTTCAATATAACAAACATAGACCTGGAAGCAGAAAATAACCTAGTGTAAAAGTCAGCAAATTGACATTAGAGTCATCATCCTCAAAGGACTCGTCCAATACCACCAAAACAACAAACACCAAAGTATCCTCATTAAGATCTAAGGATGACTCAAACTCACTATCACTCCAAGTAGCTCTAAGAAAAAAAGTGGGGTTTGTTTTGAATGCTGCAACATCCAATAACCATATGGCCAACACCACCACGCTTAAAGCACTTGTCGTTCTTTTGGAAAGATCTAGACCTAGGATTCCTATCACTTGACATATCATTGTTTCTGGGATTCCTAAAGGTCGAACCTTTAACACACAAAAGAAATCGACAAGAAGAAATAGGTTTTGACCTCTTGATATATTTTTCAACTTGTTTTGTCAAATAGATAAACTTTTTGAAATCAAGAGAAAAACCTTCAGAGTCTTTGAGACTTTACCTTAGACATACCTTGGTAAGTAGTGGTGTATCCGAAGCCGGCTTGGCCGTCAAGGAGTGAGTGATTCTCCGGGGCTCTTTGTCAAATAGAGCGATGTGTAAGCTATTAAAAGCTTTTAATGTTCATCCTTCCAAAATTAGTCCTATCAACATAAGAAGGGATAATAATGGAAGAAAGGCCTATTCCACAGTCCATTCTCGGATACAGAGGATCTCACCAGCAAAGCTAGTGCCCGCTCTGATACCACTTGAAGGTCCTAGAGGGGGGGTGAATAGGCCTTTATTACTTTTTCGTCCAATTCCGTTCACAAGGATAGCAAACATTTAGCTATCCTGATAACAGAGAGACGTAGTAATAAATAAAAGAACAAGTACTGGAAAGTAAAAGAAATAACACCAGTACCTTTTTTTATTCGCAGAAACCCTGCATCAGGGAGAAAAACTGCGTGCCCCTAACTCTTGAGGGACAAACCTTTCCACTATGTAAAACTCACTTCTTACAAGATTATAGTCTAGGGATACAACGACGATTTGCAATCCTGCCTAATCTACCCACTAGTCTAGATCTATCTCTCCTGTCTCTGAGTGACTCACCTCACTCCTCACAAGATTATAGTCTAGGGATACAACAACAACTTGCTATCCTGCCTAGTCTACCTACTAGTCTAGACCTACCTCTCTTGTCTCTCAAGTGTTTACATATGAAGGTATAAGAAGAAGTTTCAACTTAGAACTCAGCTAACACCTTTAACTGATTCTTCTTGAACACTTCTCAGAAAACTCAACTCAGAACTCAGCTATCCTAATGAGAGGGATTCTTCAGACCTCAGCTAACACCTTTAACTGACTCTCTAGAACTCAGCTCTCCTCGATCAACTGATCCTTCTTGAGTACTTCTGGGGTTGCTGCACTACCATCACTCATGATATGCAGAATGCTAATGGGTTTATGAAAAGAGTTTTTGCTCTTGCTCTTGCTCTTGCTCTAAGATTTACAATCACCAAGGGAAGACTTAGAGGCAAAAGAGCAATGCAAGGGAAAACCTAGACCCAGCTAAAACAATGTAGAAAACTACATTTTGAACAACCAAGGAGCAAGAAGAGACTTGCTCCATATATATAGGCAAAGTGCAAGCTAAAGGAAAGCATGCACGTTTACCAAAATGGGAGGCAACTTTTGGACTTTAGTCCTTGTCCAAACTCATAAAGTGAGAGGGCCAAAGGACAAACAAAAGGCTCCAAGAGAGTAAAGAAAAACACAACTCTCTTATATGATAAAAGGTTTTGTGAATGATGGAGACACAACAAAACCTATTCCTATATGAGGACACATAGGCCAACTGATAGCTTGGGCGGTGCATCACATGGCTCAGCAGCTAACTTGGTTTGTGTATCACAAAACCCAGCTGGACTGAAAAAGGAGCTGCCCTAAAAGTGCTTTAGTCATGTGCTTATGGGTTGGAAGAACAACACAACCCTAGACTAACTTGGAGCTCAAGCACGATGAAAAATGTTTTGCTAAAAGAGATTTGAAATTCAAGTACTTGAAAAGCTGAAGCAAAACCATTTAAATCTGCACGAAGTCAGACTCAGAGATTAGGATAGATACAACACGGGTATCCACCAAATCTGGATGGCAAGCAGAGCTGCCATCCTGAATGAATGTGATGCACATGCATGAACTACCTGATGTATATGAGATAAAAACAAATAGCCAGCTAATATATTAGTTTGTGTATCACAAACCTAGCTGGAGCCTCTAAGCTCTAGTCATGTGGTCACGGGTTGAAAACACTACACAACCCTAGACTGACTTGAAGCACCAAGGCAACGACAAATGTTTTGCTAAAGGGGATTTGAATTCAAACAGGGGAATTCAAACTAATGATACACAAATAGCAAAAGCATTTAGACATGCATACATATAGACCCAATAGATTAGGACAGATACACCAGGAGGTATCATCTGATCTAGGATGACAAGCAAAGCTGCCATTCTCAGTGAAAAACATGAGATGCATATGCATGAACTACCTGATGCACATGAGATCTTGGCAGGTCTTCATTCTTCACTTGTGATATCCTAACCATCAGGATATGTAGAAGTTTCAGTGAAAAGCATCAGATGCATATGCACCAGTTACCTAGGCACATGTGATCTTGTCAAGTCTTCATTCTTTACTTGTGATATCCTTACCATCAGGATATATAAAATAGCTTGTGTCTTGTGTTTTGATAATAAAAAGGATAGCCAATAATCTTTATACCAACATATTCCCTCCTGAACTGACTTTAGTACCCCTTTAATAGGAAGATTACTTTCCATTTTTTATGTATATAATGGGAAATTCAATGTATATTGTCTTTGAGAAGAAACATGCATGACAGATCCGACTCATTACTTAATTAGATTAGTTAATGATCAGATTTGTGTAGGGAGGAGTAACTAATTATTAGCACATAAACAATTTTTATGCATGAACTTTGTTTGTATCTGACCTGGGAACACCGTTTTTCTTTCTTAATTGATTGGCCATAAATGGATTAATCACACAACACAATTCTGCAGTCTGAGATACTTAGAGAGTGTGTAAGATTTGACAGAAATTGACAAAAAGAAAGAAACAAAAACAAAACAAATAGAAGAGGTTCTTCATAGCTAAACTACTATATATATGAGATCTTAGTTTTCATAGCCTCAAAGGCATAATCGATTGATTGATTTCTGGATCCCTTTGATAAACAACTGGTGTAGTTTATCATGAGAATTCATAGATGAACATTTTTATATATGCTATAATTGCTATGCAATGCATAGGATATATCAACTTGTAAGATTTGAGGAATCTAATTGCAGATTGTTGAACCTAAAAATATTGCTATCTAACTAATATTCATTAAGATAATGCTGTTTGTATTTCTTAGTTTTGACATTATATATTCAAATAATGTAAACGTATGTGAAATAGGAAAAGCTTTTAACTTGTCATACCATCGTAAAAACAAGTAACGACTTCATTTCACCATATAACTAATTTATTCCACTTCTTCGCAAGACCTTCAACTTATCTCTAAATATCGTTATGATTTATTCGTCACTTACATTGGAGAGAAATTGAACCTCCCTTAACCCAATTCCAACCTCCACTCATCAAACCACAAGGGCTTGCTAGCTTTCTTATATGATGAATGGCAATCCCCGCGCCTTATATGGATATTGAATGAATGCAACTACGGTTTTGGGATGGCAGCTATCGCTTTTGTTGGAGTTGAGAGTGGTGAGCTATCGATGGAAGAATTTCTCACTAACATAAAACGAAAATTTTAAATTTATGATTTTATGTAGGAATGCATTTGTCATACATCAACTTAAAATTTGGGTTAGATTTTTGTCTGATATGAAGAGAGTGATCTACATTTATGGGGTTCTGTTTCACCATGTCCACTAAACAAAATGGGAATGGCACCGTACTCAAGTATGCGGCACAAATTGGGAATACCCAATGCCAACATCACATGTGCCTGCAGCTTCCATTGTCAAAATCTGTGTGCTCATCCAGAGGCATACTTTTCAACACCTTAACAACCTAAACCCTTGTCAACTTCTTCAACAGATTGAAAGTGACATGTATTCAGTAGCAATGTTCTAAGCAGATTGATGTTCATCCCCTTCATTAGCGAATGTATCAACTCATCAGTGAAGCTAACTCAAAAGATATGAAAGGTACTCGGGAGAATTAAACCCAAAACATCATACTATTGAGGTTAAGATATGCAACAACCTACTTACTGGAAGAGAAAAGCTAATTTCTTAAGAAAGCTGAAACATACTGGATTCATATGGAAACTTAACCAACAATGTCCAATCTAACATCGGCTTACTTATTGTAAGCAGTACTAGTGAAGCTCCTAACTACATTGCCACATAAGATTTGCAACACCTTGCTGTTGTTAACGCCAACACATCTTGGGGTCTTGAACTGGTTAACAGCAGATCCTTGTGCAAGGAAATGGTGGAGCATCTTTTGGAAAGTTCCCTTCCGAAGAATTCGGAGCTCGAGTGGCCCTATGCCATTGACCTTTCTTGAGCTCATGTAGCCTGCATCCACAAAAGACTTGTCCAAACAGTTGCAGCATTCACTGAGAACCTCTTGGGAGGCTTCACCACTAAGTTCCCAGAAGATGACATAGTGACCAGGGTCTGTGGACAAGTCTACATGGCTTGAGAAATCAAAAACTTCCAATTTTTCTGCAGCTAAAAGCTTGGCTGCCTCTTCAACAGATATCTGCAAATCTTTCTCAGTGTTCTTGTCGATGTTGATGTTGAGCAGAAGATTGCTACGGCAGAGGAATTTAAGCTCAGGTGTAGAGTTATGGAACCCCATCACCTTCACTACATCTCCTAGTCTATACCGGTACAAACCTGCAAACAAACTTGATGAGCAAATGTGACAACTTGATATTCTTTGGCTACCTACCACACCACAACACAAGTCTACCTCCCAAGCATTATTTAAAACTGTTTATATCACAAAATTTGTTTCCATATCCTTTTGAGCGTTCAATGCAATGAATCAGACACAAGTTTTTGAGAATTCTGATGCTTAATACATGGGGGGCATCAAAAGATGCCAACCACATCAACAAGGATTATATGCTTAGATAATATTAGAAGGTATCAATCTTACTACAGAACAATCAATTACATAATAATGGATCTTCACTATTTCTTTTATTCTGTCATTGAAGACAATAATGGATGCATGTGGTTCAAGCGTCTAAGCCAGTTGGGTTGGTCATGTCAATTAGTGAGAAGATTCAGAAGCTCATTTTGGGAACCAAAAAACAGAAGCAATAATTGAAAAGAACCGCAGAGTATGGATAGGGCACAGGAACTGAAGAAATTGTCCCTAATTTTGAGGTCACATGGTCAGCAATTAGGCCAAACTTGGGAGTCTAGAAATCCATTGAATGAGATGGTAATGGCTGGATCATATATAAGTCTGAACTTCAGATGTATGAATTTTAAATCAATCTGCAAATTGTGGAGTTCTAGGAAGCAATCCTTAAATAATAAATAAAAAAACCCAAAGAAACCAGATAGATTAGAACAAGGGAGTACCTGCAAAATTTGTGACAACAACCTCATACTCTTCACCAATTTTCACTTCAGTGAGATCCACTGGCATGAACTCATTGCCATCCCTAATAGGGATGAATTCAAAGTAGCCAATGTTAGGGAGCACAACATAAGTTGTCATCTCACTCTGTACTTTTGGATTGACATTTGCTGCAATCCAACCTTCAGAAGAACCATAATCAGCACTCAACAAAGGCAAGTCTACCGCATAGTGCCTCAGCTTGTTGACATAAGGCTCCATTGACCCAGTCATTACACCATATATGTACTTGGCATTGGGGAAAAGGGCTGGTATCAGTCCATACCAGTTACTCAGTCCTAAACATTTTCTGTAAACCGAATCAGCCAATTCCGGATTTGGCTTGAGTAATTTTGACATGGCTGCACGAATTGATGGGACTGTGATGCGGCTGCTGAGGGTGCCATCTCGAATGTCAGCACACAGTTCTTCCCACAATAACTCAAATGTTCTGAAAGCTTGGACAATGCTGTGAGCAAATGTTGAGGATACCAACTGAATTTCATCACTGAAAATCAGTCCACATAACAGATGGCAATATAGGGATTGGTGGAACTCGAGACCAAATATTACTTCATCAGGGCTGCAGCAAGGGGTCTGCATTGCCTTCATTGTCTCCTTGAACTTTGAACAACGGTAAACATTGGTGGTGGCAGTTCCAGCAGCCAAACCACCTTTGGTTTGGAACTGCTTGCTTCCATAGATGAACTGTAAGGCCTTCCCGTTCCCAATAGGAAACTCCCTGAAACAATGAAAAATCTCTGGATCATCAGAGGACGAAAAGAGGGCATTTAAAAGGTTTTAACAGGCCAACAGTTTAATTCAAGGTCTCACCAGAAAGTGTAAAACCAGATTCACTTTGATTTCATAGCGCAATTATCTACGTGGGCATTCATGTATAGCAGTAACTGATAAGTTTCAGCAGCTACAGATAAGATTTTTGTTAGTACCTGTTTCTGAAGGCAAAAGAGGTTTGATAAATCTGCATGGTGTTTTCCATCAGTTCGTCATTGAAAGGTATAAACTTGGACCTTCCTTGAGTAGTACCAGAACTGCAGAGTGTACAAAACAAACGATCAGAAAACAAAGATTTCATATACACACATAACTCAATTCAAATGATAAAGCAATAAAAGAAAGGAATCCAAAACTACCTCAGTGAGATTGTCGTGATCGGTTTTCCAGTGAGAACCGGAGAGGAATCACCATCTGCAATTCTCTGAATATAAGGTTCCAAATCCTTGTGAGTTACAAGAGGAACAAACCTCTTGAAACTCTCCGGGTCAGTTCTTCCGCCGAGTCCCACAAGCTGCAAGTACTCTGCAGATCTGTTTTGTTCAAGAATCTTCTTGAGGGTCTCCTTCTGGATCCTCTCCGCATCACTTGTCATTGCTTCAAAATCCTCTATGACTTTCTCCATGTTGAACTCTCCAATCTTCTCCAACATCTTGACTGCTAGAAGAACAAAGACACCAGAAGTGATATGATCAAAACCAAGGCAAAGAGACTCCTATTATAGATGCTCAACAATGAACCAAAAAGACTAATTAAATCTCGTTAAACCATCTCCTGGCAAAAACCAAAAGACAAGAATCTCCAAAAGACCAAAAACACAAAAGGTACTAAAACACAACAATAACAACAGAAAACCTTTGTCTCTCAATCTCAATCTAATAAACTCCTTAAGATACTGGCACAACCCATTCTCATTCAGAAAAAGAGAAAAAGCGAAAGAACCATGGCTGGCAAGAAGAAAGAGACAAACAGCCCCAATCAAAATAAACAATCAGTCAGATGCTCAAGCACAATGTAACAAAACAGTTGAAGCTTTCATAACAGCTAAGAGCACCTACAATTGATTGTAGATTAGCAGCTGGATTTGGGTGAGTAATCGAAATCCAAAAGATTAAAAAAAGCGAAAGAATCCAAAGTTTCAATGGTCTTTTCATTTCTTTGCCACAGGTTTCTCTCAGCAACCAAACAGAGCTCAGATGAGGATTTAAGAAAAAGTTGCAATCATTCATTAATTAATCAATCTACTTGAATTAAGAAAAAAGGAAAAGAAGAGAGAGCACTTTATTGTAGAAATTTTACTGAAAAAAGAAAACTAACTGGGTATGGTTATGCAATAGCAGTGGAGATAAGGTCAAATTTTCTAAAAGTAAGTTGAAAGTAAAGTTCCATTAATCACTCATCAAAAGAATCCTTCAATTTAGAATCAGAAGACGAAGCTTCAAAGCTTTAATCTTTCACTGACTGCAGTCAACTAAGTCAACTCCCCAGAATTTTCCAGGAAAAGCATAAAATTCACAGAGACAGAAAAGTTTGGCAAGAAGATTGAAAGTGTTTCAATAATATGAACAAATTAAAGGCAAAGGGTCTGTAAAATCATGAAATTATTGAGCCAAACACCAAGTCAGTTGCACTCAATTGGGTTTGAAATGATGAAATTGAAGTAACGATAAACAGAGGCGAGTAACATACAAAAATTCAGAAGTTCCTGCTTGTCTTCAATTTGGTAAAAGATAACCATGAATTGCTCCAAATCAGAAAACAGAAATGACTTTTCAGAAGAATAAAAGCTACTTCAAAATCGAAAACAACAGGAACAAGAACCAGAGAGAGAGAGAGAGACAGACACACACAAACAAAGAAAGACTTGTGAAAGAAACTCAACTGTCCAAGACACTGCTTGACTTTCAATATGAAACGAAAAGAATATAGGGAAGATGATTAAACTTCGTCTCAATTACATACAAATCACAAAAATCAATTGAACTCCAAGTCCAACGAGCAACCCAAGTAAGAAAAAACAGTACCTGAAATCAAAGTCTGCAAGAAGCAGAGGAAAACAGAGCACACTCTGTTTCGAGAAGAAAAGAAACAGGGAATTACGGGGCACAGTGAGCAAAACGTTACGGAATCACTGAATCCGAAGCAATCAGTTTCGTCTGTCAAAGTCTCAACGCACAGAGGAAACAGTTTCTAGAGAGAGAAAGAGGGAGAGAAGAAGAAGAAGAGTATTATAAAAACTGTGGTTTGTTTTTCATGTGCTATGCCCTGCTGCCCTGTTTGGCAGTTGGCTTAGATTTTCTAAGAGTGGTGGGAAGTGAGCGAAGATTCCTGTAGGGGGTGGAATTGTATATATAGGCCCTTACGCCATTACAGTGCTCGGTTTTTGGGCTTTGCCTTTTTTAAAATTTTCCAAATCACAACTGTCGCGGACTCGTGGCCAGAAATAGTTGGTTTTCAAAAAAAACAACTTTCTTTTTTGATCTTTTGTTTTTGGTCATTGTAATAAATATTAAGAGATATAACACAAAACTACCATTTAAAAGTACAAATGATAAAATAATTTTTAAATGTTCCACTTGATAAAAGATCACCATTAAAACATGTTACATGATAAAATGGTCTCATTATACCAGCTTAAATGATAAAAATGTTTATTTTTACACTTTTTACATGACCATTATACTCCTCTCTAATATCACATGTTTTTTATCACAGTTTCGTCATCTCTTCTCTCTCTGTCTCTCTCTCCTGCATCCAGATCAGATCTCTCTCTCTCTCTCTCTCTCTCTCTCTCTCTCTCTCTCTCTCTCTCTCTCCTGCATCTAGACCAGACGTGAGGTCACCTGCTAGATCGATGCCGCTGCTAGATCGACTCAGCTCGATGATCGTCATCACCGCTCGATCGACTCCGCCGCAAGATCGACGCCGTTGTCTACACCCTTGAAATCATAGAGTTCTGAAGTTAGGTATCAGAGTCGTCAAAAATTGGTTTTAGTGTCCAGATCTGATGACGACAAGTTGGTTTGTATTAATCTGTGGAAAGTGGAGTTATGCTACTTTGATTTTCATAATGTTACATGGTAGTTACATGGGAAGTTACATACATGTTACACTTGTGTAACTATCCATGTAACTACCCAAAGCTATCTCGCCTCGCCTTCATGTACTTCTACGCGAAGTCCATTTCGCATGTTACATGGGTAGTTACTACCCGAAGCCATCTCGCCTTGCCTTCATGTTTTAGGATTCCACTTGCTATGCATGTAACTACAGTATGATAGTTACATGGGTAGTTACATACATGTTACACTTGTGTAACTATGCATATGTAACTATCTATGTAACTATGCATGTAGCTATTATGAATGTAACTATCCATGTAACTACCCGAAGTCATCTCGCCTCGACTTCATGTACTTGTACGCAAAGTCCATCTCGCCTCGCCTTCATGTAACTATCAATGTAACTATCTGAAGCCATCTCTCCTCGCCTTCATGTTCATGTAACTACAATTTAATAGTTACATGGGTAGTTACATGGATAGTTACATGTAACTATCCGAAGCCATCTCGCCTCGCCTTCATGTATTTCTACGCGAGTCCATTTCGCATGCGAATGCATGTAACTATGCATGTAACTACAATATGATAGTTACATGGGTAGTTACATACATGAAATCTGATATAACAGAGATGTCGGGGACGGGGAAAGGAAGACGTGAACACCAGCCTTGGGCCGGGAGGTGGCCGAACGACGGAGGAGCAATTCGCAGCTCCACCCCGCTGCAAAACATCGACATCTCAACGAGGTCGGTCTGGACTATGTATTTTTGGGAGCAAGAGAATGTGTTGATATTTTGGTCAGTGGCATGGTATGTAATTTTAAAAAAAATTATGGGCAACGGTTTAAAGAATTTAAATGGGTGTATTTTTTTTATCATAAATGAACATTTGTTAACTTTTTTATCATTTATTACTTCTAAATGTACAATTTTATCATTGGCCTTAAATATTATGCATTAGAAATTAGTATGATAAAAAGTACTATTCTCTTAGATGCATGACGACTAACTATATATAGGGTATGTTTACTAACCTGGAATGAAATTAAGAGTGGTGTAATTGATTCCAGAATTGGTGAATTCTGACATTTACTAACAAGTCAAGGTATTAGAATGAATGTGGGGAATCGATTACTAATTGCTTATCAGGAATCGATTTTTGATTAAACCCCTTATTCGATACCCAAGAGAGGAGATGGGTATCAGAATCAAGGTGATGGAATCAACTTTTTCTTCCTAAAATATCCTCACATAATTATAATATTTTAAAATTACCCAACCCTAAAAATATATATTATATTTTAAGGGTATTTTAAATTCATTTCTTATAGGGGTATTCAGTAATCAAATCAAACTAGTTTTAATTCTGATTTCATATGGTAAGTAAACTACATCAATCGTAATTAGTTCAATTATTCATGTTTTAATTCCTTATGGTAAGTAAACAGTAGAATTATATGAAATATTCTCATACCAATTCTTGTTGATACCGATTGTTGTTAATACCGATTTATGATAATTTTCATTCCAAATTAGTAAACGTGCCCATAAGGTGAGTGAGTGAGTTTGTCAATAAAGTCAAAATATGTGGTTATTGAAATGCAATACATAATTTTCATTACAATGGAATGAATTGAATTCACTGTATTCTATAGCTCAATTCAAATTCAATTTTCCATGTAAAGACTAACACTGAAATATAGAATATCCTAAATTCAATTCATTCCATTGTAAATTGTAATGAAAATTGTGTACTGCATTTAAATAACCACATATTTTGGCTCTATTGACGAACTCACTCACTCACTCACCTTACGTACAGTTAGTTGTCATGCATCTAAGAGTAGTTTTACCATACCAAAATCTAGTTAATTAATCACCATGACAAATTTGTTACCATGCTATTTCCTCATTCAAACGTACCAACAATTTATACGTGAATGCAAGGGAGACATTAGATAAGTCACATTTCTATCGTTCTTCAAATTAATTAATTATTTGAAAGGTTACATGCATGTATGCACTGAAAAACACATGAATACATACATGTAAGGTAAAAACTTTATAATCAAGATCATGAGTGGTCAACAATAATTTCTGTTGTAATTTGGATTCTTTGAATAGAAAGATACATTGGAAACATGTATAAACAAATTTAATTTGGTAAAAGAAATTATTACTAATATCATAAAGTAATGTCTCCAACACCAACTTCTATCTAACGATAATAAATTTAAAGTCTCAACATGCAATTGCACCAACATGAATGAACGATTAGATGACATCAATTAGTAGCCTTTTAGGTTATTGAAAAATTTTCTGACTACAAATATCTAGGGCTGAGCATATTGAGCCGAAATGCAGTCACCGCCCGCACCACACAGCAATATTAGGTGCGGTTAACCGAATACAGACAAAACGACTTCGTTTTGCACACACATTGCACCGACACCGAAATATTAGGTGCAATTGCAATTTCGGGTATAACACCGCCCGCATTCAAACCGACCGACATGCTTTTATATATGTATATTTTAGTTTTTAGATATATTATATATGTTGGTGTATATAGAGACCAACTTGGTCTCTTTCTGACTTTCTCAACCTAAATAACATAGCCACATATGCATATGTTTCTTCCCCCCTCACTCTCCAAATTCCTGACCCTAAACTTAGAGACTCAATCAATCAAACCATAGAAGGATTCGAAGCTCTGGGTCTTTTGCTCTCTCATTCCGCCATCACCAGTTCACCAAGCTCTCTTAGTTGCGTTGCTATCTTCTTCTTTTTCTTTCTGTTTTCTGTTCTTCTCTGAGTTCTCTCTTTGAATGATTTGGTCATTGTTGTTTGTGATTCACTTGGTTTCATATATGCTTAAACATTCTGTATGATCTTGTTATTGTTGTTTTTCGTTTGTGGTATTAATGAAATGTTTGGGCATGAAGTCTTACATGTTTCCTTTGTTTGTTTTGCACTACTTGAGACAATGGTAATAGGTGAAGAGGATCGATGTGAGTGATGAAGAAAATTGAAGATTGTTGGGACTTTTGGAGATTGTGACTTTTGGAGATTATGACTTTTGAAGATTAAAGGCTGGAACTTTGAAATAAAGATTGATTTGGTCATTGGAACATAGAACTGTCATTTTCTATTTCTTTCTTCATTTCGATGATTTGGTCTGTAATTTAATTATCTAAGTACTTATTTGATACTATTAGAATGTTGAATTAGTTGAATTTTAATTTTAATTTCAGGTTGAATGTTAAATGTTGCAGGTTAAATGTGGTTTAAGTGTTTAACTATCAGTTGAATAAATGTTTTTATTTCAATTACAATAAAGTTTAACTATGTAATGCAGTTTGAAGCAAACCGCACCGAGCTACACCGAAAATGCAGTTCAACCGAAAATGCAGTTTGCATTATGTTAAAATAGTTGCAGTATGCAAAATTAGAACACCGAAAATGCAGTCTGCACTGCAGTTTCGGCCTTAAACCGCATCGCGCCCACCCCTACAAATATCAATAGCCACTAGTGGAACCTAAGCGACGGAGCAACAACCGTCGTATAGGACAACATAATCGTCGCTTAAGATCTACCTAGGCAACGAAAGAAGATTGTCGGGCACTTCCGTCAGCTAAGACATTCCTAGCCGACAAATAGATTTCGTCAGCAAGTTTTTGTCGGCTTAGTAGCTCTTGCGCGACGTATACTTTTCCGTCGGTATAGTTTGTCTCCTGGGCGACGGATTAATGTTCCTAGTCGACGACATAATCCTTCGGCTAAGAAATTGAATTATTACCTGACACACCGCATAACGAATATATTATTGGTGACGGCTTTTGTCTTAGGCGACAGACTATTCCGTAGGCATAGATGATCTTCAGCGACGAAGAATTTTTCGTCGTTATAGTATGTCTTGGACGACTAATTTTATTCCTAAGCCGATGGATTCGTCCGTCAGTTAGGAAATTGAATTATTACCTAACACACCGCAGAGCGAATATATTTTTACAAACGGCTTTTGTCTTAGGCGACAGAATATTCCGTCGGCATAGATGGTTTTCAGCGACGAATAATTTTCCGTTGGTATAGTGTTTCTGGAGTGACGAATTTAATTCTTAGGCCGACAGATTCTTCCGTCGAGTAAGATAGTGAATTATTCAACTGACACACCGCAGAGCGAATATATTTTTCTCGACGCAAGTTATTTTAGCCGACGGACTAATATTTTCATTTATACATCCCTCGGGACAACAAATATAGTCCCCCCCAGTACTCCCTCCCCCCCCCCACCGGTAGAAAAAACATATTCCCCCTCCCTGTGCAGAAAAAACATACTCCCCCTCCCCGTGCAGAAGAAACATACCCCCCAAGAAGAAAAATACACTGCCCATCCCCCCCGGTGCAGAAAAAAACATACTCCCCTCCCCGTGCAGAAGAAACATACTACCCCCCAAGAAGAAAAAACATATACCCTGCTCCTCCCGCCCCCCCCCCCCCCCCGCGGCAGAAAAAACATACTCCCCCTCCCTGTGCAGAAGAAACATACCCCCCAAGAAGAAAAAACATATACCCTGCTCCTCCTCCCCCCCCCCCTCCCCCCCCACGGCAGAAAAAACATACTCCCCCTCCCCGTGCAGAAGAAACATACCTCTTAAGAAGAAAAAACATATACACTGCTCTCCCCCCCCCCCACCCCGCAGAAAAAACATACTTCCCCCCTCCCCCGGTGCAGAAAAAACATACCCCCCGAGAAGAAAAAACATATACACTGCCCACCCCCCCTCCTCGTGTAAAAAAACATACTTCCTCCCAACACAGAAAAAAAACATACTCCCCGCCCCAGATAGACGAAAAAAATATTTCCCCCCTATAGAAGAAAAAAAACTCTCCCCTCCCCACAGATGAAAAAAATACTCCCCCCCCCCTCACACAAAAGAAAAAACATACTCCCTCCCACACAGACGAAAAAAATACTACCACCCCCCAGACGAAAAACAAACTCTCCCCCCCAGAAGAAAAAAACTCCCACACAGAAAAAAAAAATACTCCTTCCTCACAGAAGAAAAAACATACTCCCCCCTACAGACGAAAAAAATACTCCCCCCCACACAGAAAAACCATACTGAAGAGCCCCCGTCCCCCGCGTAAAAGAAACATACTGAAGAGTCGCCCCTTTCCTAATTGGTATGCATGTGACTACTTTAATATTTATTCATTTAGACATATTTTCCGGCAACTTTACCGGTGATCTAATTACTGTATTCATTGATGCATGCATTTATATGTATATGCATTTGATCTATTTGATAGTGTATATACATCTGAAATATATGTTTGTTGACAACTATTTTTTTGTTTCCTGTTATTATAGTGTACAACATGGACAAAAGCTGGATACAATTAGGGAGAAAGTCCCCTTTTTATATGCAAGGCATTTTTGATTTTTTCTTGAGTTCGTGTGTCTACGTAGTCCTCCAGACAAAGTTATTCACATATGTCCATGCAACAAATGTCTCAATCGGAAACCAATAACAATTGAAGAAATTTATTCTCACTTGGCACTATACGGTATTTATTTTAGTTATACCGTATGGACATGGCACAGCGAAACTCAAGTTCAAATGCCTACACTTGCAGAAATTCAAGCACAACATAATCAGCAGGCATGATCTTCTAATGCAAGTTACGGGGACCCTGCTGTGATGAACTTCTTAAACGATGCATTCTCGTTCGCCGCCTCAAGATATCAGGAAAATGTTGTTTATGACAATGTCCCTGACACCTCCCCTAATGTCTCCCACGTTGACTACAAAAATGATTATGATAAGTACAACAGACTTGTACGGAAAGTACAAACCTCATTGTATCCTGGCAGTAAGCATACATTGTTGGGTACCGTCATGGAGCAAATGACGATAAAAAACAAGCAGGGAAAGACTAACAAATGTTTTGATGCAGATATGGCCCTTATGAAGAAAGTGCTTCCCAAAGGTAACAGTTGTCCAGTTGATTACAACGAGGTAAAAATCATGTTGGCTGACCTTGGTCTGGAAGTCCAGAAGATAGATGCTTGCGTCAATAATTGCATATTGCATTACAAAGAAAACAAGGAGGAAGATGAGTGCCGACACTGCTACGAGCCAAGGTATAAAACAGTTTTCACTTCATCTAAACAGAAGAACTGGCTCATTCTTAGAAAGGTTCTGCGTTACTTCCCGTTGGGTCCTCGTCTGCAGCGTCTGTACATGTCTTCACATACGGCCAAGCATATGAGATGGCACCAGGCAAGGCACCAAGGAGAGGAGAGGATAGATCCGGATAATCTTACACATCCCGCAGACGGGGAGGCTTAGAAGCACTTTGACCGTTCTTTTCCCGAATTTGCTGGAGACTCGAAATGTCAGACTCGGACTTGCAACAGACGAGTTCAATCCTACTGGGAACATGAATTTATCTTACAGCATTTGGCCTGTGATAGTATTTTCGTACAATCTACCTCCCAACATGTATACGAGGAAGGAGTACAATTTTCTTACGCTTATGGTTCTAGGGCCGGATTCTCCAAGAAAGTGCTTGGATGTGTACATGAGACCATTAATTGGGAAAATGGACTCCCTACTTTTAACAGGCATGGTCAAACTTCATTCATGATGAAAGCTGTTGTTATTTGGATCATCGGTGATTTTCCAGCTTACGGGATGTTGTCTGGCCAACAAACTAAGGGGTACAAGGCTTGCTCGGTATACCTAGATGACATCAATTCTAGTCGTCACGCCGACAAAATCTGTTTCTTAGGATCTAGTAGGTGGCTTGAAGAGGATCACGAGTGGCTGTGGGACGAGGACGTATGATTTTTCTGTCGCGTAGGACGCCAAAATATTGGGCGGGTATATTTTTCGCTTTTTTTTTTTGCCGAAATTGATTTTGTTAGGCGACGGATTGATTGTCTTAACTGACAAAATATATTCCGTCGATTAAGACTTAGGCGACGAACTTGGATGTTTTCGTCGCATTAGGTAGTCTAGGGCGACGAAAATTCAATATTTCCGTCGGCTAAGAGAAAATGGATCTATCACTCCTGTCGAAACACAACTATTCTGCGCCTCCTTCTCACTCACACTCATCGCCAGAAACACAACTAAAACCCGACTACGTTACGCGACGTCGTAGAACCCTGCAGGAGACCCCAGTCATCCATAGATCGACAAGCGTATCGACCCGACCACAACCCCAGCAACCCGACCGCAGCCGCATTGAACCTTCCTGGTCCGCATCGACTCCACTGTCGGTATCCTCCACTCATCGCCACCGCATCAGCGCCGCTTTGACTTCGTCGCTTCTCTCACCGTCTATCTCCGACCTTGCTGATAACCTCGCCGAATTTCCACTCCCAAGTCCGAACCGGTGTTGTCTCCAAAAAAAGGTATAGTTCTCAGTCCTTATACCCTGCTGTGATGAATTTTGGGAAGAACCGTGTTGAATTTTGGTTTGAATAAATACATGATGTATGTCCGTATGTTTCTTGAAATTAGTTTGAATTGTTGCTGCAATGAGAGGTGTTTATGTGATGAATAATAGAGCTGGTTTAACACATGTGTATGTTGTATATTCATTGTTAGGTTGCTGGCATTGTCTTGGAACGGGTTCATACATGTTGCTTTCCCTGTTATTGTTTCTTGTTAGTGTAGTTATAAGAATTATGTGTTATTCATGTATAAGACCATGTTTTTTGGGAAGAGGAATGACCGAGCCACTAAGGCCAGTGCCTTGATGGAGTCTATACGGCAAAACGTCGGCTTAGCGGGTAGCAGCAGCGAGCCTACCTCCATGTCGGCTGGGACAGTACCACCAGGGGCTCCCCTTTTGATCGTGCAGCCCCCTCCCGTTGACAGTAGTTCAACGGGTTCTCCATCATCTACATAGACGCCCAAATCTTCAAGACGCATCGTCGGCAGCGCTCAGTTGAAAGTTAGAAGCTCAACAGGTAAATTAAGTGTTCTTTTAAATATTTAAAATCAGTAGCAGTACACTCCTGCGCACCCCAGGGTGTCAACAGGCGCGCCTCAGGATGCCAGCAAACGCGCCTGCTTACTATTACTTCCTTTTTTTTCAACTTTTATTCAAGTGCTTATGTTTTGTATGTATATTAATTGTAACTCTGGCCTCGAAGAAGAAGCGGAGTTTATGTTCTGGAAAGAAGGCGGAGGATATCGTTGTAGCAACGGGGCAGAAGATCAAGCTGGAGTATTGCCCCCGTGTAAAAAGCCTTAGCGTGAGGGGGTAAACAGCTTGGTAACACATGATATCGGTTCCGCCATACGGAGTCTGGTGGGAATGAGGGCAAGGACGTTCTATGACCTTGATCAGGAGGAGAAGTGGAAGGTGTGGAATGCAATGTCGGTAAGTAACACTGAAAACAGTTTGAAAAGTAAATTTACTTAATTACATAAGTTTATTTTATTTTTCAATGCTTAACAAGTCAGCTTTTTTTATTTTATTTGTTACTTAGGCGAAGTACGAGTGAGATGAAAATGATGAACCAATGTTCAATTGGATACTGAAAAGGGCACATGAGAGGTATAAGGACTGGAAGTACCAGTGCCACAAAGCTTATATGAGGGAATGGGCCTCTGGGATGCCTTCAGATTTCATTGGGAGAGAGGATCAGTGGGAGTTTATATGCTCTCACTTCAAGTCATATAATTTCAAGGTGATTTTTTTGAATTACCTTCATTTTTTTTAAATTACCTTCATTTTTTTTAAATTACCTTTATTGTTTCCCTTGTATTTTACTAATCTATTTAATATTTTTTCCTGTATTAGAGACTCTCCTTGGAAAACAAACGGAACCGTGGGGAGAAGACTATGCACCACCACACGGGGTCTTCTCCTATCATCTACACAATGGAGGAGCTCATAATATAAGGGGAGGAACTTCCAATTATCAAAGGTTTTGAGAAAACCTATGTCAGGGCCGGTGATGAAGCTACAACCAAGCATTATGTAAGTGTCTTTCCTTTTACTATTTTATTGTCTGATGCATACACTTATGAAGTTTATTATGCAAAATGTAAAGTTTATTAGATACACATAAAATGAGCTATATGTAAATAGTCAGGGCCGGTGATGAAGCTACAACCAAGTATTATGTAAGTATCTTTCATTTTACTATTTTATTATTTGATGCATACACTTATGAAGTTTATTATGTAAAATGTAAAGTTTATTAGGTACACATAAAATGAGCTATCTGTAAATAGTTATATTTGGTTATTGGTTATTGTTTCTGCATAATGTCAAGTTAGCGCTTAATTGATGTATTTTAAATGCAGAATGACATGATTGATGAGATCAATAGGCGAAATGATGTATTTAAGAAACAACACCCTGACGCGACGAATGAGGAGATTGTGGAGAGTCTTCAGTCCCAACAAATTGAGATGTTGGGTACGGTGCTGAAAACTCAGAAAGGAAAGGAGATCAGAAGGATGGGACGAGCAGGCGAGCGAGACTTGAGCCATTCTTCAAATGTTTCCACTTCACGTAGTCGTCCTCCTAGAGTTGATGAGCAGCAACTCTTAGAGCTGCATGAGCGCTATGAGCAAAGACTAAAGGAATCAGAGGAGCATACCCAACAACAATTCCAACGATTCCAAAAGCAACAACAAATCCAAGAGGCCGAACAGCATGCCCTGCATGCGGGGTCTATGTATAGCGCTATGCAATCCCAATTTGCAGCCATATATGAGCACTTAGGTATGCCACCTCCTCCTCCTCCTCCTCCTCCAGTTGTTTTTTCTCCTCCACATATTTCCCTACAAAACAATGATGATTTAGGCGACATAGGAGTAGACGCGAATTCCAATTGGCATTGGTGATTTTGTACAAGTTTAGCTACAATATATGAACAATTTTCTACATAGTTCATTAATTATTTTCTATTATTTTCTATATTGAACAATATTTTTCCAAATCCAATGGTTCCGGTATATATCTATCTATATGTGTTTGATTGGAATTATTAATATGTAATTTTTTGAAACAGTAAATAAGGTAATCTACACAAAAATAACATTTTTCAATAAAAAAATATAAAATGACTTAGGCGACGAAAAGATAAAAAACATAACCGACAGATACAAACGGTATTCGTCGACTAAGAACTGATACGAATTCATCGGTTTAGAGCTTTACCGACGAATATTCCGTCTGGTAAGAAAATTTCCGTGTTTGTCGGCTTAGAGTTTTACCGACTAATATTTTGTCGCCTAACAACGGGAGCAACGTTCGTCGGCACACATACGTACCGACGGCTTTCCGTCAGCTAAGAAAATGTTCGTATTCGTCGTCTAAGCTACCTTTCGACAAACTTATTCCGTCGACAAAGATTCTTGTCGACGAATATGTTTGTCGATGAGGTAGAAAATATCCTTTGGGTAGGAGATTTCTTACTCGACGACTTAGTTAGTTTATGTCGCCTAAGTACCTACCTCACGCCACTTAGGCGACGGAACTTAGACGACGGACTTTCCGTCTGCCAAGAGCCTAGGCGACAGATATTCTGTCTTAGACAACGAATATGTTCTGTCGGCTAAGACCGATTTTCCTGTAGTGAGCACATTATGTCTCGTTTTTCAAAATTTTGAAATTTAAATTGTGAGTATACAGTTGATTTTCATTTTGGCAAATATGTATGTAATGGTTCTAGTTTTTTTTTTTAAGGAAAAAGAAATTACATTAAGAATCCTCTAAGACAACCAACATTTACAAAGTCATAGAATAAGACAAAGTCTCACTAGAAACCATATCATTCTAATACACATACAATGATTCTAGTTAAAACTAAATGGCATAGAGAACCATAAAATTTCGTTTATTTATTATCGATCGACTCTTACTTAGTTCAGAATATTTGGGTAAACAGTTTTGGATTCTGTTTAATCATGAGTGTTCATATTGCTCAGTATTCAAACTACTAAACAAACTTTCTAGTACTAGCTACAGTCTAACAATCTTTTGTTGATGTGTCTCTTTCTTTGTTTCTTAATTCCACTCCTAATCATTATTTTACGGATAGAGAAGCTTCTAAGCCCGTGTCCTATTTAGGTTGATGTCCTATTTTTTCATTTATAATTTAACTGATAAACTTGCAACTCTACACTACAGTACGCGCATAGAACAAACTGGAAATTTGACCCGAGCCTATGCATCACTCTCAGATGATATAAACAAGCTGAAGATATCAACCTTAATGTGTAATTAATTGGATAATTATATTTAGCAACTCAAATGGCACATATGTGCAATTTTCCATCTAACTACTCAAGAAGTACATGTTAATTACTCATTTTAATTGTAATATACTTGTCCAAATTTGACTATTTAGGTTGTTTTTCACGGTAAAGTAATCTAGTGATATGAGTATTTGATTGAGTTTGATTCATTCCAACCTAGCTACCCAATTAGCTAGCAATTAGGCTATGAGGTAATTAGGGTTAGAACATTATGTATTGTCATGTGTGGTATGCAATTTGAACATTCCATAAGATACAAGGTGATTTTATATTAATTTGGTATATATCTCATGCATGTATATATGTCGTTCACAGAGGTTCTCATGAACCAGTCATTTAAAACTGATTAGAACCAGTTAATTATTAGATGAGAACTCTTAATGAATTAGTAAGTTAGAATTGAGAAACAATTTATGTAATATTATGCAAAATGAATTATGGATTAAATTCAATTTATTCCTTTGAACTTTAAAGCTAAAATCAGTTTGGTCTCTGATCTTTTTTTTTAATCACATTGGTCCCTAAACTTTTTATATCCAATCATGACGTCATATGTTGAGTTGGTCCTAACATGAGGGTCCACTTATACATAAAATATCGAAACTATCTTTTAACCAAGAAAGAGATTTCTAAATTTAAATCCAAAAAAGCATACCCACTATTACTCTTGCCAAGAATCGAACTATTACCATCTCAATGCAAACTCAGATCTCTCACCATTAAGCCTGACTGAAATTTGTGGTTGTTTACGCAAAACAAATATCAAAAGCAATAGCTTCTTCAGCTTTTCGTCCCCACCACACACACACACACACTCTCTCTCTCTCCCTCTTTCTCTCTCTCTCCCCCCCCCAAGAGAACCCACTCCTCTTTGCACAGATGACGGCGAGCTCGCAGCGGTGAACTCGTAGAACTGATCCAACCTTTTCTCCATGCCAGAGGTAGCATAGCGTGCTCGGGCACCATCGGCTGTGCTGACGGACGAGGTGATGGCGGGGAACTAGATGGCGCGTTCAACCGGCGCGGCATTGAATCGAAAGCTAGTAGAGATGGAAACCAACTTACTTCACTAATCCTTCAAAAACTTACCGTCATTTTTGGTGCAAGCATCCATCAGTGGGAACGATAAACGAAATTCCAGTGGTAGAAGACTAGAAGGTAGGTAATTATGAAAGGGGATATTAACATCTTATTTGGAATTAACTAAGCAAGTTTGGCTTAGCGGTGTCTAACTTGATCTTGTATTTAGGTGTGAAAGGTTCGATTCTTGGCAGGAGCAAAAGTGTGTATGATTTTTTTGGATTTAAATTCATAAATCTTTTTCTTGGTTAAAAAGTAGTTTCGACATTTTATGTATAAGTGGACCCTCATGTCGAGACCAACTCAACATATAACGTAATGATTAGACCTAACTGATGGATATAGAAAGTTCAGGACCAACGTGATTAAAAAAAAAAGATCAGGGACCAAACTAATTTTATCTTTAAAATTCAAAAAGGTAAACTGAATTTAATTAATGAATTATTAACCCCCTCTTAATAAATGATTATATATAGAAGGCAATGCACAAGGCATGACAAGCGTCCGTCAACTTATTGGTTGCAAGGGCGGGATCACCTTCCTATATATGGGGGAACACTATGTGAATGATATTAACTTAATCAGTTTGAAACTATATTATAGTCAAGAAGGATATTTGGAAGGCAAATGAAATATGCAATTAATAAGAATTTTAAGAAGAATAATGTAAGTAGGGCAACAGAGACATGCTAGCTAACAAAAATTGAATTAGACTAATTAGCTATTATTATGATAGAGTGAAATTCTATAACAGATCAAGAGACACGACAAAATATTTTCTTGACATGTTTACAACCATCATTTCTTGTATTTACAATGTTGATAAAAAAAAGTTACATACTACATTTCAAAAAAAAAAATTACAGACTATCATCAGACTTTAAAACATCTCACTGAATCAGCTTATAAGACAATTACAATTTACAAATATATGCATAAAATTAAACGACTTCTAGATCAAATCTTTGCAAGCTAAAGAAGGAACAAATTCTTGACCAATTGGCTCAAATCACCATTCACAATATCCACCAACAGATGATGAGGGGCACAAGCCCATGTATCACCATTTTATCGATATCATTCTAACTTAATCACATTTAAGGTGTTGGGTTTTAATCATAAAAGGCATCGATACAATCATGTATGATTCATCCATTTATAAGCAATATGTTATTCGTCTTTATTCTGATGTCGGATCTTTCCTCTCCAACAAGGACTAAAATCGTATTGATCCCTATGACGTCCAGAAACACTAGCTAGTGATGATCTTTCATACATATGGAGATAACTCAGATGAAGATATATTCCTAGCTAAGAACAGAAAAAACACAGATGGAAATTAATTTGCACTACCACGTACGCATGGAACATTGGCCAGTCGGTCTGGAATGGCCACGGTGACTCCACAACTTTGATATCGCATCTGACTCATCTTGACAGATATCGATATCATTAGCGACTGTCTAGTGATTAACGACTTGCCACTATTTCTCGACACAAAAGAGGAAAAGAGAAAGTCACTATTTCAGAACAATGTACATCATTTTTACGAGGAAGATCGAAGTTTAAATTGTTAAACTTGTAAAGGATCGATGCTGATTGGTTTTTTTATCTGGGAAAGGCATGGAGCCTCATGGCTCTCATAGGAGATTCCGAGCTGCACATCATGCAGAAAAAAAAAAATTAAGCATCGGAAAATTTTTGGCAAATATATAATTCGTTTGCTTCCAAAATATACAAAAAAACGAAACCTATTAAAGCTTCAAATAAACGTGCGTTATTCTCAGGTTGGCTCTGTTATATATGTGGGCAGCCTTCTATTACAGTTAATTTTGGAGGATAGTCTGCAGGGACCATTTTAAGCTGATCGACCATGCATTTCGAATTGTTTTGACGTTAATATCAATATTGCCGATAATCGATCCATTATGTAGGTTCAATTGAATAATGTAGGTTCTATAATTCTCTTTAAAACAAGATGCAAGAACACGCATTAGGTTAACAACAGAGTACAAACCGATCCGTTAGAGAAAAATGATATGGTAATTAGCTGATGCGGCATGCCAACGTCGGAGCCTAACATCGTAAAACCCTAGCTTCGATTCTCCTTCGAAAAACCCTAACATTGTGTCTTGGGAGAACTACTCAATTAAATCCTTAATTTGATTCCAAACTAAGGTAGTAACAAGATGTTAACTATCATGAATTAAGGTAGTTTGAGATAAGCTATGAACAAAATTTATGTGGCCTACAAGGCGAGGGACGTGTGGTCCTTTTTTGATGGAAGGGCAAAGTCATTGTCCTTGGCTTATTAGGAGTACTTGGACACACAAATTCAAAGAAGGTATTTGTTTTTGAGGCTTATGTCTATGTCCACTGCTAAATTTCGTGCCATTCCTTTTGGTCGATCTGACCAAAGTTAGTGTATGCTTGCATTTCGTGAGTGTGACCACTCCGATCTATATATGGCCTTTAAGCGCTAGTATCCTAATTATATCCAAGAATTACTTGTCCACACATTTTCTTTGATTTTACAATGTGGTTTGGTAAATAGGGATGGAATCCATGACTCATCACTTGTTTTCTGCCACATGAATCTCTATAACCCTATAGCTTAAATATCCGGATACCCCTTAAACTAGAAAAGAAAACGTAGTTAGGTTTCATTCTTATTTTATTGATTTGTTAGACAAATTATTGTTTTATCTTAAAAGGTATGGTTAATCTATTAAGATATTAAAAGTTACATAGTAAATAGCTCACCCAAATAAACTACGACAAAATTGATGAGCATCCGTAGAAAATGCATATATAGACAATTTTGATCTGCAATTAATTACGAATCATTGTCATTTTTATGAGTCCATGCATATTTATGCAAAAAGGCATCAAAATTTTCAAATATGGGTTACTCTATTTGAAAGTGATAGTTTGATTAAGGAAACTAAATCAAACAGTATGACGGATGAGGAAGAAATCATGGTTCACTCTAGCCTGCCACTTAATTTCTGCAATTAAGATGATCAACTTCCTTGATATATATTGATCGAGCTATATATCTGTGTTATATATGATATGATCGATATATCCCTCTCAGCTGAAAAGAAAGATCCTTTTGAATACACACAGTGGAAATCGATGTCACGCACACTTCAACTCAATTGGAATTTAGATCCTACACATGAAAACTATAAAGTCAAATAAGAAAGATTATCCTAAAGACATGTCAAAATTGCCTACTTATGAACATATGTTAGCATAAGAAACTCGTGCACAGTAAACTCGGGGGTCGACTAAGATTTGATCCCTAACTCATACAAAGCAGCTGTTGATCGAGTTCATGAAAGAATCAGTCGTGGAAATTTTAGGCCACATAAACTAATTTCCATCTTCTAACTCCTAATGCAGCGCAAGTTAACCAAAAGATATCAGTTCAATGACAGATATCGATCAAGACCCATCATCGATCGATCACCCATATTTTAGTTTAGTTTTTTGCTGTATATGAATACAATTTTTAGAAATGACTTCACCGGCCAGGCCAGTTCAATTATTTTCAAGCCAGAAAAAGAGGTACCGGCCTCCGACTTGATCCTAATGAATTGCTGCATGCAGCCATGCATGAGTCCATGTGAAACGAACAGTGAAGTAGCTCAGCCGTATTTCAGTCTTATTGGAGAAAGAAGCTTTATGGTCTGTGGAATTTGGATCCTTGTAGTTCACGGTTTACCACTTTCTGGGTTCTTGATCGATCATCCTCGACAGAGATCCATACGTACAACAAAGCCTGAGTAACCTACAATGGTATCTCTATCTATATCGATCAGTATATACGTGTGTGACTGTATATATATATTCGCATGAAAAACATGCATTTTGTCTTCGCTGAACGGCCGCAACTCTCAGATGGAACCCATGCCAGGATATCGACGGCCTTGGCTTAACCCTAAAACCTGACATATATTCAAGTTTCGCTTTACTCTAGCCACTAACATTTTCTGCACCCTACACTGGTATTTCTAACTATTTGTATATACGTGTATGACTGTGTGTATATATGCCCACATGAAAAACATGCATTGTAGTGTTTTTGCTCAACGGCTGCAACTCTCATATGGAACCCAGGATATTGACGACCTTGGCTTAACCCTAAAACCTTATATAGTTATATATTCGAGCTTCGCTTTTAGCTAGCTAGCCACTAATATTTTTTCCGGCACGAAATGGAAGTTTGTGTGGAAAACATGTTCTTTGCGGCAATGAATATAAGTATTTGCAAGTGTTTTGTATATGGACCAACCAATAGTCGAGTTTGACGCCAATGACAAAGCTTATGGATAAGCGAAGTTCTTTCTGGTCATCAAGGTTTGCAGCTATCGTTCCACTGATGAAAAAGAGTATATGGGAATGATAACCCGAGTTCTGGTGAGTTTTGGAAAGTGGTTCGAGAGACTTGAGTCGGCCCCGTGCGGTTGGGTCACTTAATTATTTGGAGAAAATCTATTATGCCTCAATAATTTTTTTTGAAGTGATTACTTCAATTCAATAAAAAAGTAAAAGTTACATAAACATAGTTCATTTAAAAGGCTACAACAAAATTGAACTAACCGAAAGAAGCCTTAATTGATATAAAACAAAGATATTACAAGACAAAGACAATGTAACATGCAACTAGTATGGATTAAAACAAAACAAAAACCCGACGGCGCCTAAATAATTCGAATTTACAATATAACTTTACAATAGAACATAGTGGAAACTGGAATGCTTTGAGGAAAAATTAATGACTTAATCCTAATAAGTTTGCCACACATATAATTTCAATCCGGACGTAAGGACTCACTCAAAACCTAATTTGTGGCTATCTTGAACAATCTCAGTACTACTGTGCGTGAGATCAGAGATAGCGGGTTCATGCAAGAACACCAAGTTTTATAAATTATGCCGGACATTTTCCTCTACTCACACACTTAAGTGAGTGATTTACATATATTAATCACCCACTAGTACATAGATTAATCATAATTAAGTTGTACATTAGTTCGCACTTAATTATGGTTAGAAACAAGCACACAAGTACTTAATTTAGTGATGTGGTTTGAAATCCACAAAGGGATCTAGATAAATTGATTGTACCCTACTTTTGCAAGAACAACCGATCCCCACCAATTATTTATCTGGGAAAGTTGTGTCCGTAATTAGCAGATGCTTGTCTCAAGAACTAGAGAGCAGAACTTGGCCCAAAAAAGTAAAAATAAAAAACTGCCGACACAAACAATTCATAATGTTGTATGCTATATATTGGTCTTAAATTGTGTTAGAGTTTAGTTTAGTGCGTCGATCATCTCAGTATCACTTTTTCAATATCACTTTTTCTGTTCATTTCAAGTATTTTTTTGAATATCTCTGGCCTCTTTATGTTTCTTGTTCCTAATAATTGGAACGAGAATGGGGACGCAGCTCGACGTTGTTGTTAAGCGCACGCGCAAGAACAATTACAAGCAGTTCACTGAGCAGAGACCTGATATAAAAAGGTCTGGAGTGATATGATATATATTAATTAAAAAGAAAAAAGCAAATCACTGAGTAGACATGTAGTCACGATTTAGGAAGAAAGTTTATTATGTATTTTCTAAATTTAACTAACTTACTATATATTCCACTTGTTTTGAGATTGACAGGTACTGTTAGTAAGCTTAGTAAACGTAATGAGTATTGCAAATGTTGATTCTGACCTAGTGAAGGTGTGCATGCACCTGCACTTAACTGGGTTTTTTCTGGTACATTGATCGATCATGACCAATTAATTAATTTAACAGTTAATTAGTTGTAGAGAGATCAGAGATGTGCTATTGTTGTTAATCTCATCATACTACATTGCCGTCAAATCAACGATAATAGACTTAATATTGTATCTGACTCATCTCATAGAAAAAGAAACCTTTTGTCACTTATTGATGATTATCTTTTCAATTAGTCTTGATTAATTGCCCCATATAGGTGAACCGGCTCAACTAAGTCCTCAGAAGAGAGATCTTTAACGAATCGGCAATGACGTAACAATTAATCAAGTTTTATTAACTAAAAAGTTAAATTTATATTCAGTTCCTCTCTAGTAATTACATAATTTTGTTAAAAAAAAAACACAAACAAATGACGCAAACTTAATTTTTGTTCTACATCGATTCTTAAACTGAACATGAACGATAAATATTGAAAAGAATGTTTTGTTTCTTAAAGATAATGTTAATGCACGGTAAATATTAATGTGCTGCTTATATTTAGCTTATTTGTAAAAAAAACATACATAGAATTTAAATTAGTAAGGTAAGAAGCCTTTGACACGATTTCTATTAATTAGATTGAGTATTTTACTATTACAAATTCATATTTCATCATTAATGTTGAAGAAAATTAAAGAGAAGAAGGGTCAATTTATGTTATATTCCATTAATATCCAATACTCATTATGACTAATTAAACTTTTTTTTAAAATGTGAGAGGGTTTGAACCCTCTGCCCCCTGGCTAGCTACGCCTCTGCGAATGGGAAAGCTAGAAGCCTTGACCTTTAACTTTTTTCTTATATTTCGCATGAACTAATTAATGTTAGAAATTGACTAATTTTAACAATATGTGTGCTATATTTATAAATTTGAGGTGGGTTGGATTTTAATTTTTAGCGTTCTGAACTAAATTTTGTTTAGAAATGAATGTTTTTTTTTTTTTCAAAATATGAGGTGTAGCTACACCTTTGAAGAAAAGAGATCGAAAAGAAAATAAGTTTTATCTACCTACAAATCAACAGGTTTACTTGGGACACTTATTTTTTTATTTTTTCCGGCCAACAAGTACTTAGGACACTTTGTTGTTACTTAATCCTCTTCGACCCGAACGAATCTACGAACCACGCATAAACTGCTGAGCATTTCTCAGGAAGTGATCAGAATTAGTTGCATGAGTGCAGGCTATGATTTAGGGTTAAAAGTGAATCGAAGGACGAATAATTCAGACCAAAAAAGAAGAAAGTCACTAGCGGATTATAGATCTTAGCCGACGGAAAAATTAACTTCCGTCGGCTAAGATTTTCATAGCCAACGAACCTATTTTCGTAGGAAGGGTGAAGAGATCCGTCGGATAAGAAAATCATAGCCGACGGAAAATTTTGGACGCGAATTTCCGTCGGTTAAGTAAATCATAGCCGACGGAAAATTTTGGACGGGAATTTCCGTCGGTTAAGTAAATCTTAGTCGACGGATAATTCATGTCGGTAAGTATTCGTCGGTTAAGATGTTTTCAGTCGACGGAAACATCTTCCGTCGACTAAGAAAAATAATCCGTCGACAAAGTAAGACTAAGTCGACGGAAAATTCAGTCGGTTAAGAATATAAAGCTGAATTATTCTCTGAGCACGCGCAGAAGGAATCTTCAGCACAGAATATATAATTCCTGCAAAAACCTCCTTCTCTATCACCTGCTCTAAATAAAACACCTCTCGACGTCGCCGAAACACCTCTCGCCATGAATTGAAGTTCAAGCAACTAATCTAGCTAGCTAGCATTTTGATCATTGGTACATATTCTTCAACCTTTACATTTTCGACGGAATTCAGTTCACCGGTCATATTTTCCGGCGACTCTCCGGCTATATTCGTTTAATTTGTATTTTTATTGTGTGTTTGTGTGTGTATATATACATATATACGATTAATTATATATATATGCATGGTTTGATTAATATATTATATATATATTAATTGTGTGTGGATTATTGATTATATATATATATATATATATGCATGTATACGTATATTTTGTATATATATATATATATATATATATATATGGATGTATATATATGTGTGTGAATTTTTAATTTGTTGATTGTATATATTAATTTTGTTTATGCAAATCATATATGTATATATAAAGATTATATTATATATGTTGTAGCAGAAAATGATGATGTTTATTAAATCAATGTATGTATATAGATATATATATATATATATATATATATATATATTATGTATGTGATTAATGTATTCGATCATTATCTTTTTTTATGTAAATCATGATGTGTATTAAATGATCGATATTTTGATGATGATATTTTCGTGGTGATATATTAAAACAATATTTATTTTCATGATAATATTTTCGTTTATGATCGATTATATTAAATTTGTGTTTGAGATCATATATATATTTCATTTTGTTTATGCTTACATTAAATTTTTTTTTTTCAATTTGTGCTTAGATATATTTACTCATTTATTTTCGTGATGATATCGATATTTTCATGCATATATATATATATATATATATGGTCTTAAATCAAATATTTGATTTGATGATGTTTTTGTTTAAATCAGTTATTTTCGTCACATTATGTTTTTGTGGTGAATACGTACCGTTGTTTACGTGAGCGCGCAGTATTTTTATAGTTAGATTTTTCATTTCCCCTTTTATTACAGGTTACAACATGGCCGACAGGAGCTGGATGCAGTTACATAGAGGGCATCCGCGATACATGAGAGGAATTTTTGAATTTATCGAGTTTGTCCGTGGCAAGACTTCTCCTGGACAACTTTTCCACATTTGTCCATGCGGAAAATGTCGCAACAGATCTGCCAATTCTGTAACTTTTGAGGACATGTATGTTCACCTGTCACAATACGGTATTTGTCCCAGTTATACCACTTGGACATGGCACGGCGAAGCAAGTGAACATATGCCCACACTTGTAGATATTCAAGCACAACGTAACCAGGGCGAGTCTTCCTCTAGTGCCAATTTCGGGGACCCTGGTGTGATGAATTTCTTAAACGGTGCATTTCCGTCCGCCTCAGCATACGATGGAAGTGTTCCACAGGACAACAACAATACAACCTTCCCTGATGTCTCCCAGGTCGGCAGTAGTGGCTATGATAGTTACAACAAGTTTATGCAGCAAGCACAGACACCACTGTACCCCGGAAGTGAGCATACTGTATTGGAAACTGTCATGAAGCAGATGAGTATCAAAAAGAAGAGGAACAAGACCGTTGCTTGTTTTAACGATGACATTGCACTTCTGAAGGAGTTGCTTCTTGCTGACAACAACTGTCCAGAAAATTATGACAAGGTCAAAAGCATCTTGAGTGAGTTCGGTCTTGAGTACATCAAGATAGATGCATGCGTCAATAACTGCATCCTATACTACAAAGGTTATAAGGACGCATTTGAGTGCCCACACTGCTATGAGCCGAGGTATGAACCACACGCTCGTTCTAGACAGACAAACCCCATTCCTAGGAAGGTTCTTCGCTATTTCCCATTGGGTCCTCGTCTACAACGTCTCTACATGTCTTCACATACGGCCAAGCATATGAGATGGCACCACGAAAGGCACCAGCAAGAGCCGGATAGGCCTAGAGTAGATCCGGATAATCTCACACACCCCGCAGACGGGGAGGCTTGGAATCACTTTGACCGTTCATTTCCTGATTTTGCCTCTGAATGTCGAAATGTCAGACTTGGACTAGCAACAGACGGATTCAATCCTACTGGAGACATGAATAACTCTTACAGTATATGGCCTGTGATAGCATTTCCGCTCAACTTGCCTCCAAACATGTGCATGAGGACGGAGTATAATTTTCTTACTATGTTAGTTCCGGGCAAGTATTCTCCAGGAAAGTGCTTGGACGTGTACATGAGGCCATTAATCGACGAGCTCCTACAATTATATGAAAATGGAATCCATACTTTTGACAGGTATAGTCAGACTTACTTCTTCATGAGAGTAGCGGTTCTTTTTACCGTCAATGATTTTCCTGCTTACGGGATGATGTCTGGTCAAACTACCCATGGATACAAGGCGTGCCCTGTATGTATAGACGAGGTCAATTCCAGTCATCATGCCCACAGAATTGTTTACTTAGGATCCCGTAGATGGCTTCCACCGGATCACCCGTGGCGGTACGATGCACAAGCATTTGATGGGACTGTTGAGCATGGCCCGAAACCCGAAGGGAGGTCTGGTCAATGGATTCTGGATATGCTGAACCAGCACTGGTTTGGAATTTTGAGCAGCGCTAGGTATGTAAATGACCAGAATCCTCCCACCCCTGAAGAGTTTAAGTATTGGACGCACAGGAGTTCATTCTTTGAGTTGCCTTACTGGTCGACGTTGAAGATCAGACACAACTTAGACGTCATGCACATAGAGAAGAATGTTTGTGACAGCATCCTTGGAACAATTCTAGACATCAAAGACAAGACCAAATACACCGCCAAAGCTCGTGCTGACCTTCAAAAGATGGGTATACGTCGAAAGCTATGGATAAAGCTAAACAAAAAGACCGGCAAACATGTAATGCCTCAAGCAGGCTACACGGTGGTTCCTAATAAGAGGTCGGAGATATTTAAGTGGCTTCGTGAGGTTAAGTATCCTAGTGGGTATGCCGGAAATATAGCTCGATGTATTAAGATGGGGAAAAATAAGATTATCGGGTTGAAGACCCATGACTGTCATGTTCTCCTGCAACGTCTTCTTCCTGTGGTCATTCGCCCGTATTTGCAGAGTGATGTGGTTGACACGTTGGTGGCTTTGTCCAACTTCTTTCAGAGGTTATGTGCTAAAGAGCTAAAAAAGTCAGAGGTCCGGTCCTTGCAAGACGATATTGCGTACATCATGTGCAAGCTGGAGAGGATCTTCCCCCCCACTTTCTTTAGCATCATGGTCCACTTCATGATCCACCTTCCTGAACAAGTGTTGCTTACAGGTCCGGTACAATATACCTGGTGTTATCCAAACGAGAGGTATGTATGCAGTCTATACTTTTGTCAATAAAGTCTCACATAACATGAATTTTTGCAATAACTTTTTATTTTGTAGGCAACTTGGAGATTACAAGAAGACGAACAGGAACAAACGTTTCCCTGAAGGTTCGATCACGGCGGCTTACATTTCTAGTGAGTGTGTAACCTTCTACAACACATATCTTAATGATGAACACACGGGAGGGGAATCTTCAAGAGGTGGAAATCAATTCCATTTATCAGTTGTTTCCGACGAAGTACAACCGTATGGCAGGCTAGGTAGGGAATACAGATTGAGTCGCGAAGAATTGAAGGAGGCTCATTGGTGCGTCCTTCAACATTGCGATGAATTGGAGGATTATCTGGAGAAACATTTGAGCAGGCAAAATGGGAATGAAGCCATTCACAAGAGAGATTTTCCTGACTACTTCCCGATTTGGGTACGTTATTCTTAAGTTACTTATAAATTTAATGTATTTCTCATCATTTTGTTTGACTAAATTGCGTTATTTTGCAGATGATGCATATTCAACAGAACCAACGTGAATTTTATGACCCCGAGCTGCACTGTTTGGCTGGCGGACCGCTAAAGCACAGAGCACATGCGGGATGTTTTGTTAACGGGGTTAAGTTTGTGACATCAGAACGAGATGATGGTCGCATCACTCAAAACAATGGAGTTATGGTTGAGGGCAAGTCTCACAACTACTACGGGGTGCTTATCAGCGTTATCGAACTAATCTACGGGAACCGTATGCCGGTTGTGTTGTTTAAGTGCAAATGGTTCAATACTGACCCAAATGTTTGCAGGAGTACGGTTACAGACCATGGTTTGTTATCAGTGAACACAAACACTTCATGGTATGAGAATGAGCCGTTTGTTATTGCCGCCATGGCACAACAAGTCTTTTATCTTGATGATCCGGCTATGGGTGAGGGTTGGAAAGTGGTGCAGGTAATGTCACATAGGAATATATGGAGTGCAGCTACATTGGGAGTGGATGAGGGTACGGAACCGAGCTCTGTACCGAACGAACCATATCAAGAGGAAACTCCACCTGTAATTCCCAATGACGTGGACATTCGCGTCAACGACCAACACGTTCCGGCCATTACAGGTTACATTGAAGTTACTATGCCCGAACCCGAAGAAGATGACGAATACGAGGACGAAGAAGATGAGGATTCAGAGGAATTCGAGGAGGATGATGATCCCGAAGACCAAGATTATGAAGATGAGTATGATTAAATTAATTTGGGGATGTAACTTAACTTTCATTGGTTTATTATTATGAATTTGCATAACTTCGGAGATCGATGTATTAACAATTACATTTTCATATATATTGATCGGAACACACTTTGCGTCAAATGTTCACGGCCTTTATTATTCTTACTATTCTTGTTGCAGATTTTTATAGCCCCGTAAGAGTCACGTCGATTGGAAACTATTCTCAGTTGAAGGTCCGGCCAGATTACGTGATTTGGAGGGTCGAATAGCCGTTTCCGTCCGTTTAGGGGTTTGACCGCGCCGATTGACCGGACGGATCGAGCCCTTATCTTTGTCAGATGGAGCTGAATTTTTTCCCACCTACGTAATTCGTTATGCTGGTCATATCTGACGGTAGGTTTTCAGTTCCTCTTCTCCGATCACCAAACTCACGTTATATGTACTAATGTTGTATAACTTTTTTATACAAGTGTTGAGTTTAAGTGTCGTTTTGAAGACAACGTATACGTAGAAGCCTCAAACGCAAAAAAGTCGTGAAATAAGATATGACCGGAACGGTGAAATACGTCAACCCGTGAAAAATGAAGATATTCCGGTAAAATTTCGGTGCCGGTTGTTCCGGTCAACGAAATTCTCTTATTTCTACCTAGTGGTAGCCCTATCCCGGGTATTTATTTTTTACCAAATTTTTATAGCCCCGTAAAAGTCTCGTCGATTGGAAACTATTCTCAGTTGAAGGTCTGGTCAGATTACGTGATTTGGAAGGTCGAATAGCCGTTTCCGTCCGTTTAGCAAATAAGAAAGAATTTCTTTTTTTCCTAGCCGACGGAATATTATTTTTCCGTCGACTTGGACTTTCTTAACCGACGAATTATTTATTTTCCGTCGACTAAGATGACGAAAATTTTGGCGGTTTATCATTGCGCTTTTTTTTTCCGCGAAAATTGAAATTTTCTTAGCCGACGAGTTTCATATTCCGTCGCCTAAGTTACTATAAAACCTTATCTCGTCGACGTTTCTTCTCTCTGTTCTGTTCGATCTCTCTGTTCTGTTCGATCTCGCGATCGCCTCCACTCCGCTGCCGACGAGCTCCGATCCTCCACCCGACCACCACCGTCAACGCCACCACGTCCGACCCCCCACCTCCACCCCAACCGACTAGGACACTCACCTCCTCCACCCAATCCGAGCCTCCTCCACCCAATCCGAACCTCCTCCACCCAATCCGAGCCTCCTCCACCGCCTCCTACACCCATCACCGCCTCCTAGACACCACCACCCCAGCCGACCTAAACCCTAAGGGAACCCGTCCGACCGCCTCTCTCTCTCTCTCTCTCTCTCTCTCTCTCTCTTTCTCGCCCTCACCCTCACCAGTTCCTCCACCTAAACCGAAACTCCACCTGTCGTCCTCCGTTGTGTTTGGCAGGTTAGTCTCTTAAACTCTCCGATTTTATTACTCTGTGAATTGATGAATTCATCTCTGTATATATGCCGGTTCTGTTCGTTTGTTCTTGAGTTGCCTTGATGAATTGATGAATTCATATCTCTGTTTGTTTAGTAATATATGTGTTTGATTTGTAGAGAAATGTTGTGAATTGTTTAGAAAGTGTGCATGAATGCCCTTAATTGATAGTTTGTCGACGGAGATCATATATGAACTTGGTTTTCGATTTGGTAAATTATAAGAGATTAGAAGTTAGTGGAAGTATTAGTGTGGAAGGATATGCAGGCAGGCATTTAGCTGGTTATGTTTGTGTCATTATGCTGCCGGTGGATTTTGTTTTGTGTCTCTGATTTTAGAAAATGTAGAGAATGGAATTATTGACTGCACATAATGTATAGATAGGTAAAGACATAGGAATGTGATATATCATGTAGGTACAACTTGTTAATATAGGATAGATTTTTACATGAATTGAGGTATGTAAGAATTTATACCCATCACATGTTTAATTAACTTGTTATGTTTAAAGATGCCGATCATTGGGAAGAGGAAGCAACGTTCGGAGAGGGCTCAACAGATGATGGCGGCCTTATGTAACCAGGCTACTGCCAGCCAGCCCACACCTTTGCCGCCTGGAAGAGTACCACCAGGGGCTCATCCTTTGCTCATCAGGCCGCCCTTTATACCATCCGATACGACTTCCACTATTGGGGCGACGACCGGAACCACTGAAGCGTCGTCCACATCGGCTTCCGAAACCAGCAGGCCCATTCCTAGTGCCCGCTGTAAAGCAAAGGCCCCCACTACAGGTAATGATATTTTTTAAATAAAAAAAATTATATTTTTTAAATAAAATAATAAAAAAATCGTTTATTTTTTTAATTTTCTTGGCATGATTAAAAGGCTTAATTTTCTTGTAGTAATCCATATTTATTTAAAATAATAAATGTTTTAAAATAAAAAAATTATTATTCTTTTACTTATATTAACTTGAATCTTTTTTGCAAATGATACCTAATATTTTGTTTTATTTATTGTAGGTCCCCCACCGAAAAAGAAACGGGGTTTTGTGTGTGGAAAGGCGACGGAGGCGTTATGCAAGAAGCTAGGGGGGAAGATACCGATAGAGTATTGCCCTCGTATGAAAGGGCCTAAGGTTCAAGGGGTCAACAGTCTTTTGGTCAAGGACATTGGGTCGGCCATACGTAGCCTGGTTGGAACGAGGGCTAGGACGTTCCACGACCTTGAGCAATCGGAACAGTGGAAGGTGTGGAACGCATTGTCGGTAAGTACATAAAAATTAATTTACTTAGTTTGGTTTATTTGAATAGTTTTCAATTAATACTTTTGTTGATGTATTAATTTATTTTTATTTCTTAGCCATGGTACATGTGGGACAACAATGACATTGTGACGGTGAGGTGGATCATGGACACGGCACAGGCTAGGTACAAGGAGTGGAAGTGGCAGTGTCACAATGTCTACCAGGAGCATGGACCAGAAGGGATGCCGACGGAGTTCTATGGGAGGGAGGATGAGTGGGCCTTTCTTTGCACGCATTTTGAGAGCGACGCGTTCAAGGTATGTGTATATTGCTTTTTTTTTTTGGTGATAATGTTGACCACTATATTTTGGAGTAATATATTATTAATTTTGTTACAATAATATATTTTTTCAAGCATTTTTAGAATAATATATTATTAAATTTGTTCTTATTAAAAAAATTAAAATTGTAAAACTTAACATTGCCGACGATTATGCATGATGATTTTGTGGGTTCGGTTATGCTATTTATTGCAATGTTTTAGGTTTATAGAATAAAATATTATTATTTATTTTTTTAATAAATAAAAAAATATAATTACTGATATTTTATTTATATCGCGTATTAGAAACTCTCGAACGCGAACAAGAAGAACCGTGGTAAGAAGACGATGCACCACCATAGCGGTTCTTCTCCTATTGTCTACATCATGGAGGATCTAAGGAACAAAGGTGAGCCCTTGCCGATCATCAAGGGATTCGAGGCGAGTTATGTGAGACCCGGTGACGAAGTGGCCACCCAGAAATATGTAAGTGTATTTCCTTTAATTATTTAATTAATTATGTCTCTTTGATTTGGATACTTAGTATTAATTAAGAAATATGTTGGTGTTGGTGTTGGTGTAATTGTTGTTGAATTATGTGGTTGGTGTATTCCTTGGTGTTTTGTTTATGCAGGAGAAGATGCTTGCGGAGGTCGAAAGCCGAAAGACAGACTTGAAGAAGATAAATCCGGAAGCTACAGAGGAGGAAATGATGGAGATCATTCAAACACAACAAATTGATGTGTTGGATGCTGTGTTGGACAAGCGCAAAGGGAAGGAGATACGAGGGATGGGACGAGCAGGTGAGCGAGACTTGAGCCAGTCCTCGTCCGGTTCGACCTTGCGGAGTCGTGCTCCTCCAAATCAAGACAGGGAAAGGATTGAACGCCTTGAACAAGAGGTCCGTGAGTATAAGGAGCGGACTGAGCGGGCTGAGGCCGAGTCTGTGTGGTACCGTAATCAGTACACTACTGTTAACTCACGGATGGACCAGATCTTCTCTCGCCTAGGTCTAGAACCTGAAGGTCCGGCTCCTCCTCCTCCGCCTTTTACAGCTCCTCCTCCTCCGCCTTTTACGGCTCCTCCTCATTCTTCTCCGGGTCCTCCTCCTCCTCCTCAGTCATCTTCGATTCCTCCTACTCAGTCGTCTCCACCTCCTCTTCCTACTCAGTCGTCTTCGGCATTTGTTGATGAAGATCAGTTTTTGAATTTTTATTAGTCAAATTTTAGTTTGTATGAACACAATTTTAATTATTAATGCATAATTTTTATATTATTAATGATTCGATCTATATATTTAGTTTTAATATAATTATTTCTAAAACAACCGAAACAAATATCTACTTTATCAGTAAAAAAATTAAAAAACCAAAACAAATAATAAATTGTGAAAAAACAATTCTGAAAAAAAAAATCTGACTCACCTTAGTCGACGGAAAATTGAAAACCCGTCGGTAAGGGTATAAACATTACCGACGGAAAATTTCATTTCCGTCGGCTAAGAATGAATATCGACCGACCGTTGACCTTCTTAGTCGACGACAAAGTATACTTTCCGTCGGTATAAGATAATCATTACCGACGTAAAATTTTATTTTCCGTCGGCTAAGAATAAACAGAAAGAGGACCGTATCGTCGGCTAGATCTTAACCGACGCTAATTTTCCGTCGTTTAAGAAACTGGAAGCCTAGCCGACGGAATATTTCGTCTGTAAAGAAGGAAGCCTTTTGTCGTTTAGGTAAATGTTAATCGACGGAAATAGAGCCGACGGATTTTTTCCGTCATTTAGGAAACAATAACTTAGTCGACGGAATAGGCGTCGATTAAGATCCGTCGATTAAGATATAACTTAGTCGACGGAAATTAAATTTTCCGTCGGCTATTGTCTTAGCAGACGACTGTTAGCCGACGGATCTTAGTCGACGACTGTTCCGTCGACTAAGTTCTTAGTAGACGGAATATGTTTCTTAACCGACGGAGAAACATATGGTAATGCATTTACAGCGCGCATGCACCTTTCCCTAGAATGGCAACAGTGGTGTTGATCTTCCGCTGCGCGCCAAAGCCAATACGTCTATAATTTGCTCGATCATCAGAAGCAAATGAAAAGGCGCGCGAGGAATTCATGGCATGGCACCCTAGCTCCTATTCATCTGATCTCGCAACAGTCATTGCTGCTTGTTATATATGATTCAAATTTTGCAGAATATTATGCTGTCGGATCCTGACTGGCCTATACGATAATAATTGTACTATGGCATGGATTCTGTGTTCTAAAGTCCACAACTACTGCGGGGCCGATTGATCATACTCGACACTCGATAGAGAAAGAGAAAGTTTGATTTATGATATATGATAACTTTCGATTCCAACAAGCCAAGCATATTGTTATTATTAGGTTAAGCAACAAGCATTGTTCCAATTCCATCCATCAGCTGGCCCAGAAAAGGTCATATGAACGACTGGTTGAGCTCCTTCGTATACCAGACAAACTTCGGAATGAATCAATGAGTCATATGCGGTTGATGATTTAGAGAGAGAGAGAGAGAGAGAGAGAGAGAGAGAGAGAACTGGGAACCTATTTTGAAAATAACACAAACATTTCTGGGCTGAACAATGAAAATGAGAATTGGGCCTGTTGGAATAGTTGAACCCAAGAGACGATCTGATAGATAATCAAACAAGGATGGCGGCATGTGCAAGAACTCTGACGTAATGTTAGAGTCTAAGACGGGGCCCAGCAACAGCAAGCCAATTATAGATGTTAGATTATATCAGTTCTCGACGTCGTCAGATTATAGATGTTAGGTTAGGTTTCCGTTAGTGACAGAAGACAGGGGAACAACAACTACTACTCCTTCTGGTCTGCTCTGCCACGTGTGCAGAGTGTGATAATCAGCTGCTGTGACACCCAATCTCTATTTGTGAATTTTTGTAAATTCGATTCCTCCCCCCCCCCCCCACCCATTTTTCAAAAAAACTTGTAAATTTGAGATAATCCTTGCCCAAATAAATAATGCGGTCCAAGTATTGGAGAAATTTTTCTTTGCTCTCGAAGCACAATGTGACAGTCTGACGTGGTCCTCTATTTCATTTAAATTTTGACATGTGGATTTTTTTAATGAAAAATTATTTTAACGATTTTATCAAAGACCATTTTAGGTTTCTTGTTGATTTTTTAAACCCTAAACCATAAACCATAAAACTCTAAACCTATACCCTAACCATATACCATATACTCTAACTCATAAACCCTAAACCTTATACCCTATACCCTAAATCCTAGACCAAACTCATAAATGATCCATAACAGTCATTTCAAAAAATATATTAAATCTTAGTTTATATTTTAGTTGTAATAAATCTACATGTTAAAATTTAATTTGCGAGGGAGGACCACGTCAGACTGCCACGTGGTCCTTCGAGAGCATTTAAAAATTTATCTTGACCTTTGTTACGAGCACTTTAAATTCTAGAGAATCTTTACATTTTAGACTAAACTAAGAGATACCAAATAAGAGAAAATATGATAATAGATGCATGATAACATAAGTTATAGTTTAATATAAATAACTCAACAACTTAACGTCAACTAACAAGTAGATTCTTCCTCTTATCCCATAATAGATGAAATAGGATCCAACAACACGGGTACTTTTACAGTTGTGAGTTGGTATTTTGTCGCCCTAATAGTGAAGCCCTTGCGATTGAAGTTGGTTATGAACGTTAGTATGATGTTTGCTCCCATTTTGGTAATGTTTGTCATAGGATCACACAATGCAATATGGTGAAGAATTATGTGGTTTCTCAAACAAATAATTGAAGAAAAAAAACTCCACAAGTTCCTTGTTGTGCATGCAATCAAATCTTAAACTTTGATGCAATCGACTATGATTTTTTTGGCCCATGTTTTAGTTTGTCTTTCGGTTTTATTATTTCATCTTCATTTTGGTTTAACGTCACCCAACCACTCAAGTACGTTTTCATTCATAGCTAGCAAGGGTTCAGCTTACAAAATACAAACAAATTTCATAAACTATTCAATTTATAAACATTATATCTAAATCTTGTTAGTTTTTTCTTTTTCTTTTATAATGTCACCATTTTAGACATAATTAAACAATGTAATCAAACATTTAACTTTCAAAGAAAAAAGATCACAAGAAGCTCAAAGAAAAACGATCACAAGAGGCTCTTCCCTCCACACAAACTAAACACCTCCTCATCTTCAAATTTTGGATAATATGGAAAGAAAAAGAACGATGGGATCGTATTCCATTTGGGACAACAATTGGACCAACCCTACTTCCTTAAAAAGACGAAAGAGGACAATCACCTCATCTATTACGGGTGGTCCATGCCCCACCCAAACTCCGCCTCACACCTACCACGTGTAAAGCAGTCACCACTACCACTCGTCTCTCTCTAAAATTCCAATTCCGTCCAAAATAAACAAACGCCGTCAACAACTGATCGCTCTCTTTTCAGCTCAAAGCCGTCACCACTCTTCACACTCGGACGAGAGAGAGAGAGAGCGCGATACAGGCTCGCCTTCCCGTAAAACGACCTCGTTTCAACCCAGAGCCTGGGAAACCGTGCCCCCGTTCTTTTCGATTTCGCCGGCGAAGAAGAAAAGCTCCGGGATCAAGTGCTCCGACGACCGCGTAGGGTTGATCTGTCGAGAAATGGCTTCGGAGGATGTGAAACGAAGCGAAACGGCTGTCTCGACGATCGTGAATCTGGCGGAGGAGGCCAAGCTGGCCAGAGAGGGCGTCGTCAAGGCTCCTAGCCTCGCTGTTCTCAGCGTCTGCAAGTCTCTCGTCGCCGGCGGTGTCGCCGGTGGAGTGTGAGTTCCTCTCGTCTTCTCTGGTTTTTGTTTTCAATCGGAAATGAAACTGATTTGTAAAGTTGTGTTGTTTTAGAATTGAATCTGCGTTTTCAGTTTATGCAAATGAATCGAATTAGAAAAGTTGAATATTTCAATTAGGAGTTGTTTGAAAACGAACTTCAATTATATTTTGATGGATTATTGAAAAAGAATAGAGAAGAAATCAGAATGTTAAATCGTGTCTTAAAGCTTTTGCTGCATTGCATAACATGTGTGTATTTGATTAATTTCTAGTACTGAAGCTTTTCGGTATATATGCAGGTCTCGAACAGCTGTTGCGCCATTGGAACGAATGAAGATATTGCTCCAGGTTTCGTATTTTTACTGATTGTGTACATTGTCTTTCAGTTATTTAAGTTTGCAACAGTATTCAGACGCTAATACAAGACGATGTACCATATTCCTGAAATATGGTAACTTGTTCAGGTCCAAAATCCCCATAACATTAAGTACAGTGGAACAGTACAAGGCCTGAAATATATCTGGAGAAGTGAGGGTTTCCAAGGACTGTTTAAAGGAAATGGTACTAATTGTGCTCGGATTGTCCCCAATTCGGCTGTCAAGTTCTTCAGCTACGAGCAGGCTTCTAAGTATGTTTCTAACATGGATCAATCTCATAGTTTTTTCTCGGTTTCCTTTATTTTATTAAATTTTGCTTTTTTGCCTTTTTCTCCAGTCTGTTTTAATCATCAATTTTCAACGTTGAAAATAATTTTCTTCTTCTGAATGCATCATTCTGCCTTGTGCCTTAGTATATTGTTCTATACCCCCTCTTGCCTCCTGCTTGATGCTCCTCCTTTTTCTCTTTTTGACAGGGGAATATTATGGATGTATCGGGAGAAAACTGGCAACGGTGAGTCTATCCTTAACAATTTAAAATCTTTTTCCCTGATGTAGAATAGTTAGTGATCGGTGGCACTCTTTTGGGGATTTCACATTTCTTTAACATTTTGACTCGGTTTGGGTTGGTGTATACCCATTTCATGTCAGTATAATATCCAGTACTGGTCTTGTAAACATCCACTTAATCACATTATAAACGTAGAAAGAAACCACATAACTGATATGATCTCACTGGAGGGAAATGACATAATCTTTATTTTTCCTTGCTCAGAGAAGATACACACAGATGGAAGTCATTGCTTTAACCAGGTTATCTGAATCTCCTTTTCTGGTTATTTTCTGCAGAAGATGCTCAGCTCACTCCTCTCCTACGACTTGGAGCTGGAGCATGTGCTGGAATTATTGCTATGTCCGCAACTTACCCAATGGACATGGTACGAGGAAGGATTACTGTACAGGTACTTATTTTAGTCCATCTGCTTCCTCATTTTGAAGAACCGCTGTTTCCAAGTCGATTATATTCTACCACCTCTCGTGGATATCAATCTTATGATTAAATATAGAAGAAGTCTAGAAATTCTATTACAAGTTATTACCAGAGAGGTTGTCTTGGATATGTGCTCTGGAAGGATTTATTTGTTGTTTGTCTACTTTTGCAGACAGAGGCGTCTCCCTATCAGTATAGGGGAATGTTCCATGCTCTATCAACTGTGCTTCGGGAAGAGGGTCCACGTGCTTTGTACAAGGGCTGGCTTCCTTCTGTTATTGGAGTTGTAAGTTGTTTCTGTTGATAAATCTAGTTTCACTTATTCGTTACTATCACGCTATCTACATTAAAGGTAAAAGTAAGAACAAAAACAGAGTTATATTTATGTTGCAGTAGGTTCATTCTTGGATTCTTACAACCCATCTAGGGTAGCATAGTTCTCTTCTTTTAATGTAAGGAATTACTCTTATGCCACTGTGTTTTGTGTTTCTCTGTGGTTGGATTAGTTTTGTATGGAAATTTAATGTCACCTATTTCTTGATCATGGTTGTCTGGTCAATTTGTGTCCATTCATGCGACATTGAGAAACACGGGACCTTAATCCTCATCTTTCTTATAGGTTCCGTATGTGGGGCTCAACTTTGCTGTGTATGAATCCCTAAAGGATTGGTTAATTAAAAGTAGACCATTTGGACTTGTCCAAGATACAGATTTGAGTGTAACCACACGATTGGCATGTGGGGCTGCTGCTGGAACTGTCGGGCAGACTGTTGCATACCCACTTGATGTCATCCGTCGAAGAATGCAAATGGTTGGTTGGAGTCATGCTGCTTCTGTTGTTGCTGGTGAGGGGAGAAGCAAGGCACCACTTGAATATACTGGCATGATTGATGCATTTAGGAAAACTGTTCGACACGAGGGCTTTGGTGCATTATACAAGGGTTTGGTTCCCAATTCTGTTAAGGTCAGTTTAAATCTTCTGTTACATGATACATATATTTTAAGAGTGTAGGTTGAACCATGACTTGAGGTCTCCAGGATGTTTGGACATAACTCCTTTTTTATTTTTTTTGGGGTTGGTGGTGGGGTTGGTGGGGGTTTGGGGGTGGTGGGTGGGGAGGGGCATATGCTTAGCTGGGTGCTGAACCCTTTGATGTGAACCATGAACTGTTACAAAATAATGATGATGGCTAGAAGCCTAGAACCCAACTATGTCTTTTATTCCATGGCATTGGTTGTTGGCAGGGGCGGAGCTAGAAATGTAAGTCTAGGGGGGCCGAGATATAAAATATGAAAAAAAGTATATAAAATTTTAAATTGTCTGTTAAAATTATGTGTTAATTAAAATTGAACTTATTGTTTTTGTTAATGTATAGTTTTATTTATGTACATGTAAATGATTATATATTAAAAGTTTACATGTATATAAAATGATTAATTAATAACTAATCGATTATGGTGATGAATATGACAAGATGCAAAGAGAAAGGAAATTATATAGTCTAAAATATCAAACTAGTCATTATTACGTGACATATTATTACATGAAAAATGGGCCAGATCATTACAATTATATATAATTGTAACCATTTAGTCCTACAATAGTGGTGGAAATTGACCATCTTCTTAGTGTGGCTCCGCCAGTGGTTGTTGGTTCCTGTGTTGGGCCATTATTTTGAAGTTGGCCAGAGAAGCTCTTTCATGATTTCATCAATCAACATTTGATTTAAACTTAAGATATTTTCACCCTAAGTAAAAAAAACATAGAAGTATGTTGGGATTGCGATTATTGTATGCCATTTTGACTTTGGTAATCATATTCATGAAAATAAAGATAATAAGATATAGTCATCCGTGGACGAACTCTTTATCAGTGAACATGCCTTTGTCTAAAATATTAATGTAGTTTCATCTGCTGCAATCTTTCAGGTTGTCCCATCCATTGCACTTGCATTTGTGTCGTACGAGATGGTGAAGGACATTTTAGGAGTTGAGATCAGGATATCCGACTGAAATTGTGGTAGCTCATGATATTTATGTGAGAGTGCTATTTTTGTAGGGCAGGAAATAGGGGTCTGGTAAACTGGGGGTTACTTTTCTAACTTTTCAAGTTAGAAGCGTGTCTGAGCCTTTGTTCATAGATTGCTTTCCCTTGTTTCCCTTCCTGTATTTCCTTATGAACATGATGTAGGCTTGGGCTTCTCATTTATAAGCTGTGGCAATAAGTGTTTGACAATGCAACACATGCATTTGCATGTCTTCCATAAGTTATAAGAAAGCATATTTACATGCTGTGACATTTTACTGATTGGATACCTCTCTCCTCTCCTTTCTCCCTCCCATGAGTCCCATCCCTTCTCATTTCTCTGGATTACATGGATTTCTTTTCGACGTTTCATGGATTGATCAACTAATTTCGAACATTGGAACAAATTTCTTGTTTCAGACCATTATACCAATCCAATTTGGATTGTAATGCTGTCTGTTCTTCTAGAAATGTTGACACCCAAAATGGATCTGTTGCCTGATGAATAGAACAAACATGACAATACCATCTGTTTGAGAGATTTGAAGGATGTACATGTGTTTGTTTCTTTGATTGATCATCACCAAAACATTGAAGGGTGGAAAATGGTATATTTAGGTATATAGAGGAATTCAAAGCTTTCGTATAACAGCTTTGCAATCCATTCTTCCTTGAATGCAATTGTTCCTCACAATCTCCGGCCATGCCTGACATCACAAATGGGTACAATTCTATCAAATTTCTGATAAGAATAGGAACATAATTTTGCTTTGTTCATTGTACCAAAGCTTTTAATTTTGCTATCGACAATTCTATCAAATAACTGATACTAACCTTGAATCCCTTACTGTTGTTTTGAACCTCTCAGTCGTTTGTCTCTTAACTGGCTTGGCCTCGTCCATCTCCCGTCTGCTCTTCTGTAGTTTCTTGATGCTAGCTTTAGCTCTATGTCTTTCTTCATTCTTTGCAAGAGTTGAGCTTTCTTCTGGCTCTTTAGAGGAAAGTAACGAAAGAAACACAACTACGAGATTGAACTCAGCTGTGGACTGTGCGTCTGACAATTCTGATGTCGTATGTTCTTCATTCTCTATCTCTCCTCTGTCTTCCAGCACCTGATCAACTTCGTTGTCCGAAACTTGTTCAGCTTGTGCCATGTTACTACTGGAAAACCTCTTATGTATGTTTCTGCAATGGAAGATTGAAATCATAAGTAAGCAAGAGAATTAGTAATCGATCTGCAGACTTTTGCAGAAAGTACGAAAAATAGAGCCCAAACGATCAGTCCTCTTCTCAAGAGTCCCTTTGCTTGGGATTCTTCCATTATATAAGGAGATCGACCATTGATAAGAACGACCACGAAAGGTATAAACTAGGTTCATTTCAAAGCTTATGAAAGAGATGCTTAAATCTTCTCCATACAGATGAACAAGAAGTAATTAATCTTTTATCTGAAATACAAGAATTTATGAGATCGAGTACTCACCAAATGATATAGCCGACTGAACAAGAAATGGTTTTTCTTCTTATGTAAACACGCTGGGATCGATGAACAATTCTGGTGAGAACCTTAGAGGTGCCTGATATTCTACAACCGCAGTTTAACTTGTGTGTCTATTTCCAGCTTAGGAGGGTTTTATAAAGAATAACATTGACTTGTAACCTGAAAGAACAGATTGGATAGGATAACTAGTCACAATTAGAATTGTCAAATTAAGGGTTACCTTGAATCCAGGTCATGGTTATATTTTTTATCCGGTACATGTAAATTTTACTAAAATTGTATATATACTCGATCTAATTCCCTAAACTCTGGTAAAGATCTTAGTCGAAAATTTGATCATGGAAGTTTGCTTCCCAAAATATCATCTAATAAAGTAACAAGTAATAACAAATCAAATGTGCTAGGGAATAATAACAATTACATGACAAATGAGTTAGAAGTTTTCTTCTGAAGACTTGCATTCAAGGTTGTAAAACTCGCTAGGCGCTAGGCGGGCGGACGGGTACCTTGGAGCGCCCAGGGGCCTAGGCGGCCTTGTAGGCGGCTTGTAGGCGGATTCGAATAATTTAATATTTATTTATATTTAATTATTTATATTGAATGATTATATAAAATCATAAATCATAATACTCACCAAGTCATCATATAAATTAAAAAAAAAAAATACAAACCATCAAATTTCAATATAGTTCAAAGTTCAACAAATCAAAATAGTCCAAAATGTAAAGTACTAGAATAAAAGGAAGTCTAAATCTCTATTTCTTCTTCTCCATAGCTCTCTACGACTCGTTCGGTATCGACCTCAAACTCAAACTCAAACTCAATATCCTCTTCTTCTCCTCCATCTTCTGTGTCATCATCCGAAACAAAATCTTCATCATGAAGTTCTCTTATCACCACATTCCTAGGACTTCTCCTCCTAGGTGCACTATCCACTTCCGAAGTCTCTCCCTCCACACTAGTAATATCCTACTCATCTTCATCATCACCACCATCAACAATCCACCCTTGAGCCTTACTAGCTTCATTTGCAATTAGTACATCTACTCCTAACTCTCTTCTTCTCATTTTGTTGATGATCTTGGCATTAAATTGAACGTAAACTAGATTGTTCAACCTTGAAGCATCTAGTCTATTTCTCTTTTTTGTGTGGATCTACATGATGAAACAATCAAAATTTAAAAAATAGCAAGCCAAGAAAAGACGATTAATATAGCATTTAAGCAAAGCATATTTTTAGACATTTGAATAAAGATACTTACTCCCTCAAATGCACTCCAATTCCGCTCGCATCCGGACGAACTTGTAGTCAAAGAGAGTATTCTTCTTGCCATTTTTTGCAAATATGGTGTTTCATTTCCATAATTAGACCATCATCCAACTACATATGCAACACAAATTTATAACAAATTAACAACTACTAGAGTACTAGACTAAACAGATCCCATGAAAAAAAATTTATTCTGCCCAGACTCGCCCAAGACCGCCCAGGACCGCCCAGGGAGCCTAGGCGGCCGCCTAATTCGCCCACCGCCTAATTGGGCCTTGGAAGCCCTCCTCTCCAAGGAGAAGCCCCGCCCAGCGAGTACTCGCCGCCTAGGCGGGCTGGGCGGCCGCGTTTTAGAACCCTGCTTGCATTACACGCATGATGGAAAATGTTGAATTGTCTTCCTTCCATTGCAAGAAAATATATATATTAATATATGAATCAAAGATATTTAGGTGAATATGTCAAACAAACGTCACCTTCATGATAATTTTTTTTCCTTTTGGGTTCATAATGAATATGGCAAAGGCAACCCACTTCAACTGATCTTACAACTTGGCAGATAATCAACCACGTTATAAATAGGGTAAATATTAAGGACTTCAGGTTAATTACGTTCGGTTTTATGGAATTTACATTTCGGAAAATTGTTACGTTTGGTGTACATGCATAAGGTAAGGAGCAACAAATCTTCTTATACCTTAACGTTATATTTTAGATAAAAATAATTTCAATTTCAAGAGAAATTTTGAAATCATGGAAATTACAATTTCATAAATTTAAATTTCATTAATTAAGAATCATTGTTTGGATATTATGATATAGAGTTTTAATTAAAATGACAAGGATCGATTAATATATATATATATATATATATATATATATATATATATATATATATATATATATATATATATATATATGATGGAAGGGCCCTTACGGCCAAAATTTCATTAATCAGAAGCCAGAATATCAATGATACATGTATTCCCTTACCAAACGTTTGGGCATGTTAAGTACTTAGCATGCTAGTATCATTCATTACAAAATTTCGTTCACTTATTTCTACACAACAGAAAAGAAATATTTGAAAAACTAAACAAAGCTAGGTCTCCCAAGAAGGGCTTATTGTTCTTAGATTAACTAATAAACTTAGACTAGGGAAGGAAGTAAAATACTCCAACCCTAATTTGAGGCCAAAAGAAGATCCAAAAGAAGATGCTCACAATACAAAGCCCGACAAGATATGGCAAGAAATCAGCCCACTACCATCTCCACAGTTTACAGCTCTCATGCCGGTGTACTGTCCTACCTTCCGGTCACCGTCGTCATGCCATGTCATGACCCAAAGCCAGCCAAGACACGCCGTCACCGCCTTACACCCAAGCCACCATAATTTCACACCTGCGAAACCCCGCCCCAGACAAGTTCTTTTGGACCCACCCACACCTGCGCACAAAGGCATTAAACTCGCCAATGCCCTAGATGTAAGCCCATACACCACCACAGAAGCCACCCTCTTTGAGAGAAAAACTGTGATGACCTAACTGGGCAGGCAGGCTAGTAGGTGCACCCGTTTCACACCGCCTGAGGGAGACAAGTTGTTGTGCTTATATGTGCAGAGCTAACATCTTAAATTAAGATGCGTTTTGGGGTGAAACATAAAGAACAAAACCGTGAGGGCCGGTAGGCCCAAAATAGACAATATCTCAATGGTAGGGACTGGGCTGTTACATATGGTATCAGAGCTTGTCCCCGGCCGAAAGTGTGCAGACGTGGACGTCGGGCCCCTAAGGAGGGTGGATTGTACGTGGTGACCTAACTAGGCAGGTAGGCTAATAGGTGCACCCGTCCTATATCGTCCGGGGGAGATAAGTTGCTATGCTCATATGTGCAGAGTTAGAATCTTAAATTGAGACGCGTTTTGGGGTGAAACCTTAAGAACAAAACCGTGAGGGCCGATGAGCCCAAAGCGAACAATATCTGAATGTTAGGGACTGAACTGTTACAAAAACCATGGACCATGCCTACCCATAAGCTAATCCTTGAGTCAAGATGCATCCCACTAGATCTCTCCCAACAAGCAAATTGCAAATCCCGTTTGGTAGCAGACCTTGAGGCAATGACGAGACCAAGAAGCCATCAAAAGTTTAGAAATCATTAAATATTTCGGAGGCTAGTCGTGAGTCACTAATCTCATAATACAATGAAGTTAAAATTTCGAATCGTTTTGAATTTAAATTCTTTCAAAATGTGAGACACATTCTCACAGGGTCAAATCTTCAACGACCCCAAACATTTACAACACTTAACATTTCCTGCGCCACCCAAGAGGACCAAAGATTGAATAGTGCATTGTTGTTTTGGTTCATGCACACAAAGGTCATATGTCGTGATATGAATTGTTAATGAGGGTTATGTTTATTTAGACACTAACTGATCAAGAAATCTATACTCAAACATTCACAAGATAATTACTTTTAAAAAGAGTAGTTCAGTTTTCAATTCTTAAATGAAAATCTTAAAAATTTATTTGGTCAGTCAATCACTTTGTGAACACTGTTGTTGAGGATTGTTAACTCCAAACATCTTTGAAAGACATTTCGGAATAAAAGACTCGTATGTTTACTGACACATGATATCATTGATATAAAATCATGCGAGAGCGTCTCCGAGCTTCTTGGAGCGACCTCGTTTTCCGAAACTTAGGTTTCGAATGGGGGCGCGGCTTTTCATTTGGGGACGGTGGCGATCGTGCGTTGGTGTGGTATGGCGGCTGCGCAGGGAGTCATCACGACGCTGATCGTGTGGGTGGCGAGAGTTTCCAGACCACGTCTTGGATCTCCGAGTTCAATCGATGGCAGCGCGGACTGTGTTTTTGGGGGGACCAGGTTTCGGGGAGATCATGAAGTTTGGTGTGGCGTCGGTCGGTCAGGGGAAGCAACCTAGGTTCTTCCCGGCAGCGACTTGTGTTCCAATCACTGAACGAATTCTGCTGGTGGGTATTAGACTAGATTGACCGCCTGAATTGGCGCGATTTCTGGCCAGGGATGTACAGATTCGGTTGGGTTCAGTGTCGACGGTGGGAGACGCGACTGAGCTGTGATGGTGGGCTGGGCCTGATACCTTGTAGCTGGGCTTACTGCATGGTTTCTTGGTGGGCTAGTGGATGTGCTGGATCCAAGTGAAGAGATCCTAGCGATGGTTTGGTTTACTGGGTTGGATGAGGACCTAGGTGATGGGGGTAAAGTGGGCCATATGTGGGCCTGGGATGCTGGACCGGGGCTGCTCCGGTAATAGTCTCATTTCAGAGATGGGACAAAGATTTCTACATGACTCAATCAGAGAGCCGTCTTATTCATTGACGAACATGAATACCGTTGGGCCTCAAGTTGATGTTTAGGACTTTGATTTTATTTGTGTAAGTTCATTATTTTTTAGTTGTAATCGTCCACTTTTTTTTTACTGCTTTTGCATGTGGTTTTTTTTTTTTTATTTTTTTTTTTTTTATATATTTTAGTTTCTAGATATAAGAGGATAAACAGTTTACTTTTGATCTCATAGTGGAGTTCACTCTTACCTCACCTTGACATAACAGTTGATTGTATGACTTAATTATTCATTTACCTCAACGAAAAAAAATCCTTGAAAGATAAAAAAGATCTTTGTGGCAAGATCAGTAACAATCACAAAAAAAGAGCCCATATCCGTAAAACAAATTCATTGAGAAAGAAAAGAAAATCATACAAATAAACACGTCGTGTAGAATAGTAATTGTTCAAAGAATGATATCGTGGTTGCACTATTTGCCACACAGACCTGCAGAAGGCTTCCTTCTGATATTGAAAGCAAGCAAAGCCACCCAAAATCCCAAAACCAAACTGAAAATATATACATAAAGCCTAATAATTGCTATTGAAATGGCAGAAAGCTTGAAACTTTTCTATATAGAGGGTCACCAAATAAATTGAAAAAGAAAAAAGAACGGAAAAAACTTGACATTGATAAGACACTTGATCTTATAATGCTTCACAGTTTCAGTTTGTAGAGAGAACAGAAGTTTAATTGATGTTTCAGCCAAGTTTTTTCATGGGTTCTCTGTTCTGAGCTTGTTGGGTGTTTGGAGGCTTTGCTTGTCATGGTTACAGTGTCTGGTGCTTGTTTCAATGGTAATGCTATTTCTTTCGGGTTTGACTTTGATTCAGATTCTTGGGTGCTGCTTAGCTTGTGCACATTGAGTTTAGATTTAGTGGGAACACTGATATAAGATTCTTGGGTATTGGTTAGTCTGTCAGGTGATGGATTTGTGTGATACTGATCTGGCATTAAATTGATGGTGTTATAAACAAAAGAAGGGATGCTATTGAATCTCAATTTTTTCCTTAGACTTGTATAAAAATATGGTCCTTTGTGCTTATGTATGTGTGTTTGTCTGATTGTGTTTAGTTTTGCAATGTAAGCCAATACTCATCTTTTGTGATTTTATATGTAAAATTCGTTTCTCATTTTGGTAATGTTTATTTGTCCCTGTCTTTTAATTCAAGTAGGATTTTGCATTTGACTTCATGGCTTTTTCTAGATGGTATCCTTAGTTCTGTAGAATCAGTCGTTCCAGTTCTTTCTCCTTATACCTGACGAATGTGGTGTCTCTTCTATAAAGGATGAGTTATTGTAGGCAGAAGTTATTACTGCATTCATGCTGATTTTGATACCTTTAGATTCAATTTGTTTACCAGTCATTGATTATGATTTCGCCTGTCTTCTATGTCACTTATTTATTGAATTTGACATGTGTAGGTCAGTTTTCCATAGTTTACTCATATTGATTGAGTGAAGTGCAACAATAGTATAGAGTTTCATAGAAATAATGGCAGCAAATGTGGTGAAGGATCGTGGAACATGAATAAAATGATTGTGATCTCAAACTCGAGGGTAATACACTGCCGGGGTTACCAGCAATGCGCACACTGGCAGGTAGTAATTGGCCAGAGAACTTGACCAATAATTGTATTTCTAATATGGAGGACAAGGATTTGAGTAAATGTATTGCCTCCTCCTCTGGATATGAGGCACTTCGTAAAAGTCCCCATTCCATAACTGGCATTGCCCCTGCTGCTAAAGAGTTAAAATTGAAAAATCCAAGAAAACCAAACTCAGCTGATTATAGTCAGGGAGGAAGTGGATTTAGAAGTAAGGATTCACATGGTGATTCTGTGTCAGAAGATAATGATCAGATATTGCTGAGAGTTAGACGTGAGCTTAGAGAAATGCATTCTGGCGTCTGCAGTCTGAAGCCTTCTTCAAGCAATACCTCTGAGCAAGACTCTGACAAAATGTTGGCATATGTAAGGGCTAGGAACAGCCAGATCATCTCGAGCGATATGCTAAGTATTGCCAAAAAGCAGCTGAAAATCCAATCTACTAATAGCCATCTTCAATCTCTTGTGAAGGAAACATCGAAGGGAAAGGGTATCAGTAAAATTTCAGTCATGGACCAGAAGGTATCTTGCGGTACAAGGATGAAATCAGTTATGCAAAATGTTCCAGAATCTATCAGTACTGGGATTTTCCTGAGGGAGTGGCTTGCACCTGGGTGTCACAAGGTAGATAGAGCTGAAAGACTGCTCATATTTAGGCAGATTGTGGAGTTGGTGGATTTTGCACACTGTCAAGGTGTTGCCTTGCAAGAGTTGCGGCCATCACGCTTCATTTTATTACCATCAAATGTTATTAAATATACTGGAGCCATCATACAATCAGATAATATCGTGAACCGAGATTTGAGTAAGAAGAGGCTATTAGAGCAAGGGGACTGTGCTGGACGTAATTTAGGTGGAAAACAGCAAAAACTGAGTGATAAGATGATAACCTCGAGTGGTGGCTCTGGGACTAAAGAACGTACTGAGAAGGAGTTCTGCATAGATCCTGAAGATTCTGGGTATGGTGAACTCCGGTTCCAGAATACATACCTTTTATCCAAACAACAAAACATTTCTGCAACTGTTCATTTGGAAGAGACGTGGTATACCAGCCCAGAGGATCTCAGTGAGATAGGCTGTACACTTTCATCAAATATCTATGGCCTCGGCATTCTTCTTTTTGAGGTGAGTAGATATGTACTGCTTTCGCATCTGCTTATATTTCGGAATTTTCTTTTAGGCTAGAGAAAATTCTTTTTATCTTAGGCTGCTGCTATGTGGTATTTGAGGTTAGGAGAAAGGAACATATAATCACCAAGTAGTTTGGAAACCCCATTCAAGGGTATTATACAGTATAATTATTTGTATGTCTGGTCATTTTGACTTGTTTGTTCTGTTTATATATCAGTTGTTGTGCTGCTGTGAATCTTGGGAGGTGCATTCTGCAGTGATGTCGGGTTTGCACCATCGAATCCTACCACCATATTTTCTTTCACGAAGTCCAAAGGAAGCTGACTTCTGCTTTTGGCTTCTCCATCCTGAACCTTTATCTCGTCCAACATCTAGGTCTCACTATCTGCATTATTTATTTCAGTTCTTTTATGTATATACGAAAAATCATGGTCTTCATAATCTGGGACAGTGCATGCCTAATTGAAGTAATTACAGTTCAAAGCTACTTTCCTTCATCAAGATACCCTATCCAAATCCACTTCAAATAAATCCATCTTTTAGCCTGTCAAATATGCTTAAATGGGCATACTTTTTTGCCAAATGATTAAGCTTAGATGGGCAAATTTTGAAGTTTTCGTTTTCTGGTGTGCAACAGAGAAATCTTGCAGTCTGAACTCTTAGGTGGACACCAAGAATCGTATTGTTGTGATGATTTCTCAAATTTTAATGATGATCTTGATGCCGAATCTGAGCTGCGCAGTTTTCTTCTCTTATTAAAGGACAGGAAGCATGGGCATGCCTCTAAGTTAATCGAAGATATAAGATGCTTAGAAGAAGATATAAGCAAGTTTACGACGAGGGACTTGTCAGGGGCATCCTCAGATCATTTCAGGGCACCTGATCATCTTTCCTGTCAAAGAGAACAGGGATTCTGTCTGGAAGAGCCTGTACGTTCAGGTGCTTCGTCTAGACTATTCTCAGATTCAGACATGAATGAGGCACAAATGATGAAAAGCATCAGTCAGCTAGACGGTGCCTACTTCTCCGCAAGATCCCAAATGCTGGTAACGGAAACTGCTTCTGCAGAAAAATCTAATAAGGACTTGTTAGACAAGCGAGATAATCATGTGCGACATGATACTCAAGATTTAAGCATCAATAAGAAATCAGGTGATCCCCTTGGGGCCTTTTTCAATGGCCTGTCCAAGTATGCTTGCCACAAAAAGTTTAAAGAATGTGGGACACTAAGGAATGCAGATCTTCACAACTCTTCCAGTGCAATCTGCTCTTTAAGTTTCAACCGTGATGAGGACTATATTGCTGCAGCCGGAGTATCAAAGAAAATCAAAATCTTTGATTTTGGTGCCCTTGTAGACAACTCTTTAGACATCTATTATCCTTCAGTTGAGATGTCAAACAATTCTAGGCTGAGCTCTGTTTGCTGGAACAACTACTTTAGGAGCTATCTCGCATCATCAGATTATGATGGAGTGGTAAAGGTGTGTTTTTTTACTATAAAATGTTTATAGCCAATAGCATGTATAGAAGTTACATACATTCAGATATACTGCATAAATGTGAATGGCTGTATCAGTATTAAATCTGGTGATTTCATTTGTGGAAAATAACGTCCTTGGTCTGTCTATTCCTTTACCAATGATATTATATCTTGTCTGGAGTTCAGATATGGGATGCAAACACCGGTCAAGGAATTTGTCAGCATAAAGAACACCAAAGGAGGGCTTGGTCTGTCGACTTTTCTCATGCTGACCCAACAAAGTTTGCTAGTGGAAGTGATGACTATTCAGTGAGATTGTGGGATATTAAAGAGGTATGGTCTCTTGTATGATTTAGAAAAACGCCTTATCGTGATATTATATTTCATAAACTCGAGCTATGATCTCAGGGTGTTATTTTTTGGGGTAATAGTATGATACTTCAGAACTTATCTTTATAACAGTAATATCTACAAGATTATAATATGACTAATATCTACAAGATTATAAGAACACTAATATTCGATCTTTAATGTGCAGGAAAATTCAATAAACACGATCTGGAACCCTGCTAATGTCTGCTTTGTTCAGTTCTCCGCTTACTCTTCTCATCTCTTAATTCTTGGATGTGCTGATTACAAGATCTACGGCTATGATCTTCGGCATACTAAATTGCCTTGGTGTACTTTACCGGGTCATGCAAAAGCTGTTAGCTATGTCAGGTTTGTAGATAAAGAAACTCTTGTTTCCGCTTCGACAGACAACACTCTGAAGCTTTGGGATCTTAACAAATCTAGTTCAACCGGGTTGTCTTCCAATGCGTGCAGCTTAACTTTTAGTGGTCATACTAATGAGAAGGTTGCCCACTTTACTCTTTAATATGACCTTTTCAGCATTTGTATTGTTGGATATTTGAAGTATTTCATATTCTAACTCTGTTTCCTGGTTGCTCAGAATTTTGTGGGTTTATCTGTTTTTGATGGATACATAGCATGCGGTTCAGAAACTAACGAGGTACACATCTGTTTTTGTTTGAGGGTTTTTGGATTTTATTTTCCCCTTTCCTACTTGTTTTTCTTAACTCTTTCTTTTCATTTCACTAAAATTTCCTTCTGCTAAAAAAAGGTTAACGATTCGTCTATTAAGTTTTACCTTTGTTATTATTATTATTTTTTTCCACCAAGGGATGTGGTTTTGGTTTTTGGAACCTATAAGTGTGCCATGTTGTAGCAGAGTGGAAATGTAGGTTTTCCTTTCAAATTTCGTAAGCGTTTTCCAATCTCACATTCTCTTCGTATAAGCAGCAATCCTTTATATTGCAACGTAAAACAATACGTGAGTACGAACCATACATTTATTGACTAGCTCTGTATCTTTGTGGATGTTTTTCTTCCTTTTCAGGTTTATAGTTATCACAGAAGTCTACCCATTCCAATCACTTCTCACAAATTTGGATCTATTGATCCTGTCCCTAGAAGGGAGGTTGGTGATAGTGGACCGTATGTCTCAAGTGTCTGTTGGCGAAGAAAGTCTAACACACTTGTTGCTGCCAACTCAAGTGGAACAATGAAATTATTGCAGATAGTTTGAGTGAAAGCTTGCCTTCTCTAGATCATTAAATGAACCTCTTGTCTGCGGAAGCTTTGTCTATCCAATCCTCATGGAGAGCAAATATGAACTGGAAGCATGAAATTGTCATGTTGAAGACACATTGTCAAGAGAAGTTCAACAGAGCCAGCCCTGTTTGTTCTGGGTGCACAGAGAAATAATTTACCTTCAAATGTGGCAGTTAAACGTCATGCTGGAGTCTAGTTACTCCTGAAGCTGATAGCTGAAGTAAGTTTCGGGCTTGGTTCTATATTAGTTCCAAAAGTTGGATTTTCTTGTTTGAAAATATATTTGAGTAGCGCTGAATGGTAGTGGCCGGAATTCAGATAGATTATAGATTGGAGGGTTTGGGTGGCTATAGATAGGTATATATTCACTAATAGATTCGTGTGATTTGTTTAGAGTGCTTTGTCTGGATGAGGCATATAAATCATGTACAAGTATAGAAATTTAAGTGCTTGAAACACTATTCTTTGAGAGAAATTTATGACACTACTATTATTGCTTCTCGGAACTGTACATCTTTGGCTGAGATATTCAGGTTCTGGTAATTCAAGAGAAGCTTATGGCTGCATCCAGATTGCTTATTGGAACTGTAAATCTGTCTTAGTCATGCAGTCGTCTACAGTTTCTTGAGTGAGGTAATGTTTTATGATTTTACCACAGTGGATATGTTGCTACTACTGGTATTGTTCATGCATTTACAACAACTAAATTCCAAATTGACTTTGTAATGTTTCAAATGTGGCGCTGAAAGTTTTATAGACAAATACCAGAAGATGTAAATTTCTGGTTCATCTTCTGACGATCCAAATAAAATTTTTCCATTTCTGAATGCTTTGCATATTCTGATCTTGTCATGTCAGTATTACAAGACTGATGTGAATCTTTGATCGTCGCTCCAATAATAGTATAATCCTCAGATGATGTAATATTCTTTCTTCCCTTGCTGAAATGAACTGAGATTGTCTTGCCTTCAAGTTTGTTGTTATTTCTTGTCAGAAATGTGCTGTTGAAGTTTGGTCTGCATTAAGTGCAATGGAGGCTCCCATGTTTCTCTTTCAAGGTATCTTAATGTCTGTACAAATCATAAACCCTTATTTATGCCACTCTGTAATTTTGTATCAAGTCTGCTCTGATTTCTGCAGATCATATGATATTGCGATTGTTTTGGCCCAAGTCCTCAGCGAGGGGTGATGAGAGGGAACAAATGTAAAAACGGTGTGTGCGGGGCGTGCCACCTCACGGATGAGGAAAGAGAACGGTGCGCGTCCTGACTTCTTGACCAGGCGAATGAGGGCTCCGGCGTCACCTGATGAGGAAATATTTCCGAGCTTACTCTTCTTAATCACCTGTCGATCGATACTCACTGTGAGAGCGAGCAGAGCAACAACTGGGAAATCGGAGACGGGTCCTGACGGGCTCCGGGATCTAAAGCGGGATGCGCTTAGAACGTTAGGGTTTCGAGAAGACTCGAAGGTTTCGACTGTGTACGTCTGTTTGAGAGAGATTTGTTGATTGATTGATTGTGTGTTTTTAGAGAACATGGAGCTCCCTTATATATCTATCCGTAAGCAACTCGTGGAGACTACTCACAATCCAATGCGGACTCTGCAATTAGAATCCCACAAGGATACGTTTAACTCGCCAGTCGTGCGCTCCATGCAACACGTGTCAAACCTATCTCGCTTAGGTTTCGTTCCCTGCCTCGCTGCATTTCATTTGTCGTGTAGTAAGCGAACTCAAACACTAAGCGACCTTATCCCGAGGGCGTTATTAGTCATTTCAACCCATCCTCGCAAGAACTATAGAGTCCCATGCGAACTGGAGATAAGGATCCCGCGTAGACACCGCATCTCGCAAGATATCAGAAACTTCTGGATAAAAGCCACGTCACGTGCTGCCAAACCTCGCTACCCTTTATGGGCTAAAAAAGGCCACAGGCGTTGGCCCAAATGATATCCAAGCCTTTCTCGAGTCTTGGACCGAAAATGCCCACTGGGCTCAAACATTGCCCCCTAGGCCTTGAGCTTAATCCGTTTCGCAACGGATAAGCGAAAAGGCCTATTTAAGCTTTTTTATGGGAACTCGTACTTCAAAAGGTGCTGATGCTTCAGCGCTATCGCTTCCCTTCATCATTACGGCTTTTCGAATTTTGAAACGCGCTGACGTTTCGGTCGTCATTGCGTCTTTTCGTTGCGACCATTGATTGAAAGGGACGTTACGGTTCGTCTCCTTTATAAACCTCGACGCGGGTCCCCACATCTTACCATCGCTTTCAAAACAATCTCCGCCTTCTGCAAACAGCCAAACCCCAGCACCAGACAGACTTTAACCGGAAACAATGCCTCCTAAACCTTTTGCCAATGACCCGAACCTGAACCTTACGGCGGCGACCTCTTGGTCGACCAGCCTTGCTCGCCGCTTCGCCACCAACCCGCCTCAAGGAACACCAATCTATTTCCTTGATACAGGGGCGGCTCTGCTTGGCCCGACTCCTTCAAAGCCCCTGTCCGACGCCGACCTTAACCATTACAACTCCTCCGTGCGTCGGCCAATCTTGGCCCAACGGCGCGAACCGGGGAACTTCTCTACCTGGCAAGCCCGTTCTCATGTAAATGTACGGGTCGGGGAGTGGCCCAGCGCCACTGCGAAGGAGCGAACGTGGTACGAGGAGCGCCTCCAGACCGATCAGACGATCTGGGAAGCCACCGGCATCCATGAGGCCATTGCCTTGAGTTTCTCGCTGCCCTCTCATACCGACCGAGCGCCTATCGCTGCCATGGCCTGTCTGTGGAACAGCGCCACAAACACCTTCGACTTCCCTTTCGGGCAGATGGGCATTACTCTGCTGGACATCCTCGCCATTACTGGGTTGCCAATCCACGCCAAGCCGTATGTGCCAGGCGACTTTGCGTCGACCGAGTTCCCATACGCCTGCAACTTGGGAGCCCGCCGCGCCTTGAGAATTTCATACGGGGCATGGCGGAAATTTTACATGGGCCACGCGGAGCCGCATGAAGGAGGCATCGCTTTCTTGGAGTACTGGCTTGACAAGTTTGTCTTCTGCGGCAGCGCTCACAAACCAACCGGGAGATGGACCAAGTTGGCCGAAGCGCTGTACAACGGGGTTGAAGTCGGGTTAGGGCAACCTGTATTAGGCGCACTCTACCGGACCCTGCATCTGCTGTCACTGAGGCCTTTTCACCTTTCTGGCGGCCCTCTGTGGATCCTGGACCTGTGGACGCAGTTGTACTTTCCGCTCTTCCGGCGAGCCCCGGTGGAATTCCTGCCTGAAGATCGGCTGCTTGGCTTCGCGGTGTGCAGGAATGACGCGAATCGGACTCCTCTGTCCTTCTTCGCTAGCCTGTCCATCCTTTACAACCACATCGAGCCACCTCCGACTATGGATATGATGGTTCGCCGGCGCCACCCTGAGGTCCTATCGACGGGTTTCTTCCCCCGCCAAGACTCTGACAACGACGCGAGGACTGCCTTCGTAAGAGCAACCTCATGCTGCGACCTCCAACTCGCTGAGGATGAGCAAGGCTTCGAGCTATATGCTCCCAATCACTTCGCAAGGCAACTTGGTTTTCATCAAGGGATTCCTTACCCGCTTCTCCATTCAGTCAACAAGTACACCTCGTGGAGGAAGATTGGCGAGTCTGATCGGGTCACCCCGCTGCAAAATCTCTACCCTCTTTCTCCCAACCTGCTGGAAATCGAGCCTTCGCTGGGTACTGACCCCGCTTACCTCGCTTGGTGGCGGTCCTTATCTGACAACCATTGGGAGTTCCCAGACGACGCTGTCTTCGCTGTCGTCTTTCGTCCCCTTTACGACACTTTGGGCGAATCAGATCGCACCATCCTCGATGGCCAACGCGACCATGCGGAAAGGAGTTCAGGGGCTGCGACAAAAACTAGGCTCGCGCCTCCGCCAGTTCCTACTGCTCGCCGCCCGACGGGGATCGTCATTAGAGAACGCGATCCCACACCTTCGGTATGTCACTAAATGTGTAAATTTTGAACTTCTTTTGACATATTGATAAAATGCTCTTCTCTAATCCTCTTTTTCTCTTCTCAGTCTACCTCCCGCCGGAGAAACGTTGACAGGTCCGAAGTTGCCAGAGGAAAGGCACCTGTCCGGAGGGAAACTGTGGCGGGCCACGACAGCGAGACTACTCCTGTCGTTCCTCGGCCAACGCGCGGCGAGAGCTCGCGGAAGCGTCCTATCGAGGACGAAGAGGACTTGCTGGAGGATGTGCAGTACCAGCGAGAGTATGGCTTGGTAAGCGACCCGGTAAGCGGACCACTTTGAATTAAATTTTCCTAAGCCAGTCAACAACTCGCTAACTTTGCTTTTGACAGGTTCGCCGCACTCGACCTCGCCTCGCTGTCGTAGAAGAGGCGCCCGAGACAACGGATGTCCCATCTCCAGAACCATTCAGCGTGGACTTGGCCCTCCAGAGGGTTACTGAGGCAAGCGCGGAGATGGAACTCGAGGTAACTGCCGAAGCCGGCGAAGAGATGGTCATTGAGGAATTTGCAGTGGCAGGCGCGGAAACGGTTGCCGAAGAGTCTGCTGAATCTAGCGAGGAGGTGACCTTTGAAGAGACTGTCGAAGCGGCTGCGGAGGAGACTACTACGGTCATCGAGGGGGCCGACAAGGCTAGCGAGGAAGTCATACAGCCCTCCTCTCCAAACGCCGCTTCTGGCGAAGCTGGTCCAATCCCAGAACCATCCTTGGCTCTGGTTGAAAATGCAGCCCTCGACCAATCCAACCAAGTCTCTGATCCTACTGCCCCCTTGGCGACTCCGCCTGAAGGCCTCCAACTGATACTTTGGGCTCCTCCTCTGCGATTGGGCCGCGCGGGTCATACCGGTGAAGTGCCTCTGGCGGTCCCAACAAAGGATCCTACTGCCCCCTTGGTGGAGACAGAGACAGCTCGTGGCACTCCGCCACCCTCTCCAGAAATTGAAGCGGCTGCCGAAGTTGAACCAGTCACTCCGGTCCCAACAAGGAAACCTGGCGAGGAGTCTTCTTCCTTCAGTACCCGGGCCGCTCGTCTTTGGGCCCGAACTACTCCGCCTACTGATCCAGAACCCATCCGCCTAGCTCGGTCTTTCCTTCATGGGTTGTTTCATCACGGCTCTCGCCCGAACGTCTTTGACCTGGTAGGACGTATTCGCGAGGCCCATGAAGCTCTGGATCGACATCTCGCTGGCGGCAATCCTGTTCTGGACCAAGCGCTGGAGTTGGCCGATGCTGTCGAGTCGCAGGCTCGCCGAGTTTTGGATATCGGTGCTCAATCGGCCTTCCGTGAGCAAGCTCGCCGCAACTTGGACAACCAAATGGCGAACCTCTTGGCCGAGCTTGGTGAAGCTGGCATTCCTGGAGCGTCTTCAGAGAATCCAAGTGCTGGCCATGCTCGGCGAGTGGAAGCCTTGGAGGCTCAGATAGCAGAGCTGCAGGCTCAGCTTGTTCGGGCTCGCCAAGACTTGGCCCGCGCCTTGGAAGTGGAAGCTCGTTTGCAGGCCGCGGAGGAGGCCCAGGAGGCTTTGGACTCGGCCGTGGCCGCTGCTGAAGAAGTTCAAGCCCAAGCCTATGAAGAAGAAATAGCCTTAGAAGGCATGCTCTTAGAGTTGTATAGGGTTTGTAGGCGTGCGTAGGTTTAACTGTATTTGCCCCCTTATGTACGAACTTTAATGATAATATCAAAGTTGAAATTTTCCCGCTCTTTGCCAACTGTTCTGTAATAACTGTCGGGGAAAAAATCCTTTTCCGAGATTCAGCGACGGTTTCCAATGTAACTACTCGCTCGGAACGCGGGCAATCATTATTGAAAAACGCGTCTGACCTTATCTCCAAAGCCCGTATCTCGGAGCAAATATTGCATGGGGGACAACTGTCAAACGCACAATCGCCCCTTCCGCCTATAAAAAGAAACGTTTGGCCGGGGTGAAGTATCAGTGAAGTCTTCTGCCCCCTCACCATGATTTCTTATTCCCTCCTGTTCATCCTTCTGTCCCTGCTTAGAGCAAAGCCCTCAACCATATATTCCCCTTCTTTGCTGATTCTGAAAATCTACTCTCAGGCCTAGAGTGATTCTGAGAATCTACTCTCAGGTCAAGCCTTTGTTCGGCCTGACCAAAGGTCGGGTACCCTCTGCCTTGCGCCTGCTGTCCTATCAGTGCGTCTGGCTCTGCCGGCCCTTCAAACGGAAGACTGGTGGTAGCATGAGGGATCCTGACCCGCTGGACCTGTAGCTTCCCAACACTTTCTGTTGGGTCCAGGCCGGCGTCAGGGTTTTGGCTGATCTAAAGCTGCGAGGCGTTCGCCAACTTTGAGCGAGGGACGCCGCGGCAGACTTCTCTTTAGCCAAGCGAGCCGGGACGAGGCTCCAGTATCTGTAGATCTATGCTTTTTTGAAATGTAAACATAGTCTAATTTACCTTTTCTGATCAATGTAATTGCTTTGGCCGCAAAGCCATAATTCGAAACATGTATTGAACAAAGTCAAAAAGGGCAAAAATAAATGAATTTATTTTTTAGGCCTCTGGAATAGGCCCCAATCTTGTACTAGTCTTTGTGTTTAGACTTTGCACGTTTACAGAGAATAAAGAAAACAATAGAACTTTTTAGGGCCTCTGGAATAGGCCCCAATCTAATACAGGCCTTTTTAGGCTGGTACGTTACAATGTATTCTATTAGTCTTCTGTCCCGAGTTGCCCCTAGTGTTAGGCGGCGGAGCGAGTACGCGATGGCGCGTAGCACTATTGACTGTGGTGGCGGGATCTGGTGGAGGTGTAGGATCCTCGCGTTCCCAGACCCCCGCAATGTGGCGCTTGAGGAAGCGGCCATTAATAGGGTTGCGATGAATAGTACCGTCCAAGTCGCGCAAGTGGTATGCCCCCTTGGGAAGTATTCGGTGAATAATAAAGGGTCCATCCCAGCGAGCGGACCACTTGCCCCGACCATCTGTTTTGTCCCCAAGCGGGAGGACTGCTCGCCACACCTTCTGGCCCTCAGCATAGCTCTGCCCGCGCGTGATTTTATCATAGGAGCGGGCGATGCGCTGTTTTTCCAGGACCAGGTTGTTGAAGGCGGCGACACGATGCTCGTCTAAATCTTCAAGCTCCTGCCACATGGCTTGGACGTAATCCTCGCCAAGTAGTTGATGCTGTTCCTGGACGCGGAGCGAAGCGATATTGATCTCAAGGGGAAGGACGGCGTCGTGACCGTACATGAGAGCGTACGGTGTGGTATCCGTTGGGCCTCGCTTGGAGGTGCGGTAGGCCCACAAAGTGTGGTAGAGTTCCTGGTGCCAGACGCGAGGGTTCAACTCCAACATCTTGCGGAGGATGCCAAGGATGACCTTATTACTAGCCTCCGCTTGGCCATTGGACTGAGCATAGTATGGTGTGGAGTGTAAAAGCTTGATGCCGTAATCGTTTAAGTACGTAACAACTGAATCGGCCATGAAAGCTGCCCCCCTGTCCGTAACGATGCACTCCGGGATACCAAAGCGTGAGATGATGTTGCGGAAAATGAAGTTGCGCACCGAGTTAGCAGAGGCGACTTTGAGTGGTTCGGCCTCGACCCATTTGGTAAAGAAATCGGTGGCAACGATAATGAACTTGTGCTGCTCAGAGGAATGGGGATGAATGATGCCCACGAAATCCATTGCCCATCCGCGACACGGCCAAGGTTTGATGATAGGCTGCAATGGGATGTTAGGAATATGTTGCACTGGTCCGTGAGCTTGGCAGTCTTGGCAACCTCTGGCGAAGGCAATACAATCTTTCAGCATTGTTGGCCAGTAGTATCCATGGCGGCGGATCAGCCATCGCATTTTGGGCCCGGCCTGGTGCGAGCCGCAAACGCCACAATGGACTTCGCGCATGAGACGTTTAGCTTCGTTTCCGTATACACAGCGGAAGTCGTTGCCGTCTTCCCCACGCCGCCGGAGTTCGCCATTGCGTAGTACAAAGTTTAAGGCGAGGAAACGGATTTGCCTGGAATGAGCAGCATCGTTAGGGTTCTGGAGGTAGGCGATGAATGGTAGCCGCCAATCCTCGTCGATGGGGTCCAAGGCTGCAACTTCTGGGATGGCGTCCCGAAATTGCCCCCTGGCGATGAAAGAGGGAAGAGTGCGGCGTTCGACCTTGAGCAGGCGTTCGCGCACTCCGTCTCTCAGGCTGAGGCCAGACGCTATCTGGGCGAGCTCGTTGGCAGCGAAGTTAAATTCACGTGGTATGTGTTCGATGTACACGTCGTCGAATCGATCCAGTACCTCGAATGCCTTGCGCAGGTATGGCTCAATTGACAAGCTTAAACATTTGAACTTTTCCACAAGCTGGTTAACGACCAACAAAGAATCACCAAAGATCTGGACCTCGCGGACTCCTAAGTCCAACAAGATCTCTAAGCCGATGATTAATGCTTCGTACTCGGCCTGGTTGTTGGTGCATTTGAAGTCGAGCTGGAACGAGTAGGAGAAGCGATCTCCAGCGGGATTGGCGATGGCTATCCCGGCTCCGGCTGCTGTATCAGTTCGTGAACCAATCAAAGTACAAGGTCCAAGGAGCGAGTGTCACTGTGGCGAAGTCCAACTCGCGAAACGCTGTGAGCTCTGATGGTGGGTGATGGGCAAGAAAATCCGCTATTGCCTGTCCTTTGACTGCCTTTTGCGGAACATATTGCAACGAGAATTCGGACATGGCGAGGATCCACTTGCCGATGCGTCCCCGCAAGATAGGGCGAGAAAGCATGTATTTAACCAGGTCGGATTGAGCGATGACGACCGTGGTAAAGGCAAGCATGTAATGGCGCAGCTTGCATCCTGCAAAGTAGAGGGCGAGACATAACTTCTCCATGGGCGAATAGCGTGTCTCACAGTCTGTTAAAACTCTGCTGAGGTAATAGACGGCATGTTCTACCCCGTTTTCATCATCCTGGGCCAGGAGTCCACCGATGGATAGATCGGCGGCGGCGATATAAAGTTTGAGCGGGGCGCCGTCGCGAGGCGGGATTAGGACAGGTGGGTTCGTGAGGTAGTCCTTGATTCGATCGAAGGCCTGTTGATGTTGTGGTTCCCATACGAACTCGGTTGCCCCCTGGAGCTTAAGTAAAGGGGAAAAGGGTTGGACTTTCCCTGCCGCGTTTGATATGAAGCGGCGGAGAAAGTTGATTCGCCCTAGTAGCTGTTGTAGCTCCTTCTTGGTAGTGGGAGGCGAAGCGGTGATGACCGCCTGTGCTTTGTCCTTTGGGATCTCGATGCCTCTTTGATGTACGAGGAAGCCAAGGAAATCACCGGCCTCTGCGAAGAAAACGCACTTGGCGGGATTCATCTTGAGGTTATGTCTGCGCATCCGTGTGAACACCTGCCGGAGGTCTTCCACGTGGGTTGCTCGCGATTTGGTTTTGACTACCACATCGTCGATGTAGACTTCGATCAACTTGCCCAAGATGTCGTGGAAGATGAGGTTCATGGCGCGCTGGTACGTTGCCCCCGCGTTCTTAAGGCCGAAGGGCATGACAACATACTCGAACGCGCCAGCGAAACCAGGGCAACGGAAGGCGGTCTTGTGTCGATCCTCCTCGGCGACGGGGATCTGGTGGTACCCGGCCGTGCCGTCCATAAAGGATAACACCTCGTGCCCTGCGGCGGCATCAATAAGTAGGTCAGCCACAGGCATGGGGTATATGTCCTTTGGTGTTGCGTTGTTTAGATCTCGGTAATCAACACAGACACGCATCTTGCCATTTTTCTTGCGGACGGGGACGACGTTCGACAACCACTCGTTATATTTGGCTACGCGAATGATTCCCGATCGGTGCATGGTTTCGATCTCTTCTTTAACCACGATCTGGGTTTCAGTTCGCATGAAACGACCGTCCTGCCGGACTGGACGCCGGTCGGGATAGGTTGGTAGCCGGTGGCAGACCAGGTCCGGGGACAAGCCTGGCATATCTTCGTACTTGTCGGCGAAGCAATCCTTGTACTCGCGCAATAGGTCAAGGAGGGCTTCCTTCTCTTCCTCCGCCAGCTTTGCACTGATGGAAATAAGTAAGGGCTTTTCTGCAGTCCCTACATCAACTTGTAAAGTGGGGTCGCGGACTTGAGGTGGAGTGTCGTCCAAGGCAGCAGGAGCCAACTGAATAACTTCTTCCTTGGTATCGGAATAATCCACCACTTCATCGACATATTCCATAGTCGCGACCTTGTCGTAGGCTTCGCGTTCTGCCCAGTACGAAAGGAGTCTTTCGCACAAGGACTCGCCAGCCTCGCGTGCCTCCTCGGAAAGGGCACTATCCATCGAAATGGGGTGTGAGAGTCGCGATGGTGTGAGGACGTTGCAGATCGTCCTTCGCCTGGGTAAGTCCCCATCGCGTTAGATTGGAGGCCGTGACTCCGTATGGGCGGCCCTTGTGGTCGACGCCTTGAACATCCAACGGGCCCAAGTCTGTATTATAGTATCGGGCATCGTTGAGGTTGGCGGAAATGGAGAAAGGCCGCGGGTCGGCCTTGATGATGACTGACTCGCGTTTCTCGGTGTCCCAGATCATGAGTTCTTGGTGCATGGAGGAAGGCACGCAAAAACTTCTGTGGATCCAGTCGCGGCCGAGGATCATGCTGTAAGAGGAAACGCACTCGGCAACGAAAAAGGTATAAACCCGCGATGCTGGCCCGACCTTGACCCGTAGGAACAGCAAACCTAGGGTCCTGGACACCTGTCCTGTAAAGTTTTTCACCGTTAAGGACGTTGTCTGGATCATTGAGCGCGGGATGTCGAGGAGCCCCATGGTGCGGGTTGTGACGACATTAACCGCGGCACCGGTGTCGATCATGACCTTGTTGATCAGTTTCCCTTGGACCTCTGCTGTGATATACAGTGGTCGCATGTGGGTGGCCATGTCCAGGGTTGGCGTAGAAAAGGTCATGGTTGGCCTTGGTGCGAAGCTACTCGAACTTTCTTCTTGCGGAGTGCCATCGGCTGGGGCCAGTACTGGGCCCATTTCGCTGCTGCATGGCGGGGGTATGCTGTCATCCTCGCTGACGATGGTGATGTCCGCCGCGCTGCATGTTGTGTTTGGTGGAAGGGCGTATCGTTCCGAAATGAAGAACACCATCCCGACCTGAAACGAGAATTGTTCGGAGACTGGGACCAGAGGTGTGTCAATGATCCCATGTTCCCCTTCGAGAACTACAAAGGCGTCTGCTTCTCGGCTGAACCCTTCCTCAGCTTCCCAACCAGAGATCTCCACCATATTGCAAGTGAATGATTCAGCTTGCTCTTCATCTTGCTCTTCCTCTAGGTTGAGCCGAGGTTCTGAATGTGCCTCGTCGGCTTCCTCATTCTCGCGGAAACGTTGGGCCATTTGCTCGGCGAGGTTAGGACTGGAGGGTGCCGGTGTCTCTGATGGTGGCTCTGAAGCCTGAGTTTGCCGCGGACGCCATACTGGCCTGGGTGAAGGCTGAGGATCCCTGGCTGGCTGCCTGTCTGCTGCCGCAGGAGCCTTACCGTTGTCTTCTTTCCCTAACTGCTGCAGGGCAGATACTCGGGGAACCATCCTAGTCTCGGGTTCCGGGGTACGCCGTGGCCGAGGCTGTTGTGGCGATGGTGGCTCCCTTCTGGCGTCAGCCTCTGTATCTCGACGCTCTTGTCGTCGTGAGGGCTGAGATGGCTCACGTTTAGACTCTGAGTCCGGAGTCATGAATAGTTTACGCCTAGGGCCGGTAGGCGGAGCCTTGCTTTGTTCGGGCTCCGGTGACGGCCTACGCCGGGAAAGCTGCTGATCCCTCCTCCTGTTAGGCTCCGGTGATGGATTGGGCCTAGCAGGCTGTGGATCCCTCCTTCTGTCAGGCACGGGCGACGGCCTGCGTCTGGAAGGCTGCTGGTCCCTTCTCCTTTCAGGTGCTGGGGATGGCCTGCGTCTAGGAGGCTGCGGATCCCTTCTTTGTTCAGGTGGTGGTGATTGCCTGCGCCTGGGAGGTTGCGAATCCGGCTTTGGTGGAACCGTGAGTCGGCAGAAAACATTTGGCTTGGGCGCAGGATCGTCACTGAACTGCTCGCAGATCCTTGGAGGTGCGACTGGCGGCATTTGAAGGACTGCGCGCAGACCTTCTGCTTCCCGCCACATCCGCTCAGGCGTCTGTGCGAGCTGCGAGGGGCGTATAGCGCCCTCGTCGACAGCCCGTAAGGCGCGCAGGATGCTGCCGTACCGCTTCTGGAGCTTGCGCTTCTTGGACTTGCTGATGGTCACCGCCTTGCCCCCTTGCTGCGTGTACCAGACCCCTTCCTTGATCGCTGATTTGGACGTCGGGGGAATGTAAGGGTTGGTTAAGACGCCGTCACGAGGGCTTGGGGCGCCGCTGCTGTGACTTCCACTGCTGGATTCTGACATGTCCATCTCGCTGGCGGCAGGGGATGGATGTATTGCGGCTGCCCAATGCGCGGCAACGTATGTCTCGAGACGCGCTATCCTTTTCTCCAGCTCTTCGCGAGTCCTGGGACTCGTAGGCTGGGAGCCTTTGGCGGGAGACGGTCTATCGTCCCTCATGATTGCTTTGCCCTTATCCTTGTAGGAGGGACGGTCTGGTTCGAGTCTTGCGACCAACTGTCGAGCTGGGTCGTTTGTGCTCCTCGTCTGGTTATCCGGGAGCATGTAGTTGTTCGCCGGCCGTTTGCGGTTTCGGCCTGGCGGATCGGATGGTCCTGCATTTGGTGACAGGTCTAGTGTGATCATTCGCTGGCCGACGCGAGGCCAAGCGAAACCAGCAGTTGCGATTGTAAAGCCGCCCTCGTCCTTGAAGCAGATGTACCCAAGGTCAAGCCAGTCTTGGATCTGGTCTCGGAGCTGGCGACATTCGCAGGTCCTGTGCCCCCAACTGTCATGGAAACTGCAATGGACGCGCCCGTCCCTATACTCGCTGTATGGCAAGGAGCGGAGGGTGACGAGTCCAGCCTCTCTGAGATCTTCTAAGACCTCGTGTGCCAGACTTTCATTGTAGGTGTACTGGCGGCGCGGCTGGCGGGTATTATCGTCTCCTTCCTCGCGGCCCCTTTTAGGCGCGCGACGTCGCTCGTCGTCCTGGGCCTGATCAGCCCAGTTGACCTCGACCATGCCCACTACGGGCGGGAAGGGGTCTACATCGACCAAAGAGGCCGTGCTACCCGGTGCCTTCATCCTCAGCTCGCCTGAGTTTAACCAAGTCTGCAGCTGGTCTCGGAGCTTGACACAATCCTTGGTGTCATGATTGTACACGTTGTGGAAGGCACAGTATTTCTTGTCCTTCAGCTCCTCCTTAGGCGGAATTTTGTGGTCCAGGCGCACGTACTTCGCCTCGATTAAGTCATTGAAGACCAAATGGGCGTTCTTGGCGTCGTAAGTGTACGACTCGTATTCTGGTTTGGTCCAGGCAAAGGACTGGATGGTGATCGGCTCGCGGGTCATCTTCAGGTTCTTCAGTTTGTGAGCCACTTGCTTGCCAGTCAGCTCTACCGCGCCAATGTCGTCCAAGTCCTGATCTGCATGGGCTGGCTCCGGCCTTTGATAGTAGGGATCGTGAGCAGGGGTTTGCATGCTGAGTGCCCCCACGATCCGGTTCTTCCCTGGCACATAGGTTCCCTTGGAAGCGTTGGCCTTATCGTCCAGCTCGTTCAGGATGAGCTCGTAGCTGCCAACCTTGTTGATCAGGTCACCCATGGAACTGAAGCGCTCTCCATGGTGCTTCAGCCGCTGGCGGTGCTCCAGACCCCGGATAGCCAATTTGATGGCTTCCTGCTCAGGCAGCAGGTAATCGCATTTGGCCTGCTGGATCTTGAAGCGCTGGAGGAAAGACACTCCGGACTCCATGATCTGCTGGCTCATCTGCGTGAGGGAGTCGAGGCCGACTTCGGGCTCAATTGTGCCGTATGTCTCCCGGAAGAGACGTTCCATGGTGGGCCAGTCTGGAATTGACCCCGGCTTCAGTCTGGAATACCAGGTGAAGGCGGCTCCGGACAGAGAAGTCCCGAAGAGCTTGAGCTTCAGCATATCATCATTCCCGTATTGGCCGCATTGGACCTTGAAACGGGCCATGTGAGTTGCTGCGTCTTCCCTTGTCTCCCCAGAAAATGTGGTGAAGACGATGTTCTTGAACCCGTGGGGGAAGGGATACTGTGCCACGCTATCTGGATAGGGGTCACGGTAGTGCAAGCTAGCATCACCCTTTCCGGTGTGCTCCTTGACAATGCTTGAGATGAGTTGGCGCCAGTCGGCCGCCGTTACTGGTGCAGAATCTGCCCCCTGGTCATGGCCATGCCATGCGGAGAAACTAGGGGCCTGTCCGACGTTCTTATGAGTCGAACTGGAATAAGCCACGATCGGATCGTCTGGTGTCCCCATTCCTTGCGGCGCAAGAGCATCGGTGCCCTTGAGTGTGATCCTAGGGCTGCATGGCGAGGGTAGACGGGGTGGTGTCCTTGATGAGCTGGCCCCCAATGTAAATTGGGGAGCCTTCTGGGCCCCGACCCTCGGATTTGCCCTAGGACGCTCATTTGGCGGGATATACCTCGAGCCCTCCGCTGCGCTTGAACTGGTGGAGTTCAGAGCGTGATTCTTCGGCGCTTGGGCCCGAATCCAGTCTTCCATCTGCAGGACCCTTGTACTCAGGGTATCATGGCGCTCTTTGTAGTCTTCGAGCTTTTCCATGCTGTTTTTGCTCCCGAAGAAGGAAGCGTCCTGCTGTTGCTGCAGCTTGGTGTCATGGTCGTTCAGACGATGGGTTTGGGTTTCTAGGGCCTTTGTAAAGGCCACCTTGCTCTGATCCAGTTCAGTCTGGATCCTTTGCAGAGAGCCGGACATTATGTCCTTGTCCTCCCTGATAGTGCCAACCACATAGTTGAACTCCTCGCTGAGCTTGGCGTGGTTTTCCTGGTTTGCGAGCCAGATCTCCTTGTCCTTAGCGACCTGCGCAGAGAGGTCCTGGACGATTTGCTGAGTTTCTTCAGCCTTCAAGCCGCACTCTCTCCTGAGCGCGCCGATCTCATTCTTGAAATCGCTCCTTAGTTCTTCGAACATTCTGCGGACCTCCTCTGTGGACAGAGCAGGTCCCGCTTCTGGGATTGGTTGCGAGTTTGCCATTGTGGACTTAGCGAGGTCGGGGTTGCCGAACCGATTGAGAATCTCTTCTTTAGCGAGAGATCTGCAAGCCGCGCTGTTATGGGGCTTGTATTGTGGAGCCTTATGTTTTAAACAAGAAAGCGAAGGTCTCCGGTATGGGGAGTCGTCGAACTTCCCAATGATTGCTGGAAAAATAAACTCCCTGTCCCACTGGGCGTGCCAATGTTTTGGCCACGATCCTCAGCGTGCTGAGCCGAGGTAAATAGCGATCCAAAGAGGATGGAGAGTTGCGGGCGTGCCACCTCGCGGACGAGGAAAAGGTTGAGTGAGTGCGCAGGCTTGACTTCTTGATCAGGCGAGCGGAGTTCCAGGTGCCACCTCAGATGAGGAATTTACAGCACAAGCGATCGATACTCACGGCGGGGTGAGCAGAGCAACAATAGGGAAGTTTCCGAGGATCGGGGCGAGTTCCGGAGAGCTCTGAAGGGTTCTAGGCGGCGAGGCGCTTAGAAATAGGGCTTCGAAGAGGCTTCGAAGGGATATCGGCTCCTGGGAGCGCTGAAGGTTTCGACGAGGTCGAGAGAATTTTCAACTAGGTTGAAAGTTGTTTTGTGTTGTATTTGAGTAATTGTTGTTGTGTGTAGAGAGTTCTGTAAGCCGTGGGGCTTCTTTATATAGAATTACCCAGGGCCACAGGTATTGGCCCAAAGCATGTCAAAGACTTGTAGGAGTCTTCAACGATAAATATGGTGTAGGCGATGTTAATCACTTCGTGATGTGATTATCCTTTGGCGAAGTCACTAACTGCCTACTATGTAGAAGAGTTGAATTAGAACACCTCATGACGACTTTGACGTGCACCACTGTTCACCCATGCAGCTATAATTAAGGAGTGGAGTCATTGAACCATCATATCCATGGGAACATTGAACCCTTCACGTGCATTGCATGGTACTACTCACTTTTCTTCCTTCACATGCATTGCATGGGAACATTGAACCCTTCAATCATTCCTGACATGGTCTCTCAATCAATCAAGGACTATTGCTCCTTTAATTGTTCAGTCAACATATGCGGCTTAGTCATTTCCTATGCAGACTCTTCTCTGTTTCTTCTTGCTTCCTGGCGAAGTCAACATATGCGGCTTAGTCATTTCCTATGCGAAGGCATCTCGCCTCGCTTCAATCTTCTACGCAAAGTCCACCTCTTCAAATGCAAGAATCTTTCTCCGCCTGCAAAGTCCTCTTCACACACAATTCATCTCACATGCAACCTCTATTCTTCGTATGCATATAGACTCCTTGTTAAATGCAATTAAGGATATATATATATATATATATATATATATATATATATATATATATATATATCCAATCAAGCACCACGCGAGCTCGCCGGTTGTAATAGAGGAAAAGCAATATATATCCCAAAGTCTTGGTGTTGGCGAGGGAACCCGCGGAGCAATTTGAATCCTACTTGATATATCCCCCTCGCGAAGCAATACAACCCAAGGAGGACACCCCTAGTTTATGCATGCCTCTGCCAAAGACACGGACACATCTTCAATCAAGCATGTGGAGGCGGAGTCCTTACTCCATACGAACTATGACGTCACTCAGCTCGCATGACTCCGCTGACGGGCCATCATTTGTAAACTTATTATTTCGGGCTCGCCGGTGTGACGTGGACCACGAATTTAACTAATATTCACATAGACAATTACTGTCCAGTAAATTATTAATTTACTGGACAGTAATTATTAATTCTCTGTAAAAAAAAAAAATAAAAAAAAAAATAAACTCCCTGTCCCACTGGGCGTGCCAATGTTTTGGCCACGATCCTCAGCGTGCTGAGCCGAGGTAAATAGCGATCCAAAGAGGATGGAGAGTTGCGGGCGTGCCACCTCGCGGACGAGGAAAAGGTTGAGTGAGTGCGCAGGCTTGACTTCTTGATCAGGCGAGCGGAGTTCCAGGTGCCACCTCAGATGAGGAATTTACAGCACAAGCGATCGATACTCACGGCGGGGTGAGCAGAGCAACAATAGGGAAGTTTCCGAGGATCGGGGCGAGTTCCGGAGAGCTCTGAAGGGTTCTAGGCGGCGAGGCGCTTAGAAATAGGGCTTCGAAGAGGCTTCGAAGGGATATCGGCTCCTGGGAGCGCTGAAGGTTTCGACGAGGTCGAGAGAATTTTCAACTAGGTTGAAAGTTGTTTTGTGTTGTATTTGAGTAATTGTTGTTGTGTGTAGAGAGTTCTGTAAGCCGTGGGGCTTCTTTATATAGAATTACCCAGGGCCACAGGTATTGGCCCAAAGCATGTCAAAGACTTGTAGGAGTCTTCAACGATAAATATGGTGTAGGCGATGTTAATCACTTCGTGATGTGATTATCCTTTGGCGAAGTCACTAACTGCCTACTATGTAGAAGAGTTGAATTAGAACACCTCATGACGACTTTGACGTGCACCACTGTTCACCCATGCAGCTATAATTAAGGAGTGGAGTCATTGAACCATCATATCCATGGGAACATTGAACCCTTCACGTGCATTGCATGGTACTACTCACTTTTCTTCCTTCACGTGCATTGCATGGGAACATTGAACCCTTCAATCATTCCTGACATGGTCTCTCAATCAATCAAGGACTATTGCTCCTTTAATTGTTCAGTCAACATATGCGGCTTAGTCATTTCCTATGCAGACTCTTCTCTGTTTCTTCTTGCTTCCTGGCGAAGTCAACATATGCGGCTTAGTCATTTCCTATGCGAAGGCATCTCGCCTCGCTTCAATCTTCTACGCAAAGTCCACCTCTTCAAATGCAAGAATCTTTCTCCGCCTGCAAAGTCCTCTTCACACACAATCCATCTCACATGCAACCTCTATTCTTCGTATGCATATAGACTCCTTGTTAAATGCAATTAAGGATATATATATATATATATATATATATATATATCCAATCAAGCACCACGCGAGCTCGCCGGTTGTAATAGAGGAAAAGCAATATATATCCCAAAGTCTTGGTGTTGGCGAGGGAACCCGCGGAGCAATTTGAATCCTACTTGATATATCCCCCTCGCGAAGCAATACAACCCAAGGAGGACACCCCTAGTTTATGCATGCCTCTGCCAAAGACACGGACACATCTTCAATCAAGCATGTGGAGGCGGAGTCCTTACTCCATACGAACTATGACGTCACTCAGCTCGCATGACTCCGCTGACGGGCCATCATTTGTAAACTTATTATTTCGGGCTCGCCGGTGTGACGTGGACCACGAATTTAACTAATATTCACATAGACAATTACTGTCCAGTAAATTATTAATTTGGGTGTAAACATTGCCCCCCAGCCTCGAAGTCATGAATGTCAAGAATGACTGAAGAGGTTTATGTTCATGCTGCCCCAAAGCCACTGGTATTGGCTCGGTTCATACATCAAATAACTGTGAGTAAACAAGCCTGTGAATAGGCTCTAAAACTCAAGTATTTAACAAAAAAACATTGCAACGAAACCACTGTACGATTCAGCTAATACCACATTAAACTGACGATCATGAACTTAACATAGTTAGGTACCCTGAACTTGAACTTAAAGAATAATGTCTTGGGCTTCGCCTGCTCCACTTAGAGAACATAGTACCATGCATGCACCTCGACTAGATAATATCCTCGAGAAGATGTTCCTCGCATGGATGCACCTTGCGGTCAAAACTTGTTGACTCGCCATGGATTTGTTGACTCGCCATGGATTTGTTGACTCGCCATGGATGTACCTCGAAGGGATGTACCTTGAGTAAACGTGCACTTTGACTGGATTCAGAGTCAAAATGACCTCCGCTTGAGCTCTTGGCGATGGCGAACCAACTTTTTGATATTCAGATCATGGAGTGACTTCGCTGTCCCCCAGGGTGAACCAATGAGAGTCAAACAAAAAGACCATGTCGGCGAACGATCGCATAGCCTTGAAATTTTTTTTTAGAGGCCACAGGTGTTGGCCTAAATAATGACCAAGACACCTCAAGAAGGGTCTAAAGTCTGAAATATCTGGAACACATATCTACCCTAATGTGCCCCCCAGTTTTGATGTCTGTTCGACGAATAAAGGATATCAAAACTTTAGTATGTCCCCCCAGTGAAGGAGTTGTTAGTATGCCCCCCAGTGAAGGAGTTGTTAGTATGCCCCCCAGTGAAGGAAAGCTCGCTGCAAGGTCATGAAACACATTGAAAAAGCACATTGTAACTTCGCGCGTATCCTGACCTGTCTGCATTCAAACTGCCATAACTCACTTCAGGAATGGCGAAATGACGAACCGTAAACTCCTCTGGAAAGTAGACATCCAGAGCTTTCCATTGATATATGGCTCGCTTTCTAGGTCGCCCTGGATCGTTCCAGCTGAACCAGCGAAGTTCTTCTTGAATCGGCGAGGTGGACTGTCTGGTATCCCGACCCGCCTGCATTCAATCTGCCATAACTCTCTCCAGGAATGGCGAAATGACGAACCGTAAACTCCTCTGGAAAGTAGACATCCAGAGCTTTCCATTGATATATGACTCGCTTTCTAGGTCGCCCTGGATCGTTCCAGCTGAACCGGCGAAGTTCACTGTTCAGTAGTGGATGTTGCAACTTTCAGCAACTATTGGAATTTCTTCTCTGACTCGACTTCGCTGGCAGCAATTCAAGGCATATGGAATGCCTGCTGTATTGTCTTCAGGCCTCAGGGATAGGCCTCAAATAAAGTTTAAGCCTCTTGTAGGCAAAAACATTGTCTTGCATCTCAGCAAAACTAAGGATCTCTTTTTGGTGTTTTTGTTATTTCATTTTTTGTATTTTCTTTTTTTCCAATGCGTGAAAAAGAAAGAAACTGAAAGTAAACGGAAGTAAAAACTGAATGAAAAGCTAGGAGTGATGAAGAAATCATAGCTTGATTAGTGATCCCTTGTTAGGCCACGGGGGAGGCCACCAATGTTTCACTCCAAGCCTCGACGCCGTTATGTTTCCGGCATGAGAACCTCGCTGTTGAAAATTTTCAAGTGTTGAGCAGAGATGTTGTGCGTCAACCACCTGAAAATTTGAAGAAAGTAGCTCGTAGGGACTGCCTTGTTGCCCCCCAAGCATCTTTGTTATTTGGCAAAGCATGATCTTCAATTGCATTCTGGCGGACAAAATGGTGTAAAGATCTGCCTTGTCACCGACTATCATGTCGGAATGCATGGTCTTATCAGGTATAGCCACGCATTTCTTATGGAAGAAGACCATATCAAGAGCTTCACTGGGATTGAACTCTTGTGAAATATGATTATGAGACAGACGCACCAACATATAGTCTTCATCATATTCATCATAAATTGGCTCTGTGTCAAAATCAAATTTAGAGTCACCATAGTCCAGCGAATCCACCTCTGCCTCTAATGCAAATATATGAAATCCATGAGCATCATGTTTATATGCCACCAAGTCCCTGCTGCAGACTAGAGTGAGATGACCCTGAGAATACTCGACTTTACACCCATGTATAATAAACTTGCAATTCTGGGTGTAAAAACGTTTTCCACATACAATACTAAAGCCATAGTTTGGCCTTTGAACTTGTATGCATAGACTCCAATTGTATTGGAGTGTGAAGCCTCGGATTGGCCTAGGTATACCACCACACCATGTATAATTAAGTTTGTCATGACCTGGGGCAGCTTCTTGATAATGTCCAATAATAGGACAAAACTTAAGTTGATCATGCCCTTGATCATGGTGGTGGATTAAAGAAAGAAGGCGAGTTACGCCGTGCCCCCCATGCATCTGACCTGTGTCCACATATATGTCTTGCATAGGGAAGCCGGCTTCTTGGACACCTTTCATATGAATTTGTGGTTCGCCATCATCAATGTTCGAACCAATTTCATCTTCTAAGATGGACTGTTCTGTCCTATCTTCAAGCTCCGTTTCCTGAGGAACAACGTCAGTCTTCGGGTCAGGATTATTATCCAAAATTTTTGCGGCCTCAACCTCAGGTTCTTTGTCATTGATTGACAAAGGAATTTCTTCTTTGAACGTGGGCTCGTCCAAAGGAAAATCTTCGCCATTAGATTGGCTGCTAGGCAGTTCAATCTTTTTGGCAGGGACATGCTCGTCAACTGTAAGCTTCACATTTAGGCATTGTAAAGCCTTTTCGTTTTTTTCAGCAACCTCAGGCTCACAAAGTCGCTTGAGGATGGCATCCCATTTCTCTGTAAAGGCAACCCAACCAGCTTTTGCCTTTTCTTCAGCAGCTTTTATAGCAGCCGTTTGTTTTTCTTTAGCAGCCTCTCTAGCAGCCGTTTCCTCTGCGTGTTGCTTGAGGATGACAGCCATTCGTTCGGCATGTTTTTTCTCGATGGCTCTTGATTTTTCTTGGAAATCTTGGAAATCAAATGGCATCTCCGTTCGTCGATCCCAACGAAGGTGACGTCAGAGACCACCCTGGTTTCCCTATGGTGTCTCGCTTATGCTCCTGGTCCCACTGGGCGTGCCAATGTTTTGGCCCAAGTCCTCAGCGAGGGGTGATGAGAGGGAACAAATGTAAAAACGGTGTGTGCGGGGCGTGCCACCTCACGGATGAGGAAAGAGAACGGTGCGCGTCCTGACTTCTTGACCAGGCGAATGAGGGCTCCGGCGTCACCTGATGAGGAAATATTTCCGAGCTTACTCTTCTTAATCACCTGTCGATCGATACTCACTGTGAGAGCGAGCAGAGCAACAATTGGGAAATCGGAGACGGGTCCTGACGGGCTCCGGGATCTAAAGCGGGATGCGCTTAGAACGTTAGGGTTTCGAGAAGACTCGAAGGTTTCGACTGTGTACGTCTGTTTGAGAGAGATTTGTTGATTGATTGATTGTGTGTTTTTAGAGAACATGGAGCTCCCTTATATATCTATCCGTAAGCAACTCGTGGAGACTACTCACAATCCAATGCGGACTCTGCAATTAGAATCCCACAAGGATACGTTTAACTCGCCAGTCGTGCGCTCCATGCAACACGTGTCAAACCTATCTCGCTTAGGTTTCGTTCCCTGCCTCGCTGCATTTCATTTGTCGTGTAGTAAGCGAACTCAAACACTAAGCGACCTTATCCCGAGGGCGTTATTAGTCATTTCAACCCATCCTCGCAAGAACTATAGAGTCCCATGCGAACTGGAGATAAGGATCCCGCGTAGACACCGCATCTCGCAAGATATCAGAAACTTCTGGATAAAAGCCACGTCACGTGCTGCCAAACCTCGCTACCCTTTATGGGCTAAAAAAGGCCACAGGCGTTGGCCCAAATGATATCCAAGCCTTTCTCGAGTCTTGGACCGAAAATGCCCACTGGGCTCAAACAGCGATTATTGCTCTTCCCCTTTGGACCTTAAGACAAAAAACATCTTGTTGTTCCTCTTTCTCCTGGTATTGTCTTCTACTTTGATGTTTCTGTTGACCATGATTCTATGCTTCAAACATTTATCTGTGGTTCTTGAACACAAATTACTATTGTTGAAGTTGCTAAACTCAATCAGAGCAAGTTAAACTGTACGTACCCTTATTTACAATCTTCATAAAAACGACCAATGCTACCTTTCAGGTTCAGCTTCTCTTGACTGTGCTTCCTCTTAATCTCTGATCAAGTAATCCACAGATTTTTTGAAGTTAGAATGGATTCGGTTAGTTTTTTGATATTACATATGAAGGTCTAGGAGAGCTCAGAGTCTGAGGCATGACCGGATTTGGTTCTCCGTATTCTTGGACTCGACCCCATTTCTGAAGCTATTGATGTCCTCCGCATTTTTGGAGACATCATTAGCAGGCTTTCTGAACTTGTTCTCATGCTAAAACTACGATAAGGAGGGGTCGTTCCCTGTGGAGGTTTGGCAGACCGTCCTCTTGGTGTTCCTGTGTAACCAAAACCAGAAGATGTTAGTGCATAGGGGCACTCACAAAGTTCCTATTCGATTAGGGGTGGACTTGAGTCGAAGTTCTTCTGTTTTAGGCATTAGCATCTCTGATGCTTGTTATTATGAATGTTTCTTAGAGAAAATCAGAAAATATAGTAAACTGAGCAAGGCATACCTGGTTGTCTGTTGAGTTTCACGTCTGAAGATCTCCTCAACAATGGAAGTTTCTTGTGCATAGTATCAGGTGAACACTTCCTTTCAGGTGTAGCTGGGAATGGATCATCTGGTGGGGTGACAATTCCATCCCCACATAACGAAGCGTCGCTTCCTGATTCTGAAGTATCTTTATTCAGTCCTGAGTTTCTGTCTTTTTCCGCTATCCTATAAACAAGCATATGAAATGGGATCTGTGATAATGCTAGTTGATCAGAGCTCCCCCAAGAAGGGAACTTCCTCAGAACCCCTGACTCGATGTCACAGTAATCTACGATAGGCACTGGTGGGTCTTGCTGGCTGTCATAGTCAGGATTCATGGCAAGGAACCTTTTAACATAGCGAAGAATCCTACAGATGGATGAGAAGCTTGGCCTTTGATTTGGTTCCGCATGCCAACATCTCTTTGTGAGGTTGGTGACATATCTCAGAGAGTAGAAGGGGAACAATGGCCTCTCCCCTGCTCTAATGTTTCGGCTCATTTTGTCCCCTTGAAGATGACTATCCTCAAAAGGCACTTTCCCAGTTAGAAGCTGAAAGCAAATCATCCCAAAGCTATACACATCAGACTTTTCTGTGTACTTTTTCTCACTACTTTCACTATGTTCTTGCGCTTCCAGAACTTCAGGAGAATACCATATAACAGGTGGGCTTCCATTCTGATTTGAAGGGTTTTTCTGGGTGGAGTTTCTAACAGAAGTTAGACCGAAACCTGAAATCTTTGCGTGCAAGAAACCTTCTGTGGATATCCCTCTTGCTTTAACCAGTATGTTACAAGGATTCAATTCTCCGTGGTAGATTTTCTTCGAGTGGAGATATTCCATTCCTCTTGCAATTTGAAGCATCAGATCAATAGCAACATGAAGAGTAAATGGAATTCGCTTCTTCAGGCCACAGATCTCCTTGATATAGCTTCCAAGGTCTCTACTCATCAGCTCCATAATGAGGAGACACTCTTTCTTTTCCTCATCTGTAAACCCACAAAGGCAGTGAACAAGGTTAGGGTGAGAAAGTGATAACAATGAAGAGATCTCTGGCAGCAAGGGTTCAATTTCCCCATAGAACTGCCTCAAGGCAAAGCTTTCACCCAACCATAGGATCTCTTTGTACTGACTTCCACTGCCTAGTCTTCGCCTCACTTGGTACTCCGTAGATCCCACCAGGATTGAGCTAGGCAAGAGCTTCCCATTCCAAGGCTCTGGCCCATCTAGGGCATTAAGAAGTTGATCTGTGAGGCGTCGTTCGTACTTTGTTGAACCCGAGCTCAGTTTTCTCTCTCTGATTTGATTCAGAAGAGTCCATCTATCTTCCTTCCATACTGTGTCAAATCTATTGCAGAAATCTTGAGTTATCAGGTACTGCTTCCCAAATCTCCATTGGAAAAGCTTCCAATCTCTATATGTTTCTTTGTACTTTTCCATATACACGCTTTTCCTCCTTTGCATCTCACTCAAATCCGACCCTGACACTTCCCCTGCAATTTCTATCGCTTCAATGACAATTGGGATGCAGGAAAGCAAGTTGTGGATGTGAAACTCAACACAATCGGTGTTCTGATAGAGTGAGATGGCTTTCGCCCACCATTCCTTTTTGTCCAAGCAATGCTTAATGTAGAGCTCTCCTTCTTTAAATATCCTGTGCATGTCTCTCAGTGGCTGCTCAAGAACTTTCCATTTAGTGTGCTTCTCATCAAATCTCAGGTTGTGTTTCATCTCCTCGGCTATTAAGTCAAACGCTGAGCCAAAGATGTCGAGCAGCAAAAGGCATTGCTGGTGATTGATGTGGATATTGTCTCGGAACACCATCAAAGACTTAATATTTCCTAAAGCCTCCCCAAGCCTTCGGAATGGCTCCATTTTCAGCACTCAAATTCAATGATCTGAAAATGGGACGCCACCAAAGTGAAGTAACTACCATAAGAAGTCCTGCAGCAGAATAAATTACTGCAGGAAAACAAAGAATGAAACAAGGCAATGGCAAAAAGGCGCTACATGACCTGAAAATCGAGCTTCTATGGGAACATAAATGTGAAGAAAAACCTCTTAGCTAGTATCAGGAAATGTCAAGATCTCTCTAATTGTTTGGAATCCGGCAGTGAAATAAAGAATCAAACATACCAGTCTCGACTCTCTGAGCAACCAAGCAAAGGGATGCAAGAATCCATAAGAGGGTATCCTAACCAATACAGTTTTCGAGCCAAACTAATCCAGCAAGTTTAGAGTATCAAGCAATACCGGTAACACTCAAACTGCGAAAAAATAAATTAGTGGTCTGGAGCAGAAAACTAGAACCAGCAGATCACCAGTAAGAAAACGATCCGATTTTTGGTTAGAGTTATTTTTTTTCTTGGTGATATTAGTTTTCGGTTAGAATATTTTTGAGATTTTGGGAAAGCATAACTCTAAACTAGGGAAGCCAACATGTGTTGGTTGATGACACTCAACTTTGTATGTGTGAGCGGTTCTTCGGCCAAGTGTTCCCGCCAGCTTCTATGTCTCTCCCCTCTCAATTTAGAGAGGACTGAGCCACCGTTTTAACAGAATTTTGATGCTGCTTTCGCGCCTTTTTATTTACAATACAACGCCAGTTTTGGGGATTCATTTTATTGGCAAATGAATGAATTTTTTAGATAATCTGGTTATGTAATTTGGTCAAATTTTGGTTTTTATTTAAAATTCACCATCAAGATCTTCTTTGTTTTTTATATGATTAAATATTGATTTGAAATTTGTTTAGTCCTTCTGGTTTGAAGTTGACATCTGTTCCGTCTTTAAGGTTTCATTTTAATCTGAATAGTCTTTAAAGTCACGATTTTCTTTCTAGATGGTCATTCCGTCAATTTTCACTGTTAAAATGTTGACGTGGCCGTTTAAAACATTGTAATTTTTAATGGCCACATCAATAATCTATCAAGGCAAAATTGGCGGAAAAACTATTTAGAAGGAAAATCGTGACTTTAAGGACCATTCAGATTAAAATGAAAACACAAGGGCTAAACAAATGTCGACTTCAAACCAGAAAAACTATACAGTATTTTACCCTTAAATATTTTCATTAGAAGTTTAGAATAATTTAAGGAATCGAATGACAAAATCACTGTACAAAGCTACAACCATTTGGTATAATAGCGTAAGTTTCTCTCGATGGCATCATTAGGGTGCGAGCTTGGTTGTATACTACGTGTTGTGTTTTCCCGGCAATTGCTCTATGTCCCGACGACAACCTAAGTTGTTTTGATGCTGAATGGGATTGAGGTTCCCATATCTAGTTTTACGATGGTCTCTATTGGTAAATTAGTGGGGGTATACCAAGTTGATGGTGGAAGGTGTAGCAGATAAGGGAACTAACAATGCGCTAGCTGCCTGGAGTAGCAGATCATTTCAAAACCCGATCAGCCAAACCAACGATTTCGGCATTGACTACATTATCGACATTCATAAGAGGAAGTAGTCTCCAGTGTTGCAACCAACAATGTTACCATTGAAAATTTGCCAATCCCTAGTAGGAAGGATGACGCCACCCAAAACCTAGATCTCGTCCTTTCATCTGGCTACGGCCACGTACGAAGCCATCCACCGAAGGAGGGATCATGGCTCGAAGTTGAGCAAAGCTATCATTAACCAAGCAACTGGCTACGGACACCATGCTTCACATTGAGGAATGAAACAAATATGTCCTATGACACAATCGTTGAGATGAACATGGATATGGAAGCGATAGGGACCTCCTTAGAATCATCTTATAAAAACGCGACACTAAAGTTTCGAGGAGACTCTTTCTTGATTCTCATTTGTCTTCACAACTTTACGGATTAGTTGTTGCAATTTGACAATACAATTGTTAGTAATGAAAAAAAAATATATCTCAAGTTAATGGGATGAATTGTTTTAGTTTTTTTTTTTAATAAAAAAATAACAACACCAGAAATTTTTGACAAAATTTAGTGAACGTACATTTGATGAATAGATAATTAGAGTAGCCGCATGCCAACATACTCATTTAGAGCATCTGCACCAGGGAGCTTCTGCCATGATCTTGCTTGAGCAAGTGGTGGGCTCCAGCTGGGTTTGCTTGAACAAACCAAATTCCAACTTGCACCGGCGGAAATGGAGGAGTGGAATGCTTGAGCAGTCAACGCAAAAGTTTGCTCGTGCAATGGGTTGAGCAAATTATGCTCGGCCTGTTGCTTGAGCAGTTAGTGGAGCCCACACACGTGGGTTACCTTTTTTTTTTCCTTATCTGTCAGTCAGTAAAAAGGTTAAAAACATAATTACGAGCAAATGAGAAGCTGACATGTGTATTATTAAGTGGGCTTTTCAAATCTAACGGGTTAATAAATCTGGGCCTTCCGTTTGAATCTGAAATTTTGATCAAATGGTCAGAATTCATTCCCAACGACTATAATTTGATTATAACGGAAACAAACCAAAAAAATACTTAAAAAATCCCAAAAATTTCAAAAATCTCTCAAACATTTGCCTATAAATACTACATCAATTTTTGATCAACTCACACTAATTTGTGCACAACAAATTTCCCATATTCCTTCATCTCCTCTCTCATTTCGTTTAGCATTTTTTTTCTAAAACAATGGGTTCCCATTGGCTTCCTTCTTGATTGACGAATGATTGCTCCATATGGTCATCATCTTCTTGTTGACGTTGCCTCCGCTTGAAAAAATTGTTGAAACTAAAAGGATTCATTGAAACGGATGAACAAGGAAATGTTGTAAGTGTTTAGATTGATGGATGAAAGATGTGAGTATAGAATGAGTAATATTAGACGTTTTATAGCCAATTGGTCAAAAATCTTATCAGAAATCTGATTCAATTATTTTGCCTACAGTGACACGTGGCAATTATCTATTGGTCGAAAATCTTATCAGAAATCTGATTCAATTATTTTGCCGACAATGACACGTGGCAATGACACGTGTCAATTATATATTTGTCGAAAATCTTATCAGAAATCTTTTATAATATCGAGTCGATAACGATACATGACACATTATTATTGGTTGTAAATCTATTCGGTAAAAAAAAATTAACCATTTCACAACAAGACAAAATTGAATTGCTCAAGCAAATTATGAATGGGTGTGTGCAAAAATCGATTTGGTTGAGCAAAATATAAAATTCATTTGCTTGAAGCAAAATTTGCTTCCGGGCCCATCATTTGCTTGAGCAAACCCATTTTGTGGGTGCGGATGGCCTTAAGGCCCAAAAGCTTTGGTCATGTCTCCTCTAGTTTTTAATTTTATAGTGCTGAACACATAAGCTTTCATGGAAGATAACACAATCATTGCGAACTCAACACAAATCTCACCGCTGACTTTCCAACAGGAGAAATAGTTCCAATCCTTTCCAACATGAGTGAACTTGTGAGATTACCACTTTTGTCTCCTTAGTGAAATTGAGTGGTCCTCGTTCTATAAGTCCGAGAATTTGTACAGACCTCTAGTGTCACCAACCTCTAGCTGCCTCCAACAAAGGTTGGATCATAAAGAATGGAGCTTTCACCCCACAAGTTTTGACGACAATTATTGTGGGGTAGACAAACATACTTGATTCGGTTCAGAGATAGGCGTTGGGATGGTCATTTTTCATCTCCTGATCTACATTTTGCCTACTTCAACATACTTTTCAACACCTGTCTCATTGATATCACGAAGGCTCATCCCAACTCTTCCCAAACCTCCCCTAAAGGAGACATATTCTCTTTTGGCAACTTTCGAAAAAAAAACTAGCCGGAAACTAGCTACATTTGCTTACGGCTAATACCTGAAGAGACATAGAGAGAGGGAGCGGTTAGGTAGTTGAGCCATAACCTAGTTGGTTAGGTAGCCTAACTGACAACGTTGAGGTCATAAGTTCAAACCTCGCTGACATATGTAAGGGTGTGTGAGTTATTTAATAAAAAGTTAAAAAAAAAATCATCTTGGATTTGGCATGCTTCTCCTCCTGCTGAAATTATTTCTTTCCTTAGTATGGATTTCCTGGGATTTCCTTACATTCATCATGGTTAATTGTACGTTGGTCTTCTCATCGTCGATGTAGCGACATCTTGCCTAGAGCGGAACTTTCAAGTCTTAATTTGTGGTGTTTGATCTTTATGGTTAATGTGATTAAGGAGTTTCGTCTGCAGAGGTATAAGGTTGAGAATAATACAACAGAGGATCATGTACATGAACGAGGCGATGATGATGTTGGTGCCAATGTATTTTTATCATGTATTTTCTCTCTCTGTTTTTTTTTGTTCTATTTTTCAATGGTTTGTAGCAAGTCTCTAAGCTTTGTATAAGTTCTTTTCAAAGCTTGGTTTGATGTAGTCACCAGCCTTTTTGTACTCTTTTCTTTTATCTTATCAATAAATTTTCGGGTTAGGACGATGTTAGTCCTATACCCGCTTACCCAAAAAAAAAAATAGAGAGAGGGAGCGGTTGTGACTGTGAGGTATGGGTTTTGGAGACTCAGGATGAACTGTTTAGTGTATTCTCTATTATTTGTCCATAACTATTTGATTAGTGTCGTATCTCTTTTGTGTAAGGGGGAGTCTTTGTTTCGTTGTTCATCTATCACTTGTACGTATAATTATTATCCAACCAAAATAATATAATAGAGGTCTATCTAAATGTTCTCTCTATACAAAACTGTTTTTTTTTTTGGCAAACATAAACTTAGATTAACAGAAAAGCGAATACCAGAGTATAGGAAAAAGAAAGACAAAACCCCAAAAAGAAAAAGCCCTGGACACAGCCCTGATCGAAGAGTATGAAACAAGAAAGAAGGAGGATTTTGAACCCCATTCAAAAAACGCTGCAACTGTGAAGCAAAATTTGCAGCAGTATCAGCCGTCACATTTGCTTCCCTACTGGTCCAGGACCAGTTGATGGAAGAAAAGGATACCGCTAAAACTCGAATCTCTCGAAGCCAAGGGGTTGTAGACCTAGAGACTTCTTGAGGGATTTTCAAAGCTGATATAAGGGATAGACTATCAGCTTCCAAGGAGAAAAATGAGCATGGATGAGCTTTGTGTCAACAGTGGAGTCAAGTTGCAAATGCACCAATTATTCAATCTAAACATCCAAAGTAGTGATCTGAGAACATTGAACAAGAATGCCAACAACATAGGCAAACCAAACACAAACAACCCAAAGACAAGTAACAAGACATGCTCTGTTGTTTCTAGAAAAACATTGCAAAGTGGACACAAAGAAGTAGAAGAAAGATGCCGATAGTGGAGATTTGTCTTTGTTGATACAAAATAATTCATTGCCTTCTATAAATTATTCAAAATTATTCATTGAACTTAATTTTCGAAAGAGAGGTTAAGTTCCAAATTCATTCCCACACCTGAAGTGAAATCTGATGAGTAGTGGTAGCCTTTAAAATAGGCGAAGGAAGCACAATCGATGTAGCAAAATGATAGCCAGATTTAACACTAGGAACCTGATTTTTGGTGAGGCCAAAGCAAAGTGTCTTCGCCACTAGATTCTGAAAGAGATATAGCGTGAATTGCTTCCTAATCCAAAGGAGACAAGATATGAGCAATAGGTGACAAGTCCCAAGCAACAGGATCTGACCTGATTAGATTGTTCACTAAAAGAGGAGGATGACCTCCATAATGAGAAGCAAGAGAGCTGAAATTATGTGGAATCCATTTGTCGTGCCAAACATCTGTTGAGTTACCGTTCGCAATTGTCCAAGAAAAACCTTGAAAAAGAAGACCACGAGCCTCCACTAAACACCAAATCCAAGATGGGGTAACACATTTGCATGTAAGCCAGCAAGAAGTGGATGGAAATAACGTGTTGTAAGTACACGAACCCATAAGGCATTAGAAGAATGAACCAAGCGCCAACATTGTTTAGTAAGGAGAGCCATATTAAAAGTCTCTATGTTGCGAAAACCAAGACCACCATTGGCTTTAGAAATCCCAAACTATTCCAATATTTCCAATGTATCCCTTGAACCTGAGTAAGACTCCACAAAAAGCGGGTCAAAGCTTAATTAATCTAGGGTTTCATTTGTGTGTCTTAGGGTATGCATACCCAACCAATTTTAACTTATTATAACAAGTTAAAGCCGGCAAAAACCTAATTGATCTAGGGTTTCACTTGTGTGTCTTAGGGTATGCATATTCAACTAGTTTTAGCTTGAAATTATGTGGAATCCATTTGTCGGGCCAAACATCTGTTGAGTTACCATTCACAATTGTCCAAGGAAAACCTTAAACAAGAAGACCACAAGCCTCCAGTAAACACCAAATCCAAGATGGGGTAACACCTTTGCATGTAAGCCAACAAGAAGTGGATGGAAATAATGTGTTGTAAGTACACGGACCCATAAGGGCATCTCCAACAATGGGTTCAAAACCCATACCCAATTTTTGGCATCTCCAACAACAAAAACCCATACCCAAATATGGGTTTGGACTTCAGAGGCGACCCAATTCGGGGAGGAATTGGAGAACCTGTTCTATTACTGTTTGTGGACCCCAGCTGCTGCGCCAGCCACGTGATGCTGCTCAGCATCACCGACGAAGACGCGCGAGAGAGAAAGCGTTGTGACAGACGCGCGGATGGCGACAAAAGCATGTCGGTGGCATGCAGGCACGCGCGCCTACGCGGCTCGGCTAGAGAAAATGCTACGCGGGCCCGGCCCACATGCGGCTGCTCAACGGTAACAACTCCAACGATCCAGATTCGTTGGCTTTTTCCAATCAACGGTCCAGATCAAATCAAGGGAAAAAAAAACTCGTTGGGTATGAGTTTGGGTATATTATAAAATGATTAAAATTTGGGTATGGGTATGAGTTTTTAGTAATGGTTGGAGATGAAATATGGGTTTGAATAGTAATGGGTTTGGGTGAGTCAAAAAATGAGTTTGAGTATGGGTATGAGATGTATTGTTGGAGATGCCCTAAGGCATTAGAAGAATGAACAAAGCGCCAACATTGTTTAGTAAGGAGAGCCATATTAAAAGCCTCTATGTTGCGAAAACCAAGACCACCATTGGCTTTAGAAATCCCCAAACTATTCCAATCTTTCTAATGTATCCCTTGAACCTGAGTATTACTCCACAAAAAGCGGGCCAAAGCCTAATTAATCTAGGGTTTCAATTGTGTGCCTTAAGGTATGCATACCCAACTAGTTTCAACTTATTATAACAGGTTAAAGCGGGCCAAAGCCTAATTAATCTAGGGTTCCACTTGTGTGTCTTAGGGTATGCATATCCAACCAGTTTTAACTTGAAATTATGTGGAATCCTTTTGTCGTGCCAAACATCTATTGAGTTACCATTCGCAATTTTTCAAGGAAAACCTTGAACAAGAAGACCACGAGCCTCCACTAAACACCCTACTTCTTTGTGATTTTGTTTATGTAAATGGTAGACAGTTCTCATGAAAACAATATATGTTGCTTATGTTAGTTGTAAACTTTGTAACTTTTGCCATCTAAATGGTTCGAACACAAGTACCATTTTGATTTCCAGAAAGTCTACTTCTTTGTGATTTTGTTTATGTAAATTGTAGATGTTTCTAATGAAAACAATATATGTTGCTTATGTTAGTTATGTTACTTGTAGACTTTGCCACTTTTGCCATTTGAATTAGGGTTCGAACACAAGTACCATTTTGATTTCCAGAAAGTCTATTTTTTTGTGATTTTGTTTATGTAAATGGTATATGTTTCTAATAAAAACAGTAGATGTGTCTTATGTTAATGGTAGACTTTACAATTTTTGTCATCTAAATGGTTCGAACACAAGTACCATTTTGATTTCCAGAAAGTCTACTTTTTTATATTTACCTTATGTTAATGGTAGACATTTCTAATGAAAACAGTAGATATGTGTTATGTTAAATGTGTCTTATGACTTGCAACATTTTCTGTGATATTTTTCATGATAGGAGTAGCTATTTCTTATGATAATTGTAGACAGTCTCAAGAATCATTTTGATTTCCAGAAAGTCTACTTTTGTGTGATTTAGTTCATCTGAATTGTAGATTTTTCTAATGAAATATGTAGATATAGAGAGAATTAACGGAGAGTTAACGGCGTTAGTTTACTTTAACCTGCTATAATAAATCAAAACTGGTTAGGTATGCATACCCTAAGACACATAAGTGGAACTTATTATTTAGGCTCGTGTTTGAGTTTAGCCTAAATTCATAAACATTTTAATGATTCTTGAAAGATGCTAGATTCGGCAAATTCAATAAACACGTAATGATGCGAAGTTCAATAAACACATTTGATTAAAAAAAAGAAGAAGTTTGTATTACCCCATGATTTGAAACCCATAGATTGTTGCCTTACTTGCCTAATAGTGAATGGACTTGGGAAGTCTCAGCTTGTCAGCCTCCACCTACCACCATGAATGGTGTGAGGGTCAAGCTAAGCCACCATCTGTGGCCTCTATTTCTTGCTTCTAACATTTTCAACTACTGATGAATGGCTCATTATGATCAAGTTTGTCGATAACTGATCGTGGGAATGGGCACATATTATATTTACATTGTACTGTGTTTACATCTCTATGTATCGAAAGCTCTCTTACTCAGATTGATATATGGTCAGATTGGTTCCCCGATATCATACTCCATTGTGACTCTGTGGACAATATCTAATGGAAACGCAAGAAATGGTTTGTATTAAAGTATAGTGACGAGTCATACTCATAGCCATCAACTTCGATAAGACCTTCGATATTGAATCGGGTGTTATCAAGAATGAGTTTCTACTTTTGATGTCAGATCTACTTCTTTTTGTTCTAATAATAGACGCATATGGAGTCATATATTAGAATAGTTTGCCTTACATTTTCTTGATTTCAAGTAAATAAACGTGTATTGATCCGACTTAATGATACTAATTCAGTAATTCTCGACTTTTTGAGTCATTTTCTTGATCTTCTAGTTCTTTACTTCTCTTCTCTAACGTTCCTAATGTTCCTTAATTAAGGAATGCATTTTTCTTGTATGGTCTTCCTAGCTATTATTCTATATACGTAAACATGTCTTTACATGTGAAAGATTTTCATTGGATTTGGGCATTTAGTACATAATGATGGATCTGGAGGGCCTAATTCAAGGAGAAAATAAGAGAAAAGTGGGTGGGAAGAGGAATTATTTAGGTTTGTTTGGTAGGAGAAGTGAGAAATCATAAAACCACGTACAAAAGCTGTTCGGTTGGGAAAGCTGTTATATACCACAAAATAATTACTTGATCAATGTGTATCAAAAGCTTGCTGTCCAAGATTTCTAGAATCCTCTATTCGGAAACTTTGTTTTCTCAGTAAATGAAACAGATATTTTTACAACCTCGACAAAGCTCAGCACACAGTATTCAATTCGATCCTTCCTAGTAGCCTCTGGTGCAGGCAGGCTTCCACAATCCCTTTAAATACCTCCCCCCATACAACCCTAAACAAAAACATACAGAGAGAGAGAGAGAGAGAGAGAGAGAGAGAGAGAGAGAGGCAAAGGCTTTAGATCAAGGCAGGAGATCGAAAAAAATGAGCGGAGGCGGCATGGAATCGGTGTCGAGTAGGCATCAACAGAATGGTCATCACAGCAGCGAGCGATGTGGGTATTTTCAGATGCCTCTGCACTATCCAAGGTACACCAAATCGGACTACGAGACCATGCCGGAGTGGAGGCTCGACTATTTGCTTAAAGAGTATGGACTGCCGATCATCGGAGACGTTGAGCAGAAGAGGAAGTTTGCTATGGGAGCCTTCTTGTGGTCTTACTAGACTTATATCTTAATTGTTTCGTTCTTCTTAGATATGTGATGCTAATTGTATCTGCTAGATTATATGTTGTATTCATGGTTCTGCGTGCTTGGTAATGTGATCTATGTATGTTTGTTGGAGATGAATGAATGTATAAAACTGTTCTGATTTTGTAACATCATGTTCTTCATTTCCTGTGGCAAAGATTAAAGAACTATGTTTTGGTAAAGCAAAACCAACAAAGAGATCGCATTGGGAAGAAAAAGGATTAATCCAAGAGTTACAAGATTGAATTAGTTTTGACGAGCACAAATTATATGATGCCACTATTCCATGTCTATTAAACTAGTGGCTTCGATTAACTCGAATTTTGTTAAATAATTGGTTTGCTTTCTGAATTATGTTGACATAACCAATGTACTAGTTACTACGCGTCAATATATGTTTATGTTTATGATTCATGTAATTTTCAAGTGCCAAGCAGCAGCAGCACCTGATGACTCGCAATCGAAGACAAAATCGGTGAGATCAGTCTTTAATTTCTTTATTTTTTATATTCTGTTTCTGCGTTGAAAGGTGGTTTGGGATGAACCCGTATGAAATCCACATCAAAAGGTTAACCAGCACACCTCCAAGTGGTCAGGTGGTAGAATGAATACTACTCCAAAATGAAGAACAAAGTGTTAGAGGGTGTGGAATAGCAACAACGTACATTATTTATTGGGTTACAGGTAACAAAGGATTCAAAATAGTGTGATAACTTGTCAATTTGCCGACAAAGAATCTACTACTAGTCTCTTACTTTTACTCACAGTTTTTCTACTTGTTTTTCTTACTGTAACTCTGTAATTTCTCAATTTCGACTTCATTAAATCCCCTTTTCTACTAGTTTTTCTTACTTTTACTAGCTCGGTGGAAAAAATGTTAAGGAAAGAAAATAGTATCTCATATTTTCTAAAGACCGTGAACGTATTGATAACAAATTGTCATATACATCAAAGTTTACAATACGAAATAGTCATAGTGGACTATCATTGATCCAAATGTGAAAGTCGGGGACTCAAACAGTACCACTCGTCCTTAGTGGTTTTTCTTTTCTTTTGAGAAGAAAACTAATCGTCCTTGGTAAATTACAAACAACACTTGGGCAAATATTGATATTTTGTAGCAAGTAAAACAAAACGCTTAACAATTAAGTTAGTAATGACACACTTGCTCTTTGTTGAGCCACAAAATGAGCAGTCACATACATGTTGCTCATTTTAGGATCATATCCATATGTAACGCATCAAATTGTTGAAGTTTCCTTACCCAAGACCCCCTTTCCTTCTTCAAAAGAAGAACTAGGAGTCATCTTGCAAGCTATGAGAGATTTCCAGAATCTCTACACGTCTAGGAATGGCAGTGCGTTCTGCATCTGAATCCGGTTTCCCTAATGTGCGCATTGAATCGGGCAAACTCTTCACCAGAAGCCAACAAAACATTTTGGACAGTAAGTTTGGGACTTTGAGACGAGCAAATGAGGAGAAACCCTCACATAATGACACGGCCTGCTCATAAACGTACACGATATGCAGGACTTGGAAGAAGCCTGCCATGCATGCACGATATCATATTCCTACCCATCCAAATCTTCGAAGCAAGTTCCATTAGATATTTAGATAAGCTCCACTCCTCCATATGATAAACATTCAAAGGCAAAGTTCTAGTCCACCAAAGACAAAACAACTAGAGAGTAAATTTGATATTTAGACAAAATCATTTGGCTTGTTTTGGTGAAATAAAGGGTTTGGAGGTCTCCAGAAGGTTAAAATTTGTTTTTTAGAAGGTGGTTTATTTGATCCTTTGTCTTGTAAATAAAAATTTACCGTTTACCTTTCATTCTTCCTATTGGTAATTAGTAATTAAGTTTATTTTTCACAATAGTAACAATGTACTATATATTTTACAACCTGGACAAAGCTAAGCATACACAATTCCTTCCTCTAGTACTACCTTGCCTTCACAATCTCTATAAGTATAGCTCATCTCTACCAACCAAAATTTGTTACTTGTACGAGTTAACCCTAATAAGCAGCAGCAGACCTAGAGAGAACCAAAGCTTGCGTAGTTTAGAGATCAGAGCCAAAGATATGAGTGGAACGGGATCGATGCCGTCTAGGGCACACGAACCAAACGGACAGCATAAGCTGAGAGAGCGATGTGAATATTTTCAGATGCCACTGCACTATCCACGGTACAAGAGATCCGACTACGAGACCATGCCGGAGTGGAAGCTTGACTGTTTGCTTAAATCGTATGGGCTACCGATCAATGGAGATGTTGAAGAGAGGAGGAAGTCTGCCATAGGAAACTTTCTGTGGCATAACTAGGCTTGTTTATCGCGTCTACCTCTCTGATTCTAGTATTCTAGTATTCAGACGAGGTCAGCCGTGGGAAACTTCAGGATCTTTTGGCCTAACAAGGCCTTTGTTTAAATCGTGTTCTTTGAAACCATCCTGTTTATTATGCTAGTTTAGTCGTTTTTACCTAGCATGCGTGGTCTAGTTACGATGTGAAGAAGTTTTTACGATGCTTTTTTATGTCGTTATGTTTGGTGTTGGTGATGTATGAAAATAATTTATTCTTCCTCCTAGCTTCCATTTGGTTCTGTGTAAGCCGAACTGATAAGAAACACTGAAAGTTCGAGAAAAGAAAGAATCTCCTCTCCGGTTACAAAATATAACAAGCACCCGCCGGAGGGGGAAATTGGCATGGTGAGGTATGTATAGGTTTGAGCACACACAAAAAGAGGTCTATATATTAAGTCAGATGAAGAGAGAAGTGAATCGACTAACTAACTACTCGAAATGATCTAAAGTGGAGAAAGTGTCCCTCACTTGGTTCGCATATGCTATTTTGAAAGGAATGGAACCCTAGCCTATACATTCACACCGTCACGGTGTCACCAACTGACAAAGATATGTGATCACTCAACATTATTGAATATGAAGTATTGAGAACAAAAAAATCTCTGCAATTATTTAAGTTGTATATGTAACCGGAACTTCGAGGAGAAGAAAAACTTAAACACAATGTGGTATGTCTGGAAAGAAGAGAATCACTCTTTTCTTCTCTTCTTTCCCTTTCCCGATCGACTTACCCTGTTCCAATTTTCCTTTTTTTTTTCTTTTTTTTTTTACAATTTCCTGTTCCTTTGTTCTTGCTTGAAGCTTTGTGTTTATAATGGTTGATTATTGGTAAAACTGCATAATTTAATACTGTTGACAACCTGTAGAAAGCTCAGCAGAGTCCTTCCTAATTAAGTTAGACTCTCTAAAAAATTTAATAACAATAATAAATTAGAATCATATATTTTCCTTTCTTTTGCTTGCAATTACGATTCCTAATTGAATTGGGGTTTGATTTCTGATTCCTATTTCATTAAAACTTGTACAACCTGGACAAAGCTCAGCACTTCCTTTCCTAACACAACCCCATGACATTACGTATTTACGTACAGACCCTATATAAGGGACCTCCCTCGAACCAGATTCAATACTCAGAGTAAAACCGAGAGAGAGAGAGAGAGAGAGAGAGAGAGAGAGAGAGAGAGAGAGAACCAAAGCCTTTAGATCATCAACGATCAAAGATATGTGTGGAGGAAGCTTGGAATCGATAACCATGGTGTCCATGACACATGAAGAAGTGAATGGACAACAGAAGAGGGAGCGACACCAGAATTTCCAGATGCCTCTACACTATCCAAGGTACAAGAAATCGGACTATGAGACCATGCCGGAGTGGAAGCTAGATTGTTTTCTTAAATCGTATGGGCTACCAATCACCGGTGATGTTGAAGAGAAGAGGAAGTCTGCCATGGGACACTTCTTATGGTCTTAACTAGGCCTCGTGAATTGTTCTGCTAGATAGTATGAGAAGTTTGGTAGCAATTACCTCTAGCTTATGGTAATATACAGTTAATCAATGTACGTGTAATGGTTCTTAGATTTACTATTGTTATGAAATCGTTTTTTACATCTCGGCCTGACAGCTTCAATTTTGATAATGGTAGATTTTAAGTACTCGATCTGCTTTGTAGATTTTCTTTTTCCATGCACAGCTATTCCTTCAATGATACCTTTTCTTTTGACATGCATATATGCAAACATTTTCAATAATCGATCAATATCAAGTAAAAAGAAAACCAATTAAAGTGTGAAAAATATTGAAGCTCAATACCTTTACTGAAAGTAAAAGTAACTAATTAAAAGTGCAAAACGTTCTGCAGGTTCTAGCTACAGCTCCCACTATTACTAATCCAAATTGGAAATTGTTCATGTATTATATATATACAACCTGGACAAAGTTGATAGAGGATTCCTTTTTCAACTAGGGTTTCACAGTTTCACAATACCTCAAACAACATTTGTTCCACAACGTTTAGTCTACAGTAAAGAGAATTACATAACCCTAAATAAACAGATCAATGGAACGTTTAACCCCGTCAAAGATATCAAAATGTTGGCTGCGAACTTTGAGAGCATTTCATTCACTCACATTCTCATAGAGGCCAACTTTGTGGCTGATAGACTTGCAAACATTTGTCACGATACTTCAAATTGTGTAATTTAGGAAGACAGAGTTCTTGCATTTGCTTCAGGAACCCAGCTCTTTGATATTGTAAACCTGAGATGCCCTCGTGGCTCCTCTTATTAATCTAGTTATTTCCTTCATTAATAAATGGAACGGTTAACCCATCTTACGAAATTCATTTCGGAGAAACAATTGGAAGAAGCCAAGAAAAGAAGGGGTGAACGAGTAGATGATGCATGACACTGCCCACAGGGATAGGACCCTTTACAAGGTTATGAAAGAAAACAAGGACAGGAAGGATGCAGAGCTCAACGAACGTTTCAAGCACAGAACACCAAAAGCTTTGAATGATGATGAGACTGATTTTCTTGATGCTTTTCTACTTCATTTTAGTCGTGTTAAACAACTATCACGCACCAGCAGTCCAGCGCCATCATAAGGGCATCTCCAACAATCTTTTCTATACTCATACATATACCTATATTTTAACCCAAATCCATTACTATTCAAACTCATATTCCATCTTCAACAAATGATTAAAATTTGGGTATGAGTATGAGTTTTGATCATCAACAAATAAATATCATTTCATATATAGTGTTTAGGGTTAAATGATTTATATAACAACAAATAAATTATATAAATCATACATTATAATTTAATATAATATGTTGTCCTAGTTAAAATTAAATAATTTTTTTTATTTTTAAAAATTAATAATGTCTATCTTCTCAATAATTACATATTCGATAAGATTTCGGATCTTGAATTTTGGGTATACTTTAGCTCCTCGTGTCGTTGCGTGAGAGACTAGTGAGATTACGTTTTAGATCTTTATCTGCCACGTGCCATATCTTATCTTGATCAATCATTTTTTGTCCGTCCATAAATACAAGGCTCTTCACTCTATCATACCTCACTAATTCACAAACACTTCTCTCTCATATTAGAATTCAAGTTCTAAGTTCTTGTTGATTGCTGCAATGAATAGGTTGTGGAAACTACTAATGAAAGAGGAGGAAGATTCCATCACAAGGAATCGTCAAAGAGCCATGGTGATACAGGCAGCTTCCTCACACATTCAGAGGATCCAAGAGGAAGAATATGAATGGGGTGGTTTCCAAGAAGGTCGGCGATACACCCCTAGAGAGCATGAAGCTATGGATCAATGACTGAAACCTCTTTACTTCACTTCGCCGTGTCGGTTCGAAGGCAATGTGTTTTGTAGAAGGTATCGAATGCGACCTCATGTGTTTGACTAGATGATGCACGATGTCGCTAACCATGACTCTTACTTTGTCCAAAAGCCTGACGCCTCCGGTTGGCTTGGCTTGTCAACTGAACAAAAGTTGACTTGTGCCATGAGGATGCTTACTTATGGGCTTCCCACCGACCTGTGTGATGAGTTCCTGGACATAGCAGAATCTATAGCTTTGGAAATTCTAAGTCACTTTACTAGAGCAATCTGGAAAGTATACCACAAACATTACCTTCATTGACTATCAAAGGCAGATTTGCGGCGGTTGCTCAATGTTGCTGACAAAAAAAGTCTCGACTGTATACACTGACAGTGGAAAAACTTTGCAATCTCATGACAAGGGCATTTCATCGGTTACAAAGGAAAACCGACAATCATCCTGGAGGCGGTTGAATCATATGATACTTGGATATGACATGCCTATTTTGGACTTCCAGGCTCCCTCAATGATATCAATGGCATTGGACAGTCTCCGCTATAAGATGAAGTATGTAAAAGTGAGTCGCCTCGAGCCAAATACCATGTTGGAGATTGCCAATATGGTCAATGTTACTACCTAGTTGATGAGATCTACCTGAAATAGGGGAACTTTTGTGAAAGCAATTAGAAACCCGATCACGCCACAACAAGCTCATTTTACAAAGATGCAGGAGTCATTCTGAAAAGATGTGGAGAGAGCATTTGGAATACTGCAAGCTCGTTTTGCAACTGTGAGAGGACCAACTCATGGATGGGACATGGAAGATATCCAGTACATCATGATGACTTGCATTATTTTGCATAATATGATTGTTGAAGATGAGTGCGATGAAACTGAAGATAATTATGAAATTGATCCCGATGAGGTCCTAGCAAGACCAAGGAGAGCATAAATATATGACCACTACGAAGTAAATCATTTGGTTGAGCTTGATCCTCCTGCACTTGAGGAATTCATGTGCCGATACCAGCAGGTTAAATGTCCAATTGTGCATAGAAGAGGATTTGGTTAATCACCTATGAAATGTGAAGCAACAGGCAAAACAGAACCACATGTGAAGCAACAGGAAGAGAAGATGAGCGCATATGAAGCAACAGGCATAGAAGATGAGCGCATGTGAAGCAACAATATGTTTTATGCTTTCAATAATTGACATTGTGCCATGGTGTGTGTTTAGTATTATTGTAATATTTGCAATTTGCTTCTTTTATTTATTTGTTGTTTGTGTGTTTAGTATTATTGTAATGTTTGCAATTTGATAAATAAAATTGAGATTAACAAAAGTAATAAATTACTCATTAATTATAATTGAAAGTCAAAGTACATTCATTTCATAAATTAAAGTACCAAAATGAAATTAAAATAGAGGCAACAAAGTATTAATACATTGGGTCATCTTCACCGTCAGATGAAGCAAGTGGTTGGTGTAACTAGGCATTGTAATCTTGTTCCTCCCTCTCAATAACCATATCTTGCTTCCTTTCCCAATAAGGCCTAATTAGGGGGGAATTTTGATGGATCCACCGCTATTGTGGCTGCATCATCTGCACGTTCTCGTGCAAGTCTAGTCTCCTCCCTAAAGTTGTAGTCTGTGTTCGAGATCGCGATCTCCTTGGTCTGCAATTCTTTTCATTTGAGCTAAGAGTTGAGATATGTTATCTTGTTTGCATCTTTTCTTAGCAGCCTTTTGAGCTTTTTGGCCTAGAGGGCGTGCATGCACATTTGAAGGGCTTGAGGTTCCCTCAATGGGTGTATCTTCTCTGGACAAGTCAATAGGTGACGGACCACTAGAGATTTCATCATCCAAGAACGAAGGTTTTCTAAACTTTTTTGTATCCTTCAATATTGACTAACAATGCGCAAATTTAAACTCATCCCCTAAAGACAATGTACGATATACCGATCTAGCTTGCACTTCCTATATATTCATACAAGAAATAATATATAAGTGGTCATATATATATATAAACATGTACTAGTGATTATAAACAAGAAGATATTAATTGTCATAAACATAAACTAATATTAACAAATTTCTTATATTGGGTTATCAAAAAATATATATATTATTGGTCATAAACAAATAAATATTACCAAGTCGGTGGCATTTTCACCACTTGCATGAGCGGCCTCCGCTTTGGTAATAGTTTCACGCCACCTTGTGCAACCCGGTCTAATCTTTCTCCAACGAGCTTCACACCCTCCTCCCGATTTAATAACGGAACCGGGTGGCTTGCAAGCTTCATACACTTCCCATATAAGATCCCATAATTTTTTTCTTCTCTTGACCGGTAGCTTTGTCACCATCTTCACCAACCGCAACCACCGCCATGCACAACGACACATATTCAGGGTTTTTCCAAGCTTCTCTTCTAGGTTTGGGGTTGGACATCTTTGAAAAAAAAAAGTTTGAAAACTAGCTAGATGAAGAACAATTATGAAAATTAAAGAGTGTAGAAGGAGGAGAGAAGTTTTGGAGTGAAAAATTATGAAGAAGGTGGATGGTATTTATAGAAATTGATACAAATTACTATTCCAACGGGCAAAATAATTTTCTATATTTTCTTTTTTTTCTTTTTTTTCAAGTTTTTTGTTCATTTGAAAACAATTTTTTGGCCTCATTTTTTCTTTTTCCGTGGCATTTTATCTGGACCTTTAATGTTGAATGGAATCAATTATAGGCCGCACATTTTTTGACCGTTAGAGGACGCCAGCCGAGCTCACGTGGGATCACCCACACCAGTCCAGCTCCCTTCAACGAGTGGTTCGCACGTCGTCCTTCTCTCGCCCGTTATCTTGTCGTCTAGAGCGCGTCTGCTTCGTCACGAACGACTAGCGCATCACTCCTACTTCTATTGACTGCTTCACGTGCAGCTGCTGGCTCGTGGGTCCCACGCATGTGGCAAATGAGTTTCCTCCTTCACAATCGACCCATTTTGGGTCGTGGGTCTGGTAGGAACTCATTTATGGGTATATGTTTTGATTGTTGAAAATGAGTTTTTATGGGTTTTGAGTATGGGTATGAGTATAACAACCCTTGTTGGAGATGCCCTAAAAAGTTGTTTAGCCTTTTAGATGGGGTGATGCCTTAATCGCACTTATAGGTTATAACTTTTTTATTTTTTTTGAAATCTAGGTTATAACTTTTAATTAAGAGCAAATTTTCCTTCGATCATTTACACATACATTGATCAATATATAGTTTTTTTTAACAAGTAAACAACTCAAATATCGTAACTAGTCTAACGTGAGTCTAACTCACAACATCACACTTACGAATGGTACACTAGATCAAATAGTGCTAGGCTTAACTATTAGGTTTTGAAGTGTCAGAGTGAATTTGAGTCTTTAAAAATTAATAAGAATAGCAACAATAAATAGAAACATATATATATGTTGTAGAGTATGTGAATATGAGAATAAATGTATACTCATTCATTGATAGATTGGCTTTTATATAGGCATTACATAGAGAATCCATGTAAATCTGGGATAGATATCTAAGAGATATTCTAGTCTAATAAGGAAAAGATTCGGTCAAGACACATCATCAAGGATATGAATGTAAATTTCTTCAACAATCCTCATTATGTCGCGTACTAGAATCACATGGTACATGAACGTTACCTCGGTATAAACCTTGTCAAGTAAAACAAAAAACTTATTGGGTAAAAACAAAAGACTTGGTCGAAGGGAAAAAGAGCACAACACGCCAACTACAACTTGAAATATAAAACATGTGTCGTAGACTCCCCCTGATGTCTACATAATCAACTCCCCATGATAATCAATCAATCATGGAGTTCAGATAAGCGATGCATACCAATACTTCGCACATGCTTCTCAAGAGTAGATTTGGGTAGATACTTGGTAAACAAATCTGCTACATTATCCTCAGAACTCATTTGGTTCACCTGGATATTCAAAAGTTATTGCTGTTACTGATTGTAGAAGAACTTAGGCGAGATATGCTTAGTATTATCACCCTTGATGAATCCTAACTTCATTTGTTCAATGCATGCCGCATTGTCTTCATAGATACAAGTTGGTGCTTCAGTGGTAGATAACAACCCACTAGACTCTTGAATATGAGCTACCACATAGCGAAGCCAAACACATTCTTTGACTGCTTCATGACGCGAGCCTCCGGGGCGCATATACACGAGATACACGAGCAACAGGGGCCCGACGCAATTAAACCCTCTTTTGTGTAGATGTAGCATAAAGTAAATGGGGTATCGTTCAGTCCGGAGACTCGTGGAGGGGTCTCTGCATCTAGAGTCGCTTAAAAGAGATGTTAGTAAACAAAACAGAAATAAATATTAACAAATATACACTTGGCACAAATCATTTAACGGGGGTTTTGATTTGGGGTTTCTAACATCCTAAAACAATAAATAAACACACGCACACACACTATATACACGTGACCGACTTCAACCAATCCATCCAAATAAATCATTCCAGAATAATGAACATGCAATTAATTACTTCAAATGCGTAACGGAAATATTATCATACTTTGCGAAACTAAGTCCTAAGATACACCCGTCGAGGACATGCACTTAATCGGTTTTCCTTAATAGTTACTAGGTCAGAACGTCTAGGCCTAGAGCATCTCATAAATTAAACACATAATGCCACGAGCAACTTACATGCAAAATCTACAAGTCATTAAGATGAAAACGGACTTAAACAAATTACTAAGTTTACAAACGTTGCCTAACTTTTCACATGCAAAGCACTTATCTCGACCACTACGACATGGCCTTCACCACAACGGAATACTTCTAAACACGAAATAAACCTCTAGCACTACCAACCTGCAGAGTTAGTAATCACTTACGCACTAGATAAAGCTTTTAACACAAACCATAATATTAGAACCGAAAACACAAGATCATAAATAATTAAACTACATATTCAAATATTCTGGAAATTCAAACCCTCATGACTCAAACATCATTCGAATTTATAAAGAAAACATAGGAGTTCATGCACGAATTCGAAACCAAAGAAAACAAAACAAAAACAACAAAGAACCATTACAATTGGAATCGGCAAAGAGAGGCCAACTAGTTGTCGATTGCAAGGCTTTGGACTCGGCTGCTACTCTCCTCCTTGGCTCGGCCTTGGGGCAGAGGTCTTGACTCCTTAGGGCTCCTAAAGTGGTGCGACGGCAAGAGAGAGAGAGAGAAAACTTTTCAGAATTTTTCTGGATTGTGAAGTGGTCAATTCCTCTCTTCTAGTCCCTCCTATTTATATTGAATTGATGAAACCCTAGCATTGCCGCAACCCTTGGATCTCCCTTGATCTTGTGGCTGAAAACAAGTCCTAATTACACAAGAGATCTCCACAAAATCGGTGGGAATCTCTTCTAGGTGTAATAGGATTCTCCTTCCTTAATTTTCTGATTTTATCTTCTTGATTCTTCCACAATCTTCCATTAATTTCTGAGTTTGACTTGGACTTAATTTCCCTTGAATTATGGACTCCAAAATCGGCCAAGAAGTCCATGGATTGGGCTTTTCTTTGTGCGGCAACAAGCTCTCCTAGTTGGATTAGGATTTGACTTTTTCTTCTTCGATTCCTTGTAGAAACAGGATTTCCTATTTGAAAGAGGTTTCCATGTCGACACAGGATCTCCATGATGAAATGGGAATCCTAGTTGAAGTAGGATTCCTCGAGCAAATAGAATTCTTCGTAATTTCTGCGACTTAAGCTCCTTTTCTTTGTTTGTGCGCAAATGACTCCTATAAGATAAAACATGTTAAAAATGGCATTATTAAGGAAATAACATAGCTAAATAGGGTAGGAAAATATACTAAGAACATGGCATTTTATGCCTCTATCAACTCCCCCACACTTAGCTTTTGCTAGTCCCTTAGCAAAACCAAGCTAACAAGACTCGAAACAAAAACTCTAATGCCCCTATAATGTCTAGTAAATCTCGGAACTCATAACATTGAAACTCTTCCTCAATCAAGATTCACTCTATGAACTTTCGAGAGTTAATTGCCACGGTTAATTACATAAACATGTAGGACTTGGAAGAACAGTGGTGATGGTTAAGCTCAACATATTTCAGATAAATAATGATTCATAGCTCACAAGGATATGCACTCATTCTTTTTTCTCACTCAGATTTTGTGGCTTACTCATCTATGCAAGATAAATAGTATCTTGAGAAATTATGAATAGCTCACATAGAAAAGATAATAATGAACCTCAAGAAAGAATATGATAACATGCACAAATGAACCAAAAACCATAAGCTCAACTCTTGTGAAAGACTCCACAGATCATAGGCTGCACATCTCAAGGATCAAGAAAGAATTCAAAAGGTGTAAATGTGGCTAGGCTAAAGGTATGAATTTATCGGAACTGAGATCATAAGGATCCTAAGGACCTAGCAGAGTATTCCAACAACCTTATGTCCCCGAAATGAGTTCATGAGACTCCAAAAACGTCACAACACTCCCCTTATAACATGAAAACGGACAAAGGCCAAATATTTCTGTTTCTAGGCCTTCAATTTACTCACACAACTCCAATTCCACAAAAGAACTTGTCCATGAATATTTCTTTCTTTTCCTGCCGATGACATGTATTATATTATTTTTTTTTTCTTTTCGGCACAACTCTTTTTTTTTTCTTTTTTTTTTTATATTGGACACTTCTAACTCCCCCACACTTGCTCTTCAACCACACCTTCGTATAAACATTACAAAATAAGCTCTACTAGATCCGAAGGATAAAGGTAGAGATTTCTATTACTAAGCTCAGGGTAGTGTTTACAAGGGTGATGAAAGAAAGGCAAAACGTAGGCTCAAAGGGGCTAAACTAAGGGGTGTGCCGCGCACACAAAATAGGACACAGGTTAATTTGGCATTGGTGATCATCCTAAAAATTCCTTCTTTTCATTTCCAAGATCAGAACATGTAATGACTATAAGTTTTGCAATTCACAAGAATGAGTTCTAGCACTCTAGAGTTCATTAAAGAGCTATGACATGCAATCAATCAAATGAAAGAACAATGAGGTTCCAAATAATAATAACCAAGAAAAGATAGATTTTTCCTATAAACACTCGAAAGAAATGGCACATATATCGGCTCTCACATAGGTTTATATGAATCAAAACTTAGCTGAATATGTTCAAATTCTGTACCAAAGTTGCGAACCATATCCACTACATACCATATATTTTCAACTCATTGCAATTAACCAAAGAAAAATCAACCTAAGATCATCTCGATTTTGTTATCATTTCAAAATCATCAATTCAGAGATTATAGTCTATCATCGACATTAAGGGCTCCTAAGACTCAAAAACATAAAGAAAAGGCAAGAAAATTTTTTTAAATGACTCGAAAAATTTAAAATTTAAACACTAAAACTAAAAACGAAAAATAAACAAATTTAAAGACTCAACTATCATGTAAATCCCTCCCCCACACTTAAATCCTACATTGTCCTCAATGTATAACAAGATATAGCATGCAACATAGAATCAAAGCATAGAGAATGAAATTCACAAAAACACTAAACATCGGTGTAAATTAAGTAAGAAATTCTCCCCCTTGTAGACCTCCCAAACTTTGCTCATCGCGGAACTTGCTGGATGTAGGCACCGGCCCCCAAGGTTCTAAGGCCTTGGTCTTCTCATCAAAGATCATACCAACATGCTTGAAGATAAAACAAAGTACTGGACTGTTCACAAAGAATGTCCTGATCAGTTCGGCTCTGTTCCAGAAGTTTCTGCTCTGACCTCGCTCCATTAAAACTCGAATTCCCGGCTCATCCGAACTCCAAATCCAGTTCTGTAAAAAGATTCAGAAACTAGACTCGTAGATCTTTCCATCCATATATAATACATGGCGTAATTCCAAAGGAGCTGAGATCCGTGAACGTTCCAAGTCACTGGACTAAGCCTTTGGCTACCAAACCGAAATGAAAGGGTTGCCTCCCTTTAGAGCGCTTCTTTTTACGTCCATTGGCTAGACGGTTTATTATGTCTCCCCTAATCCTCATTAGCGAATGCGGTCTCCATGTCTAGGTTGTCCTCCCAACCTTCGGCAATCTCAGCATCATCATAAGGGTAGTATGGTGAGGCAGGTGGAGAGTAGGAGCGGCGAGAGTTTCCCTCGTCATCATCCGTAACATTACTATGGTTGTCACCGGACTCTTGGTCACTCTCCTCTATGTACTCATTCGGATCTTCCTCATCCTCATTGTCACCATACATGTCTTCATCAGCTCCGACATTGGGCATTCCTTCATCACCGCCATCATCATGGCCATCGTCATCATCTTCATTGTCGTCCTCAATGGGGTCCTCTTCATCATCCTCATCCTCTTCTTCTTCTTCCTCCACGGCATTGCCACCATCTCCGACCGCAAACCTTGGGAAGTGAAGGACGCTATCCAACTCATCATAGAGGAAGTGGACATCATCCTTTATCTCCTTAATTACCTTGGCTTGATCATCTTGCTTTGCAAGCATCTCCTCCATACAGTCAAGTAGCTTTTGCATTGTTTCGGCCTTCTTCTTCTTTTGTATGGTCTTGGTGGCAGCCAAGCATTGATTGGACGGTTTGGGCAGCATGGAAGGTTGAGGGAAAGTTGATGGATGTGGCATAGGGGTTTGAGAAGTCAGCTCAGCAATTGAAGCTCCACTATTCGGTCCGCAACACACACACTTGGCGAGCTCGGCCGTAAGAGAGTCTACCCTAAATAGGGTGTCCTTGACTTTGGCCGAGACTTGATCTTTAGATGGTTGGTGGTGCAGTTCCTCGTAGTATTGGCGTGGTGCTACCTCCCTTCGCTCTTGGTTAAGCAAATGTTGAACATATTTGCGCGCGGGAGTGTTAGCGGGCCGCCGGTCATTTGAAAAATCGGCTACTAACTTCTTCTTGATCGCATCCCAATTCATGCTTCCGGTGCTATATGCATCGGTGAACTTCATTCCATTTGGTGCATCCGCAATTGACGGTATAAGCCGGAACTCAGCAACGAAACTCCTCTTCAACTCGTCCCACGTTGTGGTGCTATGGTCAAGGTCCTCAAACCATTGGAGTGCTCGCCCTCGCAAGCTCATGTGCAGCAAGATGATGCACACGGCATCCCTGTTTCCATTAGTTCCTCTTACTCCAACGCCTTCGATTGTTGAGGTGGTCTCGATCACAAAAATGTGCGTCCCCGGTTGCTGCGTTGTGTCTCCATTGAACTCCGGTATCTTGTCAAGTATTTCTCCGTCAAAGTAGACAAGCATCTCGAATGCATTAGCTATGGTAATTGGGGTAGACATCTGAAAACTTAAATGCAAGTTAGTAACGGTTAAGAGTTAAGAAACACAAGAATTAAAATGAAAACCAAAGACTCTACACGTCTGCAAAATCTTAAGCATAAATTCATTTTAACGATAAGTATCGACATGTTAGTTTAAAGACACGGTTAGGGATCGAAATTTTATAGATTCTCAAATCCGAATTCTTGCAATGCAACAAAGTGGCGTGCGGCCTAAGTATAGAGATTGAGACATGCGCAACTCCGTGGTTTCAAGAGTTTTACTCGGCCAGGTAGACGTAGTAGGCTGGTAGGACTCGTAATTTGACTGTAGGGACAAAACCCTTGCAGTCATGAGATCCAATTTATGTTCCCAGGTACTTTAACTCAACCTAGACACCGAATAATTCCCCTTACTCAGCTGAGAGTCATTCATGTGTTCAATCAATCGACAAATGTTAATAAGGATCTAAGAGAACCCTATTAACACTTGCGACTTTACCTATCCACAATGTGCATTCCAATAACCCAAATCTGAAAATAAATAAAACAAACGAGTTAGTTAGATAAACAACAAGAAAATTAAATTGACCCAAATGCGAGAACTTATCACAAGTCCCCGGCAACGGCGCCAAAATTGACGGGAGCCTCCGGGGCGCATATACACGAGATACACGAGCAACAGGGGCCCGACGCAATTAAACCCTCTTTTGTGTAGATGTAGCATAAAGTAAATGGGGTATCGTTCAGTCCGGAGACTCGTGGAGGGGTCTCTGCATCTAGAGTCGCTTAAAAGAGATGTTAGTAAACAAAACAGAAATAAATATTAACAAATATACACTTGGCACAAATCATTTAACGGGGGTTTTGATTTGGGGTTTCTAACATCCTAAAACAATAAATAAACACACGCACACACACTATATACACGTGACCGACTTCAACCAATCCATCCAAATAAATCATTCCAGAATAATGAACATGCAATTAATTACTTCAAATGCGTAACGGAAATATTATCATACTTTGCGAAACTAAGTCCTAAGATACACCCGTCGAGGACATGCACTTAATCGGTTTTCCTTAATAGTTACTAGGTCAGAACGTCTAGGCCTAGAGCATCTCATAAATTAAACACATAATGCCACGAGCAACTTACATGCAAAATCTACAAGTCATTAAGATGAAAACGGACTTAAACAAATTACTAAGTTTACAAACGTTGCCTAACTTTTCACATGCAAAGCACTTATCTCGACCACTACGACATGGCCTTCACCACAACGGAATACTTCTAAACACGAAATAAACCTCTAGCACTACCAACCTGCAGAGTTAGTAATCACTTACGCACTAGATAAAGCTTTTAACACAAACCATAATATTAGAACCGAAAACACAAGATCATAAATAATTAAACTACATATTCAAATATTCTGGAAATTCAAACCCTCATGACTCAAACATCATTCGAATTTATAAAGAAAACATAGGAGTTCATGCACGAATTCGAAACCAAAGAAAACAAAACAAAAACAACAAAGAACCATTACAATTGGAATCGGCAAAGAGAGGCCAACTAGTTGTCGATTGCAAGGCTTTGGACTCGGCTGCTACTCTCCTCCTTGGCTCGGCCTTGGGGCAGAGGTCTTGACTCCTTAGGGCTCCTAAAGTGGTGCGACGGCAAGAGAGAGAGAGAGAAAACTTTTCAGAATTTTTCTGGATTGTGAAGTGGTCAATTCCTCTCTTCTAGTCCCTCCTATTTATATTGAATTGATGAAACCCTAGCATTGCCGCAACCCTTGGATCTCCCTTGATCTTGTGGCTGAAAACAAGTCCTAATTACACAAGAGATCTCCACAAAATCGGTGGGAATCTCTTCTAGGTGTAATAGGATTCTCCTTCCTTAATTTTCTGATTTTATCTTCTTGATTCTTCCACAATCTTCCATTAATTTCTGAGTTTGACTTGGACTTAATTTCCCTTGAATTATGGACTCCAAAATCGGCCAAGAAGTCCATGGATTGGGCTTTTCTTTGTGCGGCAACAAGCTCTCCTAGTTGGATTAGGATTTGACTTTTTCTTCTTCGATTCCTTGTAGAAACAGGATTTCCTATTTGAAAGAGGTTTCCATGTCGACACAGGATCTCCATGATGAAATGGGAATCCTAGTTGAAGTAGGATTCCTCGAGCAAATAGAATTCTTCGTAATTTCTGCGACTTAAGCTCCTTTTCTTTGTTTGTGCGCAAATGACTCCTATAAGATAAAACATGTTAAAAATGGCATTATTAAGGAAATAACATAGCTAAATAGGGTAGGAAAATATACTAAGAACATGGCATTTTATGCCTCTATCACTTCATGTAGTGCAATAATCTCTAAATGATTCGAGGAAGTTGCAACAAGGGTTTGCTTGGTAGATCTCCAAGAAATCATTGTAGTCCCAAAGGTGAACACATAACCAATTTGGGAACGTCATTTGTGTGGGTCAGAGAGATACCGAGCATCAACAAATCTAACGGCTAACACATTATTCGGCGTTTCAGAATAGGAGACAATGCCACATTGCGTCAATTTTGAGCTAGAAGGAGCTTTGGAAGCTTGATTTTGGTTGGGAGTCAAAATCTACTAAATTTCGGCATTGGAAGCCCCAAGGACACGTAGGGGCCCTGCAGGGGCTCAGCCCTACGCAGCAGGGGTTGGTTGCAGCGTTGCACGTGCAGGGGCGCGGCAGGGCGCAACTTCTGTACAGCAGCCTAGACAAATGCGCGCAAGGTCGCGGTAAGGGCGTGCTGGCGTACGGCAGGCACGGCAGGGGCGCGCTACATGCTGCCCGCGTAGGCAGACTGCGGCAGGGGATCGGCAGGGACGCACTGTGCGCTTCCTTGCCCTACCAAGCTGCTACCCGACATGGCAAGGGCCTTTAAGGGCTCGACCAACCTGCAATGCAATCTTCAATTGAAACATTAACATTCATGTTCTCAACTTTGATTTTGTAAGGGAAAAACAAGCCCAAGTCAATTGAACCCTTCAAGTACCTGAAGATGTGTTTAACACCAGTCTAATGACGTTGCGTTGGCGCAAAGTTAAACCTAGCTAACAAGTTTACTGAGAATGCAATGTCTGGTCTTGTGCATTGTGCCAAGAATAGGAGAGCTCCGATAGCGCTTAGGTACGGAAATTTTGCTCCAAGGACTTCCTCATCCTCCTCTTTAGGACGGAATATGTCATTTTTGATATCCAGACTTCGCGTGACCATGGGAATTCCAAGTGGGTGAGCTTTGTCCATATTAAAGCGTCTGAGCATCTTTAGGATATAAGCTGACTGGTGAATCAATATTCCAGTCTCTTGATGCTCTAGCTCTAAGCCTAGGCAAAATCGAGTTTTCCCAAGATCCTTCATTTCAAACTCGGATTTCAAGTAGGTCACGATCTCATCAATTTCTTTGAGATTACCGATGATATCATGTCATCAACATAGACAGTAACTATAGCAAATCCAGTACTTGTTCTTTTAATGAACATGCATGGGCAAAGATTGACATTCTTATATCTATTCTCAATCAAGTAATCACTTAGACGATTATATCACATTCGTATGAATTGTTTCAATCTATATAGTGAACACCGCAACTTTATTGCATAGGCACTCCGTGGTTTAGAGTCACTTGATTTGGGTAGTGAAAGTCCATCAGGCACTTTCATATATATCTCTAAATCAAGATCCCCATAGAGATATGCAGTAACCACATCCATAAGCTGCATGCTTAGTTTTTCGGACATTACTAAATTTACTAAGTAGCGAAAAGTAATAACGTCCATTACGGGAGAATATGTCTCCTTGTAGTCAATTCCAGGGTGTTGAGAAAATCATTGCGCCACAAGTCGCGTTTTATAACGCATGACTTCATGTTTCTCATTCGGCTTTCGAACAAAGACCAATTTATGTCCAACATGCTTCACATTCGGTGGACATACCACTACCGGACCGAAAACTTGAATTTTTGCTAGAGAGTCTAGTTCAACCTAGATTGCTTCCTTCCATTTTGGCCAATCTACTCGACGTTGACATTCTGCAACGGAGCATGGTTCAATCTCGTCGTCGTCAATAATCACTTGAGCGGTGGAATAAGCAAAAGCATCATCAATAGTCATGGAACTTATTTCCATCATACCGTGTGTATCGGTAAACATTAGTGAGATTTCTTTGTTCTCCAACATCAACATTGGATTTGAGGCATCCGTCAGATACGCTAATATTGATTCTTGGACATAACTATAGTCAAAGACAATCTCATGTGAATGATTCACAGTGTTGATGATGAGTGGATCATTTTGTGCCTTATTATCACACATTTTGCGTGACACAATATCTACTGAACCAATAGCCCCTCTTCCTGGTCGGAGCCGAGGCTGCGGCCATACCGCCACCATGAGCATCCGGCACATCCAAGACACCATTGCCGAGCCTGGGTGCTGCCGGTAAAGTCCCTCTTGTGGGGACTTCTAACCTTAAAGGAACATTTGCAACATGTATAATTGATCTTGTCACTTTCGTGATATCAGTAAATGAGTCAAGCATCGAATCTGCAACTCTACCAATATTGAGAATATGCTAAACTTCTAAATCACCCTTAGAACTGCGAGAATCATAACAAGACATAGTGCGATCAGACCACGTTAATTCTCGACGTTCAATTTGAACGGAAACGGTCATGTCTCCCCCTAATGGCGGGAAGAATGTCTCGTCAAAGCGACAATATGTAAATCTCTTAATAAATAGATCTTCTGTCAAAGGTTACAAATAGTAGACAATCGTAGAATGTTGATAGCCAACATAAATACATAATCGTCTTTGAGGACCCATCTTAATATACAGTGGAGGCGTAATAGGCACATAAACCGAACAACCAAATATGCGTAAGTGTGAAATGTCAGGTTCATATCCAGTTACCAACTAATAAGCACTAAATGATTGGGTTGCAATGGGTCTAAAACGAATAAGTGCAGCTACATGCAAAATTGCATAACCGCAGACATAAACAGGCAAGTTGGTGCGCGTTACCAAGGCCCGTGTAATCAACTATAAGCGCTTAATTGTAGCTTTTGCAAGATTGTTTTGTGAATGCACATGGGGTACGGGATGTTCTACTTCAATCTCGATAGACATGCAATAGTAGTCAAAAGACTTAGACGTAAACTCTCCCCAGTAATGTCCAATCGAATAGACTTGATTGGATGATCAGGGTGGTGAGCTCGGAGCTTAATAATTTGAGCTAGGAGTTTAGCAAATGCAGTGTTTCTTGTGGATATCAAAACAACGTGTGACCAAAGCGTTGATGCATCAATAAGAACCATGAAATATCTAAATGGTCCGCACTCTGGTTTGATAGGTCCACAAATATCACATTGGATTCTTTGTATGAATAGAATGTTTTGTTTAGAATCACTAGCAAAATATGATCTTGCATTCAATTTGGCTAGTGAACAAGCTTTGCAAAATGAGCGGTGAGCATTAGATATTGCCGTTGAGGTATTTAGAGTCTCGGCTTGGGCCTTGGAGGCCGAGCCATTGGCTGGCGCATCATGCACGGGCTCATCACCCAATTCGGTGGCAGTAGGAGCTCCAACACGCTTCAGTGCTTGGAAAAATGGATGTCCATGTAAATTCTTGAGAATTCGGATCATCATGTCGCATCCGGGATGTCCCAAACGGTCATGTCAAAGCTTGTAAGAGTCAGAGTCGCAAAAACTGCGAGAAACAACATAGGATTCAATTATCCTGATGGTTGTCAAATACAACCCACTTGATTGACTCTTGAGCTTCTTTAAGATGCGTTTACGGCCACAGTCATTAGAGGTAATAAACAAAAACTCTTGTCCATTCTCTTCGATTGTTTCTAAGTGAATTCTGTTGGCACGAATGTCCCTAAATGATAGCAAGGTTCGATTACCCTTAGGCGTGTAGAGCGCGTCAGTGACATGTATCATTGAGTCATTTGACAACAAGAACTACGCATTACCTTTGCCATGAATCAAAGGCAAGGAACCAATCATGATTGTCACTGAGGATACGTGAGGCACAAAGTCATTAAATAGCAGTCTATTCCTCAGAATAGTGTGTTTAGTCTCACTGTCAGCTAGACATGCACTCAATTTCACCACGAGACATCTACACAAATATGTGAAATTAATTAGTTTTGGATCAAGACAAGGCGAACACTCTAATTAAACATAGAATGGTTAATCTGGAATTTAAACTAAGTTGGAACCTGAATGAGTGTAATTACAGGGCATGAAAATCACTTTCATGAAGTCATAGCATGTAGCCGGCCTAGAGGCTCGGTAGCAGCACCAAAAGTGTGCTAGCAGTGCGCTCGCAGTGCTGGCAGACGGCAAGGGCCCGCTAGGGGCTCACAGGGGCTCGGCAGCACGCGGCAGGGCACGTGCATAGGCACTGCAGGGCGCGGTGGAGGAACAGTCCGCACGCGGGACAAGCTGGGGAGCGGTATTGCGGCGCGGCACGACAAGGACACATAGAGGCTTATCTGAGGCTCGATCGGCGTGCAGCATCGCACAAGGGTGTGGCAAGGGTGCGACTGGGGATCAACGAAGCTCATTGGCACCCAGCGATGCGAAGGGGAGCGGCCGAGGCATGGCAGGGGCCCTACTGTCAGCATGGGCTCGACACGGGCTCGTTAAGGGTACGCTGCTAACACAGACGTGCGGCAGGGGGCCCTTAGGGGCTCACAGCCGACACTAGGGCTCTGCATGTTGAGGCAAGCTGCAGCAGGGGCCCTCTAGGGGCTCAAGCAGCTGCCCAGCGCACACAGCGTGCATCAGGGATGCTCAGGGGTGTATCAGGGATACTCAGGGGTGCCTTAAGGGCGCTGCAACACTTGCTGCCTTGGTGTATTTTCACCGATTTTTTGCAATTGTTCTCATGTTTTGCCATTCTTTATGCCATAACCAATTCAAGGACCACAAAAACATGTGGATTTAGCATGTTTGCCATGTAATGAAGCGTTTAACTTTGTGCAATTCAAACCAATCATAATGGAATAAATTTCTTAATCCATTTAACACATTTAAACATAAATGAGAGATTTTATTAATGTCAACTGAAAAATACATAAAATGATGTCTAATTCCATAAAAATTGACTGAAAAGTCAAAAATAACTGTGGCTAAACAAGTACCAAACAGAAAATAGCAGAGAAAAACATCTAATCAAAAGAGTTTAATCAAAATCCGCAGCATCCATGTGCACAAAACTACCTTGCTTCTTAGCTACAAAATCTGCTATGATGAGATTGGTGGAAGGCTCAGCACCAATGTCATCTCCCCCAGTAAAGTTAGCTTCTAGAGCCAAGTACTGCTTGTGTCTACTGTAAGTATCTCTAGCATCCTCGTTGGCATGACAATCTTCATGCATATGGGCATTAGAGCCGCAATGAAAGCAAGGAAGACCAGTGAGCTGAGTTGAATGCAATAGAAGTTGGCGGATGGTTTGCCATCCTGCCGGCAACGCTAGAAACTGTACATCATGTACGTAATCAAAGCGGAGCTTCAAGTTGTCCCACAATTCTTTGGGATCCATTATCATCAGATATTTCTTTTTAATTCCTTATGGATCGATATGGTGCCTCAAGAACACGAGGGCTTGGACTTTGATCATCTCATTGGGAACCGCATTTAGGCCATCAGGAGGAAAAATAGTGGAAGTAAATCTTTTTCCGACGAACAATCGTGTAACATCGGATGCCTATTGAAGGTAATTATTGCCTCATACATCGAGGATCTCAAACTCAGGCCTTAGAGGCGCATTCATCTATAGATGACAAGGGGATTGGAATTAGTCACCAATGATGTTGTTTCTGCATAATCTCGGTCACTATGTAGAATCACGGTAGAACACAATAAACGATCATGAACAAGAGACAAGAACATATAGTAGTTCACCATGTCATCGGAGGACATGGCTACGTCCACCTAAGATTCCATTATCATGGCCAATAGGCCTTTAGTGTTATAAGAGTTCTCCGGGATGGAGTGAGTTATCATTCCCAAAGAGCTTTCTACATATGAGAAGTCTTCCTTTTATAGCTGAGGAAGGTTCCCTCATATATCATGTTTTCGATGTGGGACTAACTATACATATATCTTATCATTGTGCCTTCTTGTGGAGCTTGGATGAGCACATTCCCGATGTGGTACCGATGATCTTTCACCATGACGATGTAGCTAAGATGTCGGTCTACCAGAGGCATCTCGGGGGGCCCTTCGTGGCCGGAAAACAGTCTACTCGGTCGTTACTTGTGCTTGCGACATATATACCAACAACATGCCCCCCAACTCCCGAGTAAGAGGATTATCTTACTTGGAGAGTTAAAAATAAATTGTATGCCGCCAAACATAAGTAACGAACAAGTAACGGCATACACCCCATGTCCCCCGTAGCTCTTCGAGGAAGAATGTTCTCTTACTCGAAATTATTTCTCTCTCCCCCTTTCTCACGATTTTCTTCTCTTTTGGAGTGGAGTGACAAGATTCACTATGTCCCCCCAAGTTTTGCTCGAATATTTCTTTCTTTTTGTTAAACTACCGATGAATTTGGCACTCGGGCAGGTAGTGCTCAATGTGGTTCACGGGTCTTGCTTGTTGATACTCTTTATTTTGATGTCCTGGTCTTGCTTGTTGATATTCTTTATTTTGATGTCTTGGTCTTGCTCATTTTTACACATGAGGGCTACTCGGGTCTTGTTTTTACTTGCTGATTTCGGGTCTTACTTTACTTGACATCTTCAAGTCCACCAATAAGATAAGAATTGTCCCTCCCGACCCCCGGCCTCAAAACTTATTCGGTTGGGCGAGGTGTTATCACGAAGTATGCGAGCTAGTCGGTACAGTTCGCGTGCGAGCTGTGTAGCTGTGTAGGAGTTCGCTTCACACACAAGGACTAAAATTGTCAGGCGAGCTGAGGAGTTCGCTCCGCACACAAGGACGATCTCGGTGACACTCACGTGAGATGGGGCCAGCGTGAGTGGGGTTTGCGCCTGGGTGTTACGATATTGGTGACACTCACCCGAGATGGTTATTGTATCTCGATGACAATCACGCGAGATGAGTCTTGTACCTGGGTGACACTCACGCGAGATGGGTCTCGGTGACACGTGAGATAAATCTCGGTGACCCACATGAGATGGGTCTTGTACCTGGCCAACTGGGTGTTATGATCTCGGTGACACACGTGAGATGAGTCTTGTATCTCGGTGACAATCAAGTGAGATGGGTCTTGTATCTCGTTGACACACGTGAGATGGATCTCGGTGACACACGCAAGATGGATCTCGGTGACACTTGCGAGATGGGTCTTATATTTGGGTGTTACATCATGTGTTACATCCTTTGTAACTACTCGAGAGACAGGGTGTTAATGTCGTCTGTGGGTTATCAAGCCACTTGCTTCGTTTTTAAAGGGAATATGTCATTCGGTGGATTACCTATCTCACTTGGTGTTCTTGGGGATTTCAATTTATCCCTCTCAGTCAAATGCCAATTTCGCTTGGTCTTACTCGAGATTTCAATGACTTATGTCGCTCGGTGGATTACCCATCCTGCTTGGTGTTGTTGGGGATTTCAATAACTTATGTCTCTCGGTGGATTACGTATCCCGCTTGTCTTACTTGGGATTTTAATTACTTATTACTTAATGCTTTTCGGTCGATCACTTATGTCTCTTGGTCGAATGTCTATCCCGCTTGGTCTCACTAGGGATTTTAATGACTTATGTCTCTTGGTCGAATGTCAACCCCGCTTGGTGGAATTCGGTGGAATGTCAATCTCTCGGTGGAATGTCCATCTCTCGGTGGTTTCTCAATCTAACTCTCATGAGACTTGGAACTCCCATAAAATTAATAAGGAGAGAAATTTAAAAAAGAGAAGAAGTATTGTTGTATATCTCATATTCTCCTTTGTCCCCGTTCAAATCAAACCCAGCAAACTCAAATTTTAATCTTGAAACATGTTGTAATGCCCCAAACTGCAAACAAGTGAAATCGATCTTACATGTGGAATGCACCAGTGCAATCTAGAGGGCTTGAAAGCGGATTTTTACGGGTTGGGTCAGATTCATTCTCAAGTTTAGGAAATGGTTTACATTTCAAATACTTATTCGATAATCTAGTCACAGTGATTTTCCGTCAAAATAAATGGATTTTTTTGTTCTCTCTATTATATTGTGCACTTGTGTTTTGCAACCCATTCTAGGTGAAAATGTCAGCTCTTGTATTGATCATCTCACATGGTTTAACTTTATCCCATATACATCACCGAATGTGTTGTTTCTTAATCAAGAACTACCAAATTAATATATTGCAAAAATAATGTTACGGTTGTGAATATACTTTGATTGTTTTACCACGACGACTTTTTGTTGAAAATTACGAATTACTGCCCAGAAATTGGGGACTTAAATTGAGAGCGAGAACCGGCAAATGAAAATTTCAAGTCCTCAGTGAGTGAGAGTAGGAGTGAAAGAAACCCTAGGTGAGAGAGAAAGTGCGGGAAAGAAAGAGAGAGAGATGCCGCGAGAGATCATCACGTTGCAGGTTGGGCAATGCGGGAACCAGATCGGCATGGAGTTCTGGAAGCAGCTCTGCCTCGAGCACGGTATCAGCAAAGAAGGCATTCTCGAAGACTTCGCCACTCAGGTACCTCTCACCTTTCCTCTATCGCTTCGAACTGATGATACTCCAAGTTCTGAGCCTGAGATTTTGCTTTTCTTTTTTTTGTGCTTTAAGATTGATGGAGTTCATGAATTCTAAGTTTGGCAATTTTCGGTTAGAAATCGGTGTTTTGATTGTGTGGAAGTTGGTTGAGTCTGTGTTTTGAGGCTCGATTAGTCGGTGAATTTGTTTGTTTTTGTTGGAGAGGAAAGATCTCACATCAGAAAATGGACAAATAAAAACTTATAAGTGGATGGATCATATCCAATTGTACCGAGGTCTTTTGTGGTTAAAACCCAACACCTTAAAAGTGGTTAAGTTGAGATAATATCGGTACCATAGTGATCCATGAGCCATGCTTGTCCTTGTTCTAGTTGGTATCAGAGCGGGTCCCTCTTCAATTACGTCTCCCAGCGTAACGGGAGAAAATCTCCCAGCATAATGAGCCCAGATTTGGGTTCATCGAATTGTCATCGGAAAAATTCCGATTGGCCCATACCATACCAAGTGCCTGCAATGGGCCTTGGACTGAAGCATTACTGATTTCTGATGTGGGAATTGGACTGAATGAATTCCACGTGCAGACCTAAAAATTAGGTTGCACGTGAGGGGGAGTGTTGGAGAGGAAAGATCCCACATCAGAAAATGGACAAATAAAATACAACTTATAAGTAGATGGATCATATCCAATTGTACCGAGGTCTTTTGTGATTAAAACCCAACACCTTAAAGGTGGTTAAGTTGGGATAATATCGGTACAATAGTAATCCATGGGCCATGCTTGTCCCTGTTCTAGTGTTTTCTGGTATCATATAGTGGTGACTTTACTGTTTGAAGTTGCTAGTGTAGTGTTGAGATTTTATTGTTTATATCTTTATGTCGAAATTTAATTAGAAAATTTCGGTTATTGATATGGTTCCTTACTGTTTGAGTTTCACTTGATTGAAATTTTTGTGCGGACTTACTAGTCAGGTCGAGGTTCGATAGTAGAGATAGCTAGATAGATGAATTTTATATGTCCTGAGTCGAGCATAGGATAAGGGGAGAGTACTGGAGAGAGTAAGGGGATGTGTTGATCAGGAAAATGAGGAGCTGCATATGTGGGTTGTTGCGTTGGTTCATGTGGGAGTAGTGATTGAAGCAACTTTAGGAAGTGCTTGTGCTGATAGTAGATGTATGTGATACTTATTAAAGTGAGATGATGCAGGGAGGGGACAGGAAAGACGTGTTTTTTTACCAAGCTGATGATCAGCACTACATTCCACGAGCTTTGCTGATTGATTTGGAGCCCAGAGTGATTAATGGTATTCAGAACAGTGAATATCGGAACCTCTATAATCACGAGAACATATTTGTTGCTGATCATGGAGGCGGTGCAGGAAATAATTGGGCCAGTGGATATGATCAGGTTTGTTTCTTGGTTTTACTGTAGTCAGGTGTTTAGAGTCAATTGGTTTATATGCATGCCAGTTCTGGTCATACTAATTTTATGATATCTAAGCTCTTTTCTTAGCTGCCATTGAAGGGCCTGAAATTGTTGTAAATTATGATCAGGGAAAAGGTGTTGAAGAGGCTATAATGGACATGATTGATAGAGAAGCAGATGGGAGTGATAGTCTTGAAGGATTCGTTCTTTGTCATTCAATTGCTGGAGGAACAGGCTCAGGTTTCATTTTCTTCTCTTTAGTTTTACCCTTTTTCCTCCTTTCATGACCTAATAAGATAGGTCATTTAATTAGATGAGCCACTTCAAACTATATATATATATATATATATATATATATATATATATATTAAATCCCCCACCCCCACCCTCTTTTTCTTAAAAAAAAATATGTGGATGAATTGTATATGGGATATGTTACTTGCATCAGTATCTCTGAAGCCTTCTTGACAAGATTTTGCTTTGATGACTGGTTTAATATGTGGTATACACAAAATGTACCTTCATGACTGCTTACTTCTTAGTTCTTTTGAGTGTACTCACATATCAAAACATATGATGCAGGAATGGGTTCCTATCTGTTGGAGACTTTGAATGATCGATACAGCAAAAAACTGGTTCAGACATACAGTGTATTTCCTAACCAGATGGAAACAAGTGATGTAGTGGTCCAGCCCTATAACTCACTTTTGACGCTTAAGCGTCTAACTCTCAATGCTGATTGTGTTGTTGTCCTTGATAACACTGCACTGAATAGAATCGCTGTTGAGCGCCTTCATCTAACAAATCCAACATTTGCTCAAACAAATTCTTTGGTTTCTACTGTGATGTCTGCGAGTACAACCACTCTAAGATATCCAGGGTACATGAACAATGACTTGGTTGGTCTTCTTGCATCTTTGATTCCAACACCAAGATGTCACTTTCTAATGACAGGATATACACCCCTCACAGTCGAGCGCCAGGTAAGACTCAGTCATACTTGATAGTCTTTGATCTCATACCATCCATTGACTTATATGCGTCAATGTGTGTGATCTAGCATGTGGCTAATTAGAAGAAAGAGGTTGAGACATGTGGGAGATCAATTGGTCATCTCATATTATTCAAGATTTTTGATATTCATTTTGTTCTTCTAAGGCAATTAGCTGTCTGATGCAAATATATCTCCTATTCGCAGGCTAATGTGATTCGTAAAACCACTGTACTTGATGTTATGAGAAGACTTCTGCAGGTAAGAAGCATTGCTTGCCTTTTCTTTTCCACTGAGCAAGATGAAGCAATTCTGAGATTGGTTTGCTTTTGCAGACAAAAAATATCATGGTTTCCTCGTATGCTCGAACAAAAGAAGCTAGCCAAGCAAAGTATATATCAATATTAAACATCATTCAAGGAGAAGTGGACCCCACTCAGGTTGTAATTATAACACTAGTAATAGTGTAACTTGCATGCTATTTCTACACGTGCAAATAACCAAAGTTTATGGTTGGTATAAAAATATTCATTACTCATTCATGATCATCTCTCTTAATCAAAAGTTGAAATGGATTTTTTGTGAAAAAGAAATCAATTTTCGTAAATGACTGCAAGTGTATGCAGATTCTATGAACTCAGCATTGCTTGTGGAAATATGAACTACAGTTGCTTGCTTATCTTAAAAAGTTAAGCATTTAGTTTCTCTTATACTATTTTGTATTTTCTTTGGATGGTGTATTTACTGCTTGTATCCTGTAATCAGGTTCATGAAAGTTTGCAGAGGATACGTGAAAGAAAGCTTGTTAACTTCATTGAGTGGGGCCCTGCAAGCATTCAGGTTCTTTTGCACTCTAATATTGTGTGTATAATTGAGTTTATTTCATTTCTTTTGGCAATATCTGGATGTTTAATCCTGTACTTTCTGCTTGCTTGTTCAGGTTGCTTTGTCTAGGAAGTCTCCGTATGTGCAAACTGCCCATAGGGTAAGGCTATAACTCATATCTTAGATCTTCTTCCTTGCTTTTGTGTTAATAATTAAGTCTGGGAAGTCCCCAATGTAAACTATTTTCCTGTTAAAAAACTTCCACATAGCCTTCAAAGTTAATTTGAGTTACAATTTTGGATTTGGAATATTATGTGTTTTCATTTGAAGTAGTGTTATACAGTTATAATAAGATACATATGTAATAATAGTGAAATATTTATCTGTTGTATCCTTTGTAGGTCAGTGGTCTTATGCTCGCCAGCCATACTAGTATTCGCCACCTGTTCAGCAAGTGTTTGAGTCAGTATTCGTTGTTAAGAAAGAAGCAAGCTTTCCTTGACAACTACCGGAAGTTCCCAATGTTTGCCGTAAGTAGTTGCCTGCATAGCTATCAGTATTATTTCAGACTTGATTGATCAATTTCTTCATGGTGCCACTATGATACATATGTGTGCATGTCTGTTTTTATGCTTGGTCAGAATTTAGTACGGTTCAACTTTGTTGCATTATGATTGTGGAATTTTTATTTTATATTTTAACAGTGGAATGCTTGATGCTTGATAATAAGTTGGCTTAATTACTAGAAAGCTTTATGAGTAGAAATTGATATGTTTCAGTTGGTATGCTATGTAGTTAGTGCAGTTGGACTTGATGAGTTGTTGATGAATGAGGAAAGCATTTTCATGTGTGATATTTTATGAAATGCATGTGGGGCTCCATATAACAACGCCATAATATGACAGGAGAATGATCTTTCGGAATTTGATGAATCAAGAGAAATACTTGAGAGTTTGGTTGATGAATATAAGGCCTGTGAGTCCCCAGATTACATCAAATGGGGAATGGAGGTACTGCCATACTTGCGAATGTTACCTCTCTCTAGTTTCTTTAATTTTCAGGTGAATCTCCATCTTAAATTTTACTGTACTCTCCAGGACCCAGACCATGTTCTTACAGGAGAAGGCAGTGCAGCTGGAACAGTGGACCCAAAATTGGCAGTATGAACAATTTAGGTAAGCCAAATGTAAAATGCACCACATTTCCTTCTGTTGTTGATTGAAATAGTATGTCTTGGGATGGTTTTATATCAGATCTGTGCCACTTACACCTTTCATTTTCTTTCAAGACTCAAGACCCAACTAAATGCTGAATCTTTAATGCCCTCCTATTTTGGTGATTTGCCAGGATTGGGAAACACATATCGCTGTCTAAGTGCTGGTGTCAAAACTACATTTGGGGGAAGCATTGTATAGTATCTATTGCGATTTTTCATTTTAAGTATTTCCTAACCGAATAGTTCATAATGTAATGTTATTTTCTGGGTGTTTCATTTTGTTTCTTGATTTGGGTTTGGCTTTCCAATTTTCAATCCCTAGAGAATACAGAATCTCACTGTATGATGATGGTGATGCTACCACCCATGTGATAGACCTACTCCCCATGTGGTAGACCCTGTTTGTTATTGGTCTATTGGGTCCATTGGAGGCTGGTATGCTTGTTTTCATCACAGCTTTTGGTGTTTGGCATGGCATGTTCTATGGTGTCATATGCCCATCTTTGGTTTCATAAGTTTGTTCTTCACTGATTGTGACTGGTTTTTGATTTTGAAATTTGAATGAAGATAGCTTTGGCACCAGCTTTAGGGTTGTCTGTCCCCATTTGCAAGACATTGTTCATCCCAATTGTCAAGCTTTTTTAGCTAAAATGTGGACAGGAACACACTTGTGATCCCGAGTATGGCATGCGCGGAGATTTCTTGTAGTGTAGAGATTGGGTGAAAAATAAAGATCCATCAGTACAAAAACTCATGCCATATGCTCGGGTGAATGGCAGGGCTTGAGGGTTTTGTGAAACCGTCAAGACTTGAGACAACAATTTGCCAATGCCGGAACATGAAAGAAACAAAATTGCAATCGTTTTGTTTTGTTTTGCTCTAACAAATCCACAAAGCTGCCAGCCTAGGACGAATTCAATAACACGCCTAAACCAATTGTTTACTTAAATTGGATTCGTGCACACTTGCTAATCATATCCTGATTATCTTATACAACTGTCCTTGTACATTCCTTTGTTGTGCAATCACCTTTTGCTTCCACAATAATACGTATCGTTGTCAACTTGTCATTGACAATTGTCAATGCCAGAGTCTCAAGCCATCAAAACTTCCCACATTGCAACCACGACAACGAATTTTCCGGACTTCGCTTTGAATTGTAGCAAAAGATTAATGAAAATCTTAAATTAATCTCCCGATGCAGATGCAAATATAAATTTTTAGTTAAAATTAAATAAATAAAACTGTTGATGAGTCGTGACATGTTGGTTCCCGTCTAGGATTGTAGAATCGAGAGAAAGAAAACGCTTTGAAACACAAGTTGTTGGGCTGTGAAGGACAGACTGTCATCCACATGGACCGCGTCAGCCCAAAATTGAAAAATTAAAGGAAAAAAAAAGTGGGTCCTGATTGGCAAAAATAATTTTTACAATAGTTAAAATAATCAAAATAAAATAAAAAATTAATAAAACCCTATACAGGGAGGCCTGCCTTATTCCTCTGTCTTCTGGCTCCTCCTCACCAGTCACTACTCACCACCAAACCAAACCCCTTGCCCTATATAACCACCAAAACTCTCTCCCACACATACACACCACTCTATTTCATTTTGGGTCCTCTCCATTCTTCTCTCTTTTACTCTTGTTGCCCTACTTTCGCTCTCTCAAATGGCAGCTTGCTTCGGATTCTCCAAGGCCATTTTCCGAGTCCTGGCAGTGTTGGCACTCCTCTTCATTGCTTCTGCCTCTGCCTCAAGGGCTCCTGCTGCTTCACCTCTTGCTGCTCATGCTCCTGCTCCTGCTCCCACTAGTGATGGTAATTATTTCAGTCTGGATCTGAAAACCCTTTATGGCATTTTGGGGTTTGGTTTGGAATTGGGTTTTGATTGTTTGTTTTGGATTTTGCAGGGACTTCAATAGATCAGGGGATTGCTTATGTGCTGATGCTGGTGGCTTTGGTGCTCACTTACCTCATTCATCCTTTGGATGCATCATCCTACAATTTCTTTTGAGTTTCATTATTTGTTAGATTTGTTTAGGTTTAGGAATGGGGCTGGGGCTGGGGATTTGTAGGAGAAGAGGGAAATGAAAAACTGAAGGAAAAATTTGGTGGTGGGTTTTATTTTTTTGGTTCCTTTATTTATGATTTATTTGAGAACTATGCCTTGTGGATATATGGCTTAGGGGAATTCATGAATGCTAATTTTTTAGCTTCTTTTATATTGGTTGTCTAATTATTCTTTGCTTTACTTTGTTTTGCATTCTTCGATTCTACTTTTGGATTTGTAGTGGTGTGATGGGCATGTTTCAACTTCATTCTGGGGTTTACTGTTCTTCATCATCATTTTAGTCTAAGAATCCAAAAGTTGCTCACAATCAATATATGAACTTCATTGGGTATGTGATTCGGACTCTCAAATTACAGGTCTGATTTAATTATTATTTATTTGTGGTTTGGTTTGGTTTAGAAGAAATGTAGAGAAGGAAAACGATCGGGCCCAATTTTATTTAAAGCCCAAACCGAAACCGAAACCGCCACGACTTCTATTAATAACCCTTTATTCACGGAGTCTCTCTCTCTCTCTCATATCCAAACCCTTAGAAAAACCAAATCCCTAATTCGATTTCTAGAGACATCGAACCATGGAGCCTCATCAACAATCGGACCACTACGATCGACGCGATGCAGCCAGAAGAAGAGGACGATGGGCTCTACGAATACGAACCGGTTCGCCTTGGCTCGAACCGACTCGTAATCGTAGGCCTCCTCAATTTGATGATGAGGTTGATCATGATGGTGGCGGCGGCGGTGGTAGGAGAAGGACGGGGTTTGTGCTGCCGGAGGAAGAGGAGGAGGAGGATATTGAGGAGGTTGAAAGAAGGATTAATGACAGATATGGGCCTATGCATGTCGAAGAATATGAGGATGATACAGAAATCGGGCAGCAGGCTCTTATACCTGGTGTTAGGGACCCCAAACTGTATTTGGTGAAGTGTGCCATTGGTAGAGAGAGAGAGAGGTGGCGGCTTGTCTAATGCAGAAGTGTATTGATAATCCTGGAGAATTGCAGATCATGTCTGCCGTTGCTTTGGATCATTTGAAAGGCTTCATATATGTTGAAGCTTACAGAGAAGCCCATGTGAGGGAAGCTTGCAAAGGTCTGCGGTATGTAATGCTTCAGAAAATAGCACTTGTTCCTATTAAGGAGATGACTGATGTGATATCTGGGGAAAGCAAGACCATTGTACATGATAAGTGGGTTAGGATTATGACCGGAATATATAAAGGGGACCTTGCTAAGGTTGTGGGGCATGTCCCAGGGAGACCTTGCTAAGCTTGCAAAGGTCTGCGGTATGTAATGCTTCAGAAAATAGCACTTGTTCCTATTAAGGAGATGACTGATGTGATATCTGGGGAAAGCAAGACCATTGTACATGATAAGTGGGTTAGGATTATGACCGGAATATATAAAGGGGACCTTGCTAAGGTTGTGGGGCATGTCCCAGGGAGACAGCAAGTTAGGGTTAAGGTAATTCCGAGGTTTGATTTACAAGCTCTTGCAGAGGGTGTAGAATCGTCGAAGAAGGGGTCTGGCACACGTTTTGATCGTGTTCCTGCACTTCTTTGGAACATGGACCTTGTTAGAAACCAGGGTGTCCGTGTACAGTCTGCACGAGATCCGTTGGGACGTGGTTATATTGAGAAGATTGATGGCTTACCTGGGATGATCTTTAAAGATGATTTCCATCTTAAAGTTGTTTCTGATAAAAGTATAGAAGAGGCAAAACCCTCTTTGCAAGAACTTGAGGAATTCCAGGAACTGAGAAGTAAGAAGAGTGATGCAGTTGTTGATTCAATTCCAAATAGAAAGGAAGGCGAAGGATTTATGAAGGGTGATGCAGTTGTGGTTACAGAGGGAGATCTGAGGAACCTGGTGGGCCGGGTTGACAAAATTGAGTTAGGAATTGTTCATTTCACACTCCAACTTGTGCCATTTGTTTGGAGGATTTTGAAGAAGGTCCCGGCCGTAGACTGGTTAAGTTACCCTGCGCACATCATTATCATTCAGATTGCATTGTCAAGAGCCTGAAGATCAACCAGACGTGTCCCTTGTGTCGATATCCAATGCCTCAAGAAACAGTTGTACATTACTGTCTATGAATGTGAAGCTTATATCCATTATGAGAGAGAGATGTAGGTAATTAGTTCTCCTAATGTATACCTGTTGTGCAGTCGCCATTCAAACTAACAGATAATGTAAACTTAAACTCCAACCTTTGGAGGAAGTAAAGTTAAAAGAGAACAAACTGTATATGCAGCCAACTTCTCTTGCAACAGAAAAACGATTGTATTACAGCATAGCAATATGATAGTTTCCTTCTTCAATCAAATCTTTTATTCTCCAAAAATTGCTGTAATATTCTGTTTGCTTTGGCGAGAGGACGGAATCACATGATTAGTGATTTCTTCACTTTTTCTGCGATGTTAGATGTATGGCAAGATAACTTTGTACAGGGAAACAAATCCCAAAATCCACCGAAAGGGTGAGTATCGACGAATGTGTGCTGTCACGTTAAGTCACTCAGTCAGCTGTCTATAATGTATAGCATACTTGACAACTTCATAAAAGGAGACAACGATCCCAACTGAAGGGCCAGCTCGACCAACACGAGGACCGATTCCCATAAACAGCCCCTTCATTCCTCCATCCCTGTTCCAAACAAAAGGTTTAAGGCCACGATTGGTTGAAAACATAAAACTCTCTAATATAGTCAACAAATGAGTGAGAACTGATATGATGTGATTCGTTCCCCATATTTCACTCACATACCTCCAAATCTCAACCAAAGTTTGTCTTGTTGTCATCTTCAATGCCCTTGTAGGATCCTTCTGCAAAAGAACAAACAGGTTAAGTGTTTCTTTTCTTTTCTTTTCTATGGTGCTCTGTGGAATGGGGTAAATCTTGCACTGTTTCTATTGGTACAGTGACTAACTGACTATGGAGGAGAAATAAATCAGGGTGAGGCTTATTTTCGAGAATAACCTCTATCTGTCGTCTGGTTTTTGCCACATCTAGGGGGCATGTAGCAGCAGCTGCAAGACTTCCTGCAACAAATCCGGCAGAGAAATTTGCCCCAAGGACAGTGGCTGCACTAGGTTCATTACCTACCAGACCAAGAATTCTGCGCCTCATCTGCAAAGAGGAGCAAACGCAGAAGCCACATGAAGTTATATACACCTGCTCATGACAGGCATAAAAGGAAACAAAAGAGTAGGTGATCGTAAATCACCGGCTCAAGAGTTCACCAACAGATTGCAGAGAAAGGAACATCACGAGCAAGTTGAGCTCCAAGGCCAGTCCACAAGATGCGATAACTTTGTACTGTCACAAAAGATAAGAAAATGTCATGAGCAAAATATATTAACTGGAAGGCAACCTTAGATCTGGTAATCCATATAAACTGCGTCAAATTCAAAACCAACACCAAATCCAATTGTTTTAGAAATGGGAAAATAGAGAACTGAAGCAAACTGTAAAAATCAAGTTAGGCGTTTCTTACGATTCTGAAATGGGTTTGTACTCGTGACAGGGTTTATGGCCCCAGTCAGCGTCCCCCAGACTCCTGGAAGCTTCACACCAGCTTGGGTTTGCTTGAAGGCCTACATTTAGAGAAGTGAAAAGTGTAAAAACTTCAATGAAGAAGGAGGTTATCTTCCACTTAGAATTTAAGTAGTCAATACCTGAAGGGAAATTCATCCAAGAATTGGAAAACCAATATAGTTAACCTAAAATATAAAACTAACAGAAATTAACTAAGAAATAACTACATCAAAAAATATATACACGTGTATTATATATACACGTGTATTATACACACACATACATATGTGTATGCGTGTGTATCTTAAAGCAGTTGGTCATTATTATCTTGTCTGATGTTTATTTATTTATTGGTCTTTAGACAGTTAATATCATTGGCCAACCAAGAATAAAGTAGGACATCAATTTACGATTTCAGAATTCAGATACCTGCATGCGCGTCCTTGCCAGTTCAATAGGGTAACAAGAGACACATGCCAGTGATCGTGCTAATGTGCCAGCAACTAATGGGACATATGGTGTTAGATTTGGTGCATTCTGAGTTGTAAACTCTTCCATCAAATTGCGGAAAATGTCATAACAAGGCATGTAGATTCCCACCTGATTAAACAACAAAAACCAATAAATACCAGCAACATATGTGACAGCAAATTGCATAGTATTTTGCATCACCACAAAACAAGGAATCATACAGAGAGCAAGTAATCATTAAGGTGAAAGAGGAAATTCTTGGTACTAGAGAGAGAGTGACTTACAGTTGGTATGGCCAATGTCAAGCTTGCATTGGTTCCTCTCCAGAGTTTCCAAAATCCTTCCTGCACCAAAATATTCCTGTTAAACCGATCTAGTGTTATAACATTTGCCTACAGACACAAAGGTAATGACCTATACAAACAAGAACTCCCATATTGGGATGCAACCCAGCACACAGACAAGGCAAAAACATATTGTTTGTATATAACATTTGCATGACACTAGGATATATGCTACTTAAATTCTTGGTGCACTAACATTTGTTATCATCATGCAAATAACAGCTGCAGACAATTGTCAAATTAGCAAGAGTGAAGCGAAAACATTTTCATATATTTTCCGTAGTAAAAGGAGTTGATCAAACCAAGGTTTGCTCTATTCTATGACAAACGAATCTTAAGGTTGAATGTTTTACTGTAGAACATAATATTACCACTCCCTTGGATTGCAAAAGTTGCTACTTAAGGACAGATACTTGTATTATAAACACTAGGAAGAGGCCATCTAACCTGTAACAGGAATTAAGTGGCTGCTTACTGCTACTCAAATTACTACATATAAATAAGTATAGGTCCACACACCTGACGTATGACTTTCGACAACACATCCAATGTTCCTTTATACTGGTTACATTCCGGTGGGCAGACAGTCTTGGATCCAATTAGCGAAGGTGTGTGTGGCGTAGATGATCTCAAATCTGGAAGCATCTAGAGACAAATCAAAACCAAAACTAAGCTGCATTAGTACAATCAAGTATGCAACACAAAAGTACTAATCATGGTTCAAGTAAAAACATTCAAAACCAAAGTAATATCAACACACTCTATGAAAAAACAATGCGTTTTACTATCAAAAAACAGCTGTTTACACACCGTGTTTGTTTCAATGTAATGCATGCCGCATAGCCCCTGGTAAGGAACTCCAGCAGCCTGAGCTTGTAGTCTTGTCTGAAAGTAACAGCAATACAAAATGCATAAAACACCAATCAATTTCCTCAACACAAACCTCAAATCAGAGAGCTTTATAAACATACAAGTCCCAAAAAGACACCAACTTTCCAAAAGGGTAACTTCCAAAGTAACTAGAACACCCATTTATTAATTCACATACACGAATCTTCCTATTGGGTTTCTCAAAATGGGAACTTTAGCACAAAACATGAACAAATGAAGAAATGGGCACAACCCAAATAGTCTCTAAAACAGAGTTTATGATTCCAAAAACCCAGAAAGGAACAGACTTTGGAAGAACCCACCTTGGCAACATCGAGAGGGTTTACAAGAATGGCAGAAACAAAAGCAGCACCAGCAGCAGACAAAGCCTTCTCTCCAAAACTCAAATTTGCATCAGGAATTGGCACAGATTGGTTCTGCTTCTGGGTTTGTTGTTCTCTGTTGAAATTGGCATCAACTTTGGTGGCAGCTGTGCTCATCCACGAACGCAGTCCAGGCCTCGAAGCCACCATTGGGTTTGATCAAAGTTTGTGTCTTTTTTGGTGAAAAGCATGAGACTTTGTGTTGGGGGTTTTGTGGGTTTAAGAGATTGAGAAGGAAACAGAGGAGGTTATGGTGAATGAAAGAGAGAAGGTGCTCCTCATTAGTTGGGTTTCCAAAATTGAATATTATTTCTTGGGGAAGACGAGAGTGTCGTCATTGCATATGTGGAACTTACCGTATGTTCGTGGCGTGGAAATAAGGGCGCCAAACAATGGGAGCTGTCTCAGGATGACTACTAATCCATGAAATACTTTTTAGGTTGGGCAATGTGTATGTGGATGACTACTAATCCATGTTTTCTCCTTTGAAGTAGGAGAAATTTGAGTTTAAATGGGCTTGACTTGGTTGATGGATTAGTTGGATTGAATTTGATGTTTGAACAAACATTTGTGAACATCAAAAGTTTGAAGTTCACCCGGACTTTAGACTTTCGTTATCTGTTTTGATTTGGTAAGAACTAAGAACTTTGGTCTCTATTTGGACCCGAAAAGAAAACACTTGTTAAGAATTTTGAACGTAATGGCTCTAGTGTTTTTTTATTGGCACATTTTTTTTGTTTTGTTTAAGCTTTGATAAAATGAGGGAAATTTATTGAAAAGAAAAAAGAGAGACACATCATGGTAGGAGGAAAACCTAACTCAACTTTCACCAAAAACAAAAAACAAACATTTAATTGACAACAAAACAATGGAAGCTAACAAAAACGAAAAGTTGGAAGCCCCAACCAATCGCTACTATAAAGAGAAATAACAAAATTTTGGGGTAAGTTCCACCACATCAAACTTGATGAATTTATCCCATCATTTACTAATGCATCTACAACTCTATTATCTTTTCGAAATATATAAGAACAGTGAAAATTCATCTGAGAAATTCGGTTCAAGCAGTTGCTCTACTCTACACTTAGTTTCCAAGGCACTAAAGTGAGATAGCGGAGGAAACTATGAACTAGCTCTAAGTCTACTTCCAACCATATATGTTTCAACTCTCTTACCCAAGCTAATTCAATAGGTTTGATAAGAGTCATTACTTCAACGGCAACGGAGCTTGGAATGTCCAAGCTAGAGCAAGAAAGACCCATAACTTTGTCATTGTAATCACAAAATACCCCACCATATCTAGGTTTATTCGAGCTACTTTTCCATGCATCAGTGTTCTTTATTGGCACATAATATACTTGAAGCTCTTAGTGGAACAAAATACTGAACTGAGAGATATTTAAGCTTGATTGTGACAATAGTATTTTTATCTCTATAGCTAGGTCTTCTTGTTGCAAGTATTGTGACGGTGTTATCATAGGCTTGAAGCGGACGCTTGATTAAAGAAAAATGAAGATGAAGACTCATATTGAACTTTTCGATACACCTTCTACATACCCTCACAATACCAAATTCTACTAGAATTTTTCTACTAACTTGGGTTATGCAAGATGACTAAACGTTATAGCGAAGATCTAATAGTGCTTGTTTAGTTGAAAATTTAGACTTATATTAGCAAAGCAAGTTTTTCTACCAAGCTGAAAATCTGAGATCAAAATATAGACTTCGACAAACCTTAGCTTGACTAGCCTTTCATCTTCTTATATAAGTTATCACAGCCTTTCCACTAAAGGATCTCGATCGTATTGTAGCTTATATGAGCGATAAGAGATTTTCATTGTTCAATTTGTAGTTCTATATAAGTAGATCAGTTCAGTAAATTTTTAAAAATTTTGGTGATCGTTAAGCTATTCAAAATAGAGATTTATAATTATAAGCATGAACAGTTCAGTTTTGGCATATTTGATTTGTCCATTGATTTAATCTTGTTTAATAATTATCAAATTGGCTGAAAATTTGTATAGATGATTTACATATTAGGACTTATAAACTGAATGGTGGAGATTTAAAAATACAATCGATAAGTTAGTGTATCCCATATCCCTCATATTGAACAAAATAAAGGATCCCTTAGTGGAAAATGTTAAAATATCCAGACCAAAATTAATAAGAGTAATGTGAAACGTTTCATGAGTTTTTGACTTTTGAGTTGCACAAGATATATGGATGGTTTTGGAGTTATGATGAAGGCATATATAAAGTCATGAGTTAAAGAAGATTCATGAAGCACCATTAAATGGGAGAGCACTAATGAGTGATCTAGAGGGTTCCTCCTTAAGACTATATAAGGAGATGTCATTTGTTCATGCCATCATCTCATCCAAGAGAAACATCTCATCCATCTCAATCATCTTCATCCAAGTAAAGAGTGAAGAGTGTCCACTCTAAGTTGAGGGTATAGTAGTTTGTAGCAAAACAAGTTTGAGAGAGAGAGTTTCCTTTAAGTGGTGTTCTTGAAGTTGTATATCTCTTTGTACCCATTATTTCATAGTGGAAGTTTTTGTTGTTGTTCTGTGGACTTAGGTACATTGCTGAAACACGTTATATGACTTATATCCGGTGTTCTTTTTCCTCTATCTTTTACTTCTTTACATATTTATCCTTTGTGTGGTTTGAGTAGTTATTTCCATTATATATTTTTCACAACAGAAGGGCCATGTATAAGTTATTATAAATTAATGTATCTGCCTCCATTTCCAACTTGAATGTACCACAACATGCATAGTCCAAACTTCCAAATCATGATGAAGTGTTAAACAGCAGAACTTTCTGTATATCGTATATCATATGGTTCATGCTACACGAACAATTAATTATTATGTATGAAAGTAAAAGGAATTCATACAATTCTCCAGAAAGAGTAATGAACATAAAATTCCAATAACAATCAGCCTCTAGCACAGAAGACTTCTAGAGGACTCTTTGAGATGGTCAATACACTAGTAATACTATTTCCTGCTCCTCTTGAAAAAACAAATGGAATCATTTTTCTTGAGCTTGTGCATATCATTTTCCTAATATGATAAGCTGCCATTGCAAACATAGCTAGTTTCATTGCAATGCCAACATTCTGTTGCCACTTCCATGGGATTAGTAGTAAGTTTCTCATGCAATTAGTGATGAGGAGGAACCTTCTGCTGTGATGAGCACCAGCAGCTTCAACATTATTCTTCGATCTCTCTCTCAAATCCCAGTCAAAAGGCGCCCCATTTTCGTGTCCCAAACATGCATTCAGTTCTGTCAGCACATTGAGTGCCCTTCCTTTGTACTCTGTCACATTTGCTAATAGATTTAGTCTGCTTTCTTCCGAACTGTTGAATGCTGCATTCATATCCATCATCTGCCTAGAATCTAATCTCTGCACATAGATAGTTTAAGTGTGACTATATATGAAATTCTCAACTTCTTCATGACTTAGTAATTGGTTTTGCGTCATATAATTGCAAGACTACTAACAGATGCAAATTGGGCAATGCATAAAAAGTAGAAGCAAAGACAAGAAGGACAAAATAATGTAGATGAAGAACTTTACCTCCAAGAACAAGACCATGTTCTCAACTTCCTTCAATGAATTTCTAATGGCCACCAATCTCTTCCTCTCCTCAAATGGGGCCTCTGCAGCAATATCACAGTAACCACCACCATGTTCTGAACAGAAATTACAGAACCTGCAGCTACTGTTTGTGTCTCCAATCTCATTGCTGATGAGCCTACCATATGAAAAACCCATCAATCAACCCACTAGAATTCTTGGGATTTCAGTGTTGTTGTTATATTTTCTTTCACACACACTCCTATTCAGATCTTCTCAGCCTTTTCCTTTCTCTTTGCTTGTGGTTGGGACTTGGAAGCTTGAAACCAAGTGGAATATGATGAAGGTAGGGCTCTCCAGGTACTTTTATAGAGTTGGCATTTGGGTGTTTCCACATCCCACACAATCATTTTGCTCACTTTTTCTTTAATTCTTTACTTCTTTCCAGTGTGTTTATTATTCTTTCTTTAAGAAGAAGGTTTGTTTACAAACAGAGTGGCTTTGCTGTTCATGATCCCACATACTCCCACTCTCATCACATGGATTCATAAAGCTCACACCAGAGAAAATAAAATGTTACCAACACTCATTGAATCTCTTCACCAAATGACTTAACTGCTCAGTAGCTAGGATTTTCTTCCAGTTGTAAATGATCATTCACAGCATAATGGTCCTCCCTCAGATAGTTAGATGCACTATGTATGCTATTGGAGCCAAGTCAACTTCAACACAAGGTCACCTGCATTTGAAATTTGTCAACTTAGTCACACCATTGATCATGCAAGTCGTTGAGTTGCATCACCATTACCAATGGCTGGAGTAAAAAGATGCAAGTAGATGTTGATTTGTCCAGGTTTTGCAGCATGACATTCTTGACTGTTTTGGAAGAAAGAAAAAATTGTTGGGAAATTAATAGAATGGAAGTAACAACTCAAGACCACACAAATGATAAATAAGCAAAGATGTAAACGATAGAGGAAATGGGACACCGGATATAACGTGGTTCGGCGATGTACCTACGTCCACGGGACAGCAATAACAAGAACTTCCACTATGAAATAATAATGGGTACACAAGAGATACACAACTTCAAGAATAGTACTTGAAGGAAACTCTCTCTCACACTTATTTTGCTACCAATTATTCTACACTCTCAACTTGGAGTTGACACTCTTCTCTACTTGGAAGATGAATGTTTCTCTCTTGTAAGAGATGCTTGAGATGGATGAGATGCATGGAATGAGCATATGACACTCATTTTATAGGCTAAGGAGGAACCATCTAGACCTCTCATTAGTGCTCTCCCAATAAATGGTGCTTCATGAATATTATTATAAATCATGTCTTGACCATAACTCCAAAATCATCTATATTCCTTATGTAACTCATGTAACATTTGTGTAACTCATGTAACTTATGTAACTCATGAAACTTTTCATATCTTCATTACTATTTTATTTATTTTGGTCTGGATAGTATAACAAAAATTACCGAGCTTTCGAGGGCGATTTGAACTCCTTAAAAACTGTATTAAGATTAAAGCAAAGAAATATCATGCATGGGGATCATGTTTGAGTGTTTAAATGATGCTGATATGAGGAAACTAGAGCATCCTGGACTAGTGTGTGAGCTACTGGACATTGTTGATGAGCAAAGTTCATGAATATTTTGGACCTTACAAGTCTCTGAAAGCGAAAAAGAACGACTAAAATAAGAAAAGGTCATCAATGGCTTCAAGCACCCAAAGATCTCATGCAAATCTCAATCTTTGTTCCTGTGGTGGATTAGAATTAGACCCTACATGTTGTGATATTCAAAATGCTGAATGATAATTGGATAACATTTCATATGACCACTGCAAATGGTTGCCTTTTTTCAGATTTTGTGTCCGACTTGTTACGAATGGCTTCTCTGGGCTCACTCTCCCACTGTTACTCACATGAACTTTTGGGGTCAAAAAGAGATTAGCAATAAGCCTTGTGTTTTAGGGTAATTTGGAATACTGTATTGTTCTTGTTTTTCTTGATTCCTCTTCTTCACTTTGATAAAATTTTGAAGATTTTGTCATTCTTAAGGATCATCAAATTTGGATGAAACTGTGCATAAGTGATTTATAAATTAAATTCTAAACATCGAATTGTGGAAACATGATCGGAAACTGAGTCAAAATAACATAAGGATCTTCGCACTTTAAATGTTTTTGTGTTAAACAATGTAGCTTGTTAAGTATATTCCCTAAACCATTGTAACTAATTTTGTTTGATCAACTTATTAGAATTATTTGACATGACAACATTGGTTAGGTTAAGAAAGAGTACTGCTCAATCTCCACAAGGTGCTTAGGAACTTCTTCAAATGTACCTGAATCAGAGAAGACAATCTTAATTTGCTAGAGACAATCCATACAAATCAGAACCATAAATTTAGTTACTAATTCCATAGCTTGACAAGACCTATCTCTTATAGTTCTCAATCACAAAGCATATGACTCAAGGCTCTGTTCTCTGGGGTTGTTTATAATTCAAACCTCCAACCACACCAACCAGCTAGTATGGTAAAAGCATCAAGAAATTCAACTGTGGGTACAATGAGGACCACAGTGTGTACTGGAAATGATGAAGAAGAAGATATGATTTGATCTTTTCCTTGTACCCAACCCTTTGACATTGATATCACAGAGCATGAAGCTCCTCATAAATGAACTGCCATGGCCCTGTTTCTGTTCTATGCTTTTTAGGGCAAGCAAACACTGGAAGACTCTGTCACCTTTGCTTCTTATGGCAGTAGAGCACTAACTAGTGACCAGGCCACAACCAGACACAACTTACAACATTTTGGAGGCTGCATCACTTATTCCTCTTTGACTTTGACCTCCTCCTAATGATTTTTTTTGAAACATTTGGTTTTTTTTTTTAAACTAACATGTATTCAAACTACAGGTACTAAATCGCAATTAAGATATATTGTTTGTCAGATCGCTTTCTCCCCGTACAAGGAAAACTACAACTTTATGGATTGAACAAGAGTTGGAGGGAGGAGGGTGTCTCAATTTTCACACTCAACTATTAGGCCACAGGAAGAGAATAACTAAATACTTTGAAAACCATTATGAAATTTCAATTTCTCATCCTTTCTCAGACTTGAGGTCCAAGTAACTCCTTGAAATTAAATACATAATAAAGACATTGGTCCCCAGGTTTTAGTTATTTGATTGAAGTACCAGATTTTTGTTTTCTTGGGACAAAAAGAGTAGGGAAAGGGACCCAAATATAATTCACATGACCCAGTTTTCCAGATTTTGGGTCAGAAAGCTTTGCAAGTTGCAACTGGTTTGCTTTTTTTTGGCAAATAGTTCCAACTGGGTTTTGGTACTTTGATCTTTAACAATTCACTTTTTACCAAGAGTAAAACCATTGATAAACTCCTTCGTGTGGAACTTAACTGCTGGCCGGAGATTCAAGATATTCCGGGATTTGATCAATTGATCTGAAAAGAAAGCTTGACAATGTGTGTGGGATTGCTCGGAAAAAGAGAGGGCCTAGAGATGCCTAGTGATGTATGACCACCCTAAAATATGTCACCCTTTCCAAGGTGGTGTATGGAGAATTTTGTGTGTATGGTTTCTTGGTTTCTGGGGCATGGCAAAGCTCAACATCAATGTTACACAGAGAGAGACCCCAATATGGGTCAATGACACATTGCTAACGTGGTACGAATGCTCCTCTCAAATCACTCAAAAATCACTTTCAGCTATGATATGTCAATGGATGGTCTAAACGTTGATGTTGTGAAGTGGGTTCGGTAAACAATAAGTTGAGGATGGTGCTGGTGAATAAATTTAAACGTCTTAGGTTTTAATTTTTAACAATGCAAATTAACTCAAACTTTTTAAGTACGATTTGTAAATGATTTTACCGTAAGTTGTACTGGTCAAGCTGTCAATAACATGTGTCACTCGAGTTTACCATAATACCGAATGTTTTTAGGAGATAAAATTGTTAAGTAACGCAAGAAAACTTGGTCTACGTACCTAAGAAAGAGTCCGATATCCAATAAACTAGGATCACAGGTTGAAACCACATTCATTCCTAAACACCAAGACAGGGGACTGATATTAGAGATCATGACAGATACTAACAGGGGCTAATCATCTATGATTATGATACACATTATTCACTCTTCACTCAGAAGCCACCACATTGATCTTGAAAGAAATCTTCCGCATTCCATTTACATGACCGAAAATCCCCAACAGAATCCAGCGAAATGTCGGACAAATCGTCCATGCTCATTTCCTCCCACAGAATCGGCTCCGAAACCCCGAACAATATAGCTTCGGTAGGACTGATCACACCATCAAAGTAACCAACGAAATGGCTTCCATCTTTCTCCTTCGAAACAGGTCTCCACTCGCTGTCACTGCCGCTGAGAACCGAGGTTGGGGAGCGAACGTTGCTCTGACACTCTTTTCCGGAATCATACTCGTCAATGACAACAATCTGGTCCATGGAAGTGGACATATTAGAAGAACAGAGGTTCGAACTAGAAAGATTGATCGAGATGGACTCATTAGAAGAAGAATGGTGATCGGAAACGGGGAATTTAGGAGGGGGAATGATATTGGTTCGAGCGTTAGGACCTCTCAGCTCAATGGCTTCCCTGTCATACCTCAAAGCTGCCTCCTCAGCCGTGTTGAAAGTTCCGAGCCACCTTCTCTTCGACTTCAGTAATGGGTCTCGAATCTCGGCTGCCCATTTGCCCCACGGCCGCTGCCTTACTCCCCGGAATTTCTTCTTCTCCTCCGGCAATGAATTAATCGGCTTTTGCTGCTGATTCTTGGCTAGCAAGACTCTCACAGCGTCTGACTCCTCGATTCTCACCTCGTTGATCACTCTTTTCGTCACGCGTTGTTGTTGTTGTTGTTCGTCGTCGCTGGAGGTGTCGGTTGCGTCCTGATCAGTGAAGGAAATCCGGACGATTTTGGGGAGTGCAAGGTGGCGCAAAGGCTTGACAAGTTTGTCAGTGACGAATCTCTTCTCTGTGAACTTGGTTGTTGGGTGGCTTGAATCCATGGAGGAGAATGATGGGGAAGAATTTGAAGAGAAGGTGAGCAAGCTTGAGAGGGAGAGAAGTGGGGGGTTTACTGGAAGTGAATGGAGGACTGAAACTGACGAAGCATTTAGAGAAAAAGTAAAGGGAGCAATAAATAGAGGAGAGTTTGAATGAGGCAGGAAGAACAGAGAGAGAGAGAGAGAGAGAGAGAGAGGAGTCGATATGGGAAGAATATCGCTGTTTTATAGGAGGATCTCAGCAGCCTCTCCAAAATTTTCGTTATTTTCCCTTTTCTTTTCTCAACTGAAAAATTAAAATTAAAATTAAAGCACCCCCTTTTTTATAGAATTTTTTTAATTTTCTTTCTCAGAAAATTGTTTTTAATAAAACTGTCAAATATAAGAGATAACATAGAGAATAAACTTCCAATTACATATATATGTTGGGAAATGATCAAATGATATCATAATCTCTACAATATACAATATATGTATTGACGTGGATTTCACACGTGTCATATTTTACAGGGTTTTATTGGAATCATTTGAAATAACAAACTATTTATATTACGGTTTCATATCTTCGTTCAAATTAAATAAAATTTGCTAGACACTTACATTTATTATGTTTATGGATGTTACAAAAATAACTTGAGTACATGCATGTTTTCTAAATGTTAACTTTTAACTTTGTTTTGAGCTAGGGAGACCCTGAGGAAGTCCAAAGAAGTTGGAGTTCGGAACAATGTCTAATAACAAGAAGTGCAAGTTCAAGGCAGTTTTGTAGAGCTTGGTCCTTAGGGATCCGATCGGTGATCGATGGGCCTTCGGCAGTGATGGATGACTAAGATAAGGTAGTGGACTACATTGGCCTGGGCTTAGGCAGCACTCCTAGTAGTGCCTCTTCTTAGTGGTTTTCATCAGGACATCGAATAAGTTGGGAAAATTTGGTTTTGTTCCCGCTAATTCCCTGACATGGTCAAAAAGCTGCTACTGCGTTTCTTTGGTTTATTTCAAGTATTTTTGTTGCATGTTTGGATGCCTGTTTCATTGTTCAGGTTGACATCAGGTCATTTAGGGCATCCTTCGGATGACTTAATTTTTTTCGTAGTCTTTTAGGTGAGCTATGCTTATGTAACATTTGATATGTTCTAATGGATTGACCCCACTCCTTTCCAAAAAATTAAAAAAATTAAAACTTTGGTTTTGAGCTAGTACAAAAGATTATTTGACCATCAAAGTATTTTCAAACTAAACTATCAATTTCACTTATATGTTTCTTATTCGTCGCATTATTTTTATAAAAAAAAACAATAATATATTGATATAGCATGCTAAAACCCTAGGGAGAGAGAGACACCGCAGAGACCAGATTCGCCTGTCCAGCTGCGCCTCGTCGCCGGCGACAGACTCTGGCCTCATTGACATACACGGAGCTCGGTCGGACGGGTTATGGGATTAATTTGAAATTCGTGTTTTTCTTGGTAAGATTATAGGAACCAGACATGCCCATGAAATAGTGGGAGCCTTTAACCTCTTATTGGAAGAGCAGAAAATGGACAAAGAAATAGCACAAAAGGGGATTGTTTTTTGCAGGCAAACCAAACTTTGGCTTGTCTCCAAATGTGAATGAGGATGGGGAAAGTTGCCTCTTACGGTCTTAACCATCTGCTTCAAGTTTCAAAAATAAGATACAAATTAAAAATATATAAAAATATATCTCATAGACTGGAATTTAATATACTTGATAGTGCAGATGGACCATATGAAACTTGGAGAGCAAGCATGCACAGATGGGATATTTGTTTTTACTGCCAGTTAGTGACACAGTTTCAAAGGTAGTACAACTCTATCACTACACCTGTAAATTGAGTGGTGATGATGCAGAGAGTCAGGAAATATGTGGATACAGATGGAAGAAAATGAATTTTACAGTAAGGAAACTTTTTCACCAAGGAAATGAAGCACTCATCACACTAGGAAAGGAAAGATAAGGCTCACAAGTCTTGAATCAACAATCAATACTTGCTGTTTTTGATGGACAAAGTAGAATGAAAACTTTTATTACGAATTAATCAGAATAGGAAATGGCCAAGTATTAGATATTTGGTCTGATCTTTTCCTGTTTTGGAGGGTTGAGCCAGATGTAAACAAATGTCCTTCCCTGGGACCTTTGACTGTTTCTGTAAACAGCCCAGAGTATATAAGCAACTGTTTAAACTTCAACAAGATGAGAAACCCTCAATATAATGCAAATGCTAGAAGTAGGTACATTATAACACATGAGTGAATAAGCTTCTAGTTTTACAATAGACAATACAACAAACATTAATTTCTGATACTTCATAATTGCGAGATAGGTATCCATTTGAAGCACCTAGCAGATTGCCATAATCTAAAGAGGGGCACAAGCAAATCTATTCCTCAATGTCTATTATAATAGTACACGCCAGGTTTCTATTTTACAAAACAGGGAATACGATGTTGGTGTCTTACATGTCGTTGGCGCACAACATACTAACCCATAGCATACTTCTGGGTCCAGCTCCTAGCGGTTGTCTCGTACTTTGACCGGTCTGTCTTGTACATGTGAGCAATTTCCGGCACCAGGGGATCATCCGGGTTGGGGTCAGTCAACAGGGAACAAATGGATAGCAACACCTGAAAAAGGAAACAAGAACCTTTCCCACCCACTTAAGAACCGGCATAAACAAATGAGCAAACAGGGTGCAGAGCTACTATGCATTAACAAATGACAGTAATCCCCAGTGTCAAACGTCCTTAATGGAAATCCAGATGAAGATCTAATTTAAAAAAAAAATTTCTCAAATACCCAAATATAATATCAAACATGATGCTTCATATTTAAATCAGACACTGCGGAAGATATGCAGTTCTGGGAACAGTAATCTTGGACTACGGAATTGGAAAGCTAGTCCATATTAATTAAAAACAATCACTAAGAGATCAGAACCTTGGATATGGTCAGAGCAGGGCTCCACTGTTCTTTCAAAATGTCAAGGCAGATACTTCCGTTGCTATTGATATTTGGATGAAAGACCTTAGTCCTAAATGCAACCTGCAACACAATTCGGTGACAATTGATATATGTAATTTTAGTAGCTTGTAGACATTTGAGCCAAAGCATTTATGACAAATTAACACACGATGCAAAAAGCCAATAAGATTTTGAAGTTCTCTTAAGATTTTCGAAGGACTGTAAAATTGGTCCTAGACTTAAAAGCCAACCAAAATCGATCTTATTTCTTCATGCAATGATCAGCCAAGGCAGAAGTTGTAGAGAGTTGGATTAAGCAATACATTAGGTGGCAGGTAGCTCTACGCTAAGGTTTCCTGACTTGGTTCAATACCAGAGCCAATATAACCAACTTGAGGCTCTGTGTATGTCTTGACCCTATATATTTATAAATCATAACCCGGAAAAAGTGTCTCAGTCAAGAGATCATATTAAATTTAGTTGTATGAACCAAAACCATCAGTAACATTTTACTCTTTTACCGACCTCTTTCGTACAAAACTGAGATCCTCCGGATCAAATATATCGAAGTTCCTTTGCTTCTTCAAATATATGAGAAACGATGAGAATGCAAAGACTCCCATCCCGACGAGTAGATCACCACCTGATCCACCTATGTCATTAATCTCTGACGTCATCTATCTAAAACTCTCCTATACAGCAGGTATGGTAGGTGTTCAGCCTTACTTATTATTAATGTTAATACTACCAAGCTGATTTATATTCCATCATTCATAAAATTTCATAGAGGTAAGGTATGAACTTGTGATTAAAATTCACTCCAACAATAGACAGAATTCTTAAAATTGTTAAGACATTACTATTTCCAATAGTACAATAAAGGTCAACCAATTAATTATGAGTTGAAACAAAATTGCCATTTTTTCCTGACAAGTTAGCAGAAAGACATAGTTCATCTTCTTTCCTGGAAAAATGATACTATCAGCAATATTTTTTCTCATGCTATCAAATTTGTAAGTCATGACATTGATTGGGTCTAATTTACAGTAGTTATGAAGCTAAATAAACAACTTCTAAAGAGTATGCCATACCTTAGGTGGTTTAAACGGGTAATCAGGAGGGAAATGAATGGTAACCAGAAAGACACCCCCTGCATAAGGACTATCAGGAGGGCCCATTATCGTCGCTTGCCAATGAAACATGTCTTCAGCAACAGGCCCTGTCATCAAATACAAGTAGTGAACCTCAATATAGTTTCACATTATACAATTATTGCTTTCAAACCAGCTCTAACATTTTGATGAATATGAAGAAAGTGGTCTTCTTTGGAAGCACTTTCATTTAGTTGAATTTAAAGAATAAAAGAAAAACTTCCGAAAGTTGTTAACTTTGGTGTCATTTGGTTAGGCTCTAGATACACACATTTAGAATCCTATAGCTATCAAATATGATCAACCCCGATACATTATAGTGTCGGCTCCACACAATTTTCCTCAAACTGACCTCTAATCATTCCGATAACTATCCACACCTCCTCAACTCAATCTCTGTCAGCACATTGCAACACCAAAAAATTTACACAAGCTCTCAACTTTTTTTTTTCTCTCTCTCAATCAACACACAAGGTTTTCCAAGTCTCTTACTTTAAACAAGTTCACTCCAAAAAACCAGTAAACTCAACAATCCTATAACTCACATTCACAGCTCTCCTAACCAACTTCATTTCACTTCTCGCTAACCACACACAATCAAACCCATAACCAAATCCAATACTTTACTAAGCATATGAACAACAAATTCAAAGATCGAGCTTCGAAAAAGCGAAAATCATTAAGAGCATGAAAATCTGAAGGAGAAGTGAGACTGTACCGGCGCTGCATGAGGTCGGGGGATCCTTCTGGAGATCCTTGAGCTCCTTCAAGATCCGCTTGGACGCCATGGACGCAGCTCGCGTAGATCGTCGCGGATCTAAAAGGAGGCACAAGAAGAACGAAGAAGAAGAAGAAGGAGAAGACGAGCAATGATTTCAGAGAAGTATAATATGTCACTACGTGTTTCACAGAGAGATTCCATCATGATTCGTTGGTTTTGATGACTTGGGTTTGTAGTGGAGTTTGGACGGGTGGGATTGGTTATTCTGTGGGACCTGGCGAGGATGTTGACGTTGCAGGGAAAGTATTTGACCCACTTGAGTGGACTTGACTCTATGGACGGTCATGGGTCGGGTTAGAGGATGATGGAGTTGAAATTAGTTTTCTTCGTTTCTAAATTTTGTTTCTTTCAAGGGTGTGGAGCTCAGCTCATGGAGTTGAAAGGTTTGGAAAATGTTGATATGTGGAAGATTTTGAAGAAGATTGATGTATTTTCTTCTGAACAACAGCATGACAATCTCGGAAAAGGAATAGGGGTAACAGAGCAGCTTGCCACACACTCAATGATCCACAGCACAAACTTCATTAACTTTTTATCGACGTAGTTTAGAGTTAAATCTCTATCTATTCTTAGTAACAAAACATTGATTAATTATCTGTAAGCTTAAGCATTTGAGAAAACATGTGAACATTAAAATAATATACCTTAACAATAAGATCTTTAGTCCAGTACAATTTAGTTTAGTGACATAAATTCATTTTAAGTGAGAGATCGTGAGTTAAACCCACAATATTGTAACACATTATTATATATTTGATAAAAAATAAAAATAAAAACATATTTAAAGCTCGAAACAACCACCCATATGATATTAGGACATGAAAATATTATCATGCATCACAAAGCATCACCGAGACACACTTTAAATACTGTCGACTTTGCTTCTTTTCCTTTACCAGGCGGCCACTCTTTTTAATCACCTATTGTTGTCTCCCGCTTTTAAGAAGATGGTACACCTTATTTTCACAAACCCTTGATATGCCACCCATATAGTTGATCATTCATCTTCTGTTTATTTAAACAAAATGTACAAACTCCCCCCCCCCCCCCCCCCCCCCCCCGGATCACCAACCATCACGAGCTTTATTTACATGAAAGAAGAAAATAAAATTAAAAGTAATTAATTTATCCAACTCCAACCAATCACCAAAAATAAATAAAACAGCAAACCCTTTGAATCCCCCATTTAAAACTGATAGCCCCATAACGCATCAGGAGCATCCTAAGCTTAGAGCCATGTCGATCATTATCGCCTGTAAAGGAATCGAACAATGTAGACTGTAAAGGCTCGTTGTAAATATTTTGAGGATAGATGAGCAGGAAATCCAGATTTTACTCTTTTGGATACAAATATCTGCTTCAAAATGGCAGCATCCAGCTGAATGAGTACTCACTTCTACAGCTCTCCTACCATCATTCACATTTCAGTGACTATATCAGCGGATGGTGATCCTGCAATCACATAAACAAGCTAGCTCACAATATTGACATGTGTTCCAAATTTCCAATCTGTAATCTATTGATCTCAATTATTTAACGCATGCTATTCTTATTCTCTTAGAACTTCATCCATACCTAGCCCTTTAATGCGACTGAATTACAAAGCGCAAATAGATTTTGAAATAACGTAAAACATAAACTCAGAGGAATATCTACATTCATTAACTTTTTCCCCTCATTTCAAACCAAAGACCTTTTTACTGATTCGATCACATTACCCTAGCTATGAATATGTCTACATAGTTCATTAGAAGTTCTAAGGAAGTTCTAATTACCACAAGAACAACCTATAGCTAACGAAAATAATTCAAAACTATAGTGGAGTTGCTAAATTTGTTTAGATAATTCCATTTCTCACTTGCTAGCTAGCTAACTTAATAACAAGGTTATATAATCAACCTTAATTGAATTACTGAACACTATAGTTGTATATATCTTACCATTTGTAGGCGTGCATTTTACACTTGGGCATGGTACTGCCAGTATGAATCTCCTTCATCGTGACATCCCCACATTCTACATCAATATCCATCGTCCCTATCCTCCACCCCTTCACCACATAACCTAACTTGGTCTTCATCTCCACCCCAACCCTCATCACTTTCCCCTCATACTAACTCCTCAGCTTCTTCGACACCGCGTCGTTCAGCTGCCGATTCTTCACCACGTAATCAAACTTAACAGTCGTCGTGTTCCTCGACTTCTGCGTAAACCCTCCCAGCTTTTTCATCCCCAACACCAACCCTATGTCGTTGGGGTCCCCGACGCTGACGTAGGCATGCAACACTGAGTAGAATATGTCTAACTTACCATTAGGGTTCTTCACCTCCATCTCCGGAACTGTCCACGAGTCGAGGTAAGTCCCTCCGGATTTCACCGTGGTGTTGAATAGAGGTATCTGAAACGAACGCAAGTAAACCAGAGGGAGCCTTGGATCGAATAAGAGGTAGAATATTCCGGCAGCCAGCGCTACGACGACGATGATCACAAGGATTAAAATGCAAGACACCCAACAAAAGACACGGCAGCAACTGTTGCGCCGGGGCTTCGGTTGTGGCTGAAATGAGGGAGGGAGGGGAACCAGTTTTCGGGGAGTCTGGCCGGGAACCAGTCTAGGCTGTTGGTTCGGGTCTCTGTATCCCGGTGGCTTCTTCAGCACCGGTTTTGCTGGTGATTTCTGGGCCATTTAGGCCTCAGAACCTTTTCCTTCTCTGGATTTTGCAGAAAAGAGAGGGCAATCGATCACGAATCGGATCGAATGATGGCTTGTGTTTTGAACATTTTGGATGCAATGTGGATCAATCAATTGGATATGAACAACATTAGTGCTACGTAAAGATATTGTCTATGTTGGGATGAAATCTGATCGGAGCGGGAAGGGAAGGGAAAAGAAGATGTAGATTCAGGTTAGAAGGAAGCAAGGAATGTGAAGAACTGAGTTTCAGGAAATCGGATAATGGATGAGAAAGTGGTTCTATTTATGATAGAGAGGTTAGGGCTTTGGCTTTGGCTAAGGGGTAGCAGCAATTTAAGCGCGAGATTCAAGCGCATCGTTTTGGATGATGACATGGCGGCAACGGCAAAGCTTCTCTAACAATATTTCATTTTCATAACGAGTTTGGTAGGAGAAACTTCAACTTCAACAATCCTTGGGATCAAAATGAAATTATGTAGTCTTAGGCACAAAGAATACATCAAAAAACATTTCTCTACGTTATGCGAATTTCTTTGATTGTTTTTTGTTGGTTAATAATGACACCGAAATTACGATCAGACACAGTACTATTCATCTCAAACTAATTGATGGTGTGTTGTTGTTGAAGAAAGTTAAAACTGAAAATGATATCAAAGTTGCAGGAAGTGATCTGTATTCGTTTTATTCTTCTTTCATGATGAGAAAAATCGACCAAGGTTCACTTGAACCGGATGTTAAAATTTAATCTTAGCCATTCATTTGATCTAGACACTAACATCAATACTAACACCGTTAACAAGATTGAAAAAAAAAGGAGTTAAACTTTGTCAAAAAGAACTAATCAAATTAAACAAGGTATATAAGTTTTTTATTTCCAAATCTCCATCCATAATTTCCCTTTTATACTTGGTTACTTCCATTGTTTTGCAAACCTAGAAGTATAGTAGTTTGTACACAATGGAAGTAACTGGAAGCAATGAAGGTTAGGGGAGGAAGCAGATTTGGGTACGGTGTGTATAAAAGTAAGAACCAAGGGTTTTGCTGGTTCATATTCAACCTTCAAAATCTGGGTTTGGTTCTTATTCAACTTCCAGAATCTAGGTTTTCCATTTGAAATTTTTTCACAATCTTGTTTCGATTCTTCTTCGTAATTTTAACATCCAAAAGATTCACCATTCACCAACATCCCATAAGGGCCAACAAATCTCACTCGTTTGTCCATCTACATCCACCAAATCCAAAACTAGCTTCCCAAGAACGGATTTGGTGTTCTTCATAAATGAATCATGATCTTAGCAACCTCGATGATGTCATTGAGCTTGATGTTTCCGCTGTGCTTGATGTCCTGGGCTTCCGCCTTGATGACGACAACAGCGGCCGAGCGGACGACGAAGACCTTAACCTCCTTGGTGATGTCTTCTCCGGTCTTGGGTGCGAGGGAACTGGCAGTGCTGACCCGCCTCCGGTGATGCCGACGTAAACTTTGACGACCTGGGAGGAGTCGAACTTGGGAGGCATGGCTGGAGAAGCTAGTTTTGGGGAAGATGGAGAGAGGCAGATAAAATCGTTGTTTCTTGGGCTTTTACTACTGTTGAATTTTTTTTTTATAACTAACGGACGTTTGCCAATCGAGGGTGGTTCAAGTGCACCATGGTGTATTGAATCCGCTCCAGAGAAAAATAACTAAAAACACACTCAAAACACTCGACTATGTCTTCACTATGTGAAGGGGGTTTAACTTCTTAGCTCATAGTACGTCTACTAGTAGTTGGCCACAATATCCGTGTCGACTTAAAAAGTCGTGAATTTGATACAACTTGTTTCTTATATTTGTGTCAGAATGAGTGTAGGTTCAACATGCATTATTATCAAGAATTGATTTCTAAATAACCCTCAACTTCATAATCAATGAGAGACTTGAGTTTGGGAATCATTCTGATCCCCCACCGTTCGATTCGTTCTTTCTACGTAAACTACAATTGTCTTTGATTCATGACTTCTTTCGTTCAAGTTGTCTTTGATCCATGACTTCTTCCACTCAAGTTGTCTTTGATCCATGACTTCTTCCCTTCTAGCTGTCTCTTATACATGACATTTTCCATTTCAAATAGGTAAATGTGTCATAAATATATTACTTTTTTGAGTAATTACATGTGTTTGTTCATTAAAATATATATATTTTATCTGAAAGAACGCAAAGCTTTTATATTGATAAACCATTTCCTAGCCCAACAACATAGAAGCCCAAAAGAGGCCAAAGCCCACCACCCCCCAGCCGCGAACCATACCGAACTCACAAGAACTCGTCGTCGTCTACACCACCACTCACGTCAACCGCCGCTTCGATCCAAAAGAAGGGAAGCGGGGCCTTCAACAACCAACAAGAACGAAAATTAGAGGTCACCGCGATAGTTGGCCGTTGCTTCGATCTTGATCATAATGAAAGGAATCTGTCTTTCACCAAGTAACAAAAATGACAATAGCAACCAAACGACCGAACACCACGAGATCCAACCACATTTTTGACATCTTTATTCTCATCCTTCGCTTGAAAGAATCTAGCAAGCTCGACCTCCCCCAACCTCACATAGGGCGCATAGGTGCATCGAACCCCCTATCTAGGTGGCTTATTCTTTCCTCCCTCAAGAAAATCAACCCACAAGGGATGGACAAACCCCATCCGACAACAACATAAAGACACGCGGCCAAACAAGGAAGTGAAGCTCTTTCGTTGCGTTCTCTTCCCAGAATTGAGCTCAATAAAAATGGCTAAACTTAACCACTTCTCTCATTTGTTGATTGGCACTTGACCTATTTGGGTGCAACCGGATGAGTCACCTTAGCATTCCAGCTAGGGCATTGTATCCATTGCTGGGTGTAGCCGTGTAGAAGTTGACCTTGATATAATTAGGGTAAAATGGAGTCTTGCGGCTTGCCTTCACAACATATCAGACTAGACGATTTATTATCCCTCCCTTGTTCTTGCCACAACCAAAGCCTCATAATACAAGAATTTCACAATTTGGCGAAGCCGACACATAAACTGGATGAAGACATATTGTCGACGACATTTGTCTCGTCGATATCAAGATAAGACTTCGGGTATCATATTAGTATAGTTGAGAGTTTGAGTATCAGACTGGCATTGACACCAGGGTGTGGATACTGATGCTGAATTAATTTATCTCTTTGATTCGGTTAAGTTTAGTATGTTTGAGTTGTGTAACTGAGCACTTAAAACTGAACCGTCTGAATTTCAATTAATATGATTTATTAATTTTTTCCGGTATTTACCAGAAAAAAATAATTAGGGTTGATCTCTCGGTAAAAGTCCAAATCAAGGACTAAAAAATTGAAAATATCCAATATTTTCATTGTGGCAATATATCTTTGTCATTCCATCATACTATCGGTCAATATGTTAGACATTTCGTGATATTATACGAAATTTATAAAATTCTCGCAAATCACACGATATTTTGTCTGAACTCAAGGATAAATTAAAAAAATTCTATGAATTTTGCACAAAATGCAAGGCCCAAGACAAGACTGGAACCTTGGTTTGCCCAAGGGAGGTAGCAATGCCTCAGCCACCAACGCTATAATGGGAATTGTGATAGGACATATACCTTTTAGAATATATGCACTCCATAAACTTCATCCTCTTTCTATACTTTCTCGATATTTTTTTCAAAATATTTATTTTTTCTAGTATTGAAATTTTCTTAATCATTGAATCTGAGTCATCAATGAACAGTTGAAAAAAAACGAATGGTCTCCGCTCTCGAAATCGGATCCGGATCCTCTCCTAGACTATTTTCCCACCTGACCTACCTGAGCTTTCAAGAAGATGCAGCCACGTGGAAAAACTGATCTGATGGCCACAAATTCTAGGTTTCTAACTCCATCCTTATTTGAGTTTTGGCGCGAACTCAGTTTTGTTTCTCCCGCTTTTTCTCCTTCTTGTTCTTGGCGCTCTTATAGAGTGAAACACAGCTCTAAACGACTACAACATGATCGAACTGCCACAAGTTGAGAATTTTTTTCTTTCATTCTTTGCTTTCACCTTCCCTTTTATGTGAACAGCAGGGTTTCATTGCCATAGGTAGGTACGAGTTTTCTTTCTAAAATTATCTTTTCATATTGGATGTTTGATTTTGGGCTTTCTATTCGTTTTCATTCTATTCCTTATTTTTGTTTTTGGTGCTAGCTACTGTATCTAGTATATTGATATGGGAAATTAGTTTGTTTGTATTTGAATGGTTTGATGTATTGGTTGTTCATCTGTATTATATAATGTAATGACTTGTTTGGTTTGCTTTAACAGGTTATGCAAGCTTGCTATTTTGATTTTGGTAAAAGGAGAAGGCATGCACTTGTGCAAGTTTCTGGTTTGTTTATGTAAGAAAGGGATAGAGTAATTGCAGGGTTCTGTTATGATTTTTGTAAAACTGAATCAAAGGAAGAGGCAATTGTTTGTAAGAAGTAAAAGACAATTGCAGGAATTGAATTTTATTTCATCATCTGATCTATATTCCCTCAGTTATTTTATGCAAATGATTGATTAAAGTGATTGAAATGCAACTGTTTTAATCTATATATACTCCCTCAGTTACAAAGAGCAGAAGAGTGGAAGACGAGAAAGAGACAGAGTAGAGAAAACAAAACTTAAATAGGTATTACTGTAAATTCTAACACAAAGAGATATATGGACCATTGGATGGGCATCAGATCAGTTTTTCTACGTGGCTGCATCTTGTTAAAAGCTCAGGTAGGTCAGGTGGGAAAATAGTCTAGGAGAGGATCCAGATCCCTCGAAATCACTGGCTGTACTAGTTCTCCAATCTCCACGTCCTAGATCTCTGCAACAATAACCCATAAACAAGTACAAAGACCGTCCTTTCCTCCTTATCGTCATCACACATGTACATTTCCTTGTTTTATGCACCTCTTATCATGCTTCCACCTTCCACCTTTCCTTTTTATATTTTCTCTTCTCCTTTTGGGTTCTTCACGCATTAGTTTCCGTCGTTATAATTAGCAAACCTCTAAAACACTGAATGCTTCCGTTTCTTCAAAACTTAACCTCGTACTCTGTTTTAGTGCTCTTTCAAGGCCTTCAATGGGGGCATTGTTTAGCACTTTAGCTAGTAAGTTTCAGTCTCTTGGTTCATTTGAGATGTACTTAAAGTTCCCCATGCCCCAAAGAATCTAGCTTTTATGGTCTTCTTGGTGGTGGGTTTTATTAGTGCTTAGACTTCTATGGTAATTAGGGAAATTACAGGTACAGTTCTTGGTAAAATTGATTTCTTTTTTCTTCTTTCCTTTGATGGGTTTTTGAAACTGATACAGTTGAGAATTGGGTGTTCTGTTCTTTTTGATAACTTGGACTATAGCTCATAGAAGTTAGGAAGTACATGACAGAGCACCTGAGGACTTGTTTTATGCTTTTATGAATTTTAGGTTGGTGTTGGTTTTTTCATGTGCAGCTGCCAAATTTCACCTTTTGGGTTTTCTGGGTATCAAGGCATATTTATATGCATTAACATTTTGGGTTTATCCTAGGAATTGGGAATCTCCAGATCTGAGAGATTGTGGCAGATTGAGATTAGGAAGCTTAAATTGCTTGTTGGATTGTTTCATTTGATTCAAAAGATTGCAGCTTGATCACAATCTCTTAAGTTGTTTGGTTTATTTATTTTTTAGATCTCCTACTGTCTCAGTGTGAGTTCTACTCCTTTTAAATCCATCACTGCTTTTGTTTCAGAGAGAATTGAGGTAGTAAAGTTAGTCTTGAAGAGGTAGAGTTGTGTGTGCTTTTTCAAAAATGGGGCATTCATCAGCAGTCTGGGACTGTAAGGCAGCAGTTGAGATCACAAAGGACTTGAATGGGGTTGGACAAGTTGTTCTTCGAAACCCACAAGGGGCTTCAGCACAGGTGAGAATCTATTTTTCCCCCCTTTTGAATTGGTTCTTTTAAAGCATGGGATACAGATTACAGAATATCTTTAAATTGTTAAATTGTTCAATTGATACGGGGTGAATCGGTTATGATAGGAGGAGTATTTAATTGCCTGGATTTAATAATGTTTCTTCTGGATAATATAGGTCAGCTTGCATGGAGGACAGGTCACATCATGGAGGAATGAGCATGGAGAAGAACTCTTATTCACTAGTAGTAAGGTATAAATTTTAGATTCTGACATATATACATGTATATTGGTTTTGATTTCTGTGGTTGTCATAAATAAAAATAAAAGAAATATCTTTTTTGAGCTTGTATCAATATGTAAGAGTTTTATTGTTAATGGAGATTGGCAGACAGAACTTTTCTGATTTTTCAGCTAAGTAATTACATAAATATGTCTAGTGGCAGCTTTCAGGCGCTATACTCTTTTCCAGATCAAACTAGAACTTTGAGCTCTCTGGTTGGGGGTACTATATGTGTACTATTTCCGGCTTCATATGACTTTGTTGACTGGTCAATAGCATATAGATTATGTAGTTGTCTGATCAAGACTTAAAAACCTGGTTGACTTGATTTAATTCTATTGTGGAAGTTTTCAATGTGTGCTAGTCGATAGTTGATTAGTGATGTTCTAATTATACATTTGCTGGTCCAGATTTCAATTGCTTCTGCTGTCTTATGCTAAGCCATACCCTGACAATAGAATTAATTTTTTTGGCATCATGTACAGTAGCTTTAGAGGGTGCTTTGGCAGAATGTGATCATAGTTACAATGATAGTCGAAAATGTATCTCACTTCTTACAGGAACTGATGATAAATCATTTTAATACATGCTTGATTAATCATAGGCAATCTTCAAGCCCCCAAAAGCAATGCGAGGAGGAATTCCCATTTGTTTCCCACAGGTATGGATAGTTATTCTCGCACTTGTTTTGTCCTTTTATGCTTTTACTTTTACTTGAAACATCCAATTTACTGATGCTCTTTACTTTATGCTTTTGAAGTTTGGGAATTGTGGATCCTTAGAAATGCATGGTTTTGCAAGAAACAAGGTCTGGGCAATTGATGATAATCCACCCGTGCTTCACCCAAATGATTCCCAGGGAAAATCCTATGTTGATCTACTACTGAAACCATCTGAAGAGGACCTGAAGTGCTGGCCCCATAGGTATGAGCTTGGATGCTGATTCCTTAGATAAAACTGCATGTATTCTGTCTCATGAGAGAATGAGCACTTATCTCATTGTTTCTATTTATTTTAGTTTGTACGAGTTATTCTAATAGTAACTGTCAGTGACAATTTAGCGATATTAGAGGTATCGCTCAATCCTTAAACTTCGCTCGAAATCATAATACCGTGTTAATCATGGGAGCTTTTGTGTTCTGAAGATATCCTAGTGTCTCTGCTCCCTTAGTAAGATATACTGAGGACGTACAGTTGGGCTGCTTTATCTTATGTGTAACATAGTTATATATGGGTCCCTATGGTGCATCAATGCATAATCCAGACCAACTCTGTATAACCGTTGACCAATTTTGTGTGGTAGTGAACTGGGCTACTATTGCATGGAGCCAATCTATGTATTAATGCATTACTGCACTATAGAGTTCCTCATATACGTATCTATGTTTCAAGTGGTACTCTGCTATAAACCTAGATCTTATTCTTTTTCCCCTTCCTTTATTTTCAGTTTTGAGTTTCGCCTAAGGGTGTCTCTTGCAATAAACGGAGATCTGACCCTGATATCACGAGTTAGGAATGTTAATGGCAAGATGTTTAGTTTCTCTTTCGCCTACCACACTTATCTTTTGGTTTCTGACATAAGGTATGGAGCACTCTTGGTTGAATTAGGAATTGTTCTGCCATTTTTAATTTTGTGAATCCATCCAATTATATAAATATAATTTACTGAATATCACTCCATAGTGAGGTGAGGATCGAAGGGCTTGGGAGACGTGTGACTACTTAGACAACCTCTATCAAAGAGAACGTTTCACCGAACAAGGAGATGCCATAACTTTTGAATCAGAGGTAAGTTTTGTTTTGTTTACTTCAGTGAAATGACTTATACTTATATAAGAAGTAAACCCAAGATCGGGTTACAGTGTAGAGAATGAAAATGTACAGATGTTGAGTTCTAAAACTTTTGAGTGACTGAATAGCTTATCAGTTATCTGTACCCCCCTTCATTGTCTCACAAAAAGTACAATCATATTTAAACACTCTTTGGCAACTATTAGAAGTGGTAGCAAAGATGAAATACTATTTCACTTCCTCAAACGGCATTATTTTCAAAAGAAAAAGAAAAGGTTTAAATTATGTGGTAATTGTTTACAAAATTTTTTCTCCTAGCAGGTTGATCGACTTTATTTGAGTTCGCGCAAAGTTATTGCAGTTCTTGATCATGAAAACAAGCAGACATATGTAATCAGAAAGGAGGGACTACCAGATGTTGGTAAGCTACCAGATCTTCTGATTTTGGTTTGAATTAGTTAACTTAATTTAAATTTTAGTTTTTTTAGTTGTTTTGTCAACTAGTACCAGTTGAATACACCGACTATTGTGCTTGACATACATTTTTGTTTATTATTATTGTGGAAAAGGGATAATTTTAGGCAAAAAGGAGTTATGTATCATAGTGATTACTAGATGCATAAATCCACTTAAAGGCCCGCCAAGATATATGATGTTTGATTAATTTTAATAAGCAATTTGATTTCCCATTTTCAGTCATTTGGAATCCGTGGGAGAAGAAATCAAAATCCATGGTTGATTTTGGTGACGAGGAGTACAAGCAGATGCTTTGTGTGGATGCTGCAGCAATTGAGAAACCCGTCACATTGAAGCCAGGAGAGGAATGGACAGGGAGGTTGCAGCTCTCTGTCGAGCCTTCGAGTTTCTGTAGTGAGAACCTGGATCTTGAAAAGGGAGGTTTCTGAAGAATAGTACAGAACTTGTAGGGTAAAAACTGCTTTACTTAATGTCAGCTACTAGGTGAAATTTTAGAAATGTCCTGTTGTAGCTCGCTAGATTGTTCAAACTAGGATAGGTTTAAACCTTGTAATGAAACTCTAGACCTCAACCTTCTATATTTTAAGTTCTTTGTATCCTTGTGTAATAATTGCAATACAAATTATTTAAAAAATTTCGGAAGCCACTCTGTATCAGAGCCAGGTTTCGATCCTGGGACCTGTGGGTTATGGGCCCACCACGCTTCCGCTGCGCCACTCTGATTGTTGATACTCTGTTGAAACATTGTTTTATTTATTCATTTTTCCTATCTTGCTAAACACCCTAAAAAGAAGACGATACAAATTCTATGACTCCACTGGTCCAATCCTAGCTTGCACGGGGGAGAAATTATCAATCACAATTAATATAGGAAAGGAACATGGTATCATCTTCATTGATTAGCAATGTGAAATTTGAAGCAACAATGATGAATGTAAAGATGAATGAAGAAATAGCTCATCTTTGCTTTGAGACATGGTTACTTGTCACCAAAACAATCTAGAAATTGCTACTGCCAACAACTACCTAGTCTACAACTGAACGTCCTCTTTTTGTTGATTTCAATCGAAGCAAGAATCGACTAAGTAGGTTCTGAACTTGATGCAGCAACATGCCAGCAAACATTCCTCAGAATCAAAAGTACTACGTATTACGTACGCAGAGTTTCAGCCATATAATTCACCTAACCAACAAAGCCGAAATCCAATAAACAAAGGACTGTGTTTCAGACATGAAGATTAGTAACTCATCCTCTTCTGAACCTTAAACTATTGGCCAAAACCCGATGAATTATGATGAAGTTTCAGACATTAAGATCAGTAGCTCATCCTCTCCTGGACTTTTACCTGACCAAGAAAGCAAGGCCCAAATGACTAATCATGAATTTGCAGCCATGGAAACTGCTCCAGCTGATGTCCATAGCCCTACTAGTGGCTCTGGTGGAGATTATGAACCAATAAGAAGCTTTGGAGATGCCAAGAGAATATGTTTTGTGGAGAGCAATAAGCTTTGGGTGATTGCAGGGCCAATTATCTTTAACATGTTGTGCAACTATGGTATTAACTCATTCACAAACATCTTTGCTGGGCATATTGGCAATGTTGAGCTCTCTGCTATTGCCATATCCCTGTCTGTCATCGGAAATTTCTCTTTCGGCTTCCTGGTAAGTAATTAACTAATAGCTCCCACAAATAATCCATTCATATGGTTCTCTATGCTATTGTCACGTCACATTATATATCTTGGTATAATTTTGTAACAGTCCTTAGCATTTTTAGTTTGTTAAACTTGTCTCAACAATTGACTTGTTAGAAACAAACTTTCTTTAGTGATACTAGCATATGGTCAATATGATCACAGACAACTAATGCAACCTACTGTTGCGTGACGACTTTCATCACAATACTAAACAGTTGTGAAATCTACGCTTTCAGTTGCAACTGTAGTGACCAAGAAACAGCAGTGAGTTGCAATTCCAAAATATTGAGAATCCAAGTTAACACTTGTATTAGTAGGAGTTTCTACTTGTATTAGTAGGAGTTTCATCCAAGCACAGCTGCTTGTGTTTCCACTTTCTATCCTAAGTCCATAAACATAGGAGCACAGAGTGAACAATATTATCAAGAATTGCATCCTATCAAGTACGTTTCCTCATAAAGAAATGATGCTACATATAAAATTGCAGCTTGGTATGGCAAGTGCGCTTGAAACACTATGTGGGCAGGCATTTGGTGCTGGGCAAGTAGGCATGCTAGGAGTTTACTTGCAACGCTCATGGATAATTCTGATTCTCGCTAGCTTCTGTTTACTACCACTCTACATATACTCAGGGCCGGCTTTGAAACTCCTGGGGCAAGAAGACGACGTTGCAGACCTTGCCGGGAAGTTCTCAATCCAAACTATCCCTCAGCTGTTTTCACTTGCCATTAATTTCCCAACACAAAAGTTCTTGCAGGCTCAGAGCAAGGTACGAGTACTAGCATGCATTGGCATTGCAACACTCCTAGTGCACATAGGACTCCTAAGTGTCTTCATCAAAGTTTTGGGGTGGGGAACCACTGGTGCAGCTATGGCCTATAATGTCTCAGCCTGGGCTATGGCATTGGCTCAGGTGGTATATGTAATTGGTTGGTGCAGAGATGGCTGGAAGGGATTGTCATTGTTAGCTTTCAAGGAGTTATGGGCCTTTTCGAAACTCTCTATTGCTTCAGCTGTAATGCTTTGCCTAGAGATTTGGTATTTCATGACCATAATTGTTCTCACCGGACACCTTGAGAATCCTGTTATTGCTGTTGGCTCCCTTTCAATATGGTAAACTCATATCTAAGCACAGCACTTAATCCCTAGCCTATTCAACTGTCTTAGCTTAATTTCCTACCTAATGAGACTGTTATTTTTCGGTTCCAGCATGAATGTGAATGGATGGGAAGGAGTATTTTTCATTGGGGTCAATGCAGCTATAAGGTAAGGAAATGTTGTTACCAAATCCAACTTTGTATGTATCATCAACTCTACAACTTACTTCATTGGCAGCGTTCGTGTCTCCAATGAACTTGGATCAGCGCGTCCAAGAGCAGCAAAATACTCTGTCATTGTCACTATAGTTGAGTCTCTCATCATTGGAATTCTTTTCGGGGGTATCATCCTGGCTGCTAAGGACCATTTCGCCATCATTTTCACCAGCAGCAAAGAGCTGCAACATGCTGTATCTCGTTTGGCAATCCTTCTTAGTGTTACAATGGTGCTTAATAGTGTCCAGCCGGTTATATCAGGTATTCTTTTTAAAAGTTAATGTGTTTACATTTCGCTAAAGGCGGAAACATAACATCTAGATATCACTCCTTGAAGAACTAGGAAAACAACACCTTTTTTTTTTTTTTTTGCAGGTGTTGCTGTTGGAGGAGGGTGGCAAGCTTTGGTGGCTTACATAAACTTGTTTTGTTATTATGTTGTGGGGCTACCTCTTGGGTTTGTTCTTGGTTATCGAACAGGTTTGAGAGTGGAGGTAAACTATCATTTCTCAATTCTCATTACTCAAGTCTTGACTTACTACTGAAGCAAATCTTGCTAACACTAAAACAAGGAATTAGTATGACTGATACTTATATGACGCCTCAACGTTTGGTTGTAGGGAATTTGGCTTGGTATGATATTTGGGACATTCTTGCAGACAGTGATCCTCTCATACATCGTTTACAAAACCAACTGGAACAAGGAGGTAATTACATCGATCCTACAGTTCTTAAAATTCTGGAATCCTTGTTTATGGTTATGGTTTATTTTAGCAAATGATTGAAATTGAAATTGCAGGTAGAACAAGCCTCAATAAGAATGGAACAATGGACTGGAGAAGAACTAGTAACGCATCATTAGAAAGTATCTGTTTGAGAATCAAATGATGCTGCACTCTTTCTTGTACCAATAAGCAGAAGAACAACTATTCTATTTGCATAGTGATTTGAAACTGTCAACTAAATACCTCAAAGTTGTTTCCCTAGCTTTGAAGTTAGATAACATTAATATGATGAAGGCACTACATTTATAGATGAAAAAAACTGCAGACATAAATCAATATGTTAGTAACAGGTATTGCATTACTCTTGTATTTATAGAAAGAAACATATCAAGTTCTATAATAATCTAGAGAGATGGAGGGTTCTTGCAGCCCGGCTAGGGTTGTTGACCAATGCCGGCCAGCTTTTGCCACCACCAGGCTCAGTTCCTACCACCTCTCTACCTCTCACTTTCTTCGACATCGTTTTCCTCTTCTGCGGTCCGGTTGAATTTGTATACTTTTATGAGTTCCCTCGCCCTCTTCACCACTTCACCCAAACCATCCTTCCTAAACTCAAACACTCTAGTTCTTTCCCTAACACTCCCAACACTTCTTTCGCTTGGCCTCAAATCTCATCTGCCCTCCCCCACCCTCCAAACCCTTTCTACATTACTCCAAGACTGATGAAACCTCACTCCCCCTGACCATTGCCGAGTCCTCAAGCAACTTCAACAGCCTCACATCCCACCATGTAAACAATATTGCACAATCTCACTTCCTTGTCACACCATTGCCACCCACACCTGTGTTGGAGGATGGCACGCGTGTGGTCACTCCTATGGCATTGCAACTCACTGTGTTCCCCAACTCTGGAATCTGCATTGGCATCAATTTTCTTCATGCATTGACTGATGGGAGTTCTTTGCATCATTTCATGAAGTCATGGGCATCTGTTTGTTCATCACAAGGAGTCAAGGCTTTGACTCCCCCATCCCATAATAGAATTTTGACCAAAGACCCTTGTGGCCTTGAGAACTAGTTCTTAGCTGCACGGAGAAGTTGGAACCCTATCCCATGGGAGCTTCATATGAACCCATTCCACCCCTCCCTAACTGAAAAATCCGAACCACATTTGTGTTGAGCAGACCGAAAATCCACAGACTAAAACAGTGGATGTCTAGCTAGCTTGTTCAGTGATGTTCATGGTTCTAAGCCACACCATATGTCATCATTTGTTGTTATATGTGCTCTAACATGGGTTTGTCTAGTCAAAGCAGAGGACATCAGTGATGATGAAATGCAATGCTATTTCAACTACTCGGCAGAGTGCCGAAACCGGCTTGAGTATCCATTACCTAGTTCATATTTTGGAAACTGCTTATCAATACGTTCCTACACGAGTGAAGAAGAGAAAAATATGAAGGATTTGGAGAAGGGGGTTTTGGGAGGAGCTGAGGAGTGGACTTCAGATTGGGACAAGGGTACTAGTAGTCCTCCATGTGCTTAGAAATGAAGTCCTTCAGTTCCACATTCGAACAAGCTTTGAAGCTCCCTCAATCGCGCATGTAAAGAAGACGCAACTGTTGTAGAATTTGGAGTGCTTACCATTTATTGAACTATTTTGAGCAAATCTTCCTCATGAAATGGGGTTTATGTTACTGTAGGGACTTTGTTTTTCACCAAAAAAACTTCTCCAAAGCTACATGATAGCAACACAGCCAAAGCACAAACGTAACCGATCGAATACACAGACTACAATTACCACATCAGTGTAAAAGGTTTAACAATGTATACAACACCCAGACATTCATACAAATAAGGGTTCTTCTACTCTTAACAAAACTCTAGCACTCTTCAATGTACATCACATTCAGCGGCCATACCGGCACCTCTGAATAGTATAGTCCTGTTTAGAAATACACGCTGTTCTTACGCATCAGTCATCACTCATCAGATAACTAACCACAAAGTATAAATTAGAGGCTCAGCTTTCGGCGTGAACCCTGATATCCTGTTCAGCTGTCACTCTCCTGCTTATTGTTAGCAGTAATTTTGGGCTTTTTAATATGCCAAAACTACACAAGATTAGGAGGACTACAGATACCAGTCCATTCATTAGCTAGCAGCAATGGCATCAGTCCTCGGACTCGCATCCAGGAGCTGATGCAGCTTCGCCGCAGCCTTTTTCTCATACATGCTACCCTCTTCCTCAACATCTCTAGCTAATGCACCGGAGTTATCGACTCTTGACAGCAGGTTTTCTGTACTAATAGTTTCAACCCTGTTATCTTCAATATTCATGATAATCTCTTCCATTCGTCCTAGGCGTGCTTTTTTCAGTTTCTCCTGATGTTGCAACAACAATTAGATCAGCACAAGACATGGAAATATCAACCATATGTGAAGGGAAAAGCTGATCCATGTATATCATGTGGATTACCATTAGTGAAGCATTTTCAACCCTCAGTCTATCAGAACTTTCTGCCAATCGATTTATTTCAGATTTAAGTGACTCATTATCAGCATTCAAGGCCTCAACTTTTCGTGCAAGTTCATCAGTCTCGGCCTGGACAGAAGAATCTAAAGCATTAGCTTCATATCCAAACTAATGAGCAATACGAGTAATTCTACAACATCTACAACTTCCATACCTGCTTCCTTAACCTGGATCTTCTAGCAGATTCCCGATTAGATTGTTTCCGCCTCTCCCTTTTGAGCTCCCTTTCATTCTGTAAAGCATGATACATGATTATATTCCATGGAGCGTATCCTGCTGACAAAATATTCAAGAAACAAACAAAGGCGCAACTGAAAACCACATACATATATTTGACCATACCTGTAACCAGGTCTCTGGAGGCAAAACTGCACTGGGTTGTTGAACACTAGCAGCACTGGCCAAGTTCAAGCTGGACGGATTCTTGAGTTCCAACACAGTGGTCATGCCAGGAGACACTGCCGGTCTAACCAATTTTGCTGGGACACCAACAGCAGCAACAGTTGTACCCAACACCTTATTAGAAGCTGCGTTTACATCCTTTGCATAAGCCGGACTGGCCTGCATTTCAGGTTTCTGATCTCCAGCTATTGTCACAACTATTGAGCAAAATACACATAAAAACAAGATTTAGTCAAACAACTCAATTTTCTATGAGAATTACTCAAAGGCTTCAAAGCAGAATATCCTTAAATACAAGTCCCTACAGCTCCAATTTCACTTGCTGGACTCACTAATGGTAAAGAATGTGCACTGGGAGTGTTAGATTATAAAAGAATAATTAGCCCACACCATACAAGTTTATGGTCTTTGAAATGATGATAAAGCAAAAAGAAAAATATCAAAATCAATTCAACTTCGATAAAAAAATAAAAATTTCCTGCAGAAATTGTAATAGACTAACATTTGCAGTGATAGGAATGCTTCAACCAGCAGACATATTTGTAAATTCTCTGACCAAGACAAATAATAAACTACAACAGGATGCCTTCTTTTCATAGTAGAAAGAATGAACTTTAAACGGTTCGTCATTCCCAAATCAACCTGTCCTGAGCAACTCAAAGGTACGTCTCTTAAACATTGTCTACTTGCAGTATTTAGGATGGTTCGACAGAGAACAGTCTCTCAATATGCAACATACATATGGCAACTAAAATTGTTTTTTGTCCAAAGGTGGCAGACTTGAACAGTTTTTCATTTCCAATTTATCTATTCTGAGCAGCTCAATGGTTGTGTTTTTAAATGTTGATAAACTAGCAGTGTCTGTGGGAACCATCTATACATTGGCCAAAACAGTGGGATCAGAACTAGCTTTTAAATTCAAAAGGGATTGCGGCCAACACAAAGTAGAAGAGTGATGGCAGGCCAGATATACCGTTCAGCATAATATAACACTTGGTGAAAAAGTGCCATACCAGTGGTGGGCGTTCCCTCACGAGTTCTTTTTCTTCTGGATCGATTTGCCTGCACATAAAATTTGAAGATATTGCAATTCAGCTTCACTGTTATTAACCACCGTTATATATATGTACAAAGATTCTGAATTATTCAAATCAGCATGGCAGAATAAAATCTTGATGTACTCACCCGAGAAGTATTCCCATCACTACTAGAACCTTCAGTTGCAGAACTGTTGAAGTGATCATGGAATTTGAAAAATTAGCCAAAGACAGTAAAATTACTAGACAGAACCCACTATGGTGGGCGATCATGGGAATATGTACAAGCGAAAGGCGTATTATAGTCAAGCAGAGACTTCCAGATTATTAAAGTAGAAAGAAAGAGGAATTGGTTTACAAACCTCTTGGAAAGAGACTGATCAGCTTCACCTTCAGCATTCTCAACATTACCATTGCCTATTGACATTTCAAGTGCATCAAATCCATTTGACCTTTTCACCAACCCTCGATCATTATTACCAGATGACTTTGTAGGTGTTTCCACACTCGACGGATTTGCAGCCTGCATTATTGCAGCATAATAAACTCAGATTATATGATGGATGGAACATACGACTAGTATAATGTTGAAACCATGAACTGGAACTTACAGCAGGTGATAGTGGAACCCCTTGACCATTTGAACCCTATAACAGCCAAAACCAGTATGTCAGATAAGTTTGAGTTTTGAAACCAATCTGAGTTCAGGGGGGAAAGGAAGGATATGAATAATTGATTAAGACTCTAGTTGGGCATAAGAAACAAGAACACTCATTAATTCTGCTTAAGATGGGGTAAGGACCATAAACGGCCAACCCAGTACATCAAAAGTATATTTGCATTAACACCACTAAAAGAGGGGATGATGCATTTATAATTAAGCCTCTGGTTTCGAAGTTTATTAGTGCATCAACTCAAACTGATGACACACAGCACTCCAAAATATCTAATTATTGATCTCGATTGCAAAGAAATCATACTGCTGACTGAAATGATAGGATCTTGATTGAATATTTTAAGAATATGAACTTACAAGAGGAACTGCTGGATGTGCATAAACACTTCCGTGAGAGTATATTGCTGCATAAGGTGCCCCATAGGGTGACATCATAGTCTGAAAGAATCAACAGTTCAACAACTTAGCACACAGTATACTAAAATTATTCCAGAAGGCATGAATAAATTGCAAATAAGTTGGATGCTTTTAACCGCATTGAGCATAAGGCAAGACCTGTGGGGATCCCCACATATATGGATGGGGAGCATGGCCAGAAGCCGCTGGTGAGTTGTAATATGGCGGCATAGGAACCCTGGGACCATAATATGCCTGAAAGTATAGATATTAAGATGAATCAGATTATGTGAAAAACAACAATATGAATCCAACAAAGTTTGAGAAAATCCAGAAAAGCATATTGGTTACCTGCATGGCTGCCCAATCAGGATAAACATGAATGTTCGTCTGATTGGTATGGTTTTTGGGATCCTGCCAATGCAAAAGACCATGAAACATTTAGACACAGACTCTATAGTGAATCACCAAGAATGAAAAACCAATATATCTACATACTTTTGGCCTCGGTGCTTATTAAAGTGTCAAGACATTATAAATCTAAAATGAAAAATGTAATTGTTCATGTACTTCTGACAATTAAAAAAGAAAAAGACAATATATGTTTGAGCTTACAGCGGTCAGCGGTGAAGATGATTGTTCAGTCTTGACAGATTTCACTTCATCATCGTTACCCATAGGTAAACACACTTACGTTTCTAGCTTCCTTGATTACAGAATCACTCCTTTGTTCTGTAACATAGGCTATGCAAACTTCAGTCTGCATCAATAGTAGTCTTGTCGAGCAGTAATTGACAACAAGTAATCTTACAAGGCTGATAAAGAAAAGAACAAAAAACGGGAAGAGATCATCCATCCAACCACTGATATTATTATTAAACGTCACGGAGTCATTCCTAATAGTTAACGTAGAGCCAACAGTAATACGCTATCTGGATGTCTGAAACAAAGACTGATGTTAACCAGGTGAAAGACACCAGGCTAAAAAAGAAAGAAAGTTGATAATCTGCTGCTTTGACAAACTGTATTACTAAAAAATAATCAGTATATGAACCCATTTTCACTTTTCACTGTCATGTAAAAAACCATTGGGGACACTTAAAAGGAGTGAAAACTAAGACTCTCTTTCCAAAAAGATCAAAGCTTTACTGAGATTTGAAACAACACAAGTTCTGGGAATAATGGCAATGATAAAATCTGATGATACTAAACCCAGATTTATTTTTCTTCTGTTAAGAATTATGAAATTAGTTTCACTGTTATCCAACTTCACTCTGTTTTTGACTTTGTTAATCCACAAATTAATAGCTTTCTTTCTTTCCATTCATAATCTTCAAAGATTATGTTCACAGATCTCTTTCACCACCAACCAAACCTTCAAAATCAAACAGGACCTAAGTTTAAGACAAATTCTGGAGATTTAAAAGGGTAAGGACGTATTTCCACAAACACACAAGATCATGATGGATGTGATTTTTCCGGCTCATAATCCTAAAGATCTAAATTACACAAGTTACCTCTAAACCAAAATCTATTAAAACAAAATCACTAAATAACTTCAAATTCCTCTCTAATATGCTTTGATTACCTCTAGTTACCTTCCTAAACAAAATCTTCTCCTTTTCTGGTAATTGAGTTCAGAGTTGTACCAATCAAATCTTTACCAACCAATTCAATCTACCAAATCTTACATTCAACCATAAAACAAAAATCATCAAGATCAAGATCAAGTTCAGCTCCCACTCTAATCCTATTTGGCTGCTCAGAAATACCAATAAAATTAGTTTCTTCTAACTAGAACTCCTGAATTCAATTTTCTTCCTCCTCTACATTTTCTACCGCCTAAATATAATTCAAATTTTTTTTTAACGTACCTTGAACTCGGAAAAATCCAAATCTTCACCTCCTTCACGTCCAAAATGCAAAACCGAAATAAACTCAACAAATTAAAACAAAGTATCTTCAAAGACACGTCTTCAATGGCGGCAACCCGGAGCTTCAGGTTGGCTGCATTTTCTACTGGAGAAAGAGAAAAGTAACGTAAAGAGAGATAGAGAATAGAGAGAGAAAGAGAGGTGAGGAATGGTGGAGGAGGAGGAGGAAGAAGAACAGAGAGAGAGAGAGGGAAGGAGGAGAAAGAAAGAAGAAGGGCGCCAAGGCAAAAGGCCACGTCACCAACCACGTGTCGTATATTAGGGAGGGTTGTACCGTATAAATACGAGGGGGGTGCTGTGGTGCTTGTTGAGCTGGCCCGTTCGGAAATCACGCTGGCTAAATTTATTTATTCCGTTGTCACATTGGCCGTACACGTGTTCGATAATGACTTGATCTACGCGTCCTCCCAGGTTCGGCATCCAACCTACCCCGCCCGGCTGACGTGGTCCTTTTGTTTTGGATTCAATTTCCTTTTATTATTATTTTTCTGAATTGAGTATAAATAAATGCGTTGAATAGAACTTTTGGAATCCACGACGGGCCACTAGTTGACGGCCCAAATGAAGGCATTGAGCCACGCATGAAAGATGTTGGGAATGGGATATTTACGATGGGTTATACTATTATTATTCAAATCATTAATGATAAAACTCTAACAATCTGATTATAATTTTGTGTTTCGCTTTTTCTAAAATAAATACTTGCGTTGAATATCTTCCAAAGCCATGACGTGAGTATTTAGGTTATGTGGCATGCATATGGACCATTAGATCCAATCGTCTAATAATATCTTCTAAGTGAATGCGTCATAAAAATATATAAATGCAACTTTTGATATTATATATATATATATATATTTTTTAATAACCGATTTTAATTAGATGACGGATAGTAAGTAACAATAAAAAAAAATTGATGTAAGATCGTCTGTTTCAAAGAACATCATTTCTTTTTTAGGTAAGCTATGTAACATAATTTTTGTATAACAATTTGCGTCAAACATTAAAAGTAATAATTTTGTAAGACATCATAAATTTGCATTTTAAACTGATACGAGATGTCGCAAGCTTAATTAAAGCAAAAAACTTTTAATTATACATTTTTCATTGGTATTCATCGTGTGTCAAAACGATCTAATCAAGTCCTCGTCAATTTATAGTCGGCTAATTTTTCCTTCTTTGGTCGTTCAGGTGGATTAACTGTTCAGGTCAGACGGTTAACTATAATCACAAATGAACAAACTACCCGATTTGCCACCAGCCACCTAAGATCTCTACTCATCTTAAAAGGGCTATTTATGTAATTTAGATTGAAGCACTTTGTTTAGTCAATCTGACGCGGGAGGCACTGATTGTCTACATGACATGACAGGATCAGTTCTTCATTCAAATCTCATGCAATCAGCAGTCGACATATTAAAACACTTTATGCCTCACACCTTTATTTATTTTTATGCCTCACACCTCACCTCACCTCAATAGCTCAGCACTCCCACGTGTACCCTCCACGCCTCACCTCTCCCCACCTTAAAATATCCACCATATCTTACTAGAATCTAGCTGGGTCCCATCCTTGCCGTAGAAGATACACAGCCTACGGCTCTGATTGTTCTGATCTGAAAGAGAAAGGGGTTGTGGCCCCTACAGATGACGTGGACATAGCCAGATCACATGTCTGACGGTGAAAAGTTATAGCCACTGTCAAATGTTCTTTTCACCCCAAAGATATGAAAGACTTGATTCATATGTTAAAACTTAAAACAACAGAAAATGTCTATAGAGCAACTCTAACCATGACCATAATGCACGTAAGGTGCTATATATATGAAGATGTTATTTTCAATTACTAGTTGACGACGAGTCAATCTACACACTACCAACTTACATTGCTAGCTTTAGCCCCCTTTGTTTCTACGTAATTATCTTGTATTTATATTATTGATTGCTCTCAAGATTGTGTATTTATACAACATTGTTTCTACGTAATTATCTTTTGTTCCTTATAAAAAATAAATATATAGTTTAAAACATATATAGAAAACATTACGCCCTTTGTTCCTTAAAAAAAAATATATAGTTTAAAACATATATAGAAAACATTACACCCTTTGTTCCTTCTAAAAAAAAATTACGAAGAGATAGAATTGCATTAAACACTACGAGCACAAAAGTTGATGTCATATGGTCATTCGTATACCAAGTCGATTATTGGCATGGATGGGTGACCGACAGATATAATGCTGAATTTTTATGCGGCTGAACTATGACAATCATGTGGTTCTCATTTCATGTCCATAAACCTTGTGGTTTCCACAGTTACGAGTATCAGATCTCACTGAGAAAATTTGTAGAATGGGGAGGTGTTCAGCAAAAGCTCTCAATCTCCACAAGCTTTTACATGTATGGACGATAATGGTGGCAACTTTGATCTGCTTAAGTGATTCTAAATGTGATTTCCAGGCGATCTTCAACTTCGGTGACTCCAATTCAGATACCGGCGGGTTTTGGGCAGCATTTCCGGCACAGTCCGGACCCTTCGGCATGACCTATTTCAAGAAACCGACGGGTCGGGCTTCCGATGGGAGGCTCATTGTTGATTTCTTGGGTAATTATACATACTCATACATTTTATTGGTATTCAAATGATATAATCATTCGTTGAGTTCATCTATTTGATAGTAGCGGTTTTATCACTTGTTTGATCATATCATATTCCTAATCCTCTTTAGGGTTGTTTTATTAGGCTACTTTATACCAAAAGACAAATACTCCAAGCTGGAGAAAAGATTGGACTATTCCTTATCTGTAGCTCGTCTTCCACTCTTTCTCTGTCTTCCTTTTACTTCGGATATATATAAGCATGGAGATGATATATGCTATTAGTTACTGATCATATATTCGATAACCATCGTATGTGTGAGGTTCAATGTGTGTGATATACGACTATACAGAGTGTAGTATACCTACGTAGAAGCTCTAAACCTTATTAATTACAACGTTAACATAGAGAATGAGGGTAGAAATTAATTAGAAACGAATTGATATGAGTTTTTTCAATGGTACTTAATAGTGAATGGCATTGAAAACCGCAGCTCAAGCTCTAGGATTACCATTCCTGAGCCCATATCTGCAATCTATTGGATCCGATTACAGACATGGGGTAAACTTTGCGACATTAGCATCCACCGTGCTTTTGCCGAACACTTCCTTGTTTGTTACCGGAATCAGTCCATTCTCTCTCGCTATCCAGCTCAACCAAATGAAGGCATTCAAGACCCGAGTTGAAGAGTTTCATCAATCCAACATGGATAAACAAGGTGAACTACATTTTATGAGTCTATGGTCCAATATGTTGATCACCACTGATCGATTTTTTTGCTTTAACAAGCACTGATAACTTGCATGTTGTTGCTTAGAACCCAAAAACCTTCCTTCCCCGGATATTTTTGGGAGATCACTCTACACGTTCTATATTGGCCAAAACGATTTCACTTCCAATTTAGGAGCCATTGGTGTAGGTGGAGTGAGGCAATATCTTCCTCAAGTGGTCTCCCAAATTGCAGGTACCATCAAGGTGAGTGATGATCATGCAGTATTAGCAATCATACTAATATACTAGCATATGTATAACCCAGTTATATATCCATTACTTATGTTGCTAGGAGCTTTATGCTTTAGGAGGGCGTGCATTTCTGGTACTTAATCTAGCACCAGTGGGTTGCTATCCCGCATTTCTGGAAGGGCTTCCCCTTTCCGAACTCGATGCTTTTGGTTGCTCGATTTCTTACAACAATGCAGTACAAGACTACAACAACATGCTTAGGGAGACGCTTGCGCAAACTAGAGCCTCTCTCCAAAGTGCTTCTCTAATATATGTCGACTCCTCATCTGCTTTGTTAGAGCTCTTTACACACCCCACAAATCATGGTATGTACGGACAAGCATCCATCGATTTCTTAGTCGGACTAAATCTACTGTAAAAAAAGGTATGTTATATGTCTTATGTTCTAAAACTAATCTTGAATCAGGTCTCAAATATGGCACCAAATCATGTTGTGGGCATGGAGGTGGTGCCTACAATTATGACCGTCAGGTTTACTGCGGAAATTCAAAGGTGATCAATGGGAGCACTGTGACTGCAACAGCTTGTGATGATCCATACAACTATGTAAGCTGGGATGGTATCCATGCCACTGAAGCTGCAAACAAGCTTGTTACCTGGGCTATTCTCAACGGCTCTTATTTAGATCCTCCTTTTCCACTTCAGCAACTTTGTGACCTCTACCCTATAGGTTGAACATCGCTGCTTTATGTTGTTCTTACTAGTTAGTTTTCTCTTTTGTTTATTGTCTCTCTTTATTCTTAATTTCTATGAGGGTCTTTATCTTGCATTTCAATACTGGCTTAGAAACTCTTTATGTGTATATGAATAATTATGATTTCTGAACCAAATAAAGAAAGGAAAGTAACTAAATGCATGCATGCAGCAAAAGAACTTAAGAATACACTGGACGTAAAAGACTTGGAATAAAAACGCCGCTCGCTCCCTCTCTCTCGGAAGATGACACATATCTAGGTCGGGTTCCAACCCTTCTGCCAGAGCTTCACCGTCCACCACCGCATTCAACCACCGACAACAACCGGATGCAGCCTCCTTCGTGAACCAAGTGAAACCCGAGATTACCCCTATGCCCCCAGTCTCCAAGCGCCAGAGAGACATGCCCTCGAAGGCTCGAACCCAATCTCCCTTTAGGCCGCACACAACCAGTGTTGGCGAGGCCAAAGACCAGTGCCATGACCATGTCGGCGATGTTGAGTTTTGACTTGGTTTTCTTGTTGGTTAAATAAAGTCCTAGTCTGTTGGGATTAGTCCTAGTCAGTAGGGTTTAGTTAAGTTGAATTATTCCTGGTTTGTTAGAACTCGTAGCTGAAAACGAGTGCTTCTGTTTAGGATTTCTGTTACATCGAGAAGGCTATATATATGCCTATCTCAAAGTTGAATAAAGCAGAGTGTTTGAATTCCAATTGTGAGTTAAACTTGTTGCAATCAAGTTTCGTTTCCAACAATTTGGTATCAGAGCTCTGCAAAGGGCCTGATTGTGTGTAAAGAGAGAAACACTAAGGGAGAGATTTGTGATGGCAGAAAGTAGTACTGCACTGTTGAAGCCTGGAGCTGAGGGAAGCTCGGCACCATTGTCCATTCCAATTTTTGATGGACATTATGATCACTGGTCACTTTTGATGGAGAACTTCATCAGATCAAAGAAGGCCTGGCACCACATTGAAGTTGGCATACCAACGCCTACCCAAGTGACACAACAAGCTGAGACATTCTCCACGGTTGTGCAAGGACAACGAACACAGTCTGAGGCACAAAGGAAGCAAGCAGAAGAGTTGCGACAAAGGGTTGAGAGGATGAGAGAAGATGACTTCACAGTCAAAAGCTATCTCTTTCAAGCCATTCCTCGAACAATCCTGGAGACCATTCTCGACAAGTCAAGCTCGAAGAGCATCTGGGATTCCATGAAACAGAAATATCATGGAACGAATCGAGCAAAACGAGCACAGAGACAGGCCTTGAAGAAGGAATTTGAAATGCTTCAAATGAAAGAAGACGAGAAGATAGATGATTATTTTGCTCGAACCCTAACCATTATCAATAAGCTGAAGATTCATGGAGGAGAAAACATGCCACAGTTGGATGTTGTGGAGAAGATTCTGAGATCTTTGACTCCTAGATTTGATTATGTTGCTTGTTCTATCGAGGAGTCAAATGACCTTGACTTGTTGACAGTTGATGAGCTACAAAGCAGCTTGCTTGTGCATGAGCAGAGGCTGAACAGAAGCAACGGAAGCATGAGAGAGGAGCAGGTTCTCAAGGTGACTTATGGTGAAGGAAGCATTCGTGGAAGAGGAAATCGAGGACGTGGACGTGGAGGAAGAGGTAGAGGCAGACAAAGTTTCAACAGAGCCACACTTGAGTGCTTCAAGTGTCATAAACTAGGACACTTTCAAAATGAGTGTCCATCTTGGAACAAGGAAGTTAATTATGCAGAGTTCGATGAAGAGGAAGAAATGCTACTGATGGCCTATGTTGAGGAAGCAGAAAAGCAGAAAAGTAGTGCATGGTTTCTAGACTCCGGATGCTCAAACCATATGTGTGGAGACAAAGACTTGTTTACAAGCTTGAACACGAATTTTTCTCATTCTGTCAAGCTTGGAAACAATTCGAGGATGAACGTCGTTGGCAAAGGCAGTGTCAAAGTCTCTTTCAAAGGCATGAGGTATGTTATAGAAGATGTCTATTTTGCTCCGGATTTGAGAAACAATCTGCTAAGTATTGGACAGCTTCAAGAGAAGGGTCTTGCCATTTTGATCCAAGATGGAACGTGTAAGATCTATCACTCAAGGAGAGGACTGATTGCAAGCACTAAAATGAGCACAAACAGGATGTTTGTTCTATTCTCTGAAGACTCACAAGTTTCGAGTGCACAAGATGGTCGCTGCTTTCAAACCTCAGTTTCTTCAGATTTGACATATCTTTGGCATCAAAGATATGGTCATCTAAGCTACAAGGGTTTGAGGACGCTGCAATACAAGAAGATGGTAGATGGCTTGCCTCATTTTGGAGCTTCTAAAGAAATTTGTGCAGAATGCCTGATCGGAAAGCAACCAAGAGGTGTGATACCAAAGAGAAGTTTATGGAGAGCCAGCAAGGTACTTGAATTGATACATTCTGATTTATGTGGACCGATCACTCCTACTTCAAACAGTGGAAAGAGGTATGTGTTATGTTTTATTGATGACTATAGCCGTAAAGCATGGCCGTATCTCATTTGTGAGAAATCAGAAACTTTAAACTGTTTCAAGAATTTCAAGAAGCTAGTGGAGAAAAGTGCAGAAGTTTCAATCAAATGCTTGAGAACAGACAGAGGAGAAGAATTCACATCTAATGCTTTCAATGATTTCTGTCGAGAAGAGGGAATTAAAAGGCAACTCACCAATGCTTACACTCCTCAACAGAATGGCGTGGCAGAAAGGAAGAATCGGACAGTGATGAATCTGGTTCGTTCCATGCTGGTTGCTAAGGGAATGCCTAGAACTTTTTGGCCGGAAGCTGTGCTATGGACGTTCTATGTTTTGAATCGTTCACCAACACTTGCAGTAAAGGATGTTACACCTCAAGAGGCATGGAGCAAAACTAAACCTTCTGTGGATCACTTTCGAGTTTGGGGGTGCATTGGTCATGTGCATGTACCAGAAGAAAAGAGAGGTAAACTGGATAACCGTAGCTTTCCTTGTGTTTTATTGGGGGTGAGTGAACAGTCCAAAGGGTACAAATTGTATGATCCAGTAGAGAAAAAGGTTGTGTTTAGTAAGGATGTGGTTTTTGAAGAAAACAAACAGTGGGAATGGGGAAAGGAACATGAGAGGGAGATCAGTTTTGAGCTGGCTTGGGGAAATGAGAATGAGTGTGAAAATTTTGAGGGTGAAGGGTTTGAGGGAGAGACAGGTGACGAAGGAAACAATGGGGGTGAGAGTAACCAAAACAGTGGTGAGAGTAACCAAAACAGTGAGGGAAATGTGAGAAATCAAAATCCTAACCTTGAAGAAGAAGTTGAAAACCCTAGTCCCCTCACTCAAAATTCTAGTCACACTCAAAACCCTAGCCTCGTTCATATCCCTACTTCTGTTCAAAACCCTACCTCTGTTCAAAATCCTAGCCTGCCAAATCCAAAAACTAAACCTCGAAGAAAAGAAACAGTGGTTGAGAGTATATCACATGCAGGGAGAGAGCGTCGGAGACCGGATTGGATGGATGACTATGTAGTTGGTAATGACCTAAATGAGGATGAAGTCTTGTTGATCGAAGATGGAGAGAATGCTGATCCAGTTTATTTCGAAGATGCTGTTAAAGAAGCTAAATGGAGGCAGGCAATGGATAGTGAGATCAATGCTATCGAGAAGAACAAGACTTGGAAGTTGACAGAGCTGCCAAAAGGAGCAAAGAAAATTGGAGTGAAGTGGATCTACAAGACTAAACACAATGAACATGGAGAGATCATCAAGCATAAAGCTCGACTTGTTGCAAAAGGCTACACTCAAAGGGAAGGAATTGACTACTTGGAGGTTTTTGCACCTGTTGCTCGTTTAGATACAGTTCGAACCATCCTTGCAGCCTCAGCTCAAAACAAATGGAAGGTGTTTCAGCTTGATGTAAAATCTGCATTTCTTCATGGTGAGCTTGTCGAGAAAGTCTATGTGGAGCAGCCTCAAGGTTACAAGAAAGAGGGGAAGGAGCACATGGTGTATGAACTGTTCAAAGCCTTGTATGGACTAAAACAAGCTCCTCGAGCTTGGTTTAGTCGGATCGAAACTTACTTCATCAACCATGGATTTCACAGATGCGACAGTGAGCAAACCTTGTTCACAAAGAAGAGTGAGGATGGCAAAATTATCATTGTAAGTCTTTATGTTGATGACTTGATTTACACTGGTAATGATGTTGATTTCTTGCTCGATTTTAAGAAGTCTATGATGGAAGAATTTGACATGAGTGATATGGGAAGTTTGAGTTATTTTCTCGGCATAGAAGTTATACAGAAGTCACAAGGGATCTTCATATGTCAAAGGAGGTATGCAATGGAAATTCTTAAGAAGTTTGGTATGCTAGAGAGTAAGCCAGTGTCTACCCCTATTGTTCCTGGTACAAGAGTCTCAAGAGATGAGGAAGGCATAGTGATTGATGAGACTTACTACAAACAGCTTGTAGGAAGTCTCATGTATCTGACAGCTACTCGCCCGGATTTGATGTTTGTCACAAGTTTGGCTAGTCGATACATGTCCAAGCCCACAGAGCTGCACTTACAAATTGTGAAACGAGCATTGCGCTACTTGAAGGGAACGATGGATTTTGGCATCTTTTACAGAAGAGTTGAAGGTTGCAAACTGCAAGGTTTTACCGATAGTGACTATGCAGGAGACTGTGATGATCGTAAAAGCACTAGTGGGTATGTGTTCATGCTTGGAGTTGGAGCTGTATCTTGGAGTTCAAGAAAACAACCAATTGTGACACTTTCAACCACTGAAGCCGAGTTTGTTGCTGCTGCAAGCTGTGTTTGTCAAGCAATTTGGTTAAAGCGGGTTCTCAAAGAACTAGGAGAAGAAGAAGAAGAGGTCTGTACAGACATCAAGTGTGACAACAGCTCCACCATTAAGTTGTCAAGGAATCCAGTTCTTCATGGACGCAGTAAGCACATAGATGTAAGGTATCACTTTCTCAGAGATGTCATTAAACAAGGATCGATCTCATTGTCTTACTGTGGGACAGCTGAGCAAACTGCTGATATCATGACTAAACCTTTGAAGACTGAAGCTTTTGTTCATCTTCGCACCAAGCTTGGAATGTGTGAAGCAGCTGAAGTAAACTGAATCGTTGCACTGGTTCAGTTTAAGGGAGAGTTTGTTGAGTTTTGACTTGGTTTTCTTGTTGGTTAAATAAAGTCCTAGTCTGTTGGGATTAGTCCTAGTCAGTAGGGTTTAGTTAAGTTGAATTATTCCTGGTTTGTTAGAACTCGTAGCTGAAAACGAGTGCTTCTGTTTAGGATTTCTGTTACATCGAGAAGGCTATATATATGCCTATCTCAAAGTTGAATAAAGCAGAGTGTTTGAATTCCAATTGTGAGTTAAACTTGTTGCAATCAAGTTTCGTTTCCAACAGGCGAACCCAATCTCCCTGAACTACCAGTCGTATTTTTTAATTTAGTTCTTTCATGTGCCTGAACTACCAGTCGTATTTTTTTCTCTGTTTCTTAAGTTGTGCCATGCTGGAATCATACAAACAGGGAAGCACAACACACTGTTCCATATCCATTCCATTCCAGTCTCTTGTAATCATATCATACATACTAGGTAGCTCTTAACAATGGGTTCCATGACATTTACCAAAGAGCTTCCCACCATCAATTTCTCCCTCCAAGACTTGGAGCCTGGCTCAAGCTCCTGGGCTTCCACCTGCAAACAAGTCCGCTCTGCACTCGAGGAATACGGTTGCTTTGTAGCATTGTACCAACAAGTTTCACCAGAGCTTATGGACGATATCTTTGACCAATCCAAGGATTTGTTCCAGGTTCCCCTCGAAAACAAAGTCAAGAACACCAGAGAGGAGCCTTACCGTGGATATATAGGACAAAACCCGCTCATACCGCTCTTTGAAGGCCTGGCCATTGACAACGTCACATCCCCACAAGAAACTCAAAAGTTCAGGGACCTAATGTGGCCTAACGGAAAGACCAAGTTCTGGTACAAACTAGCTATATAGTATATACTATTAGGTAATTCATATATTTGTCAGTTTTATGTGTTCAAACGTACTACTGATCGGTCGTTTGTGTTGCTTAATTTGCATGCAGTGAAATCATAGATCTGTTTGCCAAGTTGCTTGGAGACTTGGAAAACACTGGAAAAAAATGCTGTTCGAAAGCTACGGGGTACCCCAAGAGCAATACGAACTGTTGGCGAGTTCAAACAGCCATCTTCTTCGTTTTATCAAGTACAATACGCCAGAAGAGAGCGATGTTGTCCTAAGATTTCCGACCCACACAGACAAGAACTTCACCACCATTGTTGTTCAGCATGACGTCGGTGGCCTCGAAGTTCAGATCAAAGATGGTGATTGGATTGGGGTCGAGTCTGCACCTTCTCCGTTCCTCTTCATGGCCGCCGATGGACTACAGGTACGTAACTAATTACATATATAATTAATCCCAACTGGAAGAGAAAAGCAAGCAGCTTACAGCCTTAAAGCCTTGAACAAGCAAATGATTGTCTGTAAAACTATCATGCATGTGAAAGTTATGTCACTAGCTAGCTAATACAATGACTTACACTTTTTTAATATTTGATCAGAAATTGATAAATATAATTCGAATTATTTTTTTTAGGTGTAAATTCATAGCAACCTCAAATTTGTTAGTTAGCTTTAAAAAAAAAAACAATGACACTACTCACCGACAAAGTTGAAGCAATTGATCTGGTAATAACTAGGTATGGAGCAATGACAGAGTGAAAGCTTGCCACCATCGAGTGAAACATTACGGAGACAAGACTCGATACTCTTTGGGAATGTCTACTTTTAACAATGGAGTATTCGAAGTACCCAAAGAGCTAGTAGACGACACCCACCCTCTCCTCACAACCAGTTCAACAGTAGTGGCTACGAAAGATATTTTTTCACCACACCGGAGGCTAAGAAGCTAGAGTCCCCCGTCAAGGCCTATTGCGGTGTTAAAAACTAGCCTATTATCTATGAGAATATGTAAAAACTGAATAAATATAAGAATTGAAATTTACACTCTCCTTATGATTTTTTTTATAAAAGAAATGAGAATTGTGCTTTGTAATATATATAGGTATTTTCAGATTCAAACCTCTTTATTTATTCAAAATGTCGTATGAATTTCTTTAATTGACATATTTTTCGATCATATTTTCTTATTTCAACTATTCATCTTTAATATAGTTAGAGCAACTTTAATAGATTCTCTATTTTAGCTTTTAGTTATTTTAGAGAGCGTGTTTAGCTTTTTTGGATGTTTTAGAAACTCAGCAAACTAGCCAAACTTAAGTTATCATATCTTTTAGTTATAATTTATTACATTCTTTTTAAGATATTTTAGGTGATATATAAATACATTTAAACTATTTAATTTTCATTTGAAGAATAATATTAATGTAATACTAGCTAAAATAAAGAACATTGATGCATATACATTTCTAAAGTGGCTAACCAAAATAACATTTTAGCTAATTTGACGAAAATTTAACTCAAATATGGCTAGCATTGCTAAAGATGACTCAATGTCTCTATCCTTCTTTGTTAACCCTAAACCCTAAACGAGGAACAATTTAAAGACCAGTCAAATGAAAATATCGATTTTAATGATTGAAACATAACTCAAGTTCCTAGTAATGAAATTTATAGAAAGAAGTGGTCTATTGCTTCTTTCAGAAGTGTACAACATGTAAAAACTGTCGAGCAAGTTTATGCTCTTAGTAAACAACATAAAACGTGTCAATTATTTAGTTCATAATTCATTAAAAATATAAAAAAGATGGTCATAATTTCCTACATATATGACTAGTACAAATAGGCGTAAAGCCTTTAACAAGGAGATGACTCAATGCCTTTGTCCTTCTTTGTTTACGAGATGACTCAATGCCTCTGCCATTCTTTACGAGATACTCGTTTTATTAATTTTAGTAGAGAAATTTTTAAATATTACAAGAGGACCACGGGGCAAATGTTAACCAAACTATTTACTTAATCAAACTATTCGGGAAGAACAAAGTGCAGTAATGTTAACTCTTATACGTACCAAATTTATATTTCCCAGTTATGTTTGTTGGGTATTGATACCACTGGAGTGATTGTATTCTATTTGAATAATAGTTAAACTTGTTTTTATCACCAATTTGTGATTACTGAATGAAGTTAGTGTTGATTTTGTTGATCGGGGTTGTGAAAATAACCTTGGCAAGTACGTGATTGCTTTTTTTTTTTTTTTTTTGCAAAAATTTGGTGGTACCAAGGATAACCGTGAGAAGAAAACCCTAACCTCCTAAAGAGCAAGAGCGGCCGCAAGCAAAGTAGCTTTTTCGCCATCGTCGGACAGTTCCTAATCGACCCCTCGTGGGTCTGAATCGACAAGTCTCTTCGTTTGTTCGAGGAGTCACGATGGCAAGGTAAGAGAAGAGGGAGAGGGAGACTGGTTCAATGGCTAGGTTTCGGGGATTTCATCTCTGGTTTGGTCGGTTGGTCGGTGGAGTGGACTAAGAGTGAGACCGTGGACACGGTTGGGAGGGATTTGGTGCGGTGTTGTCGTCGGGTCTAATATGTCATCGTGGTTTTGTCCCGATCTGGGGTGGAGCTTCTAGATCCGAGATGGGGCAAATCTGTGATGGTGGTGAGGACTGGGCATGGGCTGGATTGGTTATGAAGGCGTAGGATGGGTGGCGGTCCGACGAAGACAGCAGAGCGGAGCAGGTGGTGGTGGGCTGTCGGTGATGGTGGAGATGGTTTGAGCCGGGTCGGGCTGGAGGTTGGTATCTCTCTTGCTGGGTTGAGGCTTGAGCTTGAGGTTGGGCCTAATTATTGTGGGTCCACTCTAGGCTTGGGTCTTGAGCCTAGACTTTTTTCCTTTTTGTTTCTATTTTCTAGTGTTAGTTTTCTAAGCCCATTGTTTTGGTTTTCATGTTGTTGCTTAGAACCCAAAAACCTTCCTTCCCCGGATATTTTTGGGAGATCACTCTACACGTTCTATATTGGCCGAAACGATTTCACTTCCAATTTAGGAGCCATTGGTGTAGGTGGAGTGAGGCAATATCTTCCTCAAGTGGTCTCCCAAATTGGTGAGTGATGATCATGCAGTACTAGCAATCATACTAATATACTAGCATATGTATAACCCAGTTATATATACATTACTTAACGTTGCTTAATTAGTTAAAATCTCTAGGAGCTTTATGCTTTAGGAGGGCGTGCATATCTGGTACTTGATCTAGCACCAGTGGGTTGCTATCCCGCATTTCTGGAGGGGCTTCCCCTTTCCGAACTCGATGCTTTTGGTTGCTCGATTTCTTACAACAATGCAGTACAAGACTACAACAACAAGCTCAGGGCCGAGATATAAAACATGTTAATAGAATAAAACAATTAAATAAATAATATATCAATGATAATAAATTATAAAATATTATAGATCTAATTAATATCGTCGTATTTTTTTAAAATTAGGTGTAATTAATACATAATAAGTCTTGTTATTTTCTTTTTTTGTTCTATTGTTGACATTGCTACTGATTAGGGGGGGGGGGGGGGGGGTTTCATGAATGAATTTACACCAAATTACTACAATTATGGGAAGTTTATATGGTGATTAAGTAGAGATTAATAATGCTGGGGGGTCCCGACCCTTCATTGCATAATGTAGTTCCGCCCCTGAACATGCTTAGGGAGCGCTTGCGCAAACTAGAGCCTCTCTCCAAAGTGCTTCTCTAATATATGTCGACTCCTCATCTGCTTTGTTAGAGCTCTTTACACACCCCACAAATCATGGTATGTACGGACAAGCATCCATCGATTTCTTAGTCGGACTAAATCTACTGTAAAAAAAGGTATGTTATGTCTTATGTTCTAAAACTAATCTTGAATCAGGTCTCAAATATGGCACCAAATCATGTTGTGGGCATGGAGGTGGTGCCTACAATTATGACCGTCAGGTTTACTGCGGAAATACAAAGGTGATCAATGGGAGCACTGTGACTGCAACAGCTTGTGATGATCCATACAACTATGTAAGCTGGGATGGTATCCATGCCACTGAAGCTGCAAACAAGCTTGTTACCTGGGCTATTCTCAACTGCTCTTATTTAGATCCTCCTTTTCCACTTCAGCAAGTTTGTGACCTCTACCCTATAGGTTGAGCATCGCTGCTTTATATTGTTCTTACTAGTTAGTTTTCTCTTTAATTTGTTTATTGGCTCTCGTTATTCTTAATTTCTGTGAGGGTCTCTATCTTGCATTTCAATATATGTATATGAATAATTATGATTTCAGGACCAAATAAAGAAAGGAAAATGACTAAATGCATGAATGCAGCAAAAGAACTTAAGAATACACTAGAAGAACAACGCCGCTCTCCCTCTCTCTCGGAAGATAACATATATCTAGATCGGGTTCTAACCCGGCCTTCTGCCAGAGCTTCACCGTCCACCACCGCATTCAACTACCGACAACAACTAGTCTCAGCCTCGACACAACAATCGAGAATCAAATATCGATATCGGTATATCTATCGATATTTTGATAAAAAGAGATATAAGATATATCGGTGATATCTTAGAAAATATATCAGAAATTGGGAAAAAAATTCAAATATTTATTGAATTACATATAAATAGTACAAAACCACAAACATTAACTTCATCTACATCTAGTAATAGACTCTAGGTGGTTGAAAAGACGCACGATGGTCTTTCACTTCATATATGGATATTCCTCATAAGGGAATATATACTTCTATTCCATAAATCACTTGAGACCCTCGCTCTTCATGGAGATATACTCAAGAGAATTAAGTACTTCTCTCAAATATTTTTATAGGTGATTTTTATTTATGCCCAAAATTTTTACATTTTTTTTTAATATAGCGGATATATATCGTAAATATCAGAGATATTTGACTGTATTAGATAAATATTAAAAATACGGTGGAAGATAAGATATTAACCCCTCAAGATATATCAGTCATTCTAAAAATGAGATATCGAGAGATATATTAGATATATCGCACAGAGTTTAATCATAGTAATCTCTCGGCCAGAATGCAGCCGCCTTCGTCAACCAAGTGAAACTTGAGATTACCCCTATGACCACGGTCTCCAAACGCCAGACATGCCCTCGAACCCAATCTCCCGTTCGGCCACACACAACGAATGCCGGCGAGGCCAAAGACCAGTGCCATGACCGACGCACAGCTGGATAGAAATGCACATAAAATATATGCGAAGAGTAATTATTTCTTGGTCTCAGGACACCAAGTCACACATCATATGGTGGTCCTAATTACCAATTATATATAACTCACATGCAAATCCCTCAATTTCCGGCGCGTGAAACCGTTCTAACTTTGGTGCTTCCAAGGGGATAGAAGACTTGTAAAAACAAAACTGCTTGCGTTGAAATGTAACTACACAATGCCAGTACGTCTTCCCCAATCGATTTGATTAGTGCCTTGATTCACAAGAACTAATTTGTTTTTATATTTCAACAGAAAATGGGCATCTCCAGAATATCTGCACATGTAAGCAACGGCACAAGAAATTCGAGTATATAAAAACATGCGTGAGCTACAAGTCTCTTTCCTAATGTGGTGTCATGCTAGAATGTATGGAGCAGGGACAGAGTCAAAGCTTGCCACCATCGAATAAAACATTATTGCGGGGACAAAGACTCGATGCGTGCTCGTTGGGAATGTTTACGTGGAACAATGGAGTATTCGAAGTACCCAAAGAGCTAGTAGACGACACCCATCCTCTCCTCTACAACCAGTTCAAAGCCTATTGCGGTGTTAAGAACTAGCCTATTCTCCACCGGAATATCTAAACATACATATCAGTTTGAATTGTTTCAGCTTGCTACGAATTAGGATCCACACGCTTTTCTTTGCGATCCCATGGGTAAGGTATCTATCTGCTTTGCTATTACAAGTGTTTAGGGTTCATTGTCTATGTAATATATATATCATCATCTATGCTTAATTTGCAGTTTAAATTTGTTGCAAGTGGTTAGGCTAGGGTTCATTATCTATTCAAATATCAATCTATTAGTCTTTTGTTAATTAGTTGAACTCACAATTCTAACTTACGAAGGATGAGACGTCTCTGTCATTATGCTAAATGGCACTGGGTGTATACATGATGGTTTTGAGTCGATCTCTGCCAAAACTCCTACCCCTTGAAAACAACAATAATTAAAAGGCACCTCAAAACATAAGTAATATTAAGTAGGAGACTGGCCTTGAATGAGGTCTCAAATTAGTCAAATATGGGGTACCGAATCATATATGTCGTTGCTACATTGTTCTTAATGGCACTCTATTCTCTATTACTATCAGCGTCTTTGTCTTGTATTTCAATGTTGGCTTTGGACCTTATGTATATCAATTATGATTTCAGAACCAAAAGAAAAGAAAAACAATAACGCAATGCTTGCCACAAAAGAAAGAATACATGTATTATTTGAAACTAATTAAAGTAAACTCGAGGAGAAACATGAAACCAAGACCCTTTGAAAACAATAAAATCATAAAAGGAACTGAAACATAAGCTGTGACACTTAACGAGAGACATGAAACAAAAACTCTGTACAAACAACTAATTAAATCAAAAAGACAATTGAAACATAAGACAATTTATCGGGCCATCACTTTGAGCATTAGCTTTTTATTCTATTTGAGTATTTGTGATCACAAATACAAATTTTCTTGCCGAGAGCAGACCGGTATAAGTATTTTCTGACATTTAGCAGATACGAACTTGGCACTATAAGCCTCTTTGCACTTGTTAGTGCAGTCAGGCTGCGAACACTTGAACTGTTTAATGCTAACCCCTCTGCAGTGTTTGGTCCTGAACCACTCAACAGCAACACGAAAGCAACTACGTACTAGCTATGCACATCTCAATGCTTTTGCATCCATTGGCCTAATCGATATAGTCCCTCTCAAAGCTTTATTTTCTGTATATATATGTTATATTGTCAACTGAGTTTGATGGAAAATATGGTGGTTTGAACGAATTCACAACTTTTATTGATCAACTAATTCAAATTTTAGAATTACCATTCAGAATGGAAGATAGTTAATCATATTTATGCTAACAAGTTAATTAGAAAATTCAAACATCAGACTAAATTCACAAATATGGAAAAGCATATATGATCTAAATCGTAGTTTGATCATTATAAAATCTGATAATCGAAGTACCATTAAGTCTTTTTTTTTTAAAATCAACAAGGATATTATACAAAAGAGTAATGAATCTAATAATTAAGCTTTCACAATAGTTTTTTATATGAAACGATGCATATATTTATAAAAAGGAAATTTCGGTAAACCAAAAACCTTAACAGACTCGATTATTAATATACTTTACAAACATATGCAATTCTTTAAATTTTACAGTTTCAATAGTTTTGTCACTCAATAGTTTTAGTATTGGTGTAGACAAACTAAGGAATGAATTTCTCAAAAGGAATAGAAAAGGGGGAAATTGAATCATTCCCTACATCTTTGATTACTTCATCACATAGAAAAGCCAAAGGAAAGTTTTTTTTTTTTTTTTTTTTAAGTATCAATGATGGTATTCTTAAAGATTTTTTGGGTTAAGATCAAGACTAATCCGTACCGAGAGATCATGTCAGAACGTTTTTCCATAATCACTAAGAATAAATTGATATTTAACTCTAATTGACGTCGGCGGGATTCAAGCCACTTGTGGTGGTTAAAGGAAATTAGTTAAACTGCAAAGAAAAGTTTATGATTTGTTAACAAATTCTCTTAATTTATTTCTAAAACTGATATGGGAACTTTATTTTTTGATTTGTTAACAGTGCAGAGTCCATTGTTAATTATATTTGTGCTTTTTATGTGTTAGGGCTTAGGGCTATATATATCATAATCATGCTGACGGAGTCAATTGGGGGAAAATAGGTCACATTAGGCAGATGGTCCTAGCTAGCAGATTCCCATGAGCATTGTCCGACACTCCGACCAACAAGTCAAGTTGTCGAGATGGCTCGCGGAATCCAGACGGGCCTTCTTTTCTACAAAACCAGCCAACAACGCAGCCGCCTGGTTAAGACCTCCCTTTCCTGCACCTTGAACATATTCTACCTACTTCCCGTCGTGACTGAAAATGATTGTGTTCAGACCCGGCCTTACCCCAGTGCAGCTCGTGCGGTCGAACGGGCCTAGGGACAGAGGACGGCACACAATCTTTTTTTTTATTTTTAGTTAAATCTAGCCATTATCAAATCTAAAGAGCCATAAAATTTCTTAATATTTCAAATTTGAAATTAATGTGCATTTAGTTGAATAGTCTTCCGATTTTACGTCTTATGATGTTAGAATCATAGGAAGATTCCATTAGTTTTTATTTATTTTACAAATAATTCAACCTTGGTCCAATTTTGAAACCCTAGCTTGCAGTACAAGTAACTGAGCTAGTTGATGATGGCATTTTCATGAGTGGGCGGGATTTGGCAAAGATCTGATGGAGTAAGATTTCGGGAAGAATATTTAGACGCGGCGTCTAGAAGGGGTAAGATTGTAAAGCATTCGCATACGATGCATCGGGTGGATGCTTCTGATGAACTAGAAATGAATCAGGCAATTAGCATGTGTTTTTCGAGTCAAAAAGAGCATGTATTCTAGAACCCTTTGATTGAAAAAACAGCAGGAGAAGTTAGACCACCGCTCCCTCCTAACCGGTTTGAAGTCCAAAACAAACAACAACATTATTTGCTTTGAAACTGTGCCCTGATGCCAATGTATTCCAATTCGATCACCAACCTTGGTCCAATTTTTTATATGATTCCCATGTGCCAATTTGGTTCTGTAGACTATAGTATGACACCTGTGACCAACAGAATTACTATTTTTTTTTGAACAGAATGACTAGTTTACTACTAGTCGTTTCATAAGTGGTGCATGCCAGAGCCCTATAAAAAGGGTAACACAAGACGTGGTTTGATATCCAATCCATTCCATTCCATTCCACTCTCTCTAGCTGCAAATATCCTATTCCAAACAGCTAGCTAGCTTTAGTGACAATGGGTTCCATGACACTCCCCAAAGAGCTTCCCACCATCAACTTCTCCCTTCAAGACTTGAAGCCTGGCTCAAGCTCCTGGGCTTCCACCTGCAAACAAGTCCGATATGCACTCGAAGAATACGGTTGCTTTGTGGCATTGTATGAACAAGTCTCTCCGCAGCTCATGAACAATATCTTTGGCCAATCCAAGGATTTGTTTCAGGTTCCTCTCGAAAACAAAGTCAAGAACACCAGCGAGGAGCCTTACCGGGGCTACATCGGACCAAACCCGCTCATGCCGCTCTATGAAGGCTTGGCCATTGACAACGTCACTTCCCCACAAGAAACTCAGAAGTTTAGGGACCTCATGTGGCCTAATGGAAAGACCAAGTTCTGGTACATACCCAGCTATATATATGTGTCTGTTCGTTCTTTACTTGATAAACTCTTTGTTCAAAGTAATGATTGGTCGTGTTAACGTGTTGCTTGATTTGCTTGCAGTGAAATAACGGATCTGTTTTCCAAGTTGCTCGGAGACTTGGAAAAGACTGTGGAGAAGATGTTGTTCGAAAGCTTTGGGGTACCCCAAGAGCAATACGAATCGTTGTCGAGTTCAAACAGTCATCTTCTTCGTTTTCTCAAGTACAATACGCCGGAAGAGAGAGACGCAGTCATAAGATTCCCCAGCCACACAGACAAGAACTTCACCACCATTGTTGTTCAGCATGACGTCGGTGGCCTCGAGGTTCAGACCAAAGATGGTGATTGGATTAGCGTCGAGTCTGCACCTTCTCAGTTCCTGTTCATGGCCGGTGATGGACTGCAGGTATCTATTTCATATTTTCATTACGTACGTATAGTCCGAACATGGAAGAGTCAAGTTTTCTGTCCCTATAAAGCTATAGTGAGGATATTCCATGCATGAGGCGGCCGCTCTCTGCTAAACAACAAAACAGATAATTATGCTTACTAATCAAAAGTCAATATTCTTTTCCAAGTTAGATACCATGCTTGATGCATGTGCTTAAGTTTTGTCACCAGCTAAGTAGCTAATACATTAAGTTATTTATTGAAGTTCTGATCAAAAATAAACTAAATGATCTAATTGATTTGGTAATAGGTATGGAGCAACGACAGAGTGAAAGCTTGCCACCATCGAGTGAAGCACTGCGGAGACAAGACTCGATACTCACTGGGAATGTTCACGTTTAATAATGGAGTATTCGAAGTACCCAAACAGCTCGTAGACGAAAGCCACCCTCTCGTCTACAACAAGTTCGACAGTCGTGGCTTCATAAGATTTTACACCACACCTGAGGCCAAGAAGGCAGAGTCGCCCACTAAAGCTTATTGCGGTGTTAAAAACTAGCATATTCTCCACCGGAATATCCAAATACATCAGTTTGAATTGTTGTTTCAACTAGCTTAGAATCAGAATCCATGCTTTTCTTTGCATTGCGATCCCATATGTATCTCCTTTACTTTGTAGTATGAATAATTATAAGTGATTATGGTTCACTGTCTATGTACGTAAAATATCACCATCTCTATCAACCTATTATGAAATATATTATCATACTGAGTATACAAGATGGTTTTGAAGTGCGCCTCTTATCTGAGACTCTATGAACTCTGAAGGACGATGTGCTCAGATGATAGTTTATTAGTGTTCCTTAATAGTATAACTATACAAGTACTCAGAATTTAGCTTTATCAACTTCAGCAAAAATTACTAAATAATGTTAGCATGTTAATTAGGCGTATATCTCCGTGACCCCATGGGAGAAAATGGTACCTCGCCTCGATCGTGGTATATCAAAATGAAACAAATGATGCGTACATGGTTTTTAATTTACTTGGGCAAAGTTTTGTACTTGAGAAAACAAAGAAGATGACTGTTTGAACTTCGCAATTAAAATCAGCCAAAGCTCTCCACCATCAACGATTAGCAAAAGAGGCGTTAAAGGTGATTTGGCCATTATTATGTTTGGAGTCGGGGCCAATATAGCTTCATCAGTATGTTAGTAAGGATTTCTAGTCTAGCTAGTTGGGTTAATTATCTAGTAAGAGCATCTTTAACAATGCTAGTCATATTTGAGTTAAATTTTTGTTAAATTAGCTAAAATGTTATTTTGTCTAGCCACTTTAGAAATGTGTATGCATCAGTACTCTCACTAGCGGATTATAGATCTTAGCCGACGGAAAAAATCACTTCCGTCGGCTAAGATTTTCATAGCCAACGAACATATTTTCGTAGGAAGGGTTAAGAGATCCGTCGGATAAGACAATCATAGCCGACGGAAAATTTTGGACGGGATTTTCCGTCGGTTAAGTAAATCATAGCCGACGGAAGATTTTGGACGGGAATTTCCGTCGGTGAAGTATATCTTAGTCGACGGATAATTCATGTCGGTAAGTATTCGTCGGTTAAGATGTTTTAAGTCGACGGAAACATCTTCCGTCGACTAAGAAAAATAATCCGTCGACAAAGTAAGACTAAGTCGACGGAAAATTCCGTCGGTTAAGAATATAAAGCTGAATTATTCTCTGAGCACGCGCAGAAGGAATCTTCACCCTCTGTATATATCATTCCTGCAAAAACCTCCTTCTCTATCACCTGCTCTAAATAAAACACCTCTCGATCTCGCCATGAATTGAAGTTCATCAAGCAACTAATCTAGCTAGCTAGCATTTTGATCATTGGTACATATTCTTCAACCTTTACATTTTCGACGGAATTCAGTTCACCGGTCATATTTTCCGGCGACTCTCCGGCTATATTCGTTTAATTTGTATTTTTATTGTGTGTTTGTGTGTGTGTGTGTACGTATATATATATACATATATACGATTAATTATATATATATGCATGGTTTGATTAATATATTCTATATATATTAATTGTGTGTGGATTATTGATTATATATATATATGCATGTATACGTATATTTTGTATATATATATATATATGGATGTATATATATGTGTGTGAATTTTTAATTTGTTGATTGTATATATTAATTTTGTTTATGCAAATCATATATGTATATATATAGATTATATTATATATGTTGTAGCAGAAAATGATGATGTTTATTAAATCAATGTATGTATATATATAGATATATATATATATATATATATATATTATGTATGTGATTAATGTATTCGATCATTATCTTTTTTTATGTAAATCATGATGTGTATTAAATGATCGATATTTTGATGATGATATTTTCGTGGTGATATATTAAAACAATATTTATTTTCATGATAATATTTTCGTTTATGATCGATTATATTAATTAAATTTGTGTTTGAGATCATATATATATTTCATTTTGTTTATGCTTACATTAAATTTTTTTTTTTTCAATTTGTGCTTAGATATATTTACTCATTTATTTTCGTGATGATATCGATATTTTCATGCATATATATATATATATGGTCTTAAATCAAATATTTGATTTGATGATGTTTTTGTTTAAATCAGTTATTTTCGTCACATTATGTTTTTGTGGTGAATACGTACGGTTGTTTACGTGAGCGCGCAGTATTTTTATAGTTAGATTTTTCATTTCCCCTTTTATTACAGGTTACAACATGGCCGACAGGAGCTGGATGCAGTTACATAGAGGGCATCCGCGATACATGAGAGGAATTTTTGAATTTATCGAGTTTGTCCGTGGCAAGACTTCTCCTGGACAACTTTTCCACATTTGTCCATGCGGAAAATGTCGCAACAGATCTGCCAATTCTGTAACTTTTGAGGTATGTATGCAGTCTATACTTTTGTCAATAAAGTCTCACATAACATGAATTTTTGCAATAACTTTTTATTTTGTAGGCAACTTGGAGATTACAAGAAGACGAACAGGAACAAACGTTTCCCTGAAGGTTCGATCACGGCGGCTTACATTTCTAGTGAGTGTGTAACCTTCTACAACACATATCTTAATGATGAACACACGGGAGGGGAATCTTCAAGAGGTGGAAATCAATTCCATTTATCAGTTGTTTCCGACGAAGTACAACCGTATGGCAGGCTAGGTAGGGAATACAGATTGAGTCGCGAAGAATTGAAGGAGGCTCATTGGTGCGTCCTTCAACATTGCGATGAATTGGAGGATTATCTGGAGAAACATTTGAGCAGGCAAAATGGGAATGAAGCCATTCACAAGAGAGATTTTCCTGACTACTTCCCGATTTGGGTACGTTATTCTTAAGTTACTTATAAATTTAATGTATTTCTCATCATTTTGTTTGACTAAATTGCATTATTTTACAGATGATGCATATTCAACAGAACCAACGTGAATTTTACGACCCCGAGCTGCACTGTTTGGCTGGCGGACCGCTAAAGCACAGAGCACATGCGGGATGTTTTGTTAACGGGGTTAAGTTTGTGACATCAGAACGAGATGATGGTCGCATCACTCAAAACAATGGAGTTATGGTTGAGGGCAAGTCTCACAACTACTACGGGGTGCTTATCAGCGTTATCGAACTAATCTACGGGAACCGTATGCCGGTTGTGTTGTTTAAGTGCAAATGGTTCAATACTGACCCAAATGTTTGCAGGAGTACGGTTACAGACCATGGTTTGTTATCAGTGAACACAAACACTTCATGGTATGAGAATGAGCCGTTTGTTATTGCCGCCATGGCACAACAAGTCTTTTATCTTGATGATCCGGCTATGGGTGAGGGTTGGAAAGTGGTGCAGGTAATGTCACATAGGAATATATGGAGTGCAGCTACATTGGGAGTGGATGAGGGTACGGAACCGAGCTCTGTACCGAACGAACCATATCAAGAGGAAACTCCACCTGTAATTCCCAATGACGTGGACATTCGCGTCAACGACCAACACGTTCCTGCCATTACAGGTTACATTGAAGTTACTATGCCCGAACCCGAAGAAGATGACGAATACGAGGACGAAGAATATGAGGATTCAGAGGAATTCGAGGAGGATGATGATCCCGAAGACCAAGATTATGAAGATGAGTATGATTAAATTAATTTGGGGATGTAACTTAACTTTCATTGGTTTATTATTATGAATTTGCATAACTTCGGAGATCGATGTATTAACAATTACATTTTCATATATATTGATCGGAACACACTTTGCGTCAAATGTTCACGGCCTTTATTATTATTACTATTCTTGTTGCAGATTTTTATAGCCCCGTAAGAGTCACGTCGATTGGAAACTATTCTCAGTTGAAGGTCCGGCCAGATTACGTGATTTGGAGGGTCGAATAGCCGTTTCCGTCCGTTTAGGGGTTTGACCGCGCCGATTGACCGGACGGATCGAGCCCTTATCTTTGTCAGATGGAGCTGAATTTTTTCCCACCTACGTAATTCGTTATGCTGGTCATATCTGACGGTAGGTTTTCAGTTCCTCTTCTCCGATCACCAAACTCACGTTATATGTACTAATGTTGTATAACTTTTTTATACAAGTGTTGAGTTTAAGTGTCGTTTTGAAGACAACGTATACGTAGAAGCCTCAAACGCAAAAAAGTCGTGAAATAAGATATGACCGGAACGGTGAAATACGTCAACCCGTGAAAAATGAAGATATTCCGGTAAAATTTCGGTGCCGGTTGTTCCGGTCAACGAAATTCTCTTATTTCTACCTAGTGGTAGCCCTATCCCGGGTATTTATTTTTTACCAAATTTTTATAGCCCCGTAAGAGTCACGTCGTTTGGAAACTATTCTCAGTTGAAGGTCTGGTCAGATTACGTGATTTGGAAGGTCGAATAAAAATTTCGGTCCGTTTAGCAAATAAGAAATAATTTCTTTTTTTCCTAGCCGACGGAATATTATGTTTCCGTCGACTTGGACTTTCTTAACCGACGAATTATTTATTTTCCGTCGACTAAGATGACGAAAATTTTGGCGGTTTATCATTGCACTTTTTTTTTCCGCGAAAATTGAAAATTTCTTAGCCGACGAATTTCATATTCCGTCGCCTAAGTTACTATAAAACCTGGTCGACGTTTCTGCTCTCTGTTCTGTTCGCTCTCTCTGTCAAGCATATGAGATCGCCTCCACTCCGCTGCCGACGAGCTCCGATCCTCCACCCGACCACCACCGTCAACGCCACCACGTCCGACCCCCCACCTCCACCTCAACCGACTAGGACACTCACCTCCTCCACCCAATCCGAGCCTCCTCCACCCAATCCGAACCTCCTCCACCCAATCCGAGCCTCCTCCACCGCCTCCTACACCCATCACCGCCTCCTAGACACCACCACCCCAGCCGACCTAAACCCTAAGGGAACCCGTCCGACCGCCTCTCTCTCTCTCTCTCTCTCTTTCTCGCCCTCACCCTCACCGGTTCCTCCACCTAAACCGCAACGTAACTGTCGTCCTCCGTTGTGTTTGGCAGGTTAGTCTCAAGTATTCTCCGATTTTATTACTCTGTGAATTGATGAATGCTGGTCTGTATATATGCCGGTTCTGTTTGTTTTGTAGTTGTGAATTGATGAATGCATGCTGGTCTGTATATATGCCGGTTCTGTTTGTTTTGTAGTTGTGAATTGATGAATGCTGGTCTGTATATATGCCGGTTCTGTTTGTTTTGTAGTTGTGAATTGATGAATGCTGGTCTGTATATATGCCGGTTCTGTTTGTTGGTCTGTATATACAATTGATGCATTGATGAAACTATTCTCTGTTTGTTTAGTAATATATGTGTTTGATTTGTGGAGAAATGTTGTGAATTGTTTAGAAAGTGTGCATGAATGCCCTTAATTGATAGTTTGTCGACGGAGATCATATATGAACTTGGTTTTCGATTTGGTAAATTATAAGAGATTAGAAGTTAGTGGAAGTATTAGTGTGGAAGGATATGCAGGCAGGCATTTAGCTGGTTATGTTTGTGTCATTATGCTGCCGGTGGATTTTGTTTTGTGTCTCTGATTTTAAAAAATGTAGAGAATGGAATTATTGACTGCACATAATGTATAGATAGGTAAAGACATAGGAATGTGATATATCATGTAGGTACAACTTGTTAATATAGGATAGATTTTTACATGAATTGAGGTATGTAAGAATTTATACCCATCACATGTTTAATTAACTTGTTATGTTTAAAGATGCCGATCATTGGGAAGAGGAAACAACGTTCGGAGAGGGCTCAACAGATGATGGCGGCCTTATGTAACCAGGCTACTGCCAGCCAGCCCACACCTTTGCCGCCTGGAAGAGTACCACCAGGGGCTCCTCCTTTGCTCATCAGGCCGCCCTTTATACCATCCGATACGACTTCCACTATTGGGGCGACGACCGGAACCACTGAAGCGTCGTCCACATCGGCTTCCGAAACCAGCAGGCCCATTCCTAGTGCCCGCTGTAAAGCAAAGGCCCCCACTACAGGTAATGATATTTTTTAAATAAAAAAAATTATATTTTTTAAATAAAATAATAAAAAAATCGTTTATTTTTTTAATTTTCTTGGCATGATTAAAAGGCTTAATTTTCTTGTAGTAATCCATATTTATTTAAAATAATAAATGTTTTAAAATAAAAAAATTATTATTCTTTTAATTATTAATACTTGAATCTTTTTTGCAAATGATACCTAATATTTTGTTTTATTTATTGTAGGTCCCCCACCGAAAAAGAAACGGGGTTTTGTGTGTGGAAAGGCGACGGAGGCGTTATGCAAGAAGCTAAGGGGGAAGATACCGATAGAGTATTGCCCTCGTATGAAAGGGCCTAAGGTTCAAGGGGTCAACAGTCTTTTGGTCAAGGACATTGGGTCGGCCATACGTAGCCTGGTTGGAACGAGGGCTAGGACGTTCCACGACCTTGAGCAATCAGAACAGTGGAAGGTGTGGAACGCATTGTCGGTAAGTACATAAAAATTAATTTACGTAGTTTGGTTTATTTGAATAGTTTTCAATTAATACTTTTGTTGATGTATTAATTTATTTTTATTTCTTAGCCATGGTACATGTGGGACAACAATGACATTGTGACGGTGAGGTGGATCATGGACACGGCACAGGCTAGGTACAAGGAGTGGAAGTGGCAGTGTCACAATGTCTACCAGGAGCATGGACCAGAAGGGATGCCGACGGAGTTCTATGGGAGGGAGGATGAGTGGGCCTTTCTTTGCACGCATTTTGAGAGCGACGCGTTCAAGGTATGTGTATATTGCTTTTTTTTTTGGGTGATAATGTTGACCACTATATTTTGGAGTAATATATTATTAATTTTGTTACAATAATATATTTTTTCAAGCATTTTTAGAATAATATATTATTAAATTTGTTCTTATTAAAAAAATTAAAATTGTAAAACTTAACATTGCCGACGATTATGCATGATGATTTTGTGGGTTCGGTTATGCTATTTATTGCCATGTTTTAGGTTTATAGAATAAAATATTATTATTTATTTTTTTAATAAATAAAAAAATATAATTACTGATATTTTATTTATATCGCGTATTAGAAACTCTCGAACGCGAACAAGAAGAACCGTGGTAAGAAGACGATGCACCACCATAGCGGTTCTTCTCCTATTGTCTACATCATGGAGGATCTAAGGAACAAAGGTGAGCCCTTGCCGATCATCAAGGGATTCGAGGCGAGTTATGTGAGACCCGGTGACGAAGTGGCCACCCAGAAATATGTAAGTGTATTTCCTTTAATTATTTAATTAATTATGTCTCTTTGATTTGGATACTTAGTATTAATTAAGAAATATGTTGGTGTTGGTGTAATTGTTGTTGAATTATGTGGTTGGTGTATTCCTTGGTGTTTTGTTTATGCAGGAGAAGATGCTTGCGGAGGTCGAAAGCCGAAAGACAGACTTGAAGAAGATAAATCCGGAAGCTACAGAGGAGGAAATGATGGAGATCATTCAAACACAACAAATTGATGTGTTGGATGCTGTGTTGGACAAGCGCAAAGGGAAGGAGATACGAGGGATGGGACGAGCAGGTGAGCGAGACTTGAGCTAGTCCTCGTCCGGTTCGACCTTGCGGAGTCGTGCTCCTCCAAATCAAGACAGGGAAAGGATTGAACGCCTTGAACAAGAGGTCCGTGAGTATAAGGAGCGGACTGAGCGGGCTGAGGCCGAGTCTCTGTGGTACCGTAATCAGTACACTACTGTTAACTCACGGATGGACCAGATCTTCTCTCGCCTAGGTCTAGAACCTGAAGGTCCGGCTCCTCCTCCTCCGCCTTTTACGGCTCCTCCTCCTCCGCCTTTTACGGCTCCTCCTCATTCTTCTCCGGGTCCTCCTCCTCCTCAGTCATCTTCGATTCCTCCTACTCAGTCGTCTCCACCTCCTCTTCCTACTCAGTCGTCTTCGGCATTTGTTGATGAAGATCAGTTTTTGAATTTTTATTAGTTTTAGTTTGTATGAACACAATTTTAATTATTAATGCATAATTTTTATATTATTAATGATTCGATCTATATATTTAGTTTTAATACAATTATTTCTAAAACAACCGAAACAAATATCTACTTTATCAGTAAAAAAAATAAAAAACCAAAACAAATAATAAATTGTGAAAAAACAATTCTGAAAAAAATCTGACTCACCTTAGTCGACGGAAAATTGAAAACCCGTCGGTAAGGGTATAAACATTACCGACGGAAAATTTAATTTCCGTCGGCTAAGAATGAATAACGACCGACCGTTGACCTTCTTAGTCGACGACAAAGTATACTTTCCGTCGGTATAAGATAATCATTACCGACGTAAAATTTTATTTTCCGTCGGCTAAGAATAAACAGAAAGAGGACCGTATCGTCGGCTAGATCTTAACCGACGCTAATTTTCCGTCGTTTAAGAAACTGGAATCCTAGCCGACGGAATATTTCGTCTGTAAAGAAGGAAGCCTTTTGTCGTTTAGGTAAATGTTAATCGACGGAAATAGAGCCGACGGATTTTTTCCGTCGTTTAGGAAACAATAACTTAGTCGACGGAATAGGCGTCGACTAAGATCCGTCGATTAAGATATAACTTAGTCGACGGAAATTAAATTTTCCGTCGGCTATTGTCTTAGCAGACGACGGTTAGCCGACGGATCTTAGTCGACGACTATTCCGTCGACTAAGAACTTAGTCGACGGAATATGTTTCTTAACCGACGGAAATATTCCGTAGGCTAAGAATCGTAATCCACTAGTGTCTCTATTTTAACTAGCATTACATTAATATTATTTTTTAAATACAGATAATGTATTTATTATATATTACTTAAAATATCTTAAAATGAATATAATAAATTATATCTAGCCTCATTTGAGTTATCTCGCTAGCTAAATATAGCTAGCGAGATAGCTAAAAGTTATAATAGGTTAAATTTGGCTAGTCTGCTGGAGCTCCTAAAACATCCAAAAAAGCTAAACACACTCTCTAAAATAGTTAAAAACTAAAATAGAGAGTCTGTTAAAGTTACTCTAAATCCACTATGTTAGTGCGCTCTAAATTGGTATTAATCCACAAATTGTTGTAGCTCATTATTAATGAAGTTATTATTTGACAAAAATGAAATAAAAAAAAACTCTTCACCACCACCTGCCTCTGATCAGCTCTCCATCCAAAAACCTTCCAATTCCCAAATTAAAATTTCTAGGGCTTTGTAGAGCTATCATTTTGAGGTGATCTGATCCCTTCATAGCTGAAATGTGCATCGACATCTTCAAGTTCAAGAATTAAGGACGTGCCGACGCAATGACTAGTATATGTACCATGGCCAACAGTCAAATAGTACCGTACCACACCAATTTGAGGAAACTAATCAGGAATCATGATTATTATGCACCATACAAGCATTATGAGAAGTTGTCAGTGAACTGTGACTTGATTAAAATATTTAACAGACAAATTTGAGGTCATGAATTCAAACTTTACTGACACATGTAAGGTGTGTGTGAGTTATTAATAATTTTTTTTTAAAAAATAATAATAATAAGGATTAAATTCAGTTTACCCCCTTAAACTCTAAGTCGAAAATCAGTTTAATACCTTAACTTTTTTTTTAATCAGTATCATCCCTAAAATTTCAATTTTCATCATTCTAGTTCAAATTTCGAATTTGACTACTATGACCTCACAAGCTAACTTTTTACCGACAACATGGCCCATAAAAAGGGTAAAATGGAAATTGCCACAAGAAAAACATATAAAATATATGAGTTTTAGTTTTATTATTTTTAATTAAAAATATTAATATGATGTATCATTATTGATAGAAGAAAAAAAAATGGGGTCATCACATTGCAGTGAAATGAGAAGAGAATCGAAAGTCTCAATTCGATCAAAGCTTTAGATCTAAGGGATTGTGGCTAAGTTCACCAATCTTTGCAAGGACTTGAAGCATAAGATCGTGGAGCTTCAGATAACGCCGCCGATTCCAATAGAGAAGGAGGATGAGGAGCGAGATGGCGCTACGTCTTCTTCGTAGCCGGCGAAGCTGAAGAGCTTGGTGGTTGGTCTTGAGCTTTTTGGGCTTGATAAAGGAGGATTTTGACAGAGATTTTGGGGATTTGGAAGGAAAGAGAGTGGAAAATAATGGGATTGAGGCAGAGGTTTAGGAGATGTGCAAGTCATGAAGAATATAAGGAACAAAGGACGAGTGATGTGCAGGTAATGAAAGGAGAGAAGAGACCAAGTGATGAAAACAAACTGTCATAATTAAGTTTATGTTGTTTTTGTATATGGCATAGAAAACAACCATGCTTCTGGTCTGGTGGTCAACAGCTCGTCCTAGCTAGCATGTTGAGCCTCAACAATGTAAGAGTTTTTATTAGAATTATTTCCAGAAACTTTTACCAAGGCTTAGACATTTCATTCAAAAGTAGGTCATGCTGTCGGTGAGAAATTAACTTGTGACGTCAAAGGCGGAGTTAAATTAGAAATTTGGACTAGAATGATGGAAATTGAAAATTTAAGGATGATACTAATTAAAAAAATGTATCAAACTGATTTTCGACCAAAAGTTGAAGAGGTAAACTGAATTTAATCATAATAATAATAATAATAATAATAAGAGAAATTTTAAATACACACCTCTATTATTTTATATTTCACATAAGATTTTATAGGTATGTTTCATTACAAAAATATCCATCAATTATTAGGAAAAAAAGCTCTTCCTCTTCTCCATTATTACTACGCATCAAAATAAAAGAAATAAATCTCTTCTCCAAAATTCATCACCTGAATTTCTACTATTTTCGTAATCATGTACAATTTATCGATTCATTTGTTTCTTTTATCAACTTTAGTTTTTATCTTGCAGATTAAAAACTAGTTTTTATGCTATTGTGCATCTACTAGTTTCTTAACTTTGAAAATTATTATGTATGTTCAATATTTTTTTTCTTCAAATTCTAGCCGATTGATGTCATATTGGAGATTTGAAGTTCGAATATAATATTACTTTTTTTATTATAAATTGAAAAATATCAAGAAAAAATTTCTAACCCGATAAAAAAAAATCTAACAGAAAATAAAAAAGAATACGTAAAAAGAGTTGTGAAATAGTAAATATATAATAATTAGATTAAATAACAGATTATTATTAGTTTTAGATATTGATGGTATTTTAAGCAGTTTGAGATGTATATTTAATATAATATTGAAATGAAAAATTAGATGAGTAGTGTATTAAGTAAGAAGTGTATATCAAGAGATTATGACTGTGTATTTAAAATTACTCTAATAATAATAATAATAATAATAATAAAAACATTATGAGAAGCAACTTCTCCACGCACAGAAGTAGTCCATTTGATAGAAGTTAACTCATGACTCTCACACCTGCAGGTTGTGTCTCCCTTTAGGCAGAGATGCCGGCGGCCGGCCACCGCCGTTTTGGCAGGACATCATGTTAAGAACAATGGAAAAAAACCAACTGAATATCACCCGTCTAGTTCATATCACCAGTCTAATTAAATATCAATACTTCACAAATTGAATGTAATTTCACTAACACGTACAAACTGGATACAAAATGGAAAATTACAGTGGGAAAAAAGAACTGAAAAGGAAAAATAAGTCAAGGAGCATATTCTGCTTGTTCAAGATATGGTTGCGTTCTAGTCATTGCTGCAGAAGGCATTTTACTTCTCCCAACCCAGAATGTATCGAAGGCCACACCTTTTTCAGACTGCTTCTCCATAGCTCTAAGTTGCCTCCTCCTCACTAACTTGTACATTACTGTCATTACCAACCCTAGTAAAATCAACCCAAAAATCCCAGCGATAAGTCCTTTTCGCCACATCTCTGAGTTCTTTCGTGTTGCCCTTGGTGTCGGTGTCGGCGTTGGCGTTGGTGTTATAGGAGATGGAACAACAAGGGAAAAATGTCCTTCACCATGTGTATGACACTCATTTGCCCCGGTCATGTTTTTGATCCAAAAGCTCCCATCAGGACCAAACTCCACACACTTTGGTATTTCCCCTTCTTGCACATCAATATGAGGAAACTGAATTACAATTGAGTCACCCTGAGTGAGGAAATTGATCTTTTGAGTTCCTACTGCACTCGAACTAGAATCATAAGCCAGGAAGCCAATAACAGGAGCAACCAATCTGTAATTTGAAACTTTATAGTAAACTGAAGACCAATTGCCTAAATTCTCATACACTATAGCTATCCTTTTAACATATGGCATTGGTACAACCAGCGGTGGTATATAAACTGAACTGAAATTTACTCCTCCAAGCCAAAACTTTGCACTACGGATCCTAAGAAATGAAGCTTCCATACCGGAGAAATTAGCCGGTAGAGACAGATTGTATAATTTGCCTGTATGAGGATACCTTACACTGGTATTTGCATAATCATGAAAAAAAGCACTCAAGGACTCAGGATCATAGCCATATGAAGCTTGAAGAAACGATGATGATGATAGAAAAAAGATAAGCCAGATAACATTATACCAGCTTTTGATCAAGAACTCCATCAATCAGTACCACATTGAAAGCCTTCTTGTATTGCCTTTCTTGTCACATTCAAGAATCGCAGGCACATATAACCATCTGTATATTCCCACACCCATTAAAGCTGTTCCTATTAATATACAAACTTCCCACAATTCAGAAACAAGAGAATGTTCTCAATCCCACAAACCGAAAACACAATAATCAGTGATCATATAATATCATGAAGGCACAAGAACTGTAAAATATGGCTTGAAATCAGCAGGTAAACCAAATCACATCAAGAAATAAAATGTCCTTCAAAAAGACATGATGAGCCTGCTTCTGAATTCTTCGAAACCTTATTCGTCGGTCGTGATCTGCTTGGAACTTCTAGGCCATGGAGGGTACTGGGATGAATTATTGGAGAGGGTGAGGAAAATGTGGAAATGGAATATGGGATTTGGAAGACATCTGTCTGTATTCTATGAAATTGGAAAGACATGCTACAGTTGCACCAAATAAGAAGGGGTCTTCTCTCATTGAGTTATTAAAGATGTTATTTCATTGTTGCTATTTTTATTTCGTTTTGATTCCTAGTTAGTGGGTGAGGAAAAGAGGAGTGACAGAAGGTGCCAATCTGCCAACAAGGCCTAGGAGGGTTTATAAGTTCCAAAGGAGAAGACAGAACCTTTCTATAACCTTCAAGTATAAAATTGAGGACTATTTTTAGGCAAGTGATTAGGAAGCCACTTGGCTCATACAACAATAATTAACAAAATGAAAGCTTATTTTTGTTCATCATTCAACTAGTTCATCAACTTTTGAATCGTCGGTACGAACTTTCAGTGAGTAGTCTAGTATGAAAGTTATGTTGCAACTCACTGTTTCAGTGTTTTGCTTAAAGATTCCCACAACTCGTTGTAATCGAGCATACTCAATGAAGTTCTTCTTTTATAAGAAAAATAACTAATTTTTTTTGGGGACTATTTTACAATCTTTCACGATATATGTAATGACATTCACATTTTTTAAACAAGAACAAAGCACATAAATAATTTTCTTTTTCTCTTTATCTTTTCATCTATGAATAGAAATTAATCTCCCTTAGAAAAAAAAAACCAATTTTTATAAGAAAATTATTGTTAACAATATGCCAATCATCTCATAATAATATATAGGTGTGATCGTCATTGGTTTGTTAATGGGTCAGTGATCATTATGGGGTCCTATAAAAAACGAATCATTTAGTGGGTGGCTTTGATTAGAATATGATGATCGGAAGTGCACCATCCGGCTATATGTATGTCGTATTACCCGGTCGACATGCAAAGGTGGACAACACAATCTCAGACCAGTAGTTTTTAGATGGCCATGCCACACCAGACTCTATTGGCCGGGTTGGTTATAGTGGAGTTGATCTAACCAAAACTATAGCTGAGGTTTATAATTAACAATTTTTTTGGCTATCATAAAACAATATAAAACTGCTAACTAGAAGTGGTTGTGTTTGGAAGGTAATAGCCTGATTTTGGATGAAGCCCTTGGAGCAATTGGGTATGCAGTTTCATGTTCGATTGATGCATTGAAGTTGGTAGATTGTGTGCATCAAACAGAGATACATTGCACAAAGGACAGTGCTTGCTCCCCTTGGTATTCGTACATTGTTTTTGATATATGATTGATGTTACAGTATGTGATGGACAAGATAAGAGAATTAACATCAGTGCAGGACTATACATCGGTTACGCAATTTCCAGCATATAAGGTTCCAGTTTCAATCACCTTGGATAAAAGAACAAACACACACTTCGATCATTTTGCTCTGAATATTTGTAACTGGCTGGGATGGTAGTAAAGCAACGAGTGAGTGCTGTGAAGGTTACTGATGCCACAAAGCAAAGAGTGCTTCCAATGTGGAAATTTCATCTCTGCCGCATCTATACATGTTGGAAGAACCTCGCTCAGTGCCTATTACAGAGCCGTTGACATTGAGAGATAGCCTGGTGAAAGCAAAGGAGAAAGATTTTACTAGAGTGGAAGTGGAAGGAGACTCCAAGCTAGTAATTGAAACGGTGAATAGTTGATTTGATTTGCCTTGGAGATTGATTAAGCTAGTTCAAGACATTAGAGAGTTGACGACTAATTTTGATTCCATTAGTTTTAAACATGTCTTTCGTGAAACTAATTTTGTAGCAGATGTCATTGCTAATATTGGTCATTCTAATGTTGTCCTATTACATTGAGATGATAGAGTTCCTAACGAGGCTTCTAGAGCCTTGCTCTTTGATATTGTAAACTTGGGATGCCCTAAGGGCTTTTGCTTATAAAAGTTTATGTTCTCTTCAAAAAAAAATATGGAAATTTCATCTTAAGATTGGAAATTGTAATGTTTTTTTTTTTTTTTTGGTTGAATCAATTCTTAGTAACTACATGATTTATCTTTAATTTTCTTTTAGATAAAAGATTGAAGGTTTTGATAAGAACCATAAGTCATATCGACTATCGAGATCGATAATCTCAAAAACTGAACTCATAGCTGGATAAAAATGGTCAAGAAATTGAAGTTACTGATGTAGTCGTTGTAAAAATACAAGGCAAACCGATCAACTTATCAGGGGATCTAATCGATTGGAAAATATACTCTTTGGAAAGTGACCATCGCATGCGACAAACCAGCTCTTTAAAGCTTTTGTATTAAAGAAGATGGTTGGCAAAATGACTTCTGTATGCCTTGGTAAACATTCATTTTTCGTCTTGAATAAAATGAAACACATGCATATTTGAGTGCAACTCTTATCACTCGGTAAGCCTTTTATTTACTTTGATTATATTTAAGCATCATATTTCATGATTTCTAGTTATAACTGGGCCTGAAACGATATGGGCTATTCTGTTTCCTCTAAAAAGCCCAAATTGGTATCTTTCAAGGGTGGGACCCCAGCCCAGCCAGACCATATCTTCAAACACAAATCTGAAAACCTGAGCTCCTTTATCCAAAAGCTTCAGAGTAGCTGGAGGCATGCAGAGTAGCTGGATCAAACCCCTCAATTTCGTAGCTTCCTGCGGGAAACGTCTTCAGGTTTATCTCTCAGTTTCTGGGTTTTCGATTTTAATTGAGTTTAATTATCTTTGTGGTTTTCGTACCTCAGTTGTACTTGCTAGTAATTTTGGAACCCACTTATCTTTAGTGTAGCAAAATCATAATAAGAAACAATGGCTTTAGAGACCCAAGAATCAGGGAAAGTTTCATGGCTGAGCGACGATTTAGTTGGCCGAATCTTAACAAGGATTGAAGTTAAAGATGACAGGAAATCGTTCTCTGAGGTTTGCAAGCAATGGTTGAGAGTTGAAGGACTAAGCCGTTCCTCACTTGTGGTTCTTCATCGACATGATTTCCTCATTACCGCATTAACTAGGTTCCCCAATGTGGTCAAATTCAAAACATGGAAGCCTATTACTGACACCGACCTTGAGTTCTTAGCCAAAACATGTCCGCAACTTGAGACTATTAAGTTGAAGTGGCGTCAGAAAGATGGTGACGGTGGTGTCATAACTGAAAGAGGTCTAAGGGCTTTGGGAAATGGGTGTCCTAAGCTGGCTGAGGTTCGGTATCTCGGGGATTCTGGAGTTGCTGTGCTTTTGGATTGTGCTGTCAACTTGAAGTGTTTGTGTTTGGGGAGAAATAGTCTGATTTCAGACGAATCCTTTGAAGCACTTGGGTCTGCGTCTTTATGTTCACTTGATACTTTGAAGCTGAAAGATTGTGACAACATTACGGATCGTGTATTGGGATTTTTGGCAAGCGGGAACACCTCACAAACCCTGAGAAAATTGATTGTGAGGTGCCATAGAATTACTGATACCGGGATTGCGCTTTTGAGTGGCAAAATGCGTGTCTTGGAGATCCTGGGATTGTCTCTTGGTGCCGAAGAATCATTTACTGGAACTGCATGTGTGGCTGTCTCGGCAACCCAAAACCTCAAGGTATTGATATTCAATGATCCCTGGTACTATGTCTGCCCTAAAAATGTCGCGACTTAAGACTCAGGGGGTGGCTTTCATCGTGTTAACGTAACCTGGTCTCCCTTTCTATACTTGAGATCTATTACATATGATGCTGAATTGCTGAGATATAGTCGGTTTGTGGTGTGAATCATAATGCCTGAAAGCTGGTCAGTGGAGTCTGTAATGGTGGTGAACCAACTTGGAAGTTGGAAGAGTTGGTCATCAACTTTGTCTAGAATAAGTGAGTTGAAGTGGCACGCTTATATTCATGTTTGTAGCTTCTCATGAACTTTGAGTTTCTTCGACTTCCTTCGCCTCTTTAGGTTTTAGTTAGCAGAAGTGTGCTTCTTCTTCTGGTCATCTGATTGAACTATATTTCATAGGCTGGTGAAGGTTTACTTATGCACGCATGTTTTTGTCTTGGGCTCTTAGCATTTCATAATAAAATCTTCTATTTCTATTCGCCGTTAAGAAAATCAAATGGCAAATATGATACAAGGCAAAAACTAACGATTGATCTATTCCTCATTGCTATGTTGCTCCTATAATTCATTGTCACCAAGCTAACTTGCATCCTTAACACAAGCAAAAATTGTTGAATTGACCATTCCCTCGAATTAGAACTTGATAAGTCTCTCACTCACACACACCAGGGGTCCTCCAAGTGTGTCGATTATTTACAGTAGCTGCACCATGAGGATTTACCAAGTGAGCAGCTGCACACAAAGCAATCAAGCAGGCAGACAAGGTCGCCTGCCTGGCTAACGAGTCTTTACTGAAGGCGGGAGTAAACAGGTAGCGAGAAAAAGATGGAAACTCAATTGATACAATTAGTTGATGGCCACTGAGTTATCAAGAGGAAAATAGCACAAAGAGCACCATCGTTTTATATATAGCTGATCGACTATACTTGTGATGCGAAAGATAAGACAATCACACTGTTTTTCATAGATTATGTGCCAGGACATTATTCATCTTACATTAAACAGTTTCAGCATATATATAGGAAAGACTGAAGGCTGTAGCAGCGTCATCTTTATTTTTACATATAACTAGCATGCAATATGTGTAATACACATGAATGTATCACCAGTTAAAGCTAATAAAGGTCCCCCGGGGTAGGGCATTTTTATAATTTTCATTAACTTCTATATCAGAGAATAACAATGACTTGTGCTGTCATAAATTCACATGATACGATTTTGTAAAAAGTAAATTGCAGTAAGTAAACAATCAATACAAAAATGTTTTTTACTAGTAGAAACTCTAAACACAAAGAGAAAAACTGTGTGTCTTTTACTCTTGAGAGACAAAATTTTCCACTATGTTGAAGTGACATTTTACAAGAATAATAGTTCTAGAGATATAACAACTCTATGCTATCCTATTTAGTCCCAACCTAGTCTATACATATTTCCTCTCTTGTTTTTAAGCATTAACAACTTGGAACACTTTCAGAAGTCTTGTTCGTGAATTTAGCTAACCAATAGCTGATTCAACTTTGAACACTTCTTAAGTTGTTTGTACTACACATCCCTCATGGTATGCAACATGATATGAGTTTATGAAATAAGTTTTTCGTTCAAGCTCTAAGGTTTACAATCACTGGGAAGACTTAGAGCAGCATGAACAATGCAAGCTAAAACTAAACTCAACAAAGAAAACGTAATAAGACAGTTTTTAACAACCATTGAGCAAAGCCGAAGCTATATATATATATATATATATATATATATATATATATATATATATATATATATATATATATAGCAGACAAGGCATCAAAGTATGATGTAAGCTGACCTATCAAGTTGATTCAGAAAAGGTTTTGGACATAAGTGTTAGGCTACAATACTGAAAGTGATGTAACTAAAAGGAGAGTTGACACAAGCCAACTAAATAAGATAAATATACCTTTCCTAAAACAAGATCGATTCAAAACATGGAGCAATAAGGTTATAGAACCTCTTACTCAGTCCATTAGTGAACATTGACACAGTCGATAGTGATTGGTCATTGAATTAAACATGGACCAGCTATTCATTGGATACTGTATCATAAAATCTAAGCTGGAGCCTTGCGCATCAAACCATTTGGTCACAAGTTGACATAACAAAAGATCTCAACCCTTAGACTGGTTTGAGCACCAAGACACTTCCCACATACTCAATTGTCAATTTATCAATTTGAAAACAACAAAGACCTATTAAACTAAAGTAATATGATCTTTGAAATTAAAGACAACAAACACTAGGATAGCAAACGAAGCTGCTAGCCTTTATGAAAAATAGATGATATGCACAAGCATGTTTTACCTGAGACCATAAGGGAGTGAGTGACTTTTGCAACTTGTTCTTGTTCATAAGACAGTAACTTCAAGTGTTTTGCATGGTAAAAGATTGTCAATTATCCTTATACCTTCAATCTCCCCCTTTGACATTCCTTCACAAAACACTTTAATGTAGGACAAAACCAACCTGCAAAGATTAACTCAAGAACAAGTGAAGAATCATAGAAATAACAACTTATGCACAATAATACCAAAAACACCAGATATCCTTGAAATGAATACTTCATTAAACAACCATAATATCCAACACTTGCATAAACACAGAAACAACAGTCCTACAACAAGTTCTCCCCCTTTTTGGCAAGGAATACCAAAGGGAAACAAAGAACAAAATATCCGAGAGGTTTTAAAATAAAACTGGAAATGTTGTAAATATTATAATATATGTGGATGTCTTTGTAAATACTCATTAGTTATGTCCTTACGATGTAAATCATACTCTTATATAAGAGAGCCCAATGAGAATGAAAGAGACACTTCTTCCTCCTCATACATTTTGTTCTTCTCTTTTCTCTCTATCTCATTCTTGGTTTATAACACGTTATCAGCACGATATCGCTCATTCCGTTACATAAACCCCATGATGATCTATGAGATATTGGTGCAACTTTTGTTGCTTATTATTCATACTCACGATCTATGAGTTCATTTCTATTTTGATTATATTTTGTCTACACATATACTTTGTTTATATTGCTCAATTATATGTTTACAATTGCTTATATTATTGAGCCAGAAATTTCACTAATAATACTCGAACCTGAAATTTTTCGAGATTATGAACCTGAAGTTCAAATATTACATTAGACTTGCAATTCTAATTGTTTGCATAAACCTGAAGTTTTGTGCATGTACATGTGATCCATTGTTCACAAGATTCGAACATGAAGTTTCGATATTGATATTTCATTCTTGTGAACATGAAATTCTAAACAACATAATTGGATCCATGATGATCGATGTGGTCTATGATGCAAGATTATTACTTAAAACCATGAACCATGATCTATGAGATTATATGTGGTTTGTATATTATTGATTTAGATCAATAATCTATGGTTCTTATTCCCATTTGTTTGGATGAGTTTTGCAATATCATGATGCAATTCCATGCATTTCTGTGGATAATTTTATGGTACTTTTGAACACATGTTCAATATGCGATATTAAGAATCATTGTTCTACCAAGAGACATGAATAGACGCATATGCGTCTTCTGATATATAACCTGATATGGCTGATAAGTGCGTTTTATGCCATGTTCTTAATGTATTTTCACCCCCATTTATACTTTGTTTGTGCCTTAGTATAGTCGTTTTTACTTATTTTAGAGTCAAGAGGGTTTTTCTGTAGAGTTGTGGCTACTAGCCGTTTTTATACAGAAAATTGCACTTAAATGATGAAAACCGTTTTTGGACTATCACTTGGACGTTTTATTATGATTCGTTATTTTGTTACCTTGTCAGTTTTGATGTATTTTGTTTAAATGTGCAGAAGACAGGTAAATACGCTTAACATATCGAGAATCATGATGAACGGACTCATGAATGACAACAAGTGAGGCCACGGAAAAGAGGAAACACTTTTGGACATTGTTTTGCTCTCGGACAGAATCTGCCAGAAAACGTACATCAACTTTAAAAATTCATATCTAGAGTTCCAGGAGGAGTTAGAAGGCGTGCCACATATGGAATCAAAGCTGTGTGTGTCTACTTTTCAACCCCATTTGGATCACAGCAATCGGAGTTGAGACGAAGGAGTTATGAGCAAAACAGTGGACAGAGGTCAGGCTGCAAAACTGTGCAGAAACTGCAGCTAAGTTGTCTAACGAGTTTTGGGAGATGATTCTTCAACAAAAGGCTTCCCAAATTTGTCAAGAGATGTATCAAGACCTTAATGAAGTGTTAGGAAGCTGGACAAAAGGAGAAAATTCGAAGAAGCATCAAGGCAGCCTTGTTTTGGTTAAGTTAAGGTTTCCCGGTCAAACCGGGGAAGCTTGACCTTGCCGAACTTATCACTGCTTTTGGCTGCCATCAAAGCCCAAGATTTCGTACATGAGGCCTACATGGATCCATAAACATGTAGGAAGGTCCAAAAAGTCAGAAGAAGGAGTCCAAATTCGGATAAGAAGCTGCATTGAAGAAGGAATCATTGAGCAAATAGGAAAGAGAGTTAAAATAGGATTGCCTTTCCTTTGCCGATGCAGCTAGGGTTTCTCTATAGTTTTCTGTATAAATAGGTCTGTTGTATGCATATTTTAAGAGTCCTTCAATTGTTTTAAGTTCTAGCAAGCCTAAACTCTACCTAAAAACCCTCCCTTACACAGCAAACACAAGCACAACCGAACCATTCCTTGCCGCACAGCCATCTTTTGCCGACTGCCTCCACTGCCATCTTCCACCAATTTCCCTTTCAACCTTGCCGAACCTTATAGGTAGGGTAAGGATGAAGACATCCATGTTTAGTGTTTGTAATTACTGTGTAAGAACTTTGAGTTTATTGATAAATATTTTCTGGTTTTTGGTTTTATATGATATGTGTGATTGTATGATCTTCTTTGTGACTTGATTATGATTGTACATGTTGTGTAACGGTTTAGTATGCATGTTAGGATTATTAAAGAAGTAAAGAATCTGTGTTTATGTGTTTAGTAATTGTTAGGTTAGTTAATCCTCACCTGATCACGTAATCGAACCCTAGGTTAATTCAAAGTACACGAGTTAGCTATTAGGGGGGAGTTTAATATGCCGTGGTATTCTAGGTCGAGTTGAGCGCAAAGACAACTCGGTTCTAGGTGCTGCATAGGGTTGTTAGGGTGAGTGATTTGCATGGGTTCGAGGATGGGTGACGCCATTGCTAACGAGCATGTCTCCAACGACTCGTGAACGGTAAGTGTTGCTTGATTAGATTGAGCGCAAAGACAATTTAGTTAAGTAGTCACATAGTTTTTGGTTGAGCGCAAAGACAACCTTAAACACATGAGAAGTCTTAAGGGTTGGAATTAACTTGCAATTGTAAAAACATAGATAAGATAATTTAACCTTTCATAAAAATACTTGCATGCTAATCGGAGTTTATTTGTGAAGTGCTTACAACGTTGAAGTGACCAAACTTTGTAATTATTTGTCTTTGTTTTATTTTCTTTATTTTCTGCCAATTTCAATCCCCCATTTTATTCTTTATGTATATATTGTGTGAATATTTCTAATGACTTTGTTTTGCAGAATAAATTCTTCCCTAGTGTCCCCGGCTAGAACGATACCCTACTTACATGTACTACAACTATAGGGTTTTAAATTGCACTAACGTCATGTTTTGACAGGTCAGGTTACCGACATACCTCAAGAGCGGAGTCATATTCCTTGATGACGATTCCAGTTGGTCGGCGAGTTACTTGGGCAGTAGGGGACACTGCTAGCCCGGGCCATGTTGTTGCTCTCTATAGGCTCTTTGCTTGTCTGCGCGGGGCATCAAGAACGGCGCGGTCCAATTCCCCCAATGTATCGTACAAGGGAGAGAAGATGGCGGTGAAGATGTCATCATCTGCATACTCCTAATGATTATCAGAAAGGGAGCACCATCAGGAGAGATAAGCGGGGTCGACACCCAGCGAAGGCTCAATCTTGAACAGGCCTGGAGTGAGAGGAAAGATGTTCTCCAAGGGGATGACACAGTTCGCCTTGCCAATCTTACACCAGGAGTATACTTGTTCACTGAATGAATGAGTGGATAGGGAACCCCTTGAACAAAGCCTAGCTGTCTAGGGAAGTGGTTGAGAGCGTATAGCTCGAAACCTTGGTCCTCCTCAGCAAGATGAAGATCGCAGTATGAGACAGCCCTCATAAAACTTGTCTTGATATCAGACTCAGAGTCAGGGCGAGGAAAGAAACCATCTGCTAAAACTTCAGGGTGGCGCCGGCTAACCATCATGTCTATGGTGGGGGGAGGCTCCAACTAGTTGTAGAGGATGGAGAGGCTGGCGAAGAAGGACAAAGGAGTCTGATTCGCCGGGCTCTTGCATACTACGAACCTAAGCAGTTGGTCCTTTGGTAGGAAATCGGGCGGCGAACGCTTGAAGAGAGGAAAATACAGTTGCAACCACAGGTACAGGATCCATAGTGGGCCGATAAGAAGATGGAAGGGCATCATGAAGAGTGTGTGAAGGGCTCGATAAAGTGCACCCAATACAGGCTGCCCTAACGCAACCTCAATGCCATTGTAGAGTACTACAGCTAGTTTCGTCCATTTGTCTGTAGACTTGTGGGTGCTACCACAAAATATAAATTTATTTAACCAGTACTCAAGGAAAGCAATACCTCCTTCATGCCGCTCTGCATGCTGGATAAAATAGTTCCTCCAAACTGGGAACGAGGCCTTTAGGGCACAACATGCTCCTAGGTTGCAGATGTAGGTGAACTCAGTTGTCGTAAAGTCACCCGGCACATATGGCTTAGCGTGGATCGACAGCCCCGTGATAGCAAGAACATCCAGCAGAGAGATGCACATATGTCCGAAAGGAAAGTAGAAGGTGTTAGTGACGCTGTTCCATAAGCATGCTGCTGCAGCGATCGGCGCCCTATCGGTAGAGGTGAGCAGCGAGAAACTCAAGGCAATAGCCTCAGCAATGCCTGCCGCCTCCCAGATCTGTTGATCGGTCTGACGGCGAGCCTCATACCATGCCCACTCTTCGCTGGTGGTGTTAGGTCATTCTCCCACTCGAATGTTGATATGGGAGCGAGCCGGCTGAGCCCAAGTCGCGAAGTCGCCAGGTTCACGACGGTGGGCAAGGATTGGGCAGCGCACGGAGTCGGTGTATGAGTTAAGAGCATCGCAAGAGAAAAGCTGAGAGGGAGTCGGGCCGAGCAGAGTTTCCCTTTTTTCAAGGAAATAGATGGGTGCTCCCTGTGGGGGGTTCTCGGACAAACGCCGACTGAAATCATTAGACTAGTCGATCGCCGCCGTAATATTAAGGTTGAGATCTCGGACGATTGGCTTGGGAGGCATGTTTTCTGAGCTAAGGGGAGACAGCGGCGAGGGTTTGTGTTTTCAGAAAGGAAAGAAAGCAATGAATGGAGATGACGAAATGCAGGGGCCCGCGTCTTGGTTTTTAAAAGAGACGGACCATAACGTCTTTCCAATCAATAGTCACAATGAGGGGACGTGACGCCGAGACGTCAGCGCCTTTTAAATTTCAAATTTCCGTAATGTGTTCAATAAGGCCTCTTCGCTTAGCCATTTTGGATAATTCAAAGCTCAAAGACTAGGGGACAATGTTTGAGCCCAGTGGATATTTTGGTCCAAGACTGCATAATAAGTTTTAGATAGTATTTGGGTCAGTACTTGTGGCCCTTTTAATATAAAGTCCATCAAGCATCACGAGCTTCAGAGGCGCGCGAGTTAGGTTTTCACAAGGACTGTAGCAACCTGCGAGATAAGGATGCTCGCTGTTTGAGTTCGTATAGGAGTCTACAGTTGGATGACGTGGAGGTAGTGACCTAAGCGAAATTTGTTGTGCGGCTGGACACGTGTTGTGCAAATGTTTGGTTCGCGAGTGAAATAGTGTCCTTGTGGTATTCTAACTATTGAGTCCGAATTGGATTGTGGTTGCATTCCTTCTGGCAAGGTGTGAGTCACTATATAAGGAGAATTCGAGGGTCATTGAAGAACCAGTGTTCTAAAAGGCGCCGCCTAGCCCCGCCTAGGCTATAGGCGGAGCCAAGCCGCCTCGATTTTGGGCAAGTCGTTGGACCCAGGCGATTCATCGCCCAGTGACCGCCCAGGCGACAGCTAGGTGAGGGAGGCGAGGGTGAGGCGAGGCGCGGGCAAGGCGAGGCGAGGCGAGGCAAGAAAACCCAAATTGAAACGCGAGTCGTTTCAGTCTGCATTCTGTTCGCCCCTTCATTTGTAAACCTAAAGTCCTCTGCCTCTGCGGCTCTGCCTCCGCCCCGCCACCGTCAAGGTCGCCGCCTGCGTCCCCACCTCCAACCCCTCTCGTCTTCGACATCAACTACTTCCCCCGTGACCAGCGCCGCAACCGTCTTCGACTGTTCGACATCAGGTACTTCTCACTTTCTCAGTCTTCGACATTTCTGGCCTTCGATTTTGTTTCTTCGACAGCCTGTGATTATGAATTTGATTGATAACGGCGAGGTAGTTCCTTCGATGTTGGCTGTGTTCTGTGAAACAATGTTCTGTGTTCTGTCACTTCCTACGATCTTTGCTTGAATAAGCTTAAATGCTTAATACGTAGATTTCTCTTCTGTTTCGTTTGATTTTGTGGATTCTTAGTTCAGTTTCAGGAATTCCAAGAGAAATTTACAGAGGATCGAGTCATCTTTCTTCTTTCTTGGCATTTCTGATGAATCTGGGTTTGGTTTGAGTTCTTTTCATTGACTTCAAGATTTGTACTGGAAATTTCTGGTACGAGTAAACTCTGTTCTGTGAAATTGATTTGTATTGATGTGATTGCAGATAGCTTTCTGTTAGCTTTCTGTGTGATTGCAAATAGGTTGCTGCATTGCTGCATTACTGCATTACTGCATTCTGTTAGCTTGAGTTTTTTGAGTTTGCTTGTGTCTCCTTTGGGTCCGGGGAGCTTATTAGACAGAATGTGATTGCAGATAGCTTTCTTTTGACATAGCAGAAATTGACATAGCTTTCTGTTGCAGATTTGCAGTCGCAGATAGAGGTTTTCTGGAGTTAGCATGTTATTTGCAGATTGTTATTTTGCTTACTTTGACTATTTTGAATTTTGCATTGAGTTTGTTTTTATTTGGGACTATATTGCTATCATGCTATGTAGTATGCACTAATGGAAGTTGTAAACTTGCCGGCTTGCGACATTTATATTTGATCATTTGATATTTTGAAGTTGTGATGTGGACATGTGGTGTTATGTTTGTAAATTTGAAGGACGGGTTGCTCATTTTTAGAGAGAGGTCATGCTAAATTTTTTCTAAATTACTCATATAGTCATATTAAACTATTTTTGAATTTTATATTTATTAATTAAATTGAAAAAAAGTAAATCGCCTAATCCCCGCCTAGGCTGTCCAGGCGCTAGGCTATGGGTCACCGCCTGCCTAGCGCCTAGCGCCTTTTACAACATTGTGAAGAACACACAATCAAATCTTACAAACTACAACTATACTCTTTGAGCTTCTCGAAATCCTAACACTAAGCACACTCTGCCCTTAGTCTCGCCCCTAGTTACCATCCCAATTTGTTGCTCTGCTCGCTACGAACAATGAGTATCGATCGCAGGTGGAGAAGTGAGTTATTCGTAATCCCTCGTCCGTGAGGTGGTACCGGAGCCCTCCGCTTGATTAGAAGTCTAGTACCAACGCATTCTCATTCCGCGTCCGCGCGGTGGCACACCCCGCACCTCTTTTGTTTACTTTTGATATCGTTAAGTTACCTCTATGCCCCTGCTGAGGATCATGGCTAAAACAGAAATGAAGATGCTCAAAACACACCAATTAAGTGATATGATTTCTCTCTTAATTAGCTAGCTACTAATGCAATCACCAATCGTTTCACAAGAAAATTTCCGAAATACAAGATCGTTTTATATCAATGTCCCTGATTCCATCAAAAGTCCAGCAATGAAGTCCTAGACTGTATATAAACACTTCCGAGTCTGCTTGTTCTGATAGAAAATTTTGTCTGCTTTCTGTTCTCATATCATGGATAGCATTTCCTTCCTCTCTTTTTTTTTTTTTCCTTTTAATTTGTTGTCGTTGTTGTCGAGATTTTGAGAAGAATCAGTCTACGGCTTCATTTTGGAGCTCTTCTTCACTGCTGTCTTGAAAGGAGGGGCTACTAGTTCATGAATACCTTTGGAGGTGCGTATGATACCGATGGGTGCACATTCCAACGGTTTGCATGAGGTAGGAGATGAGGTTGCCTTTGATCTTTTTTATATTGGAGTGAAGGGAGCTCCAAATGGTATTCGTAATTATTTTTTTGAAGTTAAAGTTTTCTTTCACTATTTTGTAACACGCACATAGGTTGAGATAGCTCGAGAAAGTATTCAGATGACCGAGGTACATTTACATCAATAATAAGTCATTTACACCTTCATGCACAAAAGAATTTTCATTATATGATTTTCACATCACAATGAGGCATGCGCGCGTCCGCATAATGAAATATTTAGCTGGGTATCTTAATACTATCTAAACTTTGGGGAGAAAAGATCAAAGAATTGTAGAGAGAAGGGTATATTTAATTTGGAAGTTAATCGGATTTGGTTGATACGGTCTCTGAAACAAATGATAGCTATGGTTGTGATGGCGGTGACTGTTGCAAGCTATGGTGACGGGGCTTGAACTTGATCGTATCAATCACGATCAGTATCTCTCAGTTGCGATCTGGCATCACAGCAGTAGCCCTCGACACAGCAAATTCTAAAAAACAAGGAAGTAATTAGACGACTCTCCATCAAGAAACTAGACTCCTAATTATAGTCATCATCATGATTACATTGAAGCACCATGTGTCGACCAATATATATCCGCTTCCAAATGCAGCCATTTCTGTCTGAAAAGTCTGAAACTTCTCAATCTGCTAGCTGGAGTGCTAGAGAACTAAAGTCTTAAAGGTTTTGATGCATGACTGGTGTAAATGAAGCTTTACTTATGTTATTTGTATTTTTGGTGTATTTGTATTTATATAATAAGAAAATTTAAATACACCCACCATATTTCTTAATACAAACCACAATTAATATCCCTGTGGCTTTACTACTAATTTTTGGACAATAATCTGTCACAAGTGGATTCTCTCTTAAATGACGTCTTTTAAAAGCAAAAACCATGATATCATTTCAAGTTCTCAACTCAAATCGGTGGCCTATATAAACACCCCTCAAGTCTTCCTATTCTCTCACAGCCAACTCTGGAAGAAGGCCGGTGATCGATCGATGGCGTAGAATCAGGGTACGTATGAGCTCGGGTCCAGTCGGAGCTCGTCTTCACCACAAAGCTAATTGGAGGTGATGCATGGTTAACCACGGCTGCTAGCTAGTTCATGAACACCCTCGAGTATCCACGACAGCTATGGCCATATCGATCGGCATAGTGAGGGTACGCATGAGGTAGCTAGATAGGGAACGAAGCCTGCATGCCTTGATCTTTTTGCTTTGTGGTGAAGTGAGCTCTGAATGGTCTTCCGTACTCTATTACTTTTCAGTTTGGTTACTCTAGCAAATTGACAATATGTACATATACATAGCCAAGGTCTGCTTATTTTCTTATAGCCAAATCTGAAAGGATCGAGGTCATGAGGTGATCGATGGTTTGGGTTAACAGGTCGGGTAGGGTTGCATGGGGCTCCCTTCACTGCAACGCTAAAAGGAGGTGACGGTAGACCACGGCTGCTGGTTCATGAATACCCTTGAGTGCCCACGAAAGCTAGCTATGGGATTGTGGCCATTCTAAGGGTTTGCATGAGCCAGGAGACGAAGGCTACCTTGATCGTTTGGGATTGTGGTGAAGAGAGCTCCCAGTGCTCTTCCTTTAACTCTGTTAATTTTTAGGCAAACTAACAATTTCTCTTGCATTTGATCAACTCTTTTCAAGCCTTTCATGAGATTTAGTAACATTTTTGGCACAATGATTTGGTAACCTCTCCATATAAAGAAGATACAAATATATATGCTCGGGGATGGCTTCATTTGAGATCTCCAAAATCCCAAGTTGGGAGATGACAAGTTCATAGTATAGCAAAATTTAGATTCTTGGATGTGGAGTTGATAACTCCATAGTTTTAGTGTGATTTAAATTGATATTTTCATCTCCCTTCAATCTTTGATGGTTCAATTATCATATAATATTTCACTCTTGATCATAGTACGTCGATCTCATTCGTCCTGGCTGCAGAAAATATCTACGAGTCACCACTCCACTTTTGTAACATATATTCTCTTTTTACAAGTCTCTGATTAAGTATAATTACTTAATTAGAAACTCACCAAGCAATTTTTTCTGCCAATAGCAAAGCAGTGCTTCATGATCGCTCATTCGCTCATAAAGATGGACAGCCGGCAGTATCCACTTAGCTATAGCTACATATATATGCGATACGAATGTATAACAACAACTAATAAACATCAAATATAAAGTACCACTAATACAGATGATTCATTCTCTGATGCTCAAATTTAAAAGCACCATCGTATTGCTCTCTGAGCTTAATTTGTCCCATGTTTAAATTGAACCTATTGTGATCTTGTAATTTCCCCGACAATTAATGTGGAAATTGTGCGTTTTTCATTTTAGGATGTAGAAATTGTCATATCATGAAACATTGAGACCTTCGCATATGTCTAGGTGTAATTTTAGAGCATCTTAAAAGACAGGTAATATATATTCACCAAAACTTCTTCAAGCTTTGATTGGTCTTCAAGCTTTAATCGGGTCATTCCATTTTACTTACATACTTTCCTAAATATAAAAATGGATGGCTTAGGGTTTGTGATTCGAGACTATACGGGGAGGATGGTTACAGGAGGAGCTTCTCCATTGACTAGTCTTCTTTCTGCAGAGCACGGAAGTGCTAGCTTGTAGCACGTCTGTGTCTGTGCGTGGATTTTGCCCAGCTTAAAACAGACCCATTATTCTGTATCCGCAAGGAAATTATCTTCTCGGATACGTGCGAGTATGAGATAGCCATAACTTATATGTCAAATTATGAATGTATGCGTCGAGGGTGTCAAAAGAGTCCATTCATTGATAATTGATTGATTACCTAACTACACGTAAAATTGCATCCTAGCTTGCTTGCAGGTTGATTAACTACCTAATTAGTACTAGCCAAGATGTATGGAATCACTGCAGAACTATGTAAGCAAGAAATTTCTGTCCCATTTTATGTGGAATTTTAAGCTCACTCTTACTATTTCCTAGACACTTCATATGAAATAATGAGGTTAGTGTATATGACAGAAAAGTCTGTGTTGAATTTTCTCAAACCAACTATTCCCTGTTGTTCGATTATCTTGCGACCAACAACGATATACTAATTAACACCACTAGCTCCTTCAAGAACTTAATTTTGAGAAATGGATATAAAGTTATAAACACTCTTTCAAGAAATTTTTCTATGAGGAAAAGGGAAAAGCAAAAAGTTTTTAAGATATACAGTAAGGATTAGAAGGAGCAACATGGCAAATTGACAACAAATAAAGGGCCATCACCCACCTAAGCATTGTCGGTGCACGGTATAAAATGTAAATGAGTTATCTCCAACCTATCTTTGGATCGCTCCACAAAATTACATATGAATGATAATTTTTTGAAAAAGAAAAAACATATCAAGGTAATTCTTCATAACATGCTTCTATTTTTTTTTTCTCTTTCACACGTTTGTCACGATTTATATGATAGAAAACTTTAACTCAGTAAAATATAACTGAATGAAACGTAGAACCGAAACATTACCAAACGTAGTAACGTATCAATGGTTTTACAATTCCCTATATTACATATCTCTTACCCATCTTTGGATTCCACAAAATTATATATGAATGATATTTTTTTTATTTTGAAAACTAAAAGACAAATCAATATAATTCTTCAAAGAAATGTATGCATGTTTTCTCTCTTTTCCTCTACCATGTACAGTTGTCACAATATATATGATATATACAAAATGGTGAACAAAATACTCGACTAACTTCAATTCATAAAAATATAACCAATAGAAAGAAAAGTAGCTAAATCTGAAATCTTACGAAACGTATTATCGTAATGGATGGATGCTTTTACAATTTCCTAACTTTTTAATTTATAAAGTTTGTTACAATTGATTACCTTTAATTATGAATCAGTTGGTTTTTTTTATCTTTTATTTATTAATCCATGATTTTACATGGCCTGCATGATCCAGACAAATCCAAAAGGAGTACCAAAAATCTAGCTTTTCCAGAAAACTTGTCTCCATTTCTCACCCCTTTATCAAAAAGAGGGAAATATAAAAAGAGAGATGCCCTAGCTACCTCAGATTGTTTACCATTATCGTTCTCTCTTTCCAAAACCAACCTCATGCCTCACACTTCTGTCCGAAATTTTGAGGAGAAACCAACCCACAGATTGCCCTCGGGTTAGCCATTGATGACTATAGTTATTTCTCTATCTACCCCATTTATCCTTTTCTCACCTACTGCAGTTTTTTTTTTCTTCTACTCGGTACTTATATTCCTATTTAAGGACCCCTTCAGATCCATTGCTGAACCACACTAGTTTTTTCTTCCCTCTTTTGTTTAGATCATTTGGGGTATAGAGAGATGAGAGCTTCCTTCAGTCCAAATGCAGGAGTAGAGATGGTGTACACTGCTCCTAATTCATGAATACCTCTGGGTTGCGCAGGATAATGAAACACTAATGCGCAGCTTAAGGGTTTGCATGACCTAGGAGCAGAGATTTCCTTCTCATTTCCTTGATTGGATTGAAGGGAGCTCTCATTATTACAAACCTCTATCACTTTATATGTATACTATATGGATCTGAAACGTCTGTTTGAGATTTCAATCTGGGGTTCTCGATCTGCTTTACTTTTCTTTGTTCTTTTAATCTATTTAACCTCTGAATCTGTGATTTGTTTTTGTGAGTTTGGCAGTTGCAGGATATATCAGAAACTAATAATTGATGCTGGAATGACCTGAAAATCTATCTTTTAGAGGCATGCAAGCAGATCCAAAGGGTGTTTCTACATCTGCCAAGTATTGGAATCAAGCTTGACTCGTTTCTTCCAAAGACAGTAGCTAGCTCCAACTCTGAAAGTGGAAATACGTATCATATACGTAGATCAAGTACTCGATCATAAACGGTTTCTTATCCGATCGTATGTAGGTGGATGTACTTGGTACATATCTAGCAACGTGAATGTAATACCTTCTATTTTCATCATATATTCTCTATCCTTTAAACGAGCCCTTCCAAAATCTGGAAATCTATTACGCATCAGCGGTTATTTGGGGAAAAATTTGTGGATGGCAATAATATCCGACACTATCTAATGTGAAGAAATTTCGAACCAATTTAAGTTTATTGTAATAAGACACAACAGATTCAAGCACCAAGTTATTAATTGCTCAACAGAAAAAGGAAAAACAGTAGATATTTAAATTCAATTGCAATTTAGATTTGTCAGACCCAGTTTGCTCTGGTAGAGGTGATGATGACGATCGGATCGATATAGCTAGCACTCTTCTCGGTTACCTTTTGGTTCAAGCTTACGAGGAAGAGCCTATCATCCTTTGTAACTGAAACCAATGAGCTGAGAAAGAAGCATGCCCTCGGCAATATCATCGTCCTCGATCATAGCTTCTTCCCCGGCCTATGTGCTTTCAACAAACCAGTATCTTTGAAGCCTGGCTTGGAGTGCTCGAAATATACGAAGCAAGCAGGCCTGAGTTTTGAGAGTGAAGAACTGCTCTATGTGTATTCATTCCCCTAGATAATTTTAGAGAATTAGACAAAACAGATTGGGGAAGCTTAACTCTAAGGTATCCTACGTTTGTGCTTGATCTGTAGTCCAAATATTATTAACTGATGGATCCCAAAAATGTAAGCCACAGCCATGCTCCATATGATAACAAATGAAAATTAAGGAGACCCCGGATATGATTAGAACTCCGAGCACAAAGTACCTCAGACTCTTTATCAAATCAGATATACATCATTCAAAAGGATGTGAAACACAAATAAATTCACTTGTGTTGTTGTTAAACAAATAAGGACAGTTTTTAACAATTAAGAACAATATTTTCTCTACATGTTATGTGTCATGCTTTAATTTACTAAACTAACCATACACTAATTAAATATATTTTAGAAGAGAAAAATCTCTCCTTCTGAGATTTTTCAGTAAATGGAATACAGTAGCAGATTTTCAATAGTTTAGTATAGTAGCAGTTAATTTTAATATAAGTAGTAGCAAAAGTTAACATCCTAATATAAGTAGTAGCATGTGTTAACAACCCAGTAGTAGCACAAGGATGCTTAGGCAATCCTTTAATTCAGCACACATCAACAACAACATGAATCAACAACATGCAGTGGCAACACACAACAATAGCACACGCAGTAGCTGCTACATGAATCAACAACTTATAGTACACATCAACAACACACACAGTAACAACACACATCAACAACAACATGTAGTGGTAGCACACAACAACAGTACATACAGTAGTAGCACAGAGCAACACATGCACAACAACAACACACGCAGTAGTAGTACACAGTAGCAACACACAACAACAGCACGCAGTAGCAGCACATAACAGCATGTAGTAGCAGCACATAACATAATGCAGTAGCAGCACACAGCAGCAACACACAACAACAACATATAACAGCACTCAGTAGCAACACAACAGCACACAGTAGCAGCACATAACATAATGTAATAACAGCACACAACAGCAGCACGCAATAACAACATGCAGTAGCAGCAAGAGCAACACACAACAGCAGCACGCAGTAACAGCACACAACAGCACACAACAACACACAGCAGCACGCAGCATCAGCAACACATAGCAACAACAAACAGTAGCAGTACACAGCAGCACACAGCAGCACACAGCAGCACGCAGTGTCAGCACATAACAGAATGCAGTAGCAGCACGCAGTGTCAGCACATAACAGAATGCAGTAGCAGCATGAAGTAGGAGCACGAATTAGCTACAAAGGATCAATTTTTGTTGTCAAATTCAAAGCTATGATAATTCTGATGACTCTTTGAATAAACCAAGTTGTAAAGATTGAAGAAGAATTAAAGTCAGATTTGGTGAAGTTTCTTTCATTCTTCATCTCCTCCTCTCTTGCCTCCTTACAATTTCAATGCCGACAGATCTGGTAAAGAAGAAGAAGAAGAAGAAGAAGAAGAAGAACCAAATAAGATCTGGTTTGATTCATTAAAGCCTTAATCACCATTCATCATTTCATTCTTCGGCTTCTCCTCCCTTCCTCGACAGATCCGAAGTCCGGGTTTTGTTGAACATTGTCGTCAGAGAGAGAGAGAGAGAGAGAGATATATATATATATATATATATATATATATATAGAAAGAAAAAAATCAGATTAGGGGAGAGAGTGAGTGACATGGTATATAATTTTGTCAAAATTTTGGGTATTATGGTCATTATGTATTTAGAATTTGGATTAGGCTTGATGTTGTATTGTTTTGGGTTTGGGCTTCTGTCTTTATTTGTATAAATCTTTTGAAATGTGGGTTTCTTGTATTTTGCAACTGTTTATATATGGTAGTGGGATGTCATTTTCTCTAAATTCTTTAGTTTACAATTTAGATTTTTCAGACCCAAAAATAAACTCAAAATAATCACATAAACTCCAAAAATAAACAATTTAGAATTGACGCAGAAGTAATCACATATTACAAAGTAGCACAATATGGACAACTACTTGTATATGCAAAACGAGAAGTAATTAAGATAGCTACTAATAATTAACTAACCTAAAGCAAAATGCTAATTGATGCAAGGCATGAGGAACTTGTACGTCAAATTAATTCATGATTCCGAAATCAGACTTGGTATATCTTAAGTTATGAGTTCATATTTGAAGATTGTGCTAAAATCAAATCTTGGTCTCTTAAGAACTAGGTTCAAGGATTCAGATCAAGCTCTCCACTTCGAAATTTAAATCCGTTTGAATTTCAAATTCTCGAGCTCGTAAGCCTTTTTTATCAAATCCATATCTGACTTTGTGGTGACTCTTTTATGAGCTTTTGTATTAAGAATACATAGTAAAATTGTTTACATTCGATTATATATATGTAGAACTTAAAGCCGGGAGACCAGATTTAAGAATGATGAAAACTCAAGCTTGATGGCAACATGCTAGTAATTGATTCTCCATATATAGTTCTCCTCGTCGCAAGCAGTATACCGATCATAGATCCAAATCGGATGACTAAACAAGGAGTCACAAAAACGTAATATTTGGTTTTTCGCCTATGTATCTTTCTGCAAATTTTCCCACATGATATCAAACATTTTTCATTCCTACCTTATGTGACAGATATACAAATTAGGGTTTTACAGGAAGTTTGGTGGCCGCAAAAGAAAGGCACCCCCAATTAGGAATACTGAATACGAGTTCGAATTCCAAGCCGAGTGCTTGTATGGATTGTTGGGAAACAAATCTGCTATGCCCAAAAATCCAATGTCAAACTTGTACCACAAATGAAAATTTAACACATCATCACTCTCCCAACACCCATTTAATTCTGTCAACTCTCGTAAAAAAAAAGGGTAATAAAATTTAAGAAAAAAAATGTATTTTTCTTCTTGTTTCTCTCTGCCAAGTTTCAAACCCAAATTTATCAAACATGGTTGTTACTTCATCAGTTCATCCACCTCAACCGCCGCCGTCTAATATCTGGGCCCAAACCCACAGCCCTATCTCTTCCACCTCTTCTCCTACCTCTCCGACCAACACCTTCGCGGCCTCGACCAAAATCTCTTATGTTCCTTGTCTAAGATGGTTGGTTGCTAAGTCCAGGAACAACAATCACAGATTTCTGACAAATTAAAAAAGAAGTTGGGTTGGGTTTCTTCTTTGTTTCTCTCTTCAAAGGAACAAAGAGATCTGGGTTGGGATTATTGCAAAAGTGTAGAGAAAGATGGAGAGAAGAAGAATCGATAGAGGAAGAGGAAAGAGTTGGAGTGATATGCTTTATCTTTTCTTTTCTTTTTAATTAAAAAAGAAGCTGAAAATAATTAAGTTAATAATGTTAATCTCTGTTAAGTTGGTGGACAGATGTCACTATATGAGTGTTTGAGTGTTAGGCACAGCATTGGCACAAGATTTTTGGGCATAGGTGATTTACTTCCGGATTGTTGGGTGTGTATACTCGATCATCACCTAACAAGTTAGCTTATGGTACATATTGACTAGTAAGTGGCATTGAAAGTCTCCCAAATTAACCTGTGACACAATTGGTATCTTCTTCCACAATCAAAGATGGAGATGGGGGGAAAAAAAAAAGGGGAAAGAGAACCTTGCATAGTTGCATGCATATAAATACAACTATACAAGACTACAAATACGTCCTCTACTATGGAAGCATTCTCTTGGACAGAACTAGACCGGGCCAATATCTCAGCCGGAATCGGTAAACTTGACCCGGAAGAAGTGCAAGGACCAATTCCGGCCGGCTGCCCAAATGGCATTGTTAATTCAGATTAAGGAATGATGATTTGAACCTTTATATTAATAAAAGAAGCATATGCATCACATCAAATCCTTAGTTTTATTGATTATGTTCTGGTCATGTCTCATTTTATAGTCTCATTTGCATTTCTGGAAGGCTTCTTGGACCCTTCAAACATTCAAATATTATAGACATAATTACTAATTTGTTACCTTAACTTTATCTTGGTGTCAATTTGTTACCCTAGCTTTCGTTTCAGCCAATTTGCTACTCTAGTTTTTCATAATTAGCCAATTTACTACTAACTATTAAATCTATCAATTTGCTACCAATATTTTATCAAATTTGTTACATTAGGCTTTCAAAATTAACTTATCAAAATTTCAATATCGACCAACTTTAACCTTCGATTTTCAGAATTACTTCATGTTTAGAAGAAAAACTGAACAAAATAAAATGACAAAAAGGTAACAAGTTGGCTAATTTTAAAAACATAAGGTAACAAATTGACAGAAATAATAGTTAGAATAGCAAATTTGCTAATTATGAAAAGTTAGGGTAGTAAATTGATCGAAATGAAAGTTGGGGTAACAAATTGATATTAAGATGAAAAGTATACTAAAAAACTAATATTATATAAACCTGACTCATGTTCATATAATATCCTGAGTGATAATTAAGGCTCCCTGGCTTGATAGTGATTTTGATCGAAGCCTCGCGATGGTGGAAAGACGACAACTATAATATATGGGTGGAAGGAGAAGTTAGCTAGAAAAACCCAGATTTTAAATTGGAACAGAACCTCGTTACAGTAATTTACTGCTTGTTCCTTCTAAAAAAGGTGCTCTGTGTTTCATGTGATTTAGCTAACTTAATTAACTGATCTTATTAATTATAGTAACTACAGTTCATTGCCAAAAACATTTATGATATCCTCTTGGATGAAATTAATGTTAGGTTACTGTTTGAACTACCTTGCTGATTGCTATAAAAACGACTCAATAATGACTTGAATTAATACTTGCAATTTAAACGATTTTTCTTCCTGGATATAGTTACTTCTTTTTCTTTCTTTTTTGAATAGGATGTGCAAATAATTATAATTGATACATTTTTAGGGTGAAAAGAAAGAAGAGAAGAAAGAAAGGAGTGATCATCTTCTCTTCTTTCATAATTTACGAATTTAGTGCATATCACTCGATTCTTTGAATTCAATAATTTTTCCAGCTCTGATATGAATAAAATTGAAAAATCAAACATGTTATCCAACGTGTTGTATGTCTGACCTTAATTATTCAATATTAAGACGCTTTGTGTATTTTTCTTGATGCAGAAAAATCTCAACATCAAGAGATGCACAATCAACCAACACTCCCCAAATAATATCACAAATCCCATTTTAGATGAGACATCATGCCTCAGTTCTCATGCCCACCTTAATTGACCTGTCACACACACAAACACCTTCTACTATCAAAACAAGGGAAAATTACAAAAACAATACATGAACTATGTGCGATTGCGAATTAAAGTTACCTTACTTTCAAAACTACAACATAAGTACATGAGCTATCTAACCTCACCCATTTTCAATACATTTTATTAACTTCTCCGTTAGTTTATACATTTCTGTTATATTTTTAAGGGTAACTTTGTCCATTTAGTAAAAATAAAGAAAATAAAGTTGTTATCAAAATAAAATAAAGAAACCCTTCTCATGCTCTCTCTCTCTCTCTTCTCATTCGGTGACTTCCATCTCTGCTCCAACTCAAACTCCTCACAAGCTCACATTCTCAATTCCAAATCCTAATTCAATCAAACAAAAATCTCAAAATCCTAATCATCCTCCGCAACAACCCCATATCTTACCGGTTCTCTTCGTCTAGGTTTTTCAATTCGTCTCTCTGCCGGTGCTGATACCCTTCCACCGACTCAATCTCTTCGAGGATATCTCTCTGAAATACTGTGTTGTGAAGCTTTCGAGAAGTAGTCTAGCTCTTCCTTCTTTTTGCCATCTACATCAGACCCATAAGCTATATCCGACCACCTTGCCATGGATTTCGAATTACAAGTTGTAAAGAACATCTGTGTTTTTCTTGTGCATATTGATTTGCAGATTCTAGCTTTCGAAGCATTTGAAGAGTGGAGGAGACTTTGAGGACGAGGATGGTGATTGTTGAATAACTTCAAATGATGAGATGAAGACAGTGGAGGCAATGAGATGAATTCTGTGAGGATTTTTGTTGGGTTTGGGCATTTTAGTGTGGTTGTGGGGTTGGCATTTGTGTTGTTTATCACTTTCACAACGATGGTTGAGGTGGTGATCCACATCGGAGAGGTTGAGGTGATGATTTGATTATCGAAATGGAGTAGAAATCTTGGGGTATGAGATATGGAGCAGATAGGAATTCTGAAAATACGTAATTACCTTTTAAGAATTGAATAATAACATAAGGTTAACGATGTTACCGACAGCGTGTATCAAAAGTTTGTCTGGTTTGTAAATTCATGTACTTAAGTGATAGTTTTGGATCTTGAGATACCATAATTCTCAGTTGAGAAAACTTCATGTACCGTTCTTAAAATTTTTCCTCAAAACAACTTAAACTTCTTTTCTTCTCTTTAAAATCAAAACAAACTATAATTTATTTATGTACAATTGGATCTTTAGACTTTAATCTAATGTTTGGTGTCTTTAATTAAAGTGCATTTTTTTTATCAGATAAATATTACAATTCGTGTGTCGAACTCATAATCTCTCACTTACTAAGGAGAGACTATGCCGTTAAACCAAATAGTACTTGGAGAGTGTATATTTTTTAGTAATTTTTTTTATTAAAAGAAGAAAAAAAACTCAATTTAAAAAAAGAAGAAGTCTAATTTGTTTTTCTAGGAAAGAGAGAAAAATAAAAGAAAAAACAGAGAAGAAAATCCAAGAGGCAGATAGCAACAACCCCAAAATAGAGGAAAAATAATTAAAAAGAGTTGTAGCAAGTAACAAATAAAACCCAACCCAAAACGGTGCGAGGGTTGAGAGAAAGAAGAAGAAGAAGAAGAAGAGAGGGTAGTCGGTCTTCTTCTCTATCTCCTCTAATAGAGAACAAGCCCTCTTCCACTTCATTCTCACCACTTTCTAGACCCTCTCCTCTCTCTCTCTCTCTCTCTCTCTCTCTCTCTCTCTCTTCCATCATCATCGTCATCGTTTCTCTCTCTACTCGGTTTTGTCTGCTACGGCGTCGTTTTTGGGGTGAAATGAAGGATTTTAACAACACGGATCTGTTCGACCCGAGAACCGCCACGGTGATGGATCAGGAGTTCGCCGCCGCCGGTCGCACGGTGACGCCGTCCACCGACGCCGATTTCGCCTTCGCCTTCAACGACAGTAACTTCTCCGACCGGTTGCTCCGGATCGAGATCATGGGGGATTCGCCTGATTCCAGGCCCGATTCCGAGGCTTGTACTAGTATCGCCGATTGGGCCCGCCACCGCAAGCGGCGGAGGGAGGATTTCAAGAAGGAAACAGGCGGTATGTCTCTCTCTGTCACATTTCCGATGCTTTTTGGGGGGTTTTAGGGTTTCGGTTAGCTCGGAAATCTCAGGAATTGAATTGAAATTTGGTTTTTAGGTTACAAGAATTGAAATTTGGAGATGGAGGCTTCAATCAATTTTGAATTCGATGAATTTGTATAGTTTGATTAATGGTCTAGGGTTTGTGTTCATTTCGTTGTTTGATTTGATTGGGTGATGAGAAGATTGTGAAAATGGGATTTTGATATGAAAATTGGGCTATGCCTTTTGTTTGGTTTGTCTTGTTTGACTTTATGGAGCTGTATGACTGCACTAGACTAGCTTGCTTGGTTTGACCCTTGAACTATTGAAACCGTGAAGTATGGGAGTTTGTGATTTGCAAATTTGTTTATTCAAATTTGTGTTGTTATCTAATTTGGGGGATTTTATCAGTTAGTTAGTTTGAAATTGTTTCTAATAGGTTACTGTTCAATCACACGCATATTTCATTCATCGCCATATCATGCTTTTTAATTATGCATGTGTTGGTTGTGTTCTTATCATCTTATGACGGGTGTTAATATTTTAGATCCTTTTTTCAGTTGTGGAGCTCTCTGACTGTCCGGAGGAGCAAATCTTGAATGACAATCAACCTGATATGGATGATGAACCGTGTGAAAATCAAGATGAAGATGCAGTTGCTATGGTTGAAGAATCACCTTCAGGTACTGAAATGTATTTCATATGATGTTGGTGTTAAAACGTAGGATAAGTGGTCATACGTCAACATCTCTTATATAAACATATAATCTTTATGAAGGTCACTTGCATCTGTATGAATTGACATTTTATCTCTTTCTGTAAGTAAAATTACCAGTCTAATTTGGGGATCTACGTTGTAATTCGTATAACATAACCATGAAACTGATTCAATTTGAACTTGTGTTCTTGTAGGAGATGAGGGTGCAAACAGCATTGACTCAGACTGGGGAATGGATTGTTCTACAGTTGTGAGAATCAAAACATTACACATCAGTTCTCCAATATTGGCAGCAAAGAGTCCATTTTTCTATAAGGTGAATAGGCACCAGGTGTTTGTTCCCATTACAAACCCTTTTATTAACTTATCATCACTGAATATATATATCTTATTTCTCCTTTGATCGTATCATTATAGCTCTTTTCAAATGGGATGAGGGAATCTGAACAGCGACACGTGACCTTGCGAATCAATGCCTCAGGCAAGTACAGATATCAGCAGCTTATTTTTGTTTTATATATTAAGTACTTATTAGTGCTTTGCTTCCATCTAAATATTAATCTATGAATTGTTCCCAACAAAAATGTCTGACTTTGTGCTTCTTATTTTCATATGTGCAGAAGAAGCTGCTCTGATGGAGCTCCTTAATTTCATGTACAGTAGTGCCTTAAACACCACAACGGCTCCTGGTTTGCTGGATGTACTGATGGCTGCTGACAAGTTTGAGGTTGCTTCGTGCATGAGACATTGTAGCCGGCTGTTGCGGAATATTCCCATGACACCTGAGTCTGCTTTGCTTTATCTAGAGCTTCCTTCCAGTGTCCTAATGGCTGAAGCAGTCCAGGCATTGACTGATGCAGCAAAGCAGTACCTTGCTGCTCGTTACAAGGACATAAGCAAGTAAGTTTATTGTAGTTCATCTTGATGTTCCAAAGGGTATTCTTAATTACTATTATTCTTTTTAGTGGAAGTTGTTTGCTTCCTGAAAATGATCATAGTTTTTGTGGTTCTGGATTCTTAATGTATGATTCTTCTGACCAGGTTTATAGATGAGGTGATGGCCTTACCCCTTGCTGGAATCGAGGCAATTGTATCGAGTGATGATCTCCAAGTTGCATCAGAGGATGCTGTATATGACTTTGTCTTGAAATGGTCCAGGACTCACTACCCAAAACTGGAGGAACGGCGAGAAATCTTGGGTTCTCGACTTGCACGCTACATTCGCTTTCCATACATGACTTGTCGGAAGCTAAAGAAAGTCTTAACCTGTAATGATTTTGACCATGAGGCTGCATCCAAGCTTGTGCTTGAGGCTCTCTTCTTCAAGGCTGAGGCTCCACATCGGCAGCGAATCCTTGCAGCAGAGGAGTCTGGTACCCTGAATCGACGATTTGTGGAACGGGCATACAAGTATCGCCCGGTTAAGGTGGTGGAATTTGACCTTCCAAGGCAGCAGTGTGTGGTGTACCTGGACCTGAAACGCGAGGAGTGTGCAAATTTATTCCCATCTGGACGGGTGTATTCTCAGGCATTCCACTTGGGTGGACAAGGGTTCTTCCTCTCTGCGCATTGCAACATGGACCAGCAGAGTTCTTTCCATTGTTTTGGGCTGTTTTTGGGGATGCAAGAGAAAGGGTCAGTGAGTTTTGCGGTGGACTACGAGTTTGCTGCAAGATCAAAGCCAACGGAGGAATTTCTTAGCAAGTACAAAGGCAACTACACATTTACTGGGGGCAAGGCAGTCGGCTACAGAAACCTATTTGCCATACCATGGACTAACTTCATGGCCGATGATAGTCTCTACTTCATCAATGGTGTACTCCATCTTAGAGCGGAGCTTACTATCAGGCACTGACCTCTCCACCATACTTGTTGAGTTGTAGTAATTCGATTGTGTATTCCGATGAGTACGCCTGGCCATTTCCTTTTGGTTGCTTGTTGTCTTTTGCTTGTACCCGCCTTTCTCGTCCAACTTGGAGAAGGCGCTGTAATAACTGAACAGATGACTGCGTGAGGCTTAAATATGATTAGAAGTATTTGCTTTTCATTCCAGTTATAATCTACTGTTACCGTAACATGTATTCAAAGTTTCAAACCATTCTAACAGGCTTGAAACTCAAAAGTTAAACTGCTCCTTATCTATTACTATATCGGAAGTAGCCAAAGCAGACCACACCACACAGCTGTTTCCGTTGGTAGTCTATGACACGATTCATTACATTAAATCCACAATCTGACATCGGTTTAGTTCTCTGTGACCTGTCAAAAGTTTCTTATTCTTTTTCTCCGGGAATAAGAATGTAAGTTTTTAAACACCAGAATTGGGAAGAGCTTAAGCACGCATCATTCATTCAAAGTCTGTTACTCTGTGAGCAGCAAGAAAAGAGCAGACGACAAACATAGGAACCGATAGGCAGAGATGGGAACCAAGACAGCCAGGAGTATGCACCAAGCACCCATGCAAACATCCGGTCAATATGCATTTTCGAAATAAATACATCCGGCACAAGGTTCCACATCTGGCAATTGACACAAGAAGTTTCTTGATAACCCGCTAGGGACATAACCTTTACCAGTGAGAACATCTAATTAAAAGAGTAAGTACCACTTCCAACATACACATTGACATAAAATTGTCGTATCTTATTTCAAAGATGGAAGTATGGGGAATACAGGACTAACAAACAATCATCAGAAGAACACCTATTTTACATTACACGATACAAACGCCTCTTACAGTGGAGATATAGAACCACAATGAAATGATGGCTAAGATAAATAAGCTTGACCTTTGCAAGCCAATCATAGGATCTATTCGGTTCCGGCAATCTTCTTCTTCAATGACTCAATGTCTGTAGCTAATTCTTTTCTGCTCGACTGATAACAGAAACAGAATTTGCACTTGTTAGAATTATATGGTCTACATGCCAATATACGTGCTGTAGTTCTAGTTATTAAACACCACCATAAAAACCTCATCTAGTAGAGATTACATGTTACTTTAACATGAGGTTTAAACTTGCCTTGAAGAGTAGGTAACGGTAGACAAACCATCCAGTATATCCTAGCCCTACCAACTCCAGGACCTTTGGAAGCTGAGGAAGCAGAGAATCAGTCAATTCAGAGTGGGTTCCATTGATTAAAAGTAACAAAAACAAATGCTGAGAAATCGACGATGGTGAATCCAATCAATGAATGTAAAGGCATTCACCATTCTTGATACGATAAAATTGATGTGCTTTTTAAGAAATAAGTTACCAGTGGCACTGAATTGACGGCACCAATAACTATTGAAGACAACCACACAGTGACTATTGCCCCGCCTCCATAAAGAAGTACTGTTGACTTGTTTTCAACTGCATCCCACTGATGAGGAGAACATAAAGTTTATAATTTTAAACCAACTATCGGTTTCACTCCTTCTAGAAAAGTTGCAAGGAAGCTGTAAGCAGAAAAATCTAAGAACACAAATAAGGTTAAATGCAGAGGGAAACAAGCTGCTTGCTATAAAGTAGTAAGTTTATTTGTCACCTTCTCCTTCAAGTCTGATATTAGTTCACCAGTGTCAACAGAAGTGGATGTCTCTTCTGAGGATGACGCTCTGATCTGAAGGGAACGCCTCCTGGACTCTGAAAAACATAAATATACTTGCTTAAGCTATAGTTTAAATTCAGTTGATGCAGTTTTCTTAGAGCGAAACAAATATAAAAATACGAACCAAGACGCCAAAATATCAAATAAATAATAAAGATCTATAATACTCATGAGCTAAACTGAGGAACTCTAGAAGAGACCAAATGAACCAAGAAACTGGGTCTATGAAAGTGTGATTGCACTCCAAAAGTCCAAATCTTTTGATCATCATCTTCAGGTATAAATTTTTTTACTACATGCATGTGCTCAGAGTTGCAAAAATCAACAAGCAGAGTCCATTTGCCGACTGTTGCTTTTTCACACAACAGGGGACTTAATCCCACCTTTCTCGACAACATCAAAGGAACATGGCACACATCAATTCAACTGTATGCCCTAGTACTATTTTCCCACTCCAAAATACGAACACTCTGATTGACGCTTACTAAATGCGCAAGAAGACAGTTGAAAAAATTGTCTTAGTTCATCCACTTGCAATGCAGTAAATCAGCAAAAAGCCTACAACCACCTATTCTAAGAGCAATTATTGTAGTTCTATTCTAAGAGCATACACAGCTATTAAAAACTACAGAACAAATCTCGCCACCCTTAATGTCAGTTGAAACTGTTTTCGAACTGAAGCTAAAGATGATATCTTGCAAGCACATTATAACTACCCCATCTTGAGCATACTGAACTTCCCATTCAGGAACTATCACCCATCTTTCTAACTACCCCATGCCTCCATTTTCTGTCTAGTAAAGAGCATCCACATGATTCCACTTAATTATGGCTTTTCTCATATAAGATATCCATAGTCCCATACAATAGCACACATTCTAAAACCATCAAGAACAGTAGCAAAGCTAAGTTCTTGAATTAAAATTGCACCAAGTTATATCTAGAACAGATTGATAAGCTCATTGCAACCCACCTACTTAATTCTCAAACAAATCCAAACCCCAAAACCATTATCCACTCTCCCACATTTTTCTCAGCACCCAAAAAAGACCAACTAAACAACACAAACAACTTCAACAGCACAAAATCTAAGAACAACCCACAAATCCCAACAAGACAAAAAGTTCAGAAACCAAACATACAACCTTAAAAAACATCAGCCTACCGGAGGAAGCTCTAATGGCAAAGCAAGATGGTGAAGAGGAGGAGATACGAGGTGGGAGGTAAGGCAAGGCGAAGCAGCGAGCGGTAGTGGAGGGTACACGTGGCACGAACAAGGCGGTGGCCGCCATGGAGGAGGCTGTCGCTGCCATTGAGATTGAGTTAACTTTCCTCAGCTGGCTTTGCTTTCGTTCAAGTCTCTGACTTTGTTGATTTTTGCAGAGGATTTTTTTTTCTTTTTTCTCTCGAAGTGTTGGGTGTGGATTTGTTATCCTATTCCTTGGTGGCTGTACTACTCACAGAGTTCCTCGTCGGCGAGCTCGACACGTGGAAAAACGAGGCTTTCTAATTGGGTGACTCTCTATCGGAAATCCACGTATGAGGTCCTCTTCTTCCCGAGTAAAATGATATCTTACATTTTCCCCTAGTTTTTTTCTTCCCGGAAAAAACTAGCAACTAGGTTAGGTCTAATGTATTGTAGGATTCGTAGGCTCAAGTGCATGACTATTTTTTTTTTTTTTTTTTTTTTTATAACTTTAACGTTTTATATTACAATTTTTAAGATTAATATTATTATTTTAAAAACTCATTTTACAACTTAATTATTGCATCTCATACATTAACACATCATAACCTTATTCCTATTAAAGACAATAAAAAAGAGACTGTTTAATCATTTTATTTTACAACCTACAAATTATGTTATTGATTATAGAAGTAGGCTTGTTTATTAAGTGAGCCATAGTTTTCAATCTGTCTTACATATCACTCTAATTTATGAGTTGCAAAGCCTTAACAAATCATGAGTGATGACGGGTGAATATGTAATGGTCATCTTGACATAAATACTTAAAGAAATGAAATATCATTTAATTTAAAAAAGAGATATTAATTATATTGTTCTTAAAATGGATGGAGTTTATTGCAAACATTGATCACATCATCATCATCATCATCGATCGAGCTTCATATTATTCAAAACATAAACATACTCATTTCTTTCCCCAAAGATAAATACATTTTTGAGTGTCCCCAGACCAATCATTGATGTGAGTCAGATATACTCCCATCATTTTTTGCTGTCCATATAGCATGATCTCCGCCACAATCATCATAAAAATCTTGTTTAGCTCGAAATGCAACAAACCTTGAATGATTATCCTTCCACCATAAATGACAATGAAAAAGTGTAGTTAGCCAAAAGTTGACATGAAATGAAAACTCAAATTGCTCATTTGCAGCAAGACTATGAACACCAAGATCATCGTCCTTAGATTCACAATGGTAATTAAGCCTTTCTCCGTTGCTCAGATTGTTGACGATACGTACATACTTCTTTGTCCCAAAATACAGTGAATTACCTGAACGAAATGCTAGAGCAAGGAGCAAGACAACACAATAAATTTGTCCCAACTTCATTTTCAATTTTCAAATGAAATTGACTAATGATGAAATTTGATTGTGATGCATACTCTTCCTCTATTTATATACAAAGATAAGATTGTTTTATGGTGATTAATTTCTTACCGCTTTTATTTGGAACATATTTAAATTTTATGACGTTATGTAATTGGTGCATGTATATTAAAGCAAAACGTAAAATATACTTATATAAGATTAACTATACAGTGGAAACTAGTGGTGCATGTATACGATAATACGATATCAGATATCTTGAATGGTGCTATGTGCATGTATTAGCTTTCATTTTTTAACCAATTATGTACAACGTCAATAATTATTTGGATATATAGGTTTATCTGATAATGGGTCTACCATATATAGCAAGATTAATTTCTCTTGTGAATCAAAAGATGTGTATACTTCTTTTTCCTTGAAGATTGCTCTGTGCATTTATTCGATTTTATTTTTTACCAATTATGTGCAACCTGAATAGTTATTTGAATATGTAGCTTACGTGATAATTGGTCTACCATATCTAACAAAGATTGATTTCTCATTTTTAAGTTTCTAACTCGTGTCTTTTGAGATTTGCATCCCAGTTGTTTGGAAGCAACCTGAGTCTTCATTGGTGAAAGTTAATACATATGGGTCATTCAATGGACCATTTATAGTGCCATTGTTGGAGTTTTCTGAGGTTGCCAAACTTTGTTCATATGGCTTGGCACATAATCTGCAATTCGAGTCAGGTATAAGGATAATTGACAATTATTTACTATGCAAAATATTTGAAGTTATTGTCTTGTGAACAAGAACAAGTTGTAGAAGTCACTAACTCCCTCATCGTCTCAGGTAAAACATGCATGTGCATATCATATGTATTTCACAGAGGCTGGCAGCTTCGCTTGTTATCCTAGTGCTGAGTCATTTGTTGTCTTTAATTTCAAAGATCTTGTTACTTTAGTTTAATAGGTCTTTGCTGTTTTCAAATTGATAAATTGACAATTGAGTTTGTGGAAAGTGTCTTGGTGGTCAAACCAGTCTAAGAGTTGAGATCTTTTGTTATTTCAACCCGTGACCAAATGGTTTGATACTCAAGGCTCCAGCTTGGATTTTATGATACATTATCTAATGAATAGATGATCCATGTTTGATTCAATGACTAGTCACTAACGGCTATATCAAGGTCCACTAATGAACTGAGTATGAGGTTCTATAACCTTATTGCTCCTGTTTTGAATCGATCTTGTTTTAGGAAAAGTATCTTTATCTTATTAAGTTGACTTGTGTCAACTCTCTTTTTGGTTACATCACTTTCAGTATTGTAGCCAAATACTTATGTCAAAAACATTTCTGAATCAACTTGATAAGTCAACTTGAATCATCCTTTGATGTCTTGTCTGCCTATATATATATATATATATATATATATATATATATATATATATATAGCTTCGGCTCTGCTCAATGGTTGTTGAAAATGGTCTTATTGCGTTTTCTTTGTTGAGTCTAGTTTTAGCTTGCAAATTTCATATTGTTTCATGCTGCTTTAAGTCTTCTCAATGATTGTAAACCATAGAGCTTGAACGAAAAACGTCTTTCATCAACTCATACCATGTTACATACCATGAGGGATGTGTAGCGCAAACAACCCAAGAAGTGTTCAAGGTTGATGGTTAGCTGAATTCATGAACAAGACTTCTGAAAGTGTTCCAAATTGTTAGTGCTTAAAAACAAGAGAGGAAATAGGTCTAGACTAGTTTGGGACTAGGTAGGATAACACAAAGTTGTTGTATCTCTAGAACTATTATTCTTGTAAAATGTCAATTCAACATAGTAGAAAGTTTTGTCTCTCAATAGTAAGAGGCACGCAGTTTTTCTCTATGTATTTAGGGTTTCTGCGAGTAAAAAACATTTTTGTGTTGATTATTAACTTATTGCAATTTACTTTTTGCAAAATTGTATCATGTGAATTTAGGATAGCACATGTTAGTACATAGCCAAAATACTTGGCTGAGCCGAGAATAAGGCCCAATTACTCGGTCACCGAAGATCATTCCAGGCAAGATAGCCCTGGTAAGCCCCTCATGGATATCCAAGGAGTGAAGGGCCGGTAACAAACCGCTTGCCAAAATCACTCTAGCGGCAAAATACCCCCAAAAGGGAAGACACTACAAAGACTAACAAGTAATCCCACATCAGAGACTAAGGCCAAAGTGCCCAACTTTGGCCTATAAAACAGGCACAAGCTCCCATCAAAGGTACACACAACTCTCTTCCGCACTCCCCTACATTGCAAGTGCCTAAAGCTAACTTAAGCATTGGAGAGTCGAAGACTGGGCCACCCCAGTCCCGACTTCTTGACGCTGTCACTTATGCAGGTTCCGAGTGCAGGACCAAAGGATTCTACCTTGCCCCGACTCGCGACCCCTTCCCGGCTCGGGACCTCGGGACGAAGCAGGTAGAAACAGCACATGTCATTGCTATCCTCTGATACAGAAGTTAATGAAAATTAGAAAATGGTCTATTCACCCCCCACTTCTAGGACCTTTAAGTGGTACCAAAGTTATCCTCTGATACAAAAGTTAATGAAAATTAGAAAAAGGTCTATTCACCCCCCACTTCTAGGACTTTTAAGTGGTACCAAAGCAGTTCCTAGCCTTTGTTAGTGAGATCCTCGGGTTTTAAAATGGGTGATAGAGGTACCTTTGTGAATTGTTCTCCACTGTTTGATGGAATGAACTTTTCACAATGGAAAATCATGATGACCGCATTCCTTATTTCCCAAGATGATGAAAAACAATGGATGATGGTTGAGGATGGCTGGTCAGCCCTAGAACGGACCTCGATCCTGACAGGTGCAAGTGTACTGAAGCCTAGATATGAGTGGACTGATACAGAAAAAATTGTTGCTCGGATGAATATCAAACTCTCAACAGTTTATACTCCGCTCTTTCTAAGGGCGAGCGCAAACGGATCATTACCTGTGCCGTCGCCAAACAGGCCTGGAAAATGTTGTTAACTTATGAAGGTTGTCACTCCCCGACCCTTAATTTTTACATTAATTACTAGCACGGTGGTAATAAGAATTTTACCGTCTTCGTCAGTAAGTGGTTAATTTAATTGGTCCCCAGAGTGGTGTTAGGGGACGATTATTTTGAAGGATTTATTCGAAAGAAGAAAAAGTGACGACGGTAAAAATGGTAATTTTTGCTAGTAAAATGTAATTTTTATTGGGGTATTATTTTTAGGGTGTTTAATTTTGGAGTTGAGTTATTTATAAGTTGGATCGGGCCCTTGTTTTTGGTCAAAGGCCCAAAACAAAATCATTTCTCTCTCTCTCTCTCTCTCTCTCTCTCTCTCTCTCCCCGTAGCTCTCCCGATACCTCCTCCCTGCCGAAAATTTTTGGCCACCGTCCGCCGTTGTCCGGCCATCGTTCGCCACCACACCAGTCCCAAACGGTCGGCCTCCGACCCAGATTTCATTCTAGACAGGTGACAGCCTCCCTAGCGCCGCCGTGAAGGAGAAATCAACCCCAAAAGGTCCGACTGCCATGGTGGTTTTATCGCCGGAACTCCTTCCTCCGGCCGCCATAGCCGGCGAGCCTTAGCTCAAAAGAAAGCCCTCCTCCCGTGCAGCAATCCCTCCAAATGGCTCCTTCTATCTCGAGCTAGGTAAGGAGAAATCGGTAATGGAAATTCTAGGGCTTTTTGTGTGTTTTCGTTCGATTGGCATAGTTAGGCTTGGAATTGGTGTTTGTGGTAGTTAGGAAAGTTGTAGAGGAGGTTGACAGGAATGTGTTGTTAAATTTTGGTGAGCATTGGTGAGTTGGGCACTTCTCTCTTGCTCACAGCTTCTCCCGGTGGTCCCTCCATAGCAGAGAAGCTTCAAGCTTTAAGAGACCCAGTTCCCTCTGCTACTCTAGGCAAGAGACCCAGCTTTCCTTCTGGTCAAACTCTGGCCAAGGTCGCCAAGTCAGCCTCTTCCAGTGGTGGCGGGCCCTCGTCTGTTGTTCCTTCCTCTCCGCCGTCTCCGGTTTGATCTCCTCCTCACTCTACTGAGAGTGTGTGGACAAAGGTGCATGTCTCTGTTCCAGAGCCTAAGTCCAAGTGTTGCACATCCAAGCATAGGGCTCCCAAACCCACGCCGCCTCCCAAGGAGACTGTTGCGTCAACTGGTGATTCAGAACAGGCTGAGGTAGCTCCGGCTACCGCCTCCCCTGAGGTGCCCTTTTTTGGGTCTCTGGTGTCTAAGCGCCTTCCTCATTCCAAGGCTCCTGCCAAGCCTCCTTCTACCTCAAAGTCTCCTCGTTCTGGCCCTCGCAACTCTGTTGACAAAGGCAAGGCTCCCATGGATGCAAGCAAGGCGTCCTATTCTACAGTGCCTCCCAAAAAGAGATCTGCTGAGGCATTCTACTCCCCAGTTCCACCTCTTTCTCATTTTCACTCTGAGGCTGGTAGAGATCTATTCTACACTACTATTGTTAACAAAAGGATAGTGTATTAAAGACCTATATCTTTTGATTCTGTGCATCCTGAGGTTAAGAAATTAGTTGTTCATTGGGGTTGGAATAAGGTTCTGTCATCCTTTCATCGTGTTAATAGGACTTGGGTTCAGAAATTTTACACTAATTTCCCTCAAAATGCACTTGAAAAGGTGAAGATTCATACCCAGCGTCACATTCTTGTCAAGGTTCAAGGTAAGAATGTCAATATCTCTCTTCTTGGGATTCGTTCTAGCCTTTCTCTCCCTGAGACAGAACCTAAAATTATCCAAATTATCCTTGATTTCATTCATTCGGTCTCCCTTCGTGAGCTAGGTGCTGCACTCTATCAGTCTACTTTTCCTTAGCCTGAAGTCATTGCTTCTCATCTCTCGAGTCAATTCGTGTCTGAACTTTGCCAACTCATGGGTTTTGTGGTGTGTTCTCTTCTCGCTCCAACTTCCAATACCAGCCAAAATTACTCATCAACAGGCTACTTTCATCAAATATTTGACTACTAGCCCTTTTAAGCCTCGCTTTCCAGCTGAGTGCTTTATCTACAAAGCCATCCGGGCTGCTGGTTTCTCTCTTAGTGAGAATAACTCCCTTGTCTTTCTTGCATCATCACCAAGCTATGTTTAGATGTTGGGGTTCGTATGATTGCAAATGAGAGTGAGGCTGCTCCGGTCGACAAGTTATCCTTGGCCAAATCCATGAGTCAGTCTGATGTGTACGTTGAATACTTGGAGCAAACTCTGTTGAAGCAAGAGATTAAGCGGGAAATTTCTACTGCAGTTGCAACTCTACAAGCCTCCTTTACTGCTCAGTTTGAGGCCTTGCGCAATGAGCTGAAGGAATCAGAGGGAACCAATGCCACTTCTGCTAACCCCTCTGGTGGGGATGGAGCCTCCTCTACGCCTTATGCATCTGAGCCTTCCTCCTACTCTGGCTCTTAGGAGTCTTCTGATGCTTCTGCTAAGGATTCAGAGAAAGCTGTGTGATTCTTCTATATGTTGTGTCCGTGTTATTGTCGGCTTTAGTTGTAGATTTTATCTTTCCTGTTATAAACCAAGAATGAGATAGAGAGAAAAGAGAAGAACAAAATATATGAGGAGGAAGAAGTGTCCCTTTCATTCTCATTAGGCTCTCTTATATAAGAGTATGATTTACATCGTAAGGACATAACTAATAAGTATTTACAAAGACATCCACATATATTATAATATTTACAACACTCCCCCTTAGATGTCCACCAATGAATGATATGGTATTAGACGTGCTTATTTGTTGTCTCGTTAAAAACCTTGCCAGGTAATAAAAACCCTGTGGGAAAAAACAACCCTGATCGAAGGAGAAAAAGAGTGCAACTCGCATATGTCCTAGATAGCATACTTCTGGATGCTCCCCCTGATTGTTGCAAGCTTCATGTACCGTAAATAACGGTTTGTTTTGTCTATCATTGAAGTGAGATTTTGTTAGTTTTTCATACAGGGGCTCATCACAAGATTTTCATACCTACAAAGTGAAAGCAATACCAACAAAGCTATACAATTTAATAGGTCTTACCTCATTTAGTAATATTAGAAGCAATCTCACATGTTCAAATTCATACATTATGTAATAACTAAGCAGTAGAAGCTAATTAACACATTACTATCTATGGTTCAAAATCATTAGAAGATCAGCATAGCATATCTAGCCACTCATATCAATATCTTCGCTTATTGATACATCTCGTATATGCTCTTCAAGAGCTTTGAGCAATTCATAACTTCGCGAAAGTTAGAATATGTAGCAACATAATCCGAATTCGGTTTTGTAGTCCAATCATAATACTCATTGAGACAATTTTGATCACGTTAACTATAACAAAATAAGTATATATGAGCTAGGTTTAGACTATCGATTGCATGAGTTAACTTTAGTTTAACTACCCAGCATAACGAGATATGCTCGCCTTTGGGCCTCCCCCTCATGGCTTTCTTCTTGGGTTCAAACCTAAGACACATCTCACTAATGGGAGTTGTGTTTGCATGTATAAGGCACATTACGTCATTTCCCTTAGGTGATGAGGAATCTCACATTCAGACTCTCTCAAGTATTCATGGATCGATTTACGTTCGAATCATTCATGTAGTTGGATCCTTTAAGGATTTGATAAACGATACGCTTATAATGAATCTTTACTTTTGGGATTTTGCTTTTAACAAAGTATTTTCATATCCTCATAATATACGATGACAACTGTCGTAAGTCTCTCATTAATAAATATATGTAACACCATACTTATAGAAAATTATCACGTATAAGGAAAGATATTTGTAATCCCCATGTCTCTTGTAGACATTGTGCCATAGTGATTTATTTTCACTGTGATTAATACCCTTTTGTATCACGTAGGGTTAAAGGTCTAAGTATCTCATCACGTTTCATATATTCAGTTCATTGGAATTGCCTCTATCCAATTTGGCCAATAATATGTTTTGTCGACATTCATAATGAAATGTGGTATTGCATCATATAGTCCTTAACGATCTTTAGTAGCTACCATATGTAAATTTTCATCGATGATCATCATTCATAGATCCCACACATTCTTATATGCATGCATTAGCTACTATGAGCTTATTAATATTGGGTACCCCTGCCACTTCTAGGGCAAATATTATCACTTCTACGACAAACATCTCTCATAGATGAATTATATTTAGCGAATATGGATCTATATTCATAATACCATAAAACACTATAGGACATGTATAATCTTCCATTTTCAGAAGCTTAAAACTTTAGACCTGGTGGATACATTCCACTCTAAATTCACGACGTTATTCAAATGACAGTAGTCTTTTCTCTCCCCTAACGGCGGGAAGATTGTCTTATTATGACCATGCATAAAAATGCGTTTAAATGACTATCACTTCATTTCGAGTGAAGATGTCCATTGGCTGGTGGTGAACCCACACCAAGTTTAAGGTCAAAAATATTAAATTCATGAGTATCAACCATATTGATGTATTGTTGTATCACCAATATATCATCATCTGATGGTGTACTTTAACCTTTGTATGTGTAATACTGTAGCCGTCATATTAGGAACTCGGACATTTTAATGACATTCTCGTCAGGAGAACCATGTCACTTAGATACTCATTTTTCCCACAAATCAAATGGGGGCAAGGTTATTTTTGTTAATATGGTCGGTCTCAGAGATTTTACCCAAGTAAATTGTCTTCCCGCTAGCATATAATTTTGTCATCAATAGTTTTTATTAAGTCACTAGCTGTGATATTCCTCAAGCTCAAAATGAGACAATAGGTAAATATTCCACAACAATTCATGTTGTTCTTCAAGAACAATCTTTCTCCCTTTCATAACAAGAGAAGTGTCTCATTAAAGTGAGAAAACAACAAAAAAATATGCAGCAAATAAACAATTTGCTATGAGTAGCGTTAGCTAGCAGGCATCAAAAATTGTTACTGATTTCAAGCAACACTGTAGGTAAAATATGATGTAACTAGTCATGTCAAAATAATTAATTTGGTTCAATGAACTTCTGGTTCATGACATTATGTGTCTCACTATATTGTAGAATTTAACACACGTAATAGGCGACATAACGAGATACTGTCCGTTTTGGATCTCGCTCGCTCTACAATTTTGTGCTTGAGTTGCCAACCCAAAATTAGTCTCACTATAGGGAGGTATGTTTGCAACACATCTCCTCCCCTCCTTCGGGCAATGTGGGATCTCAATACATATTCTGGAACCATATTGAAGCCACTTCTTGTAAAGAGGGGATATTATGTGTTTTTCCGGAGCCATCAATCATATATGTAATCGAATCTTCAAGTTTAAATTTATAATGTTAGAACTTCAAGTTCTCAGATTTCATATGTTGAACTTCTAGTTCAAATAAATTTGGTGCTGGAAACTTCAGGTTCCAGATAACTAAACTAAAACTTCAAGTTCACTAATTTAATTTACATACTCAGCTTCGGGCTTGAGCTTTAACCATTAGAACTTATGTTCTATAATTCAGTAATTTGAACTTCTGGTTTAAAAACATGACATTTGAAATTCATATGTTCGTGCTATAAAGTTGCTGGCCCGTATAAGTAACAATAAAATTTAGAAGAGGAAAATAATTAACAAACTCTAAAATGGTAAGGAACAAGGATAAGTAAAATGTGAGAATGGAAACTTATAGTTTCATTGGTGAAGAAGTACAAGAACTTCTGGTCTAGTTATCTTCACGAATATGATAATTTTGTTTCTCTCCTCTAATTTCACAATAACATTGTATCAAAATAAATTGGAGCTTCAACCTCTCATATAATTAGGGATCACAAGAAAATCATATTGTATAGCTCTAAGGAGCTTCTGGTCCTTGTTGATTACATAAGTTTTGAGAAACTTCATTTCAATAATTTGACAATATCACTTTCAAAGAACTTCATACCTTCATATAGTTTGATCAAGAAACTTCGGGTTTCGATCAATTTTGATTACAAAACCGAATAAGGTTAAGAAAAATAAAACATACTTGAATTTCATAATCTCATACCATAATATTGCTTCTTCAATATATGTGGGCCGAATTAGTCATATTCTTTCTCATGACCTGCACAATAAGTGTATTTGCAATGGGTACATGCAGAGCTTAAATAGCTCAGTGTTTCCTCCGATTCTCATAAATATGCATAAGGACTATCTTTCAACAAGATGAGTAATCGAGAAAAAATTGTCGGTAGTCAGATTTCTGATAAAAACATCTTGCCAATAGTCAGATACTCTAGACAACATCACAAAAGATGTCCGGTAGAGGAAAGACCACAATATATGTGTCATTTTCTATATGAACCTCTAATCTTTCCACTCAAGTATAAGGCAAGGAAGTCTCAGCCTACAAAGGACCGAGAAACATGGTCACAGGGGAACACCTCTTATGTCCATCCTTTATGTCCATGGCGTTACCATGACACACAAATATTACTCGTGAAGAACTTCAGGCCCTCTATAGTTGGATAAAAAACTTAGGGTCTCGATTATCGAGTTCGCTGTAATTCATAAAACGAAATATTTTGTGAAATGAATAAATTAAATTCATATAATGAAATGGACAAATACATACCTTATTCCATTCAATAAATATGATATTATGAAAACAATAAGTTTCTTGAAAGACCAGTACCACAACAAATAGGCTATAAAAATCAATTACTAGACCTGAACTGATTATGATAAAACAAGAAATAAAGGTTATCAATGGCCATAAAAATCCAAAACTAGTCATGTTAACTGTAACTACCAGATCCTCGTATTCAAAAATTAGTCATGTTAACTGTAAATTCAAAAAATCTCGTATTCAAAAATAGTCATATTAACTGTCAAAGAATTTGAAACTGTTGCATCATTAATTCAATATGTACTAATTGCAATAATAAACATATTAATCATATGGAAATGTGTGTTACATATTAAGCATATTAAATATATTTAATTGTATTTATAATCGAATTCTAAACAAATTAACGGTTGGTCAATTATACATGTAGCAATAATGTACATAATAACAGAACATAATATATATCATGTGAAACAATGGATGATAGATATATGAAAATCTAAATTTTACATAGTGTGGTTACTATAGCCACATCTATAGCCATTGACCTGTCAAAAGATGACATTAGTGCAATTTAAAACCCTATAGTTGTAGTACATGTAAGTAGGGTATCGTTCTAGCCGGGGACACTAGGGAAGAATTTATTCTGCAAAACAAAGTCATTAGAAATATTCACACAATATATACATAAAGAATAAAATGGGGGATTGAAATTGGCAGAAAATAAAGAAAATAAAACAAAGACAAATAATTACAAAGTTTGGTCACTTCAACGTTGTAAGCACTTCACAAATAAACTCCGATTAGCATGCAAGTATTTTTATGAAAGGTTAAATTATCTTATCTATGTTTTTACAATTGCAAGTTAATTCCAACCCTTAAGACTTCTCATGTGTTTAAGGTTGTCTTTGCGCTCAACCAAAAACTATGTGACTACTTAACTAAATTGTCTTTGCGCTCAATCTAATCAAGCAACACTTACCGTTCACGAGTCGTTGGAGACATGCTCGTTAGCAATGGCGTCACCCATCCTCGAACCCATGCAAATCACTCACCCTAACAACCCTATGCAGCACCTAGAACCGAGTTGTCTTTGCGCTCAACTCGACCTAGAATACCACGGCATATTAAACTCCCCCCTAATAGCTAACTCGTGTACTTTGAATTAACCTAGGGTTCGATTACGTGATCAGGTGAGGATTAACTAACCTAACAATTACTAAACACATAAACACAGATTCTTTACTTCTTTAATAATCCTAACATGCATACTAAACCGTTACACAACATGTACAATCATAATCAAGTCACAAAGAAGATCATACAATCACACATATCATATAAAACCAAAAACCAGAAAATATTTATCAATAAACTCAAAGTTCTTACACAGTAATTACAAACACTAACCATGGATGTCTTCATCCTTACCCTACCTATAAGGTTCGGCAAGGTTGAAAGGGAAATTGGTGGAAGATGGCAGTGGAGGCAGTCGGCAAAAGATGGCTGTACGGCAAGGAATGGTTCGGTTGTGCTTGTGTTTGCTGTGTAAGGGAGGGTTTTTAGGTAGAGTTTAGGCTTGCTAGAACTTAAAACAATTGAAGGACTCTTAAAATATGCATACAACAGACCTATTTATACAGAAAACTATAGAGAAACCCTAGCTGCATCGGCAAAGGAAAGGCAATCCTATTTTAACTCTCTTTCCTATTTGCTCAATGATTCCTTCTTCAATGCAGCTTCTTATCCGAATTTGGACTCCTTCTTCTGACTTTTTGGACCTTCCTACATGTTTATGGATCCATGTAGGGCTCATGTACGAAATCTTGGGCTTTGATGGCAGCCAAAAGCAGTGATAAGTTCGGCAAGGTCAAGCTTCCCCGGTTTGACCGGGAAACCTTAACTTAACCAAAACAAGGCTGCCTTGATGCTTCTTCGAATTTTCTCCTTTTTTCCAGCTTCCTAACACTTCATTAAGGTCTTGATACATCTCTTGACAAATTTGGGAAGCCTTTTGTTGAAGAATCATCTCCCAAAACTCGTTAGACAACTTAGGCAGTTTCTGCACAGTTTTGCAGCCTGACCTCTGTCCACTGTTTTGCTCATAACTCCTTCGTCTCAACTCCGATTGCTGTGATCCAAATGGGGTTGAAAAGTAGACACACACAGCTTTGATTCCATATGTGGCACGCCTTCTAACTCCTCCTGGAACTCTAGATATGAATTTTTAAAGTTGATGTACGTTTTCTGGCAGATTCTGTCCGAGAGCAAAACAATGTCCAAAAGTGTTTTCTCTTTTCCGTGGCCTCACTTGTTGTCATTCATGAGTCCGTTCATCATGATTCTCGATATGTTAAGCGTATTTACCTGTCTTCTGCACATTTAAACAAAATACATCAAAACTGACAAGGTAACAAAATAACGAATCATAATAAAACGTCCAAGTGATAGTCCAAAAACGGTTTTCATCATTTAAGTGCAATTTTCTGTATAAAAACGGCTAGTAGCCACAACTCTACAGAAAAACCCTCTTGACTCTAAAATAAGTAAAAACGACTATACTAAGGCACAAACAAAGTATAAATGGGGGTGAAAATACATTAAGAACATGGCATAAAACGCACTTATCAAACTACCCCACACTTAAGCTTTGCTAGTCCCTTAGCAAACTGACTCTAACTAAAAGTAAAAACAAAAAAAAAACGACACTAACAAAAACTCTAATACCCTTAAGAAATTTTTTTTTGTCTCAGATTCTTAAGTATGCATAATTTCAAGTTTTAACATTCGAGTGAAAGCACAATTGCAAAAGTTCATAAACTTGTATTATAGCATGAAAAATCAAGATTTCCGAAATTTATAAGTAAAACATGAATGAAATTTTGATCCTCCTTTCCAAGGTACACTCTTTTTTTTTTCCACTCGAAAAAGGGTACTCTCTTAAAAGTATATGCAAGAGAAAAGATGATAAATAACAAGTAACTTGCATATTTCAAGAAATAAAAGCTCTTTTGAGAATAACGTTTTTCATGGAAAAACCTCATTTAACAACTAAGTGCAATAATGGACCAAAACCATATGCTTACTTATATGAAATTCTCCACAAATCAAGTTTAGTCATCTTAAGAATCATGAAATAATCTCAAGGGTTGTAATGAGGCTTGGTTTCATAAGGTAGGAATTTTTTGGATATAAGTGGTGTTTATCAAACAAGACTTAGGCAAATTTCAACTCCATCCTCCTTATGTCTACACTCCATGAACAGGACAAAGGTCAAATATAACGTTCTTGGACCTTCAAATAATTACAACTCCACATTCATGAAAACACCATAAAAACTTATGCCTTAGACTTTTTCTTTCATACTTGTCCGAAATTCTTCTTTTCTTTTGCCGATTTCTTTTCTTCTCTTTTTTTTTTCTTTTGTTTCTTTTTTTTTTCTTTTGTTTCGGCAACTTCTTTTGCAATACATTTTTTTTTTATTTCAAGACATATTTTGGCATATAACAATATAAAACAATGGTGTATCAACCCCACACTTCAACTCTTCCCCACACTTGTTCTTTAACATCACGGCACAGCTTCATCGAAAATTCTTTGCCAAGTCTTGACAACAAGGTAAAGATAATCTATACTAAGCTCAGGAATTCTGTTTAAGGGTGATGAAAGAAAAGGCATAATGTAGGCTCAAAGGGGTTTAACTAAGGAGTCCCACGACGGGCACAAAAATGGGCAAAGGCTTATTTTGGCTTTGGTGGTGATCCTAATTGAGATTAATTGCAATCCTATTCAAAATCAGAACAAGTTATGATTATAAAGCTTTGAAAATCACATAAATAAGTTCTAGTAACTTCTAGAGTCCATTAAACAGCTATAGCACATAGTTATTGAATAATGAAAATAATGAGACTTTACGTGAATTTTCAAAGGATATGGAATTTAATCACTCAAAAAGAAAGTATATTAGGCTCAAAATCTCACAAAGGTTGTTATGGAAACAAAATAACAAAACATGCAAACTTTTCTTTCAAAAATCTCAAGTGTTCATACTTTACAAAATTCATGAAAAGTTGCAATTTTCTTAAGATAAATGTTCAACCATCCATTATGCATTTTAAAAGATAATTTTCATCATAGACATTCTAAGGGTATAAGACTTAAAACAATTAAAAACGAAATTTTAAAATTAGAGCTAACACACACAAAAAATAAAATATACATTTATTATGTAATCTCTACCCCACACTTAGAAAATCACATTGTCCTCAATGTAAGCTCAAAATTATGTATAATTCTCTAAGTAGGGATCGAAAACACATAATAAATATATACAGCAAAGTATCAACAATAACAGTGAAGGGATTAAGAAATTCAAACTCTCGGTTGATGGCTTCTCCACAGCTACGGTTGAAATGAGTTGCCTCTCATGCAGCGCTTAATGTTTATAGTCTGTCAGCCTAGACTCTTCTTCCTTTCTCCTTGAAAAGTGGCGTCATCCCCACAATAAGGCTCGGCATGGCTGCTTGCTTCATCTTGAATGGCACTTGGATGTCTCATGGCGTCAAAGATGTTGAACTTAATGACTTCACCATCAAACTCCATAGTCAAATTACCCCCAGCCACATCGATATTGGTCCTTGCGGTTCTCATGAAGGGTCTTCCTAGCAGAAGCTGTGTCGAATCAACTGACTCCTCCATTTCCAATACATAAAAGTCTGCAGGGAATATCAGGTGATTAACCTGCACAAGGACATCCTCCACATACCCCTTAGGGTATTTGCTTGATCGATCCGCTAATTGGATCACTACGTCATCCTGTTGAAGTGGACCAAGACCTAGAGACAAGTAAACAGAGTAGGGCATGACATTAATGGAAGCCCCTAGATCAAGCTTCACTTTCTCAAACCTTGTAGTGCCGATGACAACTGGAATTGAAAAGCTTCCTGGATCCTTAAGCTTTGGCGGCATCTTGCGTTGTAGCACGGCGGACACGGTCTCGCTCATGCTCATAACCTTTCTCTCCCTTGTGTGTCTTCTTGTGGTGCAAAGCTCCTTCAAAAACTTTGCATACTTCGGTACTTGTTTAATACACTCCAACAAGGGGATGTTGACATTCACCTTTCGAAAAACATCCAACACTTCTTCGTCGGACTTGGCTCGCTTGCTCTTGGTGAAACGTGAGGGGAAGGGTATACAACAAGTGCTCGGCATGGCTGCATCTTTGGCAGCCGAATGTCTTCCTTCCATGGCAGCAAGGTCTTTCTCAAGAGCCCTTTTCTTCATAGCTTCCAAGTCTCCCTTGCTTGGCTTAGCTTGCTTGTGTTGCTCGGTACCTTGATCTCGATGTTGTGTAGGCTCGGCAGTCCCTTGCTCGGCTGTTCCTTGCTCGGCATTCCTCCCACTTGGCTCGACATTCCCACCTTGCATGGCAACATGTTCATGCTCGGCAGCCCCTTGGTTGACATTCCCTTGCGCGGCAGCTCCATGAAAATCAAGACCAATTTCAAAATTGAAGTTATAATGCCTATATGCCAAGTTGCTTTCTAAAATCTAAAGCAAGGTGATGCTACGGCCCGAGCTTTTGACTAGGTCGAGCGGATTCCGTGGTTTCAGAAGGCAAGTGTCAATGTCACGGGGGGCGAACCCCCTACAAGAACCAGGCAGGACTCGTTTGTGATCAAGGAGGCGGACCCCTATAGACCCCTTCACCGAGAAGAGTGGTCAGTCATGATCTTGAGATCCAATTGAACAAACCTGAATTCCATATCTATGACAGAACGGCCCCTTACTCAGCTAGGAACAAACTCGGATCCCTAGATCAGTCACCTTATGTTAATCAAAGCCGCCCTCAACCTCAAACAAGCTAAGTTGCCTTTAAGAGTCAAGGACTCGAAGAAGCATCGCTCAAAAGAAGGGTTTAGGCTAAGATTAACACAAGTGGCTCCACCTACATATTTCACTTTAGACACACCAAAACAACAAACCATATAAGCACTCTAAACTCAATAACATGTCGGCCTACTTATGGAATTTTTACAAAAACATTTTACATATAAACACATAGAGACAAGTATACAAGCTCGGCAATATATATGCAAATAAGCTCAGCAATGTACCTATAAAACAGAAAAATAGTTAGTCATAATATACATAAATACATAAATAAATCCTTTTTAGCGTCCCCGGCAACGACGCCAAAAATTGACCTGTCAAAAGATGACATTAGTGCAATTTAAAACCCTATAGTTGTAGTACATGTAAGTAGGGTATCGTTCTAGCCGGGGACACTAGGGAAGAATTTATTCTGCAAAACAAAGTCATTAGAAATATTCACACAATATATACATAAAGAATAAAATGGGGGATTGAAATTGGCAGAAAATAAAGAAAATAAAACAAAGACAAATAATTACAAAGTTTGGTCACTTCAACGTTGTAAGCACTTCACAAATAAACTCCGATTAGCATGCAAGTATTTTTATGAAAGGTTAAATTATCTTATCTATGTTTTCACAATTGCAAGTTAATTCCAACCCTTAAGACTTCTCATGTGTTTAAGGTTGTCTTTGCGCTCAACCAAAAACTATGTGACTACTTAACTAAATTGTCTTTGCGCTCAATCTAATCAAGCAACACTTACCGTTCACGAGTCGTTGGAGACATGCTCGTTAGCAATGGCGTCACCCATCCTCGAACCCATGCAAATCACTCACCCTAACAACCCTATGCAGCACCTAGAACCGAGTTGTCTTTGCGCTCAACTCGACCTAGAATACCACGGCATATTAAACTCCCCCCCTAATAGCGAACTCGTGTACTTTGAATTAACCTAGGGTTCGATTACGTGATCAGGTGAGGATTAATTAACCTAACAATTACTAAACACATAAACACAGATTCTTTACTTCTTTAATAATCCTAACATGCATACTAAACCGTTATACAACATGTACAATTATAATCAAATCACAAAGAAGATCATACAATCACACATATCATATAAAACCAAAAACCAGAAAATATTTATCAATAAACTTAAAGTTCTTACACAGTAATTACAAACACAAACCATGGATGTCTTCATCCTTACCCTACCAATAAGGTTCGGCAAGGTTGAAAGGGAAATTGGTGGAAGATGGCAGTGGAGGCAGTCGGCAAAGATGGCTGTGCGGCAAGGAATGGTTCGGCTATGCTTGTGTTTGCTGTGTAAGGGAGGGTTTTTAGGTAGAGTTTAGGCTTGCTAGAACTTAAAACAATTGAAGGACTCCTAAAATATGCATACAACAGACCTATTTATACAGAAAACTATAGAGAAACCCTAGCTGCATCGGCAAAGGAAAGGCAATCCTATTTTAACTCTCTTTCCTATTTGCTCAATGATTCCTTCTTCAATGCAGCTTGTGTATCCGAATTTGGACTCTATCTTCTGATTCCTTGGACCTTCCTACATGTTTATGGATCCATGTAGGCCTCATGTACGAAATCTTGGGCTTTGATAGCAGCCAAAACCAGTGATAGGTCCGGCAAGGTCAGCTTTCCAGGTTTGACCGGGAAACCTTACACTTAACCAAAATATGGCTGCCTTGATGCTTCTTCGTATTTTCTTCTTTTTTCCAGCTTCCTAACACTTCATTAAGGTCTTGATACATCTCTTGACAAATTTGGGAAGCCTTTTGTTGAAGAATCATCTCCCAAAACTCGTTAGACAACTTAGGCAGTTTCTGCCCAGTTTTGCAGCCTGACCTCTGTCCACTGTTTTGCTCATAAATCCTTCGTCTCAACTCCGATTGCTGCGATCCAAATGGGGTTGAAAAGTAGACACACACAGCTTTGATTCCATATGTGGAACGCCTTCTAACTCCTCCTGGAACTCCAGATATGAATTTTTGAAGTTGATGTACGTTTTCTGGCAGATTCTGTCCGAGAGCAAAACAATGTCCAAAAGTGTTTCCTCTTTTCCGTGGCCTCACTTGTTGTCATTCATGAGTCCATTCATCATGATTCTCGATATGTTAAGCGTATTTACCTGTCTTCTGCACATTTGAACAAAATACATCAAAACTGACAAGGTAACAAAATAACGAATCATAATAAAACGTCCAAGTGATAGTCCAAAAACGGTTTTCATCATTTAAGTGCAATTTTCTGTATAAAAACGGCTAGTAGCCACAACTCTACAGAAAAACCCTCTTGACTCTAAAATAAGTAAAAACGACTATACTATGGCACAAACAAAGTATAAATGGGGGTGAAATACATTAAGAACATGGCGTAAAACGCACTTATCATAACCTTGTTATTTTTCCACCACTTTGTCCATTTCATGTGAAGTCCCTTCCCTTCTAATTGTTTGTCTTTCTTTCACAGACTGTACCTCGCCGGAGATCCTCCAGGAGGCTTGAGGCTACAACAGATAGAGGAAAAGCAACTGCTCAATAGAAGCTCGTAATGGACTCCGATGATGAGACTGTCTTGACCATCCCTCAGTCAACAGGCGGCGAGAGCTCGCGCAAGCGTCTTGCTGAGGATAAGGAAGAAATGGTGGAAGACTTGCGCTATCAGCGAGAGTATGGCTTGGTAAGCAAGCTTCCCTTATAGTCAATTTATTCAATTTGGCAAGGACTCACTAACTCTCAATTGGCAGGTTCGACACCGCCGCGTCCGTCCCCGTCTTGACAACTCTGAAGGGGAAGTAGGGACAGTTGAGGTCCATGTTCTGGAACCTGATGCAGTCATGGCTGAAGGACAGACTACTGGTCTTGAGGAAGTTGAAGAACAACCTTCTTCACCAACTGGTGCACCAAACGAAATAAGCATGATGTTTGTGTCTTCTCCTGGTCCTATTCAGGACCAAGGACTTGGCCAGCCGGTTCCATCTCCAGTCTCCGCTGTCCCCTCAACAGTTTTGTCTGCGGAATGTCAGCCAGAAGTGGTGCCTTCTCTACCAAGACCGGATCCGGCACCTCAAATGGTTAAAGGACAAGAGATGTTAGTGGTGTCTGCAGTCCCACTGCCTATCCCGGAGGTCAAACCAGTCACCTCTGCCCCGGTCAAGCCAACTGGTGAAGCACCTTCCTCTCTGGCCACTCGCATCGCTCGTCTCTGGGCTCAGGTAACTCCGCCTGTTGATCCATAACATGTTCGCCTGGCCCGAGACTTCCTTCATAGCCTGATGAGACAAGGCCCTACCATGGATGTTTTTTGAGTTGGTGCGCTCGCTAGGCTCATGGTGCCTTGGTCCGCTATCTTGCTTGCAGCAACCCCGCGTTGGACCACTCCCTGGAGTTGATCAATGCTGTCGAGCTGCAGGCCCATTGTGTCAATGATGCGGAGGCCCAGTCGGTTGCTCAAGAGAGAGTTCTCCAGGCATTAGACAACCAGATGGTGGCCCTCTTGAACCAGCTTGAAGACATATAGGTTCCTGAGACATCCTCAGAAAACCCATGTGCCTTCTATACTCGGCAAGTGGAGACCTTGGAGGCTCAAATAACGGAGTTGCAAGCTCAGCTCGCCACAACCTTGTGTGAGCTGAAGGTGACGAGGCATGCGTGCAGGCTGCAGAGGAAACTCAAGAAGCTTTAGACTCAGCCACTGCTGCTGTGGACGAAGCCCAAGCCCAGGCGAATGTTGAGGAGTTGGCCTTAGAAGGCCTTCTCCTAGACTTGTATAGGGCATCTAGGAAGGTTTAGATCCATCTCTGTATGTTGTTGCCCCCCATGTATGGACCTTTGTAATCAATACTAAATTGTACTATTTATTGCCAAGTAACTCTTTCCCGCGCTTGTCGAACTTTCTTTACTTCCAACATAGCTGATGCGGTCCAGAACAAATTTTCCAATGAGGTTTGGTGGAGGTTTCCACGTAACTCTTCGTTTGGAAAGCGGGAAGTCACTATAGGTTCACCCGTTCACCTTTATCTCTAAGGCCTATATCTCGAAACAATCTTCTGCATGCAAGACACTGTCAAAGGGATTTCGTTCCTCCTTCCTATAAAAGGGAACCCGCTGGCTGGGGTTGAAGCATCAATTAAGCCTTTTGCCCCCTTGCCATGGGTTTTTCTTCCCTTCTGTTCATCCTTTCGTCCTTGCTTAAAGCAAAACCACCGTTTCTCATCCTCATCGTTTGTTCTTGGTGAGTTTCAAAATCTACTCTTAGGCCGAAGGAGGGTTTCAAAATATACTCTTAGGTCAAACCTCCGTTTGGAAGAACAAATGGTCTGAGTACCTTCTGCCTTGCGCCTGCTATTCTATCCACACGTGAGGTTTCTAAGGCCCTTCGCCTGCTCAAAATTAGGGCCATGGCCAGTGTCCTTGAAGCGCATTCGAAGCTTGGCTGGTAGCATGAGGGACCCAGATCATTGGACCTTCAGCTTTCCAGCACTTCGTTTTGGGTTCAATCCAGTGTAGGCATAGTCAGATTCCATTTCAAACATTATTTTGCTAATGTATTTGCTTCGGCCGCAAAGCCGTTTATGAAACCTATATCAGAATACCAGAAGGGGAAAAAAGATGATTTTATTTTTTAGGGCCTCTAGAATAGGCCCAAATCTTGTACTTGTCTTTGTGGTTATAGACTTTGCATGTTTATAAAGAAATGAAGAAATCTTTCTAGGCTTGTACGTTACACTAATATTAAAGGAACTAATGACATTCTTCTATCTCGGATTGCCCCCTGGTGCTAGGTGACGGAGCGCTAACATGATGACATGTGGCACGTAGCACTATTAACAGTTGTTGCAGGGTCTGGAGGAGGTGGAGGATTTTCGCGCTCCCAAACTCTAGCAATATGGCGCTGTAAGAAATGACCATTAATAGGATAGTGATGGAGGGTGCCGTCGAGGTCGTGCAAGTGGTATGCCCCCTTAGGTAGTATGCGATGAATGATAAAGGGTCTTTCCCACCGAGCAAATCACTTTCCTCGGCCCTCGGTTTTTTCTGCGAATGGTAACACTGCACGCCACACTTTTTGGCCTTCGGCATAGCTTCGACCTCTGGTAACTTTATCATAGGACCGCGCAATATGCTGCTTCTCGAGAATGAGATTTTTGAAAGCAGTGATGCAATATTCATCGAGGTCTTCCAGTTCCTGCCACATAGCCTAAACGTACTCGTCACCAAGTAGTTGGTGTTGTTCCTGGACGCGTAGCGAAGCGATGTTGATATCGAGGGGAAGAACAACATCGTGACCATACATGAGGGCATATGGGGTGGTATCCGTCGGTCGCGCTTTGAAGTGCGGTAAGCCCAAAGAGTGTGGTAAAGTTTTTCATGCCAGATACCAAGGATAACCTTATTACTTGCCTCCACTGGCCATTGGACTGTGCATAATATGGCGTCGAATGCCGGAGGTTGACACCATAGTCGTTGAGGTATTTGACCACAGAATCTGCCATGAAAGCTGTCCCCTGGTCTGTGATGATGCATTCTGGAATACCGAAACGGGAGATGATGTTGCGGAAGATAAAGTCTCGGACCGAGTTCGCTGAGACAACTTTGAGCAGTTCCACTTCAACCCACTTGGTAAAAAAATCGGTGGCTACGATGATGAACTTATGCTGCTCAGAGGAAGGCGGGTGGATGATGTCGGTGAAGTCGATTGCCCATCCTCGAGCTGGCCATGGTTTAATAATCGGCTGTAATGGAATGTTAGGGATGTGTTGCACTGGTTCGTGAGCCTGACAATCTTGGAAATCTTTGGCGAAGGCAATGCAATCCTTGAGAATGGTAGACCAGTAGTACCCATGGAGACGAATTAACCGATGCATTTTAGGCACTGCCTGGTGCAAGCCGCAAACTCCACAATGTATCTCACGCATGAGCCGTTTGGCCTCGTTGCCATACACGCAGCGGAAGTCGTTACCGTCTTTGCCGCGTCGGCTGAGCTCGCCATTGCATAGCACAAAATGGAGGGCGAGGAAACATGTTTGCTGTGAGTGGCATAGTGTGAGTTTTTGAGGTAGGCGATGAATGGTAGCTATCAGTCTTTGTCAATAGGGTCTAAGGCAGCGACGTCAGGATAGTCTGCCTTATACTGCCCCTAGCAAGGAAAGAAGGAAGAGTGCGGCGCTCTACCTTGAGTAGTCATTCTCGCACTCCGCTGAGTCCGGATGCGATCTGTGCTAGCTCGTTTGCCATGAAATTGAACTCGTGTGGTGTGTGCTCGATGTGAACGTCGTCAAACTGATCCAATATGTCGAACGCCTTGTGCAGGTAAGGCTCGATGAACGAACTTAAACATTTAAACTTCTCCACCAACTGGTTGACGACCAACAAAGAGTCGCCGAGGGCGTGAACTTTGCGGATACCTAAGTCCAGCAAAATTTTCAGTCCGATGATGAGTGCCTTGTATTCAGCCTGGTTATTTATACACTTGAAATCCAGCTGGAAAGAGTATGAAAAACGGTCTCCCGCAGGGTTCTCAATGGCGATCCTTGCACCTGCGGCGAGGTCGGTGCACGATCTATCAAAGTAAAGGGTCTGCGGGGTGAGTGTAACAACGACGAATCCCAACTCCTGAAACTCTGTTAGCTCGGTTGGTGGGTGACGGGCTAGGAAGTTCGCTATTGCTTGTCTTTTTACTGCTTTTTGCTTAACATATTGCAATGAGAACTTAGATAAGGCTAATATCCATTTACCTATTCACCTCCGTTGGATAGGGCGTGAGAGCATGTATTTGACCAGATCAGACTGAGCAATCACCACTGTGGTAAAGGCTAGCATGTAGTGACGTAGCTTGCATTTTGTAAAGAATAAGGAAAGACACAACTTTTCCATTGATGAGTATCGTGTCTCACAGTCACTTAACACCTTTCTGAGGTAATAAATAACGTGTTCCACCCCGTTTTCATCGTCTTGTGCCAAGAGTTCGCCAATGGACAAGTCGGCAGCTGCGATGTAGATTTTAAGCGGAGCACCAGTGCAAGGTGGAATCAAGACCAGAGGTCTCATAAGGTAGTCCTTGATATGATCGAAGGCCTGCTGGTGTTATGGCTCCCATACGAACTCGTTTGCCCCTTGGAGCTTGAGTAAGGGTGAAAAGGGCTGGACCTTCCCTGCTGCGTTGGAAATGAAACGATGGAGAAAGTTAATTCGCCCGAGCAACTGTTGGAGTTCCTTCTTGGTTGTAGGGGCGAGGCGTTTATTACTGCATGCGCTTTGTCTTTGGGGATTTCGATGCCCCTTTGGTGTACCAGAAAACCTAGGAAGTCGTCTGCCTCTGCAAAGAACACACACTTGGCGGGGTTCATCTTCAGGTTATGTCGTCGCATATGCGTGAAAACCTATCAGAGGTCTTCAACGTGGCTCGCCCGTGTCTTGGTCTTAACCACCACGTTGTCTATGTAGACTTCAATAACTTCCCCAGGATGTCATGAAAGATGAGGTTCATAACGCGCTGATATGTTGCCCCCGCGTTCTTTAGTCCAAAAGGCATGACAACAAATTCGAACGCACCCGCAAACCCTGGGCAACAGAAGGCAGTCTTCTTCAGCAACAAGAATTTGGTGGTATCCGGCGGTCCAGTCCATAAAGGATAGCACTTCATGCCCTGCAGCTGCATGTATGAAAAGGTCGGTCACAGGCATGAGGTATATATCCTTGGGCGTTGCATTGTTGTGGTCACGGTAATCAACGTAGACGCGGATTTTGCTGTTTTCCTTGCGAACAGGGACAACATTGGATAGCCACTCGTTATACTTTTGCTACGCGAATGATACTCGATCAGTACATATTTTCAATCTCTTCCTTGACTACGATTTGGGTCTCAATCCGCATGAATTAGCCATCTTGTCTCACTGGACGTCGGTCTAGATAAGTGGGCAACCGTTGACAAACCAAGTCCGGGGACAAACCGAGCATGTCTTCATACTTTTCTGCTAAGCAGTCCCTATATTCGTGTAGCAGGGCAAAAAGGTATTCTCTTTCTTCCTCCACTAGCTTAGCACTAATGGAAATGAACAGGGGCTTTTTTGCAGTCCCTACGTCGACTTGTGAAATGGAGTCACAGACTTGAGGTGGTGTGTTGTCCAAGGCGGTGAGAGCTAACTGAATAACTTTCTCCTTGGTATCGGTGTAATCCACTATCTCATCTACGTATTCCATAGTCGCGACCTTGTCATAGACTTCGTGTTCTGCCCAGTATAAGAGAAGTCTTTCCTACAAGGACTCGCCAGCCTCGCGTGCCTCTTTTGAGAAAGCACTATCCATCGGAAGGTTGTGAGGGATCCTCAATGGTGTGAGGACGTTGTAAGTCGTCCCTCGCCTGGGTGAGCCCTCATCGCATTAAATTCGAGGCCGTGACCCCATAGAGGAAGCCTTTGGAATCAACGCCTTAAATGTCCAATGAACCCAAGTCTGTGCTATAATATCGGGCGTCATTGAAGTTCGTGGAGATAGAGAATGGACGCGGGTCAGCTTTAATGATGATCGCCTCACGTTTCTCAGTATCCCAGATCATGAGTTCTTGGTGCATGGAAGAGGGCACGCAGAAACTTTTGTGGATCCAATCGCGGCCTAGAATCATGCTGTAAGACGAAGAGCATTCGGCCACAAAGAAGGTATAAACCCGTGATACCAGCCCCACCTTGACTCGTAAAAATAACAGGCCTAGGGTTCTAGAAACCTACTCAATGAAGTTCTTGACTGTCAAGGATGTGGTTTGGATCATCGAGAGTTGGATGCCGAGGAGTCCCATGGTTCGGGTTGTAACGACATTAATCGCGGCTCCGGTGTTGACCATGACTTTGTTAACCATTATCCCTTCAACCTCGGCCGTAATGTATAACGGTCTCATGTAAGTGGCCATGTCTAAGGTTGGTGTCGAGAAGGTCAGAGTCTGCATATGTGTGATGCTGCTCGTAATTTCCACTTGTGGGGCGTCCTCGGGCTTTTCCAGAGCTGGACCCATTTTGCTGCTACAAGACGGGGATATATCGTAGACGTTTTCATTGCTTTCTAGGATATCTACCGCGTTGCACGTTGTGTTTGGCGGAAGAGCATATCTCTCAGATATGAAGAATAACATCCTTACCTGAAAAGAGAATGGTTCGCGAACTGGGATCAGTAGAGTCTCAATGACCCCGTGCTCCCCTTCTAGCACAGCGAATGCACCTTCTTCATGGTTGACCTCTTCTTCCTCAGCCCATCATGAGACTTCTACCATATTGCAGGTGAATGATTCTCCCTACTCTTCTTCTTAGTCAACACGAGACTCAGAGTGGTCCTCGTTGTCCGGTGAATTCTCACAGAAATGCTGGGTCATCTGCTGGGCGAGGTTAGGGCTAGAAGAAGCACTTTTGGCAACTGGTGGTGCGTTAGTCTCTGTCTACCGCGGACGCCATACTGCTTTGGTTGATGACTGCTTGTCCCCAACTGACTATTTATATGTTGGCTAGAGGGGCCTTGTCGTTGTCGTTCTCTTTTGACCGCTGCAGGGTGGAGACTCGGGGCTCCCTCTTGGCCTCCGGCTCCAGGTTGGATTGTGTCTGGGGTTGATGTGGTTGTGGTGGTTCCCGCCTTGGCTCTGGCTCCGGGATCGTAAACAACTTACACCTTGGTGAAAGAGGCAGTTGCCTTCTTCGCTCAGGCTCTGGTGATGGCCTGCGCCCTGGCGGAGGAGGCAGTTCCCTTCTTCGCTTAGGCTCCGGTGTTGGCTTGCGCCTGGAAGGTTATGGATCCCTTCCTCACTCAGGCTCCGGAGTCATTGACGGCCCACGCCTGGAAGGTCGTGGATCCTATTTTGGTGGAACAACAAGTTGGCAGAAGATGTTTGCCTTTGGGGCAGGATAGCCTACGACTTGCTCACACACCCTTGGGGGTGTTACATGTGGCTTTTAGAGTATTGCGCGCAAGCCCTCTAACTCTCTCCACATCCGCTCAGGTGTTTATGCGAGCTGTGAGGGACGTACAACGCCGTCATCGACAACTTGTAAGGCACGCATGATGCTTCCGTACCTTTTTTGTAGCTTTCACTTTTTAGACTTGGTGATGGTAACTGTCATGCCCCCTTGCTGCGTATACCATACCCCCTCCTTGATTGCTGACTTGGACGTTAGAGGAATATAAGGGTCGGTCAAGATACCTTGACGAGAGCTGGATGCCTCGTTTTCTCGATTGTCGCTGCTAGAATCAGACACATCCATCTCACTAGTGGCTGGAGATGAAGGTACTTTCTCCGTCCAGTGTGTATGGATAAACGTCTCGAGACGTTGTATCCTTTGTTCTAGCTCCTCCTGGGTCCTGGGACTCATAGGCTAGAAATTTTCAGCGGGGGACGGTGCATCTTCTCCCATGATTGCTTTACCCTTATCTTTTCATGAAGGGCGGTCTCGCTCAAGTTTGGCGACCAAATGTGTGGCCGGGTCATCTGGATTTCCCCTCTAGTTAGCCGGGAAGGTATAGTTGTTCGCCGGCCGTTTTCAGTTTTGACCTGGCGGTTCGCGTGGACCTTCATTTGGAGATAGGTCCAGCGTTATTTTGCGCTGGCCGATACGAGGCTAAGCTATGTCAGCTGTTGCAATCATGAAGTCGCCCTTATCCTTAAAGCAAATGTACCTGAGGTCGAGCCAATTTTAGACTTGATCTCTAAGCTGTTGGCAATCACAAGTTCTGTGCCCCCAACTATTGTGGAACTTGCAGTGGATGCAACCCTCCTTGTATTCGATGTAAGGTAAGGATCTGGCCACCGTGACGAGTCTGTCATCGATAAGGTCGTCTAAGACCTCATGTACGAGGTTGACGTTGTATGTATACTGGCGGGATGGCTGATGAGCATTGTCATTGCCTTCGTCATGACCTCTCTTGGGTGCCCTGCGTCGGTCGTCATCTTCCGAGTTTTCAGATAAGTCCAGGGTAATTTTGCGTTGATCTATCTTGGGTGCCTGACGTCGTTTGTCATCTCCTGGGTAATCAGCCTAGTTCACCTCGACCATGTCCGCTACAGGCGGGAAAGGGTCTACGTCTACCAATGAGGCTGTGCTTCCCGACGTCTTCAGTTTTAGTGCGTTAGAGTTCAGCCATGTCTGTAACTGGTCTCAGAGCTTGACACAATCTTTAGTGTCGTGATTGTAGACATTGTGGAAGACACAATATTTCTTGTCCTTCAACTCCTCCTTGGATGAGATTTTGTGATCCAAGCGCACATGTTTCGCCTCGATCAAGTCATTAAAGTTCTTTGCGTCATAAGTGTATGACTCGTACTCTGGCTTGGTCCATGCAAAGAATTGGATAGTGATTGGCTCGCGCGTGATTTTCATATTCTTCAACTTGTGAGCCAGTGGCTTGCCAGTCAGTTCAACCGCTCTAATATCCTCATGGTCTTGATCCTCATTAGTTTCCTCATGCCTTTGATAATAGGGATCACAAGTAGGGGATTGCAGGCTTAGTGCCCCCACTGTTCTATTCTTACCTTCTCGTCCATCTCATTGAGGATTAGCTCATAATTGCTGACCTTGTTAATTAGGTCACCCATGGAGGTAAAACGTTCCCTATGGTGCTTCAGCCGCTGGCAATGCTTAAGGCCTCGAATGGCCAACTTAATAGCTTCTTGCTCAGGTAGTAGGTAATCGCACTTGGCCTACTGGATCTTGAAGCGTTAGAGGAATGAGACTCCAGACTCCATCTTTGCTGGCTCATCTGGGTGAGAGAGTTGAGGCCGGCTTCTGGCTCGATGGTGACGTATATCTCCCGAAAAAGCCTTTCCATGGTAGGTCAATTTGTAATTGACCCAGGCTTCAATATGAAGTACCAGCTAAAAGCAGCTCCGGACAAAGAAGTCTAAAAGAGCTTAAGTTTGAGAATGTCATTATTCCCATACTGACCGCGTTGGAACTTTGAAACGGGCCATATAGGTTGCTCCATCTTCCCTTGTCTCCCTAGAGAAAGTTGTAAAGACAATGTTCTTAAACCCTTGGGGAAAATGGTATTGCACCACACTATCAGGGTAGGGGTCACGATACTGCAAGTCAGCATCACCTTTTCCAGTTTGCTCCTTGACTATACTGGAGATGAGCTAGCGCCAGTCGGCTGCCGTCACAGGGGTAGACTCAGCCGCCTCCTCATGGCTTGGCCATGCAGAGAAGCTAGCAGCATGCCTAACATTCTTAAGGGCTGGACTAGAATGGGCTATAATTGGGTCATCTGGTGTCTCGGCCCCCTGATATGGAGAGCTACTAGTGCCCTTTAGTGCGGCACCAAAGTTGTGTGGAGGCGGTGTCTTTGAAATACTAGCTCCCAACACAAATTGAAGGGTTTTCTGAGCCCCGACTTTCGGATTAGCCCTAGTGCGCTCATTAGGCACGATGTACCTGGATGAACCCTCAGTTACGCCTGCGCCAGTAAGGTCAAGGGCAAGATTCTTTGGGGTTTGAGACCTCATCCAGTCTTCCACCTCAATGACCCTCAAGCTCAACCTATCATGTTTTTCTTTGAAGTTTTTGAACTTTTCCAGGTTGTTCTTGCTCCTGAAGAAAGATGCATTCTACTGATCGCGTAGCTTGGTATCGTGTTCGTCCAAGCGACAAGTTTGCTCGTCAACAGTTGCGCGAGTAAGTTTCAAGGTCTTCGTGTTCTGGTCCAAATACTTTTAGAGTCGTTAGAGGGAGGCCTCAACTAGGCCCTTATTCTCCGTGATTCGGCTTGAAATGTGGCTATACTCCTCACTGAGCATGACGAGGTTTTCATGATTAGCATCCCAAAGGGTTCTATCATTTTTGGCCTATTCAGCAAGGTCTGTCATGCTCTGTTGAGTGGCCGAGACCTGGGTTGTCAAACCCTCGATCCGGCCTTTCAGCTCCTTGAGCATCTGGAGGATTTGCTCTGTGGGCAGAGTAGATCCTGATTCCTGAGTTGGCTGTGGTCCTACCATTGTGGTCTCGCTGAAGTCTGTGTTACCAAACTGAGCAAGAACTTGTTCCTTGGTAAGAGATCGGCAAACCGCGTTGTTATGGGGCTTGTACCGTGGTGACTTGTGCTTGAGCCAAGAAATTTAGGGTTTCATGTACGGTGATTCTCCTAATTTCCCAATGGTGAAATGCTTGTACTCCCGGCCCCACTGGGCGTGTCAAATGTTTTGGCCACGATCCTCAACAGGGGCGTAGAGGTAACTTAGCGATACCAAAAGTAAACAAAAGAGGTGCGGAGCGTGCCATCGCACAGACGAGGAATGAGAATGCACTGGTGCTAGACTTCTAATCAAGCGGAGGGCTCCGGTGCTACCTCGCGGACGAGGGATTACAAGTAGCTCACTTCTCCATCTACGATCGATACTCACTGTTCGTAGCGAGCAGAGCAACAAATTAAGGTGGTAACCAAGGGCGAGACTTAAAGGACTCTGTAGACTAAGGGCAGGGTGCGCTTAGCGTTAGGATTTTGAGAAGCTCGAAGAGTATAGCTGTAGTTTGTAAGATTTGATTGTGTGTTCTTTAATGACCCTCGAATTCTCCTTATATAGTGACTCGCGCACCCTGCCAGAAGGAATGCAACCACAATCCAATTCGGACTCAACAATTATAATACCACAAGGACACTGTTTCACTCGCGAACCAAACATCTGCACGACACGTGTCCAGCCGCACAACAGATTTCGCTTAGGTCACTACCTTTGCGCCATCTAACTGTAAACTCTTATGCGAACTTAAACAACGAGCATTTTAATCACGCGGGGTGCTACAGTCCTTGTGAAAACCTAACTCACACGCCTCCGAAGCTCGTGATGCTTGACGGACTTTATATTAAAAGAGCCACATGAACTAGTCTAAATGCTATGCAAAACTTATTATGCAGTCTTTGACCAAAATATCCACTGGACTCAAACAATTTCATTATAACTTTCCAACCATCGGTTACTATTGGATGTCAGAGTATACAATCATAGTCATATATTGCTAAGTGGATGATCAGTTACTTCTAACTTTCCAAGGGTGCGTACCGTTTTTTTTTTTTTGGAATTCATTTTTTTTTTTTTGAAATAAGTGACTGATCAAAAGAGAATATCAAGTGTCGTTGGCCGCATGAATAGATATTTTGTGTCTGGAAAATTTGATATATAATTCTCTGGTTAACTCATAAGTTGAACTTTAGACTTGGTACGTTGTACGTTGTACGTTGTTGAATATTGAATCTTCCATTGCATCCGTTAATTAAATTGATGGATGGTACATTGTTACACAAGTTTTGTATGCATGCATCCCTAGGGTCATCGCTGTAGTGATAACCACGCTTTTAAATCGCTTTCAGACCTCGTTTGAACTCGAAACATTTCTTCTTAACTTGTTAATATCATGAAATATCACAAACATGTAGATGCCTATAAAAGAACTCATTCTTGTCATGTCATGAATGATTAAGTATCACTGCCGGCCAACTTTAGATTAAACATGCCGGCGCGGCCTCGCCACTGGCAGATCAGAATGTTCCAAATCATTGCACCATATCGGAGTCTCTAGCTGATCCTCGCAGCTTCGTGCACCAAGTGGCTTTGCTGTTTCTAATAATACAGAATCTCACAAATAATTAACTGTTAGTGGAGATTAATTAAAACAACTAAATACAGAAAATGAGGAATATATATGCTCTGATTTAAACCAAACCAATAGATTCTGGATACTTTATACGTCGTACAACTATAAATGTAAAAGCAGGCATATTCTAGCTTGATGAAGCAGGAAGATAAAGACAATTGCATGTAGCTAGTTCACTGGGAATCCAATTTGATAGTCTATGCATTTACAGATTTATGGCATCGATCAATTTGATAATTTTTAGTAGTTTTGCAGTTTTTCATTAACTTCGGAAATTAGAGAATGCAGACTATTTGAAGCTCCCTTCACTCCAATACCAAAAAGATCAAGGCAACCTCGTCTCCTACCTCATAAAAACCCTTAGAATGCGCATACTCAATGGTATCGTGCGCACCCCCAATGGTATTCATGAAGAAGCAGCCGTGGTCAGCCATCACCTCCTTTCAGAATTGGAGAGAAGAGGAGCCCCAATTGGACCCAAAACCTAATATAAGCTAGAAACAATGGGACAATTACTTAGGGAATAAGAGAATGCAGACCATTTGAAGCTCCCTTCACTCCAATACCGAAAAGATCAAGGCAACCTCGTCTCCTACCTCATGCAAACCCTTAGCATGCGCACACTCATTGTTATCGTGCGCACCCCCAGAGGTATTCATGAAGAAGCAGCCGTGGTCAGCCATCACCTCCTTTCAGAATTGGAGAGAAGAGGAGCCCCATTTGGACCCAAAACCTAACACCCTAAGCAACACTCATACATACACAGAACAAGTACTATCAGAAACATGCATATGAAGGAAGAAGGAAATACTTGTTGTGAGAAGAAGCAGAGTTGAAGGGCTCTTATAGAGGCTAGCTAGCCTGGTTATGACTTGGAGTTTGATGAAATCAGAGCCATTAAGTTTCAAAAATTTAATATTTATGAAAAAAAAAATCTGATAATGGGGGGTTTTCCTGTTCAAGAGTTGATGAAAGCGTTGCATACTATTGCTGATTGAGCATCTTTAATCAGTAACTGGCCGGATTGAGCATCTTTATTCGAACTTTTCAAACTAGGTTAACATTGGTTGTTATAACTATATATAATCAGATATAGTAAGTGGGTGTATTATGTATACTTCCATTATTACAGGCTCTAACGTATGAAGGTCCCATTCAAATTAAGCAATTTGTAGATGCAAAAGTCCTCGCATTTTTTCCCTTCCTGATCCAAAAAGCCCTAGCCTTTTCTTCATTGATCTCTTTCCTCCTAAGCATACCTATCTCGAATCAAACCAAGTTGGCGAAGTTGTAATGTCTGCCTTAGCATAGAGAGGAGGATAGCTTTGCATTGGACGAACACCTTTGGTCATAGTACTAATGTTTCTTAAATTCTTAATTAGCTATAGGTAATGCAATAACCGGATGCAACAATATTGTAAATTGTTAAGCTAAGCATGCTCTGGCTAAGCTGTATTTGATCTTCCATATTGGTAATTAGCAGTCATCGAAGCAATGGAGGGCATCGAGTAGTTTACTATTGACTTATTGTCGATCTACTTCTAATTTCTATTATAAGCATTCTTAATTATTGAGAAAGAATTAATTAGCTTCATGCTTCCATCCATCAAAACAAAGTTCATTCCTACGTTGCTTTTCCATAGTGGTCCACTACATTTGATATAAGAAAAACCATATACTTTGTTATTGTTTAGCTTAGCTTTGAACATCATCCCGCACAATTATTGTGTTCTTTATAAGCACAATTTACTTACTGGATTATGAAAAAGAAATACTTTGATCAGGAATCACAATCTTTTAACAGACAAAACATAGTAGGCAGCATAATCATAGTTTTATAAGCCACAATCAATTTAACTTTGCTATATTGTAGGCAATATAAGCCAGTGATTTGGGAGAAGAAACTATGCTTACAGGTAGTCCAGTCACACTCACCAGTCACCACCAAGTATTCCAGAATTTCGGGTCACTTATTTTATAACTTGAACACTATTTTTGAATCTTATTTGGTGAAGGTGGGCAGTGGGACATTTCCAATGTGAATGGCAAATGATCTAACAACAAATTAATTTAAGACTTCAATCAACTTAATTGGAAATGGGAGGTTAATGCTTATAGTCAGCAACTCATCAGAATCTGGTATTGCTTTTGGGTTTTAGATACTCAGAGATCAAGTACCATTTGGTGGGTTAAAGCATAGTTCCTTATCTATCTATATGGTCAAAAGCAATTGAGCAAACCCAAATTTTTATCATTTACAGAGATTAGAAAATGCAATGTGTCACTGATGGTGCTAATATTGTTTCCATGTTACCTTGTAGATAATTAGTAGTAGCTTTCATGGCCGTCACCCTGTAAATGTGGTCCTGGTTACTATGATATATGATCATATGCAACAAGGAACAATATAGAATTAGGATCCACCTCATTCCAATATCCATGGCTGAAAGATAGAACCCTTTTCAAAGAAACATTTTTTCGATAAGGTAATATGAACAAGGTAAATACAAAACAATTCTCATGTACAGTGTAACTCTAAAATTACTGGGGAGAACAAAATTGTTCTGCATTTTGTTTAACATTGAACTAGAATCGGAGTTTACAAAGATCGAGACCTCAAGCCAAGGATCAGCCATTCTCGATGAGAAGCTTACTACGAGCAGATCTACAAGTCCCATCAAACTACAAAGGCCCTTTAGAAATTCTGGTGCGCGAGTTCTTTGCTTCTAACCTTGCCTCAAGTAATTTTGCCATCAAGGTATTTTCATCAAGGTCTGGGGGCCAATCCAAAGAAGATTCAGATTTTCCAAAATCTGGGGCTGTTAGATTAGACTTCCATTTCTGAACTGGACTAGCATTACCTGTAAACACAGATTGGATACAAGTTTTCACCCCGCAGTTACTGTCCGGATGATTGGATTTTAATAAATCCAATCCATGTGCCTCCACCCTTTTGCTTTGTGTTTCCTGCAGACCTTCTCTGATTGCATCAGAGTATACAGATTGTTCAAGATTGTCAACCATAGCTGCATTCTCTTCCCCCAGCTCGCCATCTTCCCCATCTGCAGGCAGGGTTCTGTTTCCATCACAGGACATGGTTCTCGCCATGTGTTGTTTAAACTGTCCTTGCAAACCAGACGACATATTTCTCTTCATGTGCTCCTCTGCCTTCTTCTTCATGGAACTCGATTTCTCTATTCCTCCATATTGTCCCTTTGCATCATTATTTTTCTGTTGGCTAGAGCTTCGTGTGATTCGTTTTCCACTAACACTCCTGACTGCTTGTAAATAGTGTGAACCACTATCAGTAGAATCTCCGGCTGCATTTCCTGGTGTACTTACAGCCTCATTCAATGGAAAGGACTCTAATGATTGTCGGCGTGAGCAGCTTTCCTTGAGCTGCTTTTGGGGCAAATCAATATTTATCTTCAAGTCAGCAGATCGTTTAGCTTGAAGAAAGGTCTCTATATCAAAACCTAACTTGTCCACAATTGTATTCTTCTCTCCAAGATCATTCTGACCTTCAGCTATCTTCATTTGCATCCGTTCATCAAGCCATGCTTCTGAAATATGGAGAATTAATCTTTCAGAGCTGGCCAAACCACCCTGATCTTTTTCATGATTGTGCTTCAGAGATCGCACCTCTTTCTCATACTCTCTTATTCCCTTGGAAAACTCGTCGCACAAGTTTTCCAATAGGATACGCGCTTTGTTCTCCCTTTCAAGCTCTCTCAAAGCATTGGAGAAAGCAGATTTCACTTCAGAAAGCTCTCGAGCTAGCTTGCGATGTAGGCTCTCTGAACGCTTTCTCAACTTCCTTTCACCTTCTAGCTCATCCCTAACCAACTGGACAGCTGCTTTGATTTGACTTTGTTCTGAAACATGCTTCATCAAGTCATCCATTTTTTGCCTGTCCCATTGCTTTTCATGCACCAACTCTTTAATTATAGCCTGAGAATGATGTAGTTCCATCTTCAGTGCTTTTACTATTGATATATTAGATGCATGTTGTTCTTCAAGACTCCAGATGCGATTGAGTACTTTAAGTAATTCTGTGGATGTTTTAAGACCACAACTTGACTCACCCTTCCTTCCCTTATATGGTGTGACCTACAAAAATCAAAGGCTATCTGAGATTTCAGTCCACCAAACACAGATATTGGGTAAATTAGCTTCTCAATCTATGTGAGTTCATAGCAGAAATCTTTTGTAATGCATTAAAATTTTACTTTCTTTGTGATCCCTCACCAAACTGATGTTTTTTTTCTTCTTCTCAATATGAAAGTATTGTACCAATAAGGCATATTATATCAAGCTAATCCTTCAACAATCTGTCTTATGACTTCTGTCTATAATTTCTGTTTTAAAACATTCCTACAATTTTCCATAAATTCTTTTAGCACACAGTTAGTTTCTAACTAAAGCTCTGTATCTATATAAAAGTTATCTACATATCCATTGCTTCTCAACTATTTATGCCGAACACTCATGGAATTTACAAAAAAAATCTTCTTGAATTTTGACTACGTTCAAGGAGTTGGAAGCTCATTTATCAATCCTCATTGCATATAACATCTTCAAGCGAAAAAAAAAAACAACAACAACAAAAATTTTTTAGATGAACACAAGGAGACATAATACACACCTCCATTGAGCTACCACAACTAGAAGGAGATAGGGGCTAAAGAGCATGACCGTTGCTCTCAACTGCTTGATGGTGCTGTATCAGTGATGTGGATACAAGCTTCCTCAAACTGCTTGCACTTGCCGGCTGGAATGAGACAAAAGGGAAGAGTCAGTAACTAACTATACACATAACTTCAAAGCAGTAAAAATCACAGCACAACTCTCATGTTCTACACAACGCCTACTCATTCTTCAGAACATCACAGCAATCCTCTATTGATAATGCTGCTTGCCTGCTTCATCTTTCCATCAAGATAGTTCTATGCTAACATATTAACAATGCCAGTTTAAACTAAACAAAGCAATCACTAGAGAAAAAAGAGATAAAAAACACTAATTCTAGTTGCACTAAGAAAAATTCAACTTTCCTCATCCTAACACATGATAATATCATAAAGCGCAGGATGAAACAAATATACAGCCAAAATTGCTGAAAGCGCTGAAGAAATAAGAAATAATTTATACAAAACTTGATGTTTCAGAAGTTCAGAACTTACAGAATCAAAAGTAAACTGCAAGAAGTGTAAGTAATTCAGGTAATTAACCAAATGACAGTGAATCTAGCAACTGGCTGAAACTAAGCAATACCAAATCAGCAAAACTTTTAGAAACACATGACATTTCTATATCAGGCTTCAGAACAATTATCAGAAAACAATTATAATCCAACAAAAGCCAAACACTTTCAATTAGACAAAACAACTAAACAAATCCAAAAGAAACACAAACGCCCACAAAACTCAAAACCAAACACTACCTGATCATGAGGGTCCCTAGTAGTAGGAGTGTTAAGCTCAGCCCTATTGTTCTTCCTGTGCTTGTGGGCAAGTCTAGCTCCTGCTCTGCTCATTTGGGCAAGTGGGTTCTGGTAAGACTCAATTTCCCAGAGACCAGCACAGAGATTTCTGGCAGAGATTGATGTGGTTGTGGCTTTCAGGTTGAGAAACTCAGAGTTGTTGGGTTTGTTGGTGTGAGGCTCAGTATATAACTCGAGTCTCCAAATGGGCGGTGGCGTACTACAAACCCCTCCTCTTACTGATACTCCTCTGCGTTTCAACTTTTTCACCATCCATCCTCGCTTTTTTCTTTCACTTTCTGCTGCACCCTTTTCTTTTCTTTCCATGTCCCTCTGTCTCTCTCTCCGTCTCTCTCTTTGAAATTTCAATTTAATATGTGGGTGCTACTCTGTCTCTCCAAACTGAAAACCCATGTTTTGTTTCTTCTTTCTTTCTGTCTCCGAGTCTCAGCCCTGTCCCACATTCTGTGTATCTCTCTATTGCTCTATGTGAGGTTTTATGTTTCCTGTTTCTTTGTCCCCTTCCCCTTATTCACCTAGGTTTTGCCACCTCACCTAGGATTGGGACTGATTTCGCTTTTCGGATTTACCTTCTTCTTTTGCTGAGTGAAACTGTAAAAGTTTTTTTTTTCCTTGTATATTAACAATGGTAGGAGTTCTTCAAGCAGGATATTACTAAATGTGATGGTGAAGAACAACTGAACAAGCTTGAAGACACCTCCATTCAAAGGTCAACACTTGATTAGCATGGAAGAGTTTCGTGTTGGTAAAATTTTCTTCCTTCGAAATGTTACTGTTTACATGATCATTGCCCTAATTTAATCATAAATTAACAACTTTATGTAATCCTAGGTTAAGCATGTATTTTCTTTGATTTGAGTTTTATACAATTGACTGTCTGGAAATCAGAGCTTGCTGTATCAGTTACAACTTGGACCAAACGAGAAATGCAGATGAGAGATGGATAGATAAAACCATATCCTTTCTTTTGGAAAGTTTGATGTTGTCAAAAGATAAGAGAATCTCTATCTCAATGTTACCACACTAGTTCTTTAGGCATATGATATTTTTGTGGACCTTATTCTGAAGCCAAAATCAAAGGCTACAATGATATGCTAGTCCCATGTTTCACTTTTTCACTCACATGGTAAGATAAAATGATAGACTATATCTTGGATTCTTAGAGACTGAGAGAAATGACAAAGATATGCATTCAATGATTCAGTACAATGACCCTCTTGTTGCTTTCCTGGTGTGCCTATGCCCTGCATCCTAGGCTAGCTACACTAGCTTGTTATACTATATAGGAAAATACCAATAACAGCATTGTTTACACTGAGCATCTTGTATATATTGAGTGAGTTCCATCTCCAAAAACATGGTTCGACTTGATAGTAATTAATGTCCAGCTAAATGCACTTAATGTTGTTGTATTTGATCTGCAATCTTTGGAAACTTATCACCTTGTTGTTCTAGTCCATTTTAAACCACTCAAAACCCTTCCAATGATATCATTGGATGCTTGTTTTCCAGAACATCGCAATCTGGAGCTAACTTTCTTTTGGTCCCCAATGTTTGCACAACTGCATTCTCAACTTAAGCATCTTGAATGTGTTCCGATGTGGAATTTTATGTCCAAATTCTCGGAAAACCTTAATGCAATAAGAATAATGATCTCCCATGTAGAACAATATCCCTACAACATAATCACAATCAACTCTCATGCACGATTCAGAGTGAGGGTGGCATCATAGGTCAGATTGGTTGTTGAAGATCACTAAATCAGTCTGGTTGTTTCAATGAAAGCTTGTTGTCCACAATTCTGGAGTTGAGCAAATCCACAGTTTAAGCCAAAACTTTGCAGTATTGGTTCACCAGGACCAGTTAGAACAAGAGCCAATTTTTTGTGGTCCTCAGCCTATTCATGCATTGTATAACCATAGCTAGCTGCATATCTAGGTTCATATTTTTCTTTATGCCCATGTAGTTGCCTCTCTGCTTTATAAGTAATATTGTCATCTCAGTTGTGGGTTGCTTTAGGACTTCTGGCTTTCTTTTCTGTTTTATCCAGTTTTCAGATTTCAAATCTTGTTGCAGAAAGAACTAGAATTAGTTTCCCAGTTAACTTAGAATTATGATCCAACTGCAAGGAGTCATTTCAGAGAGTATATATCATAGAGAAAATTTGAGACTTAGCCACCACCTACTGTTAATGGGGAGTCCTACTAACCCGAGATTTTTTAGGCTACGTTTGGCATTACATTTCCTAAATTAACAAACCAAGTTCACCAGAACTGGCATAGCTTGTTTTCACTCGTACCAATAATGTTAGTCGCAAAACCATGCTGCAAGAGTAGGAAGAAATGCAGAAAATTAATAGCATTGAATTCAAGGTGTTTACTTCGCCTTTACCTGAACAACTTGCTATATGAATTTCATGAAAGAATAAAGGACCACATAAATCATAATTGGACCACTGATATGGTTTAGTTTTTGACAGAAAACATGGTCCAAGTGCTTTCTTTGATGAACATCTAGAAGACTAGAACACTTCATTGTTTTTCTTATCCAACATGGGCAATGATTAGGGAGTCTAACATAGTAACATGGTACTTTCATTCCAGGTCTTTGTAAATTGTGCCTAGCCCTTCCACCAGTCCTCTTCTGGTAGAAGTTTCATGTTAGCTACTCAGTTCCCCAGTAACAAGGCAAATGTGAATCATGGGATAAAGAAGCAGATATCAGATAAAGCAAAATAGCGGTCCCTGTCTTGGTTAGTTTAGAGTTTGATTCATATAACGATATTTAACTCAGAATGTTCTGCCCACATGTAAATCAAGGGAAACCATGAAGTCTGATAATCCTACTTTCCATGAGAGTTTATGATCAATATGAAGTTCACAGCAAATATCTTCTGGCATATGAGAATTATGTCTTAATTAAACTGGAACTAATCATCAGATCCCTTGCAAGTTAACTTTTGGAATTGCGATACCCTCTATGTCTTAATTAAACTGGAACTGATCGTCAGATCACATAAGAATTATGTTATAACTGGCTACCCTCAAATTTTATGAATTATGTTTCTATACCTCATGTAGGAGCTTGAGAGGTTCAAACAGGACTTGGAAATAGAACCTCTTTGATTTTATCAAGAAATCAACACAATTAAATGCAACACCTTCGTTGAGTAAAACTGTAGCAGGTGGTATCCTTCATCTTCTGGTCTACAACTAGAACGTCCGGAGTTGAGAAGAGTACTACAATTATTAGCCCTCAGTAGTTACTTATTTTCTGTATGAAACTTCAGCACCAACAAGAACTAAATTACAAGGGAAGTGGACATATTGAAAATCAGTGTGCAAGTGCGAATCTGAAACTTATGTTACAGAGAGGTTGTTAACTACTGAAGTCGTTTAGATACAAGGTTTTCTCTCATGCTTGGTTGTTTGTAGTTCTATTAGTTCCCCTGTATATCAAACACATTACTTGTAACATTATATATAACTATAAATATATTCACAGAAGACTGCACCGAAAATTCTGATCTGCGTACTTCAGAACTCTACAATGAACAACATTACATGCAGATTTCTATGAGTATATGTTCATAGTGAAATTTACAGCAGCAGCAATAGTGTAGTATATGAACTTGCCATTTTATGGCATTTCCATACCTCTCAATATCTATCTTGATTTCTTCTCTTTACAAACATTACAGTCACTACTGGATCGTAATAATGCATCAAGCTCTACTACAGTCCGATCATGAGATAGCTTCACATGATAGTAGGAGTATTTGGTCTTAATACACCTCGCTAAGTTATCTAAAAGTGTCATCTAACAGAAATCTTCGATGATGATGCAGCTGAGACCCTGTCAACAAACATATCAGGGGTTCATTAATCAAAATGCATTCCTAATAGGAACCCTCCATAGCTAGAACAGTTGAAAATTCATGTGAAGATCAATAGATCATAACCAATGTGAAGCATAAAACTAGAACTCGCCCAAGTTCACTCAACATATTGTTTTATTGATGAGTATCTACTCTTGTGAAAATAATAAATCAGGACGATAGCAGGTCCAAACTTGAATAGATGGATTTGGAAAATGTAGCAGATAAAAACTAACAGGCAGAGAAAACATACCGGCTATTGCTAAAGTCGTTTGACTCTTCAGGTAGAAACACTTCGCTCATAAACTCTTGAAAGCGAGAAGAATAAGCTTTGGGGTTCACAGATGCGATGGACTTTGAGTCATATTTGATGGACTTGCAAGCATGCTCAAGGCGTTTTCTTATATTGTAACTCTGACAAATATCTATTATTCTAAAGAATAAAAGAACATTGAAGCATTCATGTGCTGGCTGTGCTCTAGATCTAGAGTGTCTGGACTTATATGATCTCGAACATCCCACCATTTCTTTCCTGAAGTCCCGAACAGCACGTGCTGGCAGGCTTGCACCAAATTTATAACCAGGCCTGCAGTAGAAGGACAGTGAGCTCTTGATGATTTTTGTTTATCATACTAAATCTATCTATGAATATGTTATAACAACTCTCTTGATTTTTCCAATAAAATATGTAAGATGTATGTTTTTCGCTCTGGAAATGTTGGAATCACTACTGATTATCAGCATAACCATCCCAAACTCAGCATATATGACAACTGAGTTAGGAATCCAGATAATATAATTCATCTATGACAGCTTCAAAATATTAAAAATGTGTCCATTCAAACAATGGAGGACAAGGATTTCACACGTGCCTTGGGGAAGAAAAACAATAGAGACAATATACCTGTCAAGTAGGTCGCAAATATCAGCAAGAGTTAACTCTGAGCATTCACTTCCTTCTGAAGTATCGTCAATTATCTCTTTATCAGTCCTTCTGGAAATTCTTTCCAGTATATCTTTATCAGTCGTTCTGGCAGTTCTTTCCATTATCGCTTTATCAGTCTTTATGGAATTTCTTTTATCAACTGAAAGTACCAAGAAAATAATTGTTTATATAGATTTCCTAGTATAACCGGGAAGACGTGTGTGTGTGTGTGTGTGAGAGAGAGAGAGAGAGAGAGAGAGAGAGAGAAAGAGAGAGATGCATGAAATATAAACAATCTTTTGTATCATTGAAGGTCACAAGGGAAAATTTCACTAGGAGAAAAAGACTTGCAAAAGAAATACTGGAATTGAATTTAATGAAAACTCTGACAGCTGGATAGCTTCAAACAAATTGTGCTACACAAATACCTGATTTACTAACAATATAAGATATCTAACGACCAAAAAAAACAATATAAGATATCTACCAGTAGATTATTATTCCACAAATTGTACTGTATGTTCAATACAGTTGATGCAACAAAGAGTAAACTGTTAGTGTCCACATTTCCTTCCAAACACTATTCTTGACACAACAAGAAGAACAGGAAGAGAAAAATACGCTTCTAATAAAAAGTAACTAGTTTTTCTACACAAAAGTGGAAATGTATGGCTACTGTATTCTTTATATTAGATTTTCCTATATCTGAATAAAATTTTGTGCTACAAAAGATTATGAATTGCTTGAAAGTTAACACTCAAGAAGTTTCTGTCCAGGAAAAAAAAAATATCCGTAAAGTGAAAAGGGATCTCGAGGACCACCTTCATGTGGAGATTCGATTTGTATAGCTATAAACAAACTATAATCCATGATGCCTTCAGCTTCCAAAAACTCGCAGTCATACTTGATTTGCCTATAAAATGAAAAACAAGAAAGAAGCTGATGAGGAATGAAAAGGGATTCATATATCAGGAACAAAAAGCATCTATATATGCACCTTTTAGAATATCGTCTATCTTTTAAGATTAATCAGAAATCTATGTACTATAGGTGTTGCAAAATTCAAACAAATTTTTTAAACTTTCCATATGGAAAGATGTTCAGAGAAATGATCAACAGGGTAAAGAACTTACGCTAAGAGTCGAGCTCGAACCAATGGATCAATGTAAAAGCAAAAATCAAAATCCATATCCTTATGTACAGGTCTCTCATGAACAATGATTTTGTTCTCTGCTCGACCTTTTGCAGAGCCTTTGAGATCATAATGCTCAAATATGGAAATATCTGACGGGACTATGTTTTCCCAAACACCAAAGTAAACCTGCTCATTGAAAGTAACTGTTGATGATCCGAGGAACATGATGCTTATTGAGGAAATATTTTGCAAGGAATATTTGTCTTAATTGGGAGGTAGACATTTTCAATTCAGAGTATTGCTCCTTCAGAACATCCATATTATTCAAGCTAAACTACCTGAATGATACGTCCACCCTTCTAAGATATCTTGCATGTTATGAAATCCATTTCATTGGATTAACAATAACATCATAGGCAAATAAACATGGAATTTCGAATTTTCACTTGTATTAGTTGGTTGTATAATCTTTTGTTATATTGATCCACCTCAATTGCATTTACAAGAAAACTTCAATGGAAAAGTACAGAAAAAATCATACCTTAATACCTCCTGCTGGCCTGACAACATGAACTCCATAAAGTTTAACTATTACTGAGGAACCGAACTTCAGAAGATGATGGTAGTAGTTGGGAAGCATCTCTAGGAGTATCTATATGAAATATCAAACAGCAAATTTCTCAGTATACTGATCAAGATACAGATGAAAGGGACAATATATGTGTTCATCCAACAATTAAGTTCTAATGATCATTAACTTTAGATTAGAACTTAATAAATCAGTATTCAATCTCCTAGAAGAAGAAAAATATTTGACAGTTTATGAGTTCATGAAACAACAAGGTAAAATATGGGAGAGAAAAAGAAGAGCACAGAGAGATGACCCTTTCAGAATTAAAGAAGCAGAAACAATTTCTCGACCTCCAAGAATCATTTAGAACAAACACATTTGTATCCATAAAAGAGAGAATAATAAAATGTCACTGGAGATTCATATATTACCTTCACCTCAGATTTGCACAGGGTTTTGATGACAAACCGATTGTCTTTGGACAATAAGAACATCATACCAGGTTTCATAGAGAATAAAACCTCCCTTAGAGTCTCATCTCCACATACTGACAACTGGTAATCGGAATATTCAATACTGTCATTCTCCAGTATACGTCTGTAAAAAATCTGTTTGTTACAGCTTTTGCAATTTTGAAAGATAGAAACACAAACAATTTTGTATTTGTTCATAAATGAAGCATTGTAACTGTATATGATATAAGCATTGGCCATACAAGAATAACTTTCAACTAGTTTTTCTGATGTGCATCTCTATCGACCCAACAACTATCAAATTTTAACCCCAAAATGACTTTCTGTATCCTTTCTGGTTTAATTTTATATTCTATTTGATAATTTGTTTCTCCAATGGGTCAGAAATAAGCCATTAGCCATTCTTAAGCGTTGAACTTAGCACCATCCAAGGTTGGGTACATAACAATTCATACATGTAATCCACCCTATTTTTGGACTTGATTAACTGCCCTAAGCTTCAGTTCATTAAAATTGCATCACTCTTGCATATTCATTTTTAAAAGTACATGAACTCATCACTTGCACAAAATGACAACAAAACATAACAAATCAAATCAAATTTGACATACAAATACATTTGAAAGGAAACTAAGCAGAAACCTGAAAACAGCAGGGCTATAATCTTTCCATTCAAAATCAGTTGCGAAATAAGGAAGCTGTCTAAAATCTGGTCTAGAATATCTGATTCGGTTACTTTTAGTAGCCTTGAAGTCCTCCGGTGAGAGCTCTTCCTTCAGATCATCCATGTAATTTCCCTGCAAAATGTCTATATTGGATCAGCATTTCAAATTATGCACTGCTGCCCTTCTGTTAGCAACAAGTTTCACATTATTTTACTTGTCATCATACATCACACAGTTGTTCCTCAGATATGTTGTTCTTTCACATAAAATGCACTGCAGTAAACAACGTATACTTCATCCATTACATGTCTGCAATGAACATGGCATGTTTTGGTTTCATATAGATCTTATTCGTGATGTTTATCTAAACGACATACGATATGAGGGTAATCAGGCCCTTAAAGGATCTCTATTTATGTTCGTCCACAAAGACTAAACAACATCATAACCTTTCAATTCAATTGCTAACCCTGCAGGAACAAATTGAGCTGCAATTTACTCATTCCCTTGTATGATCAAGCAGCTGACTTGCCCCCTCCTATTTCTTTTTGTATTATTCGAAAACCTCCTAAATCATATATCACTTTCTAGATTCCCTTATCATCTTGTAAAACCCTATTCCGATTCCTCTTCTACACATCAATCCAAACAAATCAAAATACATTGATCACTACCCAAATTCAGAGAAAGATAAATCCAAACTTGATGAAAAGATCCCAAATGAGGAACTCGCTATTTCTGACATTATCAAAACCAACCACCACCAAGGCACCAATCAACCAAACACCAACACCCAAAATCACCCTTTGCCTTCTTCAATATCTCTAAAAAAAATTCCAGAAAACAAACAGAAAATTAAGGGAGATGAAACAAAACATTACCTTTGAAATAATCCCTGTTGATGCCTCCAAGGGAATTTAGAGAAGAAGGACCTTGATGAAAATTGTTCCTTTTATCATTCAAGTTTTAAGAGAAATGAGCTTTAGTTATTGCCATTGTCATGGTTGTTATGAGGAACAGACAGAGAGGATTGGCCATTGAGACTGGAATACTGACAAATGCTGTTTTTGGAATGCCAAGCAAGTTTCTGCGTCTGGTTATACAAAACCTATTGCCCAACGGTCTAATTTTTATATGACCAGATTGCCCTTGATTATACTTGTGGGAAAAAGCTCATCGCATGGCCATTGTTAGAAACTTAGAACGGAAATCGATACTTCTTCACGACCTAGATGTGAAATTCTTTATTTATCGAGACAGTTTTTTTTTAAAATTTTTTTTAACATGTACCGAATGTTTATATTAGAATGTTTCTTTCTTTTACTATTAAAAATAAATAGAGATTTAACTTCAATCAAATGATAATACCGACAGAAATGTAATGTATACTCATTCAAGTTATTATGGAACAATTTACATATCTGTTTTGCTCCTAAAAAAGATGTCCAAAAGATTCAACATAAACAAATTGTATTAAAAACTGAATATGATCAAAAACTAAACCTAATCAAAAAAAAAAAAACTACTACCATTTATTGATGGAGCCTGCCTTGATGAAGCTAAGAATATTTGATCAAATGGTTCCCTGCACTACCCAAAAAAAGAGGCAAGAAAATTCAAGATTTCAAGCCAAACAATCTCAATTATGTTAATAGATGTATATATTCTTATATCAGGACAGAATTATTTTGTTTTTCTTATTGATCTTAGAGGATTGTGTTCTCATAGTTTAAGAAAAGTGAAAGAGGATTCCCATCACCTGAATGGACCATTGAACTTATTTTATCAGAGGAAATAGACATTACATAAGAGGTACCACCCAACCTTTTGGTTTTCATGGATTATGGACTGTAATCATCTCATTGGATGGTCTTATCCTTATCATCTCATTGGATGTTCTTATCAAAATGTTTAAGAACCGTCACCAATTCTATAGGAACAAATCACCATCATCACCATGATTCAAGGAGCTACACATTGTCCTTTTCAATGGATAGAAAACTGTAATTCTTTTGTTTGTGAAGGGATGAAAATGAGAATGTAATGGTTGATGACAGAAACATGTAGATATCTACTATCACCGTATAACAATGCAAAATTCAGCTACTAAATTACTAACTGACGCTCCGAATGGTCGTGTCGAAATCTCATAGTTTAGCTAACTAATACCTTATGGCATTACCAATTACCTCTAGTTCACTCTAAGTAGGAACTTAAAAAGTGGGTAGTGGATACAAGCCTTGAGGCCAGAAGGCAATGTCCATTTGGAAAAGCAGCATCACCCAATTTCATACAAATCACAATCTTTCCATCGTCACATCTCCACCAAGTGAAATCCACCATCCTTAAAGCGAAGTGTGGATCTTCGTCACTTCTCAACCAACCCACACAAGGCAAGCTGGTATAGTTGATACTCCACTTCCAAAATACATAATGCCACATCAAATTCTTGATCATTTCTCGTAAAATACGTACTCAAAACTTTGATCATTGGCTCATTGCCGGATTCATACATTGTAGAAGAAAGAACACAAGCAAATAGATTTCATTTGATAATAGATAGGAACTCAGGATTAGATATCTTGGTCGACTGTTCACAAGCACTGTTCATAGGCTTATGAACAGTGGTTTTGTGTGTTATAAGCAACTGTTCGCAGGTACTGTTTATAAGCTTATGAACAGTGATTTCGTGTGTTGTAGGCACTGTTCGCAAGCTTATGAACATCGATTTTGTGTGTTGTAAGCGACTGTTCACATGCTTATGAACAATGATTTTGTGAACAGTGATTTGTGTTCTCTCCAGTGAACAGTGGCGGAGTAAAAAACCGCAAGTGGACTCGGAGCCCATCTAGCAGGCGGAGTCCGCGCACTTCTCTTGGACGAAAAGAGAGAGTTCGCAAAAAAAAAAACAAACCTCAGCGGACTCCGCGCCCATCTCTAGGAAGGAAGAGGACAGAACCATCATTTTACTGTCATTAGTGAACAGTAATTGCCCATGTCTCTCTAGATTTTTCTATTTCTCCACCCCAGAGAAGGGCGCAGAGTCCGATTATTCTTTTTTTTTTTTCTCTTCATTCTTAGATATAGGCGCGGAGCCCGCTGACATATCTTTTTTTTTTGTGGACGAACACTCTCTGTCTCCCAAGAGAAGGCGCGGAGTCTGATAACTTTTTTTTTTCTGTCCTCTTCATTCCCATATCGTTTTTTTTTTGGACGAACCCTCTGTCTCTCTAGATTTTTCTATTTCTCCGCCCAAGAGAAGGGCGCGGAGTTCGCAAGCTTATGAACATTGATTTTGTTTGTTCGCAAGCAATGTTCATAAGCTTATGAACAGTGATTTCGTGTGTGTAAGTGATGTTCGCAAGCGAGTATGAACAGTGATTTGAGAACAGTGTTCGTCCAAAAAATTCCAAAAAAAAATAGTGATCTCGCCCAAGAGATAGAAAATCTAGAGACTGAGAGAGAGTTCGTGCGACAAAAAAAAAGTTATCTCCCTCCGCGCATTTCTAGAGAGAGTGATAGAGAGTTCGTCCAAAAAAAAAACTCCCAGCGGACTCGAGGCCCATCTCAGGCGCGGAGTCCGCGCACTTCTCATGATACTGTTTAGGGTTGATATGTTATGTTGTTCCTTATGTATGTGTAGTGTTGGTCTTTATGTATAACACTAAATATTTTAATGTGTAGTGTTTTTCCTTAAGTTCATACTAGAAATTAGGCCCGCGCTTTGATGCGGCTCTGGATTTACAGTTTATACACAAAATCAAATTTAGACAAACTTCGCGCCCTTTTTTTGGGAAAAAAAATGATATGCCAGAAGACTCCGCGCGCTTCTTTTGGGCGGAAAAATCTTAGGCGGTAGAGAAAACGAGAAAAATCTAGCGAGATTGAGAGAGAGTTCGTCCAAAGTAAAAAAATCCGCCAGCGGACACGGGGCCCATCTCACCAGCGGAGTCCGCGCCCTTCTCTTTAGCGAAGAGAGAGAGAGTTCGCAAAAAAAAAAACCCCGATCTGCCAGCGGACTCCGCGCCCATCTCGATGGGCGGAGTCCGCGCATTTCTCTTGGGGGAAGAGAGAGAGTTCGCAAAAAAAAAAAACGAACCCCCAGCGGACTCCGCGCCCATCTCTGGGAATGAAGTGGACATAACCGTCATTTTACTTCATTAGTGAATAGTGACTGTCCATGTCTTTCTAGATTTTTCTATTTCTTCGCCCCAGAGAAGGGCGCGGAGTCCAATTATTCTTTTTGTTTTGTTTTTTTTCTGTCCTCTTCATTCCTAGATATAGGCATGGAGTCCGCTGGCAGATTTTTTTTTGTGTGGACAAACTCTCTCTGTCTCCCAAGAGAAGGGTGCGGAGTCCGATCACTCTTTTTTTTAGAGTCCGCTGGGGTTCGCTTTTTTTTTTTACGAACTCTTTCTTTCTCTCTAGATTTTTCTATTTCTCCGCCCCAGAGAAGGGCGCGGAGTCCACTGGCAAATAGTTTTTTTTTGTTTTTTTTTTTAATGAACCCAACAGTGATTTGAGAACAGTGTTCGTCCAAAAAATTTCAAAAAAAAAAATAGTGATCTCCCCCAAGAGATATAAAATCTAGAGACTGAGAGAGAGTTAGTCCAAAAAAAAAGTTATCCCCTAGCGGACTCCGCGCCTTTCTAGAGAGAGTGATAGAGAGTTCGTCCAAAAAAAAAAAGCGATCTCGCGGGCGGAGTCCGCGCCCTTCTCTAGGGCGATGATAAACAGTTAGTCTAAAAAAAAAACTATATGCCCGTGGACTCCGCGCCCTTCTCTGGGGTGGAGAAATAGAAAAATCAAGAAAGACAGAGTTCAAAAAAAAAAGGCAAACCCTCAGCGGACTCCACGCCCATCTCTGGGAATGAGAGAGAGAGAGAGAGAGAGTTCGCCAAAAAAAAAGTGATCAGACTCCGGGCCCTTCTCTTGGGCGGAAAAATAGAAAAATCAAGAGAGACAAAGAGGGTTCGACGAAAAAAAGCGCCCTTCTCTTGGGAGATGAGAGACAGTTAGTCCAAAAAAAAAAACTATCTGCCAGCGGACTCCGCGCCCTTCTCTGGGGCTCAGAAATAGAAAAATCTAGAGACATGGGCAGTCACTGTTCACTAATGACAATAAAATGCCCTTCCTTGGGACGGAGAAATAGAAAAATCTAGAGAGACACAGAGGGTTCGTCTAAAAAAAACGATATGCTAGCAGACTTCGCGCCCATCTAGCGAGCGGAATCCGCGCCCTTCTCTTGAGAGATGAGAGACAGTTAGTCAAAAAAAAAAAACTATCTCCGCCCCAGATTTTTCTATTTCTCCGCCCCTAAACTATTGTTATTTCTTTTTTTACTTTATGTTTATAATGCTGGATATGATACATAACAAACTCTCACATATTTTTCTTTTTTTACGTCTTATGCAGTCCACAATATTTTTTCTTTTTAGGTTGCAATATAACATGAGATGAAGTAAACAAATTTCTCTACAACAAATATTTCAAACACCCGCGGCAAAATGTGGTCCTAATGTCTTGAAGATGATATTGAAGATATTAGCTAATCCCGCTGCTACTTTACCCCTTGCTCAGCGTCGTAACTATACAAATGATTTCCATGCACTGTATACACCGCGCCAAGGCGCGGGTATCTTCCTAGTTTCCAATACAAAGAATAATAACCCATATCACCATGAATGAGCAGTTATATCTGCAGGTACATTTTAATTGTGTATAAGGCTTTTAGAACACGGATGGGTTCAGAATGGCGCTAACAGGGAAACAAAAAGAAAATAAGTGCAGAAACAAAGAAAAATCTCAGACAAAATGATCTATACCACCACCAGATCAATGATCAATCCACAGGGACAATTATCAGGGATTTACTTCAAGTCGAGGTTCGAAACAAAAACCAGTAAAGAGCTGGAGAGGGAACCTCTTGGTTATCGGGCACTTCTGTGACCATCTCCAATGTTTCAAGCGCATGTCAAACAGAAGAAGAGCCGGACCTCCATAACTCTGGATGTAAATGAGATCATCTACACCACTGCTAGCAAAAACTTCATCGAATTCGCCAAATCCTTGGAAATACTTGTGAGGCATACGGGCAATCTCTTGCCACACCCTCCCATTTAGGACCCATATACCAATCCCCTTAATTATGTCAGGGCGATCTAGTTTCCCAATTCCTCCCACCATAACCAGCTTCTCCCTCAAGTTCATTAGACGGCCACATGTAAGAGCACAAGGTACAGGAATGAAACTACGGATCAACTGCCCATGGGAAGAGCGAGCAGAGAGATTGTAGGAGAGTAGGCCATGACGATTCTCTGGTGCCCCACCCCCTGTTGAGTAAATCAAGAAGTACAAAACCCCATCACATACCACACTCTCATCGCCACCTCTCCATCCTGTCAGAACATCTGTCACAGGGGAAAGCCACATTGTTGTCTGTGAATCATATATATGAACAGAAACATCCCATTGGAAAAAATTTCCAGCAACTTGCTTAGATTTCACCACTGTGATAGTATAACTTCTTGAGACCCTGTTAGCCCAAAACGCAAGTGCACTGTAACAATCCGAAAATCTCAAGCCAGGAGGCTCCTCAAGCTTCTTGGATATTTTGGTAAGAGGGTTGCAGATGTATAACTCACTTCTACTATCATTGTCCATAAAGCAAACCAAACCACATGAGGAAGCAATGCACCAATTTGATGTTTGAATGCAGGGTAGCTCAATGGCATACCACTTTCTAAGTACAGGATCATATGCATAACCAATCGGTTCACTGCAGCTTGTAAACATAAAGTACCAAGGTTTTTGTGGTGGCAAGGGTGAATTGGTTGATATATATTTTTTTGAACTAACAATGCCATTCCACCTTTTGCACACAGACTGTGCTCTGATAATGCTTGCAATTGGTAGATATGCTATTATCCGTTCCAAGAGTTCATCAGGAAGGAAAGATTCAACTGAAACTACAGTAACTTCTTGACTCCCTTCATCACTCAGCTCTGCATATGATTCATACTCCCCAACCTCTCTTGGTCTGTCATCGAGGTAATGGCTGAACCATGATGTTTCTTCCGCCATGATCAAGAGGTGTAAGAACCTGATCATACAAAGAATAAACAAATTCATGTTACATCGGTACACTAGATAAGGATTGGGAGAGGAAATTCATCTAAGAATACTTTACATATGGAACCAGTAATCTAAACCAATACAAGTCAGACGACAATTGGGGGTATCAACTGGGATGTCTGATACAAGTCATACAACTAGTCAGTTACCTAATTTTCACAATTACTAATTCCTCCGCCTCAAAAACATGTATTTACTTGAGAAAAGAAACATGAATCAACATGCAGATCTCAGATTTAAGCCTGTCAATGAGTAGCTATATGAGAAAGAAATGACAAAACAAAATTCTGGCAAGGGTATTTATATCAAACCAACTTGGAAGATTCTTGTTCCCCTGACAAAGATTCATATCAGAATATCCAAACCAATCCCAAGCCATAAACTTTCAAGCATTCCAATTGAAAAATAAATAATAATAAAAAAAAAACTTATTTTCCAAGTTTAGATACTCATAGTAACTGATCGCTTTACATATAATAAATGCAGCATGACAAAATTAAATCTCGAAACTGTCGGAGTTTCAATACGTTGCAGGGAAAGAACAAAATCAAAAACCCAGACATGTAAACAATCACATACGACAATGCATGCAATGATGTAAACCCAGAACCCAGAAGGTGAATATCAGAAAATGAAAAGTTTTGTAATCCACATCCAAAATCGTATTGAACAAAAAGTTAACTTTGATCAAACAAAACTGATCATTAACAAAGATGAAACTGTATGAAGAAAAGAATCAAACTTTTACCAGATTTCTTACTGCAATGGAGACAGGACTAAACCAAATACTGCTGTATTTTCATAGAGAAAAGCTTTTCTGGACCTCAAAATCTAACAGTGATTTGTGACATGAGCTAATAAACAATGTTAGATGAAAAGCAATTGGTTCATAGATAGCTTTCAATCAAACATCACAGCCTTCACAAATCCATAAACCAAACACCATCAACAAACCAAATCCTCACCAAACGTTGATGACACAAACAAACCACAACAACCAAATTCACATAGCAAAAAAACAAAGCAGGAAAAACCAATTCCGTAAACGAAACCCATCTAGAAAAATTTACCTCTGAGGCCAAATGGGTCTGCTTAGATTTGCTCACAGACTCCAAAGAACTCAACTTTCATACAAAACATAGGTAAATACGATATGGGTTGTGCCCAAAGTTGCAAGCTTTCTCACTCAAATGGGTTTGCTCTAGATTTGGCTTATGAGTTGAGACCAATATGCCTCGGCAGAACCCAATTTTAAAGAGAGAAAAACTGTTTCGGCTTCTTTTTCGATGCAACAAAAACGACAGGAGGTAATGAAGTAGGAAGGCGTTTTGTTTCTCTTGTAGCGGCCTGTGTTTGGGTGTGAGAGAGGGAGCGAGAGGCGCGTGAAGGCGCGTGGGGGTGGAGGTGTGTGCTTCTGTGCATACAACACAGAGTGAGCTCAAGACATGGGTCTTGTGGTATTTATTGAGGTGTTTGATGGGTTTTGAAGAAGAAAGGGATTTTTGGCCGCAACAGTCACAAACACAACCAAAAGGGAAAAGTATAATGCTCTCTTCCTCACCACCTCTTTTATTTGTTAGCTTATTAGTGTTTGGATGAGAAAATTATTAAATTCGTATGAATGTGTGGTATATGTAATTCCATGAATCGAAAATTTAATCGTGTTTGATAAAGTAAGAAAGTTTTAAAAATAATATAAAGAAGAATGTTGTTTTAGAAATGAAAATTGAATACTGTAATAAAAGAATTCTATTTTGGAGGAAATTGAAGTAGGGAATTAAGGATTTTTTTTTTGAGAGGAAGGAAATGAATTGTCTTATTAACATTTCCAATTTGAGAATGTCAAACGAGATGACGATATACATATTGAAATTTAAAATGTCACTGTAAAAATATCAAAAATGTCTCTTTCCTGAACAATTTGAATGGAGAAAATCCATTTTTCTCAGTAAAAAATAGGTCATTGTGTGTGGATTCAAATTGAGGGTATGTAAATTTCACTTTCCAAGTTAAAACACTCATCTAACCCTTTACTGAAATTTTTTCGCTTGGACCTCATTATAAGGTCATCACTAGAAGCTTTTCAATAAAATCCTTAGTTTAAATAAAATCCGGTCATTTTTTTATCTACTCATCCAAACATATTTGTTGTTCTCATCACCATCATTTCCTAGTGCAATTTGCATTTTTGCTCCCTTAATTTTCCAACTACTACTACATTTTTCATTTTAATTCCAATGTTGCTCTTGTGTGAAGTAGGCATATACTTTTCCTGCCATAAAATATATGGCATATACTTTACCAACTATAACAAGGCATTCCATAGTCCATCGAAACCAAACCACATGGGGTACCCTTCTTTTCGTCTTTTCATCTTGTTTAAAAACATCAAAAGAGGGTGATGGGGTTAGAGCCTTAGGGTGGTTAGAGGCACAATGACCCTTCTTTACCTAACTAAAATGTCATGCTTCTATTTCAAATAATATTTGGTGATAAAGTTTTGGTAAGTTGTGACAAATTCATAGTCTTTTTTCTTTTCTTTTTTTAAATGGGAGGAGCAAGGAGGGATTCTGATCCATTAAATAACGACGGGGGATGAACTCCCTACAGTACAAGTCAATGTCCAATAAAGCTGCAAAAACAGACAACTTGTTTTACCAAAGCAGCCGAATTATTACTAATCAGAAAGATGAAACCTAAAGAAACTACTGAAAAGAAAAATTGCCTAGCCCAATCTTATTTGAAGACAGAACCACCATATTGATTCTCCAAACCTAAAACTCAATGGTGTACGTTTCGACGATCAACAGAGCTACTGTAACGTCCAACAAGCAACAATAAAGCTAGAGGAGAAACAATCTGCCTCACAACAAGCCAATCCAACCCAAACTTAGTGAACACGAAGAAGAATGACTTGACCAAAAATGCGCAACTTAGGCAGAGACCTAGCCAACCGAGACCAACCTATCTGAAAAGCAGCCCCAAGCTTCACCACTCTGGCGGCCTCCAGTGTTCCTCTACCATCATGAGATCTTAGTGCAGTCCGACCCTAGTTCATCTGCCGCTTGAAAACTGACCCACCTGACGACCGACTTCAACTCAATGAAATGGAGTCCTAGACAACTTTGTGGTCGACAAAAACCCACCTCGTCACCCTCTGCTACGAGCCTATGTCCACAACCTAGAAGCGCTTGTGTTGCACCTCCTTCGAATCACATAAATTGAATTGAAGGCGGAACCAGAATAACAATATGAGGAATCAACTTTGATTTCTACCTCAAGGTCGTCGCCCAAGAGCCTTCACACCACACAAAGTTCTTTGAGTCTTCCTCTTACCACCCCTCAGGCTCAGACACTGATCTCAGGACCTCATAGCCACGATTGGAAGACGTCGTTTCGAAATCACCAGCCCACTAATTCGCCGCCTAACTTGTCGTCATCTCTTGAGAAACACGATCATGTGTCTTGTCGGGAGGAAGGTCGCCGCCACCACAAGAAACCATAACAAGGGTTCAAGCTTCAAGGTTGCTCTAAGAGAAACAAACTCAGACGCTTCGCATTCTGAAAAATCCAAAAAAAAATTTCATTAAAAGACGGCTAAAGGAGACTTAAGCGAAAGTGATACCGGGATAAAACAAATTTATAGGAGACGCTCGCCGCTCTAAGGAATAAATCTGCTCATTACAAAAGGGTTATTGACCACATGATGTTAAGTGTCTAAACAAACAAAAGTAGATCAAGAGGAAACTATATAGTTTCTAGCAACTGAAATGTAACACTAAATTAGCAAAAGGGAGATGACGAAACCGCCAGAAGAAAAAACAAGTAGAAAGAATAGAACATGCTGTAGTATATACGATCCCAAAGTTCATTTCTATAAACTAACACTGATTATTGAAATAGGAATATTATTAGTGCAGTTTCTGCATAATACCAACAAAAATTGTTCAAATTATATAAGAGAAAATTAGATAAAACTCAAAATACTAGATATCTTTTAAGATAAACTCATACATAATTTTCTTTCATTTTACACCCACTCCACATAAGCAAACTTACCGTATAGAGAATATGTCTATAATTAATATTTTTCTTCATTTTTCGGTTTCTCGTATTTGCCTTTCAGACTGTAGAAAGCTAAATTTGGTATTTTTCTCAATTTTAGCATCAATTTAAAACTTCTCAATTTTAGCAACAATTTGAAACTTCTCAATTTTAGCAACAATTTGAAACTCAAATACTGAGCTAAAATTTAGTTTGATTTAACTTTGACATAATCAATTACATTCTTTAATTTCTTACCTTGTTATTACTAATTTGAGTGTATATATATATATATGCGCTATATATAGAAGTATTCCATTTGTCATAGAATGGTTCTTTTCATTCATAAACTCACAGTTGGTGTCTCTCTACATAATCGAAAAATGTCTAATTGTAAGGTACACTTTCTTATTCTTTGATTAATTTTCTTCTTTTTATGTATATTATCATTTCCTATCCTGATTGAGAGAATTGTTTACTCTCAACTACTTACATTTCTAATGTACCTATTAAATATGACATGATATGATAATATACCTAAAAAGAAGAAACCCAAAATAGGGTTTAGGGTATAGGGTAAAGGTATAGGGTCTAGAACTTTTTACTCTCAACTACTTACATTTCTAATGTACCTATTAAATAGGAGATATGATAATATACCTAAAAAAACCCAAAATAGGGTTTAGGGTATAGGGTTTAGGGTTTAGAACTTTTTACTCTCAACTACTTACATTTCTAATGTATCTATTAAGTAGGACATGATATGATAATATACCTAAAAAGAAGAAACCCAAAATAGGGTTTAGGATATAGGGTTAGGGTTTATGGTTTAGGGTTAGGGTTTAGGGTATAGGGTTAGGGTTTAGGGTATAGGGTTAGGGTTTAGGGTATAGAGTTTTGGATTTGAATGATCAAGTCAGACAATCATATGGTCCTACGGTAACACTGTAAAATTTCTTCATTTTACTCTAATAATTAGATATCTTATTTATATTATATTCTACCTTATGTATATATCAGAGAATGAATTCTTTTCACATAAATTTTTTCATAAAAATAAAAAAAGATGCATGATTCTTGCAAATTGATTGAAAAATGTTAGTGTTAGAAGAAAACTCATAATCGAGGTATTTAAGACAATATCAATTAAGCTTATTTTATGTTTATATGTTATAATTGAATGGTGGTAATTGTGTAAAATTTAGAAAAAATAGGACATAAAATGTATCATAATTAATATATTTTAGATGTCTATCAGAAAAGAATATTATATGGGTTTTATTTAAAACTACTACTTAAAATTGGGTGTATATAGAAATTCCTCAATATAATCGTATATTAACCCAGCTCATCTAAATAATGCTTAATTGCATAATGCGTGGATCCTCATCAACTTTTCTGAATCCAAATTAAAAAGAAGATTGTCCCAATAAGCATACCAAAGATCAAGAACTGACCTTTTGGAATGACAGAGTTTTCATTTTGTGCTAGTTTAAGAAGAAATGAAACAAATATATATGTAGTGGCTGCAGCACTATAATATATATGAGCAAATCTCTTTTGTGGTAAACCACTTTGTGCACATTAAGTCAGGCCTCACTTGGAAATAATTGGAATATTTGTTGATGATCTATGAATGTCTTGTTATGTATTGGTTTTGTCAAGGAAAAGCGACCAAATTCATTTGAAATTTTCAGACATGGATTTGAAAACAGAGATCTGCTACCAATACCAACCAATCAATGAAAGTGATGTTTATGAACTAAGCAACGTTACATCTCTGGTTCAAGTTAGAATAATGAAAGTGATGTATAAAATTGAGTCTAGAATGAAATGCCTAAATAATGAAATTAGGTCAGGCCGTCAGGGTCCCTTTTTTTCACTCAAATTTGTTTGAAGAGGAAATTTTTATAACAGTGCCTCAAGTTAAGTATATTCATCATTTTGACATCTTAATCTTGAAAACTATGATAATTGTACCTTAACATTTAAACCAAACTCAACATTAGTTCCATCCGTGATTGACACCGTTAAGTTGGACTTTGTCCATGAACAAAATTGTCTCTTCATGTTTTCCTTTAACAAACCTTATCAGTTGAATTAGAGTTTCTCGACCTGAAGATATCAACTATGAATGTGAGTTCTATTACCTAGTTATCTTTGATTGTTCTATTAAGTATATATATTTCATGAACTTTTGTACTTGATATAAAATGCATTTTAATCAATGTTGATTCTTTCTCTTACTGGTGGGTTGCAAAAACTACTTTTAATTATGGATATTAATGACCAATGATGTATTATAATTCCTAGATATCTCTAATTTTTGTATGCAGCCAACACATGACTCACCACAAATTCTGATACTGATGGGAAAATGAACATTATTCTAGAGAGAAATATTTGTGGAGGGAAAACATGAAAAGACAATTTTGCTCATGGATAAAGTCTAACTTAACGGTGTCAATTACAGAGGGAACTAATGTTAGATTGAGTTTAAGTGTTAACGTACCATTATCATAATTTTCAAAATTGAGATGTTAAAATGATGAATAGGCTTAACTTATGGCATCATTTGAAAAGTTTTCTCTTGTTTGAATGTTCATCCCCGGCAACAAATCTCCAGTGCACCTGAAGTTAGGCGTCAAGGATGACCACAAATCCGGCAAGCTGCTAACAAAGTGAAGAATGTCATGGATCAAAGCAAGTCAAACCTTACATTTCACATTTTTTTCGTTTTGAATTTCTCTAGTGTCATACTCGATCAGTATTAGCAGGGCATGATTTTACAAAATGTTTCAAATGGACCATGCTTAAAAATATCAAATTTTCTATATTGTTGAAGTTTTGAACCATCATATTGTCTCGTACGGTCTCATAAAGTAAAAGATGTTAAGAGAAATTATAACTTTTCAAATACTTAACTAAAAAGTTCGTATGGATGTACGACTGACTCACGATCTAATCAGGTACATAATATATCGTAGAGTACAAAACTTTCTTAAGTAGTTGCTAGCTTTATGCTAAAGTTTTGGCTTAACAACATTGTTGAAATGGAGAGTTGACATACTTCGGCGTGCAGCTTTCCAGTTGATCGAGCATGCCTTCAACATAGACCTAATGCATGATGAGAAAAGGTAGAAGTAAAGCAAACATAGTGGAGCTAGTACTCGAGCAAAATAGACAACACACATGGTTGAATGGACAAAAGAGAAATTATTGCATACTCATGAAGTCTTACAGTTTTGAGAAATTATTAGCAATGAGTGGGGATTTATAATGTTTTCCGAAACCAAAGTACCACACAAGTGCTCGTAGTATCGCACAAAATTGTGGGTGAGTAATGAAATGTGGAAAATGTGCTTCTGTTTTGTGCTCTGGCATTGCACTCAGTGGTTACAAATTTGCATTATGTGGGGTCTTGGAAAATCCAGGAAAGTGATTCTGGATTTCTAGGCTTGTATGAGACAAAAGTAGTACAAGACTTAGCCCGGTGATACAGAACTTTTCCTATTTGAAGCACAAACAAGAATGAAATGAATTGTATTGCTGAAAAAAAGAAAAAAAAGGTGGTAATTTCTCTTCTTCCCCAAACATAATAATTTGAATATGAAGGACAAATCTCAGTTTGGAAAATGAAACCAAATTGATTTTATAGAACAGGGGATAAAATAAGTTAGTTGATCTTTCTAAATCTAAAGCCAGTTTTCAGGTCGATAAATTTAGGATAGGTGGCTACTGTCCAAAATGTAAATATTATTTTGCAGTTCTATGATTTTCACTACCTTTAATTGAAAATTAGAACCATTATACTAGGCTTTATTGAACGATAACGACGAAAGAATCATCTTGATTATTTCATGATTAATTTTTCTTCGAAGTTCGGTAGTTACTCATGTCTTGAGTACTACTAGTCCTTTAAAAAAAGTTCATCGATATTACACATTGAGAATCTTATAAGAGACATCTTATGTGTATGTTTGATAGTGAATGCGTGGTATGAACTAAACCTTATATTTTTTGATAATTTTTCCGACTAAACAAAATCTTATCAGAAATGAAGTTTTTGACAACGTCAAACATCAACGAAAAATTAATTAGCCAAAACTTTGGCCACCAAATAATATGCATCCAACCTCATTCTAAACTTATTCAGGTGATTGATTGAGTGGAAGTAATGTTCATATAAAAGTTTTACTTCCAAGTTCTGACGGCGAAACATTTTTCATCAGAATTAGTGCGAAAATTTTCGTATGGTCCCCAACCCATATGAGCCGTAATTATATTTGGCGTGTGAGTTAGATGCATGACTGACATATCAGCAAAACCACCTTCTCGATCTGTTATGTACCATTGCCATTGAGGCCTCTTCGGCCATTGTATCAGCATTGATGTTGCACCACCATCCAAACTCGTCGCATATCACCCAAGCAATGGGATGTGGTCGTCGTTGACGATTCATCGCAGAGTTTCGGGGTCCAGCCGAAGTTACATTTGACCAGCTTTGAAAGGCGCCGCATCAAGATCACGACGTCTACCTGGTTATATATCCTTAATGGTAACAACGGTTTCTCCATCTCTGACCACCTCCAAGCATGGCACTAGCACTGTTTGACTTGTGTCGGCAGCGCGACAGACTTAATTAATTGGGAGAAATACAAATCAATACCCGACAACATTTCATTTAACAATTCCGTCCATAATAATTTCACTTATACAATTTAGTCCTACTCTATATATATATATATATATATATATATATATATATATATATTTTTTTTACCTTACGTAGTAAGACTAAGACTTTCTTTCTTAAGGACTAGCATTCAACATGGGACTTTTTCACCTAACGACATCTTATCTTTCTGGTTACTATTCTGGCAGAATCACTGCTGCATATATATATATATATATATATATATATTTTACCTTACGTAATAAGACTAAGACTTTCTTTCTTAAGGACTAGCCTTCAACATGCCACTTTTTCACCTAGTGACACCTTATCTTTCTGGTTACTATTCTGGCATAATCACTGCTGCCTTAGTGTGTGTGTGTGTGTGTATATATATATATATATTTTTTTTTTTTTTTTACCTTACGTAGTAAGACTAAGACTTTCTTTCTTAAGGACTAGCCTTCAACATGCCACTTTTTCACCTAACGACATCTTATCTTTCTGGTTACTATTCTGGCAGAATTACTGATGCCTTAGTATAGTAAAACTTCCTAGCACTTATAAACAAAACATAGAGATATGCAAAATATAGAAATATAAGGTACACATGCAAATTTAAATATAAAAACTGAATATTTTTGTGACGGATTATAGGACACAAGATAAATTTTATTTATTCAAACATGCATACAAATATACAACCCAGAGCCTCGTTCTTAGGGTTTTTTACCTACTCATACTTATAATTACAAGATAAATACTTACTTGTAGGTAAGTACTTCACACCAGATAATTACAGCACACCACACAATAAACACTATATGTCAAGACCCGCCCCGATTTCACTCTGAAATCCGAAGTAAGTCATGCGAGGACCACCTCCAAGGAAAATTTACCGAAGGACTCGGTAAACCTCCCTTGAAAATGGACAACCCTAACCTGGAAGAATTATTGAACCACCTTTTTAACCCAAAATTAACATCCTTCGCTATAACCCAGAAATATCTAGAAAAGTTATACAAAATCCCAACAATAATCAGAGTTACTAAAAAATAAAATAAACACAACGGAATCTAACAATCTCCTAGTAGATTAAACAGGTAACCTACTGACGAAATGTAGCGGAAAGATGGGTGACTATGCCTCGACGTCTCCTTCCAGACTCCACTCGAACGCTGCAGACTGGGCATTTTAAAAACGAAGAGCCCAGGGGAAAATATTCAATTACGTTAGAGTGAGTGGACAAAAGCAATTTCGACAACAAATAAATTTTTCCCCAAAAATACTTTTAAAGAAAACGCTTTACCAGCGACAGCTTAAAAACTTAACTCGAAAATTCTGAACTGGTGTCTAGCCTCGCTAGACTCCCAAACTTTAAGAAAAAAAAGGCCTCTCAGGCTAGAATAATATATATATATATATATATATATATATATTAGTATATATTCACACTTGTCTATCTCTTGTACGATATCTATGAATAAACTTGAAAAATAGATAATCATACAAGACTATGACGTTGGCGTCTAATGCTCACGTCACCCCATACTGGAATTGTACCTCAGTATGAGAGAAACGCATGAGTGGGTATATATACGTGTTGATTCCTTGTACGAATTCTATGAATGAATTCGAAGAATAGAAAGTCGTACAAGGCTACGACGCTGGCGTCTAACGCTCACGTCACCCCATACTGGAATTGTACCTCAGTATGGGGGAAAATCACGTATAGCTAGCTATCATTTATTTATATACATATTATTTTCATAATCAACTATATATGAGTATAATCACCGAAATTCTCAATTTCGGGAAATTTCCACAACAGAAAATTATTCAACAATAAATCATTTTAAGCACATTATTTAAAACAAAGGTCCACTCACAAATTAGGCCTAAGCCTGATGTCAGTCGGAGGTTTCTTCCGCTTGAGCTTCCTCACGTCCTGTTCCAAAAACATAATTAAATCCTTAAGTAAAACACCGACACTTAAAGAAAATATGCGTAATTAAATATGAGCTCTGCGTGCTCAACCATGTCTATCACCCTAAATCTTAAATTCTTTGCCAACTAAGAAATCTCCACAAATACCGACATCCTGAAAAACACCTTCCACCATAAATAAACCAATTGCCGGATTCTAACTTATTAATCTGCCAAAAATAACAAACTTTAAAAATTCCCAAATCTATCCAAAACTTCTCCAAAAATTCTAAAACTCATTCCATTAAACTCTTCATAAAATTCCCTATTAAAACATTTTTTCAGCGGCGGCCGGCGACCAGCTCCGGCGACCTCCAATGCCCATCAAAATTTGACAACACCTTCCTCTCAACTTCCTCTACAACTTTCCTAACTATCACAAACACCAATTCCAAGCCTAACTATGTCAATCGAACGAAAACACATAAAAAGTCATAGAATTTCCATTACCGATTTCTCCTTACCTAGCTCGAGATGGAGGGAGCCCTTTGGAGAGATTGCTGCACGGGAGGAGGGCTTTTTTTGAGCCAAGGATCGCCGGCTATGAAAGTTGGAGGAGGGAGTTCCGGCGACGGAAGCCTTTGGGCAGTCGGACCTCTTAGCGAGCTTTCCTCCTGATCGGCGGCGCTAGGGAGCCTCTCGCCGGTCTAGAATGGAAGCTAGGTCGGAGGCCGACAGATTGAGACCGGCGCGGCGGTCTAGGAAGGCCGGAAGTTCTCTCTCTCTCTCTCTCTCTCTCTCTCTCTCTCTCTCCTCCAACTCGCGCTTCTCTCTCTCTCCCCGACCCTCTATGGGTTTGGGCTTGGCCCAAACCGGTCCACCACCATATACCCATTCCAAAATTCAACACCCCAAAAATAATACCTTAATGAAAATTACCTTTTACTAGCAAAAATTACCATTTTTAGTATCGTCACATTTTCTTTCTTTGAATAAATCATACGAAATAATCGTCCCCTACAACCACTTTGGGGACTAATTAAATTAAATATTTACTGAAGAAGACGGTAAAATTCTTATTACCACTATGCTAGTAATTAAGGTAAAAATTAAGGGTCGGGTCGTGACACTATATTATTCTCACACTATCCTAAGGACTGTATCCTGGCTATCTTAGTTCCTGAGAAAGGTTGAGAGAATTTCGAACTTCTATCTCAAGTTTTTGATGTCTTCGTACTGACGCCTAAGACTCCTTATATAGGGAGCAGACTCCAAACTGAAATTAAAACCACTCTAAACTAAGTGGAGGACAAGAGGAATCTTATCCTGATAACTTTACTTTTGAAAAAGTAAAGTCTTCTGTCTTCATGCATTGGCAGCCATCCACTTCATTTCTGAAAGAAAAGTATTTTGTCCTGACGCGTTGGCAACTATTTATTTTTCCAACATATTTACTAGGTTGTGATATTCTTCTAGATTTTCTTCATATTCAGCTGAAGAGTTGGGACCACTGTATTCCCACTCTCGTGCAATGTTATTTTCATCATTATTAAGATCTGAATCAAAAGGATAAGAAATCTTATACTTTTCATCTTTCTCAACCTTTTCTAGCCATGTGGTGGTAGTCAAAGTGCAATCAACTTCTTTCCTCATAAGAGCTATAAAAAAGTCACAATTCTCTGGTGGAGGGTGATTATAGGAAGTGACTATTATTTTTTCTCCACTTGCCAAAAGACTTGAATCATAGTCTCTTAAGACCACGTCCTTGATAATAGCTATAGCCATAGCCTTCATCCATGGGATGCTTTGATTTGGTCTACCATTGCCTCCTGCAACGGCTAGTTTTTAAACTGGATTTTAAATTAATATGACATAATGATATGGAGAGATATAATTCGTCTCTCCGTCTACCACTGTCCATTCTAGAGGTGTTGAAATGAATTTTAATCTCAAAATAAAGAAGGGTTTAGGGTTTAGGGTTTAGGACGTCACAGCAAAATTACGTGTGACACATGAAAATAGACGAGCGGGTTAGGCGGATCCGGGTCACCGCTAGGCGGTGACTTGCGTAATGGGCCTGTGCAGGCTGTGGGTCCCACCTTAAAGCAAAAGCTGCTGAAAGCTTTTGGGCCCAAGGGAAACAAGCGGGCTAGGTGGAATCGTGGTACCGCTAGGCGGTGACTCGGGCAATGGGGCTGTGCGGGTCAAGGGATCCACCTTTAAAAAGAACTACGCTCTCTAGAAAATTAGAAGAAGAAGAAGATAGCCAACTGAAGAAAAAGAAAACCCTAAAGCCGGAATAGGCATGGCTTCCACAGCCAGGGGTCCCAAGACCGAAGGGCCTCAGTTGGTCCCGAAAAAAAAACAAAAGATAAGCTTCAATTTCCCTCCCTCAAGTGAAGACGCACCAAGTGCAAGGATGGACCAAATAGCACCAAGGCGGTGGAACCATCTTCCGATCCTACAAGGCCACCAAGGCGTTGGAACCAAATAATGGCGCTGAGGCTGCTGAGCCTTCTTTAGAGAATCTTGATCTGAACGAGAACTCCAACGGTGACGACGAGGTGGATGATGACTATTTTCGCGGCCGGCTCCAGTGTTTTTTGGAAAGATGGTGGGACATCTTCTTTTTCAGATTCAGATGATGAAGAGCGTTGGGTTCGAGAGATGAATCACAAAGTAGACACGCACAGAGATTGCACACTCAACCATCGTTACAAGTAAGTTTCATATGACCATCGATCTATATCTAATGATTGGTTTTTGGAATAAAGGATGCATCTTCCAAGTTTATGTATATACTCACATTGTACTTAAAAGTTTTGTTTGATGAGCAAAACGTTTGAGGGTAAAGTTCAAAGTACGTAATAGTGAAAATGTAATTCTTCATGCATGTAGTTGTTCCTCTGCATAAAGCTGACAAGAAACTGGAGACTAGCTAGCTAGAATGCAGAATTCTCTATATATGTAATGTGTGTCGATACCAATCTGTTTTATTTAGTCTCGTTGTTAATGATAATTCATGCCTTTGTCAAACTGTTTTTGAGAAACTAGCAAGTTATTCTTGCCCCATATTCTCCAGTTTTTGTTGATCATGGCAATAAGGAGCCCCAGCTGGTGGCCATCTTTGTTTTGTAACAAGAGGACATAATCTCAGGAGATGATGTGCTTCGTCTTAGGCAAATGTTAAGAAGGGCTTATGTGCATAATCTCTAGTTCAAAGTTTAGTGACTGAAATGCAAAATCTGATTGGTGGTTTTGCAGTTTGCTCCTTTTTCAGCACAAGGAAATCACCAAACTGTTGTTTGCAAACTAATGTCATAGCCATATATTGATTCACATCTCGCATATACCTAGGAGAGAGAGTTTAGAGGCCAGCTGGCTACCATTTTGTATAAATTTTAGCATAATTAGTAAACAAGCTTTTTTCTCTGGGATGTTTCAGTTCATCTATCCACACTGACATGAAATAGGTCATACCTAGCCTCGTGTTTTGTTGAAATCAAACCAAACACGAGCAGGGGTTCGAATGAGACGGAAACTGTGTGCTCATAGATACTAATATTTTAACAACTCAATTTGCTTGTTCTTTCTCTTCAAAGTTATAAACCTTGTTTAGAGAATCAAGGTGTTCGGGTATGTTCTAACAGCAGGTACCCGAGTTCATCATCTTTGTCAATTTGTTACCGGAAACCCTAGTTCCCAAATCCCAATTTCTGCTATCAGAATGGAAGAGCAACAAGCTTAAATTTAAATAATATATAGATGCATGCATGCATGTCGATCTATACAGAACAAGAAATAACAATTGGACAGTTTGGACTTTGGACTGAATGACTGATACAACCGAAGCAAAATTTAGGTGTTGATATTACAGAACTAATCCTATATTATTTTGGCCCATTAGATGTACCACAAGTTTATGAATGTCTAAGCCCAACCTTTATTTGGCGCCAAGACAAGTTTTAAAATCTGGAACACTCAGTTGTTCATACTGTAAAATTCAAAAACTCCGGTAACTCACACCACTTCAATTTTACCCAAGATACAAATCTAGTACCTTCCCTGATGAGCAAAATTCGGAAATTCGTCTGTCCGCCTCTTCGCCGTATGTCAAGGTCCGGGATCATTTTAAGCGTCACGGTCACTAGAAAATGTAGAACACACAAATGCATCATAGAGAATTATCCTTCTCTTGTACACAAACACAGCATGCTGAAGCTCCCGGTAAAGCAATTCCAGGGCATTATCTGCATTCTAATATTTACCCAACTAGTATTGGTAAAAATACATTGCTAGGTAAAGGAAAAAACTAATCTTGGGTTTGATTAATGGTAGCAGCATTAAGGAAAAAAAGAATTAAAAAAAAATATGGAATACAATTTGGAGCTGCAGATTCTCTCCAGTGCCTACCTGAATCTCCATATCCAGGGATTAATGGAGAGAGTCAAGAAGAAACAAAAGCCCTTCACCCACCAGCCAATCAAATGCATGCTCAAACCCAACCAAACGACGACGTAGCCCTCCACGCTAACTCAATCAGAAATTTTCACCCTCCCTCCATTTTTTCACCACTCTTTTTTTACAGTTTTACCTTTTTTCACCTATCCTCCGATGACTGAACCTTCCTCTGCGTCGTGAGCAAGCAGCACAAGAAGCGCGCGCCGTCCGATGGGACAGCTGTCCTCAGAGCCTTGGTTCCGGCCGCTAGATCCCTCACGCCGTTCATCTCCTTCAGCGCCCTCTGCTCCGCCGCCGGCGAGGTCGCTTTCGACGGCGATTTGTATGCCGGAGAACTCAGTTTCGAAGGCGATTTGTACGCCGGAGACGTAGGTAAAGAGTCGCCGCTGTCTGAGTTAACCGACTCGTTGCACGAGGAATTCTCCCTCGACTCGCTGCCGGAGAAGCTCGCCGTCGACTGAGTCAGGTTGTCCCTCCGTCGCCGGCGCCGGAAGCTCTCGCCTTTCCCCATCAGATCTTGATACCCGATCGCCGAAACGTCGTCGAGCTCCTTGGACCACTCCGACTCGTGATTCACCAGCGCGGCGACGTTGAGAACGCCGTGGAACCTCCCGGACCTCCGGCGGATCTGGAGCGCCGTGAAAGACGGGATCTTGGATTCCAGGTCAAGAAAGTTGCTGAGGATCAATCGGACGGTGCCGACGAGATGGTCGCGGAAGGATCCGACGGCGTAGATCTCGATCGTGATCCCAGAGGTTTCTCTGGCGAGGAATTCGGAGGTGACTTTGAAGAGGAAGCGGTCGTTCCAAGTCGGGTTTTCGGCTCCGACTTTGTCGACCCGGGTCCGGATCTTGTGGCTCGACTCGACCCAGGCGACGGCGTAGGTCTTCATCCGCCGTAGCGTCCCCGACGGAGGCTTCAATCCCTGGCCGGAGATCAGGTTGATCTCCAGGACGTGCATCTTCTCCACTGCGCCTACTTTCTTCATGGTTTCCGGAGAAGAAGCGAAACCGACAGCGGGGATTCGATCAAGAAGAAACGAACGGTCCTGATTTGAAATGAAGGGAGTCGGGGAAAGACATTCCCGGTGGAAAGAAACCTCTATAGAGAGAGAGAGAGAGAGAGCGGGGGGTTCTGCAAGAAACGGAGTGGGGACCGCGCTGGGTTATATGAGTGGGAAGGCCAGCTTTGTCCAGGTTGGATTTAGTTGGAGTAAATTTTGTGGTCTAATTAAGCTGCGGTAAAAGTAAAATGAAATAAGTTGGGTGACCAACTATGGTTACTTATGGATGATAAACACTAATGAGAGATTGATAAGTGTCAACAATAATCATAAACAAACGTGTTAAATACTTAAAACTCTCATGTCTTTAAATTACAATCAAGCATTTTAAAATAAACATGTGTCTCATGTTCATTGACTGTGATCATCTTAAGGTGATCAGCCATTGTCACTGAAGTCGGGTGCAAAGTAAAACTAGTGGATTTTCCCAGCACATTATTAATCATTTTGTTTCAAGAATAGTGAAAGACAAGAGAATTTGCCTGAAAAATCTTCGATGCTTTGTATGAAATTTTATCTTTTTTACTCATTTTTTTGAAGATTATTTCGGATAATTTTTTTTAAAGTTAGTTCGGATATAATTATGACGTTATCTTATTGACAAATTAGTTAAAAAAAACTCTCCTAGAATGCGCAGGAGAAAAGTTAATTTGCTCCTGACAAATGAAATGGTGTTCTTAATTTTGGTGTCAAATTCATGACCAAATATTAGCACACAGTTATAAATACAAAATCTCAAAAATCAGTCAATGTTATGAATAATATGAATTTTCATACCATGTTCATGGCAAAGGCTCTAATGCTGTCACCCATTTCTAATGGAAATATGGAAAAAGCTCTTTGAGGACTTGGTTCCTGGTCTAGCTTAGGAGTCGGGAAGCATTTCGTCTTTCATAACTTTGTTTCCTAGTCCATTCTGTATGGATGACGCATATTGGTACACAGATTTGATAAAAAGCTTTTATTGTTGGTAAACCAGAACAGATACAAACCTCACATACTACATACACAAGCAGATTCACACCCAGACAACATTACAACACTGCGTTTTCGGTACAAGAAATCTTCATAATCAAGTAATTTTGTTCACATTGCAACACTAGCTAGCTCTCACCCTCTAGGGATTGCTTGATGGCTTGACACAGGAAGACCGAGATGTTGCTGCCCTACACCTTCTTGTCCTTAGTTTCTTCTTCTTGGCCAGCTTTTTCTCCAAATCCTTCACTCTACCAGTGAGGTCGGATATCACTCGTAACTGGTCTTTTCCTGCTACCATTAACTTCTGCATTGTTTCCCTCAGCTTCTCATTCTCCTTGATTAGCTTTCTAGCACCTTCGACTCCCGTGACACTTCCATCACCAGAGGAAACATCAGTTGCAATTGATGATGCAGGCAATGACTCGCTCTTTTCGAGGAGGGCATTCTCTTTGGCGTGGTCAGCAGCATTTGACTGTTCCTTATCAACGTCCCTGCTTTCAGCTTTGCTCTCTTGCATCTCTGTATTGTCTTCTACCGTTACTACTTGCAAGTTCTTATAGTCTTCTGAATCTTCTCCACCTCTCTTAGGCATGTCGGCATCAGCCAATATCGAAAAGCCAGTATCACAACCATCAATTAGCTCTGAAGGTCCATTTTCATGCCACACATCATGAGTGCTTGTCTCAACAGGTAAGTTCAATGCTTGGGATTCGAATGTTTGAGAGACCACCGGCAGAAGATCATCTTTACTTGCATCGTTTTGGTGCTGTTGCTCGGCTTCTGGATCAAGTACTCGAAATTCCTTGTCAACTTCACATCCCTCCTTCATTGTTCCCTCTTGTAGTTTCTGTGGTAGAGGTACTACTTGACTTTTCTCTTCACTTTCTGAGATTTCATTCTCCTTCTCTATATGGACTTCTTCATCTTTTTTCAACTCAGAGACTGCACCACTGTCTCCAGCGGTTTTGCCTAGTGGAAGTTCTGCGTCTGCCTGCTCCTGAATTACCGCTTCTTTCTCATCAATCACATTGTCAGTGTGAGAAAGGCGGACCACACTACGATACACTTGCTAGGAAGTTGTCACAGTATAGCCAAAGAGGGAAGAAAGTGTACTTAGGAGCAGCACCGCAGTGCCCATTTCCAGACCAGTTTGTAAATGGTGCGTTATCCACTGGCTTATTTGACTATGTTTGGGTTCAATTCTACAACAATCCACAGTGTGAATTCACTACTAGCAATCCTAATGCCTTCAGAAACTCTTGGAATAAGTGGACTTCATCTATACAAGCCGGTCAATTCTTTGTTGGGCTTCCAGCTTCTAAAGCAGCTGCTGGGGATGGTTATGTGTCTACAGGTGATCTGATCAACCAAGTGTTGCCTTTTGTTAAGAAGTCTGCTAACTATGGAGGTATCATGCTCTATGATAGGTTTGAAGATATTAAGACTGGTTACAGTTCTAAAGTTATAGGCAGTGTTTAATCCAAGTCATGGTGACTATATATGATGAAATGGTGTTACAATAAGTAAAATGAAAGTCTCAAGTTGGCTTAGTAATATTCTAATGGTTTAAACCGTTTGAATAAGTTGTATGATCCCAATTACTGTCAGTACTTAAGTATAGACGATCTTTAGAATGAGAGAATAATGTTTTGTATGCAGTAATTTTTATACTGAAATGTGACATTACTGCTCTAATGAAAGTCTAAACCCAATTAGTTTTGCTGCCTAACATATATGTTGCATGTGATTCTTCTGTTATAGAATCATAAACAGTAAAAGTGTTTGGTTAAAGCTGTTATAGAATCTCCTCAAACTTTTAGACCATAAGGAATAGGGATATTTTATCAGTGTTCTAACTTCTAAAACTGGAACATTCACACCTGATGAAGACCAACATACGCCCAGCTGCGTCAGTTACAGGGAAAACTGATGATTCATTTGGACGAGTACTCGCGCATCTGAGGATGAAGCTGCAGGCTGAAAGCTCCTCCTCTCGCTCGAGTACTTGACCTTCACGTGCACCATCGCACCCTTCAACTCATACAAATCTAGAAGTTCTCTGGCCTTGTTGAAGAAGCCAGGTAAAAGTCCAAATTAAACCTTCACTACAAAAACTAGCAATACATGTCCAGATCCGTACACACCATCTCCCTTGGATTATATATTGGTACATAATGATTCAAAACGTAAACAAGTAGTTACTAATGGATTATGACACGATGAGAAGTAGTGATTATCCCCAAGGCAATGCTATTTTCTGACTGGCCTAGAACGTACAAGTTCTATTGGGAGCAAAATTCATGTAGCCTCATTGGCCTCAAAACCTCAAAACGAACATAAAGATCATAGGGTTGTGTTCTTTCCTTCCAAAACATAGGGCTTATTCTTCTTCTGGGCATAGTAAAGAATTGCAGCATATTTATCCTAGTTCCTTTTTATTTCTAATCAAACCAACTGCATAACTGAACTTAGCACTGTATGTTTGCTGGGCTTCAAGCTTTCATTGTGTGGAGAAATCATAGCTCTTTTCAGTGTCAATATAACAATGATGAGATTGTCTTTTTCGTAGGACATAACACCCTGAATTGCTCACATGCACTTTCTTGAATTTGAAGGCTATACAGAACAAGGTTTACTCATGATTCAGTCCATATATAGTACACAATCTTACTACCTTTTTGGTTCCACATTTAGCTTTGCTTTTGGAATCCTTTTTATAGAACGATATTGTCGAATCGAAAACATTTATGTCTGTCAATGGATCTTTCAATTCAAGAAAATATTCACTTTGCCTGGTGATGTTCCATCCGAAGAAGATGCCTGAACTTTTTTCCTTCAACCAAATTGTAATCCATATTTGGTGGTTTTCACAATTTTACAAGTTTAAATTTACCGCAGTTATATATATACTTATCTTCTCCTTCTAATGCTTCATGATATGATTTGGTTTTGAGAATCGATCATATAAGAGGTTTGTTAAGAGTTTTCTCATTGAGCAAGTGTATGAAACTTAAATCTAGGGCTGAACACTTAGTACCGAAATCCCGATCCTGTACCGGTCCCGTACCGAAAATTAACGGGACGGGATGAGATAAGTTTTTAAAATAACAATCATGTCCCGTCTCGTTATGGTAATATTGAAACAGGACGGAACGAGATCAGAACTATCCCAAAAAATCCCGATCCGTCCCATAATATTAAATACTTGATTTTAGTCATTTTATATTCGAAACCATCTCCCACCGCTACAACACACACACTGTTTTCCTCTCTCCCACGCAGATCCACCCAAAAATAAAATAAAAACAAACGAGAAACCCCCAAACCAAAAAAGAAACGTTTCATCGTTAAAGAAATGAGCGACCACAACCACCACCACCACCCACGTCTCCACCACCTCAAATCGTCGCCTCAGCTCCTCCGACAAACCTCCTCCTCCTTCGGCTCCAACCTCCTCACCTTCCTCTTCCTCTCCCTCCTCATCTTCCCCTTCCGCACAGTCGTCGAAAATGGCACAAGAATGCCTCTCATATTAGCATTAATAGCATCCTTCTGAATTCTCTCCATGTAATCAGCCAATGGCCTTCTCTTTGGCTCCACCTAAACAACAGTTCATTGAAGGTAAGCCTAATTCCCAACTAAAGAATCAAAATTCAACCGCAAAGTTAACCATTATTCAATCAAACCAATAGCATCTACCTAGAATCAAACTTAAACCCATAAAGTTACAAACTTTATAGCCAATTCTAATTATCAAATCAAACCCACTACCCATAGAAAACCATGCTCACTGTCCAGATTGAATCGAACAGTATCATATCAATCCAATTCGAAACCATGTACTAAACGAGAAAAAGCAGCAATCTTTATACCTCCATTCTGCGAAGATAGGCATAGATATCAGAAGCATAAGGCCCATAAAGTTGTGGGTCTTCATTGACCCACTCCGGCACAGCTCTCTTTCTATCACATGTGGGTTTCCGTATTGCAAAATCCAAGTTGGGGTTTTGATCTCAACTACTCACCTCCTCACCGCCTTCATCGACCGCGACCCCTCCCTCAAGTCCCTCCTGTTAGAGAGGAGAGATCCCACATTGGAAAAGTGACAAATAAAGTATAACTTATAAGTGGGTTGATCATTCCTAATTGTACCGAGGCCTTTTGTGATTAAAACCCAACACCTTAAAGGTGGTTAAGTTGGGACAATATCGGTACAAGGATGATCCACGAGCCACGCTTGTCGCTGTTTGACATGGTATCAGAGCAGGTTCCTCTCCAGTTGCATCTCCATAAGCCCTAGTTGGTTCTTTCAGGGATATGGCCCTGGTTTGGTTCTTTCGAGTTTGGAGTTAATTCAGCCTGGTTTGGCTTAAAGGTGGTTAAGTTGGAACAATATAGGTACAAGGATGATCCACGAGCCACGCTTGTCGCTGTTTGACACCTCCTCTCCCGCCTCGACCTTGCCGCCTCCCGATCTTCCCCCACCGACTCCTCCCCCTCCGCCACTGCCCCTTCCTCCACCTCACCCGCATCGGAACCCTCAACGACGACTTCTTCTCTGGCGTTGAATTGGAGTCAAGAGTCGAAGAGATCCCAGACTAATTTTTAAGGTGGGCCGACCAGCCTGCCTAGGCCCAACCTGCATAACTACCACCTAGCCCGCATTGGCCCAGTCTGCCTATGCGACCCACTAAGACTCGGATGAAAGGTCTCCATCCTCTCTCTCTCTCTCTCTCTCTCTCTGGTCTTTACTAGGGTTTATCTAACACAGAAACAAAGGGTTTGAGGATCTTACTCCAGAACCCAAATTGTTCATCTTGGTTTGCTCTGTGATCCAAAAGAGAGATGGGGAAGGCAAAGAAAGGCCCCAAATTCGCAGTCATGAAGAAGGTGGTCACCAAAAAAGCCATCAAAAAGTAAACCCTTTCATTCTTACTTGTGTTTAGTTCTTCCACTTTTGTGCTTAAAGACTAATAATTTCATCTGTTCTTCGCTCTGGGTGTTGGTTTCAGCTACAAAGAGGAGGTCTTGAATCCGAAGAAGAAGGATCTCGGCAAAGAAAAGCTGCCCAGAAATGTGTAAGCTTTTGTTTCTCAAGTTTTGGTGGATTTAGTTTGAATTTGATGGTTTTGTTTTGTTGGGTTTTAAGTTTTGTGTTTGTGTAATACAGGCCAAATGTTTCTTCGGCTTTGTTCTTTGAGTACAACACTGCTTTGGGGCCGCCTTACCGGGTTTTGGTGGATACCAACTTCATCAATTTCTCTATCCAGAACAAGGTGAGTGTCTAATTGTTTTATGCATGAGATACTGCTTGCTAAAATTTCTGTATTGGGTCAAATTTGATTGTTTGTTTCACTTTCTGCAGTTGGATTTGGAGAAGGGAATGATGGACTGCCTATATGCAAAGTGTAAGTCTTTGAGTTATTAGGTTGTAAATGTTTAGTGTTTCGTAGGAATTGGTTTTGAATGTTGAAGAATGTTTCGAAAAAATCGGTAAGCTTATGATAGTTGCCAAAACTTTTGATGGAGAATGAAGGGGAATGTTCTATTTCACTTTTGTTTATTTTCACCAACTGTTTATCTGTCTTTTGAATTTACAGGCACTCCTTGTATCACAGATTGTGTCATGGCAGAGCTTGAGAAGTTGGGTCAGAAATATCGTGTGGCTCTGAGGTAATTTCCTATGTTTTCTACAAGTTGTTTTCATGACATAAACAGTTCAAAAGTGTGTATGCATGAGCTGCACTGCTATCCCTCTTCATAGTCCTAATCCATCAATTTCTTACACCTTTTCATTTTTTTTATTGATTTGTGCTAAGTTTCTGTAATAGCTGATGTATCTGTATACTACATGTTCAGAGGACACTTCTTACGACCAAAATAGAAAAGGATATACCTATTGAGCATTGATATTTTATATTATTTCATTAACGAGGTTTTCTTTACTAACATAGTTTTCTATTTTGTCAGGATTGCCAAAGATCCCCGTTTTGAGAGACTACTGTGTACTCACAAAGGAACTTATGCTGATGACTGTCTAGTTGAGAGAGTCACCCAGGTATTATTTAAACACTGTAACTGCTGTCCTTTTTTCTTGTTTGCCTTTTGGAGTCTTTAGACTTCCCTTGCTTATCTGCAAGAGAGTTGGAAGGGTGAGGGCTGTGGCTTTATCTATTATATATAAAGTTGTTAATGTGTAGTATGATTCATATTAATAATATGTTGTGTGATCCTTAAAGTTTCTGGTTGAAGTGTGCTTCATTTTGTCCATTTCAACTTTGGCCTAACCTTCTGATTTTAGAGCCAAGATTCTTCTCATTTAGACGTATTCCTTTTCTCTTTTTGCAAAAGAGACGTAGTCTGCTCCATTTTAATATTTTTCTTTCGTTTCTTTATTTATCCAAAGAAACTTGAAGTTTTATAAAGCTGCAACACATCCTTACCAACCCTTAGGGACTAGATGATGCTGTTCTATAACTAGACTTTCAGATACCCCTATAAAAAAAGTGAATGCTGGATGTTTGAAGCTTTGTGAATGTTGAAATTTGTATTATAGTTATTCACTGATGTGGCTCGAGTCCCACAGGTCTCTTTCATATTCTTCATGCAGAAATCTTTTTCTGCAAGTTAAACCATTGCATCTAATGTTTAGGGTTGGATGGTGGATATCACAAATAAAAAGTGGATTTTGAGACAACAATTCCTATATCCTAAAACAGTAGTCTCTCTGGGATTTGATTTAGAAGTTTGTCTATTGCATATTGTATGTGCTTTTCTAGTTGCCTATTCATAAATTCTCTTTTGCTTTAGAGTGGTTTTAGTGACCAGATTCTGGTCTTAGGCTTTAGAATGATTGTCATGTTCTGATTACTAAGTACTAACATTGACCTTCTTGTTGGGAACAGCATAAATGCTACATTGTCGCTACATGTGATAGAGATTTAAAGCGAAGGATCCGAAAGGTGATATAGTGTTTTGCAGTTTGGAACTATGTTATGCGACACTAGGCCTCTGTGTGTGACTTGGCTTCTTTATATGCAGGTCCCTGGTGTGCCGATCATGTATATCACTCAACACAAGTACTCAATTGAACGGTTGCCTGAAGCAACAATTGGTGGAGGTAAGCCAGACACCAGTGTTACAGAAGTATTGTTAATTAGATAAAATGCTTTACCTCTAAGGCTTTTGACCAGATTGAGTTACTTATAAAGTTATGGGGTGATGACATTGATGTTATTGCTGAAGTGTTGTAAAATGAACTAACATATGGTGCTGATTTTTTTAATGAAACAGAGATTTAGCAAAACTTGCTAGATTTTTTTTATGGGATGATGTACCTATCTTTTAAATTGATAGTTGGCATACTTACATTCTGGTGTTCTGCAGCTCCAAGGTATTGATGATGAGATATGATCCTCCTGAAGCCTGGTTCTACCTGTGATTCGCACCATATGTTCAGACAACCACAATACATCTATTTCATGGTAAACAATTTTTAGCAACTTGATGGAACTTTTTTTAGCAGACTTGTCAGTTCAATGTTTTACTAGAATTATGAATTTCCTTAGCTGACACTAGCTTGAGATTGATAGTATTTCCAGGAGCTATATTTGTATTGGTACAGCTCATCAGTATCAAGTCGCCTCTTGCAAGAGTATATTTATTCAATCTCTTCCCCCTTATAACAATCTTCATTTGAGTTTAAAGATTTTGTTCGGTAAGTGATATTTATCTTTAAATGACAAAATCAAAACAAAGAGAATAAAAATGACTCGTTACTTGGAAGGCAGGAGAAACTAAAAATATATTCAAGGATATCAAACATCCATGTACATCTCTGCTCAATACAGCACACTGTACAAAACCACACACGGTACATTTTTTTTTTTTGGAGAATGCAACTGGAAGCACAACACTAGGTAACAAACGTCAGAATATTTACAGATGAATTGTTGCAAAAAAACACTATTGTCTTAGTAGTTCTGTCACACCATCCACCCTTGTGAGCTTGATCTGTATATACAGCAGCACTGGTTGTATGCACATTTACAGCAGTGAAGTGTACCAACACTTCTTGAGATGTTTAAACGCTAAACCCTTCTATTACCAAGTTCCCGGCAGGAAAGAAAACCTGAAAATTTAAAAGAAATCAGCAGTTAAATTCAATGAGGAATATCATGACCACATGTTCCTATTGGATGTATAAGCTTGACAAAAAAAAAAAAAAAAACAGACAACCTTTATGAAACAGCATACTGTAAATGCACAAAATATGCCTGGTGCAATTTCACATCAGCGTTCCAAGAGGGTTAATTTTATGGGATAATAGCTAATGCTCTGCACATGGGGCAGAGGTTGCACTTTCGAAGCCATTCCTTGATGCAATTTGCATGATACTCGTGAGAACAATAATACAAACTTGCAACTGTATCCTCATCCTTGAATTCCACCCACTTTCTCAGTCGCGATGAAATTTCCAAAACCTTGTCCTTAGAGCACGGGATGCAGGCATTTCTTAGGAAGTAATAAGCCCGTGCGGGTTTAGGAATCTATAAACATCTCTTGGCTTGAAAGCAAGGAACCTATCAACGTCTAATGTCCTCCAATGTTGATGAAACCATTGGTATTCGATCTGTTATCTATTGCTGGTCCTGTCTTGGCAAAAGTCATGGAATAAACTTCTTACTTCGAGAGCAAAAAAATGAAAATATACACGAGAGCGTAAAATATATTCATCTTGGAGTGCAAATGTGAGCATTCTGATGTCAGTACGTTGCAGGTGGAGGCCTAATACTCTGAATATTGTTAACAGAAGTATTAACTTCATCATATGTAGCATGTACCAACTTTTCCTGGGAATAATGTACTTGAGAAACAAAAAGGGCCTAGAAAGAACAAGTAAAACTATGATACATTTACAGCCACTCATTGACATTGATGACCAGAACCAGAAGGGTGCAGTTTTTACATACAAAGCCTCACATACAGATTACAGCTATGTGCACCCTCCCTCACAAAAAAAATTAAAAATCAGATGGCAAAAAAGAATGATCAATGAGCTTCTACTCAACAGATCCTAATCAATGAAAGTCAATTTGATTACTAAATACTTGTAACCATCGTCGTGTTTAAACTATCTGCTGCTTCTGGTGGGGGCTTTACATACTTTCCAATTGCTTTCTGGTGAGTCCGTCTCTTTATTCTTTCTATTTTTTCCCTACTTTTTTGCTTCTTCCTCTCTTTCTGCTTATTCCGTAAATGTCTCTCTATTTCATACATACCTTGCCAAAAGACCTCTCCTGTTGATGGCCACAGCCACTGCCTCGTGGGTTGTTCAATGTCTGATTCCTCAGCCAACTCTTCATCCATGCTCTTTAGGGTGGAATCCGAGAACCATTTGACCCACATATGACCCCTGCGGCTCTTGAACTTGTGTTGTTCCAGCATTGCACCAGTCTCAGGGTTCACATATACCATCCGCCTGGCACTGTGGTATGCCCAAACATTTACCAGTAGTTCAAGAAGCCGTGAATAGCAATGTTTGTCCTGCAATTCGCAAAAATAAACGTAATTAAATAAATCAAACCAATAGATAAAGATGCCACTGATAAACTAAGATCCTTCGAGAGCATCTTTATCGTGGGAGCTGCTTTCAGATACATGTATTGTATCTGCCAGAAAACTGATCAAAGAAGAAGCAAATTACTTTTGACAAACTCAAATAACAGTGTCCACTTGAATGATGCTCATTATACATTTCAGCATCCAATGCATCCACAAACATTCTGCACATTGAAAAATTTCACATTAACAACCTTACCGAGAATAACAGTCAATAGTAATGTATAGCATCTCCAAAAAAACATCCACAACTGCAATATCTTTACCTAGAAAACATTACAAACTCTAGGAAGGACCGCGTCGGCAAAGCCCAGCTGTGCATGACAGACCACGTGTCCCCATCTACAGGCATTGGTGGTAAAGAATCCAAATTGTACTTCAAACCATACATCCTTTTAAGGGCTTCAGCGACCGCAAACCTTTAATTTACCATGTGGAGAAATTAGATCAAAGTTCAAGTCTCCAACACACAAGGAGAGAAGACTTATGATTACAAGAATTTAAGTATTATACATCATCTTAAGTATTACAAGAATATAGTTACAAGAAAAATAATCTAAATGTTAAAACACCTTACTTGCAGTTTCCAGCATTTATAGCATCGCAGAATGACCAAAAGTCTTGTCCCAGGGGATTTCGTGTATCATTGTCCATGCTAACCCAAAAGTAGAGTGCATCTCCATGCCTTTTTGTTTGAATAGCATTTAACAATGCATTTTCAGCTATTCCAGACAAAGATGCCTGTTTCAATCCCGTATATTAATATACAGGAATGAGGAACTTATCTATGAAAGACATAAAGATGAAAATAATACATCGCCTTGCTGACACCTTTGTAAATTCTGTTTGTTATTGGGCTTTTAAGATATTACCCACCAATTTTCATTGCAGATAGTGTAAAAACCTTGAATATAATATGCAATGCATTTGTGGTGCATTTTATTTTTTCAGGCAACAATAGTCATACCCATTTGTAGAAAAGAGGGATAATGAGGAAGAAGACATTATATATGTAATTGATTACACATACGATGCATATTTATTGCAGTGTGCAGTAATCATATGTTTAGCATCCTGGTTACAATAGATGATCTCATTATGCAATGCCTCTTATTATAGCTACATGAGGTGCTTAAAAACAGTACACAACCCAAAAAGAATGTGTAGCAATGATTGTAAAAAATACAATGAATAAAACAAAAACCTTTTTTCCTTTGGACTGAAAATCCATATATTATAAATGTTGTTATATAAGCACAATAACTTGGCATTATATTTAGTTAATTACTGAATCCTTTCAATTCTTGTTGTCTGAAAAAGAAAAAGAAAAAACTTCTTATATCATGTATATGATTTATCCATGACACCATCAAACTTGCACTTTTATAGTGGCTCCAATGCCACATATACAAACAGTTATTGGCCATAATCCAACTTTCAAAACAGTCGGGGATGAAACAAATGCAGAATGAGCATTGGTAGACAACGGAGAATTTTTCGATATCATGTGTATGCAACCAAGAAACAAAAATGTTGAGAGAGAGATCCCATACCTTCCTTGCTGTTGTCCTCCATGACTGAAAGCCTATCCATGCATTTTTATGTATACGGTCAATTCTGTTGGCAATAGAAAAGAAGGCTCCATATTCACCAAGCAGATCTCGATAATAAGGGTTATGAAGAAGTGGAAGACGAGAAGGTGCATCAATATCATCAGTCCTAGGCCTTCGACCTTTAGTGGACTACACGAATTTTGTTTAATGAAAACAGTCAGAAAGATCTCAAGGCATTCTCGACAGTATTGATATAGTGAAGAGATGAATAGGATATTTAGAGCATCAGCTAATAAGAAAATCACAACTCAGTCCTTGTGGCATAGATAAACTCAGTCCTTTTAGCATAGATATTCTCACATCATTTTTTTTTTGGTAACACAATTTTTGTAAAGATAATGTGTTCAATATCAGGTATATATTGTTCAACTAAATCTTTAATATGAATACAGGAGGACAAGACAAATTAGACAACTCACCAACCCAATTCCTCGATATAGAGAAGTCCGGTGTAAGAAAGGCCAGGTCCCTTCCCCAAAGTAAGGTTCATATATGCACAATGGTTGGCCTGTCCTTTCAATCTCCCCTTCATCCCTTTCATGCAAATCATTCCTGGTACGATCAGCTTTTTTGGCATTTCGATATACTTCTTCCCATGTTCCATGATATTGATCAGTTCTATCCTTTAACTGCACAAATAATCGAGCTGGGTATATTTATATATAAATAGACAAAACAATTTTGTGAGAGGAAGCCACAAACTGATTTAATCCACAACAAAAACAAACAAACAAAAAACCACAACATTGCTTACCATTTCTCCCTCTTTTCTTCTCTTCATATTAGCCATCTCAGCATTCTTCTCTTCCTCCCATATGCTGTATATAAATGAATAATTGGTCCCAGTTATAGAATTAAGCTTCTGTTGTTCAGTATGATTATACTGCTCCTCAGAAGCATCTAAAAATGTGTAGCTTCTCAAATTTCTATCCAGATATGATGAATTTGATACTGCTTCAAACAAACTCCATAGCCATTTTTCTTTCCATTTGGGAGTGATTTCTGCAGCCTTAGGTTGTGAAACTTCTGATGGAAGCTTCAGAACATTTTCGAGAAGTGAAGCGTATCCTTCAACAGTTTCCGCCACCATCAGGCTTTTTGCAGTACGTTTCCCCAACGAGGCAATATTTCGAGATAGAGGTGATAGCTTTCCTTTTGGAATCACTTGTAATATGATTTGTGAAAGAGCCCTGATATTTTCCCTCGGGAAAAGATAGCCATTCACCCTATCATTAACCTAATCAACATTGTTCATGCAGTTAGAAATCTACTAACAAAACAAAAACAACAAAAAAAATCACACAGCCAATCATCCTTGCATGGAAAATTTTGGTGAATCCAAGCCAATTAGAAGCCATATTCAATTCAATAGATTTTGGAGAACCTTAAATATAGTTCAAAGTGAGTTAAGTTCTAAATATTCCAGTTAACTTTTCTAAATAACATCCCATCTATCACGAACTTCAATGCAGGGTTTGAAAGTCAATTCATGGCAAATATTCCTTCAAATGAGAAATGAGATTATATCAATAATAGTTTGCAAATAATCTCAGACTGTAAGACCTGCATGAGCACTAAAAACATGTTGCAAAAGCAAAACCATGAGGATGGAATGTGTAAAGCGCTACTGTACAAGCTAGAGTAAACTATAATTTTTAGTGAAGTCACAAGAACCAAGTAAAGAAAAGAAGTTATTCACAAAGTTGACATTAATATATCTATAAATCAACAAGTGGTGAGACATTTTAGTAATTAGGGACAAGAGTATGAAGCACACATATTTGCTGATCATGGAGAGATCTGGGGCAACCACTGTTTTCCCCAGGCACATGGCTTTGATTAAAACGTCTGGAAATGATTGCTCTTCAAGGAAGGATCCATATATCACGAGATGGGATGTGCTTAGAACATTGTCTGCATCCACATCGATCGCTGCATGCTTCACAATGCCACTCGGGTACTTCAAGTTGTAAGCAATAGCCTAAGATCAGATCAACCAATAAGAAGCCTATATTAATTTATCACCTCAGACGGACAAAAAATTTAAATTGAGCCATAGCTTGCATATACCCACCTCAACCACTGAACTATAGTTACTTGTTGAGTCTCCGCACAAAACAATGATTTTGAGACGAGAGGAATTATCATCCAACAAAAAGACCTCAAGAAGTGGCAATAAAGCTCGTAGAACAATGGAATGCTCCAGCCACAAGCCCCTGTACAGAAATTTGCTTCCCACAATTGTAATTACAACATTCTCAGGCTCATTACCAGCGGAGCCCTGCAGATTGTCTATGTCTAAAGCCACGATAGAATCTGAATCTGCTTTGCAAGCTTCAGCAGGAGAACCAGGAATAACAAAAAAGTTCCCGGCATCAAATGTGGAGTAAATCATCTGCACAAGTACAGATACCAATCAAACTTCTAGTATCAGTACTAGATGCCTGGCTAAATATTCACTCCCATTGTCTACACTGTTTTAGCTACACCTTTATGTAGACATACAATGGTCAGCAGTCACCAATCAGTGCTTGTACAAGTCTATTGCATTTACTAAATGGTAACACATTCGACCTATAATGCTACAAAATATTCATTTTTCATGCTCCAAAGATCCAAAAACCAAGATACCACCTGAGCCAAAGCCTTAATTATGGTGAACAATACATGGAGTCTAACTTCAATTCTAGTAACTAAGTCCTAACTCTCCCTCTCTTCCCTACATTATGTAAGGTAAATCACCCTTTTCATTCCAGATATTGTGGTGGAATGATAAAACTGAATCTAACATGTACTAAAAATTCATTTTTCCTGATAAAAATTACCGGAAGGAAATAATTTGGGAAGACAACAACAGTAGATCGGTTGAAGACTCTTTTCCAATCATTTAAAAGTTCAATCTGGCTACTTGAAGAGTATTTTCTTGATCGAGTGGCAAGTGCTTCTTCATGGATTGTCCATATGACAGGTAAAGACTTGAAAGGTTCCTGAACAAAACTGCCACAAGTAAAATCATTGACTTTGGTTGATACAGTTGTTTGATGGGAAAAATTAGATTACAAAAGTATCAATTAATGAAACAACTAGATATATAAAGCAAAATGCAGTGTCAGTAAGAAAATGAATTGGTGCAATACTTGTTAAAGAAATTAGAAAAAGAAAGAAGTTTTCACTGTGAACAAAAACAGAACCAGATATTTACACCCAAGTCTTGATGATCAAAGATGTTAAAAAGAAAATTGAAAGTCTAAAACAATGGCAAAAGAAGAAATATAAAGCTTAATTATTCAAAATAATACTGTCACCCCTAAATCACTCCATGGTTAAAAACTAGGAAGGAGTTTATCATCCCTTCGACCCACATTTGCAATATCTGCATAAAATTGTGCTCTAGAAAAGGCCAAATATAGTTCTTTTGAAACTGTTATAGATCATAGTTCTGGACTTATTTCTGCAGTTTCCAAGATATTTCCATATCTTCGTATACCTTGTTCTTGTACTAAGAGTGTCTTCACAGAGAAAATAATAGAACTAAGTAGTCAATCAGAATTTTTGATAGAGATAACTTACCAAGAAAAGATGCCTTTGGCTTCAAGAGAGCTCACAAGTATGCCATTGTAACTGCAAGATACATACCTATCAATCAGATTCAACCGGAATTCACTAGATCCAATTACCTATCAAGCATGGGCTTTGGTCAAATCGAATAAAGGCTAATTAAAAATATCAATTATTGATAAGATAGAAGGGCTTATGAAGCTCAACCACTGAAGACAATGTAATTTGCACTCTAAATGAAGAGAACAAAGTTATGTGCTGTAGCATGAGCATTTTCATTGTTCTTTTATTAGATGATATAAGAAGTTCAGGACGTGTGAGAAAGTTAGTATGAGAATTCGTACTTTAGCCAATCTACAACAATCTTTGGCTGATCACATGTTTGGATAATGGTGACCGGAACTCCTAAACTTTTCCAAGCGCCACGTGCAGGACCATCTTCAAGTGAATATACCTGCAACATTATAAACCATGAGTTAAATAAATAAACTCATATGCATCTCCTCAGTGTACAGTAACAAGTTCTGCCATGTATATATATGTTTAACACACACTTCAACCTACAGCGTAAAGACTACTCGCCATCACTGAGACATGCATAAAAAGTAGCAAGCAGAGGAATACTAGTGGTACACACTGGTACATTTGAACTTTCAAGTGAAAGCAAGGCCATCAAGTTAAATTCTGGTCATGTTCCAGCCCCTAGTCTGGTGACGGGTACCATGTTTTCCCCAAATTTCATCAGTTCCAGGAGGCCCAGCCCCAAAGGAAAATTCCATTTCAAATGGGGTCGAACCATCATTCCAGGAATTGCAGTCTGATACATTTCCATTATGTTACCATGATGTCAAATTTTACAAAATGCATAAAGTCAAATTACCCATAATTCATATCCAATCTCCTGTAAAGCAGCTGCCACAGTCACCATCTGTACTTGGTGCGAATCAACCAACAGATCTGCGAAAACCTTCAATTGAAAAATCCAAAAGCAAAAGGACTAATCAGTTCAAAATCACTGCAAGCTCAAACTCATGTAGAATGCAGTAAGTCAACAAAGCAGGCTATCCAATTACAACTTCAACTACCCAAAACACTAATCCAAACCAAAATGCACTATCTTACATCCAATTGCATACTTACCAATGCAAGCTGGGGTTTTCTGAGCCCAAAATGCTGCAGAGTCCTATTGAAACCAGAAGACAAACTTGCCTCTCTACCTTCTTTCCTAAACTTCTCCAAAAGCTTTGACGGCTCAAATCTTATATCTTCCCCAAAATCCAATAACCCCAACTCTTTCACAAACCTCAAATCTCCATAATCCAGCTCCACATTCTTCTTCTGCAACAAACTCCCAGACTTCTCCACCACAGAACCAGGCAAGAACATTTGGAAAAGAACCACAAAGAAGAGGAACACAGCCACAGTGCAAATCCATAAGAGATAGTCAAGCTTCTTCACAATCAAGAACCTTGAAAACCTCGATCTGGGTCTCTGTAAAAACAAGTGCCTGTCACTACTTCGGCCACCATTAGAAGACGAGCGAAGAAGAGGGTCTCTCTTCAATGGAACCCCACTTTCCAAAGAACCCATCTTTAACTAGCTTCCCATAAATTTTCAAACACCCACATCAAAATCTTGAAAACCCAGATCAAGAATCAAGAAACAGAGCTGCCGACATAGTGATAAGAAAGCTTGGGCCTTTGTCAGGATAGAGAGTTGGGTTTGATTTTTTCAAGGGAAGCTTGTGAAGTCAGTAAAAGAGAGGTCAGCGATGGTTATATGATGAGGCTGTAGCAAGCAGTGATGTAGGTGATGAAATGGTTGTCTGATATTGACGTGGATTTTGAGTTTTCTTTAGAATTAGCGACGATAAATAGATTTGGATCTTTAAAGAATATTGGACACGACAAAGATGGATTGCTTGGAGCTGCAATAGCTATAAACTCGGTGGTTAATCCGATTTGGGCAATTTGTCTGTCTTTAAATCTTTTTTTATTTTCTGTAAATTACAAAACACTTAACATCAAAATGTTGAAAGTTGAAAATTGAAAATAAAGGAAAAAGAGGTGGCTTTAGAAATAAGGAGAAAGAAAGGTTGGACTATTATCAGAGAGATGGAGTTGGTTAATTTGCTCCAATTGGAAGAACTGCAATTGGTATTTGCTTTGATCACAAAGATGAAGCTGTACAGATTGTTGAAATGGCATTGGTTGAGGACGTCATTTGTTCTCTAGTGTTTGTATGGATAAATTTAATGATATAGAATACAAACTTGATATTTTTCATTGATTACAGAATATTCTAATGTCATGCTTAATGAAATATTTCACTTTTATTTTCTTATATACTTAAAATTAATAGAATATTAAACTAGTAGACCAAAAATATTTAAATAAAATTTTTATTGGAGTTTAAAGTAAGGTTAATAGCCTAGTATTGTTTGGTCTAGTGACATAAGTCTCTTCTTGTAAGTGAGAAGTCGTAAATTCGACTTACAACAGACACACAAAGACTCATAGAGTTCATACCACTAAGATCAATCATTACTTTGAGGTAGATTGTAATCTTTTGATATTGATACAAAAAACTTATCTGAAAATAAATTTTTTGTGATAGATTATATTCTCGATCATTACACTATGAGTATGGATTGTAATCTTTCAAAGAAGTTTTTTGTATCAATATTAAAAGATTACAATCCACCTCATAAAGTAATGATGGAGATTACAATCTATCTAATAGAGTAATGATCAGCCTTAGTGATAGGAATTGTACAAGTCATTGTGTGTCATTAAGCAATTTTGAGATAATGTGAAAAGAAATATGAAAGTTGTTAGTCAAAAATAAATTTCAAATGTGTAGCTAGCATGTTATGCTTTAAACCCGCTCTTCTATGCATTTTATTTTATAATCACTGATATTCTAATTTAAGTGATTACATAGAAAACCATACTTTTCCATTACATGATGTCATCCTCGATATTTTAGATCATCAATGATGTAATCTAACGAATAAATGTGTAGACAGAGCTTAATTATAAGTTTATAACCATTATGGGCATCAAATTTTCATCCCTAACCATTGGAATGGGTTGTTTGCCTGTTTCACAATGTGTAGATGTCAAAGAGCCTTTCAGTATAGTGTTAACATATAGAACATAATCAGACCAATAAAATAACATATAGAACATAAGTGTATAGAGAGCAAAGATTGTTTAACTAAATTACTGACAGCTGCAATTTTAGACAAACATAAAAATAAATAAAAGGGAGAGAAAACCATTGCAGATTAAATTACTTGACAAGTTGAGCAAATTGGAGGAGAGACCATGATGCATGAAGCTGTCAAGATAATGAGAATAGGGACTTCTTCTTGTGGATCTGAATTGAATTTGATAATGAACGTCCCTACAATAATACACAAATAATGTGTTTGGCTTTGGATTATTCACAATTATATGCATGTTGCTTCAACTAATCTCAGTTTTCTAATGCCTTCTATATTCTACTATTGTTCCCAATACTAGACACGAGTCCATTCTTCAAGTTTTTCGTAGAAGTGCTTTCTGATAACCACGTTTATAGTCCAGACTCCAGAGCTTAAGAAAGTTATTACTTTCCCAGTAATTGACTAATCTTGACTCACTGCATGTCTGCATGCTTTTCTCTTTTTATTAAAAAAGGATGCCTCTCTTTTTGCTCATTTATTCGTTCCTTGTATACTTTATTTGCCCAGAATGATGTATATGCAGCACATAGCAAAGATCAAAGAAATTCACCACCGAAAAGAAGATCAAATTAAAGGAATTTATCCAAAAATAAAAGAAGAAACAAATATCAAAAGATCAGAATTTTAATTTCATAGAGTTGACATATGGTTCAAACTTTAAAAGAATAGTTTAATATTTATGTATTCTAACAAACATCAGTACATATAACAAATAGTGCACAAAACGACTTATTACTTCATTTGCTTTAACATAACGGCCAGTGACATACCAGACATGCATATAACGTACACTACAGGAAATATCGTCATAGCCGACGGAAATAACTAGTCGATCGCCTAAGATCTAATATTCGTCGTCTAGGACCTTGGGCGACGAATTATTCGTCGTCTAAGTTATGTCGCCTAAGTGGCGTGAGGTAGACACTTAGGTGACGGAAATGTAGTAAGTCGTCGACTAAGAACGATCCTGCCCAACGGATGTTTTGCTACCTTATCGACAAACTGATTTGTCGATAGGAATCCTTTTCGACGGAATAATTTTGGCGGACTGCTTCTTAGACGACGATCACAGAATTTTTCTTAGCCAATAGAAAATCAGTCGGTAATTATATTTACCGACGAATCTTACTCCGTTCTTAGGCGACGGAATATTCGTCGGTAAAGCTTTAAACCTACGAATTCGTATCAATTCTTAATCGACGGATATGTTTGTATTCGTCGGTTAGGTGTTTTATCTTAGGCGACAGAATATTATGTTTTCGTCGCCTAAGTCATTTTTTTTACTGTAAAGAAAAAAATTAATTTTGTGTAAATTACCTTATTCACTGTTTCAAAAAATTACATATCAGTAACAAAAATCAAACACATACAGATACATATATACCGGAAGCATTGGATTTGGAAAACATATTCATACATTGATCATGATAACTAGATTGACAAACATTGTTCATATATACAAAATAATTAATGAACTATGTAGAAAATTGTTCATACGCTCTAGCTAAACTAGTACAAAATCAATAATGTCAATTGGCATTCTCGTCCAATCCTAGGTCGTCGCCTCTATCATCATTGTTATGTGGGGAAACATGTGGAGGAGGAAAAACAACTAGAGGAGGAGGAGGAAACTGTGGCGGAGGAGGAGGAGGAAATTGTGGAGGAGGAGGAGGAGGTGGCATACTTAGGCGCTCATATATGGCTGCAAATTGGGACTGCACAACGCTATACATAGACTCTACACGCAGGACATGTTGTTCGACCTCTTGGAATTGTTGTTGGGCACGCTCCTCTGATTCCTTTAGTCTCCGCTCATAACTCTCCTGCAGCTCAAGGAGTTGCTACTCATCAGCTCTAGAAAGACGACGACGTGAAGTGGAACCATTTGAAGAATGGCTCAAGTCTCGCTCGCCTGCTCGTCTCATCCCTTTGATCTCCTTTCCTTTCCAAGTTTTGAGCATCGTACCCAACACCTCAATTTGTTGGGACTGAACACTCTCCACAATCTCCTCCTCCGTCGCGTCAGGGTGTTATTCCTTAAATGCATCATTTCTCCTATTGACCTCATCAATCATGTCATTTTGTATTTAAAATACATCAATTAATAAACTTAACATTATGCAGAAAGAACAATCAACAACCAAATATAACTATTTACATATAGCTCATTTTATGTGTACCTAATAAACTTGACATTTTGCATAATAAACTTCATAAGTGCATGCATCAATTCAAACGAAAATTCAAATCAACACAGTATGCAAAAAGGAAAAATATTACCTTTTTTCCAGACAAGGCTTCGACTTCGGACTTGGGAGTGGAAATTAGGCTTGCTTCTCAGCGAGGTCGGAGATAGACGGTGGGAGCAGCCATAAATTAAAGCGGCGGGGATGCAGTGAAGATGAATGGAGGAGACCAATAGTGGTGTCGATGTGGTTGCGGTCGGGTCGATGCGGTTGCCAATCGGTGGATGGCGAGGGTCTCCGGCGGTCGCGCAGCGTTGGTCGAACCACAGTCAGGTTTCAAGGTTCGGGCGCAACGAGTGTTAGAACGGGTTTTAGGATTAGTTGTGTTGTATCAGATTTGAGTGATACTGGTATCCATCTTATCTTAGCCGACGGAAACAGTGCATTTTCGTCGCCTTAGACTACCTACGGCGACGACTACTTTAATTTTTGTCATGTAATTCTTACCAGATGGAAATATTCTATTGGCTCAGACAAAAATCCGTCCCCTAACAAAATTAAATTTCGGCAAAAAAAAAGACGCAAAATATACCCGCCCAATATTTCGGGGTCCTACGCGATGGAAAAATCATGTATCTGTCACCTTGGCAGCACTAACCCAACGAATTAAATTTCCGTTGCTTTAGTACTCCAAGCAAATGGAAACATCATTTGCCGTCGCCTAAGTACAAAATAAATTTTATTTACCGCCTAATATTTCGGGAATGTTAAGCGACGAAAAGTTAATGTTTTGTCTCCTAAGCACGACTACGGCGACGAACTCTTCATTTTCCGTCGACTAAGTATTTTTCAAAAGAATTTGGGGCGAGGCACTGTGAGTGAGACGAGGCGAGTGATGCGAGGCGAGGAGGAGCCGGGCGAGGTGAGTGAGGCGATCCTACGCGACGGAAAGTGGATTCTTCATCGCCTAATTTTGTCTAAGGCGACAAAATATTCATTTTCCGTCGTTTATGGACCTCTAAGGTGACAAACTCGTCACGTTCCGTCAAATAAGTATTTTTCAAAAAAAATTAGGGGGAGGCGAGTGAGGCAATCCTACGCGACGAAAAGTGGATGCTCCGTCGCCTATGTTTGTCTAAGGCGACGAAATATTCATTTTCCGTCGCTTAAGAATGTCTAAGGTGACGAAATTTCCATGTTCCGTCGACTAAGTATTTTTTTAAATTTTAGACATTTTATTATATATGTACATCTGACTCATTTCATGTAACTTATCAAACTAAACCCAAGTGTACTTACTCCACGTAAATATTCGTACATAAAAAAACATATATATGCATTTTAAAAATTACACATGAACATAGAAATTAAAAATGGAAATTTGCTTGAATAATTAATGGAATACAAGTTAATTTAAAAATACATATCCGAAGTTATGCCAAATTAATTAATACAAGTAGATTAGACCGATCGAAATCCATAATAATATTGAACAAGTACATTAATCGTACTCATGATAATCTGAGTCGTCTGAATCATCCTTCTCCTCAGTCTGGTCAAAATACTGATCCTCCTCTATGTCCTCGTCATCTATGAACCTGTCGTCATCATGATTAGGGTTGCGTTGTCGCGAGTTCATTTCATATGGTGTAACTGGAATGTATACTATGATAGCCGGAACGTGTTGGTTGTTGACACGAATATCCTCAGTATCGGGGATTACACGCGGAGATTCCTCTTAATGTGGTTCATTCGGTTGATCAGTTGTTGGTTCACTAGGCCCACTCTCATCATCCCCTCCCAGTGTAGCTGCACTCTAAATATTCATATGTGACATCACCTGCACCACTTTCCAACCCTCACCCATAGCCGGATCATCAAGATAAAATACTTGTTGTGCCATGGTGGCAAGAATAAATGGTTCATTCTCATACTATACACTGTTTGAGTCCACTGATAACAAGCCACGATCCAGAATTGTACTCCTTCATCTGGTTGAGTCAATATTGAACCATTTGTACTTGAACAACACGACTGGCATACCATTGCCGTAGATTAGTTCGATGACACTGACAAGAACCCCGTAATAGTTGAAACCCAGACTCTCAACCATTACTCCATTGTTTTGGGTGACATGGCATTCATCTCGTTCTGACGTCACAAACTTAACACCGTTCACAAAACATCCAGCACGAACTCTGTGGCTTTGGGGTCCTCCAGCCAACAAGTGCAACTCCGGGTCGTAAGAATCAGGAAAATGTTGTAGAATGTGCATCATCTGTAACAATTTTAAGAGCAACGTTGTTACATTATGTAACATTAAAAAACAACATATATTAAATTTATGTAACATCATATATAGAGATCGATAGAAAGGTACCCAAATAGGGAAGTAATCAGGAAAATATCTCTTGTGTATGACTTCGTTACCAACCTGCCTTTCCAAATGGGACTTAAAGTACCGCTCGGCTTTGTCACAATGATGAAGGACAGACCAATGAGCCTCTTTGATCTCAGCATTACTTAATCTTTCAGAATTACTTAATTTGTCATATGGTTGAACATCGTTGGAAACAACTAATAGATTGAATTGCTAGCTACTACCCGCTCCAGATGATTCTCCCACTCTTTCTTCATCAGTGAGATATGCGCTGCAGTAAATTACGCACTCAGCCTGAATGTATGCCGCTGTCATCGACCCTTCAGGGAAACTTTTGTTTTTGTTCTTCTTCTTGAAATCCCCTAATTGCCCGCAAAATAGATATTTATTCCCTTACAATAAATATTTTTTAAAAAAATTATCTTAATTTGAAAGGGTGATTAATTAGAAAAAATATGAGTGCATACCTCTCATTTGGATAGAACCAGGTATATTGTACCAGACCAGTAAGCAACACTTGTTCGGGATGGTGGATCATGAGGTGAATCATAATGTCAAAGAAAGTTGGGGGAAAGATCATCTCCTGTTTGCACATGATGTACACAATGTCTTCTTTCAATGACCGATTATCAGACTTGTTAAGCTCTTTAGCGCATATCATCTGAAAGAACTTTGACAAAGCCACTAATGTGTCAATTACATCACTCTGCAAATACGGTTTAATGACCACGAGAAGAAGACGTTGCAGTAAAACATGACAGTCATGAGTCTTCAACCCAGTAATCTTATTTTCTTTCGTCTTAACATATCGAGTGATATTCCCTGCATACCCATGAGGATACTTAACGTTATGAAGCCACTGAAACAATTCCGTCTTTTTCTAAGGATGGACTGTGTAGCCTGCTTGAGGCATTATGACTTTTTTTGTTCTTTTGTTCTCTACTAGTCATAGCTTAGAGCGTATACTCATTTTCTTAAGATCAACACGGGCTTTGGGGGTGTCCTTGTTCTTATCTTTGAGATTCAGAATTGTTCCAAGAACGCTGTCACAAACATTCTTCTCTATGTGCATGACATCCAAGTTGTGTCTGATTTTCAAAGTCAACAAATAAAGCAATTCAAAGAATACACTTTTGTGTGTACTTAAACTCATCAGGCGTGGGAGGATTCAAATCAGTTACATCTTTACTGGTGCTCAAATATCCAAACCGGTGCTGGTTAAGCCTCTCCAAAATCTACTCACCAGACCTCCCTGGGGGTTTCAGATTATGCTCCTCAATCCCATCAAATGCCTCAGCATCCCACCGTCACTCGTGATCCTCGTTAAGCCACCTACGAGATCACAAGAAACACATTTTGTCGGCCTGGCAACTAGAATTGATGTCATCTAAGCATACTGGGCAAGCCTTGTACCCCTTAGTTTGTTGGTCAGACAACATCCCGTAAGCTAGATAATCACTGATGGTCCAAATAACAGCTGATTTCATCATTAATGAAGTTTGACCATGCCTGTCAAAAGTATGGAGTCCATTTTCCTATAACTCCTACAACTCTTCAATTAATAGTCTCATATATACATTTAAACACTTTCCTGGAGAATACGGCTCTGGAACCAGGGCCGGTCCTGAGGAATTTAAGACATGGTGCGAAGAAAAAGTTATACCCCTTGTATCAAAATTTTTATTTAAAAATACCGCTTTTTTTTTTTTACTTTCAAACCCATTAATTATCTAAATATTCTACCAAATCCTTAATCAAGTACAAGGTTTGCTTGTTATATATATGTGTATAGCATACATTACACCGTGAACCGTCCGATCATTTAACAATTTAAAATTCAAGACAATCGGACGATTTATGGCTTGATGTATGTTATACACATATATGTACAGTAAAAAAGTACGTACGACCCAACATTTTAATGATAAAAACCAAATATAATCCTAACCAAATCTGCATTAACAGCTTAATCTAGACTTTGCAATACAATCATGACCGCAATTTTGAGAACCAAAAATCAGTACCCAACTCACCATGTGATCTACTAATCGATTAACACATTTTCTCAAATTTATCTATGCACCCAAGAGATGAGCACAACAGCAAATCCGATCTTTCCCTTGTGTCGCATTCATCATCTTTCGAGTGCCATTTCTGCCAGGCATAGATAGTTGCTCTCTACCATGTAGACCCATCGACGGTTGGAGTCGTCGGAAAACGCAGAAGACCGCTGGGATTCCTTGACGTCGATCTCCTCCTAGGTCTAATGCATGTGTGAAACTGCGAATTGAGGGTATATGGAGGTTACTGACGAAGAGAGGATTCGACAAAGACCGGTCAAGTTGCCTAGGGACGCCAGACGACCGAGATTGGCGGAGGAGGGCTTTGGAGCTAAGAGAGAGCTCGGTCGGCGATCAGGGAAGGGGTCTAATCAACACCTTTAGTTATATATCCAAAATTGAGATAGGAAATTGCAGGCCTCAATTAACTGATGACGATGGTGATTAGAGTAGTGTGAAATCCTCTCATGCCCTTTTTGGTTTCGGCCTAGTGCGGCCGCACTGGCTGCACTGCACAAGGGCCGGCCCTGTCTGGAACCATAAGCGTAAGAAAATTGTACTCATTTCTCATACACATGTTGGAAGGTAGATTGTACGGAAATACTATCATAGGCTAAATGCTGTAAGACGGATTCATGTTTCCAGTAGGATTGAACATGTTTGTTGCATGTCCGAGTCTGACATTTTGATAGTCTCCAGCAAATTCGGGAAAAGAATGGTTAAAGTGCTTCCAAGTCTCCCCGTCTGCGGGGTGTGTGAGATTATCTGGATCTATCATCTCATCTCTTTGGTGCCTTAACTGGTGTCATCTCATATGATTAGCCGTATGTGAAGACATGTACAGACGTTGCAGACGAGGACCCAACTGGAAGTAACGAAGAACCTTCCTAGGAATGGGCCGGTTGTTCTGTTTAGATGAAGTGGAAGTTGTTTTATACCTTGTTTCTAGCAGTGTGGGCACTCAACTTCCGCCTCCTTTTCTTTGTAATATAACATGCAGTTATTGACGCAAGCGTCTATGTTATAGACTTTAAGACCGAGGTCAGCCAACATGTTTTTTACCTCGTCGAAATTTTCTGGACAACTGTTACCTTTGGAAAACACTTTCTTCATAAGTGTCATATCTTCATCAAAACATACGTTAGTCTTTCCCCGCTTGTTTTTTATCCTCATTTGCTCTATGACGGTACCTAACACAGTATGCTCACTGCTAGGATACAATGAGGTTTGTACTTCCCGTAGAAGCTTGTTGTACTTATCATAATCACTGTTGTAGTCAACGTGGGAGACATTAGGGAAGATATCAGGGACGTTGTCATAAACAACATTTTCCTAATATCCTGAGGCGGCGAATGGGAAGGCATCGTTTAAGAGGTTCATCATAGCAAAGTCCCCGTAACTTGCATTGGAAGATCTACCTGCTGATTATGTTATGCTTGAATTTCTGCAAGTGTAGACATTTGAACTTGATTTTCGCCTTGTCATGTCCATGTGGTATAACTAGAACAAATACCGTATAGTGCCAAGTGAGAATACATGTCTTCATATGTTACTGGTTTCCGATTAAGACATTTGTTGCACAGACATATGTGAATAATTTTGTCTGGAGGATTATGTAAACGCACAAACTCAAGAAAATCAAAAATGTCTTGCATATAAAGATGGGACCCTCTCCCTAATTGCATCCGGCTCTTGTTCATGTAGTACACTGTAATAACAGGAAACAAAAATATAGTTGTAAACAAATCGTTAATAATAAACGAGAAATATAAATATATACTTAACTATTATATATATATAATATATATATTAATTAATATATGTTGTTCACGTACACCTACAATCTTCACCTTATAATATTATACACACATATATTAATTATATAAACATATTATACGTATTAATTCACACAAATTATACATACAAATTAACATATTAATATATATACGAACACGTACACAAAAACATATATATATGTACGTACGTACAAACATATATTCAAGATGTATATACACTATCAAATATATATATATATATATATCGATATCATGCATGCATCAAGGAATACAGTAATTGGACAGCCGGTAAAGTCGTCGAAAAATATGTCTAAATGAAGAAAATGGCTGAATTAAAGTAGTTACATACTAATTAGAAGAGAAGCAGCTCTTGAAGATCGAAAAGCTTCCAAAACTAGATTTAGATCGGATATGTGCACGTAGGAGGGGGGAGGGACTTCATTATGTTTCTTCTGCGTTCTCTTCTGGGCAGAAGGTGTATAAATGATGTGTTTAGTCCGTCGGCTAAGACAAAAGACATAAGCAAAAATATATTCGTTCTGCGGTGTGTCAGGTAAATAATTTAATTTCTTAGTCGACCGAAAAATTCGTCGGCTGAGAACAAAAATCCGTCGCCCAAGACGCACTACACCGACAGAATAGTATTCGTTGCTCAAGACGTACTATGTCGACGGAATATTCGGTCACCTAAGACAAAATGCGTTGACAAAAATATATCCGTTCTGCGGTGTGTCAGGTAATAACTCAATTTCTTAGTCGACAGAAACATTCGTCGGCTAAAAACGAAAATTCGTCGCCCAAAACCGACTTCACCGACGGAAAAGTATTCGTCGCTCAAGACGTACTACGTCGACTGAAAAATTCTCATCGCCTAAAACTGTCTCTACCAACGAAAATTTGTTGTCACCTAGGAAAATCTTAGTCGATGGACAGTGTCCGAAACTAGTTTTCATCGCCTAGGATTTACTAAGTCGACGAAAACGTACCGACAGAAAGGATTCGTTGGCTAGGAATGTCTTAGCCGACGGAAATTTCCGACAGTCATTTTCCATCACCTAGGTACAGGCGACAGTTGTGTTTTCTTATACAACGGTTATTTTTCCGTCGACCAAGTAGGACTTAGCCGATGTAATGATTTGAATTCCATCGGCTAAGACCGATTTTTCTATAGTTGTAGTAATGTACTCTATCTATTCGAATATCTATAATGAGACCTTAATTGGTACTCTGTCATTTTCTCAAAGAATATAGCAATAAAGCTAAATGACTTAAACACACAAATACTGCTCAAAAAAGAAAAGAAAAAAAGACTTACAAATAAGACTTAAACACAAAAACGAATAAAGCTAAAATGACCCGGACAACAGAATGTATCCGACCTTTATTTAGTGATATCTATGAGTCTAGGATGATCGATTGATCACCTCTTTTTTTATGTTATTTTCAAGATATTCAACAAATGCACCGATGTAGTGGTCTTGCAGCTTGTGATCTCCAAAAACTGCACCAGCTTTCCTCGCATTGGTTCTCAGCTGCTCTCCTTCTTCTTCCACCATTGCTAGCCTCAGTGATTTTGCTATTTCCTCTCCACTAAGCGACCCATCTTCGTTGCGCTTCACTTCAGCAGCCAAACCCTTCTCTACCAAAAGCCTTGCGTTCAAAGGCTGATCAATAATTATTGGCAACACAACAAGGCAATGCCCAAATTGCAGAGTCTCAATCACAGAACCCCATCCAGAATGAAACAACGAGCCCCCAATTGATGGGTGCCCCAAAATTTCTATTTGAGGCATCCATCCGAAGCAAACAAGCCCTTTCTCAGATGTTCTGTCAACAAAACCTAAAGGCAGAAAATCATCGACTTGATCACTATTAGCTGAATTGGGTTTTCTGAGTCCCCAAATAAATGGCAAATCTGAAAGCTCCAACCCATGAGCTATCTCATGAACTTGTTCTTTGCTCAGCTTACACTCACTCCCAAACCCCACAAACACCACTGACCTAGGTTTTTGCTTGTCAAGCCAATGAAGCATTGGCACATCAGATTTTATTTCCCCTTTTGCCATTTTCCTAGCTTGATCTGGAGGAAGTACACCAGTGGGAATCACTGGCTTTCCAGTGATTTTCTTGTACACTTCCACGTAGTCTCCTTCAATCTCATTACAAGTACGAAGTGCCAAAGCTTGGCTTGCTGATATTATCTTGGCAAGCCTAGAAGCTCCACTTATCCCAGTACCATCTGCGCCCCAAAACCCTGGAGGCACATAAATTGCTTCATACTCCTTGAACGCCACCAAAGAAGGAAAGGTGATCCACTCTGGTGGAGATGTCAAGCTTTTTGGTGATGGAAGAGCATAGTTTCTGTTCACACCGGAGAGATTTTCAGGGGGGCCAAAGAATACACTGCTAGCTGCGGAGAAAGCAGAGAAGTAGACTAATGGAACGGCATACTCTTTAGCAATGTCGACCACCCAATGAGCAGCGAAATCGGGTACTATCCAATCCGGCATTTGATTTGCAATGAACTGCTTGATGGGTGTTTGAAGAAGATCGTATGCGATCATTAAGTTGTCGATTTTTTCAGAGGGTACGTCGACACTGGCCTCTGCTCCTTCCGGCAAGAAGTCGGGATCCAATGGAGGAAATGGAATGGGGACCAAGTGTATGAAAGGCTGTAAATCAGGTGAGATTTTGGGGAGCCTTTGAATGTTTCTCGGTGTGGATATGAAGGAGACATGAACTTTGGCTTTGGCCAAGGCTATGGAGAGTTGAAAGAAGGGCATCAAATGGCCGAAGGCAGACCATGGAAGCATCACAACATGAAGCAGCTCTTTTCCCATTTTTGATATGTCTGGATATCTGCAATTAGTTTGCTCTTGCAATAACACAATGTATATAGGATGGACGGTAACTGTTACCTAACATTCATTGATACTTAAACTTAAAGAATGATGCAAAAAACTATATATTTAACACCGTTCTCAATCGATTAATGTTGCACTGACACGGCGACACGACACGACACGACACGACACGACACGACACGACACGACACGGCGACATGACAATTTTTAATTAAAAACATAACATCCGACACAGCTTGGACACGATAAATAATTAATATATTTTTATATTTTTAATACATAAAAGAAATACTAAAAATATGAAATATCATAAACTTATTGGTCAAAAAATCCTAATTTTGTCTTCTAATAAACTCAGTATAAACTTAAAGCACCAAAACCCTTCACTCTCCTCCACGGCGTTCTAGCTCCAGTGCACTACTGGAAAAAAGTGAATGGTTTTGGTGCTTTAAGTTTATACTGGGTTTATTAGAAGAAAAAATTAAGATCTTTTTTATCAATAAGTTTATGATATTTCATATTTTTAGTATTTCTTTTATGTATTAAGAATATATTCAATATTTGTTGTGTCCAAGCTGTGGCGAATCTTATATTTTTAATTAAGAATTGCCGTGTCACTGTGTCAGTGTCGGTGCAACATTAATTGATTGAGAACGGTGAGAGAGGAAGCATGTTGGCACATGAGACTATACTCCTTAAATCTATGCTTCATCAAAATTAGCTTTCCATGTTTATGTTTTTGTAGGAAACTTCATATTGGTATCAGCAATCCATCTTCTTCTCAGTTCTTATTTCTTTGCTCCCCCATTTCTTTATGCGCTTCGTCGTTTGCTCCACCTGAAATACATAGAAATCAACATTGAGTTGAACATGCAATATCAAAAAGGAAGACGTTTGTTATTTGTAAATGGTATTCTTCTTGCTCTACTTACCTCAGTGTCCCAGTTGGTTCTGGAAGTCATAATCAATAAGAACAAGATCTGTAGAGCGCTTCCACTTATTATGCCACCATATAGTCCCTAGGTTGTAATATCCACAAGCAGAAAAAAAAAGTCACTACCAAGCAGAGAAATAGACTGTACATATGCATCATGATTTGTAGAGGAAGATAGACAAGTATTACCATTGGACCCAAGTTTGCTTTAAATCCCAGAAATATTGCCAATGGGAGACCAAATAAATAATAAGCAGCCAAATTTATGTAAGCAACCATCACTTGCCATCCACCTCCAACTGCAACCCCTGCATATGCAAAGTAGCCAAGAATCTGTTACACAAAGAAAACTTGGGCAAAAACACAAAATGATCTAAGAGAAGCTAGCTGCACTAAAATTAGTTACCTGTTAATACTTCTGCAACACTATTAAGAAGCATGGCTGCGCCGAGAAAGTATGCTAAATGAGCAACAGCTCGTTGCATAACTTTGCTGTCTGTGAAAACACTGGCAATGTGGTCTCCACTTAAGAAGATAGATGTCATAGACACAATCCCAACAACGAGAGATAGCAAGACTGCAACACAGATCGAGTATTTGGCCGCTCTTGGGTGCCCCATTCCAAGTTCATTTGAGACTCGAATGCTGGAGAATTACCAATGTGATGATAAAATATCATAGAAGCTCCAGAAAAATGGAAACAGTTGATAGTTTAGTATAGAAACATAAAAGAAAGTACCTTATAGCAGTATTCAGTCCAACCAAAATCATGGTTTCCCAACTTTGAAAGTTCAAGCTAATTAAAAAAGAAAAACAGAAAGAATTTTAGACTCGTTATCACAAATTATAACACAATGATTATGAAAAAGGGACAAAATTAATAGTAATGCTCTTACCATATGGAAAAGGAACCAAGGGCAATCACTGCATTCTCAAGTTGACCGGCGAGAATGTTCATACTCATGTGGTACCACCTCTCTAAGCAAATCATCATACATGAGGCAAGGGATAGCTTAGCAAATGCCCAAATATCTTTGAATGCTAACCATGAAAATCCATTCCAACCTTCCTTGCACAAAAATACAGCATACACAAACTGACCAACTGCAACTTCCCAGAATGTGATGTTATAAGCTACAGCTGCACCATTCACCCCCCAGCCGAGTACGCTAATGAAAAGATAAAGGAGTCCTGTGTGTGTGACTAGAGCCACAAAGGAGATCCATGTAATGACGCCGACCTTGCTCTGAGCCTGAAGAAACTTCTGGGTGGGCAAATTGATGGCAAAGGCGAACATCTGAGGAATTATCAACAGACAATAGTTTCCAGCAAACTCGGCTATGCTGTCTTGTTGGCCTAAAATCTTGAGGAATGGAGTGGCGAAAATGTAAAGTGATGAGAGGAGAAAACAAGTAATGGTTAGGATGATGCATGAGCGCTGCATATAGATACCAAGTGAGTCAATTTGGCCTGCACCATAAGCTTGTCCACAAAGCGTTCCAAGTGCATTTGCCATACCTATCTGCGCTCACAATATGCAGGTCAAAACCATCAGATGAAGTTTTTAGGCCTCATGCTATTAGCACCATATATGTTTGTGCATCTAGTAATTAATTGAGTAAATTATTTTTTCCCCCATGAATATCTTACCCCCATCAATGTCAAATCCTTACAGTTTATCCAAGTTCGATTTGTATTGCTATTAAACATTTCCCTATCAAAGTCGATGTTCTGTGACCTCTAGTGACTTCCTAATGAGCAGTTTCGGCGTTCCAGCAAAATTAGAAATGGATCTTGAGAAACTTAGGAGCTGACTGTTACCAGATAAGAATTTGTACCTTCCGTTTTCGCAATGAAGATCAAGAACGTTAGTCATATACGTACTATGTTAGTGAAGGCCAGCTTGTACATGATATTCGACAAAAGAAACTCTAGACAGCTAGTCATAGTACGTACGTATTTTTTATAGTTATGTATCCGTATGTAACCACTCAAAATTTTTGTGAGTGAAATGCTTTTTACTCTAGAAAATGACAGTAAACCTAACGAGGTATATCTTATTAATTTGGAGTTATATACGAGAGAGAATCTATAGTCGTAACATGCAAACAATAATGCATAGATAAATAAGTAGTTAAGTACACACATAAATAATGCGTATACAAACAAAGCAATATATACGAGTCGATGTCTCAATGAATGATAGGATTTGATTCCATAGAGATTATGCAAACTAACCAGGAAGCCAAAGGCGCTGGCATTGATGACATTATGAGCGAGGGAAATAGCAGAGAGCTCAAGATCTCCGAGATGTCCGACGAAGATGGTGGTGATGGACTGGATGAGGAACTGAAAGAGACTCGTAAAAGCCACCGGAGCTGCAACTTTCCACAGCTTCACAGTCTCCTTCCAACAAACCGACATGCCCTCCCTGAAGGTCTTCACCGGAGCATAGTCGGGCTCCGGCTCCGCCTTGATGCTCAGCAAGGGAACTCTATGCGTATCATCCATTTGAAGTTTGGCTAGAAATGAGTGCTGAGAAATAGTGGTAGCTTAGCTCATGACTCCACATGGAAATGGAGTGAAGTGGAGGTCAGACGTATTTATAAAATCAAAGTATGTCTACACCGAAACGAAGCAAAAATCCAGCGAGAAGAGGAAAAACAAAAACAAACAAACAAAAGATGCCTGTATCTATAATCTCTCAAGCCTCAATCGCCCATCGGGAATTAACCCTACCAATTTTCCAATCAATGCAATGGTGAAAAAATTTGTATTTGGTTAAGTAATGGGTCCGGAGGAAAGCACAAGATCTGAACTATTCCATACAATAATCAAACCAAAGCTTCATACCTTCGTAATCATCACTTGAATTTATTTTATTTTTTTGTTAGAAACGGTGGAGTACTCTCCAATCCCAATTTATTGAGAAAAATAGAAAAGAGTTACAACCAAACAGGGGTCACACATGAACATACATAAAGATGATATTAATGCCAAGACAGTATAGACAAGACGTATATAGCTTAACACATTAATTCAGAAGTTTAGGAAACCAAGTTTATCTCGCCGAAAATAATGAACAAGGAAGGAAAAATCAATAATTTTTAATATTTCAGCGAAATTTTCATTTTTCTCAAAAAAATATTCGAAATCTCGTGATAACATCGCCATGTCATCAAGGTGAAAATCAACTCAAAAACCCCAGAAATCGCTCCCAACCGACTTAGCTAACAGTGCTAAGCGCACTCATGATAGTTGTATGCTTCTTTATAATATATATGGTCTTCGAATATGAAAACTTTGGTGGAAATTAATAACCGACTTACTATTCCTTATTTTTTCCTACACTTTCCATATGCAATGCATGTATCATATATATACATATATAAGGTATGATGGTCTAGCCTTTTTTTTGGTTTCAAGCCACGAAAATAAATTAGATTTTAAAATTAAAGTAAATTTTTAAGATTTATCAAAGATTCAGCATTTACTTATTCACCTTAAATTACTAGAACTCATTATAGATTAATGTTTAGTCAATGTTTTCTTTTAAAATATAGTAGAAAATTGACAAAACAAACATCTCTCAAAGTCTCATTGAAAATTTCTTTTTTCTTCTTCTTCAAATTTCCATCAATTTTCTCAATTTTTAACTGCAATCGATATTTCTTCGAAATTTTCATTTTTTGGAAGGTCGATATTTCCTCAATCACCGAAATTTTAGTCCTTGATAATGAATGATATGAAGGAGAAAGGTCATCCCACCACGTCATGCAAGACAAATACAAATCGATGTTACCAAGAGCATCAGACACTTGATTGAGAAATCCGAAAATACATACAAATCAATATTAACAAGAGCATCAGACACTTGATTGAGAAAACAGAAAATACATGTTTGATATATCAAAACGTACGTAGAAAGAAAAGATTCATGTAATTAATAATAGGGAAAATGCCCAAATGCACAAAAACAGCAAAACAAATGCCTAAACCAATGAAAAAAGTTTTCCATAACCCATATCAATGATTCTTAACAAAAAGACATTTTCACCCCTAATCTAAATAATTTCACTCTCTATCTCTCCCTCTCATAATCCGATCTAACCTCTCTCTCTCTCCTCTTCGTCTTCGCTCTCTCTCTCCCTCTCTCTCCTGCCAAACCCCACCGATCGGAATCTTGCCCTTCCGCTACTGCAAGTCGCTGGCACAGACATCGATCCAAGCTTCGCTAAACGACGCTTTCTGCTTTGTTATTGAATTGCTTGGCCGCCGCCTACTGCTTCGTCACCGGCGAGGAAACCAACATCGGGACTCGAATCGAACCTCACCTGATTCGCCTTCCGTTACTTGTAATTTTTGTCGGGTTTTTGTCTCTAATGATCAGAAATTACAGAAGGAGGGTGTGGTGTGGATTCGAGGTCGAGGTCGTTCAATTTGGGGGTGGCGTGCGGTCTGCTTTGTGTGGTCGCTGCTGGTAAACATGAACTGAACAAGATGGTGGAATTGCGGAGGCAGATGGAGGTGTTTCTCAAAAATGCCAAACAGGAGTCGGGCAGTAAGCCGGTGGAGTCTAATGACATTAATTTCACTTCTTTCTCCACCGATTTCCAACAAGACTCCACCTCTGGTAGCCAGTTTTCTCTTCAATCTATTGTCGTCCGCGACGAGTGCTCCTCTGATTGTGTTGGAAACTAGAGAGAGGGAGACGAGTGTGTGGCAGGAATGGATCAACTAGAGGTAGAGCTTCACGCCGAGTTAGAAAGATTGCAACTCCAATTGGATTCTGAAAATAATCCGCCGCAGCAAATGCTAGAGGTACATACTACCCTACTCTTGACTTTAAGAGACTTGATTTGATTGCATACTTGTTATGGGGAAATGAATGTTTGAGTGTTGAAAATGTGGCAGGATATGGGAGACATTGGTTCAAACCGTTGTGAAGGAGACTCAGCGTCAACAGATTACAGTGATGAAATGCTTTGGGGCTCTGGAGTTGCTCCGCTTGAACTCGAGAGAAAATTGCATCAAGTGCTTGAAGCGAGACAAGAAGAGCGGATAAAGGAACTTGAAGATGCTTTAGAACGTGCAGAGCAGAGGCTTGAGGAGAAAGAAATAGAGGTTTCATGGTGGTGGTAAAATTTTGATTACTGGGGGTAATAAATTTCTTGTGGCTCCAGAAGTTGTTCGTTGGTGTGAGGGTGAGGACCTCTGTTGTGATTACAAGAATAGCTTTTAGTTATTGATTTCATTTTTTGTGTTATTGATGTATCTATCAACGGGAAGACAATAAACATGTATATTAGAGAGTAATAAGTCAGTTACTGGGTGTCAGTAACTGGTTAGTGAGAGTCAGTAACTGGTTACTGGGGGTCAGTAACTGGTTATTGGGTGTCAATAACTCAGTAACCGATTACTGGGGGTCAGTAATTGGTTACTGGGTGTCAGTAACTGGTTACTGAGTGTCAGTAACTGGTTACTAGGTGTCAATAACTGGCCAGTAACCGATTACTGGGGGTCAGTAATTGAAAATTCAGGCGGTCGGGAAAATTCCGTTGACCGGAGTCCGGCGGCCGGTGACCGGAGTCGGAGTCCGGTGAGATTCCGACCAAGTATTCTCTCTTTTATTTTCTCTCTCTATGCATGTTTAAAGGATGAGGGCAAAATAGTCTTAAAATAATATGGTTTATTAAGACTTTAATAAAAATTTGTGCATTTGGGCATAAAAAAAAGTTACCTTATATTGGAATGGGCTAATGAAAAAGATTATCATTGGAATGGGGAATGAAGGGTTCAAATTAGTACTAAATGGGCATTTTCCCTTAATAATAGTTTATCATAATTTAGGTCTCTAGCAAAGAATGATCGAATGGTATATCCTTGCTTAACTAAAGAGTAATACGTCTCTCATATATATTTAAAACCATTCTCGATCGATCAATACACACATAAATTCATTGACACGTAACTAACATTTATTGATACACACCTAAGTTAAAGAAGATATGATGCAAGCAATTATTCCAAGAACATATAGCTGTCAAGAAACAAGATGAGAATCACGAAGATAATACAGGACACAAGTCGAGTCCGCCTTAAAGGCATATATGCCTCCATTCTCTGACCTAGGCTAAGTCAATATCTTGACATGCCATGACCTTTATCTTGACAGAGCTAGGCATATCAAGATATTAATACTGTATATCCCTACAACTGATATATGATAGGTGATCGAGATTGATATTGAGAATGACATTTGTACGAGTACAATACAGCGATTGAGAACAAGGAATCAAATTCTCTTCCAAGAAGAATTAACTTACCAAAATCCAATTAGTGCAATTGAGATAATAAGTATTTGATTACGGGAGGGGATCAGTGGAAAGCACAATATCTGAACTATTTCCATAGACATATATAGATGAACACTCTACCGGAACCAAAGCTTCACTCCTTCCATTTCCTTTACAAGTTCATAAACATAGTACATGACAATTCACCAAAAAAGAAAAAGAAAAAAAAACAGAGAGAGAGAAAGAGAGACAGAAAGCTAGAATAATGGAAGGACGTTCGACATCTAGCATAAAATTAGAGCTACAACGTAACTCCATGCATGGTGATCACACCCATCAGTTTAGGATGATCCATCACCTCTTATTTTGCAACATTATTTTTAAGATAGTTAACGAATGCACCAATGTAGTGATCATGTTGCAGCTTGTGATCTCCAATAACTGCAGCAGCTTTCCTCGCATTGCTTCTCAGCTGCTCTCCTTCTTCTTCCACCATTGCTAGCCTCAGTGATTTTGCTATTTCCTCTCTATTAAACGACCCGTCTTCGTTGCGCTTCACTTCGGCAGCCAGACCCTTCTCTACCAGAAGCCTTGCATTCAAAGGCTGATCATACATGAAGGGTAACACAACAAGGCAATGCCCAAATTGCAGAGTCTCAATCACTGAACCCCATCCAGAATGAAAGACAGAGCCCCCAATTGATGGGTGCCCCAAAATTTCCATTTGGGGCACCCATCCGAAGCAAACAAGCCCTTTCTCTGATGTTCTGTCAACAAAACCTAAAGGCAAAAAATCATCCACTTCATGACTCCTAGTTGAATGGGGTTTTCTGAGTGCCCAAATAAATGGCAGTTCCGATAGCTCCAGCCCATGAGCAATCTCATGAACTTGTTCTTTGCTTAAACTACACTCACTCCCAAACCCCACAAACACAACCGACCTGGGTTTTTGCTTATCAAGCCAATCAAACATAGACGCATCGGAGTTTACTTCCCCTTCTGCCCTTTTCCCAGGTTGATCAGGAGGAAGTACACCGGTGGGAATCACTGGCTTTCCAGTAATTTTCTTGTACACTTCCAAGTAGTCTCCTTCAATCTCACTGCAAGTACGAATCGCCAAAACTTGACTTGCTGATACGATCTTGGCAAGCCTCCACGCAAAACACATCCCAGTTTTATTAACTTCCCAAGAGAGAAGCCGTTTAACGGCTTCATAGTCCTTCAATGCAAGCAAAGAAGGAAAAGTGATCCATTCTGGTGGAGATGTCAAGCTTTGTATCGTTGGGAGAACACCGTTTCTGGTTGCACCAGTGAGATGTTCAGGGGGCCCAAAGAAAACACAGGTTGCAGCACTGAAAACTGAGAAGTAGGCTAGTGGAACAGCATACTCTTTAGCAATGTCGACCACCCAGTGAGTAAAGAAATCGGCTATAATCCAATCCGGCATTTTATCTGCAATGAACTGCTTGATTGGTGTTTGGAGAAGATCAACTGCGACCTGTAAGTTTGCATACTGTTGTACGGGTACATCGACACTGGCCTCGGCTCCTTCCGGCAAGAAGTCAGGTTCCAGAGGAGGAAATGGAATGGGGACTAGGTGGATGAAAGGTTGCAAGTCGGGTATAATTTTGGGGAGCCTCTCAATGTTTCTGGGGGTGGATATGAAGGAGACATGAACTTTGGCCTTGGCCAAGGCTATGGAGAGTTGAAAGAAGGGCATCAAATGGCCGAAGGCAGACCATGGAAGCATCACAACATGAAGCTCCTTAACCATTTCTGACATGTCTGCTGGCAAAATTTAGTTCGCTCAAATGCTCAATGTGCATAGAGCTGGCTCAGTGGGTTGAACTTTATAGGATGTAAGGCAATTATTTTTGCTGTGATGCATTACTGCATTATCTCTTCTTTTCTAAAAAAATATAACACATCGTCCCCACAACTGATATGCTTGTACCTCTTTGATAACAAAAATAGTGAACTAGTCGAATAATCCAGAAAGGCAGATACCAGACATTCCTCAACAAGTAGTCAACTACTTCATTACTGAACAAGATTTGCACAATTCTGTTCGTAATTAATTACTTACTAAGCAGGCATGCATCTTACTGTATAAAGTGGGAAAAAGACTAATGATTCCAACTTTCCAAGCAATTGAGTAACTAATAATCAACGGAAAAGCTCGAATCGAAAACACATACAGTATGTAACTATGTAAGTTCGAAGAATGCTAATGACGACGCAGATGGGGGTCATTTGAGAGCAAGGAATGGTTGCTGGCTCTATGCATATAGCCAATTAACCGCAATGTAGACATAAAATTTTCATATATCACCGGCCAGTACTACATCTTCTTTTCAAATAGACAATATCTTTGATGCGCATAACAGAATCGTAGAAGCAGTCTTACGTAGCAATCTGTACGTTTTAGTGTCGTATTTAATAGTTTTAGTTGTTTAAATTTTTAATGAAAACTTTTTCTTTTTTTAAAAAAGACAAAAAAAAAAAGGAAGAAGAAGAGGTTTTTTCATCCTAAATATCTTGGGTTCGACATTTCTAACACGAAAAAGAAAGAGCATTATTGTTCATTTTATGCCGCACCATAATATGGAGTTCATTTTAATTTTACTGTATCAATCATCAACGAGTACTGCAATAACAACAATAGTGATAATAGTTGTATTTGATTATCCATGTAATGTTTTCAGAAATTGCAAGTTTGGTACGCCTATGAAAGAGTCGGTCAGGAAATGTTCGTCATTAGCGAAGATAAGATTAACATACCCGAATGATGTATGAAGACGAATCAACATGGAAAACTACTACTTCATTACTGGACATCTGTGCACAATACAATTCTGTTCATTATTAAGCAGCCTACTGTAAGGCGCCATAGAGTGGGAAAAAGAATTTTGATTCCAAGCCATTGAATAATTAATGGCCAACAAAAAAGCTCGAAATCAAAAGACACAGGTGGGATTTACAGACATTTTGACTCACTTAGTGTGCAATGCTCAGGTAGTCGGGTCTCAACTTGTTTCAATAAGGTCTCAGGAGACTGACCCAGTCTTCAGTTTTGTGCTTTTCTGTTTCACAAAGAAAGCTGATAGCAGACTTTTACTGCGAACAGGAACTCGCACGATCTGTCGATTTTGGTTGTCAAATGACCTGGCCGCTCCCAGTGGCCTGTATCCATCTACTGCATCCTGCAAGTGAAAACAAGTTTCATAAGCTTAAGTTCCTCTCATCTCTTATCACAGGGATCAGATATTGGGGGCACGGCATATTTTACCCTATGTCCAGGGCCGGTCCGTCGTGTTTAGAGGCCTTGTGCGAGATATAAAATGTGGCCTTTTAGGTGCTCCTGATAAAAGAGAAATAATACACCAAAACTAGAAACATGGTGTCACAAATAGACATGTATATAAGCAGATCAAACAGCAAACAAAAAAGATAGAAGACCAAAAGCAAATTTTCTGTAAAAGCATATTAGATTGACTTCGAAAGCAAATGCTCTATAAAAGCATGTTACATTGACTTCAAAAGAAATTACCAAAAATCTCAGCTACTTTATCACAAAGACGCATCAAGTACTACAATACTACCAGACTTTTACCAAGATGAAATAGCCAATGCAATACTATTTTCTGAATACTGATCTTCTAGCACTCTTAGATGCAAAATCATCAATCAATCTCTCATAGTCAAGCTTTTCCAAGAACTCATGTTCAATGGAAATCAAAGCCAAAGCATTTAGTCTTTCTTGCGACATGGCTGAACGCAAATAAGATTTCAATATTTTTAGCTTTGAAAAGCTTCTTTCGGCTGATGCTACTGTCACTAGAATTGTTAACAAAATTCTGTATGCAAGACAACTAGTAGGATAACAATTAGCTCTTTTCAAGAAATTTAGTATTGCACTAGCTGTATCATGCTCATTTGGTAAATTTTTTTGCAATAGTTCTAATTCATTAAATAAATCTTCACCATCAATGTCTGAAGTGTAGCCATTCTCCAGCTTCTTTTCAAGATTGTTGCAACTTCTTTTCAGTTCATCAGCATCCAAGGACTTCAACTTCTTTGCTGTGAATAAGAACCCAAATGTCTCTTCATATTGCTCATATTGCTCAAACCTTCTTTCCAATGAACCAATTACTTGATCAATTATGTATACAAAGTAATGAACTCTGAAAGATTCTTGACTTGATTCTTCAATGAGTTGTTCATATGGCTGAGTTTCAGTGTCAATCTCATCAAAATGTCTCTTCTTGTGAACTTTTCTTTTCTTTTTCTTCTCAGGAAACACTGGATCAATATCTAATTCAGCAGCAATCTCTTTGGCACAATTCAGAGCCTTCTCAAATCCTTCTTCTCTGTACTCTTTAAAGAAAGCAATAAGTGCCTTCACACTACCCATTGCCACATCAATCCACATATTTTCAGATTGTAATTCTTTACTGACAATATTCACTTTAGCCAAGATATGATACCAGATAACCATCCCTACAATAAACTCAAATTTTCCAAGTTCATACTCTGCTAAACACTTGGCTTCACTTTTAATACCAGACTTTGTTGCTCTCTCGGCAAGCTGATTTAGAGCTTCTCTTATTTCAGGAGCTTGAGTAACTATTGCCTTCACACTATCTATTCTGCTTTCCCACCGTGTTGTCGATAATGATTTCAAAGTGTAACCTTTTTCTGATATATTGTCTTTCAAAATATCCCACCTTTTTGTAGAGTCTGCAAACAAGGTGTAGATACGTTGCACAACTCCAAAAAACTCTTCTGCTTTTTCACAAGAGTTTGCAACATCAGACAATGTCAAATTGAGAGAATGTGAACCACAAGGTGTATAAAATGCTCTAGGATTAATGTCTAGAAGTTTTTTTTGTACACCTTTGTGTTTACCCTTCATGTTTGATCCATTATCGTAGCCCTGCCCTCTGACATCATCAATATCAAGATCAAGATGGTGTAGCACATTCTTCAATTCTTCAAACAACCCTTGACCTGTTGTATCATTCACAACCAAAAACTGCAGAAAATATTCTTGTACCTGTATTGGAACTGTGGAGACATCAACACACCTTATTATCAATGTCATTTGTTCTTCCTTGCTGATATCAGGAGTACAATCGAGTATTACTGAAAAATACTTGGCTTCTTTTATTTTCTTTAGGACTGCACCTTTGATTTCAGCAGCTATCAAGAGTATCAACTCATTTTGAATCTTGTGACTGAGATAATGAAACTGAATTTCATGATTTTGTTTTCTTCGTATATGCTCCTTCAAGGTCGAGTCCCATTCAACAACCATTTCAACTAAAGCCATAAAATTTCCATTGCTTTCATCATAGATCTTCTCATTACTTCCACGAAATGCCAAGCTTTGTTTAGCTAAATATTTCACTACTACAATCAATCTTTGCAGTACCTTCCGCCAATGTTCAGTCTCTTTTTTGATTTGATCATGCAAAACTTTGTCAATTACTTGATTAGTTTCCAGCCTTACGCGTAACTCAACCCAAATCAACATATGATTTATATGGTCTGAACTTTTTTCATGTGCCTTCAAACTATGAGAAAGATGCCCCCAATCCCTTATTCCATCATGTGCTAACTGAGTTGGTTGTCGTTTGGTCTTGAACACTTTACCACAGAAGCAGAATACTCTGTCAAGATCTTTACAATAAACCAGCCAATCCCGATGATGCTTCTCTCCATTTGATAAGTGCTTGGTATAAAATTCAGATGAGAAACGCCTTTTGGATCCATCTCTCGGACCTTTTCCTGTCAACAAATCTCTTACAGGACCTCTTTTCACCAATAAATCCCTCCATTTAGGAGCAAGATTATCCCAATTTTTAGGATCAAAGATGTTTAAGGGAATATCATTATTCCCTTCCAAACCAGGCTCCATAGTTTCTTCTACATTAACATCAACATCTTCTTCCAAAGGTTCCTCCATTGGCTGGTCCACATTTTCTTCTAGACCAACATCAACATCTACATCTACATTTTCTTCTAGATCAACATCTACATCAACATCTACATCCACTGGACATTGTGGTTGCTTCCCTTTCTTGAAAACAAATTTTTCCATAGCTCCTGATTGACTTTGAACAAACTTGTCCCCTTTCTTTTTTCTGTTGCGTTTGGAATTACCAGCTGCATGCTTTCTTGTAGGAGCCATTCTAAAACTTGTGTGTTTACCCCAATGAGAGACAATGATATAGTCCCAACGCTACTTGAAAAACCTGAAAGTAAATGAATGAATGAATGATTATCATATATTCTGTTGCATAATAGAGTATTGAAACACTAGCATATTTATATTTCGTTGTGGCAGCTTACAATGAGTGAGTAAGCATATCTATTCTGAAATAAGTCTAGGACATTTTCCGGGTGCTCCTGAAACATTTATGTATAATCCTGCAACCATGGAGGAGCCTCATCTTATTTCATGACTACCAAAACAGTAGATTTTTCACAATAAGACAAATTCAGAATTAGGAAAGCTGGAAATTAAGGTTACCATGATATTAGCCCCTTCTTGAGATATTTTGCCAATGTTGGCATTCTTTCCTCTCAAACACTGAAGAGCTGCTTCAAAGTCCCTGTGCAGACCAACTTTTTTCTACAGAAAAGTACTGTATCAATTTACTTGAGCATTTTAGTTGAGAATTTCACCAGCTATTTAAACAATCAAACTAAAACATGTAACTAAACAAACCTAAATCACAGGCTCACAGAGTCATAAAGATTTATCAAATCATGTTTAGAAATCAAGAATGATAAACAATACTACAATAGAATCATTGATTCATTGAATTGGGAAACATCAATAACATCTTATATCTAGTAGATTACCTTTCAAAATCGTTGATCTTGAATATATTGTTGGTTGAATGATTGAAATATGGGGCGGAATTGGACGCCGGAACCCTAATTCTTGTGTAGTGCCGCCAGCCGTGGAGATTGGAATCGCCGAGTCGAGAGGACGAGTTGAGGGTAACGAAAGTGAGGGACTGAGGGTTACAAAAGTGATCATGAGGAAATTCACCCAGATGAACTGATGAAGAAGGGGGGGGGGAGGAGGAGGGGAGAAAGATAATAAGGAAATTTACCCCAAAAAAAAAATATAGGTGTACAATTTTTTTTTAAACCCTCCAAAATTGGAGGCCCTGTGCAACTGCACACTTGGCACAGCCCATGGGCCGGCCCTGCCTATGTCCAGCAACAAATGATTCAGAACCAGGAACTCGACTAGGTAGCTGCAGATGAGCTCCTGAGGATTTCGTAGTGGCAGTCCCCTCGTTATCTACATTCGTGTAGAACATGAGGAGTTATAATTTGTCAAGACAATCTATTTTATTTTACAACTCACTGAAGCAGGACTAGACCATAAGATGATATATCATTCCACTAAAACATACCTAAAAGCTGGAAAACACCTGATGTATTTACAGATATTTTAGTGTCTGCAGAGCTGCATAAAGGAATATCCAGAATCTTACATCATCATAAGAAAGAGACAAACAGAAAATGATTATGGTAACATTGAAACCATATAATATATATTTCGTTTTAACCTTAGGATTACCTAGCCAGAGCCTGTGAAGTCCCCTTCAAGGTTGACTTTGTTTCTGAAGCCAAATGCCAGGAAAGAGTTTTTGATGCAGCGGCGCCTACATGTTACACCTTGTTTAGCAACACCAAACTTATTACTCAATTACAAGAACAAGTGTAAAATCAACTGGAAAACAACGTACTTGACGGTTGAACATGTGGTCTTGCTTGATAAGCATGTTGCCTAGTATCAGTCTGTACGTGTGGACTGAAATGTACCTTCTTATTCACAGAATCTAGCAACAAGGACAAAAGAAGAATATGAATGCTCAAATGTTGTTGAAAATAAGTTAATTGCAACTATTAGTTATTAACAATTGTCCTTACTGGGTAAAATATAGTGCTTGTGATGTCTTGGGATGAATGACAACAGCTGCTGCTGCCTTGCACCTTCTTTATCCATGAATGTTTTGCAAGTAGACGCATCAGAGTTTACTTCCCCTTCTGCGCTTTTCCCAGGTTGATCAGGAGGAAGTACACCGGTGGGAATCACTGGCTTTCCAGTAATTTTCTTGTACACTTCCAAGTAGTCTCCTTCAATCTCACTGCAAGTACGAATAGCCAAAACTTGACTTGCTGATACGATCTTGGCAAGCCTCCTGTTCAAACTCATCCCAGTTTTATTTACTTCCCAAGAGGGAAGCAGTTTAACGGCTTCTAGTCCTTCAATGACAGCAAAGAAGGAAAAGTGATCCATTCTGGTGGAGATGTCAAGCTTTGTATCGTTGGGAGAACATCGTTTCTGGTTGCACCAGTGAGATGTTCAGGGGGGCCAAAGAAAACACAGGTTGCAGCACTGAAAACTGAGAAGTAGGCTAGTGGAACAGCATACTCTTTAGCAATGTCGACCACCCAGTGAGTAAAGAAATCGGCTATAATCCAATCCGGCATTTTATCTGCAATGAACTGCTTGATTGGTGTTTGGAGAAGATCAACTGCGACCTATAAGTTTGCATACTGTTGTACGGGTACATTGACACTGGCCTCGGGGAAGGAGTCAGGTTCCAGAGGAGGAAATGGAATGGGGACTAGGTGGATGAAAGGTTGCAAGTCGGGTATAAATTTGGGGAGCCTCTCAATGTTTCTGGGGGTGGATATGATGGAGACATGAACTTTGGCCTTGGCCAAGGCTATGGAGAGTTGAAAGAAGGGCATCAAATGGCCGAAGATAGACCATGGAAAGATCACAACATGAAGCAGCTTTTCCCATTTTTGATGTCTGGACATCTGCAATTAGTTTGCTCTTGCAATAACACAATGTATATAGGATGGACGGTAACTGTTACCTAACATTCATTGATACGCGCCTAACTTAAAGAAGATATGATGCAAAAAACTATATATTTAACACCGTTCTCAATCGATCAATGTTGCACCGACACCGACACTGACATGGCGCAACACGGCAATTCTTAAAAACATAAGATCCGACACAGCTTGGAAACGGCAAATAATGAATATATTTCTATATTTTTAATACATAAAAGAAATACTAAAAATATGAAATATCATAAACTTATTAGTCAAAAAGATCTTAATTTTGTCTTCTAATAAACCCAATATAAACTTAAAGCACCAAAACCTTTCATTCTCCTCCATGGCAGTGTTTGTCCAACTAATGACGTAAACTAGTTACTTATTATACTAAACACCCTATAATTCATCCCCATTAAAAATTCCCACAACCCAAAAAATTCAAAACTTTTCCTCAAACATATATAAAACTCCAAAAACAGAAACCCCCATTAGCTAGAATATATTTTCTCTCTACTTAATATTCACCTCTTCTCAAAATCTCATTTATCTTTACTTCACCTCTTCTTTTTCTTCTCCAGTCCTCCCTCCTAATACGCATTTATCGGTGGCCAAAGAGAAGCAATCAAAAGGAGAGAAGAAGCTCTATATTTTTGGGGTTTTATTTTCTTTATTTTTATTTTTCTAAAATTAACAAATGATGAGGTGGCGTGTCGGAGGATGACATGATATGTCGGTCAAAGTGTTGGGGCATGTCGGAAAAATCAACATTTTATCAGAGTGCCGACACTCCACTGGTATGAAGTGTCGGTGCAACATATATAGATACACATATATTCATTGACACGTACCTATCATTCATTGATACACACCTAACTTAAAGAAGATATGATGCAAGCAATTATTCCAAGAGACACATAACTATTAAGGGACAAGATGAGAATCACGAAAATAATACAGGACACAAGTCGAGTCCACCATAAAGCCATATATGCTTCCATTCTCTGACCTAGTGAAAAGATTATAGTTTGCGCATAATGATTTTCATTGATACAAGAGGAATTACATATACAGTTACAGCTGAGCCTAACTAAGAAAATATCTCACAATAATGAACTATATTGGAAACAAATATTCACAGGTAAAGAGATTCCTAATAGAGAAGATACTAAAGATCAAACTCAATCAACAGAATATTTCCTAATACCTAGGCTAAGTCAATATCTTGACATGCCATGACCTCTATCTTGAATTTTCTCCATAGGATAAATTTTTCTGTGCTACGAAAGGACCACATCAGCATATCTAGTGGTCCTCTCTGACCAATACAAAGCCGGCACATGCTATTTTTTTTACAACGTCATAACAAAGTCAGCATATCTAGTAGTCCTTTCTGACCAATACAAAGCCGCCATATGCTATTTTTTTTACAACGTCATAACAAAGTAAAAAATTTACCGCATTCAACTAAAATAAAACCAAACAATGTCAACAAATGTAAGAAAATAATAATAATTCAGATCCTTGTTAGTTGAATTGGGAATGGAGCTAGGTCGAGGAGAGTACTGGTATGAGATTTCTCTCGGTATTAGACTCATTCTTAGAGACCAATTGGCACTCCAATAGAAAGAAATTACTTTAAAAACCTTCTGATATATGTAGGTTTCTTCATTGGCATGTAAACTTTTACTCAAATCATCAAGTTCTTCAATATAGTTGGGATGTTTGAATGATTATTTACCAAAATCGATTTCAAGACAAGATCTAGAAAATAAACTATTGGATAATAACACAGCATATGCGATACAAATGGTGAAGAATTTGAATGTAGCAAGGGAGAGATCTGATACCAATGCTATGCTACAGAGACGCATTATAAGATCAGCATCTTTGAAGACAACGATTTTGGAGATAAAGAAGAAGATGGTGGACGATACCTGCTCCAGAGACGAAACATAGTACTTGACAATTCACCAACAAAGAAAAAGGAAAAACAGAGAGAGAGAGAGAGAGAGAGAGAGAGAGCTAGAATAATGGAAGGACGACGTTCGAAATCTAGCATAAAATTAGAGCTACTACGTAACTCCATGCATGGTGATCACACCCATCAGTTTAGGATGATCCATCACCTCTTATTTTGCGACATTATTTTTAAGATAGTTAACGAATGCACCAATGTAGTGATCATGTTGCAGCTTGTGATCTCCAATAACTGCAGCAGCTTTCCTCGCATTGCTTCTCAGCTGCTCTCCTTCTTCTTCCACCATTGCTAGCCTCAGTGATTTTGCTATTTCCTCTCTACTAAACGACCCGTCTTCGTTGCGCTTCACTTCGGCAGCCAGACCCTTCTCTACCAGAAGCCTTGCATTCAAAGGCTGATCATACATGAAGGGTAACACAACAAGGCAATGCCCAAATTGCAGATTCTCAATCACCGAACCCCATCCAGAATGAAACAAAGAGCCCCGAATTGTTGGGTGACCCAAAATTTCCATTTGGGGCACCCATCCGAAGCAAACAAGCCCTTTCTCTGATGTTCTGTCAACAAAACCTAAAGGCAAAAAATCATCCACTTCATGACTCCTAGTTGAATGGGGTTTTCTGAGTGCCCAAATAAATGGCAGTTCCGATAGCTCCAGCCCATGAGCAATCTCATGAACTTGTTCTTTGCTTAAACTACACTCACTCCCAAACCCCACAAACACAACCGACCTGGGTTTTTGCTTATCAAGCCAATCAAACATAGACGCATCGGAGTTTACTTCCCCTTCTGCCCTTTTCCCAGGTTGATCAGGAGGAAGTACACCAGTGGGAATCACTGGCTTTCCAGTAATTTTCTTGTACACTTCCAAGTAGTCTCCTTCAATCTCACTGCAAGTACGAATCGCCAAAACTTGACTTGCTGATACGATCTTGGCAAGCCTCCTGTTCAAACTCATCCCAGTTTTATTTACTTCCCAAGAGAGAAGCCGCTTAACGGCTTCATAGTCCTTCAATGCCAGCAAAGAAGGAAAAGTGATCCATTCTGGTGGAGATGTCAAGCTTTGTATCGTTGGGAGAATACCGTTTCTGGTTGCACCAGTGAGATGTTCAGGGGGCCCAAAGAAAACACAGGTTGCAGCACTGAAAACTGAGAAGTAGGCTAGTGGAACATCATACTCTTTAGCAATGTCGACCACCCAGTGAGTAAAGAAATCGGCTATAATCCAATCCGGCATTTTTTCTGCAATGAACTGCTTGATTGGTGTTTGGAGAAGATCAACTGCGACCTGTAAGTTTGCATACTGTTGTTCCTGTTGTTCGGGTACATCGAAACTGGCCTCGGCTCCTTCCGGCAAGAAGTCAGGTTCCAGAGGAGGAAATGGAATGGAGACTAGGTTTATGAAAGGTTGCAAGTCGGATGGGATTTTGGGGAGCCTTTCGATGTTTCTGGGTGTCGATATAAAGGATACATGAACTTTGGCCTTGGCCAAGGCTATGGAGAGTTGAAAGAAGGGCATCAAATGGCCAAAGGCAGACAATGGAAGCATCACAACATGAAGCTCCTTAACCATTTCTGACATGTCTGCTGGCAAAAATTAGTTCGCTCAAATGCTCAATGTGCATAGAGCTGGCTCTGTGGGTTGAACTTTATAGGATGTAATGCAATTATTTTTGCTGTGATGCATTACTGCATTATCTCGTCTTTGCCAACAAAAATTAATACATTGTCCCTACAACTGATATCATATGCTTGAGTTGTATTTGATTCCATGAAAGTAGTGCTTGATTACCGACAGCATTAACAAGCAGTCAACTAGTCGAATAATCCAGAAAGGCAGATACCAGACATTCCTCAACAAGTAGTCAACTACGTCATTACTGAACAAGATTTGCACAATTCTGTTCGTATTTAATTACTTACTAAGCAGGCATGCATCTTACTGTATAAAGTGGGAAAAAGACTAATGATTCCAACTTTCCAAGCAATTGAGTAACTAATAATCAACGGAAAAGCTCGAATCGAAAACACACAGTAACTAATAATCAATTGAGTAACTAATAATCAACTTTTCATATATCACCGGCCAGTACATCTTCTTTTCAAATAGACAATATCTTTGATGCGCATAACAGAATCGTAGCAGCAGTCTTACGTAGCAATCTGTACGTTTTAGTGTCGTTTTGAATCGTTTTAGTTGTTTAAATTTTGAATGAAAACTTCTTCCTTTTTAAAAGACAAAAAAAGGAAGAAGAGGTTTTTTCATCCTAAATATCTTGGGTTCGACATTTCTAACACGAAAAAGAAAGAGCATTATTGTTCATGTTATGCCGCACCATAATATGGAGTTCATTTTAATTTTACTGTATCAATCATCAACGAGTACTGCAATAACAACAATAGTGATAATAGTTGTATTTGATTATCCATGTAATGTTTTCAGAAATTGCAAGTTTGGTACGCCTATGAAAGAGTCGGTCAGGAAATGTTCGTCATTAGCGAAGATAAGATTAACATACCCGAATGATGTATGAAGACGAATCAACATGGAAATCTACTACTTCATTACTGGACATCTGTGCACAATACAATTCTGTTCATTATTAAGCAGCCTACTGTAAGGCGCCATAGAGTGGGAAAAAGAATTTTGATTCCAAGCCATTGAATAATTAATGGCCAACAAAAAAGCTCGAAATCAAAAGACACAGGTGGGATTTACAGACATTTTGACTCACTTAGTGTGCAATGCTCAGGTAGTCGGGTCTCAACTTGTTTCAATAAGGTCTCAGGAGACTGACCCAGTCTTCAGTTTTGTGCTTTTCTGTTTCACAAAGAAAGCTGATAGCAGACTTTTACTGCGAACAGGAACTCGCACGATCTGTCGATTTTGGTTGTCAAATGACCTGGCCGCTCCCAGTGGCCTGTATCCATCTATGGCATCCTGCAAGTGAAAACAAGTTTCATAAGCTTAAGTTCCTCTCATCTCTTATCACAGGGATCATATATTGGGGGCACGGCATATTTTACCCTATGTCCAGCAACGAATGATTCAGAACCAGGAACTCGACTAGGTAGCTGCAGATGAGCTCCTGAGGATTTCGTAGTGGCAGTCCCCTCGTTATCTACATTCGTGTAGAACATGAGGAGTTATAATTTGTCAAGACAATCTATTTTATTTTACAACTCACTAAAGCAGGACTAGACCATAAGATGATATATCATTCCACTAAAACATACCTAAAAGCTGGAAAACACCTGATGTATTTACAGATATTTTAGTGTCTGCAGAGCTGCATAAAGGAATATCCAGAATCTTACATCATCATAAGAAAGAGACAAACAGAAATGATTATGGTAACATTGAAACCATATAATATGTATTTCGTTTTAACCTTAGGATTACCTAGCCAGAGCCTGTGATGTCCCCTTCATGGTTGACTTTGTTTCTGAAGCTAAATGCCAGGAAAGAGTTTTTGATGCAGCGGCGCCTACATGTTACACCTTGTTTAGCAACACCAAACTTATTACTCAATTACAAGAACAAGTGTAAAATCAACTGGAAAACAACGTACTTGACGGTTGAACATGTGGTCTTGCTTGATAAGCATGTTGCCTAGTATCAGTCTGTACGTGTGGACTGAAATGTACCTTCTTATTCACAGAATCTAGCAACAAGGACAAAAGAAGAATATGAATGCTCAAATGTTGTTGAAAATAAGTTAATTGCAACTATTAGTTATTAACAATTGTCCTTACTGGGTAAAATATAGTGCTTGTGATGTCTTGGGATGAATGACAACAGCTGCTGCTGCCTTGCACCTTCTTTATCCATGAATGTTTTGCATGTAAGAAGTTTCTGTGTATAAGAAAAGATCGTTTATTTAGTCATATCCATTTGATATTCTTTCTATTCTAACATGTACGAATGCAACTCACCTGGTTAAGGCAAGTAACTTTCAGGTCCATCGTTGAGACATCCAAGGTTTGCTGGTCAAGAAGGTCAGTTAACTTGTAGGCCACAGTACCAAGGTGATCAACAGCATTAACGAGGGCTCGTACAGCATAATCTTTCAGGTTATCCAGTACCCTATTACCAATATTTGTAATGAACTTCAGCAAGAGATATTTATATTACAATCCTTGTAAATTTAAGACAGAAGATACAAGGCATGGTTAAAACATGCAGATATGCGCAACATGTTAGAACATATGTGTCTTATTGCCAACTTGTGCAGAAGCCACACATCTCTAGTTAACAAGATTCCAGACAGACAGCAAAATGAGAAGGCCAATGACAAGTGAGCCTCCTATCTATAGGAACTATTGCACAGCATATTTATGAACACTTTCTAAACTATTTCAGGAGTTTAAGTTGCATAGAAACCAAATCGACCACAATGAAGGAATATTCTGACGCGGATGAATTCCAGCATCTGTGACAGTGTTATTTTCTTAAATGGAGCACCTTTGTCAGGAAATTTGAGTTCATCAGTAGTTCAGTACACATGAAAAATGTATACCAAATTTAAACAAAGTACATATTTTACATTGTTTACGTAATTTTGCTCATTAAATTCTGTTATATCCACTCCAAGGTAAGCACTCGGAACAGTTTGGCAGTTTGGCTACTACTGAACTCTGTTCATAATACTGTACATTACTTGTAAGATCTGCAACTGTTTACTCATCACAGGGCACATCTTATATACAGTTTGGCAACAAAATACGCTTCCAAGATAATCTCCCATAAAAACTATCTTTAGATGCATGAAAACAGAAATCATATCAAACATAACAAAAATCCTTACATTTGTTTCTGCTCGCTATGAAGATATGACTTTTCACAATATTCCGCAGCAGAGTAAAGCTGAGGCCTCAAGTTCTTGAGTTCCTGAAATAAACACAACTTAAGGATCCCACCATCATAAAAACGCAACGCAAAGGGGCTTTATTCCTCAAGCAGCACAACCATACCGATTCAATGAGTCATTAAGTCACAAAAGCAGCAACAACAAAACAGAAGGCTTCACCAAGCAATCAAAATACAGCTACATAAAGCCAATTTAAGGCCTCTGTTTCCAATCAGTAACCAAAATTAAGAGCATCACCAACACATTACTACATAACCACACAGATTCAACGATTTCAGAGTCAAAATTCACCGAACAACAATTAAATTCAATCAAACTACGAAATGCGCCAGAACGAATCAAAATCAATCAAAAACCGAAACATTTATCAGATCCAATCCAAGACTCAAGAGCCTCGCACAAACACAAAAGCTTCAAACGGAAGAGTTGAGAATCGAACCTGTAAGGCCTTGACGAAGCTCTTGCTGCGCTCCATGGAGACCTCGTCGAAGGTCATGGCGGGATTGAGCGGCCGGGATTGCTCCAACTCCATCTCCGAGGGAACCTATTTCGGCGAAGATCAATCACTACCGAATTGCAGAGAGTCAACAGAAGTAAAGCATGTAATTACAGAGCCAAGTTAGATTTGGAGGTTGGGGGATTTGGTGAGAGTGGAAGAGAGAGGAAGAGAGAGAATGAGGTGGAAGCAACGCCAGGAATAGTGAAATTTTTTTTGGAGTGAAAATGACGGGGTATTTATTGCTGGGGGCTACAGAGATTTTTGCGGTAGTTAGATGATGGGGATGGATTTCCAGAAAGAAATTTAATTAACAGCAACTTGTCGCGGCTGGGCGGTGGATTGTTCTTGTTCTCTTCTCTATGGTCTTTTCTATTTTCGATTTTTTTTTTCTTTTTGGGAAAATATTCTTTTTAGTTTTTTTTTCTAATCTTTTCTATTTTCGATTTTTTTTCTTTTTGGGAAAATATTCTTTTTAGTTTTTTTTTCTAATCTGGAAAAGGTGATGATCTATGTAATTAGAGGGATCGAAATTATTTATTGTGTGATAGGCAATCAAAATGGAATGATGGAGAGATGATTGAGAGTGTGAGAGGAAGATATCTTATTATCTTAGCCATCAAAGTATGTTGTTGACTAAAATAATGGAGTTTGGGATATCATCATTTATGGTAAAGATATAATTTTTCTAACATTCATTTAGGCTTGCCTTGCAACGTGGGGGAAGTTGATAGGTCTACTTCACGCTTAAAAATATTTGAGTTTGTCATGTTTTTCTTTTTAAATTTTATATAATAATAATCGATCTTTACAATTATGAGAGATTTCGGTAAATGACAACAAGTTCATACACTTCTCTTTATCAACATACCAGCAATTATAATGAACATGAACTGAAAAAGGTTCAAATGTAACGTATTACCAACTTTATCTAAAAGCTTCGATACCTCCTTACAGTAACATCAAGAAAAAACAACTTCATCAAGCACATATACCAAAACAACCATCATATATGCAGGGGCAACATCCCTATTACATTGACAACAAGAAAACACCGACGTGAATACCAGTAGTCCCTAGACATAACACCAAACATGACCCTACCATAACCACCAACAACACCAACCAAAACCAACACCCTCACCTAAAAGGAGGGATGACAAACAACAACAATAACAACAGCAAAACAAAAAAACAAAACCTAAACCTAAACGGGCCCAGATCGACTTGGGCCTAAGGCCTAGGCCCAACAAGACCCGAGCCCAACCCCCATCCAATCCTCAAGATAGCCCACCAGAGAACCCGGCCCAAAGAGTTTCCACCAATCTTCCATCCTGCTGCCCCGCCATCAACATCACCGCCACCCCCAAAGCATCACTGACTGCGTCCACCACGAGGAAACCAACCACCCACGCCGCCACCTCCTGGATCTGCACAAGAATTTGGCAGAGAGACTCGACCCAGTTCACCGTTGATCGAGAAAGGATAGGCATAGGCCGCCGCCGCCTTCTCCCCATCACGTCGCACCGCCACCCTCACCACTTCCAATCATTGCCATCACGATCCAATCTGCTTGCATAACCGGCTACAAGCCATCTCTGCCAGGGCACCCAAACAACAACTCAAAAACTACCATAAACTCCTTTGTTTTGATTCCCTTAATAGCCCCCAACTTTTTCCACCGCCATCAGCCTATAGGGCTCGGCCACCGACTGGCCACCCTAAATTCCCGTCTAACGGCAACGCCAACGGACGCATCGTCAGACGGAGGGAAGGAACAAACTTTGAAAACCCTAGGGGACTTCGGGTATTGCAGAGCAGAAGAGAGAAGCACGTTTGACTGTTTTTAAAAAAGATTGCCACGTATATTTGAGTTTGTCATGTTTTTCCGAGTGATCCCATATAAGTTGTGTTACGGGTTTAATATGTAGTTTTGTCTTTGTTGATTATGTATATGTTGTTTTACAAATTTGATGTCTAATTTTATTTCTAATACAGGTGTAAATTTTTATATAGCAAGAATTACCAATACTTATTAGAGCTAGTCATTCATTTGTATAGGATGAATTTAGTCTACCTTTGTTTAATATCAAAACATGTCTTAGCAGCGGCTGGTTTTGTTGTCAGAAACTCTCAAATGCGTCATATCGTAAGGCCTCAAAAACCGTTCACACAAATACTACTCCTGCGTTTTTTGTCAAAAAAAAGAAGAATAATACTGATGCGTTGTGCATTCAATCTCTTATCTGAGTTATCTCCTTAAACCCCAAAATCCCAAATCAATATTTCTGAGATCAACAACTCAACAAGGTATGGTACATGCTCTCTTAATTTCATATGGATCATTGATTTTATTTATATATCGTTTTGACAATCTTGTTATCAATTATATATCTGATATTTGTTATCATTGTCTTCCTCTCTCAATGCGTTATGCATTCAATTTCTGATATCAGTTATTGGTTTTCTTCTCGACTTCTCCTCTATTCTTGTATATATTCAATTGAAAATTTTGTGAACTCATGATTTGGGAGTTTATATTTCTGTTCAATCTGGTACTTTGGTACTTGTTTAAGTATGAATTTGGATTTCTCTAGACTCATAAGTAGTTTTTGCCTAAAAATTTATTAACTGTGAACAATAAACATTTATCACTTATTTCTTTAGTTTGTTGACAAAGAAAAAATGATCGATAGAATGTGTGAATTAGTTTTGGTTTGTAATCTTATCATATATAATTAAAAATTGAGATTATGAAAGTAGAAGCGGTGGTGTAAGATATTCACTTTGACAATTTTCAATTTCCAGCACGAAACAGGCCCGGCCCGAGCATGGCCCACCATTTATGGGCTTGGACCGTGAGTTGGGCTACGTCTTACATTTGAGTAAATAGACCGGCTTAAGCTCAAATCCGTTAAAAGTTAACCTGTGGTGGGCTGATCCAAACACAGCCTAAAACTCAATTAAACAGGCCGGGATGGACCTGGCCGGCTCGTTTGCCAACTCTACGTCCGATGATGATTCGATATTCATATAACTCGGAATCTCAGGTTGCATCTACACCCACAGCTAGCATGTTAGGACTTTTCCCAAAACTCATACGTGGAACTCAACCAACCAATCAGAATTTTCCGCATTTTAACCAACCGATAATTGTAACAAATTCCAAAATTATCCAAACAGATATTCCTCTTCCCGTCCAATATAACCTCAAAAAACTCCAAAACACAAACCCAAAAATGGCATCACATTTCCACTGAACACCAAAAAAAGCATTTCCAATGGCTCTTCTCGTTCCGTCACCGGAAATCTCCAGAGTCTTCTCTAACCCTAACCCTAACCCTAACCCTAACCGTAACGGCTTCCGATTCCCGACGAACAATGACAAATTCGGGTCGAAATCCGTTAGGGTTTGCTCCGGGATTGAGGACAGTGCGGTGAGGACGTCGGAGTTGGACCTGAATTTAAGGCCGTACGGGCAGTTCTCGGCTCCGGTGAAGCAGGGGCCGAAGCCGAGCAAGGAAGATCAGGAGAAGCAGGAGTACCATGTGAATATGGGGTATGCGATTCGGACTCTGAGAGAGGAGCTTCCCGAGCTCTTCTTCAGAGAGCTCAGCCTCGACATTTACAGGTCTGAGTTTAATTTAATTTATTTATTTGTGGTTCGATCTAAAAATAAAAATGTAGAGAAGCAAAATGATTGAGGTGTGCAGTTTTGGTTAGGTGGGGTTGAGATCGGAGAATTGTATGAGAGACAAAGCAGTTTGGTGATCTTTGGTTATATTGGTTAAGCTAGAAACTTGTGGCTGTGGCTGTGTGGCTGGTGGAGATAAATGAAAATGCCGAATATTGGGGTACTTATAGTTTAGGATATGAGAACAAGGACTAGTTAACATGGAATTTCGATGTGATTTTGTTTAGCTAGTTGTTCAATTGAGGCTTAAGTATAATATTTCATTAGTATTCTAGTGCTTGGGTTGACTGTGGAACTTGGTATCACCGCAAACGATTTCGTTTGCTCGACAGAAGTTTAGTTCGGAAATTATTGGTTTAAGCTATGTGGATATTGATTACTGGTCACTTTGGCTGTAGAAATTGGGCTAGGGAAGGAGATGGGTCATGACTGTGTTTTCATTACTGTATTCTCTAGGGCTTGGCTATTGCATGTTTTTTCCGTTATATTAGGGAACACCTTCATGATGTTGAATGTGGATTGAAACAAGAGTGTGTGGTTTTAGGTTGAGAAGTTAGCAAGATTGTGTTGTGCATGTGCTTGAGAGAGCCATGACTTAATGATGGTTTGCCAATCGGTAGACTGGCTATGTGAGTATTTGCAGCACGAATGTGGTGTTCATTTCCTTGTACTTTGTTATTGTGAGTCGTGTCAATCTTATTGTCAAGGTCATCAAGAAGTTGTTTATATTACATGGGTTTTGGTTGACAATATGCTAATATGTCCTTTGTATTCTGTATAGGGACGATATCACATTCAAAGATCCGATCAATACCTTTACGGGCATTGAGAATTACAAGTCTATATTTTCGGCACTACGTTTCCATGGCCAGATATTTTTCAAGGCCTTGTGGGTTGATGTCATTAGTGTATCGCAGCCAATGGACAATGTTATAATGGTTCGCTGGACTATTCATGGCATGGCACGAGTTCCTTGGGAAAGTCGGGGTCGGTTTGATGGAACCTCTGAGTACAAAGTTGACAAGAAAGGCAAGATCTATGAGCATCGTGTTGATAACATTGCTCTGAATTCGCCTCCGAAGTTTCAGATGCTGGGCGTAGGCGACATAATGCAATCTCTTGGGTGCCCCTCCACTCCGAAGCCGACTTTTTTTGAAACTTCATCATTGCCATCTTCAAAGAGGACTTGATGATGCCTACTTCTTTCATGCTGTGCACAGTCGAGTAAAATCTCGAGTTAGAGTTGACATCTATAACAGTGATAAAAAGTTGGTTTAGAGTGCAAAATGTTGCCCAAATTGATGAGGCACAGCCAGACTCTAGAATAGCGGATATCAAATGTATTTTTCAGTTTAAACTACTCAGATTGACAGATTCTGAGTTCAGCCATATACAATGCTTGTGTACTCTGTATAGTATGAGAAGATATCAGGTTCCTCATGATCCTAGAGTCTGCAAATAATGGACAGTGGGATACTTTGATCCGCATGAAACTTGCGTGATACACATGAATGTTACCAATAAGAGAAGTGAAAAGATTGAAATACCATGAGTCACTGTCCCTTACCAATAAAGTGAGAAGAATGATTCGTTTATTATTATTATTCGTGCTTAAATGTGAACGAAAATATCCTGCGAATACGTCAATAAAAATGATAAATATTAATTGAACCGAAAAAATAGTACCAAGAAAGAGAACTCTCTTTTATATCTCACCAACCAGCCAAATAATTGGACAGAAACTCATTATACAAAGACCAATTAGAGCAGCCCATTAATATAGATTTCAATTTCGAGGATATCATATTGTGAAACCATGAACGAAGTCCTCTTTAATCTCCTTTCCTTATCATGGCAGGATTCTATTCCCTATCAATTACTCTGTTAGTTTAAAACAAAACAATTTTAAACAGTTAGACATGTTTATCAAGGACTTGGTAAGAAGGACAATATGAAATTGATAGCTGGATTCGTTTTGATGACCTTGGTGGGTGTTGCAGAGAGAGGTCCTGGATAGAATTTACATCGTGTGGCATCAAGCGAATAAGTCCGGCGCTGCTCCAAGTCCTGGTCCTCTCTCGCGGGCGCAAACAACTCCTGCAACGCGCAATGCCACCTTCAAAGGCTCCGCGCTCTCTGTGCCACCTTCCCAAATATATTTTCATCTTTTGTCTTTGCTTTCATATCTCGACAATAACTCATCTGCTATATTGGGGCATCTTTTCGGTCGTAGGGTTTTGTAGTTGCCATCATGATTAGTAAATACATGGTGTATAAGAGAAAGATAGGTATGTGTATTATTTAGAAAATTGTGTAGATTTCATGTTGAGCTTCTAGTACCATTTCGCATTCGTTAGTGTAAGGTTGTGAGTTTTTCTCACATAATAGGTTACTAGCTCATAAACATATTATAATTCTAATATTTTTCGTTACTAATGTTCGTTACGAATAGTATGGACGATAAATGACATGACAAATCACATAAACACCATTCGTACTAAAATGATACCAAATTAAACAAAAAAGACAACAATGTACATATGAGTTATGTTTTCAAAAACCCACTGACCCACATACATCTCATAATATATCTCGTTTTCTCTTCTTAATACAGAAGATATCAGAACTAAAACCCTATTTAAGAATTATCTAAGCCAAAGTAACTCGATTAAAGGTAGCAAGCGATAAACTTTCATAGATGAGAAAAACCACATGTCTCAATCAAAGGTTTATGTAACAGTAAAAATGATTGCAATTTATGTTCGGTAATCAAGATAACCGACAATATTGAATTTGCACGCAAAAAAAACATGTCATTTGTTTATATTGTTTAAAAACAGATTAATGTGAGTATAATTTGGGATTTTGGGGCGTGCACTGTACAAATTACAGTGATGTCATTGACTTTCTTAAAACCAATTAAGCTTAATTTTAGGGTTGTAGGAGGAGTTTATGAGAAAATAGTCTCTCTCAGGTATAAATGTGCGATGAAAACAAAAAACGAAAATCCATATTTCATATTAAATGGAACCTCATCACCAACCGCTGGATATTCACATGCCAGGCCGGTCTCCTCCTCCACGTGTCGCAATCCCATTGAACAACTCAAATACAATGGACGACGCGCTGTAAACAACCTAGCTCAACCTCTCCATATAAAACAGACACCGCCCTCTAAATTTAGAACCCAAAAAAAAAAAACCAGAATATCATCGCCACCCAGAAATCAAAACAGACGCAGTAACCAAAAAAAAAACCCAGTTCAGATAACCGGAGAAACAAACCAACCGGGATAATACCAATCTCAGGGTTTGATTTCTTGAAGGTGTCTTTTTTTTTATTATTGTCTTGGGCATTATTAATGGAAATGGAGAATCGGAAGTACATCACGACGGAGGAACTGAGATTACACAACAAGCCTGACGATTTATGGATCTCTATCCAGGGGAAGGCGTACAATGTCACCGACTGGGTGAAGGAGCACCCGGGTGGAGCTGAGCCTCTGATGAATCTGGCAGGGCAGGACGTGACGGACGCGTTCATTGCTTATCATCCCGGCACGGCCTGGGCTTACCTGGACAAGTTATTCACCGGGTATTACGTCAAAGACTTCAAGGTGTCTGATGTGTCTAGGGACTACCGGAAGTTGTATTCCGAGTTTCTGAAGATGGGGCTTTTTGAGAAGAAGGGGCATGTGCAGCTGTATAACATGGCGAGCGTGGTGGTGATGCTGGGGGTGGTTGTGTATGGGGTGGTGAGATCTGAGAGTACTTTGGTACATATGGGTTGTGGGTTTTTGTTGGGTTTGTTGTGGATTGTTGCGGCGTATATGGGTCATGATTCAGGGCATTATGTGGTGATGAAGAGCGAGTTTTGGAACAGTGTGACGCAGATTCTGGCGGGGAATTGCGTTACGGGGATCAGCATTGCTTGGTGGAAGTGGACTCACAATGCGCATCATATTGCTTGCAACAGTCTGGATTATGACCCTGATCTGCAGCACATTCCGGTGTTTGCTGTGTCCACAAAGTTCTTTCATTCGCTGACTTCGGTGTTTTATGGGAGGGAGCTGACTTTTGATGGTGTGGCGAGGTTTTTGATTGGGTACCAGCATTTTACTTACTATCCGGTGATGATTTTCGGGCGGATTAATCTGTTTATACAGACGTTTTTGTTGCTCTTCTCCAAGAGGCCGGTTCCGAATAGGTTGAAGAACATATTTGGGATCCTTGTGTTCTGGACTTGGTTTCCTCTGTTGGTTTCGTGCCTGCCGAATTGGGGGGAGAGGGTGATGTTTGTGCTGATTGCGTTTGCGGTCACGGCTCTGCAGCATGTTCAGTTCACATTGAACCATTTCTCTGGGGATACATATGTTGGGCCTCCCAAGGGGAATGACTGGTTTGAGAAGCAGACAGCTGGGACTATTGACATTTCATGTTCGAGTTATATGGATTGGCTCTTTGGTGGGTTGCAGTTTCAGCTTGAGCACCATTTGTTCCCCAGGTTGCCTCGCTGCCAATTGAGGAAGGTTTCGCCCATCATTCAAGAGCTGTGCAAGAAGCACAGTTTGCCTTACAGGAGCTTGTCATTCTGGGAAGCCAATGTGTCCACCATTAGGACTCTTAGGACTGCTGCCCTGCAGGCTAGGGACCTGACCAACCCTGTTCCAAAGAACTTGGTCTGGGAGGCTCTTAACACCCATGGTTGAGAGTTTTGCGCGTCAAGGTATCTAATTCTAGGATGAAAAAAGTGATTATTATTTCTCAGAGGCCTTTTGCAATTGAAATTTGATGTTATATTTGACATTTTTTTGCTATATGTGATTCAAGTATGTTTATCCATCTCTACAGCTCTCTAGGATTTTATTAACTTTTGGAGTTTCGGCCGATTTACATTTTCAAGTATATTATAGAGTATGTATATTCATTGATTTTGTAAATCTTGTTTTTTTGGTCGAATTTTTCTACCTTGTTGTTCTTTTCTTTTGTGAAGATTTCCCTGATATTATTGAGAAGAAAAGCAGTTCACGGACCATTTGTTTGAATATTTTCTTTTGGTTTATGAATCTTTCATTACTTAGATCGGCAACAAAAAATGCCTACCTTTATCTGTAGTTTGTGGGGAGCATCTAGTCTTACTACTATTCAGTAGTAACGTCTCTTTTGAAAAAGACCCAGCAACTTCAAATTTCCTTCCAGATGGTCATGACTAATTAAAGTGAGACTTGGTGTACTAGACTTTATGCAGGCCATCATGCTTTTATGCTCTGTGGTTTCGGAGAACATTTCTTTTGACCAAAGCAGAAACCAGCAATGTTATAGATATTTAGTGTCATGCTTTGTTGGAATGACTAGGCCGATGTCGCTCGTGATATTGCATTATTTCTCCAGTAAACATTGTTGTTGACTACTCGTTTCTTTGATAAACTGTGTTAAGGAAGATTGGAACTCGGTACCTTCGACGTAGGGTGGAATGGTGAATGCTGGGTAGCGAATAGCAAGAAATCGCAGTATCGATAAAGACCAATGGGGTTGCTTTCTTTGCTTCTGCAGAAGATTCAGTCAACAGCTGATATTTTGTTATTCTGGTATCTGATATGGTATATCATGGGAAGATGTCAATATCCCTGGGTTTTGAAAGTGTTGTGTAGGGCTTATTGGTTTGAACTAAAATGATTAGCTCCATGATGCAGTTGAAGAAAAGCTAAATTAGTATAAGAAGCACACAATATGTATATATTTATGCATGATAATGATACAGGTAGAAATATACAAACATCACAAACAATAGTATGAGTGTGATTTAGACTTTTAGCGAGAGGTGGTTCTTGATGGAAGCACTGTAGTGAGTCTGATCATCATAATACTTGGACCATAGCATGACCCCTCCATACTTGGAAGAACCTTTAATTGCTGGAAGCACTTGAGAAGTGAGATCATTGACAGGAATAAAGCCACTTCCAGCAGCGTCCGGAGCAGCTGGTAGACCTAGGAATATCTTGGTAGCCGGAATATTGGAAACCCACTGCTTCCATGCACTTTCGAGGTCACTGAGATCGGCCGAGTATTGGCATGGAGGGTTGTTGTAGAATTGAACCCAAACGTAGTCGAAAAGGCCTGTTTTGAGGGCTTCTCCAACCCAAGCATCAGGGAAAGGGCACTGGGGCGCTGCCGTCAAGTAAACCTTCTTACCCTTTTTGCTGTATGCGGAAAGGAATGTTGCGAGGTCATCCCAATGTAGGTTTGTTCCTCCCTCGATATCGAAATCAATTCCATCCAAGACAGCGTCACCAAGAGGGCGAGAAGATGAAGTTCCTCCCAAGAAATTGTTCCACAAATAGGTTGCAACCTGCCTTGCATCCTCTTTAGATGTGAGGTAGTAGCTCCCTGCTCCTCCTCCGATTGAAAGAATCACCTTAACCCTTTTGCCTGGCACGACTTTATGTCGGAGCTCAAACCAGTGCAGCCATTAGTGTAGGGATCACAATGTCCGGCTAGGTTGATCATGGGAGTTTGGCCATTGCCGAATGTTGGGAGAAAAGCTATGTTCACAGTCATAGTTGCCTGTGGCACAAGTCTCTTCCAAGGTACCCTCGTTTCCATTTTGACCCCAGTAGATCGCAATGCCTGCAGCATCGGCTCCAATTTGTAGTGCTATAGATACTGAAATGAAGAGTGCCAGTGAAATCGCTAACTTCGGTGCCATTCTGCACTGGAATTTGCTTAGTTAGGTGTACTACTTTTCTTGTTACTTCTTGGTTATGGTAGTGTTTGCAGAAGCATGTAGGTTTTATAGTCAAAAATTGATCACTAAGCCTGAGAATTTGCTCATTCCCCATCGGATTGCTTTTGCATCAAAATAACCGATGGTTGCAGATTGACGCACACGGCGTTTTAGAACATATCATTTCTTTGAAACATGTGATGATTAGCTTCATAGATATTGCTAACACATAATTCAAACATTTAAATCTTTTGAGTTGGATTGTTGAGGTTTGGCTCAACTTCATTCAACCTCCAATATTGAAATTTGAAATTCTTTTATATGTCAATGAACATGGTGCTCGATACATGTTCCAATAAAAGCCCAGAGAACCTTGTTCAATGCCAGGCTTTTCATTGAAAAGGGGTTTGGAACCGCTTAACTGGGAGGCTCGAGCTCAATGGTGATTGTACGAGGGGACATAATACCTACGACTCGACTAGTACAAAACTTATCATAGATAACATCCCGTATAAGCGTAACCGTCTCATCCAGCCAATAATCAACTAAATAGGTAAATACTAAACATTGTTTGCTTGGAAAATTAAAGAATGAATTGCACCCGTATAAGATAAGCCTTACAATCCTCCACAATATAACCCATCTCGGAGAGGGTTCTTCTCTGTATTGAGTTATAAATACTAGCCTCTTAACGGCTGTTTCGTCTAAAAAACAAAATTAAATAGAGATGTAGTGGGATAATTTTGTAAATAAATATATAGTTGTGCAAAAATACAATAGATAAGTCATATTACGTTTTTAATCTTGTCTAATATTTTCAGGTATCTTAACATTTTGCAATAAGAAGGGCAAATTAGAAAGTTTAATTTTTTGGTGAAGATTTGACACCAAAGCTTGGGCTTCTCATTATAGGAGTTGAGATGAATAATACAATATGAACCACAATTTTAGTACCACTTGCATCAAACAATATGTGACAACTAATCGCATTATCTGATGATATAGTCATCAGGTTCCACATAAATGAGATACATATGACATATCTAAATGGCTAAATGTGTTTCACCCATCTATTTTTTTGACATATATGAGGGATGAAGATTACACCAACTTTTCGATCACAAAATCACATCTTCACCGTTTAGTATGTAGTTTTATACGAGTAGATCACTTCTGCGAATTTTCGAAAATTTTGGTGATCGTTAAGGCATTCAAAACTATGATTTATAATTATAAGCATGAACGGTTCAAGTTTGGCAGATTTAGTTCGTTCATTGATTTAATCTTGTTTGACACCTTAACGATCACCAAATTAGCTGAAAATTTGTAGAATTGATCTATATATAAGAAACAACAAACTGAACGGTGGAGATTCAAAAATATAATTAAAAAGTTAGTGTAATCCCCTATCCCCCATTGTAATACCCAGGAAATTTAATATTAGTTTCTAATATTATTTGAGAATTTTCGAGTTAGAAGTTAATATATTTTTTAGGTTCGAAGGAAGAGCGGACATTTTTGGACCCATAAATTATGAAGTTTTCTTACCGGGTTCGTTGTTTACAACCCGGTACACCAATCTATGGTGTAGAAGTTGATTTTGTAGGTCAGGATTAACATAGTTGAGGCTGCGACAATTAGGATTTAATTTTTTTTGTTTACTTTCGAGTTTGTTGTGAGTATTGAGAGAGGTTTTACATTGTTTAAATTATTTTTCACAAGTTGTAAAACTATAATGATGTATTGATTGTTTTTCTTTTTTGGTTATCATGCTTTGAATTTGGATTTTTTTATTTATCCAAAATTCGGGATGTGACACCCATATATGTTAAAAAAAAAGATCCAACAGTGGAAGGATCCTAGTGTTTCACCTACCACAACTCTACGAATATATTTATGTCACACCCTAACCCCGAAATTGAGAATATATATATATTTTTCCGAGTAAAGACGTCGATAGCCTCGATTTGTCAAAGATAAGAGAACCTTAAATAGAAGCTATGTGAAAAACTTGGAATCAGAGTGACTTGGTGAAGGAGAATTTTATTTCATAAGTATTGTTCTTACAACAAACAAGAAAGTAAGCTTAGAAAATAAGCCTTGTTACTTAGTCATGGATCAAAACAGTAAGTTATAAATTCACTCCTCCTCTTAGACTTCAGATTCTTTTTAGACATCAAGTGTAACATCTACACAAATTCATAAAGTCAGTAGAGCAAATCTCATCCATGTAATTTCAATATGCTAAACATGTATACACATATTTTAGGTTTCTGTTGTTGGTACTCTTGTACTATCCTTGGTTACCCGTGTCTTCTTGTCATAAGATCGTTTTATCAATATAACATTAAAAATGCTTATCTCCCTACATATATACAAAGACAGAAAATTGTTGATCCCTTTCAAGTAATAGCCTCAACCCCATAACTTCATTCATTTCTTGTTTAACATATGATTAGATAATAACTTGATGAAAAGCTAAACATAATAATCACCTTCAGTAGTAATATAAACAACTCAAAGCAAGATAACAAGTTTATAAAACAAAAATTGAGATTCCTCATAACTTCCCCTACCTCAAACTATTTTACCAAAGCTGAAACTCATTACCAGATTCTATCACTTGCTTCAGACCTTTACTAATCTTTTTCTACTCTAAATTTTCTCTCCTGACTTTTTTTCTAACTTCTCTCTACCTGTTACTACGTCATATGAAGACACCTTTATTTATACTAGTAAATGTGCTTGTTAGATATGTTTATGAAAATCTGTTGAAATTCATCTTTATCTGTCAGCAGCAAGTTTGAACTTGGAGACCAAGTTTATGCTGCTGATTCAGCAACCATAAGCAAAACACAAGCAAAAGTATGGCTACACACTTTGGTATAGGTCTGTCAGGACCCATCTTGGATTTCATCCTGAAATCTGGAATGAACCATGCGGGGACCACTTCCAAAAGAGATGCTACCGGAAATTCGGCATAACCTCCCTTAAAAATGGACAACCTTTTCTAAAGCCACCTGCAAACACACTACTAAAATCATATTCCAACCTTTTACTCCTGGAACCTTCATGCTCACCAAGTTCATCACATACATCTCTTAAAATATTAATTACTCATCTAAAAGATCTCACAACCAACAACAAAAACATTCAATAATTTACTTATTGGATTATCAGAGCATATCTATAATTAAAGAAAAATAATGAATAAAGAATAAGCGGAAACATCCTCTAACTATGCATCGACTTCATATACGCTCGACCTCAAATAAACTTAACCTGCAAACTAAACATTTAAAACCAAAGGGCCTAGAGGAAAGTAATTAAAAAACGTTAGAGTGAGTGGACAAAAATAAATTAAAAAATTTAACAAAAACGTAATTTAAATATTTTCTTATTTTTCAACTTTAAAAACTTAGCTGCCTGCAACTATGATAAACCATATAACTTAAAATCCATAACCCATAAGAATGGACAAACCAGCCTTGCTGGTTAATCAAATAAAGAAATCTTGTAAGAAGAGATAAACCAGCCCCGCTGATTAATCAAATACATACTGAGAAAATAAAACAAGGGGAAGAGATATCACCATGTAAAAGGAGCCTCCAAGGCTTGGGTCGGTGCCTCGTAGGCTATAATAGCGTCTCACGTTATACGCTAGACTCACTTATGATGAAGATCGCTAATAAGGCTAGCTAGCAATAAATAATAACCGATCGGTGTCTCCCTGACTATAGTAGTGTCTCATGCTAAGTGCTTGACTCACCTATTGTGATGACCGCTAATAAAGGCTAGCTAGTAATGAATAAGAGCGACCCTAATATGGGGACTAAAATCATACGAAATCACTTAAATCCATAAACCCCAAGATCATGCGAAAGGTACGATTTCCAACCGTACTTCAAAATTATCATATGAAATTAAAATAAAACTAATTGACATGTCTCACACGTCAAAATATTCTCAAATCCATAATTATAAGCAAGATTTAATTAACAAGTAAAAATTTTAATTAATATCTCAATCCAAAATACTAGCTAAAATATTTTCTAGGTCAAGATCGATATTCCACAAATAAATGAGAAAATTATAATAGAGAACTACCGAAAATCTCATTTTCGAAAATCTTTTATACATCTCAAAGTCCACAAATAAAACAATCATAAAGAAATCCGGAGTTCATAATTACTAGAATATCCAAACTCAAATACCAAATTTATAATCCGAGCTCAAATCCATAAATCATGACCAACAATTAATCATCAATGCATCAAACTCAAATAATTTCCAAGATCATTTCATAAGCCTAAATTATAATTTAAGTTCGGAAAATAAAATGTTAATTTATAAAATCTTGCATGTATATTTATTAAAAACCAAAGTGTCCACTCACAAATTTAGACATAAGCTCGATGATACTTGAATCGTCACTCAAGCGAGGTCCCCTCGTATCTTGGTACAATAAACATGTTTAGAACCACCTTTCAATTTAGGAAAACAAATGCTTTAACATAAGAACCAAAACCTTTCCGCTTAACCCATTACTCAAGCTAGGGTTAAGCTAATTGGATTTTCTCCAAACTTCAACCACAACCTCACTTCATCGATTCTATCACTTTAAAACCATAATCAAGGAAATTCAATGGTCGAATCTAGTCTAACAACCGTCAAGTTATTCAATCTTTGGAAAATCTCAAACCTAATCAAAACTCCTCCAAAAATTACAAACTTCACACCATTAGACTCCCCTCAACAAAACAAATTTAATAACAGGAAAAACTCCTCAAATGAGACGGCGCCGCCGTCTGCTCTGCGGGTAGCGGAGGTGGCCAGCCTAACTCTGGTGACATCCTATGCACACCAAAATTTGACACAATCTTCCTCTCAACACGCACAACAACTTCCATAACTAGCACAAAATCTAATTTCAAGCCTAACTAGGGTAATCGAACCAAAACAACAAAAATCTCAATTCTAAAACCCTAGAATTTCAATTTGATAATCCTCCTTACACACTTCGAAATGGTTGATTACCTTTTGTAGGATTGCTACACCCAGAGAGCACTTCCAAACGAAACCAAAATCTCTGGTGCTAGCGACCGATGAAGGGAGTTCCGACAGCAAAACCACCTCTGCTCTGTCGGGCTCCCGAGTAGAATTCCTCCCAAATAGCAGCTCTATAGACCCGATCACCACTCTAGAAAGATAAAGGAGGAGGAGAGGAAGCTAACGTGACTGGTGCAGCGGTCTGAGTCGGGCGGACGACAGTGATAATAATGTTCTCTACATGCTAACTTCGATTTTAATGTATAGCATGTCCACGAATTTATAATAATGTTCTCTACAACCTCTTTTAAGAAATTTTCTCGAAATAATTTTCCTACAAAACGTCAACTATAGGGCCCTTAAGTAGTAAACGGTTACTTAAAACAGTAAAATGTCAAAATAATACCAAAAGTAAATAACCGCAAATTAACTTAAGAAACGTGATGTGACAGTAACTATATGCAAAACACAAGTAAAAGTGTGGCTACACACTTTGATATAGGATAAGAAGTGTAAAACAGGTGTAACTTTGTGTTACACACAAGCTTTTTATTTGAGACAAAATAATATCCTTTATGTAATTATCATATTTTTCTGATTTGTTGATGTGTAAATGTTGCAGGTTTAATCAAATGGTTTATTCAAAAATAACACATGAAAGAAAGCAAAACTTGCTAGAAGCTTTTGAAATCAGTAATACTCAAGGAAATCATGAAGCACTAGTTTAGCACATGATCTAATGTGGCTTAAGAAAACATGTATTGATATCAAATGTCCAATGCCTTGCAGCTATATATATTTTTGTTAGGCTATTGATTACTGCCAAACAAAATAAGCAAAGATGATGTAGCTATGGACACTTTGTTTTCTTTTTAGCAAAGATGATGTATACTACGTCTATTTTGGGTAAATCATGCTTCTTTGTAACACAAACAAGAATTATAAAATATTTCATTTATTTAAAGTCCTATTAGCTTCTTCTAATTCTCTTTTAGTTGAAAGTTCTTTTGTTTAGTTCTAAGAGAACTTTTACTTTCGTTACTAAAATAAACAGGTTCTCACACACACACACACACACACACACATATATATATATAGCCGTTCAGAAGCGGAGGTCCTTACTGGACTTAAAGTACGGACGTCTCTCTGTTCTCCACCGTTCGGCACCGACGCGTCTCCACCCGAGCGGACACCAATGGTGCCCCCGATCACTTTCTCTCCCCTAAGAGTCTGCCGAAATCCAATTTTCCGGCGACATCGATGTTGCATGTAGTTTTGGATAGAGATTGTTGCCCAGACCTTCAAATCGATCTCGTCGGGAAGAGAAAGTGATCTGGGACGCTGCTGGTGTCTGCTCAGATGGAGGTGCGCCGGCGCCAGACGGTGAAGAACGGATGGACGTCCGCACTTTAAGCCTAATACGGACATCTGCTCTTAAACGGGCATGTATATATAATATGTGTGTGTGTCTATATATATATATAATGTAGATAAATTATTTTAAACAGGATCAAGATTTCACGATTTCATTTCACCTTCTTACACCTATCTATACAATATGTATTAGGGTCTTCCTAGCTTTGTCTATGAATGTCTCTTTTTTTTCGATGCGACTTTGTCTATGAATGTCGAATGCAATTTCAACCGTTCGTTTTGAGTTTAGTCTTCGGTAAACTCACCATGAGCCGTGGCCTGTAGATATCTAGATTCACTTGCTTTGATTGCAAGCATCTTGAAATAGCTTGGTTGAGTGGGTACCATATTATATGTAAGGTTTCCAACTTCCCACGAATATTTGTCTGACCTTTAAAGAGCACCAAGGACTCTATAGTTTATAGTGGAAATGTCGTTGTTCTATAAGCACATAAGAATCCCAGGCATAATTTCTTTCTTCTGAATATTTTTTGTATATTTATCCATGCATAATTTGTTGGGTTTCCTTGATCGGATAGTACTGGGCACCACAAAACTATATACGAACAAACTGAGTTACATTTGCCCAAAAATGTATCCAAACTTAGAGAAGTTTCTTCATCAAGTACCTTTTAGCTCACTCATTTTTTCCCCCTAATTTATTAACAAAAAATTAATTTCGAGAGTCATATAATAATGACTATAAATATTTTCGCACTTTTTTTTTTGACAAAAAAAAGAATATTTATAGTCATTATCATGACACGTATATAGTAAGATGAGAGCACATGTAGAAGATGGGTGATGGAACATTTTTAGAGTTTACTCTGATCTACGTGGCATGACTTGGTAACTAAAGATTTTTCTGCTCAAACAAAACCATGTTGGTGATGAGCAACGACAAATTCCCATATATGACCTAACTTAGTTACATGAGCATGGCAAACATATCTAAATAAAGGAAGCTTCGTCATTATGTCCCTTCTAACAAACCTTGTTTTTTTCTGAGCTATTAACGAACAACTAAATATAAGAGTCACGTTACGTTCTTACAACGAAAACGAGTTTCATAACAACCATCATGTCACGTGTATAATATGACAGATAAATAACATCACACGCTGAATCGTGAATAAAATGATGTGAGAATTACACATTTTTTAAAAAAGAAAGATATTTTTCATATATAGCTATTTAGTTTTATATATTTTCATTGGAGAACCACACCACCCACCATGTCATAACGTCTAAGAAGATAATACTTGGTGCTAAGCAACTACAAAACCCTTGTTTCTAAGTTTGCTTAACTAGTTCCATAACTGGGGCAATGCGTCTCCAAGTTAGGAAGCTTCCTCTCAAATTGTTCAACTGGGGTGGCTATTTTATTTACCATTTTCAAATGCTTCTAAGAATCTTTGACATAAATTGCTTTGCTATTTTCCATATCTTATACATTAGATACATTTTTGGACTACCTTCCTGAATTGAGATTACGACATTTGCACACATTTGATCCATAGATACATTTTTAGATAATTTTACCAAATTTAGATTACTCATCTGGTATGCTACTTGCAAATTGAGATTAAAACATGCTTATACTCAACTGCTTATTATATTACATAGGGTACATTTTTAGACTAATTTACCAAACTGAGAATACGACATGCATCTAATTCTGGGTTCAGAGATATTTTTTCACTATTTGTATAAGATAATAATATATAGTTACCATTCACATCAAACACAAGTTACACAATTGACATTTCCCTGTGGATTACTATAACAAACATAAAGATACAGCAAGTAGTTTCCATTTCCAACACCTTGATTTGTGAATCATTCAAATTTAAAGAATTAGGTTTTCTTGATGGGTTTGTCTATGCACGATTGATGCCCTCCACTTGTGAAGCACCACAAGTGTCCCACGTATAGTTACATGGGCATGTGGTTTGCATCTAAAGCCAAGAAGGTGGTACCAACTTGAATGATTGAGCTATTTTCAATCTAGGGTTTAATTTGGGAACACCAAAAAACGTGTGCTTAGCTTTTGAGCGTTGTTGTCTGATTAGGAGCTGCAATTCCTTGTTCTCTAATAATGAGAAATTTGACTTTAGGGTTTTGCTGCATGATTAGCTCACGTTACATTATGATTTGTTTTGAATTTCTTATAGCGAGTGAAGACTAGATTTCAGACAGAGAGAGAGATGTAACATTAACTTACGGTTAAAAGCGATCAAGTGGAGCTAGAAGTTAACGAATCAACAAACATCGCCAACACATCTGCTATGAAATTTCCTCCACAAAATTTATGTGTGAAAGAGAGACGAATTGCGATGTCTTTTATAATTTTGACAATCATAATTTTTGATTTTTTACATGATAAAAAAGAGAATATGATTGATAAGGTTGGTAAGCATTTAAGACCATACATCAACCAAAATGTTTTTGAGACATTCATGAATCATGATTAGCTCGAGTTATGCCTCTCATATAACAGATTTTTCCATTAGAAGGACGTTGAGAGATGTCTAACCTCCTAGATAGTCGATTAAGTTTAATTAAAGCATACATGTTGATTGTTGAACTCAACGTTAAAAATTTTAATAAGTGTTTAATGTATTTTTTAGTCTGATTGTTAATAATTATACGCATTACTCGAATAATAACTCTCTCTCTCTGTTATAGTATGTTTGTAGATTTTTTTCGTTAGTAACATATAACATAAATAAATAAATAATTAGATAACTATGGATCCATCCCATTCCCACCCCCCAAAAATATCTAAGCAGCCAAGTCTCCCTAGAGCAGGTGAGAAGTAGTGACAAGAAGTAGAGGATAAGCCTTGACAGCTGCAGCGTTTTGTAGCCAAAAACCATAGGAGAGCATATCTTGGCATATCTCTTTCTCCATCCTCACCTCTCATGTTGGTCTAACTCAGCTTCCCCCAACGGTCGAGAATCCAACGCGCCCATCTCGCCCCGTTTTTGACCGCCGTTGACTTGTCAACCAAAGCCGGCCCCCTGCGGTGAAAACCGCGACTGTCGACGACACCACCGCATTGCATTGACGCGTTGTATTCGATAACGATCCGGACTCGGTGTGCTTCTCTCTCTCTGTTTTGTCTAGCTTGTTTTTGTGATAGGGATATCTCACACTTAACCCACCTCTACAAAAGCACATTTTGGTTGAAGCTCAATATAGCCTTGAACCCAAGTTTTGGGTTTTGGAGATTTCTTGGCTTTTGAGAAGTTTTAGAGGGTCTCAACTCTTGAACCCCATTTCAAAGTTTGAGTCTTTAGGACATTGAAACTTGGAGAAACAGAGTTTGACGTTTGAACTTTGGTGTTTTTGACTTCAAAGGTTGAATTTTTAGTCATGTTTTGTCTTTATTTTCTAACCCATTTGGCTTTTCTTAACTGCGTGATTCTCCTTAAGCTGTTGGGTTTATGTTTGTGTGGCTATGTGCAGCAAGCCAAGATCCAAAAGTGGTGATCTTGGTTTGGTTTGCTTGTGTTTTTTCAGATCTATGGTTGAATATATGTGTAGTGTTCTTATTGTTGGATTGGCATTGTTGTTAGGTTTGTTTTATAAAGGAGGAGAAGATGGAGGTTGAGAAGAAGTATATTACTGTTGAGGAGTTGAAGCTGCACAACAAGCCTGGGGATCTTTGGATCTCTATCCAGGGAAAGATTTACAATGTCTCAGATTGGGTTAATGACCACCCAGGTGGAGCTACCATTCTGTATGATTTGGGTGGTCAAGATGTTACTGATGGATTCATGGCCTACCATCCTAGCACAGTGTGGAAGCGCCTAGGGAAGTACTTCAATGGTTATCATCTGAAGGATTTTGAGATCTCGGAGGTGTCCAAGGACTACAGGAAGCTTCATGCTGAGATTACGCAGATGGGTTTGTTCGAAAACAAAGGGCATGGGGCTCTTTACAATATCACAACTATTGTTGTTTTGCTTTACCTTGTTGTGTATGGTGTGTTGAAGTCTGATAGTGTGTTGGTTCATTTTGTTTGTGCTGTGATGTTGGGGGTCCTGTGGATTATGGGGGCCTATATGGGACATGATGCGGGTCATTACCAAGTCATGGCGAGCCGTAAGTGGAACCAAATTATTCAGGTTCTGGCTGGGAATTGCCTTACTGGGATTAGCATTGCTTGGTGGAAATGGACTCACAATCAGCATCATATTGCCTGCAACAGCCTTGACTATGATCCTGATCTTCAACACATGCCGGTCTTTGCTGTGTCCACAAAGTTCTTTCATTCGCTTACTTCGGTCTTTTATGGGAGGAAGATGGATTTTGATCATGTGGCTAGGTTTTTAGTTAGCCATCAGCATCTTACTTATTATCCTATCATGATTGTTGGAAGGGTCAACTTATTTATTCAGACCTTCTTGTTGTTGTCGTCCAAGAGAAGCATCCCCAATAGGACTTTGAACATAATGGGAATCCTTTTTTTCTGGACTTGGTTTCCTCTCCTTGTTATGTATCTTCCTAGTTGGACCGAGAGGGTGATGTTCGTGCTTGTGAGCTTCACAGTGACAGCACTTCAGCACATTCAGTTCACTTTGAACCATTTCTCAGGAGATACTTACCTTGGACCACCTACCGGAAATGATTGGTTCGAGAAGCAGGCTGCTGGAACCATTGACATTTCGTGCTCAAAGTACATGGATTGGTTCTTTGGTGGTCTGCAGTTTCAGCTAGAGCACCATTTGTTCCCCCGATTACCCCGATGCCAACTGAGGACAGTTTCTCCAACCGTGAAGGAACTATGCAAGAAGCACAATTTGCCTCATAGGAGCTTGTCTTTCTGGGATGCCAATGTGACCACCATTAGAGTTCTCAGGAAAGCTGCCCTGCAGGCTTGGGACATGACCCTTCCTGTCCCAAAGAACTTGGCGTGGGAAGCTATTAACACCCATGGCTGAGATTTGCTGAGGCTCTTCAGACTATTACCCCCCAACATTACATTTCTGCTTTTATAAGTTGGGGTATCTAGATTGAAGATCATTCTTTTTTCAGCTGGTTTTGCATTTCAATTTGATATTATTTTTGACATTTTCACTTCTGCAATAATTGATTTCTATGTTTAAGCCACCTATTCAAACGCTATCAACTTCGATTGATATGCATTATCAGATTTTAATACAGATTATAGAGATGTCTCTCCGACTATTGAATTTGTAGATTGGATAGCTTGCTGATACTAGTGATATTTAGTTCAGTACATTTCCTACCGGGAATGCCACAAGTTTTGCAAGCTTCAGGGGAGCCTAGTTTACTTGCTAAATGCTAACCACAATACTGACACCGTCTTCTAACTAGAGATTTTAAGTTGATATTCTGCCTATCCCACATGTCCTATTCGTGAAGAAAAAGTTGAGACTTAAATCAATTACATGCCTTGGCTCATTGACACAGTGGACAGAACTGTAGTGTTGTTCATACTTTAGGCATGCACGGCTCTGATGGAAGGTCTACATTTACATATGGTTTCATGACTTAATCCATTATACCAATAGTTAGACCCCTCCATGATCTGCAGAACCTTTACAGTTTTACTTACTGGAACTGGAAACACCAAGGAAAAGTGAGAACAGTCGCAGGAAGACCAATACCCAGTTGCATGTGTTTTGGGACCATCATCATAATTCATTCCCATTCCAGGATTGCTGACATCCCCAGATGGCAGAGGAGAACTGAGGAGCTGCAGTGAAGCAATCCCTATTTTGGGAATGTCATTCTCATCATCAGACCAATTCTTCTGCTGTACATCATAACATTAACATAGCAGAGCATTCATCTGGGACCATTTATACTGCTTCCCACAACTGACTCTAAACTTTGATAAAATTGCAGAAGCGACTTCCAAGAATCCAAGTAAGATCAAATTGAACAAGCAAAAACAATAAAAATAAGCCAATAAAATATGAATAAAAAAAGTGAGATAATATCTAATAAATTAAATTATAGTTGTCAGAAGTGGGATTTGAACCCACGCCCTCTCTCGAAGACCAGAACTTGAGTCTGGCGCCTTAGACCACTCGGCCATCCTGACTTCTTGTTCAATTGTCCTACAAAACTTTAAATAACCTCTAGTTGATTTGTTTGTTTTATTTCCCGGCAAATACCTTCGTTTATGGTCCGCTGGCTTCTGGGCAGAGTAGAAGCGCCTCTGCGGATCAGTATCAGTGAACCTCAGAGATCTTCGAAGTTCAAATTTACTCGGCCCATATATTCTACGTGGGTCCCTCTCCTGCTTCCGATTCACCACCGTCTCTGCCGCCAAGAACCCCCCTTCAGGTATCCACTCTCTTCACTACTTTGTACCTCGATTTTATCACCATCATCTTCTCCCAAAGTTTTAATCTTTATCACCAATCAGTTCTTAATCATAAATGTGACCCTGAAACTCTCATAATGCTCCCGCCCTTAAGTTAATTTATTGATTAGCTAAGTGATTACGGATGAAGATTCTTCTCTTTTGTGTATAGTCTGAATTGGTTTTATATATTATTGCAGAAGGAAGTCAAGGAACTGATGGTTGCTCTTAATAGATAATTAGGCATGTTAGTTTACAAGGTTTAAGCATTATGAGGTTTCTGTTATGTTCAGCTTGATACATAAACAAACAGTTTGGTCCTGTCTCAATTTAAACTAGTCCAAACAACTCCTCAGGGTTTCTTAGATTCTTTCCTCAGCCATTTTTGGTAGCCATGAATCCAAATCAATACCAGCCTACATCTCCCTGGCCTCCAATGATTCCCCCCAACGCTCCTATGATGCCACCCAACACTCCTATGATGCCACCCAACATTCCTATGATGCCACCCAATACCCCTATGAGGCCACCCAATGCTCCTATGGTGCCGCCCAACCCTCCGGTGACGAGTACTTTCTGGGAGACCACGAATGTGCGTGAGCAGCTCAAGAATTTGCAGGACACTCTTGGTCTTGCAAAAGCAATGTAAGCTTTTTTGAACTGTTGATGATCTAGTTTAAGTTTTTTTGTTGACTTTTATAACATTGCGGGTTGGATTTATAGGCAGAAAGAGCTTGAGATGCTGATGTTAGTTAAAGATGGTAAAGGGTCTGGTGATGAGGCTACTGTGAGTCGGTTTGATGAGTTTTTGAGAGATAGGAAGATCGATTTGGAGTCCCAAGTGTTGCGATCGGTGGAAGCTGCAAACTCAGTAATGGCTAAACTACAAGTTGAAATTGAACCGTTTAGATCGATCACGCATGAAATGTGTCCCTGGGAGGAAAAATCTGCGGCTGTCAGGTTATCCAATAAGATATGCAAGTCCAAGAGGAATAAAGGTTGGAGGAAAAGAAAGAGGAAGCGCATTGCAGAGATGATTGCAAAGGTGGGTTGGTTTGGTCCCTCCTCTTTTACATTAAGTTGGGATGTTTATGTGTTTATCTTGCTTTGTTTATTTTGCTTTTGGTATGGTGATATAAAGGAACGTGAAGGATTTAATGAAGCTGATCACAAAGCTGATGAATGGAGAGCTAGGGAAATTGCTAAGGATATTGCCAAACGCAAGGTATTGAAGTGTTTCTCGTGAGCTGTTATGTTGCTGTCGTGTTTTTCTAATTAATGTAAGCATAACATATGGGATTTCAGATGGAAGACATGAAGAAAATTGCAAGCCTTAAAGCAAAGGAAGAGAGAAAGAGACTAGAATCCGAGGTGACAGTTTAAACCAGCATGCTGTGTGATGACGTAGCTGTGCTGCCTTTTTTTTTTTAGTTCCTAAAAATGTCAAGTAGTTTGATTTCATGTTGTTCTTTCAGCTTGAGACGGTATTGATCATTGAAAAATTGCAAGAATTGCGCTCTATCAGGATTGAAAAAATGAAGAAACAAGGTTTGTCTCTTTTGTGTTTTTATGGGCTGGTATCTTGTTAGCAATAAAATCCTGTTAACATGTATCATCATCTTAGAATGCCTCTTGGCGCTACATCTTTCAACTGTTTAGATTGTGACTGAGGTAGTGATATGATGTAGATATACCTCTTCTTGTGTCTGTATATTCAGCTACAGCCAAATATTTTAGACGTAGTCCCTCCTCAACATCCTGCTGAATCTAACTTGTGGTAGTTTTTTCGTCTTTATGCAGGCCATTTGCTCCCAAAAGAGAATGATAAATTTGTTGAAAGAGTACAAGCTAGAGTTGAGGAGGAGGATCATCAAGCAATCTTGGCAGCTGACATGGATGCTGCTAGGGATGCCACTGCAACTGCTGAGCAATCAAGAAAAACAATCGAGAATTTCAGACCAGACTCCATAAACGATGGTAAAGGCGAGAATGAGGAAAGTAAAGGCCAGACAATTCAAAGCATTAATGGAAGCGAGTCTACTGCAATTGCTAACAAGGAATCTGGAAAACAAGTTCTACAAAAACGAGAGGGTGTTAGTGGAGCTTATGATGCTGTGGAAAATTTACCTATGGAATTTTATCACTATTATCATGGCAGCAATACTGATATGGGCACCCTTATTGAGGTAAACTTACATATGAAATACATCCAAGTTTGTAAATTACCACCTTCAGATAAAGGCTATTTTAAATCTTTAACAATTCATCCTCATTAGCATCTCTTTTGTTCTGGTCTTGAATTATAATCACGACTTATTGCTTGCAGGTGAGAAGAACATGGGATGCCTATATAGGACCAGGAGGAAGGTGAGTATCAATTCCTTTCTATTTTCCTATTTGACAAATAGTGCCTGGTTTTTACACTTATCTTGTGAATACCTGTTCCATCATACACCATCAGAACCAAATTAGGGCAAAAGGCTCCCCAGAAGCTTTACCTGTTGTTGTTGTTATGAATTTAGGATATGCTACATCAGTACATCACCAATTAAAAAAGTCGATAACTTGCTATGTTTGGTGCAGCCGGATACCAGGACACTGGGTTCAACCTCCACCTCCTGCAGATGATATCTGGGCGTCTTACCTTCTGCAACCTAAATGATTGGACTGTTGATTCAGGCAAATTTTGCTGAAAAAGTGGTGAAAGGTTGTCTACTGATCGAGACTACTTAAGTAGCAGACACTAAACTAGGATTTCTATTTTTGGTCTGTTAGGCATAACATGTATAGTTCTTACTGGATTGTCAACATACATATCTACTAACAGGTGAGTCTGGCAACACTTTGTAAATCAAAATGTTTGAAGGAGTTCTGTTTTCCATTCTCGAGCTACTTAATCCTTCTCTTTTCGTATTAACTTTGAGTTGTTATATCACTTATATGGAAGGTATATTTTAACGTTTAAGTTGCAGCATTATGCTTTGAATTGTATATTTTTTCAGCTGATTGTTCATTTTGTAACTATTTGAAGAAACTGTTGGCCACTTATATTCCCTCTCGCTAAGACTATTTGGCAAGATGGAATTAAGTCCTTTACACTGGACATGTAGATGGTTTCTTCACTGTAGTTCTTTTCTGAACACATAGTATTCAAACTTGGCTTCTTCATTTTGGTAAACTTTTTAGTTGTGTTAGTGTCAACCCCCATTTCTCCCAATAAAGTTAGTGAACTGGGAGCTTCTTGATCCTCCTCATATCGAACTCCTTGGCTGACACGACTCTAATAATCCGGCGACTTTGCTTCTTCTTTAATCAATAGTGAAGAAAACAGATACCAGGGTTTGCATTTTTCTTAATGATAAAGCAATGAAGTATATGATTTTGAGAGATATGTTGATACTGAATACCAAATCCACCATTTACATAATAGCCAAGAAACTGAAAAGATTTCGTTTACACCACAAACACAGTAGCTACAAGTTGTAACACGTACATAGCTGCTCTAGTGCTCTTCACTGTAGATAGATAACAGAAAACGAAATCATTCCCTACATTCTATCTAAACCCAGCGAGATCCTCAACTCTGGCTTTCTTTTCTAAAATCCTCCAACTCGTTTGAAGCTGCGAGAATTCAGCTTTGTTTGCCTCTCATACTTGTGGTTTGAAGAGTAGGGTGGGAAGATACACTAATTTAGACAAAAACAACTAAGCAATTGCAACCATCATATGATGCAGAGCAGCATAAGTTTATTACAACTACAACAACAGAAGAGAAAGCAACCAAACAATGACTTTCTTGTTAGCATTTATTAAGCTTCGCTCACTGCAAAAGACTTTATATTATCTAGGATGACTACCCTGGAGCTGAGCAAATGTATCTATCATTCGTTTAAGTACGTCATTACATGTGAAGGCAAGATCAAGATTTTGACACTTCGGAATGATGCATTCCCTCTAGTGGTCGATTGTGGCATAAATACAATTTTTAGCCACTTACATGATATACTTCATCATGAAATTGATCAGATCATCAAGTTATATGACACCAACTTGATATTTGAATTCAAAATTATTTAGTTTCTTGTAATATCTCATAAGATTGTTGCCATTGCTTATTTTTCGTTAAGATCTCCTTTTCCCGAGCTAAACCAAAATAAATAGTGTTTCGGCGTGATCTCTTGTGGCGTGGATCACACAGATGCAGAACACCATCTTCAAGCTCCCATAACCTGTCAATCATGAATGAACAACATCAGAGGGAAGACCGGGTGTTCCGGCCTTCGACCCTCCGATGTCTAAGTTAGCGTGAGTAGAAATAAGGTGAGAATGGGGTGAAGATGGAGAGAGAGCAAATGAGGGGTGAAGAGTGGTATTTATAGGGATATGGTGGATGCACCCTAAAAATACCACTTTGTCTTTATTAGAGGGTGTATTATCATTATGCCCCCAAAGGATAGTGTAGGTTTTTTGGGCTTAGCTAAGGCCCAAGCCCATTTTATGTGGCGACACGCGTCTTCTTAGGCGAGTATGACCGATGTTCTACTATGTACTAACAAGTCCCCAAGTCCGCGGTCAAGAGACTCTCTTGGATGAGGACTTTATCTAATAGAATATCGAGAGTACGAGTCTTACTAGTGGCGACATAACCAGTCCCCACGCAAGGGAGGGGATGGACCGGCTCCCTCCGAGTGGGGTATGCCGTGTGTTGCTATATATGATTGAGACACTGGGTCGTTGCTCCCATGTAGTGTTTAGAGATTGCAGGGCGATCGGAGTTCGAAGTTGAGGTACCGCTGGCGAGCGTCTCGCGAGGGCCACGGGTACCGGCATGTTTGTATGCCTTGGCGTTTTAGTAGCCTTTGATATGTACCAGCTATATGCTCGAGCTAGCTAAGTTATTTCAGCATACGTTCGAGGGGGAGATTGTGGTGACATACTTTGTGGTTGCCAAAAGGTGAGTGCTAGAGTGCTTACGTACCCGTTTATGGGATCAAACCAAACGTAGTTCACCATTTCACTCGCATTTCACCTGCATTCTACATGTGCTCACCAAAGGACAAGAACAACATAGAAATAGTAACCAAGTGTCTACATCACTCGCATTTGTCTACCTTCTCATCATGTCCAAAAGTCTTCAAAAATTTTCTTACCTTTTTCCCCTATTTTGCTATTTAATTACAAAACTTAGAAGGAAAAGGGTACAAAATATAGTGACATGTTGGTGAAAATGTGACTTAACAACACATCAATATAAGGCCATTGGTCCCATAACGTGTCCTCCCTCTAGAACCTTTTTATTAATTTTACAAAATTTTATTCATTTAATTTTAATTAACTAAATTCCACCACCTCCTCCGTCCCCCTCTTCTTCTTCTTCTTCCTCTGTCTCCTTCCCTCCCTCCCTCCTTTCTCAGATCTACCCAATTTCAATTCCAACCCCCTCCGCCGACGCCGCTCCGATCACCGTATCCGATTTCCCCCCTATTTTCCGGCCCCGAATTATTCGCAACGCTCTCTCTCCGTGAATGATGTGGGGGACGATTGCCAACCTGAAAGAGAATCTCAACAAGATCGCGCTCGATGTGCACGACGACAGCGACGAAGAGGAGCTTGAGATCTACGCTTCGATCAATGGAGGAGCGCAAGGCTCGCCTATTTCTGATCGGAGAAACTCCCACAGCTTCGCGCATTCCAAGTCCCCGTCGTCGCGCTCGCCGGTTCCGAACGGCGGCGTCGGCTCCGGTGTTAATCCAGAGGTTCGGCATTGATTGCACTAAGCTCTGTTTTGGATTTTTTTGTTTTTTTTTGTTTTGGTGTGAGAGTTGTGTCGGTGATCGTTTTGGATTGTAGAGCTGGTAATGCTTTCAGATTTTAGATTGATTATGTGTATTTCTGAGAGTTTGATTATTATGTTAGTGAGCTTATTGAATCATTTGGAGACTAGTTGTGGCAGAGAAGTTGAAACTTCGAAAACTTGAGGTAGATTTCCTAAATGTGGTTCATTTTCGTTATCTGATCGTATTTGTTAGTAGTTTAGGTTGAAAGTAATGTAATTTACGTAAAAACTGGCATTTACGGGGCTCATACGGGATGTGGGAATCGAATGCTGGTGCGCATTAGCTTTAGTATGCAATTGTAGTTCAGTATTTCTTATTTTCAGGTGTAAAGTTTGTCGAAATTAGGAGTGCCTATTGCATACTTAGAGTAACAGTAAGATGAGTAATTGTTTGGTTAGTGTGAACACTAGGCAGCAGTCTGTTGCTTGTATGTCATTGTTAGTTTTGACATCTGTAACTGTGGAAATTCCGACTTGTGTATGCATTTGAGTATTGTCTTGATGGGTTTACTCGGCATTGCTGTTGTCTTTTGTTCTCTGTTATGCATGTCTCTTCTTGCTGCTGCTGTTTTTTTTATCTTATTTGACAGTATTTTATGTGTAAAATTCTTATTTGTGTATTATAATGTCCTTTTAGATTGAACAATATCGAGCTGAGATTAAGAGACTTAAGGAATCTGAGGCAGAAATTAAAGCGTTATCAAAAAACTATGCAGCTTTATTAAAGGAAAAGGAGGTACCCCTCCGTGCTCTTCTGTCAACTGATAGTGCTCAATTCATTCCTTTGTTTAACTTTGAAACTGGTAATTAGTCTTGTAAATCCTACACCCATGCCATTTTCGATACTAAACTGCCATACATGGCTTTTGACATCTGACAGGATCAAATTTCTAGATTGAATAAAGAAAATGGTTCATTGAAACAAAATCTGGACACAACTACTGCATCTCTGAATGCATCTAGAATTGAAAGCTACAAAACGGCAGCTAATGGGACCAACTTGCACAAGGTACTGGTTTATATATGTAGTTAAGTTGTATCAGTTAACATCAGCCACGATTTAGATTCTGCTTCAATTTGGGTCAATCTTCTTGATGACATATCTATTTTCATATCTACAAGGTTTGTAGTTAAAAAAGTATGTCATTAGGAAACTCCGTACTATTTTTGCTGGTTTAGTTGAGAACTTTAGCTATCTGCCATTGAATCTTTTGTTTTAAAGTAGTAGAGATACTAAAATTGCCTTTTATTCATTCTCGATTGTCTTATTTAGTTTTTAATTCTCTTACCATGTCTTGATTCTGATCAGCTTAGTGAAACATGTACCATTTTTGCTTTGTTTATTTATTTCTATAAAAAAAAAAGACAGTGCTTGAGCTATGGTAGTTAGCTAAGTTAGCTTGGATTGTTCAGGGAGGTAGTAATCAGTCACCCAACCGTCAGCAAAGATCAGCAGGTCAAGCAAAAACCAGCTATTCTGGACACCAGAGTCAAAATGGTGTTATCCATCCACAGGATGGGAATGGGATAAGCAATGGAATTGCGCATCTTTCAGATATGCAGGGAAATGAAAGGGTAATGCACGTTGTTTTCTGTTCTATAGTTCAGATTTTACAAGCCTTTTATGGTGTCATATATATATATATATATATATCACCTAGACTGTATTTATTTGCTTTCCCACATTGTAAGTTGGGTAGATTTAGGAGGAGGTGTTTTTTTTTTTTTTTTCCAGTTTTGATTTTGCTATAATCCAAATAAAATTGTATGGTCTATAAGTTTCTACCATATTTTTTTTCCCTGGAAAACCTTAGTCTTCTGTAGTCTTTCTGGTTTCTTAGTGATGAGAGAACTTGACAACAGATGTATGAATGCCTTCTAGGAGCTTGCAGATTCACTAGGACTTGAGATAAAGCAATTGCGGATGGAACTAGAAAAAGAACACAACCAGTTGGAAAATGTACAGCGAAAATTACAAGGTACACTTTTGGACACTGAAGATCAGATATGACTTTTCAGCCATCATCTTTGAAATTGATATAATCTTCTTATTCTTCATTCATTCTCAGAGGAGCAGAAATTGAAGGGGACCATCCAGGAAGAGCTCAAATTTATGAAGTTGGATAGAGAAAAAGTGAGTTTATATTGGCATGTAGTTAATTATAGAGTGATATGTAATATGGATGAAGATACAGCAGATTTTCATGCTGCCGCATTGCTATAGAATATCATGCTTTAGAATGTGTGTGTGCGTGTGCATGTGTAAAATTATGTTGTGAATTCAATAATTCTTGTTTATGGTTATTTGACCTGTGCTTTTCGGTTTGTCGTCTTTTTTATTTTGGCAGACCTCCATTGAAATGAGTAAAATACACAATGAGTTGAATGACAAAATATCTGAGATAAGTCGATTGCAAATGGAGTTGAATAGGCGGGAGGATGGTAATGCAGAGAACTTCAAAAGGTTGATTGCAACCCTGGAGAAGGAGAACAACAGTCTTAAGGTTGCTAATATTACACTTTTTTGCAACATTTCACACAATTAAAAATTTTATTTTCTATGCATTTGTCCCTTATAGAATTCCAACTTATGTCATTGTATAGATGGAGAAGAATGAACTTGAGGCTGCTTTGAGAACGAGCAGGACGTTAGCTGATAAAGAATCCTTAGATCCGTCAGAAAGTTTTCCTGGGAAGGAGGAATTGGAGCTCTCTTTGCATAAAATTGATAGTGAGTTGAAGGTAGCACGCCAGGAAAGGGACAAAGCCTTGCAAGAATTGAAACGCCTCAAACAGCATTTATTAGAAAAGGTACATTTGTATCAAATTTCATTATTTTGCATTCGGTACATGAAACTTTGACAACTGGATCAAGCTTCATCCATCTTTATACTTAAATGAGTCTTACATAAATATGATTGTAGATTGGTTTCAAATAGACTATGAAACACATTTATCATGGAGATTTTAAAGAACAATGTATATTTACTTTTTGCTTTTTTTGCTTAAATGGGTTTTTACTGCAAGAGGACCAGGTTAATAATGATAATTACATTGACCATTTTGTGTTGAGAGGGCCAGCCAGCTGCACAAGTGAACCATGGTCACAGAACAAAATTATGGTCTTGACACTCCATAGTCCATAATATATTACCAAATCTTCAATATATTGTTCAACTTTTGATCTTCTTGCCTTATTTAAGGTTTTTTATTTACTATCTACAATATTCTGAGCTTCTTTGCTTGCCTTGTTTTCTTTGTTAACGAGGGTTATTTTTGGCTGGAATTAGATTATCTGAAGTTACATTTTCTTGCAAGTTTCAAGCATCCAGTAAAGATTAATCATAAACTTACTATTTGGCTTCTATGCTATCTAGGAATCTGAAGAATCGGAGAAAATGGATGAAGACAGCAAAATCATTGAAGAACTCCGACAAGCTAATGAACATCTGAGAGCTCAGATATTACATCTGGAGAAAGCTCTTAAGAAGGCAATTGCAAGTCAGGAGGATGTCAAGATGAACAACAACAATGAACTTCAGAAATCAAAGGAACTTATTGATGATCTGAATAAAAGACTTGAAAGTTGTATGAGTACAATAGATGCCAAAAACGTAGAACTGTTGAATCTCCAAACTGCACTTGGTCAATACTATGCAGAAATTGAAGCGAAGGTAGTTACTCGTGAATTTTGTCTGCCTGCTTGTTTAGGAGTATGAGTCGGACTAATTGAATGTGTGAGTTTGATTCTTTTAATAGGAACATTTGGAAGGAGATTTGGCTAGGGTAAGAGAGGAATCAGCTAGGCTTTCTCGGCTCCTGAAAGTATGATTCTCTTGTTCCTCTTTTTTTTGTCAAATATGATTTTGTATTACCATGGAATTGTTTCTTGCCTTGCTCATGATACTTGCAATTTATTGCACGTGTTTCTAACCACTTAATTATGATTTTGCAAACCTTCTTCCTTTGTTTGATTTCATAATTTGTATAGAGTTGCAGCAATTATCGAATATGAAATTAGAAGTATATTGTTTAATATCCGTAAAATTCAAACCGATGTTTTTCTGATTTGTTATTTAACTGCTGGAATTCCCTAAACTTATAATTTACAAGTTTGTTGCTGGCTCTAGGATGCAGATCATCAAGCTGAGGTATCGAAGGCCGAAAAGGAAGAAATTTTGTCCAAACTTTCACAAGCTGAAAAGATAGTACTGGATTGGAAAAGTAGAGTGAATAAACTTGAGGAAGATAATTCAAAGCTACGGCGAGCTGTTGAGAAAAGTATGACCAGGCTTAATAGGATGTCAATAGATTCAGACTTTCTTGTTGACAGGTTAGTCTGCATATCCATTGCCTTCGATTACAGTTATACCATGTGTTCTTTGATTCTTCTGGGTTTTAGTCATTTCTTTCTTTAAATATTTGGTCATTTTTTGTATTGTTGGACTTGATTCATTGTAAAGCTGCTTTTATGAAGAGGACATTCTAAGCTTAATGATGATTCGTATTGTTTGCAGGCGCATTGTGATCAAGTTACTGGTAACATACTTTCAGAGAAACCACAGTAAAGAGGTATGAATCTTTTGTAATAACATGCTGCTGGATGGGAACTACAAAAAAAATGTTCATCTCATCTCTTTTTGTTTAAAGAAAAAAAAATACAATTTTTCCGGCCTCTGTCACTTAAGTTTTAGTCTGACCAGGCTTGTGTAAATTGTTGTGCATATGTGGCCAGGTTTTGGATCTCATGACTCGTATGCTGGGATTCACTGATGAAGACAAGCAGAGAATAGGAGTTGCTCAAGGTGGCAAAGGTGTTGTTCGTGGTGTTTTAGGTCTGCCTGGCCGCCTTGTTGGCGGCATTTTGGGAGGCAATTCAGCTGGTGGATCAGCAAATGCTGCATCTGATAACCATGTATGTTAATTTCGACTTATTATTCCTCTAGTTATTAGTTTCCTTCTCATGAATCTGTTCCATTAACTAGTTCTCTACCAAGTGCAGTCCTTTGCAGACTTGTGGGTTGACTTTCTTCTCAAAGAAACTGAAGAAAGAGAGAGAAGGGAGTCTGCAGATGATTCGGGCCAGTCTCAGGAGGATGCATATAAAAGAAATCCAATGGAACCTGGCCATAAGCCATCCACCACTGGTTCTGCAACTGACTTCTCGAGGACAAATCTATCGCCGATCCAGAACTCAAACCTTTCACTTTTCCCGAATAATTTTCGGCAGCCAGAACCTTCTGATTCCGAATTTTCTACTGTTCCTCTCACATCGTCAGAGAACATTCCTTACGCCCCAAGACAGCTTCCAAGATACTAAAAGTTTGTCACATTGTGTAATTATTCAAAGGTATAGATCATTACTTGATTTTGTAGCTGTGCAATCTCGTTCAATCTATTCTTTCACACAAGTTGAGTCGTGCAGTCACGTATCCCTTTTGCCTGGTTGTAATTGTCTAATTAAGTTGACAAGTAACACGGGAAACTTTGAGGGTTGTGTTCCGGTGTGAGACCGCTACGCGTGTAGAGAGGGGCGTGTTGTTTGGTTGAGTTAGACACGTGGCGGGTGAGGGGTAATTTGGGAAGTGAAATGGCGACTAATGATTGACTTGTTGGATTTGGCGTGGCAGACGTGGGAGATTTTAACATGGACGCCGCGGCGCTAACTTTGTCGTTACACGGTGGTTGGCCAGTTTGGTTTTCCATTTTACTTCTGCTTTTTTTGGAAACTTTTTAATTTTTCTACTGATTAGATTTTCCATAACTGATGAGCTAAAAAAGGAAGTAAATCAATCTAGATATGAGCAAAAGGAGATGAAATAGAATTTTCATTCATTTTTATGTTTTATTATTCATATCTAGCTGCGTTATCAATATATAGAAAGTTAAAAAGAAAGTGAGATTACATTATGGACATGACTCAAATCACTAAAGTGGAGAATTTTTATTTTTTATAATAATATTTTGTTTTCTTAATTCATGTTGCTTACCAGTTTACATAAAATATTAGCTGTTGATACAGTGTTGTCGAACAAAGTTGTAATGGCAGTGTCAATCATTTGTGCATTAAACTCTAGCTCTATATTTTTTGAAAATGAAAACGATGTTAATACTGCTATGCGTACCATTATTTCTCCAATAGAGACTTGGTTTGTCGGTTCCTAGCGTAGCATCTTTTGGTAAATCTAGTTCTACTACTTTTGAAAGACGAATATATAAAGCTCTATATAGTGATTGAAAATTTGAAATATTCCCAATTTATTAACACAACTATGGAAAATTAATTTTGAAATTACTTCATGGCCGAGTGCGTCATTGGCAGGTAAAAGTCCTAGAGAGACATGCTTTATGTTTTAGCTTATACGTAATATACAGAGTATAGTGCTAAAAATCAAGGTCTGATAAAGAGAAATTGAAATCTTAACTGAAATTAGAAAATGAAGAACAATTAATGAGAAAAGAGAGAAGAAAATTTGTATTGGTTTGTGGTTTCGATATGATATGATATACAAGGAAGAAATCCCATTTATGCTAGAGTCAAAAAAGCAAAATGCACATGGCCTGGGCCGGCTGGCACCTATACTCTTAACACACAGGATTTTCAAGTTCATGACTCAATCTCATTACTATTCCGAATGCATCAGAGCAAACAAACATGATGAGGTCAAACACAGCCTTTTAATTAAGATTACTGTCTAGGTTAAAATGTATAGAAGATCAAAATCCTTACATATCTACATATATATGTTTGTACCTTCAGCTTTTTGGTGAGAGCTCTAATCCAGCTATTGTTTTCACTTGCCTCTGAATTTCTTTGCAAGAGCTCCAGCCCAGGCTCTATCTTTATCACTATATGCATACCTCATGCTTGAAGCCAACAAGACAAATCCCTGAATCTTTTCATTTTCACTATCACTTGGGTGCAAAACATCCATCACTGGTTGTACAACAAGCGAACCAGTCCCCTTGGGTAGCATCTCCCAGAGTCCAGAATCTGAACAATGATCACAATTATAATGTAAAGAGTCCAGAATCTGAACAGTATGATCACAATAGTAAAGTAAGAGTCCAGAATCTAAACAATGATCACAATTATAAAGTAAGAATCCATAATCTGAACAATGATCACAATTGTGAAGTAAACAAGCTGGTGTCAATACCATAGTTCTAGAATAATTAACATGTACTTGATCTGGATTGTATCACTCTAGCAATCAACATTATAGATAGCCTCTTATTATTTCTTCACCATCAAAACATGCATTGAGTTTGCAAATCTATATAGACCCCCACCAAGTAGATATTCATGCATCAAAGAAGCACACACACCCCATCCAGATATAAAGACCCTTGATATGTAATAATAGGTCTCAGTTGGACAGACAACTCCTTTTATATTTCTTCGTGCAAACCAAAATCACAGACAAAGTTGGACCAATGAAGTGGCATATTAGACTTGCCATAGTCTTCATACTATGAGTAACTAACAAGTCAGATCGATCAAATAAGATCTTCGAATAACTAGAAGTTTTTCTTAGTTTTCAATTTGAATGTCTCTTTCTATATTATATATGCACAAAACTCTAATCACTTTGTGAGGCTAGTAGATATCTGCAAAGTTCAAAATTTTTAACTACAATTACTTTCTGAAAGATATAAACAATGTCATATAACTGCTACCTTCAATTTGAGGAAGGTAAAGGGTTTCCTTCAGGTTAGAGAGGCCAATACTTTTGATCTGTTTCTCAAACCAATCAAGTACATTTGGTTTTGAGAAATCTTCTGGTATGCTCCAGTAACCACGTACGCAAAGTTCCTCTTGAACTGATATTATCTGTAAAATCAGGGAACAACTGATTTTGAATGAGTTATGACCAAACAGCTAAAATATTATAACATCATTTATTTATTGGTTTCTAATCTACCAAAGTACCAAAACAAGTCACTTTTTCAATCAACCTTAGTCGGCTTTCCTCTCATTCTCTGTGCCGGTTTACTATTTTAACTGTGTAAGTCCAATTGGCACAAAAAACTGCTTCATACCACTGATATGGTGTTTGTATTGCGCAGCAAAATGTACGTAGCCCAAGCCAAGTCCTCCTTCCGAGTATTTGAAGTAGTTTCTGATATCAAAAACATTTGCTCACACCCCTCTGGGATCCTTGTTTGATCCATTGGAGTAGCACCCTACAATAAACAACATCACAAATTAGGTTTTTAATAATGCTGCGCGAGCAATGCATACACAAAACTATTGCCATATTCTAACACTTCTGTGAGTTAAGACACACAATTTACTCATTGTGATCCAACCTCAGTAGACAAATATTCAATGATGTAAACCATCACATAGACTAGGGTCTTAAACTCACCTAAAGAAATTCCGATTTCAACATTATAAGTACATTGTTATGTAGTTTCATCTTAAAATCAAAAATGGAATTGGTAGTGGTTTAAATACTTTTCACCATAAGAGGCCTGTAAATCACTAAATCTGATATTTACATTCACAATCATAGAACATGGTAACAACTACTCCTTGATGTACAGCCCCACAAGACCTAAATGTGAATTTAATCTTGAGTTTACAACATTATGACATATGATCACAGTGAGAACATCAAGGTAATTGACATCTGAATGAGGTTCAAGTGCAAACCTTTCACAGCTCCAAAAGTAAAAAGGTAAGCAAATAGGAAAATTACCTTGAGGAACTTTCCAAGATAAGGAAGTGCTATGGAGAAAGCAGCCAAAGACACACCCAAGGCCTCTGTTCTCTATCCCAATCACAAAAGCAATTCACACACAAAATCAACATAAACCCATCAAGAAGAGCTGAATCACACAAAGCTAGAAAACGACTTCATCTTCTTACAAGCTGCGGTAGAGTAGGTGAAACAGAACCAGCAAAATGGTTCAAGACCAAAAGTGAACCGAACCCGTAACCGATCCATCTGGGTAAGTAGGACTCGTCCAGGCCAGGTATTCCTGCACCATCCAATAAACGTGTCAATCTTCACACAAGTGTATATCTTAAAAGAGAAAGAGAGAGAGAGTTACCGAGTGTGAATCGGAGGACGGAGAGATTGAGTTGTGGGTCTGTTGAGTTGGCCTTTGAGTTGTCAAGACGAGGTGAGAGAGTGGCACATCTCTTTTTGGCGCGAAATTTGGTTGAGGTCTTCAACTGAATTAACGGAATCAAAGACAGAGGGGTTGCTGCGTAGCTCATCTCTTGTATTTGTTTTTGTTTTTCTGGGTTTTGAGAGCGCGGAGAAGGAGTTTGTGCTGGAGAAGTGGACGCCGCGGTCGACGATTCGGATTGATTTGTCGGCGATTAAGAACTTGATAGGATTAGGCGGAAGAGGAGTTTGGAGTTTAGTGAGTTTTGGGGGGTGTGTCAGAGGGACGGTGAGGATGAGGAGCAGCAGCAGCAGCAGTCCGGTAGGGATTGGGAGCCGATTCGGGTGAGTCCAGCTTGGTATGTTCTCTCTTAGCTTCTTTTCGATTTTCTTTGGTGAGTCGATTGATTTATTTGGTGTTTGTATGGTCACCTTTTCTTGGCTCAAATGTTGCTGTTTATAGGTTGGTAGCAAAATTGAATCGAACGAACAAAATAATCTTTAGATTATGGCAGTTGAATACCAGTTTTGCTGTTAAGATTTTCAGTCCGCACGTTTGAACATTGGGGCAATCAAACACCACATCGGCGTAGGCTATCATATGCCGAAACGACTAAGCAACCTGATACTCCAAAACACTAAAGCACCTACTACTGTAGTTGAAAGCAGAGTTACTACTTGGATCACAGGGCCAGATATGCACACCTCAGGAACTGATCAAGTTAAGAAAATACGTGGAACATGATACCCATTGTATAAGATTTTGTTATAGGAGACCAAATGTAGAAATTTCATAAATGAAACAACAAAACATCATGCTCACAATCATAGAACAAGCATGAAATGACATACACCATAGTTGGAGAATTAAGACAACCCATGTACAAAGCACGGTTGAATAACATAAAGTTGTCAGAATAAACTTATAAGCTAAGGTGATGTTTGAAAAGCTTCCCACGATAATGTATATAAAGCCTAGTTCACAAAACTAAAACCACATATATAGTCAACCAACAAAGCCAAACACTTGAACATGAAGGGAAGCTCAACTACTAGACCTAAGGCATTTAGGGCACAGCAGAACGCCACTTTCTACGACCTCTTGTTTTTCAGCACAGTTTCACGAACCTTTGTCAAAACCTTGGCATCAAAAACTCCATATTGCTTTTTCATCTCAATTGTCGCCTTCTCTGCTAGTGGGTCAACCTTGTGTTCATACTTCTCATACAGAACAGGCACGGTGTGCAGGAGAACAAAAGCTGTTTACCAAAACAAAAATGATCAGGATTCAATATTAGAGCAAGACATTATATATAGACATCACATGCTATCTCAGAGTGCTTACTTATGTAAAACAAGGTCAAGAAATTGCACCAACTCCCGACAATAGAAAGAACCCACAAGCCAGCAATAACCTGAAATATGTAGAACATTATTACCACAAACAGATAACCACATCATGGTAGATGAATGCTCATCAATAATTTTGCCACATCAGGATGACTATAAAACGATCTTCCACATAAGGACCTTCCAAGTATATGCCACAATTACCACATTAGCAATAGACTATAAAAGCTAATAATCGATGAGACAATGAATGCATAGCATAAGCATATAAAGCAGTGTGTAATAAAGAGTTGCAGAGTACACGTACAATCAGGAATTTCTTCAACTCTCTTTCAGATGCAATATTATGAAGGAGTGCAAAAGCCCAGTTGATTTGATGCCTCAGCTCAGAAGCAACCTGCAGGAACGGCTCCTCAGGAAGAGAAACCTCTGGGATGTGTGGTGCAGTCCTACAAAAGTCAAGTACACGCATAAGAAACACAATGAATCACATATACAGAAACGTCAAGCACTCCATAAAACCATCAAACTTCAAGAATCTTACTTGTGGAAAATAGTATGGGCATTGGACCACAGGAACATGACTGCTAGGGCACCAATCAGAATGTGGCAGATAAGTGTGAGCAAATGGTATTGAACCAACTCAAAAAGAACATAAACGACAGTGGCTCCTCCAAGAACCCCAGCAGAAAGCTTCTTGTTCCTCCACAAGAACACATCAGCAGCTGCGACATTCAATAATCCAAACACACAAGTTAATCCCCCAAGTCCAACACTATTTCGCTAGCATTTCTCTAGCTCATAGTCACCGAAAATCATAAAGATCCATACTTTCAGGAAACAACTAACAATCGACTATCCGATCCGAATATTCTCATAATTTATCTACTAATGCATAATCGATTCGAACTATTTATATTCTAGTGTTACTCAAAATACATATAAAATAACAGATCGCACCAACATAATCACAGATCAACCTCATACTCCTTAAACCCTAACTTTACCGAAACTATAAACTACCAGTCAAAACGAAATCAACTCCACAGAGACAGATAGTAAATCAGTAAAAGTAAAACTGTAAAAAAAAACTTACGCTTTCCACCGCCAAAGACATGATGAACAGGGCGCTCCCTTCCGAAGAGACGGAACACCTTCTCCTTCGCCGATTCCTCCGCCGCCGGCTTCGGCTTCTCGGTGTCGGAATCCGAAGATGACGAACTCGACGAGTCATGATGATCGTGGATCTTCTCGCTGATCTTCTCCATCAGACTCTGCTCCGCCTTGGCGTCCTCACCGTGCTCCGCCATCACCTCCGATCGGATCTCGAAAACAAAAAGGTGAGATTTCACTGAGAACTTTCTTGAAACCGGAGAGAGAAGAAAAGGGGAAAATAGCAGTAGCTAGGGTTTTGGGTGTGTGGGGATAAGAGAGAGAGACAGAGAGTGGGGATATATAAGGGTGCGGGAAACGAGATCAGATCTGGGCCGTTGGTTTGGTTTGGATGGTACGGGGCATCGGGTCGGGTCGGGTCCGGGGCGGAGTAGGTCGGGAGATTTTGAAAATATTGGGAAGGTCACCGACCTGGTTTTAAAGGGTTTCGGACCACGTGGCGCGGAGGCACGGAGACATGAGTGGTTTGGACGGTCTCGGTGTGGCTTTTACGTGGTGGTGGGGACCATCTTATTACTGGGCTCCACGTTAGGCGTTGCTTTGTGCTTCGCACATTTGTTGTCATGGTGGTAAAAAAATTCGGGATTTGGTTCAGTTGCTTTTGTGCAAATGGGTTTTTTTTTCTCGTTAGTAAGTTTTTCTTTTGGACACATTTTTGTCTGAAAACGGAATTTTAGATAAATTTATTATTATTTTTTAATAGAGACAAATTTATAATTAAGACAGAAAATCTACAACCATTAATATTTAAGAAATGAAATTTAAGAACGAGATTATTTAAGAACCGAATTTTTGTTCATGAATGTTCTATGGCTAACAATAACAATGAATCTAATATGTCACGATATAGAGATAAATATTGTCTATTCGTATATCTAGCAAAAACTGACACATGCTTCTTGATATACAACAACTTATATTTCGTATTGTTAAAAATTCATTTTTGTCTTTCTTTTAAGAAAAAGAAAGTAAATAAAACATTATAGCTAGCAAGACATCTGACCTTTGTTTTGTGCCTATGTTTTGTAGTTGTAATTTTTTTTTTAATCCGGATTTAAGATAGATTTGTAAACGTATGATCGAAATTAAGAATTTATTGATACCTATCTTAATTAGATGGTTCTCTTAATGAAATAAAAAAGATGAGAATATCGTAATCTCGATAGATAATCAATAAAGTATAAGTAGCGACACATAAATAAAATAACATGAATTCTAAACATAATGAACAATATTGGTTTGGCAAATTCTGTCAACTTTATAAGAAGGTAAATCATCATTTAAAAGAAAAAACAGAGTGAAATACATATATATATATATATATATATATAATCTGTCGTTTATGCAGCTTTAGAATCTGGATGGTGTGGCACAGACCAAAAAAACTAAAAGAATCTTTAATAGTGGGCCTGCCAGAATACATCAGATTTTGATCGGGTTGGAGAGAAATGTGCAACGATTGTGACAATATAAGTCGCAATCAGTATGCCAAAGCCTACCCTAGAACCATAAGTCCATAACCACTTCATCATTTTTACTTTTCTCAATAATACCTTCCCTTTCTAATGCAGCTTTTTATATTTAATAATTCTGGGGAAAAAGATGCATATGTTTTGATCAGGCATGATTCAACTCTTTCTTTTCGGCTTACCGGGATTGATTGGACTGTTACTTATCTATTAAGAATAACTTCTTTGTAAGAATCACAAATACAATTTCATATTATTTGGTGTAATGATATTAGTTTCGGTGATTTCCTCATAAAAGTCTGAGTTTGTAAATTGAAGAAGGTAGTTGTTGCTATTTTGACGAGATGGAAAATTGTTCAACTTATGGTGAAGTGGTTGTGTTTTATCGGCTACTGTGTGAGATTTTTGAAGAGAGAATTTCTCAAGAATTAAACATTAACAACCGAGAAGAATTCTCATTGTTGAACTATTTTTAAGATGATAATGTTTCAAAGTGCAAAAACAATGGAGATCCATTCTAAATCTGGCATTGTGACAAATATATAAGGAAGGTGAGGTCATGGATTTCTTACAAACTAATGCTTGACCATTTTGCAGAAGGTAGAGAAATAAAATTTAGTCCAGTGTGTTTGCTGTAAAACACAAACAGTTTATTTCATATTCATATTTGGAAATAACTTTAGTGACTAGTTATGATAATTTATAGGTAACAAACAACAATGACAGATGGACAAATGTCAACAATAATTATAAACAAACGTGTCAAATACCCAAAACTTTTTTATTATGTCCTTAAATTACATTTTAAAATTGACATGTGTCACATGTTTCTTTAGTGTGGATTCAAATTCATAACAAAAATTTACAATTATGCACCCAATTTGAGTGTCTTTTTTTCTTCACCGTGAAATTATTAGTGGACCAAATATGCAGGGGGACACCCTGAAACTAACAAGCAAGTACCTCCAACAACTGAAAATGGCTTGGGGCCAACTCCTCTACTTTCTGGTGGTAATGGGGTTCCCTGTGTCCCTATATAATCCTTATTGCAAGCAGGAAAACAAAAAATTGAATTCTGATGAATTTATCCCTTGTAAGTAATTTCTATTGAAATGACATAATATTTGAAACCGCTCGTGTAGAAACAATGGTGGCATAAGATGAGCAATATGTGATTACCGGAATGGTCTAGGTGGCTTTTCTAGAACAGCAGAAAAGAAAACCTCTTTGTCATCATTTTTATCAATCTTTGGAACAACAACCCATTTGTGCTTCTTGTACCTCAGCATCTTCAGGGACTCCAAATAATCATTCAAATCTTCCTTCACACAGAAGAAGCTGTCAATCCAAAGCAAACCCCCAGGCCTCAGAACTCTATCCCAATCAAACAGAACAAAGTCTAGCAGCACAAAATCAATCCAGCCATCAAGAAATCTTGTGGTGTGGATCAAATCCAAAGTGTTGTCGAAGAATGGTAGCCTTTGATTGATTGTCAAGTAAAGAGGGACGAGTCCACGAAGAGCTATCATTTCGTTGAAAGGTGCCCCGAGATTGATAGTTGCCGAGACAATGGTGACATTGAACTCCCTCATCCTAGCTGCAAAAGTCCCGGTGCCTACGCTAAAATCCAGTCCGATTCTGATCTCCCCCGGCTTGATCTGAAGCACTTCAGGAATAAGAAAATCCGCAGTCTGATTCAAATTCTCGTCTGCATTTAGTTTCATCCATCTAGGCATTTCATGGTGTGACAGATTGAAGCAATCTGCACATTTGAAGAACCCCTTGGGAGCGGAATTACTTGCGAGGCAAGTAAAGTTCTTGCACTGATACCGACTCCACCGCACATTTCTGTTGTCCGGGAGCTTCCACAAGGACTCAGTAATTGGGAATGGCTTGCTATATATCTTTGGGGCAATAGAGAAGCACCTCCTCCTCGGAAGTGGATCACATCCATGAACCATGAGCTTCTGAGCTAGCTTCCAGTCATCATTGCAGATATCACCAATGTCATAGGTCATGTATTCTTCTAGTTCTTTCTTCATAGCAAAGCAAGCATGGCCAATGCTAGTGAAAGTCCCATTAGCTCCCATGAAATTCTGCTTTCCCAGTCTGTTCGGTTTGATCTTGACATACTTCCGAATCTCTTCTATCAGAAAGTAGTCCGCAGGCTCATCAGATCGTTGCTTCGGTTTTAGCAGAGGATGGATGTCTTTGACATCATTGCCTAACTTCTGAGCCGTCCCTTCATTCTGCACCAGAGATTCGTGCACCGACTCGACTAATCCCAAAATATCAGCAAGAAACGAACTGTGCTTCAACAAATGCACAGACGACGACGAATCTGGTGTTGAATCTCTGAACTTGTTAAGTTCCTGTAGGAGTTTCTGAATCACAGTTTCAAGAGTGATTCTTACATGACTGTCAATCCTGCTTTGACTATCAGTATTTACATAATTGCAGATGGTATCAGTAACATGAAATGATTTGAGAGAGTAGAATTTGGATGCTAAGGTAACAATAGAGATAAGAAGAGCAAAACTACCCAATATGAAAATTGACCTCTGAACTCCTCTCCATGTTCCCAACTTCATAACCACACTTGGTTTCCTCATATCTATCTCAATGACATGAAAAGCTAAAAATCATCTTAAAAAAGAACATTGATTTTCAACAACTCAAATCTGAAATCAGATACAGATATCAAAACGGTAACAGCTTAGTTTAATAGTTAACTGAAGCTTGAAGCTGTTAACTGGCACTGATCTATTTTTAAAATTGTCAGAGGTATGGAGATTGGTACCTTTGAGATCAGAGTCCAAAGGTTCCATTTGTTTTATCTGATCGAAGAGATAATTGGGCGGAATTCCTGATCACTCAACCAAAAGCCAATCAAACTGATTAATTAAACATCTGGGGATCAGAGTACTGAATTTATAAATAGTTCCAATAGCTTAAAACCCTTTTTCCTATGCCACCATTGGAGCAAAAGTGGGAGGCAAATTCAAATCTAAGCAACAAGAGCTTCCTTCACAGTCACTTCTTTACTGAACTTTCTTAACTATTGGGATACAATAACAGAGGATGAACTACTGTACTGGTCAATGGAAAATACAGTACAGTTCTATTATTTCATGGTGTTTGATTAGACTTCTGGTCACTTATTCTTATATTGTAGTGTGAATCAGAGACATTTACAGAGGATTAACGGCGAACACGTGCCTCACTTCACTGCTACTCTCAGTGCTTTCATTGACTTGGTCTTTAAAGTCTTCCATTTTCTGAAAAATGGAAGCAGGAACAGTTTGTACATACATAAAGTTTGGGACCTTGTTGATGTTGCAGGATAATTAATTTATCTTAAAGAAGCAGAAGTGAAGCACAAGCAAGACCAAGACAAGAACCAGAAAACCCCTTTGCTCAAAATGCAGGGACTGTTCCCAAAACCCAGTTGCAGATCACTGTTACATCAACTTCTACCGATTTAAGCATTTCCAGAAATTGTACAAGGCTAAAACTAACAAGCAAGAAGCGAGAAAGACCAGCACAAAGCAAAAGCTTGTTCATTTGAACTAAAGATGAATCCTCTGGGTGAAATCAAAGTCCTAAAATTCAAAAAAATAATTAGAATTGGTACACAAGGATGGCTAAAGCTTGGATTCTAAGAAACCCAAAAGCTTTCACCATCACAAAATCAAGGTTTTTCTATTATACAACAAACAAAACTCTTCAATCCACTCTCAAAGTCTCACCCCTACAAATTTACAATCCCACTCCAAATTCTCCAGACCCATCAAAGCTAACACAATTCTAACAAAGACCCGCAACTAAAAACCAAAAACCCATTAAAACCCAGAAACCAAATAACCAATGAATCAAATCACCTCCTCCATCTCCGATCGGCGGAGTGCTGGCTCAGCGGCACGACCTCCTGCAGCGGCGTCGAAAGCGGCGTCGGGAGCGGCGAGTTCCGGCAGACGGGGCAGGAGCCGTTGAGCTTGAGCCAGGCGTCGAGGCACAGCAGGTGAAAGTGATGCCGGCACTCGGGCATCATCCTCAGCATCTCGAATTCCCGATAGTCGCAGAGGCAGATGGAACACGTGGACGCATCGCCGCCGCCGAGCTCCTTGGAAAACGGGAACTTCGGGTAGGAGTTGATGACGTTGTGGTGGAGCCCCGCGGCGGAGTTGATGTCATCGTCGTTTTGTGGGTTCTCGAGGTCGTCGTCCTCGGCGACGAAGATGATGCGGGGGAGAATGACGCCTTCAGAGGAGGAGTTGGGGTTTTGGGTTCGGGTTCGGGTTTGGGTTTGGGAGCGGCGGGAGACGCGGCAGCAGATGTAGGAGGCGAGGAGGAGGGTGGAGAGGAGGACGAGGAAGCCGAGGGCGATGGCTATGGCGTAGCCGAGGCCGAGGGTAGTGAGGTAATTTGAGGAGGGGGAGGAGGGAGGGGGGGACATTGGAGGAGGAGGTGGTGGAGGGTGGGAGGGGTTTTAGCCATTGGAGGTGGTTTTGAGAGAGAAAGTAGTTGGGTGCTTCCAGCTGCTGCATTTAATACTCAGAGGGGATTGCATTAAATTTGGTGGGAAATTGTGAGTGGTGAGTGGTGTTGACATCTAGTTCTTCCTCTTCTCCTTTTTGGGCAGCCAGTTTTTTTGTTTGGGTGTTTTGTGGATATTTTGGGTTCAAGAATCAAGTACTTCCAAAGGGTTTTGTGTTTTGGGGTTCCTGGGATCTTACTAGGGTTTAAGCAAAGTTTTGGGCCAATTAGGGTTTGGCAAAATCTGGTAAAATGCAATGAACTAGACTGCATAGACACGAAGATCTAGCAAGCTCATACAGACTAGGTCTCCAAAGTCCAAACTTTCATTTCTACTTGCATCCAAAGAATTAATGCGTAAAATTAATCTGGGATGAAAAATTTGTTATTTTAGTATTAGTTTATTTAGATAATTACCTTCCATATGTGTTATGTTAAAGTCGGACCGGATATCCAAACCGATAGTGGTGAGTTTTGGCGTGTCTATTACGGGGGTGGACCTCTTCCTTTAGAGCTAGAAGCTATTAGGCCGCTCGTGTGTTCGGTTACTAGCTATATTAATGGAATGTATCAATTCATGATCTTCCGCTACATGATTTTCTTTGGCGCCTTAGTGCTTAAAGAAAATATTTTGTATTAGAAATATTGAATTTGCAATTCGGCAAAAGATTCACGGTATGAATTGTGATGAAGGAAAATACACTTGAATTTGCCTTAGTCTAACAAGAACAGGAAATAGGATGAAGTAATACCATATTGTAGTAGGATTCTTATGTATTGTAGAATTAAGATTCCTTATTGTTACCTTAATGTTACCTTATAGTCCTCTATAAATATAGGCTCATGTCAATGAATAAGACACATCTCAGAATTCTCTCAACTCGCTCTTTCTTTACATTTTTCTTTCAGCACGTTCTTGAGCTAATAACAAAGTCCTAAAGTTTCGAATTTGACATCCTAGATTTGCAAAGAATAAAATATTATAAATGTGTTTCTGATGTGTAACAAACTTTTATTGAAAAAAATTTCACCACAACTATTATTTCCCTCTTAAGTGCATCACATGGGCTTTGGGGCCTTTCTTTTGCACGCATTACGACGCTTAAAAAACATAAACATTGATTTAATCATAACATTTGGCTTTTTAGCTTTTAAGTATTCAGAGAGAAAAAATAGTTGAGGTGTAATCGTTTCCAATAGAAGTTTGTTCCACATCAGAAACCCATCTATAGTATTCTCTTGCTTGCGAATCTAGAATGACAATTTCGGGGTGATCATCAGCCATCTACAAATAATAAAGGGAAAAGTAGTTATGATAACTAATTCCAAGTATTAAGTTAGATCAAGAGACTAAGATGAGTTATACTCGCTCAATTCGATGTCTTTTTTTTGTGTGAAAATTCTTTATAACAATAATTGTTTGTTGCCAGTTCGTTTTGTAGCGTAATGGATGGTGCTATATGCAACATTTGCAGGCTCGTGTGCTCGACGCATATTTCAAACAACAAAACATTAATCGTTTGTCCCTTGTCTTCAATCATGTCAGTTTCGTTTTCACTTTAATGCCCAAAGAAAGTTCCACTTCCTAAGAGAGGTTGGGAGAAAGAAGAAGGGATAAATTCCTTGAAGTAGACTACTTTGAATTTTGAAAGCAAAAACTTTAATAAGAAAAACTACTCGAAGTAATTGACGCTTGAAAGCCTTGAGAAATTGCTTGAAGCTTGCCAAAAATTGTTGCAGGAGAGCTGCTCTGACCGGTGAAGAATTACAAGAGGTATCATTAAGGTAGCAATATCCTGATTCTACAGTATGAAATTACTTTCTCTTATTCCTATTAGCCCAAGACACGCTAAAGTGTAGTTTTTTTTTAAAAAACAAAATGAAAATAATGACCGAAGTTTAAGTGAGTTTTCAGTTAACATTAAGACAACTACTGGAGGAAGCAACCGTATCTAACAAATGCACAAACGTTTTCTTCCACAATATTGTTGAGTTTCTTATGACTTCATAGATACATGACAATTGATCCAATTCTTGACATGGTTTATATCCCATATATATAAGAAGTTATGATGCATTTATAGTCGAACCTGTTCGGTTGAAAGTTGAAACGAACCCAACCAAACAATATAATGATACACTCGTAAAAGCAATTGAATTTAAGGCATGGGTGCAGATGTAGTTGTCTAACTTCACCTTCGACATGTTAATTTGTACATAGGATTGAATAGGATGCATAACGGTACTACAGTACTTGTATTTTTCTTTCTTTGAATACTTCTTCTTTATCATGGTGTTAATTTGGTCAACGAATCTTCTTTGGTAGTCTCTTTCAAAATTTGAACTTTTCCTTTGGTCAAGCAACTTTTATAACTCGATCGGCATGGTCTATTTTGCAACACATTGTACTTTTTTAGATAATATGAAAATTTCGATTTCCTCATATAAGCTACATGAGACAAATTTATGTTGCAAAAGGAGTAACGACACCTTGTTTTTCGATGGATAAATAACACAAAATTTATAACCGGTTATTTGTGACCCGAACTCATAATCTCTAACTTACAAATAAGAGACTATATATATTACTAGACAAAATGGTACTGAGCAAAAATGCTCACATTTAACTAGGTTGAATGGAGTAACAAGCAATTTTGTATTTTTACTTTCTTCAATTGAGAGTGTAAAATATACTAATGTAAGCTACTTGATGAAATGCTTCAACAAAAAGAAAAGTGGAAGCGACAGTTTCGGGTTTCTAAATTCCAAATGTGTGTCACATATGATGATAGATATATCGTACGTAGTTGCTTAAATTGATGGATGATTGTGAAAGTAGAAAAGCTACGTTCACTGAGATTGGTTTAATTTGGTAATACAAATCAAATACAAGAGATTGGTTTAATTTGGTAATACAAATCAAATACAAGAGAAGTAAAATCGATCATACTTATAGTAAACAACTTTTTTTCACGTATACATAGATCATTGCTGCAAAAGATATGATCGATGTAAAATGATAAAGTGACGCATGAATTGCAATAAACGTAGTACAAATGAAACACACACCTAGAGACTAACCTTCCTCTTGCATTTTTGTTCTTGAATCGCCTGGCTAGAAATATTAACCGTCATAGTACAGTTCATCTTCACCACCACATGCTTCTTCACTATATTCAACATGCATGTTCACCCTTCCCGGAATCCTAGAATAGCTGCTCATCGTCAACAGCCCCGAACCCACGTCCGTCTTCAGGTTCGGGTTTGTGGTGAGGATGTCAGTGATGATATCCACCGTGATGTTCATCCGCATGGTCCGTCGGGCCTTAGCTCGTCCCGGAGGACCCCTAGCTTCCCCCACCACCGTGCCGTGATAGTACAACGTGGTGGTGGTGTTGCTGTACTTGAACGAAGCAACGTTCGGATTCTTAACTGAAACATCAGCCGTTAGCGAGATGTTGGTGCCCGGCTTGGGGGTGGTGCCATTGACGAGCTCGAGCTTCGTGACTGTGACTTTGTTCATCATGATCTTCGGCTCCTTGACTCGGAACACAGTGAAAGCTAGGATGATGATCACCACGGCTTGGATTAGCACTACGGCCGTTATGCACCCGCAGCAGTTGATGAACTTCTTTCGTCGAGCTCTTTTCATGTGGAGGGCGGCTTCATTGTCATCGCTGCTGGGGCGGTAGCCGGCTGGGGCTAGCGGTCTTGCCTGCTCCTTCTCCACCATGGTGGCTAGAGGTTGTTGATGGGGGAAGAAGAGGCAAGGGTGTCTGGTGTCTTATAAGGTTGAGTTGTAAGTGGTAGTGTGTGTTGATCATGGGGGTTTAGTCAGAGTTTCTACCAGTGCTGACAATGAGAGATTTTGTGGGTTTTGCCTACCCATGACTTTTTTCAAGCTGCTGAAAGTTGACCTTTACACTAAATCACACACCGATGGTTATATTGACGCAGCCGTATTTCTAAAATAGTTACCTAAAATAATATTTTAATTAATTTGATTAAAATTTAACTAAAAAATAGCTAACATTACTAAAGATGTTATAGCTAAATGTTATAAATTTGTAAGCTCTTCAATAACTAATTTTAAATCATGCACAGTTGGAGTAAATTAATTTCATAAACTAATTATTAAAATAAATGTGCTGAAAATGATTGATTTTGTTCAAACAATATGACATTTTACTATTTTCAATAATGGTGATGTTGTGTAAGTGTGACACCCTAACGACATAAAATTTCATACCATCGATCATTATTTCTTGCCATTGACTATATATTATCATCCAAAATATAATACAAGAATATGAGTGTCTTCCCAAGTGTGTTCACCACTAACTTCTTAACTACCTTCATCTACCATATTAATGAAAAATGTGGAAGAAATAAGCCTTCCTTTCCCGGCACTCTGATTTTGACATAGATCTAGTTAATATACTATGACATATACCGGCATAACTACAAGTTGGTTAATTATATATGCCTATCAATCTATAGTAAGTCTGAATATATAAGATCGAACTTGTATGGATTTCCACAAGTAAAGACATCATATGATGTTGGTAAGTGGAGGACTTAAATTGCCAAATTTCCTTACCTATAGAAGTTCCACTATGTGACTACATGATCTACAGCTACACATGTAACATATATTAACAATGTAAGAGGCACCTCGAGTATAATAATTTTAAATTACTTTGCACTAAAATGTAATCTTCTGTTTTATCATAATCTGGTGTTTATGACAAGCGTATATATGATTTTGGTCTTTGACATGATTAATTTAATTAATGAATTAAATTTAGTGCATGTGTTGTTACTTTAAATTTTAGGTTATCTTTCACTTGTGTCTCTGATTTTTATGGTTATCTCCGCTCTATGATCTCTACGTTTCTTTTAGTATCCTCTGATATCTTAATCTCTATATGTAAACCGATTGTAAAGCCTGCAAAACAAATTGAGCTACGGTAGTCTCCACTTGTTTTGGGAGAGTCTTCTCCGGTAGTCGCTTACATATTAGTCACAACTCCAGATTTACATGACATTTGTTGTGACTTCATGTTTTTAGAGTGCTCTTTTTACCACATTTGGTGCATGACCGTCTGTAAACTAGCTACAATAAAAAAGAAAATAACTAGTTATTAGCAATTTAGCATGCATTTTCGTTCTCTTAATTCTTTTTCCAATAACATGTAACCAACAACACATTCTTGGATAGAGGTGTAACAAATAGAAATTAACATATTAACTAATGTTAGCTTGCAGAAATATTGTTTATGCAAGATTGTGTTTGTTAAGTAGTTAGCATCTCCAACAGTGTAACTAAAACTATAGTTAAATTTAGTAATAATTATGAGATTTAGCAATTGTTATAAGAATTTGACTCCAACAGTTATTGTTAAATGTAACTTATGTAATATTTTTAACCAAATATAAACTAACACATGAAGAAAAAAAATGAGGGAAAATATAAGTATTCCTTTAACAATTCATGGTATAGTTGATAAATTTATCAATTTTGTTTAGCTTTAAATTTAGCAACCATTTAAGTATACTGTTGGAGCTCCTATTCATTCGAAAAGTTGACAAATTTAAAAAAAATAAATTGATTTAACAATACTGCTGGAGATCCTCAAGTTTCATATCCAAATTGATATGTTTCACCCAGTTTTAGGGATACTAGAAATGTGAACCAGCTAGCATCAGTATATATCATCCTAGCTAGTTATACCATCAACTTCAAAGAAGCTTCTGCTCTACCTATATAATTATATGTTCTTTTGAATCGTTCATCCTTGACTGAATCCACCAGCTAGAAATGCCCTCCTTGACTTTATCAGAAGAGGAAACAAAGTTGTAAGAAAATTGCAGAATAGAGTAATGAACAAGTAATCCATGCATTGCCTCTACAAGTGAAAATTAAGCAAGAAGAAAAAGGGTTTAGGATGAACAAGCTAATCATATATAACACAAACAGAAACAAACTTGGTACTGGACTTCATTCATCTATTTTTAATATCACTAAGTAACTACAACAGAATCAGATACATATTTACAACAAATAAAAGGCATACAAATCAACAAATAGAAGGCATACAAATCAATCAGCACAAAAGGGTAGCAAACAGTTCCAGACCAAAAAGAAGAAAGCAACAAGTTGATGAGGCTTCATTTGGAACTCTGAATACCATTCAGTGGCAATTGAAGTCCTGGATTTTCTGGGTGGCCAAATTAATATTCAAGCTGCAATTCATCTCCCCAGTTCTTCTTTTTTTCACCATACCAACCATACTGACCTTCCCACTAATCTTTGTATAGCTCTTCAAACCCAAAACCCCTGAGTTAATATCACTGCCTACTCCTTCAACCTTTACCTCCACCACAACACTAACCTTCTTGCTCTTCCTCAACTTAATAGAACCTTTAGAAATTGTGCCTTGACCAACTGTAGCACCCCCATAGGAAATAACCACAGCACTTTCATCATATTTGAACCCACCCCAGTTCTGATTCTTGATCAGAATTTCTTGACTCAGACTCATGTTGATGGTGGAGGGTGTACTCACCAATCCCACGTTCAGATTCTCCACAGTAGTTGAATCCAACTTGATGTTTGGATCTTTAAAGCGAAAGAGAGTGAGGCAAAGCACACCTAGAACAACAATCTGGAGCAGAACAACTGCGATTGCAATCCCACAGTACTTGATTCTTCTCCTCCCTCTAGTCATAACCTTTGGAGAAAGAATTCGCAGCTCTTCGTCTTCTGCTTCTAGTACTCTCCTCGAACCATTAATGAGTTGATTCGTACGTAGATGATGCTCTTTCTTCTCCTCCTCCATGTTTGAGTTCTTGAGAAGCTGAAGATGGCGGAAGAGGGTGCTATTATCTTTGTTGCTCTAATATGTTGGAGCCAAAAATAAAAGGGATTGAAGAAAATTTATTGAACGCGTACATGGCTTTGAAAGTTCTGTTGTGAAACATGGAAAGAAGCATATATGTCCTCCTTGGAGATTGGTACTTTGGCATTCAACAAAGAACGATGGACTTGTTTGCAGGGTAATTGACTTTGACATTAGCCATTGGAAGTCTTACAGATCATCAGGCTTAAATTATTCAACTCATGTATTCAAAATATATATATTAGAAAAATTGTCATGTAGTGATTGAAAAATTCTTCTTAAAAGCTTAACAACCACCGGTCCGCCACAAGGAAATTAACTGGTGCAGATTATGATGTTTACTAATTTTAAGGCAGAATGAGGAACAGGTGGAGATAGCATATGGTCGAAGCTAATGATCAAAACAGAGAAGAATGGAGATGCGGGGTATCGATCCCCGTACCTCTCGCATGCTAAGCGAGCGCTCTACCATCTGAGCTACATCCCCATTTGACGAGAAGAGCCAATATGTAAACTAACAATTCAACCAAAAATTGGGTTTTCCAAGCTGTGCAACCAAAACTTTTCAGACGTAAAATATCACCCATCCATGATGCCACCAGAAGAACATTAGTAAAACAACTGGAGACAGTAGAGCCTTGAACAGACAAGGTCTTAACCGGAACGGAATCCGTACAGTCCCAAACATCAAGTGAACCATCGGTCAATGTCGCATCTACAAAAGGCCCCGACGAGGAGGTCAGTCCAAATAGTTGGTTATTGTGATACAAGATATCAACGTAGTTGTAGCCAGGGGTTAATGCCACACCCGCCAACTTGGTCCATTGACTCCATTCATATCAGGGTAAATCCGTACAGTGATGCGGGAAGCTTGAACACGATAGTAGGCGGTTCCATCAAGTGTCGAAAACCAATAGAGATAACGTTGAAATCCATCAACGGCAGCCTCGAATCCACAAGACTAGGGTTTCTCGAATCCACGAGAAGTTTCTGAAATTCATCAGGAATTTAAGAAAACTCAAAAGTTTTATTAAGATGAAAATATTCTCCTAATACAAAGCATGATGGAGCTTATATAGGCATCTATACTAAGAATTACAATCATAATCTAACATTGAAACCTAAGAATCTAAATTAAAAAGGAAACAAATAAGCCTAAATAAAAGAATCCTAAAAGAAAATAAAACTACCCTAAATATACTAAATCGCAAATCAGACAGTTAAGACGACATCTTTTGGCTTAAATATGAAAGGACTCACTTTAGTGAGTCTTGTAGATCTCGTCGTTCTCATTTAGGAAATGTATCATATGTCACAGACGAACGTTCTGGCCAAAAGTAACTATAAATCAGATATAACAGATTTTGTGCGATAAACCCGAAAAGTCTAAAATAACATCTTCTTGAATATTCCAGCAGGTAGCAACCTTATGATACGAGAATTACCGATCTTTAAATAATTCTTTTTGATTATTCGTCAATTCCGATCCCTATTTTTATTTTTTTCTGTCTAAATTTGACACATTCTCATTCTACATCATACAGCTTCTTGCTTACAGAAGAAAATTAGTCGATCGTGTTTGATTGCAACTAGAGCGTTCTCGTTTCTAAACGGATTGGATGAAATAATACCTTTCACTGAACCAAAGCTGGTCCAAATATTTGAGAGTGGAATGGTAGCTCTTGAAATCGGATTATACAGACGCATAGGCGGAAATAATTCACTTATGTCCTCTGAAATGACCAACCATCCATATATATGATGAGCCCAGAACCTTGGCACCCGGAAAAACGCTCTCGATTCTATGCATCTTTTCCTCTATAGGATCAAAGAGGCAAAGGCGGGGATCACGTACGAACACGTTATCAATTTCATGACCGACAGAAAACATGACCCATGGAGTTTGATCAGGTGGCGGAGTGTAATATGGGGCAGAGATATAAGAATTTGCAGCGGAGTTTCAGAAAACACAGACGGCTTTAAAGCGAATGATGTCGACCACGGAAGGAAGCCTATTCAGGATCGACTCAAGGATTTCTGTTGGGAGCTGATCAGACCACTTTAAGCATATTCTGTTTCTGCCCAACCTCATCCTCCTTTTGGTGCAGAGGGGCAACAATTTTTCAAGCAAGTCATTAAATTTTCTTCTCGGCATCCTTGTATCTTTGATGATCGATCGATCGATGATTGATATGAGTACATTTGTGAAGGGTTACCGATATCTAGTGTAACATTTACTGTGTTTGAGTGACAATACGCTTCATGATAATTTAGTTGATTTTGTGTCGTAAACATTGATATTGTTTTTGTTAAGTACTTACATTTGGTTACGATAGATTCACTTACACGTCTTTTGTTAATGATGTGTGCCAAAGGTTAAAACTACACTAGATATTGGTAACCTAACCGGGTGCTACCCATCAAGCGGATGGGTTTATCGGAAAAATTACCTGGTGTTAAAACTCTATTAGATACTGATATCTAGGGTAACTTTTACTGGGGTTGAGTGACAATACGTTTCATGATAATTTAGTAGCTTTGTGTCGTAAACATTGATATTGTTTTTGTCCAATACTTAGATTTGGTTACGATGGATTCACTTTCACATCTTTTGTTAATGACTTGTGTCAAATGTTAAAACTCCACTAGATATTGCCACCGATATCTAGCATAACCTGTCCGGCTGCTACCCATGAAGCAGAGGGGGTTTACCGAAAAAAATATTTGGTGAGTTAAAACTCTACTAGATATCGGTACCGATATCTAATGTAACATTTACGTTTGAGTGACAATACGTTTCATGATAATTTAGTAGCTTTTATGTCGTAAACATTGATATTGCTTTTGTTCAGTCCTTAGATTTGGTTACAATGGATTCACCTTCACATCTTTTGTTAATGACGTGTGCCGAATGTTAAAACTCCACTAGATATCGCCACTGATATCTAGTGTAACATGTCCGGGTGCTACCCAACAAGCGGAGGGGGTTTACCGGAAAAATTATCTGGTGAGTTAAAACTCTACCAGACATCGGTACCTAGTGTAAGTTTTACTGGATTTGAGTGACAATACGTTTCATGATAATTCAATAGTTTTTGTGTCGTAAACATTGATATTGCTTTTATTTAGTACTTACATTTGGTTACGATAGATTCACTTTCACATCTTTTGTTAATGACGTGTGCCGAAAGTTAAAACTCCACTAGATATCGCCACCAATATTTAGTGTAACTTGTCCAAGTGCTACCCATCAAGCGGAGGGGTTTACTGGAAAAATTATCTGGTGGGTTAAAACTCTACTATATATCGGTACCTATATCTAGTGTAACATTTACTGGGTTTGAGTGACAATACGTTTCATGATAATTCAATAACTTTTATGTCGTAAACATTGAAATTGTTTTTGTTTAGTACTTAGATTTGGTTAATATGGATTCATTTTCACATCATTTTTTAATGACGTGTGCCGAATGTTAAAACTCCACTAGATATCGCTACCGATATCTAGGGTAACCTGTCCGAGTTCTACCCATCAAACGGAGGGGGTTTACCGGAAAAATTATGTGGTGAGTTAAAACTCTACTAGATATCAATAGCAAAGGGTTCCAATTTGGCAACAGCTTTCATATTTGCAAATATATCTAGATATTTCTACCACCTCAAGCCGACAAGCTCGGCCTCTTTCAAGGCTATATATTCCATTAAGGCTCAGTATTCCGTCACTATTGAGCTAAATCGAGTTTTCTTCACAGAGCATTTTGCTCTGTCCAGGTAAGGATGTCAAATGATTGTTAAGAAAAAGTAGAACTTGATTGTCTAAGAGCAAGTCCACCGGTGAGAAAAAAATCCAACCTAGGTTGGATCCACATAGACAAAGTGACATAACCTAAATTTTTTTGCTTCCACCCATGAAATGGGTTATCTCATTTTCTAGCCCATGTTAGATTTTTAGGGGGATATCTAGCCCAAGTGAGAGGAGAAGAGTGATCCAGGTGAGTTCTTTCCACCTCAGCCCGAGCCCACACACGTGACTGACATTAGTGGCCCACCTCCGTTTCTTCGAAGCACCTGCTGCTTGCATCTCTCCCAGGGACAAACAAGCGTCAGCCCGTTACGCTTGTCCAGCGACATTTTGTCACGACATGCAAGCTGCATCTCTCCCCACGACACGCGTCGTCACTTATATGGCTTGACTTATCTGTTTGAATGCAACGGTCCACAAATCTGGGCCGTCCGTTATGCAATCTAACGGCTCATAATAAGTAACCGTTGGCTATTCCAAATAGATTTAAAATATATATATGACCGTTTGGAATTAATTGGGTAAACAAAAATTTAACGGTAAGAAAAAACTATTAATTTTTTTTGTATAATGCCTTAAAAATACCCATCACAATTTTACACATTCCATGCCAATTTCTCTCAATCACACATCAAAATTTATTTTACTTTTTAAATTCCATAGCTTCATCTTCTAGGTTTTTTCTTTGTTTCAATCATGGCCGGAGTTAACACAACTTTGGCGAGATGGAGTCCGGAGGAAGACCTCCAATTGTGCAAGTCGTGGAGGTTTATTAGCCAAGATTCAAGAAAGGGTAATAATCAAAAGAAAGCCGAGCTATGGGATATAATGTTGGTAAACACTAATTCAAAAATTTACCGGATGCTACCGATCAAAGTGCATCTGCATTTATAGGGAGGTGGAGAATTTTGAAACCCGAATTGTTTCAATGACATTGTGCATTATGACAAGCTAAGAATTGGGTAAAGAGTGGAACAAATCCACTTGATGAGGTATGAATAATTAGTTACTAATTTTGTGTTTACATAATTATTATGATTTTTTGATAAATTAGTTACTTTTTCATGTGTCCCATTAATTGTAGTTTATTAATTTGTAGTATAAGAAAGCACAAGAGATTTGAAAACAAGCCATGTCCAAAGGGAAATCAACCAAGACCTAAAATGCCAATTTCTCGAGTTTTGATTGCTATGAAGTTATTCAAGGTTTTCAAGCATTTCACGACATTTCATCTCCGACCGAGATGAGTGTGGCAATATCAATGGGAGGCAATGGAGGGATGTCTACGCAACCCTAAACCCTATCAACTAAGAAAAAGATGTTGATGAAGTTGCTCCTGACCCGAATGCGCAACCTATAGGAAGAAAGACTGCAAAAGAAGCACACCGAAAAGGGAAGGCTGCCAAAGACGAATCACCTGTTGCATCTGCTGTCGTGACTCTTGCAAATAACCAAGCATCAATCTTGTCAGCAAGGGATAAACGAGATGAAGCACACGCAAGACAATTGCAAGACCAACAACAACAAGAATATATACGGCTCCAAATGGATATGCGGAATGAACAATTCAAAATGCAAGAGAGGGAATAACGTATCATGGAGATAAATCCAAACACTATGTTGCCAGGGCCTAGAAAAGATTATTGGCTAGCAAAACAAAAGGCGATAACGGAGACAAGCAAATTTGTTGGGGTCTTTCCCTAAAGGATATCCCTAACCATCTTTCCCCGGTGGATATCCCCAAACACCATATCCCGGTGGATGTTACCAACCACATTTTTCCGGTTACTATTATCCCCAACCACCTTCCACTGATGAATTTACAAACCCATCGATGACAATGATCCTTTAAATAACGATTTCTTTTGTAATGAGGATAATAATCCCAATAATTAGATAGTTATTAGAAAATTTCAAATTATTATAATTTTTTTTTCCTAAGCTTGACTTGTCAATCAAATGTCATGGAATAAAAAAATTAATTTCATTAAGTCATATTGTTTAATTACTATTTATTTACAACTAAAATCATTATTCACATTTAAAAATCATTTTTTAATTCAATAAACAGTTACTGCCACGTGATAGCAGTCTCACATTTCAAATAGGCGAAAACTGCTGTTCAGTCACAGTAACCCATAGTGACCCAAATCACTGTGTTCATTCTACCCCTAACAAGTGAACTCGCTCCAAGTTTCCTACTCTCCCCTCAAATTTAACTTTTCAACCCAAAATTGGGTCTCCGAAGATAAGAGACCAAATCTTTTTACACGTAAAAATATCACCCATCCATGATGCCGCCAGAAGAGGAGTAAAACAACCGGGGAGAGTAGAACCTTGAACAGACACGGTTTTAACCGGAACGGGTTCCGTACAGTCCCAAACATCAAGTGAATCGGTGAATGTCAATCCTCTAAATGGCCCCGACGGAGAGGTCAGTTCTTCTTGCTTACAGAAGAAAATTACTCCATTATATATGAGTGCAACTAGAGCGTTTTTGCTTGTAAACGGGTTGGATTAAATAATAGCTTTCATCAAACCAAAGGGGTAGTCGATACTGGTCCAAAAATTTGGGAGTGGAATGGTAGCTCTTGAAATCGGATTATAAAGGCAACTCCACAAAAAAAAAAAATAATAATAATAATAATAAAGCATCGCGTAAGTCGAAATGTATACGGAAAAAGCAATACATCTTTGAGTTCGAGTTTCAACTGTTACGTATAGTTTTGACTTTCGAGTATGTCATTGTTTCCACTCCAAGGCATCACCAACTCAACATGATTTGATCCATCAAATTGCTAAACAACTCGGAGATTTTGGCCTCTCCTTGTTGGCAAGGAAGTGGTAGAGAGATGTTGCCGATGATAGGAAGGTGAATTGTGAGTTGGAGATCGATGCGGTAGTCGATGTTTTTATCTACAGAAATGTCATTTGCCAAATTTATAGGCATACTATATGGCACCTTCGCTAACACAGACAATATAGACTCTGCTCCTGCCTTCATATACACTGGCTCCTTCAATTTCCCTGATATAGGTTCACTGCACATAAGGAGAAACAGCATGTCAAAATAGAATTTTACTTTACTGAACTGTGAAGCTAACCATCGACTTTAAAGCTACTTAAACTATGGTTGGGAATTTGGGTGTCTGCTATAGGAAAAGAGATGATGATGAGTCTGGAAAAATATGAAAGAAGCAATAAAATTTCTCTAAGTTCTTACTAGAACATTTTAATGTCTTACAAGTGCACAATCTAAGGAAAAGATCAAACAATCTGGTCATAATGTCATATGATAATACACAAGATTTCTTTTATTAACAACACATTGATCAAACCTGCCACTGATTTTCATTTTGAAAGAGGCTTGACTGACAGGCAGAGAAAACAGAAACGAGTTGAACACTGAGATCTTGAAAAGGAGATCCATGGAGTCGAAGCTCATATACTCTAGTTGAAGGCCTACAAGAACGCAGACCTCCTTTGCATCTCAACCAACCTCGCCAAAACATAACCCCTGGCCTTGTTCACAATATAATTCTTGGCATTGGCCAATAACTCTGACACTTCCATATACAGAAAACTACAGATTTTTGCTGTTGAAGACAAAAACAGAGACATTTTATTGAAATTTATTTTGAGCTCGGTTGTCCTGCCAAAGAGTTTAGGTGATATATATGCGAGGAAGCAATACTTGGCAAACAAATGATGCTTTCCTTGCAGCGACCCTTTTTTACAATGCCAAAAGACACATAAAGAACTAGTTCTACTGACAGAGAATTTCATCCAAGCATTCCTATGGAAGCAATTTTCAAGCTTCCTTGTTTGTTTAACAGGACAGTTACATTCCTCGGTGCTTTCCCATCTCATATTAGTTCCTGTTTTGGTAACATTTCCATAGTTTGGTTCTTCTCTGATCTATTTTTGAAGAAGAATAAAGAAGTTTCATACTTTGGACTTCTCACTACTAAAGTTTCCTACTTAACTTCTTACAAGTATCATACTTGTGAATTCTTTCAAAAACTCACATTCGCCTCATTATCTTGTGCTTCGTTGTAGTTGTGTAACTTGTGTTAGATTGTTGGATACAGGTGCTTATTGTAATGGTAACAAGAAATGGTGCAGACGCTCATCACAAGATTGTCATGGTTATAAGCACACAAATTCGTAAACCATATTCTGCATCTCTATAACTTTATAAATTTATTTCCAATATTTAATCCTTGCAGTTACAACTTCAATATATTAACCCACAAAGTGTTAACTTTGATCCGCTGAACAGAGTCAGGAGTCAGAACCAGTAGGGGTATTACAGAAGCCAAACATATCTTTTCAACTAAAACATATAGGAAATCTTGATATGAAGCACAACATACAAAGACAGAGAAGCTTGAAACTTGGGGAGCTCAACCAAAGAGGCTGGTGAGACTGGGAAGCTTGATCTCTCCCTTCTTGGACAGAGGTATGGTGAAGTTCCCAATCACAGGAAGGTCAATGGTGAGACCCAATATCAACTCATAATCAATGTCCCAATCTGCCCCAACATCCTTACACAAGGTCGCCAACACACTATGTGGCACCTTCACTGGTACCTCCAGAATGGTAACATCGCTTGCCTTAATCGATCCAGGGTCCGGAACTGTCCCAGCAACAATCTCCCTGAATAAACAACAATCATATCCAATCAAACCCAAGTTTTCTTCTACATCAAGCAATCAAACCCAATAAGAACATGAACAAAATTAGTACCTGCCAACACATTTGAGGGTGTAGGAGATCTCGCAGATGGGGATAGAATGATCATAAGGGTTCTTGACATGAACCTTGCCGAGGTACTCCGCAGCATCGAAGCTCACCTTCCTGAAGTCAACATCTGTGAGCTCTGCCTCTGGCTTTTCTACGTTGCCCAGTTTTTCAGTCACGAAGTTCTTAGCCTTGTCAAATATTCCAGCCATTTTCTGAAGCAGTGTAGTAACAAGAGAGATAGATGGAAGAAGATAGATCTAAGCTGGAAAGCTTGAGTTTGTGATTGGGGAATAGGGTCCTTGGGAATATATACACACAGGTGGCAGGCACAGTAGTGGAGTGGGATATGTGGGTTTCTGACACGTGTCGTGAGGTCGCCGTGGAGACGCGTGACGGTGTGTACGTGTCAGTTGTGTTGGCTCCGTGTTTGGAGATCTGTAAATCCGGCCGACCATAGTTGGAAAGAAAATGGAGAAGGTGTGTACGGAAGTCCTGCCCAAGGATTAAAATCTCTGTGATATATCCGATATATCCTCCGATATCTCCATTTTTTGAAGGACCGATATATCTTTAGGGGTCAATATCTTATCTTCCACCGTATCTACGATATTTCCCCGATATTTAGGAAATATCCTCAAATATCACCGATATTTAGGAAATATCTCCGATATTTAGGAAATATCTCCGACATTTATGTTATTTTCGATATATCACTGACATATTAAAAAAATATCTGTAAAAAATTGAAATGTTATCCGGAAGAGAAGTAACTAATTCCCTCGAGGTGTATCCCAATAACGAGTGGTGGTCTCGACTTGAAACTGCAACTGCCAATGGAATCAACGTACAAAGGGTATTATCTGAAGAAGTTGTTGGAAACCCAGAAGATAATTTAGACAGTGATGATGCATGGGGCGGCATAGCAACTCCAGATAGTTCAGATGATGATGAAGATGGTGGAAGCGGAAAAGGTGGTGGAAATACTGGCACCGGGTTTGTATATGGACAATCTTCTACAGTTGGTGGATTGAACAATTTTTCATCTGAAGAAAATTACGATCATGCCTCCCATGATCATGGCTATAGAAGTATTAGGCATGGAGCGCAAGAGGATACCATGTATGGGAGGAGGACTAGAGGTCCAAATGATGATCAAGATGTTGTTTCAGTTGCGCTAAGTTTTGATTCTATCAGTTTAGGTAGTGGGACTGGTACCTCAAATGAATCCCAAGAAGGCAACAATCAATATGGCTATAATGTTTATGGCTATAATCAATAAACGGAAGTCAATGATCAGTCATCCAGTTTTCATCATCCTTACTATCCACTTATAGGGGAAACAATTGGCAGCTCCAAAGACATATATGATTATCATATTCAACACTACAATTTGTACTATATGAGTCATATGTCTTGGTCTGATTATTGTACTTTTGTGGATCAACGTGTGTCTTATGACTCTTATCAATAACCTAGATTCTCATTCTGGATGTAGATGAAGTTGATATTTGTAATATTTATATATAAATCTAATAAATTAAATATTTCAGAAAAAAAATTCTTCCCAAAATACCGATATTTTTTTCCCGGGTTTCCCGATATATCCCCGATATATCCGAAATCTCCCTTTTTCAACGGACCGATATATCTACCGATACCGATATTTTAATCCTTGGTCCTGCCTAAGATTTAGATATTTTATTTTGTTCTCGTTACCGTGAACGTTAAAGAGTCATGGTCTGGGCATCTATGAGAGAGACCGCAGACTGGGTCCTTGCTCTCATGTCGACCTCTCGACCTCTCGCCCTAGGCTCCCCATTGGATAGATGATTCTTAAGGATGTTGATACCTTCGGCCAAGGATGATCTTATGTTCTAATTCAACCAACTATTACAAAAATAAACTCCACCCTTCGACCCTGATTTCTTGGGAGAGAAGTCATTATTTTGCTGGTCGGTCAAAAATATATACTCTATGTCACATAAGTTTAACGTATATATCATTTAAATATCTAAATTTATTAGACAAGTTTTTGAGGTAAAAAAATAAGATATATTTAACGACGATAGATTAAAATATTAAAAGAACAAATATGACAGAAGTTTTACATACGCACCTCATAGACCAATTAGCACTAAATTACTAATCAAATTTGAGAAACGAGCAAACTATATATGGAGGGATTACATGGCTGCAGGCAGATTCTAGTTTGCCTAGTTTGCCAAGTACAAATGAAGATTCAACAAGAGGTGAATATGGGAGAAAATGATGAGTAAAATATCAACCTAGACATAAATTGCTTTCTTCAATGACAAAGAAAATGAAAACTGCACATATAACAGTCTCTTCCAAATGATTATATTAAGCCATTTCTTTGGTCTACATATGAGAATTTTCATAACTTAACTCGATCTTCATAAGATCGAAGGGTTCGACTCTAGCTTGCACTTCCTTTATTCAGTCCTCACCAGTTTATCAATCTGAATCCTTATCTTTTTCTTTGGAATCCTTCTACTCCCCATTTGTTCCAAATATTACATCCTTTAAGGTGGGAAGCTTGATCTCACCTTTCCTGGATAGTGGTATGGTGATGTTCCCAACTATAGGAATGTCGATGATGAGTCCCAGTTCCAACTCATAGTCAATGTCCCAATCTGTAGCAATGTCCTTAACCAAAGTAATTATTATACTGTGTGGCACCTTCACCGGCACATCGATGAGAGTATCGCCGCTCGCCTTCAATGATCCAGGGTCTGGAATCCTCCCGGAAGCGATCACACTGCACAACACCTCACATTAAACAGATCAGATACAAAAGGAAAGAAGCATTGGATGGAAACTAACTATATATACGTTGTGGTCGTGTAGGTCGTGTTGGTCCTGTTGGATGAGGTTCCATGTTTGCATCCCTAACTTCTCCTCCAAGACAAGCAAAAATAGATATACATTCTTCGTGGATTAATTGTATGTGGCTATTGGCTAGAGGGATTCGATTTTGAATTTTCAAATTGAAACTTCGAGCCAAATTTGAAGTTTTTAGGAGTTCAATACAATACTGTAAAATATGAACAACTGTAGACATATAGCTGTGCTATATTTGTGATCTAATATATTTGACTCACCCAATCACATAACCTACGTTTTCATTTGTGATCTAATATACTAGAAAAATGGTATGAGGATTATGCAGAATAACAAAGACCTCCCCTACGATCCAATACCTCTAGCATCGAGAAACCATTTCTCCTATACCCAAGAATTTTCCGCCATACCAACCCCTTTTAGATCTAACCTCATTTACATGATAGCATGGCAGCACATAAATAGACACACCTACATTATTTGAAACCAACACCAGATCGATGTGGGAAATAATTACATTAGGGAGTTGAATGAATTAAGGAAATACCTGCCAATGCTTTTGAGGGTGTAATCGATCTCGCAGATGGGGATGGAATGTGAATAGGGATTCTTGACGTTAACCTTGGCAAGGTAATCTGCAGAATCAAAGCTCACCTTCATGAAATTAACATCGATCAGACTTGCCTCTGGTGTTGGCACATTTGCTATCTTCTCTGCCACATAGTTCTTTGCCTTGTCTGACAACGACTCCTCCGTCTTAGTCTCCTTTGCCTCCTTCTCAACCTCCTCCTTCACCTCCTCTTTCGACTTAAACACGTCCAACAATGACCTATCCCTCTTCCCCTCCGCCTCCACCATAATCTCCTTCTTCCCCCCGGCCTCCTCCATCGAGCTAGACATTTTCAAAGCTAGCACAAACCAATTAACCAAGAGATTGAGATATATATTGGCTAGTTGATTGTGTGAATTATGTATGGCTTTTGAGGAATCATTTTGACATTTTTCAATTGTCTATTTGAGTCAGGGTTGAGATCTCTTTCCATATCTTAAGGGTGGAGAGTGATGAGTGATATGGCTGTGATTTAGGTCAAATAAGGCCTTTCCATGTATGTACGCTACACCAACCAATTTCCTCTTTTCATAATATTACGTTTTAATTATTTAAAAAATTAAAATTTATCGATATCTGTTTAGTCATTATTATTTTATTTTAATCTGAATGGTCTTAAAGTCATCATTTTTTAGATTATTTAGATGAAAAATTATGACTTTAAAAACTATTCAGATTAAAATAAAATAAAAATACCTACTCATCTTAAATTTAAAAAAAAAAATTCTCACTAACAAAAAAAATTTCTAAAATTCTAATCAACCTAATAAACTCTTAAAAACTTTTAATGATTTTCCTTGCGTGTTCTGGCTCTTCTCCCACCTCTATCTCTCTCTCCCAGTTTGTTTCCTCTCTCTCTCTCTCTCTCTGAATCCAGATCGACAGCCACCGCACAGACCCCGCCGGGCCTCACCGTCCTCTCCATCTCAGTCGCGAACCTCGACGGGAACAGCGCCTGCTCCAACATAGCACTGAACGCGAAATCAAACACGTCGTCGAAGAATGGCAGGTTGTGAGGATCGGCGCGGCTGATGAGCGGCAGCGATTCGAGAAGCTTGACGCCGGTGACGTCAGCGATGCCGAGTTGGGAGAGTACCATGACCTCGTGGCCGGCGCCGGCGGAGACGCAGAGGGCCTGGGAGTGGTTGTGGAAGAGGCCGATTTGGTGGAGGGAGTGGAAGAAGAGGGAGAAGGAACGGACCTGATTGCGCCACGTGGAGGAGGACCAGAGGCGCTTGTTTTTCTTGTGGAGGGGGAGGTGCTGGCGGGGGCGGTGGTCGCAGGAGTGGCGGGGGAAGCAAAGCTGGGGCTTTTGGGGGGGGGAGAATCGGGTGCGACGCAGGTGTCGGGGGTTTCGAGGAGGATGAAGGTGAAGGTCCCAATGACCAAGGCGATGTAGGAGGGCCGCTTCATGAACACCTCTATGTGATGATCCATAGCCAACAAATCCAGGTGAATCGGATATGGGAGGTAAATGTGAAGCTGGTAAATGTGAGATTGAAACAAAGCTCTGTTTGATGATTATTGCATGCATGTTCGTTTATTTTTAGTGCATCCATGTAGTACAGGTACATTAATTCATGTAATTGTTGAGTTTTGGTTATGATTGTTAAGTTTGATGGATGATTAGTTGGTTTTTTTGAGCTTATGGCAGTTGCATTTACATGAAAACTAAGTGTAGATATACCTGCATTTATAAGTGACTGAAGCACACCCTTAAATACAAGGGTCCTACTGCCCCCAGTAGACCACCGGACAGACCTCCTACTGCCCCTAGTATACCCCTCTACTGCCCTCAGTATACCCCCTAGAGCCCCCAGTATACCCTCCTACTGCCTCTAGTAGACCCCCCTACTGCCCCCAGTATATATACCCTCTTACTGCCACTAGTAGACCCCAGTAGACCATCTTACTGCCCCTAGTAGACCCTCCTACTGCCCCCAATATACCGTCATGCTGCCCCCAGTAGATCCTTGGACAGACCTCATATACTGCCCCTAGTATACTTTCTTACTGCCCCCAGTAGACCCTCTTACTGCCTCCAGTAGACCCTCAGTATACCCTCATATTTCCCCCAGTAGACCCTTTATTGCCCTCAGTAGACCCTCCCACTGCCCCATACTGCCCCCAATATACTCTCCTGCTGCCCCCAGTAGATCCTTGGACAGACCTCATATACTGCCCCTAGTATACTTTCTTACTGCCCCCAGTAGACCCTCTTACTGCCTCCAGTAGACCCTCAGTATACCCTCCTATTTCCCCCAGTAGACCCTTTATTGCCCTCAGTAGACCCTCCCACTGCCCCAAGTAGACCCCCCTACTGCCCCCAGCATACCCTCCTGCTGCCCCCAGTAGATCTTTAGACAGACCTCATACTTCCCTCAGTAGACCCTCTTACTGCCCCTAGTAGATCCCTTAACTTTCGTCGGAGTCTGGTCAACAGTCGTCGGAGTCTGGTCAACGATCGCCGGAGCCCGGTCAACAGTCACCGTAGTCCGGTCAACGGCCCCTGAAGCCTGGTTAACGTCATTAGTCTTGGGAATGCGGTCATATAAACTTTATTTTATAATTGACTCTTATAATAGTTTATTGTAGTTTATTTAATTCATTAAGGGTATATTTGTTTTTTAGCTGTTTAAGTTGGTTAGTAGGCCTTTTGAGATCTTATTTTGTTAGTGGGAAGAAAAATCTTAAAATTAGGGTTAGTGAGCATTATCCTTAAAATAAAACCTTAAGGACTAAACATATGTCGACTTCAAACCATGCACAAAGATTATACAATATTTTACCCTTATTTAAATTGACATTATTGTTCTTGTAAATATAGGAATACAATGCAAACACCATTGGCAATTGGCATTATATCTGTATGGTTTTGTTCCTTGTTTTTCTAAGGAAGTGTAAGATTCGAAAGTGTATTGATCTCAGCCTAATTTACTACACAACAATCGCCATAAAAAAAATTATATGAAACCAAAGTTGACACACCTATTGTGTGGCTAACATGCTGGTTTCCATACTGAAATACTTGATAGATAGTCTGTCACGTTTTTGAACGTGATCTTATTTATGTACTTGCTATATATATTATCAATTTTCATGTTTAAGGAAAATCATTTGAGTGTTATAATTGGCAAATTCTATTCTCTTATTGAGTCTTGTTTTAAAGAAGAATACACACACTGACACACATCTTTTAAAGATCTTGTTCGACATATATGTGATCATTTTGCTTATGTTTCATACTTGTGTGATGAATGTATAGCGATATTGTCGATATATAGAGAGGAGGAGAATAGTGCTTATGCCATCGTAGTTCATTACAAACACTTGTATATATTTTCGTATAATAGTTAACATTTGAACATGCATGTATAGCTAAACTTGTGATTTGGATATGGCCTAGAGAACAGTATGAATTACAAATTCAAAGAGCGCTTTTCCATTTTCGTGCAAGCTCAAAGAACAGAGACGTGATTCAATTAGAAAGCTTGAGATGAAGGGAGGGTGGAAATTTGATCTTGGTTGGTGAGGGGGTTACAAGGTGTTATAACAGTTAAAGTGAAAAGTCATAATCACAGTACGTATTATATGTTAGATCATATAGCAAACCTTAGGGAGCTAGCTATATACACATTTAACTAGAACCTAGAGAGGAATTGCATTTGCCTCAAGAGAGGAGTTAGAGTTTCCATCAGTTTCTCGCAGGGATGATTGTGAGTTCCTTCATAAGTTGTCACCACGATGCTTGTGTCTTTAGATAGCCTCTGAATCTGCTTTTTCACATTACATGTGTGATGCGTGCAGCGATAGTAACTCCTATATATACATATGACCATGTTCAATGTCAAAGAAAGAATCAGATCCAGTACTGTTTATGAAATATGTTTTATGCTCAACGCAATGAAGAAGAAAGATCATACACAACTTGCTGAAGTTCTAAACATTTGGCTTCGAATTGCCACAACATATTTGGTAACATGGAAAGGAAATTCGTTCCTTAGTATTTTCCACGGGAAAGGAAAACTAGTGGGCAGCTTATTTTCTCTTTTGTTGTTTGGGAACATTGTGAAATCAATTAGAAAATATGGGTTTGTTTTCATTTTGATGTTTGGTTTGTGCAAGGAAAGGAAACCAAGTTAAATTGAAATTTCATTTATGTCCTCATATATTAAAATATATAGTTAGACAAGTTTCATAGATAAAATTGTTAATAAAAAAATTCAGCAAAAATAAAAATGTATTTAAGTTATGTAATTAATGCACATTTAATATTAGGAAAGTAGAAAGTAACGTGAATCCTTCCGGAGTATGGAAGTACTAGATTTCTCACATATTTTCCTATCTTAAAGGAAAGTTGTTCCTTTCCCTGTGCACACTAAATATAGGAAAGTAACAACTTTCCTTTTTCAAGCCCTTAATTCTATGAAACAAACGAGGCCAATGAGTTACTGTGAGTTTCTGGATAGTCTAGTTCATAAGCTTTATTAGGAACAATCCCATGGTTGTTTCGTCTAGTAAATATTTAACCATTGGGAGTTTCAGATTACTTGCGACAGTCAAACAAATTGGATCGATCATATTCTCCAGAACCAAACCTATACATATAATTATAAATTCAAATTCCTAGCTTAATTGTTCGAACAAGCAGTGTTGTTAAAGAAACGACCATATAACCAAATCATACAATATGATTATTAATATTTCTAACTTGATTCCATGCATCTTTTCAGAATTTAAAACCGTTGAGGAACAATATATTTTAATTTTACTGACTCAAAACATTTTTACTTACTATCTATATACAGAGTTACCTGATCCACTATATATTCAAAAGTCTAGAGTCTAGATGAATATATTTAATTACATGTAATTACTGTACGTATCTGTTATTCTTTTCTATAGAAAACTGAAAATAATGAACATACAGTATTAGATAGATAAATTGAGGGGATGAATTAACCTGGGATATAAGCTGTTCTTGACGGCTTTCTGTCCATATTTTCTCCAACGGTAACCATCATCAAGAATATCATCAGCACTTCGAGTCTGAAATGCAAACCTAGGCCGAGTCGCTTTCCTCATCTTATAACCACCACCTTTCCTCTTTTTACTACCCTTTTGTTCCCGATCATCATCACCCTCAATAGCATTCTCACCAGCGGAGCCAGAGGCAGTACTAAGATCCGCCATACCCGGCACAGCCCTATAGTTATTAAGCTGATCATGACCGACTAGCCCATGATGACCTGCTTGGCCAGAGAGAAGTCTGATCCAGTCAATGTCTAGAGGGTTAAGGAGTTGATGATCATGAGGCTGTAGAAGAGGAGGAGGAGGAGGAGGATTCAATCCTGAGGGTGTGAAGAGCTGGTAGGATGGGTTTTGCGGCGGCAAGATTAAAGGTAATGATAGCTGCGGTGTTGATGATGAGGTCGGAGGTGGATTCATATGTTCTTGACCTCCTTCCATAATTGGAGGGTACGCTTTGAATGTAGTGAGAATGATAAGAGAAGTGCAGATCGAGAACTGAGAATGTTGGGTGGTGGTTTATATATAAAGCTTTCAATTATCAAGTAGATTGAGGTGGTGGAAGGTGAGAAGAAGTTGGACTACTTACCCGGCCACTTTCAACGAGAGGGAGAGAGAGAGAGAGAGAGAGAGAGAGAGAGAGAGAGAGAGAGCATGCATTTTCATGCTTAGATGATAACGATATGTATGGTGAGGCACGTCTCCTATTCTCCTTATCTGAACTGGAAGGGCAGTTGAACAGAAGTAGTTGAGATGTAGTTGGCTTTGGCCTTTACCCTAGGGCACTACAAGAATTCGAGATAGGGATCCAGTATTGCTAAAAACATACAAGAAACAAGCACAGCTATCGGATCATTTTCAAGTCTTCAAGATTATTAGCCACTCTTCCAACACCCTAAAACTAATCTCTCTCTCTCTCTCTCTATAAATTGGGGAAGGTGTTTAAATAATTGTATATGTTGGGAATTTAGTTTAATCAGGAGTTGAGGACACATGTTCCAATGCAAATAACTGGTTGCAAACTTTAGTTTGATTAGATACTGTTTACCAACCTAAAGAGACCCACGTAAGAGGGAAAAGGTCTTAATTTGTGATCAAGGAGAAGTATTTTAGCATTTTACCAACCATTTTCGAGCAACAGTCGATGCAATCTATTCAGAATGTTTTATATATAGATAGATTTACTTAAAGAATTCAGCTCTAATAAACAATGGAAAATATTCAAGGTATAAACCACTTGGTGTAGTAAAGGTGGTCGAGTTTCATATAGTATATATAGAACTCCTATATATATATATATTAAGAGTTAAATAGAGTCTCATCTCTCACTCATCATTTATGGCCAACAAGTTTGAAGGGTCTTCGGCTTCGTACGTCTGTGACAGGAGATTAATTTGGTTTTGTTGGGATACTGTCGTGGACTCCAGTCTCAAATATTGACTACGTGGGTGTGTTACTATAACTTGCTAAAATAACCGAGATTGCTTGTTATCTCACTCTCAATTAAAAATTAAAATGCAAGGTATAGCATATGTACTAGAGAATATAGTTGCATGTTTGATTAGCTATTTAGCTTCATCCTCGAGATCATCCTTATAAGCAAAAGCAAAAACAAATAAAAGACAAATCAAAATTCTTTTTTGGTACTAATAACTATAGAAGTACAATATGATCATATTTGTACAAAATGTTGACATCCTACTACATCCTATATTTTTAATTAGCGCCTCGTATCATTTTATTGCATGTGATGTTTTATTGTTGATGTTTTTTTGTTGTTGTTGTGGTACTCATATTTTCTTTTTATCTTAATCTGTACTCTGTAAGCGGTATACATTAATTTATAGTTCCAAAGAACTCTAGGTTTATTAATGATATCTTGGTCGTGAAATTATAATAGCCAACCTACCGGATTAAGATTAGGCTATAGGATAAACACGTTTAATTAAACACGGTTTAATTCAAAGAGTTTTGTCGGTTTCTATTTTCCCGCTCTGATTGGGGATCAGTAGCTTGGCATCCAAGCACATCTGACATCTCACAACCATTTGCCAGATAGAAGTGAATTTCTTGATAGCCACGCTTCCTCATTTATCCCATTCCTACAAGGATAAGGGTTCCGAATACCACCGACCCTATAAAACCCAGTCTTCTCATACCCAAACGAACCATTGGCTCTTTGTTGCAAACAGATACGCGAGAGAAAAAGAGAGAGCGTAGTGATCTTTGTTGCGCAAGAAGAAGAAGCAGAGAGAAAGAAAAGAGAGAGCGGCGATATGAAGAGGAAGGCGGAAGTGAGTCTTGGTTCAGGTTACAGGTGGATCAGAGGGAGGAAGATCGCAGAAGGAGGGTTCGGCTCCGTGATCGTCGCGTTTGCCAAGATACCCCATATCGGAGAACACCACTTGCCCGAGGCAATGGCCATGAAATCCGCAAAGATCAAGGATTCCGATTCCATTCAATACGAGCTGGAGGTTTACAGGGAGTTGGAAACCAAGGGTGGTTGTTGCCCCTTCATCATTGAGCCCTACGGTGAAGAGGTGACTTGGAGTAACGACGGGGAAGAGGTCTACAACTTGGCCATGGAAGTTGCATGGGGAAGCCTTGCGAGGTACTTAAAGATTATAGGTCATGGGTTGCCGGAATACCATGTGAGGCGGTACACCGGTGACATTCTCAGAGGGGTCAAACACATACATAGGTGCGGGTATGGAAGTTGTGCATTGTGATCTGACACCAGAGAATATCTTGCTTGTGAAGAATGATGAGGGCTTTCCCTTTACGGCCAAAGTGGGTGATTTTGGGTTGGCCAAGAAGAATGAGGTTCGAGATAGATGGAGAGGCACGCCGATGTACTTGTCCCCGGAGACTGTCTTGTACAATGAGCAGGAACATGCCAGCGATATATGGGCCGTTGGGTTAATCGTTCTGGAGATGCTGACCGGAGAACGCGCCCGGGAGCATTTCTCCATCGTGACAGCAAGACACTACATTGTGGATGGAATGAAGCCCAAAATCCCTGATACGATCTCGATTCATGCTAGGGAGTTTCTGGAGTTTTGCCTAGCCCCAGAAACATGGGAAAGATGGTCAGCTGAGGAGCTCCTCTACCATCCTTTTGTTGCAGATGTTGTTAAGCCCAGAAACTTGGGAAAATGGTCAACTGAGGAGCTTCACAATCATCCTTTTGTTTCAGATGTTGTTAGCTCATAGTTTATAATTTATGTTTAGAGCAATTCAAAGTTCATTTGTAAGTTCAAGCCTTCAAGGGATGGTGTTCCAATTGTTCAAGTCCTACTTGTTATGGGATCCAAACGCAAGTTGTACGTGTATATTGTTTGAGCCCAGTGGGCATTTTCGGTCCAAGACTCGAGAAAGACTTGGATATCATTTGGGCCAACGCCTGTGGCCTTTTTTAGCCCATAAAGGGTAGCGAGGTTTGGCAGCACGTGACGTGGCTTTTATCCAGAAGATTCTGATACCTTGCGAGATGCGGTGTCTACGCGGGATCCTTATCTCCAGTTCGCATGGGACTCTATAGTTCTTGCGAGGATGGGTTGAAATGACTAATAACGCCCTCGGGATAAGGTCGCTTAGTGTTTGAGTTCGCTTATTACACGACAAATGAAATGCAGCGAGGCAGGGAACGAAACCTAAGCGAGATAGGTTTGACACGTGTTGCATGGAGCGCACGACTGGCGAGTTAAACGTATCCTTGTGGGATTCTAATTGCAGAGTCCGCATTGGATTGTGAGTAGTCTCCACGAGTTGCTTACGGATAGATATATAAGGGAGCTCCATGTTCTCTCCCAGGACACACAACAACAATTACTCAAATACAACACAAAACAACTTTCAACCTAGTTGAAAACTCTCTCGACCTCGTCGAAACCTTCAGCGCTCCCAGGAGCCGATATCCCTTCGAAGCCTCTTCGAAGCCCTATTTCTAAGCGCCTCGCCGCCTAGAACTCTTCAGAGCTCTCCGGAACTCCCCCCCGATCCTCGGAAACTTCCCTATTGTTGCTCTGCTCACCCCGCCGTGAGTATCGATCGCTTGTGCTGTAAATTCCTCATCTGAGGTGGCACCTGGAACTCCGCTCGCCTGATCAAGAAGTCAAGCCTGCGCATTCACTCAACCTTTTCCTCGTCCGCGAGGTGGCACGCCCGCAACTCTCCATCCTCTTTGGATCGCTATTTACCTCGGCTCAGCACGCTGAGGATCGTGGCCAAAACATTGGCACGCCCAGTGGGACAGGGAGTTTATTTTTCCAGCAATCATTGGGAAGTTTGACAACTCCCCCTACCGGAGACCTTCGCTTTCTTGCTTGAAACACAAGGCTCCACAATACAAGCCCCATAACAGCGCGGCTTGCAGATCTCTCGCTAAAGAAGAGATTCTCAATCGGTTCGGCAACCCCGACCTTACTAAGTCCACAATGGCAAACTCACAACCAATCCCAGAAGCGGGACCTGCTCTGTCCACAGAGGAGGTCCGCAGAATGTTCGAAGAACTGAGGAGCGATTTCAAGAATGAGATCGGCGCGCTCAGGAGAGAGTGCGGCTTGAAGGCTGAAGAAACTCAGCAAATTGTCCAAGACCTCTCTGCGAAGGTCGCTAAGGACAAGGAGATCTGGCTCGCAAACCAGGAAAACCACGCCAAGCTCAGCGAGGAGTTCAACTATGTGGTTGGCACAATCAGGGAGGACAAGGACATAATGACCGGCTCTCTGCAGAGGATCCAGACTGAACTGGATCAGAGCAAGGTGGCCTTTACACAGGCCCTAGAAGCCCAAACCCATCGTCTGAACGACCATGACACCAAGCTGCAGCAGCAGCAGGACGCTTCCTTCTTCGGGAGCAAGAACAGCATGAAAAAGCTCGAAGACTACAAAGAGCGCCATGATACCCTGAGTACAAGGGTCCTGCAGATGGAAGACTGGATTCGGGCCCAAGCGCCGAAGAATCACGCTCTGAACTCCACCAGTTCAAGCGCAGCGGAGGGCTCGAGGTATATCCCGCCAAATGAACGTCCTAGGGCAAATCCGAGGGTCGGGGGCCAGAAGGCTCCCCAATTCACACTGGGGGCCAGCTCATCAAGGACACCACCCCGTCTACCCTCGCCATGCAGCCCTAGGATCACACTCAAGGGCACCGATGCTCTTGCGCCGCAAGGAATGGGGACACCAGACGACCCGATCGTGGCTTATTCCAGTTCGACTCATAAAAACGTCGGACAGGCCCCTAGTTTCTCCGCATGGCATGGCCATGACCAGGGGGCAGATTCTGCACCAGTAACGGCGGCCGACTGGCGCCAACTCATCTCAAGCATTGTCAAGGAGCACACCGGAAAGGGTGATGCTAGCTTGCACTACCGTGACCCCTATCCAGATAGCGTGGCACAATATCCCTTCCCCCACGGGTTCAAGAACATCGTCTTCACCACATTCTCTGGGGAGACAAGGGAAGATGCAGCAACTCACATGGCCCGTTTCAAGGTCCAATGCGGCCAATACGGGAATGATGATATGCTGAAGCTCAAGCTCTTCGGGACTTCTCTGTCCGGAGCCGCCTTCACCTGGTATTCCAGACTGAAGCCAGGGTCAATTCCAGACTGGCCCACCATGGAACGTCTCTTCCGGGAGACATACGGCACAATTGAGCCCGAAGTCGGCCTCGACTCCCTCACGCAGATGAGCCAGCAGATCATGGAGTCCGGAGTGTCTTTCCTCCAGCGCTTCAAGATCCAGCAGGCCAAATGCGATTACCTGCTGCCTGAGCAGGAAGCCATCAAATTGGCTATCCGAGGTCTGGAGCACCGCCAGCGGCTGAAGCACCATGGAGAGCGTTTCAGCTCCATGGGCGACCTAATCAACAAGGTTGGCAGCTATGAGCTCATCCTGAACGAGCTGGACGATAAGGCCAACGCTTCCAAGGGAACCTATGTGCCAGGGAAGAACCGGATCGTGGGGGCACTCAGCATGCAAACCCCTGCTCACGATCCCTACTATCAAAGGCCGGAGCCAGCCCATGCAGATCAGGACTTGGACGACATTGGCGCGGTAGAGCTGACCGGCAAGCAAGTGGCTCACAAACTGAAGAACCTGAAGATGACCCGCGAGCCGAGATCACCATCCAGTCCTTTGCTTGGACCAAACCAGAATATGAGTCGTACACTTACGACGCCAAGAACGCCCATTTGGTCTTCAATGACCTAATCGAGGCGAAGTACGTGCGCCTGGACCACAAAATTCCGCCTAAGGAAGAGCTGAAGGACAAGAAATACTGTGCCTTCCACAACGTCTACAATCATGACACCAAGGATTGTGTCAAGCTCCGAGACCAGCTGCAGACTTGGTTAAACTCAGGCGAGCTGAGAATGAAGGCACCGGGTAGCACGGCCTCATTGGTCGATGTAGACCCTTTCCCGCCCGTAGTAGGTATGGTCGAGGTCAACTGGGCTGACCAAGCCCAGGACGACGAGCGACGTCGCGCGCCTAAAAGGGGCCGCGAGGAAGGAGACGATAATACCCGCCAGCCGCGCCGCCAGTACACCTACAATGAAAGTCTGGCACACGAGGTCTTAGAAGATCTCAGAGAGGCTGGACTCGTCACACTCCGCTCCTTGCCATACAGCGAGTATAGGGACGGACGCGTCCATTGCAGTTTCCATGACAGTTGGGGGCACAGGACCTGCGAATGTCGCCAGCTCCGAGACCAGATCCAAGACTGGCTTGACCTTGGATACATCTGCTTCAAGGACGAGGGCGGCTTTACAATCGCAACTGCTGGTTTCGCTTGGCCTCGCGTCGGCCAGCGAATGATCACACTAGACCTGTCACCAAATGCAGGACCATCCGATCCGCCAGGCCGAAACCGCAAACGGCCGGCGAACAACTACATGCTCCCGGATAACCAGACGAGGAGCACGGCCGACCCAGCTCGACAGTTGGTCGCAAGACTCGAACCAGACCGCCCCTCCTACAAGGATAAGGGCAAAGCAATCATGAGGGACGATAAACCGTCTCCCGCCAAAGGTTCCCAGCCTACGAGCCCCAGGACTCGCGAAGAGCTGGAGAAAAGGATAGCGCGTCTCGAGACATACGTTGCCGCGCATTGGGCAGCCGCAATACCTCCATCCCCTGCCGCCAGCGAGATGGACATGTCAGAATCCAGCAGTGGAAGTCACAGCAGCGGCGCCCCAAGCCCTCGTGACGGCGTCTTAACCAACCCTTACATTCCCCCGACGTCTAAATCAGCGATCAAGGAAGGGGTCTGGTACACGCAGCAAGGGGGCAAGGCGGTGACCATCAGCAAGTCCAAGAAGCGCAAGCTCCAGAAGCGGTACGGCAGCATCCTACGCGCCTTACGGGCTGTCGACGAGGGCGCTATACGCCCCTCGCAGCTCGCACAGACGCCTGAGCGGATGTGGCGGGAAGCAGAAGGTCTGCGCGCAGTCCTCCAAATGCCGCCAGTCGCACCTCCAAGGATCTGCGAGCAGTTCAGTGACGATCCTGCGCCCAAGCCAAATGTTTTCTGCCGACTCACGGTTCCACCAAAGCCGGATTCGCAACCTCCCAGGCGCAGGCAATCACCACCACCTGAACAAAGAAGGGATCCGCAGCCTCCCCAGCACCTGAAAGGAGAAGAGACCAGCAGCCTTCCAGACGCAGGCCGTCACCCGTGCCTGACAGGAGGAGGGATCCACAGCCTGCTAGGCCCAATCCATCACCCGTACCTAACAGGAGGAGGGATCCACAGCCTGCTAGGCCCAATCCATCACCGGAGCCTACCAGGAGGAGGGATCAGCAGCCTTCCAGACGTAGGCCGTCACCGGAGCCCGATCAAGGCAAGACTCCACCTACCGGCCCTAGGCGAAAGTTGTTCATGACTCCGGACTCAGAGTCTAAACGCGAGCCGCCTCAGCCCTCACGACGACAAGAACGTCAAAATCCAGAGGCTGACGCCAGAAGGGAGCCACCATCGCCACAACAGCCTCGGCCACGGCGTACCCCGGAACCCGAGACTAGGATGGTTCCCCGAGTATCTGCCCTGCAGCAGTTAGGGAAAGAAGACAGCGGTAAGGCTCCTGCGGCAGCAGACAGGCAGCCAGCCAGGGATCCTCAGCCTTCACCCAAGCCAGTATGGCGTCCGCGGCAAACTCAGGCTTCAGAGCCACCAGCAGAGACACCGGCACCCTCCAGTCCTAACCTCGCCGAGCAAATGGCCCAACGTTTCCGCGAGAATGAGGAAGCCGACGAGGCACATTCAGAACCTCGGCTCAACCTAGAGGAAGAGCAAGACGAAGAGCAGGCTGAGTCATTCACCTGCAATATGATAGAAGTCTCCGGATGGGATGCTGATGAAGGGCTCAGCCGAGAAGCAGACGCCTTTGCGGTTCTCGAAGGGGAACATGGGGTCATTGACACACCTCTGGTCCCAGTCTCCGAACAATTCTCGTTTCAGGTCGGGATGGTGTTCTTCATTTCGGAGCGATACGCCCTTCCACCAAACACAACCTGCAGTGCGGCGGACATCACCATCGTCAGCGAGGATGACAGCATACCCCCGCCATGCAGCAGCGAAATGGGCCCAGTACTGGCCCCAGCCGATGGCACTCCGCAAGAAGAAAGTTCGAGTAGCTTCGCACCACGGCCAACCATGACCTTTTCTACGCCAACCCTGGACATGGCCACCCACATGCGACCACTGTATATCACAGCAGAGGTCCAAGGGAAACTGATCAACAAGGTCATGATCGACACCGGTGCCGCGGTTAATGTCGTCACAACCCGCACCATGGGGCTCCTCGACATCCCGCGCTCAATGATCCAGACAACGTCCTTAACGGTGAAAAACTTTACGGGACAGGTGTCCAGAACCCTAGGCTTGCTGTTCCTACGGGTCAAGGTCGGGCCAGCATCACGGGTTTATACCTTTTTCGTTGCCGAGTGCGTTTCCTCTTACAGCATGATCCTCGGCCGCGACTGGATCCACAGATGTTTTTGCGTGCCTTCCTCCATGCACCAAGAACTCATGATCTGGGACACCGAGAAACGCGAGTCCGTCATCATCAAGGCCGACCCGCGGCCTTTCTCCATTTCCGCCAACCTCAACGATGCCCGATACTATAATACAGACTTGGGCCCGTTGGATGTTCAAGGCATCGATCACAAGGGCCGCCCATACGGAGTAACGGCCTCCAATCTAACGCGATGGGGACTTACCCAGGCGAAGGACGATCTGCAACGTCCTCACACCATCGCGACTCTCACACCCCATTTCGATGGATAGTGCCCTTTCCGAGGAGGCACGCGAGGCTGGCGAGTCCTTGTGCGAAAGACTCCTTTCGTACTGGGCAGAACGCGAAGCCTACGACAAGGTCGCGACTATGGAATATGTCGATGAAGTAGTGGATTATTCCGATACCAAGGAAGAAGTTATTCAGTTAGCTCCTGCTGCCTTGGACGACACTCCACCTCAAGTCCGCGACCCCACTTTACAAGTTGATGTAGGGACTGCAGAAAAGCCCTTACTTATTTCCATCAGTGCAAAGTTGGCGGAGGAAGAAAAGGAAGCCCTCCTTGACCTATTACGCGAATACAGGGATTGCTTCGCCGACAAGTACGAAGATATGCCAGGCTTGTCCCCAGACTTGGTCTGCCACCGGTTGCCAACCTATCCCGACCGGCGCCCAGTTCGGCAGGACGGCCGCTTCATGCGAACTGAAACCCAGATCGTGGTTAAAGAAGAGATCGAAAGCATGCACCGATCGGGAATCATTCGCGTAGCCAAATATAACGAGTGGTTGTCTAACGTCGTCCCCGTCCGCAAGAAAAATGGCAAAATGCGTGTCTGTGTTGATTACCGAGATCTAAACAACGCAACACCAAAGGACATATACCCCATGCCTGTGGCTGACCTACTTATTGATGCCGCCGCAGGGCACGAGGTGTTATCCTTTATGGACGGCACGGCCGGGTACCATCAAATCCCCGTCGCCGAGGAGGATCGACACAAGACCGCCTTCCGTTGCCCTGGTTTCGCTGGCGCGTTCGAGTATGTCGTCATGCCCTTCGGCCTTAAGAACGCGGGGGCAACGTACCAGCGCGCCATGAACCTCATCTTCCACGATATCTTGGGCAAGTTGATTGAAGTCTACATCGACGATGTGGTAGTCAAAACCAAATCGCGAGCAACCCACGTGGAAGATCTCCGGCAGGTGTTCACACGGATGCGCAGACATAACCTCAAGATGAATCCCGCCAAGTGCGTTTTCTTCGCCGAGGCCGGTGATTTCCTTGGCTTCCTCGTACATCAAAGAGGCATCGAGATCCCAAAGGACAAAGCACAGGCGGTTATCACCGCTTCGCCTCCCACTACCAAGAAGGAGCTACAACAGCTACTAGGGCGAATCAACTTTCTCCGCCGCTTCATATCAAACGCGGCAGGGAAGGTCCAACCCTTTTCCCCTTTACTTAAGCTCCAGGGGGCAACCGAGTTCGTATGGGAACCACAACATCAACAGGCCTTTGATCGAATCAAGGACTACCTTACGAACCCACCTGTCCTAATCCCGCCTCGCGACGGCGCCCCGCTCAAACTTTATATCGCCGCCGCCGATCTATCCATCGGTGGACTCCTGGCCCAGGATGATGAAAACGGGGTAGAACATGCCGTCTATTACCTCAGCAGGGTGTTAACAGACTGTGAGACACGCTACTCGCCCATGGAGAAGTTATGTCTCGCTCTCTACTTTGCAGGATGCAAGCTGCGCCATTACATGCTTGCCTTTACCACGGTCGTCATCGCTCAATCCGACCTGGTCAAATACATGCTTTCTCGCCCTATCTTGCGGGGACGCATCGGCAAGTGGATCCTCGCCATGTCCGAATTCTCGTTGCAATATGTTCCGCAAAAGGCAGTAAAAGGACAGGCAATAGCGGATTTTCTTGCCCATCACCCACCATCAGAGCTCACAGCGTTTCGCGAGTTGGACTTCGCCACAGTGACACTCGCTCCTTGGACCTTGTACTTTGATGGTTCACAGACTGACATAGCAGCCGGAGCCGGGATAGCCATCACTAATCCCGCTGGAGATCGCTTCTCCTATTCGTTCCAGCTCGACTTCAAATGCACCAACAACCAGGCCGAGTACGAAGCATTAATCATCGGCTTAGAGATCTTGTTGGACCTAGGAGTCCGCGAGGTCCAGATCTTTGGTGATTCTTTGTTGGTCGTTAACCAGCTTGTGGAAAAGTTCAAATGTTTAAGCTTGTCAATTGAGCCATACCTGCGCAAAGCATTCGAGGTACTGGATCGATTCGACGACGTGTACATCGAACACATACCACGTGAATTTAACTTCGCTGCCAACGAGCTCGCCCAGATAGCGTCTGGCCTCAGCCTGAGAGACGGAGTGCGCGAACGCCTGCTCAAGGTCGAACGCCGCACTCTTCCCTCTTTCATCGCCAGGGGGCAATTTCGGGACGCCATCCCAGAAGTTGCAGCCTTGGACCCCATCGACGAGGATTGGCGGCTACCATTCATCGCCTACCTCCAGAACCCTAACGATGCTGCTCATTCCAGGCAAACCCGTTTCCTCACCTTAAACTTTGTACTACGCAATGGCGAACTCCGGCGGCGTGGGGAAGACGGCAACGACTTCCGCTGTGTATACGGAAACGAAGCTAAGCGTCTCATGCGCGAAGTCCATTGTGGCGTTTGCGGCTCGCACCAGGCCGGGCCCAAAATGCGATGGCTGATCCGCCGCCATGGATACTACTGGCCAACAATGCTGAAAGACTGTATTGCCTTCGCCAGAGGTTGCCAAGACTGCCAAGCTCACGGACCAGTGCAACATATTCCTAACATCCCATTGCAGCCTATCATCAAACCTTGGCCGTGTCGCGGATGGGCAATGGATTTCGTGGGCATCATTCATCCCCATTCCTCTGAGCAGCACAAGTTCATTATCGTTGCCACCGATTTCTTTACCAAATAGGTCGAGGCCGAACCACTCAAAGTCGCCTCTGCTAACTCGGTGCGCAACTTCATTTTCCGCAACATCATCTCACGCTTTGGTATCCCGGAGTGCATCGTTACAGACAGGGGGGCTGCTTTCATGGCCGATTCAGTTGTTACGTACTTAAACGATTACGGCATCAAGCTTTTACACTCCACACCATACTATGCTCAGTCCAATGGCCAAGCGGAGGCTAGTAATAAGGTCATCCTTGGCATCCTCCGCAAGATGTTGGAGTTGAACCCTCGCGTCTGGCACCAGGAACTCTACCACACTTTGTGGGCCTACCGCACCTCCAAGCGAGGCCCAACGGATACCACACCGTACGCTCTCATGTACGGTCACGACGCCGTCCTTCCCCTTGAGATCAATATCGCTTCGCTCCGCGTCCAAGAACAGCATCAACTACTTGGCGAGGATTACGTCCAAGCCATGTGGCAGGAGCTTGAAGATTTAGACGAGCATCGTGTCGCCGCCTTCAACAACCTGGTCCTGGAAAAACAGCGCATCGCCCGCTCCTATGATAAAATCACGCGCGGGCAGAGCTATGCTGAGGGCCAGAAGGTGTGGCGAGCAGTCCTCCCGCTTGGGGACAAAACAGATGGTCGGGGCAAGTGGTCCGCTCGCTGGGATGGACCCTTTGTTATTCACCGAATACTTCCCAAGGGGGCATACCACTTGCGCGACTTGGACGGTACTATTCATCGCAACCCTATTAATGGCCGCTTCCTCAAGCGCCACATTGCGGGGGTCTGGGAACGCGAGGATCCTACACCTCCACCAGATCCCGCCACCACAGTCAATAGTGCTACGCGCCATCGCGTACTCGCTCCGCCGCCTAACACTAGGGGGCAACTCGGGACAGAAGACTAATAGAATACATTGTAACGTACCAGCCTAAAAAGGCCTGTATTAGATTGGGGCCTATTCCAGAGGCCCTAAAAATTTCTATTGTTTTCTTTATTCTCTGTAAACGTGCAAAGTCTAAACACAAAGACTAGTACAAGATTGGGGCCTATTCCAGAGGCCTAAAAAATAAATTCATTTATTTTTGCCCTTTTTGACTTTGTTCAATACATGTTTCGAATTATGGCTTTGCGGCCAAAGCAATTACATTGATCAGAAAAGGTAAATTAGACTATGTTTACATTTCAAAAAAGCATAGATCTACAGATACTGGAGCCTCGTCCCGACTCGCTTGGCTAAAGAGAAGTCTGCCGCGGCGTCCTTCGCTCAAAGTTGGCGAACGCCTCGCAGCTTTAGATCAGCCAAAACCCTGACGCCGGCCTGGACCCAACAGAAAGTGTTGGGAAGCTACAGGTCCAGCGGGTCAGGATCCCTCATGCTACCACCAGTCTTCCGTTTGAAGGGCCGGCAGAGCCAGACGCACTGATAGGACAGCAGGCGCAAGGCAGAGGGTACCCGACCTTTGGTCAGGCCGAACAAAGGCTTGGCCTGAGAGTAGATTCTCAGAATCACTCTAGGCCTGAGAGTAGATTTTCAGAATCAGCAAAGAAGGGGAATATATGGTTGAGGGCTTTGCTCTAAGCAGGGACAGAAGGATGAACAGAAGGGAATAAGAAATCATGGTGAGGGGGCAGAAGACTTCACTGATACTTCACCCCGGCCAAACGTTTCTTTTTATAGGCGGAAGGGGCGATTGTGCGCTTGACAGTTGTCCCCCATGCAATATTTGCTCCGAGATACGGGCTTTGGAGATAAGGTCAGACGCGTTTTTCAATAATGATTGCCCGCGTTCCGAGCGAGTAGTTACATTGGAAACCGTCGCTGAAGGAAGAAGACTCCTCGCCAGGTTTCCTTGTTGGGACCGGAGTGACTGGTTCAACTTCGGCAGCCGCTTCAATTTCTGGAGAGGGTGGCGGAGTGCCATGAGCTGTCTCTATCTCCACCAAGGGGGCAGTAAAGGCCTTTGTTGGAACCGCCGGAGGCACTTCACCGGTATTACCCGCGCGGCCCAATCGCAGAGGAGGAGCCCAAAGTATCAGTTGAAGGCCTTCGGGCGGAGTCGCCAAGGGGGCAGTAGGATCAGAGACTTGGTTGGACTGGTCGAGGGCTGCATTTTCAACCAGAGCCAAGGATGGTTCTGGGATTGGACCAGCTTCGCCAGAAGCGGCGGTTGGAGAGGAGGGCTGTATGACTTCCTCGCTAGCTTTGTCGGCCCCCTCGATGACCGTAGTAGTCTCCTCCACAGCCGCTTCGACAGTCTCCTCAAAGGTCACCTCCTCGCTAGATTCAGCAGACTCTTCGGCAACCGTTTCCGCGCCTGCCACTGCAAATTCCTCAATGACCATCTCTTCGCCGGCTTCGGCAGTTACCTCGAGTTCCATCTCCGCGCTTGCCTCAGTAACCCTCTGGTGGGCCAAGTCCACGCTGAATGGTTCTGGAGATGGGACATCCGTTGTCTCGGGCGCCTCTTCTACGACAGCGAGGCGAGGTCGAGTGCGGCGAACCTGTCAAAAGCAAAGTTAGCGAGTTGTTGACTGGCTTAGGAAAATTTAATTCAAAGTGGTCCGCTTACCGGGTCGCTTACCAAGCCATACTCTCGCTGGTACTGCACGTCCTCCAGCAAGTCCTCTTCGTCCTCGATAGGACGCTTCCGTGAGCTCTCGCCGCTCGTGGGCCGAGGAACGACAGGAGCAGCCTCGCTGTCGTGGCCCGCCACAGTTTCCCTCCGGACAGGTGCCTTTCCTCTGGCAACTTCGGACTTGTCAACGTTTCTCCGGCGGGAGGTAGACTGAGAAGAGAAAAAGAGGATTAGAGAAGAGCATTTTATCAACATGTCAAAAGAAGTTCAAAATTTACACATTTAGTGACATACCGAAGGTGTGGGATCGCGTTCTCGAATGACGATCCCCGTCGGGCGGCGAGCAGTAGGAACTGGCGGAGGCGCGAGCCTAGTTCTTGTCGCAGCCCCAGAACCCCTTTCCGCATGATCGCGCTGGCCATCGAGGATGGTGCGGTCTGATTCGCCCAAAGTATCGTAAAGAGGACGAAAAACGGCAGCGAAGACAGCGTCGTCTGGGAACTCCCAATGGTTGTCAGATAAGGACCGCCACCAAGCAAGGTAAGCGGGGTCAGTGCCCAGCGAAGGCTCGATCTCCAGCAGGTTGGGAGAAAGAGGGTAGAGATTTTGCAGCGGGGTGACCCGATCAGACTCGCCAATCTTCCTCCACGAGGTGTACTTGTTGACTGAATGGAGAAGCGGGTAAGGAATCCCTTGATGAAAACCAAGTTGCCTTGCGAAGTGATTGGGAGCATATAGCTCGAAGCCTTGCTCATCCTCAGCGAGTTGGAGGTCGCAGCATGAGGTTGCTCTTACGAAGGCAGTCCTCGCATCGTTGTCAGACTCTTGGCGGGGGAAGAAACCCGTCGATAGGACCTCAGGGTGGCGCCGGCGAACCATCATATCCATAGTCGGTGGTGGCTCGATGTGGTTGTAAAGGATGGACAGGCTAGCGAAGAAGGACAGAGGAGTCCGATTCGCGTCATTCCTGCACACCGCAAAGCCAAGCAGCCGATCTTCAGGCAGGTATTCCACCGGGGCTCGCCGGAAGAGCGGAAAGTACAACTGCGTCCACAGGTCCAGGATCCACAGAGGGCCGCCAGAAAGGTGAAAAGGCCTCAGCGACAGCAGATGCAGGGTCCGGTAGAGTGCGCCTAATACAGGTTGCCCTAACCCGACTTCAACCCCATTGTATAGCGCTTCGGCCAACTTGGTCCATCTCCCGGTTGGTTTGTGAGCGCTGCCGCAGAAGACAAACTTGTCAAGCCAGTACTCCAAGAAAGCGATGCCTCCTTCATGCGGCTCCGCGTGGCCCATGTAAAATTTCCGCCATGCCCCGTATGAAATTCTCAGGGCGCGGCGGGCTCCCAAATTGCAGGCGTATGGGAACTCGGTCGACGCAAAGTCGCCTGGCACATACGGCTTGGCGTGGATCGGCAGCCCGGTGATGGCGAGGATGTCCAGCAGAGTAATGCCCATCTGCCCGAAAGGGAAGTCAAAGGTGTTGGTGGCGCTGTTCCACAAACAGGCCATGGCAGCGATAGGCGCTCGATCGGTGTGAGAGGGCAGCGAGAAGCTCAAGGCAATGGCCTCATGAATTCCGGTGGCTTCCCAGATCGTCTGATCGGTCTGGAGGCGCTCCTCGTACCACGTCCGCTCCTCCGCGGTGGCGCTGGGCCACTCCCCGACCCGGACATTTACATGAGAGCGGGCTTGCCAGGTGGAAAAGTTTCCCGGTTCGCGCCGTTGGGCCAAGATTGGCCGACGCACGGAGGAGTTGTAATGGTTAAGGTCGGCGTCGGACAGGGGCTTTGAAGGAGTCGGGCCAAGCAGAGCCGCCCCTGTGTCAAGGAAGTAGATTGGTGTTCCTTGAGGCGGGTTGGTGGCGAAGCGGCGAGCAAGGCTGGTCGACCAAGAGGTCGCCGCCGTAAGGTTCAGGTTCGGGTCATTGGCAAAAGGTTTAGGAGGCATTGTTTCCGGTTAAAGTCTGTTTGGTGCTGGAGTTTGGTTTGTTTGCAGAAGGCGAAGATTGTTTTGAAAGCGATGGTAAGATGTGGGGACCCGCGTCGAGGTTTATAAAGGAGACGAACCGTAACGTCCCTTTCAATCAATGGTCGCAACGAAAAGACGCAATGACGACCGAAACGTCAGCGCGTTTCAAAATTCGAAAAGCCGTAATGATGAAGGGAAGCGATAGCGCCGAAGCGTCAGCACCTTTTGAAGTACGAGTTCCCATAAAAAAGCTTAAATAGGCCTTTTCGCTTATCCGTTGCGAAACGGATTAAGCTCAAGGCCTAGGGGGCAATGTTTGAGCCCAGTGGGCATTTTCGGTCCAAGACTCGAGAAAGACTTGGATATCATTTGGGCCAACGCCTGTGGCCTTTTTTAGCCCATAAAGGGTAGCGAGGTTTGGCAGCACGTGACGTGGCTTTTATCCAGAAGATTCTGATACCTTGCGAGATGCGGTGTCTACGCGGGATCCTTATCTCCAGTTCGCATGGGACTCTATAGTTCTTGCGAGGATGGGTTGAAATGACTAATAACGCCCTCGGGATAAGGTCGCTTAGTGTTTGAGTTCGCTTATTACACGACAAATGAAATGCAGCGAGGCAGGGAACGAAACCTAAGCGAGATAGGTTTGACACGTGTTGCATGGAGCGCACGACTGGCGAGTTAAACGTATCCTTGTGGGATTCTAATTGCAGAGTCCGCATTGGATTGTGAGTAGTCTCCACGAGTTGCTTACGGATAGATATATAAGGGAGCTCCATGTTCTCTCCCAGGACACACAACAACAATTACTCAAATACAACACAAAACAACTTTCAACCTAGTTGAAAACTCTCTCGACCTCGTCGAAACCTTCAGCGCTCCCAGGAGCCGATATCCCTTCGAAGCCTCTTCGAAGCCCTATTTCTAAGCGCCTCGCCGCCTAGAACTCTTCAGAGCTCTCCGGAACTCCCCCCCGATCCTCGGAAACTTCCCTATTGTTGCTCTGCTCACCCCGCCGTGAGTATCGATCGCTTGTGCTGTAAATTCCTCATCTGAGGTGGCACCTGGAACTCCGCTCGCCTGATCAAGAAGTCAAGCCTGCGCATTCACTCAACCTTTTCCTCGTCCGCGAGGTGGCACGCCCGCAACTCTCCATCCTCTTTGGATCGCTATTTACCTCGGCTCAGCACGCTGAGGATCGTGGCCAAAACATATATAAAAGCTTGAACTTGTTTGAACATATCTGAATCTAGTTCTTCTGTTTACTACTGTTTCCTCTTGTTTCAAGGTTAAGTTGATAGTTTCTAAAGAGTTATGCAACTGAAAATGGCAGTAGAGCTACTGTAAATTCTTCCCCACATTCCCTTTTCTGCAAAGATGTTGTATGCTGCAAAAGAAAAATCTTTAACTAAATCTCAAAGTACTGGTGCAGACTACACAACCTACACAGCACAATGGATATGTAGTCTTCATCCAATTTGACACATTTACGTAAGATCAACAATCCAATTTACTTGTAACAAGGATCACTAAGGTGATTGGCAGTTTGTAACAAAGTTTCAAGATTGAGCGACTGATAGTTTCAAACAAACCCAAAATTTGCACATATAACCAAGGGTAGCTTTATTTGATATAGAACACCGAATTTACTTCAATGAATGACTTGAAGATAAAGAAGAAAAAAAAGTGTGTAACATAGATTGCAGCACGAGTTCACAGTTACAACACAGCCAAGCTAATGTATTAAGAAAATGGATTTAAAATCACATCCAGAACAAAGAACTAATGCACTAACTGCAATGGAAATCAGAACAAAGGCCTCTTTCCATCTAGCATTCCCATCAGATGGTCAAACACTTGGGTCCCTGAATCTCGTAGACCAGAATGCATATATTCATTAGTTATCCACAACCGAATCCCTGCTATCTGTGAAGCTGTTTCCATGACCAGCTTGAAGTTAACATACATATCTTCGTAATAAACAGCAGCTGCAACAGGCACCTGACAATGTAGACAAAGATAATTTACAAACAGATGAAACTGTTGATTATTGACATTGTTTCAATCGCAACAAAAAGCAAGAGTTTAGATTTCCATATGAAAATGTTATTGCCAGTTGTCATAGCAGATCATTATCGTCGTATACAAGAAGCAAACCTTGTTATTATTTAGTGCAGTGATGTCGTATAATGGAGGCCAATCCTCTTTCTCAGCCAACATATTAGCAGCACCTTTAAATTTTCTCAAAGCATGAATCTCATCAAACATCCATGGGAAGATCATCTGCAGTAGTAAAAGTGCAAATTGTGTTCAGAAGGTCGAATTCAAAAGCAACAATCAACTACATGCAGATAGCTAGGCTCTAGATCATCTGCATTGAGACACGTCCTATATGCCAGACAGCTATAAGTCAACCATGTTACACAATATTTATCATCTACCACATAGATTGGTCCAAGTAAGTGTTTATGGTAAAAGTTTACTTTCATGAACAACTAGCATCATGATGATAATTAATATACTTTGGAGGTCATGAATCCGTAAAAGAGTAAATTATTCTACATCTCAAATGCTTTGGACTGTTTCAGTCCATAAGGTATTTAACAACCGGAGTACTTAAAATAATTCATCAGAGATCTGTTTGATAAACTTGTATAATTGGATTTAAATTATGGCTTGCTGTCATTTTGAAAATAGAATGCTGGAGCCAGTGACTACCTCCCCTGTGAAATATATAGGACGGCCTTCTTTTGCAGCCTGGACTGCATCAAATCTGCCCTCATCTTCGGCCCTTACTGTGTGAGCAGACCACCGAGATGGAGCACCCTTCAAAAAATGAATAACTATACAAATTAATTATTTTTTAAGTTATATATAGTTTAAATCATATGGACTCGTGAATATAGTACATTTAGTACTGTACATGAAAGACAATACAGCAATTACCTGACAGTATATGGACTCGTGCATTAGAGCATAAAGTGGATTGGTATCAAAAGATGACCATTTCTCAAACTGCATAGGTGAAATTATTTAACTTTGATGCCACAAATATTGCAAAAACTGGATTCAAGATCAATGAAAAACAGAGAATTTCTTACAGAGTCCAAGAAGTAATAGCTGATCTGCTTTGGTGCTCCTGGAACTAGTACAGGATCCCAGACCCTCTCAAACCTGGGTTGAAGTAAACAAGTAACTGAATTAAACACTAAAACCACTGTAGCATATAAAAATCGAGATTCTTCACGATGAAGCCTTACATGTAGTGTAAGCGCTCAAAACCACTACTGGATCCTAAGCCAGAAAGTCCAAGTGTTTGTAATCCCTTTGGAGTTAGGATGCCCCCGGATGGAAGAGGCACCTGCAAAAATAAAAAGGTGGGTGATTATTGATTTAAACTATTAGTTTTAATCTTTAACTATCAGCATTAGGAACAGCACCAAGATCATAAGTTCTGGATCCTCACCCCGCCTCCCTTAGACTCTGACAAAAAGTTAACAACTTCACGAACAATCTCAGTATCTTGAGGATACCTTTTGTAATACTTCTCATTCTGACGTATAATCTGTTCAAAACATGCTCTGTACACAATATCTGCAGTGCATCCATTTCCTATTGGAGGGATACCGCCAGTTAAAAGGACTTTATTTAGTCCTTGCGGTGCAAAACTCAAATAGGTTACTGCACAAAAACCACCATAACTCTGCAAAAGGAAACAGAACTAATTTTAATCCTTGTTAAGTCCCACAGGCTACAGCTCACCACAAGCAAAATATAAGGAATAACTTAACATATAAGCATTCTCTAGAAGCAAAAAAGCACAACATGAGAGCAATGGCTTTGAATATGTACAAGGAGAATAATTATATCTTAAAATTTTTCTCTGATGATATATAGATAAAGTAGGAGGTCACTGCAAAGGAAAAGGACCATATCACAGTAGCTGACAGATTACAAGCACCACGTAAATTACCATAAGAAATCATAATTATACCTGACCCAAAATTGTCCAGCGCCCTGCATCAGGAACTAAACGTACTCGAATAAACTCGGCATCATTTACTATATTATCAGCTCGAAAATGTTGCAAGAAATCAGCCAACTTCACATCGGACTTCAGTTGCAACATTGATGAAGGTGTCAGAGGAGTAGATAAACCTGTTCCTCGCTGCAATGAGAAAAAATCCTATTAATGCAGTGCAGATCCCATCAAGAAATCCAATTAGTTTAAGTTATGCCTCAACAACCATACCTGATCCAGCAATATGACACGATATTCTTCACACGCTTTACGCACCCATCCACTGGCTTCAGTTGGTCTCGGGCTTTCAAATCCAGGTCCACCTTGAAGAAATAATAGGTATGGTAGTGGTAGCTCTTCTTTGCCAACTACAACACAAATTGCATTTCGCTAGGTGAGTTATAAAGTCACCAAACATGACTATACAAGGAAATCCAAAGGTCTTGTCTGCAAAGAATATAAGCAACGGAATATAGGTAAACAGTTTGTTTGTCATTACAATGCTACTTCCTCCGCATTGAGAGAGAAAGAGCTCACAAGTCCTAACTATAAGATACACTTTACATACTTTTTTGATGCTTCACAAGTGCATGCTTGTGCTCTCATGTGGAGTATGTTACTCATTCTGAACCATCCTTGAATGGATATAAAGTTTTATGTACACAACTAAGCTCATATAGCTCAGTTTAGATTAAACATTGAACAAAAAAGGAGTGACTGTTGAACCCAATGCTGATCTACCAACTATCATCTCAGCATCACATTTCAACACTCCAGCGCGCCCTTTAATAGCCAAAAAAACATTTATGATTGATCTATTCAGAGTTGTCTAGTTGTTAAACTCAATTTCTAAGAAAATCAAACGTCTGCACTACATTTAACTCTTTTTCATTTGGTTAATTGTCTTGTTTTCTGCACCTCTTCACATCAATTGAATAACGGCAAGGACTCAACTTTCACATAGTGCCAGTCTGCAGATTATGGACACTGACACTCGACATTTGAATAGTTCAGTCTTAGGCATAGGCAGAAACCTAAATAGGCCTAGACAGTTGAAACTCATCAGCAGAAATTTACTTCACAGTTGTAGTTTTACCACCAAAATTACCAACTTCAGTTACTGAGAAAAGTCCAATCCATATTTTCAGTAGTGAGGACCATAATTACTCGCCTGGATTACATTAACCAGATTCAGAGAAACTAATGGAAATTCAAACACTAATATCATCGACTCAGCTCTATACACTGCACATTTCACTTTACAAGACCAATCAAAACAGCAAGTATTGAACAATCACACCGATTAATCTTCAGTGACGATTCGATTGGAGTTGAATTTACCTGAAACAACTTCGCGAGCGAAGACCGAAATCGTAGACGAAGCCTTGGGATCGGCGGAGTAGTCGAGAGGCACGAAGAAGCGGTGGTCGCGGAGACGGAGCTCCGGCACGGAAAACCAGTCCCCGGCGACGTGGTCTTTGGGCGAGTCGCCGGCGGTGGCGGTAGGTTGGGACATGGCTGTGAATCTACGCGCGGAGGTGCGCTGGTAGTGAAAGTGGCGAAGATTAGTTACGTGGATGAGTGGAACGCGGAGGAGAAGAAGCGAGCTTGTCAAGGAAACCGGTCGCGTGAGAGTTGCCAACATTTTAGGGAGTGTGTCGTCCGAGTGGGTTCTTCTGTTACGCATCACACGTGGCGGATCATTTCGTCATTGCTTGCCCAATTTGAGTTGTCCAACGAAAAAACAAAATATAGGCAACAAAAACAAAGTAAAAAACCTAAAAAAGAAGAAGAAAAAGATAGAATTAACTGCTGACTTGGTCAGAGAGTCATGTTTGTTTGCTGTTTGAGCATCGACTGAGCATCTCCAACATAGTTTGTTCAAAATGAATTTTAGCTAAATATATGTATTTCAATAATAAAATTTGATTCCAACATAATAGCTAGCTAAAGAGAAGTTAAGTTTAATTATTGTTACTGCAGATTACTAAATTTAGCAATTCTCTTTCTTCATTTTGTTCATTTGTTAGTTCATGATAACTCACAAATTTTTTTTTTTCTTTAAAAAAAAAAGGTTTGGAACCCAGCCTAGCTGGGAGCCTCATCCCCACACCCGGTTCTATTTATTATAATAATATTGATGAAGAATAAAGTGTAGAGACACAGAAATAATAAGAGAATAGAGAATCATCATCTTATTCATTGATAGGAGCCATTTATATATGGAATCACAAAATACCAATATGATAATGATAAGGAATACATAGTCATATTCCAACTACATATCCTGATAGCATAAGACCAAGACACACATATGAAATATCCTAGAACACTTCCCTTTGTGCCGAGCGCCAGTGTGCCGGTGGTGCTGATATGTCGCCTCGTTAAAAACCTAGTCAAGTAACAAAAACGTTGTGGGAGAAAACCTAAACCTTGATCGTAGGAGAAAAAGAGTATGACAAACCTTTCACATTTGATAATGACATGTATGTATGTGCTAAACTCCCCCAAAAGTTCGCACTTTTCCATGATCTTTATATCAATCATATGACTCTTTCTGATTTTACTAATCACAGAAATATCAACAATTTAGGATGTTGATGCTGTTTACGCCCAAATTAATATTTTACTGGACAGTCAATGTCTACTTGAATATTAATTAAATTCTTGGTCCATGTCATACCGGTGAGCCCAAGTTCTTTAAGTTCATAAATAATGGCCCGCCAACAAGACCACGCGAGATGAATTACAAGGTCTGCGTGCGGAATGACTCCGCGGGCAAAGGATTTTGCACAGAACACATAACTTGTGCGGAGTACGGAGCTCGCGTGCTTCGCGCGGAACACACAGTTCGCGCGCTTCGCGTGAAATGCCTTCGCGCGGAATTACTAGTTGACTTCGCTTAGGCGTGGCGGAATATATCAAGACGAGCTGGCGAACTGGCTCGCGAGTCCGCGTGAAAGAATTCGCGAGAAAGCCACATGCGGAGTCCGCGCGCACCCTTTTAATCGTTGAAGACTTTTACAAGTCTTTGACATGTTTCAGGCCAATCCATGTGTCCCTTTTAATATAAAAAGCCTTCTTTTGGCCCACGAGATGGCTTGAGTCCGCGGTTCACACAAGATTAGTTCTCTACATGGACTATGACACCCTGCTGGATAAGGATGCTCTTAATTTCAGTCCGCATAGGACTCTACAGTTGAGCAACACGGTAGCAGTGTCCTATGCGGAGTGTGCGAACTAGACATGTGTCACAAGAAGGTTGGTCCGCATGGGTGGAATAGTGCCCTTATGTTTTACGTTGCAGAGTCAGACTTGGATTCTGATTATCTTTCTTCTGCGGCAAGTCAAGCTCCACTATATAAGAGGCTCGAAGGTTTATAACAAGACGCTGACTCTCAACAAACAATTACTCAAACACAAAACAAAACCTTTCAACCTAGTTGAAACCCTCGACCCAGTCGAATCTCCAACGCTCCCCGGATCTTTGTTTCCGCTTCCTCGTTGAAGCAAAACATACACAATCTCTCTGATCCTTTTGTTTTTCATATAGTTGTTTTGCTCGCACCGCCGTGAGTATCGACCGCCTTGTGCTCGTAAATTTCTCATCTGAGGTGGCACCTGGAACCCCTTCTGCCTGATCAAGAAGTCAAGATCTCGCAATCAACCTTTTTCTCGTCCGCGAAGTGGCACGCCCGCAACACCCCTTTTTTTTCTTTGTTTGCTATCCATCTCTGCTCCGCGCGCTGAGGATCGTGGCCAAAACAGATGCTCTTTAACATGTCTTCAAATATGACATTGGGCAATGATTAACTAGATCATGCCGTATAGTCCTCAAACATGATCTTTTACACTTAGATCATGAGGAGAAGGCTACTTGTGAACTCAAAACATAAGTTAGTGCAGAAAATCAGATTTCCGCGCGCAGCATGACCTTTAGTTACTAGAATAGCCGTAACTTTCTCTAGAAAATACGTATGAACGAACCGTAAACGGTTTTGGAAACTAGACTCATTTAGTTTTTGAACCGTATATTACACACATTCCGCTTAATCAGGAGCTGTTCAAAAAGTCCAGTCAAAGTTGATTGTTTTGCCAAAATCAGATTCTCAGACAGATTCGTCCTACTTTACAAAAACGGACCTAACTCACTCAATATGATAGATATGATTAAATGGTTGGTGTCCCTGGAAAGTAGACATATATATATTTCCAATGGTACCAATTTCACAAATTTTTAGTGAGTGAGCTTCCATGTAGGTCTTGTGGAAGTTGACTTAAGAAAGTTGGCAGATTCTTATTTCGCTTTTGATGTGTATTTCTTATGTAAGGATAGAATAAGCCTCAACCTTTCATACCATTAAGTATTGAAAAAGGAGTTACTACCATTACATTGGCATTGCTTTGGCGTATAATTACACTTAGCTTTACAACATTTTATAACGAATAAGATGTCAAGTCTTTCGTATTGTGAGTACATTGATGCGTCTTATTGTACTTAGATGGGAACTCTATCTCTTAACACATATTTCTCATATTGCTTTAGACAAAACAATGGATCTCTCTTTAGATCAAAGACTTTGACTAATCATGGGAGTATATGTAGGCCTCACTAGTTATAGAGCGCCTAAGCCGATTGATGGAAAATCATCATCATCGAGTGCCTTATCGAGAACATGTCTTCCCAAGATCTTTTTCATTCTAACTTTGGATGTTAATACATATTGGAATCTCTTGATCCATCAAGAGTCCATGTAAATCTGGAATGAACACGCAAATGCATAATTCACCATATCCCTTCTAAATCAAGTAGAGTCTATGTGCGTTTCAATACATTTAGCAAATGCATGCTCCTGTGGTCTGGAGCAACTTGATTCGGATGAATGAAGTCCGTTTAAGATCTTCATGTATATCTCTGATCTCGTAGAGATGTTATTATGACCATATTCATAGATTGCATGTTCAGTTATTTAGAAACTACTAAACTGACAAAATAGTTTAGTGCAATGACATCCATTACGAGAGCATATCTCATCGTAGTCGATCCCAATATGTGTTAGTGATAGACCTTGCATCATAAGGTGAGTCTAAGCTCTTGCTCTCACTGCGTTATCTAACAAATGCATAGTTGATAGAGTTTACACTTGCGATGTCAGCATCACTTGTCCAAAAACCTATCTCTTTGTTAATGTTAGATCATATCTTTCCATTAGGCCAATCAACTAAGTTGATATCCATCAACGAAGGGTGGTTCGATAGTAGACTCATTATCACACGTCCTCATGTACACTAGTGTAATACTTGTAGAGATCTCTATATGGATTGGATTTGACATCACTACCAGAAATTTCAACTTGGGCGACGAAAAAAAATCGTCACCCTGTTAAAAAATTTCGTCGCCTAAGTACTTAGGCGACGACATGTCGTCGGCCAAGACGTCGTCGCCAGAAGTGCGTCGGCCAAGAACTTGGGCGACGAAAACTCTGTACATCGTCGCCTAAGAGTATATCTTAGGCGACGATACGAATTTCGTCGCCTAAAATATACTTCTCGTCGCCCAAAAATATTCGTCGCCCAAGATTTAACACCTTGGCCGACGAAAAATTTTTTCGTCGCTTAAGATGTTATAACCTGAGGCGACGAAACTGAATATTTCGTCGCCTAAGATCACTACATCTTAGGCGACGATAATTTTTTTTCATCGTCTTATATGGTAAGTCCTTGACCGACGATTTAGCAATTTCGTCGCCTAAGATATATTTAAATTTTTTTACTTTTTATAGATGATATTTATCCTTTATTTTTCCTATATTTTTTTTCTTTTTTTTGATATTGAAATTAAGATATTGTATGATCATTTTGAATTGAATCATACATTTCAAACCACAACACATCCTATTTACAAGTACCATATCCTTTGCGTTATTCATTGTTAAACACATTACATAAACACAATCTTGAATCATTTTGATTACACCGATACAATCTTGAATCATTACATAAACACATTACATAAACACATTGTTTCTCAAAGATACAATCTTGTTTGAATCAAATCAAAGATGCAAACTTTCTTTGAATCAAATCAAGGGGCTTTTAACCTGCAAACAAAAATAGAAACAGATTGAGAGCGAAATGGATTCGGCGTCGGATCGGGGAAGCGGAGTCGATCGAGAGACAGAGGATCACCGTTCAGAAACAGAAAAGGAGAGAGAGAGAGAGAGAGATCGGAAATATTGGGTGTTGGTTCCGAATTTCTGCCTTTTATAATGGCGTTCTTGGGCGACGATTCTATAAAAATCGTCGCCCTGTTTTTTGAAAATCGTCGGCCAAGATAATCTTGGGCGACGATTTTCGAAGTCGTCGCCTAAGATACTCTACTTGGGCGACGATTTTCTTCACTATAAATCTCGTCGCCCAAGATAAAGAAAATCGTCGGCCAAGAGTTATCTTGGCCGACGATTTTTGAAGACATCGCCTAAGATACTCTACTTGGGCGACGATGTTCTTCACTATAAATCTCGTCGCCCAAGATAAAGAAAATCGTCGGCCAAGAGTTATATCATAAAATTCAGAATATCGTGATTTTGGTGATCGGAGAAGAGGAACTGAAAACCAACCGTCAGATATGACCAGCATAACAAATTACGTGGGTGGGAAAAAATTTAGCTCCATCGGACAACGAAAAGGGCTCGATCCGTCCGGTCAATCGGCGCGGTCAAACCCCTAAACGGACGGAAACGGCTATTCGACCCTCTAAATCACGTAATCTGGCCGGACCTTCAACTGAGAATAGTTTCCAATCGATGAGACGCTTACGGGGCTATAAAAATTTGGTAAAAAATAAATACCCGGGATAGGGCTACCACTAGGTAGAAATAACAGAAATTCGTTGACCGGAACAACCGGCACCGAAATTTTACCGAAATATCTTCATTTTTCACGGGTTGATGTATTTCACTGTTCCGGTCATATCTTATTTCACGACTTTTTTGCGTTTGAGGCATCTACGTATACGTTGTCTTCAAAACGAAACTTAAACTCAACACTTGTATAAAAAAGTTATACAACATTAGTACATATAACGTGAGTTTGGTGATCGGAGAAGAGGAACTGAAAACCGAAAATTCAGCTCCATCGGACAAAGATAAGGGCTCGATCCGTCCGGTCAATCGGCGCGGTCAAACCCCCAAACGGACGGAAACGGCTATTCGACCCTCCAAATCACGTAATCTGGCCGGACCTTCAACTGAGAATAGTTTCCAATCGACGAGACGCTGACGGGGCTATAAAAATAAAAAACATTACCTTACAATTTAAATGTGCTTTATTTATTTTAATTATTCGGATTATCTTGGCCGACGAAATTAGGGTAATTCGTCGGCCAAGATAATACTTGGGCGACGATATTTGTTAAATTCGTCGCCCAAGAGTAAAAATAAAAAATCATGTACAATGAAATTTAAATGTGTTTTATTTATTTTAATTATTCGGATTATCTTGGCCGACGAAATTAGGGTAATTCGTCGGCCAAGATAATACTTGGGCGACGATATTTGTTAAATTCGTCGCCCAAGAGTAAAAATAAAAAATCATGTACAATGAAATTTAAATGTGTTTTATTTTATTTTAATTATTCGGATTACTCTTGGCCGACGAAAGTAGGGTAATTCGTCGGCCAAGATAATACTTGGGCGACGATATTTGTTAAATTCGTCGCCCAAGAGTGAAAATAAAAAATCCTGTACAATGAAATTTAAATGTGTTTTATTTTATTTTAATTATTCGGATTACTCTTGGCCGACGAAATTCTTTTATTTCGTCGGCCAAGTAAAAATAAAAAAATAAAATACTTAGGCGACGATATATTTGAGTTTCGTCGCCTAAGGATTAAAAAAACTTAGGCGACGATATAAATATCTTAGGCGACGAAATATTGTTTCGTCGCCCTAGTTTCTATATTAGGCGACGAAATTTAGCCTTAGGCGACGATTTTTTTTTCGTCGCCTAAAGTTGAACTTTAGGCGACGATTTTTTTTCCTTGGGCGACGATTTTTTTTTTCGTCGGCCAAGTTTTCTCTTAGGCGACGAAAAAAAAAATTGTCGCCCGGTTTTTTTTGTTTCGTCGCCCAAGACTCATTTTCTGGTAGTGCATTGAGGCGTCTCCTAACGGTAATCACAATTCAGACTTCATGAGACGGATTTGAGTATCATTGACAAATGGATCAGGTTGTGCCAAGCTCACTTTCTTCCTAATGTGAGAAAGTATCGAACCAAAGGGCCTCCCTCCTTTTAGGGAGCCACACGGCCTTGTGACACCAATTTTGCCACTATATGGCGTCACTATATCACCATCCATGGTGATGGCGTCAAGACCAATACCTTTTGTCGCGTCATGTCCTCTTGTAGGACATCAATTCTTACAGATATATTTGCAGCATGTGATCTCGTCACTTTAACACTTTAAGCATTTGAGATCAAGATGTGACTTAGTGGGGACAAACCACGACAATTCACGCCGTTCCACTTGAACACTTGTGTTCTCATCTCCCCCTAACGGCGGGAATATTGTCTCATCAAAGTCACAATCCGTAATTTAGCGGTGAATGAGATCACCTGATAAGGTTTCTACATATGCAGATTATAAGTGGAGATTCATATCTAACCTAAATACTTATTCATCTCAAATGACTCATCATTGTACGCAGTGACATTGCAATTTGGCACCTAGAAATAACATCTAGCCGAGTTTAAGGATTAGAGATCCGTTTCAATTCTACCAAGCTTAAAGATTTCAATTTCGTGTCAATCCTCATACACAGTCACGAGCTGTAATACAAAAATATTCGATGATGGTAGGTCGTAGATGATAATAAAGTTGCATGCAAATATTGCATAGCCCCAAGACGTAATAAAAAGATTAGTGCACATCAATATTGTTCGAGCGACAAGCTAAAGTTGCTTGGTCGTAGCCTCGATGAGAGCGTATTTCGTGTGAACATGGGGTACATGACACTTCAACTTATATCTTGATAAACTTCTTTAAAGAATGGGTAGTGACTCCATAGAAGTATAAGCAACATGAGTAAACGATGGTGTAACACATGACTGGTGTGTTAACACTACATAAAAAGGTGTCCGTAAGTTGGTTGTATCGATTTACATAATTTGATGTAAGAATGAAATGTTCACTTTTACGTCATTTAGCGTAGGAGGGTCTCACTCCTAATTTAGCTAAAAAAGGATTTTACAATGAGCAATAAGCATTACAGGGGGCCAATGAGACATCGAGGGAAGGCTGGTGCACCTCAATTGTTTGAGGAATTGACCACAGCCTCTGAAAAGTTGAAGCCGTGTTCAGGTGACGTCAATGTCCCTAGGGTGCAGCCATTTACAACCACGACGCCACCAACATGCTTCATGGAGAAGCTAGATCCCGAATGGCTTCGCTTTGAGTGAAAGAATAGATGTCCATGAGAATTTCTTAAAATTTGGACCATTATATCTCTTCCAGGATGACCAAGTTGGTCAAACCAAAGCCTATATAAGTCGGTGTCATAAATATCATGTTTGACGACAACATGTGATTCGATATTCAAATCATAGTGACATACAGTCCACAAGATTAACTCATAAACTTCTCTAAGATGTATTTCAGTCCGCATTCATGAGAATGTATACACAAAAGAACTCTTGTTCATTCTCACAATGTATTTTCAAATGAAAACTATTAGCAGAAATGTCTTTAAAGCTCAACATGGTTTGGTTGCCTCTCAATGCATATAGGGCATATGTGACGTTGATCATGGTGCCATGAGGCATCAAGATTCAAGCTAAATCGTGTCGTTGAATGACTGGTACTATTCAATTATTGTAGTCACAGAAGATTTACAAGACACAAAATCCAGAGATAGTTGCCGGTTCCTTAGAATGTTGTGGGTAGTTCTACGATATGCGAAGCACTCAATGTCTATATGAGACAGATCTACAAAATGGAATAGATAGGAGAGTAAATAGTTCCACTTGAATCATTTAGAAAGATTAAAAGAAGCTACAAAAAGCTGCAATCCTGAGAGTGTATAAAAATTTACGCACATAATGACCTTTGCACACTAAAACAGCCATAACTTCTTCATTAAAATAGATATGGATGAACCACGGAAAGTTATGAAAATTAGACACATAGATCTTTCCAATGATATAAAACTCATTGTCTGGTTCGTCTGGAGCTGTTCACAAAGCTCAAACGAAGTTGACTGTCCAAAAGGGACAAATTGCTGTTTTTCACAGAATTAACATGTGCAAAGCTGTGAAGCTTGCAGGTGGCGTGTAGGCTTTCGCCTTAGCCAAAAGTGACGTGTGTATGATCAAAACCAAGTCTTTTCGGTCATTCCAAGGTCGTAAACTCCATGACTAATTAGCAAAAGTTCCATGTCATGAACATAAACTAACTTAGAGGACCTAGAGGATTCGATCATGATGATGATTGTCCGGTTTTGATAAGTCTTCAACGTTTTTTGCAAGACGGAAATTGGTTTAATAGCGTAGGGGGATCTAAAATCAAAAGCACAACAACAATTAACCTCTGATATCGAGGCTTGTCGGTAGGTACCTGATCAGGATACTCTGCTAATCGGTGATTCTGCTCAATAGGAGTATCAATTGGAGTACAATCCAACATACATGTCTCTGTTAATAGATCAAATATATACTTCCTCTGACACAGATAGATGCCTTCACTCCCCCTGGCTACCTCAGTGCCCAAGAAGTACTTGAGTGTACCTAGATCCTTCATCTCAAACTCTGTGGCTAGCTGTTTTTGCAATCTATCCATCTCAACAGTATCACTACCAGTAACAACCATATCATCAACATATATGATCAGAGCTGTTACCTTCCCTTGTTGATGTCTGAGAAACAATGTGTGGTCTGAGTTACTCTGCTTATAACCAATATTCCTCATGAACTGTGAAAACCTTCCAAACCAAGCACGAGGTGATTGTTTAAGACCATACAAAGATTTTCTCAATCTGCACACAAAGTTACCTGAAGGAGCAGTTTTATATCTAGGTGGAAGATCCATATACACTTCCTCTATGAGTTCTCCATGAAGAAAAGCATTCTTGACATCAAACTGTTTAAGATGTCAGTTTAAGTTAGCAGCAAGAGAGAGAAATACCCGAATAGTGTTCATCTTTGCAACTGGTGCAAATGTCTCATCATAGTCAATGTCATATGTCTGGGTTAATCCCTTTGCTACCAGACGTGCTTTATATCGACTCACTGACCCATCTGGATTATGCTTCACTGTAAACACCCAGCGACATCCCACAACCTTCTTTCCATGTGGTGGAGATACAAGTTCTCAAGTATGGTTCTTCTGTAATACTTCCATGTATCACCACCAACAAAGTTAGAAATATTTAAGGTCATACATATCTTGCCACGACCAGCGATAGATGCTGAGGGTGTGGCACCTCCTGCTATATGATGATCACATCCAACCATACCATAGATGTCTGGTTCCTGGACCAATTGGATAGCTGCTTTCGCCTTGGGATGATATGTAGGCCTTTTAGGCCTAAGATGCGGGTACAACTTCCAACAAGATTCACGAGCATGGTCACCATCGCAATAAGAGCAAGGAGAACGAGGTTGATTCCCAAAGCCTGGTGGTGGTCCTTGCTTGTGGAGTGGAACAGAACTTGATTGCTGAAGAAGTGGTGCTAGTGCTCTTGCCTGAATAGTGAGACTGGAGACTTCAAGTTGTGCTTGAGTAAGACTGTCATGCTGAGACTCATCCTTACGGATATATCTGAAAGTTGTAGTCAAATTAGGAGGTTCTGTCATTCTGAGCAGCTCTCCTTTGACACTGTTATGTTTTGCATCAAGGCCTCTCAGGAAGTGATGAACTCGCTCAAGCTCCTTTTCCTTTAGGTACCAAACAAGATCCTCCTTATTCTTGATCTTGCAAGGACGCTTCACATCAATTTCAACCCAAATGTTCTTCAGCTTGGTGAAATACTGCGCCACTGGCTGCCCATTCTGTTACATTGCTGCAGCAGTACACATCAACTCATGAACTTGTATGAAATCAGATTCATTAGTATATAAAACTTCCAATGTCTTCCAAGTTGCCTGCGCAGTATCACATTGCTCCACCAGGTCAACTATTTCCTCATTCATGGCCTTGTACAAGACTGACATCACAAGACCATCATCATCTTCCCACTTAGTGTAAGCAACATTACTGGCACTAGGGTCCTCAATCACCCCAGTTACATGTCCCATCTTGTGCATCCCTCGGAGATGAGCCGTCATGATTTTCTTCCATTTTCGGAAATTGGCGCCATTAAGTTTGGCTCCCCCAAAGGAACCACTTTCGGAATTCTTGACAGATACTTCAAGTGTCTGAACATCATTCACCATAGAACTCTTTGTTCCAGATCCCATTGCAAGACAAATATCAAATCAGTTTGGAAATCAATGAAGGATTGATGAATAAACCTGCTTCTGGTGAATAGCAACTGAACCGGGTCGGATTACACTGAACCGGGTCTGGTGGAGCACGTGGGTTGCTGAATCGGGTCGGGTCGAGCACGCGGGTCGCTGAATCGGGTCGGGTCCAGCACGCGCGTTGAACCTGGTCGAGCAAAACGATTAGGATCGAACTGAAGGAGAACAACACGCGGGTCACTGAACTGGGTCGAGCAAAACGATTCGGATCGAACTGAAGGAGAACTGACTGGGCACGGCAGCTTCTGGGCAGAGACCACGTCGGGCTGAACTTTGAGACGATAGCGTCAAGTCTTTGGCACGTCAAGGTTGGCTGGAACTCACGGCAAGGATCGGGTCAAGCTTGACCTGGGCTTGTCACGGAGGCAGGGTCGACTTGGTCTGGGCACGGCAGCAGCGGATCCAGGTCTGGGCACGACAGCTTCTGGACAACAAACCACCGGGTCAGGATCTGGGTTCAACCCGTGACAGAAAAATACCCGAACGGAAAAACGTCATCCGGAGAATAAAAAATCGTTGGGAAAAAGTCAACGAAATTGCAGCGGAAAAACAAAGAGACAGAGTCCTTTCGGATCTTTGCTCTGATACCAAGTCAAATATAACGAGGTTTGGAGAATGAATTTTCTGATATATTATTCATCTCACAGAAAATGCTATATATAGAGAAACTACATGTACAAATCATACGTACTATGTACTACACATATAGAATAGGAAAACAATAATAAATTAATTTACATTCCAAAACTGACTTCATGACTCACGCTAACAGATAACTGGTTTGATTTTTATTGCCTAGAAGTTGGATTAGCCTAGAATTCTTGCTTTTTACTACTGTTATTTTTTAGGTTTTGGCATATGCCGTTTTCCTTAATGGTATGGTTCCCCTTATCTTGTTTCCTGCAACACATATTTTGTTTTCCCTATATCATGCAGGTGCTTGTTTACCATGATCTTCTTGGAATGATGCAGCGTCCACATCATGCAAAGGTCAGTTCTACAGTTCCTGAGTAATCTATATCTGCCCGGCCACTTTCATGAATTTTGTTGAAACAAACTAGCATGGCAGCTTTTGCAGGTTACCCTGAAATTCTGTAAGCAATATGCACATGTTGGAGACATCATCAACAAAGCTCTAGTTGAGTACAAGGAAGATGTCATCAGTGGTGCATTTCAGGGTGCTTCCCATAACCCATATAAAATCAATGCTGCTGATGTTGATGGCTTTGTTAGTGAGTTACAAAGGATGGGTTTGGACAAGGCAGCATCTGCAGCGGCTGAAGTAGCTGACAAAAATAATACAAGCAAATCAAATTAACTAGTTATACATACTTTACAGTAAGCCACTGAGATTGAGACTTGCATTTGAAGTAAATGTTTTGCAACTTTTTCATAATAATTATATCTCAAAAGAGTTTCAAGGAACAGAATCTCACCTTCTATATATCCCTTTGAGAATGCTCTTTGTGACAGCAAGGTAATATTTTGAGTTGTAGAAGAAAAGTTGTACGTAGTTCATTTCTAGGGATTCTCATGACTTGAAATGCAACTAATATGACTCAGTAGCTCAAACATAAACGTTTAATTGGTTGGAAACCTTCTTGCATAATCTTTAATGAACTTAATTTTGCTATGGTTCTTCGAAATCTTTTAGTAAAGTTTTTGCATGTGGTGATATGAAATCACATAGGTCTTTTAAAGGCTTTCTAAGATCCATAAACTATTTCGATATCGTGAGGATTATGTCACAACACACATTTCCTCTCTTATAACTATAATAATAGGTTGAGATTTAACTTTATCTACGTCGGTCAAGTTTCAACATGAATATAAAAATTTCATACATAAACTCTTATTATCTCAACCACATAAATTTGTTACCAACTCTTACGCCTGAACTTATTGGTTACGGAAGTTTCTAACGGACAAACATCAACCGATGCAAAAAGACTAAAGATGTGAAAACATTTCCCTAAATAGATGACACACGAGGTTAGTAGTTCTCTATATTTAGCAAAAATCCCTTGTTCGAGTTCGAACGTAGAAACGGTAAAACAGTTTGGTAAAAAAAACTGCAACGGCAAATATGTGGCGCGCAGATAACACGAAAAGCCAGCCAGCCACCTACTCTCTCATCAGTCTCTCTCACACTCCACTTCCGTTTTCCCTCCTCTTATAGGTGGCGCCACCCCGCCGCCGCCTCCCTTCTTTATATTTATCATCATCATCATCATTGTATTCTCTCACATACACAAAACTCACAACCAAACTCCAACTCCAACTCCTCTCACTTATTTCTCATGGCTTTCACCGCCGCCGTTTCACGCGCCGCCTTCCTTTCCAGGAGGGCCGGAACCATGATCCGCTCCATGAGCAACGTCCCCGAGAACACCGTCTACGGCGGCCCCAAGTCTCAGAGCTCCGACCAGAGTCACCGTGACCCAAATCAAGCAGAAGCACAAGAAAGGCGAGCCCATCACATGACTTGGCATTGGAGCAGGGCCCTTTTGCAGTGGACAGGTCAGTTCATTTTGTAGCTCTGTTGATCGTTGTTGGTGCATATGCGTTGGATATTCTTGTGTGTGATCTATTTTGGTCTTAACATCTTTAATGAAGTTTGTTTCAGAAGATATGTAATTTCTTTCATGTTTATGTTGCTGCAACTTGAAATTCTGTGTCGTAAATGACTTTTTAGGCATTTATAGGCTCTAAGATCTGTAGTCTTCTTCAAGACTTCATGGTCGGTTTACATTGATTGTGATTCATTAGTAGGCATATATTGATTCTGATGTAACTGGTTGCAAATAGTAGGAATTCAGGTAGACAAGAGGAGGCTTAAAACATCTGAACTCAGCCTCAAGCGTGTAACAAGCCTAGATCCAGAAGTGTGTCACAATTTATTCAAATGGCTATAGGCATCAAGCTCCAACTTATTTATTTTTTTCTCCCTGATAACCTGTGGGATTTGGAAGAATTCGTGTTTTTTCTTTTTCTTGTTTGTCAAGGGTTTTTGCATGCTAATTCGTCATTGACATAGTTCTCTTTTTTTCGTCTTTCTGGCAATACATAATATAATTCCCCAAATTATGCAGGTGCTAGTTTACCATGATCTTCTTGGAATGATGCAGCACCCACATCATGCCAAGGTTAATTCAACAGTCAAATCTCCTTAGTAATCTATTTCTTCTCATGAATTTTGTTTAACAAAGAAGAATTTTCTCTTTTGCAGGTTACCCCTAAATTTTGTAAGCAGTTTGCACAGGTTGGAGATGTCATCAACAAAGCTCTAGTGGACTACAAGGAAGAAGTGACTAGTGGGACGTTCCCAGGCGCTGCCCACAGCCCATACAAAATCAACCCTGCTGATGTTGATGGCTTTTTAAGCGAGTTACAAAAATTGGGTTTGGACAAGGCTGCATCTGCGGCAGCTGAAGCAGCTGAGAAGATAAATCCAAACAAATCAAAATAACTGGTAATGACCCAGCCTAGTTTATCTTTCAGCTAGACAAGGCTCGTGTGCGTAAAAACCCAGTTGGTCAAAAGTTGGATTTTGAAGTTTAGGATCATAATACGAGAATGTGAAATATCCGATGAGTCTTGCATTGTCTTCACAATAAGCAGGGTTATCTTAGACTAGTTTCAAAGAGCAGAATGCCACCTTCCTTTCCCTTTGACATTTCTCTGTAAAAGTATAGGTATCTAATGAACGAAATTTGGAAAAGGTTGTTCTAATTTAAAGTTGTGTCTACAATCTGAATGCAACTCAAGTTATCAAGATTTGAAGCCACTATAGAATCATTCCTCATCTGCCCATGCAAGTTGCTCTTCTGATATATTGTTCTTCTAGCTCTATGTGAACACTCTTCGAATAAGGAGTGCAGGATTTGCTTTGCTTTTTCATATTCCCCTTTCCTTGGGACAAGAAAGGCTGCTTTGCCAAAAGGAGGAGATGCATATGTTGTCTACAGAGTTTTCAGCCCTAAACTTAGGGTCATTTGAAAACTGATCTTTTATGTTTCAATATCCAAAACATCTTCAATTTCATTAAAATTATGTCGAAAGTTTTACGTCCATGAAAATGTGATATTTCACGAAAAATAAATGTGTCAAACTTAAAACAGTTGAGTAATCTATTCTTGATGATCAAGATGGAGAAATCGACTTGACATGATCCACCAGGCATGATCCACCAGAAAGTAGGCATTGATTAGTCTCTAAACAAGTTTTGAAAGAACTGTGTGATATGGATGACAAAAACACATTTCTAATGGAATTGATAATGTTTGTGCTCTGTGTGGTTCTGAAACATAATTTATTGACCATTTGTTTGCTAATTGTTCTTGAAGCGCTGCTGTTTGGGCAAACTGCAATTATTTGCCGTCTCGTGCAGCTCACCATTCTGTGGGAGATTGGTTGGACTTTTTATTTAAGAATGCTTCAAGTACTGATGTAGAGAACTGTTTGTTGGTTTGCTAGCAGATTTGGAAATCCTGAAACCATCTTGTTTTCCAATCTGGCCAGTTTAACCATTCATCAGAGATAGCTACTGCTGCTTCGGTGGGCTCTGCTTACCGAGAGATCAACATTTCAGGATCCTTTACCCCTTCTGCACAGGTTGTTTGCATCAAATGGATTTCATCTGCTCCGAACTGGGTTAAATTCAACTTTGATGGCTCAGTGTTGGATGTGTCTGCTGCTGCTGGTTATATTTTAAGAAACTCTAATGGTAATTCTCTCGTGGCTGGTGCACGGCGTCTATGCTCTTCGAATGTTCCTATTTCAGCGTGTCTTGCCTTTAAAGGCGATCTTTTAGCTGCCAAGCGCTTCAACCACAAGAATCCGCTAGTTGAAGGGGACTCGTTGTTGGTGATCAATAGTCTTCGGGATCCCGCCAACGCTTCCCGGAAGATCAAGACAATTTTCCGTGATATCTTACATCTTACTCACTGGTTTGACAATATCTCATTCACCCGTATCTTTCGTAAAGCAAATTTCATGACGGATGCTCTACCAAATACGGGTCATGCTCTTCAGTGCCGAAGATTTAGGTTGGCAGTTACCCTTCCCAAACTTTGCTTTTCAGTTAGATTCTTTTCAAACTTACTGCCCTAAGAACTTTTCGTTGTAATTTTCTTTATACAAAATAATAATAAATAAATAAATAAACATTTCTAATGAGCAACACATATCGAATCGAAATAATGTAAAACCAACAAATAAGGCGACGCGCCAAACCCTGAACCTCTCAGATCAAAAATGAAGAATCTATCACTCTCAGCCTCAAAACCCCTCCTCCACCGTCTTAAACCCCAAAATCCAAACCCCCAGTCTTCCTCCTCATCCGCCACCTCTGCACCAATCCCACTTCCAATCCAAACCCACCACCCCAAAACGACGACGTTTCCTTGGCAACCCAATTCCTTCAACTCCTCCAATCCAATGAGAAAGTCTGGAACTTCGACCAGCTCCACACCCTCCTCTTCTCCAACTCAACCTCCCTTTCACCTCACTCTCTATCTTCGGTATTGCAGGCCATTCTGGAGCTCATATTGCGAGAACCCATCTCCAAAAAGAAGCTCTTTGAGCTTTATCAGATGGCGAAAGAGCGCAATGTGGAGCTTAATGTGAACACTGCAGCTCTGCTTATTCGGTCTTTGGAGAGGGGTGGTATGGAGGAGGAGGGTCTTGTTGTGTTTAAAGAACTCGATTCGGAGTTGAAGAGCACGCACATTCGCAATGTGGTGATTAAGATGTTGGTGAATATGAGGCGAGTTGATGATGCATTGAAGGTGCTCGACGAAATGCTTGACCCGGAAGCTCAGTTTCGGGTTGATGAGATTACAGCGGATATTGTGATTGGATCGTTGTTGGGGAAAGAGAAGAAAGGGTGGGGTGTTGGTGAGGAGGAGATTGTGGGTTTGGTATCAAAATTTGGTAAGCATGGTGTGTTTCCGGATACCTGGATACTTACTAAATTGGTGACTGTTTTGTGTAGGAATGGGAAGGTTAGTCGCGCTTGGGATGTTTTATGTGATGTCATGGAGATGGGTGGTGGTGTAGAAGCTGCTTCTTGCAATGCGGTTTTGACAGCGTTGGGAAAAAGTAATGATTTTAAGAGGATGGGGGAGGTTATGGTGAAGATGGAGGAGATTGGCATTAAGCCGAATCTTATAACATTTGATTTGTTTGTTAATCATTTATGTAAGTCTAGGAGAATAGATGCTGCCTTGGAGGTGTTTGAGAAGATGATTGTAGGAGTAGAGGGGGTTTCGGCTAAACCAGATGTGATAATAATCTATAACACTTTGATTGATGAACTTTGTAAAGTGGGAAGGCCACAAGAAGGATTGAGTTTGATGAAGAAGATGAGATCGCAAGATGGCTGTGCTCCCAATACTGTTACTTACAGCTGTTTGATTGGTGGTTTCAACAAAGTTGGGGACATTGACAGAGGTCTTGAGCTCGTTGAAAAAATGAAGGAGGAAGGGATACCACTAAATGTGGTCACACTCAATACATTGCTTGATGGTTTGTGCAGGCATGGGAGACTGAATGCTGCACTTGAGTTCTTCAATGAGATGCAGAGGGATGGTCTGAAAGGCAATGCTGTTTCTTACACTATCTTAATCTCTTCCTTCTGTGATGTGAACAATATTAGCAAGGCAATGGAGTTGTTTGATCAGATGTTGAGCGCTGAATGTCCCACAGATGTAAGAGTTTATCACTGCTTGATCTCTTGTTTAAGCCTAGCCGGAATGATTGAGGATGCCAGCTTTGTTGTTTCAAACTTGAAGGAGGCTGGGTTCTCCATGGATACCGTTTCCTACAACGTAATGATTAAAATGTTCTCCGGGAAAAATATGCCTGACAAGATTCATCAGATGATTGAGGAAATGGAAGCATCTAGAGTGAAGCCTGATAGCGTCACATACAACACCTTGCTTGCCTACTTAAGCAAAGCTAGGGACTTCAAAGGTGCACATAAAGTACTTGACAGGATGATGGATGAGGGTATTGTTCCCACTGTTGTCACTTTTGGTACATTGATTCATGCACATTGCTTAGATGGCAATATCGACAAAGCCATGAGAATCTTCAAAGACATGGGTTCTAAGTCAAAGCTACATCCAAATACTGTAATATACAATGAGTTAATAAATTCTCTCTGCAAGAACAATGATGTGGAACAAGCTCTTTCTTTGGTGGATGATATGAAGGATAAGGGGGCGAGACCTAATACGCAGACATTCAATGCCCTGTTCAAAAGCCTTAGAGAGAACAATTTAGTAGAGAAGGCGTTTCGATTTATGGATCGAATGGTTGAACAGGCCTGTAGACCTGATTATACAACCATGGAAATTCTTACCGAATGGCTTTCTTGTGTTGGTGAAATAGAGAGGTTGAGAAAGTTTGTTCAAGGATATCCGGTTTCTACAGCTGGTTTCAAAGTGACAAAGGGCAAAGCATTGGTGCCAACAAAGTTGCAGTGCCAGCAGAAGGCAAAGCCGGTTTCTATTGCTGATTTCAAAGCGACAGAGGGCAAAGCCTTGGTGCCAACAAAAGGCAACACCGCCGAAGCAAAGCTGCAGTGCCGGCCGAAGGCAACACTAACATTATATAAGTTGTTCAGGGCTAGGAGAAAGCATAAATGATTCTAATCTTGGAGTCTTATGGTTGTGTTCTGGTTCATTATGTTAGCTCGTTTGGAGTATCTAATTGGAGAACCCTAACTTCACATGTGTGCGCGTTATCCCAATCTATGCTAACATTTATCCTGTCCTTGGTGAACTGCTTCTATCCTTCCAGTTTTGAGATTAGGTACTCCGTACTCATCATGTTTGCTAAACTGCAGTGGAAATCTGGTCTTTGATAAAGAAAGAGAAGCTGCAAAATGCAGAGAATGAGTTTATTATTTCCTTGTATGATTCTACTTTTTGTTGTTCCATTGCTGGTAGCTCTTAAAATCTGTGAGTTTCTGGTGAATCTATATTCTTCAAACTTGTGTCATAATCAGTCTATTTTGAGAATGCTTTTGTTATAAGCTGATAGAAGTTTTAGAAACCCTCAGATCATCATATTCCTAACCAACATGATGCTTTTCATCACCAATTTTACCTAGCAACATGGTAGAGGAGCAAGATTCCCCTCTGCGTATCATCATATCATTTTGTGAAACATGGGTAAGTGATTACTGAAAAGCAGTGTTGAAACCCTGATTACAATACAGAATCTGCAACATGTATCTTTTTACCATGCACTAATTGGAAAGGCAATTGATTAAAGAAGCTATTTCAAATGAGAAGCTGCAACCTGTTGGTTGAATCCAAAACTTTACTATTATAGTTTCATGTAACTTGAGTAAGAATCAATCATACCTCAGTAACATCATGTCCATGTTGAAACTATTCACACTTGACTTGGTAAATCTAGGTTGGTTATGTGTATCAATCACCAAGGACCTCAAGTCCTTGCTCCCTAATGAGTAATGACACCAACTAGCTATGGACATTAAGATGATGTTGATAGTTCTTATAAATAAAACTCAAATCAAAGTATATATGTCAAAGAAAAGGGATTGGACCATTTGGACCATATTAATCAACCAATTAAAACTTTGCTAATCACAAAATAAATACACATTAGAACAAATGAACAGCAACAGCTTATGAACAAAGTTCCACTATTCTTTGTAGTAGTTGAATCACTACCATTAACTTTACTCCCAAAAGTCTCAAACCAAAAATAAACCAATAATTGAAGAAAAGATGTTCCATCTAAAAAATAAAAACAAAAACTAGAAGCCCTTTTTACCCTACTAAACAACCCTCATATTTAACCACTGTTAAAATCAAAAGATTCCACCCATAGTACACCCCTTTCTCTCTCTAACCCAAAAACAAAAAACCAATATTTTTGTCCAAAGAGCTGACGTTTCTCTACGAATCAGATACTACTGGCGGCGGTGGCAGTACTCCATGGGCTGCCGAAGCTCGCCGTAGAGTGATCCGAAAAGTAGTCTCCGGCAAGACCATCCAAACCCACGAAGAAATCATCGCTCACAATCGTATCACACACCCGAAAAAACTCTGTTTCGTCTTCATCAGCCATAGGACTCTGTTTCTCTTCTTTAGCATCCATCATTGTAGTGCTCCGACCAACCTCCTCCTCCGCTGACGAGGCCGGTGACAACGGAGAGCCACCCTTGGCCTTGGTAGAGTCACCGCCTGTGACGGAGCCCGAATGAGGAGAAGAGACAGGCTTGTGACGCGTGGACCCAGCAAGAGAGTTGCGGTGAGTTGGTGCAGGGTGGTTGTGCTCCGCCGTGTAGGTGACTATGAACATTCCCGGGTCGGATCTGTGCCGCTCCACTTGCTTCCGGGCCATACAACCCTTTGAGCTGCTGCATCTGTAGTAGCCTCTGTGGGATTCAAAGACCAAAAACCCATTAAAGCCAAAAATTAACACCAATACAAAATTGAATGTTCACCAAACGATTTTAACTTTTTGCATGAATGATTTTAAATTAGTATTAAGAATATGAATATGAATATGAAAATGAAAATGAAAGCGCACCTCGGATATGGTGATCCCTTGATGGGTTTCTGTCCGTATTTACGCCATGCCCAAACATCAGAAGACAGAGACTCTGCTGGTACTTGGCACACTTTCTTAAGCAGGTTCTTTCTGCAAAGAAATGGAAAGGTTTCAGAAACCATAAGCAAACCAAAATCATGAAAACAAAATTTGGAAAAATGAGTAGTCATTAGATTGGTACATGAGACCAAAGTTGCAGTCTTGTACCTCTTTTTGGACCGCTGTGTGGTATTAGTGGCAGAAAGCTTAGGCTGATGTTTGTGGAGTTGTTGATGGGAGGAGACATTAGGCTGTGGAGTGATTTGCGGGGGAGGAGAAAGAAGAGATGGGCTGTGAATCTTGTGATGAGATTTGGGGAAGAATGGCTTGTAAAGATCATGCAGTTCCTCAACTGCACTTGCGGGTTTAATGGGATCTGGAACAACAGGAAGAACAGAGAAGGTTTGGGTTTGACTAGTGTTGTTGGAGACAAAACCCTGTTGACCAAATGAAGAAGAGAGGAGAGGGCTAGAGTGGAAGTGGTGGTGGTGGTGATGGTCTGAGATGAAAGAGGTGGTTGGCTTTGTGGTGGTGGTAGTGGCGGTGGAGCAGCCTCTGACCACGGCGGTGAGATCCCAATCGTCTTCCATGTTTGATAAAGAAAGAAAGAGAGACCAGAGGCTTGTGAATCTGTACCTTGTGTCTCTGCTTCTTTTTTGCCTATCACTGTAGAGAGAGACAAAGGAGGGCGCTGACTTTTGAGAAAGGAGAGAGAGATAAGGGTGTAATGAGCAGGAGGAGAGGAATATGTATGTGTGTATATAAACAATGTGTGTGTATAGAGAGAGAAAGAGTGGGAGTGGTTTTGGGGCTAGAGAGAGAAAGAGAGAGGGGTTGGCATCTCTATGGCTCTATGCTTTTTTTCTCCAGTGGGAAACGGAGAGTTGTTTCTGGTTTTGGGGTTGACAATAGGAAAATGTCAAAGGGCGGGTTTTGATTAAATTAATGAAAATTCTTGTATGCACGACGTGTATTTACACGACATAATCTTAACCGTTCATAATAATTCATATGTTTAACCACCATGTTTTTATATTATTTCTTCTAATCCTGACCATCCATGTATGTATGTGAAGATACACACCGTGTACTAAAGATACTCTTAAAAGAAAAGTGGTTTTCCCACACGGTGTTATAGGAAGTGGTGCTCGTGAGTTATATCGACAAAAAGAGAAGTAATAAGATAATAACGAATTTTTCTTTTAAATAAAATAAAAAATTTGGAAAGGAAAAAAGTGGAAGCCAGTAAATTAGGGGGTTGCTGTCAAAATATGCTTTTGGCTAAGAGATTATTTTAGGTGGGCAGGTAAACAAAGTTTCTGTGCCAAAATTTCGTTCTTGATTAAGTTGGCAAATGACAATTAGAAACTTTTAAGGGATGAATTTGTGGCCGATTTGTTCTAATTTAATATTTTGACGAGATTTGGTGATTTGTAGGATTGAATTTAGTCTATTTTAATGAATTTACATCAATCGAATAACATGTGTATTTTGTCATCTTTTATAAATAACAAGTTTTAATGGTAATATGTTTGTCCTAAAGAGAGTTCTAAATTAATAGACGCTAATCGATTCATTTACGAATGAAATCAATAAATGACCGAAATGAGTAACTATTATTTTCTTAACTACTTGACTACCTGTTCTCTTAAAAGAAGTAGTGAGTACATGCATGTGTTTTCAAACTTTGGACTTCTTCAACTGTGTGGACTGTGGACCAAACCAGCTAGCTCCAAAGAGATCACCGTATACTTGAATCAAATCCAAGTCAGAATACTATATTATAGAGATCAAACATTTTGATCAGAAAATAAAAGATCGAACTTTAATTTAAATTAAAAACTATTTGGTTATATCACCAATTTAAACATATAAATTTGCATGTCATGAGAATCAAAACGGTACTAAACAGATGTCTATTTGTCTGATACAATATCATGACTAGAAAATGAATCGATACCACACGATACTTTGGGCAATTCACAAAATTGAATATCGTAAACTTATATTTTCTTTTCCCTTTAATTATGCTACTTTAATTTTCAATTCTTTTAAATCACTGTATACCAATGTTTAAAAAGTGAAAGCGTGAGGCGAGGCGTCGAGTTTGAGCCTCAACCTTTGAAAGCCTTGAGGCGAAAAGATGAAGCTTTTTATGCATTCTAATAAGTTAAATAAAAAATACTAAATTATTTATTTTCACCGAAATGACGTAGTTTTAAGGTTAGAAGATAGTGTGTCTAGGACTGTAGGTGCGTTTAGAAGAGAAGACGAGAGAAGTCGCTCATGAGTGAATTGAAAGAAGTTAAAGAACCTTGTTTTAACTCTTTGGACTTTCACCAAAACAACTTAGTTTTAGTATAAAGAAAAACAAGCACACACAATTAGCGCACCTCAAGTCACATTTTCCGCTCGGCGCATTCTTACCTCGTCTTTTGTGACAAAAATCTTGTAGAAAAAGCCTTGAGACGAAATGAAGAAGTCTCACCATGCCTTAAGCTAATTTAAACATTGTTATATACTTGATCACATAGCTGCATGTCAAAACGATGGAATTAATTAACGGGCAAACACCTGTGAATATGGAAACTTGATAATGGAAGCTATATATAGAATATGTTTTTCCCTTAACTAATGGGTCTTTGTCTGTTCCTACTTATAGAAAAACCCAGTCTTAAACACACAAACAAAGCCATTAGCTAAGCAAAATTAGGCTTTCATAATCACTCTCTTAAACCACATTTAACCAAATAATTCCTTTTTATTTGGGGTTTTGATTCCCTACTTCTCCCTTCTTCTAGTCCCTGTCTCCCTCCAAAGCAAAAGACCCCACTAGCATGCGGCGCCAGTTTCCCTCGTGAAAGGCACGTGCTCCCCTCAGCCCCCCCCCCCCCCCTGCGTGTTGCGCTGCCACGGCGAGTAGGATCCATTCGTTCTACGTCAACGCGTGGGGCACATGATTTTGAGAAATTATCAAACGAGATCATTTTGATTTGTTAAAAATACAAAAATGTTATTGTTGAATGACCTTTCACCGTTTGACATTTCTTCTCGTCTTTTTTCCAACGCTATCAACTTAACATTAGAATTTACATACTCTATCTCTGTAATCATCATTCCTTCCGCGAATTAGCCCTAACAAGTCTAAAAGAACGTGTTTCATAGAAAAATCAAATGTACTCTTTCTTTCTTTCATGGGAAAACAACCCTCTAAGGGGTTCCCCCAACCCAGAAGCTCACCTGAGATAAGATCATTCTATAAGCACAAAGACCCCAAGGTTGGAGGAAGTGTGAGCAATTTGGTCAGGCTTACATCACTGAAATACTAAAGCAGAGCTGGCTTTCATTTCTTCTTTAAGACAATTTGATAGTTGTTTGACTTTGACATTGGCAATTGCTTCCTCCCATCAATTCAAGTAGTTATGGACTTATGGGGAAGACCAGAAGTGGTATAGTATACATTATCTCACTTTGTTGGGTTGTATAGACATAGAGCTTAGATACTTGTTATATTAATATGCATATATCCACATGCCAAGGGACAAATCTATAAAGGCTCCAATCTAAGAGATATATCCACATGCCGAGTCGAACTTGCGATTGTAGTTCTTGATTTAACTCGTGTTATAACTCTTAATATATCATACGTGACAACTTAATTTTAAATTATCGTTTTAAATAATATATTGTTTCTTTTTTTCTCGCTTGGAAAGTTTTATTTTAAAATTTGTCATTAAATATTTTATAGAAATATTGAGGTTAAATCTTGTTAATTTCCTACTTTTTGATCGAGATCTGGCTATTGATTCATTTGATTGGATTTGAATGCCTCATTCATTCCAAACCAGGTTCCTCCTCATTTCTCCACACTTCTTTTTTGAAGAGGTGGGTATCGAACTGAAAAAGATCAATTCGTGTCAACACCACCATCTTTTCGGCTGAGGAAAATTTAAGCCAAGGGAGATTTCTGATGATGATGGTTCATATTCAAGGATGGTGAAGCATTTTAAGACTTGGACCACCACCAATACAACCTAATCATGTCACAAAACCTGCCGTCAACCTTTGGTTTTGCTCCTAAAACTTGATAATCTTGGTTGAGAGCTGTGAAGCACTATGGATTAGATTTGGGGTTGGCTACCAGTGAAATAATTTAAATTTATTTTAGCCATTAGGATTACCCCTGTCATAGTTGGATTGGATACTTGTTCATGTATATATACGGCTGACTTCAACATATTTTTGTTCATTCTCCATTTGGGTTTGTCAATGGTCAATCTTATCCGCTGTGCTGTATCTGTTTCTATCCATTTAGAGGTTGGATTATATATAGAGAAGGGATGTAGGATTCTCAGTGGGAGAACAGGTAGAAATTAAGTTGGGGAAGAAATGATGACCATAACAAAACGAATACAGGAGACTAGTAGCGAATGTTCTTGTGAGATCCATAATAAGATATGATTCTCCTTGATGTTGGTAGATGCAAGGCTGAAGAGAACAAGAGCAAACCTCAGGGCCACAAGAATTTGATATGATATGATTGTGGCATTTTCCATATCTTTGCACCTGTTCTGTCTTGTGTTTGGTTGCTTTCACTAGGTCCATCCTAAAAGAGGAGAAGAGGGTTAATTTGTAATGGGATTGGCACAATGACATGTGTGTGATATATAGGTAAACAGACAGATAGCTATGCAACCAAAGATGAAGATGGCATTAGCAGCAGCCACTCCCCACTAACCTTTCTACATCAATCATGCACCATTTCTGATTAGAACTCTAATCCGGCCAAGAGAAAGAGATAGAAAGAGAGCACTTTTAAGGGAGGGAGGTTCCTATAGCCAGCAAAATTTATAGGAGTAAGCCCCCCACAAAGGGGTATTGCCAAGCATCTGCATCACTAGCCTTACCTTTATCTTCATTCCTACATGTAATTTTACCCCCACAGCCACTTAATTTCTGGAACTTCCCTTTTGAACCTCTTGTTTTAGAAGCAATACATTGTGGCCTCTGGTATTAGCAGTCCCTTACAAGTAGCATAAGTTTTGAGTGAAACCCATTTCATAATAGTATTACGTGTTCTACCGACAATTAAGAATCGATGCCACTACTAGCTGAACAAGTTCATAAAGAAGTTGATGTTGAATGAATCACCAAACCAAATATACTCAACTTGAAAAGACGATGGTAAAACGGATATCCTTAGGAATAGTGTAGATGCTATATGATCTAGAAGAAGATTCATAGAGAGAAGGAACTAAAGGACTATATATTAGAAAAATGGTTTGATATTGCAAATATATAAATTGTAAAATGACGAACATAAAAGATGAACAAGAAGAACACCAATATTACTAAGACACACACAAAGTGAATATTCTAGAACAACTTGCGTTTAATCTCTGGACCAGATTAAAATTTCTATAATACTATAAAGTAAAAATGGTTGTAAATAGTTTATTTAATGGACATTCTTATAATTAACTTATTAGGGATATTCATGTAATTTACATACTTATTACATCTCTATATAAGAGATGGTTCTCTACTCAATAATACACAGATATTCCCCATTCTCATTCTATAAGTGTCGTTCCTCTTCTCTCTCAATTTCTTGTATTTTATGTTTTACAACACGTTATCAGTAATAATAATTCTAACGTTGAGTTTAATTTGCTGTTGCACGAAAAGCTCTGAAATTGTTGATCAACCAAGTAAAGGACGATCATTCAAAGGTTCAGGATCATCATAAAGAAGCAATTAGATTGGCTGACAAGCTTTGCATTCAACTGAAATGAAGATCTTTCTCGCTCCGTATTAAGTAAAGTTTTCCAAATCTTAATTCTAATTCATTTCTTGAAGCTATGATTATATGAAAAACTACACCATGAAGCATAAACCATATTTCATTTATCCATTCGAAATTTATATATATATATATATATATATATATATATATATGCTTATTAATTTGTGTAGTATATAGAAAATTTCATTTTAAGCATAAACCGCCAAATTCATATTATTGATCTATTTCTGTTCATGTTTCAATTTTGGAAAGAAAAATTGGCATTAAAAATCATTAAACGGCCAGTAGCCTTCGTAATTATCCACAACCACCTGCCTAGTAGAGCAAACCAAAAAGCGCATGGATCAACAAGAACATGTATCAAATTCAAAATCACTGTCAACTTCAAGTATATGCATGCGTTCCAGAAGTAACACCTATAACCATTAATTTGGTCGTTGATGCTAGACGTTACATATATGAAATATTTATGTCTGATGCATTTAATAATACAAATGAATTAATATTGCTCTTAATGAAGTTTGAATAAAATCCGTTTAAAAATGTAATGTCATTTGAATAATGACGCATAACATTGACGATGTTAATTACGTATAAATTAACATCTACGTTTTGTCAGTTGCTGATTTAAATTGTGTTAAATTCAAGGTCATTTAAGGGTATGTAATTAATGCCAGAAACATTTACCAAGTTATAACTCATACATTATGATACAAGCATTATGAGCCAAATTATTGCACATGGTTACACCAATTTGAATAATGTCATTATAATCCATTATCCTAGAAGCATGAATTTTGGATTTTAATTACGCAATTGTTACATAAACGTTATGTCAGAAGCATTTATCTAATTTAATACTTATGCGTAATGCTAGAAGCATTAATGAGATTTGAACTCATTGCATTTGGTACTTAACCACTGCATAAATGATATTTATTTAGTAATTTATGCTATATATTTAATGTCGGTTACCAAATTCAAATCGTGTCAGTTTTATTTAATTAGTTCTCAATTATGTTATCATTTATATCAATAATTATTATGAGTATGTAATGACACATTAATGCCAGAAACAATTGGTGATGCAAATGAGTTAGTTTTGTAAGTAACCGCTATGTTATCGACATTTTGCATATACATTATGTCGATAAAAATTAAATTGTTTTCGTTATAATTTAATTTATTTCGGTTTCTTATAATTACTTTCACATTAAGATTAAGTTTGTCTGTTATGATTTAATAACATATATTGTATTGATTTATGTTATATTGATGAATATTAATGATGTTAAGTCAGAAACTTAAATCAAGCCTGAATATATATAAAATTAAACTAGAAGCTCGACGCAAGCTGCAAGGTTATAACAGAAGTTCGTCATATGTCACCATGAGTCCATGATAATGATTATAACTCTTCTCAAACTAGGATCACCTAGTTAGATGCGATGTCTAGGCAAGTTCTTTTGAGGATGTGTACTTAAGTGAGCTTCGCTCCACCACCTCATCATGTCTTACCTAGTCGTATACATTTGAAGTTACCGAAAGGGTTAACTAATAACATTGCATTTCTTGGTAGACCATTCTGAGCCCAGTAGGCCAACTCTCTCTATGGGACCTAGAAGCCCAACATACCTCTCAGATTGTGCCCCGTAGACTTGTAAAATATGTAGAGCCTAGGTTTATTTCTTTTACTTTAATTACAGTCAATTCCTTTGGTCCAGCAAAATCAAACAAAAAGAAAATAATCTAATGACACTGGTTTTTCATACCTAGTCATTATGTATATCTATAAGACTCTTCAAATACTTTCTCATAATGACTGTTGTTAATATAATCACCATATTTAATGTGTAGTTAATTGCCAGAAGTATTTACACATAGTTACGTGACATATTCACTATGCTAAATTAGTAGCATGAAATTAATATCATCAATTGTTGCATGATTATAATTTGAAAATACATGTACCTAATGAATCGGTAGTTCAAACTTAGAATCTAAATCAAAATTGATATGTGTTATCAATATTAAGAAACTGAGCGTTCTCGTCTGACTAACGAGGCAAAATACCTTTACGTTTCAAAAGAATGTTATCGAAATGTAAATTCATTGAAACCAATGCTTAAAACGTTGAAACCACCAGAAAAGTGGTGTAATATCTTTGCATAACCTTTGAATGTTTGGCCAGAAGTGTACATTGAATACATTTAAATTTATCAGCTAGAAGCTAAATGATTCGAGCAAATACTAGCTATAGTATTGGTGTTTGATGCACCCGGAAAAAATATATGATGCACCATATCCTCAACTTAATTATCACACGAGCATCCCATTTAGAATAAAAGTCTTGTCTTTAATAACATATTATGTCAAGTTGCTCGTTAAAGATGTTGAATACTAAACCATCATTTGCAAATACTAGAATGTACACTATCTTTTTGTGCACAAAATGCAAGGAAAAATTCATGGACCTATCAAACCACCATACATATATACCAATTAAATATTAATGGTTTTGGTGGATGCATTGACAAAAGTGATCAGACTTCACATCACTCTTCACAAGAAAATGTTGTGTTTGCTAAACTCTCACCCATGAAATTTAGGGTACACCACTCGGATTATCTTATAAAGTCTATAAGGCTTGATAATGCCGGAGAGTTTACATCGATGGCTTCCGATGATTATTGCATATCCCTTGAGATCTGTTGAACATATAACATATAGTTTCCTATATTCACACCCAAGATGGTCTCGCAGGTAGAACCTTGGTAATGCGCACCAAGCTTCTCGTGTTTGCGTTGGGCTATACAATCTTGCATGCAACCATGTCGGTCCGATTGAGGCCCACTGCTACCCACCTTACTTTGTGTTACAGTTGGTGACTGGCTGCGAACCTGGTGTTTTGCACTTACACAGATTTGAGTGTATAGTTCCTGTGCCAATTGTGCCGCCACAACGTACAAAATCAGGTCCTCAACAAAATATGGGCATATATGTCGATTATGAACTCTATCCATTATGTGCTCCTTAGAGCCCTTGATAAGAGATCTCTATACCGCTAAATTTACGGTCGTCATTTTGATGAGACAGTCTTTCCGCCGTTAGGGGGAGATAATAACGTCACTGTTCCTGATGAACGACGTATAGAATATCTCATCTTGATCTCCAAACCGTACATATGATATTGCAGTGCGAAGAATTCTACTTCCAGTTGAAGTGCAAAGAATTCTATATCTACGTAGTGTAGTCCATAATATGTCAGACACTTCATTAGATCTAGTTAAAGTGACGAGATCATATATACCTGCTGCAAATCTGTAAGGATAAACGCCCATGTAAGACGTATCGTCTTAGTTGGACGAGGTACGGCCAAGGCGGCTAACCAGTCATATGTCCCTACCCAGAAGCGAGATAGACCATTAGGTTTGAACGATTCATATCCCTAAAAGAGGGTAAACTTGGCACAAATGAATCTTTTTGCCATCGCAATCTTAAACCAATTCAACTCACGAGATTAATCCGGATTATGAGTTCGTCCTAGAAGAGATGAAGTTGGGGGACGCTCCAACATGTAAACTCACTCCCTAGAATAGAAAATCTCAGTAAATTTAATGAGCTATTGAATCGAAATGAGATTTCATCGATGATATATTTATATTTGCAGTGGCCACCGAAATTATAATAAGCGATGGTGTCAAACCTTGCTTCGTTGATAGATCTCAACGAATAGGCGACTGGCTAAAAAGAAAAGAAACAATCCAGGTCAAATCAGATTTCTTAACAAAGAGAAATGTGTTATGGGTCTATTGTTCCCACACCTACCCATGTTAAACCTATATTGTTTAGATGAGTATTTGTAAAAAAGCGTAATAAGAAAAACGAGATTGTGATATAAGTCTTGTTTAGTGGCGCAATGATTCTCTCAACGCCCTATAATTGATTACGAGGAGACGTAATTTCCCGTAATGGACGTCATAATGTTCCACTACTTTATCAGTTTGGTAGTTTCCGAATAACTGAATAAACATCCTATGAGTGTGGTAACAACTTATCTCTATGGGGATGTGAATATAGAGATATACATGAAGTTTCCTGAAGGACTTCTGTTACCCAATGCAAATAGTTTTAGACCACAGAACATGCTCTCTATTTGCTAGAGTAGTTCACTTTAGGGGTTCAAACAATCCAGACGGAGTTGGTATAACCGTCTAAGTGAATATTTGCTTGAGATGAGATATATGAATAATGGACTATGCCCATGCGTGTTTATTAAGAAAACAAACTTCAGGTTTGCAATTTGTGGTGATCTACGTCAATAGCATGATTTTGATTGATACTCTTAAAGAGATCAAGAAAACCACAAAACACCTGAAGTCGGAGTTTGAGATGAAAGACTTTCAGAGACTAAATCATTTTCTCAACCTGGATTCATGCAAAGTGCAAATGGAATCTTGGTCCATCAATCAAATTACATCTAGAAGATGTTAAGATGTTTTAATGAGGATAAAGCAAAGTCTTCAAACTAACTCATATTGTCTGAAATCTGGTGAGACTCGTATCATCGTGCAGATGATAACGAAGAGATATTAGGACCAGAAGACTCATATCTAAGTACAATAAGCGCATTATTGTACTTGGCTAAATGTCGTAGATCGGACATCTCACCCGATGTGAATTTGTTAGCTAGATATAGCTCTACGCCTACACGCCGCCTCCGAAAATGGCATAAAAGACAATTTTTCGTCACTTTAAATGTATGACGGAAAATGGCTCATTCTATCCCTAGGCATCATGGAATGGATTAACCGTATGATCCTTGGAATGATGTTTGCCTTATTAAATATTGTGACATAAGTTATGTAAACCGACACAAGACTTATTCCCGGCTAGTTATGTCTTTACTATAGGGAATACAATAATCTTAAAGGTATATGAAACAAAAACTTCTTTAAGTCATGTTGATTATTAAGTTATTCAAGAAACATGATCAATGTAGCAGTTTTACCTAGTGTGTAGTTTTCAGGGAGAGTCAATATTAGGGGGAGTATCCTGAAGCATACTCTTGACCATTGTGTACTCTTTTGTCCTTCGTCCTAAGTTATTTTGTCCCTCTGAGTTTTGTTATCTGACAAGGTTTTAACGAGGCACACATTAAATTGGTCACATACTCATACTTCATCTTGAAGATGCATTTATTTGAAATATATGCAATTGCTCATCTTTTCCCTTCGACCACGGGTTTGTCCCACTAGGTTTACCTGGCAAGGTTTTGGTGCAGCAACTATTATGCATCTATCTCCCACGGACTCACATTTTATGATCCAGACTAAACTGCTTCACCGAAATCAAAGGTTCTGACTACCACCGCTACGTGTGTGTTGTACTAACTTCTCCTTCGACCAGGATTACTTTTCTCCCATAGGGTTTTTATTACCTGACAAGGTTTTGATGAGGCAACACTGGAGCACATATCATAGGAAGCTAATAACATAGAATACCCAAGGGGGAGTGTTGTAAATAGTTTATTTAATGAGCATTTTTGTAATTAGCTTACTAGGAATATTCATGTAATTTATATACTGATTGCATCTATATATAAGAGATGGTTTCATACTCAATAACACACATATATTCCTTATTCTCATTCTATAAGTGTCATTCTTCTTCTCTCTCAATCTCTTGTATTTTATGTTTTACAACAAAAATCAATTTGACCACTAATTTGCGATTAAATTCAAAGTGCAACCTGCTCAAAGGTAGACTAGTGAATATACTTAACTTTTTTTTTTTGAGAATCTATACTTAGAGCTAATTTGGTATTGTTGTTATTTTTTTATAAAATTATTTGTGCTGTACTATAAATATAATCAGTTATGAATTAAAACAGTTTTGTGTTTGATAAATGTTACTGTTGTATGTATATATACCGCAAGCATAAGCAACGACCTCGTAGACTGTTTTCTGGCCACGAAGGACCCCACCCTCGACATACTTCTGGTAGACCGACATCTAAGCTACATCGCCTTGGTGAAAGATAATCGTACCACATTCGGAAAGTCTTCCTCCAAGCTCCACAAGAAGGCACCATGATAAGAGATATGTGCACTTTGTCTCACATCGGTAATATGTAATAAGAGGAAGCATTCCTTAGCTATAAAAGAAAGGCTTCACATATGTAGAAATGATGGATGCTCTTGTAACACCAAAAACCTATTAGCCATGATAGTGGAATCTTAAGTGGACGTAGCCATGTCCTCCGATGACATGGTGAACCACTATATGTCTTTATCTCTTATTCATGATTGTCTATGGTTCATGTTCTATTATGATTTTATATAGCCTCCGGGTTTATGTAAAAATATTTGACGCCGTCTGTGGGAAACTCTACAAGAAGTCATGTTGCTTTGCCGACAGGCAGATGGCTCGTCTATGATCTCCATTATGCAAGCTCATCTCTAGAAGCCATCAATAGGCAGGCCCGAGCCATCGGGATCCACCTATTGTGACCAGGCAACATAAGCAGGCATCTTGGGCCCGTGGGAGTTGAAACCAACTTAGCAGCTGTAACACCCATTTCGCCGGGGTTGTCATCTCGCCCGCCAGAGATCTCTGCCTGTAGCCGTAACGCCCATCTCGGACCCTTGTCTCCTCAGTTCATGAGTGATTCACTAGGAACCCGTTGGCATCATTCACAAAGTATATGTGTGTTTCGAACCGTGTTTGTACAATTACAGTCATGAATCAACTGTGCAAATGGGAAGAGAGGCCCACCACAACTACTCCGAGCACCCAAATCTTATCAATGAGTCTCTCTATCGGTGAATCCTGCCGGCCGAGGGGTTACTCTTCCAACAAGCATGCTTGTTCTATCTCACAGCAGCACCATGATCGTCGTCATAGCCACGTACGAGAGCTCACCCATGTTTCAACTCCTAGACAGTTTGGATTCTTTGCCAACGGGACAATAGTTAAGAAATAGAGAAATAATTGAGGAACGGTTGCGAACGGTATGTCTGCTGCTCTATACACAATCTCGAAGTAGACAGGACTGATGTTTATGGTAATCATCATCTTTGCTCATCCAACTCGTCGTACACACCACCGGTGCCAAGCTAAGTTCATTTCATTCTCATAGGCGAACTTGGCCCATGCTTTGAAGTTAAGAGTTAGACATATAAATGCTAGCTTTGAAGTCGTACTTTGCGTGTCACCTGCTGGATGGCACAATACTTTCCCTTGATTCCATTTGTCCAAAGAGCAACTTGTTTATTGAACACCTATAATTGTATTACTAGGCATAAGTCAGTTGGGATATTTACACAAGTCAGTTGGGATATTTGTTTATGTGCATGCTCTTCTGCACCCATCAACCATGCACATATGTTAGAGATATTGGTAAAAGTATAGTTGCATTGGAATTCATTATATCATTCATTATATCAAGCATAATACTAGCCTAATCTTAGTGACTAGACCAATTGTATTGCTATATATGTACCCAAAACCCTACCCATGTAATGCTCGGCAGTGGGGTATTGAGTTACTAGATAAGTGCACAACTATTGAATTGTATCCAGATTTCTCTCAAGTCTCATGGATAAATAGCCAACTTGTTGTTTAACCTAGAGCTTTGCTTCATGCCCACTTTTACAGATGAAAGCATAGCTGTTGTTTATTGTCTATTGCATATTGAAGCATGGGTAAGAATAAAGTTTATATGTGAGCAACATGAGATCGTGTGGAGCTTGAAACAATCAACCATCTGATATTATTTTTTTTGGTAAGAAAAATGGTGGTCGGGTGGGACTACCACTCCATGTAATGCTCGGCAGTGGGGTATTGAGTTACTAGATAAGTGCACAACTATTGAATTGTATCCAGATTTCTCTCAAGTCTCATGGATAAATAGCCAACTTGTTGTTTAACCTAGAGCTTTGCTTCATGCCCACTTTTACAGATGAAAGCATAGCTGTTGTTTATTGTCTATTGCATATTGAAGCATGGGTAAGAATAAAGTTTATATGTGAGCAACATGAGATCGTGTGGAGCTTGAAACAATCAACCATCTGATATTATTTTTTTTTGGTAAGAAAAATGGTGGTCGGGTGGGACTACCACTCCGGGGCCGAGAGCACGCGGGTAAGACCCCTCCCCATGGAATGTTTTTCACAAGCGGATGATCGAACCAGTGATCTCCTTACTACCAAGAGTATCGCTGTAGCGTTCGCCCAACTTGCAGGAACAGTCTGCTACCAACTGAACCAAACCCCATGTGTACATCATTTGCATATATATATATATATATTTGATTAGTCAGTTAAACTATCTGAGCAAGTTGCTAACTGATCACTTATTTATTGTTGAGGAACATACAATCACTAAGGATTAAACTCCATAAGTTCATATACAACACAAGGCTAAAGAGCACAAGCTACCGAGGATCATTTGAGCATTCCTTCGGAAAATTCATTGAGATAAAAAATATGGGTAATTAAGTATAGCTGAAAGTGAAAGACTACAGTGGTAGACCCATTAGAGGAGCAAGGTCTTAGACGGGAGCAAGGAGACACGCGTCCAATACAGTTGTCCCCATCTCCATAAATTCTGTTTAAATCAGACTCCTGCTGGAAGTTCATTATAAGGAGGTAGTCATCTTTGCTCCATTCAATTCTCACTCAACCATGCAACTCAGAGCATGTAGCTATTCCCAGTGAGTCTCATTGGAAGCCCATGGTTCTCTTGCTCATATATACGGGAAAAGGCGAAATAAGCTCGCCTACTTTCGTGTCTGCGGCCGTTTGTATTCAAAATATCTAGGGAGGGGAGGAAAAACATTCAAAAATAGGAGTTGGGTTTGGACAAACAACCTACCGGTGACAAGTTAATAAATTGGTGATCATATATGCCACTAAATTCACTTCCAAGCAGCACCGGGAGTAGAGAAATTGAGTCGAGCACAGCACAACCAACCGGAAACGTCATCTCTTCCCGATAGCTATCACCAGCAACCCTTCTAGTTGATCTGTCTAGCGTGCGCCTGCATGAAAATTGCTATGGACACCCGGAGCGGTTTCTCTCACATCGATCGACATCTGGATAACACCGGGACTAGAGAGAGCTCCATGTTTCAAATTTTCAAGCAGAGGGAATCAACTTAGGGCTAGCTGCCTCTCCCGGTGATGGCCACCAACATGCATTATTCACGTGAACACCATTAAGGAAAAACGTAACACTGAGAAATTGGCATTCGCCCGAAATTGGCATTTGCCTGAGATTGACATTCCACCGAGAGATTGACATTCGTCCGAGATCGGCATTCTACCGAGAGATTGACATTCGTCCGAGATCGACATTCCACCGAGAGATAGGCATTCGCCCAAGATCGGCATTCCACTGAGAGATAGGCATTCCACCGAGAAATTAGCATTCGCTCGAGATTAGCATTCCACCGAGAGATTGACATTCCCCCGAGATTGACATTACACTGAGAGATAGACATTCGCCCGAGATTGACATTCCACCGAGAAATTGTCATTCGCCCGAGATTGGCATTCTACCGAGAGATAGACATTGGCCCGAGATTTGCATTCCACCGAGAAATAGGCATTCACCCAAGATTGACATTCCACCGAGAAATTGGCATTCGCTCGAAATTGGCATTCGCTCGAAATTGACATTCCGCCGAGAAATTTGCATTTGCCCGAGATTGGCATTCCACCGGAGAAATTGGCATTCGCCCGAGATTGACATTCCACCGAGAGATAGACATTTTCCCGAGATTTGCATTCCACCGAGAAATAGGCATTCGCCCTAGATCGGCATTCCACCGAGAAATTGGCATTCGCCCGAGATCCGCATTCCACCGAGAAATTTGCATTCCCCTGAGATTGACATTCCATCGAGAGATAGACATTCATCCGAGATTGACATTTCATCGAGAGATTGGTATTCGACAGAGATTGGCACACCACCGAGAGACATAAGTTATTGAAATCCCCAGTAACACCAAGCGGGATAGGTAATCCATCGAAAGACATAAGCTTTATATCATCCCTTTAAAAACGAAGCAAATGGCTTGATAAACCACAAACGACATTGACACCCCGTCACTCGAGTAGTAACACAGGAAATAGAAAGGGCTCGCTACCTTTGTCCATGGGAAAATGTAACACCCGGATGACCATAGTAGGGGAACCAACGGTACCTTGCCATCGGAAACGTGAAAATACCTCGTCCGGCAGAATAATTTTTGAGACCGGAGGTCGGGAGAGACATTTTTTTTGTCTTATCGGTGGACTTAAAGATTACGGGGTATATTAAGAAAAAGTACTACCTAGAATAACCAAGTAAAGACAACACTCGAGTAACACCCATGTGTAAAAAGGAGCAAGACTAGTGCGTCAAAGTACAGAATATCAGCAAGCAAGACCCGAGAACCACATTGAACATTACCCGCCCGAGTGCCAAATTCATTGACAGTTTAACAAAAAGAAAGCAACACCCGAGCAAGACTTGGGGGGACATAGTGAATCTTGTCACTCCCTTCAAAAAGAGAGAAGAAAATCGTGAGAAAAATGAAAGAGAAATAATTCCGAGTAAGAGAATCTTCTTCCTCGGAGAGCTAGGGGGACATAGGGTGTATGCCGTTACTTAGTCGTTGCTTATGCTTGGCAGCATACAATTTATTTGTAACTCTCCAAGTAAGATAATCCTCTTACTCGGGAGTTGGGAGGGACATGTTGTATGTATATATACCGCAAGCATAAGTAACGACCTTATAGACTGTTTTCCGGCCACGAAGAACCCCGTCCCCGACATACTTCTAGTAGACCGACATCCGAGCTACCTCGACATGGTGAAAGATCATCGGTACCACATCCGGAAAGTCCTCCTTCAAGCTCCACAAGAAGACACCATGATAAGAGATATGTGCACTTTGTCCCACATCGGTAATATGTAATAAGAGAGAGTCTTCCTTAGTTATAAAAGGAAGACTTCCTATATGTAGAAAGAGAGAGTCTTCTTTAGCCATAAAAAGAAGGCTTCCCATATATAGAAATGATTGATGCTCTTGTAACACCAAAGACCTATTAGTCATGATAATGAAATCTTAAGTGGACGTAGCCATGCCCTCCAATGGCATGGTGAACCACTATATGTCTTTGTCTCTTATTCATAATTGTCTATGGTTCATATTTCATCGTGATTCTACATAGCATCCGTGTTTATGCAGAAACAGTTACTTTTAAAAGTACTGTCCAAACATAAAATATTAAGTTTCAATGTTTTTATTAACAACAACATTCGGGTTGCTTTTAGAATCTGCACCAAACTAGGCCTTAACTTGCTTGATCGAAGGTAAATCTTTAGGGTAACCGAATCAATTAAAAACAAAAAACAAAAAAACAAAAAACTCGAAAAATAATAATAAAAAAAAAATCAAAGCGACATTGTTCCAGCCTTGTTTGTCCGGAAAGTACATGAATTCTCAGTTTCACCCTCAAGCATTCCACATCTATTTCACACTGACAGGGGTAAAATCGTCAGTTACGCTATTTAATATTCATCGTATTCTTCGTTCAAGAACTCTCTCTCTCTCTCGATCTAACCCAAAACCGAAAACCAATCGAAGAAGAAAGACGCAAACTCCGAGTCTCTGCTACTCTCTCAATTCCAACACAGGTGCACTTTCCCTTTCTGGATTCGTTTCAATTTCTCTTTGGATTTGATTTTTCTCTAAATTTTTTAGTTATTTTAGAAGCTGCGAATTTAGGAGCTGTAATTATCGATTCTAGCTTTAACCGGGAGCGAAATGTAGAAATTTTTCAGTAATTTTTGCGTTATATACTGTGAGAATTGAGGTCGGAAATGAATCGCATTGTGAGTTTTGTAGTTTTTTACTTGTTCAATTTGTGAAGGAAACCAATGGAAAACTGTAATGGAGTCATTAGGAAACTCTATGCTGAGTGGATTACTGCGTTCTTAGGGTTTTGATTATGTTTTGGATTTTGCGAATTCGTTTCGTTTACTATGATGGCACCAAAATTTTGGTCTGTGTGCTCCATCGACATTTAAAGTGGCAAGCTTTTAGGCTAGTGAAGTATGGATTCTTGTTTTTATGTGACTGGAAAAATATGCGCATTTGAGTTAAGGTTAGATTATGAGTTGGGAATATTGTAGCGGTAAGTTACTTTGTTTGAGCTAGTGAACTTTGGCCGAATATTGTGGTTAGTCTGCCTGTAGTGGATGGACATTAACGCAGATGTTGGCTGTAAGTTGCGATTTTCAGTGGCAGCTTTATTCATTCTGTTGTGTTATTTTGTGTTTCTTGAACTAGATGAAAGAGAGTAGAGAAGGAATCAAGGGTGACAGACGGGCAAAAGGTTCTTCAATTAGCTCACTTCCGCTCATCTTGGACATAGACGACTTTAAGGTGAAAAAGAATACGTGATGTTCTGTAATTTTTGTTGTAAAGCTGGCATTTAGGTAAACTGAGGACTAATATTCTTCAACATGTAGGGCGAGTTTTCATTTGATGCATTGTTCGGAAATCTGGTAAATGATCTCCTCCCATCCTTTCAAGAAGATGAAACAGATTCATCTGAGGGTCATAGCAACATCAGTGGTACTGACAGTTTGCCGAATGGACATATGCGAGCCCCATCAGATGCAACAAGATTTGCACAGGGAGTGTCTGACCCTTTATTTCCAGAAGTAGATAAGATCTTATCTCTGTTCAAAGATTCTTGTAAAGAGTTGGTTGATCTCCAAACACAGGTATGTTGGGAACAGTGTTGGGTGTAACACTTACAAGTTCATTTCATATATATATATATATATTTTTTTTTTTTTTTTGAAGTTTCTGATTTGTGCTTCTTCCCGTTGAAGATTGATGGAAATCTATTAAATCTTAAGAAGGATGTTTCTACACAAGATTCTAAGCATCGGAAGACACTTACTGAGGTTAGTTAGCAGAGGGCTTACATTTTATGTTAATATCTGAAAAATGTTATTCACAATGCATTCCGAGGAGAAAGCAGTGGCCCTTTTCGAAGATATATAGTTGCAATAGTTTCTACAACATCTTTCTAACTGGGAAAATGTTATGGTCAGAGCTGAAACATGATATTTGGGTCAGACTTCATGAAGTCTGTGGCAAGAACATTGTAGCTCTGTGAATAACATTTCCCTTCTTTAGAGAAATTATTGCACTTGGCCCTTCACCTATCTTTATTCAATGAGAATGAAAAGTGAGGAATTCATGGAATCAAGATAAAATAGTTCACCTATCTTTTTTCTAGTTCTGATAAATCTGATTGTATACTACTATAACGAGCTCTTTCCCCCACTCCTAGTGCAATTTCCTCCACGCCTAGTGCAAGAACATGTAAGCTATCTACAAGGATTTTTTTAATTTTTTTTCTGAGAGAAGCTGTCTACAAGTTGATTGAGGATATTTCATGTTCACTGGTTCCGGTTTCAACGCATTAGATGCGTGCAAATTGATATTGGAATACAATTTGACTGTATGAGTTTACATATTATTTCTCAGCTTGAAAAAGGAGTGGACGGCTTGTTTGGTAGCTTTGCCAGGTTGGATTCACGTATATCAAGTGTTGGACAGACTGCTGCAAAAATAGGAGATCATCTGCAGGTGAAGTTTGTCCTATGCTCAATTGCTAATGCACTTTTTTCTTCCACAGTTGTAATTAAGATCACTATAGTACCATTTTTTCATTAAACTTTAGTAATTTATGTTTGTAATTATTTGGATTTTCCTTGTCAGAGTGCAGATGCTCAGCGGGAAACTGCTAGTCAATCAATAGAGCTCATAAAGGTAGTCATGGAACATTCATTCTAGTCTAACCTTTCTTCATAATAAGTTAACAGTTAACACCATGTTGCAACTTATTCTTGCAGTACTTGATGGAGTTTAATAGCAGCCCAGGCGATCTAATGGAACTTTCGCCTCTATTTTCTGATGATAGCCGTGTTGCAGAGGCTGCTAAAATTGCACAAAAACTGCGTAAGATGGCTTTTTTATTATTTTTTATTTTTTTATTATTTTTTTAATAGAACAGCTGTTGTTATTTTATTATGATAATTATTAATGATCACCTTTCTCTCTCTCTGTCTCTCTCTCTCTCTCTGTGTCTCTCACTCTCTCCCATTCTGTTCCTGTTTTTCTGGAAAGGGGAGTGTAGCTGTCATTTGTTTGCAGTTGTGGTCATGATACATGTTTACGTAGATGAAACCATAATGTATTTGTATCTAACTCATGCAAGTAGGTTCGTACCATGGACTGATAGAGTGAGTGTTGAACTATTGTTATTTCCTATGCAATGAAAAAATATGTATTGTGGTAAGTAGCCATCAACTGCAGCTGCCCTTTTACCTTATGAGTATGTAAATATAACATTCCCCCATGAGCATCTAGCAGCCTATAGAATTGTAGATGAGACTCATACCGTCAAACAACATGTAGGGAAATATGCTAGTATGTTTTAGTTACCTTGCTTGCCTCTGTTGATGATAGGGGCGTTTGCTGAGGAAGATATTGGAAGAACTGTACCATCAGTCATGGGCAATGCAGCCGCTAGCAGAGGATTAGAAGTTGCAGTTGCTAATCTTCAGGAGTACTGCAATGGTATGATTACATAGTCTACGGTTTTATATATGTTTCGTCTCATTGAATAATTTTGGACCATGTTCTCCATGCAACAATCTTTGATTTCCCTGTTTAACTTTTTTTTTTTGGGGTTCCTTATCCAACAACCCTCTCCAGTGAAGTCTTGATAGGGAGAGCTCTTCATTCAGTCCATTACAACTTAAGGAATATATTTTATCAAGTTCTTTAATTTCATTTCTTTTATCATAATAGAATTGGAGAACAGACTGCTAGCTCGATTTGATGCCGCGTCACAGAGAAGGGACTTGTCTACCATGGCAGAATGTGCTAAAATTTTATCTCAGGTAAACCTAAACTCTATGGCTAAACACCTAAATTTGCCTAGTTTATTGAACGTGCTAAACATGTATTATCATATTTATCATTTAACTCCTAACATATTTGTTCCAAAAAGAAAAAAAAGATATGGCCTCTCTCTCTCTCTATCTCTCTCTCTCTCTCTCATAAACTCAAATGTCACCATGAATAGATAGGTATATTATTCATTTCTTGAATCCATTTTCCTGATTTTGTTAATTTATATTGCGATGCAGTTTAACAGGGGAACTAGTGCCATGCAACACTACGTGGCAACACGTCCAATGTTTATTGACGTGGAAGTCATGAATGCAGATACCAGATTGGTTCTTGGTGACGAGGGTTCCCAGGCTAGTCCTAGCAATGTTTCCCGTGGACTTTCTTCCTTATTCAAAGAAATCACAGGTTAAAAATGTCATTGGTTGAAATTGAGAGGTGGAATTCTTCAATATATTTGTTATATCTTTGTTTCTTTTGCAGATACTGTACGGAAGGAAGCAGCAACAATTACGGCTGTATTCCCTTCTCCTAATGAAGTTATGTCAATCTTAGTTCAGGTACCAGGCAGGACCCCTTCTATTTTATTGTGCTTCTCCATTTTTTGGGTCCATGTTCTTAATTTTCTGTTGTTTGGTGCAGCGAGTTTTAGAGCAGAGAATTACAGCTTTATTGGACAAATTATTAGTGAAACCATCTCTTGTGAACCTACCTCCTATGGAAGAAGGGGGCCTTCTATTAGTGAGTAAAACTTCTAGAGCAGTTCCTTTGTTGCTCGTGAAATGTTTGTGTAGTTCATTTAACTTACTTTTTACCTGTCACTGCAGTATCTTAGAATGCTTGCGGTAGGATATGAGAAGACACAAGAACTTGCTAAGGATCTACGAGCCGTAGGATGTGGTGATTTGGATGTTGAGGGTAATGAATTAATTATTTGAGATCTATCTCTAAGTGGATCTGTTTCTCACTGTAATACTAGTGTGGATATTCTGTTAATAGTGAATGAAGGGTCATGATATCGATGATACTTTTCACCTGAAATATAGAAAATAAAACAAAGCAAAACATAAAAGGGAAAAAAAGAGCAAGCAGGTTTTGTTTGCAAGCAATCATAAACTCTGGAAAGGCATACCTCAACATACCAGGAATTTTAGGAATTTACATGTCTACTTTTGCCATGTTTAGGGGTAGGTGGGTTCTAATTTGATGGTTATGTATTGGGGCCTGTAACTTCCAAAAATTTCAGTATTTTGTTTTAATAAAAGGATCATATTGCATTATGTAACGAATCTAAGGCTCACAGCTGAGAAATGTAACTAGCTAGTTATGAATTTTAGCATTTTTGGGTTAGTCTTCATAATTGCTTTGGTTGAAACTGCTTTGTTCTACTTATCAATTATGGGATCTTCATAGAAACTTTGACTGATGTTTCAGGCCTCACAGAGTCTTTGTTTTCTGCTCACAAGGATGGATATCCTGAACATGAGCAGGCCTCTCTTAAGCAACTATATCAAGCTAAGGTTTGCGTGAAATGCGTAATTATCTAATTAAGCTCCAGCTATTATTCTGTGTTGGTAACAATGCATAATGTGCACTATGCTGCGCAGATGGCAGAACTACGTGCTGAAAGCCAGCAGACATCTGAATCAAGTGGAACAACCGGGCGCTCAAAAGGGGCAGCAGTAACATCTTCCCACCAGCAAATATCTGTCACTGTTGTTACAGAGTTTGTTCGTTGGAATGAAGAAGCAATTACCAGATGCGTTTTGTTCTCATCCCAAGTAATATTTGTTCATTCAAGCTACAGTACAATTTCTACTAATATCTTTTAAACATGTATCTAATCTTTACTTGGGATTCAGGAATTAATTGCTCAGTATCTTCTAAAGTTATTATAATTTCCCAAGTTTTCTTTTGAATCTGTACTCATCTATGTGGGCTTGTGTATACTGTATACAATGAAACTCTTTATTAGATCTCATTAACATGTATTCATAAAGTTACTTTGTTTAACATGAAATTGGAGGTTTCTTATGAGGTATCTTAAATGCCTATCTTCATAGAAAATGACTTTCAAGGACACAGGTACCATTCCCCTGTGGATGAATGGGAAATTCACCTGCATGGGTGCTTGTATGTTATTGCAAATTGTTAAGTTTGAAGAAAATGATGAAAAGCCTATAAACTGACCGGAGATGGGCAATCTAATATTAACAGTGGTTAAACAAAATATCACTATGTTGTTTTAGGTCATGTAGGGATTCAATTATAATAGATTTTTATATTGTAGATATATTACTAGCCTTTTCTATATATTCTTTATAAATGTATATAATATAATTGCTTTTCTTCTTTTTCTACAGCCTGCAACCCTTGCAGCAAATGTAAAATCTGTGTTTACTTCCCTCCTAGGCCAAGTAAGTTGGTTCTCATCTTATTCAAATAACCTACAGATACATGATCTTTGTTTCCTGCTTCTTGAGAAATTAAATTCATGACTTCTTTTTCTTTCCTTTCCAGGTCAGTCAATATATAACAGAAGGTCTTGAACGAGCAAGAGACAGCTTGACTGAAGCTGCGTCATTAAGAGAAAGATTTGTGTTGGGCACTAGTATGAGTAGAAGGGTGGCTGCTGCTGCTGCTTCTGCTGTACGTCTCTAATCATATACTTCTTGATGCATTCTAAAATGTGAACATTACTTAATTTAACTAAATGCACAGTTTACGAATATGGTACTAAGGATGTGAATGGCTGATGTGTAGGCAGAAGCTGCTGCTGCTGCTGGTGAAAGCAGTTTCAGATCTTTCATGGTTGCTGTACAACGTTGTGGAAGCAGTGTGGCTATAGTTCAACAAGTATGTTGGCAATTTGTCATTGTCTAAATGCATTCATGTTCTCGATGAAATGAACTGATATTTGAGTGCTTACATTGATTGAGATTTTTACTTTTCAGTATTTTTCAAATTCTATCTCTCGGCTTCTACTCCCTGTTGATGGTGCACATGCTGCTTCATGTGAAGAAATGGCAACAGCTATGTCAAGTGCAGAGGGTGCTGCATATAAAGGCCTTCAACAATGTATTGAAACTGTGATGGCTGAGGTCAGTTATTAATTTCTTTTTCTGTACATTGTAGGTTCAGTGATTCCACCCTACAGTAACAATTAAGTATAGTCATGACTTGGCTTCTTGGCGGGTTCTGGGTTATATGTATGTGTTGACTTGTTCTTCGTGGTTCTTGTATATGTATCTCTTTCTGTCATTTGCTCAATGTTTCATGTTTTCCATTTGAAACCACTGCTATCAGGTGGAACGATTACTTTCTTCTGAACAAAAGGCAACAGATTACAGATCACCAGAAGATGGATTTGCTCCAGATCATCGGCCGACAAATGCCTGCACCAGGTTACTATCAATGAATAATTCAAGCCTGCATTTTTAGGGCTTTTGCCAACCGAGTCATTGTTTGCTATATTTCTTTTTAATGGAGATAGAGCTTGTCATCAATGAATACCAGAGAAATTCACGAAGTTCTGTAGTCCACAAATTTGACACCTGCATTAATTTGTCTGTGATGTTTTGGTCAAACTATTGAATTGGCTTTATGGATATCTAGAACCATGTATATTAATTTTCCAGCCAATTTTGCAGTAATTGATAATCAGTCAACTGTATGGTGCTTTTCTCATTTTTCCTCTCCCTTGCAATATTATCCTGTACAAACATGTTGGCAAGTATTCAGTGGATTAATAATTGCTTCCATTTTTTGGACTATTCAAACAAAATAAACTAAAATATTTCCTGGTCAATACCTAGCCAACTGAATAGGGTTATATTTGAGGATCATAATTTGTATCCAGTGGATTAATAATTGCTTCCATTTTTTGGACTATTCAAACAAAATAAACTAAAATATTTCGTGGCCGGAGCATTTTTTTTCTAAATGCTAATAGATAAACCCCCTTTACTTCCCTTTACTTTACTAAGTCTAGTGCCTCTGTAATGTTTTTATACGTTACACTGATCATATGATGATTACTGTTGATAATGTGTTTATCTTCTCTTGGCTAGAGTTGTGGCTTATCTATCCCGTATACTAGAATCTGCGTTTTCAGCACTCGAGGGTCTCAACAAGCAAGCATTTTTGACTGAATTAGTAAGTACTTGCTGTCTCTCCTGATGCGTTTTTATGTGTTGCAGTCTCTTTGTTGGAACTAGACAGTTACGTTGATTATTGTTAAATAACCGGCAACTGCTCTGACCTACTGTTCAATTGCTTGTTTGCATATAATTGCAAGGCCATGAATAATACACTGAATGCTTTGATCTGGCTTGGTACAATGATAAATTTGTATCAACACATTTAGCGGACAAAATTCCATAATGCTTGGATGATCCAATGTCATTAAAACTATCACGCTAAGTGTTAGATCGATTATGACACGAGTCATAGATGATATTTTTCATTTTCGTCACACTTGTTTCATTTCACGTGATTTTAAATTGATATCTTTGGGCTGAATTGGGGTTATGTGGTTCGAATAAAGATGGTTTTGATGTCACCATCACATTTGAACTTACATTATGTTGACTGTTTACCAGGGAAATCGCTTGCATAAAGGGCTGCTAGCACATTGGCAGAAGTTCACCTTCAATCCCAGGTAATTGTACTTTCTCAGATTCATGGCCTGCCAAAAACTAGTTCATATGAATGTTCACGTCAACTGACGAGTTCAATTTGTTTCCCTTTTTCAGTGGAGGACTACGGCTCAAGCGTGACATAACTGAATATGGAGAATTCGTGCGCAGTTTCAATGCTCCTTCTGTTGATGAAAAATTTGAATTGCTTGGCATGTAAGTTTCCTTGAAATGCCTGTATTTCCAGTTCTACCTATTTGGGTTTTAGAATATGAATGTAATGATGAGCATTAATCTGCAGAATGGCCAATGTCTTCATTGTTGCTCCTGAAAGTCTATCAACTTTGTTTGAGGGTACCCCCAGTATACGGAAAGATGCACAGAGGTAACACTTTTCTCTTAAAACAAAAATGTGTAGACCACATACTTATGACACTTATTTTAACTTCCCAGTATGATGAAGAATTTTCCACATTTCCTGATTTTTATTTATTTTTATTTCAAAACATCCCTGAAGAGTGAAGACAATATTGTTGGTTAAGCGCAAAAGCATATTTCATGATTATGTCTTGTACTTTTTTGTTCCCTTTTAGAAGGTTGTCCATTTGTCGTGATGCAATTTTGGTTTGGATGCTATATCAGGTTTATTGAGCTTAGAGACGACTACAAGAGTGCAAAACTTGCTTCCAGACTTAGTTCCTTGTGGGCAAGCTCAAGTTGATTCAGAAGCTGTATGTTCACTGAATATGACCTCCCAAATTTTGTTTGGTATCAAGGTGCGCCAGAGATGAGGGAACTGACACACCGAGTTGAATTTATTTGGAGGCACCTCAATCAAGCAGGGGAATTGGTTTAAATTGGATTGTTGATCTGGTTAAAGAGCTCATCTTTGGACAGATCACTGAAATAGGGATTGTTCATCTTTTCCATTTTGTCGAGTGCTTATTTTGAAGGTACAAATAGGAGGACCTGAAAGACTAGTCTTTTAGATATCTATTTGCTAGGGTTGCAAATTACATTTGATGGTTTTGGCCCTTTTGTAAATGATACCAGTGATGAAAATGCTGTATTAAGTTGTGTTTTTTTATTGCAGTTCAGAAAGTGTTTTATTTTGAAATCACAAGTTGCTTGGGAGAAACTAGAAAGTCATCGTGAACGGCTGTAGTGCTTCAAGTGCACCCATTTAACCAAAAATGGATCGGATAAATAACTTGATTGGTCATGCTAGAAAGGGGTCATCATTTGGCCGGCGGGCCTAAAGGCCAGTGGTGGTTTGTCAACCCGAAGGGCCAAAGCCCGGCCCGGTCTATAGAAAAGCCTATCTCGGCCTGGCCCATATGATATGAGGCCGGGTTAGGGCGGAGTGTTCAAAGCCTCGGCCCGGCCCTTTATATGCCCATAAAAGCCCGTCCAGCCAGCCTTAAAAAAGCCTTCTCGAAAGTCCTATAAATTGTTTTATAAATATTTTTTATGGAGTTATTAGTGATCAAGTATAAAATATAGAGACAAAGAGACAGTAAAAGAATCATTTTATTTATTGATATGAGTCTTTTATATAAGGAATTACAAAGTAATAATATGGTAATAATAAAGAATACATAGTCATATTCTAACTACATTTCATGATGACATAAGGTCAAGGCACACATGGAATATCCTAGAACAATTAGTTAAATATGTGAACTAATTAATGCATTAAACATATTTTATTTTGATTTTTTATTATATTTAGTTCGATCATTAACAAATATTAACTTTTTTATTGTTTTTTTTGTTTTATTTGATGAAATTATATTATATATATGCATATAATAGGCCCGGCCCGACCGATCTAAAAAACCCGGCCTGGATAAGCCCATAAGGCCCGGACCCGTGGGCATTGATTTTTTTGAATAGTTCAACCCGACCCCGTCCTAAAATTTAAAAATACATGATTGAGGTCTGGTCCGGGCCGAGCGGGCTTTTTCACGATCCCTAATGCTAGTGTTGTAGTGGCTGAAGCAACTGCTCTTTTAGGGAAGGACTCTAGGAAGCTTTATTCTGCATCTCCAAATTGCTGATTGATTGTATTCTAGGGAAATGCTTTAGGCAGCTCAACTCCATGGAGACATTAAATTCTGTATGCTCATTTCCAGTTTATTAGGTCGAGCCACTTAGGCATGTTTGGGATGTGTACTCAAGTACTCCGAAAGAACTACCGGATTCAGGGAGGAGACTAGGGGCAACCGAATATTGTGGTTTATCTTTTATTTTCATTTTCTAGACACTCACGTGGTTTGCACGTGCAAGACGGTTGTGCTTAATTCGGCATTGGACCGCCAGGGGCAGAGTCTGAAGGAGTTGACTGAGGAGGTATTGGGGTCTCATTGTGCTGGTTTTGGATTTTTGAGACATTTGGATTTCGATTTTGTGTCATGATAGGTCACACATTTTGGGGTCTTCGTTTTACTGTCTTGACTTGTGAGATTGAAGCAAAGTAGTTGTAGTTTGACTTGGAGTGTTGGATGATTCGCAATTTGGTGCTAGAGTGTGATTGGATGAAACATAATTCTGAGATATTTACCATTTCCTTTGATGAAAGGGCAGTTTAAACTGTACTGTTGGGAAAGTTTGGAAGAGATTGTGGTTTTCTTGAATATTTTGCTGAGACTTGACTATTGCAACCAAGTAGAAGGTCATAACTGGTTTCTGCCCTGAATGGTGGGGGATGATGGACATGGAATATTAGAACTCTACAGTGGTTTATTCTTTTTAGATTGGAGCATCTTGCTTTTCTTTCATGTGGTTTTTACTAACATGGTGTTTTCCTTTTCAGCTTTGTATATGCATGGAGCAGGCTAAGAAAGAAGTAGCATTAAAGAATGATGCAGTTGCATCAAAGAATGAAGCTTTGAAACAACAAGCATCCCTGGAACGGATGCTTCATATGAAATCTGGGGTAAATTGTAGTTCTTTACTTATATTCTGTAGATCAAATTATGAAGAAAATAAATCTTATGAAGTGTTTGTGAACTATTCATAGGAGCTTGATAAAGTGACAACAGAGTGCTTGAGGTTGCAAGAAAAGAATATGAAATTGGCAAAGGAGCTTGCAGCATTCAAATTGTGAGTGCTTTTACATTACTAGTTACTTCGGTTGAGTATACTGAAAAGAATTTAAATGTAACACTTACCTGAATGCCCTTACCCAAGCACTAACAGTTATTGTGATCAGTTTAATCTCTTTGTATTTGTTTATTTTCTACTACTAACATAGCTACATGGATTTAACTGCAGGGTATCTGACTTTGATCTGAAAGAAGAGGATGTGTTAAACTATGCAGCTCTTGGTAATGGGGTGAACAACAAAGAATCGTTAGATAGCCTAAAAATGTCCCTGTTATCACGTGAAAGGTTAGCCGTATGACCTTAAAATCTTATACATAAATATTATTTTTGTGTGTGTGGATGAATCAACCTGTTTAACTTTTTTTTGAGTTATTTTATCTAAAATATAACTTAAGCAGTTATTGCCTATTCATTTCGCCCTTGTATGCCTGTATTTTTTCCTCGAGTTTGATGTTGGTTTCTGTGTACGCATACTTCTAATAGGGTTTACCAGGTCCATGCCAAAAAAATGACACCTAGATACAATGAATTGATGAAAAATCACAGAGATCTTGCGCAGGAAAAGGCTCGATCTAATGAAGAACTAGAGAAGGTTAAAGAAAAGACGAATACATTAAAGGTGAGTTTTTTTTTTGTTTTTTTTTATGAGTTGATCTTAATTACATTTCATTTTGATTAGTGAATCCTGATTAGTGATTTCTGCCCTTATCAGACAAGGGTGCAAGAATTGGAGAGTGCGGTTGAAGTCAAGGACAATGAAGTTTTGAGGGCTTTAAAAGCTTCAAGGCAAACTCGAGGGGAAAGAGTTATTCAGAATAATGTTGGTTGTAAATATGATTCTGTGTCTGTCAACAATTCATCAGAAGATCAAAGCAAACAGTTTGCTCCAATGCATAAATTGGATAGGATTGGAAACTTCCCAACTGATCCACTGTGCCAGACAGTTCACTTCAATTTCATTAACCCTATGGATGCAAATTCTACTAAAGATGGTACAGGTACCAGTGCTCATGATGAAGAACGAGATATGGTCTCTTTAATTGATGATGATGATTCAAAATTTTCCACAACTAGACATGGACTTTCAAATGCCAATGTGAAAGACCCACTCTGTGAAGAACAATTGGTAAGAATGTTTTTCTGCTTACTTTTCATTGATACAGTACAGCTATATATACAAGAACTAGGATCATTTTAGATCCTGAAGATCAGCAATCATATTAAGGATTTGCTGTAAATTACTATCCTACAAATATGCATCAATTACATCTCTATGAATCTGCATATCTCCTAAGATAAAGCCAATTACTAAGAGATAAGAATCAGTGAATATACAGCAGAATGTTAGGACAAGATTATTGCTTATCACCCCCCCCCCCCCCCCCCCCCCCCGCAAGCTGATGGTCCGTGGGCGAACAGGAAGCTTGTCAATAAGGTACTGAAATCTGTTGGTGGATAGGCCTTTGGTGAATATATCTGCCAGTTGAACTTGAGAACAGATATAACGAACTTGAATTTCCTTACGGACCACCTTTTCTCTTATGTAGTGATAGTCAACCTCCACATGACGTGTGCGGGTATGAAAGACTGGATTGGAAGCCAAAGAAATAGCACTGATGTTATCACACCATAATGTAGGAGGTAGCAGTGGGATGCGCAAGTCACGAAATAGAATGCGAAACCAAGATAGATGAGCAGCTGTGTAGGCCAACTGTCGATATTCTGCCTCCGTGCTTGAGCGGGAAACACCTGCCTGCTTTTTAGAGCTCCAGGAAATCAGATTTTTGCCTAAATAGATACAGGTGCCACCAGTGGAAATCCTACTATCTGGATCCCCGGCATAATCAGAATCACTATAGCCAGTTATATGCAGAGAGCTTGGGGTGTAAAATAAGCCATATGTAGGAGTATGTTTGAGGTAACGGAGTATCCGTTTTATAGCAACCCAATGTATAGTAGTTGGAGAATGAAGAAACTGGCAAACCTGATTAACAGCATAAGAGATATCAGGCCGAGTGATGGTTAAATACTGCAAGGCTCCTACCACACTACGATACTGAGTGCCATCTGGAAGAGGAGTGCCATCCGTGATGCTAAGACGCTTGTTACTGGCTGGAGTGGATGCAGGGTTTACATCAGTCATGTTGGTCCGATGGAGAAGATCCAGAGTGTACTTTGTTTGTGTGAGAGCAAGGCCACTGGAGGAGCGCACTGCTTCAATGCCCAAGAAATAGTGCAAAGGGCCCAAGTCCTTCATTGAGAAAAGTTTACCCAGATTGGCAATAAGAGTGGTGATGTGATCAAGATGAGTACCAGTAATAAGAATATCATCCACATATATCAAAAGATAAAGCTTGATGGAGCCTGAGTGATAAGTGAAAAGAGAGGAATCTGCATGAGAAGCAGTGAACCCCAATTCTTCCAAATAGGCAGAGAAACAAGAGAACCAAGCACGAGGGGCTTGTTTGAGGCCATACAAGCTTCGGCGAAGTTTGCAAACATGTTTGGGATGTTGGGGGTCAATAAAACCCTGCGGTTGCTGCATATAGACATCTTATGACAAATAACCATGTAAAAAGGCATTTTGCACATCCAATTGTCTTATAGTCCAGCCAAAAGAGACAACAATAGCTAAGATTAGTCGAATGGAAGAGTGTTTTATTACCGGACTGAATGTTTCACCATAGTCAAGACCTTCTTGCTGCCGAAAACCCTTGGCAAAGAGACGGGCTTTGTAACGCTCCACCGAGCCGTCAGACTTCCGCTTGATGCGATAAACCCATTTATTTGGAAGGATGTTCATGGAACTAGAAGAGGGAACAAGCTCCCATGTACCTGCTTGAATTAAAGCATTAAATTCGGCACTCATGGCCGAGCGCCATTCTTCCTGCTTCACTGCTTGACTGAAACAAGTGGGTTCAATGTGGTGAGTGAGAGATGTGACTACCATAGCATACTTCGGATTGGGTTTCCGAATCCCCCGTTGACTGCGAGTTACAGGCACAGATGGCTCCAAGGTTGATGATTGAGGATTGGAGGGAGAAGGTTGTATCGCTGGTGGCACAAGAGAAGGTTGAGTGGATAGGGGATTTTGGTGAGGTGAGGAATTGGGAGCAGTAATCTCGGTGGTAAGGAGATTGGAGTCTGGATTGGGTTAGGTTGCTGAGGGAGGGCGTGAGGTATGGGGTTGTAGTTGAGTAGATTGTGTGATTGTGGTAGTAGTGACCGTGAGAGGATTTGGATCATGCCCGGAAGCCGCCGTTGGAGAGGAAGTGCCAATGGATTCTTTGAAGGGAAAAGAGAACTCATCAAAGAGTACATGACGGGAGAGGTAAACACAACCAGAAGACAAGTCTAAGCAACGATATCCTTTGTGATGTAAGGAATAACCTAGAAAAACACATTTGGAAGAGCGGAAATCCAATTTGTTCTTGTTATAAGGACGAAGATAAGGATAGCAAGTGCAACCAAATGTACGAAGAAAAGAGTAGGTGGGTGGACTCTGAAACAATTTTTCATATGGAGAAAGAAAATTCAAGACACGAGTAGGAAGTCGATTTATGAGATAAAGAGCAGTGTGAAGTGCCTCAACCCAATATGATTTGGGGACTGAAGCATGAGCAAGAAGAGTAAGAGCAGTTTCAACAAGATGACGATGCTTTCGTTCGGCTAAACCATTTTGCTCCGGATGATGAGGGCATGAGATTCGATGGTGAATACCTTTTTGAAGGAAGAAAGTTTTGAAGGCATTACTGGTATATTCACCGCCACCATCAGATTGAAACTGTTTGATTGTTATTGAAAACTGATTTTGAATGTAGGTGAAGAAAGCAATGAAAATAGAGAGAACTTCAGATTTCTTTTTCATGGGGAAAAGCCAAGTATAACGAGAGAAATCATCAATAAAAACAACATAATATTTAAAGCCTTGTATTGATAGATTGGGAGAGGTCCATACATCACTATGAATTAAATCAAATGCAGACAAGGAAACAGATTTAGACAAGGAAAAAGGCAATTTTGTGGATTTTCCCAAGGGACATGAGTGACACATGGATGGGAGTTTATTTTCTAACAACAATAATCGAGAGGAAAGATGACGAAAAATATTTGTTGAGGGGTGTCCAAGTCGTGAGTGCCAGACATCTGCTGCTACACGAGTGGCAGAAAGGGTGGTGAAAAGGCTTGGTTTATTTGAAGATGGACCATTATTGATCGGATAGAATCCATTAGCACTCGGACCCTCCAAAAGCGTCCTCCCGGAATGCATGTCCTTCACATAAAAGGCATGGGGTAAGATTAGTATATAGCAGGAATTATCAGTTAATAATTTGTAAGCAGAGAGAATATTGGCAGAGGAATTCGGGCAGTATAAAACATCAGAGAGAGTAATAGGTGAGGAAGAAGAAGTAAGAGATGTGGTTCCAATTTTGGAGATCTGCAAACCTGGGCCAGAAACAACACCGCCGACAGTGTCTGTGCCATTGTATGGACGAGCAGTAGTGAGAGCATTAGGATCATTGGTAATATGGGTATTAGACCCTGTGTCAAGGAGCCAAGCCGAGGAGGAGGATTGGGGTGATGTAGCAGCGGTAGCCATGGCGGAGAGGCGATGAGTGGGAGTGCGACCTTCATACGCCATATTGAGACGATGGTAGAAATCAATTGCTATGTGTCCACCACGTCCGCAAATCTGACAAGGGCCACGGTCATGAGAAGCAGGGGCCGGACCAAGGACGGAGCCACCACGGGATGGTGGTCGAAAGCTAGAACCCCGGCCGTAGGAAGAGGATCCAGAGAAAGACCCACGTGGAGAATAATTGCCACGGCCTCTTGGAGAGCTATTAAAGGAACCACGACCACGGGAACCGCCGGTGGAGGAGCGGTTTGTGACTAAAGCAGTAGGAGCTGATTCAAGGCTTATGTTGTCGTGGTTACGCAGCCGGCTCTCAGCAGCCTAGAGAAGGGCCTCCAAACCGTCATAGGTAATTGGTGTTTCTCGAGCTTGGGCAGAACTAATAGTGTTTTCATACAGGGGTCCGACGTTGTTCATGATAATGGAGATGAGATCTTCATCAGCAACAGGATGGCCAGAGAGGGCAAGTGTATCAGCCACTTGGTTGATCTTGTCCAAGTAGTCAGAGATGGACAAATCGCCTCGTGTTGTGCGAAGGAGTGTGCTACGGAGCTGAAGAATCCGATTGTGGTTTGATGAAGCATAGCGGCGGGAGAGAGAGGCCCATGTAGTGTGAGACGAGATAGAGCGGGAGACTGTGGACAAAACTGAGGGGGTTAAGGATCCATTGATCCAGCCGAGAATCATTTGATCTGTGGCCATCCAGTCTTCATAAGCCGGATTAATAGCATCTGTGAGTTCTCCAGACGCAGAACGCAGAAACGCTAGAGGACAAGGTTTGGTGCCATTGACAAAACCCATAAGGTTTTTACTTTTGAGGAGGGGAGTGATTTGGGCAAGCCACAAGGAATAATTGTTGCGGTCCAGCTTGATTGTGAGGAAATTGGCAGTAGTGGTATTGGTAACTGTTTGGGTAGTGGCGAGGACAGGAGCATGGGTGGGAGGGGTGGTGGAATTGATGTTGTTGTTGGTCTCGGGAGGGATGTCTGAGATGGAGGCCATGGCTTGGATAGGTAGGATAGAAGAAGAGAAAAAAAAAAGAACTGGAGGAGAGGATCAAAATATGTCTTTAGACAATGGCTCTAGATACCATGAAGAACAATTGGTAAGAATGTTTTTCTGCTTACTTTTCATTGATACAGTACAGCTATATATACAAGAACTAGGATCATTTTAGATCATGAAGATCAGCAATCATATTAAGGATTTGCTGTAAATTACTATCCTACAAATATGCATCAATTACATCTCTATGAATCTGCATATCTCCTAAGATAAAGCCAATTACTAAGAGATAAGAATCAGTGATTATACAGCAGAATGTTAGGACAAGATTATTGCTTATCACTCTGTGAGCGTAGTACTAGCCAGAAGTCTAGCATGTTGAGATCAGGGGTAGGTTCTGATTCAACCAATGAAACTTCAGTCCATAGGCCAAGAAAGCTGGAAGAGCCTTTGGCCTCAGTTACTGGTAAAAAGACTTATATCGCCGAGCCTCCTGCTGCTGATGTTGTAATTCTTGATGACGTAGAAGAAGTTCGCCCGGTGCTTAACATTATAAAGGAATCTCCCATCACACAAGCACTTCCCAGACCAGGTATATTACTTCAGACATATTGTGATATTGCGTTTGATTTGGCCTATTCCTCCACAGATGAGTTACATTTACCATAATAACATTCCCAGATAAGTTTAACTTTGATTGAGTTCCTCTTAAAATGCAGGGGATGCAGGCTCTTCTGGTGGCTTGCTTGGTCTTGATGGAGCAAACAGGTTGGGAAAATGGTGCAAGCAGAGTGTAAACAATGGATCTGTAACAAGGCAAGACTCAGCGGCACATAACAGTCATTTGATTGCTGTAGGAACTGATGGAAGAGGTGGAAGAATCAAAGTTCTGAGATCTCATAATCAATCAACAATGGTACGTTCTTCTAGTGTTATTTGTTATACTCTTGTCCAAAGTTGGTTCATTAGGCTGGTAGTAGCTAACTACATATCATTTATTTTTGTTATTCTAATCACAGTTATTTGCTAACTAGTCATTTGATTGTTTTTGCCCATAGTTACTTGGAACCAGTAAAATTTGCTTGTGATGAAATCTTATTGTTATAGTGGTATATCTATTACCACCGTTTCAAGTGCTAAGCTCAAGGATTTTCTTTAGTAGCAGGATAGTAAGTCGAATTCACGGGCACCAAAGAGATGCAAATATGGAGCTAAGACAAATAGTATGCAGTCCCAAGGGAACTTGCAAATGGAACACTTCTTCGGAAGATCTGGTAAATAATCAAACTGTTCAAAGGTGTGCATATTTTATATCTGCAAGGTTGCAATGCTCTTGTTTCTGTGATTTATTAGAGCCAGAAAGAGAAAACAAAGGTTTCCTTGTTATGCTCCGTCCAATGTATGCTAAGAGACAGAAAGAGAAAACAAAGGTTTCCTTGTTTCTGTGATTTATTAGAGCCAGAAAGAGAAAACAAAGGTTTCCTTGTTATGCTCCGTCCAATGTATGCTAAGAGACTATCAAATGGAAGAAGCTGATGGCATTCTCTATACTTCCTGCTTTTGAACTTCAAGTTTGCTAGTTCTACTTCAATATTAATTTCCCATTTGTCTTCTCTAAGTCTGACGACGTGGGAAGAAAATCAAGTTTCGTATTAGGCTCGCCTCGATCTCATCCTAGTATTTAGCCTAAACTGAACCCTATACAGCTTTCTATAAAACCATTCTTCATGAATCTTTCTTTGGTTATGGTATTATTGCTTAGTATTGAAGTTTAAGGCAAAATACTGGAACTATTGCAATCGGAAAGGACTATGTCTTGCATTCTGCTATTTTGTGAAGTGAACGTGATAAATTTTGGTCAGATCAACTCAGAGAAGGGAGCTTTGTACATCAAGTAATAGGTAACTAATAGAATTTCATTTGTTCTGCAGTAAACCCCACGTCTCCCCTTACATGTTGAAACTTCTAGCTTCGTGAATCATGTTGAAACTTCTAGCTTCATGAATCATGACTGATGAATACTTTTCAGTATGTCTTATCGAATTCATGAATTATGTGATTACAATGTAGCGCTCTGATGTCAGTAATGAGGTCGGTAATGATACAATTACCCACATGCAATTCACATGCTTTGGTATACTATTTTCTCACATGCGATATGCTTTGCCCGCACCAGTTTTGAAGTTTCTTTAGGCAGGCCTAATTGTAATGGTTGTGTTCTTGCATACCTCGAGTCTTTTTAATTTCCTCTCTCGGAGAGGAATTGGTTTCTCGAACCGGATATATTCAACTTCAAGGAATACGATTTAGAGTTGCTTAGATTAGCTGGTTGGAAAATATTGCCAAGTCCAATAGATTAGTAAACGGGCATAGCAAGTGAGTTCGTCCAAAAAGGCACGCTCTGGATTTTTGACCCGAAAAATACCATGCTTAAAACGAGCTTTTGGTAAATGAAGAGAAATTATATATATATATATATATATATATATATATAGTTTTATAATTAGATACTGGGAAACTAATACGTCATATTCGTTCTTCCAATTTAACATATTGTTCTTCTATTGTGATAGGTGCATTTGGAGACAACATAGATGCCAACTGTAGTGTAGTGTAGCATATATATGGGTTCATTTTATTTCTTCTTTTTAAAAAAGAAAAAAAAAAAGATGATGATGAGTCCAACATCAATGTTGAAAGTTGTGTGGCTATTGAGATCTTTAAATTTGAGATCTTTAAATTTGCTCATTAAATTTTACTTTATTTTAAATTATTAAATGATATGTATATTCTCATACACAATGACTATTAAAAACAATAATTATACAAAAGAAAATATTATATTTATTCTCTCTAAACTTTCCAATTCAATAATAATTTATTACATTCTTTATTATTGTCCTTATATATTTTTGTTTTCTGATTTTTTTATTAAAGCATATATATATAGTTCATAAGAGTTAAAATAATGATCAAATATCGATTATTTACGTCCAAATTAATATTTTACTGGACAGTAAATGTCTATGTGAATATTAATTAAATTCTTAATCCACATCACACCGGCGAGCCCAAATTATTTGGGTTTACAAGCGATGGTCTGCCAGTGAGACAATACGAGCTAGATAGCAAAGTTCGCATGTGGAATGGACTTCACATGGAAACAAGAAACGGACTTCGCGTAAGCAAGGTGAGATGGCTTCACGTAGAAGTTGAGGCGAGGCGAAGTACATTTAGGCTAGGCCAGGCGAAATGGCTCCGCGTAGGAGACTTCACTAAGAAGGCGAAGCGAATTGGCTCGCGTAGAAGACTTCGCGAAACAGCAACAAGTGGAGTTCGCGTGCACCACATTTATCGTTGAAAACTCTTAAAAGTCTTTGACATCCTTTGGGCCAATCCCTGTGGCCCTTAAGGCTCGCGAGCTTTAGAGGCGCGCGAGATAAGCTTCAGGAGCACGCCAGATAAGCTTCAGGAACACGCGAGATAATCTTTTACAAAGACCGTGATACCTCGCGGGATAAGTTTGAGTCCATATATGAGTCTACAGTTGAGCAGCCGGAAAGGCCGTGTCCTTGTGGTACTCAATTACTTCTCTCCTGGCAGCGATCTACTATATAAGAAGAGCTCGCGGGCTCTCATTTGACACAATCTCTACACACATAATTCAACAAACAACTTACTTAAACAACTATCGACCCAGTCAAACCTCCAAACGTTCCCCGGAGCTTTCCTTTCGCTATCCTGTTGAAGCTCACTCACTCTACACAATCAAATCTTACAATACAACTTTCAACCCAGTTGAACTTCCAGACGCTCTCCGGAGCTTTGCTTTCGCTTCCCTGTTGAAGCTCTCTCTCTCTCACAATCTTTACAAACAATACAAAACTGCAACCCGGTTGACATTCGAGCTACTCGAAACCCTAACCCTAAGTACGTTCGCGCCTTAGTTCAAAGCTCTCTTGGACTCGCCCTCGTCACCCTGATCCCTTTTGTTGCTCTGCTCTATACCATGAGTAAAAAATTGCTCTTGTGCTCGTAAATTCCTCGTCCGTGAGGTGGCACCTGGAACCCCTGCCTGATCAAGAAGTCAAGATCTCGCACACACATTTTCCTCGTCTGTGAGGTGGCACGCCCGCAATATCTTTCTTTTTCTTTGCTCACTAGTTACCTCTCGACACCTCACTGAGGATCGTGGCCAAAACATTAGCACACCCGGTGGGACCAGGGTAGTCTCTGACGTCAGTTTCATTGGGGTCGGAGAACGTAAACAAAGATGCGATAATGGATTGACGCGATTGGCAAGAACAATCAACAGCCGTCGATGAAAAATTTACGACCGTCAATGAAAATTTAGCAACTTTCCAAAGGAGAATTGATGAAATAGTGGCTACCATCAGCAAGCAACTAGCTGCCAAAGAGGTTGTTGAAGAAAACGAAGAGGCTTTACAACGCCAAAGTGTACAGGCTACGGTTGGCAAAGATTTTCCTTTGGACTAACCCACGTCCAAAGAAAAAACTGTTTTGTCAATCAATGACGAAGAACCCAAGGTCGAGGCATGTGAGATTATGGATAATCATCCTATCTCACAGACTGACGGTGTTCCTAAAAAAAAAGAAGTATGAAGATAGGATAAAACAGTTTATCTTAGAGGAAGAATGTACAGTTCGAACACTAATGATGATAGCGAACCACAATTTCACATAAAAGATGATCAAGAAGCCAAATTTCCTACGCGAGACGTATATGAGGACACGGTTCAGATGCATGGAGGGCGAGGCGTAGCTCGCCTTCATTCTTTAATTAACCTAGATAAGCAAGTTCATGAAGCTGTTGGGTGTCTTGGTGAAGGAATAAATGAAAGCCTACTTTGTCAGTTAGCTTCTGGACGTTTCCTCAAGTATGGCCAAACCAATGGCTAACTTAATTATCAACCAACAGGTGTTCTTGCAAAGCTATTCCGTGGCTTCATTATCCAATATATACCATTGGATTTTTTATATGCAAGTTTAGAGGCCTAGAGGGGAATTTGGTTTATGTGGGAAGTACGTACATGTCCCATGTATACCTATGGTTGCAAAGAAGGTCGAGCCACCGACCTTTGTCGATTCTGCATGTAGTTTTGACACAGAACCAATTTATGATGAATATGATGAAGACTATATGTTGGTGTGTCTGTCTCATAATCATATTCCACAAGAGTTCAATCCCAGTGAAACTCTTGATATGGTGAAAAGAGACCAGCAAGTGGTTCTCTTCCATAATAAATGTGTGGTTATTCTCGATAAGACCACGCATTACGACATGATAGTTGGCAACAAGACTGATCTCAACAGCATACGGTATGCGAGAATGCAGTTGAAGATCATGTTTGGTCAACATACAAAAAGATACGTGGGGGGCAACGAGGCGTATCCTACGAAATACATTGCCCAAATTTTCAAGTTGTTGACACGAAACAGCTATGCTCAACACCTGGACATTCTCAACAGCAAGGTTCTCATGCTAGATACATAACGGTGTCGAGGCTTGAAGTGAAGCATTGGTGGCCTCCCCCGTGGCTTAACGAGGGGTAACTAATCAAGCTATGATCCCTTCTTCTCTTTGCTCCTCGCTTATACTTTAGCCTTTACTTATGTTTTTTTTTTCAATTTCTTTCTTTCTTGAATTGAAAAAAGAAAATACAAAAAAAAAAAATCAAATAGCAAAAAACACAAAAAAAAAGATCTTTGGTCTTGCTGAAATGCAAGACAACGTTTTTGCCTACAAAAGACTTATACTTCACTTAGAAGCCTATTCTTGAGGCTTGAAGACAACATGCATTCTATATGCCTTGAATTGTTGCCAGCAAAGTCAAGTAAGAGAGGCAATATACCATTAGTTTGCAATACTGACAAGTTGCAGCAGACACTACTGGACAGTCAACTTCGCGGACTCAACTGGAATGATCCAGAAAGAAATAGTCGGCGTGCCTTATATCAACAGAAAGCGCTGGATGTCTATTTTTCAGAGGATTTTACGGTTCGTCATTCCGACATTCCTGGAGAGACTTATGGCAGTTTAAATGTAGACATGTCAAGATACGCGTGAATTTGCAATATGCATTTTCAATGTGTTTTCATGACCTTGCAGTATACTTTCCTCACTGGGGGGCATCATAGAAGTTTGGTGTACCTTTATTCATACACCAGGATCTACTTTAAGGCTGATCCACGACCTTTTTTTTTGTGTTTGCCATTTTCAATGATGCATGGTACCACAACTCCGTCCCTAAGGGGCATACTAAAGTTTTGATGTCCTTTATTCTTCTTAAGCATCGGCGAACATACATCAAAATTGGGTAGATAAGTGTTACAGATATTTCAGACTTTCAAAATTGGGTAGACAAGTGTTACAGATATTTCAAATAATACAAAACAAAACTGCAACCCGGTTGACATTCGAGCTACTCAAAATCCTAACCCTAAGTGCATCCGCGCCTTAGTTCAGAGCCCTCTTAGACTCGCCCCCGATCACCCTGATCCCTTTTGTTGCTCTGCTCTATACCGTGAGTATCGAATTGCCCTTGTGCTCGTAAATTCCTCGTCCTCGAGGTGGCACCTGGAACCTTCCGCCTGATCAAAAAGTCAAGATCTCGCACACACCTTTCCCTCGTCCATGAGGTGGCACGCCCGCAATATCTTTCTTTTTCTTTGCTCACTAGTTATCTTTCGACACATCGCTGAGGATCGTGGCCAAAACATCGATCATGTGACATAAAATTTTGTATTATCATGCATGTTAAACGCATATACTTGCAAGGTGCGTAAATATTTTCTGCAAATATATATATATATATATATTGATTATAGAAAATATATATTTATTAAAATAATTTATTATGAGGTATAAAATAGAGATCATATTATTTAAAATAAAAAAACAGAGAAAAAATAACACGTACAAAAGAGAAAAACAAAAGTTAAAAAGATATATAGAATAGTTCATGATAAAATATTTTCTAGCATGAAAAAAAATGAAGGTAGGGATAATGGATGTTCAAAAACAAAAAGGTAAAAAAAATGAGAGGCCAGGTCTATTGAGTGAATAAGAGGTAAGGTAAGTAATTAATTGAAATATATGTTAATAAATAACTAAGATTATGTTAGGAATTTGAAATGAGGTCTAATGAGAAAATGCTTGTATTGAAAAATAAAAAGAAGGTGTAAAGAGAATGAGAGGTATACTGAGCAAATTTGGAGGTCCCAATAGCCGCACTATTTTCATTCCGATTGTTGTCCCACTAAATTTTAAGCACAAACGTTTTTAGCGAGACGATGACATAATATCGAACCATTTATCTTAATTAGTTTCTAGATGAGAATAAATGAACATTTTTCTACCTCTAACGGTTTGTGGGCATTTGGTTTGTCTGTGACTCTACGCCCATGTGAGGTTTGGGTACTTCAAGAGTTTTAGGATTAAAGAGTGTTTATATTCTTGCCATCATATTTGAGTTCGAAGAAGCCATATGTTATACTTATCCATTATTCTGTTAACTTGAAATATATACATTCGTAAAGGAAGACTAGAATTTTTGAAACTAACTAATTGATGGGTGTAATGCAAGTTATCGAGTCATTTTGAAAGATACGTTTTGTTTTCTGTAGTGGGTATTGATAAGAGCTCATTTCAGTGAGAAGTGCTTATCAACTTAGATTGGCATGCTGGTGAAGAAATTTAAGAAATTGTCTCTAACTTTACCAATCACAGGTGTCAAGAAATATAGCCATCTGACTTATTTGAGAATCAGAAAAACACAAAACTAGAAACAATGTCAACCAGACTTTGAGACGTAGCTGGTCCAAGTGAAACCCTTCACTTCCAAAAACAATAAACCAAGTGAAACTCAGAGGGATGACAAATTTTCTTTTGCAGACCATGAGACCAAGCAAGTCTTAGTTTTCCACGGTAAGAATATTGGTTTCTATTTGACTGATAAGTTTGCAAATCAGTACCCTTTTCTGATTTCTTGGGTTACAATCAAAAAAGAATCAAAACCCTAAAAAGCTTTCTCCTATAAACACAGAATTACCAGTTTTATAAAATGACAACGACATCATAGATTTGAAATCAAAGAATCCCTGTCGATGGATTTACCTGATTTTTCATGATTTTAGACCACTCCGTAGTCTCTGCTTCAACCTTTGAAATTAGAAATCAACGCCCTCTGCAACTTCCTGGAACTAGTTCCAGCCTTAGAGGTCATCTGACCCTCCATGCGCATCCACACCTTTCCTATTTTTCTTTTTCATGAAAGATAGTGATATTTACGTTTCCATTCTATTTAGGTGACACCATGTGACAATATTGAGGTGATGTATCGGATGTGCTACCTATTGTTGTTATTCCATTTGTTACTTAAAAATTAGGTTTCACCTCCCAAATGTTCGGATATGACCATAAAAATCAGCTTCAACGTGTGAACAATATGATTGGTCGGATACACATCGCTGTTTCGTACCCAAAATCCCTCAGGTTAATCTTGGTTCTTGGTTGCATCACTTGCATAAACTTCTCAAGGACAAAAAGAAAAATGGGGAAAAGAAAAATCAGGAAACGAAAAGCGTTAGAAATAACCTGTAAATCTATTACAAGTACCGGTAGGTACATATTGCTGGAGATCAATAACTACGATTGCTTCTGTTTTCAACACTGGTCTGAACGGTACTAGTTTCTCAACCACTTTATATGAGAAGATTTGGTGAAGATCAGTCCCAGCTGCCTGCATAGCACGTCAAAGAAGATCGATCAGTTAGGTTTTTGTGAAACCATGCACTCCTTGATTGTACTGTTTGTTGAAAATCTGGGATAGGTGTAAAAGCTATATATGTATGCTTTGACAGCATTAGTAAATTGAATCTGTGGCGATGTGCTACTTAGTTTCTTCGGTGCAGGTGCGGTGCAGGTGCATATGCAGCTGTAGTAAGCTTCAAACTCAGCTCAAAATGTTTGACGGGAGCTCGTTTCAGGAGTCAAGATCACATATTCTACGTACAGTCGACATCGAAGAAAGTAAAAAGCTATAATCATGGAGGAGATGAAGGAGCTAGAAAGGGATTAAGCATGCAGGTGGCTGATAGTGATAGTCACCCGACGACCTGCATTATATCCATGCATTATTCATCTTCCGCAGGCAAGCAGGCATCGACATCGTTTTCTGGTCTTGTACTGGTCTCGCTATGAACACACCAATAGAGTGCGGAACCATCTCTGTACTGGCTGTATGACACATAATCCTAATGAAATCATTCCGTAATTGCGTATTGTCAAACTGTTCGTAGATAATTGTTGTTGGACATTGGATCGGAGAAATATGACGATCTGTCTAAGATTCAATAAGGATTTAGACATTTCCACCTATTGCTAGCAGAAATCTTCATCATGGTAGAGTGGATTACCCGATCGACTCGTGAAAACCAAACGGTTACAGTGTTCCTTGTCACCCAAGTTGCGAATGTATATATATTGCATGAAACGATATATATGGATATGAAATTAAAATCTTTGTGAAAATGTGATAACAATTCTATCTTGAAATTAGATTGTGGTTTTGAAATTAATAAGAACACAATATAGATGCATTGCCCGCTGATTTCCCCTCTGTTTCCTTTCTTTCTTCCCAAAGATCGATCCATAATCTAGGTATATATCCTTGGTTTATCCAGATCACAGCCCTTGTTTTATACTTTTATTGCATGAATTCACTAATATCAGTTATATATGATTGTGTCATGCATGATTCATATATAAACGACTAAAATGATGTGTTGATGGTAAAGTTGAGTTACTTCTAAAACTTTCGACTACGAGACCCACATGAACTGTATACGAGACGAGTTGCTAACTATTTTCATTAGAGTTGATTGCTAATCACTAACAAGTTTAGGTCATAATATATATATATATATATATATATATATATATATATATTTTTTTTTTTTTTGAGAATGAGTTTAGGTCATAGCTGTGTCCCATCAGGTTGAAGAACATAATTAAGGTAAGGTGGTTTCACATGTTTGCAAATATAAATAAGCATTACAATGTCTGCATCGCCCAAGCCCCAAGGGTTTCGAAAATTAATCCAGCTCCAGGCTTGCCGACAGGTCTCATTTTTTCTATTTGAATTGCTTTAATCGAGGGGTTTTTTTTTGTGTGTGGGAAGTTTCAGGTTGAGTTTGATCAGCATTTGCATGAAAATTTTTCTATGCACAATGTAAGTGAATTGAGCAACTAATATATGTAGTATTTTGATCCGGTCATCTATGTCGCACTACATGCATATATACTAATACCGTTAACAAAATTGAAACCTAAAAAAAATAGTCCGAAGTGTTTCCAACTAAGGAGGTAAAAACACTAGAACGAAGAAGATATACTTTTATTATTGGCATTTAATTTTATCGGATTAAAAATGAAATTGAAAGGAATAAATTTAGAGTTTATAGTCTTTATTCAATTTTTTCATACAACGATTTGAACACTTACACATTAATAGTACAAACGCATATTAGTGCGTAAAATCCGCTCCTATTTGGAGTTCCAAATTTCATAGTAACTTTGTAATATCACAGAGTCTTGATGAATCATTTACCAACGTAGAACTCTACGTCACAGATAACAGAGCAATAACTCGTTAAGAAAACGTAAGGTTATATAATTAGGGTTCTCCATATCTTTGATTAGGGTTTTACTGTATCACCTCTACGTACGTGGGTGAAGAAAATTAGATAAAGAAATAGGATTACAGCCAGAGATTGAGACCTGGAAGTCAAAGCCACGCCCGGGTTGACCATTGTCCCTTTGACTACATATACATATTTAGGGATTGAAATGAAATACCTAAAACCTGTCCCCCAAGTAAAACTAGAAAAGCAAGAAAATGGAGCTTCACGCCTCCTTTGAGCTAGCTAACTTTACCTAGTTTATGTAGGAACGCACGACTTGCATGCCTATCTACCCAGGACTTCAATTTTGACATATATATATATATATATATATATATATATATATATATATATATATATTTTAGAACAGAAGTCTGATTTGAGAAGAAAATCTGGGAGAATTATGATCGATGACGATGATGGACTTCTCCGATCCTTAATAAATAATAACCAAATCAAGCTTGATCTACACGTATGTATTTGAAACCAATTCTAGGTATTAGGTTGATCCCAAATTATAAGTTTCCTCACTCACACTCATATGGGTTCACACCACACTATGGTCCTTAATTATCTGAGAGCACATCGGCAAATTAAACAGGTAAGTTGGTGTCTGCATGTGTGATCGCCAAACCATGGAATGAGAACACTTAAATCTGTGTTCAAGCTCAAGCCCACGGTAATAACATGGGGTTGTTTCTCAATTCTAACAGTAATTTTGATTCGAAATATCATGTCTGCTATACCATTTTCTGGAACGGCCGTGCTGTGATCTTAGTTAAAAATCAAGTCTAGTCAAATGTAGCAGTATGTATCCATGAAAATATGAACAGAACTTGCAGAGATGAACGAACACAAAAGTACTAGTATCGTATAAAAGCTTCTCACCAACACATCAAATTAATCATAAAGCTTGATCGAGCTGCAAAGAAGATCAACTGAGATCTTTGTGTTTCTCTTCCTAATCTTTTAGATTTTCATGTTCAACCCTTTAATATGAGTGAATTGTGCAATTAGTGATAAACGGATGTAATTACTTAATAAGTTATTATTATCATTATATACATTGTAGTTACCTTTGTAATCTCACCTCTATATAAAGAAGAGTTTCAATGAAATGAGTAGACCAATTCATTTTTCCCTACAACAGCCTTGACTTAATTGTATAAATTATGTGGTATGATCATCAGTTACAGTTATGGCTTTAGCAAAGGTTTATAATCTCGGCCATGTAGGCATGTAGCATTATATGGTACAACATGGTAAATAGTGACATACTCACTGATCAATACAAGGCTAGCTACAGGTTAATGGTGTGAGTCCAAAACTAGTAAATATACCCATGATAGCAAATAATCAAAATGTGAAAGTGGTGCTTATTAAGGAAGGAGTGAAGTGATTTCTATCAAAGTCAAAAAGAACAAAACACCACCTTATAGTATATATACGTAGGTGATGCAAAAGTGAAATAAAAACAAACTCTCCCCTTATAACTAGCAGGTAGCACAATTCCTCATACTAATTTTGTTGCACGTCCGAATACTCATATCGTCAATTGTCGCCATCCAAAATTTGAAATTTGTACCAAAGTACCCTCACAGACCACAGAGAGCCACAGACCACGTTTTCATGGCCCTTTCGGTACCACCGCGTAAACCTTAATGAAACTAAAACGTTTCTGGAAACCCACAAGATTTTGTCAAGTCATGTGGAACCTATAAGAAGTTGATTGCCAAACTAGTTGGGAATGAAGGATGGGAATGATAACATGCCTATTCTGAGAAAAGAGAGCAAAGGGTGTGATCTGTATAAACGAATTCAACGTGGAAGCCAATCTTGTGGGACTTGGGGTACCAGAAAGGAACCTAAGGAAAATAGAAATGCCCTAACTACTCGAGTCTTCCTTGTATGTGATTCTTATGACATTTAACTATGTAGGTGCACATGTCCAAAGAACCGCCCAAAAAGTAGTAGTAGTAGTAGTAGAACACTTCATTCGATCTAGTGTAAGACCGAAATATTAGTTTGTTTCTATTTACGCGTTTAAGATGTTTCACCTACAGAATAATTTATAACTCATTGAGAAACTATTCTATATATCTTATACGCAAGGATAACAGTATGTATTTTTTTACCATGTTTCACCTACTAAAAGATAATTTCTCAAACTTAACCATAAAATTCAACAACATTATTGTCACTTCAAAGTTCGAACTAACTTACTAACATATGATGGACCCATCGATCTCTAAAAAAAAAAAACATATGATGGACGGAGAGGGTTTGGAATGTCAGCATCCTAGAACTTGATACAATTCCACTTATATGTTACCCAAAAAAAAAAAATGTTACTAGTCGATATCGCATTCTTTATGTTGCATATACCGTTATATGTACGCGTGACGTTAGGCTAAGCCATTTCTATTCTTAGTTGTGATGAGTAATGCTTTACAACCGGCCAACAACGATAGGAACATAGATGAACACACTGTTGCAGAATTTCATAGAAGAACTACAAACTAGTACACTTCTCTTCTGTACGTGGCAATTGCTATGATCAAGCTTCACACGCAAGCTCTTACGACTCGTTGACCACCGCAAGCACAATTTTATTCTTGTTTGTGGGACGGTTTTTCCACATTTGAATCTTGGACATGGACTTCTGAACCGAAACATAAGCCAATTAAGAACTACTACAAAAAAATTAAAATTCGAAATGGGATTTTGGCCACTGCCTATAAATTGCCACACATACCTCACCTTTTCCCCTCACACTCAATCCGATCATTTCCTCCATTGACAACTCACTCTCATCCGGTTCTCTCTCTCTCTCTCTCTCTCTGAAACTGTTTCCCAGCGTTCCCATTCACTTCACATAGCTACGACGTTTAGAGCAACAAAGACAATGGCCTCAAACTCACTCTTGTCGAAGATTGCAACCAATGAAGGACACGGCGAGAACTTGGCTTACTTTGATGGATGGAAGGCCTACGACAGGAACCCATTTCACCCGACTCAGAACCCCGAGGGTGTTATTCAGATGGGTCTTGCAGAAAACCAGGTATAGTTTTAGCATCGCAAACATTTCAAGAATCTGCATGTACGTAAAGTTTTGGAGCATATCTAAACTTTCTCATCGTTAATTTTCAGCTTTCTTTCGACGTGATTCAAGAGTGGATTATGAAGAATCCCAAGGCCTCCATTTGCACTCCCGAAGGAGTTGCCGAGTTCAAAAATGTAGCCAACTTTCAAGACTATCATGGCTTTCCAGACTTCAGAAAGGTGATTAATTTATTTGAGATCGAGTCGATGAATTAGGCTATGCATGCATGGCAATGATATAGTAGCATGATAAAACTAACACTACCAAATTATATTTCTCAGGCTATCGCTAACTTCATGTCAAAGGCGAGAGGAGGCAGAGTCAAATTTGATCCTGATCGTGTAGTCATGGCTGGCGGAGCCACCGGAGCTAATGAGATGGTCATGTTTTGCTTGGCTGACCCAGGAGATGCTTTCCTAGTTCCCTCTCCTTACTATCCAGCGTATGAATCAGTCCTATACTATATTTTCATGTTAATCGTGTATTAATTAGTTGCTAATTAATTATGACAATGCTAGTTCATTGTGATTTACATGATTTTCAAAACTGAAATTCTAGATAAGTATTGGACTTGTCGTGTTAATTGATGAGGGGTCAACCGGAAGTATTTTCAACGATGTTTAGGTCGGAAGAATTTGCTACCCATGTCTATGTGTTTGGCCATAACCAGTCGTAAGCTAGCTAAACAAAGATTATTTTCACTAAGCTAGGTTAGCACATATGATATAGAATTATAAATTACCTAATTAGGAAGCTTATTATTTTTACTTTTGACTCCATAGTTGACACTTGACCATTTATATTGTATGATAATTCAATATATAGCTGTGCTGTTTGGACAATTCCTAAAGTCTTTTTCTTTCTCATTCTATGTCCAAAGTCTTTAAGTTTTACTTCTCCAAAAAAAAAAAACAAAGTCTTTAAGTTTACTCAGAATGCAAAGTTCTCCAATCCTCTTCAATTTTCCAAATATTCATAAACTTCGATTCAGACGATTCTCAGTTCTCACCAAACACATGGACCACAACACCACAATAGAGACCTAGCTAGATGAATTGGTCACGCAAAGAATTGATCGAGTTCAATTAGGCTCCCTATAATTTGCATGAGTAAAATGTTATAAATGTTAATTGTGCTTCATTAGATTTTTCAGTAGCACAATCATTCAAAGCTTGGCACTTGGATAGTCAATTAGTCATTTGAAAGATCTTGTTGAATTATCGCAGATTCTACCGAGACTTGGGGTGGCGAACGGGAGTGAAAATTGTTCCGGTCGATTGTGATAGCTCAAACAATTTCCAAGTAACCACAGCAGCACTTGAAGCAGCCTACGAAAAGGCCCGAAACAGCAACATCAACATAAAAGGCTTGATCATAACAAATCCTTCAAACCCATTGGGGACAACTATAGACAGAGTCACACTCACTAGCTTGGTGAAATTCATCAATGACAAGAACATCCACTTGGTCTGCGACGAAATCTACGCAGGCACAGTGTTCAGCTCCCCAAAATTCACATGCGTTACAGAGGTCATGCAAGAGGTGAAGAACTACAACCGCGATTTGATCCACATTGTGTATAGCTTGTCCAAGGACATGGGCGTCCCTGGCTTAAGAGTCGGAATCATTTACTCGTACAATGACACCGTCGTGAACTGCGCTCGTAAGATGTCGAGTTTCGGGTTGGTGTCCTCCCAAACTCAACACATGCTCTCCGCCATGCTTCTCGACGATGAATTTGTCTCCAACTTCCTCGAGACGAGCTCTAAGAGGCTCGTGAGGAGGCACATGATTTTCACCACGGGGCTCGAAAAGGTGGGAATCAACTGCTTGAAAGGCAATGCCGGGTTATTTTGCTGGATGGACTTGAGGAAGCTGCTTAAAGATAAAACATTCGAGGAGGAAATGGTGCTGTGGCGTATGATTATCAACGATGTGAAGCTCAACGTTTCGCCGGGATCTTCTTTCCGGTGCGTGGAGCCTGGTTGGTTTAGGGTTTGCTTCGCAAACATGGATGAACATACTGTTGAAGTTGCATTGAAGAGGATTCGAGCATTCGTGGGAGTAGAATTCGAAGGAAACAAGAAGAGGAATAATGCAGAAGTGTTTGTGAACATTCCTAGGAAGAATCGTTGGGGCAAAGATGGTCTGAGGCTTAGCTTTGGATCAGCAACAAGAAGATATGAAGAGGTCATGTCCCCGCGTATGATGTCTCCTCATTCACCAATGCCTCACTCGCCTCTACTTCGAGCAAGTTAAAGAGTATATATACTCATCCATGCACTCAACATAGCCTTTTACTCTATCTACTGAATAATTCGAGGTTTATTACTACTCATGTTTGATTTAAATTTTTATACGAACTCGGCCATGATACATTTTTTCTGATTAATTATTCTGGGTGCTAGCTGATTGTTGCAATCTGCTACCTCAAAGGTTGTTTCATAGGGGATATTACATATGTTTCATATATGTAGGTTGTCCATGTATAGATTGGACGACTAACCTTTAGCCAGAATGATAAGAATATTGTTGATCAGTTGTAATCATGACTTGTGTCGTTCATGCTGTGCCATGATAATCGGTTTGTTGTATGTTCTTTACAAGTTAATAACATGTGTGATTATTTAGTGATTTGAATTCATCTAATACATGGATTTCTCTACGTGCAATATTGTACTCTTTTGCTCACACCATTACAATTTGAGTAATACACATATAAAATTATTAGTGGATATGAGTCTCTAGCTAGCTAATTCTTTTTGTTGCTTATGAATCTGAGAAAAAATATTTCACTTATTAAAAATGATTGGCCTTCCTAAGAATATGATGATAAGTAAAAAAGATACACTCGATCACTAGTTTAGATTACTATTTGTGCGCGTACCTTACCTTTCCTTGGTGCCTTTTCACACTACATGCATGCAGATAGATTCCAAATAATTAACACAATCGATCATACGTATTGAATTCAAAAATGTATCCTCAAACGCCTACGACATGGCTCACCAGATTTGGAAGAGTAGGTTATGCATGCGATACGTACCCAATCAAGTTGCTTATTACATAAGCATGCATTGGCTAGCTAACCAAAAGGTACCGGCCTGTTCAGTTGTTCTTCTTCGATATTGTTCTGAGTTGTTTATCGTTTAGAGTCTTCTTCACCAAAATGTCATTTGTTCTCAGGACATTTGTTGAGTGTATTCTTGTCCTATTATTCGTCGTGTCTGCTGTGGGAGGAGTTTGAATAGAAAAACAAAAGGGATGGGAGTTTTGACCATGGTAAAAAATATATATATATACCGGTGCGGATGGTAAACGGCAAGAATGAAGTGGGGTTACACGACAGGTAGGGGTGAGAAAAGCAAAACAGAAAAAGTAGAAGCCAATGGGAGGGGTTTTGTTTTGTAACCTTTTGCTTTTCCTTCTAGTCAATGGGAATAGCAAGACAGAGGAAGGGGTGGGGATAGCAAAAGAAAGGGGGGGGGGGGGGGGGGGGGTGGGAATAGCAAGAGGGAGAAAGGGGTGGGAATTGCAAGAGAAAGAGAGGGAGAGGGAGAGGGGGAGGAGGGGGAGGAAGGGGTGGGAATAGCGGAAAATTGGTTGGTAGTGTTATACATGTCATTGTTCTTAGTCTTACTTCTTAAGACAAATATTACATGTTAGAGAATTGGAGGAGAAAATAGAATTTCTATATTCCCACCCCCATAACACCGAAAAGGGAAATGAAAGGGGGGCAAGGGTGGGGAGAGCAACCAGATACACAAGTACATAACCATGGAAGAAGTACATTTCCCAACCCCCGTTTGCAAAGTCAGCTTTTCTTTGCTATATATATACTTTAATACTTAAACTCTATGCAAACCAGTTGAAACCAGATATATACCTAGTTCATAACCAAGTTTATCCAAACCAGATACCAGATAACTAGCTATAGTTCATCCAAACCAGCTGATACCAACATGTATATCGATTATAAGCATGCGATTCTCCTAGCAATTAACATGTTGAAATATGGAGTAGGAATGCCTTGGGATTGGGATCCTTTCCACACAATTAGCGACCTCACATCGATAAAAGCATTTGTTCTTGTCATTCTCTTTCTTCATCTCCATCAAAGTCCATGTCCCTCTCACCACTCATGTAGCACCAGCTTCCATAATGAATAATACCAGCAATGTAGTACTCAAACGAATCGAAGAGCTCTATGCGCCTCTTGCGGTCACACTGATGGTTGCTGCCGTTGTTCTCCCACAATCTCTCTTCTGGTATGTGTATCCCAGTATCATACTCATCCCCTCTTGCCTCTGTGCGCTCAGCCGTCTACGTACAGTCAAGATCACATATTCTACGTACAGTCGACATCGAAGAAAGTAAAAAGCTATAAGCATGGAGGAGATGAATGTTGGAAAATGAGGTTCATGATGTGTGTCAGTGCATCCTTGTTTCCTGTGGTCTAAGGATGTACTCACATCAGTTTTCCTTAATTTCTTCTTTGCTTGATTTAAGGAGTTTTGTCACTGTTTTCTTTATTCCTAAATCAAGGGAAGTTGGTGTAGAGTTGTTGCTTGGGAAGTGTGTTCTCACCTTCTCTGTGCTGTGTAGTTGTTGATATATAGGTCCTCTCTCTCTTCTGTAAATCTACACAAGATATATAGAGTTATTTTTTCTCTAGCTCAGTTCTTGTTCTTGCCTCTTGTGCTAACTCCTTGTTTCATTTTTCTTTTTGGTATCAGAGCAGGTTTAATCCTGCATCTCTGATTCTTCATTCTCTTTTCTTCAAGTTCTTTGTAACTTAGTTCATCATGCCAGACAGTGATACTCCTGGTTCTGTTACTGGAGATTCAGGTAATAATCTCAGACAAGAACTTCATGTTCTTCAATCTGAGGACTGTAATACCAATCTCAAGCTATGTACAGTTTTGCTCAACGAATTCAACTACTTGCGTTGGTCAAATGCTGTCACTTTAGCTCTTGGTGGAAGGCAAAAGCTTGCCTTTATAAATGGAGCTACCACTGCTCCTGATATGTTTGATCAGGCTTATGATTCATGGTTAAGCAAGGATCAACTGGTGAGGGCTTGGATTCTGAATTCCATGGAACCTCAAATCTCAGATGTCTTTCAGTATGCTGGTTCTGCGTTGGAGCTATGGGAGTCACTTCGTGAAATGTATGGAAATCAGAACAACGCTGCACGCATTTATCAGCTGAAGTGTGAGATATCTGACATCCAACAAGGTGAAAATTCTTTTATTCAACATCTTGGAGTTTTGAAATCTAAATGGAATGAGTTGAATGTGTACCGTCCTCATACCATGGATACTACCACTCTTCTGAAGCGAGCTGATGAAGATAAAGTATTCCAACTTCTTGGAAGCTTAGGGGAGGAGTATGAAGATTTGAAATGCCATTTACTGATGAATGCTGAGTTACCCTCTCTCTCCACAGTCTGCATCACTATTCAGCGTAAAGAAGTAAGAAGGAAAGCCATGAGAGTTGAAGTAAAAGGCTCAAATTCTGATGTAAGGGCTTGTGCAGTTAAGCACAAATCCAAATGGAAGAAGAATGTGTTGTTTTGCAGTTTTTGTGAAGGTACAAATCATAAGAATGAGACTTGTTGGATATTGCACCCAGAGCTGAAGCAAAAGTATGAAAAAAACCACAGGTCTTTCTCAAAAAATGAAGCAAAATCTCTCCCAACTCAGGCTTCACCTACTCCTAAAGCTTGTGTGGCTAGCTCTTCAACTAGCACTCCTCCTGATCAGTCCATTGACTTCACTTCAAATCCAGTGGCTCTCCTAAATGAGTTTGCAAGTTACCTGCAAAGTAAGAAACCAATCACTGGTCAGTCTGAGGATTCTTCCACTGCCCTTCTTGGAAAGTTTGCAGGATTCTTAGCTGAATCTGAGCATATCAACAGTGAGGAGAAATCAGGTATCCTTAAAGCATTTGGCACTGCTTTGAAAGTTTGCTTAAATGATGATATATGGATCATTGACTCAGGAGCCTCAGATCATATGTGCAATAATAAATCTCTTCTCCATGATTTTCAAACCATCTCCAATCCTTCTCATGTGTCTATAGCAAATGGTCATACTATTCCTGTTTTAGGAACTAGAAATGTCAATCTTCTTTCAGACATCATAAAATCTTGTGCCTTATATATACCTGGTTTTCCTTTCCAACTCTTGTCTGTTAGCAAGTTAACTAAAACTCTAAAATGCTTGGCTATTTTTTCTGAAAATGGTGTTATTTTTCAGGATCGTGTTACTCAGAAGAAGATTGGTGAGGGGTTTTGTCTTGATGGTCTTTATTACCTGTCAAAGTCATCAATTTTTGCAAATAGCCAAGCTCTTAGTGTGCAAGCCAGTTCTGCTGACCAACTGTTATGGCACCAGCGCCTTGCTCACCCTTCAAGCAAAGTCTTAGCTTCTTTGTTTCCTAGTTTTGATTGTAAGCATCACCTATGTGAAGTTTGTGTGTCTTCCAAATTCACTAGGCTGTCTTTTCCAATTTCTCAGTCTAGGACTAGCAACTGTTTTGAGCTAGTTCACTCAGACATTTGGGGTCCAGCCCCTGTGCAATCTATCAATGGATATAAGTATTTTGCTTTGTTTATTGATGATTTTTCCAGAGTCACTTGGTTATACTTGATGAAATTAAAGAGTGATCTCATGTCAGTTTTCACAGATTTTCATAGTATTGTTGAAAATCAATTCTCTTCCAAAATTCATGTCTTGAGATCAGATAATGGGTCTGAATATATGTCCAATGCTATGCAAAACTATTTGAGTGCTCATGGAATTATGCATGAAACGAGTTGTGTTGCAACTCCTCAACAGAATGGGGTAGCAGAACGAAAAAATCGTGATCTTTTGGAAAAAACCAGGTCTATGATGTTTCAAATGAACATTCCAAAATTCTACTGGTCACACACAGTTCTTTCTGCTGCCTACATCATCAACAGGCTTCCAACCAGAATTCTGAATGGGAAATCTCCCTGGGAAACCTTGAAAAACAAGAAAATTAACCTTTCTCACTTAAGGGTTTTTGGCTGTACTTGTTTTGTGAGAATTCAGTCTACTCGTCGAGATAAATTTGATCCAAGGGCAGAAAAGTGTATTTTTCTGGGGTATTCTTCTTCACAAAAGGGTTACAAATGCTACAATCCAAAAACCAAGAAAATGATTGTATCCAGAGATGTGAAATTTGATGAGGATACTCCATTTTTTCAAGTTCCTTTGAGCAAGAGCGACCTGCAAGAGTTTTCTGCAAAAAAGGCAATTTTGCCTGTTCCATTTGAGTTTGATCAGTTCAACTCTCAACCTGCAGAAATTTCTCTTGGGAATGAGAGTAGAAATCATGATGGTAGAAGTGACAGTCTTGGTGTCTCTCCAGAAATTATTGAGCAGTCTGATAGTGATCCAAATGAGAATCTTGAACCTCAACAGCAGCTTCCTACTCAACCTAGGAGAAATCCTAGTAGACTCAGAAAAATTCCTTCGAGGTTTAAAGATTATGAGCTGTTTGCTTCCAGGCATCCTATGGCACATTATGTCAATTATGACAAGTTTTCTTCTGATCATCAAGCCTTCCTCTCAGCCATAACTGAAATTCATGATCCTGTCAAATTTGAAGATGCAGCTAGGGAAGAAAAATGGCAAGCTGCAATGGATGAGGAACTTAAGGCTTTGGCTGAAAACCACACTTGGAGTATTGTGCAATTGCCTGCAGGTAAAAAGGCTGTGGGGAGTAAATGGATTTACAAAACAAAATTCCTTTCTGATGGTTCAGTTGAAAGGTGCAAAGCAAGATTGGTAGCACAAGGTTTTTCTCAGACTTATGGTGTAGACTACAAAGAAACGTTTGCTCCAGTTGCTAAAATGAACACAGTCAGAGTCTTATTATCAACTGCTGTGAATAATTCTTGGCATTTATTCCAAATGGATGTAAAAAATGCATTCTTACATGGCAATCTGGAAGAAGAAGTTTACATGAAGCTACCGCCTGGTCATCCTCAATCTAACTCACCTGGTCTTGTGTGCAAACTGCACAAAGCTCTTTATGGACTCAAGCAGTCCCCTCGTGCTTGGTACTCCAAACTAAGCTCAGTCCTGTTAGCTACTGGTTTTAAATGTAGCTATTCTGATACTTCTCTTTTCATCAGAAAAAGTAGTAGCAGCACTTTGGTTGTCCTCATATATGTGGATGATCTCATAGTGACTGGCTCTAATGTGGAGGAAATTGAAGCTTTCAAGTCTTCCCTCAGGAATAAATTTGCTATGAAAGATCTAGGAAGGTTGAAATACTTCCTTGGAATTGAAGTTGCCACCTCTAGCAAAGGTTTGTTTCTTAATCAGCATAAGTACTGCCTTGATCTTTTGGAAGAAGTTGGCATGAGTGACTGCAAGCCTTCAAAAACTCCATTGAGTGAAAAACTCAAGTTGACTGGACAAGGTGAAGTGTGGGAAGATATCACCTCTTATCAGCGTTTGGTTGGTAAACTGATTTACCTTACCATCACCAGACCCGATATCTCTTTTCCTGTTAATCTCATCAGCCAGTTCATGCATTCCCCGACTTCTGAACATGTGACAATTATAACCAGAATTCTGCGCTACTTGAAAGGGACTGTTGGCCAAGGCATTGTTATGAAGAACAATGATCATTGTGACATTATGGGGTATACTGACGCTGACTGGGCTGGTAATGCCTTAGATAGGAAGTCCACAACTGGTTTTTGCACATTTGTAGGAGGCAATGCAGTTACCTGGAGAAGTAAGAAGCAGGCAGTGGTTGCAAGATCGAGTGCAGAAGCTGAATATAGAGCTATGGCATCTCTCTCTTGTGAACTGATTTGGCTGAAGGCTATTATGTCTGATCTTGGTTGCAAAATGTCCAAGCCAATGCTCATGTTTTGTGACAATCAATCTACTATGCACATTGCAAAGAATGCAGTGTTTCATGAAAGAACAAAACATATAGAGATTGATTGCCACTTTATTCGAGATCAAGTTCAAGCTCAGGTCATTCAAATTGTGTATACTTCTAGTGAAGACCAGACTGCAGACTTGTTCACCAAAGCTTTACCTTCAGCAAGATTTCAAAAACTCCTTTCCAAGCTTGGATCAGTCAATCTCCTCGATCCAACTTGAAGGGGGGTGTTGGAAAATGAGGTTCATGATGTGTGTCAGTGCATCCTTGTTTCCTGTGGTCTAAGGATGTACTCACATCAGTTTTCCTTAATTTCTTCTTTGCTTGATTTAGGGAGTTTTGTCACTGTTTTCTTTATCCCTAAATCAAGGGAAGTTGGTGTAGAGTTGTTGCTTGGGAAGTGTGTTCTCACCTTCTCTGTGCTGTGTAGTTGTTGATATATAGGTCCTCTCTCTCTTCTGTAAATCTACACAAGATATATAGAGTTATTTTTTCTCTAGCTCAGTTCTTGTTCTTGCCTATATCTTGTGCAAACTCCTTGTTTCATTTTTCTTTAATGAAGGAGCTAGAAAGGGATTAAGCATGCAGGTGGCTGATAGTGATAGTCACCCGACGACCTGCATTATATCCATGCATTATTCATCTTCCGCAGGCAAGCAGGCATCGACATCGTTTTCTGGTCTTGTACTGGTCTCGCTATGAACACACCAATAGAGTGCGGAACCATCTCTGTACGGGCTGTATGACACATAATCCTAATGAAATCATTCCGTAATTGCGTATTGTCAAACTGTTCGTAGATAATTGTTGTTGGACATTGGATCGGAGAAATATGACGATCTGTCTAAGAGTCAATAAGGATTTAGACATTTCCACCTATTGCTAGCAGAAATCTTCATCATGGTAGAGTGGATTACCCGATCGACTCGTGAAAACCAAACGGTCACAGTGTTCCTTGTCACCCAAGTTGCGAATGTATATATAATTATATATTGCATGAAACGATATATATGGATATGAAATTAAAATCTTTGTGAAAATGTGATAACAATTCTATCTTGAAATTAGATTGTGGTTTTGAAATTAATAAGAACACAATATAGATGCATTGCCCGCTGATTTCCCCTCTGTTTCCTTTCTTTCTTCCCAAAGATCGATCCATAATCTAGGTATCCTTGGTTTATTCAGATCACAGCCCCTTGTTTTATACTTTTATTGCATGAATTCACTAATATCAGTCATATATGATTGTGTCATGCATGATTCATATATAAACGACTAAAATGATGTGTTGATGGTAAAGTTGAGTTACTTCTAAAACTTTCGACTACGAGACCCACATGAACTGTATACGAGACGAGTTGCTAACTATTTTCATTAGACTTGATTGCTAATCACTAACAAGTTTAGGTCATATATAAACAACTAAAATGATGTGTTGATGGTAAAGTTGAGTTACTTCTAAAACTTTCGACTACGAGACCCACATGAACTGTATACGAGACTAGTTGCTAACTATTTTCATTAGACTTGATTGCTAATCACTAACAAGTTTAGGTCATAATATATATATATATATAATTTTTTTTGAGAATGAGTTTAGGTCATAGCTGTGTCCCATCATGTTGAAGAACATAATTAAGGTAAGGTGCACTACCAGAACAGGCAGTTTAGCCGACGAAAAATTTTCGTCGGCCTGTTAAAAAAATTCGTCGGTTACAACCTTAGCCGACGAAGGTTCGTCGGCTATAGTGTCGTCGGGAAAGGGTCGTCTGTAATGACTTTAGCCGACGAGACAAAAAATTTCGTCGGCTATAGTATGAATTATAGCCGACGAATAATGTCGTCGGTTATCTTCCAAACTTTAGCCGACGAATAGTTTAAATTATTCGTCGGCTAAAGTTTGTAATAAAAAAATATAAAACATCTATGGCCGACGAAATATTGTATTTTTCGTCGGCCTTATAGACATTTAGCCGACGAATTAAAGCTTATTTCGTCGGCTAAACTTTTTTTTTTTTTTTTAAAAAAACTTTAGCCGACGAATTATGGCTTTTTTCGTCGGCTATAAGTGCATTCCAGTAAAAAAAAAAAACCCCGAAATTTTTGAATTACCATTCCATGCAAGCTGCAAAAGACATATTTAACAATTTCATATAACCAACAACAAACACATAAAAGAATATATGAACTACATAAAAGTATCAATTTACATAAAAGTATATTATCAACTACGTAAAGTCTATATCGTCTAAATTGAAGTCATCTTCTGGGGGCTGCTGCGGAGGTTGCGGCGGCTGGGGTAGCGTCATGGGCGGAGGCATGGGCGGAGGCGGAAGTCCCCGACTCTGGGCAGCTGCAAAGTCCTGCATGTACTGCAACATCTGCTGCTGCTGGGCCTGCTGGATGGCATATAGCTCGGCAACATAGGCTGCCTGCGCGGTATTAAAGGCCGCCATCGAGGCAATATAGGCTTGCTGCGAGGCAGCATGCGAGGCAGCCTGAGCAGCTTGAGCAGCTTGCTGTTCTCGTAGTCTCTGAACTTCCGACTCTAGCTGAGTCGTCCTGTGCATCGTGGACGTGGTGCTGCCACTGGTCGAGGTTGCCTTTCGTTGAAATCCTGGAGTGTTCTTCAGGACCCCCTCGCCTCTCTTTCCTAGACCTCGGCAGTAGAAGTTGTTTCCTCTCGGTGGGAAGGCTGTGCCCATGATCCTCGCCCCAATCGTCGGATCCGAATTGTCGATCCGGGACATGGCTTCGGACATCTCGGAATCCTGCGTGTCCGGCCATCCCTCCCTCACTAAGGTACTCAGGACCTCGTCACTAGCCTCCCTCACCCTCGCCTATATGGATAGGAAAAAAATTATTAATTAAAATTTTTACATAAATTTAAAAATTTAAAAACGTAAAGAGACTTACAATATCCTCCTGGGAGTCAGGATATGCCTTCTCGTACGTATAGACGTAGGGGTTGACTTCTGGATGTTCCTTGGCCGCCTCGTCCATGAAGACACCGAACGGTCTAGAACCGGCATGATGGTTCCTTGTGTTGCGTTGCCGGTTCTGAGCGTTCACCCGGGAAACCGCCTTCAAAGAAAAAAGTAAACTATTAGTAGAATATTTTAAAACGCACGTACTTATTTTTAAATTAACTAACTAATTTATTTAAATACCTGTTTACGAGGGTTGTTGAATTCTGATGTCAGAAGCCAACGCCACTCGTACTCCCTGTACTGGAACTCAGTAGGGGTACCAGAACGTGCGTTCCCGTGCTTAGTCCAATGGGTCCGCAGCTCGTTCTTCCACTCCTTGTACCTACAGATACAACAAAAATATTAGAAATATTATTAATATCACATACAAAATTGTTTTTCATTAACTTCCCAACGTACCTTCCCCCATGCGTAACGTCGGCCCAGCTGTCCCTCAGGTGCTCGGGAACCTCAAACCACACCTGTATTTAACCGATTATTATAAGTTTAGCTTTTCGAGAAATCAACAATTTAATACATAATATGCTTCCATAAACTCACCGACATCGCGTTGTGGACCATGTCCTTAACCTCCTGCGGGACCTCGCCCCAGTCGGACCACAGCATAGGGACTCTATCCCTAATGAGAGCACCCACGCGGCCGGAGTACATCCTCGACTTCCCGCCCGATACTGCGTGGCCATCCCCGTCAGTATCGATGGGGATCCTCCCCATGGTACTCACCATCTTCTCGAGAGCTTTCCCTGTGACGGGGCCTCTCTTCTTCTTTGTGCCTATGACATGATTCGGCCAAATTGATTATTAAAATATATATATATGACCCTTTAAAAGTAATCAAGTTGCCTGACTGATTACCTGAGGAGCTCGCGACGGATTCCGGCTCTGTCGCCGATGATGATACCCTCGCAGAAATAAGAGGCGTATCAAAAGGCAGGAACCGGTACGCCGCTGATGGAGCCACTGGCGAGGGCAGTGGATAAATCGGCGTCCCTGAGTCATCGACTACAGGTATCGCCGGTATCATCCGCGGAAGGAACAGATGAGGCGGCGGCATCTGTACCCCAGATGACCCACTATCCGAAGAAGTAGGACCCGGAGTCGACGCCCGGTGTATCTCGGGCATACGAGGTGCAGACACCTCCGTGAAGGGCCTCGGGGAACGAGGGACGGCCGCCTGCCTCGATGAAACGGGCACCTCCGGCGCTGTCTCCAGAAGGCTCGCACGTCTGGCTGTCATGTGGCCCTGAAACGTCGTTTGAGGGTTGGTAGAGGTTCCCTCAGACGATTCGGACCTTTGGCCCTTCGAACTCTTCTTCGATCGAAAAAAGCCGCTCATCCTATTTATAATATTAATTAAAGGCTTTAGATTATTTTGTCTTTGTTTTATAAAAAATTATACATTTTTAAAATTATACTTATTCAATAAAAATTTACACGCACATACCAATATATATATAGATATATATATATATATATATTTTACTTACATAACAATATTATATATTAACTAACATATCGTAAAACTAAATTCGAAATCAAAAATAAATTAACACATATATTCAAAAATAAATTATAAACTAACATAATTAAATTAACATAAATTAAATTAACACAAATTAAATTAACACAAATTTAATTAACACAAATTAAATTAATAAAAATTAAATTACAAGTTTTATTCCTTTCTTCAACTTCGCGTTTTCATCCCGATTCTCTAGTTAATCTAGTGTTAAATTATTAATAAATTTAATAATTTATTAATAATGTTCTTTTATTAATGTTCTTTTATTAATAATTTACGTATTTTATTAATAATTTATTAATAATGTTCTTTTATTAATGTTCTTTTATTAATAACAAAATTAACCCAGAAATCTAAGTTATATATTTCCATTCAAAACTGCAGAAATTAACAAGTTTTTTCGGTACCTATAATTTTAAGAAATATGTATATATGAATAAAATTAGATTACTGAATTGCCTTGCATATGTTAGCCTTATATTTTTTTTTTAGTAGGGAAGTGGAGTCAACTCAAGCTCCATTCAATATATCGATCAACGATACAAATCGACGACCACATCAAGTCTGCACAAAAAAGAGGTGCCTAAACACAAGAATCTAAGTACATTACAAAGTGCTCTAAGCAACCAATGGCCAACAAAATTAAAGCCTAAAATGAACTGCAGAAAAAGTAAATTAAGAAAAACATCCCAAACCCTACCTTGCACATAAATGGAGTCACTGTTTTAATCATCTAGACGGCTACGACCTCAACACTAGAATATCGGCTTGAAATAGTTGAATTTTCAATCCAATTTCTCATTTGCTCATAAAACTAATCAACAGGATGAGTATTAATACATACCTTGCAGGGAGGAGGGAGGAGCCGGCGACGGGAGAGGGAGGGAGGAGGGAGGAGACCGGGAGGGAGGAGCTAGGGTTGAAAAACTGCAGAAATGAGGGAGGAGGCTAGGGTTCGCAATTAAAACCCGAGGACTTTAGCCGACGAAATAATTTGTTCGTCGGCTAAAGATTAAAATTTCGTCGGCTATACATATATTCGTCGGCTAAACCTTTGAAATTCGTCGGCTAAACCTTTGAAATTCGTCGGCTAAACCTTTGAAATTCGTCGGCTAAAACTTTGAAATTCGTCGGCTAAACCTTTGAAATTCGTCGGCTAAACCTTTGAAATTCGTCGGCTAAACCTTTGAAATTCGTCGGCTAAACCTTTGAAATTCGTCGGCTAAACATTTGCAATTCGTCGGCTAAACCTTTATACATTTGGCATGTTGTTCTGGTGATGACCAAACTTGAGAAACACAAATCCAGCCGTCAGATATGACCATCATGATAAAATACATGTATGGGAAAAAATTCAACTTGATCCGAAAAGAATAAGGGCTCGATCCGGACGGTCAATCTCGTAAGTCAAACCCCTAAACGCACGGAAAAGGTCGTTCGACCGTCTAAATTACGTATTTTGGCCGGACCTCCAACTGAAAATAGTTTCAAACCGATGACACGCAACAAGTCGTATAAAAATTTTACGCAAAATAACCACCGAAACCGGGGCTACCCATAGGGAGAAAGAATGGAAAATTGAATTAACCGCAACTATCGGCACTGAGACATGACCGGAATACCGTGATTTTTCAACCGTAGACTTATTTCACCATTCTAGTCATGTCTTATTTCACGACTTTTTTACGTTTGAAGGATCTACGTATAGTTTGTTTTTGAAACGGAACATTTACATAACACTTGGTAAACAAGTTATACAACATTAGTACACATGTTGTGATCGTGATGATCAAACTTGAGAAACACAAATCCAGCCGTCAGATCTGACCACCATCATAAAATACATGTATGGGAAAAAATTCAACTTGATCCGAAAAGAATAAGGGCTCGATCCGGACGGTCAATCTCGTAAGTCAAACCCCTAAACGCACGGAAAAGGTCGTTCGACCGTCTAAATTACGTAATTTGGCCGGACCTCCAACTGAAAATAGTTTCAAACCGATGACACGCAACAAGTCGTATAAAAATTTTACGCAAAATAACCACCGAACATAGGGCTATAGTAGGTAATAGAAATATTTTAGGGTTTAGCCGACGAATACCCTAACATATTCGTCGGCTATAGTATGTAATTAAAAAATAAAAAAAATAACTATAGCCGACGAATTATTAGGTTATTCGTCGGCTAAAACCATATTAGCCGACGAATTACATTGTATTTCGTCGGCTAAAGTGAGTAATTAAAAAAAATAAAAAAACAAGTTTAGCCGACGAAATTAAGTCTTTTTTCGTCGGCTAAGGTAGTTTAGCCGACGAATCACAGTTTATTTCGTCGGCTAAAGCGTGTAATAAAAATAAATATTACACACCTATGGCCGACGAAATAAGGCTTTTTTCGTCGGCAAAAAACATCTTAGCCGACGAATTATAGTATATTTCGTCGGCTAAAGTAATTGTATTCCCGTTAGCATTATACATCGCATATTCTAGAAAACTCATAACTCCTGCACCGTATCTTTTGTCCCATTTTGGAAGCGAAATCCAACTCTTATCCATATCCTGAAAATATAACAAAATATATATATTTATAACGATGCTAGCTAATTATTAATAAAATTTCATGCCATATATAAAATCTCAATTCATTTAGTATATATATATTCTACGTACGTACGTACTACAACTAATTAATTACAAAATTATCATTATGAACTCATATATATCATCAACAACTTCATACCATATCAACACAATAATATTATAAATTAATATTAACATATATATATATATTTACTATTTATTAACAACAAATTAATTCATATATATTATCAATTCAAATCATCAACCAAATCGATCAACACATATATATATACATCCAACGTACTCAAAATTAATCAACTCAATCACAATCAAAATCAATAAACTCAATTAATCACACTAATTAAAATCGATCAACTCAAATAAAACTCAATTAATCAACATATATATACATATACGTACCTATATATGGCTCCACAAACTGATTATGGACAGATTTCGACAACACCCAAACTTTTTCTCCCCTTTTTTCTTCTCCCGTTTTTTTTTTCCGTTTTTTTCGAAATGAGCTGCTGCTGCCCAGATCTGCAAATATAAAGCACTTTAGCCGACGACTATGAATTTCGTCGGCTAAACCTTTAAATATTTCGTCGGCCATGGTTTGTGCACTTTAGCCGACGACATAAATTCTTTAGCCGACGAAATTTTTTTTCGTCGGCTAAAGTTTGTCATAGCCGACGAAAATTTAAAATAGCCGGCGAAATAAAATTTCGTCGGCTAAAGTGGACATCATAGCCGACGAAAATTTACCTTAGCCGACGAAGGAAATTTTCGTCGGCTAAAGCCCACTATAGCCGACGAAAAAATGCTTCGTCGGCCTGGTTTTTTTTTTTTCGTCGGCTATAACCTTTCTTCTGGTAGTGGTGGTTTCACATGTTTGCAAATAAATAAGCATTACAATGTCTGCATCGCCCAAGCCCCAAGGGTTTCGAAAATTAATCCAGCTCCAGGCTTGCCGACAGGTGTCATTTTTTCTATTTGAATTGCTTTAATTGAGGGGTTTTTTTTTTGTGTGTGGGAAGTTTCAGGTTGAGTTTGATCGGTATTTGCATGAAAATTTTTCTATGCATAAGGTATAAGTGAATTGAGCAACTAATATGTAGTATTTTGATCCGGTCATCTACGTCGTACTACATGCATATATACTAATACCGTTAACAAAATTGAAACCTAAAAAAAATAGTCCGAAGTGTTTCCAACTAAGGAGGTAAAAACACTAGAACGAAGAAGATATACTTTTATTATTAGCGTTTAATTTTATCGGATTAAAAATGAAATTGAAAGGAATAAATTTAGAGTTTATAGTCTTTATTCAATTTTTTCATACAACGATTTGAACACTTACACATTAATAGTACAAACGCATATTAGTGCGTAAAATCCGCTCCTATTTGGAGTTCCAAATTTCATAGTAACTTTGTAATATCACAGAGTCTTGATGAATCATTTACCAACGTAGAACTCTACGTCACAGATAACAGAGCAATAACTCGTTAAGAAAACGTAAGGTTATATAATTAGGGTTCTCCATATCTTTGATTAGGGTTTTACTGTATCACCTCTACGTACGTGGGTGAAGAAAATTAGAAAAAGAAATAGGATTACAGCCAGAGATTGAGACCTGGAAGTCAAAGCCACGCCCGGGTTTACTATTGTCCCTTTGACTACATATACATATTTAGGGATTGAAATGAAATACCTAAAACCTGTCCCCCAAGTAAAACTAGAAAAGCAAGAAAATGGAGCTTCACGCCTCCTTTGAGCTAGCTAACTTTACCTAGTTTATGTAGGAACGCACGACTTGCATGCCTATCTTAGAACAGAAGTCTGATTTGAGAAGAAAATCTGGGAGAATTATGATCGATGACGATGATGGACTTCTCCGATCCTTAATAAATAATAACCAAATCAAGCTTGATCTACACGTATGTATTTGAAACCAATTCTAGGTATTAGGTTGATCCCAAATTATAAGTTTCCTCACTCACACTCATATGGGTTCACACCACACTATGGTCCTTAATTATCTGATGAGAGCACATCGGCAAATTAAACAGGTAAGTTGGTGTCTGCATGTGTGATCGCCAAACCATGGAATGAGAACACTTAAATCTGTGTTCAAGCTCAAGCCCACGGTAATAACATGGAGTTGTTTCTCAATTCTAACAGTAATTTTGATTCGAAATATCATGTCTGCTATACCATTTTCTGGAACGGCCGTGCTGTGATCTTAGTTAAAAATCAAATCTAGTCAAATGTAGCAGTATGTATCCATGAAAATATGAACAGAACTTGCAGAGATGAACGAACACAAAAGTACTAGTATCGTATAAAAGCTTCTCACCAACACATCAAATTAATCATAAAGCTTGATCGAGCTGCAAAGAAGATCAACTGAGATCTTTGTGTTTCTCTTCCTAATCTTTTAGATTTTCATGTTCAACCCTTTAACATGCAGCGTAAGCCACATAAACCTCGTTTGCTTGACACTCCATTACTAATCATGATTATATTATATATTAATATATACTACCCACCCATGTATACAGCTAAGAAAACAGAATAACTCAATAATCATGCCAAAATTAATTTTACAAGTTAATTACCATGAGTTTTGCTTTTGCTGAAGGAAAAACTTCGTCAGTTTCTTTTTTGACTAACTGACGAGAGTGAATTGTGCAATTAGTGATAAACGGATGTAATTACTTAATAAGTTATTATTATCATTATCTACATTATAGTTACCTTTGTAATCTCACCTCTATATAAAGAAGAGTTTCAATGAAATGAGTAGACCAATTCATTTTTCCCAACAACAGCTTTGACTTAATTGTATAAATTATGTGGTATGAGTTACAGTTTTGGCTTTAGCAAAGGTTTATAATCTCGGCCATGTAGGCATGTAGCATTATATGCACTAGTAGGATGACAGACTTAAGAGACGAAACTATTTCGTGGCATAAGAGCCTTTATTCGTCGCATAAAATCTTATGAGATGAAAACTTGGTCGCATAAGTAGTGTCGCATAAGAACCTGTGCGACGAAAAAAATTTATTCGTCGCTAAATATTCAACTATGCGACAAATAAATTTTTGTCGCACCAACCATTAGCGACGAGTTTTGTGTCCACTTATACGACGAATATCGTCGCATCTCTGTTCTGACGAATATTTGTTCGTCGTTAGTAATTCTATAACGACAAATTATTGGTGGAATTGCCGACGAAATGTTGATTCTCTTATGCGACGGATAGTCCATATTGTCGCAATCCATTTCCGACGAAAAATATTTCATCATCAGTAGTTCTGTAACGACGAAACAGGGATGAGTTACCGACGAAAACTTGATGCAGTGATGCGACGAAATGACCGTTTTCATCGCATAAAGTTTTTCACTGAGGCTAGTTTTATTTGCTATTTCCTTGTCCTCCCTGTTTCACTGTCATCAATTCATCATCATCATCATCATCTATAGAAACAAAAACTGTAAAACTCCAAATTTAGCAAACAATAAATCTTCATATATGCATAATTTGTTCATACAAAGTCTTACTATTTAGTAACACCTTGAATTGCAACTAAACAAAACCATTCATCCTAGCTTAGCTAGTCTATCCTACTCCAACTGCACAAACCTTAATTAAAGCTTCTCCATCTAGCTAGCCTACCCTTCTCTATCTAAAGAAAACCAACTACACAACAACCTAACCAAAAGCTTCTCCATCTAAACAAAACCAAAATAGTGAAGCATGCAGTGATGTACCTCGCTAGTTCCTCTCAGCTTCCATGTTGTTCCATGCATCAACATTTTCATCTTGAGGTTGTTGGGAATATACTTGTGGAGGACACCCTGTCTGCTGGGCCATGAAAGACATCATGGCTGCTAGTTGCTGCTTCACCAATGTCATCACTTCACTAAGTTTTTGTGAAACCGCCTCAGCTTTTTCGGCCCTCTCCTGAGCAATATGTAATCTCTCTTCCACCTCATGAACTCGAGAACGTGGAGTGGAAGATGATGGCTGTCGGACACCTGCTCTTCCAAGACCACGGATCTCTTTCCCGGCTCTTCTGCCGACTCCTGCTTCAAGCACCTTAATATTCGACTCCCACTCCAAAGGTGGGAGTTCAGCCTCCGGAATGTCAGGGTTTGCATTCTTTTGTGCATTTTTCAATTCAATGGCCTCTTTCTGCATTTCCTCCTGCATATAAGAGGTAAGAGATACGCTTGTAATTAGATTTGGAATTTAAATTCATATTGCAGTTAAAAAGCAATTAAGGGTTTAATTGCACAAACTAAAAACTATCCAAAGAATATATGTAAGCTATTTGCACCAGATTTAATTAACTTATAAGATTCTTGGCAGCTTTAGGATCGTTGACTGTGTCATACGTCTCCATGTAAGCTGGGATAACAGGAAATTCCTCATCCTTCTCTTTGTGGTGGACCACCCTGTAGATGATAGGTAGCCGCCCCGTGTGGTGCTCCAACTCCTTCTTACCACGGTTGGTCGTGTTAGCCGCCGATCGTGTCTGCCAATCACATAGTACGTAGATCACATTCATATTCATAATGTCAGGGAAAGAAAAACAAAGTTCTGGGCATTCACATTCGTATATTTTTTAGTGGGTAGTTAAGTTCTGGGCATCTTAATGGGCTTCTACTTCTAAGGTTTTCAGACTCTTTCTACCATTATTCATAATTCTATGAATGAGTTCCTTGAAAAAGAACCATTGATGTAAAAAGATATATCTATGTAAGAACCATTGATAAAAGTATATTCTATGAATAATACCTTGAAATCAGGCGACTCAAAGTGCCAGCAAAGCTAGTCCCACTCATTTTGCTTGTGTATCAAATCAGCCAGAAATGTTTCTCTCCCATACTCCTTATAATGCCTTGAAAAGTCCCCCTTCCAATCTCAATATATGGTACTTGCTTTATCTTCAAGCCACGCCCACATCCGTTTATCCCCAAAATCAATTTTAAAATACGGCTACAACACAAACATTATGCAGTGGTAAATATTTATATCATGCATATATATATTATCTACTTGTCTAGCCAAGAGCTGCATGCATATATATACTATATATATATATGCATATATATATATATGCTATCTACTTGTCAAAACAGTAGAATAAATAATATTTGAAATCAATAACCTATGATAAGAAAGTCATTATTGATCTACTTCCTCCATTTTGATTTGTAGTTTTGTACTAGTCTCTTGTAAGGCTGATTCCAATTTCAAATTTTCAAGGACTTGTGGGTAAGTTCATTCTCTTGTAAATTGTCCTAACATCACCTACAACTCATTCATCTATAACAGGACATCAACACTTGTTCACCTATAACACATCATCATCATTACTAAACTATAAACTGGAATAATGAACAATAAAAACAACTCAGGAACCAAAAGTGTATAGCATTGGTTGCATAATTCTGTATCAGGGTTGAATATATATCTGTATCATAATTTAGTTAATGTTAATTTTTCAAGAGCCATCGACATCGAAGTATCATGCAATGATCGATGAGCTACTAAGTTAGATTACTCTAGCTATATATATATATTCATTTGGTTATATCATTATACATCATTTTAGTTTAATGTGCACAGTACCATTCTCAAATAATTTGCAGTGCTCCTCTCGAACTTTTAGTCTACCTTTTAAACCACTCCAAATCTACATAAACTCGATCTCTCTACTAAACAGGGATCCAAATTAGTCTAAATTTAGTAGCTAGGTCTTCATAGAAACATAATCCAACTAATTACAGAGTTTTCTACAACCAATATGGATACAAATGGAAGCATGAATGAAGTAAATTTGATCAGGTGGTCACCACCCCCACCATCATCATTACTAAACTGTAAACAAGAATAATGAACAATAAAAACAACTTAGGAACCAAAAGTGTACTGGATTCTTACCGTAAGCCCGTCTATCAACTTCTTCTTCTCAGAGTCACCGAGGCATTCCCAGTTTCTGGCCGACAATTTCACTTTCGATCGAATTATGCAACCAATGCTATTGACCAGGAGGCTATTCACTGATGATGAAGACTGTCCTCTGATGAAGTCGTCATACACAACTTCGATCAAGCCGGTGCATTTCACAATTCTTTTGACTTTGTCAAGGTTGCCGAACCCTCGTCGGCATTTTGGGGGAGGTCCGGTGGACTTCTTAGTACCACATTGAACACTAACAGCATCAGACACTGTCGCCTGAGCTTCTTCTGGGGCGGCGACATCGTCGACCTCGTCCTCATCTAGTGGGGGCGCTATAGAGGCAATCAACGCTAAAAATTTCTGAATATGCTCTTGAGATGCTAGGCTTGTCCAGTGTTTCGATGTGCACATCAGGTGGCGTGGACTTGGGAGGAGCCGTGGCGAGTCTCGCAAGGGCGTCAGCCTTGGAGTTTTTGGCTCGCGGGATTTGGGTGAGTTTGTATGAGCTGAAGTGTTGCAGAAGAGCACCCGCGAGAATTTTATAGGATCCCAAGTTGTGCTGGTTGGCCTTGAAGTCCCCTGCCACCTGACTGACTACGAGCTGAGAATCACTGAAGATGTGAAGGTGTCGGGCTCCGAGCTCTCGACAAAATTGAATGCCTGCGATAAGGGCTTCGTATTCAGCGATGTTGTTGGAGGCTTTGAATTCAAACCGGAAGGCATACTCATACGAGTGACCCTCTGGGTCTGTGATTATGATTCCCGCTCCGCTAAGTCTGTTGTTAGAGGATCCATCAACCTGGAGTTCCTAGATGGCGTCCCCAGTGGGGGCGTCTGGGTGGGGACCGCTATCGGCCAAGGGGATAAATTCAACAATAAAGTCTGCAGCTGCCCGCCCTTTCATGGCCACTCGCGGCTTGTAGTGCAAGTCAAATTCTCCCAGCTCAACCGCCCATTTTACCATGCGGCCTGAGGTTTCAGGTTTCTGCAATATTTGCCGTAAAGGTTGGTTGGTGAGTACATGGATTGTGTGGGCTTGGAAATATGGCCTGAGTTTCCTGGTGGCAGTGATGAGGGCGAGAGCAAGTTTCTCTATGCCTGGATAGCGAGTCTCTGGATCCGCGAGTCCCCTGCCACAATAGTAAACTGGGAGTTCGTTATCATGAGTATGACGTGTGAGTGCCGCACTGACGGCAGTGGAGGAAACAACCAAATACATGTAAAGCACCTCGCCGGGGATTGGCTTGGATATGAGAGGGACAGTGGCAAGGTACGCCCTTATGTTGTTGAAGGCGTCGTCATGCTCCGGGCCCCAAGTGACATCTTTTTTATGTTGTGCCTTGAGCAGCTGGAAGAAGGGATTGCACCTGTCTGTGAGGCGGGAAATGAAACGTGCCAGGGCTACCAAGCGTCCTATAAGGCACTGGACCTCGCTCCGGGAGGTCGGGGTAGTCATGTCCAGTATGGCTTAGACTTTTTCTGGGTTGGCCTCAATGCCTCTTTCACTGACCATGAAGCCAAGGAATTTTCCGCCTCCCACGGCAAGGATGCACTTCTGAGGGTTGAGGTGCATCCCGTGTTCTAGGAGCTTAGTGAATACTCTGTTGAGGCTGATAATGTGGTCGTCCTCTGTCTTGCTTTTGACCAACATGTCGTCGACATATACTTCCATGGCCTCTCCGATTTCGTCCTCGAACAGGGCGTTGACCAGCCGTTGATAAGTTGCCCCCGCGTTCTTGAGGCTAAAGGGCATGACCTCGTAACAATACAGTCTCTTGTCGGTGACAAAGGTTGTGTGAGCCTGGTCGGCAGGGTGCATTTTGATCTGGTTGTAGCCCGAGTAAGCATCGAGGAAGCTGAGCGTCTTGAAGCCAGCTGTGGAATCGACCAATTGGTCGATTCGTGGCAAAGGAAAGCTGTCCATGGGGCACGCCTTGTTAAGGTTCGTGTAGTCAACACACATGCACCACTTGTCGTTAGGCTTGGGGACCATGACGACGTTGGAGACCCATGTCGGGTAAGAAACCTCACGGATGAACTTGATTACCTTGAGTCGTTGGACCTCGGCTTGGATAGCTCGATACTTGTCTAGGTGGAAGGCACGTCTCTTTTTCCTGACAGGGGAGTGGTCTTGGAGGATGTTGAGTTTGTGAGTGATGATATCAGGGGAGATTCCTGGCATGTCGGCATAGGACCAAGCGAAAACTGCTTGTTTTTCTTAAAGGAAGGTGATGAGTTTGTGGCGGAGTTCTGGGCCTAGACTTGAGCCAATGCGGACTTTTCTTTCCCGGGCGGTGGGTGACAGGGACACCCATTCCGTGTCTTCCGTTGGATTAGGTCGCGGGGCTCTCTTTTTCCCGCTCCCCTCTGGGTGGTCCCGCTGGTCATCGATGGGCTCCGAGGGGCTGAGAGGCAACATCTCATAGGCTCCGCGCCCCTGCTGGATGGCGTTAAGATGGCAATGCTCAATGGCTGCCCGATCCCCTTGAATTGTCAGGATGCCACCTGGGGTAGGAACTTTCATGAGAAGCATGTGACCGGCGATGAAGCACTGCAGCCCCCAAAGGATGTCCCGGCCTAAGATGAAGTTGTAGGACGAGGGACAATCGACTATGAGGAAGCAGGCTGTAATGGAAGAGCGGCAAGGAGCAGTTCCCACCGACACGATTAGGCGGTCTGAGCCTAACGGTTGTACTATCTCGCCAGAGAAGCTGACAAGGGGGTCGTGGTTATTGTACAGTTTAGTTCGGTCTCGCCGGAGTCCTTTGTAACAATCGGAAAACATAACACTTACGGCGACCCCTGTGTCCACTAAGGCTATGTGGCACCTGTAATGATCTACCTACACATTGATTATGAATGGCTCATAGTGGTGGCAATTTATGGTATCCTCACCTCTGCGAAATGTCACTTGATCCCACGCTGATGGGGTGATCGTGACACCGCGTTGGATGTCTAGGATTTCCGAGGGTGTCGTGCATTGTCGTTTTACAGAAGGCTGGCGTGGGGGGAATCGTGGGGCTCCACCATGCAAGGTTAGAATCTGGCCATGTATTTCAATGGCGTTAGCGCCTGCGGCGGGAGCACAATATTGGTGGAGTTGTCTATTCTGGACCAGATGTTCGATTGCATTGCGAAGGCCATGGCACTGTTTTGTTGTATGGCCATTATCATCATGATAAGCACAGTACTTGTTGCCGGTGGCTCGCCGGGGCTTTTTTGGATATCTGCTCTTGGGGGGTGGGGGAATGAGATCTTTGTGCCTGGCCCATATGTCCTCATATGTGGTGGTCAGAGTAGTGTGGACCTCGTAACAAGGCGGGGGGGGGGGGGGGAACGGCGCTGTTGCTGTGGAGGGCTCTGGTCCCTTGACTTATAAGGGTGGTCGCGGTTTCTCTGCCCCCCATGGCGACGGTCGGAGCCGCGCCCCTGGTCTCGGGAGGGGCCACGTGGCTTCCCTTTATCTTGCCCGCGGTCGAAGTGCTCATACTTTGGCGGAGATTGCTGCTTTGGTGACGGAGCGAGAAGTGCTAACGTGGCGGGGGCAGAACGTCCGAAAGTGGCAAATTCAGCGCGGGCCCATCGTACAGCCAGGTCCATCAAGGCATCGTAGGATCCTGGAGGGTTCCTATTGATCCCGAAGGTTCGAACCCTCCTTCTAGCGCCAATTGTTTCTACCTGTCCCATCCCGATACCACGAGCCTGGAAAGGGTTGCGAGTCGGGATGATACCGCGGGTCGGGATGATACCGCGGGTCGGGATGAGGTAGAATCCTTGGTTCTGCACTCGGTACCTACACAAGTAACGGGGCGTCAGGAAGTCGGGACTGGGGTGACCCGGTCTTGGACTCTCCGATGCTTAAGTTAGTTTTAGGTCGCTACTTGCGGTGTACGGGAGTATGAGAAGAGAATTGTGTGTACCTTTTTAGGAGTTTGTGCCTGTTTTATAGGCAAAGGTTAGGCACTGTGGCCTCAGTCTCTGATGTGGGACTATTTGTTAACCTTTGCAGTGTCTTCCCTTTTGGGGGTGTTTTACTGCTAGAGTGGGTTTGGCAAGAGGGTTGTTACCGGCCCTTCACTCTTTGGATATCTGTGAAGGGCTCGTCAGAGCTATTTCGCCTGGAATGATCTTCGGTGACCGGGTAATTGCGCCTTATTCTCGGATCAGCCAAGTATTTTGGCTATGTACTCACAATTTGAAATTATGGAGACCTGTATTCTGTTTCCTTGGGTTGAAGCCTTCAGCTTCTGAAAATATTCATAGAAAATGGCTGACAGAAGACTACTGAGACCAGATCCATATCAACCAATACTTTTGCCTTTGAATGGTCTTGGATCTTGATCATTGCTTTCAAAACACAGTAGAGAATGTTCAGAATTGCATCAAGTATTTTCTTATATTTTATTTTCTGTAAGCTTTATAATATGTTAGAAGAATATTTGCACTGCTATGCACTGTGCATGTGTTGAAGGTACAAACAACAAAATTATACTTAATCACATGATTACTATGTATAATCTTAGTTTATGTATCACATACTAGAGTCCTCATGTGCATTACAGAAGCAGTATGATTAAACAAATCAAAGCTAGGTTGATTAATCACCCTTCATTGGAAGCTAGCTTTTGAAATAACTTGCATAAAAGGAAAGCAATAGCTCATTAATCTGCCATCATCCCATCACAGAAGCCAGAATGAGACTTGAGGAGCTTAATATTACCTCAGATTATTAAAAAATGAAAAGAAAAAAAATGGAAATTCTGAAATGAGTAAGCTAGAACCTAAACAAGTGGCTGGTAAAGCGTGAAAAAAATCTGTAAGCAATCAAACAAACCATGATTATTCAAACAGAAAGTTCCATCAGCTAACTTATACCTTCCAATTGAAGCAGTGCTACCCTCTCTTACATCAAACAATAAAAACAGGGAGGAAAAGGAAGAAGAGTGATGATTACTAAAATGACCAGTTAAATTATCCAAATGGGACAACTCAATGACAGCCACAAAGCCACATGAGGACCATGAGCCCTAATTCACTTCATTCAAAGCACAAGTCCCAGAGAAAGACAAAGAAGCACCTGAAATAAGAGAAACTCACATGACCCACACCCACTGTTGAACCCAGAATCAGGGTGACTTCCTCTTGCTTAATTGCTAGAGCGAAATATATCTTCCTTAATTACCACAGTAAAAAAAACATTTTACCAATAGCTCAGTTGAAAAGAAGAAAAACAATTTACCAATTGTAGCACGATATACACAGATACAAAGTAGTAGATCCAAACAAATTTCTTTCTGGTTAGAAGGTATAAGAGGTCTGCAGATTAGTAATCAAACACCTTGTCTTCCTCACTCTTAACCTCTTCTCATTTCAGTAATGACATTTCTCCCGTAGGAGTTAGGACAATATATTTTTAGATTTCAAGTAATCTAACAAATAACTTGAAAAGCGCTTAAGAGGTACACAAAATTTTGATAATACTATATATAGATAGTCGAGTGGGGTGGTTGCTTACACTACCAACCTTTTGGATCTGCTCCTCATTACACACTAAACAGACTATGAAGTACACTCACGATGGAGATCAAAACAAAATTTAGAATTCATGTTTATTTTCTCTACACACATCACTAATGTTTGATTCAACATTTTAATGAGGCATTACCATTCTATATACACAGTAGGAACAGCTCCTACTTTCTGGGGTTCTGGCCTCCTATTGGCACTGGGAAGATGATTTGAGTCCCTCATTGTGAGGAACATATTGAGCTTTTGCTTGCTAGCAAATAACACAAGCATTTGGATTCTCTTCCATGCTTTGCACATAGTAATAAGTTGTCATCTGAGGGTTGTATGCTCTGTAAGCCTTGACAAGCTCTAACACATGGTCTGGAGGAGGAGCCTCTTTCTTCTTCTCTTCATCCTTCTTCTCCCCTTCCTCTTTTTTCGGCTCTTCTTTCTTCGCTTCCTCTCCTTCTTCTTTCTTCTCCTCTTTCTTGGGTTCTTCCTTCTTCGCCTCTTCCCCTTCTTTCTTCGCTTCCTCTCCTTCTTTCTTTGCTTCTTCCTTCTTTGGCTCCTCTTTCTTAGGCTCAACTGCTGGCCCTACTGAGATTATATCTGTTGGCCAATACTTGCGCAATTTGCTCACCACATTCACCGGATCCACCGAACCAATCACTGTTAGTTTCTTCTCCTTCATGTCCATGGCGATGGAATCAATGCCTGCAAATTGTATGATCAAAACAATCAACTGAGAATTCTTGCTCCATACCAAACTGCACTAAAGTTCTGAAACTTGCACAGAACAGACCACATACTGATTCAAAAGTGACATCATTGTATTAACTGTATACTTGCAACACACATTGCTCTACTCATATTCATTTATGAGAGCTCATATATCCACAGATTTCAAATGTACATCTTTCCAAAAAAATATTACCTGGCTCTCATCTTCACCTGAACTCATGCATACACAGAAAGAGCCTGGTAGAGAAATCTCTCACTCACTCTATGTTTCCTCATCTATTTTAACCAATTTGCCATAGATGAATAAGAACAAAAAGATGACATCTTTGTTTAACATTTCCCCATCTACATCTCTTGTTTCTTTAGGAAATTAAATTAAAAGCAGTGAAATCTTCCAACCACTACTTTCCATCCAATTTATTTTAGGTAAAATATTTCTTTTTCTATGTTCATCAACAAAAAATTAATGAATCTCAGATTTTGTACCTGAAAGAGTAGAAACAGTCTTCAATGCCTTCTGCTTGGCTTTGTCATCATGCAAATCCAACCTCAGAATAAACTTCTGCAAGAACAGATCAACAAACACAGAGATCTGATTCAGAATCCAAGCAACTAAGCCATCACTGAAGGAACAAGAACAATTCTGAACACTAGTAGTCTGAATCTGAACAAATTCTTTTATAAAGACACCAAAACTATTATAAGCAAAAGCAGAATTTGCCAATTTGACTCTTCCCCGAAAGAGACCCATGATTAAATATTCCTAGAGACTAATTAAACTAAGATTCTGAGCAAAACCCATCAACAAACACGCCTTAAGCTCCTTAAAAACAAAACCAGTCAATCAAACAAACACAAAAGGGAAGACGACCCAAAAAGACTCTTGAAGAATCAGAACCCGAAAAGAGCAAAACTTGACTGAAAAAAGTGGGAATTCAGATTCCAACCTTCATTTGCAATCCTTCTCTCAGAGAAGTGCAGAGCAAAACCAGAAACGAGAGAGGTGGAGTTGAGAGAATTGGGAAAACAGGGGATAATAGCAACTTGGGTTGAAGAGATAAAAAAAGATAGAGAGAGAGAGAGGGAAAGACGAAATCGAATAATGCTTTGGTGAAAAGGATGTGGGATTAGAGAGAAAGGAGGGTGGGGGAATTGGACACACTATGTACCAGAAAAATCCGAATCAAAACAACCAATGCAGAATAGGAAAGAGAAAAAAGAGAGAAAATTGATGGAGGAAATAAGAAAAATTAATGGAAAGCTAGAGAGAGAGAGAGAGAGAGAGAGAAGGAAGGAGAAGTAGAAAGAGAGAAAGCTTTTATGGGTAGAACAGGAACGTGTTGGAAGAATTGAGTAAGCAGTGGAGCTCAGTTCCTGGCCCTTTTACGAGCATGAAGCAGCTAGCTGTATAAACTAAACCATCTAAGCTTGCGTGTCACGCGAAGCTCTGGCGCGTCCAGCTCACTCTTTTGCAAGTAAAAGACACAATCTTTGAATGACTTGTCTGAAATTCAAAAGTCTTTAGTAAGTAAATCTTAAAAGAGAGGGAAGAAACCATATTTTTACTTTTCTGGAAGTGTTCATTATTCAATGTGTGATTTGGAGTTGGGGTTGAAAAATCGAAGGTAATTATATCTTTGGTGAGCTTTGGATTTTCCAGCCCCACCGAATCCCTCTGTTGAATGGCATTTTAGCCTCTTATGGTAGGTAACAAAGTTTTAAATTTTCTAGAGTATTCTCTATGATTCGTAGCTATAATTCAAATGTATGCATTTTAATGTAATTCGAGCTAAATTTAGATGTTAAAGAGGGAAAAGGTGGGGGTTCTAGGGTTTTTTTTTTCTGGGTTGGCTTATCAAACTCAGGGTTAAAACAAAGTGTTTGATAACGTGTTACGAGAGAAAAAAACTGAGAGAGAGAGAGAGAGAAAAATTAAGGAGAATATCGTTTTATTTCATTCATAGAGTAAACCTATATATATAAAGGATACAATACATAAGGAAAATACATATATTCCTATTACAACATTGATATCGAATCATATTCTGATTTTACTTTGACTAACGCACACACAATAAATCATATTTCCTTAAACAAATGTATGCGTTTTAATGTAATTCGAGCTAAATTTAGATGTCATATACGGTGTCCCTAGCTATCTTATTAGATTGGATCTGTCATTTAACATACGGTGTTGATGAAGTAAATTGACTTGTATTTGTATTCGATTCATGAAGTATTTAATGTAATTCGAGCTAAATTTAGATGTCATATACGGTGTCCCTAGTTATCTTATTAGATTGGATCTGTCATTTAACATACGGTGTTGATGAAGTAAATTGACTAATATTTGTATTCGATTCATGTTCACTAATTTATATGTATATTTTATCTTAAAATGAAACAGCTACATGTTCGAGGAAATATTTTGAATAAAGTAAAAGAGTAACACTTGGTAAAACAAACAAAGCTAATATGTGGCTTCTACCTCTCAATTCTTAGAGGAAGAAAGAAATTAAACATGGATTTCTTGTATTAAGAACATGCAAATTGCTTTGTAAATTAGGCTAGGTCTTCCATCATGCGTTTTAGCCCTCCAAACGGAGAGCTAAAACACGCAAGCTAGTGTCTGGACTTCTACATCTTAGAAAGAAAATGGATACAATGTATGCATATGTCCTAAATCAATCATTATTCTATTCACGTTAAATAAACACACAAACTTTACATTTCTAAATCTCGCTTCGCCTAAAAAAGAATTGTATGTTGTTCAATGTTGTGGAATAATGCAGCTTCACAAAGATTTGTACATCTTAACCTCTCTAAAAAGGAAATGCATTGTTCGTGCATCAAACCTTTTTGTAATATGCAAGCAATGTTTAGCCATTCTACCCTTTTTCTCAAAAGACATTTTCTATCACAGTGTGTTTGGATGAGAGTGAATTTTCTGAAATTTAAATAAAAATAAGAAATTCTTAATTTTTTATGATTGTTTCCCCCGTTTGGGTTCTTATCAAGTGGAATTAGCATTTTTTACAGGAAAATAATCGTGAAATTTAGGGGCTTAAATTCCCGATTTGAATTCCTCATAAAATATGTGTCATTTGTCAATTCTCTTAATTGGGGTTAATCTAAATGGGAGTCATTCTAGTGAGGACTTTTCGGTTTATGGTTTAAAAAATATATTTTTCGATCACATCTTGACATCTCATCCGTTCAGTTTTAGGTCTATATGTGTAGATCAGCCCTACAAATTTTCATCCAAATCGATATCGTTAAGGTAACAAACTAGATCAAATTAATGGACGAACCAAATCTGTCAAACATGAACCTTTCAAGTTCATAATTGATAAATCATACTTATGAATGTCTTAACAATTTTCAATATGATTGAAAATTTACAGAAATGATCTACTCATAAATATCTATAAACTGAACGGTCAAGATGTGGATATAAAATCGAAAAATGGGATAAGCCGAGAAGTCTTCAACTAGTCCTCAACTAAGGGTCCTCATTAGAACTTCTTAATCTAAATACAAATTCCTTTCATTTTAAAACTCTACATCATAGAATCCAAACAATGAAATTCTCAATCAATATAATTTAAATTCATAGAATTGTAATCCCTTGATTTTGAAATTTCTATAGAAATTAAAATTACTTTTTCCAAACACAACGTTAATGATCCAACAACTTCCACATCTACAAAAGATGTCCAAGTAAGTATACCCAAAACCAAACAAGCCAATCCATAACCTAATGCACGTATGATTGCACTAAACAGATGATTAGATGATGGTAATGATATGATAACTGCCTAATTATAGATCCTTTTGGATGAAAGCACCAAAATGATGTATGATTAGGGATAGCCTAATTTACCATTTCAGATTTTACCCAAAGAACATAAAACTTGACAAAATTTACAAGCAAGCATGTAACTCATTCGTAAATTTCAAGGGTCCCAACACCACGTGAGAAAAAGGGCCAAAATCAACTCACCCTTTTCCGATTCAATCATGCCTCGCCGGCTCGCCGTACACACGAATCAGAAAGGCACTAAATTCCTTACTATTCACCGATCTGGGTAAAAAGTTAAAACCATCAACCCTGCCTTACTCTGATCCGTAAGTGTAACGACGGCAGTCGCAGGTCGTGGGTCCAAGTGGATTGTTTAGGGCCCGATCTTCGCAGATGGGCGGCGCGTGGTGGGGAGTGTTGGTTAATGCTGCGCGCGGTCAATTTTGGGGTCTCCTGCGAGGGAGTCAAATGTCAAAGTACATCTGCGGGTTTTCAGTCTTTGGGCGGCAAGGGATCCTGGCCGTCGAGCTGGAATGCCGCCAGTTGGAAATTCGCGGTGGATCTCCTCCGTTTCAAGGGGCGAATGCCGCCGTGGAGGTCGACGTCAGATGTGTCGTTGTAGCAAAGCATACACTTGACGAGCTAATACGGTGGCTATGTGTGTAGGGTGTTTACGTCAGTTTCTGTCTCTTTACATTTTCTCAAAATTTTCTTCTTTGCATTTTGTGTAACTTAATTTGAGGGCTTTGAGGGATCTTCAAAATATATTTAGTTACCAATATTGACAAAAATAAATTGAATATTAATTTTCTTCATACATTTGAAACTTCAAACCTTAATGTACGAGAGGTAAAACAACTCTAGTTTATGAGTTTTACTAACATAAGATAAAAGTTTTCACATAAGTAACTGATCAAGCTTTTCATTTCTTTTGAATTTAGTAAATCTCAATAGTCAATACTCATTTCAAATAATTAAGCTCTGTCATTCCTCTTTGTTATTTGAAAGTGTTATATATGGTATCTTAAAAGCTTCTTATAGGTCCACAAGTGAATCATTTAACGCATGTAAAATGTTTTAATTAAATACTATCGTTACTTATTTATACACAGATTATTGCATGTCCTGTAATTTTATTTTATTTCAGTGTGATATTTTTTAAATTAATTTTGTATAGAATATATGTTAGTTTAAATCCAAAGTCATGATCAGCATGTCATAACTAATTACCTCAATCACATAAGGACTAAATTATAATGTTGGCCTCACTTTTATCTTCGATACCATACTTGGAACCACAAAAGACTATAGTGGTTCACACGCACACTTGCATGACAATATCAAACTTCATTTCTTTATTTGAGCGTGACAATATCATCATCCAACGAATTTTCAAAAATATTGACAAATATAGTAACTTCTGTAAAGTGAATAATAAACAAAACGAAGAATGTCTTGAACGCCCATCACATATGTATAAAAATACGGATGTCATCGTTGAAAGGGGAATAGAGCTAATGATGTGAATCTTTTTAGGGATTGGCATAATAATTTGCAGTAGCAAACACCAATGGGGTTTTGACTTACTTTTGAGGAGGCATGAGTGGCTCTATATCAACACAAAATCTAAGAAATACGAATGTGTGTATATGGACGTGTTATGAGCAGAAGAAATAATTATGACGATTGAAAGCATATATGGCTTCAAAGGTTCGAACCGACCAAATTAATCTCATCATTACTCGGATGACTACCTTTGGTTTAGGCTTTTAGCAGGTAAAGAAGACCGATCAAATAATTAAGGTTGTTTGCTTCTGTTTCGTCCATTATTATTTTTTTTTTAGACCTAAAACAATATTATATACTTTAGACGTCTCGTCTTTTTTAGTAGCATTTTTAATAAAGATATGTAAAAATATTACTACACAAAAGACTTGAGACGACGATGATATAGGGATTATCTACAAATCAATCCAAAATAAGTCGGTTACTTCATGATGAAACATCATTTTCATAGAGATTTACTATGCACTGTTGGTAAAAAAAGGCATTTTATTTACTTTTTTACCTTATCCATCTTATTATTCTCTTTGTTTCTTGCAAAACGGTTCTTTAATATTCGATCAAAGCCAGGAGGCAATCACCCACATAACACAAAAGAAAATTCTAGAAACTAGTCTCATGTGAACAAGGCGAAAACCGCAGTACGAGTTAGATAGAGATAGTGAGAGCGAAATGTAAGGTTATGTATTGTCTGCATCATAAGCGAAAGGGATTGCTTAGCCTTGGCCTTAATCGATTCTAAATATGTAGTGGAAGCTAGCTAGCTAGTTCATTTGTGGTCACAATTGGCAAGTGTAACATTATGAACCATTTATACAAGCCCTGAATCCTGATCAGACCCTCATTAGTTCTTGGTTCACAGACCACATTGGTAGCTATCGATCCATCAGTTCGATCAGCTGGCTTTTACGCTGCCTGTGGTTTTCTCCCTTTTTCATTTCTGGATCTCTTCTGGTTCTGGTTTTTTGTGTGTTTGATTTCTAGCTTGGACGAAAATGATACATACGAATCTTTTGCTTTCGAATCCAGCAGAAAAGTATGAAAGACGAATGAACCAGTCTATTGATATATGATGAGATAAGAGATAGGCAGATAGAGTAGCCGCCCCTCTATATAGTTTGCATGGACGTTTGACACTACCTACATGAGGTCCACAAAATTAATTGAAGATAAATTTGAGCGGATGTAAATTAGGCTCTTAATAATTTTCAGAAACTGTTACATCACATCTTAGCTATTGGCATGGATGACATCAATTGTCACTTTTGGAATTTTGGTAACTCATACAATATCACAGAAACATGATTAAAAGAAAGGATGCGAAAGCAGAGGGCATCAGTTAAGAAATTAGCCTCTCTCCGAACATGGTTAAGGGAGGAAACAAAAATCAGTTCCTAGTTGTTCCGTGGCCAATTTCTGAAAGCTTGCGTAGCTTCCCCCTGCAACAAATTAAACCATACCATGCCATCAGATCATGTAGTAGCTAGATAAATCAATAGGAAGGAATTAAGGAAATGATACAAGGCCAACTTAATCAAACGTACTGTACGCCAATTAATCGATCACATACCATAGTTCCTCAAGTCCCAAGTGCCCGGAATAACTTGAACATCTCCAAGGCTCGCTTCGCCTCTACGCGTCTTCCACTCTAGCTTCCTCAATCACCAGCCTCGACGAGTACTAGTTCCTGTTATAGTAAGAAACGGCACATGTTTGATTTTGTGGAAATCATCCCCGTTTTCCTCAAGTCTTTCGCAAAACTCAATCGGCATCGACTTGAAAGTTAACTCCTTGAGAGCAGTAACATATTGAAGCCCATCTGGAACTGCCCTCAATTCGTCGCACCGCGTAATGTACAATCTGCGGAGACGAGGCATGCCTCCTTCCTCCACCCTCCACTCTTTTAATTCTCGCAACTCTTCAAGGTAAAGAAATTCCAGATTCGGAAATCCTCCATTGGTGCAAACAAGTGTATCTGAAGGAAGGCTCGAGAAAACACGACCTTGTAGGTAAAGCACTCTCAAGTGTGGCAGCTTCTCTAGTATTTCTGTCTGGTCTTCCTTCAGTTTAGTGCGAGACAAATTTATCTTGATGAGGTTTGGAAAGGACAGGAGGTCTCTTGGTAACTCCTCGATTGACCCCTCCAGTTGCAGCTTGTAGATAAATTCAAAGCTTAATAGTATATCCCATGCAGAACTACCATAGAGGATTTCAAGAGAGAGAGAACGAAGATGGTGGAATGTGAGGCTACGTCTCGACTTCAATATCTTCTCCAGTTTTTCCCAGTTTCTGAACCCGCCAATACCTTCTCTGATGTGTAGTTTACTGAGATTGGATAATTCACCAAGGGAATTAAAGTCACATTTCCCACAATAAACATTGACTAACGTCTGCAAATTGCAATCAGTAGCCAATGACAGCTTCCCTTGTAAAGTGTACAGGCAGGGTAGATATAAATGCCTCAACTGTTCCATCTTCTGAAACACATTTGGTATTTTCATGATTCCACGACAACGTAAATCTAGAGTTTGCAAACTCACCAAGTTAGCTACAGATGATGGCAAGTGTTGTACTCTACTATTCTTTAAACTTAAAAACCGCAAGTGAACAAGATTTCCGATTGTACTCGGTAACTTTTCGACCCCTCTCATGTCTTCAAACTTCAAAACTCTAAGCCACCTGAAGTCATTGAATACAGACCGGACAACTTTTTTATTCAAGATTCGAATGTATTCTGGGCCGACGTATAAGAGTGACCTAAGGTGAGCATCTCTTCTGGTGGGAACTAATTTATCAACTTCGTCGTCCACATAGATCGCAAGTCTTCGAACTCTACTGACTTGTGTTGCGTTGGTTCTGTTCCCTTTTGAAAAATTGACAACCTGGAAAAAGTTCTCCTCTTCAGCCTTTACCATGCACAAGTCTCGCATGAGATCATGGAGACGACATGTTTTAATCTTCCCAGTTAAACCAATCTTCCCAACTTGAACCATGCACCTTTCCACCAACTCACTTAAGCAGCTATATGATACGTCTTCCAACATTTCTGATGATGTCGAAGATATAAAACCTTCTGCCATCCATAAATATGTTATTCTTTTCACCGGTATCTCATAGTCTTCAGGAAAGTGGCATAAATATAGAAAACATAACTTCAAACGATAGGAAAGGTTTTCATAACTCAATGCCAATACCCATAATGCACCTCTATCGTTTTGACCTTTGTATTCTCGATCAAGATCTGTGCCTCTTCTTATATACACATTGACATTCTCACTCACAGTTTCCCACTCATTGACCGTGTCTTTCTTAGATAACAGTCCTGCAAGCACAATAATCGCTAGTGGTAAACCTGCACAATGGCGAAGCATCTTCTTTCCTAATTCTTCTTTCTTTAATTTGATTTGAGAGTCTGAAAAATGAAGTAAAATGAATAAGCACCAAGATCATATGAATTCCATATATATATATATATATATATATATATATATATATATATATGTTTTGGAGAACGTATTGCTATCAAGGATACTTATGACGAGTATGGCTATTTTATGGTTACATTTCTCAGGCATCAACTATTTTTACTACTTTGTGGACTTGCTTTACCACTTGTGGATTCATGTGGTAACTAATATTAGTATTTTATGACTCAACTTTACCAATTCAAGGTGATTGTATGCATGAAATTAAACCAATTCGGTATTTCCCACACAGCCTACACTACCAGAAAATGGGTCTTGGGCGACGAAACAAAAAAAACCGGGCGACGATTTTTTTTTTCGTCGCCTAAGAGGGAACTTAGGCGACGATTTTTTTTTTCGTCGCCCAAGGAAAAAAAATCGTCGCCTAAAGTTCAACTTTAGGCGACGAAAATAAAATCGTCGCCTAAGAATAAATTTCGTCGGCCAAGAGAGAAACTAGGGCGACGAAACATTTCGTCGCCTAAGATATTTATTTCGTCGCTTAAGTTTTTTATCCTTAGGCGACGAAACTGAGATATTTCGTCGCCCAAGATTTTTAATTCTTAGGCGACGAAACTCAAATATTTCGTCGCCCAAGATTCTTCTATATATTGAGAGGCCGGGATAGAAGAATGAGAACTTTGAAAATTTTAAACATAAATTTCTCTAGTTCTTCAAATCGTTCGGTGTTGTGGAAATTTGTCCATACATAGTTTGTGGAGCTACTCCCAGGTACGTACATATGCATATATATGCACATATATATATGTGCATATATATATATTGATTTTCAGTTTTATTTGAGTTGAATTAATGATATATATATATATATATGCATAGAGTTTGTTCCAAGCTGAGTAAGGGGCCGTTCTGTCATAGATATGGTTCACAGGTTTGTTTAACTGGATCTCAAGATCACAAACTGACCACTCTTCTCGGTGAAGGGGTCGATAGGGGTTCGCCTCCGTGATCACAAACGAGTCCTGCCTGGTTCCTGTAGGGGGTTCGCCCTCCGTGACATTGACACTTGCCTTCTGAAACCACGGAATCCGCTCGAACTAGATATATATAATTAATAATTAGTATGTTGTATTACATTAATATATATATATATATAAAAGATATGTTCATTAAATATTGATATATATATGTGTTATTTTCAGGATATGGATAAGAGTTGGATTTCTCTTCCAAGATATCACAGAAAATATGCTGAAGGAGTTTGGGATTTTATGCAATATGCGCAGGGCAATGCTGACGGGAGTGGCATGTTCTATTGCCCGTGCAAGATGTGTAAGTGTCGCAGTGATATGCATCGATTTCCGTTGGGGACAGTATGGGACCACCTGAAGAGTAACGGATTCTGGGAACGTTACACATGTTGGATATATCACGGTGAAACCTCATCACGCCCGCATGATCATGGACAGTTTGATGAGACGGGCAGTACATCCAACGATCCAACAACGACCTTCATCAACGACATGTTTCCTCATGACAGCGGTGTATGCCCTGAACGACAGCACATTCCTCAGGCGCCGATGCAGGCCGTCCCTAGAGGTGTCAACACTGCCGGTATAACCAAGTACAACAGACTATAATATAAATTATAAATTGTAAATATATTGTGGAAATTTTGTAAGAAATAATGGATTATTTTTGAGTAAGGATGTAAATATTCGTAAATTAATTTTTGTGATGTAATAATTGCGAATTAATGTAAATAATTTGTTATGTGAATAAAAAAAATAATAAATCCTATAATAATTATTAAATTTTATTTGTGCTATTATTGTTGATAAATTTTTCGAAGTTTATCGAGCCCTTATTTTTGTGAACTTAATTATAAGACGGTAAAATATTTTTAATAAATTTATGGTTATTTTAAACAGGATGGCCAAGAGGAGAACTTCTGAACAAGACGGCTCGGACGGTACCTCAAACAACCCGTCGGAATCACCGTCGATCGGGTTTCCGTGGCAGTTGACGGCCCGACGTGAGGCGCTTAGGGGTGGCGCGAGCGGCTCGGGTTCTGCTGGGCAGTCGGGTCCCGCAGCGACGGCTCCTCGTCATCCACCCATACTTCGCCGGTCGCGATCCCGCAGCGACGCCCCCACACAGTCGTCCCCGACCGACGGTGATGGCGGGTCATCCGGGGTCCCTATGGTGCCGTCCGGCCTCTTCCTTCCTCCGACGATACCGGCGATACCTCGCGTCGATGAGGAGGGTCGACCGATTCGGGAGCAGCTCCCGTATGTGGCACCGCACGAGGCCTATATCTACCGGGAGTTTCCCACGCCTCTTCATCCCGTGAGGGTCTCCGAGCAGGCGGACATAGACGAATCCGTCGGCTCAGCCTCATCCTCAGGTAATTTATTATTACTTTTTTTTCGATTTACATTTTTTTTTTTGTAAAAATGTATTATTAATATTAAATTTGATTCACAATGTCACAGCCGCCGGAACGAGAAGGCGGAACAGGAGAGGCACCGTCAGCAACAAGGGACTCGATAGGGCGGTCGAGTCCGCTGGACGGATCGCCATCCCGTTTTCCAACGGGAAACCGGTGGACGCCGCGTTGGGAAACCGGTACACGCACGCCGCGGGAGGCACCATCCGCTCCAGACTCCCTATGTTGTGGGGAGTCTGGAGCCAGGTTCTTGATGGAGTGAAGGAGATGCTCCATCAGTCGATGTCGGTGAGTTTACTCAATCAATTACTATTTTTTTAACTATTTTTTTAACTAATAAATTATTTAATTATCGAAAAAAATACTAACAAGTGGTAATGCAGCAATGGTTTGTGGTTCCCGAGGAGGGACGTGACTGGGCGGACAAGGCCCATAGGGAGAGGTACCTCTAGCTATTTAATAATTTATTAAATTTTATTTTTTTAATAAAATTATTAATATTTTTTTTGTATATGTAGGTTCAAGGAGTGGAAGCACGACCTCCGGGAACACTGGAAGAAGTACGGGAGCGACCGTTCGGGTACCCCGAAGGAGTTCGAGTATCGGGAGTACGAGTGGCGGTGGCTTCTTGTCACGCAGTTCAACGACCCTCACAAACAGGTAATTCGTAAACAAATTTGAATATTTAATTAGTGAATTAATTATAATTGTATGTTTTTAAATATTTACTAACGATAATTTTTTTTTGAAGCACCTCGCCCGGGTGAACGCTGAGAACCGGCAACAGAACACAACCAACCATCGTGCCGGTTCGAGGCCGTTTTCGGCCATCATGGACGACGTGCGGCGAGAGCAGCCAGAGGAGAACCCCTATGTGTGGACCTTTCAGAGGGCATATCCTCATTCTGAGGAGGATCTTGTAAGTTCCTTATATTTACTAATTTTTAATTTTAATTACATTTTATTAAATGTATATTAATATATTTTTATAATATATCCATTTAGGCGAGGGTGAGGGAGGCGGAGCAAGAGGTCATCAGAGGCATGGTGAACGACACATGGCCGGGCACGGCAGAGGATGACATGTCAGAGGCAATGTCCAGGATCGACACTTCAGATCCTACCGTTGGGGCGCGGATTATGGCCACTGCCTTCGCGCAGCGTTCCAACACCTACTACTGCCGGGGTATGGGAGACGCTGGAAAGGGGATCCTGAAGACGACGCCAGGATTTCAGCGCAAGGGAGCCGCCGGAGCCTCAAGCAGCAACAGCCAGACCACTCGGCTACAGGATCAGTTCGCAAGCCTACAGTCTGAGCTGGAAGCCCAAAGAGCGAGAGAGTCTGAGCTGGAAGCCCAAAGAGCGAGGGAGATGGCGGCGATGGCGGAATCATATGCGGCTTCCAATGCTGCGCATATGGAGCGGGTGAATGAAGTCACCAATGCCAACCAGGCGGCTATGGGACAGTGGATGACTGCCTGCATGTCTGCACTTGCGGCCGGACAGCCGTTTCCGCCCATGCCTACGCCTATACCATTACCTCAGTGGCCCCATCCTCAGTGGCCCCAGCCTCAGCAGCAGCCTCCTCAGCCTGACCAGCCGCCGCCTCAGGACCCTCCGAATGGGAATGATGAGTTAGATTTTGGGTTTCTCGATCCATAGGCAGAATTTTTGTAATAAATTATTTATAAATTTATAAATTTGTGTTATTTTTAATTAAATTTTAGTATTAGAAAACTTTAAAGAAATGCCGAAAAAAAAAATAATGACAAAAATTAAAAAAACATTATTTATATATTTAAAAAAATTATTTAATTATTTTTTTAAAAAAAAATTTAAATATATCTTAGGTGACGAAATTTATAAATCGTCGCCCAAGATTTAACACCTTGGCCGACGAAAAAATAATATCGTCGCCTAAGATGTAGTGATCTTAGGCGACGAAATATTTATTTTCGTCGCCCAAGGTTAGAAGATCTTAAGCGATGAAAAAAAATTTCGTCGGCCAAGGTGTTAAATCTTGGGCGACGAATATTTTTGGGCGACGAGAGGTATATTTTAGGCGACGAAATTAGTATCGTCGCCTAAGAATTACTCTTAGGCGACGACGGAATTAAATTTCGTCGCCCAAGTTCTTCACCGACGGACTTCTGGCGACGACTTCTTGGCCGACGACATGTCGTCGCCTAAGTACTTAGGCGACGAAAGTTTTAAACAGGGCGACGATTTTTTTTCGTCGCCCAAGACCTATTTTCTGGTAGTGCTATATATGATTATTATAGATTGATTTTTGATTAAGAACGACACAGTCTGGACCTGTCGTCTGTGGTTGTAAATAAGTGGTCAACATAAAATGTGCATATTTTCCAAACGGAAACGCCCTTATCTCCTCCGACCAAATAAACTTATATTTTTGATTAATCGGTTTTCAAACTCCCGTTAAGAGTAGGAAAACAGTTCTATGTAATAGTTTGGACACTTTGATGAAACGATGATGTACTTCTCCTTGTGGAAGCTATAAGAAAGTTTATCTACATATGAAGTTGACTCTAATGATCGAGACCTATAAGTTATTGAAAATGGGTAAATTTTCATCCACATACATATTTAAGTACTGCGATCATGTCCAACGGTCAGTTTGTGATCTTGAGATCCAGTTAAACAAACCTGTGAACCATATCTATGACAGAACGGCCTCTTACTCAGCTTGGAACAAACTCTATGCATATATATATATATATATCATTAATTCAACTCAAATAAAACTGAAAATCAATATATATATATATATATATATATATATGCACATGTACGTACCTGGGAGTAGCTCCACAAACTATGTATGGACATATTTCCACAACACCGAACGATTTGAAGAACTAGAGAAATTTATGTTTCAAATTTTCAAAGTTCTCATTCTTCTACCCCGGCCTCCAATATATAGAAGAATCTTGGGCGACGAAATATTTGAGTTTCGTCGCCTAAGGATTAAAAAACACTTAGGCGACGACAAAATATAGTTGTCGCCGAAGAATAAAAACTTAGGCGACGATATAAATATCTTAGGCGACGAAATATTGTTTCGTCGCCCTAATTTCTATATTAGGCGACGAAATTTAGCCTTAGGCGACGATTTTTGATTTCGTCGCTTAAAGTGGAACCTTAGGCGACGATTTTTTTTCCTTAGACAACGATTTTTTTTTTCGTCGCCTAAGTTCCCTCTTAGGCGACGAAAAAAAAAATCGTCGCCCGGTTTTTTATGTTTCGTCGCCTAAAGCTTTATTTTTAGTAGTGACTTCTCTTCTACTTTATCCTCTAAACATTACGTGATTCACCAATACATTATACCTAATATACGAGATGAGAGATTGAGAGGTTGCAAGTTGTATATGAAACTAGAATTAATACTACAGAACTACAGATAATAGATAGAGACATAGAGTAGGTATATAAGAAAAAGGAAAGAAAAAAAAATTACCAGTCTCGTCCGCTTCTGAGAATGCTATCTTCCGGAACAAGCTCCAAGCATCATCCACACTCAGTGCATGCGATTCGTAGGACAAACCATTTTCCTTTGCAATTGAAGCTAATTCTTCGTTGCGAGTTGTGAGAATGATTCGGCTATTAGTTTCCTCATTCACCGGAAATCCACCTTTCAAACAGTTCCACCCATCAAGTGTCCATATGTCATCAAGCACCACCATACACTTTCTCTCTCGTTGGAAATCGTAGAGCAACTGTGCTATTTCATCACTTTTCAGCTCTGCAAATTGCTTTCTTTGCCAATCGGCCGCACCGGTAAGTTTAAAGAAAATCTCTTTTAGAACAGCTACACCCTCAAATCGTTGTGATAAACAGACCCAGGCAAAGCAATCGAAATGGTGCTTGAGTTTCTCGTGATTATAAACCTTCTTTGCAAGAGTGGTCTTCCCCAAGCCCCCCATACCCCAAATGGAAACAATTCGGCAGCCTCCCTTTTCTACCAAACGTGTAGTCAACATCTCTATGGCGTCACCTAACCCAACAACATCATGATCTTCACTGACATGTGGGTAGGTTTGCCTGCGTTCTCTTTGCCTCGCGAAGTAAGAACTGGCACCTTCACTACTCCCTTTCCTTTGCTTGATGTCATAACTTTGCATGGTCAGCCTCAGTTTAGAAAGCTTGGTTGTAATGCTCTCAATTTCTGATCCGATCTTGTAACGATGAACTCCTTCATTCCAGATGCAAGCATATCTCTTGAAAACAATCTTCATACTTCCTCCCCTCTTGAGAACCAGATTCAAGACAAAAGATTCAATGACATCCTCCAAATCATAAGCAGCTTCTCTAACCACATTAACCCAAAAGCGCACCACTTCATCATCTTCTTGTCGCTCATCTGCATCTTTCAGGAAGCTCCGCATCAGGAGTAGCTCACTTTGTGCAAGCTCAACTTGATCGTTAACTTCGGTCAGGAAGTTAGCTTGCTGAATCATGAAGTTTCCTAGCGGCTTGAGCCCTTCGATCACCATCGAAACTACAGCCTCAGCCATAGATGGACAAGTCTGTTTGCCTGAAGAAAAACAGCTATATCGATCAGCTCTCTTTCTTCTTCTGTTTTCTAGATTGATAGCAGTAGAGATCGTGGAAGTCTCTTGCAAGTTTCATTTACATGTATATATGAACTGCTGTACGTTCAGAGTGAACTAATCAAGGTATATTCTCTCACCCAACAACTACGTACAATAAAAGAATAGACTTGATCACAAGCAATCACATTCTATTCCACTGCTTGCTTGATCTCCAAGTTCGCATCACACGACTTAACTTTATTTTTTTTTCCTTCGGTAAAATACAAAGAAAAAGGAATTAGGTAGACGTTAATGGGTAGTGTTATAGATCAGATCAAATGGATCTTCCTATATGGGACAATACGATCATCTTCCCTCAAGGAGCCAAGGAAATTCCATGTAAGCGTATACAAACACATTTCTTTATGAATAACACCAATTAGACCACGTTACTAAAAGAAGAAATCGAACAACCATGAAAAGAAATGGTGGCCTCCTCCCTATTATATATCTTGTCTGAAACAAACCCAGCAAGACAAAACCCCAAAGCAGGAAAAAGAGTACAAGCAAATTACCTATTTACAGCAACTCAAGAAATATTGTAAAGTGAAACAGTAGGCCCGAGGCACACATATGCTTGTCATTACAAGTAGTTACAACGCAACGAATGAAATTGAAATTGCAAGAAAAACTGACAATGAAAAGAATAGATAACTTTTAGTAACCAAAGAAAAGAAAACAAAGAGCCATAGATAAGTTGTGGAAAAAATCAGTTCTTCGAGTTCCGTGGCCAATTCCGAAAGCTTGCTGCTTGCGTAGCTTCCCCTGCAACAACCATACCATGCCATCAGATTAGGACAGAGGAGACCAAAAGCGAAGACATATCTATGTGGTAGCTTAAAATACCAATAAGAAATAAAGAAAATAAGGCCCAGCATAATCAAACTTAAATCACATACCACATTTCCTCAAGAATTTCGATCTTATATACAAGAGGTGCAGATAGAGTGGGCAATCTTAACCATTTATGTACTGAGACCTATGCATGTCTGATAAAGTCGTAGATCTTAATCATCTAAAGTGTCATGTATTTACACGTCCTGTATAGAATATTCTATTTCCTCAATTTAAAAGAGTCTTCCACAACTACTTAAGACATCCCCAAGTACGCCCGCTTGCTCTCTTGACCACCATCGTCTTAGATATCTTAAAACAACAAGGCAGTTTCACTGTAGATTCAGCTGGCAAAAAGATGGTGTTGCCCCCGGTTGGCAAACAATTGCAAAACTGCCACTCTTGCAATTCCTGTTTCGCCCCTGTTAAACGTTGTGTAACTCTACTTTGACAGCTGCTATGCATCAGTTCCTTTACCTGGCCACCAAATTGCAGTTGTCTTCTCTTGCACGACTGGGTTGCGCGTTTCTTCACCCTTTTGTTTTTTTCTCTGGGTTTTGTTTTTCGCTGTATAGGTTAATGTTTTCTTCTACACGGTAGTGACACTGCGGGCATGTCCTGCTTATACGTGTCTGGGTTGTTATCAATGTCTTCTTCTACACGACGGGGTTGCATCTGATGACCATTTTTTACGTCCCTTTTTGCGGTGAGAGAAAAAGGGGTTATTTGTGAAGCGAAAATCTGCATTGCTATTGTCAATCAAATCGTCGAGGTATGGGTTTTGCTCTGTCTATCATTGATTTTGGGTTTATGTTTCTTTTGTCCCGATCGTCTTTTGCCTTTGTTTTGATTCCAAATTGCCAATACTTTCATCAATTCGTAAATAGGAGACTGGGTTTTTAAACGGTGGTGTCCGGCGGACTCTTTGTGGGTTCATGTTTGCCGAATTGGTTCAGTCTTTGTTTGCATGTTTTCGGTTTCTTCGATAGCATTGGCTGTGCGTAAGTTCTTTCTTTGTTCTAGCTCCCAACATGATCTGATAAGTTTTTGTTGATGGGGGTTTGTTTTTGGTCTAAATTTTGATTTTGCTATGGGGAAAAATTATGATTGTTTTTCGCTTGGTCTATTCAATGCTTGGCTGTTAAGTTTTGGTTTAAATTGACAACATATCGTTTGGTCTATTCACTATATTTTGAATATATAGTGAACTGTTTATGTGGACAGAAAGTCATTAGCTTCACTAAGTAACATCAATGACATGTGAAGCCCCATTGCCATAATACGATTGTTTGATGGACATTTGGGCAGAATATATGTCATCCGTTCCATTCTTCTACCAAACACCATGATATTCAATGCCAATTTAATGGAGTGGATGAGTTTTGCACATTTAACATCTTTGATTATCACGTTTGGTCTTTTAGATCAAGTGATGAATATACATACTTTTGAAAGGTTGTAATACATGATTGTGGTGTACAGTTTTTCTTAAATTGAGATCTTTATTGTATGTAGCTATGCCCCAAGCATCCATTTCAGTTATTGGTAAATTTTATGTTAAATCGACCATCAGTGGCACCAATGCCAGTGGTTAACAAAAGAGGATGCATGTTGGTTTATAAGGAATTTCTTTTGTATTACTATGCACTGATGGTCATTTTGTTACGTTTGGCTCTAATTGCAGTTCCTGGATCCTCTTTCCAAAAACCTTTCATTTAGAGGAAGCTTCATATTGAGGTATTGTGGTATAATTTGCCCTGCATTTGTTTAGGAGTTCTAAGAAAACCAGTAAAGAGATGAAAGTTACATAAACTTAGAACAGATGTTTGTTGTCATTGTACATATTGAAACTTAAATAAAATGTTAGTAGTTAGTATCCCAAATTGTATCGTGGACTCAGCTAACTAAACCATTTTCCTCATATGATTTTAGTTGTTTGGTTAGTTGTGTATGTAACGTAGGTGGTGTTTTATAATTGGGTTATGCACGTATTTGTCTCAGTTATCTCCGATCACTGATTGCGCCAATCTAGACCTTACCTTTGTCCATTGGTTTTGGTTTTGATTTTTGTTGGAATTACTGTTCAAAGATGTTTTAAGGGTTTTATTGAGTCTTGGTTGACAACCAGATGGTGTAATAAGGGAATTCGGTTGCAACTTCTGGGTTGTGAAAATCATGTTGGGTTCTCTATTGTTGATAAGATCGGTTGGTTTTCTTAATGTTTTGCATGTTTTCGCTATTAATTTGGGGGAAATCATGTTGGGTTCTCTATTGTTGATAAGATCAGTTGGTTTTCTTAATGTTTTGCATGTTTTCGCTATTAATTTGGGGGATTTTTTCACAGGGCTGACTGTCGAGTACTGGAGTTGGTTGCCGGGTTTAGGTTGCCGATGTGGGCGTTTTACAATAGATGCAGTGTGAGTTCTTCTTGATCTCGGTCTATGGTTTGGAATTTAATTTTGTCATTGTTATTTATTTTGCTTATTGTTTCTCTGCAATTGTTAGATCTTATTTACCTTTTTTTTATGGGTTTTCTTTTTCTTGTGTTTCGCTTCGGTTGTCTGGAGAAAAGCTTTGGTTGTGTTTTTCGTTGTTCTATCTATTGGTCGGAGTGGTAAGTATATTGTGTTGTTTTACTTCGGGTGTTAAAATAAAATTTAAAAAGCGATGATTTCAATAGGTCATGGGTGGCATAACCAGAGTTGTATCAGTCAGCTAAACTAATGTTTTAAAACTGTGAGTCAATTAGATAATGGGACATTCTGAAACCATGATGCTGAGGAAAAGAAAAAAAAAATCTCCATCTCTTTCGGTGCTCTGGGGTCATTTGTTGTCTGCTTCAGAGTGTCATCAACTGTTTGTTTTTGGTGTTTGGAATTGAGTGATTAAAGAAGGGGATGAGGTGTATAATCTGAACAGCAATATCAAAGTTGTACCATTTTTCACAGATGAAATCTCATTTGGGCAGAGACAACCTCTAGGTTAGTAATGATCAAGGATGTGACACCTCTGAACTTTTAAAGCTATTTTCCATGTTAATATTGTCAATGCATAGCATTTTACCTTGGTCAAACAACCTCCCACAAGCGATTCTTGGATATATATTAAATTTTGGAGTGTGCTTTGATATGGTTTAAGAAATCAAGGTGCAAGTGCTTAATGTTGTGTAACTATGTATCAATGTTGAGGATTGCTAAGTATAGCACCAAAGTAACTCACAAGATTTGCATGAATCTTTGTTGTACACTAAGTTGACTGTGATTGATTGATTGTGGCAATTCACTAGAGCTGTTTGTGATATTATGTGCAAATGAATCACTTCTGAGTTAGCATGCTGATGTAGGAACATTCATTGCATAAACATTGCCTAAGGAACATTTAGATTCAGCTTGAAACCATTTCACCTCACACTGATGGTTTGTGATTGGTGGGCGATGTGAATTCATGACATTGAATTTATCTGTTTTTGACAAAACATGTGATGATGATATTTGTGTAGTAACATTTTCATTATTTACGAGTTTTTCTTAGATAGCACTCATTGACCGTGTCTTTCTTAGATAGCAGTCCTGCAAGCACAATAATCGCTAGTGGTAAACCTGCACAATGGCAAAGCATCTTCTTTTTTTAATTTGATCTGAGTCTGCAAAATGAAGTAAATAGAATAAGCACCAAGATCAGATGAATTTCGTATATACGTTCAATTTTGGAGAACATATTGCTATCAAGGATACTTATGACGGGTATGGCCATTTTATAGTACGTATAATTTCTCATACATCAACTATTTTTTCCGCTTTATGGAATTGCTTCCACTATTCAATTTACCACTTGTACATGGATTCACGTGGTAACTAATATTTTAGTATTTTATGACTCAACTCTACCAATTCAAGGTGATTGTATGCATTTTCCTCAAAAAAAAAACAAAAATGATTGTATGCATGAAACCAATTCAGAATTTCCCACACAGCCTATGACTACTGTAGATTAAATTGTGATAAGAACGACACAGCTTGGATTTCTCTTCTACTTTATCCTCTCTACAATACGTTATTCACCACTACATTACCTAGTATATATATGAGGACTATACATGAGAGGTTGCTAGTTGTATGACTGTATATGAAACTAGAATCGATAATACAGAACTCCAGATATATAATAGAAAGAGTATGTATATAAGAAAAAAGAAAAAGTTACCAGCCTCATCCGCTTCTGAGAATGCTATCTTCCGGAACAAGCTCCAGGCATCCTCCACACTCAGTGCATGCGATTCGTAGGACAACCATTTTCCTTTGCAATTGAAGCTAATTCTTCGTTGCGAGTTGTGAAATGAGTCGGCTATTAGTTTCCTCATTCACCGGAAATCCACCTTTCAAAGAGTTCCACCCATCAAGTGTCCATACGTCATCAAGCACCACCAAACATTTCTTCTCTCGTTGGTAATCATAGAGCAACTGTGCTATTTCATCACTTCTCAGCTCTGCAATTTCCTTTCTTTGCCAATCGGCCGCACCGGTAAGTTAAAGAAAATTTCTTTCAGAACAGCTATACCCTCAAAACGTTGAGATAAACAGACCCAAGCTAAGCAATCGAAATGGTGCTTGAGTTTCTCGTCAATATAAACCTTCTTTGCAACAGTGGTCTTCCCCAAGCCCCCCATACCCCCAAAGGGAAACAATTCGGCAGCCTCCCTTTTCGACCAAACGTGTAGTCAACATCTCTATGGCGTCCCCTAACCCAACAACATCATGGTCTTCACTGACATGTGGGTAGGTTTGCCTGCATTCTCTTTGCCTCGCGAAGTAAGAACTGTCAACCTTTGCTTTGCTTGATGTCATAACTTTGCATTCTCAACCTCAGTTTGGAAAGCTTGGTTGTAATGCTCTCAATCTCTGATCCGATCTTGTAACGATGAACTCCTTCATTCCAGATGCAAGCATATCTCTTGAAAACAATCTTCATGCTTCCTCTCCTCTTGAGAACCATATTCAAGAAAAAAGATTCAATGACATCCTCCAAATCATAAGCAGTTTCTCTAACCACATTAACCCAAAAGCGCACCACTTCCTCATCTTCTTGTCGTTCGTCTGCATCTTTCAGGAAGCTCCGCATCAGGAGTAGCTCGCTTTGTGCAAGCTCAACTTGATCATTAAGTTCGGTCAGGAAGTTAGCTTGCTGAATCATGAAGCTTCCAAGGGGTTTGAGCCCTTCACCATCAAAACTACAGCCTCAGCCATAGTTGGAGAAGTCTGTTTGCCTGAAGAAACAAAGCTATAAATCAACTCTCTTTCTTCTTCTGTTTTCTAAATTGATAGCAGTAGCTAGTGATTGTTGAAGTCTCTTCCATTTACATATATATGAACTGCAAGACATGAAGTGTCAACCAATTAAGGTATATTCTCTTACAAAACACTACGTATACTAAAATAATAGACTTGATCACAAGCTATCGTGTTCCAACTTGCTTGATCTCCATGTTCGCATCACACAACTTAAATTTACAGTAGTGTACACAGCATATAAACTTGTTACAAACTACAAGCATAAAACACATTGTTGCAATTTGCAAAGAATATCGTCTGAAGAAGTTTGTAATAAAAACTGAAACTAACCTTATCGTACACTCAAAACACTTGTGCCAAAAGTTCTTTTATCTTTATTATATAAACATTTTGCAAACATATTGGCAAAAAGAAAAAGAAATCTTTGGCAAAATACAATGAAAAAGATATTAGCTAGCTCGATTTGAATGCAATTTTTATCTAAAACGAGGGTTGATGCGGCTGCTCTTAAGCCTCGATTAATAACTGCTTAATACAAGGAGGGCATTGACCTTAAACGTCTAATTACAATAAGCATCTACAATATGTCTTGAGATAATTTAAGTAATCTTTATTCTAATAGAGCAGTACTCTTTGATGCTTGTTAGAATACTTGTCGGATGTTGATATTATCTTGAGACATACTCGATCTAGATGCTTATTGTAATCAAGGCGTAGACTCAATGTCCCCTCTTGTATTTAGCAGTTTAATTAATTAAGCCTTAAAAGGCAGCGTATCAGCCCTTTATTCAAAAAAAAAAAATGCTGCAGGTATAAGATCGATTTCCAATAGCTTCAACTGCAACAACCATGCCATTATTAAGAATGGTAATGATGAAGCAAGTGGAACATGAATTATAGTTGCTTCAAAGGATCAGAATCAACGAAAAACGGACATACCATTATCCACAGTAAATTGCTGAGGAGCAGCACAGCTATTAGCTATATATAATTTCCTTTCGGGCTCATTTCTTGCTCAGACCTAATATTTATCAAGAAATAAATTAATAAATATAGATGATAGAATATGACTTCAATTAGTAACTCGTTAAAAGCAAAGATGATCAGTTCTTACCTAAAACGTACGTGTTATTGTGATCGGCCCTAGTACCTCTGAAAAATCAACCAGGCAATTCTCATTATGCTGTGTATACAACAATAATAGGATGAAATAATAAAGCAATCAGAAAGCAATACAAAGATCTACAGTATTAATAATGATATGGCGGTATATGACATACCATCATAGAGTTCCCGAGTGTACTCTCTCTTGGTGATTATAACAGAAGGCACATGTTTTATTTTGTAGAATTCCTCCCCTCCTTCGTCAAGCCTGCTACAGAATTCAATAGGCATGCAGTTGTGTACTAATTCCTTGAGGGTAGCAATACGTTGAAGCTCATCTGGAAGTGCCCTCAATCCTCGACTCAATGATCAATCTGGAAAGACAAGGCATGGCATCTTCTTCCGTGGTCCATTCTTGTAATTCTTTGAAGAACCTGATTGAAAGCAATTCAAGACGTGGAAAGCCTCCACCAGAGCAAACCAGTGTGTTCGAGGGCAGGCTGCCGAAAACACGGAAATCAAGGTATAGCACTCTCAACTTTGGCAGCTTTTCTAGTAACTCAATCTGGTCTTCCTCCAAATGAGTACCAAACAGTTTCATCTTCACAAGGTTTGGATAGTACGAGAGCTCTGCCGGTAACCGTGTGATGAGTCCGAGCAGTCGCAGTTTATATATGAATGGGAACCTCAATACGATATCTCCTCCACTTTGGTCCACCGTCAGAGTCAGAGATTGGAGGTGATTGAATGTGATGCTTCTAGATTTCAATATCTCATCCAGCTTTTCCAAGTGTTTTGACCCTGCTGGTGCCCTAATGTATAGTTTTGTGAGATTGGATAATTCAGCAACGTCGTTCAAATCACTCTCTTCACTGTCAACATTGACTAAGGTCTGCAAGTCGCAAAGAGTAGCCAATGACAGCTTCTCCCCACTGATTCTGTGATGCATAGGCAGATATAAATGTCTCAGCTGCTCCATATTCTTAAACACATTCGAGACTGTCATCACTGTTTTAGAACGTAAATCTAAAGTCTGCATACATATCAGGTTAGCTACACATGATGGCAACTGTTTTATTTCACTATCTTTCACACTTAAATACCTCAAGTGGACTAGAATCCCCAATTGCATTCGGTAGCTCTCCGCATCCACACACATGCTATCAAACTTCAGAACTCTAAGCAACTTGAAGTTCTTGAACAGTAGTTGTAAGTCCTTTTTATGTACTCTCCGGATAAAAAATTTAGGAGAAAAGTATAACAAAGACCTAAGGTGGCCATCTCTTGTTGGAGTTGATACATTATCTCGTTTGCGCCAATAGATGGCCAGTCTTCGAACCTTACCAATTGGTGCTACCTGCCTAATTCTCATGTTTGCAGAAAGATTGACAATATGGACAAAATTCTCCTCTTTAGCCTTTAACAAGCACAAGTCTCGCATAAGATCATGCAAATGACAACTTTTAATTTTCCCAGATGATCCAACGTCACCGACTTGAACCATACACCTTTCCACCAACTCACTAAAGCAATTATATGATACATCTTCCATCATTTCTGAAGTCGTGGATATAAAACCTTCTGCCATCCATAACTGAGTCAATCTCTTCACCGGTATCTCATAGTCTTCAGGAAAATTTCCCTAATATATAAGAAGCATAACTTCAAGTAATAGTCAGTGAGCTGTGGCTTGGTTGGTTAAGGTGTGTGAGTTATTAATAAAAAAGTTTTTTTTAAAAAAAAAAAAAAACTTCAAGCAATATGCATGGTAAGTTGTCATAACTAAGTGCCAAGACCCATGAAGCACCTTCATATTTTTGACCTTTGTATTCTTGTTCAAGGTCTCTGCCTCTCCTTATATATACATCAACATTCTTATGCACAGTTTTCCACTCATCAATTGTGTCTTTTCTAGCTAATAGTCCGGTGAGCACGATAATAGCTAATGGCAAACCTACACAATGTTGAAGCATACTCTTTCCCAGTTCTTCCTTCTTTGAATAACTTTGAGAATCTGACAAATAAAGAACAATTGAGCGACACAAAACCAAAGTCAATTTTGCATTCTTGTACAATGTCAATTATGTCATACATTTAAACAATTTGTAGTTTCATGACATATAATAACAAATTGTAGAGAAAATTAATAGGATTAGCCCAAGTAGCAGCAAGTTTTGAAAATTGCATTAGGATAGGCTAGATCCATGGGTCTTTCCTGAGATTTTCTAATCCAACAATCAATTCATATGTATTGCATGAATGTGATGGTATAACACTTAGAAGACATTAACATTCCAGTTGAGAACAAGCTAAGAAGAAGAAAATGCATTGCCAAGTGGAAATGTGGAATGTAGTAGTTTGTACTTTCTATTAGATCAACTCGAGGATAAATATAAATAGTAAAGAAAAAGAGTTTATGAGAGCATACTTGGATCATCGACTTCAGAGATTGCTATCTTGCGAAACAAGTTCCAGCTTTCATCTGCACTTGGTGCCCGAGATTCATAGAGGAAGTTGTTTCCTCTTGCAAGTGAAGCTACTTCTCCGTTGCGAGTGGTCAGTAATATGCGGCTCTCGGTTTCCTCATTCATTGAAAATCCACCTTTAAAAGAGTTCCATGCATCAAGAGCCCAAATAACATCGAGCACCACCAAACATTTTCTGTCTCGTTGGAAATTGCAGAGCCTCTCTGCTATTTCCTCATTACTTAGATTTGCAATTCCTTGTCTTTGCTCATCTGACACGCTGCAAAGTTTCATGAAAATTTCTTTCATAACTGTTGTACCATCACATTGTTGAGATATACACACCCAAGCAAAACAATCAAAATAACACTAGGCTTTCTTATGATTGAAAATATGTTTTGCAAGTGGTCTTTCCAGAGCCGCCCATGCCCCAAATAGAAACAACTCGGGGGCCTTTTTCTTCCACCAAATGCGTAGCTAACATCTCTACGTCATCCCCTAACCCAACAACAACATCCTCAATGACATGGGGATAGGTTAGCCTGCGTTCTCGTTGCCTTGTAGAAGAAGTAGCACCATCATTCCTCCTTTCCTGCTTTATGTCATAGCTTTGCATAGTCAACCTCAGCTTGGACAGCTTGTTAGTAATGCTCTCAATTTCCAATCCGATCTTGTAGTGATCCACTCCTCTGCTAACAAAACAAGCAAACCTTTTGAGAACTACTTTGAAACTTCTTTTCTTCTTGTAAGCTACTTTCAAGACAAAAGATTCAACGGCATCCTCCAAATCATAAGCAGCTTCTCTAATAATATTAACCCATAACCGTACCACTTCCTCATTTTCTTGTCGTGCATCTTCATCTTTCTGGAAGCCTTGCATCAAGAGTAGCTCACTTTGTGCAAGCTCGACTTGATCGCCAACTTCATTGAAGAGCTTAGCTTTCTCAATCATCATGCTTCCGAGCGGCCTGAGCCCGTGGATCACCATTGAAACGACAGCTTCAGCCATTGTGGAGAAGTCAGCTACACCAATTTTTCTCTTCAATCTGTCTTTCTAGATTGATAAATTCCAGTGGAGATTGATGAAGCCTGTTGGTGTGTGTGAGTGAAATGCATATAAGTTCTAACCAACTCACTTTCCTTGGCAGACTCCCAACAAGTCTATGCTCAATTAATCGATTTAATGATTTATTATTAGGCAACAGGGAACCAATTGGCCTTAACTAATAGACTGAGTGTAAACACAAGTTTTGAAAATTATATTCGAAGCTGCTTCTCAAGTTGCATCATATGGTTCCATTTGACTTTGGTGAATCGTTTAGGCTAATTAACAAAACAACCATACCTAATCTCCTTAGTCGACTTGAAGACGATAAGCTCAAACTCACCACTTCTACACTTGTTTTAATTAAATATTAAATAACAAAGCAAACTCTCTTCAACAACAAACTAACCTTTGGGGTATTGTGTTGTAGTTTGTTCTGTGTTCTTTTGTAATAGAAAAGAAGTGGAAACTAAAAACTTGCGGATTATCGTATTGGGGCGGTAGCAGAATTCCTGAATATTAATCAAAAGCGGCGAAATCAAATTTTTGTTCAAAATAAAATTGGAGGGAGAAGTTCGTGATCAAATGGGTACCTCCCCAATCTGATTTCATCAAATTGAAACACTGAGAAAACGGTGTTACTGCTATAAACGACGCATGCCAAATCAAACCCAGGCCAACTCTGCTCTGCAAGTAGAAAATATTGTAATAGAATCAGATTCCCGAATTGCAATTGATGAAATCAAAGGAAAGAAGCATTCGAGTTGGGAAATTTACCACATTCTCCCGGATCAATTGGCGCCGGATGTGTCGTGAAGTGAACCAAGCAGCAGATTGCTTGGCCTCACTTGCCTCTGTAGACACTGTTTATAATCAACTCCTTCCGCTTGTCACTCGTGATGACACTTCGGCAGAGCTAGACAAAGACCTTCTCTGATAGCAGAGGAGCAAAGTTTTCTTGGAACCAACAAGAATGGGGCAACCCCTAGTATCTCTCTGATAATTGATAATAAAGACATCATAAATTTGTCTCACAAAGCCATCCGATGTTGAGCTTTGCAAAGACAGGCGTCGGGGGCTAGGTCGTGAATCTTTTCAAGTTCTGGGGATTAGGATGATGCACAAGAGAAAAGAAAAATATTTTGGTAGTCAAGAAGGAAAAGAGAAGAACCATCCGGCAGCAACATTACAAACCTCTAGCTTTTCCCAGCCAAATATTTTCCCAGGAAAAGTGTTAGCATTGTGGACATGACCATTGACAGGAAGCGATGTGATAAGTCAGCAATAAAACTAACAATCAAATGAAACCTCCTTTACCAGTCAGTTACATAACTGTTCCTCCAATGGAATTTCCCATGTAAGATTACACAAATACATTCACCTGGAGGCTGATCAACTCAACTTCGAACACGAATATAATGATGAAAACAGACGAAACCATAAGGAAGAAATGGTGGCAGTAAAAAATAAACAGAAGCAACACTATACAACTTTCAAGCAGATTCAAATTGATACAAACCTCCCAAGGAGGCAAAAATAAAATTGGAAAACAGGAATGTTAGGCTTCTTATACTCTCATGTTCCAGTCTAATCAAGCCAGCGTGTTACCCCATCATCTTCCCCTACAGTGGCCAGAATCTCAATGCTTACATCCAAAACAGCCTACAGGTTAATAAATCTAAGAGGTGAGAATAAAAATTGATCGCAAATACTAAATTAAAGGTGCAAAGATCATGCTTTAAGCAACTATTAACCATAAAATCTTCAATCTCAAGTAGAAACAGCAAATCATATAAACTCATAAAAATGTTGCCCTGAAAATGACATCACAAGTTAAAATGCAAATTTAAGCATAGAGTTGAAATCTACTATGCAGTCTTTAACCCCAAACATATTTAAAAGACGCACACAGCCCTACATTCAGAATTCCTTTACACCATAGATCTATCTTTGTTGACATGTCTAAAGTTTCAGGAGGGGGAGGAGACCATTACTCTTGTTAATGCATCTTTTTCAAATTGCAGTGAAAGAACATGGAAGCATATGCAACAAAGTAAAAGTACATACCAGTGGATTTCTACAGTTAACAAGCCTACACTCATCCAGAGAACCTTCCAACATCCAACTCTCCCAAACATCAAAACTGTGACTTGCGAATACAAATTCCATTCTTCTATTTATCTGCAATAAATAGCATATTATTTTAATCCCAACCATGAATTGGCATTTAAGATTCCAGGTCAGCTTATGCGCAATGTTACATCACTCAAACTTCCTGGAATGACAAAATCAACAAAGAGATGGTATGGGGTCCAGTTCAACCATGCAGAATTCAATATATTACCTGCAGTAACTTCCCACCAGCAGCAAAAGATCGCAAACCAATTGTATCCTACAACAACGAACCAATAATTCAATTTCACCAAAGCAGATTATAAAATGTGAAAAATAGGCTACATTTTGAATCTAAAAGAAAAGGACTAAGTTCTTGCATTCTAACCTTGCTTCTGATTACAATCAGGAACTGAGCCGCAGGATCCCTTTTTGTTACATTTGACATGGTATCTAGGAACCAACCACCACCTTTAACTCTTTGCCTTGCCACATGAAGGCTGGGGCCATCTCTTGCATATAGAGCTACAACATAGCCATCCTTCAACAATTCACCAGGCTTTCCACTCAGCCTCTTTCTAGATTTTAGTAGCTGGTCGGACGGCGATTCTTGCATTGATTCTATATGTGTTTTCCTACTTCTCAAGTCTTCAGGGGAAGCAAACCGAGAACCGGAACTTAACGCTTGATCTGTGCCACTCATAGTCGTATCTTCCTCTCGCTGCGAGGTACTTTCTTTTTCTAGTAAAGGTTCATCTAATTTTTTCTGAGATTTCTGATGTGTGTGCCTCTTTTTCGCTTTCTTACCTGATCTACTTCGTCTTCCATCAGACCGAGTAATTGAATTTTGAGACAAACCCGAACCTTGCTGGCTAGAAGACTCCTTGGATTGATTGATTTCTTTATTCTGGGAGCTTTCTGGACTTGCATGGCTAACTTCAGTTAATTGCTGGACAACGGCTAGCTGTAGGGGATTTTCTTGCTCCAGTTTATCAGAGTGTTCATTTTCATCACCTATTTCGCTTTCCTCATCCTCATCAGATACAACATTATTCGGAACAACCCCATCGAAGAAGAATGTCTGCAATACAGAGATTGCTTTCTCCCTTATCTCCAGCCATACTTCTTCACTATAATCTGCACTGTGTGGAAGTATCAACACATTGGGCATCTCCTTTACCTGAAGTAAACCAATGACAATATATATCTCAGCAACACCCTGGTATATTAACTTGCTACTCCATACATCTATCATTCAGATATGGTACCACTGTACAGTAAGGAAGGAAAACGAAAACAGTATCACTAATACTGATCACATACACACATCCATAAAAAGGCGTTCTTTCCCATCCCATCCCCGTTTAATGGGCATATGCGCATAAGTTGTTAAATGTAAACAACACTGCCAAACCCAATAATCAGGCAACAGCGCAACATGGCCAACATACATGATCAAGGAAACATTGTTGATAAAGAATGATAAATTTTTATATTAAGTGATAGGGAAACAGGGCAAGGATGGAATGAAAACCATGACATGAGATTAAGGGAATGAAAACTGATTTAGACATGCATAGATCAAAGAGTTATTATACGGTGAAACATAACATGATTTAAAGATTTCAGAAAAAAGGTATAAAAGAGGCGATAAACATGTCTTGTCTCTTTGTTCCTTTGGCAGAAGAAAAATCTGTTATCAGAAATGGGACAGCAATACACCCCACTCACTTGATAAGAAAGTATTGCCCTTTTTCTTTTGCTAACACAAGAAACAGGAGACTATTCCTTCAATGGAGAAAAACAGGTACTATAAAGGGAGCTGAAAAGCAAACACAAGCAGTCAAGCACAATACTTGCCAAGAAATTGACACAACCTATGTTAACAAGTCCATAACCAATAACCAGTGAACATACCCATGCTTCCATCCATTGCGGCCCTTCAGCACCATCTAAAGCACACCCAGCTAAAGTTCCATCAATCAAAAGCTGTTTCACAAAACAATCATCCAACAGCTGACTGCTACCTGTGTTTACAAGGAATGCTCCTGCACAAGAGAAAATATCATTATTCTATGCAAAAAAATGAAAATAACAAAAAAAAAGTTGAAGAAAGAACCAAATGTGGTCCTAAAACAGGAACCAAAACGGTAGAAAAATATACCAGGCTTTACATGCTGTAGACATTCAGCATTGAGAATCTGAACTGTTTCATTCGTCAGAGCACAATGAAGCGAAATGAGGTCACTTGCAGCTAGTAAGTCATTTAGAGTATCCATCTTTCGGGCAGCAGAAGGAAAGCCATTAGACCTACTCAATGTTCCGTTCACCTGATTGAATGCATTTAAACAGAAACATCAATTGAATGCATTTAAACAGAAACATCAATACGAAGACGCAAAAGGGGTTTGGAACTAGAAAATGCATCAGGAAAATCTTTCAATTACCATCAATCTTTACTAAGCTCAAAATATTGATTGGCAAACCTCTAGCATTGCATCCAAAACTTCATAACATACTTGCAACGAAAATTATTCCAACTTGGACTAAGCTAATTCGAAACTTAAATAAGTATATATGATCGAATCAGTACCTCTACATCAAAATAGAGCACGCTGATCTTGAAGGCCAAGCTCCTAGTAGCCAGAGACCTCGCCGCCGCAGATCTACCAATAATCCCCAAAACCAAGCCCCGGCACCGCCTCATCCCCCGGCAAAGCGGCTGAACCGAACCAAGCCACCCGGACGCCGATAGCGTCTGGCGCGAGAGCAAGTGCGTCCTCCTCAACAACCCTAGAAACAGCGCCATAACAGTATCGGCGATCTCCTCGGCGCGGGAGGCGTCCACGTGGACGAGCCGGAGCCCGAGGTCGGCGGCGAGAGCAGAATCCGTAGCCCGGTCAGCAGAACCGAGGCAGAGAATAAGCTGATACGGACGCAGCCGACGCTGCGCGGCGCGTGGGAGGTACGTGAGGGACTGGAGGAGGACGGCGGAGGCGGACTCGACCCTGCCGTCGGCCAATCGGCTGAGGGGGACGTGCTCGACGGCGGCGACGCCGGAGAGGCAGTCCTGCTCCATGGCGAAGTCATCGATGCAGTTGAGAGTGACGACGAGGGGGAGCGACGGCGGCGTCGTTTGGGTGGTGCGGTGGTGGGACATTGTGGCGGGGGATCCGATGCCGGCGGTGGTGCTCATCGTTTTGGGGCAGTTTAGGGTTTAGGCTGGTGGAGAGGTTGTAATTTTGGTCATTTCTGGGGGTTAAGGTAGAGAGTGAGGGCTTCCATTTGGTTGGGGAGAGTTGGAGAGCTTCGGAGTTCAATTCTTCACTACTCTCTGCTGAGATCCGGACCCACTAGTCCCTCTATTTCGCGCTCTGTTCGCTACTCATAGTTTCACGTGTGCCCCTGTCTTTTTGGTTATTTCCATTTGTATACTTTCTCTTTTAATTTAGTCACACTATACTAATGTCCTAAAGTATCGAACTTTTGAATTATACGGATATTCCTACCTCCCTTTCAACACTGCGAGTGTGTTAAAGAATTTAGATGGAGCTATGAACACTAAAATCCGAAGTATCGCACTGATAACTTTGCGAGTTGAAGCATCACTCACAAGAGAGAGAGGAAAACCATGCCACCATGACATTGATAACTTCGTGAGTTCAAACATCACTTACAAGAGAGGAAGAGAAAAACCATGCCCCCATGACATTTCTATGTCATTTGTCTGTTGGTGTTATCTAAAGCCGGCCATGATGAAAGGCGAAAAAGTTCCTCACACATTTAATCTGGTCGGTTGAGTGAATGCGAGGCAATCTACCGGTTTACAAGCAAGAAAAATTCAGCATGCTATATAAGATTAGAATCTGTGTACTGCTACAAGGTATATTGTGATTATAATTCATGAACAAATACTCACAAAGTCACAAGCAAGCACAAACACAATTCTGACTTTGGAACAGTGTACAAGTCAGTGAGCTTATTTGGACAGCATGCCCACTGCTTGCTCAAAACTACTTTTATTTGAACGGAGTGAGACAAAAGAACAATACAAGTGAAGAAACTATCTACAAAACCAACCATTGTATGAACTCCCAAAGAAACTAAATAAAAAAAGACACCAGCTTCTACAAGATATGAAAAAATTTAAATAGATACATCTTCTTGAAAGCAAACTCAAACCTCATACCCATGCTTTAGGCCGGAAGCTAAGCATGCCTTGCTTTTTTCCTACAGCTCCATAAGATCTCCAAACCTTATTATATGTTTGCGTCTCTGAAGGCTGAGCTACAACTGAAGCTGCAAATCCGCATTACAACCATCTCTATGCTTCATATGATACAACATATTCGTGGTCCAGTACACGGCCACCTTAGGTGTGAAAACTGTGAGATAAAGAACTTGGGCACCCTTTGTAAGAGCATTACGTAAACATGAAACTATCAAACTGAAAAACTGTACAGAACCTCCAACCCCTCTACAAAAACTCATGCTCAACAGATTCATGCTGATCTCACTTCCTACTCCACAATCTTCAAATACTTCATTCCTTGTTATATTTCCCTCAACTTTCCGTCAGACATTTTTCCTTTCTCCTGTAATTTTTGAACCATAACCAACCTCCAATTCATAAGATTCACTTTAGAGGAACCTCCTCCTGAAATTACTAGTAGTCGCTTGATAGGAACGCATGAGCAGTCCAACACCAATCCCTATTCCAAGGCACATCCCAAGGCCAATTCCAACACCAACTCTAACACCAGCATTAAACCAGGTGAGTTGACCATCTTCACCCATGTACATTTCATCAGAGTAGAAACCATGTCCTATCTTCCCATCTGATTCATACTCATCGATTTCAGATTCTGTCATCTGCATAGACCAAATCAAGGACTCTAAGTCAGTTATGAAACAAACAGAAAATAGTTATAGCTAAATGAAGGACCAAATCATTAGTACAGGAACAAAGATTAATATGTTAGTTCAAAGCTTGGAATTTATAGGAAAGTCTTAACACTAGAAAAGCATAAAGGAAAAACTCTTGCTCCATCAGATTGCATTGCAAATTGAAGCTTAACGAGTTGAGTTGGCAAAGCCCCAACACAGCATGAGTTATTATATACATATGCACCTGTAAGTAAGCTAAAAGAGTTGAAGGCCTCTAGGCTGTAGATGAACTTACAAAGTGCCAACTATTATTTCACTGCTGAACCTTTAGTTGGAACAGGAGTTATTGCATTTTATTAAGAAGCAAGTTCTCAACAGAAATATAGGCGCAGGTTTCGTAGGAGTCAGTAGACCAAACTTTGAGAAATAAATGCAAACACAAATGGGAATAACTAAATACCTATTCCGTATGGTAGCAATCACTTGTTGAATGGGAGGGTAAAACTATCAATTCATCGTTCCACTTCAACATGACCCCTTGATTAACACATACATTTTCGAATTAACAATGCAACTACGATTTTTCTTTCCATCATATATGTAACAAGTAATACAGTGATGCACAGAGCATTATAGAGCTCAAAGTACCTTACTACAATTTCCACATACTAGAAAACACAACATAAACTATGCATCCATAATCACACATTGTTCAAAGTTCAAACATTAATCCAAACTCTCTACTACCACCCCGCCAAGTTCCCACAAGATTATCAAAACCATAGCTTAAAAATCAAAATTGCAAACCAAACAAACCAAACTTTAGCAGAAAATTTTCAATACCTGCACTTTTCGCTGCCGTATTAGCCCATTCTTACTATTCTCCTTCCCAACCTCCTCCTCCTCAGGAATAGCATCCAGCGTGGCGTGCCTCGGGCACTTCCGCCTGGGACTAACCTGTATCGTCTTTGTCAAAATCACCGGCACACCGGAGCAACACCCGGCGATATAAACCTCTATAGAAGGCGCCGAAACCCCGAGCTTCGGCCGGAAAAACGCCGAAGAGCCGGAACTAATCGACGCCGCCATATAACAATCCATACTCCAACCCGTCTTCGAATCATTCTCCATCCCTACATTCCCGTTAAGCCAAACGCCCTCCATTCTCTCCAACGACCCGCAGAGCACCATGTCATTATTCTCATACACCTCAAACTCCACACCGCCGGTGACCCTCACGCTGTCGGTGGCCACGTACGTCACCTCCGACGACTCCTTATCCAACCTGTCACGTCGTAGCGTCAGCGACGCCGTCTCCGAGTTCGGAATCCTGGCGCCGTTGATCTCGAGAGAGACGCCGATCTCGCGGTGGAGGGAGCAGAGCGTGAGGTGGTCCGGCACGCTGTCGATGACGCACGGCGCGATCCGGACGTAGAAGAGACGGATTTCGAACCAGGCCGAGTGCGTAAGGGACGGGCCGTTCAGCATCTGGTAGGAGCTCGCGGCCTTCGTCTTCGCCGCCACGGACGGCGGTGGCTCCTTCTCAATCTGCGTCTCCATAACAAAACAAAAAAAACCCTAATTCACAATCGGAATCGGCGGAATTGAGAAAGCTAGGGTTTTTTTTTTGGGTTACGATTTTCGGACAAGAAAAATAAAAATAGAAAAGAAAAGGGGAAATTAGAGCTTGTGAGGCATTGAGAATTTCGAGCAAAGAAGGAGGTCGTTGCGGAGAGCAGGGGTGGGTTTTTTTCTTTGTTTTTTTCTGGTGGGGGGAAAATGAAAAAGAAGGTTTTGGGTGGAGATATTTTTCCACGTCGGTTTTCGTCGACGGAGTCAACCATCCGAGACACGCGTCGTTGAGGCTGTGTTAACAAGTGAACGGCCCCGAGCTAGAAAAAACAAAAAGGAACTGACATGCAAACAATAAAATACTGAGAAATAGTTACAAGTACAACTACGGCATACGGTGGCGTATTGCGATTTAATTATAATTTAGTGTGATCAAGGAGAAATTATTAATTTCTGTTTTCAATATTTGGAGAAAAAAAAAATTATTGGGGCTGCTTTCGTGTCCAGATTCGGTTTAGTGACATATTTTTATAATTGAGATCTTGTAAATTCAACTTATCAGTTGTGTTTTTGATCAAAAAAAAAAATTATCGATTTTAGCCTTTCTCTGTCAACAACTTTTGAAGCCGTGATATTCTTTTACATATTTGGTAGTTTGGTTTCAGAGGTCACAAACATTTGGCACATACACTTCACATCAATGAAGTAAAGTCTGTGTAACCCAAGCTCTGAAGTGTTTTTCTACATTGTTCAACATTAGTCCTGAATCTTGATACGATCAACCACACTTGCATCTTGTCATTCCAATATAAGCTCCTGTATAGAGATCCCATATTTATTTTAGCAGCTAAATGAGAATAGTAATTTCATCAACATGAAGCTTAAAGGCAGACGCCAATTATGCAAAACCCAAAGCTCCCTTCTGCAAAACCCAAAACTGTTCCAAGGAGAAAATACAACTCCATACCAGGTAAAAAAAAAAAAAACAATAAGCAGTTCCCATCTCCCCAAGTTCTCCTGATGGCAGCATATTGTTCACCAAGAACCTACATGATCGTGAAAGTCTGTTAGTTAAGTACCTCATTAACATGCACTTCACAACATAGAGACCAACATTTATCTTCCCCCACAAGATCGCGCTGCCTGATTGATACTCAACCGCCAACGATGATAATGGTTCATGTCCATTCAGTCAAAACCAAAACTTCATTTCACAATACCAACAAATGCAAGAATTTGAAACAAGCTAGTTCGAGGCTTGCCTTGTCCCCGAGGAAGGAAATTTTCTCGTCCTCCTCGGTGCAAATGGCAGAGTGCTGCTGCATGATATCCTGGTCATCATAGGTTGCCCACTCATCAAACTCAGGTGTAGCAACCGAGGGGCCGGCCTAGACTCCACTTCCCCATCCACCTGCCCTTGAAGCCCTTCCTGATTCTGCATTTCCTATTCGCCTCAAATAACAAACACAATTCAAACCCCTATTTCCTCTTCATATAAACCCCAATTTCAACACAATCCAAGAAAGTAAACCAGTTACCCACCAAAATTTAGCGTAAATTTCAACTAGCATTATGATCAACCAAGAAACCCCTAGAAACATACATATCCAAATATCCAATACATTCAGAAATCTCAAAACCCTATAAACATTACTAGTTGAGTGAAAGAAAGAGAGCACGTTTCATTTATCTCGGCAACACTAATCATGATGAAAATTGATGAATGCACTAGATAACTAGGTTTCTGGACTACACTAATCTTTTTCTTTGATGGAAATATTTTATTTCTAATGTCACAAACTCACAAACAATACTATCAAGGCAAAAAATAGCAAAGTCAACAATATGAAACATCACGAAAAATAGGAACTGATCAAAACTATCATTCCTCATGACAATGTGTTAATTCCAACTTCTAACACATCAGTAGGCTCGACGCATCCCTTTTTTGGCCTTCTTTACGAAACTCGGTCGGATTTGCTTAAGACGCCTCCTCTTCCTTGTCATCTTCTCAGGAAGTGTTTCCCTCGTATTTTCCTTCTCAGCCTTTGGCTTCTTCAAGTATTTCGGATCCACCTGGTAAGGCTTGTGTGTCACAGGCACTCCTTTCTTTTGCTCCTCATTAAACAGGGCAGTGGCTCTATCACCACGGTTATGAGCATACAACTTTCCCATCAGCAGATCGTAAGTTTTGATCCTGGGTTCACATCCATCCTGTTTCATCTTCTTGAACATATACAAAGCATGATCAATCCTCTCAATGCCACACAAAATCTTCAGAAACCCAAAATAAGCCTTCTTATCCAGAGCCTTCCCGAACCCTGCTGATTTCATCCTATCAATCATTTCATCCCCCTCTCCGACCCTTGCTGCCTGATACAAGCTCCTGATCAATTCAACAAACGTAGTCTCGTTCGGAGGACACCCCCACTCCCCCATCCTATGAAAAAACTCAAAGCGTCGTCGGTCTTCCTAATCTTACACAAATTAGTAATCAGCACATTGAAAGTCTCCACATTTCTTGGCACCCCATGAAAGTCCATATCCACCAAGATTTTCTCTGCCTCGGATTGCAGCCTAAACGGGTCCTTCTTCCTGCAAAGCTAGTCCCAATCTCGAAGCCTCCCCCGTACGTCTCCCCAGCCAAGCTCGATTGGAGGGTTTACATGGGTAATTACATACATGCTACACTTGTGTAACTATTCATGTAACTAATAATGTCAACAACAACATGAAACTTCCACCACCCAAAACAGTAACTTCACAATGATCACCCATTGCCGGAATCCCAACTGCTTCCAATTCTCCAATTCATCTAATTCCAACATATATAACAATCATAAACATGCTTTGAGATTCATAACTACTGGAAATCACTAAACTAAGATTGAAACACCACCATTACCACCACTGCCAACACCAAACACAGTAAACCCAAACAAACCTGCAACTCAGCTCTCTACCTCTAATTCTATAATTTCTATAATTCCAGACAACATACTAATCATCAATCCAACTCCAGCATACAAATTCAAAACCAGAAAACAATATAAACACCTCCACCACCGTCGTGCACAACAACACACACGACGGTCCTCCTCTGCCAAAACCTAAATTCTTCAACACCCAACCAATCTCAATTCCAATTGTAGAAACATGTAAAGCTCATCGAATATACCACTTTAATACTAGTGTCGAGATAGAAGCTCGCTGGAATCCGTCGATTTCTCGCCGGAAAATCTCATAACTTCTTATATTCGATTCTCCCTCCTCCAAGCTTCTCTTCAAAAATTAAGGTCATAGAGACGTTCTCCAAATTGAGGCGAAGCTACCACCACCATTCATGTCCGCCGCCGTGGCCAGATTCGTAAACTCGCCGGCGAACCCAGAAAACACTTATCTCTTCTGATTCTCTTTCAACATCGCCCCTCCATGAAATCTGATACAATAGAGATGTCAGTGACGACGAGAGGAAGACGTGAACACCAGCCTTGCGCCAGGAGGTGGCTGGACGACGAAGGAGCAATTTGCAGCTCCACCCCGCTGCAAAATGTCGACGTCTCGACGAGTCGGTCTAGACAGTGTATTTTTGGGAGTGAGAGAGATGATCATGGTTAACGTATTGTTATTTTTGTCAGTGGCATGACATGTAATTTTTAAAAAATTTATGGGCAACAGTTTAAAGAATTTAAATAGGTGTATTGTTTTATCATCAATGAATATTTGTTAACATTTTTATTATTTATTACTTCTAAATGTATCATTTTATCATTGGCCATAAATTATTCAACATAAAATCTTATGAGACTCATTTATAATTTATAGGATAAATTTATCTAAAATTTAACATAACTTCTTTATACCTTTCTAATTCTAAAAATATCATTCACTCTTATACTCTCATGCCCAGCAAAATATCAACCCACCACAAAAAGAAAACAAATTAACTAGAGAGCTTAGAGCATCTTTAACAATACTAGTAATTTTGCAGTCAAATTTTAGCCAAAATAACTAAAAAGTCATTTTAGCTAGCTATTTTACAAAAACCTCTGCACCAGTACTCTTTGTTTGAACTAAAGTTTAATTTATATTATTGATTAAATAAAAAAATTAACTTAAATATGTTTTAATATTATATAAAATGACTTAAAAATAATACATTTAATTAACATAAATTATAGAGAGTCTCATCTCACTAGCTATATTTAACTAACGATATTTAAAAGTTAAAATAACTAATCACGTGCTAATCACTTGTTTATTTAGCTAATAAAAAAAAATTACAATAATAACATACTTCCCTAAAATGGACGTCGGATGTCTTAGGCATTTCCTAAATTTAGAAAGGCCAATTGGTTTGGTCCACGTAGCTAAAACTTGATGTCGAATACTAGCCACGTGCCACTTGCTTAATGCTTAGTACATAGATTTGGTATCGTGTCGAAAATGCCACCACGTGTACGGTCAGAACAGAGTAAGTACACAAGCATTGGCCCATTTGTTCAGAATAAACAAATATATACCAACCAACTAAACATGAACTGAGATTCTTTTCTATCGGTGTTTGTCTTTGAATAAGAATTTACTTTTCTATGAATTCTTGAAAGAAAACATTTGAATAAGGTTTCTTTCCTATTGTAATCAATCTTTACTTACAATATTAGTGAAGCCACGCGATTATTCTACGGATAAGTCTCAGTGACTAATCATTATGAATCTAAAATAATAAAAACACAAATTTACCGTGTTTTTTCCAATTTCAATTTGAACAGTTTATATAATTTGTAGGATTATGTATGTATAAATAGGAAGGAGTGAAGTGCGAAACAGCCAAAGGGTGGTTGCATTTCTACACCACGTTTCCTACCAAAATCTCAAAATCACACAAAACTCTCTGACCCAGAAAAACCCCTCTTCTGCTTTCACAAACCTCAAATCTTCAAGCCTTTGAGATACAGTGCTTCAAGAGCTCTGCAGCTTATGGTGTCTGTAAACCCAAACCCAGCGCCTCAGGGTTTTTACCTATTTGATCCCACCAATATGGGCCTCCCAGGACTCAATTCCATGCCGCCGCCTTCGACGACAAGCACCACCACGTCCGCGGCGTCGTTGGCCGAGGATCAGAGCAAGAAGATCCGGAAGCCGTATACTATTACCAAGTCCAGGGAGAGCTGGACTGACCAGGAACATGACAAGTTTCTAGAAGCTCTCCAGCTGTAAGCTCTTCAATTTTCTCTCTTGGTTTTTGATTTTGTATCTGGGAATTGAAGGTCTGTTTGATTTTGGTGAAAATATATGAAAAAGTTTTAATCTTTACTATAGAAATTGAAAAGCCGTGTTTTTCGTTTTTCATATAATTTAAACAAACAATTAGAGTTCATTTGTTTTTTGGATATTTGTTACTTGTAATTAGAAATAATTTAGAGGGTTGTTTGGATCTAAAAGTGTGAGTCTTTATCGGGTTTGGGATGTGTGAGATCAAGAGCTTTTAAGTTTCTAGTAGGGGGGAAGTGAGACATTGTGATGCTGTTTTGTATATGTGAAAGTATAGTGCTTTGGACGTGTTTTTGATGAGGTACTGTGGCTGTAAGCTTTATGGATTATGACTAATGTGAAGTAAATTGTTTTTGTTGTCAACTCAGATTCGACCGTGACTGGAAGAAGATTGAAGCTTTTGTTGGCTCAAAAACGGTTATCCAGGTGAGTACTACACATAGTTAGAGTTATTTATGAATGAAAGATTTCGGAGCTTTAAATGGTTAGTTGAAGCATGAAGTCGAATGGTTTACATTTCTACGTAATAAAAGTAAAGTTTGGTGGTTTTGTTAGGTATTGCTATTATCTTTGTTGTGTCATGTCAGGTTGGCATTCTTAAGCTAATGGTAAACTACCTCTATGTTCTACATAAAAATATAATTTCTGTTTATAAAGGGCCCTACATGGTTGCCTCTTGAAATTTCGTGGTAGCTTCTTTTGTTGATTGAAGATAGTAGTAGCAGAAACTGATTGTCCTTTGTTTATGAACTCACAAGTAAATAAACTGTTCAGTGGAATTTCAATGCTAGCAGACCACATACAAAATAACACATATTATTGGATAGTATACATTAGATTAGGTTTTCATATAATCATGCAATTTTGAATCATACCGACATTTTTTCCATAGGTTCTATGAAATTGTTATAGCCTCCTCCTCATCTTTTGAGAAAATTTGGCATGGTTTATACTTTATAGTAAAGTTTTAGGTGCATCAGTTCAGGCATGTTATTTCATGGACAGAGAAAATAGTAACAAGAAACAAAATGTTTTGCAAGTTGTGATGCTTTCCTATGTATAGAAATTGGATACGGTTAGAGCATTTCCTTAAATCTTTGCTTAGTTCATATTGTCTAACTTCCATTTGTCTGCATTGTACTAAAGCTATGTGTTATCCTTGTTAGATACGTAGCCATGCACAAAAGTACTTTTTGAAGGTTCAGAAAAAAGGGACAAGCGAGCATGTACCTCCTCCTCGGCCAAAGAGGAAAGCAACTCATCCATATCCACAAAAAGCTCCTAAAAGTGGTAAGCAACTTAGCATAGTCAACCATAGCTTTCTTGGCAATTCTACTAATGTTTCCACATAATTATTGCTTATAAGTTAAATTTCTGGCAGCTCCAAAAGTATCTCAAGTTGTTGGACCATTTGAATCCTCATCTGCTTTGCTTGAACATGGAAATACTTACCAGCCAGGTTCTTCATTTGTGCATAGCACTCCTGTTACTAGTACAACTTTATCATCCTGGAGTCATAGTTACGTGCCTCCAGTCAACGAGTCACAAAAAACTAAAGGTTTCAGTTTTTCCCACCTATCTTTGTCTTGAAGTTCAAAGTTTGCTTCATGTTATATAATCATACTTTATTATGTTATTTCTTAGATGATGGAAGGCTAGCTGGTTCAGCAGATGCACAGAACTCTTGCTACAGTAGTAGTAACGAAAGCGAACCTACAACTTGGTTAATGGGTGAGACATTTGGTCGCGCATGTCATCACCAGCCACTGAGAGGTTAAAATTCTTTCTCTCTCTCTCTCTCTCTCTCTCTGCTTTTTTTGGGTCCATGGTACGGATCAAGTTATTCTTACTGGTTGTCAAACGAAATAGCTACTTAAGGAGGTTATTTTGGAGTACAGAATTCCGGCGCTGCAATTTTCCTTAACCCACACTGTTTTACACAATTTTCAATTGTCTCGGTTGTTTGTCCATAACTGCAGAAATGCTCAATGTTCCATCACTGTAATACTAATGCCATGCATTTGTTTATACTTTTCTTCTTAGGAGTTTATATGCTGCTTACATGAAATACATTGATTATTACTCCAGAATTGCATTGATATCATTGTTCATGACAGTTGCAGTTCTTCTAGTATTAAATGTAGTTCCTGTATGTGCAGTTTTGCCAGATTTCGCTCAGGTGTATAAATTCATCGGCAGTGTATTTGACCCCGATTCGACTTGTCATTTGGAGAGACTGAAACAAATGGACCCTATAAATTTGGAAACAGTATGTTATTTTAGGATCTTGCACATATATCAATTTTAATTTTTTAATTTGGCTTTTTTGGTTGTCATAAGAGTTAGACAGTCCTGTCTGGTCTTTCTCTAACCCCTTGGGTGTTGCGCATTTACTCAATCACCCTATCTGACTCTTTTGCAGGCACTTTTGTTGATGCAAAATCTATCCATTAATTTAAGAAGTCCAGAGTTTGAGGATCATGTAAGTACTTTTCTTCATGATGGAAGTATTTCTTTCTTGACAGTTGGCTATGTTCTTGGGTGTTCTAAGTGTTTAAGTGATACTTCAAATAATCCACCAGTTTGTCTTCTTTGGTTTTTAAGCTACCTAATGAGTGAGATGCACGCTTTTCACACCTAACAGTGTGATGTACGTACACCGAGCTTTCATTTTGCATAATAACAGTCTACTATTAAAATACCCTTGCACGACAACTTAGCTCAAAGATAGGCTAAGTTTGTGCCAACTCTATGCAGTGATTGTTGTTATGTGGAAAAAATGTCTGAGGCAGAGCTGTCACAGCTTGTTATTATTTTTTTATTCAAGAATGCAGTTCACACGTGATGCTTGTTAGTATCTTTTATTCAAGATTGCAAATCTCACATGATGCTTGTTCTCAAATCAGCTATTGCCTATAGTTTCCATCTTCATATGAACAGGATGGATACCGTACAATTTGATGTAGTGTTTTAGTATGTAAAATGATCATTACAACCATTTTGTTTTAGATTGGTAAACTCAGAACCCATGTGAAACATGCTCTTTCATTTCGAGATGGACAAACTGATTTAGTATTGGCTTGTCTTTTTTAGTTCCCTTGTCATGGTTAACTTCACTAAATGATATTGTGTGACCAGACCTAACAATTATGTTGACCGTTACACAGAGAAAGTTACTTTTATCATATACTACGGACTCTGAGAAAGCTAAACCTGATAACAATAGCGGCTTTTCTTGCTATGGTAAATCGGAGAATGCCATCCTATCTACTTAGAAATCGGAAGGTATTGGAACTTCCATCTCCTTGTTATATGCACTTTTTGTGTACCCACTTTTCACTCTAAAAACTGTTGTTTCCAGGGGAATGGTGTGGAACGATGACGATTACTAACAGTTATAGTGCGGAGTCTTTGTAAATATCGGGAATAGGCAGGTCTATCCAGGGGTTTACCATGCAGCTTGTCGAAGAACCAATGCCAGTTTTATGTGCATACCGTACTTTTAACAAGGTCTTCAAGAAATGAAGGATGATAGAGTCAATTTAGTGTTTGCTTGGGCTGTATTGTATAAAGTTAATGAGTTATATTGTACATTATCATCTGTGGGCTCTATATAGTTGTTTAGACATGTTTTTGGTTTTGAGATGCTTGTGAATAAGGAGTTGACGATAGTGAAATCCGACTCCAGTAGATACTACATTTGTGGTACCTTGCAACTGAGTAAAGGAGTTCCCTTTCTCTACTCATGTTTCCCAAGTCATGAAGCATAACGAGGGGATCCCTATTTGTTTCTTTAGTGTTTGGGGTACATATCCATATTCTTATGGTTTCCTTCTGAAAGTGGTGGACGCTATATCACGTCATGGTTGGCAAATGTCAATGAATAGAAACCGGTTCGACAAAGCATAGATCACAACGCAAACCTTCTAAAACTATGTAAACCGAACTCATCAGTCAGTAAAGCACGACCGGCAGTGAAGACTGAAGAGCAGGACCATGATGACCAACGTTGGCAACTGCATCAAAGAAATGCGCTTCCCTCTTCACATGATTGACATAAACTGAATGAGAACACTGTCCAATGGCGTACCCGTGCCTTGTAGATTCATAATCTGTCATACCCACACCAGTAATAATGCACCTCATCAAAGAATTGATCCCACTGCTCTGGAATCTCAGGTTTTGAAGCCATCTGATATTCTTCTCAGCTTTGATGGAGTTAAATCAGTTAATATTGCCAATGATGGAACAGATGTGTTATTCTTATGTTCAATTGATATGTATTGTGTATATCCTGCAACTATAATTTGCTTTTGACTTTTTATCCGAAAAAAAAAAATCCATACATTTTAGAGTTTGTGGTTATTCTTGCTTTTATATGTTTCTTCTTCTATGATTTCTTCGGTATCCTATCTCTGTCTCTCAACTTTTGGGTCTGTCTATTCTGGTAGGTTGTTCTATTTGATCCAATGTTGACTTTCCTCCCCTCAATCTGCAATAATCTTTCAGGTGCTTGTGTCTGATATCATCATTTGGTACGAAGACATAGTTAACACGCAGGTAAGCAATTGCACTCTGTGGCTTTTTACTTTTATATTTTAATTTTGCAGATTAATAGTGGAACCACGTCAAACAGCCATCTTGGAAGACATGCTCTCTACGTCTGTGTAGGTTCTTGCTTTTACTGGTAAGCCTGTGAAGAATAGAGAACTGTGAGGATGAATTTTTGAAATTTGATTTCGAGTACCAACAAGTTCTCTCTATCTCATTCTTTTCAACATATCCTTTAATTTTTGTCTATCTCCGATGCAAATGGTGTCTGCCTGCGTTGTACTATATCGTATGTTAAGAACTGGTGTTGTGATTAGTATATTGTGTTTCCTTCTAAATAAATGTTGCATGGCTTCCAAAATCAAGAAAGTAGGAGCACGAAGAATCCAATAAGATGGCCAATGGCATGAAAATCCATTACTTACACTAGTCTCCATACATCCAATATGAAAGGAACAACATTAAGCACATTGCCATTCGTTGAAGTGCACATCTGAGCATGAGACTGTCAATACAGTGATATACACAAGCACAAACATCTGAGTAACTATCTATACCCAAAACCCATGTCCAGTTCATGTCCGTACATCTCTTGACTATTATGCCCGCCACTGGAAGCAAATGGATGAATTTGTTTCGGGTTTGACCTCATTTCCATCTCAAGGAGCCTTTGCAATGCCTCAGGATGGTTGCTTCCACCAGCAACATCAGGAGCTGAAATTTAAAGAAAGCATTTTTATACATGCAGTTTCTGACATAGTCAAACCTCATTAGCTACAAAAACAGGTTAACATACTAAAGAAAGCCCCCAGAAGTTCAACAAAAGTTGAAACTCAATGGGCTTAAAAAATATTGTGGGAAACTTTGGCATTGTTGTAATAATTTAAGCAGTTTCTGGCAGACAGAGAAGTAGAGGTTGCAACCTCTTCCAAGACACACAATGGACGCATTCCCCAAATAAAGCCAGAATATCAGGGAGACAATTATTGATCTAACTACAAGTACCACTAGCAATGCAAAAAGTAGTGGTTTTACCTGGCGATGGCATGCCATGACCACCTAAGTTTACTGGCCGAGGACCAAAAGGAAAGCCGGCCATTGGGTTCAGTTCTTCCATGAAGCCAGAAACCTGACTGTTTGGATGAGCAGGCATAGGTGTGCCCCTGTTCGTATGAGGAGGCAGGGCTGGAGCACTGGCTAATCCCTGTAGCAAGTGAGGCGGAGGAAAACTGCCTGCCATATGCATCTGTTGCAACATAGGGTGATGGCGAGCATCAAACCCAGATTGTGCAGCGTTCGAATGATGGAAAGGTGGACGAAGCATATTTGCAGGAAACTGATGACTTTGCGGAGGATCGTTTCGAATCATGTCCTCTGGCGTCATATAATTCATCTGAGAGTTGGCATTGCCAGGATGAGAATCTGATGGATGAAAAAACGTTCCCCTATAATTCATTTGAGGATGATGGAGCTGTTGTGAAGAAGGTTGGACATTAAGTTTCTGATAAGAAATATCAGGCTGTCGTCTCATATCATAAGGGCCACGAAGAAAAGGTGGACCACCTTCTTGGCTTCCCATGATAGAAGTTCTTGGATCCTTGAACTCCTTGATAGAAGTCCTTGCATCCTTGAAATCCTTGAAGGCAGAGTCCAAAGCTGCCAATTTCTCAACAATGTCAACTTCTGTGTTCAGGGAGGAGAATACTTTGCTTTTCACTAGATTCCCGGTAGACATAAAATTTTGGATGTTTAGAGGTTCACCGACAGCAAGTAAGCTATCCTCTTCAGGAAGTCGAATATCAGCAGGCCCATCAAAGACGCCCATCTTAGACCCCAAGTCAGAACTAACCTGTAATGAATCTAGAGGATTATCAAAACCGAGCAACTGCTCATCGATCTTATCTGATTTGGTTTGCTTCCTTCTATTCGCTGTCATGTCACTGTTACCATGAGTACTTGTGTTAGGTCCAACATCAAATGCAGAAGGAACAAAACTAGTTTCTGATACCGGAAATGGCAACCCACGTGTCTCCGGAGTTTCTACTCTTGCAGACCCAACAAGGCCTCTTTTAGTAGAAACTGGTGCTCCAACTGATTGCAACTCCTTCATAAAAGCAGTTCCAAATAGTGTTTCAAGTGTCAGACTCTTCCCTGAATCAGAAACATTTTCAGCAGCTTTCTCTTTTGAAATGTGAAGTACAGTGCCAATAGCTGTCCCGTCAATGTTGTGAATTTTTTCAGGAGATGCTGTCTCTTGATTTGAAGAAGGTTCAATATCTCTTAAGCCTGTGCCCTTCTGTAATAGTGAGAGTAGGTGATGCGATGCATGATCATCTACTTTGGCTTTTGGCTGTCCAGCCTTTCTATCAGGTACAACTGACCTTTGAACAGGGGGCTGACGACTTTCACTAATTTCAGATAGAATGGACTGCTCAAGATCTTCACATGTAAGGACTGCTGAAGCTGCCTCTGGTTTAGTACTTTTGTAAAAATGCTCAGAGTCACCAACCGAAGGAGGTATTATGTTTGATGTCAAAGGCCTCACTGCAGGTTCAGTATTTTGGGTGGGAAAACTTGGAAAACCGTGACCGCTTAGCTTCCCATCAACAATGTGAGGTCCGGCTTTTTCACTACCAACAATCATGGAAAGCAAGTCATTTGGCCTTCCAGATAAGATTTCATTAGCAGGTTTCTTGTCTGCAGTAAGATAAAATTGATTAAAGAATATACATACATTTCCATTACAAGTTTAATTGACCAAATTCAGAAACAAAAATAAAAGAGCTTTTAACTTCAAGAATTGATGGCAACATACCTTCTTCATGAAACCACTGAGCAAACTTTGAAGAGTTGACAGTGTGAGAGCCCACTGCCTCATCTACTTTGCTATTATGAGGCTGCAGAAGCACAAAAGATATTAATGAGACTACTGTTTCAAACTAAGATGTTTCAGATTCCTACGCAAAAAATACACAAACTTGCTTACACGGGATCTAACGTTGAACCATAAAATGGAATATGAAAATGAAAACTTACTTCTAGAAAACCTAATGCTAATGATCCCTATAAAATGCAATAACTTCATATTATATAGTGCAAGAATTTTCTTTTCCATAAAATTCAGAGTGAATCAAGAATGCGGGCAGTTGAAGTTTGTCCTGAGTAATAGAAATATTTAAAAAACTCCAAAAAGGGAAAAAGAAGAGACACCTCAATGATATTAGAGGAGCCAACACCATTTAATGGTACTGCACCGCTGAAAAGCTTTTCCAGTATTGAAGTAGAATTACTCCCCTTTTCAGCGTCAATCTCAATCGCTTCACTATTTCTGGAAGCTTCTAAAGCTTGTGGTGTATTAGCATTATTATAAAATCGACTATCCATGCCAGTGATCTTATTATTAGCACCTTGAGGTGGTAAGAAATTTATACTCTTTCCACTCATACTATCAAATGAGGCATGAGTACTTGCACTTGCATGATGCTGCTTGCCCAAAATCATTTGCTCAACCGGTTGTTTTTCCACTCGATTATCAGAAGTACCATTTACAACACGGTTACCTTTGCCATGTAGAATGTTATCCTCAAGTCCGGAATTCCCAACCTATCAGAAAAAAAAACAATATTTAGATTCTATTTATGATTGAATGCAAATAGGGTATAAAATAGGAAACCCTCATTTGAGCTTGGCTTGCTAGATGTATTTTAGCAGAATTATATAGTAGTTGGTACAATGGCCAGCAAAAATAACAGAATCACAAGATAGACATGATTTCCAATATTCGGTATTAGATACACGTTTTATAAGAAGTTCTTCATTTGGAATCAATATAAAAGCAAGACCCATGCAGAGATTAAGAAAAAAGATGATGATCTTGGAAAACTCTTCTTTAGTAAAAAAAGAAAAAGAAAAAAAAAGAAGTACAAAATGATTACCTCCACTTGATGGGGAAGGTTCAAGGATTTTGTTCCAATGTTTCTTTCCAAAACTGTGCTAGCAAAACCAGGGGGGACAAGAGGTCTGGGAGCAGGAGTCTGCAAGGGTAACGTAGACTTTTCCCCATCATTATTTGATGCTGGTGGTACCCGAGGCTCAGCTGTTTCACTGCTTCTCGGTAAAAGTCTCTTCTCCTCTTTGGAATCATCATCTAACAGCGAAGAAAAATCAAAGCCACCTTTATTCTTCTCCGGCTTCAGCTTCTGTTTTTCTTGAAATGCTTTCTGCTGCTCTTTCCTCATTAGTTCAAAGGAATCTAGGAGAAAAACCATCAAATTTCAAACTTGCATATAACTGACAGCAAAAACATACTGACCCAAGCTAAAGAGATACAAAAGATACGAAACAGCAGAATACTTGCAATCACTTCTACCAAACCACCTAAAGATAAGAACAAGTACCTCTTCTCTTTCTTTCCTCTTCTGCTCTGTCTTCACTTGTATTATCAGAGGAACCAAAAGTTTCATCATTAAGTGAGTCGGTAATCTCTTTTCGTGTGAGAGGTGGCGCCTGCAAATTATAGGACAAAGGATTAGAAATAGTTGAGAAGCTTTTCTCTGCATTATACTAATTTTAAAGACACAAAATTATACTGCACCAAACTTGTGGATAATAAGTTCGACAGTGCAGGCATTATGCTTTTTCAGAATTTTTTTAGAAGACATGTAGGGCTACAAATAAGTCAAAAGCTTACTTTATAAGGACGTGGAGGCTGATACGGTTCATTGGTTCTATTTAGCTGATAGGTATCATTTGGTCGAACTTTGGGTGCTGTTATCCCTCCAGCAAACCCAGCTGGTCTTGGAAAGGAACCACTTCCGAGAAGTCCATCATGCTCAGGGACCTGCCAAGGCCGCCGAGACTGGTTCCCATAGTGCCTTCCAAAATCTGTACATTCAACAGATGGGTAGATACAAATTCAGATATCTATTTTGTGGAGATACAGTCAGCAATACATGTATGCAACATGAATAGCCACAGTATGAGCCTCACAGTGGATGAGGAAAAAAGCATGTTTCAGTTGAGAATCTTGATTCTTGATTGATTCAAGGAAATGAAGAAGAGTAGGATTTCAACAGTTAACTGGGCACCAAAGGACACCACTAGTAGATCTATATCCTAATCAATATGTCTAACAACTAATCCTTAGGCTTCCTCACCATAAATATCAGCTAGTCTCCAAACATTTGTCTCAACACTCAACTCCAAGGGATATCCAATAACAACTTAATGTGGATACATTTAAGCACTATCCTTGCAGTCTTAGTTAATTACTCATTAAGGAACTTAATAATGCTAGCTTGACAAGGTAAGTATTTTTTTACCCTTATAAACATAAATAAATCACCTAGTAGATTGGACTTAATTCCCCATAAGAAGAATTCCCAAGTTTCATGATAAGGTATTCTTCTGCCAAATGACTTAAGTTCAAGTTCTAAGCACTGAATTTACAGGCAAAGTGCTACTTGGTATTAAAAACTTCTGTAATTATACCAGTCTACCATCGCAAGAAATTAACAATCATATGAAACCATCCTCTGAAATGTACATATCTAGATACATTTGGAGCCATCATAGAAGACCAAACACATACAAATTTAATTTCAAAGTATCAATAATGATGAATAACCCACCAGAGTCTTTGTCAGATTGCGTGTCACTATCTTTATCACTGCGTCCAGAAGAACGACTCTCCCACCTTCCATGAAGTGGCCGCGAATAACCAGCCGCATCACCCCTAGTAGGAGGGGATGAACCATAATCATTTCGCCCGAAACTATTTGCTGACAAACCACTAGATGTCCTTTGCCTATCTCTGAAAGCATCCTCGAATTCACTGATGTGAAAGGGGAAGGAATGGAAAAAACATACACTATGAGCAAGACTTAACACAAGAGTAGAGCAATATCAATAACCAAATTAAGTTTATATAAACCACTCGTTTATGAAATGCAGACTACAGATACAAGTGAACTACTTGACAGAGGCGATTCACCTTAGGAATGACCGGTCAAACCCATCAGGTAACTTCTTGCAGGATTCTAACTCACTCAACGACAGCAGAAACTCCCTCGTATACGATATTTTCACCTTCCTGGATCATTAAGGGAACACATAAACATACAATTGATATCCTAGCAATCACAAAAACCAAAAACGCCAACGAAAAATGCATTACTTATGAACTTCATGATTCGTTTCGGCAGGCTGATCCGGTAAGCGGTGCTCTTCGTTCTCTAAGCTCATTCTGCAAACACACTCAGTGCAAGAGGTATATCCCAACTACAAACCACAACTCCTAATCAACCTTGTGCGCTCAAAAAGTCACTACCCCAAGCTCAAACCACAAAACCCATAAACCATATTGAACTCACTACTTCCACAATAAAGCTTCAATCTTTCCACTAATTGCTACACTTAGCAACCAACCCAGAAACCCCAAACTCAATTCAATCACAACATCCCTAATCAAATTCACCTAGATCCTAATTCATTCTACCGATCCAGCAAAAACCAAACACTAAGAGATATACATATACAAAAAAGCAACTATCTTTGGGCAAAAACCAAACGTGGATTTCAAGAAATCACAAGAAAACAAAGAAACCTCATAATCTGAGCAGCCTAGGGTTTTCTGTTCAAAACGTTCAAAGATCTTTTAGGGGTTTTCGCAGCCGGGGTTGAAATGGAGATGGGGTTCAGTGAGAGATCAGGGTATTGGATTGAGACGAATTCAATTTCATATCTCGATCGAAGGCAATGGAGTTGTTTTTAGAGAGAGAAAGTCTTTTTAGAGAGAGAAGATGGTCTGGGTTTGGTCTGTGTTAGCCTGAAATGACGTTCTTCACCTTCTTCACAGCGCAGCGAGAAAAACAAATGTTACTTTTTTTTTAACGGTGGGATCTCACGCGCTGATGTAATTTGTGACCCGCACGCTCGCAAATTGGTCACGTACTTACTCTCTTGTATTTGCATTTCGAATTCATTACATTTTTTTTTCTTTTAATTTGATCTAATAATTGCATATAATGAAGAACATGAGTAATGAGTTATTGTTATTCATGAGTAGTTATTATGTCATTGTGAAATGTAACGCGACATTACGGAGTGGGGTGGTTTGGTTCAATAAAACGTAGTTAAATTAGACACATGGATGATTTAGGGTAAACGTTTCTTGTCATTTAGATTGTTCGTCGGCCACTAAATCTGTTATGTGTTGTTCGTCTCCCAAACACCTTTTTGTACATGTGTGGGTTGCGATATACATTTCTAATACTTTACTTTTGGCATGTTTTTACGTTTTCCAATCATACTAATATTGCCAGCTAGCTAACATTAACAACACCAATTAGACATGCGAAGAGGTTAAAAATTGATGTTTATCGTTATTTAGATTATTCACCTATTATTGATTCATGATACAAAAATTTTTACTTTTCGTAAGACCAAATGTCTTGTTCAATACAACAATATCAATCAAGCGTATCAAACACTCGGTCATTTTTTGTTGTTTAGATTTTTTCAAGAAGAATGATAATGAGTAATTTTTTTTGAAAAAAAAATAAATAAAAACAAATTAATGATTTCATCTTTTTGACTAATGAATCTGGCCATCCCATGTCATTTCATTATCCTATTTCATTCACAAAACACCACACCCACCAATCACCCCCAACCTTCACCAATTTTACAAAAGAAACCACACCTAGTCGTTGGGCATTTTCGTAAATAACTCCCAATACAAGCCTCTCTTCCTCCCCACGCCATCAAAAACCTCACCTACTGAGACTGAAACAGAGACACCAAAATCCCCAAATGGCGTGCCCTTCAATCCTACGCTCCTCTACGTCGTCGTTTCACGGCCAATTCCCAATTGCCGCTTTGCCGCCGCGGCTGTCGTTCGGAAGCCCTAGAAATGTGAGCGTGGTGAAGGCCGCGGAGGTTGTGCTGGTGGAGAAGAGCGAGTCGGAGAAGGTCAGTAGGCTCAAGACGGCTTACCTTGAGAGAATCATCCCCAAGCTCAAAGAAGAGTTTTCATATCAAAACATCCATGAGGTGAATAATAAAGCTTCAAACTTTTTGTATTTTCAGTCTATTTTTAGATTTAATTAGTTGTTTATTTTTCTATTTAATTTCATGAATTAGGGTCTAATTAGGGTTTGATAGAGTAAAGTAAGTGACTTTTTGGTTTAAAGAGTTAATTTTTGACAATGTGGTTCGGTTTTAATTACAATTGGTGACGTTAATTTGTCTAACTTGTTTGTGTTAGTTTCGAGAGTTATGTTATTGGGGAGTGTAAGTGTTGAGTGTTTTAATGAAGTTTTGTTATGTTGGTGATTTGGTGCAATGGGGGACTTTGTTGTAGGTTCCGAAGGTTGAGAAGATTGTGGTGAATTGTGGTATTGGAGATGCGCAGCAGAATGCTAAAGGATTGGAAGCGGCAATGCGCGACTTGGCGCTCATTACAGGGCAGAGACCTGTGAAGACGCGTGCAAAGGCTTCGCTTGCGCAGTTTAAGATCAGGGAAGGTCAGCCGCTTGGGATTGCTGTGACGCTCAGAGGAAATGTGAGCTTTATTTTCCCTCTAAATGGAATCCCATTGTCAGCTTCATTTCTTATGGACTTTTTAGAAGACTGAATTTCTCATTGTTTTGTGAGCAGTTCTAGTATTCATGATCTTTTTTCAATTCCTGTACAATAATTTTTTTTATTAGTCAAGATACAGAATAGGAGCTTATGTTGAGGCCCGTCTGGCGCTGTTTTACATTAAAATGTTACTGTTTTACATTAAAATGTTAGGTATGACACTCATATTCTTTGCTTCTGGGTTTAGTAGTAGATTGAACTGATGCTCAGTTACAAGTTAGTCTGGTAATGATGGCGCCACAAAAAGAGCTAAAGATTAGCTTATTCTTTTCTATAAGGTTCTACCACCGCCAGCAGTGCCTCCTTTCTTTCTGTTTTGTGGATGGAAGAAATAACCTGATGTGAAGTAATATGGTCGATAAGGATATGATTATATGTATGGTTGTTAAAAAGAAAGAGGATAGTGGCACCAGTGACTGTATTTTCAATTGTGTGGTACTAGGCACCCACATTGATGTTACAATGGTGATGGTATCACAAGTCAACATCAGTGTTTGTGAACTGTGACTAGTAAGTTGTAACCCTCAATTGATGATAGTGATGGTGATGTTATTGATACAACGAATCAGTAGTTATTACACAAAATTAACTAGTACTTGAGAACTTTATTTGTGTTCATGAATCTTTCTCTTTCAATCTTTATTCCTTTGCGCATGGATCAACTGTTGCATGAAATTTATGTATCACTCATATTTCTAATTGCATGAAATCTCATGCATCAACTGTTGACTGTGCAGGTGATGTATGCCTTCCTTGATCGCCTCATTAACTTGGGTTTTCCCAGGACAAGGGATTTCCAAGGTCTCAACCCGAACAGCTTTGATGGAAACGGGAATTATGGTGTTGGAATCAAGGAACAGAGTGTTCCCGGAGATCAAGTTTGATCTTGGTAAGGGTAGGGGAATGGATGTCTGCATCAAAACAACAGCCAAAACAGATAAAGAAGCACAAACACTCTTGGCTCTAATGGGGATGCCATTCAGAGAGACCGGCCCTGTCACCGAAGTGCGAAAGAAGAAGCTGAGGTCTCACCATTTCAGTCGAAAGGGAACTGGACGAAAATGAGTTCTCACCTCTTGGAGATAGGCACATTTTGCTGTTAGTTTTGTATTTTGCAAAGTTCAGTCACCAAAAAACTGGTCTTGTATGTTAAAAAAGTTCAATGGAAAATGATGTTATTCTTGTTGTGCAAGTGTAAATCACGCAGATATGAAGTATGAACAACACTTTCAGTATTTCCTGTTCATTTTATAGAATCATGAATGTTGTGCATACATATCAAGATAATCTTATCCTTTGTTGTGTACAAGCAAAGATGTCACGTACATATGAACAAAACAGATACTTGACGTTGAATCCCAGCAGAATCATATGCCACGTGTATATTATCATTGCCAGCCCAACAAAATATATCAAAAAAAACAAAAAATCTTAAATAATGTAGGCGGACTAACACTGATATGACTGCTCTGTTTAACAGTGATGAACATTTGAACCCAGTAATTAGTCTCCCTTAAACCTTTGATTTTCTTTGCAAAGCTCAAAGCTTTGGAGAAGAAAACCCAAAAAGACTGAAGCTTTATAAAGAAAAAAGAGATGGGTAGCATTAATCAGATAGCATTGGGTTGCGGAATAGCTACAGTCAGAGTTTTAATGGCGAAACCATCGTGGGCTGTGAGAGCTGAGCTTCCCGGAGCCCCTGATCTCTTTGCCGAGAGGTCCATTCTTCGAAGTGGGTCTTCCTCTTCTCGCCGGCGTGACCTTGTTTTCGTCGTCAATCCTTCAGGACTTTCTTTCTCTCTGTTTTTGGTTATTGGGTTTTTTTTTGGTGATTAGTGAAAGTGAGGAATTGGAGCAGGGGCTAATGGGAGGACTGGTAAGGAGTGGAAGAAGCTGCTTCCGTATTTGAGGTCTCGTCTTGGTGCTGATTGTAATGTGAGTTTTTCTTTTCTTGTTTGGTTTGTTGTTACCAAGTTTTGAGCTTTACCCAGATATAAAATTCTGGTTGATTAGTTCATGTGAGGTCGGAGTATGGAGGCATTGATTTTGTGTCATTGTGGTGATAGATGAATTGCTTGTAGATGTTGTTTTGGATTGGTTTGTGTTGCTTGGTAGTTGATATGATCAGTTGGGGTTTGTTTATTCGATGAAAAATGTCTATATGTTGAAAAAGGGCGGTGTTTTGATAGAGGAGTGCTTTTAACAGTCTGTTGAATCATGTATATTTATCGAAGTTATTTCCAAGTGACTTCGTGATTTGAGGGTATAAGTTTTCACTCTGTAATGGTAATCAAGGTGATTGCTGTCCTGAGTGTTCTGTGGTTTGAAGTACCTTAATATGGTGGATGTAGCAAATGGCTTAGTGTACAGTTACTATTCACCACACTTTTATGCATATAGATATAGCTCAATAAGGCTAAGTATGGTGACATGGACCATATTGTGCTATGTAATTATCAGTTTGCAGCCTGTGCTGTATTTGTTTTGGTTCTCCATTGGGACTCAGCTATGAACTTGAACATTTGCTTGTCTATCTTATGGGCAGATATGCGAGTCTTTAACATCAGGTCCTTCTCATGCAATTGACATAACGCGGGAGGTGAGCTTTTGTACTGTTATTGTTTGCGCTTGAACTAAATCTAGTTTGTTTGCTGGAAGATTGGTTTAAGATGTGATCTATGATTCGAATGATATGCAGGCTATACGGGAGGGTGCAGATGCTTTAATCGTGGTGGGAGGAGATGGAACTTTGCATGAGGTATTGAGATTTGGAAGTTCATGGAAGGATTGCGATGACTAGTCAATTGTATTTTCTCCCCTGCCCTGGGACTGGGTCTTTCATTATGCAAATGACTGGTTAATAGTAAATATATTCTTTACCATCTTTTGATCAGACATTTTGGTGTACTGATGTGGTTTTAAAAATAAGGAAAATGAATCCTTAACAAGTGATAAATCTTTTGATGTAGGATTTGGCTTCAGTTACGAGCATAAACAGTTTTACCATAAGCAATGGTTTAATTTTATAAAAACTTTTGGTACATGTAACTTTCAACATTGCAAGGTTCTATTGGTATGGGATATCTGTATTGTGTGCTACTGATATGTACACATTTGATCTATAGCATTGCTCATCTACATTGGCTTCTGATAATCAGGTTGTGAATGGATTCTTTTGGGCTGGAAAACGTGTTACTAATTACGATAAAGAGGCCACCCATTCAACTGCCCTTGGTGTAAGAGATTACCTTAGGAGTCTAGTGATCATAATTTAGACTCTTCTTATCATTGTAGTTATTGTCAAATACAGTCATTAGTGAAATGCTCTATTGATCCATAAACCACCTGTGTTGAATTTCTGAAGTTAAGATATAACTATTTTGTGATTTCTACAGCTCATTCCCTTGGGAACCGGGTCCGATTTCGCCAGATCATTTGGCTGGTTAGCACATGCATTTCAATCTGGTTTCAAATGAATTGTCTAAGTTCACTTGGTCAAGATTGTTGAATATCTGCTATTTTATTAGGAAAAGTAATCCTTATGAAGCCATCGAACGCATAGCCAAAGGTTCTCTCTCTCTCAATCTTAATATTTTATGTTCCTTTTTTGTATAATCCATCTTCGATTGATAGTGAAGGAGCTTTCACTTATTGAATTGTATTCACTGTGTGAATTATAAATGCTGAAGGCAGAGATGCATAATTGTCTTCTGCAGGACAGAGATCACGAATAGATGTTGGAGTTATATGTGGAGAAACTGATGAACCTCGTTACTTTGTTAATGTTGCTGACATTCACTTGTAAGTGCAACTTGGAAAGTTTTCACTAGACACATTCTGATCTTAGACAATCTTTCTGACATTTTGTTGGGGTTGATGTTTTGTAGGAGTGCAAAAGCAGGATACCATGCTTCTAAATACAAGAGATTCGGAAACTTGTGCTATGTTATTGGTGCTTTGAAGGGCTTTATCAGGCACCGTAATCAGGACCTTAAGATCAAGGTCAGTATTTTATTGCTTCCGTATTTTTGACCTGACAAACATGTATCATCCACAGTTCCACACTGCTTAATAGAATGTTGTTGATCTAGGTCAATGAAGGGGAGTGGGAAGTATATCCTCAAGTAACAGCCCTTTGCATTGGAAATGCAAAATACTTTGGTGGTGGCATGAAAATTACACCAAATGCTGATCCTCAGAATGGAAAATTTGAGGTGGATTAGTTTTCCTGCACCTATGCTTCCTAATTGATAGAAAAATATATAATGCAGCATGCAGGGTTTTTGTCTAATATGTCTGAACTGCGTTCTGAAATTTCTTGGCAGGTTGTGATTCTTCAGGACTTCAAGTGGTATGACTTCCTCTCAAAGCTGCATAAGCTGTACAATGGAACTCATCTATCAGTGGAAAATGTATCTTCAAGAAGGTAGGTCATGTTTGGTGAAGCTGTCTCATGCTAATATAGTTATCATGTATTATCCTGCCCCTGCCCTCCTCTCTTTCTATATTTGCATAGGAAAATGAAAACTGAAAGCCAGAGCCAAAAAGGTGTCCAAATGAACTCATAGATCTAATTTATCCATGGCTACTAGATGAGGGTTCTCTTGTGTGCTTTCCTCTTATTCAATTTGTTCTTCTTGCAGTGTGCATTCTATTGAAGTGGAGGAGATTGCAGGAAGTGGCAGCATATATGTTCAATCAGACGGCGAACATTTAGGATTCCTGCCTAGAAAATTTTGTATATTACCTTCTGCAGTTGAGATGATATGTTGACATTCTGCTGGACTTGTGCTTGGTGGTAATTCAAGAGTAGCATTCGCGGAGGTATCTAAGCATCAAAACTGATGCTGCGGAGAAAATAGACTGGAAAATTCTTTCCCTTGGAATAATCAATCATATAAGAGTTCAACAAACTATAATACACACACGAGTGCCTACATAAGTTAAGCCAAACAAACTATGATAGAGTTACAGATCGACATAACTGATCATCTAACTTCTAAAAACTTTCTACAATCTTCAAACAATCATATTGAAGCTACTGATGTGATCGTGCTCTTCAAGCTACTGGTATTGACTTTAATACATTTTGATGTGAATAAATGTTAAACTGCAGCATTCTCCTTTATTGGGGCTTTGCCTATTTTTCTTTTAGTTCATTCTTCGTCACTCTGAAGGCAAAGTATTTATAAAACTCATAGACTTTAACTTTTGTTGGTAGCTGCAACACAAAAACTATAAATCTCAGAAATAGGATACTGTGGTTCAAAGATAAGAACGGTAAAGTGCAGTAAATTTTGGTCACATAGACAAGGTTTTTCTTTAAAAAAAAAATTTGGACTGGCACATGGACGAGGTTTACTTCTGTACTTGACATCATTGAATGGTGAATAAAGACCAACTTTTCACTACAGCTTGGTTCTTTAGAACTTCTAGTCTTTTGATTCAATGGTTCATAAAAACTTGACAATTATTTGTTGAAGTTGACATTTGGAGACCTGCAACTTCCAAGGCATTGTTTTCCTTTGGGATATATCTATGGCTTATATTCATTCTGGTGTTGGATATTTAACTCCAACCATAGGCTCTGCTTCTCTCTCTTTTCAAATGGCAAACATTTTCTCCTATGCCTCCATTACACCACGCCTCGCTGCTCAGCTCCACCACCTTAATTTCCAGCCAAACCATCGTTACAGTATCTGTAGAATTCATTGCAGTGGAGAAAACTCAACGAGCAAATCGACTTCCAATAAAGAATCCCAACCTGAAAATGCAAATGTTGTGCTTAAGGTTGCTTGGTATGCCTCTGAGTTTTTGGGCGTTGCCACTTCATTTTTCAACCCACCATCCAAAGTTGACGCTCCTGAAACTGCTTTTGAGCTTGCAAGAGATGGGTCTGGAGCCGTTGATCGTGCCGGAGTAGTAAAATCAATCAAAGATGACTTCGAAAGATCTTACTTTGTCACAGGTTGTGAAAAATTTCAATGGTACTTTTTATCGAGCTCTTATGTTTCATAACGAGTAATGATTTTTTCATGCTTAATTACTACTAGGGAACCTTACGCTTGATGCTTATGAAGAAGATTGTGAATTTGCTGATCCTGCAAGCTCATTTAAAGGGCTTCAACGTTTCAAAAGGAACTGTACTAATTTTGGTTCCCTTTTAACGAAGTCAAATATGAAGCTTATGAAGTGGGAAGATTTTGAGGTAATATCACCAATTCACCATTTCCACGGATTCTCTGATTATGAATCTTATGCTGCCACCTTGACTGAAGAAGTTCAGTTACCTCATATCTATTCAGTTCTCATTCACTGTAGTTTCTGCAAGTATTTCATCAAACTTTTTGTTTGGTTACAGGATAAAGGAATTGGTCACTGGAGATTCAGTTGCATCTTGTCATTCCCTTGGAGGCCAATTCTATCTGGTATGTTTTTGTACAATCACTACATTTATCAAATACAGCAATTCGCGCTGTGAGGATTGGAACATAAGACATTTCCATGGAATAATTTCTTTTTGTCACCTGTATAGCACTAGAAGTGAAAAGCTTGTCAATCCAGTCCAATTTAAACTTTAATATCAAACCATTTGTTAGCTACCTCATTTGGACATTTTCTGCATGGGGAAACACCCAATATTCCCAAAATCTATAGGGCACCTCAAATAAGACTGTCGCTTTCATTAGCTAGTTTACTAAGGTAAATGCTTGCTCTGAACCATTCTGACTTTGTTGTTGCAGCAAGTGGATACACTGAGTACTACTTTGATAAACAGTCAGGGAAAGTGTCCAGGTAACTTGTTGTTACAATAAGATAACTTGTTTTCTCTATCCCAATATTTTCATATATAACTCAAAGTAGCTTTGTAAAATTCAGGCATGTAGAGCACTGGAATGTTCCCAAGATGGTTTTACTGAAGCAGATTTTGAAGCCAAGCAGGCGATTCTGGCTTAAGAAAACAGGTGGTTGAAGAATTGCTGTTTGTGGAAAAGGGGGATCAGAGTGACAAGCTATGGCCAACTTCTTCAGACTCTGATCACAACTTTGATTGTTTATGTTCATGGAAATGGAAGCTGTAATTGATTAAGGAGTGACCTAGTGGTAGTAAATAGTAATGTTGATGTTTTGGCATTTCTAAGTTATCTATGAGAAATGTACATCAATGACCAAAATGAAGGTGAACTTAGCTGATTTCAAATCCACCAGATTTGCTACTGTCACCTTACAGAAATCCTACATTAATCACTGCACATAGCAAAAGTTGGAAAACTGAGTCTGCTTAATAGTATTTTTAATGGGAGTAGCCGGTAGGAATAGAATTTGAAAATGATGTAAAGGTGTTAAAAAGAGCCACCAACCTTACTTTTGTTTTTTTTTTGGTTAGTCCAGTCTTCTATGTTTTTTTTTTTTTTGCATAGTCAAGTCTCTTGTAATGCATATTCTTTCTATGAGGACTCAGGTCTACTACTACTACTACAACTCCTACATATGATACCAAAGATTGTTTGTTTTGGACAAAACCTTTCTCTCTGCACATTCAAACTGAGCAATGGCGTTCCCATTCTTGGATGTAGTTGTCGGTACGAATCAATTTCTATCTCTTGCTCACTTTATCTACTCTTTTCCTCTGCTCACCTTCATGTTCCATAGCTTGTAACTTCTTTTAACTTGTAAGCTTGTAACTACTTTTAACTTGCAAGCTTTTTACAGGTTCTATGATATTGATGTACATCTTTGAAACTTACTTGGATTTGAGGCAACATTCAGCTCTTAAACTTCCAACCCTTCCTAAAACTTTGGAAGGAGTAATCAGCCAAGAAAAGTTTGAGAAGTCACGAGCCTACCGTCTTGAAAGAAGGTATATCTGATTCTTTCACCATCATATCTCCTTGGTATTCTCAAATGATGCCTTTTCCTTTTCGTGATTTTCAGTCACTTCCATTTTGTTCATGAGTTAGTGAGAATACTTATGGACTCAGCAATATTGTTCTTTAAGGTTTTGCCTTGGTTTTGGAAGGTATGTGATATAAAGAGGTATTCTGTTTTTGGGAATCTGCTTGATGCTCTACTGTTGTTGTTTGATTAGTTCTGTTTTCCTTTTTGACGATCTCAGAAATCAGGACATTTTGTAGCTCTAGTTGGCCTCAATGAAGAAAATGAGATACTGCATACCCTTGCATTTTTAGCTGGTGTTCTGATTTGGCTGGAGGTTAGCATATTTATTGCTAATAGCTTATAAGTTACTGAGAGTTTATGAACAATTAAATTAGTATCTGAATTACAATTTTCTAGATACGTCTATACTGATTGGCTTATAAAGGTATTGACACTTTACATTTTTTGGACCAGATCACAAGTTTACCATTTTCTCTCTACTCCATATTTGTGATCGAAGCCCGTCATGGTTTTAATAAGGTTTGCATTGCTACTCAGACCTCAACAGGTTTCATTCCATCTTTTATCTCTATCATTTCTTGTTGCTTTAACTTCTAACATGACTTTGTATCTGTTTTACAGCGAACAATATGGTTATTCTTTAGTGACAGATTGAAAGGAATCTGTCTTTCTGTTATACTTGTCCCACCTATAGTGTCTGCAGCAATTTTAATTATAAAGGTAAACCACGCCAACGTACTATATTTGAGCAAATCAGCTTTTCTATTGGCAATTTGGCATTGCTTGGTCTATGTTCATGACTTATTAATCACTTTTCTTTAAACCTCAGAATTTGGTTGTTAGATTTCTTTTTCATGATCAACTATGTGGTTACAGAAAGGAGGTGCTTGCTCAGTCATTTCCAATTTGTCCTTATGCTAATCTTGTGGTTCTGATATGTTATGCCATAATATTTTGACATACACTTGTACTTCGCTTTTTGTTTACAGTATGCCATAACACCTATTCAGAATCTTGTATACTTTGCTGGTAACCTCTACCCTATTCTAATAGCCCCACTCTTTCATAAGTTCACCCCTGTGAGTTTCCAACATATTAATGATGACTACTGAAATCGATTCCAATTCGTTCATCTTGTTATTATGTTCCATTCTGTTGTCTTAATTTCCTTGTTACATGTGACATTAGCTTCCAGAGGGGCAGCTGAGAGAGAAAATTGAGACGCTTGCTTCGTCCCTCAAGTTTCCATTGAAGAAGCTGTTTGTGGTTGATGGATCTAGAAGGTCAAGTCACAGCAATGTGAGGATTCAACTTTTTCACCATCTTTATTTTGTTCTAATTAGTTGTTGTACCAGTGGACTTACTGATCTTACCTGTTTATCATCATATACTGCAGGCATATATGTATGGATTTTTTAATAACAAGAGGATTGTCCTCTATGATACACTGATTCAGCAGGTATTTCACACCAAAGTAATTCTTTTGCATTTTCATGGTTAGTTAATTTGTTGCACCAAGTCATTTATCTGAGAAATTGATGGTTGTGCGCAGTGCGAAAATGATGATGAAATTGTAGCTGTTATAGCTCATGAGCTAGGCCATTGGAACCGTAATCACATAGTCTACTTTTAAATTGCCAACCAGGTATATATGCTTTCGTCTTGTATTGCAAATTTATGCCAGTAAAGCAAACTTGCGTCATCATATCTGGTTGATTTTGAATTCCTGATCGGTTTTTTTTTTGTTTTTTTTTTTCCCGATTGGTGCAGATCTGTGCACTATTATACATTGGGGGCTATGCTCTTGTGAGGCACTGGAGCAGTCTGTTTCAAAGTTTTGGGTTTCATACAAGACCACTGATCATTGCTCTCATCATATTTCAGGTATCAAGACATAGCCTCTCTTCTATTGCCACTTTCTTACTTCCAATTTGTCCTTATGCTAATCTTGTGGTTCTGATATGTTATGCCATAATATTTTGACATACACTTGTACTTCGCTTTTTGTTTACAGTATGCCATAACACCTATTCAGAATCTTGTATACTTTGCTGGTAACCTTGTGAGCCGAGATCAGGTGAATCTGCACTTTGCAGTTGGCTCCTCATTTCTCTCCCTTCCCCGGATTTGTTACTTATCAATTTTTCTTTTGCAGGCTGATGCTTTTGCTAAGAAACTCGGTTACGCTGCTTCAATTCGAGCCAGTCTTGTTAGACTACAGGTAATTTATCTTAGTTTATCAACTCGTGTTGGAATGTGCTTTTTGGTCTTTGCATTAACTCATTGTGTGTGAACTCTTACCAAGCTTGCTACTAAGACAGAATGTTATGTTGTTTTTCTTTTCAGGAAGAGAACTTATCAGCTATGAATATTGATCCTTGGTACTCAGCATATCACTACACTCACCCCACACTTGTTGAAAGGTTGGCTGCAATTGGTAAAATGGACAAGGAGGAATGTAGTATCTGATGATTGATGAGCCAAAAGATTATTATGTAACTGTAAGTGGGTAAATGAGCCGAAAGATAATGATGTAACTGTAAGTGGGTAAAGTTCATAGAGGATATATATGATACTATAGGGTGCCTATTTTCTAGTAGTGCTAAACTGCTAATTAATTCTCTCCCTCAAGAATGAGCCGTTCACAATCTCATACTGGCTATTGAAAAGTCTCAGTTTCATCTTTTCCTCCTATATATATTGGTAAACGACTGTGGTAACCTACAAAAAAATGTCAAAAATCGATGTGGTTCGGATTAAACAATAGTGTCTTGCTAAGCATCAGCAAATTCCAAGTTTTATCAAAGCTGATCATAAACTCCAAGTTATTCATACTAAGATTCCATCTGATGCTGAGGCATTGAGGCGCTCTTGGGTTTGGACAAGGTCTAGGAGACTAGCTAGGACCATTCAAGCAAAGGTGGTATAGAAGTCGCCCTTTAGTACCATTTGATCAAATTTACTGTGTTGCATGGTCTTGAATGTATAGGAAGTTGGACATATGCTGGACATAGAAAAGGTAGTTGTCCCCTTCTAATTAGCTGAACTCATTTTTGACGACTAGAATTTCAGAATTGTATATGAGGATTAGAAAATACTCTGACTCAAAATAGTGACAGGACAAAAGAAATATAAAACTTGACTTGTGTATCACGAGGTCTTCGTCAATGACTAAACAAAGAAGATCACATTAACTTCTCTGACTCTGCCAGACAGATCCAACTAACTTCTCTGACTCAACTCCCAAGTTGTCATGGCAAGATAGCATTACATAGTTTGAATGTAAATAAGAGTTTTGGTCTCCATGGAAGCTTAGCTAGTTACTTAGAGTTGGGTTACAGCTGAAAGGCCATTCTTTTCTGGAACCATACAACCAAAGTATGATGAAGAATGAAGATCAAGACCATATTCTAAGGTTAGTTGGTTTCTTTTCATCAATGATCGTTTCTATTTTCCCTTTGTTAAACTTTTCACCTGTGTCTGTCCTTTACTTTTCTTTTATTAGTGCTCAAGTTTTCTTTATCATTCCTATAGTGTTGAGGATGCTGGAAGATCCACACCACAACCCGTTTTAAGTTGGAGGAGCTGTTTGGAAATGATAGCAAAAGTTCCGATGCCGGTGTGGAATCGGATATCTATAATTTCATCTGTGATTGGAGTCTCAGCAGATCCTTTGTTCTTTTATGTTCCATTCATTGATGAAGAAAACAAGTGCATTGGAGTTGACAAGAAGTTGAGGATTGCAGTCCTTATTTTGAGATCACTTACAGATAGCACTACTCTGGTGTACATTATGCACCACATTCGCAAAACTCTTTTCAAACATGTTGGATCTGAATCCACAGGATGGAATTGGAATAAAGCTAAGAAGTCCTTTCTGAAGTTCTTGTTTCAGATTCTCATCGTTCTTCCCGTTCCACAGGTAAGACTTAATTGGTGATTTTTACTGGACATCTGAACTAGCTATTAGTATCTTGGTTTAATGTACTATCATATATATATATATATATATATATATATATATATATATATATATATATATTTTTTTTTTTTTTTTCCTCCAGGTGCTAGTCCTAGTTCTTTTCTTCAGAATGAGAGGCGATAAATATTTTGAGGATAGAATGATGATGAATATCTTCCTTCTTGTCCAATATGTTCCAAGGATGTATCAGATTTATCTATTATCTAAGCAACTTACAAAGCACGTCGGAATATTGATCAAGGGTGTCTTCTATTTGTTTATGTACATCCTTGCTAGCCATGTAAGTTTCGACTCTCTTATCATTTCACCTTCCATTATTTTTATTAGAAGCAAATCATTGATTAAGTTTTATTAGCATCTTAAACAAATGCTATAGAGGTAGAAGTTGCAAGATGTTGTTCATTTTGTTTATACGCACATCCTTGGTATTCTGGAGAAAATTGACTGTAATATCTAATAGCCATGTGAGCTTTAACAAATTAGATATCATGAACTCTGATTTTAATCTAGAGATTTCCACTGTTACTTAGTAGTTTTTGTTGAAATTTTAGATACTCGGAGCCTTCTTCTACTTTTTTTCCATTCAACGAGTAACATCGTGCTGGCACCAGACATGTAGAATCACTGGAGGATGTAGAACTACTTATCGTTGTGGCGATCACACTAGTACTTCTGTTAATATCACATTGCTTACAGAATTATGCCCCATAAGTCCCTCAAACGCTACTATGTTCGACTTTGGAATATTTGGAAATGGCCTTCAGTCTGGTAACCTGGGACTGAAAGATTTTTCAGAAAAAGTATTCTACTTTGTCTGGTGGGGGCTGCGAAATCTAAGGTTCGGCTTATGAACCTATTCTGTATATGTATATTGAGCTAAATTGACAAGCATTTCACATTGACTTCCACCTTTCAATAGTTCAGACTTCAGACATCCACTATTTCTCAGTAGATGCTGTCAATAACTGTAAATGACCCTTCTAAGCTTCTATCACAAAAACTCTGTTTTTTTTTTAAATTTTTTTTTTCTTTTTCCAACTTGAGAGATTTCATGCAATTTCATTTAACCGATTCAAATGCTTTATGTTTAGACCTCTACTCATCGATCAGTTTCATGGACAAATTGTATTCGTTTGCATGTATAGCTGAAGCGTGACTTGAGAGTTGATGCTTTTGTTGATTTTCCATTTCTAAGAATTCTTTAGACATTTCAAAATGATGGATTTGAATCAGACTGCATAATATTATAACTTAAAACGGGTCCGCAGATTTCATATATGTAGAAATCCTTTGTAACACGAGCATGTGCGTGTGTGTGTATCCTAAATTTTCCAGTTAAGGAGTAGCTAAATTGTTAATTCTGCTAAAGCACTCTGCCATCACACATATTAATATATTGCTTAATCCTTTTCCTATCTTATTGCAGTAACTTTGGCACAAATCTGGAAACAAGCTCCTATTTGTGGGAAAATTGCTTGGCAATTCTTATTTCTGTTATGGGTTTGCTATTGTTTTTATATCTTATTGGGAATGTGCAGGTTAGTAATGATCATTTCCCTATGTCTTAGTGGTTGCTATGTTTACTATAAATCCTTAGCTTGTAACTTTATTTTTTTTAAATTTTATCAAAAAAGAATCCCCTAGCTATCTTAAAAAGTTGAAACTACACTGGGGAGAGTGGAATAAGCTAGCTGTGCCATCTACTACTGATTCATTTATATATTTGTCATTGTGTTCAATTTAAACTGGTCTGAGTATTATTTGGCTAAATGCTTACTCCCATCTAATTGAATAGCTTTCAAAATCATAATGCGGTTTAGTTACCCTTGATAATTTAATTTTCTCTTGGTTTTCAGAAATTCTTGTACTCATTATATTCAATTTGACACTACAACCTGAATGAAACTCAATCATGCATTCATTTTTTAAAAGGTCCAAGAATTGCAGCTGCATTGATTTAATTATTATCTTATTTCAAAAAGAGTAGTTTTATATAGTGTATTGTACAAATTAAACTATAATGTTTCTTGTGAAACAGCAATGTATGCAGTGGGAGGCGGAAAAGGATGAGGTGCTTAAGAGACTGAAAAAATCAAAGGAAAATATAGAATTCTGGATGGACGACAGAGGTGTCGATGATGAGAAGTTAAGGAAAGAAATCATGGCAGACATAGATAATATACCGGAAGAAAAAAAAGGTGCTGATCTCGACGATCTATTCTCAATTCTATCGGAGGAGACAAGTAAATCTTTGAAGTATTTGCTGTGTATGAAAATGCTAAAGAATGTATGTTTCATTGTCCCTCAGTTCTGTAGTTTCTAATTCTCTCTTTGTACCTAATGTAAGCAGCTAACAAAGTAATACTACGTGCATGTGTTTTTGTATAGGTACCAAAGCTTCAAGGTATGGCTGACTTTGTGTTGAGGAGAATCTGCAGCTATCTAGAGCCAGTGTTATACAAAGATGGTAGCTTTTTTGTAAAAGTGGGAGAACCACTTGATCGTTTGATTCTTGTTACAGATGGCAATATGTTGGTCTATTCATCAAATAGTATCCATAGGTCTGTGGAGGACGGTGGTGTTTATGGAGATGAACAACTTCTGAGTTGGGCATCATCCAACTCCAACATGTTTGTCTCTTTAACAAACATACCTATCTCAAAAGAAAATGTGAAATGTATCACAAAAGTAAAAGGCTTTGTGATCAGGGCTGAGGACTTGGGAAAGATGTCTATGTACAAAGACACTAGGAATTCTACCGAATCTAACCTTGGGAAGGAGATAGCATTTTCTAGCATATCAACAGAAACCTCTCCTTTCAGCAATCAACCAACATCGACTGTTCCTACACTAGATGTCGATCCCACCAGCTTCAAAGGATTGTAGCAGCAGCATGTATCTTGGTACGCCAATTCTTTTGTGTTACCGGGCAATCTGCAGGACATGCAAATCTGTGATCAGCTAGCTACTATATACATGCAGTGGTTTTTCATAAATTACATCATTCGGTTTTTAAGACAATTATTATTTACTGGGTCATGTAAGTTGATTGAACTTTCTTGACACAAGGATTTCCAACTTCTGACCATTGGTTTACCAGTCCAGGATTCTTCAGGTGCTATACCTTCTTCAAGTGTCAGAAAAATAAAAATTTAAACCCTGAAATAATAGGAAAATTTTGGAACCTAGCATTACAGAAAAGATATTTTGTCTTCTGGATAAAAAGAGAATTGGGTGTTATGTGGTTATTTCCTTAAAAGAGGTTTCCCGAGAGATATGCATAGAATCTAAGTGATGTTTGTCATTCTTGCAGTGACCTTTTTATATGCAGATGAAGTTTGGCGAAACATGGTCCCTTATACTGATATAGTAATTCCTTCATTTGAGTCTGATATAGTGGACTGAATTCTGTAAAACTCAAAAATTAAACACTGTTTGTTTGTGGACAAATTATTTGCAGTTTGCTGGAACATAATGTGTAATTCCCAAACAAGCACCCTACTGATCAGCAGCTTTAGTACATATGTCTAAGTTCCTTGGACAATAGTAGGAAGTAAACTGACAATGTTGAGATTAATAAATTTAGAGAGAAACAGTTATAGCTAATAGGTTGGACACCACATCAGGATAATTGTGTGGAGCTAAGTTTGATGGAGAGGTGTTGCAAACAGGCAACAATCAGTGACCTTTGTTTGTAACATCCCTAGGGATTTGCATATTCATAGTTCACGACTTCACATACTACTTACCTTGATTTATGGCGTGACTTGTATAGCTAGTAAATCAATAACAAAGGATTCAAGGGAAAGATGAAGAGTGAACATGATCAGGAACAGTTGGTTTTTGTTTATGTGTATAATGTTCTCAGACCATTACAGAAATGAAGAAAAATTCATTCTTCACAAGAGTCTCACTCATTTGGGAACATAACGCGTATAAAGGTCACTGTTAATCATGGCTGCATTTTGATATAACACAGATATCTATGATTTACAGAAATTTATATCTGACAAAACTCAAGGCTCTAAGACTATTTCTTTTGTTCTAATCTGCAATTATGGTATTGAGTGCAGTACATAAAGTGTCTAAGGGCAACTCCAACCATAAGTCCTATAATCGGGTCCTATAACCATTTTAAGACCTCTTATTGCACTATTCATATAAGACTCATTTTTTCATCTTCAACAATGAGTCTTATATGAGGTCCTATATTTACTTTAAAATAAGTTTACCATGATTATTATATTAAAAATATGTTTACCTTATTAAATAAATAAAACTACATATTTTATTTTTATCACTAATTTTAAATTATTCTTATCAATAAATATAAGTTTTAAATATGTATATACACGTACTTTTCTGACTTAGTGGTATTTTTAAAAAAAATAATCTATTTTGAGGTAAAAATGAAATTATTATGATGGAGGCCATGATCTTTTAATTAAATCGAATCAAGACCTTAATTGGTTTTATTGTCATTGAATGACCACCGATGGTCTCGTCAAATCTGCCCATTCATTTGGAAAGACCAAGACGAAATCTAGCCCATTCATTTTGGAAGACCTCAACAGCAACTAGGGGACAACTTGCCCACATGCTCTTCTGGTGGGGCCCAGTTTGCAGCATTTTCTTCTCCCAATCAAGAAGAAGCGCGTTCTCTTCACCACCGAATAGGACAAAACGCGTTTTCTTTCCCCTTCGATCCGAGCGCGTCACGTCTGGGGCAACAATGGCCCATCACAATTTTGTGTGGTCCCGAGTCTTGGTCTTGGAATTGTCTTAAATTTAGGACTGAGAATAGGACTTGGTCTTATATTTCCAAGACCAGAACCTCTCTTCTCTTCCTGTTGGAGATGAAGAGGTGCTAATATAGGACCAAAACTGGGTTATAGAACCACGGATGGAGTTGCCCTAATTGCAGGGTCATTGTTTCAGAAAGAGGATATATATATTGGAGCGCTAATAATTTTGGATTACTACTTATTAGAATCTTGGAAACCAAGTTAGTTCCAAGTTCCAACCAATAATGAATCTACTTTACTTTCAGGATTCTCTATGTCACTCAGAAATCTTAAACACTGAAAGCCTGAACTTGTAAGTCTATGATTTTGTTGGTACAAGAATTGTTGGCTATCCTTTTGTGATCAAAACACAAGGATATGTGTTACATGTTGTAGCATGGTAACAAAGACTACTCAAGTGAAGAATGAAGAACCTGATAGATCTCATATGCATCAGGTAATTCATGCATGTGCATCACATTCATTCACTAAGAAGGGCAGGCGTGCTTGCATCCCTATTAGACTGTACACATGTTGTATCTGTTCTATTTACTAGGTTTGTCCATGTGCATATTTAAATGTGTTTGCTTCAGTTTTTAAGTGTTTGAATTTCAAATACCTTCTAGCAAAACATTAGTCTATTCGTTCTTGAGCTTCAAGTTAGTCTTGGGTGGTGTGGCAAACCAACTCGTGACCACATGACTTGAGCTTTTGGAAACCAGCTGGGTTTTGTGTTACACAAACCAAGCTATCAGCTGCCCATGTGATACCCGCCCAAGCTATCAGCTGTTCTAAATGTCATCTTAGGTAAAATGGTTTTGTAGAGTCTTCATGCTTGACTAAATCTTATCTAGTTTTCCTAAAACTATTTGTCTTATTCTTTTGGCTTATTTTCCTTCCTAGGAAGGTATTCTTTACTTTTGTCTTGTGAGTGGAGAGATCCCTAGGGTCCTATCGTCCTAGTATTTCAGACAAGTTGCTATAGTCCAAAAGAACCTTGCTGATATGACAAACGTGCTTGCTTCCTCATAGCTGTGCACTTTGCTTATAAATAGAGAGCAAGACCTCTCTTGCTCTTTGGTTGTTGAAAATAGTCTTGTTTGTTTTCTTCCATTGAGTCTAGCATTTTGCTAACTGCTCATATATCTCTAAGTCTTCCTTGTGATTGTCAATCTTAGAGCTGAGCACCAAAACCTTTTCAAACTCATATCATTGTGCATTTGCATACCTTGAGATCTGTCTAGATGTTGCAACAACCCCGGCGAAGCTGTCTTTGAGAATTAGCTAAATGTGTTAGTTGAATTCTGCATAGAAGCTTAGATTCGTGCTATGTGTAAAACACTTGAGTGATAAGAGAGCAAGTTTAGTTGAGTGCTAGTAGTTAGACTAGGCGGTATGGCTATGTGTTGTGTCATCCTCTGAGTTGTGAGTCTTGTAAGAAGTGTCTTTACAATAGTGGAATAGTTTGTTTCTCAAGAGTTAGAGGCACGCAGTTTTTCTCCCTGGTAGCACGGTTTCTGCGTATAAAAAATATACTGGTGTTATATCTTTTACTTTCAGTACTTGTCTTTTTATTTACACAACTTAATCTCACAGCAAACATGATAACACAATCTTTGCTATCTTTGTGTGCGAGATATAGCAAAAAAGTTGTCAGAGCCTATTCATCCCCCTCTAAGACCTTCAGTTTTAGTCTAGGCCAGTCATTTTATTCTCTTCCTAAATCGGAATAAGATAGATGTGAGCCATGCAACTTGTAAGGAATGTTTAGAGAAAAAGTGGGTCTAATTAGTAATATTATTCTTATGGGAGTAGTTTAAAAGTTCATACAAACTTTTCTCAAAGTAGGGGTGTATTGATGAATAACCACAAAGGTCTTGCTAGAATTACGTTAGCAATGAATAAAATTAATGGCGTTGCTAGATTCTTTCTTTCTGGTTAGTTGAGTTTGCCACTAAATGTAAGTTATTTGGTCAAGTCCACAGTATGCAGACTTTTTTTTTGGTCAGTCAACTCATGTCTACTACTGTATTGCTATAACCTGGTGCCAAAGATGATATGTTTTGGACAAAACCTTCCTGCCTGCACCTTCAGACTAAGCCATGGCGTTCCCATTCTTGGAATCTGTTATCGGTACTAGTTGATTTCTATCGCTCCCTCGCTATAACTTCTGTGTTTCTGTGTTCCATATATAGCTCAACTTAGCAAGTACCTTTAATTTATCATAATATTTTTACAGGTTTTATGATATTGATGTACAACTTTGAAACTTATTTGGATTTGCGCCAACATGCTGCTCTTAAACTTCCAACACTTCCTAGAACCTTGGAAGGAGTAATAAGCCAAGAAAAATTTGAGAAGTCGCGAGCCTACTGTCTTGAAAGAAGGTATATGTGATTCTTACTGACTATCAATTCTCCTTGTTAATCTTGACCGATGTGTCTTTCTTGACTTTCAGCAACTTCCATTTTGTTCACGATTTTGTGACATTACTTATGGACACAGCAATTTTGTTCTATCGGATTTTGCCTTGGTTTTGGAAGGTTAGCAATACTAATAAGAATTCTGTCTGTGGAAACCTTGAAATCTCCTTGATGCTGTTCTCTCACAATATAGCAAGTTTTGTATTGCAGAAATCAGGAGATTTTGTGGTCTTAGCTGGCCTAAATGCCGAAAATGAAATACTGCATACCCTTGCTTTTTTAGCTGGTGTGATGATCTGGGAACAGGTACAGACATGAGTTCTAAAAAACTAATAAGTTCTCAGAATGTATAAGCAATCCATTGGTACTTTTATTGCACTTATTGCCTAGACAGATCATACATATTCCTATATAATACCGGCATATATGCAAAGGTAATGACAGTTTGCATCTTTGGACCAGATCACAGATTTACCATTTTCTCTCTATTCCACATTCGTGATTGAGGCTCGTCATGGTTTCAATAAGGTATGCATTCCTACTCAGACCTTATCATGTCCCATCCTATCTTTTCGGTTATATCTCTATGATTTAACATCTAACTAAATTGCTATTTGTTCCACAGCAAACAATATGGTTGTTCTTGAAAGACATGTTAAAAGAAATGTGTCTTTCTGTTATTCTTGCCCCACCTATTGTGTCTGCAATCATTGTGATTGTACAGGTAAGATCATGTACTAGCTAGTTTTTGAGGTATCAGCAAACCATAGATAAATTTTCTCAATCTTCAGAATGATCGATATAGTTAGTTTCTTTTCATGTTCAACTGTATGATAACAGAATGGAGGTGCTTACTTGGTCATTTATCTTTGGACATTCATGCTTGTCCTCTCTTTTGTGATGTTGACGATCTACCCTACTCTAATAGCCCCACTCTTCAACAAGTTCACCCCTGTAAGTGCTCAAAATGTATACTGATTATCAACTAAAATCACTTCATTCACCCTTTCATTAATCACGTTTTGTTTTGTCGTCTTATTTTTCTTGTTACTTGTGACAATAGCTTCCGGAGGGTCAGCTGAGGGAGAAAATTGAGAAGCTCGCTTCTTCCCTCAAGTTTCCATTGAAGAAGTTGTTTGTTGTTGATGGATCTATAAGGTCAAGTCACAGCAATGTGAGGACTTCCATTGTTTAATGTTTAATAATTGTTTATCTATGTTGTTCTGAATTTTGGTATTTGTGGATTTTCTCATCTTACCTATATATTATGGTACAGGCCTATATGTATGGATTTTTCAAGAACAAAAGGATTGTTCTTTATGATACACTGATCCAGCAGGTATTAAAAGGCTATCACTGATTGCATTATTTTGGTTAGTTTTTCGCTGTGTATCTCCATGGGAAAAAAGTTATTTAAGTGAGTAATTGATTGGTTGCAGTGCAAAAATGATGAGGAAATTGTAGCTGTTCTAGCTCATGAGCTAGGCCATTGGAAGCTTAATCACAGTGTTTACTTATTCATTTCTATGCAGGTATGTATGCTATAATTTTTCTTGCAAATAATTTACGGTCTGACTCTGAGTAAGCTCTTTAATATTGTGGTGTTATTTTTCTATATTGGTGCAGATCCGTACACTTCTATACTTTGGGGGATATGCTCTTCTGAGAAACTCCAGCAGTCTCTTTCAAAGTTTTGGGTTTGATACTCAACCAGTAATGATTGGTCTCATCATATTTCTGGTATCAATATATAGCCCTTTTGCTAATTATGCAACTGTTTACTGTTCTGTTTATAAAGTCAATGTGACTCATAATATGACTACTCTTTCTGTTTGCAGTATATCATAACACCTATCCAGTACCTAGTAAACTTTGCTCGTAACCTTGTGAGCCGAGCTTTTGAGTTTCAGGTGAATCTATACTTCACAGTTGGCTTTTGATTTCCTTTCCTTCACCGGAACTTTTTCTTATAGTATTTGGTTCTTTATAGGCTGATGCTTTTGCTAAGAAACTTGGTTATGCCTCTTCACTCCGAGCCAGTCTTGTTAGGCTACAGGTAACTTATCTAATTCGTTTATTTAATTTTGGGAGCGAGGTGAAAAGATGATAGTTCTGGTGGGATAATCTTTCATTGATACTGAGGGAATACGTATACAAGTGTAATTGTGATTGACTAGGAAACTAAATTCTATAAGGAAACATATATATACAGACAAGTGAATCTCTAATAGAGAAGATGCTGTCTAATAGGACTATGCAGCTGATGAGATACAGCCGATCTTCTTTCTATCTAAAGACTATTTTCCTTACACGAGGATATATACATAACTTCTGTCATTTATGCATGGTTTTTTGTTTTTGCTCTACTCCTAATTTCTTGTGAAACAGTTTCATTGTTACTAAACCAGAAAATTGATTGTATTTTCCAGGAAGAGAACTTGTCAGCTATGAACACTGATCCTTGGTACTCGGCATATCACTATTCACATCCCCCACTTGTTGAAAGGTTGGCTGCAATTGGTGAAACAGACAAGAAAGCAGACTGATATGTGAAACCTATGAATGATCAGCAGCACAAAGACGATTTCTTATCAATCTTAATCGACAAATTGTACGTAATTTGCTCATCATGATCATCAAGTACTAGTATCTGTCTTAATATTTGTAGTAAATCAAAGACAATGGATCCGCATGGCGCATCACCTTGCCACGTTACCGGAATAACCATCAATTAGGAAGGAAACGTTACTAATGGACTACATTGTGTGAGATTGGATAGTCCAAGAAGTAATATGTCGAAATTAAGAAAGTTAGAAAACAGTGATTGAACTGTTCGAGGCCCTCAAAATAGTAATTTGTCCTTTAATTAACTATATTGATGATTCGGTGGCAAGCACGCACATTGTTGCTAATCGCTTCAGAAAGAACAATACTGCATACAAAGAACAATACTGCACACCTCGGAGCCTAGTAGGATTTACGCCGATCGAATCACCTGTGCTACTACGGGCGGCTTAGATCGATTTTCTAGTTTTCCTCAGCCCCGAGAAAATCAAGGCTCACCCTGCTCGATCTCATAACCTAATGATTCTTGTCCGGTAAAGAATTAATAAAGCTATAACGATTCCTTTTGTCTGGTCTGAACTCAGCATAAAAACTACGTGCAACACAGAATTAATTAATATGTTGGCCTGGGAATGTCGATCGAATCTTCTTTCCTCATGCTTATTGTAATAGGAACCGATTGTTCTACATTTCTATGAAAAAAAATCAAAGGCTTCATTGTGGCAAGCTAGCTAGCTAAGCACTCATCATGTCTTGCTTGCATAACTGAAGTTATGATGATGTCTGAAAGCAGAAGCAGCAGTATGCGCAATATTTGCTTCCTATGTATCTTCATCAACTTCTTCTCTCACTTTGCTCATCCACTCTCCTTCACTATAGATCAGTTCGACGAGAGTGCAAATGGAGTTGTCTTTGAAGGTGATGCCAAGTTTTCGTCGGGAGTTATTGAGCTCAACCCAGGCAGGTACTTCGACGTTGGCCATGCTACGTATGCAGAGCCTCTGCACCTATATGACACTGCCACTGGCTCACTGGCAGACTTCACTACTCATTTCACTTTCAAGGTCGACTATGGTACTCTTAATGAAGGTTGGAAGTTCAGCGACGGAATTGCCTTCTTCCTTGCTCCTGTTGGCTACGGCATTCCACCAAACTCCGGCGGTGGCGAACTGGGATTGTTCAACACCACCACCAATTTAAATGACTTCTCCAACAACATGATTGTAACTGTAGAGTTCGACAGCTGGGGAAACGAAGACTGGGATCCACTTCCACCCGCCCCGCATATTGGGATCAACATCAATAAAATATCCTCAGCTATATATGCCAACTGGAGTCCCAGTGACATCATCACCGGCAAGATTGGTAATGCATGGGTAACTTATAACGCTACTGCCACCAATCTTACTGTGTTTTGGACATTCGATGACATCACCGGCCCCGTTGATCCAAACATATCTAGTACTTCTTCCCTTACTTACCAAGTTGACTTGCAAAAGATTCTCCCGGAAAGGGTCACAGTTGGTTTTTCTGCTTCTTCCGGATTATTCCTTGGCCGGCATTTTTTATGTTCATGGACATTTAGGTCGACTTTGTTGGATAAGGATATTATAAGAGGAGTAGAAAGCAAAAACGAAGAAGCAGAAAGCAAGAGAAACAAGAAGAAGATACTCTTGATACTGGACATTGCAGTACCTGCTGGCTTCATTTTGACGCTTGGTGCAGTGATCATATGTTGGTTGATGGTATTAAGGAACCGGAGAAACAATTACTCAGGCGAAGTCTCTGATCTTGAGAAGCTAGCCTTTCCAAAACGATTTGCTTACCAAGAATTGGTTGCTGCCACAAACGGGTTTGCAGACGATAGAAGGCTAGGCCAAGGAGGGTCAGGACAAGTATATAAAGGACTCTTAAAGGACTTTGGAGGCTGCACAGTTGCTGTGAAGAGAATCTTTGCAAGATCTGATCAGAAATATGAGGAAGTCTTCATCAACGAACTCAAAATCATAAGCCGCTTGATCCATCGGAACCTGGTGCAGTTCATTGGGTGGTGTCATGAGCAAGGGGAATGCTTACTTGTTTATGCATACATGCCAAACACCAGCCTCGACACGCATCTATTTTGCAACAGACCAACCCTGCAATGGCACAACAGGTATAAGATAGCTTTCGGCTTGGCCTCAGCGCTTCACTATCTACACGAAGATGCAGAGCAGTGTGTACTTCATAGAGATGTCAAATCAGCTAACGTACTGTTGGATGATGACTTCAGCACTAAGCTTGGTGATTTCGGTATCGCTAAGCTTGTGGATCCCCGGTTGAGGTCTCAGACAAGAGGGGTGGTAGGGACTTTTGGATACATGGCACCGGAATATGCTACTGAAGGGAGGGCTAGTAAGGAATCTGACATGTTTAGTTTTGGAGTTGTAGCCTTGGAAATTGCTTGTGGAAGGAGGACTTACCAAGACGGTGAATATCACCTGCCACTATTTAGGTGGGTTTGGCAGTTGTTCCTTGCAGGAAATATTCTAAACGCAGCTGATGAAAGATTGGAAATGAAGTATGATCCAAATGAAATGAAATGCTTATTGATTGTTGGACTATGGTGTACTCACCCCAATCACAAGGCAAGACCAAAAGCAGGACAGGTGATGAAGGTTATTCAGCATGAGGCACCATTGCCGGAACTTCCACAAGACATGCATAATGATCCAGAAGTACCTCATTACCAGTCTCAAATTGCATATTCTCGATCAGATGTACCTCCTCAACTACTTCTACCCATATTTACTGCCTGAGTGGTAGAAACAGTCACTAAATCATATGAAGGGCAAGGTGAAAGAGGTGGAACGCGGTTCATAAGGATAAATTTTATTGTTATATTGCGTGCAGTTATTTTTGTGCGTAATAAATTCTGTGTTTGTGTCCCCAACTCTAGATCTTGTTCAATGTATGGAGTTTAAATAATTAGTCGTTTATTGGAGGCTGGTTCGATACGATTTAAAGGTTCGTGTATTCTGGTTAGTCGGCTGGCTCCGATATCGCAATGGCATAAAACACTATAGACTTGCAAAGGGAAGCTAAAATGTATTCACAGCATGTTCAACATTGCAAAATGAAGGTCCTAGAGGGGGGTGAATAGGCCCTGACAACTTTTTGCTCTATCCCGCACACAAGGATAGCAAAGATTGTGCTATCCTGTTTGTTGTGAGAGACTAAGTTGTGTAAATAAAAAGCCAAGTACTGAAAGTAAAAGATATAACACCAGTACGTTTTTTATACGCAGAAACCATGCAACCAGAGAGAAAAACTGCGTGTCTCTAACTCTTGAGAGACAAACTATTCCACTATTGTAAAGACACTTCTTACAAGACTCACAACTCAGAGGATATAGCACAACACCTAGCTATCCTGCCTAGTCTAACTACTAGCACTTAACTGAACTTGCTCTCTTGTCACTCGAGTGTTTTACACATAGCACGAATCTGAGCTTCTATGCAGAATTCAACTAACACCTTTAGCTAATTCTCAAAGACAGCTTACAACTTACTTCACATGAACTTAACTAACTCCTTAGCTAATTCTCTATGAAGACTTCACCGGGTTGCATCACCTAGACCGCTCTCAAGGTATGCATGAACAATGAACAATGATATGGGTTTTGAAAATGTTTTGGTGCTCAGCTCTAAGATTTATAATCAACGAGGAAGACTTAGAGCAAAGGAGCAAAGGAGCAATAATGCTAAGACTCAAGGGGAGAAAATGCAAATGACAATTTTCAACAACCAAAGAGCAAGAGAGGTCTTGCTCTCTATTTATAGGCAAAGTGCACAGCTATGAGGAAGCAAGCACGTTTGCCACATCAACAAGATTCTTTTGGACTCTAGCTGCTTGTCTAGAATACTATGACAGATAGGACCCTAGGGATCCCTCCACTCACAAGACAAAAGCTGAGAATAGACTTTCCTAGGAAAGACTAAAGTCAAAAAGATAAGACAAAAGGTTTTGGGAAAACTAGATCAGATTTAGTCAAGCATAAAGACTCTACAAAACCACTTTACCTAAGAGGACACTTAGGACGGCTGATAGCTTGGACGGTGCATCACATGGGCAGCTGCCAACTTGGTTTTTGAATCACAAAACCCAGCTGGTTCCCAAAGGCTCAAGTTATGTGGTCACGGGTTGGTTTGCCACACCACCCTAGACTAACTTGGAGCTCAAGTACGAATAGACTAATGTTTTGCTAAAAGGTATTTGAATTTCAAACACTTAAAAACTGAAGCAAACACATTTGAATATGCACATGCTCAGACCCAGTAGATAGAACAGATACAGCAGGGGTATCCGTTTAATCGGGATGGCAAGCACGGCTGCCATCCTTAGTGAATGAATGTGATGCACATGCATGAACTACCTGATGCACATGAGATCTGTCAGGTTCTTCGTTCTTCACTTGAGTAGTCCTTGCTACCAGGCTACAACATGTAGCATGTATCCTTGTGTTTTGATCATAAAGGGATAGCCAAAAATTATTGTACCAACACAAAAGCAAAAGACAGAGGCACAATTGTGCATTCAAGATTAGATTCTAGTTCAATTGTACTCTCATAACCTAGCCACTGCACATCTGGTTTTCTCAAGTTACTGAAACCAGTTTGTCCTTTCCCATCAATATATTTACTATGCTAAGGAGCGAGGCTTCTCCAAGATTTTAAAGTCAAGGGCGACTCTAAGTTGGTGATTGACTCAGTGAATGAAGTCTCGAACCCCATGGAAGTTACTCAAACTAATTCATGATGTCAAAGTAATTCCTTTGAGTTTGTAGGCTTTTAAACATGTGTTTAGGGAATCAAATTTCATGGCTAATGCTTTAGTCAATCTTAGACATAGGCGGAGTAATTTACGCTACTGGGAGGAGTGTATTCCTCGGAAAGCGTCTTCTTCGATCTTGTTAACTTTGGGTGCATTAAAAGCACCTCCATATAATATATTATTTCTTCTATCAAATATATATATATATATATATATAATTCTTTCCAAAACTACCCCTTGCCTGTAAATCTATATAGGATTAAGACAGATGTAAATCATTAACTTGAAAGGATAGTTTTGACACTGAAATAATGAGCTCCCTACTATGATCTCCATGGAAAATTTGAAGCATTTAAAATGAAGTAGCTATACCCCATCTGGATCATGCATGGTTTTTCTTCAAGGTAAATGCCTGTAAAAGATTCAGGAAGCAGATAGCTGAAAAAGGAAACAAAGTCACTGGAGCAAATCTGAACTCTGCACCAATTGTCTACTATGACTTTTTTACATCTGTTGGATTTTGTTGCAGCCTAATATACTCAGTACAAGCTCTGATGCACTGTCCAGAAACAGTAAGGCAACATTTTTACTAATTGAATTCAATTATATTGAAAGGTATGTACAACATCCGAATTCTTTAGCATGGAGCCCTGGAGTTTACTCCAGATATGGAAATGGTTACAGAAAAGCTTTCAAAATCAATGAGAAAATGAATGTGAATTTAGTGTATTTCTAGTTGGCAATAACTACAAGCCTACCACCCCATGATCGCATCAGATTACCTCACAATACCAATTAAACTTACTTCAGTTCTACTATAAATATCAAAGATATATATATTTATAAATTATTCAAAGTATAAGCACCGAGACTTCAATTAATCCAATATGGATATTTTTTTTTTTGATTTTTTTTTCATAGTATCAATGATGATATCTATAAAGACTTTCCAGGCCCAGATACTAATCCGCGCTGAGGGATCATGTTAGAAAGTTTTATCCCCTGGTCATCAAGAATAAATTGGGCTTTAACTCTAATTAGCGTCGGCAGAAATTCGAACCTGGGTATGGAGGTTTCACACCTAGGCTCTTACCAACTCAACTACCTATGGTTAATCCAATATGGATATGGGTTAGCTCTCTCTCTTCCAAACCGATCCATGCCATTTTGATTATCTCAGCAAATGTTTTTTCTAATTTTTTTTTCTACATGCTTCGAGTCATTTAGATCCATTCTTTACAGGTGAAACAACACACTAAAATTTCTAACGTTAAGTGAAGAGTTTTGTACCGCGTGTTTTAGTTGTTATTACTGACACAATAGTAGCGGAAATCACTTTATGATGTCTGATGTTATAGGGTCCTCAAACACAATATAACATCATGTATAAAAGTATAACTAATTTAGTATAGTGTCATTTTCCATCAAACAATAAAAAGGCAAAAAAGAAAGAAAGAAAATTACAGATATCTAAAAAAAAGTAAAAAGTGGGTTTTAAAAGGGTTCTACATGATCCGGGTCATTAAACGGAGCCGGGTAGAGGAAGAGACCCGTGACTATATATAGTCCTGGCAAAAACAACTTCCTTCTCCACAAAAAAAACCTCACCTCCCTCCACACTCAGCCATGGAGTCCTCCTTCCCTTTCCTCGAAGCCGTGATTGGTACCTCTTTCTCTTTCAATTTTCCGATGATTTTTTCGATTAAGTTTCCGACTTGCTTGTTTCCGATTCAAAGTCTTCATCTTTTTCCGTCTATCTTTGCATTAGATTATAGAGCTATTCTGGATTTTTCTTGTTCAACTTAGCATTAGGGCATTTTGCGATGTGTGTAAAAATCTTGACTTGGTATCCAAATCTTGATTTTGAAGATGTTCTAGGGTTTTTCCGGGTTTAAAGTTCGTTTCTTTATCTCCATTTCTTGAATTTTACAGCTTCCATGGGTTCAAAGAGAGATTAGAATGACTTTGAGTATTTTGGGTTATATCGAATTGTAACATCACTGCTTCAAATGGGTTGTACTGTTGTTTCCCATATTAGTATGAACAGTTGGGTTTGATGGAATTGAGCTTGTGGCTTGTTAAGAATTGGATAACTTGTTCTTGGATTTGTTATATGTTCTGTTATCTTTGGGTTTTGATTCCGTTGTTTTCTAGTCATATTCTGTTGAAATCATTTTGTTCTTATTCGGTTCTTGTTCAGTATATCTTCTGTTTTCTTGGTTTTCTGGTCCGTAAGGTTTTATTGGCTTTTTGATTCTGTATAGGTTTCATGATACTAATGTACTTCTTTGAGACTTATTTGGATACTCGGCAACACTCTGCTCTCAAACTTCCGACCCTTCCCAAAACTTTGGAAGGAGTAATCAGCCAAGAGAAGTTTGAGAAGTCACGAGCCTACAGTCTTGAAAAGAGGTATATCTTAGTTGCATTTTTCATTGGTACTCTTACTTTTGAACATATTTGTGGTTTTTGATTCACTGATGTATCTTTTGTCACTCGCAGTCATTTCCATTTTGTTCATGAGTTTGTGACAATACTGATGGATTCAGCAATTTTGTTCTTTCGAGTTTTGCCTTGGTTTTGGAAGGTTAGTGATTGGTTTCAAGCAAATTTCTTTGCGGCTATACTATAAGCTGTTTGATATTCATCTGTTCTTTTGCTTTAACAATGCAGAAATCTGGAGACTTTGTGGTTTTGGCTGGCCTCAATGCCGAAAATGAAATACTGCATACACTTGCATTTTTAGCTGGTGTAACAATTTGGTCACAGGTGCGCACCTGATTTCCTCCCTGCATATGCAAGGACACTTTTCTTTTCAGCTTTATTGTGGATGAAGAAATTCTCTCAAGTGTGTTATAACTTAACTGAATCAGTATTTAGATCTACTGGCTTTATGAATGTCTTTGCACAGTATTTAAGTTTTAGTGGAGTGTGGAATGTCTATGTTTAAACTGTTCCATGTTCATTCTGATGTCTAGTAAATATACTTCTTATGAAAAAGAAAATATATATACATACATATATATATATATATACATACATATATATATATATACTAATTTTTGAAATGCTCAATGACTTCTGGTGGCATTGATTTTGAAAGTTCTGAATGTTTATGAGCAATCTCATTTGGTATTGTCATTGCATAGATTTTGTAGATGTATTTCTCTACTGCTTACAAGGCTATCTGTTTTTCTTCTACCAGATCACTGATTTGCCATTTTCTCTGTACTCCACATTTGTGGTTGAGGCACGTCATGGTTTCAACAAGGTTTGTATTCGGAATCAGACCTTTCTCACCAGTTCCATGTCTTATCAGTTTCATATTATTTCACTAATTCATAAGTTAGTAGCATTAATCTTATTGTTATCTTTCAATTTATTATTCATTATTGCTATAATATGATAACTAATGTTCGTTCTAACATTTCCATCACTTCCACAGCAAACAATATGGTTATTCTTTAGAGACATGTTGAAAGGAATTTGCCTTATGGCGATCCTTGGTCCACCGATTGTGGCGGCAATCATTGTGATTGTACAGGTAAGATTTTGAGCGGAAACCTTTTAAGATGCAGTAATGTCCATTGACTTAATTGATGATTGTTTCTTGACTCTCCATGTTAGATGTTTTGGTTTGGGGTAAATATTACAAAATCTGCACTCTAGTTCTCTGATAGTGTACAAAACATTTTTCATGGTTAGTGGTTCTTATATTCTACTTTGTGGTTGCAGAAAGGAGGTGCTTACTTGGCCATTTATCTTTGGGGATTCATGTTCGTGCTCTCTCTTGTTATGATGACGATCTACCCTATTCTAATAGCTCCACTCTTCAACAAGTTTACCCCTGTGAGTGTTCTGTTTAAGTGTCACCAAATTGGAATCCATTAATTCTGTCATCGTATCCGGTTTACTGGTCTAATTTTCGAAGTTATGTGCAACAATAGCTTCCGGAGGGTCCCCTCAGGGAGAAAATTGAGAAGCTCGCTTCTTCCCTGAATTTTCCATTGAAGAAGTTGTTTGTTGTTGATGGATCTACAAGGTCAAGCCATAGCAATGTGAGGACACTACCCTTGTTTCAATCGCTTTCTATGAAACTTGTGATTTAAAATTCTAGATGTTCATTTGCATTTTTGTTAATTAGTGAAAAGGGGAAACCCTTCTCCCAGTTATTACCATACTTAACCTTCTGTACATGAATGAAACTGCATTCAGGGGGATTAGTGAGCTAGAAAGGTTCTGCACTTCTGCTCAGAAGTGTGAACTGATCTCATTTGCATTTTTGTTGATTACTAGTAGAAGGCCTACTTATTACCATTGTTGACCTGTGCATTAGTGAAACTGCAACAAGGGGTTATGGTAAACATGCTTTGAGGGTGTTTGTTGATATGCCTTGATTATTAAAATAGCTAATACTGTCGTAGCTATTGTCATACATTGTGACATAGCTAATGCAGTCCTCATAGGGACGGGTATAATTTTCCTGTATTCTATTCCTATCTGGTTTTTTTTTTCTGAATTATGTTAATATTTGTTAAGTTACTCATCTTTCCTACATTGATACAGGCCTATATGTACGGATTTTTTAAGAATAAGAGAATTGTCCTCTATGATACATTGATTCAGCAGGTCAGGAGTAGCAACTTTTTGAAACATTTCCTCTTTCGTCTATTTTTGTGTTCGGTTGATTAGTTTATGGTTATATACTCTCTTATTCAAAAGTTGATGGTTTGCAGTGCAAAAATGATGAAGAAATTGTAGCTGTTATTGCTCATGAGCTAGGCCATTGGAAGCTTAATCACACAATGTATTCATTTATAGCGGTGCAGGTATGCTTAAATATTTATTGCTTTCTCATCACCTTCTGATCTCTTCTATTGATCATCTAGAATGCTAAATTTCTGTAGCTACGTTGACCATACCTGAGTTGTGAATATACTCTGCACAAGGCAAGTGGATAAAGTCTGATAAATAACCTCGGGCAGTCCTTTAGGCTTATTAGCACAGACCCTATTGCTCTAACATAGGGTATCATAGAGATGATTGGTCATGTTTTGCTACCTAAAGAGTCATTTTGTCTTAGAAGATTACTATTTTATTTTTAACTGTTCTCTTTTTCTTCTTTTATTTGACTTTGAGTGAGTTATATATATTTTTTGTCTTGTTGCTTATGGTCTTTACTCTTGGCACAGATCCTTACACTTTTGCAATTTGGGGGATATACTCTAGTAAGAAATTCAAGCAGTCTGTTCCAAAGTTTTGGGTTTGATACCCAGCCGGTCATCATTGGACTCATCATATTTCAGGTACCAATTTTTTCTGCTATTGCCACTTCCCTCCTGTTCGTCAATCATAGATATCATAGAACATATACAGACCACTTGTGTCATGTGTATAGTCCATATGTTAGGCTTGTGTGAACCATTCGGAAAAGAAGACCAGGCTTCTTGGTTGACTTGTGAACTCCTATATATCCTGGATTCAATCATTAAGTGTGACCTCACTTTTGTTGTTTTCAGCACACCATTATCCCTGTTCAGCACCTAGTTAGCTTTGCTCTTAACCTTGTGAGCCGAGCTTTTGAATTTCAGGTGAATCTATTCTTCATCAGTTGATCCTTGCTCAAACACTGCTGTATTTTTTTCTCATCTGATCTATATTTTTGTAGGCTGATGCTTTTGCTAAGGCGCTTGGCTATGCTGCTTCACTTCGAGCTGGTCTTGTTAGGTTACAGGTAATTTATCTAATTTTGTCGCTCCTTTGGACATGTATTGTTTGTTCTGTTTACAAACTAGAAAACATGAAAGCAACTAAAGTATCTATATATTTGAGGACCTTTGTTGATCTTCATTAAATTCCGACTCCTTGTGATTCTTTATCCTGATAGCATTAGATGAACTGTCCCACAAATAAATCTGGCTGCCCAGATTCATTTAAGATTGTGTTATTATGACATTAGACAGATGAATGTGCCACATAATAGGATGCCTAGATTCATTTATGATTCGGTTAATATAAATAGGGTTTAGGCCTACATATAACACCAAGCAGGTGGGATTGTATGGGCTTTTATGTGGTCTCTGAATTGATTGATATTTTGTACTCTTAAGCTTGTTGCTAATACAGTTTGCACTACTAAATGGGGTTTAATGATTTTCCAGGAAGAGAATTTGTCTGCTATGAACACTGATCCTTGGTACTCAGCGTATCACTATTCTCACCCACCGCTTGTCGAAAGATTAGCTGCAATTGATGAAGAGACCAAGAAAACAGACTGATATGGTAAACCCATGGATGATCACACAAATACATGCATCAATCTCAATTGACAAAGAGCATAGCGCTCATTATTGTCAAACGGCTGTTTTTGTTTCCGTTAGTTTTAAATCCAATGAGGATTCATATCCATAGTTGGAAAGTAGAACACTACTTTTATTAATAGGATATGAAGGGGCTACAGTGAATCAGATGGGAAATGAATAGAAGTGCACAAACAAAAAAACAATCAGTTTCTGTTATGTGTATATTGTTTCAATGAGCTAGCAGCTAGTAAGAACATATTTCGTAGCAGTTCTCTTTCAGCCTGGTACCATCTTTCTTTTACTTGGATTAGTACGACAGTATCGGATAATCACATGCTTAAGCTAACCACAGTATCTGCTAATCATTTTTTAATCATGTTAGAATTTCCTGCAGGCATTGTTGAATTCTTGCCCCTGGTGGTTAATGTATTCTATATAGCAAATTGCTCAAGTGCCGAAATTAATTAGGTGAAGGAATCGCCTTTTAGCACATAAGCTCTTCCCCTAGTTCATGATGCTGAGGCGAAGCATATTATTATGCATCTGAATAGCCTGTTGGTTCTATAATTTATTTCACATGTATCCCAAACTATCCTCTCTTATTTAAATCTTAGTTCACAGAATGATTTAGGATTTGGGTTAATCATCAAGATTACTTGATGACTTGCAGATTAAGGATTTGCTATGGCCATTATTAATCCAAATCCTAAATCACACTCTTCAGAATCACCTCTAAGACCATGAAGGAGGATGCTTTTCCTTTTCAAGTCCAATGATGCAGCTTGATTCATTTAGCCAAATGCGAAGGAACCCCAACTGTCACAACTCACAACACTGAAAAATGCAGAGATGAAATCATTTTCAAGTTCCATCATGGGTGATTTATATGCTGTCCACACAATTCCTTGAGGGATTTCCACTATTTAGTGGTGTTATAGCTTTTTCTCACTTCGTCTGGATACATTAGTAATATGATAACAAGATTCCCACAAGTCCATAACACCACTTGCAAGCAAACATGCCCTCCCGTTGTGATTGTGCAGTGACAAAAGGGCAATAATCAAGCATTTTTTGGATCTATAATCTTCTGTTTTCAGTTAAATTTGAAGGCGATCAAACTTGTAGTACGATCGTAATCGATTTATCTAAAACTTACGTTATAGCATTGTGTCGTAACGTATTATTCAAGTAATTTTTTCTTTTCCCATCAAATTTGCATTATGATTATCGAAATTATGATTATAAAACTTTGTATAAGATTTTTCCTTTTGACATAAAAGTGCTGAGACAATCTTGTTAAGAAAGGAAGGATCACTGTGTGGCTTAATCCAAATAACTAATGGACACGTATGTGATAACGGTCACTTTTTGGCTACCTTAAGCTTGTTTAGAAGTGGATTAGTAGGCCCCCGATTGCCTTCAATCATGTTTCTCCCTACCCTTTCAAACAAAATTAGGTAAGACAGTGCTTTCATATGGACTTCTTGCACATAATAGTGTTCACGGAATGCAAATTCTCTGTTTGATCGAGACTTGGGAGTGTAATGATACCCTCATAATAACCATTTTAGCTAATAATTACACTTCTATTACACTTCCTAATTTCCTCTCCCTTAAGGCCTTAATGGCTACTAGTTCTTGATTTTGTTTCTTCCTTTATTGGGAATTTTGGAGGATACTTTCATTTCAAAATTCGTTGAGACCGGTTTTTCTATGTTTGTCTAAAGTTTTTCTACATTTGTTATATTTTTCTTTTATGGTATGGCGACAAAGAAAAATTAATTTAGAGATCGATGTCATAGTTGCGAATTAGGTATACGATGAGTATGCAGAAACAATTAGTTTAATCATTCTTTCTTTTTCTTATTACAATACTAGAAAAATAAAAGATCAATTATTAGTGATCGGTAATTATGATATGAGATTATTTTTCTCCATGTCAGTGTTAGTAAGGATCACGAATAATAAGGCTCAAGTTTTCTTAGTCTCATCGTTAATAGGTTCTTTCGTAATATGATCATATAGTTAATTGTAAAGTTTTTTGTAGATAACAAGTTCATGCTTTATATACCGTATAATTTCACGTAAAAAGAAGAAGAAGAAAGAGTAGTATTGGCTTCAAAATAAAAAATATAATTTCACTAGAAAAAGAAAAAGTAGTATTTGCCTCAAAATGAAAAGTATTTTTATAGAAACGTTCCCAATGTAAAAGTGAATAAACAAAATATCTTAAACCCGTCCAAAGAACAAAATATCTTAAACCTTGTTTAAGGCTTAGCTGGCTGATTAGCAAAACCAACCTTCTCCATTTGGAAAGTAAACATCAAGTCAGCTAAGCAGAGACTAAGACAAGGGACAAATCCGTCATTCCACCAAAATGTTAGCACTTAACAAAACTAATATACAGACAGACAGAGAGAGCTAGACAGATCATTTACACACACCTCCCACTCTTCCTTCTCGACTTTCCTTCAAACACCGATTCTCCGTTCGCCGGAAAAAACCACTCACCGGTGAGGAGCCTAATGCGACCCGACCCACATCTCTAAACTCCATCTCTCCATCTGGGTCGAGGCTAGATTTCCATTCGGAGACAGCAATGTCGGTTTACGACGCGGCGTTTGTGAACTCCGAGCTCTCCAAACCCACTTCAATCTTCGGCCTCCATCTCTGGGTCGTCATCGGAATCCTCGTCGGCTCCTTAATAGTCCTCACCCTCTTCCTCCTCTCCCTCTGCCTCACCGCCCGCCACCGCCACAAGACCAAGCTCGTCACCGCCACCGCTCAAAAGCCCAGCCCAATAATCTCCAAAGAAATCCAGGAAATAATCCACCCCAATCCGGAGGTCCACGTGGAGATCGGGAAGCCCGAGCACCGCGTGGTGGTGTTCTCCGACCAACGCGGCGGCGCCTCCAGCGGCGAGAGCCGCGGGACGCTGAACAGCGAAACGGCGTCGTTTGCGAGCGGGAATGTGGTGGGGCCCGAGGTGTCGCATCTGGGTTGGGGGAGGTGGTACACTTTGAGAGAGCTGGAGGCTGCGACGAATGGGTTGTGTGAGGAGAATGTGATTGGGGAAGGTGGGTATGGGATTGTGTACAGTGGGACTCTTAGTGATGGGACTAAAGTTGCTGTTAAGAACTTGTTGAATAACAGGTACTGTTTTTATTTAATTTTAATTTAATTTCATAAAGGTGGAAACTTGATGTGTTTATCGTGGATTTTGGATGTGGTTTTGATGTGGGTTTGTGGCGGTTTTTGGTTTTTGGTTCTGGGTTGATGATGAAAGTGAAGAACTTTTGGGAAGATAGAAACTTACAGAAGCTGAGAATAATTTGTTTTCTGTTATTATTTCTTTTTCCTAAAATGGCAGTTGAATGTTTCATAACTTGGTAGGATTTTCATTTGGAGTGATAGGAGGATCAGTTAGTCATATGAGTTGACTGTGTTTGCGATTTTTTTTTCTCTCTGTGATTTCTTCTGTTCATGGATTTTCTGGGAAACCAAAGAGGGTATTTGATTCATCGACTTCATGGTTTGTTTATATTTTTTGAGTTTTATTAGGTTTGGCTGATTTATTCTTATCTTGCGTTTGTTAGAATTTGTGCTGTAAAGTCGCCTGCTTTCTGAAAAAGAGCCCCATCATTCGTTTTTAGGTTCCTTGTGCTCATAGTCAAGCTTGAGTTGATGATGTTGGCATCAGAATCTCCCTCTTTCTCTTACACACAAACTTTTGACTTATCTCATTTTTCTTTATGTTATTCGATTGTGTTTTGCCTTGGTTCTTAGTGTGTAGTGAATAGTGGCAGTGATTAACTAATGATGCTGCCTTGGATTTTGGATATGCAGGGGTCAAGCTGAGAAGGAGTTTAAAGTGGAGGTGGAAGTAATTGGGCGTGTGAGACACAAAAATCTTGTGAGGTTGCTCGGATACTGTGTTGAAGGTGCATACAGGTATGTATAACAGGTTTATCTTAAAATTGGAGTTTCAATTTGTTATTAACTGTGGAGCATCTAACTTCTGGTTTTGTTTCTTAGGATGCTTGTGTATGAGTACGTCGACAATGGAAATCTGGATCAATGGCTTCATGGGGATGTTGGTGAAGTCAGCCCTCTAACATGGGATATTCGAATGAATATTATATTGGGAACCGCAAAGGGGTAGAGTTCATATACTAATTTTGACTCTTTTTCTGTAACATAAAAACAAAACTGCATGATTGTGTATGCAACGTTTTCACTCATTTGATGTTTCCTCTTTGTGCAGGTTGGCCTACCTTCATGAGGGTCTTGAACCAAAGGTTGTTCATCGTGATGTAAAATCTAGCAACATACTGGTTGATCGCCAATGGCATCCCAAGGTGTCTGATTTTGGGCTTGCCAAGCTCTTGTGCTCTGAGAATAGTTATGTGACGACTCGAGTGATGGGAACGTTTGGGTTAGTTCATATTTTTCTCTCATTTATTTTCTATCAATTTGTTTGTTGGCAATTGACCTAAACATATGCATCACAATTAGTTATGTTCTTTAAGTTATCTGATTGGTGGTTTCTTTAGCTATGTTGCTCCAGAATATGCCTGCACTGGAATGTTGAATGAGAAGAGTGATGTTTATAGCTTTGGAATACTTATTATGGAGATTATATCTGGGAGAAGCCCTGTTGATTATGGTAGGCCACAAGGAGAGGTTAGTTTTGGAATGTTTGTTTTCTTATCATCATGTATTGGATTTTCTGTTTGCTGTTGAAATTTAATTATAATTTATAACGTCTTCTTTTTTCAGGTTAATCTAGTTGAATGGTTAAAAAACATGGTTGGAAACCGAAAAGCTGAGTTAGTAGTTGATCCAAAGTTGCCTGAGATGCCTGCTTCGAAAGCACTTAAACGTGCTCTGCTGGTTGCTCTTCGATGTGTTGATCCTGATGCCACAAAAAGACCCAAAATGGGACATGTGATCCACATGTTGGAGGCTGATGACTTGCTATTCCGTGATGTATGTGTGACAAAAATTGAACATGTAGATTTGTGAAGACCTTGTTTTCTTGATCAATACTAAACTCTATCCAATTTTGTTCATTATATGCAGGAAAGACGGCCAGGGAGAGATACTTCCCGTTCAGATCTCAATTATGGACGGGAGAATCATGTTGGCATGAAAACGGGGGATAAAGATAAACACTTGAGTGAAGGGACTTCTGATACTAGTGAAGGTGATAGTGGTAGGAACCATAATCAACCAACAAGGTGGAGATAATACCATTGGGAAAGGATTAGGTGACTAACAGTTTTATCACCGGAGTTTTTGAATCTCATTTTTCTTCTACCCTGATTTTGCCTGTATCTTTTTCAATAATTTGCATTTGTTTTCATGCTTAGTTATATAATTTCATAGGATATGCATCAAATTATGATGCTCTTGTACAATATTGAATCAGATGTGTCCATCATTCTTATAGGTGTTCTGTTGTAAAACAATATATCATTAGTGTTACATCAATATAAATATTCTTTTCTCTGTGGTCACATTCTGTTCTTCCTCATCTGCACTCCTTTCAATTTCATTGTCCACATTCTATTTGCTTCAAGAGTAGAGTAATATAGGCATAGCTATCATGTTCATGAACTATGATTCTGTTGCCAACTTTGTGTCACCATCATTGCCAGCCTTGGATCAGATGGCATGAAGAACAATGAGGACCCACTTCCAGAGTTCCTGTGATAGAAGATTTTAGATGACATCAACATCAGTGCCTTGGATGGTTTCTGGGAATTGGACACAGCAGCCAGCTAAAGTCAGCTGAAACAGCTGCTGTTGCTACTAGCCTACAAAGCCTGCAGCTTCTCTCATTCATGTGGCTCTTCTTGTCCTTGTTGGCTAGGCAAATGAGGGAGTGAGGATTAGGGTTGGGGATGGAACTGGCATGGGGTCAGGCTTGAGGTTTCAACATCAATGCCAGTACATCTGAACATGCTAGCTCTTGCCCTCTCTGAGCTTCACATTACTTGTCTTGATTAATGATAACGGTAAGCTGGCCATGAATGTTTTGGGGCGAATCCTTCTGTCTTTTGCAGGAGCCTGCTTTGTTAGGTTGATTTATTTAGTACTGTGTACTTTGTCTCTTCTATTCTTCTGAATCTTTCTGCTTAACTATATTAGTACGACTCCAATTCGCTTGCCCTGCTTATCTCATATAGAGACTTTTTCAGTTCATCCCCGTGCCGTTGCTTAAACGTTACATTCTTGACTTCCAGCAAGAAATTATGTCAAAAAGGCATGTGTTCACGCTCTGCCTACCATTTCACGAGCTGAGCTTAGCTATTGTTCGGCCTCCCTACACTCTTCTACCGACAGTATGCACGCGTGAGCGTTTGTTCGTTGATTTATGTTCGATTTCGGTAGATCATCCTAAGGTAGATAGTAAATCTATATAGAAGTTACTATGTGACTATTTTACCTTTGAAATGTTCTAGATGTATTGTACTTGGCAGTCTTTGTTGATTAGTTCGCACTCTCTTCTAATCTTTAATAATTAGCTACCAATTAGTATTCTGCTAAACCTCACCAATCTGAGTTGATTAGACCACAAAAACCCCTCTATTATGTATAACCCAATCTTTTCCCCAAACAATCTCATGCTCTCATCCATGTCAAGTGCTGACAAATTATTATCAATGGAATAATACAAATCATGTGCAATAGTATGATATTTTTAGATAATTAGCCTCGGATTTACAGGTTACGAGTGAAAACAATTGTCTAGTTGTTTTAAAATGAGCGATTAGGAAAGGAAAGAAGATTGGCATTTTTATATATATCATCAATTATTAATTTTTTATCAAATAAACAACTAATATGATACAACGAGTCTACTGTGAGTCGAACTCACGACCTCTTACTTATAATAAAAGACTTATGTCACTAGATCAAATGGTAGTTACGGTACTAAGCTACATCATCAATTATTGAACACGCACATCTCATTTTTCTCTAATTATTTTGAAATACTTTAATTTAAGATCATTACTTAAGAATGAAGTAGCGGGCCATAAGCAATGTCCCTGATTCGAAAATATAAAAAGAAAAAAGAAATAACAAGTTTATTTACCTAAAATATGCATGGAAAGGGAAACTAAATCAATGTATGGCTTTGAAAGTGAAGCCTCTGTATCAAAAAATATATGAGATCCAATTACATGATAAGGGTAGGTAATTGAAGCCTAATTCTTATCCAAAAAGAATCTTAATACTAAGTCACATATCCTTGAGAACTTATTGTTTTTCACGCTTTTGATAAGACATAATAGGTTTCATTGAATTTGAAAGTACTAATACATGTAGACATCAGCTGCACTTTTAATATGACATGATACGATTTATTAAATTGTAAAGTACTAATACATGCTGACACTAGCTGTACTTTCAAACGCTTTAGCGTAGATGTATGAACATTTTATTCAATGTGTAGCAAATGACGTTTCAATTCAATTACCAAATGTAAAGGTGATTAAAATGTAAGTATATGAAAAGGTGGATATCAAAATCTGATTACATAATGGTGTAGATATTCAAATTTTCATTCTCATATCTTCATTCTTATTGTATTTCCTACTTTTTTTTAATTATTTTTTATTGTTTATAAATGAATTGTCTTTCCTACTTTAACAATACACCAAGAATTGTATTTTTTTTCTTTATTGAACTGGAAAGTACTGTACACGAGTAGTCGCGTACATACCTCTTCGTACTTTCCATGCACCTGCCCGAAAAGTGTGTACATTTATACGCGGCCGTCAAACACTGTACTACTCGGACTTTTCAAAGAACCCCATCCAACCACACTCCGCCACGTACGCATTCAAATTTTCCAACCTCAATCTCCTGCCTGCAACCCCACCATTACAACCGAAGCCTCTCGAACCAAACGGTAACATCTACCACCCCACCCCTTACCTCGCACTCGTTTTCCCCCACGTGTCTCCCTTCTTCGTACAACCCCGGTGAGCGTAGCACAACCCCTTCACCTACTAATCCAGGACCAACCCAACCCAGCCTCACATTTCAACGCCGAAGAGTCGTGGAAACCCTCATCGAAATTTCTTGACATCTAAATCTTCCTAACCAGGTTTGATATTCTCTCCTTCAATCTCTATGTAGCTCTATTTCTAATACCAATTTCAACTTCATCAGTAAAAAAGAAAATATTATCTAATTAGTTTTTTGTTTGTTTTTGGATCTAGTCTTGTGGTAGATCTAGCTTAGGCTTAGGGTTTGTGTCTGTGAATATTTGAGTAATCGGTGAAGATTTCTTAACGATCTAGCGGCTGCTTGTTTGGGTAAGTGGATCCATGTATGAAAGTGTTTGAATTTTGGATATTATGCTTGCGTTTGTTTGAAATTGTGGTATTTTCGTTTGTATGGGAAGAAAATTGTGTGATGATAAGATATTTGATTGGGTAAGGTGTAGTTTTTGTGTAGTTTGGTTTCTGGTTGCGATGATTTGTGGAATTTTGATCAGGTGTATCGTGTATGAGGCTAAAGTTTGGGGATTTGCGGTTTCTTTACAAACTGGAGATGGCTGAAGTTCGATGTGTTTATACTGGTGAACCGTCGGGTTGGTGTCGAGGGAAAGTTGTAGACTTGAACGAAACTAGAGAACAAATTAAGATAAATCCTTTCCGATATAAATTTTAGCTTTGTGTATCGTTGTATAGTTATTTCGGTGCCTTTAGGCTGAAGATATGACACGATTGCAGATATGACACGATGTCTTATTAATTTGTCGTGCTGAAGAAGCAATTTTGTTAAATTTATCAAAGCGGCTGATTAAGAATGTTGAATAACTCATTTTATATGGAAACAATTGTATGAACTTTTGAGTAGCATCCACAGATTGGTAGATATTAAGAATTTAAGAGACAAACTGTGGCTTCCAATGTATCTATTCTCCAGTTCATGTGGGCATTATCATTATTTGAGAAGTATTCTATCTTCTGGGAATTAGTGAAAGGTTGAGCAAGTCATTTTTTTCTTGCTGTTGTCTTCTCGATTACTAGTGTTGTAAATGTTCTGTAGTCTTTGATTTTGTTGTGGTCGCTGATTTGCAGTTTAATGTTTATTTCTTTTTACAGTAATACTAGTAATGAGTCGTCCACAGGCCCCACACCGTCCTTTCTTCCATTTTGGAAACCCTTTCCGGATGATTTCGCCAAAGGGTTCTCAAATGACTCCAAACCTTTGTGCATTGCTGCACACTTTTGAGGAAACATTGGCTGGAAGGTTGAGAAAGCTCAACCCAAAAGATAAGAATGATGTTCTTAGCTTGTCATGGATGAATTTGGCTATGGAGTCGCTTTGTGGAACTCATAATGACATAAAAACTCTTATAGCTGAGATGGATCTTCCTGTGAGTGCCTGGGATGAGAAGTGGATTGACGTGTACTTGGACATCAGTGTAAAGTTGCTTGATATATGCATTGTCTTCAGCTCTGAGATCTCGCGCTTAAACCAGGGACATCTTTTCCTTCAGTTTGTGTTGCATAATTTGAAATCTGCCTCTTCACAGCAATTTATTCGTGCCCGTTCTTCAGTTGATGACTGGAAGAATCATATTGCTTCAAAGAACCCCAGGGTTGAGAACTGTAGCACCATTTTGGACAAGCTCAAGGAATCACTGGATCTACCAAAGGTTAAGAACTCTGCCAAAGGGAAAATTTTAATGCGTGCTATGTATGGAGTGAAGGTGTTGACAGTATCTGTTTGTAGTGTCTTTTCTGCAGCGTTTTCTGGTTCTGCAAGCAAGTTGGTAGATATGAATGTCACTGAGACATATTTGTGGGCACAAGCATTTAATGACTTGCAGAGTAATGTAAATGGGGAAATCAGAAATGTATATTCTAGTGGTAGAGTTACAGTACTGAAAGAGCTGGAAGCAGTTGATGGTATTGTGAAGCACTTGTATCCTATGATCCAAGATGGTGTGGCCCTCGCAGATGAAGAAGTGTTCAAGAATTCTATTTCAGATTTAGAAAGAAAGGCACAGAGTCTTTCTCAAGGACTTGATCTTCTGACCAAGGAAGTGGATGGATTTTTTCAAATCCTTTTGACTGGACGCGATGCCTTGCTTTCTAAGCTGAGATCAGGAGGATCAGTCTCTGACCGGATGCTGATGGGGAATGTAGAAGGGCACGTTGTGAGGTGAATAGCAAAGCTAATCTCTAACCTTTATAAAGACGGTATTAGGTATGGGGCTTTATGTTTTCTTGTTTTTGTAAGTATACTGTCTTGTAATGTTAAGTGTAATCAGTTTGTTGCTAGGTACAAGTTATGTTGTATTCTGTTAGTGGTTTGTAAAAGTATGTTGCACTATGTGCTGACGTTTATATATGATATATGGTTTGGCTTGAAATTGTGTGGCTTCTCTGCTTTTTTATTTTGCTTCCATTGGTTTTAAATTGAGGATGCTTCATTATTGGTGAACTGATATACGAGATATGCTTAGCTTGTCACACAAATCATCACATTGTGAACTTTGAAGTTTGGCCCTTGGTTTTAACCTAAAGCTAAAACTTCTTAGCTTCATTGCCTCTGTGATTCATACAAGTTCAATGTGCCTATTCCCTATATTGGTAGTTGTTTGTAAACTTTTTGATTCATAATTTCATACAGGCAAAGTTGGGCATGATACTTCTGGACTTCGCAAGAGAATCTAGACTCAGTACGGTGTTCTAATTTCTTGTGCAACTTGATGCAATTCCTTAGTAGGGGAAGACCATCACCAACCATAAGCATGAGAACATGTTAACAGCAAATGGTGATGGTCGGAACTTGGGAGAATTTGGCGGTTTATTTACCTGACAGCGATCAGATAGATATGACATTGGAATAGTTGTATGGCTCTGCTGATAAATCCTGGAAGGTTCTTGATGTGGTGGGGATTCCCTGATCAACAGGGATTCCGACTTATGATTTCTCAGATGTAAACTGGTTATGTTTTGGTTTTCCTTCGAGCCTTGTCGATTATTATTTGAGACCATAAAATCCCATTTAGTGTTGAATCCCAGGTGATTTGTTATAAATGGTATCAGCCTGAATTGGTTAGAAGCTTAAGGGTGGGTCTGGGAACATTTATTTATCTTTTATCCATTGTTACTTGTAAGTAACCAAGTAATAAAGGTTGCCACTCAAAATCCTGAAAATTCATTTGATTATTTTGACTTCACCATTATTAAAGTTCTTGTTTCACAGTCGTATCACAATCTATATGACCTCATGGACCAGAACTACTTAATATCCCCAGCCAAGTTTCAATTTGGAGTCCGACTTCTCTGCGTTTTCTTCACGCATGCCTTTTCTAATCACTTTTCTTCAGTCAAACTTGTGTTCAACTTGCAGAGCGGATTCAATTCAGTGCACCATGGTGCACATGAACCAAACAGATCAAGCAAATTAAAACTCTATCAAACAAAATTAACTCTGCCTCTTTGACTCTTTCCATCTCCCCCCGCCTGCAAACCCCGATCTCCCCCGCCTCTCCAACAATACCTCCCAAGTTCGAACCTCCGAAGTCGTCGAGGTCTACATCGACCACGCCAGTTCCACAATCAGAAACTCGGTCAGCGTCTCCCTTGTCCTTCTGTCGCCGCCCTCGTCATTGAGGCCCTCAAGGATTCCGATGGCGACCACTAGAAGGTCAAGAACATCAAACACATAGGCAATATTCAATGATGAAGAAGCTTCCGACGTCGATTCCCTCTCCTGCGTCGATGGTTGGAGAAGAGAACAAGGCAAAGAGAACGACAGTTGTCCGCCGACGAGATATGCCCGAAATATAAGATACAATCGGATGGTTTCGGGTCGTCGATTCGGGTTGTAGAGGTTCGAATCTTCTAGTGTGCCCTGTGTGCATTCAATCTAAAGGGTCTGATAAAGTTGTGGTTAAGGCCTTTGTTGGATAGCAGGTTTGGTGGCGATGGTGGCGAACTGGTTGGTGGAGGTTAGTTTGTTTCTCAAAGAGAAACCTTTTCATATCTACCTTGGGTAAAATTGCATTCTGACCTGAATGTGTTTTTATTATGTTAACTATTTTTTTTTTCCAATCATCTTAACAGAGTTAATATCAATGTTAATGCTTTTCAAAAGCTGGATTAAATATACGGCCGAGATCGCGTTATTACTCTCGGTTCACTTCAACCTTAATGCGTGCAAGAACTTCCGTTCAACTTGAACATGCAAAATGCAAGACGAAAAAAAAAAAAACCTTGTAAGACTTTGCAGCTAATAATCAACAACTGTGAACACTCAACAATGAACATCTTACCTACCACAGTACCCAATCAATGAAATTGATCATTCAAGATAATTAGAAAGTGTACCCAAGTAGCCAATCCATTGTGTGTGAGGACTACCAATATAAACGGTTTATGACCCTACTCCATTATAATTGATGAAGAAATGGGTTGAGGCAATGGAATAATGAAATGACATCATGCAGCTCGAGTCATTCTTGTGAAATCTGTATTGTTCATACATGATCATAGTTTTTGATTTACTTTATTTAGGTCAAGGTGTTCATACAAGACTAGAAGGAAGCTTAGAAGGGTTAGAATTATGACTTTAGACTTGTTGATTCTTCTGTGATTTGTGATCGAATGAACTATGAATTGTCATTTATCCATTAGTAATAATACATTATGTTCCTAATTTGTATGAGATTTACGGTTAAATTAAGATTGTTCTAGCACATTTAGATATTATATCTAGTTAATGGTATGTATAAGATTTTATGTCAATGATGAGCTCGTATTCACCATATGAAGTTGAACGAAAAAAACAAACAAAATTTATGTTTACAATTAACGTCTTATCCATATTGATCCGATAATATAAAACCTAATATAAAACAAAGTTTGTATAAGTTTACATTGATCGATCTTTCTATCATTCAACACTCATACAATCGGCTGTTGACTCTAAATCCAAACCCTATTTGATAAGCCTTAGATTTTCGATTAATTTTCAGCTCATTTAACTCTCACATCTCTAATAGTACTTCAACACTTTTCAACCCCCATCTCAATTTGTCTCAAAACCTAAAGGATCACAGACAACACACCAAACCCTCACATAAAGAAGAGTCAAAACTCAAAAAGCTTCAATTTTTTCCTCCACGGGTTTTCCAGTTGAAAAGGCCTTGTTCTATTTTTCTTGGCCTTTCTTGCCCAAACGAGCTGCTAATCAATACATAGACCTACCGACACCAATCTCACACTCTCACCTCTCCTCCTCCTCCATTAGCTTCTCTTCCAGCTTTGTGGCCACTAAATCCCATCTGGGTCTCCACCCATTTCGGATTCTGACCCGACCCAACTGCCATGGAGTCCAGCTCTGCTTCTGGAGCTGACCACAGCATCAGAGGGGTACCAACCCACGGTGGCCGGTACGTTCAGTACAATGTGTATGGGAATCTCTTTGAGGTTTCCAGGAAGTATGTGCCTCCTATCAGGCCAGTTGGGAGAGGCGCCTATGGTATTGTCTGGTAAGATTCTTGCTTTTTACTCGGTCCCTTGAGTTTTCTTGGTTCTTTAAAGTTTGAGTGATTTTTGGTTCGGTTGTGATTTTTGGTTCTTGAAGTTGTTGGGTTCATAACTTGTAAGTATTGGGTTTAGTGGAAAAAGCACTTTGTAATTGTGATCAAGGTATTTCATTTGAATATGTTATGTAGGTTGGAAAGTTTGGTTCTTTGTGATGATCTCTATTTGGGAATTAGCTGGGTTTGCTAAAGATAGTAGCTTTCTTTGTGTGTAGGTTTGCTTCTATTTTTGTTTTGGTGGGGTTGAATTTGGTGTGTGCGGGAGGTTTTCTATTTTTGGTTATAACGTTAAGAAGGTTGTGAGTTGGAGAGGGTCATGTTCTTTGTGTGCAATAAATGAATTTTTAATTTGTTACACATATTCCCATGAAATCTGTTATGTGTTTCTTAAGCCAGGGTAAGTTATGTTTTATGTGTTCCTTGTTGGGAGTTTCAGTCCGAAGATGCATTGGCATTGTTTTGATGAGATGTGAATCTATTAGATTAAAGAGTACCATGGTCACTCCGTGTGATTGAATTTAACTGGACAAAATAGATACTCATCCGAGTGTTGCATATTCCTAAGAAATTAGGATGGACAATGTGAAGCTCTATTTCCCATGTTATTTTAGGGTCGTCAAAATGAATTGTCTTTGTCACTTTGCGTATTTAGATATTCAGTCCAACTCTTGGTGTGTGATCATTTCCTTCCTTGCTGATTCCACTTATGTTATTGTTGGTCCTATTGTATCATGTTTGATTAACGGGACTCGCATTTCTGCATGGATGTATGCTTAAGTCTTGTTTCATTCATTTTAGTATGTAAAAGTTTAGAACATATTGGGTTCTTGTGAAATCAGGGTTTGTGTATTTGACTGCAGCCTTTGTTGGGTGTATGTGCTATTTCAAGGTTTCAATCATGAATGATCTTTCCATTTATTGGACTTATGTTCTATATGTTATCAACAATTTAAAGAAAGATAAATTTTTTTGGTTGCTATTAGTGCTGCTGTGAACGCTGAGACGCATGAGGAGGTTGCCATTAAGAAGATTGGTAATACATTTGACAACAGAATAGACGCCAAAAGGACTTTACGCGAAATTAAACTTCTTCGGCACATGGATCATGAAAATGTAATGTTTTTGACATTCTTCCCTTGATGTTCTTATGAGAAAAATTTTCTGCCTCCTCCTTGAACACTCTTTTTTTCAAGATACTCTTATCATCTATTACAATGTAACTGACGTGTGTTTTTGTTTTCTTTTCTGTTTCAAGGAGTCAACAGCTTATTAGTTTGTTCTTTCTCTGCTCAGGTTATTGCCATCAAAGACATCATAAGGCCTCCACAGAAGGAGAACTTCAATGATGTCTACATTGTTTATGAATTAATGGACACTGATCTTCATCAGATAGTACGGTCCAACCAATCTTTGACTGATGACCATTGCCGGGTTGGTACCAAATTTTCTTTTGGTTTATATATTAGATATGCCACTTGAATTTAAGCGCTTAAAGTTTGTAGTTAATATACTTGCGGTGGAATGTTTAAACTTTTGACTGTACATTTTATTTTTTTTAAATATTTGCTAATACCATTTGGATATAGTACTTCCATGCAGTTCATATGCAATGTTCATAAGAAGTCTGGAATGTTCTAAACTGTTGACAGTGGTTTTTCTTTTTTGTTTTAAAGGCCAAGGTTTATAGTTGGACTCCAGATTTCTATTTTTAGGTTACTGGTGATAGCAATAAATGCTTGTCACTGAAGTAGGTTGATTCAAGCAACTACTGAAGGTGGTATACATATTTCTTTTAACCCACTCAGCTTTATATAGGACTAAGTATTTCACAAGTCCTTTCATAGCTTTATAATAAACTGTTTAAGGTGATCCTTACTTTATCTTTTCAAAAGGTTCTGGTCCTCTGCTTAGGAAGTGATATCTCCTCTAGTTTGGTTGGAACTTGCAACATGGTTCTATGTCTTTACTTCCATTTTTTCTGGGGCTTTCCCATTCTGAGTGACAAATTTACGAAACTTTCACTTGTGGCTCATCTGTAGTTATAAAAACAAGTGTAAACTACAACATAATTTTTTGCATCTCGCAGTTATCTCATGATCTTGATTTTGCTGTTATATTTCTGAGCTTGTGCTGATGTTTATGTTCTACCTTTGCAGTACTTTCTGTATCAGTTGTTACGAGGGCTCAAATATGTACATTCAGCAGGTGTTTTACATCGTGATTTGAAGCCCAGCAATTTGCTCATGAATGCTAATTGTGATCTCAAAATTGGTGATTTTGGGCTTGCAAGGACAACATCTGAAACTGATTTCATGACTGAGTATGTTGTTACTCGTTGGTATCGCGCTCCGGAATTGCTCCTTAATTGTTCCGAGTACACTGCAGCAATCGATATATGGTCTGTAGGTTGCATTCTTGGTGAAATCATGACCAGACGGCCCCTATTTCCTGGCAAAGATTATGTGCATCAGCTGAGACTCATTACAGAGGTATTGTTTTTTTTTTTTTTTTTTATCTTTCACACTGAACCTAAATGGGTCTGTCACTGGTTTCTATATTTCAATCTCTGGGGATGATGCATCTGATGTATGTTTGAATGATAAATCTCCCAAAACTTAAATTTCCACATATGAGGCAGCAGGTACTATGCAACTTAGGGTGTCAGTTTTTATTGGTAATGCTGATCATTCTAAACTTTTGGCCCTTAACAACTTTATGTCCAGCTATATCCTGATTTCAAAAGTCAAAGAGGAAGCAGTTTATTTTCATTTGGCTAGGTTTAGATTTCTTGTTGCCAATAGCAGAAAGTGTACCAAACCTGATTGATTCTGTGGAGAAAAAAAGAAAAAGAAATGGGGGAAACGGACTGAAGAAAGATTAATCTATATAGTTGTGTAAGAAACGGTGGTTGCCACTTAGATGAATGTTTCGTGTCTCAAGATATGAATGATGAGAATGTGTTTTCCTTCCACTTATCTTTGTGGCAAAGTTTTTATTTTTTTTCTCTTGGCTCATATATACATTCTGATTGTGACAACTAGTGCATTGTTGTCTTCCATTTCTGTTGAGCAGCTAATAGGTTCACCTGATGACTCAAGCCTTGGATTTTTACGAAGTGATAATGCCCGAAGATATGTTCGACAACTACCTCAGTACGCAAAGAAGGACTTCTCTGTTGGATTTCCTAATATGTCTGCTGGTGCTATTGATTTGCTAGAGAAGATGCTTGTCTTTGACCCAAACAGGCGCATTACAGGTAGTCTTAGTTATTTGGTTCTGGTATAAAGTGTAATGATGATTTAAGAACCCTGCAGCGTTCAGAGTGAATTAAAACAGATAAAAATAATATCATGAAATAAATTTGGATATTTGCGGTACAACATGTGTTTTTTGTCTGAACCATATTTGGTAGTTGCATTGACAATTATTTTTCTTTGGCATGCTTTGCAGTTGATCAGGCTCTTTGCCACCCATACTTGGCACCTCTTCATGATATTAATGAGGAGCCTGTCTGTGCAAGTCCTTTCAGTTTTGACTTCGAGCAACCATCATTTACAGAAGAGAACATCAAGGAGCTCATCTGGAGAGAGTCAGTAAAGTTCAATCCAGATCCAATTCAGTGAAGATCATGCACTAGTATGTTGTATTCTCTTCGTGACCCAAAAACTATTACAATAATGCTACATAGAACCCCCCCCCCCCCCCCCCCCCCCCAATCTTCCTGGAGAAACAAATTTATAAAACCTTGTTGGAGATTCTGGCATTTATTGAAAAATTGTGCATCATTCATACGACTTGTTCACATCCTTGTATGTCTGTAATTTTCGAATGTGTTAAAGGGATGAATATTGAATGTCAAGGCTGGTAATACAGTGTATTCAACCCCTCATTGGTGCCAGAAATCATGATATCGGTTGTTGATGTTGGAGCCAAGGTTTTATACCCATTGGCTTACTGTCTGGAGAATTACCCAGAACTGTTTCAAGGCTTGCCACTATTTCTGTCTAGAATGGTAGGGTTTAATAGTCTGAAACTCATAGGAACGGTCGGTTTGATTTGCTGGAACATCATCATCTCAGATTTTTGGTTCTGAGAAACTATGCTTGCTTTCCAGTTCCTTTCAGCTTAGGATTCAAGAGACAACTTTCTGCTTCATTGGAAATCTAATAAGAAGTTCACAAATGCACAGATATTTACACTGGGGAGATTGCTGTTTCAGTCTATTTGATTTTAGAAAATGGTTGTTTCAGAATTCTATTTAATTCTCGCAAATATCATCAACAGCAACAGTTCTACATAGAGGATTAAACTTTTGTCCTCAAATATGCCCCTTGCTTTTTGGTGTGACAAATTTGCTCTGCCATTAAGCAGTAAAGAACAGTGATACCATGGTACATGATTTAGTGGAATCTTACACGTTACTTGTATAAGTACACTTCTTAATCTCTACCATGTCGATCGGTAGATCATCTGTAGGAAAATCACAACCACCAGGTTTATCAGTTCCTTGATCAGGCAGCAGACCACAGGGCGTTGGCGTCACACCACTTGTGATCCCCTGAATATCAGTACATGTCCATGGCTGCTTCTTTGCCTTCTTTGCCAATCCAATGGTCACATTGGACATGCAAATCCCGGTAAATGGATGGTCGGCAATGCCTTCCAACCTTGCAGCCATGGTTACATTTTCAGCCACCACATCTCTGTAGTTGATGCCAGTGATCTCAGGAAAGGCATTTTTGTCATAGTTACCATCAGCATGTGATCCATAGTTACCAGTCATCCAGAATGCCCACTTCATTGTGTGCAGTGTCATTCTCCTCACATATATGTCTTTCACATATGCTCCTCTCCCTACAGCTGTCTTGATCCTGACGGCTGATTCGGTATTGATGGCCACGATGTCCTCGGCTCTGACGTCTTGGATCCCGCCTGACATTTCGCTGCCCAATGCGATTGTTGCACTATAAGGTGAGATGCATGTGAGCCGTCTGATCACAAGTTGTTTTGTAGGCATACCAAATGATATGCCATACTCATCCCAGCCACTCTTAACAGCTACACAGTCATCCCCAGAGACTATGTAACAGTCTTCAATTTTAGTATTTGTGCAAGAATCTGCATTTAGAATACATAACATGTTAAGTAGGTTTCCATATTCCCTAGTTGGACCAATGTAGATTTTAGCTCAATGTCTCAATGTAACTAAAGATCATGTCAAACCTGGATTGATCCCATCAGTGTTTGGAGATGAAATTGGAGCAATGATAGTAATCCCTTGCACAATAATGTTACTGAAACATCACAATTGGAGCTACGATGATTAGTAAATGTGGTACGAATAATTTTATTTTTCGTGTTTCAAATGTGAAAGCGTGTAGATTACCTGCTATACACAGGATGAACATTCCATGAAGGAGAATTCAGAAGGGTGAGATTTGAGATCTGAATATCACTAGAGAACATGATCTCAATCAGGTAAGGGCGGGTATACTTTAGCTTCTTCTTGTGGAACTGTTGCCACCAGAATTCACCTTGACCATCAATTGTGCCATTTTCTCCTGAAATTGATAACATCAAATGGTCCCAATGAGTTTAGTCATTCTATTATATTCAAGCTACATAACCAGTTTGGACTCGGCAGGTAATATCTAGTTGAATTGAACCTATTAAGAAAATTATAAGTGATCTGATTATAGAAAAACTAAGTAGGTACCTGTAACAATGACATCAGTGAGATTTGTTCCAAATATGAGACTGGAGTACCTTCCAGCTGCTGCATCTCTTCCTCTACCATAAGATGGAAGGGCTTTCAGCACAGGCCACTCATTCAAGTCCTGAAACCCAAGCAAAGAACATAGTAAACATAATCGTATCAAAATTATATATGAACGTTAACATTCTGTCACATCATTTTGGATTTAAGAACTGATTTTCTTGATGATTAATTCATTCTCACACCTTGATCCTACTGATACACATAACCCCTTTATCACTGAGTTTAAAGCAAATTAAGCATCATAAATGGCATGCATGTTTGAGTATCAATAATTAAGAAAATGAAGAAGTAAAAAGAGACCTGAGAAGCAAGAAGAACAGCATCCTTGTGAAGATAAAGAGTGAAATGGCTGGTGAGGCTGAAACTTCCTGTCAGCCATTTCCCAGCTGGAACAAAAAGCTGAGCACCTCCATCTGTTGCATACTGGCTCAGCTTACTGATTGCAGTCTGAAAAGCCTTTGTATTTGATGTCTTTCCATCTCCAACTCCTCCAAACTCTGTCAGTGAGGCACTGTGAGCTCTGCAATTCATAGCTGAGTACTCAAAAGACTCAAATTTTTTAGGGGCCTTAGGCTTGGCCTTGGTTACTCCTCTACTATCTCCACCTCTTAGTATTAAGGCCACGACAACAACTATTAACACTGATTTCATCACCTGAAGAAAAAAAAAAGGCTGGTCATTAGCACTTGTTTGGTGAGAAAATGCAGAAGGAACAAGAGAGAAAGAGAATGTGAGGTTTTACTTGAGTTTCAATGGGATTTCTTCTCAACAATCCCATTGTGGAAAGAGAGCTTGGAGTTTGTTTATGGTGTTACAGAGAGGAAGAGAGTGTTTATATAAGAAAAGTTTAGCTGGGAATAGTGTAGCATGATTAATATGATATTGGGTTTGTTGTCATTCTCATAAGGAATTAAAGAAATGAAATTTCAGTTGCTTTTTAAGCAAGTGTGTAATTTATTATCAGGAAAGAAATGTTTGTTTTGTTTTCTACTTGTCATATATACTCAACTCCAAACAGGCCAGAATGACAGGGATACCATAATAAAGAGCTACGGTTGTAACAGTCTCTTTTTACATATAGGTAGAGAATTGAAATGACCCATTTATTAAGTTAACTTCCTGCATGAAACATCTATTTGCATTTTCTTTCAAAAATTGATTTGGTGATCACAAGCAAACCAATCTTTCATATACTGTTATATGTATTCTTTTTCTTGACCAAGTTCTAACAGCAATCTTGTAAATTAGTTACATTATAGTGCGCGGATGAAGAACTGAATATACTGAACGAAAACTGAGACATTTACCATCACATACATAACGACCAAAATATAAGTATTTTATATGGGATGCAACTATTTACCTTGTTCACAGATTCTGTTGGTAGGGAATTTATCATCTTAACCATGATTCCATGAACTAAGTAAGACTCATAAAGCAATGAGCTTGAGTTGCATATTCGTACCATCGATCTTGCAACTGTTAGAACGTAATGCACATTAGAGTCCCACTAGAGCTAGCTAGATTAGTCTAGAAACTGTTAGAATGATCATGTAATTAACTAAGAGCAATAAGCTCTAGAGTAATCTAGTATATTCAAGTCTAGGATGGTCTAGAAAAGACCATAAAGTCGGTGGCACTATGAACAAGGTCGGTGGCTATGGCTCTGCTCAAGGTCGGTTACTAAGGTCTATAAATATGTGCAATATCAAACAATGTAACAAACTAATGAGTGAATGAAATTACTTTGAAGCAAGCTAATATAGTCCTCACTCTGTTTCTACCTTCTCCTCTAAACTCATCTATCCTCCTAAATTAGTTGTCATAATAACCTTGTCCTAATAACATCCTTCTCCCAAGTCTAGCTCCTACATACAAAGTCCTAAACATTTTGTTCTAGCCCATCACCACTAATAGCTTCCGCACCAATACGATAGTGATTGTGGTAATAAGCCACAAAGTCTAATAGTGGTATCATAGCCACTTTTAAAAACCATCAGCGACGATAAAATGTGAACTCGAAATTATTAGGCAGATACTTAATCAATAACTCAACTACTACTGGCATAAGATCCCTAGCTAGTAACAGAAGATAGTTGAAAATTAAAGTTCCTAATCTGTGACGTCTCTCTTATCCAGATGTTCTAGCTTGCACTTCTCTTCTCGATTCTCAACTCTTATCCAGATATTATATGCTTTTCAAGGAGGGTGAGGGATATGCAAAGTTTGAGTTGAATAGGTACTGTTGAGCTGTAAATCCTGTAATCATGACAATATATATGGATCATCCACCCTAGTTGATTTCTCATATCCAATTTGATTAATAGTAGTAACTAAACTTAAAATTCCACCCAAAAGAAGAACCACTTGACAAAAATTTGCATGATTTTCAAAGTGGCCTTACTGTTCCAAATGCACTACTGTGCCATTCATAGCCATTAATGGCACTTGATCTAGAGCCAAATGAGGATTCTAATTCCACTGAAATTCCATACTGATAATGATAATGACTAGAGGATTGAAATATAATGAAACCAAAGCTTATCCTAGCTTTTTCACTACTCGACTCTTGACTCTTGTTTTGTGCTTTAACTCGAAAAATACATTAATTCTCCAAAATTTGAAGTGTCGATCCCTAGCTCTTATACAAAAGATCAAATATACTAGCCAGTACAGTAGTACTTGCTTGAGTTAAAATAGTGAACTCCATTAGTGATCTATGTGATCACACGCGTTTGGGGACTGAGATCATCTCACCATTGTTGCCGTCCCTTCCACTATTAAAACCATGCATATAGTTCTAGTTCTGAGGAAAGCCATACATTACATTTAAATCCATATAATATAGTACAAATTTAGTGTATTATAGGCAAAATTTTACAGTTTTAGTCTATTTAACTCTTATTTTCAGTGACTTGGAAGAGTTGTAGAAATGTAGAGATTTGTCGTTGTAATATTTTCATTTTCCTTATCCATGTAACATTTAGAATTAGAATGGAAAAAGATTGTAGCTAACTAATTAAAGAGCTAGAAATGGGAAGGGTATCTCACCCATGACTCCTAGCTAGAGCAACTCATGATTATCAAAACTCATGAGCTTGTGACTTCTATGGGGGGAGGGAATAGGGGGATCTTTGCCTCTTTGTGAAGCTTATTTGGACTATTTGCCGTTGGAAAGTATAGCTGATGGGTTCCCACACTCTCCGATCACTTTCTTGAAGTTTGCTAAAATCATATTCTGATATTCATTTCACATCCAATTCAATCTCGTGAACTCTTCAAATGTAAGCATTGCCTTGCCGACTACGACCCACTTCTCAGATTCACCATTCACGGGTCGATCACAGACTGCTGGCCCTCATCATCTTAACCCTAATGGCCTAATGGCCTAATGGTAATATAATCAGTAAAACTTATCATAAATTCATGATTAGGCCTTAGATCTCTTCTAAATAAAATACAGTTGAATGATGCAGGTCTTTTGTTGTTATTTAGCAGCAGCAGAACAATATATCCAACACAGGATCTATCTCTCTAACCTGTGTATATTAAAAATGGTTTTAGAATATGGAATCATTGAATTATATACAGAAGTTTGTGATGACTCGTGAGGTCCAGTGAACTGATGCAGTAATTAGGAACACTCTGAATTGTTCTAACTAAGAAGGGCAATTTTGGATCAATCTATCAGTTTACTACAGGAAGTGTTTTGGATGATCAATTTGTCGGAAATGAAAAGGGACAACTCTATCCAAAAAAACAAATTGAAAAGGGACAATGGAAAGGAGACAACCCGTGAAGGTAGAGTTTCTTGAACGAATGTGATGAGTTTGGCTTCTAGCTAGCTTGCAGTGAAAAACAGAATAAGGTAATTAGGGTTTAGTTGGAACTGATAAAACTACAAAGAGTTCTACATATTCTAACAGCAGAAGATGCCCGAGGCTCAAAACCCTCACAAGATTAAGTTATTCACTCACGAGAGAAGTCTCTTTGCACAAGACAAAACAAAACGTCCAAAGCAGTACTGCAGTATTCCTTAGTGGAGTTTTTGTACGTGGTTGAGAATGAAACCAAGAACACTTTCTCTCTTCACGCCCTAAAAGTGCAAGGTCACACATGACATGAGCTATGTCGTGCGGAAGTTGGGTGATGTTAACAGAAAGAAAGGCCAAATCTACGATTGGGAGCTAGCTAGTGAAAGCCACCGACGTCGCTGCTCGATCAAATTGTTGTTAAACCATCAAGTGCTAAGCATTTTCTCATCTAATGCGATTTTTTTTCTATAGGGTTAAATATTGTATAGTGTATAGTCCATATGGTTTGAAGTCGACATCTGTTTATTCGTAGCCGTTAAAGACGTCATTGCAATTTTTAACGGCCATGTCAGCAGTCTAACTGAGAAAATTGACGGAATGACAATTTAGAAGGAAAATTGTGACTTTAAGACCATTCACATTAAAATGAAACTTTAAGGACTAAACATGTGTCAACTTCAAACTGTTTCAATTCTTTTATATATGTTGGTCAGAACGAATGCTCCTGAACATGGATGAGACGCTTTCAAATATTATGACGTACTTCTATACATAATATTCTACGTAATGCATGGATTCAGTTCATCTCTGTTTAAAAATTGTATTTTCTGGTTCAAGCTATAATATCATATGCTACTGGAAAATAGAACTTAGGAGATGGAACTATTTTGTCTTCTAAGTGACATATTCCGTCTCCTAAGTATTTAGGCGACAGAATGTCCGTCGACTAAGTTCTGTCTCCTAAGTATCGTGAGGTATGTAATTAGGCGACAGAAATCTAGGTTCCGTCTACTAAGATCTTCTTAGGTGACGAAATGGTTTCCGTCTCTCAAGTACTTAGGAGACAGAATCATTCCCGTCTCCAAAGCTCTTAAGAGACGGAACTAAAAATATTTAAAAAACTCATTAAATATTTCATTTTTATTATTGAATAATATTTTAGTTTACAATATTTTTTATTTGTTTTTCCATTTTATTTAATTAATTAATTTTCTAATTAGTTTATGTTTTTTTTTTTTCTTTCGGTCTTCTCACTCCAAAAGAGCCACCAAAACCGACCAAAAACCCCAAATCCACTCCACCAGAACCCAGGCATTGCATCTTCCATCCCCCACCCCCAAAGCCGCCACCAAAACCAAAATCATCACCGATTACCAAAGCTCCAAACCCACTTCACCACCACCGATTACCAAAATATAGATCTGAAGGGTTGGGAGAGAGAGGTGGTGGTGGGGGGAGGGAACAGACTCAGATCTGAAGGGTTGATGTCACGAGTTGGTGGTGGAGCGGCCTCAAAGTAGATCTGAACTGTTGGGAGAGAGAGGGGTGGAGGGGAGGAGGGAAAAGAGGAGGGTCTGGTATGTAGAGGGCGGAGGAGAGGGAGAGGGTGAGAGTGAGAGGGGTGGCGGTGAGAAAAGAACAGGAGAGTAGGAGAAAAATCACAAGAAAGAGTGATTGGAGGAGGCCGAAGGTGGAAGGCGCCGTTGAAGCAGCAGACGAGCTTGAGGTGGGTGCGGTGGTGGTGGTTGGTGGGCCTAGTGGGCCGGGCGGCGTGGTGAAGAGAAAAGAACAGCTTCATCGATGAAGAGGAGGAGAATGAGAGATGAGTTGCTTTTTTGATTGAAAGAGTGTTAGTTTTGAATTAATAAGTGTTCGTTTTGGGTAAACAGTGATCTTTAGATCTAATCATTTAGTGTTCACGTAACGTCTGAAAACTCGATCTGCGCCATTTGATTCTATTAGAACTTTACTTATACGACAGAAATTACTATATTTGTCGCTTAATTTTTTCTTTTTAAATTCTTTTTATTTCCCTTATTAATACACCACCAATATATATCTATATATATATATATCTAATTAATACGATTTTTAAGGTTTATTTTTCTTTATTGATCGATATAATTACTACATTACATACACATATATATATATATAATTACAATTAATACTTCGATCTATTCCTGAGGTTTTATTACTTTATATAATTTACATAATTAAAAAATTAATTGCAATTAATACGAATATTGTCAAATGTTTTCTTCCTTGTTAATCGTTTACCTTATATTGTCAAAAATATATTTATCATATATATTTAAAATCTATGAGTAACAAATCTTGAGAAATTAATGAAAGGAGAGATAAAAAGAGGGAGTCAAGGGTGCGCTTAAATAAAAAGGAAATGAAATTTTCAAAACTTAAGTTTGAAATTGTTAACCTTTTCAAAATTAATACAAATTTTCCTAATTGTTGACGAAAATATTTTTATTTAAGTAAAAAATCATTTCCATTATATTAAAAAAAGAATTCTTTCTATTAAGAAAACATTTCCGTCGCCTAAGACTTACTTAAGAGACGGAATAGTATTCCGTCATTTAAGTAATTAATATTTTTGATTTTTAAAAAAAAAATTCGTCTTTTAAGTAAAATAAATCCGTCGCCTAAAAGGTATTTAAGAGACGAAATAATCATTTCGTCTCCTAAGTGTTTAATATTGTTTCATCATCTAAGTGGACACTCAGGCTACGGAGTTGCTCTTGAATTGCATTCTGTTTCCTAAGTGAAACTTACTTAAGTGGAACTCTGGCTACAGAATTGTTTTAATTCTGTCTCCAAAGTACGTTTTTCTAGTAGTCACACACTTGATCTTTTAAGTTTCTTGGGGTAAATAGCCAACAAAATTAATAAAAGTTTCTTTGGGTGGACGAGATCTACAGCCTTCTGTGGTGGAGACAATATAATTCGTATCCAATGGATCACTACAATCCCACGGTTAGAAATCGAGGTGATCGATAAGTGATAACTATATATAAGCCACTATTGCAGCTTTTGTAGAAAAATACCAATTTTATGGGTGTTTCTTTACTAATAGTTTTATGGTGCAAGTGTGCAAAACTAGTGGAGCACCGACCAGACTTGGTGCTTGATCGAAATTATAGTTTGCCGTCCATGTTCTCCAATATATGCATCCAAAGTCCAAACCAGTTGCCAAGCAAGTAAAGCTTTTGGCATGGTCACATAAACGAATCAAGAGATTCTTTTTAGTAGTTCCAGTAGAGCTTCTCATTTTGTCATTGTCGGTTAGATTCTTCTGCAACTATTTTCCAAATAAACCTGTGTATATACATGAGAATAAGATAGGTTTCATTTGAAGGTGACCGACCATATACACCCTATGTAATCAAAAATAAGATAGACAGTATATGTATATACTAAAATTATCTATAATTGTCTCATTAAAATAGCTCTTAAAAATGGAGTACGCAAGCATTCTCACATCTACTTGTAAATATGAAAATTCTTGTAACAAATATATAACAGAAAGATACGTGTACAAAATAATATATTTGTATTGATTGAATTTGCGGGTTACAATCTTTGTGGGTATTCTATTAACAAGAATGTCATCTGATTCAATCTCTGATGTTAATTTGATCCAAGGGTGATAAACACTTGATCTTGAATTGAACTATTGTAGTTTAAACTTCTTATCGTGTTGATGATTTGTAGAAAGAAGTTGACCAAGGGCCATAGAGGCTTGATCTTGGTCGAATTTAGGCCGCAAGAGGTGTCATGTGGTAACGTTCTTCGGCTTGATAGCGGATGAATCGAAACTTGTGTTTGATGCTTGTTGATTCTCCACGAGCTTGTTAAAGAACTCGGTAGAAATTTTGATTTGTTGAAAGGCTTGAGGACGAGGGTTGATCAAGGGCCTTAGAGGCTTGACGTTGATTGGGTTTGAGCACGAGTAGTTCCACGTAGTGGTTGCTCTTCGTCTTGTAGTTGGTGAAGATTTCGGCTATTTGGCAACTTAGGACTCCTTGAGATTTGACAACTTCTAGGCTTGAGGTTAATGAAGAATCGGCTATTTGGCAACTTGATAATTCTTCAAGGGTTTTGGGAGAATTCTGAGCTATCGGGAGTAATTTTTCTCTCTTGTCCGGAAGTCCTCCTCTTGATATGAGGTCGAAGCTCCCCGTAAATAGAATGCATTGAAGTCACAACTTTAATTGTATTTACTTAATGATATAATTAAATTAAACACTTTTAATTGATTGATTCAATTATTGAATTTACCATAATTAAATCAATTAGTCTTAATTGATCGATTTAATGACCGATAAGGTATTTAACCAATTTGATTAATTCTCACTTCATTTTCGATAATCGATTTGATTTGATTAATGTTTGATTATCGATTGACATTTAATATTCGATTTTAGTTGGGATTGATGATTTTGTTGACGACCGACCATTCATACGCCGCCACATGTCATTTTCAAAGACCTTTCAACTTTGCTAACTCACCAGCCACGTATGCAATTTGTCGGGCCCATATGTTGTATGAATAATTTAATGATTATTTTTTCTCTTGTCCATAAGTCCTCTTCTTGATATGAGATGAGGTATTTATAGTGCCGACGTTTCTCCTTTTATGAAATGTTTTGAAGACACTGTTTTAATTGTATTTCTTTAACGGTATAATTAAATCAATCAGTCTTGATTGATTGATCTAATTATAATTATTAACATAATTATATCAATTGGTATTTATTGATTGATTCGATTATGACCAATAAGGTATTTTGTCAATTTGATTAAATGTTCAACTTCCTTTCCGATAATCAATTTAATTTGATTGAAATTTGATTATCCATTGATATTTAATATTTGCTTTTAGTCGGGATCGGATTAATGATTTTTGTTGTCGACCGACCATTCACAGGTTGCCACATGTCATTTCCGAAGACTTTTTAACTTTCCCGACTCACGAGCCACGTATGCAATTTGTCGGGACCATACATCGTATGAATAATCTAATTATTATTATTCTCATTAAATTTTATGCGTCTACACTACTAAAACATAAACTTGATCATCCCATCATATACGAGTTACCTCTTTTTTTTTCTCTTCCCCATTTCAGATCGGAAAATTAAAGAATCGAACAGCCCTATTGTTTCGATGGAGAGAAGAACCTTAACTAGCTTTTTAGGAAATTTCCAAACGAACAATCTCAACAAAATCTTATGTTCGAATTTCTAAACGAAGAGATGTATCAACTTTTTAATGTGGGACTTTACTTGCGTTTCTATCACTTTGTGCTAGTAAATATTGCAGGGCACTAAATTTATCTTACTCAGGTTAATTATTAGTAACGTCATTAACTCTTTGGCAGGTAAAATCATTGTTACTCCTTCCTCAAACGAAAATGTACTATTCATCCTTTCAAGCTAACCCAACAAGACAGAACCCAATGTTAATTTGCTTGGTTAGTTTAAATGGAAGTTCTGGACCTCCAAAATTTACAATTTAGCCCAAGTCCAGTTTAATGAGTCCAGATTGTCCCAAAATTGGACTTGATCTTCCTCTGAGAAACCAGAGCCCGACCTGCATGGATGCTAGAAGTTCTGTCAAGCGCTCGTATAGCAATGAGCTGTTCTTGTCTTGGTCAATGATCAAATACGGTGGCCAAGTCTTGCTAATCCCTTAATTTCACACCACGCGCAACTAATGTTGTATTAACAATACTTACTTTTGCTTCACTCAGAGAGCATAAAGTCGATCAAATCAATTAGAAATACATACTTTTGCTTCAATTGTTTTTAATTGACACATGATGCATATGGTAATTACGAACAAACATGAAACATGAAACATGCAATGCTAATATGCTATTATTCTATCACAACGAAGTTACCAAGCACTGTCGCATCAGTTCGTCTTTATAAACTGGCCACAACAGTTTATTGCTCACTCAGCATTTCCCATTTTTCACTCTAATCAGATGGCTTCCCTCATCTCAGATCTTCATTCCAGCGATCTCGAGATTCTGGTACGAAAGAATAATTTATTCGTGACGACGTTGACACTCAACAGGCCTCGGAAGTTGAATGCCCTCTCTGTTTCAATGCTGTCACGGCTGTCGGAGCTGTTCCTCCGTTGCGACAACGATCCCCATGTCAAGTTGGTCATTCTCAAAGCTACCGGCAAGGCATTTTCACCGGGCGGCGACATTGCTTCTGTAGCTCAGCATCTCTACAGTGGCAATGTGAGAGCTGCTTGCAGAAGTTTCGCAACTGCATACAGCTTAATGTACTTGGTGGCAACAAAGACTAGACCCCTGGTTTCATTTCTCAATGGAATGACCATGGGGACCGGCGCAGGTGTTTCTATACACGGTTGCTTTCGTGTCGTGACAGAGAAGACAGTGTTTGCTATGCCGGAAGCAGCTATTGGAGGGTTTCCTGATGTTGGTTCCTCTTATTTCCTGTCTAGACTTCCTGGATTCTTTGGAGAGTATCTTGGTCTAACAGGTGCTAAATTGGATGGTCCTGAAATGCTTTCTTTGGGTCTAGCAACTCACTTTGTTCCCTCATCTAAATTGGCTTCGCTAGAAGAAGCCCTAGTGAGAACACTCGGTGCTTTACCTAATACAAGCTCTAGTGATGACCGGGCTTTTATTTCAGCTATTCTAGACGCATACTCGGAGCAGCCAGCTTTGAAAGCGAAGAGTGCTTACCACCGTATGGATGTCATCGACAAGTGCTTTTCTCAATCAACAGTGGAAGAAATTTTAAGTAGCCTTGAGAAGGAGTATGCTACATCAACTAACACAAGTGATCATCATGAATGGTTATCTTCATCGATTCAATCGATGAAAAACGCATCGCCGATAAGTTTGAAGATTGCTTTGAGATCGATTCGAGGAGGAAGGAAACTGCAAGGAGTCGGTGAGTGCATTGTTCGCGAATATAGGATTATTTGTCATGTTTTGCGTGGGGAAATCAGCAAGGATTTCATGGAGGGTTGCAGAGCTATACTGTTGGACAAGGATAAAAACCCAAAGTGGGAGCCTTCTAGATTAGAGCTTGTCACTGACCAGATGGTTAGCCACTACTTCTCTAGGTTGGATGATGACGAAGAATTAAAGCTCCCTCAAACATCAAAATTGTCTGTAACTCCCATTTCCAAGCTTTGATCGAGATCGAATAAGAAAATTATCTTATTAATTATCAGCATAAATCTATCGTCTAGGAGGATTAATTAAGTTCTTTCCAAATTAAGAAAGTTCTTAATCATCAAACCAGTGAAATTAGATTTTCAAAAGCAAGCAACAATTGTTATAAAGAAACAATAAAGATGAACCTGACCAACAAGATATGAAATCTTAAGGTCATATTGAAATGCATTATATACAGAACGTTTACTTCCGGCGGCCGGACATGCTACCACTTCACGATTTTCGACGCAATGACATCGTCACACAAAGCTACAGACGCCGCCGTTGCGGAGATCAAAACATCACTGTAGCCCAGTACCCGGCCTCTACCCTCCTCCCCTTTGTTGTGTTTCATCTCATGGAAACAGCAACAAAATTCTTTCTTTTCTTTTTTTTTTAAAGATTGAACACTTCAGACAAGAAAACATGGGATGGGGACGTGAATCCAATTGATGGAGATATTTCTCTGTATACGTTGGCAATTATGAACTGCTAGAAAAATAATGGAGATTAAGAGATTTGCATGTACATATCTTTTCGAGTTTATAAACATTTTGTTTCTCTTGTCGGTTTCAATTTCAATAATGTGTTTGATCCCATAACGGAGACAAACCATGAGAAAAGCAGGCTTCAAGGGCAGTAGTTAGAAGACTGTTTTCACAAGCGAAAGGTTCAAAACAGTGAGATGTACTTAAACATATACATACAGACTGTTAGATTACACTTATCACACTATTCATATATATATATATATATATATGCCCCAAATTAAATTAGACCATATTGCATGCTAAAGTTGCTTCACAACTTCAACACAGAAATTTAAATGTGTTGCATTTTCCCAAGGTTCTAAAAGTCGGCCTAGGCGGCACCCAACCGAGGCATAATCAGCAGGCTGAAAGTCGGCCTCCTAGGCGGCCTAGGCGGCGATTAGTCGGCCTAGACGGCGCTGGGCGGTTAGCGGCTAGACGTTTTTTTTGACGATGTGGCGGTGAAGTGGGATTAAGGTTGCCGAAGTCGAAGATTGAAGCAGATCTCCCTTGTTCTCTTGACTCTATCCTCTCCAAACCCTGACTATCCCTCTATGTCGGTCTCTTCTCTATCCGACGACCATAATTTGCAGAGAAAGAGATGAAGAATAGACGAAGAGAGAAGAACATAAACTTAATTTGAAAACGAAGAGACTACAAACAAAGAGACAGGAGAGATCAACGGCTGCAAATTAGGTTTGATCAGGAGGTGGGGAACTTGAGATTAAAAAAATAAAAAAGAAGAAAGGCTGGACTCATTCTATTTCAAGTGCCAAACACGTGGTTGGGAGATGATGTAACTCCACCAACTCTTATGTTTGTTGAATATTAATTATTTTATAAATAATAAATACTATGAAGCCACCAAGAAATAATAAATAGTTAATTATAGGACTTCTGATATTGTTAATTTATTTATTTTATGTTATAATTTAATTTAAAAATATAAAAATAGAAAACCAACTAGTCTCGACGACTGGTCCTCTAGGCGTTAGTTCTCGGTCTTCCATCTCACTAGTGCTTAGCGATTTTTAGAACTTTGGATTAATACATATTTTAATTGTATTTATATAATTATTTATTATTAAAAAAAAAAATACAAAAATACAAATCTGTTTAAGAAAATTATGTTTTCGTCCTTCTGTTATGTGTTTTGCCCTAATATACGTATGATTAGTTAATCCAGTTTTCTTATTATAATATATTACAGTTGATAGATCTTTTAGATCATTCGGAAGACTCTATGTAATGCCTATAAATATACATTTCTATCAACGAATGAGTAGACCGTTATTCTCATTATTTTTACTCCTTTAACACGTTATCAGCACGAACTTATGTTTTGAGTTGTTAGGCAACCTTCTCCTTAAAGATCAAAGTAATGCTAAGCATAAAGATCAAAGTAATGTTAAGCATAAGCATATCAAGTCTAATATAAGGATATTGTGGCTGAATTTAATGACTAACTCGTTACACAAGTCTACTTTTGAAGTATGTGAAGTGCAATGGCTTGTGCCGTTTATCTGTACTCCGAGATTGAGTTACCAAGCAGGGGGAGTCGTTGTGTAGACATCATGGGGAGTCTACATGCATCACATGTTATCTTCAATTGTAGTTGATGCATTGTGCTCTTTTTTCCTTCGTCCAAATCTTTTGTTTTACCTACGAGGTTTTTGTTTTACTTGGCAAGGTTTTTACCGAGGCAACACTATAAGCACCGAGACATATTAGGGACGCAACACAAAGGAGAGTGTTTAAGGAAATTATGTTTCTGTCTTTCTGTTATGTGTCTTACCCTAATACATGTAGGATTGGTTAATCCGGTTTCTTTATTAGAATAGATTACAGTTGATAGATCTTCTAGATCCTTCGGGAGACTCTATGTAATGCTTATAAATAGACATTTCTATAAATGAATGAGTAAACCGTTATTCTCGTTATCTTTACTCCTGCTGAGCCAAAGGACATTTTTGTCCAAGTAATAATACTTTACTGGACTGTAAAATGTCTATGTGAATATTAATTACGTCATTGGCTCGTGTCACAGCCGGCGAGCCCAGATTCTTTAAGTTTGCAAGTAAAGGTCGTGCGCTTCGCGCGAAACACAAGGCTCTCACGAGGAATGACTTCGCGCAGAGTAGGGAGCTCGCGCGCTTCGCGCGGAATGCCATTGCAAGAAATCCCTTAATGATCTCGTGCGTAGGCGAGGCGCATTAACACTTCGCTTACAAGTCTTAGGTGAGGCGGAATATATCTTGGCGAACTGGTTCGCTAGCTCGAGTGAAAGACTTAGCGAGGGAGCCACATGCGGAGTCCGCGCGCACCACATTAATCGTTGAAGATTTTTACCAGTCTTTGACATGCTTCGGGCCAATCCCTATGACCCTTTTAATATAAAAAGACCTATTAAGGCCCACGAGATAGTTTGAGCAACACCCCGCGGGATAAGGATTGCTCCTAATTCCAATTCGCATATGACTCTATAATTGAGCAACACGGTGGCAGTGTCCTATGCGGAGTGTACAAATTGGACATGTGTCACAAGAAGGTTGGTCCGCGTGGGTGGAATAGTGCCCTTGTGCTATTACGTTGCAGAGTCCGACTTGGTTTCTATGATTATCTTCTGCCACAAGTCGAGCTTCATTATATAAAGGGTTCTAGGGTTTACAACACGCGACCTCTCTCTACACAATTACTCAAACATAATACAAACTTTCAACCTTGTTGAAACCCCCAACTCTCCCCGGAGCTCTGCCTTCGCTTCCCTGTTGAAGCAAAACACACACAATCTCTCTGATCCCTCTGATCTTCCTTTGTTGCTCTGCTCACGTCCCGCCGTGAGTATCGACCGCCTTGTGCTCGTAATTCCTCATCTGAGGTGGCACCTGGAACCCCCTCCCGTCTGATTAAGAAGTTAAGATCTCACATGCACATCCATCACTCTTTCCTCGTGGCACGCCCGCATCACTAGAAGCATTGAATGCTACTATCCCTCTGCTCCGCACGCTGAGGATCGTGGCCAAAATATTGGCATGCCCAGTGGGACAAGGGAGTACAAGCGTAGCAATATAGGGAAATCTGAGGAGACACCATACAAGAAGCCTCAGGTTTCTTCTTTCAAGCACATGTCACTACGGTATAAGCCCCATAACAGCGCGGCTTGCCGTTCTCTTACTCAAGAGCAGGTTCTCGCTCAGTTTGGTAATCTAGACTTCAGCGAAACCGCCATGATAGGCTCTCAGCCGACTAAAGACATAGGTTCTGCTCCGTCTATGGAACGAATCTCCCAGATGTTCGAGCAGTTAACGAGTCAGAATCTGGCCACTCAACAAAGAGTTGTTGACCTAACCGAGAAGGTCAAGCAAGATAGAGCCCTCTGGAAAGCCAACCACAACAAACTCACCACACTTAGTGAGGATTATGGCCATCTAGCGGGCGAATTCATAGAAACCAAGGGCCTCGTCGAAGGTAGCCTCCAGCGGATCCGCATAGATCTAGACCAGAACTCAGAAACCGTGAAGCAAAATGCAGAGATCCTGTCTCGCACTCGTGCGACAATGGATGAGCAAACTCGCCACTTAGACGGTCATGATACCAAGCTGCAGGACCAGAGAATTCAAGGAGAAACATGACCGGCTAAGTTTGCGGGTCTTTGAAGTTGAAGATTGGATGAGGGAGCAAGCACCAAAGAATCTCATCCTAGATCTTACTGGCGCAAGCGCGAACAAGGGGACATCCAAGTATATCCCGCCAAATGAGCGCGCCAGGGGAAATCCAAAAGTCTGGACTCAGAAGACCCCGCAGTTCGCGCTAGGGGCAGGCACTTCAAAGAATCCGCCCCCGGGTGGCTCTTCTGTTCCCTTCAAAGGATTCAACAACTCGCCACGCCAAGGAAGCAGGACACCAGAAGACCCGTTTGTTGCTTATTCTAACCCAGCTCCCAAGAATGTTGGACAAACCGCTAGTTTCTCTGCATGGCCTAACCATGAGGAAGGGGCCGAATCTACACATGTGACTGCGGCCGACTGGCGCCAACTTATCTCATCCATCCTCAAGGAGCAAACCGGAAAAGATGATTCTGACTTGCAGTATCGCGACCCTTACCTTGACAGTGTGGCACAATATCCGTTTCCTCATGGTTTCAAGAACATCGTCTTCACTACCTTCTCTAAGGAAACAAAGGAAAATGCAGCAACTCATATGGCCCGCTTCAAAGTTCAGTGCGGCCAATATGAGAACAATGACATCCTTAAGCTCAAGCTCTTCGGGACTTCTCTGTCCGGAGCTGCTTTCAATTGGTATTCCAGGTTGAAGCCAGGGTCCATTCCGGACTGGCCCACCATGGAGAGATTGTTCAGGGAAACCTACGGTACCATTGAGCCAGAGGTCGGCCTTGACTCTCTCACTCAAATGAGCCAGCAGAGCATGGAGTCAGGAGTCTCTTTTCTCCAACGTTTCAAGATCCAACAGGCAAAGTGTGACTTCCTCTTACCTGAGCAGGAAGCCATTAAGTTGGTTGTCCGTGGCCTCGAGCATCGCCAGCGGCTGAAGTACCATAGGGAGCGTTTCACATCTATGGGCAACCTGATCAATAAGGTCGGCAGTTATGAGCTGATCCTCAATGAGATAGATGAGAAGGCGAATGCCTCCAAGGGGACGTACGTACCAGGATGAAACAGGACAGTGGGGGCATTAAGCCTCCAACCCTCCACGTTCGATCCTTATTACTAAAGGCAGCAGGAGATTGAGGTCACGCAGGACTATGAAGATGTCAGTGTGGTTGAACTGACTGGGAAGCCTTTGGCTCACAAGCTGAAGAATCCCAAAATGACCCGCGAGCCAATCACCATTCAATCTTTTGCATGGACCAAGCCTGAATACAAGTCGTACACGTACGACGTGAAAAACTCTCGTCTTATCTTTAATGACTTGACCGAGACGAAGTACGTGCACTTGGATCACAAAATCTCATCTAAAGAGGAGCTGAAGGACAAGAAGTATTGTGCATTCCATAACATCCACAATCACGACACCAAAGACTGTGTCAAGCTCCGCGACCAGCTAAAGAGCTGACTGAACTCTGGCGCCTTGAAACTGCAGATGCCAGAGAGTTCGGCCTCTCTAGTGGATATGGATCTTTTTCCAGCCGTGGTTGGTATGGTCGAAGTGAATTGGAATGACCACCCAAAGGAGAACAGCCGCCGCCGCGAGCCAAAGCCAAGTCAGCGAAGAATCACCTTAGACTTGTCTGACCATCTCGAGGATGAAAATCCGCGTCGAGCATCTAAGAGATGCCGCGAGGAGGATAATGCTGATACAGCTCGACCATCTCGCCAGTACACCTATAACGTCAACCTCGCACATGAGGTTCTAGATGACCTTATCAATGATGGACTTGTTACAGTGGTTGGGGCCTTACCTTACATCGAATACAAAGATGGCCGCATGCACTGTAAATTCCATAATAGCTGGGGGCACAGAACCCGCGAGTGCTACCAACTTCGCGAACGAGTCCAGGACTGGCTCGACCTCAAGTATATTGGCTTTGAAGACAAAGGTGGATTCATGATCGCAAATACTGACATTGCTTGGCCTCGTATCGGCCAGTGCTTGATCACATTAGACATCTCTCCAAATGCAGGCTCGCGCGAACCGCCAGGTCGAAACCGCAAGAGACCAGTAAATGACTATACTGTGCTGGCGAACCAGAGTAGGAATCGTGACCCAGCGAGGCAGTTAATCACCAGACCGCAGCCCGATCGCCTTTCAAGGAAAGATAAGAGCAAAGCTATCATGCGGGACGATGAACCGTCCCCCGCCGAGAATTTCCAGCCCATGAGCCCCAAGACTCGCAAAGAGCTGGAACAGAGGATCAAGCGCTTAGGGACGTTCGTCCAATCACATTGGATACCTTCGTCTCTAGCTTCAAGCGAAATTGACATATTGGATTCCAGCAGCGAATACCATGAAAATGAGGCTCCAAGCCCTCGTCGAGGTATCTTGACCGATCCCTACATTCCACTGGCATCCAAATCGGCAATCAAGGAGAAGGGATCCACAACCCTGTAAGGAGAAGACCATCTCTAGAGCCAGAAAGGAGAAGGGATCCACAGCCCTCTCGGAGCAAGCCATCACCAGAGTCTGATCGAAGAAGGGAACCACTAACTTTACCAAGGCGCATGCACTCGCCAGGAACTGAACGAAGAAGGGAACCACCTCATCCAGTAAAACGAAGATTGTTCGCTACCTCGGAGCCTGAACCAAAGCGCGAGTTGCCTCGGTCATCACGGCCCCGGGACCGTCTTCACCAGGAACCTGAAGCAAGGAGCGAACCACCACGGGACCGTCTTACTACGCGAATATAGGGATTGCTTCGCTAAAAAGTACGAAGATATGCCCGGTTTGTCTCCAGACTTGGTATGTCACCGGCTGCCTATTTATCCTGATAGACGTCCAATCCGCCAGGACGGAAGATTCATGCAAACTGAGACCCAGATCGCAGTCAAGGAGGAGATTGACAACATGCATCGATCGTGTATCATTCGCGTGGCCAAATACAACGAATGACTATCTAATGTAGTTCATGTTCGCAAGAACGGTAAAATGCGTGTATGTGTTAATTACCGAGACCTCAACAACGCAACGCCTAAGGATATATACCTCATGCCCGTTGCTGACCTCCTCATTGATGCGGCTGCGGGGCATGAAGTGATATCCTTTATGGATGGAACTGCTGAATACCACCAGATTCATGTTGCCGAAGAAGATCGTCACAAGACCGCCTTCCGCTGCCCGAGGTTTGCAGGTGCGTTTGAATATGTTGTCATGCCTTTCGGACTCAAGAACGAGGGGTAACATATCAGCGCGCCATGAACCTCAACTTTCACGACATCCTGGGAAAGTTGATTGAAGTCTACATAGACGACGTGGTGGTTAAAACCAAAACGCGGGCGACGCACGTCGAAGACCTCCGACAGGTTTTTATGCGGATGCGACGACATAACTTGAAGATGAACCCCGCCAAATATGTATTCTTCGCGGAAGCAGGTGACTTCCTAGGATTCCTAGTCCATCAAAAGGGCATCGAGATCCCTAAAGACAAGGCGCATGTGGTAATAAAAGAATCACCTCCTAAAACTAAGAATGAGCTCCAACAACTGATCGGGAAAATTAACTTCCTCTGCCATTTCATTTCAAACGCGGCAGGGAAGGTTCAACCCTTTTCACCCCTCCTAAAGCTCCAGGGGGCAACCGAGTTCGTATGGGAGCCACAACACCAAGAGGCTTTTGATCGTATCAAGGACTACTTGGCGAACCCGCCGGTATTGGTTCCCCCTCGCCCTGGTGTTCCGTTTAAACTTTACATCGCCACTGCTGATTTATCCATTGGCGGACTCTTGGCACATGACGATGAAAACGGGGTTGAACACGCCGTTTACTATCTTAGCAGGGTGTTAACTGATTGCGAGACGCGCTACTCTCTAATGGAGAAGTTGTGTCTCGCCCTATTCTTTGCAGGTTACAAGCTCTGCCACTACATGCTGGCCTTTACCACAGTGGTGATCGCTCAGTCTGACCTCGTCAAATAGATGCTTTCATGCCCTATACTACAAGGACGCATAGGTAAATAGATATTGGCTTTGTCTGAGTTCTCGTTGAAATATGTTCCTCAAAAAGCAGTCAAAGGACAGGCCATAGCGGACTTCCTCGCTCATCACCTACCAATCGAGTTAACAGCGTTCTACGAGTTAGAATTCGCTACCGTTTCCCTTACTCCATGGACTCTTTACTTTGATGGATCACGTACTGAACTCGCCGCAGGTGCCGGAATCGCCATTGAGAACCCTGCAGGCGATCGTTTCTCTTACTCTTTCCAACTGGACTTCAAATGTACGAATAACCAGGCGGAGTACGAGGCGCTCATCATCGGACTGGAGATTTTGCTGGGCTTAGGGGTCCGCGAGGTTCAAGTCTTTGGCGACTCTTTATTAGTTGTCAACCAGTTGGTGGAGAAGTTCAAGTGCTTGAGTTCGTCCATTGAGCCCTACCTGCGGAAAGCATTTGACGTATTAAGCTGCTTCGATGACGTCCATATCGAATACATTTCGCGTGAGTTCAACTTCGCGGCGAATGAGCTCGCACAGATTGCCTCTGGCCTCAGCTTGCGAAACGAAGTGCGTGAACGGCTGCTCAAGGTCGAGCGACACACTCTCTCATCTTTTATTGCTAGGGGTAATATCAGGTAGACTCTCCTGACGTCGCTGCTTTGGACCCCATCGATGAGGATTGGCGGCTACCGTTCATCGCCTACCTCACAAACCCTCATGATGTCACTCATTCCCGGCAAATGCGTTTCCTCGCCCTCAACTTTGTGCTACGCAACGGCGAAGACTGTAATGACTTCCACTGCGTGTATGGCAACGAGGTGAAACGGCTGATGTGCGAGGTTCATTGCGGGGTTTTTGGTTCGCATCAGGCAGACCCAAAGATGCGTTGGTTAATCCGTCGCCATGGCTACTATTGGCCTACAATTCTCAAGGACTGTATTACTTTCTCCAATGGGTGTCAGGATTTCCAGGCTCATGGGCCAGTGCAACACATTCCCAACATTCCGTTACAACCGCTTATCAAGCCATGGCCAGGTCGAGGATGGGCGATAGACTTCATAGACATCATTCATCCCCATTCCTCATAGCAGCACAAGTTCATCATTGTGACCACCGATTTCTTTACCAAGTGGGTTGAAGCCGAGCCACTCAAGGTTGCCTTTGCGACCTCGGTTTGCAACTTTATCTGCAACAATATCTCCCGCTTTGATATTCCGGAGTGTATTGTGACGGACCGGGGGGCCGCTTTCATGACCGATTCTGTAGTCACATTCCTTACCGACTATGGTATCAAGCTCTTGCATTTCACCCCATATTATGCACAATCTAATGGTCAGGCGGAGGCAAGCAATAAGGTTATCCTCAGTATCTTGCGCAAGATGCTAGAGTTGAACCTCCGCGTCTGGCATTTAAAGCTTTACCATACTTTATGGGCCTATCCGACTTCCAAGCGCGGTCCGACAGCTACTACCTCATATGCTCTCATGTTTTGTCATGATGTCGTCCTTCCTCTCAAGGTTCACGTCGCCTAGCTTCGTGTCCAGGAACAACACCAGTTGCTTGGTGAAGATTACGTCCAGGCGATGTGGCAAGAACTTGAATATCTCGACGAACACCGCATCACTGCATTCAAAAATCTCATCCTTGAGAAACAGCGCGTTGTGCGGTCCTATGACAAGGTTACCCATGGTCGGAGCTTTGGGGAGGGTCAAGCGGTGTGGCGAGCTGTGTTACCGTTGGGAGAGAAGACCGAAGGCCACGGGAAGTGGTCTGCGCGGTGGGAAGGACCCTTCATTATTCATCGCATATTGCCCAAGGGGGCATTTCATTTGCGCGACCTTGATGACACGCTCCATCCCAATCCTATCAACGTTCGTTTCTTAAAACGCCATATTGCTAGCGTCTGGGAGCGCGCCGATCCTTCACCTCCTGCCCCGCACTAACTGTTCATTGTGCTCCGCGCCATCACGCTAGCCCTCCGCCGCCTCCCACTAGGGGGCAACCCGAGGAAGAAGCACGTAATTAGTTCATGTCTTTGTAAACATACGAGGTCTAACCAACACACTAGTACAAGATTAGGGCCTATTCCAGAGACCCTTAAATTAGATTTTACATGCAATTTAGTCGTGCTAATTTTTTGTCTTCATTTCATTATAAACGTGCAAATTCTAACCAACAGACTAGTACAAGATTGAGGCCTATTCCAGATGCTCTAAATTAAATTTTACATCTTTTTTCCCTTCTTACACTCTGATACAAGATTACATAAGCGGCTTTGCGGCCGAAGCAAACATGTTTACAATGACTCCTGACTACCCAACGGTTACAGGCATAGATAGATCTGGGGAGGTTAGAAGCGCCTATCGCTTTCAGGTCGGGCGGTTCATTGGAACAGAGTCCCTCATGCTACCGCGTAGGTTTCGGGAGGTGCTTCAAGGACACTGGAAAATTCCCGAAACACGGATGGACAAGGAGCCTCCGGAACCTCACGCATGGACAGAGCAGAAGGCACAAGCAAGGGTACCCAGACCGTTTGTTCTTTCAAGTGAAGGTCTGGCCTAAGAGTGGATTTTGAAACTCACCTTCGGCCTAAGAGTGGATTTCGAAACTCACCTTCGGCCTAAGAGTGGATTTCGAAATTCATTGGAACAAGCGATGAACAGGAGAAATGATGGCTTTGCTTTAAGCAGAAACATAAGGATGAGCAGAAGAGAAGAAGGAGCCATAGAGAGGGGACAGCAAGGCTTGATTGTTGTTCAAACCCTGGCCAACGGATTCTTTTATAGAAAGAAGAGACTAACTCCATGTGACGTGTCTTGCGAGCAGAGTTTTGTTCCGAGATCTAAGCCTTGGAGATAAGGTGAATGCGTGATTCTACAGTGACTTCCTTCTTTCCAAGCAAACAGTTGCGTAGAGACCTTTACCCAATCTCAATAGTTGTCGCCTAGTGAAGGAGGTTCATACATGGGGACAGCATGACATGCGAAATGAATTCGACCAGAGTCTCTTAAGTTTCCCTCGCCAACCTATAAACGCGGGGCATCAAGGCTGGTCAGGTTCGTTTCTCTCAATGGTTCGCCTCGCCAATCTTTTGTTCACCAGCGAGATGACTTGGTTCGTTTTGCCAATCTTACATCCAGATTCACACCCGCTCGCGACGTGTTCAATAAGGCCTTTTCGCTTAGACAATCCGAAGCTCAAGGCCTAGGGGCAATGTTTGAGCCTGTTTTTGCCATGATCCTCAGCGTGCGGAGCGGAGGTGATTAGCGAACAAAGAGAAAGGGGGAGTGTTGCGGGCGTGCCACCTCGCGGACGAGAAAAAGCTGATTGAGTGAGTGCGCTTGACTTCTTAATCAGGCGGAAGGAATTCTAGGTGCCACCTCGCGGACGAGGAATTTACGAGCACAAGCGGTCTATACTCACGGCGGCGTGAGCAGAGCAACTAATAGGGATGATTTCGAGGAATCGAGGTAGAGTCCGGAGAGCTCTGAAGAATTCTAGGCGGTGGTGCGCTTAGAATCGGGGTTTCGAAGAGGCTTCGAAGGGTAACTGGTTGCAGTTGGTTTGTGTTTGTATTTGTTTGATTGATTGATTGTGTGTGTAATTGTCAGCCTTCGAGCTTCTTTATATAGGGGAGGAATCCTTGCCGCGAAAGACAATCAGAATCCATGTTGGATTCTGCAACGTGAAGCATGAGAACACTATTCATCCCATGCAGACCAGTCCTTGTGTGACACGTATCCAATTCGCACAATCCGCATAGGATAAGGTCTACACTCCCATGCGAAGCGGAATTAAAAGTAATCCTTATCTCGCGGGGTATCACAATCCATGTAGAAGACTAACTCGCGTGAACCGCGGATTCTGTAGCTCAATTCCACCTCGCGGGCTATTGCAGCTCGCGGGCCAACAGAAGGCTTTTTAATCAATAAAGGCCACAGGGATTGGCCCAAAGCGTGTCAAAGACTGTAAAAAGTCAGAAACGATTATAAGTGTTCGCGCGGACTCCGCGTGTGTTTACCTCGCAAGCTCGCAAACTAGCGAGTCAGTTCGCCAGTGCCTAGATGCAGTCCGCCTCGCCTAAGCGAAATGAACAAGTAAATCGTCCCGCGTGAAGCCATTCCTCGCAACTATGTATTCCGCGCGAAGCGCGCCAGATCCTCACTCCGCGCGAAGTCATTTCGCGCGCGAGCTCTGTTTTTGTCTGAAAGCGCGCGAGATCCGTTAGTCCGCGCGGAGTCATTCCGCGCGTGGACTTTGTGTATCACCTCGCGTGGTCTCGCTGGCGGGCCATTATTTGTAAACTTTAAAGGAACTTGGGCTCGCCGACTGACATAGACCAAGAACTTAATTAATATTTACATAGACAATTACTGTCCAGTAAAATATTAATTTAGGCGTAAACAGAGCCAAAGGGCATTTTTGTCCAAGTAATAATATTTTACTGGACTGTAAAATGTCTATGTGAATATTAATTACGTCCCTGACCCGCGTCACAGCCGGCGAGCCCAGATTCTTTAAGTTTACAAGTAAAGGTCGCGCGCTTCGCGCAAAACACAAGGCTCGCGCGCGGAATAGGGAGCCACATGCGGAGTGAAAGACTTCGAGCGAAAATGAAAGACTTCGCGCAGAAGTGAAAGACTTCGCGAGGGAGCCACATGCGGAGTCCGTGCGCACAACATTAATCGTTGAAGATTTTTACCAGTCTTTGACATGCTTCGGGCCAATCCCTATGGCCCTTTTAATATAAAAAGCCCTATTAAGGCCCGCGAGATAGTTTGAGCCCGCGGTCCGCGCGAGATTGGTTTTCTACATGGAGTGTGACACCCCGCGGGATAAGGATTGCTCCTAATTCCAATTCACATAGGAGTCTATAATTGAGCAACACGGTGGCAGTGTCCTATGCGGAGTGTACGAATTGGACATGTGTCACAAGAAGGTTGGTCCGCGTGGGTGGAATAGTGTCCTTGTGGCATTACGTTGCAGAGTCCGACTTGGTTTCTATGATTATCTTCTGCCACAAGTCGAGCTCAATTATATAAAGGGCTCTAGGGTTTACAACACGCGACCTCTCTCTACACAATTACTCAAACACAATACAAACTTTCAACCTTGTTGAAACCCCCAACGCTCCCCGGAGCTCTGCTTTCACTTCCCTGTTGAAGCAAAACACACACAATCTCTCTGATCCCTCTGATCTTCCTTTGTTGCTCTGCTCGCGTCCCGCCGTGAGTATCGACCGCCTTGTGCTCGTAATTCCTCATCTAAGGTGGCACTTGGAACCCCCCCCCCCCCCCCGCCTGATTAAGAAGTTAAGATCTTGCACGCACATCCATCACTCTTTCCTCGTCCGCGAGGTGGCACGCCCGCATCACTAGAAGCATTGACTGCTACTATCCCTCTGCTCCGCACGCTGAGGATCGTGGCCAAAACAACTCCTTCAACAAAATCCAATTAATCCCCGAAAAAATGTCATGCATGTGTAAATTGCAACACCCTTTAAAGTCACACAAGATGTGTGGCCTTTACTCTATATTGTTGTATATATATACATAATATTCTTGATTAAAGGTAGGGTAGCAAATTTATTTTATTATGCAAAGATGATTCGAAATAATTACAGAGACCAAAATCATACTTTGGCTTTATTAATTTTATATCACCAAATACATATATATATATATATATATATATATTTGAAAGATCACCATAATAATAACTTAATAAGCATTCTGTAGCACTGAGACTTCGGTGATGCTGGGAATGTGATTCAGATAACATGCACTTACTTGCTTTGATACTGGATTAGCGATCAGTCTTGTCTAGGAATAAGACCTTTTCCTGCCATTGTTCTTCAGATAATCAACAAATGCACCAAGGTAGTGGTCATGCTGCAGCTTCTCATCTCCAAAAAAAACTGCAGCTTTCCTTGCATTGATTCTCAGATGCTCTCCTTCCTCTTCCACCATTGCCAGCCTCAGTGTTTTCGCTATGTCATCCCCAGTAAACGACCCATCTTCGTTGCGTTCCACTTCGGCAGCCAGACCCTTCTCCACCAGAAGCCTTGCATTCAGAGACTGATCAATAATTAAGGGTAACACAACAAGGCAGTGCCCAAATTGCAGAGTTTCAATCACAGAACCCCATCCAGCGTGAAACAGAGAGCCCCCAACTGATGGATGCCCCAGAATTTCGATCTGTGGCACCCATCCCATGCAAACAAGGCCTTTCTTTGATGTCCTGCCAACAAAACCTAGAGGTAGAGCCTCGGCATCAGTACTAGCCCAGCTGGGTTTTCTGAGTGCCCAGAGAAATGGCAATCCTGAAAGCTCCAGACCATGAGCTATCTCATACACTTGCTCCTTGCTCAGCTTACACTCACTCCCAAACCCTACAAACACAACTGACCTGGGTTTCTGTTTATCAAGCCAATCAAATGTCACATCATTATTCCCCGACTCCCTCCTTGGTTTCTTTGGAGGTAGCAGACCTGTGGGAATCACTGGTTTTCCGGTGAGTTTCGCATGTAACTCCAAGTACTCTCCTTCAATCTCATTGCAACTACGAACAGCTAGTACTTGACATCCTGCCACAATCTTGGCAAGCCTTGCAGCATCACATATCCCAGAACGATTCACAGTATAAACGCCTGCATGCCAACGGACTGCCTCAAATCCCTTGAGTGCTACCAAAGAAGGAAAAGGAACCCACTCCGGTGGGGAGGTGAAGACTTCCGGTGACGGCGGAGCATTAAAGAGATATTCCGGTGAACCACAGAAGACGTTCGTAGCAGCAGAGAAAGGAGAGAAGTAGGCAAGAGGAACACGGTACTCTTTGGACACTTCAACCGCCCAGTGAGCAACGAAGTCTGTGATGATCCAATCTGGTACTTGATCAGCAATGAACTGCTTAAAGGGTTGTTTTAGAAGATCAAATGCAATCTTCAAGTCGTCCATCTTCTCGAAAGGTATGTCCACCGTGGCCTCGGCGCCTTCGAGCCGATCAGCATCCAAAGTTGGCAAAGGAAAAGGTACCATTGTTATGAGAGACTGTAACTCAGGTGGGATTTTGGGGAGCCTTTGGATGTTTTTGGGGGTAGATATGAAGGAGACATGAATATTGGCTTTTGCTAAGGTTTTGGTGAGTTCAACCAAAGGGATTATATGGCCAAAGGCAGACCATGGAAGAATCACAACATGGAGTTCTCTTGCCATTTTTGGAGGATTTTGCTGAATTGGGAGTTGTCAAGGTAGCTAGCTGTAGTAAGCCTTGAACTATATAATTGAGTCAAAGAAGCGGTGAAGTTTTAGACCAGTGCAATTTATTGTCTGCAGATATTGGTAGATGAAGAAGCCCTACCTGTCTACCTCAGCAGCACGTGCTTGACCTGCTGATACGTTTCCTATTTCTGCCCGATTTGAATTTTGGTAAACTGATTCCCACTTTCCTAGGCATGGGATTTTGTGAGCTAACTGAGCTTAGATTAGAAAACGACACAGAAGGAAAGAAAATCAAGAAATGTTAGCAGCACTATAAGAACGTCATTCTTCACGTGTGAAAATGATTGATAATGTCATGGACCAGAGTATAGAATGATGTTCTACGAGTACCAAAGCTACGTGACAAATTTGGAATATATTCCAATTTCAGGTAACTTTCATCTAACAAAACAAAACCAGCACTAATTTCTGCAAGCAAAATTGCTGCACTAATTTCCAACTTTCTACCATGAGCCTTTGCTATAGTTGCTGAGACGGAGAAGGAAAGAGCAAGGTAATACATATTATTTTTTTTTTTTTTTAAATTGGAGAGAGACACTCATCTTATACGAGGCTCGTTTTTATATCTATTATTTATATTAAAATTAGAGTGTAACTCTGAAAGTAACATTATACATCTATCTCGTGTGTCAGAGCATTACACTTATTCTCATAAAAGACACCATGTATACAAGCAGATAGCTCAAGTAATATATATCTACCAATCTTTGCTTTACCTACTTTCCAAATCATTTATCATATATGTTTGATGACGATGCCACACCATTGAGCATGGACTTTAGGTTCCCAATTCGCTAAATTTAGTCAAAATAATCTTAGATATATTGCAATAGAATAATCTGAAGTATAGAGTAGTGCTAAACAATCAAACAATGTGTTAGTGTTAACTGTTAAGCTTAAGCATAGTGCGTCACAATGGTGCCGTTGAGGCTTTAATCATGTTCCTCATGATGTCGACCCAATCGGCCAATCGTAAAGGGGTAGTGCTTTGTACAGGGGAAACAAATGAAATCCTCTGTGCTATTATGTAACTTGTTATCTCATAAAGTTGTTCTTGACTCAACTTGTCCTCACTACCAAACCCTACAAACACAACTGACTTGGGTTTTTGCTTGTCAAGCCGATCAAACATCACATTCCATTCAAACCCTTCATCACTGATTCCCCACTTTGCACTTTTTTCAGGCTGATCAGGAGGAAGCAAACCTATGGGAATCACAGGCTTTCCTGTAATTTTCTTGTACACTTCTATGTACACTCTTCTTCAATCTCATTGCAGCTACCAATAGCTGAAACTTACTTGCTGAAACAATCTTGGCAAGCCTTGAAGCAATACTAAGTTACTAACCGCGGTACTATTTGCCCCAAAAAAAAAAAATTGGGGCACTTGGATGGATTCACATTCCCCTAAACGCCACTAGTGAAGGAAAAGTAACCCACTCTGGTTGAGATTATTTCTCTTATAAGATAAATTATATGAATGAACAAGGAAAAGTAACTAATGATATGACAACGATATTTCGGGTTCTCTTATAAAAGATAGTAACTCTTGTGGGATATCTGAATGATCAAGTGAAAAGATATAGGTAATTTTTTTACCCCTGGACAAGTAATTGTCTGCACATAATGGATTGCAGTGTATGGGAACAAACTGGAATTCTTCAGGACATATTCCATAATTGTAAACTTAGTACCAGCTACCATATAGCAAAAATAAATGCCACCCAAGTTTTCTGTAACAAAAAGAGCCAGCATTAATTTCCACCAATGATCCAATTTAGCACCCCTTGCTATTTGCTAAGACAAACAAAATCATGACAAACTGGTAAGTATGCAGCAACTCACATTCACTAAAAACTGTTCTCTGTATGGTTAGCAGTCGGGAAATATACATTCAAAGAGACAGCAAAATGCAGAGTTCCAACTTGTAATTTGCGCAACTATGGAGTGGTCATATCACTATATATAGGTGCTGCCCAGCTTGGCACCATGCCCCTTGATTATCTTGACTGAACGCAAAAGAATATCTTCTTCTGTAGAGACCAACTCATCCTTGCTCTGCAATTACAAAATGATCATTAAAGCAGATTCTAAAGTAGTAGCTATAACAAGAATACTGGATGTACCAGGGACACAGGGATTACCATATGTGTGAGGTTACATCCAAGAGTCAATTCTCCAAATGTGCTCTCCAAACGAGAAAGGAAACAGTAAGGCACCTCCTTTCCCAGGAAAACCTTCGGGTGTGATCTCAGCATGTTTTTTATATCAACTGATATCTGGGGAACCTTATCCAACTCATCATTGATTTGCAGGGGAATTCTGGTGACCATGCCACGCCATTGAGCACGTGACTTGTTCACAATCACCTATAAATTTTACATAAAATATTCTTAGATATATAGTTAGTAAAACATTATAAAGTATCAAGTACTTAAAACAATCAAGCCATTGTCTTGATAAAAAGCCATGCCCAGGTTCTACGTGTAGGATATAGCTAGGCAATTTAAGCATGGTTGATGGTTTTTTAGATATTAGGTGTCTTGGAGCATATTTGCAATTGTTGCTTACTAAAGCACATGATGAGTATCAGAACCAGAAGGAACAAAAGAAAGAAGTGAAAAAGAGAAAAACACTTACTTGACTAGAAAATAGTGAATTGGGAACTATCACTGGAAACTTCTCGGCATTCAGTAAGGAAGTAGTTGTAAGTCCCATTTCCACCACTTGACCTTCTATGGTTCCAGCCTACACAATATGCAAGACTTTTAACATTGTGAAGAAACTATGTATGATAACCAGCAAGTAGATTTTGATATATGACTTGACTAATAAATAAGACAATGATCATGCTTGACTAACAATTTCACGTCTTCTTAGGAAGTTATAAACACTGAAGGTAATATTATTGGCTCAATAGAAATCTGACGTATATATTAGATCTTCATTTCTTGAATGGCTGACTATTAAGAAACAAGTGTAGATCTATTCAGTTTTAGGTTGAGATTATTGTATAACGTCACTAAATAAGGGTTGCCTGTAAGATGCACAATACTTTGATTGATCTATGAGGATAATTGTAGAACAGTCAACAAATAAAGAAAGTGAACTGTGGAACTCCACTTTGGGTGTTCAAGGATGGATGTAACTTGAGCAGACATCAAGATACAGTATAAAACCTTAATGTTTCTCTTATCTCACTGCGGTAGTGCAATAAAATAGATCACTCATGGCACATTCTCTTACTAGAATCACAAGAAACCTATGCTTAAGAAACATTTTGCCAATCAAATAGAATGGATGGGACTACCTAAAATGCACCAACAAACACATTGCATGAATGCATAGCAACATACCTTTATTGTATCACCTAGTGAAAAGGGCTTCGTAAATTGCATGGATAAACCACTCAGCACATTACCAAGGACATCTCTGGCAGCAAAAGCAGTAGCAACTCCTGCGTAAAACAAGCAGAGCAGAAATGTCAGATCTTAATAAGATCAGGTTCTGGATATTATTTGACAGTACACATTGGATAAAAGATAAATCCCAAGAAAACCAACCGAACAAAGAAATTTTAGGTGCAACATAATCAAGAGATAAAACCTTCAGGTGTAATTATAGAAATCAATAACAATCTTTACATATTGTAAAAATAAGCAATAGAATAAAAGTTAATTTGCAAACATTTCTAAGTCGTGAATAAAAAAGGTAGTGTGTGTAGCCATCCTTACCTCCTATGCCTCCAACAGTCATAATAGATTGCACAGCCACCCCACATGCCTCAGCTAAAGCCATTATCCCAATCATAAAAAGACCAACAGATGAAATTTTGTCTAGAGCTAACAACCTCTCCCGATCAAGATTGCTGGGCAGACTTTTATTTGCTAATGCACGAGTGAACACATTGGTCTTCCACCGATAGAGAAACCAAACAAATGAAAGGATAACTGCACCTCTCCAAGCTGGTGCAAGATATTGAGCAGCTATAGCAGTTGGTGCAACCAATGTGCCACTGCAAATCAAAGGTCATAGCTGTTTAATGGAGTGAAAACAAAACAATGCATATATGTGAGCAAAAATAGGATTAAGGAAAACTGAGAACTTAGAACCACTAACATTTGTGAAAATGCCATAAAAGTAAAAAGGTATCTCACTGGATCCTCCAAAGCACCCCAAAAACTTTTCTCATATGGAACTTGCTCCTCAGATGGGCTTTGAGATAGTAAAGCATTGCGGCCTTGATTGGCATACTTGTGAAACCTCTGGAAAAGCCTAGGCATCACTACCCAAGCAAATACGGTACCTGCCAAAGTAAAACCAACTGGAGCAACCACATTTCTAAGATGTGGATATGTATCCAACAACTGCTGAACATATGGGGACATTTCACCAGATGCTTCCTTAACCTTTTGCCCAGTATAAGTCGCTGCATCCGCTGCATTCTGCACGAATTCCTTAACCTTATCAACCAAATCACTTCCACCAACAGCGCTATTACCAACATCCACTTCACCGCCACTGGAAGCAGCCAGAACTCCAGGTTGCCCACCTTTATCAGCATTGCTACCGAAAAGTGATGAGTATGAACGGCAACCCAGAACTGGGCTTACCGAAACAGGAGCAAAAGCAAACCTACTATGTGAACTTGATCATGTCGATGAAAACGCTGAAATTGGTTTGGTTCTGTAACTCTGTGCATTGACAAGTGATCCAGAACCCACTGCTCCAAACTGAGTATTCGCAAAAGCTTTGCTAGACTGTGTTTCCTTAGTATGGTAACCACGATTCACAAAAGCATACGATGGTCTAACAAGAACTGGATCAGCATAGTTCACAAATTTCCCACAAGAACTATACGACTGACACGACATTGTGTTGGAAGACTTGCAAAGTGACTTCAATATCAAAAGCCTCCCGTCCAGCCATGAGATAGATATAGTGTTCCTACAAGCTTAACAGGACCTGGGTAAAAACCAAAAACTTGTTCTTCATTTTTTAATCTGCAAATTTGCAATATAATTGTATATATGAATACAAATACCACAAAGCAATATTTAGAGTGATCAATAGCACAAATCAGCTATAACAATGCAAACAATACATGCATACATAAACCCTAAACCCTGTTTGGATCAAGATACAAGCTTTCATTCAAATTCGTCTCAAAGATTCAAACCCATCACTACAATAAAGCATATACCTTCGGAAACTTAAGAAACAAAGCCAGAATTAACCTTCAAATTCGTAATTTAGTTTCTGGGTCCGGTTATTTTAGTTGAATTTTTTTACTGGGTGATCAAATCAGAGCGAATGGAGAAAGTGACTGACCTGGGGTGGCTGATTGAGGAGGTCTGCATGAAGATTCAGAGAGACCCAGAAGTAGAAGAGTGAGGTTGGTTACTTTGCTTGCGGAAGAAGACAAGGCTGAGAGTCTTTGGGGATTCTGACTTCTCCTCCACCTGCGTTGGGTCTGAAAGAGACGCAATTTTGGAGACCAAGTCTTTGATGGGTCCGTGATTATCAGGTCTTGCAATTTAGTATGATGATCGGACGGTGGGTAGATGTGCTAAAAAGGTGGGGTCTATGTGGACCTTCTTTCTTCTTGGTATGAGCATCACACTTCTCAACACGTCACTCATCGGGGTTCCGGTGATACTATCCGGTCAACTCAGGTGAACCGATCATTTACTTTCAAGCTACAATTCGATATTTGCGGAGCAGATTCTACGAGACTATGGAACTTAAATCCGTTCTTTTTAATTTTATGTTTGATTTGATCAAATTAAACATCTATTATAAGAATATATATTATTCGATTTAGTGTTCTCACCTTCTTGAAACACTTTAGATTATTTTTTTTTCAATTTTATTAACGGTATTAGTATATATACATGTAATGATTATATCAAAATACTTAGTATTAGTTGTTCGGGTCACTTGCACCTCGATAGAAGAAGAATTTTCATGAGTTTTATAGTTTTAAGAGTATGTATCTATCTTATGTATGGACTACTCTACCCCTCTTTCCCTCTCCCTCTATTTCTTTCCGCTTAAATTGTTCAATGTTTAGTTCAAAAACTAAAAAAAATAAAAACTAAGCAAAAAACCCTAGCAGTTGCTCCTAGTTTCTTCCATCAAAACTACACGCCCAGACTGCCCAGTCCGACGGCTTGCCTTCGCGGCGGTGGCGTCGGACGGACCAAATGGGACTTGTGTCCTTATATGTGTGATCTAGACGAAGGGTTTGTGGGATACCGGCGTCGCTGTTTCAGATGCGTGTAGGACTGGAGGAGGAAGAGCAGCGATGAGACGACATGACGGATGAGCGGGGGTCGCCCGGCCTTGGAGAGGCTCGCAGACGACCAAGATGTTGGCTCGAGGTGGTGGCCGGAAGTAAAGTTTGCCTGGTGGTGATGACCGTGAAGTTTCCATCGTCGAGTTCTACTGTGCTCAAATTGGATTGGTTCGATCCAATTAGGTTGTGGTAGTTTGGTTTCAATCTAGGAGAGGATGCGCGCTTTGTCGGCCTGCGGTGGCTCTGAGGTCAGTGGTGGAACAACGGGGAAGATGCAGAAGAGATAGCGGCGTAGTGGATCTAGCAACCCATAACTGGGCTTGGACTTCTTGTTTGGCCTTGGTGGGCTTGGAGTTGGGTTTGTTCCCTCACTCTCTTGGGCTTACTAAAAGCTGGGCTGGTTGTTTAGGCCACAGATTATTTCAGTTAAAAAATTCGTTTGAATGGTATACGAACTTTTGCTCCTTATAAACTTTAGTATATCAAGTTTTGAAAATATCATAACGATATCTCATGTTTCCATCCCGACCTAAGATTGGTATGTATAGCCATTAAGATGACTAATTTACCCTTAAGTTCTCTTTTTTCTTAGTTTTTTTTATTTGTTTCCAGAAATATTAGAAAAGGTTTTGAAAAATGATGATTTGGGTTGACCTTTATAAACTTGAAGAACGTTGAAGAGGGGAAACATACAGAACTTAAATCCTTGTTGTTTCCACTGACACTCAAGAATCTTGTTGATGTTGTTATTGTTCAAAGATGATTGAGATGAAGAACTGATTATTAGCAAGAAGAAAGTGACGATGAATTTTTTTCTCTACGTTCCTAAAAATATAAAAAGCTAAAAGAAGAAAATTAGAATATGAAAATAAAGAAGAAAAACTAAGAAAAAAAGAGAATTTAAGGGTAAATTGGTCATTTTTTGTCTGAGGGTAAATTAGTCATCTTAATGGTTATATATATATATATATATATATATCAATCTTAGGTCGGGATGGAAACATGAGATACTAATCTGATATTTTTAAAACTTAATATACCAAAGTTTATAAGGAGCAAAAGTTCGTATATCATTCAGACAAATTTCTTTTCTAAGTTAGTTCTTAATTAGCTAATGACAATAATTGTCCTAGTGTTCTAAGATGCCAAACTCCTTTTATTAGGAACCTAATTAAGCACTCTAATTATTAGGTACTTAGTTTTATGCCTAATATTTATGCTAGACTTCATAGTTTTAGGCTTATTTATTTTTCTTAATAGATGAGCCTAATGTACAAACGAGGTGGTGTCAAGTCCTCTAATACTTGCCCTTAATGATAAGGGAATGTATGTAATCGAGTCGTCTTGACATTTAAAATTGAAGTAATTATCATTATTATTAAAAAAAAAGGTCAAAAAAAAACTTCGAGTCTAGATCATGCTTTTAAACATTGATTTTGGTTAATGTAATCGTTAATTATAAACATGACTAGTAGAAAAACTGTAATGTTTAAACATGACTAGTGTAAAATATCGGCAGCCACTTAATAATATATTTCCTTTTTCAGTTACAATATATGGCCAGCAATCCCCAGCATATATGCAGAAAAATTGTCACCTTTTCCATAAAAACAGAGAAGCTAGCCTCCAGCCAGAAAACCATGACACTGATTAACAATTAACTAAAGTATATATAAAAGCACTGGAAGTTAAGTGGCCAGATTATTAGCGAGTCTTTGTGATTTCCTTCAACACTAGTTCTTCTGAGGGACTATCCAACTTTCTCAGCAAAACCTGTTAAGGCTTTCGGGGTCTTAAAACTATTCGACCTCTCGCTCATTTCTCTATACTCTTATCTTGGCAACCAGACAAAACTCCATGAAAGACAAACCAAAAGACCCAGCTGAAAGCCTCTACTCAACATGGACCTCCATAAAGGTTTTAATATGCTTCCTCCTCTTGATCTCTTTCAGCTACATCTCCTACTCTCTGAAACTTCTCCACCCGTATATATGTACCCAACAATCTCAATTCCCCCATTTACAATCCCACTCTTTCATACCCCAACCTAATACAATCCCACCAAGCGAAGAACCCAAGACAAACATCTCCCACATCGTTTTTGGCATTGCAGCCTCAGCCAATCTCTGGCCTCACAGAAACAACTACATCAAGCTATGGTGGAGACCAGACCAAACGAGAGGCCATGTTTGGCTAGACCAACCCGTAAAAACAGAATCCGATGACACCCTTTTACCGCCGTTCAAAATCTCAGGTGACACTACCGGCTTCAAGTACACTAACCCAAAGCGTCGCCGCTCGGCTATAAGAATCTCCCGGATTGTTTCCGAGAGTTTCAGGCTGGGGATCGAGAATGTGAGGTGGTTTGTGTTGGGGGACGACGACACCGTTTTCGTGGCCGAGAATCTGGTCAGGGTTTTGCAGAAGTATGATCATAACCAGTTTTACTATATCGGAGGAACGTCGGAGAGTCACTTACAGAACATAAAGTTTTCGTATAATATGGCTTATGGTGGAGGTGGGATTGCTATAAGTTACCCTCTAGCAAAAACACTAGAGAAAATGCAGGACAGGTGTATTCAGAGGTACCCTGATTTGTACGGCTCCGATGATCGACTTCAGGCTTGTATGGCTGAGATTGGTGTTCCTCTAACCAGAGAAAAAGGGTTTCACCAGGTTAGTCTCCATGTACCACCATGCATATTTGATCTGCTTAATCTACTCGATCAATAGCATTTTCTTAGTATAGCTTTACGAATTCACTTTTCTTTTTCTAAAGAAGATTTACAAATTCACTTAGAAATTCAGTTTCGTTTTTTTCTTCCAATCTTTCATTTTGTAGGTTAAATCTTCGTATCAGTTCAGTAAAAGGCAAAACAAACTCATAGATTACATATACGAAAAATACCGGCCATTTATTATTTGATTTCGGTGTTAATTTCTATTTAGATCATCTTTCTAATGCACATACTTTCCTTGCTTGGCTAGAGTTCTTAAGCCTAGTTAATCAATTGTCAATAAACTTCACAATCGGTAGTATTCTTAATAGTTGCATTTAATCTAAAAAAGAGATCATTTGTGGGATGATTATTAGTAGCATCTTATTAACATTTAGGAGACTCAAACAAACAAAAAAGCATTTAGGGAAGAATAATACAGATCATAGTAAGTCGTATCTTATAAATAGACCAAGTAAAATGACTTAAAACCACCACAAATTTTCTAATAGAATTAGTTAGATTTGGTGGTGGTGTTGGTGACCTAGTATATGCTTGATTACCACCGTCCAATCTTTGTATGATTGATCATGCTATATTTTTTTTGTGTTGTCTTTATATGATTCCAACGAACACATTGACTCCTTAACCTAAGCCTTTGGATCGGAAAACTTCTAAGACGACAATCCAATTCCAATTGATTCTACGCTTTACTTTCAATCTCTCTCTCTCTCTCTGTTTTTTTAGGACATACTTTCAAAGTTTCAATCTCCTTGAATTGCATTTCATGTTCTCGTCAAGTTTCTCATGAAACCCATCACAATGCGTGGTGAAAGGAATCACATGAATTGACCATATTTAGTGCAGTGGAGTCATTGTCAATAGGGTGGGTGACACTCATTTTCGCTACTATAGTATTGGGAACCTTTAGTCTTGCTTTAGTGCTTATAGTTCTTCAAAAATTTCATTACGTTTTTTTTTTATGGAAATTTTTTTAGTGCTATAGTTAGGCGCATTGTTAGGCACATTGTTTAATTTTCTTAAGTCCATAATTCTCCTCTTCGATTGTGGAATTAATCAGTTTGATGTCTTCGGGAGCTTGTTCGGCCTCCTAGCAGCTCATCCAGTCGCACCCCTAGTGTCACTACACCACCTAGATGTGGTTGAACCCATCTTCCCCAACATGGACAGGATCCATGCCCTCCAACGGCTCGAGCTCTCAATAAAGCTCGACTCGGCAGGGCTAGTGCAACAATCCATTTGCTACGACATCAACCGGTCCTGGACCGTATCTGTTTCATGGGGCTACGCAGTTCAAATATTTCGAGGTATTTCCTCGGCTCGAGAAATCGAACTCCCGCCCAGGACCTTCCTCAACTGGTACAAGAAAGCTGTTCTTACTTCCTACCCGTTCAATACGGCCCCCGTCAGTAGGCATGCATGTCAAGAACCGTTTGTGTATTACTTGTCTAATGCTATCTACAATAGAAGTACAAATCAAACAACTACAGAGTATGTTCGACATCAAACACGAATGCCAGAATGCAATTGGAAGTTGACAAATCCCTCTCTGATTCACAAAGTGCTCGTTCTTAAATCCACCGACCCGCACTTATGGGACAAGGTATGAAATCGAAAGAGAAATACTTGCATAAGTTATTATTGGCGTGTATATAAGTTCTTCATAATCGATCATTGGTGTGGCGTGAGTCTGTTGGTTACTAACAGAGTTTTGGTTGTCATTGACAGTCGCCGAGGAGAAACTGTTGCAGGGTATCCCGACCAAATAGGAAGAAGAAAGGAACCATGGTCATTGAAGTAGGAGAATGCCATGAAGATGAAGTGGTCGAAGTGTCGTAAATTACCTACTTGCGAAACCCCCTTTCAGCTACAATTTGAAAGGAAAAACTAGTTATCTATCGCGGTTTTTTTTTTCCCCACTTTTACTTGTCTGTTGAATGAAGGATTTTTTTTTTTTTTACCATACACCAATTATGCACAAATATGTGCTTAGACTTTATACAATACAAGGGGAAGGAGTAGATGAACTTGGTATACCTTTATGTGATGAAAGTAAAAGTGCTTTCACATGTTCGATTAATCTCTTGACATCAAAAACTTTAATAATTTGGATTTAGTAGACTTTTCTAAATTTTCATGCTAGTATATAGGTTAAGAATCTCCTCCTAACAACAACTGTAACTATTTGCCCTCTGCTAGAAATATACGTGGAAATGTTAAATGTCGATCAAGAACTTAGCTAGCTAATGAAGTAGTAACATACTTTGAGGTTTTGAACGAAATAGATGTACTGTTGTGAAGAACAATACTTGAAATCTTTCTGCAACAAAATCATATCATGATTGATTAGGAGTCTTTCAACCCTGAATCAACATGAATAAATCAATTAACCAAGTATTGATCGAAAGGCGCCTACGGTGACCGTGGCAAGTTGGAATTTGATCACTAGCCTATAACGCTCACATAATTGGATCAAATTACAACAAAACGTTTTTTGCCGTGTAACCTTATACACATATAAGGCATAATCCCGTGAATCCAAACACAATTACTTTGACAGATTTATATCAGACTGAATTTTAACTCAAGATCTATCTGCCTGACTTATCATATATGACTTATCATATGTACGTGCGCATACAGACTCTCTTTTATTTACATACTTTTACCGATATAAATCATAATCTGTTTAAAAGTTGAATTAGCCAAATAAAGATCAACTCGATCTGTAAAAAATCAATGAACAAAATTTGTTTGGTCAATCGAATGTATCAAACAAATAGACAATTCTTGTGAAAAGCATCAGTCTCATAATCAGCCGTCCATTTGTTTAATACATTCAACTGACCATATGAATTTTGTTTACATTGATTCTTTGAAGAGGTTATTGACTATTTAACTTTTAAACGGTTAAAATTATGATTTACATTAACAAAATTATGTAAGTAAGAGAGAGTACGGATGCACACGTACATACTAATCCAAACACAAGTTATTTTCCTAAAAAAAAAAAAAAAGACAAACATAACTCATAACAAACCTGAAAGGGAGCTATTCCTTATTTTAAATCCCTACAAAATTAGTAAAACAAATTATTTTCTTAGAAATGTGAATAACATGACGCAAGAACTGTTAATTGAATAGACTGCTCTCTATGTCATGCCACGTGGAGCACACGTGTGGGCCCTTTAAATTCTCTTTGCATGGAGACAATTTCGAAAATGGAAAAGAAAAGTCCGGATTTGAAAAAGCTTTATATTCCTAATATTCCTCATCAAAAATCTCATTCAACCACATGGCAACCTATCTAAATCATAGAAATTACAACATTACCCTTGCATTAATTAAACTTAAAACAATTAACACACACACTAGCCGACTCACACTCACACGCTTACAAAGCTCTCTCTAACTCTGTCGTGAATAGTAGGGGAGGCACTATCCTCACCCTCCACAAAACACGACGCTGTGTACAACACAAAATTTTACCCGATTGTTAACCCCTTTAGCACACTTTTGATAAATTGTTGTTATTCTTGAGCTTTTACATTGATTATGGACATCAAGGATCTAGCCTTCACCGGCCTCCTCATCCTCCCCAGGCCGCCTTCTTCGTCGCTCCCATCCTCGTCGTCAAAGTCGTCTTCCATGTAGTCCAATTGACCCCCATTATCAACGTTGTGAGGTGAAGAAGGTTGGGGATCGGTGTTAACACTACTACTACTAGCAGAAGCTGCTACATTTTCAGTTGCTGCCTCAACATTACTAGCCTCCTCGTTCTCTTCGTCCTCCTCCTCCTCCTCCCCCACCTGGCCTTTCTTGCCTCTCTTTCGGCCCCATTTGGGGCCGAATCCCGAATAGTAGTAGAACTCATAAGGGTTCGCAGCGTTCGGCCCCTTCTTCACCGACTTGGGCCGACCACGGCGGGTTCCGGCTAGCGTCTTGGCCTGGACCGCCGTGTCCTTTTTCGAACCCACGAAATTGGAGGGAAGAATATTGCCATTGCTATTAACGTTGTTGTTACCGGCGGACGATCTTCGGAGATGGTGATCACAAAATAAGAAACCTTCTTTCGCTTCCTTCTTGCATTGCCAGCTCCTGCCATCGGTCCTTTGACACCTGGCAAATACTTTGTCGACGTTATCGGACACATCGCCGGCCGCCACCTCTGCTTTGTCTATATCCATCGGCGACGCAACGCTGCGTTTTATATTAACCCACAACGTTTCAAGCGATACTCCACATTCGACCGCGATAATTCGAATAATATTACAAACGATAGCAAAATAATACGACGACAGAAACTGAAAACCCTGATACTTGACATACAGCAGTGAAATTGGAGAAGGAAATTCGAATCTGAAGAATAGAGAAGCTGGGTTACCTCTCGACAGCTGCAATAGAATCCCCCAAGCTCCCGTTTCCGATAAAACCCTCCCCACCTTGGAACTACAACGAAACAAACAAAACAAAAAACCCAGCAAGCAAGCATCAGAAATGAGGCAGACCCATTAACCTAATCCACTACAGGGAGCTGAACACTCGATTGAACCCCTCAAATTTTAGGGTTTACGACGAACCCTAATGTCGAGAAATGAATAGAGGAAAACCCTAGTGGCGGAAATGCAGACGGAGCAAATAAAATTCAAGAATAGATAGCAGCGGCGAGCTGGGCCACCGCAGATCTGCTGAGAAATTAGAAATTCGAAGACAGAAGAAGAAGGTGGGAGACTGACCTGGAGCGGCGACGACGACGAGTCGAGGTCGAAAGGGCATGAACTGGAATCCCATGGGGACTGGTTCAGTTTGCAGATATGGGGCTGCAGATCCTCGGGAGCTACGTCGGGGAAGAACTGGAGCGGCGAGACCTTCAAGTTCTTGCGGATCCTGACCATGTTTAGCTTTGGATAATTAAATAGAATCGGATAGAATCGATTGAGTGAGATTGGGTCTGGAAAAGATAGGCGCAGAAATGGTGTGGTGAGATTCTGGGTTTTGTGGGGGGTTTTCTGGCCGAGCTTGTCGTGGGTTTTGCTGTCTGGGAAAGGAGAGGGGAAGAGAGAAGAGAGGTTGGGTTTGCAGATCTCGCAGAACTCGATAGATATATATTTTCAGGGTTTTTTTTTTTTTCTGTTTCTTTCTCGGCCCTCCGTATATGTTTTCAATTTGGGATTATTTGGACGATTTTGTCCTCGGGGTTTTGGTTTATTCACGTGGTTTGGTGTCCCGCATAGATAGCTGCCTCAAATGATAGTTGTCCAAACCAAATAATGGTATTTAATGTGCGCACGCCCCCAGATTAAAAACGAAGTGAAAAGGTAGTACGGTGGCGGAAGCAAATTTGTATCTATGCCTACCCATCTAATTTAACAGTGCCATTTTTCTTAACTAACTGTAATTATGGTTATAATATAAAAATTATAATAAATAAATTATGTTTTCTTTTTATGGTCTTCCACACTCTCGGTTAGAAGGTTTGTATTTTTGAATCAAAACTTTACAAGTATTCATCAAAATAAAACTATTCTTTTAATACTACGACACGTACGCTAACAGAAAGATAATATCATAAGGGTTAAATTATTATATCGGAGGATATAATAATTACTTTATCCGAGAATTATTTAAGAGGTACTTTGTTGACGACAATGCTAACGAGCATAAGCTAGGTTATGTAATAGTAAAAATGGGTTTGAGCTATGGTGAACTAGCAGTGAAGGGTAAAATTGAGGGAGGATAAAAACGGTAGGCTGCATGCCGTTAGAGCAAGTGGCAAACACACTTTTAACCCCACAGCAAACATGAAAAGTGTTGCGATGAGTGTGCCCTCTCTGAGCTTTAAGTCAGCAAATAGACGGCTGCGATGTGACCAGATTGATGACGTGGCAGAGCATGATACCAACATTTTCGTTTTCTAACAGTGCGGTAATTATAGGTAGGGTCAAAGTATCGTTGTTGTAAAATTAGTGGATAAGACGTCGCTGTCCATAAATCGCTTAGCAAGACGTACTAATTTGTTTCGAGTTTTAATAGGAACAAAACAAAAACTGCTACATCATATTTTGGAGATGTACCCTTTTTTTTCTTTTTCTTTTTAAAGAAAATTTGAGATCCTGTACTAGGTGTGGATTCGGTTTGATTCGGTTCGGTTTTTAGCTTAAACTGAAAACCAAATTGAAAATAAAGTTTTCATTTTTAGACATGTCAAACCGAAAACCAAACCAAACTGGTGGTCCGGTTCGGTTTTTTTCGGTTTTTTATTTTATTTTTTGTTTTTACAAAACTTTGTAAAAACTGTAAAATTTTCTGACCATGATTTAATTGTAACCAAAAAATTAACAGCTTCTCCACCTTTCTTGCTTTTAGCATTTCAAAACTATGTATCAATATAACCACTAACCAAATGTATACAAAAACAATCAAAACACTTAAAATAGTTTGAATGTCCATAGTTAAAGTCCATACATCTTAAACATAAATTATAAAGTTCATACTTCATAGTTCATACTCCATACTTTCATATGGTAAAACTCAAAAGTCCATAAATTACAAAATACAAATAGATCCAATGTTAAAAATTTATACATCACAAAATAAGAACCATTCACTCAAATCTTTTGGAGGAAAATAAGAAATATTTTGGAGGAAAATAGATCAAATCTTTCACTCTCTTATTGCAACATCATTTGTCGAAGCATTATCAACGGTGATTGTTATAAGCTTCTCTATGCCTCACTCTAACAAATAATCCTCTAAAAGTTTAGCTATATAATATCCTTTATGATCTAAGATGACACAAAAGTTGATTACTCTTTTATGCAACACTCAATCATTATCAATAAAATATGCGGTGACAACCATATAATTGATATTTTGAATAGAAGTCCAAGTATCGGTTGTAAGACACACCCTTCTACCCTTCAATTCACCCATTAACTTCTTTTTCTCCCACATATACAACTTAAACACATCTTTTGCAAATGTCTTCCTACTAGGGATTATTCAAAAAAGTAAAGTTTTTCCCATAAAACGCTTAAACCCTATGCCCTCAACATAAGTAAAGGGCAGCTCATCTAAAATAATCATCTCCACACATAACCTAGTGAGCTCTTCCTTTGTCAAAGAAGAGGTATCCAATTCCCTAGTATCTTTTTTAGGACACAAAATCTTTTGCCTTTTAGCTTTTATCATTTCTATATTAGGAGGATACTTGGGGCATTTATCAATATGACCAAGAAAGGTTGGTGTATTATTTATTTTCGGATCGGCACAATATTCTTTATTGCAATAAATACAATTACCCTTAACTCTGCCTGCAACCATTTTTATAGTATAATGAGCCCAAATATCTGACCTTTCTTTGGCCTTCAAGGAGGCCAAATATTTTTCCTCGATTATTTCCTCTCCTTGGTCTACGAAATCGGATGGAATATGATCGGTGTTTGTTTGTGATCCACCCATACTAGAAACTGGTATCGGAGTTGCTGATTCACCAACACTAACACTATTAACTTGCATTTGCATAAAAAAATGAACCAATTTAAATAAGTTAAGTATTACAGACAAAATCAAGCAAGAGAAAAACTGCTAACTTCCTGACCGTGACCAGCACACATTTTTAGTTAAAAACAGTATAACTCGACTCAGAATTTCAGGTTAGTCTCTTCATAACAATTGTAAAAGACAACCTAAAGATTATTTGAGAACTAGAATCGCAGCAAAATGAGTTTTCTACAAATACTTATGATTTTCCAAAGTTCATATACAGTAGAGAAAAACTATTAACTTCCTGACCGTGACCAGCATACATTTTTGGCTAAAAACAGTATAGCTCGGCTAAGAATTTCAGGTTGGTCTCTTCATAACAATTGTAAAAGATAACCTAAAGATTATTTGAGAACTAGAATCGCAGCAAAAAGAGTTTTCTACAAATACTTATGATTTTCCAAAGTTTAGATACAACAGAGAAGATGAGGACATTCTGAAAAGAAAAACATATATGAGAAGATGAGGACGATATGTTCATCGCACCGATCGCAGCACCACGACTAGTTGAGCCAAGCGATTTTGAGGAACCCCTCTTTAATGGGTTCAATTTACCCCTCTTCATTGTGATGGTCAGACTGAGAGGGCGAGAGGAGAGGAGAGGAGAGGTTAGAGGATTGGAGTCATGTGGTGGAGTGCGGAGATGAGATCGAATTAGAGAGGAGAGGAGGCGAGTCAGGCGACAAAGAAAAAAAGGATGAGAGGTCGAGAGGAGGCGAAGACTGAGAGACTGAGAGTCAAAGACTCTCTCCAATACTCATTAAGTCATTAGGGTTTTGAAGAAGAAAAAAAAACCCCAAAACGACCTAGTTTTGAAACGTTGACTGGAGAGGAACGTTGACTTCGGTTTTCCGGTCCGATTCAGTATCTGCTAAGCTGAAACCGAAAACTAAACCGAACAAAATTGGTTTAGCTCAGTTTTTTTTTCTGATACGGTTTTTATTGTTTCGGCTTGGTTTTGGCTCGGTTTTTTCAGTTTTCGACTTGGAAGTGACATACCTACCCTGCACTATGCATTATTCGGGTGCCTCAGTTGAGATCTTATTATCATTAACTAAAATCATAGGGGGGGGGGACATTGCTTTGACCTATAAAATTGTTACACTTATCTTCAAAGAGAATATCCTAGATAATAATAGGAGTCTCTCAAACCCAAAACTCATCTAAATTACTCCAACTAACAAGGTGAGCTAATCTATGAACCACACCGTTTGCTTCTCCAAACATGTGTCGAATGTTGAAAGATATAAAAGAACTCGCGTACCTCCTACAATCCTCCATCATGCGACCAGATTCTGAGAGATCATCTCCTACCCCTGTAAGGGCATGCACAAGTACAACGCAGTCGGTCTCAACCGCAATCTCTTCCCACCCTTGGTGTATAGCTACTAGTAGTCCGGCGCGGAGGATTTCCAGTTCAGCACACAAAGCTGACAACACATAAGGCAGTGGTCGAGCCAAGGCAGCTCCATAACTCACCATTCTCATCCCGGATCACCAAACCCACTCCACCATTACCGCTCTCACCATGGAAACTACCATCAATATTCACCTTGAGTCTTCCTCTAGGTGGGCACTGCCATTTGGTTGGTAACCTTTTCTTCTTCTGTGAGACCCGAACATGGTACTTTTTTGTACTCCTCCAAATGAGTACCCACCCATTTCGCTACATTGATAGGAACAAAGCATCCTCCTTTCCAAACTAAGTTATTCCTTTCTACCCAATAATTGGTAATTTTGTAAAGAACAAAAACTTGAAGATGGTGATTCATGAATTTATTTGTATCTCATTTACCTTTATAATACGCGACTTATGTTGTTGAATCATCTTAATTGGCTCGTAATAATGAGTTGAAGTGAAATTTACATAGTAATAGTGATCAATATATGTTTATATATAACTTCGACGATGTATGTACTTAGGTTGAGGTCAGTACTCGGTACGGTAAATTCATATAAAAACATACTACTCGTACAAATGTACATTATTGTGATTATTGAAATACAAAAACAATAATGGGATAACTGCAAATCCAAATCCTAGCCTTTTGAGGAATATCCCTAGCTAATAACGACCATCTTCACCTTAATAAAAAGGGAAAATGCCCAAATGAACAAAAACAGGGATTTTAATGCCCACTTCAATGTAAATCTTTTCTGCTAGCCCATTTCAATGATTCTTATGCAAAAGACATTATTACCCTCTATAGAATTAAACCCACACAAATCTCATCTTTTTCTCTTTCTCTTCTCTCTCTCTCTCTTCTTCTCCTCCCGATCTGCTCTCTGCTCTCTCTCTCTCTCTCTCTCTCTCTCTCTCTCACACACACACACAGATCCTTCGTCGACGACCTCATCCTTGCCTCCACCATCTCCGACGACCTCTTCCGTGGAGGGACGTCTGTCCGCCACATCCTGATGAGCGCGCCGCTCTCCTCTGACCTCCGCTCGTCTCTAGGCGCTCTTCGGTCGCCGCTGGTCTCTCGGCACTCGGCGCTCAGCGCTCGTCGGTTAGCGCTTGGCTGTTGTCGGTCAGCGCTCGGCTGTCGTCGGTCTTCTCTCGGCGCTCGGCTGTCGTCGGTCTTCTCTCGGCCTCCATGGCCAGATTGAAGGCGTCGGGTGCGTGGTGAGGGAGGTGAAGCAGTTTTGATGAGGGAGGAGTAGGTACGGTGAGGAGTAGGTACCATCACCTTCCATTCTTGTCACAACGATCAAATCCGACCATCCCACTGGATCTGGTCCACCGACGACTAGGCTCTGCTCTTCGGATCCGGCTTCATCAACTTCGCCGGCTCCGGCTTCATCAACTTCGCTGGCTCCGGCTTCGTCCGCATGGTTGAAGGTCCGAGAAAGATTGGGTTGTAGAGGTCTCCTTGGTCTTCAAATCCAAGTGGATAGCTTGTTGGTTTCGGTGCAGGTGAAATCGGAGGGGGAAATACAGTATAGTAGTCTTAAAGAATTGAGTTGATGCAAGAAGAATGGGCAGAGCATCAGATCGAGGATAAGGAAGGATTACAAAGGAGGGAATCGAAGGGAATAATCTGAATTTTCCGTCAAAATCTCAAAGTAGTTCTCGAGAAACGAAGTTGGTTGATTGTAGAAGTACCTAAGGTAGTTCGAAGTTCAATGATATGCATGTTGTTAACTACGTGGCTATTTTAAGTGCAATCAGATTCATGCATGTATACACGTATACTCATCATCCATTAACGTCTGCACTCTCTCATATCAAGAACCTTGACAATTTCAATGGTGTACTGTGCTTGTGTATTGTGCTTTGTATCATCTATTGAGGTTTGTAACCTGATTATTGAGGGTCAATAAGTGATTATTGATGGTCAATAAGTGATTATTGATGGTCAATAAGTGATTATTGATGGTCAATAAGTGATTATTGGGTGATTACTGGGTGTCAGTAACTGAAAACTAAGTGATTATTGGGTGTCAGTAACTGAAAACTAAAAGTTATTGGGGGTTAGTAACTGGTTACTAGGGGTCAGTAACTGGTTACTGGGTGTCAGTAATTAATCAGTAACTGGTTACTAGGGGTTAGTAACTGGTTATTATGGGTCATTAACTGGTCAGTAACTGGTTACTGGGTGTCAGTAATTAATCAATAACTGGTTACTGGGGGTTAATAACTGGTTATTATGGGTCATTAACTGGTCAGTAACTGATTATTGGGGATCAGTAACTGGTTACAGGGGAAAATCCGGTGACCGGAATCCGGCGGTCTGGGAAAATCCGGTGACCGGAATCCGGCGGTCTGGGAAAATCCGGTGACCGGAATCCGGCGGCCGGTGACCGGAGTCCGAGGTTCCGACCAAGTCTTTTCATGTTGAAGAGGTGGGGGCAAAATAGTCTTGAAATAATATGGTTTGTTAAGACTTTAGTAAAGATTTGTGCATTTGGGCATAAAAATGGTTACCTTATATTGGAATGGGCTAATGCAAAAGATTATCATTGGAATGGGAAATAAAAGGTTTGAATTAGTACTAAATGGGCATTTTCCCTTTTAAAAAAGAACGAATTCATATAATTTTTTTAGCAAACTAAATATCAGTTATTAACCAAATTTCAGTTTAAAAATACATTTTTAATATTTTACACATTATCTTACACATTTAAGGACAAAAATTAACATATTAAAATAAATTGATGTTCACATGCTTTCTGTCATTACATATTTTACTAAATTACACTTCACTACATATGCAATTCTATGATGCTGGCACGCTGCTACTGCCGGGAAAGGTGCTACTGTCAAGTTGAAAGGTGTTATTGCCCATAGAAAAGTGCTACTGCCGGCATTATTGCAATTTTTTTTCCGGCAATTATCTGATGATGTTGGCGCGCTGCTATTGCCCGGCTACATATTCTACTACTAATGCCCACCGAATGCTGCTACTGCTGAATGTACAGTAGCAACACTCTTTATATTGTTGGTTTGCTACTACTGAATGTACAGTAGCAACACTCATTATCACACCCCCATTCGATCCAATTTTGAACTCGGAGGAGATTAGTGCCTTTGGATTTGCAGGCTGATTTATATGCAAAGTAATAAACTATTACATTTTCATGAATATTCAGATTAGTATTTGATAAACTCAAATTAGTTAATCAAACAATTCAAATCCCCCAATCTCAAATCCCACAAATCTGATCCAAGCCAGATATACCAAAATTACCTTAGATGCCATTGAATCGTGACCGACGAGGTGTTGTTGTCATTGTTTGGACTCAGACCTTGAGGTGGCGGCGAAGGATGCCTTGTTTGGATCCGGGGGTCAACGAGAGACCTTTGTGCTGTCATCAGGCCACGCCATTGTCGAGAGACCTCTATGCCGTCGTCGAGCCGCGCCGTCGTCTTTAAGCCTTCGAGGATTAGATTGGTGGAGGACAGTCGGTGAGGCCGGAGCGTCGTCGAGGGACCGTTGTCAGCGTCTAGAGAGAGAGAGAGAGAGAGATGAGAGAGGTGAGAGAATCAAATCAGGTTGGGGAGAAGACGAGGTGTAATCTCATGGCAAAGTGTGTAATTTTGTGATCAATCTCGAGTTTTTAGTCATTTCATGTTAAAATTTGGAGTCAACTCTGATATTAATTGGTGGTGGGCCTGAGCTTGTATTACTGCATAAAATTATTAAAAGTAGATTTTTTCTGTTTGTAAATTTGGTTATGCTAATGATTTTCTAGTATTTATGGGCGACTTGGAATCTAGAAAATGAATCTGCACGACAATGAATCTAGAGAACTTTAGATGCAGTAAGATTATCAATTAAACCTTAAATTAGTTTAAACATTGTAAATTAAAGTGTTTTAGTTGTGTGGCTTGATATAAATCACAATGTTAGTAACATAAGCTCTACATTGTAAATCAGACATAACACCATCAAAGCTAGAGTATGAAGTATTTTGAGATATATCTCACATGTTGACGCCAATGCGGTTAAGTAAAACCGGTCATTTAACTTTCTAAGCTTCGTGACTTTCTCACGCCCTTCTTCACTTTCTTTGGTTTTATGCCTAAAATTTTGTTTTTAATCAACATGTACCTCCCCAAATCAAGGTAACAATACGTTTCCTCGTACCTTGATCTATTTCTCCTTAGTCCTTATACATCTCTTACCTCCGTAACCTTGTACCCAACAATCTGAGAAATTGGAAAGGCGACTTAATTGGCAGTCTTGAATCTGGGTTTCAAATATCTAATAGGATTAAATTCAGTTTACTCCCCTTGAGGTTTTGAGGTTAACATCATTTCAGTCCTTATATCCTCAATTTTAAAAATTTACCCCATAAAGTTTCCAATTTTAATAAATCATGTCCAATTGCTGAAATTCTGTTTAATTTGGACGTTAATTTTGACTTTTATAACTTACTTTAAGGGCTAAAATAATCGTATAACAGCATAAATCGCCTTTTAGGACATTTTTTTTTAAGATTTCATTCTAGCATTTAACGTCCAAATTAGACGAAATTTTAGCAATTGAGCTTGATTTATAAAAAATTTAAACTTTAAGAGGTAAATTTTCAAAATTAAGAATATGGGGGCTGAAATGATGTTAACCTCAAACCTCAAGGGAGTAAACTGGAATTAATTAAAGGCCCTCGTAATATACGATGACAACAAGCCATAAGTCTCTCGTCCATGTAACACTGTACTTATAAGTATCATTCGTATAAGGGCAGATTCATAATCCCATGTCTTTTATAGACATTAAATCATAGTGATTTACTTTCATTATGGTAAATACATTTTTGTATCTATAAGGTTAAAGGTCAAAGTATCTCATCACGTTTCAAATATTTAGTTTCATTGGAATTACCTCTTTCCAATTTGACCAATAATATATTTGTCGGCATGCATAATGAAACGTGGTATAACATCGATTAGTACAGTTCTTAATGGTTTTTGGTAGCTACCATTTGTAAATTGTCATAGATGATCATCATTCATAGATCTCACATATTCTTATATGCATGCATTTTTGATATTTGGGTACACATGCCACTTTTTGGGTAAATATTGTCACTTCTAGGATAATTATTATCTAACGAATGTGGATCTTTTACTTCTAATATCATGTAGACCATTAGAAGACTTGTATAATCTTCCATTTTTAAGAGCTTAAAACTTTAGACCTAGTGGATACATTCCACTTAAATTCACGCCGTTATTCAAATGATAGTAGTCTTATTCTCCCCCTAACGGCGAGAAGACTATCTTATTTTGACCATGAGCATATATTGCGTCTAAAGATCTATAACTTTCTTTCGAGTGAGATGTTCATTGGCTGGTGGCAAACCTAAACCAAATATGAGGTCAAAAATATTATATTCGTTAATATCAACCCATATATCATTCTCTAATGGTGTACCTACAACCTTTGTATGTGTAGCCGTATTTGGAACTCTAACATTGTATCATGACATTCTCTTCAGGAGAACCATGTCACTTGGATACATGTGCATCCCACAAATCAAATGGGGTATAGAGTATCTGAGTTAATATAGATGATCTCATAGACTTAAATCCAAGTTGACGTCTATGCTTTTAGCATAGACATTTTTCAAGATCTTTTATCAATCACTAACTGAGACATTTCTCAAAATCAAAATGAGAAGGTGGATAAACAACTTACATCACTCTACATCGTTCTTTAGGAACAATCTATCTCCCCCTCATGATAGGATGATTGTCTCATGAAAGTGTCAAATAAACGATCGGCTATGAGTAGGGCTAGTGGTCATCAAAACTTGTTATTGATTCCAGGCAACACTATAATCAAAACTTGTTATTGATTCCAAACAACACTATAAGTAAAATATGACATAACTTGTTATGCCAAATAAACTTGTCGTGCCAAATAATGTATTTGGATCAATGAACTTCTGGTTTATGATATAATTATATGCCACAAGTTATTGGATAAATTTAGCACTCTATATGCTATTCTGGAGCCATCAATCATATGTGTAATCGAAAATTCAGGTTTGAATATTTACTATTAGAACTTTGGGTTCTACAATGTAATATTTTGAAACTTTTGGTTTAAAAATATTACACTCGAAATTCATATGATCTAGATGTATGGCTGTTGGCCTGAATGAATAATAATAAAATTTAAAAGATTGTACTAAAAAGAAAATGCATAACAAAATAGGAAATTGTAATGAACAAAAGCAAGTAAATTGTACATAGGAAACTTCTGATGCCATGTATACATAAAATACACAGATGTTCAGGTCTAGTTAACTTTATCAAATATGATAATTGTGATTCCCGATCTCATCTAGTTACACATGCAAGAAATATCATATGAAATAGGTGGGGAACTTCAGGTTCTCATATAATTAGGATCATAAGATATCGTTTAGATTTTTATACAACTTTGGAGAAGTTCAAAGTCCCTCGTTAATTACAGAAGATTTGAGAAGCTTCATGTTGTAACTAATTCTATTTATTATAATCCTCTCGAGGAACTTCAGGCCCTCTATTTCGAACAAGAAACTTCAATCATGTCACAACTTTGAGTATATTTCTATCGAGGAACTTCAGGCCTTCACATTTTGATCACCAAGATACAAAAACAATTCAATGTAAAACAAAAATATGGATAAGCCAAAAGGATCAAACCAAATCTGAAAGTATGGGTCGATAATAATCATGTAGTTATACTCAATACCAATAACCCAATGAAAGTAATCTAACAAACCAAAGACACCCACTCGATCACAAGTTCACAATATTAAAATGAAACTAAAATTAACACAATGAAATCGGCAAATAATTAGATGGGTTTTCTAACCGTGCTAATGGATCAAAGTATAGATCAACTAACATGGACTAAAACAAAATGAAATTTTCACCGAAAATTAAGACTCATAGATCGAGAGTTACGACCAAGCAACAATGTCACCTCATATTGTTTGAGCCCAGTGGGCATTTTCGGTCCAAGACTCGAGAAAGGCTGTGGATATCATTTGGGCCAGCGCCTGTGGCATTTTTAGCCCACGAAGGGTGGCGAGGTTTGGCAGCACGTGACGAAGACTTTGTCAAAAGATTCTGATACCTCGCGAGATTCGGTGTCCTCGCGAGATCCTTATCTCCAGTTCGCATGGGACTCTACAGTTCCTGGCGAGGGTGAGTTGGAAATGACCAATAACACCCTCAGGATAAGGTCGCTTAGTGTTTGAGTCCGCATACTACACGACAAATGAAATGCAGCGAGGCGGCGAACGAAACCTAAGCGAGATAGGTTTGACACGTGTTGCATGAAGCGCACGACTGGCGAATTAATCGTATCCTTGTGGGATTCTAATTGCAGAGTCCAAGTGGGTTGTGATTAGGTTTCCTCAGTGTGCTTACGGATGAATATATAAAGAAGCTTTACAACAAGGACACACACACAATCAATCAATCAATCAACAACTCTCTCAAACAGACGAACATAGTCGAAACCTTTGAGCATCCTCGAAACCCTTACGTTCTAAGCGCACCCCGCCTTAGATCCCAGAGCCCGTCAGGACTCGTCTCCGATTTCCCAATTGTTGCTCTGCTCGCTCTTACAGTGAGTATCGATCGACAGGTGATTAGAAGAGTAAGATCGTAAATATTTCCTCATCAGGTGACACCGGAGCCCTCTTTCGCCTGGTCAGAAGTCAGGACGCGCATCGTTCTTTTTCCTCATCCGTGAGGTGGCACGCCCCGCACACACCCTTTTTACTTTTGTTCCCTCATCACCCCCTGCTGAGGACTTGGGCCAAAACATTGGCACACCCGGTGGGACGGGGAGTTTACTTTTCTAGCAATCATTGGGAAGTCTGACAACTCCCCCTACCGGAGACCTTCGCTTTCTTGTTTGAAACATAAGGCTCCGCAATACAAGCCCCATAACAGCGCGGCTTGCAGATCTCTCGCTAAAGAAGAGATTCTCACTCGGTTCGGCAATCCCGACCATACTAAGTCCACAATGGCAAACTCGCAACCAATCCCAGAAGCAGGACATACTCTGTCCACAGAGGAAGTCCGCAGAATGTTCAAGGAACTAAGGAGCGATCTCAAGAATGAGGTCGGCGCGCTCAGGAGAGAGTTCGGCTTAAAAGTCGAAGAAACTCAGCAAACTGTCCAGGACCTCTCTGCGCAGGTCACTAAGGACAAGGAGATCTGGCTCGCAAACCAGGAGAACCACGCTAGGCTCAGCGAGGAGTTCAACTATGTGGTTGGCACGATCAGAGAGGACAATGACATAATGACCGGCTCTCTGCAAAGGATCCAGACAGAACTGGAACAGAGCAAGGTGGCCTTTACAAAGGCCTTGGAGGTCCAAACCTGTCGTCTGAACGACCATGACACCAAGCTGCAGCAACAGCAGGACGCTTCCTTCTTCGGGAGCAAGAATAGCATGGAAAAGCTCGAAGACTACAAAGAGCGCCATGACACCCTGAATACAAGGGTCCTGCAGATGGAAGACTGGATTCGGGCCCAGGCGCCGAAGACTGGATTCGGGCCCAGGCGCCGAAGACTCACGCTATGAACTATGTCAGTTCAAGCGCAGCAGAGGGCTCAAGGTACATCCCGCCTAATGAGCGCCCTAGAGCAAATCCGAGGGTCGGGGCCCAGAAGGCTCCCCAATTCTCATTGGGAGCCAGTTCATCAAAGACACCGCCCCGTCTACCCTCGCCATGCAGCCCTGGAGTCATACTCAGGGGCGCCGGTGCTCTTGCGCCGCAAGGAATGGGGACACCAGATGACCCGATCGTGGCTTATTCCAGTTCGACCCATAAGAACGTCGGACAGGCCCCTAGCCTCTCTGCATGGTATGGCCATGACCAGGGGGCAGAATCTGCACCAGTAACGGCGGCCGACTGGCGCCAACTCATCTCAAGCATTGTCAAGGAGCACACCGGGAAGGGTGATGCTACCTTGCACTATCGTGACCCCTATCCAGATAGCGTGGCACAGTATCCCTTCCCCCACGGTTTCAAGAACATCGTCTTCACCACATTTTCTGGGGAAACAAGGGAAGATGCAGCGACTCACATGGCCCGCTTCAAGGTCCAATGCGGCCAGTACGGGAACGATGACATGCTTAAGCTCAAGCTCTTCGGGACTTCTCTGTCCGGAGCCGCTTTCACCTGGTACTCCAGACTGAAGCCAGGGTCAATAGCAGATTGGCCCACCATGGAACGTCTCTTCCGGGAGACATATGGCACAATTGAGCCCGAAGTTGGCCTCGACTCCCTCACGCAGATGAGCCAGCAGAGCATGGAGTCCGGAGTTTCTTTCCTCCAGCGCTTCAAGATCCAGCAGGCCAAATGCGATTACCTGCTGCCTGAGCAGGAAGCCATTAAGTTGGCTATTCGGGGTCTGGAGCACCGCCAGCGGCTGAAGCACCACGGAGAGCGTTTCAGTTCCATGGGTGACCTAATCAACAAGGTCGGCAGCTACGAGCTCATCCTGAACGAGCTGGACGACAAGGCCAACGCTTCCAAGGGAACTTACGTACCAGGGAAGAACCGGATAGTGGGGGCACTCAGCATGCAAAACCCTACTCACGATCCCTACTATCAAAGGCCGTAGCCAGCCCATGCAGATCAGGACTTGGACGACATTAGCGCGGTAGAGCTGACTGGCAAGCAAGTGGCTCATAAACTGAAGAACCTGAAGATGACCCGCGAGCCGATCACCATCCAGTCCTTTGCCTGGACCAAGCCAGAGTACGAGTCGTACACTTACGATGCCAAGAACGCCCATTTGGTCTTTAATGACTTAGTCGAGGCGAAGTACGTACGCCTGGATCACAAGATACCGCCTAAGGAGGAGCTGAAGGACAAGAAATACTGTGCCTTCCACAACGTATACAATCATGACACCAAAGATTGTGTCAAGCTCCGAGACCAGCTGCAGACTTGGTTAAACTCAAGCGAGCTGAGGATGAAGGCACCAGGTAGCACGGCCTCATTGGTCGATGTAGACCCTTTTCCGCCCGTAGTGGGCATGGTCGAAGTCAACTGGGCCGATCAGACCCAGGACAACGGTCAGCGTCGCGCGCCTAAAAGGGGCCGCGAGGAAGGAGACGACAGTGCCCGCCAGCCGCGTCGTCGGTACGGCCTACAACGAAAGTCTGGCACATGAGGTCTTAGAAGATCTCAGAGAGGCCGGGCTCGTCACAATCAACTCCTTGCCCTACATCGAGTACAAGGAGGGACGCGTTCATTGCAGTTTCCATGACAGCTGGGGGCACAGGACCTGCGAATGTCGCCAGCTCCGAGACCAGATCCAAGACTGGCTTGACCTCGGATACATCTGCTTTAAGGATGAGGGCGGTTTTACAATCGCAACTGCTGGTTTCGCTTGGCCTCGCGTCGGCCAGCGAATGATCACACTAGACCTGTCACCAAATGCAGGACCATCCGAGCCGCCAGGCCGAAATCGCAAACGGCCGGCGAACAACTACATGCTCCCAGATAACCAGATGGGGAGCACAGACGACCCAGCTCGACAGTTGGTCGCAAGGCTCGAACCAGACCGCCCCTCCTACAAGGATAAGGGCAAAGCAATCATGAGGGACGATAGACCGTTCCCCGCCAAGGGTTCCCAGCCTACGAGCCCCAAGACTCGCGAAGAGCTGGAGAAAAGGGTAGCGCGTCTTGAGACGTACGTCGCCGCTCATTGGGCAGCAGCAATACCTGCATCCCCTGCCGCAAGCGAGATGGACATGTCGGACTCCAGCAGCGAGAGTCGTAGCAGCGCCTCCCCTAGCCCTCGTGATGGCGTCTTAACCAACCCTTACATTCCCCCGACGTCCAAATCGGCGATCAAGGAAGGGGTCTGGTACACGCAGCAAGGGGGCAAGGCAGTGACTATCAGCAGGTCCAAGAAGCGCAAGCTCCAGAAGCGGTACGGCAGCATCCTACGCGCCTTACGGGCTGTCGACGAGGGCGCTGTACGCCCCTCACAGCTCGCACAGACGCCTGAGCGAATGTGGCGAGAAGCAGAAGGTTTGCGCGCTGTCCTTCAAATGCCGCCAGTCACACCCCCAAGAATCTGCGAGCAGTTCAGTGACGAGCCTGCGCCCAAGCCAAACGTTTTCTGCCGACTCACGGTTCCACCAAAGCCGGATTCGCAGCCTCCCAGGCACAGGCAATCACCACCACCTGAACAAAGAAGGGATCCGCAGCCTCCTAGGCGTAGGCCATCCCCAATACCTGAAAGGAGAAGGGACTTGCAACCTTCCAGACGTAGGCCGTCACCCGTACCTGACAGGAGGAGAGATCCACAGCCTGCAAGGCCCAATCCGTCACCAGAAGTTGACAGGAGGAGGGATCAGCGGCTTTCCCGGCATAGGTCGTCACCAGAGCCCGACCAAAGCAAGGCTCCGCCTACCGGCCCTAGGTGTAAATTGTTCACGACTCCGGACTCAGAGTCTAAACGTGAGCCGTCTCAGCCCTCACGACGACAAGAACGTCGAGATCCAGAGGCTGGCGCCGGAAGGGAGCCGCCATCGCCACAACAGCCTCGGCCACGGCGCACCCCGGAACCCGAAACCAGGATGGTTCCTCGAGTCTCTGCCCTGCAGCGGTTGGCGAAAGAAGACAACGGTAAGGCTCCCGCGGCAGCAGACAAACAGCCAGCTAGGGACCATCAGCCTTCACCAAAGACAGTATGGCGTCCGCGGCAACCTGAGGCTTCAGAGCCACCAGCAGCGACACCGGCACCCTCCAGCCCTAACCTCGCCGAGCAAATGGCCCAACGTTTCCGCGAGAATGAGGAAGCCGATGAGGCACACTCAGAACCTCGCCTCAACCTCGAGGAAGACCAGGACGAAGAGCAAGCAGAGTCATTCACCTGCAATATGCTAGAGGTCTCAGGTTGGGATGTTGCTGAAGGGTTTAGCCGCGAAGCAGAGGCCTTCGCAGTGCTCGAAGGGGAGCACGGGATCATTGACACACCTTTGGTCCCCGTTCCTGAACAATTCTCGTTTCAGGTCGGGATGGTGTTCTTCATTTCGGAACGATACGCTCTTCCACCAAATACAACTTGCAGCGCGGCGGACATCACCATCAACAGCGAGGATGACAGCGTACCCCCGCCATGCAGCAGCGAAATGGGCCCAGTACTGGTCCCAGCCGATGACGCTCCACAAGCAGAAAGTTCGAACAGCTTCGCACAAAGGCCAACTATGACCTTTTCTACGCCAACTCTGGACATGGCCACCCACATGCGACCACTGTATATCACGGCAGAAGTCCAAGGGAAACTGATCAACAAGGTCATGATCGACACCGGTGCCGCGGTTAATGTCGTCACAACCCGCACCATGGGACTCCTTGACATCCCGCGCTCGATGGTCCAGACCACGTCCTTAACGGTGAAGAACTTCACAGGACAGGTGTCCAGAACCCTAGGCTTACTATTTCTACGGGTCAAGGTCGGGCCGGCATCGCGAGTTTACACCTTTTTTGTCGCCGAGTGCGTTTCCTCTTACAGCATGATCCTCGGCCGGGACTGGATCCACAGAAGTTTTTGCATGCCTTCCTCAATGCACCAAGAACTCATGATCTGGGATACCGAGAAACGCGAGGCAGTCATCATCAAGGCCGACCCGCGGCCTTTCTCTATTTCCGCCAACCTCAACGATGCCCGGTACTATAATATGGACTTGGGCCCGTTGGATGTTCAAGGCGTCGATCACAAGGGCCGCCCATACGGAGTAACGGCCTCCAATCTAACGCGATGGGGACTTACCCAGGCGAAGGACGATCTGCAACGTCCTCACACCATCGCGACTCTCACACCACATTTCGATGGATAGTGCCTTTTCCGAGGAGGCACGCGAGGCTAGCGAGTCCTTGTGCGAAAGACTCCTTTCGTACTGGGCAGAACGCGAAGCCTACGACAAGGTCGCGACTATGGAATATGTCGATGAAGTGGTGGATTATTCCGATACCAAGGAAGAAGTTATTCAGTTAGCTCCCGCTGCCTTGGACGACACTCCACCTCAAGTCCGCGACCCCACTTTACAAGTTGACGTAGTGACCTGTCAAAAGATGACGTTAGTGCAATTTAAAACCCTATAGTTGTAGTACATGTAAGTAGGGTATCGTTCTAGCCGGGGACACTAGGGAAGAATTTATTCTGCAAAACAAAGTCATTAGAAATATTCACACAATATATACATAAAGAATAAAATGGGGGATTGAAATCGGCAGAAAATAAAGAAAATAAAACAAAGGCAAATAATTACAAAGTTTGGTCACTTCAACGTTGTAAGCACTTCACAAATAAACTCCGATTAGCATGCAAGTATTTTTATGAAAGGTTAAATTATCTTATCTATGTTTTTACAATTGCAAGTTAATTCCAACCCTTAAGACTTCTCATGTGTTTAAGGTTGTCTTTGCGCTCAACCAAAAACTATGTGACTACTTAACTAAATTGTCTTTGCGCTCAATCTAATCAAGCAACACTTACCGTCCACGAGTCGTTGGAGACATGCTCGTTAGCAATGGCGTCACCCATCCTCGAACCCATGCAAATCACTCACCCTAACAACCCTATGCAGCACCTAGAACCGAGTTGTCTTTGCGCTCAACTCGACCTAGAATACCACGGCATATTAAACTCCCCCCTAATAGCTAACTCATGTACTTTGAATTAACCTAGGGTTCGATTACGTGATCAGGTGAGGATTAATTAACCTAACAATTACTAAACACATAAACACAGATTCTTTACTTCTTTAATAATCCTAACATGCATACTAAACCGTTACACAACATGTACAATCATAATCAAGTCACAAAGAAGATCATACAATCACACATATCATATAAAACCAAAAACCAGAAAATATTTATCAATAAACTCAAAGTTCTTACACAGTAAATACAAACACAAACCATGGATATCTTCATCCTTACCCTACCAATAAGGTTCGGCAAGTTTGAAAGGGAAATTGGTGGAAGATGGCAGTGGAGGCAGTCGGCAAAGATGGCTGTGCGGCAAGGAATGGTTTGGCTGTGCTTGTGTTTGCTGTGTAAGGGAGGGTTTTTAGGTAGAGTTTAGGCTTGCTAGAACTTAAAACAATTGAAGGACTCCTAAAATATGCATCAAACAGACCTATTTATACAGAAAACTATAGAGAAACCCTAGCTGCATCGGCAAAGGAAAGGCAATCTTATTTTAACTCTCTTTCCTATTTGCTCAATGATTCCTTCTTCAATTCAGCTTGTGTATCCGAATTTGGACTCTATCTTCTGATTCCTTGGACCTTCCTACATGTTTATGGATCCATGTAGGCCTCATGTACGAAATCTTGGGTTTTGATGGCAGCCAAAAGCAGTGATGAGTTCGGCAAGGTCAAGCTTTCCCGGTTTGACCGGGAAACCTTAACTTAACCAAAACAAGGCTGCCTTGATGCTTCTTCGAATTTTCTCCTTTTGTTAAGCTTCCCAACACTCCATTAGGCTCTTGATACACCTCTTGTCAAATTTGGGAAGCCCTTTTGTTGAAGAATCATCTCCCAAAACTCGTTAGACAACTTAGGCAGTTTCTGCCCAGTTTTGCAGCCTGACCTCTGTCCACTGTTTTGCTCATAACTCCTTCGTCTCAACTCCGATTGCTGCGATCCAAATGGGGTTGAAAAGTAGACACACACAGCTTTGATTCCATATGTGGCACGCCTTCTAACTCCTCCTAGATCTCGAGATATGATTTTCCGAAGTAGATGTACGTTTTCTGGCATATTCTGTCCGAGACCAAAAACAATGTCTAGAGGTGTTCCTTCCTTTTCCGTGGCCTCACTTGTTGTCATTCATGAGTCCATTCACCATGATTCTTGATACGTAACGTTCATGTACCTGTCTTCTGCACATTTAAACAAGATACATCAAAACTGACAAGGTAACACAATAACGAATCACGGTAAAACGTCCAAGTGATAGTCCAAAAACGGTTTTCATCATTTAAGTGCAATTTTCTGTATAAAAACGGCTAGTAGCCACAACTCTACAGGAAAACCCTCTTGACTCTAAAATAAGTAAAAACAAACATACTAAGGCACAAACAAAGTGTAAATGGGGGTGAAAATCCATTAAGATCATGGCGTAAAAACACACTTATCACGTAGGGACTGCAGAAAAGCCCTTACTCATTTCCATCAGCGCCAAGTTAGCGGAGGACGAAAAGGCAGCCCTTCTTGCCCTACTACGCGAGTACAGGGATTGCTTCGCCGACAAGTACGAAGATATGCCAAGCTTGTCCCAGGACTTGGTCTGCCACCGGCTACCAACCTATCCCGACCGGCGTCCAGTCTGGCAGGACGGCCGCTTCATGCGAACTGAAACCCAGATCGTGGTTAAGGAAGAGATCGAAAGCATGCACCGTTCGGGTATCATTCGCGTGGCCAAATATAACGAGTGGTTGTCCAACGTCGTCCTCGTCCGCAAGAAAAATGGCAAGATGCGTGTCTGTGTTGATTACCGAGATCTCAACAACGCAACACCAAAGGACATATACCCCATGCCTGTGGCTGACCTACTCATTGATGCCGCCGCGGGGCATGAGGTGTTATCCTTTATGGACGGCACGGCCGGGTACCATCAGATTCCCGTCGCCGAGGAGGATCGACACAAGACCGCTTTCCGCTGCCCTGGTTTTGCTGGCGCATTCGAGTACGTCGTCATGCCCTTCGGACTCAAGAACGCGGGGGCAACGTGCCAGCGCGCCATGAACCTCATCTTCCACGACATCTTGGGCAAGTTGATCGAAGTCTATATCGACGATGTGGTAGTCAAAACCAAATCGCGAACAACCCACGTGGAAGACTTGCGGCAGGTGTTTACACGGATGCGCAGACATAACCTTAAGATGAACCCTGCCAAGTGCGTTTTCTTCGCGGAGGCCGGTGACTTCCTTGGTTTCCTAGTACATCAAAGAGGCATCGAGATCCCAAAGGACAAGGCACAAGCGGTAATAACCGCTTCGCCTCCCACTACCAAGAAGGAGCTACAACAGCTACTAGGGCGAATCAACTTTCTTCGCCGCTTCATATCAAACGCGGCAGGGAAAGTCCAACCTTTTTCACCCCTCCTTAAGCTCCAGGGGGCAACCGAGTTCGTATGGGAACCGCAACATCAACAGGCCTTTGATCGAATCAAGGACTACCTTACGAACCCACCAGTCCTGATTCCGCCTCGTGACGGCGTCCCGCTTAAACTTTATATCGCCGCTGCCGATCTATCCATCGGCGGACTCCTGGCCCAGGATGATGAGAACGGGGTAGAACATGCCATCTATTACCTCAGCAGAGTTTTAACTGACTGTGAGACACGCTACTCGCCCATGGAGAAGTTATGTCTCGCCCTATACTTTGCAGGGTGCAAGCTGCGCCATTACATGCTTGCCTTTACCACGGTCGTCATCGCTCAATCCGACCTGGTCAAATACATGCTTTCTCGCCCTATCTTGCGGGGACGCATCGGCAAGTGGATCCTCGCCATGTCCGAATTCTCATTGCAATATGTTCCGCAAAAGGCAGTAAAAGGACAGGCAATAGCGGATTTTCTTGCCCATCACCCACCATCAGAGCTCACAGCGTTTCACGAGTTGGACTTCGCCACAGTAACACTCGCTCCCTGGACCTTGTACTTTGATGGTTCACGGACTGATACCGCAGCCGGAGCCGGGATAGCCATAGCCAATCCTGCTGGAGATCGCTTCTCCTACTCGTTCCAGCTCGATTTCAAATGCACCAACAACCAGGCCGAGTACGAAGCACTAATCATCGGCCTAGAGATCTTGTTGGACTTAGGAGTCCGCGAGGTCCAGATCTTTGGCGATTCTTTGTTGGTCGTTAACCAGCTTGTGGAAAAGTTCAAATGTTTAAGCTTGTCAATCGAGCCATACCTGCGCAAGGCTTTCGAGGTATTGGATCGATTTGACGACGTTTACATCGAACACATACCACGTGAATTTAACTTCGCCGCCAACGAGCTCGCCCAGATAGCGTCTGGCCTCAGCCTGAGAGACGGAGTGCGCGAACACCTGCTAAAGGTCGAACGCCGTACTCTTCCCTCTTTCATCGCCAGGGGGCAATTTCGGGACGCCCTTCCAGAAGTTGCAACCTTAGATCCCATCGACGAGGACTGGCGGCTACCATTCATCGCCTACCTCCAGAACCCCAACGACGCTGCTCATTCCAAGCAAATCCGCTTCCTCGCCCTGAACTTTGTATTACGCAATGGCGAACTCCGGCGGCGTGGGGAAGACGGTAACGACTTCCGCTGCGTATACGGAAACGAAGCTAAACGTCTCATGCGCGAAGTCCATTGCGGAGTTTGCGGCTCGCACCAGGCCGGGCCCAAAATGTGATGGCTGATCCGCCGCCATGGATACTACTGGCCAACCATTCTGAAAGACTGTATTGCCTTCGCCAGAGGTTGCCAAGACTGCCAAGCTCACAGACCAGTACAACATATTCCTAACATCCTATTGCAGCCTATCATCAAACCTTGGCAGTGTCGTGGATGGGCAATGGATTTCGTGGGCATCATTCATCCCCACTCCTCTGAGCAGCACAAGTTCATTATCGTTGCCACCGATTTCTTTACCAAATGGGTCGAGGCCGAACCACTCAAAGTCGCCTCTGCTAACTCGGTGCGCAACTTCATTTTCCGCAATATCATCTCACGCTTTGGTATCCCGGAGTGCATCGTTACGGACAGGGGGGCAGCTTTCATGGCCGATTCAGTCGTTACGTACTTAAACGATTACGGCATCAAGCTTCTACACTCCACGCCATACTATGCTCAGTCCAATGGCCAAGCGGAGGCTAGTAATAAGGTCATCCTTGGCATCCTCCGCAAGATGTTGGAGCTGAACCCACGCGTTTGGCACCAGGAACTCTACCACACTTTGTGGGCCTACCGCACCTCCAAGCGAGGCCCGACGGATACCACACCGTACGCTCTCATGTACGGTCACGACGCCGTCCTTCCCCTTGAGATCAATATCGCTTCGCTCCGCGTTCAAGAACAGCATCAACTACTTGGCGAGGATTACGTCCAAGCCATGCGGCAGGAGCTTGAAGATCTAGACGAGCATCGCGTCGCCGCTTTCAACAATCTAGTCCTTGAGAAACAACGCATCGCCCGCTCTTATGATAAGATCACGCGCGGACAGAGCTATGCTGAGGGCCAGAAAGTGTGGCGTGCAGTACTCCCGCTTGGGGACAAAACAGATGGTCGGGGCAAGTGGTCCGCTCGCTGGGATGGACCATTTATTATTCACCGAATCCTTCCCAAGGGGGCATACCACTTGCGCGACTTGGACGGTACTATTCATCGTAACCCTATTAATGGCCGCTTCCTCAAGCGCCACATCGCAGGGGTCTGGGAGCGCGAGGATCCTACACCTCCACCAGATCCCGCCACCACAGTCAATAGTGCTACGCGCCATCGCGTTCTCGCTCCGCCGCCTAACACTAGGGGGCTACTCGGGACAGAAGACTAATAGAATACATTGTAACGTACCAGCCTAAAAAGGCCTGTATTAGATTGGGGCCTATTCCAGAGGCCCTAAAAAGTTCTATTGTTTTCTTCATTCTCTGTAAACGTGCAAAGTTTAAACACAAAGACTAGTATAAGATTGGGGCCTATTCCAGAGGCCTAAAAAATAAATTCATTTATTTTTGCCTTTTTGACTTTGTTCAATACATGTTTCGAACTATGGCTTTGCGGCCAAAGCAATTACATTGATCAGAAAAGGTGCAATTAGACTATGTTTACATTTCAAAAAGCATAGATCTACAGATACTGGAAGCCTCGTCCCGCATGGCTCGCAAGGCTAAAGAAAAGTCTGCCGCCGCGTCCTTCGCTCAAAACTGACAAACGCCTCACGCCTTTAGACCAGCCTAAACCCCGACGCCGGCCTGGACCTAAGACAAATTGTTGGGAAGCTAGAGGTCCAGTGGGTCAGGATCCCTCATGCTACCACCGGTCTTCCGTTTGAAGGGCCGGCAGAGCCTCACGCGCTGATAGAACAGCAGGCGCAAGGCAGAGGGTACCCAACCTTTGGTCAGGCCGAACAAAGGCTTGGCCTGAGAGTAGATTTTCAGAATCACTCTCGGCCTGAGAGTAGATTTTCAGAATCAACAAAGAATGGGAATGTATGGTTGGGGGCTTTGCTCTAAGCAGGGACAAAAGGATGAACAGAAGAGAATAAGAAATCATGGTGAGGGGGCAAAGACTTCACTGATACTTCACCCCGGCCAAGCGTTTCTTTTATAGGCGAAAGGGGTGATTGTGCGTTCGACAGTTGTCCCCCATGCAATATTTGCTCCGAGATACGGGCTTTGGAGATAAGGTCAGACGCGTTTTTCAATAATGATTGCCCGCGTTCCGAGCGAGTGGTTGCATTGAAAACCGTCACTAAATCTCGGAAAAAGATTTTTCCTGACAGTTATTACGTAACAGTTGGCAAAGAGCGGGAAAGATTCAATTTTGACATTATCATTAAAGTTCGTACACAAGGGGGCAAATACAATTTAAACCTAAGCACACCTACAAACCCTATACAAATTTAAGAGCATGCCTTCTAAGGCTATTTCTTCATCATAGGCCTGGGCTTGAACTTCTTCAGCAGCGGCAATGGCCGAGTCCAAAGCTTCTTGGGTCTCCTCTGCGGCCCGCAAACGGTTCTCCACTTCCACAGCGCGGGCCAAGTCTTGGCGAGCCTGAGCAAGTTGAGCCTGCAACTCTGCTATCTGAGCCTCCAGGGCCTCCACTCGTCGAGCATGGCCAGCACTTGGATTCTCTGAAGACGCTCCCGGGATGCCAGCTTCACCAAGCTCGGCCAAGAGGTTTGCCATCTGATTGTCTAAGTTTCGGCGAGCTTGCTCATGGGAAGCTGATTGAGCACCGATATCCAAGACTCGGCGAGCCTGCGACTCGACAGCGTCGGCCAACTCCAGCGCTTGGTCCAGAACAGGATTGCCGCCAGTGAGGTGTCGATCCAGAGCTTCATGAGCCTCGCGAATACGTCTTACCAAGTCAAAGACGTTTGAACGAGAGCCGTGATGAAGCAACCCATGAAGGAAAGACCGAGCCAGGCGGATGGGTTCTGGATCAGTAGGCGGAGTAGTTCGGGCCCAAAGACGAGCGGCCCGGGTGCCGAAGGAAGAAGACTCCTCGCCAGGTGTTCTCGTTGGAGCCGGAGTGGTTGGTTCAACTTCTTCGGTAGCCGCCTCAATCTCTGGAGAGGGTGGCGGAGTGCCACGAGCTGTCTCTGTCTCCACCAAGGGGGCAGTAAGATCCTTTGTTGGAACCGCCGGAGGCACTTCGCCGGTACGACCCGCTCGGCCCAATCGCGGAGGAGGAACCCAAAGTATCAATTGGAGGCCTTCGGGCGTAGACGCCAAGGGGGCAGTAGGATCGGAGACCTGGTTGGACTGGTCGAGAGCTGCATTTTCAACTGGAGCCAAGGTTGGCTCTGGGATTGGACCGGTTTCGCCCGGAGCGGCGGTTGGAGAGGACGGTTGCACGACTTCCTCAGTAGCCTTGCCAGCCCCCTCGATGACCGTTCCCTCGCTGGCTTCAACAGTTTCTTCGAAGATCATCTCCTCGCTGGATTCAGCAGATTCTTCGACGACCATCTCCGCGCTTGCCTCAGCGACCCTTTCGAGGGCCAAGTTCATGTCTCCAACGAATGGTTCTGGAGATGGAACTTCCGTCATCACTGGCGCCTCTTCAACAACAGCGAGGCGAGGACGAGTGCGGCGGACCTGTCAAAAGCAAAGTTAGCGAAGTCGCTCTGACTTAGGAAAAATTAATCCGAAGATGATTCGCTTACCGGGTTGCTTACCAAGCCATACTCTCGCTGGTACCGCGCATCCTCCAGCAAGTCCTCTTCGTCCTCGATAGGACGCTTCCGCGAGCTTTCGCCGCTCGTTGGCCGAGGAACGACAGGAGCAGTCTCGCTGTCGTGGCCCGCCACAATTTCCCTCTGGACAGGTGCTTTTTCTCTAGCAACTTCAGACCTGTCGACGGTTCTCCGGCGGGGGGCGGACTGAGAAGAAAACAAGAGGGTTAGAGAGAAACATTTTAACAATATGTCAAAGGAAGTTCGAAATTTGCACACTTAGTGACATACCTCGAGTGCGGGATCACGTTCTCGAATGACGATCCCCGTCGGGCGGCGAGCAGCAGGAACTGGCGGAAGCGCGAGCCTAGTTCTTGTCGCAGCCCCTGAACCCCTCTCTGCACGCTCGCGCTGGCCATCGAAGATGACGCGGTCTGATTCGCCCAATGTGTCGTATAAAGGATGAAAGATGGCGGCGAAGACAGCATCGTCTGGGAACTCCCAATGGTTGTCGGACAATGACCGCCACCAAGCGAGGTAAGCGGGGTCAACACCCTGCGAAGGCTCGATCTCCAGCAAGTTGGGAGAAAGAGGGTAGATGTTTTGTAGCGGGGTGACCCGGTCGGACTCGCCAACTTTCCTCCATGAGGTGTACTTGTTGACCGAATGGAGAAGCGGGTAAGGAATCCCTTGATGGAAGCCAAGTTGCCTCGCGAAGTGGTTGGGGGCATACAGCTCGAAGCCTTGGTCATCCTCGGCGAGCTGAAGGTCGCAGCATGAGGTAGCTCTCACGAAGGCAGTCCTCGCATCGTTGTCTGAGCCGTGGCGGGGGAAGAAACCCGTCGATAGGACCTCAGGGTGGCGCCGGCGAACCATCATATCCATGGTCGGAGGCGGCTCAATGTGGTTGTAAAGGATGGACAGGCTGGCGAAGAAGGACAGAGGAGTCCGATTCGCGTCGTTCCTGCACACCACAAAGCCAAGCAGCTGATCTTCGGGCAGGAATTCCACCGGGGCTCGCCGGAAGAGCGGAAAGTATAGTTGCGTCCACAGGTCCAGGATCCACAGAGGGCCGCCAGAAAGGTGGAAAGGCCTCAGGGACAGCAGGTGCAGGGTCCGGTAGAGTGCGCCTAATACAGGTTGCCCTAGCCCGACCTCGACCCCATTGTACAGTGCTTCGGCCAGCTTGGTCCATTTCCTGGTAGGTTTGTGAGCGGTGCCGCAGAAGACAAATTTGTCGAGCCAATACTCCAGGAAAGCGATGCCTCCTTCATGCGGCTCCGCGTGGCCCATGTAAAATTTCCTCCACGCCCCATATGAACTTCTCAGGGCGCGGCGGGCTCCCAAGTTGCAGGCGTATGTGAACTCGGTCGACGCAAAGTCGCTTGGCGCATACGGCTTTGCGTGAATCGGCAGCCCGGTGATGGCGAGGATGTCCAGCAGAGTAATGCCCATCTGCCCGAAGGGGAAGTCGAAGGTGTTAGTGGCGCTGTTCCACAAACAGGCCACGGCAGCGATAGGCGCTCGATCGGTGTGAGAGGGCAGCGAGAAACTCAAGGCAATGGCCTCATGGATGCCGGTGGCTTCCCAGATCGTTTGATCGGTCTGGAGGCGCTCCTCGTACCACGCTCGATCCTCTGCAGTGGCGCTGGGCCACTCCCCGACCCGGACATTTATATGAGAGCGGGCTTGCCAGGTAGAAAAGTTCCCCGGTTCGCGCAGTTGGGCCAAGATTGGTCGACGCACGGAGGCGTTGTAATGGTTAAGATCGGCGTCGGACAGAGGCTTTGAAGGAGTCGGGCCGAGCAGGGCCGCCCCGGTGTCAAGGAAGAAGATGGGTGTTCCTTGAGGCGGGTTGGTGGCGAAGCGACGAGCAAGGCTGGTCGACCAAGAGGTCGCCGCCGTAAGGCTGAGGTTCGGGTCATTGGCAAAAGGTTTGGGAGGCATTGTTTCCGGTCGAAATAAGGTCGGTGCTGGAGTTTTGTTTGGTTGCAGAAGGTAGAGTTTGATCTGAAAGCGATGGTAAGATGTGGGGACCCGCGTCGAGGTTTATAAAGGAGACGAACCGTAACGTCCCTTTCAATCAATGGTCGCAACGAAAAGACGCAATGACGACCGAAACGTCAGCGCGTTTCAAAATTCAAAAAGCCGTAATGATGAAGGGAAGCGAAAGCGCCGAAGCGTCAGCACCTTTTGAAATACGAGTTCCCATAAAAAGCTTAATTAGGCCTTTTCGCTTATCCGTTGCGAAACGGATTAAGCTCAAGGCCTAGGGGGCAATGTTTGAGCCCAGTGGGTATTTTCGGTCCAAGACTCGAGAAAGGCTGTGGATATCATTTGGGCCAGCGCCTGTGGCCTTTTTAGCCCACGAAGGGTGGCGAGGTTTGACAGCACGTGACGAAGACTTTGTCAAAAGATTCTGATACCTCGCGAGATTCGGTGTCCTCGCGAGATCCTTATCTCCAGTTCGCATGGGACTCTACAGTTCCTGGCGAGGGTGAGTTGGAAATGACCAATAACACCCTCAGGATAAGGTCGCTTAGTGTTTGAGTCCGCATACTACACGACAAATGAAATGCAGCGAGGCGGCGAACGAAACCTAAGCGAGATAGGTTTGACACGTGTTGCATGAAGCGCACGACTGGCGAATTAATCGTATCCTTGTGGGATTCTAATTGCAGAGTCCAAGTGGGTTGTGATTAGGTTTCCTCAGTGTGCTTACGGATGAATATATAAAGAAGCTTTACAACAAGGACACACACACAATCAATCAATCAACAACTCTCTCAAACAGACGAACATAGTCGAAACCTTCGAGCATCCTCGAAACCCTTACGTTCTAAGCGCACCCCGCCTTAGATCCCAGAGCCCGTTAGGACTCGTCTCCGATTTCCCAATTGTTGCTCTGCTCGCTCTTACAGTGAGTATCGATTGACAAGTGATTAGAAGAGTAAGCTCGTAAATATTTCCTCATCAGGTGACACCGGAGCCCTCTTTCGCCTGGTCAGAAGTCAGGACGCGCACCGTTCTTTTTCCTCATCCGTGAGGTGGCACGCCCCGCACACACCCTTTTTATTTTTGTTCCCTCATCACCCCCTGCTGAGGACTTGGGCCAAAACACATATGACTCGTGGATCATCATAGAGTATAAGAAGATAAAGAAAATAAATTGAAATACGACGATGTAAAGGGTGAACGGCAAAATCAGTTTTAATAATCTAGGGTTTAGTTGTTATCAACTCAAAGGTAGAGTCGTGCTGATAACGTGTTGTAAAGTAAAGAAAAGAAAAAAAAAGACACAGAGAGAATAGTTAGAAGGAGGCATAAGTTAAGTGATGAGTAATTACGTGGACAACCACGTAGATTATAATATTTATAACAAAAATGAATTATTATTTTTTTTTATCAAAATTGAAAATGGAAGTCGACAATACCCAGCCTATCACCGTCCACCGCGTGGGTCCCGCCAAATTCCCTCCCAACTCCTAAGTCTAACGCGGACTCGTACCTTCCCCACCATATTAAACCCGATACCAACTCCCTCGTTGGATCTTCCCCGTTTCCGATGGCGCTTCACTCCCTCAACCTCACCCTCTTTCTCTCTCTACTTTCTCTCTCCACCCTCGCCCTCTCCCTCACTCCCTTCTCCCCCGTAGACAACCATCTCCTCGACTGCGGCTCCACTGTGCCCTCCACCCTCGGCGACAGCCGCCGCTTCGTCCCGGACTCCTCCGCTTCACCCCTTTCAATTCCCCTCCGCAACCAAAACCCTAATCCTAACTCCCCCCAAATCTACCAAACCGCAAGAATTTTCCGACGGCCGTCCAAGTACGAGTTCCAGATCCGCGACCCGGGGACCCACATGGTCCGCCTCCATTTCCAGAGCTTCAATTCCTGCAATCTCGATTGGAGCACTGCTCGATTTCACGTCCTGGTCAACGGCTTCGTGGCTTTGAAAGTCAACAACTCTGTATTTGACGGCGTATCAGGTCTTATGATTAAGGAGTATTTGATTTGGGTTAGTAATGAAAAGCTTGTGATTCGTTTTATTCCTTTTGAAAAATCATGCTTTGCGTTTGTGAATGCTATTGAGGTTGTTTCTGCGCCTAAGGACCTTGTAGCTGACACTGCAATGTATGTGAGTGATGGTAAAGTTTCGGGTTTTGATGGGTTGGCTAGGCAAGCGATTCAAGTTGTGCATAGGGTTAATGTGGGAGGGAGTAAAGTGACGCCGTTTAATGATAGTTTGTGGAGGACTTGGAGTACTGATGAGGGGTTTTTCGATTTGGGTTTAGGGTCGGAGAGGGTGTATTTTGGGGGGAGGGTTAAGTATCAGGCTGGAGGGGCTAGCCGGGAGGTTGGTCCGGATAATGTGTATAATACAGCGAGGTTGATTCGCAGTAGGAATAATTCGGTTGTGAATGTGAATATGACATGGGTGTTTCCTGCTGTTAGGGGGTATAAGTATTTGGTGAGGATGCATTTCTGTGATATTGCTAGTACTTCGCTTGGTTTGCTGTATTTCAATGTATATGTGAATGGGAAGTTGGCCTATGAGGATTTGGATTTGTCCAAGGCTGCGAATTATATGTTGGCTTCTCCTTTTTATGCGGATTTCGTGGTTGATGGGGATGATTCGGATTCTTTGAGTGTGAGTGTAGGGCCGTCGAAGGCCAGTATGCCATATGCTGTTGATGGTATATTGAATGGTGTTGAGATTATGAAGTTGAATAACTCAGTTGGGAGTCTTGATGGGGAGCATTGTGCAGAGTGGGTTTTGAGGAGTTGGCCAAGAGGACATGTTAGTGTGTTGGTTCCTCTAGTTGCTGCTGCTTGTGTGCTGCTTAGCTTGTCTATGGTAACACGGAGGAGGATCATGAAGAAGAAGGAATCTGTGGCATGGACGAAGCTGCCTGTGGATGTTTCATAAAATGCTAAGCTTTGAAATACACATCAATCGGTTAAGTTGGAAAGCACTTGAAGATCGATGAAAAAGCAGCTGTGGTGCTCTAAAGAGTGTAATCTTATTGCTTACCTTGTATAGTGATGCAGTAGTCTGAAGTTGTATAAGTATCTGGCAACATTTGGTGTAGTATCACACTTAAATACACGCAGTAGTTTGGGCATGCTTACTGCTTCAACCTTCAGATGTTTTGATCTGATCTTTGCTTTCCTTAATTAGATAAATTACTTAAATGTAATTCTTTCCTGTTAATTTGCAGTTGAGAAGTTATATTCAACTAGCCATTTACCAATGGCTAGTATATTACAGCTTAATTTAGATTGAGAACAGAAGCAAGGGACTTCCCAACCTACTGTTGAGCGCCAATTTCAATCAAAGGTAGCTTAAATAGTGTTCTGTTGCAGCTTTTGTGTTAATTTGGCATCGTTATATTATATGAGGCTGCAATCATAATCTTGGCCAGAGGCTTCTGTTAATTAAGAGAAGTTGAGGAACCAAGAATAGCCCCCTCATTCCAAAACAAAAGTTCTTTCAACTCTCTCCTTAGAACTAGCCAATTTTTTGTTTGTATTGATGGGTGAAGCGGTGAAAATAGAGAAAAGCAAGAATCAGGAATTGCAGCAGTTTTCAACCTAATCGATTTTTTTTTTTAAATTCTCTCACTTCAGGAAATAGATGAAAGTAGAAAACGAAAAAAAGAGAGGAATTTTTCACGTTGCTGGCATTCAATCATAAACCACTGTTCATTGATAGATACAACATAGAAAGTAAAAACCATCACATACGTGCCAAGGAAAAGATCAAAACCGTCTTTGGATTTTGTAGCTCGACAAGGTAAAAAGACGTGCTCCAGCTTCAACAGCACAGCAAGAGAGCTGATAAATCACCGCGAGGGACGAAAGCAGAGAGCCTCCTTTTGCGATTAGAAAGATGGAACGTCAGTCAAGTAGAAGAATACTTGGAAAGCATCAATGCTTCTCCAAGATCGATTAGATGATTGATCTCGAGTAGTTTGATACAGGAAGAAGAGTACCGCATAGAATGTATCTAAATTATTTAAAGGAGAAGCTCTTCGTCAATGTACACAATAGTAGTGCTTCAAGATCCCTTCTGACTAGAGTGAACTAGAATCATGTTGAGACTTGAGAGTCATAGTGAACCACTTTCAGTGATATAGTGGTCCTGTGTTCATGTAGGGAACTCCTAAACCAGCTTTCGAATCACGAAGTTGTGTTCAAAACACGAAGCTATTAAAAGTGGCTAGTCATTGTGCTGCACTACATAATTAAAGTATTTCACATATATGTCGAGGAATTAGTTACTAGGCCTAGTAAGCATACCCTAACACTTAGAAAAAGAAAAAAGTTGTGGTGATTTTATAGTCACGAGAGTTAGAACGTTTTGTGCAAGTGTAACTGTTTGAATTTTTTTTTCTTTTTTCAGAAACGATAAGTAACTCAACTAAATTGAGAGACTCAGTCCTACGCACCCGATGTTATCATAAGGTCATTAAACAAATACACATCAACCTTCCCAACTGGAAAGACATTAATTCATCATATCACATCATCGGTTCTTAGAGCATCTCCAACAATTATTTCTATACCCATACCTATACCTATATTTTAACTCACTCAAACCCATTACTATTCAAACTCATATTTCATCTCCAACCATTATATCAAAACCCATACTCATACCCAAATTTTGAATGATCATTCAATCTGGGCTGAGCGTTTTTGGACCGTTGGAGGGTCAGAACAGAGCTCACGTGAGTTCAGCCGCAGGTGTGCATCTCTCCTTCACGCTTGATTGGCGCGTCTCTAGATCACGCGCGCTCCTGGCTGCCCGTTTTTTTGTCTTTAGCGCGCGTTCTCCAAGCCGCGCGTAGCACTTGCCGCTGCCCAGTCTCTCACGTGAGCCTGCTGCCTTCTGCTGCCGTCTGGGTCCCGTGCCTGCAGTTTTGGGTTTCCTCCTTGCAACTCGACCCATTTTGGGTCGTCTGTGTAATAGGAACCCATAATTGGGTATGGGTTTGAATTGTTGGAGATGAATTTTTATGGGTTTTGAGTATGAGTTTGGGTTTGACAGCCATTGTTGGAGATGCCCTTATGGAATATCTTTCCATTTGGTGTACCCTAGGAAACCCTAATGGTCTTCAAGTCATAAACCACTGTGTGAGACATTTTTACTTCGGCATAACCCATTATTACATAAAAACTTTAAATGACACTTAGAAAACGTCATAAAAGGGCTTCTATGACTTTAAAAATGGTTCGGTAACTTGAATATTTCATCAAAAAATAAAATAAACTCATGACAAACTCTACTTTCTATTTCTAACATGAAAATAGAATTTGACCAACTTCAAAATTTTGAATGTTACAAAGAGCCATCATATATTCTCTTCATCCATGTCGATCGACTGAACATGGTTAATTGATCACCTGCTCCAGTACTGCTGCCAATCCCTGCTTCTAAGCTCTTCAACAAAGCAAAAGCATAGATAGGGCCATAGATTATTATAATGACCTAGGTCGCAAGAAAACCCACATTCCAAGAAACCAGCTGCAGGGCGATGCAATCACGACGGGGAGAACCGTTGATTGAATAGTAGGCCGACGTTGGTGTCGGAGATGTTGGACGTCTAGCTACTTCAAAAATAACAAGAGAAAAGGAGAACCAGCTACTTGCCTTGTTTGTTGCATAAGGTTATCTGTTAGAAAAAGCAACCCGTAATACTTTGGAGGTCAAATAAGTAGTGATGATACCAAGAGGTTATTGGACGCACACTATGCAAACCTGGTTAATACGTTATAGATACACGTATAGTTTTTTTTTCCCCTCTTATTACTCTTGCATGTTCATCTGTCCTGGTCTCGTGGAATACTGTGATTGAACTGGCATGGTAATAAGGTGTTTTTATTCTCTACGTTATAAACCTAAATTTCAGGTTTAGAAAAGGATAGCTTAGTTATCAGTTCTTTCTGAATCATGTGCTTCATTGACATTTGCAAGAGGTACTCTTCCATCCGGTTGTAAATGTCCCATTTTTAGGTGTGTTAAATTGAGGTAGTTTGTTATATATGGATAAATTTGTTATATTTATGATTTACGCGTTTATAGTTTTTATCGGCTATTAACATCATATGATTTATAATGCTTGATCGAAATCCTTAAATATCATGGTTAGACATATACTTTAGTTATCGCTTAACATCAATTCAAGTCTTGTTCAAGTGAATATATATCTTCAGTAAATCCCTAGTTAAACATGAAATTGTCCTCGGATTTGTACAAGTCATGAAAATAAGTCAGACTTTTTCAATATCTCATTTCCAACATTTTCATCAGTTCATACGTGTGCTTGACAAGTCAGCCTCTAAAATGTGCAGCACACACATAAAACACGAGCCTTTGGCTAAAAACTTACATTGTCACGAGGCCACAAGCACATTGGTTAAATTAGGCGCATGCTTACATTACCATAAACCACGATTTTCAACCTTTTAAATGTTAGCACATCATCGTTCAAGATCAGAAGAGAAAAATTTAAACCCCTCTTTACATTGCAAATAAAATCTCTTCTCTATGAATCAATGTTCTAAAAGGCGCTAGGCAGTAGGCGGGTGGTAACCCGTAGTCTAGAACTTGGACAGCCTATGTGAGGATTAAGCGGGGACTAGACGATTTGTATTTTTTAAAATTGATTAATTAAAAATATATATTTTATGCAGTTTAATATTTGAAAACGGTTAAATATGGATAAATTATTGTATATAAATCTAGTTAGACTCATTTATAAAATAAATTATAACTAAAATTTAGTATAACTTCTTATAAAAATGAGCAACAACAATTACATGATAAAAAAAATGAGATATATACTTTTAATTTTAATTTTAAACACACCATTAACTCTTATATTCTCATACTCCCTACAAGATAACAATCTCACCAAAACAAAACAAAAACAAAATTAGCCGGAGAACTTAACAGCCTAGGCAGGTAAGGCAGCCGCCTAATCGCCCACATCCTGACACAAAGGCCTGGAAGAAAAGCGAAGCTGCTTGTTGCAGCTTGCTATTAATTAATGTTTCAATCCTCGGGTAGTCGATTATGGTGATAAAAACACAGTATACACTATTACTTCTACGTTATTTAATTTGTAATCTTGCTAAAGCAAGCATTATACATATACTGCTTGTAAGTTGTAACCATGTATAAGAGGATAGAGTTGTTTCAACTTTGTAACAGAGCGATTAGTTCACTAAGAAATTAACAATTCAAGTTTTAAGTCTTCAAGCAATTGCAATCAGCAAATGTTGCATGCCCCTTGCATATAATTGGTTGACTAGATTATAAAAATAGGGCCATGACAAGTCCCGCACAGTTTTGCCGTTTTGGGTTGAGCAGCAAGGATGAACCATGCTGTTTTTTTTTTTTTTTTCCCCCAATAACTACAAAAGCCTAGATTCTACAAGCATTAGTATACAATATATTCATTCCCTCCTATAAATACAATCCAATTCCACCACATTCTCCATATCGCATGCCAGCTTCTCAGTATATATCTTCACCTCAAAGTGAGCTTCCTCAAACGCCCCGGCCTCTGAGATAAGAGAAAAACACAGAGAGGCATGGATTCCAGTGTGGTGGTCAGTAGCTCATCACCTCCGTCCCATGAGGGAATCAAAAAGGCACGGGCGGCGATAAGGCTGTTGTTAGTGTTGGTGGTGTTTGGAGGGTGTGTTCTGCTCTATGTCATGATGCCCACAAACACATATAAGCAAATTTGGCAGCCTCGAATCCGAGCCAAGGCCAACTCAAGTACCTATTTTGGATCACAAGGTGTGTAAAACCTATTCTATCTGCATATATATGCTTTAGTTCCCTATAGCTAGAACAATCCTGAGAATTGTGTATGTTTGTTCCTGCAGGTGCAAGTCTTCTGGTATTCACATTTCCCATTATGTTCATTGCTTTAATGGGTTGTGTATATCTCCATTTGGGAAAGAAGATGAATGATTATACAATTTCTGGGTGAATACATATAAACTCTTCTACCTTTGGTTCGACCTAGTTTTTGCCTAATTAATAGTGATTTAAAGACTTAATTGTAACGCTTATTTTGTTTGAATAATTTCAGCAGTGAAGGCAAAACGAAACGTTTAGCTGTATGGAAACAGCCGATGCTGGTGAAAGGTCCTCTTGGGATTGTTTCTGGGATAGAGCTTACCTTCTTCATCATGTTCATTGCACTCCTAATCTGGTCTTTCTCGACGTACTTGACTAACAGTTTTCATAAAATCACACCACAATCCGCGGCAAAGAGCCATGAAAAAGTGTAAGAGTCCATAACAAACTACAAAGTTGCTCCAGTGATGAGTCTAAATCTTCTTTTGTGTTTATCTTCTAATATCCATAACAAACTACAAAGTTGCTCCAGTGAGTCTAAATCTTCTATTGTGTTTATCTTCTAATATTGATATTGTGCTCAAAATGTTAATGGTTTTTATTAAAATATCCAGAATGCATAAATTTAAACCTTGAAATAACAACGTTTTAATCTAAAACTAAAATTGACAACTTAATTTGGTTCAAAATTTCATGTTTGGTGGTGTGGTTTTGGCAGATGGGAAGTTAAATTGGAGAGTGCATCATTGAGGCTAGGGCTTGTGGGTAACATATGCCTTGCACTTCTCTTCTTTCCGGTCGCTCGTGGCTCGTCAATTTTGCCTCTATTTGGCCTCACCTCTGAAGCCAGCATCAAGTACCATATATGGCTAGGACATATAGTCATGGTGCTCTTCACAGCTCATGGAATTGGTTACATCATCTATTGGGCTGTTACAGATCAGATTTCTGAGGTAACTGATCAAGTAACTAATTTATTTTGAAATTTCATATATACCAATTAAAGAACTCATTCTATATACTCGTGCATATTGTTATTTTTGGATTATGAGCTATTAAAAGTTATTGGAAGTTACGTTTCCATCTCACCCTTTTTGAAGACGAGAACCTAGTGGAAAATAATTTCTGAAACTAAAGTTGTCGATCACTTGACGAAACTGTATAGGTAGTTGTTATTTTTAGATTATGGGGGTATTTGTTGCTTTTGGTTTCCGTCAATTTAAGTTGTCACTCGTCACCAAATTATATGGATTGCTTACTGTGAGGAAAAAACAAATTGTATATTGCTCTGGAAAAGAAAAAAAAACCTAATTGTTATATATATCAAATGCTATTCATAAGTCATAAGCTTGTTAAAAAAAGAACAAAAACCAAAACAAAATCCTTCAAACTAAAGAAGGGGGAAAAGATTCATGAACTTCATGATATGTAAGAAAGTATCAAACATGATGACATGATCCACTGATTCACTGTACGATTCCATCATCTAGTGCTAGTATCGCCCACTGCTCAACTTCACAACTTGGGTGATTTCCCATTCCACTATGGCACTATGCATGGCACTCTCTCATTAGTATACAGAAGAACATAATCACTAGTATGCCGAATGTATGTGTTATGATGATTTAGTTATATTCTTTTTACCGTTTCTAATGTGTTGCATGTTTGTTTCAATGCAGATGATAAAATGGGCAAAAAATGACGTATCAAACATAGCTGGAGAGATAGCTTTGCTCTCTGGACTAGCAATGTGGGTGACTACAATCCCTCGCATCAGGCGCAAAATGTTTGAGCTCTTCTTCTACACACACTACCTTTACATCCTCTTCATAGTCTTCTTCATCTTTCATGTTGGCGTATCCTATGCTGGCCTTATGCTCCCTGGCTTCTTCCTCTTCGTGGTTGATCGTTACCTACGATTCTTGCAATCCGGGAAAAGAGCACGTTTAGTTTCTGCCCGAGTCTTGCCGGGTGAATCTTTCGAACTCAACTTCGCCAAGAGTCCTGGTACGTACTTGTACTTGTTAACATCTTTAAGTACTGTTTATGTTCTTATGATAAATTAGTTTTTGTAATTTTGTGTATTAGAATTTAGAACTTAGAAGTGATATAATGATTCATTACGAGTAGTTTATTAAATTTGATTCTCCTGTTTTTTATATTGGCAGCATTGAAATACAATCCAACAAGCGTCATGTTCATAAATGTGCCCAGTATTTCCAAGCTACAATGGCATCCTTTCACTGTTACTTCAAACAGTAATTTGGAGACAGATAAGATCAGTGTGGTCATCAAAGGTGAAGGAAGTTGGACCAGGAAGCTACACCAAGTCCTTTCATCGCCTTCTACAAGTGATCGGATTGAGGTTGCTGTTGAAGGACCTTATGGACCTGCTGCAACTCATTTTCTAAGGTTCATCAATATTACTGAGCTATATCTCAATTAGTATACTCAACTTCGAGATACTCAGCATTTGATCCACACTAAACCTAACACTGACGTTTAATATCATTTTGCAGGCATGACAGCTTAGTGTTGGTGAGTGGAGGCAGTGGCATTACCCCTTTCATATCCATAATCCGGGAGCTAATTTTTATGTCCACAGCCTACCAATGCAAGCTTCCCAAAGTAACCTTAATCTGTGCATTCAAACACTCTTCGGACCTCACAATGCTAGACCTGATTCTACCAATGTCTAGCACCACACCATATGACATGTCCAATCTCCAGATACAAATTGAGGCATACGTGACAAGAGACACACAGCCGAAAGAAGACTCAATGAACCTAAGAGCCATATGGTTCAAACCCCTTGAAAATGATGAACCCATTTCAGCCATATTGGGTGCAAATCAATGGCTCTGGCTTGGCCTCATCATAGCATCATCCTTCATGATGTTCCTCATCTTAATTGGAATCATCACCCGATACTACATTTATCCGATCGATCATAATTCCAATAAGATTTTTTCATTTCCCTTAAGGGCTCTGTTAAATATGTTGGCTATATGTATTTCCATAGCTGCAACAGCTAGTGCAGTAGTGTTGTGGAGCAAGAGGAGTAATGACAAGGAGTTGAAGCAGGTTCAGCACATGGAAGCCTCATCACCAAGCAGGGGTTCGGAGGTTTATAATACAGAAAGAGAGTTGGAAAGCCTTCCTCAACAGTCTCTTCTCCAAGCAACAAATGTGCACTATGGTCAAAGACCAGACCTAAAGAGTATGTCATCTAGTAACACAACTCTTTCTCAAAGCAAGCCTCGTTTGATGCATTTGTCATTGATTTTGGTTGTTTCAAGCTAGGAATTTTGTTTCATTTTATTGCAGGGATTCTATTCGAGTGCAAAGGATCAAATATTGGGGTTCTAGCTAGTGGGCCGAAGAAAATGAGGCATGAGGTTGCAACCTTTTGTTCATCTGGTTTGGCAGAAAATATGCATTTTGAGTCCATCAGCTTTAGCTGGTGATCGACTCGTCTATGAATGAGTTTGTAGATGAATTTGTGATGTTTTTCTTTTGCACATGTTGTTCGTCTTTTCTTCTCGTTTAGGGGTGGTGTACTTAAACGACTGTGATCTCAATTGTACAACTGCTGTAAAACAATAAATCATAACTTTGTAAGTGGACATTTTCAGGTTCTTTTGAGTTTTAATTTCCCAGCTCCCTAACAAAATGCGGCACCGGGTTCGGATTGGATCAAAATTGATGATAGTGCCTATGTGATTTTCATGTAACTAGAAGTTTTCAAAATTAGTAGTGTCATAGAAAATAATCAAAAATATCATGCAAATGAATCAGTTCCCGACTCTTGCATTCTTGCAAAGAGGATATAAGCTTATGTACCATGTAACTAGAGTTCATCTCTTAATCAAACTCAAGGCACATAACAACAAAATTATACAAGGATGGAGCTACAAAATTATTCCGGGATCAGGCAGTTCAGAGACATTATATTGATGGTGATCATGATGCCTATCGTGCGCAAGTTGCAGCAATGGTGCTTCGAGCTAAAGAACCTTCATCACTTGCCCTGCTTTAGGTCTCTCCTTGTTGCTTGGATGAGTGCACCATAAACCCACAATTAGCAAGCACTTTATTTCACTTGGATCAAACTTCATATCCAATCTCTCATCAGCTACATCGAGAAGACTACCTGCAAGGTTCGATTGCCAAACCCACTCGGAAAGTGGTACGTGATACTCTCCATCTTGGTAAGTCTGCCTTCCGCAAGAAATTTCCAAAGCCACAACTCCAAAACTGAACATGTCCGACTCCTTGCTTGCTCTCCCTTGAAAGGCATATTCCGGGTCCATGTACCCGAAAGTCCCTGCCACCCCGGTTGTCCTAGTCCTCAAGGGAGGATCCAAGAGTTTAGCAATCCCAAAATCACCGAGCTTCGTGTTGAAATCGTTATCCAATAGCACATTTGCTGATTTAATATCCCTATGAAGGATGCACTGCTCTGCATCTTCGTGTAGATAATGAAGCGCTGAGGCTAATCCCAAAGCTATCTTGTACCTGACATCCCATTGCAGTGTTGTTATAGGGCCAAATAGATGAGCATCAAGGCTGCTATTAGGCATGTAAGCATAACCAAGTAAGCACTCACCTTGCTAATGACACTATCCTATAAACATCACCAAGTTTTTATGTATCAAGCGGCTTATGATTTTCACTTCGTTGATGAAAACTTTCTCATAATGGTCAGAGTCGACAAAGATTCTCTTCACAGCAACCGAGCAGCCTAGATCTTGTAGGACTCCTCTGTAAACTTGTCCTGACCCTCCATGGTCTAACCTTCTGTTATCTGCAAATCCCAAGGTAGCTGCAACTAGTTCTTGGTAAGAAAACCGTCTTGGAAAGGCTGTTGTCTCTATATGCTTACTTACAGAGGGTACTGCAACATTGGAGTAAACATTTTTCTGTCCTGTGATCTTTGCTATGCACACCGAGCATTAAAATGAAGAAAGTAACTGCAGCCATCGCCGCTATTAACAATATTGCACGCTTATTCCCTTTCGTGCTTATATGATCAGAATTTAAATCTGAAGTGAACTCCCATGTAGATATAAAAAGGGTTTCCGAGTAAAATCAAGTAGAAGCTGAGAAACAATCACAACCTTTTCAGGGAGATAATCTCGTAAGTCGACTACGAAAGAAAGAGAATTATCATACCTCGTAGCTTCGTTGTTTTTCCAAAACACAGTCAGCATGTAGTTGCTTGCATTGTAAGTTACTTGAGCATATATCAACTTCTTTGGTCTCTTGCCGTTAAAATCCCAAGTAGCAGTGACGACCGATGAAATACTATTTATATTGACCCCAACATGAGATCCCGTAGGATCCCAAGTGTCTGACCAGGCATCAAATTCAATATGGACAACTCTGTTTTGGGATTTCTCTAACTGATTGGTGGAATTGAACAGTCCAAAACCAGCGGCTGAGTTAGGAGGGATGGGATAGCCAAAAGGTGCAATGAAAAAGGTTAATCCATCAGCGAAGAAATCATCGCCGCCAGTGTCTATCATGAATGTGAAGTTGGTAGTGAAGTTTGACAGTGACCGTGCTGGAGTAGTAGAGTCCCAAAGCTGGAAAGGTTTTGAATAAGTACACCGCGCTACACGACAGTTATCATTTTGCGGGTTGAATTCAAAATTTCCAGACCTAATTATGGCATCGCCTTCGTTGAGTATGTTCTCTGTAGCAGAGGAGAAGTAAGGTATACTAAATGAAGTTGGATTAGCAAAGAGAGAAAGAAAGTTGATGAAAATGAAGAGACTAAACGTTGCCTGCCTACAGCTGACACTAACAGATATTGCGCATAGAAAATTCACCTGTAATAAGCAAAGAAGCTAAGAAGATTGCCTGTATATATAGGATCTGATCAGTTTTGAATTTTGAAGCTGGAAATCAAAAGAATAAGAAACTATTCTTGGAATAACCTACAGGCTAGCAAGAATGATGCATATATATCAGGTAGCATAGATGGAAAACATTTCCCCAGTTGAATCAACAAGGAAATCACAAGAACTTTGTTGTGGATATGTCATATAGGGTATGGCAGTAGTAACTATTAGAATCTTGGACAGCCAATTTGGCTTCATTTTTTAAGGTTATGGATTTTCATCAATCATAGCTACAGGAAATGGAATCCAGAGATGAGGTTCAGAAGCGGCAACAGGGAGGGTGATTCCACGGTGGTCAGTGGCAGAGCCAGGAATTAGTCTTAAGGGGGTTTATATATTAAGTACCGATTATTACAAAAAAAAAACTATTATTCAGCCGCATAACTAAATTATTATATATTAAGTTCGACATTGAACACACAATAATATAACACTAACATAAAATTCATAATCAATAGCTACAATTAACTAAAAAGAAAATTCATTGATTCATAATTTTCAAGCGTTTTTCTTTTAGTCGTAAACCACTTATGAAAAATAAATACTCAAACCAAATCAACGAAATAACATACAAGAGAGAAAAAAAAAGTATTGATGGTACCTTTCTTTTACTGCTGATAACAAAATAATATGTAGAGGTACTCAAGTAGGGATTACGATTAACTGTGGGTAAAATTCATATCAAGAGTAAATCACTTAATGACATAAGAAATTCTTGTTAAATTTTACTTTAACCTTTTCTAGTAAATATTATAATACTTTTTTTTTATTTGAAAAAATATTATAATACTTCTTTCTAAATGAATCATTATCTCTATTATTAATTTATTAGAAAGAGGATGATGGGTATGTGTTTCAAGACGTGAGGTCTGTGTTTTTTGTTTCGATAGGATACGGGGGGACTGTAGCTCCGCCGCTGACGGTCGTGGCTGACCTCCCAATGCCAGCACAGTCTTGGGCCGGGTTCAATGCATGGACCCTTTCACATTGTGGGCCTATAATGGGCTTGGTGGTACTTGGCTTTGGGTTTTACTGTAGGTTCTGTTGGTTTTTTTTTTTTTTTTTTTATGTTTATGTTATTTAGTAAATTTTGTGTTTTGCAAGCATTAAATCCATATGTTAGTTGTACATAGTGAGTCGGGCTGTGTCTCTATGTGTGCACTTAAAGTGCCTTATCTATTTTAGGTAGGTGACGAGTTTCTTATTTTATCAATTGATCGCTCCCGCATATGGTTGAGTGAAGCTAAGTGTGGTCGAATCAAATTTCCGGTGGCAACATAGTTGGAAAGCTAAAATATTAGACATTAGAATATATAAACGTGGACATATCTAGTAACATTTATAGAATGTCACCGTTGTGGAAGCAAATAAACTCCATGATTCGCTATAAATCGAGGATAAAGCCGCCATTTGATATAATTGTTTCTGCATTCATGGCGAAAGGGGCATAAGGGTCCAATCTCAATAAAGTCGTAATTTCCCAGAAATTTTAATTTTGGACACTCGTTTTGTAACAGCCCGGCTCGGTCCATTGAGATATTGTCCGTTTTGGGCCCAGTGACCCTCACGGTTTTGCTCTTGAGGTTTCACCTCAAAACGCGTCTCAATGTAAGGTGCTAGCTCTGCACATATAAGCATAACAACCTATCTCCCCCGGGTGATGTGGGATGGATGCACCTACTAGCTTGCTTGCCTAGTTAGGTCATCACAATCCACCCCTCTTTAGGGCCCGACGTTCTCGTCAGCACACTTCCGGCCGGGGACATGCTCTGATACTAACTGTAACAGCCCGGCCCAATCCATTGAGATATTTTCCGCTTTGGGCCCAACGACCCTCACGGTTTTGCTCTTGAGGTTTCACCTCAAAAAGCGTCTCAAGAGTGGAGTAATGGCTCTGATACCAACTGTAACAGCCCGACCCAGTCCATTGAGATATTGTCCGTTTTGGGCCCAACGACCCTCACGGTTTTGATCTTGAGGTTTCACCTCAAAACGCGTCTCAATGTAAGGTGCTAGCTCTGCACATAAAAGCATAGCAACCTATCTCCCCCGGATGATGTGAGACGGATGCACCTACTAGCTTGCTTGCCTAGTTAAGTAATCACACGTTTGAAGAAAATGTTTCTGATATGTAACTTCCTCATGTCTAGCGCAATTGTCACTATTTCGTTTATACAAATCAAAGGAAACATCCTACTCGAGGATTTAGTCTCTCATTTTATTGAACATATCAGCCTTATTATTAAAGAAATTTAAGAGCATCTCCAGTGGAATAATCATTTCCGACACGGAGGCTCAACGGTTACAATTTGACTGCTCAAATTGTCTCCAACGGAAGGGTCTTTGCTGAGGTGTAAATGACATCCCGACTCGGGCTGTCAAATTTTACAGTGGCAAAGGCGACCGTCTTTCTTTCTTTATTGTTTGTTTCTCTCTCCTTCTCTTCCTTCTTCCCTTCTCTTCAATCTCTTTCTTCCTAAGTGTTTTGGCCCACGTCCTCGGCGTGCGAGCCGAAGTAAATAGCGATCCAAAGAGGATGGAGAGTTGCGGGCGTGCCACCTCGCGGACGAGGAAAAAGTTGAGTGAGTGCGCAGGCTTGACTTCTTGATCAGGCGAGCGGAGTTCCAAGTGCCACCTCAGATGAGGAATTTTACAGCACAAGCGATCGATACTCACGGCGGGGTGAGCAGAGCAACAATAGGGAAGTTTCCAAGGATCGGGGCGAGTTCCGGAGAGCTCTGAAGGGTTCTAGGCGGTGAGGCGCTTAGAAACAGGGCTTCGAAGAGGCTTCGAAGGGATAGCGGCTCCTGGGAGCGCTGAAGGTTTCGACGAGGTCGAGAGGGTTTTCAACTAGATTGAAAGTTGTATTTGTGTTGTATTTGAGTAATTGTTGTAGAGAGAGCCATTCTGTAAGCCGTGGAGCTTCTTTATATAGAATTACTTAGGGCCACAGGTATTGGCCCAAAGCATGTCAAAGACTTGTAGGAGTCTTCAACGTTGAGATTGCATCGTAGGCAGTCCTTATCAACTCTTTGTCGTTGCTCTTCTTGAAGGTAATAGAGTTGGTTTAGAATACATTCTTCTCACGGACGTATGCATGGATCACACATAGCTTAGGATGGTTGCATCCTCACTTGATTACTTCCCTCCATGCACTAATAGCAAAGTGATATATGCAGATATATACTCATCTATATGTATATAGATAGGATAATCCTTCATGTCCAGGACTCCTAGGCGAAGTCTCTGCTCCGCATATGTATGCACTTCTAGGGAAGCCTCCTCCACCAAGCAATTAAACAGTTGACCGGTCAACTTGGATAACTCCCTTTGCAATTAAACATGTCTAAACGTGAAGTCCTTCCAGCTCGCATGTATCTCGAGCTCGCCTCATTGTTTTGCATTCCAGGCGGGGTCCGCCACCTTTTCCTTCTTTCACGCGAATTCTCTTCTTATTTCCTGGCGAGCATCTCGCCCCGCCTTATACTTCGCATGCCAATGGACTCCTTGTTGAATGCAATTAAGGACGCAGCTAGCTAGCCTTCTTATCCTTCTGTTCCGCAAACTTGATAATGAGTAATTATCAAATGAGCAAAGCTGGCTACTTGATAACTATCACATCCAATATATATATACATCCCATGCAAACTTTGTCTGTAGCATGCGAACTCCGCACTTCCACATGCGAGCCGTATCTTATGCAATTAGAGAATCATGCAGAGCCAATGTTGTTCAGTTCTACATTTGTATGCGAACTCTCTTCCTTTGTTTCTTGGCGAAGGCATCTCGCTTCGCGGAACCGAACACAACTCAAGGAGAAGACTCCTTAATTATACATGCTTCCTTGTATCACATATCTTCTCATACGTCCAACTCGCGTGATATTGCAAGCGAGGCAACCCACCTTTAAACCCAACATTATTCGGGCTCGCCGGTGTGGACCAATAATTTAATTAACATTCACATAGACAATTACTATCCAGTAAAATATTAATTTGGGTGTAAACATTGCCCCCCAGCCTCAAAGTCATGAATGTCAAGAATGACTGAAGAGGTTTATGTTCATGCTGCCCCAAAGACACTGGTATTGGCTCGGTTCATACATCAAATTACTGTGAGTAAACAAGCCTGTGAATAGGCTCTAAAACTCAAGTATTCCACAACAAAGCATTGTAGATGCCTCCCGCATGATTCAACCAGTACCATACTAATCAAATGATGATCATGCATTTAACACGTACAAGTACCTTGGATTTGAATCACTACGAATAATATCATGCACCTCGCCTGCTCCACTCTTGAAGACAATGTACCATGCATGCACCTCGAGTAGATAATGTCCTTGAGAGAATGTACCTCGCAAGGATGTACCTCGGGGCCAAAACTTGTTGACTTGCCATGGAAGTACCTCGAAGGGATGTACCTCGAGTAAACGTCCACTTTGACTGGATTCAAAAAATGACCTCCGCTTGAGCTCTTGGCGATGGCGAACCAACTTTTTGATATTCAGATCATGGAGTGACTTCGCTGCCCCCCAGTGCGAACCAATGAGAGTCAAACAAAAAGACCATGTCGGCGAACGATCGCATAGCCTTGAATTATTATTATTTTTTTTAGAGGCCACAGGTGTTGGCCTAAATAATGACCAAGACGCCTCAAGAAGGGTCTAAAGTCAGAAATATTTGGAACACATCTCTATCCCATATGTGCCCCCCAGTTTTGATGTCTGTTCGACGAATAAAGGACATCAAAACTTTAGTATGCCCCCCTGTGAAGGGGTTGTAGTACCATGCATCATTGAAGTTAGCAAACACCGAACAAAGTCGTGGATCGGCCTTGAGTAGATCCTGGTGTATGAATAAAGGTACACAAAACTTGTATGGATGCCCCCCAGTAAAAGAAAGTATGCTGCAAGGTCATGAAAACACATTGAAAAAGCATATTGCAAATTCGCGCGTATCCTGACCTGTCTGCATTCAAACTGCCATAACTCTCTCCAGGAATGTCGGAATGACGAACCGTAAAATTCTCTGGAAAATAGACATCCAGAGCTTTCTATTGATATAAGGCTCGCCTGCTAGTTCTTCCTAGATCATTCCAGCTGGATCGGCGAAGTTCTTCCTGGATCATTCCAGCTGAATCGGCGAGGTGGACTCTCCGGCATCCTGACCCGCCTGCATTCAAACTGCCATTACTCTCTCCAGGAATGGCGAAATGATGAACCGTAAAATCCTCTGGAAAGTAGACATCCAGAGCTTTCCATTGATATAGGGCTCGCCTGCTGGTTCTTCTTAGATCATTCCAGTTTGATCGGCGAGGTGGACTGTCCGGTATCCTGACCCGCCTGCATTCAAACTGCCATTACTCTCTCCAGGAATGGCAAAATGACGAACAGTAAAATCCTCTGGAAAATAGACATCTAGAGCTTTCTTTTGATATAAGGCTCGCCTACTAATTCCTCTTGGATCTTTCCAGTTTAACCGGCGAAGTTGACTGTTCGGTAGTGGATGTCGCAACTTTCAGCAACTATTGGAATTTCTTCTCTGACTCGACTTCGCTGGCAGCAATTCAAGACATATGGAATGCCGTCTGTATTGTCTCCAGGCCTCAGGGATAGGCTTCAAATAAAGTTTAAGCCTTTTGTAGGCAAAAACATTGTCTTGCATCTCAGCAAAACTAAGGATCTCTTTTTGGTGTTTTTGCTATTTCATTTTTTTTTGTATTTTCTTTTTTCCAATGCGCGAAAAAGAAAGAAACTGAAAGTAAACGGAAGTAAAAACTGAATGAAAAGCTAGGAGTGATGAAGAAATCATAGCTTGATTAGTGATCCCTTGTTAGGCCACGGGGGGAGGCCACCAATGCTTCACTCCAAGTCTCGACGTCGTCATGTTTTCAACGTGAGACTGTTGCTGATGATCATGTCCAAGCGTTGAACAGAGTTGTCCCGCGTCAACCACTTGAAAAGTTGGGCAAAGAATTCCGCAGGGTACGTCTCGCTACCCCCCACGCATCTTTGTTTGGTGGCCCAGCAAGATCTTCAACTGTGGCGAAGCGGATTGAATGCTGTTGAGATCTGCCTTATTGCCCACTACCATGTCGAAATGCATGGTCTTATCAGGAACAGCCATGCATTGGTCAGGAAAGAAAACCACCGGCTGGTCTCTGTTCACCTTAGCAAGAGCTTTACTGGGATTAAGCTCTTGTGGCATGTGATTTGGGGACAGACGCACCAACATATAGTTTTCATCGTACTCATCATAAGTTGGCTCCGTGTCAAAATCAAATGCAGAATCCACAGAGGTCGGTAGCTCGACCCTTTTTGCAACCACGGGCATGCATGGACTCCAAGTATATTGGAGAGTGACACCGCGGATTGGCCGAGGGATGTCACCAAACCATATGTAGTTAAACTCAATATGATCATGGTTTGGCGAAGCGGAGTGAGTCCTCTCGCTGGTGATCATAAGATTGGCGAGATGGACCTTTAGAAAAGGCGGACTCTGCCAAACTTGTCGCCCCGCGTGTGCATGTTGAAACAGAGACTCAAGAGGTGCGGGTCCATCTTCAGTTTGCTTGTCATGAACTGGTAGAGAAAGCAGGCGAGCTTCGCCTTGCCCTCCATGCCGTTGACCTGTGTCCACGTATACATCCCGCATGGGGCAGTCGGTGTCTTGGCGGCTGCAGTTTGCCATCACAGGAAGTTGTGGTTCGCCTCCCATGTGAACTTGCGGTTCGCCACCATCATTAGTGTTTGAACCAACTTCTTCTTCTAAGATGGACTGTTCTGTCCTATCTTCATGCTCCTTTTTCTGAGGAACACTTGCTTCAACAGCCTCCCTGGCAACCACCTGTTCGGCTTGGTGTTTGCTGATGGCTGCTGCTATCATTTCATCAAGTCTCCTTTGGATGGCAGCCATTCTTTCATCGAAGGCCGCAAAATGTTTATCAACAGCCGCAACCGCCGAATTGTCGTGCCAATCCATTATCGTATCTTGTTTTCTTTCTCTGACCCCAACAAAGGTGACGTCAGAGACCACCCTGGTTTCCCTATGGTGTCTCGCTTATGCTCCTGGTCCCACCGGGTGTGCCAATGTTTTGGCCCACGTCCTCAGCGTGCGAACCGAAGTAAATAGCGATCCAAAGAGGATGGAGAGTTGCGGGCGTGCCACCTCGCGGACGAGGAAAAAGTTGAGTGAGTGCGCAGGCTTGACTTCTTGATCAGGCGAGCGGAGTTCCAGGTGCCACCTCAGATGAGGAATTTTACAGTACAAGCGATCGATACTCACGGCGGGGTGAGCAGAGCAACAATAGGGAAGTTTCCGAGGATCGGGGCGAGTTCCGGAGAGCTCTGAAGGGTTCTAGGCGGCGAGGCGCTTAGAAACAGGGCTTCGAAGAGGCTTCGAAGGGATATCGGCTCCTGGGAGCGCTGAAGGTTTCGACGAGGTCGAGAGGGTTTTCAACTAGATTGAAAGTTGTATTTGTGTTGTATTTGAGTAATTGTTGTAGAGAGAGCCATTCTGTAAGCCGTGGAGCTTCTTTATATAGAATTACTTAGGGCCACAGGTATTGGCCCAAAGCATGTCAAAGACTTGTAGGAGTCTTCAACGTTGAGATTGCATCGTAGGCAGTCCTTATCAACTCTTTGTCGTTGCTCTTCTTGAAGGTAATAGAGTTGGTTTAGAATACATTCTTCTCACGGACGTATGCATGGATCACACATAGCTTAGGATGGTTGCATCCTCACTTGATTACTTTCCTCCATGCACTAATAGCAAAGTGATATATGCAGATATATACTCATCTATATGTATATAGATAGGATAATCCTTCATGTCCAGGACTCCTAGGCGAAGTCTCTGCTCCGCATATGTATGGACTTCTAGGGAAGCCTCCTCCACCAAGCAATTAAACAGTTGACCGGTCAACTTGGATAACTCCCTTTGCAATTAAACATGTCTAAACGTGAAGTCCTTCCAGCTCGCATGTATCTCGAGCTCGCCTCATTGTTTTGCATTCCAGGCGGGGTCCGCCACCTTTTCCTTCTTTCACGCGAATTCTCTTCTTATTTCCTGGCGAGCATCTCGCCCCGCCTTATACTTCGCATGCCAATGGACTCCTTGTTGAATGCAATTAAGGACGCAGCTAGCTAGCCTTCTTATCCTTCTGTTCCGCAAACTTGATAATGAGTAATTATCAAATGAGCAAAGCTGGCTACTTGATAACTATCACATCCAATATATATATACATCTCATGCAAACTTTGTCTGTAGCATGCGAACTCCGCACTTCCACATGCGAGCCGTATCTTATGCAATTAGAGAATCATGCGGAGCCAATGTTGTTCAGTTCTACATTTGTATGCGAACTCTCTTCCTTTGTTTCTTGGCGAAGGCATCTCGCTTCGCGGAACCGAACACAACTCAAGGAGAAGACTCCTTAATTATACATGCTTCCTTGTATCACATATCTTCTCATACGTCCAACTCGCGTGATATTGCAAGCGAGGCAACCCACCTTTAAACCCAACATTATTCGGGCTCGCCGATGTGGACCAATAATTTAATTAACATTCACATAGACAATTACTATCTAGTAAAATATTAATTTGGGTGTAAACACTAAGATTCAATTTGCATGCAAACCACAGACTTTCTTCCTTACCCAGACCAAAATGCAGACCCTTCGAGATCATCTTTTTCTTCTCTACAACTACTACAGGTGCCCAATTCAGGAGTTTAAATAGAAAAACTCACCAATTGAACATAATCAGATCATCAAACCCCAATCACCCAGAAAAAGAAGACGAAGAAGAAGATTGCAGGGCTGAAATGGTAATTATGATGGACGCAAGAGAAGGGAAGATATAATGAGGGATTTGGGGATAAGGGCCACACATATGTTGTCAAAAACATTTTTTAATATTATAATTAGGTCTGAATAGTATAAAAAACAATATAATTATATTCAAATTTCACATTTGGGTTGAAGCACAAGTTTATCAGAATAATCAAATCTATGTCAACAGTGAAATTCAAATTTGACAAAAAAATTTTGACCATTATGTTGGAGATGCTCTAAGTTGTCATCATACCTCACCATCAGATGAGATGAATGTTGAAGAATTTTGTGCCCCCTTGTCTTATAGACCGATCAATATCTCGACATGTCTCACAGTCGATTCTAGTTGGTTTTCCTAAATTATTAATGTGACGTTGACACTCTATGCGTTCCACCATGTAGTAGTAGATTTGCTCTCGACTAAGCTGGAGCGAATTACAGTCGAGGATTGGGTTTCCTCATTCCCTCTCATTAGTGACAGAGAAATGGATTCCATCGGGTATAGCTCTGGCCGTCTCTTTTTAAGCAAAAACATTCTTAAATATAGCGCCACTTGTTGGTGACGAAAAATTCTGTTGAGGATTTATCTCAAATTGAACATATACTACAGGGGAGCAAACCATGAATATCCAAACAACTTTTCTCTGACTGTTTGTTGAGATATCAATCTCATATCAGGAATATGAGACATTGCATGTGGGTTTATAAGGGATCATGTCACTTCATCCATTGTCAATTGATTTTGGATGTGAACCCCAAACTAGTTTATCATGGTATCATAACAGGTTACCCAAGTCTATGTGTAAGCCCAAATAGCCACACGAACTCCACGTTATCCAAATGTTGTCCACGTGTTAGGCTTGAAAATTCATCACACGTGCGGGGAAGTATTGAGATATTAATCCCACATCAGGAATATGAGACTTTACATGTGGGTTTATAAGTGTTTATGCCACTTCATCCAATGCCAATTGGTTTTGGATGTAAATCCTAGACTACTTTATCATGGATCGACTCAAAGCTTGACCATTGAGGAAGAAAGGGAGGGGGATCTCTCATAGAGGATGTTAGCTTATGTACTATGTAACTAAAGTTCATCTCTTAATTAAACTCGAGGAAACATACAACAAAAGTATACAAGGACAGAGCTACAAGATTGTTCCTGAATCAGGCAGAACAGGGACAGTATATTGATGATGATCATGATGCCTATTGCATGCAAGTTGCGGCAATGGGGCTTCGAGCTGAAGAACCTTCATAACTTGCCCTGCTTTAGGTCTCTCCTTGTTGCTTGGATGAGTGCACCATAATCCCACAATTAGCAAGCACTTCATTTCACTTGGATCAAACTTCATATCCAATCTCTCATCAGCTACATCGAGAAGACTTTCTGCAAGGTACGATTGCCAAACCCACTCGGAAAGTGGTACGTGATACTCTCCATCTCGGTAAGTCTGCCTTCCACAAGCAATTTCCAAAGCCACAACTCCAAAACTGAACATGTCCGATTCCTTGCTTGCTCTCCCTTGAAAAGCATATTCCGGGGCCATATACCCGAAAGTCCCTGCCACCCCTGTTGTTCTAGTCCTCAAGTGAGGATCCATGAGTTTAGCAATCCCAAAATCACCGAGCTTGGTGTTGAAATCGTTATCCAATAGCACATTTGCTGATTTAATATCCCTGTGAAGGATGCACTGCTCTGCATCTTCGTGTAGATAATGAAGCGCTGAGGCCAATCCCAAAGCTATCTTGTACCTGATATCCCATTGCAGTGTTGTTTTGGGGCCAAATAGATGAGCATCAAGGCTGCTATTAGGCATGTAAGCATAAACAAGTAAACACTCGCCTTGCTCATGGCACCATCCTATAAACATCACCAAGTTTTTATGTATCAAGCGGCTAATGATTTTCACTTCATTGATGAAAACTTTCTCATAATGCTCAGAGTCGGCAAAGATTCTCTTCACAGCAACCGAGCAGCCTAGATCTTGTAGGACTCCTCGATAAACTTGTCCTGACCCTCCATGGCCTAGCCTTCTGTCATTTGCAAAGCCCAATGTAGCCGCAACTAATTCTCCGTAAGAAAATCGTCTTGGAAATGCTAGGGTCTCGAGATGCTTACTTACAGAGGGTACAAGAACATTTATCTGTCCTTTGATCTTCGCAATGCGCTTCTTCACTGCAGTCTGATATACGGCCACACCAAGCAATAAAATGAAGAAAGTAACTGTAGTCATGGCCGCTATCAAGAATATTGCACGCTTATTCCCTTTCCTGCTTATATTATCAGGATCTATATCTGAATGGAACTCCCATTTTGATAAAATAATGTTTTCCGTGACGTTACCAGTAGCAGCTGAGAAACCAATCACAACCTTTTCAGGGAGATAATCTCGTAAGTCGATTTTGTGAGAAAGAGAATTGTCATACCTCGTAGCTTCGTTGTACGTCCAAAACACAGTCAGCATGTAGTTGCTCGCATTGTAAGTTACTTGTGCATACGTCATCACTCTTGATCTAGTGAGGTTAAAATCCCAACGAGCACTGACACCCGATGCAATACTATTTATATTGATCCCGACATGAGGTCCGTTAGGATCCCAAGCGTTTGAGTAGGTATCAAACTCAACAAGGACAACTCTGTTTTGGTACTTGTCGAATAGATTGGTGGTGTTGAACAGTCCCAGACAACCTCCGGCTGAGTTAGGCGGGATTGGATAGCCAAAAGGTGCAAGGAAAAAGGCAAACCCATCAGCATAGTCGTTTTGGTGATTAGTGTCAATCATGAATGTGAAGTTGGTAGCGAAGTTTGACAGCGACCGAGCTGGAGTAGTAGAGTCCCAAAGGTGGAAAGGTTTTGAATAAGCACACCGCCCTACATGAAACATGTAGAATTGCCGGTTAAATTCAACATTTCCCGAGTTCATCGTGGCATCGCCTTCGTAGAGTATGTTTTGTGTATCAGAGTAGAAGTAAGGTATACTAAATGAAGTTGGATTAGCAAAGAGAGAAAGAAAGTTGATGAAAATGAAGAGACTAAAGGTTGCCTGCCTACACCTGACACAAAGAGACATTGCTCATAGAAAATTTGTCTGTAATAAGCAAAGAAGCTAAGAAGATTGCCTGTATATATAGAATCTGATCAGTTTTGAATTTTGAAGCTGGAAATCAAAAGAATAAGAAACTATTCTTGGAATAACCTACAGGCTAGCAAGAATGATGGCAAACATAGATGGAAAACATGTCCCAGTTGAATCAACAAGGAAATCACAAGAACTTTGTTGTGGATATGTCATATAGGGTATGGCAGTAGTAATTATTAGAATATTGGACAGCCAATTTGGCTTCATTGCGTTTTTAAGGTTATGGATTTTCATCAATATATAATACTCATACCTACAGGAAAAGGAATCCAGAGATGAGGTTCAGAAGCGGCGACAGGAAGGGTGATTCCACGGTGGTGGCTGACCTCCCAATGCCATGCACAGTCTTGAGCCGGGTTCAACGCATGGACCCTTTCACATCTCTGGTCGAAATTTTTCGTTTGCAAACCCAATAGTCGACACTTACCAACAGAATAACAAAACAAAGTAACAAAAATACATTCAGAACATTAAGATTTTGATACCAAATCGTATATAACGAATCCTCAATGCGAATAATTAACACAAGCACCTCGCATAGAATTGCCCTCATATCCTCTCGAGATTGATAGATTTCACTTTATTCCTTTTGGTCACCGGGTTTTATATATTAGGTTTGAGCCATATGCATCACATATACACTCAGGCCACCTGCCTCGTACATGCTTTGGTCACCAGCCACATGTATGTTCTTTGGTCACATCACCAACCTCATACATCCTTCTAGTCACATAACTGTTCGGCCACATGCCTGGTATATGCTTTCTAACTCATATAAACTTGAGTGAACCAGCTGGTATGGGCCACCCACAACTCTCTTTGATATTGTTTATACAAATCAAAGAGAACATCCGACTCGAGGATTAGTCCCTCGTTTTATTGGACATATCGGCCTCACTAACAAAGAAATTTAAGTTGTCATCATACTTCACCACCAGATGAGATGAATGTTGAAGAATTTTGTGCCCCCTTGTCTTATAGACCGAGCAATATCGACATGTCTCACCGTCGACTCTAGTTGGTTTTCCTAAATTGTTAAAAGCCCGGGTGCGCCGCGCACCCGTCCATCTCCGCCGTCCATTTTGAAAAAGTCAAAAGTCGCGTCAAATGGACGGCGGAGATGGACGGGTGCGCGGCGCACCCGGGTGCGCTGAATACGCTCTCGTAGATTCATACTCTCGACTAAGCTCGAGCGAATTACAGTCGAGGATAGGGTTTCCTCACTCCCACTCATTAATGACCGAGAAATGGATTCCATCGAGTATAGTTCTCGCGGTCTCATTTTAAGCAAAAACGATCCCAAATACAGCGCCACTCGTTGGTGACGAGAAATTCTATTGAGGATTTATCTCAAATTGAATATAGACTCAGGGGGGAGCAAACCATGAATATCCGAAGCTTGACCATTGAGGAAGAGTGCATGAAAAGAGGATACAAGCTTATGTACTATGTATGTAACTAATGTTCATCTCTTAATTAAACTCAAGGCAACATAAAACAAAATTATACAAGGACAGAGCTACAAGATTGTTCCTGGATCAGGCAGAACAGGGACAGTATATTGATGATGATCATGATGCCTATTGCATGCAAGTTGCGGCAATGGTGCTTCGAGCTGAAGAACCTTCATAACTTGCCCTGCTTTAGGTCTCTCCTTGTTGCTTGGATGAGTGCACCATAATCCCACAATTAGCAAGCACTTCATTTCACTTGGATCAAACTTCATATCCAATCTCTCATCAGCTACATCGAGAAGACTTTCTGCAAGGTACGATTGCCAAACCCACTCGGAAAGTGGTACGTGATACTCTCCATCTCGGTAAGTCTGCCTTCCACAAGCAATTTCCAAAGCCACAACTCCAAAACTGAACATGTCCGATTCCTTGCTTGCTCTCCCTTGAAAAGCATATTCCGGGGCCATATACCCGAAAGTCCCTGCCACCCCTGTTGTTCTAGTCCTCAAGTGAGGATCCATGAGTTTAGCAATCCCAAAATCACCGAGCTTGGTGTTGAAATCGTTATCCAATAGCACATTTGCTGATTTAATATCCCTGTGAAGGATGCACTGCTCTGCATCTTCGTGTAGATAATGAAGCGCTGAGGCCAATCCCAAAGCTATCTTGTACCTGATATCCCATTGCAGTGTTGTTTTGGGGCCAAATAGATGAGCATCAAGGCTGCTATTAGGCATGTAAGCATAAACAAGTAAACACTCGCCTTGCTCATGGCACCATCCTATAAACATCACCAAGTTTTTATGTATCAAGCGGCTAATGATTTTCACTTCATTGATGAAAACTTTCTCATAATGCTCAGAGTCGGCAAAGATTCTCTTCACAGCAACCGAGCAGCCTAGATCTTGTAGGACTCCTCGATAAACTTGTCCTGACCCTCCATGGCCTAGCCTTCTGTCATTTGCAAAGCCAAATGTAGCCGCAACTAATTCTTTGTAAGAAAATCGTCTCGGAAAGGCTAGTGTCTCCAGATGCTTACTTACAGAGGGTACCACAATATTTTTCTGCCCTTTGATCTTTGCTATGCGCTTCTTTACCACTGACCAATATAAGGTCACACCAAGAATTAAAATGAAAAAAGTCACTGTAGTGATCCCCGTTATCAAGTAAATTGCACGCTTATTCCCTTTCCTGCTTCTATCATCAGAATCTAAATCTGAAGTGAACTCCCATGTTGATATAATAAGGTTTTCCGGGTATGTTCCGGTAGCAGCTGAGAAACCAATAGCAACCTTTTCGGGGAGAACATCTCGTAAGTCGATTTTTAAAGTAAGAGGATTTTCGTACCTCGTAGCTTCATTGTACTTCCAAAACACAGTCAGCATGTAGGTGCTCGCATTGTAAGCTACTTGTGCAGATATCACCTTTCTTGATTTGTTGACGTTAAAATCCCAACTAGCATTTACGACCGATGAAAGACTATTTATATTGATGCCAACATGAGGTCCCTTTGGATCCCAATCATTTGAGTAGGTATCAAACTCAACCAGAACAACTCTGTTTTGGGACGTATCTAATTGATTGGTGATGTTGAACAGTCCTAGATCTCCACCGGCCGAGTTCGGCGGGATTGGATAGCCAAAAGGTGCAAGGAAAAAGGCAAATCCATCGCTGAAGTGTTCTTCGCCATTAATGTCCATCATGAATGTGAAGTTGGTAGTGAAGTTTGACAGAGTTGTAGAATCCCAAAGCTGGAAAGGTTCTGAATAAGTACACCGCCCTACACGAAATATGTCAAATTGTGGGTTGAATTCAACATTTCCCGACTTCATCGTAGCATCGCCTTCGTAGAGTATGTTCTCTGTACCAGGGTAGAAGTGAGGTATACTAAATGAAGTTGTATGAGCAGAAAGAGTAAGAAATTTGATGGAAATGAAGAGACTAAAGATTGCCTGCTCACAGATGACTTTAGGAGACATTACGTATACAGAAAGCATTTGTAATAAGCAAAGAAGCTAAGAAGACTGCCTATATGTATATGCTCTCATGTATATGAATATGATTTTGAGAAGTTTTGAAGCGGTCAATCAAACCAATAAGTGATATCTGCACAAGTAACGGTAATTGAATCAACTAGGAATCACAAGAATTTTACGGATATGTCGTATAGGGTATGGCAGTAGTAACGATAAGAATCTTTGCCAACAAATTTGGCAATACTGCATCTTTAAGGGTATAAAATTTCATCAATATTTAATCATGTTAGCAACTATCTCTGTGTTGCGGAGATGAAAAGGAATCAACAGACGATGAGATTGATAGGCTTTTGTTTCTAGTTCGGGCTTATTTCCTATTTTCATTTCCTTGCTTGGTGTAGAACGAGAACGAGCCAAATTTAAATAGAAAAAAATAAAAGTCAAGAAACGGAAAATAATAAAAAAAAAAGATTTAAAGATCGGTAATTCTCGTATCATGAGGTTGCTAGCCGCTGGAATATTCAAGAATATATTGTTTTGGACTTTTCGGATTTGTCGCACAAAATTTGTTATATCTGATTTGGAGTTACTTTTGGCTAGAAAGTCCGTCTGTGACGTATGATACATTTTCGGAATGGGAACGACGAGATCTACAAGACTCACTAAAGTGAGCTCTTTCAGATTCAAATAAAACAGGACGAGACACGTACACACGACCATATGAGCGATCAAGACACCGGTAACCTTTTTGATGTGGACTATAACTAATGAAAACACATTCGACGCAACGTCTTGATAATTTATTTGACACATGTACCGAGATGAGGAAAACAAGAACACCTAAAAACACGGAGAGAGGAACAAGATGGAGGAGCGTCATAGTGGCGTGTGTGAGGTGTAACTCGATTGAGTTGTGACTCAATTTACAATAGTAACTACAAAATAGGTTTTTTGAGAAGAAATTAAATCATAAAGACCACAGAAGCCAGAGATCATCCCATCAATATATAGGTAATAAGGACGGTAGCCTTCACCCTCCAAATCCTAATACACATAAAAAAAACATGCATCACAAATTAACCCACGACAAATTTTATTACACATCTCTAAATGCTAGATACACATCTTTTTTTTATATACAAATTATATAAAATTTTGTGGGTACATAAAATTATCAAAAAAGACATTCATATCAAAGTAAAGAAAACTTATTAAAATAAAATATCTCGTTTAAGAGTTTTCTTCTTTTATATGAGAACAACGTATGTGAAGATATCAAGCCCTATAATTTAAACCTCTATAAATTAATAACGTCGGGACCGGCAAAAAAATATTATTTAATCAAGACTATTAATTTATCGACGTCAATTTTGCTAATTTTTATTTCGGAGGTAGCAAAAATGTTATTTAATCGAGGTTATTAATTTATCAAATATTAAATTATTAAAATTTTATTGTTAATATATAATAAAAATTGAAGTTTGAAATTTAGATTTTACTGTTCATGCATACTAGGTCGTTCAAATTGAACACCAAACTAAAACTTGGGATGATGCTATATGTACACTCCTCTTTCTTTCTTTTTTTGTCTTTTTTTGAATAAATTGAGTAGCAGATCTAGAAAAGTATGTGTATTTAGTGAATAAGTGATGTATTTTAAATGAGGGTATTGTAGGAGGGTTGGATATGTGTATCTAGTAATGTTAAAACAATAAAATCAATATGGAGTGTATTAAGTATGAGATGTGTATATAGTAATTAGGGATGTGTTAATACAATTTCTCTTAACCAACTAAATAGAAATAATAATAACAATGAAAATATGAAATAGATGTTGAGACAAAGACCACTGAGGTCATCTCATCAATATAGGTATGGACAGTAGCCTTCACCAGCCAAATCCTAATATATATCAATAGATGCACCACATTCCAAATTGAATCAACAAGAATTCAAGTGATAAAATTGAAAAACCAATTGCCAAAACACATGAAGCATCACAGCTCCTTAGATAAAAAAAATTAAATAAAAAAAAACCAGAAAAGCTTAAACCAAAGACCAAAAACATGCAAACAACAAAGTATCAACAACTATTATATCGGAGGAATGAGTCGATCACGCCTGGGAACGGAACTCCTAGCCACCACCAGCGAGCCATATCCTAAACCAACAGGAACAAAATCGACCCATAAATCCATCACTAGACTTTACGAGACAGCTAGAAAAGCATGCATTTGAACAGTTTTCAGAGGAGGGTAGTGAAAGCAGATTTAACCCCCGTCAACCGTTAGAGCAGCAAACACTATATGAACTGCACACCTTCCCCAGCCAATTCCTGGACACATTAACAAATGGAGAATGAGGCAGGTTCCGAGAAAAAAAAAATCATAATTCAATCTCTGCAACTAACGATTACAATACCATGTCTGCCATATAGAACCTCACCCAAGCCGTAAATCAGACAACAAAAACCAAAATTGATCTCCATTAGGATATAAAGTAAGACGGATTATTTCAACAAAGCAACTGGTTGACCGATGAAACCAGCTGGAAAACCCAACACCCTGCCACCTGCTCATATAGCCATTGCGAACACCGCAGCCAAAATTCCAACATTCTCCTAATGAACACCAATAACAACTCAAGATAAATCAGAGCAGACATCGATCTAAAGAAACAATCAAAGGCGAAACAATCAAAGGCGAAGGAGGAGAGATATGTTGATTGCCAAACCAATTAAACCCGAATGGCGTGACTCTACCCGGCCTGCATTTGCAATATACCAACCAAATCATAATGTTAAAAATCACAGTAAAGATCTGGGAAAGAACAAAAAAAACAGAATGGAATAACTCGAGTTCAGAAACCAAAACAGAGCCCAAGCACCACAGCTGCTTACATGTATATGTCCGCTTTTTAATTAAACTCGTATATATCAAGCAATTTAAACTAGCTACAAAAAGTTGTATATATGATTATAATTTATATTTCCAAATACCTATATTTAAAGAGTGCACAACAGAACATATACATAACCAATTGCCTAACCTACCATAATACCGTATGTTTTGATGGTTAATTATTACACTTTTTCTAGCTTTTGTTATGGGTCCCTATTTCTCCATAAACTTCTCCGGTCCTGATTGACTACCGACTTATTCATGACCATTGATCTATGGCTCTATTCACATAACATACTAGACCACTTGTTGTCCATGGCCAAACGATAAGGCTAGTGATGACAATGATGAAGGAGCAGTTGGGACCATGAGTGTCTATATTACACCATGCAAATCCAAAACTAGGGCTTCCATCAAGTTCTCGAATGTCAATCATATAGCATTATGATCTAACAGGAGCAGCCACTGTTCTTGTTTCTGTTTCCAAATTGACAGAGTCCCGACTCTTTGAGCCATATACATAGAATATGATCCTAAGCTAGCCAAGGCATATCAAATCATATCATGCAATGCGATTTATGGTTTGGCCATCATGCATTGTTGGTCGGCCAGGGGTCACACCACCGACGTTGTTATATAGATTGGTTTTTGTCGTCGGGTTGTTTCTTCACTTATATGCTTTGTTTGTTCTTCCCAAAGATTGTAACTCTCTAGAACTGATGATGATTTTAGAATTTAGGTTGCATAGTGAGTTTTTACTTGTAATGTGCTCATATGATGTCATGCACAGCTACTCTATTATGATGATTAAAACATATCTATGTGATCGACATGTAATTACTGTACAATAATGCACAAGATAATAAAATAAATGTCTCACAACTTTACAACTAGGAAAGAAAGAAAAAAAATCTACTGAAAGCAAGTACTATAATCTTTTAATTTAGCTGATGCTTTCGTTCACTTACCGTCACTAAACAAGTCCATTACTAATATTATAATCACTAATGCACCTTAAGCCTTGTTTTCTGATCAGATAATATAACATTTTAAGTCGAGTGAGACCACACGAATAAGTTTAGAATATCTTCTTAATATATTCAATGATCGATAACATGAGTAAAGCACAGTATTAGTTGAATAAGACTGTTTATCTGTTAAACTGCGGCTTAATTAGAAATAGATTAACTGAACCTTCCTCATCAAGAATTCAAGATGGTTTGTTGTATGTGTCGCTGGCTAAGAAACGCAAGGTTGGGCGTGGGCAGGGTTCATCTCAAAAGTTTCGAAGGCCCTGTGGATAGTGAAAACAAGGTATTTGTGTTCCTCTCGGACTCCACCTGCTCCTCCTCAAAAGCCTCTAAGACATCTCTATCCTCATCAGGGTCAAAATCATCTTCTATTGATGATGTGACCAAATCATTTGCAGCCTCTCTAGCGCTTGCAAACTCGAAGGTTGTGGACATCTTAGACCGAATTATTTCATCAATTTTTGGACCTCAACGTCGTGCAACGCAGTCCTACCTTTGCTAAGCCCTTCACCAGGGAGCAGAGGTGGATCATGAATTGAAATCATGGGGACTTGACTTTCCACTATATAAAAAACAAAAAAAACAAAACGACAGTGTGAGAGAAATATTATATATTAAAATAAGAAAATATATAGAGATATTTAGAAAATATGTAGATAGGTAAAACCTTGCCTCTCTTTGTGTTAAAAACAAAGAAAGAAAAAAACTGAAGTTGGGGCACACTTTTGAGGGAGCACGTCAGCCCATTCTCTTGATTGGGAGTCAACTCAAAAGTTAAAGTTAGTAGTAGTCTAGAACTCTAGATTGAGTGGAACTTACAGCCCAAAATATTACAGTTGACTTAGGATAGGCGATAACTACATCCAGGAATTCTTTTTGCCCCAAAAATTTGGTTGGGACTTGAGTCCCACTCTTCCATGCTATACATCCGCCCCTGCCAGGGAGCCACCTTCTTTTGCAGACATGAAGTGTTTGTGTTACAAAGTTTGGGTGCTAGAGCGCCGTTTTCAAATTCAGGAACACCCAAACAACCTATTCATCATTGGTTTTGATAAGAATAAGGACCGAAACAAGGTGATTCATGGAGGACCATAATGGTTTCAGCAGGCTCCAATCGTTCTACTACCCTATGAACGATTACGTTGTTGGAAATTATGTAATAATATCCAATATGAATGAAAATAAAATTACTCATGACCTTTTCATTTGAAAGGGTGTCTTTTTCAATAGGTGTCTTTAGGAATAAGTGTGTCTCTTCAAGGAGATAAGTGAACGGACATGTTGGTTCACTTGGGGTTCTATATAAACCCATACTCATTTCTCCTTAAAGATAAGATTGAGAATCCTCAATTCTTCTATATGTCTTGTTCGTGTCAAGAGAGTATAAGATACAATTTATGGTTCGCTAGATTCCAAAATTGCGGTGTTTCTATTTTGGATCATCGATTGTTGTATTCTACAAGGCGGACGCCCATCGAACTACAAGCACAAGGGTAGGGGCGAAATCTGTCTTTAGTCAAGTGCATTTATGCATGCCTCAATCGGAATATCAAGTCAGTTCTTTCTTTCCTTGTATTACTTTTATAGAATTCTTACATTATTTTACTCCTATATTAGGATTGGTTCATTACTTTCAATCCTAAACGAATATTGTTATGTTTCTTATATTCTTTATTGAAATTTCTATCATATTTATAATTAAATATATGATTGTTCCCCAACAATCTAAAGACAGAGATTTATAATGGAACAATCATGTTTGACGATGAGTCCTAACCAAACCAAGAAGCATTCGAAAGAGAAAAATTGTTGTGGTCTCTTACTGCGATTGATTCCTTAATACAAGGAGTAGTGTGGCATTGGTTAGATGGAAGATAATGAGTAGTCTGTGATGTATATAAAGTATATATACAAGATGAAAGTTAAAAATCGTTGATGAAAAGTAATTTATGGCGATAGTCCCAATTATTATGTTATCATTGAAAGATTTAAGATCTTTATGATCATATACAAATGAGAAGCATTTACAAATGTTAGTAAGACGTACTCTTGTTTTACGAACAAAAGTAAGAGAAAGATGTTCGATGAGTAATGCTTCAATCACTAAATAGACATCCCAAGTTGGAGAAGTGCATGAAAAAAAAAAAAAAAAAGATAGCATAGTTATTCCATAAACGAATGCGCTCTTAAATGAGGTTTGTGGGAATACATTACTATCTTAATTGCATTACAAGAACCTATGATTGAGGGTTTACTTCTCAAATGTGGGGGTATTTATAATGTCTATAAATTGTATGTAATACAATTGAAGAGATAGTGTTGGAATGCTTTGACATTTACATATCTATATCGATCAAAATGATATGAACAACTACTCTCAAGTAAAATTTGATTCGATTGTCAACCTTATGGATCCAAATTGTTTAATGGTTTGACAAGAGAGATAGTTGATGATCGAGGGGAATGAGTTAAAGCCAATAACACAATGAGTCATTACTTGGCGGAAACCTAACCTAGCAACATTGGAGATCCCATGGTCTAGGTTCAATAGGCAAACTAGTTGAGGAAGACTCAAGATGCATAACACACAACTCACTCATTCCTATGATCAATGTGTGTTTTCCGTAGCTGTAATAAGGTTATGCTTTTGCATTTAATGATACTAATATCTTGTTATCAAGAAGAATATAGCGGAGTATTCTTAATTAGTGTGATCACCTATATGAGAGTAGAAGTCGGGTCGCTTCTATGAGAATGATATGGCTTAGTTCTCTAAAGCTCTCATGAATGTGGAAATTGTTCAGGACCAAAATGAACACAACCGTAAGAGCCATAGTGTATTAGAATAAGAGATGTGTGAGGCTTATTGTCTTGGTTTACACAAACGGTGAATAGTTCAAAGATCTTCTACATCTACTATTTCACCAAGTAAATCCGATAGGTCTTCACTATGAAAGGTTCAAGTCCAAAAGACACCTCTTCAAATACATCTCTTGTTTGCTTGTACTCTCTAATTCCTTGTCATTCATTGTCATTGTCATTTTTCATTCATGTGGGGGATTGTTGGAAATTATGTAATAATATTCAATATGAATGAAAATAAAATTACTCATGACCTTTCCATTCGAAAGGGTGTCTTTTTCAATAGGTATCTTTAGGAATAAGTGTGTCTCTTCAAGGAAATAAGTGAACGGACATGTTGGTTCACTTGGGGTTCTATATAAACTCATACTCATTTCTCCTTAAAGATAAGATTGAGAATCCTCAATTCTTCTATATGTCTTGTTCGTGTCAAGAGAGTATAAGATACAATTTATGGTTCGTTAGATTCCAAAATTGCAGTGTTTCTATTTTGGATCATCGATTGTTGTATTCTACAAGGCGGACGCCCATCGAACTACAAGCACAAGGGTAGGGGCGAAATCTGTCTTTAGTCAAGTGCATTTATGCATGCCTCAATCGGAATATCAAGTCAGTTCTTTCTTTCCTTGTATTACTTTTATAGGATTCTTACATTATTTTACTCCTATATTAGGATTGATTCATTACTTTCAATCCTAAACGAATATTGTTATGTTTCTTATATTCTTTATTGAAATTTCTATCATATTTATAATCAAATATATGATTGTTCCCCAACATACGTATCTGAAAAACATCCACCTGGATTCACTTTATTTTTGGGTACACATTCACTCTAATTTTGCTTTGGTTGATGGTCGATATATTGAATATGATGATAAGTACTATCTGAGATCTAAAAAGGTTAGGGTTATAATTGAGCGCAAACTTTCGTCGTCAATCTTTTTTAAAACATAATAATAATTATAAAAATAATTTTTTTAAAAAAACACAAAACTTGCTAAGGGATTGGAGGCTGATCTTGAGTTTTATTTTGAGAATCGTGTTGGAGTTTGTCTAGCGTGTGATTTGGTGTTTCATGAGCAAGGACGCTGCGATGCAGCCTCTGCTACTACTAACAAACCTGCAGGTTCCATGGAGAGGGCAGTAGCAATGGCCTAAGCACCCATGTGCTCAGTTTTGCTCAAGGCACCTTCATTCATGTGCCTTCCGCTTCAAAGGAATGCCGAAAAACCTCTCCATTACGCGCTCAATTTTTGACCCAAAACAAGGCTCAAAGCTAAGGAAGCCTATCATCATCCCAAGGGAGAACCGAAGCATTAAGAGTCATGCCCTGGCCATTGTTCACGTTGTGACCGGAGGAGAGTATGGCAGTGCTCCATCGACTCGATCATCAGGTCCAAGGGGAAGAAGAAGATCACTCGAGGCCATCAAATAGTCAATTAGGACATGACGAGACCTCCACCTTATTTCCCCCATTCTTATTCACTAAACCCCCTTCGGCACTTCCTAGGTCCTTCCTAACAACACAGGTGACACGCGCGCCACCTTCCTCCACACGTGCAAGCCCTTCACCCAATCATACATCCGGTTCTACAATCTACATCACAGCCGGGGGGAGACTATCAGACCACTAAGGAGTACCCGCAGAGCTGAAACAGAAGCTTCCACTTAAGGCAGATTCTCATTTTTCGCAAACTCTCTCTCCCTATAAAAAGCTCCCACCTTTAACAAAACGAACCCATCTCTCTCTCTAGAAACCACACCCTCACTTTCTCTCTCTTACCCATGGGATTCCCAGTGGGTTACACAGAGGTCTTTTTCCCCAACCTCTTCCTCCACACCCTTTCTCTCTTGGGTTTCATCCGCAGCCTCATTTTCTCGCTCTTTCATTTCTTGGGTCTTTCCGATTTCCTCGACACCGACGCGGGCGTGTGGCCTGAGACCCGGACACATCTGCTGTCCGGGTGTCAGACGCCAGCGTCGGTGCTTCTGATGCGGGAATTCCTTCCCGTGATCAGGTTCGAGGAGATTGAAGGAGACACGTCGGAGAGCTGCGCCGTCTGCCTGTACGAGTTCGAGGGCAGCGAGGAGATCAGGTGCTTGCCGAATTGCAAGCACATTTTTCACCGGGCTTGTGTGGACCGTTGGATGGACCACGACCAGAAGACGTGTCCGCTTTGCCGGACGGCGTTCGTGCCTGATGAGGCCAGCGAGGAGTTTAATAAACGGCTCTGGGCCGCCGCCGTTGCCGAGTCGGAGCTGGAGATGGAGTTCCACCGTGATTTTTACAGCGAGTAGAGTTCGGTTTGATGAGGCTGCTGAAGATATTTAGAAACAATGTATATATACATGAGAAAATTGGTGTCTAGCAACAAAAACAAGAGAAATTTTTTGGATTATTTCTCTTTTGTTTTTGTATATTTTGATATTGATATTGAAATAGAAATACTACAGATTTTCACTCTTTGATCCCGATTTCATTTTTTCATCTGACATGTTTGTTCTGGGTTTACAATTTGGATTCTGAAGGGTTGCTTGCTATAGTTTGTTATAGCTTTTTGTTTGGGATTTTAAAGAATCAAACTATTTTCATTGGGTGGTGATTGAATTGAGGAGGTTGGTGTTGTTGGGCAGCTAGCTCATCGATCTATCTTTTTTTGGAACTTTTTGTGGATATTGCGAGAGTCAGTCAAGTCAATGCTACCACACTTAATAATGACTTTGAATGGATTTTAATTACATCCAATCCCCTATATTTGCCAAATATTTATTGAATTTTAATGCTTTGGAATGAATTTTGTTTGGTAACATTATTAATTTGGAGTTTCCTTTTGAGTACCTTTATCTTGAAGATTTTTTTATGAGTGTTCTTTAGGTTTGTATCTCTATTATGAAGTTCGACATCATGATGAGTCATGATGGCACTAAATAATACTTGTACCTGGCCTCTCTACTTTTACTAATTAATCACAAGCTGAATGATTATTTGATATTTTGATGTAATCGATATTGTTTTATCTATTGGATTTTTCTTAACTTGCTTTGAAGGAATTTTCACATGTTCATTAACCTTGCATGTAGATAGTGACTTCTCTCTAAGAGCAAGTCCACCAGTGGGAAAAAAATCCAACCTTTTCACATGTTCATTAACCTTGCATGTAGATAGTGACTTCTCTCTAAGAGCAAGTCCACCGGTGGGAAAAAAATCCAACCCAGGTTGGATCCACATAAGCAAACTAACCCAGCCCAAAATTATTTGCTTCCACCCATAAAATGAGATCACTTATTTTCTAGCCCGGGTTAATTTGGTGGGGAGAAAACTAACCCAGTGAGAGGAGAAGAGTGACCCAGGCGAGTTGCAGCCACCTCAGCCCAGGCCCAGGCTCGTGGCTTGCGTCAGCAATGACGCCTGCACAACCCGACGCGCTAGGAAGGAACGTTTCACGCACGAACCAACCGCAGCGACGAGCTGCGCGCGTGACTCAACCGACAAGGAGACAGGGACCACGCATTGCGGGCGCAACATGGAGACGGGGGCCACGCCACGCGTCGCATAGTGAGCGACGACTGGAAAGGGACCGTTGCAACCCTAAATTTAAAAATTCTGACCGTTTTGAATAAATCCAAAAAAAAACGGTAGGTTGAGAATAATTCCAACAACAAAAAATATTATTTAAAAAAAAAATTTGTAATTATTTCTAACGGTAACATACAAAATCTCTTATATATACATAGTCAATTTTACATATCTCACACAAAAAACTAGTTTTTCATTTCCACACTATATTTCTCATTCCCTTTCTTCTCATTCCTTCTCTTCACAATGAATAATTTGTGGGAAATGATCCGAAAATCTCAAGAAGAAGACGACGAAGATGATCTAGCAACTAACAACATTGTTATCGCAGCCATTGCTCACCTTGAAGCTGAAAATCAACCTCGAGGTCGTGGATCTCATCCAGGTCGTCGTCCAAACCAACCTCGAGAAAGAGAGGACAGGGGCAAAGGTATGCTTGAAGATTACTTTGTCGAACGCCCTATTTTTAATGATAAGGAATTCTGAGTTCGCTATAGGATGAGCCACGGTGTCTTCAACCGCATATGTGGTGACCTTTGCAACTACGATCGATATTTTCTTCAAAAAATCGATGCTGCCAAGAAGGTCGGTTTACTTCCCCAGCAAAAGATGACATCCTCTTTACGGATGCTCGCCTACGGCGCATCCGCAGATCAATGTGCGGAGTATTGCCGGATGGCAAAATCTACCTCTATCGAGTGCCTCCAACGATTTACAAGAGGAATTGTTGCTCTTTACTCAGCAAATTACCTTAGAGCTCCTAATCCAGCCGATCTAAAAAGACTTCTCGCTAAAGGTGAAAGGCGAGGCTTTCCCGGGATGATTGGGAGCATCGATTGCATGCATTGGCAATGGAAGAATTGTCCATCCGGTTGGGCTAGTGAATATAGTGGTAGAAAACACATCCCCACTATCATTCTTGAAGCGGTCGCATCATACGACACTTGGATATGGCACGCCTTCTTTGGAATGCCCGGGTCATGCAACGACCTTAATGTCCTAGCAAAATCCCCGTTGTTTGACGAGCTTACTGCCGGTCGAGCGTCTAAGATCGAGTTCCAAGTGAATAACAGAGTCCACAAGTTAGGCTACTATCTTGCCGACGGTATATATCCTAGGTGGGCAACTTTCGTCAAAACTATTCCACATCCCACCCGTCCTAAAGATATTACATTTTCCAAGGCCCAAGAAGGGTATAGGAAGGATGTGGAAAGGTGTTTTGGTATTTTGCAATCACGCTTTGGTATTATTAGTGGAGCAGCTCGCGATTGGGATAAAGAAGATCTTCGATACATCATATTGGCTTGTATTATTTTACACAACATGATAGTGGAGGATGAACGCCCTGCTGATAGTGATGATGATTTGGAGTCCGATGAAGAAGAGGAAAACAATATGAGGCCTAGAATAGCCGAAGTTTGGGATGGACCAACCGGTCAAGACTTTGATGAAGTTGGTAGAGATAGTCATACCTTTGAAGGGTTCATGGAGCGATACAATGCAATTAGATGTCCGTACGAGCACTCCGACCTTCAAGCAGATCTCATAGAGCATTTGTGGCAATTTCAAGGCAACATGAATGTCTATATTGTCTGTTTTTTATTATGTTTGTGTGTTTTTCATTAGGAAATTTCAAATAATTGTATCTTTTTCTAATTTCCTAGGCTTGGCCTGTCAATTAAATGTCATGGAATAAAAAAAATTCAATAATTCATATTGTTTATTTATCACTATTTATTTATGATTGAACCATTATTCGCACTTAAAAACGTTTTTTTAAATTCAATAAACAGTCACTGCCACGTGGCAGCAATCTCACATTTCAGACGGATGGAAACTGCTGCCCAGTTACAGTAACCCAGAGTGACCCAGGTCACTGTGTTCATTCTAACCCAACGGATGGACTTGCTCTAAAGCAAATCCAAATCCAAATCCAAATCCAAATCCATGCATTCTCCATATAGCTTCTATAAATAAATAAATAACAAGTAAAAGCACAATCTCTTGAAGTAAAATAAACAAATTGTTGTAAAGTGTATACAAAATTGATGTGTTGAGCACTTGAGTATAATTGGATTCGGATTTCAATAGTTAATATGAAAAGTCAAGTTAGTAAGAAACAGCGTGTGTTCACATCAGTGTTTTCAAAAACGAATTCGTGACGTGCTTACGCGACTGGAAAATGATTTATCAATCCAAACTAAAGCGTGCTGCTGCAAAAGTGAAAGTTGATGCGCAGAGACGAGAGGTTGAAGATGATAGTTTTTTCTTTTCTTTGCATAACACATCGTCGTTTTTTTAACACGCAACTAACTTGTACATTACAGCTTGAATAAATAGTGCTGTTTCATGGGCTTTTTGCTTGGGCTGGTTTTGTACATTCATTTTATATCCATCATTTGCTAAAATGATTTTTTTTTGAAATAGAAAAAAAAACATTTATATATATATATATATGTAATTAAAATATTATTGGTGGAAAAGCTCTTGCCTCACGGGGCTTTACCATGCCGCATTCGTTTTCGTTTTCGCCTTTGAAAACAATTGTTTCTCATAATAAACTATACTAAATTAAAGTCAAGTAATTCTTTTCACTCTTTGAAAAGTTCATCAGGGCTCTGTGAACAAACTCATGTAGATGGATTTTCATTTACTCTTACTCTTGTTGAATCTGTAATCTGTGCTGTTTAAATCACAGTTGCTTTAGAAACTCAAACACTGACTTGATGCTTTGCTTCACAATTCCAATTCCTAAAATAGGAAATGAAATCCATCCACCTGGCTTCCTCTGTATTGCCCCGGAGGACGACATATATATATATATATATATATATATATATATATATATATATATTGACACTTTGCAACAACTCATAAATGGGGGATATTGTGTATAGTTGGGATGTCAATGCTCTGGCGCCATAGGCTACTAGCAACTGCATCCTTATTAGCTTATGCTAATGATTCTAAGTGCCAGTCTGGGGTAAGATTCCACAGTAGTTCACACAATGTAAGTAAAACATATAAAGGCACTAGACAGAACTACTCATTCACTTTGGAAACCATATACCAAACACCAAAATGCATAGAGAACTGCATAAAAAAAAAAAAAAAGATGCTCAAGAAACTTTAGATACCGATTGGATCATAGCATAACTCCAAATCTTGAAGACACTCAATAGCTATTGCAATATGACCTTCAATTTGGAAAAGGCAGCGTATGGCGTGCAGTTTGTACCACGAAACACTACCTCTTTCAATCACTGTGAAACTCAACCAAATCTTGGTTCTAACTTCAAAATTCCAGACCAATTGGCGATTCAAATCTCTTGCAAAATCCTTCACTTTGACTAGGATGTATCTCAGTCAACATATATACCTTCACTTGGGAGGATTGCTGCTAGGACGCTCAGTTTCGGGGTGTTCTTCATGAGGAGCAAGAGGTGCACTTGGAGCTTCTGCGTGATAGCCAGGAGGAGGCGGCGGAGGTCGTGAAGGAGGATAAGGACCAGATTCTGGACCTGAAATAAAACCCGAATCATAAGGACCTAAAGGTGGACCTGCAGGGTAAGCACCTGGTGGATGCCCTGGAATATAAGGAGCATGCGGATGATACATTTGAGGTGGATATTGTGGATGTTGGCCATGATAAGCAACAGGAGCGTATGGATCATGGCCGCCGTGGGGGTTCATAGGCTGCCCATATGCCGGAGGATGCATTTATGCTGGTGGCTGATTAGGATAAGCAGAATAAAACAAGGTTTGAACCCCCCAACACCTTGAAGCTCACCCTTTCAACTAAAGCTATGACTCTAGCTCTTTCGGTATTCAGTTTTCCTTGACACCCATTAGAGTTATGCAAATAATAAATTACAATTTGCAAGATACATATAATATGATTAATCTCCAGTAGTTTGTTGTTTTTTTTTTTTGAAAAGACAGTAGTTTGTTGTTTTAATTCACAGCAAACGGCAATCTTCACAAATTGTGAAATTACAATAATACATACCTTTGAGAGTTGCAGATTAACTATGTCCGGAGAACTAGATTGAGTGGAGTTTTGAGATATTAAAATCATTCAGTAGGCTATTCAACGAATTTGGAGAGGGTAAATCGCTTTGAGGAACCAAATATTTAGAGTTTCAAGACATAATAAAGCTTCAATTGTTGAATTTATCGATAGAAAATTGACGGCTAGAGACGGGAATTTCGGAGAACTCAGATTTATGATGGATGAGTAGAGACACGAGAACTCAGAAGTCGCGCAAGAAGAGAAACAGTTGAGGGTTTATTGTTTTCTATGAAATTTAATTTATATACTAATAAATGAATAATAATAATAATAATAATGATAATAATAATAATAATAATTGGTGTCCCAAATTCTTTTAGGCCTGAGGCGGCCGCCTCTTGGGTCTCATTTCAGGTCCGGGTCTGTTTGTGTGTCTAGTATTTCTTGTTTTTCTGTTAAAAATAAGTGAACGAAATCTTTGTAATAAATAATGCTAGCATGTTATGTTCTTAAGTTGCTCAAATATTTGACAAGAGAAGACATGTATTCGTACCATTAAATATCAATGAAATTGCCGTATGGATTTACCTGTCAAAAAAAATGACGGCAATAAGTTGAACAAAAGGAAAAACGAGGGATGAACCCAAGTGTTGTTCTACATAATTTCTCGGCAATTTTGGTCGAGGTTTAAGCAAAAATAAAGACGAGAGTACAGTAAAAGTAAAACTGTAAAAACGATGTTACATCACATATAGCTTCACGCTTTTGTCCCCTCTGGTCAGAAATAAGGCCTACATACGAATCAACCACAAAGCGACACGTATGGATTGTGTACCTATCTATCGCAGCCCTAGTGGTCTTGTGTTGACTTGAGCTCAGAAAGTCATACCCAAACAGAGAGTCAGAGACACTCATCGAAACCTGTTCACGTGGCTGGGTATGGGCCGTATGTATCGGCCATTTGCTCCGTGGAGCGTCGGGATCCATTGTAATTGGTCGGCACTCGGCAGGTTCCAACGGTATTAGATAGGGTTCACAGAAACCCTAAAATTAAGGGATTCAGTAGTGTATTGAGCTCCGGGAGCTCAATTAGGGTATTGGGTCGTATTCATTTCTGATTTTCACTGTTGGGTTTTTTATGGGTTCTTCTAGTTTGAAGCTGAGGATGGCTTATACGTCAATGGGAGCTTGGGTTCTTCTATTGTAGCTGAGGAAAGGTAACCCCTCTTCTCTATTGCTCTATTACGTTCGATTTGTCCAATTTTGGTAATGTGCATGTAATTTAGGGTTTGAGTTGTGCTTTGGTGTGTATCATATTCTTCGACATTATCGGGGTGGGAGTGTGAGAGTGTTGCTTGAAATTTTGTGTTTGATACAAAAAGCAGCGTTGCATCGCCCATGGATATCGTTGACAAGCCAGACACGGCGGCGGTCCATGGCAGTGTGTGTACCGACTGCAATGGGTTTCGTCGGTTTCATAGGAACAACGGCAAGAGCTGGCAATGCAACACGGAAGCGAGAGAAGGCTTGACACATTGTGAGAACCACCGTAAACTCAAGAGCCGAAGGAACGTGAATTATTGTATCTACACAAAGGAAAACAACAAGAGCAACACTACTAGCAATGGCACTGCGAACTCCTTGCCATCGAAGAAGGCCATCGCCGCGGCAAAGGCGCTTCCGGGAACCCGCCGGCCCAAGGTGATTGCGGAAAAGGGGGAGGCGGCGTCGAAGAACCCGTATGAGTTCTACTACTATTCGGGGTTCAACCCGCGGTGGGGGAGGGATAGAGGCATTAGCAAACACAAAGAGGCGGCTAAAGTTGCTGCTGCTGAAAATGTTGGTGCTACTCCTACTACATCTTGTACCACTACTCAGATTAGCAATCCCGAATCACCTCCCTCGCACGAAATTGATAATGGGGATCAATTGGACTATATCGAGGATGATTTCGATGATGATGAGGACGAGGATGGGGGCGGAGAATGTGGCCGGAGGCGGATGAGGAGGCATGTGAAGGCTAGATTTTTTAAGTCCCTAATGTAGTACTAGTAGCATTAGCTCAACTTTTGGATTATGGTCTTTTCTATTCGGGGGTTTAACCGTTGTTAACAAAATCGGGAACTTTTGTTGTACACAATATTGCGTCTGTTACTCGTTGAAACACGACAGAATGTAGGGGTGTGATGTTGTAATTTTCAAAGACAACTATGAGATTTAAGTCATTTGACTTGATTTCGTAAGTCCATTCAATTTAAAAGTTAAATTTGTTGATGAGAACAGACAATATGTTCTTGTCTAAAGAAGAAACACTCGTATAGAATTTCATAGTTTAGTTTCCTTTTTTCTCATCACATAAAACATATATGTTGAAGGTAAAAAATTTAATATTATCGTAAGAATACATCAAACAGGATATATTAGTCTAGAACGATGAGAAGAGCCGTCGTTTACTTTCCTAATATAAAACTTGGTACATTTGAAACTGAAAAACTATAGCCCTTTCCATTCGTTTTAGGGTAGATGAACTTCAAGCAATATATTTATTTTTATCTATTAACTTTCACCACGACGACATGAATGTTAGGAAAGCTGTAAATTTCATTCATGAAAGCTGTTTGTAAGAAAAGAAAAGTGCACCAACTGTAACACCAAAAATATTAAGACAAAGACCAACTTATGTTATGTTTAAAACTTAGAAATGTAATGGATACTGAGAAATTATGGTGTTACAGTGTTACACTGTCATTCTTAGGAATCATCTGAACAAGTTATCCAGGTCTAATGAATGGGCGGTGTTTATGAGTTATGCAGTTTCCTACTATATCTCACGCTTAGCAGAAATATTTTCAATACAACCAACTCCTGCACATCAAGTTGATCCAAACAGTAAATTAAACAATTACTTGATAAGCAAAATTCATATAAACTGATTAGAACGTACATTTGTTTTTCTGATTCGGCGGTAGTTTAGGCTATGCAACTCCTCAAGCCAATAAGGTAGGCGTCATCATGGGTCGGGCTAGGCCGGCCCTATCTTAAATTTTAGGGTTTAGGATATGACCGGGTAGAGCTTTGACTTAGTCAACAAAAATTAGAATCGGGTAGGGTAGGGCCGAAGTTTGAAAATGTAAACTCTTACCCATCCTAAATGCCCATTTAGGACTAAAAAAACCGGGTAGGGCCGGCCCTTTAAATATAGCTAAATAAGGCCGAAATGAGTTAGTTTTAATTTTTTTTCTCAAAATTTTCTTAAGGATTATATCACTTATATGTAATACACTCTATTTTTTTTGTCATATTTAAAATACATGCATATACATTATATTTAACTTAGAACATGTATCAATAAATATTAATCTAAGTATTTATATATCTCATGAATTATCTTTAAATCATCAAAATTCAATCATTGTTTAACAAAACTAAATAAATCAAAGAAATAAAGCTTACAAAACCAATTACAAAAAAGAAGATTAGTTGTATTGATATAAAAAATAAGAGACATATTAAAAACAATAGGAAAAATATAGAATTATTAGGACCTAAAAAACAGGCTTTTACGGCCGGGTTGGGCTTGGCCCTAAAAGACTCAATAGGGTAGAGCCGAGTCGGGTTTCATTTTCTCAACTCTTACCCTACCCTAATTGAGAAAGGCGTCCTAGCTCATCTTAAAACCCGCCCTACCCGGTCCTTTATTAAGATGGGTCAAATAATGAGGCCTAGGATAAGGTATACTATCTATAATATTTGCGGGGCCGGGTATACCCTCTCAACCTGGCACAAAGGCGAATGACACATACCAACGTTTATGACAATATGGCCTGGATTTAAAGCAACGTAAATATTCTTATGAATGTGAAGAAGAAATATAATTTGTTCATCTCAATTTTAGATCATTAGATGGGTACTGATATTGAACTGATCGATTTATACAGTTAGTAAAATTGAACTCATCAATCACTGAAATGTAAATCATTACTGTTTGGATTAAACATATCAAATTAGACTACTTGTTTGACACTGGCATAAAGGTTGCTACCTTATGGTCTCACGTCCTGTTACAACATGAGTTTTAACCTTTCACCCAGCACATTAAAAATCATTGAGTAAATGAAACCAATGTGTTATTCACTGTTGGTAGTATCCAATATACTAGACTCAGATGATTATTGACTCAGTATTCAATTTTACACCATCTATGTAGCATACTTCTAAAACCAAACTTACTAGGTCAAACTTGGAAAACTGATGGCTTAGTTTCCCTCAATATCTCAAATTGTAGCCGAACTATAGAGTAAAACTTTTCATAGGATACATTCAAGTAATTGAAAGCTGCCATTAATTTACCTTGTGAGTTTGCCAAAATAAAAGAGAGAATAATCACTTCAATGACTAGCTTCTAGGACTTCACTGACTTCAAGGGTCTGATAGCTTGTTGGAATTAAAACACAGTTCAAACAGAGATAGCATGACTTGACAAACTTGTTCCGCAAATCAAGAAGACAAAGGTTAAATGTCACTTATATTATGTGATTACAGCGAATAAAAAGTTTTAGAAGACAGTGCAATCTTATGTGCTGGTGGGTTACACACCATGGAAATGTAACCAGATTGTACTAACTCAGAAGCTTGGGTGAACATTTATGATTTATTCCCCAGAATATTGATAATGGTTTGGGCAGTTTTGGCTGTGCGATCACTCAAACAAAAGGTATATGTATGTATACCAATATCCACCATCACCAAAGTAGAATAAACAGGTAAACTGTAGCACAGAACTTGGGAAAATAGTTGATGGATCACCAAAGTCACTTCAGCACACTACAACAGAAAACAATAACTTAGTTTCTCTAAAAATTGAAGAAGGCTTAAAGACTTGATATTAGCAAATAAATTATCTTAAGGGCATTTTTGTTCAATGGTATTTTGTTGAGGGATCATCCTCTTATGAAGATTCTTTTAAAATTTTGTTTTTAACTTTCTAGGTGTTGACTCAAACAGAAGGCAATACGACCACTAGAGTTAACATTAGCAGAGGATATGCAGCAAAAAGCTGGATGTTAGTGCAGCAAACATATTCAACTTACTTGTACAGATAAGCCGCGATTCCTGGAATTAGACACAGGAGGATGATGTCGATGCAGAAGTTCCGGCTGGACCTCAGCTGAAACAGGGTCAGACCAAAGGTGTGACTGAGGTAAAACGAGGAGAGAGGCCTTGAATTGCACATATATTGAATTAGGAAAATGCACATAATGCATGGTTTACTTGGACTATGGTATCCTTGAGTTTCACATTAGTATTCTTAAGGTCAGCATTTGCCCGCTCAACCTGGAATGATTCAAAATGGAAATCAATCAACTGAGTAAAACAAAAAAGAAAATACATTAGCCAACAGAAGATAAATCAGAAGGCACAGGGGGATCATTACCTTATCATCTATTTCATCCATCAAAGGCACTTGCCTATCTATTTCCTGTTCAGACATAGAATTTAAATACAATTTATGAGAGCATGGAAACCAAAGAAAGTGAATTGGATAATAGTTAAAACTTGGAAGTTAGAACAAACCTCATTCATGTCACCAGCCATGTGTTTCAATGTGTCCAACCCTTCTGCTATAACATCTAAACCTTGATCCTGTATGAAATCCAACATGTAACTCCCATGTAAGCTTTCAGAACAAGCTATGTGAAAGAAACTGACCAACAATTCCAAAATGGTAGAGCCTATTAGAGTTATCCACCACGTAAAGCAATGAAATGAAACTTTACTGCAGGAGCTGAGCTCCTTAAGTTGAAGCATCTAATTCTAGCATATCCATTGGAATGAGGTTTTGATTTGCCCTGATACTTGCCTGTTTTATTCTTCGCATTTCATATTCATTTCTAAAGCGATCTGACTCCTCAGTATGTTGGAAGTACTCACTATCAAATTTCCCATCTGGTGTAATTTCAGTAAAGACACAAAGCAAGTTAAAAGGACTTATTTAGGTCTCCATAGAAACCTTGATACCACAAGCTAGAAGATGTGAACACCTGAAGTTGTATCAATTTTTTTTCCTGCATACGAGGAAGTAGGATCAGTCAAACCACCAGTTTGTTTAGCTCCACTAGTTGATCCATCTGGTATTGCTTCTATCCTCTCTTGTAGTACAGATACCAGATCGCTCCGAGCTTCAAGGTCTTCCCTTGAGAGACCTTTCACCTATGCAAGATCAATGATTGTATTTCTTAAAAGTTATTCCCATAACATGGGACAAAGTAGTATCAAGCTACATATCAACAAACAAAGTAGTATCTATACATCAAACATGAAATGCATAATAAGTTTTTGTCTAGATTAATATGTTAATTGAGGTAATAAGCCAGAACTATGGTTCTTTGGATAGAAAAACTAAAACTATATCAAGTCAAACAAATCCACAACCTTGATTTACCAAAGTTACAAAGAACAAAACCTTTTTAGGAGCAAGTCTTCTCAATTTGGGTAGCTCCTGAAGCAAACGAGCCTTGGTTCGTCGAATTTCCGCATTCATAGCAACAACAGAAGCCCTGCTCCTCTCAGTTGCCGCTGTCTCCGATTTCTACAGCATCATAAAAATTCAAAAACCGTGACAAACTAAAAGATTCAAACTTTGATGTTCTTATTACTACGAAAGTTTTTGTTAAGAACAGAACCTTAAACCTTCAACTAGGAAACCAAAGAGAGATGGGAGAAACCTGAAGAGCAGCTTCAAGGTCGGCCTCAACGACGCTGTAGAGACGAGCAAATGCATCGTCGCCGGAGATATTATTGAGTTCCTTTTGCTTATCGATGTTGTACTTGTCGTATTTCTTGCATATCGTATCGACCCTCGTGATCAAATCGATCATACTCATCTCTCAAAAGCTCTGTTTGTTTCGGCGACGTCTGACTTGGATGTCTCTGTGTATGTGTGAAGGTGTAACCGAGGCTGCTCTGACCGTTTTGGCTTCAGAAACTCAGAATGAGAAAGAAGAAAAAAAACGGACAAGAGAATCTGATTCTAATTCCTAAGGGTACGGCGGAGATTCTAACGTTGGTTTGTTCTGTCCGGCCTCTGACAGTCTGATAAGTGTACTTCTCCTTGTGTGATGCCCACTGTAACTCATTGTCCCACAATGATTTTGCATTCCTAGTCTGCTAGCCATCGACAGTGTTTTTTTTTGTTAGAATTTATATGAAGGGAAACTTCTTGGTTATAACTTCTAGAGATTACAATTGGGGTAAAAAAGAAAAAGAAAAAGAGAATGGTAGCGTTTCAAGACACTAATTTCAGGTATGTAAGCATGTATACATGTTTAGCCCAGTACTATTTCGTTTAGAGGTATAGTTTTACAAGTCTAGACACCAATGTAGAATAATGAGTTGAAGGTAAGACATACTAAATTCATAGATTGAAATTTCTTTAACCTATTGAAAGGTAGAGCATAAGAGAGCTAAGATGAAGAAAAAGAGCATAGCGAGCATTGAGAACTGAATTGAAAAGAATGAAGAAGAGGAGCTGAATTGAAAAGAACAAAGAAAATCTATAAAATTTCAGCTAATTGCAAGATATAAACCGAGAATCGAAAATAATACATATAGCCTGTCCGGATCTGAACTGATTTTTCAAATTTTCAAGTATATATGTAAAAGACGGAAAAGTGAATTTGTCTCATTTTTCAGCTGTAGGATTTTAATAGTTACAATAAAATAAAAACAAGGGAGGAAACAATTTGGGTGGTCGGATATTTGTTTATACATGGTGTTACTATATAATCAAAAGAAATTAGGTAAGTTAGGCAATTTTATATCTTAAACAAGAGGATCCTTCTCCGAAGATCAATTCCCTTTAAAGAAAGACATTCCATTATTAAAGAAAGACATCCTTTTCTGGGTGATTAAAGAAAGATATCATATTCTTTGTTTTTCCGCAACTCTAAAAACTATGATAAACTGATCTTGAGCATCAAAAAAGCTGAAAAGGAAAAAGCAAAGAAAAAAAAAAACAGTGGTACAGTATCTAGCGTAAGACGATGACCGGACTAGTCAAAGCCATACGCCTGTCGAAACCAGAATCAGAAACCCGAACACTGAAAGTCTGAAACGTATGATTTAAATACTCTTTTATAAGTCTCTGAATAAAACAATAAAGCCCAATTTGCTCTCTCCTGCTTATTCGTTTTTCTCCTGTCAGTTGTCCCAGGAATCAGAAGCACCCCCATGGCTTCAACTTCGATTCCTTCCTCCTTTCTCGGTCTTTTGCTGCTTTTTCTATCCTTCTTCGGGCACTGTTGTTATTCCTTAGATGAACTGGGTCCTTACACCAACACCTTCACAGCCTCCAGCTTAAGTTACCCACCTACACTTCTCAGGAACTCTAATTTTCGCTATATTAGAGGTGCATGGCTTGTTTTTCGATCACCCTTTTGTGGATTTGATTCATGGGCCTTGCTCAAATTATTGACTTTTCTTTTGCAAGTGCATTGATCTTTTGGTTGTTCAAATGCTTTGTTTCTAGATGTTGGTATGTTTGGTTTGACATTCTTGACCATTGGAGATTGAGTAGTGTGTGAATGGTGTTGGTCATATTTATAATGAAACTCAGGGGACTGAATTGTAGGATAACTGATTAGTGCTTGAGAATTCAGTTACATATATGTGTGTTTATCTGTGTTATCAGATTATTGTGTATTGTTTCAGGACAGAAAGAATCTGTCTCTGAAGTTCTGTTTTCGTTGTCAGAAGTCAGAAGTATTGACATAGTATTCAATGAGAAAGTTCACACTTTGTAGCCACTGAATTAGCTTTATAATCATCTGGAATTACTTCATATGTGATCAAGTTATAGAACAAGTCTGAAATATATGTCATTCTGTTCCTTGCTCTGGCTTGGTTGAGTTGCAACTGACATGATTCAGCATTTGCTTTTTCATCACGTTAAAAGAGCTCAAATATTCAGTTTCTTACATTCTTATGTAATTGCTGTTACTCTTGATAATCATAACTTGCTGTTTCTTATATTCTTATTAATCAGCATTGCTTTTTCTGATTCTGTGTCTTGACTTGGGCTTGGTTACAATGAACATGATTTCAGTGTTTCTTTTTTCATCATGATAGAAGTGATTGCATCTCTCAAATATTGTGTTTCTTGTATTCTTATGTTAGTGCTGTTGCTCTCGTCAATCAATTGGAACCAGAACTTCACACAGCATTATGAGAAGATAATTTTCCCTTTTTAACATTTAAATCATACAAACAGTTTATGCTGTTACTGATGTCATTTTGCTTTATTACATAAATGTGAATTTTCCCTTACATTGTGGTTCTTTTGCTACTGACAGTAGCAAACTTTGCATTCACTACCATAAGAAAATGATATTAATTTCCCCATGTCAGTTATCAAAATTTTATGAATCTGTTGAACTGTGCTGAATCAAGTGGAAATTTTAGTTTACATTCAAAATGTATTATCTTACTGGTTTTGGTTTTTTTTTTTTTTTTCTTCTAGTTGAGCTGCCACCATGGTTCTCTTCAATGTCTATAGCAATGAACTCGAACGTAGACCTAGTAAGTACATATATTGGGGTTTATATCTCCCATCCTTCATCTTTTGATTCAAAGTGTATTTCTGTTGCTCTTCATTCTTTATTATATAGGGCTGAAATCCTGAAGGTGCACTTATCTTACAGCTGATTCTTGAATGAAAGTTTGGTATTTGGATTGAGTTGTTATTCTTTTATTTACCACAAACTGCTTTTCATATTCTTTTTATGTTTTTTTTTTTGGGTTCAATTGTATTAGTCAAAGAAAAAAGATGTCATCTAGGAATCTTGGATCCTTGTTCATTATCCAGAGTTGGCCCTCAAATTCCATCAAAAATACTAGCACATTAAATTACTTTGCATCCTTGCTCATAGTTCATTCTCTTTTCAGGGTCATGTAAACATAGAAAAGGTTCCGAAAAGTACAATGCCATTGATTTGCTTCAGAGATGGTAGCCTTCCACTGCCCGATGCCAATACCTCTCTGACAGATTCAGGCCATCCAGGTACATAGTTTTGCCTTTCTTCTCTTTCGCATTTTATTCGTGCTGTGATATTGCATTTCTGATCCTCATGTATATAAAAGCTATTCCACAACTCAATAGGCATTGCCAAAGGTTGTGCTTGGCAACATCTCTGTGCTGACATTATTTAAATACTATTATTTAATGTGCCTTGTCAGAAGGTCTCTGGAATACTCTGTACACAACATTTTTTGTAGTAGTTGATTAGTTTCGTAGTTTTGTGGACATGTTTTCTATAAGCAGGATTTTCTGTATTGAATGATATTTTGCCATTCTTATTTTGTCTCCACTCACAATTTCAATTGAATCATGGTCGGAAAGAGTATTGAATAGATTTTCCACTGTGGCAGTTTTAGTTCCTCTTTACAATGGTTCGCTTGAGGCAATACAAACTCTTCAGATTGCAGAGCAATGCTATCTTATGCAAAAGAATTTCACAGTGAAGTTGACAAATGAGCAGGTACCATCAAATCTCTTATAATATTTGTTTATTTTTTGTCGTAGGTGTTAATTTTGCTAACATAACAATTCAGACGTTCTTTCATATTTCTCTTATTCTTTTTGGAAAAGTTATTTTCTGAATCTTATGGAACTGTTGTTTAGATTTCTCCAGGAGTCTGGTATTTGGGTCTTTTCAATGGTATTGGACCTGCGAGGACGCAATCAAAAATGGTACAATTTAATATCCTTATTAATATTTTTTGCACTTCTACTGTAAAATTCATTCTTCTTTTGGTCGTAAACTGTGTCTTTTGGTGTTGTGTTAATCTCGGATCCACAACAAGTTATGATAGTAACTTTTGAAAATCATGAAAAAGTTTAGCTATCTGATGCTTATTTTGTTGATTTATTTATTCATTAATTTATTTGCAGTTGTAGTTATGCTGTTCACCTTACTCATGGTTCTGTAATGAATGCAATAATCTATAAATATTTTCTTTCTTACAACACTGACAAGGTTCCTACATTAACTTTCCAGATCAACCGTAAATCAGAATATACCTTCAGTGCCAACATTACTGTCGAAGGATGTACAACTCAAACTATGTGGGGCCAGTATTGCAACCAGACAATTTATCCTCTTTCTTGTTCTCTATCTGGCAGGTACAATGGTGCAGAAAATTCTTCAGAGGCTAATTCGTACAACCGTACAATGGATTATGGTATTTCTTGCAAAAATGACTTGGAAACTTCTTGTCAAGAAGATTGGGAACCAAAGTTTTACTCTTTGGATGTGGTGGGAATATCACAAGAGTTAAACATTGTGGCAGTGGATGTTTGGTTAAGTGAAACATCGTCAAATAACACTAGGAATGGTAGTGATATTAATTTAATGTGTTTTGCACGTCATGGTGCACTACCTTCAGAATCTCTGCATGATTATTCCAATAATATAAACAAAAATACAATGGTCATTAACTTTCCAAAGGTTGGCCGCTGGTATATTACTATTTTACCAGTCAACTTCACAAAAGTACTTGGGGGGAGTTTGGATACTTCCATTGGAGTTTGCTACTCCATGGAAGCGAAACTGCTTGAATGTCCACTGGGGAAGGCTGGAGCCAATTGTACATGGGAAACATACACCCTTCAGGTGGGCTTCCTGATACATGTTTCTTCTGCTTCTATAATTCCGAAAGTCTTAAGATACTTGGTATTGGTTGTTCTTTCAATTTCTATATTAAAATTGGTAGCTTTTACACATTGGTGATGAGGAAAGAATTGAAAAGATGATTACGTAAAAAAAAATAAGTATGCAAATCACCACTTAGTTTTTACGTGTGCACATGGAAGTATAGCGAGATTAGATTACATTGACCATTTATGTTGTCTTAATCACTTTACTTTAACTGCTTTAAGATTCTTTTTGCAGGTATCTTATCTTTATGTTGATGCTTCAAGAAACTTATTCACAGGATAATTTATTGACAATCTGAGAATCATTGTCTGCAGACAGTTCTGAGGAGAGGTTCACTTTTCTTTGAGTCATACTATTTACCTGACAGTGGAGAAGTATCTTCTGATTCGGCCAATTTCCCTATTGATTCGCTTGTAACCAACACTTCGATTGGCGAAAAACCAGATAATACATGGACTTATTTCGTTCTTGACGTTCCTCGAGGTGCAGCTGGAGGAAATATGCACATTCGATTAACATCAGATGCAAAGATTAATTATGAAGTATATACTAGATTTGGTGGATTACCATCTCTAACCAGCTGGGACTACTATTATGCCAACATGACAAGCAATAGTGTTGGCTCCATGTTTTTCAACTTATACAACTCAAGTGAAGACAAGGTTGATTTTTACGTTTTGTACGTCAGAGAAGGAACCTGGGGTTTTGGACTAAAACATCTAGATGCCACCAGTATTGCTTCCAAAGTTCAAACTACCATGTCTCTTTCCCTTGAAAGATGCCCTAGAAGATGCTCCTCACATGGAAAGTGCCAAGATGTCTTAGATGCTAGTGGATTAACATCATACAGGTTTATGCTCAACTCTCCCCTTGCTAAGTTTCCTTTTCTTCTTTTTTTGAAAGACCCTTACTAAGTTTCCTCATCTACCTAGTTTTGATTTTTTGTTTTTATATAGTAAACTTGAAATAGTGAAGACAGCAAGAGAAGTAAGCAATCCAAAAAAAAAAAACAAAACAAAACTGAACTAGAAGCATATCTGACACCTTAATATATATTGTTACCAGTCATTATGTTTTATTTAATTCAGTAATTCTATTTTTTTTTTCAGCTACTGCTCATGTGACCGAGACCACGGAGGCTTTGATTGTAGCATTGAAATTGTATCTCGTCATGGTATGTATTCTTTTTCAGTTATATGAAATATTGTCTTTGCTGTTGGTTTTTCTTAATCTTATTATGATCTGTTCTCAGTGAGTCTGATCCATCTATCATAGGACTGGTGATATGAACTTTCAACCAGGAAGAAATGTTACAGCCTTTGAAAGCTTTACAAAACTTATGTCTTCTAGCTTGGAGAAAAGCAATTTAGCTGATTCCTTCAATGGGACATCGCCAAAAATTTATACCACCTAAGTTTAACTGAAAAAAATGTTATGGAGAATAACTTATACTTTGTTAAGTACTTTATGTAGTCTGTTTGGTTATGCGTCCCTCAAGCAGATGTAGATAGTTTGTCTGATGTTGTAGGATTTAAATGGCCATATTTGTGTTATAAAAAGAACCGTAAGCTTTTCCACAGTGACTGCTGTAATCCCTCTTATGGATGAAAACTTTTCACAAAATTGTTATTCATGTTGGTAACTAGTTTCACGGCTCAGTAGCATGCTCTATAGTGGCTCTTTTGTATGGCTATCAATTCTGTTTATGTAGCTCTTTATGTAGTCTGTTTGGTTATGCGTCCCTGAAGCAGATGTAGATAGTTTGTCTGATGTTGTAGGATTTAAATGGCCATATTTGTGTTATAAAAAGAACTGTAAGCTTTGCCACAGTGACTGCTGTAATCCCTCTTATGGATGAAAACTTTTCACAAAATTGTTATTCATGTTGGTAACTAGTTTCACAGCTCAGTAGCATGCTCTATAGTGGCTCTTTTGTCTGATTCTCTGTCTGAAACTTGACGTAGGGCACATATGGCTATCAATTCTGTTCATGTAGCCTGTTTGGTTATGCGTCCCTGAAGCAGATGTAGATAGTTTGTCTAATGTTGTAGGATTTAAATGGCCATATTTGTGTTATAAAAAGAACTGTAAGCTTTGCCACAGTGACTGCTGTGATCCCTTTTATGGATGACAACTTTTCACAAAATTGTTATTCATGTTGGTAACTAGTTTCACAGCTTAGTAGCATGCTCTATAGTGGCTCTTTTGTCTGATTCTCTGTCTGAAACTTGACATAGGGCACATATGGCAATCAATTCTGCTTGTCGCGTCAAATGCTGCAGCTGCACTTCCTGCTTTCTATTCCCTTCGACAGAAGGTATTATTTTTACTTATAACTTGTCTTTGCCTTGATTCACATATTTCAAGACTTATAGAAAGAGAGAATTAATATATTATGGAAATAATGAATAATAATCCCTTCACAACAATACTACTGTCTTCCATTGGATAAAACAGATGTCCTGATACTGGCTGGACTCAATTCCTAATATTTTTTGCTCTTCATTATATCCCCTAAGTATATTTTATATTGTATTTTAGCTTTGATTATACTAGAGTAGATTTCTTGTATTTGTGCTATCTATGACTTTCGGCATTTGTTAATAAGGATATTGAACCTTAACTCTGTTGTCTTTTCAACTGGAATCTTTTTTCTTTTACAAGGAAAATGATGCTTAAAGAAAATGATTTTTATGTACAGGCATGGGCAGAATGGGTGATATTTACATCTAGTGGAATTGCAAGTGGAGTTTATCATGCCTGTGATGTGGGAGCATGGTGTCTTTTGGATTTTAATTCTTTACAGGTACACAGTACACGAATGCACATCTCTCAAATACACTCTATTTAGTACTTTATTAGTTTAGAGCTTTTACCATTGCCTGTCTGAAAATGTTTCAGTTTATGGACTTCTGGCTGTCTTTCATGGCCGTAGTGAGTACATTTGTGTACCTAGCTACAATGGATGAAGCTCATAAGAGACCAGTACTCACTGCTGTAGCAATTTTTACTGCTCTTATGGCAGTCACTAAGGCCACAAGGTACATTGAATTGATAGGACATAGATTAAGTTCAATTTAAAATCTGAGCCAAAAAAAGAAAAAAAATTAGTATATTGTCAAGCATCTGACTAGACTCTTTGCAGGACATCCAATATTGTGATTGTAATGTCAATTGGCATTTCGGCTCTTGGTCTTGGATGGCTGATAGAATTAACTACCAAGTATAGGTTATTTCCCTCTCCGGTCGGATTCTCCTTAAACATAATCGAGAGGTGTGTTTCTTAACAATATCAATCATCACTGCTGCTTAGTAACCTTATCAAGTTTTAACCCTGTCTGCAATCAATACATATAAAAAATAAATAAATAACCTCCTTGTTGATTGGTATGATGAATGCTTGAATTATGTTTAGATTAATTTGATGCGTACATTGAATATTAATTTGATACCTTTTTTCTATCGACCACTGGCGTTTCAGTTTTGAACTCCCATCTCAGAGACTAGCTACTTCTGCAATTAGATATGATAGACCTTAAGTATAATAAAACTTGTTGGGCCCGTATATCAATGTTATGGGAGTGATTGATCACTTTTTATTATATTGGAGAAACCCTTGGAAGGTAAAATGTTATCTTGATATACTCGAGTATGATAACTTCGGCGGTGACTTCTGTGTATGAGCTATATCTCTGCTTTATCCCTTGCATTTCCTTTTGTTCTAATAACCAAGAGATTATGCAGGTTCCAAGGTGTTAGAGGATGGCTAAAAAATCTTATCAAGAAAATTTTCAAAAGATTTCGATGGGGCTTTGTACTTGCAGGCTTGATTACATTAGCCATGGCAGCAATTAGCTGGACACTGGAGAGTACTGAAACCTACTGGATATGGCACAGGTGAATAATATTTTGAAAATTATCCATGACCTTCTTGCTATTGCTCTCTCTCTATGTCATGATTGATTGATTGTTGCCTTAAATAATTTGCAGCCTTTGGCATGTCACTATCTATACGTCTTCCTTCTTCTTCCTTTGCTCAAAATCAAGTACTGAGAGTACCGCAAGTACTGTAGATACTGGTATGGTTGATACTGAGAGTCAGAGACCCCCAAATGGAGCCTATGAGTTGACTAGGCAGGATTCATTGCCAAGAAGTTGATAAATAGCGTAGGGCAAGAATTTTGCTGAGTTAAAGGGTAGTAGAAAAAATAAATTATATTTGTAAAGGCCAAAGAGAATGATAGTTGTCTGACTGCATCTTAGAAGCAGTTCCATGAACTGAATTGAGTTAAATTATGTCCTTGCATTAGCCATAGCCTAGACAGCTATTTTCTTTTTCTTTTTCTTTTTTTAAGGGTAGATTTTTTTCAGGATATAGATTTTGGGTTGGTATGGATATGTCAATGTATAGACACTATTCATGAAGGCCTCTGGTGAAGATTACAAGTTTATGAAATTAAAGACAAAGATCATTGCAAGGTGGTCATCCAACTGCAAATGATATCGCCAGTTAGCAACCATTCAGTTGATAATGAAGCACTGCAGTTTTGCCTTTGTTCAATCTCTGTTGTAGTTTAATTGTTCAAACTTCAAACTGCAAACTCTTTTGAGTTTTGATTGCCAGTGGTTACTTGCCCAGAGAAGTACGGAGAAAATCAGGGTAACAACACAAAATTCCCAGAAAAATAGAAAATATCACACTTTGGCAGATTCAGTAATATAATGTTAAAGACAAACATAAAGTACAAAGTGTTCTTTGCACTATAATGGCTCAGATGCAATTTCCTTTTGTTCTTTACATATCCTCCAAGAACGGTAAACAAAAATTCAAGAAACTAAAAACAGTACACTCAAAATATGCAAGTTTAATATCAATTTATACACCACTCAATCCTAAAGAACAAATTTAATTTGGATGTAATAACAAGCTGATTGTATCCTTTAAAAAGCAATGGCTCCAGATCATTGTATAAAGAAATTAGCTTGCTTTCTACTAAGGCTTACTCACATATTCACTGTATGGTACTTACTTGAAACAAAACTTGCTTGCTGTTCAATCTCTCATACACATATAAGCCATCCATTCATTGTGAGCCTTCACTTGAAGGCTCTAATGATTTTGTCACCCTTCTCTTGTTGAAGTGCTCCTCTGCGAACGGGTGGAAGATGAGTGAAAATCTGGAGCTAACATCTCTTTATAGTCCTTGCGGATGCTCCAGAGGATCTCCGCGCACCTCTTCATGCTAGGCCGGTGCTGTCTACGTTGAGCCAAGCATTGCAAGGAAAGTTCAAGAATCTTTTCAATGGCTAAATTGTTGGCTGCATTCTTTTCCAGCCTGGGATCCAAAATTAGAAGAGCGTCTCCATCACTAAACATCTTCATAGCCTGCAAAACCAATCCAAGCCACAATTTACTTTCCCATCTAGTAGTGCCTAAGCAATACTGTACCGAAAATTTTGACATAGAATATACAAGTAGAGTGGACTAGAGATCAGAAGAGATGAGAAATTCGCACCCATTTTGCAGTTATCCGTTCCTTGAGTTCCCGTTTTGGTTCAATTGGACGCCTACCTGTAATAAGTTCAACTAGTAACACACCAAATGAGTATACATCACTCTTATCTGTAAGTTGATAGGTTCTGAGGTACTCAGGGTCCAAGTAGCCAGCGGCTCCTTTAACTTGAGTAGACACATGGGTAGCACCTGAATCACTATCAGCAGCAAGCCTAGCAAAACCAAAGTCAGCTACTTTCGCTCTTAAGTTCTCTGTTAGGAGAATGTTGGAAGATTTTATGTCCCTATGGATTATCGGATGATCTGCCAAGTGAAGCGAATCATAGTCCAATCAGTTCCTTAACACAGATTCCATATACAAATCTTTGAGATTGAGAACTTTTAGTTTCTAATTACCTGTGTACATATGAAGATAGGTGACAGCATGAGCCACATCGATTGCAATGTCAAGTCGCGCCGTAAGGTCAAGAATGTCGCCTTGCATACCTGCATGGTGCATTTCTATGAAAATCAGACACTTCACACAAGCAAAATTCGGTAATCAAAAGCGCGAAAAACCCAGTTATAGAACTCACAATCCAAATGTTGTCTAAGGGTTCCATTAGGAACATACTCCACAACCACAACTTTCTCATCTTCATACTCCACATACCCATAAAACTTGACCAGGTTCAAATGCTCCACCTGCGACAGCATTTGAATCTCGCTCTGGAACTCCACACCCAAATGCTTGTCATACACACTCTGCATTACTCAAAATCACAATGTACTTGATCAAAACCCAAATCGGAAACATCTACGCAACCAAGAAATCAAAATGTTGTAAACCAAAAATTGCATCCCAACCTTTTTGGCACGCTTAATAGCAACTGATGTCCCATCTTCAAGCCTCCCCTTGTACACCGTCCCAAAGCCGCCTTGTCCGATCTTGACCGAGGGAGAGAAGTTCTTAGTGGCCCTATAGATTTCATCCATGGTGAACTTCACATTCCCAGCCTGTCTCTCACGTCTCGAGTTATTCGTGCTAGAGTAAACTCCCCGGCTCGAACCAGAGGCGCGACTCCTCTCACTCCCAGCTCCGGAGTTATCCGAAAACACTAGCAAAATAAACAAAATACAACAAAAAAATCATTCATCTGAGCCATCTCAGATCTCATTATATAGAAACAATGGAGGTGTTGTCACCGGAGGGAGGTTTGAACTCCTCGGAGGAGTCGGCAAAGCTGGCGGAGCTTCTGGTGTCGGGAGGAGTGAATCAGCCAACGAAGACTCCGACGACGGAGCGAGCGGCGACGGCGACTGCACTGGACTTGCGTGCAGTGGATGAGGCGTTAGAGTAAGATGAGGGGGCAGGTGATGCGTAGGAGAGGCGGTCAGGGGTGGTCCCAACATCGGAGCTGGTGTTGCGGCGGCGTCCGTACGACGGAGTTCGTCTCATTTAAGTTGGGAGAGAGAGAGAGACAACGGAGAGACGTAGAAATGGCGGGTGGTTGTGGGAAGAGAGAGGAAGAGAGAAGAAGAAGACCTTGATTTTTCGAAAAGTCTTCCTAACCAGAGGAAGCCAATCAGGACCAATTAATATTTCTTTGTTTTGTTTGCTTTTTGGGATCAAAACAATTATTGGACCTTTTCTGGATATTTTTTTGTATTTTTCATTTCTTTTCTTTCTTTTTGTGAACTTTTTGATAGATTTCTCATTTCTATTTGGATGGGTTGTGCACACTCCACACATTAGTTATGTTATTTTGATTAATGTGGGTAAACAGGTTTCAAGCTGAAAATAGAAAAGAAAACTTCTTTGTCTGCATTTTTTTCTTTTTCTTTTTGAAGATAAGAGCTATAATAGCAGTCCTCACGCTGTTATTATTAATGAAACTATAGAATACAAGAGAGATACATTGAGCCTAGACCTCATAGTGTAAGAATATCATAAAATAATATCAGGAGAACTTAAATTATCTAAATATTCTAACAAGAACCATTTAGCAAAGAGCTCTATTTGTTTTGACTAAAACATTGCGACATAAAGGAAAATTAAAACTCATGTAAAGCCATATAAAATGTTTCCTATTTGCTTTCCCATTTGTCTGCATCTTTAGGCTTTAGCAAACTTCATCATACGTTTTTTGTATTGGGCAAAAATCAGGAGAGATATACAAGCAGCAAACATGTTTCTCTATACTTAAATTGAAATCTCTAATTATGGTGTATAAGATAGAGAATCTATTGAAGACGAAAACAGCAACCTCACGTTCAATCTTTTTTATTCAAATCAAGCGTATATAATTTACTGAACTTATAAAATTGAGTTTTACACAACTTTAATCATTAATTAAAACCTATAATACTTAAAATTTGAGAGCAACCATGGAAATTCGAACGTGATCCGGTGATTTTTCAGATTGAATGCTGTTGTTTAGGGAGGTGTAAATAGTCATTGGTGTCTATAAAGAACAGACTGAGTACGAAGTATTGGTTTGAATATTAAGGGTAGCTTAATATTAAAATGTCCTATGTAAAATCATGGGTTCTAGCCTTTTAGGCAAATAAACTCTTGATTAGAACAGCATTTGTTAATAATTTCTTAACAACCTGGAATTGACTAATACCTTATTTTTAGACAGACAATTTCTATTGTTCTACAAACATGAAGAGTAAAAGGTAACTGTTTACACCAGAAAATATGAATGAAAATTATTATTGATACCAGTCATGTCACACCAATAAGAAAATATCAGAGATAAACAAATATATGTGACTCAACATTTGGAACAAATAGAATAATATAGACCCTGAATTGGAGTAAGAGGGACTTTGATAGGTCCTAGAGCAACAAATTGATAGTTGATAAATTCATCTGATGCAGATAGGAAACCAGTAACTTACTCCAGGGTTTATCTGAAATTTGAAAAAACAGACCCAATACTTTGATTACAAGTTAATCAACTATATCTTAGGGAGGAAATTGTCAGAATCCTGATCAGTGATTGTTAACTACAAGTGGCTCTGGAAATTGACAGGATTCTGCACTTTGTTGAATATTGCTACATGTTGAAGGAACCCTTCCAATCTAACATCTTGTTTATGAGAAAGACAGCTCAAAAACTGATGAATGTTTTGCTTGGTGGTAAAATTTACCACCAGCTTCTACAATACAGCAAAGAAAAAGATATGCATTGGTTAAACTTTCAACGATATGGTAAATCAGGCATTGTCTTGATCCAGCTATCCAAATTATAGGTCATATCAGATGATGAAAAGCATCTCTTTACCTCATTGGATTTACATGTTTGGCGATGGAATACGCTGGAGTTGTAAGAACTTGATTTTTCGGATTTGGCTAGGTCTGTTGAAAAAATAGATGCCACTGCTAGCTTAGAAACTTGAAAAAGTATGCAGTATTGAATCATAATAGATTTGTCATGTTCATTTGAGATATATGATTTCTACATGGTAAACGCGGTGGAATTGTCTAGAATCGCATATTAATGACATATTCCACACGGTAAGCATGTAAATTTCTAATGAGACATGAAGGACTTTAGGGAAATGTACAAGTCTGCAGATCCTTTTATCTCACAAGGTTATGAGAACAGATCATCAAATCACAATGGAGTCACTGATTATTTAGAGTGCTCATTGTCAAAGCAGAGCTCCAGAGAAGTCGGGCAACCTTCAAGCAGATTCATCCAGAACTGTGTCAAACTTAAATCACTGATCCTAGATATTCTTCTCGTTCATCACCTAAGCAACATCCCTAGCATAACATACACCGGTGATGCATCTTCATCACCACTCGATATCAAGCTCATTGTATCCCTTAAAAAGCAATGACTTGAGTTCAATAGTAAAGAAATTATTTTGTTTTACGTTGGAGAAGAAAGATCTCACATCATAAAATTGATAAATAAAATATAATTTATAAAGCAAGGACTTGAGTTCAATAGTAATTAAAGAAATTATTTTGCATTCTGTTGGAGAAGAAAGATCTCACATCAGAAAATTGATAAATAAAATATAACTTACACTATAGGAAATTGGTCTTAGCCGATAGAAAGAATTCGTCGCCTAAGACACAATATCCGTTGCCTAGGATCTTGGCCGACGGATTATTCGTCGTCTAAGTTTCGTCGCTTAAGTGGCGTGAGATAGATACTTAGGCAACGGAAATTAACTAAGTCGTCGACTAAGAAGGCTCCTACCTGACTGATGTTTTGCTACCTCATCGACAAACGGATTCATCGATAGGGATGTCTTTCAACGGAATACATTTGTCGGAATAAAATACAAAGTGAAGCTCGGGAGGGAAGTAAACTAATAAAATACTGACAATTTTTTTTTTCCGCAACATCCATTAGAATATTCGCTGAAAACATTCGATCAAGAATCCCAGCAGTTCCTCGTATATGTATTGATCCAAAGAAAAAAATTGGTTCTGAACTAAACAAAGTCCTAGATTCCAAACTTTTATTCTAAAACCACCTGGATCTTAAATCTGAATCCAAAACTTTAGAGGCCCGGATGTTTTTGTTAGGATATTAAGTACTAATTGTATCCAATTAGTAGTAAGAATGTTTAGCTGTTAGTTAATTAGCTAGCTTAAGCTCATACTGAGATGTAAATAAGGGACACGTGGTTGGTCTCTGTGGTGTCTTAAGACATCATATATGTGCTGTATCTTCTCTCTTAGTTCAATTAATCAGAATCACAGTTTCCTTATCTTCTGTATTGCTTTCTTCTTCTCTAAGCTTTTATGGTACCAGAGCTCCATGTTACGATCTAGGAGGACGTTTTCCGGCACCTTTTTTCGGCGAGACTTCACATCGAAGCTCCGGTTTTCCATCTCAAATAAGAATCTGAATTTTTCTCTATAAAATAAGCTTTTTCTCTTAGCTTTTCGTTGCTCTCTTGTTGATAATCTTGCTTGTTGATTCCAATTTTGTGATCGAAGCTTAGGTTTTTTACTGTGATTTGATTCATGTTGTTTTTGTTTCCAGAAATCTTGTTTGGAATCTAGATCTCTTCATTTGTTGCTCAAACCCTAGCTTCTCTAGTGTTGCTTCCATAGTCTTTTCAGTCCTTAAATCATGTCTTTGCCTTCAAATTCTGATTCCTTAAACCCTAGTTCTTTGAAATCCACCATTGTTTACCTTCCTAATCTCTTGCTTGATGAGACGAACTATCCTGCTTGGATTTACTTTATGGAATCCTCTCTTGGAGGTCTCAATCTGTATGGTTTTGTGGATGGTTCTATTTCATGTCCACATCAGTATGTGCGTGCCTCTGATGGTACTACTTTTTTGCCTAATCCTGACTACATAGCTTGGAAAGTTCAAGATAAGAGCATTGTAAACATGATTGTCCAAACTCTTAGTCCAGTAGCTAGAAACTGTGTTGTTGGTAGTAAGTCTACTCATGAAATGTGGACTAGACTTAAGTCATAATTTGCAGATTGTAACAAGCAGAATATTCTTCAACCTAAGGCTAATTTGCAGAATGTTAAGAAAAGTTCTGATGATATTGAGACTTTTTTTTATAGAATTAAGGCTGCAAAGGATGCATTGGACACTATTGGTGTGTCAATTGATGATGAGGATGTTGTTTTGGCTGTACTCAATGGTCTTCCATCAGAATATGCTGCTATGAACACTATGATTCGTGCTCAGTTTACTTGTAGTCCTTTGAGTCAATTGAAATCTCTTCTTAAAGCTGCAGAAATGGAAATCACTAGTGAGACTCGAAGTATTCAAAGCTTGTTGACTGCAATACTTGCTAATTGCAATCTTAGCTCTACGTCACAGGTTCAAAATGGTGCTCCTGCTCAATCAAGCAATGTTGTTCCACTTCAAATAATTCTAGATCCACAAACCCTTTTGCCTCCACAAACCCCTTTGCTCCTACAAATCCTTTTGTCTCCTCTTCTGTAGGAACTTCATCTGCTCCTACCACACCTCCTGGTTTCACAACTTCTTCTGTTGTTTCCCAAACTCCTATGCCACCTGTTATTGCAGCTCAGCCCACTTATCTAATTTCCACTCTAACTTCATTTCCTTCATATTCAGCAGTGCCTTATGGCTCTCAGTCATTTTTTGCTTTTCAAGCTCCTTCTTTTCTCATGTATCCTCAATACATGCCAATGACAGGGATGTATGCTGGAAGCAGGGCTGGTAGAGGTCAATTTGGCATGAATAATGGTGGTAGAGGATCATTTGGTAAAGGTGGTGGTAATTCTAATGGTGGAAGAGGAAATTATAATAGTGGTGGAAATTATGGTGGTTCTGGCTCAAGGAACAATGGTGGTAATGGTAATCAAGTATCATGTCAACTGTGTAACAAGTCTGGACATACTGCCAAAACTTGCAAAACTTTGTCAAACTATCAAGGTGTTAGTACAAATGCCAATCAGAATCAGATAGAAGAGAAATGTCAGTATTGCAATGGAAAATGTCACACTGCTTCAGGCTGTTTCTTCATCATTGGGTTTCCTAGTCAACATAATCAAGTTGAGGAACCAACTGCTATGCTTGCCACAACCAACCTTGCTCCTCAGTTTTGGCTTGCTGACACTGAAGCTACCAACCATATGACCAATGACATGCATTTTCTGCAAAATGTCACCACCTACCCCATAAATGATGTTGTTCAAATTGGAAATGGTAAACAGCTTGCTATCACACATTCTGGTGATACAAAGCTTGGTTCTCTGAATCTCAATAATGTTCTTTATATTCAAGAACTTGTTGCACACCTTCTTTCCATTTATCAATTATGTTAAAAAAATGTCTGCTTAATGTGGTTTGATGAGTTTATGGTTGTTATTCAGGACAATGTACAGGGCAAGATTTTATACCAGGGATTGAGTAAGCATAGATTATATCTTATACCTTTTGATATTCCTCTCCATAATAAGTCAAAAGCGCAGCAGTCAGGTTCAATGCATAATATTTTTCATGGTTCAGTAATTCATAATACTCTGAATAAAGGCTCAGTTGCATCTTCATCATCAGCAGCTTTTGTTGGTCAAAAAATCAAGCACTCTCTATGGCATCAAAGCTTTGGTCATCCAACTAATGAATTGATTAAACTCATGCTTGACAAAGCCAAGATTCCATCTTCTGTAGACAATGATGATACAATATGTGAACCATGTCTTTTAGGAAAATTTCAAAAACTGCCTTTTGGCAGTTCTCAGTCTAGAAGTAGTTCTCCTTTTGAACTTGTACACTCAGATGTTTGGGGACCTTCTCCATTCCTATCCATAGATGGATATAGATATTTTTTTTCTTTTCATTGATGATTGTACAAGGTTCACTTGGATGTTTCCAATGAAAAAGAAGAATGAAGTTCTCTCTTTCTTTAAATCGTTATGTGCAATTGTGTCTACTCAATTTAATAAGTCCATCAAAACTCTCAGAAGTGATGGAGGTGGAGAGTATATGAGCTTGTTGTTTCAGAATTTTTTGAATGAAAAAGGCATTCTTCATCAGGTTTCTTAGGTTTGTGTGCTATAATCCAACTAGCAGAAAATACATTGTCTCAAGACATGTGTTCTTTGATGAAACTTCTTTTCCATATGATGTAGATAAAGTGAAGACTTTTCCTTCTTCAATTTCCAGTAATCAGTCTCAGCAGAATATCAGATCATCATGCTTACTCCAAACTCAGTCCCAGGTTTTGCCCTCACCTGTCCAGGTTACTACTCTCATTCAAAGTCACACTCAGGTCAGCCTTCTCATCTTAGTACTTTTGACACTGTTCAAGTTGACTCAGTAGCAAGAAATAATTAGCCTGATTCTCATATTGGTGCTCAAGATTTATCTGAACCACTGTCAGTTAGTCAACATTGTGATTTTGTTGATAATGATCATATTCTTCATTTCTCTCCTGATCCCTCCATTTCTCAAATTATGTTTTCACCACAGACTGATACAATTGTTCAGTTTGAAGAGAGTAATGGCACTACTTCTCTTTCTTCTGCTCCTGGTGATGGCAATATTTCTGTTGTTCTTCATTCTGATCAACAACCAACAACAGCTTCCATTTCTGAAGCCAATATCCTTCATCCAATAAAGGGTCTTTCTAATGCTCCACCTAATGATCATTCTATGGTAACAAGAGCAAAAAGAGGGATTTCAAAGAAAAAATGCTTCAGTGCTCTCCTTGCCAATATTCAGTCTCATCCAGGTGTTACAAAACCTCAAAATTATAAAGATGCTTTGAAAATCCCAGAATGGAAAGAAGCAATGAATGAGGAGTACACTGCTCTTATGAATCAACATACTTGGTCTCTTGTTCCTCTTCCTGACAACAAAAATCTAGTTTCCTGCAAATGTTGTTTAAGGCTAAAAGAAATGTTGATGGTTCAGTTGCCAGGTACAAAGCAAGACTTGTTGCTAGAGGTTTTAGTTAAGAATATGGTGTGGGTTATGAAGAAACTTTCTCACATGTTGTCAGACATACTACAGTAAGGTTAATTCTTTGTCTTACTGCATATCATAATTGGAATTTGCATAAGATGGATGTGAAGAATGCCTTCCTTCATGGTTTGCTTAATGAAGAGGTTTACATGATTCAGCCTGGTGGTTTTGTCAATACTCACCATTCAAATTATGTCTGCCAATTGAACAAGTCCTTATATGGACTTAAACATGCTCCTAGAGCATGGAATGAGATATTCACTGCTTTTTTGCCCTCCATTGGTTTCCTAGCATCATATGCAGATCCTAGCCTGTTTATTAAATGTCATAAAGATGATTATGTTTTTCTTCTCCTTTATGTTGATGACATTATCATAACAGGCACCAACAATGATCTTATTGCTTCTGTTAAACAGGCTCTTCAACAAGAGTTTGATATGAAGGATCTTGGATAGTTGCATTACTTCCTTGGATTAGAAATTCAATATCATGCAGATGGCTTATTTGTATCTCAAATGAAATATGCACAAGATCTGATTCATAAATCTGGAATGGATGATTGTTCAATTCATGTTTCCCATGCAAGTCAGGTTTAAAACTTTTGAAAGACATTAGAATTCCTCTCCAGTCACATAAGATTACTCAGTTCAGAAGCATGGTGGGATGCCTGCAATACCTCACTTTCACAAGACCAGATATTACATACGCTGTTAATTCAGTTTGTCAATTCCTTCATGCTCCAACACATGTTCATCTCCTTGCTACTCAAAGGATTCTAAAATACATTAGAGGCACAATGTCTCAAGGTGTTTTCTTTAAGAGAGGTTATTCTACAACCATTTTTCCACATCAGCTCTTGCTCTTAAAGCCTTTTGTGATGCAGACTGGGCAGGTGATCCTAATGATAGGAAATCTTCTACTGGTTTTGTGATTTTACTCAGTGATACTCCTGTGTCCTGGTGTAGTACAAAGCAAAGTGCAGTGTCTAGATCCTCCATTGAAGCTGAGTATAGAAGTATGGCAGATACAACGTCTGAACTCATATGGCTTCTGCTCTTATTGAAGGATTTACATGTTCAACTTTTTGAAGTTCCAGTTCTTCATTGTGACAACATTTCAGCTTTAGCATTGGCTACTAATCCAGTATATCATTCAAAGTTAAAGCACATTGAAGTAGATGTGCATTTCACTCGCAATCATGTGAAAGCTGGTTTTCTTAAGCTGCAGTTTATTTCTTCTAAACATCAACTTGCAAATTTGTTTACCAAAAGCTTGTGCTCTCCACAACATCAGTTCTTATGTTCCAGCTTGATGCTTCACAATCACCATCAAGCTGAGGGAGAATGTTAGGATATTAAGTACTAATTGTATCCAATTAGTAGTAAGAATGTTTGGCAGTTAGTTAATTAGTTAGGTTAAGCTCATACTGAGCTATAGATAAGGGACACGTGGTTGGTCTCTGTGGTGTCTTAAGACATCATATATTTGCTGTATCTTCTCTCTTAGTTCAATTAATCAGAATCACAGTTTCCTTATCTTCTGTATTGCTTTCTTCTTCTCTAAGCTTTTAGTTTTTATTCTAGGTCCCAAAAGAGTTAGGCCCAAATTCAAAGAATCAACTTGAGCCCACTTCCTTCTAGGTTTTCCCCAAGCACACACCATGTCTGCGCCGCCGCCGCCGTTAGTGCCGCGACAACATATGATTCTGTTAATCTTCTCTTGTTGAAGAGCTCCTTTGAGAAAAGGCGGTAGATGAACAGAACTCTGGAGCTGATATCTCTTTATAGTCCTTACGGATGCTCCAAAGGATCTCCGCGCACCTCCTCATGCTAGGCCGGTTCTGTCTACTTGTAGCCAAGCATTGCAAGGATAGTGCAAGAATCTTTACAATGGCTGAATTATTGGCTGCACTCTTTTCCAGCCTGGGATCCAAAATTAAATGAGATTCTCCATCACTAAACTTCTTCATAGCCTGCAAAACCATCCCAAGCCACAATTTACTTTCCCATCTAGTAGTGCATAAGCAATACTGTACCGAAAATTTTAACATAGAAAATACAAGTAGATTGGAATAGAGATCAGAAGAGATGAGAAATTCGCACCCATTTTGCAGTTATCCGTTCCTTGGGTTCCCGTTTTGGTTCAATCGGACGCCTGCCTGTAACCAGTTCAACTAGTAAGACACCAAATGAGTAAACATCACTCTTTTCTGTAAGTTGATAGGTTCTGAGGTACTCGGGGTCCAGGTAGCCAGCGGTTCCTTTAACTTGAGTAGACACATGAGTGGCATCCAAATCACTATCAGCTACAAGCCTAGCGAAACCAAAGTCAGCTACTTTTGCTCTTAACTTCTCCGTTAGGAGAATGTTGGAAGACTTTATGTCCCTATGGATTATTGGATCATCTGTCAAGTTAAGCGAATCGTACTCCAGTTAGATCAATCACACAGATTCCATGAATTACTAATAGTTCGTAATTCTATAATTGTTCAAGCAGAACAAGACCTGTGTACATATGAAGATAGGTGACAGCATGAGCCACATCGATTGCAATGTCAATCCGCGCCGCAAGGTCAAGAATGTTGCCTTGCATACCTGCATTATGCATTTCTATGACTTTCAGACACTTAAATACAAGGCAGAATTTGGAAACCAAAAACTCAAAAAACCCAATTATAGAACTTACAATCCAAATGTTGTCTAAGGTTTCCATTAGGAACATACTCCACAACCACCAATTTCTCATCTTCATACTCCACGTACCCATAAAACTTGACCAGGTTCATATGCTCCACCTGCGACAGCATTTGAATCTCGCTCTGGAACTCCTCATCCAAATGCTTGTCATACACACTCTGCATTACTCAAATACACAATGCACTTAATCAAACCCCAAATCCGAAACAGTTACACGCCTAAGAAATCAAAATGTTCTAAATGGAAACTGTATCCCAACCTTTTTGGCACGCTTAATAGCAACTAAGGTCCCATCTTCAAGCCTCCCCTTGTATACCGTCCCAAAGCCGCCTTGTCCGATCTTGACCGAGGGAGAGAAGTTTTTTGTGGCTCTGTACATTTCATCCATGGTGAACTTCACACTCCCAGCCTGTCTCTCTTTTCTCGAGTCATTCAAGTTCGCATAACCTTCCCGGCTGTAACGAGACACGCGTCTCCTCTCACTCCCAGCTCCTGACGCATACGAAAACACTAACAAAACAAGCAAATACAACAAACTAATCAGTCGTGCTACATCTCTTCAATGGATTTACATTAATTCAGTCTATATTTTTGGAGAAATAAGGATATCATTACCGGATGGAGGAGGTTTGAAATCATCGGAGTCGGCGAAGCTGGCGGAGCTCTTCGACTCAGAAGGGGTGAAGCAGCTGGAGTAGGATGAGGGGTAAGGCGATGCATAGGGGAGGCGGTCCGGCTGCATCTTCGGTACATGCAATTCGTCCGCATGTGAAGGGAGTTGAGGGGGCACGTCAAATGAACCTTGGATGTTGATTTGACTTTGTACTGCCCTATTGTCTTCAGTTTGCTGCAACCCCTCATCTTCAACACTTGTTGAGTCCAACAAAGTCTCCTCAGATACATCTCTTAATCCCTGCAAATTATGTATATCAATTCCAATTGCAGGTGAAGGATGTTCAGGCAGTTGGACGTCACATAAATCTAATTCAGCTTCAATTTTCCTGATCGCCATCTCTATTTTATCTGCAGAGTCTATGGCCTCCTTCACATTCCTTTCTACCTGTCCTTTGAGTTCAATGAAGAGCTTCTGAAATGATTCATTTAGATCAAGAATTTTGTTGGTGTGTTTGTGCTTCTTGTAGTTGGCATGCTTGCCAACTTTGGAGCATTTGAGAACATACTCTACACCATTCTCTATTTGTAGAATAAGCATTTCTACTTCTTGGTTTGGAAGATGCAGTACCCTACTATGTTCTGTTATCTCTTCTATTAGAGGCTGTATGCAGTAGAGCGTGGATTTGAATGTTTTGAGCAGCCGTTTAAACATCATGTTCTCAACTGTCACTTGTGCAACGACATCAAATAACTGCCGGAATACAACTCCTAGAGCAGGATTGGCTGCCCCTCCTTCACTTGATAATGGAGCTTGTTGCTCACTATTCTCCATATTACATCCTGCTGCTCCATCAGTATGGCATGGATATCCTGCTGCCCCCTCAATATAACATCTACTTTTTTCTCTAATTCATCTTGTTTTTTTCTCCAAATCATCTTGTTTGTCTTTGGCGTGTCTTGCCAAACATAAGAGCTCTGTCACATTCCTCCTTTGCTCCAACTCTAGTAATTCTAATAGCCTCCTGAGAGACCTATCCAATTCACTGAGTTGTTCTGCGCAATTAGGACCTATGCAGTTGAAGCAATTGCCCCAAATGCGGATGTTCCACATGCTAAGCTTGGATAAGATGGCCACAAGATCTATTCCCTCATTCATTTTTGTTTCAAGTTCTTCTGCTATATTGTTTGGGAGATCTAGATGAACGTTATTTTCTCCTATCTGTTCGAGAATACATGAATGTAAACAGTCCAGCTTGAATTCAAGATTTTTGAGGTGGGTTCTAAACTTCCTAGTCTTGTGAATGGCCACCTTAACGCCATCATACAACATTTGGAAAGGGATTCCTCCAACAAAGTTTATAGCTACAGACCCCATAACAATTATAACTTCCGCAGTTACGCAAGCCCAAAGTCAAAATCAGCAATATTATTGCAGCATATATGTATATATTTTCAAATCTAAACTTAACAAACCTCAATTGCTGCAGATGGATTACAATCAGCTTTGCTCAAATTTCTTGTGCCCGTGGATATGATAGGAACAGAACAGTGAGGTCACCTAGCTCCTCAATTTTTGTGGAGGAATAGATCAATCTGGTATTAGAGAAATGAATTGGTAGAGCTGAATGAATAGCAAGTCAAACTGCATTATTGGTAGCTACACCCTTGTTAGAGAAATGAATGGTGAGTTCGTCTCATCTGAGTAGAGAGAGATAGAGAGGGAAGAGGAAGACTTTTTAAAAACGTCTCCAACCAATAAATATTTCTTGTTTTTGCTTATGCTTTTTGGCATAAAACAATTTAGAAAATTATCTATTACAGTACTCTATTTCTCCATTGGGGAACTATTTCACTTGCACACAATTGAGATTCTAAAATTCCCAGCTCCACCCCTAGGATATAATACAAATAAACTCTTGATTACAACAGCATTTGGTTAATAATTTCTTAACTACCTGCACTTGACTAATTCCTTACATAAACATCTGGACTGGCAATTTCTATTATTCTACTTCTACCAAACCTGAATAGTAAAAGATAACTGGTTACACCAGATAATATGAAGGCAAATTATTGTTGATACAAGTCATGTCACATCAATAAGAAAATATCAGAAATAAACTAATAAATAGGACCCAAAATTTTGGAACAAATTGAATAATATAGATCGTAAATTGGCGTAAGAGAGACTTTGATAGGTCCTAGAGAAACAAATTGATAGTATATAAATTCATCTGATGCAGCTAGACAACCAGTAACATACTCCAGGGTTTATCTGAAATTGGAAAATATAGACCCAATAATTTGATTACACGTTAATCAACTATATCTTAGGGAGGAAATTGTGAGAAGCGTTACCCAGTGATTGTTAACTACAAGTGCCTCTGGGAATTGACAGGATTCTGCAGTTTGTTAAATATTGCCAGAAGTTGAAGGAACCCTTCCAAATTTCCAATCTAACATCTCTTTTATGAGAAAGATGGCTCTTAGAACAATGAATGATTTGCTTGGTGGCAATATTTACCATCAGCTTCTACAATACAGCAAAGAAAAAGATATGCATTGATTAAAATTTCAACGATAAGGTAAATCAGGCATTGTCTTGGACTCTTGGTCCACCCATCCCAATTATAGGTCATATCAGGTTATGAAAAGCATCTCTGTACCTCATTGGATTTACATGTTTCTGGAGTTGCAAGAACTTGATTTTTCCAATTGGCCTTAACCTAGGTCTCCTGCTGTCTAACATCCAGCTGAAACAAGATGGCAACTGTCAGCTCAGAATCTTGAAAAAATCTGCAATGTGGAATCATGATAGACTCATCAATTTCATATAAAACTTAGGCTTTCTACATGGTAAACGTGGGTGAAATGATTCAGAATCACACACACTACTGATATATTCTACACAATAAGCATTTAAGATTCTAATAAGACATGAAGACTTTGAGAAAATGTGTAAGGCTGCATCCTTACATCTCACGAAGATATGAGAGCAGATCATTACATCACAAGGGAGTCACTGAGTAATTAGAGTGCTCATTTTCAAAGCAGAGCTCCAGATCAGTCAGGCAAACTACGAGCAGATTCATCCACAACTGAATCCAACTTGATCACTGATCCTAGGTATAATTCTTCTCCTTCATCACCTGAGCAACATCCTTAGCATAATATACATCTGTGATGCTTGTGGGTGGACTCATCACCTGACACAAACATATGAATGTCACTGCCTAGTCGCCTACCTCCAGCCAGCTACAACCTGGAGCTTTCTGATCACAATTGTACCTCATCATTTGGCGTACTTTTGCAACATCGGCCCAGTGGCCTTCAGTAGAATAGATGTTAGACATGAGACTATAATTCACAGGTTTGTTTGCTTCTAATGTAAAAAGCTTTTCTGCGGCCCATTTTGCTAATCCTACATTTCCATTGACTTTACACGCCCCTATGAATGCTCCAAATGTATTTGGATCGGCTTTGATTGACATCGAGGTCAAAACAATGAAAGCCTCATCCAAAAGACCAGCTCGCCCAAGAAGGTCAATGAGACAGGTATAATGCTCGGAATCTGGAAAAACTTGATAGTCATCAGTCATTAATTTAAAGTAATGAAGGCCTTTCTCTACTAACCCTCCATGACTACATGCAGACAGAACCCCAAGAAAGGCAATTCCGTCAGGTCTTATGCCATAAGTTAACATATTGTCGAAAATCTGAGTAGCTTCTTTGGCAAGACCATGGAATGCATAGGCACATATAACTGAAGTCCATGTAACTAGGTCAGGTTCAGTAACCAAGTCGAAACATTTAGATGCAGAAGCAATACTACCACATTTGGAGTACGCATTTATTAGAGCATTAGCAATTGATGAAAACAAATGGAACCCCAATTTAATCATGTAAGCATGAACTTGCATAAGTTCATTAGCAGATGGTACATTACCACATGAGCTAACAATGCTTGCCAGAGTAAACTCATCAGGATAAAAACGCTCCCGAAACATTTCCCGCAGAACTTTTATAGCTTCAATCCCTTGCCCATGCTGCCCATATCCCACAATTATAGTGTTCCAAGAAACGATATTCTTGATGAACATTGCATCAAATGCCTTGCGAGCATCACCTATGTTACCATTCTTTGCATACATGTCAACAAGTGCGCTGGAAACCTGAACATCATAATCAAACGACTGTCTAATAGCACTGCTATGAATCTGCACTCCAAGTTCACAAGACCCCCAAGTACTACATGCACTGAGTAGGCTGCTAAACGTAAACTCATCCCCCTTAACACCCTCCAACCTCATCACATTGAAGACCCCAAAGGCCCTTTCTGCCAAAGAATTCGAAGCATAGCAATTCACCATAACATTCCACAAAACCTGATCCTTGTACAACACACAATCGAAAGCACACCTTGCATCTTCAACTAAACCAAACTTTGCATACAAACCAACAATTCCGCTCCCCACAAAGCAACTCAAACCAAATCCTAATTTCACCGCAAAACAATGTAATTGTCTACCAATCTCTACATCCTTCGACTCCACGCAGCCACGGAACAAACCATTAAATGTTATATCATCCGGACCGGCTCTCTCCACCAACATTCTCCTAAAATAACAAAAACCCAGATACAAATTCGACTCATGATTAATGCTACAGTTGACAAACCCAGTAATCAACGCATTCCAAGCCACCACATTTCTCACACGCATTTCATCAAACACCTTCTGTGCGTGATTTAAATCCTTGCATTTGACGTAAACGTTGAGAATTTGGACTTGCAAGGACTGTAAATTATGCATTCCCAACTTTAAGACGTGCCCATGTAGTTGCTTTCCCGCGCGAACAAAACCCAGTTTAGCCGAGAGTTTGAGGGCACTGGAGCATAAGGAATAGGCCACGTGAGACATTGAAGCGGGTCATTTGGAACCCAGATCAACGGCTTGGAGACTCGACTAAGAAGCAAAGACTAAAATATTGACAAAATCTGAGAATATTTTTGACACCCGTATATTTTTATATACATGGTTATAATTAAAAAATAATATAAAAATATGGTGGTTAAATATATAAATTGAAACTTATAAACTGTTATGAACGATTAAGATTATGTCGTGTAAATATACGTCGTACATATAAAAAAAATTTATTTAATATAAAATCTTTGATATTTACCTAAAATTTCTGTTTTTTAATATATTATTAATTTTCATATTTTTCTGATATTTTACCTTTAGTCTATTTTTTAGTTGAATATATAATTTATATATAGATTTTAATTAAATTCATCGATATTTGATATATTTAATATATATATATTTTTTCAAACGGACTGATATTTTCACAATCATCATATTTTAGTCATTACTCGGAGACGATGATGAGTCCGTTGAACATGGGCTAGTTGGCCTATAGCCCAAGAGAATGTGGGGCAGAAAAATTGCTAGGAAAAATATTATCTTATACATTCTCAGAAATTGGATGATCTCTCTCATCATGAAGCTACACCTCTATTCAGTTCTTTATATAATCCATGCATCAGGTGTCCTCAGCTTAGTGAGCTACAATCGAATACCCGTATTAATATCCATTTAGGAATTCGGAGTATTCGTATCCCATGTAGAAGCAGGGTCAGGGCATACACAATACATGTTTTCACAACGGCATAAGCCCTCAAATCCCTCAGGTCCACAGTCTGTTTTCGGATAGTGACATGGATATCCTATGCGGCCCCTGGCCTCTACCACAAATTGCATACCTGTCACAAAAGAGAGTTTTAAGACCATATATACACCAAAAATCTAAGTAAAGAAGAAATCTTAGATGCTCTAATTTATTGGTAGAAGAAATTTAAATATATGTATATATATATGCTACTAAAAAAAATCGGAGCAAGTGAAAACTGGAAATGTGAATTGTATGTGGTTATAAACTAGCATTTCGACTAAATTTTCAGTATATATAACATGATATTCATTGAAATAATATTCTTTTAGAATCTTAACTCCTAAGTATAAGCATTTTTGGTCTAAATTAGACTTTACCCTTCCAACAAAGATGAATTCGTAGTTTTGTAACTTTACGCAATGAACAAGAGTAGAACCACAAAACCGATATTTGCAGAGAACTTGCCCATGACTAGTCGGAATTGTAAGACAAATGAAAGGTTCTTTGTCAAAATAAGTAGAAAACAGAAAGCTCTAATGCTTCTTAATTTCGTTGGGGCTTTGGTGTTTAGCACTACTATATGGTCTATTTTATAGCACTAGCAGGTTAGCCTAGTAGAGTAAGCTAATAAATATTACATATTCATAGACGGGTGATGTATGATCCAAAATATTTATATGATGTAGTCAAACCAATATTGATAATATGCCTAAATATGCCTAATTATATTCTATATACATTAAAATCGAAAAATGAATTTGTTTATTTTTCTTTCCTGTTTCCTTAAACCAAATTAAAATTAAAATAGTTTTCCTTATTCTTCTATAGAAAAAAAGTTAATTTTTTTACCAAATATGTCAAATACACAGAATGACATTTTGATAAAAGACATGATAGATAAGATTCGATGTATATGCATCTAAACCTGTCATCATACTATCTATGTTCATTTAGTTCGTAATTAACCAAGAAAATAATGCTTAATCATCCTTTGTATATGATTCCAATCATAAAAAAGTTTTCAAATTAATAGATTACTAAGGTTATGTTCAATATACTAATACACAACCAACATTTTACTAAAATAAGTTTTCTCTCTCTAAACCCTAGCCCCTGAGGCTCTACAATCCAATTGTGGTGGCCGAAAATGGCTTCCGTTTTAAGCCATGTTGGCATGGTCTCACAATGTTGTTCTAATGCGACAACCTTTTGTTTGGGTGGACAAAGCATTTTGCCTTAAAACTGTCATCAATCGAGGACTTGAGAAGGAAAAGGAATTTGATCGAAAGCCAAGTACTTGTGGAACTACGGGGCTAGGTGGGTGCGAGAATTTCACTCGACTCCATCTGATTTGATATTGGCTTAAAGCAATTCCATGTTGGATATGTGAGGGTGTCTCAGGTTCTTAGGGTGTCTAGCTCTTCAATTGTTGAACTTTGACGACGACAGAGGGCTGCGCGATTAAACAGAAAGGGATTTCGCGTTGTTGATTATAATAAGAACCGGATGGGATGAGATGGGACTTGCATCAGTTGCATGTGACGAACAGATCATGGGTTGAGCAAGGCTTTTATGCCTCCAACTTTCCCTTTCGCGAATGGTTTGCTTTGTTGTTGGCATTGAAATAGGGTGTTCCGGCTGTCTGGACCACGTGTCAAGTAGTGAGTGGAGAAGTTTTGACGCGTGTTATGTATGACTCTCGGTAATTCTCCTTCTGCGAACAATTCTCTCTCCGCGAGATTCTCCCTCCGTGAAATTCTTCCTCCGCAAACTGTTCTCTCTCTATGAGATTCTCCCTTCGCGAACAATTCTCCCTCCGCGAACTATTCTCCCTCCGCAAACTAGTCTCCCTCCACGCAAAACGCGCGCTTGGCGCGTGCTTCTTTTGAAAAATAATTTCACCACTTGATAAAGTCAAACGACAGCTGCAGTACTGGGAATACTGCATACACAGCAGCCGTTCTCTTGAAACTGATATGGTGCAGCGTTTTCATAAGGCAGTTGTGGACTCGGATCCTCTCCTCGTTTTTGTGTGCTCATATTTTCTCATAAGACAATCTCAACCGTTCAAGATCAATCAATGCTCAAGATTTTATTTGTTTTAGGTTTTGAGATACTTTCAATCTCCTCTCTCTTCCCAATATCTCGTCTGATTATTTTCACGCATCTGTATCCAAAAAACAAAAAACAAGAAGAAGACGGACTCTGGTTCTTCCTCACATCTATTCTCCGGTTCCTCTTCCTCACATCTATACCATTTTCTATTTTAGTTTTCGTTATTCCATTCTTCTAGGAATCTTGATGGTCTCGTCGGCCTTGCTTCCTCCCAATCCATGGGAGATCAATTGTTGGAGAAAAATAATTGTACTGAAAGAAGAAAAGTGGGAGGTGAGAAATGGCCGGATTGAGGTGCATTTCTAGGACTATCTTGGAGGTTGAGTTGATGGGGAAGGGGGATGAGTATGAAGAGAGTAAAACGGGGTATAGATGTGATTATGTGAAGAGAGAGAGCTCTAGAGAACCTAACTTCTGGGTATCGAACTTTCTGCAAAAAAAAAAGAGCGAGGGCTTTAAATCTCAGCCGCAAATCCAAAAGGTTTTCCGATTCCCGGCCGGCGAATAGAGCTTGCGGCGGGGCTGCTGCCGGACAAGCTGTAGTGCACGAGGGCCGACGGCCGACGATGGCGGTGCAAGAAGAGAGTGATGGAGAACATGAAACTTTGCGAGATTCTCTACCTGCAGGGACGGCACCACCAGTACAAGGAGAACGTGCCGGAGGACCTCAAGATTCAAAGGAAGACGTAGACGGCCGAGTATAGATGTGAGGAAGAGAGATTGATAGCTCTTGAGATGCAGATGGGAGGAAGACGATAAACCAAATAATCGGACGAGTGATTGAGAAAAGACATCAGATGTAAAAATATCGAAAGCCTAAAACAAATGAAATCTGGACCATTAATTGATCTTGAACGGTTAAGATTGCCTTATGAGAAAATATGAGCATACAAATATAAGGAGAGGATCCGAGTCCGGCAGTTATGAGCTCTAATCAAGAGCCAAGAATTCGTTGTCGACACCGACAAGACTTGGAAGAAGAAAATGAAATATGAACAACCACACTAATCGTAACATATCGAATTTCATACCAGCTCTTGAGATGCAGAGTGGGAGGGTTTCCTTCTTACAAGTCAACTCAAAATAAGTCGATGATTTAGTAGGAACCCATATTTGGCCACAGCAAAACGGGGTCGAACTTTCCTCAACAGCCGGGTTATCCCTCCAAAACTTTCCAACGTTGGAGAGCTACGTGGGGAAGGATCTTCCCCTTGAAATGGAGAGACTGGCATTGGTCGCCATATTTGGAGACCCGAGCGGTGACCATTACGGTTTTTACCATCTTGATACTTCTTGAGTCACACTCTTCCCTTTTTATTTTGTGGCTCACTCATTTATCCATCCTTTTATTTATAAAATCTAGAAAATAGCTGCCGTACACATTATTTATCCAAAACACATAATTTTTCAGTAGTAAAAATGATGTTTTACATCAGTTTGACCTCATTTCAGTCCACTTTATTCATTCATCCATCAGTCCGGAGTACACTTTTATTTAACTAAGCTACATCTGATGCCGATATTTATATCTGTGAAGGGGGAGCGGCAGGTAAGCCTGGGCAGTAACACTTGTGCATCAAACATTTCCATGGTCGACATTTAACTGAAGGATATAGGCTCGCACAATCACTATCTTTGTAACACGTAGGAAGAGGTCCTGGACCTACGGGGCCCCTCGCCTCAACAGCTAACTGCATACCTGGCGCAAAAAGAGTTTCAAGTTTTAAGGTCCAGAATATAGTTTAAGACCACAAATGCACCAAAAATCATGCCATAGACAAAGACAAGATATTTGATAAATTAATTGGTTGAAGAAATTTATTAAATATATTTTTTCAGGTGTGGATATCTGTATTTATTTTTACGGTGTAGATTTTCACTTTACATTTATTTTTCAATCAAATTTTTACATCTTCACGGTCTAGTCTTTAGATACCAATGTATAGATTATCTCTGCAAAATTTCAGCCAATTTGGTTATCATTAAAGCACTCAAACTCGATTAAAACAATGGATGGACATAATTTTGTCGAACTTGAACTGTTCATATTTATAACAGAAAAGCGTAGTTTTGAGTGTCTTAATGATAATTAAATGGGTTGAAATTTTACAGAGATAATATATACATTAGTATCTAAATACTAGACGGTGGAGATGTGAAAATTCGATTGAAAAGTGAATGTAAAGTGAAAATCTGCACCGTAAGAATAAATACGGACGTCCGCAACAGAAAAGCTTATATATATATAACAAGATAATACTGAAATATGAATTCTACATGGTTATAAACTAGCACCTCGGCTATATGTTCGGCAAACAGAATATAATATTCATCGAAATGATAAGAGTTATATTCTTGTAGTAGTCTAGCTCTCAAATATAAGCAATTTTGATCTAAATAAGACTTTTTCCTTCTTAAAAACTAATTTATAGTGTATACTAGTTGTACATACCAAGTGCAATGACGAAGAGTAGAACCACAAAACCAATGCTTGCAGAGAATTTGCCCATGGCTAGTCGAAAACTCGGAATTGTAAGATAACTTCTTAGTTGTTTGGGGCTTAGTGTTTAGTGTTTATTGTTTAGCACTACTATATGGTCTATTTTATAGCACTAGCAGGTGAACCTATTAGAGTAAACTAATAAATATTAAATATTCATAGACGGGTGATGTATGATCCATGACATTCATATGATCTAGTCAAACCAATATTGATAATACGTCCAATTTTATTCCATATACATAAGAAGCTAAAATGATTTTGTTTATTTTCTTTCTTGTTTCCTTAAACCAAATTAAAAAACCATTTAGAGGCAAGATGCCGCAGTGACTCTGCTTATAATCGAGATGGTTTGGCCGAACTGGCTGGTTGGATGATGGTTGTTGGCTTGATGGCGGCGACGATGATGGAGTTATGCATGAAATCAGGACGATGATAGGTCTAATATATGGAATGTTGTGGTCTATGATAAAAAGAAACTTATTATCTACCCTCGTCGGGTAGAGGAAGGATATATAATGACCTTATCTAGCTTGAGTTCAAATATTAATATGATATTCATTCAAAAGACCAAATTAAAATATCTTAAAAGAGTTTTCCTTATTTTTCTAAATATGTTAATTTTATACTAAATATGTCAAAATACACTGAATGACATTATGATAAAAGACATGGTAGATAAGATTCGATGTATATACGTCTTTACTTGTCATCATACTAGGTATATATGTTTATTTAGTTTGTAATTAATCTAGAAAATAATGCTTAATCATCCTTGTATATAATTCCAATCATGAAAAAGTTTTCAGACAGATTAATTATGTTCAATGTACTCCTACACAACCAACATTTTACTAAAATGTGATTCCAATCAAGAAAAGGTTTTCAAATAGATTAATAAGGTCATGTTCAATGTACTCGTACACAACCAACATTTTACTAAAATGAGATTTCTCTCTCTAAACCCTAGTCCCCGAGGCTCTGCAATCCAACTGTGGTGGCCAAAACAGGTTTCCGTTTTAAGCCATGTCGTCATGGTCTCACAATGATGTTCTAATGGGGCGAGGGCGACCTTTTGTTTGGACAAAGCATTTTGCCTTAAAATTGTTATCACTCGAGGACTTGAGAAGGAAAATGAATTTGATCGAAAGCCAAGTACATGCGGAACCGCGAGGCTAGGTGGGTGCGAGAATTAACTCGACTCCATCTGATTTAATCTTTGCTTCGAGCAATTCCATGTTGGGTAGGTGAGGGTGCCTCAAGTCCTTGAGGTGTCTAGCTCTCCAATTGCAGAACTTTGACGGCGACAGAGGGCTGCGCGCTTAAACAGAACACGATTACTAACTATGATTAACCGGATGGAGTCAGATGGGACTTGCATGCGTCACACCACTCTCGACGGCCGCTAGAAAAGGTCCACCGTCCTCGTCACACCACTTTGAAGCAACCCTAAACTCACTAATACGTAACAAAAAAAGCCAACCCAGATCGGGAAACCCGATTCAGGCAGACCAACAACGCCACGAACTCGTCGTAGTTGTGCACCGCTGCTCCAGCGCACCTCTAATCTCACACCGCCACTCCTCCTCGATGAGTTGATATCAATGACGGAGCAGCAAAACGACGACGCCATTAGTTCTCGACCCGCCATTCGAAAACAACATGATTCTCTCCTTTCACCACCACTAACCTAGAAAGCCCGAATGCCAACCGACCATTAGCGTATCTAGTTCGAAGATAACGTCCTCAATCGGGTTGTAGACAGGGACAAGAAAACTTTTTCAAAGCCCCTAAACTCCTAAAGGATCCCAGATTTTACAAAGCGAAAATGCCCATTTAGATGCAAGTCATTAGATTTATATATGTTCAATGGTTCAGAATTATCCAGGGACCAAGATTTCAAAATCCACCGGGCTAGGTTTTCATTTGTAAATGAAAATTATTCAAAAATGAATGAAAGTTCCCAAAAAATTTCACCTTCAAAAATTTTCGTATTCCTTGTATCTCAACATCGTGGCTCTCCCCCATACATGCTGTCATTCTAGTTCGGATCTGCTTCGTTAAATCAATTAATGGTATTTTTGTGTAGATCTAGCCCCTAGAGGGCGGCGAGCTGGAGAGGCGAGGTGTAGCCGAAAAAACCCTCGATCAAGCTGACGTCAAGCTGTCATGGAGAAGCCCTCCGCCCCTCCCACTCGCACTTTGGTCAGAGGACAAACTTGTGAGTGGACCATCGGAAGGCAACAGCCTCAGAGGCACAGTTGTCGCAAAGTCAAGGCCAATGTTAGTGATGGAAGCGATGCCGAGCTGAGGGAGGGCTTAGAATTTGTCGTCAGTGCCGACAAGGCTTAGAAGAAGAAAATGAAATAAGAAGAACCACGCTAATCGTAATAGATCGAATTTCATGCCAACTCTTGGGATGCAGAACGGGGGAGATCCATATGATTGTAGTGGAAGAAGATGTAGAATGAAAGAATATGTATTTTGTACTCATCCATTTCACCTCTTATCCTCTTATACCAAACATGCATATGGAAACTAAGAATCAAACAAAACCAATCTTATGAATTTTACATCCGTTTGGACCTAAAATTAGTCCACATTATTAAGCTACACTTTTATTCAACTCTTTATTCTTTCATCCATCAGTCGGGTGTACACTTTTATTCAACTGAGCTACATTCGAAACCCATATTTATATCTCTGTAGGAGGAGCGGCATGTAAACCTGGGCAGTAACACTTGCCCGTCAAACATTTCCAAGATGGACTACATTTAACTGAAGGATATATACTCGCACAATCACTATCTTTGGAACAAGTAGGATTAGGTGGTAAACCTATGGAGCCTCTCGCCTCAACAGCTAACTGCATACCTGCGCAAAAAGAGTTTCAAGTTTTAAGGTCCAGAATATAGTTTAAGAACACTAATATCATGCTAGAATAGACAAACACGATCTTTGATAAATTTATTGGTAGAAGAAATTAAGAATATATATAGGCTTTAAAAACAATCCGGAGCAAGAGAATACTGAAATATGAAATCTACGTTGTTGTAAACTAGCACTTGGGCTATATGTTCGGCACACAGAAAATTATATTCATCGAAATAATAAGGGTTATGTTCTTGTAATAGCCTAACCCTTGAACATAAGCAATTTTGGTCTAAATGAGACTTTGTACTTTAAAAGCTAACTTATAGCATACTAATTGCACTTACCAAGTGCAATGACGAAGAGTAGAACCACAAAAGCAATACTTGCAGAGAATTTGCCCATGGCTAGTCGAAAACTTGGAATTGTATAAGATAACGGGAATGCTTCTTAGTTTGGTTGGGGCTTAGTGTTTACTGCTTAGCTCTAATATATGGACTGTTTTATAGCACTAGCAGGTGAACCTATTAGAGTAAACTAATAAATATTACATATTAGAGTAAACTAATAAATATTACATATTCATAGACGGGTGATGTATGGTTCAAAATGTATAAGACCTCAAGTCAAACCAATATTGATAATATGGTCTAATATGCATGATTATATTCTATATACATTAAAATTGAAATTTTGTTTCTGTTTCTTTACTCTTTCATTGAACAAATTAAAATATGTAATAAGAGTTTTACTTACTTTTTTAAGAGAAAATGATAATTTGATACTAAATATGTCAAAATACACTAAATCACATTCTCATAGATGACACGGTAGATAATATTTGATGTATAAATGTCTTTAATAGCCACCATACTATGTTCATTTAACCAATAAAAATTATTTATGCTTGATCATCCTTGTATATGATTCCAATAATGGAAAAAAATCCATATAGATTAATAAGGTTATGTTCAATGTACTCAAACACAACCAACGTTTTACTAAAATGAGTTTTCTCGCTTTACACCCTAGCCGCCGAGGCTCTGCAATCTAGCTGTGGTGGCTGAAAATAGTTTTTGTCCCATGGCCTTATAAAAACATCTTTAACAATGCTAGCTATTTTAAAGTTAAATTTTAGTCAAATTAGCTAAAATGTTATTTTTGCTAGCTACTTTAGAAATGTGGATGCATCAATGCTCTCTATTTTAGCTAGCATTACATCAACATTATTCTTCAAATAGAAATTAAATAGTTTAAATATATTTATATATCACATAAAATATCTTACAGAAAATGTAATAAATTATAGCTAGCCTCATTTAAGTTATCTCGCTAACTAAATATATATAGCTAGCGAAATAACTAAAAGTTATAATGTGGATGCATCAATGCTCTCTATTTAGAAATGTGGATGCATCAATGCTCTCTATTTTAGCTAGCATTACATCAACATTATTCTTCAAATAGAAATTAAATAGTTTAAATATATTTATATATCACATAAAATATCTTACAGAAAATGTAATAAATTATAGCTAGCCTCATTTAAGTTATCTCGCTAACTAAATATATATAGCTAGCGAAATAACTAAAAGTTATAATAGCTTAAGTTTGGCTAGTCTACTTGAGCTTCTAAAACATATAAAAAAGCTAAACACGCTCTCTAAAATAGCTAAAAAATAAATAAAAAATCTGTTAAAATTGTTCTAACATTGTTATAATACGACAACCTTTCGTTTCGATTAGACAAAACATTTTGCCTGAAACTGTCATCACTTGAAGACTTGAGAATGAGAAGGAATTTCATCGGAAACCATATATGTGGAACTCCCGGGCTAGGTGGGTGCGAGAATTGGCTCGACTCGTATGAGTGGGACTTGGCTTAAGGCAATTCCATGTGGGGTAAGTGAAAGTGCCTCATGTCCTTGGGGTTTGGTTCTCCAATGGCTGAATTTTGACAACTACATAGGGCTGTGCGGTTGAATAAAAATCGATTTCACACTTTCTATTAAAAGAAGAATCAGATGGTGTGAGTTGGGATTTGAATTTGTGAGAGGTTTTCAAAAGAGACCCAAGACTAGGCCGAAAGAGACCACATACCCAACATCCAACCTATTGGACCTCAAGGATCATGCCTTCTAAGAACGCATCCTAGAAGCCACTACAATCTATGAATGTTGGAACCACCTCGCCGTCACCAATCTCGAAAACCACTAGAAAAGGTTCACTTTGTCACACCACGCCGAAGCAAACACCTTCCTACAAAAATATATGCACCATACGTAACAAAGAAAGCCAACCTAGATCAGGAAACCCGATTATGGAAAACCAACACCGCCATGTAGCCGTCGCCGCTCCGCACCTCCAATCCCACATCACCATTCCTCGTTGATGAGTTGACATCAATGACTTAGTAACATCACGACAACGTTATTGTTGAGATATGAATTTCATATTGGGAAAATGAGATATTGTCTGTGGTTTATAAGGGTTTGGGTCACTACATCAATTACCAATTGGTTTTGGATGTGAACCCCATACTATTTTATTAACTATTAGTTTCTCAGGCCACTGTAGAGAGGTCTTGGACGCTTTATAATTAAAAGGGAAAGAGCTTGACAGAATCAAATCTCTCTCTAGTATTATCATTTTCTTGTTAATTAGTTTGCTTAGGATAAGACAATTTTATTTAGAATTCTAGGTCGGTGCTCTTACTAATGATATATGTTGAGTTTTTTGAAGAACGGAATATTGTGATTTTTACCTTTATTATGTATATTTACATCTCCACACTTATTAATGAACTAACACCCTACAGTAATTTTAAGAAAAATTCAATACTACGCTTCACACTTACCAGTTTGCTCTGGGCCTAATATGTCTTGGGTCTTGGTTTTCAATCTTGGTCCAAGATGGTTTAATTTTTCTAGTTTTAATTATTGTCATGCTTTATTATTATCATTATTAGTTTTACTAATAACTAGCTATCTTTTATGGGTATAACTTAAGGGACCTGGTCCCGGTCTATGCTCTTTTTGTTACACATAGGCGACGATCTGTTAAATGGTTGTTGCCGCCTAGTGACATGATGAGACTAAATGTTGTTGAGATTATTTTTTGACAGCAACATAGTAGGAAAACTGTATTATTAAACATTAGAATGTGTAATCGCGTTACATATCTATCGATTTTTTTATTATGTCACCGTTGTGACAAAATAATTAAATCATCATTTGTATAATACTCTTTGCTAGTTGGTGTTTGTTAGGATACATGTATTTTATAGAGTTTCTCGATATTATTTTGTGACTTTGTAATCAGGAGTTTAAGCTTAACGTTCCCTTGTATTCGACAGTTTCAGTAAATGTTTAATAACAGCCGCACCAGCCCTTAATTCAAAAAATAAAAAAATAAAAAATTGTGTGAATTTTCTAATTTAGTTTTACTCGAGTTACTCTATAATTCTCACTCCCACCTTTGACACTTTTTTATTCCACCTCCCACATTAAGTTTTTTTATTTATTTCTTGTTTCTTATATTTGTAATTACCAATTTATCTTTTATATGGTAGATTCTATAGTTCTTAAGTTTCAATCATCAAATATAGATGTTACATGTAATTTCAAATTTACACATTGAGAAAACAACGATTTGCTTTTTTAATAAAGATTTATTAATAACGATATTGTCCTTCTTGTCGATAATTAAGATGATTGTAATGGGTTTGTGAGTAATTTCAACCTGTATGAATGATGCATGCGCATGGTGACTGTGCTTGGCTTTCCGTCTAACACGTATCGACGCCCAGTCATCCTTTCAGCTTTTTGTCTGCATCCTTCAACCTCATCGACGCATTTGTAAAATTGCAAAAGAAATGATTAATCTAGTTGCTAATTCCAGACTAAAACAATATCTATTCATACTTAAATACAATAGAGGTGTACACTAACACCATGACGCATCAGCATCAGTCGACGTGAGGAAGGATATATGAGTGGAGAGCATACTGTGCCAAAGCAAAAGAAAACCGAAAGGGTGAAAGGAAGCCAAACCCACAAAACCCAGAAACCATTTGATGGTTTTCTTTCATTGACTGGAATTCTATACAGAGTTAACTATTTTTGAACAGGTAAAGCTTAAGCTTTTTGTGTTGCCAACTTTTAGTTTTGATTTGTTGAGGTGGGTTTAGCTTCTTGAAGTTTTTGGGTGGAGTTTGTATCTGGGTTTTGATTGAAATTTGTGGGTTAGAATTAAGTTGCAGTCTTTATTCGGTTGTGTTTTTCTTGTTTGTTAGTTTCTGTTTTGGTTCTTTGAGGTGGGTGGAGGGTAGGTTTGTTTTTGGTGGTGTTCTTGTTTATTTATCTCTTAATAAGAAGTGATATCTTTGTCAAGCTACTTATTAGTTTATTTTCTGGAATTTAAAAATTGGGTTTGTTTATTGTCTGTTGCAATTCAGCTAATGAATTCCAGAGGTCCTATACCTTCCTTTCATGTCAAGTTCAATTAGTAACATAATATGATATTGGAATATGCTGCATACTTTTTGCTGAGTAAAACTTCATATCAATTGTCAATCATGGATTGAGTTGCTATTGTACACAGCATGTGGTTTGTATAGTGATAGTATCATCTGTTTAGTTTCTATTTCTGCTAATTAGCACCAGAGGTATGTATGTATCTCTCTGTTCTGTGGCACCAGGCTCTGGTAATTATGCACCAGTCTCATTGTTCTGCAATAAACATTCGATCTTTAAGCTTTATATATCATATCTCTTGTTGTTTGATTGCATATACAGTCTAAAATTCAAAGATTAGGAATTTAGGATCCATGAAACTAGATATTTTAGAGAATTTGGTTGTAATTACCAGTTTACCACTACGTGTTCAGTATTTAGTCTGTTTTACACTTTTACTCACTAAACATATTATCCATCTTATTTTGTAACATATAATCTCCTTAAATCAAAGGAGCATACTAAGTATTTAAAGTTATACCAATATTCTTCAACATCTTTGCCAACTAACAGGAAGCTATGCACCATTCTTTGCTGGTTTTTGGGTGAATAACAGTATAGCAGCAGGGAATGGGAGGTTGCTGCTGTTCTTCCAGAAAAGCTCATCTCAATGGAGCACCTGTGTATTTCTATGTATGTATATCTTCCTTTTCACTCCATCATCTCTGTCTCGTTTTATACTTCTCTTAAGATTGAGTGGGTATCAGTCCAGGGCTGCTTATGGGAAACATTTTTATTGTATGATACTGGGAGAGACTTTCTGCTAGTTTCTTCTTTTGAAATAACAGTTGTTCTATTTGCACATTAACTTATCATCTGATATTGAATACAAACTCCAATCTTCAGTGCTCACCAGCTTTGGAAGAGGAAGAATCCTTAACATCCCGTGATGTTTCAGCCTCTGCAATAACTGCAGGAATCCTAGTTAATCTGGGTCTGGAAACATCAACACCGGACACTTACAGATCCCCTCCTACACCCCTGCCATATGATATGGTATTCGGATGTCCACAATCAACAGATTCTGATTCTGTCAGAGACACAAATAGTTGCAGTAGTTTTAAAACTTCTACTTGTGGAGATCCTGAGGAATCAGACTGCAAAGTTCTTGAAAATTCTTTACCAGTCTCACCAAAGAAGCTAAAACTTTCAGCCTCGAATGAAGCTAATGTTTTAGCAGGAGAAGATGAGGATGATTGTCCAATTTGTCTTGAAGGTGATAAGAATGGAATTAGTTTTATTATTTTATTTCCAGTATGATTCTCTAGGAATCAAACTTGGTAAATAAAGAAACGATAAACTTCTGCATTGATATTATAACTGCAGTCATAACTAATCATTCAAGTTTGTGTATTTAAATGCAGAGTATGAAAGAGAGAATCCAGAATTCACTACAAAATGCGGACACCACTATCACCTCTCCTGCATTCTTGACTGGATGGAAAGAAGTGACGCCTGTCCTATATGTGATAAGGTTTGCCATTTGCAACAAGTAATATATGCAGTTTTTTTTGTGAATGTATCATCATTGTTTTATACCATGAGTGCATTTTTCTAGATGTCTTTCGTGTTCATCTGCATTCATCTCCTGTGCTCGAGAGGAAGTTGTTTTACCAAAAAAACAGAAGGAAAAAAGAGGTTGAGAAAACAGTAAAGTAAATGCAGCACCTTTGTATTTTGGTGGAATGACTGTGGAAAGGTCATAACTTTCTTTGTGAGGCTATCTAATGGGTGACTGGATGGAACCTAGGTGCTATTTATGATGACATATTTTACTGGGTTTGTCTATATGATTCTAAAGCCATCTATAAAACAAAATACTCCACTCTGGTTTGTTTCTTAAGATATTATCTACTTGATGTTGTTACAGGAACTGTTATTGGACCATACCTATAGTTTGTAGCTCCTTACTGCTCCTGTGTTTGAGATCAATGATGCAAGTTCAGTAGACCGTAGGTGCATAGTAGAGTAACTGGATTGCAGATTCATTCTGACGTGGTCATGCTCACCTTGAAGGTTGAACTGAATCTAAAGTTAGCTATTGTAATGGATTAGTTCTTGGTAAAGCGTCCTCCTTTCTTTAGAGATTGACTCGTAGTTCTCAGACAGGGCTGTGCATTGTGAGTGGAGCAATTAAGAAGTTAAGTCCAATGCAATGGAAAGCAGAGAACCAAATGATTTGATGCCAGTGCTACCGTCAATGTTAGTTTGCTACATCTCTTCTGTACATATCTAGTTTGTTGTAACAATCTGCTTTTGATATTCGTTATACGCCCACATAAATTGATTTGTGCTCTGCCTGCAGTTGATTTGTACATAACATCTTTTCCAATTGATTTCATTAGGCAATGCTAGTCACTCATGTATGGCTTGTTAATCACATTTCATTGATAGTAGTCATTATATTATTGAATCCATTGATTTTCATGTAAAATTAATGAAGAATGAAAGTCAGAGTATGTTACACACTTACACATCTCCCCTCTTAGTTGTCTTTATGAACTTCATATTTGTTAAACGCTGCTTAGTTCAATTTCCAAGATGCTAAAACACTTGTGTATAGTACTGGATTTGATTACAGGTATGACTTATATAATTAACAAGAATGCACAGGTTCAGACACTTGTTCTCTCCGCCAAATTTGATGTTCTTAGGATCATAGTCAATCTGGATTCCAATTTTCAAGCTGGATCTAGAAACCTTAAACACCGAGACACCCTTCTCATAAAAATAGAAGTTATACTAGTTAATTGTCATTGTCCCCTGTATAGTATCCTAAATAGTTGGTACTCGAGGATAATGCCTCACTAATTTATTCACCGACATTAGATCAATGTATCGATATATCAAGTAAACTAGTTCGATTCGTGATGCATACTGGTTTTTAAGTATTGGTAAACAAGTCTAAGACAGCTGCGTTCTTGTATCGAACTAAAACTAGTCGATGGAAGAAACAAAACCTTGAAAATGCAAGATCTTTTGGAGCTAAAGAAACCTTGAAAAAAGGTGAAAGGAAGGGTGAGGTTTAGTACTATTTTGGCATGCGTAGTACATGAGAAAGTGGACAGCAGAGCAGAGGAAGAGAAGATTTGTCAATGACAACCAGATATATTGTCACTGCTTTTTTGTCTTTGGCTTACCCACTTAAATTTTTAATAATCGTCGAGATTGGAAATAGAAACTTTTGGAATTTTATATTTGTTTAGTTGTTGTTTTCCCATACTTGAAAAAAATATCCTTTCCCTGTTTTTGCTCCTTTCTTTTTATAATTCTTTTGTTGAAAAGTGATGACCTTCGTGACTCTGGCCTTGGACCACAGCACTTGAGAGTTGTTTCTTTTACCATAATAGCCTCCATCAACATCTTCTTTTTCTTGCCAGTTTTGAATCATTTTGAATCCAAATTTCTTTGAAATTGATCCATCTTTATTTAATGATGATTTTGTAGAAATGAAATTACTTTTTTTTTTTGGGTGGTGCTATTAACGGGAAAATGTCTATTTACAAAAAAAAAATAAAAGTCAAATCTTATTCCAATAACAGTAAGACTTTTGATCCTAATTAAATGAGAAATTAACTTATTTATGTCTAAATACACAGATCTTTATTAAATTTATAATAAAATAATATTTTTAAGACATCTTTACATTTGTATCTTATACACATTTAGCGAGAAAAAATGGAAAAGAGAGGACTTTGCTAGAGCTTTACAGGACTCCGGTCACCAATCATCGGAATCCGGTCCCAAGAATATTACTGACCTTCAATAAACTTGTTCTCCATCCCAATAACATATTACGGACTCACAGTAAACTTTTTATCCACCCCAATAACATATTATTGACCCAAGTAAACTTCTTATCCACCCTAATAGCATATTACTGACCCCTAATAACTTCTTATTCGGGCCAATAATATGTTACTGACCCTAGTAAACTTTATTACCTCTTCAAAACTTGTCAATGTTAGGTTCCCACGACAGAACCTGACCGAAATCTCCAGTAGATGGTCATTGGCATCGGTGATGGACGTCGCCGACGAGAGAGAGAGAGAGAGGAGTTGGTGGGCGGAGGCGAGGCGTTGGTGCGTGGCGGAGATCAGAAAGACGTTGGCTAGCTTTGGAGATCGGAGATTAGAGGCGTTAGCGTTGGCTAAGATCAGCGTGTGTAGCAGAGATCGAAGGCATCGTTGTCATGGCAGAGCTCGACTCATCATCATTGTCAACTTCAGATCTGTGGCGTAGGGTTTAGGATATGCGTCATCGACTTCAGATATGCCGGTGAGGAGGAGGCCGAGGCAGTAGGCGGAGGCGAGGAGGAGGCCGTGGCAATAGGTGGAGGCAAGGACGAGGTTGTCGAAGTTGGTAGAAAGTGAGAGTTAGAGAGAGAGAGAAAAAAAAAACATATCGTTAGTGAATGAGAGGTGGAGAGAGAGGTGTGAGATAGTTATGTTAGAGTTAAATAAGTAATTTTGATAAGATTAATTGAAATGAGCAATATATGAATAAAGTTTTTAATTGGAATATGCAACAATGCCCAATAATTAGTACCAAATACGCATTATTCATTTATTAAAATATCTTTTTGAGATAAATTCAGTTTACTACCCTGAACTTTTGATCTAAAATCAGTTTGATATCTCATCTTCTTTTTAATCAGTTTCATCCCTAAACTTTCAAAATGACATAAATCTCGACCAAAACGACTAAAATAACCATTGTTACGGTTTTACTTAATCTTTTTACTCTCTTTTTACTCTCTCTCTCTCTCTCTCTATCTCTTTCTCAACTTGAACCAGCAACGTCTTCAACACCCGTTGCTCCATCTGATCGTCCCCCAAATCGTGGCATTTACAAACCGACTCGATCAGCTTGATCAACAACTTGGCCTCGGGGCCACCGGAAGTGTCGGCTTCGCCACGCAGGTATCCGTGCGCAATTAACTTTTGGATGCAATCCACGGCGGGATCGGCGATCTTCAAAACTCCGGACGCGGCGACGTTGATGATAGGGCTAAGAATCAACTCCGCGTCGGCGAGGGAGTACTCATCGGCGCCGCCGTCGTGGAGAGGGCTGGGCTCGGAGGCTTCGGGCTCGAAATTTGGGCTGACGGGGTAGGAGGCCTTGTCAGGGTTGGAGAGGCGATCGATGACGGCCTTGCATTCGCTGGCGAGCTTGGCGTGCTTACGCCAGGAGGCTTTCTTGATGATCTTCTCTAGGGCTGGAGAAACGACCTGTCGGAGACGGGAATCGGCTTCCAAAGAAGCCATTCCCAGCGGTGGCGACGAGTGGTGGCGGGGCTCACCGGTGAGCTGGATTTGAAATAATGGCTAGGCGAGTTGACTCAGTTGCATAGAGAGAGAGAGAGTAAAAAAAGAGTAAAAAGATTAAGTAAAACTGTAACAATAGCTATTTTAGTTATTTTGGTCGAGATTGATGTCATTTTGAAAGTTTAGGGATGAAACTGATTAAAAAAAAGATGAGGTATCAAACTGATTTTAGACCAAAAGTTCAGGGTGGTAAACTGAATTTATCTCTATCTTTTTTTACTACATCATTTATATGGTGAGAACCAATCATCAATCAAATTCAAGTGACATGTTTGTAAATAAAATAAAAATGTGTGGATAAGAAAATATATGTAGTATGTTAGCAAAAAGGGGTGTGTTAATAACAATAGTTTTTTTTTATTATAATTTTAACAATTGTAGAAGTTTTACGTGAATGTTAAAGTGCGATAAAGACTTAAAACTGCAAGAGATTATATGATAATCTCTTAATAAATGAGTCTATTTAGTTTTGTTGTAATATTTATGTTAAAAGGAGCGGATAAATTTTTTTATTTTTTATTTTTTGAATCTAAGGGCTAGAAAGGCAGCCCTCACGCCGTTACTATTACTGAAATCGCAGAATACAAGGGGGGGGGGACATAAAGCCTAAACCCCATAATGCAAGAACACCTAAAAACAATATTAGGAGACCTTACACAACATATGCATTCAAGCAATAACAAATTAGCAAAGAGCGTATCAATGACGACTCTATTTGCTTTGCATAAAACATGGCGACATAACAGAAAGCTAAAACTCATATGGAGCCATAAAAGACTATGTATATCTGCTTTCCCGTTATGCGAAGATTTCACTCTGTCAAAAAGAGGCTGCAACCATTTGACTAAGCAAAGAACTCGTTGCCTCAATGACGCAATCACGACACTCTGCGTGCGCTTGTCAGGACATAGCCCACATTGCCCTTTAGTAAAAGAGCTTATTGACGGCATAGAGCCACACCTCATTAACCAACTAGACATTACTGAATGAAAAACAAAACAAAACATAGTTAAAACAGTCCAGGCCCAAGCCCAAACAACAAACCTAGGGAGAAGAGGATCCCTTGTAGTCAGCCACCATCGACCTAGTCCTACTGCTACCACCGTCGTCGCCGTCCATACCCTGTAACCACCACCCTCCCTCAGCCGGACCACCGCTCTCCAGAGCCCGATCACCACATCGCTCCTCGAGGAGGCCACGATATAGACCGGGCTCATGCCTAGATCCGACGAAACGGAACCAATTCGGATCGAAAACTTATTCGATCCCCGCCGCCAAGCCGTCGAGATCTCATCTGCGTCCGTCTGCTGCCAGATCTGTGGTTGCCTATCCTCTCGCCGACCAACCCTGCACGTAGTAGGCAAATGCATGCCGGCCCCAATGAACGCCATCCCTAACACCGTACCTGTACTCGCCTCAGCCTCACCAAACAGGTCGCCGAGGGAGCTCGGTAGCACACCAGTCAACATGAAGCCGACGAAGACCCGTCCGACGATGGCGGGAGGGCTCACCGCCGGACAGGGGACGCTCACTCTTGATTTGGGTCAGACGCTCACGGGAGAGAAGCAAGCGACAGATTATGTTTTGTGTTGCGGATAAAATTTTCTTAAAACATGGTATTATTTTCATATCTACAATAAACAAGATTTGAACTGCGTTAGAAATTCCTGATGATTGGATTCAATTCCTTTTATAATAAAAAAAAAGATTATATAAGATCACAGCCATAATGAACAAATAGGTGCATGATACTCACAACTCAAACCTCCCCTGTTCATGATTATTCCATTTTGTTCCAAAATCTAAACTACAATCCCCCTCATAATGAAGCTATCAATCCATCCTCACCCCACCAATCCAAAGCAGCACATCATCAATCATTCTTTTGCCATTTTCACCACTCTCCAATATCTTTCCGTATATAGCACACGCTCTGATTCCCCTCCCAACAAGCCCATTTCCGTAATTCCACCGCCTCTCCTGAGAACCTTTTACAGTCTTCAAACCAGAGATATGAACTCTCTTTCATTCCTGTCCGTGAATGGCAGATTCCTATGAAACTCCTCCTCTCTTCCTCTCTCCATAGCTTCTCCCATGGTCCCCTTCTCTCTTCTCCTCCCCATTCTCCAAACCCTAATCCTCATCTCCACAAACTCCTACCCCATTCCCAAAACTCCACCCCAAACTAACCCAACCCAGTTTCCAAACTCAAATGGGTCTTCTTCAAAACTCTCAAGCCTTCTCTGGAAAACAAACACTGTTCTAGTTCACGGCAACTCCACCATTTACAGCCGGAACAAGACCTTCCAGCTCAGCTTTTACTACTCTAATGGCGGCGCATACTTGGCGATAATGTACTCCTCAATTCAGGTCCCCACCGTCGTCTGGGTCGCCAACCGCGACCGCGCCGTCAAGAACATCACTTCCGCAACTCTCGAAATCACCGCCACCGGGATACTCGCCGTGAAAGACTCCGACAACTCCATCGTGTGGGCCAGCCACAACAGCGTCCCCGGCGCGCAAGTGGTGCTGTTAGAGAGCGGGAATCTCGTGCTGCTAACCCACTCCGGGAAACTCGCGTGGCAGAGCTTCGACCACCCGACTGACACGTGGCTCCCCGGGATGAATCTGACGGCAGACCGCGGCCTGACCAGCTGGCGGACCGCGGAGGACCCGTCGCCGGGTTTGTATTCTCTGCGGTTGCGTCCACTGGACTACGGTGAGTTCGAGCTTGTGTTTAACGGGAGCGTTGAGTATTGGAGCACCGGGATGTGGAACGGTCAGGCTTTCGCGAATGTGCCGGAGATGGCGGTTCCGTATATTTATACGTTTCATTTCATGGACGCGTACAAGCCGACGGCGTCGTTTTGGTTCACGGAGGGGGCATTGGATGGCGGGCCGGACCCGCCGCTGACCCGGTTCCAGATAGACCATTCGGGTCAGCTGCGGCAGTACACTTGGGGTTTAAGCGAGGCTTGGGACAGATTTTGGTCCCGGCCTGAGGACAAGTGCAGTGTGGTGGGTTTGTGTGGCAAGTTTGGGGTTTGCGACAGTGAAGCTTCTACACCGTGTGAGTGTCCGCCGGGGTTTAAGCCGGTGGATGAGTCTAGCTGGGAATCCGGGGAATATTCAGGTGGGTGTGAGATGCTTAGTGACGTGGGGTGTGAGGGGAGGGAGGATGGTTTCGTGGAGGTTGGGGTTGAGAGCTTTGCGGGGAGTTGGCATAATGGTTCGATTAGTGGGAGGGATGGTTGTGAGAGGGTGTGCTTGCAGGTTTGTTCTTGTATTGGGTTTCAGTACAATGAAAGGTCTGGTTTGTGTAAGCATTATTTCGGGGTTCTGTCCAATTTGAGGAATGTGAGCTCTGATGGTAATAGCAGTATGGATAGTGGTAGTGTTTTGAATTTGAAGGTGAGGAAAGGTGTGATTTTGAAGAGCAAAAAGGGGAAGGAGATGAATTATACTGTTTTTAGTGTTAGCATTGTTGGGTCGATTGCGGTTTTGGGTTTTGTCTTGGCGGTTGTGTTCATTAGGAGGAGAACATTGAAGAGGAATGGAGGAGCAGATGAAGGTGTTTTGCTGCCAGTGTTGAATTTGAAGGTGTTTTCCTATAAAGAGCTTCACACTGCAACCCGCTGTTTTAAAGAGAAACTTGGGCATGGTGGCTTTGGAGCGGTTTTCCTAGGGGAGCTGTCAGACCTTACCCTTGTTGCAGTGAAACGCTTGGAGAGGCCAGGCAGCGGAGAGCAACAATTCCGAGCAGAAGTTTGCACCATCGGCAACATTCAGCATGTCAATCTTGTGAGACTTAGAGGCTTATGCTCAGAAGATTCTCATAGACTTCTGGTGTATGATTATATGCCAAATGGTCCTCTAAGTGTGTATCTACGTCGAGATGGTCCAAATTTGAGCTGGGATGTTAGGTTTCGGCTAGCAGTTGGTACGGCAAGAGGCATTGCTTATTTACATGAGGGGTGTAGAGATTCCATAATCCATTGTGATATCAAGCCAGAAAACATTTTGCTTGATGGTGATTACACGGCAAAAGTGTCAGATTTTGGGTTGGCGAAGCTAATTCATAGAGACTTTAGTGGAGCACTAGCCGCTGATGGTCACCATGGCTATACCTATGGCTATGTGGCGCCAGAGTGCAGACCTGGTGATCCAATCACCACGAAAGCTGATGTGTACAGCTATGGGAAGACATTGTTAGAACTACTTGGAGGTCATAGAATGTGGGAGACACCCCCATCTATAGGCGGCAGAGAGGGTGGGAACGAAATAACAGATTCTTGGTGCTTTCCTTCGTGGGCAGCACAGCAGATAATTGATGGCAATGTTGTGGCAGTAATTGATGATAGACTCGGTAGCAAGTACAACCTTAAGGAGGCAGAGCGTGTTGCATTGGTGGCGGTGTGGTGCATACAGGATGACGAAGCAACAAGGCCTACAATGGGGATGGTAGTGAGAATGTTGGAAGGGGTTGTGGAAGTGACTGTTCCTCCAGCACCAAAATTGTTACAAGCACTGGTTTCAGGGGAGTCATTCTGTGGGGTGAATTCCGATTCTGGACACAGTGCATCTCTTGCCAGTGACGACTTCTCTGGTTGTAATACAAGATTATCTAGCTGCGGTTCAGAATCGTCACTGGGTAATGTCTCTTCCCTAGTGAATGAAAATGCGCATGAAAATCAAAGAACTTCAGTGAGCTTTACTGTTATTACTGACCATAGCTAAGAGCATACATGCCAGTCTGCCTTTCTTCACACTAAATTTCTTTCCGTGTGAAAAAAATTTAGAAAGAGATCTTTTGTAGAGTACAAGTATAATTAATGATGTATAAAGTATTTTTCCCAGTTGGAAAAGTTTTGCCTCTTTGAAATTTAGATCTTTACATGATTTGAAATCCCAGTAATATTCTTTCCAGCTTTCCCTTGGTTCCTTTCCATCATTGTAGGGTTTTGAGTCACATTGTCATGATCATATATTTGACATTCCCTCTAGGTCGGTAGATGATATTCCCCATTATTTTGTTTTGCCTTCTCCTTTTCCAAATGATCATGCCTTTTTGTAATCTTTTGTCGTCCACTCTGTAATTGATCATAGGATTCTCTTGCAGTCACTTTGAAGATGCAAAAGAAAAGAAAGAGAAAGTTTGCGAAAACAAAATGAAAATTATGAGCATATTTCTGCAATTTCGTAGTCTATGGTTCATTTTGTACATTATTTGGCTAATTCAAGAATTGACATAACCAACACAAAACATAAGGAAAAATATTTGAAGAGTTTCAGACCGCCGACATGCACTTGTATCTATAGGAATTGACGGCCGGATAACACCAAGTGCATTTTTTGATAATGAAAAAAATTAATTAACTACAAATATAGGTTCTTAAAAGAAGTTTCCTAAGAATTTAAACACCTCATTATTCCTGTACTAAAAAAATGGAAAAATGTCAGTTTATTACCCTGAATTTTAGGTCTAAAATCAGTTTGATACTTCATCTTTTTTTAAAATCAGTTTGATACCTTATCTTTTTTTAAAATCAGTTTTATACCTAAACTTTTAAAATGATATTAATCTCGACAAAAATGACTAAAATAACCCTTATTAATCTTTTTACCCTCTCTCTCTCTCTGCTCGACCTGGACTGAGGTCGGCGGCATCGCCTCCAACCCGACGTGCCTTTGGTCAAAACGGAGGTACCCGGATCGAATCCCCATCACTCTCCGCTTAATCTGTTACGATCTGATGTGCTCGACCTGGACTGAGATCGACGGCATCGTCTCCAACCCAATGACTGAACCATTGATTTGGCAACACTGCTCCGTTGCTACCGCACCAACAACACCGCCTCCGCGCGCGCGTCTCCAGAAACACCTCTCTCCCTCTCTCCCTCTGTGCTCGACCTGGACTGAGATCGTCGGCATCGCCTCCTACCCGACGTGCCCTTGGTCAAAACGGAGGCACCCGGATCGAATCCCCATCACTCTCTGCTTAATCTGTTACGATCCGCTGTGCTCGACCTGGACTGAGATCGGCGGCATCGTCTCCAACCCAAGGACTGAACCATTGATCTGACAACACTGCTCTGTTGCTACCGCACCGACAACACCTCCTCCGCGCGCGCGTCTCCAGAAACACAAGCGGACCTGCATCCAATCCAGGAGTATCAAACCCCACTCCACCGACGCCACCTAGCCCAGCCCCTACCCACACGTCTTTCAGCGCCGCCTGCAATGGATTTTCCACACGAGGTTCGCACCATCTTCATCACCGGTCTTCATCCACCCCTACCACCAGTAATGGATGACGTTGCGGCGCCAGTCACGCGTGCCGTGGCACATGTTGATCCTCACGACGTTCATGCCGTTGGCGGCTAGCGCCTCGAGCTAGTCGGACCCTGCAGAGGCGGGGCCGATGGTGCAGATGAGCTTGATGCGGAATCCATTCTCCTTGAGCTCGGCCTCGGTGATGGCATCGACCTCAATGGAGGTGGAGGAGTAGTCGGAAGAAGGGGAGAGGACGACACCGGAGGAGGTGCCGTTGGCAGAGATGAGGACGGAAGGAGTTTGATCGGAACCGGCGGCGGAGGCTTTGACGAAGAGGGAAGGGAAGGCGATAGGAGAGCGGCGGTTGGGAGCGGAGAAGGGGGCGAGGAATAAGGAGGAGTGGGGTTTGGGATTGGGGAAGGTTAAGGCGGTTGGGGTGAGTAGGTGGAAGGAGTGAGACATTGTGACTTGGAAATGAGTGAGAGAGAGAGAGAGAGAGAGAGAGAGAGAGAGAGAGAGAGAGAGAGAGAGAGAGAGAGAGAGAGAGAGAGAGAGAGAGAGAGAGAGAGAGAGAGAGAGATGGTAACAAGATTAACAAGAGCTATTTTAATCATTTTGGTCTAGATTGATGTCATTTTAAAAGTTTAAAGATAAAACTGATTTAAAAAAAGATATATCAGACTGATTTTAGACCTAAAATTTATGGTACTAAACTGAAATTTTTTCTAAAAAAAAAAACCTCATTTTTCCACATTCTATTCCGCCATGAATTGTGCCATTACTTCTTTACTACCAAATGTGGATCAGTATCAAAGGTACTACGTGTACAATTCTTCAAAGAAGTAACTGAAAACTGAACTTTGTTCTCTTACAAACTGACTTGGTCATCATTTTATGTCAGATCGATTCCTTTTTATGGTCTGCCTAAATTATAGCTTGCAGCAAACAGTCTGCAAAACCAGAAAACCAATTTCAGTCTGCAAAGCCAGAAAATTAATTTCAGTGAAGAATTAAATAAAACAAATAAAAACTTTCCTCAGCTTTCTTCATTTTGAAGCTTCAGAAGGAGCAAAAAGGCCCATAGGGTTCACCTAAAAGATCAAAAATTTGCGAAAATAGGTACCCTGGTAGGACATGAAGCACTTAAGGCGGAGGGTGGTAGTAGACTATCCTCTCCTAGGTCTTCACCGAGGCATCGGCATAGCCCGAAACAAAGAGTGATGGATGCAGTTTCATCTGTGGAAACTGCAGATCTCCACCCTGCTCCTACTGCATTTATTGGATCAAGTGATGGAGATTATCCGGTGATAAAATCCTTTGATGATGCCAAAACCTTATGCTTTTTGGAGTCTCAAAAGATTTGGGGCATTGCTGGTCCTATTGCCTTTAACATTTTGTGTAACTATGGTGTTAACTCCTTCACAAACATTTTTGTTGGGCATATTGGAGATTTGGAGCTCTCTGCTGTTGCAATTTCACTGTCTGTCATTGAAAATTTCTCTTTTGGATTTCTGGTAATTGATTGCTATTTTATCCCTACTCATCATAGTTATTTTTCCATTTTGTTTGTTGTTGTTGGCAAAGCTACTCATCATGTTTCTAAGATACTGTCATTTCATATATACAAGTCTTTGATTTAACTTATTGCTAGAACTTTGTCATTAAATTTCTCTTCGATCGTTTGCATGGTTACTCATCAATAACCAGTATATCTCCAAAAAGTTAACGTATTGTATTTAGTCTAGAAAATACAAATACGAAGATGTTCTGGTGGTTTTGAGCTCAAACCTCATGCAACCTATGCTATATATGCTACCATTTTAGAAAATTGTTGGACAGTAACAGTTTAAGCTGTTAGAAAATGAGAGAATAATTTGAGCAAATGCTACAAAACTGGGGTTTCTAAATGCATCTATTGTAAACTAGAGTTTGATCAATGGTTAAAGCTACTAAGCAATTAGTGTTGTATGAAATTGCAGCTTGGGATGGCAAGTGCACTTGAAACACTATGTGGGCAGGCATTTGGTGCTGGGCAAGTAGAAATGCTAGGAGTTTACATGCAACGGTCATGGATAATTCTGATTATCACATGCATTGGTTTACTACCACTTTATGTGTTCGCAACGCCAATCCTAAAACTCCTTGGCCAAGAAGCTGACATAGCCAACCTTGCCGGGAAATTTTCTATCCAAATCATCCCTCAAATGTTTTCACTAGCCATCAACTTTCCAACTCAAAAGTTCTTGCAAGCGCAGAGCAAGGTTTCGGTTCTGGCATGGATTGGTTTTGCAACTTTTATCATACACATAGGAATCCTCTATGTCTTTATCACATTGTTAGGGTGGGGAACGAGTGGTGCTGCTGCAGCATTTAATCTCACGGCGTGGGGAATGTCATTGGCTCAAGTCTATTATATAGTTCATTGGTGCACAGATGGTTGGAAGGGATTGTCATGGTTAGCCTTCAAGGAACTATGGTCCTTTGCAAAACTCTCCCTCGCTTCAGCTGTAATGCTTTGCCTAGAGATTTGGTACTTCATGACCATAATTGTAATGACTGGACACCTTGATAATCCTGTTATTGCAGTTGGCTCCCTTTCAATATGGTAAGTTTATTCCTCAGCTCAATTTGTCTCTTTCTGTAGTGTTATTTTTAGTTTCTATTTCTCACCATATATACACAATCTTAGTCTGCATTGCTTCCATCAAACGTTAATATTCTCTTACAAGATATCTGAAATGTTAATCATAGTCTAACAACATATGCACTATATTGAGGACACTTCCACCTTTAGTACAAACTTTCAATATGAGTTGTGTGTTCCTGTTTCAGCATGAATCTGAATGGTTGGGAAGGCATGTTGTTTATTGGGATCAATGCAGCAATAAGGTATGAAATGTTCATTTGGCTACTGATTATTATTTTCTTATTATCAGCTCCTTGGTGAACAAGATATTCAATTTAAGTCATTGGCAGCGTTCGAGTCTCTAATGAGCTTGGATCAGCACGTCCTAGAGCTGCAAAGTACTCCGTCATCGTCACGATTATGGAGTCTCTCATCATTGGAATCATTTGCGGGGGCATTATCTTGGCGGCCAAAGACAAATTTGCCATCATCTTTACTGAGAGCAAAGAGATGCAACATGCAGTTTCTCATTTAGCTTTCCTTCTCAGTATTACAATGATACTCAATAGTGTTCAGCCGGTTATTTCAGGTAAAATACATACTTAGAAAACAAAAATTATGAGTTAGGATTGTTGATTGACTAAATTCTTGTTCTGATGTGTGATTTATAACTTTATATCGACATTCTGAAAACATAATATATGACATAGATATCATCCCTTGAAGAACTTGAAGTAACAACACAATGGCTTGCAGGTGTTGCTGTTGGAGGAGGTTGGCAAGCTTTGGTGGCTTACATAAACTTGTTTTGTTATTACATTGTTGGTCTCCCTCTTGGGTTTCTACTTGGTTACAGAACACATATGAGAGTGAAGGTAAATAACTATCATTTGTCATTGTTTATCACCAACCAGTCTGTTCAACTGTTTCATTACTGTACGTGATGACAAACCAAACAGTTAATAGTTATTAAGTTGACCTAGCTAATCATAATTCTAGGCGCCTTATGGAGTTTTTGGCCTAAGCTAACAAACACTACTAATATTGTAGGGAATTTGGATTGGTATGATATTTGGGACATCCTTGCAAACACTGATCCTCTTGTACATTGTTTACAAAACCAACTGGAACAAAGAGGTAAGTTCTAGTGTGTATATACCGCCCTGATTTTTCGAAATAAAATAGATGTGGCCGGTCTAACATATGAAACTGCAGGTAGAACAAGCCTCGGAAAGAATGAGGCAGTGGACTGGAAAAGAACTAACAATAGTTGATCACAAAAAAAGGGGTGATCAAGAAGGTGGTGGACCTCTAATATTGTAGAAGAACCAACTTTTCTCTGGCTGTAAATTCTTTCCATTTCTCATTTTCAGGACTAAGAGTTAACTCATCACTATAACAAGAAAAGGAGCCGTACAGTTGTAAGGGTTTGCTGCTGTAGGTCTCTAATTTCATTCATAAAATTGTACAGCCACAGATAGTCTCTAGCTAGCATTCTATTGTTTTAATTTGCTGTTTTAGATTAATTAGAAAGAACAACATCATATGACTATTTCAATTTAAAAATACATGGCTTAGAAACAAACAAAAACAAAACCGTCTTAGAGCATTTGTAGCCAGATTTTAGCCAAAGTAGCTCAAAAATCATTTTAGCCATATTTTAGCCCAAGTAGCTCAAAAATCATTTTAGCTAGCCGGTTGGTGTTTGTTCACTGTACTATATTCTTCCATTTTAATGTACATAAAATATAAAAAAACTCTGTTTGAATAACAAAAATCATAATGACTCACAAGAAGTTCTTACTTGGTTAAGAAAAGTCAGAGATGCGAGATTCAATGTGACATCAATTTCAAGAGGAAACAAATAACAATTGAGTCATTCTTCATGAAGTATTCACATATGAATCATAAATACTATATCTAAAAGAATTGTTAATTTATTTATTACATGAGATATATATATATATATATATATATATATATATATATATATATATATATATATATATATTTGATGTAAAAGCCATACGGCAAATTTATTAATACTCAAACTAGAATGACACGGATACATGTCTTCCCTTGCCAAACGTTTAGACACGTTAAGAACGTGGCATGCTAGCATCATTCATTACAAAGATTTCATTCACTTATTTCTAAAATAAGAAATATTAAAGTACTAATATTTAGAAAAAACACATCTCGAAAATGAGTTATTGTAAATAGACTAGCTATAAACTCAGGACTTGAGCTAAAACACAAAATCCTAGCCCAAAGTTAGGCCCAAGCCGCATCAACTGGATCCAGTCCAAGGCACAAAATGAAATCTCCACCAAAATCTCCACCTTCAACGCCGCCGAGAAACCATCGTTGAGCACGTCGACATGAGACAAATCCACCATATCCATGACCCAGCAACGACCTCTGCAAAGCATCACAGCAGCCTTCATCCACGCCTTCACCATCCAAACAAGATAGATCCACCATATCCACGCATGACGCATGAGCCATGCCACCATCCTTAAAACTGTCCCGATTTGATTGGTTTCACTGTCGACGTCAGAAGACAAGAAAACTTCTGACAACACAAGCTTAGATCCCTTCGCCCAAACCCTAAACCAAATCACAATAAAAATGCTTGGTCAATTGCAGATTCCGTCCGGCAACCAAGAACTCGATGTCATCAAAGCCCAAAGGCTGGCCACCGGACGAGAGGGAATTTGGGTTTGGAAGCCACCATTGAGAGTACTTTAGGGTTTTTTAGAAGATGCTCTCATAAACATTCACATGAGATCTATATGAATTCTCGTATATGTATTATAATTATTGTAAAAATTTAACGAATTATTAATTTAGCACCTTGCCCTCAAATCAAAACCGGCCAAAAATATTATTTAAACAAAGTTATTAATTTGATCGAGTATTAAATTATATATCTGCGTTTTATATATTTTACAAGATTGATTGGAAAGTATAGGCGTACATATGATAAAATTAATAGATAATATCCATTTAGTACAATTTTTTTGCACCTCACTTCCCATCCAACAAATGTTGGATTACATTGATAAGATCGGCATCTGGCGCGGCACGAGAACAAAGGTCCGGCTAACCCATCAGATCTATGATCTAGTGAAACAGGCTTTTCTGCCTATGGAGTTTGAATTTAGATCGACCGAGACTATTGCTATTGTTTCTGCTGGAACCCGCAGGCTCTTGTAGAAACTGTAACACGTGATTCAATCTTCCGTAATCCTCAGTCCTTGGCTCCGAAGTTCCTTCTTCGCCCTTCCTTATCTGCAAGAAAGGAGAATGACCGGGACACTCCGGTCTTTCTCTCTCCGATGATTAAGTTAATAGGGGTAGTTGAGTATTTAATGCTGAGACCGACTTTTTCTTACCTTCCTGGTTGGTCTTGGCTGCATTTATACCCCTGCGTTGACTCACACTTTGCATCCTCTTCAATGTGGGACAAATGTTAAGTTTCTGTGGAGGCTTCCCCTCTCGGCCCAGACTGCTTTAGCATCGAGGTTGAGGCCTGTTCGAGCTGCCTCATGCTGGGCTTCATAGCATCATGGGCCGAGGGAGGTATTTACTGACTACCGACAACAAGTCCCCCCAAGTTCCCGTTCAAGACATGTCTTGAGTGGGGACTTGAAGAAATGGCCCGTGATGCGGAAATACCAACGGGTACCCGATCTAGTCCCCCCAAGTTCGTGCTCAGGACACGTCGGAACGGGTTGTGATTGCGATGGAAGGTAGCTAGCCGTTCCATGTTGTAGTTGTTGATGCTCGAGCGCGGGGTATTATCCCCGCGTGGGTTATCAAGCCACTATTCTCCGTATGAAGGGAATGATATTGGCATGCCCGACTCCAATGCTTTGGGAGCTGTAAATGGGTCTTACAGTTATCGTGGCTAGTTGTTTCGCCCACACGTCCCATTGGTTCTTGCTCGGGTAAACAAATCTCACGATACAGTTGTTGCTTGCATCCTACCGATATGTGGTATTCGGGAGTTAAAGTTCTTTTAGTAGTTGTTGCTTGATGCCTCCCGATAGATGTTATCCGGGAGTTAAAGTTCTTTAGCAGTTGTTGCTTGCTGCCTCCCGATAGATGTTATCCGGGAGTTAAAGTTCTTTAGCAGTTGTTGCTTGCTGCCTCCCGATAGATGTTATGCGGGAGTTAAAGTGTGGCATTGAGTTGGAAGCCTGGGTGGGTGGGGGTGTCAGGGCATTAATTGCATGTCCGCCAGGTGGCGCGTGGGTGGGAGCGAAGGGACGTGCATTTATTGTACGTCGTTTCACTTGTCGCTTCGTCGAGAAGCTTCCGGTTAGTGGGGCACGTGTCACGATCCTACGGTGGGTCGTAACGAACACGATCGCCTCGTTTAAAATGAAGTGTTTAATGGGGGGGGGGAATCGAGGCGTTTTTCCCCCGCTTTGTATATATGCTCCGTCTCCCCTCATTCTTCCCTCCGCTCTCACTTTTCTTCCTCCGCTCTCAATTTTCTCCCTTGTTACTCTGCCCTCTACCCTCATTCTTCATCGATTCGACGTAAATCCGGACGTAGAAGGAACGCCGCTGTTGCCGCCGGCCCGATTGCAAGGTGCTGTCCATTTGTTGTTTCGGTGCGTTTCCGGCCTTCACTTTTCGGTGAGTATCTCTTCTCCATCTCTTCTGTTTTCGTTCTCTTTTGTCTGTTTCTGGGATTTTTAGGATTTGGGGTCTGTTTCTGGGTTGCTTTGGGTCTGTTTCTGGGTTTCTTTGGGTCTGTTTCTGGGTTTCTTTGGCTGCTTCTGTGGGTGGTATCGGGAGGTCTGGCGGCGGCATGCGCTGCGATTTCTGATAGCACGTAGGGTTTTTCTATAGGGTTAAGATGGAGTCTAGGGCTTCCGACGCCACCGCCTCTGGCCCTGCACTGCGGGCTCCCGCTGACGACGAAGAAAGGATGGAACAGTATCTGCATCGGGAGGTTAATAGAGACTCGCGGGTTGCATCCTCCAGGGCGGATCCCGAGCGACAAGTGTTGGAAGCGATCCCGATAGCGCGCGTCCTGCACCGCCTGGAGGACGGCAGGGTTTGTGACGAACCTGTCAGTAGTCTCTCGCCCGAGGAGATCGAGCAATTTAGGGAAGAGTGGGACATTCCTTCCAGCATCCCGATGCGCGGCCTATACCCGGGGGAATTGGCGTGCGCTCCGAGAGACAACTTCGTAGCGGTGCACGACAACATGTTCCGGAACGGGTTCTCTGTCCCGCTGCCTCAATTTGTTCAGTACATGCTGAGCATGTTGCAGCTTGCTCCGGGGCAAGTCCCCCCAAATCAGTGGCGCCAATTGCTGGGGCTCGGGTGCCTATACTTCCTGTCGAACATGGGGTGGCCCACGATCAATGAGTTTCGCGCACTCTACCGGTTGAATTATTCGAAGAAGGCAGGAAGCTCCGGGTGCGTTGGGTTCACCGCGCGGGATTACGAGTCCGTGATCACGGATCTCCCCTCCTCGATAAACAAGGAATGGAGGGCGAAGGTAGTTCTTGTTGGGGGTCCATGGCAGAGAAAAACGAGGCGGCACACGGTCCCCAACTACTTCCGGGCGATCGGGGATCAGTCGTACAGTCTGTCGGAGACCGAGCGGGAGCGTATAGCGCGAGTATATGCTGCCTGGCCCCACGAAGAGGACCGTAGCTCATACCATTTGACGCGGTGGGTCGTTCTCTCTCACTGCGAGATGGGTAGAGTGCCCGGTGGGTTCACCTCTTCTTACGCCTGGCACTTTAAGTCCTTGTTATATTTTGCTAATGAGATAATGTTTGTGGTTTCGCAGGGAAAATTCCAAGGCGTGTTCCTCGCCCTAACCATCCTCTCGACATGGAGAAAGACCAAGACCTCTTGAAGATGTTGCTGACCAAGGGGGACGTGGCTTCCCGTACCGAAGTGGATTTAGAGACCAGCACCGTACGAGTGTTGGACAAGCAGAAGGAACTCGAGGTCCCGGACGAAGTGTACGGGTCCGCGTTGACTCCGCCCGTGCCGCCTCCCGCTGCATCGCGTGTCAATTTGGGTGAGAAGAAAATGCGTCACCACCACTCAAAGAAATCCCAAAGCTCCGATAGCCAGGTGACGTATACCGGGGTGAACGTGTCCGGGAGTCCCGTACCGAAGGCGAAAAAGCACAGGTCCACTCACGGGGGGTCCTCCTCTACTCCGTCGTTATCGGCATTGGCCCCTCCGGTTCCTGTAATTTCGAAGGCACCGATCCGGCAGGTCCTTGATGAATACGGTTGCGCGGACGAGAAGTTCGTCCGAGCGATGATCAGCGACTTGAAGGGGATCGAACTTGATAGGATGAAGTTCAAAGACGGTGCCCCTTCCGAGACCCGCAAGATTGCCCGGGAGCACCTTATGAAGGTAATTTTGTTTGCTGTTTTTTTTGTTTCCCTTTCCCTTTGGTCGATATCTGAACCCCTCCCGACTATGATGTAGGCTCTCTTCGCGGTGTATTCCATCGATGCCAGCGAGGATACTGCCGAGCTGAAGGAGCAGGTGGCCAGACTCAACGGGCATGTGAGCTTTCTCCAGACCGAGAAAGCGTCACTCGAGAAGGAGAAGAGTTCCTTGGCCGATAAGCTGTCTACACTTCAGCATCGCGTTGAGGAGTTGGGGAGCCGGGCTGATAGGGTTCCTCTTCTGGAGGCCGAGGTGGAGAAGGTCCCCCTTCTCGAGGCCGAGCTGGAGAAGTACCGCCCGTTGGAGAGCAAGCTCCGTGAGAGGGATGCGGAGATCGAGGAGCTGGTGAAGCTTGTTCCAACGCGCTGTGATCAGGCCGTTGCTGAATTCAAGGAGTCCGAGGAATTCAAGGCTCTTCTCCAGTCCGCCCGGAACGAAGCCATCACGGAGAAATTTACCGAGTGGAGCGCTCACGGGTACCTTGACAAGCCCCGGATGCTAGCAGATCTCCTTGCTGCCCAGGAGAAGGCCAGAACTGTGGGTCCGCAATTGGCCGACTCGGAGGAGCATCCTGTGGTCAATCCCGAGAGTTCCGGAGCCGTGACCCTATCGTCCGAGGGTGAGGACGCGGAAGATGTTGAGGATCCGGTCGGGGATGACCTGGATTAGGAGCCGGAGCTGAGGATTCCCGGATTAGTTGTATCTTTTTTGTTCACCATTTTTGTACGGCGTTTGTGCCTTCACGGGGAAGTACTGACTTCATCCCGGCGACCCAGTTGTCGCAATTTATTCTGGCGTGCATATTGGACTTCTTATTTTCGCGCCTCGCGCTATGAAATCATTTTTTTATAAACGTAGTCATCCAAGAAAATCCTCCCGGACTGACCTAATCACTCCCTGGTGAAACTAATGTTATAAGTTTGGCCTCACTTAGGCATCTTCTTGGTTTGACCTAGCCAAACCCGGAGGCTAACTCATGTGTTACGAATATAGCTTCATTTTTGTAAGTTGTTTCCACAACAAATGAAGGCATCCTCCCGGGCTGACCATGTCAAACCCGGAGGCTAACTCAGGTGTTACGAATTTAGCTTCATTCTTGTAAGTTGTTTCCACAATAAATGAAGGCATCCTCCCGGGCTGATCATGTCAAACCCGGAGGCTAACTCAGGTGTTACGAATTTAGCTTCATTCTTGTAAGTTGTTTCCACAATAAATGAAGGCATCCTCCCGGGCTGATCATGTCAAACCCGGATGCTAACTCAGGTGTTACGAATTTAGCTTCATTCTTGTAAGTTGTTTCCACAATAAATGAAGGCATCCTCCCGGGCTGATCATGTCAAACCCGGATGCTAACTCAGGTGTTACGAATTTAGCTTTATTCTTGTAAGTTGTTTTTACAATAAATGAAGGCATCCTCCCGGGCTGACCATGTCAAACCCGGAGGCTATAAATTACAATTTCCCGACTCCACTATACGGGGTAGAATCTAAGGTGTTCGGCGTTCCACGGGTGCCCGGAGACTTTGCCGTCACTATCCCTTAGGAAGAATGTGGCGGGGCCGACTTCGTCTACTATCTCGTACGGGCCTTCCCAAGTTGGATCAAGGGCCATTGGTTGGGTCATCACCCGCTTCATCACCCAGTCTCCGAGACCCAAGGCTCGTGGCCTAACCTTACAATCGTAGTGTCGGGCGACCCGCTGCTTGTACACTTGATTGTGCAAGTCCGCCCTGTCCCTTCTTTCCTCGATGAGGTCCAAATTCAGTTGTAGCCCCTCTATGTTGGTCTGCTCATCGAATCCTTCGACTCTCCCGGTCGGTATTGTTACTTCGACTGGAATGACTGCCTCCGAGCCGAAGGCAAGGCTGAAAGGCGTCTCTCCCGTCGACTCCGTTGCGGTGGTTCGAATTGCCCAAAGCGTTTCCGGGAGCTTTTCTGCCCATAACCCTTTGGCGTCGTCCACCTTCTTTTTAAGCAGCTTTTTTACTATCTTATTGACTGCTTCCACTTGCCCGTTGGTCTTCGGGTGTGCTACCGACGCAAACACCATTTTGGTTCCCATGCCTTTGGCGAACTCGATGAGCTTAGGGTTGTTGAACTGCGTCCCATTGTCGGTAATGATCGTCTCGGGGATACCGAATCTGCAGTAGACATTTTTCATGAGGAAACTCATCACACACTCGGTAGTTATCCGTCTGAGAGGCTCCGCTTCCACCCATTTGGTGTAATAATCCACCGCTACTATAATAAACTTGTATTGTCCGGGAGCAGTTGGAAGTTTCCCGATCAAGTCAAGACCCCACTGAGCGAAGGGCCATGGTGACATCAGGATTGATAGTGCAATGGAGGGGGAATGGATTTTGTTTGCGTGTTGGTGGCATTTATGGCATCTCATTGAAACTTGATCTGCCATACTCCCCATATTAGGCCAAAAGTATCCCGTCCTTAGAGCCTTAAAAGAGAGGGATCTAGCTCCGGAGTGGTTGCCACAAACTCCCTCATGGATGTCTCGCAGGATCTTCTCACCCTCTTCTACTGTCACGCATTTCAAGCTGGGCATGCTGTACCCCCTGCGGTACAGTTTGCCGTCGACAAGCGTGTATCGGGCGCACCGTGACTGAAGTTTCCTCGCCTGCCGTCTATTCTCCGGGCGCACACCTTCTTTGAGGAACTCGATGATTGGATCCATCCATGTCGGTTCCTTTGGACCCGTGGTTACGGTGAATATTTCAGAGATCGTCTTGTTGATACTTGGACGATCCAGGATCTCGATTTTAACCTTCTTACTCCCCTTCAGGCGGGTCCCGGTGGCTAGACGTGCTAGGGCATCTGCACGACCGTTTTCCTTCCGAGGGATTTGTGCTACCGTTGCTGACTCGAATCCGCACAAGAGGGCCTTCGCGAGTGCCCGATAGGAGTTCAGATAGGGTTCTTTCACTTCGAAGGTCCCGCCGACTTGGTTCACCACGAGCTGCGAGTCGCTGAACACTTCGACCTTTGTGACTCCAATCTCTAATGCTAACTGCAGCCCCCCAATCAATGCCTCGTACTCAGCAGCATTATTGGACGCGGAGAAGTTAAATTCGAGGGCGTACTCGTACTCGAACCCGTCCGGGCTGACCAATATGATTCCGGCCCCGCTCTTGCCTTTGGTGACGGAGCCATCTACAAATAGCTTCCAAGATTGTTGGACTTCTTGGACTGCTTCTAGCTCATCCCCCGTGCTCTCTGTGATCTCCTCCACGGGTGTCAGCTCTGAAATGAAATCCGCTGCGGCTTGTCCCTTGATGGCCGCTCTCGGCATGTAATGTATATCGAACTCGCCCAGCTCTATCGCCCATTTGGCCAGTCTCCCGCTCGTTTCTGGCTTTAAAAGTACCTGCCTTAGAGGGCAGTTAGTGAACAGGGTGATGGAGTGAGCTTGGAAGTAATGCCGCAGCTTCCGGGCGGTTACGATAAGAGCTAGAGCCAACTTCTCTAGTTCCGGGTACCTGCTTTCTGCCAGTGTATAGCCTTTGCCTATGTAATACACCGGGAGCTCGAGTGCCTCATCCTTCCTGATCAAAGCCGAGCTAACTGCTGTGCCGGATGCTGCTAAATAGAGGTACAACATCTCCCCGGGAATCGGCTTTGATAGTTTTGGCACAGAAGCCAAATATTCTTTGATATTCCTGAATGCCTCCTCTTGCTCGGGCCCCCAAGTGACCATTTTGCAACGCTGGCTCTTGAGCAGCTTGAAGAATGGTGCGCACTTGTTCGTGAGTCTGGAAATAAATCTGGCGAGGGCCGCCACTTTGCCTGTCAGGGACTGTACGTCATTCCTGGATTTTGGGGCAACCATATCCATTATAGCTTGGACCTTCTCCGGGTTTGCCTCGATTCCCTGCCGGCTAATGACATGACCTAGGAATTTCCCCTTGACAACTCCAAATGTACATTTTTCCGGGTTCAACCTCATACCGAACGCGAGCATAATGTCAAAAATTTCTTGCAGATCGCTGACATGCCCGGCCGCGGCGTGACTCTTTACCAACATATCATCCACGTATACTTCCATCGTGACCCCCAGCTGCTTAGCGAACATCATGTTCATCAGGCGCTGGTAGGTTGCTCCCGCGTTCTTCAATCCGAACGGCATCCTCTTGTAATAGTATACTCCCTTGTCAGTAATGAAGGCCGTATGCTCCTCATCCGCGGGATCCATCATTATCTGATTGTAGCCCGCGTAGGCGTCCATGAAACTCAGCATTTCGAACCCGGAGGTGGAATCCACGAGTTGGTCGATCCGGGGCAGAGGGAAACTATCTTTGGGGCAGGCCCTATTCAAATTGGTGTAGTCCACGCACATCCTCCACTGGCCCATGGCTTTCTTCGGTACCATGACCACGTTGGCTAACCACTGTGGGTACTTCGCCTCCTGGATAAACTTGATGTCCAGGAGCCTTTGTACCTCTCTCTTGATGACGTCATACTTTGCCAGATCGAAGGACCTCCTCTTCTGTCGCACCGGGGGCACGCCTTTTCGGATCCCCAACTTATGCGTGACCACGTCACTCGGGATACCGGGTACGTCAGCATATGACCATGCGAAGGCTTTGCTGTTGGCCTTTAGAAAACGTACAAGCTCTTCCCGGACGAGGGGTGGCAGTTTGGCCCCGATTCTCGCCGTTCGGGCTGCGAAACCATCCGAGATGCAAACCAGCTCGGTTTCCTCTACTGAACCGGGTCTCTCGGATTCTGCCCCTTCTGCAACGGCGTTGATCCTGGGATCTTCGTATACGTCAGAAATCAATTTGCTCGTGCTCACGGAGGATAACACTTCCGCTCTCCTCCTACCATTATCTCTGTCAATGGCGTAGCACCCTCTTGCTGCCACTTGATCACCCCGGATGGTTACGATTCCCGTTGGCGAGGGTAGCTTCATCATAAGCATGTGCCCCGCGATGAATGCTTTGGCTTTCCACAAGGCTGGTCTCCCGAGTATCCCATTGTACGCTGAGTCGCAGTCGACAACTATGAAATCGACTGACATTCTCAACGTGTTCCCCTCCTGACCCCCGAGGATCATGGGTATGTAGTCGGACCCAAGAGGCTGTACCACGTCTCCAGAGAAGCTTATCAATGGTTCGTTGTCCTGCGTGAGCTTGCTACTTCCCCTTTTTAGTGCTCGCCATGCGCTTCTGAACAAGACATTTACTGACGCCCCCGTGTCAATCAGGATTTTCTTGCAAAGATAATGATCCAACTGTACTGTTACCAGGAAGGGGTCTTCGTGAGGCTGTCTGGTCCCTTGCTCTTCTTCTTCTTCGAATGTTACTGATCTCCACCTCGAGTTTATGCTCTGAGCGCTAGAGCTCCCGAAAGCGAATATCTCTCGCCCATCTCTGCTAACGGGGCACTGCTTTTTGGCCTTGTTACTCCTCCGGTCGATACGTGCCCCCCCACGGATCGTGTTGATCGTCCCGTAAATGGGCTCCTCCTTAGCTTGGAGTGGACCCAACACGTACTGCCGAAGCTTCCCTGCTTTAAGCTGACTTTCAATCGCTCTTCTCAGCTCGTCACAGTTGTTTATTGCGTGTGTTGCCTCCCGGTGATATCCACAGTATTTTCCTGTGTCCTCTCGGGTTAGTCGTGACGGTGGGAACCTCCTGGCTGCGGGTCCTGGAAGATCCCCTCTATTCTCGTTCCACACTACCTCCGGTGTTGCATTCAGGTTTGTGTAGTTTGCCCGGGCTGTGACAACCGTTTCTTTAAACCCGCTGCTTTGGTTGTTGCCCCTGTTCTTCCCCTGAGGCCCCCCTGATTGCTTGGTTTGGCTCTTACCTCCGTCCTTGAACCTCTTGCTAGGGGTGAAGACTTGTCCCCCCTGGTCCCCTTTCCAGGTTCTTACTTCTTGGATCATCTGTCCTCGGGATTCAGACCTCCCGCTTTCTTTTCTTTTACCCTCACTTTGGTCCCCATAAGTGTCATGGTCTGCCTGCGCGTGCCTTACCGCCATTTCCATGAGCTCATCATAGCCCCGGGGATTTTCAATTCGTACCGCGTACAAGAACTTCCCGGGCAGCAGGGCCTGGATAAAGGCCTCTTCCGCCACTTTCTTGTCGAAACTCCTGACCCTGGCTGTGGCCCCTTGCCATCGATTTACGAAGGCCTTTAGTCCCTCGGCGTGCCCTTGCTTTATCTTGAATAACTGGGCTGTACTCTGCCCGTCCGTTCGCAGTATAAACCGGTTCACGAATCGGTCTGCTAACCTCTTGAAGCAATCTATTGAACCGGCCGGGAGTTCATAAAACCAGCTTAATGCTTCTCCTGACAACGTCTCCTGGAACATGTTGCAGCACGCGGCGTCTGAATAACCCTTCGCGTTCGTATGAGACTTGAAACTGTCGAGGAAGAGATGCGGGTCCCCCTCCCCTCCGTAGTTCAATTTAAGCGGTTTCGCCGCACGGGAACGCAATGTCTGCGTGATGGCGGTAGTGAAAGGTCCCCCTCTCTCTTCAAATCCCATACCGGGCGGGTTGTGCGCTGCCCTTCTTTCTGCCTTGTCTAGCCTCGTTGTTAGGGACATCACACTGTCCCTCATGGCCATCAAGGCCGCCTCCACTCCCGTTGATTCCTTCCTTCTTTCCTCTACAGGCGCTGGAGGTGGGGGCGAGCCCTCCGTTTCCATAGTTTCAGGAAACAGGCTCGTGCCGACGACTACCGTTCTCCGGGCCACGGGCGGTGTTGCCGGGGACCGCTCCCCCTCGCGGATAGAGTTTGCCGCTCGCTCGATCACCTCATCACTTTCGAGTCTCCTGGCTAACGCACTAATTATTGCTGCGTTATCTGCCTCCAGCTTTTTCTCTCGCGCGGCTGCGTCTAACCGGTCACGCTGGCCTTCTCTCTCCATGCGTGCTATGTCCGCTCTTAACCTCTCGATGATATCCTCCATTTCTTCCTGTGTGAGGCCGCTCATTGCTCCATCCGTAAGCGCTCGCGGGACGATCGTATCAGGTGGGCACTCTTCACTGTCACCCGTCCTTCCCGGCCGGTCACTGTTTCTCGGTGTCAGATCTCCTGAAATTATCCTACTCCCGATTCCAACTTCATTAGACTCCGTCATCGAGACTGGCTTTTTGTAAGTATTCCCACAGACGGCGCCAATTGTTTCTGCTGGAACCCGCAGGCTCTTGTAGAAACTGTAACACGTGATTCAATCTTCCGTAATCCTCAGTCCTTGGCTCCGAAGTTCCTTCTTCGCCCTTCCTTATCTGCAAGAAAGGAGAATGACCGGGACACTCCGGTCTTTCTCTCTCCGATGATTAAGTTAATAGGGGTAGTTGAGTATTTAATGCTGAGACCGACTTTTTCTTACCTTCCTGGTTGGTCTTGGCTGCATTTATACCCCTGCGTTGACTCACACTTTGCATCCTCTTCAATGTGGGACAAATGTTAAGTTTCTGTGGAGGCTTCCCCTCTCGGCCCAGACTGCTTTAGCATCGAGGTTGAGGCCTGTTCGAGCTGCCTCATGCTGGGCTTCATAGCATCATGGGCCGAGGGAGGTATTTACTGACTACCGACAACAGCTATGTTGACTTTCAGGTACGGGAAAACTTTCGGCTTTTGCAAAGTGTGTGGCCTCCTAGTATACCCGATCTCGAGTTACGAATGTCCGCCTGACCTTTCTGGTAAGCAGATGATCAATCTCAAGGTGGCAGTAGGCGGATTTGGTGGTGGAGGGTCTATTCCCTTAAACCTTAACACTAGCTCTGCGTCTTTTCTTATTCTTAACCCTAACCCTAGTTTTGGTTTAGGGTTTGGTTCCGGTGGAGAAGTTTTGATTACTGGAAAACTTTGTTCTTGGGTGAGTCTTTTGGTGAGGATAGTAGTGGTGGTGTTGGTCTTGGTGAAGCTACTGAAGATGTTTAGCTGATGGTGAAGGATTCAGATCCTCTTGGTTCTCCATCTAGATCACCACCCTCTGCGTAGGGTGGCTTCGAGTGACTTTGAATAAGTTAGCTTGCTAACAAGTCTTGGTTATTGAGCTTAATCTTAGGGCTTTTAGCATAGGAATTGTTTAGGTTTTTTTAGGAAGTTTTGCATGGTTCATTTCTTCTGTAGCCCTCACAAACGGATCATGTTCATATTATTCTTCAATATAAGGTTTCACGTCCCTTTCTCAACCAAAAATAAATAAACAAATAAACAAACAAATACTCAAAGAGATTGTCTATTTCAATGTATAACATAATTTGTGCTCATTCTGGCCTCAATTATTCTTATCTAAAGTCTTAACAATTAAAATTATATTAAGATTAATTTGCCCTCACCCTTTAAACATGTGTGTGTGTAGAGAGAGAGAAAAAAAAGACTTGGCCGAAACCTCACCAAACTCTGGTCACCGATCACCGAAGTTCGGTTGCAGGAATTCGATCACCAAAATGTTTCTTGGATTTTGACCGGAATCTTGCCAGACTTGTTGGAATGTCAACGGACCTTGCTAGAACCATATCGTACCCTTGCCCGAAGTTTTATTATGGGCAATAATCTGGTTATGTATATTATTAGGAAGCAATAAATGATTTATTGATGGGTAATAAACCTTTTATATAATGAGGGGCAGTAATGTTGAAAAACGATGTCAGGACCCACCCCGAATTTCACCCTACAACTCGAGATAAATCATGCGGGGTCCACATTCAAGGAAAATTTACCGAATATTCGGCATAACCTTTCTTGAAAATGGACAACATTTACCTGAAAAATCCAACTTAACACTTCTATAACCAAACATCCATCCTCAACACCGGAAGTCTTCCTGCTCCCCAAGTTCATCACATCTCTCAATAAATCAATTACTCAACTAAAATAATTCTACAACCAACAACAGACAATTAATAATTCACTACTACGATTTCAGAACATATCTAAAGATGAACGAAAAACAAGGAACATATCTAAATTTGTATTATATATTTCCCTTTTTTTGTCGGTGAGCTGTGGCGTGGTTGGTTAAGGTGGTTAACTAACAACTTTGACGTCATGGGTTCAAATCTCATTGACATATGTAGGGTGTGTGAGTTATTTAATAAAAAGTTTTTTAAAAAAAAAAAAAAAAGGAATAAAGAATGTGCGGAAGCAGTCTCTGATTATGCCTCGTCTTCATGTATGCTCGACCTCATTAAAACTTATTCTGCATACTGGGCATTTAAAACCAAAAGGCCCAAGGGAAAGTAATTTAAAAACGTTAGAGTGAGTGGACAAAAATATAATAAATAATTTAACAACTACAAATTTATATACTTTCTCACATTTCAATTTTTAAAACTTAACCGCATGTAGCTTTGATAACTCAAATACTTTAAATCTAGAATACCACAAAATAGACAAACCAACCCCGCTGATTTATTCGATTAAAGAAATCTCTTATGAAAAGATAAACCAGCCCCGTTGGTTAATTAATTATATAACTGAGAAAAATTAATACAGTAAGGGAAAGAGTTATCACCATGAAAAATGAGCCTCCTAGGCTATAATAGCGTCTCACACTAAACGCTTTACTCACCTATGGTGAGTAGCAGTTAATAATGGCTAGCTAACAAATAAATATAAATACCGATCGGTTGCCTCTCAGGCTATAATAGCGTCCCACGATAAGCGCTCTACTCACCTATGGTGAGTAGCCACTAATAACAGTTAGCTAACAATAATCAATATAAGCGACCCTATATTATGGTGACTAAAACATACGAAATCTCATAAATCCACTAAACTTTCCCAAAATCATACGAATGGTACGGTTCCCAACCGTACTTGAAAATCATCATAAGAAATTATAATAAAACTCAATGACGTGTCTCACACGTCAAAATATTCTCCAATTTAAAAACATAAGCGAGATTTCAATATCAAATATAAATCATAAATAATAATATCTCAAGTCGAAAATACTCGCTAAAATATTCTCCAAGTCAAAATCATTATGCCTCAAATAAACAATTAAATTATGATGGAGAACTACCGAAAATCTCATTTTCGGTAATCATTTATAAATCTCAAAGTCATCAAAATAAAACCGATAATATTTAAATGCGGAGTCAAACAGAATATCCAACCTCAAATTCCAAAATAATAATCCGAGCTCAAATCCATAAATTATGACCATCAATTAATCAATGCATCAATCTCAAATAATTTCCAAGATCATTTCATAAGTCAATTTTTATAATATACGCTCGGAAAATAAAATGATAATTTATAAAATCTTGCATGCATATTTATTTAAAATCAAAATGTCCACTCACAAATTTAGGCATAAGCCTGACGATATCCGAATCACCACTTAAGCGAGGTTCCCTACGCATCTTGGCACAATAACCATGCTTAGAACCAAACTTCAATTCCAGAAAATAAATACTTAAATATAAACACCACAACTCTTCCGCTTAACTCACTGCACTTACTAAGGTTAAGCTCACCGGATTTCCACCAAGCTCCACTACAACCTTAATTTATCAATTCTAATATTCTAGAATAAATACCAAGGAAATCCAACGACCGGATTTTCACTATAACAACCGCTATTCTCAATCTTTGAAAAATCTCAAACCTAACCAAAACTTCTCTAAAAAATCCAAACTTCCCATCATAAAACTCCTCTCATTAAAACAAACTCAAAAACATGAAAAACTACCCCTAAGCGGCGGCCGGCAACCGGACTCCGGAGACCTCCAATGGTTACCAAATTTTGACATAATTTTTCTCTCAACATTCCAAACAACTTTCATAACTACCACAATAACCAATTCTAAGCTTAAAACCATCAATAGAATCAAAACACCAAAAATCTCAAATTCAAACCCTAAGATTTCAAAACGTCAAATCTCTTTAACTAGGTCGAGATAGGTTGAATCCTTTTAAGGGTTTGTTGTTGAAAGGAAGAGCTTCCAAATGATACCAACAGCTCCGGCTATGGTGGCTGTAAAAAGGGTTTTCTTGCGAAAACCCCACCACGCACAGCTGCAGTTTTTCGGCGTGTTTTCTCCTTCACGGCGGCGCGACACCGACTGCAACCTACCTAGACTTGTAGAGGATGCTTCAAGCTTCAAATCGATACCAAGCACGTCACCTAGTTCGACCGGAAGGCGGCAGACGAAAGTGATGAAGTTGCCGGACGGAGGAGAGGCGCCGGAGAGAGAAGAAAGAGTGGGGGGGGGGGGGGGAGGGTAAAACTGATTTCTTACCTTACCCATCCGGTAAGTTTCCATTTTTATACCCCCAACCAAAATAGTAACTTTCGTTTTTAGACCATAACTTCTTCATACGAACTCCGTTTTATGTGTGCCACATGTCCACAAACTCTGTTTAACGTCCTCTACAACTTTCATGAAGAACGTTTTCCCAAATTTTAGACTCAGAAAAAGTCAACTTTTAGAGCCTTAAATAGTAAACGGTTACTCAAAACGGTAAAAGACTAGAATAATACCAAAAGTAAATAACCGCAAATTTTCTTAAGAACCGGGATGTGACAAATGACCTCCAATCCCTAATAAAGCAGTTTCTCTCTGACTTGGAGCCACAACCCGATCCATCCCTCCCGGCTTGCTGTGACCTCTTCCAAAATCAATCCCTCTGTTTAGTTGAGACTCGCTTCCTTATCTCGCTGGACAAGGACCACATCAAATCCACCACCTTCGTCTAGCACGACACCTTCAAGAATAAGCAGAAAGACTCCCAACAGAACATCCACCTTGAGAAGGAAGCATGCTCTTCAATCTCGATGCCGTGTACAACTAGAGACATAGAGAGAGAGAGAGAAGTTATAAAAAAGAGAGAGACTTAATTGGAACAATCATCAACAAAACTAAATCCGTACAGATGTAGTGTGAATATGTATGAAAGTAAACTAACTTGACTTTATCTAACTACCTCTATATTGTGCTAGACTATATATGTATTGAACTAGTCTACTTGATGTATTAGAACAATAATGCATCATAGACGAATCCTTGTGAAATTTGTCATTCTTTTCATTTTCAAGTGTCAATGGATAAGAAAGTTATTTACCAATCAAATTTTTTAATTTTTTAATTTTATACCTAAACTGCCCTTGTTGATTTACAGCTAACAGTTGAAATATCAAACATACCCCTCTCACTCCCGCTTTACAGTCATAAGATTGGTGAGTCAAACATAACATGATCGGCGGGTCCTTTTTCTCTAGATTCAATGAATTTGACCCACACATCCTCTAACCCAACCATCCCAACTCTAACTCAAACACAAGGTTAAGTAACTATGGTTAATTGATGATGACAGCTATAAATGGTGGAATTTTGGCCCTCCTCCTCCCAAAACCCTATTAAAATTTCCTCCCCCGTCATCACCATCATAGACTCTTCCCTTTCTCACACCCCTTTGGAAATACAACAATTTTCAAGAGGTGGTTTTTGGGTACACAAATTACAAACATAAAAGAAACGAGGACAGAGAGAAAGAGAAAAGAGAGAGAAGGAAGAGGCCAAAAGCCCAAAGGGTGTGAAAGCTTTCAACACGCACCACCAAAAACACTCCTACTGGTACGTGTTCTTCTTCCTATTTCTCAAGGACAAATAAATCAAATATAGTCTAGATTGGGCAAAACCCCTAAATCGTAGTTTCTTTGTGGGTCTCCTCTGATTCTTCTGTTCAAATATTTGTGCCGTCTCTTTCTCACTATCACCCTCAATCAATGACCGCCTGCAAATAAAAAGGGCGGGCCTGCGAAAAAAAATCAAAACCCAAAATCAAATTTTCATGGGGGCACGAATACAAAACCCTAGAATATATAAGATCCATTTCCCGCCAAAAGTCCCAACTTTTTACACGCCCAGATCCTTAATCGCTAACCCTTTTCGTTTTTGAGTCGTCTAAACCCTTTTTCACATTTTGATTTGTGGTTCTTGAATTTTGGATTTTTTTGAGTATGAGAAAAACTACCCAGTTTAAGAAAGTGAGGGAATTTTGGTTTTTCTAGGGTTTGAAATTGAAATCCATGGCAGGGTGGTCGATGCTAGTTGATGGGTCGGTGTTAGATTGCGGGAAGAAGGAAGAGCCGGACTGCTTTTCGGAATCAAAAAGCTGCGTTTCGGGGTTGCCGGATAAGCTCCGGAGCTGGTTTGATCAGTTTCTTGGGGTTCTCTTGAGAGAAATATGTGCAAAAGATTCGGCCCGGCCGCTGCCTCCGATGCTCGGAAATGGGCAGAGGGTGGATTTGTTTAAGCTGTTTTGGGCTGTGAGGAAGAAGGGTGGGTTTGATTGTGTTTCGGATAACGGGGTTTGGGATTTGATTGCTGGGGAGTGTGGGTTGGGTTCGAGTTTATCTGGGGCTGTGAAGTTGGTTTATAGTAAGTATTTGTATTTGCTTGATAGGCTTTTGGAGAATAGGGATTTGGTGTGGAGTTTGGGGAGTAGTGGCAGTGATTTGAAGAAGCAGTTGACGGATTTGCAGGATGAGTTTAAAGGGATGTTCCCTGAAGTTGGTGATCCAAAGGTGAATAAGGCGGGGTATTTGAAAGAGGAAATGTCGCCTAAGAGTTTGAATGACAGTAATGAGGAGGCTGGTGCGGGAGGAAAGGGTAGTAGGAATAAGAAACGTGTTGGTAATGTGGGGTTGGATTGGGATTCAGGGACTGTGGAGGATGCTGGGAAGTTGAATAACAATGAGGAGGTGAAAAGTGAGGTGGTGGAATCCGGTGGAGGGAAGAAAGTTGATGACGACGATGATTATGTAGATGTAATGATTGTGAATCCAGCCACAATGGAAGTGAGTTCCTGTCGTAAAAGGAAGCGTGAGTCCTTTTGCGGCATGCTGAATTGGCTTAGAATGATTGCAGCAGATCCTTGTGATCCTTCGGTTGGTTCCTTGCCGGAAAGGTCAAAGTGGAAGTCCTTTGGGAATAAGGAGAACTGGAAGCAGGTTTTGGGTGCTCGAGAGGCCATATATCTGAAGAAGAATGCTGATTCAGTTGCAGAACAGTTTAACGGGCAGGTACTTTTATGTTTTTCTTGTGTGCTATAATTAATGAGTTGCATGGCAAATATATCTAAGCTGACGTGCCGTAGTTTTGTGACCTCTATCAGGTTTGTACCGTATTTCTAAATGTGGGTGGAATTGTTTCTGCTTAATTTAGTCTTGTTTTATTGATTTCCTTATGCTGCTGGATATCTCTTTTTGCTCTTGTTTTACTGATTTCGTTATGAAAGCGTTATTTAATGTTCAAAGATGGAGTGTAACAATCAGTTTAGTTATTTCTGCTGTTGTACTCTTTGTAACTCACGAATTGGACGCAGAGACTTAAATTTCGGTGTATGTGGAATATTTTAGGTGCAGAAGCATTAGCTTCTTTCAAATGTAACATTAGGTGATTAACCTCTACATAGAACATTATTGGCATACCTGTCCTATGTTGTGCATCTCAACCTATATTCCATTATTCTATGTGGTTTCTATTGTTAGATGTTGTTTGAAACTGATAAAAAATGCCACTATTGTTATGTGCTCACTTTCTTTTTAATATTAATTTCATGTTCCAATTTGCAGAATAATCTGAGGATGCATCCAAGCATGTATGATGATCATCTTGGCACCGCTTACAATCTTAGAGAGAGGCAGAGATTGGAGAAGCAGCAAAGGACAATGTCTGAATCAGGAGCCTGCTTATATTCATCCCCGGGCAGTGATATGTCCAAAAGCAGTCCTGGCATGGAGGACCATATTGAAGTTCGTGTTGGGTCAAAATTTCAAGCTCATGTACCAGAATGGACTGGTGAGTTAGAAGAAAGTGACGGGAAGTGGTTGGGGACCCGGGTTTGGCCAATAGAAAAACCAGAGCAACTATATCTAATTGAAAGGGATCCAATTGGAAAGGGAAGGCAAGAATCTTGTGGCTGCCAAATGCCAGGTTCTATAGAATGTGTTAGATTTCACACAGCCGAGAAAAGGTTAAGAGTTAAGCGTGAACTGGGATCAGCTTTCTACCATTGGAAGTTCAATGAGATGGGTGAGGAAGTTGGGCTCCCTTGGACAGCTGAAGAAGAAAATAAGTTCAAGGCCATAATAAAGGCAAATCCTCCATCTCTTGGGAATACCTTCTGGGATGATATAATTGAGTCATTTCCTAAGAAGAGCTGGAGAGAATTGGTAAGCTTCTACTTCAACGTCTATCACTTGCAGCGTAGAGGATATCAAAACAGGTTCACTCCAAACAATATTAATAGCGATGATGAAGATTTAGAATCAGGAACAGCTACTAATGGTTTTGAACATGAAGAACCCAATTCTTCAAAGTCAATTTTGAAATCCCCGCACAAGCCACATGGGAAATACAGATAACCATATGAAATCTACTACAGCTGAATCATCTTGGTCCTTGAAATTTTGGGTGGTAAAGATTTTGTCATGATTACAAGTGACGTCGAACAGTTCTATGGAAAAGCTCGGGAGGAAGCAGCTTTGGCTATTCACAAATCCTCCATCTCCAAGTCTGGTTTTGCGATCCTTTTTACTTTGAGACATGTTTCCTATTCTTGACTGTCGATGCCAAATACAAGTACTTTTAATTTGGAAGTTTCTTTTAGGTTTCTTACAGCTAGAGGCGACTGAAAGAAGAAGCCTTGGGAATTATAGGGGAAAGGTATGTCATTAGATGTAGATCAGAAATAGTGGATTCTGGAAGTCAGACTGAAAGAAGAAGCCTTGGGAATTATAGGGGAAAGGTATGTCATTAGATGTAGATCAGAAATAGTGGATTCTGGAAGTCAGATTGTGGTCTCCAGAACCTGTAATTGCAATTATGATGAATTCTGAAATTGGTAAAGTAATGGCTTTTTACTGCAGCCACATCTGTTTTGGTTTCTTTATCTGCTGATTCCTATCTTGCTCAGTTTGTTTGCATATATGTACATGCATCTTTTTCCTTTCTTGTGCACACACTTGAATCGAATAATATTCAATGCGACTTTCCAAACCCTTCTGAGCAGCTTCATGTTTGCTTTCAGGGAAAGCAATCGGAAAGATGCAAGAAGGGTATCTTGGCACTTGGTTTAGGGTTGAGAGAAAAAGAAGGATCATATTGATGTCAATTGATTAGGAGTCTAGGAGCACCTTTAGGGGTTGTTTTTAGTAACACAGATTTGATTTGTTTTCATTAGTCAGAATTTTTATGTGGGGCTGATTTGAATGTGGCATCTGGTCATTCTCCTAGAGTAAGAATTGTCTTTGCAGGTGTGATAGGTTTTGCAGTAGCTTCAGGATTTGGTTTTAGGTTGTCAGAGAGAGCCGCTACAGGATAAACATACAGTTCAGTGTTTCTAACAAAAAAGAGACATATTCACAGGCTATAGTGCATGTCTCAGCTGTTTCTTGATAGTGAAGAGGTCTTTGCCTTTGGTTTTCTTTTTTTTCTTAATTTTTTCCCAGAATTGTCTTAATTGCACTGAATTACTGATAGCTCACACAATCTACACATAGATAAAGACATCAGATGCACAGGTTGGTGTCTTTGTCTGAAATCGCCTTATTAGCGCCAGATGTTTGCATCGTGTCATTGCTGTTCAATTGTTGGGCAGCTGTTCAATTGTTGTTCAGGATATCAAGCTCCTCAATAAAACTGTTGAACAAACTCTGATAGTGATAGAAGGTGCATTTTGGTATTAGGATCGTAATACAGTAGCTCATGCTGTAAGGTCGCTTGTCCATCATCAATTCTCTTGGCAGTGGTTTAGTGTACTCAGTTTCATTGTAGACCTCCTTAAGTTTAAGTTGTGGCCTCGGAAGTCTTGGTTTGGGCTGTGTTACTAACAAGCAAGGATCTGTGACTTCTCGTATGAAATTGCAAGTGTTTTCTTGTTCTTTTGGGTCACAACCTTTGAGGCTGACCTGACTTCTAAAAACAAAGGCCAAAACGCTAACAAATATCTTCGAGGAGTTGGAATTCGACTCGAGTAGTGCATTTTGCACGTAGTAAACATTATTGTTGTCTTCTAAAGAGTCTCTGGGACCTCATTTCTTCTTATAGATATAGGATTCTCGCACAGTTGAGACTTGACGTGAATTGCGTTTGGTACACAGTTGTGAAAACTCTGTTCATTTCTATTCCAACATGTGTGAAATGCATCATAATATTGATCAGCAGAACCTTGGTTTTTCTCAACTGTGACTTGTAGAAACTTTTGCCTTGGTCTTTCTAAAACGATGCAACGTCGCACGACTTCAATTAATAAGACAGAAATATTTTTCACGACTTCAAGTTAAGCATTTGAAACAAGAGTCCCCACGCAACGTTGTGTAACCACCTCAATTTTAATATATGTTGGCATAAGATTGATAACAAATGCAATCCATTCAATGACTCATAAGATTAGACACCTATAGTGTCCCACTAGCACAATCAATATTAGAAAATTTTTCAAACAATTTATCTGTTGCCCTTAATTAACAGATGTAGAGTTGGGAAATCTACATCACTATAACCCATCATCAATTCACTTCTCTAATCAAATAAATTAATGTTTGATTTTTTTACATTTTATACTGTCATATTTGAATCGACATATTCAAATAAAAATTAAAAATTAATATATTAAAATTTTAAATTGAGTCACCATTTACATACCAATAAAGAATTTTCGAAATGAATTCTGAGATCCCGAAACACAGACTTTCTAAAATAGCAAATCTTTATTTTGCCTCTCTCAACCCGCTTTGGCTATGGAATGCATGCTTCTTTCGCATAGATATATATCTCTGCATAAATCTACAATATAGCTTTGAAGTGTATGAATGCAGCTCATTATTGGTTGGAAGGCAAGGAAAAAAAGAAAAAGGATGACTCTTTTGGACAACTTCCACCCCTAAAGTCGTTTTCAATCTTGGAGATTCGTCTCTATACACGCTTTTAAGGGCACTTTCTGATCTGGAAGCGACTTCAAAGAAGCTCAATCATTTTCTTGTTTGTGTGGATTAACAATTGGGATCCCTTAACAATATAACCATTCCAATTAAGTAATTCGCTTCCACCTTGATTACCACTTTTAGACGCAAACAACTTGTTTGAAACAATGGTTGAGCTGGAGGAGCATGGTTTTAGGGCCATTAACTATGGCATGCGTATGAGTTTCATTCATGTGACAATAACTTGTTGCACTTGTTTTTCCTAATCTAGATGTTAAGTTAGCTTGTTTGGTATGCAAACTTCATATGCAAACATGCAATATATGATGACCGACATGGTGGCATAATTTAGTGCATTTTTTGTTGTTGACGTTAATGAAAACTTAATTTGACCTGAACATTACCAAATTAATACAAATTCATGAGAAAATATATATTTTGTTTCTTGCTAAGAAGATTCAATTGTCGCTCGTTCTGTTCATTTACAAAACTATTGGCTAGTTGATAAATTGCATGTCAAATTGAACACGGAAATATGTTAAAATAGCAAAATAGGTAGAGTTAATGATAGATGTTTTTCTTTTGAGAAAAATTAATGATAGGTGTTAACCAAATGACGAGAGTTGAATATTTAAACTAACTTGATTCTAACCCAATTCTCGGTAATCATTAATTATTTAGGCTTATCTATAAAATTTTCATGAAAGAAGATACTCATATAAGATTTCATGAACGGAATTAGTTATAATATATGAAGGCTAAATGGTTAAAAATTACAGAGGGTTAAAATCAAAATGTCCCAAGCAATATACCAAAGGCATGATCCATCATTCGTTTGACAAAGAGTGTGAAAATCCATCTTTTGAGGTAAAGAAATGGGATCCCGTGCGTGAGTCAGAAATGTGCTTAACCCACTTGCCAAGCTATGCCTCCAAGACTTTAACATTATTTGTTACAGACCCTACAAGATCATGCTGCCTTTAAAATCATATCTAAGGGGAGTGGCGACGGTGGCATCATTATGTTGCAAGAAATTGTCATCCTATCTAAAGTTCTAAACCACACTTGTCATTTGTTTGCGATTTAAAAGAATCACAATCTAGTACTTTTAAATAAAGGCTGATGTAGCTGTTTTCAAGTCTAAATCAATAAAATTGAATACATGAGGAGGAACGTGAAGCATGTACTCTAGATAACAAACCATATCAAGTGAGTGTTTAATATGTATTCTAACAAACATCAACTAACGAAAAGTATCAATTTACTTAATATATTACATAAGTTTAATTAGTTAAGAAGTTATTCCGGTCCTAATTCAATACAAACGAAATATCAATGTTCAGTTAACTCGATTTTCAGAGCAAACCACGATTGATTGATCCACTATTGATGTATCGATATAACATTGTCAAATGACATAATGACACGTATATATAAAAGATGTTTCTCGGCCATTTTAGACTACTAAAATGTGATGCATTTTACATTACCTCCATTTAGAGTTACCTAGTATGAAAATTTGTTATTGCTATCATTTTTGGTGTGTATAATTTGTTGGGTGATTGGCATGGAGTCACAATTCACAAGGGATGAGGATCATGAGGTAAGAAGGAATCTTTGATGAAAGAGCAATCTATGTACAAGAGTATTAAATTTCCAAGTCGGTCCTACTGGAATTGTTATTTTTGGCAAGGTCCTGCTAGAAATTTCAGATTTTCTTTTTCTTTATTTCTTTGTTTTTACATTTCATACTTTTGTTATCTCCTAGTTTCCCTTATTGTTGTCTGAACCGTTTGCATTTTGCAAGACTTTCTTTCAACTCATTGAAAAGAAGGAAGAACAAAAGAAGCAGGCTTTGCACAGTTGAAATCAACCATGTCTTCCCCAAGCAAACGCAGAGAGATGGACTTGATGAAACTGTGAATATTTCTCTGATCAATAAGTCTATCCCAGAATTAGTTTGCAGTTGTTAATCATTTTGTCTTAACTTTGCTTCTGCTTTGTGTTTTTACTGATTAGGATGATGAGTGATTACAAGGTGGACATGATCAATGATGGAATGCATGAGTTCTATGTGGATTTCCATGGACCCAGTGAGAGTATACCTTCAGAACCCATATCTTTGTTTTCTCATTTTCAGTGCTGAAACATGATGTTTTTTTTTTTTTTCTTGAGATGGTTTCTGTTGGGGGTCTTTGCCAGTTTTAACTCTTTTCTTGATTTAGCAAGATTTGCAATTCCTAGATTTATCACCTATGACATAATTTTCCCATTAAAAGATATGCTTTAATAAATTCTTACTGTATGTTTTGGAATGCTTTTAGTAGTTCTTTCTATTTTTGTCAACTTCTGTGTTCCAATTACTACTTTTGATTGCAAATCTTGAAGAATAAGTATAGACTTCTCTTGGTTTTTGTTGTAAGTTTGTGTTGGTACCAACCTAAGAAATGTTTCTTTGTTCATTGTTCTTATGGGATTGCATATGGAGACTTATCAAGTCTTCGATGATTGTTTTTCTGGACATGTAATCCCTTTTCCTCTATATCATGGATCTGGCAGGTCCTTATCAGGGAGGTGTGTGGAGGATAAGAGTTGAACTACCAGATGCTTATCCCTATAAATCTCCCTCAATAGGTTTTATCAATAAGATCTACCACCCAAATGTTGATGAGATGTGAGTAATAACTACAACTGTCAATAAACCCTGTTATTTTACCTTGTGTAGTGTGCTCCATTCATCAATTCCAAAGAAGAATAGTTAATTGTGATGATGGAATTTAATTTCAGGTCAGGTTCGGTTTGTTTAGATGTTATCAATCAAACGTGGAGCCCCATGTTTGGTAAGCACATTTAGTAAGCCTTCTTTTTTAATGTGGAATCCAGTTTTCTTTCTAGATTGAGGTTAATATTGTTGGTCTGACATTCACATACTTGTGTTTCCAGATTTGGTAAATGTATTTGAAGTGTTCCTACCACAGCTTCTGCTGTATCCCAACCCATCAGACCCTTTAAATGGAGAGGCTGCAGCTTTAATGATGCGTGATCGAGCTTCTTATGAACAAAGAGTAAAAGGTATTAATTCTAGTTCTGGTTTCTTAGTCATGCATAATTCATTCTGTGATAGTTTCAGATTGTCACTCATCTCACTGTTTTTCACTTCTCAGTATTGAACACCAACTTCATTGATTCATGTTAAGATTTGTGCTAACTGGGGCATCAGTTATTTAAAGATGATCTTTTCAACTAGTGTAAAACTGTCTATTTTGTCAGACTCCTGAGATGTCACTAAATGTTGTATGCATGCGACACAGTTTTTGTCCCAGGGATGAGATGAAAACTTTTACCAACTTTTAAATCTAAGTATGTCTATCTATAAACCAAGTGTCATTAAGCTTCATAATAATCACTGTGCTTAGAGTTGTAATTTAGTTATAGCGAAAGAACTATAAACAGATACATGACCCATCTTGAAGTATGCATACTACATGGCTTGCCGTTAAACTTCAGCTTGCTGCCTGCAAATATTGTGATGTTGTGTGAAAGCAATAATGTTACTCTGCGTACAACTAGAAAGATGCTCAGAAAACTGTTGATATTTTAATAATTGAGTAAAGGGACAGAACTTGTTCTGTTTGCATTGTCAACATGAAACCCTTGTGTGCATTACCCCTGATTGAAAATGAGGAACAATGGTCCAAATCCAAAATATCTCTCGAGGCTTCCTCTTCTTTTTTTTTTTTTTGGGTAGAGATCTCGTGGGGCCTCATATATAGCAATCTGAGTGTTGAGACATGAGAAGTTGAGATACACTTTTTCTGTTACTTTGTTAAGGTTGAGATTTTTCTTCTCAATACAGAATTGGAAAATATAGTGATCTAAAGTCATCACTGACATTCAGACGTAGTATGGTGATTTTTCCAAAATTCTCACAGACCTGCGTGCACAATAGATGTTGTCATTTTAACTGCTATAAATACTGGAGTAAGTGGAGTTCCTAGTCAGGGGTTTGCATCTAAAGAGCATTGTGATTAATTCACTTCCATGATGACATTCAAAATGCATCATTAAACCCTTTGTTTCATTTTCTTGGTACTGTTCTTTGCGAAGGCAGTAATAGTGTTTATTTTACTGGTTTAAGGTGGAAATGGTAGGATCATGAAAAGTAATTCAACTTAGTTTGATTATGTTATTTGCATTTTGAGTAAGCATTTTGCCTAGTAGTTTGGGTGCAATATTTTATTTAGCGGAACTAAAAGCTTACAAAAAGTGCAATTCAGGTTCCTCATTATAGAAATCTAGGCCTACAAGGTCATTGAGTTACAGTTACTGGTGTCCTCATGTGCTCAGAGATGATGATATTTTGCTGTGTATTGTTGTTCATATGACACAGAATACTGTCTGAAGTATGCCAAGCCTGAAGATATAGGAGCTGTCTCAGAAGACAAATCAAGTGATGAAGAACTGAGTGAAAATGAATCTGATTCCTGTGATGACCAAGTGGCCGGTCAAGCAGATCCGTAGCCATAAGGATTTCACCTGTTCTCATGTTCTGTCTAAACTGATTGTGTCATCTTTTACTCTGTACATGATGTAGCCTTTTCTTAATTCATCCCCAACTCCAAAGAAGACTCTGGATATTGGGAAGGGAAAGAATTTCTCCCAGTCTGTATTCGTTTCCGTTGTCACTGTAAATAAATGTACACTATTGGTTTCCATTCTGCACTGTTAGTGTGACTTTCTCTATATAATATTAATATATGCATTTAACATTGATAATCTAAACACATACACCAGTATATTCTCCCTTCAAATGTGAAGTCTCAAGTAACTTAACTGATTATATTGTAGCATGTAATCATTGTGTTTGTGTTTGAGCCCAGTGGATATTTTGGTCCAAGACTGCGTGATAGGTTTTGGATAGCATTTGGGCCAATACCTGTGATCTTTTTTTAATATAAGGCCCGTTAAGAGTCGCGGGCTTCAGAGGCTCGCGAGGTAGATTTCTATTAGGACTGTAGCACCTCGCTAGATAAGGATGCTTGTGTTTGAGTTCACGTGAGAGTCTACAGTGTTTTAGGTGACGCATAGCCAAAAGCGTTGTGATCTGAAGTGGGGTGTTGTGCGATTGACGCGTGTCACTTGGTTGTTTAGTTCGCAAGCAAGACGTGTCTTTGTGGTATTTGGATTGCTGAGTCCGAATTGAATTGCAATGGTGGTTCTACCAACTCCTCGCGGATTACTATATAGGGAGGCTTAAGGATATTTTACACACAATCAAAATCATACAAAACTTACAAATTCTCGAGCTTCTCGAAACCCTAGGTACTAAAGCACCCTTTGCTTTGGTCTACAGAGCCCGTTCGGACTCCCCTTTTCTTCCTGATTATTGCTCTGCTCGCTCTAACAATGATTATCGATTTACAGGTGAACAGAGGTTTGCTCGTAATCCCTCGTCCGCGAGATGACACCGGAAATTCTTTCGCTTGATTAGAAGTCTAGCACAACACACTCATTCCGCGCCCGCGCGGTGGCACGCCCCGCAACCTTGTTTATTACTTTTGAAGTCACCAGAGTTACAACTATACACCTGCTGAGACGCGTGGCCAAAACACATTGTAATGACAGACCAGATTAGACGATTTTTCTCTTTCATTTTCTTTTTATGGGCATCTTGCCGACAGATAATTCGGTGCCAAAGTATGTATTTGCTTCCTTCACCAAGGTGAATCCCTTTGTCCACCCAACTTTCTATATCATGTATTCTGAAATGGATGCTGCAACCTCAATCACCCTTATGAAAAGGATCTCACAAAAGTCTGATCACAAACAAAATTACAGAAGACACTACCAGTCCTCAAGAACCGTAACAATTCACAAAACCCAGTTCTTCCTAAACAAAGTATATGGCTATATTTATGTCTACATCAAGTAGAGAATAAGCATTAAACGAAGGTAAGTTAAAGGAACTGATTCTCTCTTGTTTGGAAAATAAATTTCAAGAGAAAACTTCCTTTTCCATTTGGTGAAATGAAATGGATCATTGTTGATATAAACGCTGCCGAAAGTTAACCAAAGCCATTGAATTCTCCAAGTGAGGGGAACGAGAAACCAGCAATCATGTGAGAGAATGAATAGCCTTAGAACACCAATATCTACAACACTGGTATGAAGCGAATTTATACTATACAAAGGTCTCCTCTATTGTATAGAGGGAAAGACCTGTGAGGCACAGATAATAGTAGCTACCAATTTCATAGAAAAAGCTGGTTGTAAATGAAGATACCTACACTGTATGAACAGTATGGCTAATTGCACTTATGCCACTAAAACTATGAACAGAAATAAAAAGAAAGTGACAACTTCTCCCAAACACATCAAATTATAAATGGCTTGGCCTTCTCTTTCCAGAGTCCGTCCTTAACCTCTTTACCGGATTTGCCCAGCCAACTGATCCCGCACCCCTGTTTGCAGGCTGAGCAGGCTGAGAAGGCTGGTTGGCCCACCCTTGTGAATGCGATGCCTGTTGGGTTGATCTCGTCTCCCTTGAGACTGAATTTGGCCCGGGACTTCTAATACCGCGACCCATGCTAGGGGGTGAAACAGGACCAGCTGGTCCGTTCCTAGTTTTTACCCCCGTCTTTTCCCTGTCTTTTCTCTTCTTCTTGCAAATAACCAGATCTCCTGGATGAGCAAGCAATGGAGAATCATCTGGCTGATAGTGCTCCCGACTACTACCACTTCCGCTTCCAAGTCTTGATTCCTTCTGGGGCATATGGCTTCTTACCCTTGTTTCTTCACTACCGATAATAGGTCCCCGTTGTAGCTTCTGTTGAGGGCTGGGGTCAGGTTCCACCTCATTTATCAATTTGTGTCTTTTGGTTTGTCCAACACCTGGTCTTGGGGATAGAGCATTGGTGGCCACAACCGGGCTACTAAAAGAAAGAGCACTTCTGGCTTCTCGAAAGTCAGTGTCAGCAAAGGCAATTTTCAAGATATCAAAGAAAAGATCATGGACTTTCCTGGCTTCAGTTCGTACCTGTGCGTTATAGTTACACAAAGGTTCTCAGGTCATTATATTCAACAATAGGTGCCCTCAGCACACGAGGGCATCTACTAAAAGTACATTGAAATTGAAAAAGATATGCATACGAACTTTAACCAAAGTTACTGGCATTTATTACCCATAGATTTTACATCATATTAAACAAATTCCATTTATTTTCAGAGTGATGTGGGTTGATACAATTGACTAAAATATATTCACATAGCTTTTCCCAAAGAAACATGCCAGATTAATAATATTGACGGTAAGTGATGCAAAAATGAACTTTGCATGATTATGCAATCTGCTATGAATAAGACTTTAAAACAAAAAGAGGATGCAAACGCAAGTAATTGCATAACTAAACAATGAGCCACCTTACCTCATGTGAGAACCCATAATATTGCATTGAACTTTTCAACATAGACTGGACATCAAAAACAAGCTCCATCACTCCACTATATTCTAACCGCTCTATGCGCTGATCAATTTTTCGTAAATCAATGATGTTATTTGCCAATCCACTTGTGTACCCAGAATTTTCAATCCGCTTCCACAAATCTGTGAGTAAAGGTACTATTTGAGGACCTTCCTTATCTATTCTCCTCTGGAGCTTGCTAATTACATTCTTGCACTGCATATATAAAACACCAATAGATTAGTTCATAGAAGAATTGATACTTGAAGAAAATCCATGAAAGCAGAATACAAAGACATAAATATAATAATAAAATAAAATAAAGAGAGAATATCCAAGCAAGTCTCATATCAGGATAGTCAATTTTACAAAAGGACATCGAACTTTGGTACATCATCTTGAAATATAAATATAAACATGATGATTCCATATGAAATAAAAAAGCAGAAATATTGAATAATTGTGTGCATGTATGCAGTGATTAGCAGCAGAAGAGGACATCATTTGATTAATCAGTGACTTCAGAAACGACACAGCAAATTACAGAAAAATTATACCCTTCTCTGTATGATGTCCGGCATTTTTGTAACATAACCTGAAGTCCCACTTGTATTCGCAACTTTCCCTTCCCAATTTTCTCTGTAGTGATCAACATCTGCAGGATCAGACATGTTATTCAATCTGCCAGATTTGGCTGAAGGGTGCAATTTTGATGCACTAGCAGCTCTCCTTGTGGGCAAATTTCGCCGTTTTGAGGATGAATCACTTTGGTCATGCTTCAAAGCACTGGATTCCCCATACGTTTTCAATTCAGGATCAGCCCTTGTATGTGGTTGAGATTTATGGTCCACTTGGAAAGGTAACAAAGATGAATCTCCACGTTGGACAGATTGTGTCTCACTACCAGACTTCTCTTCGGGCCTTTCTATGGTATGACGGGGGCGAACCCTAAGACTACGCTTCCTCTTGATCTTGGGTTGCAAAACCTGTTCATCTTCACCTTCTTCACGGTCATGATTCCAACTTCCAGAATGTTGGTGGTCCATGTGAGAATCTCCAGATACAACAATTTCCCCTTCCTCTACTTCATCAGGCTGTCAAAGCATCAAGAGATCAAAAATGAATAGGGAAATAAATACAATTACCAAAACATCAATACAGAGAGATAAGATACTTACCAGCCTCTTTGAAATAGATCCTGACCTACCATCTAAGGCAGACAGGGAACCGAACTTCTGAGAGGAAACAGGAGAAACTGGCTGCATCAATCTCCGACTGTCTGACGACGAACCTGAGGAACCAGCTTCTTCGACTATGAGATCATTTCCAACTCTTTCTGAAGCCGGCGGATAATCATACCCACCATCACATTCAGGACCATCTTCTTCCACTTGTTCCTTATCTTCAACTGGAGTTGCCTCAACAGCACCACTATATTCATCATCTTCTAATTCTCCTACTTCTCCTTCCTCTTCATGCATAGGATATCCATTGCGCTCATCAGAACTTGCTTCCGAGTATTCTCCAGTTTCCTCATCTACTTCCTTATAGCTGAGACGCTTTTTCTTGGGACAGCCCCTCTTTCTTTCAGTTTCAGATCCCACTTCACTAGACTCCACACCAATATTTCCACCCAACAAAGTGTTCTTAGATGGTCGTTTCGATAAACTAGCAATCACAGTATTTACTTCTCTTGTACTAGTACGAAGCCATTTTGGAACCTGATCATACCTCGTCATCTCCTCAATCCAGTCATATTCTTCGTCCATTTGATCAAACAATTCAACTTCTTCTTCACTTCTTGCAATCATGCGATTTACCTCCTGCAATGAGGGAACATCATGGAGAGTTTCTTGATACCTCTCGTCGTCATGCAGTAAAGTTTCCAGAGTCATCCGTCGCTCTTCATGAGTAGTTCTCTGGTCAAAACGCCCAGCATTGATAACCTCATCAGCCATGTCTATCTTGTATTGTTGAATATTATTTCTTATGAGGCTCTCAATTGATCCCATATATCGATCCTTACCAGCAAGGTCATCCTCTGAATCAACAGTGCCTCCAGTTCTTAGTTCATCCTCTTTCTGATGGCTAGGGATTTTGTCAACAACTGCTTCCATATAAATGACTTTTACTTCTCTCTTCTGTCCAATACGATGGGCTCTAGCAACTGCCTGTTCTTCATTTTTAGGGTTTGGATCAGGATCATATATGACAACTGTATCTGCAGACTGGAGATTAAGACCCCGACCAGCTGCACGAATACTAAGCAAGAAGATGAAGCAGTCCGAACCAGGGCTGTTAAAATCCACTATAGCTGACTCACGATCTTCTAAACTGGTTGTTCCATCAATTCTTCTGTATACAAGTCGCCTCCACTGCAAGTACTCCTCCAATATATCAAGGAGTTTTGTCATGGTACTGAAAAGAAGTACTCGATGCCCTGTTCTCTGAAGTTTAATTAGGATCCTATCCAGGATCCACAATTTCCCACATGATCTTATGAGAAAATCCTTCGAAAAATCATTGAAGTATGGGTAATTAAGCAAAGGATGATTGCAAGTTTTCCGAAGCTCCATACACCTATTATTTAAGGTCTTATACACCTTGGGCTGATAAAGTGGATTCTTTTGGACCCTTAGCTTCTCGTCTTCAGGATCAACTCGAATGGTGCCTGTTGATTTTATCCAATCATATACAGCACTTTGAATGGCTGACATTCTACACCTTAAAACTATGGAGATCTGCAATCAATCATAGGTGTTAGAAATCAATCAGAATAAAGGAAATCATACCCGAGAATAATTACTAAAGCATACCTTAGGTGGAAGTGCGCCTTCAACATCTTCAACACGCCGCCTAAGCATAAATGGCTCTAATATTTGATGGAGTCGATGAATAATGATGACCTTTTTTTCAGTCTCAAGCCAATCATCCTCTGCGTCTGGTGTAGGAGCCTCCCTTTGAAATGGTTTCGAAAACCAGTCATGAAATGCTTTGCGATTATCAAATACTTCTGGAAGAAGCAGATTTAAAAGTGACCAGAGTTCCTTCAAATCATTCTGCAATTGCAAAGTACTCCAATTCAGCTTAGTTTAAAAATCTAATATAAAGATATTCACAGATGACCGGGAGAAAATAATGATCAGGCAGCTTATATAATCTTATTCTAACTTCCGGAAAAAGGGAGGAAACTCATACATACTTCAACTTTTCCTGTGTTTCATAATATAAATAAATATAAAATATAAAAAAAACTTCACTAATACGACTGACTAAACAAACAGACACATCTAATCACCACCAAGTTGTGATTGATCAATCATAAGCAACTAAGCCACTCCAATCCTAAATATGAGTAAACCCCATTATTCCCAACCTACATCTACGGGATTATAAGCAAATAATATGATCAAAAGGTCTAAAGATCCTACTTTGTTGGCTGACTAAACAAAGCTTGAAAAGCGATTAATTTTAAGTCTTCCAAATAGAGAGAATATAATTGCACCCATAACTTTGTACCATGTGTCAGATGGTGTCAAAACAAACCTGCAATGGTGTTCCAGTCAAAAGCAAGCGCCGTTGGCAACGATACCTATCAAGATCACGTGCTAGAACCGATTCCCTGTCTTTCATCCTTTGTGCTTCATCAATTATTATATATTTCCAATCAATTTTTGATAGTTTGGAGCGATCATACATGATGAACTCATAAGTTGTCACAAGGACATTAAACTTCAAGGCGCAAACCTCCTGTATAGCAAATATGAGAAATAAAGTTAGCCCTTATAAAGAACCCGAAGATTTAAGTAGACAAGCAAATGCAAAATCTTACTTGAGAAAACAATTTCGATCGTTGATCCTTGCTCCCAACATAATAAATACAGGAGACAGAGGGAAGCCAAGTATGCAACTCACTCTGCAAGAGCACCTCAGTTAGGCATGTCAATAAGGCTTGAATAAGGCCCATGTATCAGAGAATATACTAACCTTCCAATTTACCAAAACAGCGTTTGGAACAATTATGAGATGTGGTCCATAATTCCCTTTGAACTCCATCAAATATGCAATCAATGCCATTACCTGCATGGGAAAAATGATGGGCCATTCAGGTAAACTCAGAGACACATACCCTCATATTGAATGACACATCCAAATCCTATATTAACCCGCAAATTAGTTCACGGATCACAATTGAAATACAAGATATAGCTTCTCGTGTCTGTAGACAGTCGCGGAACAAAAAGGTATTTCACCTGTACAGTTTTCCCAAGACCCATTTCATCTGCCAATATTCCATTTAATTTGTTGTTATACAGAGAAAGCATCCACTGGAGCCCAACCTGCAGAATCAAACAAATTATAGTTAAAAAAGAAAAAAGAAAAAAAAAGAAGAAGACCAAACTGCAAAAGAATTAACAGTGGATAAAAATTTACAATTCAAAATAGTAACAGTTTTGATTCAGAAACCTACGAGTTGATAGTCTCTTAAGGTTCCAGTCCGTAACATTGATGGTTGTCTTATGACTCTTTCATTCACAGCATGTGCCAGACTATAATACCTGTAAAATCCCGGGAAAATGAGAAATAAATTATTGATAGTAATGGACATATCAATAAATTACAACTATACACAAGCGGTCTGATTAAACATAAGGAGTTCCGCAAAGCAAATCTACTTACTTGTTCACAGATGAACTATCTCTAGGTGCATTCATTTCTATAAACCGATTTCTAATCAATACTTCCTCTCCAGCACAAGCAGCTGCCACCCTAACTTCTTCCTCAGACAGACCCTGTTTGAAAACAGAAATTGCAACACAATTGAGTAAGAAGGAAAAGAAGAATAAAAAGAGGGTGCATCTTGCATATCAAGATAATGTAATTTGTTCAAGAAAATATGAGAAGGACAGCCCAACATAAAAAAAAATAAAGTAGGCTGTGCTATGTGAGAGAGCAAAGCATACCTGCAAACGAGCAGCAGCTGCAGCAGCATTTGCTGCCTCTTCCACTTCCTGCTGATTCTTAGCAGCTGTTATTTTACTCCCAAGCTTATGGAGATATTCCTCTGTCTGACTAAGGAATGATGAAAGAACAGCATATCTCTCAGCTGCATCCCCTGTAATACTAGTCTGCTGTTCCAGCAACATTTCCCTGTACCTTTCAACATCATTATTCTTCAATGCTTCCATTCTTCTGCTTCTATCATCATCCTTTCTTTTTGAAAACTCCCTCAACATTTTCTCATGATATTTGGCAACTCCCCTGTTGCGTGCAGTTCGTGCATCACGAATGGACCAGTGAGCTTCAAGAAGCCTCTTACGCCACTGAAAAATAGATTTAAGTTGCTTCTCTCTCATAGCTTTCTGAGAGGCCTGCACTTGCCTAGCTAGCTCCATACGCTGCCGCTCACAAAGACGAACAAACTTCCGGTAAGGCCTGTCAGGCATTGCCATTATCTCTTGCTGTTGTTGATCAATTTCATCTCTTAAGCGTGCCTGAAAATCCACAAGACGGAGTTTTTTTTCTTCAATTTGCAACCGCAAGACAAGATCTGGCCTAATCCTTTTCCTCTCCAAGTTTACCGCTAATAGACCACCAATCTTCTTTATATTTTCTGTCCGCTTCTTGTTAAGGACTTCTGCACCTTCCTCAAAAAGAAGGTCTTTGACATCATATGCCAATGTTAGATTATTATTATTACTGTTGTTGCTGTTGTTGTTTACCATCATTGCTGAACCAAAGGAGTCATGTTTCCTAGTGAAAAAGGGGAAATCAAAAAGCGGTCCATGATACTTTCTGACAGAACCCGCATCTTTTGGCTGGGGTGCGGATGTTGCTTGTGCAGGCTTTTTAAGTTGCATGGCATCAGATACAGCAACTTGTGGTGCAATAGACTTTCCCCTATCTACAGAAAAGTCACTTTTGACAGAATCTTTTTGACTACTTCGTTCAACTTCATGATCCGACTTAACTGAAGCTTCAGTAGAATGTTGTTCTTTTACCAAAGACACAACAGGAGTAGGTTCCTTCACCACAGCAGGCATTCCATGCACATGAACTTTTGATACACTCGCTTTCTCATCTCCTGTAAGAGCTTCCTCCTTTGAAATGTTCTGTCCATTCACTGATGCAACAGCCTGTAAATGTGAATCTTTTTCATGGGACTCCACAGCATGTTCTTCTGCAATTTTCCCAGAAGATTTCTCCTGAATACTTCCTCCAGGAAGACTTTGTTGCTGTAGCTGTTGCTCTAGAGGTGGGGGAGCGATAGCCCGAAGAAGTTCTTGAGGGAGTGTACCTTCACCTTTCTATCAAGCAATAGGAAATGAGAGTAAGCATCATGCTCCATTATCAAACACTTCTACACAAAATTCATATAAAATATCTGTAGGCCTAATAGATAAGTAAAAGGCAATAAAAATAATAGAAGGGAAACAGAGATGTGTGTACCTTGATTCGCCTAAATGCTAGTATTTGTGCTTTGAGAACATGCAGCTGCTGTTTGGTGAATCCAGGGCGTTGTTGTGGCACCTGAGGAGCTGGTCCACCTTGTGACTGAGCACTGCCCGAACCCCCATCATTAGGAACCACAGCCTGTGGAGAAGAACGATTCAACTGCCTGGGGTATTGCATCTGTGATGATTCTGGATTGTTAGGTACAGTTTTTACTTGCACAGATTGATCGGGACCTTGGCTTGTGTTTGTAGATGGGTGTGTGGGATGGGTAGGAACCATTCCATTTCCAAAAGGAACAGACTGCCTAGGAGGCATCTGGTTTTCTCTGCCATGAACAGAAAACTTCTGCATAGGGATGTTGTTACTATTGTTAAACATCGCACTATTTGAACCTGAGTCAAAAGGGCTGGGTGAAACTGGCTGCCTTGCTTTTGCAGATCCTGACTGCCCAGATACATCACTCGATGAATTAGCACGAGGAGAACTTTCATTTGCAACTTGAGGAGAAGTAACCTGCTGCTTTGATACTGGAGCAGAAGATGATTGTGCACCCATGTTGCTTTCATTTGCCTTTTGTTGAGCAGCCATCCTAGACTGCACAATTGGAATTAGCTGTGCCATCACGTTGGGTTGTGAAAGATCAATATTGTGCTCAAGTGCAATTGCTTGCAACTGAGCAGCCAATGCCATCTGGTTGTTTTGCATATTTTGCATGCTTTGCTGTGGAGCCATCATTGGCCTCATGAGATTTCCAGGCATGAATTGCCCTCCGGTTGCTGGCTGGGCTGAAGGCTTAGATTCACTCCTTTGGTCCGAAGCTGGTGGCTGTCCTTGGTCCATCTGCTTTTCTCCATGAGAAAAATGCTCCAATGAGTTCTTTGATGACAAGTTTTTTGAAGATGATGCTTGTGCCTGGTTAGCTGCCTGAATAGAATTGAATTCCTGCATCTTCAAATTTCCTGACCGCATGTCTTGATCCTTTCCAGATGGAGGCCCCAACATCCCCATTTTATTTTGCTGCTGTGACTGCATTGCCAAACCAGACTTCTGCTGTGCAGCCTGAAAAGCATACTGAAGATAAGCTTGATGGACTGGATTTAGCACTTGCTGGTCAACACCTTGACTCCTATTCTGGCCCTCCTGTGAGCCATGCTGTTGAGCCATATCCATGAACTTCCTAGGTTGTTGAGGCATTTGAGAAGATCCAGGAGCTGAAACAAAATTGTTCCCACCCATAGCTCCTTGAAAAGCAGCAGCTTGATATGCTAGAAGAGCTTCATTCCCTTCAGGCTTTCTTAAGAATTGCTGTTGCAATTGCTGCATGAACAATAAAAAACCAACTTGCATTATATATCAATCAAAAATATACCACATTAACATTTGCATAACAATTTCAAGCAACAAAAGTATCCAAGATATCAATATCATCACATTGAAACAAGGACTAAACCAAATTGACAGAACCTGATGACAATGCGATTGCCATTGTAATCCTATTAATGCACCAAGAAAATCACGTGAACACTAGAAAATCACACACCATTATCTCTACCAGATCAAACTCATCCATAACTCTAAAATTGGAAAAAACAGATAAAGAAATGCAAATGGTCGCCTGTAACTGAAAATCACATATCAAGAGTGGATTCAGACAGTAACGATAAACAAATCCACAACCAAACGAGACGGCGGGTCCGCCACATTGTTGTCATTAACCTCTCAAGCATTTAACGCAGCAAGATCAGATGTCCAGGTCTTAGTAAAGCAGCTAAAATTTCCAAATCCTACATTTCACTTCCCATTAACACACGCCTACTTTGACTCCCCTCGAATCCCTCAAAGCCTTTACTCAACAACCCAAATAACTAACAACTAAAACCCACATTTCTCACTCCAATTAGGAAACCCCAAATCCAAACAATCACAAAAATCAACACAGACCCATTTCCATTCTCACTCCAAATCCCAAAACCCACATTCCAATTCCCCCAAATTCCCCCAAAAAAAATAAAATCCAAAACTCCTCACCTGTCTTTGCTGCTGCTGCTGCTGCACCGAATCAAACCCCAAGTGCGGCGTCGACACCGCCGAAGACGACGACGACGGCGACGCAGCCGACGACGTCGACGTAGCCCTTCCCGTCCGTCCGGGCCCACCTCCGCCACCGGATTGCATAACCCCCCAAACAAATCCACCCCCAAATTCCCCAAAATCCAAAACTCCCAACAACCCAAAAAACCCAAAACCAAAAAATAAAGGCTCAAACCCCAAGAAAACTCAAATCCCTCCAAGAAATTAAAACCCTAACTGGGCCCTCAGATTCAAAAACCCCCCGGCACCAATAAAAAGCCCGTGACTTTCGCCGGGTGGGGGCTACACCGAGCCGACCCGATTCGGATCCGAGAGTGAATTAGAGAGAGAACCGAAGTTGACGGAGAATCGGCGACTCCAGAGCTCACTCTCTCTTCTGGGTTTAATTTTTTTCTTCCACGATCCGCCAAAAAAAATCAATTTTTTTTAATGGGGAAAATTTGTTTTTGTTTTTGGAGTTTTGGGGGATTTAAAATTTTTTACTCTCTTTGAGAGAATGGGAAGGAAGCAGAGAAAGCTTTATACGGCTCTCTCTGTGTTCTAACTGCGAGAGAGAGAGAGAGAGAGAGGGGGGGGGGGGGGGGGGTTTGGGGTCCGGTTGACTAACGTCTTGAGCTGTAGATATTTGCGGGGGAGGGGTACAGTTGGGAATTTGACCCAGAAGGGTAGTGTATTTACGGGATGACCTTGTTTGGAACTATTTATTACCAGATGATTTTTTCCATTTTTCTTTGAGAATGTTACCCTGGTTATGGTGAAATTTAAGAGAGGATATAGAAATTATAAAGGTGGTGCTAGCTTATGAATTGAGAATTATTATGTTGAATTTGTGATGATAGGTGTGTGTTATGATTTGGATTTGGTTTTGGTTTGAGATTTAGTTTGTGAGCTTTCGGACCTCGTATTTAAATTATATGTGAGATTTGTATCTCAGTATTGTCTTGTTTTTACCTATTTTGTGAAAAATAACATGCTAAAATGGGTGAGTAAAGTAATTGCGAGTTTCAAAATGTTAATTCTTATGAAGCAACAAATTTCGTGTCTTTTACTTCTTCACATGTAACCGTTTTTGGACTGATTAATTGTATAAATGACACGTGTACGTCTTTTTATTGGATATATAACCGCGCATTATAATTTCTTATTTATTTGTCATAAGATGCGATCATATTAGGTTTTATCATACTTTGACCACAAACTAGTTATAAGGATGTAAAAAGGGATGCTTTATGAATTATTTACCAAAAAATTATGGTAATTTTTGTGATGACAGTTGTGTGTTATGATTTGAATCTGGTATGTTTGGTATTTAATTCGTGCATTTTGAGACCTCGTCCAGGTCACATGTGAGATTTATATCTCTGTATTATCTTGTTTTTACACATTTTGTGAAAAAATATGAACATGTGAAAACGGGTGATTAAAGTAATTGTTTGGTTTGAGACGTTAATCCTTAGGAAGCATCAAAGTTTGTGTTTTTTAATTCTTTACATGTAAGTGTTTTTAGACTGATTAAGCGTGCAAATGACTCGTGGACAACTAGAAGTATAACCGCGCACTACAAATTTTTTTATTATCATATGACGTGTTTATAGGTTAATACATTTTTTCTAAATTACCAAAATAGAACTCAGCTTAACAACCTCCTTTTTTTATCATATTTATGCAACTTGCAGCAAATGTGAAACTAATTCTCACTTATCATCATTTGTGGGTTCAATTTGCATTTAACAGGCTTTTTAACTAATCTTGATAATGACATAAAAGCATCTTTGTTTTACTTTTAGAGAGTGGAGGAAAAACAAGATGAGATATCTATGTAAGAGACACTGCTCATTAATTAGGCAAGAAATATTGTACTCCAAAATGTAAAAAGCCATCCGACCTGCCGGATTCGAACCAGCGACCTAAGGATGTCTGCTAGAAACAACTACAGTCCTCCGCTCTACCAACTGAGCTAAGGTCGGTTTGGTTGCTTGTTTAAATATTGCAGTTTTATATATTCTTCTTCTTTCAACTGTGTGATTTTGTTAGTTGTTTTTTTGATTAGTTAAAACCATTTAAGAAGGGTTTTAACTTTAAACCCAAAAAGTAAGATTATAGACCAAGAAATAAGTTGATCTCTTCCTGCTGGATCATATGGCAATTACATTATGCCTGCCTCAATTTGAGCCTTGTGTCAATTTGTGTCATCAGTTCATCACTCAAACAGTCACTATTCTTGTTGACAATTCCATGTGGAGGAGGAATGACAATATCTCCTCCTCTCAAAAGTTTCCTCCCCAGATTTCTGCTACCACAAGGGGCAATGGAGTCACCGCGAGGCGGTTATTCCTGCCTAATGTTTCACTTTTAGGGCCCGTTCAGAATCCTACTTCTCCTTTTATACTTCATCAAAGCTTAATTGCCTTGGAAAATATTACCTCTGTAAGAATATTCTCAATGTAAAGTTAATCTGGGAAGGATGGTGCTGCACCGCGTTTTGAGGTAATATCAGCTTGTATATATGACCTGAAGAGTCACAACGAGTTACAAAATACAACAACGAAGAGACAAGTTTTGAATTTATATCAAGCTGAAATGCCTTGATCATGGGCCTATTATAAGACATTTGATACATTATTGCAGTTATCTCACTGCAACAGAAATCAACAATTACATTGATACAACAGGTTTGCCAAATCAGGAACATTGGTATGCACAGCTCTTCTATTCAAGGTATTAGTCAACTGAGACCGGCTGCATGTTTTCAGCTTCCTTCCTTAGCTCTTCAAATAGGACAGAAGACAAGTAGCGCTCCCCGAAACTTGCATGAATCGTCTAAAAATATAGTTAACCATTAAAGTTTCTCTTAGAATGTAGTAGGGTGTATAAGAACTTGATCATATGTGTAGAGAAATCTGATCGATAAGTTGCCCTTACCACTATAAGTTTGCCTTTGTTTTCTGGCTTTTTAGCAAGCTCAAGGGCTGCCACAGTGTTGGCTCCAGATGATATCCCTACCTGAAGGAATTCCTCAAAATCAAGTCTACAAAATAAATTGATTACTGAACTTATGGAAGTTCTATTAGTCATTAGATAGTTACCATTAGTCCTTCTTTCAGTGCCAATTGCCTTGCCATATTTACTGCATCTTCACTTCTAACCTAAAAGATGAGTGGAACAAAAGTTTCAAATTAGCATTCAAGTTGAAACAACTTCAAAACTGAGCACTATTTCCTCTAGCCTCAGTTCTGTAGCAAGTTCTATTTCTCACAACAAAATTCATCATATTTGGTACTTACCTCAAGAACTCTTTCCATTACATCCATGTCCAATATATCGGGTTTGAATCCAACCCCATTGCCAGTAATCGAATGAGGACCTATTACCATCGCAATAATAAGTCAAACAGGATAATGGACCTTTACCTCAAAAAATTGCCATCCACCCTACTGACTCTAAATAATAGAAAGGCCCCTAACACTACAAAGCTTTCAGGAAAGAAATTTTTTGAAATAAGGTATAGCCAGTAAAAACAGATGTATTCGAGCAATTGTTCTACCTGGTTTACCACCATTTAGTATATTACTTTCAGCAGGCTCCACTCCATATATCTATCATAACATAAAGAGATTGAACATTACAAAGAAATAAAATAGAAGATGATACACATCACTAAAAGAATGAATGGCTGAAAATACTGATAATGTAACTTAAAAAGATTTCTACCTTACAGTCAGGGTTTTGAGATTTCAGATACTGCCCAACCCCAGAGACAGTGCCTCCGCTTCCAATTCCCATTACAAAGATGTCGACTTTTCCATCAGTATCCTCCCATATCTCAGGTCCGGTAGTTTCAAAATGTACCTATTTTTTCACCAATTCAAGGTCAGTGCTACATAGCACAATGATGTACAAGTCCAATACTTGATCAACTCGAGACTAAGAAAGCACCCTAAGCAAGTTTGTATAATTTGGTACCTGAGTATTGGCAGGATTTGAGAATTGTTGGAGCATAAGGGCATTTGGAGTGGATTCCAAAAGGTCATAAGCCTTTTTAACAGTTCCTCCCATCCCTTTTGTAGGGTCAGTGAGGATCAACTCAGCTCCAAAGGCTCTCATACACACTCTTCTCTCCAAGCTCGTGTAAGAGGGCATGGTCAAAACCATCTTGTACCCTTTCATCGCAGCCATAAAAGCCATGCTGATTCCCATGTTTCCAGATGTTGGCTCTATTAGAGTTGTCTGTTCATGCATTTGACACAGTAGTTAGACAAACCTGAAGCTGTAATGTATAAAATGAAAGACCAATATATCTGATTAAAGAGGAATAAGGCTTTTAGCTAACCACTCCAGGAGTTATCAAGCCTTTCTTTTCAGCATCATTGAACATAGCAAGTGCTGGTCTGCACCAAAATAACATCAAACATTGAGAATTCTAGTCGCCAAGAGCTCAAGAAGTAACATTTTGTCATTTTCTAGTCGCACATTTTTTTCACCTAACAATATGGTAGTATTTCTAACAAGTAAGGTACCTGTCTTTGATGCTGGCGGTGGGCTGAAACATCTCTTGCTTGACAGCAATATAAGCTCCACAGCCTTCAGTGACTTTGTTCAGGTATACAAGCGGTGTTCTACCAATAAGCTGAATTGAAAAACATCTTAATCATCAAAAACGCATACATGTATCAGAAGAAGGTTTCTTATCAAGGTAAGAACTCATTACTATATCTGAAACAAAATATTGAAGGAAAAGAAAGTAAAATATGAAAAATATCAGTAGTATGATCATCTCTAGAAGTTCCAATCAATCAGACCCAAATCAGGTAAGGTATATATCTCCCTCCAAAAGAAGGTTCATAGTAATTATTCTCTGTACCCGGACACCACGTGGCACTGCTAGGTGTTGTACCCGACCAATCATATAACTTAGATTCATGTGGGGGCCACGGGGTGGAAAAAAAAAAGTAATTAAATACATCAATCAGAAATGAGAACAAAACACGTGGACCAATGAGATTAAAGGAAGAACATAAAACAGATGGTGTTCCGGGTACAAATAATAATTTTCCCATAGCTAAAATGGGATTTCTACCATAATGAGCATAACTGTCACTACACATGGCACGACGTGAGTGGCAGAATGTATAACGGACATAACTCAAAAAGAGAAAACTAATTTATTTTATTTTATTTTCTGTGGACGGTAAAAACAGGACATAACTTGCAAATTAGAAAATTCAATATGTGAAACAAGAAGACCAAGAACACGACTTGCGTTTTGCTAATCAGAACCCAAAGTCCTCAATAAAGAAAACAACAGAGAGAGAGAGAGATTGATTACTTGGGAGACTTCAGTTTTGATGTGGGTTCCAGGAAGGGCTTTAGGGAGATTTCTGATCCTTTCAACAAACGAAGAAGAATCAGCGATGGGTTGTGCAGTTGTGGAGAAGAGTCTCTTCATTCTCAGAGCTTCATTGCACACAGAAAGAGTGGATCTTTTCTTCAGAAAGCTCGTCAAAGACGCCATTGATGGATGATGCTATGGAGCTCTGTATCACTGTGTGAGTCAAAGACTGAGCTTTAGATATAAGGGGGGATGAGAATTCAAATCAAAGTAGACAAGCTTCGAAGATGGGTGTGTTCCTCTCACTGTGTGGGAGTGTGAGAGACTGAGAGTTGTGAACCATGGGGGATGGGTAGCCTTGCTTTTATAAGGAATAAAATTTGGATGATGGGCTAAAGGTGCACGCATGGCCAGGAGTCGTGTACACCGTACATCAACTCCATCAGAACATAAATGTAGACCAACTCTATACTCACGACGGTAACACATTAACTCATCCAAGGTTCAAAACATGACTGTAGACTAAATCATACCGATATGAAACTATCCACGCTATTACCTAAGTGTGTGTGTGCTTAACTCATGTTCGAGCACTGAAGCTGTCAAAGTAGGTCAAATATTACGTTGCAATGCATAGTTTGATGCATTTCACATGCGTCGTGAGATTAATTTTTATGTTTAATAAGTTTTTTTACATATTTTAACACTGTCAAACTTTAAAATAAAATATACAGATACGAAACTAATTTATCATTACATGGAGTTAATTTTACGAACGTCATCGATGAGATCCGGTCATACTACCAAATACCAGGTCGTAGGATCAAATTAAGAACAGAGCCTTGATGAGAAAGATAATAGAAAAATCATGTATAGAATGCGGCCACATGGGCGGCTGTCGGGCATCTCAGGCTATTCTGAGAAGTAGTAAGCTGATCTTAGTGCAGAGACGGTGGATTCTCTTGCCCTTCAACTTACTTAGTTGAGGCAAATGTCACTGAATTCCTGGCATTATGCTCCTAATCCAGCAGTCACTCCTAATCCAGCATCCACACTATAGTACTAGTACTAAACAAATCTATAAACAGACAGAAACAAACAACAAAGAAGAGTGACGAGCGTACCCAACTTGAAGTTTATGTACCATATATATATTTCATTGAAAAAGAATAAAGAAATTTATCATACAGAGAAGTAAAAAGGGCGATAAAGATCATTGGGATTTAATCATTATGGTTAGTTATTGCTAATTGAGTGTCATTAGATAACAATGCTTTCTTGATTATGCTTGAAGCAGAGCTAATATCACTGTTAATATGACTAGGTGCTCATTATTTGGTGAGTCCATTGCATGTAGCCCTTGGTGGCTTGGAAAGTTGGAATATAGTCTAGATCAGATTTCGACGCACCTTTTTCTTGATTTTGTTTTCTTTCCCCATACCAATGAAAGGGCAGGAGGAGAAGAAGCACAATATGTAGTGTGCTTCTCTGTCTAACCAATAGATAAACAATAACCCCACTTGATTGGTTAAACCACCCTTGGCGGATTGGAGGAGCCAGAAATGGCTACCTCTTGGCTTGGCTCCCTAGCAATGGACCAGAGAAGCAATCCTGAAAGTACTTGATTTGTCTTCTTTCTTTTGTGAAATTTTGCAGGGTTGATGTCATTGTTTTGGGTCAAGATTCTACTCTGTTTTCATGTGAATCCTTCAAGATGCTAAGTTGTGGTTTTGTGACATGTTGTGTAGTGTAGCCTGTGATATTTCGTTGTAATGTTTGTACAAATTCTTTGAATACATAAATTGGTCACAATAAAATTAAATAAGTAACAGACACTAGTAACATGGAAAATTAAGAAACCTCGACTTTATCTCTATCATAAAGAGAACGGATAAAATCCGGTGGTGTATTCCACCAAGTCATACCAGAAGATGAGGTGCCGAAACTTGCAAGAGCATTAGCTATTTGATTTCCCTCCCTATATATATGATTGCAACGAAAATCCATCATTGATATCCGGTATAGACAGTTCTTCCACAACACATGCAGCTGCAAAGGAGCTAACATGGGAGAACGAAGAAGATCGAGAATAATTTTAGAGTCCACCTCTAACCAAACATATTTCCAATCACTTATCCAAGCAAACTCAATCGCCTTAATAACTGCCATTACTTTTGCTGCAACAGAGTTAGGAATATCAAGAGAAGAAGAGAAAGCTCCCATAAAGCGGCCTTTATGATTTCTGAAGACACCACCATAACCACTAACACCTAAACCTTTGCGCCAAACACCATCAGTGTTAACCTTCACCCAATCAGAATGAGGAGGCCTGAGGGGGTCGATTCGATAAATCTTACTCGACCTTGCAAGACCATATTTTTCGTTCATCAAAACGTTCCTAATGGATTGCAGTTCTGTTACCACATAACCCATGTCCTTTCTATCTTTCGGGGACTTACTGGAACACAGAATTCCAATTCCAAATATCAACCTCACGCAGCACTCGTCAACATCAGATGAGACCCTGGCACAATATTTAGTGGGAGAATCATTGTTGTCTTCTTGAAGAAATAGTCTTGAATCTGCAATCTCTATAAGTCCTATTACTGATCCCTCAAATAAAGCCATCTCAACGTAAGTACGAAGATTCCAGTCGTCTCTAAACATGTGGTCACTCGGCTTCTTTCCTGTAAACATCTCTAACAGTAGAATTCCAAAGCTGTAGACATCCCCATATGTTGATGCCTCACTTCCCTTTTTGTACTCTACAATTCAAGAATTAGAACTCGTCACTATCGATCATTGCAAATAGTACTAGAGCATGCATATTGTAACATGCATGAAAATGAAGAACATGAAGAAACTTACCTGGTGCAATATAGCCAACAGATCCTCTTGAACTTGATTGATTGGCAGCGACCTTATTGGTTTTCGAGAGAAATCTCGCCAATCCAAAGTCGGAAACACGTCCATTCAACTCGTCGTCTAAAAGAACATTGGCCGGCTTGAGATCACAATGAACTACCGGTGTTTCACAATGATTGTGGAGATAATCTAGTGCACAAGCAACATCAATGGCAATGTCTAGCCTGCGGAGAAGATTCAAATTCTTGGGCTGGTTTTGTGCTCCATGTTTTGGATGCAACCACTCTTCTAAACTTCCATTCTCCATGAACTCATAAACCAGAGCTTTGAAATCATTACCATGAAAATCAACACTTGAACATGTTGTTACAATCTTAACGATGTTGCGATGCCGGATATTTCTAAACATCTCACATTCGGCGATAAAACTATTAGAAGCTCCCCATCGTGATATCTTAAACACCTTCACAGCAACAAGTTGAGCTCCATGGGATGGCATGACAAGAACTACTTTATACACAGACCCAAAACTACCAACACCAACCAAATTCTCTGAAGAGAAACTATCGGTTGCTTCTGAAAGAGTAATATATGATACTCTTATGAAGTCCGCATAGTTCGATTCTGTTCTTCCGTTACTCTTTCCTCTGAAACAAAGAAACAACGAAGAGAGCACCATAGGTAATCTAGACTGTTTAAAGACTTATGATAAGCCACTTATCAATGAAATAGGATAGTTCCATTGGATGCATTCATATATAAGTAATTGTTATACATGAGTAGAGGTATTGATCGAAGAACCTCATTAACAGCTTCTAGTTGACTTGCGTTTCCATAGAAGACTTAGATTGCAGCCACTATATATATGGAGGAGAAATTTCCAAGAAGATTTGAGACAAATTTTGAAAGTTGCTTCGAAGTTGAGACACATTTTGAAAGTTGCTTCGAAGTTGGGAGAAAATGAAATAGGGAAGGTGAAGCTAGATGAGTCGAAAGGCGAAGTAAAGCTGTGTGAGATTCTCGGAAAGTCGCTACCTATTTATTTACAGCATGTTTGTTTCCCAGGACTACTTATGCTCACCTTAATATCAACAATAGTCCTGGACTCTTCAAACCTGCCTTATGTTGTATAAGGCATGTCCCATGTTTGGTACTATATCGGACTAATGAGCATAATAGTCCAAATACTGAAACCTCATGTTTGCCCAGAAAAATATTGAGTTTTGCCCAGAAAAAGAAGAGCAGCTCTGTAAAGCAAAGAACTGAAAGAAGCAACAATATTTGAGAAGTTCATCATCTTACAAAACACAAGCAGACTACATGCCTTCTCATATCAATACCCTGCATCATATTTGCTATCATAGTTCACATCCCATATTCATACAGAGAACAACCAAATCCTCTTAAAATTCATACAAATATATACAAGACATAGAACATTCACACAATTGGAGGGGATGGCTGAGCGTAACATCAAGGAATAGTATTCTGCAATTAAGCAAAACACAGATACACAGCCTTCTGATGATAAGCAAAAACTGTTAAATAACAAAGGCATAAGAACAGCCTGTGCAGAAGCAGATGCATAGCCTAAAAAAGAAGAAGACGACCCATGAATGAAATTGTGTAGATCAGCCATTTCGTCAAACACTGCCTTTTTTTCACCGCACCATTTTCACCCAACCCAACTCAACCCCAAGATCCTTCCTCCCCACAAATCCACCATCACCCACATCTTGTGACCCTTTTTCCTCATCTGGGTTCTTCCTAAAACCTCGTTTCTTCAACCCAAATCCATGAACAACACCACTACCATTGTTGGGTCTGCAACCGAAACCCTCCTTGGTTCAATCAAGCTACCCAGACACCCGCAAGAGAGAATGAGAAAGGAGGAAGAGAGCAAATTGCACCTGGGCAGGAGCAGTCAAGTTAGTTGGAGCAGAAGAATGGATGAGCGATGAGGAACAATGCGTTAGAGAGTCCGCCCATTTTTGGGCCGCTCCGTAAGAAGGTCAGAAGGGGATGCGAGCGCTACGTATGCTCATTTAAATGAGTTCCGAGTCCCACCAAACACAGGACAATGCTTATTTTCTTAACTAACTAGTCCAATCCCTGTTAATCCGGTGTAACAAACGCCACCTTAGAGTATTGTTGCTAACTACAAACAGTGTAGTTCTCTCATTCTAAATCTGCAATTATGAAAGAAGTTGAAAGTAGAGTGAAATTACCTCCCGAATGGCTGTACTCTTTTCGTTATTTAGCTCAAAACCTCAAATACACAGTTACATAACAAGTTCTAGATGCACAGATGTAGTACATGCACTCACACAATAACCTGGAGAAATTTCTTCATCCACTGTCATATCAACAAGACATCACAGACAACATATGACAATTGAAATACAAAGGAGACATCTGAATTCTAAAGCGTACAATAGTACGTCAATATGTATACAAGCCTTAACAAAACAGTAAAAACTTAAAACCTTCTTAGCCAAGTAGATTGTTCCTAATGTTCTGCAATTCAACTAGAACATCACTGATATCCTTTCGGTTTGTTGGGGAGTCTGAAGAACATACAATCCCAATTCCAAATATCAAAGTCAAGCACTCCTTTATTTTCTGTGCTTTAGCAGCAGTCAATTGGCTGCGAGTTTCATCAGTGACATTGGTGGTGCTTTCTACAAGGATTATTGATTCTGAAATCTCTGGAACACGTTCAGGGAGAGCCGTCTTCACATAATTATGCAGATTCATGCCATCACTAAAAAAGTGATCAGTGGGTCTTTTTCCAGTAAACATTTCTAACAAAAGAATGCCAAAGCTGTAGACATCCCCATATGCAGATACCTCACTTCCCATACCATACTCTACAATTCAGAAAGTATCAGAAAATTAAGTTGTAAGTACATTTGTGCATAAATTAAATAGGTCTCGTTAAAATTTGCAAGAGTAAAACAGGGGAAAGGGAAACTAAAAAGCATATGAGAAAAATTACCAGGGGCAGCATAACCAACGGATCCTCTAATTCCAATGGAGCTTGATTGATTTCCAGAAACATTAGTGGTTGTTTCTCCAAGAAACCTTGACAGCCCAAAGTCGGAAACATGTCCAGTCATGTCACTATCCAAAAGAACATTACTTGGCTTGAGATCACAATGAACAATCGGTGTTTCGCAATTGTTGTGAAGATAATCTAATGCACTAGCAACATCAATGGCAATGTCAAGCCTCTGAACAAGACTTAAACTTTTGGGAGCTACCGTCACCTCTTCATTTCCAGTGGATGGATGCAACCAGTCCTCTAAGCTCCCATTGTCCATGAACTCATAAATAAGAGCCTTAAAATCATTGCCACTGAAATCAGTACTTGAGCATGCAGTTACTATCTTGACCAGATTTCGATGTCTAATGTTTCTCAACGCCTCACATTCAGAGATGAAACTCTTAGAAGCTCCCCTATGTAACATGTTAAACACCTTCACAGCGACAGTAACGCTATCTCCAGGAAGAATTCCTTTGTACACAGACCCAAAAGCACCGACACCAATCAAATTAGATGAAGAGAACTCATCAGTAGCTTTTAGAATAGCAGCATATGAAACTTGCAAAACAGAGTTCCCCAAAGTGCTTAATTCACTTACTTTCTTTTTCTTACGACGAAGAAAAAGAGATAGCACTACAACTAGTCCCAAAAGAGTGAACCCAGAAACTAAAGAGATCATGAGTTTCATTATACGAGATAGCCCTCCTCCTTTAGACACATTGGACTTGCACATAGAAAGTTGAAGATTACCAATACCGCCGCAGAGTCTTGTGTTTCCAGCAACTGAAGTCACACTTGCATTCTTAAAAACACCACCAGTTGGTACTGCTCCCCAAAACTGATTAAAGGATAGGTTTAGATTCTCCAAGTTTCCAAAACGCTCGAAAAACTGTGGAACATCTCCAGACAAATTATTCCGAGAGAGGTCCAAATCACGGAGGGCTCTCAAGTTGTTAAAAGATGAAGGAATGACCCCATTGAAGAAGTTGCCTTGCAAGTGTAGTATCTCTAGACTTTCACAACTACCGAGGCTACTAGTAAGTTGCCCGGATAGCAAGTTATCAGATATATCAAGTGCACCAAGATTCTTCAACTTTCCTATCTCCGGAGGAAGGGAACCAGAAAACTGGTTATTCGACAAGTTCAGAGAAATTGACAGGGAGATGAGACCATTAAGTAGTTGTTGTGTTATTGTGCCATCTAGGTTATTTCGAGAAAGATCCAACGTGAGCAAGCTGTGGCATTCTGCAAGGCTTGAAGGGGTGCTGCCATTAAGAATATTTCCTTGCAATTCGAGAGTGATTAGCATGGTCAGATTGCCAAGAGTAGATGGAATTCGCCCCGATAATTTGTTGTTTGGAAAACTCAACTCCACAAGCTTTGAAAGCTTTCCAATGTTGGGGATGCTACCTGTGAAAGAGTTTTCTCCCATAAACAGTGATTGCAAGTTGACAAGATTTCCTAACCCAGTTGGGATGCTCCCATGTAATTTGTTTTGTGAAACCCAAAGAATTTCAAGATTGGTTGAGAGGTTAGATATAGATGTGGGCAATGTCCCCCCAAAATTATTGTATCCTAAAATCAACCAATTTAACTGCGTTGCATTGATCAACTGTGAGATGAATCTTAACTCATCCTGTTTACCACTTCCAAGGTAATTATCTGCGATGGAGAAAACCATGAGATTACTAAGCTTCCCCATACTGGGCACTTGTCCTGTTAGACTATTGTCTCCAACATCAAATAACACTAGACTTGTTGCATTGGATATTGACAAAGGGATGCCCCCTGTAAGTTCATTACTATCAAAGCGGAAGACCTCAAGGTTTGGAAAAGCATCACTGAAGTCTGAGGGAAGACTCGCTTGAATTCGGTTGTCCCCAAAGTCACAAGTAACAATGGCAGACATGTTATAAAATGAGGGAGGGATGGTACCGGACAACATATTTATTCCAAATGAAAGAAAGGTTAATTTTTTCAACCGGCCAAAGGAACTGGGTATGCTTCCCACCAAGTTGTCACTAACTGCAGAAAGTACCTCAAGAGATGAAAGGTTCCCAAAGGAAGGAGGGATCTCTCCGGTAAGATTGTTATCTTGTAAAGCAAGTATTTGAAGTTTAGACAAGAAACCAAGTTCGGAAGGAATTTCACCCTCAAGTTTGTTATTAGCCAAAGTCAGAAATGTGAGGTTGAAGCAATTTGATATGTTGGCAGGAATATGGCCAGTAAATGAGTTATTCACTAGAGATAATTGTTGCAACCTATGCAAACGCCCTATTTCTGGAGGAATTTGATGAGTGAAGCTATTGTTGTAGAGGAAGAGGTACCTTAGATAGCTTAGATTTCCTATGTGTGGAGGTATGGAGCCGGCCAAGCCCTGGGAGTTGAGGTCCAGCATGGTGACCCTTTGATGATGCTTTCGACTGCAGGTGATGCAGTGCCACAAGCAGAAGTGAATGGACTCGTTCCATGAGCTCGTGACCAGGTTGGGATCGTGCTGTATGTTAGCTTTGATGGCTAGCAATGCAAGCCTATCCGTCTCATTCCCGTCGAGTCCCGTGGTAAGAGAATGGCTCAAACGCATAGAGCTGCAACTGAAAATGAACATTGCAATGAAAACTGAGTATACTAGAACCAATTTCAGAGCCAAGACCTTCATTGGGAATTTTTTTTTTCTTTGCTTTTCTTTTCTGAACAGGAGGAACTAATGGAGCTGCACGACTCGTGCATGGAATAGGCTCTCATATATATGATCTTACCACTAGGACTAGTGGCATGGTGTAGCTAAGATCAAGATAAGCACTCTTTACTTGACTTGTTACTGACTCATGATCACTCTTACCACTAGGACTAGTGGCATGGTGTTGTTTCCAAAGATGACCAGATTATTTAAGTTATTTCATTTCCTGAATATTTTGATTTCATCTATCGAAGATGGATTTTAGAAGCACCAGTAGTCCAGGACCAGTATTATATAGCTAAGAAAGTAAGAAGACTTTGAATATATGATAAGACCAGAAGCAAAACCTATTATGGCGTTAGGAAGACCTGGAATAGTTGATAGGTCAACCACTAACGACTTGCTTCGTTCAACTTGTACCAGTACAGTAGGATATTTCCCAGTAAAGACCGTTTGTGGTATGTAGTTAAGCAACAAGGTCGACTAGTAACCGCCGCACCAGAATTAATCAGCATGCATATTATTGCTTTATGTGAAGATCGAGGAAAATGAAACAAAAAAGGGCGACTGTTCTTCTCTAAGGCAGGAGATCTTCGAAGTCCGACCCTGAGCTGTTATTGTTATCTAAGGTCTCCGGCGATTTCTGTTTATCCTGTTTTGGGATTAAGTGTTATCAAAACCCACCCCGAATTTCACTCTGAAATCTGAAGTAAACCCTGCGGGGTCTACCTCAAGAGAGATTTTACTAAAAATTTCAGCATAACCTCTATTGAATATGAACAACCCTACCTAATCAAAATCAACCTGCAACACACTTCTACAATCATACTTCAACCTTGTACTCTTGGAGCCTTCCTGCTCCCCAAGTTCATCACATCTCCCAAAATATCAAATACTACTTTAAAAGAATCCCACCACCAACAACCAAGACATTTAATAATTTACTACTGAATTTTCAGAGCATATCTAATAATGAAAGAAAAACAATGAATAAAGAACAAGAGGAAGCAGCCTTTGACTATGCATCGACTTCATATACGCTCGACCTCAAATAAACTTAACCTGCAAACTGGGCATTTGAAACCGAAGAGCCCAGGGAAAAGTATTTGAAAATGTTAGAGTGAGTGGACAAAAATAAATTAAATAATTTAACAAAAACGTAATTTACTTTCCCACATTTAAACTTTAAATAGAAACCTCATTGCATGTAACTTTGATATAACATTTAGCTTAATGTCCAGAAGCTCGTAAAAAGAGACAAAACAACCTCGCTGGTTAATCAAATATAGAAATCTTGTAAGAAGAAACAAACCAGCCCCGCTGGTTAATCAAATACACAAATTGAGAAAATTACATAAGGGGAAAGAGATATTACCATGTAAGAGGAGCCTCTCAGGCTAGGGTCGGAGCCTCTCAGGTTCTAGTAGCGTCACACGCTAAGCGCTCAACTTACATATGGTGAGGACCACTAATAATGGCTAGCTAGCAATGACTAAAAACCGATCGGAGCCTCCCAGGCTATAGTAACGTTCCACGTTAAACGCTCAACTCACCTATGGTGATGACCACTAATAAAGGCTAGTTAGCAATGAATAAGAGCGACCCTAGTATGATGACTAAAATCATACGAAAACATATAAATCCATAGAGCTTCCCCAATTTCGTGCAAATGCAGTCACGAGTACGATTCCTAACCGTACTTGGAAATTATCATATATAAGACAAAGGAATAAAACTCAATGACGTCATGTCTCACACGTCAAAACATACTCAAATCTATAATTATAAGCGAGATTTAATTATCAAGTATAAATCGTAAATAATATCTCAACCCAAAATACTCGCTAAAACATTCTCAAGGTCAAGATCGATAATCCACAAATAAACAAGAAAATTATAAATAGAGAACTGTCGAAAATCTCATCTTCGGTAATCTTTTATAAATCTCAAAATCAACAAATAATGATGATAATAAGTAAATCTGGATATCATAAAGAATATCAAAACTCAAGTATCAAATTAATGACCCGAGCTCAATTCCATAAATCATGACAAACTCTTAATCGATCGATGCATCAAACCCAAATGAATTTCAAGACCATATCATAAACCGAAATTATAATATAAGCTCAGAAAATAGAAAAATAATTTCCAAAACCAAAAGAAACTATGCATGCTTATTCATTTAAAAACAAAGTGTCCATTTACAAATTTAGGCATAAGCCCAACGATATCCGCAACGCTACTCGTGAGAGGTCTCCACGTACCCTAGATCAAGATAGATTGAAACATTTTGAGGTTTTGTTGTACATGATGAGAGCTTCCAAACAAGACAAGCAGCTCCGGCTATGGTGGCCAGAAAAGGGAGTTCCGGCGACGACTCCGCCACGCACAGTCGCACCTTCTCGGTGTGATTTCTCCCTCACGGCGGCGCAACACGACCAGCCCCCTACCTAGACTTGAAGAGGATGTTCCAAGCTTCAATTTGATACCTAGCTCGCCACCTAACTCGGCTGAATGGTGGTGATGAAATCTGACGGAGGAGAGAGACTCGGGAAGAGGAGAGAGAAGGAGAAGGTGGGTTTCTGATTTTCTGCCTTACCTTAAATGGTAAGTTACCATTTTTATACCCCCGACCGAAATAGTAACTTTACATTTTACACCATAACTTTTACATACGAACTCTAATCTTAACATATAACATGTCCACAGATTCGTATTAACGTCCTCTACGACTTCCTTAAACAAATTTTCTCAAAATAATTTTCTACAAAAAGTCAACTCTAGGGTCTTTTAATAGTAAACGGTTACTCAAAACGGTAAAAAGTTAAAGTAACACAAAAGTAAATAACCTCAAATTAACTTAAGAACCGGAATATAACAAGAATCCTTTGTTTCATATATTTTTTGAAGGATTAATTTCAGTTTACCCCCATAAACTTTAGGTTGATCATCATGTTAGTCCTTCTTCTTTCAATTTCGTCAAAAACACCCCTCAACTCCCAATTTTCATCAGCCGCGCATGTCCAAACCCCTAATCTCCATCCAATTCCTCTGTCAAGTGATGACTTGATATCAAGAAGAAAGAAAAAAGGGAAAATAGACAAATTGCATTCAATCCCACCAAAATCACTAAGGTTAGGGGGTTGTGATTGGAACAAAGATGTGTATCGATATGGGGGAAAAATGGTCCGAAAGGTAACTTTCATAATTTGACTTTCTTCTTAATATCAAGTCATCACTTGACAGAGGAATTGGATGGAGATTAGAGGTTTGGACATGCGCAGCTGATGAAAATTGAGAGTTGAGAGGTGTTTTTGATGAAATTGAAAGAAGAAAGACTAACATGATGATCGACTTAAAGTTGATGGGGGTAAACTGAAATTAGTCTTTTTTTTGAAGGATTAAATTCAGTGTACTACCCTGAACTTTGGGTCACTCATCAGGTGTGCCCCTCTTCTATTTTTTTCATCAGGTGTACCCTTAAACTCTTAAAATCTATCAAGCTGAGACAAAAATTCTAATTTCATCATTTCATGACATCAGCCTCCGACGTGGAGGAGACAAGAATGGCCCACATTTCAGTCTCCAACCCTGACCAAAGGGGAGATAAGTCATTTTACCCAAAAACAAAAAATTAAAACCAAATATAAGATCAAACATTAAATCTGCCACTCATTATCTTAAAACTCCAAGATTGGAAACATGGAAAAAAAGACAAAAATGAAAAGAAAAAAAAATCCAGAAAAAAGACATTGGATCCAAAGACATTCATAGTAATAACCAAATATATGCATTATGTTTGGTTTACATCCAAGCCAACAAAAACCATCATAGTCAATATCATAACCAATATTCATGAATAAGTTGCATAATTTCTAGCCTTAATCATGAAAATTCAGCAAAAGATTAAGACTAGCAACCATGTTTGACACAAAACATGGTTGCGCAAAAAATTGCAACTTTGCATCTTCAATTCCTGAATTTGGTTTTTATCAACCCTACATACCCTATTTTCCAGCATTTTTAGCCCTAAGCCTCATTGATGCTCTTGATGAAGCTTGAGAACTTTGTGACAAGGTAGATGAAGCATTTGGTGGTTTTAGTGGTCTGCCTTTGTTTGAAGTTGCCCTTGTTGTTCCCCTTGTTGTTGCATTTGCTGCAGCTTTCTGTGCAGCTCTTTTGTTCTGCAATAGATGTAACAACAAATTATGAATGCCCAATAATCCATAATTAAACACACATTCATCCAGCAAATTAAACACATTTAACAAATCATTAGTTTACCTTCATATCCTTAGCTTTAACAGCCGCCTTCTTTCTTAGAACATTCTTCGACTTTGGGGGGGGGGGGGGTTGGTACCCTTAGCCTTAGTAGAGGAGGCCTCTCCGATATTCAGCTTCTTCTTCTTTTGAGCATTAGTGACTGTACTGACTGGTGTTTTTGGAGGAAGATGCCTATGACAGGTCTTTGAATTGTGGCCCAATCTGTTACAAGTTCCACACTTTAAGGACCTTTGACGCCTCCCAAGCTTAGGACCATCATTCTCCCTTTCAGCTGCATCTTTATTTCTCTTGGTTTTTGGCCTCCCAGGCTGCCTAGTGTATTGAGGTGGAAGGATGGCAAGTTCATCAGAAGGCATCCACAAATCCATCCCATTGACAGGCTGAATTGTGTGGGAATAAGTTGCAAGGTATGTCTTTTTGAGGTAGCATGCATCCATATAATCCTCAGGCTTCTCCCTCATGAAATGGATGGTCGAAACTGCATGTTTGCAAGGTATCCCTGTGAGGTTCCATCTCCTACAAGCACAAGTCCTCATTTGTAGATCAACAACATATTTGTTTCCTCCAATGCTTTCCACCTCTATTTTAGTGCTTCCGGTAGCATTAGGGATACAATCTGTGCTTGCTCTCACTTTGTTCTTCTCTAAAATTTCCCTAGGCTTAGGACAAATGGTATCCACCACTTTGGTCATCTTCTCTTCCTTAACAGCAATCCTCTTCATTAACTTAACTCTGATTTCTTCAAAGCATGAAATAACAGGTTTGGACCTAGCTAGAAGTATGAAGGCGTTGAAACTCTCACACAAGTTATTTAGAAGCACATCACATTTCAGAATGCCATTGAAATGTGCTCTACACCAATGCTTAGGATTTCTTGTAGGTTCATTAGGGTCTGTAAAATTAGAGTACAAAATTCAAAACATGAAACAAAACAGAAATCAAAGATTTGGAAAACAAAAAGATTCTCTTATAGAAAAAAAAAAAGTAAAAGAACTATAGATTGAAAGCCAAGACAAGTTAAAAAAGCTGGTAAAGTTAGAAAACTGAACTGAAACCACACATGAATTTAAATGAGACATTTAAACAGTCTTACCAGTTAACCATTCATAAGCATTTGTGTCCATCTGATTCAACAGAGTCATCTATTTCCAGTAATAGGCCATTGTTGTTGATTTGGCGATTGCCCAAAGCTGATCCTTCAATGCCTTCCCTGGAAACTTCTTGTTGAAATTGGTCCACAAGTGCCTCACACAAAACCTATGCTCAGCTAGTGGGAGGACAAGTTCACATGCTGGAAGCAACCCCTTCTGCTTATCAGAAATGAAAGTGAAGCCATTTCCTTCTCCAGTTATCTTTAGGTCCTTCTCCAAAAGACTCAGAAACCAAATCCATGAATCTTTGCTCTCCATTTCAACCATTGCGTAAGCAACAACATAGGTAGTGTTGTTTGCATCCAACCCTACTGCACACAACAATTGACCTCCATAGGGACTCTTCAAATGGCAGCCATCAAGTCCTAAAATTGGTCTGCATCCATTTTTGAAACCCACTTTCAAAGCTCCCAAGCATATATACATCCTTTTAAAAATTGGCTGCTTCTCAAGGTTGTTGAAATCACACATGATATCGACCGTGGTGTTAGGGTCGGTCCTTCTCAGTTCTTGAGCATAATCTTGCACCTTTGCATATTGCTCCTTCATGCACAGTTCCAGTTGATTCAACGCATCTATTTTTGTCCTATAAGCTTGTTGATATGATACTTTTGCCTTAATCCCAGATGACATCTGATTCATTAATGCCTCTGTCACATAAAACAATAAAAAAAATGATATGAATGCATCAACACATGAAGAGTTGCAAATGAAGTTTAAAAAGTCTGTAATTTAAATGATATGAAGGAAATCACACCTGTAGTAATATTTGGATTCATCGTAATGAAGTTAGAAAACTTCCTCACAAGGTATGGTACCCTCACAGCACAGTTCTCTTGCACCCTTGCACAATTATGGTTTCCTTGATATGTTTTGATCTGAAATGTGTTAGAATGTTGCATCCTCGATGCAAAGAGTTCAAACTCACAGTCTTCAGCTTTGCAGATAACCCTAAGCCTGCTTCTATCACTTTTGACGTAAAGTGGTTCCCAACCCTTCTGGATTGCCCTCTCTGTTATAGCTGCTCTAAGTATTTCAAGGGTTGCAAACAACATACCCTTACAAAACCAAGGATTCTCCATGTCCACTTTAGGATTAAACTCTGGATATCTAACTTCATCCCCATCAGAATTATATTCTTCTCCTATTGCTTCTTCATCAGAATCCATAGCCCCAAACATAGCTTCATCATCTTCATCACCCTTACTTCCTTCCTCAATAGCAGGTACAGTTGTAGCTTCTGGTTCCTTCTCATTGCCCTCAATAGGCTCAGCTTCAGTTAAGCAATCGAATAGGTAATCATCATCAATCCCATACTCTGCAACATCATAATCATTCTTAGTGGGGTCATAATCTTCATCATTACTCTCATCATCTTCACTATCACTGCCCTTCTCATACGGACCATCTTCACTAACTTCAGTTAACGTTTCTTCAAACCCATCAGGCCCATACACATCTTCAAAGTTATTACCTCCTCTCCCACCAGATTCTCCAAACTCCTCATCCTCACTATCGCTATCACCAGTTTGCACTTCCGTCTCCATTTTCCTCTTACCCTTACCCTTATCCATCGCCACATGTGCTCTGCTAGCTTGAGTTGGCACTTCATCTCGGGGCTCAACAAACTTCACACCAACAAAAGCCTTCCTGTTTGCACAAATCTTGTACCTTTTACCCTTTGCTGCATTGTTAACCTCAGAGTTCTTTTTAGAAGAATCAGGCTTTTCTATTACCACATTGCTTGATGGAGCTTGACTCCAACCAGGTATTTGGTCTGCATACATAAACATGTCATCAAGGTCTTCATAATCAGGGTTCACTGAAAGTTAAAAATTTGTAAAGTCATTACATATTGATTACTCATTAACACAAATTGGATAAAACAAAGAAGAGAGAAAAAAAAATATATAGAAAAAGAAAAAGAAAAAGAAATAGTCAACGACACCAAAGACAAAATACTATTATTTACATTACAGCAATACTACTCATAAGTGGCTATATTAAACTAGGTTGAGCAGCTAGAACTAAGATCAAGACTATACTTCTTAGTTTAACGTACATGCACAACTAAGCCTTACCATTACTTTGTTCCATACCTGAAATTATATTCCAAAAACAAAACTTATATTCCAGCAGACATATATTCATCCATAAGCACCTAATTTCAGAAATTAATCACGATTAAACCACTCTATAGAAATTCACCAAAATTTCCAGATCAATAGTACACATAAAGAAGTTCATAAGCACAAATTTTCAAGTCATTCAGAGTCCTAAATCCCACTCAAACTCAAATTCAGATCAGCTGCATTACATAACTAGAACACAGTTTCAGAACAGAACACTAAATTTTAGAAAATTGCCACAAATCACCTACCCTATCAAATGACACCAAACTCTCCAGATCAAGAGTTCACATATAGAAGATCAAACATGCAAAGTTTCAGAACCAAAGGAGTTCTAAATCATGATCAAATTCGGACTCCAACAGCTGTACAACATAACAGTAATTCAATTTCAGCACAATACACTTATCTTTAGAAAATCACTATAAATCATCTATCTTATCAAACAACACCAAAATTTGCAGACCGAGAGTACCCTCAAGGAAGAATAATGGTGCAAAATTTCAAGCCAAACAGAGTTCCAAATCCTAACCAAAATTGAACAACAACTCAGCTTAGAAAAAATACACTGAACAGAAACTAATCTTTCTATTCTAATCCTTGTTTACTCTCTCTTTTCTAACCCAAAAGTTACAGACCCTGAGCTATTACCAATATGCAGAGACATACCTCAAGTCTAGAAGACTTCAATTTATTGTCTATAAGCATAAATTCAAGAGGCTTAACCCCAAACTAATTTGTAACCACTCTACCTGGAAAATAAAGTAGCTTCAGCTATCTCTATGACGAATCAAGGCTTGAAAGCTCCTTTCCTTTCTTCTTCCTTTCTTCCTTTCCCTCTCTCCCTCTCTCTCTCTCTCTCTCTCTCTCTCTCTCTCTCTCTCTCTTCCCTTTCTCCTTTCTCTTTTTTTTTCTTTTCTTCCGTCACCCACCGTCGACCCTAAAATACCATTCTTCAAACACTAAACTCCAAATCCTCATATCAAAAGTTTAGAAGAACCCCAAAATATCGAAACCCACCTCCCATAAACCCTTAAAATCAAAATTTCAAACAGTACGAGGTAATAAACCCCAAAATCAAAACCAATAACCTTTGCACAAAGTCGAAACACAAGCCTTAATGTTCATATATCAAAATTAAACACTCACCATAGTTAGGGACTTTTTCGGCTTCCTCCAACAATCCTCGTTCGCCATTTGTTAATCTCGGTATCCACGCATCAGGCTCAACCATCTCTTCAATCACGGTCTTCAATCTTGTTCGATATGGGTTTTGGGTGTTGATCTATGTGGGCGTTTCTGGGTTGGGAACGAAGTGAGAAAATTGATGCGTGTTTTTTTTTTCCCTGGTTTGGTTTGTATCGAAGTTAAGAGAAAGAAAATACGAGCAAGGGCTAGTTTGGTCTTTTCGCCAAAATGGGGGTCGAAGACTGAAATGTGGGCCATTCTTGTCTCCTCCACGTCAGACGCTGATGTCATGAACGGGTGAAATTTAAATTTTTGTCTCAGCTTGATGGATTTTAAGAGTTTAAGGATACACCTGATGAAAAAAGAAGAAGAGGGGCACACCTGATGAGTGACCCAAAGTTCAGGGTAGTACACTGAATTTAATCCTTTTTTGAATATAAGAAAAACTTTATTAATAAGATTGACAACAGTTGAACATATGGGCAAACATGAACAAGCCTGTGGCTAACAAAATGATGAGCTACACTACTAGTAGACAATCTTAACCAAGTAGTTGTTACATGACTCGAAACAGTTGAATGAATAAATTCGCCTACGGACCTCAATTGGTGTATGAAAATATTAGAAAATTGTAAAGAGTTTGCCACACATATAACAACTGCATGATCTTCAAAAGTCCAAAACGATAAGGTAGCACACCTTAAAACCAAGATTCGTTGACCCATGCCCATTCTACTCTCATTTGCCGGGGAATGTGCTTGGAGTTTAAACTCCGGCCATCGGAGCCATAGATAGACCTTAGATCCATAGCAATTTAGATGAGTGATACTTGGATCCCAAATCCGGTCCAGAACCATAGATCTACACAACGCAGATCCAAATGGATCTAAACTTGAGCCATGATGAAACCCAAAAGAGCAGATCTCTGCTTCCTTGAAGAGACAACCATTGTCAACGCCGGTGGCCAACCCTGTTGACCAGCCATCAACAATTCCAGCTATGATCTGTCATGTCGCACAACCATCTGCATCCACAGACACCGCCCAACACCATTAGACGACAGCCATGATCGCAACCACCATCACATAACCGGCCAGATTACCGTTCCCACCTCTAGCAGCACTCCAATCTCATCATCTAGCAGGCACCAAAACCAAGATGGATGTCGTTTCCAATCAAGATCGGATCTCCTCCCTCCACAGAGACGACCCCAACGGAGTTGTAATCCGAGGGTGAAAACGGTCGCTACCAAAATCGCAGCCCATAACGCACCTAAGAGATGAAGGTGATCAGCCGCAAGGCCAAATCGACTAGGAGGGGGTTATGGAGGCAACGATGGCCTCCCTAGATGCAGCCCATAGGAGACGGTGACACTAGAGTTTCGAACAAAAGCTCTCTCGACTTCTCTCATTTTTTTTAGGTTTCTCTTTGAGTTTCATATATTGATTGTCTTCTCTATTTGTTTATTCTTAAGCGTTACATTCTTACACGCCAAGATCAATAAATTCAAGACCTATAATTCAAGACCTATAAGATGAATCTTAGAAGTGTTCTGGCATATATAACATGACATTATATTTATATAAAATATGAATTTTATATAAATACATATGCTTTAATAGCATATATATGCTCTAATCTCACATAATCTCTTATTTATTTTAAAAATATATATAAATACACATATGCCTCACTCATTCCTTTCTCACCCATATATATAATCGAGATGTGGATCAGTTTCAGCTACGGTTCTCACACTAGCTAACATCACTAATAATTAAAGATACGTACACATATTATAGTTAATTTTGTGACATGCTCGCAGGTGGCATCAGCAATCACTCAGATCTCCATTGTTAGATCTGGGTACTCATTTTTCAGCGGTTGTTGTTTTGTGGCGGCGGCGCTCGGTGCGTTTAGGGCTGATTTGATTGGTGTGGTAGGTGTTTGGGATGGGTTATGAAAGATCGATTGGACTCTGAATTTGGATTTGGCCGGGAAAAAGTGGCTAGGTTCTTCCATTTGGCCGGATTAATATAAATCTGGATTTGGACAAATTTGACCGATATCTTAAAAATTAAATTAATAATAAATTGAATATGAATAACAAATAATATAGAAATAAACTGTAATTAATTTGTTTACCAACAAATTATATTCTAATTAATATAAAAACAATTAGAATTTAATATTTCCGACGAGCAACTTTTGATGGAAATAATATTTTCCGACTACTGAAAGTATACTTGCGACGATGGATAGTTGTCAGAAATAATGCGTTTTTCCAAGGGTTAGTCTAGTCGGAAAAAGACTTCTTTCAACTAGACTTTTTCTGACGAATACCGACGACCCGACCTTGTCAGAAATGACGTTTTCCGATGGCAAACAGGTTTTTCCGACCAAATCTCGCCCGTATAAATGACTATGTTTGTCATAGTGTATGCAAATAAGGTCGATGATAGCAAGTCCAGCTGGATGTTTTACTGGAATTCAGCTTTGCCAAAGTCCCCATTGCCTTCTAAAGCTGTTGTTGATACCCAAAAAATCAATATTCATGCTTAATAAATGTTACAAGCCCAATAAGAAAATACACATGCAAATTACATTTAGAAGTACAAAAATTACGTATTTAATTGAAGTTATGCCACACATGTGGACCCAAGCCATAATCATGCTCTTGGGGTTTGCAGAAGTAGGTGTGGTGTGGAAGGTTACGGAAACGTAAAATGCTCATTTACCAATTTTACGTTGTTAGTGATTTTGGTCTTGGGCCCAAAATCCAAGCCCAATGACTTCGACCGACAAATGAAATGGTGAATATGTATGAGAATATTGGGCTGATCCTTTTCTTTCCTTTAGACCTAAGGCCCAAACTACACTTGCCAACATCAGTCTCTCATGTTTCCAAGTCTTAGTTTTCTTCCTTTTTCCCTGTAGCAACCCTTTTCTTCTGAGATGCTTTGGATCACCCTAACACCTCAAAGCTAAACCTATAAAATCAAGAGTTTAGGACCAGAACAACCATCAAGGAAATCCTGTAAAACCCAGAAAACGCCTAGAAACAACTTTCATTCCCTCAAACATTCAAGTCTTGAAGCCTCCAAGCACCAAATCTAATCCTTAATCACCATTCCAAACATTCAAGCTTTCGATCTCTATTTTTTCCAGAAATCCCTTACCCAGAAAAATCCCAAATTCTCTCACCGCAGTGCGTTTAGCTTCTACACCATGCTTCATGCTGTCAAGCTCCTTTTGATTTGTACTTGATCTGAATCACGTACAAAGTCTTCCCAATAATCGGATTATTGGTTTGATTTTGGTCTAGTCGCTTTTCATGTCAAAAAAGACCCTCACAGCTGTACAACAACTTCTAAACCTTGGAGGTATATATTATTCAGTTACTTTCCCAATTTAGAAGTATGTTAACAAAGGAACTGATATATAAATATGAGAAAATTTTACAAATAATACCCCAATTACAAGCCATTCATCACATTGGTGTATCAACTTCAAAAACTATTAGATTAGTACCCCAACATCAAAATTCGACCTACTATCAATACATGTCGTCTTTAATGGCGTTAAGCCTTCATCTTCTTTAAGATATTTTTGTCTCTTGCTGTTTTAGATGTACTAGGTTTTTTCGTCTTTGGAGCAGGCAACTACTCTCTCTCCTTCTATCTTCCTCCCCTCACTCCTTTGTACCCTAAACAAACTTCAGTTACACACCTATGAGTTTTTGCTTTGGTTTAAAACTTTAAATCACCAATTTGTTTGCTGGGTTTTTGTATGAAACATGGATGATGAGGGATATGACTTTATTGTATTGCATGGATAGTTAAAAATGTTTTCTAGGTTTTTGCATGGATTGAGCCAGAGAGTTTTTGGGTTTTTGGCACAGATACAGCCAAAAAAGAAAGAAAAAGAAAACGAAAGGACGAAATTGTTTTTGAGATAGTTTGCACAATGATAGACTTGATATTGTTATTGACAGATGGTATGTTAATTACATTGGGATTAAATGTTAAGATACAAAACTAATAGTTTTTAAATGTGCGACATCAAAATGATGAATGACCTTTAGTTCGGGTACTATTTATAAAATTTCCTCTATAAATATGGAAGCCCTTCTAGTGAGAACTCTTAAGATGAGGACTTTGTGATGACTTTTCGGTTTATGGTTTAAAAGACCCAATTTTCAATCACATTTTGACATCTCATCCGTTCGGTTTTTAGGTTTATATGAGTAGATCATTTATACAAATTTTTAGCCAAATTAGTGTTCGTTAAGATAACAAACTAGATCAAATTAATGGACGAACCAAATCTGTCAAATATGAACCGTTCAAGTTCATAATTGATAAATCACACTTATGAATGCCTTAACAATTTTTAATATAGCTGAAAATTTAGAGAAATGATCTACTCATAAATACCTATAAACTGAACGGTCAAGATGTGGATATGAGATCGAAAGGTGGGATAAGCCGAAAAGTCTTTACTAAATCCTTAACTTAAGAGTTCTCACTAGAAGGGCTCATATATAAATATATAGATCAGAAGGTGAAAGAAGTTACGCCGAGTTTGGAAAGGACGTTGTAAGTCTTATTTTATCAAAAAATAAAAATACGTATAAAAACGTGTATGCTACCTCTAGAGAAGATGTAAAACTGGAACCAGGTTTGACTACATTCTTCCAAGGAAAAGATCTTCAGGATTCGGGAAAAACAGTGACATTGCGACTCTTGATCGAAACCCACAAGTAACAAGGCAACTCTTTTGCCCCACGAAGTTGCAAAGCTCGAGCTCATACCCTTTTCAAGTAGCAAGTTCCCAGAAATTCTAACCTGCTTTGAGTGAAACCCAATTCAGCTGTTGCAGAAACAATGGCAAGAACAATCAAAGAGTGTGAGACACCGGCCATCAAAGGCGAAGAAAAGTATTGCGCCACATCGCTAGAATCCTTGATCGATTTCATGGTTTCTAAGCTCGGAAAGAACGTCCAAGTTTATGCGACTGTGGCTGAAACCAAAATCGAAAAGGATTGACATTACTAGAATCCAAAGTCTTGGAGATAGGTCTGTTGTGTGCCATAAGGAGGGTAAAAGCTAGAGAGAAAGCTTAGAGAAGAAGATAAGGCTGCAAATGAATGATCTAGATTAACAGAAGAATTTGAGGTTACAAGCTTATATACAGCTGAAAGATAAGCACGTGATAAACACGTGTAGAGCCAACACTGCTCAGAATAAGCTAATTAACTAAACAGACTAATTGTAATTAGCTTAAGTAAGCACAAACTAGTAACTAATTAAAGCTTATAGTCTAACACCCTTCCTCAACTTGATGGGAGGGAAGAAGCATCAAGTTGCTACACAGATGAGCATGTTGAGGATAACAAAGGCCCTTTGTAAAGAGATCAGCAAGTTGATTTTTTGAAGTAACAAACTGAAGTTGTAGATGACCTGCCTTAACTTGATTTCTTGTGAAATGCACATCAACCTCAATGTGCTTAAGCTTTGAATGAAACACAGGATTTGTAGCCAAGGCCAGAGCTGAAATATTATCACAAAACAGTGTTGGAATCTCTGTAGGCTTAAGCTGAAGATCATTAAGCAAATGAATCAACCAAAGGACCTCAGAAGTGGTATCAGCCATACTCCTATACTCAGCTTCAGTAGAGGACCTTGAAACAGCAGTTTGCTTCTTAGAACACCAAGATATGGGAGAATCAGTGAGCAATATAACAAAGCCTGTAGTAGATTTTCTGTCATTGGGATCTCCTGCCCAGTCAGCATCACAATAGGCATGTAAAAGAAGAGAAAAATCAGTTGTAGCTTTAGGCATAACACCCTTCCTGAAAAAGATCCCCTGTGATACAGTGCCCTTTACATAGCTAATAATTCTTCTAGCAGCCTGAAAATGCATATCAGTAGGGCAATGAAGAAATTGACACACTGAATTTGTAGCATAGGCAATATCAGGTCTGGTGAAGGTAAGATACTGCAAACACCCAACTAGACTTCTAAAAAGAGTAACATCATGACTTTGCAAAGGCTCACCATCATTTATTAGTAATTTCAGTCCAGACTTACATGGAGTAGAGTGAGAAAAGCAGTCATCCATACCAGACTTATGCACAAGATCTTTTGCATATTTTTGCTGTGAAACAAACAGCCCATCTGATCTGTACTCAATCTCAAGACCAAGAAAGAAGTGCAATTTGCCTAAGTCCTTCATATCAAACTCTTTTTGCAAAGCAGACTTGACATCCTGAATGAGAGATTCACATGATCCAGTAATAATAATGTCATCCACATAGAGTAAAAGGAAAACATGACCAATCTGAGAGTGCAAAACAAACAAGCTCGGATCTGAATAAGAAGCTGTAAAACCAAGTGAAGGAAGAAAATTGGTGAATCTTTCATTCCACGCACGAGGAGCCTTCTTTAAACCATAGAGAGATTTGTTAAGTTTGCAGACAAAATTTGGTGCATGTTGGTTCACATAACCACCAGGCTGTCTCATATAAACTTCTTCAGATAAGAATCCATGCAAGAAGGCATTTTTTTACATCAAGTTGATGAAGGTTCCAAGAGTAATATGCAGCAAGACACAAAATAAGTCTTACTGTTGTGTGCCTAACAACAGGAGAGAAAGTTTCCTCATAATCCACCCCATATTCTTAGCTAAAACCTCTAGCAACCAACCTAGCCTTATGTCTTGCAATACTGCCATTTGCATTTCTTTTAACCTTAAACAACCATTTGCAAGAGACTAGATTTTTACCATCTGGAAGAGGAACAAGAGTCCAGGTTTTTTGGTTCATAAGAGCACTGTACTCCTTATCCATTGCTGCCTTCCATTCTGGAATTTTGAGAGCATCTTTATAGTTTGCAGGTTCAGTAGCATTAGGATCAGAAGAAATATGATTAAGAAGGGAAATAAAACATTTTTTCTTAGAAATACCCCTCTTGGCACGAGTTAGCATGACATGATCATTTTGACATGAAGGTGCCATACCTTCAACTGGATGCAGAATATTAACATCTGATACAGTACTAGAAAGAGAAGATTTAGCACTGTTAAGAACAACTGAAATGTCACCATGACCAGGAGTGGATGCAAGAGAAATGACCCCATCAACATCATTAAAAAGAACACAAGTGTTGCTATTGGATGAGAAAATATCACAAGGGTTTGTAGATGGAGATACATGAAGAACAGGATCATTGTCAACAAAGTCGCATGCAGCGCTAACATGTGGAGGCTCATTACAAGTAGGAGAATCACCAGTTGTATCAGCATCTGAAATAATAGCATGAACATGAGTTGAATCAGTAGGATGCTGACCTGAAGAGTTGGACTAAGTTGAAGTAGGTGCATGAATTGGCATTGTTGGGGACTGAGTTGAAGTTGAGCATGGTGTAACAACAGTAAGAGGATGCAAATATGTAGGCTGGAGACTTGAAGTTGAAGCTGTAACCTTGCTCATTGCATTTTTATCTTTACTCACAACATAACGAAAGGTAGTTTCATCAAAGAATACATGTCTGAAAATGACATATTTTCTGAGAGTAGGACTGTAGCATACAAAACCTTCATATTCGGTAGCAAAGCCAACAAACACACACCTAACAGTCTTAGGTTTAAGCTTGTTAGATCAATAGGGTGTCATTAGAGGATAGCAAGCACAACCAAACACCCTTAGCATATCAATTGAAGGAAGCTTCTGATATAAACACTCATAAGGAGATTTCAGCTGAATTGTTTTAGATGGCATTCTGTTAATTAGAAAAGTGGCAGTAGCACAAGCATGAAACCAAAACTGATCTGGAAGTGAAGCTTGCTGCAACATGGTAACTGCAGTTTCCCTGATATGCCTATTCTTCCTCTCTGAAACACCATTTTGCTCTGGTGTGTAAGGACAAGAGATCTGATGAATGATTCCATTCTGAGAAACAAATTCCTTAAACTTTGCATTGACATATTCACCACCACTATCACTTCTTAGCACTTTAACAACAGAATGAAATTGAGTAGACACCATGGCACACAAAGACTTGAAGTAAGACAGTACTTCACTTTTGTATTTCATAGGGAAAATCCAAGTGAACTTGGTACAATCATCGATGAACAAAACAAAGTATCTAAAACCATCAATGGAAACATAAGGCGAAGGCCCCCATACATCAGAATAAACTAAATCAAAAGGAGCTGCACTGCTAGAGGTAGAAATGGGAAAGGGAAGTTTATGAAACTTGCCTAAAAGACATGGCTCACACACATATGTGTCTATATCAGAAACTGATCCTAGCTTGCTCTTCTGAAGCATCAGTTTGACAACATCATTTGTGGGATGACCAAAACGTTTATGCCATAACGATTGTTGAACTTTCTGTCCAATGAAAGCAGTGCAGTTCTGAGGGATAGAGACACCTTTATTCACACAAACTGAAGAAGAAATTGCTGAAGTAGAACTGTTGGACTGAGAAAAAGACTTGTCTTTGTTGTTCTTGATCAATGGAAGCTGAAATGGAAGAGGATATAGACCATGCTCACTCAGTCCCTTGTACACAACCTTGCCCTGCACCTTATCCTGTATCACACACATAAACTCGTCAAACCAGACCAAACAGTTGTTTTGCTTACACAACTGGTAGATAGAGAGTAAATTAGCAGCAATATCAGGGATAACTAAAGATCATCAACTTTCAAAGACCCCAATTTTGTATCACCAGAATGAGTAATGTGCAATTTTTCACCATTACCAATCTGAACACCATCAGTTGTAGGGTAAGAAGTGATATTATTCAGATGCTCCATATTGTTGGTCATATGATTTGTGGCTCCAGTATCAGCAAGCCAAAACTGAGGAGCCATGGTGGCAGAAGCTAGCATTGCAGTGGCGGCATTGCCTTGCTTAGTTTGTCTGTCTGGAAAGCCAATGATGAAGAAACAGCCATCAGCAGTATGACCATATTGATTACAATACTGACAGGCACCTTGAGGAGTTGCACTGAAGTTGTTGCCGGAGTTGTTTTGAACAGTAGGAAGAGACCTACAAGTCTTTGCAGAATGTCCAGGTATGTTACACCACTGACAAATGATAGATGGACCTGCATTACCACCATTGTTTCTAAAACCACGTCCTCCATTATGTGAGCCTCGTCCTCTACCACCATTGTTAAAACGAGGATTACCAGAACCATAAGAACCTCTACCTCCTGTGTTTGCACCAGCATAAAATCCAGTAGGACCAGAGGGACTATTGAACATGTTATAAGAAGGATTAGGAGAGTATCCAAAAGGAACATGAGTAAATGGCATATATGGGTGAGGAGTGGGATAGGAATATGAAGGCATTGATTGAGTATTTGAAAATCCTGGTGAATATGAAGGTGTAGGAAGGATAGAAGGAGTGGAAGTAAAGGATGAAGTAGCAAAAACAGGTGGAATAGGTGGAGTAGGCAGTATAGGAGTGAGTGATGCAGCATTAGAGGTAGTAATAGGAGTAAGAGATGCAACAGTAGCGCTTGTAGAAGCTGATGAAGTAATAGAACTTGAGGAACTCTGATCAGAAGCAGTGGCAACTTTGCAATTAGCAAGCATGGCAGTAAGAAGAGTTTGAATGCTGTGAGACTCATTGCTAATATCCAATTCAGCAGACTTCAACAGAGTCTTAAGCTGATGAAGTGGCGAGCAAGTAAACTGAGGTCGAATGACAGTCTTAATTGCAGCATACTCATTAGGCAAACCATTAAGCACTGTAATCACAATATCATCATCATCAACTGTCACACCAACAGTTTCTAGAGCATCCTTAGCAGTCTTGATTTTATCCAAATAGGTCTCTATATCATCAGAACCTTTCTTAATGTTCTGAAGATTGGATTTCAATTGCAGGATGTTTTGCTTATTAGAATCTGCAAACTTAGTCTTAAGTCTACTCCAAAGCTCCTGTGCAGATTTACTACCAGTAGCACAGTTTGTGGCAACAAGACCCAAAGTTTGGCCAAGCATATTCATAATATTTCTATCCTGAGTTTTCCATTTCACATACTCAGGAGAAAGAGAAGTGGTGCCATCAGAGGATGTAACTAACTGTGGAGGACTAGGGATTGAGCCATCAATAAAACCAAATAGATGTGTAGACTATCAAGAAACATCTCCATTCTGTAAAGCCATGCCGGATAGGTAGACTCATCCAACATTATATTAGGAAGCAAAACAGTAGTATGAGTAGAGATATGAGATGAAGCATCCATGACTATAGCACTGAAACGACAAGCTAGGGTTTGATAAAGAAAAACGGAAAACTCAAAGGCTATTGACACGAGAAAATGAAAGAATGAAAGATCACAAGATATTGAATCACAGCGAATAGCTAGGGTTTAACTGCTCCAAATCAGATCTAGAACGATTTAGACAAAATTGATGAATAAAACTAACATCAATAGAATCAGAATGAAAATCCAAAGCTTCGATACATCATAATCGACTCAAACAGCAAGGAATCAAATATGCTTTGTCAACAATTTGCTATTCGAAAGATGAAAAAGAGCTTAGGGAAGACACTTAGCTGCTGAGGAGAGAGAGAGCGCAGACGAGAAGAAAGAAGAAGAAGAACTGCTGCAATGGCGTCGAAGCTTCCCTGGATCAAAACCAAGGCTCTGGTACCATAAAAGCTAGAGAGAAAGCTTAGAGAAGAAGATAAGGCTGCAAATGAATGATCTAGATTAACAGAAGAATCTGAAGTTACAAGCTTATATACAACTGAAAGATAAGCACGTGATAAACACGTGTAGAGCCAACACTGCTCAGAATAAGCTAATTAACTAAACAGATTAATTGTAATTAGCTTAAGTAAGCACAAACTAGTAACTAATTAAAGCTTATAGTCTAACAGAGGGCTTTGTTTATGGTGTTTCTTACTGCCACAAATCCGATGATTCAACGACAAGGGCTTACATAGTTCCTTTGGTGGGTGCTGATGGAGTTACAAAAGCCAAAGCAGTAGTTGTTTGCCATATTGATACCACTGGCTGGAACGTACCCTAAGCATTTGGCCTTTCGAGTCCTCAAAATAAAACCGGGAAATACAATCCCAGTCTGTCATCTTCTTGCCACTACCGATCTTTTGTGGGTTGCTATGTAATTCATGAAATGCAAGATTTGGATGTGTGTATTTAAACAAAAAGTGTATAATGACCCTATAGGTCTCTCAAAGTTGTTTCATGGTTAGTCTCTTAAAGGTCTCTAATGAGTTTGGTCTAGTGGAAGCATGCTAGACTACAAATGAGACGAACGCTGGAAAGACACTTCTGGTAATAAGAGATTATTAATTTGGCCCCTTAGCTTGTGAAAAACATCTATTAAGGAAATGTCATATCTTAAATTGCTCAATAACCTTAGAGTGCATGGTAGCTCACTCGGCCACCATTTTGTGGATAAAAAAAAATAAAAATAAAAAATTGTTGGCTTCATCCTCTGATCCTCCTATACGGAAAATTCCCCTATAGAGATTTGCATGACATAAAAACCAGCCTTTACAAGCAAAACCCAGCAACCCTGCTGCATGTGCTCCCTCCCGACCCTCCCCTGTGACTGTTAGTTGTATGCATGGCATACGTATACGTACACGTACAGCAGCCAAACCCCTCCTACGTATACGTATACGTATATCTTTGCTTCCGTTCTTCTGCGGCTGACTGCATGCATGCAGTCCTTGACTATTTGATTTTTTCTTCTTATATCATTAAGTGGAATGGTAATGTTACAATTCCAACTTGCAAGTAATGCACGTTGCGATAGTGCAAATGTGCAATACAAACAAGCGTGATGATTCCTACTTGTAATAATAAGACAGATCGATCATGTTAGAGTTCTATCATCGCAATAGCCAATAGGCATTGGGTGTGATATCTACATTATTTGGCTTTCTCCTTCAATACATGGTAAAAGGAACCCCACGGCCCTGCATTATTTAGCTTAGTGATAAGTGCATATTATTGAAAAAAGGAACCTTGAAACATTGTTGAAAGGTGCTGTTCTCTAATTTGTACCCTACAAGAGTTTGCATCAGTAACCTCACTCCTCTATAATGTAAATTCACGATCGAACACTTGTATTTGATCGATCACAGTCACAACCATGCATGACGACATAATCAGATCTTTGTTGTTAATCAGAATGCTGGCTACTGTTAGATCCAATATTAATTATTTGAGCCAAGTTATTTAATTTGGTTGGTTTCACGGTTAACACATAAAACATCTAGCTCTGTTGTCAATCCATATCCGAAAATCAATTGACGATCTCTATATAAGTGCACTCTGCACTCATTCATTCCTCACCCATTTCCTAGACAAGATCTACATACTTGATAGTTCGTATCGATCAATATATAGGATTACCAAAAACCTGTATGCATGGATCAGTTTCGTCTTCTATGCATGTTTTCAATTTTCTATGTAAGACGTCTTAGTTAAGTTAATTCACGAATTACGTACATGATCCATACATATGCCAGACTCATTCATTTCTCATATTGTAGTTAATTTTGTGGCATCCACGCAGGTGGCATCAGTAGTGGTGGGAATTGGGTATGCTAATAAGGTCGATGATGGCAAGTCCTGGATGTCTTACTGGAATTCAGCTTTGCCAAAGTCTCCATTACCTTCCAAAGCTGTACAGCAACTTCTAAGCCTTTCAGGTATACATTATTTGATCAGTTAATAATAATATAACTTAAGTAACTGAGCTTAAGCTAGGTTCGTTTACATTCAAACACGTACAAGATCTAGCTAGCTAGATAAGCTTATTTAACTATCTGAGAGATAATGGTAAAGAGATTTTTTTTAAAAAAAATTGGTTTTCTCGGAGTATAATAATTCAAGAGGGTTTTTGAGGAAAAGGAATGCAGAATGTAAAAAACTAAAGTCTGTAGAACTAGTAGATTTGTAATTTGTTTTTATGTTTAACTATAATGATTTTCACGATTTACCAATAATAAGTATATATATATGCTCATGAAAGAAACTTATTTTTTGTTCAGATGGTGAAAGAAGTTACACAGGGATAGGAAAGGATGCTGTAAGTCTTACACCACATAGTATCAAAACTGGGTATGCTGATGTTGTAAGTCTTACACCACATAGTATTAAAACCGGGTATGCTGATGCTGTAAGTGTTACACCACATAGTATCAAAACCGGGTATGCTGATGCTGTAAGTGTTACACCACATAGTATCAAAACCGGTTATGCTGCCTCTGGAGAAGAAGTAAAACTGGAGCGAGATTTAACTACATTTTTTCAAGGAAAAGATCTTAAGGATTCGGGAAAAACAGTAACATTGCGATTCTTGAAACCCACGAGTAATAAGGCAACTCTTTTGCCTCTTCAAGTTACAAAGTCCATACCATTTTCAAGTAGCAAATTCCCATAAATTCTAACCTACTTTGGGGTGAACCCCAAATCAGTGGCTGCAGAAAGAATGAAAGGGACAATCAAAGACTGTGAGGCACCAGCCATCAAAGGCGAAGAAAAGTATTGCGCAACATCGCTAGAATCCTTGATCGATTTCACTGTTTCTAAGCTCGGAAAGAACGTCCAAGTTTATGCAACCGAGGCCGAAAACAAAAACGAAAAGAAACAAGAGTATAGCATTGACATAACTGGAGGGAGCAGTCTGGAATACTCTCGGAGTAATCGAGCCGAACCGGCTTAGGCAGCGCGCTGCAGACGTGGCAGACTCACAACCACAAGTCGGAGCCGTCAATACTCTGCCGTCTGTTGACCGTGGAACGCAAACAGAAGTGAAAAAAACGCAGACGCCGGCGTGAAAAGGGTAGGAGAGTATTTGCAGAGGTCGCACCCCCCTAAATTAGGTTGGTATCCCCCCTTATTTTGGTGGTTTTGGGAGGGTTGGATTGCCGAATTGTGGTAGACTGAGCAAAGAGGGCTAAACAGTGAAGAAGTAATCCAGATAGAGTGAAATGGTTGATTGAGCGGGGTGACCGAAAGGGAGTGAGAAGATCGAAGCAAGTGAGTGTTGTGGGCGTCATCATCGGAAAAACGATGTCGTCTTCGTCGTCCTCTCCATCTGGTAGTTATGTTTGTTTTGGTTTGTTGGGTTTACTTGTTCCATGCTCAGCGACGATTTAGTTGCCCAAATCCTGAACAAGATAAGCGAATCAGAAGACATAAGATCATTCTCGGAGGTGTGCAAGCAGTGGTTAAGAGTACAACGTCTAAACCAAACATCGCTACGGGTCGACGTCGGCTTCCCCCAGATTTTACTTACCAGATTCCCGAACCTGCAAGAGTTGAGAGTATGAGAGGTTACAAAAGAAAAGCCCAGTAAAGAAGCGTGGTATCCAACCGAGACGGGACTCGAAATCGTAGCGAAATCGTGTCCTAATCTTGAGACGTTGTTGGTTTCTTCCGAGTATTCTGTTTTGGGGTCGAAAGGTTTAAGGGCATTGGGAAATGGGTGTCCCAAATTGTCCACTGTTATGTTTGACGAGATGGTGGTAGGGAATGAAGGACTTGTTGCGCTTTTTCAGGCTGCGCATAACTTGAAGGGTCTGCATTTGTCTAGTAATGAGCTAGTTTCTGACTACGCCTGTAGAGCAATCGGGTCATCTTGCATTACCACATTGGAGTTGAAAGATTGTCCTTATGTTACTACTGATGTGGGATTGAGATTCGTGGCGAATGGGACTACCTCCGGGACCCTCAAGAAATTGATCCTTGATGGTTGCCAGGGCATCACTGATAATGGGATAGAGTATTTGGTCAAAATGCGTTGCTTGGAGCACCTGGAACTGACCAACTTGAGTGAGGGAGTCACTGATGTAGGAGGTGTGGCAATCTCTACAATTCAAACCCTCAAGGAACTGAAATTGAGCGAGGCTTTGGGGATGTCAGACCGTACAGTTGTTGCTCTTGCTGAGAATTGCCACAACTTGGAAGCATTTGCATTGTGTCTATGGTTTCATGGAGATGTAAGCGGAGCTAGTATTTGTGCATTTTCAGGTCATAAATGCTTGAAACACCTTGCGTTGTTTGGTGATAATATACACTTGTCTGATGTGGAAGTGGAACGAATAGTGCTTGGATGCCCCTCATTGGAGTCTTTGGTGTTAGATGATTCGGTGGTTTGGAACTTCGGATCGATGCAGGACAGAGCTAGGAGAGTGATCAAGTTTGGATCCTACGATAGACCCCTTCCCCATTTCACGGGCACTACATGGTGGTAAAGCATCCCTCCATTTAGTCATTATTATCTGTTTTGTCTAATTTCAAATGTGTTTTGTCAGTCATATGCTTTTGGTTACATGGATGATGTCAAGGAACGATAATTCTGTTTGTTTCTGTATGATATGGAACATCTTCTATGTGTGTCATATAATTGAAAGCTGTTGCTAATGGGTGAATGTTTGTTATGAACTTGTGATTTTGAAAGTGGCTGCTTGGTAAATGTCTGATGATATCATATACTATATATTTTCATTTTCTGTATCCCTTCCATAAAGGTTGGTTTTTTTAGTTCATGTTCATATGTAATAGTCTCTGAAATGTTTTTTCATTTTCTTTTGGACCTGTATGGATGATCGAGTAGTGTTGCTCAGTTGTTGATTGACGGAACTCCAATTGTTTTCTTATGTAGAATTTGTATGCTTTTTTTCTTTTTCTTTTCTGAAAGGGTTACCAACGTAGATCTACTGGGTTTTTGTTGAGCTGCAGTTTCCTACTTCCAAAATGGTTCCCTTTTTGCTCCAACTTCTTTCTCCTATTGTTAATATCAGGCTTGAAATTGTTATGGATACCAATTGTTATTTGTGTTGCTGTTATACTCTGCTCGTTATATGCTTGCTGCTAGTGCTTGTTATGAAGATTTCCTTTGTGTTTTACTTGCCAAGAGGGAGCTCATGTTTCCGAAAATGCAGGTGACCGAGCTACTTAAATGAGTTGAAGAGAAGTCCGAGGGGTCAAGACAGACAATGGTTGCAGTGTTTGTGACAAGTACTTGCGCTCAGCACTTGAAAGTAGCCATTGTATAATATGAATCCATTTTGTAAAGGCAAGATTTGAATCCTCTTTCTGAGTTTAAGTCTATGTGTAGTTTCAGCAAAAACGTGATCGATTACATATTTGATATTTCCTGCCAATTCGTTAATCCAGGGTCTCAACCTAAATCATGGAGACATGGATTATAGGACTATCTGCACTTTATTTTTATACAAGTGATTCATATATTGAAAGGCATTTGTGAAAATAGAAGTCATAGTCCACTTTTTAGCAGTTTTTCTTTCTTTCATATTGGAGTTGAGCATCAATTTAATTTATTTGAGGATCCCTATTTAGTGGAATTATGCACATTACGATTATTGGGGAGGAGGTATCTTCTCTTATCCTGTTTCTTCCACTAAGGGGCCTGGTGGAGGTATGTATATTGCATATATTAACTTCTGTGGCATGAGTGCATGACCTCTTGTTTTGGATGCAGGTTGCTGCCAAGAAGCAGACTCTCAAGAATGTCACAAACTATATAACAGATATAGTCTGCAAACGTGCAGAACAGGGTTATAACTATGGTCTTGTACTTATACCAGAAGGCCTGATTGATTTCATTCCCGAGGTATGATGTTGCAGCACCGCTAACCAACTTCATCCATTTTTGGTTGTTCTGCATTTCTTAAAGTTACCTCATCTATTTTGTGATGGAGGTTGATGGACTATACTTGTTGATGTTGTTATAAATGGCCATTTTCACTTTTGATCAGGTCCCATCCAATTCCTTGGACCAAGATCAACCGCTATCAACAACACTCTGCTGTTGGAACTTGGAGCATAAGCGCAGGAAGCATACGCATCGACGAGCATGATCAAGATTCAGTTTTGTTATGTCCAATAAAAATTAAAGTCAAGGTTTACAATTGATAGTGCTCATCTGGCAGATTTGGAATACCCTCCATTGATATGAATATGCAATTTTCTTTGGTCAGCAATGGAATAAGAAGGATCTATATGACATATAGTTATTGAGTAGATTAGTCTCCTGCAAATGTAGTTTTAGGCTTTTTAGCTGTTTCGGTTGTCTTCTTATATGGATGATGTTTTCGAGCCCTCATTAGTAGGAAGAGCAATAAATTTCTGTTCAAGCTGTTCTATGATTTGCAAAGTTTTGATCTTTGCATAAATTGGACCATATCAGCAACATAAACCAAGCAAAAGTATAACACTGGAAATGTCAAAATGCTTAAGCTTTGCTAAAAAAATTTTTTGCCAGCCAACGACATACTAAATACTTAAATATCCAAACCCCTAAACCCCTGAAAGGAGTCACAATGCGAAACAACACTTTGTTAACGTTCCTTGCAAGAAGAGCATCAGCAGCAGCAGTAAATCAGAACCAAAGTTTACTTCACCGATGCTTCTCATCTTCATCTTCCTCTCCAGCGACCCTCTGCAAAATTTACATGTCTTGTTAAGCAAATACAACTTGCTCATGTAGTTGCGATAAATTCCTATTCATTTTGTTTGCACAAGAAGAGCACGAGGCAAATTACTCAGGGAATCAGCAAGCTTAACAGTACAGTGGGCGCAATTGGCTTTCTATAACACAGGTGCATGCAAACCATTTCTATTGCACCAAAAGATTTGGTATCACATATACATACGCAAGACAGCTAATAACTAAACGCAGAAAACCATAATTGTCCCAAAAAACTGGCATTCATAACAACACAAAACAGTAGATATTAAAATCACCAAACATCTAACAAAATATTACTTTCAAAACACATCATTATCGATCCGCGGTGAAACAAGATTTTAAGGTTGTCCATAAACTTTGCAACATTAGGAAAACTAACGAAATCCATGATAGTAAAGTAAACTACTTCAACAGAACCACAAAAGAAAAATTCAGTCTTCATTCCTCGGTAGAGATGGTTCCCCTCTCACTAACATAGATACCATCAAGAAACTTCCTGATATCCTTGTTCTTGACATGGCATTTCTGTAAAAAGAAACATGATAAAATTAGACTCAGCAAAGGCAAACATCATATACAAGCAAAGAAATAGTCGGCTCATCACAGAACCTGTTGAGAAAAGAAAGATAAATACAACAAAGAGAGATATACCTGGTTGATCAGAGCACAAGACCTAGAAACAAGTTCAATGTCATTGCCGTCCAATATCAGCTCATCCTTTACCTTCTCAGATCTGGTGATTTGTACACCATCAAGCATTTCGACCTTCCTCACCTGAAAGATCAACCACATAATTTATCAAGAACCGCACACACTAGAAAGCCAAACACTGCCAAAAGTACAATAATGACAGAAATATAGCATTTCTCAAAACATGTTATTCAGGTTAAAAAAAACTAAAGCAGTGACTTGCATAATTACGGCTCATCCAAACTAAAGAACACTGCTACAACCGGAACTCATAAACTAAAGATGCATGTTATGCACATTACACCTTCAAAATTATATTAAGTCAACCTATACAGCAAAGAGTTGTAACATCACTTGGGAGAGGGTTTACACCTCTCCTCAACTCCAAGTAAAGGCAAAATATCTCACAAATTCAAGCAAACAACAAACGAAGTTTCAGCAGCAAAATGATTTGGAATGAATGATATGAACTCAATGCACCCAACATCTTTTCACAGATAATCTATCCTATCCTAATACATTCAACAATCTGGAAGTGTCACTACATTAAGCTGCTTCACATTACACACTATCTAGGGAATTCCAAACCTCCTATTGTTGGTAATATCCATCCAAACCAACTGACAAACAAGAGCCTCAACAATATGATCACCAACCCCGTGCTTTTCTAGACAATGTACTCAAATAATTTCCGTTAACTTCGCACTTGCTTGCTAGACTATGACTAAGAACTCCAAAAACATACCTCAAGTTCAAAATCTTTGATGATCATCACTTATCTCCAGAATGTAACCACACCAAACTAAAACCTTCGTGTTGAGTGTTCTAGCTAAAACAACATGCAATTCTAATGAACAAGAACCAATTTAGACTATCTTCTGCTCTATCAGAACAATACCCCATTTTCCACAATCAAATCCTGCTCAATTCAATCAACCAATATCACCCATTTTCCACAATTAAAGTTTACTAAGCTAAGGGAAAGCACTAACCTTTACGCGTTAACCAGCCGATTTGAATAACCATGGGCTTAGAAGCTGTGGGCTGTGGCACGGCGTCACCAGATTGTGCCGCCGCCGATAAATAGTTGAGATTCGGACCCACCGCCAGGCGAGTCCTATAAATTAACACCACCGCTTCGATCTCCTCACGGCGGGCGAGCCTTATAATGAACGAACCCAGATCTTCTTCTGCAAAGAAAAGGAAGAAAAGACCTAGAACCCAGAATTGGGCAAGAGAGATGTCATCAAGACTGAGGTGGTATGTTTGGATGTGATCGATGAATTCAGTGAAGGATTGGGCCTCGGATAAGTCGGATGTGTTGGCGGTTTATGGAGAATGAGAGATGGCTGATGTAATTGAGGGAGATAAGAGAAGAGAAAGGAAGGCAAAACAACACCATTCGGATCAAACGTTGACAACCCTGCCCCTCAGTCACTTTTTCGATTTTTTACCCGGCTGGACGGTCGGCTTGGACAGTGACGGTCGGCTCGATTACTCCCAGAGTATTCCAGACTGCTCCTAACTGGAGTTCGAAGTCTTGGAGATAGGTCTATTGTGTGCCACAAGGAAAACTATGTTTATGGTGTGTTTTACTGCCACAAATTCTATGGCACAACAACAAGGGCTTACATGGTTCCGTTGGTGGGTGTTGATGGAGTTACAAAAACCAAAGCAGTAGCTGTTTGCCATATTGACACCACTGCTTGAAACCCGAAGCATTTGGCCTTTCAAGTCCTCAAAATAAAGCCTGGAAATACAATCCCAGTCTGTCATTTTCTTGACACTACCAGTCTTTTGTGGGTTCCTATGTAAGGCGTTGTTAGGTTTTGCTTATCTTTAAGGTTGTTAATAAGTCCTAGTTATTAGGGACATACAGTTAGTTTTTGACCCATTCCTGCAATCATGTAAGGCTCTGTTTGTTAATAATGAATACGATGATATTCTCCCAGTTTCGGTTGTTCTGTTCTTAAGCTTTTTGTATTCAATAAATTCTAAGGAGCGGATATGTGGTACTTAATTAATACTTTAGGCCATATAAATTCTAAGCAGCGGATATGTGGTACTTAATCCTGAATTATCAAAAATTTATGTCTCTTAAAGTTTCTAATTTTGTAGTGTTTTTTTTTGGATATATTATGTTTCTATATTTCTCTGAAATGTTTTTGGCTTCATCACCCTCTCTGTATGTATTTCTTATTTCTTCAGTAATAAGTAAATAAGTTCACCAAGGTGATTTTTGTGACTTGTTTTGGTCTCTAGAGTGCTATGTTAATTCATATCATGATTTCGGTATAATTAGTAACTATCTTTAGTTATTGTTGAGATATCAATCTCATATCAGAAATATGAGATCTTGTTTATTAGTTTATAAGAGTTTGAGTCTCTCTATCTATTGTCAATTGATTTTGGATGTGAAAACTCTATACTATCAGGGTTACCATGTCCACGTGTGAAGCTCAATAACTACACAAACTTCACGTCACCCGAATATTGTTCACGTGTTAAACTTGAAAATTTATTACATATGACATATATGTGCCTTATAACGAGTTGTAGTACATGCTAATTATACATGTATTGTATTTCTATCTTCAAGTATTCGTAGTCTATGCCAATTATGGCCGGTCATCATCCATATATTGACATGGATCTTCTGTTTGAAAAAGATAAAAAGAAAATATACAAGAATTTCTTATTAGACATGGATCTTCTATTAGAAAAGATAAAAAGAAAATATGCAAGAATTTCTTATCAACTCAATAGGGGATGGTTGCATGCATTTGAAGGTGTGAAGCCAAGATTACTCTATTATCAAAGTATCATAGCGGAATAACTCACCTGTAAATATCATATGAATACTGAATACAAGTTCTCAATATATATGAGTTGAATACAGGTTCTCACAGCCAGCTAGTTCCCGGCCTCCCCTATTAAAACTGTGTATGCATGTGACTTTTGTCTTGGGAGCTAGCTATTTGGAAGCGAACAATAAATTTCCCAGACAGAACATTTCGAAATTTCTTCATATAAAATATGGCAGCCTCCAGATCATCCTTTGATTAAGCTTAATTTCGATTATTCGGTCAGTGATAGCTAGTATTGTTGCGGTAGGCTTTGTTTCAAGGAACTCAGATGGCAATCCTATTTGTGATGCAGCTAGAAGAATTAGGGACACTGACGTTCTGGTTGCTGAAGGCCTGAAGCTTCTGCGTTGGGGGATGGACTACACAATGCTGTTCTTCAAAATAATCCTCACATCCTCATGAAGGGTGACTCCAAGCTCCTGATTGATTGTCTTAACAACAAAGCACGCGTGCCTTGGCGTATTCAGTCCTCCGTTCAAGATATCCACATATTAGCTTCTCAATGCCATACTGTAATCTTTCTACATGTATTCTTCGCGAAGGGAACTTTGTTGTAGACAAATTGGCCGGCTTAGGTTATAATTTCATCCTACCTTTCTTTCTATGTGTTTCCACTCCCCAGCGTTTCAATTGAATGATCTGGGAATGAAAGTAGCTAGTGACTTCGGTTATAATTTCATCCTACCTTTCTTTCTTTCTGATGATGATGTCATAATTTGGTTCGACAACGAAATTTGACTTTTCAACTCAGTCACTTAGGAAGCGTAAAAATGTCAAAGAGTTACGTATGACTCTAACATTTCAACGCACTTAAACCATTATCCGAGAATTAACGGTTAACCCTTTGTTTACACCAAATTAGTACTTGGGTGGGATAGTAAGTGTCTAAGTGAACATTAGTTAATTTCACAATCCGCGTCACACCGGTGAGCTCAATATGGTTGGGTTTACAAGTGTTGACCCGCCAGTGAGCTCATGCGAGCTGGCTATTAGAGTTCGCATGGATTCAAGAAGCGGAGTCCGCATGCACGTAGAGGAGGGGTGAGATGGCTTCGCGCGGAGACTCCGCAAAGAAACAAGAAGCGGAGTCCACATGCATATAGAGGCTGGGCAAGATAGCTTCGCGCGGAGACTCCGCCAAGTAGAAGAAGTAGAGTCTGCATCCAGCAATCTCATTCCGCGTCCGCGCGGTGGCACGCCCCACATCCTTTTATTCTTCTACGCTAAGGTACCTCTCAAGTGTCAAGAAGGCATGACTTGAGACTGATTTGATAAGATGAGACCACATAGTGTCGACACGTGTTATCAACTCTGCAAAACCCATCTTCGAATGAAGGGATTGTCAGGAAGCAAGACTGACACCCTGACTTTAGCCATGCTCTTCCTTTCCACATCCCTGATTTTCCCTCCTATAAATACCAAGCCTTCCCAAGGTTGAAGGAGAGGGTTCTTCTCCAATCTCTATTTATTGTTTCAAACACTTTACTGACTTGGGGTGTTAGAGAGTGTTTGGCCGGTCTTAGGATGGTCCTCCGATAACCTTCTAGTTCGCATGTCAACAGGTCATCCAATGACACTCCACAAACTTGAAGAAGAGAAGACCCAAGTCAAGTGGCGAATGTCCAACGCCAAGAAGAAGTAGAGAAAGTTAGCTTGCCATCAAGGAGAGAAGCTAGTTCGCCATCCAGGAGAGAAGGCAGTTCGCCATCCAGGAGAGAAGGCATCTCGCCATCAAGGAGAGAAGCTAGTTCGCCATCTAGGAGAGAAGGCAATTCGCCACCAAGGAGAGAAGACAGTTTGCCATCCAAGAGAGAAGGCTAGTTCGCCATCCAGGAGAGAAGACAATTCGCCACCAAGGAGAGAAGGCTAGCTCGCCATCCAGGAGAGAAGGCTAGCTCGTCATCCAGGAGAGAAGACAGCTCGCCATCCAGGAGAGAAGACAGCTCGCCATCAAGGAGAGAAGTCAGCTCGCCATCAAGAAGAGAGACTAGCTCGCCATCAAGTAGAGGAAGCCTACTACGAAGTGGAGAGAGAAAAGTATCTCGCCACTTTACACATACGATTTTTACAGATCTATCGTTGACCCGTTGGTGCTAGAAAACGACACAAACACTTTATGTGTCTCCACTTCCCAGTGTTCCAATTGAATGAGCTGGGTAGGAAAGTAGCCAAGTGGTTTTCTGTCGTGGTGTTTCTTTTCCTTTTCGTTCTTTATCAAAAAGAAAAACATATAAGTTAAATATATCTCCATTATTGAAAAAAAAGGAACATGATGAATACATTATTGCAAACCAGTACTACTTATTTCAGACTAAAAAACAGAAAAGGCAGTTCTACTTGTTTCAGTTGTTTGTATCCCACCAGAGTCTGCATCAGTGATCAGTACCCCAGCCGCCTGTAAAGTATACATTCACGATCGAACACGTTAAATTTGAATACGCACAGTTGATCAAATCACAATCATTCACAACCATATGACGTCATAGACCTTAATTTGTTCTGTGTTGTTAAATACAAAACTGGGTACACTGTTTGATCCCAAATGATTTGAGCCAATTCTGTGGTTGGTTTCACGGTAACCACATAAGCTCATCCATATCTTAAAGCCTTTAGAATTGTCTTTATAAGTGCACTCTGCACTCACTTCATTCCTCACCCAATTCCTAAACTAGAAAACATCAATCATAGTTCATACCAAAAACCTATATGCATGGATCAGATCCGTCTTCTTTGCCTGTTCTCAATCTTCTATGTAAGTTTTAGTCAGTTAATTCACAAGCAACCAGCTTCATATCTTCTATGTAAGTTTTAGTTAGTTAATTCTGTGGCATGCACGCAGGTGGCATCAGTAGTGGTGGGAATTGGGTATGCGAATGGGGCCGATGATGGCAAGTCCCGGATGTCTTACTGGAATACAGCTTTTCCAAAATCTCCATTGCCTTCCAAAGCTGTACAACAACTTCTAAACCTTGCAGGTATGTATATAAGAGAGCTCGATCAATTAACGTACATGAAACAGCTATAATGAGATATTCTTTTCCTCTATGAAGTATGAAACTTCCATAGATTTTAAGGAAAAGGAAAAATAAATGTACAACTGAACTCGTAGAATTTCTGTTAAATTTTCATTTAAAAGTTATTAATTGAATTGAAATTTGTTTAGTTTTTATGGTTTTAAGTTGACATTTGTTTAGTCCTTATGGTTTTATTTTAATCTGAATAGTCCTTAAAGTCACAATTTTTTATTCAAATAGTCTTTATGGTTTTATTTTAATCTGAATAGTCCTTAAAGTCATGATTTTTCATCCAAATAATCATTCCGACAATTTTTCCAGTTAAAGGTTTTAAAAACTATTTGGATAAAAAATCATGACTTTAAAGACTATTCAGATTAAAATAAAACTATAAGGACTATTTGGATGAAAAATCTTGACTTTAAGACTATTTAGATCAAAATAAAATAATAAGGACTTAACAGATGTCGACTTCAAACCATAATTGACTATACAATTTAATTGTTTTCAATGTTTTACCAAAAACATGTATATACTCACATCAAATGAACTGATATATTGTCACAAGGTGAAACAAGTAACACGGGGTTTGGAAAGCAAGCTCTAAATCTTGCACCAGAAATACCAATAAATAATTATGGATCCTCTAAAGAAGAAACTCCAGCGGAGCCAGATTTAACTACATTCTTCCAAGGACAAGATCTTCAGCAAAAGGGAAAAACAGTGACCCTACGACTCTTGAAACCCACAAGTAACAAGGCAACTCTTTTGTCTCGCCAAGTTGCAAAGTCCATACCATTTTCAAGCAGCAAACTCCCAGAAATCCTAACCTACTTTGGAGTGAAACCCAACTCACTGGCTGCAGGTCTAATGAAACAAACAATCGAAGAGTGTGAGGCACCGGCCATTAAAGCTGAAGGCAAGTATTGCCTGACATCGCTGGAATCCTTGATCGATTTCACGGTTTCAAATCTCGGCAAGGACGTCGGAGTTTATACAACTGAGGCCGAAACCGATAAGAAACAAGAGTATAGCATTGAGACTAATGGAGTCCAAAGTATTGGGGACAAGATTATTGTGTGCCATAAGGAGAACTATGTCTATGGTGTGTTTTACTGCCACATATTCTATGACAGAAAAACAAAGGCTTACACGGTTCCGTTGGTGAGTGCAGATGGAGCTACCAAAGCCAAAGCAGTAGCTGTTTGCCATATGGATACCGCTAGCTGGAACCCTAAGAATGTGGCCTTTCGAGTCCTCAACAAGAAGCCGGGAAATACAGTCCATGTCTGCCATTTTCTAGGCACTACTAGTCTTTTGTTTGTTCCTATGTGATGCAGGCAAATCTAAAGAACTCACCATGTATTTATACTTAAGGCCATCAAAATAAGTTAGGACTACTTCTATCTATCAACCTATATGGGATATGTGCATTTACTATTTGGGCTATAAAAATAAGTTAGGACCTAGGACTTGTATCTATCAACCAAGTCCTGTATTGTGAAAAATGTATTGAACCTTTTGTTGTTCCGAAGTTTCTCGTTTTGTGATTTATTTCAGTTAAATAGACACACTACTTGACACAAAATTGTACTCTTTGTGTGAGTCGTTAGATATAAAAATATTTAATAGTCTAGATTATATATGACAAATGACAAGAAATTAATTTTCTTCCTAAGAATTTTTTTAAATTTTTTAAAAAAGAAGTTAGATTAGTAATCATTTTGTTTCTACAAAATAATATAGACATTTGAAATCAAACAACTAGAAAGAAAAGATCATAACCTAGCTAGTAGATGATACACGACTCGAGACAGTGGAAGAAGTAAGTTTGATCTCAATCGGTGTACGACAATACTATGACTCATATACATGTAAAGAGCCTGTCATTGATATAACGACTAAAATTAGGGTCACAAGATGCAATGAGCCAAAATGCCCACCTCAGTCACTCGCCCACCAAATATATACATGGTCCATATCTAGAACCAAAATCTTATTTAAAGCGAATTGACTTTGGGTCTTGGTTAGCCCAAAGGATGAGTCGCCCAACACATGTCAGTCTGTGTAACCCGTAATATAGGCACCCAACGCAAGCCCCCGATGAAGCACCGGTCGTCGACTGTCATGATATGCAACCCTCCTTCCGACCATAACAAAAAGAACTCCCTTGCGGTCAAGAACCGCCTGTCGATACCATGCCAGCCCGAATCGGAGTGGCCATAATGCCCGCATCTATTATTTTGGTGTAACTAGTAATGAATTTAAATACGGTCGTTGCTATTACACCATAATATCAAAACAACACGTTCTCGACACTCATACCTAACTATCTATTTTTGATAGTAGTCACAGTATAGTTATTCTCACAACAAATACCAAATTATGGAAAATCAGTAAATCACCCATTTTTCAAAAGTAGAATTACCTTACCACAAAGTATAGTACTCATGCAACCCATGGGGTTTGGTTCAGTTGGTAGCAGACTGTTCCTGTAAGTTGGGCGAACGCTACAACGATACTCCTGGTAGTAAGAAGGTCACTGATTCGATCATCCGCTTGTGAAAAACATTCCATGGGAAGGGATCTTACCCGCGTGCTCTCAGCCTCGGAGTGGTAGTCCGACCCGACCACCCTTTCCTCTTACCAAAAAAAAAAAATATAGTACTCATGCAACCGAAATTGGTAACATTCCCCTCTCCTCTCAAAAACCCAAGATTCTCCTCTTCAACATTTATACACAAAGCATCATGCCATTCCCAACAGTACCCTCTCCCTTCCTCGTCGCCCTTCTCGTTTTCTTCATTCTTCCCCTTGTCTTCTCCCCAAACGGCGGGTACGTTTGTCTCGCTGAGGGAGGAAAGGGTCGAGTGCACATCACCGACGAGCTCGACGACGTCGTAGACGACGAAGAGGACGACACTTGGAAAGAATGGGGCAAGAAACCCACACCCCAGATCGATCTGCCGCCGGAGAAGTTGGAGAAGATGGAGTTGTCGGAGATCCAGGCCGAGACTTTGAAGCGGCATTCCGGGCCGATTCTTGGGTTCATCAAGCTCCGACTCGGCGTCAAACGGACTAAGGTAAATCGCAGGTTTTGGTCTTTCTGGGTTTAATGTGAAATTGGGTCTCTGTTTTTGTTCTTGTTTGATATTGGATTTGATCCTATGTATCATACTTGGGAATTGTTAATGTGATAATTGGATGTACATAATGAGCATGAATTTGAATCGAATGTGTATTCATAAAAAGTCAAATGGTATTCATTTGTGTATTTTAACTGGGAATATGTGAAATATTAGATTCATTATAGAAGGATTTGAATGATTCAACTACAAGCATATAGTTTGAACTTTTGGTACTAATTTGTGAGAAGTTACTGGTAAGCAATAGTCCTATGAACTTGTGAAGTTTATGCTTTTTGTTCTTGTTTTGGTAAGCATGCTTTCTGGTTGATCTAATGGATTCTAGGTAATTGGATTGACGTTGTATACTTGTATTTGATTTACAACCACCGATATTGCTTCAGAAGTTCAAATGAACTGTGAATTTTATGCAAGTTTATTTTCCACTTTCAGGATATGGTGGTTGAGATTGCTACAAGATGGAGTAAAGTTCTGAGAACTGGATCTATTGCGGTGAAGTTCATGGGTATTGATTTAAGCACGGTCATGGTCACCATCGAAAGAGGCCAAGACTTGAACGAGGTATGATATTCTATTCCCCTCTCCCCTATGCCTCAGTTGAGTTGATGACCTGATCATGAGCTTCTGCTCTCTTTTGTCCTTGCAATATGTTCTCTTACTTTGATCTTTCTCTGTCCACTAGTTGAAGGATTTCGTGTTGAACCAACCGGAGGCTTACGAGCTGAAGATTGGAGATCAATATTTTCGAAGACCTGGAGATCCTCCTTTAGAGGAAGTTGTTGAGATGCTCCAGAATGAGGAAATGAGAAAGGAGAATGATGGTTCAACAGAGAGCAAGAAGCAAGTGAAAGAGGAACTGTAGCTTTGTGTTAGTAAAGTTTTTGAAATGCAAAATGGAATATGGCCCCTTACGGGCTTATGTAACTCGTAGCAAATGCAGACATTTTTGTGTACTGGGGGTACAAGATTAGGGGTAATCAAGTGAATTGTTGCTGATTTTGGAACTGGCTCAGATATGTTGTTCACGAGTAGGTAGGTCATATACATTCCATTTTCTATCTACCAGGGTCACAATGAAATTGTGGATTCTCTCCTGTTTACTTGAATCAATAAGAATATCAGCCATTCATAATGAAAAATCAATTTCTGCAATTTCAGTAAGGCTTGCGCTCTTTTATTGGCAAAAGTTAATATTCCTCTGTGCCAAAATTTCTGCAGGAAATACATGAAAATCTCTGAATCTATCAATGTAAATCTACACTATATAAAGAGATCGTAGTCTTCCGTTTACGTGAATTAGCACATTCACAACTGAATAGGGAACAACAACATTAAGAACAGAGGCTACTTCAACTTTGTGCTGAAGTCAAAAAGCTGAAGAATCTGAATTCTGGAGATTCTGGCGGCTTCATCTCTCTCTTTCTCTGTGTTGTACCCCCAATCCCCTAACGCAGTTTAACCAGCATCAGCTATCATAGGCGAATAAAGCATAACAACAATTGATGACAGATAAGTAAAAGAGTATATGTGTGATAGAGCTCAGGGTAGAAAGAAGTTGTACCTAGATACAAGTTCCAACCATCCAATTCTGGTTCTTTGATAACATTCTTTAAGGTTGCCAGTCTATCTTCCACAAAGCTGACCAAGATTGGATGTTATTGATCTCATTCAAAGGCACTAGGTTATTGTAATAAGCATTAACCAGTACAGAAGGCAGAAGTATGTTCAGGTCTCAAAACACTATTGCCGTCATGATCATATTATAACATGTTCCACTATGTACAATATTTAGCAGGGAATTACGTACTGCAGTTTCAGCCCATGATGTTCTGGTTTCTTCTGAAGCATCTTCAATACTTCTACCTTGGGACTGTAAGAGGAGTTTCATATTACATACGCACGTACTAGAGAGAGTAAAGTTTCACGCTAAAGAAAGTAATACCATAGGCTAAGTGCCATAATACCAATAATAGACACTGATCAAATCAATACCATACCCTGATCCAAGACCAAAGATTCTTTCAGGTGGTATTGTAACACCTGCAAGTTCTCGCAGTAAAGCATCAGCAAACCGGCTCTGCAATAGGCATAAGAACAGAAAATAAGGGGATGGGACAACGATAAAAGAAAAATGCGTGCAGTTACCCAAAAAGTCTGCTAACTGCTGGTTTAATATAAAATCTGTGAATAAAGACTCGAGTCCAGGAGAAACAAATGCTCTAATAACAAGGTCTTGCCTCGGGTTTATACCTGCTTTGTGGTGACTATGTAAATTGTCGAGCTTGCAAATCTCAAAGCATCAGATACACCTGGATATAATCTGCAAGCGAACTGTCTCCTATTCACTTATGCACAGGGCTCTAGCAGCAAGTTTGAGAATAGAGTACAACTATGCTAAACATGAAACCATTAAACACACACACACACACATGATCACTTTGCAGAATATCCAAATTGGTACCTATTTGCACCGATCCAAGTAGCCATGTCCTGGTCCATCCACTCATCCCTGACCTTTCCAAACAAATTGACAAGAGGATCCTTTTCCTCACCCCATTCCTTCATAATCACAGGCTTCAATAATGACCACTTCTCCAATATCCCCTCCACAGTAAGCCCTTCTGCAACTGATGACTTCCTTATAGAAGGAACTCTCATCTCCAAAAGCAACTTCACAAGCAAAAGATTCTCATACCCAGTTTCCACCACAGGTCTCACCTAGTTCGTCATTCATTTCTCCACAGTTACACTATCAATCAAGTGAATCAACAACCTACATAATGGTTCTATCTAACTAAGCATATAAAGAACTTACTACGTGCATTTGATCAACAACCCAATTCTCCAAAGCCGAATCGACACCGTTGAACAGAGCTGGCCATCTCACTTTAGCAGCCTAACACGTTACTAATCAAATTAACCAGCTTTGAAGTGAAAAGCTTCAAACTTTGAAACAATATAAAACACAAACAGTACCTTGACAGCAGAGACGGAGCTCTCTCCGCAGCTATCACAGATAACTCCATCGAAATCCAAAGCGTACAAATCCCCCATTTCTGAACTCACACTCTGGTCTTTACTTTGGTTTCTGCGACGGAGGTATCTAAGTTGAACTGTAGTGGGTGCTTATTCTTCTCCACAGCTTGTGGGAGTTGGATTGAATTAGTTTGGTCCCAAACGACATGGCGTCTATTGCATCTCATTTTTCTGAACATCAGAGGACGACAAAAAATGTGTAAAGGTGTCTTCTTTCGCACATTCCCTGTTCAAATCCAAGAACCGATTCCCAGAATCCGACGGTCCAAACCAAAATCAAAACAAGTTTCAGTCAGGGACGAAGCTCAGAGAAACCCAATAATGTAGTGTTTAATTTCCTCTGGTGAATTCTTGTAGGGTTTTGGCTGATCGGATATTATTTCGGTAACTTTTATTGGTCACATGAGCAAGGTCTAAATCTAACATAAACATGAGGGAGCACATAATTGTGATGGATTGTGTCTGTTTGCCACAGTGGCGGATGGTGTTGATCCAGAAATTGTTGGAAGAGCTTTGAATTCCGGTGAAGTGTCATCGGAACCAATGATATTTATTAACTTCATAAAATTTATATTCTTGGAATTGTACATAAAAGCACTTAAAGCTTCAAAAATTAAAGAAAGTCTAATTATTTTGGAGATATTTAACTCTCTTTCAGATTCCTTAATAATGAAAAACGAAAAAAAAGTATATTCCACACTATTTTGTTTTTGTTAGTATCTCTCTTAGGGATTAGGAGAGAAAACGAAACGCTGAGAGGCAAATTGAGAATGAAAAATCTATGTCCGCCACCATATCCTGAATTGTAGGCTCGCAAGTACAAAAGTGAGTTTATCTTTCCGGTCATCCGTTGTTGCCCAGCCAACACAGGGAGTTGGCATATATGTCTCCAGCACTCCATTTGACGGCGACCGAAGAAGACGTCATTCGAATCAGGATCTTCAACTCGTTTCACCTCGGTCCGCTCAGCACGCACCTGACCGCGTGTGCAGATTTTTGGTCGACATGGTCAACGTGCAAAGCCTGACTATGGGTTTAGTCGAGAAGGCTAGAAGTCATCAATAACTGTGGGGTGCGTCACCTTTTGACTTTTCTGTTAATTGGGCTGGTCTTGAACGTTCAAAATGGCTATACATTTGTAACCAAAAAAAAAAAAATGGCTATACATTTGCTCACAAGGATCTTTTTTTTTTTTTGCTATCATGAGAGATTTGAGTATTAGACAAATTTTTTTAATCTCATTTTTCTATCAACTGTTTAATTTTTAAACCCCAGATAGAAAATTGGTTATTTGTGGAAGTAACCAAAATTTCCAATCTTAAACATATATATTATATTAATATTATTGGACAATCGGCATTGTGGAAACATTAAGGAGGCATATATATATCAAATTCGTTATTTGTAGAAGTTGGAGGTTTCTTGAGTGGAGAGGTACAAATACCAAATTCAATTAAAGGGTATGAATATAAGCACTCATTCAGTTTTTACTATATCAAAACAAAAGTTCATATTTAAACCAAACTTTTATGCCCAATGAGATACATGGACTTCATAATAATTGGTATTGTATACACGTGTCATGTAAACTGACATAATTAGGTCGATTATACGGATCCGGATCCTCTTTTAACTTGCTAAACCACCTGAGCTGACTAAGTTTTCTACAGGATGTTGACACGTGTTCATGGCTTAATCTGATGGTGCATACTCTCCCTTGTCATTTCTATCCTCTTATTCTTCCTTCTATTTGTTGACACGTGTTCATGGCTTAATCTGATGGCCTACAATCTATCTATTTATTTCAGTTCCCTTTCTTCTCTCTCTCTTTGTTATGTTCTTCTCCTTCCGTTTTACAGTCTCACACATCCCTAAATTCCTTTATTCCATTCAAACCATGATTCACCCTTGAACAGCTATCAGACTATGTCTTTGCGTTATTGAACAAGAATTCTAGTCTTTCATCTCAAAGCTAAAGGATCAAGGTGAGGAAGTTTTTGAAATTTGCAATTTGGGGCTTTTTTTGCTTTGGGAATTCTCTGTTTCTTTTTGGGCTTCTAGTAGTTGATGTTGGTAATGGGTATTTTGTTTTATGTAGCTGAAAGTTGGTGTTGTGATGGTTAATTTGGGAGCATTGGTAAAATGGTATTCAAAGTAGTAGTGGATAGTGTGGTTGTAGACATGGGTGCTCAACCTGGAGGTGATGTTTAAGAAAATGGTTAAATACAAACAACCAAACAACGAAGTCGGATAATTTCTACCAAAATTATGAGTTGGAAGGTCCCAGTGAAGATGTCGACTTATGTCTTTCATTTGCCGGCGACATCTCCTATGTCGCTCCTCCCATGAGCCCCATCGTAATATCGAATTGTAAATCTTAATAATTGAGACATATTAACCATGAATGAATGAATGATAAAAGCACCTAATCCACTCTGAGAGTCTCAAAGACCAATAGTTATATTTCTAGGAGAGAAGGTAGTCCAAGAAAGCAAAGTAGAGAAATATGAATGGGTTGCATACAACAACTTGGTCTTCCTGTTCTGGGTATTGTAGCAGCTGCAGCTATCATTTTCTATGTTGTGAGCTTTTATGAGCTTAGCGAGAGGTACCCTTCAATACTCTTTGTCTCTCTTTATCTCTCTCAGATGGATACAATTTTATGTTCTGTAGTTACTGATATTTGCTTCAATCTGCAAAAATCTTTTAGGGACTTGGACAAAAAAGATTACGATGATGAAGGGTATAAGCCATCTCCAAGCTCTACGGTAAATAGGGCCAAAAGAAAAGCTAATCCAAGAGTTGAAGGCATTACTAGGCTCTATGTCACGCCCCGCCAAATTAACTAGGAGTTTCCTTGACAATTTTGATACAAGCATGGCTTAAGTAAAGATTTGGTGAGCACATGAGAATTCTAGAAACATCCGGAATATTATAGAAGGTCTTGGAAGCTTCCGGAAGGATCGAGAAGCATTCGGATAACTCAGGAACTCTCTAGAACCTTAGAGAGTCTCTAAGACATTCCGGAACTCTCTAGAACCCTAGAGAGGCTTAAGGCTCAAGGCTTAAGGCTCAAGGCTTAAGGCTCAAGGCTCAAGGCTCAAGACTACTCGGGAAGTCTCCAGAATACTCAAGGTAACGCTTAGAGTTTTACAAAACTCTAGAAGTCTCTATACTTGTAAATATCCTAGAATTGTCTATAAACTTAGGTAAAGGGGAATGATGCCTATAAATAGGGAGACACCCCTCCTATTTGAGACATAGAGAGTTGGATAGAATTCAAGCTCAATTGAAAAGCTTTGTAAAGTTCCTTTAGCTTAATACAAGTTCTCTCTCTTTCAAATATCTTCTTCCTTCGTTCGAGTGTTTTAGCCAAAGTGTTTGCGTGAGTAAGGCTGACTTTGTTTTGGCCCACGTCCTCAGCAAGGGGTGATGAGGGAACAAAAGTAAAATGGTGTGTGCGGGGCGTGCCACCTCACGGATGAGGAAAGAGAACGGCGTTCTGACTTCTAACCAGGCGAAAGAGAGCTCCGGCGTCACCTTGCGGACAAGGAAATATTTACGAGCTTAATCTTCTAGTCACCTGTTGATCGATACTCACTGTAAGAGCGAGCAGAGCAACAATAGGGAAATCGGAGACGAGTCCTGACGGGCTCTGAAATCTAAGGCAAGGTGCGCTTAGAACGTAAGGGCTTTCGAGGAGGCTCGAAGGTTTCGACTGTGTTCGTCTGTTTGAGAGAGTTGTTGATTGATTGATTGTGTGTTCTGTGTAAGCTGTAAAGCTTCTTTATATAATCATCCGTAAGCACACCACGGAAACCTAATCACAACCCACTCGGATTCTGCAATTAGAATCCCACAAGGATACGATTAACTCGCCAGTCGTGCGCTCCATGCAACACGTGTCAAACCTATCTCGCTTAGGTCTCGTTCACCGCTTTGCATCATTTCATTTGTCGTGTAGTACGCGAACTCAAATACTAAGCGACCTTATCCCGAGGGCGTTATTGGTCATTTCCAACTCACCCTCGCCAGGAACTGTAGAGTCCCATGCGAACTGGAGATAAGGATCCCGCGAGGACATCGAATCTCGCGAGGTATCAGAATCTTTTGACAAAGTCTTCGTCACGTGCTGCCAGACCTCGCCACCCTTCGTGGGCTAAAAAAGGCCACAGGCGTTGGCCCAAATGATATCCAAGCCTTTCTCGAGTCTTGGACCGAAAATGCCCACTGGGCTCAAACATTGCCCCCTAGGCCTTGAGCTTAATCCATTTCGCAACGGATAAGCGAAAAGGCCTAATTAAGCTTTTTATGGGAACTCGTATTTCAAAAGGTGCTGACACTTCGGCACCATCGCTTCCCTTCATCATTACGGCTTTTTGAATTTTGAAACGCGCTGACGTTTCGGTCGTCATTGCGTCTTTTCGTTGCGGCCAACGACTGAAAGGAACGTTACGGTTCGTCTCCTTTATAAACCTCGATGCGGGTCCCCACATCTTACCATCGCTTTCATACCAGCCTCTGCCTTCTGCAACCAACCAAACTCCAACACCGACCTTACTTCGACCGGAAACAATGGCTCCTAAACCTTTTGCCAATGACCCGAACCTCAGCCTCACGGCGACGACTTCCTGGTCGACCAGCCTTGCTCGTCGTTTCGCCACCAACCCGCCTCAAGGAACACCTATCTATTTCCTTGACATAGGGGCGGCCCTGCTCGGCCCGACTCCTTCAAAGCCTCTGTCCGACGCCGATCTCAACCATTACAACGCCTCCGTGCGTCGACCAATCTTGGCCCAACGGCGCGAACCGGGGAACTTCTCTACCTGGCAAGCCCGTTCCCATATAAATGTCCGGGTCGGGGAGTGGCCCAGCGCCACTGCAGAGGATCGAGCGTGGTACGCGGAGCGCCTCCGGACCGACCAAACGATCTGGGAAGCGACCGGCATTCATGAAGCCATTGCCCTGAGTTTCTCGCTGCCCCCTCACACCGACCGAGCGCCTATCGCTGCCGTGGCCTGTTTGTGGAACAGTGCCACTAACACCTTCGACTTCCCCTTCGGGCAGATGGGCATTACTCTGCTGGACATCCTCGCCATCACCGGGCTGCCGATTCACGCAAGGCCGTATGCGCCAAGCGACTTTGCGTCGACCGAGTTCACATATGCCTGCAACTTGGGGGCCCGCCGCGCCCTGAGAAGTTCATATGGGGCGTGGAGGAAATTTTACATAGGCCACGCGGAGCCGCATGAAGGAGGCATCGCTTTCCTGGAGTATTGGCTCGACAAATTTGTCTTCTGCGGCAGTACTCACAAACCAACCGGGAAATGGACCAAGCTGGCCGAAGCACTGTACAATGGGGTTGAAGTCGGGCTAGGGCAACCTGTATTAGGCGCACTCTACCGGACCCTGCACCTGCTGTCCTTGAGGCCTTTCCATCTTTCTGGTGGCCCTCTGTGGATCCTGGACCTGTGGACGCAGCTATACTTTCCGCTCTTCCGGCGAGCCCCGGTGGAATTCCTGCCCGAGGACCAGTTGCTTGGCTTTGTGGTGTGCAGGAACACCGCAAATCGGACTCCTCTGTCTTTCTTCGCCAGCCTTTCCATCCTCTACAACCACATTGAGCCGCCCCCGACCATGGATATGATGGTTCGCCGGCGCCACCCTGAGGTCCTATCGACGGGCTTCTTCCCCCGCCATGGCTCGGACAACGATGCGAGGACTGCCTTCGTGAGAGCAACCTCGTGCTGCGACCTTCAGCTCGCCTAGGATGAACAAGGTTTCGAGCTGTATGCCCCCAATCACTTCGCGAGGCAACTCGGTTTCCATCAAGGGATTCCTTATCCGCTTCTCCATTCGGTCAACAAGTACACCTCATGGAGGAAAGTTGGCGAGTCCGACCGGGTCACCCCGCTGCAAAATATCTACCCTCTTTCTCCCAACTTGCTGGAGATCGAGCCTTCGCAGGGGGTTGACCCCGCCTACCTCGCTTGGTGGCGGTCATTGTCCGACAACCATTGGGGGTTCCCAGACGATGCTGTCTTTGCTGCCATCTTTCGTCCTTTATACGACACTTTGGGCGAATCAGACCGTGTCATCCTCGATGGCCAGCGCGACCGTGCGGAGAGGGGTTCAGGGGCTGCGACGGGAACTAGACTTGCGCTTCAGCCAGTTCCTGCTGTTTGCCGCCCGACGGGGATCGTCATTCGAGAACGCGATCCCGCACTCGAGGTATGTCACTAAGTGTGTAAATTTCGAACCTCCTTTGACATATTGATAAAATGCTTCTCCCTAACCCTCTTGTTTTCTTCTCAGTCTGCCCCCCGCCGGAGAACAATCGACAGGTCTGAAGTTGCCAGAGGAAAAGCACCTGTCCGGAGGGAAACTGTGGCGGGCCACGACAGTGAGACTGCTCCTGTCGTTCCTCGGCCAACGAGCGGCGAAAGCTCGCGGAAGCGTCCTATTGAGGACGAAGAGGACCTGCTAGAGGATGTGCGGTACCAGCGAGAGTATGGCTTGGTAAGCAACCCGGTAAGCGGACCACTTCGGATTAAATTTCCCTAAGCCAGTCATCAACTCGCTAACTTTACCTTTGACAGGTCCGCCGCACTCGTCCTCGCCTCGCTGTTGTTGAAGAGGCGCCAGTGATAACGGAAGTCCTGTCTCCGGAACCACTCGTTGGAGACATGAACTTGGCCCTCGAAAGGGTCGCTGAGGCAAGCGCGGAGATGGTCATTGAGGAAATTGCTGAAGCCGGCGAGGAGATGGTCATCGAGGAAGTCCCTGTGGCAGGCGCGGAGACGGTCGTCGAAGAATCTGCTGAATCCAGCGAGGAGATGATCTTCGAAGAAACTGTTGAAGCCAGCGAGGAAATTGCTGATGATGAAGTTCTTGACCAGTCCGTCCAACTCCCCGATCCTACTGCCCCCTCAACATTTCCGCCAGAGGGCCTCCAATTGGTGCTTTAGGCTCCTCCTCTGCGATTGGGCCGAGCGGGTCGAACCAACGAAGTGCCTCCGGCGGTTCCAACAAAGGATCCTACTGCCCCCTTGGTGGAGACAGAAACAGCTCGTGGCACTCCGCCACCCTCTCCAGAGATTGAGGCGGCTGCCGAGGTTGAACCAACCACTCCGGCTCCAACGAGAACACCTGGCGAGGAGTCTTCTTCCTTCGGCACCCGGGCCGCTCGTCTTTGGGCCCGAACTACTCCGCCTGCTGATCCGGAGCCCATCCGCCTAGCTCGTTCTTTCCTTCATGGGTTGCTGCACCACGGCTCTCGCTCGAACGTGTTTGACTTGGTAGGACGTATTCACGAGGCTCATGAAGCTCTGGATCGACATCTCACTGGCGGCAATCCTGTTCTGGACCAAGCGTTGGAGTTGGCCAGCGCTGTCGAGTAGCAGGCTCGCCGAGTCTTGGATATCGGTGCTCAATCAGCTTCCCATGAGCAAGCTCGCCGAAACTTAGACAATCAGATGGTAAACCTCTTGGCCGAGCTTGGTGACGTTGGCATCCCAGGAGCGTCTTCAGAGAATCCAAGTGCTGGCCATGCTCGGCGAGTGGAGGCCCTGGAGGCTCAGATAGCAGAGCTGCAGGCTCAACTTGCTCAAGCTCGCCAAGACTTGGCCCGCGCTGTGGAAGTGGAAACCCGTTTGCAGGCCGCAGAGGAGGCCCAGGAAGCTTTGGACTCGGCCATTGCTGCTGCCGAAGAAGTTCAAGCCCAGGCCTATGATGAAGAGATAGCCTTAGAAGGCATGCTCTTAGATTTGTATAGGGTTTGTAGGCGTGCTTAATGATTTGCCCCCTTGTGTATGAACTTTTATGATAATGTCTAAAGTTGAATTTTTCCCGCTCTTTGCCAACTGTTATGTAATAACTGTCAGGAAAAAATCTTTTTCCGAGATTTGGTGACAGTTTCCAATGTAACTACTCGCTCGGAACGCGGGTAATCATTATTGAAAAACGCGTCTGACCTTATCTCCAAAGCCCGTATCTCGGAGCAAATATTGCATGGGGGACAACTGTCGAACGCACAATCGCCCTTTCCGTCTATAAAAAGAAACGCTTGGTCGGGGTGAAGTATCAGTGAAGTCTTTGCCCCCTCACCATGATTTCTTATTTTCTTCTGTTCATCCTTTTGTCCCTGCTTAGAGCCAAGCCCCCAACCATACATTCTCATTCTTTGCTGATTCTGAAAATCTACTCTCAGGCCGAGAGTGATTCTGGAAATCTACTCTCAGGCCAAGCCTTTGTTCGGCCTGACCAAAGGTTGGGTACCCTCTGCCTTGCGCCTGCTGTTCTATCAGCGCGTGAGGCTCTGCCGGCCCTTCAAATGAAGACCGGTGGTAGCATGAGGGATCTTTGACCCTCTGGACCTCTAGCTCCTCAACACTTTCTCTTAGGTCCAGGCGGATGTCAAGGCTTATGCTGGCCTAAAGAAGCGAGACGCTTGTCAATTTTGGGCGAAGGACGCAGCGGTAGCCCTTTATTTAGCCTTGCGAAACATGCGGGACGAGGCTTCCAGTATCTGTAGATCTATGCTTTTTGAATGTAAACATAGTCTAATTTCACCTTTTCTGATCAATGTAATTGTTTTGGCCGCAAAGCCACAATTTGAAACATGTATTAAACAAAGTCAAAAAGGCAAAAATAAATGAATTTATTTTTTAGGGCCTCTGGAATAGGCCCGAATCTTGTACTAGTCTTTGTGTTTAGACTTTGCACGTTTACAAAGAGTGGAGAAAAAATAGAGTTAGTTATTTTTAAGGGCCTCTGGAATAGGCCACAATCTTATACTAGCCTTTTTAGGCGCGTATGTTACAATGTACTCTAGTCTTCTATCCTGGGTTGCCCCCTAGTGTTAGGCGGCGGAGTGAAGACGCGATGGCGCGTAACACTATTAACTGTAGTGGCAGGATCCGGTGGAGGAGAAGGATCCTCGCGTTCCCAAACTCCTGCAATGTGGCGCTTGAGGAAGCGGCCATTTATAGGGTTCCGATGAATAGTGCCGTCCAAGTCGCGCAGGTGGTATGCCCCTTGGGGAAGTATTCGGTGAATAATAAAGGGTCCATCCCAGCGAGCGGACCACTTGCCCCGACCATCTGTTTTATCTCCAAGCGGGAGTACCGCGCGCCACACTTTCTGGCCCTCAGCATAGCTCTTGCCGCGCGTAATCTTATCATAAGAGCGGGCGATGCGTTGTTTCTCGAGGATGAGATTGTTGAAAGCGGCGACGCGGTGCTCGCTCAGATCTTCAAGCTCCTGTCACATGGCTTGGACGTAATCCTCACCAAGTAGTTGGTGCTGTTCCTGAACGCGGAGCGAAGCGATATTGATCTCAAGGGGTAGGACAGCATCGTGACCGTACATGAGAGCGTACGGTGTGGTATCCGTCGGGCCGCGCTTGGAGGTACGGTAGGCCCACAATGTGTGGTAGAGCTCTTCGTGCCAGACGCGTGGGTTCAACTCCAACATCTTGCGGAGGATGCCAAGGATGACTTTATTACTAGCCTCCGCTTGACCGTTTGACTGAGCATAATAGGGCGTAGAGTGGAGAAGCTTGATGCCGTAATCGTTTAAGTACGTAACAACTGAATCGGCCATGAAAGCTGCCCCCTGTCCGTAACGATGCACTCCGGGATACCAAAGCGGGAGATGATATTGCGGAAAATAAAGTTGCGCACTGAGTTGGCGGAGGCGACTTTGAGAGGTTCGGCCTCAACCCATTTAGTAAAGAAATCGGTGGCAACAATTATGAACTTATGCTGCTCAGAGGAATGGGGATGAATGATGCCTACGAAATCCATAGCCCATCCGCGACACGGCCAAGGTTTGATGATGGGCTGCAGCGGGATGTTAGGGATATGTTGCACTGGTCCGTGAGCCTGGCAATCTTGGCAACCTCTGGCGAAGGCAATACAGTCTTTCAGAATGGTTGGCCAGTAGTATCCATGGCGGCGGATCAGCCATCGCATTTTGGGCCCGGCCTGATGCGAGCCGCAAACTCCGCAATGGACTTCACGCATGAGGTGTTTAGCTTCGTTCCCGTATACGCAGCGGAAGTCGTTTCCGTCTTCCCCATGCCGCCAGAGTTCGCCATTGCGTAATACAAAGTTTAAGGCGAGGAAGCGGATTTGCCTGGAATGAGCAGCGTCGTTGGGGTTCTGGAGGTAGGCGATGAATGGTAGCCGCCAATCCTCGTCGATGGGGTCTAAGGCTGCAACTTTTGGGAGGGCGTCCCGAAATTGCCCCCTGGCGATGAAAGAGGGAAGTCGCGAAACGCTGTGAGCTCTGATGGTGGGTGATGGGCAAGAAAATCCGCTATTGCCTGTCCTTTTACTGCCTTTTGCGGAACATATTACAACGATAATTCGGACATGGCGAGGATCCACTTGCCGATGCGTCCCCGCAAGATAGGGCGAGAAAGCATGTATTTGACCAGGTCGGATTGAGCGATGACGACCGTGGTAAAGGCAAGCATGTAATGGCGCAGCTTGCACCCTGCAAAGTATAGGGCGAGACATAACTTCTCCATGGGCGAGTAGCGTGTCTCACAGTCCGTTAAAACCCTGCTAAGGTAATAGACAGCATGCTCTACCCCGTTCTCATCGTCCTGGGCCAAGAGTCCGCCGATGGACAGGTCGGCAGCGGCGATATAAAGTTTAAGCGGGATGCCGTCGCGAGGCGGGATCAGGACAGGTGGATTCGTAAGGTAGTCCTTGATTCGATCGAAGGCCTGTTGATGTTGCGGTTCCCATACGAACTCGGTTGCCCCCTGGAGCTTAAGTAGAGGTGAAAAAGGTTGGACCTTCCCTGCCGCGTTTGATATGAAGCGGCGGAGAAAGTTGATTCGCCCTAGCAGCTGCTGAAGCTCCTTCTTGGTAGTGGGAGGCGAAGCGGTGATTACCGCCTGTGCCTTGTCCTTGGGGATCTCGATGCCTCTTTGATGCACCAGGAAACCAAGGAAGTCACCGGCCTCCGCGAAGAAAACGCACTTGGCGGGGTTCATCTTGAGGTTATGTTTGCGCATCCGTGTGAACACCTGCCGCAAGTCTTCCACGTGGGTTGCTCGTGATTTGGTTTTGACTACCACATCGTCGATGTATACCTCGATCAACTTGCCCAAGATGTCGTGGAAGATGAGGTTCATGGCGCGCTGGTACGTTGCCCCCGCGTTCTTTAGTTCGAAGGGCATGACGACGTATTCGAACGCGCCAGCAAAACCGGGGCAGCGGAAAGCGGTCTTGTGTCGATCCTCCTCGGCGACGGGAATCTGATGGTACCCGGCCGTGCCGTCCATAAAGGATAACACCTCATGCCCCGCGGCGGCATCAATGAGTAGGTCAGCCACAGGCATGGGGTATATGTCCTTTAGTGTTACGTTGTTGAGATCTCGGTAATCAACACAGACACGCATTTTGCCATTTTTCTTGCGAACGGGGACGACGTTGGACAACCACTCGTTATATTTGGCCACGCGAATGATACCCGATCGGTGCATGCTTTCGATCTCTTCCTTGACGACGATCTGAGTTTCAGTTCGCATGAAGCGGCCGTCCTGCCGGACTGGTCGCCGGTCGGGATAGGTTGGTAGTCGGTGGCAGACCAAGTCCGGGGACAAGCCGGGCATATCTTCGTACTTGTCGGCGAAGCAATCCCTGTACTGGCGTAGTAGGGCAAGAAGGGCTTCCTTTTCGTCCTCCGCCAACTTTGCACTGATGGAAATGAGTAAGGGCTTTTCTGCAGTCCCTACGTCAACTTGTAAAGTGGGGTCGCGGACTTGAGGTGGAGTGTCGTCCAAAGCAGCAGGAGCTAACTGAATAACTTCCTCCTTGGTATCGGAATAATCCACCACTTCATCGACATATTCCATAGTCGCGACCTTGTCGTAGGCTTCGCGTTCTGCCCAGTACGAAAGGAGTCTTTCGCACAAGGACTCGCCAGCCTCGCGTGCCTCCTCGGAAAAGGCACTATCCATCGAAATGGGGTGTGAGAGTCGCGATGGTGTGAGGACGTTGCAAATCGTCCCTCGCCTGGGTAAGTCCCCATCGCGTTAGATTGGAGGTCGTTACTCCGTATGGGCGGCCCTTGTGATCGACGCCTTGAACATCCAACGGGCCCAAGTCCGTATTATAGTACCGGGCATCGTTGAGGTTGGCGGAAATAGAGAAAGGCCGCGGGTCGGCCTTGATGATGACTGCCTCGCGTTTCTCGGTATCCCAAATCATGAGCTCTTGGTGCATTGAGGAAGGCACGCAAAAACTTCTGTGGATCCAGTCTCGGCCGAGGATCATGCTGTAAGAGGAAACGCACTCGGCGACAAAAAAGGTGTAAACCCGCGTTGCTGGCCCGACCTTGACCCGTAGGAACAGCAAACCTAGGGTTCTGGACACCTGTCCTGTAAAGTTCTTCACCGTTAAGGACGTGGTCTGGATCATCGAGCGCGGGATGTCGAGGAGTCCCATGGTGCGGGTTGTGACGACATTAACCGCGGCACCAGTGTCGATCATGACCTTGTTGATCAGTTTCCCTTGGACCTCTGCCGTGATATACAGTGGCCGCATGTGGGTGGCCATGTCCAGAGTTGGCGTGGAGAAGGTTAGAGTTGGCCTTTGGGTGAGGCTGCTCGAACTTTCTGTTTGTGGAGCGTCATCGGCTGGGGCCAGTACTGGGCCCATTTTGCTGCTGCATGGCGGGGGTACGCTGTCATCCTCGCTGCTGATGGTGATGTCCGCCGCGCTGCAGGTTGTGTTTGGTGGAAGAGCGTATCGTTCCGAAATGAAGAACATCATCCCGACCTGAAAAGAGAATTGTTCAGGAATTGGGACCAACGGTGTGTCAATGATCCCGTGTTCCCCTTCGAGCACTGCAAAGGCATCTGCTTCGCGGCTAAACCCTTCATCAGCAGCATCCCATCCGGAGACCTCCACCATATTGCAGGTGAATGATTCTGCCTGCTCTTCGTCCTGCTCTTCCTCTAGGTTGAGCCGAGGTTCTGAGTGTGCCTCGTCGGCTTCCTCATTCTCGCGGAAACGTTGGGCCATTTGTTCGGCGAGGTTCGGACTGGAGGATGCCGGTGTCTCTGCTGGTGGTTCTGAAGCCTCAGGTTGCCGCGGACGCCATACTGGCTTGGGTGAGGGCTGATGGTCCCTGGCTGGCTGTCTGTCTGTTGCCGCAGGAGCCTTACCGTTGTCTTCTTTCGCCAACCGCTGCAGGGCAGATACTCGGGGAACCATCCTAGTCTCGGGTTCCGGGGTGCGCCGTAGCCGAGGCTGTTGTGGCGATGGCGGCTCCCTTCTGGCGTCAGCCTCTGGATTTTGACGTTCTTGTCGTCGTGAGGGCTGAGACGGCTCACGTTTAGACTCTGAGTCCGGAGTCATGAATAATTTACGCCTAGGGCCGGTAGGCGGAGCCTTGCTTTGTTCGGGCTCCGGTGACGGCCTACGCCGGGAAAGCCGCTGATCCATCCTCCTGTCAGTTTCTGGTGACGGATTGGGCCTAGCAGGCTGTGGATCCCTCCTCCTGTCAGGTACGGGTGACGGCCTGCGTCTGGAGGGTTGCGGGTCCCTTCTCCTTTCAGGTATTGGGGATGGCCTGCGCCTAGGAGGCTGCGGATCCCTTCTTTGTTCAGGTGGTGGTGATTGCCTGCCCCTGGGAGGCTGCGAATCCGGCTTGGGCGGAACCGTGAGTCGGCAGAAAACGTTTGGCTTGGGCGCAGGCTTGTCACTGAACTGCTCGCAGATTCTTGGAGGTGTGACTGGCGGCATTTGAAGGACTGCGCGCAGACCTTCTGCTTCCCGCCACATCCGCTCAGGCGTCTGTGCGAGCTGTAAGGGGCGTACAGCGCCCTCGTCGACAGCCCGTAAGGCGCGTAGGATGCTACCGTATCGTTTCTGGAGCTTGCGCTTCTTGGACCTGCTGATGGTCACTGCCTTGCCCCCTTGCTGCGTGTACCAGACCCCTTCCTTGATCGCCGATTTGGACGTCGGGGGAATGTAAGGGTTGGTTAAAACGCCGTCACGAGGGCTCAGGGAGGCGCTGCTATGACTCTCGCTGATGGAGTCCGACATGTCCATCTCGCTTGCGGTAGGGGATGGAGGTATCGCTGCTGCCCAATGCGCGGCGACGTACGTCTCGAGACGCGCTATCCTTTTCTCCAGCTCTTCGCGAGTCCTAGGGCTCGTAGGCTGGGAACCTTTGACGGGGAACGGTCTATCGTCCCTCATGATTGCTTTGCCCTTATCCTTGTAGGAGGGGCGGTCTGGTTCGAGCCTTGTGACCAACTTTCGAGCTGGGTCGTCTGTGCTCCCCATCTGGTAATCTGGGAGCATGTAGTTGTTCGCCGGCCGTTTGCGATTTCGGCCTGGCGGCTCGGATGGTCCTGCATTTGGTGACAGGTATAATGTGATCATTCGCTGGCCAACGCGAGGCCAAGCGAAACCAGCAGTTGCAATTGTAAAGCCGCCCTCATCCTGAAAGCGGATGTACCCGAGGTTGAGCCAGTCTTGAACCTGGTCTCGGAGCTGACGGCATTCGCTGGTCCTGTGTCCCCAGCTATCATGAAATTTGCAATGAACGCGTCCCTCCTTGTACTCGATGTAGGGCAAGGACCTGACTGTGACGAGCCCGGCCTCTCTGAGATTGTCTAAGACCTCATGTGCCAGACTTTCGTTGTAGGTGTACTGGCGACGTGGTTGGCGGGCACTGTCGTCTCCTTCCTCGCGGCCCCTTTTAGGCGCGCGACGCTGATCGTCGTCCTGGGTCTGATCGGCCCAGTTGACTTCGACCATGCCCACTACGAGCGGGAACGGGTCTATATCGACCAATGAGGCCGTACTACCCGGTGCCTTCATCCTCAGCTTGCCTGAATTTAACCAAGTTTGCAGCTGGTCTCGGAGCTTGACACAATCTTTGGTGTCATGATTGTACACGTTGTGGAAGGCATAGTATTTCTTGTCCTTCAGCTCCTCCTTAGGCGGTATCTTGTGGTCCAGGCGCACATATTTCGCCTCGATTAGGTCATTAAAGACCAAATGGGCGTTTTTGGCGTCGTAAGTGTACGACTCGTACTCTGGCTTGGTCCAGGCAAAGGACTGGATGGTGATCGGCTCGCGGGTCATCTTCAGATTCTTCAGCTTGTGAGCTACCTGCTTGCCAGTCAGTTCTACCGCTCCGATATCGTCCAAATCCTGATCTGCGTGGACTGCCTCCGGTCTTTGATAGTACAGATCATGAGCGGGGGTTTGCATGCTGAGTGCCCCCACTATCCGGTTCCTCCCTGGTACGTAAGTTCCCTTGGAAGCGTTGGCCTTGTCGTCCAGCTCGTTCAGGATGAGCTCGTAGCTGCCGACCTTATTGATCAGGTCACCCATGGAACTGAAACGTTCTCCGTGGTGCTTCAGCCGTTGGCGGTGCTCCAGACCCCGAATAGCCAACTTAATGGCTTCCTGCTCAGGCAGCAGGTAATCGCATTTGGCCTGCTGGATCTTGAAGCGTTGGAGGAAAGAAACTCCGGACTCCATGCTCTACTGGCTCATCTGCGTGAGGGAGTCGAGGCCAACTTTGGGCTCAATTGTGCCATATGTCTCCCGGAAGAGACGTTCCATGGTGGGCCAATCTGCTATTGACCCTGGCTTCAGTCTGGAATACCAGGTGAAAGCGGCTCCAGACAGAGAAGTCCCGAAGAGCTTGAGCTTGAGCATGTCATCATTCTCGTACTGTCCGCATTGGACCTTGAAACGGGCCATGTGAGTCGCTGCATCTTCCCTTGTCTCCCCAGAGAACGTGGTGAAGACGATGTTCTTGAACCCGTGGGGGAAGGGATATTGTGTCACGCTATCTGGATAGGGGTCACGATAGTGCAGGCTAGCATCACCCTTTCCGGTGTGCTCCTTGACGATGCTCGAAATGAGCTGGCGCCAGTCGGCCGCTGTTACTGGTGCAGATTCTGCCCCCTGGTCATGGCCATGCCATGCAGAGAGGCTAGGGGCCTGTCCGACGTTCTTATGGGTCGAACTGGAATAAGCCACGATCGGGTCATCTGGTGTCCCCATTCCTTGCGAGGGGGAAACACCAGCGCCCCTGAGTGTGGCTCCAGGGCTGCATGGCGAGGGTAGACGGGGTGGCGTCTTTGACGAACTGGCTCCCAATGTGAATTGGGGAGCTTTCTGAGCCCCGACCCTTGGATTTGCTCGAGGGCGCTCATTAGGCGGGATGTACCTTGAGCCCTCCGCTGCGCTTGAACTGGCATAGTTCATAGCGTGATTCCTTGGCGCTTGGGCCCGAATCCAGTCTTCCATCTGCATAACCCTTGTGTTCAGGGTATCATGGCGCTCTTTGTAATCTTCGAGCTTTTCCATGTTGTTCTTGCTCCCGAAGAAGGAAGCGTCCTGCTATTGCTGCAGCTTGGTGTCATGGTCGTTCAGGCGATGGGTTTGGACCTCCAAAGCCTTTGCAAAGGCCACCTTGCTCTGATCCAGTTCTGTCTGGATCCTTTGCAGAGAGCTGGTCATTATGTCCTTGTCCTCCCTGATCGTGCCGGCCACGTAGTTGAATTCCTCGCTGAGCCTAGCGTGGTTCTCCTGGTTCGCGAGCCAGATCTCCTTTTCCTTAGCGACCTACGCAGAGAGGCCCTGGACAGTTTGCTGAGTATCTTCGACTTTTAAGCCGAACTCACTCCTAAGCGCGCCGATCTCACTCTTGAGATCGCTCCTTAGTTCTTCAAACATCTTGCGGACTTCCTCTGTGGACAGAGTAGGTCCTGCTTCCGAGGTTGGTTGTGAGTTTGCCAATGTGGACTTAGTAAGGTCGGGATTGCCGAACCGAGTGAGAATCTCTTCTTTAGTGAGAGATCTGCAAGCCGCGCTGTTATGGGGCTTGTATTGCGGAGCCTTATGTTTCAGACAAGAAATTGAAGGTCTCCCGTATGGGGAGTCGTTGGACTTCCCAATGATTGCTAGAAAAGTAAACTCCCGGTCCCACTGGGCGTGCCAATGTTTTGGCCCACGTCCTCAGCAAGGGGTGATGAGGGAACAAAAGTAAAATGGTGTGTGCGGGGCGTGCCACCTCACGGATGAGGAAAGAGAACGGTGCGCGTTCTGACTTCTAACCAGGCGAAAGAGAGCTCCGGCGTCACCTTGCGGACAAGGAAATATTTACGAGCTTAATCTTCTAGTCACCTGTTGATCAATACTCACTGTAAGAGCGAGCAGAGCAACAATAGGGAAATCGGAGACGAGTCCTGACGGGCTCTGAAATCTAAGGCAGGGTGCGCTTAGAACGTAAGGGTTTTCGAGGAGGCTCGAAGGTTTCGACTGTGTTCGTCTGTTTGAGAGAGTTGTTGATTGATTGATTGTGTGTTCTGTGTAAGCTGTAAAGCTTCTTTATATAATCATCCGTAAGCACACCACGGAAACCTAATCACAACCCACTCGGATTCTGCAATTAGAATCCCACAAGGATACGATTAACTCGCCAGTCGTGCGCTCCATGCAACACGTGTCAAACCTATCTCGCTTAGGTCTCGTTTACCGCTTTGCATCATTTCATTTGTCGTGTAGTACGCGAACTCAAATACTAAGCGATCTTATCCCGAGGGCGTTATTGGTCATTTCCAACTCACCCTCGCCAGGAACTGTAGAGTCCCATGCGAACTGGAGATAAGGATCCCGCGAGGACATCGAATCTCGCGAGGTATCAGAATCTTTTGACAAAGTCTTCGTCACGTGCTGCCAGACCTCGTCACCCTTCGTGGGCTAAAAAAGGCCACAGGCGTTGGCCCAAATGATATCCAAGCCTTTCTCGAGTCTTGGACCGAAAATGCCCACTGGGCTCAAACAGACTTAGCATAAGGGAAGTGCTAAAGCCGCACGAGAAACTTAAGAAAAAAGAAGCTCGTGATATCTAGCTCTAGATAGATTGAAGGCCATCAGATTAAGCCATGAACATGTGTCAACGGAGAGAAGGAAGAATAAGAGGATAGAAAGGACGAGGGAGAGTCTGCACCATCAGTTAAGCCATGAACACGTGTCAACATCTTGTAGAAAGCTTAGACATCTCAGGTGGTTTAGGAGGTTAGGAGAGGATCCGGATCCCGATTATACACATTATTTTCACTAACTGTACTGTTGTGCCAATCATATTCGGATAAAAACTTCATAAAAGTGTTATACTTTAATATATGCTAGATTGGAACTCTGACAACTAAATCCGCTTAATGATTTTGCACTAATAGTACTTCTAATCACACCCATGTGAGAGCTTTTCGAATTTAGTAAGGATTACATGCTTAATATCAAAGTCATTGTTATTTTAAATTAGGTAAAATGCACCAACAGTGTCTGAACTCTTGGAGGACTGTCAATATGGTACCCGAACTTTTAAATGTATCAAAGTGATACCTGGACTTGTATTTTTGTACCAACGTCGTACCTGTCGTCATTTTCCGTCACAGCTCCGTTAGTTCATGTCACATGTGACGCACGTGACTGAAAAAAAAAGAGTAAATGACTGAGCTACCCCCTGACCCGATCGACCTCCCTGACCTACAACAGAGCCTCTCCCTCATCTCCCGCTCCCACCACACCAGCCTCATCAAGCTCCTCGGCGCGTTGATATGTTAAAGCTACAGAGATTGCAGAAGCACACATGTTGATTTCATATCACAATATGCAGGTTAAAGATCATTCATATGGAAAAACCGATCGAAAATGCATCAAGACCTGTTTGAAGGAGGTCAGCAATGGCCTTTCTACATCCAAGGAGCTCGTAAAAGTTCTAACTCGTGTTTCTGGTCTTGAAGAACAGCAGCATTCTCTAAATATGCCCTTGCTCACAGCCTTACGAGCCGAACTTGATCGAGTGCGTATCCAGGTCCATCAATTGATCCTAGAACAGAGGTCAAACTGCAAAGAAATTGAGTACCTGATGAGGCATTTTGCAGAAGAAAAGGCAGCCTGGAAAAGCAAGGAGCGAGAGAAAATACGTGCTGCTGTAGCATGCATAGCAGAAGAACTTGAAGTAGAGAAGAAGCTGAGAAAACAAACAGAACGGTTGAATAAAAAGCTTGGCAAAGAACTGGAAAATAAAAATGTAGCTTTGTCAAAGGCAATAAAAGAACTTGAGAGGGAGAAGAGAGCAAAAGAGATTTTTGAACAAGTTTGTGATGAGCTAGCTGTTGGTATGGGGGAGGACAGGGCCCAAGTTGAAGAACTAAAGAGAGAGTCGGAAAAAGTGCGTGAAGAGGTGGAGAAGGAGAGGGAAATGCTTCAGCTAGCAGATGTGTTGCGTGAGGAGAGAGTTCAGATGAACCTCTCCGAAGCGAAGTACCATTTTGAAGAGAAAAATGCAGCCGTCGAGCAACTGAAGAATGAGCTAGAGGGCTACCTGAGATCCCATAAGGGTGAAGGCAGTGGTGACTCTCCAGACTTCAAAAGAATCAAGGAACTTGAGGCCTACTTAAAGAAAATAAATTTTGGGTCAATTCAGAGCATAAAGGAAGGCGATGATGGAATGGAAGTTGCGTTCAGAGAAGAGTGTGATGAAGAAGACTCAGGTGATGACGCAAAGTCTTTCATTTGCAGATCTTATGGCTTTAAGTCTCTTCTCTTTCTCTATATAAGTCTCTCTCTCTCTCTCTCTCTCTCTCACTTTCAAACTCAAAGCCTAATACTTCATCATCGCCATTTCTTTCATCAGGTTTCCTTCTCTTTCTCTTAATTTCTCGTATTCATTCCCATGTAGCTACTTGTTAACTATCATCTGATTCTTTCTTCATTTCTGTCCCTCTGTTTTTGATCAGTAGCTGAATCAAAGCACAGATAATGCAGCGGATGAACACTGCTGGCTTCTGCAAAAGCTTAGTGAAAGATCGATCACACAGTACAGTCATGACTGAAGATGTTGAAGTCTATATGAATGGGCACCCTAATCCTAACCCTAATCTCACAGTACTGTACTTAATCTCAACCTTAATCCTAACCCTACTTTCGTATCCTCACTACCACCATCATTATCATCTCCCTTTTCTACTGTTTCAGCTAGGAAGCTCTCACCATTAACTACTAGCTTTATAAGCTCAGTGCCTTCTTGGATATCACAATCCTCTCATCTTCCTCCTCCTACATTTTCATCGCCATCTGCTACTTGCCATACTCTAGGTGCTAACCTTTCGGGTCCTTCTTCAAACTTCATGAAGTTTAATGACGCAAAGTCTCAAGAAGAAGACGAGTGCATGAGGTTGGAGACTGGTGTTCTTGGCGGTAACTCAAAGGATGACATCGATTTGGAGTGTGTGGAGGATGAAGAAGATGGTTGGGTGGAGAAAAAGTCATTTATGTCCTCAATTTCCAACTCACATGACCCGCACGTGTTTATCAATGACGGAGCTGTGACGGAAAATGACGACAGGTACGACGTTGGTACAAAAATACAAGTCCAGGTATCACTTTGATACATTTAAAAGTTCGGGTACCATATTGACAGTCCTCCAAGAGTTCAGACACTGTTGGTGCATTTTACCCTTTTAAATTCAAGCAATTAACTCTAGTTTCTCCTACTATGCCCACTAGTATCAGTTACTAATATTCATAGATGAATGGTAACTAGCATTGATAATTTTTCATAATTGTGCACATTTGATTGTACACTCATGATTATGATTTACTTTTATGCTCTTACATTCAGATAACATTAGGTTTTTTGACATGTGGGTCAATTAACCAATATCATACCATAAGGCTGTGTTTATTTCAAGGAATGAGGCTGGTAGGAAAGGAAAGTGTTTTCTTTCCTTTGTTTGGAAGCCCAAGAAAAAAGGAGGGAAATGAAATTGTTTCTCAAATGATGGGAAAATCGGGCGGAATATCTTTCCCTCCACCCAACCTTAGGATTCATTTTCCCTCCCAAAATTCTGCAATTATTGCACCTGGTTTTGAATAAATTATCCCTTCTCTAAATTTCATCTTACAATTTTAGCCATGTGCTTTTATAAATCTGAGTCCAACCTAATTCTCTTTTTTCTTAGAACTCCAGTCGAACTAAACGAGAAGAACTGAAGTACGCAAGCTGGGCTCGAGAGGAATTGTATCCATTTGAAGTTCCTCCATCTCAATTTCCTCGCATAGCAACTGCAAGGTGTGAATAACCATATACATACAATTTCTTCTTCTCATGTTAATCAATCTCATCTCATTCTTATTTATATCTGTTTATAATCACTTTGTGGGTATTGTTATTGATCACATGTTGATTTTAGTTTCGTTGTATGGGTATTTTGTTTGAGTTGTTTTCTCTTTTGAGAGAGAGAGAGAGAGAGAAGAAAGATTTTGCCATGTTTAGATGCCCATATGAGGTTGAATTTTTACGGGGCTTAATATGGTGAGGATAAGTATTCTTCTTTCTTTTCTTATTGTGTGTGTTTTATATATGGGTAAGATGTTGTGTTTTATATACGGGCATGTGAGATCATTGATAATAATCTTGAAAGAATTTAGGCAGTTGATTGATAGAATAATATCATTGATGCTAGTATTAATTGCAATTGTTCGTTTGAAAAAATTGAATCACAAGAAACTTGATGCTTATATAAGAGATTTTTTTTTTCTTTCTATTTGAATATTTTCTATAAATTTGGTAGATTCATAAAAAAAAACTTTGCTATGCAGCTATGGCTCGTAGAAACTTTTCAAAGACAAGAAAGATTCTTCTAATGCTGGACAATATTAAGAATGCACTTAATTTTGTCGTCATAGTATATGTTATGATGTATATCATTGCATTTCAACATTATCACAAATATAGATTGAAATCACGATCTATTTATGATGCTTTATCAAGAATTGGAAATTTTGAAAAAATGGTGAATGCAAGCGACATAAGATGCATAATAGTCTCTGCATGGATATGTATACATTTAGCAAATTGTGCTCTATGTTACGCACATCTGGTAAATTGATGGACACAAGACACACTACTGGAAAATAACACTTAGGAGGCGGAATTGTTTTAATTATGTCTCCTAAGTAGAACTTAGGTGACAGAACAGTATATCGTCGTCTAAGTTACCACTTAGGTGACGAAACAGTATTTCGTCGCCTATGTTATACTTAAGAGACGGAAAATGTACTCAAGAGACGAAATTATTTTTATAAAAAAAATAATTATTGACTTAGGTGACGAAATACTATTCCGTCACCTAAGTTCTATTTATTTCGTCGCCTAAGTTCTATTTAGGAGACGGAATCATTTTTATATAAAATATATATATATATATATATATTGACTTAGGCGACGAAATATTATTCCGTCGTCTAAATTCTACTTAGAAGACGGAATCATTTTTATAAAAAAAAAAACAAAAAAAAACATTATTGACTTAGGTGACGGAACAGTATTCCGTTACTTAGGAGACGGAATCATCATTATAAAAATAAAAAATAATTAATTACTTAGACGACGAAAAAATAGGAATCCGTCGTCTAAGTTCACAAATTATTAGCAACAATATTTCCGCCAAAATATTGATAAATAATATTCAAACGATTTTTTTTTCAAAAATTTCATCTTCATGAGTCTCATTAAACTAATCTTCTTTTCAAAAATTAAAAATGATAAAACCACCTAACCCTATCCAATTATATATAACTAACCCTATCTTCTCATCTCATATTTTCAATTCTTTCTCTTCCTCTCCTGTCCCTTTTCCAAACTCAAACCACCTTCATCTCCATCTAATTTCTTCTTCTTCCACAACTTGATACTTAAAACCCCTTCCCTCTTTCTCACCCTCCACTGGGTCTCTCCCCCTCCTCCTCCCTCCTCCATTCCCCGCCAGGAAAGGGTCACCGTCGTCCCGATTCCTCTAGACCCAGGCCAACGTCAAGCGTCTCCGGTCATTGCCATGGATGTCGTCTATGCTCTCAAGAGGCAGGGAAGTACCCTCCACGATTTCCCCAAATTACTTTTGTTAAGTTTTGTAATTTTTCTCTCTGTGATTGTATTAATTGTGATTACATTTTGAGAGAATTGCCTTTTCAATCAAAGAATTGTGGATTGTGGTTTTATGGCAAGAGTATGCATATTGTGGTTTTATGGCAGATTGGATTGAGATTTGGAAGAAAGCAGAGGCCGCCTACGGTGGCTTTTATCAATTTTTTTTTAAGAATTAACGATGGAATCAATTCCGTCGCCAAAGAGTTTAAGGAGAAAAAATAATAAAAAAAATTGTCATTAAATAATATCCATCGCCTAAGTACTTAGGAGACAGAAAAAATTATGTCGTCCAAGTAATTCTCAGTCGACAGAACTCAATTTTTCGTCTCTCTGACACCTACCTTACACCACTTAGGCGACGGATATTCCGCCGTCTAAGTATTTAGGAGACGAATTTTGTTACTTAGGAGACGAAACTATTCAATATCCTAAGTGACTTTTTCATGTAGTGACATGTATCTATGGAGGAAATGGTAGCTATATTCATGCATATTCTTGCACACCATGAGAAGAACATAATCATACAAGATATATAGATTTTGGAGAAACAACTAGTAGATATTTTAATTTGGTACTTAGGGAAGTTAATCCTATGTCTACAAGAGAAATGAATGCTAAAGACTAATGTTGGCCTTAAAGCTGCTTTTGTATTTATTTTGAGTCAGGAGATGGCCAGCTTAATGTACATTTCAGCTTACTTGGCAATTTAAAGAGCTAATGGATTTGTAAGCATCTTAACCACTATAGAAACAGGTGCTATAGTCTAATGTTGGCCTTAAAAGTTGTTGTTTTTTTGTTTATTTTGAGTGCAAGTGATGGTCAACCTATGTATATTTTCATCAAACTTCTTCATAAGCTATTATGCAATATATATTTTAATTATGTGAGATACTTGATCTTGTCATCTATTATGATGTTGTCTTTGAATTTTTGCATCTTTAGATGTTTACTTGGTCATTTCTTTATCTATTGGTGAATGATTGAAATATAAATTGATGTTGGTCAATTGTAGTTGCTACAATGAATGATTGGAAACATAGGATGTATTGATAGAAAACCAATGAAATATGCATTAGATCAAGTTTTGCTGTTAAAAATATAAATTGATGTTGGTCAATTGTAGTTGCTACAATGAATGATTGGAAATATAGGATGTATTGATAGAAAACCAACGGAATATGCATTAGTTCAAGTTTTGCTGTTAAAAGATTAGTGTTGAAATGTGAGAACTGGATTTTAAGTACTGTATAAGGGAACATGTTCTTAGATATATCTTAGGGTATTGATGGAAAAATGATGAGATTATGTTTCCTTTCCTTTAGGGTACCAAACACTTCATTGGAAACTAGAGAATAAATTCTGAGTATATTCCTGACTTTTCCAAACACTAGAAAGGAAAATTGGTGGGAGTTTAAATTTCATATGGGCAAGGAAAACTCAAAGAATACATTTCCTTTCCTTTCCATTCCAGAAAACAAATAGGGCCTAAGAAGATACTCTATTTGCTTTAATGTACTCCAATAACATCTTATATCTAACTCTTTCCATGCCATAGATGTATAGATGGTATTATCTTAGTTCAGCAACTACATATAGCAGGGCGAGCGAGCTTGAAGGATGTGACACATGAAATCATATACACCATTGAAACGTTTTGCATGATACGATACTAAATGCATGCCTGAAACAATCAAGTAAATCATGAGAATATATAATTTCATGTCTCATGTCGAACTGGCTGGATATGTTCCCCACTCAAGAGTCATGAGAGAAGAGCCACTATATTGCTCCCAAAGCAACTTAAGTAACAAGAAGCTATGAATCTCAACATTTCTAAAAAAAAAAAAAAAAACTGGGCAACGTACCCTGCACCTTAAACTCTAAACTCTGACCTAATATCAGTCATTTTCAGTTTTTCACATAAAAATTCGACATGTTTTATATATTATGAGAATATATCCTACTACTACGTACGGACTCGTCCTGGGGTTTCCATCCTCAGAAAAAGAATCCTCAGAAAAAGAAACCTGAACGGCAAGATGCGTAATTTTACAACGGTCTGGTAGTTAAGCGCTAGCGTTGCGATATCGCTGGTCAACAAACTAATCTGACTTGTACATCAATGATATATATATATAGGGAGGGGTTCTAATGAGGACCACTAAGTTAAGGACTAGTTGAGGACTTTCTCATTAATCGTTTATTACACCCACTTTTCAATTACATTTTTCCATCTCCATTGTTCAAATTTTAGGTCTATATAAGTAGATCACTTCCACAAATTTTCAGCAAAATTGGTGATCATTAAGGGATCAAACTAAATCAAATCAATGGACAATCCAAATCTGTCAAACAAGAGCCGTTCAAGTTTATAATTGGTAAATCATATTTATGAATGCCTTAACGATTTTCAATTTGGATGAAAATTTTGTAGAGATGATCACTCATATATATCTACAAACTAGACGGTCGAGATGTGAATATGCGATCGAAAAATGGGTGAAACGAAGAAGTCCTCAACTAGTCCTTAACTTAGTGGTCCTCATTAGAACCCCTCCCTATATATATATAATCTCACCGTCAAGGTATCCAAGTCATCCATGAAGGTGGAGGAAGCCAATCCATCAGTGGCCCGATCCGAGAATGAAGCAAACAGCAAATCCACCATGGATAGGCCAAAATTAGCAGATCTTCCACCTCACGGCAACCATCTCTAGTGGCTGTATCTGAACATGATTTGCTTATCATTTCTGTTTTTTTCGTTTAACTAAATCAAGTTTTTATTCCTGTATAATAACGATACTATCACAAAGCTCAAAATTTGCACAAGGCATGCATGCAAGCAATTGAACCCAAATAGCAAAAAAACAGAAGAAGTTCAAGCATGGCGGGGATGATCGGAAACAAAACATCGCTGCAATCTCAAGTGTGCATAGATTTACCTCCCAATGTACATTCACAGGGCATCATAGCAGGTCTAAACAAAAACGGTCCAGGAATGAACTTTAGTCTTCCGGTATTAGAGACGCAGATCATCCTCATTTTCGCCGTCACCCAAGCCTTCCATTTGATTTTGAAGAAGTTTGGAATTCCCAAGTTCACCAGCGAGATTCTTGTATGTGCTTTCTTTCTTTATCTACTACTTCATTATAATATTTTCTACTGCATTATATCGGCTTCTATGATCAACTTCTTCATATTGAACCCATTTGCATGCTTACGTAGAATTTATACCAAATAACGTAACATAACGTAACTTTCTCAACATAAGTATCACGTGGAGTCAAGCTTCTATATACGTAGGGACCAAAGTACTTTTGCCTATCAACCTTCTATATATATATATATATATATATATAGTCTATATATCTCAGTTTGTAACTCTTTCCGATAATTTTTCTTTTCCACAAATTACATTCAGATAAATTGCTTGGAACATTATGCTGGTTAGCTCACCGGCCACGGCTAATATCTATATACAAAATGTCAAAACAGTAAGGATATTTCTATCGGGAGTAGAATTAGGGTTAAGAAATCATACATGCATACAGTGGCGTAACCAGAAAAATTAATTAAGAGGGTCAAAATTTATTAGTAATATTATGCTAAACAAAAATTCTTCCTCACTCTCGAGTGAGGGTGGGACTTATTTCCATCATCGTCTACATTCCAAGAGCTAGTATTCATGATGATTGCTCATATGTTTACACTAATTATGTAATATAAGTACGGAAGTATACTAATGTATCAACCTATCATGGATTGTATGGAAAAGTGAGAAGGGTTATATGAACCCTCTCACTCTCATGTGGCTACGCCACTGATGCATGCATGTTCTATGTGCCGATATTCTGTTCGTATAACAGTATAAGAACGATGTAGTTGATTTCAAAAAAAGAAAAAGAAAAAAAGGAAAAGAACGATGTACGTTGTGTTGGATTGCGGAACAAAGTTAAGCACGTATACTAGTTAGAATCATCACCAGAAAGATCATGGGATTTAATATTGTTACTGTTGTCACTGAATGATTGATATGGTTTCTTTTGAAGGCAGACGGGTATAGTCTTAGGCCCTTCACTGATAGGAGCCTCTAAGGCATTCAAGAAGGACATCTTTCCTCATGACAGTCGAGCAATACTTGAAGTGCTGGGTGAAATTGGTTATGAGCTCTTTTAGTTTCTAGTTGGAGTAAGGATGGACCTGGAATTGATAAGAAGAAGCGGCCGCAAAGTCTTCTTCACTGGTATTTTGTGCCTGTTAGCCCCTCTGATAACCGGTATGGTCCTCCAAAAACAGCTCATGTCCATGACCTCTGTGTTCATGCTGACCAAAGATCAAATCTCTATGCTTCCTTACACAACGACCTCATATTGCATGACTTCGTCTCCCGTCATTGTTCTCCTTCTTGAAGAACTGAATATCCTAAATTCCGAAATCGGCCGACTAGCTGTGGCAGCATCATCAATCAGTGAATTATTCGGTACTTTGGTTATCTGGTTCTCCTCCGTATTGTACAGAATGGCAAAAGTGAAACCTGTGCATGAAACTTTACTAGTTTTCGGAGCAGTTGTCGGCGGCATACTAGTATTTCTGTTCATATTCCGACCAATAATGTTTTGGATCATCAGGCAGACCCCGCAAAACAATCCTGTTAAGAAAAGCTATGTCAGTGCCATAATCGTGGTGATGCTTTTTGTGACGATAGTATCACATTATTACGGCCACACTTTTCATTTCATGATTTTTATATTGGGTCTGTCTGTCCCGGCTGGACAACCTTTAGGATCAACTCTAGAAGAATTGCTCCATATCTTCATTTCTCAAGTGCTTCTACCGATTTACGTGACTGCATACACAATGAAGGCAGATTTTCGGTTGGTCGATTTCAGTGACCCGGCCACAATAATCACTGCTATCCTCTTCGTTTTCATTTTTCTGGCCAAACTTATAGGCACCATGGTTGCTCCATTGTATTATAAAATGCCCCTGAATGATGCATTTGTGCTTGCTCTCATTCTAAGCTCCAAAGGCCTTGTCCAAGTTTCCGTCTATACTCGATTCAAAGACGATCAGGTATATTTCTTTCTGAATAAAAATAATCTAGCTAGTTAGGGATTTTCTTTTTTGTAACTAGTCTTTTTAAGTCTCACATCTTCATTCAAAAGACGGCTACTAATTATTTTTCCTGTACCTACCTACAGACTGCAAGTGACTCAATATTTGCTTTGACGCTTGCTAGCATTGTGGTGACTGCGACTCTTGTTCCCCTTATAGTGAAGCGCCTCTATGATCCTGCAAAGAAGTACACAACCTATGGAAGAAGGGACATTATGCATTTGAAACCCAATGCTGAGCTCAAAATTCTTGCCTGCATTCACAGGTCAGGTAACATTCCTGCAGTCATCAATCTACTTGATGCAGCATGCCCATCCAAAGAAAACCCCATTGATATCTACGTTCTTCACCTCATGGAATTAATCGGAAGCAGCTCCCCAGTTTTTATCATCCACCAAATGCAGCAAAAGAGCATTTCCAATGCTTACTCGGACAATGTCGTTCTTTACTTCAATGAGTTTGTGAGAGAAAATCTTGGTGCTGTTACTTTAAACATATTCACAGCAATCTCTCGACCAAAATACATGCAAGAAGACATATGTACATTGTCGTTCTTTACCTAATTGTGCTTCCGTTTCATCGAACATGGGCAATTGACGGGTCTATCGAGTCAGACGACAGTGCAATAAGGACACTAAATCGCAATGTACTCGAAAGAGCTCCTTGCTCTGTCGGCATCCTTGTTGACTGTGGTCATTTAGGCCGGTCCGCATCTTTTGTGGCTTCCGGGCGATCATTTTCGGTGGCTGTAATCTTCTTCGGTGGGCAAGATGATAGGGAGGCCTTAACATTTGCAAAAAGAATGGCTAGCGACTCGATGATTAGCTTAACTGTGATCCGTGTTGTTGCCAAGAACAATGTCACCGGTGGGGAATGGGATAAAATACTTGATACTGAGATGTTGAAGGAGTTTAAACACAGTCAGAAGGGTGAAGATTTTGCGATATTTTTAGAGGCGGCGGTGAAAGATGGGCCAGAAACAACAGTACTACTGAAGTCTATTGTGGATGAGCATGATCTGATTATAGTTGGGAGGAGGTTTCAGGTAGAGTGCCCTCAGACTGCAGGACTTACAGAATGGAGTGACTTTCCCGAGCTAGGGACCGTAGGAGACCTACTTGCATCACCTGATCTAAATTGTAAAGCTTCAATTCTAGTGATAAAACATCAACAACAGATGACTTAATTGAAGCTTTTGCAGATCATGTCAAATGGTTGATTTTAGGAATTTTTTCACCTTCTTGGTTTTCAAAATTTAATTTATTGTTTTTATCTTTTAACGTAACGCTTGAACGACTAAAATAGATATTTCACAACACTTTACGGGACTTTACTAATATAAAGTTCTAGGTTATGATCATTTCAGCTTACTTCTTCAAAAATATGAATTTGACAAGTACGTACAACTTATTAATTAATTATCCAATACAATTTAACAAAGCTATATCCAAGAGGAAATAACATAAACTTAAAATAAATAAAAATAAACCATAACGTGGTTCTCATCATGGCATCATGTATGCATGGTTGGACTTTTAGTCGTCGTTGAGGAAGAGTAATAGAATCGTTTGTCGAACATCTATTTTATCTTTGGAGAATGTGATGGCTTAACAGCCCTAGTATCTTTTATGCTCTCTTTGGTAAGACATTGTTATTTGGACGTTAATCTTACATCATTGATTATTTATCTTAGTAAGAGTTTTAACATCTTTAAATGGTATTATTGATGAGCTCAGTGCGCGATAGTTCTCTAGTCTATTTGATATATGGTGACCAAATTTATAAGACGAGGATACACAAGTGGTTAGACATGCTGAGACTCATAATACTGATTAGTGATGGAATTGGGAAAAAGATCTGACAACATAGTTATATATATATATTTCGCTCAGATGGAGATGTTGTAAGATGTTATGTTACATCCCTATACTGCTTACGACATTTTTCCAAATTAATAACGTCGAATGATCAACTTGGGAAAGTTGGCATGCATGGAGATGCTTTGGATATGTAAACTACTTTAATTATTAGAAAAATAAAAATTACCTACTTCGAGAAATTGACTTTTTCGTTTTTTGTTTGTTTTGTTTTTCATTCTTTGGTATACAGTATAAAACGAGGATTAGGGACAATGGAGCGTTAGCAAGCTTGGGAAATTACTACATCAATCAGTTTGTGCTTTTTTTCTTTTGCGCAAAATTCCAACTCGTATCTCGATCGTCTACCTGTAAGCTTCATATATTTACCTCATGCATGCAGCGCAGTTAAAACTCCCTAGTTTTTTGATCAACTTATGAAAAGTATATATTCGCTTCTTCAGCTAGTGTTTAATCAGCTAATTTTTTGCTGGAAATATTGATGATTGTTTCATATTGCATGTGTGTTAACGTACAGTTCTTCTAAGTTCTTGAGATATGAGAAACCGGGTCGAATATGTGTCGATCAATTAACTTGCGGTTAGTTTCATTAAAAAACCAGAACATGTATTTTCATTCTCTTAGAAGAAATTTAGAGAACACACGTACTAAAGAAGATCATTATAGGCTGTTTATATAATCTATAGTTTTTTTTTCCTGAATCAACGAGTTATGTTAGATATTGAACTCACAACTTCTCACTTACTAAAAAGAGACTAATCTGCTAGGCCAAATGATATTGAACAGGCTTTGTGAGTTGTGATGAACAAAACTATTATATATGTTTGAAAAAGCAAACGGTAAGAGGACTCAAGATTGTTATGAAGATGATGAACTAGGGTTTCCCTCTTGGGAGAGAGCTCTCTTGTTAGTCGTGCTACGTACTTTTGTTTGAGGAGTTCTAGTTTTAAACTTTGGATGTATAAGATTAATTTATTCCATCGGTTTGGGTTTTCATGTCATCAATCTACTAGCTCTTAATATTACTTCTTTTTTCTGTAAAGAAACTTAAGTTGATTGACTGTGTTTTTCAGAAATCTAGATGGGGTGATTCTAGAGGATGAATCTGACAAGGAAAATGGAGGAGACGGTAGCAGAAATGCAACAGGGCCAACAGTGGAGGACATTCTTCAAATACATGATAAGGCAATGAATAGATGGAACACTATTTATCATTGTCTGTGCAACTTCGGTCTTCATTGATCCTTTGTTCTGTTATATCCATGTCGTTAAGGAGGACTATATGTGCTTCACTTACGACTTGAAGTTGTTCTGTACATATATTTGTTTACGATCAGGCGGTGATGTCTTTTATCTCATCGACATTATCATCTTCCTTGGTGGAATTTGCAAGAAACGGAAAGGTAAACTATATGGTGTATTCTGGAAGCCAAGCAGTGAGAAAAAAAGGGCATTTCCCTTAGAAAAAAATGTTCAGAAAACGGTGCTCGCTTCAGTTATCCATTCTACCTCGCATTTTGGTCTCCCTTCCCATTCTAGCGGTAAGAGAAGCCCAGAATATAAACGTGGAATTCTCCCAATTTCAAGTCCCAAATATATATATAAATGTCAGCTCTTGCTATCTGTTTAGGGATTCAATTGTCACCATAAATCTTTTGGGTTAACTGATTGCATAATGTGTGCAGGTAGTCATGGTCTTGTCGTATGCCACACTGTCCAGTACTGTCCGCTTTGATCCACTTTATGTTATTATTATTGTAATTCCTTTCCAATACACATTACGGGTCTTCCTCGTATACGGCTCCCTAAGGTGGAGTCCTATTAAAAAGACTACAAAAGGAAGATGACTTAAACCTTTACTGCATTTTCTTCCCTTCATCCTTGCTTATTCATGTAGTTCATCTATCGATGATTTCTTATGTTTTTACAACTATGAAGAAAAAAACTACGAAGTGAGAACGAGCGAGGGCAACAACAATGGAAAATGGATCAACGTTACGCGTGTGCAAGAACTATGCCCTACAAAAGCTGCAGATCCAAAAAGCTTTGGTATATTTTCTTATGTTGTTCAATCCAATGTGACAGGTTCATCCCATCTTTCACAACGGATGTCGCTATCTTTCTGGTGGGCCTGAAGGAATCTAAGGTTCGCGCATCCGGTTATAAGTTTGTGTTTGATGGTATATAATCTATATATTCTGAAGAAAATTAGATAAAAATTTAAAATACTTGATATATTTTAAGATAAATTTATATATAATGTTTTTTTTATTTTACACCTATTTCACATAAGTAGTAAACTTACCGTATAGAGCATATGTCTATAATTAATATTTTTTTATTTCTCTGTTTTTCTAATTTGCTATTCAAAATGTAGAAAGCTAAATTTGGTATCTTTCTTAATTTTAGCATCAATTGAAACTCAAATACTGAGCTAAAATTTAGTTTGATTTAACTTTGACATAATCAATTACATTCTTTAATTTCTTACCTTATTATTATTAACTTAAGTATTCTATTTGTAACAGAATGATTCTTTTCATTCATAAGCTCACAGTTGGTGTCTCTCTACATAGTCAAAAAATGTCTAATTGTAAGGTATACACGTTATTGTTCTTTGATTAATTTTATTTTTTTAGGTATATTATTATATCATTTCTCATCTTAATTTAGAGAACTTTTTACTCGCAACTACTTACATTTCTAATGTACTTATTAAGTATGACATGATATGATAATATACTTAAAAAGAAGAAACCCAAAATAGGGTTTAGGGTATAGGGTTTAGAGCAAGTCCACCCCAGCCCTCAAAACAAGACCCAGGCCTTAAGCCACCTCAAAAGAAGACCCAGAAGAAAAAAACCAAATCCACCCCTTAAATTTCTTTGACCTGGGTCAGGCCTGGGTCTTCACCTGGGTCAGCCTCCGTTTTTCATCACCCGGGCCTTCGTTTCCAGCTCAGCCCAGCTCAGAGATCGTGGCTGACGTCAACCACGTGGGGGGAAAAGCAGAACGCGTTGTGTCTTCATGTGAAGGACACGGGCGTCACTGGCTGGCGCGTTCGCGTGACGAGGAGCAAGGAGACGCGCGCTTGCGATTTGAACACAGCCCAGCAACACATGGCGAGACGCTGTTTTCTTCGGCTGGGCCACGCGTCAGCAGCTGCCGTCAATTTCCATTTCAAACCCAACGGTCATTTGATCTGGACCGTTGGTTGTAATTAAAGAAGCAATCAACGGCATTCAATTATACCAAAGGCTGCTGCGTGCAACACTTGTTTTTGTCGAGACATGCAACACAAATGGGTCCCGGCCAATTAAGAAACATGCAAAATGAAGGGGATAAATGGGACATGCAAAATTGAAGAAAAAAAAAAATTTGTTTTCAGAATTTCTAATTTCTGAAAAATAATTTGTTTTATCCAAACTTTGATAAAACATAGAAAATAGTTCGACGTACCGAAAAATAATTCAAATACCTCAGTGAACATATAAAATATCAAATATAAAATTTAATAAACAGTCACTGCCACGTGGCAACCCAGAAACAGAAATCGTGGGTGAAAACTGCAACAAAAAATCACTGCCACGTGGTGACCCAGGTCTCGCCCATGACCCAGGCCTTCCCAACGAAGACCCAGGGGGTGGACATGCTCTTAGGGTTAGGTTTAGGGTTTCGGATTTGAATGGAATAGAGAATCACATCAGACAATCACATGGTCATACGGTAACATTGTAAAATTTCTTCATTTTACTGTAATAATTAGATATCTTATTTATATTATATTCTACCTTATGTATAGATCAGAGAATGATTTCCTTTCACCTAAATTTTTTCAAAAAAATAAAGAAAGGTGCATGATTATTGCAAATTGATTGAAAAATGTTAGTATTAGAAGAAAATCTCATAATCGAGGTATTTAAGACATTATCAATTAAACTTATTTATTATGTTTATATGTTATGGTGACAATTGTGTAAAATTTAGAAAAAAAATATGACATAATATATATCATAATTGATATATTTTAGATATCTATCAGAAATGAATATTATGTGAATTTTATTTAAAACAACTTTTTAAAATTGGATGTATATAGAAATCCTCTATATTGAGAGCGTTATTATCACAATTATTTTGTAATGATTTCTGCAATGCAATCCACCAATTATAAACAACGAACCATTTGTTTCTTTCTTTATTCAGTTCGTTTGATTCAAACCTCTGCATGAGCATGGATGCGATAGAAATCTTATTCTGAGTTGTAATATCTATATGTGGCATGGCGCTTTTCTTAGTATATCTCAATGCAATGCAAGAGTGCAGGTTGGTGCTGGAGTCAGACTTCATATAAAATCAAATAACTAGAGGCAACACGTCATTAGCACTTAATGATCATCACTAGATGAAAACTAACAAGCACCTATTGATTTAAATTGCAACTTCGTAGTGAGAAGCAAACTGATCATGAGCGTACGTTTGCCAAAAGAAAAGAAAAAAAATCACGAGCATGCATGCATATATCAGCAAGATATATTTCTTTCAAGAAATACTAATATCTTTTAGAGTAAGTAATACTATTATGAACTCATCTATTGTTTTTGTTTGATATATTTGGGATGATCATGTAGGAGTCACAAGCAAGGTCAAATCAACATACATTGAAAGAAAAGAAGCAATTGATCAAACCGGATATTGATTTGTGGTTATCTAAAAATGATCTCTCCAACTTGAAGAGAGTGACCAAGGACTCTATGGATTTGAAGTCAACGATAAAGAAAAAGACTCTGAAGACGGTGATCACTGAAAACATAGACAAACTTGATGAAAACAGAGACATTGATTTGCAGAATATCATCTCTGTTCTTCCCATAAAATTCAAAAAGAACATAACCCGTCTCCTCTGCTTGGCTTCACTAACGAAAGTGAGTATTTTTGTTTTCTCGCTTAAAGGATGCTTTATATGTATGAACATGTAACTAACTGGTTCTTACCCTAGGTGCCAATGCTCGCAAATTTGAATGCCAAAATGTTGAAAGTGATTTTTGAGCATTTGAAGCCAGTCGTTTACACTGAAGACAACTACATTGTTCAAGAAGGCCAACCGCTTGGTATGATGATATATCTTCATCACGCAAGGACTCACATGGAGCTACACAACCAAAAACATCAATGATGGACGAACAAGCTTTGATTTCTCAAGCAATGAGTGGTTAAAGCAAGGTGATTTTTACGGAGAAGGGCTATTGAATTGGGCATTCATGTCTCCCTCCTTTTCCGCCTTACCCTTTTCCTCTAAAACTGTTATGTCTCAAGAAAAAGTCGAAGTATTTCTCTAAGGGCTAGGGACTTGACGAGTATTGTCTGCGCGCAAATTCTGGTGGCATTTTACCAGAGAGCTCGAACAAGTAGATTTAGAACGGTGGGAGAATCCAACAGCTTTTTCAATACAAGCAGCCTAGCGCAACCGTATGGCAAAGGGTAGGCGTTCAAATCGCTGGGACAAATTTACCGCACATTATTAGTGTATATCATGTAAGTATTCTAGTAACTCTATTGAAACAAAGGTTTTCACTTAAGTTATTTTTATTTTTTTATTTTTTTGATTGGGGGGGTTAGCCTTTGTTAGATTAGGTAACACACACACCCATGCAGGGTATCCCAGCACAGCCGGACTAATCCCTGCATCGCCACGGGGCATGAAAGCGAACACCACACACCAGGCACACTTGCCTAGCACGGGCCACCGCCGGCTGGCCACCAAGGCCTTAATGGGGATTCGAACACCAGACCTCTTGGTTAGAGAAGTCAGTGCTTTCCACCCCACCGTTTCCCCGGTGGTTAAGTTATTTTTATTTTTAGAAGGTTTTTTTTTTTATTTTTTTATTTTATTTATTGAGTTGTTGTCTAGTGAGTAGTGACTCATTTTCATATGTTTAGTTCGGATTTCTATGCAGTCATTTCAGTCTTTCAGATATAGAGATCCAATAATAAGGTTAATAGCTTGTGCATGTATGCCATTCCAATCTAGAGTAATCAACATTTGAGTTGGATTTCAATGATTAGTTCTTTCAAATCATATCAAATATATTGCATCTACTCATTTCAAATATATTATGTCAAGTAGTTTGATGTATTTTGTTTGTTAAAAAAAAAAAGGAGTAAATGCTTGTGACACCCTGTAGTTTACACCTAAAATCAGTTTTGTCCCTCATTTTTTTTAAAACTGGTATACCCCTGTACTTTGAATTCTCGACTGATTTACCCTTTTCCCAGCTGGTTATGACTGACATGCTCATTAACAATGCTTGTGCGAGCTTCAATGGTTGGGTTTTAAGAGCAAGGTCTAAGCCCCCTATTACTATGCTAGAAGAGATAAGAGTGAAGGGTTATTTAGACTGTTAATGAGCATGTCACAGTCATAACCAGCTGGAAAAAGGGCAAATCAGTCGAGAATTCAAAGTATAGGGGTATACCAGTTTAAAAAAAAAAGTTAGGAACAAAACTGATTTTAGGTGTAAACTACAGGGTGTCACAAGTATTTACTCCCAAAAAAAAACTTGCCTTGTTGTGGACCAAAATCTACATGTTGATAATTTCGTCCAGCCCAAAATCTGCAGATGTGAGATCATTTCATCCAGCTGAAAATGATTTATGTGCCTTGTCAATAGTACATATTCTGAATAAAGCTGTTCTTCAGGCTTGGTAGAGCCCTCATTATATCGTTCAGGAGATGGAAGAACATAAACTAGAACAACTTGATGCATTTTCCAGCTGAAATGAAATAAAATTTTGATACACCTATGGTAGTATAGTTAGAACAAAAGACATAATTTAATGCCAATGAAATTGTTAAAGCTATAACCAGATCCATGACTTATTACAGAAGAATATCACTAGTAGCTCACATAGACAGTTCAAATTCACAAAAACAGTAGACCATAGCAGTAGGATTGGTCACGACTCAGTCATTTGGAGATACACATGGTAAGCCAACATTGATATTATTTTACCAGAGAGGGTTCGTGTCTTGTCAATAGTACATAGTCTGAATAAAGCTGTTCCTCAGTGCTGGTGACTGTTATGATATAAATCTCACATTGGAAATATGAGACTTTGTATGTATGTTTATAAGAGTTTGAGTCGTTTTATCCATTATCAATTGGTTTTGGTGAACCCTAGACTATTTTATCATGGTATCAAAGCGGGTTACCCACGTCCACGTGTGAAGCTCAAAAGCCACATGAACTCCATGTCACCCCAAATATTGTCCAAGTGTTAGACTTGAAAATTTTCCACACGTACGGAGACGTGTTGAGATATAAATCTTATATTCAGAATATGAGACATTGTTTGTTGGCTTAGAAAGGTTTGAGCCGCTCCATCCATTGTCTATTGGTTTTGGATGTGAAACTCATACTACTTTATCAGTAACGTCCTCATTATATCGTTTAGAAAAAAAGAAAAACATTTGCATGAACTAGAACATCTCCTTGATGCATTTTCCAGCCAGAAAATATTCAGAATTTAAGTGAGAAATTACAATTTTGATACACCTATGGTAATATATTCATAAGAAAATAGATAATTTAATGCCAATGAAATAGTTAAAGCTACAACCAGATCCATGAATTATTATAGAAAATATCTCTGTGGTGAAAGTTTTGCGATATTTTTAGTGGATGTGGACAGGTGGTGAAAGATGGGCCAGAAAAAACAGTACGTACTACTGAAGTCTATAGTGGATGAGCATGATCTGATTATAGTTGGTAGAAGGTTTCAGGTGGAGTGCCCTCAGACTGCAGGACTTACAGAATGGAGTGACTTTCCCGAACTAGGGACTATGGGAGACCTACTTGCATCACCTGATCTAAATTGTAAAGCTTCTATTTTAGTGATAAAACATCAACAACAGATTATTTAATTGAAGCTTTTGCAGATCATGTTCAATTAATGATTTTAGGAATTTGGATTTTTTTTCACCTTTTTAATTTTCAAATTTGATTTTTGTTTATATCTTTTCACGTAGCGTTTGAACTGAAATTGATATTTCACAAAACTTCACTGGATTTTAAAGTTCTAGGTTCCAATTTCCGCTAAATCGTTAAATATATACTAGACATCCAATTGATTCTCTTGTCCATCTTCATGTCCTTGAAACTGTAACACACTATACCATAACACTTCCAAAATTCAAATTGTAGCTCTTGAAGGTGGTCTTGGCGTGTACGAATGCAATGCTGAAGAAGAAACAAATAAAGAAGAAAATCAATATATGAAACAGAGGATACTTGATCCCAAATTAGTCTGAGTCTGGGACACGTGGACAACATTTATGTGACGTGGAGTTCGTGTGACCATTTGAGCTTCACACGTGGACGTGAATAATTTGTTCTTATACCATAATAAATTAGTTTGGCTTTCACATCCAAAACCAATTGTCAATGGATAGAGAGACTCAAACTCTTATAAACCCACAAACAATGTCTTATATTCCCGATGTGGGATTGATATCTCAACAGTTTTTACTAGGAAATACCCTACTGTAGTGGTACTAGTTGTAACAAAGTGATGAAAAATTCTAATATATCATATGGTATAGCATGTCTCACAAAATGTATGGTTAAGAAACAACTAAATTATCATGTAATGACTATTTACCCCCTTCAAAAGCCCCAATGTGTTTTATAATTAGACACATTTGTAATAGGTATGTCATACGATAAACAATTTAGCGGTTGACCCATATATTCCAAGTCTTCCTAGTTCCTTAATAAGTTTTGCTACTGGTCTTATAATCTATTCAATGTCTTAGCTCTATAATACTTTTCCTGGAACCCGGGTGCTTCCTATGATCGATAAGTCAGTTAACTTTGGAAAACAACATCATGCCACTGGTCCCTAATGGAAAGAGAGTGATCAAATTGAGTCAGTCGTCGTTTGTAAGGAAGCAACAAGTCAACTAAAGAGTGCTCATCTTGATCATATATTCTGTGGATGGAATGAACTTACAGTATAAAACGAGGATTAGTGAGTATTAAGGACAATGGATACGGGAAATTGAATTCAGTTCGTATTCGGAAGCTAGAGTTGATGCTGTTCTTCTGGTCCTTTTGCAAAATCCTCGTCTTTAATCCGTATCTGGTCCTCCCCACACTACCCTGCAATTTCATTGAACTGATGCAGCTAGCACAGTTAAATCTCTCTCTCTCTCTCTCTCTCTCAGTGATTAATTTATGAAAGGAATATATATATGTCTTCACTGTATAGCTGAGCTATATTAGAACTTGGTAAGTGTCTCCAACTGCCAGTTCCATGTCCATATTGCAGGTTTAACGGTTAATCCTCCAAACGAGATTCTATCTTTCAAAATCTTGAGATATGAGCAGGCGGAGCAGCCAGATCGAAAACGTGTCAATTGACTTACGGTTGGTTTCATTAAGAACCTGATAACCCAAAGAAAATATAAACTTGAGTTGAATTTTTTATTTTTATTCCATCAATTTGAGTTCACATGTCATCGATGCTTAACGAAATCTAAACTTAATTAGTTGATTGATTATATATTCAGAAATCTAGATGGGATCGTTCTAGATGGAGAATCTGACAAGGAAAATGGAGGAGACAGTAGCAGAAGGCCAGCCGTGGAGGACATCCTTAAAAACCGTGATAAGGCAATGCATAGATGGAACACGCTCTTCATCATTGTCTGTGCATTTGCGGTCTTCGTTGATCCTTTGTTCTGTTATATCCATGTCGTTAGGGAGGACTTATTGTGCTTCACTTACGACATCACCTTGTTCTTGACATATTGTGGTTTACGAACAGCCTGTGATGTCTTTTATATGATCGACATTATCATTTTCCTCTGTGGAATTTGCAAGAAACGTAAAGGTAAGATATTTGTGTCATGCTCGAAGCCAAGCAGTGAGAAAAAAAGGGCACTTCCATTGAAAGAAATATTCAGGAAACGGTGCTTGCTTCCGTTATCCATTCTACCTCGGATTTTGGTTTCCCTTCCCATTCCAGCGGTAAGAGAACCCCTAGCCTTTTCAATATACTAAGCAAACTTTACCTATAAATGGATATGACCTGGGGTTTGCCAAATAAATATGCTTATTGTTCTCTGTCATTGGATCCAATTGTTACAATAATTAGATTTAACTTTTGGCTTAACTGATTGCAGGTGCTCTTGGTCTCAAGTTTTTTATTTTACTTCGATCCATTTTTTATTGTTATTATCATCACCCCTTTTCAGTACACACTACGGATCTTTCTCATCTATGGATCTCAAAGGTGGCGTCCTATTAAAAAGACTACAAGAGGAAGATGGCTTAAACCTTTATTGGATTTTCTTCCCTTCATCCTTGCTTCTCATGTAATAAATCAATGGAATAAGAATAAATAATTTTATTTTTCAATGTATATTCTCATTATGAAATCTCCCTACTCTCATTCTCAAAAAGAGTTTTCTTACTCAACAACTTAATGATTTGTCTTTCAGTTATTTGGAGCATTGTGGTATCGTCTTGCTGTACAACGACAGATGGATTGTTGGAAGCCACTCTGTGAAGAATTATTAGGATATTCGTGTGGTTCATCTGTTGATGATTTCATATGTCGGCCGATGGAGATCAACACCACGCGTGTGCAAGAACTATGCCCTACAAAAGTTGCAGATCCAAAAATCTTCGACTTTGGTATATATTCTTATGCTCTTCAGTCCAATGTGACAGGTTCATCCCATCTTTTGCAAAAGATGTCGCTATCTTTCTGGTGGGCTCTAAGGAATCTAAGGTTCGTTCATCTAGAGATATATAAGTCTGTTTTTTAATTATGGTATATAATTTATAGAAAACGTTATTATCGATCACAATAATTTTGTAATGAGCGATGGAATCTAATTATTAACGAACCGTTTGTTTCTTTTCTTTTCAGTTCTTTTGGTTCAAACCTCTACACGAGCATGGATACGTTCGAAATCTTCTTCTCGATTGTAATATCTATATGTGGCATGGCGCTTTTTTTAGTATATCTCAATGCAAGAGTGCAGGTTGGTGCTGGAATCAGACTTCGATCATATGAAATCACATAATTAATTAGGGGGAACAGATCATTTAGATTTAGTACTTACTGATCATCACTGGATGAAAACTAACTAGCACCTATTCTTAAGAAGCAAACTGATCATGAGCATTTTTTCCCAAAAAAGAAAAAAGAAAAAACAGAAACTGATCAGGAGCATGCATGCATACTTCAACAAGATATATTTCTTCCAAGAATTACTAATATCTGTTAGAGTATTATGAACTCATCTATTGATGTTATTTGATAAATCTGGAATGATCATATATGTAGGAGTCACAATCAAGGTCAAATCAGCATAAACTGGAAGAAAAGAAGCAATTGATGAAACTGGATATAGATTTGTGGTTATCTAAAAATGATCTCAACCAGGTGAAGATAACGACCAAGGACTCTAAGGATCTAAAGACAACGATGAAGAAAAAGACTCTGAAGACGGTGATCATTGAAAACATATACAAACTTGAAGAAAACAAAGACATTGATTTGCAAAATATCATCTATGTTCTTCCCATAAAATTCAAAAAAAACATCACCCGTCTCCTCTGCTTGGCTTCACTAACAAAGGTGAGAATATTTTTGTTTTCTCTCTCAAGGGGAACTTTGAGAACATGTATGTAACTGATTTTATCCTTAGGTGCCAACGCTTGCAAATTTGAATGCCAAAATGTTGAAAGTGATTTGTGAGCATCTGAAGCCAGTCATTTACACTGAAGATAACTACATTATTCAAGAAGGGAAACCACTTGGTATGATGCTTTTCATCACGCAAGGACTCGCATGGAGCTACACAACTGCACACATCAATGGTGGACGAACAAGCTTTGATTCTTCAAGCAATGAGTGGTTAAAGAAAGGTGATTTTTACGGAGAAGTGCTGTTGAATTGGGCATTCAAGTCTCCCTCCTTCTCTGCTTTACCAATCTCCACTAGAACTGTTATGTCCCAAGAAAAAGTCGAAGCATTCACTCTAAGGGCTAGCGACTTGAAGAGTATAGTCTGCAAATTCTGGTGGCATTTTACCAGAGAGCTCGAGCAAGTGGAGCTAGAACAGTGGGAGAATGTAGCAGCTTCTTCAATACAAGGAGCGTGGCGCAACCGTTTGGCAAAGGCTAGGCGTTCAAATCACTGGGACAAATTTACCGCCCATTATTAGTGTATGTTATGAAGAGTATAGTCTGCAAATTAGTAGTCACTCCTTTTCATATGTTTGTACACATGGAGTCATCTCAGATATAGAGATCCAGTAATAAGGTTAATTGCTTGTTTATACCATTTTAATCTACAGTTATCAACATTTGAGTTGGATCAGATGACTAGTTATTTCATATTCATATCAAATATATGCATCTACTCATTTGAAATGACTCGTAGTGAGAGGACCTCGGCCCGCTTTTAAAGAAGTGTATTGTTGATATGAACTTGAAATAACCGAGTCATTTCATATACCTTCTGTCTTGTAGTTTGCTGTATTCTGTTTCTTGAGCAAAACTTGCCATGTTGTTAACCGAAATCTGCAGATTTGCCTTGTGCCCTTGTCAATAGTAATATTCTGAATACAGCTGTTCTTCAGGACTGGTGGTGGGAAATCGAACTTAAGCCCTCATTAAATTGTTTAGGGGAAAGGAAAAACATTTGCAGGAACTAGAATATCTTATTGCATTTTCCAGCTGAAATGAAATATTACAATTTTGATAAACCTCATGGTAATACATTCAGAACAAGATAAATAGTATAATGCCAATGACATTGTTAAAGCTACAACCAGATCCATGAGTTATTACAGAAAAGAATACCACTAGTAGCTCACAAAGACGGTTCAAATTCACAGGATCACAATGTTGTCACATAATATATCCTATCCTAATCTTTGACACTAATCTACCGATCCTAGAAACCTAGACCCTAGCAGTAGGGCTGGTCTTCACTCAATCGGTTGGAGATACACCTGGTAAGCCAACATTGATCATTATTTCACGTTTTCAACTACTATAAAGCAAGGTGGTTTGGTGTCAAAGGCTTCACCAAGTTTAGTTTACCTGTTATACACTGGCACATATGGTGCAAGAACTTAACTATAACATTCTATAGCACAAAGATATTGTTCTTTGCAGTTTATATGGTACTAGTTCACAAGTGTGGAACAATATCAGTATGGACAGAAGCTATTTCAGCTTCTTCTGCTAAAGTTATTTCAGCTTTTTACTGAAGTCAGAAAGCTGAAGAATCTGAATCCGGGAAATCCTAGCAGCTTCTTCCCTCTCTTTTTGTGTATTGTACCCCCAATCCCCTAATCGAAAACACAAATTAGCAACCAAAGAAAGTGAGTACCACAAAATACAAATCCACAATAATGCAAAGCAAACACAGCAATGATACTAAACCATTTAGCAGTATCTTGTAATACTAAAGGGAGAAAATAAAGAGGAATTTTACCTAGATAGAGATTCCAACCATTTAATTCGGGTTCTCCGATGACATTCTTCAGGGTTGCCAGTCTATCTTCCAAAAAGCTGGTAAAAGTTGCATAATTTATCTCATTCAGATTAACTATGATAGAGTAATGAGAAGGAGGATGTCCAGCGTAGCAGTGCAGAATTTAGTCAAAAGCTTCAATAATGGAGTCAAGATCATTATATTGGAACATGTTCTACACTACTACTATTAGATATTAAGTGGAAAAGTATCTTACTGAAGTTTAAGCCCCTGATGTTTCTTCTGAAGTTGCTTCAAAACTTCTACCTTTGGACTGCAAGGGGATTAAAAAGTGAGTATTGTTCTACATCATCGAAAGCAAGCCACAGGCATAAGTGTGAAACTACCAAATACAGACTATCATTAAGTTATTAGACTAACCCAGATCCTAGACCAAAAATTCTATCAGGCGGTATTGTAACTCCTGCTAGTTCTCGCAACAAAGCATCAGCAAATCGGCTCTGCATAGAAAAGAAACAGAAACTGACATTGTGGGAAAATACCCGAAGGAAAAGTCTAATCTACAAAGAAACTGAGCTAACTGCTCATTATGAAATGTGTCAACGACTGACTACAGAGCTAACTGGAATTTCAATCACGTAACTCAAATTGTATCAGCACTATCTTTCCCTGATTTTGTCCTCTTCATTTAGGGGAAAGTACAATTCACAAAATACTCTAATGTCATATCTAATGCTTGGATTAATTGATTACACATCTGTTTTGTGGTGACAACGTATATGGTAGAGCTTGTGAATTTTAGAGCATCAGGAACACCCGGATATAATCTGCAAGCAAAGCCTCTCCCGCTCAATCATGAAATAACATTCAACTATAAACCAAAACTATGTTACCTATAACTAAATTAAACAAGCCTCCGAATTTCGCTTCAGATTGTTTGATCAAGCATTTCAAATTGGGGGCACCTCACCTATTTGCACCAATCCAAGTTTTCAAGTCATGGTCCATCCACTCATCCCTGACCTTCCCAAACAGATCAACAAGGCCATCCCGGTCCTCACCCCATTCCTCCATAATCACAGGCTTCAACGCTGACCACTTCTCCAATATCCCCTCCACTGTGAGCCCTTCACCAACTGATGACTTCCTTATAGAAGGAACCCTCATCTCCAGAAGTAACCTCACAAGTAGAAGATTCTCGTACCCAGTTTCCACCACAGGCCTCACCTAATTCATCATCATTCGTTTCTCCACAATTAGACAAATCAAATATTACATGGGTTTTGTGTGATTAAGCATGTTAGGGACTTACAATGCGCATTTGATCAAGAACCCAATTCTCCAAAGTTGAATCCACACCGTTGAACAGAGCCGGCCATCTGAGTTTAGCTGCCTACAGATTACCATTCAAGGAAAGTAAACAAGTTGTGAAGTGAAAAGCTTGGAGGTTTGGAATAATTTGATTAAAGACAATACCTTCATGGCAGAGAGAGAGCTCTCTCCGCAGCTATCACAGATGACTCCGTCGAAATCCAAAGCGTATACATCACCCATTTCTGCTCTGAGACTCTAGCTTCTGTTTCTGACGGAGGTCTTTGAGCCCAAATACTCTACTCTGCTTCAATTAGTCCCACGACGACGTTCTACAGGACGACAAAGAGAGTTTATATACTTTGCCTAAACACTGGATCATACGCCAAACGACCTTAATTATAAGAAGACTTACAATCATAGCCCAACTGTTGTGCCCCAACGTGCCTAATTTTTACTTTGATTAGTCATATTAGGGGTATTATAGTAATTGCAAGGTGCCCAAAGAACGAGACTAGAAGTAATACGGTTAAGGCTGTAAAGCAAACCGCATCTTCTACGGTGCTATTTGAAGGTGTTATTCTCATTTTAGCACGCTGTTTAATATTATTTATATTTTATTAATTTCTTCAACAATAAGGTGATATACTGAGATGTTACTCTTATTCTTTTTTATTAAAATATAATTTGAGGATTATTTTTATGAATATTAACTCAAATTATATGTTAATTAAATTAAAAGGAGTAAAAGTACAAAACAAATGCATGTGAGGCCCACAGGAGGCTGGTATATGAAAAATTCTAAATATAGGACTTGATATAAAATTTAGGGCTATAATTATAAGACCACCACTTTGTCAATTTGCTATTGGAGATGACATTTTTTATTCCAAGAGTTGGTCTTGGTTTTTAACTCTGCCGTTGGAGTTTCCTTAAGAGACTGTGAATCATCTACGAAATTCTATATTAGTAATAGGTGTAGAAGATTTATTCTAACTACTGAAAGCTTTCTTTGATCGAAGCTTTAGCTTTTATATTATCTCTAAGATTCAAAACCTAAGAATAAGCTCTGTTTGGGTTACCAATTTTTTCTCCTTATAAATATTATAAATATAAGCATCTTCACTACTCATTTATAATAAGTTATCATACTTCATCGTCTCGTACTTCTCTCCAACTTCTTTCATATATTGACTTAGGCTTCAGAAAGTGGAGGGCTAGCAATCATAGTCTTCCCCTCTTAAGCCAGTTTTAAGTGAGATTTTGAGATGGTGATCTTCCCACATTCTAGTGAACTAACATAAACAACAGAAGAAGAAAAAAGTAGAAGTGTGTCACTAAACAACAATAGTGACAGTTACCGTAAGTGGCTCTAAAATAATTGTTCATGGGTTCGTCAATTTTGTTTTAGCTTTTTGCAATTTATCTCCTAAGTGTTCTTGGAGGAGTTCTTGATGCGTACTTTGTCTGGTTATCTAAAAAATGTAATCTTAATTTTTTACTTATGTTTAATTTTAGTTTCTATTCAATTACTTTTGTTTTGATTCGTTTTTTCTTTTATTTTGTGTTCTTAAGTTGCATTTATGATGGAAGTGTTATGTAGCTCTTAAATATCCAGCATTTTATAATAGAAAAATGACATACTACTACCCTTAACGGTAGTAAAACACAAAACTTCACAGTTAAAATCTTTTTGGATGAGATATGTGTTGTTTGTGATTTATAATATACATAATTGTGTGATTGAGATGTCACTACCAGAAGAAAGGCTTTAGCCGACGAAAAAAAAAAAATCAGGCCGACGAATTTTTTTTTCGTCGGCTAAAGTGGGCTTTAGCCGACGAAATTGTCCTTCGTCGGCTAATTAAAAATTTTCGTCGGCTAAAGTAATTAATATTTCGTCGACTGAATAATTTTTTTAGTCAGCTATAGTCTGTGAACTTTAGCCGACGAAATTTTCAAAAGTTTAGCCGACGAAATTTTCAAAAGTTTAGCCGACGAAATTTTTAAGAGTTTAGCCGACGAAATTTTCAAAAGTTTAGCCGACGAAATTTTCAAAAGTTTAGCCGACGAAATTTTTAAAAGTTTAGCCGACGAAATTTTCAAAAGTTTAGCCGACGAAATTTTTTAGAGTTTAGCCGACGAAAATTTTTAAGGTCTTAGCCGATGAAATTTTTTAACAGGCCGACGAAAATTTTTCGTCGGCTAAAATGCTTGTTCTGGTAGTGTGTTCTTATGTGTGGAATATACCATTAAAAAGATACATAGATTGGAAAATGCCCATTTAATCAGAACAGCAAAAATAAATCGTATTTCAATGAAAATCTTATATGCAAACTCATTCCAATGAATTTGAAGAAAAGACGTTTATACTCTTAGTAGTCAAATACATCATCTCTCTCTCTCTCTCTTTCTCTCTCTCTCTCTCTCTCTCTCTCTCTCTCTCTCTCTCCTCTCCTTCCCTCCCTCTCTCTCTCTCTCATCCCTCAGATCAAGAAGCCTCTTGCCGGACTCGTCGCCGACGACATTAGTGCGATAGTAGGAAACCCAACCGACGTGGCTCTGTTCCCCTAGATATTTTCCGACGGAACTATTCGATTTGGGATCAATCTGTTGCTAGGGTCTCCGTTGAGAGCAACAACCTCACTATCGTCCAAATCAGGCAACCACCACTCTGTAATTCCTCATCTCCGCCTAGTCCACCACCGTCAAGTCTCCCACCGGACGTCCCTCCTCTTTTGGCTGCGACGTCGTCTACATCTTTTTTTTTTGGATGCATCCTCTTTTTTTGTCTGCGTTTTAGTATGAATTATTGAGTTTTGGTATGAATTTTTGGGCTTGAAGTTTTGCATTTGACTAATACAATGCATTTAGTTCATCATAAACTTTTTTCTTCATTTTTTGGTTTGGGCTTGGGTCCTTGACAACCGGCTGGATGTTTGGATGCCCTTATGGGCCTCACAGTAATGTTTCAACATTTTATTGTGAGTTAGTAACTATTATTGGGGTCAATAACTCGATTATGTTCTATTTCAGCTTATTACAATAAGTTGATTATTGGGAGTCAGTAACTGATTATTGAGGGTCTGTAACCAATTATTAGGAGTCAGTAACCAAGTTATTGTAGTAGTAACCAAATTATTGAGGGTCAATAATTGATTATTGGGGATTAGTAACTGATTATTGGAGGTCAGTAATCGAGTTATCGGTCACCGAAATCCAGTGATAGGAAAAATTTCCGGCAACCGGTGACCGGACTCCGGTGAGGTTTCGGCAAAGTCTTCTCACTCTTTCACTTTCTCTTTCCTTATACATGTTAAAGTGGTGATAGTAAAATTGTCTTAAAAATATACAAAAATTATTATTTTATTATGACTTTAATATAGATGTGTGTATTTGGGCACAAATAAAAATATATTATATTAGAATTGGCTCATGTCTATTAAATTTATTAGAATGAAAAATAAAGGATTTAAACTAGTACTAAATAGACATTTTCCCTACAAAGATAAAGTAATTTACACAATACATAAATCACTACATCCTCAAGAAAAGAGTAAACTTGAGTGGTAATGTGGTATGAAGTTATGAACAGAAGCTATACTTCAACTTGTCATTGAATTCAGAAAGCTGAAGAATCCGAATCCTGGGAATTGTAGCAACTTCGTCTCTCTCTTTCTGTGTATTGTACCCCCAGTCGCCTAATAAAAAATCCATATGAGCAATAAAAACCAATGACTACCACACTACCACTACAAAGCATAGACAACAATAATAAGATTATAAGAAATAGCTTAAGAGTGTTTAAGATGATTTTTACCCAGATACAAATTCCAACCAACCAATTCGGGTTCTTCAGTAACTTTCTTCAGGGTTGCCAGTCTATCCTCCACAAAGCTGGTGAAAATCGCATTATTGATGTCAATCAATTAGAGTATTAAACAGGAGGATGTCCAGCACAGAAGTGCAGAAGTTTGTCACAACCACCAATATTGCAGTCAAGATTATCATATTAGAACATGTACTATGTTAAATACTGAGCAGAGAAATATCTTACTGCAGCTTCAGTCCTTGATTTTCTGGTTTCTTCTGAAGCTGCTTCAGTACTTCTAGCTTGCGTTCGGAACTGGAGTTATAAATGAGAAAAAGTTAAGACATTCCTCATGCATCAGTGAAATAGCAAATGCAGGCTGCAAGGCTAGTACCAACTATCAAGTTAATGCACTAACCCGGATCCAACACCAAATATTCTTTCAGGTGGTATTGTAACTCCTGCAAGTTCTCGCAGTATTACCTCAGCAAATCGGCTCTGCATGTAAACGAAGAGAAACTATGGTTTCCAAACAATGACAAAGGGAAAAAGTCTAATCTAAATGAGACTCAGACAACTGCTTCTTCCTCATGAACGAGTGAATGACATCAGATCAAACAGAATTTTATTTCCACAATCTCAACCTTTCAAAATTGCTCTCAACTTAAAACATATTAGAATCATTTTCCCCTCTTTTGTTCTCGTCTATTATGAGAAAAAGTAAAACATCCAAAACAAAATAAATGCTTGTATAAGGTCCACACCTGTTTCCCAGTGACAATGTAGATGGTTGAGGTTGCCGATTTAAGAGCATCAACAACACCTGGATACAATCTGCAACCAAACCCTCTCCTACTTAGTTAATGCATGACAATAAACCAAAATTATGCGAAACCAGTAATGTAACAAGACTCTGAATTTCACTCCCAATTGCTGATCAAGCTCACCTATTTGCACCAATCCAAGTTCCCAAGTCCTGGTCCTTCCACTCATCCCTGACCTTTCCATATAAATTTACAAGAGAATCCTTATCCTCACCCCATTCCTTCAAGATCAGATTCTTCAACTCTGACCAATTCTCCACTATCCCCTCCACCGTGAGCCCTTCTGCAACTGATGACTTCCTTATAGAAGGAACCCTCATCTCCAAAAGTAACATCACAAGTAGAATAGTCTCATACCGAGTTTGCATTACAGGTCTCACCTAATCCATCATCCATTGTTCCACAATAATCAGAGTCATTAACAAATACCAACATGGGTTTTGTCACTTTGTGTGATCAGACATTTGGAGGACTTGCTATGCGAATTTGATCAACAATCCAATCCTCTAAACTTGAATCCACATCGTTGAACTGTTTTGGCCACACCAGTAAATCTGGGCGAGCAAAGTCTCTTTTAGTTGTTGCGGGCGTGCCACCGCGCGGACGCGGAATGTAGTGGTTGTAGTAGCGGGGTGCGCTTAGCCTTTTGCTTCTAATCAAGCGACTGAGGATGGAGAGAGCACCAACTCCACCGCAGGGTTCTTCAGATTCGCCTTGCGTACTGGGCAAGGACTTACAGTAGTCCGCCTGAGCGTCACAATATCGATACTCGACGTAGGATCGAGCAGAGCTTCAATTGGGAAGGAGAGGAAAAAACAAAGAGAAAGCTCCGGAGAGCGTACGGGGAAACGAAAGGAAAGCTCCGGGGAGCGTCTGAGGTTCGACTAGGTCGAGAATTGAGTTGAGTTGTTGATTTGTTGAGTAATTGTGTTGTTGTGTAGAAAGCGAGTTCGAACTCTCTTATATAGAGCTATTTAGGGCCACTGGTATTGGCCCAAATCATGTCAAAGACTTGTTAAAGTCTTTAACGATAAATGTGGCGTAGGCGATGTAAATCACTTCGTGGTCGTCGCTTTGTTCTAAACAGTAGAGTTTGCCTAGAACACTTCTTGGACGTATGCTCCTTCTAAGCACTGTATGAGTGCCCTTGAATACTAGAACTCTGACGTGCATGCAAAGTAGATATGCACAGCTTGCATGTATATCTCCTTAATCAACTAGAATTAGGAGTAATCACATGCTTCACGTCTGGGTATGCTTCATATCTATTGGATAACTATTGCATGGGATAAGAACTCTTGCCATGCACGTACAATATCAACCAGTCATCATTCCCTTCTGCTTTATTCAACCAAGGATAAGACAATGATGCCCTCACCTTCAATTAAACAAGCATTTAGTAGTGAGGTACCCTCGAGCCAGCGTCGAGATGATTTTCAAGATACGATCGAGATGCTTTCCTCATTAAACACTGGCGAGGTCGCGCCAATCCACAAAGTCGGGGCGAGGCTGCCAGGTCGATGGCGAGATTTCATCAAGATGCCGTCGAGATGCTTATGTAATTAAAGGACCACAAGCCATGCACGTGCTCTTGTATATACAAGTTGGCGTACGATGCTAAGTCGGGGCGAGGTGTTCCCCCATCAATTAAACTCTTATTGTACGCAGTCTGTTACGCGGAGTCCATTCGTACGCGGACTGTCCAGCTCGCATGACTTTCTGGCGGGCCGTTACTTGTAAACCCATTATTTCGGGCTCGCCGGTACGACGTGGACCATAAATTTAACTAATATTCACTTAGACAATTACTGTCTAATAAAATATTAATTCGGGTGTAAACATTGCCCCCCAGCCTCGAAGTCATGAATGTCAAGAATGACTGAAGAGGTTTATGTTCATGCTGCCCCAAAGCCACTGGTATTGGCTTGGTTCATACATTAAATAACTGTGAGTAAACAAGCCTGTGAATAGGCTCTAAAACTCAAGTACCCGGTAACAAAACATTGTAGCGAAGTTGCTGTACGATTCGCCCAGTACCATATTAAACAATAGGTACCTTGGACTTGAATGACTATGAATGATGCCGTGCGCCTCGCCTGCTCCACTCAGAGAACATAGTACCATGCATGCACCTCGACTAGATAATATCCTCGAGAGGATGTTCCTCGCATGGATGCACCTTGCGGCCAAAACTTGTTGACTCGCCATGGACTTGTTGACTCGCCATGGATTTGTTGACTCGCCATGGACTTGTTGACTTGCCATGGACGTACCTCGAAGGGATGTACCTTGAGTAAACATGCACTTTGACTGGATTCAAAAAAAATGACCTCCGCTTGAGCTCTTGGCGATGGCGAACCAACTTTTTGATATTTAGATCATGGAGTGACTTTGCTGCCCCCCAGTGCGAACCAATGAGAGTCAAACAAAAAGACCATGTCGGCGAACGGCCCAGATTTACCTTGAATTTTTTTTTTAGAGACCACAGGTGTTGGCCTAAATAATGACCAAGACACCTCAAGAAGGGTCTAAAGTCTGAAATATCTGGAACACATATCTACCCTAATGTGCCCCCCAGTTTTGATGTTTGTTCGACGAATAAAGGACATCAAAACTTTAGTATGCCCCCCCAGTGAAGGAGTTGTAGCACCATGCATCGTTGAAGTTAGCAAACACCGAAAAAAGGTCGTGGACCGGCCTTGAATAGATCCCGGCGTATGAATAAAGGTACACAAAACTTGTATGGATGCCCCCCAGTAAAGGAAAGCTCACTGCAAGGTCATGAAACACATTGAAAAAGCACATTGCAACTTCGCGCGTATCCTGACCTGTCTGCATTCAAACTGCCATAACTCTCTCCAGGAATGGCGAAATGAAGAACCGTAAAATCCTCTGGAAAGTAGACATCCAGGGCTTTCTATTGATATATGGCTCACCTGCTAGGTCGTTCTGGATCATTCCAGCTGAACCGGCGAAGTTCTTCCTAGATCATTCCAGCTGAATCGGCGAGGTGGACTGTCTGGTATCCTGACCCGCCTGTATTCAATCTGCCATAACTCTCTCCAAGAATGGCGAAATGACAAACCGTAAAATCCTCTAGAAAGTAGACATCCAGAGCTTTCCATTGATATAGGGCTCGCCTACTGGTTCTTCCTAGATCATTCCAGGTTGATCGGCGAGGTGGACTGTTCGGTATCCTGACCCGTCTGCATTCAACCTGCCATAACTCTCTCCAGGAATGGCGAAATGATGAACTATAAAATCCTCTGGAAAGTAGACATCCAGAGCTTTCTTTGGATATATGGCTCGCCTGCTAGGTCATCCTGGATCATTCCAGATGAATCGGCGAAGTTCTTCCTGGATCATTCCAGCTGAATCGGCAAAGTGGACTGTCCGGCATCCTGACCCGCCTGCATTCAATCTGCCATGAATCTCTCCAGGAATGGCGAAATGACGAACCGTAAAATCCTCTGGAAAGTAGACATCCAGAGCTTTCCATTGATATAGGGCTCGCCTGCTGGTTCTTCCTAGATCATTCCAGGTTGATCGGCGAGGTGGACTGTCTGGTATCCTGACCCGCCCGCTTTCAACCTGCCATAACTCTCTCCAGGAATGGCGAAATGACGAACCGAAAAATCCTATGGAAAGTAGACATCCATAGCTTTCTGTGGATATATGGCTTGCCTGCTAGGTCATCCTGGATCATTCCAGCTGAATCGGCGAAGTTCTTCCTGGATCATTCCAGCTGAATCAGCGAAGTGGACTGTCCGGCATCCTGACCCGCCTGTATTCAAACTGCCATAACTCTCTCCAGGAATGGCGAAATGACGAAACGTAAAATCCTATGGAAAGTAGACATCCAGAGATTTCCATTGATATTGGGCTCGCCTGCTGGTTCTTCCTAGATCATTCCAGGTTGATCGGCGAGGTGGACTGTCTGGTATCCTGACCCGCCCGCATTCAACCTGCCATAACTCTTTCCAGGAATGGCGAAATGATGAACCGTAAAATCCTCTGGAAAGTAGACATCCAGAGCTTTCCATTGATATAGGGCTCGCCTGCTGGTTATTCCTGGAGCATTCCAGTTTAATCGGCGAAGTTGACTATTTGGTAGTGGATGTTGTAACTTTCAGCAACTATTGGAATTTCTTCTCGGACTTGACTTCGCTGGCAGCAATGCAAGGCATATGGAATGCCTGCGGTATTGTTTCCAGGCCTCAGGGATAGGCCTCAAATAAAGTTCAAGCCTTTTGGAGGCAAAAACGTTGTCTTGCATTTCAGCAAAACCAAGGATCTCTTTTTGGTGTTTTCTGCTATTTGATTTTTTTTTTGTATTTTCTTTTTTCAATGCGAGAAAGAAAGAAAAATGAAAGAAAACAGAAGTAAAAACTGAAGTAAAGCTAAGAGTAAAGGAAAGAAGAGAGTATAGCATGGCTAGTTACCCTTCGTAAGGCCACGGGGGAGGCCACCAATGCTTCACTCCAAGCCTCGACGCCGTTATGTTTCCGGCATGAGAACATCGTCGTTGAAAATTTCCAAGTGTTGAGCAGAGATGTTGTGCGTCAACCACCTGAAAATTTGAAGAAAGTAGCTCGTAGGGACTGCCTTGTTGCCCCCCAAGCATCTTTGTTATTTGGCAAAGCATGATCTTCAATTGTATTCTTGCGGACAAAATGATGTAAAGATCTGCCTTGTCACCGACTATCATGTCAGAATGCATGGTCTTATCAGGTATAGCCACGCATTGCTTATGGAAGAAGACCATATCAAGAGCTTCACTGGGATTGAACTCTTGTGGAATATGATTATGAGACAGACGTACCAACATATAGTCTTCATCATATTCATCATAAATTGGCTCTGTGTCAAAATCAAATTTAGAGTCACCATAGTCCAGCGAATCCACCTCTGCCTCTAATGCAAATATATGAAATCCTTGAGCATCATGTTTAGATGCTGCCAAGTTCTTGCTGCAGACTATAGCGAGATGGCATTGAGAATACTCGACTTTACACCCATGTATAATAAACTTACAATTCTGGGTGTAAAAATGTCTCCCACATACAATACTAAAGCCATCATTTGGCCTTTGAACTTGCATGCAGAGACTCCAATTATATTGGAATGTGAGGCCACGAATTGGCTAGGTATACCACCACACCATGTATAATTAAGTTTGTCATGACCTGGGGCAGCTTCTTGATAATGTCCAGTAATAAGACAAAACTTGAGTTGATCATGCCCTTGATCATGGTGGTAGATTAAATAAAGAAGGCGAGTTACGCCGTGCCCCCCATGCATCTGACCTGTGTCCACATATATGTCTCGCATAGGGAAGCTGGTTTCTTGGACACCTTTCATATGAATTTGTGGTTCGCCATCATCAATGTTCGAACCAATTTCATCTTCTAAGATGGACTGTTCTGTCCTATCTTCAAGTTCCGTTTCCTGAGGAACACCGTCAGTCTTCGAGATAGGATTATTATCCAAAATCTTTGCGGCCTCAACCTCAGGTTCTTTGTCATTGATTGACAAAGGAATTTCTTCTTTGAACGTGGGCTCGTCCAAAGGAAAATCTTCGCCATTAGATTGGCTGCTAGGCAGTTCAATCTTTTTGGCAGGGACATGCTCGTCAACTGTAAGCTTCACATTAAGGCATTGTAAAGCCTTTTCGTTTGTTTTAGCAGCCTCAGGCTCACAATGTCGCTTGAGGATGGCATCCCATTTCTCTGTAAAGGCAACCCAATCAGCTTTTCTCTTTTCTTCAGCAGCCTTTATAGCAGCCGTTTCCTTTTCTTTAGCAGCCTCTCTAGCAGCCGTTTCCTTTGCGTGTTGCTTGAGGATGGCAGCCATCCGTTCGGCATGTTTTTTGCGGCTAGCATCTCTTAGTTCGGCATATTTTCTCTCGATGGCTCTTGATTTTTCTTGGAAATCTTGGAAATCAAATTGCATCTTTGTTCGTCGATCCCAATGAAGGTGACGTCAGAGACTACCCTGGTCCCACTGGGCGTGCCAATGTTTTGGCCACACCAGTAATGTTCTGGGTGAGCAAAGTCTCTTTTAGTTGTTGCGGGCGTGCCACCGCGCGGACGCGGAATGTAGTGGTTGTAGTAGCGGGGTGCGCTTAGCCTTTTGCTTCTAATCAAGCGACTGAGGATGGAGAGAGCACCAACTCCACCGCAGGGTTTTTCAGATTCGCCTTGCGTATTGGGCAAGGACTTACAGTAGTCCGCCTGAGCGTCACAATATCGATACTCGACGTAGGATCGAGCAGAGCTTCAATTGGGAAGGAGAGGAAAAAACAAAGAGAAAGCTCCGGAGAGCGTACGGGGAAACGAAAGGAAAGCTCCGGGGAGCGTCTGAGGTTCGACTAGGTCGAGAATTGAGTTGAGTTGTTGATTTGTTGAGTAATTGTGTTGTTGTTGAGAGAGCGAGTTTGAACTCTCTTATATAGAGCTATTTAGGGCCACTGGTATTGGCCCAAAGCATGTCAAAGACTTGTAGAAGTCTTTAACGATAAATGTGGCGTATGCGATGTAAATCACCTCGTGGTCGTCGCTTTGTTCTAAACAGTAGAGTTTGCCTAGAACACTTCTTGGACGTATGCTCCTTCTAAGCACTGTATGAGTGCCCTTGAATACTAGAACTCTGACGTGCATGCAAAGTAGATATGCACAGCTTGCATGTATATCTCCTTAATCAACTAGAATTAGGAGTAATCACATGCATGCTTCACGTCTGGGTATGCTTCATATCTATTGGATAACTATTGCATGGGATAAGAACTCTTGCCATGCACGTACAATATCAACCAGTCATCATTCCCTTCTGCTTTATTCAACCAAGGATAAGACAATGATGCCCTCACCTTCAATTAAACAAGCATTTAGTAGTGAGGTACCCCCGAGCCAGCGTCGAGATGCTTTTCAAGATACAATCGAGATGCTTTCCTCATTAAACACTAGTGAGGTCGCGCCAATCCACAAAGTCGGGGCGAGGCTGCCAGGTCGATGGCGAGATTCCATCAAGATGCCGTCGAGATGCTTATGTAATTCAAGGACCACAAGCCATGCACGTGCTCTTGTATATACAAGTTGGCGTACGATGCTAAGTCGGGGCGAGGTGTTCCCCCATCAATTAAACTCCTCTTGTAAGCAGTCTGTTACGCGGAGTCCATTCGTACGCGGACTGTCCAGCTCGCATGACTTTCTGGCGGGCCGTTACTTGTAAACCCATTATTTCGGGCTCGCCGGTACGACGTGGACCATAAATTTAACTAATATTCACTTAGACAATTACTGTCCAATAAAATATTAATTCGGGTATAAACAGTCTGTGCAACTTCGGTCTTCATTGATCCTTTGTTCTGTTATATCCATGTCGTTAAGGAGGACTATATGTGCTTCACTTACGACTTGAAGTTGTTCTGTACATATATTTGTTTACGGTCAGGCGGTGATGTCTTTTATCTCATCGACATTATCATCTTCCTCGGTGGAATTTGCAAGAAACGGAAAGGTAAACTATATGGTGTATTCTGGAAGCCAAGCAGTGAGAAAAAAAGGGCACTTCCCTTGGAAAAAAATGTTCAGAAAACGGTGCTCGCTTCAGTTATCCATTCTACCTCGCATTTTGGTCTCCCTTCCCATTCTAGCGGTAAGAGAAGCCCAGAATATAAACGTGGAATTCTCCCAATTGCAAGTCCCAAATATATATATATATATATATATATATATATATATATAAATGTCAGCTCTTGCTATCTGTTTAGGGATTCAATTGTCACCATAAATCTTTTGGGTTAACTGATCGCATAATGTGTGCAGGTAGTCATGGTCTTGTCGTATGCCACACTGTCCAGTACTGTCCGCTTTGATCCACTTTATGTTATTATTATTGTAATTCCTTTCCAATACACATTACGGGTCTTCCTCGTATACGGCTCCCTAAGGTGGAGTCCTATTAAAAAGACTACAAAAGGAAGATGACTTAAACATTTACTGCATTTTCTTCCCTTCATCCTTGCTTATTCATGCAGTTCATCTATCGATGATTTCTTATGTTTTGACAACTATGAAGAAAAAAACTACGAAGTGAGAACGAGCGAGGGCAACAACAATGGAAAATGGATCAACGTTACGCGTGTGCAAGAACTATGCCCTACAAAAGCTGCAGATCCAAAAAGATTTGGTATATTTTCTTATGTTGTTCAATCCAATGTGACAGGTTCATCCCATCTTTCACAAAGGATGTCGCTATCTTTCTGGTGGGCCTGAAGGAATCTAAGGTTCGCGCATCCGGTTATAAGTTTGTGTTCAATGGTATATAATTTATATATCGTGAAGAAAATTAGATAAAAATTTAAAATATTTGATATATTTTAAGATAAATTTATATATAATTTTTTTTATTTTACACCTATTTCACATAAGTAGTAAACTTATCGTATAGAGCATATGTCTATAATTAATATTTTTTTTCATTTTTCTGTTTTTCTAGTTTGTTATTCAGAATGTAGAAAGCTAAATTTGGTATCTTTCTTAATTTTAGCATCAATTGAAACTCAAATACTGAGCTAAAATTTAGTTTGATTTAACTTTGACATAATCAATTACATTCTTTAATTTCTTACCTTGTTATTATTAACTTAAGTATTCTATTTGTAACAGAATGATTCTTTTCATTCATAAGCTCACAGTTGATGTCTCTCTACATAGTCAAAAAATGTCTAATTGTAAGGTATACAAGTTCTTGTTTTTTGATTAATTTTATTTTTTTAGGTATATTATTATATCATTTCTCATCCTAATTTAGAGAACTTTTTACTCTCAACTACTTACATTTCTAATGTACTTATTAAGTATGGCATGATATGATAATATACTTAAAAAGAAGAAACCCAAAATAGGGTTTAGGGTATAGGGTATAGGGTTAGGGTTTAGGGTTTAGGGTATTGGGTTTCGGATTTGAATGGAATAGAGGATCACATCAGACAATCACATGGTCATACGATAACATTGTAAAATTTCTTCATTTTACTGTAATAATCATATATCTTATTTATATTATATTCTACCTTATGTATAGATCAGAGAATGATTTCCTTTCACCTAAATTTTTTCAAAAAAATAAAGAAAGGTGCATGATTATTACAAATTGATTGAAAAATGTTAGTATTAGAAGAAAATCTCATAATCGAGGTATTTAAGACATTATCAATTAAACTTATTTATTATGTTTATATGTTATAATTGAATGGTGGCAATTGTGTAAAATTTAGAAAAAAAATATGACATAATATATATCATAATTGATATATTTTAGATATTTATCAGAAATGAATATTATGTGGATTTTATTTAAAACAACTTTTTAAAATTGGATGTATATAGAAATTGAGTGTGTTATTATCACAATTATTTTGTAATGATCTCTGCAATGCAATCCAATTATAAACAACGAACCGTTTGTTTCTTTCTTTCAGTCCGTTTGATTCAAACCTCTGCATGAGCATGGATGCGATAGAAATCTTATTATCGGTTGTAATATCTATATGTGGCATGGCGCTTTTCTTAGTATATCTCAATGCAAGAGTGCAGGTTGGTGCTGGAGTCAGACTTCATATAAAATCAAATAACTAGAGGCAACATGTCATTAGCACTTAATGATCATCACTAGATGAAAACTACCAAGCACCTATTGATTTAAATTGCAACTTCGTAGTGAGAAGCAAACTGATCATGAGCGTATGTTTGCCAAAAGAAAAGAAAAAAAAATCACGAGCATGCATGCATATATCAGCAAAATATATTTCTTTCAAGAAATACTAATATCTTTTAGAGTAAGTAATACTATTATGAACTCATCTATTGTTTTTGTTTGATATATTTGGGATGATCATGTAGGAGTCACAAGCAAGGTCAAATCAACATACATTGAAAGAAAAGAAGCAATTGATCAAACCGGATATTGATTTGTGGTTATCTAAAAATGATCTCTCCAACTTGAAGAGAGTGACCAAGGACTCTATGGATTTGAAGTCAACGATAAAGAAAAAGACTCTGAAGACGGTGATCACTGAAAACATAGACAAACTTGATGAAAACAGAGACATTGATTTGCAGAATATCATCTCTGTTCTTCCCATAAAATTCAAAAAGAACATAACCCGTCTCCTCTGCTTGGCTTCACTAACGAAAGTGAGTATTTTTGTTTTCTCGCTTAAAGGATGCTTTATATGTATGAACATGTAACTAACTGGTTCTTACCCTAGGTGCCAATGCTCGCAAATTTGAATGCCAAAATGTTGAAAGTGATTTTTGAGCATTTGAAGCCAGTCGTTTACACTGAAGACAACTACATTGTTCAAGAAGGCAAACCACTTGGTATGATATATATCTTCATCACGCAAGGACTCGCATGGAGCTACACAACCAAAAATATCAATGATGGACGAACAAGCTTTGATTTCTCAAGCAATGAGTGGTTAAAGCAAGGTGATTTTTACGGAGAAGGGCTATTGAATTGGGCATTCATGTCTCCCTCCTTTTCCGCCTTACCCTTTTCCTCTAAAACTGTTATGTCTCAAGACATAAACTTTTTATGTCTCAAGAAGTATTTCTCTAAGGGCTAGGGACTTGACGAGTATTGTCTGCAAATTCTGGTGGCATTTTACCAGAGAGCTCGAACAAGTAGATTTAGAACGGTGGGAGAATCTAACAGCTTTTTCAATACAAGCAGCCTAGCGCAACCGTTTGGCAAAGGGTAGGCGTTCAAATCGCTGGGACAAATTTACCGCACATTATTAGTGTATATCATGCAAGTATTCTAGTAACTCTATTGAAACAAAGGTTTTCACTTAAGTTATTTTTATTTTTAGAAGGTTTTTATTTTTATTTTTTTATTTTATTTATTGAGTTGTTGTCTAGTGAGTAGTGACTCATTTTCATATGTTTAGTTCGGATTTCCATGCAGTCATTTCAGTCTTTCAGATATAGAGATCCAATAATAAGGTTAATAGCTTGTGCATGTATGCCATTCCAATCTAGAGTTATCAACATTTGAGTTGGATTTCAATGATTAGTTCTTTCAAATCATATCAAATATATTGCATCTACTCATTTCAAATATATTATGTCAAGTAGTTTGATGTATTTTGTTTGTTAAAAAAAAAACTTGCCTTGTTGTGGACCAAAATCTACATGTTTGAGATAATTTCGTCCAGCCCAAAATCTGCAGATTTGAGATCATTTCATCCAGCTGAAAATGATTTATGTGTCTTGTCAATAGTACATATTCTGAATAAAGCTGTTCTTAAGGCTTGGTAGAGCCCTCATTATATCGTTCAGGAGATGGAAGAACATAAACTAGAACAACTTGATGCATTTTCCAGCTCAAATGAAATAAAATTTTGATACACCTATGGTAGTATAGTTAGAACAAAAGACATAATTTAATGCCAATGAAATTGTTAAAGCTATAACCAGATCCATGACTTATTACAGAAGAATATCACTAGTAGCTCACATAGACAGTTCAAATTCACAAAAACAGTAGACCATAGCAGTAGGATTGGTCTCGACTCAGTCAGTTGGAGATACACATGGTAAGCCAACATTGATCATTATTTTACCAGAGAGGTCGTGTCTTGTCAATAGTACATAGTCTGAATAAAGCTGTTCCTAAGTGCTGGTCACTGTTAAGATATAAATCTCACATCGGAAATATGAGACTTTGTCTATAGGTTTATAAGAGTTTGAGTCGTTTCATCCATTACCAATTGGTTTTGAATATGAACCTCAGACTATTTTATCATGGTATCAAAGCGGGTTATCCACGTCCACGTGTGTTAGTACATAGCCAAAATACTTGGCTAAGCCGAGAATACGGTACAATTACCCGGTCGAGATAGCCCTGGTGGGCCCTTCACAGACGTCCAAGGAAGGAAGGGCCGGCAACAAACCGCTTGTCGAAGTCACTCTAGCGGCAAAACACCCCCAAAAGAGGAGACACTCCAAAGGAGGGCAAAGAGTCCCACATTGGAAACAAGCTCAAGGTACACAAGCTTAGCCTATAAAACAAGTTCAAAGTACACACATTCATACACTCTCTCTCCCACAGATTCATATACTCTCCCTTACTTTCATTCCTCTACCCTTACAAGTGCATATAGCTCACTTAAGCATCGGAGAGTCGAAGACTGGGCCATCCCAGTCCCGACCCAGTGACGCTGTTACTTGTGCAGGTACCGAGTGAAAGGCCCTCAATAATTCTATTTCGTTCCGCCCCGCGACCTCTTCCCGGCTCGGGACGTAACAGGTAGAAACAATTGGCGCTAGAAGGAGGGGCCCTATCTTGTGGAACTCCCACTTGCCTCGGAACTTAGCACCATGGTGGAGATTATTAATGACCCCGTGGACCCTGACACTCAAGTGGAAGTTAAACCCAACACATCCCTTCCCCAAACCAGCAGCTCAGCCTCCATTACCCATCCCGACCCCGCCACAGCCCTTGAATTCCTCAAGCGAGACTTCCATTCGTTCCGCGAGCAAGTGGCGAAGGAAATGGCAGAAGCGGAAGCGTACCGGGTACGCATTGCTGAATTGGAAAAAGAACAATCATTGCTCCGCGCCACGTTAGAGCATCGTAACATGTACAACGATTGCTCAGACTGCGCGGCGCGAATTGTCGGGACCCCGGATCCCCTTAAAGACCACACTGGTCCCATACTCTCGGGAGAGCCTAACCAGATCGTATACATATCTCATCCCCTTGCCCATCCCTCATTTCCACTCCCGGCCCCCCAGCCATCTCCAATCCTCAATGACTCCCCCCTGCCACATCAACCTAATCCATCTCCCCAACCCATCCCCATTTCCACCAAATCACTGAAGACGGAGAAGTGTACAGACACGAGGGACCCCTATCTCCACTCCGACATGCTCTCCTCACAACACAGTTCCATTGACCATAGCGACGCCATAGTCCATAGTAATTGTGCTCATGGCCAGATCCTAACTCTGCATGGTGGAGCTCCACGGTTCCCCCAACGCCAGCCTTCTGTAACACGGCAATACACGGCACCCTCAGACATCCTTAACATCCAACGCGGTGTCACGATCACCCCATCAGCGTGGGATCAAGTGACATTCCGCAGAGATGAGGATACCACCTATCGTCACCACTGTGAGCCTTTAATAATCAATGTGCAGGTGGATCATTACAGGTGCCATAGAGCCTTAGTGGATACCGGGGCCGCTGTAAGTGTCATGTTCTCTAATTGTTACAAGGGACTTCGGCGGGACCGCGCCAAACTGTATAACAACCACGACCCCTTGGTCAGTTTCTCTGGAGACATAGTACAACCGCTAGGCTCAGACCGCCTAACCGTGGCGGTAGGAACTACTCCTTGTTCTCCTCCATTACAGCTCGCTTCCTCATAGTCGACTGTCCCTCGTCCTATAACCTTATCTTAGGCCGGGACATCCTGTGAGGACTGCAATGCTTCGTAGCCGGCCACATGCTCCTCATGAAAGTTCCTACCCCAGGTGGCATCTTGACAGTTCAAGGGGACCGAGCAGCCATCGAGCACTGCCATCTTAACGCCATCCAACAGGAGCGCAACGCCTATGAGATGCTGCCTCTCAACCCCTCGGAACCCATAGATGACCCGCGGGATGACCCAGAGGGGACAGGAAAAAAGAGGGCCCCGCGGCCTAATCCAATTGAAGACACGAAATGGATATCCCTGTCCCCCACTGCCCCGGAAAGGAAAGTCCGCATTGGCTCAAGTCTCAGCCAGGAACTCCGCCACAAGCTCATTACTTTCCTCCAAGAAAAACAAGCAGTCTTCGCTTGGTCCTACGCCGACATGCCGGGGATCTCCCATGACATTATCACCCACAAACTCAACATCATCAAAGACCACCCCCCTGTCAAACAAAAGAGACGCGCCTTCCACCCAGACAAGTATCGAGCTATCCAAGCCGAGGTTCAACGGCTCAAGGAAATCAAATTCATCCAGGAAGTTTCCTACCCGACATGGGTCTCCAACGTCGTCATGGTCCCCAAACCTAACGGCAAGTGGCGCATGTGTGTTGACTACACGAACCTTAACAAGGCCTGCCCTATGGACAGCTTCCCCTTGCCACGAGTCGACCAGCTGGTTGATTCCACAGCTGGCTTCAAAACACTCAACTTCCTTGACGCATACTCAGGCTACAACCAAATCAAAATACACCCCGCCGACCAAGCCCACACAACCTTTGTCACCGATAAAGGATTGTACTGTTACGAGGTCATGCCCTTTGGCCTCAAGAATGCTGGGGCAACTTATCAACGGCTCGTTAACGCCATGTTTGAAGATGAAATTTGTGAGATTATGGAAGTGTATGTCGACGACATGTTGGTCAAGAGCAAGACAGAAGATGACCACATCGCCAACCTTGACAGAGTATTTACTAAGCTCCTCGAACACGGGATGCGTCTCAACCCTCAGAAATGCATCCTTGCTGTTTGAGGGGGCAAATTCCTTGGCTTCATGGTCAGTGAAAGAGGCATTGAGGCCAACCCAGAAAAAGTCCAAGCCATCCTAGACATGACTGCTCCGACGACCCGGAACGAGGTCCAGTACCTTACCGGACGTCTAGTTGCCCTAGCACGCTTTATTTCCCGCCTCACAGACAGGTGCAACCCCTTCTTTCAACTGTTTAAGGCACAGCATAAGAAAGAAGTCACTTGGGGCCCGGAACATGACGAAGCCTTCAACAGCATAAGGACATACCTCGCCACTGTCTCTCTCCTCTCCAAGCCAATTCCCGAAGAAGTGCTTTATCTATACTTGGCTGTTTCCGCCACGGCCGTCAGTGTAGTACTCACACGCCATGACCACGATCAGGAACTCCCAGTGTACTATTGTGGCAGAGGATTCGCGGATCTAGAGACTCGCTATCCAGACATAGAAAAACTTACTCTCGCCCTCATCACTGCCGCCAGGAAACTCAGACAGTATTTCCAAGCCCACACAATCCATGTGCTCACCAACCAGCCTTTACGGTAAATATTGCAGAAACCTGAGACCTCAGGCCGCATGGTCAAATGGGCAGTTGAGTTGGGAGAGTTTGACTTGCACTACAAGCCGCGAGTGGCCATCAAAGGGCAGGCAGCTGCAGACTTCATTGCTGAGTTCATCCCATTGGCTGATAGCAGTCCCCACCCAGACATCCCCGCCGGGGATGCCATCTGGGAACTCCAGGTGGATGGATCCTCCAACAGCAAACTCAGCGGAGCAGGAATCATCATCACGGACCCCGAGGGTCACTCGTATGAATATGCCCTCCGGTTCGAATTCAAAGCCTCCAACAACATTTCTGAGTATGAAGCTCTTATCGTAGGCATTCAACTTTGCCGAGAGCTCGGAGCCCGCCACCTCCACATTTTCAGTGATTCCCAACTTGTTGTCAGTCAGGTGGCAGGGGACTTTAAAGCTAACCAGCACAACTTGAGATCCTATAAAAGCCTCGCGGGGGCACTTCTGTAAAGCTTCTCCTCATACAAACTCACCCAAATCCCGCGAGCCAAGATTTCCAAGGCTGACGCCCTCGCAAGACTCGCCACGGCTCCTCCCGAGTCCACGCCCTCGGATGTCCACATCAAAACATTGGATAAGCCAAGTATCTCAAGAGCCTATTCAGAAATTTTTGCCCTTGAGCCCAGGGAGCAGCCCTCATGGATGGACCCATTCATTGCCTTCCTCTCGGACGGCACCCTGCCCCAAGACAAGCATGAAGCACAGCGGCTACGCCGCAAAGCCTCCCTTTACTTGCTCAGAGGTGGAAAGCTGTACCGCCGAGGCCAATCATGTCCCCTACTGCGGTGCCTACCCACAGCAGAAGGGCACAAAATGCTGAAATCGCTCCACAGTGGCATTTGTGGGAACCATGCAGGAGCCCAGAACCTCATGTTCAAAACACATCGCGCGGGGTATTATTGGCCAACCCTAGAGCGCGATGCTAAAGCGGTCGTTCAAACATGCCTCCAATGCCACAAATTTGCAGATTTTGCACATCATCATCCCCCGGTACCCCTCTCTATCATCATCTCGCCGGTCCCTTTCAGCCAATGGGGACTCGATTTCATCGGCCAACTCCCCACAGCCCCGGGACAGTTCAAGTACGCCATTGTCATTGTGGATTACAACACAAAATGGATTGAAGCAGAGCCCCTCGTAACAATCACCACCGAAAAAGTAATCAACTTTCTTTGGCAAAACCTGTACTGTCGTTTTGGAGTTCCCCAAACCATCATTACTGACAATGGCACCCAGTTCGACAATGACACATTCCAGGGATTCTTGGCCGATCAAGGCACAGCAATCTTTTACACCTCCCCAGAACATCCCCAAACCAATGGCCAGGCAGAAGCTATCAACAAGCTCATCAAGAAAAACCTGAAGAAACGCTTGGATGAGGCCAAGGGTTTGTGGGCAGCAAAGCTCCCGGACGTCCTCTGGACATTCCGCACCACCCCCACAACGGCCACGGGAGAGTCCCCATACCTCTTGGCTTATGGCACCGAAGCAGTAGTGCCAGTGGAAATGGAAGTCCCAAGTGAGCGAGTCATAACTTACGACCCCGAGACAAATGCGACAGGGCTACGACTCAATATGGACCTCTTAGAGGAACGCCGAGACAAGGCATACCTCAGAGTCATCAACAACAAACAGAAAATAGCCCGGTACTACAACAAAAAAGTCGTATCTCGCCCCCTGAAAATAGGAGACTGGGTCATGAAATAGGTCATTCCCCACCCCACTGGTCTCAAGGCGAAGTGGGAAGGCCCACTCGAGATAGTTGACGCTCCGGGACCCGCCACATTCTATCTCCGCGATTGTGATGGTCGCGTGCTGCCCCACCCCTGGAACGCTCGCCACCTCCATCTCTATCCTAGATAATTACATCATGTATTTTAGCCCAGTAGCGGCACCAACAATGTACACTTCGCCTATTAGCGGCTCATTCTAAATGCCATGAAGTGCTTTGCCATGTAGACATACTACACTTCATTTCCACACAACGCCACATGTTCGCCCCATAGCGGCCCACCACGCGGCTAACGCGGTTCCCCTGGCCACCCTTTAACCCTAGCCAGCCCGACAACAAAACTCTTACTTTAAACTTCCTATCAACATCACAGATATATGAACCGCCTCATTCACCCCCATAAATCCAAAGACAAAGAACGCCACCAATTCATACCGTGAAACAGTGGATCCGCGTAGTAGCAATGAAGCTGGTTGTAAACAGCCAAGCGCTCGCACCCACTCGATCGAGGGTGAAATGGGACGCTTCCCAAATCTGAGGTTTGTCGATCCCCCAAAACCCAAAACCCTCTGACACTTCTTTAATTGACAGGTTACGAGAGGAAGGCCCTGCATCTGAATGATCCCCTCAGAAATCAAAGCAACGGCCCGCAACGCTCAGTAACGAGTCTCCCCAACCAAGCGCGGACTGCCTCGCCAGGTAGCCACGGTCCCCAATCAAGCGCGGACTGACTGGCCACTTCGCGACAGTCCCCAATCAAGCGCGGACTGCCTCGCCACATAGCCTCAGTCCCCAATCAAGCGCGGACTGACTGGCCACTTCGCGACAGTCCCCAACCAAGCGCGGACTGCCTCGCTAGGTAGCCACAGTCCCCAATTAAGCGCAGACTGACTGGCCACTTCGCGACAGTCCCCAATCAAGCGCGGACTGCCTCGCCACATAGCCTCAGTCCCCAATCAAGCGCGGACTGACTGGCCACTTCGCGACAGTCCCCAATCAAGCGCGGACTGCCTCGCCATGTAGCCACGGTCCCCAATCAAGCGCGGACTGACTGGCCATTTCGCGACAGTCCCCAATCAAGCGCGGACTGACTCGCCACATAAGCCTCAGTCTCCAATCAAGCGCGGACTGACTGGCCACTTCGCGACAGTCCCCAACCAAGCGCGGACTGCCTCGCCAGGTAGCCACGGTCCCCAATCAAGCGAGGACTGACTGGCCACTTTGCGACAGTCCCCAATCAAGCGTGGACTGACTCGCCACATAAGCCTCAGTCCCCAATCAAGCGCGGACTGACTGGCCACCTCGCGACAGTCCCCAATCAAGCGCGGACTGACTCGCCACATAAGCCTCAGTCCCCAATCAAGCGCGGACTGACTGGCCACTTCGCGACAGTCCCCAATCAAGCGTGGACTGCCTCGCCATGTAGCCAATCAAGCGCGGACTGACTGGCCACCTCGCGACAGTTCCCAACCAAGCGCGGACTGACTCGCTAGAGCAACATTAAACTTGTCTTCTTATCAACAGGTTTCCGGAACATCACCCCCGTCACCTCGCGACTCTCGCGTCCCAATCAAGCGCGGACTGACTCGCCACATAAGCCTCAGTCTCCAATCAAGCGCGGACTGACTGGCCACTTCGCGACAGTCCCCAACCAAGCGCGGACTGCCTCGCCAGGTAGCCACGGTCCCCAATCAAGCGAGGACTGACTGGCCACTTGGCGACAGTCCCCAATCAAGCGAGGACTGACTGACCACTTCGCGACAGTCCCCAACCAAGCGCGGACTGCCTCGCCAGGTAGCCACGGTCCCCAATCAAACGCGGACTGACTGGCCACTTCGCGACAGTCCCCAATCAAGCGCGGACTGACTCACCACATAAGCCTCAGTCCCCAATCAAGCGCGGACTGACTGGCCACCTCGCGACAGTCCCCAATCAAGCGCGGACTGACTCGCCACATAAGCCTCAGTCCCCAATCAAGCGCGGACTGACTGGCCACTTCGTGACAGTCCCCAATCAAGCGCGGACTGCCTCGCCATGTAGCCACGGTCCCCAATCAAGCGCGGACTGACTAGCCACCTCGCGACAGTCCTCAACCAAGGGCGGACTGACTCGCTAGAGCAACATTAAACTTGTCTTCTTATCAACAGGTTTCCGGAACATCACCCCCGTCACCTCGCGACTCTCGCGTGGGGACTTGGGGACTCGGCACCATGCCTCCTACTCCTGGGTAAAACCTATCCTCGGCATCTCTAGAATAACTCCCCACCCAAGAACTCTCTCGGACTGGGGACTTGGGGACTTGTTAGTACATAGCCAAAATACTTGGCTAAGCCGAGAATACGGTACAATTACCCGGTCGAGATAGCCCTGGTGGGCCCTTCACAGACGTCCAAGGAAGGAAGGGCCGGCAACAAACCGCTTGCCGAAGTCGCTCTAGCGGCAAAACACCCCCAAAAGAGGAGACACTCCAAAGGAGGGCAAAGAGTCCCACATTAGAAACAAGCTCAAGGTACACAAGCTTAGCCTATAAAACAAGCTCAAGGTACACACATTCATACACTCACTCTCCCACAGATTCATATACTCTCCCTTACTTTCATTCCTCTACCCGTACAAGTGCACATAGCTCACTTAAGCATCGGAGAGTCGAAGACTGGGCCACCCCAGTCCCGACCCCGTGACGCTGTTACTTGTGCAGGTACCGAGTGAAAGGCCCTCAAGAATTCTGCTTCGTTCCGCCCCGCCACCTCTTCCCGGCTCGGGACGTAACAGGTAAAAACAACGTGTGAAACCCAAAAGCCACATGAACTCCATGTCACCCCAAATATTGTCCACGTGTTAGACTTGAAAATTTCTCACACGTGCGAAGGCGTGTTGAGATATAAATCTTATATTCAGAATATGAGATATTGTTTGTAGGTTTAGAAGGGTTTGAGCCGCTTCATCCATTGCCTATTGGTTTTGGATGTGAAACTCAGACTACTTTATCAGTAATGTCCTAATTATATCGTTTAGGAAAAAAAAAAACATTTGCATGAACTAGAACATCTCCTTGATGCATTTTCCAGCCAGAAAATATTCAGAATTTAAGTTAGAAATTACAATTTTGATACACCTATGGTAATATATTCAGAAGAAAATAGATAATTTAATGCCAATGAAATAGGTAAAGCTACAACCAGATCCATGAATTATTATAGAAAATATCTCTGTGGTGAAAGTTTTGCGATATTTTTAGTGGAGGTGGTGAAAGATGGACCAGAAAAAACAGTACGTACTACTGAAGTCTATAGTGGATGAGCATGATCTGATTATAGTTGGTAGAAGGTTTCAGGTGGAGTGCCCTCAGACTGCAGGACTTACAGAATGGAGTGACTTTCCCGAACTAGGGACTATGGGAGACCTACTTGCATCACCTGATCTAAATTGTAAAGCTTCTATTTTAGTGATAAAACATCAACAACAGATTATTTAATTGAAGCTTTTGCAGATCATGTTCAATTAATGATTTTAGGAATTTGGATTTTTTTCACCTTTTTAATTTTCAAATTTGATTTTTGTTTATATCTTTTCACGTAGCGTTTGAACTGAAATTGATATTTCACAAAACTTCACTGGATTTTAAAGTTCTAGGTTCCAATTTCCGCTAAATCGTTAAATATATACTAGACATCCAATTGATTCTCTTGTCCATCTTCATGTCCTTGAAACTGTAACACACTATACCATAACACTTCCAAAATTCAAATTGTAGCTCTTGAAGGTGGTCTTGGCGTGTACGAATGCAATGCTGAAGAAGAAACAAATAAAGAAGAAAATCAATATATGAAACATAGGATACTTGATCCCAAATTAGTCTGAGTCTGGGACACGTGGACAACATTTATGTGACGTGGAGTTCGTGTGGCCATTTGAGCTTCACACGTGGAAGTGAGTAATCCGTTCTGATACCATAATAAATTAGTTTGGCTTTCACATCCAAAACCAATTGGCAATGGATAGAGAAGCCCAAACCCTTATAAACCCACAAACAATGTCTTATATTCCCGATGTGGGATTGATATCTCAACAGTTTTTACTAGGAAATACCCTACTGTATTGATACTAGTTGTAACAAAGTAATGAAAAATTCTAGTATATCATATGATATAACATGCCTCACAAAATGTATGGTTATCATAGATTGAAGAAGCAACTAAATTATCATGTAATGACTATTTACCGCTTCAAAAGCCCCAATATGTCTTACAATTAGACACATTTATAATAGGTATGTCATACGATAAACAAATTAGAAAGCAACAAGTATTCTGTGGATCGATAAACAAATTAGCGGTTGACCCATCTATTCCAAGTCTTCCTAGTTCCTTAATAAGTTTTGCTACTGGTCTTATAATCTATTCAATGTCTTGGCTCTATAATACTTTTCCTGGAACCTGGGTGCTTCCTATGATCGATAAGTCAGTCAACTTTGGAAAACAACATCATGCCACTGGTCCCTAATGGAAAGAGAGTGGTCAAATTGAGTCAGCATGCCACTGGTCCCTAATGGAAAGAGAGTGGTCAAATTGAGTCAGCGCCACTGGTCCCTAATGGAAAGAGAGTGGTCAAATTGAGTCAGCAGTCGTCGTTTTTAAGGAAGCAACAAGTATTCTGTGGATCGAATGAACTTACAGTATAAAACGAGGATTAGTGAGTATTAAGGACAATGGATACCGGAAATTGAATTCAGTTCGTATTCGGAAGCTAGAGTTGATGCTGTTCTTCTGATCCTTTTCGCAAAATCCTCCTTTTTAATCCATATCTGGTCCTCCCCACACTACCCTGCAATTTCATTGAACTGATGCAGCTAGCACGGTTAAATCTCTCTCTCTCTCTCTCTGTGATTAATTTATGAAAGGAATATATATGTCTTCACTATTTAGCTGAGCTATATTAGAATTTGGTAAGTGTCTCCAACTGCCAGTTCCATGTCCATATTGCAGGTTTAACGGTTAATCCTCCAAACGAGATTCTATCTTTCAAAATCTTGAGATATGAGCAGGCGGAGCAGCCAGATCGAAAACGTGTCAATTGACTTACGGTTGGTTTCATTAAGAACCTGATAACCCAAAGAAAATATAAACTTGAGTTGAATTTTTTATTTTTATTCCATCAATTTGAGTTCACATGTCATCGATGCTTAACGAAATCTAAACTTAATTAGTTGATTGATTATATATTCAGAAATCTAGATGGGATCGTTCTAGATGGAGAATCTGACAAGGAAAATGGAGGAGACAGTAGCAGAAGGCCAGCCGTGGAGGACATCCTTAAAAACCGTGATAAGGCAATGAATAGATGGAACACGCTCTTCATCATTGTCTGTGCATTTGCGGTCTTCGTTGATCCTTTGTTCTGTTATGTCCATGTCGTTAGGGAGGACTATATGTGCTTCACTTACGACGAGAAGTTGTTCTGGACATATTGTGGTTTACGAACAGCGTGTGATGTCTTTTATGTAATCGACATTATCATTTTCCTCTGTGGAATTTGCAAGAAACGTAAAGGTAAGATATTTGTGTCATGCTGGAAGCCAAGCAGTGAGAAAAAAAGGGCACTTCCATTGAAAGAAATATTCAGGAAACGGTGCTTGCTTCCGTTATCCATTCTACCTCGGATTTTGGTTTCCCTTCCCATTCCAGCGGTAAGAGAACCCCTAGCCTGTTCAATATACTAAGCAAACTTTACATATAAATGGATATGACCTGGGGTTTGCCAAATAAATATGCTTATTGTTCTCTGTCATTGGATTCAATTGTTACACAATAATTAGATTTAACTTTTGGCCTACTTATTGCAGGTGCTCTTGGGCTTAATTTTTGGCAGCAACTATAAAATTTCCGTCGATCCATTTTTTGTTATTATTATCATCACCCCTTTTCAGTACACACTACGGATCTTTCTCATCTATGGATCTCAAAGGTGGCGTCCTATTAAAAAAACTACAACAGGAAGATGGCTTAAACCTTTATTGGATTTTCTTCCCTTCATCCTTGCTTCTCATGTAATAAATCAATGGAATAAGAATAAATAATTTTATTTTTCAATGTATATTCTCATTACGAAATCTCCTTGCTCTCATTCTCAAAAAGAATTTTCTTACTCAACAACTTAATGATTTGTCTTTCAGTTATTTGGAGCATTGTGGTATCGTCTTGCTGTACAACGACAGATGGATTGTTGGAAGCCACATTGTGAAGAATTAATAGGATATTCGTGTGGTTCATCTATTAATAATTTCTTATGTTATTGGCCGATGGGTGAGATCAACACCACGCGTGTGCAAGAACTATGCCCTACAAAAGTTGCAGATGCAAAAATCTTCGACTTTGGTATATATTCTTATGCTGTTCAGTCCAATGTGACAGGTTCATCCCATCTTTTGCAAAAGACGTCGCTATCTTTTTGGTGGGCTCTAAGGAATCTAAGGTTCGTTCATCTAGAGATATATAAGTCTGTTTTTAATGGTATATAATTTATAGAAAACGTTATTATCGATCACAATAATTTTGTAATGAGCGATGGAATCTAATTATTAACGAACCGTTTGTTTCTTTTCTTTTCAGTTCTTTTGGTTCAAACCTCTACACGAGCATGGATACGTTAGAAATCTTCTTCTCGATTGTAATATCTATATGTGGCATGGCGCTTTTTTTAGTATATCTCAATGCAAGAGTGCAGGTTGGTGCTGGAATCAGACTTCGATCACATGAAATCACATAATTAGGGGGAACACATCATTTAGATTTAGTACTTCAACAAGATATATTTCTTCCAAGAATTACTAATATCTTTTAGAGTATTATGAACTCATCTATTGATGTTATTTGATATATCTGGAATGATCATATATGTAGGAGTCACAATCAAGGTCAAATCAGCACAAACTGAAAGAAAAGAAGCAATTGATGAAACCGGATATAGATTTGTGGTTATCTAAAAATGATCTCTCCCACGTGAAGATAACGACCAAGGACTCTAGGGATCTAAAGACAACGATGAAGAAAAAGACTCTGAAGACGGTGATCATTGAAAACATAGACAAACTTGAAGAAAACAAAGACATTGATTTGCAAAATATCATCTATGTTCTTCCCATAAAATTCAAAAAAAACATCACCCGTCTCCTCTGCTTGGCTTCACTAACAAAGGTGAGAATATTTTTGTTTTCTCTCTCAAGGGGAACTTTGAGAACACGTATGTAACTGATTTTCATCCTTAGGTGCCAACGCTTGCAAATTTGAATGCCAAAATGTTGAAAGTGATTTGTGAGCATCTGAAGCCAGTCATTTACACTGAAGATAACTACATTATTCAAGAAGGGAAACCACTTGGTATGATGCTTTTCATCACGCAAGGACTCGCATGGAGCTACACAACTGCACACATCAATGGTGGACGAACAAGCTTTGATTCTTCAAGCAATGAGTGGTTAAAGAAAGGTGATTTTTACGGAGAAGTTCTGTTGAATTGGGCATTCAAGTCTCCCTCCTTCTCTGCTTTACCAATCTCCACTAGAACTGTTATGTCCCAAGAAAAAGTCGAAGCATTCACTCTAAGGGCTAGCGACTTGAAGAGTATAGTCTGCAAATTCTGGTGGCATTTTACCAGAGAGCTCGAGCAAGTGGAGCTAGAACAGTGGGAGAATGTAGCAGCTTCTTCAATACAAGGAGCGTGGCGCAACCGTTTGGCAAGGGCTAGGCGTTCAAATCACTGGGACAAATTTACCGCCCATTATTAGTGTATGTTATGAAGAGTATAGTCTGCAAATTAGTAGTCACTCCTTTTCATATGTTTGTACACATGGAGTCATCTCAGATATAGAGATCCAGTAATAAGGTTAATTGCTTGTTTATACCATTTTAATCTACAGTTATCAACATTTGAGTTGGATCAGATGACTAGTTATTTCATATTCATATCAAATATATGCATCTACTCATTTGAAATGACTCGTAGTGAGAGGACCTCGGCCCGCTTTTAAAGAAGTGTATTGTTGATATGAACGTGAAATAACCGAGTCATTTCATATACCTTCTGTCTTGTAGTTTGCTGTATTCTGTTTCTTGAGCAAAACTTGCCATGTTGTTAACCGAAATCTGCAGATTTGCCTTGTGCCCTTGTCAATAGTAATATTCTGAATACAGCTGTTCTTCAGGACTGGTGGTGGGAAATCGAACTTAAGCCCTCATTAAATTGTTTAGGGGAAAGGAAAAACATTTGCAGGAACTAGAATATCTTATTGCATTTTCCAGCTGAAATGAAATATTACAATTTTGATAAACCTCATGGTAATACATTCAGAACAAGATAAATAGTATAATGCCAATGACATTGTTAAAGCTACAACCAGATCCATGAGTTATTACTGAAAAGAATACCACTAGTAGCTCACAATGACGGTTCAAATTCACAGGATCACAATGTTGTCACATAATATATCCTATCCTAATCTTTGACACTAATCTACCGATTCTAGAAACCTAGACCCTAGCAGTAGGGCTGGTCTTCACTCAATCGGTTGGAGATACACCTGGTAAGCCAACATTGATCATTATTTCACGTTTCAACTACTATAAAGCAAGGTGGTTTGGTGTCAAAGGCTTCACCAAGTTTAGTTTACCTGTTATACACTGGCACATATGGTGCAAGAACTTAACTATAACATTCTATAGCACAAAGATATTGTTCTTTGCAGTTTATATGGTACTAGTTCACAAGTGTGGAACAATATCAGTATGGACAGAAGCTATTTCAGCTTCTTCTGCTAAAGTTATTTCAGCTTTTTACTGAAGTCAGAAAGCTGAAGAATCTGAATCCGGGAAATCCTAGCAGCTTCTTCCCTCTCTTTTTGTGTATTGTACCCCCAATCCCCTAATCGAAAACACAAATTAGCAACCAAAGAAATCGAGTACCACAATATACAAATCCACAATAATGCAAAGCAAACACAGCAATGATACTAAACCATTTAGCAGTATCTTGTAATACTAAAGGGAGAAAATAAAGAGGAATTTTACCTAGATAGAGATTCCAACCATCTAATTCGGGTTCTCCGATGACATTCTTCAGGGTTGCCAGTCTATCTTCCAAAAAGCTGGTAAAAGTTGCATAATTTATCTTATTCAGATTAACTGTGATAGAGTAATGAGAAGGAGGATGTCCAGCGTAGCAGTGCAGAATTTAGTCAAAAGCTTCAATAATGGAGTCAAGATCATTATATTGGAACATGTTCTACACTACTACTATTAGATATTAAGTGGAAAAGTATCTTACTGAAGTTTAAGCCCCTGATGTTTCTTCTGAAGTTGCTTCAAAACTTCTACCTTTGGACTGCAAGGGGATTAAAAAGTGAGTATTGTTCTACATCATCGAAAGCAAGCCACAGGCATAAGTGTGAAACTACCAATACAGACTATCATTAAGTAATTAGACTAACCCAGATCCTAGACCAAAAATTCTATCAGGCGGTATTGTAACTCCTGCCAGTTCTCGCAATAAAGCATCAGCAAATCGGTTCTGCATAGAAAAGAAACAGAAACTAACATTGTGGGAAAATACCCGAAGGAAAAGTCTAATCTACAAAGAAACTGAGCTAACTGCTCATTATGAAATGTGTCAACGTCTGACTACAGAGCTAACTGGAATTTCAATCAAGTAACTCAAATTGTATCAGCACTATCTTTCCCTGATTCTGTCCTCTTCATTTAGGGGAAAGTACAATTCACAAAATACTCTAATGTCATATCTAATGCTTGGATTAATTGATTACACACCTGTTTTGTGGTGACAACGTATATGGTAGAGCTTGTGAATTTTAGAGCATCAGGAACACCCGGATATAATCTGCAAGCAAAGCCTCTCCCACTCAATCATGAAATAACATTCAACTATAAACCAAAACTATGTTACCTATAACTAAATTAAACAAGCCTCCGAATTTCGCTTCAGATTGTTTGATCAAGCATTTCAAATTGGGGGCACCTCACCTATTTGCACCAATCCAAGTTTTCAAGTCATGGTCCATCCACTCATCCCTGACCTTCCCAAACAGATCAACAAGGCCATCCCGGTCCTCACCCCATTCCTCCATAATCACAGGCTTCAACGCTGACCACTTCTCCAATATCCCCTCCACTGTGAGCCCTTCACCAACTGATGACTTCCTTATAGAAGGAACCCTCATCTCCAGAAGTAACCTCACAAGTAGAAGATTCTCGTACCCAGTTTCCACCACTGGCCTCACCTAATTCATCATCATTCGTTTCCCCACAATTAGACAAATCAAATATTACATGGGTTTTGTGTGATTAAGCATGTTAGGGACTTACAATGCGCATTTGATCAAGAACCCAATTCTCCAAAGTTGAATCCACACCGTTGAACAGAGCCGGCCATCTGACTTTAGCTGCCTACAGATTACCATTCAAGGAAAGTAAACAAGTTGTGAAGTGAAAAGCTTGGAGGTTTGGGATAATTTGATTAAAGACAATACCTTCATGGCAGAGAGAGAGCTCTCTCCGCAGCTATCACAGATGACTCCGTCGAAATCCAAAGCGTATACATCACCCATTTCTGCTCTGAGACTCTAGCTTCTGTTTCTGACGGAGGTCTTTGAGCCCAAATACTCTACTCTGCTTCAATTAGTCCCACGACGACGTTCTACAGGACGACAAAGAGAGTTTATATACTTTGCCTAAACACTGGATCATACGCCAAACGACCTTAATTATAAGAAGACTTACAATCATAGCCCAACTGTTGTGCCCCAACGTGCCTAATTTTTACTTTGATTAGTCATATTAGGGGTATTATAGTAATTGCAAGGTGCCCAAAGAACGAGACTAGAAGTAATACGGTTAAGGCTGTAAAGCAAACCGCATCTCTACAGTGCAGTGCTATTTGAAGGTGTTATTCTCATTTTAGCACGTTGTTTAACATTATTTATATTTTATTAATTTTTTCAACAATAAGGTGATATACAGAAATGTTACTCTTATTTTTTTTTATTAAAATATAATTTGATGATTATTTTTATGAATATTAACTCAAATTATATGTTAATTAAATTAAAAGGAGTAAAAGTACAAAACAAATGCATGTGAGGCCCACAGGGGGCTGGTATAGGAAAAGTTCTAAATATAGGAATTGAGATAAAATGTAGGGCTATAATTATAAGACCACCACTTTGTCAATTTGCTATTGGAGATGACATTTTTTATTCCAAGAGTTGGTCTTGGTTTTTAACTCTATCGTTGGAGTTGCCTTAAGAGACTGTGAATCATCTACGAAATTCTAGATTAGTAATAGGTGTAGAAGGCTTATTCTAACTGCTGAAAGCTTTCTTTGATCGAAGCTTTAGCTTTTATATTATCTCTAAGATTCAAAACCTAAGAATAAGCTCTGTTTGGGCTACCAATTTTTTCTCCTTATAAATATTATAAATATAAGCATCTTCACTACTCATTTATAATAAGTTATCATACTTCATCGTCTCGTACTTCTCTCCAACTTCTTTCATATATTGACTTAGGCTTCAGAAAGTGAAGGGCTAGCAATCATAGTCTTCCCCTAGCCTCTTAAGCCAATTTTAAGTGAGATTTTGAGATGGTGATCTTCCCGCATTCTAGTGAACTGACATAAACAACAGAAGAAGAAAAAAGTAGAAGTGTGTCACTAAACAACAATAGTGACAGTTACCGTAAGTGGCTCTAAAATAATTGTTCATGGGTTCGTCAATTTTGTTTTAGCTTTTTGCAATTTATCTTCTAAGTGTTCTTGGAGGAGTTCTTGATGCGTACTTTGTTTGATTATCTAAAAAAGTGTAATCTTAATTTTTTACTTATGTTTAATTTTAGTTTCTATTTAATTAAACTAAAATAGAAACCCAGCCGACGGCATTGGTGCGACAGTAGGAAACCCAGCCGACGTGGCTCTGTTCCCCTAGGTATTTTCCGACGGAACTATTCTATTTGGGATCAATCTGTTGCTAGGGTCTCCGTTGAGAGCGACAACCTAACTATCGTCCAAATCAGGCAACCACCACTCTGTAATTCCTCATGTCCACCTAGTCCACCACCGACAAGTCTCCCACCGGACGTCCCTCCTCTTTTGGCTGCGACGTCGTCTGCGTCTTTTTTTTTTGGATGCATCCTCTTTTTTTGTCTGCGTTTTAGTATGAATTATTGAGTTTTGGTATGAATTGTTGGGCTTGAAGTTTTGCATTTGACTAATACAATGCATTTAGTTCATCATAAACTTTTTTCTTCATTTTTTGGTTTGGGCTTGGGTCCTTGACAACGGGCTGGATGTTTGGATGCCCTTATGGGCCTCACAGTAATGTTTCAACATTTTATTGTGGGTTAGTAACTATTATTGGGGTCAATAACTTAATTATGTTCCGGTATTTCTTCTTTTCTATTTCAGCTTATTACAATAAGTTGATTATTGGGGTTTGTAACCGATTATTAGGAGTCAGTAACCAAGTTATTGTAGTAGTAACCAAATTATTGAGGGTCAGCAATTGATTATTGAAGATTAGTAGCTGATTATTGGAGGTCAGTAACAGAGTTACCGGTCACCGAAATCCAGCGATAGGAAAAAATTCCGACAACCGGTGACCGGACTCCGGTGAGGTTTCGGCAAAGTCTTCTCACTCTTTCACTTTCTCTTTCCTTATACATGTTAAAGTGGTGATAGTAAAATTGTCTTAAAAATATACAAAAATTATTATTTTATTATGACTTTAATATAGATGTGTGTATTTAGGCACAAATAAAAATATATTATATTAGAATTGACTCATGTCTATTAAATTTATTAGAATGAAAAATAAAGGATTTAAACTAGTACAAAATAGACATTTTCCCTACAAAGATAAAGTAATTTACACAATACATAAATCACTACATCCTCAAGTGAAGAGTAAACTTGAGTGGTAATGTGGTATGAAGTTATGAACAGAAGCTATACTTCAACTTGTCATTGAATTCAGAAAGCTGAAGAATCTGAATCCTGGGAATTGTAGCAACTTCGTCTCTCTCTTTCTGTGTATTGTACCCCCAGTCGCCTAATAAAAAATCCATATGAGCAATACAAACCAATGACTACCACACTACCACTACAAAGCATAGACAACAATAATAAGATTATAAGAAATAGCTTAAGAGTGTTTAAGATGATTTTTACCCAGATACAAATTCCAACCAACCAATTCGGGTTCTTCAGTAACTTTCTTCAGGGTTGCCAGTCTATCCTCCACAAAGCTGGTGAAAATCGCATTATTGATGTCAATCAATTAGAGTATTAAACAGGAGGATGTCCAGCACAGAAGTGCAGAAGTTTGTCACAACCACCAATATTGCAGTCAAGATTATCATATTAGAACATGTACTATGTTAAATACTGAGCAGAGAAATATCTTACGGCAGCTTCAGTCCTTGATGTTCTGGTTTCTTCTGAAGCTGCTTCAGTACTTCTAGCTTGCGTTCGGAACTGGAGTTATAAATGAGCAAAAGTTAAGACATTTCTCATGCATCAGTGAAATAGCAAATGCAGGCTGCTAGGCTAGCTAGTACCAACTATCAAGTTAATGCACTAACCCGGATCCAACACCAAATATTCTTTCAGGTGGTATTGTAACTCCTGCAAGTTCTCGCAGTATTACCTCAGCAAATCGGCTCTGCATGTAAACGAAGAGAAACTATGGTTTCCAAACAATGACAAAGGGAAAAAGTCTAATCTAAATGAGACTCAGACAACTGCTTCTTCCTCATGAACGAGTGAATGACATCAGATCAAACAGAATTTTATTTCCACAATCTCAACCTTTCAAAATTGCTCTCAACTTAAAACATATTAGAATCATTTTCCCCTCTTTTGTTCTCGTCTATTATGAGAAAAAGTAAAACCTCCAAAACAAAATAAATGCTTGTATAAGGTCCACACCTGTTTCCCAGTGACAATGTAGATGGTTGAGGTTGCCGATTTAAGAGCATCAACAACACCTGGATACAATCTGCAACCAAACCCTCTCCTACTTAGTTAATGCATAACAATAAACCAAAATTATGCGAAACCAGTAATGTAACAAGACTCTGAATTTCACTCTCAATTGCTGATCAAGCTCACCTATTTGCACCAATCCAAGTTCCCAAGTCCTGGTCCTTCCACTCATCCCTGACCTTTCCATATAAATTTACAAGAGAATCCTTATCCTCACCCCATTCCTTCAAGATCAGATTCTTCAACTCTGACCAATTCTCCACTATCCCCTCCACCGTGAGCCCTTCTGCAACTGATGACTTCCTTATAGAAGGAACCCTCATCTCCAAAAGTAACCTCACAAGTAGAATAGTCTCATACCGAGTTTGCATTACAGGTCTCACCTAATCCATCATCCATTGTTCCACAATAATCAGAGTCATTAACAACTACCAACATGGGTTTTGTCACTTTGTGTGATCAGACATTTGGAGGACTTACTATGAGAATTTGATCAACAATCCAATCCTCTAAACTTGAATCCACATCGTTGAACAGCGTTGGCCATCTCACTTTAATAGCCTACACATTACCATTCAATCAAATTAGCCACCTTTGAAGCATAAAAGATACAAACTTTAGATGAATATGTATAAACACAAACACTAGTACGCTACCCTGGCAGCAGAGGCATAGCTCTCTCCGCAGCTATCAGACAGAACACCGTCGAAATCCAAAGCGTACAAATCCCCCATTTCAGCTTGGTGCTCTGAGTCTCTGCTTTCAGTTAACATTTGGGGCGTATTTATACATGTTGGAGGCTAGGCCCCAATTGGATTTTGAAGAAGTTTGGTCGCAACAACACAACATCACTTAGACAAGGACAAAGAAAAAGGTGAGAAGTCTGACAGTGATTGCCACCAGAACGATTGAAAGTATACGGTGGGCGTTTGGTCAATTCTTTTGTTAAGGAAGATGCCACAATTTTTTGGATGAATTTAGTCAATTTACTAGCTGCACTAATTAGTTCCTGTTGTTTGTTTGTTGGTCAATTCTTTTGTTAAGGGGCCTTTGGTCAATTCTTTTGTTAAGGGAGATGCCATACAAAAGGAGCTAGAGAGTACGTACTCCGTAGAGACATTGTACTTCCCAATTTTATGCTTCAAGGTGCACCATAACATAACATAACATATAATAATTTTGATCAAGTTATATCTCTTATGTAAATTGTATATGCCGTGGTGGATCATTCTAGGCATGCGGATAATACAAAAATCATGTTTTTATACAAAAATATATATATTTGATAATATCATTATTATCAAAACAAAAACAACTCAGAAAGATTCGAAGTAGTAACCATGAAATTGATATTCAAAGTAGGCGACCAATGCAGGGAAAGTGTGAGGAAAAATGAATCCAATGGGAAATGGGAGGAACAACTTCTCTCGTGGTTTCTCTATGAGACTAAGACGGGCGAGCCATAAAATATAATGAAGATTTAGGAGGGTGTATTATATTTGGAATTAATGGAAGTTTTAAAGAAGTCTATGAAATTTAAAGTCTAGGTGTATTGAATAAAGACTTTTAACAAACTATCAAAGTCTGGTTATTCAATTAACTTTTTAAAATGAATAGAAGTTTAAATGTATTCAAAATGTCATTCATATTTATGAAATTTGTAACTCATGGAAAAATATGGACTTTGTAGAGTAGATTATACACACCAAACCAGGGACGGAGCTAGGATTTCAAAGTACCATGGGCTAAATTTTTTACATGTAAATGATGTAATAAGACTTCTAAACCATATGAGGATCTCGATCTCCAAAAAAATATTGATTTATAGTTATAGTATTACAATAGCCAGCTGATCATCTAGCGTTGAATGAACTATGAATTGAGCCAAATATAGGTTGTATATTCTGAAGAAGAAGAAATACAATGACATTGAAGAGAAAGAAAAAAATAAACGCCATATTCCTAATTTTTTATAGGCTTTTATCTATAATTTTTAATCTTAGTTTTTTTTGTTTTCGATGAGACATTTTTAATCTGTGTTTGCATTTAGTCCTTTAGTGTTTTATGGGTGGTGTGTCATGATGACGTTAATTAAGCTTTGAATTCTTAGTAATTATGGAGAAATTTTCAGCGCTACGGGAAGACCACTCGTAGTATGACGTGGTCATACGTTTCAATCAAATATTAACACATAAATTTTATTAAGGAAAAATTACATCAGCTATTTTGTCAAATACAATTTTGGGTTTGTTGTTGTTTTTTAAACCCTAGAATATAAACACTAAACCCTAGACCCTAAACTCTAAACCTTAGACCCAAAACTCTAACTGTCACATCCCGACTCTTAAATTTTTACCCTAATTACTTGCATAGAAATAATAAGAGATTTTACTGTCTTCGTTAATGAATTTATAGTTTCAAAGGACCCAAGAGATGTTTCGAGGGACGTTTATTTGGGAGGAATTTTTACATAGGAGGATTTGTTGAAAGTGGTAAAAAGAGGTAAATTTTGGTTAGTAAAAATGTCATTTTTATTAGGGTATGTTTTTTGGGGTGTTTTTGGAGTTGGGTTTTAAGGAGATGGGTTGGGATCTAGTTGAGACAAAAAAAAAACCCAAACATTTCCTTCTCTCTCTCTCTCTCTCTCTCCTTTCCCCTGAGCTCCTCTTTCCCCAGTCGGACTCTCCACCTCTGATAGCCGTGTTCCAGCCAGCACAAGCTGTCGCACCGGTCCCGTTCGAACCCCCATCGTCTCCTCTCTCCTCTTGGGTAGGTGAGCAGCTCTGCCACGCCGCCGATCGAGAGAAATCTTGTTTGAGACGCCGACTGTTCTCTCTCCGGAGCTCCCTCCTTCGGCCTCCATAACCAGCGATTCTTGTCTCATCTTGTAGCTCTCATCTAAGGTTGTAATCCCTCGAAAGGAATTGGGTCAATTCGTACTTGGCAAGGAGAAATCAATAATTGAAATTCTAGGGTTTATTTCACTATTTTGGTTCGATTACCCTATCTAGACTTAGAATTGGTGTTTGTGCTAGTTAGAGAAGTTGTTGTGCGTGTTGAGAGAAAAGTTGTGCTAAAATTTGGTGGGCATTAGAGGTGCCAGCCGCCGCTGCCCGCGGAGCAGACGGCGGCGCCATCGCTTTTAGGTAGTTCTTTAGGGTATTAAATTTGTTATGTTGAGAGGAGTCTAATGATGTTTGGAGGAGTTTTGGATATATTTGGGATTTTTCAAAGATTAGTCTTGGCGGTTAATAGAGTAGAAATCCGGTTGTTGGATTTGTATTGTTTAAACTGTTGAAGGTTATTTTAAGGATGCTGGTGTTTGAGGAAGTCTGAGCGTTATTGATTTATGAATAGCGAAATTGGGTAAGGATGAGCATTTTAAGGCTCATTTTTAATTTTGTCTATTTTCATATAAGTGTTGATTTTTAGTTGGGGATTTAATTATATATCTGAAACAGGACGTGAGGAGGCTTGAGCATAAAAGACCTCGGATCGACGTCAGACTTAGGTCTAAATTTATGAGTGGACGTTTGTTTGAAATTAAATGCATGCAATGGATATTTATTTATGATTGAGTTTAATTTATTGATTCTTAATTTGTGGAATAATTTCCTTTTACGATTGATTTCTGCGAAGTATTTCGGAAGTGATTATTCATATTTTTTTTGTTTACTTCGCTATTTGGAGTCATATATTTATTGCTTCTTTTATGAGTGACAATTTTCATTATTTTGGAGAGATACAGAAAATGAAATTTTTGGTAGATATATATATATATGGATATTTATGAGAATGGTATGTATATAAATGCTAGCTAGTCATACGTGTTTTTCTGTCATAATAAGGTAAAATTTCATTATGGTGTGACGTGAAGGTGAGACGCAAACATTGTAGCCCTATATGAAAATAGTAATTCATATAGGAGATATGCACGTATATACACCTGTCTTTTCCGCCATAATGAGGTAAAATTCTATTATGGTGTGACGTGAGCGTTAGACTCAAGCATTGTAGCCTTGTATGAATTTATATCTTTCATATGAATTTTATCTTTCACAAGAATTAATACAAGGAGTATGACGAGTGTAAATACATACATACATACATATATATATTTTAGCCGGGGCTAGTCATGTATTTGTCAGTTTATGAGTTAAAAGCTTTTGAACTTGTGGCATGCAACATATCTTCTCTTTGGAAATTAAATCGGGAAAATATAAATATTTTTTATTTGTTTATTGTTATTAAATTTATTTTTATCCACTCACTCTAACGTTTTCGAATGTTTTCCCCTTGGCCTTTCGGTTTTAAATGCCCAGTTTGCAGATCAGTATAATTAAGGTCGAGCGTACATGGAGTCGAGGCATAGTCCATCGTATAACTTCCGCTTATATATATATTTATATTTATTTTTCCTTCACTGTTAGAATTGCTCTGAACCTATGAATTGTTGGTTATGAGATTCTTGTTAGATTAGGAAATATAAATTATGAGATGTTGTGATTTGTGGGGAGCACGAAGGCTCCAAGAGTTTATAAGGTTGAAGTTGAAACTTTTAGAAGTGTTTGCAGATGTTTTTAGTTAGGAATGGTTATCCAATTTCAAGGGAGGTTATGTCGAGTTTTCGGTAAATTTTCCTGAACCTTGAACCCTAAATCTTAGTTTATATTTTAGTTGTAATAAATCTACGTCATACTGTCACGTGGTCCTCTTGTAACATCTAAAAATTTCTCGTAATTATGACACGTATTGTTTGATTACTTTGACTACTAGACTAGTTAATTAAGTTTTGAATTTTACTTTGACTACTCAAAGAAAGAAACTTAGCAAAATTACCCTGTTTAATTTCAAAGACCAAAAAAATTGTCTGGGCTACAACCTAAAGAAGCCTCTACTATCCTCCGTCCCTGCACCAAACTCCAATATATTTTCAACCACCGGAGCAAAGATTTGGAAAAATCTACGATAGAATTTCACTTTGCATGTGAATGGGTTGATCCTCCATCATCTTTCTCTTTGCATGTGAATAGCTTTATCATCCATCATCTTTCTTAATTTCTTATTTTTTCTTTCCCTCTTTTCTATAATATTTTGTGTTAACAACATTTTATTCTACGTATCTCTTTTGAAAAAGAAAAAACTTTATATTCTATGTAACCATTCAATGTTTGTTGAATATTAACCTTTTTTTATGGGTCTTTCATTTGTGATGCTTCGAATCCTCGATAACTTAAATAATTTCTACTAAACGGTACTAGAATTACAAATTGTGATGCTTCGAATCCTTGATAACTGAAATGTTTTTAGACCTTGTGGTTTGAAGTCAACATCTGTTTAGTCCTTGTGGTTTTATTTTAATCTGTATTGCCCTTAAAGTCACAATTTTTTATCCAAATAGTCATTTTGATTCATTTTCTCAATTAAAAGCCATGAGGACTATTTGGATGTAAAATCATGACTTTAAGGACTATTCAGATTAAAAATAAAAACCATAAGGACTATGTAGATGAAAAATCGTGACTTTAAGAACTATTCAGATTAAAATTAAATCATAAGGACTAAACATATGTTGACTTTAAACCAAAAAGACTATACAATATTTTACCCTATATTATATATAAGTACATGAATATAACTTGTGAGCATCTAATGTTCCACGTACTTTAGAAAAAAGTGTATGTCTGGTAGTCTTTGGTTTGTGTACAAGTATGCGTGTTAATAACTTAAGTTAATATAATATTTTTCTTTACCTATGTTTATATATCTCAATCAAATATACTTAAGTTAATATGTCAGTGAGCTGTGGCTTGGTTGGTTAAGGTGTTTAACTGACAACTTTGAGGTCATGAGTTCAAACCTCACGACATATGTAGGGTGTGTGAGTTATTAATAAAAGTTTTTTAACAAAAAAAAATCAAATATTACACCTAATTGCACTTTAGATAGATGAACTATAAATTTATAATCGATGTTATTATGTGTTTGTCATTACATCTTTCTTTTGTTTCTTTTCTTTTCCTGTAAGTATTGAGCAATCTACATGAGTCATTCATATGGAATATGTATAAGTCATTCATCTGAAATTTGTAGATTTCATAAATCAGTAGAAGTTTATGATTAAAAATTGATGGTTTAAAGAAATCAGTGAAAGTCTATGAACTTTTCAAAGAGTATGTAGACTTTTTGAAAAGTCTGTTATTTAAAAAAGCGTATAAATCCAAATACAATACACCCCTTTAAAGAGCCAAACATAAAAATCTCATAAGTTTGAGGATAATGTTGGACGGAAGCCCTTTTAATGAGGACCCTTAAATTGAGAACTATTCGGCTTATCCTACTTTTAAATTTTATATCCACATCTTAACTGTTCAATTTTTAGATATTTATGAGTAAATCATTTCTGTAAATTTTCAGCCATATTGAAAATCGTTAAGACTTTCATAAGTGTGATTTACTAGTTATGAACTTGAATGATTCATGTTTGACAGATTTGGTTCGTCTATTAATTTTATCTAGTCTGTTACCTTAACGATTATCGATTTGACTGAAAATTTGTATGGTTGATCTACACATAGAGACCTAAAAACTAAACAGATGAGATGTCAAGATGTGATCAAAAAATATGTTTCATCACCATAACATTATTATTTTTTTCTTTGTATAAAAACATGAAATTTGGCTAAAATGTAGGGAGAAGCCTTGTAGATAAGCGTGGGACGACAGTAACGGCACTCGTTAAAATACCATAACAGCCGTGTCCACCGTAAAATTCCTCTCTCTCCCCACACGCAAAGTCTCATCCCAATCTAACCGGTTACCTAGGCCCCACTCCCACTAGCCCTACAAGCCGCCAAAAGCTCAATCCAACCCACTACAGCCGGTCACCTCAATCATCCCTTCTCACCTTTACCGATCCCGCCGGTTCCCTCCTTCCCTCTCTAAATTTACTCCAGAAGCTTCACTATATAAAAAGACCCCATTCTCGCTTCCCGAGACAGTTTCGTTTTCAACCCAACTCTCCTCCTTATCGGAACGACGTCGTCGCGATCCCCGATCCGATCTTATCCGGTCACGCTATCTGTGAGTATCTTCATCTCTTAAATTTCTTGTTATTCGTTCTCTGTAGGAAATGGTCTGATCGATTTTAGTTTTTGTGTACGACTTTTTGATTAGGCTGGTTCTTGCTTTGGATTTGGATTTGGATTTTTACAGTGGTTTTTGTTGAAAAATTCATACGGAAATTGTTTTGTTTGATGTTCTAAGTGAATTTTGTGATTAGGTTATGGAGAAAGTTGTACTTTGTTGATATGATTATTGTTGGTTAATTTTGTGCTTTATTTGTTAAAGATTATAGAAATAGTAGACTTCACTTTGATTTTGTAATCGTGAGTGATCATATGAACTGTACAATTTAGAGCTGTGGTGGTATTTGGTGGTTAAGACTTGAGAGCAGACTTTTGTGTGATGTTGAGCTGTTAGTTGGTGATTTAAAATAAAATTTCTTTGTTGTGATTAAGTTATTTTTTATAACTGTAACGATGTTTTTTGGTGCTTTTTACGATGAAGTTTTGGTTGTCAATACTTTATTTTAGAGATGGAAGATCAGAATTGGAGTTGAATTGTTCATTTACTGCATTCTGATTTCTTTCAGTTGGTTATTGTGTGTGTTGATTGTGAAATAGGAAACAGTGAGTCGTTGAAGATGGCAGATAATGAGGAGGGAGAGGAGAGTACTGGTCGTGGGAATGGATGGGAAGTTGTCTCGCTTACAGCATCAGCGTATGCTGCTGCTCCTGGTCCGCGAGAAGTGGAATTGAGCAATGATGATGAGAGTGGAAGAGATGGAGAGCTAGCTGAAACTTCTCGTGCTTTGTTCATGTCTGGCCACTTTGTTTTTCCACCCAATCAGCATGAGAATTTACCTCTGGAGCCTGAAAAAAGTGAAGTTGAGGATGTAAAGGTGCAGAAGGATGCAGTAGATGAGATAAAAATTGAGGAAGGGGGTAGGTCTAGGGGAAAGGAGGAAGAAAATTTGACCTTAAAAGGGTTGGATGTTTCAGATGAGTTTGCAGGAATACAGTTTACAAAAGAGAAGGACAACAGGTACCCCATTGGCGGTACAGAGTTTGGAGAAGGCACGGCTTTGGAAGGGCTCCATTTTGATGACAATGAGCAGGCTGTATATGGTGCTGCAAAATTTGGTTTTGATGGAGAAACAGTTCTTCGTGGTTCATCCACATATGGTGACAACACAGATATTCCTGGAATTACAGAACCTTCAGAGCAAGGTTTAGATTTATCTGGGGACACCTCTCAATCTCCAAGGCCAATGAAAGATGATAAATTTGATGGTTCTGACCTCCCATGTGGAGCTTGGTGGAAAAGAAGAGCTTATTCTTTGTATTCACATGCAAAGGAAGCAAATGCATGTTGGTCTATTATTGTAGCAGCAGCTGTGATGGGCCTTGTGATACTTGGGCAACGGTGGCAAAACGAAGGTTGGCAGGTTCTACAACAGAAGTGGCAATCTAGTGTTGATCAGGTTGGTTTTTTGTGATGAATCTCATAATTTTTTTGTTTTTGTATGGTTTGGTTTTCTGTTGGTGGTGTCTTGGTCTTTTACTCGGTTTGTTTTGGCCTGATACGTTTGTTGGTTAAACATGTAGGATGGATTTAACCCGTTTTTTGTACATGCAATTATCTTAATAGAGATGTGTATCAAAGTGAATTTAAGAACTTTTTTTTTACTTGGTATAGCTAATCATAGTTTACTGCCCTCTTCCATCCAGCACTTTAAATTTCAAGTGCACTGACGAAAGTAAGATATTACATGACTTGTTAAGATCTCAGAAAGGAATGTTCATTTTTTAATATAATCAAGTATTTATTTTGTCTCTACCTTGTCTCTTTGTCCTGACATGATTTGCCATAATAAGCTGTTTAGAGATATTCAAATAGTTCTTCAGTGTAAAGCTAGTACTCTTATTTTAATGATCTGAGAGTTAGATTATGTATCTTGTTGTTTCGTTGTTAAGTGTTTAAATACAAGCAGATTCCTGATCAAATATTCATGGAAACTCCAGTTGCAATAATAGTGGAACTTATTGAGATTCAGTTTCTTCTATGGTATCATTGTAGAATTGCGTTCCCAAGAGTAGGGTTTTACATAGCGCATATGTAATTGTAGTGTGCTTGTAGAAGAAACGTCAAATTTGTGGGTTGGAGATTTTGTGCTTGTCCTAGTTGGTTGAAGGTCCCGTTCCATGATTCATGGCTGCTTTGATGGAAGGGAAACTGTTGTTGCTTCTTAGTAACCATAACTTCTGTGTTTCAGTTTGTTCTATTGTGGGATATTACTATTGCATTTACGGGAGTAAGATTGTATATAGTGCATTTCCGTGCTAGTTGGAACAATTTCCCCTATCTAAACCTTTTGGTTTAATGATACTGACATTATAGTTTTTACTGACAGAAAGCAGGAAGGATTTTAGCTCCAATATCTCGACTTAAAGATGTAATAGTTGGTGGCCAGCGCCATGGATCCTTTATTGGAGGCAGTACCTCAAGTGAACTTTAAGATGATGACGGAAAATTTCAGACTGCCGGTGGCGTGGATCCAGAGGTACTGCCTCAACTGAAGATGGCAAAATCACCACACAGATGGCCTCTTAGTTTGTTTCTGACCATGGTTCAGATACATGATTCTTATGGAAAGCTACTTGTCGACATGCTAGAAGTTTGATGTTGCAGTCATTGCTTATTGCCTTGTACAGAATTCAGGGATGTGCTTTAGCTGCTCTTTAATCTTCATATTACTTGTTAGTTATGTTTGTTTTCGGTTAAAAGTTGAGTTTGATGATTGATATCTGTTTTTGATTAAATTCGAATACGGTACCTAATATTGTGGAATTTTCCAAAGTTTGTAAATGGGGCACTAAGATTGCAAATCATTTAAAGTTATATTTGGAGTCTGTCTGCTAGATCCTTCTGTCATAGTCTCAGCGGAGACTGGGTACATGGAACAAGATCAGACAAGTTTACCACAATTGGTTGAGTTGGTAAGAACTCTCGTTTGAGTGATTCATCTTCAATTGCCTCTTGACTTGGTAAGCATCTCCAGATGTGGTAATGTCACGGTGGGGTTCAATTCTTGCCGGTATAGTAACTTCATGTTTCTATAGACATACTCTTTCGTCCTGTTTATTACATTAGGGGTTTGGAGGCCTCAAAACACAACAGCTACACAACAAAATATAAAAACCCTCCTCAAGTCGGTAACAATCTGTGAATCTGGTGTCCTAGAAAACCAATTTCTTTATATTTGTAGCAAACACTAAATTTTAAGGAATGATTTCTGAACGATATATCATATATGTAATCGGTAAGATAAGGAATCTATTGAAGTTGGTAAGAAAAATTTATGGAAAATTATGATTTCGCTTTCAAAACAAAATAGAATAAAATGAAAGCTGTTAAAGATTACTCCTATTCCAGCCAAACGGATATTCTTTTCAAAACCAAGAGGTACTTTCAAAATTCAAATTACCATCACATATAAACCTAAAACGTTGGGTGCGCTGTGGTTCGATCCCCTATATATCCCAACCCACCACTCTCCTCAACCTCTAGTACTCTCTGCTGCCCCAGACACCAGGTACTCCATTTCCTTCTTCCCAAATCCATAATCTTTCCCCAAACCTGTTAAACTCTCATGGGTTTGATGGATATGATGTTGAAATAGTAAAAGGTTTGAGCAAGAAACTGTGTATGGCATTTGAAACTTGAAGAGGGCCCTAGTTCTTGTTAAAGCTATACCACTGTGACTTTCGCATCCTCTTCTAAATCAAAAGAAAAAAAAACCGCCGGTGGGTTTGAGCCCTCCGGTGGAAATGGGTCGTATGAAAAGGCGTGGGTTGCATTCTAATATTGAATGTCAATCTAGACTGCTCCCAACATTTTTTGCGGTGCAGCTTAATTGATGCACTGTCTCTCCTGCCGTCACAGTTTCTTGCATTGATCGAAAATCTTTGTGCTGATCCACCCCCATGATTTCGATAGAGTTATTGTGTGCGTTATTGTTTTGTGTTTTTTTTTTTTCTGAGCTGAATGTGTTAATTGAAAATGGTCTAGAACCCACATTTCGGCCAAGTAGCTGATTGTGATTTGTGAAGGGACCCATTGTTAGTATGAGCTTTTGTTTATTGATGAAGGTTGTGCATAGTTGTTGTTTGTAGAAGTGGATTGGGTCGTTAACAATACGTTTTGGTGTCGCGAAAGCGTGTGACATACAAGTGTACGAAGGATGAGAAACATTTGAGTGAATGTTGGTTACGTAGCTAGTTAGTTAGTTGTCAGCTATGAATACATGTAGCTGGTTTTATTGAAAAGGGAATCTAAGTTCAGTATTTGCTTTGTTGTCATAGCTGAGAGAATTAACCGTACGTTGTATGAGCTAACTAAAGGAGGCATTATTGTTTGATTACTCAACACTGAACCTTGAATTTATATTGCATTTTGCTTAGTTCCTGTGGTTTTGGCCACTTGGTAGTGGGTATTGACATACCAGTGCTCTATGGTTTTACTATAGACACCAGCAATTTGAGTTACTTGACATACCAGCAATTATAGTTTTTTCCTGTGCGTGCGTGCGCAGCTTATTTACTCGAGTTACTTCTCCGTTTTCTTCTTCTCAATCTCAGTCAATAATCACAACTCACACCATTGCGTCCGTCACCCGCGCCGTCGCCCTTAGCCCACATCCGTAGTCGGCCGGTCCCCACTTGGCTACTTCCCCAGGTATGGCTCAATCGGATTGCTTATAATCTGATTGTGGACAGAGCACGCTTCAATTCAAAAGCCATCATATTCATATGCTTCAATGTTGCTTTGCTTCGTCTATAACTAGAGTTTCAGTTTTAGAGTTTCTGTCAATTTAGGATTTGTTGATAATATTAACTTGATTAGGATTTGTTGATAGAAAAAATTACCTTGATTAGGATTTGTTGTTATGTAATATGTGTTTGGATATTTATTACTCATATTAAGATTTGTTGTATGACCTTACGTCCTTACCAATGAATACACATCAGCACAATCGAAATCTGTATGGTCATATTAGCCTTAACTAGTTCAGTCCAATTCATATTAGTCTTAACTAGTTCAGTCCAATTCCTCATGGGTATCTGCTGAACCTTAAGATGTTGATCTTCTATAATAATTGAGTTCGATACCATACTGCTATGATAATCCTATATTAATTTGTACTGATCTCATAGTCTTAATTTGAAAGCTTCTTATACGTCTTAACTTGGATATGGATGTGGATTTGGTCTTATTATATGTAATATTAAAGTGAAGTTGGTGTATTACACAGAATGTTTGATGAATAAATTGTTCACGTCAAAAGGCTAGATCAAAAAATTTCTTGCACCATCGAGCAAATTTTCTCGTGTACACAATTAGCCCATATGACATTTCAATCCTGGCTCCGCCACTGTAGATGTAGATCGTTAGTTTCTGTTTCTGGAACTTGGGTTTTATTTAGCTGGTTACATGGGTCAGTGCTTTTGATGAATTGAATGATTGAACCTGTTGTTCAGTAGAAGAGTTTGGGTTTCTTAATGTTCTGAAAATCCCTCTAGGATTTGAGTTCTGTGTCTTTACATTTTTAATTTAGTTTTAGTAGGAGGTTTCAAACTTTTTACCTTTTCTAGGTATATCCTAATAGTTCATGTTCTGATGATAATATGATTGTTGCAAGATCTCATGCGCAGTTCCGCTTGCAACTTCCTTGTTTTTGATAAATTGACTGTCTTCCAGATTCAGTGCATCCACTTTTTGGTGTTGCAATGTCAGCTTTCATTGCGATTCCTTGGGTACTAGTTTTATCTTGTGAGCTTATCTGGGCTTATTCTCATTTATTAGTCTTATGTTTCTTTAGGCTAGAATTCAGGCATGGTTAAGGAAGAAAGGCCACAGATTACAAGGAGAGCGACCAGATCCTCTGCTTTGACTAAAACTGTAGTTGAAGAAACAGATACAAGCAGTCCGTGCAGAAATGACACATCTGCGGTATTCTAATGCATTTTTTTCCTTGTCTAATTATTTGTCTTTTCCAGATTTGATTTCTATTTGATCCAGTATAAGTAGATTTCCTTGTCTTCATATGATTCTTGCTGATGGGGCTTCAGCTTTTATTTTAGTTCATGTTCTTTCATGTATTGTTTCCACATTTTCCATCATGTTTGCTAGTTTGAGCATGCAATATCATTGTAACTTTGTCTTTGTTCAGTGATTCTCGGTCTTGTTTGTACTTTACTGTTGCCCACTTGTTGTGCTGGCTTGCATTGTGATTCCCAGTTGCTGCTCATTTATCATCCTAGTGTTTTTCTTGGCTAGAGTTCAGACATGGTTAAAGAAGAAAGCCCAAAAATTACAAGGAGAACAACCCGATCCTCCGCTTTGGCCAAATGTTCAAACAATGTAGTTGAAGAAACAAATGCAAGTAGTCAGCAGCAACTGACTATTGATGACCTTGTGATTGGAGAAGAAGGTGAGTCCTTTAGCTTCAATGATCTGGTGTCTAGTTTTCCTGGTAGAGAGAGTCAGATCAAGGAGGTTGTGCATCTTTTGGGGCCGCAGAACTCTCCCATGCTTCCTATATTTATCTACGGAGGCTCTTCCACTGGAAAAACCAGTATTGTGCTACAAACATTTAGGCATCTTAAACGACCTGTTGTTTACTCAAGCTGCCTTACCTGTTATAATCCCCGAGTTTTATTTGAATCCATATTGAATCAACTGTTCCTTCACCAAAAGAATGCAGAAAATGGTTATTCTAGTGCAAAGCGCTGTGAAAAGCCATCTGATTTTGTGAATTTTCTTCGCGAAGCCTTGGTTAGCAGTATCGGTAATCCTCAGGGACAAAAGTCAGGCATATTGAGTAGTAACAGGTCAGGAAAGGCTAATGGAAATATGATCTACTTGATTTTTGACAATGTGGAGCGTGTCAAAGGGTGGGACAAAGGTTCTACTGTGTTACCTTTGTTGTTTAATCTCTGCGATACTCTGAAAATGCCCAAGGTCGGTCTTATCTTCATCAGCAATACCTCACCGGATACATATGACTCTAATATGGGCTATGTTGAGCCTAATCCACTATATTTTCCTGATTATTCAGATGATGATCTCGGTCAAATCTTAATCAGAAACCAAGCAAACAAAAAGCTTTACACCTCTTTTCTCAGGTTAGAATATTTGTTTTGTTTTTCTTTTTCTCTACTCTCATATGTTGCTTTATGTATTATCTAATATTGAACCTATTTTTCTTGCTAGTGTTGTACTAAGGCCTTTCAGTAGAATTACCAGACACGTGGATGAATTGTCTGGTGCTTTTTCACTATTATTCAGAAAATATTGTGAACCTATTACTGATCTTGGGGTTGTTCCCAATGAAGAAATGAAGAGAAGGTTGTTTAGTCGTTTCCAGCCCCATATTGCTCCTGCACTGAATGAGATATTTAAGGTATCAACTCCGCCTTCCATTGAAGTTGAAGCTACGGAGAGAAAGCCAAAGGGTAGCACAAGGAAATCTGGAGGTTATGAAGTTGTTGACCAATTAGATTTTCACATGTCTACTTCTGCCAAGTATCTTCTTATTTCAGCATTCCTTGCTTCAAGAAATCCAGCTACCCTAGATGCATCATTGTTTGATTCTACCGGAGGTTCTAATAATCGTAAACGAAAGAGGAAGTAAGTGTATTTTTTGTTATTTCTCTGAAATCTAAAATCATTTTAACAAGTCCAAAGTACCAGTAGTAATATAGTTTATGTGGCTGTAGTTGTAAACTTTCTGGTTGTCACCTGCTACTGAAATAGGATACCAAAATCTAGTATCGCTACAATATTTACCCCTGTGGTCTTTTCAATACAAGTCTGACCAAACTAAGCTTAAATATGTGCTTTTAAGAATGAAAAGAAGCATATCCACCTGCCTGGTCCTGTTATAATGTATCCCACAGTATAGTTAACAAATGCTTTAGTCTTTCTTTCCATTAGGTTGTATGCAATAACCCTCTGTAGAACCTTCTGGCATGAGTTACCATTAGTACATAATCTTAAGAATTTAAGATTCTCTTTTCTATTGTCCTAAAAGAAAATCATAGCAAGTTCTGATTAAGCCGTTACCAGTTTAATATCATTATGAATTTCTTTCACTTGCAGGCACTGATTACTTTTCAACAATGCTTCTTCATTATCAGGGTCTCTGAGAAGTCAATAGAACAGAAGGAAACTGCAGAACAAGAATTACTCATGAAGGGCCCTGGAACGTTCCCAATGGAGAGGTTACTAGCCATATTCCAGTGTATTACATCCGTGGCGGAAAATCCACTTGATGATGAGGAACAAGCGCAGGATGGGTTAGGGATTCCAGATGGGCATAATGGGCTCATGTCTGATGTCCTTTTACAACTGACTAGTCTCTGTGGTGCAAATTTTATTGTCAAAGGTGGAAGCTGCCCACTGGAGGGCTCAACTCGCTATCGTTCTACAGTTACTGAAGATATGGCCCTGCAGGTACATTTTGTGCATCTCATATTGAAATTATACATAAGTTTGTATGGTGAAAGACTGTAACTCTGTAAGATAATGAACTTGTTTTGAATTGGCCAACATTTGTGTACCTGGATTGCAGGTAGCAAGGAGCATTAAGTTTCCTCTCTCAAAGTACTTGTACAGAAGATGATTGCTCGAGTTCTAAGGTATCTGTAACATTGTTGATGATTTATTTTCAAGGATGACATAGAAGGGTCAGATTGTGTAAGTTATACATCATTTTAACTCAATACTTTTAGGGAGCTGAAAAATACACTCCCTAAATTACAATCCCCACTCCCTTTCAATTTTTTATTAATATCTTCTCTCCACTCATTTTTGACTATCTGAAATGCCCCTGGTTATTTATTTTTTCCCTTTTATCTTCTCTCTCTCTCCCAGCTCCCTCCCCTTTTTCTTATCAAATTCACGTCTTCTTCTCACTCTTTCAATCGCTCTCCTCCACCGATACTCGCTCTTAGTCCGTGGTAGCACTCACAAATATCGATTTCATGATCCATCAAAAGTGCTACCGGTAGGATACGGTTGAGGCCAGCCCAGAAGTATTGATGTAAGTTTGTTGCCGAACTCATAACGTGATACTATATCAAAGTCCCCTCTAAAGGTTCAATTTTGATTGAATATTTCTATGTTTCTGCCAAGAAATTTGGTTTATATATCTTAAATTGTTATGGGCTTTGGTCAATTTAGCTTGGATTCAATGATTTTGAGAAGTAGTGTTCAACATGGATAGGTTTTGCGAAACACAGAGTCGCCTTCATCCCAGAAGAACAAGACGGTGATAAAGATACCATCTTTTCAAGAAGTTATAGAGAGCTCGTAGTCAAAATCAACCCCACCTTCTCTGTTTGCTCCCTCCAAAACCTTTTCTCAAGCTTTCGCCTTTGTCAAATCCCCTGAGTTTTACTCTCCCCCAAAACCCTCTGAAACCTCCAACTCAAGGTACCCTTTTGCCAATTTCAATCCTTTTATTATTTCTCTCATTTGCTTTTGGATGTGGGCTATTGTTTGTTTTTTGGCGGGCAATGTTTTATGGGGAAGTAATTGGGATTTTATATGAACTTAGCAAGAAATAATAGCTTATGCTAATTGAACTATTTGGCATTGTTGAAGGTTTGTGTTTCTCTGTTTTTGATGTGATTTTGGGAATCCCTTCTACTTTTTTGAGGTTTTAATTTTGCAATATTAATTCTGATACCGTTGTTGTTGCAGCTTACTTGCACAGGACATAATCATACTTCTCTTAGCAATGGAAGAAGAGCCTTTGAATGATGCCGAGTTACAAAAGGTAGCCTCAGACAATATGGAAGAAGAGTTGCAGTTTGATCATTCATTGAATGACATTGAAGGTCTCCCTGTTGGTGGTAAGTTTTCTTTTATTGCTTGTATTTATTTAGTTTTTGTTTTTTTTGTTTTTGCAATGCATTGTCTAATACCACTGTCTACTATTATATGGATTTACTTGCTTCTATAAATCATGTATGTATTGTGTATTGTTCTTCCTGCTTTTAGTTATGTGCCTGTTTTTGGTTATTATTATTATTTATTTCTAACTTACTAGAAGAAATAAGTAGTGGCTTAACTAGTTTGAGAGGATTAGAGGGTAAAAACCATAATTTAACCTAGTTAATTTTTAAGGAACAGTTAGTAGTTAGCTAGTGCCCTAACTATAATTCTGGTTATTTATGATTTAGGTAATGAAGAAATCTTTGATGTTTCTGATGGATTTCTCTCACTATCAACAAAAGTTTATGATAAATGAGATGACCTTGTTAGCGATGTTCGTAAGATTGGGTTTTCGCAAGGGTATGTCGTGGTAATCAAAAGATCGAAACCCAATAGAAATGTTGTTATGGGTTGTGATAGAGGGGGCTGTTATAGAACTAGAATTGCGGTTGAGAACAAGAAAAGAAATTCATCTTCTCGTCTGATAAATTGTCCATTTAAAATTCTGGGTAGAAAGAAAGGTGAAGGGGTGTGGAAGGTGGAGATGATTACATTGTTACATAACCATAAGCCTTCCACTGACATGGCTGGACATCCATATTGTCGTCGATTTTCCAAAGAGGAAGCCTTACAAGTTAAGCAAATGAATAGGGCTGGCGTTAAACCACGTCAAATCCTCTCTTCTCTTCGACAAAATAACCCTGATCTTCTAGCTGTTTCCAGAAATGTATATAGCATGACAGCTCAGTTTAGGAGGGAGAACTTAGGTGGGCGTTCAGTTATTCAAGCATTATTGGATGAGCTTGGCGGGGCTGGTTTTTATCATAATGTCAAGTATGATCACCATGGTCATTTAACTCATCTATTCTTCGCTCATCCTACTTCTATTGAGCTGACTAAGAGCTACCCTAATGTCTTTGTGATGGATTGTACTTATAAGACAAATAAGTACAAGATGCCATTACTTGAGATTGTAGGAGTGTCAAGCTTCAACACATCATTTTATTCATGCTTTGTTTTCATGCAAAAAGAGGAACAAGAGGATTATGAGTGGGCTCTTCAGATGTTCAGTAAGCTGTTGGGTTTTGGTGATCATCCATTTGCCATTATTACTGATAGGGAGTTAGCACTAATGAAAGCCATAGAAATTATGTTCCCGATGACTTTTAATTTTTTGTGCTTATGGCATATTGAGAAAAATATTGTTGCACATTGTAAGGGTCAGTTCAAGGAAGAAGATGATTGGGTTGCTTTTATGTCTTCTTGGGTTTCCTTAGTGAAATCTTGGAATGTGTCATTGTTTAATGAAGCTTGGAATCGTTTGCAAATTGAATACAAAGATTATGCTAAAGTTCTGACTTATATTGAAAATACTTGGCTGCCTTGGAAAGAAAAGTTTATATTTGCATGGACAGGGCAGATTACCCATTTTGGTAATAGTGTTACTTCTAGGGTAAAAGGTGCACATGCAACTATTAAGAGATATCTTCAAGTTTCAACGGGTGGTCTCCGTGAAGTGAAGGAAAATATTTGTCTTGCTATTGAAAACCAGTTTCAAGAAATTAAGACTCAACTTGCAAGTGAAAAGATTCGTGTTCCTCAAAAGCTTTGCATCCCTTTCTTTAGAGAGACAATGAATAAGGTATCTTTTTATGCTTTGTACGAGCTACACAAACAATATTTGGTGGCAAATAGCAAAGACTATTCATCTGAATGTAAGGGCCAATTTTTCAAAACGATGGGTCTTCCTTGTGTGCACATGATTAGGGAGATGAATATTGAAGTGTGTTCTCTAAATCAGAATCATACGCAATGGAGGATTGACACAAGATCTTTCACTAATGATCAGCATGCAAGCTTGGATCATGAAGATCCTCTCACTAGTCTCCTGTCTGAGATCAAAGAGAAATATGAAAAGCTGCCTCTTATGCATAAAGAGAATACCATAAGGCAAATCTCTCATATTCTTGGTGCATCTTCTCCCTTACTTTTTGAACCAACTATTCAGCCTCATAAAGGTCGTCCAGTGGGATCAACTAATAGAAAGGAAACTAGTTCTACAAAGAGGGAACCCTCATACTTTGAGGTAGTGGAGAAGACACCTCGGAAATGTAGAGGTTGTGGTAATCCTGGTCATTACCGTAACAAGTGTCCATCAATCAACAAGTTTACTGCACCAAAGTGAGGACCAATGTTTAGTTTTTCAACTAGCAATTTTGGATCTAATGCATATGTAAGTTTCTGCTCTGAATTTATATTATGATGTTTTTATTGTTGGGTTTCAATTTTGTATTTTGAATTCTGATCAGTTCTAGATATATTGAACGACGTTTTGTTCTTTTTCTCTTAGCAATGGAAGAAGAGCCTATGGATGCCCAGTTGCAAATATGCTAAACTTTATGTTATGTTATTCTTTGCAGCTCCATGTCTTTGCTTATGCTATTTGGGAGTTATGTTATGATTGTTTCATTATCTCAAGAATATCTTGTCAAGTTGCTGGACTGTTAGAATGTCCTTTTTTTAGTGTGTTCATTCCACATCAGGTATTCATATTTTTTTCTATTGAGTACTCTAAACTCAAAATGTCTGTTGTATTACGCTCAATGTACCTAACTCAAGTTTTGTTGTGGTTTTTGCAGACTATTTGACTATAGGAGGCTTATTGCAACCTTTTCTTTTGGATGAAGGCAACTTGACTAATTGACTTAGAACATTTTTTAGAATTTGATAATGAAGACATGACTATTTATGTGTAACATCGTATTAGAATTTTATGAATGGATTCTTGAGGTTAACGGAAATAGTTTTCTTGTTTCCTTTGTGTGAATTGAATTTTCTGTTGAAGAGTTGTACTAATCTTTATTTTGATGGTCTGTGTTTTGAAATAACAGACATGTTATATATGTTTGGAGGGAAAAGTTCTCCAAAAAAAAAAGAAGTTTCCCTTCATTATGAATGATATCCAGGAAGATCATCAAAATGAGCCACACTAAATTTCATAAATAGAAAGAAAAAGAAATAAAGATGAAAAGAAATAAATCTAGATACCCAGGAAACGGCTGAAAGAGTGAGAAGATGATCTGTGGGGAAAAAGAAAGAGTGAGAAGAAGATAAGAAGACGTGAATTTGATAAGAAAAGGGGGAGGGAGCTAGGAGAGAGAGAAGATAAAAGAGAAATAAATAATCAAGGGCATTTCAGGAAGTTAAAAGTGAGCGGAGAGAAGATATTAATAAAAAATTAAAAAGGGGTGGGGATTGTAATTTGGGGAGTGTATTTTTCAGCTCCCTACTTTTATTGTCCATTATGAAATGAAACCAGAATTAGGATATTTATACGAGACTGCCACTTTACTACTTTGCATAGTGAACATAGAGCATGTCTTAAGGATATGATCGTAAACCAAGGACTGCCACTACCAGGAAATATGAAAGATGTGATGAGGAAATCAGGGTAGATAGCACAACTTTAATGTGGGAGGACTTTTTAATTTCTGGGGGCCTCAAACTCCCATATTAAATGCCATCCTTAGAGCAATACCGCGTGGATGCTTTACTTCAAGTTCAATTGCAAGTGTTGACAAACTAGAAACGGTTGGAATGAGAGAGATTGAGAGGGGATTATGAACACTTCACAATAACTATGAGAGCTGTGGGCAAGAATCTTACTACTTGGGAGTTGGGATTTGTTATCATAAACACAACAGATATATTGATTTTGATGCTTGAACGGCACCATAGTCTTCCTACCTTGACTACTTTCCCTTAAAGGTTTCTAATATGATGCTGGGCCTAATTAATTTCTTCTTCTGTTCAACTACTTGATTCATTTCATTAGAAGTGTCTCTATCTAATTTATTAAAAAATGGGGAAGTTCTTGTTTCTTCTGGGATGTGTCAAACCAATCCATCATTTGGGTAATTACAATAGGGTACTTCACCTGTTTGGGTAGAAAACAAAGAAGCATGCAATAGGGTACATCAGTGAATTATTTTTCTCATGCAATGTGATGAAAAGAAACTGTCGGTGTGTGCAGGTTTTTGAAACCATAGTAAAAAATTTCCTTGATTTTCTTATGACAATATACTAAGTCATTCTCTCTGTCTTCTTCTGTGTCTTATAGCGAATTAGTGTTCATCTACCTTCATCCACTCTACATAGAAATTTTGTTTCAAAATAGTTCCGAATGTGGGATATGTTATAATAAGTTCTCACAAATGCTATGTACAAGATAGAATGCAGAACACGTACCAAGAGAAAATTGACAATTTCTTAAGAGCCAAAACCGAATTTGTGACTTAATTAATCTTTCATTGTAGAGAAAAATATCACTAAATCAATAGCTAATAAGTAATTAATAAATCTAGCTGAGATGATGAATGCGACGAACGCTTTGATCATAGGTTCTGCAATAATTCCAGTTATGGTATGCACACAGAAATTAGGAAGTGCCAACCTAATAAGTGAAGCTTGTCAGGAGGCACATGTAGAGATGTTAATATTGGTGATGGAGATGGTGCTCCAGCTTAGCCAAGCACACACCTAAACTGACGGTGGTGGAAAACCTTCGGCCGTTCAGCGACCACGGTATATGACTATATGTACCGACATGTTAGGTACTAGGGGATTTGATCTCCATCACCACCTCAAATTTCGGTGCTGCAATTCCTCAAAGAGGCTAGCAGTCACTAGCTAGCTTTTCCAGAATTGATTTTTTGTGTTGGGGTTAGGTTGATGAACTAATCAGATGGGTTGATAAAGTCAAATTGGGTCTCAATCATGAATGATTGAATGCTACGTGTTTGTGAATCGAAGTTTGCTTCTATCAAGATTACGAAATGTGAACTGTTAGGACAGAAAACAATGTTTATCGGGGTTTTTTTTCGAAGGATATAAAAACATGCAACACATTTGAAGTATATTAGAAATTTTATTCAGACACCTTCAAATATTACATACACATTATTTTTTTTATACATCTTAATTTTAGATTTTACATATAGGTTGAATAACAAAAAAAAAACATTTATATCGAAAATAAGAAAACAACGTTAATTAAATAAGGGTGCTAAAATCTACACACCCTTATTTACAAACCACACACCCCTTTCATTTTTTATTAATACTTTTTCTCACTTCTTCTTGCACTTCCTAGAATACCCTCAGCCGTGTTTTTTTTTTGTCTTTTTCTTTTTCCCTCTTTCTCCTCTAACCACGACAGAAGTCTAAACCTTCAGTTCCAATACCTCCGATACCACCGCAATCACAAATCAAACCTCACCTCTGTTGGGATCTCTCTCTCATGATCTCGATCGCTTCGGAGAGAAGTGCAAGAAATTTACACTTAGGAGTTGTTGGAGACCGGATGGTATTCTATTGGAGATGGAATCATACCTCCACTGGGTCCCTACGACTCCGCCAACTACACCCTTGCCGTTGCCTTTGTCGCGCCGCCGTCCAAGCACGCCAGATGGGTCGCCTGGGCCTTTGAGACATCAGCCCCACCGGCAGCGGCATGGAGGGCGCGTGAATGGTCGTCGCCTACAAGACCTCCTCCGGGTCATGGCCGTTAGGACTTTCAACATCAGCGGTTACACCGGCACCTCGATCGTCCCCAGAAAACTCTCCTTTGAGGTATGGGACACGGCCGCAGAGGCCTCCGGTAACGCGTTCCGGATGTTTGCGAAGGTGAAAGTGAAGATTGGGACGGTGAACCACGTCTGGCTGGTTGGGCCGTCGGTATCGATGGGGCTTGTATCAGATGGAGTGAGTATCTTGCATTCTTGCTAAAGCATGTCCTGGTTATCTATGAGGCAAAGATGGAGCATTTTCGTCCTCAAAACTTAGCTGATCTTGCTCAGTCACAGGAAGCAATGTTATTTGGGCAAAGACCTCTCATATGTGTGAACTTCAGCCTTTAGTAGAACATTTACAACATGGCAAAGAATCTTAGGAGGCAAATTGTATTTTGGCATGGTCGAATTAGCGTCTGTGTCTGGATATGCCTCACAACCTGTTCAATGTGGCCTCAAGAGAAGTAGAAGACTTTGTCTCCAGGACGTGGGACGTAGATATTTGACCGGGACGCATGAATGCTATAATTGGGTGTCCAGATCATCTTGTCCACCACAAAGATTTGCAGATTATTAACTCGTCATTCAGACAAGCATAAGCCACTACCCAGATAGAAAGGGTTCTGTGTGGTTTGTAGAATAAAGAGAAGAGAAATTAAAAAAAAAAAACACAGCTGAGGGTATTCTAGGAAGTGCAAGAAGAAGTGAAAAAAAAGTATTAATAAAAAATGGAAGGGGTGTGTGGTTTGTAAATAAAGGTGTGTAGATTTCAGCACCCTTAAATAAACAAGTACACATTGTTTCTCTCATTACATAAAGATTGCTCGTTCATAACTGCTCATGATCTATCTAGCTTGATATTTGATAGCGAATCATGGATTATTATATCATATGAGAGGGATAATAACCTTTGTTTTTTTTTTTTGTTATTTATTTTCAAAATAAATAAGCATTTGTTGGGTATAGTCATAGTACAAGAAGATATCAATGAACTTACATGCACGGAGAAACCAGACAACCAAGAAACTCAATACTCAGGTTATAGTTTCCAGTTAGATGGGTGATATGGCAATCTTGATGAAAAAGCGGTTATTTTTTTCTGTAAAAAAAATCTTTAAAAAAAAAGAGATTGTTTATATGATTATTGTGGACAAGGATAATTTTGAAAATTTGGAGTTGTGTATCTAGCAAAACATTAATATGAAAAAAATAATAGATAGTGTATTAAGTAATTAGAGATGTGTATTTAGTATTTAGTAATGTATAAAATTTCTCTAATATTTATTAGTTGCCTATCTCGGTTTTTAATTTTGACTCCTTAGATTTTGGTTGTATTAGAGGCTTCTATTTGTAATTTTATATATATTAAGTTTCTTGAAGAAAAAAATATATATGCTTACCGATTGCCCTTAATAACTAAACGGATTAACCAAGGCTTTCGGAAAATCCTGAAAAAAAGAAGAAAAAAAAACAGAGATTAGCTTCAGTCCGTTCTCCGAAATCAAGCTTGTCCGGTGGCGCCCAAAGCCGATCATGTCGTCTAAAGCCGATCATGGCCTCGCCGGTCTATATTTCGATCATGCATATATTGAATGAAATTGATATTATTGTCGAAAAATTAAATATATGTTGCTTATATTTCTATGGAAGTTCCACATTGTCACTTCGTATCATTAGGCTATAGGTTCTCAACTTTTTCATATATATTACTATCATCCAATAGTGACCCATATCCACCCACTCTTTTCATGTCGATAGTCACTTTAGTGGTCTTAACTCTTAACTTCGCTACTATTATCATCAAATCACAATAATGATAACCGACGATATAGCTTATATATGTACTTGAAGTAGAATGCAGCATAATTGCATGCATAAAGATTAGATTTTGAGAGGAATTCAAGCTAAATATTGATTAGTTAAAAGAGATATAATTGAAAGTTTTTTCCATTGTCACTTTGTATATATCATTAGGTTATAAATTTCCATTATTTCATGTTACTATCATCTAGTAGTGAGTTAGCGACCCAGTTTACCCACTCTGACATAGTTGATCATCGCTACAGTGATATTAGTTTTTGCTAATTGCTATACTGTGCTCTCCCAAGTTGAACTGTTGAAGATTCAAAAACACTACTAAACTTCAGCCCCAAAACAGAAAATGAAACCTGTACAAGGGATTGATATGCCAAGTTTCCTACATATGCATGCATGTATATCCAGAATTTGTTCAAAAAAATTTAAGGGCATGCATTACCTGCATTCAGGTGAGCAGTAGTGGCATAGTGAGATCGATAGAGCTCTCTATTTTATATGCAACCATCTCTCCTGCATTTTGACTTTTGTTCATGTCTACTTATAACTGCAGAGACATCGGCTCGCATTTTTTGATATCAGAACAGCATTAAAAGATGAGAGGGTCAAACCTGTGAAGAAGCAAGCAAGCAATAGAGAATCCCTGAGTTTTTACTCTAGGGTACAAGAATTAGCTAAGTCTCTGCAGAATTGAGGATAAAGATAAGAAGAAAAGAAGGGTTCAAAATATGAAGTCACACAAGCAATAAGGGAATTAAATTGTGGGTGAGTTGCTAACCCAACCCTAACCAAAAAGCTCTCACATGAAGAACCCCATTTTCATTTACTTTCTTCAACCTCTCTCCCTCGCTCTCTCTCTCTCTCTCAGTTAATTTACAGAAACAAGCCAATGAACTTTCTTCAAGTTCATTTCCAATGCTGTTCAACAAAACCATATAATCAAAACAACTCATGATCTCATTGTTTGTGTTTAATTAGTGATATGTGTGTGTTGGACCCATTTTCTTTTGCACCCCCCTGCTTTTCAATTCTGCTCTTTCTTCCTGGTCTCTCTCTCTCTCACACACACACACACACACTATCTCTGTCTTAGTTTCTCAACTAATCTCATTTACTTCTTCCGCCCTATATTGAATGCTCCCACAAATTAAAGGCCCTTCCTCCATTTCCAGTAAAATTAGGTGTCACCCAGGTTATTTTATTCACTTGTGTGATATACAGTGCATATGAGAGGATAGAAACCAGTGGTTTTCTTTGTTTTTTGATGCAGACCGTGGCTGTTTTGGCCTCTCTTAATAGCTTTCAACGACCTCTGATGGCATTTATGGTCGTCTGATGTGCTGTATGTGAAGCTTAATGTCAGTGTGTGAGAGAGAAAGAGAGCGCAATGTCAAGGACCAGTCTGGCCTTAGTAATTGCTTCTCACCTATAAAACCCTCCTCTCTATTACACTCCACTTTGTACTACATCTATCCTCAACTACCAAAACTTCCTCTTCATTTCCACCACTCCTCTCTGCTACCTCCCTTCTCTCATTCCTCTCCTTCTTCTCTTACATTTCTCCATACTACCTTAGATCCATCCCAACACACTCGTTTTTCTCCCTTAACCCTACTTAGGTTTTTTCTTGTTTCGCTCCAGCAGATTCCCTGCTTCTAATCCTTCGAGGTTTCCCTGAATATCGACATTTTCTTTCGGGGAAATCTTTCTGAAGAAAACCCAAAAGATTTTTCTCTTGGCTGATTGCATGCATTGACATTTTCCTTTCTTGTTTGTTTCGGGTTTGGTTGAGACTTGGTGTACAAGTTAACTATGGAGATTGGTACTGCCTTGCTGTTATTCACGGCCGTCACGGCTTACCTACTTTGGCTCACCTTCATCTCACGGTCCCTGAAAGGTCCACGTGTATGGCCCTTACTGGGTAGCCTCCCGGGTCTGATCGAGAATTGCGACCGTTTGCATGACTGGATCTACGATAACCTACGCGCCTGCGGCGGCACGTACCAAACTTGCATCTGCGCGGTTCCTTTTCTAGCCAAAAAACAAGGCCTCGTGACCGTCACGTGCGACCCGAAGAACGTGGAGCACATCCTCAAGTCCCGGTTCGACAACTATCCCAAGGGGCCCACCTGGCAATCGGTGTTTCACGACCTCCTCGGCGAGGGGATATTCAACTCCGATGGCGACACGTGGCTCTTCCAGAGGAAGACTGCCGCGCTGGAGTTTACAACCAGGACGTTGCGCCAAGCGATGGCTCGGTGGGTTAGCCGAGCCATTAAACAGCGTTTTTGTCCGATTCTCAAAACGGCAGAGTTCAAAGGTGAGCCGGTTGATCTCCAGGACTTGCTGCTTCGACTCACTTTTGACAATATTTGTGGTTTGGCGTTTGGGAAAGACCCGCAGACTTGCGCTGCGGGGTTTCCCGACAATAGCTTCGCCTCTGCTTTTGACCGGGCGACTGAGGCGACGCTGCAGCGGTTCATCTTGCCTGAGGTGTTGTGGAAGGTGAAGAAATGGCTAGGGCTTGGAATGGAGGTCACGCTGAGCCGGAGCCTTGTGCATATTGATGAGTATTTATCCAATGTGATCGCTGCACGTAAGCTGGAGTTGCAGAGTCAGCAGAAGGATGGGAACCCACATGATGATCTGCTGTCAAGGTTCATGAAGAAAAAGGAGTCCTACTCAGACACCTTCCTCCAACATGTGGCGCTCAATTTCATCCTAGCTGGACGTGACACGTCATCGGTTGCGTTGAGCTGGTTTTTCTGGTTAGTGACACTAAACCCTATTGTTGAAGAGAAAATATTGCGAGAAATTTGCACTCTTCTAATTGAGACACGTGGTGAGGACGTTGCGAGTTGGTTAGAAGAGTCGTTGGAGTTTGAGGAAATTGACCGATTGATATACCTCAAAGCAGCATTGTCCGAGAGCCTTAGGTTGTACCCTTCTGTGCCCCAAGACTCGAAGCATGTTGTGAGGGATGATGTCTTGCCTGACGGGACCTTCGTGCCCGCCGGATCATCTGTTACCTACTCAATATATGCGACTGGGAGGATGAAGTCCTCGTGGGGCGACGATTGCCTAGAGTATCGTCCGGAGAGGTGGTTGTCTTCAGATGGTAAGAGGTTCATAATGCATGACTCTAGCAAATATGTAGCATTCAATGCTGGTCCAAGAATCTGTCTAGGGAAAGACCTTGCGTACTTGCAAATGAAGTCGGTAGCAGCGTCGGTATTGCTCCGCCACCGCCTCACGGTGGTGCCGGGTCACAAGGTGGAGCAAAAGATGTCACTGACATTGTTCATGAAGTATGGTCTGATGGTGAATGTGCACCATAGGGATTTAGGGCCTGTTTTGGGAAGGGCAAAGAGAGCCATGGAAGTAAATCTGAATGGACAGGACTCCATTGCCATCAAATGTAACAGCGGCATCGGTGCCAACGGTGGAGGTGGAGTGGTAGTTGGGGCAGCTTAAGAGGGTGGTGAACTGGCGGTGTTGAATTAGGGTTGTGAAAGAGGAGATGTGTATTTATGTTGTGGACCATGAAAGATGAAGATACAGCACAATAGAGGGGAGATTGGGGAAGCAAAAGTTCATGTGGTTCAATTAAATGTTTGCAAATGTTTTGGGCTGCAGCAACTGAACTCTTCCATTGAGCAACAGAAGGAGGTAGTGGAGTTTCTCACAATTTACTTGAACATTATAGTGTCATCTATCTTTCCCTTGTAAGCAAATTAAGCTTGCAAAATTTTATTACAATATTCTTTATGTTCGTGCTTGTTCAGATTTTCATAAATTACTTTTTTATCAATATTATTACTCATTTGCAAGACATTGTAATTTTGTTCTTGTTACATCATGTGTGGTATTTCTGAGCTGAAATGTACCTAATCTTGTTATGTACAATATAGGGTTCAATAAAAATTTCTGAAAGTGTATGAAATGCACAGGCTGGAGATATAGAATTCATACCAGAGACACTAACTGTCATGATGTACCATTAAGCTGATTGAACTGTCAGGTCCTACTTGTAAGGCATATTCTTCAAGAGAATGTGTACCATTTGCTATTTTCTGTGAGAAAATTTAGATTTGGTTGCAAAACAATTTGCTAGAATCTAAATGAGTTCCGAATCCTTGGCATTTCTCCCTAAGACATCAAGGATTGAAGAGATTCTGATCCCAAACAAGTTCCAAATTCTGCACAATCTATTCATGGATTCGAATGTTCAAAGTTGATGCATATGGAATCAAACTGCCGAGAAATACAGTAAGAAAGAGCTAGGGAAGCTTGTACTATTAGCATTGTAAGGGCAAAGCAAAAGGTTCATGGGTGCAAATTACCCATTAGTTCTCTACATTAGAAGCATGAACTAAAGTGAAAGACAGGCAATAGCCTGTAAAAAAAAGGGTGGTCACAAGCCAACCCAGAAAGGGCCTCAGAAGTTTGTTACAAAAAGACTGATACAGGTGGTATCGAAAAACTCTAGTTCGGCAGACAGGATTAGCCCTTTCATGCCTTTACATTTCTTCCATCTCTTTATAGTTTCATCACTACAGTTACATAAACTGCAGGCTCGTCCATTCCGTTGATTCTTGCATTTCTCACGGTTCTTTAGTCGAGAACTTTCTCTCCAGTTGAAAATAAGTTCCAGACTACTGTGCCTATGAGGTACAATACCACAGCCACCTTGAATACATCATCCCAAGAACCTGCAGATATGAAATCAAAGTTGAGTTATTGAGACCTGAATACTGAAGTTCGAAAACTCACTACAGAACTGGAAACTAGAAACTGAGTGTCTAGGGCAGTTATATCTGAAGCATCAAACCGTACCTCGCTGGAGTATGTACCCGGTTGCTGCTGTACCAAAGACACCAGCAAGAACTCCTGCTGTGTTAGACAGCCCCAGCAATACTCCCTGTAATTGATATCAACAAGTTTAATTGCACAGGTTCACATAATACTACAGTTCTTTGGTAAAACGTCTTTTCTCATTTTTATTTTTTCTTTAATCTTGGGAGGCAATGTTCAAATCTTCAGTAAATAATTTAAATATAAAACTTGATCCCAGAAAACTATTCGGCTTATTTGCGAAACAAAGAGGGAACTGTTATTTATCAAAAACAAGCAAATACCAACGATACTATTTGATAAAAAAAAAATAGTGGATGAACATCGTTAACACATGACTAGCCATATAATCAAAATATAGCAACTCACACTGTAGCGAGGTCCAATGTCTTGGTGATTTGAATAGAGTCCAGATTGTGAGAACGCATCAGCTCCCTATCAATAGCAAAGGAAGTGAGAAATACTTACCAAAAACACATTCTGGGAACACTCAAGCTCAACTGTATTTGATAACAGTGCTTCTACCTGACTGCATGCCATGCATAGTACTGCCATAGCAGGTGTCTTGACGCGGCTCAGCTGAGTAAGGAAAAAGGCTGGTCCCAGAAACCCAATCGATTGCATGATCTGCAACATTAAATGGATTTGAAGAAGCTTATCTTCCGTAAATAAAAAAAACCGGAGAGAATCAGCACCTAAACCACAATTTGATATTCCAATCAGTGTCGGTCCTTGCCTTACGAACTGTCGTGATAGAATAACCTTTGGTGACAAGTGTATCTGCAATCCAACCCCCTATATTTGCAAATATAGCCATTGTCAACCATGGCAAGACACAGAGTAGCCCAGATTCAGTGAGGTTGAACTTCAAAACCTGAAAAGGGAAATGAAGATCAAAAGAGAATTCAAACTTTGACGACTGTCATGAAATGTAGTTAAAATTTATCAGATGGACAGGTCATTGTACATCATGCACAAGAAGGTAATAATGAGAAAAAGATTAGTGTTCTCCACTTCTCATACTTAAACGATTTGAGTCTCAATTTCCTACAAATACCAGATATTAGCAGATAGGACATGCTGATGAGTTGCTAAAATCTGTGTTGTGTGCATGTCTATGCAAAACAGTTTTGGAGAAATCAGTCCCTTACCTGATTGTAGTATGTAGGCATCCATGTCAACAGAATAAAGGTTCCCCAATTGTGGCAAAAGTGGGAGATTATAAGAGCCCAAACAGCTGGCTTTGATAAAATTAGTTTCCAAGGTATGACAGTAACAGGTTCCTTAGATACATTGCCACCTAGGATAAGCTCCTTTTCCTCTGCACTAAGCCCTGGATCTTCTTTTGGTGTGCTATATGCCTGGTGATCCAATAAATAAAAAGTACTTTCAGAGCTAAATATTATGGAGTTAACATAAAGTGAGCTGAGATCTGTTTATGCATTTCTTTTCTAATATCATGTCTAGTACAAGAGTAATTTATCGCCCCTGAAGATCACCCAATACCAGTCAGAGCACTTGAACAAGTCAAACCAACAAACTTTAATCACATACCATCATGATTCCGAATACATTGTGACCTAGAATCAAATTTTACTGGTCTTTTTCCGTTTAATTAGTTATGTTTTTTTCAAGTGAGTGTTTCTATTATATATTGCATGACTAAACATGACATTATGTTCATGTAAATCTCTATATCTGAAAATATTAATATTGTACTTCAATTGTGTATTAACGAAATTAAATTTGTAAATTTGAAGATTTCCGATGAAAAATAGTTGAGGGAAGCAAGACCATACTTTGCTCAGCCATAATGCAAACCAGATGCTTCCGAGGGAGCCAAATGAGTAAAACACAGAGGGCCATTTAAATTGCTGGATAAGAATGGGAGAAACAGCCAACCCAGTGACAGAACCAAGATACATGCCACTATATACTAGTGAAAGTGCTCTGCTTCTCTCTGACACTGGAATCCACTTAGAGAGTATATTGTTCATAGCAGGCATAGCAACACCCTGCAACAAAAAAAGGGAAACAAAATATCTTTTAAGTACTGAAAATTCTGAATTTCACTCACCAAAGAAAATTTCTGTGTCAGGCAGCTAGCAAAGACACAATATGTATTAATGACAAAGAATATTCCGATCTTAATATTTTTTCATACTAGCCAAAATAAAAGTTCCCTATGCTAAACTACAAAAGAAAATTGACTCAGCTAGTGTCTGAGTAACCAGTCAAATGCAAATTTTTCTCAGATTTTCAAGTATAAGGATCACTTCAACTATACTGTCCTACTTTAGCTAGTTTATTTGCTCATATTTTGTTTGGAAAGCTGGATGAGGAAATTTTAAAGCAAAACTGTAATCATACTTAGTTTCTAATGGACCGTAGCTAAGGACTAGAGATCCAAAGCTTAGAACTGGACCATACGAACCTCACCAATCCCCATAAAAGCACGCATAACAAGCAAGAAAGGAAGGCTTATTTTTGCAGCAATAGGTGTCAAAACTGTCGCCACCGACCACCAGATCACTCCAAAACCCAATACACGCTTGCCGCCAATTTTGTCTGCCCATATGCCTCCAAGAATCTATATTCAAAGAAATAAAAAATCAATACAATATAAGCAGAATCTCTACACCTTTGTGTACAAGAAAATCAACCACATGCATATATCGTATATGTAGCTTGAACACAAAAATATATGCCAGATCAACTGATATAACCATACAATGACACTAGATGCCTATTAATGTGGTTATAAGGCATTGACCACAGATAAGTAGTGCTAAATCCTTTTGCCAGAATGTAGCAAACCTGAGTTAGTAGGTAGCCCCAGAAAAATGAGGACTGAATCAAGCCAACTGTTGCACTGTTCCAGTTGAACTCCTTGGACATGGGAAGTATTGCAATGCTCATATTCACCTACAATACATATTTGATAATGTCAGCAGAGTAAATAGATCATCTTCTTTAAATTCAATATAGGCAGTGTCCTTTTTAGGCATGATAGAATGTCTTGAATAGGAAATTGCCATAGTAACTTGAAGCACCGTGTAACTATGTACACACAACAAACATGTGTGAAGTATTAAAGACAATCTTTAATCAGAGAAAGACTCACACGATCCATGTTGCACAGTAGAAATGCTGTAAAGCAAAGGAGCACAATCACCCAACGTTTAGGAATCTCCCACCGGGCAGATGCTTTAAACACCTTTCCATCTGCCAAAACAGCTTCACCTGAGGGTGTCAACGAATCCACCTCCGTTTCGGTTATGTCAATATCCTCCGGCTTGTAATTAGCACGGATCCTATTAACTTTAACATTCTCAGACTTCTGGTATTGCCAGTTATCAAGCTTGTCCAGCTTCCTTGATTGTATGAAACTTCTGAAAGAGTGATTTGAAGAAAGATAGCCTTTGCATGTTCCTTCAGTTCTTTGCTTAGTAACGATGCTCCGGCACCTTATACCAGATTGCAGTGACATTATCCGGTTGCCTTCATCATGCAACAACCGCATGTTTGCATCTGAAGCAAAACTGGCACCCAGATTTCTGGATATAGAAAAACTGGCCCTTGGAGTACATAAACTTTGGTAGAACATTTTCCCCTGAAGCTGTAGACGGTCTCCTTTATTATGAACAAGAGCGTGGTTGGTTTGACATACTCTTCCTGCCAAAATAAAAAAAAACAATTACAGAAACTTCAAAAAAAGAAGAAAAAAGGATATAGCCTCAGAAGCATCACATTGTAAGCTATTGTCTTTACACCACGAAATCATCCAGACGCATCCTAATACATTCTATAAGCACGATTACAGCAATTAATGCATAATTTACTTCAAACAAGTATAAATCGTTAGTTCACAAGCAACGTGGTAACAAGAACAATTGATACAAAGCTCCACATCATCAAAATCATCTTGATATAGGAAACCCCAAAGTACAGAATGATTCAAAGCTCTACAGTTCAATATTAGACCTGGAAAAATTTCTTAGAACAATTCAGAATTTTTAAACAAGTGTTTCACTAAACACAGCGGAAAAATTCAGAAGTAGAATTGAAAAATCCGTACTGAAATTCAAACAACTTAACCAGTTTATCTCCAAAACTAAAAAAAATTAAATAAATCAAAAAGCGGTAGCAGCATGCAACTGAACTAAAACTCTTCATCACCTCACAAAACCAATCCAAAATCAAACCATACAACATGCATGCAAATAATTCTACTGACTAAGATTAAATCCACAAAATAATAAAAATTCAGGATAAGGTTACCTGAGCCGATAAAAGAACCGAAATTCCGATGCGATATGACACTACCGATAGCCATTTCTGTACAACTTCGCAATCCAAACCAAACCAAAACCAAGGTCAGTTGAAATATCAGAGTTGAGCTCAAACGAAGCTAATCACTCCATTTCAGAATTCCGAGTAGTACTGCTACGACGCCGTTTCGGAAGTGTGGACGTTTCTTGCTCCTCGGTCGTTATCGGTCCTCTGGAGCTTGAGAGGATAACCAGAGAGAGAGAGAGAGCCTTTTCCTCACACAAACATCACTCCCAGATTTTTCTTCTGATTTTTCTTTTTCTTCTTTTTTATTATTTAAACTCGCGGGAAAAAAAAATCCCGGTGGGCGTTATAGTCGAAGAAAAGACGGGTCGAGAGACTGACACGTGGGCTATCATCCTCGTGAAGATGGAAGCGGAAAGAGGGAGTTGTCCGAAACGCCCGTGCATGGAAGAGGGGGATATTCGGCGGCTTTGGAAGGGTTAAAGGGTGATTTAAGAAATAGAGAGAGGGTGTTTTGGGGATTGGATATATCACCTACACCTCACAATCGCAAAAGGTTCTATTTGATTTTACAGAAAAATAAAAATTGGAGAATTTTTGTAGAGTTGCTATTTTTGTTTAATTTCTTGCCGCATAATTCTGGCCAACGTGGTATATTAGTGAAGTGGAAGTACTTGATACTTGGTGCCCTGAAGAAGCAGTTTACAATGCACTTGGGTATATACATTTTTTTTGGTTGATAATTCTTCATTACAAAGAGCATAGTTGGCATGTTATACATCGGAAATGAAAATGGGTTCTGTGTTGAGTATGAATTCTGTGTATAGTACTGTATTGGTTAAATGATAAAACTGATATCTAAGATGTTCTAAAATGCAAACTTCAAATATGAGGCCTCATGTATCAAAAATAACAAGAAGATTTACGATTAACCAAATAAATAACAAGATGTTTTATGTTGTGAGAAATATGTTAATAAGATTTCTTCATATCAATTTCTCAAACATTGTAGAAAATCAATCATTGCTGAGAACACAGAAAGCAATGGGATGAAATACAATTACAGATGATGATTTTCTTAGCAACAATTAGCACCTATGGTGTTTTCTATGTGCAGATTCAGTATAGGTCCAATGACTCCAGTACACGACGAGCTTGGATATGAAGGGCTGTCAGTCTTTGCTCAGGATCAAGAGTTGAGCCAAATTGACTGGCTGCCCATATCAGGGAAGCAGATTTCTCACCCAAAAGTCGCCTTATGTCTTCATGTACAGTTGCCAAGGGGGGTCTGTCCCTCCCATTTACATGACCTATGAGTAGCAGCAGGAACTCTCCACATTTCAACCTAATCAGAACCAATAGGCGTTCTTTAGCGTGCTTGAATAAGATGTAAGGCCCTAGATTAACCAGATAGCCTCATGACTCATGATTCATTACTCATTACTAATCCAACTTTCTAACTGTGTCCTATGCCTAGCATAAAGAACATGATTTTCTCAAGATATCCAAGATTTCTAGACTGATCTCATCACAAGCCTAGAAATAGCAGTACTAAAGACAAATGCATAGGGATTAAGAAACCAAGTAGAACACACAGAAATCATGTGGTACCATAAAGCTTTAGTGGAAAACAAAAATATTCCGCACAATATCTATCGAGAAATATTTTCATCTCAAAGAATTCACCCTCCATCCACAACAATTAGCAGATTAAAGCTTCACATGACAAACAAGGATGGTGTCAATAACCCCTCAACATCAAATAGCCCAGAAACATCTGTACCGATGATAGATATGTAGGGATTACGCAGGAGCGCACACAGAAGTCATGTGGTCACCATAGAGCTATTAAAAAACAATACATTTTTCCCTATAACTATCAAGAAAACAATATCATTTTCAAAGACTTTGTCCTCCTAAACATGGATAAAGCCTCTAACGGTATCTCAATTTAGTGAAACCATCATCTTAACATTAAATGCAACATAATGTACAATGGAAGTTAGCATAAGAAAACAATCCATCATCAAATAACGAATAACTAACCTGAGATTCTCATCAACCTGCTTATCTCTTATAAGCTCTGCAACTTCCTCGATCCCATTAAGTTCCTCAAAGTCCTGAACATCACACCATTACAATCAAAGTTCAAAACACCAAACAACATTCACAAAACCAACCACACGGACACTGCACATACCATTTGATTATCCGATGAATCCAACATAATGGCAGTCAAAGCATCCAAAAACACACCCTGCTCCGCCACTCCTCTACTAGGCAATATATTCATCAACACCTAAATTCCATCACTCAATGTCATCAATCAATCAAATGTTCATTTTGGCATTTCGGCTACAAATAGTTACCTGAATGGCCTTGTGCTGGTGAGCCAACACCGCGCTGTCCCGATGAAGCAAACAGCACCCTTCCAAGACCCGAAGCGCAAGAGAAACCTCGGAATCAGTCGAAGGAGCTGTGATTTTCAGTGGCTCCACGCCGAAAATGTGATCCAGATTCCTCACGATCTCATCCTCCGCCTTTTTCAGCGAGTGTTGAAACAGCACCGGCACCACTGCAATCCAACAAATCAAGTCCTAACCGTCAATAATCACAGAAATTTAATAAAAATGTGAAATTCGAAGGGCCGAGATTGCGAGACCTTGAAGCTCCGGAATCGATTGGGTCTGGGAGAAGAGGTTGATGGTGGAGTCGGACTCGGCGACGGATCGGAGGAACTTGAGGAGCGAGCGGAGGCCGCGGACTCGGAGGAAGGAAAACTCGGCGCGGACCTCCGTCAGGCCGGTACGGAGAGCGAGCGTGACTTCGCGGTAGACTCGCTGGATGGTCAAGGAGTTGACCAGATCGCTGACGGCGGTGGAGGGTGAGTCTGATTGGGATTCCGGCGAAGGTTGGGTGTGATTCCCTCTGTCCATTGGGGCTTCTTCAAGTACATTATAGCTCAGTCTCTAGTCTCACCTAGGGCTGTAACTTGAAAACCAATCGCCGAAAAATAACCACACCAAAGCCGAACCATAACCGAAAAAAATCGAGGAAAAAAAAACCGCACCAAACCGCAAAAAAATAACCGAAAATCGAAAGGTTTTGTGTGGTTTTGGTTTCGGATGTTTGGAAACCGAAACCGAACCGAAAAACCGATTATATATATATATATATATATATTGTAAGAAAATTATGTTATTTATAGATATATATTATTAATTGGGCTTAAATAAAGCAAAAAAAAAAAGATGGCCTTGCTTTCTCAGTCTATTCCAACATTACTACATTAGAGTAATATTAATTGCATACATATTAATTACATACAATGTTATAGGAAATTGTGAACCAGATTTTGTACAAACTTATTAAATGTATTGTTTGTGAAATCATGTGTCTCATGAAGGTTGTTTTTGCAGGTTTTTGGACTTTTGGTCATGGAGCTTGCTGCTTTTGCTGCTGAAGTGATGATCTATCATCTATATGTTCATGTTGTTCTAGTTTTTCATTACTTTTTTTTTCTTTTTGAAAACTGTTATGTGGCATTGTGGGCTGCCCTTTTTCATTTTTTTTCTTTTCTTTTCTTTTCGGAAACGGTTATGTAATATGAGACATTTCTACTTTCTACTTTTCTAGACTTGATTTCTTTATAGAATAACCGAAAAAAACCCGATATAAACCAGAGAAAAACCAAACCGAACACAATTGGTTTATGAAAAAATAAGTGAAAAACCAAACCGAACCAAACCAAAAAAATAGATCGGTTTGGTGTTCGGTGTCACCTATTAACCGCACCATTCAAACCGATTAACAGCCCTCTCACCCGAGAGAAATTTTACTCGTCTTTTTTCTCCAAAATCGTTATAGGCGTGCGCGCCAAAAACGACCTGCCGTTTCACTTTCCCAAATGTTTTTTTTATAATTTTTTGTTAATATGTTCGCCGGGATATTCAGAATTTCCATTCTCACACTTGGTAATGATTAATGAATTGGACTGTATTTACCGGATTAGTCATGCAAAATACACTTACAATTTATATGGTCATGTCATTCACGTACAAACTTAAAAATTAAACAACTTTTCTGATTGAGTACGTTCTCTACAAAATGATTTTTAATTTTTTTAGTCAACTACAAAATGAATGGAATATGAGTGACTTTAATCATTATGTTACTACAAAGTTATAAATGTAGAATGAAGTTTACTCGGCGTATGTGTTCAAGTTCAACACTCTTCTTTTCACTAATTTCTATCAAGTTAAATTTACATTGTATTTCGGAATGTTATTTTGTGAGCACAACTTCGAAGTACTTCAACTATTCAAGCCTTAATTATACTATGGCCATACAAACAATAGAAGCTCATCATGAGGTATAGACAGATCAAACGAAGATGAAAAAGGATAGAGTAAACAAACTACTACAGTGTTGCTGAAGAAGAACCATATGTGGTACGTACGTACGATGACGAGTTGACATACGTACATACTAGGAAACTAAAGCTTGTACTGGTTCACTATCTTCTTCCACTCAGAGGAAGCCTGCATGCATCTACTACAATTCTCTCGGAAGCTCCAAGACCTAAGATGCATAAAATCATCATAATCACGATGATAAGTACATATAATAAAGGGAAAATACCAGGGTATTCGTATGAGAGAGAGAGAGAGAGAGATTACCTGTTAGTTGTGATGAACTAATTAGGCTAGTCTGTTCTTTAGTTGCCTCATGATCAAAGTGATCCTCAGATAAAGTTGGTCGTTCAGAAGATCAAAAAACTTGTAGTATGCATATCTCCATGACTTATTGATAATCAAACTGCCACAAACGCCCCAAAATCCAACGAAAAATCCAAGCCCTACACTGATGTAGAATCCTTGTGTGTTGAGTCCATCGTCTTCTTCTTCTTCAGTCCCAGGGTTCTCAACTTGTCGTGGACTGGATTCAGTATCTAGAGAACACGACCTCTCAAGTGGAAGTCCACAAAGCTGAGGATTTCCAGCAAAATACGAGGCATCGTAGTTTTGGAGTTGAGAACCCATTGGAATCTTTCCAGAAAGGTTGTTGTATGACAAGTCCAAATAACCAAGACCATATATCTGAAAAAGACTTGTTGGAATTGAGCCATGTAATAGGTTTCTGGATAAATCAAGGGAATCCAATGACTGCAGCTTTCCAATATCACGACTTATTTGACCTGTTAAATAGTTTCTTGACAAGTTAAGAGAAACCAGCCCAACAAGACGAGTGATTTCACTGGGAATTTCTCCTGTCAACTTGTTGCTCGAGATATCAATACTCTTTACAAGTCCCAGAGTACTTCCGTACCTGGACAATGTTCCTTTCCATGTGATGGTCATTTCATCGTCATAAATCCTAGCAAAATAGAAAAGGTATTCATTGTTTTCACCATCATAGCTAAGACTTGGTCCATTATTAAGTTTGTACTCGTAACTGATCGTTAAATCAATTAGATCTCCACCTTGAGCCATAGCAGTCAAATTGTTCAGACATTTTGGTAGACTTCCAGAGATGTTATTGATTGACAAATCCAAAATTTGAATGCTTGTGAGATGACACAGTTGTGATGGAATGCTACCATTGAAGAGATTGGATCGAAGGATAAGTATGATCAAATCAGGAAATCGAATCCCTAACCACTTAGGTATAGGTCCTGAAAATTTATTGTTTTCAAGACCTAAAGCTCTTAAATTTGTGCAATTCTTCAAGGAAGGAAATCCTCCCACAAACTTGTTGTTATCCAGTTTCAGTGACTCAATCGAAATCAAGTTTCCCATTGTGATAGGAACTTCCCCTGAAAATGCATTGTTACTCAAATCAAGAATGATTAGATTTTCTAAATGTGTCAAGCAATCCGGAAGTTCCCCAGATAGATTGTTGCTTGAGAGATCAAGAAATGTTAAATTGCTGACACTTGGATCACACAAAAAAGAAGCTGGCCCTGAGAATCTATTGTTAGAGAGGTCTGCATTTAAGGAAAGTATTGAGGACACGATTGGACCTTCCAATAGGTTCCAGCTCAAATTAAGTCCAGGGTTGTAAACGAACTCAAACCTCAAATGTTCCAATGTTCCTTTTATTTGATTGCGAGAAAGATCCATAGATGTTGCCTTATGAGACCATTCCCAGAACCAACTTGGAAGGTTATAAATTCCAGCATCAGATATATCAATGTCTAATACTTTCTTCTGCGTCTGAAGCCAATGAGGAAAAGAAGGACCCATCTTGCAAGACCTCAATGCTATTTTTTCCAATTGGAAAGGAGGAACCCAATCAGAATGGACGTTAAAAGATAGTGAGTTATCTGATAAATCCAAAGCTAACAATCTGGACAGTTGTGAGAAATGTGTTTCTGAAATGGTCCCTTGCAAAGAAGTATTGGCCATTTCGATCCACTCCAACTTAGACATTTGTCCTAAACTTTCTGGTACTCTTCCGGTTAGTCCAGTGCCTGAAAGAGATAATCTCTTAAGGTGCCGAAAGGTGGTGAGATTAGGCAACGACCCGACAATGTGATAATTCCCTTGGAGGTCAAGAATCTCTAATGAGTTTTTAGCACAGTTTGACAATATTTGAAAAATATCATAATATCGTCCACTTAGATTGTTGGCTGCAAGTGCCAAATATCGCAAACTACATAACTTGGAAAAAGAAAGCGGGAACACCCCTTCAAGGATATTATATGAGAGATCAAGGCGTGCAAGAGAGCTCATGTTTCCAAAAACATCAGGAATTGAACCACTTAAATCGGTATTCACGAGGTTAATATTAACAAGGCTGGTATTGTAGTTGCACAACCATTTGAATACTGAAGTCGTGGCAGTGAGATCTATGTTGTCACTAAGGTCAACACTAGCAAGAGATTTGGAAGAATTTATGTGAGAAAGAGTGGAAAAGACTGGAGGATGAGGAAGGGAACAGTAGCTCAATGACAAATTTCTTAGATTGGGGAGCTTGTTTATTGTTTCCGGCCAATCAAATATGCTACTAAGATTATTGGATCTCAGGTCCAAGTATTTTAAAGAAGAAAGATAAGGGAGCCAATTGAGGTCTTCTATTATTCTACCACCCAGATTTCCCTCGAATTTGAAATACTGCAAGTGTGTAAGATTTCCTAGTTGATATGGGAACTTCCCATCGAATTCAGGAAAAAAGAGAGCAAGGTACCTCAAATTGGTAAGGGAACCAATGCATGTTGGAACTTTGCTCCCTCCGAATACGAGTTCCAATACTTGTAAATGCTGTAACTCAATGAGTTTAGGACTAATCGTACCTCTCAAATATTGATCTCCAAGATGGAGTTGAGTAACATGGCCAGTTCTGCTGTCGCAATAGATTCCTTGCCATCTGCAACAGTCTTGCTTTTGGGCTTCTCTTCCTCCCCATGAAGACAGTAGTTCTTCATCGCCGCCATGACCAGTGAAGCCTCGTTTGAGAGCAAGGAGTGCTTGTCTTTCCCTCTCTATGCACCTCACGTAATTACCATCTGAATTATTGAACTCAAGGGACATGGATGGGCCAATCTTGATATGTAGTAGTAGCAAAAGCAGCATATATGCACAAACTAGCTGTTTGAGACAACGTCCTTCCATCTCTCAATGATAACTATTAACTGATCTAGGTGATTGAACAAAGGGTAGTTGATGATCAGAACGCAAGCATGCATTCAGTACTTATAAGAAGTTAGCAGAGGAATTCCCCCAGTACGTGGCCACTAAAAACTTTGAGTTTGTGGAGCTTTTGGAGAATGGGTCCTCGATCAGTTAATGGTGTTGGAGACTTGGAGTAGTGGTTTAAAACGAGTTTGGGTATGCCTTGGTGCAATGTGAAGAAGCATAGCGTGGATGGTGGGTTATGTTTTGTTCGCCACAATCAACGGCACGCGTCGCTAGTGATTTTCTGTACATTGGGCATTGGGGTCTGCACATTAGGCTGCTCTTGAGGGCTCGAGGCACACGTTGCTAGTTGGTGTTATCTTTATGAAATGCTAACTTTATTAACTTGTGAGGACATTTCATTATATGGCTTAGTTACTATTGTGATATAGTTGTGAACTGTAGGCAAGTATTTGGTCTTCAAAGTGGTGCTGCCGAATTATGAATAGGAAGGAAGCATGATGGTTTATGCAAAGCATCAGAAAAGAGCTTAGTTGTGGTTTGTTGTGCAAGACAGTGGAAAGAAAAAGTTGTGTGAAGAGTGAAAATTCTACTATTATGTTCATATTGTGAATGAGGCCGTGAGACACATGCACCCGTCACCGTTTCTTTTCATGACGACAAACAAATACATTTAGTTACGTGAAAACGCCAAAATTATTACAAATTTTCCATATTTCAACAAGAAATAGTTTTGATATCATGCTGATCGAATCAATCTCATTAAGCGAAGTTCTGAGCATTAGACCAATATACCCACCTGGAACCAGCAATACCAACAGTGAGCTTCACTGAATCTCAGCAGAGCTTCCACTTACCATTTAGCTGAACACATCCACTTCCTTCTACCAACTCAAATAACCGTAACACCCTCACATTCCCTTCTTCCCATTGTACATGGACTCCACCTTTCCGTCATTTCCTCCAAGCAACAGGTACTTGTCCTTCCTAGTTAACCCAGTTCGCTCAAACCCCAGCACATCACCCAGCACCTTCTGCACGTAGTTCGCCACCTCAATCGCCGACTTCCCCGCCTTGCACGACATCTCCTCCGGCAGCCTGTCCAGAAACGTCGCCTCGTAAGTCGGCCTAGGATTCATGAAGAAGAAGTACGGGTCCCAAAACTTGACACCTCTCACGGTGGTGCCGTAGAACATGCTCTGCTTGCAGTCCATCGCCACCGGGACGATCCTGTCGCTCATTTCAGCAAACAAAGCACTGAAACGAAGCAGGAACGGCTCCCGGCACGTGGTGCCCTCCGGACACACGACGAGGTCGCCTTTCTGAAGAAGGGCGGTGATGCGAGCAGCATCAGCGACGCGGTCGCGTGAGAGAGCGATGGTGGGGATGGGGGAGAGGAACCGAGAGAGACGGCTGACGCTGTAGGAGACACAGGAGACTTTGCGGCCGAGGGTGATGGCGATGATGATGGGGTCGAGGGCGGTGCGGTGGTTGCAGACGTAGAGGTTTCCTGGTGTGCCTGGGGAAGGTGGTGGGGGTCGGTTGCCGCGGATTTTGAGCTTGATGCCGAGCATTGCGTAGGTGTAGGGGACGATGCGTTCCGGGAGGGGGAGGTTGATGTAGACGCGCATAATGCAGAGGACGAAGGCGAAGGGGAGCCAGAGATAGGTAATGAGGGCGTTGAGTGGGTCGGGGCGCTGGACGAGACGGCCGTCGTGGAAGATGATCGGTTTTTTGAGGCGGTCCGATGGGATTGGACGAGCTGATTTGCTTGGGGGAACCATGTAGCCCTCCTGCTCAAAATTGAAATACCATAATGAGCAAAATCTAGATCATTTCCCGAAAGTGAAGCACACAATAATTTCTAATCAAAGTTTTACTTGAGTTTAATCATGTGGTACAAGTATGAAGGACATGATTCACATATTTTACTAGTATCACCACCACATTCTAATGATTCCTTAGATGATCAAATTTGAATCATTTGCCCCCAACAAATTCTAAAAATTAAACAAACACGGATAATATGGAGTAACAAGTTTTTAATGAGTTAAGTTCTAACTCACACGAAAAATGTGATATTTTAATACAAACCATACATTGTTGAGACTGGGAAAATTTTCCCAAAATGTAGTAGTAGGTGTTGATCACTTAATTTACTAGAGAACTTCATTACTGGATTACTTCATAGGTCTTTCATGCAGTCATGCGTTACATTTCATGAATGAACTTCGTTACTTCCTAGCTTGGTTATTTCCTTTACTCTCATTTATAATTTTGCTAGACCACTTGTCAATTTCATTACCAAACAAAAAAAAGACCACTTGTCAATTCAGCTGGCAAAGTAGTTGGAAATAGTTAACACAATGGGTCCCAATAGCTTTACTACTAAAAAAAATTATCAAAAAAAAAAAAAACTTGCGGGAAATGGAAGTAGGCTGCTAGGAAACGAACCTTGCAAAGAGCCATGAAGTCGTGATCGGAGCTCCGGTCTCCGATCCCAAGATCAGGCACTTCATCTCCAAACTCCTTCTCAATAGCCGCACGCTTCAACTTCCCGACCAAAACCCCCGGCTTCTTCACAAAACCAGTCGCCTTCTTCGTCTTAGGATTCACCTCGATCTCCGTGCCTAGCACCTTATCTCCACCGAGGAAGTCCTTCACAAACGGCTCCACCATCAACGTCGGGTTCGCCGTCACCACCACTTTCCTCTTGCACTTGTCGAACACCTCAAAGCTCTCCGCTCTCACATCCGCCGCGTAAAACCTAACAAAAACCAATCACATAAACAACTCAGGATTAATAAACAAAAACTTTGTCCGAGAGGATTCTCTCTTTAGTTTTGTTTGTTGCGTGTAAAAAAAAACGCAACAATTAGTCATGCACATCCCTATGCGCGTGTACCTTGGGAGGACGGCGCGTGAGGCAAGCTCGATGTCGCGGACCTTGAGGCCAGCGAAGGAGATGAAGATAAGGATCTGGATGCCGAGGGCTTCAGAGACGAAGAGGTAGGAGATAATAATGAGCGGAAGTGCAAGAAGAAGCACAAGGCCACGGAGGAGGCTGCCGGCTTCGATAGCAACAAGCATGAAGTAAGGGAAAGAGCTGCGGGAGATAAGCAAGGTGCCGTCGAGATCGGCCGCGATGGATTCGTACGACGCCGTTTCGCTCGTGTCGCACCGAGTGATCGACGGGAAGCTCCGCCCTTGCTTCTTCGAGGCCATAGCGGAGAGCTCTGAGTGTGAAACTGAAAAATGAGATGAGGGTTTCTGAGAGAGAGAGAGAGAGAGAGAGAGAGAGAGAGAGAGAGGGAAAGCGCGCAGGGGTTTTAAATGAGGGGGTTGGGGATGGAAATTAGGGATGTTGTTGGGTGTAGAAATTAATAGATATTGAGGTGGAAATTAATATGGTTGGGATCAGGGGTGAATATTATGATCTTGGAGCTAGCTTTGAATACTTGGTTACTACTTCCATGAATCACAAGGGGATTATATCCTCTCCTTGGCTAGCTATTGGCCTTGTTTATCCTTAACTTTGAATCCAAGCCGTTCACTTGAAATCCTAAGACACAGAATATGACAAGTGAGCAATTCCCACTAAAACTCATTAAATGTAGCAATTAAATGTAAACACTGTTTGTTATGAGGATGAAGGGTTTGTTTCTCATGCTATATGGTATGAGATGTCTATTGTAAATGTGTCTAGTTATATGACTCATGTGGACTCATTACGTGATCATTTAGTTGTTTCTTCAATTAATGATAGTTATACATTTTATATATTTTGTAATCCATGTTATACTGTATGTTACACTAGAATTTTCCTCACGATGAAAACGTTAAAATGCATGAGTTCTCATTCTTCCTCAGTTCACCTCTCACAGTCATCCGACTTTACCTCACTTTCTCATCGTTCTTTATCTCTAGTTATATTTCATCGTCTCCTTGCTGCTTCATTCAATTTTTAATTTCACTTCTATTTCTAATTTCTTATGTATCCATTGTTGGATCCCTATGATTAGGACCTTTCTATCTTTTTCGTACCGATTCGTTCTCAGTCATTCATTTTAATTAACTTCTGTTTTATAGAATTTGAGGGGAAGATGAAGTTCTTTATTCCCAGTTCGATATTAAGGTTGAAATTATGCCCTCTTTTATTTATTTGAGAGAAATTTCAGTTGCAGGCCGGTAATGGTTGAGATGATCTAACATCAACACTCTGAAGATGTATTGATTGATTGATTTCTATCAATCAGTGACTTTCTTGATCTGGGTAAAAACTCAATTTTATTTACTGCAGATGAAACTACTTGACATGCATTGATATGCCCAGATCGAGATTCAAAGTCAGATATATGCAGAACTTCACTTATGCTAAAAGAACAAGAAAGAGATAATGAAACTTACAGTTATAAACTCAGCGCATGGTATTAATCCTCAAGTTCAGGAGCACAATTCTAATCAAGTTGACTTGATACTGACGAACAAAAGGGAAAAAGAAGATGATAGATTGTTATCGATTTGCGAGGGGACAGAAAGAAAAGGTATGAAAAAGATAATTAATCGATCAAGTTCATGAACAAAGGGAGCTTTTGATTAATTTGATCTGAAGGCCATTGTTGATGGTACCAAATGATAGAGAAGAAGAGGCGGAATCTGACGGAACGAAACGGAGGAAAATGGATAGTCAGTCTTGGAACGTGAAATTTTGCTCATTTATGAGTCATCTGCTGACTTGTCATATTCTTAACCTTAGGATTTCAAGTGAACGGCTTGGATTCAAAATCAAGGATAACCAAGGCCAATAGTTAGCCAAGGAGAGGATAGGTAGGCATGTCCATGGCAACATGGAATTAATTTAAGTGACTGATGAGGATAGTTACATATCTTTACAGTAAAAAGAGGAGAAACTAGGTTAAAAGTACAATGTGGAAAAAAGTCGGGAAGTTACCTAGCAGAGATGCAGTTCGATAAGCGATTAGTTTAGATTATTTTAACAAATAAGAACGGGAAAATGAAGGAAATTAGAAATGTTTTAGTCGTTGTTTTGGCCCACGTCCTCAGCAAGGGTAGAGAGGGAACATAAAAGTAAAATGGTGTGTGCGGGGCGTGCCACCTCACGGATGAGGAAAGAGAACGGTGCGCGTCCTGACTTCTTGACCAGGCGAATGAGGGATCCGGTGTCACCTGATGAGGAAATATTTCCGAGCTTACTCTTCTAATCACCTGTCGATCGATACTCACTGTAAGAGCGAGCAGAGCAACAATTGGGAAATTGGAGACGAGTCCTGACGGGCTCTGAGATCTAAGGCGGGGTGCGCTTAGAACGTAAGGGTTTCGAGAAGACTCGAAGGTTTCGACTGTGTTCGTCTGTTTGAGAGAGTTGTTGATTGATTGATTGTGTGTTTCTGTAAGCTGTAAAGCTTCTTTATATATTCATCCGTAAGCAACTCGTGGAGACTTACTCACAATCCAATGCGGACTCTGCAATTAGAATCCCACAAGGATACGACTAACTCGCCAGTCGCGCGCTCCATGTAACACGTGTCAAACCTATCTCGCTTAGGTTTCGTTCCCCGCCTCGCTGCATTTCATTTGTCGTGTAGTAAGCGAACTCAAACACTAAGCGACCTTATCCCGAGGGCGTTATTAGTCATTTCCAACTCACCCTCGCCAGGAACTGTAGAATCCCATGCGAACTGGAGATAAGGATCCCGCGAGGACACCGAATCTCGCGAGGTATCAGAATCTTCTAGATAAAATCCATGTCACGTGCTGCCAAACCTCGCCACCCTTCGTGGGCTAAAAAGGCCACAGGCGTTGGCCCAAATGATATCCAAGCCTTTCTGGAGTCTTGGACCGAAAATGCCCACTGGGCTCAAACATTGCCCCCTAGGCCTTGAGCTTAATCCGTCTCGCAACGGATAAGCGAAAAGGCCTAATTAAGCTTTTTATGGGAACTCGTATTTCAAAAGGTGCTGACGCTTCGGCGCTATCGCTTCCCTTCATCATTACGGCTTTTGAATTTTGAAACGCGCTGACGTTTCGGTCGTCATTGCGTCTTTTCGTTGCGACCATTGATTGAAAGGGACGTTACGGTTCGTCTCCTTTATAAACCTCGACGCGGGTCCCCACATCTTACCATCACTTTCAAAACAAACTCTGCCTTCTGCAACCAAACAAAAATCCAGCACCGACCGTATTTCGACCGGAAACAATGCCTCCCAAACCTTTTGCCAATGACCCGAACCTCAGCCTTACGGCGGCGACCTCTTGGTCGACCAGCCTTGCTCGTCGCTTCGCCACCAACCCGCCCCAAGGAACACCTATATTCTTCCTTGATACAGGGGCGGCTCTGCTCGGCCCGACTCCTTCAAAGCCTCTGTCCGACGCCGATCTTAATCATTACAACGCCTCCGTGCGTCGACCAATCTTGGCCCAACGGCGCGAACCGGGGAATTTCTCTACCTGGCAAGCCCGTTCCCATACAAATGTCCGGGTCGGGGAGTGGCCCAGCGCCACCGCAGAGGATCGAGCGTGGTACGAGGAGCGCCTCCAGACCGATCAGACGATCTGGGAAGCCACCGGCATCCATGAGGCCATTGCCTTGAGTTTCTCGCTGCCCCCTCACACCGATCGAGCGCCTATCGCTGCCATGGCCTGTTTGTGGAACAGCGCCACTAACACCTTCGACTTCCCCTTCGGGCAGATGGGCATTACTCTACTGGACATCCTCGCCATCACCGGGCTGCCGATCCACGCCAAGCCGTATGCGCCCAGCGACTTTGCGTCGACCGAGTTCACATTCGCCTGCAACTTGGGAGCCCGCCGTGCCCTGAGAATTTCATACGGGGCATGGAGAAAATTTTACATGGGCCACGCGGAGCCGCATGAAGGAGGCATCGCTTTCCTGGAGTATTGGCTTGACAAGTTTGTCTTCTGCGGCAGCGCTCACAAACCAACCGGGAAGTGGACCAAGCTGGCCGAAGCACTATACAATGGGATTGAAGTCGGGCTAGGGCAACCTGTACTAGGCGCACTCTACCGGACCCTGCACCTGCTATCCCTGAGGCCCTTCCATCTTTCTGGCGGCCCTCTGTGGATCCTGGACCTGTGGACGCAGTTATACTTTCCGCTCTTCCGGCGAGCCCCGGTGGAATTCCTGCCCGAGGATCAGCTGCTCGGCTTTGCGGTGTGCAGGAACGCCGCGAATCGGACTCCTCTGTCCTTCTTCGCCAGCCTTTCCATCCTCTATAACCACATCGAGCCGCCACCGACCATGGATATGATGGTTCGCCGGCGCCACCCTGAGGTCCTATCGACGGGTTTCTTCCCCCGCCAAGATTCGGACAACGATGCGAGGACCGCCTTTGTAAGAGCAACCTCATGCTGCGACCTTCAGCTCGCCGAGGATGACCAAGGCTTCGAGCTGTATGCCCCCAACCACTTCGCGAGGCAACTTGGCTTCCATCAAGGGATTCCTTACCCGCTTCTCCATTCGGTCAACAAGTACACCTCGTGGAGGAAAATTGGCGAGTCTGATCGGGTCACCCCGCTGCAAAACATCTACCCTCTTTCTCCCAACTTGCTGGAGATCGAGCCTTCGCAGGGTGTTGACCCCGCTTACCTCGCTTGGTGGCGGTCCCTGTCTGACAACCATTGGGAGTTCCCAGACGATGCTGTCTTCGTTGCCATTTTTCGCCCTTTGTATGATACTTTGGGCGAATCAGACCGTATCATCCTCGATGGCCAGCGCGAGCGTGCGGAGAGGGGTTCAGGGGCTGCGACAAGAACTAGGCTCGCGCTTCCGCCAGTTCCTGCTGCTCGCCGCCCGACGGGGATCGTCATTCGAGAACGCGATCCCGCACCTTCGGTATGTCACTAAGTGTGTAAATTTCGAACTTCCTTTGACATATTGATAAAATGTTTCTCTTTAACCCTCTTGTTTTCTTCTCAGTCTTCCCCCCGCCGGAGAACCGTTGACAGGTCTGAAGTTGCCAGAGGAAAGGCACCTGTCCGGAGGGAAACTGTGGCGGGCCACGACAGCGAGACTGCCCCTGTCGTTCCTCGGCCAACGAGCGGCGAAAGCTCGCGGAAGCGTTCTATCGAGGACGAAGAGGACTTGCTGGAGGATGTACGGTACCAGCGAGAGTATGGCTTGGTAAGCGACCCGGTAAGCGGACCACTTTGAATTAAATTTTCCTAAGCCAGTCAACAACTCTCTAACTTTGCTTTTGACAGGTTCGCCGCACTCGACCTCGCCTCGCTGTTGTTGAAGAGGCGCCCGTGATAACGGAAGTCCCATCTCCAGAACCATTCGATATGGACTTGGCCCTCCAAAGGGTCGCTGAGGCAAGCGCGGAGATGGAACTCGAGGTGATTGCCGAAGCCGGCGAAGAGATGGTCATTGAGGAAGTTGCTGTGGCAGGCGCGGAGACGGTCATCGAAGAATCTGCTGAATCCAGCGAGGAGGTGATCTTTAAAGAGACTGTCGAAGCGGCCGCGGAAGAGACTACCACGGTCATCGAGGGAGCTGGCAAGGCTACTGAGGAAGTCATACAACCTTCCTCTCCAACCGCCGCTTCGGGCGAAGCTGGTCCAATCCCAGAGCCAACCTTGGCTCCAGTTGAAAATGCAGCTCTCGACCAGTCCAACCAAGTCTCCGATCCTACTGCCCCCTTGGCGTCTCCGCCTGAAGGCCTCCAATTGATACTTTGGGTTCCTCCCCTGCGGCTGGGCCATACAGGTCGTACCGGCGAAGTGCCTCCGGCGGTTCCAACGAAGGCTCTTACTGCCCCCTTGGTGGAGACAGAGACAGCTCGCGGCACTCCGCCACCCTCTCCAGAGATTGAAGCGGCTGCCGAAGTTGAACCAGTCACTCCGGTCCCAACGAGGAAACCTGGCGAGGAGTCTTCTTCCTTTAGCACCCGGGCCGCTCGTCTTTGGGCCCGAACTACTCCGCCTACTGATCCAGAACCCATCCGTCTAGCTCGGTCTTTCCTTCATGGGTTGTTTCATCATGGCTCTCGCCCGAACGTCTTTGACTTGGTAGGACGTATTCGCGAGGCTCATGAAGCTCTGGATCGACATCTCACTGGCGGCAATCCTGTTCTGGACCAAGCGCTGGAGTTGGCCGACGCTGTCGAGTCGCAGGCTCGCCGAGTCTTGGATATCGGTGCCCAATCAGCTTCCCGTGAGCAAGCTCGCCGAAACTTAGACAATCAGATGGCGAACCTCTTGGCCGAGCTTGGTGAAGCTGGCATCCCGGGATCGTCTTCAGAGAATCCAAATGCTGGCCATGCTCGGCGAGTGGAGGCCCTGGAGGCCCAGATAGCAGAGCTGCAGGCTCAACTTGCTCGGGCTCGCCAAGACTTGGCCCGCGCTTTGGAAGTGGAGGCCCGTTTGCAGGCCGCAGAGGAGGCCCAGGAGGCTTTGGACTCGGCCGTGGCTGCTGCCGAAGAAGTTCAAGCCCAAGCCTATGAAGAAGAAATAGCCTATGAAGAGTTCAAGCCCAAGCCTATGAAGAAGAAATAGCCTTAGAAGGCATGCTCTTAGATTTGTATAGGGTTTGTAGGCGTGCGTAGTTTTAACTTGTATTTGCCCCCTTGTGTACGAACTTTAATGATAATATCAAAATTGAATCTTTCCCGCTCTTTGCCAACTGCTACGTAATAACTGTCAGGAAAAATTTTTTTTCCGAGATTTGGTGACGGTTTCCAATGTAACTACTCGCTCGGAACGCGGGCAATCATTATTGAAAAACGCGTCTGACCTTATCTCCAAAGCCCGTATCTCGGAGCAAATACTGCATGGGAGACAACTGTCGAACGCACAATCGCCCCTTCCGCCTATAAAAAGAAACGCTTGGCCGGGGTGAAGTATCAGTGAAGTCTTTGCCCCCTCACCATGATTTCTTATTCTCTTCTGTTCATCCTTTTGTCCCTGCTTAGAGCAAAGCCCCCAACCATACATTCCCATTCTTTGCTGATTCTGAAAATCTACTCTCAGGCCGAGAGTGATTCTGGAAATCTACTCTCAGGCCAAGCCTTTGTTCGGCCTGACCAAAGGTTGGGTACCCTCTGCCTTGCGCCTGCTGTACTATCAGTGCGTCTGGCTCTGCCGGCCCTTCAAACGGAAGACCGGTGGTAGCATGAGGGATCCTGACCCACTGGACCTGTAGCTTCCCAACACTTTCTCTTAGGTCCAAGCCGGCGTCAGGGTTTTGGCTGGTCTAAAGACGCGAGGCGTTCGTCAACTTTGAGCGAAGGACGCGGCGGCAGACTTTTCTTTAGCCTTGCGAGCCATGCGGGACGAGGCTTCCAGTATCTGTAGATCTATGCTTTTTGAAATGTAAACATAGTCTAATTGCACCTTTTCTGATCAATGTAATTGCTTTGGCCGCAAAGCCATGATTCGAAACATGTATTGAACAAAGTGAAAAAGGCAAAATAAATGAATTTATTTTTTAGGCCTCTGGAATAGGCCCCAATCTTGTACTAGTCTTTGTGTTTAGACTTTGCACGTTTACAGAGAATGAAGAAAACAATAGAACTTTTTAGGGCCTCTGGAATAGGCCCCAATCTAATACAGGTCTTTTTAGGCTGGTATGTTACAATGTATTCTATTAGTCTTCTGTCCCGAGTTGCCCCCTAGTGTTAGGCGGCGGAGCGAGTACGCGATGGCGCGTAGCACTATTGACTGTGGTGGCGGGATCTGGTGCAGGTGTAGGATCCTCGCGCTCCCAGACCCCTGCAATGTGGCGCTTGAGGAAGCGGCCATTAATAGGGTTGCGATGAATAGTACCATCCAAGTCGCGCAAGTGGTATGCCCCCTTGGGAAGTATTCGGTGAATAATAAAGGGTCCATCCCAGCGAGCGGACCACTTGCCTCGACCATCTGTTTTATCTCCAAGCGGGAGGACGGCGCGCCACACTTTCTGGCCCTCAGCATAACTCTGTCCGCGCGTGATTTTATCATAGGAGCGGGCGATGCGCTGTTTCTCCAGGACAAGGTTGTTGAAAGCGGCGACACGGTGCTCGCTTAAATCCTCAAGTTCCTGCCACATGGCTTGGACGTAATCCTCGCCAAGTAGTTGATGCTGTTCCTGAACGCGGAGCGAAGCGATATTGATCTCGAGGGGAAGGACGGCGTCGTGACCGTACATGAGAGCGTACGGTGTGGTATCCGTTGGGCCTCGCTTAGAGGTGCGGTAGGCCCACAAAGTGTGGTAGAGTTCCTGGTGCCAAACGCGTGGGTTCAACTCCAACATCTTGCGGAGGATGCCAAGGATGACCTTGTTGCTAGCCTCTGCTTGGCCATTGGACTGGGCATAGTATGGCGTGGAGTGGAGAAGCTTGATGCCGTAATCGTTTAAGTACGTAACGACGGAATCGGCCATGAAGGCTGCCCCCCTGTCTGTAACGATGCACTCCGGGATACCAAAGCGGGAGATGATATTGCAGAAAATAAAGTTGCGCACTGAGTTGGCGGAGGCGACTTTGAGAGGCTCGGCCTCGGCCCATTTGGTAAAGAAATCGGTGGCAACGATAATGAACTTGTGCTGCTCAGAGGAATGGGGGTGGATGATGCCTACGAAATCCATAGCCCATCCGCGACACGGCCAAGGTTTGATAATGGGCTGCAGCGGGATGTTAGGGATATGTTGCACTGGTCCGTGAGCCTGGCAATCTTGGCATCCTCTGGCGAAGGCAATACAGTCTTTCAGAATAGTTGGCCAGTAGTATCCATGGCGGCGGATCAGCCATCGCATTTTGGGCCCGGCCTGGTGCAAGCCGCAAACTCCGCAATGGACTTCGTGCATGAGACGTTTAGCTTCGTTCCCGTAGACACAGCGGAAGTCGTTGCCGTCTTCCCCACGCCGCCTGAGTTCGCCATTGCGTAATACAAAGTTTAAGGCGAGGAAGCGGATTTGCCTGGAATGAGCAGTGTCGTTGGGGTTCTGGAGGTAGGCGATGAATGGTAGCCGCCAATCCTCGTCGATGGGGTCCAAGGCTGCAACTTCTGGGATGGCGTCCCGAAATTGCCCCTTGGCGATGAAAGAGGGAAGAGTACGGCGTTCGACCTTGAGCAGGCGTTCGCGCACTCCGTCTCTCAGGCTGAGGCCAGATGCTATCTGGGCGAGCTCGTTGGCGGCGAAGTTAAATTCACGTGGTATGTGCTCAATGTACACGTCATCAAACCGATCCAACACCTCGAATGCCTTGCGCAGGTATGGCTCAATTGACAAGCTTAAACATTTGAACTTTTCCACAAGTTGGTTAACGACCAACAAAGAATCGCCAAAGATCTGGACCTCGCGGACTCCTAAGTCCAACAAGATCTCTAGGCCGATGATTAGTGCTTCGTACTCGGCCTGGTTGTTAGTGCATTTGAAGTCGAGCTGGAACGAGTAGGAGAAACGATCTCCAGCGGGATTGGCTATGGCTATCCCGGCTCCGGCTGCGGTGTCGGTTCGTGAACCATCAAAGTACAAGGTCCAGGGAGCGAGTGTTACTGTGGCGAAGTCCAACTCGCGAAACGCTGTGAGCTCTGATGGTGGGTGATGGGCAAGAAAATCCGCTATTGCCTGTCCTTTTACTGCTTTTTGTGGAACATATTGCAACGAGAATTCGGACATGGCGAGGATCCACTTGCCGATGCGTCCCCGCAAGATAGGGCGAGAAAGCATGTATTTGACCAAGTCGGATTGAGCGATGACGACCGTGGTAAAGGCAAGCATGTAATGGCGCAGCTTGCATCCTGCAAAGTAGAGGGCGAGACATAACTTCTCCATGGGCGAGTAGCGTGTCTCACAGTCCGTTAAAACCCTGCTAAGGTAATAGACGGCATGTTCTACCCCGTTCTCATCGTCCTGGGCCAGGAGTCCGCCGATGGACAGGTCGGCGGCGGTAATATAAAGTTTAAGCGGGGCGCCGTCGCGAGGCGGAATCAGGACTGGTGGGTTCGTAAGGTACTCCTTGATTCGATCGAAGGCCTGTTGATGTTGTGGTTCCCATACGAACTCGGTTGCCCCCTGGAGCTTAAGGAGGGGTGAAAAAGGTTGAACCTTCCCTGCTGCGTTTGATATGAAGCGGCGGAGAAAGTTGATTCGCCCTAGTAGCTGTTGTAGCTCCTTCTTGGTAGTGGGAGGCGAAGCGGTGACGACCGCCTGTGCTTTGTCCTTTGGGATCTCGATGCCTCTTTGATGTACAAGGAAGCCAAGGAAATCACCGGCCTCCGCGATGAAAACGCACTTGGCGGGGTTCATCTTGAGGTTATGTCTGCGCATCCGTGTGAACACCTGCCGTAGGTCTTCCACGTGGGTTGCTCGCGATTTGGTTTTGACTACCACATCGTCGATGTAGACTTCGATCAACTTGCCCAAGATGTCGTGGAAGATGAGATTCATGGCGCGCTGGTACGTTGCCCCCGCGTTCTTAAGGCCGAAGGGCATGACAACATACTCAAACGCGCCAGCAAAACTAGGGCAGCGGAAGGCGGTCTTGTGTCGATCCTCCTCGGTGACGGGGATCTGATGGTACCCGGCCGTGCCGTCTATAAAGGATAACACCTCGTGCCCTGCGGCGGCATCAACAAGTAGGTCAGCCACAGGCATAGGGTATATGTCCTTCGGTGTTGCGTTGTTTAGATCTCGGTAATCAACACAGACACGCATCTTGCCATTTTTCTTGCGGACGGGGACGACGTTGGACAACCACTCGTTATATTTAGCTACGCGAATGATTCCCGATCGGTGCATGCTTTCGATCTCTTCTTTAACCACGATCTGGGTTTCAGTTCGCATGAAACGGCCGTCCTGCCGGACTGGACGCCGGTCGGGATAGGTTGGTAGCCGGTGGCAGACCAAGTCCGGTGACAAGCCTGGCATATCTTCGTACTTGTCGGCGAAGCAATCCTTGTACTCGCGTAGTAGGGCAAGAAGGGCTTCCTTTTCTTCCTCCGCCAACTTTGCACTGATGGAAATGAGTAAGGGCTTTTCTGCAGTCCCTACGTCAACTTGTAAAGTGGGGTCGCGGACTTGAGGTGGAGTGTCGTCCAAGGCAGCAGGAGCTAACTGAATAACTTCTTCCTTGGTATCGGAATAATCCACCACTTCATCGACATATTCCATAGTCGCGACCTTGTCGTAGGCTTCGCGTTCTGCCCAGTACGAAAGGAGTCTTTCGCACAAGGACTCGCCAGCCTCGCGTGCCTCCTCGGAAAAGGCACTATCCATCGAAATGAGGTGTGAGAGTCGCGATGGTGTGAGGACGTTGCAAATCGTCCTTCGCCTGGGTAAGTCCCCATCGCGTTAAATTGGAGGCCGTTACTCCGTATGGGCGGCCCTTGTGATCGACGCCTTGAACGTCCAACGGGCCCAAGTCCGTATTATAGTACCGGGCATCGTTGAGGTTGGCGGAAATAGAGAAAGGCCGCGGGTCGGCCTTGATGATGACTGCCTCGCGTTTCTCGGTGTCCCAGATCATGAGTTCCTGGTGCATTGAGGAAGGCACGCAAAAACTTCTGTGGATCCAGTCTCGGCCGAGGATCATGCTGTAAGAGGAAACACATTTGGCCACAAAAAAGGTGTAAACCCGTGATGCCGGCCCGACCTTGACCCGTAGGAACAGCAAACCTAGGGTTCTGGACACCTGTCCTGTGAAGTTCTTCACCGTTAAGGACGTGGTTTGAATCATTGAGCGCGGGATGTCGAGGAGTCCCATGGTGCGGGTTGTGACGACATTAACCGCAGCACCGGTGTCGATCATGACCTTGTTGATCAGTTTCCCTTGGACCTCTGCCGTGATATACAGTGGTCGCATATGGGTGGCCATGTCCAGAGTTGGCGTAGAAAAGGTCATAGTTGGCCTTTGTGCGAAGCTGCTCGAACTTCCTGCTTGTGGAGTGTCATCGGCTGGGGCCGGTACTGGGCCCATTTCGCTGCTGCATGGCGGGGGTACGTTGCTGTCGTCCTCGCAGATGATGGTGATATCCGCCGCGCTGCAGGTCGTGTTTGGTGGAAGAGCGTATCGTTCCGAAATAAAGAACACCATCCCGACCTGAAAAGAGAATTGTTCGGAGACTGGGACCAGAGGTGTGTCAATGATCCCGTGTTCCCCTTCGAGCACTGCAAAGGCATCTGCTTCGCAGCTAAGCCCTTCATCAGCATCCCATCCGGAGACCTCTATCATATTGCAGGTGAATGATTCAGCCTGCTCTTCGTCTTGCTCTTCCTCCAGGTTGAGCCGAGGTTCTGAGTGTGCCTCGTCGGCTTCCTCATTCTCGCGGAAACGTTGGGCCATTTGTTCGGCGAGGTTAGGACTGGAGGATGCCGGTGTCTCTGCTGGTGGCTCTGAAGCCTCGGGTTGCCTTGGGCGCCATACTGCCTTGGTTGGCAGCGGTTGGTCCCTGGTCGGTTGCTTGTCTGCGGCCGCAGGAGCCTTATCGTTGTCCTCTTTCCTCAACTGCTGCAGGGCAGATACCCGGGGAACCATCCTAGTCTCAGGTTCCGGGGTATGCCGTGGCCGAGGCTGTTGTGGCGATGGTGGCTCCCTTCTGGCGTCAGCCTCTGGATTTTGACGTTCTTGTCGTCGTGAGGGCTGAGACGGCTCACGTTTAGACTCTGAGTCCGGAGTTATGAACAATTTTCGCCTAGGGCCGGTAGGCGGAGCCTTGCTTTGCTCGGGCTCCGGTGACGGCCTACGTCTGGAAGGCTGCTGATCCCTTCTCCTGGTAGGCTCCGGTGATGGATTGGGCCTAGCAGGCTGTGGATCCCTTCTCCTGTCAGGTACGGGTGACGGCCTGGGTTTAGAGGGTTGCGAGTCCCTTCTCCTTTCAGGTATTGGGGATGGCCTGCGCCTAGGAGGCTGCGGATCCCTTCTTTGTTCAGGTGGTGGTGATTGCCTGCGCCTGGGAGGTTGCGAATCCGGCTTTGGTGGAACCGTGAGTCGGCAGAAAACGTTTGGCTTGGGCGCAGGATCGTCACTGAACTGCTCGCAGATTCTTGGAGGTGTGACTGGCGGCATTTGAAGGACTGCGCGCAGACCTTCTGCTTCCCGCCACATCCGTTCAGGCGTCTGTGCGAGCTGCGAGGGGCTTATAGCGCCCTCGTCGACAGCCCGTAAGGCGCGTAGGATGCTGCCGTACCGCTTCTGGAGCTTGCGCTTCTTGGACCTGCTGATGGTCACTGCCTTGCCCCCTTGCTGCGTGTATCAGACCCCTTCCTTGATCGCTGATTTGGACGTCGGGGGAATGTAAGGGTTGGTTAAGACGCCGTCACGAGGGCTTGGGGCGCCGCTGCTGTGACTCTCACTGCTGGATTCTGACATGTCCATCTCGCTTGCGGCAGGGGATGGAGGTATTGCTGCTGCCCAATGCGCGGCAACGTATGTCTCGAGACGCGCTATCCTTTTCTCCAGCTCTTCGCGAGTCCTGGGGCTCGTAGGCTGGGAACCTTTGCCGGGGAACGGTCTATCGTCCCTCATGACCGCTTTGCCCTTATCCTTGTAGGAGGGGCGGTCTGGTTCGAGCCTTGCGACCAACTGTCGAGCTGGGTCGTCTGTGCTCCGCATCTGGTTATCCGGGAGCATGTAGTTGTTCGCCGGCCGTTTGCAGTTTCGGCCTGGCGGTTCGGATGGTCCTGCATTTGGTGACAGGTCTAATGTGATCATTCGCTGGCCGACGCGAGGCCAAGCGAAACCAGCAGTTGCGATTGTAAAACCGCCCTCGTCCTTAAAGCAGATGTATCCGAGGTCAAGCCAGTCTTGGATCTGGTCTCGGAGCTGGCGACATTCGCAGGTCCTGTGCCCCCAGCTGTCATGGAAACTGCAATGGACGCGTCCATCCTTGTACTCGCTGTAGGGCAAGGAGTGGAGTGTGACGAGCCCGGCCTCTCTGAGATCTTCTAAGACCTCGTGTGCCAGAGTTTCATTGTAGGTGTACCGGCGACGCGGCTGGCGGGTATTGTCGTCTCCTTCCTCACGGCCCCTTTTAGGCGCGCGACGTCGCTCGTCGTCCTGGGCCCGATCAGCCCAGTTGACCTCGACCATGCCCACTATGGGCGGGAAAGGGTCTACATCGACCAATGAGGCCGTGCTACCCGGTGCCTTCATCCTCAGCTCGCCTGAGTTTAACCAGGTCTGCAGCTGGTCTCGGAGCTTGACACAATCTTTGGTGTCATTATTATATACGTTGTGGAAGGCACAGTATTTTTTGTCCTTCAGCTCCTCCTTAGGCGGAATTTTGTGGTCCAGTCGCACGTACTTCGCCTCGATTAGGTCATTGAAGACCAAATGGGCGTTTTTGGCGTCGTAAGTGTACGACTCGTACTCTGGCTTGGTCCAGGCAAAGGACTGGATGGTGATCGGCTCGCGGGTCATCTTCAGATTCTTCAGTTTATGAGCCACTTGCTTACCAGTCAGCTCTACCGCGCCAATGTCATCCAAGTCCTGATCTGCATGAGCTGGCTCCGGCCTTTGATAGTAGGGATCGTGAGCAGGGGTTTGCATGGTGAGTGCCCCCACGATCCGGTTCTTCCCTGGTACATAGGTTCCCTTGGAAGCGTTGGCCTTGTCGTCTAGTTCGTTCAGGATGAGCTCGTAGCTACCAACCTTGTTGATTAGGTCACCCATGGAGCTGAAACGCTCTCCATGGTGCTTCAGCCGCTGGCGGTGCTCCAGACCCCGGATAGCCAGTTTGATGGCTTCCTGCTCAGGCAGCAGGTAATCGCATTTGGCCTGCTGGATTTTGAAGCGCTGGAGGAAAGAAACTCCGGACTCCATGATCTGCTGGTTCATCTGCGTGAGGGAGTCGAGGCCGACTTCGGGCTCAATTATGCCATATGTCTCCCGGAAGAGACGTTCCATGGTGGGCCAGTCTGGAACTGACCCCGGCTTCAGTCTGGAATACCAGGTGAAAGCGGCTCCGGACAGAGAAGTCCCGAAGAGCTTGAGTTTGAGCATATCATCATTCCCGTATTGGCCGCATTGGACCTTGAAACGGGCCATGTGAGTTGCTGCATCTTCCCTTGTCTCCCCAGAGAATGTGGTGAAGACGATGTTCTTGAACCCGTGGGGGAAGGGATACTGTGCCACGCTATCTGGATAGGGGTCACGGTAGTGCAAGCTAGCATCACCCTTTCCGGTGTGCTCCTTGACGATGCTTGAGATGAGTTGGCGCCAGTCGGCCGCCGTTACTGGTGCAGAATCTGCCCCCTGGTCATGGCCATGCCATGCGGAGAAACTAGGGGCCTGTCCGACGTTTTTATGGATCGAACCGGAATAAGCCACGATCGGGTCGTCTTGTGTCCCCATTCCTTGCGGCGCAGGAGCATCGGTGCCCTTGAGTGTGATCCTAGGGCTGCATGGCGAGGGTAGACGGGGTGGTGTCCTTGATGAGCTGGCCCCCAATGTGAATTGGGGAGCCTTCTGGGCCCCGACCCTCGGATTTGCCCTAGGGCGCTCATTAGGCGGGATATACCTTGAGCCCTCCGCTGCGCTTGAACTGGTAGAGTTCACAGCGTGATTTTTTGGCGCTTGGGCCCGAATCCAGTCTTCCATCTGCAGGACCCTTGTACTCAGGGTATCATGGCGCTCTTTGTAGTCTTCGAGCTTTTCCATGCTGTTCTTGCTCCCGAAGAAGGAAGCGTCCTGCTGTTGCTGCAGCTTGGTGTCATGGTCATTCAGACGATGGGTTTGGACCTCCAGAGCCTTTGTAAAGGCCACCTTGCTCTGATCCAGTTCAGTCTGGATCCTTTGCAGAGAGCCGGTCATTATGTCTTTGTCCTCCCTGATCGTGCCAACCACATAGTTGAACTCCTCGCTGAGCTTAGCGTGGTTCTCCTGGTTTGCGAACCAGATCTCCTTGTCTTTTGCGACCTGCGCAGAGAGGTCCTGGACAATTTGCTGAGTTTCTTCAGCCTTTAAGCCGCACTCTCTCCTGAGCGCGCCGATCTCATTCTTGAAATCGCTTCTTAGTTCTTCGAACATTCTGCGGACTTCCTCTGTGGACATAGTAGGTCCTGCTTCTGGGATTGGTTGTGAGTTTGCCATTGTGGACTTAGTAAGGTCGGGGTTGCCGAACCGATTGAGAATCTCTTCTTTAGCGAGAGATCTGCAAGCCGCGCTGTTATAGGGCTTGTATTGTGGAGCCTTGTGTTTCAAACAAGAAAGCGAAGGTCTCCGGTATGGGGAGTCGTCGAACTTCCCAATGATTGCTAGAAAAATAAACTCCCCGTCCCACCGGGTGTGCCAATGTTTTGGCCCACGTCCTCAGCAAGGGTAGAGAGGGAACAAAAAAGTAAAATGGTGTGTGCGGGGCGTGCCACCTCACGGATGAGGAAAGAGAACGGTGCGCGTCCTGACTTCTTGACCAGGCGAATGAGGGCTCCGGTGTCACCTGATGAGGAAATATTTCCGAGCTTACTCTTCTAATCACCTGTCGATCGATACTCACTGTAAGAGCGAGCAGAGCAACAATTGGGAAATTGGAGACGAGTCCTGACGGGCTCTGAGATCTAAGGCGGGGTGCGCTTAGAACGTAAGGGTTTCGAGAAGACTCGAAGGTTTCGACTGTGTTCGTCTGTTTGAGAGAGTTGTTGATTGATTGATTGTGTGTTTCTGTAAGCTGTAAAGCTTCTTTATATATTCATCCGTAAGCAACTCGTGGAGACTTACTCACAATCCAATGCGGACTCTGCAATTAGAATCCCACAAGGATACGACTAACTCGCCAGTCGCGCGCTCCATGTAACACGTGTCAAACCTATCTCGCTTAGGTTTCGTTCCCCGCCTCGCTGCATTTCATTTGTCGTGTAGTAAGCGAACTCAAACACTAAGCGACCTTATCCCGAGGGCGTTATTAGTCATTTCCAACTCACCCTCGCCAGGAACTGTAGAATCCCATGCGAACTGGAGATAAGGATCCCGCGAGGACACTGAATCTCGCGAGGTATCAGAATCTTCTGGATAAAATCCATGTCACGTGCTGCCAAACCTCGCCACCCTTCGTGGGCTAAAAAGGCCACAGGCGTTGGCCCAAATGATATCCAAGCCTTTCTGGAGTCTTGGACCGAAAATGCCCACTGGGCTCAAACAGTCGTGTTTACACCCAAATTAATATTTTACTGGACAGTAATTGTCTAAAGTGAATGTTAATTAGATTCATAATCCACACCGGCGAGCCTGAATAATATTAGGTTTAAAGGCGGATTGCCTCGCCTGTAATAAGGGAGCATGTATAATTAAGGAGTCTTCTCCTTGAGTTGTGTTCGGTTTCGCGAAGCGAGATGCCTTTGCCAAGAAACAAGGCGAGATACTTCTCATACAAAGGAGACTCCGCGTAGGAGACCACGTGAGGAAACAGAGGTGGAAGACTTCACATAGGAGAAGGAGAGAGGCGGGCTCCGCTTGGTATATATATATATATATATATATATATATATATATATGCATATATATCAATTGAGAGAGCTAGCAAGGAAAGAGGCGGACTCCGCCTACAATACCTCTATTGGATAAGAAGCAATATATATCCTTAGTTAAGCATGATTGCATGGGGAGGGGTTCATTAAGGATCCTTATCTTTATTCAAGCATGTTTGCATGGGGAGTTCACGTCCACATCTTCATGAGTTTGGTTGTCTTGGTGGTTAAGGACTCTACTCCTATTTGCATGAGTGAACAGTGGTGCACGTCAAAGTCATCATGAGGTGTTCTAACTCAACTCTTCTAGACAAAGGCAGTTAGTCACTTCGCCAAAGGATAATCACGTCCAGCAAGTGATTTACATCGCCTACACCACATTTATCATTGAAGACTCCTACAAGTCTTTGACATGCTTTGGGCCAATACATGTGGCCCTAAATAGCTCTATATAAAGGAGTTCGAGCAGACGACTCAACAACGCTATAACAAATCAACAACTCAACTCTACAAAATACAATACAATTCTCGACCTAGTCGAACCTTACACTAGTAAAGGGAAGAATGAAAATGAAGAGAATTACAAATGAATTACATAGCAAAGGGAAGAATGAAAATGAAGAGAATTACACTAGTAAGGAACTAAGGATAGCTTATTTCTTTGGCTCCCAGGAAGACAAAGTGTGTGAAATTGCAACGCACATTTTGGGCCTTCGTTAGACTCGGAAATGATTTCATAAGTAGAGTGCTCTTTTCTTTTGTATGATTATAAAGATGATTATACTGCACTAGCGTTTGCTTTTCTATTCTTAGTTTCATGGGCAGGAAGGTTCTTGCTGGTTTGTTTTTTATTTGTAATGGCTAGCTTTGCCTAGTCCTTAAGTATCTTTTGGTCGCTGCGGTAAAAAAAAATTGATTTTGTTTTCTAGATTTATGAATACATTTTAGCTATTTTAAAATGATATCGCGCTACTCAAAAACTCAAAACACGCGTGTCCACTATGAGTCTTTTAATGTTGAAATTATAGGTTTTTCTTGACGATGATAGTGTAGCGTAACCAAGCTCTCATTTAATTTTTTTCAAAAAAAAAACTCAAAACACGGCATTTTTTAATTATAATATATGTTTTGCTAAATTGAGTGAAATCTGCTGATATGAATCAAGCTATGCTTGCTAAGATTAGTTGGAGAATGTTCCAAAATGACAAGGGTTTGTGGGCCACTATGTTCTCTGAGAAGTACCTTAAAGATGGCAGTATTTTTAATTCCCATTATGCTCCCCCTAATGACTGTTCTAGTATTTGGAGAGGAGTTGTCTATGGTGCCAAGCTCATCAGGGATAATCTTAAGTGGCGAGTTGGTGATGGTTCCACCATCAAGTTCTGGTATGATCATTGGCTTGGTCCTGAAGCTCTTATTCAGCATGCTCTTCCTAATGCCACTATTAATAGAAATGCTGTTATCCGTGACTTTTGGGGTGATGATGGTTGGAATCTGCCTTTCTTATCTGCTGCTGTTCCTGCTGAGATTATCTCTCAAATTCTAAATGTCCCGACTGGTTTTGATGATTGTGGCAGGGATACCTTAATTTGGGGTGCCACTTCCAATGGTCAATTTTCAGTTAAGTCTGCTTATAACTCATCCTTTGATTTTTCCAGTTCTAGTAACCCTCAATGGCAGTTCATATGGAATCTCAAGATTCCTCCCAAGCTGAAAACCTTTCTCTGGACCATGCTTCACAGGAAGCTCCTCACTAATGTCCAGAGAGTCACTAGGAAATTTTCTAATGATGCTTCCTGTCCTATTTGCCATAGTTCCGATGAAACTCTTTTACACCTGTTTAGAGACTGTCCTAGAGCTGCCAATATTTGGAGAGCCTTCCCTATGCCTAGTTCCATTTCAAGTTCCTTTTCTCTGGATTGGACTAGCTGGATTAATGCTCAGCTTCACTGCCACTCTGTTGTTACTGATGGTTTTAAATGGTGCAATCTGTTCGTTTTTGTGTGCTGGTATATCTGGAAGTGGAGGAACAAGCAGGTTTTTGACAGTAATTTTGTTATGCCTACTTGTTTTGCAAATATTGTCTGGAAGTATGCTATTGATTGGAGGAAGGCTCAGAACAAATCCAATTCTGCGCCCCTGTACAACTTCTCTATGCTGTCATGGCAAAAGCCTTCTGCTGGCTCCTTTAAGCTTAATATTGATGGAACTCGTGTGTCTCCTTCTGGAAAAATTGGTGCAGGTGGTGTTATAAGGGATCATTGTGGTACTTGGATTGGTGGATTTCAGGTGAATTTGGGAGTTGGTGATGTTATTCAAGCTGAGGCTTGGGGCCTGCTCTATGGTCTGAAACTTGCCCTTCAGTTGAAGATTGACAGGTTGGAAGTTGAAACTGATTCAGCTGTTCTGGTGAATTTGTTTCACAGCTCCAACCTTGCCTTGCATCCTCTTGGCTCCCTCATTGATGGTTGCAGGAATATTATGGCCAAATTGCAGATGGCAAGGATCTGTCACATTTTCAGGGAGTCGAATATGCTTGCTGATGCTTTGGCGAAGCATAGCATTACTCATGATCTTGGGATGGTTAGATTTGAAGGTCCTCCTGCTCATGTTGCTCAAGCTTTTTTGGATGACTTGTGCTCAACTGCTAGAGCCAGAAGATCTGCTTGTTTTGATGTTTAGTTAGTTTCTTTTGTTCTTTTTGCTTGTGCTCTCTGAGCACCGTATGTAACCAAAAAAAAAAAAAAAAATTGAGTGATATCGCGTTACTCATATATAACAGGCTAGGAAATAGAAAAGGCAACGATCGAATTCTAAATAAGCCGGCTTAAACCGTGTCGTAGCCAAAAAATTTGCACTTAGAACCCATATAAATGGCCCTATGAACTTGTAGTCTCATATCGACGTAGCGCAAGATACAAACACTTTAGCCAAAGTATAACATGGGAGTTTCAAACATGAATCATTGATCTTCTGCCTGTTTTTCAATAGCATGGTGGTGCACAACCATGGTGTCGCAGAGAATGTGAATGATCATTGCAAAAAAGCTGGACGACCACTTCTGGGTTGCCATTTTACCCCCGAGAATGGTCTACCACCACCCAAACATAGGCGGACAATGGTTATGGCTTCAGGGGGCTATTGCCCTCAATTGGTTATGATTTTTGGAATATTCAAGGGCCAAATTCAGCAACTTAAGTACATTTTTATGAGGGATTAGAATTAATTTGCCTCCAGAGTTCTTAGCGAAGTTGCAATGATAGCCTCCATTAAAGGAAAATCTTGCGTCCGCCACTGCATCCAGAAACCCTTGTAAACATGGCTGCTCAAGTACTCTTTACAATTGCGGGGGTTAAGGATTTCCCATCGCTCGATCATTAGGCAAGGTCGTGAGTTGTGTGGATCACCATTGTTGTTATAATGCATCATTGTTGGCATTTTTAAGTCTCAGCTTTGAGTTTGATGTATCTACTTATCTAGGTGAAGGTATCCATCTTGAGGACTTTGTACTCTAATAGTTTTCTTATGAACTTTCGAAGTCATGTTACTCATGTAATGAAATCATATTTCTTATTATAGACAACTAAATTTTTCATTTTCGTTCTTTAATCATCTTCTTGGCTATAATCTGCATTTATGGACTTCATGCAGCTCGAGTTCAGTTCCTTCCAAGGATGAACTCCAAATCAAAATCACAATGACATATTTGGCATGATCGCTATATTTTTATGTTCATGAGAATAAGTCGCAAGTTTGATTTAGTGGTGAGAATAAGTTGCCAAGTGCACCAAGAACACTGCAAACCCAATTGGAAGTGGAGCCAATATCTGCATTTGATATACAGTTGATTAAAAATCAAGAGTAGATATGGAAGTACAAACACAATTGCAAAGTTTATATTGGAAAAGACTCAATTACTGCAACCTACTCACTGAAACAAGGCCTTCCCAATCAACAATGGAAGGTAAGAATGCAATAAAACTTTTTATCAGTAAGAAAGGTTCCTGGTAAAAACTCATTTCATGCTAACTTTAATCTGAGTTAAAATGGATCAGCGTTTCGACTTTTAAGCAAAGTTCTGAAATTTAGTTTTCAGATTTTACAACAATCTCGATATATCCATTATACCCTACTATCATGTACTGCAAGAAGAATAAGCAGACATGCATACTTATTTACTGAAAACTAGAACATCATTAGCACAATGGAAGCAAGAGCACAATCAAACTCCTAAAATGAAAAGGAAATGGTAATATATACTTACAGGGACATGAGAGTCTCTGGCATTTCTCTTGGCATCAGTGGCGGAGAAAACAGTGTACACCAGAACAAAAGTGCCTACAATTTCAGCACCAAGGCCGTCACCCTTGGTATAGCCATGGTTCACTGAGTTAGCTCCACCACCGAACACTTCATACCGGGTGTTGCCCTCAAATCCCTTGACCACGGCAGCACCAGCAACTGCCCCAAGGGTTTGCATCACTATATAGAACACAGCTCTGGTCAGGGAGAGCTTCCTTGCCAAGAAGAGACCAAATGTCACAGCAGGGTTTATGTGACCTCCTGAATAACATAATCAACAAAACAAGATTTAGCTTAATAGGAAGAACATTGTTAAAAGCGAGCAAGAAATCATGAAAACTCGCAAGGAATTTTTCGCATGTCCAACTAACTAAAAGTTCTGCTTTACCGAGTCCAGTGGCTTATTATATACCTTTATTTCTTCACATATTCAAGCAATTTCAAATTTTCAAGTATACAAGGGTCAACAAAGAAGTGAATTCTCATACATCCATTACATGGGGCTAATTCATAAACCCTTTTCCCTTTCAAATATAGACAGAGCATAACAAAGAGTATTTTTCATAGTTCTTTTATCTCCCATGAAAGTCAAATTACCAACAGGCCAGTAACTTTGAGGAAGAACAAGAACAAAATCTCAGGCAAATCTAAACAGTTTTCTGTCACCTTTTTAATTACCTAAACTACACAAAAACAAAACAGATCTATTCTCATCATTCCTCTCTCTTGTAGTATGTTAATTTTCTTTTATAATTTATCAACAACAAACAAACACAAACTGAACTAGTAATCCCATACACAAAAGACTTTATCCTCTTCTAATTTAAAATTCAAGGAACAACTATCACAAGCCCATAAAAAGAAACATGTACAAATCTACAGACCTTTACCACAAACTAATATACAACTCATCATAAGAAAAACAAACACACCAAAACAAAAGTAAGCCTGCAAAACAGTAGATCAAACCAAAGCAACAAAGCCAAGAGAGAAGGAGAAAGAATTATACCTGAGATTCCAGCAGTGGAGTAAACAAGAGCAAAGATGGTACCCCCAAAGGCCCAAGCAATGCCCTGAATACCCACAGAGGCACACTTGTTTGGTGCCCTGTTGACCCCCATCACAGTCAAGATAGTGATGTAGAGGAACAAGAAGGTGGCCACAAACTCAGCTATTCCAGCTCTCCAGAAAGACCATGACTGGAGCTCACCAGGCTCAAACAGTGGAGCTGGTGGTGGCTCCTTGTAGTCCTTGTCAGTCTGAGCCGAGGTCCCAATGGGTTGCCTCTCTGAGAACTTGTTGGCTCCCAACCTCACATCCTCTTCCTTCCCCTCCATGAAAGTTGCTTCCTTTCTCTCTCTAAAACTCTGGGTTTGTGGTTCTGGGTGGTTCTCTCTCTAGAAAGCTCAAAGCTTTGGTTTTTTTTGGGGAGTGAGCTACGGGGGAGTGAGGTTTATAAAGGAAAAACCCCATTATGGGTGTGAGCTGTAAAAGCTTGTCAAATGATGATCAAAGTTTAAATTTTTATCCTCAATGAATTAGCAAATGTCATTGACACCCTCACCAGAAACCCACAATGTCATTCACACCATCTTAGTTGGGGGGGGGGATCATTTGGAATTATCAACCTGTAAAGCTTCAACCTTTGAGTAAAAAAAGAAGGTTTTTAGTGAGATAATGGAGTTCTGTTTATGTGGGTTAATGAAACAATGGATGATTCTGGAAAGTGCAAATCAGATGAGGACAGGTCTTGTGCTGTCACAAGCGCAGGGATGATGGTATGGTGGGGTGTCCTTATCTATCTGCAGACACTTAGAATAAAATCAAATCCTATTTTACTCAATTACTTTGCTTTTTTTATGATCTTGATCCTTGCCTTTTAATCCACTTATCCAATAAGATGGCTGTAAACCTAGCTTAAATTACCAAGCTATTCCATGGCCACCCAGTAAGGTCCAAAAACGAGGAAAATTAAGACCACTGCTACCAATGTGGTTTCTGTAAGGCAAAAGCTGGCTGCCTGAAGCGGCGACGTTTGGGTGTCACATGGTGGTCCAATGTGAAGAATAGGTGTGAGAATTTGGATGGTTGAGAAATTTAGGAGGGTTCTAGGACCGTTCAGGGGAAAAAAAAGAAAAAAAAAAGGACAGTTAGGGAAAGTGAGGGCAGCCTTAAAAGCATCAGAACTTGTGGACGTTTCTCGAGAATGGACTGGTAATAATTATGAAGAAGTTGCCATCACGCAACGGCTAAGAATCATAAAAATGGAAAGTCTCGTGGGTTCGATTTTTATTTTTCTTCATTTGGAGTTTTCTGATTTTGTCAAATTAATTTGGAAATCTCTAGAGCTTGGTGGATTTGTGACATTTTAGCTTTCATCTATTTTTCAGAGAATTTAACCATATAAGAACTTATATTCATAATCTTGAGTCTTATGAAAAAATTTATGTCTGTTTTATAAAAGAAAATATAAAAAAAATCTAATACGAGAGTAGACTCAAAATGAGATTATAAATCATTTTCATCATTCTCTTGTTTGAAAATGTATCTTAGAGTCATTTTTTAGTTGTATGTATAAGATACTCATATGCATAACAAATAAATTCGTGATTTATGTACGAATAGACATTTAGAATAGAGTCCACATAATGAGTAAAATACATTGAGTGAAAAATGAATCAAAATTATGACTAGCTAATCTATGAACTACTAGTTTGTAGTTACAACTTGATAAAAAAAATGTAGTTAATTTTAGTTTAGCAATTTTATAAAAGCTTTTTTGCTAACCATGAGTATTGCGGATAAGAATAATGTATTTCAGGTTCTTCTCCAAGTCTCTTTACTAGCTAGTTTCCAATGTCATATCACTATTGCATGTGTTTGCAAATCGCAATGAAAATGATGTTAATAAATGGAAGTCGAATATAATCTTGTCCAAACGTACATAGCAGAAACTACACATGCTCATACATTTCTGGTCTGTGTGTCCATCTATTCTTCATTTGGCCTCAAACATCAAATAATTGCACAAAAACAAAACATTAGTGAGTGGGTAGGACCAAAATAGACCTCACCCCTGGTCCTCTTGTTCCAAACTCACATTCTTTCTTCACCTGGAAACTGGAAAACCATATTGTCCTAACCCTAGAGATGAACCTGTATTATTGCCCAGTAGTCGTTTCAAACCAACTCAGCACATCATTGCTTTGCTGAGTTTTGGTCTTCTGGTCTTTTGTGAGTTGTGACCTAAACTCACATGGGATCCATGTCATTCATACTTCTATACTCAACAACCACACACTTCACTTGAGCCGTCCAGGCCACACCCCTTGCTATACGTGGCAGCCATCAACCGTCCAAAGCACTTGGCCGGTTTTGTTTCTTCTTCTTCTTCTTCTTCTTCTTCTTCAGTGCATGGCCTGGTAAGCACATAGAACCGACCATGGAGAAATCGGCAGCCGTCTGTCTCTGCTGGCTAGCTAGCTCCTTCGGAGGAGAAACGAACAAGAAACGTGTACATAAACTATTATTGGGGCATTATGAGCTGCCTAAGAATTTCATTCTGCATGCGTTATGTATGGTGTGGAATTATACCGAACTGAGAAAAATGAAAAATGTTTATATGTCTATATGAACTTTGTTATTGCAGTGGAATGTCATCCAACTTCTTCTTTCTTAAAAAAAGAAAAAAAAGAACAAAGAAAAAAGAGAGCACCTTCGCGCTCTAACTTTGTTGGTCTCGGTTAGACACAGGTGCGGGGGACTTCTTAATTGGAACAGTATTGCAGCTGCTAGGACAGGGTCGGATAAGCAACTACATATTCCAATTGTTGAAGCACTTGCACTTAGAGATAGTTTGATGAGTGCAAGTAGAATGAGCTACAAAATGGTTTAAAGTCCTAATATGCTTTTTTCCACACGCGTAATTTCGGCCATCATTTGTATATCTTGCGATACGTATATAAAAATTAATTTTAATTATAACCATACAAAATTTCGATGTTGGCGCTTAAACGTGTTTTAAAAATTATTTCATACTAAAATAAAATAAAATAATTCCATATTTTGCAAAGCTTTCAAAATATACAAACCGGAACCGTTTCTCCGGACCTTGAGGGACCGATTCGTAAGCAGAAAACACAACCTTCAAGTAGGGCACCAAAACCTACTCATGTACCAAAATGGAAACCATCCATCATATAGGCTTGCAAAAGCCAACACAAATTTGGAAAGAAAACCCCTCCTCCTCCCTCCTCCCTCCTCACGGCCCAAAACCCAATACGCATTTTCCCCAACCCGAACTCTGCCAAAATCCTAACCACGGGCGAGGACGTGGCCGACGGCTGACGCTTTTATTTTTAGTCACATACATCATATATATATATTTTTTCTTTTTATTTTTTTTTTCATTTTTATCTTTTCTCCCACACAAAATAAAATTTATTCTTTCGTTTTATCCATTTTGGGTTCGCCGACAACCGCCAAACCCCTCTGCAAAATTCAAAGCCGCTCTCTTTCTCATTGCCGGAATTCCGTACATTCTGTATGACTCTTTTGCCCCTATTCATCTTCCTCTGTTTTCACTTTTTCTTTGTTTCAGCATGTTTTGGGTTTTGTTTCTAGTCAATAAAAATTGAAGTGGGGTTAGAAAGATTGGATTTTTGTGAGGTTTCGATTTGATTGGGAGCTGAATACAATGGAATATTGAGTGGAGTGTGCTAAAGATGCTAGCTTTGTATCTGTTTGTGGGTAAAGTTTTGATTTTGGGTTAGGGTTTTTGTTGGTTGAATTGGGAATTTGGGACTTAATTTTGGGGATTTAAGTAGTAAAGTTTGAATCTTTGTTGAGGAAATTTGTGAATTTGTGTTGGGGATTTTGGTTTTGTGAAGAGGTGATGCTGACTATTGTGATGTTTGACTGGACAGGATCTCTTATTCTGGACCTGGTTGAATTTTGTGTGTATAATCTCCATTGCTGAAGAAGTGTAGGTGTTTTTTTGAAGTCTCAGGAGTTGGAGGTGTAGTAATGTCGGAAGGCGACATGGCGGTTATTAAACCAAAGGTAGAATGACCCTAATGCGATTTTAAGTTCTTTATCAATGTATTACGTTCAATGTTCTGTTTTGTTGAAGTTGTAGTTGTGTGAATTTGAAGAGTTTGAATGGGTGTAGTTGCGCAGTGTTTTTGTGTTTGTGAATTTGAGTTTTATTTGTAATATTGAGAGTAATGCTGATGCCGCAAATAATTGCAGATGTTGAAGTCGTATATATGGCTTCAGACTACGGATGGCTCAATCCAGCAAGTGGAGCAAGAAGTTGCCATGTTTTGCCCATTGATATGTCGAGAGGTTATACAAAAGGGGATGGGGTCGTCCAAAACGCATGCGATATCTCTTCCAGAGAGAGTAAATACTGCAATGTTAAGCCTAATTCTTGATTACTGCAGGTTTCATCAAGTACTGGGTCGCTCTAATAAGGTTCCACACAACATCATTTTCTTTCTTTTGAGTTTATATCTTTCATCATGATCACTTATTGCTACTTTTCATGAATTTGTAAGTGGAAACAATTATATTCCACTTAAAGTTGATTAGCATTGTACTTTGATATTTGTGATCCAGTTGTCATTAGTATTTAACTTGTGCCACTTGTTTGTGCAGGAATGCAAGTCGTTTGATGAAAAATTTATTCGAATGGACACACAGAGGCTCTGTGAGTTGACATCAGCTGCTGACAGCCTCCAGTTAAAGCCATTGGTCGATCTGACCAGTCGTGCCCTTGCACGAATAATTGAAGGGAAAACGCCGGAGGAGATACGTGAGATATTTCATCTTCCTGATGATCTTACTGAGGTATTTGATCTTGAGATATTTCGTATGGTTAGTAAAATTTTGTGGGTTGATATTAACACAGTTTCTAATTCATCCAGGAAGAGAAGTTGGAGCCATTGAAAAATGTGACTGATGATCCGCGGATACGGCTTTTGAATCGACTGTATGCAAGAAAGAGGAAAGAACTTAAGGAAAGAGAGAAATTAAAGGTGACTACAGCAGTGACAAATTTTAATAAGTAATGCATGCATGTTGACAGTTGCCAGATTATATATTTCATATTGTATTGTTTCAGAATACTGAGAATGGTGAGCAAAATGATGACCGTTCAGTAGACGATCTCCTGTCATTCATTAACGGAGAAATTGGAGGTATGCTTATTAATATATCTAATCTGTTTTGAATGCTTTCTTATTGCTGCTTGGTCTTTTCAAGAATTGATGACATGTGTGTTTAGCCCACTGCTCCGCCCTTTGCTTAACTCTGATATACAGTATTCTTATCCTATACCAATTACTTTGACTTGATTGCACTTCCATAGACATACATTCTTGATTTAAGTACATTGTAGAGTATTTAAGATTCCTTTGAAACTGGCATTGAAGTTTAGTGTCTTAGTGGTCCATTTTCTACTTCATTTCCTTTTGAAGGCCTCATTGGAGATAAAGCAATTATGTTTCACAGATTCCAAAGAGATCAAATCATCCAAGAATAAAAAGAAGAATCGTAGAAGAAAAGATCAGCAGAAAAATACTTGTCTATATGAGGCCAATGGCAGCCATGAGGTTTGAATCACTTGCTTTTGAAGTTTATAATTCACTTTGTGATTATCAGGTAGCTGATTTTCCGTTGTTTCACTTTCTTTTTCCTCAAATGTTCAGGAGCCGAAAAGTTTAAACTTTGTTTGCCCCAGTGACGAAGTCAACAAATTTAGGCCCAGTCCCAGTTTGACGTTAACGTTACAAGATCTGGATCACGACAGTCTGAATGATCAGCTTGAGTTTGATGATGGTGATATCGATGATGAGATTGATCCAGCTTTAAAAGCACAAATTGATAGGTTAGTCTGCCAATTGTTTCTTACTGAACTTTTTCAATATTTTATCACTTCTCAAATTTCAATGGTTAAAGTTATTTTGTTGAGAAATATAAGAAACACTCACATGAGTATAGAACTCGATAGCTGCAAAAGGGATTTGAACCTGTCTTGAGTTTCAGAAGTTAGCATAAAAGAGGTTGCACTAATAACGATATAAGTCAACTCTGTACTGCAGTTTTAGTATTCCTTCTTCTTCTTTTTTCCTAATTGATTTAAAGTGAGTTTCCACGTGAGGTGTTTAGGGTATACAGTTGTAAACATGGTTTGGGAAACCCCAGACTTCTGTTTCCCAACTCCTTTCTCTTCAGTCAAAATCTGAGAAGAGGCTGTTTTAAATGGAAATCTCAATTTGTGTCTCTACATGCACTGTTTGGAAAGACAAATAAATAAGGGAAGAACCTTGTACATGCTGTTACATATTCTCTTGTCTTGCGCTTACATATCCTCTTGCTTTTTGCTGGTTCAGGGAGGTTGAAGATTTTGCTCGGAGGTTGAACTCTGACTGGCCTCAAAGGATGCAAGAAATTCTATCTTTGGGTCAAGAAAGGAGGCGGGCACAATTTTCCATTAACGGAAATGATTCTTTAAGAAGATATGCTTGTATGTTCTTGTTCCCCTGTCATTTGTTTTCCTTCTCCTGAATTTACTTATTTTTATTGTTTTATCCAATTTATTTATTTATTTATTTTGTCTATACTCTTGCCACATGAGTAATCAATTAGACCAAGATATATGTGTATATTTCTTTTCTGTCACTATTATAAGCTGCACATGCATTGTTATATGTATGGGTGTGTTTAAATCTAAAGACATAATGATACACTTTTCTTTGAGAAGAAGGGTAGAGGCCTAGAAGGTCAGTGCTGGGGATCTATCCTGGGTGAGGCTGTGATGTTAACATACACAATAAATAAAAAATGTTTTGATGTTTATCTTTAGTGTATAGTAGGTTGTTGTAGATGAAAGATGAATGTCATGCTTTTCCAGACTAGAACTATGTTTACATGGGTGTATGGTGGTACATATTATACATGATAATCACTGAAGATATCCTATGCAGTTGTGTTTGTGTCATTTTGTATTCTATCAAGTGAGCATGATTTAGATAATTGTATTTTACCACGTGAAGATGAAATTTATATTGGTAATGCCTTTTTTGACCTTGAAAGAGGGAGTTGGATTTCGGCCTTGGATAATTTGTTCACCCAAAAATATTGGCACAAGTTCAATTCCAGAGTGTGTATCTAGTAGCTCAAAGTCAAATACTCATTGCGTATCATATTATGCATTACTCATTTGTTTCCCTTGTTATATACAGGAGCGAATCCAGAGTGGAAATGATTTTTACGACATGATTATCCCTCTGTCCGCCAATGGCCGGAACAATTTTGACCAAATGCTAACAGCCTTTTAAGAGTTACTATCATTTACTTGGATCCAAAATGTGAATTTCTTTTTTCTTGTTGTTTTCTAGAATTCAATTCATTTTTCTTTTGTTGGCTCAACTAGGACACAGTTTTCAGGGGAAACTTTTGTACTTATATCTTGAACAAATAAATTATCACAGTAATTTGTTGTCATGAGCTAAATTTTGCTCGGTTATCACAAGCTTGTATGAGATCACAGTTATTTCTACTCGCTTTCAAAGGAATAAGGAATATATGTCATTTATCTTTGCAATTTTGGCTCTCAACAATTACAGCTTGTGAGCTTTAGTATATGTTTGTAATGCCCCAGTTTGTAATATATGTTATGAAAGTTGGTATTTATTTCAGTTATGAAAGTTGGACTGCCAGTACTAGTTTGAAGCAAAGAAATATTATTCCGGTTTGCAATAGGTAATAATGACGAGCTTTCAATTGTATCAGCACTAGTATATATCTGTTCTAGCAAATGTATTTACTTTGTTCTGCGGCACTCTCCCTCCCGTTTATAACCTCTCTGATGCTGTCACCCTTTAGTAAAGAGTAAAATATTCTCTCAATTAGGATGAAAAATAATATAATAATATACCTAAAAAGAAGATAATTAATCAAAGAACAAGAACATGTACCTTATAATTATACATTTTTTAACTATGTAGAGAGATACCAAATGTAAGGTTAGGAATGAAAAATATCATCATATTACAAATGACATACTTTTGTATGTATATATATATATACACACTCAAGTTAGTAATAACAAGGTAATAAATTAAAAAATGTAATTAATTATGACAAAGTTAAATCTAACTAAATTTTAGCTAGTATTTGAGTTTCAAATTGATGCTAAAATTGAGAAATATACCAAATTTAGTTTTCTATTATCTGAATGGCAAATTAAAGAAACAAAAAATGAAGAAAACTATTAATTATAGACATTTGTTCTATATGGTATGTAAGCTTATGTGGAATGAGTGTAAAATAAAAGAAAAATATGTATGAGATTATCTTAAAAGATGTCTAGTTTTTTAGGTTTTTATCTAATTTTCTCAAATCTGTAATCCTAAATCGGTTTAATGAATAACGATAGAGCTGTCATCAGCTTGATCAGTTCTACTACATGAACCCGACGTTAATTGGGTTACGTTGCGATTTTTTAGTTTAACAACTAGTGAGCATGAAATTTATATTGACCATACATTTTTGTGTTGTATGTTATTTTTGTGTTTCTGCTAACGTTCCTGGGATATAATTAAAAACGAACAGTACCATTGTGTGAATACTATAGTGATGCACCTTCTTATCAACTATGATAAGAAGAGACCAATTGATTACATATTCAGTGACTGCTTGAATCTTCATGATTTTTCAATGACTGTTATATTGAGCTCGGGAAGATCTCCATTAGTGATCTTCTTGCATAGTAAAGTTTTCTGCTGTGTTTTGGGTTGCAGTATCTTAATGCTTCGTCGTCTCTGTTACCCTTTCAACAGTTTTGCTGCTGCTTTGGAATCATGATGTGTATGTAGCCAGTTTAAATTAGAGAACTGGCACAAGGCCGGGGCTAATGATACATTCTCTGTTTAACTTGATCTTCATCTTTCCCATCCCCACATTTAAGCTAATACTGATCTCAGCTTTTTATCTGACCATTTCTGGATCCTTTAAAACACGAACTTTGTGATGATGCTGACTTCAAAGATAGTCAACACTGCTAAAAGATACAGCATGCTTCTGCGTACAATCTGGACGGGTCGAGCAGCGAAAATGGAAACAAAAATTCTGAGATATTGCCTTTCTATGTTTATGGAGCTATTGGGGTATATCCATGTTGGGTGTTGTAAACATCTCGTTTTTATACCAACTGATTTATAAATATCATCTTAGTAACAATTCCCTAATCGTATTATGGTCTCTCCTACAGCCTTGACATGTAAAGAGTTTCTGAGTACTAACTAGTATACTAACCAACTATCACACAATTACTTTATCCCGATTCTTTTATTGAGTGTGAGAGGATTGGAGTCGTACGTGCGGGCAAGGCCTCTCTGGTTCTCCTCTTGTCCACAGAACTTTGAGGTCACCTCTCATCTGTCCCAAGGTTAAAAAGGTACCTGCAGACGATAACTAGCTTTTATTACTGCTGCTCATGGTATGAATAATTCTGTGCAGAATGATCTGAGGCACAGAGGCATGTTACTGCCAGATTATCCAAGCTTAGGATCTTACCAAGTGTAAATGGAACAATGTATAACAAAGCGGGTTGGCCATGCCCATCCATCAGGTTCAAAGCCACATAGGTGACCAGGAGACCTGCAGTGCAAATTGCCAAGCAATCATTAAAGAGGAAACCGATGGTGTAAATATCTAGTGGCTCACTGGCCAATTGCATATATTTCCTAAATAGAGCAGTAGACTAAGCATAACAACTATTATATAGAGAGAAATAGGGACACTCTTTGACAGGGGACAAATTGTTCGACAAAAAAAAAAATTTGCTCCTTCAGTGACTTTCCCTCAACTTTTATCTCACTTTCTTTGTACATGGAAGTTTTCCCAGTGGTGAAATACTGCACTGCAAGGGATGCAATGCATTATTCCATCAAAACTAAATGTCATTATGTCCTAAAATTTCTTCAATTTTTTCAAAAAGCTCATATACTGTATGCTCCTATTATTATCTGCATGGAACTCTGTTTACTATAAACACAGAGAAATTTAAAAATAGCTGTTAAGTCGCCAAAAATTTACTAGGTGGTCAATTAGGTGTATTTTATGAATGTCAGGTGCAACATCTGCTCAAAGAGAACAAAAGAGCAACATGTACCAAAATTTGCACACTACATACCTGCACCATAAGCTGTCATTGCCCACACAAAGTAACCCGTTCGAAGAGTCTTATTTGTTAACCAATCATACCTGTAAAAGTTACAGTCATGATTTAGTATCTGTTTGGAAGATGCAATAACTAATGAAGTGTCACTGTCATGATTTAGTTTCAAGTCCCATGTTTTAATCATTAAATGATCCAAGTTTTGTGATTGACACAGTAACTCTGAAAATATCTAATCAGTGTTACGATGCTGTTTCATGTTCATTATAGAAATCCCCAAAAAGATATATTCAAATATCCAACATGGACATATTTGGCCCAAACAAAATAGTTTCTGAAATATTTATGATTAAAGTCTCATTTGCAGGGTACTTAAAAGACTAAAAGATATATGTGTTCAACAACAAACCTCAGTGAAAAGGCCACAACCAATCCAGGTAAGATAATATCACCAAACCCAATGATGCTGTAGCCACCCCAAGGATCAAACATCCGTGGAATTTTTAGTAGCATTGGGATACCATCCTCTCCACTTTTATCACCACGAGCCACCTATATAGAAAAGATAAATATTTCAATGTCTTGAACTTGAAGAAAAGGTATCAGTACCCAAAACCAATATTTATCTAGGAGTGGCAGAGAAGCTCTGATTTACTCACCACTATCATGACACTCTCATGGAACCACCATTTAGAAACAAATACCCAGAAGATATCATAAAAAAAGGCACAACCGAGAAGAACTGTTCCAACCTGATCGAGAGAGAGAAAAGAGTTAGGGAGGTTATCTTTGAGCATTCTCAATAAGGTGTTCAGAATGAATTGTTCAATTGTCTTAATTGCTAATAAACATGTAATGAATAAAGACATCTTCTGGTCCCCAGTTCACCAAAACAAGAACTAAACAAACAAATAAGGGATATCTCCAGATCAAAATAGTGACAAGATAAAACAAATTAAAGGTCATGACGTTTGGTTTCAACAAAATAAGTACACGGTAGGGCTTGAGAGTATGCTAAGATTGCAGAATTACAGATTAAACCCAGGAAAAGAATACCAATAGATATGACCTTGCATTTTCTTTTATAATCATCAATAGTAAGCAGCACAATGGAAAAAAAAAATGTTCACATTTTGCTCAACAACAATCAGAAAAAGCAAAATGATTGTGAATCATCACCTTGAGATTTGGTACGCGAATAATCTGAAGAACGGTAATTATCAGTGCAATACCCTGATTGTTTTTCAGCACAAGTTAGCATCTACCAAACATGTTACAAGTAAAAAAAACCACTTGAATTTGACTATCTACAATTGTATGACAATGTGCATTATATATAAAAGAGCAAGACCAGCATGATCTGTTTACCAGTTCCTTCTCGTCAAAAACAGAACTCTGATGTGCTTAAGGGCAAAGTCAATCTTCAGGTACGAATAGGAATCAGTCGTATCAATAGTATTTAAACTATGACTATTCTATCTTTAGTAATATAATAACTTAACAGACCAGCAATGGACACAACCGAATGAATCGGAAAAAACTAGACACATCAGCCAACTTAAATATTGCACAGAAAAGCTGAGAATCATTGGTTTATGGGTGATTTCCTAGACTTTCCTACATATGATTACGGTCCTCTCTGCTTATCTTTAGTGATATATCAATTAAGTGATCAAATTTTCACCCTTCTATAACAAAGGTATTAATCTCAAAATTACTTGGTAAAATCCAATAACAATGTAACATATACCATCCTGGTAATTGATTGCTAACTCCTGGATCCCCCTGATGTATAATTACTTCTCAAAAACCTCTTGTGATACACTGACATTGTCTAATTTTGAGCTTAGACCTTCGGTGACTTGAGAATATTTTTCTCACATAATATTGAACTGAAAAGATTACTAGATAGGAGAGAAAAGAAGAAGAAAAAGAAAAAAGAATCAGCGGAATGTAAAACACAAATTCACTGCCTTAGGTATGGATTTAGGACATTCCAATGAAAATATATAACCAGATCAAAAACAAAAGAAAAGACAAGAAATTTTTTCTTACAAGGATATCTTGGCCAATCCAAGCAAATGACACACGACGATACACTGCCCAAACAACAGCAAATGCTATGCAGAAGGGAGCAACAGCTAGTGTCAAATATGAAACGGCTCCAAAGAAGGGCACCTTAACATATGATTCTCCAGCATGTTTAAACCGTCTGAAACTATATATGCTCAGTTGTCAGCTTCATATTCAGGAGACTTTACAAACAAAACTGTAAGTGTTTTTACACTAGATTTGTTCTCTCTTAGATTTCCAGAATAATGATGTTTGCTTTCATTCATACATAAAGCTCATCAGTTATGGAGATCTATGGTATCTAATCTTTGCATTGTGTCCGGAGCACATCTAACTTCTAAGTAAAAGATGTTCTTACAGAAGCACTGATAACAAGTACAACATGAGAACATCACAAAGGCTATGGACTAAAATACAGAGGAAAAAGACATTTACCATGATAACAAAGCCACCAAGCAAGTCTGTAGGCCCTATAAAAAATAAAAAATAAAAGAGAGACTGCAAGGTTCAGTACTCACCTCAGAGGACATATTAAAAATGATAGTAGTATATGCTCAATTAAGAATTGATAATCATAGAGAAAAAATTCTGAATAATACAGAAACAGGATACCTCTATCCCACCAATGCAAAACAAAACCACCAGAATCTCGATGAACCAGAAGGACATAAGTTTGTAAAACATAACCAAAAAGCATGAAGCAATCACAACAAAGAGAATTGCCGCCATGGTGCTAATCTCCACTAAAGGACTGCCACCTTCACCTTCACCTTCACCTTCCATATGTGAAGACTCATCAGAAGCATCCTGCATACAGCAATTAACAACATACAATTGATAAAATCAGTCAGCACCCAGAAGGAATTGAAGCCACATAACTTCACTGGAATTACAAAATAGCTGCAAAAAAGGGATGGCATTACCTTCAATAGCTTGTCATGCTCAATAGCTGCTTCTCTTGCAGTCCATGCAGACCAATAAGAAGCAAATATGATGGTACCAACAGCCATAAGCCATAAAAAAACTTCTGCAATGTCAACTAGTGGACGCAACGGAGAGTACAGCTGCACAGAAACTGAAGAAAGGGATCATATAGGCAATTTTACAAACAAAAGAAAACCACTTTTGGAATGTGGAATTATATGCAAAAAGGTAGGTGTATATGTAAACAGAGAAGGAAATGCATACCTGTGGAATGGTTTGTTAAAACATTTTCCAAGATTTCACCAATTTTATTGGGAAGCATAACAGCAGGTATGCCTATCTCGATATCAGGCTCGTCATCTTCACAAACCATCTTGAAAAGTTCTATAGACACACAGCAATATTTTTAGTAACAGATGCTTATTTTCACCTAATCAATTTTGACCACCATTTTATTGTTACATATACTTACTTTCACTTGAGATCAATTTTGACTGCCATTCTTTATATTAATGAACATAGATTATAACAATGAAATTTTCTTTTAACTTCCTGTTGTTTTCCACAATATTAATTGTAACATGTCCAATACAATCTTTACTCAGTAAGAGAACTTAGAGGACTTCAAGTGGAGACTCTTGTAGACCATTAAGATAAGAAAATTTTAATGCAAATACCTGGACGGTTATTTATGATGAGGATGGCTGAAGCATTAGCAGCTTCAGCCATGTTCGCCTTGGTGGTGAAACTGCAATTTCCTCGGTGTACCAAAATGACATCATGTGCAAGCTACCCAAAAGCAATGCACTACACAATCAGATGAGCATATCTGATAGCTTCCAATCAGGAAGATAATTCTAATTGCTGTTAAAGCATTGTAGTGCAAATTGATGTTATAGAATGGAAAGATCATAACAAATATACCTTATTCTTGGGTTTGGTACAACAATCAGGGGGGTCTGCCAGAACCACTCTAGTATGATTGGCACGCTTTTCCTTTGATTCCAGGGTAGGTCCAAATCGAGCCCCAACACCAACATACTCATTGGCTTCTACACCATCGATCCAAGTCGGGACCTTGACCTATTGAACAAAAAACAGTACTGCGGTCAAGATACAGGTTACAATAAGCAATGAAAACAAAGTGCATGCCTCCACTACAATCTTAGGCTACATAATTGCCAAGTTAAAGCAAAAGATATAATGAAAGTAGTACGTTTAACAACAAAACTATATTTTTCTGAAAAGCATTTTCTTTTAGAAAATAAAAAGGCTTTCAACACAAAGGTTGTAGCATTTGCAAACTACAGAGATGATTTTCTTAGAAAATTCATCTTAAAAATTGTTCCTAAACAATTATTCCCTTGATCCTGATTGACCACAAATTAACATGTTCCCGAAAAGCATCCGGAACAAGTCAAATTCATGCTTTTAATACTTCCTGTGGACTTGTAAAGTTTCTAATTTATACAATGTTCCTTAAATTCACTATAAAACAAAATTCATAATCTCGAAAAACAAGATTATTTCCGGCATTTCCTCAGCAGCATCCGGGACCAAGATTTAAACTTTTCAACAGCGACTAATTTTTTGTTCCCATAATTTCTACCATATTCCAAAAATACCATTTTCCCAAAATAAAAAAAAAACTGAACAAGAAGCCGAAAACGGAAACCAAAAAAAAAATAATTGGCCAGTGAAGTTCAAATCCTCAGCTAAAGCTTCCACAGCTAATAAACCGAATCGAATCGCAATCAGAATTGGTTGATTGACTGAAACTCAAATTCAAATTTCAACAAGCTGAAATTCAATTGAAACTAAATTCGACTCAAATTAAGAAGATTTTACCAGAACAAAGTCGTTTTCACAACCAGGCCGTTTCGGAGCAACATCGTCATGGTGAACTATATCTCCGGCCGAGCTCAAGCTCAGGCTCAGCACCGCCACGACCACCACTATCCACACGCCTCTCTGCCAATTCATTTACCGCCGGAAAAATCGGAAGCAAAAAAATTGAAGAAGAAAAAAGGTTAGGGTTTTCAGAGAGAGAAAACGAGCTATGAAGAAGAAGAAGAAGAAGAAGAAGAAGATGAAGATGAAAAATGTGAACGAGTGGGAGAAAAGGAGAGGAAATATCTAAGTGGGTTCTTTTTCATTTCTTCTGCGTTTTGCTTTTCCCGCGTTGTCGTTTTGAGGAGCAGTGTTAGCTGTGAAACCGTTGAACTGGCTAAGCCCATCAGCTGTGCGGTGTGGGAGGGTGGAGTTTACTTACCGGCACCTTCAGCGCGTGGGAGGAACGTGCCATCTTGCAGACGCTTTTTACTTGGAGAGTTTTTTGATAAATGAAGAATGAGGCAATGAGCTCAGAAAGTCGGAATCTGGGAGGAGCTGGGTGTCGAGGGTTTTGGAGGTTTTGGGTTTTGATCTTTTGGATTATGGGGTGAATGGTGATCAGCTGATTTGTAGGAGAACTGTAATCAGATAAGTTTATGTTTTGGTAGGTAAAGAAGTAAAAGAGTTGAAATCGTCAAATGAGGTAAGCAAGAATATTGAGTGTTGACGTAGAAAATATAGAGGACAAAGAAATGAAATGGGTTTTGTTGACCGTAAAACGTTACTATAATACGTCTGTTTCAATGAACGGTGACAAACAGAAGGAGATTAATAAACAAGAGATTTGTCTAAAAATAGAACGGTGACACCCACACTTAATATGTATACTTAATAAATAGTCTCAATCTTGTGACATGATTATTATAAGGTTGTTAATCATCTTTATTATTATTAACGAGAATATGTCGAGTTTTTTTACATTTTGTTCAATAACTTCCCACCTAATTATTCATCCACACTCATAAGATGTACCTATAATACAATATGAACATAAATTTAAGATGCTCATATATTTTTCGCATTATATAAATATCAAAAATCATTCAAGATTAAATAATATATTTTAACTCATTGGTAAGCCATGGTCATTATCTTATAAAATGAAATAACAACACGCAGTCGTTTTACCAACTCGTACTACATGATATCCAACCAAAGTGCATAAAAGAACCAGGCTACTCAAATACCCGATTATAAAAGAAATTAAACACACTCAGTAAACTTCTAAATTGATTCTCATGTTTAACTCAATCGTTAAAAGAAACTTAAGGAGCCAAACTAAAACAATCAGACTATGTTATCTATCCTAAAAGTCATCTCAACACAGTCAGAGCGCGATCTCCATCTTCGAATCACTGGACGTCTAGACCTTGTCTTTGTGTTAGGTTCACATCACTGAAGCTTATATTTATAAGCGCGTGGAACAGTCTCTCAACTCTTCCTCAGAGATCACCGGTTACTGCCCCGAGTGGTAACAAGTCCGTATGGACCGTACAGATGAGACGGCTGATTAAATTATTACTCCGCTTAGGATCCCCTACCTGCAACCTCACCAAAACACCCGATCAAAGTCAGCGGGCCTTCTATTTTCGTTAAAACATCCAATGGGAGAACGCCACCTGCCTCCCCGTAGTGGGTTGCAGCTCATAGGAGCACTCAGTTTCGTTAAGCATACGGCACTAAATCCATAAAGTAGGGCCCTCACATGGGAATGCACTTTAATTGTGGTCAGCTATTCCACACATGCTCCGTACTAAACAGTGGAAATTACACGTGCGGCTGGACGATCCAACCACGTGCGTGGGCCCCCAATCGAAACGTACCGTTTTGGTTTCTTCCCCCTCCACTCGACTGGACTGGAGTGTTTACGTTTTTACCCCTTTGATTGAAAATGCTCACTCACCCTCTGATCTTGATTCTTCACTTGAGCAATCAACATTTTTTACCATTAAAAGGTAAAAAGAATAAATTATCTACTTTTTAGGGTTTAAAAAGTCCAAATTTACATTTGATTCGGCCATTAACTTGTGAGAAACACGTTATGAATATAGTTTTATCCAAATCAGGTCTTCACTTAAAATGATGGCACACTTTACCATCATTTTTTGTGTCACTAAATTTTTTCTTCAGATTGAAATACTTGAGACTGGAGAGTTAAGAATAGCAGAGCCAGTTGCCGAGTTGCAATGCCGAGATAGCCAGGTGTGGCATCAGGGTGGTTCAATTGGGGTAGCGGCATTGAACAATGTAGATGGAGATCATAAACTCTTTTGCAAAGGAAGAGTGGAAATGATAATATACGTCTGTTTACATTTGAAATATAAACAAATGGGGTGCGGAATATTCTGTACAAGGAAATAGTATGTAAAGCATTTGTTTGTATGGCTACATACTCTAAGCTTGAATGAAGAGACTAAGATCTGTTCTTGATTGGTCTGAGAAAGTGATCATATTGATCTAATAAACATTTCCTTGTGTATGTATGTAGGTGTATATTTATATACGTTTATATATCAGTGCTGTTGCAGCCACTCCTGAATTGCAGAGCGAAGAACGTGGTTGGGAACGAGATTCTTGTGTTCGAGCTTAAGATTTGTCATAGGTGAAGTGTCGTGACCACTGTCAAGCCATCCTCGCAGAGCCTCTGCTTCATAAGTGAAACCATCTGCTGCAACATGTGGATCTTGCATGACTTCCTGCGAGTTCGGAATGGAAGGTTTATCTTTTTAAGAACTAAGAGAGGTAGATCATGGCATAAACAACTCTTAAATGATTCTACCATAAACCAGCTTATATCTAAAAGTCATGTATGTGTTCTAAGAAACTCCAAAGAGCCTAGAAGATGTATATAACGATCCAAATTAATAAAGACCTGGAAGTTACCTGGAAAATGGGACAGATGAAATATGAGGGGGGCTGGAAGTGCTCTTCAGTACCCAGCCGGAATGAAGATGAGGAGCCACATGAAGCCCTCATTGGTTCAAGTACCCTCCAGACATCTGACACGAGGTCTGCCCGGCACTTCCGGCTCATCTCACAACACCTCAATGCTAAGCGAGCCAACTGTTCAGCCTGTACAAATGGCCAGTCTCCTGCTAAAGGATCCAAGAGGGTTTCCAACTTTCCAGAATCTAATGCGTAATGTACTTCCTTTGTTATTCCTAAAGCTGGTCTTCCAGTTAGCAGTCTTAAGAGAATAATTCCAAATGAATAGATATCCGACTTTGGTGTAAGCTCTCCTGATGAAAGGAACTCAGGATCCATGTAGGTGAAAGTACCTTTCGGATCAGTCCTGCAACAGAGTGTTGTGTTGTTGCTTGGACCTTGACCACGAGACAATAGCCGACTGATGCCAAAGTCACTAAGTTTGCAGACAAAGTGGGCATCAAGGAGAATATTGGAGGGCTTCAAATCACCATGGACTATGCTGTGTGGTTTACTTGAGTGGAGAAAAATTAGGACAGAACACAACTCGGTAGCGATGCGTATTCGAGCTTGCCATGATAATGGGGAAGTATTGTCCTTGCAGGTCAGTCGATCTTCAAGGCTTCCATTTGGTAGATACTCATAGATCAGAGTCCAAGCTTCTGGGCAGGCACCAATGAGTGTGACAAGATTGGTATGCCTCAGCTTACTTAATATATCCACCTGAGATACAATCAACTTATGTCATCAAATGGAAAACATGTGATAACATCAGTTTTCTTCCATCAAATCTTTAAGAAATTGAAGAAATAGATATTATTAATCCAAGAAATGAATTGTCCAAAAATTGAAAAGTTGGCCTTTGCAAAGAGCATTTTGAAAAATGTTTATATGCTCAATTTTTTAGCTTCTCAAACATTTTAATGATTCTAAGAGCAATGAAAGTTGCTTACCATATGATAACAACATATTAATATCGGCAGTCAGACAGGTTCTTAATGTATGTACAAATCAACTGGTTACTAAAAGAGTAGAACCTACCTCTTGCTGGAATTCAGAGGGGCCTTGCAAACTATGAGCATTTAGCATTTTTATAGCCACCTCAGTATGACGTAGGAAACCTTTGAAAATGCTTCCATATCCACCTTCTCCAATCTTAAGTGATGGGTCAAAGTTTTGAGTTGCTTCCTCAATCTCTGGAAATGAAAAATCAGAGAAGAACTGAGGCATGTGTGCGCTTGAGGCCTCTCCTTGTCGTTTTCTTAGCTCCTCTGCTTCTCTAAGAGCATTGTCACGTTCTACATGCAACTCATCCCGTTCTCTTCTGTAACTTTGTAAGAGATCCACAGCCGAGATGATCTTCTGCTCCAAGCTCTGCACCAGCTGATCAGACTCTGCGATTTGGCTCTCGAGTTGTAATTTTTGTTCTACAGCAGCCCTTAATTCTTCCATGACTTCATCTTGTTGCCTCTTCATCTTTTCAAGCTCTTCTCCTTCTCTTGCTACTTTGTCCTCAATTTCTTTTCTTTGTCTCAACTCCTCATTGTATAAGAACTCTGATGCTTTAGCCTGTAATGGATACTCGACTGTTAGTTTGTTTTATGGAGGTTTCCCTTGGTTGAAAGAACAGATTTTGATTACAGGTTCATGTATTCTACTTTAACATTATGCCTAGCACTACGTATGTGGTACAAGTACCATATATTTATGTATATTGCCAAATTAATACTACCCCTATTGCCAATAAAAGAAAAAGAAAAGTGGAGAAAATTTATAAAATTCTAAATGTTACTCCCAGAATCAGTGGAAAAGGTATAATTAAGTTACCCTTCGTATAGCATCAATGGCATCTTTTTCAGCTTTCCCACGCCTAATTGAATCTTCAAATGCTTCCCGCTTTGCATTTTCAGCCTCTGCCATTACTTGGTCAAGATGATCATAAAGCGTATCATCAACATTTCCATCCTGCTAAACCATTACATTCCTAAGATTAAAAGATTTTCAAATACTTTAGTAACTAAAACCAACTCAGCTGATTCCCAAGTGGCAAGTGAATTAAAAAATTAAATCTATATCCATATTGTGAAACAAGGAGATGGACCATGAAATAAAATTCACACACTCGTCCACCAAGGGACAGTTTGCACTTACCAATACACTGGGAGGGGATGAATGATTAAGATCTTTGAGATGAGTAAGTGTACTCAAGTTTCCTGAACCATTTTCACTTCCCTCAGTCCTCTCAAACTGTATCAAAGGTAAATCACCCAATGCAGAAGAAGAGCATGAGGAATATCCAGAAGTACTCCTCCTTGATACCCGGTCCCATTCATCAGCACTCCGTTCTGCTTCCAATCTGCTGCTTGATGGAGTTGAAATCCCTTCAGTAACATCTGTTGTGCTTCCTCCGTATTTGTCAACTTTTGACGATCTTACCCGGCGGAACAAATCTTGAGCTGGGTTGCTAAGTGATGGTCGATTATTTTGCCCAAATGTCACAGAAGATCTTGATCTTAAATGGAGTGGTGACCGTTCAGAGTCGGTGCTTGGCCTTGGTGGTGGCAATGCAACTTGTGCATCAACTGCATCTAAATCCGCTTCCCTATTTTGTCATTATACATGCATTAGTTGTCATGGAATACTGTAGAGTTAAAAAAAATTCAGATACTGATAAGAAACTTATTTGTACATTTACAGTTTGAATAATATAATCACCCTTGCAGATTACTAATGAGGGACTATGTAAACAAGTAAAACCGTATGGTTGTTCGGAGCTTATAAATGCTTCTCTTTGTTAAGTCATTCACATATCTTTCATTTGAAACGTCTTCATGGATTCCTATTTCTTTGTATTTTCAGTTTTATTTCCCAACACAATCAACTAACCTGGTGTGTATGAGGTGCCCCTTGCAAACAAATTGTATGTGACAGGAAACAGGTGCATGCTCACGCACATATATGGCTTTCTTAGACTTGAGGTCTGTCATTTTCCTGCAATGTTAATTCAGTGTAAAAGATGCATGATACAAATAGTCAAATACTGAACACAAACCCCTCACTGAGACTCACTACCTGGTAACAGACTAATGAGACTATTAATACTCTATTTCACAGACACAAAATCAGAACCAGTACCAAACTACCTCGAATGGAACTTGTCAGCTGCTGCTCCCATAACAAGCTTCCTAATCCCGTGCTGAGAGATGAGTTCCACTATTCCCTTCTCAATACAGTCCATTTCAATATGTACTTTTTCTGCTCGAATCTACAAAAGAACAGTCTTTAAAGAGAAAGTTTCATTTCTAAGGAACAAACAAGAAGAGAGAAGTAAAATACCCCCATTTGACGACAAATACGTAGGTAATCTTCAAGGATCTTCTGCATGTTTTGCCTTTCGATTTCACGATAAGCTCTGACTTCCTGATCCTTCATTTGGCTTGCTGGGAACTTTGTTCCCACTGAAAATGAAGAAAAATGTGGAATATTAAATCCAGTCATAAATTACAGACTGCAAGGCAGATGACAAGTTTGGTGTACCAACACCTCAGCCAACTCTATTAGAATTATACTCACAAACTTACCCAGATCACAATTTAATGACTTTAAAATTCCAAACAAACATAATAAAAGATAGAACTAGCTAATTTCATTCAGTTTCCTAAGTATTTTATCCGACTTCCTATATACTATCTGATCATGGCTTTGGCTTTGAAACCAAAATTTATTGGGTTGCTCAGAGCATCAAAGATATATTGGCCTCAAGAGGCAAAGCAATATCAAGTTAGTAATCGGGATTAAACACCTCTTTCAGCAGGATTATCAACAAGGTATAAACCAAGCACTCAACAATTCAATTACAGCAATCGTATTACAACACCATGAAATTGAAACATCCCTTTAAAACTCAGAAACTGTTACCCACATACAACAAAATATAAAGATAAATATGTGTGGACTATGATACAGACTTACTCATTGGAATCATCTGAGCAGGCTGATGAACATGAACAATGCAAACCCTCTTCCCTCCTGAGTTCTGCAATGTCCATATCAGATTCGACTTGCTCTCCTTCACAGAAGTTCCCACTGTCACATATATCATATCTTGGATCACCCGAGCCACAGGCTCCACCACAATCTCTCCAAAACTAGCCATATCTGAAATATCAGGATACCTTATTGGCTCAGCTGGTCGCATCATTGCAGGCACAGAACTCACAACAGCCATCACACAGAAATTTCAAAATCCAAACCATCAAAACCTCATGCCAAAACCCAAAACAAATTTCACTCTCTCTAACTCAAAACTCACAGACCCAACTCACTTTTGATCCTCAACTACAAAACCCAGACATCAAAACTCACACTTAACACAATTCAACTCTCTCCGACTCCAATTAAACGCAGACTTGAAAAACACAACTCAACCCAATTCAACTAACTCTCCAACTCCAAAAACCCAATTCTACAATAAGCAAAAGTATCAAAATTTCACACAACTCAGGTCAGTTTTTTTCCCTCCAAACCTAGAATTCAACGAACTCAACAACAATCTCACAGCCCCAATCCAACAAATTGAACTCCCACCAATCACTCAACTTTCTCTCTGACTCTGTTTCTGATAAGGATAGGCTTACAAAAAGATAGGGGAAGAACACAAATGGGTGATGTTTCAGGGTGATGTGATTGGGTAGACTAAAAGAGATTGCTTGTCTTGAGCTCCAATGATTTTTACAATGCAAACTGACTCTTGCTAACATCCAAGTCGAAGATCGAGGCGTATTATATAGTCTCTCTAATTGAAATTGAACACTAACATGAATTTTTATTATCTCATTACATTTTCCGTACCAATCTTCAAAATGAAGGGATTTTTGTGAGGCATAACTGAAAGTTTCTATAATTAATAATTTTTTTTTTTTAAGAAGTAGATGGGCATATTAGGAATTTTGTGGAAAAAGTTTAAAAAATAACAATTTAGGGATGTATATAAAATAGTTAGATATATGCTAATAAAATTTCTTAATATTATATATAAAAAAGTTATAAGAAAAAAAGTCCCAAGAAACTTTTCCAAAAAACAAAAAAACAAAAAAAACCCAAGACAAAGTCAACAGGTACGGAGGAAGGGGTGGGCGCCACGGTGTCAGGAATAAACGGAATATTCTTCTTTAGTTCCGTCGCGTAGGGTTTGGTTTGGTCCACGGCTCCACGCCATTTGGAGATCCAAGCAAACCAAGCTATTGGTTTCACCGCCCTTTCAACTAGCTGTGTCTTCTGTTTTGGGTTTGCTTCTTAGGGCTTATGTCATCATTTTCTGTGATTGAATTGTTCACAAACCCTGGCTAAGCTTTCCTTAATTTCCATGTTAAAAAATGGTTGTCCTCTTGCACTTGTGCTTACCTTGTTCATTTTCGAGAAACTCGATCATCATCATCTTCATTTTTTGTGTTCATGTCACATATCTTGTTGTAATGAAAAATATAAAAAGAAACATAATGTTCTGTTTATATGTTTAAACCCACATCTAAGTTGAGATCACGCCCCGATTTGAAGTTTTTCAGTCCGCTAGGCCATACCACCATACGTACTGATCTTCATTTTCTTTATTCTATTTTTTTTTATTTAACCACCAGAAACAGTCAAATGCAATATTCAGCTTCATTATTGAACAAGGAAACTCATATACTCAACTCGATTTTGTAAGTTGTAGTCGTGTAAGACCAGATATATGTATTTCCTTTTTGTTTTCTTTTTTTGTTTAACCTAGAGGTTTTATTATGTCAAAAGTCTGAAAGAGAATTTCCCTATATACGATGAGGATGAAATCTCACTTCCATCCCATTCATTTGATATCAAATGACTATACTCACTTCCATCCCAGACCGGCACCAACTTTTCAGGGACCGGGCCTGGACTGACCACTGACACACCGAGTCAGGCTAGTTGCTTCTGAACTTAGGGACCAATGAAATCCCAGACCGGGAAAAACCCTGCCGGTCCTTCTCCACTCCGACCCATGAAACTGCAAGGACTCGTCTAGTCGTTTCTCTCCGGCGAGAAACTTCAAGCCCCAGACAAACATAAGATCGACTCGATCAATATGTTTCATTTGCACTACTTATTTAACAAAAGAAATAAGAGAGAGTTTGGACGAGCGTTTCAAATATTGTTTTTTCATTAATATAATTCAATTGTCGACACATGCTACACAATATATGTTAATAGAAATACTGTAATATCATGAATATGATTGGTCAAATCTTAAGTTCTGTTGCTATGAAGAGTGCAGTTGGTAGCAAGTCATCTAAGGAGCTTTGGGAGAACTTGAGAATGAAGTTTGCTACTCGAACTAGGCAAAACATCTTACAGCTGAAGACCAATCTTTAAAGCTTGAGGAAGGGAAGTGATGACATTGAAACATATCTTGATAAGATCAAAGTAGCAAGAGATGCTTTAGCTACTGTTGGTGTAGATGTGGATGATGAAGATATTGTAGTTACAGTTCTCAGAGGCTTGCCTGCAAAATTTGCTGCTATAAAAACTGTCATTCGAGCTCAGTTTGTGAGCTGCTCTCTTAGTGAACTCAAGACTCTTAAAAGCTGCTGAAATTGATATTGAAAATGAGAATCAGTTCTCATCTCCTCTCACTGCAATGGTGGCTCAAAGTCAAACATCCTCAATGCAAAGTGCAAGCTTCTTTCAGAACACCATCTCTAATCCCTCAAGCTCAAATGCTCTTGTGCACACTTCAACTCCCTCACAGACAGTGAATTCAGGTGCTCAAGTGCAGTCAAACTCTCAAGCTCCAAGTGTATCTCCAGGATTCTCTCAAGTTATTCCACCTCATGTTGTTGTGCAGACTGCAACTCCATATCTGGAAGAGGTTCACACTCAACAATCTTACTTTGCAGTCCCTACATGTCCTTGTGGTTATAACACTATGCAAGCCCCTCAAGCTCAGTTCCATGGCTTCTATGCTGGCAAAAGCAATAACAACAATGGTGTCATGGACCTACTTCACTCAAATGTCTAAGTGCTTCCCCTTAAGCTTTGGACCTTGCATGATGGACTTGTGTCATGGACCTACTTCACTCAAACTCGGTCCATGACATTCTCCCCCACTCAAGTCAGCGACGTCCTCGTCGCCGTTGGGAGCTCCTCTTGCTCGAACTTGGCGATCTTGTCCTTGCATTGCCACAAGGACTCCTCCTTCTCCCAAGTAGCCTCGGACATGGGCAGCCCCTTCCACTTGACGAAGTATTCGGTATACTTCGGCATCCGCTTCTTCCACACCTCGCGCTTGCCTTCAATGTTATCCACTTCTTTGTGAAATGAGGTGGTCATATAAGCGGGAGCTCGATGAGACATTCCTTGTTCGGGTGTTTCGGCATCCTTATGAAAAGGCTTCACGTGTCGCCTTAGTCGGTCCGCATGCCTCTTCATCCTCTTTGGAGCCTTCCCTAGTTGCAAACGAGGGAGCTCATTGGCTTGCTGCCCTTCCTTGGCTGTTTTGCATGCAGCGGGGCTACTTCCCATGTAGCCCGTCACCAACATGCTTGGAGTCAAGGGCTGTTGTCCCGTTGCTAGCTCGAACGGACTTGCTCCCGTCGACTCCGGTCGCTGCAAGCTATAGAATTGGGCAACATCAAGCAACTTTGCCCAATCCTTCTTGTTGGCACTCGGTCTTGATGGCATGGGAAGGGGTTCCGCCAACCCTCCCGGCTGCTTTTCCTCTACCTTGTCTTGTTGGCACTCAAGACAAGTCTCCACATACAAGTCCACATCGTCCCGTATATGTGGCCAATAGTATGTGTTATTAAGCAATGTCATCGTGCGATGAGTGCCGGAGTGTCCCGCCCTCTTCGAGACATAGCACTCCTTCAAGATCTCCGTCCGCAAGTTGTCCCATTACGGAACATAGAGCCACTTCCCCGTTGTGTAAAGCAACTCGTCCTCGAGCCAAAACCGCCTTGTCGTTCCACTCTTGACAAGGTCCACCAAGTTCTTGACTTGTGAGTCATGGGATACTCCCTCCTTGATTCTTCCCATGAGATTGCTTTGGGGTACGACGGGTGCTAGCTTGGCGGCATGATCCACCTTCCTCCTTGGTGGCAGCCTCTTCGGCAACTCCTTGGGATTTCCATCTCCAAACTCCTCAAGGATTGCCTCCCTTGCCCTTGGCAAAGGTTGGGACTTTCCTCCAACCTCCTCATCCATCTTGAGGGTTGCAAGGAAAGTAGACTCGCCTTTCTTCCAACCTTCGGCGAGTTGCATGGTGGATAGAGTCTTTGGCTTCTCCCTTGCTTCCCGCTCCACGGGTACCACGCAAGGTAACTCTCCCTCTGCTACGATGCAAAAGATGTTATTAAATGGAATGAGGAATGCTCGTACCTTGTCTATGAACTCAAGGTCGATTACCACACCATAGTTGTCCATCTTGACCACGGTGAAGTTGACTTTCCCCTTCCAAACGCTGATGCGAACCTCCACATCGTGCACTACCCCAACAATAGGCATGGCAGTCGTGTTCACCGCTTTCATACTGCCCGACTCCTTCGTGACTCGGACCCCAAGCTTCCTCGCTTCTTCCGATGTCATGAAGTTGTGAGTTGCTCCGCAATCCACCAAGGCACGTTCCACCTTGACATCGACGTAAAGCGATCCATATTTCGCTTGTTGCCTTGGTTGGGGGACGCTTGCCTTCACGGTATTGAGCAGCCGGATACTCCCCATCCTTGCTGCCTCGTCGTCCTCCGCCTTGACCCTAGGCTCTTGCAAAGCCATGGCCTTGAGCGCCTTCTTTTGAGGGCAATCGCGCATCATATGTGGGCCGTCACATAAATAGCACTTCACCTCCCAAGCCTTGCTTGCGGACTTGTTGTGCCTTTCAAAGCCTTTCACCTTCGGCTTGAAGCTTGACTTGAGCTTCTCTTTCGGCTTTGGGACGTCTCCCCCACTCTTCTCATAGTCCACCTTCTTCCCCTTGAACTTAGCGTCGCCTTGGTGGCTAACTTTGAATTCGATAAGGGACTCGGCAGCGGCAATGGCTTGAGACAAGGTTTGCACTTATCTTATTTGCAACTCGAGCTTCGCCCAACTTTGCAGCCCGCTCATGAAGTATATGAGCTTGTCCTCTTCCGTCATGTTGGGCACCTCGAATAGCAAGTTGACAAAGGTGTCAACATACTCCTTGACGCTACCCGTTTGCCTTAGCCACTGAAGCTTCTCCTTTGCTTCGTATTGTGCATTTTGGGGATAGAAGTGCAACTTGAGATCTTGCTTGAATTCATCCCAAGTATTGAGGGAGAACGTACCTTGTTCAATCTCCATGCTCCTTCGACGCCACCACATAAGGGCATTGTCGGTGAGGAACAAGGTAGCCATTGAGATTTTGGACTCATCATCTTCAAGCTTTAGATACTTGAAGTACCTTTCCATGTTCCATAGAAAGGTGTCAAGCTCTTTAGCTTCCCTCTTCCCATTGAAGGATTTGGGTTTGAAAAAGTTCAATGCCTTTGTCTCATTTGGCCCTTGCGACTTATTCAATGCAGCCTCCTTGCATAGCGCCCAATCTCCCCGAATCTCCTTCACTTCCTCTCGGAGGGTTGTGAGCTCGGCGGACATGTTGTCAAGCTTCTCTCGGACCTCCCCACGGATCTGATCTGCCATAATGTTGAGAGCGCCATGCATTTGCTCTCGCAACGCTTCCATCATGGCTGCGAGATCCCCCTTTGTCACGACGTCATCGTCAAGTCGAGTGTCAAACTCGACCATGGCCGATTCCACCTTTTCGAGCCGTGCATCTAAGGCAGCGAGTAACTCTTTGTGGCTCCTCTTGGTGCCAACAACAGCTTGCTCCACCGAAACACCTTCTGCGGACATCTTCCTTCTCTCTGTGTGTGCTTGAGCAGCCTTTGCTCTGATACCACTTGTCACGGGATGAGAACTTCGCTTCTCCACCAACCGTGCGGTCTTAGAGTTGTTCACCTCCTAGAACTTTCTAAGTCAGCCTCGCCTCTAGGCAGCGGAAACAAATGCAACACAAGAGGGCAAGAAAGCTAGAAGTGTGCGAAGTGTGCGAAGTATGCTAAGCTAGGCAAAGCTAAGCAAAACAAACACTTAGGCAATGTGGGAGAAAGGAACTTTGTATTGATGTTGAGAACACTTTACAAAGGCTTTCAAGGATGTCTAGGATGGTTTGGCCAAGTGTCTTCACCACCTATTTATAGCCCAACACCTCCTCAATAGATGACTAGGATTATTTCAATCCAATGGTTACAATTCTACCTTCTAGAATGTACTACCATTATGTACAAAAATATCTATAAGTATAGAGAATTCTAAAGGGTTCTAGAATTCTCCATACTTGTCCACCATGTTGTCTCCAACCTAGAGAATTCCAAGGAGTTCTAGAATTCTCTAGGCATGTCCACCAACTTGAGATATATCCACCATGTTCTTAAATGTCTAAGTGCTTCCCCTTAAGTTTTGGACCTTGCATGATGGACTTGTGTCATGGACCTACTTTACTCAAACTCGGTCCATGACAATATGGTGCCTCAGCGGAGAAATTGTATTCACTGTCTGAACAAAAAGAAGTTTATTGGCATCATGCACAACTTATTCCATGTAGTCTGACCTAAGACCCGTGTCTTTCCACAGTTGGGAAAAAAAACACCCTTACGCTCTCAATCATCAGCTCTAAAGTTTTGACTGAACCCCTAGCCCTGTAAACTGCTGTGTTTTTGTATTCAATAATTTACTTTGTTTAAATGGTAGAATACCAGTAAAGATCTAGGGTGCTTAGTTGCTTACACTATAGACGCATTGTAACGCCCCGACCCCAGACTTACTATAGAGGATAAATCTCATTTGTGGCATTGCAGATTTGGCTAGCCTTAACTCAATCAGACATCATTCAAGTTGTCCTTTGATTGCCTGGTTTGGAAACAACAGACATGCAATTCCTGAAAAGAGATCTTGGATATATAACATGATAGTAGAGCTGTTATCACAAAGTACTAGTACTAGTGTACTTGTTTTGAATATGACTAGCTAAGTTTATTCAAAGCCCTTCTCATCTAGACACCTTAACATGCACACGAAGCGGCTGCTATGAACTCACATGTTGTTTATTGGAAGACCAAGACACAACTAAGCACAAACTCATAACCTCAGGTACTCTTTCTCTCATCAATATACCATGCCTAATCACTGCCTTTATAATCCAACAGCTTATCATTGTCGAGCTCCCTTCTTATAAAAACTCCAAGGTTAATTGGCTCAGTCACCCTTCTCATTTCTCTTGCAGCATCATACATTGATTTCTCATACCCCACCCTATCTGCTTCATATTTTCCTTTCATAAAGTCCGCCAAACTCGTCCTAAATTGATTCCTCTCTGCCCACTCTCGCGACTTTGTACGTCAGTGATTTTGCAGCAACACTTCTCGCTTGACTGCGCAAGCCCACATTTATACCTAACATCTTAGAGAAAAATGCACCAACAGTGTCTGAACTCTTGGAAGACTGTCAATATGGTACCCGAACTTTTAAATGTATCAAAGTGATACCTGGACTTGTATTTTTGTACCAACGTCGTACCTGTCGTCATTTTCCGTCACAGCTCTGTTAGTTCATGTCACATGTGACGCACGTGACTGAAAATTCTCCACCGCCTGTTAGCCATTGTCATCTCCTCCTCCCGCTCTATTTTTGTACCAACTCTGTTAGCCATTGTCATCTCCTCCTCCCGCTCCAACCCTAACGACCCTTTCTCCGGCAACAACTCCACCAACTACGACAACTTCTCCAAATTCTCCACCGCCTCCTCCGTCGCCTCCCTCAAGTCCTCCCTCCCCAAAAACCCCATGATCTACGACACCTCCAAGATCTCCTCCTCCACCAACAACTTCCTCAGCCACCGCCTCTCCTCCTCCTCCACCTCCACCTCTTGGCGCTGCACCCTCCGCGGCAAAGACGCCGTCGTCTTCCAGCGCAAGTCCCGCACCCCGATTGACCTCCCTGACCTACAGCAGAGCCTCTCCCTCATCTCCCGCTCCCACCACACCAGCCTCATCAAGCTCCTCGGCGCGTCTCTCTCAGGCAGCTACGTCTACCTCGTCTACGAGTTCGTCGACGGCGCCAACCTCGCTGACTGCCTCCGCAACCCTAACAATCCGAGCTTCACAGTCCTCTCCTCCTGGCTCTCCCGCCTTCAGTTCTGGTGATATACAGGTTGTCCAAGGTAATGATGACGATGATGAGAAAGATGACCACAATGGTGTTGATGAGGGCCGACAAGGCATGGAGGTGTTTGAAACTCCAGGGAAGAGCCCGAAAGCTGTAGAAATCATGGAAGTGACATCATAAGAGCCCGAAAGCCTTTATCTTCTTCATCTTCATCGTTGAAACCCCTAATCCTACATCATGATGATCATGAATATCGCTTGATGATCTCTTGCTGCTCAGGCATTCACTCTCCTGATCTCCCCATGCCCTAGATGAAAACCATCATCATCACCATGATCAATAATTAGTTAACACTATGCTTCTATTCAAACATGAATGATTAGTATTGACTGTACTGCATGTAAGATTTTACCAGAGATTTGCACTTGATCTTTGCAAAGAAAGGAGTTGGGGTTCTCCAAAATCAGAAGTGATATGAGCTTCTCTATGCTTTTGAGAAGTATTGAGAGATGGGATTAGGGTTTCAGAAAGATTGGTTGAAGATGCATGGTGATCATCAGAACCAAGTGAAGAAGGTAAGGAACTCAAGGCTTTGACAGATTGTTCACATCCCAACGATGAAAAGGTCAAGTTATTTGGTGGGTAGGAAAAGAAACCCATCTGTATAGGAGCCTGATCTTGATTCTGATCAAACAAGCCCTGCTGGTTCAGCATGGTCGACTGTGTCATCTATATATGACTCTCCTCGTCGATCTTGATCTCTTCTTCTTCTTCTTCTTCTTCTTCTTCTTCTTCTTCTTCTTCTTCTTCTTCTTCTTCTTCTTCTTCTTCTTCTTCTTCTTCTCTCTATCGATCTGTCTCTATCTGAAGGGTGTGTAGATCACGAAGAAGAAAGTAGCTTGAGGTCTTGAACTATCCAAGCATATCTATATACGCAGTGCTGTAGATTAAAAGCACATAGAGTATGAGACTACGGGTGTCTCTTTCAAACTTGAAGGATATATAGATAGAAAAAGAGAGTTTTTAAGATTTGAAAGTAACCAAATACCTTACCACTTTCGCTTGTTGCTTTTCCCTGCTTTCACAGCAACCCTAACAATCCCCGGATTGTTAGGGTTGCGGAGGCAGTCAGCGAGGTTGGCGCCGTCGACGAACTCGTAGACGAGGTAGACGTAGCTGTCTGAGAGAGACGCGCCGAGGAGCTTGATGAGGCTGGTGTGGTGGGAGCGGGAGATGAGGGAGAGGCTCTGCTGTAGGTCAGGGAGGTCGATCGGGGTGCGGGACTTGCGCTGGAAGACGACGGCGTCTTTGCCGCGGAGGGTGCAGCGCCAAGAGGTGGAGGTGGAGGAGGAGGAGAGGCGGTGGCTGAGGAAGTTGTTGGTGGAGGAGGAGATCTCGGAGGTGTCGTAGATCATGGGGTTTTCGGGGAGGGAGGACTTGAGGGAGGCGACGGAGGAGGCGGTGGAGAATTTGGAGAAGTTGTCGTAGTTGGTGGAGTTGTTGCCGGAGAAAGGGTCGTTAGGGTTGGAGCGGGAGGAGGAGATGACAATGGCTAACAGAGTTGGTACAAAAATAGAGCGGGAGGAGGAGATGACAATGGCTAACAGGCGGTGGAGAATTTTCAGTCACGTGCGTCACATGTGACATGAACTAACAGAGCTGTGACGGAAAATGACGACAGGTACGACGTTGGTACAAAAATACAAGTCCAGGTATCACTTTGATACATTTAAAAGTTCGGGTACCATATTGACAGTCTTCCAAGAGTTCAGACACTGTTGGTGCATTTTTCTCAACATCTTATAGATGTGGTCTTGTCCCATGGCCAAAACTCGGACTCCTTGAACTTGTTAACATGAGTCTCAATCCTAGTATATTGAGAATATATATGTATATTCTGTAATCAACTAGGATTATGTAAATCTTTCGGTGTAATTAGTTTCATTCTAGGATTAGAACTATGCTTATATATATACCCGACTTGGGGTTTGTTCAATATATTAGAAAATTCTCAACTTTTATGTTCTGTTTGACTGAACCGATGATGAATATCTAATGGCATCTGCAATATTGACAGTCTCGAATATCAGTCCAGCAACCAAAAGGTTGTTAAGAGCACAAGTTTGTCAGACATGCATGAGTTTTGGATGCTCATACCTGCATGAAAATCTTGTGCAGTCTCTTAACAGCCAATTGGTATTGTGAGTCTCTACTGTTGGTTTCCTAATGGGCCGTAGATATGGTTGTTGCTTAGAGTTAGGCCGAGTAGGAGTCCACAAGTAGTTAATTGATGTTGTTTTAATTGTAATCAGTTGGTCAGAAAGGTTAATTAATTAAGCTAGGTTTCTATTGGATCTGATAGATGCTTGACATGTGTCAAGATCTCATCTCTCTTTTGTACCTATTTAAGGCTGTTCTAGGGTTTATGGCAGCCATCAAATATCAAAATTGCAATTTCCTTTTCATTTTCTGTTAGTTTTAGCTCTTCCCTTTCTCGATCCCATTGATAGGGTTAAGCCCCTATCAATTGGTTGCTGGATTGATCTCCAAAACGGTCAATATTGCAGATGCCATTACATTATGCAACATCTCCGAGTTTAAGACATGGGACAAGGCAAAGCATATAAGATTCATGCGCTACGAGGAGAGCGGACTTGGTTGACTGAACAATTAACCAAATTAGCGGACTTAGTCTTGCCAGAATTCATAGGATATTTTTTTCTGCAACCTTGTTCTTGCCACAATAATCAGCAGTATAAAAACTCAGCTGTAAAAATAATTCACTGTTTAAAAACTCGGGTAAGTGTTTGGTAATTTATATTGTACGATTGATATAATCATCAAACTGATCTCGGAAGTGTTTGGTAAGTTCTTTCATAAACCCAGCACGAAACCATGAAATGAAATGACAAAAATGGACAAAGCGTTAGCGTTGGTAAATAGGGTTTTTAATAGCGTTGGATATTTCTGGATTTATACCCTAATTTATAAAGAGTTCTAAGATTCGTTTAAGGTTCAATATATAGAAGTTATGCACAAGCTGATAAACATAAGCCAACTCCAAAATCATATTTCTCTTTTAATCTTTAACAATTTTTAATTCGTTTATCAAACAAACCCATTCAAATTTGTGGTCTATATATGTATATAGAATCAGTGATCAGAAACCTTCATATGCTTTCATTGAAGCTTTGGCTTCGATCCAATCTTCCAATTTCAGTTTTGGGCTCCAATATATGTGCTAATATAAGACAACAAAAAGGAGACTTCAAGTATAGTGAAACTCAAAATACTCTGCAGAAGCTTCTAACCCAGAAAAGTATTCAGGTAAAATAATGACCATGAACAGAAATTCTCGATTTCAAATTGAATATATTGAGACATGGATTAAACCGTAACTGACACGACCCACCCCGAATTTCACCCTGAAACCCGGAGTAAGTCGTGCGGGGACCACCTCCAAGGAAAAATTTACCGAAGACTCAGCAAACCTCCCTCGAAAATGGACAACCCTAACTTAAAAACTTACGAATCACCTTTTAATCCAAAACAAATAAATCTTCAGCTACACTCCAAAAGTAGCCAGAATACAAACAAGAATTCCAATAGTATTCAGAGCTACTAAAAATAAAATAAAAATACAACGGAAGCTAACAAACTCCTAGTAGATTAAACAGGTAACCTACTGGCAAAATGTAGCTGATAGCTGGGTCACTATGCCTTGACGTCTCCTGCTGGACCTCACGCGAACTCTGCAGACTGGGCATTTTAAAAAAAACGAAGAGCCCAGGGGAAAATATTTAACACGTCAGAGTGAGTGGACAAAACTGAACTGACCACAAATAAATATTTCCCCAAATCAATTTTTAAAGAAAAAATCGAATGCATGCTGCAAGCGATAAAACTTTCATCTCATAATATCGAGCCTCTCAGGCTCTATAAAATATGTATGTATTTACACACGTCCATACTCCCTATATAGATTCATGGGTCTATATAGGGCTACTACGCTCGCGTCCAACGCTCACGTCACGCCTTAATGCGGTGCTACACTACGCCATCAAGGTGGACAGACGGTGTATAAATATGTGTCCATACTCCCTATATGAATTAAACACTCAAATAGGGCTACTACGCTTACGTCCAACGCTCACGTCACGCCTTAATGCGGCTATATGCTACGCCATTAAGGTGGACAGACACATATGGCTAGCTAGCATTTTCTATACATACTCTCTCATAAATACATATTTATATCCACCGAAAATCCCATTTTCGGTATCTCTCCAAGAGAAATAAAAGCGTCAAAATTAATTGACGTCAAAACTCCAACAAAAGGAAATGTTCAATCATGAACCAAAGCATGCATATTATTTAAAAATAAACGTCCACTCACAACTTAGGCCTAAGCCTGACGTCGGTCGGAGGTCTCCTCAGCTCGAGCCTCCTCGCATCCTGTTCCATATACATAAAACCTTAAATGAAACATCGACGTTTAAATGCAAAACATGCATAATTAAATATGCTTCGCGCTCAACCAAGCCTAACACTCCAAAATCTTAAATCCACTGCCAACCTCAAAACTCCACAAATTTTTCCGACAACCTCGAAAAACACTTTTTACCAAATAAAATCCAATGGCCGGATTATTAATTAATAATCCGCCAAAAATACTAAACTTCAACAAATCTCAAACCTATCCAAAACTCCTCCAAAAATTCTAAAACTTATTCCATTAAACTCCTCACATTTTTCTCCACCAAAAATATTTTCTCGGCGGCGGCACCGGCGGCGGCTCCGCCGGAGGCGGCGGCCGGCAGCCATTTTCCGGCGATCTCCTATGGTCACCAAATTTTAACAGAATCTTCCTCTCAACCTCCTCTACAACATTCCTAACTACCACAAACTCCAATTCTAAGCCTAAGCACATCAATCGAACGGAAATACATAAAAAGCCCTAGAAATTTCAAATTCCGAATTCTTCTTACCTAGCTCTCGACGGAGCGAGCTGATTGGAGAGGTTGCTGTACGGGAGGAGGGCTACAAAACCGTACCAAGCTTGCCCGGATTGGTGGCCGGAGGAGGAAGTTCCGGCGAAAAGAAGGTTTGGGCAGTCGGACGTCTCGGGCGGCACCGCTCCCTCACGGCGGAGCTAGGGCTCCTCTCACCGGTCTAGGGAGGTTGCTGGGTTGGAGGCCGACCGAACGGGACCGGTGCGGCGGTCTGGGGCGGCCGGACGGCGGCGGAATGGTGGCCGGAAAATGGGGCAGCGGGAGAGAGAAGAAAATCGGGTGGGGAGAGGAAATCGGGGAGAGAGAAAGAGAAAGAGAAAGGAAAATGGCTTTTGGGCCTCCCCCAAAACCGGTCCATCCATTTTAATCAACCCAAACCCAAAAAAAAAAAAAAATAAAACACCCCGAAAAAATAATACCCGAGTAAAACTTACATTTTTAGTTGATAACTTTTACACGCTAGCTCCGATTTTAACGCATGGCATGTCTACGAACTCGTAATAACATCCTCTACGACTTTCATGAAGAAAGTTTTTCCCAAATTTCATACGGAGGAAAAAGTCAACTTGGAGTCTTAAATAGTCAACAGTTACTTAAAACGGTAAAAGACCAAAATATTACCAAAGTAAATAACCGTAAAAATAACTTAAGAACCGGGACGTGACAGTAACCACCAAAATTTAGGGGGAATCCTTGAATGATGACAACCAAGATGAAAGCTGATTAAACTGAGTTGCAGATTAGAAGCCCATAACGCTGAAGAGAGAAGAAACGTGAAGGATACATAGCAGTCTTGTTGGACAAACATGAGGGTGCTCTCGGTATTCTAAATTTTGATAACTCTCATGCGGCTCCTCGCGCTTTTGCAAAACCGAGTTTTGAGAAAGTATGTCAAGGGCTGCTTCTAAAAATCCGCGTTTTCAATGAGTGGGATAATTCACCTCATGCGGCTTCAAAATTCACACATAGTCCGACTTTGATACATTTTTGTTTGTTGGTTTAGGTACGTTATGGTCAAGCTTTGATTATTTCCAAGTGTTATATGTGCAGTGTGTTAGATGTGATTAATTAACAAGTATTTGCGATACGTGTGATTAGTATTAAGTAATGGAGTGGCGTCAGGCGTGTAGAGATTAGTACTTCCTTAATTATTACTGTCAACTAGGGAGGGAGTACTAATTGTCTCCATATAGGCCATGGTTAAGACGTAATTAACCTGAATGAATATCAGCTTACATATATGCTGGCTTGATCGACTTGAACGACCAGGGAGTACTAATAGTCTCTGTATAGTCCATGGAGACTACTACGTTCTTGATCTCCCTTCTTGTTCTCTTTGCTTCTCTCTTCTATGTCTTCTGTAAAATCATTCCTAGCCGCCCTAGGCAACAAGTAACAGTTAATCAACTACCGCCAGGAAGCACAGGTTGGCCTTTCATCGGTGAAACCTTGGAGTATGTGCGCACAGCCAGAAACGGTGTCCCTGAAAAGTTTGTAGCAGACCGGAGGAAGAAGTACTCCTCCGATGGCTCATGCAAGGTGTTCAAGACAGCGTTGCTCGGCGAATCTATGGCCATACTGTGTACCGCTGCCGGAAACAAGTTCCTGTTTTCGAACGAGAACAGTCTGGTCAAGGTCTGGCGGCCTTCCCACTACGGAAAGCTATTTTCAATCAAAGACTCCATCCGAATGCCCAAATTCCTGTCTCCATTTCTCAAGCTCGATTCTGTCCGACACAATATAGCCGCCATGGACCAAGTCACCAAACACCATTTCGATACGCATTGGTCCTCGATGATGGATCAGAAGCAAGTGATCATGTTTCAGTCATTAGCAAGGAAGTATAGCTTAGCATTTTCTTGCAAGCTCCTCCTAAACATCGAGGATCCAGACGTACTTGCCAAGCTAGAGAAAAGCGTTGAGGATTTACATGACGGGATGGCTTCACTGCCAGTAGATTTGCCGGGCACCAAATTCAACAAAGCCATCAAATCATCCAGGAAAATGATGAAGGAAATTGAGAGTATGGTTGTGCAGAGGAAGATAGATCTCATGAATCTGAATTTGACTGATCGTGAACAAATAGCGAATGTGTCACAAGATCTTATGACTACCCTCGTCTTGGAGACATTTAACGATGGAGAAGAGATCACGGAAGCGGACATCGCCAAAACTTTGTGTGCTCTACTACATTCCGGTTTTGCCACAATAGTTAACACACTTTGTCCCACTCTCATCTCTCTGTCACAGCTTCCTGCAGTTTATGATGCCGTCCTTAAAGGTACGTACGTTATATACATATCAAATTATATCTAGCCGCATTAACCGGGTAGTATTGTAAAATTTCTTTAAATTAGTACTAAATGAGCATTTTTTTATATAAAATATGTATAATTAGCGGTCATAAAAAACAAAAGATCGATAAGAGTGACATACAAAGTATATGTAAATATATATATATATATATATATAGCTATATGTGGTAGTTCCTGTTGGCATATGTATAGGGAAATTGATGAAAATTATTACTGTTGGGGACTAATTGTAAAATATTAATATAGGCCCAAACACTACTGAAATGGAATAATGGATCCATGTACAACTATATATGTGTTGCAGAGCAAATGGAGATTGCAGAATCAAAAGATGAAGGAGAGTTGCTCAACTGGGAGGACATACAGAAGATGAAATATACATGGAACGTGATATGTGAAGTATTACGGTTGCAGCCACCAGCTAGTGGAACTTTTCGGGAGGCCATCACTGATTTCATCTATGAAGGGCATCTAATTCCAAAAGGAATGAAGGCATGCACATCAAATTACATTACATATACCAGCTTTCTTTTCTTTTTTTCTTTTTCTTTTTTGCAATACATCTAGCTTTGTGAGCTTCTATAGTTTCTTCATCTCTCATTTTCTTTGCTCTTGTGTGCAGTTACATTGGAATGTGTTTTCCACACATAAGAACCCGGAATACTTTCCGGATCCACTCAAGTTTGATCCGTCAAGGTTTGAAGGACAAGGACCACCTCCTTTCTCCTATGTTCCTTTTGGAGGAGGACCTCGAATGTGTCCCGGAAAAGAAAACGCTCGGGTCCAAATATTGGTTTTCTTCTACAACCTGGTCACAAGATACAAGTGGGAGTTGGTTTTTCCTGACGAGAAGATGGTCGGGGGCCTTATTCCTTTTCCTCAACATGGACTTCCTCTGCATCTGTTCTCTCGTAAATCATAAACGTGATAAGTAATAAGTATTGTAATTGTTATTTGGTTTGAATAAGGGAAAGTACAATTTATGATATGCATCATTTGTGTTATATGTAAGTCGATCATAAACTTGTAATAAACATGGTGAATGTTGTCATTACTTTGATTACAATAAAAATTATCATTAAGTACATCAAATGTGGTACTTGCTGTAAATATTTCATGATGAATCTGATGCCACAGCACAACCCCTGACATTCAATCATGAGAGAAAGTGTAGTACCCATCCCGGACACATTTATCCTCCTAATTAACCAAACTTGTACAATTTATCTGTGTGATCGAATCCATATGTATTAAAAAAATAAAAAATAAAAGATAAATCCAGATATTGGATCAAAGTTGGGCCTGGTTGTCCAACTCTATGCCCACGGATCGGCCCATCAACCAACCCAAGCACCAAATCTTCTTCCCGCCCGCCTCCGTCCATAAATATCCCCTCTTTTCCTCTCCCCCTCAGAAATTCTCTCTCTTCAATTCTCAGAAATTTCAAATTCTTAAGATGCCTCCTTTCCATTTCTCTCTCTAAACTCTAAACCACGCCTCCCAATCTCAAGCCTTCAACTCCGATCCAGATTGCATCGTCCTCCGCGCCTCTAAAAACCTAAACCTCGCCGATCCGATCCGATCCGGAGCGAAATGAAGTTGAAGATCAACAAGGCCTGCGATCTCAGCTCCATCTCCGTCCTTCCTCCTCACTCCAGGTTCGAATTTCGCTTCGCTCTTTTATTTCAATTTCGCGTCCTTTTCTCTATCGCAGTGTGCTTCGTTTGGTTCATGTGAAAATCTGGAGAGTGCGATTTTAAATTTTGTACTTCGTTGATCTGTGTTTGCGAGTTTTTCTTGTTGAATTTGACTGGAATTTGATAGGCTCGATCCGGAGCTAGACGCTCGCTTTGGATCACGAGAAAATGGAGGAATGATATTCAGGAAATCAAGTTTTGGATCTCAAGCGTTTATTTACCTAGGTTTTCTAGCTCATCTGAGTTCGCTCTGAGCTTGATTTCAGTTTTTTTATTTTTTTATTCCTGCGGTTCAATTTTCTTGAAATTTTTAGTGTCCTTAGTGAATCTGTTTGGATTTGGAGAAATTGCGGAAAAATCAGGTTTCGGAACTACTGCACATTTTTATCATCAGGATTTCTTACTGATTTGAGTGCACTGTGAGTTTGATTTCAATTTTGTCTTCCGTAAAATGTGATTTGTGATATATGAGAAAGTGTGAGAGTATTCTTTACCTGACTAGATGGATCTCAATCTCTACCGCTTCCAGTTAAAACTGATACGATTAAGATGATTGGATCCAAAGGTTTTGTTTAAAATAGGCCTTTTGATTCATTGCCTCACGTTCGATTTCACTTTGCTGATATGGAAAGAAAATGGTACATGAAACTGAACACAAGGGAAGCAGTTATGTGTGCTTCAAATTGATTCTATTTCTATGTTAATTTCTCTAGTCAATATGCACATGTGGGAGATCAAATCTTCCGCATATGTGAATAGATAGCAAATATGTGAGATGATGTGGCTAATAGATTGAATTGCTGAAATCTCCTTTATTTGTGCTGATTTTCTCATTGATTTGCAGGAGATCAAATTCTGTGCAACATGGACCACAAGGTTCGCAGCTTCAGCTTCGATCTCAACCGTCAGAACAGTCATTTTCTCAGGGACTCTCATCTCAGTATGGCATGTTTTCTCACCTCTCGCAGACGTCTCTTGACGCTTTGACAGATCAGGTAGAATCTCTATTTTACACCATACTTTCATTGTTTTTGTTTTGACAAACCGACATTCAATCAAGTAAATTTGGCTCTATGAGGAATGGTTTTAGTGCTCTATGAGGAATGGTTTTAGTTGAAAAAGCATATAAGTTTGAGCAGCTTTCATATTGTTAACTGGAGACCAATTTATTTTAAATTGTTCTTTCCCAGAAGTCTATGCATTAATTAAAATCAGTTGATCTCATTCATAGGTTTCTCTGGCAGTCCTAAATTATTTCTTGTGTTCATATCTCTACAGAGGTCTCAAGAACGGGAGAACACTGTGAAGAAAATTTCTCGCTTACCCCTGATTAGTCATGCACGTGAAGAGAGTCATATGCAGATGTCAAGACCTTCCAACAATCTCACGCGCAAATGGAGTTCTGCTTCTGGTTCAGATCATCGATGTAAGGTTTTTACAAAGTTGAATGGCATAAGTAGTATTAAAGAAAGAAAGAAAAAAAGGAAAGAAAAAAGAACTTCTAGTAATGTATTTGACAGAGAATAAGGATTCTGTAGTTGAATTTTCGAGGGGGTAATAATAACAGACCCATAAGGTCTTACTATTGTATGTGCGGCTGCATTTTAATGGGAGACCAATTCTTTTATCATCCTGAGCAGGTAATATCAGTGAGGAATTGGAACATCGTATTGGGATGATGGAAACTTCATTGAGCAAGTTTGGAATGATCTTGGATTCTGTCCAGAGTGATGTTATGCAAGTAAAGAAAGGAACAAAAGAAGTTTCAATGGAGAGTGAGTAATCTATTCTTTAACACATTGAAATGTATGAGCTGATGAGAAAGTATTAGTGAACGATTGTAAGCTGTCTAATCAACATAAGAAGTTGTTATAGCTCCTATTCTGTGAATATTAATGTTCATATTAATGTGAGAGGGCTTAAGTAACTGATCAAGCATATTGAAACAATTTGTAGGCCTTCCATTTGGATACTGTATTTGATTGATTGATACATGTGAAGTGAATTGGGGGAGTCTATACTATATGACATGTCGAAAAATTTCCATCATATATAATTAAATTTCTTTCTTAATTCAGTGGAAGCAATACAGCAGAAGTTGATGGTTCAAGACAGCTCGCTGCAGTTAATGGTAACATACCTACAATCCCTAGTTTACATTCTTATTTACTCACTTAGTTGCTTCAAGCATCCAAGATTTTGCACTTGCTGACTCAACCAATATGTGGAAAAGCAGAATAAGGGGCAAGAGGATCTCAAAGCCAGCCTTGATGTGGGTATCAAATCTATGTCGGAGCAACTGAGAAAAAATGAAAATCAAGATAAGTTACAGGAGATGTTCTTAGTGCTTTCAGCCTTGCCAGAAAAGATTGAAGCATCCCTGCTGAGTTCACAAAATAACAGCTCCTTCATCAATGAAATGCAGGTATGCAGGATGTATAATGGAATGTAAAATGCAACTGCTTAACGCAGTAGATTATGATATTTTAGCTCTTACGTTTTTTTTTTTTTTGGATAAGCTAAAGTGAAACTGCTTATTTGCTCTTTATGCCAAAAGAACTGGTTGTTTTGCTCTATTTTTGAATATCATTTTCCAGTTGAACATATGAAATTTGGCATACCTCTGATTGTTAATTAATCCCCCTCATCTTTTTGCTTGCAGAAACTGCTTTGCAGTATCCAAACATACCAGAACCAGATTACATACACCATCCAAACATCCGAAGTGCTATCTGTACTTTCACCAAAGGCACCAAAGGTGATTACATTCCTCTAATTATTGATCATCAACCTCATCAAGCACCCATACCCTATTAGTTGTGATTTGAATACCTTTGATATTGGATAATCTGTAGGCTGCTACCTCTTCTATTCCACAAGTGGAGCAGACGCAGAAGAGGAATTATGGGAGAAAGTATGTGAGGAAGTACAAAGCACCTTCTTTACCATCACCAAAGGTGATCCATACTTCTCTAATGATGTTCTATTGACTTATTTAAGCACTCATGTGATTTGTTTTATCATAAAACCTTTCATGTCTGGAAATTGCAGGGTGCTGCCTGTCACTCTGTTCCAGAAAAAAGGCCACATCCTATTAAGAAGTATGTGAGAAATTTTTTTTTAATTCTTTTTTATTGTTTATTTGATAGGAAACCATGTTTTTTTTCCCCCTTTTATTCCTTGAGAGAGCTTGTATATTCATCTGCTGCACCATAGGGGTGCACTTCTGTTCCATGGTTTTGATAGTTTCATTTTTGTGTTGTTAGAGAGTCCGAGAGGCTTAAGTACCCTGCTCTTGATTACCAGTCAACTGTACCCTCAACTGTACCTCCAAAGGTTTATGTTCAAGCAGCTGTAGTTACAGCGACAGAAACAGGAGGCTGGAAAACTGTAAAAGCCGAAAAAGCTACTTCTAGTCAAAGGGTTCCCCCACAAGTACAAAAACCTAATGGATATATCTTGGTGAAACAGGTAGCCCTTTAATTATTCTTTTCTCATCGTTCTTTTTAATTTGGAAATAGACAACAAGAGGTCTCACCTAAATATGTTTCTGGTATTAAGGTGATAGACTTACTAATAGATATGCACCGAGTGTATTTGTCTTGAATTTTTATTGAGATTGAGGAAAAGTTCCCTACTAATTTTAAGCATTAAATGAAAAACTTTATATTTGCTGATTTCGGGTATTTGAACTTATATATGGCTCATGTGAGATGGCAATGCATGATGCAGGAAAGAGATAGAGTTATCATTGAATCAGATGAGGACATTGATGGAGGTTTTTCATGCTTACTTGACGAGAAAGGAACAGGTAGTTGGTCAAACTAGCATTTGGGCCTTACCTATCTAATTTTGATGAGCATGGTGTCTTGCTTTTGCCAAAGACTTATTATCATAGCTTTAAATAGAATTTTTAGAAATGATTTGGAATGTAGACCAAAAACAGGCACTTCAAAGAAAGAATAGCTTCTAAACTAGTATACTTTCCTGAAGAGCCTCTTTAAGGGAGTTAATGGCTGCTGGCTTCTGATAATCATGAGTTTGTTGGTAGTCACTAATTAAACCCAAGTATAAGTATTTTCTTCAGGAATTGAGGACCAAACCAATAGAAACTATAGGGAATGATAAAATGTTTAGCTACAGGCTTCACTTTTCTCATTATTGACAGGCCATGGATATGAATATACGACATATGTCTAGCTGTGTTGCTTCTGGTTGTTTTGCAAGTTACCTGATATACTTGGATTGTAGTGTATTATCTGTCTACTATGCGTACCTTTGTGCAAGTACATGATCTTTTTGCTGAAAATTAACTGTAGTCATTTTTCTTTTCCTTGAAGACATAAAGAACTTTATGAATGAAGAGGTCGACCAAGAGACAGAACGGATTTTGAGGAGGGCGAGGAGGCGAAAGAGAAGATGTTGTAATCCTATAATTATTAACTGAAGGTATACATTACAACTCTACATCACTTTTTTCTGGTGCTTCCGATTTGTCGTAGTGCAGGCATTACAAAGTTCCTTTCTTCCCTGTAAACAATTTTGCTTACCACCTTTGACCATGATGAACTGTTGTAATACTACACAAGTACAGTCTACATCATGGTTAAAAGGTGATGTTCAAAATTGCTCTTGAACTGTGACGTGGTTTCAGATGCTCAGTAAATCGTATATTCGTTGTGTTTGACACTGCAGTTTGACTCATAGAGTGCTGTTTGGTATGTGTGCAGATGCTTACAGGCTGCTCCTCCCATGTGCTTTGTGTCCTAACCCATGACTCCCAACATTATGTGCTTTGAATCCTTTGATTGCTTTGGGGTATGTTTCTCCTCATCCCCTATTGTTATATCCTTCTACCTCCTAGTAAAGTAGCAGTTATAGATGTCCTTAGAGACACACTGATAGCCTAAGAACTTTAGGTTCATCTCAATTGATGTAAAGAACTGGTAATATGGTCAAGGAGACCCATTATTGTCTGGCAATTCTCCGCACAGCCAATACTAGAGCCTAGTCCCGAGTAGGTTCATAAACATCGGTTGTATACGACTATGTGTCTATCGTCTCGTCACATATCAAGATGAAAATGAGGACCATCTACACATACATGATTGTATACAAACAGATGATTGTGAACGTTTCTTCACTATAAAAGGGTCAAAGCTGTCGAGGGCCGGCCATGCCACCCCCAAGGCTTTAGGCCTGAGAAAAGCTCCATGCCTAGCTTGGTCCTTCCGTCTGGTTCGTTTCACAAAAGCTAGATATCATTTCTGTCGGTAGGAGCCGCACGTGGGAACTTGCTATCAATGTAGTACCAACTACTTGCACTTCTTTCATCGCCTAAAAATCAATAACCATTAACTAATCATCATGTCTTTTTAGAAGTATATGATTATGATTTTTAAGGACCTCGGCCCCTCCTAGAAGTTAGGTCTCTTACATTTTTGCACTCTTTCTTTCTAGTTGTGAAGTAAACATCAGTTTGAAAGTTCTAATCTGAAATTGTTCGAAGAGCTGGTTGAAAATTATATAAAATAATGAAAATGCTCTTTAATTTATTTTCATTCTATTGAGCGAAGGACCAGTGATTTGGATTGGATTGGTGGAATGTTGCTACTAGAACATTGTCTTTGTTCGTTTCCTTTTTTGACATCTAACTTTGTCTGTTTAGGGGGGATTGTGATTTCTGAAGGGTGTGGTTGTGTGTTTCTAAATTGGTTTACAATATTAGATTGTACTATGATGCTAGGAAAATCATTAAGAATCCATCAAACGCTAAGCTCTCCATTATTGATTGTTAGTTTAGTTTTCTTGATGGTGAAAGCCACCTCGTGAAACCTTAACTACCGTTTAAGACCACCATTCCCCATAATCCCATATTTTCAGTTTACATATAGAAACCCATCTATCAAGAATCGTATCAGAAGAACCCATCTATCAAGAAAATCTCTCGTAATACACAAAAGTGACCCCAAAACAATGGCAACAACTAAAGTTGGCATTCCTGCCCATTGGATAAAAATTACTCAATGAGCAATGAAGTCTGATTCTCTCACGTCTCTCCGGCTCCACCTCGCCTAAAGCCAAGTTGACCATGTGTTTGAAATCGAAAATCCGAATTCTACAATGAATGATGATGGAAATGGCTAAAAGAGCAAGATTGAATTTTCCCAAGTCTTCATCCGATCCTCACGTCTTCTTCTTCAACAAAACCAAACCCCAACCCCCACCCTCTTGTTAATCTCGGTATCCAAATTCCAAGTATTTATGTCTGAAGGAAAAATGATGTTGAAGAAGGTTTTGTCTGAAGGAAGGGAACTTCTTCACGTCTGGGTATTCTAAATTTCTTCAACTCAGAACCATTGTTGGCCTGAGCAACCAGATTTTTGTGCGGAGGAGTCAGAATCATAGGCAAATCCAATTCAATCCCCAAATTAAGTAACAATCCAATCCCTAAATCTCTATCAAATCCCTAACAATCAAAAATTGAGAATTGAAAGGGAGAAAGAGACGGAGACGGAGATTCGGTTTTCTGCGGCTCCTTCTGTGGATCATCCTCTTCGTTGTCCCAGCGTTTTACCTCGGGCTTCGCCGGCGGCGGAGACGCAGTGGTGGCGAACTCGGCGGAGGGAGTTTCGACCGGTGGCGGCGACGTCGGTCTCGGCCATGTAGGGCGGTAAAAGATGAAGTTTGGATCGGTATCGAGAAGACTAAAAGAGTCGACCCCAGGAGAAGCGGAGGGCGGCGGCGTGGTTCTGAGTTTTGGGTGACCTTAGAATTTGGTAAATTATGGGTACCCGGTATTACCCATACTCATTCAATTACCCATTACCCAGAAAAAATACCCATACACAGTATCTATACCCTAAAATTTAATACCTAAAAAAATAATTACCCACAAATACGTACCCATACCCGTAGGTTTTAATGCCAACCTTTGCAACAACTAGATAACGAGTAAAGAGGTTCATGCAATTATATAGTTTTCATGTGAAGTCGTATTTGTATTTTCCTTAGCATTTTATTTGGATCAGTTTGAGGGTGTGGCAAGAGGGTTCGTGTTTACGGATGCCTTAGAAAAAGCTGTATTTTCATTAATATATATTCACAATACATGGTTCTGATACTTGCTATGTGACTGCTTTTCGTGGTTAGCCAGGTTTCGTCCTCTAATCAGGGATTAAGTTGAGTGTTGTGCAATTACTTGAAGAAGCCTTTTCTTTTGAAGGCATTGGGTACTCTAAAAAAAGAGAGAGCATCCAATGCTTAAAGAGATCGAGTCGTTATAAGTGGGAATTTCCAGATCCCTAGGTTTGATAATTCTGCCACAAGATTTACAACACAGACTTAGTTTTCCTCGCAAGCTTAGTACATAATTATTGTTTGATAATTGAGTCCTCTTTTCATTGCACCCTTTTATGTTCTTCGATTTCCCTTTCAGCTCTAAAATTATTGAAGTGCATGTGTAGTGAGGGCTATGGTGCTTTTAATTTGTGTTATAGTGTGTGTTAAAATTAGGTGGATGATGAATGATAGTGATAAGAGAAGCTTTCCAATAATTTCCACTCCTTAATGATTTAGTTTAAGTCATCAAATGAGATAGCCACAACAACACACTACTCTTTTATAAAGCTAGGTACTAAATTTCTTTCTTTCTTTCTTTCAAATCAAAACTCGTTCAATTGGTATAGCAATAGCAATAATATTACAAGTAGGACTGCAGGAGTACAATACAAACAGAACGAAATGCCTAGCTACCTACTTCCATGTTCTAAATACTTCATTCCATCTCTAAGGTTATCGATCTAGGGTTTATATAGGGTTCAAAGATTACTATTCGATATAATAGAGACATGAACAGACCGGTGAACACAATGTCAACATAGAAATTATTCATAAGCATGCCTCTTACTAAAATATTGGTAGTCCTAATTATTGTTTGTATAAACATCAGCATCCTCTAACCTCCTCTTTCTGTTTGTATTAATATAGAACAATTAATTTGCTTTCAATCTATGTTAATTTTCTAGAGATGGAACCATTATAGGGTCAGCTAGGTGACATCATTTGGTAGGAGCTTTGCATTATAACCTCAGATAAACACAAACGTAAGTAACCAATTTGGCTGTTGTAAAAGAATGATTATAGACCAATTTGATAATCTCATCTCAACAAATATTAACAATGCAATTTTAAGCGCAAATCATTTGCAGATTGAATCGAACTTGTTACCAATATCAGAAACCAACCCATTCAAGAAATAAATAAGCTGCACCAAAACAAACCATGACATCGATCTCTAAGCAACCATGATTTGGTGAAATGAAAACCCTGACCTTAATACATTTGAGTAATACTAATGCATGACACACCCCCACTGTCTCCATTTGCATGCAGAGCAATTTTAGTGGGTTTGAAATGAGTGTGTTATGAAACCATAATGAGTGCCATTGTGGTCCTTTCAATTCCACAAAGTCTCTTTGTATTCTCAATATCTTTGAGGGCAAGCAAGACAAAAGCTGCCATCCATTGTTTGTATCTTCTCTTCTCTTCTCTTCTCTTCTCTCTGCCAGTTTGCATTTGACTCCCTTTGTATAAATGAGTTGCACACTTTTTATTTGTTAATGTGTGAGAGCAGGTTTGGAAGTGTGTCTTTGTAAATGTCAAAAGGGTTTTCACATAAGAACTGGCAAGAACAAAACAGAGAGACAGCTGTTTAGGGTTTGTCACATATCTAGCTAGCTAAATAATAAATGTCAAACTTAAGAGTGCATGATGATGGTATAGTGAATGAGAAATTTTGTTGTAAACTACGCTTTATCTCTAAAAATGAGATTTTGTTACTTAAATCATATTATGATCGATTTTTTTCCGTATTATAATTAAGTTAAGTTCTATGTTACTTTTACTGTTATAATATTTGATCAATCATAAATATATTATCAGTCTACCGACTATCTATAAATATTACCAATATACTTATTATCGGTTATTTCTCAATAACTTGAATTTCACTTTTTATTATATTGCATATAAAATTCTGAAATGATTTTAAGATCTGGTTTTTTTAGGGACCCTGTAGTGTGTCATTCAAGCCCGTGATCATGTATAAAGGTGAATCATTTTACTCAAAAAAAAATATCTGACTTTTTTTTTTCTGATTTAATTAATTGACTCAAGTTTTAAGAACATTGATGATTAAAAATGATCCATATACAAACAGTTCAAAACAAACACCAAAGTACGTGTTGTACAAGACTCTAAAAACCATATACATATATGTCAATTTCCATCACTATCTGCATTTGCACTTCAATGTATGTGATTGATTAACAATAGATTTGGTGATAAACTTTCTCTTAGGAGTCCCTTTCAGTTGCATCACAAAGTAAGCACCTTGCTCTCTAGAATCAATTAAATAACCAATTTCGAACATATTCCAAAACTTTGGTGTTGTCCTCAAGAGCAGGCCCGGATTTGAATAGAGGCATAAGAGGTTTGGGACTCAGGACCCAAAAATTTAAGGGGCTCAAAAAAAAATTTATAGTTGTCCAGATTTTTTTTTTCAATAGCTTTTTAGCTGTGCAATCTAACATGAATTAAAGACAACTATCTTAAATCAAAAACAATTACACGTGATGAGAGGCCTAAACCATCAATTACTACTTTAAATTTGTACTCATAAAAAAGTTAAAATATTAAATAGAAGCAGTCAAACACGATTAGGTAAGATATTTGTTGTATATATAGGATTTATAATACAATTAAGATTACTAAACCATCAAGGTTTTGGAATCCTATTTGCATAATAAGTATTTTGCATAAAAATCTTATATATTTTTAGATGTTATATGCTATTTTATATATAAAAAAAAAATTAGGGGCTCAACTCTAAGAGTTCGACTCAGGCCTCAAAATCTCAGGTCCGGGCCTGCTCAAGAGCTAATATGTATCAATGAAAAAACCTCATGAAATTTGTCTGCTTCTTGCCATTGTCATTGCTAAAAGGTATTTTTGCCAGGCAAGTTTTTACCCACCCCCGATCTAAAGAAGATGGCACAGTAAGAGATTAGCTAATAAAATCAGAACCATTTCAATCCCAAGTATTGGTGTTCATTCGCAATTGGCTACTTGATCATATTTTAGCTGCATAATCATCAAGTACTTTGTACTTCTTTAATCAAAATTGCCCTACCAGATTCATAAGTTTCTATCCGAAAATAAAACATGGTGGTAGAGGGTGATGTTATAGCTCTTTGTCTCTTCTGGGTCTTCTGATTAGACAATGAAACCGATCAGCGTTGAAGTTAATTGGTAAAGGTTGTGTGTGACCCCAACTGCTTCATTCATGCAATTTTGTAGGACCTTAACCTGAACTGTGCATAATATCGCCTTTGATTCACAACTGCCCATCTTCACTTGCAAGATGCAACCATGGACAAAACCTTTGGTATCTCAGAAACTTGTGCATGTCTGCCCTCCCTAGTAGTTGAATTCGAATTCATTTCTGTATATACATATGCATTTCCCATAAGAGTTTCTTGTCCTGTATTTTGTTTATAGTCAAGGAGGTAGCTGGTAGTGGATCCAAGGTTTTCCATAGAGTTAAATTCCATAAGACAACATAGATAAAAAGAATCCAAGGTCTTAATTTAACAACAATAAAATTACGTGTTATATTCTAAATCTTACACCGATAATACTTTGAAATGTCGGTTAGCTAATTTAAAATTACAACTTAACATATTGCATAAGAGATATGATTGACCGAGGCAACCATGACAAGCTTGTTGTCAGTTTAAACTCTATCAATGGTCATAATTTGATAGTGATCTAAAGAATTAGAGAGACATATTGTTTCCTTAACCAAAGAGCATATCTTTAATGATCGATGTCTAAACTATATTATCTTTTGTGAGGAGAAGAATTAACTCTTATTTTCCCCCCTCTTCTCATTTATACTTGGTCTCTCATATATATATATATATATATATATATATATATATATATATATAGTTCTCTCTACAACCACAAGACTTTCCTAGACACTTACAATTAGAAGGAGGGGGTGTGCTTTGAATTTAAACTTCAATCATCAATATTGGGGTAATGCTAGAGAAAAGTACTATCATTGGGATCAAATAAGAGTAATGGCATAACTAGTGTTCTACATAATTTCTTCCCTTTAATTCAAAACAAAGGAAGGGCATGGTATGATCAACTCCATTTCTCATGAGTACCAAAATAGGATGAAAACCGGTTGGTAAGAGGAGTTACAACAAAGCATTTACATTTCAATCAAAACCAGGTACACAATTACAGCTTGATAGTTGGGGCATATATGTGTCACTGCATTCAGTAAGGTCAGTAATGATATATATATGGTCCATTTCGACTGCACAAACCAAAATTACTGAGTTGCTGACACTGATTGTTCTCACATTTACAACGTTGTTTAGATCTCATTTATAATGTTGGGTGACATCTGAAATTTGAGTTTCTTTTCCGAGAAAAAAAACGACAATTGGCATCTCTCCATGCCCACCTGTACAATGAAACACATTTCTTTTTTCAAAAGGGTTTTGGGCGTTCGGGGATGATACCCCTTTATCGGAAACTCAATTCCCATTCGAGCCGCGTTAGGACCGCCCGTAGACGGGGAAGCTCTCCCAAGATTGTTGCTGCATACACAAGGATCGAACCTTCGACCTTGCTTAAGCTACACTAGCTCCCCACCCACTAGTGCAAACAAGCATTGGTTACAATGAAACACATTCGTGGCTACAAGAGTACAAGTAAATAGCTCACGCTATTTTAGGATGTTATTGCTAGTCTTATAGTTATGCTAAAGATTAGTAGAATGAAATTTACCTTTTCCTAACTTGTAATAATAACTCTCTCTTTTTTATGGTGGGAATTGAAACAAATTTTTAGAGGGGTTAGCATTCCCCGAGAGGCCAATATTATTGAGATATCAATCTCACATCAGGAATATGTGACATTGTTGTGAGTTTATAAAAGTTTAGGTCACTTCATCTATTGTCAATTGGTTTTAGATATAAACCACAAACTACTTTATCAAATATATATAAAATTATCAAACTTAATATCAATAAATATACAATTCTCTTTAAAGGATTTACCGCTGTTTTCTTTCATTTTGATTGTTTATTCAATGTATCCTTGAGTTTTTTTTTTTAATATAAATATATCGATGCAAGTTTCAATAGATATGTTCATATTGATAATTTAATTCTTCTAACAACATTCGACGACGTACTGTTCTAAATTTTGAAGATTTATCCAAAATCTCCATGCCGTCCACGCCCTAATAATCGAATCCTTAATTTCGTACCATCATACAAACCCCATCATTAGTTTTTTTTTTCTTTTCTTTTATAAATAAGAATCAGTTTACAATTTTTTTTTGGTTGAGAATTAGTGTCCTATGGGACCCCTTTTAAGAAATTACTAGTTTCCGTCGGCAACTAGAATTTAACTCTACCCCAAAGCTCTCTGAAAATCCCTCACTCTAACAAGCGTACACGTCAACAACTTGGCAGACACATTTCCTCTACCTCCAGCACAAAAAGTGGTAGAGAGAGAGAGAGAGACTGGAGGTTAGTGGTGACTTTGATGATGATGATGATGATGATGGTTGGAAATGGAACTACTGTCCATCTAGTACAGAAACAACAATCGGAGAGAGAGCTAGACAGACAACTCTTTTCTTTCATACAAAGCCTCCCTTCTCCTCCCTCCTCCCTCGGCCCCACCCAAACATCAATCCCAACCCAACTCTCACGTACTCCTCCTTCTTATACTCTTTCTCTTCCACCCAACACCAACGACATTGTTAAAGCTTCTCTCTCTCTCTCTCATTGCTTCTCTCCACTTTTCAGTCTTTAATGGCTGCTCGTATGTCTGAGACTTCTACTTAAGCAAAATTAGTGGGTCGGTGCTGGCTTTTCTTTTTAGCTCTCAAAAATAGATACCCACTACTAAAAAGTCTCTCTTGCTCACACTTGGTGTTGGGTAAAATTCTCCAGAGAAAAAGAGTTGGTTTTTGCAAGAAAAATAAAATCTCTTGCTTTATTTTTTTGGGTTTGAACTTTGAACTCTGCAGAGTTAATTTGTTGGTTTTTGGGTGTTTCAATTGGATTGGTTTTGAGGGTCTTTGGTTGCTGCATTGTGCTCTGTTGAATATTTCTCAATGGGAGCAGCATTGACCTTGTAAGAGAATTTTTTGAATTAAAAAAAAAAAAGCAGAGGTCCAAAAGCGCATGCTTCTTGAGTTGAGTTGTCTGAATTATCTAGGATCAATTATCTATTCCATCGTGCAGAACTTCAAGATTTTGTGGATCGAAGAGATTTGGGTTTCTGTGTTTCTCAAGCTTATGATCAAATCCCAACATCATTGCTTAGTTTTGTTAGATAAAGTTTTGACCCTTTTGTGATCATCCTAGTAGTTGAGGAAGACCAAATTGCAAGAATTGTTTGAGCTTTTTGTGGAGAATGTTGAGTTGCCGTTTAAGGCTTTTTGAGTGGAAAAGGGAAGCCTTTGATTCCTTGCCATCCAAATAAAGTTTTGGTTCCTTGAGCTCCACTCTGTTATAAGACTTGAGGGTTGGAATTGTTTTCTACTGGTTTCTGCAACTGAGTTTTCCAGCTGCTTTTGTTCTGTTCTCTGCTGTAGTGAATTCAAGGGGCTCTGAAAGTTTGAGGTAATATGTTCATGCATGTCATTATCATCGATACTATTTGCATCTCTTTTTGTTTTCTTCATCTTATAGTACTAATTTGCTTACCAAATCTGGGATGATTTTTTTCCTAGAGTTGAATTTTGCTGCGAGTTGAGTCAAATATGAGTCATGTTTCTAATTATGGACTAATTTCTATAATCTTCATAACGCTCATCCTCCACATTACTATTCGGAAATACATTTCTTTATCAGTTTTTGGGTGAAACTTGAGAGAAGAAGAAAACAAGAAACTGAATTCCTCGGTTATATCTTTAAAGGCTTTTTATTGATCTATCCTTTTCTGTCTTTGGTATTTCAATCAGAGCCAGTTATTGACAGATTTTGGATGAAAAATACCATATAAAAATTATCCATGATGGCAAAGAAGTCCCAGAGACGCTCTATTCGGTATGAGAAAGATCAGTTAGGCTGTATCTGGGGCTTGATCAACATCTTTGATTTTCGACACGGCCGCCCCACCTGGAAGTTGATCTCTGATAAGAGGCACGGAAGCAAGCAAGCTATTGGTAAGAAGTCGGATTTTTTTAATTGGAAATTAGCATTTTCGGCTATCTGTTGCCTGAGATCTTCAGGCTGAAATGAATTTAGGTGTAATTGTGTTATTTGGGGACTTTGCAGGGTGTCCTAGTTCACATCTTTATTTGAATGAGTTTTTCGTACTCTGGTTTATTTTTGGGAATTGGTTTAGTTGCTTTCAAATCGTCAAAGAGGGCATTGGTTTAGTTGCTTTCAAATCATCAAAGAAGGCAATTTTCCATACTGTTGAAGTTTGTGTATTTTTCTATGTTAGTTGTTCAACAATTTCTTTCAGGCTGAAATGAGCTAGCTCAATGGTTTTGGGGTATATTGTAGATAAACTGTCGTAGTCGGTGTTTTTATCTAGTAGTTATTCTTAGTCGACTGGCTTACCATTAGAGATGAATCTCAAGTACACTGCTTTCACATCATTTAAAGGGCAATATTCCCAGTTTTTTGTTGAATTTATGTTTTCTTTGGTGCAATTTGTTGCCCAGTTTCTTCTGGCTGAAATGAATTCAGTGGTAATTTTGTTTGGGAGTTGTTTTATGGACAAGATGCCATAGTCAACTTTTTATGTGAATGACTTTTCTTACTCTGACTTATAGTTAGGTATTGACATTTAGTAAGTTTGTCTTTCAAGTCATCAAAACGAAATGTCCACATTGTATCTGAATCATACTTTCTTTGTGCAGGTACTGGGTCTCCAAGGAACATGTTTGAGGTGTTGAGTGGTTTGGATAAGAACCTTCAAGGCGCCCTTGTAAGTTTAATCAAGTTATAAGCATATCAACCTGAACTTGTATTTGAAACTTAAAAGCCAGTTTCTGTGACAATGGAGCTTTACCACATGTATCTGCTCACTAATTGACTGATGATAGAACTAATGGATTCTTACTTAACTGTTGCAGGAAAGCAATGTGGACAGAACAGCAACAGTGGTTGGCGATGCTTGTAAGCCTAGTGTGAAGAAACTTATGGAAGAAGAAATGTTCTGTGAGAAGGACATGAAGAAAGAGATCAGCACTGATGAAGTAGCAAGTAACCAAACCAATGCAAGCCAGACAAGAATGGATCATAAAAAGACAAAGAAGACTCGTAGGAAAAGCCGGGACATGGACACCTATATTTTGAATGGTTCTGAGACTTTGGAACCTGGATGCTCTTGCGATCAGAAACAAGAGCATAAATCTAGAAGTAACTGTGGTGTAGAAGAGATAATGGAAGAGGTAGGCTGCCAGATCCATCAAAAGTATACAGGTTGTGTGAATCATGATCTGAATGGAGAGACTCCTGTCAAGTCAAACTACAAGCATTCTGATTTTGAAGAGAAATTATGTGTGACAATCAAGGACTTCATGAATCAGAAGTTAACTGATAGGAAGCATCTCACAGAAGATCAGAAAATCCAGCACTTCAGAGAACTAATGGATGCACTTGAGACCTTAAGTTCGGATGAGGAATTGTTTCTGAAACTCTTACAAGATCCAAACTCGCTTCTAGCAAAGTATGTCCTGAACTTGCAGGATTCTCAAAGAGAGAAAGATAAAGAATCCAAGGCTGTTACAGAGTCAAACTCCACAGAGAAACTTGAGTATTTAAAACAACCTGAGGAGCTTGTCATTCGTAAACAGCGATATTTTTTCAGGAGAAAGAGCAAGCCTCAAGAAAGGGAACCAGCAGAGGCCAATGAGAACTTTGATGCTTCTAAGAGAATTGTCATTCTGAAGCCTGGGCCTACAATTTCACAGGATTCTGAAACCGAAAGTAAAAAGATCCCAGAGTCCCATTATTTGGTAAGAAGTAGAGGGCCAAATGAAAAGGTTGGCTCTCACTTTTTTCTTTCTGAAATAAAAAGGAAACTAAAGAATGCTATGGGAAAGCAACAGCATGGGGTGTCTGCCATTGGAAATTCTAACAGATTGCCCTATGAGCATCCAAGTTTGGGACATGGTGACAAAGCAAGTGTGAAGGAAAAGTTTGGAAGTTCTCCTAGTAAAGATCACTTCTACATGGAAAGAATTGCTAGACCTTCTGGTGGTATCAATAGAGCAGACAAGAGCAGCAAAATGAAAGAATCTGAAATGAATTTGAAACATGAAGAACCTGGAATTCCTAATCAAAGAGTATCTAACATCTATATTGAGGCAAAGAAGCATCTCTCCGAGATGCTGAGCAATGGAGATGCAGGTGTAGATTTCTCAGGACAACACTTCACCAAGACCTTGGGAAGGATTCTCTCTCTCCCTGAGTACAATGTGTCTCCTAGGGGAAGTCCCGGAAGGGACTTGGAGCTTGGGTTTGTTACTGCACAAATGAGATTATCTCCTCCCGATCGAGTTTGCAAGGCCAATGAGAATGCATGCTCTCCTAAGAAAGAGAAAAATGTCAGTCCTCTAGGTCAAGTAGCACAAAACTTAGAGGATAGGTTATCTATTTCTGACAACAACCCTGACTGTGAAGTACAGCCTCCTAATTCCTTACTGAGAACCTCAGTTGATTTGATTAATGACAGTGAAGCAGAAAAAAGCCATGTTTCCATTGAAGAGGAGATGAATCCTGAAGGTATTGATTTCTCAGCTTTTGAACATTTAAAAATTCCTGTACTTGTTTTACACTTTTTGATATTCATCATTTTCTGAAATAATTGCAGGTGATATAGATATTGCAAAAGAGATTACAATTGTAGATTGGGAAGAAAAAAGTATACTGGATGCTCCTTCTGAACCAAGCGACTCTTCCATTGCCAGGGATGACCGAAGTGGCAACATGACTGAAGTTGTGGATGATGAAAAATGTTCCAAATGGTTAAATCAGGTAATAATATACTTTCTTGGGCATATAAAATAATATATATATATATATAGATATAATTCAAGATGAGTCCTAATTGGAAAATCAAATAGAAAATAAGAAGTGTTGAAGCCTTTGTCTCAAAGAATATCTTTTATTTGTCACTTGTCTTAATCATAATTGTCTCTCAGGATTTCTATGAAGAGAGTCCAGGGCGATCTTCTGCATTTGCATCCCCATCCAGCTCTCCAACAACCAAACATGTTGAAGAGTTAGACATTGCCATCGGCATACCAGAACGGCCAAGTCCTGTTTCAGTTCTTGATCCACTATTCTCAGAGGATGAGATTAGCCCTTCAAAAACCATTTCTCAACCTGGTAAAGATTCATGACAAGTATCTTATTGACTAGAGTCCTGTGGTTATCATAATATGTGCATCTAACTCATTTATTAATTTGCAGTAGAACTACGAATACAACCCCTACAGATCCGATTTGAAGATCACAAATCTTCAGCCATAGATGAAGCTAACACTGCAAAAACTTGTACAGAAGAGAAGGAACTAATATATGATTTTGTAAAAGAAGTTATGCAAGCCTCTGGCTTCAACTGGGATGACTTCTGCATGAAGTGGCTTTATTCAGACCAACTTATTGAGCCATCATTGTGTGATGATATAGAAGTTTGTCCTAACTCGCTCTGCTCTGACCAGAAGCTCCTTTTCAACTGTATCAATGAAGTTCTAGTGGAGGTGTGTGGGTGTTACTATGGTTGCTTCCCTTGGGTATCATCGGTGAAACCTATAAGGCCAGTGCCGGATATGAAGACTGCTATGCACGAGGTTTGGGTAGAAGTTTACTGGCATCTCCTTCCACTTCCATTGCCTCATAGCTTGGACCAGATAGTGGCAAAAGACTTGTCAAGAACCGGAGCATGGATGGACCTTCGATTTGATACTGAAACTGTTGGTGTTGACATGGGTGAAGTCATCCTCCAAGACTTGATCGAAGACATCATATTAAGCTATGTAGATGGAAGTCCCAAGAGTGAAGCTGCTTTAGACTCTGATGAACTAAATGATACAGAGAGCATTCTCAACCTGTAAATTAGCATACAGTTCTTCATGTTCATACCGGACACCAATTCAAATCAGCATGCTGAGGCAGTTGAAGGCAAAGCCATTCTTTGTTCTTCAAGGGGATAAGCACCAGCATGTTAACTTCTAAGACATGGCTTTGTAACTCTGCAACTGAAATCATGTAGATAGTATAGAATATGCCCCATTGCTAAGGAGCATTGCGGGCAGCAGGCAGCAGGCATCAGATGAAATATCCCTGCTGGATGAGGATCAGAGATATCAAGTTTGCAAAGTCTCCTTGCAAGAACTCATCAGATGCTTCAACGTTGAGGCGGTAGAATGTAGTGTTGTGCTTCTGAATGTAGATTCCTAATTCCTGTATAGGTTGGAGTGTTGTTTTAGTTTGAGAGTGTGTTCTACGTTTGGCTTGATTACAGTCATTCCTAACTAGTGTTTTCTTGTGCCTTTTTGTATTCCCTTTGTTTTGCTGTTGTACTTGCAAAGGTTGCGAGCATAACAAGTTGTGAGTTGCAAGTCCTGTGACTGACTGGTTGTAAGGTTGTAATTACAAAAGAAAAATAATGAGACTTCACTATGTTATATGCAATGAACAAGCTGTGACTTTGGAATAGTGAAATCCATTTTATACTACATATACTGTTCATCGATTTTAATCAATCTGCTCTTTCTATCCTTACAAACAATGACTTCACTTGGAGAATTCAGTCACACACATCAGTATCATTATTCAGGAATGCTAGCAGAACCAACGCATAACCAGCACCCGCTTGTTCCTTCCTTGAAGAAACAACTAGATCTATGACCGAAAGAAACACACAACAACTAGATAGATGGAAATCAGCAAAATGCAATGAGGACTGCATATCATCTGCCTCGCCCATCCATAACTCACGAAGTTAACATTTCTCGTGAATATATTTCATTAGCTTTTCATCAAGTCTACTACAAAATTGCATCAGCTACAACAAGTACAAATTGCATCAGCTTTTCACTTTCAACAAGATGACATAGCTATTGTCTCATGGTGAGATACTCACTTTCTCCTTTTCTTTTTCCCTATTGGTGGGGTTAGTGGATTAGCTGCTCTCTTTTTCTTCTCGAACGCGCTGGTTCTGCTGTCTTCATTATCTTCATTGTCATCATCACCAGCACCTGGTGCTAACTCTGCAATTTTGGCAGCTTTTCTCTTTTGGGCATTCAACTTGTAATATAGCATTCTTTCAAGGGGATCATCTGAAGGCACAAATGTGGATGTACGGGAAACTTTAGCACCTAGTCCAAGCCTGCAAAACATAATGGTGCCAGTAGAAATCAGCTATAACCCAATAAACCAACACTGACCATCTAAGCATAATCAACTCTTAACCCCTAAGATAATACATAACTGAACTCACCTAGCAGGTCAATTCTGTGTCTCAAAAGACTCATCTTCTGCTGGTAGTTTACTCATGTTACTAACCCATTTTTCAGCCTGCAAAATAGCGGTGTTCATGCATAAAGTTAGAATTTAAATCAACTCCGTGTACTTGGACACCATTTTGTCCTAGTCATGAAAATCGTCTACACATGAACATAACACCACTAGCACCATAGCTACTGTTCAAATGCAAATTATGACAGCACAAGGTGATGTTTCTGCTCTTCATCTGCATTATTAACCTCACAGGCTTTTTGAATCACATGGTAAGACTTCATACATAAAAGGCTAAACTGAATAACCAGCAACACATAATCAAAAACGATTCCCAAAAGAAAAGAAAAAAAAAAAACTTCTCTTTCGAGCTGAGTCAATTTGCTACAAGATTCAAGCAAAGCACACACACTCAACTCCTCCGAGAATAATATATCTTGATATCAAAACAGAATCTTTAACAACAAAACTTCTCTTTCGAGCTCATTCAATTTGCACAAGATTCAAGCAAGCAAAACACACACACCAAAACTCTCTCAACAACCCATCTTTCGGTATCATCAAAACTCAAATGCAATTTTCATTGTTCTAGTTCCAATATACCACAGAAAAAAGTTCATGGTTGACATAAAAAATAAGGGAAAAATCATCATACCAAAGCCAAAGCTTTATTCAATTTAACAATTTGAGGAGGACCCTTCTTCTTCTCCTCCTTGTTCATCTCAGTCGTGTTGGAGCTCATTGAACCTTTCCTACAGCATATAGCCACAGTCATTATCAGCCTATGAACAACGGCAACAGGTTTTGATTGATTGAAATTCGGAGACCCAGATTATCATATCGTAGAAATCAGAAGCCCAATTAACTGAGGCAGGAAGATAAAGCAAAGGTTTTGAACAATTACCAGTCCCAGAGAAGCGAGCTACGTCGAAGCTTACAGAGGGGAATAGCTGGGTTTTGAGTTTTGAGCTCTGAGCTCTGAGATGAAGACGAAGACAAAATCGAGATGAGAAAGGCCACAGAAGTGACAGAACTGACGGAACTGAAAACTGGTGTCTTTGGGTTTGTTCTTACTCTTTTCTTTCTTTCTTTTTTTTTCTTTTTACTTTTTAACTTTTTTTGTTAACGGGATAATCACTCGTATGCTACAATTAGTGTTTCGTGAGTTCACACCGATTCTCACTTATAAAATAAAGATTACACTAACCAAACCAAACAATACTAAGAGCATTTTATCTTGGTTATCTATTAGAAAAGAAAAATTAGAATACAAAGATGCGATTTAACTTTTTTTTATCTCTCTTATTCTCAAGGTGTTAGGTTTAAAATGACTTATAAGAAAATGAATCCTCATCTAAGAAAAGGAACATCTTTTGAATTGGTATTGGTGATTTAAAATACATAATATCGACGAATTTCATTCAATCTCAATTACGTAAATATTATACAAGAACTGAAAATTAAAAAGTTTTTTTTTTTTTTGAGAAAGTAATGCATAAAAGATGAACGGAAGAAAGTAGTGTATAAAAGATGTACAAACTTTATGTGAGATCGATTTCTAATACTAAACTGTATTTTTAGTCATTTGTATACATTTACTCTTAGCAATCCATTGAATGATTTTGTATCTATAACATAAAGTAACTTTCATTGTGATGACCTGTTTGGGCAGGTGCATGAGGGCACTACAAGTTAGTCAGTGCACGTGTCCCACATCGTCTAGAAGAGACAAGTTGATGTGCTTACATGTATAGACTCACGTATTTACTATGAGGGTCGGTGGGCCCAAAACGGACAATATCTTAGATTGACGAGGATGTTGAGCCCCTTAAAGAAGGGTTGGATTGTGGTGACCTATTTGATCGAGCAGGTGCTTAAGGTCACTAGAAGCTAGCAAGTGCAAGAGTTCCACATCGCGTAACGAGACAAGTTGATATACTTATATGTGTTGACTCACATTCTTATATCGAGACGCGTTTTGACTTGAAACCTTATGAACAAAACCGGATTTGGACTCGTTCCAGACCCATGGTAGACCTGTAAACGGACCAGATCTTGATCCGGACCCGCTCTAGACCCGTGGTTTTTAAACGGGTTTGGACCAAAAGTTTGACCCATTGATCCATTAAGGATCTGAACCCGTTAACCTATTTATTAAATAGGTCGGATACTAATCTAGGTTGTTCTGATCCGTTAATGACCATATCCGTTCTAAAATAATTAAACAATATTTTTATAAGATATAATATTATTGATATAATATTAAATAATAATAATTCTCTTGATAACCTATGTTTTTTTATACTCTAATCTAAAAACATTACTGGTTTAGTATTTTGGTTATATTAGTTTATCATTAAAGAGTATTTTGGCCATGTAATTCAACTTTATTGTAAATCTTCATTTTATATAATATTTCATTAGTGTTTTATGAGAAATTATGATAAAACTCTATAATTATTATTCAAAATTTTAAAATATTTATTTTATAAACGGATCAGATTAGCGGGTCAGGTATCCGTTAACTCGCCGGATACAGATTTAGATCGAACTATTCAAAGATCTATCGGGTAACGGGTTGGTCCGTATCCAAAATTTTAAATTACTAAACGGTCTGAATCTATGTTGATCCGGTCTATTACAGGTCTAGCCGGAGGGTCCAAAGCGAACAATATCCAAACTATATGAGTGTGTGGACTAGTATGCTACATATGGTATAAAGAATGGTGGATTGTGGTGACCTATTTAAGCAGGTGCTTGAGGTCACTAGAAGCTAGCAAGTGCATGCCTTCCGATCCACAACGCGTGACAAGACAATTTGTGTGTGTGCTTATATGTGTCGACTCATATCCTTACATTAAGATGCGTTTTGGCTTAAAAGCTCAAGAACAAAACCGTAAGGGCCGGTGGGTCCAAAGCGATAATATATTAACTGTGTGGATTAGTTTGCTACGTATGGTATCAGAGCATGTTAGCCGAAAGTGTGCTGTCGAGGATGTCAGGCCCCTTAAAAAGGGGGGGGTGTGGGGTGGATTGTGGTGACATATTTGAGCAGGTGCTTGAGGTCGTTGGAAGCTATTAGGTACATGCGTCTCACATCGCCCGGGAAAGACAAATGTTTATATGTGCAGACTCACGTCCTTACATTGAGACGTGTTATAAAGTGAAACCTCAAGAACAAAAGCACGCTCAAAACAGATAATATCTCAACTGTGTGAACCAGGCGATTACATTCATGATGTAAACCATTGTCAAGATCTTTAGAACTACGTCCAAACCTTAATGATGGACAACTTAAGTCTTTTCATTTTCAAACTTGAATACGTTGTTTGTCATTTATGATGTGTCGGTGTTAGATAATGTAATCAAATAGGAAAAATGACAAGAAAATACATGTAAATCAAGTAAATATACATTTTCTTTGAATAGGTAGAAATGTCATGCTATTTTGAGAAAAAGACACTTTCTTACATACAAGACATTTATCTACACCTGAAACCCCAATATGATTCTAACGAGTATTTTTTTTTTTTTTCGGTTACAACCAATATGATTCTAACAAGTATTTGCATGCAGGATGATGTACTGCATTTAAAACTTGAAAGTCAAATATGGGAGCTAAAAAGGGGAAAATGAAACCCTAAGGTAAGTGGAAGTACTAATGCCAAGAGAAAATGGGGCGGCTTTACCCAAATATATATACCTCCAAGAATGGGCCATTCCTTTTGGGTCAACAACATTAGGGCATGGCATATTGGGACAAGAGTACATTACTGCTGCCTCCATTGAGAGAGCATAGCAAAGTGCCCTACTCTATGTTCTGCACAGAAAGGGAAGTTGGTTGAAGTTTGGAACTGCAGTAACACTAGATAAGTTGAGATGCACAACCCATGTGATGCTTACACAAACTTGTCATGGAAACCCAAAATGTCTTACACTACTAAAAATGAAACAAAACAAAATACTTTGAGTTACTTTTCTTAATAACAACTCACTTACGAAACCAACTAACCAACCAGAGTTTGAAAAATCAAAAATAGATTTATCTCCCTCTTATGTCATCTTACCCATAATGTTCATCATCCTGATTTCACCCAGGAAATGAAATCCAAGCATCTGACCCAGGCTTAATTAGGTTTGCCCAACTTCTCCTCCCCACTTTACCCCAACAAAACTTACCATTCAAACAACAACCCAAAATAGAAACCGAGGGCAGAAAAGGAAAGACAGAGAGCCAAAAAAATCAAAAAAATAATTTAATGAAAAATTAAAAAACAAAATTTAATTTACTAGTCCCAGATCGCCCACCCTTCTCTCTTTCCTCTCTCCTTTATTCTTACACAGAAGCAACAGAGGCATCCATCGTCGTCATCAGCAAAACATTAATAGTCAAACTCCCTCAGAACCCCCGAAACCCTTCTTCTTCTTCTCTTCGGCTTCCCTCAATTTTCCCAAAATCCCCAATTTCCCAAATCCCTAATTTTCAAAGTTTCAATCTTTTTTTTTTCTTCCCCAAATCTCAAAGTCTCCGCCTTTTCTTACACCATTGCCGTGAAAAAACCCTAGCTCCACTTCATGCTGGAGGCCCCAATTCGAAGCTTCGAGATTGCTCGCTTTTCTGGAAATTGGTATTTCTTCAAAACCCTAGCTTTATTTGTATTCTTTAAATTTAAAAATATGCTGCTTTTGGGTTTAGATTGGGTGTTTTGGTTTGGGAATAGGGTTCGTGAACGTTAGGTGTTTAGGTTTACAAGCTCGGATTTTTAGGTTTGAATAGCAGATTTGGGTGTATTGGTAATTGTTGAAATTGAACTGATTTGAGCTACTTGGGTGGTTTTTGGAAATGAGTAGATTGGGTATTTCGAATGTAGATCAAATTGATTTGGGTTTTTACTATGGCGGGTAGAAATTAAGGAGGTGTATGTGGAGGTGTAAAAGGTGGTTGTGTAAGAAATGAGCTGAATATTATTTGGGGATTTTTAGACTAAGGATCATCTTAGTTGTGGTTGTAATTGATGTTATCATCAAGTTTTCGAATTTTTCAACTTCTAGGTAATGTATTTAGTGTTGAAAGCTAATAAATGTTTCTTCATTTCTTAGACGTTCTTTCTTCAACATGCCAAGTAGCTTTAATATTCGAATGTAGAAAATACGCAGGCATAGGGGTTGGTGGTCTTCTTCAAATTGCTATCCAAACTATTTTGGCAGTGGAGCAAAATTTTCATTATTTATTATATACCAACTAGAAGTCCGACACATCAAATGACAGAGAGATTTACATTTATATTAGTATATAATCTGCAGCAAAGGGTTTTTTTTTATGTGGATTTCTTGCAAATTAATATTCTCTTACATATTTCGGTATAATGAGCTGAAGTTCATTATCTTATACATCGCATGTAATAGATTTTCGGGTCTGCAATACCAATACATGCTTACTAGGTAAGAGTTTGCCTTGACAGATTGCAATCACTTTGCATTATGTAGCTTCTGATTGAAGTTATTCGATGTAAAAGTTCTATACATGAGATTAAGCTTTTTAATCCTTCTGAGCACATCCATCATCATTTAATGTTTGTATTTCTGTGTTGACTAATGGAATTATAGCTTCTGCTGGTGATTGGGTTTTCTCAAAATATTGTAGCCATGTTCTAATCAAGTTGTTTAGCTTGGCAGCTTCTTGTAGCAGTTCGATGCTGGGGGCAGTATGCCGATGATACTTAAAGAAAATGCAAAGGTATCATGCCACCGGCTGCACTGGTGCAGTTAATAACAACACAATAGGTGGGGCATCCGGAAGGGATTCTGTCCGAGCTGAATCATCTACGCTGCCAGCTCACTTACCTATAAATTCGAGGTAATTATCCTTTCCTGCAAATTTCATAGTTTGTTGCCCTTTCCCTCCACCAACTAACTCCATCTATCCATTTTGGGTTAACATTCTTAACTCCTGATATGTCTAAGGTTATATTTCTATATAGTGGTTGTATAGCTTGAATTATTGTAAAGGAACTTGATCTGTTTCCTATGTATTGATAAGTTGAGTGGTTTTGGCTTGATAAAATGAGGTGATTTTTTCTTGACCGTGCAGGCGGCCATCTCAAATAGCACCTTACAAGTTGAAGTGTGAGAAAGACCCTTTGAATGCTCGGTAAATTTTGGAACTCATACTGCCTTTTTTTTCCTCTACTATATATATATATATATAAATACACAGTCCGTTTCTGGTGCGGACGTCCTGACAGGTTTTTCGTCTGGATTTCTGCCGTTTCTCCACCATTCCAGTGCCGGCGATGCCGTTTCTTCTCCCCGGAGTGATCCCAGACCTCCCCCGACGGTGTTGGAATGAAGAAGAAGGCCGGAGAGATCGCGATCGGAGGTCTGTGCAGCAATCTCACTCATAACTTCACGACCGATCACGATATCTCTGGCCTTCTTCATTCAAACACCGTTGGGGGAGGTCTGGGATCACGCCGGGGAGAAGAAACGGCGTCGCCGGCACTGGAATGGTGGCGGAAATCCGGACAGAAAACCCGTCCGCACCTGATAACGACCGTATATATATATATCATTTTATTATGGGTTTCCTTTGTATGTATCTCATTAATGTAACAACTGAAAAGAAATATGTACTGAAGTTGCTATGTTCTTTGTTCTGTATGTCGATAGTGCTGGATATACTTACTTATGATATATTTTCTAAAATATCTGTTTTAATTTTTTAGTGTTTCTCTTCTAATTTTATGTTTCTTTCTTCATGTATCTATGTCAAAACTCGGTTCAAAGTAATTTCTTAACATCTTAATCTAATCTCAGACTTGGGCCACCTGACTTCGATCCCCAAACCCCAAATTGCCCAGAGGAGACACTTACCAGGGAATATGTCCTATCTGGATACAGGGAGACTGTTGATGGAATTGAGGTAAAATTTCATATCAAGTAATTGATTGGTATATATAAAGAGACCTTTAAGAGTTGTTATCTATTTGCAAAACCCATATGATTGTTCATCCAAAATACACAATCAACTTTTAATAATCATTTGTGCTCATCCGCTTTGTATTTTCTTGAAAATGATTTTTTTCTTTAAATTAAGAGAAATATTCCATTTTGTTATATATCAAAGGATTTTATGTGGCACGTTTTGATGATCAAGAGTAACTTCTATATTGCCGGTCTTTAATTACACTGTTAAGGACTTTTGAGATTGTAAATTTTGTGGATCCATCAGAAGTACGTTCTTAGGATGACACTTGCTAAATTTTCCAGGAGTCCAGAGAGATATCACTTAGTCAGGTCCAAGGTTTCAGCAAGCCTCTTGTCTTCAGGTGTAGAGAGGTAATTCCTTAAATATTTAAGTTATGAGAGACATCTCGAGATGTTTCTAATAGATGTTTTTCACCTTAGGACTGACCATTTCTTCTATTGGCAAATGTTATGTCAGTTATATAGTATTAAGTTTTCCCTCTTGTCTGCAGGCAATCAAAAAGCGTCTAAGAGCCATAAATGAATCTCGTGCTCAAAAGAGGAAGGTAAAAATGCGTCAAACAACAGTGCTTATATGCTTTTGCATAATTTTTTTGTTTTTAGGTGGGGTTTAGAAGGTAATTATCACTTTCTTGACTGCTGTAATCATACTTCTATTTCAGGCTGGTCAAGTCTATGGTGTTCCTCTTGCTGATTCACTATTAACAAAGCCTGGTGTTTTTCCGGAACAAAGGCCCTGTGGTGAAGACTTACGAAAAAAATGGATTGAGGTATGCACTATGTTCTCTTGAACATGCAGTCTTTTGAATTGGTTATATACTTTTTATTTTAAACAGAACAAAGCAGACGTCTATTCTACAATTTCCCTCTCTATCTGTGCATTCGTGCTTAAGAATTCCAAGAGACGAGTTAAAGAACTAGGAGTGATTATATCTTATTTACCAGGACTGTAGGGGTATAAAAGAATGTTATGTATTGCGACCATCACTGGCAGTTCAATTGTTGCTAGTGACGGTTTGAACACTGCCTGAAATAACTGCTACATTTTGGATATCCCATATAACTACTTTCTTGTTTCCCAGATAGCTTACCATTTGAATCTAAAAATTAGTACGGAGTTGAAGTGTTAAACTTTTGTCAAACTTTTGTTCAACAAAAAGATGATTGTAGAATGAGTAGATAGGGAATCTCAGCCTAATGTAACAGTAAACAGAGAGTAGCAACCAGAAATGCAAAAGCCAGTCTCACTTTGAACACACCTAATGTGCTCTTATTGTGATGGTTTGGTGTAGTGCCTATGATTCAAATGGTCATTCTAGTTGTTTGTTTTTTCATATGTTCTTTAAATTTACTTCCATATTTTTTCCAGGGTTTATCACAACAACACAAACGCTTGCGTTCTTTGGCTGATCATGTTCCTCATGGGTATAGGAAAAGATCTCTATTTGAAGTTCTAACAAGGAATAATGTTCCATTGCTGAGAGCAACTTGGTTTGTTAAAGTAACTTATCTTAATCAGGTACGCGTTTGTATCAGAATGGCTCACTGATCTTAATATATTTGCCAATACTTTTCATATTGGATTGCAGCCATAGGCCATAGCATTTAATTGCTGTATCTTTTGCAGATCCGGCCAGGTTCTTCTAGTATATCTGGGATACCTGATAAAACTCAGTTGTCTCGCACAGAGCTCTGGACCAAAGATGTCATTGAATACTTGCAGTACCTTCTCGATGAATTCTTTTCAAGAAACAATTCACTTCTTAGTTCACACAATAGAGATCGGTCGCAACAAATGCTTTATGCTGGGTCAGTATCACAACGGAGTGATCCAGCATCATCACTCCTTGATGGTGAGCAGCCTTCCCTACATTTCAAGTGGTGGTATGTGGTACGGCTTTTGCAATGGCATCATGCTGAAGGGCTGCTTCTTCCTACTCTTATCATTGAATGGGTTCTACGTCAACTGCAGGTATTACATTCCTGCCTTTATTTGTTTAAGACCTATGTAATGAGTTGTAAAGAGGAGTAATGATTGATCGTGCTATTTGTTTTTTTTTTTTTGGTTTTTAATTATAATGTACTTGTATCGTTGTAGGAGAAGGAATTGCTCGAGATTCTGCAGTTGCTTTTGCCTATTATATATGGTGTTCTGGAGACTGTTGTTTTATCTCAAACTTATGTGCGCAATCTTGTCGGGACAGCTGTTCGTTTCATACGCGAACCTTCCCAAGGTGGATCCGATCTTGTGGATAACTCCAGAAGGGCGTATACAGTGTCTGCTCTGGTGGAGATGCTTCGTTATTTAATACTCTCTGTACCTGACTCGTTTGTAGCTTTGGATTGTTTTCCCTTACCACCATGTGTAGTCTCTTATGTAGTAAACGAAGGAAGTTTACCGAAGCTGTCTGATGATGTGAGAAAGATTAAAATTGGGTCAGCAGAAGTTGCTTCTGTATTTAGAAGTAAAGCTTTTGATGCTCAATATCAATCATTGGCCTTTGATCATGTTGTTTCATCCATTCAGAAGCGTGCTGATAATCTTGAAAAGTCTACAAGCCCTAGCTATCCAAGCCATAGTATTGCTAAAGCGGTACAGGCCCTAGATAGGTCTCTAGCGCAGGGGGATGTTCTTGGCGCATATAGATTTCTGTTTGAAGATCCTTGCGATGGAATTATAAATGAAAGTTGGGTTGCAGAAGTTAGTCCTCGCTTGAGAACTTCATTGAAATGGATTGGGACTGTGAACCTGTCATTTATTTGTTCAGTATTTTTCCTTTGTGAGTGGGCAACTTGTGATTTCAGGGATTTTCGAACCGCTCCACCTGGTCAGTTGAAATTTACTGGCAGAAAAGATTTCTCCCAGGTACACGTTGCAGCTCGGCTTTTGTTACTAAAGATCCGAGACTTACAAAGTTCACCTCGGCATAAGAATGACAACCCTGCTAAAGGTTCCTGTCAGCAGAATAATTTCCCTGTCCGAAGTTCTATGGGAAGTTCTTCTGAATCTAAAAATAAGTCAAGTGTCCACCAAAGAAGTGTGAAATCATCAAATATATTTGAGAGTCCTGGCCCTTTACATGATGTCATAGTTTGTTGGATTGATCAACATGATGTAGGAAAAGGAGAAGGTTTCAAGCGCCTTCAATTTCTTGTGATCGAACTCATACGCTCTGGTATTTTTTACCCCCATGTCTATGTTAGACAGCTGATAGTTAGTGGCATTATGGATATAAATGGGTCAGTCATTGAATCAGACAGAAGGAAGAGGCATTATCAGGTCTTGAAGTTGTTACCTGGGCTCTTTATGCATGATGCTCTGGAAGAAGCAGGGATTGCTGAAGGCCCCAAACTTTTGGAAGCTATGTGTTCTTACTCAAATGAGCGGCGCCTCATACTTCGTGGATTTCTCGGTCATCATAATAAAAATATGAGTATGAAGTCAGCTCTGAAGCAAAAGAATAATGCCATCCCTGGAAAGGATGGTGGTTTGCCAGTTTCTGCTGATCAGTGGAAGACAGTGTTGTCATCCAACATTTTTCCTGGCAAAAGTGGCAAAAGTGGCAAGAGTGATGGTGATGTTGAAGAGCTAAAGGAAGCAATCTCACTACTGTTGCAACTGCCATATAGTTCGACCCCACCAACAGATACAGGACTTGAAGAATCCCAAGGGAGTTTGAAGAGGCCTTTTGGGTTGTTCTCTAACAAGATGGATTTTGGAGAAGGTACACCTGGGTGTGAAGAATGCAGAAGAGCAAAGAGACAAAAAGTTAGTGAGGAAAGGAGCTCATATATCCAAGGAAATTCTCCAATTCCTTCAGATGATGAAGATACTTGGTGGATGAGGAAGATACCTAAATCCTCTGAGCTGCTGAAGGTTGATTTACCAGTCAAGTTAACTAAACAGGTATCTAAGAATCGGCAGAAAGGACCTCGCAAAACTCAAAGTCTTGCTCAACTAGCAGCTTCTAGGATTGAGGGGAGCCAGGGAGCTTCTACAAGTCATATCTGCAACAATAAGATAAATTGCCCTCATCATAGATCTGGACTAGAGGGAGAAGCTCCAAAACCTACAGATACCACCAAAATGAACCATGCTGGTGATATTGTTTCGATTGGAAAAGCTTTAAAGAGGCTGCGGTTTGCAGAGAAGAGGACTATTACTGTTTGGTTAATGACTAATATCAGGCAGCTTGTTGAAGAGACTGAAAAGACAATTGCTAAGGTTGGCCAGTTTGGTAGAAATTTCACAGCAGTTGATGATAGGAGCTCGACATGGTGGAAGCTTGGTGAGGACGAACTTTCTGCTGCACTGTATTTTATGGATGTTTCTGATGATTTAGTTTCAGCAGTAAAGTTTCTCCTTTGGCTGCTGCCAAAGGTTATTACTAGCCCCAATTCTACTATCCATAGTGGGAGAAACATCCTACTGCTGCCAAGAAATGTTGAAGGCCAAGTGTGTGAAGTTGGGGAGGCATTTCTAATATCATCCCTCCGAAGGTGCACTCTCTTGTCTTTATATACCACTCATATGTTTGCAAAATTGAGACATTTCTGTTTCTGTTTGCTTTATTATAGAATCACTTGTCCATCCTGTTTTTCATTTTGAGAATTGTCTTTTTTCTTTTTGGCTGAGAAGAGAAATATAATCATTTAACACATCTATGTGGTGTTGATTTTATTGATGCTGGAGAGATCCTGATAGAAATGGAGTTACAGTCTCTCAGCACACTCCCACATGCGACATAAATAGTTTACCCTTTTGGTTTCAATATCTTCAATAAGGAAAGGAAACGATTTCGCTACGTTTGTTTTCTTCTTCTAATAATTTGCCTGTCCTGTCATCTTTGGGAAGTGGTTTCGGTCCTCTTCTAAAATAATCTGCCAGTCTTTCATAAACTTTTCTCGCATTAGAACACAGCTGTATTGCACAGGCTGAACAAAGTTATATTGCGTATCCAGCTTATACTTGTTTCATGATTCTTGAACTCTTACTTGCACAGAATTATTGTTTCTTCCATAAATGGTTTCCCAATTAAATATCGCTACTTCAGTTAAGTATTTTATTTTGCTCTCTAATATTGTATTTTGTTCAGGTATGAGAACATACTTCTTGCAACAGATCTCATTCCAGAAGTCTTATCAGCAACAATGCACCGTGCTTCTGCAGTAGTGGCATCTAACGGAAGACTTTCAGGTTCGGCTGCCTTAGTTTACAGTCGGTATCTGTTGAAGCGGTATGGCAATGTGGCTAGTGTGATTGAATGGGAGAAGAGTTTCAAGCTATCATGTGATAAGAGGCTTTATTCTGAACTTGAATGTGGGCAATCAGTGGATGGAGAGTTAGGGTTTCCGCTTGGTGTTCCATCTGGAGTCGAAGATCTTGATGATTATTTTCGCCAAAAGATTAGCGGTGCCCGGTTATCTCGGGTGGGTTTGAACATGAGAGAGATTGTTCAAAAAAATGTGAATGTTGATGATGCCTTCCAGTATTTTTCCGGCAAGGAGAGAAAACTCTTAGCTGGCAGTACTCCTAAAGCCCCTGCCATTGAAAAATGGGATGATGGGTATCAGATAGCTCATAAAATAATAACTGAACTGATGGACTGCATTCGGCAGACTGGTGGTGCTGCTCAAGAAGGTGACCCGACTTTGGTGTCATCTGCTGTTTCTACTATTATCGGTAATATAGGGCCAATTCTAGCGAAAGTTCCTGATTTTAGAGCAGGGGGTTATCCATCTGCCGCTGATTCCTTACACTTTGCGAGACGTATTCTGCGCATCCATATAAGTTGCCTGTGCCTTCTGAAGGAAGCTCTTGGAGAGCGTCAAACTCGTGTATTTGAGGTAGCTCTTGCCACAGAAGCTTGTTCTGCTCTTGCTGGGGCCTTTTCTCCTGGAAAGGGTTCTCGGAATCAGTCTCCTGAATCCCATGATTCCAATGAAGTTTTAAATAGCTCTTCAAAAGTAGTGATTGGGAGAGCAACGAAAGTTGCAGCTGCTGTTTCTGCTCTGATAATTGGGGCAGTTATTAATGGGATTACTAGCCTGGAGAGATTGGTGACTGTGTTCAGGTTTAAGGAAAAGTTGGATATAATTCAATTTGTGAGGAATAGCAGATCCAACTCTAATGGTAATGCTCGTTCTGCTGGGGCACTTAAGGGTGATACCTCACTTGAAGTTTATGTTCATTGGTTTAGATTGCTTGTTGGAAACTGCAGAACTGTTTCAGATGGAATGGTTGTGGAACTCTTGAGTGAACCATCCATAATAGCTCTTTCCAGGATGCAGCGAATGCTTCCTCTCCGTTTGGTTTTTCCACCTGCTTATTCAATATTTGCCTTTGTTATATGGCGGCCATTCCTTCTGAACACTAGCCTTGCAGTTCGTGAGGATATTAATCAGTTGTATCAATCTTTGACAACAGCTGTAGGTGATATTATTAATCATTTGCCTTTTCGTGATGTCTGTCTGAGAGATAGTCAGGGTTTTTATGATCTTGTAGCAGCAGATGGCAGTGATGCGGAATTTGCAGCCATGCTGGAGTTGAACGGTTCAGACATTCATTTAAAATCCATAGCTTTTGTTCCATTACGTGCAAGGCTTTTTCTGAATGCCCTTCTTGATTGTAAGATGCCAAACTCTTTATTCACACAGGGGGAAGGAAATCACCTATCTGGACAGGGTGAATCTAAAGTTCACTATTCAGAGCGTGAAACAAAGCTTGTAGATAAGCTTGTGCATATTTTAGATACCCTTCAACCTGCAAAATTTCATTGGCAGTGGGTAGAGCTCAGGCTCCTTTTGAATGAACAAGCCCTCATTGAAAAACTAGAGACACAGGATATGTCTTTGGTGGATGCCATACGTTCATCCTCACCTAGTCCAGAAAAGGCTGCTGCCTCTGAAAATGAGAAATATTTCATTGAAATCATCCTTACAAGATTATTGGTTAGACCTGATGCCGCTGCCCTTTTCTCAGATGTGGTTCATCTCTTTGGAAGGTCACTAGCCGATTCTATGTTGTTGCAGGTTAAATGGTTCCTGGGTGGTCCAGATGTTCTTTTTGGACGAAAAACCATTAGACAACGGCTTATGAATATTGCCGAGAGTAAAGGACTTTCGACTAAGACCCGCTTTTGGAAACCTTGGGGCTGGTTCACTTCTGAATCTGATATTCTGACAAACAGGGGAGATAAGAAGAAGTTTGAAGTCACCTCCCTTGAAGAGGGTGAGATGGTTGAAGAGGGGACAGAGTCAAAAAGGCATGGGAAAGGATCCAGTCAAATATTTGACAATGAAGGCCAAAGTGTCTCCCAGCAGCATGTGACAGAGAGGGCTCTCATTGAATTACTTCTTCCTTGCATAGATCAAAGTTCTGATGACTCACGAAACACTTTTGCAAATGATTTGATCAAGCAGTTGAGTAACATCGAGCAACAAATTAGTGCAGTGACTCGTGGGACAAGCAAGCAAGCGGGACAAACTCCTTCTGGAATCGAAGGTCCCACGAGCAAAGGAAATAATCGCAAAGGAATACGGGGTGGCAGCCCTGGATTAGCTAGACGTGCAGCAGGAGCAGCAGATTCTGCTCCACCGTCCCCTGCAGCTTTGCGTGCATCTATGTCGTTGAGATTGCAGTTACTCTTGAGATTGCTTCCAATCATCTATGCAGATAGGTAATTGCGTAGAGCTTTTATTTTTCGCGTTCTTTTTATTTTCGGTCATGGTACTTGTTCTGTTACCTTGAGCATGCCTTTTCTTTTGCATTACCAGTTTCCTCTATCTTTGTTATTGCTGATTTAAATCCGCCTTATCTGCACGTAGGCATGATATATGTTTTGTAAATCTTTGTTCATCTATCTTTGATTTATGTTGTGAATTGCTGGGTTCTACTATTGCTAATTATCCGAACCTCTGTTTATCTAATCTCAAGTTATGTGAGGCATGTTGGCATGTGGTCATATCTTTTTCCTTTATTTTGGGTTAAATTCATGTTTCTTTTAATTAGTGGATTGAATTTATTTGTTCTTTTTGTTTCTATTCAGTTTAGTTTCATGTTCAGAATCTTTAGTTTAAATTGAATTAATGTTTTTTCTTTATATTGGATCTCTCAGGGAGCCATCAGCACGGAACATGAGGCATGGGCTTGCCTCAGTTGTATTACGCCTTCTAGGAAACAGAGTTGTACATGAGTATCAAAGCACACCCTTAACTCCCTCGCAGAGTTCTTTATCCAAGAGGGAGTCAGATTCTTCAACAGATGCGGCCACTGCTGCTTTCACTGACATGTCAAGCGAAAGCCTCTTTGACAAGTTATTGTTGGTTTTGCACGGGCTGTTAAGTAGTTGCCAGCCAAGTTGGTTGAGATCTACTAAGCCAACAAAAGAAAGTGGGAAAGGTTTTGTGGCATTTGATCGTGAACTGGCAGAGAATTTGCAGGTTTGTCCATTTCTTGTTTTGCATGCTACCATTTCCTACAAAAATGAATTCAAATGGGAGAAAAAAGGAGAGAAAGAAGAGGAGAGTGAGGTGACAAATGTAGTTATGTAAATCAAATTCCTTGGAGTTGCAAATAATACTAGAACCTTGAATGAGAGGGCAAAAAGGAAGAAAAGAAAAGAAAACGTACAACCTAGATTCAGTATTCCTCAAGTTTTTCATCTGGTCTTCATTTCTTTTAAGTTGACTATCATTTTCAGTTAATAGTAAATGGGTTTATGACTGCTTAAATGTGTTTCTGTGGATGCAGAATGACTTGGATCGCATGCAGCTGCCTGACTCTGTTAGGTGGCGTATTCAAACTGCAATGCCTGTAATAATTCCTTCTATTCGGTGCTTTGTGTCGTGCCAGCCACCACCAGTTCCAAACATGGCTTTGGCTGTTCTTCAGTCCAGCACATCAAACTCTGGGATTTACTCCACAAACTTGAACACACCTCAGAAAAGTCAGTTTCCTCTGGCACGAACAGTAACTACTGTAACAGGGAAGTCAAAGCCATTGCCATCCCAGGATAATGATATGGAGATTGACCCATGGACACTCCTGGAAGATGGTGCAGGATCAGGCCCGAGCTCATGCAACAGTGCTTTGATAGGCAGTGCAGATCATGGAAATCTTCGAGCATCTAGCTGGCTTAAGGGGGCTGTAAGAGCAAGACGGAAGGATCTTACATACATTGGTGCTGTGGATGATGACAGCTGAGTTTAAGTTAACTATCTTCTTGATTTTTCTGGAGCGTTCTGGAGCATGAACCCCCGCAGCAGGTAACTTCATGGTTTCATTCACTGTGCATAATTAGTATGAAGATTACTGTGTTGCTCGGGTCCATTCCTTTGATTGGAGAAGCTGTTGAAGGAAATATTTTTTTTCCGGTGTGGAGTGGGGGCAGGGAGGGGTCGTTTTGGAGGACTTGTGTAGATGTTCTCACACGGCTCATGTCACCCAGGGCCTGCTTGACTACTAACCCTTTGATCACCCCCATCCACCTGTGCACCTCTGCCTGCCGTTCGGAGGTCTGTTGTATATATAGGAATCTTTATTCAGTTTACCAATTGATCAGAGTAAGATATCTTCAGAATTATATGTAGCTGTTCTTCTCTTTTAATCATTAATTTCTATTTTTCTGTTCGGTCTCTCTCTCTCTCTCTCTCTCGATCGATATATATATATATATATATATATATATATATCACTCAGTCTCCCTCAAACACCTGTGCTTACACAGAGAAACTACATGCATTTATGATTTATACATGTGTGCACATACATACAATTGCACAGTTTATATGTCTGTAATTGTATAAATCTAAATCTATTTCATTTAGTGTTCCTATGTTCTTTATTATGTACATCTCCAAAAAAAGAAATTGAAAAAGGAAAAAATGATGGATTTGCTTGCTTTAGATATAGAATCAAAGAAAGAACTCTGTTGCTGAATGCATGTAAAGGAATGAGAGCAACATTATGCTAGAAAGGGGAGGAACACACTACATTCTGTGGTTTTTTCAAATGCCAGCATGGGTTTACTGGCGTGGTTAACAGTTTATTGTTTAGCCATTTACTGAACCATAACATCTTATTATTGTAAAAAAAAAAAAAAGAAAAAAAGAAAAAAAAAAGATGCAGGATGGAGTCCTTGAGTCCTTTACTATGTTGCTCCTCATTGGAAAGCTTAGTAGTATCTCTTTGCCTCGCAATGACCAGGTTATATAAGCTATTCATACTTGTGCTACTTCTATTTTACTTTATTGTTAATAAATATATTGTTGCATTGTTTCCGAGAAAATTGTTTCTCTATGAAGATTGAGATGAATGAGTAAAGAGCATTCTGCTGGGAATTTCCAGTGATGCAATGGGTACTGTTATGTATATTTGAAAGCATTTTGAAACATCATTTTGGGATATGCTTATTCCTACTGACGAAAAGTATTTTGATATCTGAGATCAAAACAGTTGCATGTATTAGAAATTATTCGTGCACTGTTGGTTTTAGTTAGTCTCCCCCATTGTTGGCTGATCACGAAAGTGAACAGATTTGTACGTTTTTCAGTTTTTGCCTTGCTTTGATAGATTTTTTTTGCCATTTTCTCCCTTTTTTTTTGCGAGGTAAATATTGCCATTTGAATTATGTTTTGAAGTTGACAGTCACAGCTCAGGTTTTACAGATAAATTGATATCAAACTTGTTGCTATTAGTTCTTAGGTGCAACCCTAAAACTGATCATAGTGTTGATCGGAAAGACACCTTCAGGTCACAAATCTTAACAGATTTTCATACTCTGTGTCACTTGGGGTCTTAGGTTAATCGTAAGGGCATTTGTAAAACACGAGCATTACATACAGAACAATATATCTTGTTCGAGAATTTATCTGGAAATGGTGATATGTATAGATATAATAATTAATAAGAGGTTATAAATACACTGCTTTCGAAATTATTGTCAGTGTTCTGTTTTACTGGAGTCTACTTTACAAAAGTCATTTCTTGACATTCTTAGATGGGAAATGTGGACTATACCCTTTCATAACAACTAACTAGCTTCATACACAGGAATAAGTAGCATAGTTAATGTATCAAAATTGTTGGGGAAGTGCTCTCTACTGGTCTTGGTTCCTCATCGATCTGTCCACATGAATTACATCTTCAATCCAAGCAACAATGTTGTATGCAAAGCTTTCCAACACTCTTGAGTAGCTCTCTAGTACTGCTTGCCCCACATCCTGCAATAACACAACTAAATTTCAATCAGATCATCCTTGGCATTTGTTGAATACTATTCTCAAAAAATTTATCAGAAGAGAAGCATAACACCTTTTACTATGAAAGTAAGGATGTGTTTTTCGATCAAGTAAAATCATTTCAACACATCAACTGTTGTGTAGTAATGTAATATAAAGACCAGATATTCGATTTATTGTGAGGAAGTTACTAGTTTAGTTTTGACAAATGATCATAAAAGGAAACCATAGATACTTATGTACTGACCTTGTTGTATTGAATCTTGCATGTGTCCAAGGATGTCTGAGAGAGCTCAGGATATCTCTGCTTCAAAGAGAACAACAAGGTTTCTGCTCTCTCAGCTAGGACATGGTTTTTATCATTCCTGTCTGTCTCTGACATTAGATCCTTTACCATCACCCATGAAGACTTTGAATTACTCATGCATGCTTTACGTCTCCATGTGTACATTGAAGACTCAACTCTGTCTGCAAGTTCAAGTGCCTCATGTTCAGAAGCTATATGGAGACAATCGAGAAGATGTTCTGGGGAGAACTTCTCTGAGGTAGACATGTATCGGTAAATCGAATCTCCCAGACAAGCTTTTCCGCTCTGAAGACAAAAATTATTTACAAGTTAGCTAAACAACTATGCCCTCTTAATCCTGCAAATCATATATAATGTGAATAAGCGTATGAAATCAGTCAACAATGTATATCAAGCTTATGGTCTCCTAGATCCTAATAATGTGACATACATAGGCTTCTTTTCCAGTTAAGGTTACCTAAATCACTCTTATTATTTGTTGGGTGAAGACTGCACACCTTTGGAAGACTTGCCATGTATGACTCTGGAATTTCCATCTCAGAAAGAATGCTGCTGTTGATTGCCATGGCTGCTTTGTGTATTTGATTACAACTGTCGCGTTTGTATCTCAAATGCTTCCTTGACATCTCAGACAGGCCACCTGGAGGAACACATGGAACCGGCACCCACCATTTATCCTCACTTCGCTGCACACTAATCCTTCTAAACGATCCTGATGCTGCTGCAGAACTAGTTGACTTTGATGAAATGCTTCCTTGTTCGGCATACCAGAACTCGGTATCCTGAAAACTATCAAGCACTTCCTGCCCAAAACACAAAACTCTTGTACTTCAGGCTTTGATTAACACATTGTTGCTAAAGAATATGATTTCTTAGGACAGGAATGTAGTCTTACAATGAGCATAGCATCAAGCTTTTGCAAAGCTGGAAGGTTAATATAAATATCAGATCGTGGTCTGCTTGTCATCATCTGAAACCAATCGGAAAAAACTATAAGAACAAAGATTGATAGTAGCACTAGAAACTAGGTAACATTTTTGTCATGGATTTAACAATTTCACCTCCACGCATGTCCCATTTGGTAAAGTTTGGGACACTGGAGTGAGTTCTACTATGTAATCACAGACGGATAAAAGACAATCCATTTCCCTTTTCCACATTGCTTTCTTCTCAGGATTCAGAGGCTCTAACCTCAGATTTGCCCCAAAAACAGTGGCTGCACAAAAAAAAAATCACAAAATGTTTGACACATTGAGATTGAAATGAATGTTGACTTTGTCTGACAAACAAATTAGTTGTCATTATTCATCAAAATCTGCAGGAAAAGGTTAATTACCATAGAGGTTGGTAATAGTATTTGAGATTGTAACAGCTGTGCATACACCTTTGCCACTTCCTGACATGTCTTCACCCAACAAAAGCTTTGCAAATCTTTCTTTCATCAACTCAAGTTCTGCCATTCATTTAAATCAGTTAATATTTTGGTCAAATTGTCAGTGCTTTTGAGTGAGTAACGGGGCAGACAAATTTTGATAAATAAATACTAGGCAAAGCCACCTGAATCCATAGCTTCAAGATCTTCGAGTTTATCGTCTGTGAGATTCATACGTTTCTTCATTCCTAGTCTGCTGAGGACAGCTTGGTTACTGAGGTTGGATTTCACATTTGGCCAGCAAGAAGGAGAAGCATCACCAGAGTAGCTGCCATCACCTACTGCTGACTCAGAGAAAGCCGAGACATCTGAATAAGTCCGGCGGCATAGAAATGAATCACTACTCATTGTTGAAGTTTCAACTGCTGATTGATCCATAGAAGAAGGTGAAGGTTGATATCCCAGATCATAACTTTCATCAGAACTCAAAGAGTTGTCCATGGTTGTTGAAAACTAGTGGCCTAATTCCTCAAAAACCTGCAGCTAAAATTTTGAAGTGTTATCTGCCATTTGGTTTATATTCAAGAAAAGAAGAAAGCATATGAATCTTATTTTCATTTGAATCAAAAAGCAAAAAAGGTCTATGATGGGTAGTTTTCATGCAGAAGAAGACTGAAATAAACTGCAAAAATATAAAGCAAAAGGCAATATTGGAAATAAATTTCTTGGCGTGAAATGAACATTACCTGGAAATTTGAAAATTTTAGGCAACAGTTTTAGAGAAAAAGCAACGGTCCAACAGTGCTTTTATGTTACCTTTAACTCATAGAGATTTGAATTTGAACTGTTGAAGATGTCTGTAGATGAAAATCGTTTTGAAACTGTTCCCTCCTAATAGCATGAACTTTAGCTTTGATCACCAAACACTTTTTCTTTCTAAAAGAAATTAAACGCTTTCTTTGAAGATACCAACATCACCATAATCACAAAAGATAGAACATCTTGGACAATCAATACCCAGAAGCAAAAATTTCTTGATCAATCTCACTGTTGAAACTGGAGAAAGAAATAGGTGGTTGCCGGGAAAAGTATATAGCAGAAATGGCTACTGAATCTTAGTTGGAAATGAAACATGAATTGGTCTGCCGCCTTGTATTTATATGAATCTAAATACATGATCCTGACAATAACATAATATAGAAGGGAAAATATAACTCGTGGATTGTAGGTATACAAATTTTTTTTATTAGGGTTTATATATTTCACAGATCGTGTATCGTTCTACTTCCATGTTGTTAAAGGTAAGTAAGTGAATTTAGTAAGCAAAATTACTGGTGTATCAAATACACAGTATAATCGTTAAGATCATGTAAGATCAATTGTAGACAATCAGTAATTACTCTGTGATGTGGTGATGATCTGCATGTGAACCACAAGTACCCAAATTCATGGTCAATCATAATCATCAAATTGAAACTTTCCTTCATTTGTTTCACTAAATTGGTAGGCTAATAAACTTGGGGGAAAAAGAAACAAATTTTAGAACATGGGTTCTAATCAGTTGCATGTATGTGAATTTATTAATATGAAGGTAAGGGCTTATCAGTTTGCCCAGCTAGGTGGTCGGAGGCTTGACACCAGAAAGCATGTGTGGAAGTCTATATATTAAATCCATGAAGAACAATGAATCACTTCCCAAACTCTATATTATTGGTGAGAATAAATAGACGTGCCTTCCATTAGAGCAAAGACTTGTAACTACTTGTTGTTCATGCTATGAATAACTGATCAAGGTTGACAAATAGAAGAGGCAGCCTAGTTATATGAAGCCAAACTTGACTAACAAAAAGGTTATTGGTAAGATTATAAATCCTTGTAGGTCGTGATTAAAGATCACATCAAAATTCTTAAAATCAATGACGGAATCATTCCTATTGGGAACGGTTCAAATCAAATCGTTTATCTCATTTGTTTTGGTAACAATATATCAGTATCTTATCGAGCAATATAGTAATATATATAGTGTGTGTACACACACACATTTGGACCCCTTGATGGGTTCAATTAAAGGTGTCGATCGGTTCTTATTTATCTTATCTAAACCGAAACAATTATACAATTTAAAGTTTCATGTAACTTGAAATTATTATTATTATTATTTATTTGTCGAGAAAATGCAGATTGAAATCAGTAGATTTTGATGGGTTTAGTCGTTAAGATTTAAAAAATGTGAGTTATATAGGTAAATGGAAAGAATATATGAGCTAGACTTATATTTATCAGCTTGATCGAAAAGAGAAGAAGAAAAGGTTGTGTTTCATGGTTAGAGAAAAATATATTTTAGAGTTATTTCGTTCTCAAAAAATATGAAAGACACATTTTATTTTACTGAAATATTTTTTTTTTGGAGTAAAACATAGCAATATCATTCAATAAGATTGCAAGTACAATTACAATAGCCGGATACATATCTTCCTTTACCATAAGTTAAAAGAGTTAGTATGCTAGCACTATTTCATTTTACATTACGCTCATAGAACATAAGCCTAACGACTATAGAATTAGGCAAAAAACAGTACCTAAAACTTCTAAAAAAAAAATAAACGTAGATAGCCAAGCTAAATGCTTATAGTCTCCTTACGAAAAGGAAATTTAGCGTAATAACAAAGGCTATTACTTTAGTTTTAGGGCCAACACGTACTGTTACCCACCTTTGCAAACTCAAGGGCAGCCACCAAAGAGATCCGTGAAAGCCCAGCCCATTCGATTTGGTCCAGTCCACCAAACAGCTCCCATCGCCGTCGAAACTAGCCGTCGGCCGACGCCACAACACCGCGCCATTGGGAACACAACTTGCAGAGCCCGTCCACCTTCTTCCACCTCCCAGCCAAAAGGTTAGAATCCAAACAAGACTCCCTCAGCTCAAACCCTTGATCATATGGTACCAGAAAGAGGACACAACAGAATTTCCAGCCAAACCCGTCCCAATTCATCTTCGACCTCCACCAAAACAGCCACGTTCCAAGAGCTTCGTCGGACAATCGTCCACCATAACGCCGAAACCGGATCAGTCCCAAATCGGATTTGAAAGATCCGCCCCAAACAACCCAACAGATCGAAACTCAAACCTAATCAGGATGAATCCGGCGGCGGTACCATTCGCCGTCATGACTCAGCCGCCTCCACTCTCCACTGTCCCCTGCTTATCTGGTGTATATTTATTTAGAGCAAATTGCAACGCCGTACCCCCAAATTGTGGTACCAGACTTCCAGTTCGCTACCAAATTTTCGTAACTGTGCTGTTTATTTGCTGACGGTCAGCATGTGACCTACCCAAAAAAAAATGTACAATAACAAAAATAACCTTCTAATTCTCACAGTAACCATTTTCCCTCTAAAATATCTAAAATTGAATTTTCTTGGGTATCACATTGATCAGTTCAGTAGAGTTTAGGCACTGTTGCTGTGTTGATCAGCTGACAAGAAATATTATGCAATAGCTAGAAATGTAACATAGAAATTCAAACATAAAACCAAAAAGAGCTACCAATATCACTGAATTAAAACCAACATCAGTTCAACATCAGAATTCAAGCTTGATTGGTTTCCAAACCAAAATCTCAAGGAACCAAATTGTTTGCAAAAAATTGATTCCAAAACATGATTAAGTACACATTATGTTTCTCTAATTTAAAAGCTAGCACATTCACTTTTGAACACCTTTTGCTGCATGATTTTGGCTGCTTTGAGTAAGATGTTGTGTTGAGGCTGATGCACTCCCATTTCATGTTCTTCCATCCTTTTCTAGACTTTATGACCATTTCATTTTCTTCCACATGGGGTGAAATGCAATTGCGTTTACTGGATGGATCCGGATTCTCTACTTGGATTTAAGTTGCTTGGATTTGATTGGATGTCTTATAACCATTAGATGGAGTAAGAATGACATAAGGATGACATGGTGGTCCCAGATTGTACTCAATCCAATGGTTAAAAGTCACTCAAGCAAAACTAAGCAACATAAATCCAAGTAGAGAAGTCAAATTCTTACTAGATATACAATGTCTCTTCCGGCCTCCGATTTTCTATGACACTTGAATGCATATCTGCACCAAGATTGTACCATTAATTTCATAATGAAAGACACAAGTTTCCATATCACATTTTAGCATGGCTGTATTTCAAAATAAAAGTTCCATGACAAAGCCCCGTATTCAAACCAGTTAACCACCCAAAAACCAGTGCACAGAATCAGAATGACAAGAATGCCATAGTTATTTGAATAGGAAAGACTAAAAGCTACATAGGCATAGACAACAGCTCAATAAAGTCTATGGTGAACTCATAGAAAACTCTTTATGCTGATAGAGAAAATCACTAGTCATAGCCTAGGTTTTCCGGTACAGATATCAACAATTACTCATACCCTTCGATCAGTCAAAAAAATTGGATTTATCCCTTCAATTTAAGATCTCATCACCTCCAAATCCCAATTAAACACGGATTAGTATCCTCATGCTATTTCCTTATCTTTTCTTCACAAGCTAAAAAGTGAATTAAAAAACAGATAGAACTTGAGTCAAGCTAGCAGATAAGGATATAATCGAATTCACCAAGAACAATTAGGAAAGAAATTGATGAAAGACCTTGATCACTAAGAACAATAAGGAAAGAAATTAATTAAAGACCTTGATCCCCAAGTACCCGCGCCTATATATATCCTACCCTCAAGCACTCTTTCCTCATTTCAGAAAGCTTTCAGATCATTCTCTCTTTCTCTCAAAGATAGAAAGAGAAACCCTCATACTTTCTAGTTCTTAGATCAATAATTCATGTAGAGCTAGTGATGGATCAGTTCGCCACTCTGGACGAACTTGATGTTGGTGTGGTGACTACATTTCAACTCTTTATGGAAGGTGTTCTCAGCTTATTTAACAAAGAAATATAGATGTCATGAAACTGGATACATGAAAAATCTAAAGAATTGCTTTGAACTATTTTATATTGTGTAAGAGCTGAATGCATGCTTTTTGGTTTGACTGGCCTCTGAGAGATCAAAGAATTCCATTGCAACCCGTCCTTCAACAGAACTAAGAGCATAACCTACAAAAAGTAATCCAAAAAATAGACCTGAAAGAACCAACAGCAAGCATATAAACCACGCATGGGACTCATAAAACCAAGCTTTGCAAACCCTGTAGCATCTCAGATACAAATCTCAACAAAAATCAACACCGAAATTTTACAGAAAACATGGCAACTTATATCAATGCGATTACTCTAATACACCAATTAAAGCATCAAAATTGCAATAAATTTCAAACTCCATCCACACTACCATCACACAACTAAGCACGTTACGAAACTAGAGCATCTCAGAGACAAATCTCAACAAAAATCAACACTGAAATTTTGCCCGCTGCCTAAAATCCCAACCCCTCCAACACTCAATCCATACTCAAATTCGATTATACAGAGAGGTAGAGATTGAAGAATAGGCCAACTTTTATACCTGAGACGAACCTCGATTCGCCGTAAAACGTAGAAACTCACCGGAAAACTCCTTAAGCGTCACTCAATCGATTCTCACTCATGGAGGCTCATCCAAAGAAACTGACAACACATACAGAATGGGGATGGCGAGACGAAGCTACCAGCACCAGTTTCGCTTGCCGCCGTGACCGGGATCGGAAACCCGATCGGAGAGGCAGCCACTTTCTCTCCTTTTCTCAGACCTTCCACCACATGTTGATTGTGATTTTAGTCGATAAAGGGAGGGGAGGGGTGGGGGAGGGTGCCGTCCATGTAAAATGTCGTTTTTACCTCTGTTTTTTTGTGTGTGGACCCAATGCTGGCTACATCGTCAAATAGACGGCACTGTGACGGAAATTAGCCGCACGCTAGTAACAAAAATAAAGTTTGAGTATTACATTGATAATTTTTAAAGTCTGGGTACCACTTTGACCGTGCCACAAGGATTTGGGTACCAGTGCTGTCAAAACTTCATTTATTTATTGACTTAAGGATTAAATTCGGTTTAACTCTCTAAACTTTAGAGTTAAAATTAGTTTGGTCCATGACTTTGTTTTAATCATGTTAGTCATTGTACTCTCAAACATCATCAACTCAACTGACTTGGAGCTGATATGAGATTCCACGTTTGACCTTTTCAACGTACAAAAAAGGCAAATGAACATTATAACGATGAATTTTTTTCATTTTTCAAGGACCAAACTATTTTTTGTTATAGTTATGATGAAGCGAAATCTGAGTACTGAGACATTGAAAGTTCAAATCATGAAATTATGACTTTTTATGCATGAGTGATAGAATTCGTACATGATGAACTTTAAAATGGAAAAAGTTTGGCTTAAATAAGCTTGAGACGTAGGACCACGTCATACTGCCACGCGGTCCTCCTGTAGCATTTAAAAATTTCTCCTTGGTTGGAAAGAACTGCTAACATTCCCTAGCTCTCTGTTTCTGATTGTTGTTAGAATCGGTTCTTTGACAGAATAAAAACCTCCACCATAAAACTTTCCAGAAGTTCGCAATGGTCTTGCAGATTGATCCTTTTGGTTTATTGTTCTGTGCTAAGTACTCCCTTGTGTTTCCTACAGCTGCCTTCTGCATATCATTAGGATTGCATCACTTAAACTCTTGACTCGAAAATCAAAACATAACATGCTCGATAATTAGTCTAATGTACAATCCTGTCTAGTAACATAATATAGGAGACAGTTCGTAATCGGAAAACCTTTTGAGGGTACTTACATTTGCAACAAACTTGAATCCAATCTTTATCTCTCCTTTATATGTGTCATCTTCAAGCACAACATTATATGGAGATGGCTTTACTTCAATGAATCCTCTGTCCTTTCCCTCAGTAATAATTCCACCAATATGAATCCTGAATATAAATTGCAGAACCAAAACATTCTTTTAACCAAATTACTGGGATAAGGCAATAATTACCAGTTCTCATCAGATATTTATCCAAGAAAAGAGAAAGGAAGATAAGGTATATTTTATCTTACATGGTTTCACCAACAAATCCACCATCTGTGAACATCTCAGTGTCCATAATTCTGAATTTGAGATGAGTCAAATGTTTCCGATCAGAAAATTCAAATGTGAACTTTTCATTCCAGGTTACTTTGTCATCTTCTTCTGCATCACATAACCAATTAAACTAGCTAGTAGCTATGGAAACTTTAGGATGATATACAGCATTATCAACTGTATGTGCAATCCAGATAGAGATTAGAAATACTATGTAGAAAATGAACCTGATGATATTTTGGTTCTGTACACTTGAGTGCCACACTCTAAGATAACATAGTAAGCCGGTTTACCTACACAAAAGTAATGCAATATCTTAGTTTCTTCATAGAACGAATTCAGATATGTATACCACATTGTTAGGTTATATGGGAATTCGATCATCCTAAGTTTATTTGAATCCAACTTAATGTACCGAAGCTGGCTTACCGAGAACATTAGTGTGTCTAATGTCTTCAGCATCAACAAGAAGTACTTCAAGGCTTCCTCCTCCTTTCATGTATGGCTTCAATGTTTAGATACATTCATGTTATCATGGAATTAATCTCTTCCCTCTATATATAATTGCTAATTGATCAATGAGGCAGTTTCCAAAGTTATACTAACTGTAACAAAATAAATTCACTAATTAATACGACTGTTTTGTATAGGAGTTGTAAGTTTTACTTGGCAACTTTTGCAGTTCATAAATTAACTAGCTTAGCATTTTCTTTTATGAGAAATAGACATTAATAACGGCTGGATACTGCATCCGAAGGGCAAAATGCAGGTGGCTCGTCAAACAACATTGCCAGATCAAAGCAAGTAAGAAAGAGTACCACACGCCATACATTATTCGGCATGAGGGCAATTTTTATGAGTCGATCTGTTCAGTTAGATACACAACACATAACCTATAATCTATTACAGAGAGCAAACCCATATGTTTTGGATTCCTTGGATTTTTCCTTACACTGTAAGCCACTTATGAAACCAGTATCTCCAAGAAGTGGTTGATTCCAAGAAGCCCTTGTAAGGTGCCCTGAAATTTTTCTCATCAATTTGAGGTTCATTATTGGTTCATAGAAATACACAGAAAGTGAATCCAAATTAAAGATATTGCCACTGTTGGATTAACAGATCAATTAGCTTACTGTACCAGAGTCATCATGAATTGCTTTCACCCTGTGCAATCCACTTAAGAGAATTAATCAGCAGACAAAAATATTGACCTTCTTCATTTCCCTTGGTGAAGACTAAACACTATCATTTCATTTTATTGCTGATTGAGAGCAACCTTGACTGTAAATTTCGACATCACCATCATTCATGATGGACTCATCGTATATAATAATGCCATGTGTGATGTGTGTGTGTATGATTAATGAAATTAAAGCTTAAATTCAAGGAAATTTTATTCAACAGTATAACCAATTAGGTTTCACATGAGGTTATTGCTGTTGCTGGTCAAAAACGCTTTCCAGAAAAATATGCAGGTGATGCAAATAGAGACCATGCATAACATGATAGCAGAATTTAAGAAACTCCATATGACCTGGATACCTACTTACACCAGCCTGTGTTAGCTCCAATATAACTGCAAACAAATTATATATTAGCTTCCTGGAATTGACTTATGATTGCTTATGCAACAGCCAAAATTCATACTTTAATTTCAAGCATACAAAGGTCAGACATACATATTTATTGACAATTTGGTTCACACCTACTAGTTCATTCCCTTTTATGAGTAATGTATTTTTACTCTTTAATTTTCTAATCCGAATCATTCATGTGTTTATCGCAAAACTGCTATACGAGTAAGTTCAATCTAAGAAATTTCTGAACATATATAATTGAATTTTCTTAATTCTGGTTTTAATTAAACCAGGTTTGATTCTGTGATGGAACCACACTAAGTTGTCATTTTCCTATGCCATTATACAATCAATACCTTCTAAAAAAATCACACATATTTAACCCTTACTTTTACCAAGCGTCTATATATAATAGCCAACCCAGATGGACAAAGTAAACCTTTTTAGTTACCTATATTAATTCTAGACCTCTAGGCTCTAGCTAGAAGGCAATGCCAATGCCAGAATCACATCACTCTTCTTCTGTTAAACTTCCCATGCTAGACATCTCTCAGCCTTTGAACTCATTAGCTTCTGATTTGCCCTCTCTTTCTGAAGCCTTGAAAACATGGGGTTTCTTCCACATCACCAATCATGGGATCTCCAAAGATATTTTCACAAAACTACATTCTCTGTCAAATCACCTTTTCAGCCTCCCTTCTGATACCAAACTCAAGCTTGGTCCTTTCTCTTCTGTAAAAACTTATACCCCTCATTTCATAGCCTCCCCCTTCTTTGAAAGCCTTAGAGTTTCTGGACCAAAATTCTCTGAGTCTGCTCAAACTTCTGCATATGTTCTCTTTGACCAACACAACTCTGAATTCAGGTATCATGTACACTTAGTTACTATCTACTTTCTGTTATGAATATCGTTAAAGAATGGTTAAATATGTATGATCTTCATGTTCTTGAAGTCACATAAGTACATTGTTGCCTAAGCTTTTGAGGTCTGGCGGTTGCCTAACACATAGACTGTATATCTCATATACTTTCTTTGTTTCAAGGGAGGCCAGAGGGTAGCAGGGTTCGACTCTGGCCTTAGGCATGGGGGTAAATGCTCTCAACAACCGGAGTTACAAGCCCCCGCTCCTCTATATATGGTTTTCCCTTCATGTTAACTTGCTTTAATTTGATTGTTTGTTGTTTGTATTAGTGAGGTATTACATGAATATGGGAGCAAGATGGCAGAATTGTCTCAAAAAATCATTAAGATTGCTTTGATGAGCTTGGGGGAGGATTTTGAGAAGAAATACTACGAATCTGAATTTCAGAATTGCCATGGTTACTTGAGAATGAACAATTACTCATCTCCTTCAGAAGGTATGGAAGATCATGATGAGGTTGAAGGACTTGGAATGCACACAGACATGAGCTGTGTGACAATTGTGTACCAAGATGAAATTGGAGGACTTCAAGTGAGATCAAAAGAGGGTAAGTGGATGGACATAAGGCCATGTGAGGGAACCTTGGTAGTGAACGTTGGTGACATGTTCCAAGCTTGGAGCAATGAGAAGTTGAGATCATCAGAACATAGAGTGATTCTCAGGCAGCCTGTAAACCGCTTTTCGCTAGCCTTCTTCTGGTGTTTTGAAGATCAGAAGGTGATTTCTGCACCAGATGATGTGGTGGGAGAAGGGAATGTGAGGATTTATGAACCGTTTGTTTGCTTGGATTATTTGAAATTCAGGGAGAGCAATGAGAGAGGGAAGTTTGAGAAGGTTGGATTTACTGTGAGGGGTTTTGCAGGGATAAAAAACCAGCAAGTTATCAAATGTGACAGTGGAAGTGTGGCTTGTAATTAGTGTCTGAGTTATAGACTTGTTATTAACCTTAACATGTCTTGTAATTAGTGTGTATGAAGTTTGAAGCTAAATTAATTTGTATATGCCAGTATGCTTGAGTGAGATATGCAGAGAAGAAATGGGGTTGGTGTTAGTTGAGTTTAGGGAGCTTAATTTGAGTTGTCTCATTATTTGAAAGGAGAAAGGTGTATACAGTTGGAATCCCAACTTCCAACCTATGCATTTTCTTATTATACTATCCTTGTATTGCTGCCTATATTCTCTTTTTTCATGGTCCTTATTTCATGTTAAGTTATTCTATATTTTTAGTACAAGTATGATGGAAATTTTGTTCTTGTACTATGTCACATTTTGAATTGATTTAATAAGAGTGGTTTATATTTTCAAAAAAAGCTTGTGGATTGCCAGCTCTGATAGCTTGATACAGCATTTAACCAAAAGTCAATTGATACTAGGAACAAGGCCCCATAGATTAAGTTAAGAATTATTCTGACTGGAGGAATCTATTTTCAACCTTTCTACTTTGTTTTGGTCATGTAAACCTGCTTTTACTTGATTCACAAGCCTTGGAAAAACTTGGAGTAATGAGTTGGGTTCTTCTGTCTGCCACTTTTTGTGTATTTGAAGAATCATAGTGGACATAAGTATTTGATTATGAAGACATGATAATGGCACTTGCCAACTTGTCTCCTATTTTGCCAATGCATTTCAAATAAAGTAATGGAAATCCAACTGCCCCAGTTTAGCCACATTTTGAATGATGAAACTATGAACTGTAAGCAAATGAGCACTTCATTCTGTGGCTGCTGATTCTTAGGCCACAAAACTTACCAGAGTATTGATTGAGGAACTCATAAAATTTAATCTCCTCTGCCAGCTGCAGATTGGTGTATCACCTTTGGTATGTTCATGTTAGTTGAACATTTGGAGATTCCTTTTAAAGATGAAAAATGAGTAAAAGTAGAGTGAGTTCAGGCCAAATCAGTTTGGTTTTGGCCCAAAACCAAGAACTTGACGGAACCTGACTTTCCGGTTGGTTTCCAAAACCGAACCGAGCCAGACCACAATTTTTCGTTGGGTTTGGTAACTCCACCCCAAGTTCCAAGGTAAAACTCTTGAGCAAAATTTACAAAAGAAAAGTAATTCTGTCTCTGTCACAATATTTAATTATTTATGTTCATTTTCTTCAGTAGCTACCTTCCTAGTTCTTGCCTACTATGGATATGAGCATTATGATAGTTGATTTATATGCAGCTATGAAAAGGATAGGACACTACCTGATAAAAATGGTTACTTTCAAAAAAAAAAATTATTACAAGAATTTAATGCTTTGAAAGTGATTCATCATGCCCCTCATTGTCAACCGTCTTAAGTGAATAAATGCGTGTAACATCAACTGAGTCGTTTGGAGTGAAGATATGAAAGTTGAGAAATATCTACAAGGAAAACTTTCAAGCTTCTAGTGTTGGGATTATTACCTGATATTAATTTGTTTTGAACAGTTCTTAATAGATAGCCAGTGGTACTCTTTGAGTAGCAACAAATAAGAACTTCTAATCTTAAAACATAGAGACAATTACTAGATCTACAGATTACATTGGATAATCTATTTCTAATTTCCCCATCAGATCAAAGTCATTGGTGAAGATTCTTATCTAGTGAAAATGCTTCAGTAGAAAAGGAATGCAAGCTAAGAAGCAGATCAAAGTGCTTCTGTTACGACTACATATTTAACTTCAAGAAGCTAGCTTATTCAATGGCTAAAACCTACAAGTACAAGCCATTTTGTTCTTTTCTGGCTTTTTAACACTTACCAGCAATTTTCCAAAGCGCTTGTTTTATCATCCCCACTGGTGCGATTGCTGATCCTCGAAACTGAGACCGATTCACAATGAAAACAGTTAGGGTAGAGTTTAACAATTAAGAGCTAGCATATTAGAGCACTGGAAGTACCAGAATCAATTACAATGCAAATTAGTAACCTTTGAAAGATTGGCCAGAAGACTTGGGACTACTAACCTTTGATTTAAGGCTCAATGTGAGAACATCATTGAGGGTGGATGATTGCACTGAGTGAGCATCCAAGTACAGACTGTTAACAGCATCCATTATATCAAGCAAGATGTATTCCCTATAAGGGCATTTCATCTCTATCAGAACCTCCTGCTCTTTTACACTGACATTCACATCGAGTGGTAAGCTTTCTTTGGAGACAAGCCTATTAAGTTCCGGGTCAGTTTCATCAATGTCACAGGCCTTCCGCTTGTTTATCGAAGGCTTTTTAGCATTGCCAGTCTTTGTTTTGTTATCTGATGCCTTCTCTACCCTATCTAGGAACTTCCTTCTAGCTATTGCTTCCACAGTGTCCATGCAAGATTCCATCTCTTCTGCTCTTGCCTCAAGCTCTTTCAAGTACTTAATTGTATCATCAAGGATCGATGCCTTGTCAATCTGCAAAAGTATGCAAAAATTAAATCCAGAAAAGTTTGTGAAAAATTAAATTGATTCAAGAATGCATGATTTATCTCACAGTTTTTTGCACTTGCAGTACTATTGGAAGTAAAAAAGATACTTGCAGGACTATAAAAAATAATAGAGAACAAACAACAGATGAAAATCTTTCCAATGTGAAAAGCATTTGATATTACCTCAGTCATAGAAGGAACCATTGACCTCAGAACCAACAACTTCTCATTCTCTATCAATTTCTCGTGCACATCATCACTTTCTGATTTGGAGTTTGTAGTAGTTTCTTTTTGTCGACTAGGAGAGCCACCACTCATCATCAGTGGAACTGTAAACAAAATCTTCTTTAACAGTTTCTGTTGAGCTTTTGGCCTACAATAATGAACAACACCTTTCGTCCATTGCACGAAACTAGATTTTCTATCTCCACTGCAAAAGCATGGGTTTTCAATTATCCGCATTGAGCTCCCCAGAATAGCAGAAAGAGTTTGTTTGTAGTGTAAATGATCATCAGCTGGTCCAAGACCCAAGGAGCTGAACTTTGTGTCATTGAAGTTCTGAAGTTCTTTTGAATGACTATGATTCTTATTCTCAGATATAGTAGAAGAATGAGCCTTTCCCACGAAAGCTTCTGATATACAGTCACTAGAATTCATGGAATCTTGAAATCCATTGCTGAAATCATCATCCATGAAATGCCAACTCTGAACTTGAGAAGCCCCACCATTGACAGCTTCAAGCATAAAGGAGTCATCTGTCTGATGATTGTGCTCACATCCCTTGGAACATTCATCAGCAGATCCCATGCTGAACTCTTCATCATGTCCGCATAATCCATTAATTCCACTCTGATCAAATTTGAGTGCTTGTGAAGGGGAATACAGGTTCTCCAAACTCAATGTATCAACTATTTCATGGCCTACAATGTGGGCAAGAATTTGGTCTGAATCATCATCTGCTTTGTGAGGAGCAGAGGAAGATTTCTCGGAGCAATCTGGCTTTGAGAAATCTAGTAAGGAAGCCTTGATGTGTTGAAGGAGACTAGGGTCCTCCGCTACCTTTAGATGTCACAAAAGAGAAGAATTAATTTATAAAGAGACAAATTATAACTGCTAAAACGGTTACTGGAAAATAAAAGAAGGGACTAATCCAGGAAATGAAATTACCAGCTCCGTGACACCTAGCTCAACAACACCTCCAAGATAGGGAAAGCAGACCACAGTCTACAAAGCAAAAACATTGGAAATGATAAGCATATATGTTTTTTTGTTGGCTTGGCAGGATTTTATATTGAGGACGAGGATATGTTTACCTGAATAGAAGCACTCTGAGAGCAACCATTGATGTCCATTCATAGAGAAACAGATGACAACAAAACACTAGCAGTCAGTATATATTGCTGCTCTTAATATAGAAAGACTAAACTAGCTGAACTGGCATTAACTTTAACCAAACAACAGCCAAAAAAAAATGGTAACTTCAGAAAGGAAAACTGACCTTTGCTAGCAAAGAACGAGAAAATACTTTGCTATCTGCATATTGAGCATTGCATAACCAAATGCTTTTCTCGTTTGCTAATGCTCTTCCTGGCAGACTATAGAACAAAAGAGAAGTAAATCACAAAACCATAATATGATCCTTTAAAGTAAACTGATGAACAAAAAACAAAATACATAAATACACACAGAAATATACACTTGGTAAGATTAGTATAGTACCCTTCGCCAATATTGAACACGAATGACATGCAAAGCAAGTAATACCACTCCGCATCCGTGAGATCCTCCGGAGACAATGCAGCAGAAGGCACTTTGGCTTGTTGATCCGTCGACTCGCCTTCTAAGAGAGCCTTGTACAACTCTCTAAGTTGCTCATTCCTCTGCAAACCTATTTTATCAGCTTTAGGTTCTAGTCCTTCGACCGTCTTCCTGGTTTTGATGTCTCCATTGTAATACCCTTCACCCCATTCCAGCACCCTAACAAAATAGTGATCATAATGTCAAAGGGTGAACACAAATTGGTGAAATTACTTCCCTAAGAAACAGTAGTACACCTAGCTAACAAAGACTGCACCTAGGGACTCAGATTTGACATGTATAGAAATTGTTGAATTCCTAGCAAAGTACTTTCTATTTGATTCACTTTCCAAAGAGTACTTTGGTTTCAAAAGGACTTAAGCTCATCCATTCTTGTACTGTAGAACTACTCCAACGTACATTTTACCATTTGCACCAAAAACACTAGTTACCCCTTCTAATCTAGGCCTCACTTCAAGAGGAAAGTTGGCACTTTACACTTAAAACATATAAATATCAGAAAACCAGAAACAAATTGTTCACCAAGACTATAGATTACAAAAAAAAAAAAAAGAACTTGAAAGAAAATTTAAGATGCTGTTACCCTTGTTGAGTTGTTGACAATGACCAGAAAATTGCATAGCTCCACTTAATACTCCTCACAGCAACAGCAAACTGTTTCCTCAGATTCTCAGGCACCCTCTCATGGATTTGAGTCCCATTGGCCATTTCTCACTAAAACTCAAACTCAAATTTACAAAACTGAAAAACCCACCAAGATCATCAGCCAAGAATATCAAAATTGGACTCTTTCCAGTTTCAGGCAGATGGGTTTTGGTTTCAGAAGATCAATGTCTAACTAGTTCTGACAATAAAAAACACAACACAACTCGACACCAGCTTTGTGGGTTTCAGTGAAAGCGCAATAGCTGCCCAGAAAGAGAAGCAGAGGGACTGAAGATTAAAGCTTTGGACTTTTTATCTGGGGTTTTATAAAGCAAACCGTGATGGCTTTTGTTACTAAAGACTGGAAGTGGTAAATGGCCAAAGCTTGATAATGGAATTGAAAAGGACCCAACAAGAATAAAAATTTACAGGAAATGAATCTTGGTCTTGTTCTTTCTCAAATAAATTAGTATAAACACGTGGTTATTCTCTGATTCTTTCCTATTCCAATGAACAGTAGGGAGTTATTTACTCGACTACAAACCAAATAAATGGGACTCTAATTCTTTCTTTTTTCTTGTAATATGTAGACTTTATTTCCTAGTGTACTTGAGCTCTCTTCCTTGGTAATTGTGCTTCTTTCTGCAGGTCAGCCTGTTGGCTATCACTGATGAACACCTACCACAGTTAATATTTTCACGGGATAAAGCATGGGGAAAATTTGTTATCATGTGTAACTCACTAAACAAAACAAAAAAAAAACTACTATTATTGATTGATTTGAAAAACAATAGTGATGAAAAGAAAAGGTACTTTGATTCAATTTCTTTTGGGTGCCACTTTTGTAATCTTGAGTGTGTATTGCATGTAACTCAGAACTCTCAGATCTCTCGATTTAGAACTTGGGCCTCATTGGCTTATAGCATATAAGTTTTATGAGTAGTCAAACGAAAATCTTTTTTTAGTTTTCTAACTTGAGTCCATCGTATGTGGGTTTACAAATATCTATGTTGTACGGATATGGACACGGATATGGCGACACGATACGTACCGATACGGCGACACGGTAAAACTCAAAAACTGCATTTTCGACACGGGTTGGACACGACAAATATAATTACTTATTTATATATTTATAATTTATAAAAAATGTTCAAATATGAATAAATTCATCACATTGCTTAAATAATGTTAAAGATCGATTAGAATTTGGAGAACTAGATTGAGGGGAGTCTTGAAAGAGTGAGAGGGACAAAAAGCTAGATATTGAAATCATTCAACTAATCTAGAGAGAATGAATCACTTTGAACAACTAAATCTTTATAGTTCCCAGACATATTGCTTCCAGTGCTTCAATTCTTGAGTTTATCAATGAGGAATTGATGGCTAGAGTTTGAAAATTCCCTAAATTTGTGAAATCTCTTATAGTTGATTAGCCTAACGCGAGAAGAGAGAAAAGAGTGAGAGGGACAGAGAGCTAGAGATTGAAATCATTCAACGAATCTAGAGAGAATGAATCACTTTGAACAACCAAATCTTTATAGTTCCCAGACATATTGCTTCTGGTGCTTCAACTCTTGAGTTTATCGATGAGGAATTGATGGCCGGAGTTTGAAGATTTCATAAATTTGTGAAATCTCTTACGGTTGATTAGCCTGACGTGAAAGGGAGAAATATGGAGAAAATTTAGGCTAGGGTTTTTAATTTCTTATGAAATTCTATACACACACATAAAAGAAAAATTTGGTGCCCTTAAATATTTTGGGCCTGAGGCGGCCGCCTCTTGGACCTCACCTCAGGTTCGGGCATGTGGTGACTGTAGGCGGAGGCGACGTCGGCGGAGGAAGAGTTGTTGTGATAGAGAAAGGCAACGCCGTTCTTGTAGAGCAATGTCGGCGGAGGAACAATCACACTGACAGGGAAAGTCGACGTCGTTCCTCGGCTTTCTTTTTTGTCGTTCCTCTTCTATGCGGTTTCGTTAAAGTGGGCTTCCTCTTCAATTAGGTTTTAGACTTTTTTGTTCTTTTGTTTTTCGTTTTTTTTCCAGTCAATACATGCTGACGTGGCGTGTCAGATGCTGATGTGGTGTGTCTCAAAATGATGTGGCGTGTCGGTCAACGTGCCCAAAAAGTTAACTTTTTTAGACACGTCATGTGGCGTATTGGACACACATTTTGGTGTATCGTATCGGTGTAACATAGACAAATATTAATAGAAAGGACATGATGAGCATTGTCTCCTCGATGTATCATTTTGAGTCAGATAAATTATCTAAATACGATTTTAATTGATTTAAGATATTATTTTGAGAATTAGACTCATCCGAGAAGAAATATTCGTATGATTCTCGTTCAAGTATAAAGTTAGATATGTGAAACGACTCTTACAATATTTTAATAAATAAAAATTATCTTTAAATCTTAAAAAAAGGTGGTGGAAACTCAAGAGTAGTCAAGAAGAGTTGCTCCTTTTGGGAGGATATTCATGAATGATACCCCGCTGTTGACTATGGTAAGAACACTGCCGCACGTTTCAACGTGATGCAAATTATTACTGTTTATTCAGTGATTCTTTATGTCAGTAACCTAATTCAGTTAATTGTTCTTGACCCGCGGGTTTGCCGTACCGTCACCATCCCACTGCCTCATATGTCCGCCGGCGGTCTAAATACCAGGCAAACTACATCACAAGTGTGATTTTGATGAAAAAGCTTTTTCGTATATTTGAAATGAATTATTATTCAGACAGTAATCATGACATATTTGTATTTATGACCATTTATCTATATACTAAAACTTGATTTACTGTTCACATATAAAGCTTTGTTTACTGTTCACAAGGATGTGAACAGTAAACAGTGAATTTTTTTTTGAAATAGGTAATTTAGAATTTTTTAGATAGGCTCTCTCGGTAAAGAATTTTTTACCCTCTATTTTTTACTTTTCTTCTGCCTCTTGAAACTTCCGGATTGATCTTGCCTCTTCAGACATCATTTATTTTTATTTCTCTCGTTTCTCTGTCTTTGCATCTTAAAGAATATCGCCGCTTCGTTTCATCTATATATACTATTGCTTGGTTAACTGTGGTGCAAACCTTTTTATCTTGTTGATAGACTGTGTAATTCCATATTTACCATTCGTTTCAACTTTAGATATACTTTTTTATTTTTTTCCGTCACTTCTCGCTCTCTCTCTCTCACCCAACATTTCTCCATATTTCTCACACTCTCTATACTCTTCTCGAAATAGCTCTAACATTTCTCACAAAACAGAAGAGTCTAGAGATATTAATATATTACCGCGATAATTTATGTGTAATGCTATTAACACACTCATTTTTTCTATTAACACACCTTATATATAGTGAAAATCAATCATCAGTTAAATTCAAGTGATAAGTTTGTAAAAAAAATGTGTGGATAGAAAAATAGATGGGTGGTGTTAATAGCAAAAATTAGTGTATTAATAGCAATACCCTTTAATCTATTACCCCGCTGTTTCACCGAACTATTTCTGTCATTTTCTCTTCTGCTTTGTATACGTACAAATCAAAACAATTGGAGTATTTATATTTTTGATAGAAGTGTATAACACAAGACTAGATGTTTGGTTATATAAAAGTTGTTTTTGTAATAACTTTTATACATATATGAAATATATATAATATTGATACTATACCATACCGCGCCAAGACGCGGATATCAACTCTAGTACAATTACAAATAGTACACGAACTAGTTATATTTTCATGAACAACAAGCAAATTATTGTTTGAAAGTTGAAACCATTCTCATACTTTGCTTCTTCGAGTATAATTTCTCACATTACTCTGTCCCAAGATTAATCCCTCACATGATTTTTTTTTTTAACTAGCCGTCACTTCATTGATAAACAAATGAATTTGTTCAAATCTATTTTTTGTAGATCTATTCACTTGCGTCAATTTTTATTTTTCTAACATTATTTTGGTGACAACGGCGGAGCCAAACTTTAGAATTAAGAGGTGTCAATGCGTAAGATGATCATCGATATGATATGAATCAACTAGTTTCAAATAATAAAATACATGTAGAGGAAAAAGCTTGGGTCAGTTTTGGCCTGTGCATAGCTCGCCTATGTTTGGTGATGTTATTAATTAGATGAAGGACCTACTTCTTGATTATTTTTTGTAGTTCTATTGAATATGTATCTTTCATTAGGTCTATATGTTTTTTTTTTCTTTTCTTTTTTTCCCTTTGACTTTATATGTTTCATTAATTAGCTCTATAAAGACAATCCAACACTTGTTCTTTAGTGATACAACAACCATCATAACATGTTTGAACTCCCGAACATATGCATCTATTATTGAACATTTGAAAGAGTCGCAAGGGAATTGGTACAAAATTTCAAAAGAAATAAAGCAGTATCACCAATATGTGCAATCTTTTAAGAAGAAAGTATGTAGATGATATATATATATACACGTGAGGTAGGAACTTGAGCTCATGCTCATATCGTTTATCTTACGAACACGAATGAGTTAAAAACGAGTTAAATACAGGTTTAACATAAGCTATTCAAGCATGCGTACAGTCTTATGTAAACTATAATCTAGTTATAGAAAGTGAATCATTTCTGAGCTGAAAACGAGTCTAACACGAGCTATTCGAGTCTAACAAGTTATCTAGACTATATATAGTTTAGTTATAGAAAGTGAATCCTTGTGTAGTTCAACTAGTTAATTTAGATATAGATTAAGTGATTAGATTGATGAGCTTGAGATATACATGTGTATCGTAAAGTGCACTAGTACGTTCGTTATTCATATACAAACAGTGATAGATGTGAACTTGATGATAATGTAGTGTATGTCCACTAGTTCATTATATAGAAATAATATGCCGCGAGAGAATATCATTCATAATGTCTAGTACTGTCCATTAGTTCATAGATTCACGTTAATTTTCTTGTTCTCTTATACATTCAAATTTATATGGCTTTACGGTTAAGGATCTGAATCACACATTAATCGCTCTGATTCCTAAAATTCCGGCTCCAAAAAAGGTGACTGAGTTTCGACCTATTAGTTTGTGTAATGTCTTCTATAAGTTGATTTCGAAGGCTTTGGCTAACAGATTGAAGGCGATCTTACCGGGTTTGATTGCGGACTACCAAAGCGCGTTTGTGCCAGGGCGTCTAATTCATGACAATGTTATTGCTGCGTTCGAAACAGTGCATAATTTAATGAGAAGGGGGAAGAAAAGTAGGCAGAAAGTAGTGGTCAAATTAGACATGGCCAAGGCTTATGATAGAGTCGAAGGGGAGTTTTTGAGAGGGATGATGCTTGCTATGGGTTTTCCGTCGCGTTTTACCCTGCTGATAATGGAGTGTGTGCAGTCGGTTTCCTACTCTGTGCTCATCTAAGGCAGACCTTTTGGTAGAATTGTTCCATCCAGAGGAATCTGCCAGGGAGATCCTATTTCCCCATATCTCTTTCTTTTAGTTGCGGAAGGCTTTTTTGCTTTGTTGAAAAAAGCGGAGAGCGAAAACTCTTTGCATGGAGTTTCAATTGCCCGGGGTGCACCATCGGTAACACACCTGTTCTTTGCTGATGACAGCTTGTTGTTTTGTGATGCTTCCGTTCAAGATTGTCTCAAGTTAAAGGAGATTTTTGCTGTGTATGAGAGGGCGTCGGGGCAGAAAATCAGTGTGGAAAAATCTGCTGTTAGTTTCAGTCCACGAACGACGAGGGTAGTTAAGGAAGCTTGTAGTACAGCGTTGGATATGAAAATTGTTCCATGCCATGAACGTTATTTGGGATTGCCTATAGTGACTGGAAGAAATAAAAAGAAAGTCTTCAAGGGTGTGGCTGATCGGGTGTGGCAGAAAATTCAAGGTTGGGAAGGTAAACTGTTTTCCAAGGGTGGAAAGGAGGTGTTGATCAAAGCTGTGGCTCAGTCAATACCTACTTATACTATGAGTGTTTTCCAGTTACCAGCATGGATTTGTAAGGAAATTAACAAGCATCTAGCAAGATACTGGTGGGGCAATACTGGTGGAAAAGGTATACATTGGAGGAGGTGGGATGCACTTTGTGTGCCGAAGGGAGAAGGTGGCTTGGGTTTTAGGGAGTTTCAGTGTTTTAATCAAGCTTTGGTTGGAAAAATTGGTTGGAGGCTAATTCAAGATGAGGAGTCTTTGGTTGGTCGGATGTTGATGGCTAAATACTACCCTAATAGTTCTTTTTTGGAGGCTGTTATTGGGAGGAATCCTTCCAGTATTTGGAGGGTTGTGATGTGGGGGTAATAAACAACTTCTAACTAAAGGTCTTCGGTGGAGGGTAAGCAATGGGGCCGATATTCGAGTTTTTCAAGACCCTTGGGTTCCTGGAATACCTGATTTTAGAATTGCATGGAAGAATGGATGTGATTGGAATATGAGAGTGAATGAGCTGTTTTCGGTGTCCGGTTTGTGGGATATGCATAGGCTGGAGCAAGTAGCTACAATGCAGGAAGTGGAGGCTATACTTAGTATCCCTATTGCACAATCAACGTGTCGGGATAAATTGATTTGGGATCAAAATAAGCAAGGGAAGTTTTCAATTAAGAGTGCTTATTGGTTGGCGAAGAGTAATCGCTCCACACCGATAGCTCCAGTGTATTGGAAACATCTTTGGAAACTCAAAGTCCCACCGAAGATGAATCATTTTTTATGGAGGTGTTCGATGGGATTTATTCCATGCATGTGGTCGTTGTATCAGAGGTATATTGTTCAAAGTCCTTTATGTCCGAGGTGCCAAGCTGCTGATGATACGCCCTTGCACGCAACCTGGTCTTGTTCGTTTTGCGTTGCGGTGTTGGAGAGGGTGAGTTTCTATTCCAAGCTGGTTTCGGGTATGTTGACCGACTTTTCTGAGTTTTTGAATCATGCTTTCAAAGTTTTAACTGTGGATGAGATGAAATTGCTTGTTATAATGCTTTGGAGCAATTGGAGTGAGAGAAATAGGGTCATACATGGAGAACGGCCTCGACCTCCATCTATTATATATGACCAGTGTGTGTTAATGTGGGAAAGTTTGTTGGCGGTGCAGGATAGTATGCAATCACACTTGAGTAGTGGGGGGTCTATAATTGGTATGGCATGGCAACCTCCTAGCCCTGGTATGTTAAGCTTAAATACTGATGCTTCTGTTATTAACAATGGAGTTAATATTGGTGTGGGAGTTGTTGTGAGGAACCATTTGGGGGATCTGGTGCTAGCGGGAGGAGAAAGAGTCCAAGGCCGTTTTCGACCAAGTGTTGCTGAGTTGTTGGCACTCTGTAAGGGATTGGAATATGTAGTAGAGCATAATTGGTTATTAGAGAAGGTTGAATGTGATTGTTTAGAGGCTGTGAGAGTGGTGAATGATGTTGGTGAGTGTTTTGCTGAAGAGGGGATTTTGGTTGATCGAGTTAGAGTTTTGTTGGTTGCTGTTGGTAGTCCTAAACTCTCTCATGTTTCTAGGACTACGAATGGTGCGGCTGATATAGTGGCTAAGTATGTAGCCCGATTAAATGGGCGGTTAGTTTGGTTAGGGGTTGGGCCCGATTGGCTCATGGATGTCATTGTTAGCGACAGACCCGTAACTGTTTCTGGTAGTAGGGAAATGAGTGGGGAAACTTCTTCCTCCACCGATAATTCCCATGTTTTGTAACCTCTTTCTTTCTGAATAAATTCTGTTATTCCTCTCAAAAAAAATTTATATGGCTTTGATTGTTTTTCCGAGCGAGATCGATCAGTGCACAAAGGTTGTAGTAGGTAAGTAATAAATCTCATCATGAATTAGTTGACGAGCTACACCAGGATTCTGGAAAAACATAAAAACATACATGCAGTTCTGAGTTTTCCTTCAATGTTATCACGAAGATGCATGGGTCACTGAAAGCCTGAAACAAAAACATATCACAATAATGAGTAATGACTAATGAATTGAATTGAATTGAATTCTATTGTCAGGAATTCAGGATTGGCTTGATATATATCGTGACGACCACTCGACCATCAGTACTGTTTTTAGGTCCTCTCAATTGAATTATGATCATCATGACTCTCGTACTGATGATATATGTGATACAATGAATTATTACAAGCTATACTTTTGTTCGTATATATCTGTCTAGCTAGATTGGTCCTGGTTTAAACAGTATGTCCAAATTGGACTAGAACTCATCAGCCTCATCTCTTGAATCACATGCATCTTTTAAAAGCTCCATCATCCCCAGTTCCCCACACAGGAATTATTTTCCTACCTCCTTGCATCTTTTAAAAGCACTTTACGTACGAATCCTTTGTAGTACAGGTGCATAAGAATCAGGCAAAGTGTTTTTGTAGTGATTAAAAGCACTTTATGTACGCGTTCTCAAGTTCATACTAATCTGAAACATATTCAAGCAATTTATTTTGTTATTCACTTACTTCATCTATGATAAGAGCTAATCATAAAATTTATTCAAATTGATTGTTGATTGATAAAGTACGCGCACTTTATGTACGCGTACTCAAGTTCATACTAACCTGAAACATATTCAAGCAATTTATTTTGTTATTCACTTACTTCATCTATGATGAGAGCTAATCATAAAGTTTATTCAAATTGATTGTTGATTGATAAAGAAAGTGTGTGAATAACAAAAGTACAAAACATAGTGCGTGAATAACAACATCCTATATATATATATATACAGTCTCTATCCAGAGCGAAGCTTCGCTCTGGAATTAACGTGCGAAGGTCCTTATTTGACTCACTTTTTGGTCATATTTTTCGATCATACCCGGTCAGTGTCTAGATACATATCGTATGATCATCCTTACAAAGTTTCATCCAGTTTGGTGATCGTTTGCACACCGAATCAGATAAAATAAATCAATAGAACAAAATCTGTCCAAGTAGAACCGTTGGAGTAAATCATGATTATGGAGGCTTAAACGGTCACCAAATTGGATGAAACTTTGTAAGGATGATCATACGATATGTATCTAGACACTGACCGGGTATGATCGAAAAATATGACCGAAAAGTGAGTCAAATAAGGACCTTCGCACGTTAATTCCAGAGCGAAGCTTCGCTCTGGATAGGGACTGATATATATATATATATTTCTGGTTACCAAGTCGATCGAATGTAAACCCTAAATCACAGTGGTTTTGAAAATCTAAGTATCTAACCCTCCCTCTAATTAACTCTATATACAGAGAGTATCTTCAAAACCCTAAATATGATGCACTGATCAGAGGGAGCATGCACTCAGAACCTTAAACCCTAAACCATATGCTAAATACTACTAATCAACCATATATGATCACAAATCGAGGTATTAATTCACATGATGGCAAGTATATGAATCCAAACGGGAGCATACTATAAGATTTTCATTTCCTTCATGCCATGTGAGCTAATTGTCTGGTTGTTTTGTGCTTTGACTTCACACCCAGATTTTGGGAAGCTGATAAACAAGATATGCCCAAACTCAACCTGCAGTCCCGGCCTGACTGCTGAGATCGATAGTTGTTTTGGATTATTCTTCTCTATCTCCCACTGGCCATTTGAAGATTGGCAATAATTCAGATACATATAATTAGATGCATGCATTATTGCATGGTAGATCAACCTGTGTAGCATAGCTTTCTTGAGATGCTTCGTCTTCGTCTCCATTGTCCTCTATCTGGTGATCCTGGTCCTCTGCCTTTTGCTGTGCAGTTGTTCTTGTTGTTTTTGGAGTTTTTGGTTTAGACGTAAAACTACAACAGGAAAGATCAAAACTCATCACGGGCAGATTGTAAAAGAAGGATTCTGTCCTACGTACTACGATTATTACAGTAAAAGTATGTATTGTACTGCGTTTTGTATTATTCTTTGACAGGATAGCATATCTAGTTCAAATTAATCATCAAGATACATAGGAAAAATTCCTGATAAAATAACAGTGTTATGATAAGAGTGCTCACATGGCTTAATGCCCAAGTAGCTAGATTCTCCTGCATATATGTATCTCATATTCTTCTTTCTTTTTTATGGTTTTTAGGACTAGCATATATTAACTCAATAAAATCGATTTGGCATGGTCTTATCGATCCTCAAAGGTATGAGAGCTGTAATAAGTAATTTTGAAGGTTTTTATATATGTTAAGAAAGTAGTCTATTTTACTTTAATTGATTATGTGTCCTCTTCTTATGACGAACTTTAAATGGTTATTTCGTTGTTTAAGAGCGATAAAACACAATATTGGTGGTTCTTGCTTGATAGGATGTCATAGCTAGTGGAAGAGATTCAGCTTCTTTTGCATCAATATAAAGTCCATTGATTCTCCCTAATTTCAAAGCTAACCTCGTTTCAGTGTTTCAAAAAATGTTTGTTTGGTTGAAACCAAGGTTAGCGAAATAGCGACTTGAAGAATTTTCAGTGAAAAAAGACTTTTGTAAATTGTAATGTCTCCTTAACAGAATATATCCTTCAATTATTGAGGTATGTTTCTTCTTTTTTGAATATATCATGTTGATATTAAAACTCAAGCTAGATAAGGCCATTACATGCATTTTCTCTACAGACTAAGGGCATACAAGAAGTTTGTGATCACTAGATCATAGTGATACATAGATTAGACCTATCATTGGACACAATACTAATACTCACTTACATTAAAAAAAGAAAAGAAAAAAAAACTAAGACGGGGTCTTTTGAAAAATAAATAAATTAGAAAGTGAGAATCATAGGCTTTGATGATCTGTGGAAAGTGTCGGGATAAATCCAACCTTGATTTTAGGCTACTTTTGTTTTTGTTCTGTGAGCAATTTGGTTCCAGACAAGAAGAAAGTTAAAATTCCAGAATAAAATAGAAGAATTCTCTGCTCCCTAGATCTTTTAGCTAGTGACACTATGTTATTGAGTATTGACTATATCCAGATCTCAATGGTGTAATATTTTGAGCAATTAAGTTCCTCCTTGTAATATTGTTTTGAGCGAGTTAAGGACTTCAGGGTGGTCACATTCTGTTCATATAATCTGGTATCAGCTGCATCATTCACCTTCAAACATAGATTCTTACCGAGCATGAATCTTGTTTATAGATAATCATCATGATTATGGTAAAAATCATATTCATGATAAAAACTTTAGGAGCAAAAATGGAAAATGCTTACATGAAGAAGATGAATTACAGAGAAGAAAGGAGAAGAAGGAGACTTGTGGTACTGGTAATATTTCGATGGTAACAAAATGATTTGGACTAAATACTGTCTAGTCTTTATACTTTTATTGGCTCGACATTTACCTTCCTTTATTTTCTCCATTCAACAAAAGGCTAGCTAGCCTTGACGTACATCGTATTCGATTGATCGAATAACACGATCATGTTCATACCACATGGAACTTCATCATTTTGGTGCTTTATGTTATTCCATAGGACCAATATATAAGTGCCCACTCTCTAAGCTAGAGTAGTCAGAACTTCAGATGAAGGAAAAAAACTTGAACCATATAAACTTTCCTATATAGAGGAGGATCCTATGAATCCATCATCATTCCACAAAGTGATTTGGAGCAGTTAAAATGTTTCATCACAAAGTTTTGAATTGAAAGAGGTAAAATTCTACTCAAGAAAGGAGATGATCGTGGTGATGACCACAAATCTTCCAAATTTTGAAGCAAGCCCAGAAATGTGCATCATGATCATCTTGGTCTTGAATTTGGGCTTCTCTTCCAGTCCACAGCAATATAAGGTTTTAGATGTGAAATGGCATCCTCCAAATACGAGGGTGTGTCAATTCCAGACAATTTCCTTTACAGAGGAAGCAAAATTTGTCGAGGACAAGCTTGCTACTCTTGGTCATTCCTCTCAAATGCCTATGGTATGGTTCTTATGTTTCCAGTATACCATCAGGATCAGCTAGGCAAGAGAGTTTTTTGTTTCAATAAAAAAAAAACACCAAAGTTTCTAACATCGAACTTATGTGAGATATGATCATGTCATCCCAATTGATCCAACTGGAAAGCTGGAGACACAGAAAGAGTTAAACATGAAAACCATACTAAGGGAGAAACAAAAGAAAGGCCTAAAGAAGCTAATATATCCGCAAAAATAATTGTCTCTCAATAGACATGACGAAAATAACAGAAACTAACTGGGTTGCCAACCACTGAATATCATGTAACACTAAGTTGATAGACTAAGGAGCAGCAACTCGAGCATTGAGACAATCCAGAAGCACCTTGGAGTCACCTCCGACTATAACGTGACTACGTGAGTAAAGCGTTGCAACCAAACATGTCCCTAGAAGACTTGCATGTGTTGTAGTCTTGTAGTTTCTGGGTTGTATTTTGTTCGTCAACAAAACAAAAAAAACACTTTCACTTTGCATTAGATATTTTCTCACACACCCACCTTTCGTGTACGGCTGATCATGGTCGGTTACAGTCCACTCCGTCACCGCCCAAAGCCATGTCAAAAAGAACCGTTCATATCTTAAGCCTCAAACAACTGTTCTTCGGATCCATAAACCTCCCAACACGGGTTGTCTCCCCCGCGCGCTCCACCTGTATATCTCCCCCCTGAAAATATGCACCAAACCAATCTCACCTTCTCCGATCACTCCCTCATTTCCCTTCAACACTCCCCATCACATCGAACAACAACACAACCCAAAATGGCTCTGCTCTCACTTCAACCTTTCCGTTGCTTCACCCCACGGAGACCAAGTAACGTTTCCAAAACGACAATGCCTGCGTTGTCGTTCTCTCCGGGGCTATGGGGGTCGTCGGAGTTTGACTCGAGGAGGTTGAGGGTGGTGGGTGGTGGGAAGTATAGGAGGTTGGCGGTGGTGAGTGCGGAGGGGAGTGTGGTGGAGAATGTTTGTGATGAGCAGGTAAGGTTATGATTGCTCTGTTTTAAAGGGATTCTGGGTGTTTTGGTTAGTAAAGATTGGATATTTTTGGGGTTTGGGGTTTTGAATTTGGATTTTTTTGAATTTGTTGTAGGTTGCAGAGGTGGCACAAATTGTTCAGGAGCGTGATTTCACTGGGACTCCTTATGTTCCTATATATGTGATGTTGCCGGTGAGTTTTCTAGGGAACAGTTTTTGCTGATTATGTAGATTGTACACGGTAGTAATCAATCAGGAACATTGATCAAATGAGATTATAAACGAATGTGTGATCTTTTTTGACAGTACGTTATAGGAATAGTGAAATACTGTTGTTGAATTGTTAGTGTGGATCAGGATTAAGTGAAACGAATCGTATTCGAAATGAGATCCTGATCAACAAAATTGGGTAAATGAAGTTCTTTAGTGTTGTTTTGATACTGTTTTATTAGTAATCATGGCTAAATGGAGTTGGTCCTTCTTGTGTTTCGTGTTGGGACTGGCAGTTGGGTGTCATCAATATGAACAGTGAGGTAGTTGAGCCAGAAGTTCTGATGGATCAACTGCGCGCGTTGAAGTCAGTTGGTGTTGACGGTGTTATGGTTGATTGCTGGTGGGGGATAGTCGAGGCGCATAATCCACAGTCGTATAATTGGAGTGGCTACAAGAAACTCTTCCAGATTGTGCGTGATCTGAACCTTAAGTTACAGGTGAGTCCTATACTTTTTCTCTTTAGGTGGTATATTGGAACTTTTGTTTGGTTCTATCCTTTCTCTTTTTTTTTTTTTTTTTCTCAGGTAGAATTTGATACACACAAGAGATTGATTGTGTGATTTGTATTAAACAGATTTGTAATTTTAGTTGTGAGCTTGTGATTTGTAAATATTTCAGTACTCCTTAGTTAAGTAGGCTTGCTTGAATTTGCTTTTGTATGACAGCTTGTGGGACAGCCTGTAAAGATTTTCGCTGATAACTGTTGTTGTTTCGATTGTTCTATTCTTTGTTTCTATAGGTTGTAATGTCATTTCACGAATGCGGAGGCAATGTTGGGGATGATGTTCATATCCCACTTCCTCACTGGGTGACAGAAATTGCTCAAAAAAATCCTGATATATATTTTACCAATAGAGAAGGGCAACGGATTGTGGAATGCCTCACGTGGGGAATTGATAAGGAGCGTGTCTTAAAAGGCCGGACTGCTGTTGAGGTAAAGCATTTTAACTGTGTCATGCTGGTCTTTTTTATTAACTATGGACTTTTTTTGCTCCATTTCTATATTTTGGGTTCTTTTTAGTTTAGAAAGAAACTGTTTGTAAGCCTTTCTTAACTTGCATGCCTTGCGTATTCTAAAAACTTTTCCTTTCTTATGCTACGAGAAGCAATAACCCTCATTTTTGAAATGTCTCTCAAGATATCTGCTGTTTGATTCACAACTCAATCTTTGAACTTCATTTGCCTTTGCAGGTTTACTTCGATTACATGAGGAGCTTCAGGGTCGAATTTGATGAATTTTTTGCTGAAGGAATTATCTCAGAGATTGAAGTTGGTTTAGGTCCTTGTGGAGAGTTACGGTATCCTTCTTATCCAGCACAGCATGGTTGGAAATATCCTGGAATTGGTGAATTTCAGGTACATTGGTGCTCATTCCACTTTTCATTCCTGGCACAGCTAAGATGTTGGCACTCAAGAAAACTGAGACTGATAGTTAGTACTAAATGTAAACTTAATAGTGCTACATTTTTCTATGGTTATAACCTAAAGCCAGTTACACGTTTTATTACTATCTCTATACACTACTCAATAGATCTCTGATTCAACCTGGTTCAGCGCAGTGTTATGATCGGTACTTAATGGAGAATCTAAGGAAGGCTGCAGAAGTAAGGGGGCACTCTTTCTGGGCCAGAACACCCGATAATGCAGGTTCTTACAATTCCCGACCACAAGACACAGGGTTTTTCCGCGATGGAGGTGATTATGACAGCTACTATGGGAGATTCTTCCTTAATTGGTATTCCAATGTTTTGGTGGATCATGGTGATCGTGTACTTACACTGGCCAATTTAGCTTTTGAAGGCACTTCAATTGCTGCAAAGGTGAGTCACTTTCTTGGAGATTAGTTTCTCTGGGTTTTTTTTGTTTTGTTTTTGTTTTTTTCTTTGTTTTGTGTGATGTTGATTTGCTTGAATTATGAGCAGCTATCAGGTATTCATTGGTGGTACAAGACTGCCAGCCATGCTGCTGAATTAACTGCTGGATTCTACAATCCCTGCAATCGTGATGGGTATGCTCCAATTGCAGCGATGTTTAAAAAGCATGCGGCTGCCTTGAATTTCACGTGTGTTGAATTGCGCACATTAAACCAGCACGAGGACTTCCCAGAAGCAATGGCTGACCCTGAGGGTTTAGTTTGGCAGGTACCTATCACAGAAACTCCTGTGTAATTACTGCTTCCTGGCTTATAAGAGAGTGAAAATTATTGATTAGATATAAACAACTATTAGGAGCATTAGGAGGAGAGCTTGAGAAGGATCGTTTGATTTTTTAGGCTGGATATAGTATCCAAGTCTTTTTAACAATGATTCAACATATTCAGTTCACTCTCCATATAAGTTTATTTTACTTTTAGTGGTAATGCTCTACAAATATAACTGATTTGGGAAGCAGCACCATTTCAAGGTTGGAGTGTTTCATCTCAATCGGTGTAGATTGACATGGATATTGTTGCTGTTAGATTGCTTTTTACTGTTAAATTGCATTCCTATCAGATTGAGATGTGATGATGAGCACTGAACAATTAAGCACAGTAAAAAACAGTAAATTTTTCTAGAAGGTGACTGACAGTCAGAAAATCTTTCTAACTGAAGTTACTGAACTAGAGTTTAATCTAGGTACAAAGCCGAGTACAGTTCACGTGAAAATTAACGGCCGGGCACACACATACCCCACGCTCCCGGCACGCGCGCCACGTGTCACTCCACACGCGCAAAGCGTTAAGCCCCCACCCGACCCGCGTGGGTTCATACACGCCTCATCCGTGTGCCAAAACTAAAAACACGCTTCACACGCTCCTCCTCACATGCTCGCACGCTTTCTCCTCCTCCTTCTCCGCCCCGACCCGACCCGACCTTGTCCGCCCTCCTCCGTCCTCCTCTCCCCGGGGCCCGGTCCGTTTCGGTGAAACACACCCGCGCTGAGTCTCCGGCCGCCGAAAGTGAAATCGGAGTAGAGTCGATTCTGCCGGAAATTGGAGCTTCAGTGATCTGAGCTGAGCTGAGTTTTGATTTTGAAGGTGACTCATTTCATAATTTGGAGAATTTTGATTTTGGTGAATTTTTTGAGTTAATTATGAAGCTTTATAGTGTTTGAGAATATTTTCATTGAAAATTAGAGAGAATAAAATCTTTTAAAGCTTGCTGAGAAAGGCTTAAGCAGAAGCATAAACAGTATAAAATTGAGTGAATATTCTTTTTGTTATCATGAAAGTCAACTCATTTAGTACTAATTCAGTCAACGCAGTATTTTCTGTCACTTTTTTTTTATGTGATTCTAGTTGAACTGAGCTGTTTTTGTTTATTTTGAGCTGAGATTAGTGTTAGTTTTTGTTAGTGTGGGATATGGAAGTGGCTGAAGTTCTGGTTTTGTTAGACTCACAGGATTGTTGAAGCATTGGTCGAAATATTTGAAGTAATTATGCGGTGAATTGTGCAGTAATGATCAGGTGTATGTATGAGATAAAGTAAACTAGTGTAGGTTTTAAGGGGACAGGGAGATTATGGCGACAGATATGCAGAGGTTAATTGGGACGAGTGAAGAAGATGATGAGGAAGAAATGGACATGGATGTAAAGGAAGAGGGGGATGGGGATGATGAGGAAGATGGTGAGAAGAATGCTGCTGCGACTTCGATGATGATGGGGGTTGATGGAGGGATGGCGACAAGTGGTGGTAATAACAACCGATTTCAACAGCACCTGCAGATTCAAGAAGTGGGGACCCCTGGTGGTGGAGGAGCTAGGAGGTGTAGGCCGGTAGAAGAGAAGGAGAGAACCAAGTTAAGAGAGCGGCAGCGCAGGGCCATCACTGCAAAGATCTTAGCAGGGTTACGGAGGCATGGAAATTATAATCTCAGAGTCAGAGCTGATATCAATGATGTAATTGCGGCTTTGGCTAGGGAAGCTGGCTGGGTTGTTCTTCCGGATGGAACCACCTATCCTTCAAACAATCAGGTACTTGTCAATTCTTATACATGAGGAAGACATAGTGAATGTCATTAGATTTTGACCTCCTTCAATGCAGCTGAAGAGGACATAAGCCAATTGTGGTTCTCATTTTATACATATTCCACAAAAGAAAATAGATCAAAGTGTTTTCTCTTCAACTGTTTCAGGGTCCGAGGCCTGCTGGTGTCAATTCTGCAGCGGTCACTTCATTGTCTTCCCAGATGGTGTCCCAACCAACTCCAGTGTCCCTTAAAGGAGTTACTTCTGGTTATCCAAGCTCTGTGGAGCATACCACAGATCACTTGAAAAGTGTATTTATGCCTGGGTCATCACCTTATGATCTTCCAGCAATCAACACGGCAGATGGTGGAGATCAAACACAGAGTCATCCTCTTATTGGTGGCTCCATGGCTGATGTTGGGGACAAACAGGTAAAAACATTTGATAGTTGTTTTACCCCATAATGTAACACATTAATTAAGCATCGGATGCATCGAGCTATGCATAGACATACACAGGTGATATATGTGAGTGAAATGCGTGTTAATCCATGTCATGTGAGTAGCATGTTCCAAAGTAAAACAATTATGTCGAGAACTTCTGATCACGATAATATAGACTGTGGTTTTATGGGATTCTACCACATGCAGGCTTGGGGACACTCCCTGATTGAACATCTTTAGCAAAAAAGGGGTACTGTTGCGCTTAACTTTGGCAAAGAAGGATTGTGTATGTCAAATATTATATATATATATATATATATACATGTATGTGTGCATGTATATATGTGTATATATCTCTGTCTTGGTATGCGGATGCTGATTAGCTGATTATCTAAATGGTTAATGTTCATCTTGCTATCATTTCATCACATATCATGTCTTTAGCAAACTTATGAAGTGCTTTGAGAAAATATAATATTTGAAATGCACTACCCTTGTGAACTAGCAAAAGTTTGTTGGTGTATGCCTTCTTCGTTACAGTTGCACTGAAATCTACTATTGACACATAAGGACTGAAGTTCTATGTCTTATAAACTTTATCTACTTTGTTATAGTTTTATTGTTTGAATGTTATATATAGCTTGGCAGTATCTCATGCTTTGACACTTGCAAATTTTATTACAGATTGTTGACATGCCCCAGAAGTTACCAGAACGTAATTTTGCCAACACTGCCTACATTCCAGTTTATGTTATGCTGCCAGTGAGTTCTGCTGTTAGATTTTTGGTTTTCGATTTCTGAATCCCTTACATTTCTACACTACATATCCTGCTAGAAAATTTTAATTTTTTGTATGATAGATATGACTGGTTTTAGCCTTGTTGTCTAATATATATGCCATTTTATCTTGTTCTATCTTTTTGGTGGCAGCTAGGTGTCATTAATATGAACTGTGAACTGGTTGATCCAGATGGTCTGTTAAAGCAGCTAAGGGTATTGAAATCAGTTAATGTGGATGGTGTTATGGTTGATTGCTGGTGGGGAATAGTGGAAGGACATGCTCCGATGGATTATAACTGGAATGGGTATAGGCGACTCTTTCAGATGGTCCGCGACCTAAAGCTGAAGTTGCAGGTCAGTTTTTAGTTAGAAAAGTTGTTTCTTGTGCAGTAGCTTTGTGCTCTCAGTGGTGATATACCATTTCCTCTTGGTAGTTTTCCTGTTTCCATGATGCCCTTTCTCAAGGTTTGAGACCAAGGACATTTCTCTTCTTTATTATATTTATACCTTTAGTTCTGGATATAGTTTATTCATTTTGGCACTGTTGCTTTGTGAACTCTTCTTGGACTTCATTCTGGTCTGATGTGCAACTCTGCTCTTTTTCAGGTTGTGATGTCGTTTCATGAATGTGGAGGCAATGTGGGTGATGATGTATGTATTACACTACCCCATTGGGTGGCTGAAATTGGTAGAAGCAACCCTGACATATTTTTCACTGATAGAGCAGGAAGACGTAACCCTGAATGCCTATCATGGGGAATTGACAAGGAACGAGTTTTAAGAGGCCGGACTGCTGTTGAGGTATTGCAATCACTCAATCAGATATGTTTATTAAGCACTTATCTGTGGGACTGCTGTCTGTCTTAAAATTTGTACTGATCATGCTCTTTTTAGGTGAAATATGAATTGGTATCATAGTTCTGTTCTATACTTTGAAGGGTAGTTCAGTTGTATGTGATAAGCATCAAATTATGACATTTAACTAATGCAAACTAATGTAGGTGTACTTCGACTGCATGAGAAGCTTCCGTGTAGAGTTTGACGAGTACTTTCAAGATGACATTATCTCCATGATTCAAGTCGGACTAGGTCCATGTGGGGAACTCCGATTCCCATCTTGTACTGTAAAGCATGGTTGGCGATATCCTGGCATTGGTGAATTTCAGGTGAGTTGTTTGTTATCCTTCAATCAATTGAATGACGCTGTCAATTTTGTCAGAATTTTCACTGTATGTTTGAAATTTGCTTTCTTGACTATCAACTTTTAAATTCTTGCAGTGTTATGATCAGTATTTACTGAAAAGTCTGAGAAAGGCAGCAGAAGCAAGGGGACACTCCTTCTGGGGTAGAGGTCCAGATAATGCAGGTTCTTATAATTCCCGGCCACATGAATCCGGTTTCTTTTGCGATGGTGGAGATTATGATGGCTACTATGGCAGGTTCTTCCTTAATTGGTACTCTCGAGTTTTAGTCGATCATGGTGACCGAGTGCTTTCTCTGGCAAAGTTAGCGTTTGACGGCACTAGCATTGCTGTAAAGGTCAGTTAGCTTCTCATCATCTGAATATGCATGGAAGATGAATTTGAAGAGATCTACTTGATTTGAATCCTTTTGGATGCTAGAAGTTATTTGGCTAGTCTTGGCTTGATCAAGTCAGTTGCTATATTTTAATTGCTAAGCAGCTATCAGGTATCCACTGGTGGTACAAGACGCCTAGTCATGCTGCTGAGTTGACTGCTGGCTTCTATAATTCTTGCAACCGAGATGGTTATGCTGCAATTATGACAATGCTAAAGAAGCATGGAGTTTCTTTGAACCTTGTTTGCACTCAGTTGCCTATGTTAGACGAGAATATTGACTTCCAAGAGGCACTGGGAGATCCCGAGGGTTTGTTTTGGCAAGTAAGCATACAATTTATCCAAATGTCTTCTGTTATTGATTTCATATTTTTCTTTCTGATCCAAGTTTCAACAGTTTGGCATTCTATCAAGTAGAAAGGGGAAAAATGGATTGTAGGTGAAAAATGCATGTAAGCTGTGGGAATCCTTGTACATAAACGTTACATTCTTTCCTTTCAGGTGCTGAATGCTGCATGGGATGTTTGCATACCAGTTTCTAGTGAGAATGCTCTTTTATGTCATAATCGCGTCGGATACAACAAGATATTGGATAATTCCAAGCCCTTGACCAATCCAGATGGAAGGCATTTGTCATCTTTTACATACCTTAGGCTCAGTCCGATTCTAATGGAAAGACATAACTTCATGGAATTTGACCGATTTGTTAAGAGAATGCATGGTACCACCTCTTCATCTTTTCTTTGCCATTTTTCGTAATGAAATCCCTTCAGTCTATATCAAAACACTCCGCATCAAAGAATATGAATGGCATCAGTTTACACTCTTCATCAGCTGTAACTTTTCATTTTCGCTGCAGGGGAAGCTGTTCTTGACCTCCGTGTTAGCAAGTAGAGACAGTCCAGATAGCCATTGCTATTCTATTCGACGAAGAGATTCTCTAGATAGTGTGCTATTATTTAGTATAAATATTCATCGTAGCCCACGCAATGTTGGGTTCCCATTATTCTCAGATGAGGGTATTAGTACAAGTATTAACACAGTTGATAGGACAGTGACTAACAATGAGATTGAACTATTCTGTAATCAGACAACACAAACCGTGACTGATATGTAAGAGTAATCTAAATGTAAAATCTTAGTCGTTTGCATTGTCACTGCTACCATCTCATCTCCTTTCAGCTATGCCCTATACAGTGATTTTCGTAATTGAACTGAATGCCCCTAAAATTTTCTACATGTTCAACTAGGTATTTTCTTTTTTGATTAACGTTATATCAATCACTGAACTTTTGTACAATCGAATTTGTTGATGATGGCATGTACAACTTCAATTTTGGTCAACTGCCTCACCTCTCAGTCGATTTAAGCACAACATGAACCTTAATAGAGGACATGCTTCGCAAGAATCGAAGAAATAATTTTCCCGGCTATGTTATGACTTTTTGACCATGATGTTACCAGCTTCATCCACATGAAATAGCCGTTCTACGAAATCATCCAAGCTTTCACTCCTGTGCTTTAGTGGCGCTGAGGGACTTCCCCCACTAGATTTGCCAGAGTTCTCTGCCTCTTCCGTTTCAATCAATGTAAATGTTCCGTATGGTGAAGTAGAGAAGGCATGAGGGACATCCAAAGCTACAGCTTTTCGAAGTGCTGCCTCATGCTCCAGGCTGTGTTCACGAACAAGGGACTCTTTTCTCTCCATCCTCTGCTTTGCCGGCACATCCATCATTCGATCTCTTTCCATCATTATCTGATCTCATGGAATTTGGGAAAGATACTTTGTCAATTCCAAGGATAGGAAGCTCTAATCTTCAAACTTAAGCTGAGGAGCTGGATTGTTTGGAAATTTTGCACAAAGTTGAACAATAAAAGGGAAGCACTTACATTAAGAGCCTTTTGTGATTCTCTCTCAATCCAGACAATTGCATGGTCAGTAGTAGCATGGCACGAAAGAACTACGTGCTCAAACCTCCCATCGACAGGCACTGCTGTTCTCACAACTGGGGGTAACCTTCCTATTCTGCAAGACTGCAACCAGTTAATTTCCATTTATTGGCTGTGGTTCCATCAAATTCTCATTAAGTAGATATGTGATGTGGATACCATCTAAAATCCAACGACACAATCCCAATATCTACAAAATCATTATGAAGCTACATCTTAATATACCTGAAGGGCTTCCGCTCAACAATATGATAGAGCCTACCAGGTGCATAGAGTCTCCTTGGATCTGTGAACATCCTTTCTTCCAGTGTGCATGTATCCTTCAAGCACGTTACACACAGTACACATGGCAAACTGAAAATCAAGGAAAACAACAAGCATGAGTATCCAAACAGGGTAATGCACAGGTGCAATCTGAATTTTATCCATACATTGTAATAAGTAAATGTGGTACTCTACACTACCTCAATTCATGCATGACACTTTGCTCCGATTGCTTATCAAATTACTATTTTGGAGTATGGTTGTTAGACTTAGACCTAACTCTGCAACACGGTCTTAAAGCCCAAATGTGAATGCTGATTTTTAACTCACATTCTTGGCGGTTAAGCATCAAACATGCAATTTTGTATACTGTTCCATTCCCCCAAAAAGAAGAATGAGAAAAAGGACAGAAGAAGATATTCTTTTCTTCAGTTGTTTCCATACTTTTCGCTGCAGAAGTGCTATAGATGACATGGTATGCAATTTATATGCACTATGAATTACCAAATGCGATAGGTGAAAAAGATACTGTGTATTACCAGAAAAGTGATCTGAATAAATCTGATAAAGAAGTTGCTGTCCGAGGTAAGAAATCATCCTGGTTCATTATAACAACTAATTAGAACACTAGATCATATCATCATTCTAATGAAATCAATTGTTGTCAACAACATTGACCATTTTTATGCTGGCAGCCTATATAGTTAAAGTATTCGTATCAATCTGCTTATCAAAACTTTCATGAACGAACATTTCATAAATGTTTATTTGTCTCCACAATTTACATTTCACCATATTACATAGCTGATCAAAATTTATACATAAAACAATATACAAGGAACTAAGCACAGAAGTCTGGAGGGGAAATTGATGATCTTACCTGGAGTACAATAGAATTGATAACATCTGCATATCTCACAGCCAAATTCAATGACATACATCTAGCCGGAGCTGTGGCATAACATCTAATCCTTTTCCTCTCAACAATTCCCAATTTGCTCCTGTTCTGAAGCGCTACCAGAGTCAGCAATGCCACCACACCAGAGCCCAGGGAATGTCCAATAAATGTCAGGGTATACTTCGGATTTTTCAATACCAATTCCCTCAAAAACTCACACTCTGTATCAAACAGCCACTCTGCTGCCTTCATTAACCCATTGTGGACATATCCACCATCAAATTTTGTCTGCCCAAGTTTGTTATCAAGCATAACTAGAAAATCACTTTCCTTGGCCATATTGAGTCCCCTAACTACCAAGACTATATCAGAATGATCATGATCAAGATAGACAATGTAAGGAGGAACTCGGCCAAGTGTTTCCTCATAGTCTTTACGTAAGACTACCCAATCAGGATCAATGCCATACCCTCCAGGAGGTGGAAACATTGGGTTACGGAGATCATCCTCATAAACAGATAAAATTAGGCGGCAATAGTGAGGGATGGGCTCAAACTCTTCAGCAGTGGCTAGACCCCAGTTTTCGCTCTCACGGCCTGCCGTGTAAAGGCATTTCAACCACACCCAACGAGCACATGCCAGACAGTATACAGACTCAAGGATGGGAAGCCCACATAAGATTGACATGGAAGCCTAGGAAGAACAAATGTAAACAAAGAGTTCAATCTCACAAATAAAAAGGCAAACGCAAAACGAAAGGAAAGAACTACAAAATTTGATTTGCATTGTTGAATAGGCACACCTATTAATATTTCGAATTGAAGTAGAATCTTTTGTTTCTTTGAATCAGAAATGGGATAACATGTTTAACATCAATCTATGTACGCATAAACCAGTTGGGTTCTAACATGTAGCTGAAATATAGATCAGATAACTTAAATAGCTGCATATATCAATTTCACAAGATTACAAACTAATATACAACCTACAGTTGGAGGTTTTTATAAATGGATTATCTATATCAAGAATGAATATTCTTTATTAAATCAAAAACAGCTAGATGGGATAAAGCAATCAGTATCAGAAACATACATGTATTAAAGCTCAGATTGCATGAAACTTGTATCTAAGCAGAAACACTTGCAGACTCTCTAACTTGCACATTAAAGAGTTCAAGCTGAACAACACTAGCTTTGGAATCAATAAGGATCAAAACCCTTCTCTGGAAAACTGGAACCAAGTGAAACCCAGAATCTGAAAACTTGAAATAGGGACAGAATTGGGATCAGTGCTTCCAAGCTTAAAGATCATTACTTTGCTAAATGCTAGAGGCGAAAGCAGTTAATGGTACTGAGAAGAATCAATAATATGTACAAGAAACGAAATGAATGGAGTCTTTTGGGGGCTGTTTTGGATTGTGGAGAAGATGATGAAAATAATGAAATGAATGTTGGAGAATACGAGAGTAGAATGAAGAAACGAAATACACAAAAAGCAGAGAAGAGAGATACCGGTGGAATTTGGAATAATTGTCCTAGTGTTCTACCGGTGGAATAAGAATTTGTGTTACCTACAAGTCAAACTCATTTCTTTCCTTTTGTGGCAGCTTCAAGAATCTCCTCACTAAAATGCCTTTGTTCCTTTAAGCTCATTTTCTCGATACAATTCCTTTAAGCTCATTGGGTATTTGACTATTTGGGTTTATATTTATTTTTCATCGGAGTGAAAGATCGGTTACTGGAGAAGGCTTCATTGAAAAATCATTGCCGGATTAAGTGAGGGAGATAGTTCATTAGGGCACGTCACTTATTGGTATATTTTTGGAGTCATGAAGATGGTAGTTTCTTTTATATTGGTTTTGTAGCAACCTACCGATAAACATCTTATGATTGTTACTTAAGTCGGATTCACTCAAGTAAGTGTCTTGTCAATCTTGTTAGCCGTCGTAAATTGAGTCAAAAGCTTAAGGTGTTAAAAAATAACATTTTCATGTAAACAATTTTTACTTCAGATAGCCTGACTTTTTGTTTGCAGCACTCTTGACTTTCCTGAGTGATATTTTTTTTTTTTTTTTTTTTTTTTTTTTTTTTTGAGGAGGAAGAGTGATCACTTTGCTTAAGCCATGGAGAAAAGAAAGAAACACATGAAAACTAAGATCGTATTATGGTTGTTTTGGTTTTGTAGTTGCGTCGTTACATTCCCATATCCATAAACTAGTTGTTTTAATTTTGATGTTTTCTACTTTTTTTATTGTCAATGTAATAAGGATATGTAAGTATACGTATAGTTTCGGTATATGATGTTGGAGGGAGTTTGTTTCTTCTTGAGTTTTAACTGTAAAACTGTATACGACTCCTAATATTTATATCCCCGCCTTAGGTTCAATATAGATTTTACTTTATCATTTTACCTTAAACTTCCGAATTCTTTAACGCAGTCCCGTACGAAACAACTACTCTTTGTTAAATTATCACAGCCTCCTTCTATTTCTGTCATCGTGGGAATGGGGATATATACCTCTGTTACATCATTGCATGCGTTTCAGCCCAGAGGCTACTTTGCCTGATAATACAACTTCTTATATTTGCAATTGTTGAACAGATAAGTAAAGCCAAAGCAAATTCTGATGCATCCAAACAAAAAGGAAAACCGCGTAGTCCAGAGTAGACCGTTAAATCCATACACATTGGGAAATACGAACACCAACCATTTCCCCTTTCCCAAAATAGAAGTCAACGTCAATTTCCATCCCTGACCAACCCCACTCCAAAGACCCATACACCTCCCCACACTAGATCACAATCACCATTCCAATTCCAAATCATATAAATCACTCATCTTTTCATTTCTCTCCTCTCCAATTTTCTCTTCACACTTCCAGTCCAGAACAATCAGCTTCACCATTCTCAAATCATGGACTCTGAATCAGGTCCCACCCAAATCCCCAAACCCAAAACCCAATCCAATTCTCAGCCAAAGTTCCAAACTTGATTTGTTTTTCCATTTCCATTTTTGTTGCAGTGATTGAGTTCCTGGGCTGCGTTCCTCTGCTGCAGCGCCTACCCAGCTCCTCCCTCAAGAAAATCGCCCAACTCGTTATTCTAAAGCACTACGGTAAAACCCCACATCCTCATTTTTACTCTATCTCTGAAATTTGACTCTTTTTTTTTTTTTTTTTAACTTTTATGAGTAAAGGTTTGAGCTTTTTGAGTTTGCAGATGCAGGAGAGTATGTGGTGCGTGAAGGGGAGGTTGGGATTGGAGTTTACTTCATTTGGGAAGGAGAGGTTAGTTTCTTGAGGTTAAAGTTTTGTGCTTTTTTGAGTTTTGAATATTGGATTTTGGAAAGTTGTGAGTTTTTGGTGTGGGGTTTGAGTGTATTTGAATATTGGTGATGCAGGCTGAAGTCACTGGGTCTGTTAATGCTGATGAAGATAACCGGCCGGAGTTTCAGTTGAAGAGATATGATTACTTTGGTTATGGTGAGGACTTGGGAACTTTTCTTTGAGTGCAAAAAAGTGGGGTGGTGTGAAGTTTTTGGTTTATGATTCATTGAGAATGGTTTGGTTCGGATTCTTGGATTTGTTTCTGGTCGATAGATATTTTTTAAGGGTATATGGAGTTTATGTGGTGGTTAAATTAATTGGATATGAATTGAGGGCTTAAGACATAGAGGCAGACACATGTAGTTTTCCCCAATTTGGTGGGAGAAGTTTTGTTTTGGTTGATTCTATACATACGTACCTGCAAATATGTGCTAGGGATAGGTCCATGATATGTTAGAACTTATAAGCTTGTAATCTAACCGGGATTGCAAGTGTCACCAGGAATTAGGGTTGAAGAATAATGTGTGGTGATTTTGCAGGTTTTAAAGCATTAGGTCATCAAGCTGATGTAATTGCTTCATCTAAGGTAGTTGAAATGTACATTCATCCTTTTAGCTTGTTTTTTTTTTTCCTTTTTTCGGTCAGGATCCTGAGAAAGTGGATAGAGTGGCACTGTACAGACTGTTTTGTTAACCTCTGCTTTTGTTTTTCTTTCAGTAACTATCTTTATGGTTGCTCGATTTCCTTTAGATGCTGTATTATGTGTATGCCAACAATGTATTTCTATGTTGTTACTTGTGCAGCTGACATGCTTGGTGCTACCCCATGAACATTGTTCTCTGCTGCAGCCAAAATCAATCTGGCATGCGGATAAATCTCAGGAGACGTGCTCTCTTGTTGAGAATATATTGCATTTAGAGCCAATTGAAGTATGTTTCTTCTACACTTGTAAAGAGATTTTAAGTTTGTATGCTAGCATAGTATTTGAAGTTACACATTTATTGTATGATGCATATAGTGCAAATAGTACTGTGTTATATGCTAGCATAGCATTCAAAGTTATTCATTTATTGTATAATGCATATGGTGCACATAGTAATGTGTTACCTGACTTTTATTAGTTGTTGATCTGACTTTTATTAGTAAGTTATTCATTTGATCTAGCATGTTCTGAACTTGGAAAGAGGTCTTAAGTTCTGTGAGATACCATAGCATTCCAAGATTATGCAGTTATGATATGATGCATATTGCCCTTTAATTTTTTGTTCTTGATAAGCCAAATACGATGTGATACTAAACTTTGATTATTCATACATATATGCACACATCATTTGGTGTAATTTTCTTGTTAGTTCAGACAATGCCATGTATATTATATAATTGTCTCTTTTATGACTTCTGGAAATTATTTGATATTCTGATGAGTAAAGGGAATATGACCATATTAAGTGCACAACTGCACACTTGTATAAGGTCTTTATTTTTATTATCATTTTTTTCTTTTTGGTAGGCAAATATATTTCAGGGGATTACTTTACCAGAGGCACCAAGATTTGGACAGGTTTTCGGAGGACAGTTAGTTGGACAGGCATGACTAAGTAACTCTTTCTCTTCCCCTTAAAATTGTGCTACTGGATTTTCAGGAGGAATGTATAGTAGATAGGGTAAACAGATATTAGAATATTTTGATGGATTGGTAGAATTTGCATGCTTGAAACATATTCTTTCTCATCCATCATGAAAAAGCACAAAACTGGACTATCATCATTGGGAGTGCCTGTAGATTTTTCATCCAGACATATTTGAAGAGTTATAACTTGTAAGCATGCAACAAAAACTGGTCTCTAACATAGGCCATAAAATGCAGGCATTGGCTGCAGCAACAAAAACTGTTGACTGTCTCAAAATCGTCCACAGTCTGCATGCACATTTTCTGCTTGTTGGGGATTTCAACAGTAAGTATCTATCCACAGTATCTGAAAATAATTTTATTTGTTCTTTTGTTGTCTCGTTTTTACTCAAGTATTATCTGCCTATTTTTCTGCATATGCCTTTTGTTTTTTCTAACTTATTTTAGATCTAACTACTTGCTGTGGTTTTAGTACTTTTGGAACATGTGCTCTTGCCTTGTGGTGGTATAGTATGAGTCTAGAGCTTGAGTTTATTGTATAAATCCCATCTTATAAAAAAAGTGCTGTCTCATTTGATTCTCTATTTTTTGCCCAATATCCTTATTAGATGTGATTGTTTATCTTTTGCAGCACCAATTATATATCAAGTTCACCGAGTACGTGATGGAAAGAGCTTTGCTACTCGAAGAGTAGACGCAATACAAAAAGGGATTAACATATTCACTTTACTTGCATCCTTTCAAGTATGCATTTCTGTTGCCATTTCATATATAATCAGCTTTCTCTCAAGTATTACCTTGTGTTCTTGTCTTTTTAAAATTTGTACACTTAAAAATGCATATCTTTATATCTTGATGAGGGTTTGTTTGTCAAATGTCTAGATCTGTTATAAACCAAGTCTGAAATTAACGCTAAATGATGCTGTATTGCTAAGCTAGTAAACTTTCTGTTCTGATACATATTGCAATTTTGGTTCCTTAAATGTATGCTAAAGTGGTAGGTGCTTTTGGATTGCTTGTAACATTGGGTTTATTTTACAGAAAGAAGAACAAGGGTCTGTCCACCAGGAAGCCATAATGCCATCTGTGCCTTCCCCAGATACGGTAACATTTTATTGCATATATATTGACAACATTCTGGTGGATTGTGGCTTTAATTATTGAACTCTTGATCATTACAGCTTCCATCAATGGAAGAACTAAGGGAAAGACGTCTTTTTGATCCCCGTCTTCCAAGGTGAGATATACATTTAAGTTGTAGGTCACTGCTATATGCCAATCATGTGAAGTTTGTTGTACTTTCAACTTGTATTTGTTCGTTTTCCTTCATTTGGTGATTTTGGAATGGCTAGGAAAAGTATGCATCTAAGCACATCTTAGGCTAGCCATTTGACAAAAAGAATATATCGTCAGAAAAAGTAAAAGTTCCTCCATGTGTACGTAAAATATGGAGGGGATGGTTCTTAGACCCAATTTGTCGGGCAGAACTCAGACATGAATAATTTCCTGCTTTGTTCTAGTTCCTTCTACTTTGTCTGGAACTGGTGAGTTACTGAATCATGGTACATTATTGTAGCTAAAAAATTTAGTTCAGTTTGTTTTTTTTTTGTTTTTTTGTTTTTAAGAAGAAAATACCAGTTCTTTCAGTTTTTGTGACCAAACTTTAGCTTTCTAGATGTGTGAGTCCTTTTCTTTTGCTGGACATTTTTCTATAACTTATATGGGAAATGCTTCTAAAGGGTACATAGCTGAAGGAAAAAGTTATATGGTAAATATATTGTAAAATCTGGGTGGTAGAAATTTTATGCCCAGTACTTTATGGAAATACTGAAATCTGTTGTTAACTATTGGATGTGCGAAATCTAACTTTGACGGATTACCTATATCTTACAGTTTGTTTAAGCTTATCTTTGCTTGATTCAGAACTTATCGAATCAAAGTAGCTGCAAAGGAATTTGCCCCTTGGCCAATTGAGATACGATTTTGTGAACCTAGTAGCCGGACCAATCAGACTAAGTCTCCACCAAGGTTTGCTTGCTTTACCTTGTTGCATGATCTCATGTTCTCTCATGCCTTCAGTATTCTTTCCACTTAATGTGAAGATGGATTTTCTCTCTCTTTTTTTTTCTTTTTTTTTTTCCTGTTATTTACATGTTTAAGCCTATATAACTAGAAGTTCATGATTATGCAGCTTGAGGTTCTGGTTTAAAGCAAAAGGAAAACTTTCAGATGATCAGGCTTTGCATAGGTATGACATACTGATATCCACTTTTCTGGCTATTTGTGTTTGTGAGGATGTTGAATATTTGTTTAATGGATAGATGATGGTGCAAGTATTGTACCTTTCATTGTCACTGAAATTGAGATCCATCTTATTTCTATTTTTGGCATATGAGCATATTCTAATCAAATTAATTTGACAAGTAATGTCTTTCATTTCTCTTATAAATTGACATGACTGGAAATCAAGTGCACACATTATTCTTGGACTCTTACAATGGATTATGATGGTTGCTTGGTTTTTGATAGAAATTTAGTGGCCATAAAGTCGGATCTTTTTTGTTCCCTTTTTAACTTTCTCAGATGAGTGGTAAGAGATCTTTTTGTTCAAAATATTATCTGTTAAGGGAGTTAATGTGAACTTGAATTATCCAGGCTCATGTAAAGCCCTATTCTGTGAGAATTTAACTTTTTGGGTGGTCGGAAAGGGACATAATTTTGGGGAAATGTGTCGTGCTGGCTGTGATATGGGTGGTTTGGATGTAGAGGACAAAAAAAAACTATCTACTTATATGTATTATTGATTATCGTGTATATATATTTTGCAGATGTGTTGTGGCTTATGCTTCAGATTTGATATTCTCTGGTGTAAGTCTAAATCCTCACCGTAAAAGAGGGCATAAAACAAGTCAAGTTAGTTTGGACCATGCGTAAGTCTTTCGTTTTTTTTTTTCCTGTTCTTTTCTTTTGCATAATCGCTATGGCCTGTGTTAATAACTTAATATGGTACTCCATTTCTAGTAGTGTTCTGATATCAGAAACAAAGTGTGGCAAAATATGTCTGATGTAATTAAGAAAACGTCTTAGTGGTGGGAGTGGTACCTATTAGAGTTACATATATCACTGAAATACAGACACAGGAAGAAGTTATATGCAATTTAGTGTAAAACATTAAAAACTTAAGCATTAGAGAAAACAAGCATGCGTTGCATTACTTTTGCAATTTTTTCTTTCAGAATGTGGTTTCACCGCCCCCTTAGAGCTGATGACTGGTTACTACACGTGGTAAGTCTAAAATGCCTTGATCTCACAGTTTTGAAACTTTGCTTTGTACGTACTTTAGTCTTAAATACTGAGATTTGTGTTCTTTGACAGATAGTGAGTCCCATTGCCTATAATGCACGCGGCTATGTCACAGGCCAAATGTTCAATACCAAGGGAGAGGTAAAGACATTATTGGCTGTTAGGAGTCGCAAACTTCCCCATCCCCAAATTTCTCTTTGCTGTTTGACTGGTATTTGTCGAACCATTGATCTCAGGTTTGACATGTTTTCATTGCAGCTTGTTGTATCATTGACTCAAGAGTCCCTGAACAGGCCAATTAGACCAACTGCGGCTGTCACATCTAAGTTGTGATGTAAAAGAGCACAGCGATGGTGTCCCGATGAACCAATTTTACTTTAGGGTTCAAGATTTCTGCACCAGGTTATATAAGCATATAGAATAACGCAGTGTTGGCATTTGTTATCAAAATGCTTGCAAGTTAATGTATAATAGTGTGCTGGTACACAAGAAATATATAAACCTCTGTTTCGATTGTTTAAGATGTAGCAAACTAGCACTTGTAACTTGTGCTACATTACATCTATAAGTAGAGATATGGATGGTGCTCGTAAGTGGAACTATCCTTTTCCTCATATCACTAAGCATTTGTATGAAATTGTATAATGCTTTATTGTAACCAAGTACAAAACCTTGAACCTCAAAACCAACGCAACAAGAGGACATCTTGGACTCCATTTAAGTGGGACTTGATTACAAATCTAATGGTGCATTTTAGATATATACGGTGTTTCAGTAATGGAAACGACACGTGGTACACTACACCAAGAATACGACTTCACTATAACCTTTTTGTGTACGCGATCCTTTTCCCAAAAGAACCCAAATTCTATAACTTGAAGCTCTCAGCTTCCTCAGAAAAATCCATTGAAGCTCAAGAACACCCCAAATTCTCAGGCTATCAGCTTCGCAGGTAATTGCACACTTAAATTCTCAAAGATTTTATTATGTTTCTTTCTTTTTTTCATATTTTAGATCGTAATGTTCGGAGCTGTTGCCTCCCTATTTAGTCAAAGAATGTTCCTTTCAATGTTTCCAAATTAGGGTTCCCCTCATCAGCTTCGTTTACTTGATCCGCTTGGTAATGTGAAATTTTGAAGTTTCTGTAAATAAAAATCGAGACTTGAATCAACCCAGTTTGATTGGGTTATGAAATTTATTGGGTTTTAAGAAACTTGTGGGTTTGATTGCTTTGTGGGAGAAAGATTCGATTTTGGTGAAATTCTACATTGTGCTGTATTATCATGATAGATCAAATATGGAGAATGCTGCCCAAACTGTGTGACTTGTAAAGTTGTAGTGGGGTTTTTGGTCTTTAGTGCTGTTGGAATTGTAGGTTTTAGAAGTGTACTGAGTGTTTAGTTGTTTAGGGAGCTGAAAATTTCTGATGCGATAATGAGAATAGATATAGTTGTTGCATTGCACACAATGACAAAAAGTTGAATATGCAAAGTCTGAATAGTGTCTGAATCTGTTGATGATTGTCGGTTAATTCTTCAAGATTGTTTAGCCAATGCGAGCTTTGTTGTTAGGGAAAGTTTGTGTTTAGTGCAATAGCTGAGGTGTAAGCTGATGTTCATGTTGCTGAGGATTTGAAAAGTGAATGTATAGGACCTTTCTTTAATGGCTTATTAATAATTTTTTTTGGTTTTTATTTGATTTGTAGGAAATTCATTTTACTGCGACATTAGAATGGAACTGCGTGGTGATAGAACAGATGTGACCAGTCAAATGGAACCGGTCCAACAGCCACTTATATCTGGAATTCCTGATGATATTGCTCTTTTCTGCATGGCAAGGGTTCCTCGAAAGTACCATACAGTCCTAAAGTGTGTTTCAAGAAGATGGCGACACTTGGTGGGCAGTGAAGAGTGGCATTCCTACCGTCGAAAGCATAAACTTGACGAGACTTGGATCTATGCTTTGTGCCGAGACAAGTTGGAGCGTGTTTGTTTGTATGTGTTGGATCCAAACTCAGCAAGAAGGAGTTGGAAGCTTGTTAATGAGCTTCCACCTCGCACCTTGAAGAGAAAAGGCATGGGTTTTGAAGTGCTAGGAAAGAAAATTTACTTGTTGGGTGGTTGTGGTTGGTGTGAAGATGCTACAGAGGAGGTCTACTACTATGATGCATCCCTGAACACTTGGAGTGAAGCTGCTCCCTTATCTACCGCTAGGTAATGTGCCTTTTTTGTAGAGTTGTTTGCACTCACATGAAGCTTGAACCCCAGGCTCAATAGGCCTTCAGCTGCTGCAAATTTCTCATTGATTTTGTTGTTAATATAAAAATCAATTGCAAATAATTGTGCTGTTTCATTTCTTTGTAATTGATGCTTAACTTTATTTTTCTTGTGCAGGTGCTATTTTGCATGTGAAGTATTGGATGAGAAAATATATTCCATTGGTGGATTAGGTTCAAATTCAAGTGATCCACATTCTTGGGACATTTATGATCCTGGCACGAATAGTTGGATATTTCATTCAGACGCAAACATTGTTCCTGAAATTGAGGATTCTGTGGTCATGGATGGGAAAATCTACATTCGGTGTGGCACTTCTGCTGTAACTTCTCATGTCTATGCTGTTGTTTATGAACCATCAAGCGGTACGTGGCAGCATGCAGATGCTGATATGGTTTCTGGCTGGCGAGGTCCAGCAGTTGTAATAGGTGGGACCCTGTATGTATTGGATCAGAGCTCAGGAACTAGGCTGATGATGTGGCAGAAGGAGACTAGGGAATGGATACCAGTCGGGAGGCTGTCATCCTTGCTTACCAGACCACCCTGTCAACTCGTAGCTGTTGGGAAGAGTATTTATGTTGTTGGAAAGGGGCTTAGCACAGTCATGTTTGATGTTGAAAATGCAGGGAATATGGAAGGGGTAATTGTGAGTTCTTCAATACCTAGATTGAATTCTGATGATGATGTAATCAGCTGTAAATGTTTGTCCATTTGAAATTCTTATTTATGGAGTATTAAAAATTTAAAATTACAATTGTATGAACTGTGGATGTATATGCTTGGATGTATTTGGATATTGATAAGATTTGTTTATTTCCGCATCAATCAAATTAAAAGTTTCAAGGTTTTTTTTTTTTTTTTTTTTTTTTTTTGGGGAGAAGATTAAGAGTTTCAAGTTGCAACGGTATAAAGAAAACTAATTCCTGAAACTTTTACTTAGACGAGTAGAGGGCATAAAAACCATGATATGTGATATGAAAAAGGCAGCACTCGTGAAATTAGAAAGTTGTGGTTATTTACTAGCAGAGTTGTGGTTATGGACGGTGCTGAAGTTTATGGTATATCAAAGGTGTAGTGCTTCAGACCAAAAGAAAAAAGGTGTAGTACTACTGAAAAAAGTGAAAGGTGCTTCCACAGTTAATGCAGTAGTGCAGTACTACAAAATCAAAGGTGCTGAAGTTTATGGTATATCATTTGAATTGAAAGAGAGCTCATACACATCGCACATCCAGAAAACTTAAATCATGTGAAGCAGTAACCCATTTCATAGCATACGATAAACTTGCAAAAAACTAATCAAGGGAAAGAACCCTCCCAAAGAAAATGAAATAATTGAAGGTAGGAAAACAGGTACAAGGAATATGCGCATTTTTATTGTCCTCCTCTTCAGCACTTCTTATCAGAAATATGAGCATTATAAGAACACTAGCGAATACACATTGCAGCACTGCTAGGATAGTTCAATTCAATCCTCTATTCGAGTACTTACATCACAATGAAAACTCGTAACACAATGACATGTTAGCAACTACACATTGTGGCAAGCTTTATTGTACCGATCAAATACAATCAATCTTCAAACAGCCGTGTCACACTCAATCAACAACAGATTGTTGCAATGTAGAAACTATCGCAGAAAGACTTCTGTTAATATATGTTTCTTGGTATTCCTTACCAATGAAATGTTCCAAACTTGGTCTAGCTAGTCCTTTTCCGTTTAATTGCAGGATGTATGAACGTGTTTTGAGAATCCAGTTTGTCAATATTAGACATACACTCCCTCAACCTCTTCAAGACGATTGGTAATGCAGCAACATTACGAGAGATTTTGTCTCTAAGCAAAGTTATCTTCTGAAACGTCTGATCCCCTAACGCATCCTTATCAGAATCAATGTGTCCTGCATTTGCATAAGATGCATAAGTTAATTGCTTCAATAGCAAAAATATATTTTCCCTCGAAAAATCAACAGAAAACATCAGACCACAACTTCTATTATATTATCCTGGGGACATTAAGTATACTCAAGTCAACCTAATGTAGGAAAGTTAAAAAAAAAAAGAAAAAAAGAAAAAAGAAGATCTGATGCAAGAAATCAACACCAGGCTCAAGACAAGAACTAATTTATAGGCAATTATATGTTGAGAACAATTTTTGACAGATATTTATGTAAATATTTGTAACCGAGTTTACAATGCTACAAACCCCATGAGAGAAAACAGGGAAATCCTAGTTGAAACAAACTATTGCTTTTCCCTAACCATATCTCAACCATTTTACCCGTTTTTGTATCATTTTCACCATGCAACAACTTGTCACTGCCACCATACATATACTCTGCCTTTCCAACATACTTGACATAATCTTCACCAGACCAATATACTTCGACTATAACCTCCGTCTTGGCACCAAACCAAGATGGCCGCTACCACCATTTTGACCAACACCATTCTTTCCTTCAATAACAATACATCCACCAACTGAACAACACACACTAGTTTACTCCATTCCACCCTTCTTCAGCAAGCAACATTCAACAGAAAGAAATCCGCTCCGCGATCCAATCACCAAAATCGGCCATACTTTTTCCTTTTTCCTACACAATTTGACCTAAAGAGATAGTAGCTCAGCCAATTGCTGAACTCATTCTTTATCACACTGATTTCAAGAAACATATTACCCTACTGGGAAGCAAAAACTAGTTCTCATTTCTGGGCAAACTCAATTTCTATTACAAAACAATAATCGAAACTTTAGACCTAATTTTCCTTACGCTCTGGTTAACCACAAACAATGTCTTTCAATTTGGCTTCACAAAATACACACACAGAAACAAAGACACCCAATTTCGATTCCGAAATTTCGATCAAAACCCAAATTTCCAACACCAAATCCAAACACATTCCCTCAGCTACTATCAGAAATGCACAAAACAACAAGAATCAAGAACCCACTATGCTCATAACTCCAAAACCCGAAAAGCAAAGAACTTTACCAGAAAACGGAGCCCCGGATGTCCCAGGCTCCGACCCATCACCCAAAACGGGTCTCTGAGCTTCGATAAAAGACGGCAGCGTTTTCCTGAGCTGCTCCGGTAGAGTGGCCCGGTACTCTTGAATCTTCTCCGCCATTTCGCTCAACTCCTCCAGCTTGTCGGCCTCGGATCCGGGTCCGGATCCGTTCGGTTCCATGGGTCGGATTGAGAGAGTGAGAGTGGAATCAAGGTGGGTTTGTTTTGGAGGGTTTTGAAATTTGAAAAGTGAGCAAATGAGGGGTTTTCAGATTTCTTAAATTCGGTAACGACTTTTTTATGGGGAGAGAGAACGTTCTGTGTGTGATATGGTTGACACTTGACACTAGTGTATTCGAAATCTCAGATATGCCCCTTTCACATAAGATTTTACCTTGTTGATCTCAAATGGTTTCACGATTTCTCCTCATTGATCTCTTCCTCAAAGATTTTACCTTTTTATATATTTTTTTATTTTCAAACGGTATCACCTCATTGAGATTATTTATGACCAGCTGTCTAGATCTCTCCTCCCTAGCTTGGTTTTTCTAAAAAAAATTCTACGTACGCACTAAGATACAAGTGAACCGAACAACTAATATGTAATATTTTGATCTGGTTATCAACGTCGTATTATTATATATGTATTTTAATACCGTCAACAAAATTAAAACCCAAAAAAATAATCATAAGTTATTCAAACACAAGAGGTAAGAACTTAAAAGTCGAATAAAAAGTATTTTTATTATGAGCGCTAAATTTGATCAGATCAAAAATGAAAATAAAATGAAGGAATTTAAGGTTTCTAGTTTTCATTAGATCTTCGCATACAACGATTTGAAGACTTGCACATTAATGGTGCAAGTGCACATTGATGTCTCCTTAAGAATTAAAATTGCTAACATACAAGTCTTTAACAATCTGAGTGAACTCAAAACAATTCAATCATAGCCAAGAGACATTGTCTTGTTTTCGGGGTGGTTCATTTTTAACTTCTCCTTCTTTATGTACTATTTAGAGATGATCCGGTAACTCTAGTTGTAAAGAAGCACAAGTTGGTGGTTAGAACTTCAACGGCGTTTGTCTTTTGCCCAAAATGAAAAACCCGCCAAGTCTAAACCCCTCATCATTCTAATTGGCTTCTAAGAAACCACAACCAAATACAACTTCAAGATCATCAGCCAAACCGATACTATTTCATCATCTCTTTTACATTATCTCAAAAACTAATCTACCAAGTTTGTTTATATCTAAATTAATATTTTACTGGATAGTAATTGTCTATGTAAATATTAGTTAAATTCGTGATACACATCGGCAAATCCGATATATTGGGTTTACAAGTGATGACCTATCGACAAAGTTATGCGAGCTAGATGTACAGTTCGTGTGCGAGATGACTTCGCGTAGAAAACTCCACATAGGAGACTTCGTGTAAATAGACTAGGAGATGTGGTTGACTTGATCAAATATTTAATTGCCTGTGAAGTCCTATATGCAAGCCGAGAGTTCGCATGCTACAAACAAAGTTTGCATGGGATATTAGACGTAATAGTTATCAAGTAGCTAACTTATCCATGTTGCTCATTGGATAATTATTCATTGTTAGACGTGGAATGAATGGTTAAGAAGACCAGCTAGCTACATCCTTAATTGCATTCAACAAGGAGTCTATGACCGATCACGCCAAGTTTCATGCATATCCACAAATGTGTTGGTGTCGTCTAGTAGAATCATATCAAAGGTGATATTCCTTCTGTCACGCCCCGACCCATAAATTTTACCTTTATTACTAACATAGTGATAATAAAAAATTTATCGTATTCGTCATTAAGTGTAAAATATAATTGATCCCCAGAGTGATGTAGGGGACGATTATTTTGTGGGATTATTCTAAGGAATAAATTTTGACAACGGTAAAAAATAGTAATTTTTGCTAGTAAAAAGTAATTTTATTGGGGTATTATTTTTGGGGTGTTAAAGTTGTGGAGTGGGTTGTATATAAGTGGACCGGGCCTTGTTTTTGGTCAAAGCCCGAAAGTTTTTTTTCTTTCTTTCTCTCTCTCTCTCTCTCTCTCTCTCTCTCTCTCTCTCCCGCTCATTCCCTCTCCCTGTCAGATTTTCCGGCCGTCCGTTCGCAGCCGTCCGGCCCCCCCAGACAGCCGCGCCGGTCCCAATCGATCGGTCTCCATCCCAGCTTCCGTTCAAGACCGGTGACAGCCTCTCTAGCGCCTCCGTGAGGGAGAAAAAGCCGCCGAAAGGTCCGACTGCAGGAAATGTTTTCTCGCCCGAACTTCTTCCTCCGGTCGCCTTAGCCGGCGAACCGTAGCTCAAAAGAAAGCTCTCCTCCTGTGCTTCAGTTCCTCCAAAGGGCTCGCTCTATCTCGAGCTAGGTAATGAGAAATCGGTATTTGAAATTCTAGGGATTTTATGTGTGTTTTCGTTCGATTGGCTTGGTTAGGCTTAGAATTGGAGTTTGTGATAGTTAGGAATGTTGTAGAGGAGGTTGAGAGGAAGACGCTGCCAAATTTTGGTGAGCATCGGAGGTCGCCGGCCGCCGAGAAAATATTTTTGGTGGAGAAAAATGTGAGGAGTTTAATGGAATAAGTTTTAGAATTTTTGGAGGAGTTTTGGATAGGTTTGAGAATTGTTGAAGTTTGGTATTATTAAGTTAGAATCCGGCCATTGGATTTTATTTGGTGGAAGGTGATTTTGAGGATGTCGGTAATTTTTGTGGAGTTTTGAGGTTAGCAGTGGATTCAAGATTTTGGGGTGTTAGGCTTGGTTGAGCGCGCGAAACATATTTATTTATGCATGTTTTGCTGTAAGCGTCGGTGTTTTATTTAAAGTTTTATTTATTTGGAACAGGACGTGAGGAGGCTCGAGCGGAAGAGACCTCCGACTGACATCAGACTTAGACCTAATCTGTGAGTTGACATTTGTTTTAATTAATGTGTTCGAAATGTTTTATCGTTTTGAATGATTTTCTGTTGTTGGATATTTTCCGAAATTAAGAATTTCGGTGATTATACTCTTATATGAGAATATTATGTATATGATTAAATGCTAGCTATACGTGATTTCCCCCCATACCGAGGTACAATTCCGGTATGGGGTGACGTGAGCGTTAGACGCGAGCGTCGTAGCCCTGTGCGACTTTCTATTTTCGTATTCATTCATAGATTTCGTACAAGGAGTAAGCACGTATATACACCACTCGGACGCTTCCCCCAGCCTGAGGTACAATTCCAGTATGGGGTGACGTGAGCGTTAGACGTAAGCGTAGTAGCTTTGTATGGTATCTATTTTTCAGTTGTTCATAGATATCGTACAAAGAGTTAGATGAGTGTACATACATATAAAAATATATAATATCCTAGCCTGAGAGGCAATTTCTTAAAGTTTGGCAATTTCCAGTGGAGCTTTTGTTTTTGTCGCTGATGAAGCGTTTTCTTTGAAAGCATTTTTGGGAAAATATTTATTTGTTGTCGGAATCGTTTTGTCCACTCACTCTGACGTGTTGAATATTTTCCCCTGGGCTCTTCGTTTTTAAAAATGCTCAGTCTGCAGAGTTCGCGTGAGGTCTAGCAGGAGACGTCGAGGCATAGTCACTCATCTATCCGCTACATTTAGCCAGTAGGTTACCTGTTTAATCTACTAAGGGTTTGTTAGTTTTCGTTGTGTATTATTTTATTTTTAGTAGCTCTGAATACTCACTACCACAGAAAAGGCATCAGACCACGGCCAAAAAACGTCGTGTGATTGTTCAGATTACCGTTGTCTTTTTGCGTGCCGTCTGATGGATTGTAGAAACGTCGTCTGACTGCTTTCGACATCTGTCGACATCTGGGATGCCAACATATGTCGAAAGCGTATCGGCAGATTTTGTGTCTTGTGAAATATACTCACATCACACTTTTTACGAGTAACAGTTGTGTGATCGTTTGTCATACCACGGTTGTTATTAAAACTATATTCTGATATAGACTCACAAGTCGTTTTTAAGCTTATGGCTTTTCCAAACCATTGTTTGTATATGACAGAAAAACAACTTCTGACTATATCATTGTGAATCAAAAATTGCTAAACTTAAGCCTATTCCAACCACGTTTTTTATTTTTCCATATGTCATCTGATTCAGTGCAATCAATACTTTGGGCCAAGATTCTATATTTATTGGTACTTTAGTTCTCGCCAAAACACCGGTGTAGGATTGCAAATTTGACCCGTTTGCTTCCAAAGGATCTCCATGCTGATCTAACTCGACTTCAAGGGGGTCCTTCAGAACTTGAGCCTTTGTTAAACTTGCCATTGTCACAGTGTGACGCTTTAGCAGCTTTAGCCCTCCAGTACATCCATCATCCACCACCGCGGCTTTTTTGTTGCTTTTCTTCTTTCTTTTACTAATACCTGTGGCAGAACTATTTGTTGCAGATGATTTTTCCTTAGACTTTGAACACTTCGACTTCCTTACTTCCAGCGACTTTGATTTCTTCTTCTTCTTAGTTGGTGTTGAGACAGCCTCTGATCGCACCATGATCTACACACATACAAACTTAATTAGCAATAATCCAAATCATTATAATTGTAAGACAACACAATAATATGGTCAATCACAGACAAACGAATCATTCATCATCCAGTAAAATAACTTCAATATAACGCTAGATTTAATCACCATTGACACGAAAAACATGAATAAAAACAATCAAACATTAAGAGTCACATTACAATTAAGCTCTCATGATTCATCAAAGCTTTTCTACTATTCATTAAGCAAAATACCCTCATTCTATGCTCTAACATAACCTATTTCTCCCTCCCCATTCTCAACAGATGGCATTCTATCAGTACAGGACTGGTGATCACAAGGAGTGTCCCCTGCTTCTTCACCATAAACCAGGTCATCGTAATCCCTTTGTGGGCCCCTAAGAGCAACTGACCACATAGGATCTATAGGGTCTTGCACATAAAAAATCTGATGGACAGATGTAGCTATAGCAAATTTATCCTTCAGGTGGCCTTTCCTATTTAGATTCACTAAAGTGAAACCAAGGTCGTCTACTTTGACACCCTTTGAACTCTCAGCCCAATCACACTTGAAGAGGGGAAACATGAACCGAGTATAATCCATCTCCCAAATTTCATCTACCACGCCGTAGAAGCTCAACTTGCAAACTTTTGGGTTTTTGTCCCTCGCACTAGCAACAACCATAGTATCAGCCTCTAGGTAAACACCACTATTCTGACAAGCTCGAACATCGTCAAGCAACTTTGTATAAAACTAAACTCCGTCAACTATGTAACTGCTGAATTTTGCTACTTCATGGCATGGTCCAGCTGCAATCCATCTGACTGTTTCAGATATGTTGTTTTCAGGTATCATAAGTTGTTCCTCGACCTGCACATGTTAATTATAATAATGTGATCTCTATATGGATAACCATTACAATATATACTAATGAAATGCATAATACCCATGACTTACTCGTTTCTTCACCCAATCTGCAAATGTTTTATTTTGTTCATCTTTAAGCCACTTCTTATTCTTTTTGAACGTGGGAAAAGTTGCCTTCAAGTATTCCATATGCTCACTGCCACAAAGTACATAAATACCAGAAGCCTAGTTACAACTCAGTTCATATGAAGTGAACTTTAATTAATATAAAAGTTAAAAAGCTTAAACGGAATAAATAGGGAGACTTACAGGAAGTAGCTACTGAACTCTTCAGTGTTTTGGAGAACACAAAGATGTGCTTGCTTAAACTCACCACCGTAGATGCTGGATATTTTAGCACCAGAGGTACGCCTGCAATCCTTAGAGCGTTGTTTTGGAATTCCAATGGTTTTATCTGACAATAAGCGTTCAGATAAAAATTCAACAGCTTCTTCTGCAATATAATTCTCTGCTATACAACCCTCAGGCCGAGCTCTGTTGCGGACATAACCCTTGCAGACTTTCATGTATCTTTCAAAAGGAAACATCCACCGATAGAAAACTGGACCACATAGTTCAATTTCTCTAACTAGGTGTATAGTCAAGTGTACCATTATGTCAAAGAATGAAGGAGGAAAATACTTCTCAAGCAAGCACAAGGTCTCAACAATATCACTTTGAATTTTGGGCAACTTAGAAACCTCAAATGATTTGCTGCAAATCTCTGTAAAGAACAGACACAATCTAATAACAACAACCCTAACTGGTTTGTCTAATACAGCCCTTAATGCAACAGGAAGGAGTTGTTGCATTAACACATGGCAATCATGAGACTTCATCCCATTAAGCCGTAGGTCATCCATTGAAACCAGATTATGCACATTAGAACTGTAGTTTTGAGGAACCTTCATGCAATAAAAACAACCACAAACTGATTTCTTCTCATCTAAGGTCAGGTTCCAACTCGCCAATGGCAAACGAGTTTTTTTGGACCATCAAGATTAGGTGCAAGTTCAGTTCTAATACCCATCTCAACTAGATCCAAACGGGCCTTGATCCCGTCTTTTGTTTTTCCTGGAACATTTAACAGTGTCCCTAGAAGACTATCACATACATTCTTTTCAATATGCATCACATCTAGACAATGGCGAACATGAAGGAATTTCCAGTATTCAAGTTAAAAAAAAATCGACTTCTTCTTCCAACAAGGCATGCTTTCATCCTCATCACCCTTGTAAGGAGGACGGGGATTTTTCTTCCCAAATGGCCAAACCAACACTTCTTTCTCCATCCTTTTAAGAACTTCTTCCCCAGTCAATGGAACCGGAGCAGTTTCATATTCTTGCTGGTTATCGAAAGCAGCACGTTGCCTTCGATAAGGATGGTATCTTTCCTTCCACCTTCTATGCCGTAAATAAATCAACTTCTGACTATGTTTCAGCCTCTTTGGTAATGTCTTTTCAACAAAAATTGGGCACGCATTATACCCTTTCACGATGCTGCCAGACAAGTTACCATAAGTTGGGAAGTCATTGATTGTCCAAAACAGTGCAACCCTGAGGGTAAAGTACTCATTCCTGCTTGCATCATAGACTCCATGTACTCCCTCCCAAAGAACCTTCAAATCATCGATTAATGGTTCTAAGTAGACATCAATGTCATTTCCAGGTTGTTTAGGCCCGGAAATCAACATCGTTAACAACATGTATTTTCTCTTCATACAGAGCCAAGGAGGAAGATTGTAGGTAACAAGAATGACTGGCCAACAACTGTATTTACTACTTAAAGAACTATGAGGGTTGAAGCCATCTGAGGATAGTGCAAGCCTTAGGTTTCTAGGCTCTGAACCAAACTCAGGCCACTTCTCGTCAACTGATTTCCAAGTCAAGGCATCTGCCGGATGACGGATTAACCCATCCTTCTTTCTGCTAGTGGCATGCCAAGTCAAACTACTAGCTGTAGTTGTAGACTGAAACATTTTCTTGAACCTGGGAATGGGTGGGAAGTACCAGAGTACCTTAGCGGGTACACCTTCTATCGGGTTTCCATTTTTTCCTAGTTTATACCTAGAGATGTTACATGTAGGACACACCACATCTTCTGCATATTTTTTTCTATACAAAATGCAATCATTAGGGCAAGCATGTATTTTCTTATACTCCATCCCTAACTTCCCTAGAGTCTTCTTTGCCATGTAAAGAGTTTGCGGGATTTCATTACCCTGGGGAAGATACTTCCGAAAGGCCTTCAGCACATCGGAATAAGCAGAATCACTTATTGCATGTTTCGCTTTTATGTTATACAAATCCACAAGACAATCCAACTTATTTGCCTCCTCGACAAATGCATTAAACTCATTATACTGAGCCTCAAACTCACCCTCATTATCTGAACTATCCGTCAACTCTATATTAAAATCTACCTCATCATTCACAGATTCATATTCAGATTCAGACGAACCTGAGTATGAATCTTCACTACTATCAAAACTATCATTTGCTTTCTCCCCATGCCACTTCCAAATCTTGTAAGTTTCCATAAACTTATTAAAATACAGATGAGTCCTAATAACAGAGACCGAATAGCTATCCATATTCCCACATTTTGTACATGGACAAGGAAGGTTATCATCAGGATGTTTCGCATTATCTAAAGCAAACTTCAAGAACTTTTTCACCCCTAATTCATAAGCTAGAGATCTTTTATCAGCATGCATCCAAGACCTATCATCCATCTAAGCACACAAAACAACAACAAAGAGAATATATATCATAATGCTTTTCAACAACACATGCAAACAACAATACATCAACAAAAGAAAAGCATTAACCCAAAACCCAGAAAAAAACGAATAAAACCAGAAAACCCGGCCAAAACTCAAATCAATAACATAGAACCCAGAAAGCAATAACATAGAACCCGATTCACAACATACTAGATACCCAAAACCCAAATCTGAAAACCCTGCAATTACCTTGAGAGAAACAATCTTCAGAAAATCTTAATCGAAATCGTATTGTAGTCCAAGTCACCTGCATCAAAATCGAAACATTCAAAGAAAGGCTAGGGCTTATGAGAGACGAAATCAAAATCAAAATCAATTTATGAGAGACAAATATAAAGAGAGGCTAGGGCTTACCGACTCTGAGATGAATCCAAACAGAGGCTGGGGCTCGACAAGCTTCGTCGTCCTCTCCGACGGTTGAGAGGTGTTTGGGTTTTTGAGAGGTAGACGAGGATGCGGGTGTTTTGGGTTTTCGCTCAAGAGCTGTCGAGAGCTGTCGAGAGGATGCGGGTGTTTGGTTTTTGGGTTTTGTGAGTGTGTGCGTGTATAGTGTGGGTGTTTGGTTTTTCAGTTTCTCTTTTTTTTTTTTTTTTGTCTAAGTGTTGGCATATGGGGGGGGGGCCGGGGGGAGAATTTAATTTTAGGCTGAAAATATGTGGGGGGAAGGTGCGGCAGATTGAATGCGCCAATCAATGGCATTCATTTCGACACCAAATCACACAACATAAAACCTATAAATGTGGTCTGATACCCGAAATTTTAAGTTTTGGCATTGCCTCCATCAAAGTTCATGTTCCCTCTCTAAGTTTGGGGCTAAATTTGGGGAGAAAGTTGGAGGGAAATATTGGCGGACATGGTTTTGCTGCAAAAACATGCGCTCACACCACATTTTTATTACAAAACGTCGTATCATTCTTATATGTTGGGCACCTTGCAAGCTGGGCTCAAATTTTTACACATTCACATGACGATTTATTCGAAAACTGACATCTAAAAAGTTAAAAATCAGTCACACGACGGTTTATTATTATATGTCGTCTGATAGGCGTTGTTTAAAGCTGTTTTTGTAGTAGTGACTGTTGGAATTCTTCTGTGTAACTTATTCTAGCTACTTTTGGGTTGTAGCGGAGGATTTATTTTGGAGTAAAAATGTGGTTCTTAAATTCTTCTAAGTTAGAGTTGTCAATTTTCGAGGGAGGTTTGCCGAGTCTTCAATAAATTTTCCTTAGAGGTGGTTCCCGCAGGACTCATCTCGGGTTTCGGGGTGAAATTCGGGGCTGGTCCTGACACCTTCTCACTTGCAATGTATTAACGTTGAAGACTTCTACAAGTCTTTGACATGGTTTGGGCCAATACCTGTGGCCTTAAAATAACTCTATATAAAGGAGTTCGAGGAGACTCTCTAAAGACACTCAACAACTCAACAAAAATACAATACAACTATCGACCTAGTCGAACCCAGACACTAAAACATCTCGCATTAGCAACAATTTTCCTTTCAAGCTCTCCGGAGCTTTGCTCTCGTTTCCTTGTACGCTCCCCAAAGCTTTGTCTTTTTTCCTTCTTTTCCAATTGAAGCTCTGCTCGATCTCACGTCGAACATCAATATTATGACGCTCAGACAGACTACTGTAAGTCCTTGCCTAGTACGCAAGGCGAATTTGAAGAACCCTACGATGGAGTTGATGCTCTCTCCATCCTCAGTCGCTTGATTAGAAGCAGAAGGCTAAGCACACCCCGCTACTACAACCACTACATTCTACGTCCGTGCGGTGACACGTTCGCAACAACTAAGAAAGACTTTGCACACCCAGACTTATTGGTGTGGCAAAAACAAAGTTAACTTTAATTCATTAAGACTACGAGGCTCTCCAGCTTCTAGATCAAATGTCCAAGAATGAGACATCATAGCTACCTAGAAGTCTCCGAATGCGTCACTTATCCTTAATCTAGTCTCATCATTCCCTTCAACATACACAGATTCTCACACTCTTCCCATTTTCATATTCTTTTTCTCTAACTTTCTCTAATTGCTTTCCTTGTCTTTCTTTTTTGATACCATAGAAAGATTGCAAACCTCCATTATCCTTGTCACCATAGGTATCATAATTAATCTAATCTATTCTTACAGCTCTAATTACTTCTTAATTTGTTTAAATCAAAGAAGGAATGCCCTGAGCTTTGTATTTCACGCTGTGTTTCATTGATTTTCTTGGAAAAAATAGAGGCGGATTGAACATTGAATCTTTTTGGACATTTTTGAGTGCTTCTTATGTGTCATTGGAAGTTACAAGGTGGGTAGTTTATAAGAACAAAATGACTAATTCTGCTCTGCAATTTTAGAAGCGAAAAGTTGAAGACTTTAACTTGGTGTGAATCATGCAGAAGCCTAAAAAGATTACCCCAGAAGTTCCAAGCAGGCTGCTATATTGCTCGAGTAAGGGTGACAAAGCAGGGGTGTTGCATGAGTTGGAGAAAGGCGTGGAGCTGAATCTGGAGAACTATGATAAGAGAACAGCTCTTCATTTGGCATCATGTGAAGGCTGCACCGAAATTGTTATTCTACTTCTTCAGAAAGGTGCTAATGTTAACTACACAGATCGCTGGGGCCGCACTGTAAGTTCATCCATGTTTACTCGTATGAGTTACTAGGCTTGGTACATGATTAAAACAAGTACATTTAGTTGAGAATGATATCTAGCTAAATGAAGATGTTTTGAGTCATTTGTTGATATATGACTGATCTTGCAGCCATTGTCGGATGCTCGTAGCTTTGGTCATGATGGGATTTGCAAGATATTAGAGGCTAGAGGTGGAATAGATCCGGTATTTCACTTTAGAATGTTTTTCTTACTTCATTACTTCACTTACACATGTATGAAAAATTAATAGATTACTTTCTTGATTCATATGTTGCATGAATTACAATTAGGTAGGGCTTGACTCTCAGCTTCCATGCTATGATATTTCTTGCAAAGAAGTGAACATGGACGAGGCAACACTTATCGGAGAGGTAATATACTATGTAGTTTCAGTCTCTTGCTGGGAAATAATTGTTCTGAATTTGCATTTGCATCGTTCTTTTTGCTTCTATATATCGCATTCGAAGTGCTTCATATGTAAACTTACATAGCAATGCAGGGGGCATATCATGAAATTTATTTAGTAAAGTGGCGTGGTACAGAAGTTGCTGCTAAGACAATTCGTCCCTCCATCGCTTCTGAACCCATTATGAGGTGTGTTTCCTATCTTCATCTGTTCACTAGTTTGCACTTTTCCTGTTACTTGCCAACTGAATTACACTAAGTGCAACTACAACAAGAAACAATAACAATGATATAACTTGTACAAGTTTGATGGAAATTAGCTGTAGATTTGATGTAGTTTTACTTGGGTCTAGCCGTCTAGATTTTAGTCTTCTATTTGCTATCTTTCCAAGTTGATTGAACTATGAGAAGTTCTAAGGCTAATGTCTTTACTTCTCCTGGAGATAAGGAAGTTCAACTAACTTGCTAATTTCAGGGATCTCTTTCTGAAGGAACTTGCTGTGTGGCAACGGTTGCGTCATCCTAACATAGTGCAATTTCTTGGGGTCATGAAACATCCTGATCGGCTGATCTTCCTTACAGAGTTTCTTTGCAATGTATGTTCTCTTCAGCATCATTTTTGTTGTTGTTGTTGTGAGTTCATGCTAAGTTTCTTCCATCAATGTGAATTTCTTAGGGAAGTTTGCATGATATATTGCAAAGGAAGGGAAGATTTGATTTGCAAACCGTCATTCGTTATGCTTTAGATATTGCCAGGTATCTCTTTTATGAATCATGTATGATATCAGTCATATCACACACTAAATAAAATGAGTATTTAGAAATTCGTACGTATAACAATGTTGTCAATCCTTACTATACAAAGTCGAAAATTTGCTCATGACCTAAGTTGTTGTATTCATGTCAGATCCTCGTTTGTATCCATTTGTGTACCTTTTCTGCATCAACTTTCTGTTGACTGCTATCTTCTAAAATCTTACAGAGGTATGAATTATCTCCATATGCATAAACCGCGCCCTATAATCCATAGAGATTTGACACCAAGGTATGAAGTAAAGAAAAACTTCATAATTGTACTGCATAATGATAGTCTACAAAAGTAATCAGTGTTTAGAAAGCTCACTTCTTCTTATTTGTTGTGTAGAAATGTGTTACAAGATGAAGCTGGACGCCTCAAGGTCACAGATTTTGGCTTGAGCAAAATTGCCCAACACAATGATGTATCTGGTTATAAAATGACTGGAGGAACAGGCTCATGTAAGATCTATATGCCGTTTGACTCAAAATCCAGAATTGCTATAATGATTTAATGCTTAACTTCTCTGATATTGATGTCATCATGTTTGCTAGATCGGTATATGGCACCTGAGGTTTATCGTCGAGAACCATATGGGAAGAGCATCGATGTCTTCTCATTTTCTATAATAGTATATGAGGTGCAATTGCTTATTTAGCCTAGGCTCTTTCAATTTATAATCTATTCTTTTTCCAGTGTAAACATTAAACCTAACTCATAGTCATGGCTTTTGCTTATAGATGTTTATGGGAGGACCAGTAAATCTTGCAGAGGATCCTGAAAAAATAGCAGACAAGAGAGCATATGAAATTTCAAGACCACCCCTAAACCCTGATTTGATACCAGAACCAATTAGACAGTGAGTATTCTTGTACTAGCTAGCATATAAATTGTCTAACACATGCACAAGTATAGAACTTACAGACCATAAACTGCAAGAACATGTCCAAGGCTTTTATCATAGGCAACCCAAATGGTTGTGGGTTATGGTTTCTATAGGTGATAAACCAATGTCTTTTGAATTTGGTTTGAAATAAAATAGCGTGCAGCAAATTTCAAAGCATAATACAATTTTCCAGCAAGTTTAATTTGTCCCAAGAATTGCCACAACAGATCGAGTACAAATGTTGCATGTAGAACTAGACATATGTACGTGCATTAATTTGCTAATTTTGCAAGATTGTTGAGTGATATTCCTGCTTTGGTTCTGCAATGTAGGCTTATAAGAGAATGCTGGCACCCGAATCCAGATGTGCGACCTACATTTGAAGAGATCATTGTGCAGTTGGAGAATATTCAAGAGAATACTCAAGCCAAGAAGAGATTGAGGTCGACGTGTAGTAGCAGGTGTGTCATCTCTTGAACGAGAACATGACAAAATAATGAGAATACTAGGTTTTCTTCTTGTTCTTATTTGTATTGCTATGTGTTACGATCTGTAAAACTATTTGATAAAAATTTACAATTTTACAGTTACATTTCAAAGCACGAAGTTACCAGCACATCCAAGGAATATCAGATTACTTTATTTAAATAAAAAGACAGGACAATTAACAAAATGTCTGGGTGGTGTAGTTGGTTATCACGTTAGTCTCACACACTAAAGGTCCCCGGTTCGAACCCGGGCTCAGACATCTTTTCTATTCCCTTTTTTTAATTTTTTTATACTATTCTCATCTTTTATATTCCCTTTTTTTATTTTGTTTAAGTTGATTCTTGATTCTTCCTATGTTGTGGTAGAATTAGTGGACTCATAACGTATAAATCAGTAATCCTGCCCTCAAACATTGGCTTTTCAAGTTATCTACTTGGAAACAAAAACACAAAGTGAGCAATGAACAGATACATTTATGAAAGGTATTACTCTGTTTAAAGTCTAAACAGACAAGGCAAGACTAAGGTATTGCTTGGTTTAGTCTAATTATATATATTTACAATCGTATATCCTGCGGATCATTTGTAATGCATCCTCTAGATGACAGAAACTGCATTAAACTTGTCATTCTGGAGACTCGTGGAGGTACAGGCGGCTGTATAATGTTGTGGGGAAGATCATTCTGGTGAAGTTTATCATCTAACTAGGACTTCGGCTGACCATTTGGGCAGTGCTGCTGCTTTTGGATCCTTCCTTTTGCAGTAAGCCGCGCTTGAATTAGTTTTTCTCTTGAAAGAGCCTCCTGTACATTCTCTTGAACAGATCTGCAAAGGTCGTCAAGGGCGAGCATTGGAAATGGCTCCTCAATGAGAACACCGACCTAAAGGCATAAAATTCCATATTAGAGTCCAGGAATGAATAGCATTGAAATTAAAAGATTAAGGCTGAAACATGCATAAGTTTATGATCAATATTTAAGACCGAAAAATACAACCAATGTTCTTCATTCGATTTGTCTAGTACAGTATATTAAATGATGAAGAGGGCACACAAAGTCTGTTTTAGGCTTCTCACCTACAGGAACTTCCAAGTTTCTAGTAAGCATTATTCCACAACATCATTTTTTAATTTCAAGTTAGCTTCAGTAAAACAGTCCAAACATTAACACTTGCCATCAAGCTTCTTAGTTTAACTGTTCCTCGATAACAGAAAAGAAAAAAGAAAAAAGGAAAGAAGAAGAAAACATTACAAAAAGGTAGAGGAGAGAACATACTTCCTCAATGCAGAACAATGAAGCAGCGCTAATAAAGGTAGCAGGAACCACAATCCAGTGGCAGTCATCCCAAAGTATGATAGGGAGAGTGAGATTCCAGAGGACTAGAAACCTTGAAGTCAAGCGAGTATAAGAGAGAGGAATGGGAGTACCGATGAGATTTTCACACACACCAATTCCTTCATGGAAACAAGACATATTTGATTCCTGTGTAATGGTAAGAAAACGTGAGATACTGATTGAGTTTCTCTATCCATAAAGCTTTAGTTGTTGTCTCAATTTCTAAAAGCTGAAGATTTCTAGGAAGAAAAAGAATATCAGTTGCAACTAGTTACTCTGAGTTTGTCAATGTATATGAGAACTAGAGCCCCAGGACAAATGAGAATAAAATTTCAAGGTAAAATGGTAACTTGAGTGTTGTTGATTGAAGAAGTGATTACCAACATATTTCTCCTTGATTCCTCCAACTTTAGCATTCGGATGTTCTGGGAGATGAATTCAATAATGCAGCCAGGCCCATGCTTTGAGCTTAAAACGACAAGCAGATCATCTACTTCAAGCAAATTTTGGAGGTCTCGTCCCATATTTGAGCCATAAATGACATGACACTGCAATTAAAATTTAATGCATTAAAACTGATCAAACAACAGTTCTGAAGACAGAAAAAGAAACATAAATCATATTTTTGTTGGAAATGTAAAGAAGCAAAGGTAAGTTCTACCAAAGATGCAATGGCTTCCACAAGTCTAAAACATTGTACAAGTATACTAGAAATGAATTGGAAGAACCAACACATGTTGGTGCATCTGGTCCCAATGCAAATATCTATGATGTACCTTGCTGTATTAATCTTCCTCAACATCTAAACCTTAAACATATAAACAGAAAATTACTTTCCTCAACACTTCTCTTCTTCCTTAATGCTTCCTAATTATACAATGATCAATTTCGATAACCTTGCATCTCTTTCTCTAAAACAAGCAGTGTAGTATAAGCAAATATCAAAAGGGTTCCAATAGACAACATTAAAAACTGTACATTCACACACCTTAAGTGCAACCGGGAAGGCCACAACATACTGCAAAAGTGCCTTCTTTAGCTCTGCATCACCCGAATTCTCAACTCCAGATATGATCTGCCTCGCAAAATCATTAGTCCCTGCAATCACTTTAGTCCAAGCCTTCCTCCCTTCTTCAAACCTTGAATAGGAAGCCTCTGTCCTGAACACCAACAGCAGCGCCAAAGCCGGCGCAGTGAGCTGGTACGGCAAAGCAGAGGATCTCAACATGGGGAAAACCTCCGGCAGCCACTCCAATGCTACTGCTGTATTGTAGCTTGCAATCACCACCGCCACCAAGGTGAAAGCAATCACCGGAGGAATTAAAGACAAAATCACCCTGGAGGAAAGGCTTGTGAGAAAGTGGCGGAGGTGGCGGTAGGAGCTTCTGTGGTGAACCCATTTCTCATGGTCATAGAGTGTTCTGTCCTGTCTAAAGCCACGCTCTTTGATTTCGTCGGCCCAGTCCGGTATGATCCTTAAGATTGAGATTAGGGGTTGGAATGGAGAAGAAGAAGATGAGGATGGAGTTGGGTTTGGATACTGTGAGCAGTGGAGTTTGAATGAGAGGGTTCTGGGGTTTAAGGGTGGATGTAGCTTGAAGAAAGACTTGGGGATAGAGTTGAAAGAGAAGAGGATGTTGGAGGTGGGTTTGATGCAGTTTGTGGGTTGCGTCAGCATTTGTGGGAGTTAAGGTTTGGACTTTGGAGGGAAGAAGCAGAAGAAGAAGAAGAAGAAGAAGAAGAAGAAGAAGAAGAAGCAAAGGGCATGTTAGGGTTTCAGAGATGGGGGAGTGTCAGTTGAGAGGGAAGGAGGGAGGAGATAAATTTGTTATATGACAGTTATATGTGAAGGAGGTTATTACACATGTTCATATTTTAGTTGGATGCTAGAGAACTAGTGGAGCAGTGGGAACCCCAGGCTCATAGGAACGGTTGATTTAAGTTTGAGTCGTAGAATGTTTCCCTGATAGGGAGGGTCCCGCCACGGGTGAGTCTCCTAGTTTGAGTCATAGAATCAGAGTACCCGCCAAAACAAGCAGATGTAGCTGCATAGAGGACCAAAACCTGAACAAGCTAACTCAGCTAACTGAGTGTGAGATGAGAATTTCAGACTGTTTCTTGCAATTACTGTTTTCACATCCAATGGACTCTGAAAACCTTTTTCGAATTGTCCAGATAACACGTCTAATGCAATGAACATCATCATATCGACAGAGTTGGATTTTATTTAGGCAGCAAGGAGAAGATTGTACAGAAACCAAACATGAAAATATCTTTCTGCGAAAGGTACACAAGGTCCAACATCACTACACAATGAAAAGAACAGTGAAAAGTCTCTAAACCATGATGTTCCTATACAAGGTTAACTGCCTATCTAACTAAGGATGTTCCTTAGCACTGTTAGAGCTCAGCTTCTTCACTTCGCTCTCTGGAGGCTGAGTCTTTGATCCAAAGACAAAGTCTTTAACAGAGCTTTCTGCAGACTGTATTGCCTTCTTAATCTGCCAGCACAATTTTGTGTCATCAGTCCTCAAAACAAGTACTACAAAACTATTGGTAAAACTACCAATCAATGACAGTCTAGTAGGCTAGGCACTTTTGCATAGTTGAGTATAATTTCTCTCTACAAATGCCTTCAATGATATCTAAGCCAATTATTAAAGACCTATTAAAAATTGAAACACCTTTTGCACCCCGAGAGCTTATGGGGTTAGCACACACATTATCAAAGCAGTACATATTTTTGTTCTTTCTAACTTAGCATCCATCATCCCCTCCACAGTCTCGGTCTTTCTTTAAGCAAATCATTTGCATGATTTCCTATCATTCCAACTAAAAGGTCCCCTTGTTTTCTATTACTGCACATTTCTAGCTCTACAAATTTACCAATTCCCCACTTTAGCTTTATAGAGTTCTTTGAATTTTCGTAATATAAGCCAATCATTGACGGAAACTGAAATTCTATATTCAGCAGCAAAAATGACCCTACTGCTACTTCACAAGACCAGGCATAACAGTCCAGAGCACTCCTAAGTCCTAAATACTTGTAGATGCTTTTATCTACAGTGACATCCTCATGAACACTTGAGGTGATAAATAAAGTAATTTTTGGGTATAATCTCGTGCACAATAACATCTGGCTAAGCAAACATCATAGCAAAAAAACAAAAACAAAATGTTCAACTTTGCTTACATAAGACCTGCATCTAAACACTTTTGCTTAAAAATAGTGACCATACAAGCAGTCAAGCAGATATCACTGCTCTATTAAAATTCACTCACCAACACACGAGTCAGTAACATCAAGAACAAAAAAACATTGATCCCAAACACAAAACACTACCCAATTACTCCAATGATCACAAAACAATACCCAATTACTCCAATTTCATACCCAACAATGAAAGACCTGAACTTGTAACCAGAAAAAGCATACCCAATTTCTCGTTTTCTTTCTGCCATATTTAACAACAAGACCCAGTAGTAATCTTAAAAGAAGAAATTAGAGGGATGAGAAAACATACAGGGTCGAGAACATTGGGCTCGGAGCCATAATCAGCAGTCAAGAGAAAATAAGAAGCAGTGACAGTAGCCACTATGGTTGTCCTCCTCACCAGCTTATCCATTTGTGGGTTCATCCTGAATTCTTCTCCTTTTGGCTTCTCTCTTCGATTCAGAATTGGGTACTGTGCGAAAGAGAGGGCTGTTCAGTTTTGCAAAGAGCGTTGTAGAAGGTTTTGGAAGGAGTTGGGTTTTATGATTTGTTTCTGGTCCTTTTAGAATTGGTATATCACACATTTTCCATCTATACTTTCACTCTCCTACATTTCCTTGCTACTCTAGGACCTTTGGTTCATATGCTTCCTTTTTATTTTGTTGGCAATCAAGTTCATATGTTTGTGGATGTCACATTTTGATGCCACTTTATATGAGTGAGGCATATGAGCTAAGCAATCTTTTCGATTTCGATATCACTCTTCTAGAATCTGATTATATTATTTTCTTTTGATATAAAACTGTTTCAGAGTTTTGCGGTAGTGTAATATTCATATGGTCACCAAACGATCAAAAACTTTCTGGACACTCATTATCAAAGGTCGAGGTTAAAAGTGATTTTCATATAATGTCAATACCTCAACGTTAAATACAATGACATGTATCATAATGGTATTGAGCATGTTAGTTTCATCCTTGTATATTTTCTTCGTTTTATTTTTCATCGTTATGAAGTCCGCCTACGCTACATCAAGATATCGAGTACAATTTATCTATATATTAGTATACCATATATATCATTAGGTTAGAGCAATTTTACTCCATTGACCCAGTTTTTCATCCAATCTCACAACTCCAATAGCTTACAAGTACTATTCAAAACTCAAAGTGGCCAATCAACAGTCATGACTCTTGAAGAAATGAAGAGGACTGAATTTGGGGCCAAATTTTTCTTTGGCAGAGACATTTAAAAACTGAGGGATCAAACTACCAGACGAGGAAACGTTCAAGGACCAAATTGAAATCTTCATTCTTACCATATTTAGCTTCTTGCCCAACACTTTGTTGCACTTTTTAGTGTGTTGGTGCAAAGGCAAGACACAGCTGAAATTACTCAGAGATCAAATGGAAGAACCAAAGCCCACGCCACAAACCCCAATCCCAAATCCTCCTCCGAACTCTGTCAGAACTCCCCCTCATCTTCAATCAAAGACCAAGAAGAGACCCCTTGACAGTGATGCCCAAAACTCCAGCTCCTTCAAGATTCGTGCACTCCTCAGAGACATTCGTCCTAATGTTCTTGAGGTACTATTATTCACACCCATTTCTCCAAGTTTGCCTCTTTATCCCCATTTATTATAGTTTCGTATGACTTGTGTTATGGGTTTTTGATCTTATGGAAATAGGACTGCTTTACTTGATTTCATTTTTCAAGGAAATCTCTGCACGCAATTTGAGTTGGTTTAAAATGCACTGTCAAATGAGAACCAATATGACCATTTACGTGATGATGTGAATCAATGCTGATGAAAATTAAAATGCATGGAACTCTTAAATTTAGTGATTATTTCGTGTGCACTTTTGGATTGTGGTTGATTCTCTGAGGCTCAAGATGAAGTTTGATGCAAAATGCAATGTAGTTAGTAATATAAGAAGCCATCAGTAGAAGTAGGAGATCGTAGATGCTTTAATGTGTATTAGGTCCCCGAGTGGATATGCCATGTATATGAAATCACACTGAATTGATCTTAGATGAAATCACACTGAATTGATCTTAGATGAAATCACACTGAATTGATCTTCCCATCCTGCTGTTTTGAAATGCTTAATTTATTTGCTATATTGTGTCATGAATGAATGACTTCGAATGTTATTTTCGTTTGGTTATCTTGAAGGTTCTCCGGACGCCTGACTTTCAGAAGTGTAAGGCAGCCAACAAAATTCAAGAACGTAAGCTCATCAAGATTCTTTTTCTTGTTTTCCCATCTTCATGCAGTGACATTATGTTCAATAACATTGACCTGAATTGGAGTGGTGTATCATCACCATATACAAGTTTCATCCTTGTGCTAATTTGATTTTCAGTTGTTCATGAACGATTATATAGAGTTCATCCTTGAAGTCAGTTTGTCGTTTTAGCATTACCCGCCAATTTAGATACCATTAGCGTACCATTATATGGTTTATGTGGGCATCTTAAGATTTCTGCTAGGGACAACATGGAAGTTTGATAAAAGCATTTACTTTTCAGAATGGAGGATATCTGGATAATAAGTAGAGTACAAGAAAAAGAAACTCTCTGCATACATAAAACCTTACAAGAAAGCTCTACTAATTTCTGCCTTTAAGTTGGCTAATGATACATATGCACATTCTTGAGCCCCATATGCTCCAGTTTGGATCCTTTTAGACAACCTAGTATCTAAGGTTTTATGAGGGAGTTACTTGCATAAGATGTGGCCTTTTATATAATGGTCAAGGTTTAAATGTTTATGGGTTCATGAAATGCACTAATGATTGTATGTGGCATATATGCAGAGGTGAAGCTTCTGATGGAACTATACAAACAGATGACACCAGAAGCACTTTCTGCACCAAGGTTTAACAATGAGCCAGAAGGACAGCTTTCATCTGGTGCCCCATCAAAACATGAGCTTCCTTCAGGTGTATCTGGTCAGAATCAGCAGGCTGAAGATGGTCAAAATAAAGAGACGTATGTTGTTGGAGGATCAGCTTTTGGCTGGAACTTCATCACCTTTTCCAGCATGGAACCAGTCTATTATGGTATGACAAAGGAGTCGTTTCGAACACAAGCAGCAAAGCTGACAAGTGGATAATCCGACAAGTGAAAAAATGCTTTCGCTGCTATGGTGATCAGATGATGTTTCATAAATGGAAAGCCTACCCTCAATATTAGTATAAAGTGGATGAGTTGATGATTTGATCAATTGCATTGGGTGAGTTGATGATTTCATTTGGTAGTTGTTAGAACTTAACACCCATTTTATATATCAAAAGGGGATAACTCAGTGAGAAGGATGTAAAACTCCTATTTGTTTAGTATGTCATTTGGGTTCTTGAACAGGCAGTCCCTAGTTGGAAGAGCAAAATGGTGGCACTTAACGAAAATAGTTAACTAACAATTCCATTTCAAAGGCGCTAAACAGTACACCAAAGCTATTTGTTTGCACTTTGCACATTGAGGACATAATATATGCAATATTTTGTCACCCTGTCAATTTTCTCATATATCTCCTTGCTTACCTTCTCTATCTTTTCCTTCAACTCTGGTGGTGCAGTGATCACATTTTTCTTGGTCACCCCAACAACCTCCAAGTTAGCTGCCTTTAAGATTTCTACAAGCTCTTTCTTCACTCCCTCTACGGCTCTACTTCATTAATCAATTTCCTTATCCATTGTCATTGTTTAGATCTTGGCATATTATCTTGTCCACTGAAAACGTACGTTTCTTATGTTTTGATAGTGGGCACTTGCATGAATTGGTCAATTGTGACAGTGTTGAGTGAAATGACGAACTTAGTGATGAATAACTGAACAAAATTGATCTGTGAAATCTGGGGAAGTGATCAGACTGCATTTATAGTTGCTGTAGAACTGAATAGCAGCAACAGATCAAAGTTTCTGTACGTATGAGGCATTGGTAACCATGGGTCTTGCCCCTAACCTTGTCTCCTTTACCAATCTGGTAACGGATGCCATTCCGTAAAAGCTCTACTAATTATGGAAGCCTGGCTCCTTGTGACTATTGTATGCATAATCATGTCAGATTCATAGTCCTTTTCTTATACCAAAGATGAAAGATGAAAACCAAATCGATCATGGTACACGTAGTCATTCACAGTTGGTGAGATGAGAAAGCAATTTGATACTCATATCTTTTCTTTTTAATACCAAAGACAAAATTTGAAAATCCATCAAAATTCACTTCACCTCATACAGATTTGTCAGTCATCATCACAGACAACTGAACAAAGTTGGCATTAATCTAACACCTTCCTTAATATTTCAATCATATTAAAAAATAAAATCATCAGAATTCATTTCACCTGATACGGAATTGTCCGCATCAACATAGTCAACTCAATAAATTTGACATTAATCTAACACCTTCCTTAATAATTCAATCATCTTTAAAAAAAAAAAAATCATCAGAATTCATGTCACCTCATACGAAATTGTCCGCAATCAACATAGTCAACTCAATTAACTTGGCATTTATCTAATACCTTCATTGATAATTCAATCAGCTTAAAAACTACAATTTTTCAGGTTCAAAACAGTTAACAAGTTGATGTAAATAAATAAAATAAGATACATATATATATACAGTCCCCTTCTAGAGTGAGATCAACAGAACAAAAGTTGTCCAAATAAAACCGTTCGTGTAAAATACGATTATGGAAGCTCAATTCAAATTTGATAAAACTTCACATGAATGATCTACACATTGTGTTTTAGACATTGTACGGTTGAGATGTGGAAATAGGACTTGAAAGTGAGCGAAATAAGAAGTCTCGCACTTTAATTTCAAAGTGAGATCCCACTCTGGAAGGGGACTATATATATATATATATATATATATATATATATATATATATATATATATCAGGAGCAGACGTCCGTCCGTTCTCCACCATCCGGCGCTAGTGACGGTGCACCTCCACCCGAGCGAACATCGGAGACGTCCCCGATCACTTTCTCTCCCCGGCAAGTCCGTCGAATTCCAGTTTTTCGGCGAGATCGATCTTGTTGAAAGTTTTTGGTGGAGGTTGCTGCCCAAACCTCTAAATCGTTCTCGCCGGGAAGAGAAAGTGATCAGGGACGCCTCTGGTGTCCACTCGGGTGGAGGTGCACCGTCGTCGGCGCTGGACAGTGGAGAACGGAGGGACATACGCACTTTAAGGATGGTGTGGACATCCGCTTCTGAACGGCTCCATTATATATATATATATATATATATATATATCCTTTTCAAATAAGGATATCCTTACCTTAGTTAATTCATTTTCGATACCTTAACGATTACCAAATTAGCTGAAAATTTGCAGAGATAATCAAGTATGTATATCTAAATATTGAACGGCTATAATGAGAAAATATGATAAAAAAAGTGGGTCAAATTAAGGAAATACATACCTTAACTAAGATAAGGAGGTCCTTATTTGAAACAGTGTCGTCAACGCCTGAATGTGGAGAAATCAGAGACGTCCGCACTTTTTCTGGTTTACGGACGTCTGCTTCTGAACACTTATGTGTGTGTGTGCGCGCGCGCGTATAGGATCCTTCCACTAAGGGGTCTACTTTTTTGACATATATGAGGGATGGGGGATTACACCAACTTTTCCATTATATTTTTGAATCTACACCGTTTGGTTTGTTAGTCCTTATAAATAGATCAATTCTGCAAATTTTCAGCCAATTTGGTGATCGTTAAGGTGTCGAATAAGATTAAATCAATGAACGAATCAAATCTGCCAAACCTGAACCGTTCACGCTTATAATTATAAATCGTAGTTTTGAATGCCTTAACGATCACTAAAATTTCTAAAAATTTACAGAAGTGATATGCTCATATAAAACTACATATTGACCGGTGAATATATGATTTTGTGATCGAAAAGTTAGTGTAATCCCTCATCCCTCATATATGTCAAAAAAAAAATCCTTACCTTACTATATATGGCCCTTTAATTCAGATATTTTGTGTGTGTGGTGTGTGTGTGTATATATATATCATATCATATCAAAAACGTACGGTAAGATATGCTTTTCTTTGTAACGTGCTTCTCTAAGGTTTATAAATAGTGATTGTCCTATTTTGATATCAGTACCAGCTAGCTCAAAGTGCATGTTTTTGTGCTAGCTGCTTGTATCTTATTAATCATCAATTTCGAGTTTAACTAATTGATGGCTAAGATGGAGCTGGGAAGGATGTGCCTCAAACATGTTCATTCAATCTCAATTATGGTGCTTCTCTTGCATATCAGTTGTGGTGCTTCTGCTAATGTGACCAGGTGCGTAGAGAGGGAACGGGAAGCGCTGCTTGCTATCAAACAAGACTTAATGGTTAACTCCAGTAGACTGTCTTCGTGGGGAAGTGCAGCTAAAGATTGTTGCAAATGGGAAGGAGTCTTATGTGACCACCTGACTGGACATGTTATTCAGCTTCATCTTGGAGGGTGGGTGCTGTCTTCGCAAGGTGAGTTCGAAGATTACATACCTTTTGAAGGTAAGCTTAGTCCTAAACTCATTGAGTTGCAGCAGTTGGAATATATAGACCTCAGTTCAAATTATTTACGTCCGAGCCCAATTCCAGGTTTCATTGGTTCTCTGTTCAATTTAAGATACCTCGATCTCTTTTCTTCTGGTTTTGATGGTGAAATTCCATATCGTGAACTTGGAAACCTTACTCATTTGCAATATCTCGATCTCTCCTCTAGTGACTTCACTAATACCATAGAATTCTTCAGTTGGCTCCCTCATCTTTCGTCTCTAAAATACTTGGACCTCAGTTTTGTGAATCTCAGTAATGTTTTTGATTGGCCGGATACACTAAACCAGCTCCCTAATCTACGAAATATAACTTTAAGGGGATGCCAACTTCCTCCTCCAACTGTTTCCAGTACTCTTTCTGACAAGAATATTTCTCAATTTCTTGCTTTTTTCGATCTTAGTTACAACAATCTCACTTCGTCAGTATTCAAATGGTCGTGTAACTACAATGCCACCCTTGTTCTTCTTGACCTCTCTAACAACATATTAAGTGGTTTACTTCCTGATGTTTTTGGAAACATGAGCTCTCTTTCACATCTCTATCTTTTCGATAACCAACTTGAAGGAAGGGTCCCCGATTCTTTTGCCAAGTTATGTACTTTGCGATACTTGGATATTTCATTCAATAATCTCAGCGGAAACATTTCAATTTTTTTTGAGTCATCCTGTGCACATAATTCATTAGAGAGTCTGTCTGTCTCTCTGAATAACCTTGAAGGGCCATTCCCTGATATTGTGGAATTTCATGCATTACGAGATTTAGTTCTCGATGGAAACAAGTTAAGCGGAACTATCCCCAAAAGTATTGGAAATGTTTCCATGCTAGAGAGCATCGATGTCAGTCACAATAATTTAGAAGGGGTGGTTTTAGAAATTCATTTCTCAAAACTGTCCAAGTTAAAGAATTTGGATCTATCCTCAAACTTCCTGGTTTTAGACTTCCATTCTGAATGGATTCCTCCTTTTCAATTGGACTCATTAGGGTTGAACTCTTGCAAGATGGGGCCGTTATTTCCAAAATGGCTTCGAACTCAAAAAAATCTCTTATGGCTTGCTATTTCTGATGCCGGAATTTCTGATATCATTCCAAGTTGGGTTTGGGATTTGTCCCAAAATATGACACGGTTGGATCTTTCTTGCAATGTAATTAAAGGAGCAGTTACAGATTCAGGGGTCGAGTTTGCGTATCAGCCTGCTGTTAATTTGAGTTGGAACCAATTGAAAGGTCCAATCCCTTCATTCCTTTCAAAAGCACAATCTTTGGACCTCTCCAATAATAAGTTCTCAAAGTTAGATTCCTTCTTGTGTGCAACAACACTCAGTTACTTAAACTATCTTGATCTCTCAAGCAACCATATATCTGGAGAACTTCCGGATTGTTGGGAGCAATGTGGAGATCTAGTCTTTCTTGATTTGAGTAACAATACTTTTGCTGGAAACATTCCATCTACAGTGGGTTCATTATCTTCTATTGAGACACTGAAGCTAGATAACAACATGTTTGTGGGAGAATTGCCTTCATCCTTGAAGAATTGCACGAATTTAAGAGCTTTTGATGTTGAAAACAATGAATTATCCGGACCTATACTTGAATGGTTAGGGGTTGGAGCTTTTAAGTTGGGTATCCTTATTGTTCGATCTAATCATTTCAATGGTAGCATGCCGCTACAATTATGTCATCTCACAAACATTCAAGTTTTGGATTTGTCAATGAACACCATCTCTGGGAATATACCCAAATGTCTTAGTAATTTGACTACTTTGGCTCGGAAAGGGAATCCAAAACTAACCATCAGTCATGGCTATACAAGTCGGGAAGGGACCGATGATTCTACACTTGGATTGTGGTACGATGACGAAATATCCATTATATGGAAAGGAATATTTTCCAAATACAAAAGTACGCTGGGACTTGTAAAGATTATTGATTTCTCGAGCAACAAGTTAACAGGGGAGATTCCTATCGAAATCACTCATCTTCTTGGGTTGGTTTCCCTAAACCTAGCGGGAAACCATTTGACAGGTCAAATAAGCACTGAGATTGGCAACCTGCAGTCTTTACAGTCCCTTGATTTATCAAGAAACCAAATAACTGGCTCAATTCCACCAAGTCTGCTGATGATTTATGGCCTAGGGTATTTGAATTTGTCATACAACAACTTGTCTGGAAAAATTCCAATAGGAACTCAGGTCCAAAACTATGATGCCTCTTCGTTTGATGGAAATCCTCAGCTTTGTGGAATTCCGCTTAAGCTTTGTAATTCGGAGGGAACCGATCAACCAAATGGCTCGAGTGATCAAGAAGATGGAAATGATGAGCTCATCACTGAGGGGTTTTACATATGTTTAGGACTTGGAATTTTTGTTGGGTTCTGGGGAGTCTGTGGGAGTTTGATATTCAAGAGGTCATGGAGATATGCATACTACAACTTCTTAAATGCTTTAATTGATTGGCTTTATGTGAGGGTAGCTTTGATGAGACGGCAATTAAAAGATATGCTTATTGGACAATCTTAAACGGTACATAATCTCTCTCTCTCTCTCTCTACAAGTATTTGGTCGATCATAAAATGATAATATGATTGTTAGTTCTTAGTTACTTACTGACCAGTGTTTCTCTAATTCATCTTATACAGCATCAACAACTCTTGAGACAAGAGCCAAAGACTTAAGGAGAGGGTTTATGCCTTTATGGGTACTTGGTTCATAGAGTTCTCTTGATTTTTTTTCTTTTGTCGACTGTGTTGTGTTACTGATTTGTATCATAGTTCATTTGAGGAATTTAGTCTAGAGTGTGTCTCCTTATTTGTATTATCCAAGTTATCAATAATGAATCAAACCTCTCTCCTCTTGTATAATTGAGGTTTGAGATAAAGTACCAGAACAAAATTTCCTTTGTTGTTTATACCAATTAAATTCACGTTGTATTGTTATTGCAAAAACTTTTAGAGAACTTCTCTAGTCAACTGTTTTCCTTGCATATAACAATTCTAGCTTGTTCTATCTCAGACATCTCTACTGCATATAACAATATAAACAACTACAGAAAATACCAATTAATTAACAATGGAATGCAACACTCCGATCGTAAGTAACTTCTGTGGAAAATTCAACAATATATTCTACAAGTCAAGTCAATACTTGGCCACATTTGCATTGTGGAAATTATAACTTCTTTGGATTCGAGCAATAATGGTCGCATACAGAGATATATACTTGTGTCCAATTTTTCTTGTTTTCTATCACAAGTTGTGAATCTATTGCTGCGTTTCCTTTACGTTAATACTATGATCTCCCTAACAAGTTGTGCCAATTTCCAGATGATTGTGAATTTGAGATGCCGGCGACGAATGCAATTTTGTTTGCCATCTTCTTCCATGCATGAATGAATTATATGCTATCAATTCCTCAGTTAGAATAATATTATTAATAAGAGAATCCAAACTCGGGAGGACATATTACCTGAATCTCTTACATTATTATATATATATCTTCGAATATGACATCCTGAATGATAACAGGTGTCTCTTCAATCCAAAAATCATTTAAACTATTCCGGTTATAAAAAATAAAGAAAGCTGCATGATTCCTACAAATTGAGTGAAAAATGTTAGTGTTAGAAGAAAAACTCATAATCATAGTATTTAAAACAACATCAATTAAGCTTATTTATTATGTTTATATGTTATAGGTGAATGATGACAATTGTGTAAAATTTAGAAAATATAGGACATAATATATATTATAATTGATATATTTAAATGTTTATCAGAAAAGAATATTATGTGGGTTTTATTTAAAACCACTCTTCAAAATTAGGTGTATATGGAAATCCCCCTTAATTATATGAAAATAATTGTTTTACATGGATGATGGATTTAAGTTTCAGGGTTTAGGGTTCAGGTAGTAGTGATTACCGTTCGTAAACGTAAATTCGTAATTTCTTCTCTGATACACAGATTGTGATAACGAATCACTCAATTATATTATGCAGTTTTCAAATTCTTATGATAAGGTTTTTCTGTTAGCAATTTATGTGGAAAATTCAATAATACTAAGTCAAGTCAATCAATGGCCACATACAGAGGAATTTGGCTTTTCTACTTAGATTTATGTTGCTTGGATTTGCTTAGATGACTTCTAACCATTGGATTGAAGACCATCATCATGTCATCTTTATGTCATCATTATTCCATCTAATGACTATAAGACATCCAAGCAAATTCAAGCAACTTGAACCCAAGCAGAGAATTCGGATCCCATACAGAGCTACTTGATTGGGGCCAATAAGATGACTCAAAAGAGAGACGTAGACAAGACTCAGAAGAGAGTTTAAGACTCTTTAGTTTTAGGGTTTTTTTTTTAATAAAAAAAATTATATGGACCAATAAGATGCTGACGCGTGACAAAAATCTGTGTCTCGGGCCTGAACGGGCTTTCAGTGCAGGACCGAGCCTGAACTTGAGCCCTAATCAAACTGAAAGCCAACGGGCCGGTCTGTGGCCCGAACTGAATTCCTCCCATTTTGGACCGGTCCGATAGGGACCGATCGAGCTTTTTTTCCGGTTTTTTTTGGGTTTTTGGGCCCGAATGCCCAGCCTTACTTGGGGGTCCAAATTTTCTTGTTTTCTATTACAAGTTGTGGCTATCTTGCTGATTCTCCTTTACATTAAGACTATCGATCTCCTTAACAAATTGTGGCAACTTCCAGATGATTGTGATTGTCTGTCCGTACGTGGTAATAAATAAATAAAAGCATTCTTGAGTATGCTGAAACTAGCTGAAATGTAATATAATCAGAAGTTATACATGTATGTTAATTTAATCGTGCTACTTAGTCTGAGATATAGGCTTTACGTCCCCCTCGATTTACTTTCCAATTGTGAATAATGAAGAAATGAGGAGTAAGGAGTACCACCACTCCAACCTAGAGGAGCACCAAATTGGCTGAAATTTTACAGAGATGAACTACACAATATTATCTAGATACTAGTGGAGATGAAGAAATTCGATCGAAAAGTGGTGCAAAAATAGAAATTCACACCAAAACCATTGGTGCGGAGGCAGCTGAGAAAGCCTATATATATATTATCCTCCAATTGTATATATCTGCAACTTTTTTTTTTCAGAGTTATTCAAAGTAATTATAAATTGGATTCATTAATTTGTTGTACAAGGGATCAAATCAAATAATGGAATTCAAACACAAACTAGCTAGCGTACAACATATATCATATATCAGGGTGAAGCTTTTACTTGTTAACATCTATGTGTTGAGAGAGAAAAACAGTGATATAGAAAAACAGAGTATTTCTATCGAGTGCTGCTTCTCAAATCAAGTCAATATTAGGCGACGATTGGGTACTCATCTTTTGTTTAATTACTTCATCTTGTTATATAATTTCACAAAATGGAAAATTTTGTTATTTGCCAGTGATTTTGTTATAATTTCTTTAACTCTCGACATTATTCCCAGAATCTTATCCGAAGACCACAAGGTTCTCTGTGAGAAATTTCCGAACACAAGCTCCATGTCCTAATAAACTGACTGGGGCTAATATGGAAGATTGAATATTAGTAGCAAGTCAAGTCAATACTCGGCCATATTTGCATTGTGGAAATTACAACTTCTTTGCATTCTAGGTACTACCAGACAGGGATACTTGGGTCCAATCTATCTAGTTTTGTACGTTCAAATATCAATTCATGTAGGCACTGGTTATTATCGTAGCAAACGCAGCAGATGCTGTGCAATTTCCAAGTGACTGCGAAAGGATCGGAGTTCATATAATATTTGTATTTGACAGTAGTTCGAGTTCAGTAGTTCAATCCTAGAGATGAAAACTTGTTTGTTAGGAAATTTTAGTATAGCTAGAATTGTTTTACATGAATGATGGATCCACTGAAACTAAGCTAGTATGCTTGCATAGTGTACTTAGATGGAAAAGAACAAGCAACAATGAATAAAAGAGTACGTGCATGATATAAGTGGGTACTTCCTATAACATTGAGAGTGATAAATTAATTATCTCTCCACTTTCCAAATTCTTATCCCATTAAAAATAAAGTGATAACGATTAATATGGAAGATTCAATATATATCACGACCAAGTCAAGTCCATGCTTGGCAACATTTGCATTGTGGAAATTGTAAATGGTCAAAACCAAAACTTCTCTGTGTTAATTATTTTTCTTTTCAGTAAATGGTCCTCCAAATTTCAATAACAACTTTCCACTAAGCTTCTTATGCATGCAAATACTAAGTCAACACTCGAGTCTTGTCTGTTAATGCTCAACGTACAAGATACTCTCTCCCTTCTTTCCATGAGCTTACGTCTCTGTTTCACAGCTTAGTTCAGATATGTGAAATCATTATAAATAGGGAATGATTCGCATGCAAAGGGAGTATTCAATTCTGAGAAATAAACACACAGCCAAACTTATAAATAGTAGCTTGCAGTGCAATTGTGCTTCTACTTCCCTCATCGTCTTGATTACATCAATTACGATGGAGTTGGGAAGGTGGCTCATACATGCTTGTACAATATCAATTGTGCTTCTTCTGCATATCAACGCTTCCTTATCCCTCGGCCATCACCATGCTAACGTGACGGCGAGGTGCCTAGAGAGGGAGAGGGACGCACTCCTTGCTATCAAAGGAGACCTGGTGGATGAATACAACCTGCTCTCTTCGTGGGGAAGCGAAGACTGTTGCGGATGGGAAAGAGTCCATTGTGATCCCCACGCTGGCCATGTTATTCAACTTCATCTTGGAGGAGTGATGGAGGTGTCGCAACGTGGACTTGATCCACTGGAGATGTACAATCCGCAGTTGTACTTTCCGGACTTGTTTTATCAGCAAGGTCAGTATATATTGAAAAAATTCGGAGGTCAGGTTAGTCCTAAAATCATTGAGTTGCAGTATTTGGAATATTTGGACCTCAGTCACAATTCCTTCAATGCCACCCAAATTCCAGCACTCATTTGTTCTCTGTCCAACTTAAGACACCTAGATCTCCATTCAAATTCCCTCGATGGGAGTAAAATTCCAGAGCTCATTGGTAATCTGACCAATTTAAGGTATCTAGATTTCTCTTCTAGTGGCTTCAGTGGTGAAATTCCAATGCTGATATGTTCTCTGTCTAATTTAAGACACCTAGATCTCAGTGACAATTATCTCAACGGGGGCAATATTCTAGAGCTCTTCGGTAATCTAACCAATCTAAGATATCTAGATCTCTCTCGGAATTCCTTGGGTGATAAAATTCCAGTTTCATATCATCAACTTGGAAACCTTACTCACTTGCAATATCTCAATCTCGGGTATAATTACTACAATCATATGCATGTTGTAGAAAACCTCAATTGGCTCCCACATCTTTCTTCTTTGAAATACCTAGACTTGAGTTGGACCAATCTGAGTAAGGTGTCTGATTGGCTGGAAACAATAAACAAGCTCCCCAATCTAAAAAACTTGACACTGAATGGATGTGATCTTCCTCCTCCAATTCTTCCTGCTCTTTCTCACATCAATTCTTCCAATTCACTTGTTAGTGTTGTCTTGTTTGATAATGTTGTCACTTCTTCGATATTCAAATGGTTATGCAACTACAATACCACCCTTGCAGTTCTTGACCTCTCTTCCAACCAATTAAGCGGATCGATTCCTGATATTTTCATAAACATGAGATCACTCAAAGAGCTAGACTTGTCTCTCAACCAGTTAAGTGGTTTGATCCCCGATGCTTTCGCAAACATGAGCTCACTTGAAAATCTTGACCTCTCTTCCAACCAATTAAGTGGTTTGATTCCCGATGTTTTCGCAAACATGAAGTCACTTGCATATCTTGGCCTCTCTTTCAACCAGTTAAGTGGTTTGATTCCCGATGTTTTCGCAAACATGAAGTCACTTGCATATCTTGGCCTCTCTTTCAACCAGTTAAGTGGTTTGATTCCCGATGTTTTCGCAAACATGAGCTCACTTGCACATCTTGGCCTCTCTTCCAACCAGTTAAGTGGTTTGATTCCCGATGTTTTCGCAAACATGAAGTCACTTGCATATCTTGGCCTCTCTTCCAACCAGTTAAGTGGTTTGATTCCCGATGTTTTCGCAAACATGAGCTCACTGAAAAGTCTTGAACTTTCTTTCAACCAATTAAGTGGTTTGATTCCCGATGTTTTCGCAAACATGAGCTCACTGAAAAGTCTTGGCCTTTCTTTCAACCAATTAAGTGGTTTGATTCCCGATGTTTTCGCAAACATGAAGTCACTTGCATATCTTGGCCTCTCTTCCAACCAGTTAAGTGGTTTGATTCCCGATGTTTTCGCAAACATGAGCTCACTTGCAGTTCTTGACCTCTCTTCCAACCAGTTAAGTGGTTTGATTCCCTATGTTTTCGCAAACATGAGCTCACTTGAAAATCTTGACCTCTCTCATAACCCACTTAAAAGAGGAATACCAGCATCCATCAGCCAGTTATGTAGTCTGAGATCTGTTCGGATTTCAAGTTGTAATCTGACTGATCAATTAGTATTTTATGAGCTTGTTCAAAGATGGTCCACATGTCCTCATATTTTGTTAAACAGTTTGGATCTTTCCGATAACAATCTTGCTGGGTCTTTTCCTAATCTTACAAACTTTTCATCATTGGAGGTGTTACAACTCTCTAAAAATAACTTCAGCGGAATGGTTCCAGATAGTATTGGGCAACTCTCCCGTTTGTCTGTGTTAGATCTTTCTGGAAATCAATTAAGCGGAAGAATACCTCAGAGTATCGGACAATTGTCTAGTTTGAGCTATATGAATCTTAGTGCCAATCATTTGGAAGGGGAAATTTCAGAAATTCATTTCTCAAAACTCTTCAATTTAATGGACTTGGATTTATCCGGGAACTCATTATTAAAATTCAATGTCACCTCTGGGTGGGTGCCTTCTTTTCAATTGGATTATTTGAGGCTGAAGTCTTGTAATGTGGGCCCAAATTTCCCAAAATGGCTTCGAACTCAAAAAGGTCTTTCCAGCCTTGATATGTCATATGGTCACATTGTTGATGTCTTTCCAAGTTGGTTATGGACTATCTTTGGTTACATTCCTACTATAGATCTATCCTACAATCAACTTAAAGGGACAATAAGGAGTTCAGAGGTTGTATCACTCAGTGGAGTTGAAGTTCGATTTAGTTCGAACCAACTAGAAGGTCCAATTCCCTCATTTCTATCAAATGCCTCGTATGTGGATCTCTCTGATAATAAATTATCAGATATGAGTTCTCTCGTGTGTTCTTCGAATTTTAAAATTTCAAAGTTTCTGGATCTCTCCAAAAACCGCATTTCGGGAGAAGTTCCAGATTGCTGGAGACAATGGGTTGATCTAGAACTTCTTGATTTGAGTGACAATTCTTTTTCTGGGAAAATCCCACCTAGTATTGGCTATATACATGGAATCAAAACATTGAAATTAAGGAGCAACAAACTTGTGGGAGCATTGCCTTCATCCTTGAAGAATTGTACGAGCTTAAATGTCATTGATCTTGGGAACAATCAGCTTTCAAGTTCAGTGCCTGATTGGATAGGGGCTAGTCTTCCAGATTTGGTTATTCTTATGCTTCAGTTTAATCAGCTTAGTGGAAGTTTGCCTTCACAGTTATGTCACCTACCACATCTTCAAATATTGGATGTCTCTGTGAATGAAATCTCGGGAACTATACCAAAATGCCTCAACAATTTGACTTCTTTGGCACAAGAAGGAAATTCAAATCTAACCATCAGACATTCTTTTAATATATCTGAGGCCGAACCACCTATGACTTCTCTTTATTATGATGATGATGCAACATTCATGTGGAAAGGAACATTGGCTTCATACAAAAACACTTTGGGACTGGTCAAGAGAATTGATCTCTCAAGCAACAGATTAACTGGGGAGATTCCAAGTGAAATCACTTACCTTGTTGGATTGGTTTCTCTGAACCTGTCAAATAACAGTTTAAGTGGACAAATCCCTCTAGATATCGGAAAGTTGAAGTCATTAGATTCACTTGATTTGTCAATAAACAAGATAGGTGGTGGGATCCCGACAAGCCTTGCTCATATAGATAGACTTGGCGCCATGAATTTGTCATATAACAACTTGTCTGGTGAAATTCCAACTGGCACTCAGCTCCAGGGCTTTAATGCCTCATCTTATATTGGAAATCCTTGGTTGTGCGGACTTCCACTTCATGTTTGTGATCCAGAGGGGACAGGTCGACCTAATGTCTCTAGTGGTGAAGATGATGCAGATGAGCTCATCACGCAAGGGTTTTACATAAGTCTGGGACTTGGATTTGCTGTTGGATTCTGGGGAATCTGTGGAAGTTTGATATTCAAGAAGTCATGGAGATATGCATACTACAATTTCTTGAACGCTTCAAATGATTGGCTTTATGTGAAGGTAGTTTTGATCAGACGACATTTAAAGGATTGTCTTAAAAGACAACAATCTTAAGCGGTACGTCATCTCTCTCTCTCTCTCTCTCTCTCTCTCTCTCTCTCTCTAAAACTGATCGACTAATGTTTGTATACAGCATCAACATCTTCTGGGACAATAGCGTGCTTCTTTTCAATCTGCTCAAGGATGTCTTCAAGTATTTGAGAGTGTTTGGTAACCTGTTCAATCATGCTTTTCTTCTTCTTGTCTTTACCTTGCCAAGTGTTTGGTTTCAACGACTCTTCATTGTATTAGTTTTCAATAATAAGTCTTCATCCCCAAGTACGATAGTATACCCAGAAACTCTACTAGTATATTTCAGTACTGTTATTGTAAATACTTGTTGATCCAATCATATCTTTCTCTTCAACAGTCTGTTCTAGCTATGGTAACTATAGATTGCATTTCTTCTGCAAGCCTTTTGCTCTGTATTTATTTTTCATGGAGTGGTTTCGGCCTAGTCCCCCTTCCTTTTGTACATTTTCTTTCTATCAATAAAATTTCGGGTAAGGGCAAAGAGATTGTCCTTATCTCGCTTACCCAAAGGAAAAAAAAAAACACGAAATGACTAGTGATCACGGACTAGAATTATTCTACCTTCATCTTGTTAATTATCTTCGCACAATAAAAGAAATTAACCAAAATCTTCTTCACAGAATGCAAGCACCTTGCTTTGCTTGACTGAAAACTTTCTTGAATCCAACTTTTTTTCATCAAGAAATTAAATGCTTCTGTTGTACATCTTTTGCTCCAACTGTCTTATAGACTAATTTACTTTGTTTTCCATGTTTTTTTTTTTTTTTCAAAATAACTTGCATAGAGATCAACTGAAATAACGAATTAACGATTCAAGTACAAACTAGCGCACAGGAAAATAACCAACACATAATGTGTGAAGCTTCAAGGTCACTGGTTTGGAACTTGTGTTGACCCTACGTATGTTGGAATGAAAAGTGTCAGATGTAGTACCAGGCTGATTGCACTTATATTCTCCAATTCGAGTACATAATGAGCCTCGTCCTAAAGATTACATGCAATGTGCCATATTAGGGAAGTTGATTGAGCGACAGAAGGATCTGGAAATCAATCTGGGCAATTAAAACTCTTCCGAAGATCCGGTTGTTTCTGTGGAGGGTCCTATGTAATGCTGGGCCAACTCTACACAACCTATTCAAGAGGAAACCTATGCTGGGCCACCATAGCTATCAGGCAAGACCTGGTGGATGACTACAAGCATCTCTGCATCTCGCATCTCTCATCTCTGCATCATATAGCTTAAATAACAATATCGATATGTACTTGTGGACTGCAACACTCGAGCTCCTTTCACAACTCGAGCTGTGTTTCACCAGAAAGAATAGACATGAATTGTCTTTGTACTTCAGACCAAAAAAAAAAAAAAGAAAGAAAAGAATTGTCTTTTTACATATATTACATGCTTCTTAAAGTGCTCAATGAAACATATTGATAATGAATGAAGCTTTGACTTCCCATGTTTGGGACTCTCTGTTAACACCTATATCTATTGAGAGCAAAACTGAGTGGTGTCTGGTTTGGTACCTGAGCCTTGATTATCACTCGTGTCCACCTGCAGTGTTCCTTTTGGCTTCAAGAACAGTACCCTCCTTCAGTGCTGATTGTGCCTCAGTCTCCATTCCTAGTGCAGAAAGGGCAGCAGCCTGTAGATAAGATGCAATGTGCCATATTGGGGAAACTACTTGAGCTTGCATTGCATCGTTCAGAGCTTCCTGAGGCATCTCATCCATGAGATAAGACAAACTACGACGGGCAAAGATTGTGGGAGAAACCATGTTTCCAATATCAATGAACTGCATATAAAAGCAACTGTCAGCATGATAAAACACAGATCATGCAGGATGACAACCCAACCGATATCTGAGGCTTCAAACACCAACATGCATACCTAAAAACTACCAATTTATTTCTTACTGTCTCGACTTAGCAGGTAAGGTTTTCAATCATCTTTTGTTTATCTGAGTTTGAATGCGATAGCCCGAGTGTGTATAATGAAAAATCAGTCTAATACCGAACTTAGCATTGGTATCAACCAATTTTCCTAGTAAATTTCGACCAACTTATTAAAATAAGTCATAAAATGAACATTCTGGTGAACTTCACCTGTGAGTAACACTCGATTGCAGTTCTGAAGTCCTTTTGCTTAAAAGCGGAATCCCCATTTTTCTTTGAATCTAATGTTTCCTGCATTTGGTCAGTCCACATTTGGAACGAGAGCTGCAGTGGATGCAAGAATGTTTCAGTAACAGTACAGAATGATTTGCAACAAGAAAACTCTACATAAACAACTAACCAACTGAGAAGTGCAACACACCATATAGAATAGAGTTCAATAACATGGACCACCACATGCAGTATAAGTGCAATACAAAAAAAGAAAAAAGAAAAAAAAATAGAAAGCATACTGATCCAAATAATATAAAGCTAATTATTTATGGTATAACCTATAAAGATTTCGTCCATAAACATAAATAGAACCTCATTTGTCATTCCATCATCTTTGTAGCCGATATTCTCTAGGATCTCATGGATTGCAGTCAAATCCCTTCTGGAGCAGGCTTCACCAAGTGGTGAAAGAGGAGAGCAGGAGTTAGTGTGCAGGATACCCATCAAAACATGAGAAGGAATCTGCAGTGTATGCAAAGCAAAATAATAAGAATTACAGCTACTAGCATCTTGTTAAGTGTCTATAATTGATCGAACTATTTAGTATTAGGGTGGGTGTACATATTAGGAGCAATTTGAATTTGTACCTTACTAGTTTGCACACACTTTCAAAGAGATAAAAGTCTTGGAGAAAACTCTGTAACTACCGACATCCAGAACTTTTAGTTATGGGTTTTAAGGAATTCAAAATCCGTTGCAATCCCTGTAATTAACAACCTGATTTTTGGTTTGTTACAGATTCTTAAATATAGTGTCAAGAACATCACTGACCATGGAAGGCACTGAAAAAAGTTATTATCCTGTCCCTTCTAATTTCACTTCCAATTATTGAAAGGTTCTCCTTATAAATATACTGGTTAAAGACTGCCAAAAATCTTGACCAAAACCAAAAAGGCTGCCAAAAAGAAGTGATCTAAATTCTATTGAAGAAAGTCAAATGATCGGGAATGGAATTATAAATTATACCTCAGTTTCTTTCTGAAGAGTAGTCAATACAGCTACTAATGACTTTGGATTTGGTCGCTCTCGAGGTTCAGATTGTAAACATCGTGAAGCCAAGCGTACCAATTCAGTACCATCATCTTGAGACAGCTGTCCTTCCAAGCACGAATCTGTCAGCATCTGAAGATTTCTGTCCCTCATTAGGTCTAGGGCCTGATACAATATATTAAACCATCAGATAACATATTTACCACACTGTCTACCTAGAAAGATGGAGAACTCATCAGACAGAGCCCTTAACAATTCTAGTGATTGATTTTACATGGTACGTTCAAACCATTACATTTGTAAGAGGTTCATTAGTCTTTCCTTTCATTTCAGCCCTTTTCCCCTCAAATTTTTCTCTTACACAAGACCAATTCTAGTGATTGATTTTACATGGTACGTTCAAACCATTACATATTTGTAAGAGGTTCATCAGTCTTTTCTTTCATTTCAGCCCTTTTCCCTCAAATCTTTCTTACACTCAAGACCAATCACTTACATGACTAGGGGGAATATGCTTTCCACTGAGAAGATCGAGTAAAAGAGTCCCAAAGCTGTATATCACACTGTCTGGTGTCACTGTCCCTGTTAAGCAAGAGAATCAACATGAAGTAAAGTCATAGGTTCATCTTGCAGATTAATTAGTAAGGACTAAGAGTGCCAGTACTTGGGGGTTAAATCACACAACAACACAATTAGAGACAAGCATATGAATAACAAATCAGAACTACTACATCGTGTTCAGGGAAATTTATGATCAACCAATACATTTTAATCAGATGTTGAGAAGCAAAAGTCAAATTAACAATAATGCACATCCTGTAGTTCAGAAACATTATTAACTAAAATGATTTGAAGGTTAAGAAGAACGTGCACAGTGGGATGCCCACAGTTATATGATACCAGTTACCAGACAAGGATATTAATTTATTACCAATCACAAGTTCATAACTCAACCATGCAACTGTTAATTAAAGATTTAACTTAGCTGCAGTTATTTGGAGATTTTGTTTGGAGAGAAAGCATTGCTTGTTTCTAGGTGGCACTTACCAGTTCTAAGATATTCAGGAGGAGTAAATGCCAGATTTGTACTATAACTCTTCCCGTCCCTACTATTTTTCATCAAACCAAAGGTAGATAATCTAGGATTACTATTCTGCAAAATTATCATACATTAAAATTAAAAGAAAGTTGTCAAAATATGTGTATTAAATCAATGTAGCAGATAGATGGAGTCAATATATAGTTACCTCATCAAATAAAACTCTGTAAGCATTAAGGTCATGATAAAGGGCACGCCCCTTGCTTGTGCAGTATTCTAGGGCTTGCGCAAGATGTAAAACAACCCTTAATCGCATTGTCCATTTCATAGGCTGTGCATCCCCTGATTCAAGAAATCGATCAAGCTATAAACCCCAACTAGTAGCATGATACTCACCAGGGACTACATGAATCCAACTAACTAGACAAGAAAAGTGCAGACAATGCTATGATTGAAGCGAAACTGCATGTTGTCAAATGTGAAACCTGTACCATCAAGTTTCGAATGAAGATGCACAAGTACAACACATATTTCCTTGTATATGAATCATCCTTATTTTCCTCTAACAAAGAAATATACTGAAATTTGAAACTCACTATTAACAAATCAGGACACACTGGTGGAAGACAAACAACTGACCAGCAAAGTTTCTGGCACCCAAAAGGGGAGAGGAGCTAAACATGAAGAATCTTAACAAAATAAATTAAAACATGGTGGAAACCTGTCTAAGTAAAAGTCCCGAAAGCAATTTTAACTACTATTTGAGAAGTACAAGAAGCAGAGTGAAGAGGCAAGAAATTATGTACAACAAGACAGAAATCAATATCTTTAAAGTTCTAACAAAATGTATGGTCATCATTGCCAAAATAAATTGTGATTCTCATAATCTTAATATGTTCTATTCCAACAACAATCCAAATTCAAATCATCATACACACAACTTAAAATATCATCCAGAGCAATTCCAGAACCAGATGAATCAGATATCCAACAATTAATGATGACTGTCCGGTATGAGTACTCAAAAGACTTACAATGGAAAAGGTGTTTTGCAAGCGTGTCATTGGGCATATATTCTGCCACAAGCAACCTCTCATCACCTTGGCAGCAGCAGCCAAGCAAATTAACCAATCTATGGTTGCGGAGCTGACCAACCAATCTTGCCTCCTCCTTCAGTTGTACAAAGGAAGATTGTATCACAATGGTGGTCACAAATGGAATAGAGAAGGCAGAAAATGCCTTATTTCATTGAATAGAGCTGATAAAATCATAGCGTTTCAGTTGTGTCTGACTGGGAGTACAATGACAAAGGAAAATATCAAGTTGAAGGAAGTTACCACAAATTGCCGAGCATCAGGCCAAGCCACCTTATTGAAGCGCTTAACAGCAATTCTCATCTGGTTTTCCAATTTCCCTTTATAAACAACATTTGGAGCCTTCTCTCCCTGTTCAGATACAATGTATTCCACTGCAAAACCAGATGTCGCATTTTTGAGTTGCTTAAGTGTGAATTCACAAAATCTAGGCAAGTAGTCAACCTCGCTCTTCTCCACATTTTCTGCAATAATGGCAACAGTTCAGAAGCATCAGATATGATCTGCTTCTCCATTAATTACAAGATAACTCAAAGGAAGACACATCACACACATATACTTATATTAACCGACCAATAGTTGGAGCTTCAAGAACTGCTGCTGCATTGAATTGTGAATCCCCGCAGCATGGTATGAGTTTGGAGCATTGGCCCCCCATGTCAATCTTACACTATCAAGCTACTATAAATCCTTTTCCACCCTGTGCCTTTAAACAAAGCCAACTTCAACTAAAATCTGATTCATTTAGCTTCAGATTGGAAAATCAATTTGAATGTATGATAAAAGACTACTGCCAAATCCAGGCTTCGTCTTCTGATTGAGTCAAAGCTCCTGTAAACAACCAAATACAAACAAAGTTGACTGATATACATGGGACACAATCCATATGCTCCCACAAAGCAAAGTTTATCCAAAGTTCTCTAATAATATTCATCTCAGTCTATGAATAGGAGACTAGGACGAAAGCAGAAACTCAATCAAACTTCAATAAAATAAAAATTAGAGAACAAAAAGGTACTAGAAAACATCTCTGGGCATAAAGTCACAACATTTGGTCCAAACTTCTAAAACACATCTAGTAATCCAACCAAACTGATGCAGCAGCTTTCAATTTCCCGGTTTCTTATGAAGCAAGCATTACAATTTGCATTGGGTATTAGCAGTGTCTCTCTGTCCCATTAACTATCACTACCAAATAAACAATGAACACTAAAAGATAAATCAAAATCAGACACCAACAACAATTTAAATGCTTACAAAGCTTCAAAAAAGTTCATTTCAGTACCTGAGATAACTTTCAGAAGCTGAAACCAGCACAAACACCAGGACCCAGATTCCAAAACTCAAAACCCAATAACCAAAAGCATCCCAATTCACCAACCCAAAACCTTTAATTCCTCTTCTCCAATGTCAAACACCCTCTTCTGGGTACCTCAGCCAACCAAACCCTCCTCTCCTCGATCAAACCAAACCTCAAAACAACAAAAAAAATCCAAATTTTCACCCCCAAACCCCACAAAAATCAATCCCAAACAAAACCCAAAATCCAGAAAAACTGAAAAGGCTCAAAGATCTGCGAAAAATGACAATAGGAATGAAAGGACCGGTGTTTCCAATAGTTGGCGTAGAAAAAGAAAATAATCAAAATTGCCTTTAATTTAATTTTATTACAAAAATGTCACGAGTCAAGGATATTTATTCACGACCCAAAACAAAGCAAAAACAAGATTTCATATTTCCTTCTAGTAATAGCAGGGAAGAATGGTCCAATAATTCATTTTAAATTTTCTCTTTTATATAATTTTGGTATTCATTTAAATTCCACCGCCAAAGGTCTTTGGATTTTCTGGGTGGGAGGATTGAATTGAATTATGTAGGGCAGAATAGTGGGACACCAACGAAACCAAAGCCAAAGGCTGAGACTTTTCCATCATCCGGCCCCTCCCGCCATAATCAACATGCCTTTTTTATTGTCTTGAACCATTCATTACGGCGAGATTAGACTTTTGGTAATTTGTAATTTGTAAGTTAGAATGTAATTTATAAGTCTCCTCTGTAAACTGAATCTGTTTTCGATGTGTTTCGCTCAACAGAGTACAAGAAGGGGAAACACAAAATGAATGCGCTAAATAATTCATTGACACCAATAACAGGCAAAATATGCAGGAAGACTTGATATCAGGAGATCTAAACCCTTTTTTTTAAAACCAAAATCGAATGGCATGAGTAATGACTAAGTTGATCAAGTCATGAGAAGAGCAGAAGAAACGTTTGTAACTCGGAAGAATCCTGTGGCACCCAATTATACTTTGTTTTGAAGTCAGAGTCAAGCTTCAAGCTTTCATGTCTTTAAGATGAGTGACCCAACAATTAATCTTACATAATCTTAATTAACACAGAATTGTTTGAGCACCCAAACAATAAATTGTAAGCCACCCTAGAGATGCAGTTTCTTGTATCTGATCTTGAACACACACACCTACACCTACACCTACACCTAAAGAAGTTACAATTGTGAAGAAAACTATGCAAAAAAATCAATACCTAAAGGCCTAGAGAGTAGAGACCTGCGAAACAACACATGAAGAGAATAGCAATAGAAAGACACGAAACTAAGTTAATGTGGATCATTCTACTCAAAAATGAAATATCAATAGAGCTACCTTGAAGCCTCCACAGCTTAAATACCCTCCACACCCAGCCACCTACTTTCTTAAGGACAGCAGATACATAGATAGAAAGCAATAAGCTATATTCAATCAGATTTACCAAAATAAGAGCAAGAAGCACTGAAACACAGAGAAGCAGCCATAAAACAATGAATAATGAAGCCAGAGTGAAGCCCCTTTGGTTGTGAAAATACTGTCAGTCCCTTGTGAACCCAATTGATACTATTTTCTGGGTCCTGGGTGACTACCCTCTACATCACTGGATTCTACTTGTGTTCTCACTACATCTGATACTGATATTGTTATTTCTCAGAACCACAAGTCGCCATCTCCTTCAAAGCTTACGTGGGTTAATAGAGAGTTTAGCTCAGGAGAGGATCTGAGTCCTTCTCAGAAACACATAGTGCAATGTGTATAGGTTGGCATCTAAACTCAAACTTACCAGAGGGTGTGAGAGCAGGGAGATGAACGTTATGCAGGAATATGTGTAAAAAATGATGAGAGACATTTCGATCCAGATAGAGAGTAGAACATCACTTTTTAAATTAGATAGAACTGTTCTAAGATAACCAACAAATTAAACAAAAGCACTCTTAATATCTGAACTTCTTGAAATAAGTAAGATGAAGGGTTAGTTTGAAGCAAGCAATCAGTCTCCAAGACTGTAGTGCCCTACTATTGCAAGGAAAGATTTGCCTCGTGGTTATACCTGCTCTATTTGAAACATATTAGACTGAAACCTTCAAGAAGCGTGGAGTCTCCATGTATTGTGTATGAAATTTTTATATTTTAACACTAGTTTTACTCAAATCTTGATAGAGAGAATTATCCATTTACTTCCTTTCTAGCTGATTCTGGTTAAAAGAACTGTAAAATACTTTTGATGAAAAGAACAACAGTTTCTGCAAAATGTGTATATAGGTTGCATCTAGTCCAAAAAATAGATACCCAATACGGAACCAGGAAAAACAACAAATTGAGGATGCAAAGAATCACTGCTCTGACAGTTATTTTTTTTTCTTTTGGAATTCAAAGAATCTTACTATAAACTTTATATCTACAGTAAAAATCCATGAAATCTATCTTTTAGGCGGCAACCACTCTACGAAGAGCATAGACTAGTACAAATAAGACAAGAATTGCATGCTTACTCTATTGAACTCTGACTTTCTTCAGACTGTACATTAGTTGGTCGATAGATCTTTGTACTCTGGTGCCATCTCTCTGTATCACTTCCTGAGATGCCAGGTGTAAACCTTGAATTCCACGACCCAAACTGGCAATTGATGGAGCTGCAGGAATAGATTCGGCTGCACATTCAATCCCATCTCCATATGCAAATAACCCAGCACAAGTTGCAATACTACATCCAAATGTAGCCCATGGTAGGACACCAATTGAGCGGACCCGCCGTTTCCTCATTATTTGATAAAATGCCGTTCTCATTGCTGAAAAGCTGGTCTTCTCAGCAGTGGCTATAACACTGTGGGCAACTGCCCGGATCTTCTCAGCAGATGCAGTCGCTTTCAATACGGTTGTTGATTTGACTCCAGAACTTGCAACACTAGGAACTGCCACTTTTGATGTGCCAAGAATCTTACTAAGGGAAAGTCCCACTGTCTTATGGGTTTGGCTTACAAAGAGGTGAAGTGAAGAAGGAACTTTGAGAGTCACAACCTTCAGAAGGGTCGAAGCAGGAACTTTAAAAGTCACAACCTTCATAAGGGTTGAAACAGGAACAACCTTAGAGAGTGAAGAAGCTCCTAAAACAGCTGTTGCCCCGGCCCCAACTGCCACCAGAGGTTTATCACTTATTAACCGCTTCTTGTCAGTATGATTAGACATTTCCCCCTCACCTCGACAATCAGTAATAAGCTGTCCAACCAATTCTTTTACCTCTAAAGGAACAGGAGTATTCCAGTGTTTTCGAAGACCTGATAAGCAACTAGCATCCACTACTGCCACTATGGTATTGAACTTCTTAGTCTGGCTCTGAAGGGCCTGTGCGAAGAGAGCTTCAGATTTGTCCTCAACTGGAAGATCAGAAAACTCAGTCTTATTTAAGTTGGGATTCCGTATTCTACTAATGGGTATTCGACCAGCATTGTTGAAAGCAATTCTCAGCCCCTCGACAGCAATCCGGAAGGCATAAACTTCACATATGTCTTTGGTATCTACAGCTTCACCCTTGTTCACATCATAAAGCATCTTTTGCACATGAGCTAAAACCTTTCCCATTGATGGAAGATCAATAAATATGTTATATAGATCAACAAGGAATGGGTAAAAGGACTGAGCAAAACGCGGGACCTCATAACTAGATTGTGGCGGAATGTCTTTTGACCCCGCCTCGGAAACAGAACTGGATGAACTTAGCTTTGATATTGATAACTCTATGTACGGACATAAAAACTTCACCATCTGTGACTGCACATCATTGGTTAGGTGAAACTTCTTTGAACTCAATGAAGCAACTGAACCCAATTGCTGTGGAACCAAACTACTAGCTAAACCTTGGAACTTTGACACTGCATCAAGTTCACCTGAGGTATTCTCATCATCAGAAGTTCTTCCGGACGGAAATTCAAGCACCAAGAATGATGACCCAATTTCCTCAGCCACCCTTCTAGCCGCCAAAAAATGTCCATGAAAACCAACCCCAAAAATCTCTTGTAAAACCAATTCTCCTGCAACACTCTCATACTTATCCCTATTGACCTTCTCCAGAAAACACCGTTTCAGAACCTGAAACGACGAAGTGGGAACTGAGCTGTCAACACCATCTCCTGACACACCCTTCTCGGACTGAACTTCACTCATGGTGGAAACATCCACCTGAGCAATGACCGCATCAGGTTTAACGTCCCTAATCAAACACTCCACATCCAATGCTGACCACTCGGATAAACTCTGGGCCGATAATATGTAAATTACAGAATCCGTTTCTGGCTCACGAACCGCATAAACAAACTGCTTTGTGTGGTTGGGTATTCCAAGCTTTCGTACTAATTTATTAGATAACTTCAGGTCATCGGGTTTGAGTACCGATAAGGGCCAAAAGTTATGCAGGTTTCGTACCAATGCAAGTGCCATTACAAGAGCATCAACCCCTTTGACACAGGACACCAACCAATATATATCAACAATCTCAACACTAAGTAATCCTCAAACCTCAACTAAGCAATAATACAATCAACTTTCATGACCCACATAGTCAATAACTCCAAGTTTCTGAATCTCCAACTCCCACATATGTTTTCAGCAACCAAACACAGCATACCAACAATCCGAAAACCCCATCATACACCATAAACAGTCACCGAATTCGATACAACTCAAATAAAGGAATGAACTTGAGGCAGAATCCAATGCAATCAAACGAACCCAGAAAAGGAAATACCTCAACAGTGATTCTACAAACGACAATCAGAAACTACAAACTTGGTTGTCATATGAGGTACCTGATTGAATATTGATTGGTTTCCGTGTGGATGTAAAGATCTTCTCTTTGGGTGTTGATTGCTTCCAAGACTGAGACTTCGGAGGTGAAGTGAATTGGGGAAGCTGAAATCAACGAAAGCAGAAAGACCCAGAAAACCCAGCAAGGAAAAGCTTCTCGACTGACCCAGAAAGGTTTTACCCTCCAAAGTTACAAAACCCTTCTCGGACTCTATTCGCTCTCTACGTCTTTCAGCGAATCAAGTAGCTGTGTTTAGTTGGCTGGTTTCGAACTCGGACCGGGTATCATTAATAGTGAAACAAAATTGCCTGAGTTTTTTTTTTTTTTTTTTTTACTTTTTTACTATTGATTCAATCGAAATTTTCTCTTTTAACAGAATGAGGTAACAAGTCACTTGATTACGTTATCGAGTTAGTAACACATACTTAAGTTAGTATTTAAACTAAAGTTGACAACGATTTATTAATAAAACCATACTGATAGGTGCACGAACTTATATACCCTTCGAATCGAGTAAGTTTCATGGCATGACTCTTAATTAAAACTTGAATATTTTTGTGGTCATACTTTTTCTTTTCCTTTTTCTTTTTGATATATATATATATATATATATATATTTATAAAGATTATGTCTCTTATTTGTCATCACGAAACTTACATTCCCTCAATTAACTATTTAATGAAGAATATTACATAACTCATGTACAACATATCATCTATCTGTGTTAATTTCTTATCTCAGACTTAAAAAAAAAAAATCTCAAACACAAATTGGATGTGTTTGAAATACAACTAATTCAACAACTTCAATCATGCAACAGTAATCTAGCATTGAGAGTGTTATGTGTAAATTATAGATTTAACTACCTCTAATATCTAAATTTGAAACCACATGTGCTCTCTTCTTCTTAAAATGGACTTTAATCCTCTCAAATTTTAATGGCCGGTTTCTTTCATCTTTTCAAATAAACTTCGAAAACAATAGACTCGAAATATCAACATATATGTTTTCATTTGTCACACATAACGAGCCGGTGATTAGGTTCAAGCCAATCTGATGAAGTTGGTAATTGTTACCATTTTCACATTATTCATATGGATTGCAGCTTTTCATGAACAAACTACCAAGAAGCAATCATGTCATTTAGGCATATATAGGTGTTCAAGCTCACATATCGGGTTTAGGCAGATTAGGCCTCAACCCGGCCCAAAACACGAGCCTGAACCGTGTTCCTAATACGTCCTCTTTAATATTTCTAGGTCTCAGGGTTTTAGGCGCAGACTAACGAAGCAAGAACCAGTCGGCGACGGAGACTGAAAATGTCGAAGAAGAACGATCTTGGTCGCCGGAAAAGGCAGCACGAATTCGAACTCAGAAGTAAGCTCTCTCTCTCTCTCTACAAATTTTCTGTGTTTATTAACATGTGAAATTTATTTACAAAGTTTCAACCTTTTGTTTTGGGGATCCATCAGGAGAGAAAGAAGAGAAAGAAAAGAGGGCAAAGAAGCTTCAAGCAAAGAAGAACAAGATGAAAGTAAGTAGTGTATTTACCTCTGTTGTTTATACTTACTGTGTTAGTAGTTTCTGCAAAACTTGTTTGAATTTGTTGAAATATTTGTTTGGTTTGATTTGTATGGAATGGAAGCTTGAACTTAAGTTTTTAATCAAATTTGTAATCTTTATGAAATTCTTCATATGCCCAATTGAGCATAAAAATACTAATCATAGTTAGGTTGTCTAAATTTTCAATCTTTATTATGTGATTGAGTAGAGTTTTATTTGAAGTTTTATAGTTCCTAAGAGATTGAGTAGTGGCAATTTTTTCATAGGTGAAGCGTCAAGTTTGGTTTTAACCGATTTATGTGCAACAGGTGGATGGTACTGAGAAGAAGAAGAAGGGTGGGTTTCAAGTGGGCAAGAAGAAGTTGAAGACTAAAATGACTGCGTTGGCAAAGGCTAAAGCTGCCCAAGCAATGGAGGTTGACAAATGAGGTTCACTGATAATGATTCTCTGTGCATGTTAAGAACTGGTTATGTGTTTACTTAAGATATGCAATTTCAGTTTCTCCGATTTTGTTGGTCAATCTTACGATTTTGCTACAGCCAATTTTCTTACAAGGACAATGTCCGGTGTTAGATGGTAACATCGAGTTGTCAAGACAATACCATAACTCTGTGCTTGCCCTTTCTCTGATAATGTAGATTAGTAGTTACGAATTAGAGGTTGATTAACTGAGACAGATCACCTTGAACTGTGTTAGAGGGCATGTCCTACATGTCAGTAATTGAAGCTGTGATTTTATATGTTACCTTATTCTTTTAGATCCGGCTTAGTTCCATGTCTTCACTTACAATGCTTTACTGAATGTATGCATGCTAGAATCAAGAGGGAGTCTACTTGGATGGTTGTGTTGATAATTACTCTGACATACAGAAGGAAATTTGAGAAACTGTTGACAGGCGTGTAAGGAATAAATGAGGTTACATTGTGGTTCAAGGAACAACGAAGGTTCAATGATAAGTTTAGTGGAGTCTATTGTGCAGACCTATTTAGTATTAGGCAAGCAACTTGGCTTTGTTTAAATCTAGCTAAGGCTTTAAGCTGGGATATAAAGATTTTTTCTGGTACATATGATCATATGAGCTAACAGGTTAGTCAAATCCCAAAAGCTGGTAATAAAACTGATGAAGACTTTTTTGCCCCCTTTTTGTATGGTTCAGTCATTAACCTTGGTGTCTAGTCAGATATTGAATCTTCCAAGGAAAAATATAGTTCTGTCTTTTGGGATAATTTTATTCAAAGTTCACCTTACTCCTCTTCCAACTGAAGTGCTATAAACAACATAGTTTCATAGTAATTGTCTGATAGTTTGTTTGAATTATCACAAGATCAGCGTATTGGCCCTGATTTTTGTGTCTAATAGTAGAAGTAGAAGTAGAAGTAGAAGTAGAAGTTAGAGAATTACCTTCAGTAGCTCTATTTCCTTTGCAACTGCTATTCCAAGACCAAGATTATAACGGAGACTATAACAATTTACTGCCCCAAGCAGAAGAGTAGCACATCTCCATTTCTGCTTGACAATCAATAATATCCATAGGTTGGAGCTTTGGAATAGTTTTGTGCTAGTAGTCTGGAAATGGATTTGTACATGAACTGCAATTGTTTGAAGAATAGAACTTGAGCGGAGTTTGGGGAAAGAGGTAATGCAATCACAAAATATTCCAAGAGGGAGGGGGGAGGAGATTAGTGGGTTGATATGCATAGTCTTTCTTATTGTAGGTGCCAAGGCTTTACCACTGTCTGTTGAGCTACTTGAAAAGTATCTGTTTTCGTTGTATTTAGTGTATCATAAAGATCAGCTGAGGGGATGAGAATGGAAAACAACCTTGCACTAGATGCAAACCCTGACTGTGAGGTGTTTGAACTTTTGATGGAAGGGAATTCACCTTGAAATCTTGATAGTGTGACACCATTCAATCTTTGATTTATTTGCTTTATTGCGAAGATGATAAGGTAACGTTCCCCTTTATCACATGACCAATCCTCTAATGGAGAAAAGAAAAGGTCCTGGTTACTGATAAAATAGCTAGTGCAACTTCATAGTCATGGCTTCAAACCACATTGATTTTCAGTCTTCTATAGAATCATTATTTTCTTCTTCTTTTGAATTCACCCAAATTGCTGCAAGCCATTCCAACTTTCCAACAACCATAGGTTGAGGGTAGCTCCACCCACCGACATAATCCTTGCTTTATAACCCTTGGGTCATTTTCTTTCAAATATTTCTATCGCAACTTGAAGAGTGGAAGTTGAAGGTGGCTTTCAAAATTGGACCGATCATCCAGAAACTTATCAGTCTTGGTGGATTTGCGTTTTGAGTCTGGAAAAACCAGTCTGTTAGTGTATGATCAACCCTCTGTATTCATTTTATTTCTGTCTCCAAATAATTTTCTAGAGCTTCAGTTCTGGTATGCACTGTTTGGTTTGTGGTTCGTAAAAAAGAACTGAAGTCACTGTTGATGGCTTTTTAGAGTCTATTCGAGGTGCCAAGTACTTATCAGGGATATACAGAAATGGTCATGCCTATGATTTGCTCCCTTGTAGTCTAAATTTGAGTCCCTTCGCGTTGTATATCTAATCCTTAAACTTAAGAACTGGATTTGAGATACTTTTGCTGTAAAAAAATGAAGAATTTATAGACCATATGCAGTCTTTTTGTTTAAGCTCATTGTGTAGTATGTACAATATTACATTGTGTGCATTCTTTTTGTATTAAAATAAGTAAATAACACTAGGTTAATCATAAATTTCCAAAACAAGGAATTGGTACTGAAAATGACATCCATAACCCACAGGACCACTGTGGGTAATAGATAAAGAAAATCAAAGCAAAATTTGTGTAGAAGTGCTGGAATTTTTCTAAAAATAGAGTTCAAGGTACTTCCACTTGTAGACTTCAAGATCCTATGTTGGACCAAACAAGAAGGATTCAAAACATTTATGTGCATCTCTCATTCTATAAAGAAATTTCATATTTCCTTTTATTTTCTCATTTTTCAACAATCTTACACAAGTTGAATTGCATTGAACTTGAGCTTCTTGAGGCTCTGTTTTCTTTACTTTTCCAATGGAAAACCAATTTCAATGCTCATATGGTCTGAATTTCCTTGTAGTATGGCTAGTTTCAAAAATATAGATGATATCAAAATCCCCCAAGTTCTAATAGAGTTGCGAACTGGTCTCAAGTCTCATATCTTTTACGACCATCATCACATCTTCCGTAATTATTGATCAACAATTACATACGAACAAGGAAAATTATCATAATTATAAAGTTCTTATATGTGTGAGAACACAACAAGAATTATATTCTAAATGAGGACACATTTACTTTCTTGATATGGAATAGAATGATTACGAGATAATCAAATTCATGTGTTTACTAACACAAATCAGAATGATTCAGGATAAAAATATTCATATATTTACTAATATGTGAAATAATCGATTCTAAAATACTCAGAAGTTTAATTCCGAAAGAGAGGAGATGAGTTTAGGAATCAACCATCAGGAATCGATACCGATTCATTTTTTTATTTCATTTAACTTATTTTTAATTTATAATTATTTTTCGTTTCAAGTAAATCAACGTACCATGAGTTTTAAATTAAAAAAACCCGTGAATTTCTCTCATTGTATCATGAGTTGGATAACATATAAGATAAGCGATTGAGATTGAGTTCTCGCATATTCTTTAGTAACAGGGACAACTTCAAAACCCTCCAACTAGATTGAGACATGATTATGCTCAAAGCCTCAATGGTATGTGTTCATATAAAAAGAGTGGTGTGTGTGAATGGAGGTGATGGTATCAGTGCTCTGGTGGTAGATATTATGGAAAGATTGATGGGAGCAGCGGTAGGGCATGGAAATTGGAAAGTGGTGAGGGGAGGGCGATAAGTCACATACTCACATGGGCACAAACGCAGTGAGGTCACATTTCAACACACTGGGGATACTTTGTCCCTTTTGTTGCTTCTCACGCGCTCTCCATGTCCGTGAGCCTAGTCATTCCATTATATAACCTAAAATTATATTATGTTTGATAGATCAATATTCTGTACGATATTTTCAAAGCCTCTAATATACACTAACACGAGTTACACCACATCGTTCAGTCTACTCATATATCGTGCTTTATGTATTGTATTTTAGTAAGATTTAGTAAATTAGTAGTTTAAAACATTTAATTGTGGTGAATTCTCAGTCACGAAAACCAGTAAAAGATAACTCGAGTTTGAGAAATTTATATTTAATTTTTAACTCTTGTATCAGTTTTATCATTATAAAATACATCGTTAAAGAATTACAACACAATAGAAGTTATCGTACTCTATTACATGAGAAACACAAGAAAAAAGAAGAAAAAAAACATAATTTAAAATAAAATAGATATCGACGTTGCTTAACAAACTATGTAATTTAACATATTAGATATTTGTTTTTAATAAGAAAAATCTCAATTTTTATATCTACACAGAAGCAAAACCGAAAACAAATGCGTCAATCTCTGGTTGTGCGCGTGTGATGAACTTGTATACAACCCAGGCCTCAAAAAAGAGTTGAATCTCAGCAAGAGGTTGAGTTGGATATTATCTAAATTAAAAGAAAATCTCAATATTATCCAAATCAGAAGCGCTTTTTGTGTCAAGTTTCTGTTTGCTTCTCAAACTCTATCCCATGAGAGATAGTCACCCACCAGGCAAAGGAAACCAAACCACAGTAAAGGCTGATCACCCACTTCCACTCGTGTCACAAACACCATAGAGAAGAGAAGAAAGAGCGAGAGCGAGAGAGAGAGAGCTACAACTCCCCTTGAGAAATGCATTCAGACAAGGACTTGTGCTTTGCCCAGCAGTAAATGACCCCCCTCTTCTGTTTTGCATTTCCCGAAAAACAGTTCGACCTTTAATGCCCCTTCAAGAATCTCTCTTTTCCACTCTGTCATTGAAAGTTCTTCCCTTTTTCTTAGTTCCAGGCCTTGGTGAAGAACAGAGGAACAGGGTTGTGACAATGCATGTTTGACTCTGACTTTGTCATTTGCATTCTCACATTTTGTGGTGTTAAACTAGAATTGCTTAAGTAGGTTTGGAGGCATTGACTTGAAGACTTTGTGGCTCTTTTTCAATTTTTTGTTGCCAGTGGTGCTGAGGTTTTGAAGGTTTGAGCTTTGCTTGGTTTTGGTTATGGTTATGGGGTTGCCTTTGGAGATGCTTGGTGTCAAAGGCTTTGTAATGGGTTGGTGACAGTGGACCTGTTTCAGTCTCTCTGTTCTTTACCTTCAACATGAAGCCTATTTGCTGTCTCTCTTGGGTTTGGTAAGCTGTAAAATACAATGGCTTCCATCTTTGTCTTTTCTTTAACTAATTGGCCTTTGAATTGCTTTTTCTCTTTGCTTTATTTAGTTTTTTCATGTTCTGTAGAATTGTATTTTATTTTCGTAGTTTTTTCTTTTTGCATTTGAAGGTGTAGGAATGTTTTCTTCTTTATCTGTCATTTTAGTTCTTAAATTCCTTAACTAGTGCAGAAATAAACTTCATTTGTGACTGAAGAGCTGTAACGTATTAGGAGTTTTCTAATTAATGTACCTCCATGGAAGGATTATCTGTTGTAGCAACTTCAGTTTCAAAATGCTTAGTACTATTTCGGGAGAGACTTTAAAGAGACCCTACATTAGGTTCACATTGAGCCATTGAGGTTACGTTCTTCTGAAGCTTGTGTTTTTCTGCAGAACTAGTCCTTGTACTGAAACCTCAAAAGTGAATATTAGAGCAGGAGGAGAAATTTTGTATTGATTTGGAAACTTGAGTTCACAGTTGCTTTTGGGAGATAACCAACTAAATGCATGGATCGGAGGGACCATATGTCAATGTCGGGGTCAGCCTCTTATTACACGCCTAGATCAATAACTGGGTCTGGAACACAGTCTGGGTTACTTGGATCACCAGGCATTCATCCCTTATCTAATCCAAATGCAGTATTTCAGTCCACTATGGGGGCAGGTACTATTGGTTCAACTTTACCAGTAGACCCCTCTTCAGCTATTTCACCTCATGGTGTCAATGTGGTTGCACCGTCTGTGGCACCACAAGGTGAATCTTTGAAACGGAAAAGAGGAAGACCTCGAAAATATGGACCTGATGGGACTGTTTCATTGGCATTGTCTCCATCGTCATCCTCCAATCCTGGGATGGTAGTTTCAAGCCCAAAGCGAGGTAGAGGGCGACCACCAGGATCTGGGAAGAAGCAACAATTAGCGACTCTTGGTAAGTTTCTGTGGAAAATATGTGGAGATTGAAATTGATAAATGGGTGACTTGTACTTGGTTTTAACAAGTATTTATTTTTGATCTTTTATTGAAGAAATGATTCAATGGTTAGCATTCCTAAGAGAAACCCCTTACCTGTTTTGAGTAGAATAATAGAATAACCTATATATTTTGGTTTTTTGCATTGTGGATAACTTTATTTTGACTATCTGAGAATAGTTTCTATTCCAAACCTTCATGTTATGGAAATACTTATCATCTAACGTAAATTACCTTCTCACTACTTGATGTATACTGTCTCAATAATCTGGCAACTTATAGTAGACACTATGGTTATAATAGTTGCGCTCTCAGTATTTAACGTGAAACATTGGAGTCAACTGCGAGGCATAACGTATCCTGAAAAGGAAATGCAATGTGGTATACCAGGGAGAGAAGAGGAGTGTAGTAAAGCAATATAATGTGTCAAGTTTCAACAATAAGTAATACAAGGTTGGACAGAGACTTTTGGAGAATTTGTAGCATAGACATAGAGTTGGTTACCTCCCTGAGTTACTGATTGCTTAGTGCTGAGAATTTTTATAAGCATTTGGTGCTGCAGAAAAGATATATCCTTTGATAATTTAATGAAGTGTCCCATACTGAACAGTACAGCATGATGACACAGATTTATGTCCCGACTTTCTTATGCTTTTCATATCAGTTTGAAAAGTTTTCTATCTGGATTCTTAGCCAACTATAACAGCAGTTCACTAATTTAATTTCTTTGAGAGTGTTTTTTTATTTTTTATAACCATTTTGGTAGACTGACTATAAGTGATTCTCATTCATAGATGATTTAAATATATGCTGTTTCCTGCATTGGCAGTTTTTTAATATGAAAATCATGTCTCAAATTTGCTAGGTGAAATGCTGTCTGGTTCAGCTGGGATGGGTTTCACTCCACATATTATCACCATTGCAATGGGAGAGGTATGCCCTATCATCTCATCAATAAATATAGTTTCCATATGAAAGAAACTGTTCTCTTAACATGAAGAGTTTATACTCTATTGATTTTCTGAGTGTAATTAGATTCACGGATGTTTGGTGTTCCCACAAATCGTTTGATGCTTCTTTTTTATATCAGAATTTCTGTTATCTTCGTGATATTCCTTTGATGTTTCTTGAAGGACATTGCAAAAAAAATAATGGCATTTTCACAGCAAAGCCCGAGAGCTCTCTGCGTCTTATCAGCCAATGGTGCTGTCTCTACCGTGACTCTTCGTCAGCCCTCCACTTCTGGTGGCACAGTCACATATGAGGTATGAATACTTCATGGTATTTCACTCTCAGTTGGTTATTGGCATGTCTATTAGATGAGAAATAACATAACCATCGATGGAAGTTCTACACTAGGTACAACTTGTTTGTCTCTTTTTAATAATCAGTGTAATGTTTGGGATTATGTGGTTATGAGGTTATGCCTTTCACTCAGCTCAGTATCACCAAATCTGAGTCTTGTAAACAGATGGTTATTCCTTTAGTTGAGGCTGCCTTTTCTACACTGAGAATAAAAATAGCATAATTAGAAAATCAACTTTCATGTATATCCAAATTTATGTATAAAGATAACATAGTTCAAAATCAACTGTCATGTATATCATTTGTGGTAGTTTTTGTTCTGTCTTAAAATGCACAAACGTGTATGTGTGGGCATACAAGCAGGCTGGCTTGAACATTTATGCATGCTTCTTTGCATATTATCCCTCTGTTTCTCTCTTTGCAATGTCAGTTTCTCCCTTTCTCCACCCTTTGCTGCTTCTTTTTTTGCTTACTGATAACAAATAGCTTTTCTTTTTCTTGTGGATTGCAAATTCGTTAGGGACGGTTTGAGATAATTTGTCTATCAGGCTCTTACTTGCTCACTGAAAGTGGTGGCTCCAGAAATCGAACTGGTGGTCTTAGTGTCTCCCTTGCTAGTCCTGATGGTCGTGTTGTTGGTGGTGGAGTAGGAGGAATGCTTATCGCAGCTGGTCCTGTACAGGTAAAGCTCCTTCGACTCATTGCCTTAGCTTCCAGTTATCCTGTTCAAAGTAAATTATTTTCAATTTTTCACTCTGAATTGGTGCTTAATCTTTCAATGGGGAAAGAATTTGATGGTGTTGCAGCTTTTTATTTATTTTTCATATACATATATTGAAATTTATATAAGCATGATAAAATTTGTTAATCAGATAGAATAATGAGGTGAATACACGCAGTATAGTAAGATACTTTTGACTATTTAGTTATTGCTGACGCATTCAACATTGTTCCATTTCGTTTGCCACAAAAAGATCTGGAACAGCATTGTTGTGGTACCTAAATGATATTAGTATGTGTGAATGAACAAGTATCAAAACTTTTTGTCTTCGACATTTTGAGCTGAAATTATTTATGATGGATGATTACAGGTGATAGTGGGTAGCTTCATATGGGGTGGTTCAAAGACAAAAAACAAGAAAAAAGAAGCTATAGAAGGTGTTACAGACTTCGACCATCAGACAGTTGACAATTCAGTCGCATTTAATAGCATGCCACCCGATCAACAGTTTACTCAAGGGTCACCATTGGCGGTGTGGCCATCACCTCGACCATTGGATATGCATAACAGTCATGGTGACATTGATTTGATGCGAGGATGACAATTTTATTCCCACAGGCATTGTTGTATATTTTAGTTTCATGGCCAGTCGAGACTTATTTTGTTGTAGCACCAGTGAGGAAAACAGAAGCCAGCTGATTCTGGGCTTGTTAATTCTAACTTCATTTATCTGGTCATGATAGAATCTATATCTGGTCATTTATCTGGTCTTAAGTGTGTGTGTGTATATATATATCAGTAATTATTTATGTTAAGTAGTTTTAGTTTTGTGTGGAGTATTCCGGTTATGGAGACTTCTAATGTTTTTGTGTATTTTTAAATTGGAGCAACATGTGCAACTTGGTGGCTCTAGACCTTTTGTTGTTGTGTGTGTCTATATATATATATATATATATATACACTAAGTTTTTGGTTGAATGAATATCAGTTGCTCTTGCTCCAGAAAAACTCTCTTCTCATCTGTTTGTGTGAGTGTTGGGCAAAAATTGTAAACAACTGTATATACCCAACATAACTTCACCCCATCTCATTGACTAAGATAGAGTTTTAATTTTATGTCTGGTTCAATCCATTCAAGACAGAATATGTCTCTTAATTACAATCCCTTATTACAAGGGAACACCCTTTGATTCCGTTTACCAAGAGACCGTTGTAGGTTTGTTTGTTTTTGTGACTGCACCCATATTTGGAAATGGGTTGCCTACGTACCCTGGAGAGGATCAAGTCACTCGTAGTTCAAGGGTTCCAACAAGTGAATGACTCGTTGGAGGGCTTTGACTTTTGGATTTGTGTCTGAAGGCATTTGAGCTTAGGAGCGTGATTCTGGCTTCAGGCGATCCGAGAATTTATTTGGGTTGGTGGTTGCATCCAGATTTAAGTCCAGACTGCCTACATACCCTTGTGAAGGGACCAAACCAATGTAGTTCGAAAAGATTTGGTTATGGATTTGATTTGTCTGGTGCTTTAGGAATTTTGACCAGGATCATTTGGACTGGAAGAATTTGACTGGTGGTGTCAGGGATTCTGTTTGGAATTTTGGTTGCATCTAGTGGGTTGCTAGACTGCCTACGTACCCCTTTGTGGGATCAACCCAACCGTAGTTCAAAAGAGGTTTGTAGGCTTTATGGCTTAATGCCGGCTTTTGGTTTTAACAGACGTATTTGGAGTCCGTTAACTGTGTTTCTTGTGGACACTCAATTTGGTAGAGTGTCTGTTGTGGCACCCGGAATAGGTGAGGCAGTGGCGTGACAAAAAGCTTGAATGGCTTTGGCCACAGTCTTTGATAGTGGCGTAGGCGATTTCTGTGTGCAGGCGAACTGCTCCTTCATGCGGACTCCGCGCGTGTGTCAGCGAGCGGGCTTCGCGTGTATTTCTGTAAGCGGACTTCGCGTATTCACTGAGCGGACTGCTTGTGCGTACATGTATGCGGACTCCGCGTGTTCACTTGTGAGCGGATTGCTTGTGCATGCCTATGTGCGAGCTCCGCGTGTTCACATGTGAGCGGACTCCGCGTGTATATGTAGGCGGTCTCCGCGACTTGCTTCATCCTCTGCATGAATGGATCTCGCCTCGCCTATGACATCATCTCGCCTCGCCTGGGCTTAGAGCTTCTGAATATTAGCTCGTCATCCCTTATGCTTCTGCCTTTGCTTGAATGTTGGCTCGCCACCCCTTAGGGTTCCTGCCTTGGCTTGATTGTTGGCTCGCCACCCCTTAGAGTTCCTGCCTTGGCTTGATTGTTGGCTCGCCACCCCTTAGGGTTAAGTAACCTCGTCACCCCTTAGGGTAAAAGTCACGTCGCCACCTCTTAGGGTTAAGTAACATGCTTCTGCTTTGGCGCGGCTGTTGGCTCGCCACCCCTTAGGGTTCCTGCCTTGGCTTGATTGTTGGCTCGCCACCTGCCTTGGCTTGATTGTTGGCTCACCACCCCTTAGGGTTCCTGCCTGGGCTTGACTGTTGGCTCGCCACCCCTTAGGGTTAAGTAACCTCGCCACCCCTTAGGATAAAAGTCACGTCGCCACCCCTTAGGGTTAAGTAACCTGCTTCTGCTTTGGCGAGGCTGTTGGCTCGCCACCCCTTAGGGTTCCTGCCTTGGCTTGATTGTTGGCTTGCCACCTGCCTTGGCTTGATTGTTGGCTCGCCATCTGCCTTGGCTTGATTGTTGGCTCGCCACTTGCCTTGATGTGAGGTCGCCTGGCTCGCCTGGACTTCTACTCTTGTGAGGCCATCCCAGTTCGCCTGACAGTATTTTAGCAGAGATGCTTGTTTCCTTCTCTTGTACGGCTTGTTGTGCGAAACGCACGACGTTGTGTACGAGAGTAGGGGCCGAGCGGCTACATAATTATTGCAACGAGAGGAGGAGGGGGCGAGGTCATCTCGCCTTCTTTTTGATGGCTACCTCGCGTGGTCGTTTCGCCTTAGAGAGAGATGGCTTGCGGGCTTCTGGCGGAGTGAGGAACGAGGCAGAAAGATAGAGATGCTGCAAAAAAAATAAAGAGAGTTAGTGTGGGGGCTCCACCTTCTTGTTTGCTCGCCTGGACTTTTCTCTCCTTCTGCTTTTTGCTTCGCTTGTTTCTCTTCTCTTTCTTCTCCTCTTTTGTTCTGTCCGTGTTGACTCCGCCTGCTCCTGCCTTTCTCTTGTTCCCTGCTCTTTGCTTCGCCTCCCTCTGTTGCGCTATGTCCTTCTGTCTTCCGCCCTTTTTGTTTGCCTCCTCCTTTCTTCTTCTTTGTGCCTCTTTATATAAAGTGCACAGTTTGGAAGATTGAGTTCGTATTGGACTTGGAAGACTGAGTTCGTATTGGACTTCGCTGTCCAGCTTTTTACAAGAGTCACAATTGAACTCAAAAACATTGTGCATGTAGCACAAGAAAAGTATTACTTTTATTTTTTTATTTTTGTAATCCTTTTCTTTTTATCTTTTTATTTATTTATTTTTTGGCGTTCAACAGTGAGATAGGTTTGTTGTAGAGTTTCTTCCATCTGGTGCTTATTTGTATTGCTGGTGTGATTGTGTTGTTGCTGTTCAGCTCCTACAGATGGCACTTACCAGACCTTGTTATCCACCAAACTATCCGATTACTTCCCACAAAAGTCGCCGTCCGCATGAGCTTTCTCTCCAAGCAATGGGAAGGTGTTTTGTCCTCCTTCCCTATATTAGATTTCGACAAGGGCCGGTGATGACGAGAATGACACAAAAGCAACCTTGACGATCAACAGCTTCGGGAAAGGTGGTGATGGTGGTGCACCTTCAGAATGTGACGGTAAATTCCATTCAGATAACAACCCGGTGGTGGCATTGTCCACAGGATGGTTCAACATTAGGAAGAGGTGCTCCCACTATATTACCATACATGGTAATGGAAGGAGTGTGAAAGCCAAGGTTGTCGATGAGTGTGACTCCACAATGGGTTGTGATGCTGAACATGATTTCCAGCCTCCGTGCCCTCACAACATCGTTGATGCCTCTAAAGCTGTTTGGAAGGCCTTGGGAGTTAAGGAAAGCGACAGCCGCTGGGGTGAAATGCCTATATTCTGGTCAGATGCCTGATTCAGTGACCGCCTCTATATTGTGATACAAATAAGAGTTGAGATTAAGGTTACTAGAGTAACATAAAATTGCAAGTATAGTTGGCTCCTCTATTGATACTAAAATATAATATATAAACAGGGTATAGAAATAAATCAATAAGTCTTCTGCTAGTTCTACACCCTTTTGTAGTTATAGTACGTACACACGATCTTTTAATTTTATCTTTAGATCTATGTTTATGAATTATATATGGCTGGTCAAGCCAGAAATTTTTGTAAACCCTGGATCAATGAAGATAAATAGCAATACCAGTTGTTAATAAATCTATAAACTCTGCCAGAATCCATGATCTTACAAGCATAGTGCATACATGCATGATATCAGAAAAACTAATAAGCACAAACAATTAGATTCAACAATCTGTGAAGTTCCAGGCATTTTTCAAGAATCATTTCAACCATTGGTTTGAATGAGTATGCATCTTTTCGAATCCAAGATTTTATGACTGTCTTCGGATTCAAAACTTTTCTAGTGCTCTAGTACCACTAAGATCATTTCAACAGCTGCAAATATAGAACTAAACAATGAATGCTTAAGGCTTGGTGATACATTCAACAGTTCTTAGCTGATTTGTTGGATTTTTATTACTTTCTTCACTTGATCAGTGTACATTCTCTATGAAATTTTTATTCATTATACCTAGCTAGCTGCTGTATTACACCAAATGACGTATATATATTCTGTTACATTACTGTAAGTCATGAACGATAGTACTCATTCTACAGAGGATAAGAATATGTCCTAATCTGACATTGAAATATACAAATAGATACTACGTACTACAAGCAGTTCATCTATAATTTCGCTAGTTAATCGCATGCAGCTTTGTCTCATAGAGTTAGGATCAATTTGCAGTTTGTCTGTATTGTAGAATGTAGATTACAAGGTTTGAGATGAGAAAAAGAAAACAAAATAGAAGTCCTTGTTTTATAGTCGTATATATCTCACATCGACAAATTATAAGAGAATTCTTTGATAATATACACAACATTTTTAAAACAGATTTTCATATATACATGACCATGCCAATTACAAGAAAATCATCAAGGCACACAGCAGAGAAAAACAAGGACAGGAAAAAAAATAAAGGTAACCAGGTGTCCGGTAATGTGATATCAACAAACAATGAAACTAGGCGTCGGACCATGTGATATCTAAGCCACCCCAATTGTCTTTAGAGACACCCAAGGCTTTCCATACAGCCTTGGATGCATCAACTATGTTGTTAGGACAAGGAGGCTGGTAATCATGGTCTGCATCACAACCTTCTGTAGAGTCACATTCATCCACCACCATGGCCACCACACTCTGCCCGTTACCGTTAATTCTGATGTTCTTAAGGCACCTTGATCCACTGTTGTACCATCCAGTGGATAATGCCACAACTGGAGTGTTGTCATCGTGGTACTGGCCGTCACATTCAGATGGGCCTCCGCCATCACCTCCTTCCTCAAAGCTGTTAAGAGTGAGGTAGGCTTGGGTGTTGCCGGACATGGATGGGGAGCACGTGTATGTTGGGTACATTTTCCCCGCTTTACAGCAGTCAGAGTCATCCTCCTGGTTACATTGTCCAGGAGGAGGCTTCTTGCCTCTAATTCTGCCACTTGGACGACATTGCTGAGCATCACTAACTAAGAAAATTGTTGAGAGCAGAATGACTAGAACTGACCCTTTTGAGAAAAAGCTCTTCATTTTCTCTACTTCTTTCTGTCTCTCTTGTTATGGTATTGTGTGAGATGATTGGTGTGTAAATGTATTTTAATGTGGCTATTTATGTATCAGTTTCCCACCCAAATTTCCTTCTGATGTTTGTAGACTGACAAAATTTCATTCTCACAACTAAAGAGAGCAAATTTAAGTTCTACGGAGACTTAGGTTTCCCAGTAAATGACAATCATAGATGCACCATATAGCATCAACTTAAGGGTCCAAATCATGTCTTTTTATGTGCATATCCATGCCCTGAGTGCTTATCTGTGCTGCTTTAATCCTTACTTGTGTTGATAGTCACCTTGTCATGTTAACATCCAAATCAACATTTCTTCTACTAGCAATCTATGCAGAAACAAAAGTATAGTCAGTGCAGGAGAATTGTCATAAAGGATCTGTTTGCTGCACTAATTTTCATACTGTAGTAGAATCAGAAGGCCAATGTACTGATGTAATGTTTCATCACAAGGGAAATGAATGTTGAAGATGCACATTATGTATGTATATATGTATTAACACTCATAATTATTTCAAAGTTTTCTCTACCGCATTTGTTTTGGTCACACCAATAAGTCTGGGTATGCAAAGTCTCTTTTAGTCATTGCGGGCGTGTCATCGCGCAGACGTGGAATGTGATGATTGTAGTAGTGAGGTGCACTTAACCTTCTTCTTCTAATCAAGCGACTGAGGATGGAGAGAGCACCAACTTCACCCGCAAGATTCTTCAGATTCCCCTTGCATACTGGGCAAAGACTTACAGTAGTTAGCATGAGCGTCACAATATCGATACTTGACGTGAGATCGAGTAGAGCTTCAACAGAAAAGGAGGGAAAAAAGAGAAAGCTCCGGGGAGCGTACATGGAAACGAGAGCAAAGCTCCGGGGAACTTGAAAGGAAAATGTTGCTAAGGCGAGATGCTTTAGCGTCTGGGTTCAACTAGATCGATAGTTGTATTGTATTTTTTGTTGAGTTGTTGAGTGTGTTTTATGTATTGTATCCTCGAACTCTTTTATATAGTTATTTAGGGCCACATGTATTGACCCAAAGCATGTGAAAGACTTGTAGGAGTCATCAACGATAAATGTGGCGTAGGTGATTCATGCAAATCCAATTAAGGAATAGAGTTCTTAACCAACACATACACCTCCACGTGCATGAGGACTCCTCCTCTTGCTTATTCGCGAAGTCTCCTACACGAAGCCATCTCGCCTCGCCTTCATGTTTTAGGACTCCGCTTCTATGTGAAGTCTATTTCTCGATTTCATGCAAAGTCTTTTTCGCATGCGAACTCTGCTATCCAGCTCGCATGATCTTGCTGGCGGGCCATCACTTGTAAAAATTATTTTGGGCTTGCCGGTGTGACGTGGATCAAAAATTTAATTAATATTCACATAGATATTTACTGTCCAGTAAAATATTAATTCTAGGTATAAACATCATTAATACTCACAAACGAAAGTGGGTATTTCTACCAAATAGGTGTTAAAATAGAAGAAATTTATGCATCATGTCATTTAGAATTGACTACTTGTTTTAATATTCTAGACGAGGAAACATGAGTTGTACGTTTCATCTCTTGGTCGACTTCGCCATCAATATTCCCATGGCCAACTTTTACCTTATAAATAGCACCACAATTATAATATTCAAATAATATAGGGGCATCGGATGAAAGACAAAACAAGAGAAATGTAAATTTAGTATAATTTTTTAAGGATTTCTCGTTTTGATGTTTTGCAGTGGAGATGTGCAGCAGAATTGTCAGAAAGGATCTATTTTCTTTCCTACTGATGTAGTAATTATTATTATCAGAACCGCAGAACCAATATCATTGTCCCCAAGTCACTTACCAAGTACTGAAGTAAGCTTTCATTTCCCCAGCTGAAGAATTGATGCATATATGTATTAGCAATCAGAATTTCCAAGCAAAATATCATGCATTTTAAGCCCCAGGCGAATAGGCTCATTACTTTGCAACTCTAATGTGGGTACGTTTAATTAGAAAAAAAATAAAAATAAATAAGATTCTAAAGGATCTTGGGAGTTATCTATCATTGATGGAAATCGTTAGTATGTTAGATTCTCTTGTTATGAAATCTTCTAGTCAGTACCGATCAACCAAACCAAACTTAGACAGCTGTGATCATATACTACGTAAATGACCCCTTGCAGATGGTGATATAATGAGCTGTATATGCAGACAATCAGATCGCATGTATATAAACTCTTACTATACTCAATTTGACAGTATACTTATAGCAATATTATGGAGCGGTATCTTTACAGGTTAATCGAATTACTCGAATCATTCTACAAGGAATTATATACTACAGACAAGCTAGCTAGGGCAGCTATTCCAAGCATCCATGATCTCTATATATAGCCTGGCTTAGGATCCAACTTCTTCAACCCAACCAAAACCAAACCAGCAGCAAGTGTTAGAAGAAGATGAAGTACCATTTTTGTTCTTCAGGTGCTTTTCTCTTCATCTTCCTCATCCTTGTGACAATCTGTTTGAGTATTGAAGCTCAAACCTCCGATCCAAGTCGCAAACTAATCAGTAAAAAGTCTCCTCTGGTGTCCAAGCATACAAAAGCAACATTGACAATCAACAGCTTCGAGAAAGGTGGTGATGGTGGTGGACCGTCTGAATGTGATGGTAAATACCACTCCGATAACACCATCATTGTGGCATTGTCGACCAGGTGGTACAATGGTGGGAAGAGGTGTTCAAACTACATTACCATAAATGGTAATGGAAGGAGTGTGAAAGCCAAGGTTGTTGATGAGTGTGACTCAACAAGAGGATGTGCTGATGACATTGTTGATGGCTCTAAAGCTGTTTGGAAGGCCTTGGGAGTTAAGAAAAACAGCAGGGATTGGGGTGAAATGAAGGTATTCTGGTCTGACGCCTGATCAAGTGACTGCCTCTATAATCTATAGGATAATCTATTTTGTGATAAAAATAAGAGAGAATAAGGTTCATAGAGTGACTTCCTCCCTATTATATCCTCGAAAATAAAGAGTGAAGAAGGTTCATACTAATAAATAAGAGCAATCTTTACTAATGATCATATGCTGAACTGCTGATTAATTTGCTGATATTGGAGGCCGTAATCTAATAAAACTATGTGTATGCTAAAGGTCACACCATCTTTTCGTTTAATCTTTGATCAGTTCTTTGTTCATGAATGGCTGGTAAAGCCGAAAACTGTTGTAATGATCACTGGACTAATCAATGAAGATATAGAATACTTGATGCATATAAACAAACAGTAATTCTGATGATTTTACAAATATGGTGCATGCATGACAATGGAATAGACATGCCATAGGTGTAGACAAATTGTTAGTATATATATTGACAATTTGAAGTTTCAAGAATTTTTGAAGTATCATTCTGCATTTTTGCATATCCAAGATTTATTTGACCGTACGTGCTTAGATTCTGATGGATTTTTCTTGTGTTCTAATCAACTAAGATCACTTAACACAGCACCAAATATAGACCCAAACAATAAAAACCAAGGGGGATGGTGATATAATCGACAGTCCTTAGCTGCTTAATTATTCTTGTTATTGTCCTCACTTCAAATTAATTTACATATATACATTCTTTATTGAAGTTACTAACTTGCTATTCAATAATGTGTACCTATATATAACTGTTTTATTACACCTAATAACCTTAATTTTGCATAACAGATATAACTGCAAGAAATACTAGACTCATTCTACAGAGAAGATTATAACTTATAAGTGTCATACATAACTCGACAGAGAAATAAACAGTTACTTCAAGCAGTTCGATCATCTATGTATTAGTTAATTGCATGCAGCCTTTTTCTTTTGAATCTTTTATATGAGAATGAATTGTATGAGCTTCTGTACCATGCGGAGTTGCAGTTTGTCTGTATTATAGATTACTGGGTCTGACATGAGTATTAGAAAAATATATTACAAGTCCTTTGTTGATACTGGTATATATTTTACATAGACAAAGCACAAGATAATACTTCTATGATGTAGATAACATATATATCGCAAGCTAGATACACAACAATGTATTAAGCGTCAGACCATGTGATATCTAAGCCACCCCAATTGTCTTTCGACACACCTAAGGCTTCCCACACAGCCTTGGAGGCATCCACAATGTTGTTAGGACAAGGAGGTTGGTAATCATGGTCTGCATCACAACCTTTTGTAGAGTCACACTCATCCACCACCATGGCCACCACACTCTGCCCGTTACCGTTAATTCTGATGTTCTTACGGCACCTTGATCCACCGTTGTACCATCCGGTGGATAATGCCACAACTGGATTGTTGTCATTGTGGTACTGGCCATCACATTCAGATGGGCCTCCGCCATCACCTCCTGCCTCAAAGCTGTTAAGAGTGAGGTAGGCTTGGGTGTTTCCGGACATAGGTGGGGAGCACGTGTATGTTGGGTACATTTTTCCGGCTTTACAGCAGTCAGAGTCATCCTCCTGGTTACATTGTCCAGGAGGAGGTTTCTTTCCTCTAATTCTGCCGCTTGGACGGCATTGCTGAGCTTCGCTAACCAAGAACACCGTTAAGAGGAGAATGGCTAGCTAGAATAGGCCCTTTTGAGAAAATACTCATTTTCTCTCTACCTCTTATCTCTCTTTCAAGTTATGGTATTCTTTGAGATGATTGATGCATAAATGCAATTTAGGGTGTCCATTTATACATCAATTTCAAACCCAAGTTTTCTTGAAATGTTTGTAGAATGACAAAATTGCATTCACACAACTAAAGAGAGCAAATTAAGTTCTACGCCAACATACATACGCTGGAGTATTACAACAAAAAATGTGGTATATATTCCATCAATTTATGGTATTGAATAATCCCATCCTATGTGGACAGTCACCTTGTCATGTTAAATTGTCCAGATCAACATTTTTTTTACTGACAGTCTATCATCTATGCAGATTCAAAAGTGTATGTATATAAATAGTCGTCCAGGTCTAATATACCCTTTGTGGCTAATTTTTAAGTCCTAGACTTCCTCTTTCTCCTTGTTGCATAAAATTTCTTAATTACTTGAACTGATAATTTACCCTCCATCTATGCAAGTTGGCAATTATGTAAGTTGAAGTTGAATGCTGAGACTGAGTGTATATGCAATGACAAAGCAGCAGCTTATTTTATGAAAGTGATTTATCTATCAGAGTTTTCTCCATAGCATTAATACTTGCCAACCAAAACCTGCATTTCTACCCCAAGTTGAAATAGGTTTCACTAGCCAAAGAAATTTATCATGTCTTTGTGCATGTCATCTAGAATTGACAACTTATTTTCTTATTCTAGATGAGGAAACTTATTTAGAATTGCATGAGCTGATTCTCTTGGTTAACATCGCCATCAACATTCCCATGGCGTAAATTTACCTTGTCATTACTAATGCAGCATCATAACACGATAACGTTCTAGAAAAAAATAGGGGAATCAGATGAAAAACAAAACAAGACAATGTAAATTTAGTATAAATTTTGATGGATGTCTTGTTTGTATGTTTTTTCTGTGGAGAATCAGTGCAGAAGAGAATTATCAGAAAGCATCTATATATTTGCTGTACATGTTAACTTTGATACTGATGGAGTAAAATCAGCACAGCCGAACTGTCATCATGTTTATATTGAAGGATCGATTGAAATAAGATTTCATCATAGGGGAAAGAAGAGAGCGTATTCGGCGCACCCGGAAATTTAACGGTGAGATCGCCGGTGAGATCACCGGGTGGGGCCGGGCACGGGTGAGTGGATGGTGAGATTGGCCGGGTGCGCGGCGCACCCGGTGCACTCTATAATTTTCGGGGAAAGAAATGCTGAAGAATTTTATATATGAGTGTATTAGCATTCAGAATTTCAAAGAAAAATATGAATCATGCATTTTAAGCCTCAGAGAGCCATCTCTAATATCGGTTTAATAAGACTTCAAATTTAAGATTCTAATGTATCTTTAAAGTAATGTGTCATTGATGAAATCTTTATATTAGTACAAAAGATACTCTTTATTACGAAACTTTTAGTGCTAATCAGCCAAGCCAAACTTACACAGCTGCAATCACTAACTACCAAAATGGTTCCTTGTAGATGGTGATATAATATGCTGCATGCAGATTGTATGTATTTGAACTTTTACTAGCAGTTTTGACAGTATACTTGTAGCAATATTACGGAATGGTATCTTTTAATCGGTCAGTGGAATCATGCTACAGGGATTATATGATCATTTAAAATTAATCAGCATGCTTGGCATAGATGTTCTAAGCAGTCATGGTCCCTATATATAGCCTACGTAGGATCCAACTTCTTCAAACCAACCAAAACCTAACCAGCAAGTGTTATAAGAAGATGAAGTACCACTTTTGCTCTTCAGGTGCTTTTCTCTTCATCTTCCTCATTATTCTTGTGACAATCTGTCTGAGCATTGAAGCTCAAACCTCCAATCCAAGTCGCAAACTAGTCAGTAAAAAGTCTCCTCTTGCCTCCCAGCAGCATACAAAGGCGACCTTGACGATCAATAGCTTTGAGAAAGGTGGTGATGGTGGTGGACCGTCTGAATGTGACGGTAAATATCACTCTGATAACACCATGATCGTGGCATTGTCGACCAGGTGGTACAACGATGGGAAAAGGTGTTTTGACTACATTACCATAAGTGCTAATGGAAGGAGTGTGAAAGCCATGGTTGTTGATGAGTGTGACTCAACAAGAGGTTGTGCTGATGACATCGTTGATGGCTCTAAAGCTGTTTGGAAGGCCTTGGGAGTTAAGGAAAACAGCAGGGACTGGGGTGAAATGAAGGTATTCTGGTCTGACGCCTAGTGACTACCTTTATCTGGTGATACAAATAAGAGGGAAGAAGGTTCACAGAGTGACATCTCCATGTGATCGCAAAATAAAGAGTGAAGAAAGTTCATAGTAATAAATAAACGGAATCTTTAATTAGTACTCGTATGCTAAATTGTTGAAATTGGAAGCGGTAATTTCATCAAAAGTATATGTATGTATGTTAAGGGTCACACTATCTTTTTAGTTACTTCAGTTCTTTGTTCAATAATGGCTGATAAGCCGAAAGCTGTTGTAATGATCAGTACTCGAATAATGAAGATATATCGTACTCAATGCAGTTAGTTTATTGAATATAAACAAACTGAAATTCTAGTGATAAGCTTGGTTCATGATGTCATGCATGCCAATGGTATATACATGCAATAGGTGCAGACAAATTGATATATACAGATATTATTATAGATTGACAATTTGAGTTTCCAAGCAATTTTTAAGTATCATGCTGCATTTTGATTTGCAGATCCATGAGATCTTCTTCAGATTCCGGAGGATTTTTTAGTGTTCTATTCAAGTAATGAAGATGACTTAAGACGGCACCAAATATAGACCAAACGATAAATACTAAAGGGATGGTGATACAGTTGACAGTTCACAGTTCTTAGCTGCTTATTTAGATTCTCTTTATTGTCTTTACTACAGATTAATGCACATACTTTATGAAAAAATTTATACAATAATACGATTAATACCTAACTGATTTATTACACCTGATGACCTAATTAAATATTGTATAACAAATAGAACTTCTAGTCTGCAAGACATACTAGACTCATTCTACATGCAGAGAAGATTATAAGTTTCATCATAGAAATAGACAGTTACTTCCAGCAGTTCATCTATACATTAATTGACTGCATACTTGCCTGCAGTGTTGTACCATAGAGTTGGAATTGCAGTCTGTCTTGATTATAGATTACTGGGTTTGACACGAGTATTAGAAAAGTATAATAGAAGGTCCTTTGTTGATATTGATATATTTTACATAAACAGGTCATAAGATAACTTCCATGATGTACATAACATATTTGTAGCAAGCTAGATAGACAACAATGTAACTAATTAAGCGTCCGACCAGGTGATATCTAAGCCACCCCAATTGTCTTCAGACACCCCCAAGGCTTTCCAGACAGCCTTGGAGGCATCCACAATGTTGTTAGGGCAAGGAGGCTGGTAATCATGGTCTGCATCACAACCTTCTGTAGAGTCACACTCATCCACCACCATGGCCACCACACTGCGCCCATTACCGTTAATTCTGATGTTGTTAAGACATCTTGATCCACCATTGTACCATCCTGTGGATAATGCCACAACTGGAGTATTGTCGTTGTGGTACTTGCCGTCACATTCAGATGGACCACCCCCGTCACCACCTTTCTCAAAGCTGTTTAGAGTGAGGTAAGCCTTGGTGTTGCCAGAAATTGGTGGTGAGCAAGTGTACTTTGGGTACATTTTTCCGGCTTTGCAGCAGTCAGAGTCATCCTCCTGGTTACATTGTCCAGGAGGAGGTTTTTTTCCTCTAATTCTGCCACTAGGACGACATTGCTGAGCTTCACTAACCAAGAAAATGGTTAAGAGGAGAATGGCCAGAATCGACACTTTTGAGAAAAAGCTCTTCATTTTCTAGGTCTCTTTACTTGTGCTGTTGTGTGGGATGTTTGATGCCTAAGAGCATTTGGTGCTTGGCTATTTATAAGAAATGTCCAACCTAATTCTTCCTTGATGTTTGCAGAATGACAAATTTGCATTCTTACAACCAAAGCAAGCTAATAGTTTCTAAACTCACTTGGTTAAACTAACAACCAAAATTTCATTCAACTTATTATACTCGATCAAATTAATGGTCCAAAATCTAATATGATTATAAGCAATCCTAATTCTTGCTTTCCTTGACTACTTTCTTGATCAGCATATTTGAACAGAAACGGTATAGCCCCAGCCCCTCGGCATAGTTATATTTATGCTTGTTCTTCTTCTGTTCCTATTTCTCACTGCTCTAAGATTTGATAAATGATTAGAAATTAGAAATTAAACCTAGAGTAAAATTCATACTTGGCCATGATACATTTATACCATGTCATACAACCTTGTTTTCACACACCAAGAAAGGTCTCAACAAAATTCTGAACATCATGATTTCTTTGGGGGGGGGTGTTCTGTTATTGTAGCTTAACACATTTTGGACTGAGTTCCTTGTCTGCAGTGACAAAATAGCTGTTTTTTTTTTTTGCCTAATGAATGCTGAAAATATTATATAGCACCCTTTGGAAGCTACCAATCAGTATGAGTACTCAAAACGAAAGTTATAATGGTTTTTGAGGAATTGCATCGCTATCACATCTCACTCAGAATTGACTGCCTGTTTGCTTCTTGTGGCTCAAATGGGAAAGAAGTTGTTTCATCTACAGGTTCATATATATGTGTGTGTGTGTGTGTCTATATATATATTGTCCCCATCAGGACACCGTATTGGTCATTTTTTTAGGCCATATATTGTTCCCCGTCAGCACAGCTTGGCCATTTCTCACATCGTAGTCGCGTGATAGCGCAGAAATAATTGATAATGTTTCAATAAAAACGGTGCCATATCAGATGATGTAACCTTCAGATGAAAAATAAAACAAGAACAATGCTTTATTTAGTAGGCAAGGATGCTCTTTTGTCTTTGGGTATTCTATCATTTGGCAGAGTGTGAATCAGAAGGATCTGTTGGTTGCTTTCAATTTATACTAATACAGTAGATGCATCATAGTAGAACTGTGACCTTGGTCCCTTGTTTCTGACTGAAATAGGATTCCATCAGGGGAAAAGAAAGGTATAGACAGTTAACAGTAATAGTATGGGGAACTACAGACAATCAAAAATTCTAAATACTGCACATTGTTCTTGTCTCTAGTATTGGTTTGAGATTCAAGTGGAGGTTGTTTTAAGTTTCTAAAGGATCACTCGAGCGTTCCATTATTGACGGATCTTCTTGGACCTATTTACTGATGGATCTTCTGGTATTTAAACAAACAGAAAATACAAAAACGCTGCTCTGCAGATGATGATATAATCACTTTTCTGGAAACATGCATTTCATTTCATTTCATTTCATATACCTAATGAAAATGGTATCTTTTATGAAACCATATACGGCAGTCATTCTACTGAGAAGATTACAAAGATATGTCATAGTTAGGCATAAAAAAGTAGCTTGCTGTTTCAAGCAGTGTTTATGATCTCTCTTTATAGCCAACTTTAGTAGTAACTTCTCCAATGTAACATAAACACAAAAGAAAAAAGCGAAAGCATGAAGTACCAGATATGTCCAAGGGCTTCGCTCTTCACCTTGATCATTCTTGTCTCAAACTGGTTGAGTATTGAAGCTCAGACCTGCAATCCAAGTGGGAAGATCATTGGTAGAAATCCTCCTCGGGATCAATGTAACCAAGAGAACCAGTCTGAGTGTTGCAAAAGAGGAAAGCTTTACACAATTTACAAATGTTCACCACAGGTTTCTCAGCGTACAAAAGCAACCTTGACTATCAACAGCTTCCAGAAAGGTGGTGATGGTGGAGCACCATCCGAGTGTGATGATAAATACCATCCAGATAACACCACGGTCGTGGCATTGTCAACTAGATGGTTCAGTAATAGGAAGAGGTGCTTGGACTACATTACCGTCTATGGTAATGGAAGAAGTGTCAAGGCCAGGGTTGTTGATGAGTGTGATTCCACAATGGGATGTGATTCTGATCATGATTATCAGCCTCCATGTCCTAACAATATTGTCGATGCCTCATGCCTCTAAAGCTGTATGGAATGCCGGAAAGCGACTGGGGTGAACTGGAAGTACACTGGTCTGATGCCTGAATGAGACCTTCTGCATGCCACATAAATTTCAGTAAATAAGTTTCCCTTGTCATGCCTAGCCTACATATGAGGCCGCTTGTACTAAAAGTTCTACTCCATGAAATAAGATGAATTGTATACATGCATCTCGAAGCATCAAAGAATAAATCTTATGCATACCAAATTGATTTATTTCTTTGTGTTTAATTTATCCTGGTGGATCTGAGGCTTCTAAGAGATGTAGTAGTAGCCAAGCACGTCGTTTATGGATATATGATTTCTCAAGTTATTGTTTTCAAAATGGAGACTGGGGGTGTTTTTCCAGCCTATTTCTTCTGTATTATAACTACCATGGACAAGTCATATATATTGTGGCGACCTGACTTCTGCGGATAGCTTGAATATCTTTACTTCGGGAAACATTTAAATACACTCTAAGATCAATGTTGCCCTATAAGCTGTTTTGATAGAGTATACCAATTTCAACTTCGTAATTCATAGCTTGAGACGACTAATCAAAATGGCAGTTTGGACTTCAGCTAACAACACCATATGAACAATCTATGACATGTAACAAATACACGCATTCAATTGATAGATACTTCAAATACATGACACAAAGCAGAGCTGCAAAAGCACTAACCTTAATTCTACAGTTTGCATACACATGTATTTCATGATCGAAATACACAATATAAAGAGCAGGCAGCAGAGACACCGACCGAAAGATTTACAAGCACTGCCAGGACTATCCAAAATCGATAAACTGGCAGGGCATATGTAATCACATCTCACTACAACATACTATCTGTCCTTGCTGGCAGCCTTCGGAAAAAGTTAACTGGGGCTGATGGCATCTTATGCCTGAACCTGGGGTGCCTCATGAAGTAAACCCCACCAAGAAGGACCAAAACCTGGAAAGGTGTCACATATAACACAATAGCAGCCACAAGACAGAATGTGATAAATAGCATAGTGGCACGAGGATCCCGCCAGCTGAGAAGCGATTGAATTCGTTCCCCTTGAGTTGCAACATCACCCACCACAGTTTGAATCCTTCCAGCAACACTCCTTAAGCGATCATACCTCATCCGAACTATATCTGTACCCCGAGATGTTGGAAATGTGTCGAATTCTTCATCAAGCTCATCCGGGTGCACGGCATCTGCATATGAGATCCTTGTGTTCATGTGAGGAGGATACCTTGGGCGATAGCGAAAATTCCAAATCCCAATCAGAAACATGTAGAGGAAAACAGTTGGTAGAATGAGTTCAGGAAAGCACACAAGCATCACAAAGAGAACATGTACAAGCGCTGTTGTGATGGGATTTTTCCACATGCATACTTCTCCAAACCATTTTCCAACAGCAAACAATCCTGCAAAAACGGTCATCAGTCTGAAAAAGTTTGCCTTGCTACGCCTCATGCTCCAAAGATGAGAGTCTGCATCAGACATGTATTCCACCACTTCCTTCCTAAGAGGTGGTTCCGCCCGACTAAGCCAAGCTGCAACTATGCTGACAGCTTGGTGACGTAACATGTCTTGCTGCACCACAGTCAATGGCCTTACATAATGCATCTTCGGCAAAAGAGGTCTAGAGTATTTGAACATCATGTTAGCCAGTGATGTGCATGAAAATCTTATTGCAAGATGCAATTCACCCATCTTCTTGACACCTGAAGGATGAAGGACTAGTAGCGGATAAGAGTGTGTGTAGACGCGACCAGTCTCAAGGGTAGACATACGAATCCTGACCTTGCCGATTTTCACATCTCTGTGGCCATTTGAGTGGCTGAAAATCTGAGTGTTATCGAAAACCCCCACTGTGAGAACAGTTGCGGGATCAAATACCTCCCAGGTGTACTGCTCATTGTACTTTGGGCTTAGACTGTTATTTATGGTTCGAGTACGAACCCATTTGTGCCCATACTTTGCCACACAATATGTATCTGCTGTCCCCTTCCCATCCCTTGTTTTCATTGGGTGTAGACCATCAGCATTTAAAATTCCGAGCTCCAAGACACCAATGGATGACTTCCAAAGCGGCTTGGCTGTTGGTCGAAGGTCACTACTATAGTGAGTAGACTCATCAAGTACATGATACCCTCCATCAAGACAAACACGAAGGTGGATTCTGCTAGAAAACTTATCTTTTTCTTTATCTTTCTTCCGCTGCTCTCCCTCCAGCTCCAAGGCATCTGACATATGTTTTTCAAGGTTATACCACCTCCCACGGATATTTCGATCATCAGCACGCCTCTCAACAGTGTTCAATGGTATGGCAACCCTTCCTAAGGTCTCATCTTTGTTTGGACCAACACGATCTTCAACTGAAACAATCAGATGGTCATCAAATGGTTCAGCAGCAACAAACATCAGGTCTTCATTCCACATTGGGTTCAAAACTCGAGTTTGAACTGTTTTTGTCTTTAGGACCTGATTACCAATTTGTACTTTTGCATATGCATCTGGGAACCGAGACCTGTCAGATATAATCAAGTCCTGTGCCTCGATTACATTTACTCGTACATACCATAATCTTGGTGAATGGTAAACTTTTGAGCATGAGTGTGCATAAGTAGCCGAAGAAGTATCATCAGGACCAATTGCATCCGAATGCCATGCATCTGGAAAAGCTTCATCAGCTTGTGTACCATACCATACAGCAAGCATCAGTTCCCCATTCCTCTTCTCCCCTTTCTTGTTTTCTATCCGGTACCATTCTGGAGCCAATGGACTATCAGGTGGAACTCGATGAGGAACTTCATGGAGATCAAACCGCACAAACCCAACATAATCATCTTTCATGAGATCCTTGTCTTTGACCACAACCTCCAATGTGTGAGCTTGCTGATTGTCCTTAGCAAAGGCAAACACCTCATTCCATTCAGGGTTCTTCTGCTTCTCAAAATGCTTTGTAACTCCTTTGTAGTTCCCTATTTTTACTTCAACATATGGATCAAGGCTTCCTGTAACATCCATGGTAGGAAGGTCGCGAGCTTTCACAACTCGTACAAAGAGGTATTGCATCTTTTCAACAAGGTCATAGGTGCTGGATGGTCTGTTGCTACGTATAACCCGCCCACCAACAATTTGCCCCCCTCCAAGGAAAGGACTTGTCTCTTTAAGCGTATAATCAGAAGGTTGAGATGATGAACCTGAGTACATGCGAACAACTTGAGGTCCTTGTGGTTCAGACCTCATCTCCTGCATCCCATAGTTCACTAATGGCTGGGTAGCCGCTGAAGGAATATTCTGCTGTTGTGCTACAGTAGGATTTGGTAGGTGACGAAATGTGTGTCTTGAATCAGCGCTGTCATCAGAGAATGGGTTTGGGACAATGTTTGGAACTTGTTGCAAGGGTGGTTGACTATGCGTGTGGCGTGAACCTCTATCCATCGAAGAGTCCATTGCTGGCAGTGGATTTGAGGATCTGATCGATGGGTCATCAGTAACAAAAACTTTGAGGCCAAGCTCTCCTTTCACACGTGAGAAAAGGCCTTTCTTTTCCAAAGGATAGTGCAAAACACAAGCATCAGAGTATGGGACAAATGATGTCCCAGTAAGACAAACCTTCCCCAGGCATGATTTGGTGTTGGCTTTACCATGGTTGTAAACATAGGCTTCAAGATTCATGTTAGAGAGGTCACTTGGATCAGTAACATTGAAGTAAAAGCTCTCATTCCAGACAGGATTGAGATCTCTTTCTTTTACAGTGGTTCGGAATCTCTGATGATCAAAGTGAAGCTCCACAAAGGTGCTAGCTGTTCCATCTTTGAGCATGAGGTCATGGGCAGCCACAACCTCAACCCCTAACTTGAGGTTGCTCATGGTACTTTTTTAAAATGGAAGCTATACAGGGGAAGAATATATATCTAGCTGCTTGGAGAAACTGGCAAGAAGGAAAGAAGAACCTGAGAACCAACAAAAAAGAAGACTCAAATTATATAGATGATATGCCAAATACTCAAAGTAGTAGGAAAAACCATTGCCAAAAAAAAAAGTAGTAGGAAAAACAGAACCATGAAACAACTCGCATATATAGAATCATCTCAAAAGTTTAAGTTTTGCTTCACAAGAAAATGAATGGCAATTTCAATTTACTGCAGCTGATAAAATTATACCAAGGAGAATTTCCTTTCATATTATCCGATTTTTGTTCTCTTCAAAAATCTAATACAATTCAAATTTGTTTCTGAACAGAACATATATGTTGTCAAGGAAAAGAGGCTATACATTTTAATTGTTATGTTGCAGAAATTGGCAATAAAATGAAATTACATAATGACGTATCACCAGTAATATTTAGAATGCTTCTAGGAATGTTTATGTTCCAGATTGTTTTAGAATTGAAGATGAGAATCTGTAGAACTGTACATTAATCGGATTCTAAATCGTACATTACAAGTCTGAGAATCTGTAGAAATTAGAAACCAGGCAGATTACGGCTGAAAAATACTTCAGTGTTTTGGCTTCCTATTAAACATATGATCTACAAAAGAAAATGAGAACAGAAGATTTGGAGGAACAAACAGAAAAAATAAAAATAAATAAATAAATCGCTTCACCTTCATATAAGATTCATGAAACATCCAAATTCTAATTTCCTCTGTGACCAAAAAGGGGGCAAGAACATACAGAATCATCTTTAATTCCCTCTCTTTATCTGCTTTCTCTCAAAGCAACAATGAATAATCTTAACACAGATTCCATGCTATATTCTTTGAGATTACCAAAAGTTTTTTGAAAAGTCAGGTGCCTAAAGAAATGGTATATACCCTGCCTTTTTGTTCACCTTAAAGTAAAATCCAGAAAAAAATAGTTCAGCCAAAATCACACATAAGACCTAAAACTTTATATCAGATAACTCAAAAGTTGGTAAAGAATTACTAGAAACCCAGATACATGAAAAGTCTTTACATTCAATAAACCATTATCCAGCTAAAAAGGAAATAAAGATATCTTTTTTAAGGTACAAACAGACAAAGATTAGAGCTTTATTATCTGATAATTCTCAAATTTCAGTAAGGAATGGACACCCAGATAAGAACATCTCCCCTTTTGACCAGACTTCACCTCCAAACCCCAAAGCTCTCAAATTTCCTCAATCATCAAACACCCACAACACACAACAAAGCAAAGCACCCAATATAACATATGAAACAGCAGTAAGAAAGATGAACACACACCTTGGTTTAGAGCTTGAAAGGTTTCAGCTCAGAAAAGCTCACAGCTTTGAGATAAAAACCCAACAACACAGAGGCCAAGAGAAGTTCATAAACAGAAGATGTAGAAAAGGGGTGGTAGTATTTCTGGGATGGTTCCAAAGAGAGAGAGAGAGAGAGAGAGAGAGAGAGAGAGAGAGAGAGAGAGAGAGAAGACTCGGAAGAGAGAGTCGTCGAAAACGAGTTAAATGAGTAAATGGTTTGTGATTGGCGTTCTACAGAGAAACAAGGGTTGGGCCGTTGGGGGGTCTACTAGGCTCTGCCTCTGACTCTCCGAGAACTTGTATTTTAGCTGGTGACGTTTAGTGCATAGAGAAAGACCAATATATAGGTTATAGGTATTGCTCTTCGTTTTCTGAGTGCGGTCTATTGTTGCAGGTTGCAGAGAGCTCTGTACTCGCTCCATCTGTGTGACACGTGGCATTTCACAAACTTATTGCTTGGCTGTTTCTACGTGTTCTCATGAGTTTTAGAAAGCATGGACAAGGATAGGATTATCTTTCTATCTAAACTTGTTGGTTAAGATTAAGCAACATTTGATTTTTTTCAGTCGTTGGTTATTTGAAATATAGGCTATGTTTGGCGCAGCTGAACTTTTAACATAAGCTGGCTTCTGCTTATTTTTCAGAATAAGTAGCTGAAAAGCAATGAAGCTGCGTGTTTGGTAATCTGGCTTTTTATAAGTGCTGTGAGTAGCAAAAGCAGTGGTAACGCGTTTGGTAACTCAAAACGAACTTGTGCTTTTTATTTACAGAATGACCAATTTAGACATGAAAGATTATCTTAGCTTGATCATTTGATTTTATTTGTAACTATCAATTTGTATATTTTAACTATGTTCTGTTCTTTAGCTACTATCAATTTGTTAATTAAAATTTTTGTATGTAAAATCAAATACAATTTCTCAATTTGTGTATGCAAAATACTATCAATTTCCCAGAATGATTAACACCAACTACCCTTAAATGTCTCATTCCAAAGCGCACAACTCATCTACAATCTCTCATTTTCATGACAACCATACAATTATGAAGAAAAGCTTCAACCAACTTATGATAAGAATCTCTCTGCAGCTGCTGAAGATGCTTTCAAGCATGTCAAAGATGCCCTGGACTTTCTCTCTGACCCAGTGAGAAAGGAGGATTACGACAAGTCTTTTATGTCGAAAAACAAGGCTTTTGCTGCTGCAAAGATGCCTGAGACTACTGTTGCGGCAAGGAAAGCCGCGGAGGCGGCTGCTGCTGCTAGGGCAAGGAAAGCCGCCATGGAAGCTTTTGCTGCAAAGGTGGCCGCGGAGAGGAAAGCTGCAGCCAGGGCTGCTGCCTTGGAAGCTGAGCTTGCTGCTGCGAAAAGGAAATTAGCAGCCGAGACTGCTGCTGCATCAAGGAAAGCAGCCGAGGATGCCGCGCCTGCTGCTGCAAAGGAGGCTGCAGCTGCTGCCGCAAGGAGTGCGTTTAATGCACGCAAACTACGTGAACCCATGAGTGAACTTGAGTATGGCATATACCTAATAATTAAATACTCACAAAATTACATGGAGCGCAGATTCCCAGTCAGGTGATCATACCTACAATGTAGGCAGGCGAAGTAAAACTACTGCAGGTTGGTCTACTTTTCTTCTTCGTATTTTTGTAAATCTTCTAGTACTGAATAGAACTTCTATGATTAGTTCCTGGGTTGTCAAAACATAAATAAAAGATTAATGCTTTGAAGATCTATGTACATATGCATTTGTGGATAAATTTAAAGAAAATTGTATGGACAACTTAAAGGATGAATGATATTTAACACACCTTATAGGTCCAAATGGAAGCCAGATTACATGCCAGCGGAACCTTGGCAATCTGCAAAAATAATATGCTTGGTCAAAACAAGTTGGTGCCTCAAATACGCAGTACTCTTCAGAATGGGGGGAAGTGTATGAGTAATCAAGAAGGCAACAGAATGAATATGAGAATGGAATAAGAATACTGCATGTGTAGCCATGTACAAAACACAGACACTTGGTCAGAAATGAGGATGTAACACTGTACATGGCTCTACTAGACCCGCTCTACTATCAACTGATGACAAGTATAGGGAAAAACACCTGCAGATATTATCATCCATGAGTCCATCTCCTCCATGAAGTAAGCATGAAAACGCTGTCAATAAGCAACAAAGGATAACAGTTACAAAAATGAAAATTCTCACAACAGAATTCAACAAACAAAGAAGAAAGACCCCTCCTTTATTTCTACATGCTTAAGTGTCAGAGGTCCCGATTCCATAAACAACACTATAGACACTATAAACAACTTTAGAGATTGAAGATACCAAACATTCCATACTTGTTAAAAAAAATACCACATTTGCAAATTGATCACAGTTTTGAAATAGAGAGACTCATACCAGTTCCCAAGGAGACGAAACCTCAAAGTAACCATTAACTTGTACACTCAAACCAGTTCTTACAGGCAGCGGAAGGAAACAGAATGCCTGACCAACCCTAAGTGCATCGTTCTGTTTAAAATCAAATTTCACTAGCATCAGTTCATTTGGATCTTACACAGATGAAAACAACATAACAACTAGAAAAGGCATAGACGAATTTCTTATGGCAACTGACCTGTTCTGAATTATCTGTGATGCAAGCAGCAACTGATGCCCACGGCAGCAAGTGCATATCATATTCCTTAGAAGCAGTAGCTGCAAATTTTCCAATCCTACTGGATGTGGATGCCAGTGCTTGTACAAGATAAAAACCCGAATTCAATCAAAGATAGCAACCAGAGAGTAGAGTAAAAGAAACCAAAAACACACCCGAACCGGCCGGTCTTGGAGGCTTGACCGTGCTTGCTGCTCCCTCCGATCCTCGAAATGCTAACGAAATCCTCCTCGGTGAAAACGGCGTCGTTGTAGGCCAAAAGCGAAGGTCCCTGCCAGGGCGCCAATGCCTTGGATAGAAGCGAGTCGGAACCGTGGAGGCGGCGGTCGAGGCAGAGACGGACGGTGGTGGCGCCGGCATCGTCAGCGTTCTGAATCAGCTCTTTGAGCACGGTGGTGCCCTCCGGATAGTTGAGTAGAACCTCCCGGATTCGCCTCGTCAGGTCAACCTTTTGACCGAAGTCTTCGAGAAATATCGACTCCGGCGACGGAGACGGAGACGGAGACGGAGACTCCATTGCTGGCTTAGCTATAGAACCATCGGCTTTGAAATAGGAAACCGGAGAGTGAAGCAAGCTGTGAATGGAGAATTGTGATGAAATTGGGATTAATCGACGTGTAGGGGGATTTTGAGTTGGGTTTTGTTGAGGTTTGGTCAATTGGGTATGGGAGAGAGTGAAAGTGAATAGCAGCTGTAAGTGGAAGCCATGGAAACAGAGCAAGTTGGAGAGTTCAGAGGAAGAGAGAAAGGAATCAGAGAAGACGCGCTTCATTAAACTGTAGCCGCGGAAGCTCTGCTTCTGGCTTTTAAAAGCAGGGGTCGAGCTGCTTCGGCTTTTTAGGAGAAAAAGTCGGTGATTAAAAGCAGAGCAGGACAATTTTTCTTAACCAAACATGTTGGTGTGGCTTTGCTTATAATCAGGGGAGCTAATAAGCCCCCCCAAACGCAGCCATAGAATACGGTGAAACTTATGAGTGCAAGTCTTGTTAATATTATGATGAAGCGAAGGAGTAGGAATAGAGAAGAAATATTAAGAATTGAGTTTGGCGTACTGGAATTCTTAGTTTGCATGATTTGGAAAATTAGGCATTTGGTAGTGTTTAAAACATCAAACAATGGTCAAATTGGTTACAAGTTGACTTCACCAACAAGAATTGTGTTTTTGCTGCAAAATGAAGAAAAGAATATTGGTGCTGTGATGACGGGAGGAAAGGCACAACTAGCCAGATATAAGATTCACCTAAACTGTTTGATCTTGTTAGCAACTATGCTTAAACTGTTAGGCCATCACCGAGGTAAATTAAGTTAACATTTAATATTACCACGAAATTGATGTGTGAAAAATTAGTTAAAATCTCAAAAAATCACACCGTATATATGACCAATACATAAAGTAACTTGGTTCGATAATAAAGTGAGACTCGTTTGATAAGTACCGATATATACTTAGTTTGCAAAATTTACGTTAATATTTTTTATAACTTATATTGAAAGATATAAACGTCAGAAGGTTGAGTGACGATAAACATTCAATAGTTCTAAATGCATTCAACATGCATACAGTATATTGATAACAGATATCTCGATTCGATCAAGTAGCTAGCTAGCCGACTAAATCTTTGCTGGATGAAACAAGGTTCTCTCTGCAGATCTTGGGAACATTCTCTGGTCCCTTTGCTTTATTCGTCTCCAAGTATTATTCATGACTACGAATCCCAAACTGATGCAGTCCACAAATAGTAATGCATTTCTTGATTCCTAAGGTAAAGTTGGGTCTTATGTCATTGACTGGCAGCAGCATATGTGCATAACTACTATAATCCTGAACTGCTATATATAAAGAGAAGTGTAGCTGTAATCTGTGTATGGTGTATATATATGGTGCAACCCATTACCTTGTTTTGTTACTTTGCTGTGCAATTGCAATTTTAAAAATCGGTTTTGCATTTATGGAATTCAAATGTTGTGTGTGCTTCACTAAAACTTACCCATCAACAAACTTGGGATCATCATGAGAGTTGAATTGCATATATAAATGCAGGTGAGACATTACATCATTGTCAAGCTTTAAAGAAGATTCATTACATTACATCATTTGCTGCCTCACATGCTTCAGAATGATCGATATGGATGTCATTGGAAGCAAACCTGACTGGCTTGCTGGGACCTTCCTGCACTGATAATAGCTACACTCATTTAACATGTGTAGCATTTTTCTGTTGTTGGAAGCTAGATTTAGCAAATTAAATTAGGGTTTTGTATGGGACAATATGAAATACGAAAGATTTTTGGGTTTATTTCTTTTGAGTTGGCAGATTTGATATGCTGATTGTGATGTTCTTGAAGAGCTGGAATATATTGAAGCTGGTTCATAGTGCTTAATTAACCTCTACAAAATAAACAGTTGATTCAAGAGTCCCTCATGAATGATCTCAAAAATGATCTAATTTCTTGGACTCAATATTAATTAGAAGATTGAAGTATTAAGGCCCTGTGTGTTACTAATCGACTCCATATACTTTCTTTTTTACCGATTTTAACTCATATTGAGACCACTAGGGGTTAATTTCATGAAAGATTCATCTATAATACATTAATACATATAAGTAGACTACTTCCATAGAAAACTAGCAAAGTAGCAACATTGGTTTGGTTTCAACTCTACCATTACTAAGCATTTTCATGTACCCAAATGAAGCAGACACTCTATACACATTATCCACAACACGTTTAATTAATATTAATTATGATTTGGACGATGGATTTGCAAAGTAGTCTGGAATGATTCTGACTCAGATGACAGCACTAAGTATCATTAAGAATTAGTTATAAGGCCTAACATATCTAATTGGATGTATATAAGATTTGATATCTTAAAAAATTGGGCATACGTATCTGTATAGAGTAGGTGGGTTTCTTAATAGTATTTTAACTCTGAAAATTGACTTCAATTTTAATAACCACAAAAGCATTTCCAGAACTACAAAAATTGTTATATTTAATTACAATTTTAAAATTTAGGTATGGATTTAACAATATTACTCTATTAGTAGTTGTTATTTATTATGTTTTAACTAATAGTAAAATGACAAGCAGGCAAGAAAAGAGAGAGAATATTTAGCTATTGTCTTAGCTAAAATATGCCACAAAATGATGTGGCATGTCACTTTAATTCTAGTAATATCCAACATGTCACATGATAAATAATTTTTGGCGAAATTCATATTGATATTTTGTTTATTCAGAAAATATCAATGAATTAGGTGATACAATTTTGAATTTAGGGTTTGATTATGTCAAAAGCTTCTTCAGAAATTTCAAAACATTGTGCGATTAAACATGAATCTTCACCTCATCTGAGAATAAATTTGTTCTTTTTGTCTTCTTGATATCTCACATCTCCTATTTTCTGGATTGTTAACACAAGATTGTTAATTGTTTGATGGAATTGTCTCCTCATGCTTCTGCAATCTGCAATTTGCTTTTAGCCAGGGACATGCTTGCAGACTTGAATTTGAGATATCGTGCTAGAAATATAAATTGGCTTTTTATTCTTGATAACAGTAACAACCTGCAATGATTGTGCTGTTTTACATATATTGGTTTGTTACAAAGAGATGATTATGTTCTTGGAGTGGAAGTCTTATAAAGGCAGATATCTGTGGGCAATTGAAAATAATTATATATGCCATCTTCATGTTCATCCCCATTCCGTTTAAATATGTGGAATATTTAGAGAGAAAAAAAACCTTGATGATCGGTGATTATGTTAAGGAAGTTCTTATTTTTATTTAATTATTAATTTTAGGCTAATTCAAAAATAAAAATTATATATATATATATATTAAAAATAATTCGATTGAAAGTGATGACGTGTAGATTCCACATAAGACGCAACACAATTTGATATTTTTTTTTTGTATAATGTTTTGGTGCATGTAGCACTACTCCTTGCCAAATTATGAATCAAAGGTAGTACTGATGTTATTACGTCTGTTTCAATGTTTCTCACTAATGAGTACCAGTTTTGAGACATGTTTTTTTTAAAGAGAAATAAATTACATTAAAAGGTCATTTATCAATCTAATCCAGAGAAGAATTACAAAAAAGTCTAAGATTGACATAGGCAACAAAGTTCGTCTTCTTAAAAATATGCCAAAAAATAATGAAATAAAAACTAGTACGTAGCTAATATTCTGGCGGTTCAAGACGTCTATTCACTGTGTCTATTACCCGGTTTTGAGACGTGTTAATATACATTTTTAACATTTATTGTAAGCATCTTCCGTCAAAGTCATATCCAAATGCACCCTTAAACGGGGCAATATTACAGTTTGTTGACGTGATCAGCCTTAGGCAGATTAAGAATTATCAAAAATCCCAAAAGAAAATACCCTCCCCCATTTTCCTCCCACAAAAATCTCTCCTCCCTTGGCTTTCTTCCCATCCCAATCCCAAACTCTCATTTTCTTACGCACTTCACAAAATCACCATTTTTTTTTTTGTTCTGATCTGTCGCATCCATCCTCTCTTTTTTCTGCATTCTGCTTGCTCGTTGCTCAAGATTCATCTCATATAGGACAACATGGTACGCTTTCTCATTGAAACTTTATTGTTTTCCATGAAGATGAGGGAGACTTTTAACAGAATTATGAAAACGGGTACTTGCCAAATTATGAATCAAATTAAGGTAGTAATGGAGTTACGTCTGTTTCTCATCTTCGTTTCTTAATTATATGATGACAACACATAATCGATTTGCCATGATATAAATTTGGTTGATCAATAGTGGGGAGGAACCAAGAAGGATTCCAAGTTAAAGTGAGATGAATATGCATGGCCGGACATGTCATTTTCTTGGCTAAATAAACATTCTTTCAAAATTCAAACATTATATTTTATATAAAAAAAATATGAGGGCATTGGGATTAAAATTGCATATTTTCTGAAATTCAGATTAATGGGAAGGGGGAAATTAATTGTTGGGGGTAGAACTGTAGAATGACCCCCATTGATTTCATGCTCTGCCTCCGTCACTCATGTCAAAAAAAAAAAATACTAGAAAGACTGTGAATTAATATTCTCGTAGCTAAATAGACATTTCAACAATGAAAATTATACAGCGCACCCGGCCAATCTCACCGTTCACTCACCCGTGCCCGGCCCCACCCGGAGATCTCACCGTTCAATTTCCGGGTGCGCCGAATACGCTCTCTTTCAACAAATATTCTGTATTTGCATGAGTTGATTGGATGGATATATGAAGTACATTTAGCTCCATGTTAATGCTCTTTGTAGTGATCTGAAGTATTCACTCTTACATCCGAGTTCCCAAGTAGTCTCCCTAAGATAATGTCCCCAATTTAGAGAGTGGTTATATTATATTAATTACTTGCTTATGTAGTTGTGTGGTGATTTGTTATTATGAAACTTACAAGTTATACATTCCCTGAAATTGTTGGGTACAGTCGAACGCCTCGTCTGGAATGGCTGTGCATGATGATTGTAAGCTCAAGTTCTTGGAACTGAAAGCGAAGAGGAACCACCGATTCATTGTGTTCAAGATTGAAGAGAAGATACAACAGGTGATTGTAGAGAAGATTGGAGGTCCTGATGAAAGCTACGAGGACTTCACTAACTCCATACCTGCTGATGAATGCCGCTATGCTGTCTACGATTTCGATTTCACGACTGAAGAGAATTGCCAGAAAAGCAAAATTTTCTTCATTTCATGGTTAGCAACTTCGCATTTATGTAGAACATAAAAAGCAAATGAACTATTGATTAGAAATCTATAAGCATAACATATATGTTGAAGCGTCTTACTTGAATAACCACGCATACATGGTTTGATAATTTGAAATGCTTTCTGTAGAAGTACTTGGAAGCTTTTAAAACACAAAATACACTTCGCCATATCATGTCGAATATCTGACATGATTGAGAACATATGTAACTTGTTACACATAGTTCATGAACAAAGCTATTCTTCAAACACTGGTTCATTGTTCACAACTTGCTCACCCAAGATAGACCATGTATTGCTGTTTTCTGTTGTATTCAGGTCGCCTGATACGTCGAGGGTGAGAAGTAAGATGCTTTATGCAAGCTCCAAGGACAGATTCAAGAGGGAATTGGAAGGCATTCAGGTGGAGTTGCAGGCAACAGATCCTAGTGAGATGAGTTTGGATGTCATAAAAGGGCGAGCACTCTAAATCCTCATGTAGACAATTCATTCATCCCTCACTGTCTTTATGTCACAAGATGATCATCAAAGTAAATTTTCTTAGAGTTAATCGTGTGTGAACTAATTTATAGTGAGTACTTGCATTTCAGATCAGCTGTGGATTCAAATCAAAAACATTCCTTTGCTATGGCTTATGTGATCACATTTATTTTTTGACTTCTCTCTTACGTACCTACTTATTTAAATTTGTGTTTAGTATTAGACTACTAGTACAGTAGAACTTAGAGCATGTTAGGAATTCTAAGTGTTGCATCCCAATAAACAGAACTATGGGCATGATCTTTTTGCCATCTTCATCATTTTCTCTAAGCAGGGAATGTAACACAGAAAGCGCTAGAGAACAGATGTATGTGAAAAAAGGACTTCTATGATTTTATAGAACTCTGCCAGTATTCATTTTCCCAATCTTCTACTTGCCTAGTTGAGTTAGCTTTTCTCTCGAGAAAATTGCGAAGAGCTTGAGGATCATATGGAGGAGGCAAGGAACATGGGATTTCATCACTAGGAGACATCACCATGGACTCCTCCATGAATTTCTTCCATGTGCCAGTTGCAGGGCATGCCATTGTTTCAGAACATAGTTCAACTGCGTTAGGAGGTATCGTTGGCTTGAATTTCAAGAGCTTTGCATACTCATTCAGTACATGAAACATGTAATCATACACATAGTCCATCTTCAGATCTTCTTGTATGAAGTTGCTTGCTGCTTCCCCAATTGCCTCTGCCTGCAATATGTATTAGATTCTGATCAGGTCAAGCAGCTAAAAGCATCTTTAGCAATGCTAGCCATTTTTAAGTTAAATTTTAAACAAATTAGCTAAAATGTCATTTTGGCTTGCCACTTTAGAAATGTGGTTGCATCAATGCTCTCTATTTTAGCTAGCATCACATCAACATTATTCTTCAAATAAAAATTAAATAGTTTAAATATATTTATATATCACATAAAATATCTTATAAGGAATGTATTAAATTATTGCTAGCCTCATCTGAGTCATCTCGCTCTCTATATTTAGCTAGCGAGATAGCTAAAAATCATAATAACTAAACTTTGGCTAGTCTGCTAGAGCTCCAAAAATATTAAAAAAAAAACTAAACACTCTCTAAAATAGCTAAAAGCTAAAATAGAGAGTCTGTTAAAGTTGCTGTAATAACATAACACGTCATAGTTTTTCATATGTGTACATTTCTATGGTATAAAAGCCGAAATCCACTAACCTTTTCTGTGTGATTATTGCCCCATTCCACAGCAAATTTGAGAGAAGTGCACTTGCTGTTGTCCCTAATCGGCCAATAATGCTTCAATGGTAGCATGCCTCTCATGTAGAAATCGTAGAAACGAGGTTTAACATACAAGGTCATAGAATCACATGCCATTATGTATTTTTCACTCACAGACCATGCCCAGCCTTCTATATAAATTTTGTATCTGCATAAACCAAAAGTTCTCTGTATATCAGCTCCTAAACAAGGTAAAAGATTAAGCTGTCAAGATGAAATTTCAATTTGAATTCAGAATGCTACCTGTTCTTGCATTGGTCTTCTAAGCTGGACTGCTTGTACCCTTCTTTGGATTCTTTTTCCCAGTTCTGAAGTTCAGTGAGCAATTTATCATTTGGTGTTTAAAACTAAAAGCCAATAAAGTTACATTCATATGTGATTAGATATAGTTGGGAATTTAGTATATACCTGAATGTATAGGAGTGTATTCCAGTCATTTTGCTCTGAAACGTTGCATTTGAGAAGGTCTTTCCTGGTTGGAGCCACATTTGGGTTACCTTTCCAGTAAGCATAGGGCACCCTATCCTTCCACTTTGTTCTTTTATTGCCTTCCTTTATTTTTGGCAGTAAGTTTTTCCATGGCTTTATATTGGTCTCCGCCCTACCCAAATTTAAAACTTAAGTCATTTCAATAAAAACCATTTAATTGATGCTTCGAAATTCCTCTATTTTGGCTTCTTCTTTTTTTCAATGCAATATGCGACATATGAGAGTATTCGAACATTCAAGTGTTTGAATACTCGGAAGCAAAATTGTGAGAGTGCAAGAGCATTTGAACAATCGTAATTCAATATTTGAAAATTTCTGTACCATTTATTTAAAAAAAGAAAAAGATAATTTCTGTACCATTTTAATTCATATGTCACCTAAATTTGAATGGATATACTAAAACAATGAAACAGAAATTAAGGGACTTCACATGCAAACATTTAGTGTAAGACGGAAGCAATTACCAGCCCCAAAAAGACCAATCTGGGAACACAATGTCCAAGCTGCCTTCATCAGCACAGTATCGGAAAACAGGAGGAGGGCCTGCATTTGGTCCCTGAAAGTCTCTTGACCGAACCACTGGTCGATCATCACAATCGAACATGATCTCCAAGTCAGGCAATCTACCAGGGTATACCCTTAGAAGCTGCAAAATACCCCATAATGTAAACATGTCCCTAGTTTGTATGGACTGCCTATACTTCTCTAGGTAGGCCTTGCCGTCCACGATCACGAGCCTAAAATGTGCCGTCCTGCGCGCTCGCTCCACCATGTCCCTAGTGATTCCTGTCTCTCTCCACGGCCGTAGATCTTCGTGGATCCATCGGAAGTATGCTGGGCATGTGACATTTGATGGAAGGCTAGGATTTGTAGGGTTGTGTTTGCTAGGGTAGGTTCTTGGACAAGTTTGTGTGACATTTCTGTCTGTGGTACATTGGAGTGGGAATTCAATGGTTTTGGGTATTGTTGTTGGTGTTAGGATTGATTTGTTAGAAGAAGCACCTGAAAATATAAACTGAGGAGAGCAAATCATGAAACTAAACTTCATATACTAATAAAGGGACTGTTTATACTGAAACTTCATGCATGGTAAGCATAGGAGTTCAATTGAACTTACAGAGTCAATATCAACACTCCAGCCTGCAGCATACACCAGCGCAGCAACAAAGAAGAAGAACAAGAACAAGAAGGCAATAGCCGTAAATGTTGCGCTTCTCTTCTTCAATGGCTGCCAACTTGATCCTGCAATATGCCTATGCAACCCTGACCCGTCCAAGATATCATACAAATGCTTCGCATTGTTCCTCTTCATCTCTATGCATGCAGATTGATTTGCAGCTGGCTTAGCCTTCCCTAACAAAACCTCAAGAGCCTTGCTCAGTTTCTTCTTTCTTGTTTATTGGATTTATGAGTCTCAGTCTCTGTGGACTTAAAAGTCCTATTAGCATGGAAGTGATATATAACGGATGTAGTCATTTGCAAACGCATTCTTCAAGTCTGTGGTTTCTTACTTTGAAAGGGTTAGGTCACGTTTTCTAACCCACAATATGCTCCATAATCAAATGCAGGATCCCTTGTATAACACAAGAAAAAAACTCCCCAGCTAGTCGTAGTCTTGGCCTAACTGGCCAACCAGGCCAAAGCAATTTGCGTCTTTCTATAAATCTTGGAAATGGGACTACACTACGTTATGTCCAGATCAAATTTCCAATGTGCCCTTGTCTGCATTTCAGAAGCCAACTTATGTTGGTGGTTCCGGAAGGAGCTGAAGAGGGCAACTTTGTCTTTCGATGATACTCTATTGACTTGGCTGGGTAGCCTTGGTTTGGCCGAGTGGGGATTAGGCACTTTCCCAGTAAACAAGGGTACTACAATTTGCAGCAATTGATTTTGATTCACATTCTTGGGATTAAACAAAGTCAATGGTGAGATTAAATTTAAGCTGATCTTGTTAATCACTCGATGAGAAACTTAATCCTTTCGCAAATTCATTCAGGAGCCATAGTTGAACAGAAACGATCACATGGTTTGTGGTTAATTAGAGACTAATAAATCACATGGTTTTTGCTTCGTTAGCCTGTGATTATAACTGTTATAAGCTTCATTACGCAAGAGTTACAAAGGATGATCAACGTGTTAAGAAGGGGTAAGTTAGTCAAGGGTGAAAACTAATGACAGTTAAAGTGACTAGCAGTTGCAGAGAAATGCAGTTCAGCTTTGCTCGCATATTTACTATTCATGCTGTTGAACGTGAAATGAAAAACATGAACTGATATGGTGGGGCGCCAGGCAAATTGTAAGGTAAGAGTAACGGGAGCCATCTTCCTCATTCACTTATTCGATACCCCGGCTTAAGATCCACCTTATAGGGATGTCTTGCTGAGTTTCCTTCCTCCCACCATGACGGTCAGAGTTTCGCTTCTAACAGCCGGGCGTGAATGCACTCGTCCCTCACCCCCTCATGTGTGACAGATCTACAGATACTAGTGAATCGCACACCAACTCTGCGAGAGGGAGTACAGTTGCATCCATCTCCCAGAAATGTTACTCTAACTTTGTGTGCAATTACTACTTACTAGTAGGTTGGACTCGTGGGGCTAGGGTTAGGCTTACCATCACAACTAATGCCGTGCAACTTACTCTTTGATTAACAAGTCAATGGATTATAAAAGAAAAGAACGAGTCTATGGATTATCAGGGACTCAGGGTGAAGTACAAATGACATGAGAAGTTCAGAGTAACGAGTACGTAACCTGTAAAACTCCTTTGCTTCTTTGGCTCTCCCTAGGCACTCACATTAGGGGGACAAAGAACCAATCTTCGGGTGCGTTAAATACTCCTGGAGTTGACAAGAACATCATTAATTATATGTTAAGAGCTGAAGGCAGAGAAAAACTGTAATTAACATTGGTGCATTAGTGATAAGTGCGAGAAAGATACAGATTCAAGCTATATTCTTCTAATTTTTCTTGCCTGTTCGAACAATTCATCTAACACCTCCTAGTTGAGTGTTTTACAATCAATCACAAGATGGCTTAAGCCACATTATCAGACTCCGCATGCCCACTTGAAGGGTGGCTAGAAAAATCAAACTGAGCTCTAATACCAATTCGCACTAGAAAGCGTGAGAGCCAACATTAACCTTGAATCTGTCATCAAACATTTCTCCAGAAAAATGTGTCATTTGTGCAGCAACATGCTCTTGTAGGCAGAGACAGGTGGAGCAATGACATTTTCTGAGTTAGTAATTTGTACACAGCTCATGAGTTCATATGATATCCTTATCCTCAAAGCTCGTAGAAACCCTTTCTATCCGGTAACTGAGTAACCTGAAACTGCAAACCTAGAAATGTTAGCCCCAACTAATACTCAATTTCACTATAAGGATCACAAGATGTGCTGGGCCATTACTAACTGTGGATAAAATTGGGCAGTACATAACTGACCTCCCTCTCCCGTAGCAGAGAATGTCTCCAAATCTGGGGGCTTCAACAGCCAATTAATAAAGGTATGTGTTCTTTTTAGAACTTTTGACGTTGCATTGTATTCATAAGCCCTTTCCTGCATGAAGAATCCAGGTCAAAAGTTAATGGATGAAAAGTGATGGCCACTAATTCACACCTTGCTAGTTGCTAGTAGTTAGCTAAGAAACTCTTCTTTCTACACTCTATTTTGGCTATTTCAGTGTAGATAGCCACATAACTAAATAGTTTCACACAAAATTGAGCAGAAGGTAATCTACAGACATCTGATATCACTTTGAACATTAGTTCTTTGTGTTTTGTTTTATAATATAGACACTGATTCTACTCAAAGAGTAACAATCAACTTCAAAGCTTCACAAATAAATACAAGCACACTACAATGTCAACACCTAAAGCTCTTACAACTGCTCAGTACAAACCAGTACCACAACTTAGCTCTTACATTGTCTAATGTCATGGATTGTAGTCATTACATTTTAAACAAACTTCCCATAACTACTGTATTGCCCACATAAGTAAAACTTAATCAAAACAAAATACAGAATACTGATTCTACCTTGATTTCTCGATATGAAATCTCATTAACATCGATTTTGGTGGGGCATTCATTTCTTAGGGACAAGAACATCTCCAAAAGCCGCTTTCTGTCATATAGTACAAACAAAATGTCAATGACAGTAAGTGCCTTGCATAAATAATCTATTCTGAAACATAGTTGTTGCCCTACTTGCATATAGGGGATTCAGTAGACGGACTGCGTGCCCCTTTTGCAGCGCCTTGCTTTCTTCCTATGGTTCCAAGAATGACTTCATGCAAACCAGATTTATTCCAACATATTGAATACCTGTGAATCAAATTATAATCAAATCAGTGGTAACCAAACAGTTGCAGGATGACTTTGCATTGAATCCATTCAGAACATGTCAAATTAAGCAACAGAATACCCGCATGTTATAGTGGTCAGAGCGGTCTCAGAATGTTGAAATTCCTTTGCTGGCATTGGAGCTTCCAAGAGTAGTGGCTGCCAGTGGCATTAGCATAGACACACACAAAAACCTTTACATTCTCAATAACACAAAGTAGACACTTCACAGACCTGGTTGACTTGGAAAGGACTGGTCAGCTCACTGGATAATGGTAGGACACGATCATGCAGTGCTTGTTTCAGACAATCAACCACAAGAACCTTCTCAGAGTTGTTAGGGGATTGTCCAACAGTAACGGAAGAAAGGTATACTGGTTGAAGAAAGAAGGAAAGCAAAGCTCCTGACAAAAATATCAAATTCTCTCATTAACCTACAACTACTAGTGCAATCATTCAAGTATTGTAAGTATAACAAGCATAAACACCGTACACCATATGACGTGCAAGCATGCCTCATCTAAGACAAATCAAGTACGTAGTTTACAACATTCAGTTCAAAGAACCTCACAACAACTTGTAAAAATTGGGGGACTGACTGAACATGGACAAGATAGATGAAAGAACGAACCTTGAACTCCAACGACATTCCAACGGGCTATCTTGTCAGAGCAACTAACTGATAATGTTGTATCCCCACGACCAGGCTTTCTTTGAACCGTGCCAATTAGTTGTGAAGCGTCACCTGAAAAACATATAACAAATGGAGATGCTCTGTCACCAACTCTCATGCCAAGACTAACGATTCCTTTCACAAAAGAAAGTGATGAGTAATGACATTCACTATATACATAAACTCTTTTCCAGCAAAACGAGGACAAGGTCAAAGCTCGTTTACCATTATTTATGCCTCCAGTAGGTGAGACATTCTTCACTGCAGACAACAGAGAACTCGGCGAAGCGATCCCACCTGCAAGAAACAACACTTGGTACACTCCAAAACTCAAGAAAAAGCTCTTCATTTTCTGTTCACAACCCAAAAACTTACAAGGCAGTTGCGATTCTGTATTTCCCTTTTCCCGGTTCCAGTTCGAAAACAAACTTTTTCGCATCATCATTTCGCAGCCGTTTGCTTGCATTGTCATCTCTTTCCTCGCTATAAATTTGCGAAACGCATCCAATCTGTGCATAGAAAAACCTATAACACACATTACACCCATAACTTAGAAACAACAAGGCACATTCCGGAATGAACTGAACGCCAAGAGCACCTGATCAAAGCGCGGCGAGCGATGACCTCAGCGTGGGAATCGTTGACGACATCGCCGCGGCCGACGCATTTGGTCCCGGTTCCCAATGCTACCACTTCTAATTCTGACCAATCGAATTTTCGAAAAATGAAATGAATGAATGATTTTGATTTACGATGAGAGTGAAGGGAAGAGCAGACCTTGGAGAGGAGAGGAGGAAGGTCACTTCGCCGCCCTGAGGCTTCCCTTTCTTTGGGAGCGAGTTGTAGAGTGAGAGCACCCTGTCTGAAACTCTTTGGCCCCAGGACGGCGTTTCGAGGCGGGGAGGTGAGGTCATGCTTGCGTGGTAGGGGCGAGGTAAAGAGTAAATAGTTAGGCCGGTAAGGGTCTACAAAAGCCCTTCCCAGTCAGCTTTTTGCTTGGGTGGTTTAATCAGGACCGTCAAAATTATGCATTTATTGCATTCTACTGTAGATTATCTTCACCTAATGTTGACCAACTTACCATATAGTTGTAGACTAGCTTCTGATCAAGGCAAACTAGTGTGAAAGAACATTAGATTTTAGGACCACAAGTGTGAAAATTCTTACACGCTTGGAGGTTTCAGGTGAATCCATATTTAAAATACGATTTGAGCCATTCTTTTGATTAAATCTCTCCATGAACACTGACATTATATTCTTTACGCGTTTATATGTCGTATCATACAAAAATGTTAAAAAATAAAAAAAATATCAGAAAATATATCAAAATCTATTAAATGTCTAACAAATCTTAGTAAGTTGTGGGTCATGTTGGGCCATGGTGCCTCATTGATGGGATTTGATCATGAGTTATGTTGATCAAGTAACCCTTAATGCCTAATTATAAGATACTTAAATGAGAAGTATAAAGCTGTATTATGTGGGGGTGTAAAGCTGTCTAATTAGGACCAGAGGCAATATCAAAGTGCTTGATCCAGCAACAAAAGGCGATGATATTAGACAGGTAAAGACAGCAGGTTGAGAGATATTAGCAAAGATGCAAAGCACCAAAGCAAAATTTTGGAGTAATCAAAGAGAAATAAAAGGGGAAGCAAATGAAGTGGGGGAGCTGGTTCTTGTTCTAGCTTCTTCTCTGGATACTATTCTCTATATTTGATGCTGCCAGCAGTGCTCCACATAACTGCAAGAACATGGTGAGTAATCTAATCTCGGCTGTCATTTGCTGATTGCTTTGCTCTGAGGCAGGGACGCCTCCCCTTCCAGGCGCGTGCAACTCACTTTTCTTACGAAGAGTTGTTATTTCCTCACTTCTGTTTTAAGGTTTAATATTTTAGACAAAAATTAAATTTAAACTTACACTTACATCGAAAGCATACTAAAAGTCTGAAATTCGCTTTGAAACGAACATGTAGACCACTAGAAACACTCTTCCAAGAGCGTAGGTATGGTTAGTAGATATCTCGTGATATAACTCCTTAAAAAAGGTCTAAACAGAGAATAAACTCGCGATAGTAGACAAACATAATTACGATTTTCTAAAAAATCTTGATCTAAGTTTTTTTTTTTTTTAATAAAAAGCAAGTCAAGCATACATTCATGCCTAGATTTGATTATTCACAACTATTTAATATGACTATAAGGCTATGAGAATCGTTAATAAAAATAATTATCAACGACATTATAAATATCGGTGATTTACCCTTCATAGCATTTTCCATTTCTTACTCTCAAGCATGCAACTTGAGTGCATAGCATCACTAGTCCAATTACTTGAGCTAAGCAATGTCGCTTTCATATTATTCTATTTGAAGGATATTTAGAGAGTTTATGCACGGAACCAAAATAATCATTTAACTTATCATCATGAATTTCATTTTTATTTTCTGATCAATATTCAAAAGTATAGCAACTATAGACACGTTTATTTACATGGAATGAAATTGAAAAGTGAGAGAATGATTTCGACAGAAAAGAATTCCAGCGTTTACTTACACATAATAAAATTGGAATGAATATAGATCTCATTTCTTATAAGGAATAAGCTTTTATACCGAAAATACTTTTAGAAAAAGAAAAGAAAAAAGAAAAAAATTGGAATTTTGGTGTCCCCGCGTTTTGTACGCGCGTAACAAAACCCCGCCACAATGATGTCACTTCGGATACCCGCCTCTGCCGACAAAATCATATCCCAACCGCGTCCACGTGGCGCAACTCCACCACCTTAAACCCCCGTCGACATGAATTCCAAGCCCCATATCGACCGCCCGATCCACTCATCCCCCAAATCTAACGGCCCTAAACCCACGCGTCCACCGCATACACCCTCACTCGGATATTTATACACAACGAAAACTCGCTGGTGTGAGTTATCCGTTACATTATTGAAAGTTGAAACTGAGCTGAACAAAAAAAAAAATGGAAGAGGAACTCAAGAAAGTCGAAACCGAGCCTACTCCGGCGCCGGAGCCGCCTTTGGCCTCCGCCCCCGATGTCACTTTGGAGAAGGAGAAGGAGAAGGCTTTGCTTCCACCTCCGCCTGGTGCTGCTGCTCCTGTTGATGACTCCAAAGCTCTAGCTGTTGTTGAGCCTGAAAGTAAGTTTTTCTCTATGAAATGTAGAGTAAAAAGTAGATTTTACTATGTGATACTAAAAGGGTTACTTTTTTGGTCACAGAGGTTCCTGAGACCATTGCTACAAAGCCCTCAGGAGGATCACATGATAGAGGTGATTAAGTTTCTTCGTGGTAGTGAGAATTGAACCTATGACCTCTGTTTCGTATATTGGTTAATTATTTTGGTTATGTTCTAGAGTTTGTTTGAGAAATTGAGATTATTATTTATGTGGTGTGTTGTTAATGGTGGTTTTTGTTTTTATTCAGATGTGGCTCTTGCAAACCTTGAGAAGGAAAAGAGTATGTCTTTTGTGAGGGCATGGGAAGATAGTGAGAAGGATAAGGCAGAGAACAAGTAAGGCCATGAATTTTTTTTTACCTCTCAGATTAATTCATGTTCAACTAGTGTTGTCACTGTTGTGGGTTTCATTGGCGATGTATGCCAATTTGGTTGTGTGTTTTTAACCATGAGAGGCACTATACAGACTGAATTGTAACCAGTTCATGTTGTTACTTGAGGAAATGAAACTTTTTGACTCTGCAGTTTGATGTTGCAGTTTTTCGATTATGAGTAGTTTCATTTTCTCATGACTGGATGAAATTGTGCCAAACAGGGCCGAAAAGAAGCTCTCAACAGTTACTGCATGGGAAAACACCAAGAAGGCAGCTATTGAAGCCAAACTGAGAAGCATGGAGGTAAATTCTAATTCCATTCTAGTTCTGTTTGGTTTTAGATTCATCCACACAATGTTGAACTTTATGGTCCATCTAAAAACCCCATTTCCCTTTCTTTGATTTTCTTGTCTAGACTGTTTAGGATAAGTGGTTGCTTTATAATATTTTTGACAGAACAGATTCTTTGACCTTACAAATGTGCCTGTAGAATTGATCTCTTATGTAATTAGTATCACAAAAATGACTAGATGCACCTTCTTCTTGATCCATATATCACACTTGTCTGCTTGATGGTGAAATGACATTAACACTTGATGCGGAACCACCAAGTCTTTTGAGTTGAAACCAAGTTAAATGAGTTTGAAGCAATTTGTTAGAATTTCTTCAAGTTTATTTCTTATGTAACAAACTTTGAATGCTACCAGGAAAAACTGGAGAAGAAAAAGGCACAGTATGCGGAACAAATGAAAAACCAAATTGGCCTGCTTCACAAACAAGCAGATGAAAAGAGGGCTATGATTCAAGCAGAGCGAGGGCAAGAACTTCTCAAGGCAGAGGAAATGGCCGCCAAATACCGTGCAACTGGTGGCGTTCCAAAGAAGTTCCTTGGCTGTTTTTGAAGCAGTAGTTTGAGTCTGGTTTGGAAACAGTTAATGTAGCTTCTGGTTTTTCTTGTGTATATGTTTCTTTTCTGTTTGTTGTCCATGTCATTTTGTGTGAAAACCTGATTGAAAAATTCAGCAATTGTTCATTATATTCGTCTCTGTATAGGAAGTGTATATCGTTTGTGAAATCAGTTTGCTATTTTTGATTTGATTGTATCTTTGTGTTTCAGTAATGAGATAGATAACTCTACCCATTCTTCTTGCAATCCCAACTTATTTCATGTTTAGTGTGTTTTCGACTCATGGTTTCACTATTTGTTTCACTGCAATGAGTCTGGTAAACTCTCATTGATCCGTAACACAAAGTTCACAAAGATGCTAATAATTCCAAATCTTCTTTGTCCAATTGATGAGCATATAGGTCATGTATGAGATGGCAAGCAACTAAACCAGATGACATCATAATATGGCATAACATTTTCACCAAAAGATAAAGCATCTGGAAACATGGAATATTAGTACATGATAGCATCTAGGTTACATAATGTTGTCGGTATTCAGTAAACTACCTCCTCTGCCCATAGACCAGTCATGGAACTTGTAGACCGACGTCCAGACTACCTCGCCATGGTGAAAGATCGTCAATGCCACATCAGGAGGTCCTCCGTCCAAGCACGGCAAGGAGGCATCATGATAAGAAATATATGTAATGTGTCCCACATCGAAAGTAGGTTGTAAGTGGGAACCTTCCTAATCTATAAAGGAAGGGTTCCCCCTAAGTAGAATCGATCTTCTTGTCACACAAAAAGGCATTGAGGCCTCCCGATAGTGAATTCCAAGTGGACGTAGCCATGCCCTCCGCCGGCATGGTGAACCATTATACGTGCTTGTCTCTTGCCCATGATGTTTACTGTTTATGTTCGTGTTCCACCGTGCTTCTGCGGAGCCTGCGGGTTCTAGCAGAAACAATTGGCGCCGTCTGTGGGAATCATTACGAAAAGTCACATTGTTCTGCCTCCGAGAGGCAATTTATTCAAGTCCATAAGAGCAACAGGTCCATCGGGAGGTGCACAAGCCTAGCAAAAGGCTAGTTAGTCAGTGGGTTGGCATACTCCTCGGTGGGCCCAAAACTGTCACCGGGATTAGCAAGTTATTCAACCAAGTCCAAACTGTCACTCGGGTCTAACCGTCTTGGAGAACTCAGGCCCAAGTCACCGAGAGGTTGGATGACCCGCGCGGGAGCCTTTCATCTCCGGGACCCCTCCAAAAAAGGGCATGGCTCATCAGGAATCGACTCCATCCGGCAGCACTTGAAGGTACCGCCCGATGATATACCTTCTGGGATACAAGGGTTCGTCGCCAGCCACGGTTACCACTTCCCGGTGGTTCTCACTAGGGTTGGGATCGATTTCGACAAGTTAGCTTCCGGGAGCGCCTGCAGTCATTAAGCCTGGGCAGATTGGCATCGCCGATCGGCCGGGTAACCAACATAAGGACTCGAGCCTGGTCCAGCCCGTAGATTTGAGAGAGTGCCCGGGAAGATCCACTGGAGTTATGAGCCTGCGGGACAGTCATAATCGACTGGGTCCAGCTCGGTATGCTCTCCTGGGACAAGCACATCCGGTGCCAGCCAAGAATGATTCGCCGGGCACTGGTATGCACGGCTTACTGATTTTTGAATCCATTCCGGTCAAGTTCAGTCCGGGAGCATTCCTCCGGGTCGAAAGATGGGATGATTGAATGAGCCTTCGGCACCCGCTGGCTTCATGAAGAAAGATCATCGGGTCATTCACTCATCCGCTGTGCAAATCACCATAGCCCTGCCGATAACACCAATAGGTTTGGTCGATCAATCCTCCGGGAGTCCATTTGATCCAGCAGTGAGCAGTTATATGTCTCTGGATGATGATCAATGGCAAATTTGGTCTTATCATGCATCTGCTCTCGGTCGGCAGCGGTTAAAAGCCGGGAGGGATACTCTTGGCGCCCTAACAACAACTGGCCAATTGCTATGGACACCCATTGTCTCCAGCAAAGCCCTTCCCGGTGAGTCGGTGACCTCACCTATGATCTGACCCTCCCGAGCTCGATGACTCCAGATTGAAAAGAAAATAGTCAGTCCGGGAGCAGAGAAAGAAAAGAGTTGGTCACGAGCGGGAGCAGAACAATTGAGGGAGGATTGACCCCATGCAGTGGGGAAAAAGAGGGAACTGAATGTTGGGGATCATGTGGAGCGCAAATCGCATATACCAATGGTCTCAACTCAAGTCAACACTGAGTTCTGAAAAGAAACTCCAGAACTGTGCAAGTGCAGTGCTCCCATCAATACCCTTCTATGAGCAATACTTCTACGGGCAAGGAAAGGCAAAGCTAAGTCTTCTTACTCCTACATCTATTTAAAACAGTTTTTGTGATTTTAGATCCTTGTGGATGAGTTTGGAGATTCATATGTGATTTGGACAGTGGGCGGTTATCATATGAATTTGTGCTAGCCTTGATTGTGGTGGAGATCCAATCTGGGATTTGTGCTATCCTTGATTTTATTGACAGTGTTGTATACGCAAATAGATTCAGTATGTCAGTATTAGGGGAAACAGGTTATAAGGCCTTAGCCATTTAGCTTAGAATTGCAAATGCCTGATTTGTCAGTATTCCACTGAGTTTATATTGAGTTGGTCAATGCATCTCGCTGCCATAGAAAGCAATTTGTGAAATTCATTGGCCAATTGATTGCAGACCATGAAATGGCTATGTACAGGCTCATAGATGATTTTTGTATCATGATATACACCAGATTTCTGCAACCCAACTTTGAATTTAAAATCTGGGTTTTGCTCATTATCTTGGTGTGAGTTTTGCTCATTAGCAAGTATAGGCCGAGAAAGGTAGTCCACAGTTTCATACAAATTAATTGATGTGCATATTGTGGTATTGTTTGGTATGTATTTTGTGTTGGAAATGTTTCTTATGCATTCTTCCTTGGCTGCAAATTGATAAATATTTGATTTGCCAATCTGAAGTATTGAGTTTTCATTGTTGTGATGTTGCCTCCATTTTAATTCTTTTCGAAATTAAAGCATCACTTACAATTGTTTGACCACACGTAGAGGTCTGTGTGATAACCACATGCTGCTACTATGCTTGTAAACTTGTGGTGTTTGAACTTAAAGAGCTATATGCATATTTGTTGTTCGTGAACAAGTTGAGGAGTTAAACCTAGTAATATACTCTCCATGCATATCTCCACAACACAGACATCACTTGACACCCTATATTGTTAATCTATGGCATACCAAAGATTCAACTGATATACATATGCATCACGTAAGGGTGTCATTAGTGTGCAGCGTGTCGTACCTTATAAATTATGTATGATTGAGGCATTAGGCTCCGGGAAGCCATGATCGATTTGGTTATTATGTATCCATGGATAAGAAGATGATGCATTTCTGCAGCATAAATACTTGTATACATCTCAGTGTGAACAACTACTTAGCAACCATTATAAGTTTATTGCATCGAATATTTGGGTAGAAAGGATTGGGTCCGGGATGTGGGGAAGTGTGTATGTGCATATGGCTTAGGCCAACAAATATGATCATATCCAGTACTACATGTGGTATTTAGTCACCAGCTCTATTCTGTATGTCAGTCTTCTGACAATCAGACTTTTAAGGCATCAGATCTGTTATTAATTACAGATAATTCCATTGATAGTTTATGTTAAGTCAAATAAATTGGAGTTATGGTTGTGCTCAAACTCACTAGTACTATGCTTCTGATGTAGCCAAATAACAATGGAGCAATCTTGAATTCAACCTGGTTTCGTGTGATGGAATTTTGCCAAGCCTACATGCATGATGCATAAGTCCGAGTCTTCATGACTGGACTAAGAAGCACCAGAGGGATCAAAGGAAGTTCAAGTCACCAGGATTGAACTCAGAAACGCATGTAGACCACATGGAAGTTCAACCATCATTGATGCAAGAGATGTTCTTCCACCAGCGAGATGCTCACTCAAATCCATCGGGTCATCCCATCCTCACTAGGCAGCCCAGCCAGAGTTAGCAAGCCCCCGTTCGGGAGACCAAGTCATGAACTTAATAATAATCCCACAGCAAGCTCAATTGTCATCTGGTCGGTATCAATTATTAAGATGGCCCTTTGACACTTCATCACCAGCCTCTCCGCTGCCCATCTACACGTCGATCATGCTTGCTGGACATAGGCTAGTCAAGCCATACGTTGCCCAGGAGCGCATGGGGACAACTAGCACGGTGAGAAAATTCAAAGGGTCCCGATGACGTGGAAATCTCGTTTAATGACATTGGTTGCTGGCAGCAAAGTCCTTGTGACTTGATCAACAACTAGACTCCACTCAACGGTAGCAGTGAGTCGAATCTCGGGGATAGTCACCACTCTCTCAACTCCAGGTTCCCGGAAACCACACTCCAGCACTCAGCTTGTTCTTCTCGGCCAAAGATTTAACCACCGGTAGCAGTAGAGGAATTAAAAAGAGAATTAACTCCAAGAGTAATTGCAATCACCGGGAGACTAGGCAGCTCTGACCCGTTCAAAAAAGGTGGAAGAAAGAACTTTTTAAGTCTGGACACTGATGGGAGAGCCTCAAATATGTCAACTATTTGCAGCCATTGGAGAAGGAATGCTTCTCCATGGTTCACCGGGCACCGGTCCTCACCCTCTAATCCGCCACTGGTCCTATCCTACAGTGAAACCCATCTTGGTCAGAGTACATTCTCCAATAATCTGGAAACAACTCTCCGGTATAAAGATGAAGGCTTGATGCTCCACACACCAATCTAGAAGGGGAAGACTGTACAGGGTAAAGTTAGAAGTCATCGGAAGTCCGGAAGGTTACATCGGTATTAAAAAAAAAACAGAGAAAGAAAGATACATGAGGGGAAGAACAGAGAAAGTGGGAAAAAGTTTATGGGTAGGCAAGACATACAACACCACGCAGCATGATCTTACTCACCCGAGATGCAGATATAAAAACGCATGAAGTTTGTTGGAGGAAAATGTACGTACTTTATATTGGCATCTTACTTTGCCTCCCGGACATTGAATAGGGAGTTCCAAGTCTTTACGATAGTAGTAAGTCCCGGATAGACATGAGAAAAGATGGTAGGAAAATTTTGACTCCCGGATAAGAACTAACGGGAGGAAGCATGCAACAACTGCTTACGCAAAATAACAAAATTTTGACTCCCGGATAAGAACTAACGGGAGGAAGCATGCAACAACTGCTTACGCAAAATAACAAAATTTTGACTCCCGGATAAGAACTAACGGGTGGAAGCATGCAACAACCGCTTACGAAAATAACGATTCCCGGATAATAACTAACGGGAGGCATGCACGAACCAACGCACATGTGCATATACCCGAGCAAGAACCAACGGGAAGCATGGGCAAAACAACTAGAGCCATGATAACTATAATTCCCTTGTACAGCTCCCGAAGAGTGGGAGTTGGGCATGCCAATATCATTCCCTTCATACGGAGAATAGTGGCCTGATAACCCACGCGGGGATAATACCCCGCGCTCGAGCAGAAACACACGATATGGAAAGGTTCGCCACCTTTGTTCATCAAAAATACGACGTGATAACACATCATGAGTCCAAACTTTGGGGGACAGGGCTCAGTTCGTGCGAGGGGCCTGAGCTCGCCCGCGTGTCAACCTTCATGGGCGAGGCGGACGCCACAACAGTCCGCGTGAAAGTACTTCAAGTTGAGCGAATTACACAGATAAGTCACATTAATTCCCTCTTATGAGTGTACAAATCATGTTTCACGTACGAACTATATAACATGGTCATGATAACTATTGTCCATTCAAACTTTGTGAGTCCCGGGTAAGTGTCACCGGGAGGAAACATGCAACAACTGCCTAGGAGAATCTCGATTCCCGAATAAGAACTAACGGGAAGAAATATACCAACTGTTTCATGAGATTCTTATACCCGAGCACCACCGGGAAGCATACATGAACTAAAATGCATGAACAAATTTGCTTTTCGATAATTATTATGCCATATCCGTACTTGGCTCGCCCCATAATTGTGGCAATCATTTGTTCATTGTGAAGGTACAACAATCCGCGCCCGGCCGAGTAAGTTTTGCGGCCGGGGACCGGGAGGGGCATTTCTTATCTTCTAGGCAGACTCCTCAGCTCACCCTTGCAGAAATTAAGAAGAGTAAGACCCGTTCAACACACGCCCTGAGTACGGACTTGGGGGGACTGGACCGGGTGTCCGTATGTAAATAACTGGTCTATGGACATTTTGTATATTAAGTCCCCACTCAAGACATGTCTTGAACGGGAACTTGGGGGGACTTGTTGTCGGTATTCAGTAAACTACCTCCTCTGCCCATAGACCAGTCATGGAACTTGTAGACCGACGTCCAGACTACCTCGCCATGGTGAAAGATCGTCAATGCCACATCAGGAGGTCCTCCGTCCAAGCACGGCAAGGAGGCATCATGATAAGAAATATGTGTAATGTGTCCCACATCGAAAGTAGGTTGTAAGTGGGAACCTTCCTAATCTATAAAGGAAGGGTTCCCCCTAAGTAGAATCGATCTTCTTGTCACACAAAAAGGCATTGAGGCCTCCCGATAGTGAATTCCAAGTGGACGTAGCCATGCCCTCCGCCGGCATGGTGAACCATTATACGTGCTTGCCTCTTGCCCATGATGTTTACTGTTTATGTTCGTGTTCCACCGTGCTTCTGCGGAGCCTGCGGGTTCTAGCAGAAACACATAAGATGTCTGAAACGATTGTGGAATCTGTAACTACTATACATACAGAATCCTAGCACACTGAATTTGTTAAGCAGTCCTACCAACTCACTAAGTAGCAGCAGCACTGCTCGAACATTAAGCCAAAAATTAGAAACAGAACCCTTCACCCTTGCTCTCTCACTAGTCCGAAAGCTAATATAGGAAGCAGCTACCATAAATCAAAATTTAAGAGAATTACAAAAGAAGTTTGAACGCCTGCTTTGAATCAGAGAGGGGAAAAAAGGCATTTTCTATCTTGGCAGAAGTACTTGTTGCATAGTCATTCATATCGTCTTCTAAGAAGCTCATGTCATTGTTAATGGGGTAATCCAGCAGCATGTCCATTGCAGATTCTGATGAGTCATCTAATTTGTTGGAGCTTGAAGAGTCAGAACCGCGTATCATCACATTTTCAGTGTTGCAATTGTAAATCCTGTAGATCATATCTTCACCAGTAACAGACTTGATAACCTTGTATTTTACATCTTCATCTTGATTGGCTGCCATGGTTGACGATCCCATAAAGCAATGGCCAATTTCTGTTGTTACAGCCGAGATTGATCCACACTTCCCTGAAGAAGATGCCTCAGAGACGGGGCTATCAGATGGAGTTTTACCTGCCATGGGGAGCTTTCGGAATGACTCTCCAACCTCAGAGTACCATAAGCGCAGGAAGTAGTCCGAGTCAGATTTCTCCAGAAATGGGGTAGTGAACTGTGATGACTCCCTTGACAGCCTAGCCTCGGCTTCAAGCCTAGCACTCTCCCACTGTGCCATGTGGCGTGTCGTGGTGGAAGCTGATGTTTTGGAAGTTGAACCGTCAGGGGTAAAGGGCTCATGATTTTGTGGATTGATCCCCATGCGGATAAGGCGCTTTCTCAGGTGCGTGTTCCATAAGTTCTTGATCTCATTGTCAGTTCGTCCAGGTAACTGAGAAGCTATAGCAGCCCACCTGAAATTATTTTTGATACAAGTTACAACTAAGACAACTAGAAACAGGATATACGAAAGTTATACATAACCACTATACATACAATTCCTAAATGCTCAATCTGAAAAATGTAAACTAAGACGCCGCAATTGAGTTATCGTTTACAGTAAGGGATGAATTAATCCTGTGGTTTCATATACTGAGACTTAACACGGTAAACAAACACTGAATAGGTTTTTTGCCAAACAGGTAATAAAACATGCCTGTTTCCAAGCATGCCATGGAGCTGAATGATTAGCTTCTCTTCTTCCTCAGTAAATGGGCCACGCTTAATGTCTGGTCTAAGATAATTTGTCCACCTGAGCCGGCAACTCTTACCACATCGAAGAAGGCCTATTCAAGCAGAAAATCACAAAGATCTGTTGAGTATATGCTATAACTCAATAATTTGTTTCAAACAAAACTTTCAGAAAAATTGACTTGATATTACACTACAAACAACTACAGGAAAGGGAGAGAAAAATTAGGGAACATGAAAATAATCGAAACCGTTATATGAAGAGAAGTGGCATATGGACAAACAAACATGCCCAAAAAAACAGAAGAAGATATTAACATTTTTGAAGATGATTATCCCTCTGGTTCAGAGAAGACTTCAGACGAGTAGTGAATGCCTCTCTTCTGAACTAACTATGCTCATTGCTCAATATTTAGACTTTCAGAACCACTACATAGCTACGGACATGTTAAAGGGGAAGTTGGCTGTAATTTTGCTCGTTTCTTGGTTTATCCACACAAATGCAGAAGAAAAAAGAGAAAAGAACAAGCAGAAGTAACATAGTAAGCAGAATTCATTTTGCAAGCTAAAAGATGTTATCCAACTTATCAAAATAGAACATCAACCCTAATGGTAAAAAAGGTTACTGTAATTTTGCTGAATCATCCACCCATACACACAAAAGATAAAGAAGAACAAGGTAACAAAGAAGAAGATTTGACTAGAAAACCAGTAGATGCTACCCAACTTACCAAAAAAGATAAAAATTTCAACAAAACCAAAGGGTTAGAGGTCGGTCTTCATCATAATTCATCAAAGTTCAAACAAAGCTACATGACTCTTGAGAATAGGAAGAAAAGCTTGCAACTTTGGGGTTTAGCACTTTCAAGTAGATATCAATCACTTTACATCCTATGAAAAACAAAGAAACTCTCCTATGATTCCACAAAACAAGTAGCCAAAAACAACTTTTTGGGTTCCAAAATCTTCAAAAGGCTAGGGTCTTTTTCTCTGGTTCCAGAAAGCTACAAACTCAAACAACTTTTGGGTCTCAAAAGCTAAAAACTTTATCATCAACATGTCAACATGGACCAAATCCCAGATAGAACAATCAGCATTACACAGAGAGAAGTGAAAGAAATCTAAACCTGCATGCTGTGGGAGAGATCTCCAGCTGCCATGTCCCTTATTCTTGTTGATGTAATTGACAAGAATCTCATCCTCATCAGGAGTCCATGGACCTCTCTTCAGCCCATCCTTGTCACAACATGGAGTCCTTCCCATCTCTCTCTAGATTTTAATTCCAAACAGATAAAACAGAGAGAGAGAGAAGGAAATCACAACCACCACCAACACAAAGCACAAACCCACCACTACCAAACCCCCCAAGTCTCCCCAAACAATTAAAGAACACCCCAAAGCAAGACCCTTTACAGCTAGCCCCCAGAAGTCTTTAGTTCTAGAGCTTTGGTTATTAAATGCTGGGTGTTTGATGTCTTCTATCTGAAGCCAAAAGAACAGTGATGCCAAATAATGGATGTGGGCTTGTCTCAATAGCCAAATGAAATCAAAGCTCTCTCTCTCAGCTGGTATGAAGCTGTCTCTGGCAATAAATGTGCTGGGGTTTGGTTCAGAGAGAAAGGAGGAAGGGAAATGAAATTTGAAGCATCATTGTAAATAGCAACTCTTGGGCCCTAAAAAATCCAAGAGCGACTTAAATGGTTTGGGATTTTTCTCATTTTTGAGGTTTTCAACCTTTCATTTACACTCAACTGGTAAGAGAGAGAGAGAGACCAACTCACCAAGGCATTAATGTTGGGATTCTCTCAACCCAGAGACACAGAGTGAAATTTAATGAGGAGCATTAATGGGGAAGACAGTGACTTCCTGCTGCAGAGTACGGACACACAGAGAACATGATTTGACCTGTGCTTAGACTTGGTTATTAAGTCTGGCTGGTCTTGGTTGCTGTGGAGAAAAATAGGGAACAGGAAATTTGGGTTGTGTTCTGGAGTTGATGAGAGCACAGCGGTAGAGATACTACTCTGGTTTGGTTGGTTAAGTTTCTGAGTGGGGAAGAAGGAAAGGAGTGTGGTTTTTGGTTTGACTGAACTGCATGTATGAGAGCAATTTGGGGAAGAAGACAAGTTGACTGGGAAATCTGGCACAGTGACCTCTGTGCTGACACCTTAGCCGTCGGTTGAATTCAAGTTTCTATAAAGTGATCTATGTCTCTCTCTTTTTTTTTTCTTCCTTTTCTTTTTCTTTTTTCCTAGGGGTGTTGATCAACATTTCTAATTTTGTTTTTTGGTCAAAGGTGTTCATCAACATTTCAACGTGAACTCACCATGGGAAATCAACATTTCATTGTGAACTTGCATTACACCAATAATCCAAGATACCGATGTTAAAGATTGAACGAATATTCTTCTCAAACAACAAAGATTGAACGAATAAAGATAATGAATTTGCAACCATTGAAAACATAATTAAAAAGAAATGTCAATTATTAAGAAAACTAGTTAAAATATGATGTGTTTCGATTCATTTTAGTTGGTTTTGTTCTAATTTTTGAACATGTTCGGTTAATTAAGCAAATTCAGCCAAGTTAAAACCAACACCAATGTTTTCGGTGTTTACCTTAATCAGGGTCGGTTCTGAAGGATTCAAGGTCCAGTGCGAAAGTTTAAAATGTGCCCTTTATATAATTTTTTTATTCAAAACATGCCAATTTTTTTGGGGTTTCATATATCAATTTCATACATCAATTGTATGTATCTCATATACATAATTTCATAAAGAAAGAAAAAAAACAGGGAAAATTTAAAGCAACATTTTTCAATATTCAAAATGACAGGATCAAAAAAAAAATTAAAGATGTGAAGTTTAGAGCAATCTTCCGTCCACTCTTGAGAAATTAGATTATATATGAGAGAAGAGATGCAAAATTGAGAGTCCAAAATTGAGAGAGGATGGAGAACTTCGCATGATTGTGAGAATGTGAGCAATTTATAGTCCTAGAATTTCATCGACAAATAAAGTAAAGACTGTATATGAGATTGAGTTGTGGTCTTGCGGAGAATATCAATCGTCAATCGGTAACGAATCTTCTCCATAATCGATGCAATGGGTATATGAAATTATGAATTTAAAAGAAAATAAAAAAAAGAAAAGAAAAGAAGAGAGTGAACGGAAGACATTGTCTAGAAAATTGAACGACGAAAGAGAAAAAGTCAAGGACTTTAATTGTCAAGACCCGCCCCGAATTTCATCCTGAAACCCGAGGTGAGTCCTACGGGGACCACCTCCGAGGAAAATTTACCGAATGACTCGGAAAACCTCCCTTGAAAATGGACAGTATTCAGAGCTACTAAAAAATTAAAAACATAGCGGAAGTTAACAATCTCCTAGTAGATTAAACAAGTAACCTACTGGCGAAATGTAGCGGATAGATGGGTCACTATGCCTCGACGTCACCTTCTAGACCTCACGCGAACGCTGCAGACTGGGCATTTTAAAAACGAAGAGCCCAGGAGAAAATATTCAGAAACGTCAGAGTGAGTGGACAAAAGCAATTTCGACAACAAATAAATATTTCCCCAATAATACTTTCAAAGAAAACGCTTTACCAGCTATAGCTTAAAAGAGTAACTCGAAAATTCAAAACTGGAGTCTAGCGAAACTTTAGGAAAAAATGGCCTCTCAGGCTAGAATATTATATATATATATATATATATATATATATATATATATATCAGTATGTATTCACACTAGACTATCTCTTGTACGATATCTAAGAATAAGCTCGAAAAATAAATAAGCATACAAGACTATGACGCTGGCGTCTAACGCTCACGTTACCCCATACTGGAATTGTACCTCAGTATGGGGGAAACATCCGAGTGGTATATCTGATTCCTTGTACGAATTCTATGAATGAATTCAAAGAATAGAAAGTCGTACAAGGCTACAACGCTGGCGTCTAACGCTCACGTCACCCCATACTGGAATTGTATCTCAGTATGGGGGAAAATCACGTATAGCTAGTTAGCATTTAATCATATACATACTATTCTCATAAACAATTATATATAAGTATAATCACCGAAATTCTCAATTTCGGGAAATTTCCAACAACAGAAAATTATTCAACAATAAAGCATTTTAAGCACATTATTTAAAACAAATGTCCACTCACAAATTAGGCCTAAACCTGATGTCGGTCGGAGGCCTCGTCAGCTCGAGCCTCCTCGCGCCCTGTTCCAAAAACATAAATAAATCCTTAATTAACACACCAACGCTTAAAGAAATAGGCGTAATTAAAAAGGAGCTGCGCGCTCAACCATGCCTAACACCCAAAAATCTTTAATATTCACTACCAACCAAATAAACCTCCACATAATTCTTAACCGACATCCTCTAAACTCTTTCCACCTTTCTAACCTTAAATAATCACGTGGACAGATTCTAACTTAATAATCCGCCAAAAATACAAAACTTCAAAAATTCCCAAACCTATCCAAAACTCCTCCAAAAATTATAAAACTCATTCCACTAAACTCATCACAAAAATCCCTACAAAAAACATTTTTCCAGGCGGCGGCCGGTGGCCAGCTCCGGCGACCTCCAATGCCCACCAAAATTTGACAACACATTCCTCTCAACCTCCTCTACAACTTTCCTAACTACTACAAACACCAATTTCAAGCCTAACTATGTCAATCGAACGAAAACACACAAAAAAACATAGAATTTTCATTACCGATTTCTCCTTACCTAGCTCGAGATGGAGGGAGCCCTTTGGAGAGATTGTTGCACGGGAGGAGGGCTTTCTTTTGAGCCAAGGCTCGCCAGCCTGGCGGCCGGAGGAAGGATTCTAGCGACGGAAGCCTTTGGGCAGTCGGACTTCTCGGCGAGCTTTCCTCCCGATCGGCGGCGCTAGGGAGCCTCTCACCGGTCTAGAAAGGAAGCTGGGTCGAGGCCGACCGATTGGGACCGGCGCGGCGGTCTGGGGCGGTCAGACGGTGGCGAACAGACGCCGGACGTTTCCTAGCAGAGAACGGGTCGGGGAGAGAGAGAGAGAGAGAGAGAGAGAGAGAGAGAGGGACGCGCGGAAGAGAGAGAGAAATAAATGGGTTGGGCTCGGCCCAGCCGGGTCCAACCTCCCATATACCCAAAACCAAAATTCAACACCCCAAAAATAAATGCCCCAATAAAAATTACCTTTTACTAGCAAAAATTACCATTTTTTACCGTCGTCACTTTTTTTTCTTTAAAATAAATCATTCCAAATAATCATCCCCTAACACCACTCTGGAGACCAATTAAATTAAACACTTACTGATGAAGACAGTAAAATTCTTATTACCAACGTGCTAGTAATTAAGGTAAAAATTAAAGGTCGGGGCTTGACATTAATTGTGTTGTTTTTTTCTTTTATATTAATATAATTATACATTAATATATTTAACATCTTGAAAATAAAAAATAAAAAATTGGGCCCCTATGTTCCTAGGCCTAATGCAAGCGCACTGCTTGCACTGCACCAAGACTCGCCTCGACCTTAATAGTGTCATGTTTTGGTCATTGTGATTGTTTTTTTTATATAAGGAAATTTGATTCAATAAGTTGTAATTACATCACCAAATAAGTAGGGGTCATCATGGGTCGGCCCTACCCTACCTTAAAATTTAGGGCTTAAGGTAGGACCGAGTAAGGTTCTGTCAAAGTCAACAAAATTTAAGACCGGGTAAGGTTCTGTCAAAGTCAACAAAATTTGGGACCGGATAGGGTAGGGCCGAGGCTTGAATATGCAAGCTTTTACCCCCCTACCGACTCATTTTGTTAGGGCTAAAAGGATAAGGTCGGCCCTTTAAATAGGGCTAAATAGAGCCGAGATGGGTTAGTTCATTTTTTAATTTTTTTTTTTATAACTTAGCTCAATCCTCAATGATTATATTACTTATATGTAATACAACCTATTTTGTTGTCATATTTAACATACATGCATATACATTATACTTAACTTAGGACATCTATATATAAATATTAATCTAAGAGGTTATACTCATATATCTAATGAACTATCTCTTTAAAATCTAAATCATCAAAATACAATCGTTATTCAACGAAGTAAAAGAAAATCAAATAAATAAAGCTAGAAAATTAATTATAAAAAAAGAAGAAGAAGATTAGTTGTATTGTATCTAAAAAAATAAGAGACATATTAAAACAATAGAAAAAATAAGAAATTTTTTAGGGTCTAAAGGGCCGGCTTTTAGGGCCGGGCCGGGCTTCGCCCTAAAAAGCTCAATAGGATAAGGCCGTAGAGTAGGGTCGGGTTTCATTTGTGTAGTCCTTGCCCTACCCTATTTGAGAAAGGCTAGGGCCGGCCAGCCCTAATGGAGGCCGGTCAGGGCTTCGGCCCTAGAGGGTAGGGCAGGTTTTAGGGCGGACTAGGGGTGAAGAGCCAAATGATGAGGCCTATCAACAAGCTAGGGGATTACAACTACGAGCTATTGACCCTAACATCAACCTATTTGACCTCACTCTGAAGAGGAGAGACCGACATGTTAATGAATCTCAACGAAAGATTAATCGAGCAACCGACCAATTTAATTTGACCAAAATATGTAGCAATTACTAGGACATAATTTGGTCATAGTGAAAATGTCACATCCCAGGACATATTCCGCCGTAACACGATATTGTCCGCTTTGGGCCCACCGGCCCTCACGGTTTTGTTTCCGACAGCTCAGGAGCAGCTTCCCAGTAGGTCACCCATCTTGGGATTGCTCTTGCATCATCATGCTTAGCCTCGGAGTACCCAACCCCTCCGATCCGCTGAGCCACCAAAAGGCCTCGCGTTAGATTGGAGGTGGGCATGTACATATACAGCACATAACCCCTCTCTGTTGGCCGATATGGGATATTACATCGGATTTTGTGGAGTTTTGAGGTTGGCAGTGGATTTAAGATTTTGGAGTGTTAGGCTTGGTTGAGCGCGAAGCATATTTAATTATGCATGTTTTTGTCGGTGTTTTATTTTAAGGATTTATTTATGTTTGGAACAGGACGCGAGGAGGCTCGAGCAGAGGAGACCTTCGATCGACGTCAGGCTTAGGCCTAAGTTGTGAGTGGACCTTTGTTTTAAATATTGTGTTTCGAAATGCTTTATCATTTGATTGATTTTTCTGATATTGGATATTTCCCGAAATTGAGAATTTCGGTGGATTATACTCGAGGTACAATTCTGAGAATAGTATGTATATGATTAAATGCTAGCTAGCTATACGTGATTTCCCCCATACGTGAGGTACAATTCCGGTATGGGTGACATGAGCGTTATACGCGAGTGTCGTAGCCCTGTGCGACTTTCTAATTTTGCATTTATTTATTCAAAGATTTCGTACAAGGAGTAAGCACGTATATATTACCACTCGGCCGCTTTCCCCCATATGCGAGGTACAATTCCGGTGTGGGGTGATGTGAGCGTTAGACGCAAGCATAGTAGCTTCGTATGATATCTACTTTATTCAAGTTGTTCATAGATATCATGCCAAGGGTCAGGCGAGTGTGCATACATACTATATATATATATAATATCCAGGCCTGAGAGGCAGTTTCTTAAAGTTTGGGGGTTCTAGCCAGGCTGGACCCCAGTTCAGAGTTGTTCCAGTGGAGTTCGTGTTTTTGCCACTGTGGAAAGCATTTCTTTTGGGGAAATATTTATTTGTTGTCAGATCAGTTTTGTCCACTCACTCTGACGTGTTAAATATTTTCCCCTAGGCTCTTCGTTTTTAAAAATGCCCAGTCTGCAGAGTTCGCGTGAGGTCCAGCAGGAGACGTCAAGGCATAGTGACCCAGCTATCAGCTACATTTCACCAGTAGGTTACCTGTTTAATCTACTAGGAGTTTGTTAGCTTCCGTTGTATTTTATTTGATTTTTAGTAGCTCTGAATACTTTTGGAATTTTCGGTGTAAGTTGTATTCTGGCTACTTATGGATTGTAGCTGAAGATTTATTTGTTTTGGATTAAAAAGGTGATTCGTAATTCTTAAGTTAGGGTTGTCCATTTTCGAGGGAGGTTTACCGAGTCTTCGGTAAATTTTCCTTGGAGGTGGTCCCCGCAGGACTCATCTCGGATTTCGGGGTGAAATTCGGGACGGGTCCTGACAGAAAAACCATTTGGTGGAACATCTCAAGATCCCTTGTAGTCATTTGCACAAGCTAATAACATGCCACGACCAAACACCGATAGAAATGTTGGTTCTTGTAACAACAAATCAACTCTCCAAATCCAACCACCCATAAGATTCAATGACGACAACCCTAACTTGAGAGAACAAATCACCTTCAACATCTTTGACCAATCTTGTTGTCGAGCACAACGTCTCCTACATCACCGCGCCACTATCGTACATTACGTCGCTACCTACATTGCGAGGAAACCCCAAAACAGTCACGTTACTCGTTTCTGAAACGTTTCGGAAACGAAACGCACAGAAACGTGGCGAAAATGCGTTTTCTGAAAAGCAGTATTTGGAAACGCGGAGGAAACACGTTTCTCCTTCGATGGAAACATGTTTTTTAATTACCTTGAAAACGTGGGGGCAAGAAGGACTATTTACCCTATCGAAAGGGATTAGGTCCTTCACTGGAATCGCTGCTCTTCGTCTTCGTCTCCTCTGCGTCTTCGTCTCCACAACCTCGTCTTCATTCCCTTCGTTTTGGCCTTCTCTTCGTCTCCTTTGATATGCCATCAAGATTAGCTCACTAGGGTTTCGCCCTTGCCTTTTCTCCTTCACCAGTTGTTGGACTCATTTGCGACTCAGTAAGTTTTTTCTTATTTAATGTGATAATGTCGAAGAATGGTTATGGATTCTTGATGCCTTATAGAATGGTTATGGTTTGTTAGGTTGTTAGAGTTGTTATGCATTGTTGATGCCTTATAGATGTGGAACAATTGAAGTTCTTAATTAGGAGCTAGTTGATTGGTATGGATAGTCGATGCCTTATAGATGTGGAACAATTAAGTTTGTTTAATTTCCGAGCTTGTAGTTCCAGGTTTTACACATTCATTCCTCCAACGTACGTACCAGACTACTAGCTCAATTTCTATCTACCCTAGATGACTCTGACTGATGAACATAGGATTGTGCACTCTGCAATCAAATCTCTATAACTTAGAACTTTTGAACTGAATGATTAATATTGATCGATTCTGCTAGGTTTTGTACACGCTAACTTGCATATGATGCTTCTATCAGATTTGTATTTTAGTAAACTAATTCTGAAGCTAATGGTGATCTGGCTTTCTGAAAGTCACTTAGCTGTTTAATTATTAGCTAGAATCTATCTGGGGATCTGGTTTTTAGCTAGGCAATGCCTAACTTACAACAAATGTGCAACTCATATGAGGGTATTGGAGGTGATGACTTTGATTCATTAGAAGACTCTAGTATTGGAAGGCTTGAGATTGCCAACCTTTCACTTGATGAGTCATTGTTGGAGACGGTCTTGTTTGAAGATGATGAGTTTGAAGAGGAAAACATTGAGGAGGATGATGTTGTTGAAGCTTAATTTAACTTATTTGTATTTTAATTTGAGTATTTGAATATAGATCTTTTCTCAAACATTTGTTTGGTTTGGATTTGGATTGACTATATGATGAAAAATCTTTGTTATTTGTATTGTAATTTGATTATGGATGTTTATTTGGATTTAAATTGATGTTTTTTTATTAAGAAACTATTTTTTAATGTTATTTTTAATTATATTTATTATAATAAATATATTATTTATTTTAATTTTGACGTTTCCTTCACGTTTCATATCAGACTATATTTACTTTTAATGTTTCCGCGTATCGGAACGTACCGAAAACGAAAACTCGTTTCCATGAATAGGTCGCTATCGTGTTGCATCCCTTAGCCCAGATGGCAATAGGGTATTCGAGTTCAAACTGAACGAACCACGCCAGCCACATCTCTACCATAGAGCCATATCCAACATGCCACGGTGATGCCGCTAGGAGGGTCGTTGGCACTATTTCTTACCTAAGTCCGAATCTGAGATGAGGCTCAAGAGACTACAGCCTCAGGCACCAAGCTTTAGGGCCCAATTTTTAATTTTTAATTTTTTTTTTTAAAGCTATAGAGAACTAACTTAGAAGAATAAAGAGTGTTCTATAAACCCAGAAGTGTGTTAAACCCTAATGGGGCCTCATGTCTATCTTCCTATTCATTTCTTGCCCGTCCAGGACTCTGAAAACCACCCCCAATTTTCTTATCATCTATATATAGATGGGATATATCCAAGTATGCCCCTAGCTGGCTGGTGGTTTTAGTAAGAATCGAAGCCTTCACTAGCCTAATCTAAAAAATCCTTAGAGACATTATGACAAGGAGAAGTTTCACCCTCCATGAATATCTTCTCTTTTTTCTCTCCACGCTTGAGGCTCATTCTAATTGTAGAAAGAGAGTCCATGCAACTTAATTCATATACCATTTAATTTTTTTTTTCCTTTTTTTTCTTGGTTTTTAAAAGATATAACTACACATTACAAAGAGTCACATCTAAGCCAACACACTCCATAATTATGCAAATTTGTTTGTTTGTTGGATCTGAGGAAGTTGATGAGGCTGATGAAGAAGTCAAAGTTGGAGAAAATAATTAAGTAAAAGGACTGCAAAATCTTTTCATTTTGAGAAGTAGTGATAAATGTGGTCACTGGAAACCCATGTTACTCGATTTCTTTCTTGATGCGACTACCTGAGAAGTAGTAACATGAGCTAGTCCTACACTCCTACTTCCATCAGTCCTATTCACCAGTATTTTCATGTTCTTCGTTTCCTGTTCGTTTTAAACCAAGTTTTTATGTCCGGAACGTGTCATGTTCATCATCTTTTTCAGGTTAGAAATTCTGCCGGAACATTTATGATTGCTAAGAACATGCATGTTGTGAGTCGTGTACGTGTTTGACGTTCCAAAATCTTAAGTTTTAATTAGGTAAATCATGCATTCATCATTGTCTTTGTTTATTGTATATATAACTGAATGATTTGGGTTTTGAGTTAACATTTTGATGATATGAAGTTCTCGATCGGGGTGGTTGTTTTTGTACGTGAACTTTTCTATGCGAGTCGTCATTGATCTTACACTTGTTATATATTTTCTCTGCGACTACATAGAGCATGTAGAATTATAAAGGAAAATCTGAGATATCCCGGCGACTTGACATTTTCATCTGTTATGATCAACCAGACAATTAAGATCATAACAAGCTAGGATCCAATTGAGTGCGTAATTCTGGTTGAACTCTGGCAAGTTAAGATTGTTCCCACGAGTGTTTCCCTAATGATTTGCTCTTCTTACCTAAAACAAGTAGGTTTGCACAATGTTCTTGTTAATTCTCATTTTGCTTCTTTAATATGTTTGACGTTTCTCATGAAAATGTGGTTTGGATCGGTCGGTACGTTGGATCTGATCATCTTGCCGGCCTAGCGTGGCCTCTGAGCTAACTTGCCGGCCTATCTATGCATGCATGGCTCTGGCTCCACAACACCTGCAAACGCAATAAATATGCAGATCGATATACCAGACCGGCAGACCCAGAGAGAGACATCACAGAGAACTTGAGAGAGAGAGAGAGAGAGAGAGAGAGAGAGAGAGAGCAGTACGTACGTAATATCAGTCCAGAATCATATACGTACGTTATGTTTGAAAGAGAGGTGTCTACTCAGTGGCGGAACTAAGATTTGAGAAATCGGGGGGCCAAACACATTAACAACTAAGTTTGGGGGTGCCACACCTAAAATTTCCATTGTTTCCAACAAAGTTGATTAAAATTGGTAATAGTTTCAAATGTGTCAACATAGGAGTGGGGGGTGTCATGGCACCCTTTGGTCTCTTCTTAGTTCCGCCAGTGTGTCTACTTCATTTTAACGTGTGCTGTCGGCTGCAGCTAGCTAAAAATTCGTATATGAATCATATAGATTAACGTACGTTGGCATATAACTTCATTCCAATCAAAATGGCGGGGTTTATTCACGCTTAATTTGCATGAACTAAGCAAGTAGCTAGCTTTCACATTATTTTCTTACGGTTTAGCTGCTCATGTCATTTTATGTTTGTCGAGCAATGTAAGAAGTTGTGCTAACTCATGTTGGTAAGAAGTTGTGCTATCGAGAAACTACGAACATTGACAACCCTGAGTAATATGGTAATGTTTCGTTCGGAATCGAAAAAATCTATACCGGCTTGTAAAATTGATATCAGCATCGCTATATATATATATACATTGGTTTCAAAAGGATGTTTTCATTGTTTTCACAAAATCAGTGATTCAGTGATTTTTCTCTGGAGTGGGATTCAACTACGTACGGCACGCATCAACACACTCAAGAATTTTCCTCAAACTACCTTAGATATCTGCCATTTGAAATAACTCCTGCTTCCCATCGCTGTGTCATAATATATAGTGGCTGCAGATTCTGTCGTTTCCTTTTTCACAAGCAAACGAGCAATCCAAAAAGCACCAAGGGAAGAAGTGGCAATGGGACATACGATGAAAGAAAAAACATAAGATCTCCTTTGGAGCATTCATGTCAATAAGTAGAATTTGATACCAACTGCAATACCTAGCTAAGGCATACTTGTCATCTAAGAACAATATATTTTGTTTGCTACAAGTGAAAATAGGGGCACTTATATAAAACTAGCACCATAACCCCATTCATGGGGGAAAAGTGAACCGGATCAAATACATCATAAACTTATTTGCACTAGTACAAATGTTAGGGTTAAACTTTTTACATTTACCTCTCAATAGAAAATTCCAAAAAAAAAAAAATTGATATAATAATGAAACGATGGTTCTGTTAGAAGCCAACCAACCTCATAATAATCAGCTTACAATTGTGAACAAGTTATACATATGTTTGAACAGAATGGGATGGTTGATCAATTTGCACCCAAAAAAACAAGATTGCAAGTAACTCTGATAGAGGCCTTGAAAAAAAAAAAGATGCGTAAATTTTTAATTTAAGAGTTCTCTTCTGACTGGTCACTTTGGTCCTTTGGTTCTTTTGGTTGTGGCTCTGCTTCTGGGGCTAGGGCTGGGTCTTGGGGCTCTTCAGCAGCTGCTTCTATAGGTTGATGTTTCTTAGCAGCCTGGAGAACATGGCTGTAATTTCCTTTCTCCATGAAGAGCTGAGCAAAATGGACCTTGCAGTAAAGGATTCCATCAAGAGCAGCATAAGATGAATGTGTAAGGGGACAGCCCCCATGAGCACACCTGAAGCATGACTTGTGGTAACTTTCTCCCTCAAGAGTCACCTGTTTTATATCAGAATTACTCAAGTCTCCAAATCAATAAATAACTTACTATGTATTGGTAAAAGTTTTCTTGCACTTTCGATAGTGAATTAGAATCAATGAAGTAGAATCATGTCTAAAAGTGTGGTCGATATCGAGAATTCGACAACATAAACGCATCAAGAGAACATTGTATCTACTCTCTAACATGATCATAAATCCGTACAGTTGTTATCTGGGATATCTAAATGAGTTACTGCAAATATTAACATTTCTGCAGCCATGTAACATCTAGTACTGAGAAGAAAGGGTATATGAATCAATGCATGAATATATGTCGATGTAACTTTTTTGTTAATACTTCATACCTTCTCCAGTGGATAGACCGTCTTTGAGCAAGTTGCACACTTGTCTTGGGTTCCAGAGAACATGGAAGAGAGTTTGCTGGGTGCCCTATTCTGTAGAATAATGTCACATTTCACATGTTACACTAGGCCAATTTTATCAAGACAAAATTATACAGTATTGATCAATTGATTATCATCATCATCATGAAGTTTCATTCACCAATAGCTGGCATTAGTTCCAAAATTAAGAAGTTGATTGGGGATAAAACCAAGTTCGAATGCCAGGCATTGGCTTTTGATCTAATTTTTGGTGATAAATTTATACAATATGCATGTGACTGTGAGCATACATACCAGTACTTCATTCTGCTTCTCAGCGGACTTTGCTGCTTCGTCATCATAAAAACATTGTTAGTTAAAGAAGGAAAAATAAAAGTAGCAGCTATCAATTCACAAATAAAGAAATGAAAGAATGGGAAGAGAAGTTTTACCAAAATTCTTGCTGAAATTCCCAGATTCCTTGAAAAGCTGCTCAAAATGAGGTTTGCAATAGAGGACTCCATCCATGGAGGAATAGGTGCTCATCTGTCAAAAATTTCTCATAATCATTTCCATTTTTTGAAGATCCAAATCATAAGTCTGCAAATTCCTTGTATGATTCTCACTCAAGCGTGAATGAATGTTAACTGTTGATTTATACGAGTATTAAGAATTAAAGATGAACCCCTTATCAATCAATTGTTGAGAATCGTTCACATGCATGTTGATGGAAGACAAACTCAAGAAATGAAAAATTAACGATGCACATATATAGCGTTTAAAAGTGAAGACAAGGTGAAAGAAGATCACAGAAATATAAATACCGAGAGAAACCCTTTGCAGTGGCTGCATTTGAAGCAGGATTTATGATAAGGTAATCCTTCAAGGGACAACATATCAACAACGTAAACAGTCTTTTCACAAGCCTTGCATTTATCCAAAGTTCCTGTAAATGCCATTGTTTCTTCCTTATACAAAGAGATCCAAAAATCCCAGAAATTTGATAGTAATATGTGATCTTTTCTTCTTCAACTCAGATATCTGAGGATGAGAGACAAGTTCAAACAAGGGAAGAAGCACCGTGATTGTTACCGGTACCTCAGACAATTAAAATGGAGGATTGAACAAAGTCTCTGGTTTGTCTTAATAACAGTGAACTTATATCTCATGCTAGTAAATAGAAACAAGTTAATGGAGACCAATGCAAGGAAGTTAAGATGGGAAATGTATTGCTCAAATTGTGGTGTCATCCGATTGGATTGGAGTGAAACCAGGTTGGTGTTCTGACCTTTTCAAGAGAAAAAAGGTTTAAGATGACAAAATGATAGCCAGCCAACTGTTTTGCTATTTGGTTGTTGGTAGTTATGTTAGTTAAAATTAGAACTCCCCAGATGTGTGAAAATCAGTCCACACTTTTTGATTTTTGCAAGGTTTAATAATGGCAAATGACAATGTTGAAACAATATGTGATCCAATGATCCAGATTAGCCATCACCTTTTAGCTTCTAAAATGCGGGATTCTAACTTTTTTGGTTTACTTTTGAGCATCCCAGCCAAAATAAAAATTAATTACAAGGAAAAAGAACTACAGATTATTTTACCGGCAGTTGAAAATTGTATTAATATCATTATTCATAAGTTTTCTTTTTATACACAATAAAACTTACTGTGAGAAGTATAATACCAAAGCAGATTAAGTTGAGCACAACAACACGAAATAATTGCAACCAAGAATTCTGAGAATACAAACTATAAGAGTTCCCAACTAAAAGTAAAAAAGGAAGAACTGACTTATACGCATGGTAAAAGATAGGCACATTGGCAGAACTAACCCCATTAGAGAAAATCAAACTATTAGAGTTCTTGAACGACCCAACCATGGAGGCAATACAACTTGCTGACACAGTATGAGATCGGAGATGGTCTTTCCATGCCGGTCAATTCTTCTAGAGCAGTTAACACCACCATCAAGAATGTCCCTAACCACTACATTCAAAGATCGGATTCCCTTCACTTCATATATTTCCACCTTTACATTTTCGTCGACCCATTTGTCTCTTTCATTGATGGCTTCTGTATCTGGAAAAGAAGAAGAATTTAAAAGAGTTGACACTACTTTCTTTACCCACTTCGGTGTTATGATCCTCTTCAACCTCTCTACATCTGGAGGAAAATGTGGGATGATAGAAAAGTTCAAGTCATTTCCTTTGTCTCCAGCTCGGCTATCTGCTACATCATAGAGTGGAATTTTCTGGCCAGATGGAGCAGGAGAGTTTCTTCCAGAAAATGGAACATCAGTAGAAGAATCAACTTCACTTGCCTCAGAAAACGGGAATACAGACACATGAGGACTAGTTTTTATCCCATCTGGAAATCCAATTCCTGTTTTGTTTGATTTCATCACTCTGGTGTGCTTTACTGCAGTCTGCCAGAATACGTGTTCACGCTTGACCTGAAAGACAACACAATTTTATTTTCTTTCTTCACTTATTTTACATATTTGTTTTTAGTGTAAAAATATGGTTGCCAGTTGACTTGAAAACCAGATCTGATGAGTCAAAAATGTTACAACTACTAGATGTTTGATGGACAGAAGTGGGAAACTAACATTAAAGGATCAATAAGAAGAAAAATTCAATAAGACAAAAAACAAAAACAAAAAGGGAAAGGGGTCAGGAACTACTGGTTACTGTTTACTTATGATTAAAGTTTCAAGTTTATGAAGCAAGTGATCAAAGAAAATCATGTTGTAGTTGAGGAGGCGGGGAAGAAAATGAGCGCACCAAATATTTTTCAAGGATGATTTCTTTCTTGTGTCCAGTGCTGAAATAAAAAAAGGTAAGCAATGTCACAGGCTATTTCTCAGGTGGCAAGATGCTGATTCAAGAGGGAGAATGAAAGCTGCAAAAACTGATAACAAATTTCACCTGATACCACCACCACCAGCTGGTCCATTTGTATATAAAGCAGTAAAATCTGTAGTAAATTGGACTGCGTGCTCCTTTAGCTTGAATAACCCATCCATGCGTAATCTAATATCACTAACCATCCGGCACAAAGCACTGTCACTAAGACCAGTTGCCTTCAGGCTATCAAGCCCAACTATATAAGAAATTACATGGCCGCTAACATCAGGAATTACTTCTTCCATCCATGATCTCACCTACATAATATAGAAACAGGAAATAGCTAAGCTGGTGTGAAGTTTCCAAATAAAGCAGAATCAATTTTAACTTTGTCATTCAAAAAAATCAAAACAACTACACTTTCTTATATCGTACAAGTCAAATCGAAAAGAACCACAATGACATGGTATTAAGTGTTTTAACTTTTAAGTTTATCTACCAGAAACTCAGCAGCCTTGGCACGTTGTACACATTCATACCCTCCATATGATATTTCACCCCATCCTTTCCAACCGTAGTCCTGAAAACTAAAAGAGGAAAACATTAGCCAAAAAGAAACCAGCCAAATACAGTATAAAATTGTGCACACATTTGGTGAAAGAGTGAAAGAGCTATCGACCTCACATGACAAGAGATGATTAAATTAGTGACATCAAAGCAGCAGGATAGACTTCTCTAGCATTATACGAGTTTAAACAAACCCACAACAAATTTCGTATGAGTAGATGAGTACTATCCCATAAGCACTCAAAGCATCATATCAGAAAGGTTTGAAGACCAAAATCAGAAAAGCAGCCTGGGATTATAGTTTGAAGCAGAAATACTCATATAGTCATATACACTGTTAGAAAAAGATATTGAAAGATTCATAAACACTGTTAGAAAATATATTGAAAATAATATGCATAGGAAAAAGGACACTGAAAAGGGAAAAATTGATAAAATAAAAAAATGAAAACCTTTCTTTTTACATGGATTTTCTTTCTTTTGAAAAGATTTCAAAAATATATATACTTTAGCAACCTTTATCTCAAGAAAACAACATCAGAGGAATAACTGGAACCAGACAAGACAATATATGACCATCATGACTCCAGAAAATTAGAAGTTGCAGTCAACAGCGTCCAAGATTCTCACAAAATTGAAATCAAGTCCCTGACAGAACGGATCAAACCAGCAAATCTACCACTGACTAGCAAGCAAAGTTCAAAACCCATAGTACTTTGAAATTGAATCAGTGTTTTTTCTTTAACCGTAAGAATGTACCTTTGGAACCAACCGCAGGAGTTTATCAGGAACAGATACTGCAGATGGTTTTGCTCCAGCACAGAGGACCTTACAACTTGACAATGGATAGAATGAAACATCCCGGATATCAATTATCTGCAATTGAGACGATTATTTTCTTTATCATTCCCATATATTTAATAAAAAATACTAAACTAGACTCATTTCACGTACCACATCAGGAGTTACATAAGCACCCGGATCCCCAATCTCATAAAGAAGTTGTTGAGCACATGTACTGAAGTTCAAAACTCCACCACTACCCTCTGCCTTTGCTACACATACTTTTCCATCAGAGCTGATTTCAGCATAAGGAAGTGACAAGTCCAGGAGCTGAGTTAAAGACATGTCTCTAGACTTGTCTCCTACAGTCAAAAAATTGCACATTTAAAAGCAGTAATATCAAATGAAGATATAGTGCAATTCTACCTTAATGACCCTTGCTGTGTTATGAAGTAACTAAAAAATAGCTCACCTGGGTGCATGAAGTATCCTCCCGTGAGTTGACAACCACACTCTAGAAGATGGCCAGCCAGAGACCCCTGTGCTAGCTGTTCCAAGTTGTCCCAGTTCCAACCAAGTTCGTAGATCTAAGCATACCACTATAATATTTCAAAATTCCTTCTAAAAGGAAATAAATAAAGAATAATCAAGAAAGTAAGATAACTAAACTTTCAAGTGTTATCAGTGGTACACATATACATTCAAACAATGATATAATTACCCCAGGCAATCAGGTGAAGATTAACAATGTTCATTGGATAGTGAACATTTATATATATATATATATATATATATATATATATATATTATTTATTTATTATTATTATTATTATTTTATTTATAAAAACGAACATAGATTTTCTAAATTAGGCATGATTTCAAGTAAGATACTATATTGCTCAATCATAGTGGCCATATTTGATGTAAGATATCCCTTTTTCCAAGACAAACATCGACAACATTTCAGTTACTAGAATAATTGGTTCATCTTTGAATTAGCTCCATCACTGAAGCGAGTTCTGATCGTATGGGGCATGTGAACGAATATGAAATTGCAAATGATTGGTATATACGTTATAACTATGACCTTTTATATGTGAGTTTGGTTTAAAAAATTAAACACTTCACTGAATAGGTTCCAAAATCCAAAGGCTTTTTTTAGTCATATTAATTACCAAGAGTGCTTCAATCTGATTATGTGGATGGTATGGATAAAACTAGACAAATGAAACATTCAATTATAGCCAAAAGCTTATGAAAAACCAATCTGATATGCACACTTCACCAGATCATGTGCATATGTTTCTACAGTAGTCAATAACTCTAAGTACTGGGGTGGTAAGTGCTCTCATCATCCTTGTTAAATGTTTGGTCTGATTCATCCTCACAAAGGCTATAAATTACTGTAGTGAGACAAAAAAATCAAATAAATAAGAATTAACATACCATTGGTGCTGAAAATAAGGCAGCATCTGCAACTCGTGAAGTTATAATTACATTTGGTTGATACTTTTCCAAACATTCAACAATCGGAGCCGCTCCCAGATAGGTGCTAATACCCTTCACAAGTTTGAAAAAGGTATGAGGTCAATCTTCTTACTACACAGACTTCATTTATCAATGGAAATCAAATGGTGAAAGTACTAGTTTCTTACACCTTCCATCAAATATGACTTCTCATGAGAGGCTGAACCTACACAAACATTCAAAGCATATGTGCTGTATTAACTAGAAGCTTCAGTTAATACAAACAGAAAAGAAAAGGTATATAGTGCAATTCTGTAAGCTTCAGTTAATACAAACAGAAAAGAAATGGTATATAGTGCAATTCTGTAAGCCTCCATCAAAATAAGGATTGAAATAATTGGTGATCAAGAAGCCCCCTCAAGTTATATAGTTCAGCTTGTGCCTATTATTGTGTACCTATATTTGAGAGGGAAATCTCATGAGCCACAGCAACAGAAACACTAAGCCCCAAGCTGGTGGCTATTTCAATAACCTTTTCCTGTGCTCCAGGCGGATCCACTTGCAAGAAAGATAGAATTCAACAGTCAGATAAATGAAAAGGCTTGCCGAGTAAAATAATGGAAACTGCATTGATTTAGGTCCTCACTTGCACCCATGTTGGTGATTATGCAAGTTCCTCTCTCAACAGCCAAAGGTAGGAGCAACCGCATCCAGTCTGAAACTGCACCATTGACAAGTACAATAGGCGGTGTGATCAACAGCAGGACGATTAAACAGAAAATGCCAGCAAAACTGAGTTTTTCATACCAATTCTAGTCAAGAAGATTAAAGCAATATCAAACATGTACCAAAGGAACTATATAAGATCAACAAGCACATAAAGAACAGACATTTCCACAAAACAGACACATACTCCTTGAATCGTAACCATCACCACCCGAAACCATAACTTGGTAACGTTCAGCAAGGGTGCGCTCCGCAAGGCATTCAAGCACGATATAGTTGAGCTCTTTGACTCTCTGCAGCAACTTAAGAGCAGCCAAAGGCCTGTCACCTCCAAAACCGGCTCCACAGCCAACATAAACCTTGTCCCTTCTCTTTTTACAATCCTCCCTCTGCAGTTCAAACATCAACACACACTCTAACTCTCCCAATCTTCACTATAACACTACAGAATCAAATAAAACATTCTTCCAAGGCAAAGAACATCAACAACAAAACTAACCAGCTTGATCACACAATTGCGAATTACACCTCCTTCATGTATATCCATTTCTACTAACCAAAGTCCCAGAATTTACCTACACATGAATCCATCAATCATCATTACAACCCAGCAAACACAAAACCATTCCAAATGAGCAAATATTATATATATGCAACTGAGGAACAACCAACACAGAAATGATGTGGGTTCAGAAAGATGAAAATCAGTCAACTTAGTTTCAATCAATATAAGTTGAAAGGAATGAAACATGAGAATCAGTTTTACCGTAGATGAAGAGAAAGATGGTGAGAGACCAGCAGAAAAGGGCGGAGTGAAGTTTAAGCAAAACAAGATTCGGTCTTTGGAACTTGTTTGTATAAATCCGTGCTTACGTGAAGTATTGTCTTTATATGTCCAATTGGGTCCCAAATACTACACGTCTTCTAATCTTTTTCTTCTTCAATCCATCAGTCAACAAAAAAACTCCTCCGACGGTTCTGAACAGTGGGAAGGTGGGTGGGTTACTGGTTAGTGTCTAAAGTGGGCAGTTAGTTTCTTAAAATTAATACAAATTCTTGTTATTTAATATTAAATTTTCTTTTATTACAAAACGTTACCAGATACGGCCTAAGTTGCTTGAAAAGACTTGAGAAATCCCAAGTAGCGACGCGTTGAGTAGCCAAGTCCAAGACTCCAAGTAACCTTGACATGCTACTAACATGAAATTGTGGAAGAATTGAAGTGTTTAGCTTCCTCTACCTGGAACTTGCTCTAATATCATTGACAATTCGAGCTCCAGCTCCAGAGGATGATTGGGGCTACTTAGTAGGACTAGGTGGGGACATGGAACAGGTTGGGAGTTATCCTCATTTTGAGGACGTATATATCCTAATCCAGCTTCAAAGCACGTGCATCACACCTCCCAATCCCCTTCTTACACCACCCTCTCTAAACCTGAGCACTGCTCCATTTTAGTGCCATTCTCCAACTTAACTGGGATTAAAACTGGAACCTGCCAAAACACTTTGCCATTCTTTGTTCTCTTTCTGACTTCTGGAAACGTTTTCCACCAAACAGTTTATCTGAACTGCTGGTTCTCAGAAGTGAACAAAATTTCAGCTTTATCCACACACAAGTTTAGAAGCTCTAGTTCTGAGGTACCCAACTTATTGTTCTTGGTTTGTTCTCTAAGAAAACTTGGCAACAACACAAAGGGAACTATCTGTTGGTTTCCCAATTGCTTATGAGAGTATTGGAATTGTATTTCAGGTGAGAGAATGCTTGAGCATGTGAAGCACAAGTTTGATGTGCATGGCAGTTAAGTAGTCTTGGATATTCAGGTAAGTTCATCAACTGAAGTAATGACTGTTATTTTTTATAAGAAACATAGAATTTAATTGTTCTTCTTAATTAAAGCCCTTTGTCTACAAATACTGGGTGATACATGCATTCTGATTAATTTGTATGCATCTGATTGATGGTCCTACTTTTCTTTATTTGATATTCTGCTTCCTATATTTGTATAAAGAAAGTTTCCTAGCTTGTCTGGGCTAGTGTTTTATTGGGTTATAATGCAGAGTGCAGCATGTGAACATTGGCAGGTGATGTGGGTAGTATTGATTTAGAAGGTAGTGACTTGTATACTGAGATGAGCACCTTATCACTAATTGCTGGAAACTGTGGAAGAGGAAAAGGACATCGATTTTCAGGAAGGGATCTTTTTTCTAGTGAGTTGCTTGGAAGCTCATTTACAAGGGCAAACCAAATATGGTCCAAGGAAATCTATAGGAACAAAAGTAGGAACAAGCTCCGTATTATTGCGAAAATTAAAAAGGGAAAGAAGTATGATTATCCATGGCCTGATGACATGGATAACATCAGCAGTGGACACTTGAGTTACCTCTCTCATTTCAAGCCACTGACTGAAAAACCAAAGCCAGTTACACTTCCCTTTGAGAAGCCACTTGTTGATCTTGAGAAAAAGATCACTGAGGTGTGGTACTTTCGTTTCATTGTATATTCTTAGTACCTTATAGCACGCGGCATGCATTTAAACAGTGTCTCATATCTGGAGTGCCTTGCCAAATACTTGGTATTTAATTAGTAAATCTTGCTATGGCAGATACGTAGAATGGCTGATGAAACTGGTCTAGATTTCAGCAATCAAATTGGTCAACTGGAGAACAAGTATCAACAGGTAGAGTTTACAAGATAGCACTCCCTATGCTGTGTCAAACTTGCTGTTATATATCACTTCACATGAGTGTGTGATGATTTCAATATTTGTAGCTACTTTTCTTCCCATTAAGTTTATTTTGTGGTGTGTAAGATATTTGTTTATTACATTAATTCTGACTTTTATGTCTTAAACAGTGTCATGGTCACCAAAACTCCTTTTGTCTCTCCTGCTGAGGAGATTTCGAGCTTAAAATATTCAAATTCTAACCTTGTGCAGATTTGATCATTATATTACTGATAGCATTTAGATAATGTGATCCAATTCCAAATCCTTTCAGGCCCTGAAAGACTTGTACAAACATTTGACACCAATTCAACGTCTATCTATTGCTCGACATCCCAACAGACCAACAGTTCTTGATCACATTTTAAATATGACAGAGAAGGTAGTTTATTTATCACTACAAAATTTTACTCTTTACTTGTACCACTAACCTCATCATTGTAGGATTTGTCTTTTGATGTTATAGTGGGTGGAACTCCATGGAGATCGTGCAGGCTATGATGATCCAGCTATTGTTACTGGTCTTGGTAGCATAGATGGAAAAACCTACATGTTTATAGGTCATCAGAAAGGTAGGAACACGAAGGAGAATATATTTCGAAACTTTGCAATGCCAACTCCACACGGGTACGTTTCAAGGAGAATCGGTCAGTTTAATAGTTAGAACTTAGAAAGGTGCATAACACTTAAAGCATTTAGAGCATACTTTATCAAGAGTATTTAGCTGTTGGGAATTGAACCTAGCAGTGCAGCAATGTTCACATAAAATATACTTTGTAAACAGTTATCGGAAGGCACTGAGAATGATGAAATATGCTGATCATCATAAATTTCCGATTGTTACATTTGTTGACACTCCTGGGGCTTTTGCTGATCTCAAATCTGAGGAACTTGGCCAAGTAAGTCTGCAAATTTATCCTTTGAGTTGACAATTACAACCAGTAGTTCATCTTTTTTTTAAAAACAAAAAAAACAAGGATCATCGAGTTAGTTTGTGCACATGATATCATACAACAAAATTTTCACATGTGAGATCATATGTAGGGTGAAGCAATAGCACATAATCTTAGGGCCATGTTTGGCCTGAAAGTGCCAATTGTAACAGTCGTAACTGGTGAAGGTGGTTCAGGTGGGGCTCTAGCCATTGGTTGTGCGAATAAAATGTTTATGCTGGAGAATTCTGCTTTCTATGTTGCAAGGTGATAACAGTTCTTTTTCTCATCTGCAATTCATTTTTTTCCAAAAGGAATTTTTTTTTTCAAAGATTGTATTAGACCCTTTCACTTCATCCAAGTCCTTCAAGTTTTGATCGAGGAATCCACTTTATTTGGGACATACAGTTATTTTCTTCCCCATTCTCATTTCATGCCATGATTTCTGCAATTTATTTCTTGTGCCTCTGATTGTTGGTGCAGTCCTGAAGCATGTGCTGCAATACTGTGGAAATCTTCCCAAGCAGCTCCTAAGGTATTGGAAATTCGAAGCAACATCCCGTTTGGGATGTAAGCTATTCCTTGATGAATCCTAATGTAGTCCCCAAATTGTTTAGGCAGCTGAAAAACTAAGGATAACAGCTCAAGAACATTACAGACTGAAAATTGCCGATGGTATCATCCCCGTAAGTGATTTTCATTTGTGATTGATATGCTTTTGTTATTTTCTTCTTTAGCTGTCATATGCATTTGATCTTCTCATTCAGCATTGTCTTTGCACTTTTATTGGTGACATAACATAGTTAAATTTGTCGGCTGTTTTGGGAACTGTTAAAGATCAAATCTTCAAAGAAATGTGCATGGAACCATATGATTCCCATGATCATTAAGGGTCTGAGATTTTCTGAATTATGTTTGTTTTGGTTGTAAATTTAGTTATTGACTGTGGATAAACTAATAAAGCTGATGATTGGGATTCTACTTACAGGAGCCTCTTGGTGGTGCACATGCTGATCCTGCATGGACTTCCCAACAAATCAAGAATACAATTGTCGAGTCAATAAAGGTAACTGATATGGACGACTTGAAAGAACAAATTTCCCTCTTAATATCTCTGCCTACTTGTATGCTTTTTGACTTAAGCCTGAGCATTACAGATTCATATGCTTTTATCTGACACACAACACTCCTGTTATGTTTTCTTAAAAATCAAGCCATCTGTGTTTTCCATCACTTACCACTTTACCATATGTATCTAGGAATTGGAAGAGATGAACACAGAAGAGTTGCTAGAGCACCGGAGACTAAAGTTCCGGTCTATAGGAGGGTTTCAAGAAGGCATTCCAGTGGAGCCTAAGAGGAAACGCAACATGAAGCCATCTGAGATTAACATGCCAAAGGCTGCTGATATAGAATCGGAGATTGAGATATTAAAGAAGCAGATCCTAGAAGCAAAGGGACCTTCTGATCCAATTACAAGCCAAACAATTGAAAAACTCAAGCATGATGTAGACAAGGAGATCACCAATGCATTTAGGCCCTGTTTGTTTGGGCTTATTTCAGCTTTGCTTTTAAGTTGAGCAAAGTTTTGTGTTTGGTTGACCACAAAATGAGGGGCTTTGCTTTTAAGCGCCTCTGTTTTCAGTCTAAAAGCCAAAGCCGGGTTTTAGGTGCTTCTGAAAGCCTGAAGCGCTTCCAAAGCACTGTGGCTAGGTTTCCGAAGGGGAAGAAGAGTGAAGCCGGGAGACGAAAAAGCCAAATGGAGAAGCGGCCGACGACGATGAGCATGAGCGTGAGAGGAGAGATGGAGAAGCTGAGCGTGGAGCAGCTCAAGGCAGTGAAAGAGCAGAAGATGAGCATGAACGACTCCCTCAACAACATCCGCACCGCCACCACCCGCCTCGAACTGACCTCCTCCGCCCTCCACGACCTCTCCCTCCGCCCCTCCGGCAAGAAGATGCTCGTCCCTATCACTGCCTCCCTCTACGTCCCCGGAACTCTCCAGGATCCTGACCAGGTCCTCGTCAACGTTGGCACCGGCTACTTCATCGAGAAGAACATGCCTCAGGCCAAAGACTACTGCGACCGCAAGATCAGCCTCCTCAAGTCCAATTTCTTTGGTTATCAGTTTGCTTGGCTCGTGATTCGGACACTTGCGAGCTTTCAAAGGGCTGATTCGGCTTCGGCTGCGAAACTGTATGACTTCTTGTCTCCTCGGTTTTATGCTTTTTACAGTGTTTTTAGAGGGGTTCTGGGGCCTCTGTTTATGTTTAAGATGGGGTTGTTCTATATGAGTGGGGCGGCCGGAGAAGAAGTTCCGACATGGGCGTGGGTTTCTTGGATGGTTGTGATTGTTATTGCTATCTGTGTTAGCATATTGTGGGTGTTGAGTCATTGGAAAGATTGGTACAGAGACAAAGTTCAGAAGAAAGAGAAGTAGAGCAGCATCTGGTGCTTTTTCACTTTTGTTCATATAGAAATTAGATTTAGGGTCTTTCAGGACAAGGTTCCAAATCGACCATTCAGGGTCTCACATAAACTATATATACATGAATTTGATCGTACTGAATCTGGTTAATACTAGTCATTACATTAAGTATTGGACTCTGTTGTGAATGTTTTTGTTTTAGACAAACAACAGATAAAGTTCACACCTCGAATTTGTATCTGTTTATAACTTTATATACAGCTTGCACAAATTCAATGCTTAAGCAGAAATCTTACACAAGCTCGATGTTTAAGAACAAATTCAATGCTTAAGCATAAATCTTTTTTGTTTTAAGCATCTCAGAGTTGCAAATTAAAACCTACTTTCCATTGGGGCGACAATCGCCATTCTATGTGATCTGTTAAACGTTGCTGTCATATTTATAATGGTATGAACATTTACTTTTACAATATATACTTCTAAGGGCATGTAGGATGAGAATGCATGTCTGGTGTATCATTAGACATAGCAGCACATGAGTCCTGAAACACACACATTCAAAAGCAACCGAAAAAGGAACTCTGGCTTGGTAATCTGAGGCCGAAAAAGGGAGGTGGTGCTGTGGCTGATGATGATGATGATGATGATGCATTTGATATGTTTGGGGATGATGAGCCTGTTGCTGCTGCTGAGCCGGGTTTGGAGAACAATGGTGGAGGATTGGGGAATGATTATGTGTTTGATGATGCTTCTGGGTACTACTATAGTCACAGCTTGGGGTACTATTATGATCCAAATACAGGGTTGTATTGCTCGGCTGTGTCGGGGTTGTGGTACTCGTACAATGCTGAGACTGGGACATATGATGAAGTTGCACACCAGGCACCTGAGGCCGCTGCAGCCGCTGTGAATTGAGTAGGGAAGGGCTGAAGAGGCTTACTGCTTCACTGTTTTGTGCAAACTTTGAATTATAGTGATGTAAAATTATAGTGATGAAAGAGTAATAACACATTGAATTTTAATTACTCGCACTGAATTCATTCACTTAACCTACTGTTTGTAACATGCTATAAACTGCTATCAAATTTGGAAGTCATTCCTACATGGTACAACTTTGATATGCAATTTATTTATGCATGTGCTGGATGGGAAGGGTCCGCTCACGATACAAGAGTGTTTCTAAATGTACTTAGAGATCTAAGTAAGAAGTTTCCAACAATACCGTGGGCGAGAACCAAGAAATGCAAAGGAGATATTTAATCAAGGTCACTCTTCTCTAAGAGGCGTTATATAACGCACATTTGGAGTTTGGAAAGCGAAATGACACATTTTAAGTAACAAGTTTAAAGCTCTTTCGAAAAGCTAGTTTACCAAACAGTTTGTCTCTGCTTCTACCATTCACAGCACTTACAAAAAGTCAGTTTACCAAACACTCAGCAGCTTTGCTTGTCAGCTGCTTATTCTCAGAATAAGCCACAGCCAGCTTATTTTGGAAGCCACAGCTGTACCAAACAGGGCCTTATATCAATGGGATTGCAAGAGAAGCTAGAAGCAGTACAGTTGGAGCTATCTACCGCCTCACAAGACACACCAAGTCAAGCCCTCAATCGTAGCTTGAAGGAGAAAGTAGACAAGATAATGCAGGAGTTTAACCACAACTTGTCGCGGCCGGGGGCATACCTTGGACTCAAACAGAAGCTTGAAAATCTAAATTTGGTAAGTCGGATCATTGAGACAGAGGAGAGGAAGAAGAAACTGAAGGCCGAGATTAATCAGAAAATTCCAGCTGAGCTAAAAGCCAAGATGGAACTTCTGAAGAGTGCTGAAGAGAAGATATCCAGAGGAGAAACAATGGATAAGGATTTGATTGAAGAAGTACAGGGAGTTAAGCAAGAGCTTGTAGAAATATTAAAGGCAGCTAACTTGGAGGTTGTTGGGGTGACTAAGAAGAATGTGGCCACCGCACCACCAGAGTTGAAGGGAAAGATAGAGAAGGTAAACAAGGAGATTTATGAGGAAATTGAGTGTCACAAAAAAAACTGGTATCAGTAGAAACATAGAAGACCTGAAGGCGGGTATAGAGAAAGGCGCAAGCTCAGAAGACAGAGAGAAAGCAGAAGCAAAGATAAAGCAGGAGATTCTTGCTACTTTGGATGTAGAAGCACTAAAAGAGAAGGTTGAGAATTTGGCAGCGGAGCTGGGTCTTCCCAAGGATGGTGATACAGACCATGAGGTTGGTACGGGAAATGGCCGATTTTAAGAGTAAAATGACCAAAATCTGTAATGCATTTTCATGAACTTGGAAATGAGATACTGCAACTTTTTGGTGCAGTGTACTCTTTTGAGGTGCTGTTATAGTACTAATGTACTATGCGTTCTTTTGATGAAATAGAATGTGTTGTATTCGGTTTTCAATCTTCATTTGGAACACGCTATCCATCCTATTGGCATGGGAGCACATTTGCAGACGCCACCATACTGTCAGCTTCATGATGATGGTCAACATCAGCAGTATAATTAGAGATACCCATAAACCAATACAAAGCAATGAGAATTTGTTCAATGCTATTCTCCAGTTGAATTTGTGGCGCAGCCTTACAGTCTCCTGGGGATGAATGCTTCTGAAAAAAAACAAAGCCACCACCGGAAACAGCAAAGAAACAAACAAGCTCAGCTGAACAGCAAATTCCTCGAATTTCAAGGTATTGACCATTATCTATAAAAACTTATGGTTGAAATTAAAGTAAAGGGCATAAACTATAGAGCATAGACAATGAAGAGAGATTCCTATCTTGCAGGGGATAGGAACCAAGACGTATGAAAACAGTGTAAACAAGCATAAAAAACAGGAACAGAATGTCACAAACAAGTTACTGACTAAATATATCCGACAGAAAGAAGTTAAAGATTCAGTTCAAGGAGCAGCAGATGAGCGACAATTCAAACAAGGTCAGATACATTAACTACTTAGAGCAGGAAACAAGCTGACAAGGGCTCACAGTAAAGAAACCCATATTTTATTTTCTCCTGCTTGCACAAGCTATCCTTCAGAAGTTCAACAGCAGCCAGTAGCCAAACTCGAACACCAAGTACTAGAAACCAGTCTGTCAATAAAAACAACAGCGCTGAACTGGACCCAGTATCTATCTGGAACCAATTGACCAATCTAGAACTCTCCAGGTTGAACAAATGTTTCACGGCTATAAAATTCAGCAGTAATAAAAGCATTCAAGGGACAATGCATCAACTAAGCTATCCAACAGAAACCTAAATCCCAATAGTATTCCTCCCATCGTAGTGTTATAACTTCGTGAACGGGGGAGCTCCTTTACCCCTATAAGAGAAGGAAGAACATACATAATCAATCACATGAAAAAATCTGCCAAACAAATGAAATATCATCATAATGAAAGAAATCTTTCACATTCATACTCAAGGACAAAGACATGACTTGGTACTGAACTCTTGCAAAAACTTTTTCATTTCTAATATATTACAGGCATTGAAATATTTATTCAAATATGACAAGCCTTTAAACAGGTGTATTGATTCAGGCATTCAGCAATTCCCAGAATAATCCCAACTGCTGAGCTAATACAAAGAATGAATTCAAAAAATGTATGATGCAGAACACAAAGATCAGATTTCTAGCCACTAATTGCCATAAAACATCTCATGGACTGGACATGCTAGATGGTGGAATAATGACTTCTACTCCCAACATCGTAAAAATATGGAAAGATATTTCGTGTGTGGTGGTGGTGGTGGTGGAGTGGGAGTTGATTCTATTTTTCATTTGATGAGACAAAAATTCCAACATTAAATAGAGGAGATTTTCAGAAAAATACCAATGAAGCGAACGGCTGTGTTCCAATTTAAACGAATTTGGAGGAAAAAGATAACTGAATTTATGAAGAAATTGTCCATAAAAAAAATTGAAACATAGTCAACACTCGCCCTTAGCATTCCCATATTTGTATTTCTCTCCATCAAGGATTCCAACACCAGCCAGCAGCACGGCAACATTTGCCCAACCAACATGAACCAATACTCCTTAACCTTATCTCTCAACAGACTAGAAACTTGGTTGAATTAGCTCCCCTAAGATTCGGTGATCCTGTTTACTCAACCTACCACTCTGTAATCCCAAATTAAAATTTCAAATTTTGCTCAACACACAAAATTCTCAAAGCATATAAAAATTTAGAAAAGTAGAAAGAAAGATAAATAATCTGAGATACTGATCAGCCATCCCCAACTTTAATGGTGGCCAGCATTGGCTTCAATTTAAAGGGGCAAAAGCAAAATTTTAATAAGTAATAACTTCGGACAAAACTCCCCAACGCTAGAAACCATATTGGACCTCTGACATTACAATTATTTAGAGAAAGTTGACATCAGATTGTAAACGCGAGTCCCATATCAGCAGAACAACAATATGTTTGCGTATATCTTAGGAAGTTGGCCCATGCTGGCACGAAAAAAACAAATAGATCAAGAAATCAAGCATGCTGAAATGCTCTTCTACATATGTAAATTTTACAGAAAAGTCCAAAATTTACCATCATTGACTGCATAGCAAGATTTCCACCACCAGTCACCGGCAATAAATTGCCTGATCAATATGCGGAGGAATTTGCTTGATCTCAGTGCCAAGTTCTTGCTCAATTCTATACCTGTAGAAAAAAAAAACAATTATCAAACGATAAATAAGAAACAAAAGTGTGTGGATGCAAACTAGATGTGAAACAAAGGAAATACATACAAGTTGAAACGGTCCTCATAGGTGATCAAATTCACAGCCAAACCAAGGTGTCCAAACCTTCCAGATCGTCCAACCTGCATGTGAGATAAAACCATTAAAACAGGAAATGTACCAAAAGAGGGATTCATGTAAGCACTGCATACTTTTTTAAATTGCTTTATATAAAGACTGCTTCTTACCCTGTGCAGATATGTCTCTGAGTTCTTTGGAAAATCAAAGTTAATGACAACATTGACCGCTTGAATATCTATTCCTCTTGTAAATAGGTCTGCAGGTATGCCACAGAAAAAGAAGCTAAACTTAAACAAAATTTCAAGTTTATACATAAAACACAAATTGAAATAACGTCGGAGAGAACAGGACAATATGGTACATATTAATTGCAAGATGCCTATATACACTTCTTTTCTGGACCAGGGTTGAAGATGGGGTATCCCGCCAAACCCTAGAATATTTAGGAGGCAGGAAAGCTAATATCCCGGTATATACATTTAGGGTGTCTGAACCCAAACCACATAGGAGCAACCATACACCATGAATAATATAGTCCACCATATATGCACTATCACATTGATAGACTACTTTAATAGGTTACTAGCACCGCAACCAAGAAATAGTATCATTCCCCTCCCACATAAAAGACTCACCAAACTTGCAGGAAGGACAAATTGCTTATTTATACTATGGAAAAACACAATTGACCAGCCATTTTAGCAAATTGATCCACCCTCGACAAAATAAACATTTATAAACATGAAAACATTTCGGATAACTAACATAGAGGGGTTCACGCTCAAAGCAGCTAATAGTGTACAACAGTACATAATCAGAGAGAGAGAGAGAGAGGAATGAGACATCAACAACATACCAGTACAAACAAGATTTCTGCATGCGCCGTTACGAAAGTCATGGAATACTCTGTTACGATGGTCTTGCAGCATCTTTGCATGAATATAAAAGCATGAATAGCCCAGTTCTGTAATTTTCTTGGCCAATAACTCCACCCGATTCACAGAATTGCAGAATATTATTGACTGGTTTATTTGAAGCTGAAAAGTAGACCCATCTTACATAAGTACACCGCAGAAGAGGTGAAATTTTATTGAAATTAAATATCGATAATAAACACTGCAATTGTAATCAAACCTTGGAGAAAAGAGTGTTTAGGCAGTGAACTTTCTGTCTCTCCTCGACAAAAGCATAGAACTGTGTGATACCCTTTAGAGTAAGCTCATCCATAAGGTTGATAACGTAAGGCTTGTGCAGATATCTATCTTTGAAGTCCTTGACAGTAACAGGAAATGTAGCTGAAAACATCAAAATTTGCCGATTTGAAGGCAAGAAGCGGATAAGCTGCTCCACTGAAGGTTGAAACTCCGGAGACAAAAGTTTATCAGCCTGAAAGATTTTACATGCACGTCAGTAGATTGTTGCAGCTCATGAAGCTAAACTAATTCACCCTACCACACAAACTGCCAAGACTAATGAGGTTGTGACTAAAAGGACAGTGAACTTATAATTTTGACAATACCAGCCAGAAAAATAGATCTGTAAAGCAGAAACCTACATACAGTACTTTACACAACTAAGTTCGCAGAGATCCAATTCTTACCTCGTCCATAACAAGCATAGAGCAGTCTTTCAAGATGCAAACACCTTTCTTAGAAAGATCTAAAATTCTTCCAGGAGTTCCAACGAGTAAGTGAACTGGTTGGTACAAACGCATGATATCGTCCTTTAAGCTGGTACCTCCAGTAGTAACCATAACTTGAATTTTTAAATGCTTCCCTAGCTCCTTACAGACTTGAGATGTTTGAAGGGCCAACTCACGGGTTGGAACCAGTATAACAACTGTAGAAAAATAAAATCTCAGTTAACTGGTAAATGAGCATAAGAACAGTAATCCTAAGTCCAGGTTTATCCAACTCAATCAATGATTCATAAGATAAGCAGCTTCACCAGAGAGTTATATTCATACATGTTTAATGTGATATCTACGTATATCGACCCACAATAGCAGTAACATTTGAACCCTCATGCAAGCAATTTACAAGACCAGGGTACCATAATAGCTAACATCTTTGCAACCAAATGACAAACAGGAATTTAGCTAGATCGTAGAGAACAAACCTTGAATTACGTTGTTATCTTGATCAATTTTTTCCAAAGCAGGAATGCAAAATGCAGCCGTTTTCCCCGTTCCATTTTTAGCTCTAGCAAGAATATCACTACCAGTTAAAGCAATTGGTATACTTTCTTCCTGAATAGGAGATGGTCTTTCAAATCCCTTCTCATATATTCCCATCAGTAGCTCACGTTTCAAAAAGTAGTCCTCGAACTCATTTCCTTTAGTTGCAGTAACATCCTGGAGGAAGTTATTAATATCAAGCTCTGGTAACCAAGAATAATCATTTTATAACATTTACTTCATTAATTGTATTTATATATAATCTCCTAAGCTATAAAACACATAAATAATGCTCCGATACCCGAGGAGGCATTACGTTGACAATAAAGTACACATAATGAGTTAAATAACAAACCTCTGTTCTGAAGCGTGTATCAGCTGGAGGAATCTTTAACCTTGCCTTCCAATCTTGCGAACTAGAGAGGAAAGTAAAAGGAGAGAGGGAATGAGATTGCCAGTAGAGCTTATACACATGATGCGAACAACCAAAAGCAAGGAACAGTAATACTTAAATGCTGGCAAAATATTTTGCAATCAACTTTATTAAGGCTTGCATTGGAGTAAAAAAGAAAGAAAGAAAGAGAGACACTATTCCAATACTTAATAAACCTGCAAACAAATAATCTATCCAATGTTGACACTTACACCATCCCTCATGGATCATAAAAGATGAAGAGCTACATGGAAAGCAAAAGCTAGTCCAAAGTAAAAGCCCCTTCGAAATTACCCTAACATGACTCCTCAGTCCTTCAAAATAAATGGAATATAGGATGTTATCCTCATTAGAAAAACCCTAGTAGTGTGGTAACAATCAGTCCCAGCAACCCAACTGAAGAAAGAGTCTACGTTTTCCAATATTAGCCTAAAAGAGATACCACTTGAAAGCTATAAAAAGAGTTTAAATAGTTATAGCCTATGAATACAACTTCTTAGAGATCAAATTTTCAATCATTTGACAACATAACTCAACTAATAACTAGGGTCCTTGCTATAAACATTGCATTTCTTTCTTGTAACAAATTCCACTCTCCATACAACTTTAGCACCCGAACAATCAGATTCAAGCATACAACATACAACATACTTTCAAGAGAATTTCTTTAAATTCAAATCTAGCACGAGTAACATCAGACAGAGGAATCAGATAAAGTCTCTCACAGGTCACAGTACACAAGATAAACACCTTCTCACTGGACAATACCATAGTTACTCTAAGTGCAACAAAGAATCTGGTATTCATTATACAAACCCTAGTACCATAATTAGAATCATAGTCCAAGCAACCTGACTGAAGGAATAATCATGTTTTCCATTATTAGCCTAAACGGGATAGCACTACAGAAAGAGTGTAATAGTTAATGCTTACCATCAATACAGTGTCTTCTCAATCTATTTTTAAACCAATTTACAAAAGAGCTAAACCAATGACTAGACCTTGCTAATAAAATTTGCAGTCTTACTTAGACCAGTCTGTCATAAAACAAACTCCAGTCCAGAAACAATTTTAGCACCACCAAAAGAGGGGTAAACCACTAACTAGGGCTTGCTAATTAAACTTGCATTCTTACTTTGACCTGAGTCTATTGTAAAACGAATTCCATTCTTTATAGAATTCTACTTTCAAGATATTTTCTTTCAAATAGAAATCTAAAATTATAACTAGAATTCAAATTTCTAAAGAAACCCATTCCACTAATTGCACAATCACAAAACCAAATTCTAAAAAACAATTGTTCCACTAACACAAAACGGCCCTCAACACACACTGACCTTGGATCAATGGCCTTGCTAATTAAAGTTGGATCACAATCTGTCGTAAAACGAATGCCAATCTTTATACAGTTTTGCCACCAAAAGATTACTAAACCACTATCTAGGCCACACATTCTTATGTTGACCAGGAAGTATGTTGTAAAACGAATTCCAATCTTTATACAATTCTACTTTCAAAGAGAAATCTACCACAAGTAACATCTCTTCCACAGGTCACATTACACAAATAAACACCAATACGCAGAAAATCACCCTAAACTATTTACTTCCCTAATTGCGCAATAAGTCGACCAAATTCTAAAGCCACAATCTTTCCACTAATTAAAACCACACTGACCTTGGATCGACGGCCTCAGACTGCACAGTCTTCTCAACCTCGTCGACGGCGGAATCGGCACTGGTGCTGCCACCCAACTGGCCCCTCCTGAGCCACTGCTGCTGCTGCTGCTGGTGATGCTGCTGCTGTTGGTGATGGTGCTGCTGCTGTTGCTGATAGTACTGCTGCTGTTGCTGTTGGTTCGGCAACAGATTCCTCTGTACGTACTGCTGCTGCTGGTGCGGCGGTCGCGACTGAAACGGCGGGTTCGCATTCATGCCTCCGCCGCCGCCGCGCCCGGCTCCGATCCCCGGCGGGTACCTCCCTCTGTTGTTGTTGTTCATCACCTCGATTCAAACCCTAAAAACCCTAGAAAAAATTCCTCCGCAAAAAATAAAAAGGAACGGCGCTAATTCCCGAGCGTTGCTTCTACGAACGTAACCCTGAATCGGAGCAAAAGTCAATTGTGAAAAAAATCAGAGAGAAAATTGAGAGAAAGAAGGCTAGGATTTTGAAAATTGGGGGCGGATCTAAGGGAGAGAGAGAGATAGAAGGGCTGGAAGGTAATTTCAGATGGATTGGGAATCCATGGGGGGAGTGTGGTTTTGAGGGGGGAGATGAAAATGGAGGAGATGAAGTGGGTGCTTCTCTTTGTTTCGGAGTTCTTGGAAAACCGTCGTATTTGGGTATACCTAGGGCGTCACTGGCTATTTGCATCAACGGCCCCCATTATCTTTTAATATTCGCATCTACGACACCGTGGATCAGGCCCAATGCGTTTTTTTTTTGGGTAGGAAGTTGGATAATGCTATTGAAAGTTTGAAAGTACTTGGTTAGGTCCTAAAAATGGAAATGATATGACCTGTGGAGGATGACCTGGAGGAGGAACTGATGTAGTGAGTGTGAAAGATGACGATCTTTTGACTGGAGAAAATGAACAAGTAGAATTATTTTCCTTACGAAATTACTTTGAAAGGGGAAATTTGATTAGAAGGGATAAACTATAGAGTTAGATAGAGAGAGATGTTGTTTTAGTAGCAACAAGTTTGAATAAACTAAAAATGGGGTTCACCAAGGTGTGACAGTTTAAATATCGGGTGACCTGAGAATCAAAAAGCTAAAAAACTATAACCTCCTAAAGAGCGAGAGCGACAACAAGCATCCCCAAACCTATCAGGCGACGTGCCTTTCGCAGTCGTCAGGTGGGTCCTAATCGATCCCTCATGGGTCTAATCTCAACCAGGCAAGGTGGGAGAAGAGGGAGATGGAGACTGGTTTGATGGCTGCGGCTTTGATCGATAGTTGGGCTAGGGGTACACCAATGGACGCGGCTAGTTGTTGCGATGTTGTCGTCGATATGTTGTTGTGGTTTGACCTGATCTAGAATTAGAGATCTAAATTAGAGATGAGAAAACTGCAGTGGTGGTGAGGCCTAGTTTGGTCATGGTAGTGTAGGCTGGCGTGGCTACGAAGGTGGAGGATGGGTGACAGTTTGATGGAGCAGCGGAGCGGAGCATGTGGTGGTGAATTGTCAACGTCTGGTTTAGGGTTAAAGGTTGGTCTCTCTCTTGCTAGGTTGAGCCTTGGGCTCAGGGTGGGGCCTAATTTTGTTGGGTCCATTCTGAGCTTGGGTCGACTTAGGTCTTGACTTTTTTCTTGTTTTTTCTAAGCTTAATCTTTTAGGCCTCTAAGCCTTTTTTAGGCCCTTAGGATTTTAAATTAGTTTTTGTACTAGTTTATTTCCAATAATATTCCTATGTAGGTTTCTAGGAATCTAGGTAGGTTTTGATGCCTGCAAATTATGATGTTTCTTTTACATCTAAATAGTGGACATTTCTTGTCGTACCGCAATTGAGCGTCTTGACGACATAAATTTTCATGCAAAATTATCTTCATGTAAGGTAAGATTATAGCTTACTAGGCTCATCGTCGATGAGCGAAAATATAAAATGTAATGGTATGTGAATCACCCCAAGCTTATAGGGTCTGTATCGATGTCATTCTGACTGCGACTATTAATACAATGGGTTACATGCCCCCCTTTGTTTAAAAAAAAAGGTGTGATAGTTTATAGTTGTTATATTGGTGGATTAAAGAGGATTTAGACAAATAAATCATTAGCCCATTTCAAAATGAAGTAGATTGGAACAGGTCTGGTTATGCGTTTTAACTATAAATGACGAAAAAACTGTAGGTTTTTGGTTAAAATATCTTGTCACATTATCGATAGGAAAGTTACTTGAGCATATATAGAGACGCATTGAACGGGTTCATGCCATGCGAGTATGTGATATTCTAGATGTTATGCGCTTGATTTCAACAGTAATGCTGGAATCCCCACCCAAAACATGCAAAACCCGGCTGGTCGGAATCCCCACATTCACATAAGCATCTTGGCTGCCACTGTGGAGCTTGAAGCATTTTTATCATATATCATGATGTAGAACACCTCCTTATTTCAAGATGATCAAGTTGATGGAAAAATTGAGATAAAAGTTGGTGGAGTTTGTTAACCAAGAGTGTTTACGTATGGTTAAAACACTTCAACCATAATATTTCTTTATCAAAACTAATGAGCTTTTTGTAACTTTTGTATCGGTTTGCAGCTACCTATTTAGAATGTGGTTAGTTTATAAGGTTATGATGTGTTGAGTGAATAACAATTTGATGTTGGTATTGAATATGAAAACCAAAAAGGAGAAGAAAGGAAAGGGATGTTTAGTTGGGGTTTGGCTGTTATACACATTTGTATGGCATACATCAAGCCGTGAGTCGTCCGATCGTTTAATAATTTAAAATTCAAGATGATCGGACGGCTCACGGCTTGATATATGCTTTATATACACATATGTATAGTAGAAAAGTCGGTTTAGTTGGACGTGTAAGGAAGCACCTAGTTTTGCCAAAGCATCAAACAGGAACACCTCTACAGCAGTAACCCCATTATTAGTTTTCTTGGCAACAGTAGTTCTGAACAACCTCTTCTCTATCTTCAGATCACGTTCCGTTTGCTGACGAGTGTTCACAGTGCGGAGTGGATATGTGATGAGCTGGGCGATGATCCCTCCGCCGGCGACGGCGAGGCTATTGATCACGGCGTCCGACATATTTTGTCGGGAAGAAAAATGAAAGGAAGTTTGTTTTTCTGGCCATCAAGGGATCAAAGAGATCTGAAACTTTTTTGGGAGATCGAATTTTGGCCTTATCAGACCTAACCAACTGATGCAATCATATTGATAGCTAGTTCCTTATGCAATTACAAACTCAAACCGCCTAATCCTACGCTTTGGTTTTGTCCAACTACGTACTCATCAATGAGTACGTATGGATAATGTCACTATAAGCCTAGAATACTATGTTAAATATATAGGAAATTAAAAGGAAAACAGCATTCGTATATATGGAGGGACCCTTTTAGATGTAGAGTTATATAAAAACACATCCAAATATCGACTTGTATATTAAGACTGGCCTCCCCCCATATGCAACTCCACTAAACGATCAAGCAAAACCTTGATGGCCTCAAGAGTTTGAACCCATATAAAGCGACGCCGAAGCCGCCGAGATTGGACGAAAATTCCCTATGATATTACGGCGTCGATACTGTCACGTCTTGATGGAGACACCGAGTCCTTGGCTGCGGCTGAGATGGTGTGCAAGACGTGGCGTGAAATCTGTAAAGACCCTAAGCTGTGGCGCACCATCGACTTCCACAGCAACCATACGATCTACATGTTAGGGCCGCCACGGCGGTTCGATATAGTGAAGATGTGCCGCCATGCCATACACCGTAGTTCCGGTAGCTTTATCAATGTCAACGTCGACTATTTTTGTAATGTTGAGCTGCTCAAATATATCACTAACAGGTGCGTAACTTAGTAATCTTTCATCAATTTTGCAATAGCATGTTTTACTTTGTTCTCTTATTCCCGATACAAGAGCATGTTTTTTTTCCTCCTTCTGTCTATATAATTTGTATCCAACTAGTAAATTCTTTCCTTTTTTTCTCGATTCTAAGTAACCGATCGAGGTCCTTTTTCTTTGTGAGTGGCAGTAGGTGTTCCTGTGTTGTTCTTCCTTCAGTTTTTTTTCTTTTATTTTGTTTATTTTGAATCAAGACATGTGCGGTTTTTCGTCTCAGTGAACAACTTATTGTTTCAAACTGTGGATCAAATTGGTTTTGCTTATCTGTTATTTTGTACTAGTGATTGTTGAAAATTGTTTTAATTCACAGTTGATTGTATTCACAGTACAGCAGAAACAATTTTTTTAAAAAGTCACAAACTAGCCCTAATAGTACTTTCTTCTCAACCTCTCTTACAGTTCAGCTGGATTTATTAGACACCTCAGTTTGTTCAATTGTAACACTATAACAGATGAGGCGTTGTGCGAAGCAGCTTTGAGACTCCCACTTTTGGAGGAACTTGACATTTCAATGTGCAAAGTCTACAGTAAATCTCTAGAAGTAGTTGGACGTTGCTGCCCGCTTTTGAAATCATTCAAATTTAACAACCGAATGGCCAAATATAATCATAGGTGGTATTACGACCGTTTTGACGACAAGGATGCAATTGCTATATCAGAAACCATGCATGGTTTACTTCTCCTTGTGATCCAGAATAATGAACTGAGTTGCAATGGTTTGGAGAAAATTCTTGATTCTTGTCCTCAACTCCAGATCCTTGATTTGCGTAAGTGTCAGAAACTGAAGAAGATGAGCACAGAGTTGGAAATAAGATGTCTTGAAAGAATTAAGAAGTTGTGGCTCCCGAGCGATCCTTGTAGTGAATCGGCCGCGGACTTAAAAATGGTGGGCAAACCATGTAATTAATCAACAATTCTCTTACTCTTGTGCGTTATTTTACCAAGCATGGTTTTTTTTGTTATGAACTTTACCATTAAGCTAAAAGGTCATAACTAGAGGTTACTGGTCTGGATTGTCATTCATAGATCGGTAGGTAATTTCAGATGGATTGGGAATCCATGGAGGGGGAGTGTGGTTTTCATGGGGAGAGGAAATTGAAGGAGATGAAGTGCTGCTTCTTCTTCTTTTTTCCTTTTTTTTTTTGAAAGAAGTGCTGCTTCTTCTTTGTTTCAGAGTTGTTTCTTGGAAAACCGTGGGAAGCTAGGTCGTCACTGGTTTTTGGCTATTTGCATCAACGGCCCCCATTATCTTTAAATATACCCAATGCTATTGAAAGTTTGAAAATAAGACCTAAAAATGGAAATGATATGACTTGTGGAGAAAGACCTAACGAGTGTGAATGATGATGACCTTGTTGACTTGGAAAATATAAATTTATTTCATGTACAGAATTAAGGGAAAATTTGATTCAAAGGAATAAATTATAGGGTGAGGTCGTGTCAATAGGAACAAGTTAAATGATTGTCACGACCGTGGTGATCCATCAACCAATATATCCTTAAAACATTGCTGCTGGCATAAGATTTCCCTGAAAATGAAAAGGTCCAGAGGAAAGAATGTGTGATGTAGTGGAACAACCACAAAAGACATGTATAGTATAACCTCAAATCTATGAGGACAGAGTGGGCAACTTGGATCCCTAGTGAGTTCTTTTTTGAGAAGACTACCCCTTGTAGGCGGCGCAGCTCAGTGCGTATGCTCCCCAAATGTGAATTTTGACTTTACCAGGTACGAAAGATCCCTAAATCCTCATCCATATCAAACGATAAGGGTCTCTTTCTCGATCAGGTACAACTGTAGAAGTGAGCACCTTGGCAAGGACGTTAGCTCTAGCTACCCAATATACCGATTTAACAGAGTCAAAGCCTTTCTTTTCTACATACTGATCAGATCTAGTTCTCCTACTCAGGGGTATATATATATATATAGGCCGAATGTGGAGCGGAGCGTCCGCACTCCGGTTTAAAGTGCGGACCTCGTCTGTTCTCCGCCGTCTCACGCCGGCGACGGCTTCTCTCCTTCCCGGACGATAGCACAGGCTTCCAGGACGGCTTCTCTCCTTCCAGGACTGACCAGCGACAAGTTTTCCGGCCAACCTTGATCAATCATGGTGTTTTCCGTACAGAGCTTCAATCCGGCCGGAAAACTTGTCGTCGGCCAGTCCTGGAAGGAGAGAAACCGTCCTGGAAGCCTGTGCTGTCGTCCGGGAAGGAGAGAAACCGTCGCCGACGTGAGACGGCGGAGAACGGACGAAGTCTGCACTTTAAGCCGAGTGCGGACGGTCCGCTTCTCATCCTCTATATATATATATATATATATATATATATAGTTATATACATAATCTTGGTTGCAACCTATGGCAAGAAAATACTAAAAGCATTCTACGGATGTTCCCAATATAAGCCAAGAATAATATGTTGAGCAGGAAAAGGAAAACAGCCTTACGTATATAATGGAAGAGACCAGGAGACCCTTTTTAACGCAGTTGAAAACTCATATCCTACTAGGACACCGGGATTGGTAATGATTTCTTAAGATTTGCAACGTGAGTCCTTGCTCCATGCAACTCTAGTAGACGTACGATCGAGCAAAACCCTGATATGGCCCTAATAGTTGGGACTCACGTTAACCGATGCCAGAGCCGGCGAGACTGGTCGGGACTTCCCGATGGTATTACGGCGTCAATACTGTCACGTCTCGGAGACATCGAGTCCTTGACTGCAGCTGAGATGGTGTGCAAGACGTGGCGTGAAATCTGCAAAGACCCTATGCTGTGGCGCACCATCGACTTCAAGAGCAACCATACGCCCTACATGTTCGGGCCGCCACTGCGTTTCGATATAGTGAAGATGTGCCGCTGGCCCGCCGCGCCATACACCGCAGCTCCGGTAGCTTTGTCTATGTCAACGTCGACTACATTTGTAACGATAAACTGCTCAAACATATCACTAACAGGTTCGAAACTTAGTAATCTTTCTTCTATTTTAAAGCATTCTTTACTTTGTTTTCTTATTCCCAATCGAAGAGCATGTTTTACTTTGTTCTCCTCCAGAACCAAGTGTTGAAATCTGGTCACATATTCTTCATCTACTGTAACATACAATTGCAGCAATCTCCTGTGCCCCATCATGACATACTTGTCCACATGCATAATTATCTGTCTATATAATACGTACGTATATATGAGATCCACAAAGTAAAACCTTATCTTTTGTTTTTCGATTCTAATTAACTCACCTGATATTGAAACCTAAAAAGGGGGAAGGATGAGTTCCTCCTCCAGTTTATGGATGTCCTTGAAGATATATATGAGGTTGTATTACATAAACTAAACGTTGATGCATACTCAAGCTCGGTGTAAAGACAATGTAAATACTGAATTAATTCTATGTATGCATGTTAGAATTCATATATGGAAGTTTCATTGTTTTGGTCATTTCGAAGTTTCATTGTACGAAGTACGAACTACGAAGGCTAACATTTCTTTTCAATTCTCTTTTACAGTTCAGCTGGATTTATTAGACACCTCAGTTTGTTCAATTGTGGCACTATAACAGATGAGACGTTGTGCGAAGCAGCTTCGAGACTCCCACTTTTGGAGGAACTCAACATTTCGATGTGCAAATTTGATAGTAAATCTCTACAAGTAGTTGGACGCTGCTGTCCGCTTTTGAAATCATTCAAATTTAACAACTGGACGGCCAAACATATGTGGTATAACGACCATTTTGACGACGAGGATGCAGTTGCTATATCAGGAACCATGCATGGTTTACTCCTCCTTGAGATCCAAAGGAATGAGCTGAGTTGCAATGGCTTGGAGAAAATTCTTGATTCTTGTCCTCAACTCCAAATCCTTGACTTGCGTAAGTGTCAGAACCTGGAGAAGATGAGCAGACTTGGAAATAAGATGTGTTGAAAGAATTAAGAAGTTGTGGCTCCCGAGCGATCCCCATAGTGTAGCGGCTGCGGGCTTGAATTTGGTGGGTAAACCATGTTATTAATCAACAGTCTTGTGCGTTATTTTACCATGCATATAGATGGTTCTTTTTGGTTATGAACTTTACTATTCGGCTAAAAGGTTTAAAATGTTGGCCAAAATGAGTAAATGATGATGCGGAGAAACAGTACCAACTGTGATAGTATTTGGGATTGGATTATGAATGGAAGTCTATTATAGACAATAAAAAGAAAAGAACTAATGGGTGGAAAACTGAATTTTCGAGATGTTACAATAGCGTACATCTATGCATCTTGTGCGATTGTTATGTATGTTTAATCCACAATGCATACTTGTCACATTATTATACACTTCGTACAACCATCCTTTAATCCACAATGCATACTTGTCACATTATTATACACTTCGTACAACCATCCTCAGTTACAGCTCACATGAGTTACCCGAGCGCTTGTTTCTTTTGCATTCGAATCATTCATTTTACATTACCCTTTGCTCTTAAGCGAGTCCTTTCTTGCTTACGGAGTTGGGGGACTAGTTGGGTTAGCACATCATTTGTGTGATTCTCGCACTTGTTTACATTTGGGTTACAAACTCCCCAACCAAAAAGCTCCTCTCTTACTCGGGGACTTGTTGAGGGAAATAGTATTTCACTATAGGCACAACCACTCGGATCACACTCATTCGTGGGCCCCGACCCCTTACCGCGGCCCGACCCGGAGGTCCATCTCGAAGATAGATGCAGAAGACACTCTTTATATGTATTTATTTCTATTTCCGTGTAATAGGACATGTGAGGAGAGAGGTAACACCTCACTTGCATATATTATGTCACATGGCACTTGTATGTGAGGAGAGAGGTAGCACCCCACTTCTATAAATAAGGGTCACCTCCTCTCCTCACCTCCTCATCTCTACTACTATAAAGCCAAGCCCATAGCCAAGCCCTCAAAAACTTCACCAAATTGTGAACTTTCATAATTACCCTTAATGAACAAACTAACATAAATAAAAACAAGAACTATTATAGTAAAATCAAAATCAAAATCAAAATCAAAACAAATTAAATAAATAAATAATCATAATAAAATTTTTGATAAAAGTCCACTTTTCAACATTTTCTCCCTCATTAGTCCACCCTAACTTTTTTGTCCATTCAAGTCCACTTTAAGGCCCAAATCCAACATGTTACTTGTGTACTATACCTAAAATACCCTCGGGTCTATATTTCCCAAATCCATCAGTCGTCTCTCACCCCCACCAAAACGACATTTAGAATGTCTCTCTCTCTCTCTCTCTCTCTCTCTCTCTCTCTCTCTCTCAACTCTTCGACCTCCGATTCTGATTCTGATTCTGACGTTGTCGTCATCGTCCATTATCCTCCGGCCATCTTCTCGCCGCGTCACCTCCTACATATTTAAGTAAAAGCGACTGGGCCTCATGTGCTCCATCGAAGACGCCTCGATGACCTTGAGGTCGAGAATGCCTGGTGGGAGCATTATCGCCTTGAGCATGGTATCTAGGTATGGTTTCTGATCTCTTATTCGTCTTCGCTTTCTTTCGTTTCTCATCAGATCCGTAACTCTTGTGCTGCGATTATTGATCGTTGTTTAGATCTGTGATTTGGCCTGCATTTGGTTCAGATTTTGTGTAGATCTGTGTGGTTTGTGGGTCAGTTATGAATAGAAACTTGAATTTTAAAGTTGCTTGCGCAATTGAATGCTATTAGTGCTATAAATCTGTTTATGGACCTGTGCGCATAAGATCCAGTAACTTTTTAGATAATGTGATTCATAATAGATGATATCTGTGAATCGATAATGACTAGAAACTTGTATATTATAGTTGATTGTGAAATTGAATGTTATTAGTTGTTGTCTTATTGTAGATTTGACTAGTTAATCGTACTTATGCTTCAGATGAACCCACACATGTAGTCTAATGCACACAAGTGCATTACTGTGCGTATATATGAATATTAGCTTCTCTGATCGAGCTTATTCTTCAATTAAGGAATGATCTGCCTACAATATCATACATTCTTGTTATGTCTGTGTTAATATATTTTCAACATAGTAATAATATATTTCTATCTCTGTGTTAGTATATTTTCAACATAGTAATAATATCTTTTTATGTCTCTGGTAGTATCTTTTTGGCACTCTGATAATATCTTTTTATGTTTGCGTTAGTATATTTTCAATATACTGGTAGTATCTTTTTATGTTTGTGTTAGTATCTTTTCGATACGATATCAGTAGCTTATCCATTGTATGATAGTATCTTTTAACCATAGTGATAGTAGCATTCTAACTCTATGCTAGTATCTTTTCAACATGATGTCAAAAGCTACTATTTCTATTTTAATACTAATATTTTGTTGCGTCTTTGTTCTTGCAGAATTCTTCTCTTATCATAGTTGTAATAGATTATGAAAATCATGTGTTTGGAAATCAGAGCTTCCATAGAGATCAATGGGCCAACCAAGAAAATCATGCTCAAGGTGGAAAAAGTATGCCTATGAGTGTTGAGTATCATTAATAGAAAACTAATAGTTGCTTTATAAAACTATTGTAGTAGACTTCTGGAACTACAGTAGTAGTTTTATGTAATCTTTGTACATGACTATATGTCTATATCAATGTAGAAGGCTTCATACTTTTTGTACCATGAAATTTATTATATTCTCTAGATTGCAATAACAATTTTATTAGTCGTATCGTTTACATTTCATAGTTTTGTAGGTCTCTAAAAATAGCTTTCATAACCTTTGTTCTACTTGGTAGTAGCTTTTCTTCTGCTTGGTAGTAGTTTTTTTTTCTTGCTTGGTAGTAGCTTTCGTTGCTGGTAATAGTAGTTTTTGTGATGCTTAGTAGTAACTTTTGTTGCTAGCGATAGTATCTTTTGTGTCCTTGCCGGATAATGTCAGAAATCTCATCGTAGTAGTTTTTGTTGCTAGTGGTAATAGCTTTTGTTACCGACAATAGTATTTTTTGTTGTCAGTAATAATAGTAGCTTTCTTTGCTGGTGGCAGTAGCTTTTATTGTTGTCGGTAGTATCTTTTGTTATCAGTGATAGTAACTTTCTTTGTTGGTCGTAGTAGCTTTTGTTGCTATCGGTAGTAGTCTTTGTTGCTATCGGTAGTTGCTTTCTTTGCTGGTGGCAGTAGTTTTTATTGTTGTCGGTAGTATCTTTTGTTGTCAGTGGTAGTAGCTTTTATTGCTATCGGCAGTAGTTTTTCTTGCTATCGGTAGTAGTTTTTGTTACTATCTGTAGTAGCTTTTGTTGCTATCGGTGGTAGCTTTCTTTGTTGGTGGCAGTAGTTTTTATTGTTGTCGGTAGTATCTTTTGTTGTTAGTGGTAGTAGTTTTTTTTGCTGGTCTTAGTAGCTTTTGTTGTTATCGGTAGTAGTTTTTATTGCTATCGGTAGTAGTTTTTATTGCTATCGGTAGTAGTTTTTGTTGCTATCAGTAGTAGATTTCTTTACTGGTGGCAGTAGTTTTTTTTGCTATCGGTAGTATCTTTTGTTGTTAATGGTAGTAGCTTTCTTTGTCGACGGTAGTATCTTTTGTTGTCACTGGTAGTAGCTTTTGTGGTCACTAGAATCCTCACAGATGGTCGGCCAGAAGTTCGCCGGAGGTCGGCCGGAGACCTTGTCGGAGGTCAGCCAGAGACCTTGCCGGAGGTCAGCCAGTGACCATTTGTGGTTATTGACCTTTTACATTAGTGACATTTTTGTAAATATAAGAAAAAATCTAATTTTTTTGTTGGATGACAGTCTATAATTTTGTTGAATTTTAATACATAATATAAGATTCTATTTAGGCTTGGGTGGACTTATATGGGTAAAAATATTTAGGTAGACTTATATGGGAGAAAATGTCTCCAAGTGGACTTCTATGTAATTGGCCCTAATCATAAAACCTATGGTTGGTAGGATAAATAACTGTATAATATGGTAAACTTATATAACCGCTCATGCTTATCTTAGATGATTGTGATCGTGATTCCGTGCAAATATGCATGGGTAGAAGTTATCTCATTATTCTTCCGGTAGACGTAGACATGTAGCCTCCCACTTTAGAGAGATGAACCACTTAAACCTTGTGTCTCTTTCTCTCTCTTAATTATCCACTAAATGAATTATCTGCAAAAGATCCAAAGATCTCATCCCCCAAAATTTGTTGTATCAACAGGCATAAGTAAGCCTAGCATCCTTTTGGTTTCACTCTTTTCTTTTGTTTACAAAACCAATCTCTCTTAATTTTTAGAGCATTGTTTTTGTTTGACAGATTCATGTACTTTAATTTACAATAAACTCTAATTTAGAAGCAACTGTATCAATCTATTAAAGGTTTCAAAACTCTTATCGTTAGCTGCAATTACCCATTATCTACTTAAACACTTGGCAGGTACATTTAACAACACCCATTTATAGTAGTTCGTATTTTGAAAAACTAACTGAATTTTCTGGGCTTATATCAATTCAATGGAGAGAGAGAAACTTAACGACTGGATTAGAATAGGAAATTTGGGTGAGCTGGTTTTGTTCTGTAATTGCATACAAAGCTCAACTATCGATTTATGTTGTCAATATGCGCTTCGCTGTTGAAAAAGTACAGATTTGCAGACAAATTCGAACGGAAACACTGCACAATTTTACCATCTATAAAAGCAATTATCTCTCTGTAAAGGAGAGAAGTGAATAAAAAGCTAGTCTTTCTTTTTCTATTCTTTTTTGAAAAAGCTAGTCTTTCTGTTTACGTTGTGTGGAGAAGAAAAGACCCACCACTTTTCTCTCTCTGTTGCAATTCTCTCAGAGTCATCGCTCAAATACACCCAACTCCGATCCAACTCTTCTCTGCATCTTTGATTGTGTTTAGGTTAGACTGCGTCATAGCACAGACAATGCCGAATTGGGCGCTCAAGAGTTGTTGCAAGCATGACCAGGTCATGTTCTTAGCGACTATCGGAGTCTTTACCGTTGTCATCCTAGCGGTATGCTTTCTGTACTTTGCTGTTGATTTCTACTTGACTCTGTTTGTCTCAGGATAAACAAAAGACAAGATCACATTTTAGGTGGTTGACGTGGGTGGATTGAGTTGACTTTGCCAAATAAGTGTTCTTGTGGTTTTGATGGTCTTTTGAGCCAACCGAGTTAGAATCCTATTTTTTCTTTTGTCTTATGGGTCTTTTCTTCATAGTTGATTGCTGATTTACAATTAGCTTATACACAATAAGCTCTGTGTTAGATTAGGAAGCTTCATTGCTCTCATCATATCATGTTCAAGTTGTCTTTGAGGAGTACTTTCAACGTTTTGTAATGGCGCTGCTCTCTATTTATTTATTTTTTTTCTCTCTTTCAATTTTCTTGTTCAGCCATTCCAAAATACTTGGAATTGATAATATCTTCTTGAGAAAATTTTTCTTTATCATATGAGATATGTATCTAGGAATAATGCCTGAAAAAGAGGGATTGGCTATGAGGCCAAGATGAACACAGACAAACCAAGATCCTTTTTTTTTTTTCAAATGGGGCAAACAGCCCAAGACAAAAACAAACCAAGATCCTTTGGTGCTGTGTAACTAATACTATTGACTGTGTTGGGTATTGACTACACATTTTGAGAATTAGGAAATGCATTAGTCCTTTTCAGTCTGTGATAAGAGATTTAAGGAATAATGGGAGCAATGCTCTAAATAGCAGATTGACTAAAGGCTTATTCAATTAGTTAAAATTACTTAACTTGGACAAGGGATTTTTAAGTTGGTGGGCTTGAGTTTCCATATCTATGTATCTTTCATATCAAATTTTAGAATCTCCTTTATACATTCTTGTTGTATTTATTCTAATGTTTTCTCATAGATGGTCTACCATTTACCTGATCCATTTTCTAAACGTTTGTTACGATTGTTAAAGCTATGGAGGACAGTACTGCTCACGCCTTTTAAGCTCATTACAGTTTTCCTGCATGAAGCAAGCCATGCGATCGCTTGTATACTGACATGTGGCAAGGTAAGAAGAAAACCTCTTTCTCTTTTTGAATTCTTTTTGGGGAGAGTATCTTCAGTACACAGTGTGTATCTTCACATACATATATGGATGGTCAGGATTAGAGGAAATAATATAGAAACATGGTGGTCAAACATATGAATTGTTATGAACGGTTAAAATTGTGTCGTGTAAGTACACGTCGTGCATACAAGAATTTCCACTTTTTGGGACGTAATTCATGATAGTCAAAACTATGGCTCCTAGATAGTTCTTATATTTTGGAAAACACACAACAACACAAATTAAGGACTGTGTCAATCTATTAAGGATCTCTTCCTAAACACCTATCACACAAATGACAGAATGCTTCCAGCATCCTTGTTAAGGCAAATAATTTCTGGTGTTTATTATCCTCATATTAGAATGAATGACCCTATCTGTCTCTTTATCTATTGAGAATCTTCTACACAGAGTTGTTTTTTTTTTCTACTATTATGTTAACATTGTTTTGAAATATATATATACATCTATGCATACTTTTGTACAAAAGAAAACGTACAATGTCGATGAGGAAATAAAGATCAGTATCTTATATGCCTCTGGCCTAGCCTCTATAAACTTCAGGGGTTTCTTATGTGGTGGTGTGGGTAGCTAACTCAGATATATGCAACCATTCATTTGAAGTTAGTAAAATATTCTTTATCATCTTACAATTTTCCACCATTTATCATCAATGGCCCTCAGAAATAAGGACATTAGTTTACTGATGTAGCTAAGACCCTAGAAGTTTTAGGATTTGTAAGTAGATTATACTTGAGAAATTAAGGGTGTCTACTTTCTACTTATATTGCTGGTGGTTTTAGGTTAATGGAGCAATACACAATAGTTAATAGCATTGAGAAGGAGAAGAGATGTGGTTTTAGCATCATATTTACAGTTCCGGATGACGCTGTTTATTTTTTCTCTCTAGAGGTACAGATATCTATCGAACCTCTTTGAGCTCATTTTTGGGTTGAAGTTTAACCTCTGTAAGAGCACGGTTGAGTAACTCCCTGAATAGAATTAGAGAGTTGGCTGGAATGTTGGAAGGTTCAATTTCATAACGCTAATTCAAGTACTCAAATTTAACATCTAGAGTTGATCTGGAACCAAACGAAAGAAGTGGGGAGAGAGAAATAAGAGCTTTGATTCATAAAGACATTGAGGAAGAAAGAGAAAGAGGAAAGAAGAGGAAAATGTGATATATATGTATATATAAATTGAATAAAGATGAACGATAGATAGATATCTTATCATCAGTTTTATTGGGAGCTAAAATTACTTGGTCAATATCTCAGTATATGGCTTATTCATAGGGCGTCTGAAAATCTGAGCAAAATTAAATCTCATAACTAACTTCCTAGTGAAACCAAATAGATTTTAAATTCTCCCATATTGATTCCTTGAATTCATATAAGAATCTCAAAACAGTAATTTTTCTTCCTCATAAATTGTGGATTTCCCCATTTAAATTATTTTGCAGGTTGAGGGTATCCAGGTTCACGCAAATGAGGGCGGGGCCACACAAACACGTGGTGGCATATATTGGTTCATCTTGCCTGCAGGATGTAATATACCTCTGTTCCCACACTTACATTTTCTTTTTCTTTTTTATCAAAGAAGACATGAATTATTGGTGCAATAGATTTGAAATGCAATTTTGGTTGTTTTAAGGACAATGAGTGTCTTACTGGATATGTGCGTACATTTTCCTCTTCAGTATAAGTCCCATCTTATCACCCGAACATTAAATGTCCTTATGCTAGTTGTATACCTCATATTGCAATCATAACTTGCATAGATTTCGGAAACCTCACTGAGATCTGAGATAGACTGAAGAATGTGTCTCTGTTTGGTCATGTTGATACTTCGCGTTGCATATGAATCTCTAATGACTCCCTAAATTGTGCCTTTCGTACTGTATTTTATGCATCCAAGGTGTTGTATGAAATCTGTGTAGGCTTTATAGTTGGCAATTTCTCATCATCCTATTTACAAATTGGCTTTTCTGTTGACTAAAGACTTTTACTTTTTTCTGAATGTGTTTCTACAGTATCATATCCAATTACATGAGTATTTTAATGGTATTCTTGTTCTGTCCTTTTTGCATCCAGATCTAGGTTCATCATTTTGGGGAATGGCATTGATACTTGCGTCAACGAATCTCCTTACTGCTAGAATTGCTGCTGGTTGTTTAGGTGTTGCCCTGCTTGTTGTGCTTTTTGTGGCCAAAAATGTAAGATTTAAGACTATAGATATTCCCTATTGACATTGATCCAAAACGGACGTTCGTACTCACGTTTATATCACATGCAGGCAATAATATTTTTGTTCATTCTCATGTTCTTTGGTAGAGCATCAGAGCTTTAATTATCTTGTTTTCTTTAGTCCAGCTTCTAATTTTTACTGTTTTGTACAGTGGACTCTTCGAGGACTTTGTTTAGGTGAGTACTATAACCCTTGTGCAACATAGCATATGCTTTATGTATCTACATGCTTCCTACAGTACTGATAATTGTAATTGAGTCTTTCAGGATTTATCATATTCCTTGCAGTAGTATGGGTTCTGCAAGAACTCACGAAAATCCATATTCTTCGCTATGTCATTCTCTTTATTGGTATACTCTTACCTTCCGGTACCTTTACCTTCTGAGACAGTTCTAATGAATACTCCATCATTGTCATTGTATCTAAAAAAGGTCACATGATTTTGATTTCAAATTGCAGGTGTGATGAACAGTTTGTTTTCGGTTTACGGTTTGTTCGATGAACCTTTTTATTAGTTATATTCACTACCAGAACAGGCAGTTATTTTTCGTCGGCCTGTTAAAAAAATTCGTCGGCTGCAACCTTAGCCGACGAAGGTTCGTCGGCTATAGTGTCGTCGGGAAAGGGTCGTCTGTAATAACTTTAGCCGACGAGACAAAAAATTTCGTCGGCTATAGTCGTACTATAGCCGACGAAACATTATTCGTCGGCTATAGTCCAACCTTTAGCCGACTAAATAATGTCGTCGGCTATAGTCATACTATAGCCGACGACATTATTTCGTCTGTTAAAGTATGAACTATAGCCGATGAATAATGTCGTCGGTTATCTTCCAAACTTTAGCCGACGAATAATTTAAACTATTCGTCGGCTAAAGTTTGTAATAAAAAAAATATAAAACATCTATGGCCGACGAAATATTGTATTTTTCGTCGGCCTTATAGACATTTAGCCGACGAATTAAAGCATATTTCGTCGGCTAAACTTTTTTTTTTTTTTTTAAAAAAAAAACTTTAGCCGACGAATTATGGCTTTTGTCGTCGGCTATAAGTGCATTCCAGTAAAAAAAAAACCCCGAAATTTCTGAATTACCATTCCATGCAAGCTGCAAAAGACATATTTAACAATTTCATATAACCAACAACAAACACATAAAAGAATATATGAACTACATAAAAGTATCAATTTACATAAAAGTATATTATCAACTACGTAAAGTCTATATCGTCTAAATTGAAGTCATCTTCTGGGGGCTGCTGCGGAGGTTGCGGCGGCTGGGGTAGCGTCATGGGCGGAGGCGGAAGTCCCTGACTCTGGGCAGCTGCAAAGTCCTGCATGTACTGCAACATCTGCTGCTGCTGGGCCTGCTGGATGGCATATATCTCGGCAACATAGGCTGCCTGCGCGGTATTAAAGGCCGCCAACGAGGCAATATAGGCTTGCTGCGAGGCAGCATGCGAGGCAGCCTGAGCAGCTTGAGCAGCTTGAGCAGCTTGCTGTTCTCGTAGTCTCTGAACTTCCGACTCTAGCTGAGTCGTCCTGTTGATCGTGGACGTGGTGCTGCCACTGGTCGAGGTTGCCTTTCGTTGAAATCCTGGAGTGTTCTTCAGGACCCCCTCGCCTCTCTTTCCTAGACCTCGGCAGTAGAAGTTGTTTCCTCTCGGTGGGAAGGCTGTGCCCATGATCCTCGCCCCAATCGTCGGATCCGAATTGTCGATCCGGGACATGGCTTCGGACATCTCGGAATCCTGCGTGTCCGGCCATCCCTCCCTCACTAAGGTACTCAGGACCTCGTCACTAGCCTCCCTCACCCTCGCCTATATGGATAGGAAAAAAATTATTAATTAAAATTTTTACATAAATTTAAAAATTTAAAAACGTAAAGTGACTTACAATATCCTCCTGGGAGTCAGGATATGCCTTCTCGTACGTATAGACGTAGGGGTTGACTTCTGGATGTTCCTTGGCCGCCTCGTCCATGAAGACACCGAACGGTCTAGAACCGGCATGATGGTTCCTTGTGTTGCGTTGCCGGTTCTGAGCGTTCACCCGGGAAACCGCCTTCAAAGAAAAAAGTAAACTATTAGTAGAATATTTTAAAACGCACGTACTTATTTTTAAATTAACTAACTAATTTATTTAAATACCTGTTTACGAGGGTTGTTGAATTCTGATGTCAGAAGCCAACGCCACTCGTACTCCCTGTACTGGAACTCAGTAGGGGTACCAGAACGTGCGTTCCCGTGCTTAGTCCAATGGGTCCGCAGCTCGTTCTTCCACTCCTTGTACCTACAGATACAACAAAAATATTAGAAATATTATTAATATCACATACAAAATTGTTTTTCATTAACTTCCCAACGTACCTTCCCCCATGCACAACGTCGGCCCAGCTGTCCCTCAGGTGCTCGGGAACCTCAAACCACACCTGCATTTAACCGATTATTATTAGTTTAGTTTTTCGAGAAATCAACAATTTAATACATAATATTATTTTGTAAACTCACCGACATCGCGTTGTGGACCATGTCCTTAACCTCCTGCGGGACCTCGCCCCAGTCGGACCACAGCATAGGGACTCTATCCCTAATGAGAGCACCCACGCGGCCGGAGTACATCCTCGACTTCCCGCCCGATACTGCGTGGCCATCCCCGTCAGTATCGATGGGGATCCTCCCCATGGTACTCACCATCTTCTCGAGAGCTTTCCCTGTGACGGGGCCTCTCTTCTTCTTTGTGCCTATGACATGATTCGGCCAAATTGATTATTAAAATATATATATATGGAAAAATTTAAAAGTAATCAAGTTGCCTGACTGATTACCTGAGGAGCTCGCGACGGATTCCGGCTCTGTCGCCGATGATGATACCCTCGCAGAAATAAGAGGCGTATCAAAAGGCAGGAACCGGTACGCCGCTGATGGAGCCACTGGCGGGGGCAGTGGATAAATCGGCGTCCCTGAGTCATCGACTACAGGTATCGCCGGTATCATCCGCGGAAGGAACAGATGAGGCGGCGGCATTTGTACCCCAGATGACCCACTATCCGAAGAAGTAGGACCCGGAGTGGGCGCCCGGTGTATCTCGGGCATACGAGGTGCAGACACCTCCGTCAAGGGCCTCGGGGAACGAGGGACGGCCGCCTGCCTCGATGAAACGGGCACCTCCGGCGCTGTCTCCAGAAGGCTCGCACGTCTGGCTGTCATGTGGCCCTGAAACGTCGTTTGAGGGTTGCTAGAGGTTCCCTCAGACGATTCGGACCTTTGGCCCTTCGAACTCTTCTTCGATCGAAAAAAGCCGCTCATCCTATTTATAATATTAATTAAAGGCTTTAGATTATTTTGTCTTTGTTTTATAAAAAATTATACATTTTTAAAATTATACTTATTCAATAAAAATTTACACGCAAATACCAATATATATATATAGATATATATATATATATATATATTTTACTTACATAACAATATTATATATTAACTAACATATCGTAAAACTAAATTCGAAATCAAAAATAAATTAACACATATATTCAAAAATAAACACATAAATTCAAAAATAAACACATAAACTAACATAATTAAATTAACACAAATTAAATTACAAAACAAATTTAATTAACACAAATTAAATTAACAAAAAAAATAGATTACAAGTTTTATTCCTTTCTTCAACTTCGCGTTTTCATCCCGATTCTCTAGTTAATCTAGTGTTAAAATTTTTAATAATATTAAAAATTACAAAACAACAATTCAATAATATTAAAACAATTTATTCATAATATTAAAAATTACAGAAATGTTAAAATTTAAATGTTACAATAATTTTAAAATTTTGTAATGTTAAAAATTACAAAAATGTTACAATAATTTAAAATTTTGTAATGTTAAAAATTACAAAAATTTAAAATGTTACAATAATTTAAAATGTTACAACTTCGCTGGGTCACTTTGTTTTTTTAACCATCATTTTTATAATTTAACAACCTTTTAAATTATTATTTGTTAAATATTTATCCGATTTTTACACAACTCACTTGTCCAATATAATTTACAAATTTAACAAGATGATTACATTAAAATAAATTTTATTAGCACATATCCAACTACTGTATACACACCTTCAAATTATTTTTGTTACGGTCATTCTCAGTAAGTTACGAATCGGTCATTCTCAGTAAGTTACGAAACTACAAATTACGTTAGCACATATCCAACTACTGTATCCAACTACTGGTACTACAAATCGAAACCCAACACATACAAGTTACGGTCATTCTCAGTTTTATACAACCAAAATGGCAAAACGCAGAAGCAATCATCAATCCATATATTTTATTTGCAGAAAAGAAATCGATGAATTTGGGGTTTATGGGAGCGTACCTTGAGCAGACAAACAGCACCACTAGCGTTTTGGAGACCGGGAGACCGGGAGGGAGGAGGGAGGAGGAGGAGACCGGGAGGGAGGAGGGAGGAGGAGGAGACCGGGAGACCGGGAGGGAGGAGGGAGGAGGAGGAGACCGGGAGGGAGGAGGCTAGGGCTAGGGTTGAAAAACTGCAGAAATGAGGGAGGAGGCTAGGGTTCGCAATTAAAACCCGAGGACTTTAGCCGACGAAATAATTTGTTCGTCGGCTAAAGAACAAAATTTCGTCGGCTATACATATATTCGTCGGCTAAACCTTTGAAATTCGTCGGCTAAACCTTTGAAATTCGTCGGCTAAACCTTTGAAATTCGTCGGCTAAACATTTGAAATTCGTCGGCTAAACCTTTGAAATTCGTCGGCTAAACATTTGAAATTCGTCGGCTAAACCTTTGAAATTCGTCGGCTAACCTTTGAAATTCGTCGGCTAAACCTTTGAAATTCGTCGGCTAAACATTTGAAATTCGTCGGCTAAACATTTGAAATTCGTCGGCTAAACCTTTGAAATTCGTCGGCTAAACCTTTATACATTTGGCATGTTGTTCTGGTGATGACCAAACTTGAGAAACACAAATCCAACCGTCAGATCTTACCATCATGATAAAATACATGTATGGGAAAAAATTCAACTTGATCCGAAAAGAATAAGGGCTCGATCCGGACGGTCAATCTCGTAAGTCAAACCCCTAAACGCACGGAAAAGGTCGTTCGACCGTCTAAATTACGTATTTTGGCCGGACCTCTAACTGAAAATAGTTTCAAACCGATGACACGCAACAATTCGTACAAAAATTTTACGCAAAATAACCACCGAACCCGGGGCTACCCATAGGGAGAAAGAATGGAAAATTGAATTGACCGCAACTATCGGCACCGAGACATGACCGGAATACCGTGATTTTTCAACCGTAGACTTATTTCACCATTCTAATCATGTCTTATTTCACGACTTTTTTACGTTTGAAGGATCTACGTATAGTTTGTTTTTGAAACGGAACATTTACATAACACTTGGTAAACAAGTTATACAACATTAGTACACATGTTGTGATCGTGATGATCAAACTTGAGAAACACAAATCCAGCCGTCAGATCTGACCATCATGATAAAATACATGTATGGGAAAAAATTCAACTTGATCCGAAAAGAATAAGGGCTCGATCCGGACGGTCAATCTCGTAAGTCAAACCCCTAAACGCACGGAAAAGGTCGTTCGACCGTCTAAATTACGTATTTTGGCCGGACCTCCAACTGAAAATAGTTTCAAACCTATGACACGCAACAAGTCGTATAAAAATTTTACGCAAAATAACCACCGAACATAGGGCTATAGTAGGTAATAGAAATATTTTAGGGTTTAGCCGACGAATACCCTAACATATTCGTCGGCTATAGTATGTAATTTAAAAATAAAAAAATAACTATAGCCGACGAATTATTAGGTTATTCGTCGGCAAAAACCATATTAGCCGACGAATTACAGTGTATTTCGTCGGCTAAAGTGAGTAATTAAAAAAATAAAAAAACAAGTTTAGCCGACGAAATTAAGGCTTTTTTCGTCGGCTAAGGTAGTTTAGCCGACGAATCACAGTTTATTTCGTCGGCTAAAGTGTGTAATACAAATAAATAAAAAAACATCTATGGCCGACGAATTAAGGCTTTTTTCGTCGGCAAAAAACATCTTAGCCGACGAATTATAGTATATTTCGTCGGCTAAAGTAAAAAAACAGGGAAAAAAAAACAGACGCTATTCATAAACCATACATTAAAAAAAACCCTGTTCATCATGTATCACCAAAATCTCATATATTCATAACTGAAATTGCAATTCAACATATGTGTAAACTATATATAAAGGAAAAAGTCTTTGAAAAATTATACAAATTAATCGGAATCATACATTAAAACTAAGGCTCGTAATCGGAATCACTCGTGCGCAATATATGCTTCAGCTATACATCCTTCAGGAGCGGATTTATTAGCCACATAATCTTTGTAGTCTCCAAGTTGCCTGTAAATCAAGTTGCAAAATGTTATGATTATTGAACATGTATATGTATTGAGGAATTCATGAAAGTAAAAAACGTACCTTTCCATGGGATACATCCAAGTGTAGTGTACTGGACCGGTAAGCAACAATTGCTCGGGAAGATGGATCATCAGGTGAGGCATGATGTCAAAAAAATTTGGAGGAAATATCCTCTCAAATTTACACATGATATAAATGATGTCCATTTGCATTTCCCGGAGGTCACATCGAGACACTTCCCGTGTGCATAACTTCTGGAAAAACCTTCCCAACGCTACTAACGGCTCCACCACCTGACGGGGAAGGAACGGTCGAATGAAAACAGGGAAGAGACGTTGCAGCAGGATATGACAGTCATGACTCTTCAACCCGTACATCTTATTGTTCCGGAAGTTCACACACCGGGCAATATTTCCTGCATAGCCTGAAGGATACTTCACACAACTCATCCACCTGAAAATTAGGTTCTTCTGGTCAGGTTTCACGGTGTAAGGAGCTTGAGGCATTTTTTTCTTCCCTTCTTTCAACCACAAATGTCTTCTTATTCCGCATTTTTTTAGATCAATGCGTGCCTTAGGACCGTCTTTCGTCTTCCCCTCCAAATTCAGCACTGTGCCCACCACACTGTCGCACACATTCTTTTCTATGTGCATCACATCCAGGTAGTGCCTGATCAACAACTTACTCCAGTATGGGAGTTCCCAGAATATGCTCTTATGTGTCTAGAATTTGTACCTGTCGGGTCTTTCAGGTATAGCCGCCACAATGTTGGGATGATTGCTGAGCTGCCCAAAATCGTACTCATTAAGCACCGCTAAAATGTCTTCCCCCGTCCATCTTCTGGGAGGCACGCCGTGTTCTACGGTCCCATCAAATGCCTTTTCATCGAACCGCCATTCGTGATCATATGGAAGGAAAGCACGGTGACCCAATCTGCATATCTTGTTGCAATGACTGCTGCTCCCCTCATCGCTAAGGCACTCTGGACAAGCCTTGTATCCCCTAACAACGTTGCCCGACAACATCCCACGGGCAGGAAAATCACTGATGGTGCCAACAACCATGACATGCATCTGGAACATCTCGTGCGTGTACTTGTCATAAGTGGGATGACCAACGTCCCACAAAAATTTAAGCTCTTCAATCAAAGGTCTCAAGTACACATCGAGACACTTCCCCGGATAACCGGGCCCCGGAATCAACAAACTCAACATATTGTACTCCTTCTTCATGCACATCCATGGGGGAAGGTTGTACGGTACCAAAATCACCGGCCATATACTGTATTGCAGACTCATGTTCCCAAAAGGGTTGAACCCGTCGGATGAGAGCCCGAGCCTCACATTTCGGACCTCTGACGCAAATTGAGGAAACTCCCTGTCTATATGCTTCCAAGCCTCCCCGTCAGCAGGGTGTATAAGGGTATCTTCGTCATGCAATTCCCTATCAGCGTGCCATCTCATCGCTTCGGCCGTGTGTGAAGACATGTACAACCGCTCCAACCTATCCGTCAAAGGGAAATACCGAAGTACCTTTACAGGTTTCCTGTTGCCTGCAGGAGTCAGCTTATATCTGTCAGTGTGACATACCGGACATGCGTCAAGGCCACCAAGGTCATTCCCTTCTGGATCTTTACCCCAAAAGAGAACGCAGTCATATCTGCATGCATGGATCTTGATGTAGGAAAGCCCAAGATCTTTCAGGATACATCGGACCTTCCGATGAGTGGTAGGAAGACGATGACCGTTGGGCAGCATCGAAGCAGTGTACTGTAGATACTCATCAACAGCCTTCACGGTCGATTTTGTCTCAACTTTAATCCTCATTACGTCCATCACACTTTCAAGAACGGTCTTCGGACAACCGGGGTACACATGGGTCTGTTGGAAAGCAAGCAGTTTGTTGTACTTTTCAATACCAGCAGTGTTCACAGCTCTAGGGAAGGGCTGCACCGGGTCAGGCATATACTGTCCTTGAGCGCATACACCGCTCTCATAAGGAAACATGTCGTTGATGAATGTCGTTGTTGGATCGTTGGATGTACTAGCACTGCCCGTCTCGGAAAATTGGCCATGATCATGCGGACCCCCTGATGATGTTTCACCGTGATATAACCAACATGTGTACTTCTCCCAAAACCCGTTACTCCTCAGGTGCTGCCATACTTTGTCAATGGGAAATCGATACATATCGCTGCGACACTGACATTTCGTGCACGGGCAATAGAAAATTGTATTCCCGTTAGCATTATCCATCGCATATTCTAGAAAACTCATAACTCCTGCACCGTATCTTTTGTCCCATTTTGGAAGCGAAATCCAACTCTTATCCATATCCTGAAAATATAACAAAATATATATATATTTATAACGATGCTAGCTAATTATTAATAAAATTTCATGTCATATATAAAATCTCAATTCATTTAGTATATATATATTCTACGTACGTACGTACTACAACTAATTAATTACAAAATTATCATTATGAACTCATATATATCATCAACAACTTCATACCATATCAACACAATAATATTATAAATTAATATTAACATATATATATATATATTTACTATTTATTAACAACAAATTAATTCATATATATTATCAATTCAAATCATCAACCAAATCGATCAACATATATATATATACATCCAACGTACTCAAAATTAATCAACTCAATCACAATCAAAATCAATAAACTCAATTAATCACACTAATTAAAATCGATCAACTCAAATAAAACTCAATTAATCAACATATATATACATATACGTACCTATATATGGCTCCACAAACTGATTATGGACAGATTTCGACAACACCCAAACTTTTTCTCCCCTTTTTTCTTCTCCCGTTTTTTTTTCCGTTTTTTTCGAAATGAGCTGCTGCTGCCCAGATCTGCAAATATAAAGCACTTTAGCCGACGACTATGAATTTCGTCGGCTAAACCTTTAAATATTTCGTCGGCCATGGTTTGTGCACTTTAGCCGACGACATAAATTCTTTAGCCGACGAAATTTTTTTTCGTCGGCTAAAGTGTGTCATAGCCGACGAAAATTTAAAATAGCCGGCGAAATAAAATTTCGTCGGCTAAAGTGGAAATCATAGCCGACGAAAATTTACCTTAGCCGACGAAAGAAATTTTCGTCGGCTAAAGCCCACTATAGCCGACGAAAAAATGCTTCGTCGGCCTGGTTTTTTTTTTTTCGTCGGCTATAACCTTTCTTCTGGTAGTGATTCTCTATCTTAACGGCTGATCACAGAATCATATCAGTGTCATTCTCGCAGATATTTATGATGATTTAATATCTAGAAGGGTAAATTCCAGTGATGCGGAAAAGTTTGCAGAAGTTTGCCCTTGTCCCTGCAATGGGGTTGGATGGGGAGTCATATGGTGAGCCCTCCCTCTTATCATGTCTTACATAGTGCAGTAACCTAATAAAAATATTAGATCAGTATTTGCTTAGAGATGGACACGGAAGAATAGGTTATTTTCTTAAAGATAAATCTCAGAATAAGTTGTCTCTATGCTCTTATGAGAAATCTCAGAAATAAGTGACAACTTACATATGATGCTGTCCTCTACCCTGCAGGGGATTGATATCTTTCACATTTCTTTGTGCATCTGTATATCTTGGACTTGTCATCTTGTCCTGAGGTACAAGTTTTCTTTCATCCAATTGATTTTACTTCTATATATCTGCTGATTATTTGTATAGATTGCATGTAAAGGCACCGATTAACTTGTATAGGTTCAGCCATGATGTAGTCAGTGACCATAGACAAAAATGTAATTATAACAAATGACATTTCTTTTCCATATCTTACGTTAATATTATTGGTTAATTAAAGATGAGGATAGTGGCGCCTGGTAAAGAGAAATAAAATATCTGCACCAAATTAAAGAAAAAGAAAAATTAAAACCTGATCCAAATATGCTCCCTAATGAAGATCATTGTGAAACGAGAACTGGATGGGTTGTCTTTGAGAAATTGTCTATAATTAGGAAGTAAGTAGATCCTTACATTAATAATACTCTTATACCGTCTTAATAGTTCACAGGTTCAAGGATGTCGGATCATAATCTTCTTGGGGCCACAGGGTGTGTCAGTTCTCAATTTTTATTTTATATATAAATCAATTTATGTTAACTGATATGGTTTGTATTGGCAACAATGTACCCATCCTCATTCATTTCACCCTACTCTCGTCATAGTTCCTGTACAGTAGTTTGTAGTGGTTAACATACTGGACACAAAACAAAAGGCTGTAAAGGTTATTAAAGAAGTTGAAATGAAGCTTAAACTTCATGTGCGTTAGCTGCAACCCAGTTTTGAATATTTTCTAGTATAATCTGAAATTGATTAAGCATGTTTTTGAAAGTGTGTCCTCACTTGGTATATTTGTGAATTGTGACCAACAAAACAAATATGAACAGAATTAAGAAAGATGGAACGGAAGAAAAAAATGAGAATAGTACCAATCATTTTGCTCTTCTTTTTAACTTTGTTTCCCAAGTTTCACAGATATCTCTATTTTATCTCAAGTTTTACTCGCAACTATTGAAGTAGGGCTCCTGTTAAGAGTGTGGAAACTTCTCATAGGTACCAAAGTGATATTTGTGAATACTGAATACGCGCTCTTAAGGGTGATGTTTCCGTTAATTTCCGTGGAGATAGAGATGTGTTTCTGTTTGTCCGGAGGTCAAAGGAAAAGCAAACAACAAGTCTGTTTGTTCACTTGTTGCAGTAGTACTAGATTGTATTATTGGTTGTGTCATATCCCGACTCTTGATTATCTCTTAATTGGTTACGTCAATGTTTTTACTACTTTCACCGACTGATTTACTGTTTAAGGACCTTGAAATGATTTTTCGTAGGATTAAAATTTTGGAAAAGTTTTTTAAGGGAAGTTGTAGAGGGCGTTAAAACGAGTGGACACGTTATATGTTTTAATCAGAGTTCGTATGTAAAAGTTATGGTGTAAAAACTAAAGTTATTAATTTTGGTCGGGGTAAAAAAGGGAAACTTACCAAAAGTGTTGAGGTAGAAACTCAGAAATTCTTTCTCTTTCCCTCTCTTCCATGCGTCTCTCTCCCGTAGCGATTTTGTTGCCGCCGTCCGGCCTAGTTGGGTGACGAGCTTGGTATCAAATTGAAACTTGGAATCTCCCCTATTGATCTAGGTAGCTGGTCGGTGGAGTCTCGCCGTCGTTTGGGAGAAATCACGCCGAGAAGAAACGACTATGCGTGGTGGAGTTTTCGCCGGAAACATCCTCCTCTGGCCACCATCGTCGAAGATCCATATACCAACTTGAAGCACTCCTTTCGGGTAGCAAACCCTCAAAGGGATTCGACCTAATTCAATCTAGGTAAGGAGATTTGAAGTTTTGAAATTCTAGGGTTCTTGATTTTGGGATTTTCTGTTTTTGGTTCAATTTGCATGTTTAGACTTAAAATTGATCTTTAGCCTAGTTATGAAAGTTGTAGGGCTTGTTGAGAGGAAGATTGTGTTAAAATTTGGTAAGCATTGGAGGTGGTCGGATTTTGGGTGGCCGACCGCCGTTGCCGGCGGCGCCGTCTCTTTTGGGTAAGTTTTCGAGTTATTTAATTTGTTTATGATGAGAGGAGTCCAATGGTATGAAGTTTGTAATTTTTGGAAGAGTTTTGGTTAGCTTTGAGATTTTCCAAAGATTGAAGAACTTGACGGTTGTTAGACTAGTATCCGGCCATCGGATTATGTCGATTAAGCTTTAGAAAGTTGATTTTGGGTTTTCAATGGTAGTGGTGAAGTTTTGGCTGGACTACACTAAGAATGGAGGAGTTGGGCAAAGGCAAGTGATTTGTAGGCTCACTTTTGTTATTGCACATTTATATGAGGATTGTTTTAGCATTGAGATTTAATAGGGCACACCCAGTAACAAAGAAAAACATGTTGGGAGTAACATAGTCATGATTGGTCGATGAATTTATGATTGTTCAATAATAAGTTCATTTAATTGATAATGGGGTTGTGTCGGACGAGAGGGACTCTAGTTACCCAAGGAGCAGGATGCTCGTATTCTCGAAGTTCGTGAGGAAAACCTTGGAATCCAGGTAGGGGACCCGGAACTCCCTTGATTAATGATATTTGTTTTATAAACTGTTAATGCATATTTGAGATTGCATGATTTGATTATCATAAAATTGGTAACTGTTATATGAGTTATTGATGACTTGAGAGTGAGAGGAGCATAGTGACTTCCTTGGGCTTCGATACCCTAAACCTCCAGAGGTGCCTTTATGGACGGAAGAGTGTCTTACATCCTTTGTGGAGTGGCACTGCTTCTATGCGATAAGGTGTAAGTGGACACTCTTGTTACACTTACCTGTTGTACACTTATATGGTGAGGTAAGTTGAATAGTGGGTCCATATAGAGGACCGGCCATCTAGTATGGATTTATGACGCCACATGTATTGATTTGAAAATATTTTTGAAAGTTTTGTCGTTCATTATAAGTTTGGTTTTAAACATATTTTCATACTGGAGCTCTACTGTATGTTTTTAAACCTAGTCATGGGTAATTTCCTTAAGCAGCGAGGATGAAAGCTCACCCCTACAACAGTTTGTGGATGCAGGTACTGTGTATTGGGACGGGATAGTGGTGAGGAGTTGGGTGTGCATATTTATGGTCGGTAATTTGGTTTCCCTTTATTCTTGTACTTGAGTTACATGTAACAGATTCTAATATGTTGGTCTTGTTATATCATTTGTGATTCTATTCTTTGAAGTTTATTACTTTGTTAATTATTGACCATTCCTTATATCAAAATTTATTTGAGGAGAGAGTCCAATACTGTTATGAGTTTTACCTTGTGATACTGTCATCAGAATTTGTATTCCTTTAAATTTGTATTTCTTAGCATTCCTTGTGTCAGGTGTTGGGAGAATAAGAATACTTACATAAAAATAAAGATTTTACACCTCAAAATGTTTTTACGCTTCTGTTGTATATTTCTTAAATGTTTTCTTACATTAACTGTCTTGTGTTTCTCCTTTTGACACTCGCGGCACTGTGACGTGACTAAATTAAGGAGGTGCAGTTTGAGGCATTACATAGATGCATAGTGAAAAAATAGGAAAACACAAAACCACTATTATGAATTCAAGCATGGGAATCCATAATCATCTTCCTAGAGCTCTTTATGTATAAAAAGAAACTTATGATGTATACAAGAAGCTCGAAAATGCTGATTGAATTGGCAAAAAGGTGTAGAAAACTTACAATGTTGTTTCAAATATTTAGGTTAATTTTATCTAAATTTATTGAGACTTTTTTGATTTAAGGCTTGTCAATTAAATTTGAAGGTCATAATTGTTTCAAAATTATGATATTTCTCCTAGGGAAATGGAGGGGGGAGAGGGTAAATAGACCTTTGGAGGGAGAGATGATTGCGAGAGAGTGAGAGAGGATGAGGGCTTTGTTGCGGGTGCAGAAGAGAGAAAATGCAGACAATTATTTTTTTTGGTGAGAAAAATGCAGACAAGGTGAGAAGGATAAAAAAGGAAAAAGAGAAAATGTGGCAAAAAAAGTTGAAGAGATGTGTATTAATGAAAAAGTGCGTCTATTACCACCGTACCATCTTTTTTGTTCACCCTACAAACATTTAAATTATTAAAAGACTATATTACCTAAGTGTAAAATGGCTAATAAGTACATTAATTTTGTAACATCCAAATCTAAAAGAAGACTAAATACAAAACTTTTCTCAGGTGCGGACGTCCGCATCGTTTTACAGTGTGGATTTTCATCCGGTCGCCACCGTACAACGTCGGCGAGAGCGCGCCTCCATCCCAGCCGACTCCAGCAGCTTCCCCGACCACTTTCTATCCCCGGTGAGTCTGCCGAATTCCAGTTTTCCGGCCAGATTGACTTTGTTTGAAGTTTTAGGTGATCTGGCCGGAAAACTGGAATTCGGCGGACTCGTTGAGGATGGAAAGTGGTCGGGGAAGTTGCTAAAGTCCTCTGGGGTGGAGGCGCGCCCTCATGCGGCGCCGTACAGTGACGAACGGACACGGTGCAGACGTCCGTAGCAGAGACGAACTGACTAAATACATAACAAACAAATTAATTATTTCATCAAATAACATTAATCCTCACACTTCTCCACCCATATTTGAATCGATTACAATTTTTTTGTTTTTCTCATCATCGTTAATACATTATTCAATTCATAAACTCATTAGTGTGAACTTGATCAAAATCTTTAGAATAATGTTTTAAACATTGAAAGTAAAAATAAAAGTATATATAAATATATGTGTATATATAATCATTTTTTTTCTGAATTCATTGCTCATAACTGTATGAACTTTTTTAAGACGAACAAAAAAAAATGATTTCGAAAAAAAATAGAAATGAATTACGTTAATATTTTATTAGGATTTTTTTTATTGCTATAGATTATGAGAAATTTTTGTTAAAATTCACTTTTTAATTAGATATGTTGTATATGGATATTATTGGAAAACGAAATGGGTGGATAAAGTAAATATAGTATAGAAAATTAAGATGTAGAGTGAAATGAGTACATAGGGTGAACAAAGAACATGGTAGCTAGGGTGGAAATAGCGGTAAACCAATCAGCATAGTTAATTATCAAAATCATCAACTTAAATTCTATCATACTAGGCTGTTCATTAACTTACTGACTGACTCAAGTAAAGCTAGCCCGTGCTATCGCTACCTATATACGTACTCATGATGCGCAGCACCAAATTAATATGTAAATAAATGAATTGCCTTGAACTGAAGAACGATTCGAAATAATAGAAATCCAACAAAATTTCATTACTCAATAACAATTGATCCTATAAAAATCAATGGGCCAAAATCAATCCTTCTAATTTGCATGCATACTACTAACTAATTAGCCAAAGACATGCTTAATTATAACTAAGAACACACTAAAAAAATCCTAATCAAATTCTGATGACTGAAAAATCACATGCATATGTCTCTACTAATAGAGTACTCATACAGTCATGGATCGAGATTATGATAGCGGCACAGGGTGGTGTTGAAGCTACTCGCACTGCTAGCAGGAACCTTCAACTCGCAACTATACTCCAAATGCCTATGATGTCTCATCCTGGGAAGAAGCTGTCTCTTGTACTCGTCCAGCATGTTGAACTTGACAAGAATATCGTAATAGTTTTCTCTAGAATCAGAGTCATTGCCTCCACGAAGGATCTGCATCCCGTTGAAGGATGGTGTTAGATGAGTTTCATTCTTGCGTCCTTGGGAGAAGGAGGCATTGTTCAATAACGAACCCGACGTCTGGTTTTGGTAGTAGGCTGTAAAGTTAATGTGATCATGGTGGACATGGTAAAATCCGTTAGGGTTTCGGATTGTGATCCTGATGGTGAGGTTGGAATCGGTGACGAGAGATGCTTCGGTTACGTGACAGCGGACGTTATCGGGGCTCTTGGCGAGGCACAAAGAGAGGATGAAGATACTCATAACGACCAAGAAGACAACTGAACAACAGCTCCATTTAAGATTATGACTGAGGCGAGCACATAAATTATCAAGTTGGCTTTCCATGGTACCCGGGGCTGGGAGCTCGGCTGGAGGCATGGCTGGAGGCAATGAGATGTTGTGGCCTTGTAGGTAGTTACTGGTTTAGGGTTAAGACAATCCGGGCAATGTGAGAACCATGCACTAGACTAGAGTATATATCAGTAGAGCATGCATGGGATTTTCATCTCCTTTTCTTGGCGCAGAAGGTATATATACTTATTGATTTAGTGTACCCAAACCAAATCGAGAAATTAAAACACTATGTGAATATTACAAGGATCTTTATAGATTTTCTTTTCTTGTACGTATATCTTAATTTTGAGAATGTTTTTTTTTTCCTTTCTTTGTGTATACGTTAATCTAGGTAGAGCACGGGCGAATCCAACATGATACAACACGATACATAGGATACATTGGAATAATTAGGACATGCATGTACAATGGAAAACTAACAGGACTTTGGTTTGCATTTTTAGCTTTCTGTTGAAAGGTTGAGTTCCATGAAGAAATATGTATTTGGATTAGGCTCTGCTCAGGTGATTTTCTCCTAGTTGTTCCCCCACAACAAAACTTTTCATATGCTATTGATAAATAAGATTCTTAATATTGATAACAAATGCAGGTTTTGGTTACAGCTGTTGTCATTGGCTTGGTTGCTCATTATGTTTGTGGGCTGCCTGGCCCTGCTGCAATTGTAATTGGCAATGGTCTAGCTTTATCATCAACTGCAGTTGCGCTGCAGGTAATGGTTATAAGCAATTATAGTATATTACTTTTGTGTATAGGCATCTTTTATTTGATTGATTTGATTATCCAAAATTTATGTAAACAGTTTCATAGACAGTAAGTGAGCATCTTTAGCTACATACCTTATTTATCTTAAGATAGATATCTCCACTTTGACCTTGTAATATATATTCATGATGAATATGATGAAGTGGCTAACTACTGGAACAAAATCCCCTTCATTGCTCACAAGTCACAACTGTATGAACTCTTTTGAGATCTTGTAAAATCGTGCTTCATCGTTACAAGGTGGGTGTACTTATGATTTCAAAGCTTATGTTTTAGCTAGTATAGGACTTGCAATTCTGCAAGACGATGTTTTTTAACAACCTCACTGATCGAGGTACGTCGTCTTTGTACTGTTTGCTCTAATTTAAATTGAATGACCTTTTATAAAAAAAAAGAAGAACTCTTTTGAGAGGAACCAGAATGGATGAACATAAAAAATGATTTCGAAAAAAAATAGAAATGAATTACATTAATATTTTAATAGGAATTTTTGTTTTTATTGCTATATATAGATTATAAGAGATTTTTGTTAAAATTCGCTTTTTAATTGGATATGTCATGTATATATGGATATTATTGGAAAACAAAATTGGTGGATAAAGTAAATATAGTATAGAAAATTAAGATGTATATATGGTGAAATGAGTATGTAGGGTGAACAAAGAACATGGCAGGGTGGAAATAGCAGCATCCTAAAAAAATTGCAATGTGTAAATAAAATTACTCATCTTTCTCAAAAAAATTAAAATTAAATAAAATTACTCAATATTTTATTAGTGTTACAGAGTTACAGAGATAGATTGAACTTCCCATTTCTGCTTCGAGAGATTCTCTCTCATCATCTCAATCTCATTTTTTATTAGTTGATAATACTGTAATTATAATTTATAAATCCCAGTTATAGTGCAGACATTATAGGAGACCAAAATGATAAATTTTGTTGTTTCAGAAACGTACTTTCCTTTTTCCAAAGTTCTGATTTGATTCAGCCTTGATAACCAAGATTAGGCTCCAAAATGAGCGACACTATGTATCCTATATAATACCATATCCAGGCTTTTTTATCTTCCATCTTCAAATCAAGTTTTCTTTTCTACTATCTTTGAGCTTTTCTGATCTTATATTCAGTTTCGTTTTCTTTTCTTTGATTTCCTGTCCTCATGGCACCTAATAATGTGCCTATCCTCAATGTTTTCCGGTCCGAGAGTTCAGAACAATACTTTGATTTGTCTGATGGAAGGTTTAGTGTCAAAGGTGTTTCTTTACTCTCTGAGGTTCCAAACAATGTCACCTTTAGTCCCTTTTGTTCAATCTGCCAAACTTCTTCTGATGTTCCAACTCATCTGCTCAACCGTGCCAATGCCTTGTCCCACAAGGCAGGGTTCCTTGGTTTCAACAAAGAGGATTCTTCTGATAAGTTGATAAACTCATTGGGAAAATTCAATAACAGAGATTTCCTTAGTATCTTTAGGTTCAAAACATGGTGGTCTACTATGTGGGTTGGGAATTCTGGGTCAGATTTGCAAATGGAAACCCAATGGCTGCTCCTAAATGTCCCGGAAATCAATTCCTATGTCATAATCATACCCATCATCCAAGGCAGTTTTAGATCTGCTTTTCAACCTGGTACTGATGGTCATGTCATGATCTTTGCTGAGAGTGGTTCTACCCAAGTGAAAGCGTCGAATTTTGATGCCATTGCTTATGTTCATGTGTCTGACAATCCTTACACCTTGATGAAAGAGGCCTACAGTGCTCTCAGGGTCCATCTCAATACCTTTAGGCTCCTGGAAGAAAAAGCTCCACCAAATCTAGTTGACAAATTTGGTTGGTGCACTTGGGATGCCTTCTACTTAACCGTGGAACCTGTTGGTGTCTCCCATGGTGTAAATGAATTCTTTGAGGCTGGTGTACCCCCAAGGTTTCTTATCATTGATGATGGTTGGCAAAGCATTAATTTCGATGGTGATGAGAACCCGAATGAGGATGCAAGAAATCTAGTCATTGGTGGGACTCAAATGACTGCTAGGCTTCACAGGCTTGAGGAGTGTGACAAGTTCAAAAACTACGAAGGTGGATCCTTGTTGGGTCCTCATGCACCTTCATTTGATCCTAAGAGGCCAAAGATGTTGATATCCAAGGCAATTGAGTTAGAGAATGTCGAAAAAGTTCGTGATAAGGCCACTCAATCTGGAATAACTGATTTGTCCGAGTTCCAAAGACAAATAGAGAAGCACAAACAGGAGTTGGATATGATAATTCGTGGTGGAGAACAAAGCAGCACCACTAGTCCCGCTTCTGAAGAAGGAAGCTGTGGAAGCTGTTCTTGCAAGGCTAAAAGATACGGAATGAAGGCTTTCACAAGCGACTTGAGAACCAAATTCAAGAGTTTGGATGATATTTATGTATGGCATGCTCTTTGTGGTGCCTGGGGTGGGGTTAAACCAGGTGCAACTCATCTCAATTCAAATATCATCCCCTGCAAAGTCTCTCCAGGACTAGATGGTTCCATGTCTGACCTAGCTGTGGTGAAACTAGTCGAGGGTGGGATTGGATTTGTGCATCCTGATCAAGCTGTTGATTTCTATGATTCTATGCACTCTTACCTTTCTGAAGCTGGTATCACAGGAGTCAAAGTGGATGTCATTCATGTAAGTCTTTCCTCTCACATCACCCATTTAAGTTCTACTATACATCTAGTCTTCTTTAATGCTTATATGAAAGAATTTTGATATACAGACTCTTGAATATGTATCTGAGGAATTCGGAGGCCGCATAGAACTTGCAAAGGCTTATTACAAGGGATTGACTTCTTCCCTAGTGAAGAACTTCAATGGAAATGGACTTATTGCTAGCATGCAACAGTGCAATGATTTCTTCTTCCTTGGAACAAAACAAATCTCTATTGGAAGAGTTGGTAAGAAATTCTGCTTTAACAATTGGTCTTCTAACACTTAAAACAGTTCATGTATTCTAACAAATTGGTATGGCATGCAGGTGATGATTTTTGGTTTCAGGATCCAAATGGAGACCCCATGGGAGTTTACTGGCTACAGGGTGTCCATATGATCCATTGTGCCTACAACAGCATGTGGATGGGTCAGTTCATTCAGCCTGATTGGGATATGTTCCAGTCAGATCATCTGTGTGCCAAATTTCATGCCGGATCTAGGGCTATCTGTGGAGGTCCGGTGTATATAAGTGACTCGGTTGGTGGTCACAATTTTGATCTTATTAAGCAGCTTGTTTACCCAGATGGTACCATCCCCAAGTGCCAGCATTTTGCTCTTCCAACTAGAGACTGCCTATTCAAGAACCCCTTATTTGACAGCAAAACTGCTCTCAAAATTTGGAACTTCAACAAGGTACATAAACCTTATTCACCCTCTTTTTTTTTGGTACAACGCATCAAAACCTCTGTTGTTCTATTTTATACAATCACACTTCCTAATTGATTCGATCTGTAGTTTGATTCAACTTAATGTATAACTTAAATATTGATTGGGACTCAAATTGTTACTTATTGCACAGTTTTGTTAGGAAATTAATCCTTCATATCTTCTATATTAGGAATGCAATGATCTGTACGTATTTGTTTACCTAGTGTAATCCCTTGATTGTAGTTAGCATTGATTAGTATCCTTAGATGATAGCTTAATCGTAGGACTATCAATATGATAGCTACTGTATATATGTATCCTTCCTTACATCAATGAAGTATCATTCCAGCCAAATATCATCTTTTTCATGGTATCAGAGCGGGTTACCCACGTCCACGTGTGAAGCCCAATGGCCACACGAACTCCACGTCACCCATATATTGTCCACGTTTTAGGCTTGAAGATTCACCACACGTGCGGGGGCGTGTTGAGATATATATCCCACATCGGGAATATGGGACCTTGCCTGTGGGTTAATAAAGGTTTGGGCCACTCCACCCATTGCCAATTGGTTTTGGATGTGAACCCCAGAATACTTTATCTTGGTATCAGAGCAGGACAAGATCCTGACTCTGCAGTTGTTGCACCTTATCTCTCGTGCAACGATTTTTCCTCTCAATCCGTTGTACTCTATATCTCGTACAACAATTCTCTTATCTCCATGGCCAATAAAGATTTCAAATCATTCTTCGTTGATCATCCCGATCATCCGTCCTTGTTGATAGTGTTCAACCAACGTAATCGATCAAATCAATCTATTCGGCAAAATGGCTTCTCTGTTCGCATTCCTATCCCCAAGCAACAATATCAACATGCTTTGGCTATTTTGAATCACAAGGGATGTGATGATGCCCAAGTCAATGCTGCAGTTACCAAACCAAGTTTTTCTAAGATTACTTCTCGCCGTTGGATCATCGATAGCGGCGCTACAGACCATATCTCGTCATCTCAAAGTTCACTATTACACAAGGACGAAAATTTTTCATTGCCTCCCGTATTATTGCCTAGTGGAGAGAAGGCTAAAATTGTTGCTAAGGGTTCTTTGCCTCTGAATTCTGAGTACTATTTGCATGATGTGTTGTGTGTGCCTACATTTAAAGTTGATCTAATGTCCTTAAGTCGATTAACCAGAGGCATGAATTGTTCAGTGACATTTTTCCCTTATTGGTGTATTTTGCAGGATCTGGTTTCAAAGAGGACGATTGGTTTGGGGAAGCAACGTAACGGTCTCTATTATTTGGTGGCGTTAGCGACAGAGAAAAACAAGCCCAAACCACATGAGTCATCATCTATTCAACCTGCTTGTCACTCCATAATGTCTTCTTCCAACCTTTGGCATCGTCGATTGGGCCATGTTTCATCTGCTCCTCTAGATTATATCGCTAAACATTTTTTGGATATTTCTATTCCTTCTGATTCAAATCATGCTTGTGATATTTGTCCGTTGGCAAAACAAAGTCGTCTCTCTTTTGGTAACAGCTCTATCTCATCTGTTAAACCTTTTGATCTTATTCATTGTGACATCTGGGGTCCCTACAAACATCCTTCTCTTTCTGGTGCACGTTATTTTCTTACAATCGTGGATGATTATTCTCGTTTTACTTGGGTCTTTTTGATGCAACATAAATGGGAAACTCAGTCTTTGATCAAACAATTTTTCGCTTATGCATCTACCCAATTTTCATCTCAAATTAAAAGTTTTCGTAGTGACAATGGGGCTGAATTTATTTCTCTTCGAAATTTTTTCAAAGAAAATGGAGTCATTTTTCAACATTCTTGTGTTTATACGCCTCAACAAAATGGGGTAGTAGAACGCAAACATCGCCATATTCTCCAGGTTGCTCGTGCTTTTAGATTTCAAGCTAATTTACCTCTAAAGTTTTGGGGAGAGTGTGTACTCACAGCTGTCCATGTTATTAATCGTTTCCCAACTCCACTTCTCTCTTTTAAAACTCCTTTTGAGCGTCTCTATTCCCGACCTCCCTTCTTTCATCATCTCCGTGTTTTTGGTTGTTTGGCATATGCTACAAATGTCAAGGTCACACATAAGTTTGCCCCAAGAGCAGTCAAATGCATCTTCATTGGTTATCCTGTCGGTCAGAAAGCGTACAAGCTCTATGATCTTTCTAGTCACAAAATTTTTACGAGTCGTGATGTTGTTTTCCATGAGAATTTCTTTCCTTACAATTCTGTTGACCTACAACCCAACTCAAGCCCATCTCATCCTCTGGCCCAAATTACAAGCCCTACTTTTCCATCCACAATCCAAACTCGGTCTAGTCAAACCAGACCTTCTTCATCTATCTCTCCGCCTGCCCTATCGCCCTCACCCGTTCATCCCGAAGGCGAGTCATCGTCGCCGTCACCATCGTCCGCGACGCCGCCGGGAACTTCGCTGCCTCCTCTCAATCCTCCGCCGCCTAGCGCTCCTCCTAGGTCAATACCAGGTCAATCAACTCCTCTTATCCCATTCGATCATCCCTCACCATTCAGTCTCCCGGCGTCGCTTCACCCACTCAACTCACCTCTGCCGTCTTCGTCACAAGCTCAGCCTTGTCCGTCCAGTCCGCCCAGTCCGTCGTCTCCTTCACCAACCCAGCCTAATTCCCAGAATCCTCCCCCGATTCAGACTGATTCCCAATCGGTCAATCCCGACCAGCAAGCTCCATCCTCTCTGATTCAGTCATCGCCACCGCCACCTCCTGAGGTTTCTCTCCGTCGTTCAAGTCGCACTGTTGTTCCACCCATTAAGATGCGAGACTATGTCTGCTCCCATGTTACGTTGTCTTCACCTGATCAGTCCTCTTCTTTGTTTCCGGGTCCAATTAAAGGTACACGATATCCTTTGTCAAATTATGTCAGTTATGATCGATATACACCTGGGTATCGTCATTTTGTTGCACAGATCAGTCAAGCAGTTGAGCCCTGTTCGTATTCAGAAGCTGCCGCTCAGCCTGAATGGCAGGAGGCGATGCGGTCAGAATTACAAGCACTTGAAGAGAATGGCACCTGGACACTTACTCCTCTTCCAGCTGGCAAGACCCCAATTGATTGTCGCTGGGTTTATAAAATCAAGCACAAGTCTGATGGTTCGATTGAGCGGTATAAGGCACGATTAGTGGCAAAAGGGTTCACCCAAATGGCCGGTGTTGATTATCAGGACACTTTTTCTCCTACTGCAAAAATTATTTCTGTTCGGTGTTTACTTGCTTTGGCAGCGGCTCGTGGCTGATCTCTTCACCAGCTAGATGTCAATAATGCCTTCCTGCATGGTGATCTCGATGAGGAAATATATATGTCTCCTCCGCCAGGGCTTCGGAGACAGGGGGAGGAACACTTGGTATGTCGACTTCATAAGTCGTTATATGGGCTGAAGCAAGCATCTCGGCAGTGGTTTGCTAAATTCTCTGAGGCTATAAGGTCTGCTGGTTATGTGCAATCCAGAGCGGATTATTCTTTGTTCACCAAGAAACAAGGCAAGTCATTTACAGCTCTCTTGATTTACGTTGATGATATTTTAATTACTGGAAATGATCAATTGAGTATTGCTGCGCTCAAGAATTTCCTTCATTCTCATTTTCGCATTAAAGATTTGGGAGATTTGAAGTTTTTCCTTGGCATTGAGGTGTCTACTTCTAAGAATGGGATTTTTATTTCCCAACGTAAATATGCCTTGGAAATTGTCAAAGATGCAGGGTTGCTTGGTGCAGCCCCTGTTGATACTCCCATGGAGAAAGGGTTGAAATTATCTGATAAAAGTGAGTTGTTAAAGGATCCGGCTCGTTATAGAAGGCTTATTGGGAGATTAATATATCTCACTGTTTCTAGACCGGATATCACTTATTCAGTACATGTGCTTAGCAGATTCATGCATCAACCTCGGAAAATTCATATGGAAGCAGCCTTGCGAGTTGTTCGATACATTAAGAATGCGCCTGGTCAAGGTTTATTCTTCTCCTCTAATAGTGATCTTAGATTGCGTTCTTTCTGTGATTCAGATTGGGCAGGTTGTCCAATCACTCGGAGATCCACCACAGGTTATTGTGTTTTCCTTGGTTCTTCATTGGTTTCATGGAAATCAAAAAGGCAGAAGACAGTTTCACTCTCTTCCGCTGAAGCAGAATATCGGGCCATGACCGGTGCTTGTTGTGAGCTTACATGGCTTCGATATCTACTCCGAGATCTAGGAGTATTTCACCAAGGACCTGCCCTCCTATATTGTGATAATAGAGCAGCACTGCACATAGCAGCAAATCCTGTTTTTCATGAGAGAACTCGCCATATTGAGATGGACTGTCATTATATCAGAGATAAGATTCAAGATTGATCCGTTGTTACAAAGTTTGTAGGTTCAGCTAATCAGTTGGCGGACGTTTTCACTAAAGCATTGGGAAAGGATCTTTTCACACCTATGGTTCGCAAGTTGGGAGTTAGAGATATCCACTCTCCAACTTGAGGGGGAGTGTTAGGAAATTAATCCTTCATATCTTCTATATTAGGAATGCAATGATCTGTACGTATTTGTTTACCTAGTGTAATCCCTTGATTGTAGTTAGCATTGATTAGTATCCTTAGATGATAGCTTAATCGTAGGACTATCAATATGATAGCTACTGTATATATGTATCCTTCCTTACATCAATGAAGTATCATTCCAGCCAAATATCATCTTTTTCAAGTTTGGTGGTGTGGTTGGAGCTTTCAACTGCCAAGGGGCTGGTTGGGACCCAAAAGAACAAAGAATCAAAGGGTACTCCCAGTGCTACAAGGAAATCCTCTGTTCAGTGCATGTTTCTGAGATTGAATGGGACCAAAAGATGGAAGCCGCCCATTTGGGTAAGGCCGAAGAGTATGTGGTCTATCTCAACCAGGCTGATGAACTCTTCCAAATGACCCCCAAATCTGACCCCATTCAAATGGTGATCCAACCATCTTTGTTCGAGATTTTCAGCTTTGTACCAGTACAACAGCTCGGCTCCGGCAGCACCAAGTTTGCTCCGATTGGACTGACAAACATGTTCAACAGTGGAGGAACTGTCCAAGAGCTGGAGTATACAAGTGGCATGGAATCTTATAGTGCTAAGTTTAAGGTGAAAGGTGGAGGCAACTTCTTGGCCTACTCAAGTCAGTCTCCCAAGAAGTGTTGTTTGAATGGCGATATGGTAACTTTTGAGTGGTCTGCCTCTGGTAAACTGTCCCTGAATCTTCCTTGGGTTGAAGAAGCTGCTGGAGTTTCTGAAGTGGTTCTTGTGTTTTAATCTTCTGGAGTCTTCAGTGTTTGGTTGTTTTCCTATGATTTTTATTTTTGGGTCCACCTTTTGTTCTTGGGAAGTTAAAATTTCTTGTTTCTAACTTAAATGAAAGAAATGAGAGAAGATCACATCTTTGATTCGATTTGAGTCTGTGTATGAAAGAGTTTTGAGTTTGAGAGAAGACTTTTGGGAATGTCATAAACAGTGGCTCACCTATGTTTTATATACTGATCATTAGTACACGATATACATCAATTGTGTTGGTAATTAACTTGATTGGTACAAGTAGAGATAAATGCAAAATAAAGAGATAAATTCATTAGAAACCAGTAGAAACTAAAGTCTATCACAAGTCTGTTATTGAACCCTTATATTCAGTTGCTGTTGGTTTGATTGGTTTATCATGTATGTGACTTTGTGTTTAGTAATCTTATAAAACTTATGGATTGAATTTTAGAATGGACTATAGTGGGATTGGTTTTTCCTACAACAATAAAGGAATCGTTGCTGCTTCTATGGAAACCAAAGCAATGGGATCAATGCCCCTTTGGTTAGTCTAGTCCCTTCTTTCTTTTCTTTAGAGTTCATTATGAAAAACTACATGGTGTAAACTTGTTTCTTCCTTTCATTTATTGTGTTTTTTATGAATATAAATTTGTAGGAATGCTTCCAATGTATTGTTTTAGTGATGGTTCGGTGGATGATGGTTCGGTTCCTCAACTGAACACAAGTAAAGATGATACTTTTGGTGTCACTATAGCCTGGAAGAGAACGGAGTATAATTATGCCACTGCATTTGCTAAGGTTGGCCTTGCAGTGGTGCATATTCATGCTCCAACTAAAAGCCTTTGCGCAAGAACAATCATAGATAAGGACGGGACTGTCTTGACATGAGCTCATGCTTTTGTTGATTTAGGAACATTTGGAGATTCGTATGTGGGGAAGGTTGGATTCCATAGAACTTTTTGTTTTATTTGATGGCTGTAGGAGTTAGCATTTGGTTCTGAAGACTTGAGGGTACTGTGGTGAATTTGGATGTGTATTCGGACATTGCTATTATCAAAGTCGACTCTCACCCCATTGCCATCAGCAGAACTTGATTGCTCAAGTAAAGTTCAACCAGGGGAGTGTGTCATAGCTGTTGGATCTCCACTCTCATCTAAAAAAACTGTCACAGCTGGTATTGTGAGGGTAGATCAGTTCTGACTTGTGAGTACTATAGATATTGTAAGCCGTAGAATCCTAGTGTAACATAGGAGAGACACAAAGCAGATAGCCTTAAATTTTATTCATATATCATGTTGATGCATCACTACGGTTCTAACATCTAAAAAGAACACATAAATGAATGATATGTAAATGATTGCGGCAGGGTAAGCAAACTATTGTTGGCTCTGAAGTTGATGAGGAAAACTCAACTAGCCTTCTGTTATTGTCTTCTCTCTTGAATCCAGTTGTGCTGCTCATAAAAACAGCGAAATGAGACAAGATGGGTGGAGAGAGTATATACAGACAGATCGCTCAATCAACCAGGTATGTCTCACCCTCTCTGTAATGTGTTATGACGGTTGTTGTTGAAGTATTTGTCTGAAATGTGCCTATGACTTGGCTCCTATTCACCAAAAAGAAAAAAGAAAAAAAAAGAGACTTGGCTCCTGTATGATGATGGTACAAGAAATCAGGTCTCTTTACATGAATGGTGCAGCCGGTGTAGGGAAATTCGGGAGGGCCCTTAGTAAAGCTAGCCCGCTACCTATATACGTACTCATGATTCGCAGCACCAAATTAATATGTAAATTAATGAATTGCCTTGAACTGAAGAACGATACGAAATAATAGAAATCCTACAAAATTTCATTACTCAATAACAGTTGATCCTATAAAAATCAATGGGCCAAATCAATCCTTCCAATTTGCTTGCATATTAGCCAAAGACATGCTTGATTATAACTAAGAACACATTAAAAAAATCCTAATCAAATTCTGATGACTGAAAAATCACATACATATGTCTCTACTAATAGAGTACTCATGCAGTCATGGATCGAGATTATGATAGCGGCACAGGGTGGTGTTGAAGCTACTCGCACTGCTAGCAGGAACCTTCAACTCGCAACTATACTCCAAATGCCTATGATGTCTCGTCCTGGGAAGAAGCTGTCTCTTGTACTCGTCCTGCATGTTGAACTTGACAAGAATATCGTAATAGTTTTCTCTAGAATCAGAGTCATTGCCTCCACGAAGGATCTGCATCCCGTTGAAGGATGGTGTTACATGAGTTTCATTCTTGCGTCCTTGGGAGAAGGAGGCATAGTTCAATAACGAACCCGACGTCTGGTTTTGGTAGTAGGCTGTAAAGTTAATGTGATCATGGCGGACATGGTAAAATCCGTTAGGGTTTCGGATTGTGATCCCGATGGTGAGGTTGGAATCGGTGACGAGAGATGCTTCGGTTACGTGACAGCGGACGTTATCGGGGCTCTTGAAAAGACACAAAGAGAGGATGAAGATACTCATAACGACCAAGAAGACAACTGAACAACAGCTCCATTTAAGATTATGACTGAGGCGAGCACATAAATTATCAAGTTGGCTTTCCATGGTACCCGGGGCTGGGAGCTCGGCTGGAGGCATGGCTGGAGGCAATGAGATGTTGTGGCCTTGTAGGTTGTTACTGGTTTAGGGTTAAGACAATCCGGGCAATGTGAGAACCATGCACTAGACTAGAGTATATATAAGGAGAGCGTGCATGGGATTTTCATTTCCTTTTCTTGGCGCAGAAGGTATATATAATTATTGATTTAGTGGTGCCCAAACCAAATCGAGAAATTAAAACCCTATGTGAATATTACAAGGATCTTTATAGATTTTCTTTTCTTGTATATCTTTTGATCGAGAATGTTTTTTCCCTTTCTGTGTGTGTATATATATATATATATATCTATCTATCTATCTAGGAACAGCAGGGGCGAATCCAACATGATACAATAGGCTAGGATACATTGGAATAATTAGGAGATGCATGTATGACACGCTATTGGCCAATTATTACATGTTTGTATGTGTTTTGAAGATTTTGATGCCGTGTGGAGAAAATTTTTCCGGATCCCATTTCCTCTAGAGATTGGAAAAAGTTGGTGATAAATCCATCATTATTATCTTTTGTGATTATCGAGGCTGCAAATTTTAGATCTCATTAAGAGTTTAAGACTCTCGTTAAAATTTTTTTTAAAAAAATCATAAACTCCCCAATCATTGTCAAAAAAAGAGTCTAGCTATCATACTCACGAACTCTAACGAACCGGCGACGAGCGATGTTGAAATGCCGCTGGAATTTGGGTAGGCATCGAAACAATAGAGAGGGTTCAAAGCACTAAGGTGCACTTAAACCAAGATGAATAGACCGTTGGATTACATTTATCTTATTATTTAATATTTAAATAAAAAGTTAAATATAAATATCAACGGTTAAGATTTTTTAATAAATACTTGGTTCACTTGTACCTTGATGTATGCAAGAATTTTCGTCGAAACAATCTTCATGAGTTCCAACTTATCATTTCTATGGTGAGAGAGCAAGCGATGCAGCTAATTAACCGACATCTGTTCAACATCTAGTCGTTTAAACTTGCCAACTTGCAGAAAATTAACCCTTGCCCATTCAAGCTAGCAGAACAAATAGAAGGTTGCTTCAAAAACAAGAAATGCATGCATGATCAAACTATATCGACATTCCAAAAGCTGGAGCAAAGTAATAGTAATTACATACGCTAGTAGGGTAATAACCTAAACCAAGAAATATCGATTAAAAACAAGTCACACATAACCATATGTCACGACTCAAATATACTATTAATAATTAGACTTCTAAAATGTGCTGGACGTATTATTCTAAAAAAAACATGCATTGTACATCTGGTTTTGTATATAAATTTGAAGATGTATATGATTATATGAATGTAATAAAAATTTATGGTAAATTGTAGCTTGGAAAACGATATAATGGTGTCATATCCTATTACACTTTTTTTTTTGTTAAATCCTTGTGTATTAGTAATAATCACAGAAAGATTTCATCTGCTTAAATAAAGCGACAGAAAAGAGGAGTGTATGTAGGTTTGCCTGTGATTAGGAGTTGGAACGAGTCGTGACGCTTTAGGAGAGAAAGAGAGTTAAGCTGGGGAAATGCCAAATTAATGACATGAACAGAGATGGATTTGGACCCTTCCGAGTTTCAGACTCTCTGCATCTTCGTGCTTATATAGAATATCCCCCAGGCATGTATAATATCATCATAGTGAATTTTCCAAACTAGCCAACGCCAACATGCACCAAGTGGTCAGAACGGAATTTAGAGCAGATTCAGTTTTTTGATCAAGTCGATCTGTTAGGCTTTTCTTGTATAACAAACCCTAAACTTGCAGATCACCGTCGTATCATGTGTCAATAAATTAAAGAAAAAAGGTCACGGGATCATGATCTGAATTATTTCTGTTTTAAAGGTTCACGACCTTTTCCTTTGTGGCTAAATAAAGGATCACGACCTTACTTGTTCAAGAAAGAAAAGAAACAAAGGATGATGACCTTTAAGAGGTTGAAGAGGTAGACAAACTTCATACCTGATCTCGCAAAGAGTGACCAAGGTTATCAAAACTGAACACCTGCCATGAAAATTGTAACATATATACGAGAAGTTTGTCATTTTGTATGTCATTATTACTTGATCTTTGTACGAGTAATCATGTGTTATGTTTTATATTTTGAAATACTAAACATATTTGTTTATTACAAAGACTATATTGACACACGATTGAAGTTTAGTTCGTATATCCTTTTTCATGCTATTAAGATTAGACAATAAAACAATATATAAATCATCATTTTAAGAATTTGACATTCAATAAAAATAGGGAAATGAGAGAAAATGTATACTCGCATCTTTGAACATAATTCATCGACCAGTAATTAAGGTTTGCATACTTAGAGAGATTGAAGAAAATGAACCGGTTTGCGAGATGTACAACTTATGTAAGCATATGGTAAGTGTATATGCAAATAACTACTTACATTTTCTGAACTTAAACTAAGTTTGAGTGTAAATCACTTAAAACACATAATTTGTTCCCCACAAAATCCCAATATTCATAACTAGACAAGCCAAAAAGAAGTTATTAGCCATGGCAGATTCATTTGGATCTTAGTGAGAGATGTGGTAGGTATGTGTATGTGAAACTCTGGATACAGGGAGACAAAAAGATAGCCTGCAAGTGTAGTAGAAAATTTTCTATTTTCCAAACCAAAAAAGAAAATTGAAAAAAAGAAGAAAGAATATTCTTGTTCATTTCATTTGGTCGTCACAACGGACGAGGCTAATTGGGAAGAGCTCAGAATCAAAAAGAAAAGCAAAGAGAGAGAGCCATTTTGGAAACAAATTTCCCACTTTCAAAGCACAGAGAGAAAGAAATAGTCAATGAGTAAGTAGAGAGTAGAGACTAGAGCTCCAACTCGTATATATATTCTCAGAGCCCAACGGGTCTTATATATCTGAAACGACGGCGTTTACAGGCTATCACTTCAGTCATTCTCTTCCTTTCAAAAACTCCGCCTTTGGGATTTGCTCAGCTGTTCTATTTGATCGGTTAATCCGCCTCCCATGTACCCGTTTCCATTCACTCTTTCTGGGTTTTTGTTGTTGTTCATCGAGAACTGATTACTATGGTGATTTTGGTCTGACTAGATTTTGATTTCTGTATATTGGAATTTGTTAAAGTTTGATTATTTGATTGGATTGATTGGTGGGTTTAGGGGTAGAGATAAAAAAAATTGAATCTTTGATTGGTTTTGGAGTTGTTTTAGTTTTTGACTGTTGGGTTTTGATTTACCAGGTGGGTTTTGTTGAGAGGTATTGAGGAAATGAGAGTTTGGGAAATGTAGTGCTGATTGTGGGTGGAGATATTTGAGTGGCTTTGTTGAACAAGTATGGATCTTGCGTGTAGTTTTCGCCAGCTGAATGTGTTGTGTGGAAGTGAAGGGGTAAGTAGTATGAAGTTGAATGGTGTTGATTCACATATTTTATTTGGCAGTAGAGATGGTGGTGGGGTTGGTTTTCGGGGGAATTCGAGAGTTGTTGTGAAGGCGTGTTTGGGGAAGAAGGTGAAGAGGAGTGTGTTTTTTAATGATTGTAGGGTGTCACGTTTGGCGTATAGAGAGAAGGCTGATGACCGGTGCTGGAGTTTGAATCTGAAAACACCTTTGTTTCAAAGCTCTGGGAATGTTCTTAAGGGGTCGAGAGTGGTTTGGTGGTCACGGTGTCAGAGTAATGATTCGTTAGCGTATGTCAATGGGAATGGTCGGAATGTAGAATATGTAGAAGGTCATGATGAGAGCTCAAGAGTTGGGCCTATTCATGATGATGAATCAAGTGGTTCCAGAGAAGAGGATGGAGATAAGGACAAGATAGATGAATCAGAGGCACCTACTGTGGATGAACTGAGGGAGTTGCTGCAGAAGGCCATGAAAGAATTGGAAGTTGCGCGTTGTAATAGTACCATATTTGAAGAAAAAGCTCAGAAAATATCTGAAGCTGCGATTTCTCTGCAGGATGAAGCAGCAACTGCCTGGAATGATGTTAATTCTACCCTTGACTCTATCCAAGAGATTATGAATGAAGAGGGGATTGCCAAAGAAGCTGTTCAGAAAGCAACAATGACTCTTTCATTAGCAGAGGCAAGGCTTCAGGTGGGAGTAGAATCTTTGGAGGTTGCAAAAAAAGGGACTAGTTCGCTGGATGCTTCTCGAGAAAGTGACGGGGAACTTGATTCTGAAGACGATGAAAAAGCACTATCGGTTGTGCAAGAAGAAATTCGGGAATGCAAGGCGAATTTGGCCAGCTGTGAGTCAGAACTTAGGCACTTACAGAGTAAAAAAGAAGAGTTGCAGAAGGAAGTGGACAGGTTGAATGTGGTTGCAGAGAAAGCACAGCTGAATGCTTTGAAAGCAGAGGAGGATGTAACAAATATAATGCTATTAGCAGAGCAAGCTGTTGCGTTTGAACTTGAGGCTGCACAACGTGTGAATGATGCAGAGATTGCATTACAAAGAGCAGAGAAATCTCTCTCGAATTCATTTGTTGATACCACAGAAAACAACCAGGGACAGGTGTCTAATGATGATGCTGCTATCGAGGAGGAGGAGATGGAAGGAAGTTCTGCTAAAATATATACTGAAAAGGCTAAAGATCTGCTAATTGATGGGGATTTGTCTGCTATGAAGCCTTTACCAGAGAGCCCTTCAGACAGAATGACTCAAAGTGTTGAAGAAACAACCGAAACTGCTGATTTAAGTGATCACGAGAACCGAAAGATAGGCACAGATTCTCTTAAAGAGGTTGTAGTAGAGACCGAAAAGTCAAAGAATGTGGTTCAAACTAAAAAGCAGGAATCTCAGAAGGAAATAATTAGGGAAAGTGCACCATCAAATACTCCCAAGACACTAGTAAAGAAATCTTCTCGTTTCTTTCCTGCATCTTTCTTCTCTTTTCCTGAAGATGGGACTGAATTCACACCAACATCAGTGTTCCAGGGTCTGTTCGATTATGCAAGGAAGCAATGGCCCAAGTTGGTTGTTGGAATTTTCCTATGTGGCATAGGGTAAGTAAAATTATTTCAACTTGTCCCTTCATTTATTTTAGCACTTGATTCTATGCAGAAAAATATATAAGGTGTCTACTAGGTATATTTGAGTGTTTGATCTATGCATCATCAGTCATGACATGTCATAAATGTTGCAGATGTACGTTGTTTTATTGGAGACACAAAATATATATCAGGACTGAAATAAACTAGATAACCTGAAATATGCAAATATGAAAATTTCCAAAATTTGACTGTTAAAAATTTTCCCTCATCAAGTACAAATTGCCAAGCAAACACGATGGTATGTTGAGGTATTGGTTCACAGCTTCTGCAGGTGTTTCCCTCTGCTGAAAAGTTATGAAGGCAACTACTACATTGTTGCCATGATGTAGCACAAATTTTCAATTTTTACTTTTTCACTGTAATTCTTTTTCGTTGTTTGTCAGATAGCTCTCTGTATTGATGCTGTTATTATTAAAATAATTATAAAGTGTGTAGACTTGGCTTCCTTTGATCTCAACTGGGATTTGTCACAGGCTCACCTTTTACACTAATCGGGCAGAAAGAGCCACTCAACTGATACAACAGCCAGATGCCATTACCACTAGTTTTGAAGAAGTTTCCTCAACTGCGAGGCCTCTAGTTCAACAATTACGCAAACTTCCTAAGAGAATTAAAAGCCTAATTGATATGCTGCCTCATCAAGAGGTATGTTACAAAGCTTAACAGAAATGTGCTTTGTTCTGAGTCTATCAAAGGTCATTTCTACTTGCGGGGCTGATCTCTTCTTTACTTCAGGTGAATGAGGAGGAAGCTTCCCTCTTTGACATGTTATGGTTATTGCTAGCAAGTGTGATATTTGTGCCTGTATTCCAGAAAATTCCTGGAGGTAACTGGATCTGTATTTATCTAATTTCATACTTGGTCTTTCTTTTGTCATAATGAACGCAAATAGGTGCATAGTCATCTATTTGGTTAGAGGGCTGCCTTGTTTTAAAGGTTTTTTGTCCATTAGTCCATGAAGTACATGGTACCTCCATATTCCTAAAAAGGCTATTTAGACATAGATTAGCTGTTGATTGTTGTCGATATGTTATCTTTCACTTTCTGATCATCTTTTCTTCGTTATTATAATCTGCACCTACCCTTGTCCTATCTGTATTCTACATAAACCTGTGCCACTGACCCCTATTATGCTTTAAGAATCTTATGGATTTCAAGGCACCATCTGTTGGCGGCCAAATATTTTTGTATGCCTGAGATTAATGGTGTCACTCACTAATGGGTGCCTTCTCTGTGCTGCTATGTGTAGGTAGTCCAGTTCTTGGGTACTTGACAGCTGGTATCTTAATTGGGCCTTATGGCCTCTCAATTATTACTCATGTACATGGAACAAAGGCAATTGCTGAATTTGGAGTTGTTTTCTTACTGTTCAACATTGGCCTTGAGGTGAGTCTTTCAATTGAAATTTCTATTTCATGTAAGTTTATCTTCACTATGATGAAAGTTTATATGAATTACAATGGAAAACTAACAGGACTTTGGTTTGCATTTTTAGCTTTCTGTTGAAAGGTTGAGTTCCATGAAGAAATATGTATTTGGATTAGGCTCTGCTCAGGTGATTTTCTCCTAGTTGTTCCCCCACAACAAAACTTTTCATATGCTATTGATAAATAAGATTCTTAATATTGATAATAAATGCAGGTTTTGGTTACAGCCGTTGTCATTGGCTTGGTTGCTCATTATGTTTGTGGGCTGCCTGGCCCTGCTGCAATTGTGATTGGCAATGGTCTAGCTTTATCATCCACTGCAGTTGTGCTGCAGGTAATGGTTATGAGCAATTATAGCATATTACTTTGTGTATAGGCATCTTTTATTTGATTGATTTGATTATCCAAAATTTATATAAACAGTTTCATAGATAGTAAGTGAGCATCTTTAGCTACATACCTTATTTATCTTAAGATAGATATCTCCACTTTGACCTTGTAATATATATTCATGATGACTATGATGAAGTGGCTAACTACTGGAACAAAATCCCCTTCTTGAAGACAGTTCAGTAGTTACCTGTTGGCATGTCATTCCAGGGAGGGATTCATCATTTTAGATGGGGTGAACTCAGTTATCATTTAGTGAGAGTTGCTTGATGTGGAATGGCTGCTATTGCCGATTTGGGCTTACTTGGGAAATGTTTATTGCAGTATATGGTAGAAGGGATGGTTTGGATGCTGTCCGATTGAACAAACATACCATTTGGTGGATGGACAACTAAGTTATTTAGATTTTGCTTGGCTAAAAGTAAGCAGTCCAACAAAAAACCAGTTGGCAAGGGGTAGCAAGGGCGTGAAAAGTTATATTTTGAGAATATCAACATGAGATTCTTATATCCTCACGTTGCCTCATCACATGTGCCGGGACTCAACAAAAATGTGGATCATTATACTGGGTAGATGGTGCCCGATTGGCCAAAATAGGTCTGACCCACAGATGAATTACCCACTTAAAATATTGAAGTCGTAGTGCAACCCAAAACCAATTGACAATGGGTGAAAAAATCCAAGATTTTATGAATTGGGATCCAACAATGTATGGAGGAGCACTAGGAATGGTTGGATTGACTTAGTTTTTCTGGTAGATAATATGGTATGGCAATATCTTTTTTTTGGGGGGGGGGGGGGGGGGGGTGCGGCGGAGGTCCTGCAAATGTTACTTTGTTAGGTCTTTCCAGTTTGACATTTGTGAGGCAACTTCTCCTTGGTGAGCAGATTTTGGTACATATAACCTGATGGCTTCAGGGGTTTTATTGGATCTTCTCTGTTTGGTAGTTTGTGGTTCTTTAGGGTTTAATTTTCACTTTCTTAGCTTACTATTTGTATGTCTTTAACCTCTGCATGGTATATAGTTTATGAGGCCGGGTTGAACCCTCTGTGTGTTTTTTCCTATACATCTTTATATGAAGGCAAAAACCTTCCTTTGTGTGTGTGTGTGTGTTTCCCTCCCCTTTTTGATAGATAAGTTAATTTTTCATCGACGTACCTTTCAGGTTTTGCAAGAGCGGGGTGAGAGCACGTCACGCCATGGTCGTGGAACCTTTTCTGTTCTACTTTTCCAGGTTTTGCAGGCTATCCTGAAATTCCAGCAGATATTTAGTTCCTTTGTTTTGACAGATTAAGTTTTTGAAACACAGATTCTGTTTATTCAATATAGTAAGGGCGTATTCCAATGAATAGTTCTTGAATGTCAAGCTAAGAGTCCATATATTCAACTGAATTTGTCATGCCAATATTTCCTTGATTTTGTGTGTAATTGCATATTTGTAGTTAAAAAGGCAAGTATTGTTACAGTACATATAATGAATAGTTTCCACCTGAAAACTATCTACTTTTAGTGCTCGTAAATCAGCAAATAGGTGTCAATACGTTTAAATTAAATGAGTTTAAGTGGTTAACCTCGTAAGAAAAAAAGGAGAATAAGAAAAGAAAAAAGAAATGTAGTTGATTTGTTGTTTCAACTTTCATATTGTATGTCTGTCCTGGAAATTGTGGACCTAAATTTGGTACTTTCTGATTCTTTCATAATTTTTCAGGATTTGGCTGTTGTGGTTTTGCTAATACTTATACCTCTTATTTCACCCAATTCATCCAAAGGAGGGGTAATATTTCTTATGCTCTCCTTGTAACCTGTTTCTGTCTTTGAATACATTTCTTTATTAGCAGAATGAAATCCAATCTCTCTCTCTCTCTCTCTCTCTCTCTCTCTCTCTAGCTTTCAGTTTCATTTTGCTTAATTTGAATTCTAATGTGCATATGTTGATTAGTGATTACTAGATGTGAATGTAACATAAAACTTTCTCTGTTTTACTTTAAATGGAAAGGACTGATGACCAAACATATATACTGGGAAAACAACCAATAGGTGGATATTAGAATATTTTTATTTCTATCAAATTTGATCTAAACTGACCTGCTAATAAATTACTCAATAATGATTCTTCCTCATAAATTACTCAATAATGTTTTTCCTCATAAATTACTCAAGAATGATTCTTCCTCTTCTGGGTAAACCAAATGTTTATGTTCCCAGAGAACATAGATGACTGCTCTCACATTCCAATTTGTTTCTTACTTCCTCACGCCCTAATAAAAACAGAGTGAGAAATAAAGACCTAGTTTCTATTCTTGAACATAAATCAAGAAATACTATGAACTCTCTTGCTGTATGTTTTTAGGGACATACTGAATTATTTTTTCTGTTACTTTTCAGATTGGTTTCCAAGCTATTGCTGAAGCTCTTGGACTTGCTGCTGTAAAGGCAGCAGTTGCTATCACAGCCATTATTGCTGGTGGACGCTTGGTAAGCCTTGTGTATATATAAAATTTCATTGTTCTTCAATAACGTCATTGAATTGGTAGACGAGTAATGAATGTTTACATACATTCAGTGTTGGAGTTCCATATGCTGCAATAGAGGATTTTATTTCAACTGTGATTAGAAGTACTGCATGTGTCTTTACTTTTTAGGCAAATCCGCTTTCTATATGGGGGAAATGTATGATGATTTCTGAATGTCAATTATTGTTCTGACTCACTAAAAGTATTATGTTGCGTAATTTCTTAGAACTACTTCACTTGTTGTTATCAATGTGCTCCAGACTGTTTCTTGATGATCTAACATGGCAACATCTGCCTTTGGTGGCTGTTGCTACCTGTCAAAATGTTAACCTTGTTTGGCCTGATTAAGAAACTTTGTCTAGTGAGTAAAACGATGTTGTGACAATGTTTGTATTTTCATAATCAATTTATGTTTGGGGGGTGGGAATCCTGTTAAAGCTCCTATAAAAGTCAAACTTGTGTGTTAGACCTAATGTTGTTTTGTGTGGTTTTGCAGTTGCTTCGACCAATTTATAGGCAAATTGCAGATAATCAAAACGCAGAAATATTTTCTGCTAACACATTGCTTGTTATTCTAGGAACAAGTCTTCTCACTGCCAGGGTGGGTTCTGCATTTATTAAAAACTTTATAATATTCCTTTTTAGTGCTATAAAGCTCTTAATCTTTACCTCTTATGTACAGGCTGGACTGTCCATGGCACTGGGAGCATTTTTGGCTGGTTTGCTTCTTGCGGAAACTGAATTTTCCTTACAGGTTGAGTCAGACATTGCTCCATATCGCGGCCTTCTGTTGGGTCTCTTTTTCATGACGGTATGTGCTTCATGGTGGCAACTTGTTGTTTCCTTTCTTTCACGCCCATATTATAATGTTTGATATCAATTACCATTAACAATCTTAAAAATATCAGTCTATGGATACTGGATAGGATCAAAAGTTCTTGTCTTGGACATGTAGTGAACTGTCAGCCTATTGATATGTACAATGTCATCTTTAACAACTGTTTGTGAATTTTCAGGTTGGAATGTCTATTGATCCAAAACTTCTTGTTTCAAACTTCCCCGTTGTAGTTGGATCATTAGGACTCCTACTCGTTGGTAAATCCCTGTTGGTTGCTTTAATTGGCAAACTATCTGGCATTTCAATAATATCAGCAATAAGAGTTGGTCTTCTTCTTGCCCCTGGTGGAGAATTTGCATTTGTTGCTTTTGGTGAAGCTGTTAATCAGGTTGGTTTCTTTATTAACTACAATGTGGGTAAATTGCTTGTTTGCTATACTATTCACAGCTATACAATTTATCTGTATATATATGTACATTTATTTATTTTCTCATCTGGTCTCTTTGGTTCCTTAAAGCATTTGATATTCTTATATATATAATTTCTTTTTTCAAAAGAAATTTCTTATACTTGTTAACCAATTGAGAGAGGTTTTACTCTGCTAAATTAAGTAAACAGGGTAAAAACTATAGTGAATGGTCGATTTATTTTTTAAATATTAGTTGTCTATAAATTTGCTAATAGATATTGATAAACTGTTTTGCTGATTGGTGCATCTGCAGCTTAATTCCTCTAAGGTAGTCTTTAATGTTGAATGAATCACCATACTCATTTCTGTCATACCATGCTTATTCTGTCATCTGTAGGGAATAATGTCTCCTCAACTATCTTCCTTGCTCTTTCTTGTCGTTGGAATTTCAATGGCACTCACACCATGGCTAGCTGCTGGGGGACAGTTAATTGCATCTCGTTTTGAGCTGCATGATGTTCGAAGCCTACTACCTGATGAGAGCGAGGTAAAAATGCCTTACTGTGAATGCATGATTGTTATCTTGATGTTCTGCCATGACCAATTATTGACGTGTATTCTTTTCCACTAAACGAATCTAAGCACCTGTAGTTTCCTTTTATGCTGAAAATGTGGTTGGTATATCATGAGTGGTATATCATGAGTTCATAAATTTTGCGGTCCATATAGTATCTTTTAATTGTCATATTCAAATTAAGTAGGTCATGAGTTCATAAATTTTGCCGTCCATATGGTATCTTTTAATTGTCATATTCAAACTATGTAGGTCAGTTCTGTTAGTATGAATACAGATTTGTTTGCGCTTGTTGATCCTGTATTTTCTGGGAAATTTATTATTTACTGATAATTCTTGGGTTATCTTGGCTTGATAATATTTCCAGACGGATGATTTACAAGATCATATAATCATCTGCGGATTTGGACGAGTTGGCCAGGTTGTGAAATAGTTTATTTTACAAATCGATTTAAATGCGTAGTTTTACCTACTCATGTGTTTGTAACAATTTGTGGTGTTCCCATTTCCTCCGCAGATAATTGCACAGCTTCTTTCAGAGCGCCTAATTCCATTTGTAGCTCTTGATGTGAGGAGGTAATCTTGATGTTTAAAACTATGTTAAACTTTTCATGGTAATTAGTACTTCTCCAATTGTCATAGTTCAGGTTGGTCATATTACTCTTATGTATGTTTTTATTTTTGTATTTTTTAATTTATTTTAAAGAGCTAGTGTTGGTTTGTCTAGTTAGTAATTTAGTCTGTACGTCTCAGAATGGTTCTTGCAGCTATTTATTTTCTCTTGCCCACTACCAAGAATATGATTATAACTTTATAATTAAAACTATTAATTAAACTCCAAAAGCTCTGCCCTTCCATCCCTTTGATAGATAGATGGGAGGGCAGAGGCCTTTATCAAAGATTAAAATAAGGCTACTCACAAGATAGCTTTGCTTTGTCTCTTGATCACTTTTATATTGTAAAAGGATACTGAGCCATCTTGGCTGTCTTCCTATTGAAGATGTTTGTGTTCCAAGTTGTGCTCTTTCCTTTGCCTAGATTCAAGCTAGGTTTTACCACTAATTGTAGCCTTGATTTTGTAAGTTGTCCAAAGTATTATAGAATTTTTTTTTTCGTCCCAAGGAAAAAGAAAACAAAGAAATTCTGAGAGTTAACAAAGTTGTTTTTCTTAACAAAGTTTGGGATTATTATTTTCCATGTTTTTGTTCTTTTTTTTTTCTGCTATGTAATGAAAACTTATATCATGTGTTCTTCAGTGATAGAGTGACAGTTGGACGTTCCCTGGACATTCCTGTCTATTTTGGAGATGCTGGTAGTCGAGAGGTTTGTATTACGAGTTGACACTATTGTTACATGCAGCCAGCAGGCTTATGATCTGACATGCTTTTTACTATTGAGTAGGTGCTCCACAAAGTTGGGGCTCACAGAGCATGTGCTGCAGCAATAACTTTAGATTCCCCTGGTGCAAACTATAGAACTGTTTGGGCTCTGAGCAAGTATTTTCCCAACGTGAAAACTTTTGTCCGTGCTCACGATGTTGACCATGGTCTTAATTTGGAGAAGGCTGGGGCCACAGCTGTAATACTCCTATACCTTTTCTTATTATTACTACCTGTTACTGCACCTGTATGAAGTAACCCAATATTTATTGGGTTATATCTAAAACTGCAATTTTCCGTTACTTGAGAAATGCAGCGCTAATGACATCGAGTGACTTAAAAATTGGAATGCTTATCTCATATATCTTCTTATTAGCTATTACATTGCATACATGAGAATTTAACATAATCTTGACAATTTGCAGGTTGTCCCAGAGACCTTGGAACCAAGTCTACAGTTAGCCGCTGCTGTTCTTGCTCAGGTAATTAGTTTACTGTCAATTTCTGATATAAATATTCAACGCTGCATATATCGCAACATGATGGAGATGCTGGTTTTCATTTCTCATTAATGCTTTGTGTTTCACAAATTGTTTCTTGCGACTCTTGTCACAAGTGCTGGTTAAATTTGTCATGTTTGTTATAGTTACGTGTACTTGTCCTGGACTGTGTGATATCATGGTAATTTGTTTTAATTGTATTAGAACTTCTAATTCTCACTTTTGTCCCACAAAGTTTATGTGACATTTCAATTGGGCCTAAATGTACTGCGATTGCAGCTATTATTAGCTGGATGGTGGTGAATACATGTGTTTCTCAAAAAGAAAAATGTAAAAGAACCTTAGTCCATAGTGTTCCTGCCCAGAATCCTGGTTTAATGACTTTCCATTGCATAACACGAGCGTTATGACCATGATACAAAATATAATGTCAAATGTGGTATCATGACTATCATCAAAACAATGAGTCCTGTGACTGGAGTAAGTTTGGTTTGATTCAATAAATTTAAATTTGTCATAAGATTCTGATTGTTCAGTAGGATAGTGTCATGGTCAAAAGACTCTAAACTGATTTAATAGCTTTTGGAGTATTCTCTTATTTCAACTTGAGATTGCAGTTTTAGTTTTTATTAATTTCTCCAGAAGATGATGGTAATACTCTTTCTACTTGTTAACTTTGTCCTCTTTCAGGCTAAACTACCCATGTCAGAGATTGCATCAGCCATCAATGAGTATAGGTCCCGGCATCTTGCTGAGCTAACTGAGGTACTCCCTGTCTCCCCATTTGGCCTTATTTTGCGCTTTTATTTTCTTCTCACTAGATATTGCCTTACTTGTCTCCCTTATGCTTCAGATTTGAGCTAACTGAGGTCCTAAACATATGTTTCTGCATGCAGTTATGTGAAACCAGTGGAAGCTCTCTCGGCTATGGATTTTCTCGAATGATGAGCAAACCCAAACCACCTCCGTCTTCAGACTCCACAGATGATAACCAATTCACTGAAGGAACTCTGGCAATATAAAAGATGCCAGATGACACAGTAAAGGATAAAAGGGAAACTCTAGAAACAGCTCAAGAACTGTATAGCAGATTACTTCAATTTTGTACCCATTGGGTAAACTGTACAGAAAATACACTGAAGAAACATCAATGGAAAACAATAGATTGACGACCTTCTTCGTTTGAGGATTTTTTTTCCGACCACTGTTTGCTATCCTAGAGGAGGCTGAGGACTCTAAACAGAACTCTCCTGACATTTTGATTTTATGGCTCTTCTTGGCTCTTTGATGAAGAAAGATCATAATGTTCCAATCTTCTTGTCAATTTCTTGATTAAATTGAATATTTTTACCTCCTGAGACCAGATATTGCTTCAGAGTGAAAACAATAGTTCAAACAGGATGGGCATTCCCTACGGGATGATCGTCATTTGATAATTACACTGATTCAGACACATCCCAAAGGCCAAAGCTGCATGTTCATACTCAAATTTGAGATGTTGGATGACCTTTTTACTTTTTTGAAACTATAACTTGTAGGAAAACTTTACTGTACGTATGTATTAAAACGTGATTGAATGCAAAGTATATACTGACTTCATGCATAATTAGATTAGTCTATCTATCCTTGTATGGAGTCCAAAAAGTTTGATTCTTTTGGTGGCCGCGCCGTTTTGCCTACACAGTCACTGCTCTCTCTCTCCTGGTTTTGATTTCCGTCCATAACGTACAGAAGAGGCAGCCTCCTCTGTCGTCATCCGATGGCGGCAGCCTCCATGGTATTCACCGACTGCTCCTCCCCCGCCGCTCGCCTCCTCCAACGAACCACCCCTCTCCTCCTTCGCACCGCCCAAAACGCCGTCGTTTTCCCTCGCCGCCTTCTCAACCCTCCCAGAAGCCTCTCAATCCACTCCTCTTCCTCACCCTCCCAATTGTCCTCAGGTACGTCTCTCATTCCTCTCAAAATCACAACTTTGTAATCAAAATCAAAACTTTATTTTAAAAATCAGAGCTTTGTTATCGAAATCTATGTTATAGTAGCTGTGATGTTGTTTGATGGGTATTGGTTGTTATTTTAATTTAGCCACTGAGTTTGTGCATTGTGTTGTGTGTGTTACAGCTTCAATTGTTAATGAGAAGCTTGAAAAATCGGATATGAAGCTCGAAATAGTGAATAAGAGACTTGATGGGAAGAAAGTGGCAGAGAAAATTAGAGGAGAGATAGCTGAGGAAGTGTTGAGGATGAAGGATGCAATTGGGGTTGTTCCGGGTTTAGCGGTTATTTTGGTTGGAGATAGGGAGGAATCGGCTACTTATGTTAGTAAGAAGAAGGAGGCTTGTGAGGTTGTGGGGATTACTTCTTTTGAAGTGCATTTGCCGGAGAATGCCACGGAACAGCAAGTGCTTGAGGCCATCTCTGGCTTCAATGAGGATCCCGCGGTTCATGGGATCCTTGTTCAGCTACCTCTGCCTAGGGTATGTGGATCAATTTTGAATTTGCTTTGCTGTTGGTGATATCATGCTACAATAAGAATACAAGTATGAGATAATGTGTTAAAGATCAAAAAAGTTTTGAAAGTTATACAAGTTCTTAGGTTGATATAATTTATAGGCACTTATGGTGAATAAACTATTGGACATATGGTGCATGCGCTTGGTAGTCTAAGCAAATGATTGATCCCTCAGCTTATGATTTGTTCCAAATGAGGCGACCCCAGGTTGTACTGCTTAATGTTTTCAAGTCTTTGTCATATATATGTTTTCATCTACATATATTATAATATGGGGGAATGGTTCACGCCTTAATCCATCATATTATTGTATGAATTAGATTAAAATGGCATGGTTATATTCCTGATATTTGATTTCTTTTGATATCCCGGCCTTGTCATACAACATTTGGAGATCTCAGTTACTTTACATGACCATGTAAATGTGCAAGGATTTTTATTAATATAAGAATTGCATTTGTCCTTTCATGATATGTTCAACCTTCTAACTGTTGACATGTATATTTTATACCAGCATATGGATGAACAAAACATCTTAAATGCTGTTAGCATTGAGAAAGATGTGGATGGATTTCATCCGCTAAACATTGGCTGTCTTGCCATGCGTGGTAGAGAACCCTTCTTTGTTCCCTGTACTCCCAAAGGCTGCATAGAGTTGTTGCACAGATACGACATCCCTATCAAAGGAAAGAGAGCTGTTGTCATTGGCCGGAGCAATATTGTTGGGATGCCAGTTGCTTTGTTGCTGCAGGTGAGATTCAGTATCCAAACTAGGGAGTTCGTTCCATGTTTTCTCATATTAACTTGAAAATTTGAATTTATGGTAGAGGGAAGATGCTACAGTGAGCATAGTCCATTCCCGAACCAAGAATCCTGAGAAGTTAATAAAACAGGCAGACATTGTAATCGCAGCTGTAGGGCAAGCAAATATGGTGAAGGGTAGCTGGGTTAAACCTGGTGCAGTAGTTATTGATGTCGGAATCAATCCGATTGAGGTGAGAATGGCTTTATCAATGGTCTTTTTTATCTCTCTCTCTCTCTCATCCATTTAGCATTTTTGTTTTGGGTTTATAATCAGGAAATGAATCTTTGGCTAAATTATCACATGCAGACCATCTTAAGATGCAAACTTGGTAATTGATCATGCTGTGTTAATGTGACCTTTCATTTCAATGTTTAGAAATTCATTTCTCAAAATCTGTGATGTTTCTCAAAAGGGTTGTCTTGAGCTTTTAGGCACTTGTTTCATGGTTGTTAAGGTAAGAAAGCCAAAATCCTTTGAGGATGTTTGCTGTTGGCATAATTTTGGCTTTAGCCTTTAAAGATAAAGTGAAGTAGAAGAACTTTTTTATAGTTTATGGGCTGTGGGAATAATGTGGGATGATGACTTGGAATTGATTGTGACACTGGTCTGCATTATAGGCTTCTCTTATCAATGATTTTTGGAATTATTCCCCTCTTTTATTATTTATTTGCTGTACGGAAGTGAGGCTGGTTCTTGTTTCTGGTTGCTGGCATGTTCATCTTAGGCTGTGGATTATTTCTTATCTCTTGTTTACAGTACTTGACTCTTTATTTCATCTTAAAAATAAAAATAAGATAAATACATCCCTCCTTTCAAGATCGATGAAGAGGGAATGAAGCATTGTTTATGTTATTTGGAGTATTATTGATTTACAGAACTGAATTGATGCTGCAGTTATGGCATGTTGTTGCCCTTCATTTATGATTACACGTGTGTTCATGCACTCATTCCAGTGCTTGTATATTTGGACAGGATAAAACGAAGCGTTCTGGATTTCGGCTAGTTGGAGATGTCTGTTATAAGGAGGCCAAAGAAATTGCTTCAGCTATTACTCCAGTACCAGGAGGAGTTGGTCCAATGACTATAGCGATGCTTCTCACTAATACACTCATATCAGCAAAAAGGATACACAACTTCCAGTGAGATCTTCAGAGCTACCCCCATAACAGTGGGGGGGGGGAAAGTTCTGTCCTGTTCCTATTTCACTATTTGAAGCCGAAGACATCTTTTCGGTCAGGTTTTCTCTCGCAGAGATTTGAAGTTCTTTTCTAGTCAAAACGGTCGAATCTATCTTGATCGGATAGTTCTAATGTATAATGCGGTATACTGTATTTACAGTGGAAGAATCATGTAGCAGACACCAACTGCTCTGACATGTTACTTGATACATAGTCTTGGGGGCATACCTCTCCTGAATTTTCTAATTATAAAAAGTCTAGTGTTCTTACCCTTGTCACTGTGTTCTCTTACGGCTGCAACAGAGGTGCAATGTTTTTTGTTTTCTAATAACATCTGGATCTTCCTGTTTTCGGCAAGAATAATATCTGAAGTTGAAGAAAATAAAGTCAGCATTACCATCCACGTTAAGATGTCTGTTGGGTCAAGTCAATTTCAGAGTCTCGTACTCTTCACAATCTAGTTTCTGTTGTTCTTTTCTTAACTTGTATTCAGCTTCAAAGCTTCATTTTGCGGCCAAAATGGAGTTCTGGGGGTTTAGTACTAGCATTTGGCCGATTATCTTACAACTATTTCTCCTTATTTCAGCCTCTTTTAGGAAGACGTCAATTAGATAAAGCTGGCATTGCTCACCTTGAATGCTGAAATGAATGATACCCTTTGGCATCCTTAGCACATGTCTGAGTGGCGAGGCATTACTTCCGGTTGAAGACACCAGTCACGGACTCACGGTGCTGGACCATCAATCGAGCCAGCTCAAGGGTCACCTCTCTTACCACATCGGGAATTTGAGCTTTCTCTGGGTACTAAATCTCCAAAACAATAGCTTCAGCCATATCATCCCTGAGGAAACTGGTTCATTGTCCAAGCTTGTACTTATACTTGATTTAGGCAAGAACAATTCAATAGAAATCCCAGCTTGCTTTGGAATCTTCCTTTTCTTCGTATGTTATCTATGGAACAAAATAATCTGGTTGGAGCTGGTAGCCTTGGGGAATTGAAAAGCTTGGCATTTGTTGCCCTGGGCGATTAGTATCATTCCTCCCTCCGTATACAACCTCTCTTCAATCAAATACAATTCTGTGCTTGGTAACCAACTTCATGGCCATAGCTAGTGCTCTGGATTATATGCACAAGTTCTTTCACAACCCTATAGTTCATTGTGGTCTGAATCCTAGTAACATTCTCTCTCACAATGACATGAACGCCTGTGTTGGTGACTTTGGTTTAGCAAGATACCTCCCGAATCCACTTCATGCACATGAAAGCGCTCCCAATGCAATAATGGGTTCCATTGGCTATATTACTTCATGTAATGCTCACTCGAAACTAATACGTACTCTTCCCTTACTCAGAATGTATTTTTTTCTTGTATAACATTTTGTACAAATACATTACAGTGGTATGTGAAGTCCGGTGTCAACATATGGCAACGTTTAATAGCTATGGGATTTCGTTACTAGAGATGTTTAAGGGCAAGAGGCCGACTGCTGACATGTTTGGTCTGAACCTAAACAACTTTATTCTGACGACTTTGTCTGAATATGTGAAAGAAACATATGATCCATTGCTTCTACAAAGTATAGAACACAGGACTATCATTGATGTCAGGATGAACAACAAGAATCACATCCAGAATGATCAAAGACAAAGTGTTGAAGAATGCTTGGTTTCCATTGCTAGGATATGCTTGTTCAGTAGAGTTGCCCAAAGCGCGTATGGAGATTGGCAAAGTGATCGATAGTTGATCGAATTGCATCTAATAATATATGAAGACTGAGAGCTTCAATTGCTATACACTGCTAGAACTCCACATTTGGGGGGAGGATTATGATGCATAAGCTGTTAAAAATCCAATTCATCTAGGTAAAAGTTCTAAAAAAAAAAGGGCCAAAGCTCGAAGAGTTATGCCAGTAAAAATGATGCAACTCTTTACACATAGTTGAAGTATCACCATACAATAATAGCCAATTCAGGTACAGTTCTGGGCTATTGAAGATCTCCTTCTGCTTCTTCTCCAAGCAAGGTTTTCTTCTTTTTGTTATGTGTCTCCCCACATTCTAATGGTCAAAATTTGAAATAAATCAGAATTAAATAAGGCCAATATCACAAGAAAAAAGAAGGAAAGATTAATCCGGCTAACTGAAATAACTTATGACACATGATCTTACCTTTCCAATAGAGACAGGTAGTGTTGCTCATCATTGAACTTGACATTTCTCCTACTGTGGAAGTCAGAAGCAGAGGTTGAAGATAAAAGCTGGGAGCAGTCCTTCAAATACAAGCATTCTAGTAAGGGACACTCAAAATCAATAGTAGCACATCCACGGTACAGCATAGGAAGTCTCATCAAAACTAAGTTCTTCAATTTTGGAAAAACGGTCTTCCTCGTGTTCATCGTCTCCTTGTTTGCTTCAATAATTCTTTCCAATAAAGGGCAACTGCCAACCGAAAGGTCTTCCAATTGAAAAAGATATTGAGCTGCCTCATAGGAGAAAAGACTTCCCTCAAAGCTGCATTGTTCAATGGACAAAATTTTAAGAGTCTGGAACATTGCAGGTGGAGCAGGACCATCACATATGCTTCTTACTGCATCTAAACTCCTCAATGACAATTCTCTCAATTTTGAATTTTCCAGCCTAAAGCTATCGCATCCAAATACATATTCGATTCCATCAACACAATTACAAATTAGCGTTTCCAGATTTGATACTCTCTGCAACAATTTTGATGGTAAAAGTATGTTCCCCCAGTTATAACAAGAGTCAACCTCAAGTAAGTTCAGGCTGAATAGAGATCCATGAGGTAGATCACCAAGACATAACTCTTTCATGAAATTTACTTGACTGAGATGCAAGTCTTTCAAGTTCTCAAACACAGGCTCTTTCGGAACCCATGTAGTTGTGTTCATCAACTCTTTTGAGTCCTCATCGCAACCAGTTATAGAGAGATACTTCAGTCTGTCTAACCTCTCATGCTCATATTCCACACAAAAATCCAGTCTGTCTAACCTCCCATGCTCATATTCCACAAAAAAATCAATCAACCCTTTGCACTCTATCCACTCTAGCTTCTCTGCTTTGTTTATCACTACGAAGACAAACCAATCCGGTAATGTGGTGATGGTTGTGTCAAGTGTCAAGCACACTGAATTATAACAATACTGAGAGACTACAATCTCATCGTTTCTTCCAATACATATATCAAACTGAACCCAATTCGGGATGAGTTTAACAGTTTCAGGGATACAATTTGCATGGGAGATCCAAACTTTCAGAACTCTTAAAAGTGGCAAGCTAGTCAACTCATCAAAGCCAGCATTGGTTTCTCCTCCTCCTCCTTCAATTTCACTCCCCCAGTCCCAAAACCCACATTGCATGTAAAGTTCTTCAAGTCTATGCAACTTTGAAAACACTTTTGATGGTATTGTGACAATATGTCCTCCTGTCAAATCCAACATCCTTAGATTGGTCAACTCTCCTATTTCTTTTGGGAATTCCCCAATGTTTGATTCTCTCATACTAAGGATCTCAAGATTTTTCAGTTTTCCGAGCATGGAAATGTCGGTTATGATCTTCAAATCATCTAAATGCAAGACTTGGAGGTTGGCTAGGAGACTCAATGAGTGGGGTAGTGATAAAATGCAAGTGTTGCTAAGATTTAATACCCTTAATTCGTTGGAACTATGAAAAAAGGTATCTGGGAACTTTTCTATATAGCAATTATCTTGTAGTAATAAAACCTGGAGTTTTGGACATACCAACTCTTCTGGTACTGTGCGGATTTCATTCCCAATCAGTGAGATCGCGGAGTAGTCTTCATGTAATTGATGGGGCCAATCCTCTAAACCGCAGCCAGCTTTTACCAAAAACCTGTGACCGTCCTTAGATAGTGCAATTTTCAAGGTCGTATCCCGAATGACATCATGCATCTTTACACATAGTTCTTTGTCACTATTTAAAAGCAAGCTTGAATTCTTAAGGTATGTGACCACCATATGTAGTGTTTCTCTAGCTTCTTCGATTGTGTCAGCATCTCGAAACACACCTTTCCCGATTGCATACCTGAACAAGTCTTCTATTGGGATGTCATAGTCTTCAGGGAATAGGCTACAAACCAAGAAGCATGTCTTGCAATCCTCATCTTTCAAGTAATCATAGCTTAACTTTATACATTGGGATGCATCTCCCTTATCGTCAAGGTTGGCAGTTTGCGACTTGTTTAGTCTTTGAGCTGCCTTTTTCCATTCCCGCAGGTCTTTATCTCCAAGGGCCTTTGCAACTGCTATCAGTGCAATTGGTAGACCACAGCATTCTCTAGCCACCTTCCTCGCTACATCCCTGAAAATGGTTGTTTCAAAAGAGCTTCTAGCATTTCTCATAAATAAGGTCCAAGAATCCTCTTTCGAGAGGATATTGAGGGTGATCATTTCTTGGCACTCCATGGCATGACAAACATTCTGTATCCTTGTTGTGATCAGGACTTTGGAATTGCACTTTTGAAGTTCCTTGTAGCTGGGAATCCCTATGCTTGACAATTCTATTCTCTCCCACGTGTCGTCCAAGATTATAAGGATTTTGTTTTTCCTCATTATCTCTTTGTTCAATCTAGAGGCTCTTCCTTTTTGTGACTTCCCTTGTAAATCGATCCCCAAAAGCTCTGCCAATGTGTGCTGAATTTCTGTCAAGTCAAGGCTTTGGGACATGACAGCCATGATCACATAATGAAAAATCCCATTTTTGCGGGCTTGATCACCCACATGTTTTACCATGGTTGTCTTCCCAACGCCTCCCATTCCATACACGCCGACAGTTGAGACCTTGTCATCTTCAAGTGCTTTCATAACCTTGTCCATGGCTTCCCTTGTTGCTTCGAATACTTCAAAATCTCCCATGATGATTTCAATTGGTTGTACTATACTGCACACAAAGTCCACAATGGCATCGGCAAGTTCTCTTTCAGTCCTACAAGGAAGAGTATATGGTCAAATAATCATCAAGAAAGTTAATTAATAAAGTCAAAAGAACAATTTGAACACTTGCTAATGAAGTGTCACGATGCTTACTTGTAATTCTGTGTATGCCACCCAGAATAATTTGCCACTTTTGCTAAAGCATCTCTCCACTCCTGCACCTTCTTTGATTCGTGTCTGTTAGATTTTACATGCTTAGTGAAAGCTTCTTCGAAACTCCTTTTCTGATATCGAATGTCACTAGGATCAACATGATAGAAAAGTGGAAGAATTCTGTTTTTGTCTTCCATGCATTGACAAATCTTTACAAGTTCCTCCAAGCACCAAGTAGAAGAAGCATAGTTCCTGGAGAAAACAACAATTGCAAACCTTGATTCTTCAATTGCTGCTAGGAGAGTCGGGGAAATAGCAGCCCCTGCTGGAAGGTCTTGGTCATCCATAAATGTTTTAATTCCTCTTTTGTGCTGCAGACGATCAAATAGTTCAAATGTAATACCTTTCCGAGTATCGACACCCCTGAAACTCAAAAACACATCATACTTCCAACTACGAGGTGATGAAGGAAGCGATGCTGAGGCTGTGTGGGAGGTTGAGGCCATTGAGAACCACAAAAAAGGCAAGGTCTCAAGAACAGCAAGTGAGGAATAATATGAATAAGGAAAGCAGAAACCAAACTGAGAGAAATTAAGAACAGGCTGAATAGCTGAATGATTTAGGAAGAGATCACCAGAAAGAGGTAGAGCTTCAAGGAATTGGGGGAAATAATGGAACAAAGAGGGTAGACTTTGATTTGTTCTGCCAAGGAAAGGAAGTAGGTAATTCTTCCCGTTGACCTAAAAGCATTGACCATTTGGGTGACCAATCTAACCTTCGTAGCACAGTGCACACATGATCCCAGAATCAGAGGGTGTTTTAAGTCACTAAACTAAAGCACGTCGAAACCAACACAGAGATGGTAATTATTTCTCAATTTCTAAATCAATCTTCTGAGTTTTTAATATAACAAAGAGAGGTGTCCATATCGGCAAAACCGAAATTCGCAGATATTAAGGCATGTTATGCTATGCTATTTATGATCACAAACTCCGGGAAATAAATAGAGAACATGTGGTAATATAAGTTTCCCTTGAGCCTCTTCCACTTCTTTCAGAACTCAATCGTATGAATAATCAGGATGAACGCAATCACAAACTTTGCGGAAAATAGTCATCAACTGGAGAGAGATGACCTAACAACCTCCAAACATGGTTGCCAGAATCCAAATAGTTACACCAAGAGAGTGCAGTCATAGCTACCTTTTAGCTGAAAGATCAATTCGTGCTTCAAAATGGTCTACTCCAGTTTCGCTTTGCAATTTTGTTCTCCTGAGAATTGAAGCCTGAAATAGAAAATATTACATATGAGCTCAAAAAGGATTCAAAAGTTTGAAAAAACACATCTTAATAAATGAATAATGACAGACATTATGATAAACAAGATAATCTCGCACTCACCATCGCTACCAAACACATTCATTTATTTGAAACAATTATCATGAAAAATACCATTCTACACAAACGATTGGTGTCAGGGAAGCAAACATCAATTAAAAGTTCTAGTGCTTCTGCAGTCAACCTTCTAGTTCTAGGCAACAATTGCACATCTCATGGAATAGACACGTCATGTCAGGGACAATGGGACATCATCAATCGAGGGTACATTTTAGTTGATCTTTACAAAAATATGCCCTGGATTGCTGATGTCCAGGATTACTAAAATATGCCCTGGACTGCTAATGATTCTTATAATCTCAACACAACTTTTCTGCCGGTGCAACATCTTGTATCAAGTATGAGCAGCATTTAAAGATGGTAAAAAAAATCAACTATTGAAGTATTGATCTACTGGTGTCCATCTCAGATTCTTAGTTGCCATTTTAGTAAATTTCCTACAATTCAATTTTGCACTGGATATCGGGAATGACTACTCTCCTACTAAAATGAGATTCTCGTGAAAGAACATAACAAGAATAATGGAGATCAATCCCACAAATAACAGCTTTTGTGGCCAAGAAGAAGAGAATTCATGAATTAGAAAGACTGATATACCTTAGGTCGTTTCATAGAGCTTCCAAAATATCCTATCCCAAAGGATAAGGTAGAGTAAGCAGCTGCAATCTCAATAGCTTTTAACTTTGGAGAACTTCCTGAAACCTAAGAAACTTATAAACATAAATTCTTCAACACAAACCAGCACCAAAAAAAAAAAAAAAAGGTTAAAGCCTCGGTGCTCACCATGGGAGCATCAGCTTGCAGAACAAGAAATCCGGCACTTCTATCGGTACAATTCTGATTACTCTCTTGAACAACGGAGCGTAAAACTTTCATGCAAGCAGAGGCCGGACCAGCCTGTGAACTATGTGATGAAAATAACTGTCAGGTTAACATAATTGATCTTCATGCAGACAATAATAGGCATAGCATATGAACAAAGCAATTGATAGAAAGGTAGGTCTTCTCAAGTAATGTTCAACAGTTTTAAATATAAAGAATCATGACCAATTCAACTTTGGGGACTTCAATATGAAATAAAGCGAGAACTGAAGTCTTCATCGTGCATGTATCTTGTTTGAGGTTATCATCATTTTTCCAATTCAAGTCGAGGTAACACATTGAAAAAGCTATGGGACAAACATACAGTGATAAAGAGACACAGCACTCTCGAGCTGCAAATCCCTTCATCAAATATTCTCCAGCCCCACTTGCACAACAGCCAACTATACATGGAGCCCCAAAGAGACCTTTGGAGGATGCCCAACAACCTGAACCATGCATTGCTGCTAACCCCACACGACCACCAACCTGTAATTTTCCCAAATACAAGCAGCTATTTAGATTATTAGTCACTACAGACAAAGAGGATAAACGTCTGTACTACAAGTCACCTTTAATGCAATGCCTCCACTTGAGGCACCAGATGCAATTTGTCCGTCAGCATCTACACATATAACTCCAACTGTGTCCATGATGCAATCCTCCTCTGCCCCGTATTTATTCAAAGAATCACATGGTTGAACTTCTAATTCTGAAACACAATTGCAAATCACTCAGAGAAAAGTACTTGCTAGTTGCTAGATATATGGTCATGCAAACAATATAATATGAGTATGAGGGTTGAAAAAATACAGAATCACAGAGTATTAAATTTAGAATTAGCAACCTTATCACATGAGAAAATCACCAATATATCTTTAGTGGAGGAAATAACAGGTCCAAAACTTTGCTAGTAAGCTAATAGTACATCAGGCTCTGAATAGGGCAAAGCAAGAAGAGAAAGGGAAAGCACTAATAGAACATAGTTTGCTATAAAGTGGAGTCAAAGTATGTCATGGTATCTATTTTCAATCTGAAAATCATTGGTTCATAAGTTGCTTTTGGAACCCTGGTTTAAAACATCCCTTACATATCATGCCATTCTTTGGTGTACAGTAAGGCAAGACCACAACAACAGTCACGATAAAACTAATTGATCAGTGTCATCACCAATAAATGATGATATGTAAATGAGAGACGATGAGCTGTACATAATATAAGCTTTAATAAAAGGAAGAACTGGTGCTTTTAGATTAAAAAAGTGATGAAGTACCAGGAATTCTAGAACCATCTTGAGCACTACAAGAATGTCCAACAGAAGAAGTTTCTGTTTTTTTGTTTGCATCATCTACCATTGCTTTGTACTTTTTCCAATGTGTTTTTGCCCTTTCGGTCACCAGCCACTGTTTTGGGATACACAAGTTAATTAATCACTTCTAAGGAAGAAATTCATGGTTGTAACCTTAAATTGTCTAATCATCTGATTCAACAGAATGAGATTAGTGACTTTTGAACAATTGGTTAGAAAATTGTATTAGACAAAGTCGAAGAAGTCACCTCATCAGCAGCTGATGTGCTTACTGATAAAGCAATACCCTTGGACTTCGCCCATATGCGGGCACCTTCACCGACTAGGAAACTACATATCAAACAGCTTCATCAGTAAACTCATTAATAGAATATGATGAAAGCTGAAAAAGTAACAAAGAGGAATAGCACAGTATTTACTAAAAGCTACAGTTATACAAGGGATATAAAAAAATAGAAAGAAAATACTATTGAATCCAAAGGATATAATTAGAATAACGACTGATTATTACATGGGAGGTATTCGGCCCAACAGAGAAGATCCCATCATTTGCTCCTTGGCCAATAAAGCAGCAACCTTGATGGGGTTTTTGACACCTGGTCTACAACATAGGCAAGAAATTTTCAGTAACACAAAAGAAACTGCACAGTACGGATCACTCAAGGAAGTCCTAATACGTTATCAGCATCAGACAACGATCAGTTTCTAGAGAAACAATATTAAACTAAACTACATAATCTCAGTCAGGAGAAAACCTGGCAATGCTCCAACAGCTCCAAAAGCTCCAGAATTTCCATCCATAATACTGGCATCACATTCTACACAACCATCTTCCGTCAAATTAGACCCTCGCCCCGCATTCGTGACTGGATCATCCTACAACAAAGCAATTTAATTCAAACATAGAATCAACAAACACTACATGAAGATGAAATGCTAGACACCATATGCTAGACACAATATCAACTAAATCCGAAAAATGAATAGGAAAAATATATGATCTGGCCTAACAATATCTGAAAAATCTATACGAGTCCAAGTATACACATTCATAAGTACCAAAGTTAAAAGCATAAGAAGAAAAGCAAGGCTATTTGATCCCACATTGACAACTTGCATAAATATGACACTAGATATAAACATACCTCCAACACTTGGATAGCTGCAGTTACAGCATCTAAGCATCTACCAGAGCCCTGAACCCCAAAACAACAACAACAAAAGACAGTTAAAAGACAAGCTTCAAATTCCAAAGTGGGAATCTGATGAATGAGTGCTGACCTGGCGGAGAAGTGAAGCGGCGGCGAGGCAGGCGCGTTTCATGGCGGACCGGAGGGCCTTCTCGTTGGAAGGCGCATGGTATCCAGCGCCGACATGAACGGCGACGAAGAATCTATCGTTTTCATCTTCTAGTTGCTGTTGTTGTTGTTGTTGTTGGGTTTGGGATGCAGCAACTGCCGCGAGCACAACGGCGTTAGTAGACATCGTATCTTCGTCGTCGTCTTCTTCCTGAGACTGTCGGATTCTCTCCCGCAAGCTATTCATTTTGAGTTTTTGATGAAGGGAAGAAGAGAAAAGTGTTTTTGTGTGAAAAGGTAAAATAGGTGATATGTATTTATAGAGATTTTCACTTTTTACCAAAATATGATTTGTGGACTTCCTCTTACACCATTAATCTATGGTGAGTCGAACTTACAGCCTCAGCCTCTCATTTATGAGAGAGACTACGTCACTAGACCAAATAGTATTAAACGTAGACAAATGATATTTAACATGCTCATGTAGTTCTTCATGAGTTTGTGACTTTATTAGTATAATTTGTGTTTATTAGTTTGCTTCAAGGTAGGTCAAGTATATACCGGGTTTCTAATATAACACCGTTTGTCACACAACACATCCGACCGGTTTCTAGCATAACACCAACTGTCACATAACACATCCGACCAGTCATGCAAACAAAACAATCTTTGCTTATATTGTTGTTTACATATTATCGTTTGATTGGTTGGTCGGACAAATCTAATGATTAGACACTCAGAAACCATGAAGGCGCAACAAATTGAAGTATTGTTTGCAGGCGAGAAGAGAAGAACATTTCTTATTGACATATTGAAACAAATGGTAAAAAAGAAATGCATGTCTCAACCAACATTTATGTTTCTATAAATATTACACATTTCCGACTTATGCTCAACATTTACTCATAATATATAGAATTACAAATGACATACAACTTCTGCTTCTTGTTTTAAAAACTGGCATATGATTCAGATTGAAAAATTGGTTTCATATCAGGAACTGAAGAAGAAAGCTTTACACTGCTGGATTGTATCCTCAGGGCTGGTAACTGCAAAAGGGTAAAGCGTTACAAGCTTAGCCGTGATCAAACATTGCTAATCAATTTGGAGTCGGCTGTAAGTAGCCGGAACTTGAGGTGTAGACTTTACCTGTATGACCCACAGTTCTTTCAGATTCATAAATTTCGTGGTCATTTCCTCCCTGCAGAAACGTGAAGATAAAACATGAGGCTGCAACATAGGAATTTATAGACATGTTAAACTGGTAAAGTGCAACTGTGGTGAAGGAATAGACTATACGAACTAAGGAGTGACCTTGTAAGTTTTGTCACCAAAGAAATGGATTTCTTGAAATTCCTCTAGGTATCTTAAGCAGTATGTCTTGTCCCAACCTTGAGGAAAAACCTGTAGCAAGCATTGTTAACCATACAAATCCAGTTTCAATGAAAACCCAAACCACTTGATACTACTTATGAGACTATCTTAAGGATCGCCAAGCAAAAATAAACAAGCAATTAGTTAAGCACTTATTCCAAGATTCATTAAAGGTTTGAAGCATACATGAATATCAATTCTCACTTACATCAAAGCTTATCTGTCCTCCAATGGAAAATGTCAGGTTGAAGTGAGCAAACTTCTCACGAAGGATAGAAACCATTTTTGGGCGCACGTTGTGAACCTGCACACCAATATGATGATCAATAAATATGGTGATTTATAAAGAACTTATATAAACTAATAGTCTACTTATTTTGTTACATAAGTATCTAACCTTGTCATATCTTTCAAATTCATCTCTTTCCTCTTGGCTACAGTTTCGCCCAATTGGTGAAACATTAATCATCCCACTTCGAAACTCAATAAATGTACCCCTACATTTATAATAAAAAATTAGATACAAGTTTTAACATACAAAGATTAATCATTAGCAAAGGTTCCTTAATCCACCAACCTCTTTATTGGTATGTCCAAGTCAGCTATGTAGTGAAGTGTAAAGTTGATAAATTCCTGCACAATTGTAAACAATCTATTTCAAAACAGTGTTTCAGACTTCCTTAGGTCTCTTCCAAGTACAAAAGCCAATACATTCCAATGGAGGATACGTTTTACCTTCAGCTTATCATCGCCAAGATGTGTCTTCAAGCTCTACAATTGAAAAACACAGAACCCATCAGTCTTGCATTTATCAAATACATGCAGGAGATGGAAAAAAATAATCCTATTCCTATCATAAACCAATAAGGTCATTAATTTGATCTAAACCTTGTTGAAGGCTTTACAGTATGGAAAAATGAATAGTTTCACAAAAAGAAACAAAATTGAAGAGCAATATGAAGAGGTAAAACGTATTTTGGACCATAAAGAACAGGCTACAACACATGACTACCTCAAACTAGTATACTACTTGACCTACAATTGGCTGTGGCCTACTGATGATCACATGTCCTCACAAAATGAACCCAAGAGAATCCATAGAATAAGATTGTAACATGGATATATTTATCTTTGCTAGAACAATATCCACTTTCTTTCTGTCCTTTTTTTTTAGTAAGATAAGGTTTTGTCTCAAGTGTCAACACTACATACTTTGCTCAAATTTAGGGTATGAGATCAGTAGATTTTATTCCCTTCAGTTCTCAGCCATACATGTACCTAGAAGAACAATCAAAACATCTTTTTGGCATATTTCTCATGGAAATATAACTAAAACAGCACACACACAATGAATATGACCCATCGTTTCTATTATTACTACTGAATTTGTAATACCTGTTTGCCAATTAGTTTCCCATCTTTGTGAGCCAGAAGACCGTTCTCAGAAAACACATAATCATGGTCACTAAGAACTACAACGACAAATGTAGAGTTAATTGATAGTGAACTGGAATTTAGAAATAGTAAAAAGACAACTAGCTAAGGTATCCCTAAAATCTAGAAAAAGAAGAAGTATATACCTGTCTTTCCAAGCTGCTCTGTTATCTTAACAAGGTCGGATCCTCCAACAATGCCCACTGTAACAACCTGAAACCCAACAAGGATAAGATCATCATACTCACCTCCCAACCCGTCATTAAAAAGGAGCCCCTGCATATATGTAACTTCCAGAAGAATGAGTTATATACCTTCCTGAGTTGTCGCATGAATCCTAACATCTCTGGAGTAACATCCTATATTCCCATGACATGTATTGAATTAGATAAACAATTAATTGCATGTTATTCATATTAGTACATATTAAATTAGTAAATTTTTGTTTAAAATCCTATTGGAAAACAAAACAGATTCAAAGGAAACTAGAAACCCCAGAGATATTGTACCTTTCTGGGAGCAGTGAGAGTCCCATCGACATCGAACAATGCAATCACTCCAGGCTTCATAACAGCCATTTACACTTTGCTACTTTTCCTGCACACCAAACTCACATTAACACAATGCCCAACTTAAAGTTTAGATCTTTAAATCAAAGACTTCAGCTTCAGTACTAATATTGAATCAAGCAATAAAGACCCCAAACCCAATAAGATTTTACTCAAGATTACAATGCTTTGACATTGCATTTCCTTAAACCCATAAAGTATTATAAACTGAAGAAACCAAAGAACCCAACTTTATATCAAACCCAATGAGAAGAACACAACAAAGATTGAAACTTTATGAATTAGATAGGAAAGTTAAAGGATTTAGGGAGTCACCTTGTAATTGGGTCAATGAGAAAAGAGAAGAGAAACTTGAAGCAGAGATCTTTTGCAGTGCAGGAATCAGTTGTGAGAGTAGTTTATATAGACATGCAGTGCCCCAATTGGACTGAGTGATTGAAGAGGGCCAGTGAGGGATGGACACGTGTGCTTTGTAGGAGAATTACGCTTCCTTCCTTCTTTTTTCTGAGAGGTGACTTGAGAGTTGAGGTGAACTGGTTAAAAATGGTGTTCTACCGGATCTGGCTTCAGATCTGCGCAGAGCAGCAGCAGATCAGATATTATAGGGTGTTTCTTTTTTTAATTTAGCAACGAATATGCTACAGAATCTGACGTGGAAATTTTACAAAGTCTAAATGGCTTGAGTTAAACTTGGGTCTTGGGATATCTCATTGCCAAAAAAAAAAAAAAACAATCTTGGCGTATGCCTTCCTACATTCTGTAGAAAGATGCTTCATCACCAAATATAAATGCCACCGGGATAAAGATAGTAATATCACTGTTGTCATTGAGCTTCTTACCGGGCAACGTAATTCACATGTTTTGCGGCTACATAAAAAATAGGGTTCAGAACCTAACTTAGGTTAAATCTTTATGTCTTGTGGCGGTTAAATGGATTTTCAAAAGAGATTCATGTTTCAAAGTTACAATACGTTATAAATTAAAAAAATCACACATAAGTCATGTGACTGCAATCAATTTATATCCTACATAATTATAAGTATTCACATTGAATTAAACGCGGCCTAATTTCTTTTGTTATAAGTATTTCAAGCATTGGTACTTGATGTTCCAACTTGCTCTCCCTTCCACAATTCTGAGTCACAATTTGGATTAAATTATATGAAGATGGGAGTCATAGTACAAGCATGATATGTTTGATCAATTTCATCACCATCTGCTTTAGTGTTCGTGGGAAACTTCTTCTTTTGTTTGTGCTATATATGAACCTATTGAAATGTAGCTTCCTAGAAGCAGACCTCACTTACCAACCTATTGCCACTATTGGTAGACCATGTATCCCTAACTCCTAACATGAAATTCAGCCATGGAAAAAATTGCAAATAAATATACAGCCTTTGAAATTTTAGTGAAATCGGTAAAAGATACAGAGTTGGAGTTAGCTCTTTGCTTGAGTTGCTCAGTTAGTCGTTTAGATAGACTTGATCAAAGGTAATAATCCGAAATTCCAACGAGTTGAAGGCACATGTGAATCAGCACAAGGCAAAATGATTATACAAGATGTCGCCAACTGCACCCAACGCGATCAAAGGTAGATACTAGATAGCACATTGCATTTAGTTTTGACTTTCAGAGAGACAATGAGGGTCAAGTACTGAGCAACTCTTAATGGTTGCGGTCGATTTTATAAGCTGGAATCGGCGTAGTCCTCCATGAGACCGGTGGTGGAATTTCAAGGGCTTTCTGCTGTGGCCAAAGTCCATATTGAAGAGTTGGGCTGCCAATGATCCTGAGAGTCAGACTCGCACTGAGACATGCTTCAGTTAAACTCCCACTGGAACGTGCTTAATTTGAAGGGGAGGACCTTGACACGCACTTTGCTTCTCTGGGTGCCAACTTCAACCGCACTATCTAATTGAAGTCTAACATTTTTAAGGCATGCACAAAATTCAGAGATGAAATTCCACCATATGTGATTATGAGTGCAAACCCACACATAACCAAGGATTAAAATCTCTGCGATATATCTAATATATCCTCCGATATCTCCCTTTTTCGAATGACCGATATATCTTTAGGGGTCAATATCTTATCTTCCACCGTATCTACGATATTTCCCCGATATTTAGGAAATATCCTCAAATATCACCGATATTTAGGAAATATCTCCGATATTTAGGAAATATCTCCGACATTTATGATATTTTCGATATATCACTGACATATTAAAAAAATATCTGTAAAAAATTGAAATGTTATCCGGAAGAGAAGTAACTAATTCCCTCGAGGTGTATCCCAATGACGAGTGGTGGTCTCGACTTGAAACTGCAACCGTCAATGGAATCAACGTACAAAGGGTATTATCTGAAGAAGTTGTTGGAAACCCAAAAGATAATTTAGACAGTGATGATGCATGGGGCGGCATAGCAACTCCGGATAGTTCAGATGATGATGAAGATGGTGGAAGCGGAAAATGTGGTGGAAATACTGGCACCGGGTTTGTACATGGACAATCTTCTACAGTTGGTGGATTGAACAATTTTTCATCTGAAGAAAATTACGATCATGCCTCCCATGATCATGGCTATAGAAGTATTAGGTATGGAGCGCAAGAGGATACCATGTATGGGAGGAGGACTAGAGGTCCAAATGATGATCAAGATGTTGTTTCAGTTGCGCTAAGTTTTGATTCTATCAGTTTAGGTAGTGGGACTGGAACCTCAAATGAATCCCAAGAAGGCAACAATCAATATGGCTATAATGTTTATGGCTATAATCAATGCGCGGAAGTCAGTGATCAGTCATCCAGTTTTCATCATCCTTACTATCCACTTATAGGGGAAACAGTTAGCAGTTCCAAAGACATATATGATTATCATATTCAACACTACAATTTGTACTATATGAGTCATATGTCTTGGTCTGATTATTGTACTTTTGTGGATCAGCGTGTGTCTCATGACTCTTATCAACAACCTAGATTCTCATTCTGGATGTAGATGAAGTTGATATTTGTAATATTTATATATAAATCTAATAAATTAAATATTTCAGAAAAAAAATTCTTCCCAAAATACCGATATTTTTTTCCCGGGTTTCCCCGATATTTCTGAAATCTCCCTTTTTCAACGGACCGATATATCTACCGATACCGATATTTTAATCCTTGCACATAACAGTATAAGAAAAAGAGTTTTTCAAATCATCCGACGTTGATTATGCAAAATATCGAACATAATATAAAGTCTAGTTTATGCTCCATGCGTACTATGTTTGTTCTAGTGAGGCAACAAGTTCCTTATTTGATTAAATAGTCGCAGCCTCTTGATGGCAAGATGAAACATAGTATCACGAGTAGTTTTTTTCAGCGAAAATATGGTAGGAAAGTTAATAGACATAGTAATTTATGGTTATGTATGAGTATTACATTTTCGATGTATCGTCAAAATTGTAAAACAAATGGAGTAGCCAATGATACACTATTTACTAAATAATATTTTGCTAAAATATATAGATTGTGTAGACAAGTCTAATAATATTTTGTGGTGTTCTGATAAATAGTCATGCTTTTCTTGGTTTGTTGTCACATAAATTAATATGACGGTACATTGTTTCATCATGAAACTGAAGGGTTTGCTTCCGTTTCGGTTTAGAAAACTGTCTCGTTCAGACAAACAAAGAGAAAACCTAAACAGACAAAACTAAACATAATTAAAAACAAAATTTTAAAAAGAAAACACCAGAAAAACCCAATTAAGGCTCACAAGCCAAATCTAGGCCCAGAAGTACAAAGTAGCAAATGGGTCAGTCAGCCCAATTTTTTTTTTATTTTTGATCATGTAATCTGCTTGGGAAGTTCCATTTACCCCTCAATTTTACTTTTTAATATGTTAAAAACCTAAGCATACCTCCCTTTTCTTTACTAAAGTACCCTCGAATAATTAGTCATTTCTCGTTTTCCTCTATTACGAAGAAGAAATATTGGAGCAGAATTACAATGATTCAAAAGAATGGGAGGATTAAAACCACGACATTTGGACGATGAAGAGGCAGAAGAGTAGAGTCGCGGCTTTGCTGATCAGGCCAATGAGCTCCCGAAACCATTCATGTAACTCTCTCGCTTTCCTCATTTGAAATTTAATCAGCATGGATATGAGATGATCAATCACTCCATGTTGGTTTTGATTCTATTGTCACTTGCATATATGACATTTTAGAAGAAAAATCTATTTTGTTGGTAATAGTCGGTGAAGATTTGGTTGAAATTGGGTTTTTTTAATTTTTTTATATTTATTTATCATTTTTTTTATTAGGGTTGGGTGCAGCAAAACGGCGTAGAGTAACTGCATATTCATTAGGGTATGAAATCAAAGTCTTACTCTTGTTGCCAACGGATTGGGTACATGGGTGTTCTCAGTAGTACTAGTGGCTTTGCTAGCAATTCTGGTGGGAATAAAAATGAAACTTTTAGAGCCACTAGTGTTCTTTGGCACAACCCTAAACAACTGGTACCATGCTTGACATCATTATGGGGATCACTCAGCTGTGTGAAAGAGAACATGACGAATGCTAAGCAAAGCTATTAGAGGCCTAAAATTCTGCTTCTTCATCTGGCTGAGTCTTCTACTTGACAATATGCATGGAGCAATATGTATGATTCAATTGCTTTGAGCTCTTTTCTGAACGATGAACCTACTCTAAAAGTGAACAGAAAAATAGAAGAAAAAATGGTTTCCGAAGAAACAACCTGTAATTATACACACGCCCATAACGAGCTATCCATTGCTCGTACCTCCCATAAGCTAATGCATCTTGCAGGCTACGAGAAGTGGCTTCCGAAGACCAGGCCCCCAACATGATCAGGACCAATGCCAAGCAGATACATTTACTCTGGTTGGTGAACTCCATTGTAGGCTAGAATATGAAAGTTGATGAAGATGAATATGAGGAGGTGTAGTGAAATGGTAAGACTACTCAAGACAGTTTATATAGAGAAAATAATAGCCTTTGTATATTATTTCCGTGCCCCAAATTGCAGTCTGCAATGTCCCTACTCCTTGCACAAGAAAACGTTCTGATATGAACCTGCTGCTGTAAGATTATTATATAGTTAATATGACTATTGTTCTAATTTGATGCTTGTATTGCCAAACCCTTATTATCTCTGTCCTTAAGTGCATAGTGCATAATTAACTTATATGAAAACAGCCTAATAACCACAACTATGAAGTGACTTAATTAAATCGAGAAACAAGTCTTAAGAAATCTACAACTTGGTTAATAAAAAAAAAAAACAAAAATCTCCCATCATCAGTTAGAATTGTCAAGCACCAAGCACACTACTCTCTGTAACCCATTAGGAATAAGTACCATATTGAGCGAACATATGGTATTTCATAATGGGTTAAGCTTATATAATCTCAGAAAAGCATAAGTGATGAAAAGCTATGACAAAAGAGGATAAATTCGTACGAGTAAGCAAGAATTGAGCCCATAACAAGATAGGTTGTTACAACACACCGGCTTAAGCAGTTGCAGCAAAAATATACAACAACCAGAGTATGAACAACAACAGAAATAACAATTAGTGTCCATAACTTCTTTCTCCTGCTGTAAGTTGGAGCAAAAAGGCACAATAAAAAGCAGGAAACTGCAGCTCAACAGCTTAATGATACCCTGTTCACTTGCATCATATACAGCTTAATGGTACCTCTATTCACTTCCCAACAGCTTAATGGTACCTGTTCACTTGCATCATATACAAAAGTGATCTTTGAATCTATATCTGCTCAAAATTCATTATGTGTCTTGGAATAATCACTATTCTAGAAGGGCTCCTTGCTTTGCTACCGAAAATTATACAGCGCACCCGTCCATCTCCGCCGTCTATTTTGAAAAAGTCAAAAGTCAGCGTCAAATGGACGGCGGAGATGGACGGGTGCGCGGCGCACCCGGGTGCGCTGAATACGCTCTCCTTTGCTACACCTGTACTAATGCATTCATAGAAAACCGCACTTTGCAAGAATAGAGTATCCCAAGAACTCAAAGTCTATCAAAAATACTGTTCTGCTGACTAAAGCTCAAAGAATATAATACTGATAAGAGGCAAGGAGAGAAGAAGGCCCATGAATACAATCGATGGATTTGAAGAAAAGAAGCAGGCTATATCCAGATGAAAGGGTAAAGAAAAAGACATACCACTAAGTCCACGACATGGAGAAGAATACGACGATTCCTCTCCTTCGGGAAATACCTCTATGTTCGAAAGATACAATCATAAAACTAAAACAAGTCCTTAAGATATGTTAAGCTGCATTGGCAACCCTCCCAAAAAATGATGAAACTTCTACTCACAGCTTTCAAATATATGAAACACATAGAACATGTTCCAATATTTCATACAGAAACAAACTGATTCACTGAATTTGTTCCAATATGCAAATCTCCAAGGGGTTACATATCTTAAAACATACTACATAACTGATTCACTGAATTTTATTGAGAACAAAGGTTCCAAATTCAATCAGTTATAACATACATGGATTTGCATAACTCAGTCTTTGTTTAAAAACGTGATACTTCAGAACGGACAAAGAATTGGCCTGTAGGGCCATCATCAGGCAGCAATGCTAACTTCACTACACTTGCAGCGCCTTCTTCAACAGGCAATACACCAGTATTGAAGTTTATATCTGTTTTGACATAGCCAGGGCAGACAGAGTTGACACAAAAACCAGGAAACTTCTTGGCTAAAATACGCGTATATGCATTCAGTGCTGCTTTTGAGACTGTATAGCCTGACAGGAAAGAAGCAGGCCAACCCTTGATTTCAAGTGAACCCTCCTTGAAGTCTTTTAGAAACTCTGTCAATATTTCATCTACACTCTCTTCGCTCAGGTCCTCGGCATCAGTACTAAGAACTTCTTTCACCCGATCACTTGGTATGTTCTCCAACTTCCCCATAGAGGATGCAACATTAACAATTCTTGGTGAAGCGGATAGCTGGAGGAGTGGAATAAGTGCTTCAGCTGTTCTTTTAGCACCATAATAATTGATTTGCAAGCATTCTTCTGTTGACTCATAAGTTTCAGTCATGAAATTTCTCACATCAATCTGTCCTCCTTCCTGCATGAAAAAGGAACTTATTCTTTGACGGTCTATAGAATTCTCAGTAAACTATTACAAAATAAACCCAAATAAGACCTTTGGCCAAACCAAACATCAAACGAGAATTGTCCTATTAGTACATTGAACTAGTGAAGAATTTAGTTCTAAATGGCTATTACAATAAAATTGTGTAATAATCTGATAAACAAAACAGATTAAGCCAAAGAGAAGTTAAGGGCAACATAATTAACCAAGGTTTTGCTTTATCAAAGGACTGTGTGCAATACTGGAATAACAAAGAAGTAAGTTGATGACTTACAGCAGCAGATCGAGATGCAGCTTTATAACCATCAGTATCAACTATAACTCCACCAATCCCGGCATTGTTCACCTGTCAAAGTTCAACATCTTAATATCTCTACTATTACAAAGCATGGTACATGTCAACCACTTAACATTATCTGATGACGCTTTCATATCTAAATACTTGTACTGAGAAAGGTAGTATTGATGATGAGTTTCCAAAGAACAGAAACTTCTCAAGAATTGAGCTTTGATGATACCAGAATATCGAGTTTCCCGAACTGTGTTTTGATGAATTGGGCCAGAGAAGCAATACTAGCGGGGTCAGCCACATCAAGTTGGTGAAAAACCACTTGCCCTGAGAGGCCAGACATTTTAAGTTTCTCCACAGCTTCAAGGCCCCTCTTCTCATCTCTAGCAGTTAAGACCACAGTGATTCCCTTTGTGGCCAATTGCCTTACAGTCTCGAATCCGATTCCTTTGTTTGATCCTGTCACAACTGCATACCTGGAACAATACAACAACCAAATTCAGGAAAGAACAGAAAAAAAAAAGTGTTACAGAAGTAGTGGTAGTAGACTAGTAGTACTACCTCTTGGTTGATTCTGCCATTGATGGGTCTTGAGATTTGAGACAAGAGAAAGCCTTGGTACTCTTCCTTTATAAAGCCGTTGAAAGTAGATTCCAGTAAACTGGGCAAGGCTATGATAAAACTATGTCGTTTTGCTTTTGTCTGTACCTTTTCTTGTAAACTACATTATTCTGAAACTTTAGTGGTGGAAATATGGACTAGTTGGCTGTTTTTCAATTATAGCATTACTTTTGACTCCATGATCGTGTGTCATTACATTTTTATGTCATTGTATGAAATATGGCTACATAATCAAATGGAAGTCATGGTTTCCAGCAACATCGATGCATTTTAATTATTAATCTGAATTGTGAATGTATAGTTACAAATCACTAGTATATATGTTTCAACTTTTATAGGATGTTGGAGTAAACTAATTTTGATTTTCAATCACAATAAATTGTGAGACAAAAAGACATTTGTGTAGTCGAGTCGCAAAGCAAACTCGTCTACTCAAACTTTTCCATTTTTGCGGGGTTTGAACTTTTAGGAACTTCATTCTCCACTTATTTTATGAGGCAGACTCGAATCACCATGTTCTATAACTAGTTGATGCATGAAAAAATAGTAGTTCAATCATAAGTAGTTTCAGTTGAAAGATGCTAGATCCACTTATCAAAAATTTAGAGACAAATCAAATTTACTCAATCTCATTAGATGATATACAAATGCTGATGACTAGTTAAAGATTTTTTCATTAATCGTTTATTACACCCACATTTCAATTACATTTTTCATCTCAACCGTTCAGTTTTTATGTCTATACAAGTAGATCACTTATATAAATTTTCAGCCAAATCGGTGATCGTTAAGGAATCGAAGTAAATCAAATCAATGGACGATCCAAATTTGTCAACCATAAGCCGTTCAAGTTTATAATTTATAAATCACATTTTTGAATGCCTTAATGATTTAAATAAAAATTTGTAAAGATGATTAACCTATATATATATATATATCTACAAATTAGACGGTTAAGATGTGAGTATACGATAATAAAAGGGTTGAAACAAAAAAATCTTCAACTAATCCTCAACTTAATGAACTTGAAAAAAAACCTTCGTTCTTCGATTTTCCTTCGATTTCACTGCATCATCCTCGAAACTAATACTGATTTTTGATTTTCAATAAATTATGGGAAAAAAGGTTAGTGTAGTCGGGTCGGAACAGACCCGTCTAACCTTTTCGGATTCTTAAACCTCCCTCAGTCCCTCAGAGTCTCTATTTCTCTCTGGAGACTAAAAATGAGGTCTCTGCAACTCCGGCGACTCCTCCTCCGCTCTCTCTCTGCCTCGTCTTCTCCAACCTTCAACCAAACCCAAATCCCATTCCTCTCAACTAACCCCACAGGGGGTCTTGAAATCATACCCAAATATGGTTGCTTGGTATGAACTATAAAATATAAATGGATATTACTCTAGTTCCCTTTTCGAAGCTTGGGTAGCATTAACCGTGAAGCCTTGGACATTAACAATCGGCACATACAGCTTTCAAATGGTTCAAAGGCAATAATACCAAGTTCACAGTAATACATAGAACAAATACATTGCTCATAAAATTGAGTCGATAAATTATATATCAGCAATGTATTGTTCAAACAGTAGTGGTACCAAGAATAAGTTGCTTGGCTGCAAAAATAGTATAAATCTAAGTGCCGAAAAGATAGCCAGGAAGGTAGTGACCAGTCATGTACTGCATGTGATGCCAAAGCCTCATTTTTCATGAACAAGAGGGCTGTAAACAGGGAACCACATACTGCGGGTAATATAGTCCACTATCTCCTCCTGCAACCAATAAATTAAATCCACAAATTCAAGAGTATTAGAATCAGTTCCATATCTACAGCGAGTTCTTTTTTTGACAAAGACTACAACTATACTAGCATCTGATCATCTCTCCCTTGAACTTCTCCCTCCTATGATCCTCTCATCATTAGAACATCATTTTTCTACCAGATGTTTATTAGAACATCATTTTTCATGTATGGTGTTAAATTCAATTTTGAAACATGTTTTTTGCAGACTGATTTATAGAGAGATTTCTGTTTTGTTAAACGAATATCAAACATAAGTTCATACTTTTGACATGTGCGACAGCTCTCTGGGACCCACTTCACCATGTCCTTCTGCCAGGTCTTCTGCAACAGCCGCACGCACAACAGCAGCTCCAACCTCTGCTGTAATATCTCTAATACTGCGCCATATACAATACAAAAGTCAGAAGTTATACTATCAACAGAATCCAAAGTTCCCGCTGTCAATTTAGAGTTCTTATTTAGTTTGAACCATATCGTCTGTTAAATGATTAGAATAACTTAATTATAGATGCCGCCTAATAATTTCCATGGAGATAATACTGACTGTTAATAGTATGGGGGTTCCTAGAATACAGTAATTTGACATGCTGTTTGATCAAGTGATAGCACAAGGAGATGGGAATATTACCTATCAATACAGGGATATAAGATGCCCTTTCGGATGTCTTCATCTGTCATATATGTAGCAAGGCTGGACATGAGAGAATCATTGGTCAGAAATTAATCAAAAATAGTTCGAGCACTAACATCATAAATTTGTGTAAAAGATTAATTTACATCATCTTTGTTCTCGATGATGTAATCAATGATGCATCACACTAATACTACAAGATGTAACAGTGAAATTTGTGTAAAAGATTGGAAATGGATAAAGAATGTAACAAGACCACATCAATCATTTGGAATCTTCAAGACCACTGTTACATATGATGACTTTGTGGGCATGATAAGAAAATAATTATGCAAATCCAATAGTAAGGACTAAGCTGATAACAACTTCCAAGAAGTATTAGCATGAAAATGTGATTGAATGTGTAGATAGTAATCGTATTATGATAGTCCAACCCCAAAATTGAAGTACCCAAGAACTATTTTTTTTTTTTTTTTTTTTTTTTTGTAAAAGCAAGAGAAAGAACACTTTTTTTTTTTTTTTTGTGAACTGAGGTTATCTTTACAAGAACTGTCTGCTAAACAGTGGGGATACTCTAGGCTTAAAAATTTCCTGCTCACTTTCAAAACCAAATTTTCCCCATATCTTTTTTCTATTTTCAGGAAAATGTGAATTATGTTGCAATACATATTTATTTCACAATTATGAAATCTTCTGTTCTTACCATTCAGATGCTGCTTGCAACATGCCATCCGATATCAAACGAGCACCTGAAAGAAGTGCACCTAAACCGATCCTGAATTGGAGGCAACCAATATGCTAATTGTCAAGTTAAGGAACATAGTTAATTTAAAACTAAAACAAAAGAATGTGGAACTAACCCTGGGAACAGGTACATGTTATTTGCTTGATTAACATGGCCGACTTTTCCATTGCCTGCCAACATGAAATGATATCCATGGTCAATCTAATTAAACAGACAAGAAAGTAAGAACCTAAGCATAATAACTCCAGCCTGCAGTGGCTCACATCTTATGTCAAATGAAGTCATTGCTTTAATAGCATGTTCACACAGTAATCCGTACCAGAAAGACATTGTAAGAAAGATATACCTAGATCAACATTCTCAAAGGGACTTCCACTTCCAAAGACTATGTTTTCACCCGCATGCTTAAAGGCATCTTCAGCAGTGCATTCAGCTATTCCATTGATAAAAAGACAAATATGCGAGTCAACCATAAAATCTAGATGCCTTGAGAAAACTGAGATTTGACAAGGCTCAGGGGAACAAACCATTCTTGGTTGGATTCGACATAGCAAAGATGGCTGGTTTGACGGACTCAGATTCTCGCATTGCTTTAAGCACCTAAAATTAAAAGCCAGGGAATATTATAGCTATGAGAAATTCACTCAAAGAAAATAAACCAAAATATATCCAGAGTTTAGGCAAGACATAGAGATGATGCACAAGTGTCAGTTGCTGACAGTAGAACCAACCTAGTTCAGTAAAAAGCAGCATTAGGTTTAAAAACAGCACACATCGAATCAGAATCAAATTATCCTCGGTAATTTAAGTGATGGGGATACTGTAAGATATAATAAAATGCTAACCTCCTCATTGAAGACACCACCGACTCCTGACAAACCAAGAAGTGCATGAGGCTTGATCTTCTTAACCTGCACAAAATCGAGCTCTGACCAGTTAAATCTAATTGCAGACGTATAAATTTCAAAGATAATTAGTACTGGCAAATTGGTTTGATTTTCCATAAAATCTTTATGCTTTCGCCGTAGGGAATTTAATGAACACTCCTCTGAGATTTACCACTTCAAGTAGACTAGCTCCCTCCCTAAGCCCTTCAGTCTCTGATGGATCCCTAGCAAAGGGTGCAGCCATAGGATCAATATATTTCCTCTCTTTTGTGACTAGACCCTGTACTCAATATAGAAAAGCGTAAAACAATATCAGTCAAAAGTCTGGTCCATGTAGAACAATACATAAATCAGAATGCAATTATACATTTCTTTTTCTCATGTGAAGACAGTGTAATGTCATGAATATGTGAGTGAATGTTTACTTCAATTAGCAATAAGCAAGTAGATGACAAGACCATAACATAATTATTAAGTAATTTGCAAAACATGCGTATGATCCTGCTAACATATACATTAGGGTTATCAATCAACAGAAAAGGACAGCAAGAACTTGAAGAAAAAGCATTTGGCCATTACATCTTTATCAAGCAGAAAAAATGGATTTTTGGCAGCCGCACCACTGGTCCCTGCCATTCTTGAAACAGCCTGTACAGCCATGCTAAGAACACCGAGTCCGGCACTGAAAGATGTAGGAATGAACAAAAGGATCAACATGGCTCCAAATAATAGGCAACACAACTCATAATATAGCCCAAATACGGTTCTGTATAAAAAATACATAAAAAATTTTAAAAAATCAATTACCTTCCGGCTCCCACAACAACTATCTTTTGGTTCACAAAGTCTGACAAGGGTCGACCTTGGGCTCTTACAGTTCCTAGTAGTCCTGCAAGTGCAACACCAGCAGTTCCCTACAACGAATGACGTGCAACTATCAGAGGTACTGACTTCAATTTACCAGCATTCTGAAACGTATATATAACAGATCGAAAGAAATACACCTTGTTATTACCTGTATATCATCATTGAATGTGCAAAACTTTTTACGGTAACGTTGCAGCGTTTCAAATGCCCACTTCATTTGAAAATCCTCAAACTGAAATGAAAAACCCCTTAAATTAATAGATTGTACAAACCTATGCAATATGAAAAGGCAATACTTCTCAATAACATAAACCTGCACAATGGCCTTGGGCCAACGTGTATGAATGGCTTCCATGAGCTCATCAATAATTGATATGTACTCTTCTCCTTCCAACCTACGTTGTCGAAGTCCTAAATCTATCAAAGTAAAATCATGAGAAAGGAGTATCCTCATGATATAAGATAGACATTTTTCAAGCTATTAAGTCCAGGCATACAGTGCACATGGAAAAGAAAACAACAATTCAACAATACATTGACTCCTAGGATAATTAAAAATAATCCATTCAAAACTTAGAAAGAAATAATAAAATTAACTAGCATGATCATGATGATTCGATTTGGAATCAAATTATCACTTTAAATAGGGTACACCAACACAACATAATTGAAGAAAAACAGAAAATATAGAATCGAATTTCAGTATCATTATTTCTGAAAGCCACAGAGACTACAGTCATATTATATCAGATACATTGATCAGGAGGTACAAGATCAACAAATTTAAAGAACAAAACACTCAAACAAGGAACCATGCAGAAACTGGATAGATATTAGAGCTCAAATTAACTTACAAAGACGGTCATCAAGTAGGTTTTGATTGTTAGTACCAACATCAAGCATAACTGGCAGTATCTGTCGAAGAGGTTAACAAGTCAGGTAATAGAAGTTACCAGATAATTTACAACCAAAAGATAAGTAGACACCAAACTATTAGACAATCAATAGCATTAGAATTTCAAGAAAGAGAGAGAGAGAGAGAGAGAGAGATAACATACTCTCTGTGGATTAATACCAGCTGCAGCAACATACATATCAAGTTTTCCTATTGGTATTCCAATTCCCTGAACTCCAAGATCACCTAGGCCGAGAATACGACTGCCATCTGTGATGACTATCATTTCTACCTGTAACATAAGAGTGGAAAATGAAAACCAACTACGAATACAACAGAACTAAAGAAATTAGGGAGTCGAATACTATGCTCATAGCAGCATTCTAAAATCGTAAATATCAAAAATATCTCAACACAGGTACATCACTGAAATGATATGCAGAGGAAACATACGTGGATAAACATCTTTGGTCCTCTATGGTAACAACACAGTCAAGTATAAATACTATGGATTATTAAGATTTTAGGCCATTCCTTGAAGATGTGTTCCATGTCTTTCAAGGAGAGAAACAAACAGAGCAGCACATACCTGATTAGCAGGCCAATTGTAGATCATAGACATCATCTCCCCTTTGTCCTTTGCACTGAAATACATTCCGCGCGGGCGTCTAAACAACCCTGAATAATTTTGGCACACCAATCCTACTGTAGGAGTGTATATGATAGGAGCAAAGTCCTTTATGTTATCTATAAGAACCTGGAACGAAAAACAATAAAATCCTCCATTAGATCCCAATAGTATACAATGTTCTTCAGTATCTACTAGCTGGAACCAAAACCAAACTTACTCGATAGTATAAAGTCTCATTCCTGTCATGCAGTCTATTCAAAATCCTCCACTTTGCCAACGCAATGACGCCTTCTGGTTGTCCTGCAGTATTTTTCTCCAGAGACCGATACGACTCCACTGACAATTAAAATCATAATGGCATTAGCTACCAAGCCCTCTATGCCATTAGCAAACTCAATAACCAGTGATATCAACTTTGGTAGTAAGCAATTCCTACTACATTCATCGAAAACTGATAAGCACATTATATTCGAACAATAAGTTACAGTAGGGATAGATTACTTACTGAAACGAGCATATTGCTGCTCGAAAGATATGACACGCGGTGGGAGTAGACCTCGAAGTCCTAATCGATCTCTTTCAGTGAGAGGAAATCCAGTGTCCTGCTCTTGAGAACAGTCCAGAACAGAGAATCAAAATTAAGCAAAAAAAAAAAAAATCAAAATTCACAACACATCATCCAATTCTCAGCATAATTCACTACACAAATTACACTTGCTCAAACACAAATCCAAAATAAATAAAAACAAAAAACTACATATCAATCACAAACTAAAATAGCCTTACAAAATCATCAAAAATCCAAGATCATCACAATGCCTAGTTCCACAATTCAAGTAACGAAAACGCAAACGGAAGAATTGACTTATTGACCGAACCTTATTGAACCAAGGATCGTGGAGAATATCAGCGCCGCGCTTGTGAACAATACAAGGCCCGGGAATCGCCGTCGACAACATCCTCGTCGATTGGCTCAGCCGCGACGCCGCGAATCGCGACACCTTCCACATTCTTCCAAACCCTAACAATTCACACTCCGAAACACACACACAAAAAAATCTCAGAGAGAGATAGAGAAAACGAACGAGTGTGTGTCTCAGAGCTCAAGCTCCGATTCCATAACAGCTCAGAGATCACAGAATTTAACCGATGCGTTTCACTCACTGTGACTTCATACCGCTCTATTTATACAGCAATGGAAATCTTTTTATTTCCATAAATATTAAAGATTTACTGAGATTTTAATTTATGGTTTGCTCCAAAAAGTCTGTGTCTGCGAAAATAGTAGCCGACTGAGAAGACTTGAGGGAAGAGCTGCCCGGGTTATACGGGCAGGGGGGAGCTGACCGGAGGAGAATCGGGCAGGAGGAGTATAAATGCAGAATGTGGGGCATTTATTATTAATTATTTGTATGGAAAAGTGGAGGGTTGATTATTTTTTAATTATTAAGTTACCAGTTGGAGAGAGGCAAGTGGAGGAAAGAGAAGGGAGGGTGCGGAGTCTGGGGGTTGGCTGGTTGGGTTAATGTTCCAGTGGTTTAGGGACCACTGACAAAAGGGTGAGCTTCCTTCTGTCGGATTTTGCCATGTGACTATTTTGGTTAGGGTAATTTTTTTTTTACCCAGAAAATACAAAAAGGTAAATTTTGTTTGCTAGTGTGCACTTGGTAAATAAATGGATGAAATATTACCGCATGAAAGTGGTTCGGGGTTTAGACGATGAGTGATGTTGAGGGCATTGAATTTGTTTAGTCACATTAAGCCAAGTACTTTGGTGATTGATCATAGTTTAACATAGACGGAAGATTGTGATAGTGAAATCTACACTTCTCAATTTGTTATTTACATTTTTTTTTGTGTTTTTCTTATTGTATTGACACGGTATCTTTTAAAGATTTTTTGTTCATGTTATTAAAAGACAAGATCTAAGTCATTGAAAAATATTCATCAAGTGTAAATTGTGAAACGGATAGTGTGAATTTTGTTTCTTATTGAGGATAGTAGTTTAGCTTATATCATTTTGAATAGAGTCCATGAAATGTTTCAAAATCTTTAACCCAATAGTAAGTTAAACCTTTGATTAAGAAGATAAGAGGACGAGCTACATGCATCACCCTCAAATAACAATTGTGGGTTGTCAAATCAAGGGGTTTCTTGCCATGGTGATAAGTCACGAGTCATGACAAATCTAATCATAAGAATAAAAGACAGGTGAGACTGCTCAAATTGGCAAAAGGCCAAAGGACCAAAGAAGAAGGTCTTTATGTTGTGAACCGCACTAGAAACAAAGTCGATCACTAATAAATATGCATACCTTTCCCTGCATAATGAACTCAATGGACAGCAGGTTAAGGTTTGTCCATCCATTTTTATTGACTGTTGAAAAGACGATATCACCTGCCTAGATGAATATGAAGGCAGCAAGAATAAAGAATAAATGTGGAAGAACCTCACCTGCAGTCAATTAAGAAGCTTCAGAATTCAGATGGCCAGAAACGGGCATGCAGAACTGCCAAATGAAAAGTTGGAAGAGCAGTGCCCATGAATAGAGAGTGAACTAAATCTCGAATCTAATTCCATTTGGGTGATAATGCAACAGATGAGTTCTGCCTCCCCCTTTCTCCTTTTATGTTTGTCCCGAAACAATGGTTTAGGCTTTAGAGGAACCTCATAGCCTTTCAATTTATTCCCTGTCCTATGGATGGTTATGCACAACGCCGTCAGCGGCACAGCACACAATTCTTGGAATGGAAGATATAGACTTTAAACTTCATATTATACATGCATATTTTGATGCTTAAAGTTTGAGGCTATCAGCAAAACAAGTATGAACAGTTCAGGTATCTTATTACTTTAAGCTAGAACGCGAGTTGACAATTTATTTTGGCAATTGATTGTGTAGCAAGTCAAAAACTCACACAATGAGTCATAAATTCAGTACTGTTGAAGCCTGATCACAAAAATGTCTTAAAAGGCTGCTCGCTTATAATCTCAGCAAACAATTACCACAAGGAATAATTTGCATCCTGGAAGCTTTAGTTACACAACCTCCACCTGTACTTCTTTTACTGGATGCTCCAAAAACAAACTCAGTAGTCGTCCTTCTTTCCAAAGTTCTTGCACCACATTTGTGAAGGAATGGGGCGAACTGGGTGATGTGGCCGTTGCTGCAAAAACACATAAACCCATTAGAAGTGAATATCAAAAGTGTAACAAACTTCAGTCCTAGAAAGGATGTGGCTCAAAACAATTCAAGAGGAACAGCATCTATTCCCACTTGGAATTTTTCTCCTTTTGACAAGTAAAAGTAATTTTCAAGCCCATGCACTATTGAGGATTATTTCTGAAGCAAAGAAAGCATCCAAAAGAAAAGACGTAGATACAAAGAAACCAAAAAGATGGCTGACCGGATATTCAAGAAACCTCCTTCAGCCATGATCACAGGGCAGTAATATGAAACCACATAACGTCTTTTATTTGTATAACCTTTTCGATATTTCAAAAGCATAGCAGGACTATATAACATTACAATTTCCTCAATGTCATTACTTCTTGGCATTACTTCAACAAGGCCATGGCAATAATCCTTGCCAGCTAGTAGCATAAAAGAAGGCCAGCATGCCTTAGCCACATTATTATTGGGTTGTTTGTTAATGGCTTGCAGATCTAAGCACAGTTTCATTACTGAGTGGGCTGTTTTGAGTCATGACTAGGGTTTATTTCAGATTCTCCTATCTTTGATATTCGATAGCTCTGAGTAAAACAAATCAAAAAATGATTTGTAAATCAACAAGCTTTTGTGTTTAGCAGTTGAGCACACAGTAGATAAACATGTTTTCTTCAAATTATACATGGATGAAGCGATACTAAACCTTAGCTATGCCAAGTAGTATGCTTAGCACCAAATCAATGTTAAATAACTGTAGATGACTTCTTTTTCCATGACAGTTATTTAATTCAGAAAGCAAAAGCCGATATTTATTTGAAAACCAAAACAATAATGAAATGTATCACCATGTGCACCAAGTAAAACCATGTAAAAACCAATAACCAAATAACTAAACAATGTACACAGTTATTATAAACAAAAAGAACGCAGTTTAAGTCTTTAACAGATAGTAAGGTGTGATATTTTGTATCAATAAAAAATTGTGAACGAAAAGAAACTCCAGACTTAAACATCTTGCAGTTCGTTGAAAAATGGTGGTAATTTTTCACACTCCCTATCACTCCATATACTTCCTTTTTGTTTTTAAACCATCTATATATATATACATCTTACCTCTTTCCCAAAACTATCCCCGAGTCATGACTCTTTCAAGAAACGACCTTTTGATAACTTGCACATGTTACTCAGCTGCTTAATGTGCTATGTTTCACAAATCATGAGGTCATGCTGGCTGAAAAGTTCAAACTGTGCGCCGAAATCTAAAGTTCATCTTCACTCTAGTAAGTCTAGGTCTCATTACTACCTTACCTTTTCAAATATCCAAATGCCTAATTTGAATCCTTAACATATCTCTTCATACTCACCCCTCAATGAGTTTCTATCTGAAATTCAATTTACCCCGTAACTCAACCTATATTTTTAACTTACACATACTCAGTTGTAGCTACCAAGGGTTTCCTCTTTTGACATCCAAATTAGTCATCAGCTTAGCAGCCAAGACAATCCTTAACAATCAATTATCCTACACTAAACTCACAAAACCAGAAGCAACTTTTCAAACAGACAAAACCCAATTCAAAGTCTTTCTGGTAATTGTGGACACAGACTAGTTGCCTTATCAACATTTCAATTGCCGAGTTTCCCATTCAATCGTTGCATTCCTTCCAAATTCATAACATGGTTCCTTTTATACACCTGCAGCCACTGAATGGTTATGCACGAGACACCCAATTCCGTCCGGCAGATGGTTAGTAAGAAGATGCAAGAGCACTGTAACTCTGAACCTTAGTCCATTAAGGTTGCTGGGTCTACTGTGATGAGGTTGGGTACAGAAGAAAAGACACATGCTCTGAGGGTTTGGGTACTACGATGTTGTCGATTACAATGTAGTTTTGAGCTTCAAACCTAGAGAAAGTAATGGTGACCCCAGCCTAGATTCAGATCAATTTTGGAATGGGAAGAAGAATAAGATCAATATATTGAAAATTTGGAAAACAGAAAGGCAATGTGAGCAGTAATAAGGCAGTGCGGAAAGTGCAACCCAGAAGTAAAACCATTTCTAGTATTCATAGTATCTGACACTAGCAAGGTTTGTTGTAGATATTGCAAGTGTTTGAGATAGGAATAGATTTCATTTCAAATGAAAAGTAAGTGCAGAAACCATGTCAACCAACGCCTACTTAAGTGAAAACGGTACTTGGGAGCGAAGTCTGTCCTCCAGATGATCTTAACCGCTGGGTTGAACGGGTACGTCCTCCAGGTTACAGCATCTTCACAATCTGAGAACTCTTCATACATCTCCTAAATTCTCTTTCAAAACATTATCCAAAATCCAACTTTTCATTGTCTGCTACCAAGTGTTCCTAATTCAATGTTTCGGTCACTACACCACCCTACACTCATCTGTTCACTCGATGATTCACTCTATATTGTTGAGCAAGACCTTGTCATCCACAACTTGACAAGTCTAAAACCGCTGAACATTATCACATAAACCAAACCTAACTTCACACTACGTAAACCACTACAAATACTTGATTTGCTCATTTAAACAAACCAAAACCCTACACCTCAACTAAAGCAATACAACATCAAACTGCCTCAGAGCTCATATGGGTCCAAAATTCACAAGTCAAAACTCAATCTTCACCTCCTGGGTCTAACCCTACAAACCCAAGATCCAAACTTTCCTACATTTCTAAACATAAATCCACAAAAATCCAAAACAAAACGAGTTAGAGACGAAGATGAATAAACCTCGAGCTCGGCAGATTTCATAGCGATGGGAATGCAGACGAGGAAGACGCCGAACATGGCGATCGCGGTGTTGCGCTTCCAGTGCTTGGGTCTGCAGTAGGGCCCACCGCTCATGCTCCACACCTTCGCCCTGAAGTCACCTCCGTGGGCCCCTTCCCCGTGAGCATGTTCGCCTCCGCCCATTGCTCCGATCACCGACTCTTTCTCTCTTCTCTGTCACATCAGAAAAAGTAAAACCCTAATTAGAATATGAGTAGCGGAATCGTGAAATTGGGATTGGGAAATGAAGAAGGGGAGGATTGGGATGAGAGGTGAGCTCAACCTGACTGAGGGGGTTGTAGAGCTCGAAGATGACGATGAGCTTTGTTTTGGGGACTATTGGGTTTTGGTTTTAGTGCCCTTTTCAGTGTACTCTCTGGGTATTGTTTGTATTTTAGGGTCGGGTATGGAGCTTCGGGCTGGCCCAATTTTGTTTCTTTGTCCAAAACATCTCATTTATAATATATATCAGTAATTGACCAAATATCTAATGGTGACTGATTATGAATGTCTTGGTCAATTACTGTCTAGGTAAACACTAATGTATATTTATATTTATACTATATACTAAAACAGAGTTTCCTTATGAACAGTGTTTTCGGGCGGGCACAAAATTACATTTGCCCTTACTGTCATGAAAAATCTCAGCTTTGCCACAGACCAGTAAAAAACTGTTTTATCCTTCCTCACGAAATTATAGGGGTGGGCATAAAAAACCGTAATCCCGAACCTGTCCCGGGCCCGTCCCGAAATTTGCCGGGACTAGACGGGATTTAAATCTCAAAACGTTAGACCCGTCTCGTCCCGACTATTTTTAATGATTGATTTTTTATTGATTAAAATGTGATTTGAGTATTTCATTTAAGTGTTTTGATCTTAACTCTTTGTTTCTTTAAGTTACTAGATTGTCTCTAATTCAATAACAATGATGTTTAATGCTTTAATTTGTTGATTGTTGTAGACTCTCTTCTTGCACCCTAGTAGTGATGACAAGTTTAGAAAAAATAAACTTGTACCCTAGTAGGTTGTCTCCAATTCAATAACAATGATGTTTAATACTTTAATTTGTTGATTGTTGTAGACTCTCTTCTTGCACCCTAGTAGTGATGACAAGTTTAGAGAAAATAAATAGTATAAACTCTCTTATTACATCGTGTTGTACTTGTAAATATTTTACAAATACTTGTTATTACATAATAGAGTAGAGAACACTATAAAACTATGGAACTCTTTCTTTTGTTTACAAATTTATTTTCAACTATTTTATCCGGGATTGGGCCCGTCCCGTCCCGTCCTGTCACATCTCGTCCCAACCGGGATAGGGCCCGGGTGGGATGAAATCTAAAAAACATAATACCAGTCCATCACGTCCCGATTTCAATGTCCGGGACGGGCCGTGGGATTAGCTTTATCTCGTTCCATGCCCAGCCTTACAAAATTACATATTTACCTTTCTTGTCATGGAAAATCTTAGCTTTGCCACAGCCTAATAAACGACCGTTTTATCCTTTCTCTCATAGCTTTTTACAATTTTACCACTTAATTTTCAGTTACTTTTCATTAGAGTTATGAAAAAGATTATTTTATCTTTCTCGGATAGCCTAATTACAGCTTTGCCATGCTCCACTCTTAACCCGCAGCAACGCGCGGGTCACTGCTTAGTTATATACTACAAGGTTCTAAAAAACGCTGGGCGCTAGTCGGGCAGACAGCGCCCAAAAGATTAATCGGGGATTAAACGGGGATTAATCGGATTTGTATTTTTGTATTTATTTTCTTTTTTAATAATAAATAATTATATGAATATAATTAAAATATGTATTATAATGTCTAAAAATAATGAAAAAAACAACATATAACGCTGAAAATAATGAAAATACATAGCATATGTCCTTAAAAATGTACTAACAACAATGTTCTTAGAAAAATAAGAAATACAATTCAACATTTCAACAATAATGTCATTGAAGCAAGTAAGAAACGCAATTAAACAACAATATCCTTAAGAAAATCCAAAAATAAAAAACGCAATTCACCAACTAGGCAACAATGTCCTAATACAATTCAAATAATTAAAAATACATTCTTGTAAGCCTACTCCTCATATTCTTCTTCTCCACATCCTTCAAGTACTTCTTCGGTATTAGAGTCAAACTCAAAATCCATAATTTATTCTTCCTCTTCATTTGAATCCATGGTTTTCACTTAAAAAAATTAAAAATAAAAAAAATAAAAAATAAAGTTTTTTGGCCGCTCAGCCGCCTAGGTGCCCGCCTAGCCGCCTAGGCGCCCGCCCAACCGCCTAGCCGCCCGCCCAGCCGCCCAGCTGCCTAGCCGCCTAGGTGCCCGCCCAGCCGCCTAGGCGCCGCCCAGGCGGCCAAAAAACGGCCAGCCACCTACACTCGCCGATTTGCCTAAAATCGGGACGGCAACCCTTCTCCGGACGCCCAGGCGGCGCCTAGGCTGTTTTTTAGAACCTTGATATACTATTTGTCAGTTTTCTTAAGAACAATGATTTTGGCTTCAAAATTACAATTATGCTTTATATTCTATTTAATCACATAACTGTCATTAACTCTATAAGATTATTGTTTTGCCCTTCGTTTTCATAGAAAAGATTTATAAAACTCGTTCATATCTCTTACATCCTTTGTATCAATCTGGGAATTGAAGAAAATAACCATTAGACTTTTGGGACCTGTAGCAACGCGCGGGTAAAAATTTCTAGTTAAACCATAAATAAAAATAAAATGCTCTTCAGTGAAAATGGAAAACAACATCGTGTTGTGCGCCAAAAGTAATGTAGTGGAGGTCGTATATGTTGGTGCTAGCTACTCGTCACGGGGGAAAGAAAAGATTCTACTACGATGAGTAAGAAAATAGGGAAAATGAAAGGGCCCTTAAAGTAAATAGAGAAAAAAAAATCAAAAATCAAAAATCAAAAATCAAAAACCCTCGTGAATATAAGTAGTTGAATCGTAAAATTGACATGGGAACTGTCCAGACTCCAGAGTCCAGACCATGCATATACAAATAGAACGGTGGCATATGTGCCAATTTATTACAATCTCTGGGTGCATAAGAGCATTATACCCTTGAAACATCCCTCAACATTAAGTTGATCGATCTTATCTTGAAGAGTTGAAACCTCATTCGTGAAGAGTTTTGTCATTTAGAATTAAACTCATCAGATTTGCAGTGTTCACTAGTGGATAGATGAACACTGCAGAATGAGACTGTCAGATGGAATTTCTTAGCCTAGTCCTTTGAAGTTTGAACGACTCAATGTTAACAAATACTAACTATCGGAGAGATGAAAGACAAAGAAAAGATGGAGAAAAAAACTTTATTAAACGGGTAAGGGTATGGTGTGTTAATGTATGTAATGCATCACTTTGTTCTCAATGTAGTAGTATTAGTCTTTAAAGTTGTAATATGAGTCATTAAAATTGTAAAAAAAATTAGTTACAATATTAGTCCTCATTTGTCTTTAAATTTGTCCTTCAAGTAGTTGAAATGGTAATTGAGTCCTCAAAGTTGTAATATGAGTCCTCAAAGTTGTAACAACCTTTTTTAAATCACTTTGAGGACTCAGCCACCACTTTAAGCACACATTTTACCACTTTAAGGACGTATGATTACTAATGTTGTAAATATAAAATTTTACAACTTTAATGACTCATATTACAACTTTGAGAACTAATATTACTAGTTTAATAGTTAGAAGACTCAATTTATAAAGTTGATACATCACATCATTCACATGTATTAACATATTGTAGAATTTTTCTTATTAAACTAAGTTATTAAAAAAATTAAAACTAAGATATAAAGCAAAGAGCTTCTACAGAAAATTAAAAGAAACCAAACGAGGATACAAGCATCTCAGCAGCAAACTATAGCAAGCAGACATCACGGGTAGAAGACTTATGAAACATGTTGATAATGATGGCAATCGAACCAAAATGTCATAATGCAAAGAAGACCAAGTTAATTTACAGAGATGAAACTACTCATAAAACTCATACCAGGACCAAGGAAGAGAACTTCAGGAGCCTAAATTAGCTTATAATATCAGCAGCTAGCTCCATTACCGTCCCGTCAAACACGAGAGCACTAGAAGGCCATGCCATAATTACAAGCCAACTAATGAGTGGAAACTTACCGTAATCACCCAGTTAATTTATCATATTTATGTAATGCTACTGTCAAGTCAAGATGGAAGCTAGTTGATCTTATCATATCAAGTTGTTGGGTTATTGAATTGGGTGTTTTCTTGTATTTTTTGGGTTATATCTGTGTAGTTTGCAGGGAACCATTATGCTTGTTCCCAAGCCTATAGTTGAGGGAGGGTGTTAGCTATATGCTAGGTTTATGACAATTAAGTCGTAAGAGTATTTACGTCATTTTATATTCTAAGCCCTATATGTATTGTTGTAACCTCATCCTCTCTCAATCAAGATAAACACAATGTAGCCTTCATAGCCTTCTTCCTACTGTTTTCAGCATTTACATTCAATAAATCCATGATTTCTACTTCACTATATATATCTAAATGAAGGGAGAAACAACTGTATCGTATTGGCATTTCAGCTTGTTATTCTATACTCTATATGTTGTTTTGCATAAGATCGAATGACTAAAAAGTAAAAACTATTTTTCGGATACATTCTGCTACAGGCTTGCTCTCAAAGTAGAAATTTATCTATGAATTGGGTGTTCTTAAATTTTCGACCTCAATTGGATACTCTATTTCAGGAAGGAAGCGTCAAGGTCCTCCAATTCTCAAAGCACGCCTATGTGTGAGTTCAAGTGTTCAACTTTAGGGTCTTCAATTCGTCCACATACGTACATAGGCCGTGAGATTTACTCTTAGGATTATTGTCAGACCAAGACTTTGTCCACTTAATTAACTAGAGTAAAAAACACTTGGAATCGACCACAAATCTCAAGGAGGGCTTTGCCAATTCCACCTTATAAAATGCCACTCACTACCTCAGTGTACGTCTCTAAAAAGTTTATCCAAAATGAAAACTAGTTGGTTACATTTCTTCCTTCCCTTGATCACTACTCTCTGGGTCAGTAGTATCATCATCCCAGCAGCTCACAGCCAGTGTATTGAAGACCAGCAACTGTCATTGCTCCACTTCAAGAAAAGCCTCGTGTTCAATCATTCCATCTCCACCAAGCTTGTTTCTTGGAATGCAAGTAATGATTGCTGTTCTTGGGTTGGCGTCACTTGCAGCCGTAATGGGCGTGTTCTGGGTCTCGACATCAGCAGCGAACACATCACAGCTGGAATTAGCAATTCCAGCAGTCTTTTCCATCTTCATTATCTTCAAAGGCTCAATCTGGCTGACAACCGACTTGGCCGCGACTCTCAGTCGATTCCATCCGCCATCGGGAAGCTCTTGAACTTGAGGTACCTGAATTTAGCTGATAGTGGTTATCAAGGGCAAATTCCCATCGAGATATCTCACTTGAGGAGGTTGGTAGTTCTTGATTTATCTAGCAATCAAGCTTACTCTTTAAAACCTGGAATTCCAAATTTACACATGTTGATTCACAACCTCACACAGCTTAGAGAGTTGTATCTTGATGGTGTCCATATATCAGAACAGGGGAGTGACTGGTGCCGAGCCGTATCATCTTCCCTTCTCAACCTCAGTGTCTTGAGCATGTCCTCTTGTGATCTTTCAGGCCCTTTTCACGAGTCCCTTGCTAACCTTCGGTCTTTGTCCGTGATTATTTTGGATGAAAACAATATCTCTGCTCTAGTTCCAGGATTCTTTGCCAACTTCTCAAACTTGACTATCTTGAGTCTCGTATATTGCGGGTTGCAAGGAACATTTCCCAAAGAGATCTTTCAGATACCTTCTCTACAAATTGTTGATCTTTCAAGTAATTTCGAACTTGTTGGTTCCCTGCCAGAATTTTCAAGCAAAGGATCTCTTCAGTACCTAAAACTAAGGGACACAAAATTTCCAGGGTTATTACCAAATTCTCTTGGTAGCCTCAAAATGTTGTCCACCATAGATATTCGAGAATGCCATTTCATGGGACCGATCCCCAAGTCAATGACAAACCTTACACGACTGGTTTCTTTGTGGATGGCTCACAACAACTTGAAAGGTCCAGTTCCGTCATTCAATGGGGCTAAGAATTTGGTGGACATAGACCTTTCCAACAATGGTCTAACAGGTACTGTTACTTCCACCAACTGGAGAAACCTTACCAAGCTATCATCTCTTTGTCTGAGATTCAATAAGCTCGATGGGAATATCCCATCATCTCTGTTTTCTTCTACCTGGTTGCAGTTTTTAGATCTATCCCACAATCAATTCTCTGGTTTCCCTAAAATTTCTAATGTGTCTTCTTACTTGCTGAATGATCTTGGTCTTTATCTTCGAGTTGATTTGAGTCACAACTATCTAAAAGGGCTGATACCTACGTCAATCTCTAGTTTGCAAACTCTTGACAGTCTTGAGCTGTGTTTGAGTAGCAACAATCTTGAAGGGCAGATACCTATGTCTATCTTTAGCGAGAAAGGTCTTGTCACTCTAGATCTTTCTTCAAATAATTTAAGTGGCTCGTTTCCTCTTAATCTTCTACACCGGTTGAGATATCTTTGGGTATTTGATATTTCGCACAATGACTTGATTCTTAGCCATGATTATACCAATTTCTCAGATCCCTCATTTTCCGAACTATATCAAGTGAATTTAGTGTCATTAAAGTTGAGAGCCATTCCTAATTTCTTGAAAAATCAATCTAACATGGTGAAGTTGGACCTTTCAGATAACAAGATAAGTGGCAAGATACCAAACTGGATTTGGAGTTTGAGTATTCTTGTCTACCTAAATCTTTCTTGCAACTCCCTAGATTCTCTAGAACTTCCATCAATTAATCTTACTCATGTAAATTACCTGGACCTTCATTCCAACCAGTTTCATGGGCAAATCCCAACCTTGCAACTACTTCCCAATGTCATTCAACTAGATTTGTCGAGGAATTATTTCAGCTCTATCATTCCGAGTACCATTAGACATGTGCTTCGTTACACTATATTCCTCTCGCTTTCGAGCAATAACATCAATGGGACCATTCCAGAATCATTATGCAATTTCAAATTTCTTCAAGTGCTTGATATATCCAATAATTTTTTGAGTGGCATGATTCCACAGTGCTTAACTAACATGAGCGGGCTTGCAGTACTCAATCTAAGGAGGAATAATCTTACTAGTGTTGGTGAGTTCTCTCATAATTGCAGTCTGAAAACACTAGACATTAGTGGAAATCAGATTCAAGGCCGGTTTCTAAAATCTCTTGTCAACTGCAACCAGTTGGAGGTTTTAAACCTTGGAAGCAATCTGATTGCAGAACCATTTCCATGCTTTTTGAGTAACACATACACATTGTGTGTCATTGTCTTGCGATCCAATAAATTTTATGGGCGCATTGGATGTCACAAGACTAATGACACTTATTGGCCTGTGCTTCAGATCATAGACCTGGCTCAAAACAATTTTAGTGGTGAAATACCTGGAACAGCTTTGACAACATGGCAAGCGATGAGGAGTAGCAAAGACAATACCCCAGCGAAGATCAGTAACCTTCGATATGGGAGAGTTGGTTATCAAGTAGACACAATCGTGGTTACCAACAAAGGTCTAGAAATGGAGCTGTTGATTGTTTTAACTATCTTCACCTACATTGACTTCTCATCAAACAAGTTCAATGGATCGATACCCAAGGAAATTGGAGAACTCAAATTATTGTATTACCTCAACTTGCCGAACAATGCCTTGACAGGTTCAGTTCCATCATCATTAAGCAACTTGAGTCAGCTAGAGGCCTTGGACCTCTCGAAAAACAAACTGAGAGGTCAAATCCCACCGGAGCTTACAAAACTCACTTTTTTGGCATTCTTGAATCTTTCATATAACAAATTGGTCGGGAGGATACCGAGCGGGGCTCAATTTTCAACATTTGATGCAACTTCTTTTGAAGGAAATAAAGGATTATGGGGGCCTCCTCTAACAGCAGATAAAAGAACAGTATTCTCGCCGAAGCCTGCTGAAGGAAACCATTCAAATCCTGGACATGAGATTGATTGGGATATTATCTGTCCTGAAATTGGGTTTACATGTGGGTTTGGGATTGCCATCGGGTCACTTTTGTTTTGCAAGAGATGGAGGAAATGGTATTACAGAGCTATGTATAACATGCTTCTCAAGATATTCCCTCAGCTGGAACAAATATTGGGTCATCACAGGAGACATGTTTACGTACATCAAAGATACTGGAGACGTTGAAAGTGGTTGTGAAGATTAAAGCAGCTGACTTGTTGTATTGGTTTGATAATAAGGAGTAGGATTAGATCCATGCTTTGTTTATGTGTATTTTCTTGTAAGTAGTACTCAGTTTTTCATTTTATAATGCATGAAAAATAAATGTGAAAAAAATGTGTTCGAACTGTAATGTATGTAATTTGATTTCCTATGTGTTTATTGAAGTTGTGCTGAATTACAGTGAACTCCAGACTTGCTTGTTGGTGGTTTTTATAAGCTCATCTTTGCTAACTTTGCAGGCCGACTGAGCAACTTATACTTGGGACAACTTCCTGGCATGTTGAAACAGAAATAATCAGTTTGTATAATTTTGCCTATGTTGATTGGAATTTCGGAATATTTCCTTTGTGCAAGTTTAACCTTCTACACGATTAACTGAGGAACTCGAGCAAAGAGCAAAATCCAAAGGTTGTAAATTGCAATTTGTTCCATGGCTGAATTCCAACAAGTTATCCCTCCGCACTAATCAAAAGGATTGAGAGAAAGGAGTAAAAGCTTAGCTAGAGATTGATATAATTTGCTGAATGTCTCATGCTTCTTTTGGGAACATGAAATCAGCGATAATTTGTTGAACTTCTTATGCATCTATTTATGCATTGGTGGTTTGTATTGTTCTGGGGTGGCATTTTTATGAGCTAAGAGGAAGCAAGCCTTGGTCACCACAACATTTTCAGACAAACATGAGAATTTGTATTACCATACTAATATTTGATTTATTTTCTTGTTTCTCAAGTCTACACAAAAAAGAAACAAAACTATTCCTGGTTTTTACCACTTCTGAAAAATAACTAAAGAATCCATCCCCCTCTCAATACGAAACAAGCAAACCGTCGGTTTCCTTCAATCTATTGCCTAAAATTGCTTCTCTCTATAAATGACCTTGACATACATGAGGCTAGTATGACAATCAGTTATTGCCTAAGATTTGGGTCATGAGCATTTCATTCTCAAACAGGTAGAAATGAAATAAGCTTCTTTGGTAGAAGAGTCTCTCCAGACCACTTCAACAACATTTTTACCCAAATCAAGTATGCATGAATATTGATGAGTCATGAGTATTTCTCATAATTACAATACGGAGCAATTTACAATACCTTCATGGCATCAAGACTTGGTCAAAGTTCAAGCGTCAATCTAACACCATCTCGAAATGAAACAGGAGAAATTCCAAGCGTCTGAACTAGCTTAGTTATGTCCATGGATATGTCAGCGGGAGACATAACTCCACGATCAACCTGAAGATGAGCATGACGGTGAAATATTGTCAGGTACAGCAATACTGTATAGATAAATACATTAAATTGGCTAGTAAGGCAACATAAAGAACAAGATTTTGTAATGGACAGAAGCCAAACTCTTGATTATACATTAAGTTACATGTTTGGAACATTCAATAATACTGAGCCATGACTATAGTAATCCTAAGGAGCTTAAAAAAATGATAAGGTTTTCGTAGGCAAGCATACACAACAGATCCTTATCCTATTGATTAATTATTAGAAAGAGGAAAAAAAACATATGGCTGGACATTGTAGTTGCATATTTTTGATCATATAGGACATGTCCAGACAAGGGCAAAGTGAAAAGCAAGTCAGAATGCAACTTAAAACTGATGGGGTCATCTATTAGTAATTCTGATATAAATATGTTGAAATTGAATACCAAGTATCTCAAAACTAAAAGAACACTAAAAAGGTAGCAAGTATACATACCGATGATGCAGATACAGATTTAATTAATGAGAGGTTATATCCCCTTATATCAGCAACCGTCTCAGCCATTTGAACACGAGATACCCTGTCTGGTCCACCAACATTCAGTAGTAATTTTCTTTGCTTAGCCTCTGCAAACATTTCCAAGATTATCAGAACTATGAAGACATAAGTGAAAAGTACTTCTCGAAGTAGAAACTATATAACCAAAAAGAGCCATATGGAAGGGTAAGAGTATAGAAACGTCATACCTGATATCCATGTCTTCGACAAAGCAAGTATGATTCCTACAACATCCTTTACATACACAGGGCATCGAAACTCATCATGAAAGAATTCTGTTGTATTTCCTTTGGAGAGGATACCATCAACCCACTACATCAATTGCAGGCATATCACTAACTTGAAGAAAGTAAAGTAACCTAGATCCAGTTTCAATATTTCATATGGTCTACAAGCTAACATGCCAACAAAGCGGCAGTTAAAACTTTAAGGTATGTTTCTCTTTTAGTCTTTTACAAACCTGAATTGGAAGAGATTTTGAAACCGGTGAGATTGTTTGTGGCCCAAAGATGATACTGCTTCTCAAAATTGCATAGTTTGAGCATTTCTCAGTAATGAACTGCTCAGCTGCCACTTTTGATTTCCCATAAACATTTACTGGAACAACTTCATCATCTTCTTTGTAAAAGGACTTCACCCCTTCATAAACTGACGAGAATTCACATCAGTCCCCATCTACAATAGCTACTTAGCAATTTGTTTACGACAGTTTTGTACGATCAATTTACTTAACCAACAATTCGTATCGTACTTTCGTTATATATTTACCTCAACTGCAGACCAACAGGGGTCTTTAAGAGTAAAAAGTATGTAATGTAACTATAAGTCTATCTCTATTGTAAGTTTATTTGATAGTTGTAGCTAAGTAATAATTATGTGCTATCGTGGTTCTTACCAGTTTCTCTTGTTTGCTTTTATTGATCCATCTTTACCAAGAAAAATTTAACTAGGTATATGAACAAATTACTGTATACAAAAGCAATTGAGAGTCACTTACCTTGATCAGTCGACAAATGGATCAGAAGATAGTTACTCTCTTCTAAGCTCGATAACCAATTTACAAGAGAAGATGGCACATTAACTGACATAGCTGCAGCAGGATCCATTTCACAGGCACGAGGAACGGAAAGTGCAGCACAGTTTACTACCACATCAGGCTGGGAAATCAAATCAATACACATGTCAGCGCTTAAAGTTGTTTACTTGAACAATAATACCAAATCACAAACCAGAAGACTTTTAGCACTTGAGATATCGTAGGTTTCCCAAAACAACTAACGGCATTTGTACACATCTCAACTCAAAATTGAGCAATGATCCATTTAAAAAGAACACAAACCCATTCAAGCTAGATCTTGGCAGTTAAGCTAAATACATCAGGTTGGCAATTCAACTGAATACACTTCTTAGCATTTAAAAGTTGTTTACTTGATTGTTTTAACATGTTCAAAGACTGCAAATTCCCATAAGCAACTAATGGCTTATGATGAATAAGACCCATATATTACAGAGACATGCTAATGCACAGGTTTCAACTCCAGATTATCAACAGCAACAACAACAACAACAACAACCGGACTAATGGGGTGAGAACTGAGATCACTAATTACAGTCATCATATACATTAAAAAAATGGTTAATGGGGTGAGAACTGACCGGACCAAACTGATGAGAAATGGCTTCAAATCCAATGCCAGTCTTCAAATCCACAGAGAAAGGCAGCACAGTAGGAAACGCATTGAGCAAAGCTTGGGGAGGAGGACTTGAGTGGTGGGTAAATGCCAGATCACAAGGAGTGGTTTCTTGAATATCTGAAAAGCCTTGCAATACATGCTGTCCCAAGTAGCCTGTGCCTCCAACTATCAAAACTCTCTTCCTACTCATCCTGTTTGCTCTCTCTGTGTGGAAATGAGGGGAGATTTGGGTGTGAATCTGACTTGGGTTTTGTTTGGTGTTGTAGGAAGAGGTTCAGATCGAGTGGGTTTAGGGGTTTTGAGGAAATTTCTGTTGTCAGTGTCACTTGTTTGAGAGACACCATTGGTTTCCGGTGTGTTTCACGCATTTGGTTTTAGAGCCAAAGAAAACCAAGTTCAGGATGTTGATTCGTTTCACCAAAAGAAATTTTACAGTTAATCATTTACTTTTACCTTTTTACTGGCCTGTAGTGCGTGTCATTAATCTTCTTTTTTTGGCCCTAGGCTAACACAAATTCCTCTTACTCTAATTTGATTACATGTATATTATCTGAATGTGTTTCAATATACTTGTAATCATGTTCTTTTAAGTTTCTCCAACGTATTTCTTTGCGTGGTGCCTCATATCGTTGATACATTTTTAATATAACCCGACATCCCACAAAATTTTATTAAATATTTAGATGTTTAATTGCATCCTGTTTTATTGTTTTTTCGTAGTATTTTTTTGTATCTCCTATTTTGATGTATTTTTGGGTCTTGTGTCTCTTTTGTTTATTAGCCTCGTAACCAATAATACGTTTTCTTCTTATTAATAGAAACATGTCATCTAGTTTCAACAGAAAAATTTTCTCATCATATCAAAGATGGAATTCTTACAATTGCAGCTGCTCTTGTTTTGGTTGGTTACACTCTTTCCTCACCGCTAAAGTGTTGATTTGACGGTGTTTCTCCTTAGGCTTCAATATTTCTAGATTCTTCTTATGTTGGGGGCTAACTGGCTAAGAGTCTTCTCCTTGCGATTTATTTTTCTTCTAACAAAAAAAATCAAGATTTGAATTATATAAAATTCCAAAAATTCATCTGTGCGCTAAAATAATACTTCAGCTCCGTCGTTTAGTTACAGAAATACTCAATGGAAGGGCAGAGAGTTCCCTAGCCCTGTTTGCCAGAGACGAGGCCATATATGCCAAGTAATTCCTGACCTGAATTGGATTAGGAACCCCTTCTTAAGTTGTATTCAATTCTATAATAAACCCAAATCCCTCTATTTCTTGGATACTACTTCCTCAATTCTCCATCATCATCTCTGAAAAAATTCTTTTCTTTGTTTCTCTTGTAAAACCCAAACTCTCAACCTCTGCAACTTTTTGATGGCTACTCTCGCGATCAGTTCTTCAAGCCTTTCATATCTCCAAGAACAAGAAGAAGAAAAAAAGATGGGTTCTTGTTCTTCGAGTAAAGAAATAGTCTGTTTTCATGAGGACTGGTCTGCACTTCATATGTTGGTCGAGGTTTCTTGCCAAGTTAGCGAACAAGAGAAGAAGGGTATGTGTCTCTCATCCTTGCTGCGTCATCAACATGTCTGCCCTAAGAAACCAAGGTCACCTCCTCGCCCTATCCGTAATGTCATTGCTTCTGGTTCTTCTTATCAAAACAACAGAAGTGATGAGAGTAAGGGTTTGAAAAGAAAAAGAAAGCAAAGTGTTGAATGTCTTGATGATCATGATGAAGACTCGGCGAAAAAGAAGAAGAAGAGAAGATATATGACGAGGATGGATCACAAGGGTGTGTATCAACCTCCTCCGGATTTGCCTGAAGAATACAAGAAAATGGTGAATGGGGCAAAGGCAGAGTTGGTGATACAGAAGCAATTATTTACTAGCGATGTGAAGCGCAACCTGAACCGGTTGTCATTGCCTCCAAAGCAGATTCTGTGCGAGTTTCTGAGACGTGATGAGATTGAAGGCTTAAAGGAGAATGATACTTTCATGAAGGTTCCATTTATAGACCCGGAGTTGGAGATGGAGGAGATTTCGGTGAGTTTTTGGAAGCTGTCGAGCTCGGATGAGAAGTCCCTTGTGTTGAATTCTAACTGGAATTATATTGTTGAGAAGAATAAGCTGGTTAAGGGTGATCTGATCCAAGTATGGTCGTTTCGGGATAGCAATGATCGGCTTCAGTTGGCGCTTGTTGTGCTGAAGAGAGCCGAGGAGAGCGAAAATGGTGTTGTGGAGAGAGCCGAGGAGTGCGCAAATGGTGAGGAAGGGAGAAGCACTGCGAGAAGTAGCAGTGTGAGCAGTGTCAGTGAGGATAGTGCAGTTGCAGGCCACAAAGGAAGTACATGTCTGAAAATCAGATTTAAATGTAATGCTAGCAAGAGTGAGAGTACTAGTACATCTGACTTATTGAGTCAATGAGGAAAGAATAATGATACCAATTTTTGTAATCTGTGAATAGTCTCTGCTCCTGGTGGGTTAAGCCACAATGCCTTTGGTAAATGTAAATGAGAAAACAATCATTTGGTATTGTTGGATTTGGTAAATGCAGCTTGCTTTTGAGTTTGTGGTGGCTTTATGGTTTTGCTTCAGTAGACATGTTTGTTCACTCAGCCTGTTATTACATTTTCAGTTGGTAGTTGATTGACTTTCTTTGAAAATGATGTCCACTTATCTAGTTGTTTGCTTTTGCGCTTCAATGACTTTCTTCGTTATTGCTTCTTAATATCTTTCCTTTTTTAACCCAAACATGAAGATTTACAGTACAACTGGGGTTATAGATATTAACATTTTATTGACCTATTTCATTGAATCATCTCTCACAGATTCCACCTCAAGTCTAGAAGTTTCAAATTGCAAAAGCAAATTGTGATGTCATAGTAACAAGGCCATATGCCATTGACAATTCCAAATCTTGAGGTTTTCCTTTTCTCCATTTCTCAATTTCTCATAGTTGTGTTCTTCAGTAGTATCACACTCAATGGCAAACTTCATAAAAAAATTGGCATTTCTACCTCTACTAAAACAAAAGCGAACCATGTGCAGTACAAGAGCTTTTTAACATTTCAACATCCTAAGTGAAACTAAGGTATATTAGAATCCTACTCTATAAATAGTTACAGACAAGTGCAGAGTTGTTTTTTTTTTGGCTCTTTCCACCATTTGTCAAAGTAATCCACTGCCACATATATCCAACTTCACATTCAACCTCAATTTATCTGCTCTAACTCAGGTTGAGTTTGAGACTTCTCTATTAAGAATTCGATTTTCTGTTAAGAATATAAGAAAGTGTACCAGAGTGAGTATCTAGGATTAGGGAAGCTGAACAAGAAGAAGCAGAAGCAGAAAATGAAATCTACCTTTACAGATCTATTGACTTCTTCAATTCTATTAAGCAACAATTCACTAGGTAGTATGCTTCTGCGTTCTATTGAAGCATAGCGTGGTGAAGCTGACATCTGCATGACATAGGAGACCAGAAGTTCAAGTAAAAACCAATATGTACCTTACAAAGCTGGCCAGAGATGGAATGAAACAAGTTTGCTAAAGAATGAAATCTGTTATACCTTTACACTTTTAGCTGGTGATCTAAGAATTGGTGGTTCAGTCAAGGATGCAGTACGAGCCATGTTTTCCCCCTCTGCAGTGACAGCACTAGGCTTCCAACTTACACCGCTGTCTTGTATAACTTTTGAAGCTTCTGTTATGATGACCTGCTCATCAATCAATAAATGAACACCCAATAACCATCTAACATTAGAAGTTTTCTTTAGTGAGCATGTAGACTAAGTAACTATAACCATAAAAATGCAGAGTATCAGTTTTCTGATTCAAAAGCAAATGAAAAACTATGAGATAGTTTTATTCACCTTCCTCAAATCACTAGGGTTAGAAACCCCTTGAACCTGTAGTTCATCAACAGCTGCAGCTTTGCCACGTGCTATACTTTCAATTCGAAAGGTATGGATCCCGTATTTTGACTGCAAGCAACCTATACTTGACACAACATAAATGAGATAACTGTTTTTGAAAGGATAAAATTATGGAAACCTAAATATAACAAGTCTTTCAAAAGAAACAGTTGTTCTGCATGATGAAATTTTGCATTGGGAAATGAATTTTCAGATCAATATAACCAACACTCTTATGGGATATTGGAAATGGATTACAGATTTCCATCCATTATAGTTCAAGTTAGCAAAATTTATGGTGCATTTGAGAAACCTTGCTGCAATATTCTACAGGGCCCTTTCTGCATGGCTGTATAACTTCAGTAGGATGCTCTTTATTTTTTTTCTTGAAATATATATCCTTATATCATAAGAGCAATAAACAATTATAAGTAATGTGTGTATTTGAACTTTGGCTTTGCATGCAAAAGCTTTACAATGACTTGATTCTAGACCAATTACTCCCTCATTTAACTGCTTGAAGCCGCAGAATTGAAAGCATAATATAGTTCATGTGGTTCAGCCATATTGAATTGGAGAAAATAATAGCATAAATTCGATATATGAAGGAAGACAAGGACTGATAATGTAGTTGTTAGAGATATTACATATAGACTGTAGAGATATTAGTATTACTCATATTAGTCAATCAGATAAGTCCGGAGTACCTTGTTCAATAATGATGTCAATTACCCGGGAAAGGGGCACATGCCTCTCAATTGTGGTGATGCCCAAGAAGGGTACATAAGAAGGTCTTGAAACCTTTGCAGAGAGAGGAAAAAGATAAATAAGAAGAAGAATCACATTTATGGAAGATGAAAAAAAAAGAAGAAGTAAAAGATAGTGTATGTACCTTGTAGACTATTTCACTAGGTGTAACATATAGCTTTCGAGAGGAGATGTCCTTCTGGAGAATATATCTCTTAAAAGGTAGATATAACAGCATAATGATGCCAACTCCCCAAGCTAAAACCAGCATCAGTGATATTGAAAGCCATATAACAGTGTCATACTTAACGATATTGTCGGCAAGCTCTTCAAAGGAGGCTGAGAACAGTATCGGCTCGGAACTGTCTGCAGTGTCATCATCAGATTCAGCATAAGGCAGTAGCTGATCCCTTGATGAACGAGATTCAGAAAGACCATCTGTATGACCCAGAAACATCTCTTCAAGCTCAAAACTAGTGATAGGAAATATAAAGAACATTATTAGATTCAAGACTCAAAGATATTAACTTTTTCATTTCGATACATTGTTTCTTTACACCCATTGCATTGGCCCAAAATATTTCATGTGAATCTGATTTGAGACATAATGATGAATTGAAATGCAAATGATATGCAGTGCAATAGTGGCACACTTAAAATTTAGCATACACACCCTCATAACATATAACCCCTCAAAGCACAAAGAGTATCAGAACAGTTATCCACCCTGGGGCATCCCCAGACAGTGACGGCCGGCCTCTGCATCATTTCAATAACTTAACTAATAATCCTTCCTAGTTGACTTGCATAGTTTAGTATCTTCTTTTCATCCAAAATAAATAGCATTTCGTGCAAACTATGCTCTTTTCTTGTTCCAAATGCCAAGTTCCCAAAAACAATACAGCGCTATTAATATCTACAAGCATTTCAAAGCACCAAAATTTCATCCATATCTGGGGTTTTATATGTTTTGGGAGATGAATACACAAGCAGTACAGTAGAAAGTTTCAACACCAAAACTTGCGCTTTTCACCCAATATCGAACAAAAGTGTACACAACATATGTCTATCCAAACCATATCAGACTTAATGCACTTAGATTTCACCCCTGAAATAAATTCTACTAACAAGTCTGAAAACTTTCCCCTAATTCAAGAAGTAGAGATGGTCACAAGTAGAAAAGCTGAAAGAGCAAATGCATTGTGAGCAGCTCAGTATAAAATTTCAATTCCATAAACAACTTTCCTACAGAAAGTTAACTCAACTATCGTATGCTTATCAAACATTCTCTCATTTCTTCAGCATTAGAAAAACTAAGCAATCTCTAGCTAGTAAAATTTGAAAAAACCAAAATCCCAGATCAAACATGCACTTCGTCATATAAAGATTCCAACTTTAACTACAAAGTAATCAGCTTTAATTGAAACTATGAACTTATATACCCATCAAGCTTAATTATTCAATACCAATTTGCAAACAAGGATTTGAATATAAAAAACATGACCCAGATGAGCATTAAGCGAATCAAAGAAGAACCCAGATGGAAATCATAGAGTGAGAAATGAAAGATGAAATGGGAACTGAAATGGAAAAAGGGGCGAGTCATTAATACCTGGAAATCTTTATTCGATTTTGAGAGCCCTGGTACGAAAATCTGGGGATTTATTAGCGAATGTTGTGCTGGATTCTGTGTGGGGTGTTTTTGGTAATTTGATGCGGCGTTTGAGTTTTCAGTGAAATTGGATCAAAACCAACTAGTCCTTGCGCTCTGTTTGTGTCGTGCATTTGGAGCTCAGAAATGTGTTGATGGGAACAACCGAACAAGACCTTTTTAATTTTTATTCTTGTTTTGATATATATATATATATATATATATATATATATTTTTTTTTATCCAATGCAGGATAACAAGGCTTGATGAATTCAGCTTGTTGAATAAACAATGTCGGATTTCAGTCGGTAAGTCATGGTTTATTGGTTAGCTAGTTGAACTGATGGGTCATAGGTTCAAATATCATATTTATAGTCGGTTAGGTGATTTTAATGAAGATTTTTTTTTTTTTCAGAAAAGAAAAAGTAATGTGGGATTTCAACTAAAACTATCACATGTATTCGCTACTAAGGCTAAGTTAGTTTTATCAAGCATGCACAATTCATTTAAAAGTTTAAAACACTCTACAGAGTTAGTATGTCTTATGTCTCTTTTAATATTGATATGACCGTTTGCTCGATTAGGATCTCCATAATTTAGAAGCATTTTCCAACTTTGATAGATATATTTAGGTATGTTGATCTGGTATGACTATTTATAGCTCCGAATTCTATTCTTAATTAGTTTTATTAATTATTTCCATTTTATGAATTTCATCTCCAAACAAAAAAAACACTATGCTCCCTAGTCCCTATCACATTTCAGGAAAACAAACACGGCCTCGCTATTCAAATATAATAATGGCACCAAACGTTCCACGATGACAGAAAAGATTCGAAGTGAAACTGTAACAGTAAAAAACAACCCACACGACGTCGCATCACCCCAAATCCGCCCAAACAAATTACCGTGTGGAAATTCAATATACCCCGGAATCGTTTACTCCCTCTCTGTAATTTCCTCACGCAACCCAAACCCCAAACCGTCGTCAACTCCTCCTATCTCTCTCCTCGCCGGAACTTTCCCTCCGATTCCGAGCTTCACTTCCGGCGAACCTCACGAATTTCAAGGTACACTCTTCTCGAACTCTATGATTTTTCGCTTAAGTTTATAGCCTTTACCTGTTTCTGTTGTCATCGATCAATTCGAGTCTGCTTCAATCAACTTTCTTCAATCAATTCATATACGAAGTTACCGGATTCAAAATATATCAATATATTGTGAATTTTGTTTTGTAAATTTTTGAAGTTAGAGAAGAATAATAGTGGAAATTGGTTTAGTAATCCAATTAGGAATTATGAACAGTTCATTTTGCTTTTTGTGCTACTATTGCTGTGTTCATGTACTTCGATTATCGTGCTTGATTACTTTGACTGCTTCAATTTTTTCAATAGGTTTCATTGATGCATAGGTTGAGTGATAGTTCATTTTTTATGTCTTAATGCAGTTTAGATTACGGTTCATTGTGGCCGTAAGCCATATGCGAGTTGCGAGAGACTAGAGGGTAGTGTGTGAAGACGATTGGTTGTTGTGTTTATAACTGATGATTGGATGGATAAAAAGAGGCATATTGCGATTTTTACAACGGCAAGCCTTCCGTGGATGACCGGAACTGCTGTGAATCCTTTGTTCCGTGCAGCGTATCTTGCTAGAGATGGGGAGAGGATTGTTAGTTTGGTTATTCCTTGGTTGTCTTTGAAGGATCAAAAATTGGTGTATCCTAACAAGATTACATTTGGCTCACCGGCAGAGCAAGAGATTTATATCCGTCACTGGCTTCATGAGAGGACTGGATTCGGATCTGAGTTCAGTTTGCTTTTTTATCCTGGAAAGGTAAATTTATGTTAGAACTACCATGGTAAATATACGTTTTAATCAACTTTACTACTAGACGGTGGATTCATGGTATCCAGACATGTTTCCCTGTATTCAAAGCAATCCATTGTCTTTGCTTTGGTACCATGAAGTGTGGCTTCTGCTTTCCTCATGTTCCTTTTATATGCAGTACGACCAACTTTGACATCCCTCCTGTTGCAGTTTTCCTTAGACAAAAGGAGCATTCTTCCTGTCGGAGATATTTCTGAGGTAATTCCTGATGAAAAGGCGGATATTGCTATCCTTGAGGAGCCTGAGCACCTGACGTGGTATCATCATGGGAAGAGATGGAAAATTAAATTTGGGCTGGTTATAGGAATTATCCACACCAATTATTTGGAATATGTGAGGAGGGAGAAAAATGGAAGAATGCAGGCATTTCTTTTAAAGTATCTTAACAATTGGGTTGTCGGCATATACTGTCACAAGGTAAATCTTAATAAAAATGCTGTGTTCCTGATATATAATGTTCAGGACAGTTATGTACGTTTTTCTTTGCTTCAGTGATTAGTTGAACTATCCTTTTCTTATTTTGCTATTGGATTTAGTGTACTTACCTTACAATTAATTGTTACAATGGCTAGTCTGAATCTGGATAGATAGGAAGGTCGTTATATTGTTGTCATTATCTTGATATATCTGGTAATAGATTCCACATATGGTTTCCTGTAGGTAATCAGATTATCTGCTGCCACCCAGGAGTATCCTCAGTCGATCATTTGCAATGTTCATGGCGTCAACCCCAAGTTTCTTGATATAGGCAAGAAAAAGCTAGAGCAGCAACAAAATGGAATCCAAGCCTTCAGCAAAGGTGCCTACTACATTGGGAAAATGGTGTGGAGTAAAGGCTACAAGGAGCTACTCAAGCTTCTTCAAGACCATCAAAAGAAATTAGCTGGACTGGAGGTTGATTTATATGGAACTGGGGAGGACTCTGATCAAGTTCAAAAAGCTGCAAAAAAATTGGAACTGGTTGTTAGAGTCCATCCTGGACGTGATCATGCCGATCATGAATTTCATGAGTAAGTGTTCTGCCTCAATTTAGTATTGTATTATCAACAACATTTGGTTAACAAAAATGTAGTTCCCAAGAATTGGCTTAGTAACCAGCAATGTTTCTTGTAGAAGCAGTCTAGTCTTGAGATTGACTGTCATTTTTTTGGCAGATAAATTTTATAGGTTGGGCCGCCTTTGGGTATTTGACTGTTTGATTTGGAATCATATTTAAATCACCAAGTTCAAAGATTTTGATAGAAGACCTCAAAAGTTTCTAGGTGTCCTTACAGGTTACAAGACTTGCATCAATGTAACTTTGTGAAGTGGAAGCTTATGCTTTCTTCTAGGTTTTGATGATGCAACTTAACCCAAGGTGTGATGTCTAGAAACCTAGTGGAGTGATGCTAGTAGGTTTCCTTAAATACCTTACTGCTCTCATCGACCAGTTATAATTTGCATCATACAAAAAGCCCTAGATTAAAACAGATGCTAGCCTTTGTACTTATTGTTCTCTTTATCCTCCCTTATGTTTGTTACTATAAAAGTGAATATAGGTAGTGTAAATCTAATCTATCTCAGGGACACAAGTTAGTTCAAGGGCAGTTCTATTACCATTGTCAATCATGTCTTCTTCCAAGTACACCTCAATTAAATTGATATTTCTTTAAATATGCTTTGTTGGAATTTATCCTTTTGGATACTAAGCTTTGTTGGTATATTTAGATATATTACTTGTATAATTTTGTTTTTTTTTGTTTTTTTTGTTTTCAGTTATAAAGTGTTCCTGAATCCAAGCACCACAGATGTGGTTTGCACAACCACAGCAGAAGCATTGGCAATGGGAAAAATAGTTGTATGTGCCGATCACCCCTCGAATGAGTTCTTCAAGCAGTTCCCAAATTGCCGAACATATGACAATGGTGAAGAGTTTGTCAAGCTTACACAGCAAGCACTGGCTGAACAGCCTTCCCAGCTTACGGAGGCACAAAGGCATGAGCTTTCATGGGAGGCTGCCACTGAACGGTTTTTAAGGTGTGCTGACCTAGAAAAGGCATCAACAGCTCAACTGTCAAAAGCTCCTTCAAGTAACTTTATGTCTACGTCATTGACCTTGGGGCGTAAGATGGATAGTGCGTCTGCATATGTGCATCATGTGGCATCTGGTTTTGAAGTGACACGGAGGATTTTTGGTGCAATCCCAAGGAGTTTGCAACCAGATGAAGAGCAATGCAAGGAGCTTGGGCTGGCTGTTCCTGCTGGCAAGTGAGGCTCGGGAAAATGAAGTTGTATGCTTCTCTTGTGACAATGTGAAATATTTGGCTACTGAAGTATACCAATCAAATACTGTAAAGGATGTTCTATATTTCCTGATAAGTGGCAATTGGATAGGGATGATTAAAGAATGATTTATTGCTGCCATTGAGACGAGTCAATAATGTCTCATAGATGTAGAACACAGTTCAACGACGGACGCCATTGGAATTTGTAATTGTAAGTTTGTAACTGCAATGTAATTACATTATCGATGTGGAGTAGCAGTGGATGTATCCATCATTGTGTCTTTGTTCTCTAATATGTTTTATTTCTGACTCGAACCGGAAAACACTTTTTCAGGTCTCTGTTAATGCCATGTTCTAAACTGTTTGGATAAAACTCAACTCAACAATGGTGCCAACGATAGAGGAAAAGGAATGGCTAGACCTTGTTTTTAAAACTGGTTATATAACCTTGTTGAAGAGATGATCAACAGGTTATCAATAGGTTAAGTAGACTCGCACCATGTGAAGTTTCGTAGCAGTTGATGAAAAAGATATGTATGTTCTTCATAATTTTAATGTTTAAAATGGACTGATTTGTCAATATTAATACGTAATCCCCTAGCTCCAAAAATGCAACTTTTTTCAGTAATACACAATGTACTATGACATGTACTATTTATAGCAGCTCATGTCATAGTAGCTTTTGTTAATGACATCTATCATGAATTACACCGCGGTGTAATTTTTTACATTTAATTCTAACTCAAATAAATAGTTTTTTTTAGCACATAATCACACCAGTGAATTAGTAGGTATATATTCGCAAATTTAAGTGTAAGCCCTTGTAACAAGGCTAAGTTTGACTAACTAAAACTATATGTATAAACGACACTTTAGTTTACTCTAATATCCTAAAAACCCACAATAACATAACGTGGATATGCATTTTAAAGCTAGCAACCCTATATAGATATATTTCTAAAGCAGATCGAGCAACTTATTTGGTAAATTTTAGCTATTTAAATAGCATACCATGCGAGATGGATGAGAGAAAAAAATCAGAAGATCTTGCTCAGTGATTAGGGACCTTAATTTGGAGGTATTGTTCATAATATTCACAGGCTACACATGATGGTTGGAGTACATACGATTTTGTATGGAGTTATCATTACATACACTGAAATAAAAATAATGTAAAAGTGATCATGATTAGCGTTTTCTACCGTCATATGCACAGTAAGAATCACGTTTGCATGGTTAACACGTCCTTAGGCTCTGTATGAATAAGCTTACATAAAATGTTTTTCAGAAACTCTTGATTTTTGTCCGCAGTTAGAACCGAATGAATTGCAGCAATTTCAAAACGGACAAAACCTGAAATGTAAATCATATATTTGAAAAGAAGTCATGTTCAAAAATTAAAATTGTTGTGACCCCTAACTAATCCTTATAATATGAAGATTCGAGTTAGTAGCTCTTCTCGAGGGTACTCGTGAATGTATATGGTTGAGTTTCATAATTATGCATATTTAAATCTTATATGGTTGAGATCCACCACAAATGAACTTATGCCTCATTTGTTTCATGGAATTAAGGGCTTGATAAAGGAAAGTTGTTACTTTCTTATGTTTGGAACAATTTTTCTTTAAGATAGGAAAATATGAGAGAAATTCAATTCTTCCATCCTCCTCCGATGCAAATTTGCTCCCCACTTACCTAGTTGAACGTCACATGTCTTATCTTTTAATTATACTAACCATAATTAACAACATTCATTTATAACAATAAATTATATTATCTCCTAAATTTACTCTCTTGTTTTTTTTTTTTGTTGAGAATCATCTCCTAAATTTACTCTAATCACTTTTTTTCTTTTTCTAAACAATTTAACAAAGTCTAACAAATTTTATTAGGACTCCTCCTAGTGTCGTTGTTATCGACTCAGGCCACTAGTTTCCTTCCTTCTCCTTGTATCGCTTTCCAATTTTATTTTCTAAGCATCTGAATCCTACTCCTAATTTTTGTTAGCATTAATGCTAGTGACAATTTTTTTTTGTAAGTGTTTGAATGCTACTGCAAATTCGGGTATGTATATGAAGAACTTATTTATTTGAATCGATAATTCAATAGCAATCTATATATAGAGGAGATGACTACTTGTAGTTCAATCACTTTGTTTCAAGTGTGAGATTGTTCTATGATCTGAGAGGGTATTTTCAAATATGACGACTTGGTAATTATTTTTTCAAAAAACACCCAGACGTTATATATTTTTGTTGATCGATCTTAAGGAGTCCTAAATTTGTTAGGCTTTGTTATTTTGTTTAGAAAAAGAAAAAGAAAAAAAATAGTGATTTAAAGTAAAAGATAATATAATATATTGTTATACATAAATGTTGTTAACCATAATTAGAGTAATTAAAAGATATAACATGTGGCATTCAACTAGGTGGGTGGGGATGAGGGTGAAAAAGTATGGGTGGGGAGCAAATTTACGTCCTCCTCCAAAGGATTCACTTTATCTTCTACTTTCTCAACATTAAATGTGCATTAATTACATAGCATAAATACATTTATATCCTTGTTGTAAATTTTTATTAACAATTTTATCTATGAAACTTGTCAACTATATATTTTGAATCAATACCTGGTTGTTGATGGAAGCCCTTCGCCACAAGTCGAGCCTTGTATCTTTCAATCGTGCCATCAGGATTACGCTTCACCCGGAACACCCATTTGCAGCCGACTGTGTTCTGAGATGGTGAGGGTGGAACCAACGACCAAGTCTGATTCTTTAGTAAGGCATTGATTTCTTCGGACATCGCCTCACGCCAGTGTGGATGCTTGGAAGCCTGGGAATAGCAGGTGGGTTCACTGTTTTCAATAAAGGTGAGGAGAGCTTTGGGAAGTGGGTACCGGACTGTGCCATCACTTCGGATTTTTGGTTTGGTGATGCCAGCTCGGGACCGTGTGGTGACGCCGGGAAAAGAGGGCTCGGCTGGGAGAGCCAGCGGAGGAGGAGGCTCGGTCGCCGGAGCTAGTTGAGGAGAAGGCACGACGGATGAGGCAGAGGGAAGAGAAGATTCAGAGATCTGAATGAGTGGGGGTTGAGGTGGCGGAGGTGGTGGTGGAGGGATTGGTTGGGCTCGGCGCTGGTAGGTGGTGATGATTGGTGGTGGTGGGATGGGGGAGGATGGCGACAGTATGGTGGAGGGGGCGCAAATTGGTGGCAAAATTGGAGGTGGAGATGCTTGAATTTGAGGAGACAAAGGCGGCCGTGGCGTCAATGGAGATGAGGGCGGAGTGCCGGAGGCGACGGTGGTGGGTTCCAAAGGAGGAGGTTGAGACGACGTTGAGTCGACTGTTGGTCTTTCTTCGGATGGGTGGGAACCCAAAGAAGAGGGTTGACCAGATTGAGTGATGGGTCTTGTGGATTGAGATTGTCGACTTGGGCCCGAGGCAGATGGGAATGACCATGGGCTCGGCAGTTGGGCCTGCGGAGGAAGAGATAATGAGACAAACTCTATTGGAGCAGAATTTGTAGGAACCTGCAATCTTGTATAAGGGAAATCATTTTCGTTAAATAGAACATGACGGGAAATATAGACACGATTGGTTTGTGGATCAAGACAACGATAACCTTTGTGGTGAGGACTGTAACCTATGAAGACGCACTCGACACTTTGATTAGACAATTTGTTAGAAGAAAGAGGACCAAGATAAGGAAAACAAGAACACCCAAAAACACGAAGAGAGGAATAAGAAGGAGAATGACCATAAAGACGTTTGTGAGGAGTGTCCCAGTTGAGAGTAGGGGTTGAAAGAAGATTAATTATGTAAACTGATGTCAAAACAGCCTCGGCCCAAAGATCTTGAGGAGTGCTAGAAGTGAGAAGTAAAGTACGTGCCATTGTAGCAATATGGCGATGCTTCCTTTCAACAAGCCCATTTTGTTATGGGGTATAGGGACAAGAGAAGCGTTGTTGGATACCCAAGGACACACAATAGTGAGAGAATGCTCGGTTGACATATTCTGTTCCGTTGTCACTTTGGAGATATTTGACAGAGCCATTAAAAATATTCCGGATCGTAGCAACCAAGGTTTGAAAATGTGTGAGGACTTCATTTTTCCGACGCATTGGATAAATCTAAGTATATCGAGAGTACTCATCTGTAAAGAGAACGTAATATTTGAAGCCAGTGAAAGATAAGGTTGGGGACTGCCACACATCACTATGAATAATATCAAAAAGAGAAGAGGCAGAATGATGAGTAGATGGGAAAGGGAGTTGGTGGGATTTTCCAAGTGCGCAATTATTGCAAAAAGAATTAAAAGAGAGTTTGGAACCAATAGCAGAACCTAAACGAGCGAGAACAGAAGAGGAAGGATGACCCAATCGATTATGCCAAAGAGAAGACTGAATGGAGACTAGTGCTTGAGGGACATTGTGTGATGAAGATAGACGAAGGGGATAGAGACCATCTTCACATGGACCCTGGAATAACAAACGACCAGTGCGTAAGCAGTAGATTTGATAATAATCAGGTGCAAAAAGAAAGAAGACAAGATTATCCTTAGTAAAACGAGCGACAAATAAGAGATTTTTTTGAATGGAAGGTATACGAAAGACATTTTGGAGAGAGAATGTTGAAGAGCCCAATGACATGGGAAGATTACCAGTATGGGAAACAGACATTGAGGCTCCGTTTCCCATATAAACATTGTGAGGTCCAGCATACGGTTGTGCATTGTTGACAGGCATAGCCGTCATGTGATGGGTTGCGCCTGTGTCTGGGTACCAATGCGGGTCAACAACGCAATGAACACCAGCAAAGGGTTGAACAGGGATTTGACTTGAAAATTGATATGGACGCTGAGAACGCCCAGATTGGTTATGGGGCAGCATCCATGCAGGAGTGGAAGAGGAACAAGGCGCACTGTGTTGATGTTGCATCAGGTATGGAGGTGAGACATGTGGCCAGTACTGGAAGGATGAACGACGTGCACCAAAGTTGCTGGCAGCCATTTGTGGGAAAGAAGATTTTTGTTTTTGTTTTTGTTTTTTGTTTTTTTTGGTTTTCACCGGAAATTAGTGAAGCTCAAGCGATGATGAGACTGAATATGGGAACCAACGTGCTTGAACAAAGATTGAAACAAAAGTAGGCTGTGAAGAGAAGAGATCACAACCACAAGCCGACTGATGACTAAAAGAAGAGATTGGGAATGGATATGGTGTAAGAGGTAGAAGAAGAACAAAGAAGAAGATGACGGAGGAAGAGATCGAAGAAGTAGAATGAAAAAGGAAGAAAGTAGGAACTGGAATCACAGGGAAGGATCAATTTAAGCTGATACCATGTAGAAATTATATTTCCTTGATAAATTCTATTACAATCTGCACATCTATATAAGAGAGCTATCCTTGATTCTCTAGGTATTGAATGCAGTAAATACAGTTGATTACAAGATCAATAGTAATGAACACAGATGATGCTATTGAGTAATTAGGATGGAGAGAGTTTAGGAGAATCATGCTGGATGAGATGAATGTCAGGCTTGATTGTAGGAGTAGAGAGATTTGCGTTAATATTATGTCCTTATTTGTTTAAATCTTTTAAAATGTGGGTTTTCTGTTTTTTACAACTGTTTTGAAGTAGTGGGATGTCATTTTCTAAATCCATATCAGCTTTAATACCCCCCCCCCCCCCCCGCAAACTAGGCGCCTTGGGCTGACAAGTTTGTGACACAAGGCAGAATGATGATGTTTGTGGAGAGGCTTTGTGAGTAGGTCGGCTGGCTGGTCAACAGACGGAATGTAACAAACACGGTGACTACCAAGAGCTACTTTGTCACGAACAAAATGGTAGTCAAGTTCTATATGCTTAGTGCGGGCATGGAAAACCGGGTTAGAGGCCATATAGGTTGCATTGAGATTATCACAATGAAGCATAATAGGAAGAGCTAAGTGCACACCAAGTTCATATAATAAATGGCCTAACCATATTGTTTCAGCAGAGGCATGAGCAAGAGAGCGGTACTCTGCTTCAGCACTAGAACGTGCCACTGTAGGTTGTTTCTTCGAACACCATGAGATGAGATTTGAGCCTAGGTACACCAAATAACCAGAGGTAGAGCGGCGTGAATCCGGGCAGCCAACCCAATCGGCATCAGAGTAAGCCGAAAGTGTAACTGGGTGATGTTGAGGATGAAATGTAAGACCATGATCCAAAATACCTTTGACATAACGTAAAATACGTTTGGCAGCAACAAGGTGAGTGTTCCGAGGGTGACTCATAAATTGGGAAACCGAGTTGACAGCAAAGGAGAATGGGAATGGGATGAATGGGAATGTGGACTCTTACGCTCTGGGGATATCTGGCATTCTCTTGTGCTCTCACACATTGAATACGTTGTAGCAGCATTGTCCAAATAAAGCTGAGAATCCTCAAGTAGTGTAAAAACTAAGTTTGAAAATTACGGATGTTTTCGAATGTGGGACCCTTTTGGCGACGAGGTTTCGTTGCTAAAAACCAATTTGTCAACAGAAATAAAAAATAATAAAAAAAATTACTCAACTAGTTTTGCTGACGTCATTATTTTTCCTCCTGCCAAACGGCGTCGTATGTAGGCACTGACGAACTCATTGCGCAACTGCGGGGGTTCAGTTTGTTCTGAGACCTAAACTGGCAAACACAGCAATAGACGAGAAGAAGATGAAGATGATGAAATCCGAAGAAGGCAAAAAGATCAAAACTTTAAGGTACTTTTCGAATTGTGTACTTCAGTTAATCCCTGTCTTGTTGTTTAAGTCCAGATATATATATATATATATATATATATATATGCTTGATTTCTTGCGCCTTTCAGTGCCTTATGGGTTCTGTGTTTGGTCTCTCATGATCAAATTTATGACTTCATTGAGAAGATTGCTATTTTGGGCTTACATGGAAACATTGTTGTTCTTGAACTGATTGTTGTATAAGTCTTTAAGTTCTTAATCCAAATCAAAATCATTGCTACTTATTGGTGCAAGGAATCTTAGTTTGTCAGTTGAGACAATTTATATCAGTTCATCAATTGTGTAATGATTATAGCTCTCTTGGGTTTGTTTTGGATGATGGCAATTACTAATCAGGAGATTACTAGCTCTCTTAAAAGCATAGAAACGGCGGAGTTCAAATTGGAAATGTGTGTTTTGACATGGGTGGATTAATAGGATTGTATTGTTTTCCGGTGACGGTTCTAATAGCTTTGTACTCGGGACGAAGTGTTTGTTTGTGAATGTTTGTGTGATTAATAGCCATTTAACTCTGCAAATGTGCATTGTTGCGGTATTTGCTTGTTTGGTATTGCAGGACTTATTTCTTGAGACTCTAAAATCTGAAAGGGTATCAAATGTGATAGTTTTATGGTTTACCTTGGGGAAATAGGAAAATATAATCTACAAATTTCAGAAGTTTCCGAGCTAAATTTCACTTTAGGGACACACTCTGTCTTGTCTAGATAAGACTTATCTCTTGCTTACAGTGTGGATGTTGAGTATCTAATCAAGTTGATATCTGAAACGCTAGGATGATTTATTTCCAGTAATGCTATTTATCTTATCTGGAATGCAGTCTTCATTTTTGAGCCCTTTTGTTATTGTATTGTAAATGATTGATTGTTAGGTTGTCATTTCCATTTCTGTTTATTCTTTAAAAAGAATAATTTATCTTAATTTTCAGCGGCAATGCTGCCCCTCGTCTAAATACAGGGCGGATGGGAACACGTGGATTTGGAGGCATCTTTCCTCTTTCAAGAATCTACCCTTTAATACATCATGTCATAGGAAGGTTAGGGTTAAAAGGATCCTCAATCACAGAGGAAGTTGAAAGGGAGAGATTGCAGAGAGTGCGGCTAAAGAAAAACATCATTTTCTAATATGGAGAATAAGAACTCGTCAGGCCCAATTCCTGATGGCTGGGAGGCTAAGACTGAACAGCAAAAGGATGGATCGGAAGTCCAGGTAATTAAACTCTGAGTTCTTCTATATCTACGAATCGTCTGATTCAGTTCTAGTCATGGAGAGTATACTTCATTGTAAATTAGTCTTTTCTTCACCTGCTTGTGTCATTACTGCTGCAATAGGTTTCAGTTTTTGTGGTAGATTAGCTATCTAATTTGATTCTCATTTTGTCGATTGTTATTATACGAAGTCATGGAGTTTGATTAGCAATATATCATTTATTTCTCTAATTATTACCGTTTTGTGAACTTTGGTTAGCAACTCAGTGTCAGATAGTTGATTGCGTGAGCTTCATAAATTTGGAATTGGATTCTTTTTTTTCTTTAGGTGTTGAAATGACATAGCTGCCTTGACAGTTGAATCGTATTTTTGACACATGCTTATTGGATTTGCTTCTTGACTATATAGAGGTACAGTATTTGGTTGTTTTCTTGTAATTGTTTCCTTCTTGGATTGACAAGGGATGGATCGGTATTGCTTTAAGGATGTCTTATTCGCCTTTCAATGTGCCTAACCTTTCAATAGCAAAATCCAGTATTCCTAGAGGTTGTGGTCTTCACCGGAGTCTTTTAAGTATTTTATCATTTGCTCACTAGGCTTCTGCATCAGCTCTTTTATGACAATTATGACCGCGAATTGTCCTTCTGATTCTATCATGAATATCACATGGAGACCTTTTATTTGTGCTGTAAGAACTCATTATTAGGAATATCCGTAAGAAAATGCATAAAAGTTTTGAAATTTCCTACTATGTCTTCTTTTGTGTGTGCTTGTGAATGCATGAGTATATACAGTATGAATTCTTTACTTTGATAATAAAATGAATTGATTGCTTTGTCAAGATCTAGACCACTTCATTTATTCAAATCTAATAAGAAATAGTTAGCCTAATTGAATGAAATACTAGTTTGTTGAAAAATAAAAACAACATTGATGAGAAAAATGTTTATAGCCATAGTTCCCCTCCACCCTACAATCAGAAGTTTCCTTTCGTTTCAGAACTGACTGTTTCAATATTTGGTTGGTGTAGTGCTACTGGTGTCCCAGAAATGGTCAGCACTTTTTCACATATGCTGATATGATGCGCTATATAGCATATGCTCAGAATGACAAGCTTTCAATATACTCCCCAGTGAGTTTTATCTTCTTTTTGCTTTTCGTTCTGTATTATTTTATTTTTATCCTTGTTCATTTTCGTTGTCAATAGGTAATGGTAAGTTTCGGTTTTCTTGTTGCGGCTTTTGTTTTTTCATGATCAAAAGTTTGGTACATTGTAGTTCTTGCAACCTTGAGAGCCTTCATACGACTTTCCATTACATATCTGGAAAATAAACTTCCTTCATTTTACCAGTTACAACGTATTTCAGAGGAGATACTTGCTGGCTTTCTGTTCTTTTGTTAAAACTGCCACTTCAGTAAACATTTGTCAAATCAATTAAATAATATGATTCCTTTGTAATTTTTTATTTGGGTCCTTCTGTATACATGAGCTGACCTAACGACATTGATTTACCCATGTATGTAGGATTTTCAGACCGTTAAGCTCAGAAAAAAAGCTAATTGGTCCCAGAAGGGGAACAGAACTATAGTTACTCCTAGGAGATGTTACTTTCTGGGGGAGAGTTCAAAGACACTGCCTTCTTATCGAGGTAAATTTCTGAACTATTGTTTGAGACCTCATTCTCTGTTTCTGTAGTAAAAGAAATAGATCATCTTTCAATGGGATATTAATGTATGCTGCTCATTATTGGCTCATTATTGTTGGATAGACTCCTGACAAGCAAGGACACTATATTTTGTTCTTCATCTTTCACATAGAATATGCGCCTCAAAGATTTTTGTAGTTAAACACCCTGTGATACATGAAACAAATAAAAAGAATTTGGCTTTACTTTTAGAGAACTCGTACTGAAATGGTGCCTTGGGATTGATACAGAAGAATGCTGTTTGAAAAACCATAGTTCTTGGACAGTTTATTACGTGGTGGTGAATATGTATTTCTTATAACTTATCAATTGCAGTAACTTCTACCGAGGAAAGCTCCGACTTAGAGGAAAGGACTACCCCGTCTAACCCTGAGGACAGCACTGAATCTACTGATACAGGGAAGAATATGGAAGCTGGTCAGGCTGGGATTGACAAAACCAAAATTCCGAACAGTGAGCTTGGTAAATGGGATGAAGATGAGTTTAGCATTTTCTCAGATTTCTCTAATAATGATTAAACGATACTGTTATTTTATATTGTTCCTTGTACTTCTTCAGATATTTGCTTGTGTGCAGTATTCTTATTTCCGGAGGTTTATTTGAATGTGTTTTTTCTAATGCCTGGATGGGTCAATGGAGGTGTAATAGATGCTTAAAGAAAACTTAGATTTAATTTTCAGTGGTTGATATACTGGGATGCAATCTTAATTGATTGACTTAGATTTCCAACATGTGGGACGGTGTCGACTGAATAGTCACCATGACATCCATAAAGCATACGACTCATCTGATGGATGATTTTAACTATTAAGCAGTAGACAGGGAAGAATCTGTAGGGAATTTTAGCAAACCAACATAATTGTTTTGGAGTCTACAGTGGATATCACAAAGTGGTAAAGCAAATACAAAACAAAATACATCAGTACAATAGATTCATTATTTCACATGAAACAAGTTGAGGAGCACATACATAGGATTGAACACAACACACACCAGAAGGAACCTCCAATCTAGTATTACTGTATTCCCAAACATTGCATGATCACAAGTTTATACCAGGGTAGAATTGCTTCCATCAATCCTCCTATCTCTCCTCACCGGAAGGCGAGTGTTTCCATCCACCTGGTCTCTCCCCATAAGGCGGTTCATTCCTTCCACCATGTCTTTCCTCCCCAAAAGGCGGTCCCTCCTCCCCGAAAGGTGGCCGCTCCTCCCCATAAGGTGGTCTCTCCCCCCTGAAAGGTGGTCTCTCACCCCCGAAAGGTGGCCTATCTTCCCCGTAAGCTGGTCTCTCGCCTCTGAAAGGTGGCCTATCTTCCCCGTAAGGTGGTCTCTCCTCCCTGTAAGGTGGTCTCTCTTCCCCATAAGGTGGTCTCTCCTCCCTGTAAGGTGGTCTCTCTTCCCCGTAAGGTGGCCTCTCCTCCCCAAAAGGTGGTCTCTCCTCCCCAAAAGGTGGTCTTTCTTCCCCATAAGGCGGCTCATTCCTCCCACCATGTCTCTCCTCCCCATAAGATGGTTCATTCCTTCCACCTAGTCTCTCCTCCCCAAGAGATGATTGTTTCCATCCACCCGGTATTTCCTCCCCATCAGATGACTGTTTCCATCCACCAGAGCCCTCCTCACCATGTTCTCCAGAACCATGATCGCTTCTCTGCAACATAGAATACAAGAGTCAAATGCAGTAGCAATGCACATGGAAAAAAGCTTAGCACCACCACCTTAAAATCAAATACTTCACTACCACAATGCAGTGTGACAACTGACAAGGGATGACCTCACCCTAGTGCCTTTATATAGCAAACATATAAATTCTATAACTACTGAAAGCAAATGAGCGAAAAATAGAGAGAAGGAGCATATGGACTTTTGGTTACCCCAGGTAGAAAACCAGATTCAGGAGTGAAAGTGAGTCCAAGTTTAACCCCACCACAAAATTCCTTCTCCTTATTGACAATGTTGTATGTAGTTGGGTTCACAGTTCCTTTGACAAAAGCTGGCAGTAAAGGAATGCTGTATATGAGGCCATACTAAAACAAGTTAGACAATCTAATTACACCATATATTTCTAGACTTTGCAGCAGAAACGAAACAGAACAAAACCAGTGAATTAGTACTCACGTTGCTTCTCCAACATAATCATCTGCACTGAAGTTATCTTTGTCCATAATTGTCAGATGGAGTTCCTTGACTTCATCATCCGAAATTGTGAACAGAAAAGATTGATTCCATTCTGGGTTTGATCCTTTCCCTGCAGGTAATACCACAATCCTGTTAGAGTGCTACACACAAAAACTTAAGCCAAGTTTACTCAAAAGTTCAGATGTATGAGTAGAAGTGTACCTGTAAGCACAGTACTTTTCTTCTCTTGGGTCTTTACAGTCAAAACAGCATAGGGGGATATCTTAGCTGCTCATAAAGCAATCAAATCCAAGTTGTACATAGTTAGGATATTGATCAGAAATATACAGCAAACAAATATGGAATAGGAAGAACAACATATTGATACTAAATAGATCTAAATTCTATCTTTGACTTACAATGACATAAAAAAACCTGGAGCTAGAATACAAACTAATGGAATGGAAAATCGAAAATTAACTAGTTGCTAAGTACATGAAGATGGTCATAAGAAAGAATAAAAATATAAAGATGATGTCACTAGATCAATTAAAATATTATTGAACACCAAATTCTCTAATATAAAATGAAGAAATCAATGAGATAGCCTTAAAGATCATACTGGTGAGGAATACCACCAGTCAATTATAGATCTTTCTGCATTCACTTAAACTGGTATGGATCTATGAAAAAGGATTAAGACTTTGAAGATTCAACTTTGTTCACTCACAAAGCATACTCATATTAAGCATACATATAAAACATGTTCATGAACAAGCTTTCCAGGTTGAAAAAAAAAAGCTAGAAAGGAGTGCAGATCCACTTCAGCAGAAGAAGCAAGTCATAAAACCCAGAATTCAGTTCTCATTCTCCATAGTTAACCTACAGCATATATCAGCAGATTCATATATACACACAGAAAGAAAGAGATAGTTACCCAGAAAATCATTGTTGTCAAGGCCTCTGGCATCAGCAAGAACAACTTCAAGTGTTCCTCGAGGCATGGTTGGATGAGAGCTAAATGAAACTCACAGAAATGAAAAACAGAATGAATGATCATTTGCTGATGGCTATTTAAAGGCCTTTCTTTAAGTCTTTAACCAGCTTATACTTACCAGTGCTCAAAGTTACCATGCTAGCCTATCTGAAAAGTGAAATCTCATCAAAGGGTTTGAATGTTTGGTCATTGATGGATTCCACAATGTGACTCATTCTCTTTAATCATTTGAATATTTTCTGTTGTCTGTATCACTATGACACTATGTATCAGATTTGTACGTGTGAAAATATCTTATCTTGAAATAAATGATCGACATCATATAGGTGGCAAAAGCACCAAGATTGTGTGGTGTTGGACTATTAGGTAATGGCTTCCCACTTTGCTAGAAAAATGTCCATGTTCAAATGATATTGATTGATTAGATTTTGGTATTTAGCTTGGAAATGGATACAGAATCATGTAATGGAATACTCAGATTAAGAAGAATGTGTAAATTGAAAAATGAAAATGTATTCTTGAAGGGAGGCTCATAACTCCACTGGTAAGAACTCATTTTCAAATTACGCTTAGTTTATACTTGGTAAACTTCAATTGATGTTGTGGTGGTGTATAGCCCTCATCGAGACATAGTATGAGCATTCATGGTAGCATGTAGCTCGAGCATGCAGCTGCCCTGATGTTGTATCAAAGCCAAGAAATGCTATGCAGGGCAGAACTGAACAAAGCAACCATTGATATGGAAAAGGAGCTTATATTCTAATTGAGCTAATTTAAATATGAGATAGGTCCTTGTTCACTATCTAACCACTGTTACAATTCACAGGTTTAGTGCGAGAATCAGACGTACTAGGATCTATAAGGTGCTGTGAAAAGTCCAACTTAATCCAAGGAAATTGTTTCATTTTTGCTCCCAAACAAGCAAAACTGATTCGATTAATTAGTAGTCAGTCTTAGATTTCACCATTATAGCAGTGAGAACTGACAAGTAGACAATCAATGATCTGTTTGTAACTTGAGCAAACCAACATGTATTCGAATCAATTGACTTCAATGTTTTACATAGATTGAGTACAGTAAGGAGGTGAATCATATATGAAGCTATCAGCATCAGAGTATAGAATTGAGGCACATATAGAGAAATCCTGGGCTGCAGCACCCTCCCCAGAACTACACAGAAGGCATTGACAATGTAGGTAGAAACTTGCTTTTAACTGGGAAGGGATATTCAACACAACTACACCATAAAATGGAATATGGATATGGGACTGGGCTCCATAATAAGACATGGCTTCCACTTGAAAACCCTTTCATGCTTTTTAGCCATTTTCACATGACATGGAATGGGATAGATTCTGTGTATCACATGCAATCATTCTTAATGTGGGAGAAAATCTTCTCCAAAAATTAATTAAAAATATCATACCTTAGATGGGGAGGCCCTCACTTTGTTGGAAATAGACTCCATGTTCAAATCAGATTTTGTTATCTTCTGGAATGAATTCATAATGGAAGACTAGGCTAAGAGGAATGTGAAAACCGAAAATATAATCTCATGGAGCCTTGTAATTTTTTTGGGGAAGAGCATTTATCTCAAGAGCCGTGGTAAGAGGACTCTTGTCTTTTGCTTTACTGTGTTTCTTAGCACTAAAACATACAATGTGATTTTAGAAAGTGTGAAAAAGCAGTGTAATAGTATTGGAAATGTTGTGGTAGTGTATGATCCTCCCTCCCTTGTCTCAATGCACCGGTTTGCTTGAAAAGTTGCAAGGTACAGAACATTCTCGGCAACATAACTCAAAATGCAGCTGACATGACTGTGGCTTCTGGAAAGGAGACAAACTCTAATGTCCAAACCAAGAAATTTTGTGCAGGCAGACCAGAGCCAAGCAATGATTGACATGAAAGAGCAGCATTCTATTCTACTAAAGATATTTTGATGAGAAAGGCTTGTAAGCTTGTGCTCTATCTACCCAGATGCTACAACACTCACATGTATAGAAAGTATGAGAATCTGAATCACCAGCTTCCTATAAGCTGCTGTGAAAAGTCTCAAACTGCTTATACATTAAAGTTGCTTCATTTTTGTTACCAAACATGACAAGCTAATGTGATTGAATAAGTAGTCAGTCTTAGATCACCATCAAATTATAAAGCTAAGGTTGACATAATGGCAGCGAGTATTGACAAGTAGACAATGTATTATCTGTTCATAAGTTACTGTTGAAACAAATTACTTCATTGTTTTAAGTAGAGATTGGATACAGTAAGGAGGTAAAGCATGTATGAGACAATCAAATCAGTAAAGTAGATTAAATTATTTCAACATTATCAATCAACTTGAGGAAAACATACAGGACAACACCATGCAGCTAAATGAACATATCTTAAGGGAATCCTGAATTCAATGATTGTTATCCGCCCTTACTCCTCACCGTAAGCAGATTGTTTCCATCCACCATAGCTCTCCTCTGCTTCAGCGCCCTCTCCAGAACCATACTCGCTTCTCTACAGTAAAGAATACAGAAGACATTAATGATTTAGGTGAAAGCTTGATTTTAACTGGGATGTTCAACACGACTACCATAAAACTCGAATATTTGATAGGGAAGATGAGAAAGAATCAAACACTTATGATTAGTCATGACAGTACCTCTTCAGGCTCAGTCTCAGGAGTGAATTTGAGTCCAACTTTAATCCCTCCACAATATTCCTTCTCCTGATTAACGACATTGTACGATGTTGGCAAAAGGCTTCCTTCTTCGAAAACTGGCTCTAGAGAAATGCTATATGAACCAATATATTTCCAAGTTACTTTTACCAAAGACGCAACGAAACAAGTTGCAAAGCAACACTTGAATTGAGTAGAAATGACCAAAATAAAGGGAATACTCACGTTGCTTCACCAACATAATCATCTGCACTGAAGTTATCCTTCTCCATTATTTTCAAGTGAAGGTCGGCAGAATCGTCCGAGACAGTGAATAGAAAAGTCTCATTCCATTCTGGGTTAGATCCTTGAGCTGCATATATGTACAACTTAACTTTAGTTACACCAATTTAATTCACAGTTCAGCAAAAGGTAAAACAAAATTGATATCTAGAAATGTACCTGAGACCACAGTGCTTTTCTTCTCTTGGGTATTTACAGTCAAAAGGACATAGGGATCCATGTCAGCTGTTCACAAAACACTCAACTCATGAAATGCACACATAGGATTGGTAGAAATCAAACGCAGACAAATTTATAAAGAGGGCATCCTATTCAGAAGAATGGATTTTGCCCCAAAAGGACCAGCTCTCCATAAGTTAGTATCAGCTTAGCTACTTATGAACAGAAATGATGTTGTCACTAGATCATGTCCTTTGTTACACAAGCCAATAGTGGATCATTTCCAATACGAATAAAGTTTAATCCCAAATCCACACTAATCCAAAAGGATGAAACAAATGAACCAAAATGACATAGATGCTTTCTTCATTCTAAAGTAAACTATGGATCTGTAAAGAAGTATTAAGAACATTCAGTAAATATTCATTTTGGGTGGTAGTGCATCAAAGATTCAACCTTTTACATTCACAAATCACAAAACACATATACAAAAGTTAAAAAGTCAGCAAAGCCTATAGAGTTTAGATCCAATTTTGGGTCAAGCAGAAAGCAACCCAGAATGCAATTCTCCTGTACAATGATAGCAGAAGTCCAAGTTCTAGATCGGAGACTCATATTCTACACACACCCAGAAGCAGAGACAGAAACAGGAAGAGGGGGAGAGATAGTTACCCATAAAATCATTGTTGTCGAGCCCACTGGCATCAACAAGAAGAACTTCAAGTGTCCCAATAGGCATGATTGGATCGGATGAAAGATGAAATCCACAAGAGAGAAGATGCAGGAGTAGGCTGAAACGACTTTGGCAGAATGAGAGAGTATCTGTATGGTTTGCCTTCTGGCTATATATAAAGGCATTCCTTACCAGTTACCTGTTTGAATGTGTAAAGTCGTCGGCATCGTTCACGTAGAAAGTGGAATGAATATTCTATAGTCATCTCTGTCTTACGCATCTTGTACGCGGCAAGCGCGCCAAAATTGGTGACATTTGTCACTACCTTCCATGTTCATACATATATACTAGCTGGTCTCGCTTAATGAATAAGACTAGTTTTTGTGCCCGCGCTTTGCTGCGGGATTATGGCTATATATAGGTTGTTCCTTACTTCAAAAAAAAAAAACTGATCAAGTAAAGAAAGCTGAACTGAAGTTTGTAAATCAGATGTTTATACACAGTAGGTGTATAAACATACAGTAAATGTTTATACATACAGTAAGTGCAACACTATTCAAAAGCTGAAGTTTGTGAATCAGATGTTTATACATACAGTAAGTGCAACATTGTCCAAAAGGTGATGCTATGTTCAGCAAGGGTTGCGGCTGCAGTTGGAAGTGAAGCTGAGTATGGAGTTCATTCAAAAAAGCAGCTAATAAGGAGAAAGTGGAAAGAATAAAGGATAAGTTTATAAGACAAAGAATGATAAGGAGAAAGTCATACAATACAGTACCCCTCCTTCAGCGTATGTAAAGGATAAAAGAAAAATTAAATTAGTAAGAAATAAGTAGAACTGAAGTCAGTTATAAAACCCACAGCATCTTATACAGATCTTGAAATCAATTAAGTAGGACACTCTATTAATAGTCATGTCTAATAAGAAGAACTGAAATGAAGGGAGTTTTTTTTTTCATGTGTGTTAAGTCTGAATCTAATACTCCTCCAAGTACATAGCAAACGAAACCAATTCCTTCTCCCTCCTTTCTAAATGGAGGGTCTAGAAACCAAATTCAGTTAAAACCACTTTATAAACAACAGGATGATTGTCCGCAAGGGAAAAGAAAAAAAAAGAGAACAGCATATGCTATAAGTAATTGAGAAAAGATGCATGCATGACACATTAATAATCATAGATTCAGATAATAATGGCCACAGACATTACCAATTCCCATCCAATTGTTTAAAAGGCGTCACAGAGCCCAACCTTTAGCAATGTATGAGGCAAAAGCAGAAAAAAGCCAAAATTTGCATAACGCCCATCTCTCATATAAGATAGCAAAGCATCATCTAATAGAATTAACGTGTTTATGCAACTTGTTCATGAAGAGCAATTTGAATCTTAGGTCACACTAACAAAATTTGAATCAACTTAAGATCAAGGGAAACAGAAAACACAATCAAACATTCATAAAGCAATACCAGATAACAGAATTTTTATATCTCATAAAGCAATACCAAAATATACCCACATTCTTCCAATTCATGTTCTCAATTACTAAAGTACAACATGCACCAAGTTCCTAGTCATAACACATATAAAGCAGAACTATGGGGTTCTCTTTTTCTCTTACACATAGTGAACTTATCTGAGTCTACATATAAAACAAACAATGTATTACCTGATTGTTAGAGATGGGGACCTGCAAAATTAAGACAGTAGTGGGACATTGAGATCAGTAAGAAGATCAATTGATTAACAGGGATCAAATACCTAAACAATGTATTACCTTATATACAAACTTCAAATACCCAAAAGATCACTGATTGTGAATCTGTCAAAAACAAAAAATTCTGATCAGTATTCGGAATTTAAACTTCAAACAATACCCATTGTAATAAAACATACACGACCCAAAGTTGCAAAACACTGATATGGAATCTCAAATCTACTTATGGAAAACTGCTGAAGTCCAAAAGATTTTATAAACGAACATAGTGATAATAGTTTTGCCTAATCAGTGCTTGCTTTTGGTAAATCGAAAATAAAATCCAATCATGCAACTTCTTTGACAAAAAAAGGGTTTGGAAAAACTAAAAGAAACTCGTATCATATCGAGTAAACTCATATCATATCATACAGCCTACAGACAAAAACCAAAAAATACCCATAGCATCAACCCAACATTCAAATACTGTGATTTTGAAAACCATTTAAATACACAGAAATAAAACCTGTCAAGCATATCTGATTTGAATGATGTAGACTGACTGTAACATCAACCAAAAGTTGCAATTTGCAAAGGGACTATAGGCAGCCAAGTTACTCAAAGCTTGTGATCTATATTTTGCGATCATATCATATATACTACTGCTTTCATATATAGTTCCTACTGGCAGCTATTCCACCTCATAAATTCAATTGCGAATGAAGAGTTTATAATGATCCCAATATAAAAGACTTGTTGGGATATAAAATAGAGATAAGTATTATAGATATATTTGCTATATTAAGTAAAAATTGGCTTCTTTTACGAATATGTAATCTATTGGTTCTATTAAATTATGTAATCCCAACAAACGCACTGACTGACAATATATATTACTTTCCTTTTACAGGTGAGAACATATTCAAGGGAAGAAGTCTAAACAATAAGAGAGATCATTCATAATGTCATTTTTTTTAGCGCATGACATGCCCTGACCAATACAAACCAAATATAGTCTTCAATTGATTAATCCTAGCACCAAATTGAATCAACTTTCTAATCGAATAAGCTACATGTGTCAGGTATTAATAAATTTTTTTGTCTCATTCAAAAAAAAAAAAGCTACATATTTGGCCGACTTCCGAAACTGACCAAGCAGCTGGCAAGTAACTATTGATAGATTTCTGTCCAAAATCATGCTGTCCCAGCTATATCTCACAGAACTAAAGCACAACCCAAAATAGTAACACTCCTCCCATTTTTATTATGTGTTTCAACAATTGATAATTAACCAAAAGAAAACGTGTAAATAGTTCCTATGTAGATAATTAACATGCTTCCATTTTTATTATGTGTTGCAAATTCATATGCAGTACAAAGTACAAACCCATAAGCAACTGGAGATAACCAACAACTCTATCAAAGGTGGAGAGGATTTGCAACTCCTACTGATTATATTGCTAAAATCAAAACTCAAACAAAATTCAATTAGAAGAGAATGGATTTAGAAATCTAAACACAAACACATAACCCAACATCAAAAATCCAAAACCACTTTCTTCTCCTGCCATTGACGAACCCAACATCAGAATCCTAAAACCCCAAAATCAGTCTACATCATTCAATCCCAGAACGCAGAAACAAAATCTTATATTGTGCTTAGAAATCTAAACACAAACACAGAACCCAATATTAGAAACCAAAATCACTTTCTTCTCCTGCCTTTGACAAACCCAACATAAGAATCCTAAAATCCCAAATCAGTCTACATCATTCAATCCCAGAACGCAGAAACGAAAAATGGAAAGAAAAAAAAAAAAAAAGAAGGAAGATTTATGTATAAGCTATAGCATATGTAAATGGTAGAATAGAACTTGGGTCTAGCATAAAGAAGAAAAATGTGGGTATCTAACAGACATACTACATCAACAAATTAGGAAATATTAATAAATGGAGAAGGGAGCACTGAGCAAGTGTGCGAATGAATCAAGGCCATGGAGCTGGTTCACAGTTGTGGACTTGTCAGCACTGCAAACCAAGTCAACACTGCTGCAATGTTAGTTTCGAACTCTCGATTCAGTATGCAAACGATAGAAGCAGTTCACAGTGCCTAGTACTCATCTTTAGTTGCACTTGTTGTCATATAAACTCCATTTTTAAGTGGCTTCAGAACATTTTACCGTCTCAGCTTGTCAGCAAGTCTTTAAAGCATTCATGTTGTAAAGCACCTAATCTTTCTTAGGCTTCCAACCAAATTTCAGCCAGAAACTGATATTTAGAATGCCAAACCGTAGGAAATTTCCTGCAGATCAACATCCTTATTGACGAAGAAGAAGAAACCAGAAAGATACAATGAAGAAGAAGAACAAAGAACTAAAATCAACATCCTTGTTAACGAAAAAGAAGGAAAAAGATCGTGAGGCTTATGCGGCAACGAATTTGATCTTTGATCAATCAGTCTACTCTTTGATCCTCGATCGATTAGCCAACTGTAGTCTCTCCCTCTCTCTGCTTCTGTTGAAAAAAAAAAGAGAAGGAGCCCAGATTCTTCTAGAGGTGTGCAAGAGCGATGAAGGAAGCGACGAAAGAGAGGGAAGGAGAGGTTAAGAGAGGTGGAGTGTAGAGAGATCGAGAGAGAGCTCTGGAAAGTGGTGGAACGTCGAGAGAGATCGAGAGAGAGGAAGAAAAAGAAAACGGAGAGATGCGATGGAGGCCAAGCCCAATTCCAAAAAACCCAGGCCCAACTGAGACTGTTCACGGGAACAGTAACCAGCGCCAGGCGCTATAATATATAGTAAATTTTGTTAATCAACTTTCTTTATGTGATGAGAAAGCAATATTTTTGGTAGTGTTCATACAGCACTTAATGAAATTTGCATGCCAAATGATATTATGGAAATAAAAGCAGGGGAGGATCCAGGATTTGAGGTTTGGGTGGGGTTGAGTTTGTTAATAAAATAATAAAAAAATATTATAATGAAAATTCTTTTTTATTGAATTAGAAAAAAGATACACCTACATAATGATTCTTACCTCTCAAATTCAATACAAAAGTGTGCATTTCATAAAAACCTTGGGTGGGCTTTGGAATAATTAGATCAAATTTGTGCCTGAAAAATTTTTCCCTCCAAAATCTTGGTGGGACTTGAGTCCCACCGTCTTCTACATTGGATCCGCCCCTGAATAAAAGGTCAATCAAGGATTGATTTTCAAGGTATGTGTGTGTGAATAACAATATTATACATGTGGAAATACAATTCACAATTTTAGAGTAATTTTCACGGTAAACGATTTCGATTTAGTTCAGGATAGAGATGGACTAACTCGATACAAAAGTATTCTAAATGAAACAACCAACATACGCAGTCAGCACACCATTGGAGTAGTCTATAATTGTTGAACTGTCCATAAATGAACTTGATTATATGAAGTAAAGCATATATAAAGCAATCACCATTAAGAAATGGTTAAATTGACTGAGGATATCAGTCCATACACAAATTGAAAGATGTATCTGTATGTTTATATGTAAAGTAAAAACCATAAAGGAAAGGGACCTCAAACATGATCTCCTTATCTGTATATATTAAGCGAAGCGGGGGAGATTACTGTTCACCCCGCACCCACCCCAGTTTGTGATATAAAATTGGAAGACTACATTTGCCGCCTACCTGCTCACCTATTTGAGCAAGCCACGTCTCAATGATATCAAGAAGCCACGTCCTTGACCTAGAAAGAAAAAATAGTGTATTTGCCGGTGGATACTTCTTCACCTTTTTGGGCTTTTGAAGTGGATATCTAATTATCTAATTTTGAACTTTTGAAGCCGATACTTCTTCACCTTTCTTCATTTGTACAACTTTCTTCTTATTAAAATATTAGGTGTGTTCAATTTTAATGGTGATCAACTTGATGTGTTAGTTGTATTGATATACTGTGTATCTGCATATTAGAAAAAAAAGAGGTAGTGGTACCTTGATTTTGATCCGGAAGGGGTAATTCTCCCTATTTGTTCTCCTCAAACAACAGGGATAGCAAATTTCTAGAAGCTCCAAATCATAGCATAACCAAATCATAGCACATCCATATAGGTAGTCATCTATGATTTCTTCATTTTATCTTTCATTCAAGTCGTTGTAAATCATATTGGTATTGGACATTGATTTTCTTTTCTTCATTCATAGGCACTTATATTTTGGTTTAGTTTTCAAGTATTCATGGTGGTCCAAATGGTGGTCCATAGTGCATGTTCGACATTCTTTGGGCATTAGTTTAGTCATTTCACTTGCTACTTTACCAGTGGTCATCGAGTGTTATAAATTCATATTCCAAATGATAGTCGCTTTCTACAAGATGACGGTGTTAAGTTTGGTGTTATCAATATGTTGCTTTTGTTACGTTTGGTGTTGAAATGAGGATACTAGATGACAGTGTACATGTACCTGTATCGAGCTATAATGGTTGTAAAGTGTATTGATGATATATGATTTTCTTACACTGCTGAGTACCATAAATTTCTCATGAAGTTGGGAATAAAGTTAATGTCGGTTTGATCGAAAACTTTAGTTTTTTGGAAGGCTGTTGTTTTATACATTAAGATCTCGAACTCTACCATTAGTGATTATTGCCATGAAGGAATTCTCTTTACCATGAAGGAATTCTCTTTACCAGCATTGTTTTGACATATCCTCCAGCCTACTTTTTACGTACATTAATTTGTCTTAAACTTTTGTGTTTCTGGGTTTTGGTTAAGGACCTGACCTATATTTGTCAATAATTGATTGTTTGGTTTCTGATTCAAACAATAAGTATTTGAATTGATAAAATTTGGTGGAATTCCTTCTGCACGCGCTTCGCGCGGGCGCATGAAAGCTAGTTCTTATAATGATAGGCTAGCTGGTAACTCAATTTGATACATTACCCTCTGTAAATAAGAACCATGCAATTGCAAGATCATATATGATGATCCTCAATATCGGTACGATGATTCTTTGTATCCACCATAGCTCTCCTCCTCGTTTGACTCTCTCCGACCACCACGGCGTCCTCTGGACTCACCATAGCCTCCGCCACTCTCGTCATCATCACTACACCTCTCCCTAGAGTTGTCATAGCCACCTGTTCTAGAGTGATCATCACCACCATGCCTCTCCCTAGAGTTGCCATAGCCTCCGCCCCTCCTAGAATCAGTATCACCTACACCGTACCTCTCCGTAGAGTTTCCATAGCGACCTCTCCTAGAGTCTTCATCATCAGAGCTCTCCCCCCTGGAGTCGCCATGTCTCCTCCTTGAGCCACCATGTCTCCCCCCATGTTCTTCTTCATCATAGCCGCCCGCACGAGAGCCGGTTCGCTGCAACAATCAGGTGAACCGTGAACAGGAGTGTAAAGGCATTAACCATCCAAGTGTAAATTTGGTTTAGCTTTGATCTTGTTCAACACAACAAGGCTAGGAAATGAGAAGGTAATATAATAATGAGATAGTTATATCTTTTATGGCGTTTCTAATAGTAGATAGTTACTCTTTAGGGTTTCATTTTGTATACTTCTTGGAATACCATTTCACCATTCCACTGATATACTATTACTTTTGACAGACCTACATATCAAACTGCAATGTTCTGAACCAATCTGAATATCAGTAGTGTTTTTATGGGAAATGAGTTCTAACAAAGTGGGGAATAGGCCGGGTTGGTGTCACCAATGTCCTAGGCATTTTCCATTGAGAATATATATAAAAGTTGAAGAGAAAAAAAAATTAACTTCCAAAAGACATGAATGAACGATGACACACAATTCACGACTCCATAGTTTACAAGCTAATGAATAATATATAAAGAATTGAACACTCTAGTTAATATATATAAAAAATTCATAGAACTTTGATAACAGTAGTTAAGATTATTATTACCTCACGGGTGAAAGTGAGCCCAACTGTAATATCTCCATGATATTCATTATTCTCATTGACGACATTGTATTTAGTTGGTTCAGTGCTTCCTTCCATGAACACTGTTTCTAAAGGAATGCTGCATCATGTAAATATAGATTTCATATGTTACACTCAATCTGACATGGATCGAGCAGTTTTCCTGACCAGTTTAGCTATGTTTTTGAGTGATCTTACACACGATATATGCAGAAAGAAAAGGAGAAGTACTCACGTTGCTTCTCCAAGAAAATCATCTGGGGTGAAGGTATCTTTGTCATAGATTTTTAAGCTGAGTTCGGTAACATCATCCGATGAGACTGTGAATTGAAAAGTTTCATTCCATTCTGGTGCAGATCCTTGTCCTGCAAGTATTTACAATTTTACTTCTTTGTTAAAAACTCCACACATCTAACCAAAAGTTAAGACAGACACTGCAGAGAAACAATAAGGAAGATGGCTACAAGTGTATTACCTGATGCCACAGTGCTCTTCTTCTCTTGGGTCCTTAAAGATAAAAGGACATATATAGGGATCCATTTTACCTGTTCATGATGATGCATTTAAACCATGAGAGGTACATGTATAATCAATAATTAGCCGGCATATATATTGGTCACCAATTCAATTTTTGATTGCAAACAAATTAAAAAAAAAAATTATCTAAATAAGTTTCGTCTTCAACTTTCTACTAGTCGACCATGCTTCATGCATAGGATGACCGAGGTTGAGTGTTTTCTTGACAATCAAATCTGAACATGCATGTTATGTTGCAAGACTGATCGAAATTGGGTCATATATATCCAAAGCAATTAACAAACAATCAAATCGATCAGTTAGCTAACTAGAATCGGTATACAACATGTGATATATATTGTGTTTCCTACTCTTTAATTTTAACAATATTGCTCTAGAAGAGTGGCACTAAGGCAGTAAGGCCTGGCATTTATCAAATATACTACTGAAATATGAATCTGCAAGCTAAAACATATATAGATCCCTCTCTTCAGAATATTCATATCCAACAGATCCATAAACATTGGCGAAGCAGAAAACAATATTTCATTGTGGCACCCTAATGATCATTTCTCATGTAGATCGATATACGTGCTTATACAATTTACAGAAGTTACCGAAAAAATCATGGTCTGCAAGGTCTTTGGCCCCAACCAGAAGGACTTCAAGCGTTCCATGAGGCATGTTTGCAGGATCGAATGAAGAAAATTCACACACAGAAAGAAGGAAGGAGACAGAGAAAAAAAATAGACAATTTTACGACTGATGGAGTTTTTGCATTTATATCAAGTTTAATAGAGAGAGAGGCCGAGGACGACTCTGGAGAGAGAGAGATGGAGCATTTCTTTCTTCACCAGATAAACACTTACCAAGCCAAGCACTGACTTATAATAGGGATTGACTGGTTCAATTAGTTCTGTTTCTTTTCCATGGTATGACACTGTGACACATTGACATGTCATTTTTCATCCTCGACCGGTTAGTAACGCAAAATTAGAAAGAAATCACATTTCTAATTAAATTCTAATTTTTGTATGACGCCAAACAAGAAAATCAATTTACATTAATTGTATAGATATCTTTGGGATTCTTTTCCTTTTTAGGTCCATACAAGAGATTATGTTTCTCCTTTTATGTTTCTTTTCTATTGAGTAGTTTATAAAATTCTCGCAACCCAACACATCTTTATAATATGAGTGAGATTTGAACTTATGACATCTACATGTCATGGCTCACCGATATAGCGAGATCAAGGTTTGTAAAAGCAATTTTGACTATACATCTATTTCTAATTCGAAGTGGAATGTCACATATATATTTACATGCTACCTAGTTGAATAGGCTTATTTATGTATTTAATATTTAGCTATGTGTGAATAAAATTTCTCTGTCTAATTTACATGTGGAACAAATGTGAAGATAGAAGAAATATGTCATGCAGTTATATATGAAAAGCTCATCTTTAGGAAGACTTACAGAAGAAATTACTGCCCTCGAGATCTTGGGCACCAACAAGAAGGACTTCAAGCCTTCCATGAGGCATATTTGCAGGATCGAATGAAAATGAAAATTTACAGACAGAAGAAAGTCAGGGAAGAAAGAAAGAGGAGAAAAGACAAGTCTACGACTCTTGGGAGTTTTTCCAATTTATAACAAGTATAGGGAGGTCGAGGACGACTCCATTGAGAAGGAGCATTTCTTCTTCACCATACATATACATATACATATATATATATATATATATATATATATATATATATATATATATTCACTTACCAATTATGCAAGAACTTACTATATATATCTTATAATTCGGGTTCAACTAGTTCAGGTTCATTTCCATCATCGGTGGTGTTAGGTAGGAGACTAAAGATCAAAGCAAGAAATCATATTTCTAATATTGCGTATGTTGCCAAAATAGAATAATGGTACGCATTAATTTCATTTCTTCGTTCTTTTTTCCTATTCAGGTAATATATTTGAGGTCTTTTAAAAAAAGGTAATACATTTGAGGTATGGAGATTTTTTTCCTTTGATATTACAGTCATTTAAGAGGTATATGGAAAGACGAAAATATAAGAGGTATATCGTAATACTGTATATTGAGCTTATACAATATATTTTGAGCCGAATGTTTTAAATAAGTAGACGGTTGATCATGAGACTGTTACCTTTCATCAGAACTGTCACTTTGTTCAATATAATCGGTTGAGCAAACAAATTTTGTTTACATTAATTTTTTGCAGAGTTGATCTTTATTGGTTAATTAATTAAAATTCTAAACGGCTAAGATTATATTATATATTGACAAAAGTATGTAAAGAAGAAAAAAGTCCGGATTCATAGGACTTACTAGTCCGGACGCAAGTTTTGTTGCTTAAGTGGACTTAAATCGATTGATACGCTTTCTAGCTAGTTCCCGAATACTTCTTCACCCAGTGATCGAGCATATCAATATCTAAGTAAACAATAATCAGTACTTGGAAAGTTGACTCAATTTTTCAATCCACCAAACAAGTCGATGCATTATATAGATTGATATATTGGTTTGAACACAAAGTACAGAACAGTAATGACTAGTAAAATAAGCTTTTTATTATTCTCTCAGTCTGCGGAAATGAGCAGATTATTCAATATTACACTGTGTGCTGTGTGGTTCTTAGAAAGTTGATAATGGTTTCCATGCCCCGTATACAGCTCTCTCCTCAGCAGCACCAGCATACATAGGTTTAGAAGGAAAAGGTTCTTCAATAGTTCTGCAACGATGTTTAAGACAGTCAGTTATATATCGATCAAGTCAGAAAAGCACTGTAAGAATATAGATAGTAGAAAAATCGACACCAAACAATGGACAAAGTACGAGTTAGCACTTTGGATTAGTGATGGTACCTGATGAGGATCAGGAGTGAAATTGAGTCCAAGTTTGATTTCTCCGCGATGTTTCTGGTGCTTGTTGACAACATTGTATGAAGTCGGTGGAAGGCTGCCGTGAATGAACAATGCTGGGTCTAGGGGAATGCTGCAAGCAACAACAGATCAGTCATAAATCTGATATCTAATTCTTTCACCAACACATTAAATTACATTGAATATATATGAGACAATAATAATCGAAATTACTCACGTTGCTTCTCCAACAAAATCATCAGAGGACAAGGTATCTTTGTCCATGATCTTCAAACAAAGTTCGGTCACATCATCAGTCACAGTGAATAAGAAGCTTTCGTTCCATTCTGGGTTAACTCCTTGCCCTGCGAAAATGCATGTCAATATAATTTTACTTCCAGCAGTCACTCAAACGCATGCACACAACAATTTTAACCCTTGAACACCCAAACTGGAATCAAGCTACCTTTGGCCACAGTGCTTCTTTTCTCTTGGGTCTTCACAGAGAAAATGACATAGGGATCCATTTTACCTGCCATATATCAAAGCCATGCATAAGCATTTTCAGAGAGAGATAGAGAGAGAGATTACCGAGAAGACCAGCAGTGTTGTGGAGGTTTTTGGCATCAACGAGAACAACTTCAAGAGTGCCATAAGCCATGTTTGGATATGGGAGATGAAAGCGAAAGAATAAGCTGAGAAAGAAAAGAGAGCAGTGAAGAACTGGCTTGGGTTGGTGCAGTTTATGTAGGCGAGAGTTGACGAGGAATTCATTTGCCTGCTCTGACTACTCCCTTGAAAAGACTACAAATCTTTGCCTGTTTCCAACCCCGTCTGACTAGAATTCACATGTTAAGGCCTTGTGGGGCTTTTCCGTTGCCGTTATACATGATGCCGTTTCATTTCTTACTCTGACGAAAATTTTAGAAGAATCAAGAGACAAGAATGAACCTTCGATTTTTTTTTTTGAACTTTTCAGATTTGAACCTAGTTTTATGAAACAAGAAGTTAATTAATGGTAGATTTACATTAGTCTGTGTTCTTCTAATTCAACTATTGCCAAAAAAAAAACAGTCAAATGTTTTAAATGTATAGTCATATCACATTTATAAGTTTGACTACTGACCAATGAGACCGTGAAATCGACAAACAAAGTTACCTAGTTACCTTACAAAAAACACGTACACTAAAGGACGGTCAATCTGCTCACAGGTTCAAGATATAATTTGTATAAGGTCCGAAAGTAATGTTGCCCAACTATCTTCCTCATTTGAAGTTTAACATTATGATGATGCATGCTAGGTAGGCTGTTTTCCGACACGAAAATGTTACTTTGCATGTAAGATACATTGTAAAACAAGACCTTTTAGAGGTTACACACGTTGATGATACTGCGAATCTATCAAATCCTTGATCAAATTAACACATATCTTGAATGTTCTATCCTTCAACACTTGACATGGATATTACGGATGCTCAAGGAGATCGAACTAGCTAGAGCTTGCAACTAATATATAGAATCACTTTAGGGGAATTTGATGTTACACCCAAAATCATAGACTCATTTTAAATTACACCCACATGTTATAATCTTTTGAAATACACCCAACTTATTAATTAGGTTGATTTAATAAAAATATTAATATTGTTTATCTAAACAATAGAACTTGTTATTGAAGAAAATTGCTGAAATGCCACCAACTGAACCATTACAATAAACAAGCTGTTTGGCCGACTCATTAAACATAATTACCCGGCAGCTGAAAACCCAGTTCCACAGACTACGCCCAAACCCTAAACCCTAAACCCGGTTCCACAAACCCTAAACCCTAAACCCGGTTCCACAAACCCTAAACCCTAAACCCTAGTCTAAACCCTAATCCCTAATCCCTAAACCCTAAAACCTAGTCTAAACCCTAATCCCTAAACCCTAATCCCTAAACCCTAATCCCTAAACCCGGTTCCACAAACCCTAGTCTAAACCCTAATCCCTAAACCCTAAACCCTAGTCTAAACCCTAATCCCTAAACCCTAAACCCTAGTCTAAACCCTAAACCCTAAACCCTAAACCCTAGTCTAAACCCTAACCCTATTTAAAATAGAAGAAAGTCAAGAGCCACATTTAGGGAATGTCTTCTCATTCAATCAGAAGGGAAAAATCTTCTCAAGAAAAAACAAAAAAAACGGAAGGGCAAAAGAGTCAAGGAAAAGAGAGATACAAATTCCAAAAATAAAAATAAAACATATAAGGCATGTTCAATAATAGGGTTGGGTGTAAATTAAAATAGAATATGAGCATGAGTTTACTTTAAAAGGGGTTTAGTTTTTTGGGTTTTTATCTAATTTTCTCATCACTTTATCATATGTTTTTATTTTTATTTTTTTCTTTTCAAGAGATTAGAGATATATAAAAGTATATGAAAAGGGAAATGAGCATTAGATGCACCCAAAAATAAGGTAGCAAAATTGACCGATAACTTATTTGCTCACCACACAAGTTGGTGTATTGGATTGTCGGTGAGCTGTGGCTTGGTTGGTTAAGGTGTTTAACTGACAACTTTGAGGTCATGGGTTGTGTGTGAGTTATTAATAAAAAGTTTTTTTAAAAAAATAAAAAAAAAGTTGGTGTATTGGATCCATACAGATATATTATACTACGTATCTCTGTGTGTGTATTAGAGTATATTGAGGATAATTTGTTGAGCATTATTCCCATTCGATCTATTTGCGTATAAAACTGGTCCTCTATCTGAAAATATATATCCAAGTAAAAGCTAACCTCAACCACTTTAGGTATGGATCCATGCATCAATTTGTTTGAGCATAATATTCTTATTCAAACCGGGTACATGCAGAACTTGAAGCTCATTAGTTTCATTCCATGACTATCAGAATTTGAATTTCATACATCATTCCACTATATATGTTGCTTGAATTTACTCAATCTTGCTTCGCCAACACACACAGACACACAGTCATACATACATATATTCATCAGATCGTAAATATCGAAGTTCTGAACAAGAAGTTTTCATTCCGAGCTGATTAAGAACCTTGCCCGGCATCTATATATATATATATATATATATATATATATATATATATATATATATATATATATATATATATATATATGCCCGTGCCAGCTGTTTAATAACAACACAGTTTATTCAAACCTGCAGAGACCAAAATCTAAACCCCTATAAACCGCCATACCTAGTTCATCAAAAATTGCAAACGTTAATTGTTCACAGAAGAGTGGTACCTTTAGCAACAACAATACTGCTGTTCTACAGTACTTGGGTCTTAAAAGTGAAAATGACATAGGGATCCTTCCATTTTAGCTGTTACAAATCAAGCAGCGAACATATATATGTACACTAGCATATGTCGTACGTGATGGAGCTTTAATTTAACTGAAATAGCTAGGTAGATATACATTACGTTATTTTTTCTTGACAAATCAAATGCATATTGAGAGAAAACACTTCACCATAAGGCTCTTAATTAACTCTAACAATGCAGTCCATGCAAGAGATGACGGAGCATGCTGCATGCACATAACTAATGGCAACTCTAGTATGCGTCCAATAGGTAGTGAATAAATCCTGGAGACATGACAGAAATTAGACCCTAAATTAATCAAATTCTTTTTTAGTTATCATATTGGCCTCTCAAGCTTTTTATCCTTAATTTTTCATCGTTCCATATAGTACGTACGTAGTTTCTGACTTTCATTGATGCTATTATATTTTTCATGCTAATCTCGTATTTTCATTTCTTTTTGTTTTTGATGTGCGGGCATTTTGAATTAATGTACCAGTTCGTATAGTAACCCGGCCATTTTGGAACCCATAAAAAAGCCATGCAACCAAGAAATCATTTCTCGTTGCAAAAAAAAAAAGGCCATTCTGTGTATATGTTTATCACAATGAGAGAGACTGAGAGAGGGAGAGGAAGAGGGAGAGATGTATTACAGAGAAAATCAGTGTTGTGCGTGGAGGCCTTTGGCATCAACAAAGCTAGAACAACTACAGGCGTCCCATAATAAGCCATGTTTGGCTGGAATGGAATTGTCGACAGAAACAAACGGAGAGAAGAAAAGGTGGAATGAGTGAGGGCAGTGCTTTCTCGATCAACTTTTTATTTTATTTTTTTATCAGGTTAACCTTCATTGATAAACGAAGAGTACAAGAGTTCCGAACCAAAGTTACCGGCAAACACCCGGATCACAAAGTTCACAGGATTTCTCGATCAACTTGAATCAATTATGGTTGACCGTGCGGAACTGTATGTGTTGGACTTGCATTGACAAGTCATTCAAGTTTGCTTCCTCTTTTCAAAGGAAATAACTTGGGTCACTTATGGGTGACAAACATCAATGTGAGATGGACAAATGTCAACAATAATCATAAATAAACATGTTCCAGTCATGCAACATGGACGATTAATTGGATATACATATGTGAAAGCTTGATAATTAATAGTCCACACTCCCTCGCATGTTTTTGCTGGTGGGTCATCGTTAGTAAACCCATTATTTCGGGCTCGCCGGTGTCATGTGGACCATGAATTTAATCAATATTTACCTAGACAATTATTGTCTAGTAAAATATTAATTTCTGGGTGTAAACAGTTCTCTGATATTTGTCTCGTAACAACGCGCACGGCATAGATTCAGAGTTTGATTCTCGACGTCAGTTTCTGAATCCAGAGGAAGTTTTTGGGCAGAAGTAGAAGCGGCGGCTTAGGCGGCGGTCTTGAGCAAAGGGAGGCTAGGGTTATTCTTTTATTCTTACCGGCGGATCCGAGTAAACGAACAACAACAACAACCAAAGCTTCTCCACCGCCAAATACCTCACCATGGTGAAAGGATCCACAAAGTACCTGATCATACTGACACTACTGTCTACTAACCAAGCAACACCAACACCATTTCCAAAATTTGTTAACAGAGGACATCATTATCCACGGCAAAAGGATCCACCGCCAAATCCCTCACCACGGCAAAAGGGTCCACATGTATTTCCTCTACTGCTTGTAAGAATGGGATAAGAGTGATTTAATTTACCTTCTTGTCAAGTAGCACAAGGAAATCATTATGCACTCCCTTGTATCTACTTTAGACTGGACCAACAATAGTGATCATAGCAACCTCTATAGTCCACACAGTCGACCTTAGAGGCCCCGAGTTCACACAAAAAAAAAAAGACCAGACTTCAGCTAGTCTTTCTCCCAAATCCCTAAAATCTCTACAAAAAATCCCTATTCCCTAACCAAATCAAATCCAACTCGGCTCAATTCTCATGGGCGATTCGCCGTAGAAATCACTGGCGACACCAAAGCTGCGGACCAGCCGGAGACTGGTGCAATCGACGTTGTTCCCGGTGAAGCCGCCGGAGCCAATAGAGAACGGCGATCCGAAGAAGGAAGCAGAGCTGGTAGAGAACAACGAAGAGAAGAACGATCAGGATGAGGAGGTCTGCGGGAGTCACAGCAAGCGAAAGCCAGAGAGAGAGAGAGAGAGGAGGTATGGACGAGAGAAATAGAATAGAGGAAAGATATTTAAAACAAAGGTAATATGATCCGGAAAAAAAAAACAGAAAAAGTTAATGGGAAAGTTTTTTAAAGGGTCTTAAGGTTAGATTGATGAGAATTTTAGATTTTTATTTTATTAGTGGGAAAAAATTCTTTTAAAATGAGGGTAGATGGGAATTTTCGTTAAAAAGAATCTGAAGAATCTATGTTCAAATTAAATAGTACTTTCCTTCCAAAAAATCTATTTTTCTTTTATTTTCCTATTTCGTAATCTAATTGACTAAACAAAATTGTTTCTTTGACTTGGTCTACAAGGTACAAGTTTACCTTCCTCATTTAGGATGAGAATAACTTGAGATTTACCTTCCCTCTTTATATTTTCCTAGTTCCACTTTGGATTGTTCGCTATATATAATCAAGCACACATCATAATTAGATTGTTGTTCTCAGATTTAGAAAAAGAAAAAGCTTATTCAGAAATCTTCTTTTGTTCGAGCCGAATCACCACCCTCCTACCTCTTTCACCTGTTTGATTTATGGGTACGTACGTGGCCAAAACCCTTTTGGCCTATCTCGTTTCTCTCCATGTTTATTGCTTGTGTATTTACTGTGATTTTTCTTTTTTTGGCTTACGCAAGTGCCGATTTTGACTTTAGACTACGCCAAATAGCTATCACTAAATCGTAATACACATTTTTTCGATGCTTAAATCGTAATATCCATAATAAGCTTAGGTTGATGTGTTTTTAACAACTAGTACTATATAGTTATATATACTTGAGGATTGCAAAATTTAAATAAATTAACGTTTACTACTTTGTGTTGGTCCATGATGGCAGCAGCTAACATGGAGTATATGAAGGATCAACAAACTTTCTTAGATAATACCAAACGGAAAATCCAGGTCAAACCCAAGCAGCAGCAGAGGACGGTATGCGTCTAATTCTATCTTAAGCTCACTAGCTTCCTTGTTTTCGCAAGCCAATGGACCTGTCTATGTATGCATGTTTTTGTAAAACGGCGGAATCTGTTGTGCAGGTAATAGGGACAAATATCATCACGTATGAGTTAACGGATGACCCTTGTCAATCTGAAACCCTATTGAGAGGGACGATAACTTTTGAAGGTGGTCACAAAAGGGGGGTCTGGTTTTTGAAATCAAAAGAAGCAATAGCAAAAAAGATATTTCATGAAACATCAAAATTAAATAACAGGACAATACTAAAAGTGTGGTTCGCTACTAAATGTGAAGAGATAGACACTTGGATCGTGTGCTACGATCATTTTGATCTTCTTCTGGATGATTGGATAGTAAAAAAAAATATTCCGGAAAGGATGAGAGATGGTGATGATCTGCTGCATGAGGAAGGTAGCAAATTGATTCGGTACGATCTTAGCTTCTTCTTTTTCTAAATCAATGAAGAAACTTTTTGCATGGTAATGATGGTATTAATTATAATGCATACATATATATGTGTGTGTTTATTTATTTGGTGTGTATGTTTATCGATGAATGCAGGTCGCTTTTGGATGCTATTATATATATATATATATATACATACTCAAGGCCTTTTTCATACGGAGCTACACTTAACCAGCAGCTACGTTGTTTTAGCGGGGGAAGTCAAAATTATCAATATCGGTAAAACGTAGCTTAAAAGACCAGACAACGCCAGTAGATGATGCAACAATAAATGGACTGATGATGGCGGACCTAAACGGATTAAAAGAGTTGTTGAAGGACTACATATTGGTGCAACCTGCAGAGGTAGCTTGGAACGATAGAGAGCTGTTCTTTTCTTTTTTTGAATTGACTACAACAGTGAGGTACGCTTAATATTTAGATATATATATATATATATATATATATTGTCCTATATTGTTATATATATATTTATATATGAGTTCTTTTTGACGAAAAATAATTGTCTCAGATATGATATATTCGTCGATAAGCTCCTCAAACATTCGTTTTTGATGATAACTGCTGCTGAAAGAATGTGGTCCTTTTTCGAGATAGTGCTCTGCACTGGAGATCCATTCAAGTTTAACTCTACCAAGAAGAAAAAATTCCAATCTATTCTGAAAAGTGAATCATTTGAGCAATATTTGGATTGGGACAATAAGATGGGTGATAGTCTCAGAAGTGTATATGAATACGAGGATGAAAAGGTTGAGAGAAGAAATTACCACGGTCAATCCGTAAAGCACCTCCTCGAACTTTTAAGAAATGCATACCGACATCCTAGAAAATACATGATGCCAGAGTTTGACAAAGAGGTCAGAAACGCATATCCTGACTTATTGCATCGCCTGCATGAGTTGTTATGCAGGTATGTTTATATGTATTTATCATACGTGATTATTTTTCCTATATTTTTAATAATACGAAACATGAATTATATTGTTCGGGCTCCTAACGGATCACTTAAAAAGCCTTTTGATTACCATGAAAAATCCGGAAGAAGAGTGTCAAAAGGAAAACGTCATTCATGACCATGACCGAATTATAATGTTTTCCCCACTTTATGTCATTTGAACATGACAATGATTTGACTTATTGCTGTCTTGTATTTCTTGCAGACTAGAGCAAGAAGATGAAGATGAAGATGAAGATGAAGATGAATAGCTTTGTGCGTCGATTTCGAAGACAACTTCAGTCCCCTAAATAATGCAGTCTTGGTAGTTAATGCATTGTATATGTAATAATGGATGATCATCGATGACCTTGTCATTTTTTATCAGACGAATATGAGTTGTTTAAGTCTTCAATTTTATCTCTACTCGATCCATGCCATACATGCGTTTTAGTACTTTTTGTTACATAATCAATCATACTGACTCACTTAACTTCTTCTCTATTGTTGATATATTTGGTTGAATATTGTCGTGGAGTTTGAATTAGAAATTAAGAATCGTGGGAATCCTCATAACAGAAGTTGTTCTCTGCCTGTTGCAAGATAAAATTTCACACCTGCTTTATTTTCTTTGTCCTCCAATGCCATCCTGGTACTTTCAACTTCACTTTTAACTGGTGTAGTTGGACAGCAGTCTTCTTCTGGTTCATCATCCTCACAATCACTGAATTCCAAGATAATGTAAGTATGTAACAGTTAGAAAGACTCAAGTAATTCATTAGAAAAACATAATGCCGATATGTCAATATTGCATTGGAAACTAAGTAAAACAAGCACTTATGTTAGGAACCTTACGGTGTAAAACTGAAGTTAACTAGCTTCCAAAAAGAAACTTCCCATCAAGTCAACTTGAAAAACAGATGACCGTAGGGTTCTGATTTCTCTTCGTCCTCCTTCACGTAAGATCTGAAATGTAGTGATACAAAGATATTGATGATCAAGAGAATATTCATTCCGGCCTATTCCTATAAGGCAAAAGTCCATCCCCCCTAAATGAATCAAATTCTGAGTAACTTCCTATATCATCGGGGATGGTGGTTCTGCGGTTTTCCATACTCGCAAAGACATGGGTGCGCCAAGGAAACAAGTATCATCTGACTGTCTCCCGCCAAAAAGAGAACGCTAGAACTTCTTGCGGAGTAAAAGACAAGGAATATATAATACCGTCTACAATCACGGCTCTCCCCACCATAAAAGGATGATATTTGGACTCGGTGAGTTTCACTTCAAGCCATTGTTGTGTGCCAATATGAAAAGCCATCGCTGCAAAATCTCTGAGGTTATACATTGAAATCAATATATAACCAGTTACAGTCATTCTTCTCTTATATGGACAAGAAGGCAAGGACTCCCATAAATCAATGGCTGGATTATATCGCTCAAAGGACGGGCTGAGATTAATTGATGCATGGGGAAGTTGATGGAAGTGCAAAATAATATAGCATTCCATATGCGGATATAACAAGACCCCACGGTTTAGCGTTTTTGGGAGGAGAGAAGCGCTGGAGGCCTGAGGTTGATCGAGGTTGTGTTTGTGTCGAAAACAAAGGAATTGGGGGTAGTGACCGGCTTGCAAGGATAAGCCTGTCCATTTGCCATTACATGTAACTTGGAGCAGCTACCAAATCTCGCACTATTAAATAAACAGTTCTTCGGCAGATCCAAAGATTTATGAAGCATGGGCAATCTGTTACATTTTGATGACCAAAATAGTTAATATTGGGGAAGTTCTTATTGTTCTGGTCCAGAAAAGTATCTTTCCTGAAAACGCTTTTAACATGTCCAAAGCCAGCTGCCAAATACATGTTAATGCTCATGCCTTGTGCTTGCTCTTGTTCAATTGCTTCGGTTTGCCTTTGAAGGCCTAGCCTCCAAGTTATTAGTTAGCCAAGCTGATAAGGACAGGAAAATCATGATGATGAAGATCAAAGGGATGAAGATACAACTTGAGGAGTTGATATGACAATGGAAGCAATATATGGACACCTTTTCATCCATACGGATCAATGATTTACCAGAAGCAAACATCTAATTACGAGAGGAAAATAACTATAATCAGGGCTCTTCCAATGAGGGATCCCTATTTTAAACCATTTATAGGGATAGAGCATTACACCAACTTCCCGATTATAATTTTACATCTCCACCGTTCATATCTTAGGTCTATATGAGTAGATCACCTCTACAAAATTTCATATGATTTGGTGATCGTTAAGGCTTTCAAAAGTTCAATTTAGTTTTAATAACCTTCAACAGTTTTAGTTTGACATAAGCTGGACCGTTCAAAATCATTAGAACTAAATCAAACTTTTGAAAGTCTTAACGATCACCAAATCATATGAAATTTTGTAGAGGTGATCTACTCATATAGACCTAAGATATGAACGGTGGAGATGTAAAAATTCAATTGGGAAGTGGTGTAATGCCATATCCCTAGAAAGTGGCCAAAATAGGGATCCCTCAATGGAAGGGGGCTGTAACTATAATTTATATTTTAGTTACGGATGAGTTGTATGTTGCTCATTTTGTTGTATGCGAGTTTGTTAATTATTATATGTGTTACCAATCATTGAATTATAATGTTTATTTCTTCACTGGTATTTTCACGCATCATTAGATTGTATCTTAACTACTTAATCCCAAGTTTATGATCTACTGAGGTTTACATTTTTTCCTTTTCGCTTTAGAATCATGAAAGTGCTATTAAAATTCATGAAACCAAAGTTAAGCTTCCAGGTAGCTTGTTTTACATATATGTGCGCCACTGTGCTGATAGGTGTATAATTATACATTATTTGTATCAAAATTCTCTATACTTTGGTTGTTTGTTTGGTGTGTTTTCTAGTTATTTAACTTGTTTATTTGTTTTCTAGGAATTTTGAAGCAAATAAGAAGGAAAAGAAGGCGAAATTCAGAAATTCGACAGGACACTGAGGGCAGCTCGTGAAAAACCAGATGATGAGTCTTATATCAATGGAAAGCTATGGATGTCAGCTTTCCATAGCATTTTACAGCTCGTGAATTGCATTTTCTTAGAAGAAGTTATGGCCAATTTAATGCCAGAAGGTCAATCTGCGCGGGAATCTGACTCTTGACCGGAATTTGTGTTTTGAGGCCCAAATCACACTGGGAGGCCCATTGATGAGTTTGCACTTCATATTACGACTTATAACTTCGATGTGAAGCTGATTTTGGAGAATTAAATGTGTTGGCATACTTTCATTGGTCCTACAAACGGGCACTAATCCGAATGTCCAAGGAAACCTAAATCATGATGGATTGGTTGAAGGAAGCAATATAAAAGCCTGTGCTATCATCTTTGTCAGCTTCTGCTCCTCTTCTTCTTCTTCTCCTCCTTCCCAATCTGCTGCGTTATCTTTTTATTATGTTTAGGGGCTGCTTGAAGCCCTAGACATGAACAACAAGATGATTTGAGTTTTGGTTTTTAGTTTCTTTTAATTCAAGATGAGATTTGGTTTACTGCATTTGCGTAATGAATTCTTTTCATGTTTGCTTTGAGTGCACGCTTAGCATGTATGTTAGGGTTCTATAACTTTGATAGTTTGATGACAGTGTCAATATCAAACTCCTCAAACTATCTAGAGAAGCAATTATTAGTTTCTGCTAGCAAGTAAACTAAGTCCTAGGTTTAGCAAGGCGCTAAATTTATTGTGATGCCTTGTGATGTCTCAAACCCTTTTAGAACGTAATGATCTCTGCATGTTTAATCTAATAAACGTATCTTTAGGTTGCATTGTTTGAGAATAGTTTAGGTGTAGAGCACTTTCTGCCTAACGTACGAAGTAAGTAAGGGTAATAGGTTGTGTTTTAAGCGTACCGAGCCAACCTGAGCATCTTCATCTAGAGTAATTGAACTATAACTGAAAAAATTGTCTTCTGTGTGATTGTCGGGGTGGATTGCATCTTCCCTAGCTAGTTTTATTTCATTGTTTTCCAAACCAAAAACCCAGAATCAGTTTTCGTCACTTTCTGTTCTCTGTTTTCTAGTATTTATTTGACATATCAAATGAACTCCGAATCATCTGAAATTTTGTGTGTGAGTCCGTCCGTGTGTCTAGTTTGTGTATGTAAATTTTCGTATTTTTATGACTAGTTTAGGTTAGGTAACTGATTAGGTTATTTTCTGCTGGTCACTAGGATCAGTGGTCACTTTTGTGACATCGCTTAAGTAGTTAGACTCATTTAGTCCTCTGCGGGAATGAACCTTATTTGCTCAAACTATAAACGACGATCTAATAGTGAATAAGGAAAATAAATTGGTTTAGAAATAACCGATCATGTGCCTTCTTGGATAGCAAATAAATGAATATTTCTTCTTTATATGCGGTTCTTATTTTTATTGAATGATGAGTTGGTCTTCATAGTTGTCTATCAGTGACCAGACAACTGAGACAAGCCTCAGCATTGAGAATCTATACTAAGATTTCTATAACAGTAGTAATGAGAATATGTGATTCTTATTTGTACATCTGCTAGCAGTAGTAACGCAAATTCCTTGCTTTGAATCTGATCGATATCGATGTATATATGAAGCTGAAAAGACGTACACACAACCCATATACACACAATCCATAGTCATATTCCGCTCCTAATTAAGAAGGAAATATTACATTATTATGGCATTACACTCGTACAATTTGGAAGGAAATATTACATGTCTTTTACGTACAGGAACGTAACCTTACACTAATAACTTCTGGATTATAAGAAGGAAACCCTGCATTTATTAACTGAAATGCTAAAGCCCATAACGTACAGGAAAGAAACACAAAAGCAGACGCATATACCATCATCAATGGTGAAAACCAGAGCTTCTTAATCATTGGATGCCCGAACTAGTTCTGCTTGACAGGATCTATTATCTCGGGGATCCGTTCGAAAGTCAAGCCTGAACCACCAAACTTTTCTTCTATGACTTTGGACATTCTCTCCTCCATCTCAGGGGTGAAATAGTTAACCCAATCTCCCACCTCAGCTTTTCTGAACAAGCTCCTGTTCTCCATATCCATGACCAACTTTCCAGTTTTGTTGATCTCCAACTTTTTCATGGTGTCAAAAGAACATAGCTTTGCGATGTCTTCAATGACACCGTTTCTCTCCTCCTCTTCGCTGAAAGGGCAGTCTATAAACTCGGCCAATTTTTTCAAGTGAGATACAACATCTATCTTCATGTCCTCGTACTTCAAGAACAACACATTGTTAGGTCTCTTCAAACTCTCTTTCCAGTAACCCAAAATGTGATCCCAAAATGGACCCCATCCATCCATGCCTTGGCAATACCTATCAAATGCCTCATCAAGGGACAATGGCCCTAAAGATTGTGGCCTGGCTTTGTTAATGAAATGCCAAGTAGAAACAAATGAGTCGAATGGGTTTCTACAAGTATAAATGATCTTACAATTGGACTCTTTGACTGAACCCAAAGAAGGATAAGGAAGATGAGTCCCAAAGAGCCTAGGCTCAGGAAAGTACTTGGATGAGAAATCAGGAACTCGGTTGTTTATATAGAGATCCATTGTGAAGTATGGTACAAGCTTATGAGAGTTGGATGTGAGCAAGGGATGGGTCTCTATAGCGAAACGGTGTCGATTCACAACAGCAAAAGTTAAGGCTTTCAACCATGTGGTGCCGCATTTGGGTAAGCTGGCCACAACTATGTCGGAGTCCCTAGCTTGGAAGTGTTTTTGGAAAGCGATAATGGCTTGGAGTACTTCTGGTGTTGGGCACCAGAAGCCTTGGTATAGATATTGGGGAAGGGCTACCCAGCCTCTTTCTTTGGGGAGAGAAAGGAGTTCCTGGCACTCATTACTGAGGTTTTCTGCTTCATGATCAGCGGGCTGAAATTCAGGCATACTAGTAGTACTGGTAACTAGGGCACTAATAAACTGAAATGGTAGTGGTAGCTAGAATTGAGACCTGACCTGAAAATTATCTGACAGTGACACCCAAATATATAGTACTAAGCTAGCAGCTCGAGCTCACTCCTGGACCTCTCTGCAAGAATATAATAAGAAAATAAATCAAAGCTTGATGCATGGATCATTAAGAATACAAGAATGTGTCTCCTGGGGATACAATAACGTATAAAAAAATCTATTGGTGGTGGTAGCTAGAATACATATAAACATCACGCATAGACTCATCTGATATTCAGCACATGTTTATATTTATAAGGACGAGTAGTTAATCATGCACACACCAGCTAGAAGATCTGAATATTTCATAGTTAGTGTATACATCGATCTAATCTAACTAGCACCAGATGTTATGATTTAATTCAAGTGTGTTGGCTTGAAATTTTCTATCTTAAACCCTAGTCCATCATGATGTGGGTGGCCAACTAGCTACATCGATCCCAACTCCCAAGGAGCAATCTCCGACGACTCTCTTTGCCCTACGTTCCTCGATCTTCCTACAAAGTCCAGGTCTCAGTTGCCACCTGCACAAGTAAATTATGAGGATCGAACAATTTGCAGTCTGAGCCACAGACACGGTTCCGCAGAGGACGCGCGCCATCGGGTTTGATCAATTGGGTACTTAAAAGATTTATTGACGACTTTTCATCACTTGCACTGCATTTTTAGCAATCCTTAATTGGTGCCACAATTGGATTGACCGGCCACTTGTTAATTCTTTGAAAACTTAGCTACCATCTGATCAGTCGAGTTCGTAAGAAGTAATAGAGATTAAAAAGAAGTAAATTAAAGAAAATGATAATCACTTTTTTCCTAATCAAAATTGTGTCTTGGGAGCAAGTGTGTGATTACTATGTTAGGGGGATAACTTAAGGAACATCATGCTTGGTAAATATGGCGCGAGAAGTTAAACATTTTTTTTTCTTTTGGTATGCAAGTTTAGGAAAAGTGCACCCTCTCGCTCGAAATTTTAACAAATATAATTAACCTTACATCATTGAAAGATGGTCTAAACCAAAATCTTTTTCACACAATAGCACAGATTAAGCAGAGAACAAGAAAGAACTTTGTTGAAACCAACCCAAAGACAGTCGACTTGCTGTCTCCAAAGAACAGCTTGTTGATTTTCTTGTAAAGGGTTTATGTTCTCCTCTGCATATATCTTTACTTGCCTTCCAGCTTAATTAATAAGGAGGGGTATTAACAGTGAAGTCTCGTTCGTTAGGTTAGGTGTGCTAATTAGGGTTCATTACAGTTAATTGCATGCTTATCTAGCATTGCTCAACTGCATGTGATCTTACACTTGGCATGTTTCTGTGCTATATATCGTAATGTATAATATCTCTCTTATTGTAGCAGAATCATTACCTAGCTTTAGTAAAATATCTCTCCATTTTCTCTCTTTTCTCTTTGCTTTGTACCTCACTAACCGTGATTTTCAAGTAGCAACAAGGTAATTAGCATGAGTGGTTTCGCTTAGCATTATTCTGCGGTTTATTACGCCGAAAGACTTGAGTAGGGAGTTGTCAAAACTAACTTTTGGGGCTATGGGCACAGCAGTTTTTCCATCCCTATTGAGGTCATTGGGGACAAAATCTGTGCCTATAGGTGTATGAGGACGAATATTCTGTCTGCATCCACATGTACCATCTCTAAATTGATTTTTTCCAATTTGGGGACAGATTTTCCTGTCCGTCCCACATAGGGTAACTTATGGTCAATCCAATATCTCGTCAACTTCATTTTTCTTCTACACAACTCGGTCTCGACAGTATTCTCTATATTTTCTGTCCGTGCCTAAACTGATTCATCCGTCCCTATTAACCTATATAGACCACGGACAAGGTGGCCGTCCCCAATTATTTTGTGCCTAAAAGTCAAATAGCTAGTAGTGTGTGTTTTTCCATTTTATTTCTCTAGTTGATCGAGACTGTTTGGTTAAAGATTATTCTGTCTTTATATTATGTGTGTACTAATTTTCTTTCCCAGTGACAAAAAATATGAGAACAAGAAAAAAAAATTAAAAAGAATGGAAGTCGGGAATGGATGTTCGCATGCAAAAAGAAAAAAGAAAAAAAGAATTGGAGGTATAATGAGGGAATAAGAGGTGTAATGAGTAATATATATGTGTGTGTGAATTACATAAACAAGGCTATTTTAAGAATTTGAAATAAGGTCTAATTACTTGTATTTAAAAGTAAAGTTGAGGTGTAGAGAGAATGAGATGTATATTGAGCAAATTTGGAGGTGTCAATAGCTGCACTCATTAACAAATTGCATTAAACAATATCTAAGATATCAAATTGGATATTTTCCTTTTCTTTTTCATTATGTAGAGCTTTTATATTTTTGTGAATGTGATTCTTTCTTCTATCTACAATTCTACTGATATGATATGAAGTATCGATTTTTTGTGCAGCTGAAATGAAGGCAATCATTTTGGGTTTAGAAACTGCTGTGCACAATAACTTGTTGTTGGACGAGGTTGAATCTGATTCTATGGATGCAGCAAGGCTTGTGAACAGCAATGGGGAGTGTTATGTTGAAGAGGGAGTTTTAGTGGAAAGGATAAGGCTGTTGCTTTGTAGTTTGTACCATTGGTCTGTTTGGTATTGTCTATGTAACAAGAGAGGCTAATTGTGCAGCTCACACGGTTGTGAAGTTTGTAGCTCGACAGGAGGGGCGCTTTTCTTGGTTAGGGGTTGGGCCATATTGGCTCATAGATATCGTTTACGGTGACATATCCGTAACTGGTTCTAGCAGTAGGAAAGAGAGTTGGAAATTCTTGTCCACTACCTATAATTTCCATATTGTCATAATCGTTTAGCACACAGGGACGGTTAATTCACATGTTCTAACACTCCACTAACTTGACCATATAGTATCCCTCCATCTCAACTCTTGTAACTTGTTCGGGATATGTAACCTGCCAAAAGTCCAGAACATCTCAACCTCAATGTAATATTGCCACAACTTTGTTTCATATAAATAATATGATCAAAATGTCAATTAGCTTGAAATATGATCAACAACTTCAAGTTTCAGTTTTAAATAGACAAGGGATTACAAGCCTTGAACTCGCATTGTATTTCCCCTCCACTGAATCTTTAATAACATGTTTCCTTAACTTCCTTTTTTATCATTTTGTGTACAAGTAATGCTAGCCTATTTCCCCTCCAAAGTTGTGTGTTTTGGCAGTGGCTAATTTTCGTTCACAGTGATCTCTGTATCAAAGTGGATGGATCTGTAGCGAAGAGACAAAGAATTATAGACAGCTAGTAACTGAGTTCAAAGCTCAAGAAAACAAACTGCCCAATATTTCCTGGAAACCATCCTCCTCCAGAGTCTGCAATCCCTTGAAACAAAACAGCTGCGGTCAAGGCGTTATCACTATAAACACCTTCACACAATATGTAAAAAATAAAAATAAATCCCATTCGGTGAAAAGAACCAATTTCCCGACTGAAAGTACATTAACTCTTTAGGCGTCAGAAACAAAGATACAGTAAATTACTGATATCACATTCAGAGGGACAAGATGGTTATCTTGGTGCCAAAAAGAATAACGTTTTCAGTTCATCCTATGATCAATTGTAGTGTCATTGTCGACCCCTTGCTATCATGATCTCAATGAGCTCCAAAAGTATAGAACCTATACTCTCACCTCAACCCTGCACAGCAGTAATCACCTAGGACATTAAGTATGCTGCAAGTCTTACACTTTGTTTCCTGGTGCATTTTTAAGTAACTTATTGTGCCTCCAGCCTACACTGATTTCTTTCTTCTGCTAATTTTACACTACCTCTTCCATTGGGAATGGAACTACGACACACCACCCCTAGGACTATGAAAATATGGCATTCACAAAAGCCTCTGCATCAAAGGGTTGTAGGTCTTCTACACTTTCACCAACTCCCACAAACTTTACAGGAATGCCAAGCTCATTTACCACACTAACCTAAAAGAAGACACAATCTTAGAATTAGTTAAAGCTCTGAAAGATCCATAAGAGTGCTGACAGATGAAATGGGAGAGATGATGTGAACATACCACACAGCCACCTCTAGCAGAACCATCGAGTTTTGTCAAAATCAAACCAGTTATCCCAACAATCTGTCATAGTATATGTTAAAAATCCACACATTAACAAATTATTGTGTAGTAAAAAGAGATATGAGAAGAATAATATTTTACACCCGGAACACATAAAGTGATAAAGTAAGCATTTGATACAAACATTATAGCGAGGAAGTAAATGAGAAAACCAAGGATAAGAACATTACTTCATTGAATTCTCTTGCTTGGGGAAGCATGTTTAAACCAGTGGTCCCATCCAGAACTTGTAGGATCTCCTGTTTATGTCAAAAACACATACTGTTAAGCACATAGAGAAATGTTTCAGTATGCAAATAGAAATACTAAAATCCCATATACATGGCGAATTTTGTTCAAGTCATCGAATTTTCTGCTACTCATAGAGTTGAAATTTACAGTGACAAAGAATATACTAGATATGGTAAGCTATCTTGCAGATGGTGCATGTAGATTATGAAATAATGTAGCTTAGGGCAGAATTATTCTATTTAACAGAAAGTTCACTTTTAAATTTGATAATAGAAACAAGATGAAATTCTCAAACAGCTGAGCTTACATTAGGGGAACCAGGCATGACTTTTCCTACAGCTTTCTTACATGCAATCAACTCTTCCATCAAGCTGTAATTAGTGTGCAGACCTGCAACGAGAAATAAATTAATACTCCCACTCAAAAATAATCGGCTAAGCTCACAACAGTACATTATAAGAAAGGAAATTCCCAAACTTACGTCCGGAGGTGTCACATAAGACAATATCATAACCTTGTTCTTTCCCTCTCTTCACAGCCTGAGAAATAACTATTCAGAAAGCACTTTAAGACTATATGTCAGTAGTTGCACCATGTCAATTGAATTCTTATGGACAAAACAAATGAAAGCAAGTTGATCTGTCTACTATTCGAGCTGCCTACCTGTTGCTGCTTTGGCCTTCTCTTTTTCCGCCACAACTATCTCACAGCCAGTCCTCTCAGCCCATATCTCCAGCTGGTCACCGGCAGCAGCTCGAAAAGTATCCCCTGCTGCCATCAATACCTGGCACAATTTCAAGCAAGTCAATTCAGACCATACGTGTATGTAACCAGTCTTCCTCATATACTGCACACCAAGTCATTAAAGAAGGGAAAATGAAAAGATGAAAAATCTCACCTTTGCCCCTTCATTCTTCAATCTATAAGCCAGCTTTCCTGAGTGAGGATAGTTTATAAGATCATTATCCATTATCAACCATTTGTAAAGCCAAATAACAATAGCTAAAACATATATTAAAGTCTCTGATGTTATTTATTTAATGCATATGCCACTATAAAGTTTGAACTGAAGTTCCTTAATCTTATGTTTAGCTCTCTGCTGTTGTAAGTTCTATCAATCAATTTGTCTCCTAGAACAGACTACTTCATACTGAAAGCTTAGAGAGAAAGCTTAGAGAAAACTGTAACAAACCAAAGAAGAAATAGAAACCCTCACTTGTATTACTGTGTAGAATTAGCTGAACTAACTACAATGACATTAGAACGAGATATTTATACTAAACATCTAACTATCAGAATTACTATAAGACCACTACCTAGCTGATATGCGGCAAAATAAGCTAAGAGCCTAACCAACTAGAGACTTACATGACTAAGAAAATACAATGCTTTAATACTGTTAACACAAGTTCAGTTCAATTCTTACCAAGAGATGTTGTCTTCCCACCTCCATTAACCCCAACAATCATAATCACAGCCGGTTTCCTGATGACACGATATAAACACAACCAGCATCAACTCCCAGCTAAATCAAAATCAGGCTCTGAAAAACAATCTCAAACACGGAAAATTCCAAATTTAGAAAGTTTCCAGGACCTGTATCCAAGCTGAAGCTCAGTTTTCCCTTTTATAGTCAACAAATCGAGAACATTCTTCTTCAACGCCTCCTACAATCACCACATTACATTTTACTTCCACACCAAAGAATAACCAACCCTTCATTTCCTTGCTCATTAAGTCATACACAAGTATTTAACAATCTATGGCACCATAGTTTCGTAATTTTTAGCAACCCAAATATCCTAATCAATCATCAATGATATATATATATATATATATATATATATATATATGTACCTTAATTTCACTTCCAGACTTGAGCTTCCCAGCTACAATGTCCTCCCTCAAGCTCTCCACAATCTTGATGGTGATCTTCGGCCCGAAATCCGATACCAGCAGAGCCTGAAACCCGAAAGTAACAGCTCTAGTTTCAAAACCCTAATTACCGAAATCAAACCTCAATCAAATTCAAATTCTGTTTTACCTCTTCGAGCTCGTCGAGGACTCGATCGGTGTCGGCGAGGTTCCAGTAGAGGAGGAGCTCGTCGATGACGGCGAGGTTGTCGCGGGTCTTGGAGAAGCCGGAGAAGAGCTTCTCGACGTCGCTCTTGGCCTTCTCCTTGATGAGGCGGCCGAGGCGGTTGAAGAACCCGGTTCCGGCGCGGCATTGGAGCCCGGAAGATCCGGGTCGGGTCGGGGCTAGGAGGAGGCGGTGGTTTTGGTGTGGGAGCGGGGCGGGTTTGGAGAGGAGTGAGAAGTGAGAGAGAGATGAAGGCAAAGGCGAAGCCATTTGCTGTTTGAGCTTTGAAGCTGAGAGAGAGACTGGGTTGGTTTGGATATATCAGATAATGTGTAGGAAAAAAAGTTTACAACGGGGTCATGGCGCCTAATGAAACGACGTCGTACGTCTTATGGTTGCATAGTTGAATGTTCAAGCCCAATAAATATCATTTGGTCTGCCGGCGTAGTCTTTTTTATAAGTAAGAGAGCCGTTCTAGCATTTTAATTCTTCAACTGCTCAAAAAAAAAAATCTATTTTCTTCCTGTAAGTAAAAGACGACAGAACTATTTTCTTATCCGCGATCCAAATATGTTTTTCAGTGTTGTTTCATAACAATGGGAGATGACGTTTGCATATAAGAAATCCAAAGATGTCACTCATGGTAAGGCAAATCTAGTGAGTTCTTCTTTTACGTTTAATTTGTTCCAAGTGTTTTAAAACACGCCACATTAAGCAGTGGTCGCAGTTTGGAAAAAGCAGTATATATAGCTCTTTCTCTGGTGAATAGGAGGACATCATGAGTATGAATGCATCAAATATAATCAAGCTAATTAACCAGTAAAAATAAGAGTGAACGATAGGGTGATTGCCGCATTACAATACTTAACCACCAATATTGGTTAAGTTACCACCCACATGAATCTGTGTCCTCATCTACAAGCTTCAATTACGCTATCTTCCCGTTTTGAAATATTCAATACCACTTGCCAACAAGAGAAGAATATATATATACCTTTCCATAGAATAACCCCATCATGCCTCGTCGAAGCTTCAATGACATTTGGTTAGAATTTCTGATAAACTTTAAGATTCCAACGTAGAATCAAACACGTCTTTCTCTCTTTCTACATCTTCCTCATTCCGATCCGACCCTATATATGATTTGCTCTCGTAAGTTTAATAGACGCAATTCATCCCTTCCCTTTCATCAAATACTTCATTATTTTCACATACTGCATGCAATGGCAGCAATCTCGTCTCGATTGGTGGAAATCACCGTTCTCTCCGCCGAGAATCTCCAATACAACCGCAAACCCTTGAAGAAAAACTCCTTCGTCACCGTCCGGACCAACCTCGCCGTCACCAAGCGTTACCGAACGGGCCAGACAGACTGCGAAGGCGGAGTGCCAAAGTGGAATGAGAAGATAGTGATGGAGTTTCCTGCTCAGGCTAGGAATTTGATCGTGGAAGTGCAATGCCAGAATGGGGCGAGGACCATCGGAGCGGCGAGCATTCCGGTGTCGGACTTCATCGGCGGGTGGGTGCCTGAGAACTACTTACATTTTCTGAGTTACAGGCTGAGAGACGAGAGAGGTCTGAGGAATGGGATTGTGAATATTTCGGTGAGGATGAAGGTGGAGGAAGGTGACGAGTAGTGGGTGTGCTACGATGTCGTCGCATACCACCTTGGTTTATACGGCAGTGGATAAGAGTGGTGTCACAACTGGGGTTCCGGTGAATTGGATGAATTGGAATAGCTATAATCGAGTTCAATATTAGTTGCATCTTGCATATGTTTTCATAGGCTAGGGCACGGTTCATAATCAAGGAAACTTATGGCATGCAGCGGTATGCAACTTCATGCTAATTTCATAACTCGATTAACTTGACAGATCAAGCTACCTAAATCTGTCAGTTAATCACAGTATATATATGAAATCAAATCAAAAGATGGTCGAGACAATATTTGACAGAGCTAGCTTCTTCCTATATCGATCTATGTGACTACTATACGCTATACATGCTTCAATAAGTGCGAGAATTTGTGCAAATTAACAAAGAGTGTGTAGAGTAGCTCGTAGAGAGTATGGAGCCCGAGTTTCCTTTTTCTCTTGTTGATGGTTGTTAAGTTGTTCTTGATCCTAATCTTTCCTCTGCTAGCTAGAAATTCTACCCAATTCAATCAGCTTGTAATAGTATATATGACTGATGGACAAGAAGTACATATATATATATATAAAGGAAAGTAAATTTAACTGGTTCATCAAAATGGTAGGTAATAATACTATCATATTCAGTTTTGAAATGGTAAATTAAAGTTACTTTATCAGTTAAATTTTTTACCAAGACAAACGAAGTTTTGAAACAAACATTGTTTTGGCAGATATATATATATATATACAAAGCTGATCAGGTGCAGACGTCCGCACCAAAGTTTTGGTGCGGATTTCCATTTTTACACCACTTTTCGATCGAATTTCTTCATCTCCACCGTCTAGTATCTAGATAATATTGTGTAGATCATCTCTGCATAATTTCAGCCAATTTGGTAATCGTTAAGGCCCTCAAAATCGAAAAACAAATGGACGGACTGAATTCTGTCCGGTTATCATCTCTATTTGTTTTTCAATTTTGAGGGCCTTAACGATCACCAAATTGGCTGAAATTTTGCAGAGATAATCTACACAATATTATCTAAATACTAGACGGTGGAGATGAGGAAATTCAATCGAAAAGTGGTGCAAAAATAGAAATCCGCACCAAAACCATTGGTGCGGACGTCCGCACCTGATCAGGTCTATATATATATACAGAGCTTCTCAGGTGCGGATGTCCGCATTTATTCTTACGGTGCGGATTTCCATTTTACACTCACTTTTCAATCGAATTTTCACATCTCCACCGTCTAGTATTTAGATACTAATGTATAGATCATCTCTACAAAATTTCAGCCAATTTAGTTATCATTAAGGCACTTAAAACTGCGTTTTTCTGTTATAAACATAAACGGTTCAAGTTTGACAGAATTATGGTCATCTATTAGTCGAATCGAGTTTGAGTGTCTTAATGATAACCAAATTGGCTGAAATTTTGCAAAGATGATCTATACATTAGTATCTAAAGACTAAATGGTGGAGAGATGTGAAAATTCGATTGAAAATTGAGTGTAAAGTGGAAATCCGCACCATAAAAATAAATGCGGACATCCGCACCTGAGAAAATCCTATATATATATATATATATATATTTACCAGCATTCATACTCATATATGTTCGTATGTACGTAGTACACTATATTGATATATATGAACTGCATAAACAACTTTAAGAAGTAAAGATACTTCAGCCACAGTAGTGAAGATGCCTGAACCAGGCCGGGAATGCCAAAATGATGCTTTTATCAGCTGTAGATGAACTTGGTCGACAACCATGCTTATTGAGTGAAAAACTTCATAGCGGATCATCTTCATGTCATACGTTTGTAGCCAAAGAGATTGTTTTTGTTGTACGTCTTACTTCTTCTATAGGCATTTTAGTTTGTTGGTTGTTTCGGATTCGACCATTTTTGTAGTTAGTTATTAAAACAGAAGTCGCAGAATTTACATTGAGTTTCCCTTGTGGAAATAGAGATGACAAATACTTTTCTGTGTACGTGGTGGGGACGTTTCACGTTTGCACTCATAAACCCAAGTACGTGACGCAAATAAGCTGACGCATGGGTGCAGTCGTGACTCGATCGAGATCAAGAAAGCTTTACGCAAAAGTTCAAGGAAATTAGTAGCAAACTTCACCACTCTGAGTTGACATCGTCGAAAGAGTTGTCCAAGACCAACAGCGTCTTCGTCTACACAAACTAGTTGCTAGCTACTATTGCGAACCAGGTTCTTCTTGCCAAGGTATGAGACTGATTCAATGGGGTTCTCTGATTCCGGCGTGCAAGGTTTTCAATGGATGATATATAAAGCCCTTAGAATGAGGATGATCAAATACTGCGGCTTCTAAGAGGGTGTGACGATTAAACAAATACGCATTTACAAGAGGGCTTTATAGAACAAAAGGTTTTGAAATTTTTAATGCAAAACTATGAATTTAGGCACACAACACGTACTTTCAGTTTTTTTCTTATATGATAATTTAGTGATAAGCAAGATAGACATACGAAGAGTGTGGGATAACTTGTTTATGAATAGTCTTTGTCACAAAGAACATGTATACAAGAAATCATTTTTAGGTCATCAAATTTCCTCTTGTTTATTTGATACAGCTGATCACTAAACCATTTCCATTCATTTGCAAAGACGACTAATTATAAAATATCTTCTCTGACACGGTTCTATAAACTTTGGAAAAAATAGAGCAACTAGAAACGCACCGATTCATTAAGCTCATTGTAACAAAAATTAGTCTTTTATGAGTTGACAACCACCTACTTATAAAGTGACACTTGTATTACTAGACCAAAAGATGTTACACAGCCAAATTAAGTATTTGCCTTCGCTTTCGTAAAGGAGGACTAGTCATTTTGTATAGCTCTTCATCTAGTCAAAACTCAAAAGACATCACGATAAACATAATCTAGCTAGTTGTAAAACACTAAAAGGAAACGTGAACAAGATGATTGCTTTACACATTAACATATCTAACTACAACTGTAGGTAAATCAGTCAAATTACCCCCACATGGATCAATGACCTCCTCCAAACTTCAAAAACTCCAGTTTGGAAATATTCAATCTCCTTTCAGTATATAATTCACTAATCAAAACTTTTCATTGTTCTTTATTGTCAAAAAAAAACTTCATTGTTCATTGTTTGAAATATAAAATAAAAGATTAGTTAGTCCGCGCGCAAACATGTATTTAGTATGCGTAGAGAAATTATGAAAAATCTGCAAACAGGACTGAAGTCTCACGACTAGTAATACATAAATGAGCTTTTACAATCTCAAAAATATTATAAAACCTTCTTTCCTTAGACTGTCATGATTTTCTGCAATTTCCTAACATGACTTGGAAAGTCTTTATTCTAAAATCACTACCACACGCCAAAATTGAAATTTCCCGTGTCACTTCGGAATCCCTGCCCCTATCAAATTCCTCGCAATCTCCAGTCAAACCCAAAATTAAGGTCAACTCAAGAAAACCCATCCCTATCCTTAATGCCCATTCCTTCTTCAACAATATATGCTGATATGCATACGGCATACCCAACAGAAATCGCCTCGCTATTTCTCTCTCCCTTCTATCCATCTTCCTCATTTTTCCACTACAAATACACACGCCACCTAAATCTCCAAACCATCACAACAAAATCTTCAGATCTTCTCCATAGAAACAGTTCCAACACTTGTGTACGTCAACTTTTTTCACACGACAACCATGGCAACTCGATCCATAGAGATCACCGTTCTCTCCGCCGAGAATCTCCAATCCAACCGCAAACCCTTGAAGAAAAACTCCTTCGTCACCGTCCGGACCGACTCCCTCGTCACCAAGGTGTACCGGACGGCCGAGACCGACTGCGAAGGCGGAGGGCCGAAGTGGAATGAGAAGATAGTGATGGAGGTTCCTGCTCACGCTAAGAATCTCATCTTGGAAGTGCAATGCCAGAACGGGGCGAGGCCGATCGGAGCGGCCAGCATTCCGGTGACGGAGTTCACCGGCGGGTGGGTGCCGGAGAGCTACTTGCATTTTCTGAGTTATAGGTTGAGGGATGAGAGAGGTGTGAGGAATGGGATTGTGAATATCTCGGTGAGGATGAAGGTGGAGGAAGGTGGGACGTCGTCGATGTATGGGAGGAAGCTGTCGAGTGGTTGCGCTTCGACGTCGTCACAGGTCAAGTTGGGATATCCGGTGGTGGATAACAGCGCCGTCGCAACTGGGGTTCCTGTGAATTGGAAAAGCTATTCTCGAGTTCAATATTGATTGTTAAGGGTTACGGTCGCAATGACGAATTGTTCATCAAGAACTTGGATCAAGAAAGTGTACATGATCAAATTCAATGGTTACGAAATTTATGCACCAATTCAATTCATTTTTTTCTAGTTAATAAAGAATTCTGTTCGCTGTTGAATTCCTTGATATATTTTCTCTTGGTTCTTCCATATAGTATAAGGATTCTTGTTCTATCACTTCTATGGTATGAATATTTCCACAACATTGCTCGTGCTAATTCTTGAAAGAACATCCATTATAATGCAAGTCTCGTGTTGAGGTTGTAATTTTAACCCCTTCGATTTCGAATTTTAGTAGAACAAGTATGTGATGATGTAGTACTAGTAACAAGGAAGATTGACAAAGACTTGCAGAGTAAAAGATGCCCAACTTAGAGCATCTCCGATGGGAGATGTCAATTTCCTTTGTCAAATTTGAATTTGACCTCTGACTTGGCATTGTCACTCATCTCCGATGGAAGTGTTATATTTAAATATTATTATATATTTTCCTGAATATTATATATATTAAAACTCAAGAAACGGTTTTCTTCTTCTGTTCTCTATCTTCTATCTCTTCTAATCTCATCTATGGCCGTGGTTAGAGGCTGCTACCACACTACCACCACCAAGCCAACCACCACTTGCATCTCAAACCCCCACTTCCACTGAAGCTCTGTTTCTCTTTTTCATTTGGTCATTAAGGTTTTGTCTCTAACAACACCATTCATACAAAAACCTTCATTGTTCTTCTTCTTCCTCCATATCCGACTAAACCCACAAGTGCAATTGAGAAACTGAATGATCTTTACAAACCATGTCTTCTTCCCCAAATTTCACCAAAACCCATCTCTTCTTTCTCCTCCCCCACAAATTGCACCACATCCCAATCAATTTCCCCCAGCTGCTCCACGGACATGAAGATGCAGTTTAAGAAAACGAAAGAGAGAAGATTTTGCAAGGAAGAAGAGACATAAGGGAGAGAGAAATAATAATAATAAACAAAGAAAGACAACAAGAATCGAAGCTGTCAAATCGTTAAGGGATGTCAAACACGTGGAAGCCAAGTAGATTTGACCTATGGGTTGGAGTTGGGTATAGGCTGTCGTTTGAGAGCTTTTCAAAGCTGACACCTTCATCGGAGACGCTCAAACTAAACAAGTGGACGAAGATAATAAGAAACCATGGAGAAAGAGAAATTTTTAAATTCTTTTGAAAAATTACGTGAAAGTCTGACGTGGTCCTTTTTTGTTAATTAAATTTTAACACGTGAATTTATTATAACTAAAATATAAATTAAAGTTTTTTATATTTTGTGAAATGATTGTCATGGGTTTTTTATGAGTTTGGAGAGTTTAGGGTATAAGATTTAAGGGTTAGAGTATATGATATATGGTTAGGGTATAGGTTTAGGGTTAGAGTGTAGGGTTTAGGATTTAAAAAATCAATAAGAAACCCATAATGGTCTTTAACAAAATCGTTAAAATAGTTTTTCATCATAAAAATTCACACGTCAAAATTTAAATAAAATAAAAGACCACGTCACGTAGTCCTTGAAGAGCACTGAAAAATTTCTCTGAAAGTATGGCAACGGCTAGGAAACTTCACGGTGTTTTGAGTAATGGATGGGGAAGCTTCAGGGCAGAGTCATCGAAAAGAGCTGCAGCAACGGTCGTGTAACAACCGCATGACCCATTTGACTTGTTCATTAACTTGTTAAACAAAGGTCTCGCTTTCCAAGAACACCGGTAGATACTTACTGGTTTCCTAATTCCTTCCTCTACTACAAATTTTACCCAAATCAGCTTATGTCATTTTCTGATAATTTCCAACCACCACAAGTCTCGATTGTCTAGTTAGTCTTAGAATATTTGTATTTGTCCAGCATTACGACGAGTTTATTACATTAACATGCATACACACACATACATACAAAATACATTTTGACACTGAATAAACAACATTGGGATATTATGGCAGATACACTTCAGCAGCACTGAAGATGAACCAGGGAAAAATCGTAGTGATGGTCTTTCCTTGGTTTGATCAGCACGCTAAAGAGTGAAGATGAACTTGAACGATGCATTTTACACGATTGTCCTACCATCTCCGTATATAGGCTTCAAGAAGTCAAACTTGCACATAGGGCAAATAGTTCTCTTGCGTAGCCATTTATCTATGCAGGCACAGTGAAAACGGTGATGGCAAGGCAGTTGGCGCAGTTCTTCTCCGTTCTGGTAGACTTCCAGGCAGATGCAGCAGTCCTGCAAGTAATTTCCCCAATTCATGTCAGAAGAGCGGTGCTGTCTATTTGATAGAATTCTTTGTCATGATGGACGGCAGGATCAAACCCGCAACCATCACTCGAGGTCTCAATTTTTTGGGATCCAAAATCCACAGCTATGGCACCATAATTACTAATTACTAACCGATCAACTTGAGTTGCCTGAATTATATACCATATTACAACTACAAAGCACTGAGTAACAGAAACAGACGTTGTAGAAAGGCAAAGGAAACTTACATGATCCTGGGAAATTACATGCTCATTTAGTGTACTGGCATCACATTCGGTTTTAGATCCTCCTGATGATTCTTGGAACTGACCGTTAACTATCTCAAAATCACCAATCCTGCGGAATTTGAACTTAGGTAAGCTGTTAATCTCTTGCTCTGTAGCCCCATCCTGTTTCATGCACAAGTGAAATAATCAGCCAACTCATATATTGCATAAAAAATTACAAGTTTATGATCGGTACATGATAAGCACATTCAATGAAGAAATCCCCAAAATATCTTGTTGTCGTTGGCAAATAACCTAAAAAAATACCACTGAAGCAATTATCCCATGCTGTTATAGCATCATCTCTCTGCGAATATGGAATATAAGGGAAACCGTTGGTGTTTCCCCATTTCTTGTTTATCCATATAATAATAACCAACTATCCAAAATTACAAAGAAAAAAGCACCCAAAAGTTCTCTATGCCTAAAAACTAAAGGAGTATGTCCCCATACAAAGTCTAGTAGAGAACAGAATTGCAGTTCCTTTCGAACAAGTACTGGCTGGCAGTTTAGGAGAATCCTTCATCATTCTATGTTATTTACAAATATAGATGCACAAATACTGTGAACTGAAAGCTTTCATCAAATTTTTCAGGAAGAATGTCTATCAATACAGGAATAAACTCTTTCAAGGGACTAAAAGCGCGTAGAAACAAGTTCTAGAACCCCTGAATAAAAATAAGCAAGCTGGCAAGAATTTGTACGTATCACATGGTTTGTCGATTACAACCAGTAAGCTGTTAGCTTGTTGTCACCACATCGTGAAGTATCATCATGTGGCATTAAGATATTGCCAAATCCAAGATTAATATGCATAACTCCATATAGAGAGATTTATCAGCTTGCCTATCATAACTCAATATGCTATTTCTTATAATCAAGTATACCACATAAGTTATGTGGAGACAAAGAGCTCCATTTGAATTCAATTTCAGGTGAATATCGCAAACAAAAGAGGACAGATTCTATAATGTTAACTTTTCTACACAACAATACTAAAGCTTGCAGAATTTCTTGCTGTTATCTACCTTATTTGTCAACGCAGGTAAGATTGCAACTATGCACGGCAGACAACAGCAGACTGAGAGACAATAAAGACATGTGGCAGCAATACATAAAATGATGGTCATGATATCGCACAGTAGAAATGCAACACAAAGCCTGCAAGAGACTGTTTAGTAAGTCGCATAAACACAGTGAGAAAATTGTCCAGGATAAATCACTTCACAGGAAAATATCTTCAAGCCTAACCCGAATAGACGAGGAGCATCGCTTAAAGCTCCGCCAGAAACCACCCAGTAGAATCCAGCGCGCCACCAAACCACTGAAGCCATGGAATTGGCCGTACTCACAGTCTTTGCAACACCTCTGCATTAAGAAATTAAGGAGTGTAATGTATTTTCATTACACAATCACATCCACAAAAAAATCTCATCAACACCAATAGTATTACACTGATCCAACTTTCATCCTCATCACAAACTTTAATCATAACAAGAAAACCAATCTAAGTATCATCATAAATATCATTACAAACATGCAATCATCCATCAGTAACCATATCTTGCATGCAACATCAAAATCAAGATTCAAATTTTATACAACTAATATGATCAAAAGGAAAACAAGAAACATTACCTTCTATGCTCCTCAATCAGGGCCAGCTCACTCTCATCATTATCACCTTCACTCCCAGAACCCCAATCCTCTGAGCCAAAACCCAACTCCCCTCTCTTGCTTACAATCACACACCCAATATGAACAGCACTAAGCACCACATACCCACTCGCCCAAAACCTCAACGGCACCGGCGGCTTCTCCGCCGTGCTCAGCGCCAGCATTGTGACACCGACCACCACAAACGACAGGTTCCACAGCAGGTCCAGAACTATAGACAACTTCGAAGACGAGCTGCTGTGGTGGCCCACTCGCAGCTCCTCCTCATCCAGCCTCATTACACGGCGGAGGAGCCAGCCGGTGCCGCGTACCGGCGCCGGTGCACGACGCATGAGCCGCCGGTTGCGGAGAATCTCGTCGGTGGCGAAAGAGTACCCCAAGCTCGGCGTGTGGTCCATTGCCATTCTAGTCTCCCACGCAGCCTGCATGGCTCAAACAAGAACAGGGTTTTGGTTTGTGGGTGGTTTTTATGAATCAGTGGAGTTTGAGTTTGAAGATGAACATGTTGGGTTTGTTTGAGGGGTTTGAGATTGAAGTGGTGAGATGGGTTTGAAGTGGGAGAGTTGGAGGCATTAAATTGGAGTGGGGGTTGGTGTGAGAAAGGAGGTGAGATTGCTGATGAAGTAGAGGGAGGATGCTGCTGCATTCGGTTTGGGATTGTCATCGAGTGTTGTGATGACGGTTTCGAAGGGATTAAAGAAGCTTTTTGGGGGGATTTTGTTTGTATCTATTGGTGTTTATGAGATGGAGCTCTGTTGAATCAGGTGGTGTCTTCCGGATTTTCGATGGGGATTCGAAGCTGGCTTCTGTTTCTTTTTGCAACACCTCACGAGAAACATGCGCTTCTCTCTGTGTTTGGCTTTACATGTTTCGTTTCAGACTTTCAGATCTCCATTTATTCCCTCTTTTGTTTTTCCTTTTTATCATAGAGAGCAATATTGAGAAGAAAAAAAAAAGTAAAATAATTCCAAAAAGAGTTGTAGAAGTTCGCAAATGAAGTGGGCATTGAGATGAAGAAAAGGAAGGGGGACAAGAGATTGCTATTATGTTTTGGGCAAACTCAATTGATGAATCTAACAACACAAATTTTTTTTTAAAGTTTTTTTATTAATAACTCACATACCCTATATATATATATCTGTAAGGCTTGAACTCATCACCTTAAAGTTGTCAGTTAAACAAATTAACTAACCAAGTCACGGCTCACCGACACATTTACTAAGTCTAAAAAGATGCATTATGTGTTCATCTTTTAGTATAAGAAGTGAAATCCACACACCCAAAATTGTAATCCACACACTCAATGTCTTTTTTTAGTAACTTAAATTTTTGTCCTTAGTGACTTAATTTTTTTTTTTTTCATATGATAATGAAATAATGATTACTAAAAATGAAAAGTGAGTATGTGAATTATAATTTAGGGTGTATGGATTTTACATCCATTTAGTATTTACTTACTTCAATCACAAATTTAATACAAATTTTGTAATAATAAGGAGAGTACATAAAGTTGAACATACATATCTTTAATTTAATTTAATGCTGCAAAGACGATATGTATCTATGTTGATTTTGTTATTCTAGATAAGTGTGTTCTAAAAAGTTTTTCAGATTTTCGGTTGCAAGTGAATAGCAACAAGTGATAATTTCACGCTGTAAAGTTGATGTGCACGTGCGGTTTTCTTTTGTTGATATTTAATAATGTACGTGCAGTTTTCTTATCCATGAGAATATGCTTAAAATATGTAAAGCAGTATTAGGATATTTGAATGTGTCAACCAAATCCAGACATTCTGTGTTGTTTAGTGATTGGTGTCACAAATTCAATATATTCGCACGCCTCTTTAAATTTCACGCCGCATAGTTGATATGTGTACATGCTGTTTTCTTTTTTTGATAATCAATAATGTACATGCGGTTTTCTTATCCATGAGATTATGCTTATCTGTGTAAAGTATTCGGATTTTTAAATGTGTCAACTGAATCTTGACATTTTGTATTGTTTAATGATTGTGCCACAAATTTTGTATATTCGATTTCTTAATTCTCACGCCATAGAGATGATATATTTGCTTCCTTATATTTCGCGTCATAAAATTAGATTATGTGCGTGTGATTTTCAAGATTGGTGTAAACTATTATAATCTTCACACTTTTTTCAAATCCAGACGCCACGTGTTGTTTTGTTACTCATGTAGTACAATTGTCATGTCATTATACGGTTTTTTTTTGTGAGTGAGAGTAAAAGAACTAAACCCTAAAAATGTGTCTGGCATACATTTAAGAGGTGTTATAATAAACTCATGTTTGTTTGGAAACTTTGCAGAATTTTGATGCCAATATTATGATTATCATCAATCTACTCATGAGTTCAGCCCAAAATTAGAATATATGATCATGGTCTCATCATATGGTAGTTGAAGTGTAAAGAAGCGAAAACCTCTCAACACTAGCCGTAGCCACTACGAGCATCTCTAACAGCTTCTCCATAATGTTTCTATAATGGGGAAGCAAAAGTCAATGTTTCAAACAATTTTTCTTCTCCAATTCCAATAGATTCTCTATTTTAGAGATTTCATGATCATTCCTCAAATCATTCCCTAAAATTTGAGAGTTTGCTTCAAATAGTTTTCTCTCTCATCGCATTCCCCATTTTAGAGAAAGTTTTAGGGAATCTGTTGGGGCAAAACAACCAAAATCTTCCTCAAAATTGAAAAATTGAGATTATGGGGAAGCTGTTAGAGTTGCTCTAATACTACAGCCTGACTTATCAATCTAGCTTCTCAACATCTTAAATTTTCTCATGATGTTACCATGTCTTCCATTGATACAGTTACAACAAGCCTTGCCGGTTCCCTAGCACAAGGATAAGGCAGCGCCACTCCCGACCTTGGTAAGCTTGGGAGGTCCTATTAGATGCTCAATCATTCTTGGTGAAAACTTTCTTTTCCTGCAAAGCAAATGAATTGGGTTTGATCGAGACTAGCCTGAAAACAACAACAATCACTCTCAAGGGGAAGAATGGCAAACCTCCAATAAGAACAAGAATCCTAAAGGGTATTTAAGACCGTGTTTGCATCACATATCCTATTGCATGTGAATGATGTGATGAGGAGGCTAACCCTCATGCCAAGGGAAAAGACACAATGTAGTCTTCGGTTATGTGAGCCTTAGCATTGGGATTAAGCAATATTACATGATTCTTAGTTTATTAGGTGTATAACAATTGAGGTTTTAGGTTACTAGTTTTATTTCATCATAGAGTTGGGTATTGATGGGGTTTGTTTTCCTTTACTTGAGGCTCTATTTTGAGCTTATGTACGTGTAAACAGTGGGGCCGAACATGATGCTTGTTAGCATCTGGTTAATATATTTTACAAGAGGACGTCATATAACGTTACATGCCTTTAGGCCATTAACAAAGCAATATTGTTATTTACTTTTTGTAAAAAAGAGTCGGACTGTGGAAAATGTGTTAAAGACATTAGCTTGCTAGGGGTCGAGGACGAGACAAGTAAACATTAAAACTTAGTTTATCCTTCTAAGGTTTAGGAGTAATTACATTTTAGTCTCTGTTCTCTTAATTTCTTAAGGTCCGTCTAAATTGGACGTTAAATCCGATCGGATACATAATATAAAGGCTAAAATGGTTATTTCAGAAAAAAAAAAAAAAAAAACAGATTTATAGTGCTTGTCTGCTTGAAATATTTTTCTTGAAATGATCATTTTACTACTCCTTATAGTAGAGCTTCCCCGACATCTGATTTAACATCCAATTTGGATGGAGCTCAATGAATTGAAATAAAATTGAAAAAATACTGATTAATTTGAAACTACGGAACTAACATGTTGTTGACCTCAAACCTCACCTGAGATAAACTAGATTTGATGTTTTAACTAATATCTCTTCGCTCAGAAAATATAGCCTATACAATCAAACATGACCTTTGATACTTGCAGTTTCCTTATCTACATGCATACATAGACATCTACATCGATCTTTATATATTCTTCACTGTCAATATGTGACAAAGAATTTTGAAGTGTTTTAATTTCAACACTCGAAGTTACATATAATAGTAAATCTAATGGTGGGTTACCACAAAGTTCAGGCAATCCAACAAGGTACAAACATGAACTCAAAGGGCTAACTTCATCAATATTAGATTCACAGGGACAAAGTCGATCACAATACCACACTAATCTGCTCAATACTGCAGAACAATGCATTCTTGTGTCCGGGACACCATAGCATGACGGGAGCTTTTGTTAGTGTCAATGACTTCTTTCATGGGGGCGAGGCTTCACATCTGGATCACCACCATAAGCAATGGCTCCAATTATAAGAGCATTCACCTCTTTGAACCTCTCTTCCGATAGAGAGACCTCGGCAAGGAGCTTCCAAGCATTTTCATCAGATGCCTCATCATAGTCCTTCTTCCTCTTCAACACCATATGTCCACTAATTTCCCACACAGCTGGATTCACCTGAGTATCCAGAAGCTCTGCCCTAACTTCCCCAAGAGCTTGTTTCTCAGCATAACACTGGCAAGAGAAAGATCCGATTTCCGAAGTCGGATATGAGGACATTGTAAGCAATGTTGTTCTCTTGAAGGCAAATGCAGGCATCCGAGACAGAGTTTGACAAATCTTCCAGAGTATTTCCACCCTCGAAAACTAGACCTCTAACAGGATAGTTCACAAGCTCAGAGATCTTCACCCCAACATCCAAACTGGTTATCTTATTGGTAGGAGCCTTTTCTATGGGAAAGGTTAAGGCCAAGTAGTAAGCCTGGAAATGAAGGTGATTGATGGTAGCAAATGCACCCAAGCTGTTGTAACCTAATCGGAAGTAAGGACTCCCTGCTTCTGCCGCCATGTGAAGTGCAAGCAAGAAGCTCTCACGATCAATCCTTTGTGGCAAAGACTCGAGAATACGAGGAATCAACAACACATGCCCATATTCAATTGGACTGACATTGATGGCAACAACGCTAGGGGATGTTGCTATATCAATAGGTGCATTAGGGTGAAACTGAACTTCACCATCTTCACTCGCTTCAAACTGGAACAAAACTTCTTCTTGGCCAACTTTACTGAAGTTGAACTTGGATCCATCAAAAGGTTGGAGGACCTTGTCAACTCGAAACTCGGTTGGTCTCTTCTTGAGGTGGCGACCCTCATTCAGTTGAGCAATGAAGCCAAACTGGCCCGGGATCATCTTGGTTTCACAGGCGGTGACGTCGTATCGAAACAGGCCTTTCTTCATACGATCATCCCACTCTCCAAGAACCAATGAGTCAAGAAAAGCAACAGGAGCCTCTTGTTTCTTCTCATCACCAGGTGAGTTTTCTCGCTTCTTGAAAGCATACAATGGAAGTTTTGCTCCTGGAAGGCAACATTTGTTAAGGCAATTGCGGCCGCAACCCCCAACTCGGCGCCCCTCATCCGCCTCATCATTCTGGTAATTAGAAACCACAGTAGGAACTTTCTTGATCTTCATCATCATCACTCTTTTTTTTGTCTTCTTGTTCTTAATTTCTTAAATGGGTTTTAAAGCATAAGTGATTTGTTTAGGGTTATCTTAGCTTGAAGCCCACGCTTTTCTCTTTTCCTAATGAGACAAGGAATTCTTTTCCAATTGGGACAAGGAACTTTTCCAGTTGGGACAAGGAATTCTTTTCCTATTTGAGATCGGTATCTCAAATCTATATAACTAGTACCAATCCCACTGCTTACCATCTAATACAGTTTCCTTTTTCTCCACTCCTATATCCCCATTCCCCAGTTCCCCACTGCTAAACTCATCTTTATATTTCTCTTTGTCTTTTTGAACATGGCGAGGACCATGTCTCACCCATTGAATTACTGGAGGAATTACTTTGGAACTGCGAAAGATTCAAATATTTTCAGTATAATAGATCATGCAATCAAGGTGGCCGCTTCTGATCATCCAAAAGACTTCAGTTTGCAAAGGGACAGAATAGTTGCACGATTGTCTTATATTCAGTGTTTGGGCAGTGATGAAGAATCGGGTCATGGTGGTTGCAAAAGTGGATCTGATAGCCATGGCTGTGAAGGACTACTTGAGGCTGATTTTAGTAAAGAGACTAATGCAAGTGATGAGGCCGATCAGGTTTCAACTGATCAGCAGGCTTCTCAATATATTGATGGAGAGGTCTTGAAGATCAAGGAAGCTCTTCAAAACAGTGATAAGGAAAAGGCTGATGAGGCTTCAATGCTCGAGTCTTTGACGAGACTGAAGATGATGACTATGACTGTGGAGACTCTGGAGGCAACCGCAATAGGTAAGGTTGTTAGTGGTCTCAAAAAGCATGGATCGAAGCAGATTCGTGATCTTGCTCGAACACTTGTTGATGGGTGGAAAGTCATGGTAGGTGAATATTTAGCTACCCAAAGTTCTGAACAACAGTCCTCTCCAGATGTTCTTGCCATACAGAACAAGAATGAACCGGAAGTGAAGAACAAGAAACAACAAGTTGTAGCTGTGAAGCCAAATAAGGCAGCAAACAACAATGAAAGAAAGATGCTGTGCTTGAATGATGAAGTTGCAGTGCAAGCGAAAATCGAAGGCACAAAAAGGAAACTCCATGAGAGTTATGAGAAAATTGAGAAAACCAAGAGGCAAAGGATGGTACAAGTCTTGGATGAGCTCCCCAAGCAAGAGCATAAGGTTGGCTCGCATGCTACTAATCGAGATGGAAAGAAACCAGCTGGTTCAGCACAAGGGCGGATATCCAATAAGTTGCTCAAATTAAAGAAGCAGGCTAGTTTGATCTGCAAGTAATAAGACATTCCTGTACTTCTGATAGTGAATGAGAAACACTTTCTGCAAATATTCTCTCTGAGGTTTTACTCTGAAATACATTAGTAGGATTTGCCCTCTTTTCACTGCTCCCAAATGATGTAGCCATTTTAGGTTTCGAAACTAATACAATCGATCTGCACCAGGATTTTAAATCCATGGCTGCCTGCAGTTATCATCTCAGGTCTGTTTGTTGTCGACACACCAATGACACCGTTGCTCAGTCGAATTCCACTTCATAGCTTTGGCAAGATAGCATCTGAGCAGTGAACATGTATGGAGGCTTTCAAGAACATATATTAGACCCATATTCTGATTTGCACTCTGTAGAGATATTTCAAATTCAATGAAACTTATACAAGTCAGAATTGCTTCATAAAGCTTTGATCTGTATATGTTCCCTCATTTATAGCATGGCTTCTTAAACTCTACCAGAAATTATAACACCTTTGCCTGATCGATGTCAATGTCAAATCTTTAATCTGCACTTACAAACAATTGGTATAAACTACAATAACTACCTTCAGGTTTTTCTTACTGATGCAATAAAGAGAAAATATATTGAAATGAAGGACCATAATTCAAATGGGCAAATCAACTGCTTCAATTCCTTTGTAACAGTGGAACAGTATACAGTGAGAACCTAATTTATCTAAGTGATCACATTAGGTTAGTTTCCACAATACCCATAAAACTATATGACAAAAGTGTGACACATATGAAACAACTCATCTTTCACAGTCAAGGCGTACATCAATACAATTTAAAACTGAAGTGTTAGAATCTGGTTGCCAATCAGCCCCGCAGCCCCATCCTCCGTCTGTCTGTCTGTGCAAACACCCTGCAGGAGCTTATCTCCACTACTCCTGTCGTAATTTGCAAAATGGTAAAGGTAGCACGGCTCGAGAGCATCCAATCAATCAAAAATGCATTTACATCATGGAGATATGCGAAACCCCTAGGTCCAGTAATTAATTCCTTGCATGCTCAGGGATGAGACGATGTCTGAGTTCAGTGGATGCACCGGCCAATTCTGCAGAGCATTTGACATCAGGATTAAGAGAAGACTTAAAACCCCTTTAAATCAACAATGTCAGAGGAATAATCCAATAGCTTACCTTGAGCTGTGAAATCGAACAAAGGAGGTACTGCCCGTCCATTAGGCAAGCTTACATTTGGGTCTCTCAAATCATCAAAGAAAGGGTGCGCACAAGCCTCTAACTGAAACAAGAAACAAACAAAAAATTAGAAGGAGAAAATGCATCTGAAACAATCAATCATAATAAATCACTGGAATGTATGAACATTCAAATTCTCATTTCAAACTGAATGCCTCCAAACATCTGATGGCATATAACCATACATGCATGGCAACTAAGCAACTGAATGCTAAGGCACAACATCAACACATCAAGTCTTGAATTACTTCCCAAGGGTTGAAAAAAGGTCAAGATCTATAATATCTTATTTGGGAAAGGAAAGACAAATCTTATACCAAGGCAACTACATATTTCACAAGGTACTGAAAAAAATTATTAAAAGCGATATATTTTCTTACAGCAGTGCAACGCAGATTTGGTGAATACTGGAGCAGCCTTGACACAAGATCCAAAGCTTCAGGGGGCATTCGCTTATGGAATATCTGAAGGTTACAATGAGCACAGTAAGATTCTCTGCTGATGACAGTTAGTGAAAAGTTGACCATAGATACTCTAAATTATAATACTGGACAAACCTTATGCCAAGGATGAGCTTTAATTTGAGGAAACTTGAACTCAGTATAGTTTGGATTCATGCACTTAATTTCTTCTCTGGTTGGTGTTCCAAGAATCTAGTATGATTCCAGAAAAAATGAACTTAGAATGCAAAATAGCAAAGTTATCACCCGAACATGTAACATCACATAACACCCCATACCTTTATGATTTCCACCAGCTGATCAACACCACTCTCCCCAGGAAACAGTGGCTGCATTGTTACAAAACCCAGTGTAAATGAGATATGGTCAAGTGTTCCAAAAATTGAAAACAAAGAAAAAAGTAACACGAGATCAAAAAAGTAAAAAAGTGCATAAGGTATTGAAATAGAGAATTTCCTGCCCAAAACCCCTCCCCCGAATGCAAAACTAGCAATTAGGCATTTTCTTTTAAAACCTGCACAACTTAGATATAAACCTTGACAACAAATATGAGCTCACCTGCCCAAGAAGAAGTTCAGCAAATACGCAACCAACAGACCACATATCAATTGCAGTTGTATATTCTGTTGCCCCGAATATGAGTTCTGGAGCTCTATAATATCGCGAGCAAATATATGATATGTTGGCTTCACCTGGTACCTGAAATTAGAAAATAAAAATTCATGAGTACCAGATATCATCTTTTTTTAAATTATTAACTAAGTTTTAACATGTTCCTAAATATCATCAGTCTCTTCCAATTCACAGGATAGTAGACATACCAGCATCTTTGCACTCCCAAAATCACATATCTTAAGCTGATGAGTGTGGGGATTAACCTGCAATATGCAACAGAACCGGAATCTTCATATAGTGACTTATGGAACAATCTCAGAACGACTGAACCAGATAATGAACATGCATTCTTAATTCAAATAACTCTATCTATCCAAATTTTGATGATAACTCAACCACCAGCCCAAATATTGTGTGGGTATCCATCCCTTTCGTTTCATTAGAAATTCTTGGTTTTGACTCCAGAGAAATTGTTTAGTTTTTTGTTTTTCTTCTCTGGTCTGAACTTACAGAGTGTCTAGTGTAGCTATATTTTTGTTTTGAAATGTGTAACTAAATTTATATAGGTCAGACTTGTGTGAATGCTGGAAACTAATTGCGGTTCATATGTATCGCCATTAATATCAGAAAAATAAAAACCGCAAGAATATCTTACCAGCAAATTCTGTGGCTTAATATCACGATGACACACACCAACAACGTGGTGCAAGTAATTTAACGCCCGACAAATCTACAGGAGAGAAAACGTGCAACTTAATATCCAGAGTAGGCATAAGAATAACCCCATAACCACAATTTACGAGATAAAAGGAATCAGCAGAAGGTATCCAAGTCACCTGGTACGTGTACAACTGCACATAAATAATGGGAATATGTTGGTTCATCCGGACATAATGCTTTGACACTCTGTAAACAGTCTCAGATATATACTCAAGGACAAGGTTAAGGTACAGCTCGTCCTTTTCAGTAGTTGAAAAGAAACAATGCTTCAATTGAACAACATTGGAATGGTCCAGTAAGCGCATGATCTGAAGTTCCCTATTTTTATATCTTTTATCCTGCAGCACCTTTTTTATTGCAACTGCTTCACCTGTTTCCAGACACTTGGCCTGCAGAACAAAGTATAGTGAGAAAGAGAAGAGATTGAATCGAATATGTCGGTGAAAAGAGAGCCAACAAAACCTATAACAAACACATGGAAATAATCCTAGGTACCTGAAAGACGACTCCAAAAGAACCAGTGCCAACTACGCGCTCTGCCATATAAGAGATTGTCTGTAACCAAATAGAAGTATAACGATATCAATAATAGTTCCCATATAAGATATATCAAACCAATGGCAGTTAGATGAACCAAAGATTCAAGAGACAAACAATCATGCAGAGAGAAGTTAAAATCCATTTTGTTTAATATGAAGCTCAAATTTTATTAACACATAGAATAGAAGGGGACATGGTGTACTGTCTTCTAACATAACAAGCTTAGCATCAGCTACAAAACAACAGTTCTCTAGTCAAATAACTAGCATGAACAAATCAATCTGTAAACTCCAAGAAAACCAAGACAGAAAAATATGCTCAAATGCGAACTCTATAGTATAAAAGAACCTCTTTTATAATAGACTAAATTCATTTGACATTAGAACTTTGCAGTATGGTATCATTAAAGTTTTCAAGATCCTATAAATTTCTTCATTTATAATAGAAATGAAGTCACCTGTTTAGGCTGTCCATTTCGACCGCCTACTGTCGTAGCAATGATATGGCCTGTCTCCGTTCCATTACCACTTATGATAGTTTCTTCCATATCCTGTTAATGGAAATTTACAACAATTAACTTGGTGACCAATCCTGTTATGGTTGTTGCAAACTTTGCCTCACACTTAAATAGCAGTAAAATTAATACATTGGTATATATACAAGAAGAGAAAAGAAATTTAAAATTCTAAAAAAATTTACCTTTTCATCATGGTTGTGGACATCTCTGATTTTCATTTGATGCATATCTTTTGGGAGTTGATCAACAGTTGATTTTTCTTCTTTGGCCTCTATCTTAGCTATGGAAGACGCACTGGACGTGCTTGCAGCAGATTCCATTGATGTTGATTTTGTATTCTGATCAGTGGCACTTCTCTCAACACCATTTGACTGTCCAATAACCTTCTTTTCAGTTTGTTGATCAAACTTTGATCTCTTTGAGCTGGAATCACCACCCTAAAAAAGAACAAATCTTATAAGCGATGTCCTGAGTAAATTTAAAAGTTGAATCCAAAATAAAAAATAAAAAATAAAAAAACTCATATATTATCTCACAGCTATAATCATAATCGAGGTATCTAACATCCACGATTTGGAGAATAGAAGGTTCCTAAGTATGGGGGCAGCATTAACATGAAACGTTTGAGACTTAAATTCACTTTTCGTACAAGGCAAAACAATCAATTGGATATACCACATTGCCAAGTTCATATAATCAACACAATCTGTCATAAAAATATGAATACGCCAAATAAACTAGTGCATGATGATCCTATAGACATGTATAAGTAATGTGCACACAGACTGAACCTCCAAAGAACAAAGATGAATGCGACAGAAAATATAAATTCAAACCAAATGATCCTCAAAATCCACACAAATGCACAAAAATCCGTACAAATTTTCAGATATAGAGCAAACCTAATCCTTTCCTGGAAGAGAAAATATACACACGAACACACACATATACACCAAAAACAAAGTCATATTATTTATTCTATAATCCAGAGCAAAAATTACAAAACCAAAACCTTTCCTGAAAATCCAAGCTCCGAGCAATCAAAGCTTACAAACACCGAGACTTACCGGGTCGGACGAAACGGAGCTCCGGCCCGATGCAATGCTCTTGAGCCGACGCATCATATTCATCTTCACCTTGTTCGTCTTCAATTCCGCTATCCAAACCCTAATTTGCTTCCAAAAGAAGAGAGAGAAATGCACACGCCTTCCTCTCTCTCCTCCTCCTCCTCCTACTTTCCTCCTTCCTTTGATTCAAAACCGCCAAAAAAAATTCTACAAAATCAAAGGAAGAAGAAACAAAAAAAAAAGAAACTCACAGAGCCTCTCTCTCTGTCTTCTCTCTCTTATTTCCCTCTTAAGATTTCGTTTCTCTCTCTAGAATTACTTTTTCTCTCTGATTTTTTTTAAATTCTTGTATGGACGACGTGTATTTACACGACACAATCTTAACCGTTCATAACAATTTATATGTTTGACCACCATATTTCTATATTATTTCTTCTAATCCTGACCATCTATGTATGTGAAGATACATACCGTGTACTAAAGATACTCTCCTAATTTCTCGCCCTCTGTTTTTAGCTGTTTTCTCCGGTCAAACTTTGGACCGTTGAAAAAAGAGAAACGCCCATTCGCTGTTTCTTTATTACACACCTCCAGTCAAACAAGGACCATCCAGCCGTCGGTTGCGTGTGATTGGGGAACGGACGGCGTGAGTTTGGGGTTGAGTGAATGAGGGGGCGGGTGGGGAATTACGAAACTGACCTTGAGGGGGACAGGGGCTGGAATGCGTACGGGATATTCGGGGGGTTCTTTTTGACCGGTCGTTTGGACGGTTTGTTTTCCGCGGTCAAGTTTTTAGGGCTTTTGTTTTTCAAGTTACTTGGGATCTAATTAAACCAACTGCTGGCTTGAGAATCGGTCTCTGACCAAAGACGATTACCTGTTGAAACTTGTAAAATATTGCCTAAGTTTAGACATGAGTTTCGGTCGCGGCAATCCATTATCTAGTGACGAAAATCAGTTCAAATATGTCGTACTTTAAGAGTCGTGTAGCGGAAAAGAGAGGTGTTAAGTGTAATTTGCTTTGCTTTCTTGTAGCCAGGTTTTGAGGGGGAGAGAGCGCTGAGAATGTGTGTGGCAATGATGGCTATGTGAAGGGGCGGTGTTGGTGTGATGATGGAAGTGCTTTTTGTTGTTATAAAAGGAACATTTTCATTTGTTTATGGCGTAAGATCAGTGCTAGTTGATGAGGTTGTAGTGGATTCAAAAGAGAGGGGGGGAGGTTGTAGTGCTTTCATATAGAAAAATGTTCAACCCAAAGTTCATTTGGGACTTGGATATTGAAGAGTTGAGCATAAACTGTCCCAAATTAGGTGATGATTTTAACGGGAAAATAGATGTAATAAGCAAAAGTTAAGTGATCATTTTGTGTTTCAATTGTCCAACTTTAACTTGACTGGTTTAGAATTAAATTAGATTCATCCGAAATGAATCTGAGAATTTCTGCTTGAACTATCCCAAAAACTAGTTAACGAAGTGAACAAACTTGGAGTCAGTATCATGTCATTCTGAAATGTAGCTGAAAGTGTTGCATATATATGAAATCATTTAACAAATATAAATGAGGAAGTAAACTCTCTTACTCTCAAGATCATGAAAATCGAATGTTGAAATGAACACACATTTCTTAAATTCAAGAATGGGTACTTTATGTTTGTATTTGATAATGAGTGAATAACATCAAATAAGTTTCAGTGCTATACAAATATCCAAGAATGTGTACAGCTTGTTTCAACTGATGATGTAACGATGCTACTTCAACGGATTAAACAATATATACTAATGTTATAAATCCAGCATAATAAGATAACATATTTTTAAAATTTAAATAAAACTAAATAAATCGTAAGATGTATAATATCCGGTAAGAGAAATCACAAATAGTTAACATTATTCGTAATAAGCGTCAAATCATGACATCGAAGCCTTCTATATATTTTATTCATCCAATGCTTACATCAAGTTTGAACTTCAAGCTTTGAATCCAACAAGTCTAACTACCATTAAAGATTGCAATTGGTTTTCATATTCAAACCATAGTTGGCAAAGCTTAAAAATCACTTGTTTGAATTTCAACTCGTATTTGGCAAGTCAGTTGGATTTGGGTTTAATAAAAATACCCGAAGAGATTTCTAGGCCCATTAGATATACTGTTCTTTCTAACCAACTTGAAGCCCAATTAAGGGAAACATTGACTCGGTTTCTATGGATGCAACATGCAAGAAACTTTGACTCAGAAGTTCGATCAAGACCTGATTTGCAGTTTCTCTATTGTAATGAGAGACTTGAAGTTTCTTCCTCTTTCTGGATTTGGTAATGCACAAGAACAGGGCGGTCTTTTACGTCCATGAGAAACTCATTGATCAAATTAGGGCCTATTATTCCTGCCTGGCAATGGCCCTACTTATCGATTCAATAATTCACCAAAGTGTGCTCAAGTTACAAACTTCACAAACCAAGCTCTGTTTCTCACTCACTTTTCTCGTATTGATCTCATCATGTACCTCTCACTTTCTCAATCAAAGCTCAAGGAAGGGAAAAACAGACTTTTCTTGTATCTATATACCCAAGGATTAAAATCTCTGCGATATATCCGATATATCCTCCGATATCTCCCTTTTTCGAAAGGCCGATATATCTTTAGGGGTCAATATCTTATCTTCCACCGTATCTACGATATTTCCCCGATATTTAGGAAATATCCTCAAATATCACCGATATTTAGGAAATATCTCCGACATTTATGATATTTTCGATATATCACTGACATATTAAAAAAATATCTGTAAAAAATTGAAATGTTATCCGGAAGAGAAGTAACTAATTCCCTCGAGGTGTATCCCAATGACGAGTGGTTGTCTCGACTTGAAACTGCAACTGCCAATGGAATCAACGTACAAAGGGTATTATCTGAAGAAGTTGTTGGAAACCCAGAAGATAATTTAGACAGTGATGATGCATGGGGCGGCATAGCAACTCCAGATAGTTCAGATGATGATGAAGATGGTGGAAGCGGAAAAGGTGATGGAAATACTGGCACCGGGTTTGTATATGGACAATCTTCTACAGTTGGTGGATTGAACAATTTTTCATCTGAAGAAAATTACGATCATGCCTCCCATGATCATGGCTATAGAAGTATTAGGTATGGAGCGCAAGAGGATACCATGTATGGGAGGAGGACTAGAGGTCCAAATGATGATCAAGATGTTGTTTCTGTTGCGCTAAGTTTTGATTCTATCAGTTTAGGTAGTGGGACTGGAACCTCAAATGAATCCCAAGAAGGCAACAATCAATATGGCTATAATGTTTATAGCTATAATCAATGCACGGAAGTTAGTGATCAGTCATCCAGTTTTCATCATCCTTACTATCCACTTATAGGGGAAACAGTTGGCAGCTCCAAAGACATATATGATTATCATATTCAACACTACAATTTGTACTATATGAGTCATATGTCTTGGTCTGATTATTGTACTTTTGTGGATCAGCGTGTGTCTTATGACTCTTATCAATAACCTAGATTCTCATTCTGGATGTAGATGAAGTTGATATTTGTAATATTTATATATAAATCTAATAAATTAAATATTTCAGAAAAAAAAAATTCTTCCCAAAATACCGATATTTTTTTCCCGGGTTTCCCGGATATATCCGAAATCTCCCTTTTTCAACGGACCGATATATCTACCGATACCGATATTTTAATCCTTGTATATACCATCCATATGCATAACATCAACCAAGGTCAATTTAAGTGCTACTTGCATTTTACCATAAAAAATTAAAACAAACATCTCTACGAAGTGTATTTGAATTATATGTTACTTATAACAAATTCTTGAATTCATCGAATCTACCACATATAAACAGTGAAATTTTGTATCTCGTAGTCTCTTATCCATCGGATATGGCCTCTAAGCAGGACCATATATATATACCTCTAGCAGTTGCATAATGAAGTGAACCTCTGATTGAAAGGATCTTTTGCTAGGTTGGCCAACTTCACACTTTGCCATGCTCATCCATTTAGGGTTTTGGAAAACATTATATTGGGTAGTGATGATCCTCATAATGAAAATGATATAGGCAGCTCCATCGATCTCATGCGGCAGTGTAATTAGGCAATGAATATGATCAACGTGAGTAGGTCATTGTGTGCTATATAGGGTAATGAAGGAAATTGAGTGTAGCAGAAAACATGTACATGTTTCCATGATTAAGCAGAGAAAGCTAACCAGATCAACCTAACTCAAATATTCCAAAACACTTTGAGTTGGGGAATATAATTAGGGAAATGCTGGCTTATGTGACCTTTTGGTAACTAAGATGCTTCATCATTCAACTTAAAATTACATCATTAGCATGCTAAATAGAGCCTAGCCACCTTAGGAAATAACTTCTTTTTTTTTTATAAATTAAGATGTTTGATGAAATGTCTTAAAATTTGAGGCTCACACAAAGGAACGAACAACATAGTGAGATTGCTGACATTTCATCCCACTCTTATCGTTGATTATGTACGTGGTGATGCACATAGCAGATTGTCAATCGATCTCTTTCAGATTTATGCTCGATCAGCCTTCTGCCACAGTGGCCAGTACATGCACACAATTTGTTGATTGAAACTGCTCAAATTTAAAGGACAAAGTATATATGAACATACACACTGTTCTTGTTTCATATTTCTGGTAGCGTGAAAGTCGTTTTCCACTGATTGAATTGCTAAGGTAAGGTGGCTTTACTAGCTTATATGGTAAAATGGTCCCTCCAGGACTTCACAGAGTGAACTATTGAATTCACATCAATATGAACATGACCCACTTCCCCCAAATAATAGAGAGCAGAGTTAAGCTCAAAGCATGTTAGCTAGTACTACGTCTACTGTGGAAGAATTGACAGATCCTATCTGGGTAATGAAGGAACCCCACCCTGCATGTGATATCTAATTCTGGATTATAAACTTGGATGAGAGTTTGTGATATAGTTGGACTCTGATTGGGTTATTGGGGGAGTACTAGTTATAAATGGATGGAGCATTTGAATTTGTTGAGCTGATTACTTGTTGAAGGCCAAAAGCTCTATGCCATGATGGGAATTACTTGCATCTTGCTTGATTGACTATGCTAATTCCCTAGCCTCTTTGGGATACAAAGCTTTCGTTTTCTTGACTATATTGCGTTCTACTTCTGCACCTAGCTACACACCGGTTTTATTGCATAAGGTTTTCCTTTCTTCGTCCACCCTTTAGTAGATAAGATGCACATGAAAGCTTTACGAATTTTAACTATTTGAATGATGAAGAGTCGTGAACTTTTATCTTTTTTAAAAACAAGATAAAGAAGTAGATTGTAATGGTTTCTCAATCATTTTTGTTTTTAGTTTCTTTAAGACAGGTTCGTTGGACAACTTATGCTTGACATTTTGTGAGCGACATTATTAGTTTTTTCACTCAATCTTAAGGCGTGAATTGAACAAATATAAATTCACAATTTAAGATGAAATGATGCGAGTAAAAGAGACAAATAGAATAATGTGACTCATATAAGTGAAAAAGGAATTAAATTATTACAAGCAAGTTAAGGCATGATCTCATTAATTATTGATGTTACCCATATAAGTGCAAGGAATTGAATTATTACAAGTGAAGATATGATCTCATTATAACCGAGATTGTTTTAATTACTCAATTAGATAACTATATATATTTTCTAACAATTCATCAAACACTTTAGCCTTATGTCACTTAACTGCCTGTCATAAACTTTCTCAGCAGCCAATCTCCATGGTGCTGAAGACCTGAGCTTATCAAAGGAACCTCATCATGAACCAAAACAAGCACCATCTTCACCGTAAAAGGGCCCGTACTAACCATGCTCCGTTGCTCCTCTAACTTCTCTGATGCCAAAACGGCGTTGTTGTCACATTTCCCAGTTTTTGTTCTTTGGGTTTTCCTTGCCCTGTGACTCTACTATGTGACATACCTTGTCAGATCCTAAAATGTTTGGTACAAGTTAAACCCCCAATCCCCCATCACCATGCAAATCCAAGGACTCAGCATTAATTGATAGCAACCATTTCTCCCAACAGCTTCCGCAACCCCCATTATTTATTGTCATTTGCCCATAAATCTTGAAAAAAAAAAAAAAAAAAAAAAAAAACACCCACGCAAAAGGATGATACCTAAGATCGTTCGTGTGAGTGACGTTAGTCTATTTTCTCTTGAGCATTCGTTTATAACGCAATTATTACTCGAGTGATATTTTTCAAGTATACACTACTGTGGAATTGCTTGAGTACGGAGTTTGAAAGAATTCATCCTCATTGTCTAAAAGAAATAGGAAATTTACACTTATTTTTACAATCTACAGTCCTTTCTTATTTTGATAACTTAACATTTGTTTTTTTTTTTGTAAGAGATTTTACCAAAATAAAAAATGTAGTGTGAATGTAAAATAAAAAGAAATAAGGTTGAACGAAATTGGTGTTTTACATAATGAAGTATAGATATATTAGAAAAACCTCCAAATCCCAAATTTTAAATATGTATTTGTCATGAAAAAGAAACCCCATTACAACTGTCAAATCCTGGTCAACCAGCATAAACAACAACAGAAAATTAAAGGAAATAAAAATTTTAAACCTATAAGATTCCAAAAAGACCCTTTTTCTTCATTTACTTTCTTCCCCATCTTGACCTAAAAAGAGCCTCGAGGGTTGGACCCGAGTCAATACCCGAACCACCAGCCTTGCCTCGTGCTAAGAACCCAACCGGAGCGTGCGTAAACACGCGCCGAATACACTCCCTTCTCACAAGGCAAGGGCTCTTTCACGCGCGGTTCGTTCTTGACTCAACACCCCCCACCGCCACCCACCCACCCACCACCACATTTACTCACCACCGCCACACCAACCACCACCAACCACCAAAAAAAGACATAACTCCACCGCCGAAACCAAAAAAACCAAACCAAACCCACATGCACAACACGACTTATGTTAAAAACAGGAACCCGATCACGTGACAACTCACGTGACCAGCTCGTCAGCTCTCGCATTGGAGCGCGCCCTTGATCTTCTGGACGGTGCAGGAGATGAGATTGTTAACCGTCTCCACCGACTCCACGGTCAACTTCGCCGACGGCAGACTGTTGACCAGTATCTGAAACGTCATCGTTAGCAATGATCCACTCACCCTCGCCTCTCCGCCGTTACCGTTACTGCTTCCCTGCCCCGCCTTCCCCTCCGCCCCGCCGGGCCCACGCGACCCCGGACCGTCCGGGACTATCGCAAACCCCGACGGCAGCAGCGCCACGTAGGCAGAGTCCCCTCCGTTCATCACCACGTGCATTGCCGGAATGTCCACCGGCGCGTACACCACAAGCGACCCCGCCGCGTCGAAGCACGTCTCTTGTAGTATCAGCATGCTGTTCTGGTTTGCGTTCATGGCCTGCATAGGGAAAAAACCCAAATTACCCTCGGATTTGAATCTTATTTACGGGATCTTTTTTAAGAGTCAAAGGCGTATAAATAATAGAGGTAAAAAAAGGGGTTCACGTCCGAGAGTTGACAATGTGTCCTTTATGAAATTATTGACTTTTTTTAGAGACTAGCGAAACAGACACTGTCCCTATTCTGCTCCCCAAAACGTCCTCATAGAAAACTCCAAATTCCAAACCTGTCCTTTTTCACCCCCATTTCACTTTCACCTTTCCCGTTATCCCCACACACAACCAAACAAAAACCCCATCCCTTTGCCATTTTGACCTCACTCTCCCTCCCAGGGACACATGCGTCATATTGTACCAAATAATTAAGAGAGAGAAAATTTAGAAAACTCACTCTGGCGCGGAGTAGGGAGACGCAGTTGCCTTGGTCCTGGCCCTTGGCGATGTGGGCCATCTCCTGCATAGGCCCACCGTTGGAGAGGATGTCCCACTCGCTCCTAAGACGCTCATCGCGCAAGAAATTGAATAGCCTCTGTGGGGAGACTGGGAGCCAGACCGAGGTGGCTGCGCTGAGCACAATGCCCGGCGGCTCGCCGGGGTCGTCCATGCTCTCTCTGGTCATGTAGCGGACGTCCTCGTCCACGTTGCCGGCGTTCAGCTTGTTCCATTTGTGCACCGTCGACGCGCAGACCCCAGCGCAGAAGTTGTCAGTCATTCGCTGCGCTAGCTTCAGCATGCTCTTCCTCCCGCTCTGAGTGATGGCTGCGTACATCAAAAGATCATCAGCATTGTTATCAAAAGGCAGTTTGGTAGAAATGCACTAATGGATTGAGTTGGCTTACTATTGGCGTGATCACGGGCGGGGACTGTGGAGGACATGAGGATAGCAAGGCACTGGCATTGACGCTGGAGGGTGGCGACCCACCTCTGCGCGCCGAACCCCATGCCGGAACTCAATAAGGGTCGGTACAGGTGGTGGACTTGGCTCTCGTCGTACTCCGCATGCTCAACCCATGTAACCTGCAGCATTATTGTCACCATGATCAGTATTCATTCCTTCTTCATTAGGTTAAAACCAAAAACAGTGCTGGTACAGTTGCACCTAACAAAAACCCAGAACTTTAATACAAAGCAAACAATGAGTTATGTGCCTAGCTAGATTGGAGGCTCACTCATCAATCCAGCTAACCAGAAATCATAGTTATTGGTGCATCCTAGTTGGTATAGTCCCCCATGTAGGACCAAAGTGACAATGGGTTTCTGGATCTAAAATGGCAACAAAATATTCAAGAGGACATGGAATATAAAACTTAGGGTGTAGATAAAGTTGCGCAAGATTTAGAGGGTGACATTGAGATTTGTAAACATACTATATGTTCTTGTCTACAACATATAATTTATATACACAAAAAACTTGGACACCCTACAAGAGCCATATAGAAACAAAATTAGACAGTCTCGGAGTTTGACTACAAGGTCTTCCATTACACTGTGACAGCATCAAAGATGGGAATGGAAACCTAGAAATGCCATAGTTTATTGAATGGAACCAAAGTTTGAAGATTACAAGGCCTTTTTGGTTATAGAGGTATGAAATTAATGTGTTGAAGGTACAGAAATTTTGGGGCAATAGAGGCTTCGGCTAATAAACTATTGGGTTTCTCATATTCAAGGAAAGAAGATGATCATGAAATACTAATATTCAAGTGTAACAGAAGCATCAGAGTTTGATTATTTAAGTTTTCTGGAGATTAGAATATGATCTGAGACCAGCTGATATGATTTTGAGGAAGGTTCCGATTCTGCGAGGGACATAAAATATTGGAAGGGATACAGATATATATCTTGATTTAGGCATACTGACAGATTAGTGATATGGTGAGTAATCACTAGACAAACAAAGTTCTTTGATGCATGAGCTCTTTAAATTAATTGGAACTTGGGAATGTGCAAATACTATAGTCTAAACTATACTAAGCTCATTGTATCAAAAAAAAACAAAAAAAACTATACTAAGCTCATGATATTGACTTGGGGGTTTGGCATGCAAAACTTAAATGTTCACAACTAAGCTCCAATGTTGCAGTTGCAGTTAGCTTCAACAAACTCTTTAAAGGCCAAAGGGGAAGAACACAACCACTTTGGAAAAACCATAATAAATATGAAGCTAGCAAAGCAAATAAGAGCCATGTAAATGCAACTGAACCTGTACCTGGTTGTGATTAATTTCCTTCCTAGGAAAAATACATCCCAGATAATTAGAAAGAAATTACTATGTTTTCCATTTTAGCATAGGAGAAATCATTTAATTTGTGTAGGCATATATAGAAGCATATAAGCACTGAAAAAATTTACCTTGGAGTAACCATTAGGCATATCTTGCACAACACAGCCAGAAGGGAGCCTCCTGCAGTTTGCAAATGTGGGTGCACCGGAATTGTCTCGGATGGTGTCGACGGATACATCCACCACTGCCCACACACCCTCGGCATGCTGCTTGCAGAAGCGGAGGAAGTTGACCTCACGGACTGGAACCAAAGGAGATAGGACTTGAAGCTCAGCATGCATCTGAAATAAGAAGCTTTAATTAGCTACAATAATTATCAAACATTAACAAAATGTCACTCTCACATTGTTTTAGCTTGATTTGCACTTATTTCTCATTTAAATTTATAGATAATTATCCACTCACCAGTTGAAGTGCACCATTTCTAGTCCCTCCCATACCGCTGGAAATTACATCAGTGGTAGAAGTTCTGGCAATCATACATGGGAACATCTCCAGCCATCGATTCTGTGAAGAATAATCCAAAATGTTAACATCTTCTATATAAACATGAAATAAGCCAAAAAGTGAAGAAGCATGGGGAAACTCAAAATGCCCAAAAAAGCCAACCAAAAAAAAGTTTTATCATGCTGTGGTTAATTCGGTATCAAATTTCAATACAAACTAGTTTGCTTACCGAGTCCATCAGAGTCTCAACCAGAGCCAAACTGTTGATGATGACCATACCAGTCTCCCTAGAAGCCTCGGTAACGAAGCCATTAGGCTTCAACCCAATGCAAGGCGTGAAACTCCTCATGTACTCCTCGTGATTCAGAATCTCTCTCCCACCTTCCAAACTCCAAAGTGGCTCATCAGTCTGAGCCAGCTTCACAAGCTCATCCATGGCGGCCAAAGCCAGCTCTAGAAACATGGTCCTCTCGTCCAGCCCTCCCGCCACCGGCCTTGTGTGAGCCACAAGTGGCATGCCACCCCCAAGCCCCGCTCCGAAATCAGGTCCCAATGGCATTGATGTAGACACTGAGCTCATCCCACCAAACCCATTGTTCCCAACTCCGAGCTCCAGAGCTGAACTCGGCAGTGGAGGCCCCATTGATGGACCTAGAGACGAAATCGGGCGGCCCAAGAACTTCCCGGCGAGTGCACAAACCCGGTCTAACTCATCCTTTAATCGGGCATTGTCGATCCTAAGATGCTGCTCTTCAATAGAAATATCGCCAATCATGGCCGGACCACCGCAGTTTGGGCAAATTGGGTTCCTCATGGCATCCCTAATCGACATGTTTTCGGCCCGAAGCTTATCGTTTTCTTGCCTCAGCAAAGAGTTCTCATGCCTTTCAAGTTGAGTCTGAAACACCCAAAAAACAACCAAAGACACAATCAGCACACAACTTGATCAAACTAAAAGTACTTAAACCAGAGGAATATAGACTAAAGGATTAAAGACTCTACCTTCATCTGGGTTCGACGATTTTGGAACCAGAACTTGACTTGCCGCGTCTCAAGATTTAGCCTTCTGCTAAGCTCCAATCTTTGTTTCTCATCAGGATGAGGGCACTCCTTGAACAACCTAAACACACACAAAAAAAAAGTCAGGCAATTCATCAGACACAATTTTTAAGCCAAGGCAAAACAAGAGTCTGAATCTTTTTTTCCGTACGCTTCGAGCTCTTGGATTTGCTGCGGGGTGTGTCGGTGGTATCTCTTCTTCTTACGAGGGTTACTGTTATCCGCGGCGTCTCCTTCATTGCCGGAGCCGGCGCCGTCCATGTTATCGCTGCCAGATCTACTGATCTCGTTCTCCTCCTCCCGACTCCTCCTCCCGCCGACGTTGTTGTTCCCCTCGAAATTCTCCGCCATTCTCGCCGCGTCTCCGCCTCCGTCGGCATTAGTCTGCTGATCAACAAAAACAACATAGTACAAACCAGATCAGTTTTGTTTTTTTATTCTCTTAGAACAAATTAAAGAGTAAAGAAAGAGAGTGATTGCAATGTTTCATACAAGAGCGAGTGAGAGGCCGGGTGAGTTGTTGAACATGGATTTGGTGAGAGACTGAGTGACAAGTCGAGGCTGAGCGATGGCACTAGAGGGCATACTGGTGTGGTTGGCGTTGTGGTGGGAGTGGTGGTTATAAGGAATATCAGCGACGATTCTTGCACCGCCACTACTGCCGGTACTATTGTCAAGAAAACCCCCAAAACTCATCAAAATAAAACACAAAAAAGCTTCTCTTTCAGGCCTTCCAGATTTTCCTCCCCGATTTCACAGATTTACAGCCTGCACTTCCCAAAACGGACCAACACCCCCCTACGTAATTTCCTCTCTTTACACCCACCCAGAACCAAATCTGACGCGAAATAATCAAAGAAACCAAAAAAGAAGAGTAAAAGAGAGAAGAGAGGTAGAGGAGACAAACGGTTCAGGAAGAGAAACCCAAATGTCTCCAGCTGCCTCTCCAGAGAGAAAGAAAGAGAAAGAAGGCAAGCCCCGTTTCAAGAAGTACTACTCGTCCTTCCTGCTTAGCTCTTCGTTCTCTATCCCTCTCTCTCTTGCTGGTTAGATTTTCTCTCTCCCTCTCTCTTTCTCTATAAGACTGGTGACTGACCCAAAAAGCTTAAATGACTGCTGCTGTTTTGGTCTCAGAGAAACCAAAAGAAAAAAATATAAATAAGAAAGGGAACCCTAGCTTCTCACACTACTGCATGCTTGACTATGCTGGAGAGGGTGGATTAAAATATAGAGACAAGGGAAAAGGCAAAGGAAAAGGCTTTTGGGAGATTTGCAGAGATAAAAGGAGAGAGAGAGGAAAAGAAAGGGAGGGGGGATGATAAACTATGTGGAGTCTTCGAAGCCTTACAAATACAAAGCTCCAAAAAGGGATGGTTGACTCTCTTCACTCCCCTCCCTCTCTCTCTCTCTAAAAGCCTGTGAAAAAATTTGTAACCTTTTTTCACACACACTCTCTGGCTTTTTGCTTCTGGAGGGTTACAGATAAGGAAGCCAACTGTGGCAGAGGGCTGTCACAGATCTGTTCTTCCCCTCTCTCTCTCTCTCTCAACTTGGTACGGCCAATTGGATTTTCACTACCGGAGGTCTGAAATCTTACAGGGGGGACTGAGTTTTTTACTTTCCTTATTAGCAGACTGGAGTATATAACAATATACAATGAAGGAAATATTTCTTACCATAAGCGTGGATGATAATTAAGGTCTCGAATTTTTGCTTGTTATGGAACAATTTAGTAGAAAATGAGACCAATTTGGATTTTGTCCCGTCTAAATCAGTAACACGATCTAGTCAAATGTTATAAACACGTAAATGACTTATATATAAAGTTGTAATAAAATGAAGAATGAGTTTAACGAACGTAATTGTAAGATTCTTGTGCAGTAATAAAAGTTCGTTAGTTGAGGAAGGGTTTTCAAGAAACGTTACGTACAGGTTGAAAGAGTGCGGTTATTGGGACCTCTAAATTTGCTCAGTATATCTCTTATTCTCTTCACACATCCATTTTACTTTTAAATACAAGCATTTTCTCATTAGACCTCCTTTCAAATTCCTAAAATAGTCTTGTTTATATAATTCACATATATATATTAGTATATTACTCATTACACCTCTTATTCATTCACTCTACCTCCAATTCTTTTTTTTTCTTTTTGCATGCCAACATCCATTCCCGACTTCCATCCTTTAATTTTTTTTCTTTTGTCTTTTTAACGCAAATCTTCATTCCCGACCTTGATTTCTTCATTTCTTTATTTTTTGTATTTTTTTATTTGCATAAAATGTCACTGGAGACATTCATTTTTTGATCAAATTGTAAGAAATAATTTTCAATGACATCAATTTTTGAGAAAAGTTCATTCGAATCATGAATAATACTATTTGCTCTTAAAAATTAAAAAAAAAAGATTGTGTTTCAAATTTTATTTATCGGTCATCAAAAGAATGTTCTTACATAAACTATTCTATATATTTGTTATTTTTGTATTTCTATTTTACATATACTATTTTTTTTTGTAAGTTTACATTTTTTGTTTTTATAGTCATGATGATAAATTATTTTAATAATTGATAGATCATAATTTTTGTAAAAATATTTTTTCACTTTATATAAGCATGTGACATGTATGATAATATAAATATATAAATGTTTTAATAAGTATGTGGTAAACTAGAAAATAAAAATCAATAAGGAAAATAATAAAAGGCAATCCATTATTATTAAATTAGAAAGTTTAGAGAGAATAAATGTAACATTACTTTTTGTATAATTAGTGTCCTTAACAGTCATTGTGTAAGAGGATAAATATGTCATTTAATAATTCACAATAGAGTGAGGTTAAGTGAGCAAACTTGAAGGTCCCAATAGCCGCGCTCGGGTTGAAAATGTATGTTCTTTCTTTAAACTGTTGAATGTGTTCATATTCAAAAACCGTTATACATGTCTAACGCACTAGTTTGTCAACGCTGAATGTACTCAGAAATAAATCTTCAATACTATTTTGATTTAATGAGCTGGTAAAAATCGTCGAAGAGTTTTTGTGCTAGTTGAGTTTATGCTTTCGCTAAACAATTTTTCTTGTGCGCTGTTAAATGTACCCAGCAAATTGCTATGTAGACCCATCAGTGAAAATTTTGCCATCAATCTTCCAATATTACCCTCTCATTTTAATTTATTAAAATAAAATACGAAACTAACTCTTTGTAAAAAAAACAAAGTATGGCGATATGGCCTAGTTTTCCTCTTTCTTCGTCCTCTTATTTTGTTTTACCTAGAATTTGATATTGAATCTGTAGGACATCTCCATGTTGTTATTCATGAAATTTAGAAATGACTCATCAATCATGTATATATTTCATTCATCCTCTTATAAGAGACATGAGATCGTAAAGATCTCAGATGGTTGTAACCACGTACTTCTTCAAAGAGAACAAAACCCAGAAACGTCTGCAACAAGATGGTTTCTCCTCATAAATTATAGTGTTAATTAACTACTCAATATATGATGAAAGAATGGGGATTGAACAAGGAGGAGAATATAATCAATAGATCGAATTGGAAGAATAAATAGTGGGGATTGAAGATGGAAGTGGAAGAACTCTACACGTTGGTTTTCGTTTTTATTTTTGTTTAACAAAGAGTTTTCTTGTTATCTAAATGAGAGGGTAATACAGGAAGATTGGTGGCAAAATTTTCACTGCTGGGTCTACATAGCAATTTGTTGGGTACATTTAGAAGCACCCTTTTTCTTTTAATGACACACTTGACTTCAATAATTGAGGAAGTGCCCCGATTGAGTGTATGCTAATTAGAGGTGGCAAATGGGCTGCAAAGCACGGGCACGGCACGAGCACGGCACGTTTAAAAGCGGCCCGGTACGGCCTAAGCACGTTAACGGCCCGGCCCGGTCCAAGCACGTTATTCTAATGGGTCGGGCTGGGTCTAAAAAAATGAGCTCATGGGCCCGGCCCGGCCCAAGCCCGTTATAGGCCCGGCCCGGCCCGAGCACAATAATTTGAGACCCACGGCCCGGCCTGCTATAAAATATAATTTTTTTTTTCCATTTCTAATATGAAGATAACATATTTATAAATAATAAATTTAGTTTTGAGTGTGAACAATAAACTTGTATACTAATAATTATTTATTTGAGTATGAATTTAGATTCCTTTAGACTCGTAAGAAGTTTTTGCCTAAAAATTTATTAATTGTGAATAATAAGTATTTATCATTTATTTCTTTAGTTGTTGACAAAGAAAAAAATGATTGATAGATTGTGTAAATTAATTTTGGTTTGTAATCGTATCATGTATAATTAAAAGTTGAGATTATGAGAGTAGAAGCGGTGGTATAGGACATTCACCTCGAATATTTTTAATTTTCGACACGAAACGGGCCTGACACGGCCCGTTCATGACCCGGGCCGGCCCGACCCACCACGGTATGGGCTTGGGCCATGGGTCGGGCTGGACCTTACATTTGAGTAAATGGGCTGGCCCAAGCCCGAGCCCGTTAAGAAGTGGCCCGTCATGGGCCGGCTCAAGCACGGCTCGAAACCCGATTAGACCTGCCGGGCCGGACTGGGCCGGCCCGTTTGCCACTCTAATGCTAATGTTATAAATACAGTCCTCTATGTATGGTTAAACTCTCTACAAAATTAGTAGCATTGAGACCAAATAAATTATATTAAGTTAACGAATATTAAATAATCAAGGTAATTAGCATGTTATCCTCAAGTCGGGAGTCAGGACCTACCAAATTATTATTTAGTTGAGATTATTGATTTATCAAGTATTAAATTATCAAAGCCGTGATGCAGATTTTTCATGCTATGCTTCTGGATGGTTGGATGACATAAAAATGACCTTGGATTTAAATTTCGTTTCAATTTTAGCATCTAACCCGATTTAGGGTATAAATAATTTTCTTGGAAATCGGTAAAGATGCTTCCACATTTTATACATTTGAGACTAAAAACAGGTTTGAAATTAGAGTGGAACTTAGTGTAGAAACAGTTCTTGATTTCTTATATGATGTCTTTTATGTGGATTCATGAAATGCTTCTATTGTGATTCGAAAAAAGAGTTTATGACAATATAACTATTGCACTTATAAACATCTTATATTCTTTTCTGAATATACCAAAAACACTTTCTAATCTCAAAATTTGATATTGGATTGCTATGCAAGTATGCAACTGACAAGCACACTCAAATGAGTTTATAGGATTTTCAAGAAACACATCAAAAAAGAGTAGTCGTTTTCATATCACTTCTTTTATCTCTTTCTAATTAAAATGCATGAAAGGTTAACTCGATCCATTGGCTTCATGTGTTCTGTTTCTCCTTTTCCACTCCAATTAAAATCCATGGAAACTTAGTTTGTGCTGTTTCTTTTTTCCCACATCATTACATCAGAAACTACCTCTCATTCTAATATGAACCATATTTCAGTTCACTAATGATCATATAATCTCCTCCAAATGAGGTGTGTCTAAGGAGAAAATCACAAGCATCATCGTAATTTTTGAAAGACGCAGATATGAAAGGAACCAGCACGTTATTCTTCAACTTGAAACTTCCATGCCAGTTCAGTTTTTGTTCTGTAATATTCATTGCAAATTTGGCTCTTTCTGCTCTGCAATTTTACTTCATTTAGCAAACTGATTCTTGGGAGTCCCCTGCCTGCAGTTATGTGTTTAATTTGTTTCGTCTTGGATGGCTTCCAGGCCGGTGAACTATCCCGTAGATTCAAATATGCAAGTAACTTCTCCTCAATCAAATTCAAACAATTTCAGTTAATTTTTTTAATAGAAATAGATAATTTCATTACTTATCCACAGGTAGAAGACACTTACATCAACTAGCGTCTTGCGCTAAAATATATTCGACCCAAGCTAACAGACTAACTGACAGGTAGGCCTCACTTCAAACAATTTTAGTTAAATTTGAAACGGTTAGTTAAATTTGAAACGGTTGATGCCTTTAACAATTTAAGTGTGTCATGTGAATTGTTAATGTATTCATCAGCCTCGATATGGTAAAAGAATGTAGACCTAAGTGTGGAACTCGATTCAATGTATCAAAATCATATACGGAAAATGGTTAAAATGAGAAATATAAAAATCAATCCTAAAGACATTTGGAAATTATAGAAAAAAGGAAAATCAAATTAAGTGTATTAGCCATTAAGAGAAAGTAGATTTCTATCAAATAGGTGAATTTCAAGAAAGTTTGTGTAACGAAAATAGAGATCCCAACCTAGCAAATTCTGGATCATACATGCAGAAGTTTTCCATTTACATATGTTCATATGTGTGTCTCTTGATTTATTTGCTTATATTAACCACCAGTACTTAGTACCGGTATACACAGAGAAACTCATTAAACTAGTAGCACAACAATCATCCCAATAACAATTACATTTTCCTTCTTCCCCTCACTAATCAAAATGCATATATGCAAATTATTTACTTGTCTCGTTGTGTTTGTTCATTTCTCCCATATCAATACTCAGATTTATTTGGTTAGTTCTCTCTGATGCATTATTCTCAATCCTTCATACATGGTCGTTTTATCTATGTAGGTATGAAGCCTCTATACTATTTCCCATAACCAATTATTCCCATACACACCAGATTTGGCTGCGTCCAACACCCAGACTTTGAGTCCATTAGGTTCAAGCATGTTTTTAGGGAGGCCAATTTTGTGGCAAATGCTTTGGCAAATCTAGGGCATAGAGTTGAGATTAGTAGGCTTTGGGTGGAGTGTGTTCCCTCATAAGTCTCACTCGTTCTCGCGTTTGATTCTGTAAACTCTGGGTGTCGTCGAGGCACCTCTATTTAATTTAAGTTTTTTCCTTCTATAAAAAAAACACCCAGAATCCAGTACAGCTTTCATTGTTTCCCCTACTAATCTACACAGAACACTGCACATCTCAGTGACTCTATCCACACACACACACAAAATCAATCAGAAGCATTATCCCCAAGATGGAGTTGTGAATTATCTAACCTCTCCGACTGAAGCTTCCATGCATTCAACTTTTAAACTTTGAGGCTTCCATAATGAAATGTGTTGCATCATCGGATCCTTTTGCAGACATTATTTGGAAAGCTATGCTGGCAATAATCCTTTCAACCATAGTCCATATATATCGGTGAAGCATTTTCAGAAAACCTTATCAATATACGTATTTGAGGTTATATATAGCATCATTAGCATGGTCGGCCATGACAATTCACCAGCTCAGGCGTGAGTAAGACATTGTCCTTAAGAACAAATTAAGTCATTAGTTCCTTAAGAATCATGTACCATGTTTATAAGGGGGGTTTTGTTCTAATTAGCTAGTTAGTAAGACATTCATATGTGTAAAACTCTTTTACTTAAGCATAACACACTTGCTATAAAAGATCTGACCCTCCTAATTCCTTAAAGTGTGAAATGAAAGCAACAAGGGATAGCAAAAAATGATGTCCTAATTATGTAGCAAACTAGATTACAAAAAGTCCGTGATTGTTTACATACTTGATAAGAAAACTATCTACAATCAATATCCATAAGTATCCAACAGGTATTGCAACTTATCCTCAATCGTTATCACCAATATTGAAAATAGGTATATACGATACGATTAGAACTCACATTCTTTGGACTTTGTTTCCTTTCCACACTACAATCAATGTGAGGTAAAGCACAAAAGAAACTTCTTGTCCAGTCTTCCAATCAGAACAATAATCCATCCCGAATAATACATGTTAACATAGTATGAAATTAACAAAAATAGGATTGCGGTATTTATCCTCCACAATGTTAGATGAAATCTCAAATTTCTAGCATCAGAGAAAAGGAGCGTGGACATGCTATCTAAATCCCTGTATGGCTCGGCATAGAAGTATAGTAAGTGTCAAACTATAGCAAAAGCATTCTCGCCAAAAAAAAAAAAACTATAGCAAAAGCATGAATGTAATGTGGAAAAATGAGTACGATTCAAGTAAATCATCCAAGCATGGCATGAGCACAGGCATGAAAGGAGCTCAAATTGAGCATGACCCGTTTGCATTATTGAACTTAGAAGAATCTACACATCCAACACAAAACTAAATGACAATAGATAGAAATGTTTAACTCTACGTTTCACACAATATTATGGGTCACACATTCGGAAAACTTTCTTAACAAATATTTGTTACCAAATCAATTTTCAACAAGCAAATCGTTTTCGAAAAAAATCAGTATTAATTCGATTTGATCGAAAAGGAAAAGAAGAAGCATCATGGACAAGATTTTGACCCCAAAATACTACCTTCACTTCAGTCCTCACCAATTGTTCCCCAAGCATTCATTTTTCACTCCCTTCACACCTAGGAGGAAACCCAACTGGAGCAATTCAAGTGTTTGGACAATGAAAGCAAGATGTAATTTCTTGCTGTGATAGCAAAAGGTTACCATCTTCATTATTGAAAAGTCAAGAAGAGAGTCTCTTGTGAAATATAGTCTAGAATTGTGGGGGAAAAATTCCCAAAGAGTAAGCACATCCTGGTTGTGAGGTGTGATGTTGTCATCTCAATTGTCACCCAGAAACGAAAAAAAATAAATAAATAAATGTTGCTTTCATCTGAGTTAGCCATGGCTCCAGCAACGTTCTCTAGTAACCCACATTCTGGACCTACTCTTTCTTTTGTTTTTTTGTGATGAATGAATGTCCCCATGACTTGGGATTGAATTAATGGTGTGATTGCTAATCAGTGAGGCACTGGTTGGCAGTTTGGCCTTCACCTACTTCACTGCTTGCATTGCTGCATCGTCGATCTCCTAGGCTAGATAGTTTCTTCTTCTCCATCTGAGAAGGCCAGCCAGACTTGACGAACTGACTTTGCTTCAAAGTATGCACATGTTAGTCTCTCCGTTGAAGACTGAGGATGCATTCAGATTTGCGACTACGACGAAATCAAATCACCAATTTAACTCGAGGGTTTTGATTACCAACTCATGAGGCAAATAACATTACTTGACATATTATGTTTACTATACAGTAACTTCCAATACACCCTTGAGTAGATGACAAGATAAAATGCCATCATGACTACGGGAACAATATGGTTTTCATCATGACAAAGATGTATAGTACAAGCTCGTATAAAGTATCATACAGTAAAATTTTCATCTGAGCAAACGATATGTCCCTGTCTCCACCAAATGCTATGATTATATTTTGGAAGAGTATTTTTAAACACAAAGGTCTATGTCCCTAATATTATGCATACATCTTTGTATTTTCCCAGTTAAAATGAAACTAGAACCCAACTAACACTCCTTGCCCATCCCACAATTGACAATAATGGACAAAAGCTATATATCATACGCAACATGGCTAAAGAATTTGACTACTAGTTGGGGAATTCCAGATGCAGCCAAAAATATGTTCAGTAAATCTAACATCCAAGACTTTACCTCGAATTCACCCATTGCTGGACCATTTTGTTCTTTCCTTTATATTCTGTCATTAGATACCCAAAGTAATTGAAAATTTCAGACATGCTTTTTGGATAGTGAAGATATTGATGATGCTTTCAGAAGTTCCCTGCAGGCAAGCCTGCATCTAAGTAACTACAAGATGCATAGGGTATTCGGAATGCCTGCTAAAATCATATGCCACAAGTGGGACTGAAATAACTGGGGAGTTCACGCACCAACAGTTACCGTCTGATAAAAGAATAATGATCAAATTTACTGGTGATAAACAACATCAGTTAACATTATCCTCGGAAACTAAACATATAATTTACCATTTTCTTTTTCTTGTGTTATCTAACAAAAAACCTGCATGTCTTTCCATCTTTCAGGTGCTTCCTATCCTAAATCTATTATCTCCTTATATAATAGGGAATGGTGGATAAGAAAGAAACTGCATCTATTTGATGCAGAGAGGAAACTTGACAACAGAGATGAGAATAAAGGGGAAATAGGGAATTATACCTACATAGCAACAGTATTGGCCATCAGGTGGATGCTGAAGGCAACTTCCAAAAGTTTTTGGTTGCAACAAGAATTTTCTCTCTCCCGTGTGATTCTGGTTCTTTCTCGTGTATGCTAGCAGTCCACCTAACATTATGAGCTATGCGACCTATTTTATCAATAACTTCGGGAGAGTCTCTAATCACAACCGTTCCTTCAGGACGCAAGATTCGATCCATCTCCACCAACAAATCCACAAGGTTACATCTGTAGAAAAATCAAGAAGAATGTTAAATTTTGATGCAGGAATGTAGCAATAACATATAGAATCAAAGGACAGTTGCAGAATTAGAACTCAAGGGTATAATACCTGTTTTTTCCTGTACTTGAATGTTTTATGAGTGATTCAATGCTGGTTACATGAATGAAATCATAAGAACGAGGATACGTTGAGAAAGGCTCACACCTGTACCAAATCAAAAACATCAAATGAGAAAGGATCTAATTTAGAAAATGAATGCGTATAAAAAGAGAATGTGACTAGCATCAACCACACTTAGTAACACTGAGTAAATATTTTCTTTTCCTTTTGTGTAGAAAACTATGTTTGCTTTGGTTCCTCATTCACCAATTAGCCAGAAAATACAAACTATGGGATGGAGCAATGTTATAGTTTTCCACAAGGAAATGCAGCAAGAACAAAGAAAAGAAACTTTTGCGGATACTGGTATTAATGTACGGATATCACTAGCAGTGCATACTTCACATCAAGTTGCGTGATAAATGATATTTATTGTATAATCTACTAGTTATAATGGTAAAAACATACTGCAATCCAAGAATTCACAACTACATTAATTCCATAATTGATGCATATTTTGTAAGATAGCAAATGAGTTGATTTATGTGAAGAAATAGTGTAAGGTCAGCTTAATCAAAGGATTTATGTGAAGAAAACATTGGGGTTTAGAATATTGCAGTACTCAGTACTCACCAATCATGGTAGACTCCAATGAGACCTCTGTCGTATATTATAGACAGAGTAGAGGGCTTGCGAGAAGGAACAACATTCATCACCCAAACAGGGTCAGATTTCAGTGCACCAGCAAAACCTCCAAAAAATGCATTCATGTCCATGATGTTGCGCACAGCTGAAGTTCCAAGCTTCAGGTGTAGAGAATCCTTATAGTAGGCCACTCTTCTGGCCCATCGTCGAGTATCAGCCTCAAACACATCAACGCCATTTCTCATGACTGTGACCCTTGCAGGAGGTTTCGTCAGCCTTGCTGGCCATTTTGGAATCATCCCAACAGCAAATTCTCCCTTGACAGAAGATGTCCTACTCATGCATTTCTTTAACTTGACATACCTGCACAACAGTTAAATTTATTAGTATTAATTCCACAGAATCTTTGAATGAGTCAATTCAGTAAAACTAAAAAAGATCATCACGGTGACACAACAACTGAAATTCCTACGACAGAACAAAACAAGACCCATTAAAGAACTTTGGAAACTGAAATAATTTCATACTAAGAATGGTTTTTTAAGACAATTACCATGCATCATTTGAGTCATCTGATTCGTCACACAATTCTAGACCATATTCATTTTGGTTAGGAAGGCATGAATCGCCAGCAGGTTTTTTCCAGACAGCTGTGTTTCCATCAACAGCAATTAGCTCATAACACAATGCTCTTGCAACTCCTTGGAGATCCGCCCATTCCTTGTCTTGATTAGCCCACTGCACAGGCGGACCAGAGATTACTAGGTATCCTCCTGGGCGAAGTACGCGATCCACTTCCAGAAAATATGTGGCATCTGCAAATCCCGATTTTAACGATAAGAGCAAGTAGCAGTGAGAGAATATTGTAAAATTGTGAGAAGCTAAAGGTGAAAAGAACTCACTGTAGGCAGTAAAAGGGATCAAACATCGAGAGCAATGCACCAAATCAAATGAGAAAGCAGGAAAAGGTAGTCTGCGAGTGCCAAGCATGAGAGAAAATGCTGGAATTCCTCTTTCTAGGGCAAACTGAATCTGTGATTTGTGTGAGTCTCTTGGAGCAAATGACATTGCTATAATGTTTTTGGCCAGAAGATACCCACCAAAACTAGCAACCTGTACAAAAACCAATTGTTATAATTGAATGATAACTACTAAGACCTACTGAAAACAGGGAAACGGCTCTTTACCCCACAACCCATATCAAGAGCAGTCCGCAGAACTCCATCACCGATAGGGATGTACTGTCCAAGTTTTTCAATATATTCTATAGCTCCATCAGGGAACATGGTGCCACCACCAGGGAAAATGAAATGCGGGCCTTCCAGTTTCATCCATCCTTGATGACCTTTTCTCTCTGCAATTTTGTTGTGTGGCATGTTGCTGTGCCATATCTGTATACACATTAATGTTTTAAGATACACGGGTAAAGAGCTATTAAAGTGATACTTCATGTATTTGATATAAAACATTGAAGGAAGTTGAACAGATATTTCCAGAACAAAGATGACTCAACATCACAACATGGTCTCTTCCTTATAAAATAACTCCCATGAATAGGACTAGAACAACATGCACATACAATCCATCACTAGTTAAAGAAAGACAACAAGGGAAAAGGCCTCTATTAAGCAGTTCAAGTCTCACTTGTTTGCTAGAAGGATTGTTTCATGAAACTTCAACAACATAAAAACAGCTTCTGAGTAGCCTGATTGTCTACTCTAAAAGTTAAGGAATGCGAGCAGTTATGTTAAGCAGGAAAAGAAGCCAGAACCTGCATGCCCAGTGCGGCTCTAAATCTATCACCGACAACAAGCAACTACACATTTCTCTTATTTTTCGCTCGAACAATTACCTACTAGTAGCAATAAAAACAGTTGCATCCTCCAAGCAAACTAGAATAGCTTCTTAACTAGCTAAATCCTTTTCGACCAATTTTCATAGTTACACCAAATTTAACTTCATGTAGCTCACACTCTACTCCTAATTTAAACAATAATAACAAATCTCAGATCAAAGCTTCTCCTACAAATCCGATTCAAGCTAAGTTCGAATCTTCCAATAAGCAAAACAATTACAATGCATTTCAAGTATAAAGATCAAAGCACACACGCACCTTTTCCAAGCTCTCCGGCCACGGCACCGGAATCCTATACCCATCAGGAGGCGGGATCAAGCAGAGAGGAGTCTCTTCCGGCGGAGGACAATGCCGTTCTCTATAAAAGTTCATCTCCCTGCTGAGCTGGCTGTTCCTCCGGGGGTCCTCACACGGCATGTGGTCGACGGCGTCGGCGGGGCAGGCCTCGAAGGGCTGCTGGTGCTGGCCTTGCTCGACCAGGGCCACCAAACGGTGTCGTTGCTTGGGATCGGCGTTGGTGGAGAGGAGCAAGGACTGGCGTCCCGAGGCGGCCATGGAGTCGCCCAAGGGGGTGAAGACGAGGAGGAAGAAGAGGATGACTATGCCGAAGAAGGCCGCCGAGACCAAATCCAGGAGGCGCCATTGCCGGGGGATCCGCTTCGATGCGGGCAGGTTCAGGTGGCCCATTTCGGATCGGGTCAAATTGCCTCTGAAATTGGGGCGGGTTGGGGGAAAGATTTGATTTTGAGGTGGAGATTGGGATGAGGAGGGTTTATGAAGAAGGTGTAGGTGAGAGCTCTTCTTGAATCTATTAATTGTTTAACTAGTGGGGATGATGAATTATTCCTTGATACATTTTTTTTTATTTCTTTTTAATTGTTGAGAGATTGAATTAAATTTTGGAAATGGTTATAGGTTGTGTTGAACTTGAAGCAAGGAACATGTGATAAGATTTTATCAAACACAAGTCTATGATGTAGGAGTGTTTTGTGATGCAATAATTGTATTAATTTTCAGGCAAAGACAGATAGAGAAGCATGGGTATTTATTTCTTCTATATTCTATAGAGGTGGAGTAGGCATCAATAGTCAAGTGTTTGTCAGCCTAAGTTGAACTTTTTGTAGTCCTAATCAGAAGCACAAAGAATTGATTTAAGTTTTTCTATCAGCCAATCGAGTATAGTTGGAGATCAGATCGGTTCATGAGTTGGATGACTAATGAATTGGGATTTCAAATTAAGGCAATATTTAGGCAGCTTGGCATCAAACAACTCCAAGGTTCTGGTTATTTAGCACCAAATCAGAAAACAAAGACCCAGGAATTGCAATCAAAAGCTTCGAGAAACCTGTGGACTGGTTTGTATAAACATATCATGAACATGTTCAAACACAAATGATATGATTTACACACTACCAAAGAAAGTGAAGGGGAATCAGAAGAAACCAATAGAAGATCCGGTAGTACCCCTCTCTAAACCCGAAGGTAAGGTCGTAAGGACACGAAAGGGAAGGGGGTGGGAGTATTCTGGCACACGAAAAAAGAGGAAGAAAAGTAACAGCACAAGGGCAGAACGATCTGAATAATTGATGCAACTGATGAAAGTAACTGCCGATATACAAAGCATCAACCATCTAATATTTGGTAACTGTCGCATATTTTTCCATCCTGGGTATTCTAAATGTGCAAAATCCACTAGTTGCCATCCATGCGGATGAAAATGACAAAATAACAGTGCACGAGCAAGGCTTGGCCAGACTAAAACATTGTCCGCAAAATAAATTCAGGACTTCTTTGATTGCTTTTGATTGCTTTCGTGCTTGAAAAGATTTATCCTGAGTAGCATCGACTTCACATCCCGATCAAACTCATTCCCTGTCTGTAGGGCCCTCTGAAAAGTTGCATTCCTTTGATCCGCATGACGTGCATATAGAATTTTGTTGTGAGAATCAATACGAGCCTGCAGTGGCATAAAGAATTTGGGTCAATACAGAACAAATAATTACATATGGACAAGACTGACAGAAGTTTCACATTATCCCGGCCGAAACTATGCTAGATTAATTTCTAAAACTGTCAAGTTATGCTCTGAGAGGTTAGGTATAAGGCCACAAGCCATGCAGCTTATGCAGGTTTATATAGAGCATGGAAGTATATATGACAGGACAAGAACCTGGTTTTCTAAATTTTTACTGTTTTAAGCTACTATATATCCAATATGATGAGACACAGTAGATGGCATTTCAAACCACACCTGAACTTGGTTGTCAGTTATCAAAGCTTCAAGTTCTTTCTCCAACCCTGCAACATCAGTTTTGAAAGCATTGGCCATCATGTTTAGATCTACAGACACAAAGGGGTGTGTGTACTGGATGAGGGCCTTGTTGCGGATCTGATCATAGAGCGTCTCAAGGTGATCATGCAAATGGATGTCCAGCAACAAGTTTGCTTTGAGATTCCCAAGGTAATCCAAGCATGAAGCATAACGACTACAATAGAAGAGAAAATAAATGTTACTGAAACTGAAATAACTCTAGATAAGATATCAGCTTTACTGTGAATTGAATAAAAACAGTTGCAAAGGCATGTTTATCAGTTCCAATACTAACAAGAAACTGGAACATGTTAACACACTGCAAACTGAAATGAGAACTCAAACTAAATGAAACTGATAAAAATGTATGAGATCAGTGATGTTCCTTGCATGATCGATATCAATGCATATTTACATATATATCGCAATAAAACTTGACACAGATAAAACAGGGATATATCAACTAAAAGATACCATCACAAAATATTACCTTGAGTAGAAATCATTAATAACCTCCCTTATTTCAGGCACCAACTCTAAAAAGTTCCGGAAATTCAAGTTGTCGATAACTTTGTTCTGTCAAATAAAAGCACTTGATGAGAAAAGACAAGAAACACCCAGAAAACAACGAAAAGAAGAATAAGGATACATGCCTTCAGCTCTGCTCGGTCAAAACTTGCAAGTGCACAAAGCCCACCATATGTTGCAATATCTTGAGGTGCAATGACTTCATTGTAGTTGTTTCCCAACTCATGCCCAGTATCCAAGAACTGTAAACCACAGTAACTTAGATTAGGACAATTTGTCAGAACTCAGCATAGCTCTCCTACATTCTTAGACGTCTCACAAGAACAATCAATGATGGAAGGCATAGATTCAATGAATTCTAATAACAGAGGTTTATCTGAGATGACTATATAATGTGTTTGATTGCACCATTCATATTAAAAAAAGCCTTCCCAAAAAAAAAAAAAAAACAGACAAAGATTACATATAACCATGAACCATTTTGAAAGTTAGACAATAAGCAACACTAAATCAGCAAAAATAATAGACTAAGATCTTCCTGAAAGACCCTACAAACACACTCAGCACTAGTTCCTCTGAGGCTTCATGGTACAAAATGAAGGTGAGTGCTAGAGTTGTAAATCCTATCTCCATACTAAGCACAGACAGACCTAAGCTATTATCATATTATGTTAAACTACAAAGCTACCAGTCTTTCTATAAAAAGGAAAGCAAGCAGAAACAATCACACTGAACAGAGTAATGTAATCAGTAACAAACCTTACGAGCAGCAAGCTTGTATTTCTTAGCTTCCAAGTTAGCCAATCCACCAGCACAGCGAAGTTTTGCAACAGTAATTGGGTCAAGGGCCTCTTGTGTTTGTTCTGCTTTGCTAACATAGCTTGCGACATGAGTAAATTGACCCATCTCAATGCTGACCAGAATGGAACACATGCACATATGAACAATATGCTTTGATGTAGTGCAATAATCACGAGTACGAACATAGTTCTTAAAAGCATCCCCAAGTTGCCCATGAGAATAATGGAAATCTCCAAAATCATTGTAGCCCATTCTTATGCTTTCTTTGATCAAATTTGTCTGCAGAAAAGCATTTGAACCCAGAATGAGAGATCAGAGAAAGAGCCAAAAGGGAATCCAAAAAGATGCATGTATTTGAAGATTTACGGGAATAAAAGCAAAAAAGAAATACAACTCCTCAAACAGAGACCACTAAAGTGTGGCCTTTCCAGTGACTAAATATAAGGTCTTCCATTATATCCAAGAGGCATATTCTTGCTCACAAGCAAAGTCCACCTCGTCCTCACCAACCGTAAGTTTACATTCTGACTTCTAGAAAAAGAAACACAATTCCTTCGAACCCTTTTAAACCTTTCCACTCTCATCCACCATCAAACATGCAATCAGCCTAAACTCAAGGAGCGATGACCAACATTGCCATAAAGACAAACAATGGCCTATGAATCTCCTGTACCTGATCAACCATAATTCTAGATACAGTACAACCTAAAAACAAAAAACTCTAGCATACGCATTGCAGTAGATTCTTCTCTCATATAAACCTATCTCTCACACTCTAAACCAAGAACAACATAAGCAATACAAAATTAGGCAACACATCACAATAACAAAGCCAAGAACCCTAGAAACACAACCACATGCAATAATTCCATAATCGAAAACCCTAGAAATTCAATTGTTATAAAACAAAGCTCGCATTTTGAGGTAGTGCATACTCTATAAGCATTGAGCTCATTCTCAAGCTTCTCCCTCTTCTGCTCGGCTCTCCTATCCACCGACTCGCACCACGCCAAGTCCATCTGATACTCCGGCCCCAACCTCCCGTCGATCTTCTGCGCCACGTCCCTAAACCACTGCGTGTTCTCTCCCTTGTTTACCTCATCATACGCCATCCTCAGCGCCTCCAGCTCCATCGCCTCGTTGCGGCAGCCGCGGCTCTGCTCGGCGATGAACAGCAGCCTCGAGATCTTCGTCCGACCGCCGTAGAGGCTCGCGTAGGCCTCCACGTCGAGCGGCTCGCCGGAGATGATGGGGCGGTTGCGCTTCTCGTCCTCGCCGCCGCCGTTGGCGTAGATCTCGTCGTCGATCATCGCCGCGGTGGTGTCGTCGTCGGCGTCCATTGTGGAAAACTAGGTTAGGGAGATTTTAGGGCTTTGGCGACGAGGGAGCTCTCAAGGAAGGTGGTGGTGCTTAGGACTGTTGTATACTCTCTCTCTGTTTTGTACCACCGTGTACAAGGAGGAAGATGGGTTGTGGGGCCAACACGACGTCGTCTTGGGGTCTGGGCTTTCGGGGTAACAAGACTTTGGGCCGTGAAAGTGGGCTTCTGCCTCGACTATTTTTTTAATTTTTTTTACTAAACTGAGATGGAAAAAAAGAAATGGAGTCAAGTGTGTGCTGAGTGCTGACTGAGCCATGTTGTTACAAATCTTGCCGGCCGCTTTTGCTTAGGGAAGGGCTTTGAGGGGCTTTGTGTCTAGTATCCCAACACACTTTTATTCTTTGGAGCTCAAGGTTGAACTAAGTCGGTATATACTTACTTAGTTTTGGCACTCGTCAGGTCAATTAGTTAAGAGGTTTCCGTTTTAAGTTTGTTTGATTGAAAAGAAAAAAAGTTTGTAAATTGTGTGCACCCAAGATTGATTTTTAGATCTAGATTTCCAAAACCGAAGCTTCCTTTACAATTTGGGAATTTTCAGTAGATTTGATATCAAAATCAATTCATTTTGTTCTTTTTCTTTCTTAGCGCATAAGCTCACTATGTAGTGGAAAAAAAACCGTCTCAATGCAAAAAGAGAGAGAACAACTTTGTTCTTTCTTTCTCTTCAAGAAAACTTTGTTCTTTGTTTTTAGAGCATAAACTCACAATGTAATATTGTGAAAAGATCTTCGACTCAATGCAAAAAGAGAGAACATCGAGTCTGATCGAACTCCTACTATGCATCTAGCTAGAGAACGTGATCTTATATAAGTGCACAAATATTACAAAGGAGCTGGTCGACTATAGGTGCTTCAAAATTAAAATTGATGCTGAACATTTTTTAAAATTTAGTTTTATAAAAAGCCCTTGACTTCAATTTCAATTAGATTGGCACTTCCAAACGAGTAGATCCATTCCTATGGTTATTAAGCTGTCCTCATGTGGAAGAATTGACCACTATGTACTTAAGAACGTAGATATTAGGGGTTTAGTTAGAAACTTATCATGAAATGCATTAAACTAGATCATCAATTTTCATATGGACTATATATTAGTATTACATGTTCATATCAGAACATTTTCTGGGCAAGCACATAGAGCAAACCGTTTTTAGGGGCACGGAGATAATATACAAAAGCCATCATCTCTCTCTATATAAACTATCTAACTAGTCTTACCATTTCATCACACCACCTCATATCCATTAGCTTTCAAATCCTAGCCTACAATGGAGTTCACTAACCAGAGCAAATGTATCTGCTTGGCCTTGGTCCTGATCATGTTGGGGGCCTGGTCTTCGGAAGCCACTTCTCGCAGCCTCCAAGATGCATTAGCTTATGGGAGGTATGAGAAATGGATAGCTCGTTATGGACGTGTGTATAATGATGCACTCGAGAAGGAGGATCGCTTCAAGATATTCAAGGAGAATGAGGCATATGTGGAGTCTTCCAACAAAGATGGAAACAAACTTTACAAATTGAGTCTGAACCAATTTGCAGACCTTACAAATGAGGAGTTTACTGCCACAAGAAATCGATTCTTGGGGCACGAGTGTTCCACCAAGACCACTACATTCAAGTACGAAAATGCTTATGTGCCGGCTACAATGGACTGGAGAAAGAAGGGAGCTGTAACTCCAGTGAAGGACCAAGGCCAATGTGGTATATAACACAGTTCTTGTTTTTTTTTTTTTTTTTTTCCAATGTTGTAAGATCTATTTCCATTTGCAAAGAAAAAAGTATATGATCTGTGCTAATTATTCTAACTGCTACAAATGTGAAACCAAAATATACACAGGAAGTTGTTGGGCCTTCTCAGCAGTGGGAGCTATGGAAGGAATCACTCAACTCACAACTGGTAAACTAATCTCTTTGTCTGAGCAAGAGCTGGTTGACTGTGATGTCAATGGTGTAGACCAAGGTTGTTCAGGTGGCCTTATGGACGATGCCTTTCAGTTCGTTATTCAAAATCATGGTATTAATACGGAGGCTAATTATCCCTACACGGCTGCTGATGGTACATGCAATGCCAAGAAGGAAGCAGGACATGCAGCCACGATAACTGGCCACGAAGATGTGCCTGCAAACAGTGAAAGCGCTCTTCTTAAGGCCGTGGCTAATCAACCTATTTCGGTTGCCATTGATGCTAGTGGATACGACTTCCAGTTATACTCAAGTGGTGTTTTCACAGGAACATGTGGAACTGAACTAGACCATGGTGTTACTGCTGTTGGCTATGGCGTGAATGCTGATGGAACCAAGTATTGGTTGGTAAAGAACTCATGGGGTGCACAATGGGGTGAAGAAGGTTACATAAGAATGCAAAGAGATGTTCCTGCACCAGAAGGTCTCTGTGGCATTGCCATGGAAGCCTCTTACCCCACTGCATAGTATACCAATAAAAATTGAATCAAAGCCTACTACCATTGTAGGTATATAGTTATCAAGATATGTACATGAACTTGCATGTGTGTGTAATATTGGCAAAAAGATCTGTTAGTAAAGCCAAAAGTGTGTAATATTGGCAAAAAGATCTGTTTGTAAAGCCAAAAGTGTGTAATATTGGCAAAAAGATCTGTTAGTAAAGCCAAATTAGTAAGTTTCATGGATTACAGAAACTAGAGTGGCCTATGTATGAAATGAATTATATCAGTACAAAATACATATTTGTTAACTAAAGAGAGATTTCGCTTTGACTCTTGGACAAAACTCTAATGTGGGAAATATTGTGCTTGGTTCTGGACAATGTGGTGTCTGATATATCACTTTTGTTGCTGATGAACTAAAGCGGTACTGAATGTATACCAGGAAGTTATACATTGACTCTACTTTCACGCATATGACATATATGACATATCATCAGTGTGTTTCATACCATACATATATATTTTTTGGTATGCCGGAGGTTATACTACTGTGGAGTGTGAAGTATATATTGGACTCCGGACTTGATGAAAGCTCATAATATGCAACTTCACAATTTACTGCTGTAGAAGCATGTTATAAAGGATGAAGCAGTGACTCCCTTGCCTGTGTTGCATTAAGAATGTTCAAACCTTATCACATCAAGTCCTAATATTCTTAAGAATGTTGACTCAGGTCCTTAAGAGAATGCTTTTGTGGTTGTGTTTTAAATTTGTTATGGAATAGAATAGTTTCATCACTTCATGTACCATGCCGTGTTGAAGAGCAGGACAGAGAGACCTTCGAGGGGAGGGAGGGAGGGGTGGGGGCTTAATTGATCAAGACTGAAGAGACATTTTTTCTTTGCTTTTGGACTTCTGTTGGATTTGCCATAGCTTGTTTCATGGATATTTGATATTCAAAAGTCAAGTAAATTTGCTGAAACTGTGATTACCTTACTGTAAAATGCCACTGCCTTAAAATTTAGATCCTAGCTAGCTAGCTCATTCGGATAGTGAAGCTGATTTAGTTGGAATGGTGAGTCAGGCAAATCCTTCAAAGAGGTAAACTTGCCTGATATGAACAAATATGAGCTCCTAGAAAAAATTGGGAGCAGCTTCTAAATTACCTATTGTTAGTATGTGCTACAAACATGTTATTCATGGAATTAACCCGCTCTGATGGCACTGACAGAGGATGTGGCCTTGTAAACCTATGGCACTTTGGATTAATTACCAACCAAAAAGAGAAAGATAGTGTTCAAGGTGAATCCGCAAAGCTACATAGCGAAATCCAAAAGAAAGAAAATATAACTCAGAAGGGATTAACAAATGGAATCATCAACATAGTAGAGAAGCAAAATCTAATTTTTACTGATGAGCTACAACTTAGACTGCTAGGAATTGATGTAAAAGTTGGAATTAGTTTGCTATGATACCACATTAACCCGTACTCTTGGGTTTTTATGCAAGAAGGTAAAGGTTGCAGAAACTAGTTGCAGAGCATTGGAAACAGTAGATAGTACACATGCCAATAACAAGAATAAGAGTTTTTCAACTATGAATCAGACATATATATATAGTTATATACAACTTAGGAACTTCGAAACTTAGGAATGTGTGCTAGCACTAACAACTTAGTGAATAAAATTCACTATAATTCACATATACAAGAACGCATTCAGTGAGTAGCTAGCACTAACAACTGACAGGCTTGTTGGGCAAACATTGAAAGCCAAGGTTTTTGGCCACCCGTTTTTGACAATGGTTTCTAATTTTCTTCCCTTGTTGTTGAGCAGTAGTCTTCAACTCTTGTTTTGAAACATAGTCCAAGACTTTGATCCTCTTCAGCCTCTTATTATTCTCAATTTCATCGTACCGATCATGGATCTTTCGCTTTGTTGCTTCAAGCTTGGCATCCTCATCCAATAACGGCTTGGGCTTGATGATCGGTTTAACTACTTGATCAGCAACAACAGAGGACGGTTTGGCCGGCGCCTTATACCATGATGGGAGCTTGATGCGGACTATATTCCTTGGTGGAGGAGCCTCGACCGGACCCGATTCTGAATCTAATTTCCCACCAGTCCCCCCTACATCAGCTTGAATGGAATTGAGGATTTGAGTCTTCCGGCGACTGAATTCTTCGGGGAAATCAGAGGCAGCGACGGAGATCGCTTGGTCAAGGACATCAAAAACGGTGGATTTGTTCGGTGCAATGGCGAAGAAGTCCCTCCATTGCTGGATAGACGACGCCATGGATTTCGATGGAGATGGGTTTGCAATTTGGAGAATTAGATCGAGAATTGGAGAGAAGAGCGGAAGTAGAATTGATGAGAAAAAAGGAAAGTGGGAGGGGGATTATATACACGGTAAATCCTTATCCTTATAGGATTGGGGTTGGATGAAACTTGGGCGGCAAGTTCATCGATCCAACCTGGAGATGATCATCTGTGCTTGCCAACGGCTAGTTTGACTTCTGTTTTTTTTTTTCCCAACGTAAAAAAACCCCTTTTATATTTATTTTATTTACTGATTTTACATTATCATATCATGATTTTCAAGGGCTTCAACTCACTTTAACATGTAGTCTAATTTTTCACATCGCAAGTTCTTGTTTAGAGCAAATGCACTAATTTTAGGTGGGTTAGACCAATTTTCAACCCGAATTAAAACATTATTAACCTAAATCACTTATTGTTTTAACAATACAACAATTAGATCAATCAAATAACCAATTACTATGTACATTTTAAAAAATATTTTTATATTGACATTTATATTGTTTTATACAAACACTATGTGTAAAGTGGTATGTGTACTGGTCTCATGTTTGGATTAGTCTGGATTAATCCATGGGTTGAGAATTATTCCATGCTTTAGTCGGTTTGGTGGGCTTCATATAGAACTCACGTCTAACACGGACTAATTCTTTTCTCAGAGAGGATTCAAAGCACCAAGGTGCACTTAAACCAAGATGAATAGACCGTTAGATTACATTTATCCTATTATTTAATATTTAAATAAAAAGTTAAGTATAAATATCAACGGTTAAGATTTTCTAATAAATACTTAGTTCACTTGTACTTTGATGCATGCAAGAATTTTCGTTCTTTTCTACTAGATGATGTTTTTTAACCCCCAAATTGAACCATGTTTGCATTTGTTGTTACGGCGGTGAACACGTTGCAAGTTGATCCCGATCGACAAGGGCCTCTGTTTTTCAACAATTCGGCGCCATGTCACGTGCCTGTCACTCATTGCTCTACCTTTACACGTGTCCTCCGGCGCGCAAGCCAAAGAAACAAGAATCCAATAAGTTAAAGGACCAATCTTTATGTCAAGAAGATCGAAGCCTGAAAGAGAGCGATGCCGAAGCCAACTGAGGACATGATCCAGACCTACATCAGCCTCACCGGCGCGTCTCACTCACTCGCCCTCCTCAAGCTCGAGGTTCTACTTTCTTTCTTCACCCTCCTTGTTGCTGCTCAAGTGTTTGTATGACTTGTATCATCAATTCTAGTGAGATTTCAGTAACTTCTCATATCGGGTCTGCAAGATATTTACTCTCTTACTTGAATTGTTACCGATCCCGTTTCCAATTCAGAAGAATCTATGTTTTCTTGATGCATTTTATCATTCTAACGAGTGTGTAATTATCTTTTTCATTTATTCATAATTTATATGTAAACGTGAAAATGTGATATCTTTTACCTGTAAGAACGTAAATTTCATGGATAAACTGTATGCATTGTGGATCATATATTCTTCTAGAATGGTTTAACTTTTAAGTTTCTGAAGATAAAACATATGTGGGCTGTAACAAGAATTTGTTTGGGCAACTTTAGAGGTTGAACTTGAATTCAATTTGATTCTATTATTTAGAAGATTGGAAGGGAATGCAGAAGTATGCACACAAAGAATATGTGATTCTTTCCTACGTTCCTCATTTTAGAGGGTTGGAGTTAGACAAGGAACAAGGATATATAGTCACTCAAATCTTTGTGATTGAAGCTAAACCTGCGCCTAAGATTCATTCCTCGGTAGCAGTAATCAGTGGTGTGTTTTGATTTATACTTTAGCATTGGCTTTGTACACCAAGTCATTTAACCAAGGGGTCTGGTTGTAGGGTTGGGAGCTAAGGTGATGAGGTAGATTAGTTTGTTAGGATTCTCCTTGAATGAAAATCAGGATGTATTGCTAGTGTAACTGAAACCCTGATGTTCTGCACTATGTTGATTGAATTGTACATAACTATTTTACGTAACTTCTTTCTCACTAAGTTTCTGAGTCGTCTGGTATGATTTGGCTTGTCAACAGGAACATGGAGGCGATCTTAATGAAGCCGTGAATGAACATTTTAGGGAAGGAGATGTTCACAGGTATCACATTTCAATTCATCTTGCTCAGCTTTTAGCAATAAGTTTAGTAACATTCTGTGTCTGTGTCTTCTCTTTTTTTTGAGACTTGTTTTACCTTTGTTCTTTTTTGATTCAGTACAAGTCCTTCATCGACTGCTCCCCCACAGTACAATTTCGCTCAAGTGAGTAATCAGAATCAAGTAGCACCACAACAAGGACTTCTGCCACTTCTCTCTGTTGCTAGGAGTTTCAAGCCGTCCTTATTACTTGACCGTAATTACAGTAGAGATCTCTACAATCGGATTGGTTCTGCATTAACTGGTCGGGCACCATCACCTTCACACCCAGGAGAGGTGACTGGGGTTCCTGTAGGTCTTAGTCCAGGGAATGAGCAGCCTCATGTCTCAGGACAGAGGCCTACTATTCCGGATGTGGCCAAAACTGAGTTGGATGCCTCAAGATATGGCAATGATGTTGAGGAAGAAATGATTCAGGCTGCTATTGAAGCTTCAAAACGAGAAGCTGAAAGGGGTTCTCCAAATGTGCATAACAGGAATCTCAATGTATGATGTTGCCTATCTGATTTTGTTGCCCTATATCTTCCGTTTCTCTAAAGTTATGATTCATATAGATTTATTCATTCAGGTATTTCCTGGTAATGGGTCTCTGGATGAGAAAATACCTGAAGAAAATTCAGATATTGACCGTGCAGTTTTGCTGTCCTTGAAGGTCCTTAATCTCTTTCTTCGTTTTTTTTTTCTGGATGGAATTGCTTCCTTCTTTTGAGGTCCTTGATTTTTTTTGTAATTTGAAGTCAGTTCAGACAGCAGAACAAGAGAAAGCAATGCGTGAGATGCAACTGAATGACTGGAATCAAGTTCCAGGAGTTTATAGTCCATGGAAGGTATACCTTCTGTCTATGGTACAGTTGTACAAACACATGTCGGTGCACAGAGTGTCAATGTACTCTAAGGCAGAAAACAAGTTATAATAAGAGTTAAATAGGAATCTCTAGTCAAACAGTTTTACTTCAGGTTGTATGCACTCCAGAATGGAGATTTTAGGTCTCATTTTATCAAAATAAGAAAAAGCATTCTCTAATTTTTGGCACACATTGTCTCAGATTAAATTTTAGGCTGAATTATAATGTTTTAGGTTGTCTTAGTTATCTTATTATCTGTAAAAGCATGTCAGGCCTAAATTCTGCTTATGAATCTGTCAAACGAGGTAAATTTATGATACTTGAGTTAAACATTACTGATAACCTCCATTATTGTGTGTTCTAGCAAGGAACGTCATCACACCAAAATGGAGCTGAAGTTGTAGAAGAGCAATTAGTTAGTGAAGAGTCTAAGCGCAATGATGGTAATCATCTTCAGCAGGGAAAATTGGGAAGTCACTATGATGAGGTATAACCCTGGTGTTCCTTCATTTTGATTTAGCCCATGTTATAGACGGTCAACTGCTAGACTAGTCAACTTATTCACATTTATTTGTAGTTGGGCAGCTTATCTCCCAAAGAGCTTGATGAAGCTATAATGCTGGAGAATGCACATTTTGGTGGATCTTCATACACTCCTAACATTCAGCCTGTACATGGCTCTTCCTCGTCCTCTCTATCAGCGACGCAATTGCTCAGAGAACAACAGGTCTTAACCCTTTGCTCGCAATCACCATCATGAGTTTGTGACTGTATTGTCCAGCACTTGATTGTTTAATAATTACTTGCAGGATGAGAACTATCTTGCATCCCTCATAGCCGATAAAGAGAAAGAAATGAATGCTGTCCATGAAGCTGCAACTTGTCAATTGAAGGGAGATGCCAACAAAAGAATCGAGCCAATGGTAGCGTACTCCTCATTATATATGTAGTAATTTTATCGTAGTGTTTTCAGACTAACAATCTATTTACAATTGATTTGGATTAGCACATTACTGAGATCTGGTTCTTTGCTTCAGTTTCTTATTTTCATTCTGGTAGATAAGAAGGCAAAAATATTAGATATTGCGATATATACAGGGAACAGTTATCTTCTTGTTTCTGTATTGTGTCTTTGATGAGTTTACGTGGCTCAGCAAGCTATTAAATGTAATTCATACGAGTGAGAGTAGCTCCTTTTCTTATGAAACATATGTAATTTAAGTGATTCATCTTTATACCAATGTGGCAATTACAAATATGGTTTAATTGTATCAGATGCTAAGAACTAATAATAAATAAATAAAATCATGAGTATTGATGTTCTTAAGTTCCACATAGTGTATCACTGATGGTGGAATTTCCGATGTCAGAGCCGGAGATATTATAAAAGCCAGTATGTAAATTTTTCTTGGATGTGCTGCTGTTGGTAGTTTTCCTTTATCACGTAGTTAAGATATGTTGGAGTAATAGTTTAAAACAGGCTGTGCCATTATGGAGTGATTTACCATTTTAGTTTTCAATTGCTAGATACTTTATGTCTTTTGTCAATGATCTACTATCTCATGAGATAAGATGACAGGAATCTGAGAGAAGGCTAGCTGCAAAAACTGCTTCACTTCCTTCTGAACCAGCAGCAGACGACGAGAATGCTGTGACTCTTCTTGTTCGGATGCCAAATGGCAGCCGCCTCAGCCATCGCTTCCGCAAATCTGACAAGCTTCAGGTATGATGTTAAAAATGTGTAGAGGCTTTTATACATCTCTCTCTCTCTCTCTCTCCCAAATTGACAAAACTTTTGTTTCTTTTTAGCTTCTTTTTGACTTCATAGATGTCAGTAGCGTGGTGGAGCCTGGAACTTACAGAGTGGTAAATCTGCTTCTTCTGATTTGATATTCGTTTCTTTTTATATTAATGAAGTAGCTTACAATTGCGGACATTAATGAAGTGACTGAAATTTTACTTTTTCTTTAGGATTAAATACTTGTGACACCCTATAGTTTACACCTAAAATCAGTTTTGTCCCTCACTTTTTTTTTTAAACTGGTATACCCCTATACTTTGAATTCTCGACTGATTTGCCCTTGTCGTCAAGTGAACCCGTTATGTAGCTGACGTGGCTAACATGTTGACACATGTATGGGACCAAGATATTGAGATGACAATTTTACCCCTGGAAATTTCATGCAAGCCATGGTTGAACCCCAAGCAACCCAACAGCCCATGTTTGTAGGGCAACACCGTCTTCCTCCTCATCTCCTCCGTTACCGCCCGATTCACCGTGTAATGAAGCTCGTGAGGTGAAACCGGTCCTCTCCTCCTCGAGGATCCTTCCCCGTCGTGGCTCCCTTCCGATGCGCTCCGGAACAGCAACATATCCCTCAGCTTCCACTTCTTATTCACTTTCGAGAACGAAATAGCTGACAATATCGTGTTGTAAGCCGAAGATACAAAAGGAGAAGTGGCCGGCTTGATCGAGCTGTTAGAGGCATGACTCGTAGTCGGAGCAGGTGATACAACGTCGTCGAACATGATGTCCGGAATCCTCAACGGAGATAAAGACCTGGTTCCTTTTCGGATTGAAGCGTTGACGTGTCTTGAAGGCATTCTCGACATTCTTTCTCTCCCGCGTCGGCTCTGAAACTCTTCTTCTGCGTAGTCATATTCATCTCTGTAACAATCTCTCCGAGTCTCTTCCATGGCCGCCGTGAAAGGATCGGAGTTGAATTGCAGCCGACTGAGCTGAAGCAGTGCTGGTGCGGCCAACAAGGTCGAAATGCAGCCGACTGAGCTGAAGCGGGTGTTCCAAATGTTCGACAGGAACGGTGACGGGCGCATCAGCAAAGAGGAGCTGAGCCATTCGCTCGAGAACTTGGGAATCTTCATCCCCGACCAGGAGCTGTTCAACATGATCAACAAGATCGACGTCGACGGAGACGGGTGCGTCGACATTGACGAGTTCGGGGAGCTTTACCAGTCCATAATGGACGAGTTCGGGGAGCTTTACCAGTCCATAATGGACGAGCGGGACTGCACCAGGATGATTACGAAGGTCGACGTCGACGGAGATGGCATGGTCAATTACAAGAATTTCAAGCATGCTGGGAAGCTAATGAATGAGTTTCATGACTTGGAGGTGGTTTCAATGGGGAGGGCTTATGCTGTGTGGATTGGAGTTCTTGGTTTTAAAAGTCACTGTAGTCAGGGGTATATTGGACATCTCAGCAACTTAACAGTCTTCTTTAACGGTCAATTGACGACAAGGGCAAATCAGGCGAGAATTCAAAGTATAAGGGTATACCAGTTTAAAAAAAAAAGTGAGGGACAAAACTGATTTTAGGTGTAAACTATAGGGTGTCACAAGCATTTACTCCTTTTCTTTATATATATATATATATATATATTATTTCCTGTTCCTATCCATGCCTCATATCCTGAATTCCTGATAAGCTTGCTCTCATTTTTTGTTTTTGTTTTATTAGAGTGCTGTCATTAGTAACTTACTAAACTATGGGAATGGTATGACTTGCTGTTTGCTTAAATAGTTGGATTTTAGGATGTAAAACAATAAATACACCAGTTGGTGCCCTCAATCTAAATAGCTGGAATTGTTTGAGCTTGCTGATTGAGAAATAATATATGTCATACAATCCAAAATGCTACTTGGAATTTAGTACTCAATGGATATACCCCCCAACCCCTAAAATTCTAAAGAAACAATTAATATTATAAGTGGGATTTTTCAGTAACACCATACAGATCATTCACTTTAATATTGTGATGTCTGACCCTTATGTGGTCCCTCTCTGTGTACCGTGGGACGATCCAATTAGACTATGAAAGCCAAGAGGTGTTTTTATTTTAGTGAACATTATAATAGTATTCGTCCAAAAAAAACATTATAATAGTATGATTGAAAGCTATAGCATTACATCCTGTGGTAGTTTGTCAAGTAGTTTTTGTTTGTCTATGTGATAGCAGTAAACAACTTCTCATATTCTGGTTATGCTGCTTGATTTCCATGAACAGGTCAGGTCATATCCTCGACATGCTTTCACCACCAAAAACAGCTTATTAACATTAAGAGAACTCGGCCTGACCAACAAGCAAGAAGCGCTGTTTTTGGAACTGATATAGTAGCCTATTTTCCTTCCTGAATCCTGATCAGTTTCCATAGGATCAAACAGTTGATACCGAGCTCTCTCTTGTATGTAAGGTTCAAATCCTGCTGAAGCTGCCTTAAAACTTCATGTGGTACAGTCTATGTTATAATTTATTTGAATTTAATATAATTTAGTTATGATTGACATGACCTTCCTTTGTTACCTAGTCTCAATCAACTTGTGGGTTTTCAGCTTAGGTCTGAGGATCTAGTTTTAATCGACTTCTGGTCTTTGGTTGAAACTGGTTTGTAGTATATAGTCATTCTTGTATGAAATTTTATTTGACATTAAGATAGTCCAAAAGAGTATCCTTCGCCGAAAACCTTTACTTTTCATCGGTATGCAGATTTCAGTCCCAAGTATCTATCGCACCACAGAAATGGGTGCCGGAAAAGAATAATTTGATAGTCATATTATGGACAGAAAAATGTAACAATCAAAGTAAGGAAGAAGAGAAAGCTCTATGATTCTTTACTGCTTTCTCCTTCATTTTGGTTTGGTTCTGGTGCTGTCCAGTACTGCTTAGCCGCCAACAAGATCTTTTCTCTATGATGAGGACCCTCTTCATGGTCTACTATTCTGGCGTCATATTGCATTGCATCCAAGAGCCCCTTGGCCTTCACAACCATATCCACATCATCCCTGAAAATTATGCTGCCTTGTGGCCTTAAGATCCTATCCATTTCTAGAAGAATGTCTACCATTTCACATCTGCATCACAAAAGTTAATTTTGCCAAGTTAGTGTAATCTTGAATGCTTTAAACCCGTCAGTTTAACATTTCCATTAACATTTCCAGTATGCAAGACTGATTAGTCACCTGTCCTTGTAAAGAGTGAAAACTGAATCAGAGTGGATGAAGTCATAGGTTCTTGGATAAGTAGACATGGCCTCGCACCTGACAGAAAGCAAGTTGATAGCTTCAGTAACAAGGTAACATAAAACGAGAGTACTGATAGGTTATTTTTGAACCAAAGACCGCAGAATGTAATAGAGCATACCAGTTCTGATAAGTTCCGATCAATCCACGTTCATATATAGCTCCAAGGGTGTTGACCTCAGCCTCAACCGGGACAATGTTCATAACCCACACAGGATCATCGACCAGTGCAGCTGCAAAGCTTCCCAAGTACGAGTTCATGTCAAGCAAATTCCGGTACCTCCCAGGGTCTGCCAACTGATAGTCCAAGGTCTTATAATGTGCAACTCTCTGTTTCCACAGCGCCGTGTTTTCTCTGAACATCTCATCTGTGATTCCTTCCAAACTTCCACTACTAATTCTTGGAGGAACTGTAGTCAGCCTCGCTGGCCATTTAGCCAATTCCCCACCTGCAGTATCTCTTAAGTTGTTCACTCCAGGCAGTGGAGTCAAACACTCCTCAAGTTTAGTATACCTACCAAAGGAAAAAAGAGTCATTGTGTTAAGTAAAACTTACAAAACAATAATACCAAAAGAAAAGAGTCACTGTGTTAAGTAAAACTTACAAAACAATAATTCATTTTGACGCAAATCAAATCTATCATTTACTTATTAACTTGTTTTTAACCACTAAACAAGCATTGGAGTAAAGAACAAAAAAGCAGCACCAACAAACTAGTGTGAACAGTATAGACAGTTGGCCAACTTAACAAACACTTGATTTGTACTAAAGGACCTGGACATTTTACCTTTTCCATCCGATTGGTTTTGGTATCAATGACAAAGATAGAGATTTCAAATGCTCAAAACAAAGATCTAAACCACTCCACCAAAATTCTGTAGAGACCCAAACGAATGAAAACAAAGAAAGACATTATGGGGGACTGAATAGCAATAATTACCATGCGGTGTCTGGATTTTGAACTTGGCAAAAGGATGGTTTCTTGAAGACCTTTCTATTGGCTTTACAGTGGATATGGTTAGTGGGTTTCTGCCAAATGGCAAGGTCATCCTTCTGCTTCAATTTTTTCCAGCATAAGCTTTTTGCTACTCTCTCGATCTTGTCCTGCTCAGCTTTGAGGTCTGCCTGAGTTCTTTCCCAACCTTTCCAGTGCTTCTGCCAGTTGATTGGTGGGCCGGAAAGAATCCAATAACCACCGGGTCGTAAAACACGATCAACCTCAATCAAGTACAGGCCATCTGCATAATCAAAAATTCAAAATCCGAAATTTTCATAAGAAAAATGTTCAACAAAACACAGTTGAATGAGCAGTAATTTTGATTTAAATGATTGTGGCGAATGTGCTAAGTTACCGTATTCTCCCCAAGGAATGAGGCAACGAGAGCAGTGAGCCATGTCGAAAGCTCTTGAGGGATAGGGAAGTCTAATAGAAGCCATTACCCCAATCACTGCAGGAATTCCTCTTTCAAGAGCAAACTGAACTTGTGCTTCATGAGTGTCTCTTGGTGCAAATGACACTGTTAAAATGTCTCTAGACAAAAGGTAACCACCCCAACTTGCAACCTGAATTAAAATTTAAAACCAAATCAAAAACAGTTGCAGGATGATCATATGACTTGCTAAGCAAGCAAGCCAAGTAAGTTAACCATTAAACACTTCATCATCTGAAAGTTTAATTCAGATATGAAGTACATTAGCTCTTAGGATTGGAATGAGTATTAAAATCTGAAAACTGAATTCGATATAAAAATCATCAACAACAAAAAATCAGATATGAAAGTACATTAATCAATATTGGAAAAGAGTGCATTTCAAGAATAACTTTTCCATTTGCCAATGCCAATATATTGAAGCCACTTTACTTCATTGTCAAGGACTGAGGAAATAACCTTTTGTAACAAAACCAACTTCTAAAGTGATTTCACTGTCAAATTCCTACTTTCCTTTTTAAGATAATTAATGTAGGTGTGTCAGCACATCAATCTCAATATGTAACATCATAAACGATAAGATTGAGTCATTCTTACTTAATCTTTTGCCAAGAAAAACCCATTAATTTTCCCTTGAAAAGATGTTAATCTGAAATTAAATCGCTGATTGCCTGATTAAGAGGAATCTATCAACCCAGATTTTTTCTAATCTCCTTTTATGTCTTCACACCAAGATGGAAACGTACACAAATTAAACTCCCTAATCAATATTACCATAGCTGGGTCAACAAATCTGGCCGTTTCATGCCTCCATTATGAAAATGACAAACACCTTAAAATCTGATTTGGTCAGCTTTCTATGAGTTGTATGTAACTTTTCAATTTTTGCACAAATCAAGATAATTAGATACAGATCAGAATTAAGAAAAACCAAATCGCTTCCAACCCAAATCACTCCTTTCACACCTCACCAAAAATCTAAATATCTCCATATTCAACTCTCGAAACCAATTTCTAGCTCTTTGTGATTTGAAAATCTAAACTTTTCAGAACTAATATAACGAAAGTTAATTACGTAATAATATCGCGAATCAATCCGAAAGGAGGGTGTCAGAAAAGAAGGTAAGAAATCGGAAAAATGAAATGCTTACCCCACAACCGGTATCGATGGCGGTCCTGATAGACCCATCTCTGAGATTAATCAACCTGCCAATATCGTCAATATAGGCGTCCGCACCATTAGGGAACATGGTCCCTCCCCCAGGGAATCGAAACCGGTCACCCTCGTAGTGAACCCAATTCTGATTCTTCTTCTCCACGGTCAACTCCTTATGCGGCACGTTGGCGTACCACACCGACCCCCGGCTCTCCGGCCACCGGAACGGCACTTGGTACCCGTGCGGCGCCGGAATCCGGCACTTGAGGAGCTCGTTCTTCTCCGGGCAATGCCTCTCCCGGTAAACCAGCCGGTCCCGCTCGAACTTGAGGGACCGGGTGGCGTCCTCGCAGGGGGTGTACTCGGCGAGCCTGGCGTCGCAGGGCGGCACGTGGGAGACACGCGCCGTCGTGGGAGGGAGGGGGAGGTCCTCGGCGCGGTGGTGGGCGGCGAAGTCGAGGTGGGTTGTGATGTTGGGGAGGAGGTGGGGGCAGGAGATGGCGGAGGTGACGGAGGTGGTGGCGGCGGAGGAGGTGGTTCCGGCGGAGTGCTGCCAGACGCCAATTAGGTAGAAGAGTGTGCAGAGCACTGTGGTCAGCGTTAAAAAGTACAGGTTGGTCCGCTTTGGCTTCAGTGAGAACTTCGCCATGGCTACACCGTACCACCAGAGTCTCTGAAACTCTGAATATATAAAAAGACCTGTGTATGTATATATATATATATAGGCGAGTCTATATATACATATACAGAGAGAGAGAGAGAGAGAGAGAAGGTGAAGGGTTGGTGATGACGAAGTTTGGTTTCCAAGGTTGATTTTATATTCGAACTGTGTGCGGGGTCAGTGCTTACAGCTTTAGGGACCAGAGGAGGGAGGCGAGTGAGAGACACGCGCTGGGGTGGCGCTGTAGTGAGCGGTTCGTTTTGCACAGAAAGGGTCTGAATTTATTGAATGTGGGGTAAGGATTGAAGGGGGAGATCCGTGTAAATATTGCAATAATCAATCCGGAATCTATGAACCTCGGATGCAAATTTGTTTTGGGCATATCCTTCTACCGTGTTTGGAATGTTTTGTTGTAATTTCTTTCCGAGAGAATGCTCATTATATGTATGCGGGAGATTGGTAATCGCAGTAACAAAAAATATGTTAATTTAAATTTTTATTTGTATAATGGTCGATTGTTTTGAGGTATTGTTTAGGCGACAATAAGATTTTAGAAATATATGAAAACTATATCCATATTTGGTAGCCGTATATATGGATGATTCTTATATTTATATTAGGATTATGTATACGAAAATATGTATTACTCATGCCATGTACATATAGGAGAGGGCAGATAATGGATGAATGAGAATGAACTTTTCTATAATGATATTAGATGATGGACTTCCCAATTCCCACCATGTAGTCGAATATATGAAAGAACAGTGAAAAAACTTGTTTAACACTTGATAAAACTTTGCAAATAAATATTAGTCGAAACCATTTTTAACTGATAAAATAATATTTAAGTCTAACATATTCACTAGAGAAGAAATTTATCAAATCGACAACTGACACAACAACATTCAATTCGAATTTGACACAAGCATTTTAAATGGAGATTCTCTTAAAATGAACACTTTGTCCTTGTTTGTTCACTTCCTCTGTATGGATAAGGGGATACTCCTACTTTAATACAATGTATTTTTGTTGGGTACTAAAAGGTTCGAATATGCAAGAGGATACAATCAATTTCTATCTACACTATTATAATTAATAATTTAGAGACCATATGAAACCACCTAATTAGACAAAAACAGAATGTTTTTTCTTCTATTTTTCTTTGGATACCAAATTATAGGATTTGTTAAGGAAGCAATTTCATCGTGGTGTGTTTGGTTGGTGCTTGGTAAGAGGTGATGGGGTAATACGCCCTTTTTTGGACACTGAGGTGGCAATGGTTGCGGGAAGCACCTTTACTCTACAAAAAGAAGCGCGTGGGGCGCGTGAAGAAGGTACCATTGGGGATTTTAGGTAATGTCGAGTTTGGCAGAAGGAAAAAGTACTTGCACGGACAAACACGCGATCCTAACGCAAAAGTGCTTCTGCGTGGCTGCCGTATTGCATACAAAATCGCAGGCCAGATTTGAATAGAGGCATAAGAGGCTTGGGATTCAGGGCCCAAAAATCTAAGGGGTCTAAAACAAAAATTTATAGTTGTCCAGATTTTTTTTTTTTCAATAGCTTTTTAGCTGTGCAATCTAACATGAATTAAAGACAACTATCTTAAATTAAAGACAATTACACGTGATGAGAGGCCCAAACCATCAATTACTACTTTAAATTTGTACCCATAAAAAAGTTAAAATATTAAATAGAAGCAGCCAAACACGATTAGGTAAAATATTTGTTGTATAGATAGGATTTATAATACAATTAAGATTACTAAACCATCAAGGTTTTGGAATCCTATTTGCATAATAAGTATTTTGCATAAAAATCTTATATATTTTTGGATGTTATATGCTATTTTATATATATAAAAAAAAATTAGGGGTCCAACTCTAAGAGATCGACTCAGGCCTCAAAATCTCAGGTCCGGGCCTGCAAAAGCGTCATTCGAACAAATATTGAAGGCTCAAGGACACGAATATTGTGATAATTTGAGTAAATGACCCCTCAAATTGTGATGCTAAGAAGGAATAATGTGATGCCAAAAAGAAATAATGACCCGTCAGTGTACAAACGATCGAAGTTTCCCATCAATATGTGACATCACAAAAAAAAAAGTGAAACTCATAAATTTACTTAAAAATAACATCACTTAACGATCACAAATCATTGTTCGGTGATCAAATTAAAATACTTCATTGGTGATCAAAAATCGATCGATTGATTATTAAGAAGCAATTGTGGGTATAAATGTGTGAGATTTAAAACACTACCATTAAGATTATTGTCTCAACGTACCGATACATCGTGAGAGAGAACCAACCAATTTCTTACTTTCTTTGTAACATTATTTGATTGGATGCTATATGTCTTCTTTGTTGTGTACATATGATCACATTATAGGATGAAGTAATCATGTACGTGTTCATGTTCATAATCAATTGACAATGAATGAAGTAACCAAATCCTTGGTGAGTTATAAAACCTAACGCTTCTGTCGCTATAAGTCGATTAGCTAGTAGTGCTCGTTAATTAACTAAGGAAGGCAGATTAGAGAGAGCTAGGTTGATGAGATTTCAATAAACAATTGTAACTTGCACCAAACATTAACAGAACCATGTTACTTTGAGGAGAGTTGGCAACGAGAACAATTGCTTGTTCAACTAGATAGGTTAAACTGTTGAAGGATATATACAATCCTTGATAGCTAGTTGCTTCTCGATCTTGTAAGATATTTGTGATTTCTCACTTTGACAAAACTTACAAGATGCCAATCGCCATTTTGGCATGCATGCAATTATATAACGTAAATTTGACCATATTTCATTATCTAATATACTTTATATTATGTTACTATTATACTATTTTCATTTGATATTTATATACCAAAATGTTTCTTCCTCCTATTATTCTCATCTGTATTATTTGAATATATCTCTGAATAGCTACGTACGTACGAGTTATATATATATATGTATGGTGCTAAAGCTACATATTATAGTGATCACGAAATATATTATAGCGACTCTAGATGTCTCAGATATGCTAACATTAGCAAGAGTCTTCGAATAATTCCTTTATAAGCTGGAAGATACAGCTAGATTAGAGCACTAATTAACCCTAAACAAGGGAAGCAATAATAGGATGACGTATAAGATATACTTTACTTTTCTCTGCGTCATTCATGTCATTTTCATCTGGATAATTAAGCTTATTATGTGATAGGTGTTAATTGGGTTTGTTATATATGGTGGAGTCCCGTGTATGATATTCTGTTGGAATCTTTTCCGCAATCTTGAATAATTACTACTAACTGTCTACGATTACAAGCTGTAAACTGCATGTAAACATTCATAAACATGATTCGTCGGCGAAGCTGGGGAGGGTTATATCTTGGGAACCCTAAAATTGTACGTATGAATATGTTTTAACGTACAAGAAGTAATTAATTAAATACTAGATATTAATTAAGAGAATCAAGCTCGATCGCTGAAGCAAATGACATCTTATATATGCATGCCAAGTCCTGCTCGAACAGTTAACCCAATTATCATATTATATATATGTTAATTATATGTTTACGATGACGGATGATCTACCTAATTTTAATTAATTAGTAGTAATCATATGATTAGACTGCAGTGTTGGGCACCTTTCTACAGGTTCCATTATATGTTGCTCTTTACGTTCATCACAACCTTCCAAACAGTCGACCTCCCGTTCTTTTATATGGTTTGGAAAAAACCTGGATTATATAAATACGACAGTGATGATGGTGATTAAAGAATTTTGTAATCATCCATCATTTAATCTCAACCATGTTTATTGATATTAAATCAAACTAGCTATCAAAGACTGACCACAAAGTCCTTGTTGTTTCTGATGACCGTATAAAGATTGCTTACATACAGTATATTATTCCAGAATTCTCTACGTATATATATTATACGTCTATTTCATGATTATAGAATGCAATGCAACTATGCAAGCTAGCATTTCTAGATATTTTTTTTTGCTGTGAAGGACACAAATAATAGAAAAAGACCTTTAAAATCTTGTTAGAAAAAAAAGAAAGAAAAAAAAGGTCAGCACCTAAGGTATATATGGCCAAAAAGTTACAACCCCGCACTGCTGCTTCTAGCTATATAGATCTCTACACAGTTTGATATATACAAATCAATGAACAAAGGAAAGAAGCGAAACAAATGTGGGGAAAGGTACAGAGTTTGACGCTAATTTTGTGACATCAAATGAGGCAGAAATTAAGAGGCGTGCAAGATGTGAGGGCTATGGACAAATCAGCATGTCACTCTCAAAATTAATTTTGGAAACGTGATAGAAACACTCTATGCTTAATCTCAACATTATAGAACACGAAGAAGATCGCGATCGATTTGAGATCTAAGTGCCTAACATGATATTTGGGTTCTAGTTGTAAGGTCATGTATCCAAAGGCTTCAATCTCGCTACTAACATGTAACTATACCTCTTCACGACTTCACCTATAAAACTTTGGAATTAGTCGCGCAAAATTAGATACATGCATTATTTAGGGTGGAATTGGGTCATAGATTCATATGCGTATACGACTTGTTACATGATAACATGCCTATCGAGTGCAAAGTGCGAGTATTGCAATAAGCAAATGCTGTGATATTACATTTCGTTTTTATGTATATATGCAATGACATGGCCTGCAAATTTGTGTTAGCTAAGTAATTCTTAGCAAAATAATGGAATATGTAGTAGTTAGCAGTAGGTTTCGCACTTCCTGCATGAGAGAATTGAAAAGAAAAACATGTCGATCTGTGGCTACTATCCAACATATATTTTGAAGTTTATCATCCTACAATACCATGTTCATAAAGTTCTAGTAACCTCGTTTGTTCTAACGAGCTAGCTACAGGTAAGAAAAGAAACATAACCAAGACCTGCGATATCTTTGATTCCCCTCCGTCGTTAATCGCAATCACCGTCGCCGTCAAAATCCCTCGGAACTGGACAAATATTGCAGCAAATCACACAAACAAGTTGAAGAAAAACTTGCAGCAAATCACCGTGGCTCTTCTCTTTTTGTTGGCAAGGAAACCCGAAACTGTCTATTCCTACTTCTGGGTTTGAAGTAGTCCATTAGTTTTCTTGTTTTATTTATGTTGTATGGTTGGGCTATTATGGCTATATATTGGGCTGTGTACCTCTTGATAGAAATTATATATACCGATCAATCATTTTTCAATTACAGTAATATAAATATGATTCTTAAAAACTTAATACAAATAAAATCAACTTTACTTTATATTTATGAATAGGAGCAGCAGCACTGAAACCAAATTGCTTTGAATACAAAATACTAACTTGATTGATGATAGAGGCTTGCTTGCAGCAATCTCCTAAGACAGAATTTCGCCCCTACTGTAGTGCACGTAGTTTCTTAGACGTCTATCTTGCAGGATACAATTATCGAATTTTGTTTATGCACTTTTAACAAAATTCTTGGCAAACTGTATTTGTGTTTCTCAGAAAATATTAGGGGAAGAGGAGAAGGATTTCTTGTATATGATTTGTTTGGCTTGCTCGTCTTTTATAGACTATGAACTGAACAATTGCAATGCTTCGGTAGAACTGAACAGTTGCAATGGTTTGTTCAAAACCAAACTCTTCCAACAGACATATCTGTTGCAAAATAAAATCCAGATACAAAAGAAAAACAGTTTTAAGACCCCAAGGCCCAAGGCCCATTTAAGTGTGTGGCCTTTAGAGGTGTTGCAATCCACACTTGTGTGACAATTTTTCCCTCATCTCCACTAATACTCACACTTGCCACACATAACAAAAAATGCAACACCTCTAAAGGCCACACTTTGCTCTATATTTTTGTTGTGTGTGTGTGTGTGTGTATATATATATATATATCACTCAAAGCCTATTAACACATATGTCAAGTGTGTACATCTCCAACACCTCTGATAGGAGCACAAAGTGGTACGTTTATAAGGTATTTCCAACCCTATTTAGCTATGTAATTCCTTTAACAATATTCATATTAACTAAGTTTGTGTTTTTAGGTCATAAATAAAGCCAAGGAGCCCAAAATAGACGAAAAAGGAGAAATCTTGAAAGAAAAGAAATTCATGTTGTGCAGAGAAATAAATCAGAAAATTTGCCAGAGATTATCAGTCAAATTCGACAGAAGATTGTGATTAGCTCACAACGATCCAGAAGATGTGCTATATATCAACGGAAAGCTACAAGAGTTTACTTTCCAGAACTTTTTACGGATTGTCAATACATATTTTGGAGAAGAAGTTATGACTGTTTGAGTGGCCGAAGGTCAATCTGCCCGAATTTCTGATTTGGAGCAAAACTTCTATTTTGAGGCCCAAACCACATTGGTAAGCCCATGAACGAGTTTTGAGGGTTTCATAACCCTAACCACAACAAAAAAGGGAGGAGGACGTGAAGATTAGAGGAGGCAGCGATCTCACATCATCATAACCTCCATAGTTGTAGACTCGCACAAGAAAGCCGCCAAGCCATCATTGATCTCTTCATCATCCACGGTTTATCTTTCCTTTGTCATCTTTTATTCTTCTTGTGTGATTTTGCAGCCATGTGTGGCTGAATTCTCTTAGTTAGGGGCAAGGTTTGAAGCCCCAAGAATGTTTGAGATATTGTTTTGAACTTTGGTTTCAATTTATTGAGTATTTCAAATTGTTTATTTGATTTTGGTTTATGGAGAACTTTTACTTGTTTATGTTCATGTATTCGTAACATAGAACATTATGAACTTGTGAGTGAGGCTATAATTATGTTGTTTAATCTCCTAAATGGTTAATACGGCTTAATTCAAGATAGTAAAACCTATAGGACAATAGGTGAAACCAAATAAAAAGGATTGCATGCTAGGTAGGCGTTCCACACTAGTTTTGCATACTTGTTCAATCAAACTTTCATTGATCTTAATGCTTAAAATAATTTGTTGATAGGATAATGTCTATACCTTGATCGGTTATTCTAAAGGCTTAGTAATGGTGCGTTCATCTTGCTTAAATATTCAAGAGAAGTAATAAGGACTTACGCAGTGCTTTCACGATTTGTTCTTGATTGATACCGATTTGCGACTTAATAATTGAAGCTTTGGTTGTTAACATGTCTTGAAACATACTTGGTGGTGGATTTCGAAGTCTCTAACGTCTCATTCATCTGATCTTTTCTGCTTTATTTTGTTTCTTTATTTTCTCTTGTTTATAATCACAAAACCCCATATCTCTAGTATTATCATTTTTTGTTTTATCTTGTTTTATAATTAACGTAAATTGTAAAGGTACCCTCAATTCCCGTCTTTTATAATGTTATCCTTATTTGCTATATACTACAATTGACACAAAATAGTTTTTAATTCAAACGCCCGGTTTCAGTTGCTATCAACCTCAATGAAGTTGTTTCATTTCCAAAAAAACACAAGAAAAAAAAGTTGAAGAAAAACTTGTCCCATGCATGCCAACTAGTGCAACGACCCAACACTACCAAAAGAAAGACTTTAGCCGACGAAAAAAAAAACCAGGCCGACGAATCAATTTTTCGTCGGCTAAAGTAGACTTTAGCCGACGAAATTTTCATTCGTCGGCTAAATTATATTTTCGTTGGCTATAGTCACCTTTAGCCGACGAAATTAAAATTTCGTCGGCTAAAGATGACTATAGCCGACGAAAATAAATTTCGTCGGCTAAAGTTTTTTATATTCGCAGATCTGGACAACAGCTTATCTGAGAAAAAAAACGGGAGAAGAAAAAACGGGAGAAAAAGTTTGGGTGTTGTTGAAATCTGTCCATAATTAAGAAGTGGAGCTATATATTGGTACGTACATGTGTATATATGTTGATTTTGAGTTTTATTTGAGTTGATCGATTTTGAGTGTGATTGAATTGATAGATTTTGAGTACGTTTGATGTATATATATATATGTGTGTGTGTTGATCGATTTGGTTGATGATTTGATAATATATATGAAATTGTTGTTAATTATAAGTAGCTAGTAGATATATATATATATATATGTTAATTAATTTATAATATTGTGTTGATGGTATGAAGTTGTTGATGATGATTTTGTGATGATGTTGATATATATTATATTGTTATGTAATTATTAATTAAGTATATCTATATATATATGTGTGTTAATTAATTTGTTATCAATTAGTTGTAATACGTAGAATATATATAAATGAATTGAAATTTTATATATGACATAGAATTTAATTAATAATTAGCTAGCGTTATACATATATATTTTGTTATATTTTCAAGATATGGATAAGAGTTGGATTTCGCTTCCAAAATGGGATAAAAGATACGGTGCAGGAGTTATGAGTTTTATAGAATATGCGCTGGCTAATGCTAACGGGAATACAATTTTCTATTGCCCGTGCACGAAATGTCAGTGTTGTAGCGATATGCATCGATTTCCCATTGACAAAGTATGGCAGCACCTGAGGAGTAACAGGTTTTGGGAGAAGTACACATGTTGGTTATATCACGGTGAAACATCATCTGGGGGTCTGCATGATCATGGCCAATTTTCTGAGACGGGCAGTACATCCAACGATCCAACAACGGTCTTCATCAACGACATGTTTCCTTATGAGAGCGGTGTATGCGCTCAAGGACAGTATATGCCTGACCCGGTGCAGCCCTTCCCTAGAGCTGTCAACACTGCTGGTATTGACAAGTACAACAAACTGCTTGCTTTCCAACAGACCCCTGTGTACCCCGGTTATCAGAAGACCGTTCTTGAAAGTGTGATGGACGTAATGAAGATTAAAGTTGAGACTAAATCGACTGTGAAAGCTGTTAATGATTATCTACAGTACACTGCTTCGATGCTGCCTCACGGTCATCGTCTTCCTACCACTCATCATAAGGTCCGATGTATCCTGAAAGATCTTGGGCTTTCCTACATCAAGATCCATGCATGCAGATATGACTGCGTTCTCTTTTGGGGTAAAGATCCAGAAGGGAATGACCTTGGTGGCCTTGACGCATGTCCGGTATGTCACACTGACAGATATAAGCTGACTCCTACAGGCAACAGGAAACCTGTAAAGGTACTTCGGTATTTCCCTTTGAGGGATAGGTTGGAGCGGTTGTACATGTCTTCACACACGGCCGAAGCTATGAGATGGCACGCTGATAGGGAATTGAATGACGAAGATACCCTTATACACCCTGCTGACGGGGAGGCTTGGAAGCATATAGACAAGGAGTTTCCTCATTTTGCGTCAGAGGTCCGAAATGTGAGGCTCGGGCTCTCATCCGACGGGTTCAACCCTTTTCGCAACATGAGTCTTCAATACAGTATATGGCCGGTGATTTTGGTACCGTACAACCTTCCCCTATGGATGTGCATGAAGAAGGAATACAATATGTTGAGTTTGTTGATTCCAGGGTCCGGTTATCCGGGGAAGTGTCTCGATGTGTATTTGAGACATTTGATTGAAGAGCTTAAATTTTTGTGGGACGTTGATCATCCCACTTATGATAAGTACACGCACGAGATGTTCCAGATGCATGTCGTGGTTGTTGGTACCATTAGTGATTTTCCTGCCCGTGGGATGTTGTCGAGCAACGTTGTTAGGGGATACAAGGCTTGTCCAGAGTGCCTTAGCGATGAGGGGAGCAGTAGTCATTGCAACAAGATATGCAGATTGGGTCACCGTGCTTTCCTTCCATATAATCACGAATGACGGTTCGATGATAAGGCATTTGATGGGACCGTAGAACACGGTGTGCCTCCCAGAAGATGGACGGGGGAAGAAATTTTAGCAGTGCTTAATGAGTACGATTTTGGGCAGCTCAGCAATCATCCCAACATTGTGGCGGCAATACCTGAAAGACCCGACAGGTACAAATTCTGGACACATAAGAGCATATTCTGGGAACTCCCATACTGGAGGAAGTTGTTGATCAGGCACTACCTAGATGTGATGCACATAGAAAAGAATGTTTGCGACAGTGTGGTGGGCACAGTGCTGAACTTGGAGGGGAAGACGAAAGACGATCCTAAGGCACGCATTGATCTAAAAAAAATGCAATTAAGAAGACATCTGTGGTTGAAAGAAGGGAAGAAAAAAATGCCTCAAGCTCCTTACACCGTGAAGCCTGACCAGAAGAACCTAATTTTCAGGTGGATGAGTTGTGTGAAGTATCCTTCAGGCTATGCAGGAAATATAGCCCGGTGTGTGAACTTCCGGGACAATAAGATGTACGGGTTGAAGAGTCATGACTGTCATATCCTGCTACAACGTCTCTTCCCTGTTTTCATTAGACCGTTCCTTCCCCGTCAGGTGGTGGAGCCGTTAGTAGCGTTGGCAAGATTTTTCCAGAAGTTATGCACACGGGAAGTGAAAAAATCTAACCTCCGGGAAATGCAAGAGGACATCATTTATATCATGTGTAAATTTGAGAGGATATTTCCTCCAAATTTTTTTGACATCATGCCTCACCTGATGATCCATCTTCCCGAGCAATTGTTGCTTACCGGTCCAGTACACTACACTTGGATGTATCCCATGGAAAGGTACGTTTTTTACACCTGAATTCCTCAATATATATACATGTTCAATAATCATAACATTTTGCAACTTGATTTACAGGCAACTTGGAGACTACAAAGATTATGTGGCTAATAAATCCGCGCCTGAAGGATGTATAGCTGAAGCATATATTGCGCACGAGTGCGTCACCTACATGAAGTTGTATTTAGGAGCGTTGAAGGAAACTCCGCAAACCATGCCGGTAGATGTACCGAAGTTCAATCTTTTCATAGTCTCCAGTGATGTTGAAGTGTATGGAATTTTGCCAGACTCCTACAAGTTGCAACCACATGAGCTAGTCATTGCCCACTGGTGGGTATTGATTAACTGTCCAGAAGTTGAATACTGGAAAAACATCCATCTATATTGTCCAGACATTCAAGGTGATCTCGAGTACCACAACAGGGAGTTCGCAGATTATTTTGGCGGCTGGGTACGTAATTTAATTTTTCTGTACGTGTTTATGTTTATTGCATAATTATTCATATTTACAGTTGAATGGTTGGTTGCAGATGAACCATATTCAATTTGATGGTCACCCAAATTGGTCGCACGAACTAAGACTTCTAGCGATGAAGCCGATAATGTCAAGAGTTTATCCGATGTGCAAGGTGAATGACATGCAATTTATATGCGAACAAAGAGACAGCAGAAGGAGAACACAGAATTCTGGGGTCATGGCACATGGTGGGCGGAATGGAGTTGACTATTACGGTGTTCTCCATTCAGTGGTAGAACTCGTTTATGGGCAAGGCATGACAGTGCACCTCTTCAAGTGTAGATGGTTTGATACTAGGCCACAGAGCATGAAGACCGATCAGTACAGAATATTATCGGGGAACACTGCTACAAGTTCTTACGAAGATGACCCGTTCGTTTTTGCCACATCGGTAAAACAAGTGTTTTATCTTGATGACCTTGCTAAGGGTGACGCGTGGAAAGTAGTCAACCTTGTGCACCCTCGAAACATTTACCGGGCGGCTACACTTGGAGAGGCCGAAGACGAGGAAAAGGATGTTGCGTATCAAGAGCCCAACGCAATAGGTATTCCTAACTCCTCTACCGTTCGCCTTAATAATTTTAAAGCGGGTCGTTCGGTGCGAATTCGTGATGAAGAGCCAAGGCTTATTGATGTTGATCCAAATCAAGAAACAGACGAAGACTCTGGCGATGAGGAAAGACATATATTACCAGAAATTAATTCTGACACCGAAGAAGACTCATCAGATGATTCCGATTACGAACCTTAGTTTTAATTTAGAGGACGAAATCCATTAATTTGTATAACTAAAGACCTTTTCCTTTATAGTTTACACATGTTGAATTCATATTTCAGTTATTTTATATGAATTTTGGTGATACATGATGAATATGAAGTTAGTATGGTTTACTAATATCGTCTGTTTTTTTTAATGTATTTTTTTCCTTTGGCCGACGAAATACACCATATTTCGTCGGCTAAACCCATCTTAGCCGACGAAATATCTTAGCCGATGAAATATACTATATTTCGTCGGCTAAGATGGGTTTAGCCGACGAAATACACTATAATTCGTCGGCTAAGATGGTTTTTGCCGACGAATAACCTAATATTTCGTCGGCTATAGTTATTTTTTAATTTTTTAATTACATACTATAGCCGACGAATACGTTAGGGTATTCGTCGGCTAAACCCTAAAATTTTTCTATTACCTACTATAGCCCTATATTCAGTGGTTATTTTGCGTAAAATTTTTGTACGACTTGTTGCGTGTCATCGGTTTAAAACTATTTTCAGTTGGAGGTCCGGCCAAAATACGTAATTTAGACGGTCGAACGACATTTTCCGTGCGTTTAGGGGTTTGACTTACGAGATTGACCGTCCGGATCGAGCCCTTATTCTTTTCAGATCAAGTTGAATTTTTTCCCATACATGTATTTTATCATGATGGTCAGATCTGACGGTCGGATTTCTGTTTCTCAAGTTTGATCATCACAATCACAACATGCATACTAATGTTGTATAACTTGTTTACCAAGTGTTATGTAAATGTTCCGTTTCAAAAACAAACTATACGTAAAACCTTCAAACGCCAAAAAGTCATGAAATAAGATATGACGAGAATGTTGAAATACATCCACGGTTGAAAAATCACACTATTCCGGTAAATATTTGGTGCCGATAGTTGCGGTCAATGCAATTTTTCATTTTTCCCCCTATGAGTAGCCCTATATTCGGTGGTTATTTTGCATAAAATTTTTATACGACTTGTTGCGTGTCATCGGGTTAAAACTATTTTCAGTTGGAGGTCCGGCCAAAATACGTAATTTAGACGATCGAACGACATTTTCCGTGCGTTTAGGGGTTTGACTTACGAGATTGACCGTCCTTATCGAGCTCTTATTCTTTTCGGATCAAGTTGAATTTTTTTCCATACATGTATTTTATCATGATGGTCAGATCTGACGGTCGGATTTCTGTTTCTCAAGTTTGATCATCACAATCACAACATGCCAAATGTATAAAAATACTTTTAGCTGACGAATTTCAAAGGTTAGCCGACGAAATTCGTATCTTTAGCTGACAAAATAATTATTTCGTCGGCTAAAGTTTTCGGGTTTAACTGCGAAACCCTAGCCTCCTCCCTCCTCCCTTCTAATTATCTCCGCCTCCTCCCTCCTCCCTCCCTCTCCCGTCTCCGCCTCCTCCCATTTCCTCCCTCCCTCTCCCGGTCCCGGTCCCGGTCTCCTCCCTCCTCCCTCCTCTCTCCCTCTCCCGTCTCCGCCTCCTCCCTCCTCCCTCCCTCCCTCTCCCGGTCCCGGTCTCCTCCCTCCTCCTGATAGGAGCATAATTATGCGACAATATGATGGTTAATTCCCCTCTTTACTTTATTAGTTTATCGTATTTTCCATTTTATTTAGTTATTTTTATGTTTATTAGGTGTTTCGGAGCAAAGAAAGGAATATGAAGCAAAAGAGGAGAAATCTTGAAGGATTAGGAATTCATGTCGTGTAAGGAAAGAATTATGGGATTTGTCAGAAATTATCATCTAACTTCGACAAAGGATTGTGATCAGCTCACAACGATCCAGACAATGCGTTATATATCAATAGAAAGCTACAAGAGTCTACTTTCTAGAACTTTTTACGGATTGTCAATACCTATTTTGTAGAAGAAGTTATGATCATTTTAGTGGCCAAAGGTCAGTCTGCCCGAATTTCTGATTTGGACCGTAACTTCAATTTCAAGGCCCAATCCAAATCAGCTGGCCCATGGATGGAAATTGAGGGTTCTCTAACCTAATATCATCTGATACACGAGAGAAAACGAAGGAAAAGAAGAGAAGTCGGGAAGAAAAGAACACAAGAATCGGACGGAACAAGATTGATCTCTTCTCAAGGATTCTCCAAGCTCGGTTATTGTTGTCTTCCCCTTCTATGAACTCTTTTGTGTTTTTAATTTTCATTATGCGCAACTAAAATCATAGTAGCTAGGGGGCTGTTGAAGCCCCTAGACATGATTCATAACATGCTTTGATTTTCAATTTGTTTTTGCAATTAATAAGATTGAGGTTTTGTTTACCGATTGTTCATCGATGAATTCTTTGTGTGTGTGCTTTGGAGGCCTACTTAGTATACATGCTAGGGTTCTAATACTTTGATTATTTGATGCCTGGGTCAATATCGGATCCCTCAAATTGTCTAGAGAAGTAATCGGTAGTTTTCACTAGCGAGTAGACGAAACCCTAGGTTTAGCAAGGCGCTAAGTTTATTGCGATGCCTAGTGATTGCTCAAACTCTTTTCATGCTTATTGATCTCTGCTTGTTTAACCTAATAAACGTACCTTTAGGTTACAATGTTTGAGAATAGTTTAGGTGTAAAACACTTCCTGCCTAACGTACAAAGTAAGAAAGAGTAATAGATTGTGCTCAAGTGTACCGAGTCAATCTGAGCATCTTCAATTGAATTAGTTGGTCACAAATTGGACAAAGTGTGTTGTGTGTGATTGTCGGGGGTGGATACTTCCTCCCTAGCTAGTCTCATTATCTTGATTTTCAACTACTTTGAAATCAGTTTTCAGTTTTCTTATCTTCTGTTCGTCATATTCCTGTATTTTATTTCCTTATGAAATCAACTCCGATTTATCTCAAATTTTGTGTGCTAGACTCTCTGTGTGTCTAGTACACCTCTGTAAATGTTCGTGTTTTTCTGAACATTCTAGGTTAGGTTTTACTTTTATTTTTCGACTGTTGTTCAATAGGAGCTGCAGTCACGTTTGTGACTTTTGTTGAAGCTTTTAGTTTAACTTAATCCTCTGCGGGAGACCCTTATTTCTCTATATTACAATCGAAAAATTTGTAGGAGAATAAGGAAAATAAATAGCTTTTAATTTAGCTATCAATTTTATGGCGCCGTGTCGCCGGGGATTACTTTACATCTAATAGCTTCTTTTGTTTTGTGTTTGTTTCTTGTTATGTTTTAGTTTTTAATTAGTGTTCTTTGTTCCTCTTTTCAGGTGAATGCACACTCGAAGGACTGTGCAACGCGAACTTACCCCTTTGGATTTGGAGATAGAACGCTCTTGTAAGTTGAATAAGAAGCAATCGAAAGACTCTCGGTTGCCAATTGAAGACATAAGGGCAGGTTCTACTTCTTCACAAGAGGAGGAACACGAGCAAATACCATCATCACCTACACATTCAATTTACGAGGACGAGGACGAGGAAGAGCAAGTAGAGGAACCGTTAAAAGCTAAGATGGCATTGAAGGATTCCTTTGTCCCAACTGCTACGGACTCTCCATCATGCATCGATTACACAGCACCGGGCAATCATTCGTTTTCGATCCCTGTGCAGTTACTTGGACAATTGCCCAAGTATACGGGTTCACCATCTGAGGACCCTAATGTTCATATTAGGGAGTTCTTGGACATATGTAAACTACAAACTATAGCAAATTTGCCTCCTGAAGGGCTTAAGTTGCGTTTGTTTCCCTTTTCTTTGAAAGTTGATGCTAAACGTTGGCTTTACTCTTTGCCTGCAGGGATCATCACTACATGGGATGGAATGGTCAAGAAGTTCCTGAAACAATTCTTTCCAGCCCAACTGACAAAGAAACTGAGGAGGGAGATTTAGAATTTCACTCAGAAAGATGGTGACACCTTATATGAGGCATGGGAGGAGTTCCAAGAGCTACAAAGGAAGTGTCCCTATCATGGTTATGACTTGGATGACTTGGTTCAATTTTTCTATGATGGACTGGACACGAGTAATAGAGGCATGGTGGACTCAGCTTGTGGATGCACATTCATGAACAAGACCGGTCAAGAAGCATACAATCTCATTGATGACTTGGCTGACAATAACAGGCAATTTAGCACAAGGGACAAGCGACCTAAAGGCCGTGGAGTATATGAGGTTTCATCATCATGGAATCAAATGGTGGCAATGGAGAGAAAGATTGACATGTTGGTTAATGCCATAGGCAATGGCTCTAAAGCATCTCCTCAGGTATGCTCTATTTGTTCTTATTCTGACCATACTACTGATAGATGTCCTATGTCTTCTTTGTCTGAGGAGCAGGTGAATTATGCGGGGCAACAAAGACCTAAATATGATCCTTACTCGAAGACGTACAATCCTGGATTGAGAGATCATCCTAACTTTCGTTGGAGTAATAATGACAACATGATTCGACCCCCTCAAGGTGCATACAATGGACCACCTGGATTTCAACAAGGATCAAGGCAGCAACCATACCAACAAGCTTCACCTCAACAAGCTTCAAGTAAGTCTCTGGAGGATGCGCTTAAGGAGCTGGCTCTTAACACTTCATCTTTTATGCAAGATACCAAGGCTCAATTTAAGGAGCAGGGGCAGTCTATCAAGAACTTGGAGAGACAAGTTGGGCAACTTGCAACGGCGTTGCAAACAAGACCTCAAGGTGTTCTTCCTAGCACAACAGTTCAAAATCCTAAGGATGGGAGCATGGCTGAGCTTAATGCAGTCACTTTGAGAAGTGGAAAACAATTAGAGGAGCCTACTAAGCCTCACAAGATGTCCAAGAGTGGTCAAGCTGAGAAGTATGAGCTGGAAATAAAGGAAGGCGAAAAGAGCAAAACTAGGCAGAAAGAGATCGATCCTTCAGACCCAAAACAAAATCTTCAAGTTTCTTCTCGTTCCAAGGTAAAAGATAATGCTTATCCTACTTTAAATACTTCATGTATTCCTTTTCCTCGCAGGTTCATGAGCTCTAAGAAGGAACAAGATGAGAAGGATGTCTTGGAAACTTTCCGGAAAGTCCAAGTTAACATCCCTCTTTTGGACGTTATAAAGCAAATACCGAGATATGCCAAATTTCTCAAGGAACTATGCACCAACAAAAGGAGGTACAAGGAGAAAGAGACCATCGCTCTAAGTGAAGAAGTGTCTGTTGTCCTATTGAGGAAGTTGCCTCCAAAATTGAAGGATCTGGGAAGGTTCACTATCCCTTGCACAATTGGGGATAAAACGTTTGGTCAGGCTTTATTAGACTTGGGTGCTTCAATTAATCTAATGCCTTTTTCTGTCTATAAGTCTTTGAATATAGGTGAGCTCAAGCCAACACGAGTGACTATCTAATTAGCGGATCGCTCAATAGCTCTTCCTAAGGGTTTTGTGGAGGATGTGCTAGTTCAAGTGAATCACTTGGTATTTCCCGCGGATTTCTTTGTGCTTGACATGGAACCTGAACCTATGCCGTATGATCTTCCTCTCATCCTAGGTCGTCCATTCTTGAGAACGGCACGCACCAAGATAGATGTGTTTGAAGGAACTTTGACAATGGAGTTTGATGGAGAAATTATAAGCTTCAACATCCTTGAAGCTATGAGGTACCCTTCTGATGTTTACTCTTGTTTCTCTATTGATGTCATAGATATTTTGGTGCAGGATACCTTTGATGCAAGTGTGGGGGAAGACGCACTCAAGAAAACTTTGGAACTCGGTTTGACTTCTCAACAATTAACGATCGATGGGAATCTAAGGATGGATCGTTGGTCATCTACTCAGAAAATTTCAAATTCATGTTCTATGGTTTTCCATGAGGATGTATTGAGATGGCTGTTTTCCTTGATGCCTCACCTTATGTACCAGCTAAGTATACTTCAAATTTCATTCCTCTTCCTTTATCTAATGAAAAACCTATCCCTTCTGTGATTCAGGCACCCAAATTGGAACTCAAACCTTTGCCGGAGCACTTGAAATATGCTTTCTTGGGAGAGAATGAGATGTTGCCAGTCATTATTGCAGCCAACCTTTCATTGCAGGAGGAGGAGAAATTGATAAGGGTTTTAAGGGAACACAAGTCAACAATAGCATGGAGCATAGCATATATTAAAGGAATAAGCCCTTCCATGTGTATGCATCGTATCCTTTTAGAAGAGGGCACAAAACCATCAAGAGAGGCTCAAAGGCGTCTTAATCCGCCTATGATGGAGGTGGTGAAGAAAGAGGTTCTCAAACTCCTTGACGTGGGTATTATCTATCCCATATCTGATAGCCAATGGGTGAGTCCGGTCCAAGTTGTACCTAAGCGTTCTGGCATCACAGTTGTGAAGAATGAAGATAATGAATTGGTTCCTACACGAGTTCAAACCGGATGGAGGGTTTGCATTGATTATCGCAAACTCAACACTACTACACGTAAGGACCATTTTCCCTTGCCTTTTATTGATCAAATGTTAGAAAGACTTGCAGGTCATGCATATTATTGCTTCTTGGATGGGTACTCGGGTTATAACCAGATACCCATTCAGCCGGAGGATTAAGAAAAGATGACATTCACATGTCCTTTTGGGACGTTTGCATACCGAAGAATGCCATTTGGCTTATGCAATGCCCCTGCAACATTCCAAAGGTGCATGATGAGCATATTCTCGGACATGGTTGAAAAGATCATCGAGGTTTTCATGGATGACTTCTCCCTTTACGGTGACTCTTTTGACTCTTGCTTATTTAACTTATCTTTAGTTCTTAAGAGATGCCAAGAATCTAACCTTGTACTTAATTGGGAAAAATGTCATTTTATGGTACAACAAGGTATAGTTCTAGGTCATATCATATCTGCTAAATGGATAGAAGTTGATAAGGCAAAAATAGATCTTGTACATTCTTTACCACCTCCCACATCTGTGAGGGAGGTATGTTCTTTTCTTGGACATGCAGGTTTCTATCGGCGTTTTATCAAAGACCATTCTAAGATCACAAGGCCATTATGTCGCCTACTTCAAAAAGATGTGCCTTTTGTTTTTGATGAGGAGTGCATGGTGGCATTTGAAAAGCTTAAGAAGATGTTGACTGAGACACCTGTTATCATGCCACCAGATTGGAGTCTCCCCTTTGAGCTTATGTGTGATGCATCTGACTATGCAGTTGGAGCAGTTTTGGGGCAAAGAGTTGAAAAGATCCCTCATGTCATCTACTACGCATCAAGGACGCTCAATGATGCCCAACTGAACTACTCCACCACAGAAAAAGAACTTTTAGCTGTTGTTTTTGCTTTAGAAAAATTTCGTTCATATCTGTTGGGTACTAAAGTTATTGTTTATTCTGATCATGCAGCTCTTAGGTACCTACTTACAAAAAAGGAAGCAAAGCCTCGGTTAATTAGGTGGATCCTCCTCCTACAAGAGTTCGATTTGGAGATCAAAGACAAGAAAGGATGTGAGAATGTAGTGGCTGATCACTTGAGTAGACTTGTGCATAGTTCAAAAGAGGAAGAAGACGCCTTACCACTAAAGGAAGCTTTCCCAGATGAGCAACTGTTTGAAGTACAAAAATTGGGATCAAATTTTTCTTCTTCTTCTTTTGAGCCATGGTTTGCAGACATCGTCAATTACAAGGTCACCAAGCTAATTCCGGATAATTTCACTCGAGCTCAAAAGGACAAGTTGATGAAAACTGCAAGGCAATATGTTTGGGATGAGCCATACTTGTGGAAGTTTTGTGTGGATCAATTGGTAAGAAGGTGTGTTCACGAATCTGAGTTTCAATCTATACTAACCTTTTGCCATTCTTATGCTTGTGGTGGTCATTTTGGAGCCAAAAGGACTGCCTTGAAGGTCCTTGAGTGTGGATTTTATTGGCCTACTCTTTTTAAGGATGCATACCTATTTTGTAAAACATGTGATAGATGCCAACGTACAGGTAACTTGGGTCCAAGGGATCAACTGCCTCAAACCCCAATCATAAGTGTTGAAATATTTGATATTTGGGGCATTGATTTCATGGGTCCATTCCCTTCTTCCTATGGTTTTCTTTACATTCTACTTGCAGTTGATTATGTGTCTAAGTGGGTGGAGGCAAAAGCCACCCGGACTAATGATGCTAAAGTGGTTTCAGATTTTCTTAAAGCTAACATCTTCTCTATATTTGGAACACCAAGAGCCATAATCAGCGATGGAGGGTCACATTTTTGCAATAGGACATTCAAAGCTCTTCTTCGGAAATACCATATCACTCACAAAGTGTCTACTCCATATCACCCTCAGGCTAGTGGGTAAGCAGAAGTGTCAAACCGTGAAATCAAGCAAATCTTGGAGAAGACCGTTGCACCAAATCGGAAGGATTGGAGTTTGAGATTGGATGACGCTTTATGGGCTTATAGGACTGCCTTCAAGACTCCTATAGACATGTCACCTTTCCGGATTGTGTATGGTAAGCCATGTCACTTGCCTGTGGAGTTAGAGCATCGAACATGGTGGGCTGTGAAGAAATTTAACATGGACTTGGATGCTGCCGGCTTGCATAGAAAACTTCAATTGAATGAATTTGAGGAAATCCGCAATGAGGCTTATGAGAGTGCTAAGATATACAAGGAAAAGACTAAGGCATTCCATGACAAGATGATAATGAGGAAAACTTTTGTTGTTGGACAAAAAGTCCTTCTTTTCCATTCCCGCCTCAAATTATTCCTTGGTAAGCTTCGTTCACGTTGGATTGGTCCTTTTGTGGTTACTAATGTGTTTCATTATGGTGCAGTGGAAATCCAAAGTGGCAAGACCGGTGTGATTTTCAAGGTTAATGGTCATCGACTCAAACCTTACTATGAGTCTTTTGTGGAGCAAGAAGTGGAGGATGTACCCCTCCATGAACCCGCTTCCCTTGAGTAAATTTCTTGGTACCGTCAGGCTGAGGACGTCAAAACCAAGCGCTGGTTAGGAGGCAACCCAACAATGGAGGATTGGAAGAGGCGTCAATGGGTCGTCAAACCAGATTTGCTTTCTCTAGCTTTTACTCTTTGCTTTTCTTTTCATTGCTTTGCTTTGTGTCGGTGTGTTTTTGTGAATGTATCTTTGTTTCCATACTTTACTCTCTTCATTGCATGCTTAGAATTTGTTTAACATTGTGGACAATGTTAGAAATAAGTGTGGGGGGAAGGAAAACATTCTTTCCTTTTGTGTTCTTGTTAAAAAAAAAAAAGAAAAAAAAAAGAGTCTAGTTTTTAGTTTTTCGTTGAGTCTTTAGGTGTCTTCCAACTCTATGATGAGCATGAACTTTTCAAAGATTATTATTATGGCCACAAAAGGATTGCAAGCATGTGTCTTATTCATGATTTCAAATAATTGTTAATAGATTTTAACGATTATTTTACTTGAGTTGTGTGCTTTGATGGTTAGACTAATGTGATGAATGAGATTGATTGATTGATTCATGCTAAGATAAGTTCAACTTGATTCATATGACCCTTATGTGAGCTTTTGAGCTTTATATATGTGCTTTCTTTCTGAGTGGTTATTGAAGATATTCTGATTCGTTTTCTTGGCTATAAATTTTCGAAAACCTCATTATTCTTCCTTGTCGATTGATTTCTCACCATAGCTTTTAATGAACTCTAGATGACTAGAACTCACTCTTGTGGAATTTCAAAACTTTTTATCATAAAACACTCTGATTTTGGAAAGGATAAATGGAACTTTTTAGGATGAACATCATTGCCAGATTGTCATGTGTCCTTATTTGTGTGCGCGGCACACCCCTTAGTTAAACCCCTTTGAGCCTACGTTGAGTATTTTCTTTCATCACCCATGAAATACATACCTTGAGCTTAGTGTAGTCATATCTCTACCTTTGTCCTTTGGGCCTAGTAGAGCATGATGTTGTGATGTATTGTATGGAATGATGATGAGAAACAAGTGTAGGGGAGGGTGACTTGTCCAAAAGAAAAGAAAAATGCCACAAAAATAAAAAAAATAAAGAAAGAAAAATAAAAAGAAATGGCAGAAAAAAAAATATTGGACCAAGTCCTTGTTTGTAAATTTGGAGTTTTATGTATGTTTGAAGGCCCAAAAACTGAATTTATGGCCTTTGTTCTTTTTCACAATGTTGTAAGGAGGTTGGAATGACGATAGGCCCAAGATGATGATATTTGGCCCTTGTTTTGGCGACATAAGGCGTGTTTTAATGCTCTGCTAGGTCCTTAGGAAAAATTCCTTACCCTTCTAATCATACCCTTAGCCTAGCCTCAGTATTACCTTGTAAAGTTCTTTTTGATCTAAAAGATGAGTAAAACTTGATCTGTGGAGTTTGTTCCAAGAGTTGAGCCTATGGTGTGGTTCATTTGTGTGAGTAATTGTTTCATTCATGAGGTTTATTTATGTTGCCATGTGCTTTTTGTTCATATAAGTATGCAAACTACTTTCTCTTGCATACATTTGAGAGACTGAGCCAGAAAATTTTGAGTGAAAAGAAATTGAGTGCATCTTTGTGAGGAATTGAGTTGGTACTTATTGACCCATGAATTCGAAAGGCATATACTTGCTGTATTGGCTTGATCATCCTTGCATAATGATTTGAGCATCATGGTTGTTAAAATAAATCAACTTTTAAGTGAAATTGAGAGTTTTGATACATGATAGCTTGAATTTTTGTTGACCAGTGTGGGTGTTATAAGTTCTCTGAGATGTTTGGAAGACATTAGGTTTGTGTCATTTGTCTAGTTAGTCTTTCTGTTTGCTAGGGGCTAGCAAAGCTTAAGTGTGGGGGTCTTTGATAGGAGCATAATTATGCGACAATATGATGGTTAATTCCTCTCTTTACTTTAATAGTTTATCGTATTTTCCATTTGATTTAGTTATTTTTATGTTTATTAGGTGTTTCGGAGCAAAGAAAGGAATATGAAGCAAAAGAGGAGAAATCTTGAAGGATTAGGAATTCATGTCGTGTAAGGAAAGAATTATGGGATTTGCCAGAAATTATCATCTAACTTCGACAGAGGATTGTGATCAGCTCACAATGATCCAGACAATGAGTTATATATCAATAGAAAGCTACAAGAGTCTACTTTCTAGAACTTTTTAGGGATCATCAATACCTATTTTGTAGAAGAAGTTATGATCATTTTAGTGGCCGAAGGTCAGTCTGCCCGAATTTCTGATTTGGACCGTAACTTCAATTTCAAGGCCCAATCCAAATCAGCTGGCCCATGGACGGAAATTGAGGGTTCTCTAACCTAATATCATCTGATACACGAGAGAAAACGAAGGAAAAGAAGAGAAGTCGGGAAGAAAAGAACACAAGAATCGGACGGAACAAGATTGATCTCTTCTCAAGGATTCTCCAAGCTCGGTTATTGTTGTCTTCCCCTTCCATGAACTCTTTTGTGTTTTTAATTTTCATTATGCGCAACTAAACTCATAGTAGCTAGGGGGCTGTTGAAGCCCCTAGACATGATTCATAACATGCTTTGATTTTCAATTTGTTTTTGCAATTAATAAGATTGAGGTTTTGTTTACCGATTGTTCATCGATGAATTCTTTGTGTGTGTGCTTTGGAGGCCTACTTAGTATACATGCTAGGGTTCTAATACTTTGATTATTTGATGCGTGGGTCAATATCGGATCCCTCAAATTTTCTAGAGAAGTAATCGGTAGTTTTCACTAGCGAGTAGACAAAACCCTAGGTTTAGCAAGGCGCTAAGTTTATTGCGATGCCTAGTGATTGCTCAAACTCTTTTCATGCTTATTGATCTCTGCTTGTTTAACCTAATAAACGTACCTTTAGGTTACAATGTTTGAGAATAGTTTAGGTGTAGAGCACTTCCTGCCTAACGTACAAAGTAAGAAATAGTAATAGATTGTGCTCAAGTGTACCGAGTCAATCTGAGCATCTTCAATTGAGTTAGTTGGTCAAAAATTGGACAAAGTGTGTTATGTGTGATTTTCGGGGGTGGATACTTCCTCCCTAGCTAGTCTCATTATCTTGATTTTCAACTACTTTGAAATCAGTTTTCAGTTTTCAGTTTTCTTATCTTCTGTTCGTCATATTCCTGTATTTTATTTCCCTACCAAATCAACTCCGATTTATCTCAAATTTTTTGTGCTAGACTCTCTGTGTGTCTAGTACACCTCTGTAAATTTTCGTATTTTTCTGAACATTCTAGGTTAGGTTTGACTTTTATTTTTCGACTGTTGTTCAATAGGAGCTGCAGTCACGTTTTGTGACTTTTGTTGAAGCTTTTAGTTTAACTTAATCCTCTGCGGGAGACCATTATTTCTCTATATTACAATCGACAAATTTTCTGGAGAATAAGAAAAATAAATAGCTTTTAATTTAGCTATCACCTCCCTCTCCCTCTCCCGGCTGGTCTCCTCCCTCCTCCCTCCCTCTCCCGGTCTCACCTCCTCCCTCCTCCCTCGCTCTCCTGGTCTCCAAGGTTAGCGTTTTTCTTCTTTTTTACTTTTGATTTCGAATTTATTTTTAGGCTATGTTTTATGTTTTATGTACTGTCTAATTTCCCTAATTTATGTTTAGGAGATAAATTATCGTTATTTTTTAAACATATGCTTTGTTGATAATGAACTTGATGCTTGCATTCCATGATTAGGTACTGGTTTTATCGTGGGCTGGGTACGAATTTTTAAACATAAGATACAAAATACAAAATAGAAAAACTTATATCAAATCCGGATGAATATATATATATATATATATTTTATTGAATTCATATTTTTGAATAAGTATAATTTTAAACATATATATATTTCACATTATATTAAGTGTTTAAATTTAAGCATGAACATAATGAAAAAATATGGTTTCAAAAATATTTTTTATACAATAAAGACAAAATAATCTAAAGCCTAAGATTTGAGAAGGATAAGTTTAAATTTTTACTTTTTCAATGTTGCCTCAACCTTGATTCAAATTAATATTTTAAATAGGATGAGCGGCTATTTTAGATCGAAGAAGAGTTCGAATGGCCAAAGGTCCGAATCGTTTGAGGGAACCTCTAGCAACCCCCAAACGACGTTTCAGGGCCAAATGACAGCCAGACGTGCGAGCCTTCTGGAGACGGAGCAGAGGCAGCCGGAGGTGCCCCTTTCATCGAGGCAGGCGGCCGTCCCTCGTTCCTCGAGGCAGCTGTGGCCTCAGACCCAGACGGAGGTGTCTGCACCCCGTATGCCTGAGATACACCGGGTGCCCACTCCGGGTCCTACTTCTTCGGATAGTGGGTCATCTGGGGTACAGATGCCGCCGCCTCATCTGTTCCTTCCGCAGATGATATCGGCCTTACCTGTAGTCGATGGCTCAGGGACGCCGATTTATCCACTGCCCTCGCCAGTGGCTCCATCAGCGGCGTACCGGTTCGTGCTTTTTGATACACCTCTTATTTCTGCAAGGGTATCATCATCGGCGAAAGAGACGGAATCCATCGCGTCCGCCGCGAGCGCCTCAGGTAATCAGTGATGCATGATTATTTTTAAAGGGTCTCTGATTTTAATAATCAATTTGGTTTATCATGTGATAGGCACCGTTGGAGCGAAACCGACAAAGAAGAAGAGAGGCCCCGTCACAGGGAAGGCTCTCGAGAAGATCGTGGGTACCGTGGGGAGGATCGTCATCAATACTGACGGGGATGACCATATAGTATCGGGCGGGAAGTCGAGGACGTACTCCGGCCGCGTGGGAGCGCTCATTAGGGATAGAGTCCCTATGTTGTGGTCAGACTAGGGTGAGGTCCCGCAGGAGGTTAAGGACATGGTCCATAACGCGATGTCGGTGAGTTTACAAAATAATATTATGTATTACATTGTTGATTTCTCGAAAAACTAAACCAATAAACAGTTAAATGCAGGTGTGGTTTGAGGTTCCCGAGCACCTGAAGGACAACTGGGCCGACGTTGTGCATGGGGGAAGGTACGTTGGGAAGTTAATGAAAAACAAAATTGTATGTGATATTAATAATATTTCTAATATTTTTGTTGTATCTGTAGGTACAAGGAGTGGAAGAACGAGTTGCGGACCCACTGGACTATGCACGGGAACGCACGTTCTGGTACCCCTGCTGAGTTCCAGTACAGGGAGTACGAGTGACGTTGGCTTCTGACATCAGAATTCAACAACCCTCGTAAACAGGTATTTAAAAAAATTAATTAGTTAATTTGTCATTAAGTACGTCCGTTTTTAAATATTTTACTAATAATTTATTTTTTTCTTTGAAGGCCGTTTCCCGAGCGAACTCTCAGAACCAGCAACGCAACACAAGGAACCATCATGGCGGTTCTAGACCGTTTGCTGTCTTCATGGACGAGGCGGCCAGGGAACATCCAGAAGTCAACCGGTACGTCTATACGTACGAGAAGGCATATCCTGACTCACAGGAGGATATTGTAAGTCATTTTACGTTTTTAAATTTTTAAATTTACTTATATATATGTCAAAATGTTAATTAATATTTTTTTTTCCTATCCATATAGACGAATGTGAGGGAGGCTAGTGACGAGGTGATGAGTGCTATAGTGAGGGAGACGTGGCCGGACACGCATGAGGAAGAGATGTCCGAAGCCATGTCCCGGATCGACACTTCGGATCCGACGATTGGGGCGAGGATCATGGGCACAGCCTTCCCACCGAGAGCAAACAACTTCTACTGCCCGGGTCTAGGAAAGAAAGGCGAGGGGGTCCTGAAGACCACTCCAGGATTTCAACGAAAGGCAGCCTCAACCAGCAGCAGGACCACGTCCACGATCACCAGGCCGACTCAGCTAGAGTTGGAAGTTCAGAGACTACGAGAACAGCAAGCTGCTCAGGCAGCCTATAATGCCTCGCAGGCAGCCTATAATGCCGCGCAGGCAGCCTATGTTGCCAAGATACATGCCATCCAGCAGGCCCAGCAGCAGCATATGTTCCAGTACATGCAGGACTTTACAGCTGCCCAGCTTCAGGGACTTCTGCCTCCGCCCATGCCGCTACCCCAGCCGCCGCAACCTCCGCAACAGCCCCCAGAAGCGGATATTAATTTAGACGATTTAGATTTTCTGTAGTTGATGAATAATTATATAGTTTTATGTGCTTGTTGTTGGTTATATGAAATTGTTTTGGTGTATTTTGCAGCTTGCTTGGAATGGTAATTCAGAAATTTCGGGGTTTTTTTTTTTTTTACTGGAATGGATCGGACTTATAGCCGACGAAAAAAACCTTAATTCGTCGGCTAAAGTTTTTTATTTTTTTAAAAATAAGTTTTAGCCGACGAAATATGCTATAATTCGTCGGCTAAATCCCTATAAAGCCGACGAAATATAGTATATTTCGTCGGCTATAGATGTTTTTTATTTTTTTATTACAAACTTTAGCCGACGAATATTTTAAATTATTCGTCGGCTAAAGTCGTAAAAATAACCGACGAATTCCTTAAATGCTTCGTCGGCTAAAGTTTGGCAGATAACCGACGACATTTTTTTTGTCGGCTAAAGTTGAATTATAGCCGACGAGATTATTTCATCGGCTAAACTTGGACTATAGCCGACGACTTCTACATGTGTCGTCGGCTAAAGTCACCACAGACGAGCTTTTCCCGACGAAATCTTAGCCGACGAAAGGTCGTCGGCTAAGATCTTAGCCGACGAATTAAGCTGACAGGCCGACGAAAAATTTTCGTCGGCTAAAGTGCTTGTCCTGGTAGTGCAACCTACTGAAGATTCATGGTTGCGCATGCAAGACAGAGTAAAATGAAGGAGTCTTAAAGGACAAACTGTAACACCTAACCGCATCGGCATTCCAATACACTTAGATCAGTAGCCTTGGTGGATATTGCATATCCTAATTTGACAAGGTAGACGCAGAGACGAAGTAGCAAGATACCAAAAGCTCCAAAAGAGCTACTGCTAACATGTAAGCAGAAGCCCTAGCTAGCTTGCGAGAATGACGACTAACTTTACCTCCTTGCTGATCGGCGCATCCATATCAAAAACGGAACTGGTAAATGTTAGATGTATAGAGAGAGGGATCGGAGTCATTAGGTTTTCGACTGTTGGTTGGTTTTAGTCAAAATTATATATGGGTGGGTTCAGTTGCCGGGTACACTTGGTGAAACATCATTTGGTAGATGTGTGATCTGTAAACTAGTTTGACATGAACAAGAAGATTATTATTTTTTTAATATTTTTATCAAACAAATAACTGAAATGTACTACAACAAGTCTATCATGAGTCGAACTCACCCTTACAGAGGAAAAACTGATACCACTAGACCAAAGGGGCACATGAAAATTTTGTTTAGCATTTACAAAATCTAATCAACTCATAAGCGGGAAGGTACTTCTATGTATGATTTGGAAGCATTAAAGCACATATATTTTATGGTGGAATCAAACCTAAAATGGGATATTGAACGAAATTTTGTGATATGTTAGACTTCCTACCACAGACGACGCCACATAAAATTTGAAGCAGTTGGTAACACTATCATTCCTCGATGGTGAATATATTGGTTGATTCTGACAATTACTACACAAATAACTCACACAAATTAATACCAATGAAAAGCGAATGTTGTTCTATAAAAGTATAAAACAATACAACACATTACACAAACAATTGCAGACAAAAGCGATGAGATCACAAACTGAAACGCAATAGCAGCGCACAGTTAGGGATAAGGAATCCTATCCCACTTAGTTGGGGGTTTAGCCTTTGCATTACGGAGGCGCCAAGCAGTTTGTATGGAAGACGCTGCCAAATGCTCCCAGAGCTCCAACTGTGAAACACCTACCTCTTTCCTAAAATGCCACCAAAACTTATATACAACACTCTTCAAGTCGTCGGCTCTGATAGCAAAGGCTTCGATTTTTCCTTGGGATATAACAGTTCGAGTTGAGATGGGTAAACCAGAAAAGGAAAGGGATTGGAACGCCCAAGTTAAAACTTCTTCTCCGTAAAAATCGCCTTTCTTTATCGTTTCGCCGATTATGTTACTGGTTGTGTAAGTCCAAGCAAGGCCTTGCATGATGAAGATCATCTTTCCAAGTGGTCTCCCCTCTTGAACAATGTAGTTGTCTTCAGTGTATGTCACTGGCTTAAGATGCTGACAGATTGCTATCAGAACATTTTCATGAATATTTTCAAGCACAGGCACCTGAAATATCAGTGTTTAATTTGGTTAGTTGGGTAAAATAAATTACTAAGATGATCGAGATAAGCTAAAAAGAGATTTATATATGGCCGGAATTGTTACGTTAAACCATGATCAATTAGTAGGGCCATATCCAGTACGTAATGTATCAAACTAAAAGTGCCATATATCTTTGTTTATTCTGGAATATATGGATGAGCACTTAGGTACATGATGATCGAAGAGAAGGATTACTTAAATCTTCATGATCGACATAAGAGAAGGATTTAGTACTTGCTTTCTTTAGTGAATCCAAGCAGAGAAACTGGATGATTCTTTTTTTATCATTTACGGGAAGAATAAAGAGCATGTTTTGCAAATCGATATCTTTGTTTTCCCCAAGTTCGTGTATGTTTTCCATGATGGCTCTCTTCAAATCCTCTTGTTGAATGTTATTTCTATATAACCACAGATCTACATCTGGTTTCAGCAACTGCGTCTTCTTTTTTGATTTAAACTCGTCTAGTATCTTTTGTGACTCCTGCATATAATTAAGTTGATTCAGTCGATAAGAAATATACCTTTATGACATTAACTTAGTTAAATGTTTTGATTATAGACTGATCAGTACTAACCTGCACCCTTGCATTCAGATATACTAAAAATAACGCCATGCCACTTATAGATATCAACACAGACAAGAAGATTTCCATTGTATACAGACTAGTCTGGAGGTTTGAACCAAAGGAACTGTAAAAATGAAATCATGCATCGTAAACACAGTAGCGTATATATGAAAGACAAAACATCATTGTAGACTTCTATTACAGTGCACTCAGATTGAAAAGTAAAACGAAATTTCTTGTATTACTTAGCGTTTCAGTTTTTCCACCACTATATATATGGTTTGTATGTAGTTAACTTTGTATTAAATGATTTAAATCAGTTAATGATTCAGTGTATACAAAGTTACTAACCTCAGATTTCGTAGCGCCCACCAAAAAGATTGCGACATTCTTTTCATGGCATTCGTTGAACTTGTCACATTAGACTGAAGAGCATGAAGATATATACCGAAATCAAAGACTTCTGGATTTGCTTCTTTAACGGGATGACATAATTCATCCCATTTAGTGAGATCGCTGGTTTTCGACGAGGACATCGTTTTACAGAAAAAATGTCGACTGCTTATAGATTTACATTGCTTAGTTTCTAGCAGGAGGAGCTCTTCACAATGTGACTTCCAACAATCTATCTGTCGCTGAACAGCAAGACGGTACCACAAAGCTCCAAATAGCTGAATTATATATCACACATATAATTATGTTAATTAATAATCAAGAATTCGTTTAGTAATCAGGAATTAATTCGTATTTGTGCATGGAAAGGAAAACCTTAATATCTTACTAACGTGATTCCATTCAGAGTTTACTTCGCCAGATCTTATTCAAAAAGATAATGAAAAGTTAGAAACAAATTACTAAAGAACAAGTTACAAACAACAATAATTATATGAAAGTCTAATACAAATAATGGACGGGGTTGTCTACGGTTTTATCACTAATTGAACAAAAATGACAAGTTAAATGAGTAAAATTTACAACATTAACAACAAAATTTCTAAATTTGTTTTACACATTTACATATAATTAAACCAAGTTACTACAATGACAACAACTTATTCATAAATTTGTAAATTGTCTTAAGTTGAGTAATTACCTCTAATAGAACAAAAATTACCCAAGTGATAATTGTCTTTACCAAAACGATAACAAATTTGTTGTCATATCGGTAAATGTTGGTATCACAAACATGTATGCACCATAGAAAATTCCACAAATGGATTGAGCTAACTGTACAAAAATAGGTAAAGAACCTGAGTCTTTATGTTCTTCATCATGAAATATAAACTGGCCAGAGGAAGAAAAAAATATTTCTCAGCGGAAGACGACTGTAGTTGCTCTCTCGACAAGATCAATAAAAAAAAATGTTAATTGATTCACATCTAGTTCATTACTTATTAGGAAGAAGGTATTAGACATGTGTTGACTCATTATACATGGTCTTTCTTATAGAAACCAAATAGCGCAAAAGTGAGTGAAAGATATATAAACACCCAAACCCCAAGATATGAGAACTTACATGAGAAGCAAGGACGAAGGGAAGGTAATCCATTACAGCTTTAAGCCATTTTCCCATTTCAGACTTCAAGATAGGACGTCGCAGCCTCAAGGATACGTACATGTGATAAATCCGTAAGGAGTATTGGATTGGAGTTGTGATTATAAGAGCATAAGTAGGATCCCATTTATATAACAGTAATTCCGAGCATATGGAAGAGAGTAACAGTCCCTACACATTTGATTAAATCGAAAGAAAACAGTTCCTTCGATGATAAGAATGATAAGAATCATGCACACTTCTAAGCTGTGAAGCTTCGTAAGCATATATATGATATGATAGAATTGAAATTTGTTTGTCCTTATGGTTTGAAATCGACATCTGTTTAATCTGAATGGTCGTTAAAGTCACAATTTTTCATCCAAATAGTCGTTATGGTTTTATTTTAATTTGAATAGTCCTTAAAGTCATGATTTTTCATTCAAATAGTCATTCCGATAATTTTATCAGCTAAATGACATAAGGACTATTCAGATTAAAATAAAACCATAAACACTAAATAAATGTCGACTTTAAACCATAAGGAATATATATGATATATCTTAGAAACTAGAGTCAGCCTTTAGAACAATTTGAAAGGGGCCCGGCGTTGATCTTTTACCTCTGGAAGGGGAAGAGAAACCAAAATGAGATATAGAACCATTGTCTTTTGGCTACTTCTAGTGCAGAAAGTCCCAAATGTCTTCTTACACCAACTAACAAGACCCTTCTTTTCCTCTTTGGAACTAACAACTGTCTTTTGGTTACTTCTAGTCCAGAAGGCACCAAGCTTGTTACCGATTCCCAGCAACAAAGTAACCAAGTCGATTGCGTAAAAGACATCGACGGCTGATCGTAAGCCAATATACGTCCACATCAAATTTTGGTGCAGTTCTAAGCACTTGCCGTGGATCACAGGAGCGTAACAGTACAAAGGATCAATGAAGATTGCAATTGCACATGATATTGTAAAGATTGTATTCCATCTATTTCTTGGCTCATCATGCTTTTTAAGAGTTTCTTCTAGCTCTTTTGTAGTACTTGTAGTCTTATGTCCTCCATCTCTGGGTTCCAACTCCAAATTCCAATCAGTATTTCTAAACCAGACAAAATGGGAATTATATATCAAGAAATATATAAGGATTAGACGACATTTAGCTATATCGACATTTTGCTTCCAAATAGAACTTCCTCTTCTTTGAAGATATCAAAGACTAAAGGTCTTTAAGGGTTAAAGGAACTAACCGTAGCTCAATTGCTACCGCATCATTGGCTTGCTTGTCGTTCATGTTGACCAGATATCCTTTTAGCTAGCTAGATTGTTAACTGTCAATAACACCCAAGGAGAATAAACTTATTACTTATTTGAGTCAGAAAATAAATCGACTCCATGCATACATAGTGATCAAACTGAAAGAAAGCCAGAGAATTATATATGTAGCAAACTCCAGTCTAGTCCTTGTGTACGTATGCATGAAGCCATGAACTAAGCCTTAAATATTAAACCTGCAGACACTAGAAAGATATGAATGATTCATTTCCCAGAGGTCGTCAGTTCTACTAGATCGATCAGATGAAACTTACAGCATGGAGAAGATAGAAAAATCACTGGAACTGTAAGGCCGAGGGAATTCTCATTTCTTCAACTACTGATACATTTATACATAGAATTATATATATACTAGTCAAGTATAAAGGTCTCCATAGCCTCCACTAATTGGCAACCACATAATACCTATCATATATTTCAATCATAATCTCCATGCTGTACCTTACAAGATATTTTTGCCAATAATGGTACTGGAATGATCACTATCAACAGAAAAGGAAAAGAAAGGGGTTAGTAAGAACAGAATATTCATGCTCAGTAACTCGGTAAGGGTTGTGGTAATATCAGTTTGCATATAATAAATAGCATGATTCCTGATATATAGAAGAGATGAACTGCTGAAGAATGAGTTACAGTTCCCAGCAATCATGCAGTTGGACCACTATTGTGGAACTTCCTAGATCGGCCCCAGCAATCATGCAGGTTTCTGTTGTCTCTTACACTTGGAACGTAGTACAAACAGGTCTTATCGGAATAGTGGCCATGTTTTTCACGTCCATGTTTGTTTCCTACTTTCATTTCACAGATGTGCACACTCACAAAAGGGTTATATAATGCATTTTTGTAACCATTGAAAAGGTTAAGTACGGCGGGCCTTCAGAATTGAGGGATCAAAACCACGGTGTTTGAGATCTTCTTAGTAGTAGATTGAATTTTTATTTTGTTACTAACATATGTGGGAAATAAAATTTGAACGAACAAGATTGCATAGCACAGTAAAATGGGAATACCTTATATGTGAAAATGGGGTTGTGAGTCTTGTGACTTGTGAGAGAGCTAGTCCAGCTACTGAATGCATAAATCTCTAATTAATGATATATGGTTCTAGAGAAGTTCCCTTCGCTCATCTAATCTAGCTAGTCACAAATGCCTTCTTGTCATTTTTTTTTACCATTCCAGACTAAATTCACCGAGGGATTCCCCAAGCACTGTTCCAACGTGTTTTTTTATATCAGGTAAACAACTTTAATATTATAACTTCATGAGTCGAACTCATAATTTCTCACTGACTAAGAGAGGACTACACCGATAGACCAAATGGTACCGGACCACTTTTCCAACGTGTTAATGTGATGAATTTTACTATTTTTCAGTTGTATACAAAAGTAATGTAAAAACTTCAATGATTGATTCTTTCTTTATTCAGAATGTGTAAATAAATGAAAAAGAGACAGATCATGTTGATCATTAATTGAGGACTAGTTGAAAACTTTTTCATTAATTGGTTTATTACACTCACTTTTTAATCACATTTTTCCATCTTAACCGTTTAGATTTTAGGTCTATATAAGCAAATCGATCACTTATACAAATTTTCAGCCAAATTGGTGATCGTTAATGAATCGAACTAAATCAAATCAATGGACGATCCAAATATGTCAAACATGAGCCGTTCAATTTTATAATTGGTAAATCACATGTATAAATGTCTTAACGATTTTCATTTTGGATGAAAATTTGTAGAGATGATCTACTCATATATATCTACAAACTAGACAGTCGAGATGTGAATATGCAATCGAAAAAAATGGGTGAAACGAAGAAGTCCTCAACTTAGTAGTTCTTATTACTATTAGAACCACTCCCATGTTGACATTAGCGGAGCTAATTATGCTTGTATAATTATTTGAGACGTCACCTGTGTGACGGAGGTGAACAAAAGTTAACTTGACACGACCCACCCCGAATTTCACCCTGAAACCCGGAGTAAGTCGTGCGGGGACCACCTCCAAGGAAAGTTTACCGAGAATTCGGCATAACCTCCCTTGAAAATGGACAACCTTTCCTAATAATACCTGCAAACACTTCTGAAAATTTAATTCCAATCATAAACTCCTGGAGCCTTCGTGCTCCCCAAATCACAACATCTCCCAATTTAATTTCTAACTTAAACAAGAAAATCTCATAGCCAACATCCACAGTTCAGAGCAACTCTATTTGAAAGGAAATGAACTAGAAATATAAAAATGAGCGGAAGCTACATTATTGACTATGCCTCTTCTCCAAATACGTCCGACCACAACTATGCAATCCTGCAAACTGGGCATTTTTAAAATGAAGAGCCCAGGGGAAAACATTTGAAAACGAAACGTTAGAGTGAGTGGACAAAAACAAATTAACGAAAAAATATTTATGTTTCCCCAATTTTACTTTTCCATAAAAAGAATATGCTGCATCCGACAGCTCAAAACGCTCAACACGAAAACTGGAATTTCATGACTGGCTCCGGCCAGTCTCCAACGCTCAATAAAATACAGCCTCTCAGGCTAAAATAAAATATCATTTGTATTACACTCGTCATATCCCTTGTATGAATTTTCTTGAAACAACAAACACAATAGAAAATTCACACAAGGCTACAACGCTTGCGTCTAACGCTCACGTTGCACCATAATGGCATTTTACCTCATTATGGTGGAAAAGACGGTGTATAAATATCCGCGCATATCCCTATATAAATTATTATTTTTATATAGGGCTACAACGATTGCGTCTAACGCTCACGTTGCACCATAATGGAATTTTACCTCAGTATGGTGGAAAAGCACGGTGTATAAATATACGCGCATATCCCCTATCACTAGCGGATTATAGATCTTAGCCGACGGAAAAAATAACTTCCGTCGGCTAAGATTTTCATAGCCAACGAACATATTTTCGTAGGAAGGGTGAAGAGATCCGTCGGATAAGAAAATCATAGCCGACGGAAAATTTTGGACGGGATTTTCCGTCGGTTAAGTAAATCATAGCCGACGGAATATTTTGGACGGGAATTTCCGTCGGTGAAGTAAATCTTAGTCGACGGATAATTCATGTCGGTAAGTATTCGTCGGTTAAGATGTTTTCAGTCGACGGAAACATCTTCCGTCGACTAAGAAAAATAATCCGTCGACAAAGTAAGACTAAGTCGACGGAAAATTCCGTCGGTTAAGAATATAAAGCTGAATTATTCTCTGAGCACGCGCAGAAGGAATCTTCACCCTCTGTATATATCATTCCTGCAAAAACCTCCTTCTCTATCACCTGCTCTAAATAAAACACCTCTCGATCTCGCCATGAATTGAAGTTCATCAAGCAACTAATCTAGCTAGCTAGCATTTTGATCATTGGTACATATTCTTCAACCTTTACATTTTCGACGGAATTCAGTTCACCGGTCATATTTTCCGGCGACTCTCCGGCTATATTCGTTTAATTTGTATTTTTATTGTGTGTTTGTGTGTGTGTGTACGTATATATATATACATATATACGATTAATTATATATATATGCATGGTTTGATTAATATATTCTATATATATTAATTGTGTGTGGATTATTGATTATATATATATATGCATGTATACGTATATTTTGTATATATATATATATATATATATGGATGTATATATATGTGTGTGAATTTTTAATTTGTTGATTGTATATATTAATTTTGTTTATGCAAATCATATATGTATATATATAGATTATATTATATATGTTGTAGCAGAAAATGATGATGTTTATTAAATCAATGTATGTATATATATAGATATATATATATATATATATATATATATATTATGTATGTGATTAATGTATTCGATCATTATCTTTTTTTATGTAAATCATGATGTGTATTAAATGATCGATATTTTGATGATGATATTTTCGTGGTGATATATTAAAACAATATTTATTTTCATGATAATATTTTCGTTTATGATCGATTATATTAATTAAATTTGTGTTTGAGATCATATATATATTTCATTTTGTTTATGCTTACATTAAATTTTTTTTTTTCAATTTGTGCTTAGATATATTTACTCATTTATTTTCGTGATGATATCGATATTTTCATGCATATATATATATATGGTCTTAAATCAAATATTTGATTTGATGATGTTTTTGTTTAAATCAGTTATTTTCGTCACATTATGTTTTTGTGGTGAATACGTACGGTTGTTTACGTGAGCGCGCAGTATTTTTATAGTTAGATTTTTCATTTCCCCTTTTATTACAGGTTACAACATGGCCGACAGGAGCTGGATGCAGTTACATAGAGGGCATCCGCGATACATGAGAGGAATTTTTGAATTTATCGAGTTTGTCCGTGGCAAGACTTCTCCTGGACAACTTTTCCACATTTGTCCATGCGGAAAATGTCGCAACAGATCTGCCAATTCTGTAACTTTTGAGGACATGTATGTTCACCTGTCACAATACGGTATTTGTCCCAGTTATACCACTTGGACATGGCACGGCGAAGCAAGTGAACATATGCCCACACTTGTAGATATTCAAGCACAACGTAACCAGGGCGAGTCTTCCTCTAGTGCCAATTTCGGGGACCCTGGTGTGATGAATTTCTTAAACGATGCATTTCCGTCCGCCTCAGCATACGATGGAAGTGTTCCATAGGACAACAACAATACAACCTTCCCTGATGTCTCCCAGGTCGGCAGTAGTGGCTATGATAGTTACAACAAGCTTATGCAGCAAGCACAGACACCACTGTACCCCGGAAGTGAGCATACTGTATTGGAAACTGTCATGAAGCAGATGAGTATCAAAAAGAAGAGGAACAAGACTGTTGCTTGTTTTAACGATGACATTGCACTTCTGAAGGAGTTGCTTCCTGCTGACAACAACTGTCCAGAAAATTATGACAAGGTCAAAAGCATCTTGAGTGAGTTCGGTCTTGAGTACATCAAGATAGATGCATGCGTCAATAACTGCATCCTATACTACAAAGGTTATAAGGACGCATTTGAGTGCCCACACTGCTATGAGCCGAGGTATGAACCACACGCTCGTTCTAGACAGACAAACCCCATTCCTAGGAAGGTTCTTCGCTATTTCCCATTGGGTCCTCGTCTACAACGTCTCTACATGTCTTCACATACGGCCAAGCATATGAGATGGCACCACGAAAGGCACCAGCAAGAGCCGGATAGGCCTAGAGTAGATCCGGATAATCTCACACACCCCGCAGACGGAGAGGCTTGGAATCACTTTGACCGTTCATTTCCTGATTTTGCCTCTGAATGTCGAAATGTCAGACTTGGACTAGCAACAGACGGATTCAATCCTACTGGAGACATGAATAACTCTTACAGTATATGGCCTGTGATAGCATTTCCGCTCAACTTGCCTCCAAACATGTGCATGAGGACGGAGTATAATTTTCTTACTATGTTAGTTCCGGGCAAGTATTCTCCAGGAAAGTGCTTGGACGTGTACATGAGGCCATTAATCGACGAGCTCCTACAATTATATGAAAATGGAATCCATACTTTTGACAGGTATAGTCAGACTTACTTCTTCATGAGAGTAGCGGTTCTTTTTACCGTCAATGATTTTCCTGCTTACGGGATGATGTCTGGTCAAACTACCCATGGATACAAGGCGTGCCCTGTATGTATAGACGAGGTCAATTCCAGTCATCATGCCCACAGAATTGTTTACTTAGGATCCCGTAGATGGCTTCCACCGGATCACCCGTGGCGGTACGATGCACAAGCATTTGATGGGACTGTTGAGCATGGCCCGAAACCCGAAGGGAGGTCTGGTCAATGGATTCTGGATATGCTGAACCAGCACTGGTTTGGAATTTTGAGCAGCGCTAGGTATGTAAATGACCAGAATCCTCCCACCCCTGAAGAGTTTAAGTATTGGACGCACAGGAGTTCATTCTTTGAGTTGCCTTACTGGTCGACGTTGAAGATCAGACACAACTTAGACGTCATGCACATAGAGAAGAATGTTTGTGACAGCATCCTTGGAACAATTCTAGACATCAAAGACAAGACCAAAGACACCGCCAAAGCTCGTGCTGACCTTCAAAAGATGGGTATACGTCGAAAGCTATGGATAAAGCTAAACAAAAAGACCGGCAAACATGTAATGCCTCAAGCAGGCTACACGGTGGTTCCTAATAAGAGGCCGGAGATATTTAAGTGGCTTCGTGAGGTTAAGTATCCTAGTGGGTATGCCGGAAATATAGCTCGATGTATTAAGATGGGGGAAAATAAGATTATCGGGTTGAAGACCCATGACTGTCATGTTCTCCTGCAACGTCTTCTTCCTGTGGTCATTCGCCCGTATTTGCAGAGTGATGTGGTTGACACGTTGGTGGCTTTGTCCAACTTCTTTCAGAGGTTATGTGCTAAAGAGCTAAAAAAGTCAGAGGTCCGGTCCTTGCAAGACGATATTGCGTACATCATGTGCAAGCTGGAGAGGATCTTCCCCCCCACTTTCTTTAGCATCATGGTCCACCTCATGATCCACCTTCCTGAACAAGTGTTGCTTACAGGTCCGGTACAATATACCTGGTGTTATCCAAACGAGAGGTATGTATGCAGTCTATACTTTTGTCAATAAAGTCTCACATAACATGAATTTTTGCAATAACTTTTTATTTTGTAGGCAACTTGGAGATTACAAGAAGACGAACATGAACAAACGTTTCCCTGAAGGTTCGATCACGGCGGCTTACATTTCTAGTGAGTGTGTAACCTTCTACAACACATATCTTAATGATGAACACACGGGAGGGGAATCTTCAAGAGGTGGAAATCAATTCCATTTATCAGTTGTTTCCGACGAAGTACAACCGTATGGCAGGCTAGGTAGGGAATACAGATTGAGTCGCGAAGAATTGAAGGAGGCTCATTGGTGCGTCCTTCAACATTGCGATGAATTGGAGGATTATCTGGAGAAACATTTGAGCAGGCAAAATGGGAATGAAGCCATTCACAAGAGAGATTTTCCTGACTACTTCCCGATTTGGGTACGTTATTCTTAAGTTACTTATAAATTTAATGTATTTCTCATCATTTTGTTTGACTAAATTGCGTTATTTTACAGATGATGCATATTCAACAGAACCAACGTGAATTTTACGACCCCGAGCTGCACTGTTTGGCTGGCGGACCGCTAAAGCACAGAGCACATGCGGGATGTTTTGTTAACGGGGTTAAGTTTGTGACATCAGAACGAGATGATGGTCGCATCACTCAAAACAATGGAGTTATGGTTGAGGGCAAGTCTCACAACTACTACGGGGTGCTTATCAGCGTTATCGAACTAATCTACGGGAACCGTATGCCGGTTGTGTTGTTTAAGTGCAAATGGTTCAATACTGACCCAAATGTTTGCAGGAGTACGGTTACAGACCATGGTTTGTTATCAGTGAACACAAACACTTCATGGTATGAGAATGAGCCGTTTGTTATTGCCGCCATGGCACAACAAGTCTTTTATCTTGATGATCCGGCTATGGGTGAGGGTTGGAAAGTGGTGCAGGTAATGTCACATAGGAATATATGGAGTGCAGCTACATTGGGAGTGGATGAGGGTACGGAACCGAGCTCTGTACCGAACGAACCATATCAAGAGGAAACTCCACCTGTAATTCCCAATGACGTGGACATTCGCGTCAACGACCAACACGTTCCTGCCATTACAGGTTACATTGAAGTTACTATGCCCGAACCCGAAGAAGATGACGAATACGAGGACGAAGAAGATGAGGATTCAGAGGAATTCGAGGAGGATGATGATCCCGAAGACCAAGATTATGAAGATGAGTATGATTAAATTAATTTGGGGATGTAACTTAACTTTCATTGGTTTATTATTATGAATTTCCATAACTTCGGAGATCGATGTATTAACAATTACATTTTCATATATATTGATCGGAACACACTTTGCGTCAAATGTTCACGGCCTTTATTATTATTACTATTCTTGTTGCAGATTTTTATAGCCCCGTAAGAGTCACGTCGATTGGAAACTATTCTCAGTTGAAGGTCCGGCCAGATTACGTGATTTGGAGGGTCGAATAGCCGTTTCCGTCCGTTTAGGGGTTTGACCGCGCCGATTGACCGGACGGATCGAGCCCTTATCTTTGTCAGATGGAGCTGAATTTTTTCCCACCTACGTAATTCGTTATGCTGGTCATATCTGACGGTAGGTTTTCAGTTCCTCTTCTCCGATCACCAAACTCACGTTATATGTACTAATGTTGTATAACTTTTTTATACAAGTGTTGAGTTTAAGTGTCGTTTTGAAGACAACGTATACGTAGAAGCCTCAAACGCAAAAAATTCGTGAAATAAGATATGACCGGAACGGTGAAATACGTCAACCCGTGAAAAATGAAGATATTCCGGTAAAATTTCGGTGCCGGTTGTTCCGGTCAACGAAATTCTCTTATTTCTACCTAGTGGTAGCCCTATCCCGGGTATATATTTTTTACCAAATTTTTATAGCCCCGTAAGAGTCACGTCGATTGGAAACTATTCTCAGTTGAAGGTCCGGCCAGATTACGTGATTTGGAGGGTCGAATAGCCGTTTCCGTCCGTTTAGGGGTTTGACCGCGCCGATTGACCGGACGGATCGAGCCCTTATCTTTGTCAGATGGAGCTGAATTTTTCCCACCTACGTAATTCGTTATGCTGGTCATATCTGACGGTAGGTTTTCAGTTCCTCTTCTCCGATCACCAAACTCACGTTATATGTACTAATGTTGTATAACTTTTTTATACAAGTGTTGAGTTTAAGTGTCGTTTTGAAGACAACGTATACGTAGAAGCCTCAAACGCAAAAAAGTCGTGAAATAAGATATGACCGGAACGGTGAAATACGTCAACCCGTGAAAAATGAAGATATTCCGGTAAAATTTCGGTGCCGGTTGTTCCGGTCAACGAAATTCTCTTATTTCTACCTAGTGGTAGCCCTATCCCGGGTATTTATTTTTTACCAAATTTTTATAGCCCCGTAAGAGTCACGTCGTTTGGAAACTATTCTCAGTTGAAGGTCTGGTCAGATTACGTGATTTGGAAGGTCGAATAAAAATTTCGGTCCGTTTAGCAAATAAGAAAGAATTTCTTTTTTTCCTAGCCGACGGAATATTATGTTTCCGTCGACTTGGACTTTCTTAACCGACGGATTATTTATTTTCCGTCGACTAAGATGACGAAAATTTTGGCGGTTTATCATTGCGCTTTTTTTTTTCCGCGAAAATTGAAAATTTCTTAGCCGACGAATTTCATATTCCGTCGCCTAAGTTACTATAAAACCTGGTCGACGTTTCTGCTCTCTGTTCTGTTCGATCTCTCTGTCAAGCATATGAGATCGCCTCCACTCTGCTGCCGACGAGCTCCGATCCTCCACCCGACCACCACCGTCAACGCCACCACGTCCGACCCCCCACCTCCACCCCAACCGACTAGGACACTCACCTCCTCCACCCAATCCGAGCCTCCTCCACCCAATCCGAACCTCCTCCACCCAATCCGAGCCTCCTCCACCGCCTCCTACACCCATCACCGCCTCCTAGACACCACCACCCCAGCCGACCTAAACCCTAAGGGAACCCGTCCGACCGCCTCTCTCTCTCTCTCTCTCTCTCTTTCTCGCCCTCACCCTCACCGGTTCCTCCACCTAAACCGCAACGTAACTGTCGTCCTCCGTTGTGTTTGGCAGGTTAGTCTCAAGTATTCTCCGATTTTATTACTCTGTGAATTGATGAATGCTGGTCTGTATATATGCCGGTTCTGTTTGTTTTGTAGTTGTGAATTGATGAATGCTGGTCTGTATATATGCCGGTTCTGTTTGTTTTGTAGTTGTGAATTGATGAATGCTGGTCTGTATATATGCCGGTTCTGTTTGTTTTGTAGTTGTGAATTGATGAATGCTGGTCTGTATATATGCCGGTTCTGTTTGTTGGTCTGTATATACAATTGATGAATTGATGAAACTATTCTCTGTTTGTTTAGTAATATATGTGTTTGATTTGTGGAGAAATGTTGTGAATTGTTAGAAAGTGTGCATGAATGCCCTTAATTGATAGTTTGTCGACGGAAATCATATATGAACTTGGTTTTCGATTTGGTATATTATAAGAGATTAGAAGTTAGTGGAAGTATTAGTGTGGAAGGATATGCAGGCAGGCATTTAGCTGGTTATGTTTGTGTCATTATGCTGCCGGTGGATTTTGTTTTGTGTCTCTGATTTTAAAAAATGTAGAGAATGGAATTATTGACTGCACATAATGTATAGATAGGTAAAGACATAGGAATGTGATAAGATAGGATAGATTTTTACATGAATTGAGGTATGTAAGAATTTATACCCATCACATGTTTAATTAACTTGTTATGTTTAAAGATGCCGATCATTGGGAAGAGGAAACAACGTTCGGAGAGGGCTCAACAGATGATGGCGGCCTTATGTAACCAGGCTACTGCCAGCCAGCCCACACCTTTGCCGCCTGGAAGAGTACCACCAGGGGCTCCTCCTTTGCTCATCAGGCCGCCCTTTATACCATCCGATACGACTTCCACTATTGGGGCGACGACCGGAACCACTGAAGCGTCGTCCACATCGGCTTCCGAAACCAGCAGGCCCATTCCTAGTGCCCGTTGTAAAGCAAAGGCCCCCACTACAGGTAATGATATTTTTTAAATAAAAAAAATTATATTTTTTAAATAAAATAATAAAAAAATCGTTTATTTTTTTAATTTTCTTGGCATGATTAAAAGGCTTAATTTTCTTGTAGTAATCCATATTTATTTAAAATAATAAATGTTTTAAAATAAAAAAATTATTATTCTTTTAATTATTAATACTTGAATCTTTTTTGCAAATGATACCTAATATTTTGTTTTATTTATTGTAGGTCCCCCACCGAAAAAGAAACGGGGTTTTGTGTGTGGAAAGGCGACGGAGGCGTTATGCAAGAAGCTAGGGGGGAAGATACCGATAGAGTATTGCCCTCGTATGAAAGGGCCTAAGGTTCAAGGGGTCAACAGTCTTTTGGTCAAGGACATTGGGTCGGTCATACGTAGCCTGGTTGGAACGAGGGCTAGGACGTTCCACGACCTTGAGCAATCAGAACAGTGGAAGGTGTGGAACGCATTGTCGGTAAGTACATAAAAATTAATTTACGTAGTTTGGTTTATTTGAATAGTTTTCAATTAATACTTTTGTTGATGTATTAATTTATTTTTATTTCTTAGCCATGGTACATGTGGGACAACAATGACATTGTGACGGTGAGGTGGATCATGGACACGGCACAGGCTAGGTACAAGGAGTGGAAGTGGCAGTGTCACAATGTCTACCAGGAGCATGGACCAGAAGGGATGCCGACGGAGTTCTATGGGAGGGAGGATGAGTGGGCCTTTCTTTGCACGCATTTTGAGAGCGACGCGTTCAAGGTATGTGTATATTGCTTTTTTTTTTGGGTGATAATGTTGACCACTATATTTTGGAGTAATATATTATTAATTTTGTTACAATAATATATTTTTTCAAGCATTTTTAGAATAATATATTATTAAATTTTTTCTTATTAAAAAAATTAAAATTGTAAAACTTAACATTGCCGACGATTATGCATGATGATTTTGTGGGTTCGGTTATGCTATTTATTGCCATGTTTTAGGTTTATAGAATAAAATATTATTATTTATTTTTTTAATAAATAAAAAAATATAATTACTGATATTTTATTTATATCGCGTATTAGAAACTCTCGAACGCGAACAAGAAGAACCGTGGTAAGAAGACGATGCACCACCATAGCGGTTCTTCTCCTATTGTCTACATCATGGAGGATCTAAGGAACAAAGGTGAGCCCTTGCCGATCATCAAGGGATTCGAGGCGAGTTATGTGAGACCCGGTGACGAAGTGGCCACCCAGAAATATGTAAGTGTATTTCCTTTAATTATTTAATTAATTATGTCTCTTTGATTTGGATACTTAGTATTAATTAAGAAATATGTTGGTGTTGGTGTAATTGTTGTTGAATTATGTGGTTGGTGTATTCCTTGGTGTTTTGTTTATGCAGGAGAAGATGCTTGCGGAGGTCGAAAGCCGAAAGACAGACTTGAAGAAGATAAATCCGGAAGCTACAGAGGAGGAAATGATGGAGATCATTCAAACACAACAAATTGATGTGTTGGATGCTGTGTTGGACAAGCGCAAAGGGAAGGAGATACGAGGGATGGGACGAGCAGGTGAGCGAGACTTGAGCCAGTCCTCGTCCGGTTCGACCTTGCGGAGTCGTGCTCCTCCAAATCAAGACAGGGAAAGGATTGAACGCCTTGAACAAGAGGTCCGTGAGTATAAGGAGCGGACTGAGCGGGCTGAGGCCGAGTCTCTGTGGTACCGTAATCAGTACACTACTGTTAACTCACGGATGGACCAGATCTTCTCTCGCCTAGGTCTAGAACCTGAAGGTCCGGCTCCTCCTCCTCCGCCTTTTACGGCTCCTCCTCCTCCGCCTTTTACGGCTCCTCCTCATTCTTCTCCGGGTCCTCCTCCTCCTCAGTCATCTTCGATTCCTCCTACTCAGTCGTCTCCACCTCCTCTTCCTACTCAGTCGTCTTCGGCATTTGTTGATGAAGATCAGTTTTTGAATTTTTATTAGTCAAATTTTAGTTTGTATGAACACAATTTTAATTATTAATGCATAATTTTTATATTATTAATGATTCGATCTATATATTTAGTTTTAATACAATTATTTCTAAAACAACCGAAACAAATATCTACTTTATCAGTAAAAAAATTAAAAAACCAAAACAAATAATAAATTGTGAAAAAACAATTCTGAAAAAAAATCTGACTCACCTTAGTCGACGGAAAATTGAAAACCCGTCGGTAAGGGTATAAACATTACCGACGGAAAATTTAATTTCCGTCGGCTAAGAATGAATAACGACCGACCGTTGACCTTCTTAGTCGACGACAAAGTATACTTTCCGTCGGTATAAGATAATCATTACCGACGTAAAATTTTATTTTCCGTCGGCTAAGAATAAACAGAAAGAGGACCGTATCGTCGGCTAGATCTTAACCGACGCTAATTTTCCATCGTTTAAGAAACTGGAATCCTAGCCGACGGAATATTTCGTCTGTAAAGAAGGAAGCCTTTTGTCGTTTAGGTAAATGTTAATCGACGGAAATAGAGCCGACGGATTTTTTCCGTCGTTTAGGAAACAATAACTTAGTCGACGGAATAGGCGTCGACTAAGATCCGTCGATTAAGATATAACTTAGTCGACGGAAATTAAATTTTCCGTCGGCTATTGTCTTAGCAGACGACGGTTAGCCGACGGATCTTAGTCGACGACTATTCCGTCGACTAAGAACTTAGTCGACGGAATATGTTTCTTAACCGACGGAAATATTCCGTAGGCTAAGAATCGTAATCCACTAGTGTATATAAATTATTATTTTTATATAGGGCTACAACGATTGCGTCTAACGCTCACGTTGCACCATAATGGAATTTTACCTCATTATGGTGGAAAAGCACGTATAGCTAGCTAGCATTCCCCCATATACATATTATTCTCATAATCATCCAAATATGGATATATATACATACTCACCGAAATTCTCAATTTCGGTTATTTTCCAACAATAATGGAAATTGCCAATTATCATAAAAAGCAATACGCACACGACTCTACCGAAAATCTTATTTTCGGTAACTTTCCAAATAACACGATAGCCATTATAAATGAGAACATTTACTTCTGAAAATGACTTCGCGATAATAGACAATCCACAAATTGATATTCAATAAAATCAATGATTTAATGTAGAATCAACGCATGCATATATTTTAAATCAAAAGTCCACTCACTGAATGAGGCCTAAGCCTTCCAATGCTCGGAATACTCCTCGAGCGCCGCCTCCAACTAATCACACTCTCCAGCCAATCCCACGTCTGACGATAAACAGAAGAGTAAATTGGTCAGACCGGACTCCAATAATCATTAACGATTCGACTTCTTCCTAGTTTAACTAGGTTTACCGAGTTGACCAGGATTGACCAAGTTTGACCAATTGATTTAAATAAAATTTTTTAACCAATTTCACATCTAGAACTCATTTTGCTCATATTCCGTAACCTCAACCTGGAATCAAGGTCACCATCAATTTCCATGCCTTAACACATCAACCAAAATATTTCTAAAATTATTTTATGATCCCCTACGATCAACATGCTCACAAACAATACCAACAGTTTCCTTCATTTCCTCTCTACACAACTTCACCCCAAAATTTACTAAGGGCACCCAAACGGGTTTTCATAAAGGGAAAGTTTCCCAAAATATGAACTTTCCTCACTTAGAAAGATTTTCGGTTATAAACCGACAAACTTTCCTATTTAAGAAACAACACAAAACAAAAAGGAAAACTTCGATAACTACCTCAACTACTCCTGACGTACTAACTGCCTTCGCCGGATTCCGACGACTTGCCGGAATATTCGGCCGGATTCCGTCCACTTGTCGGAAAATTGGCCATAGTCTCCTTGCATCTTCTAATCTCCAAGTTCTCGACATACAACGACCACAACAACAAGAACAGTCATTAACCATTTCCGAAAAACACCGAGCATAATTCCAAATCAGCTAACTAGCACCCAAACCTCAATACAACTCAAAACATTAGCCGAAAACACTAACTTACCTTCAATTTGCTCTACTTCGCAAACCAGAGCTCCTCCTTGCCAAACTCCACATGAAAGACCTCCAAACATTCCCATCGGCTGCCTTAGCTGCCACCTTCACCGAAACAGTTCCAGATTACTTCGGTTCCTCACAAGCCAAACTCACCAAGCCTCCGTCTTGACAAAAACAGAGAACCAAATGAAGAACAGGGAACCTCCCTTTGGCAGAAAGCCTCTACCTCGTTCAATACCACCGTCGCTTCCCCCAACCCTTCCCAAGACGAGTTTGGGCTCTATTCAACCGGTTCTAGACTCACCGGAGCTCGGTAGTCCCGCCGGAGCTCCAAGAACGAACACGCCGGAAAACCCCGATGAAAACCTAAAAAAAAACACAAAAAGGGGCTCCCGAATTTGAACTCGTTTTGAAGAGTCAAAGGAAGAGAAAGAAGGAAGAAGGATAGAGGAGACGAACCCTACCGTTCGGGTGCCAAGTCAAGGCCGACGTCGACAAGAATCGCCGGAGGGCTGCTGTGCTTCTTCCCGTCGATCTCCTTCCAAAGTTCGGGCATGGGAGAAAAGAAAGCTAGACGTTGTAAAGAAGAGGGAGAGGGAGAGAACGGCGGTGGTCTCGCCGCCAGGGGTGGCCGGAGACGGCGGAGCTGCGCTAGAGAAGGCAGCGACAGAGGGAGACGAGGGAGAAGAGAGAGAGAATCGGGGAGAAAGAGAGAAGGAAAAGAGAAGACAAATGGTTTGGGCCTTTCACCCCCAAACCGGACCAACACTTAAAATTTAATACCCACACAAACTAACAACCCAAATCCACAAATAACACCTCAAAAATAATACCCGAATAAAAATTACCTTTTATTAGCTAAAATTTACCATTTTTACCGTCGTCATATTTTCCTCCTACGAGTAATCCTCTGAGCATAACTGTCCCCGAAACCCCTCTAGGGACCAATTAAACTATAACTTCAATGACGAAGACGGTAAAATTCTTATTATAACCAAGCTAGTAAATAAGGTAAAAATTTACAAGTCGGGATGTGACATAACTGACCTCACCATTTTAATTGGTTTTCCAGCTATCATCGATCCCTTAATTACCGAAATTTCTTCCCTCAACCTACTGGCCGAAAGAGAGCTGAACTCAACCTAACTTGGAATACTCGTTCAAAATTACTCTTGTCAAGTCTGAACTCAAACCATTTCCATGAAAGTAAAGAAATATTTTCAAGATTCCAACGATACAAAATTACAAATCAACTCTGACACTGTTATAAATATTATAATTTATGTGGTTGTCCATGTAATTATTGTTTAGTTATGTACTATGATGTAAACTCTACCTCTATATAAAGAGGTTAATGAGAATGAATGACTAAACTAACTTCTACCTCCTTCCAACTATTCTCTATGTGTTTTCTCTCTATCTTTTCTTTATTTTACAACACGTTATCAGCACGACTTTACCTTTTAGTTGATAGCGGCCAAACCCTAGAAAACCAAAAGTAGTACGTACAGGTCTTATCGGAATTATAGTGGCCATGTTTTTCACGTCCATGTTTGTTGCCTTTCACATGTGCGCACTCACAAAAAGGTTATATCTTTTTCATTCTTTAATATTATAGTGATAACTTGCGTCAAAAGTTTTAAATGATCAAGACAAATAATGGTCCCAAATCAAAAAAGAAAAAGTTTTGACGATATTTCGTTGAAATTTTCGTTTTTTCACCTAGCAATATATTTTTTGCCCCCAAGCATTTCTCGTCCGAAACTCCCGATATCTCCTGATATTTTCGAAAAATCCCGATATTTCCAACCAATGCTAGTGAAAATTTTATACCTCATAGGTCTTTTACGTGGTTTTAAAACACTCATGTAATTCCATGTGAAATATATCATATGTATATAAGACGTTATGACCTAGCCTCCATTTGGGTTTCCAGCCATAAAAAAAATGTTTAAAGTAAACTTTTAAGAATTATTAACGGTTCAGCACTAACTTTTTCACCTTAACTTACTACAACTCCCAATAGATCAATGTTTATTCAATGTTTTTATTTCAAATATAGTACATAATATAGAAAACAAACATCTCTTAAAGTTTGGTTTAAAATTTCCTTGTTTTTCTTCAAATTTCCATCAATTTTCTCATTTTTTTACTACAATAGATATTTCCCCAAAATTTCCTTTGAAATCTTCATATTTTGGAGGGTCGAAATTTCCGTAATCACCGAAATTTTTTTCCTTGTCTCAAATAATCAGGGAAAAGTACTTGAGGAAAGTTTCCTTTTTTTAATGCAGATAAAAAGTAAGCCATGTCGAAGGAAAAATACTTTAATTGTGCCTTCGTCTTATGTCAAAAGTTTTAAATAATCAAGATAAATAATGGTCTCAAATAATCAGGGAAAAGCATTTGAGGAAAGTTTTTTTTTTAATGCGGATAAAAAGTAAGTCATGTAGAAGGAAAAATACAATAAGTGTGTCTTCGTCAAATCTTCGTCAAAGTAACTGACGAGAGTAAATTAGGAAGTTATTAATCAACGGATGTAACAGCTTAATTCGTTATGTTAGTCATTATGTACGTTATTATTACCATTGAATATTGTCATTATGTGTGTAATTAATTATCGTTGTAATCAGCCTTTAGATAAAGAGGATCTCTAATTAATGAAATGAATAAACCATTCCAATTGTCATTTTACTTTTACAGTCTAGCTCTTTATTATGGAAAGACATTTTTTTATTTTTTAAATAGGGCTAGTACGGTTGTCTTCAAGTCTCAATCTTTATTGAAACTTCAGAATACATGAGGAATATTATCCAAAACCCTTTAGTGCAATAAGCATGAAAAGAACATTTCTGGATAATCACAATTCACAACTCTCAAGTAAACCTTTGTATTTTAACAAGCGTTATTTAACAAAGAGCATATCATTGGCTACTCTATTTATTTTAAAATATTGGTGACGTACCTAAAAGATAATGCGCATGCAAAACCATAAGTTGATATATATGTTTTACAGCTCTTTGACATTGAAAGGCATTCTTGATGCAAAGAGGCTCGTTCTTAACCTTATGAGATGGGTAGGGGATGACATGAATATTAAATTCTAGATTTTCAATTGGGTTTATGAGTTTTCTTTATTACATTATTTGGTTCGTGAAAGCAACAAGAGCACCTTAAATTTAGATGAACCAGTGTCTGACTATGTTATAAATGGTTGTTGGAATTTCCCTAAAGTTTTGTAGGTTCTTGAATCGAAGGTTGTTAAACAAATTATGGAATCCATATCCCATGCGGTGTCTCATCAACAAGATGAATATCTTTGGGGACCTTCATGAGCCAATGAAAAATCTGCAACATGGCTAGCTACAACATGATGAGCTGGTAAAACACCAGCAAATTGACTTGAGAAGTAAAGTGAAAGCTTGATGACCCACCGAAAGTGAAATTATTTGGTGGTTATTGCATAGAGGAAGACTTCAAACTAGAGATGGATTATCAAGGTTTGGCCTTATTGATGATAATAGCTATCCTTTATGGGATAATGATAATGATAATGAAACTATTGATCATCTATTTAAATATTTAGATTTTACTACCGAGATTTGGAGACTTGTAAGAATTATTAGCCATTGATTGGCATGAATGACATTTAAAAGTCTTGCATGAAATGTTCATTAAACAAACGTACCTTATGACAAGAATCTTCTTAAAAAAAGTAAACATATGATTGTTTTTTTCTTATGAATAGAAAATATCTAGTTAGTCTGTATTTCTCCACCTTTTATACGAATATGGTTGGATTTCATATTCGAGGCTCCGTACTATGCGGAGAGTTTTATTTTTTTTTCGAAACTTAGGATTCGACTGGCGGTGCTGCACCTCCCATATGGGCTGGGAGTCGATCGTGCTTTCGTGGGCGGTGCCGTTGGGAGGTTTCTTGATGAGGATCACCATGGCGGCAAAGGGCTCCGGCTTGGTAGGTTCTTTGATCGTGTTGTGGGTGATGGTTTTTTCAATGCTGGAATTTTAACGACGGCGCAGCTCTCGGTGGTGCCGATCGTGTTGCTTGCTAGGACTCAATGGAAGTCGAGTATGATCAGGATCAGAGGTGCAACGATGAGGCTGTCTTGTCCAAAGGAGGGCGGCGGTTGCAAGGTGATTACGACGTTGTCCGGGATGGTTGTCTCTCGAGTGGATCAGGCTTGGCTTGTGATAACAGATCTAGATCAAGGTGATGTCAGAGCTGTGCTCGCGACAGATCTGCGCTAGTTGTGGTCGGTGGTCTAACTGCGGGTGGTTCGCTGAGCTTGCTGATGCTGAGCCTGTTTTAGGGGCTGGATTATGGGCCTGGGCGGGTGAGACTGCTGGTCCCAAGGCATGGATTGATAGGAGGGTATCTTGGCACCCTCACTATTCACTTAGTGCTTTAGGCGGGCTTGCATAGGAATAGAGCCTTCTTGTGATTTCCAGTAAAAAAAAAAAAAAAGGTCCAAGTCTAGCATTGGAATTCTGGTTTCATCTGTTTAATTCTTAATATTTCTAGTTGTACACCAATTGTTGTCTCTATGTGACTAGGTCTACTATTTAATGAGAGTTAGGTAGTGAGGTGAGTGTTATATTGTTTAGGCTCAATTGAACTAAACATGTTTAGTGGTATCCGTCAATTGTTGTTATTAGAGCTCTTTAACGCAAAACGATGATTGTTGTAAGTGCCTTTTGGTTATGGATAAGTAATGAAATTATCTATTTACGTTAAAAAAAATGGTTGGATTTAATATATACGCATCCTTTGTTTCCTCATAGATCTTAGAAAGCCAACTATGTGTTTAATTATACCATTTTTTTCAAGAGCAAATACTCACTAGCCCTGATTTTAAAGAATTTTTTTTCCCCACCAACAAAATCATTTTCCAATATTCCCATCAACTCATAGTCTTAAGGATCTATTCCCACTAACAAAATATGACAACTTTTACATATTTTGTATGACAATAATACCCCTGTTCTTCTAACTACCTATCGATCTGTTACGCCACTCTTTTTTCATATTTGAATTTCTATGAGAGAGAAGCTTCGGCTTGAGCTTGAGCTCTGGTTCTAGTGTGATAGGTAGGCAAAGTGTTGGGCTTGAAGCTCTGATTCTTGTGTGATAAGTAGACAAAGCTTTAGTTTTGGTTCAATAAGCTCGAAGCTCTGTTTCTGGTTTGATCGAGAGCTCTAATCTCACTTTCTTTTGCGATGGATCTCATATTAAGCGATATGCCTCGGTTTGTTTTTGTAATCTTCTTGATTCCTTTTTGTTGATTTGCATTTGAACTTGATTTTGAATTTGATTTTGATGTACTGTTAATTTTTGCCTGCTCTTGATTTATTTGTGTTCTCAATTTGTGTGAGTACAAATGTATTTTAGTTTCTGTTTTGAATTTGTTTGAGTATTGTGTAGTATATCGTTTGTACAACCTTAGTGTTTTGTGAATTCAGTTTCTCTGTGGTTTTTTGTATTGTATATCAATACAGGGAATTTTCAACTTGAGATTGAATATGATTATAGTGGAGAGAAAGAGAGATTTGGGAAAGTGTTTTGATTTGTGAGAGAGGGAACTAATTTTTCTGGGTGTTCTTCTTCTGCCACACAGAGAATTGGGAAAGAGAGCTTTTTTTCAATGAGACAGACCGGTTGTTTTTTATAAGCATGAGAGACAAGGAATGATGACATCTGAATTGGATATATTTTTTAATGGTTGATTTGACAAAAAAATCATGTGTGGTTGATCTTATACTAATATCATAGAACCCATATAACCACCAATAAACAATAGATGTAAGCTATGTAAATATATCGGGCTTTCGGGCCTTAGAAAATTCTGAGTTTAACAGCCCAGGACCGGACCGGCAAATACAAGAACCGGACCGGATTGGTCATAAAAGAAGCCACGACCGGATAAAAACCCGGCTCTGCTTGACCGATTTGGGTCAATTTGACTGTTTTTTTTTTAAGCTTTATGCCTAGCCCTATGCAACACCTTTATTGCCCACACATAATGTGTGGTCTTTGCTCAACATTGTGGTGATGTATCAGCTTGTGTTTTCTCTCTAACTTCACTTCGTAATTTTTTTAATTCCGGCTATGTGTTTTCTCTCTAATCTCCGGTCATCTAACATTCCTTTTAGGCTGCTACTCTTAGAAAGACGACCTTAAATATGATGAAATTAGTTGGAAATTAGGATTGGCGTGCTTACTGCTATTCCCTCTAGAAACATAAATGTACAATCAGCGACAAATATTTATTAGAGACTTATGTTCCAATGGCCTTTTCTCCAATCTCTATGCAACCAGTCAAATTGTGATGATTTTTTAATTAGTGGTCGTTTGATTTGAAGTTGCAATTGGAACCCGCCCACGAGTGAAATGATGCATGATTAGTCATTGGCGGATGATATATTACAAGCTCCCAGCTCGATCAGTCAAACTAACGCGTATGCTTGATCAGGGAGTCACCAGTACTTCTGTACGTGTGTGTATCTATATTCGTATATATACATACATATATAGCTACATATCATATCGATCGCAGCACCAAAGACCAGTAGTGCGTACTGCATCAGAAAACCTAGATAATTATATATATCCAGATGTTCAGATCTTTGCTTCCAAAGCTCTCAGAACCCCCAACACCTCCAAACGAATTCGAGTTGGACACGTTATAGAAAGGATCGGCGGCCGTGTGTACAAGGCAATACATGATTCCGGAAAATTTATCGCTGTTAAAAAGGTACGTTGAGTACTTCTGTTTTGCTTTTCCGCTGTTCTAGAGTGTTTATTATCTGTTGTTTTGTTTGCATTTACTTGGCTAGCTCTTGGGATATAATAGGGACTTTGTATTCTTTTCATTTTAGACGTCTTTGTTCTTGTTGAGTTTACATGGATTGTTATTTTGTGCGGAGTTGTTTCCTTGTTAGGGTGATGAATCGATATCTCAGTTCTTCTTCCCATGTTTGGTTTGAATTTTCATTTTCTTGTTGAGATCGATCTTTGCAGGTCTTGGCCAAATGAAAACTTCAAAATTGTCTATTTAATTTTTTTGATCATGCCTCACTTCTTTCACTTCTTTGTGGTTACCCTTAATTTGAATTTTCAACGAACCAAGTCCACTCAATGACTTCAAACTAGTTTTTTGATCGCGATCTATTTCTTGGTTCTTTCTCAGATTCCAATTCCAGAAGATGGTTCCAAAGAAAACCAGGTTTGAATTGAATATGCGGAATTGTGTTTACTAATTAATTATATTGTACATGCAATTAACATTCCAGAGTACTATTCATTAGAGAGTGATTAGTGATATTGATATCCATATATATGCAGTTCTTAATTTCTTGCATTATTACACATTCCTTCCAAGTACATCTAAAAACCGGAATCTAGCTATATGCCCAGCCAGCTCTAGTTGACTTAATCTGCTGACCAGTAGATGGTTGTAAATTTTACGATGCTATGACTGTACGTTCTCAGATTAAGATGCTTGAAGATGAAGTGAGGAATCTACAATCGCTGTCTCATCCAAATATTGTTGTAAGTAAGAGGTACCAATCATCATTATTTTCATCTGTTTGAAGCTATATATTAACTAGGATGTAAATTAATCAATCTCGTTTTAGATGCGAGATTCAGTGTAGTAATTAATCGGGGTGTGTGTTTTTAATATACTCTATCCCTTTTCTTACACTTGGGCGGGTTTCGTAGCAATATTTGGGAACGAGGAGAGCTGAGGGAACTTTGTTTATCTTGATGGAATTCTGGGGCACATCACTCTTTAACAAATTTGCAGTACTGCTCAACGAGACCGTAAGTTCAAGCAAACTATATATACTTGTTTGTTGATTACACATCATTTAACAACTTTTCTTTTTTCTTGCAGAGAACAAGAAGATACACCATTCAGTTGCTGCAGGGACTAAAATATTTACATGAACGAAAAACTGTGCACGGAAATATTAAGGTATCTGATCTGTCCTTAATTACACCTAAACCTGGTGGCATGTATATTTAAACAGATCTTTACGCTTTTCCTTATTTCTAAGTGGAATATACTAAGTTACTAACATGATATATTAACTTTCTGCAGGGAGCAAATATCCAGGTCGATGCTTCTGGAGACATTAAGCTCGCTGATTTTGGTCTATCAGCACATGTAATTGATCATTTCTAGCTATATACTATGTGACAATGTCTCTACGATATAACACATGCACACACGCGCACACACACATATGTATCATCTATGTTGAGATATGTATAATTTATGTTAAAATATTAATCCCACATCAGGGATATGAGACATTGCCTATAAATTTATAAGGTTTTTGGTCATTCCACCTATGACTAATTGATTTTAGATGTGAATTTCAGACTATTTTATCAATCTAGCTAACTGATTGGTGTATTGATATTGTAGTCGAATCTTGTGGGGAATCAGTCTTCATCCGCATACAGACATGCTATTGAAATATTTCAACCCCCGCCCCATCTCGACCTGTAAGCACGATTTTATTTAACCTCATTTCAGACATGCATGCTAACTTTTTGCGTATCATCTCCTTAATTGATCAAGTTTTATGTGTTCAGATCTGCTGATATATGGTGTGTTGGGTGCACTATGATTGAGCTGACCAGTGGCAAGGATCCATGGAGTAGAGAGAGCTGGTCGAATTATCTTTTGCCTAAGAAATTTTCTTTTCATGCGAAAGACTTTTTGCAAGACTGTCTACAATGGTATGCTAAGGACAATTTATCTTTAATCAATCAATTAAGTGAAATAAAATCTCGTAGATACATCAACCATCTTGTAAAAGTTGCATTGATCTTTAAGGTTTACAATTTTACATACGGTGCTCGACATTTAGGCAAACCCTCCCTAATTACAATTTGTTCTCATGGATGACAGGGAACAACAAGAAGATTCGAGGCTAGCCACATTTGTCTTGCTTCAGGTGAGACAAATTTCACTTTATATATTGCGTTGTATCATGTGCTTTATTTGTTAACAATCGTAGGTATGTATGTATTACTTGAAGAATTACCTAACGTAATAAATAATGAAAGACATGAGTCGCATCATATTATATATACTTATATAGCACTCCATATACCTAAAAATGAATAGAGAAACGAATTATTTCATGTTCATTAATAAATTTCTTACATATTTCATGATACATGCAGCATCCATTCTTAAACCCTACATTCGACGTCCGACCTACTCAACTACTTCCGAGGGAAAGCCTAGTTGCTGAAGTACTACATTCTAGCTCACCTTCACCAAATTACGCAGCTGCAGCTGCTGCTAGGTTGATTCTAGATCATCATTATGGCATTTCAGGAGTTGAGGCAGCTGCTGATGAACCTTCACCTATTACTGTTGAACCTCCTATAATGCAGAGTCGACCTAACCAAGCCTTTGGACTTCAACATGGAACCGCCGGCGCAGTTCCTTTCAGTTTAACTCTTAGTTCCAATATTGGATCAACTTCCGGTACCAATTACACGGAATCCATTTCCTCCTCTTTCGGTTCCGGTGTCACTTCTGTGTCCGAACCGAGTTCTCGTCCCCTAAATTTTTCCAGCACATCCTGCAGTTCTTGTCTTGATTCCAAGTCCAGCACTTCCGAATCCAAATCTATTTCAACACTTGTTCCTACTCTCGATCCAAATACTAGTACGTGCTTCCAGAAGGAGGTGTACGTACGTAAGCGTCGATTTGTGTTCCTTAAGTTCATATGTTTTTGGTCTCCCTAATAACAATCTTCCTCTTCTCGTTGGATATATGTATTTGTGTGTGTGTGACTGTGTGTTTCAGTGTATTGTTTGGATATTTTCAAGAGTTTTTCAGAAGATACAGAACTTTTAATGAACAAGCTAGTGAGCATTTGTGGGTGAAATTACCATAAAAATTATAATTTCAAGAATTAGATGCTTGTTGATAATTATAGGCTGAGACACGGGTATCTCGCTCTCTTTAAGGAGATTCAAGCCTTCTGCAGAATAACACCGGTACACCAGACTTTAAAGAGATTTATGTCTCTCTGTTTCCCTTCAAATGACAGCATCTTAAGACTCCTTTCCTAAATCTTCTCCAGTTACCAAGACCTCTACTCCAAAAGCTCAGCATGACCATAAGCATAACCAGTCATACCCATCCTCTCATTGTCCTACTTCACTAGGATGTGGGACATGATTAAAGAGTTTAAGTGATGTTTTCTATGAACGACTTCTAGCTTGTTATTTGCAAACGTATAATCTCTCCATTTCTTGTGCTAAAGAATGTGATGTTATTGGTTTTTTCGTGATGGAAAAGTCTTGTACTTATTCCTGAAAATCTTGTGAAATCATACAGCCCAGTAAAAATATAAGTCCCAACATTGTGTCCCACTACCAGTTATGTTTATCAAGTGAATGACAGTTAGTAGCTTATTTTCTGGTGATAAATAAGTTTCATGAGATTTCATTTGAAAAAGGAATCGCAGTTACTTCAATTGATGAACAAAGTTTGGTATTTGGATCCTATAGCATACTTCCAGTATCTTAGGCTAATTAGTAGTGGTCCTTGATAGAGTTTAACGGTGATGAATACAATTTTGCCTTATCTATTTAGTGTTTATTATTTCCTGTAGAACTATTAAACACTGACATTTGAGAATAAATTCTTTAGATTCACTTATAAGTCTGATATATGGAGTGTTGGGTGCACTGTTATTGAGATGGCCACTGGAGAGGATCCTTGGAGGCGAAAGTACCACGCAGGGTAAATAATTCTGCTTAATTTTTAAATAAGTTCAAGAAAATGTTTTCTCCGATATGTTTCCACTAACGAATCATTCTTTAGGACTCATTTCTCAAACATATGGACAAATCGGATTCTGTTCCTACAATCCCTTACAATCTTTCTTCTGATCTGAAACAATTTTTGAGACGATGTTTGCAAAGGTAAGCTAGTGCTGTTCACCGTTGTCTGTTGTCTATATACAACCTAGTATAATTGCAGTACTACTAAGAGTTGCAATAATTCTCTTTTACTCATGTGAACAGAGCTCTGTACCATTGTTGATGGATAAGATCATCGTCTTCTCTTCTGTCTCTGCCTTGGAGTCTGTGGTGTCCATGACAAGGAGAGCCACCACATGAAGCTTTGCTGACTCAACTCCACATACGCCTATCCAATTTTATACTAATCATGATTAGCTTTGTCAATGAATGCTCTCATTAGCTTGGATTATACCCTGGACTGGACTAGAATAGTTGTATGATTCGCACAATGCTAAAGAAACAACCATACATTTCGGTCCTCTATTAAAATGAACCTTTAGTGTTGCTTTTTTTATAGATTAATCTACAAAAGTAGTGGTTCAAGTGAATTAATTAGGTATTATCATGGACACCTATTCTATTAGGAAGTTACTTTGGATTAGAAAACTCACACTTTTTGCAGTTGAGGAGCAAACATATAGTTGACAGGTGAAAGGGGATGGACCCTTTGCCTTTGATTAGGATCTAAAAAACACACTAAAACATGAACTTTTTAATAATTAAAGGGGACATTAATTTTAGCACTTGTTTGTTTTTGAAAATGACTGATTAATTAGCAGTTTAGTTGATCATCATTTTCAATCAAGATGATTGGTGTAATTAATTTTCTTGCGGATAGGGCTTTGAATTAGTATATGGTTGAAGCAAACAATTTGTTTTTGTTTTGATGCTTTTAGATGATCGAGTTGAGAGGATAGTTTTGTATCCATTGATGTAGAACATGACAATATATTACAGACTAATTAAGACTCGTTCATTTAAATGGTTCCTTTTTCTTTTCTTTTTTTTCTTTTTTTTTTTTCTTGATGAGATGGTTCTTATATACTAGGTTGCATGGAAGCGGAAGCGGAAACGCGGAAGCGGAAGCGTTTGGAAGCGCGGAAGCGCGATTTTCTAAAATTTGGAAACACGGAAGCGTTTTGGAAGCGTCGAAATAAAATATATATATATATATATTAAATAAAATAAATATAAATCATATAGTAATATTAATAAAAATATGTCTTATAAGGCTTATAATTAATATAACAAGCAATTATTATATACTTAATATTAAATGATTACTAATCACCTAACCTAGACTTGTGCTTATGGAATGAGCTATAGTGTCTGACTTAGACCAAAACACGTGCTCTCATCTTTTGTGGTCTATTCTCTCTCCTCTGGTGCGTCTCTCACCCAGCAACTCTCATCTATTATTTCTCTTATCGCTCCCCTGTATCTCATCTTGTATCTCTACAAACCCAGGTAGTCTTTTTGAACTTCGAGTAGTACTCTTGAAATCTTAGAGAGTGTATTGGAATCAATGGAAGAAGAGTAATACAGTAGTTGGTTTCAATTCTGATCTAGTCTTTCAACTCTGATCTGGCCATCCGGGACTCTGGGAGAACTTGAAGGCTGCCGATCTGGCCATCGCGCTTCCGATCACTGTCACCATGGCGCTTCCATTTAGGAAGTGTTTTGGCCCACGTCCTCAGCGAAGGGTAGAGAGGGAACAAATGTAAAACTGGTGTGTGCGGGGCGTGCCACCTCACGGATGAGGAAAGAGAACGGTGCGCGTCCTGACTTCTTGACCAGGCGAATGAGGGCTCCGGTGTCACCTGATGAGGAAATATTTCCGAGCTTACTCTTCTGAATCACCTGTCGATCGATACTCACTGTGAGAGCGAGCAGAGCAACAATTGGGAAATCGGAGACGGGTCCTGACGGGCTCCGGGATCTAAAGCGGGATGCGCTTAGAACGTTAGGGTTTCGAGAAGACTCGAAGGGTTCGACTGTGTACGTCTGTTTGAGAGAGATTTTGTGATTGATTGATTGTGTGTGTAGAGAGAGTTTTTCTGTAAGCCGTGGAGCTTCTTTATATATCTATCCGTAAGCAACTCGTGGAGACTTACTCACAATCCAATGCGGACTCTGCAATTAGAATCCCACAAGGATACGTTTAACTCGCCAGTCGTGCGCTCCATGCAACACGTGTCAAACCTATCTCGCTTAGGTTTCGTTCCCTGCCTCGCTGCATTTCATTTGTCGTGTAGTAAGCGAACTCAAACACTAAGCGACCTTATCCCGAGGGCGTTATTAGTCATTTCCAACCCATCCTCGCAAGAACTATAGAGTCCCATGCGAACTGGAGATAAGGATCCCGCGTAGACACCGAATCTCGCAAGGTATCAGAATCCTCTGGATAAAAGCCACGTCACGTGCCGCCAAACCTTGCTACCCTCAATGGGCTAAAAAAGGCCACAGGCGTTGGCCCAAATGATATCCAAGCCTTTCTCGAGTCTTGGACCGAAAATGCCCACTGGGCTCAAACATTGCCCCCTAGGCCTTGAGCTTAATCCGTTTCGCAATGGATAAGCGAAAAGGCCTAATTAAGCTTTTTTATGGGAACTCGTATTTCAAAAGGTGCTGACGCTTCGGCGCTATCGCTTCCCTTCATCATTACGGCTTTTCGAATTTTGAAACGCGCTGACGTTTCGGTCGTCATTGCGTCTTTTCGTTGCGACCATTGATTGAAAGGGACGTTACGGTTCGTCTCCTTTATAAACCTCGACGCGGGTCCCCACATCTTACCATCGCTTTCAAAACAATCTCCGCCTTCTGCAAACAAACCAAACTCCAGCACCAAACAGACTTTAACCGGAAACAATGCCTCCTAAACCTTTTGCCAATGACCCGAACCTGAACCTTACGGCGGCGACCTCTTGGTCGACCAGCCTTGCTCGCCGCTTCGCCACCAACCCGCCTCAAGGAACACCAATCTATTTCCTTGACACAGGGGCGGCTCTGCTTGGCCCGACTCCTTCAAAACCCCTGTCCGACGCCGACCTTAACCATTACAACTCCTCCGTGCGTCGGCCAATCTTGGCCCAGCGGCGCGAACCGGGAAACTTTTCCACCTGGCAAGCCCGCTCTCATGTAAATGTCCGGGTCGGGGAGTGGCCCAGCGCCACCGCGGAGGAGCGAACGTGGTACGAGGAGCGCCTCCAGACCGATCAGACGATCTGGGAGGCCACCGGCATCCATGAGGCCATTGCCTTGAGTTTCTCGCTGCCCTCTCACACCGATCGAGCGCCTATCGCTGCCATGGCCTGTTTGTGGAACAGCGCCACCAACACTTTTGACTTCCCTTTCGGGCAGATGGGCATTACTCTGCTGGACATCCTCGCCATCACCGGGCTGCCGATCCACGCCAAGCCGTATGTGCCAGGCGACTTTGCGTCGACCGAGTTCCCATACGCCTGCAATTTGGGAGCCCGCCGCGCCTTGAGAATTTCATACGGGGCATGGCGGAAATTTTATATGGGCCACGCGGAACCGCATGAAGGAGGCATCGCTTTCTTGGAGTACTGGCTTGACAAGTTTGTCTTCTGCGGCAGCGCTCACAAACCAACCGGGAGATGGACCAAGTTGGCCGAAGCGCTGTACAATGGGGTTGAAGTCGGGTTAGGGCAACCTGTATTAGGCGCACTCTACCGGACTCTGCATCTGCTGTCGCTGAGGCCTTTTCACCTTTCTGGCGGCCCTTTGTGGATCCTGGACCTGTGGACGCAGCTGTACTTTCCGCTCTTCCGGCGAGCCCCGGTGGAATTCCTGCCTGAAGATCGGCTGCTTGGCTTCGCGGTGTGCAGGAATGACGCGAATCGGACCCCTCTGTCCTTCTTCGCTAGCCTGTCCATCCTTTACAACCACATCGAGCCACCTCCGACTATAGATATGATGGTTCGCCGGCGCCACCCTGAGGTCCTATTGACGGGTTTCTTCCCCCGCCAAGACTCTGACAACGATGCGAGGACTGCCTTCGTAAGAGCGACCTCATGCTGCGACCTCCAACTCGCTGAGGATGAGCAAGGCTTCGAGCTATATGCTCCCAATCACTTCGCAAGGCAACTTGGTTTTCATCAGGGGATTCCTTACCCGCTTCTCCATTCAGTCAACAAGTACACCTCGTGGAGGAAGGTTGGCGAGTCTGATCGGGTCACCCCGCTGCAAAATCTCTACCCTCTTTCTCCCAACCTACTGGAGATCGAGCCTTCGCTGGGTACTGACCCCGCTTACCTCGCTTGGTGGCGGTCCTTGTCTGACAATCATTGGGAGTTCCCGGACGACGCTGTCTTCGCTGCCATCTTTCGTCCCCTTTACGACACTTTGGGCGAATCAGATCGCACCATCCTCGATGGCCAGCGCGACCATGCGGAAAGGAGTTCAGGGGCCGTGACAAGAACTAGGCTCGCGCCTCCGCCAGTTCCTACTGCTCGCCGCCCGACGGGGATCGTCATTCGAGAACGCGATCCCACACCTTCGGTATGTCACTAAATGTGTGCATCTTGAACTTCCTTTGACATATTGATAAAATGCTTTCCTCTAATCCTCTTTTTCTCTTCTCAGTCTGCCCCCCGCCGGAGAGACGTTGACAGGTCCGCAGTTGCCAGAGGAAAGGCACCTGTTCGAAGGGAGACTGTGGCGGGCCACGACAGCGAGACTGCTCCTGTCGTTCCTCGGCCAACGAGCGGCGAGAGCTCACGGAAGCGTCCTATCGAGGACGAAGAGGACTTGCTGGAGGATGTGCAGTACCAGCGAGAGTATGGCTTGGTAAGCGACCCGGTAAGCGGACCACTTTGAATTAAATTTCCCTAAGCCAGTCAACAACTCGCTAACTTTGCTTTTGACAGGTTCGCCGCACTCGACCTCGCCTCGCTGTTGTTGAAGAGGCGCCCGAGATAACGGATGTCCCATCTCCAGAACCATTCGGCGTGGACTTGGCCCTTCAGAGGGTTACTGAGGCAAGCGCGGAGATGGAACTCGAGGTAATCGCCGAAGCCGGCGAAGAGATGGTCATTGAGGAATTTGCAGTGGCAGGCGCGGAAACGGTTGCCGAAGAATCTGCTGAATCTAGCGAGGAGGTGACCTTTGAAGAGACTGTCGAAGCGGCTGCGGAGGAGACTACTACGGTCATCGAGGGGGCCGACAAGGCTAGCGAGGAAGTCATACAGTCCTCCTCTCCAAACGCCGCTTCTGGCGAAGCTGGTCCAATCCCAGAACCATCCTTGGCTCTGGTTGAAAATGCAGCCCTCGACCAGTCCAACCAAGTCTCTGATCCTACTGCCCCCTTGGCGACTCCGCCCGAAGGCCTCCAACTGATACTTTGGGCTCCTCCTCTGCGATTGGGCCGTGCGGGTCACACTGGTGAAGTGCCTCCGGCGGTTCCAACAAAGGCCTTTACTGCCCCCTTGGTGGAGATAGAGACAGCTCATGGCACTCCGCCACCCTCTCCAGAAATTGAAGCGGCTGCCGAAGTTGAACCAGTCACTCCGGTCCCAACAAGGAAACCTGGCGAGGAGTCTTCTTCCTTCAGTACCCGGGCCGCTCGTCTTTGGGCCCGAACTACTCCGCCTACTGATCCAGAACCCATCCGCCTAGCTCGGTCTTTCCTTCATGGGTTGTTTCATCACGGCTCTCGCCCGAACGTCTTTGACTTGGTAGGACGTATTCGCGAGGCCCATGAAGCTCTGGATCGACATCTTGCTGGCGGCAATCCTGTTCTGGACCAAGCGCTGGAGTTGGCCGATGCTGTCGAGTCGCAGGCTCGCCGAGTTTTGGATATCGGTGCTCAATCGGCCTTCCGTGAGCAAGCTCGCCGCAACTTGGACAACCAGATGGCAAACCTCTTGGCCGAGCTTGGTGAAGATGGCATTCCGGGAGCGTCTTCAGAGAATCCAAGTGCTGGTCATGCTCGGCGAGTGGAAGCCTTGGAGGCTCAGATAGCAGAGCTGCAGGCTCAGCTCGCTCGGGCTCGCCAAGACTTGGCCCGCGCTTTGGAAGTGGAAGCTTGTTTGCAGGCCGCGGAGGAGGCCCAGGAGGCTTTGGACTCGGCCGTGGCCGCTGCTGAAGAAGTTCAAGCCCAAGCCTATGAAGAAGAAATAGCCTTAGAAGGCATGCTCTTAGATTTGTATAGGGTTTGTAGGCGTGCGTAGGTTTAACTGTATTTGCTCCCTTATGTACGAACTTTAATGATAATATCAAAGTTGAAATTTTCCCGCTCTTTGCCAACTGTTCTGCAATAACTGTCGGGGAAAAAATCCTTTTCCGAGATTTAGCGACGGTTTCCAATGTAACTACTCGCTCGGAACGCGGGCAATCATTATTGAAAAACGCGTCTGACCTTATCTCCAAAGCCCGTATCTCGGAGCAAATATTGCATGGGGGACAACTGTCAAACGCACAATCGCCCCTTCCGCCTATAAAAAGAAACGCTTGGCCGGGGTGAAGTATCAGTGAAGTCTCTGCCCCCTCACCATGATTTCTTATTCCCTTCTGTTCATCCTTCTGTCCCTGCTTAGAGCAAAGCCCTCAACCATATATTCCCCTTCTTTGCTGATTCTGAAAATCTACTCTCAGGCCTAGAGTGATTCTGAGAATCTACTCTCAGGCCAAGCCTTTGTTCGGCCTGACCAAAGGTTGGGTACCCTCTGCCTGGCGCCTGCTGTTCTATCAGCGCGTGAGGCTCTGCCGGTCCTTCAAACGGAAGACTGGTGGTAGCATGAGGGATCCTGACCCGCTGGACCTGTAGCTTCCCAACACTTTCTGTTGGGTCCAGGCCGGCGTCAGGGTTTTGGCTGATCTAAGGCTGCGAGGCGTTCGTCAACTTTGAGCGGAGGAGGCCGCGGCAGATTTCTCTTTAGCCAAGCGAGCCGGGACGAGGCTCCAGTATCTGCAGATCTATGCTTTTTTGAAATGTAAACATAGTCTAATTTACCTTTTCTGATCAATGTAATTGCTTTGGCCGCAAAGCCATAATTCGAAACATGTATTGAACAAAGTCAAAAAGGGCAAAAATAAATGAATTTATTTTTTAGGCCTCTGGAATAGGCCCCAATCTTGTACTAGTCTTTGTGTTTAGACTTTGCACGTTTACAGAGAATGAAGAAAACAATAGAACTTTTTACGCCACAATGGACTTCGCGCATGAGACGTTTAGCTTCGTTCCCATATACACAGCGGAAGTCGTTGCCGTCTTCCCCTCGCCGCCGGAGTTCGCCATTGCGTAGTACAAAGTTTAAGGCGAGGAAGCGGATTTGCCTGGAATGATCAGCATCGTTGGGGTTCTGGAGGTAGGCGATGAATGGTAGCCGCCAATCCTCGTCGATGGGGTCCAAGGCTGCAACTTCTGGGATGGCGTCCCGAAATTGCCCCCTGGCGATGAAAGAGGGAAGAGTGCGGCGTTCGACCTTGAGCAGGCGTTCGCGTACTCCGTCTCTCAGGCTGAGGCCAGACGCTATCTGGGCGAGCTCGTTGGCAGCGAAGTTAAATTCACGTGGTATGTGTTCGATGTACACGTCGTCGAATCGATCCAGTACCTCGAATGCCTTGCGCAGGTATGGCTCAATTGACAAGCTTAAACATTTGAACTTTTCCACAAGCTGGTTAACGACCAACAAAGAATCACCAAAGATCTGGACCTCGCGGACTCCTAAGTCCAACAAGATTTCTAAGCCGATGATTAATGCTTCGTACTCGGCCTGGTTGTTGGTGCATTTGAAGTCGAGCTGGAACGAGTAGGAGAAACGATCTCCAGCGGGATTAGTGATGGCTATCCCGGCTCCGGCTGCTATGTCAGTCCGTGAACCATCGAAGTACAGGGTCCAGGGGGCGAGTGTCACTGTGGCGAAGTCCAACTCGCGAAACGCTGTGAGCTCTGATGGTGGGTGATGGGCAAGAAAATCCGCTATTGCCTGTCCTTTTACTGCCTTTTGCGGAACATATTGCAACGAGAATTCAGACATGGCGAGGATCCACTTGCCGATGCGTCCCCGCAGGATAGGGCGAGAAAGCATGTATTTGACCAGGTCGGATTGAGCGATGACGACCGTGGTAAAGGCAAGCATGTAATGGCGCAGCTTGCATCCTGCAAAGTAAAGGGCGAGACATAACTTCTCCATGGGTGAGTAACGTGTCTCACAGTCCGTTAGAACCCTGCTGAGGTAATAGACGGCATGTTCTACCCCGTTCTCATCATCCTGGGCCAGGAGTCCACCGATGGAGAGATCGGCGGCGGCGATATAAAGTTTGAGCGGGGCGCCGTCGCGAGGCGGGATTAGGACAGGTGGGTTCGTAAGGTAGTCCTTGATTCGATCAAAGGCCTGTTGGTGTTGTGGTTCCCATACGAACTCGGTTGCCCCCTGGAGCTTAAGTAAAGGGGAGAAGGGTTGGACCTTCCCTGCCGCGTTTGATATGAATCGGCGGAGAAAGTTAATTCGCCCTAGTAGCTGTTGGAGCTCCTTCTTGGTAGTGGGGGGAGATGCGGTGATTACCGCTCGTGCCTTGTCCTTTGGGATTTCGATGCCCCTTTGATGCACAAGAAAGCCAAGGAAATCACCGGCCTCTGCGAAGAAAACGCACTTGGCGGGGTTCATCTTGAGGTTATGTCTGCGCATCCGTGTGAACACCTGCCGGAGGTCTTCCACGTGGGTTGCTCGCGATTTGGTTTTGACTACCACATCGTCGATGTAGACTTCGATCAACTTGCCCAAGATGTCATGGAAGATGAGGTTCATGGCGCGCTGGTACGTTGCCCCCGCGTTTTTAAGGCCGAAGGGTAACGGAAGGCGGTCTTGTGTCGATCCTCCTCGGCGACGGGAATCTGATGGTACCCGGCCGTGCCGTCCATAAAGGATAACACCTCGTGCCCTGCGGCGGCATCAATCAGTAGGTCAGCCACAGGCATGGGGTATATGTCTTTTGGTGTTGCGTTGTTTAGATCTCGGTAATCAACACAGACACGCATCTTGCCATTTTTCTTGCGGATGGGAACGACGTTAGACAACCACTCGTTATATTTGGCTACGCGAATGATTCCCGATCGGTGCATGCTTTCGATCTCTTCTTTAACCACGATCTGGGTTTCAGTTCGCATGAAACGGCCGTCCTGCCGAACTGGGCGCCGGTCGGGATAGGTTGGCAACCGGTGGCAGACCAAGTCTGGGGACAAGCCTGGCATATCTTCGTACTTGTCGGCGAAGCAATCCCTGTATTCGCGTAATAGGTCAAGGAGGGCTTCCTTTTCTTCCTCCGCCAACTTTGCACTGATGGAAATAAGTAAGGGCTTTTCTGCAGTCCCTACATCAACTTGTAAAGTGGGGTCGCGGACTTGAGGTGGAGTGTCGTCCAAGGCAGCAGGAGCTAACTGAATAACTTCTTCCTTGGTATCGGAATAATCCACCACTTCATCGACATATTCCATAGTCGCGACCTTGTCGTAGGCTTCGCGTTCTGCCCAGTACGAAAGGAGTCTTTCGCACAAGGACTCGCCAGCCTCGCGTGCCTCCTCGGAAAGGGCACTATCCATCGAAATGGGGTGTGAGAGTCGCGATGGTGTGAGGACGTTGCAGATCGTCCTTCGCCTGGGTAAGTCCCCATCGCGTTAGATTGGAGGCCGTTACTCCGTATGGGCGGCCCTTGTGATCGACGCCTTGAACATCCAACGGGCCCAAGTCTGTATTATAGTATCGGGCATCGTTGAGGTTGGCGGAAATGGAGAAAGGCCGCGGGTCGGCCTTGATGATGACGGACTCGCGTTTCTCGGTGTCCCAGATCATGAGTTCTTGGTGCATGGAGGAAGGCACGCAAAAACTTCTGTGGATCCAGTCGCGGCCGAGGATCATGCTGTAAGAGGAGACGCACTCGGCAACGAAAAAGGTATAAACCCGCGATGCTGGCCCGACCTTGACCCGTAGGAACAGCAAACCTAGGGTTCTGGACACCTGTCCCGTAAAGTTTTTCACCGTTAAGGACGTTGTCTGGATCATTGAGCGCGGGATGTCGAGGAGCCCCATGGTGCGGGTTGTGACGACATTAACCGCGGCACCGGTGTCGATCATGACCTTGTTGATCAGTTTCCCTTGGACCTCTGCTGTGATATACAGTGGTCGCATGTGGGTGGCCATGTCCAGGGTTGGCGTAGAAAAGGTCATGGTTGGCCTTGGTGCGAAGCTACTCGAACTTTCCTCTTGCGGAGTGCCATCGGCTGGGGCCAGGACTGGGCCCATTTCGCTGCTGCATGGCGGGGGTATGCTGTCATCCTCGCTGACGATGGTGATGTCCGCCGCACTGCAGGTTGTGTTTGGTGGAAGGGCGTATCGTTCCGAAATGAAGAAAACCATCCCGACCTGAAACGAGAATTGTTCGGAGACTGGGACCAGAGGTGTGTCAATGATCCCATGTTCCCCTTCGAGAACTGCAAAGGCGTCTGCTTCTCGGCTGAACCCTTCCTCAGCCTCCCAACCAGAGATCTCTATCATATTGCAGGTGAATGATTCAGCCTGCTCTTCGTCTTGCTCCTCCTCTAGGTTGAGCCGAGGTTCTGAATGTGCCTCGTCGGCTTCCTCATTCTCGCGGAAACGTTGGGCCATCTGTTCGGCGAGGTTAGGACTGGAGGGTGCCGGTGTCTCTGCTGGTGGCTCTGAAGCCTGAGTTTGCCGCGGACGCCATACTGGCTTGGGTGAAGGCTGATGATCCCTAGCTGGCTGTCTGTCTGCTGCCGCTGGAGCCTTACCTTTGTCTTCTTTGTCTTCTTTCCCTAACTGCTGCAGGGCAGATACTCGGGGAACCATCCTAGTCTCGGGCTCCGGGGTACGCCGTGGCCGAGGCTGTTGTGGCGATGGTGGCTCCCTTCTGGCGTCAGCCTCTGGATTTTGACGGTCTTGTCGTCGTGAGGGCTGAGGCGGCTCACGTTTAGACTCTGAGTCCGGAGTCATGAACAACTTTCGCCTAGGGCCGGTAGGTGGAGCCTTGCCTTGATCGGGTTCCGGTGACGGCCTACGTCTGGAACTAGCAGGCTGCTGATCCCTCCTCTTGGTAGGCTCCGGTGATGGATTGGGCCTAGCAGGCTGTGGATCCCGTCTCCTGTCAGGCACGGGTGACGGCCTGCGTCTGGAAGGCTGCTGGAGTCTTCTCCTTTCAGGTGCTGGGGATGGCCTGCGTCTAGGAGGCTGCGGATCCCTTCTTTGTTCAGGTGCTGGGGATGGCCTGCGTCTAGGAGGCTGCGGATCCCTTCTTTGTTCAGGTGGTGGTGATTGCCTGCGCCTGGGAGGTTGCGAATCCGGCTTTGGTGGAACCGTGAGTCGGCAGAAAACATTTGGCTTGGGCGCAGGATCGTCACTGAACTGCTCGCAGATCCTTGGAGGTGCGACTGGCGGCATTTGAAGGACTGCGCGCAGACCTTCTGCTTCCCGCCACATCCGCTCGGGCGTCTGCGCGAGCTGCGAGGGGCGTATAGCGCCCTCGTCGACAGCCCGTAAGGCGCGTAGGATGCTGCCGTACCGCTTCTGGAGCTTGCGCTTCTTGGACTTGCTGATGGTCACTGCCTTGCCCCCTTGCTGCGTGTACCAGATCCCTTCCTTGATCGCTGATTTGGACGTCGGGGGAATGTAAGGGTTGGTCAAGACGCCGTCACGAGGGCTTGGGGCGCCGCTGCTGTGACTCTCGCTGCTGGATTCTGAAATGTCCATCTCGCTTGCGGTAGGGGATGGAGGTATCGCTGCTGCCCAATGAGCGGCGACGTACGTTTCAAGGCGCGCTACCCTTTTCTCCAGCTCTTCGCGAGTCCTGGGGCTCGTAGGCTGGGAGCCTTTTACGGGGAGCGGTTTATCGTCCCTCATGATTGCTTTGCCCTTATCCTTGTAGGAGGGGCGGTCTGGTTCGAGTCTTGCGACCAACTGTCGGGCTGGGTCGGCTGTGCTCCTCGTCTGGTTATCCGGGAGCATGTAGTTGTTCGCCGGCCGTTTGCGGTTTCGGCCTGGCGGATCGGATGGTCCTGCATTTGGTGACAGGTCTAGTGTGATCATTCGCTGGCCGACGCGAGGCCAAGCGAAACCAGCAGTTGCGATTGTAAAGCCGCCCTCGTCCTTGAAGCAGATGTATCCAAGGTCAAGCCAGTCTTGGATCTGGTCTCGGAGCTGGCGACATTCGCAGGTCCTGTGCCCCCAACTGTCATGGAAACTACAATGGACGCGTCCGTCCCTATACTCGCTGTATGGCAAGGAGCGGAGTGTGACGAGTCCAGCCTCTCTGAGATCTTCTAAGACCTCGTGTGCCAGACTTTCATTGTAGGTGTACTGGCGGCGCGGCTGGCGGGTATTATCGTCTCCTTCCTCGCGGACCCTTTTAGGCGCGCGACGTCGCTCGTCGTCCTGGGCTTGGTCAGCCCAGTTGACCTCGACCATGCCTACTACGGGCGGGAAAGGGTCTACATCAACCAATGAGGCCGTGCTACCCGGTGCCTTCATCCTCAGCTCGCCTGAGTTTAACCAAGTCTGCAGCTGGTCTCGGAGCTTGACACAATCTTTGGTGTCATGATTGTACACATTGTGGAAGGCACAGTATTTTTTGTCCTTCAGCTCCTCCTTAGGCGGAATTTTGTGGTCCAGGCGCACGTACTTCGCCTCGATTAAGTCATTGAAGACCAAATGGGCGTTCTTGGCGTCGTAAGTATACGACTCGTATTCTGGTTTGGTCCAGGCAAAGGACTGGATGGTGATCGGCTCGCGGGTCATCTTCAGGTTCTTCAGTTTGTGAGCCACTTGCTTGCCGGTCAGCTCTACCGCGCCAATGTCGTCCAAGTCCTGATCTGCATGGGCTGGCTCCGGCCTTTGATAGTAGGGATCGTGAGCAGGGGTTTGCATGCTGAGTGCCCCCACGATCCGGTTCTTCCCTGGCACATAGGTTCCCTTGGAAGCGTTGGCCTTATCGTCCAGCTCGTTCAGGATGAGCTCATAGCTGCCAACCTTGTTGATTAGGTCGCCCATGGAGCTGAAGCGCTCTCCATGGTGCTTCAGCCGCTGGCGGTGCTCCAGACCTCGGATAGCCAACTTAATGGCTTCCTGCTCAGGCAGCAGGTAATCGCATTTGGCCTGTTGGATCTTGAAGCGCTGGAGGAAAGACACTCCGGACTCCATGATCTGCTGGCTCATCTGCGTGAGGGAGTCGAGGCCGACTTCGGGCTCAATTGTGCCGTATGTCTCCCGGAAGAGACGTTCCATGGTGGGCCAGTCTGGAATTGACCCTGGCTTTAGTCTGGAATACCAGGTGAAGGCGGCTCCGGACAGAGAAGTCCCGAAGAGCTTGAGCTTCAGCATATCATCATTCCCGTATTGGCCGCATTGGACCTTGAAACGGGCCATGTGAGTCGCTGCGTCTTCCCTTGTCTCCCCAGAAAATGTGGTGAAGACGATGTTCTTGAACCCGTGGGGGAAGGGATATTGTGCCACGCTATCTGGATAGGGGTCACGGTAGTGCAAGCTAGCATCACCCTTTCCGGTGTGCTCCTTGACAATGCTTGAGATGAGTTGGCGCCAGTCGGCCGCCGTTACTGGTGCAGAATCTGCCCCCTGGTCATGGCCATGCCATGCGGAGAAACTAGGGGCCTGTTCGACGTTCTTATGAGTCGAACTGGAATAAGCCATGATCGGGTCGTCTGGTGTCCCCATTCCTTGCGGCGCAAGAGCATCGGTGCCCTTGAGTGTGATCCTAGGGCTGCATGGCGAGGGTAGACGGGGTGGTGTCCTTGATGAGCTGGCCCCCAATGTGAATTGGGGAGCCTTCTGGGCCCCGACCCTCGGATTTGCCCTAGGCCGCTCATTTGGCGGGATATACCTCGAGCCCTCCGCTGCGCTTGAACTGGTGGAGTTCAGAGCGTGACTCTTCGGCGCTTGGGCCCGAATCCAGTCTTCCATCTGCAGGACCCTTGTACTCAGGGTATCATGGCGCTCTTTGTAGTCTTCGAGCTTTTCCATGCTGTTCTTGCTCCCGAAGAAGGAAGCGTCCTGCTGTTGCTGCAGCTTGGTGTCATGGTCATTCAGACGATGGGTTTGGGCTTCTAAGGCCTTTGTAAAGGCCACCTTGCTCTGATCCAGTTCAGTCTGGATCCTTTGCAGAGAGCCGGACATTATGTCCTTGTCCTCCCTGATTGTGCCAACCACATAGTTGAACTCCTCGCTGAGCTTGGCGTGGTTTTCCTGGTTTGCGAGCCAGATTTCCTTGTCCTTAGCGACCTTCGCAGAGAGGTCCTGGACAATTTGCTGAGTTTCTTCAGCCTTCAAGCCGCACTCTCTCCTGAGCGCGCCGATCTCATTCTTGAAATCGCTCCTTAGTTCTTCGAACATTCTGCGGACCTCCTCTGTAGTCAGAGTAGGTCCCGCTTCTGGGATTGGTTGCGAGTTTGCCATTGTGGACTTAGCGAGGTCGGGGTTGCCGAACCGATTGAGAATCTCTTCTTTAGCGAGAGATCTGCAAGCCGCGCTGTTATGGGGCTTGTATTGTGGAGCCTTATGTTTCAAACAAGAAAGCGAAGGTCTCCGGTATGGGGAGTCGTCGAACTTCCCAATGATTGCTGGAAAAATAAACTCCCGGTCCCACTGGGCGTGCCAATGTTTTAGCCCACGTCCTCAGCGAAGGGTAGAGAGGGAACAAATGTAAAACTGGTGTGTGCGGGGCGTGCCACCTCACGGATGAGGAAAGAGAACGGTGCGCGTCCTGACTTCTTGACCAGGCGAATGAGGGCTCCGGTGTCACCTGATGAGGAAATATTTCCGAGCTTACTCTTCTGAATCACCTGTCGATCGATACTCACTGTGAGAGCGAGCAGAGCAACAATTGGGAAATCGGAGACGGGTCTTGACGGGCTCCGGGATCTAAAGCGGGATGCGCTTAGAACGTTAGGGTTTCGAGAAGACTCGAAGGGTTCGACTGTGTACGTCTGTTTGAGAGAGATTTTGTGATTGATTGATTGTGTGTGTAGAGAGAGTTTTTCTGTAAGCCGTGGAGCTTCTTTATATATCTATCCGTAAGCAACTCGTGGAGACTTACTCACAATCCAATGCGGACTCTGCAATTAGAATCCCACAAGGATACGTTTAACTCGCCAGTAGTGCGCTCCATGCAACACGTGTCAAACCTATCTCGCTTAGGTTTCGTTCCCTGCCTCGCTGCATTTCATTTGTCGTGTAGTAAGCGAACTCAAACACTAAGCGACCTTATCCCGAGGGCGTTATTAGTCATTTCCAACCCATCCTCGCAAGAACTATAGAGTCCCATGCGAACTGGAGATAAGGATCCCGCGTAGACACCGAATCTCGCAAGGTATCAGAATCCTCTGGATAAAAGCCACGTCACGTGCCGCCAAACCTTGCTACCCTCAATGGGCTAAAAAAGGCCACAGGCGTTGGCCCAAATGATATCCAAGCCTTTCTCGAGTCTTGGACCGAAAATGCCCACTGGGCTCAAACAGGAAGCACGCGCTTCCGCTGTGCTTCCAAACAGACTTTTCTTAGAAGCGCGATTCCTTGCTCTTCCGGACGATTCCGAGACGCTTCCGGCGCGCTTCCGCTTCGGAAGCGGGAAACGTGGGCAGTGGCGCGCTTCCGTGCTTCCTAGCTTATATATGTTGCCATCTAGTTATGAGTCTACGTATTAACTTATAGCAATAGTCTGCAAGTTGGAGAATCTGAAGCAATGATCGAGCTACATTTGCAGAATTCGTTGGACTTCAAAATCAGACTAAATTATCTAAAAAATATAAAATTGAATTCATAAGATAGAAGGAACTTATCTGCGATGAGATGATCAAATATGAAAACTGATGTTTGATTAATCAGAACTCAAAGGTGACACGCCTTTTCCCTTCTTCTGTCCCCCCCCCCCCCCTCTTTCAAACACTTATGTTCAATCGATCTCCTTTTCTTTTCTTTTCTAATTAACTATTTGCAGTCCATTTTGGTGAATAATAAGTTTCTTGTATATATACGACTAGGGGCGGCCTTTGGGCCGTGCGATGTGTGCGGTCGCACAGGACCTCCGATTTTCAGGGGCCTCTAAAAAAAAGATATTATGTAAATATAGTATATAACAAAAAGGTAGACATATTAATGAAAGTGTACACAGCATAGTTGGCTAAGAGCTTCTTGTTTATTGTGCACAACCTAGGTTGGAGGCCTCCAGCCTCTCTAATTTTCTGGCCTTTTTTCTCTATTTTTTTTTTTGGCGTTTTCTCTCTTTTTTCTTGCTCTCTAAAACCAATTTTATCTCTCCAGAAAAGCAAAAAAAAACCCTAAATCCTAATTTGATTATCAAATTTCATTAAAAGCAATTGGGTATCGGATATCGTTGATATACAATTCACAAAGGTAATCTCATATTTCTTTCTAATGTTAATTTCTTTTGTTTTTTTTTTTCAAAGTTCTACTGTTCTTCTTTACCTTTCATTTGGGAATTCCTGAATTGGGATCAATTAATTGGTGTGTGAAGCCATACCAGTATCTTGATGATGAATTGATGATCAGTTGATCACCATATTGAGCTAGCTAACTGGAAATCATGAATGAATATACTTATATTATATACAAGTCTTCGATAGAATGATTGGATCATGGATGTGTTAGTTCGTTTCAACAAAGTTCATATTGGCCAACGAATTGCTGCTTTAATGTTGCTGATATTCCCTCCATGTTTTAGCATCAATAGTTTTGATTACTAAGCAGCCTAGCTTTGTGCCTGTTTATGTAATTGGGGTTTGAGAGAGTAGTTGTTGATTGTTCAATGTTCATCAGTTCATATGGAAGAGAGGAATACTAACTTAGGTGGTTTGAGGATGGCAAATATGTATATATGTTCGGACGTAGGAATGCAGATGTAATGTACATGATTCCTATTTAATATATTGGTAGTACTATTTTGCAGTTTGATCTCTTATCCAGACAGTTTCTTCAATCTTCAGATTTTCACTTTTCAGACAATTTCTTCAATCTTCAGATTTTCACTTTTTTTTTTCTTTTGCAACCATTCATTTACTCTATATTTTTGTAACTCAGTTACATATTGAATCAGTGATTTTTTTTTTCTTACTTGTGATCAACCATGTCACAAAAAATAGGGCCACATTTAAAAGTTTGCACAGGGCCTCCTATTACTCAGGACCGGCCCTGTATACGACCAATTGATTGTGAAATGCTTATTAATTATTACGGACTAAGACTCTTTATCACCCTCTTTCAAACTTGTCCTCCGGTCGAACCATTCTCCAAAATTCTAGTCTCATTCTTTTTCCGAGAAAAACTTTATGTTTCACTATTTTCTCATTCAAACGTGTTTCACTATTTGAAGGAATGGGCCATGACACTTCTATTATATATATACTAGAAGTTTTGCAAATTTGAAAACTTTTTCCTACTTTTCATAAGAAAAAATAATATTTAACTATTTATAAACTCGATACATCACATCACATAGTTTGAAACATACTCGAAATATTACACAAGTCGGTCATTCATTCATGCACAAGTGTTCATTATTTCATTATTTTAAATAAGAAAAAAAAATTTGTTTGAGCATATAAGATGTTACATTGTCATTCATGGAGCATATGTGATTTGTTTGACATTTTAACTCGATTTTCTGATATTTTTGTCGTGAATTGATATATGTTTAACATAATCTCATAAAATCGTATTTGTAAGAAAAACCTGAATCTTGTAAAACTTCACGATTCATTTTCTATCTGCTCATTTTGTTCATGGATTCATAATCTCACCCAACATTTTTTGTTTGTAGTCTGAACATCAATTTTTTTTTTTTAACAAAGAAAAGGAATATTATCCATTCATTCTTATCCATAACCATTCCCCAAAAACATGATTTACTACAAGAACTTTCCAAAATCTGATTTTATAAAACCCCAAAATAGCAACTGGCATTGTCATCATGAAGCCAAACTCTTCCTTACGCGCCGGCGCCGGCGTGTCCGAAAATACCCAACACAACTGAACCCGTCAACTCCAAACCACAGCGCGTGTATCACACGTCCTTCTCCCTCTCTCTCTTTTCGTACGAGGTTCCCCTGTTTAAGAGAGAGCCTCTGCTGCTTCTTTCCTCAGCCTCAGAAAAAATCATTATCAGAACATCCCGAGAAACCTGTCCTCCTACGGCACGAGCTGTACGGATCCGACCGTACCTACGTGTCCCCTCATCTTTATTATCCTCTCTTCCCTTAAAGTTAGCGCCTTTCCTGTTCCTGTCTCTCCCTAAAGATTCGAGCTTTCTCAGATTCACCTAGGATCACAATCCCAATCAGATTCAGTATTCATTAATCAACGTTGTCGATTTTGGTTTCTGGGTTTAAAATAAGCCCATGTTGTTGAATCTGGGTCCAGGTTTGGGCTCTGTTTGCTTCACATTCCTGTCCTTAAACCTGTCTCAGAAGATCTACAAGTTCAGATTTAAGCTCAAGGTTTAGACTTTAGAATCAGAAACAGATTCCTGGCTTGTTTGGCTTCGTAAAATTTTATGTTCGGGTTTGGATTTGGGTGATGGGTGCTAATTTATCGGGTGGTGTTACGGACGTGGAGGGTATGGTGCAGCCGAGACTTGGGGATATACCAGAGAGCTGTGTGGCGTTGGTTTTGATGTACATGGATCCGCCGGAGATTTGCAAGCTGGCCCGATTGAACCGGGCTTTTCGGGGAGCTTCGTGGGCCGATTTCGTCTGGGAAGCGAAGTTACCGGCGAATTATCGGTTCATTGTGGACAAGGTGTTTCATGAGAAGAGTATGGTGAAGAATTCAGGGAAGAGGGATATCTATACCAAGCTTTGCAGGTCTATTTCATTTGATGATGGAACAAAGGTAGTTCTTTTATGCTCTGAGTTGTAGTCTGCTTATTTGTTTATGTATGAGAAGATAGGCTTGTTTGGATTTGGATGAGTTTGGCTTAATTTGTTTTGGAAATTTTCTTGTTTTTTGAAGGAATTTTGGCTAGATAAGAACAATGGTGGTATTCATTTGTCGATTGCTTCAAAGGCGTTGTCGATTACAGGGATAGATGATCGAAGATATTGGAATTTCATAGCAAGTGATGAATCTAGGTGAGCCACTGAGCCTATAGTGAATGTATATGTTCAGTTTTGTTTTAGGCCTAATGTTAGAGTTTGATATGAGCCAGGAAACCAGCTTGATCTTCAATTGTGTATCTTTGCCCCAATTTTTGCGAGCCTGGCACCTTTTTGTATATGTAATGTTTCTTTTGTGGTCAGTCTATTTCTTGTTCAATAGAATCTGAGATGACAGGAGATTCAAGAACTTGTTTTGTTGTGTAATTAATTTGTGTAGGTTTCAGACAGTGGCTTATCTCCAACAAACATGGTGGCTTGAAGTTAATGGAGAGTTTGACTTTCAATTTCCATCAGGGAAATATAGCCTGTTCTTTAGGCTCCACCTTGGCAGATCCAACAAGAGACTTGGTCGCCGAGTATGCAATTCGGAGCATGTTCATGGCTGGAACATAAAACAAGTGAAGTTTGAGCTTACGACTTCTAATGGTCAACGGGCTGTATCAGAACATTACTTGGACAACCCTGGAAACTGGGTCAATTACCATGTGGGAGATTTTGTAGTTGACAATCCTCATGCTTTGATCAAGATCAAATATTCGATGACCCAGATCGATTGTACACACACCAAAGGCGGTGTTTGTGTAGACTCTGTGTTGATACACCCTAGTGGTGTAGGAAAAGAGCATTAGCTCGTTTTGTTAGGAGGTAGAGCTGCAAATTACTAGTTGCAGTGAGTGAGAGATAGAGATTACTGGTTGGTTTTAGGGGCATGTAATCTCTTTTAGGATGAGTGTGTGTATATATTGTATCTTTAATTTGTTATGAATTTTGAGTGTTGTTTGCAGTTAAATTTTACCAGAAGAAGAAACTGCTTCGATGTATTGTGAGTTGCGAGTCTTATGAATAATCGATGTATTTCATTTGAGAAAGCACTTACCTTCTTGTTCCTTTGTTATGTAGTTTGGTTTTCTTTGCTTTACCCTTGAGCCAATGAAGGGTGAAGCCCTTTGTTTCTTCATTGTAATATAGTATTTCCAATTAACTTCAATTTGTATCCGCTGCACTCAACAATCACATCCTGGCATTAGTATTTGGTTTCTCGCCATTATCCCCATCCTAAATAGTCTACTTTTTTAGGCTGGATAAATGTCATAGTTATGATTATTTGGTCAAAAACCCAGGGTATTCTTTCTGTTATTACTTTTGCTGATTATCTGGTGTCTAATGCCACAGAATGACTTCCTTTATACAAAATGGTACTTGCTGTGATGGTGTTGCAGTATCTCATACTCCATCCATGGTTCTATTCCCTTGATTCTTGACTGAATTCTGTTAAAAATAGAAGGTTAAAGATAATCCTTAGGGTCACCTAGCTCGCAGTGCAAGGTGATAGCAGGTTCTGCAATTCTCAATGCTAAGTCCAATTAATGCTTCGTTCCCACTACGAAGTAAAATTTTGGGGTGTCAAAGGTAATCAAAATATGGTAGCTGTAAGAATGGTTGTCTCAGCATGACCTGTGTATCTTGCTGTTGCTTGTGAAATTTATGTTATATGTAAATCCTCAAAATGGCTGAATGAGTTTGGGGACAATGCTTGAGTTTCTTTTTTGTTAATCTTATTGGTTTAAACTGGTAACTCAGCTGTGATGATTTTTTGACTTGTCTTTAAATGTAGGGATGCTATAGTATGTCCATTTCTGTTAACTTTCTCACTATTAACTTATGTATGATCTCACTTTTGGTGTGTATTGATCTGATGTTGGTGTGTAGTGATAGTTCATGTCTCTGCATTTGGAGTTTATTGCCATCGTTGATCAGCACATATTAATCACAATCAGGCTTCAGTTGAAGTTCAGCTGCTTAGAATATACCAATGGAGTTATGATGGCCAATTGACCATAGCAGACCTAGTATCACATTCGCTTAGACCATAACTAAAATTCAACTAGAATACAAGAAAGCGATAACAAGCAACTGTAAATAATGTTCTCACACTTTAAAAAGCCATTCAAAAATGAACCACACTATAAATACAAACACTATAATAAGAAGAGAAAAACAATTGGTAGTTAAGTTGCTAATAGTCGTAACATCCAATGTCAGGCAAATTAAGTATGCCATCTTCTACACAATGTCAAGCAAAAAATCAAGTTATCATCTACACATTGTCATGCACTCATGCAAAGTAATCTTTTACCCATGGCAAGTTACATCTTTTCCCACATATCCCAGTGGCAAACCACCATCTGCACCTCCATCTTCAAGTGGGAAATCCCCTCCACCATCGGGGAAATCACAGTTGCCGATGAGTTGCGGGATCCAAATCTAGGACCACTTTTTTCCGGTCGTGATAAAGCCGCCCGCACAAGAAAACAGGTTAACCATGACATGTATAAACGCGACATACCAACCCAAACCGGCGACAAAGCCTTCAAAGCCCGGACTGCATTGCCGACTCTAGCACGGAGATATAACTTTCACCGCCAAGAGCATACCAGCGAAGTGGGCATGGAGATGGGTGCTAGTACCAAAATGAACCCATACTTCGATCCAGTGAGGGAGACCCAAAATGATCAGATTTCCAAAAGCCACAACAAAAAGACAAGCCTTGACGACGATTTGGCAAGTGAGGGAGAGGTACGAGACGAGCGACATCAAATCATAACACGCATAAAATGAATATATATGTGAAATCTATTGGAGTTTAAGCATGGAAATCGTTGGAGTTGTTCTAAAATCTACCTACTATAAACTCCTATTTTAAAAAACAAAACAAAACAAAAAAACTATGAAAACCACCAAAATTTTATGACCCTAAGATGTGATCACAAAGGAGAAATTATAACCCTCTTTCAACACCATATTAGCTTGACCAAAAAAAAAAAACACCATATTAGACAATAACAAACATGGTCCACCATTATCCCTAATTCAACCATAACAGTTATGGTGTGTCATGATTATAGAGTCATTGGTCGTTGTTAGGTGTGTTATGGTTATGATGTCATTTTCAATGGTTATTTTAATGTCGGTTATCACTTGTTGTCAATGTAATAAGAATGTTACATGTATACATATATGCTGGATAATAACAACAATAACAACATTATCCCTAATTCAACCACCTTTCACATCTCGGCTTTTATCAAAGCCCCTTCACGTACAAAAAGTATGCATCTTCTTGTTCTTCATGGATTAAGAAAAGAATAGGACTTTTATTATTAAAAAATGAAGAAGAAAAGAATAGGAATTTTGCTCGAAAAAACACACAAAAAAACTACAAACGTACATTGTACAATATGAAAGATCTCCACTAGAAACTGATTGAAGTAAAAAAAAAATGACAAAAGTAATGAGTCATTACTAATGACAAAGCATACAACTTTGGTCAAGCGACTTGGACCAATAAGTTGGATCCGAATCCTCTCCTCATATTACCTCATATGATAATTTTGACCGTTTAATCTTAATCAATGACTTATTACTTTGTTTTAAATCATGTTCTGTTTGGCCTTTATATCACTTTAATGGTACATGATATCTCATCATTTTGATCAAATTTGATTGCATTAGCTTAGAGCATGTAATGTACCCGGTTTAGACAAGAAATAGAAGAGAGCTAACAATACCAATTTGAAAATTGGTCTCACTTTGGATTTGAATAATTTCTCATGGTGTTGGTGAGGTTGCAAGTACAGGAAATCATAGTTGGGTGCTCCTCGATGGTTTACGCATCAGCAAATATGACTAACTTAGTTCCAAAATGAGAGAGAGAGGGAGAGAAGAACTGAATAGTTTATCTGAACAGTTTAACTTTAATTTGCAGTATCAGGATGAATGGTTGCATCAATTTGCATTGGGTGTCAAGGTATATTGCTCGAGAGAGGATGAGAGAGAGAGTGAGAGAGAGAGAGAGTAATGGAAGGACTGGATGAACGACAATTTGAGGAGAGACATAAAGAAAATGAAATTATCTCTAAGCTAAATAAGAGACATCTTGACCATTAATTAAGATTGAACGGTCAATATGGTCTTATGAGGCAATATGATGAGAGAAATATGAGGAGAGGATCCAGATCCAAATGTTCTCAAGATCTCAGTGTCCTAAATCATATTTTACCATCCCAGCAGAATTCACCTGTATAGAATTCATCTTTTTCTAGTAAGATCTAGATTTTTACCCCATCTCTAGAATCACAGATAGCAAATTACCAAAAGGGGGTACGGTCACAGTTACTTCACTGGCAAACTTTGTTGATACACGGCAACGCTTATCACCAACAAACCCCTCTCTCTCTCTCTCTCTGTACATTCCTTTCTCTCTGTCATAGGGTTTGGGCCTTTCGCAGACAACCCTTTTCTTCTTCTTCCCCCCAAAAAGGTAAAGTTCGATGCTTTCTTCCAATCCCATCTTCTCTGATTTATAAAGTTCTCGCCTTTCTCTCTTGCTTCTCTCCAATTTTGATGTGATTTGTGTTGTTTTGTTTTGAATTGAATCCCTAAATTTCCAATTTTTATGAATAATTCTCGATTCTGATGTATAATTTTTACAATTGGAAACGTTTCATTGGCTATTGATGATCTCAATATTGAATTGTGGTTTTAATTCTGCAAATTTTGGATAATCATGACCTGGAGAACAGTAATTGATCTGAGGAATGTGATCAGTTTGATTTTGTTTTATCAAATTAGTAATCTTCAGTAGTTCTTCAGGATTTACATGCTTTGTTATCTTTTGATTTTAAGGATTTAGTGGTTTTGGGATGAAAGCTTGATTCAAGTTTTCTAGTTTAGATTACATGGAATGATTTGCTTTTTTAAAATCGGTTTTGTTTTCTAGTTTTTTTCAATGATCATTGTAAGCTGGAATGAATGGTTTGTTACAATGTGGATTCAGGTCTTGAGGCTGAGGAAGGCATGCGGGTTGTGTTTATGGTATGTCGGAGTTAATTGATATAGCTCCTTGTATGGATTGGTTGAATGGGCTTGAACCTGACATGTCGGTGAAGGTCCTGACCTGTTTAGACAATCCAAAGGATCTTGTTCAAGTTAGTACTGTCTCACACACTTGGCATCATATTGGTAAGCCAAAACTCTTTAACTTTAAGTAGTTCTATTACCTTAGTATACAAAATAGTTCTAAAATGTAAAACTTTACCTATGGTTGTATAGCATAAGCAGAATGTATGTAGCTCATATATAAGTCAATCAAAGATTTCAAGTTGATGGTTTTATTTATTTTGTATGTTAGTGTCTGCTAAGTTATCTGTTGCTAATAGATAGTGGGTGCTTGGTTGTATGATTTCAATGCTTATACTCTCTAATTTATATGTTTTTTTATGGTTGTCTGTGTGTGTGGCATCCATTCATTATAGATTGAGGGGGTTTGAATAAAGCTTACTTGGTCTTGAATGATTGAAACTAACATGGGTATCCCATATTGTGGAATGAGACTTGAAAAATTATGAAAGGAACCTCTCACTTCTCTGATTTTATGCTCTCCATCTTGGAGGATTTAAATTGGCATACAAGGTATTTAGATAGTCTACCTTCTTAATTGTGATAAATTATGGCAATGTCCCTCCCCAAAGCTGGAGCTTAGAAAATCCAGCTTAACAAAGATCATTTTAAAGATCGTCATCAGCTTGGGAAAAAAAAAAAGACAAATAGAAAATCTGATTCCTACAGTCAACAAACCATGCAGTGATGTCGTCCCCCTTGTACCATAGTGGTTGATTGCATGAAGCAACATTTACTAGCTCATGGGTTTGACTGGCATCAAGAGTTTTAACAGCGAGACAAACCATGCAGTGGCAATATGGCTGTCTTGTCTTACTATTCAATGGTATTGGCTCTTATTTTCCATCCCAAGGAGAGTTCCTGGAATATATGGCTTCTGGATTGAGTGAATTTTTCTAGATTTTAGCGATGAGAAAAATCTGGATTATGGGCGCGATCAAAGAAAATCAAGTCAATGGAAGCTGTAGGATAAATCAGATGGCGCTGGTGTATATCTAACAGGTAGTGGTGTGCTGGGTTCTGGTTGTGAAGCTGTGTTGGTGTACGGAGAAGATAAAATATTAGTGGAAGTATCTGACCTCTTTGGTCCTATTCTCACCATTTTGGACAATTTATATAGGAATACGGTGTATTTATATTTCAAATATTAAGCTATATATCAAAAGCCAGAAACTATTTTGTAGCCTACCTTTTAATTGCAATGAATTTCCTGCCTGATTTTCTTAGTCAAGATGTGCTGCTGACAACGTATTTCATTCAAAAAAAACTTACACGAGTTTGTAACTTCTAATGTCTTGCAGTGGTAGAAAATGGTCCGTGTAAGAAGCTGTGCTTGAGAATGTTTCCTCAGTTATCTAGAGTTGCTCATGTTGTCGAGTTACACGACTCTGATGCCAAAGAGTGTGTGGATGTTGGATCTAGCAATTCAAAGGAATGGGACACATTGGAAAGGGAGCATAGAGTCTACTCCTTTTTAGCTCATGCATGTACATCTTTCCCTGTTAGTGATTGCATTTCAGGGGCAATCAGTGCTTCCAGCACCGACAATTTGCCGGAAGAAAGCATTAACAATACTCTTTACCCAAGCAGGAGGGTTGGGCGGAGAGCTTCATACTGGTCAAGTAAAGGCCAAAAGAACCCTGCAGTGCCTGAGATGCTGACTTACAAGTTGAAGTCTGATCTTATTATAATTACTGAAATCAACATACATCCTTTCCAAGGCAAGTATATTAGTTTCTGAAATTATGGACTTCACTAATTTGTTTTGATGTTATAAAATATTCTGATCTTCTCTCTCTCTCTCTCTCTCTCTCTCTCTCTATAACTCTCTTTTACTACTTGCAGCTTACTTCCAGCGTGGAGCACCCATATATTCTGCCGCTGGCGTTCGATTTCATATGGGGCATGCCAAATTCCCTATTGATGTAGAGAGTGACCCAATGAAGGAATCATGCCATGATGACAAGTTTGAGTGGACTTACACTTCACAAGTGTTCCCAATGGCTCAGGTATGTGATCTGATCTAAACTTGTCTCCTACCTTTCTATACTTGCATCTTTGAATTTGTTGTTTTGAAATATTCTCTTCTCCAATAGAGAGCCCATGTTGTTTCCTTGTATACTGAATACCTCCTTTGTTGGGTCAAGGTGGTTTGTAATAAGACAAGTTTGGAGACAATGATTCTTGTAAACATTTCTGCAACTTTCAGAATAGAAACTTTGTTTGGGGGCTAGATTATGACTTGTATTCCAGTAGACTATTACACAGTTTTGAAACTAGAAACACTGCTTGTGTGCATTTTAGGACTTTTATACAATTAGTACTGGTCTTCTTGTTGACTTCCAGAGTTTTCATTACATATATTTCCAGAGTTTTCATACTTTTTTAGGTATTAAATTTTAGGCTCACAAGTTTATGATCAACTATCCTAGTGGCTTTATGCTTGCCAAGTCTTTCGTCCATCCTTTGACGAATTCTTTAAAGAGATGTTGGTACATGGCTAGACCTTATTTGATCTTCCAATTCAGGTGACTAATTGATGATTTTTTATCTTCCCAACAGGAAGACTGCTTGCAGACTTTTAAGCTTCCAGAACCAGTTCTTTGCATAGGTGGAATTTTGCAGATTGAGTTAGTCGGGAGGGTTCAGAGACAAGAAATGGATGACCTGTTCTATATATGGTTTGTTCCGTGCTTTGTTTCTCTGTGTTATAACAATTAAAAATCTTAAAATGAAGAACATCAATATCTGAGAGTAGTATACAGTCTTATTATTACAACACTGACAAAGTCAAGTAGTGTTTAAAATCATAGCCATCAAATCAAATCTGACAATTTTGCTTGGTGGTTCAGTAATATGAAGGATGGATGCAAGTATGTGGAATAGTGTCTCTTATTTAGTTGGTGCAATAATTTGCTTTAAAATTGTTAATGGAGATATGTCAGTGAATTGCAATGTTGGTCCTCACGATTTGATCATCTAGTATGGTAAACTGTGTCAAGCAATGGACATGGAGCTGATGTTCAAATCTGACACAAAAGAACATAGTTTTCAGAAGGAATGTTTGGCAATATTGGTTAGTGGAATACGTAATGTGTTTATTGGGTCTGTAGTTTGGTGTGATAATGACACTCTTCTTTAGTTGTCTTTGATACTCGGTCATTATGATTATGGTCACGGACTTGTCAAGCATGATTGAATATTGGAATTGTAGAATACCTTGACATTAAGAACTCGTTTATTGCCTTACGTGGGAAGAGAAACTTAAAAGATACTACACTGGAACACAATTTGGTGGTATTCGGAAAGGTCCATTTCTTTAGGTTCGGTTGAACACTGTATACTTGTTGATCCTGTTTTATCATTTCTCTGCGTCTGTTTTATCATTATCTGAGCATACATCTCTGTTACGTCTATGTACTTCTCCTATTGAATTTCATTGGTCACTATACCTTCTCTATTTGGCATTGAATAACATACTCTATTCTGCCTATAATCATCTCTTGTGATGTTATTTTAGAGAAAGCTAAAAATCATCCCTGTTTCCGGCATCACTTGAATTTCGTCCTTTCTGTCTTTGATGTTGCACAAACATTCAAAACATGTGCAAAAAACAGGTGTAAATATTTCATTATGAGATGGACAGTCATTGTTTGTCATTTTGACTTCATTTACCCTGTTTGATGTTTTGTTGTTTTCTGCCATTTAATAGTTGCACACTCACATGTGAGCTAATTTTGTTATAGTTCTATTCACATGCTTTGATACTTTGATTATACAAAATGCCTTCATGTCGCGGGGAAAAAATATCTCCCTTTATCCCCATATTAATTTTAGATAGTTCATCTGGACTGCATTCCGGGATGGCAACAATTGTCAGTTATAAATGTTTCCAAAGTTGCAATCTTAGTTATTACCGTTATTGCTACTGAATAACTTGTTCTTTTAGCATGTATATACTAAATTTTGGGTGCTATGTTGCTTCCTCAGTGTGTCTCATGTTGAAGTCAAGGGGAAATCACTAGGACCTGCATTTAGTGTTGAAACCAATGTACCATCTGGGTTGTTTGTGTTGAAGAGACAAACCAAGTTCAACCAACCAAGCTCACCTGAGAACAAGTTCAATGCTAATTCCACTGGTGATTTGGAGAGACACGTTAGAGAAATGCGTCCCATTGTGCTGCATGGAAATGTAGTGGATTTTGAGGAATATTATGAATGGGATGATGCCGATTATGAGACAGACGAGGAGTTCGTGGTCTAAATCATTTGTGGTTATGATTTTTCATTGTTCGTTTTTTCTTTTTAAACTCAACTTCTATCCTGCTTTGAACTGGATAGCAGCTCCATCTGTGGCTACTTTTCGAGTGCTAAGACTATAGTGAGAGTGATAGTCATTAACTGTCGGTGTAGCTATCTACTTAAGGTATTAATTGTATCATACAATTAGCAGTTGTTATATTATGTATTCTAATATTAAGAATCAGTCTGATGATGCGCTTGGTTTTGGAAGGTGGAAACCTAAAAGGTCATCCTTGATTCCGTTCTTAATATTCCTTGTAACCAACCCTGTTCTGCCAAATCTTTGCATGTACCTATGAAGTTTTGTATTCTGATGTCAAAATGCATTCCATAATTACGGAAGTTTGATGTGTATATTGCATCATTCATCAAGACAGCTGACCGATTCGAAACCTACTAGGATAGGATCCCTGGTGAAACAGAAAAGAGTAGCTTTCCCATCTCAGTTTGAGACAGTATTCACACAAAGAAAAGAGTAGCTTTCCGACAGAGTATTAACACAAGCGCCTTCACTCGTCTATCGGAATCCTCTACTTTCCTTGTTCGTTCACCTGCCCGGTCTGGTCATCTTACGAGCTGGCTTGGACTGAGTACAGTTCTCGGATTTGAATCACTTGAACTAAAGCTCCAATATCCGTAGTACTTAAATTTCTTACTCGTCACAGTAAGATCATGCGTATCAAATGATTACGAATTGAAATTTGTTTAGTTCTTATAGTTTGAAGTCGACATTTGTTTAATCTTTCTGATTTTATTTTAATTTGAATGATCCTTAAAGTCACAATTTTTCATCTAAATGGTCATTCCGTCATTTTCTCAGTTATATTGCTGACGTGGCCTAGGATCATTTAGATAAAAAAAAGGTGATTTTAAGGACCATTCAGATTAAAATAAAACCAGAAAGACTAAACAGATTAAAAATTGTGACTTTAAGGATCATTCAGATTAAAATAAAATCACAATGACTAAACAGATGTCGATTTCAAACTCATGGACTATACAATATTTTACCAAATGATTACTAACTTGAACTACCAGTTGCTGCTAATAACTCAGTAGACAGTCAGACAAGATGCTAATTGGAGAAGAACTAACCGCACCTAAAGCACAAGCATACAGATTCGTAGTGTTCGTTCAGAGTATACCCTTTTCATTCGGCAAAGCAACTCTAGCTAAATCCCTATTGACACCATTAGAGTTTGAGAAAAATGCACCAACAGTGTCTGAACTCTTTAAGGACTGTCAATATGGTACCAAAACTTTCAAATGTATCAAAGTGATACCTGGACTTGGTTTTTTGTACTAATGTCGTACCTGTCGTCACTTTCCGTCACAGCTCTGTTAGTTTATGTCACATGTGACGCACGTGACTGAAAAAAAAGAGTAAATGACTGAGCTACCCCTTCGGTAGAACACTCCATTTTTTCCCGCCAGAACAAGTTTTTGACCACTTTGGAAAAAGGAAGATGAAGAGAGTGAGAGTGAGAGTGAGAGCTGCCATTGGAAAAAGGAAGTGTCTTTTTACTCCAAGTTTGAAACTTCAAAGACACTGAGATGGTTAGAGAGAGAATATGATAGCTGGTGATTGGTTCTTGGAGCTGAAAATGCAGAGGGAATGTTCTGGGTTTGTTTTAGAGAAGGAGAGAGGGTCTACAATCTACATGGTGGGGGGTGTGAAGTGAAGTTCAGTGAGGGAGAAAGGGAACAGTAGAAGCATAGAGAATGGTAGTTCAGACTTGAACAACTCACAATCTCTTTCACATCATCAAAGTATCGTTTCACACTTCTAAAAAAATCATTTCACACAGACACTACAAATTTACAGGCACACTTCAGAGGAGCATGCATAGTATAATTCATGTCTACTGTCATAACATATAACCAGCTTCAAGTCTGGGCAACCACATGAGTATGCACCAAAAATAACTGGAGGTTTCACTCAATGCACCACCAATTTCAAAAACTTTGCTTAGTTCAAAACAACAATTACCTAGTGCATATACATAGAAGCTGCAAACAAACACTATAACAGATCATTGTGGTGTAGCAAACAAAGACAGTCCCTTAAGACACCAGTTGTATAGCCATTAGAATCTATAACAGATTCAGGTGGGGATAACCCTGAGAACTTCTGCTCTGCTAAATCTAAAGCAGCAATTACAGGGAGATGATCAGGGCCCTGAAAAGATGAGCACACTGCAGCCCTTATGAATTTTAACGAACATGTAATCCTTGACAGAAGGAGCATAACCAAAACAAAGACATGGAAACAAATATCAATGTTAACTCCACCATTGAAATTGTAGCGAGTGACGTTCCTTCGAACCCATTCTTTAGCACGGGGATAGCTGGTCATAGCCTGAAGTTGATCATTGGGAATGGCAACCATGACCTCGATGGAAGTGCCGGCCAGAGCACTCATGGTGGACTGCTCGGCGTCGAAGAGCTTGACCTTCTGAATGCCATTGTCCTTGAGCAACTGAACAACCGTGTCCGGAGGCAACTTATGGGTGGCCATGGTTCCCCAGTTCACACCAAGCCCTTCAACACCATCACCACTCCAACAACCCAACACCACCATCACCACACATACCAACATCATCATCACATACCCTCTTTCCATTTCCACTCTTTATCTTATACCAAGAAGCAAACAAACAAACAAACCAACCAAGTTGTTGAGTTATGGATCTCAAAACTAACGAGAATTTCTGCCACGAGTGAGAAGAAGAAGAAGAAGAAGAAGAAAGGAAAGGAAAGGAGATTAGGGCGGCAGCAACAGAAGACCGACCTGATCCTCCGACGTATCCGATGGAGGTGGGGCGGAGAAGATGGTGCAGGTGGAGAAAAAGTCATTTATGTCCTTAATTTCCAACTCACATGACCCGCACGTGTTTATCAATGACGGAACTGTGACGGAAAATGACGACAGGTACGACGCTGGTACAAAAATAAAAGTCCAGGTATCACTTTGATACATTTAAAAGTTCGGGTACCATATTGACAGTCCTCCAAGAGTTCAGACACTGTTGGTGCATTTTACCCTTAGAGTTTTGGACCATACGCTTGCACTCCCCATTTCATCAAAATGTTGGGAATTCTTTCCAGAGTTTTGTAAACCTACGGTGTTAAATCAACATCTGTTGATGCATACCAATATTTCGAAATTCAGGCAACTCTGAAATAACACTATTCATTTGAAACCAAAATTGCTAACCACGCCCTGATATGACTCAAATCAGAACCACTTTATATCACATCACCATGTATTTGTGAATCCGGAGAAGATGGTTGACAAAGGAAGTGAATAATACTCAACGGATGAATGTTTTTTTTTTTTTTTTTTTGTCGATTTCTATCACTTGACTGCTTTACCTTTGGAAACAAGAACACATTATTTCTGTTGAAGAGTGCATAACATGGACGGTAACAAAATAAGTGAAGTTGTAAGTTCACCCTCCTAGTTTGCATACTGTTTGCACTAATAAATATTCATATCACAGTCTTGATAGTTATTAGGACACTGAAGCTCAAAGGGGAACCTGCTCTTTAGGATGTTTTGGCCTTCACCGGAGCTGGCAGTAACTGCATCACCGAAACAAGGGAGAATGTCAGAAGAAAAACTATGCAGCAGTTAGTAGATCAAATCCGAGCAGAATTATGCAAATCCGCTAAGCACACATAAAGATAGACAGCATAGAGAACAGTGGCACAGATACCTGATAACACGAGATCAGAGAAGTAGTAAATCCCAAGGCTCCAGTAACACGTGGTGTGATTTTCTTAGGTGCCAACTGAAGCAACCCAATTGCAACCACTGTATCCATGGCTGCTTTAACCAGGGCTAGTGACCGTTCATTTGATTTTTTGAGTTTAGCACGGTACGCCTCATTCTGCAGCCCAAAAAATGTAAAAATTGCAGTAACTTGTGCCAGCGAAATTATAACGTGTCGATACACTGAATAAGGTAAATTCAACATACTTGATACTTGTCACCGGTCTTCAGATCTTTCTCCAACTTTTTAATTTGTCCAGAAAGCCTTCCTAGCTCCCCAAGCTGATTTAGGAGGCAACAGGAACAAATAGTTCATGTTATATGTATACTAATAATAAAAAATACATATAAACAGCAAGGCATAAAGGATGAAGAATACACACCTCAACTAAAGTGGTGCAAACTGAGGAACCCATCCAACAGTAAAGAGATATACGACCAATTAGCTCAGCACGTTCTTTGTTCTAATACAAACATAATATTTCAAACTAATACCACAATGGTTTTACAGAATCCAATTCATAACAATGGAATTGAAGGAAGTACATGGTAAATATATACCTTATAAATGCCTGTTCTGCCAAGCCAGACAATTTGGTCAAGAAACAGAAAAGTTGACAGCAATGCATTTTTCGACTGTACAAACAAGAAGTCAAAACTGAAAAATCATTATAATATAACAAAAGGTAGAAATCACATTCCGGTAAGAAGTAAACCATACCTTTCCAAGCAGAACAAGAGGAAGAGGAGTTCCAGGAGCAGTTGGACTAATCAGACCATGAAGATCATTCACAAACTGGAACCAAGCAGACAATTGGTAAAATGTTCAAGAATGTAAATTACTGAAATTCAACTTCCATGTCATATTGTGATTGGAGTACTAAAGGTCCATTTTCTTCCTTATAAAGTGTGAAGGAGGATTGGAAATACAAGAAGGGATTCATTTAAGCCTCATCCTTACTCACTCTGGTTCTTCCAGATGATTGTGGAAAGAGCATCATATAAAGCAGAAATAGTATTTTGGCCTATAGTTTAATGTCAACAGTCAGTGTATGATATTATATTCTATTTCTAACCTTGAAAAGACGGAAAACTTTTCGTGCCAAACTAGTCGTTTTGTCAACATTTTGGGCTGTCCCGGGTTGTCCATTACTCAAGAATTTTGAACCATATTGTATCGCCCTGCATATCTTGTCCCTGGCCTCAGCCTTGTTCAGATAAAGAACTGCAAGAGCAAGTTCAGCTCTAGTTGCATCCAATGTACTCATCTCTTATCTTGAACCTGCTGAATGCAGTTGAGACAAATTGTTAGTACTAATCATGTTGGGGAAGCTTCTCAAGGCATGAAAATAATTATGTGATGTATAAAACATATACAAAGTTATCATCCAATAAGGAAGTTCCTCTAAGCCTCTCTTACAAGGTTGTAACTGTGACCTTTCAGAAAATAAGTAGTATGTACAAGTTTAACAAGTTATTCAGTATTCACTACACCATAAACCAAAATTGTTTATTATCCCTGGTTTTATCTGATCAACATTATTTTAAGAAAGATAGTCTCATCCTTACTATCTCAACTCTCAATAGAGCCAATGAAAAGTAAAGCACAAATTTTGTTGTTCAAATTGTTAATCAAACAGTAGCAAACAAATTGTCAATCCATCACAAAGAGAGTAATGCACTATAGTCTATAACGATCAAAGACAGCATGAACTATTCCCGTTTGCTATGTGAAATCAGTTGTTCTATATTCTGCACACACCTTATAGCTCAACTTCAGAGCTGATATATACAAACAGACACAAAACTATGAAGCCGAAATTCAAAGATCACAAGAACATAATCCGAGAGAAAAAAAAAGAGGGTGTACTCAGCTGAGTATGGAACAGCAAGTTGGCAAGACTCATTTTTCAAAGATTTCAAAACTTTAACCAAGACAGCAAATACGAGTATACAACAGCGATCATGTATGTGATCACTCTCCCAGCAACCAACCATAAAAGTCGAGCATGCATTGACAATTAAATCAAAATATCTACAATTTAACTAACATAGCAACTATATAAACAACAATCAAATAAATATGTAATCATTTGTTAAATTTGTCCAGTATTTCATCACTTTCATAGTAATAACCCACTTGTAATTCATAACCAATCAATATAAGCATGAAAATCCCAAAGAAACGATCCAAACTGAGAAAAAGCCTGAAAGTTTGAGCAAACAAATCAAAACCCAACACCCAGATCAAAGTTTGAGCACACAAATCAAAACCCGACACCCAAATCACAAACCCAGTAAGAAAGATACAATCTTTAAGCTTGAGATTGGATCAGAGACTGTGCATACCTAAAGTTAAGGTCTTTCTGGGTTTATAAAGTTCAGGTCAACAAATCAAAGATACAAACTTTTGTGAAAGATAGAAAGAGACAGGGAAGAGAAATGAGTACCGAAAAGAGTGCCAATAAAAGAGCCTCGATAAAGCAAAATCTGACAGAGGATGGCTGCTTAGCCTTGTATCTGGTTTGTTTGTTTAGAACGTCAGCTCTGTCTTTGGTTTATCCTTCTCCTCTTCGATAAATTGATAACGGAGTGTTTGGTCCTTCTTTTTCAATACATGCAAACAACCAACCTTCCTTCACACACACAGACAACCAATTATTCCTATAAGAGCAAATGCACTCATTTTAAACGGGCCGGAGTTTAACGATTCTTAATTCGGGATAATACATTTTATTTAAATTAGTCTTTTATTTTTTATTCGACGATACAACAACAAGATCAATTCAACGATTAATAATTATTCATATGTTATAAAAATACTTAATTGATAAATAATTATTATTTTTTATTTTAGGTTGTAATTAACACACTTTTTTTTCTCTGTTCAGGCACCCTCTTATTTCTTCATGGTGTTATTAGGCCTTCTCCAACTGATGGTTACAAAAAAAAATAAAAAAATATATATGAGAAAATACAATCACATTTACTACTATTCATCCAAATAATAGGTTCTATAATCAGGGTTTGTCTATCAGATGATATACTAAATTTTTTTATATGATATACTAGAATTTTTCGTCCTTCTATAATGACTACCAAAAATCCACCATATAGAACTGATCGAGGCTCTCATTTCCAAATAAAACAGTCACTAATACACTATTTTCCAAGGACTAAGAGTTTGTGATGTTCTCTATGAAAAAATTCTTTTTGAGGATGTGAAACTGAAAATCTTGAGTATGCATGCAGGAGGAATCCGAAGTGGGGATGACACGACCATATGAAAGTTATCTCACAACAGTAACTTCTCTGTTAAATCTACTTATAACTCCTTTTTCCTGAACTATGAGACTGAACCAAGGCCATGAGACTTTATTTGGAAGCTTCAAGTCTCTCCTAAGGTGAAAATTCTTTTAAGGACTCTTGTCCATGATAGATTGTTAACGAACAAAGTAAGGGTTCGTAGAGGTTTTGTTATAGATGCTCATTGTCCAAGATGCAACTTCCCGATTGAATCCGTGGAATATCTCTTTAAAGACTGCACAATTTCAATACGGGTCTAGTCTGGTCTTCAATCTCCAAATGAGTTCCCCTCCACTTTCACTCTTCTCTTCAATGACTGGTTGATTTTTATTAAGGTAAAATATTGTATAGTTCTTGTGGTTTGAAGTCGACATCTATTTAATCCTTGTGGTTTTATTTTAATCTGAATGGTCCTTAAAGTCAGGATTTTTCATCCAAATGGTCTTTCCGTTAATTTTTTCTGTTAGATTGCTAATGTGGTGTAATACCCGACTATTAGAAAATAATAATAATAATAATATAATAAATAAATAAAGGCTAATGATAAAATGAAACATTTAGAAGTAACAAATATTAACAAATGTTCATTTATAATAAAACAATACACCCATTTAAATTTTTTAAATTGTTGCCCATAAATTTTTTTAAAATTACATTTCATGCCACTGACCAAAATATCAACACGTTCTCTCACTCCCAAAAATATACAGTCCATATCGACCTCGTCGAGACATCGACGTTTTGTAGCGGGGTGGAGCTGCGAATTGCTCCTCCGTCGTTCGGCCACCTCCTAGCGCAAGGCTGGTGTTCACATCTTCCTCTCGATGTCCCCGACATCTCTATTGTATCAGATTTCATGGAGGAGTGATGCTGAAAAAGAATCGGAGGAGAGAAGTGTTTTTTAGGTTCGGCGGCGAGTTTACGAATCTGGCCACAGTGACAGACATGAGTGGTTGTGGTAGCTTCACCTCAATCTGGAGAACGTCGCTATGACCTTATTTTTTGAAGAGAAGCTCAGAGGAGGGAGAATCGAAGAGAAGAAGTTCTGAGATTTTCTGGCTAGAAATTGACGGATTCTGGCAGCGGAGTCTATCTAGCAGGCAGAGTCATCGGCGATCGAAGTCGATCGGTGAGCAGCATCAATCTAGCAGGTGGCGGAGTTGATCGGCGAGCGAATAGCAAGTGATGGCCCGCCAGCAAGATCATGCGAGCTGGATAGCAAAGTTCGCATGCGAAAAGGACTTCGCATGGAATCAAGAAATGGACTTCGCATAGAACTAGAATCCTAAAATATGAAGGCGAGACAAGATGGTTTCGCGTAGAAATGGAGTCCTAAAACATGAAGGCGAGGCGAGATGGCGTCGGGTAATTACATGGATAGTTACATAGTTACATGCATAGTTACACAAGTGTAGCATGTATGTAATTACCCATGTAACTATCAAACTGTAGTTACATGGATAGTTACATGCATTCGCATGCAAAATGGACTTCGTGTAGAAGTACATGAAGATGAGGCGAGATGGACTTCGCGTACAAGTACATGAATGCGAGGCAAGATGGCTTCGGGTAGTTACATGGATAGTTACACAAGTGTAGCATGTTTGTAACTACCCATGTAATTATCAAACTGTAGTTACATGAACATGAAGGTGAGGCGAGATGGTTTCGGGTAGTTACATGCATAGTTACATTGATAGTTCCATGTATTCGCATACGAAATGGACGTCGCATAGAAATACATGAAGGCGAGGCGAGATGACTTTGCATAGAAGTACATGAAGGTGAGGTGACATGGCTACGCGTAGAAGTACATGAAGGTGAGGCGAGATGGACTTCGCGTACAAATACATGAAGGTGAGGAGAGATGGCTTCGGGTAGTTACATAGATAGTTACATTAATAGTTACATGGATAGTTACATGTATAGTTACATGAATAGTTACATGGATAATTACATATGCATAGTTATACAAGTGTAACATGTATGTAACTACCCATGTAACTATCATACTGTAGTTACATGGATAGTTACATGCATTCACATGCGAAATGGACTTTGCGTAAAAGTACATAAAGGCGAGGCAAGATGGATTTCGTGTACAAGTACATGAAGGCGAGGCGAGATGGCTTCGAGTAGTTACATACATAATTACATGCATAGTTACATGTTTCGCGTAAAAGTGGAATCCTAAAACATGAAGGCGGGGCGAGATGGCTTTGGGTAGTTACATGGATAATTACATGGATAGTTACAAATAGTTGCACAAGTGTAACATGTTTGTAACTACCCATATAACTATCAAACTGTAGTTACATGAACATGAAGGCGAGACGAGATGGCTTGGGGTAGTTACATGAATAGTTACATGGATAGTTACATACATTCACATCTGAAATGGATTTCGCGTAGAATTACATGAAGGCGAAACAAGATGGCTTCGCGTAGAAGTACATGATGGTGAGGAGACATGACTTCGAGTAGAAGTACATAAAGGCGAGGCGAGATAGACTTCGCGTACAAGTACATGAAGGAGAGGCGAGATGGCTTCGGGTAGTTACATGCATAGTTACACAAGTATAACATGTATATAACTTCTCATGTAACTATCCATGTAACATTATGAAAATCAAAGTAGCACAACTCCACTTTCCACAAATTAATACAAATCAACTTCTCGTCATCAGATCTGGACACAAACCATTTTTTGACGGCTTTGATACCTAACTTCAGAACTCTATGATTTCAAGGGTGTAGATAACAGCGTCGATCGAGCGGCGGAGTCGATCATCGAGCAGAGTCGATCTAGCAGGCGGAGTCGATCGGCGAGCGGCATCGATCTAGCAGGTGGTCTCACGTCTGGTCTGGATGCCGGAGAGAGAGAGAGAGAGAGAGAGAGAGAGAGAGAGAGAGAGATCTGGTCTGGTCTGGATGCAGGAGAGAGAGACAAAGAGAGAGAGGACGAAACTGTGATAAAAAACATGTGATATTAAAGAGAAGGGTATAATGGTCATGTGTGAAAATAGACCTTTTTATCATTTAAGATGGTATGAGGGGATCATTTTATCATGTAACATGTTTTAATTGTGACCTTTTTATCAAGTAGAACATTTGAAAACTATTTTATTATTTGTACCTTCAAATGATAGTTTTGTGTTATATTCCTAATAAAGAATGTGGAAGAGACTAAAAGGGTCGGATTAAACCAACAAGGGGAAGGAGAAAAAGGGAGGACGTGAACCTCTTGGAAGGTTATCTCTCACTCTTCTGGGGACTTCTATTCGGAAGAGAAATGGAGACCACCGACCTATTCAGTCAGATCACTCACCGATCTCTATTAGAATCTTTCGGGAGTTCTCATATAGAAGGAAAGGAGATCGCTAGATAGAGATGGAGGAGGTCTGATGATGGCTTGGACTAGAGTCATAAGTTGATTCGGGTCACTCCTTGTTCTTAGACCGCTGATGTTGATGAACTGTTGATGGTGGAGGAGGAGGAAGGGGGAGACTAAGGGACGCGCGAGAACCTTCGAGCTCTCTTTCACCCTCAACTCGATCTCCTCATCAACCCAGTCGTCTAGAACGAGGAAGAAGAAAATAAAATTGGCCGTTTGATCGATCGATTATGTATGGCGTGCATCTAGGTCGGGTTCGTTAAGACTGAGGTTGAGTAATAGATTGTTGATTTGCAAAAGGAAAAGAATCAAATTCTTAAGGGTAAGTTCTGAACCTTGAATTGAAATTCTGTGCTATTGAAATTGACGAATTAGGAATTATTTTTTTGAATAAATCGGATCGGGGTGTTACACGTGACTGTTAAAAATTACAATGTTTTTAACGGCCATATCAGTATTCTAACAAAAAAAAAGTTAACGGAAAAATCATTTGGATGAAAAATCGTGACTTTAAGAACCATTTAGATTAAAATAAAACCATAAAAATTAAACAAATGTCGATTTCAAACCACAAAAACTAAACAAATTTCAATTTATTTTTAATTTAAAGTCTCCTATGAAAATGCAATGAAGTTCTTTGGTGTTGCTATTTTGCTACGGGGTTTTGGCATATATGGAAATGGAGATGTAGCCTTATTTTGGATCATAACTTCAAATTCTCAGGTTGGCCTTCCTTATTTATTCAACAATTCTCTAAAGACTATTTTGAAACAAATAAGGTTGATCACCCAAAACCTCCATGAAGGGTTCAGATTTGTTGGCACTTCCCTGCCTATGGATTGGTTTAAACTAAATATTGATGGTAGTTTGCATAAAGACACTGGGATTATTTATGCTGGAGGAGTTCTTCAAAATGATAAGGGTGAATGGTTGAATGGTTTCCCTGCCAAGTTAGGTACACTTTGGGGTCTTTTGAAAAGAATGGAGATGGCTTGGCAACATGGTTGTGTTTCATTGGAAGTTGAAGTGGATTCTCTTGTTGCAGTTAAGTTGGTTTCTTCTACGATGGATCATCTTCATCCTTTTTATAGTCTTGTACTATAGTCTTGTGGCAAATTGCAAGGAGTTACTCGGTAAGAATTGGAATGTATCCCTTACGCATGTTTACAGAGAGTAATTCAATGGCTGATTTGTTAGCAAGCATTGGTCATGGTTAAGCCTGGATGCAGATTCTTTAGATCCCCTCCTATTGATGTTATTCCTCTTTTGGAAACGGATTCTTCAGGCTCTTCTAAGCCTAGATTAGTTATGTTTTAGATTTTGTCCTCACCTTCGGGCTTCCATGTAATCAAAAAAAAAAAAAGCTCCCATATAATCTCAGACAAATGTTTAGTTTTGGTCAATTACAACTTCATTGTATCCGAGGCTAGCAAAACCTACTCGAGTCGTTGAAGAAATCAGCTGCCATTGATGTACTGCTCTAGCAATATCATCTGCTGATCCTAACTTACATCCCTCCTCAATCTGCATTACCAAGTTCAAAGTGAACAAAGCATTAGATTAATACTCACAACTCACACCGCGCACCTTTTCCAACAACAAATCAAAACGAAACTTCATCAAGGACAAGGGTAGCTAGCTTAGGGTACATGCTAGCCTTGGTATCTAGCTCTAGGGGTTGCCTATGTTCCAAGTCAGAATGGTTTGACCAGAAAAAAGACTAGACAGAACAGAATGTCGAAAATACAACATGATTTAAGAATTTGGTGTAATACCTTGAGAATGAAAGAGTAAAGAACCTCGTCTTCTGAAGAAGTAATGTTGAGGTGCAAAACTGTTAGCCTGATATCTTCAAATGCAACAAGGGCTCTCACCAACCGGCCAGTTTCTTTTGACACTGGACCTTCAAGTTCACATGGGTTTGGATCACTGTGACATCTACTTCTGCAGCCTCAGACTTGTTTTGTGTGGTGACTCCATCATCCCCACAAGTGTTTCCTTCCTCAGTAGACCCAATTCTGCATTGGGAGAGAGACATGAACATCCCATTTGAAGGCATTGTCATGGTTGATGAAGAAGACGGTGAAGATGAGGTCATGGAGTAGTTATTGTTAGGGTCAACATTGGCGTTGGTAAAGCCTTCAGCTCTTCTCGTTCTCTTTTGTGCTATAAGGTACTGAAGGTGCTGCTCCAACTCCTTCACAAAGTCTATTGCTCCCCCAACGATGGAAGCTTGGTCACCCTTTAAGATTAAGACAATCATTTTCAGAAATGACACTAATTTAAACCAATTTAAATTAGGTTAAAAGCAGATCATTATTACCCTTTGGATGTGGGAAGGCGGCATGAGGGATCTGAGAACATTGAGATGATCATTCATTTGGCGTCTGCGGTTGCGCTCAACAGCAATGTGGGTCATTCTCTGGCTCTCTACCTCCTCTTTGTTCTTGGTTGGTCTTGTTCTCTTACGCTTTCGTCTCTCTCGGGTGGCCGGAGAAGAAGCCGCTTTGGTTAAGTGGGTCTGTGTCTGGTTAGGACTCATTTTTGCTGAGTTGAGTTGTTGCAGTTTTTTGTTGCAATCTGAGCTCACAACACCACCACCAACCTCAAGAGTACCAGAAAGTGTGTTGTTTTGGTGAGGGTCTTGTCTTTCAGATTTTTCCAGTGAATACAACTGTCGTTGATTGTCTTGAGTTACACAGCTTTCAAGTTCCCCAAGTGTGTGAATTTGGGCATTTTGGGTACTTTCCATTTTAGGCCATGCTGTTGTAGTGGTGTTGTTGAGGTGATGTCTCAACAACGGTTGAAAGCTTGGCTCTTTTGGAGTGAAATCAGGAGGGAAATCAATGCTTTGTAGCATCTGAAGAAATGGCATTCTATCTTCCAACCCTGAGAGGTATTGTGCTCCCTCTTCTTCCTCAAATCTCAAGCCATGTGTGGTGGTGGTGGCGGTGAATCCTTGGTCTAAGCACTGCAAATCCAAATGGCCTCCAAAGAACTGAAAATGGCAAAACAGAAAACCCCATTAAAAATGTCAATAAATTAGCCAAATCTAAGACGCATAAACGTATGAAAGTTTCAAGTAATGAATTCAAGTTAAAGCAGTACTAAAAAAGAAGAGTGAATTCCTAAACTGCATGGATCTTCAAGACCAACTGTATTCTTTCAATGTGATACAGCATGAAAGTTATAAGATAAAATAAAGAATAAAAAAATTGTGTAGAAAGAATGCCTATTCTTAAAAAGAAGACCTCCCTCCCACATCACTCCAAACCATTTTTGTTTAGTAAGAGGATTGTAGAGATGTATAAAGCAGGGTTAACCAAAGAACATGAGACAACTGCTTCATCATGTTAGGAACACTATGAAGAGGCTGCACAACTTCCCTTATGAAGGAATAAAAGTTGTTTCAATGACATATTACAAATAAAAACCCATTTGCTGTTTATGATCGAGCATGTTTTCCTCAGAGCCAGATACTTTAAAAATTGAAAAAATAAATAGTTGATTCCACCTTTCCATTGATCTGCTCATTCCCCCAATGCCTCCTTTGTGAGTATCTCTAGCCAAGACCATTAAAACTACTTATTCCCAACTTAAAATCAGAAGACATGCCACATTACTCTGATGATCGGATATTGATAGAACCCAAAGCAAATATCATACTATCTTACCCTCCTGAATCCCGGTTCCATACTTCCAGATAAGACAATAACAACAGGAGATTCACTGCCGGTAAAGCACATCAATGCCTTCCATATTATAACCACAACATACCTGAAACAGAAAAAGTACCTGAAACAGAAAAATTTATCAAAACCACAACATTGACCACATTTCTAAAACCCAGGCATGACAACAACAAAATGACATTTTTACAATGAGTGATTTTAAATACACATCCCTAATCTCTTAATACACACTCGTATTAATTTATGTTTCACATCAAATAATTTAGACATGTTTAATGACTAAATAGACATCTGTTATTAAAAAAAAAAGGAAAACACAATTAGAAGTCTCATCTCCTACCTTGAAACCATCGAAACAATTACTTCTTCCCTAAACTTGACTCTTCTCCACAATTCATAGTTTCATACGCCCAAAAAAAAAAAAAATCTTTTAGAATTCATGACCTGAATTTCAATTGTTACCAAATAATCACATGTATTGTTCAATTAACATCAGTTCATTTGGGTTCTGTTTTTTTTTTTTTTTGCTTTTTTCTTTTTTGTATCAGTTTTAGTTTTGATCTTGTAGACCATTTTGAAGTACTACATGTTCATCTTGACATGCTGTATTGAAAAAAGTAGGTATATATGTTTAATAGCTAGTGACCTAGTGTACTTCTACTAGCTTGTAATTTCCGAAAATTTAAAAAGGTTGATATTTTTTTCGAATTCCAAATGATTGATGTTGCATTAGAGATTTAGAGTTTGTGTAATAACAGTCTTTTGATTATAAATTTGACGATGCAAAGAAAAAGTTTATAGCAGAAAATAGAAAAAAATACGTAAAAGAGTTACCAAAATATATAGTAAATTTATAGTAATTATACTAAGTAACATATTATTTCTTAATTTTTGATATAAGGGTATTATAGACAGTTTGGGATGTGTATTAAGTTTAATATCGAAATGAAAAACTAGATGAGGGGTGTATTAAGCAAGAGGTGTGTATTATGAAATTAGGTGTGTGTATTTAAAATTTCTCCTTTACAATATATATATATATATATATATATATATATATATATTTTATAAAAAACCTCCCATTCAAAAACCCTTTGTATTAAAAACTGACATGGATCGGGTGGAGGGTGGTTCAGTCAAGTTCTCAACTTCAAATATAAAAAACACTTGGAATCACAACCCAGAAAGAGAGCCCCACATATCAAACCCAGAAGATGTAACGAGGCAAATGCTAGAATTATTCTCTCTCAAAGTTTCACAATCAACACCCAGAAAAACTCATTCAAGAAAAAGCAAACCCAATAAACCAAGCAATAAACTCATTCAAGATCCTAGTAATCTACAATGGGATTGGGTTACAGTTACGCTAAACCGAAGTAGAAAAAGAAATGCTACCCAGAAACCAAAAGGCTCTGAAATCCTTGAATCCAAACTTGGGTTACTAAATCCAAGGGGTTTGGCACTAACCCACTAACCCAAAATCAGTATGGTGTGTGAGAGGAAATGAAGAACCATACCTCAGATAAGGCTACAGTTATTTCAATTGAGCACCACAGCTATAGCCTTTTCAAAAAACAACTGTAACCAAAACAATTGAATCTGTGGTGTTCAAAATTGTAGCCTTCTCAAAAACAATTGAATTCTGAGCTTAAATGAGACAATACAACAATGATTTAGGAAAGGTGGAGGTCCCACATTGGAGTGGAGGTGAGGATTTGGTTCAGCATAAGTCTTGGGAACCAACCATATCAGAAAGAATGAGCTATATGAATCACATAGTTGTATACCATTTATTTAAAGCACTACTAACCTGGAACATTTATTTGATATTTTGAACAAACAAAAACTTCATATGCTGACTTGGATTCAAAGAGAGGTTAGACAAAAAAGCAAGAGAATTTAACTTTGAATACAAAAACACTGTTTTTTTTTTCTGATAGAAATACAGAAAACACATGAATGAGAATAGAATGTTTAAGAAAGAGTGCATCAGATTTGCTGGTAAAGGTACAGGCATTGCAATGAATGAAAAAGAAAGAAAGGAAGCATTTTTGAGAAGTAAATGCAGTCAATTTCTTGAATCTTGTAAGGGATTCAACAAATAGCACAGAGAAAAATAAAGGGTAAATACAAAATAGGAAACCAGTAACATAAAACATACACAAGGAGCCTCTCCATTACTAAGCAGCAAGGAAGTTGGTGAAGAAGCCTTATTAAAAAAAAAAAGGCCAATCTTTTGTCTCTCTAACTCTCTCTCCCTACCAACATACATTCCATAGTGAACAAATGCAATAAATGTGAAATCCTCTCACATCCCTCTGTTTTCTGGAAGTCTAAAATGGAACAATATTAAATGCTGGGGGTGCATTATGTTGCTGCTGTAGCTTTGAAGAACTCTAGTACTTGAGATGGAGGGGCCTCAGAAGGAGGTGCAATCCCAGAATGGGAAATACTAACATGGGGTAAGAAATGAAGGGTGGAAATTAATACGCTTATGAACTTGATTGAGAGTGATATAGTAGATATACTTGAAACCGGAGAGAGAGAGAGAGAGAAGAGAGAAGGGGGACTAGGGTTGTCTGGTTTACAAGGTCCCAAACATTATTGGCGGTGGCAGTTTTGTCCAGACGGTTGTGAGGACTGACTCTTAGAAGAGAACTGAAACAACAACAACAAAAGCTGGTTACCTAGGTAAAAGAGATGAATTGAGTAAAAACTCAATCAAACCCGATTAGTTAATTAGAATATTCCGAACAGGCAATAAAATTCACAACTCCAATTCCACCGTTAAGGGGGGACTGGTTCTTGCTTCCTCGAGTCTACTCAACATTGTTTCACTAAAACAAACAAACCATCCAGGTTGTTGGATTCCTAATATTCATTCATACCTATTTTACGAAACCAAATCACACAAAATCATCAAAACTCAAAATCCTTGACGCTTTCGATTCTAAAAATTACATAAACCAGAAGACAGCGCAGTTTTTCTATACCAAAAAAATCCAAACGCGAACCTGCCAGAGAAAGAAGTTTTCCGACATCCGATCAAAAAGAGGAGGAATTGAGGATTTCCAATCTTCAGTTTCTTCCGTTGCTTCCATAGCCGCCGGAGAACGAAAGTTCGGATCTTCCGTATCAATTGGGGTTTGATTATGGGTTTTGGAAACTGATTCATAATTAAGCAAATCAGGATCTCTGGGTTTCTGAGATTCTGAATTACACCGAAGCCTAAACCTTCTTTTATTTTATTTTTTTCGATAACAAGATAACAAAGAATTACAAAATATCGTAATAATAAATAATACATAGTCTCATTCCAACTACATATCATAATGATATAAGATCAAGACACACATATAAATTATCTTAGAACACTCCCTCTTATGTCATGCGCCGGTATGTCGGTGGTGCTGATATGTCGCCTCATTAAAAATCTCGTCAAGGAACAAAAACTCTGTGGAAGAAAAACTAAACATTAATCATAAGAGAAAAAGAGTACAACACACCTTTTACATTTGATAGTGACATGCATGTGCTAGACTCCCCCTGAAATTCGCACTTTCCCCTGATCTTTATATCAATCATAAGGTTTTTCCTGATTTTTGTCAAGGAACAAAAACCATGTGGGAGAAAAACTAAACATTGATCGTAGGAGAAAAATAATACCGCACATTTCACATTTGATAGTGAAATGCATGTGCTAGACTCCCCCTGAAGTTCGCACTTTCCCCTGATCTTTACATCAATCATAGGGCATTTCCTGATTTTTACTAATCACGGAAGTTTCAACAACTTAACATGTCAATGCTCTTTAACATGTCTTCAAATGTAACATTAAACATTGATTAACTAGATCATGTCGTATTTTCCTCAAACATAATATTTTACACTTAGATCTTGAGGAGAAGACCGCTTGTGAACTCAAAACATAAGTTCATACAGGAAATCAGATTTCTGCGCAGCATGACCTTCAGTTACTAGAACAGCCGTAACTTCCTCTAGCAAATACGTATGAACAAACCGTAAACGGTTTTGGAAACTAAACTCATTTAGCTTTCCAACTGTATATTACACACATTCTTGTTTATCAGGAGTTGTTCACAAAGTCCCGTCAAAGTTGACTGTTTTGGCAAAATCAGATTCTCGGACAGATCCGTCCTACTTTACAAAAATGGTCATAACTCACTTAATATGATAGATATGATCAAATGATTGCTATCCCTAGAGAGTAGACACATAGACATTTCCAATGGTACTAATTTCACTATTTTCTAGTGAGTGAGATTTCTTATAGGTCCCGTGGAAGTTGACCTACGAAACTTAGCAGATTCTGATTTTGCTTTTGATGTGTCTTTCTTATGTAGAGATAGAGTAAGCCTCAACCTTTCATACCATTAAGTATTGAAAAAGAAGTTACTGCCATTATGGCGTTGTGTGGGCGCATAGCTATAATGTGTTTTAAAATGTTACTCGCAAGCGCACAAATCAATTGTAGCACAGATATGCAAGAGCAAGGTCGAACTCACAAGGAATGTATAAAAATAGGAAAAACTAATCGAATCTAATATAATTTAACACTAACCTAGTTGAATGAAAGTTGATGATGAATTAGAGCTAAATATTAAAACAAAGTAAAGAGATAAGATTACCTTGATGACGAAGTAACTAAGGTATCATATTCCACAACATTACTCGATAAGTCTCTAAATATTATCTACTAATTCCCGAATTAAGAGTAGCAATCAAGAAATCAATCTACTGCTTTCTCAAGATTTAACAATGAATGACACATGAAATATATCTAAAGTAGACTCTTCTTCGCTTCTTAATTATGAACACCAAAGTATCTACATAAACTTATTGAAACTACAAAAGATCTAAGTGTTTACAAAGCATCAAATGTGAAACAAGCTCATTTGAATGACAAGAGATCAAAGGAATTCATATTAAATAATTTATAAAGCCAAGCAGGGATTAATAAAAGTGACTTCCAAACTACCAAAAATGCATGACATTAGAGGTGAAAGGAACAAAGATTTTATTAATGCATTTTGAAGCAAAAGTCATAGGCATGAATAACATAACTATGAGAATTGATAGATAATTAAAAGAAACTTATTTCATAATGTGGTTTCCTTCTTAACCCTAGTTAAGGAAATTAGCAAGACATAGTACAAATTGAAAACATACTTAAAACAATACAAAGCATCATACACAAAGTAGCTAAAGAAAGGGAAGAACAAAGAGCACAAATGTATCTAATTCTCCACTCTCTCCCCCTCTCCCTTATTCACTTCAAGCAACATCTATTTAAAGGGCAACATAGATCTCCATTCCAACTCCATCTTCATGTGAATATAACTTTCATCCCTTCATCTCATGCTTGATGACAACATTTTTCTTCACACATAAATGCTTTCAAACATCAATTCCTTTTCATCTACAACACATTTGCTTCTCTCATTTTTCATGTGCAAGAGTAAGTACACAAACTTTGAAGGAATGAGATTTAGTTCCTAGAATCATGCATGCTTGTTTCTTTGCCACCTTCTTTCATGGTATGTTGTCTTTAACAAATTCTTCATGCATCTCTTCCATTTGAATTAATAGTATGTACGTACTTATGAATCAATGAGTAGAGTGAATTTAACAATTGATGGCTAAGGTAAATATTTTCAATGGAACACACTTAATGCAATGGGAAAACATTCCACCAATTGTAGGCACATGCTATTGGAACAATAAGACATATATTGCACTTAGTTATCTATTTAAAGGGAAAAAGACTCATGTTAAAACTAAGACTCAATTTACTATATGAAAATAGGTAAATTGCTTCCATAACTTTAACATTTTATTTATTTAGACAAAACATCAATAAGAACACAAAAACAAACTAAATAACTCAAACTAATTAAAATAAGTAACTAAAACATATAAATCAGGGATAATAATATGATATAAAATGTGTTCATCAAACTACACTTAACTCTATAACTTTTCATAGCGAATGAAATGTCAAGTCTTTCGTATTGTGTTGAGTACATTGATGCGTATTACTGTACTTAGATGAGAACTTCATCTCTTAACACATATTTGTCATCTTTTTATAGACAAAACAATGGATCTCTCTTTAGAGTAAAGTATTTGACTAATTATGGGAAGATATGTAGGCCTCATTAGTTATAGAGCGCCTAAGCCGATTCATGGAAAATCATCATCAATACAGTTATCGAGTGTCTTTTCGAGAATGTGTCTTCCTAAGATCTTTTTCATTCTAACTTCGGATGTTGATACATATTGGTATCTCTTGATCCATCAAGAGTCCATGTAAATCCGGAATAAACACACAAAGACATAATTCACCATATCCCTTCCAAATCAAGTAGAATCCATGTACGTTCCAATACTTTTAGCAAACACATGCTCTTGTGGTCTGGAGCCACTTGATTCAGATGAATGAAGTCTTTTTAAGACCTTCATGTATATCTTTGATCCTATAAAGATGTTATTATGACCATATTCATAAACTGCATGTTCAGTTATTCGGAAACTACCAAATTGACAAAGTAATGGAGTGCAATGACATCCATTACGAGAGCATATCTCATCATAGTCGATCCCAGTGTGTGTTAATGAGAGACCTTGCGCCATAAGGTGGGTCTAAACTCTTGTTCTCACTACGCTATCTAACAAAGATATATTTGATAGAGTTTACACTTATGGTGTCGGCATCACCTGTTGAATAACCCATCTCTTTATTAATGCTAGATCGTATCTTTCCATTAGGTCAATCAACTAAGTTGATATCCATCAACGAAGGGTGATTCGATAGTAGACTCATTATCTCACGTCCCCATGTACACTAGTGTAATACTTGTAGAGATCTCTATATGGATTGGATTTGACATTGAGGCGTCCCCCAACAATAATCATAATTCAAACTTCATGAGACGGATTTGAGTATCATTGATCAATGGATCATGTTATGCCAAGCTCACTTTCTTCCTAGTGCGAGAAAATATCGAACGTAAGGGCTTCTCTCCTTTTGGGGAGCCACATGGCCTTATGACACCAATTTTGCCACTATATGGCATCACCATTTCACCATCTATGGTGATGGCATCAAGACCAACTTGGTCACGCCATGTCCTCTTGATAGGACATCAATCCTTGCAGACATATTTGCAGCAGGTGATCTCGTCACTTTAACACTTTAAGCATTTAGGATCAAGATGAGACTTAGTGGGGACAAACCACGACAATCCACGTCGTTCCACTTGAACACTTATGTTCTTATCTCCCCCTAACGGCGGGAATATTGTCTCATCAAAGTGACAATCCGTAATTTAGTGGTGAATGAGATTGCGTGATAAGGTTTCTACAAAAGCGGATTATAGGTGGAGGTTCATATCCAAACTAAACTTATTCATCTCAAATAACTCATCATTGTGCGCAGTGGCATTGCGATTTGGCACCTAGAAATAACATCTAGCCGAGGTCAAAGATTGGAGATCCGTTTCAATCCTGTTTGAGCTTGAGAATTGCAATTTCGTGTCAATCCTAATACACAGTCACGAGCTGTAGTATAACAATATTCAATAATGGTAGGTTGTTGATGAATAGTAAAGCTGCATGTAAATATTACATAGCCCCAAGACGCAATAGAAAGATTGGTGCACATAAATAATATTCGAGCCACAAGCTAAAGTTACTTGGTCGTAGCCTCATTGAGACCGTATTGCATGTGAAAATGGGGTACATGACACTTCAACTTATATCCCGATAAACTTCTTTAAAGAATGGGTAGTGAGCCCGTAGAAGTATAAGCAGCATAAGCAATAGATAATAGTGTAACAAGTGACCAGTGTGTTAACACTTCAACCAACACCATAAAACATAAAAAAGTATCCGCAAGTTGGTTGTATCTATCTATATAGTTTGATGTAAGAATAAAATATTCTTTTTTGTGTCATTTAGCGTAGGAGGGTCGCACTCCTAATTTAGCTAAAAAAAATAAGCTTTCAAAACGAGCAATGAGCATTGCATGGGGCCAATGAGACATCGAAGGAAGGCCGGTGCACCTTAATTGCTTGAGGAATTGACCGGACAACCTCCAGGAAGTTGGAGCCGTGTTCGGGTGACGTCAATGTCCCCAGGGTGCCGCCATTTACAACCATGGCGTCACCATCATGCTTCATAGAGAAGCTAGATCCCGAATATTTTCATTTTGAGCGGAAGAATGGATGTCTATAAGAAAGTCTCAAAATCTGGAGCACTATATATCTTCCAAGATGAGTCGGTTTGACTAATTTGGTCAAACCAAAGCCTATATGAGTCGGTGTCCCAAATATCATGTTTGGCGACAACATGTGATTCGATATTCGAATCATTATTCGAATCATAGTAATATACAGTCCATTAGATTGACTCATAAACTTCTCTAAGATGCATTTCAGTCTGCATTCTTGAGAAGGTATATACAAAAGAATTCTTGTTAATTCTCACAATTTGTTTTCAAATGAAAACCATTAGCAGGAATGTCTTTAAAACTCAACATGGTTCGGTTGCCTCTCAATGTATAGAGGGCATCTGTGACATTGATTATGGTGCCATGAGGCATCAAGATCTAAGCTAAACCGCGTCCCTGAATGACCGGTATGATTCAATCATTGTAGTCACAAAAGATTTATAAAGACACAAAATCCAAAGATAGTTGCCGGTTCCTTAGAATGTTGTGGATAGTTTTACAATCTGCGAAGCACTCAATGTCTTTATGACAGATCTACAAAATGGAGTAGATATGAGAGTAAATAGTTCCACTTGAACCATTTAGAAGGATTGAAAGAAGCTGCAAAAAGTTGCAATCCCGAGAGTGCATAAAAGTTTCCGTGCAGAATGAGATTTGCACACTAAAATAACCATAACTTCTTCGTTGAAATAGATATAGACAAACTGCGAAAAAATTTGAAAACTAGACTCATAGAGCTTTCCAATGATATAAAACTTACTACCTAGTTTGTCCAGAGCTGTTCACAAAGCTCAAGCGAAATTGACTGTTCAGAAGGGACAGATTGTTGTTTTCGCATATTTGGCATTGGCAAAGCTTTTAAGCTTGCAGATGGCATGTGGCCATAAACTAAAGCCAAAATGACGTGTATATGATCAAAATCAAGTTCTTCCAGTCTTTCCAAACTCGTAAACTCCATGACTAGTTAGCGAAAGCTCCCTGACATGAACATAAACTAACTCAGAAGACATAGAGGATTCGATTATGATGATTGTCCGGTTTTGATAAGTCTTCAACGTCTTTTGCAAGACGACTATTGGTTAATAGCGTAGGGGGAAACTAAGATCAAAAGCTTTCGGTAACTCCAAGTCAGCATGACTAGGTATGTCTGTGGAGAGTCGGTAGTGCGAGACATACTTAAACCAATATCTCCTTAATTTAGGACAATTCTGAGACATCATACTGAGCTTGGATGAGCCTAGTTGAACAGTTAATGATGGAAAATCCGTTATAGGGTAGAAGACTTAACCGGAAAACATGTGGGTGATCCTCCTTGAGGATGCGGTGCCTTGAGTCACCTTTAAAGGAAGGAACCAAAATAGGCACAATATGCTATGTTTCTAAGGACGTTGTAAGTATACATCTTGATTGTAAATTATTACGAACCATAAGAGAAGAATAGTTTCATAACTTCGAAATATTATCAAGACATTCATTATTTCTAATATGAGTACATCGAGGTCTCGAATAAACAAAAGTCATCGATTCTACGTCTTATTACATATAGCTTGGAAAGAAAATCAAAGTCGATCTAGCCGATGATGTTAATGTCAGGGGTAGCTAGAGCTGGATTCGAATATTTGAAATCCGCGATTATGAGGATGACGTTATTATCCTCATATTGACTTTTCGTACCTTTTTGTATGCATTCACGATTTGAGGATGAACTTGACAGTCTTAGACCAGTGATCCGGAGATCCACAACGGTTGCATTGTCATGAGCTGACACGAGTAGTTTTGACATATTGGTGTCTAAACCGGGAGTCTCGCCATTAGGGCCGACGACACCTCCCTCTCTTTTCTAAAATGGAAATTTTCTTAGCCGACGAAAAATTTGTCGGTAAGTATATGTGCCGACGAATGTTGCTCTGTTCTTAGGCAACAGAATATTTGTCGGTAAAGCTCTAAACCGACGAATTCGTATCAGTTCTTAATCGACGGATACCGTTTATATCTGTCGGTTAGGTGTTTTATCTTAGGTGACGGAATATTATGTTTTCGTCGCCTAAGTCATTTTTTTTACTGTAAAGAAAATGTTATTTTTGTGTAAATTACCTTATTTACTGTTTCAAAAAATTGCATATCAGTAATTCCAATCAAACACATACAGATACATATATACCGGAAGCATTGAATTTGCAAAACATATTCATATATTGATTATGATAACTAGCTAGATGGACAAACATTGTTCATATATAGAAATTAATTAATGAACTATGTAGAAAATTATTCATACACTCTAGCTAAACTGGTACAAAATCACCAATAACAATTGACATTCTTGTCTACTCCTATGTCGCCTAGGTCATCATTGTTTTGTGGGAAAACATGTGGAGGAGGAAAAACAACTAGAGGAGGAGGAAACTGTGGAGGAGGTGGTGGAATATCTAGGCGCTCATATATGGCAGCAACCTGGGACTGCATAGCGCTATACATAGACTCTGCACGCTTGGCACACTGTTCGGTCTCTTGGAATTATTGTTGGACATGCTCCTCTGATTCCTTTAGTCTCCGCTCATAGCACTCATGCAGCTCTAGAAGTTGCTGCTCATCAACTCTATGAGGACGACTACGTGAAGTGGAACCATTTGAAGAATAGCTCAAGTCTCGCTCGCCTGCTCGTCCCATCCCTCTGATCTCCTTTCCTTTTCGAGTTTTGAGCACCGTACCCAACACCTCAATTTGTTGCGACTGAACACTCTCCACAATCTCCTCATCTGTCGCGTCAAGGTGTTGTTCCTTAAATACATCCTTTCGCCTATTGACCTCATCAACCATGTCACTCTGCATTTAAAATACATCAATTAATAAACTTGACATTATGCAGAAACAAGAACCAATAACCAAATATAACTATTTACATATAGCTCATTTTATGTGTACCTAATAAACTTGACATTTTACATAATAAATTCACATATAGCTCATTTTATGTGTACCTAATAAACTTGACATTTTGCATAATAAACTTCATAAGTGCATGTATTAAACAATAAAATAGTAAAAGGAAAGACACTTATATAATACTTGGTCGTAACTTCATCACCGGCCGTGACATAGGTCTTCTCAAAACCTTTGATAATTGGAAGTTCCTCCCCTTGTATTTTGAGTTCCTCCATTGTGTAAATGATAGGAGAAGACCTCGTGTGATGGTGTATAATCTTTTCCCCACGGTTCCACTTGTTTGCTAAGAAGAGTCTCTAATACACGAAAAAATATTAAATAGATTAGTAAAATATAAGGGAAACAATGAAGGTAATTTAAAAAAAATGAAGGTAATTTAAAAAATCACCTTAAACTCATCTGACTCAAACTGAGAGCATAGAAACTCTCACTGGTCCTCTCTCCCAATGAAATCTGAAGGCATCCCAGAGGCCCCTTCCCTCATATAAGCTTTGTGACACTGGTTCTTCTAGTCCTTGTACCTCTCATGTGCCCTCTTCAGTATTTAATTGAACATTGGCTCATCATTTTCATCTCACTCATACTTCAGCTAAGTAACAAATAAAAAAAAAATCTCATGTTAAGCACTGAAAAATAAAATAAACTTATGTAATTAAGTAAGTTTACTTTTCAAACCGTTTTCAGTGTTACTTACCGACATTGCATTCCACACCTTCCACTTCTCCTCCTGATCAAGGTCGTAGAACGTTCTTACCCTCATTCCCACCAGACTTCGTATGATGGAACCGATATTATGTGCCACCAAGCTGTTTACCCCCCTCACGCTTGCGCCTTTTACACGAGGGCAGTACTCTAGCTTGATCTTATGCCCCATTTGTGCAACGATATCCTCCGCCTTCTTTCCAGAACATGAACCCCGCTTCTTTTTTGGGGCCGGAGCTACAATTAATATATATACAAAACATTATCCAATTTAATGCTATATATAAGACAAATAGAAGTATTTAAGCACTTGAAAAAAAAAAACTAGTAGTAAGCAGGCACCCTGGGGCACGGATGCAGGTGCTCTGGGGCGCGCTGCTGACACCCTGAGGCCCGCTGCTAGCACCCTGGGGCGCACATTAAAGCACCCCTGCTTAATTAGAATTTATTTCTAATACAAATATAATTAATTTACCTGTTGGGCTTCTAACTTTCAACCGAGCGATGCCGAAGATGTGTCTTGCAGATTCAGGCGCCAGTGTAGATGATGGAGATCCTGTTGAACTACTGTCAATGGGAGGGGGCCGCACAATCAAAGGGGGAGCCCCTGGTGGTACTGCCCCAGCCGACATGAGGGTAGGCTGGCTGCTTCTACCCGCTACGCCGACGCTCTACCGTATAGAGTCTATCGAGGCACTGGCCTTAGTGGTTCGGTCTTTACTCTTCCCAAAAAACATGGTCTTGCACATGAATAACACACAATTGTTAATTATCAATAAATAAGTGAGTAATTCGAAAGATTATGAAAAAGTTATCCATAGATGAGCAGACCACAGATTCAAACTCATCATGTTTGCTACACTATCAAAAAACTAGAACAAGGAAAACAACATGTATATGTAATTCCAAGACTAGCTACACTACAATGCTAGCAGCCTCCATCATGAATATACAACATACACCGTTCCTTATAGTTCCAGCTCCATTTACAATCACAGAAACACTGTTCACAAAACATCAATTCAAACTAATTTCAATCAGGATGAATGCATACATCATGTATTTAATCAATTATGAATGCATACATTCAAGAATACTTATATCTTTCCCAGTAGTAGTATCAATACTAAGAAAATCCACTAATAACACAGTCGGATCAACACAGTCTAGTATTGCGGAAAATATTACCTTGTATCCCGACAAGGCTTCGGCTTCGGACTTGGGAGTGGAAATTGGGCTTGCTTCTCAGCGAGGTCGGAGATAGACGGTGGTGATGCGGTGGTGATGAGTGGAAGAGACCAAGAGTGGTGCCGATGCAGTTGCGGTTGCGGTCGGGTCGATGCGGCTGCAATCGGGTCGATGCGGTTGTCGATCGGTGGATGGCGGGGGTATCCCATGGGGTCTAAGGCGGTCGAACAGCGTTGGTCGGACCACAGTCGGGTTTTAGTGTACGAACGCAGCCAGTGTGAGTAGATTAGAAGGAGGCGGATTAGTTGTGTTGTGTCAGACTGGAGTGATACTGATATCCATTTTCATTTAGCCGATAGAATCATTGAATTTCTGTCGCTATAGACTACCTAAGGCGACGACTATTTCAATTTATGTCGCCTTAGTCTTAATCGACAGAAATATTTTTGTCGGCTAAGACGGAAATCCATCGCCTAACAAAATTCAATTTCGGCCCAAAAATAAGGCGCAAAATATACCCGTCCAATATTTTAGCGTCCTACGCGACAGAAATATCAGATATCCGTCGTCTTGGAAAACCTAACCCGACGAAATACTAAATTTCCATCGCTTTAGAAATCCAAACTGATGGAAATATAATTTTTCGTCGCCTACGTATAAAATAAATTTTATTTGCCGCCTAATATTTCGGAGATACCAAGTGACAGAAACTGAATATTATGTCGCCTAAGAACTACTAAAGTGACGAACTCTTCATTTTCCGTCGACAAAGTAGTTTTCCAAAAATTTAGGGGCGAGGCGAGGACAGTGATGCGAGGCGAGATAGGAGGCGGACGAGGCGAGTGATACGAGGCAAGGACGAGGTAGGCAAGGTGAGGCAAGACAAGTGAGGCGATCCTACGAGATAGAAAGCGGACTCTTCGCCGCCTAAGTGCTCTAAGGCAACGAAAATTCCATTTTCTGTCGCTGAGGAATGTCTAAGGCGACGAACTCTTCATTTTCCGTCGACTAAGTAGTTTTCAAAAAATTAGGGGTGAGATAGGAGGCGGGCGGCGCGAGTGATGCGAGGCGAGGACAAGGCAGGCGAGGAGAGTGAGGCGATCCTACACGACTGAAAGTGGACCATCCGTCGCCTAAGTTTTTCTAAGGCGACAAAATTTCCATTTTCCGTCGAGTGAGTAGTTTTTTAAAAAAATTACACATTTTATTGTATGTGCATCTGAGTAATTTCATGTAACTTATCAAACTAAACACACATTAATTTAAAAATACATATCCGAACGTAATTATGCTAAATTAATTAATACAAGTAGATTAGACCGATCAAAATCTACAATAATAATATTGAACAAGTACATTAATCATACTCATGATAATCTGAGTCGTCTGAATCATCATCCTCCTCAGTCTGATCAGAATACTGATCCTTCTCTATGTCCGAGTAATCTATGAACCCATCATCATCATGAGTGGGGTTGCGTTGTCACGAGTTCATTTCAGATGGTGTAACTGGAATGTAACCTATGATAGACGGAACGTACGCGTGTTGGTTGTTGACACGAATATCCGCCGTATCAGGGACTACATGTGGAGATTCCTTTTGATATGGTTTATTCGGTTGATCAGTTGTTGGTTCACTAGGTCCACTCTCATCATCCCCTCCCAATGTAGCTGCACTCTAAATATTCCTATGTGACATCACCTGCGCCATTTTCCAACCCTCACCCATAACCGGAACATCAAGATAAAACACTTGTTTCGCCATGGTGGCAAGAATAAACAGCTCATTCTCATACCATACATTGTTTGAGTCCACTGATAACAAGCCACGATCCAAAACTGTACTCCTTCATCTGGTTGGGTCAGTATTAAACTATTTTCACTTGAACAACACGACTGGCATACCCTTGCCGTAGATTAGTTCAATGACACTGACAAGAATCTCATAGTAGTTGAGACCCAGACCCTCAACCATTACTCCATTGTTTTGGGAGACATGGCCTTCATCTCGTTCTGACGTCACAAACTTAACACCGTTCACAAAACATCCAACACGAACTCTGTGGCTTTGGGGTCCTCCAGCCAACAAGTGCAAATCCGGGTCGTAAGAATTAGGAAAATGATGTAGAATGTCCATCATCTATAACAATTTTAAGAGCAACATTGTTACATTATGTAACATCAAAAAGCGACATATATTAAATTTCTGTAACATCATATATAAAGATTAATAGAAAGGTACCAAAATAGGGAAGTAATCATGAAAATCTCTTTTGTGTATGACTTCATTACCATCCTGCCTTTCCAAATGTGACTGAAAGTACTACTCGGCTTCGTCGCAATGTTGAAGGATAGACCAATGAGCCTCTTTGATCTCAGCATTACTTAATCTTTCATAATTACTTAATCTGTCATATGGTTGAACATCGTTGGAAACAACTGATACATTGAATTGTTGGCTACTACCCGCTCCAGATGATTCTCTTATTCTGTCTTCATCATTGAGATATGCGCTGTAGTAAGTTACGCACTCAGCCTGAATGTATACTGCTATGATCGACCCTTCAGGGAAATGTTTGTTTTTGTTCTTCTTCTTTAAATCTCCCAGTTGCCTGCAAAACATATATTTATTCTCTTACAATAAATATTTATTCTCTTACAAAAACAATTATCTAAATTTGAAATGATGATTAATTAGAATAAATATGAGTGCATACCTCTCATTTGGATAGCACCAAGTATATTGTATCGGACTAGTAAGCAACACTTATTTGGGAAGGTGGATCATGAGGTGAATCATGATGTCAAAGAAAGTTGAGGGAAAAATCCTCTCCAGCTTGCACATGATGTACACAATGTCTTTTTGTAATGACCGAACATCAGACTTTTTTAGCTCTTTGGTGCATATGCTCTGAAAGAACTTTGACAAAGCCACTAACGTGTCAACCACATCACTTTGCAAATACGGTCTAATGACCACGGCAAGAAGACGTTACAGCAAAACATGACAGTCATGAGTCTTCAACCCAGTAATCTTAATTTTCCCCGTCTTAACACATCAAGTGATATTCCCTGCATACTCATGAGGATATTTAACGTTATGAAACTACTGAAACACTTCTGCCTTCTTCTGAGGATGGACTGTGTAGCCTACTTGAGGCATTATGGCTTTTTTTGTTCTTTTGTTCTCTACTAGCCATAACTTAGACCTATTTTCTTTAGATCAACACGGGTTTCGGGGGTGTCCTTGTTCTTATCTTTGAGATTCAGAATTGTTCCAAGAACGTTGTCACAAACATTCTTCTTTATGTGCATGACGTCCAAGTTGTGTCTGATTTTCAAAGTCGACCAATAAGGCAATTCAAAGAATACACTTTTGTGCGTCCAATATTTAAACTCATCAGGTGTGGGATGATTCAAGTCGGTTACATCTTTACTGGTGTTCAAATATCCGAACTAGTATTGGTTAAGCCTCTCCAAAATCCGCTCACCATACCTCCCTGGGGGTTTCAAATTATGCTCCTCAGTCCCATCAAATGCCTCAGCATCCCACCGCCACTTGTGATCCTCGTCAAGCCATCTACGAGATCCCAAGAAACACATTTTGTCCGCTTGGCAACTAGAATTGATGTCATCTAAGCATACCGGGCAAGCCTTGTACCCCTTAGTTTGTTGGCCAGACAACATCCCGTAAGCTGGATAATCAATGATGGTCCAAATAACAGCTGCTTTCATCATGAATGAAGTTTGACCATGCCTATCAAAAGTAGGGAGTCCATTTTCCCATAACTCCTGCAGCTCATCAATTAATGGTCTCATGTACACATCCAAGCACTTTCCTAGAGAATACGGCCCTAGAACCATAAGCGTAAGAAGATTGTACTCCTTCCTCATACACATGTTGGGAGCTAGATTGTACGGAAATACTATCACAGGCCAAATGTTGTAAGGCAAATTCATGTTTCCAGTAAGATTGAACCCGTCTGTTGCAAGTCCAACTCTGATATTTCGACAGTCTCTAGAAAATTCAGGAAAAGAACGATCAAAGTGTTTCCAAGCCTCCCCCTATGCGGGATGTGTGAGATTATCTGGATCTTTCCTCTCCTCTCCTTGGTGCCTTGCTTGGTGCCATCTCATATGTTTTGCCGTACGTGAAGACATGTACAGACGTTGTAGACGAGGACACAACAGGAAGTAACGAAGAACCTTCCTAGGAATGGACCGGTTCTTCTGTTTAAATGAAGTGGAAGCTGCTTTATACCTTAGCTCGTAGCAGTGTGGGCACTCATCTTCCGCCTCCTTTTCTTTGTAATACAACATGCAGTTATTGACGCAAGCGTCTATCTTCTAGACTTCAAGACCGAGGTCAGCCAACATGTTTTTTACCTCGTAAATCAGCTGGACAACTGTTACCTTTGGGAAGCACTTTCTTCATAAGGGCCATATCTTCATCAAAATATACGTTAGTCTTTCCCCTCTTGTTTTTTATCCTCATTTGCTTCATGACGATACCCAACATAGTATGTTCACTACCAGGATACAATGGGGTTTGTACTTCCCGTACAAGCCTGTTGTACTTATCATAATCACTGCTGTAGTCAACGTGGGAGACATTAGGGGAGGTGTCAAGGACGTTGTCATAAACAATATTTTCCTGATATCCTGAGGCGGCAAACGAGAAGAAATCGTTTAAGAGGTTCATCACAGTAGGGTCCCCGTAACTTGCATTGGAAGATCTTGCTTGTTAATTATGTTGTGCTTGAATTTCTGCAAGTGTAGGCATTTGAACTTGATTTTCGCTGTGCCATGTCCATGTGGTATAACTAGAACAAATACTGCGTATAATGCCAAGTGAGAATACATTTCTGCAATTGTTACTAGTTTCCGATTGAGACATTTGTTGCACGGACATATGTGAATAACTTTGTCTGGAGGACTATGTAGACGAACGAACTCAAGAAACTCAAAAATGCCTTGCATATAAAGAGGGGGAGTTCTTCTTAATTGAATCCAGCTCTTATCCATGTTGTACACTATAATAACAGGAAACAAAAATTTACTTGTCAACAAATATGAGACAATTCAAAAACCATGCATTATGTTAGACACAGTCGTAACATAATGGTTCTCGAATGAGATTTCTAAAGATAACGTAGAATTACTATATTGATGAATGTACATGCGTTTAAGAATATTATAATTCTTAATTACATAATTCATCATTTTATTTTTTATCATAATTTGAATACATAAATGATTTCCATGAAAACAAAAATTTGAATTGATAAACGTATTATTCACATAATAATTATTAATCATATCTACACACAAAAGCTAAAGATATATTTTTGTGTGTGTATACACACACACACAAACTTAATATTATACACATATATTATACGTACAAACATATTATACACACATATATTAATTATACAAACATATTATACGTATTAATTCACACAATTATACATACAAATTAACATATTAATATATATATATATATACGAACACGTACACAAAAACACACATATATATATATATATGTACGTATGTATGTACAAATATATATTTAAGATGTGTATACACTATCAAATATACATATATATATATATATATATATGCATGCATCAAGGAATACAGTAATTAGACCACCGGTAAAGTCGCCGGAAAATATGTCTAAATGAAGAAAATAGCAGAATTAAAGTAGTTACATGCATACCAATTAGGAGGGGGGCAACTCTTCAGTATGTTTCTTCTGCACGAGAGGGAGGGGGAACTCTTTAGTATGTTTCTTCTACGCAAGGAGGGGGGAATACAGTAATTAGACCGCCGAAAAATAGCTGAATTAAAGTAGTTACATGCATACCAATTAGGAAGGGGGAGTATGTTTCTTCTCCTGGGAGGGGGACTCTTCAGTATGTTTCTGGACTCTTCAGGGGGAGGGGGGCAGAGTATGTTTCTTCTGGGCAGGAAGTGAATAAATAATGTGTTTAGTCTGTCGGCTAAGACAAATGGTGTCGGAAAAAATGTATTCGTTCTGCTGTGTGTCAGGTAATAATTCAATATCTTATTCAACAGAACATTCTGTCGGCTAAGGGATCTGATTCGTCTCCCAAGATACACTATACCGACGGAACAGTATTCGTCGCTGAAGACATGCTCCACCGACGGAATATTCCGTCACCTAAGACAAAATTCGTCAGCAAAAATATATTCATTCTACAGTGTGTCGGGTAATAATTTAATTTCTTAGCCGACGGACAAATATTCGTCTCCCAAGAGGTGTACTACACCGACGAAAAATTATTCGTCGCTCAAGACGTACTACGCCGACGGAAACATTCTTGTCGCCTAAAAAAGTTTCTACCGAAGGAAGTTTGTCGCCACGTAGGAAAATCTTAGTCGACGGACAGTGTCCGAAGCTGATTTCGGTCGCCTAAGATTTACTAAGCCGACACAAACTTACCAAAGGAAAGCATTCGTCGGCTAGGAATGTCTTAGCCGACAGAAGTTCCCTACAGTCGTTTTCCGTCGCCTAGGTAGATCTTAGGCGACGGTTCTGTTGTCCTAAACGATGGTTATTTTTCCGTTGACCAAGTAGGACTTAGCCGACATAATGATTTGGATTTCATCGGTGTTGAGCAAAAATGGTAAATACATATATACCCAACACAATTTCACTCTATCTTATTAATTAAGATAGAGTTTTAATTATGTCTGGTTCGACCCATTCAGAATAAAGTAAATTCATTAATTACAACTCATGTTTTCAAGAGAAGACCCTTTGATTCTAATTACAAAGTAACAACGGGGGTATGTGTGTTTTTGAGGGGAATTGGCTTGGAAAGAACCAAGGATTTGTTTTTAGGTGTGGTTGTATCCAGATTTGAATCCAGACTGCCTACATACCCTGTAAAGGAATCAAACCATTGTAGTTCGAAAAGTTTGGTTATGGATTTGATTTTTTTTTGGTGCTTTAGGAATTTGACCAGAGTCATTTGGACTGGATGAATTTGACTGGTGGTGTCAGAGATTCTGTTTGGAATTGTGGTTGCATCTAGTGGGTTGTTAGATTGCCTAAGTACCCCTTTGTGGGATCAAACCAACCGTAGTTCTTAAGGTTTTTTGGGGTTTTGCGGCTTAGTGCCAACTTTTGAGTTTGACAGGTATATTTTTGCATCCGTCAACTGTATTTCTTGTGTACACCCAATTTGGTAGAATGTTTGTTGATTTGGTTTGGGCACCCGAAATGGGTGATTCATCAGTGTGACCAAGAGGCTTGAATTGTCTTAGCCACAGTCCTTGGTAAGGGCGTAGGTGATTCCAATCTCCATGTTTATGCGGACTCCGTGTGCATGCGGATCTTGTGTGCATGCGGACTCCGCGACTTGCTTCTTCACGAAGTCTCCTGTGCTGAGCCATCTCGCCTCGTCATCTCGCCTCGTCTGGACTTCCAATTTTGTAAGGCCATCTCGGCTCGTCTGGAATTCTTTCTCTCCGCGAAATCGCCTCGCCTCGCCTTAGGGCTTCTACTTTGACGCAAAGTCATCTTAGCTCGCCTTAGGGCTTTAGCCTCCACGCGAAGTCATCTCGTCTTTGCTTTAGGGCTTCAGCCTCCACGCGAGGTCATCTTTACATGCGAACTCTACTGTCCAGCTTGCATGATAATGCTTAACAGGAACTTGTTGTCTTGGCCCAAAGAATTTGTAGCCTTGATGAGACTGATGAGATCGTATAAACCACATATCTCCTCAGAGACGTCTTTTCCAGTTCGAATTAGCTTGACACCACCTCGATGATTATCATCTTGAGTATAGAAACTTGTTTACATATGAAAATCGAATGCGATTAGGAGTCGGACTTGGGGAAACTACTCCTCTATAAATGGAGATATATAGCCTCTGTTGCTTTGATCAAGAGCGTGTATTGAATACTCAAGCTTACTTTGATCTGCTCAGGGATTCTCCAAGCCGTCAAAGGTAAGTTCATGTTCTTCAAATTCGCGTTGCTTGGAATGTTTGTTTTATCCCCTTGTGTGGCTTATTATGCGAGGTGCAAGGCCATATATTTGTTGTAACAAGAGGAGGGGGCGAGGTTATCTCGCCTCGCCTTAAGGCTTCTGCTTCTATGCGAAGTCGTTTCGCCGCGCCTTACGGGGAGATGGCTCGGGTTCTTTCGGGGCTTCCGGCGGAGTGAGATGAAAGATAAAGACGCTACAAAAGAAATAGAGAGTTAGAATGAGAGCTCCACCTTCTTATTGGCTCGCCGCTCTTCTTCTGCTTTCTTCACCTTTTCTCTTCTTGTTCTCCAATGTTTCGCTCCGCCTTTCTGTTCGTGTCTCTCTTTGGAGGCTTTGACCTCTTTATATAGAGTGCTTTGCTAGGATGATTGAGTTGCAATTGGACTTTGATGCCCGTATTATGTTCCTATCTAGACACCTTTTTGCAAGAGTTACAATTGAACTCAAAAGCTTTGTACATGTAGAACAAGAAAAGTATTATTATTATTCATTTTTATTTTTTTGTAATCATTTTCCTCTTTTTTTTTTTTTTTGGAATCAACAGTCGGCTAAGTACGATTTTCATGTAGTGTATATACAATTCCCGTTTACAATTGTATGATCAAAATCAAGTCTCGTTGGTAATTTCAAACCAACTTGGAGGGCCTAGAGAACTTGATGATGATCAAATCCGCTAAAGATTATGGATCATGATGCCACAAAAGATCATTGACAATATGTTGTCAATTAAGGTGGTAAGCAATCCATTTGACTAATAACTTAACAAGTAGAGTTATATGAACGTTTCAAGAAACGCTTCATGAGTGCATTCCACAGTACTTTGTGGTTATTACTTTTTGCACAGATTGTCATTTAAAGCTTTTGTCGATGTGGCACTTCAAAATTTGAGCGCATGAGATGTGAAATCTCGACATATAGGCTTTTTAGCCTAGGGGTCAAAACATGTGGTTTAATCCTTTTCAATAAAAAAAAGTTCCACAGATACCAAGCGAAGATTCGCCTTAGGTATCGAGTACATCAAAACTCAATGAGCAGAATGTTACGTTGCTCTTGCATACAAAACCAAGCTGTTATGAGACTCGATAGAGGTCACAAATGATGTTTTTTAATGGTTGTCCTTCGGATTGATCACACACAATCCGGAAAAGCCGTGAATTGATCAAACACAATTCAGAAAAAAGCCTCGGATTGATCAAACACAATCCGAAGAAAGGTCGGGGTTGATCATACACAACCCGAACAAGGAAACAAGAGTGATCAAACACACTCTTGATCCGCGAATAAAATTCAGGGATTTTTATCTACATGCACAAAATCCAAAGCATAGAATGGAGATGGAGAAATGAGGAAATGACTTTATCCTCCCCGAATTATTAAACTTGGGAAAGTTTAGGTTTCAAAACATATCTTTTGAAACTTTAAACACTTGGAGAAGTCAAAAATTGTAGTTGTAGGAAATCAAAAATCGTCGGCAGGCGGCGGTCAAGGGATTGGCAGCCGGTGATGTAGGACATAGGAGTCGAAAACCTTTTTTTTTTAAGGGTTTCGGAAAACAAATGGTATGCTATTAACTCTAGAATTAGAACAAAGTGCATGATAACTTAAATAAGAATAAAGGGTAGAGACAAAGATAGCAAGAGAATCATTCATTGATAGGAGCTTTTTATATAGCGAATTACAAAGTATCAATATGGTAATGATAAAGAATACATAGTCTTATTTCAACTACATATCCTAATGACATAAGACCAAGGCACACGTATGAAAATCCTAGAACTATTTTTTTCTTTTTTTTCTTTTTTTCAGTTGGTTCTTTTTCGTTTTCTTAAAGAGCACTTTGTTTAACAACCAAAAAAAGAAGATGTTACTAAATCATCCAGATTTGGAGATGAGAGATGGTAGGAAAAGAAATATGGTGGGTAGTGAGGAAAGAGTCGGAGAGATTTTGGGGCTAAGGTTATGGTTGAAATTTAAAATTAGGGCATGATGGAAGAGAAGGGGGAGAAAACCGAAAAGAAAGCAAGAGGCAAAAGCCTCAACTCTGAGACAAAGCTCAGGAAGGCACCCACGACGGGTGAGCAATGCCATCGACTCTCAACCCAACAAGGCTTTCTGCCTTTCGTAGCTTCTTTCAAGAAGTCTGGGTGCTTGACAACAAGTTTAACATCCAATCTTGTGAAGAGAACCTCTTTCTCATTAGTTTTCATCTAAAAAAATATCGAAACAAAGTGAATTGGGGAGGACCATGGAATTTCCACCTCGCTCCTATCATTTTGCAGGAATATATATGGCGACATAGCGCCCTTTGATAAGGTGCCAATGACGTTGCTCTACTTTTGGGTCTGAATCACAAAGATCTCATCCTTATACTTAACTAAACCTATGATCAAGGATATCGTCATTGTGGCTTGTACGTATATTGATACTGATCATAAGCTGTTTTGAAATGAAAAGAAAAATAGGGTATATGATCAAGATATGTCGCAGCCATTTATTCTAAAAAAGAATCTCAAACTAGATGCAAAAGTGGAGAAGGAGATTCACTTATGAAAATATGTCATCGATTTGTGAACATTCCAATTTGATCTATCATGTGGAGGAACATTGCCCTCTGTTGGAAAGACAAATTTTGAAGACCCCAAGTCAGCAGGTACCAACTTTGAAAGTAGCACCACCTAGAGGGGTGCGAAATCTCATGGAAACAAACTTACGTCTCCAAGGTGGGGTGCTTAACCCTCCTAACAACTATCTTTCTTACTAGTAGCGACACCAACCAAGCCTCGGCGCCCGATTGTGCTGAAAAAGAAATTCTTCCAAGTAGAGAGAGACACGGATGAGGGTAATGCAACTAACACTAGCCTTGGTTCCTATTTCATCTAATGTTGCAGGTGAAAAGCAGGGGAGGTGATCCTTGCCCCTAGCCCTTCACAAACCCTTTATTCGCAAGATGAAGCTGAGTTGGAAGCAGAATCGTAGATGTAAGCCCGTGAGGCCATTGGTGATAAGCAATAAGCTATGTTTGATGCAATGAGTGACACTAACCTGCACGTCGGCAATGTGACTGTGTCAAAACCGGGGTCTACTTTTCCAGCAAAAGCCCCTACTTAAGTCAAGGATGCGACAAAGAGACGTACAACAACCTCCCTCTCCTGCAAAGTCCCCACTGAAGCTTTCTGCTCCTCTGCCCATTTTGTTCAAGTCTTGTTTTGATGAAGTGCCGCAAAAGAAATTAAAAATGTCGTAGTACATTAAGCTTCAATGCGAGTTCATTAGGTCCAGTTGGTACCGTTAGAAATGTTCTGATACATAGGGAACAAGTGAGCCTTCGAGCAGCTAGCGCGCCACAAAGAAAAAACGGGGACGGCCAATAGGTTCCAAGAACAAGAAGCCTTGAAGGCAAACCAGTCACAACTCACTAACAAACTAAGAGTAATTTTTTTGACGAAGTTGTATCTTTATAATCTTTTGGTAAATTGTAAAATTCCCCCTTCAAGCAAGCTTTTTTCAAGTTGCAACTTGGTTTAACCAAAATGAAACTATAATTAAAACTAAAAGAAAATCATACTTCTTAATCTCAATAATCGATCAAAACATTTTTGGCTTGGGGCATATACAATAAATGTGTTGGGACCAAAAAATTTGACAATTTGGATTTCCTAGATTAATTCATGTATATAGCTAGCATTATTATGATATTTCCTATTTGGATTTCCCTCCTAGCTTCTTAACCAATTTTTTTCCAAGTCAATTCACAATATATAAACATTTTGTACTCTCTCTCAACTCATCTCCTTCCAAAAGCCTTGACATTTGACACCACACACTTCATGATTTCGATAGAGATACTAGCTCCCATATTATGCTATATTCTTGGTTTTACATTATCTTGTGGTATATATCTGATGATTGAGATATCTGTTAGTTCGATCAGGCCCTAATGTTTTCCAAGTTATGCTGGGATTTCTGTCCCTATACATAAACAAAATGGCCCAATTACTGAGATCGCTATACCCCTTTGAGCTTCAAATCAATCACAGTCACAAATCACATGCACCATGCATGCATGGTTCCATCTTTTCAAGTATTGCTATAGCATTACCTCTCTTTCAAGGCACACACAGTTCCCCCAATCCCTCTACGATTTCGCTTGAGTTTAATGACAATGATAAACCTTATGAATTGAAAGGCCATCTCTTGTCGTTTTTGCTTTGGTTGTTTTCAGCACCACTCGTTCCGAAGTAAATTTACTCTCCACTCTTACTTCTTCACCTTCATCCTCACTTATCTAAATGAATAATATGTGTCCATTGTATTTATCCTTTTTCTTTTTTATCAAATGTATTTAACCACTTTAACCATGGTTAACAAACATATATTTATGTTAATTAATTATATTGTTATCTAGTTTTACTTTAATCTTTTTTTTATTTTCTCTAAACAAATCTACTTCTTTTTGTAAAAAATAAAATAAAATTCATATCTTATGTGTGATATGAGTGGAGAATATGATTTGAAAAACTAAAACTCAATAAGAACTTGCAGAGGATATGTGCTTCTCAGTGGAGCCTATGCTTCTGCTGGAGACCTTATCTATTTTGAAGTTTTTTTTCTCCTATTAAAAAAACAAAAAAATTATTTGATTTCAATTGTTGGGTCTTCATTTTAGAGTTTTGACTGCAGATTTGTGCCAGATGGTTGCGTTCTTAGAAGCAAATCTCCTTCAATTTCTCTGTATTTTTTGTTTGTGGTTTTAGTTGGTTATGTGCTCTAGCTACATCTTTTACTGGGTTTTAGTTGTAATATTTCGCAAGTTCATTTATAAAACTAATAAAATATATGATTTCTTTAAAAAAAATTAGAAAAAAAAGATGAAGAAGAAAAAAGAATTAAAATAAAATTAATTAACAATATCATAAAAACATGTTTGTTAACCATGGTTAGAATGGCTAAACACAATGGACACATGTTATTTATCTAGGTGGGTGGGGATGAGGGTGGGGAGCAAATTTGCTTCCCCACTTGTAATGTCACCTGTTCTATAAACATTTTAAGCATGTAATCTGTCCTATAAGGCACATTCTCTATTTTTCCTTTTTTTCGTTTCTGGGTAACAAAGATGGATGTGAATGGCAGCTAGCCCCAACTTGCTTGTACTTTCACGTTTGCCCCAAAAGTAATAGAACAGTTCAGAAGCTCCCATCTTCGATCAATCCATTAAGCACCGACTGAAGTGTGGCAAGAAAGCTCACGTATGTACATTCTTCTATTTTCTGCGTATTCAGCTGGGAATCTATAGTTGAACTAGTACTGCACTAAAAATTAAGTGATTTTTCACATGCATCCGGTACTTTGAATAACAATCTTGCACCAGCTAGCTGTGGACTCACATATGTTTTGTTCAGAGGGCGATGAGGAAGTTTACATGCTAACTTGTTTTGATCTTGCATCACACTTTCTCTCGGAAAATTAAGATTTCATAGAAAAAAAAAGTCTCGGAAACACAAAGTTCTAATACCATATTAGACAATGACTAGTCCTAATTAAAACTTGAGCAGCTTTGTGTATAGAAAGTAAGTGACAAATTTAATCCACTGATCCAGCTAGTTCTATCTTATCCAAGCCATTGCCTGTATTCTCTTCTTGTATTATAATCTAGAGCTAGCAGATCTTCAAGCCACATAACCAGAAGCAGCTCATAGTCCTAAAAAAAGTTAGCAGAAGATTCAAAATTGTTTGTCTTCTTCAAGATGCCATTCCTAAGCAGGAAAATATATAAACTAGAGTGCTCATGGAGATGTGGCAGCATATTATATATAATTATTACCCAAAAAAAAAATTTGGAACTACTCATGTTAGTACTCAGGCACTACTACCTGAAAATCCCAAATATACTTGGAAGTAATTGATTTTGATTGAAATTAAAACCTTATCCTGTATGAGTACTTACAAGGTCAAGCTTCACTGCTGCCACATCAATAATATGTATAAGCTATGGCTGCTTTCAAATCTTGCAAGATTTATCTTGATCAAAGCAAAAGAAAAAAATAAAGTTTCTTCCACAATTTTATATATAAAACAAACTCATCACTGCAGGATCCGGAAGAGATACAGGAGAAACCCAGCAAGGGTATTTTTGGCTGCATTTTCAGAAGCATTACACTTTGAATACCTCAATTTCAATTTTCAAGAGCTAGCCTTGCAATTAGTAGATGCAGTTATTATGCACAGTTGAAAATAAGTTTTATCACCTTATAGTTCACAAATTAGGAAATAAGCTAAGTCATGCAACAGTCGGAAATCTAGCTCAGGGACAAGTGAAGTTCACAGGCTTTTTGTACTATTTAAGGATGATAAAATACCTCTGGCACCTTCGTACGTACGTACGTAGACCAAATCAATTGTACACCCTGAAGCCATCATTACAATCTAGCATTCTAGCTAATGTTCAACATGGCAGCCAGAGACCCAGTGTCGATGCCTTTCACATGTCAATTATCAAAATGGCTTTTAGTTTAGGCCTACATACCTGCACAGTCCTCCTTCAAACTCTCATGAGGAGAAACACACAGTAGCTCACGTAAGGAAAGAATGAGAAAGTTAATCACAAGCTAGACTCACGTAAGGAAAGAATGAGAAAGTTAATTAAGGCCCCAAGCCCATCACACCAGCCCACACAAATGCAGCCCAGTGAGACAAGGCCCAAAGCCCAACCACCCTCTCCTCCAACCCAATCAACCTAGCCTTGAGACGGACTAACGTCAGAGCCGCTGGCCACCGGATCAGTCCGGTGGTCGTCCAGATTCAGGCCTCATGATATCGCAGCCTCAAAGGATCCCCAAGTCGCCGCAAAAAGCTATCGAGCCGGATCCAATTACCACCGAGACGCAGACCTTCCTCTGCCCTCTTTCACAACTTCCAAGCCGTCGTAGATCAGACCTAGTCTAGAAGCAGTAGCCTTCCTTGCCTTTGCAATTAACCTTTTACTTGCCTCAGCCGCGTGTCTTAACCGGGAAAGACCAGAATCGCTTCCCACGTCCCCGACCCAAAAGTCAAAGAACCGACATGATCAAACTCCACCTCCTCCTCCGCTTGCCGACAAGACCCATCGCCGAAGACGCCTTTGTAGCAGACAGATGACCCAATGAGCCGTCGCCGCCGTGCTGCACAAAACCTAGGGAAACCTAGACTTCGGTATGCTGCTCCGGAAAAAGTGGAGCGAGCATAAATTGTCAAAAAATATGTGCGCATTGACATGAGAAACTTTAGGAGGAAACATGACTTATAAAGAGTTTGAAAGCATCCTTATCGCCTCATAAAATAAGTGCTAAAATAAATGTTTTATTCTCAATCAAAAAAATAAATAAATAAATAAATGTTTTATTTACATTTTAGAGACAAGTATTATGACTTGATTTATCGACGAACTAATTATAATAATCATGTGAAATTTAACTATAATTCTTAAAGGCACAATTTTTCACTTCTTAATTGCCTTGGGAGTTAGGAGTTCACTTATGCTGCAATCTTTTAAGGAAGGAAGTCCGAGCACATAATTTGTTTGAAGTACAAGAAAGCCAAATTTATAGCATTTGAAAAAACAAAGCAGGTTTAGCACATGAGTCAGTCAGTGAGTGACCAAAATGTAGTAATGAAATTGAAATTGAAATTGAAATTGGTTGGGTTGTTTAGAATCAATCTCAAGGACGAGTAGAAATGGAATGATTAAGAACAACAGAAGTGGACAGCATGGGGTTGATATGAAATGTAAAACTTCCTGCTATCTGGTGATGAGATAATAAGAAATATGTACAAACCAGCTCTAGGTTATGTGTTATGACGTATAAGAGTGCTCAGTCAATTTACATATGTGTTTGACGTATAATGTTACTAGATTTGACATAAAGTTTTTCGATTTAGATGAACTCATTTTATTGTTAATTTCAATTGATGATAGTTTGATGACATAAAATATCATGTTTTACAGAATAACAATTTCATACAGAATAACAATTTATATATATATATATAGGCCGGATGTGGAGGGCACGTGCGCACTGTCTTTAAAGTACGCATCTCCCTTCGTTCGTCACCGTCCAGCGCCGACGACGGCGCACCTCCACCTCAGAAGACTCCAGCAGAGTCTCCGATCACTTTCCCTCCCCGGCGAGTCTGTCAAATTCCAGTTTTCCAGCGAGATCGATCTTGTTTGAAGTTTTGAATGATCTTGCCGGAAAACTGGAATTCGACAAACTCGCCGGGGAGGAAAAGTGATTGGAGACGCTGTTAGAATCCGCTAGGATGAAGACGCGCCGTTGTCAGCGCAGGACGGTGACGAACGGAGGGACGTACATACATTAAGGACAGTGACAGTGCACACTTTAAGAACAGTACACACGTGCACTCCATATCGTTTTCATATATATATATATATATATATATATATATATATATATATATATATAAAATAAAAGAGTGTTGAAGTTCTCCACCAACAACCCTAGTGCATCCTTCTCCAAAAGCACTACTTCTGTCATGGCATCCCAGAAAATTGTACCAGAAACATTTTCAATTTAGTAGCCCGGCCCCTGTTGAAAACAAGTCTTTACGTGTCAAAGCAAGCTAATTTTTTTATTTTTTAAATGAACAGTTTGAAAAACAAATGGAATAAACCAACCACACCAATAGCAAATGGAATAAACCATCCACACCAATAAAATAAAAAAAATAAAAAAAGATAATGGACTTACAATTACGATATATATATTTTTTTTTTATAAATAACATTCGAATAGAACATAGACAACATAGAATCCCAGGCTTGCGCATGCCAGTTGATAACCTACTTTGCTTCATATAGACAATGAAACACCTACATAGTAAATACACATAAGATAAGCTTACAACAGTACACATACCATCTGTTCCACCTATTTTCTTGTGAAGAAACTTCTCAATTTTCCTCTCTCCAACTTCTCAAGTAGCTTCTTGGCTCCTGGTATGTCCATCTCAGTAAGCTTCTTGAGGTACCCGATTGCTCCATAGGATATTATCAGCTTCTTACACTTCTTACTCGAACAAATTAAGCCAAGGGCACAGACTGCATACTTTTTGGCAGTATTTTGTGGACTAGGGTCAAGCAATTGGACCAAATTTGGTACACTTTTGTTGTCCCGTTTCACTTCTCTACAATTGTGTGGAAGGCTCATCAAACTTGAAATCGCTTGTGCAGCAACCTCTCTGGCACTGTTTGATTTAGCCTCAAGCATCTTGATAAGAAGAGAAATGTAGCCTGCCTCACCGATCAATTTCTTCATCTCAGTTGAGCTGCAAACTCGGCATATAGCTGATGCAGCTGCTTGTTGTGCACCTAGTGAACCGGATTTAAGCACGTGAACCAAGCAAGGGAGGACACCAAGGGAAACCAAAACTTCCATAGATACTGAACCGACCAGGTTCCTCAATGCCGCAACTGCAGACTCTTGTGGCAATGGACCGGCTAGATAAGCTAGTAAACTCCGAATTCCACCTTCTGATATTACAGACCGTCTTAGATTGTCATTGCTTGCAGTGAGATTCTGCAAACACTCGGCTGCGTATTCTTTGGAGCCCAATAACATTCCACAATCAAGAAGATTGATCATAACCTTTACAATTCCTTCCTCAGCTAGAGTTTGTCGAACCTCGGGGACAGCTGATATGTTCTTCAAAGTGCTAGCAGAAGCAGCCTGAGAAACTGAATCACCAGTTTGACAAATCTCAATCAGTGGTCTAACCCCACCGTGTCCGACAATCGCTCTGGCTGCTTCAGCTGACATTGACAATCTCTGAAGCGAAATTGTGGCCTTTTCTTTTCCAACAGCACTCCCAGATTCAACTAGCCTGATAAGAGGTGGCAAGACACCTTCAGAAACAAGCCAATTCTCACAACTCCCCGATTCTGCAAGCGAGCAAATAACAGTTACAGTCTTCTCCCGGATACAAGGAGATGTTGCAGTGAGCAGTTGGACCAGGGCAGCAATATTGCTACGCCCCAAAACCGACAACACATTCTTTTCATCCTCTTTCATGAGCTCAACAAGACTGTCAAGAGCTTTGTGCTTTGCTTCCAAGTGCCCAATCTGAAGCCGAGCAAGCAATTCCCTTATATTACCATGTAGAGCAGCTTCAGTTTCAGTTGAAGAACTAGCCATAGACAAAGGCAAAGTGGCTTCACCAAGCACCCCAGTCTTGATCAAAAGGCCACAATCTCGCAAATTCAAGTCCAATTTACCAGACAAAGAATCAAGATCACTCTGCATACGAAGTTTTCCTTCATACTTCTCCTCCACACAAAACTCTGCCAATTCAATAGCTTCTTTCAATGTCTTAGATACTGACTGCAATTGCTCTTTACAAAGAGCATTCTTGGAGAAGCAGGGATGGCTAGACAAGTCTGATAATCGTGAAGGAATCAGCTCCAACTTTGAAATGATCATCTTCCATCTACCTGGAAACCCCTTTACCTCTCTTGCCTTAGTCAGAGCCAATGGAACAAGCTCCCTTGCTTGTGTTAACCATTCTTCAGCTGACCGGGTATCAGTCAAAACCTCGCTGCCACTTTCTTCCACCATGATTTCAATCTGGGTATTGATCAGATTGGATACCAGAGCTAGACCAACTGAAATTTGAAGAAACCCAAGCTTTCTAAGAATGAAGCAGATGAAGAAATGCAAAGAAAGATAGAGACGCATATAAGATTTGGAAAGGCAGTGGAGCAGTTGCAATCATAAAGATATAAAATTATTACTTAAAGCTGCAATTAAATAAGTTCAGATGCAATAAAACAAATAGGCCAACATCAAGAGCTTCGAGAATCTTGCATGATCACAACAAGCTCGTTTTCCTGAAAACAATATCGGACCAACCATATGGAAAATACCTAAAAGATGCCCCATGACTCCATGAGTCCAAATTACTGTTGGCAAGTGATCATCATTAATTGCCAAAGCAAGATTGAATTTCAAAAAACAAACTTTTGTAATGATTCTACTTTATAATACGAAATTGTTGATCGCACACCCGCACGGTACCAAAGCAAACACTCTAAGCTAAAAAGTAAAGAAAGTTTGATTTTTAAGGGTAACCAGTGCCGCCCAATTAACAAGCCGTCGGTGCATGTTTTTTCTGTAAAATCAACAACATATTAAACGAAACTGAGCTTATATTAAGTGAGAATTGTTTATGAAAACTTAAAGCAATAAACTTTGGGATCAAATTTGAATCGTGAATTTGGCTAACCTCATCAAGATCAAGATGTCAGGATCAAAATTTCATGGAAACAGATTGAGAAAGTGGGAGTCTTAGTCTTTGTTGCTGTTTCTTTCTCTTAAATGAAGCTAGGTGGTTAGACAGAGGAAAAGACTTAACTTCGAAGAGAAGGTACAAGTCTCTATCCCAAGTTGCATAAATAGAGTGTAATCAAATTCAGCAAGATGGACCAAACCCCACAACACAAATTCATGAAACTTCAAACACAGAATTATGCACAATAAAATTCATACCTTCAATTGATTTGACTTCGCTTAAATTTCAAACGGTTCCACCATTGACATCTACAACAATACAATGCCTTCTTGACCTCTCAATCTCAGTCCTCCTGTTCCTCCAAGCACAGAAGAAAACCCATGAAAACCCAGAACTAGAACAAATTGGGTAAATCTCAAGCTTAACATATAACATATACAAAAAGCAAAAAGATCAAAACTTTTTCACATTCTGTATTGAAGGAGTTAAAAAAAAAACCAGTCAAGAACCAACCTTTAAGACTCAGAAAACAGAAACGTGTCTTCTTTTTCTTCAGAGAAAAGACCCGCTATAGCTTGAGCTTCAATCTTCTTTGTACTTAAGTGTCAGCAACCCAGATCAAATTGACCTTCAAACCCCTCAATTTCACTAGAATACTAAAACCCTCTTCCTCTATCTCTATCTGATCTCAACCCACCTCACCAATGCTGCCAAAATCAGCAATCAAAGATCAGCTGGATCTTTGTTTCACTATCACTCACTTTCAAAGTAACAGCTTCTCAGTATCTGAAACTACCCTGAAACCAATTCTGTTTCCTAGTAAAGATGGTCTGAACCCATTAAACACAGATAGTGAGAAGTAGAAGAAGAAGCTCAGTTTGAAAGTCCAACACTTCAAAAGCTTTGAGCTTTTATTGACACTAGTACACTCAATGTGGTAATAAAAACACAAGAATTCAAAAAATCAAATTCAAATTTCTATGAATATGACAAAATCTCTGACTTACCTCTCTGTCTCTCAGATTATTTTTTTAAACTAAAAAAGATTTGTGCTTTGCATTGGTGGAGAGAGAGAAATTGTGCTTGTTGTTCAGGAGCAGGGTTAAAGGGCGAGCAGGTTTGAGGATCTGACGGTTGTGATTGGGACTGTGTCAGAGAATCCGACCGTTGCCGATTGGGTAAATTTTTGAATGTGCTCAATTATTATTATTGTGATTCGAATTATTAACCTAACCGAGGTGGTGACCTGGATTTAGTGACACGTGTGAGGTGACTTTTCAAGGTTGTCACACGTTGGAGAGTGACAGTTTGCTTGGGAAATGATACAATGATGAAATTACTGATTCAACCATTGATGAGTCTAATGAATGTGGAATTTGTTCATGATCACTTTGGGTAACATAATGAAATAATGAGGTGGGATCATCTGTAAATAGAAGAGAATGATTTTATCTTTTTCAAGTAGAGAATGATTTCAACCCAAAATAAATAATGAAAAGAGAGGAAATGAATCATTTCAAATTGAGTTACAGAAGTTGTGATGCTCAAGATGAAGTTTTTTTCATTAATAGAATGAACTAAATGATTGTATTCCTAGCCAAAGATTTAACAATAGAAAAAAAAGATTTTTGTCTATTTTGTATGAACTACTAAAAGTTATAAAGATGAAAACATGATAATTTTTCATCAGAGCGAGAAAAGCACTTTTTATCAAAGATGTGCTTCATATTTGATGAATTAAAAAATTGTATCACATATTTATTAAATTGAAATATTATATATGGTTAGTATAAAATTAAAGAGTAATACGAGGTGAGTCACTTTTTAATGAATCATCTGGAGCCTATTTTATGTGTCAGCTGATGTGGTATATCTATATCATCATAAAAATTCATTCTTCTTTTTTCATTTTCTTAATCTTTTTTAGTATCTTTTTAATTCTATATTTTTTAATTAAAACATATCTTTTAACTTTCTTCATCGGACGTTTTCTGCACTCTCTACTCCGCCGTCCTCTCAAGTCTCGACCTTCCTCCTCACTATCTTCTCTACCTCATCTTCATTCGTAGCTCCTTTCTTCTCTCATGTCTTATTTTTGAATGGCAACAACAATTTTTATGAATCAATTTGATCTCTCTCTCTCTCTCTCTCTCTCTCTCTCTCTCTCTCTCTCTCTCTCTCTCTCTCTCTCTCCCCAAAAAAAAAACCCTAATTTGGTGATCATGATTGCATTCATACTTAATCACGATGATTCTAATACTAATGGGCAATACTTTTATCGATGATGCTTTTGAATCAGATGAAAAGCTATTTTGATCAATTAAGGAGGGGTGAGAACGTTGGAAAGAGAAGGTCGAGAAGAACAATGTCGAATGAAAGACATTTGCCCATATAAGTCAGAATGAAAACAAAAAAAACAAAACAAATAAAAGTTACAAGATAAAATCAAGAAGGAAAATGCTAGAGATCTCAAATAATTTTACCAAATATCAATACCAAATGATGTGGCTTGTGTCATATCATCAAACTATTTCTAGCATATATATTCTTATTTTATTTTTTTTGTTTAAAATAAAAATATCAGTAATTAAAATTTATTATTGTATGATTAGAAAAAATTGTATATGATAAACAACAACCAAAGGAAGAAAGAACCCTAATCCAACCCTTTCAATTCTGGAGACTTTACAAAAAGGCCATCAGCCAAAACTAGAACAACAAAATACAAAATCGTGTATGGCTTGGTTCATTAGTTCATTGGTAATCAAATTATGATCTATTCTATAAGTCTTGTTCAAGTTCCATTTTCTATCTACCTTCAAAACATATGTCATGAGAAACTTACCTGAAGGAGAAGCATATATTAGATCATTGAATTTGCCAAAAGTAGAAGATCGATCATACGATATATCAATTTGTTATATTGAATGACACCAATTACATATAGTAGTGGTGTGGTAGGATAATCAATGAGGTTTTGCAATCTGGGAATAGAAATATGAATTGATAGCCAGATCCATCTTTACTGGATTTCATATGAATTTAACAAGAGTTTTTATATTGAGGAGAAAAAAACAATTGTATTATTCTATATGCAACCTGTTGGATTTGATGCAAGTTTTTCATGCTAGTATCAATGTTGATTATGCAGAACATTTGGTTTGTTGTTCTTGTCTCAAGGAACTACGACAGCGGCAGATTTGGTTGTTTGGTGAACCATTTGTGTTTTCTTTTTATTTATTTTTCTGATTAATAGGTTTCTGAATAAAATCAATGAAATTGCTGGAAATTATTAAATTAGATGTCATGACACATAAAACGTCAAATCAGAGGCCACGTCATTTTGTATTGAGTTTTAGTATAATTTGTTTAGTGTCTGCAGCAGTGCTCAATCAAGAAAGCATACAAGAAAAAAAAAATTATAATTAAAAAATAGAAATACAAAAAAAAGGTATTGCTATTAACACACGTTTTTTTTATTATTAACATACCTCATCTATTTTCCTATCTGATTGATGATTGGTTGTCATCATAGAGGGGGTGTGCAAATTATATAATTAAGAAAATAGAAATACAAAAAAAAATTGTATTGTTATTAACACATATTTTTTTGATATTAACACACCTCATCATCTATTTTCTTATCTGATTGATGATTGGTTGTCATCATATAAGGGGTGTGTTAATAGCAAAAATGAGTGCTAATAGAAAAAATAAGTGTGTTAATAGCATCACACACAAAAATGATATTATGATCTGATGATGTGGATATGCCACATCAGTTGTCACCTAAGATGGGATCTAGGCACTAGGTGGTTCACCTCGCACATGGTAAGTATGTCACATCCCGGTTCTTAAGGTAATTTACGGTTATTTATTTTTGGTATTATCCTGGTCTTTTACTGTTTTGAGTAACCGTTTACTATTTAAGGCTCCAAAAGTTGACTTTTTCTAAGTCTAAAATTTGGGAAAACTTTCTTCATGAAAGTTGTAGAGGACGTTAAACAGAGTTCGTGAACATGAGGCACGCTTAAAACGAAGTTCGTATGAAGAAGCTATGGTCTAAAAACGAAAGTTACTATTTTAGTTGGGGGTATAAAAATGGAAACTTATCGGATGGGTAAGGTAAAAAATCAGTTCTCTCTCTCTCTCTCTCGCCCTCGACCCACCAGAGAACCAGTCAAGTTCATCACGGTCTGGCCGCTAGGGGCCGCCGCTCCAGCCTAGCTCGAACCCCCACCACCTCCTATTTCTCCCCGGCCTAGTGTCCAAGCCGGTAGTGCCGCCGGAGAGAAGAAAAAACCCGCCGGAACGCCGATTGCTTCTTCGCCGGAGTTCCCTCCTCCAGCCACCATAGGTCGGAGTTTTTGGCTCATCTTGTAGCCCTCATCAAGGTGAGTAATCCCTCAAAAGGAATCAGTCTAATTCGTTCTTGTTAGGGTGAAATATATAATTGAAGTTCTAGGGATTTATGGATATGTTTTGGTTCGATTACCCTAGTTAGCCTTAGAATTGGATTAAGTGCTAGTTATGGAAGTTGTTATGGACGATGAGAGGATTATTCTGTTAAAATTTGGTAGCCATTAGAAGCCGTCGGAATTCGGCTGCCAGCCGCCGGCGCTGCCCCTTAGGGGCTGTTTTTCATGTTTTTAAGATGGTATTAGTGAGAGGGGTTTAATGAAGTATAGTTTGGAATTTTTGGAGGAGTTGTGATAAGGTTTGAGATTTTCTATGGTTAAGGAATTTGGCGGTGTTTAAATTGGAATATCGGTAGTTGGGTTAGCCGATGATGGTGGTGAATTTTGAGTCTTAATAGATTAAAGATGGAGAAAATGGGCAAGGAAGAAGATTAATTTTAGACCCTTAATTTTATGGGTTATTTATTGAAGTTTTATTTTCGTATGGGAATTAATATTATTTATTGTTCAAGTCGTGAGGAGGATCATTTGGAGGAAGCCTCGAGTCGTCGGCAGACATAGCCGAGCAATGTGAGTGGACCTTTGATTTAAATGTCATGCATAAAATAAAGTTTATTTAATTTTCAAAGGCATATTAGAGTAATGAGTTCTATTAATTTTTGGGAACTCTCTTGAGCATTTTATTTGACATGTGGGACATGTCAAGTGATTTTACATTAATTTTTTGGGAAGTGACGTTATGGTTATTTGGTATTTTTATTTCACCATAAAGGGTTGATATATGTTCATTATTGTTAGCTAATCATTATTAACGGCTACTCACCATAGGTGAATAGTGCGCTTAACATGAGACATTATTATAGTCTGGGATGCAACCGATCGGTATATATATATATATATATATATATATATATATATATATGTTAGCTAGGCATTATTAGCGGCTACTCACTATAAGTGAGTAGGGCGCTTAGCGTAGAACGCTATTATAGTCTGAGAGGCTCCGACCCTAGCCTAAGAGGCTCATTGTTATGGTGAAACCTCTTCCCCATTTTTTATTAATTAATGAGAACAAATGAGATTGGTTCATCATTTTTATTTATAAGTATTTCTGGAGAATTTTCATGATTGGCATGCAAAATATTTTGTTTTTTAAATGGAAATGATGGGAGAACATAGATTTGATTTCACTGCTTCATATTTTGTTATTTATTTTTGTCCACTCACTCTAACGTTTTAAATGCTTCTCCCCTGGGTCTTTCATTTTTAAATGCCCAGTTTGTAGAGTTCGGTTCAGCGAGGATAGGAGGCGTGTCATATATTTCCACATCATCCAGTTTTCCCATATAGATTATTAGTTTAACATATTATGTATTTTCTCACCTCCTAGTAGATGCTCTGATAATCATGAGATGTTTTAATTGAATTTATATTAAAGTGTGCTAAGAGCTTATGACTCCAGTTAGGAGGGATGCAAAAGATTTATTTGATTATGTTTAGTTGAGAGGTTAATTATGGTTATTGTTTGGGAATTATTTTGAGTATGGGGTGGTGGTTGTTTAAATGAGGGAGCGGGTGGCTTCATGAATTGTGAATTTATTTATTTTAGAAGTGTTTGGGTTTGTGGATTTTTCTTGCAAGTAGGGTTACCCATTATCAAGGGAGGTTATACCAATAATTTTTGTCGAATTTCTCTTGAGGTGGGTCCCGCAGGGTTTATTCCGGATTTCATGGGGGAAATCAGAGATAGGTCCTGATAGCCGGTGTCGCGCCGCCGTGAAGGAGAAATAATGCCGGAAAGCCACGGTTGTGCGTGGCGGGGTTTTCGCCGGAAAATCCATTTTTCGGCCTCCATAACCGTAGTTCTTGGTCTCAACTTGAAGCTCTTCTTCCCAGCACCAAAACCCTAGAAGGAGACATCCTAACACGAGCTAGGTAAGGAGAATCGAAGGTTTGAATTTCTAGGGTTCTTTATTGTGTTTTTGTTCGATTGACACATTTAAGCTTGAAATTGGACTTAGTGATAGTTATGAAAGTTGTTTGGGATGTTGAGTGGAAGATGTTGTTAAAATTTGGTAGCCATCGGGGGTCGCCGGAGTCGGCCTCTGTAAGCGGGCTTTTCAGGGTTTTAAATGTGTTATATTAAGGGAAGTCTAATGGTGTTTGGAATTTTTTGAGGAGTTTTGGTTAGGTTTGGAATTTTTCAGAGATTGGAAGAATTGGCGGTTGATAGATTAAATCTGACCATTGGATTTTCTTGGTTATGGTTCTGAAGTGCTAGAATCGATGAAGTGAAGTTGTAGATGAAGTTTGGTAAAAATCTAATTAGCTTATTAGTGGGTTAATTTGGAGGATTTCGATGATTAAGTTAAAGCATTTATTTTTCTTAAATCGAAGAATGGTTCTAAGCATATTTATTGTGTCAGGATACGAAGGGGAACCTCGCTTGAGTGGCGATACTGTTATTGTCGGGCTTATGCCTAAATTTGTGAGTGGACATTTTGGTTTTAATTAAATATGCATGCAAGATTTTATAATTTATTATTTTATTTTCCGAGCTTATATTATAACTTCGGCTTATGAAATGATCTTGAGAATTATTTGAGTTTGATGCATGGATTAATTGTTGGTCAAGATTTATGGATTTGAGCTCGGGTTATTAATTTGATATTTGAGATTGGATATTTTTATAAACTCCGGATTTCATTAAAATGGTTTTATTGGTGGACTTTGAGATTTATAAAAGATTTCTGAAACTGGGATTTTCGGTAGTTTGCTATTTATAATTGTGGAAATTATTGGTGGAATATAGATATTGACCTTGATAATGTTTTAGCGAGTATTTTTGGATTAAGATATAACTATGATTTTTATTTGTTAATTAAATCTCGCTTATAATATGGTTTTGAGAATATTGTGACGTGTGAGACACGTCATTGAGTTTATTATAATTTCTTGATGATTTTCAAGTACGGTTGGGAACCGTACCATTCGTATAATCTTGGGGAAGTTTCTTGGATTTAAAGGATTTTGTATGATTTTAATCACCATAATATAAGGTCGCTTATATTGATTATTGCTAGCTAACCATTATTAGCGGCTACTCATCATATATGAGTAGAGCGCTTAGCGTGAGACACTATTATAGCCTGGGAGGCAACCGATCGGTATTTATATTTATTTGTTAGCTAACCATTATTAGCGGCTACTCACCATAGGTGAGTAGAGCGCTTAGCGTGGGATGCTATTATAACCTGTGAGGCACTGACCCGAGCCTAAGAGACTCATTTGTCATGGTGATAACTCTTTCCCCTATTGTATTTTTTCTTAGTTATATAATTATTTAACCAGCGGGGCTGGTTTATCTTTTCTTAAGAGATTTCTAGAATCGAATAAACCAGCGAGGCTGGTTTGTCTATTTTTTTGGTATTCTGGATTTAAAGTATTTGGCTTATCAAAGTTGCATGTTGTTAAGTTTTAAAAGTTAAAATGTGAGAAAGTATATAAATTTGTAGTTGTTAAATTATTTATTATATTTTTATCCACTCACTCTAACGTTTTTTAAATTACTTTCCCATGGGCCATTTGGTTTTAAATGCCCAGTTTGCAGGCTAAGTTTAAATGAGGTCGAGCGTACATGGAGTCGAGGCATAGTCAGAGACTGCTTCTGCACATTCTTTATTCCCTGTTTTTCGTTCATCTTTAGATATGCTCTGAAAGTGTAGTAGTGAATTATTAATTGTCTGTTGTTGGTTGTGGAAATAATTGATTTATTGGGAGATGTGATGAACTTGGGGAGCAGGAAGACTCCAGGTGTTGAGGATGGATGTTTTGTTATAGAAGTGTTAAGTTGGATTTTCAGGTAAGGGTTGTCCACTTTCAAGGAAGTTTATGCCGATTATTTGGTAAATTTTCCTTGAAAGTGAACCCCGCAAGATTTATCTCAGAGTTCATGGTGAAATTCGGAATAGGTCCTGACAAAATATGTTCTCAACAAATAATATAATGCAATATATGATTTTGTTTTGTCATCTGAAACTTATTTTTTTTATTATTATTGTTTTATTTTCTAGAAGGCGACTTTTGGCAATTGAGGCAGGTGCTTTTATCTTTCCTTGATCAAAGATAGCAAGATGATTTGGTCAGATATATATGATCGGTGAATATGCTACATTGCTACTTGCCATAATAGTTTGTCTTAAATTAGGAGTCAGTTTTGGTCTTTTAGAGAATTGCTAGTCTTAAATAGAACAGTGTAGTTCATAGAATGCAGGAACAAAATGTTATCCGAGTTAGTGATAGAATGAGTACTCGGCTCATGAATCACAACAGCTCCAGTGAGCGGCAATGACTCACCATGATCGGCAGTCTCATTGGGAAATAGAGTGCCACGCCTAGATGGCCAACATCTCTCTCTCTCTAAACAGAGTTGAACATCCATCATTGTTACTTCCTTACTAATTACTAGTTACTACAACTCCCAACTGTAAACTCAATGGGAAATTTACTCTAACTACTTCCTTACTAAACTAATCAAAACTGGTCCATGATTATTCTGTTTATTATCTTGAAAGTAGCAAGTAGGAGCTGCCGTAGAGCTTTCAAATGGCTGCGTACGAAACAAAGAAAGAACCCAGAATTTGGGGAACGATGAAAGAGCTTTGGTTATGGCGCTAGCGTTTGAGTGGCCTGGACGTGACGCTGTTGCCTGTGTCGAGTGTCGGCTGCCTCTGCCTTGTTTAACCTTATGTCTTTGTCTTCTTCCTCCTCTCTCTCGTCCTTTTCCCTCACAACACACACACTACTTTTCTCCTTTACGTTATCCTATGAGCTACACCAACAAGGTTACAATTTACAAATGAATCCTATGAGCTACAACAACGTACAACTTCACCATCCCATGCATTATCCCCATTAGACCTAGTGCGAGATATTTTTAGGCCCAATTATCTCAAAAAAAATAAAATCATCAATACTCATTCTATCATTCTAAATATATGTGTGTACTGGAATGTACGCAGTACCTTGATGTATTCCGGTTGTCTGGACCACGTGTAAGCAGCGAACGATTCTCCCTCCGCGAACGAGCCGGTGGAGGTGGGTAACTTTCTAAACAGTGGTGACGGGAACATAAAGAAGAGCTGAGCCATTCGCTCGAGAACTTGGGAATCTTCATCCCCGACCAGAAGCTGTTCAACATTATCCACAAGATCGACGTCAACAGAGACGGGTGCGTCGACATTGACGAGTTCGGGGAGCTTTACTAGTTCATAATGGACGAGTGGGACGACGAGGACGACATGAAGGAGGCGTTCAGGGTTTTCGATCAGAACGGTGACGGCTTCATCACCGCTTGACAAAGTCAAACAACAGCTGCGTACACAGCAGCCGTTTCCCTAAATATAAACAAACATCTTTATAAAAATAAAAAATAAAAAAAAAATAAAAAAAATCTTGAGTCGGACCACACTCGTTATTTTGCTCATGATACCCTTTTTCTAGCTTTTGAATATAGTTTTCATGACCATAAACTCGTTCGATGAAAATAGAAAAGAACATGCAAAAGTAGTAACCATATTTGGGTTCTTCACAGGAAATGTATACAGGGTAATTAGAGTATGGCGTTGTAAAATGTAAACATTTGCCTACATGACATCATCTTATTGACCAGCCGGACCAATTTAGTAACTTTTTTCTACGAAGAGCCAATATAGCGATTTGATGAACTTAACACCACCTAGGCTTCTTGAATTATCAAGGTGTTGATGCCAATGAAAGTAGTATGCTGCCTTGACTACCTTTGAAGACTTGCAACTATATCCAAAACACCAAAACATTCAACACCCAGTAGTGTTGTTGGTTTCAGGCTGGATCTTGGTAGCTTCAAACATGTCGAAACATGCCTGCCAATATACGAAAACATGTGGTATTAACAATTTGCATGCTCTCCTATAGTAAAATGGAAAATGGTAGAAGTTCAAACATCAAAGCCTTTATCTAATTCTAATTCCAGGGTGAACTTTGATACAAACATTTAAGGGAAACCCCAAGAATCCCCAGTGGCAAAGTGCCAAAAGAGACGATTCTATCTTAGAAAAATCTTTCAAAGAGAGACTTCTTTCCACAGGGGCATTAAAAAAAGAGAGCATTCCGATAAAGAAAACATACTACTATTTTCTTAAGCCGAGGTACGACCTCCAATATTCACACCACACCAGGTTCATTCATACCACCCCTTTTAAGATTTTAACCTCACAAATGAATGAACTATAAACCAACACAAGAGGCTCCATAAACCATATCATTGGCTACTTAATAATCTTCGAATTCACCACATCAATGAAGTTTCAGACCCCAAAGGAAAAAGCACAAAGCACACTGATGTTCAAACTCACCATGTATCTGAATACATAAAAATAAGGGAATTATCAAATTTAAGAATGTCAACTACGATAGATGAGTCATTGCCCACAACAGAAGTACAAATGAGAGGAGACCAGCTCAGCTAACCACTACTGGTTCTCATGATCAAGATCTTTCCCTTGCTGGGGGTGAACGGCTGCATTATCAACAACAAAAATATACTTAAAACTCAGGCACATAATTATTTTGATGTAAAACTACAATGGTGACAAAGCTAGTCCCACACCCCCCCCCCCCCCCCCCCCCCCCCCAATTAACTACAGCCGAGACTCCGCGTTCTATTACCCTATTCCCCATTCTTTTGACAAATGTAAATCCTAGATAGAGAGATTGCAACTTGATGGAATCTAGCATTGAAGCTCAACTTTGAGTAATTATTTTATCTTCACCTAATGCTTCAAGGCATTCCTCCAAAACTTAACGCCCCTTCACAAAATAAAAAGAGTTCAGGTCTTTGTCAAACCTGTCGTATCTATCATTGACTGGGCTTGCAGCTCGCTCATAATCAGGGCTCCTTCTTGGAGCTCTATCATATTCGGGACTTCTTCTTGGTTCAGCTCTAGAATTCTGACGGGAACCATGGCCATAATCTGGACTACCCCTCTCTCTGCGGTATGGACTTGGAGATCGCCCACGATCATTGCTTCTTCTCCTCTCGGGAGATGTATCACGGCCCCTTCTATCAGGACTGTGGCCATTTCTTCTATCATCATCATCACGAACAGCATACTCCACCGAAATAACTCGGTCCATGAACTTGCTGTGCACCAAAAAGAAAGAAATTATGCTTAATAGAGAACAAGCTGCAAATAATTGAGATGATTTCCACAAAGTAGCATTTGAAAGAAAAATAAATAAAAGAGAGAGAAAAGGCATTGAAGTTGTCCCTTGTGTAAAATATTTCTAAAGGGTGAAAATATAAAGCAGGAACAAACTGAGGAGACCTAAATTTTGAAAAATAAAAAATAAAAACTTTGGTGACATAACCCAAAACAGCACATTCAACTGTCCTCACAAGCAAGAAAAAGAACTTCGTAAAGAATCATATACCCTAAGCTGTCGCAATAAAATTTTAAAAGAGCTGAAGGGAGTTTTCAAAGGCAAAGATTTCTGAATTTATAAATCAAACAAAAAACATAATCAAACTTGTCGAGAAATCAAACCTTGAATTTGTTGCCTCCAACGCTTTGGTAGCATCCTCCTGTGATTCATATTGGATAAATGCAAAATTCCTCCTAATCCTTATGTTCATTATTTTCCCATATAGATCAAAGTGCTTCTCCAGATCCCTTGTCCTGGTATGGATAGGATCAAAATTGATGACAAACAGGGTTTTTGACGGCTTTGTGTTCGCTGGAGGTTTTTTTGAATCATCAGGTCTCCTAATCACGCGTTCATGCTACAAACAGAATATAGAGCAATAAGTGAGTACAAAACTGAGACAAAATAATCAAGTAAAGACCCTGACAAAAAGCTTATCGATGTGATCATATGCAGTACAAAAAAGTACATAGCTCAAGAGAAATGCATAAAAACATAAAGTAGATAAGCATTCTTTGTGATATTTTGAACCAACACAGTCACAATAATATACTGATGAGGTGCAAATTTGGTGAGGTACAACACTTGTATGTATTAGATCCTGATACAGGTGTTGACTGACTTCTTGTTAATTACGTTATTGAACATATCATAAAGTGATAAATTATTGTATTGTAAACCAACCACAATACCTTGGTCCATTCAATACGAAGGCGGCGCCCCTTCCTACCAAATTCTGTCCTGTCAAGCTTTCGAATTGCATACTCAGCATCTCGCTCATCATCCATATAGACAAAAGCGAATCCTATTGAAACCAATGCAGATAGAAGCAATCCTATTAAAACCAAAATGCTATGTAACCAAAGCAAGTGCAATTTTGTTATGTAATTTTCCTATGTACAATTATAACTAGTAAATCCTAAAACCTGACAAAATCTTGACGTCTCAAAAACTAAAAAAATCTGTACATACAAAAACATCTATTAGAAAGTAACACAAAACCTGCCATTGGCTGCGATATCATCATGGAATCTATGATTGAACATGTCGGTAATTGAACACTGAGGAAAAGTCATGAGGAAAGAAAAAGCAATGGTCTGAGGGAAAGTAGAATGGCAGGGCTAGGGCTGATCATATTAATTCTTCTCGAAAAATAAACTGAACCGTGGCACATGCTACAAAAGAAATGCAGACAAGCAGATCCATCCAAGAAGAGCATGGACATTCCAAGTAATCCTGCGCCAAAGAAATTGTTGAGTATGGCGGTTTACACTTCAATAAAAAGTTACCTGCTTCTCTGAAAATACCCTGTACACCCATTCAAATAATGATTCAAGTAATGATACATTGATCCTTTTGAATAACAGCTAAATTCTTTTCTTAGAAATATGCTTTCCTTTAAGTTTACTATAAATCCAATAACCCAATGAAAGAGCTCAAGTTTCTTAATATGAAGGAGATCCACAGGACATAGGTACTTCTACATGCCCGTAGCTATAATTTTCCTTGAACGGAAAAAGGGGTACTTCTACATGCCGATATTTTGAGAAGAACATGAGAAAAAGGTTACGAAACATAAACAGACCATGCATTTTGCTGATATACAAAAAGGATCAATGAGGTATATCATAAATGCATCATGTTTCACTGGTTGTAGACCACAGGTTTCCCTTCCTAAAACTTATCCGGTTAACCTCACTATAAGGAAATATCATTCAGAAATACAGTAGCAGAATATCATGATTGTTGAGTAGTCATATCTGTAGGAGGACAAACGTCCCTATTAAATCACTATGTTGCCGTCAGACTTGATGTTAGTCTGTTACACCTCTAAACAGCATTCTACTAATCAAGTGCTATCATTCATCTCATAAGGATAACAATAGCTGCTCAAACTCCAATCCACATTCCATCACACAGAACACACCCGAGCAGGATGATTCAGTCATCTCGCACTTCAGAGTTATCACCACAGTGAACATACCAAAAATCTTCCAACACAATACATATCCAACAAACTCAAACGAAAAACCAAACATAAACAAGACAACAGACATTCAACAGTCAATGACCTAGCCTTTTGTATACACCAATTCCAGGTAGTAACAGAAAAAAACTAGATCTTCAATAAGATTTTTTTTTTACCCGATTTGACATCCACCCTGTCGACCTTTCCATACTTATTGAAAAGCCTTTCGACATCCGACTGCCTTGCATCAAAATCCAAGTTGCCACAGAAAATAGGCTTCATTTTCTTCAAGCTCCAATCTTTTTATGTCCTACCAGATTTGATAACAACATAATCAAGTAAACACAACCACTCAATCAGCTCTATAACCCTTAAGCTGATACGTAATCAAAGTAAGTTAATTTTACTTTAGCGGTGATATGGGTAAAGAATTATGAAGCTTAAGTACATAAGAAAGTCAATCCAATACAGGATCACAATGTTTAAATCATGAAGCAAACAATCTAAACTAAACTAAAAGGTGGGTTCTTTATTGACACAAGCTAGTAGTTCTAAGTTGAAGATGTTAAAGATCTGAGCTTTAGTACCTCGGAGTGATTGCAGGGAGAGCTGAGAGGAACCCTAGTTGAAGTAGTTGCGCCAACAGCTCTTGAACTGCTTTGAAAGCTCGAAGACAACCCGAAGAGTCTGTCTGCCTATGTTCTAACAGAGGGAAATAACGAGAAACGGCGTCGTATGACTTCCCAACTTTTGTAACCCTAATTTTGGTAATCTTCAGGCCCACTTGGATACGACGTCATTGTATCTAGATATTTTTGTCTCTTAAAATGATATTCTTCACATTAATGTAAAAAATAAAATTGAGACAAGTATATGCTTCGTAAAACGACGGGTCCTATCTATTGGTATAGTAAAGTTGGCAGCTTAGCATGAACTCTCAGTTAACTAGAGTTCGAGTTTCAACTTCTATAAGCTTGTAGCCACTAATTTTGAGAGACTTCTGAATTGTGTGTTTACAATGAGAGATTAATCTGGTTTTGTTGCAATACTCGCGTGGATCTGTCTAAATACTGACTGGATTTTGAGAGGCTAATCATCTAGAGTTCGGGTTCCAATCATCTAAAGTGGAACCCTCAATCATCTAGAGTTCGAGTTTCAACTCTCACAAGTTTGTGGCCACTAATTTTGAGAGACATCCGGATTTGTGTGTCTGTGATAAGAGATTAGTTTGGTTTTGTTGCGATACTGGAGTGTATCTGTGTCTGAATATTGACTGGGTGATCGAATATGTTATTAACTTGTTAACGTAATCCCGAGATGATTTGTTATCTCACTCTCAATTAAAAGGAGAAAAACGATTGCCTATGTGACTTCATGGTTATCTTCATTTGCTTTAAGGAAATTGAGTTGGAGTTAAAAGAGTGTCCAAATCCTCACCGATGCTATAGAAGGGCATCACCAATTTTTGATCAAATGATGCATGCAATGATGGGAGATTATTCCCTATCGTAGATGGAATTCAAAAGAGAAGTGTTTCAGTTCCATAACCTTGGAAGGGATTTCCCGTGAAGCGAATCACGCTACCCACTTGCGGCTTTGCTTAACGAATTGAGGTTGGGTCTCTTAAGTCTTAACATATGGGCTTTATCGCTGCACCCTATCTAGCTTCAATCCTTCGTAACGATGACTTACCTTGTCTACCGACGCCAACAATGGAAGTGGTTTAACTGTTGCTTCCGTGTCTTTTGTTTAGAAGCTTTTGTCTTATGCTATTTCTTTCCTGGACTTGAGCTTCTGTCTTCTGCTATGAAACCCTATACTTGTTGCTACCAAATATATTGGAAGGTCAAATGTGCTAGTTGTTGAGGCTATGCTACAACTTTACGAGAGGGCCTTCATACTGTTGTTTTAAACCATCATGTGGGCATTGAAGGGGCCAGAAATCTAAGATACTTTGATTGCTTACTAGATAAAGAAGTGATTAATAGGAGAATCCAAAGCCTGGTGTCTGATATATGTGATCCTGCCTCCAAGTGGTCTTCTACTATATTTAAGAATGTTCATCATGAAGGGAATTTTGTAGCTAACCGTCTTGCATGATTTACTCATCTTCATCATGCATGGTCTTCTATATGGTTTTAGTGTCTTCTCATGTTTGTGTTTCACGCGTTCCACTTGGATCAACCACGAGGCGTGGTTTTAACTTGTAGTTCTTGTTGTTGTTGTTTTTTTTTTTATCATCCAAACAAAAAAAGTCACTTCATAAGTCAAGAAGGGAATGATGCTTCTATCTATTTAGCAAAGGAAGTTTCAAAGATTAATTAGCCTTTTTTTTTTATTTGAGTCCGAGTATAGTTAGCTCCATGAGTGTGGCAGTATGAACTTTTTAGTGTGCAATATAGTTGGGAAGCTCTAACGCAATTCAATAATCTGGTAAATGCGTAAAAATTCTCTACAACCTGTCGTAATTGGTTCATCATCAATGAAGTTTCTTATCTGATGAAAAACATGCTTTTAATTGTTTGCTTGTCCTTGTTGGTGCCTTTTGTGTGAATGATTTGCCTATCGATCCGTGTACCTAGGTGTATATCAAATGAGGTCGTAGACAACTAGTATTTTACATCAGAGAATCAGACTGTAAGGTTATTGTATCTTTTGATGCAGGCTCTTCACAAGCGTAGTTGTAATACATTATGAAAGTGTTGGTCCATGGTGCTTGAAGCCTATACTCATTTTATGAAGTATGAGAACAACATGTTATGTAAAAGTGTCTTCTAGTCATTGATTTAGCAATAATATTGTGCGATTGTTCAAAAAACAAAAATAAAGTCTATGCACATATAAAACTTAGGATTAATTTCAGTTCACACTCCTGAGGTTTAATGTTAACATTATTTCACTCTCTATACTTTTAATTTAAAAATTTACCTTCTAAAGTTTTCAATTTTCATAAATCATACTCCATTATTGAAATTTCATCTAATTCGGACATTAGTTTTGACTTCATAACTCACCAAAAGGGTTAAAATAGTCTTATAACAACATAAATTGTTTTTTATGACTTTTTTTCGTAATATTTTATGCTATCTGTTTTGGCCACGATCCTCAGCGTGCGGAGCGGAGGTGAATAACGAACAAAGAGAAAAGGGGAGTGTTGCGGGCGTGCCACCTCGCGGACGAGGAATAAGTCTTGACTTCTTGAATCAGGCAAAAAGGGGTTCCAGGTGCCACCTCAGATGAGGAATTTATGAGCACAAGACGGTTGATACTCACGGTGGCGTGAGCAGAGCAACTATAGGGAAGATTCCGAGGAATCGGGGTAGAGTCCGGAGAGCTCTGAAGAATCCTAGGCGGCGGTGCGCTTAGAATCGGGGTTTTGAGGTAGCTCGAAAAAAACTGAATTGCAGTTTGTTTTATGTTGTTTGTAATTGCTTGAGTTGTGTGTGAGAGGCAGAGAGAGCTCGCTTCAACGGGGTAAGCGGAAACAAAGCTCTTGGGAGCGTTGGAGATTCGACTGGGTCGAGGGTTTCAACTAGGTTGAAGGTTGTTTTGTATTTTGTTTGAATAAGTTGGGAGAGAGAGCTTTCTGTAAGCCTTCGAGCCTCTTATATAGTGGAAGCTCGCCTTGCCGCAAAAGAAAGATAATCAGACTCCATGTTGGACTCTACAACGTAAAGCATAAGGGCAAGGATTAAAATCTCTGCGATATATCCGATATATCCTCCGATATCTCCTTTTTTCGAAGGACCGATATATCTTTAGGGGTCAATATCTTATCTTCCACCGTATCTACGATATTTCCCCGATATTTAGGAAATATTGTCAAATATCACCGATATTTAGGAAATATCTCCGACATTTAGGAAATATCTCCGACATTTATGATATTTTCGATATATCACCGACATATTAAAAAAATATTTGTAAAAAATTGAAATGTTATCCGGAAGAAAAGTAATTCCGTTGAGGTGTATCCTAATGAAGAGTGGTGGTCTCGAGTTATAGTACAATAATGTGCTTACACACTCCACATGCAATTGTCAGTTTCAGTGACCACAATAATCTCATCATGCAAGATATTATTTCAAAGACTTGACCCAAGAGAAAGGCTTTTGTTTGAAATTAAACTTGAGAAAATAAAAGAAAAAGAACATAAGAATCACATGTTTATGTGCTGTCAATTTCAAAGGTACTAGTCTCGACTCTCGACTCTCAAGAAGAGCATGATTCCTTTCAAGATATATCTGGATGCAGATCGATCTATTACACAATTATCAAACTTGGAGATGAGTAGACAGTGGAGGAATATTTACACTTGAGAAAGAGAATGAGTATAAGATAGAGAACATATGTACTCGTGAGAGTGTGAGACCATGAGTCCGTGACATAAGATACATAATACAATTATAGAGATGAGAAACAGAGAGAGAGAGAGAGAGAGAAATAGAGAGATATGTGAGTCCGTGACATAAGATACAGAACACAATTATAAAGATGAGAAACAGAGAGAGAGAGAGATATGTGAGTCATGTGACTCCAACGTCCCACACTCTCACCATATCTTGACTGATTATAGAGATGAGAAACAAACAGAGAGAGAGAGATATATGAGTCATGTGACTCCAACGTCCTATCATATCTTGAGTGAAAGATCTCAATGAAGATTTGCAAAATGTGTTGATCCAAAAAAACGAGACCAACTGATGGCAATCCACCTCCTGAAGTGGTTGAAACTGCAACTGCCAATGGAATCAACGTACAAAGGGTATTATCTGAAGAAGTTGTTGGAAACCCATAAGATAATTTAGACAGTGATGATGCATGGGGCGACACAGCAACTCCGGATAGTTCAGATGATGATGAAGATGGTGGAAGTGGAAAAGGTGGTGGAAATACCGGCACCGGGTTTGTATATGGACAATCTTCTACAGTTGGTGGATTGAACAATTTTTCATCTAAAGAAAATTACGATCATGCCTCCCATGATCATGGCTATAGAAGTATTAGGTATGGAGCGCAAGAGGATACCATATATGGGAGGAGGACTAGAGGTCCAAATGATGATCAAGATGTTGCTTCAGTTGTGCTAAGTTTTGATTCTATCAGTTTAGGTAGTGGGACTGGAACCTCAAATGAATCCCAAGAAGGCAACAATCAATATGGCTATAATCAATGCGCAGAAGTCAGTGATCAGTCATCCAGTTGGATTCATCCTTACTATCCACTGATAGGGGAAACAGTCGGCAGCTCCAAAGACATATATGATTATCATATGCAACACTACAATTTGTACTATATGAGTCATATGTCTTGGTCTGATTATTGTATTTTTGTGGATCAGCGTGTGTCTTATGACTCTTATCAACAACCTAGATTCTCATTTTGGATGTAGATGAAGTTGATATTTGTAATATTTATATATAAATCCAATAAATTAAATATTTCAGAAAAAAAAAATTCTTCTCAAAATACCGATATTTTTTCCCGGGTTTTCCCGATATATCCCCGATATATCTGAAATCTCCCTTTTTCAAAGGACCGATATATCTACCGATACCGATATTTTAATCCTTGCATAAGGGCACTATTCCTCATCCAGTTCGCACAGTTCATTTAGAATAGGACACTGCTTCCGGCGCGCCTCTCAACTGTAGAGTCCTATGCAGACTGAAATTAAGAGCAATCTTATCCCGCGGAGTGCTACAGTCCATGTAGAAAGCTAATAGCTCGCACGGACCGCAGACTCCTGCATCTCAATTTCACCTCGCGGGCTATTGCAGCTCGCGGGCCAAAAGAAGACTTTTTATATTAAAAGGGCCACATGGATTGACCCAAAGTCTAAAACGATTAATGTGTGCGTGCGGACTCTGTATATGTCTACCTCGCGAACTAGCGAATCAGTTCGCTAGCGTGCCTAGATGCATTTCGCGCGAACTGTGTGTATATCGCGCGAAGCGCGCGAGCTCGCGACATCCCTTTACGAGCGAGCTATGTTTTGTGTCTGAAAACGCGCGAGATCTGTTAGTCCGCGCGGACCATGTAGATCATCTCGCTTTGTCTTGCTGGCATGCCATTATTTGTAAACTTTAAAGAACTTGGGCTCGCCAGCTGACATAGACCAAAAATTTAATTAATATTCACATAGACAATTATCGTCCAGTAAAATATTAATTTGGGTGTAAACACTATCATTTAATTTTCAAATATGACGAAATTTTATAAATTATATCTGATTTATGAAAATTGGAGACTTTAAGGGATAAATTTTTAAAATTAATTTAGCAGCAGGGGGTGATTGATTTCAAAATTGGTCATAAAATTTAGCAGCCATAACATACCGTCAAGTATAGCAGAATTTTCCTTGTCGAAATACTTAAATTTAGCATTCTGCAACTGCATGCTCGGCGTATATATAGACAGAATAAAATGTCTGTAAAAGCGAGATGATATTTTTGAGCTTATAGACTTATTCTAAAGGGATTGATTGGAATAGCCTAGTATTTTTTGTATTATTCTTTATATATTCATATATGGCTCGAATAATATATATATATATATATATATATATATATAAAAGCTCGTTAAATCCAAAAGAAATTCATGAAGATATATATTTTTTAATTAAATCCAGCTTCTGTAATTTGTTCTTGAGATTTGAGCATCAAAGTATATCCTCTCCTCTCATTGAACTTTGATATAAACTCAGTCGCATCACCTACCATTCCACCGCCATCTTCACTCTCTGCAACTCTATCCCAACTCCCTCATTTTCTCTTCAATGGCAGACCCAGCACTCCACCCCGAGACTCCCTCTCACCACAATACCCAACCCCTCAAGCAGATCGCCATAGACTACACCCCAGACGCCTGCACACACTGCACCGACTCCAACACCATCACAGTCACCTTCGACCACCGCGGCGGCGCCAGGTGGCGCACCCTCACCCGCTTCCTCTATGGCACTTTCAGCGCCCTCATCCAGTGCCCAAGTGGCAACACCAGCGGCCTCAACTTCAACCTCTACCTCTCCTCCCTAGAAGGTGACAAGTCCCAGGACGAGATCGACTTCGAGTTTCTAGGTAAGGACATGACCATTGTCCAGACCAACTACTACACTGAAGGGACTGGAAACAAAGAAGAGATCCACGGCCTAGGGTTCAACTGTTCCGAAGGGTTTCATGAGTATGTGATCAAGTGGAGTAAGGATGTGATCGAGTGGTATATAAATGGGGAAATGGTGAGGAGGGTTGAGAGAAAAAAGGGTGAGGGTTTTCCAAACAAGCCTATGTATTTGTATTCTTCGGTTTGGGATGCTAGCTATATTGATGAGGGGAGATGGACTGGGAAGTACGTTGGATGCGATGTGCCCTATGTTTGTGTTTATAAGGATATTCATGTCCCTCTTGAGACTGCTGTGGATGATTAAGATCTTTGAGGTTTTCTTTGAGTTTTGGAGGGTCAACTTCTGAATAAAATGGTGTTTGTTTTGTTGTTGATGGTGGGGATTTGAATCCGATCATGTTTGTGTTGTGTTTATTTGCCAAATTGGGAATATGCAGCTTTTACTATATTTGTGCAACTGTTTTGGATCACAAACCAGTAGAAGTGCATGGGTAGGTAAAATGTGTTAACATCCAATGAGATCGATCTTAATTGGCTGCTTTCACAATAGTGTTGTATGGCTGGACAAGATAGTGATGTAACATGAAACTTTTGCTACTGAATTCTAAAGAAGAGTCTTTTCTATTGATATTGTGACTTTGAATGTTTCATATGGCCCTGCGATGTTATTGATCATGGGATCATTTCAATTTGATTTGCTTGATTGACTTTGTTTTTCTTTTTCGATTCTGGGAACCTTCACGAAATAATGTGTTTTGAGGAATGTGGAAATTGAGATGGTGGAATTTTGTACCAATTTTAGAAGGCTTTTTGATAATGGGGATCGAGTAATCTGTTTCTTCTTGTCCAACAGTACCATCATGCCCTTTCCAAAGGAAACAAAAAACAAAAAACAAATAGAAAAGAGACAGAGCATCTATCTAGCGACTAGCATGCATGATCTTACGAAAGTAAGCTTCCATTCTTTCTTTTGAAAAGGACCAAAAGAATGGGGATTGAGACCTATGATAGGAAGTCCAAAAAACACATCTAGCAAGCAATACTAATTTTAGGTCGAGCATGCACTAGCAAGTAGTCTGTTCCAACAATGCAAGTGCATCAGCACCCACTTCTGCTCACCTACTGTTCAACAATGGTAGATAGGAGGTTTGGCCTTCCGAACTTCAGATGCTCAAAAAAATGGAGACGATAAAGTCAAATTTGGTAGGTATGACTGGAGTAGTGCCCCAGTGGCATTTTATATATAGAGCTTTAGCAGGATCTTATAACACAATTCATTTACCAAACCGTTAAGTTAATGCCAACTGAGGTTAGTGGGTTTCAAGTTTCAACTACTAAACGTTGAAGTAATGCTATTCATAGTGTCACACAAATGGTGCGACTGAAACTTCGTTGTGAAAACAGAATCTCCGATATAACAAGTTAATAACTTCAAAAATTGGGTAAATGATAGCTAAAGATGGATTAGACACGACTCATACTTTAAAACAAGAGTTGGATGAAATATACCACTTTGTACTAATGTTTGATAAACTCAAGCTCAAGATCGAAGCAATGCTACTACAATGTTACATAAGTAGTCGTGTGATTGGAGTTTTGTTATAAAAAAGAAAACACAAAGATAATGAGTTAATACCTTCGAGAAGAAGGTAAATAATAATTAACGATCAAATAGACAAAACTCAAAAGTTAAAATGTGAGTTTGATGAAATATACCGATAAATACTAAAGTACAATAGACTCGACTTTAAAATTGATTATTACATCATGGAATTTGCTCATTCTTTTAAAATGAAGGCATCTTAAGAAAATACATTACACTTTAAAATGTGAACCTTGGTCATCTAAATTAAAAGGATAACAATTGTTTTGAAATGTTTTTGATCCAAAGTAGAAAATTGTTGAAATGTTACACTTAAATTTTAAACGGTAAACTTTGGTCATTTAATAAAAATAATAACAAGTTGTTTCGAAATATTTTCCATCAAAAACAAAGTTGTTGAAACATTTTGATGATTTTTAATTTAGTGTACATTGGGGGATCACCTTGGGACCAATTGAATTTCTGATATTTAGTCTACAAATCAATGTTTTGAAAGTTGTTGAGTATGACTGTACTTAGTAATTTGGTATTTTCCAATCATATCTAGCATGGAAAGTAGAATCTAGTCGTCAGAACAAGTACCGTAGACAGATCCACAAGCATTCCTTCATCAATTGATCAACTTTATCTACTTTGTTTTTTATCTTCAGACCACTAGCGGAACTAGCTTAGGACTAATGGAATGTCATGGTTTTTTTAAATGTCAATTAATGTTATATTATTAGTAAGATTATATGGTTATTATTATAATTAACATCTTTAAAGTTTTGAAAATATCAATTAATAATATTCTATAAGTAAGATTGAATAGTTATGATTATAATTGTATAGGTCCAGCTTCCTTTTCATTAAATATTATGTCATGTTTATGTTACCTCTTACCATATGGATCCATCACCACAATTAGTTAGGTATTAACTAATCATTTTACATACATCTAAATTTTCAATACACATGTATGTTGTTACATGGACATAAATAAAGCTTTACAACAAACAATTATGTTTAAAGATTATGAAAAATAATAATATTACTTTTAATTAAAACATAATTTTATCTGACGATTTAAAATTATTATATATCTTTTTCTGTTCATTAATTATATTTCAACGAACCTCTCATTTTGGTTCATAACTTCAGACTTTCATACCAAGCCAGCAAGTAGCAGAGACTATTCTAATCCCCTGCTGCTCAACCACAATCGTGACAATAATGACCAAGACGAAAAATATAAATCAAAGACTAAATCTTTTGTGTAAGAAAGCCATCAATATTGTTAAAAAAGTCTGAGAAACCAAAGAAAAATCTATCCGCAATGCATCCCACTCATTGTAATAACAAAGCTTTTGTACTTTTTTTTCTTTCGATTACTAAAGGTTTTATACTTTTCAATACACAAAATGGCCATAGCTGAATTGCTGGAAAAGACAAAGGAAAATCCTTTTAGCCATTTTGGACCCAAGCCTAGGCCTTAGCCTTAGCCTTATCCTCAAGTACTCAAGTAGTATGGTTGAGAAAGCTCAGGGATGATGGTGAGAATCTCTCTCTTCTTCTCTGGTCTTCTTCTCTTCTTTGTTCCTTAAACTAACATGGGAATCTCAACACTTAAATATCCACTTTTGCTGCAACCGTCAGATATAGACTTAACCACCCACTGTTAATATTTGCTGGGTCCAATATGGACCCCATTGATGAATACGATTCCAAAGAGCAAGAAAACGAAGTGCCTCCTTCCTTCCGCAACTCTCTTTGCTAATTGTTCTCCTCTACCTCACCATCCATCCATTGTGTGTATTATATTAATATTCAAAGCAACTTAGGATTAGCTTTGAGTCCACCCAAAGCTATTCAGATTCTAAGTGGGTGCTTTTGTTTCTGATTTGTGATGGGTTTTCCTGAATCTCCCTTTCCATTTCTGGAGTGATTCTGATCTGGGATTTTGCTACCCTTGAGTGTTTTGCTGTATTTGAAGTTGTGGGTGCTCATTTGTTTCTTTGTTTATTTCAGCTGAGCTTTGTTTTGGGTTTGGAGTTTTGAGTGTGGAATTGGGTGGGTGAGATTCAGAAACAAGTAGAAGAGTCTGACATGACGATGGGGTCGGGTATGAACTTGATTACTACTGTGATTGGTTTTGGTATGAGTGCAACATTCATTATATTTGTTTGCACAAGAATCATTTGTGGGAGGCTGAGAGGTGTTGATTCAAGGCCTATGTTTGAGATTGAATCAAGAACTGATCTTGAGCAGGTATGTAACTTTTTCTCTGATTTGGGTACTTCTCCCAATCATCAACTTCTGTTTATAATAGCATGTATGTTCTTGTTGAGCTGGTTTCAGTGATTCAACATCTAATTAATTTAGCATCTCAGTTTTTTTTTTTTAATCTGGGTGAACATCTGCTTGTTGTGTTCTAGCTTAGATGTGAATTCTTCTATTGTTGAAGGTCAACTCTGGAAATGGAGAAATGATAATGGATACAACAATCGTAGTGTGAATTGTAATGTACTAGTTTTGCCTTTTCTGGTTTGAATACTAGTTTTGCTTAGTATTGCAAAAAAAAATTGAAACCGAAGGTTGAATAAAAAATGGTGGGAAGACTTTGCATTAGGAACAGGTCTTATTACTTATCTCATCACCTTTTCTTGCTTGAAGAGATTGTCTGCTCAATAACAATGGCGATGATTGATTGAAAACTTCTAAGCTATCATAGAACGACTGATTTTGTTCCTTCATACCCTTTTTGCATAAGTTTTAGAAAGACTGATTTGTTTCCTTCATAACCTTTTTGCATATGTTTTCCCTGCTAATGATGCAATTTCAGTAAACCCCGAGACATTGCATTTGGTTAGCTGTAACTAACTTCTGAGCAATGTGTTCTAAGTTTTTGTTGTTTGATGGCAGCCAGAGAATCGGTCTAATGGCCTTGAACAAGTTGTGGTTGCTGCAATCCCAACCATGAAGTTTGACCAGGAGGCTTTCAGTTCTGTGGAAGATGCACAGTAAGTTTGACAACATCCTTCTCTGCTACGGTTTAAGAACAAGTACTCTATTTTGTTTTGAAAATCCTTTTTTCTTAATTGAAAGATGTTAATTTGGTTTCCCTGAGCTTAAGCTGGCACTTATTCCTTCGGCACTCCTGTAGCATTAAAGTTCAATCCTTTGCGTTTGCAGGTGTTCAATATGTCTTGGGGAGTACCAGGAGAAAGAAATACTGAGAATTATGCCGAAATGTGGCCACAGTTTTCATCTCTCATGCATTGATATATGGCTGAGGAAACAGTCTACCTGTCCAGTTTGCCGTTTACCCTTGAAAGAATCTTTCGGCCCAAAACATGTGAGATCAGCAACATTTACCGTAGCTCGGTCTTTTGATGATTCTGAGAACATTCAAACCCACGAACATTCTCAGCAGTGGTTATTACCAGCATCTGGACTGAATTCAGCAAGCAACAATGTTAGCAACCAAGGGCGGTTTGTACCTGCTCCTGGAAATCCCTCGGAACCTACTCAATCAAGAGAACCGGACACAAGGCATTGATGAAATCAAGAGATCGGTTGCAGGAGCCAAGCGTGTCTTCCATTTAGAAAGCAAATCATCTTTGTGTACAAACATGCCATAGGTGACTTCCCTCTGTTTTTTCCTTTGCCTTTGAGCGAGAGGTTGGTTCCAAGTTCAGTGAAAATCAGATGGTAGGGTTAGATTTGATTTGGAGACTTCTCATGATTGGTAGAATGGTATGAGCTGAGCTTATGCTTTTTGAGTCAGTTTGAGAATGGAGCAAGCTTACACATCGTAGTCTGATTTCTGTATATATAAACTACATCTGGAAAATTAGATTGTGTAGCTCTATAATCATACATTGTGTTTTTGAGCAATTCATTCTACAGTTCCTACTTATTGCTTCTTTTCTTATTTGCTGTGGTTCAAATTTACTTCCCACATTCCAACTTCCTGAATTTAGTATCTAAATTTGATACTGCCACAAAACATCAGGTTTCAACAAACTGATGTGGTTGTTCACAACATTTTTGAATGAAAGAGTTCATATTCTATTAACTTAGCAAGCAGTACAAAAATGAACCCCATTTTCTTAGTGAGGGCGTTAGAAAGAACTGTTTTATATATACTACTACAAATCCACTCAAAAAGTGTAAACTTAACTAGTAATCTCACACCCACATTCTTGTATGAAACCCATAACAAAAGGGATAAGAGCCCTCGCTAATAAAAGTTTCCCTATATGGGGTCACTGAGGTCTCTCTACCATTTGCGATCTCTCCCACTCTAGTTGAGATAATAAAAAGTTCATCATCCCTTGGTAAGAAGAGATGTGAGCCCATAAAAAAACAAAACAATAATTACCCAAGCCCAATAAGGTAGTGAGGCCCAGAAAGAAACCCCAGGAGTCATCCCTAACCAAGGATTTAATTTTGGATATTTTCGGCGATATTTTGCCGAAATTTTTTTTTTTTCACTAGACGATATATCTTTCTCATGCCAAGGTATTCTCGTCAAAAACTCACGATATATCGCGAAATATCGTTAATCTTTCCAAATGTGCTTAAAATTCCCGATATTTTGTCAATAGTCCGGCCCAAATTTGATATCTCGTCATTATTAATCCGGCCCAAGTTTGAAAATTCTCAACAAATATGGCCTAAGTTTGAAAATTCTTAACAAAAATCAAAGGTTCAACACTAAGGCCCCGTTTGTTTGGTGAGAAATCATGGTATGAAAATGAAATTAGTTTCATTTTTCATCTAGTGTGTTGATTGGTTGTAAATGAAAATTGGAAAGGAAATAAAAATTGAGATATGATTGGAAATTGACTCCCTCATAAAGCCTGAATTGTATTTTTCATTCTAATGTGTTGTTTTGTTGTAAATGAAGATCGGAAAGGAAACAAAAAATGAGATATAACTGGAAATTGACTCCCTCATAAAGCCCGAATTGTATTACCTAGTTAGGGGTAATTATTTATTTCCATTCCCACCGTCAAAGGTAAATTACAGAAATTAGACATCTAAAAAGTTTAAATTTCCTTAAATAGATCACATATGCAATTAGTAAAATGTTGTTATTGGAAATTATAGATTTAAAGTTCATTATTATGACTTATTAAATATGGTGTATTGGAATATAAATAAATTACTCATCCAATTACAATAACAACCAAACACCTACATGGAAATAAAAAAAACTTTTTCCTTTCCATATCAGTCGGGAAAAGAAAATAAATCATTTCCCTATCCTGATATTCCTGCTAACCAAATGGGGCCTAAGGGAAATCGAACCTTGGTTGGTTAGTATATATCCAAACTCCCCAACCATCCACGCTGAGTTGTTGCTTGTTAATTCTTTGTACACTTTAATATATATCCTTAATTAATTTCACATTCTCATTCTCATTTATTCCAAAATTTCATTGTATCGATACTTTCTCGATATTTCCTTCGAAATATCCAATTTTAGGACCGTTGAAATTTCAATGATTGTCGAAATTTTACTCCTTGTCCCTAACCAAGCTTTGCCACCGTCAATCCCTGCCCAAGCTATTGTTGCCGTTGTCGTACTCACACTGTGAAACCCGACACCAACAACCAATCCAAGCACGTGATTTGGCACTCCGAGTATAAACCCATTAGTCACAATGCCAACGTCATGATGAAGGAGAGAGGAAGCCCCGGGTTTCCAAACACCACCGACCCTGGCATCACCCACAAGAAGTTCTTGAATCGTCTCAGTCAGCCTCACATCGCCGTCGACCTCGTCACCCACTGAAGAATACTGAGGGGAACAACCTCAACAATCATCGTTCCTCACATCCTCGTACACATACATCCCAAAGTCATGAGTCGACACAAAATCTCCTTTTGCCAAACCACCATCATCGCTACGACAACACACAATCCACCCAGCCCCACAGCCATCGATAGAGCTCAGCCCGACCCACAAAGGCTCTTTTCCAACAAGACTCGTCCTCCAATCTCTTAAGGAAGTGAGACCAAAGAAACATCCCCAAAAGGATGACAACATGATTAGACATGCAATTTGATCTATGAAAATGGAGTAGATATAGAAGCAGCCTCTGCCTGAGGTAGCGGCGCTCAAAACCCTAATAGAGCTAGGTCGGGTTCGCTTAGGATCTTGAAGTAAGGTCAACAACTTAGAAAACAACATGTTGTATGTAGATATACCGCAAGCATAAGCAACGATCTCGTAGACTATTTTCCAGCCACGAAGGGCCCCGTCCCTGACATACTTCCGGTAGACCGACATCCGAGCTACCTCGCCATGGTGAAAGATCATCGGTACCACATCCGAAATGTCATTCTCTAAGCTCCACAAGAAGACATCATAAGAAGATATATGTGCACCTTATCCCACATTGGAAATATGTAACATGAGGGAACCTTCCTTAGCTATAAAAAGAAGGCTTCTCATATGTAGAAAATACTTCTCTCTCTCTCCCTCCCGATCCATACTCACTCCATCTTAGAGAGCTCTTGTAACACCAAAGACATATTGGCCATGACAGTGGAATCTTAAGTAGAAGTAGCTATGTCATCCGATAGCATGGTAAATCATTATATGTTCTTGTCTCTTACCCATGTTATTTCTTGTTCATGTTCCACCGTGATTTTACATAACCTCCGGGATTCTGCAGAAACACAACCATTTGTACTCATCCCTTTTGTACTGATACCACATACCGCAGTCAAGAACAATTTTGCTTAGCAAGAACTCCTAAAATCATCTGCTTATACGTCATATTATGTAACCGTTGTACGTAACTCGAAGAGATTTGGTATGATAACTTATTCTTTAAGCATTTTCATTTGGCGAATAAATTTGATATAAATTTTGCTCTTTAACCATTATCCTTTGGTGAACAAATTTGATATGAAATTTTTCTCTAAAAACATCTTCATTTGGCCAACAAATTTGGTAAGTGAGCTCGTCTCATAGGCCCCGTTTGTTTCCGCTTCTAGGCCGCTTTGCTTTGTAGTAAAGTTGCATAAGCTGTTTGGTAACTTGAAAATGTCCTGCTTTGCTTTGAAGCCCGGGCATTTTCAAGCCAAAAGCCAAAGCAGCGGTAGCCCAGCTTTTTGAAAGCAGAAGCTGCGACACACTGTAGCGATGAATTAATGAATCTTTTAAAATACCAATGGGTACCCCTGATGGCTCACAGGAATTACCAAAATGCTGCTCCTTCATTCGCGTCTTCTCTGCCGCTCTTCAGCTCTTCAGCTCTCCTTCACAATTCACAAACGTATCGTTTGATTTTCTGGTGATTTCTCTTCTTCTCCTTTTCGCACCTGATACATGAAGTCAGGAATTAGATTAGAACGTTGAATTAGCAGGAACTGTGATGTCTTAACTCTTCAGCTCCGCCACGACCTTCTCCAGCAGCACAGTGCTGGTTTCCGGCACCGGTAAGTCCTCCCTCTTCTAGTTCGAACTTCGATTTCGGCTGAATTATCAAGTCATGACCTTCTGCACTGAAACAAATATAAAATGGTGTCGTTGATTTTCGATCTTTCGGTACCAATTATGCTGTTATTAGGGATTTGAGTTAGGATCACTGATTGGGCCCTCTAGCATTGATAGGATCACTGTCTGCCCCTCTAGCATTGATTTGGTTTGGGTGCTTTAGGGATGAACAGGCCCCAAATTAATCTTCCCCCATCCTTTTTCTGTGTTTCAGCTCTCTTGCTTTTATTTTTTCGTGGGTAGCTGATCATTGTTGTATGGAAATAGGTTATTTCTACAATATGGTTTTGGTGGTTTTTAATTTTGGCAGTTGGGTTTTGAAGTTTTATTGAGTTGCTATCGATGATGATAAGTCTAAGGCTTGTTTCTCAAGAACATTCGCAGTTGCCGCCTGAGAGCTTTCGCCTTTCGCCGGGCTTGAGAGCTTATGCTGCTTTATCCTTCCTTGGATGTCTGAGATTGGTTTTATTTCACATTCTGTTTTCAATTTTGAACCTCAATTTCAACAGAATTGTTTTTACTTTTTATGGGTCATGTTTTATGTAATTGTGATGGATATGATGACTATTTCCCCAGATGATCGATGCTGAACAAACTGAGCTATTACATCTCTGTTTTAGACAGAGATACCAAGCCAGGTGTATCTGATCCTCTCACAATTTAAAATTATGTTTTAAAAATTAGAATTCCAATGTTATGATTGTTAGAATCAATTTTGAGTTTTGATGTTGAATTGAATTGCTATCCATGATGATAAATTCTAAGGCTTGTTTCTCAAGAACATTCGCAGTTGCCGCCTGAGAGCTTTCGCCTTTTGCCAGGCTTGAGAGCTAATGCTGCCTTATCCTTCCTTGGATGTCTGAGATTGGTTTTCTTAATTCCTAAATCATGATTTTGTTTCAACTGTTGTTTTAAGTAAAATGCTAGATTATTTGTTTTTAAAGTTTGGTATTACAATAGAGATGGAAGTGATGACTATTTCCCCAGATGATCGAAGCTGAACAAACTGTGCTATTACATCTCTGTTTCAAACAGAGATACCAAGCCAGGTGTTTCTGATCCATCTATTATTAACAAACTTGTTGAATTTTCAAAACCCGAATTTCTCCTGAATTTCTTCAGCTCTTTTCTATCATCAATTTTCCAGCAATGATGACAATTCTAAGGCTTGTTTCTCAAAAACATTCGCAGTGGCCGCCTAAGAGCTTTCGCCTTCGCCAGGCTTGAGAGCTTATGCTGCTTCTATCCTTGGATGTCTGATGCTGATCTTCATGAACATATGGTTTTCTTGTAATGTTTATGTTATTTAGTTTAATAATAAGTAGTTGTGTTTAAATTTCTTTGTTATTGTCTTATCAAGTGCTTGTTTGATCACTTTCCTTGATAAAGGTCATATAATTGGTGTGTATTTGATCATCACAGCAAAGTGTACATACCTCACAAGTGGACGGAAGAGATGCATACAAACCAGAAGCAGAACGGACATGATCCCACAAGAAAATTCCTGTGTAGAATGTAGGTGTTTTGAGTTTTTGTAAATCCAGATTCCTGGTAGTAAATATTGTAGTTTATCTCAAATAATGCATCAGCTGTCAATTTTACTAACTTCTGATATGAAAGTCTCCAAAAAAAAAACGTCTGCTATGAAAGAGAACAAATAGGATGTCTTAATCTAAAAGAAGAGAGAAAACAATTAGGAATCTGAAGAACCTGAGTTTGAATTTCTTGTGTCTAACAAAGACCTGTTCATCCCTAAAGCACCCAAACCAAATCCCTAAAGCACCCAAACCAAATTAGTAAGAGATAGGATCGCTCAAAGTTTGACGAGTAAACGTAATATGAATGTTTGAAGGTAATATGAAATTTATGGTGGTTCTTTCTTACCGATGAAAGACAAATTATTATAATTGTAAGGAGCTTAATGTAATTCATATACTTATGATAGTGTTTAATATTATTCTCTTGGTAACCATGATTTATAAAACTCCAAGTATAGTCTACAAGATTTATATAGACGTAAAATTAAAGAGCAATTATGTTATAATACATTACCAAAAAAATAAGGCAAAAACAAATTCTAAGGTTAAACTGGTCATTTACAAGTTTAAAGCTGGTTCAAAAAGCTAGTTTACCAAACAGTTTGCCTCTGCTTCTACCATTCACAGCACTTACAAAAAGCCAGTTTACCAAACACTCAGCAGCTTTGCTTGTCAGCTGCTTATTTTCAGAATTAGCCACAGCCAGCTTATTTTGGAAGCCACAGCTGTACCAAACGGGGCCTAGTCAGACACAAAGAAAGTTCAAAACCGACACGTGGAGCACAGAAACGAAATTTTTAGGAAAATTCTATGGAAACCTAAGCCACTACGACCACATCGTGACATCGTTGACTTTTCCTTCTCACACACACTTACACCAGTCCACTCAAAAACACGGAAGACAATAGAAGCTAGACTAGAGGCTTACATGGGCAGAGCTAACCGACCGAACCACTAGAAAAAGCACATACAATTTCTGGAGGGATGACAATGGCGGCACACGTGGCACTCATATCGTTCTCTTCTTCCTTACCTTCTCTGCCTGGTCTTCCTCGTCTGTCCTCCACAAAGTACCGACCTTTAATCAGTGAGTATAAAGTTAACTATAAACAAACTCCATCCCAGATTGCAGTTTAGCTTTACTTGACCAAATGGGGTCATTATTTATGTTTTGTAAGAATACCCATGTCGTTTTTTGATGAAGTGTGTGTGAACTTTTCTGTGCTTATTGAATTGGAGTATTGAACTTTTTTGTGTTAGTATTGTTTATACAAAGATTGCAGTTTTGCAACTTTTTTTTGTTTTGATTGTGTGTGAAGAAAATTCATGGTGATTATTGATTTGTCTGTAATTGTTAGTGAGTTGAATATGGGAACAAGAAACCATAAGGAAACTTTATGTCATTGATTTTCAATGCAAGAGTCTTTAGAGTTTGAAGTTTTGAAGCTATTTCATTGGAATGATGGCTGTCATGCTAGAAATCATGAATCATGGTTAAAGTCATTCTTGTCTGTGTTTCATTTGTTGATTAAACTCATAAATTATGGTTAATTGGCAGTGGCGGCAATGAGTGATGATCCAGTTCGTAAATGGATTCTCACGGAAGAAAATGCAACAGAGATCATAAGAATTAGTCCTATAGGCGGAGGTTGCATTAATCGTGCTAGTCGTTATGACACAGATGCTGGTTCTTTCTTTGTTAAAACAAACAGGTTTGGCTGCATGGTACTTTTGATGCTCAAAGTGGTTTTCTTTGATATTTAAATTCAAAGTGAATGCAAAGTTGTTTCTGATTCATGGATATCTTGGTTAAGTATGCTGTTAGAGTTCTCCTTTCTGTTTCAAAGTCATAAGTAATTTGTTTAGATAAAGCACTGAATCAGGAGCATTGGACCATCTATGTTTGAGGGAGAGGCTCTTGGCTTAGGTGCCATGTTTAGTACCAGATCAATTCGTGTCCCTAAGCCATTCAAGGTTTGGAAGTTTTATCTTCGTTGGTTTATAAGTCACAGTTTATAGTGAGAATTAAGAAATTCCACCACAAGGCTTGAAATTCTTGCATAACCTTTCTATTATAGGTTGGCCCTCTACCTACCGGTGGTTCTTACATCATTATGGAGTTTATTGACTTTGGTTTATCCAGAGGTAATCAGGTGAGGATGAGGAAAAGTTCATGAGTTTACATTGGTGGAAGTAACTTATAATCGTACTGACAATATATTGGTACTCAGTCTGATCTAGGCAGGAAGCTTGCTGAGATGCATAAGACTGGAAAATCTGAAAAAGGTTTTGGTTTTGAAGTTGACAATACCATAGGCAGGTAGTCTTTCTGGGCATGGGCAAGATAATTGAAATTCAAGGACATTCCCTTGTCATAAACCGATACATTTTTTCCATGCAGCACTCCGCAGGTAAACACTTGGTCATCAGATTGGATTCAGTTTTATGGGGAGCATAGACTGGGTTATCAGTTGCAGCTGGCTAGGTACCAGTATGGTGACAGTACCATGTATGAAAAAGGTAAACATTGTCTTATAGTATTCTTAATGTTAAATGGTTGATCACATATCATGGGTAGTCCTAAATTTCTACATATATTTGAGGAAGATGTTTATTAACCAAAAAGAAATCATGAGTTTGAAGGTCCCCTATAACTGCAATTTCACCTGCTACTTTGAGATTGCTTCCATCGCCAATGTCAAATGCCCACAAGTGTTGATTGGAAGGCCGAATTTTAAACTTCCAAGTGATTTCAATGGGACAATGATACTAGTTTATTTGTGATTTGAAAATGTGGATGTGAAATATGTATTACTTGGGTTCTGGGATTTGAAATGGACACCAACATATTCTAGAGGCCAGTTGGACACCGCTTCTCTTACTTTAACTTACAACTTTTCAATTGGAGTCATATATTTATCTTCCAATGTGATAGGTGGGAATAATTGCTTGTAGCTGATTGAATGTGTTTGGTATTGGGTTATCACATTTAACAGGACAAAGGTTAGTGAAGAGTATGGGACCTCTCTTTGATAATGTAGTGATTGAGCCATGCCTGTTACATGGGGACTTATGGAGTGGAAATATCAGCTCTGACAAGAAAGGCGAGCCAGTTATACTTGACCCAGCATGTTACTGTAAGTTAAATATTTGTTCAGTAACTAAATTGGTGCAGGATAACTAGAAATCAAACTATGTTCGTTTTAGCAACTAGCATGTGTTTTAGCAACTGTTCACAGCATGACACCATAATAGCCACATACATCTATATACGACTTATACAGCATTGCATAGCTGATTATAGAAATTGTAATAACACAGATACGAATCACTCTTATGTTCATAGACAGACAGAACACATGGAAGCACTCATTTGGTTTCGACTGTTATTACAAAATTTGGTATGTTAACTTTGAAAATAGAGCTCGAATTAAACTCTGAAAAACTAAATGATGAACCAAATCTGCTCTTCTGATTTAGTACCAAAGCCAGTCGTTTCCTTGTATAATATCCGGACAGAGTAAAAGACAAAATGAGTGTTAAAGAATGTAAGTAATTTGGCTCATAAGACAATAAAATTCCAAATAATGGAAGGCCGTGTCATACAGAAACAGAGACAGAAGAAGTCAGACGAACAGAACCTTCGTGAGGCATTCAGCTAGAACAAATAGTGGATGATGATAAAACTGAGGAAGTGTCTGACCTCAGGGTCCGGAGTTGCTTCCCTATTTCAGACAAGGATGTCCCTTTTAATTGTTCCTAGGTTCCTGGGGAACATAGGACACATATCTGGTTCAGGTACAAGGATATGTACCAACTGAGGCCGAGGAGTCTTGCATTGCATGTGCCAACATGGTTGCTTCACAAAGCTCTTCCTTAAAATTTAAAAGATAGGCGTCACGGACGTTGGGAAGTGGTTTTTCTGCCAAGACTTGATCTCGAAGATGATCTAATCCAGTATCTGGACCCATCAAGAAGTGAAACAGTTGGTCTTTTTCAATGCTGCATCACCCTGTACAGTTTTGATCTAACATGGTGGGTCAAGGAAGTCAAGTTCCTGCCCGATAGCCTGAAGAGTAGAATAAGTTGCCAATGATGCCAAGGATCCTCCCATGTTGATGTGTGTCACGCTTGGTGCCATAACTCAAAAATAAAGACCGGATCAATATTGTCATGGTATATGTTGTACAGAACTACAGATACCCAGATATCATGAGTGGTGGAAAGAAAGAGAAAATTGGCATCAACATCTGCAGTCATAGAGTTGAGAAGCCATGACATAATCATGGCATTTTCCTCTTCCTGTGTTTAGTAACTAGGATCTTTTTCATGTGGCTGTGATCTTCTCCAGTCAAGTATCACAACTTTCCTTTCCCTGTGACATACAACTTCTGAAATTGACACCAACTTGCATAGTTTGTCCCATTAAATTAGTTGGCCGTAAGCTGCATGCTTGTTGTATCATGTCTTTCCTAATCTATGTAAGCTTTTAAGCAGTAGAATGAAAGAAGAGTCAAATTCGTTAGTAGCTGTACAAGGACACAAAAAGAAAAGTATTGAATTACAATCAACCAGCGTAATATGTTTATTGATTCTTGCATAATTTGCAATATTTTCAATGTTTTCTAGTCAGATCTTGAATATATCTTACTTTAATTTGTTTCAAGGAATATTGTTTTTAAAACTTAGAATTGATGTTGTCAATTGCATTTCCTGCTAGATGGACATAATGAGGTGGAATTTGGAATGTCATGGTGTGCTGGCTTTGGCGGATCTTTCTACAGTTCCTATTTCAAGGTAGTCTCCTCTTTTCTTCTTCAAAAGAAAAAAGGAAACCAATTCAAAGTAATGAAGTATATGCATATATGTTGTGCTTGATATTTGTACATTCCTTTCTTTTGCTCAATGATGTGGTGTTTGAATGACACCAGTACAAAATTTATGAAACCAAAACAGACACCATTTTATCCTTCCTAGTCTTCCAACAGGCAACAGCCGCTTAAAAATTGTTCATTTAGTAATGGTTTTCTGTGTCTCCAGGTGATGCCCAAGCAACCAGGGTTTGAGCAAAGGAAAAATCTCTACATGTTGTATCATTACTTGAATCACTATAACCTCTTTGGTTCTGGTTACCGTTCCTCTGCCATGTCCATAATAGACGACTATCTTCGGATGTTAAAAGCTTAGGCATTGTTTGTGAATCCATTTTCAGCCCTCATTCTGGTTGAAGTTCAAGTTCATCTGTATATGAGTCATGCGTTGTGAGTACCGTTGTACGGTGACAGTAATGTATGCCAATCATTTCCGGTGGCTTATAATAAACCAAAAACCCCAGAGAAGAATATGCTGGCTAAATTTATACACTTGCTTCAACTAACATGCCTTCCTAAAAGAGACAGCAATCTACCACTGAAAATTATCGTATACCGTATCAAGATTTCACCTTTCGTGTGGTAAAAAGGTAAAATTGTCACCTTAGACTCCAGTCAACATTAGCGGGATTCGAATCTTAACCTGACGGTTTCACAACCGGATGTTCTTACTATAGTACATCCACTACCTGTGAAGGTTTTGCAACCCGAAGTTTTAACTAGCTTGGCCGTTTACAGTGGTTAAAAAGACGTAAAATTTTACTTATCTCAAATCTTGGACCAAAGAAACTAGCTTCACTCTTCAAAAAGACAAAACCGCAAGCTTTGATCCTTTCTCAGTCTCAAAATCTCTGAAACCCCCGAAAGCATTAAACTTTGGACCCTTAAACTTTTTCGTCACTGAAATCGTTTCTACCAAGACTTCAAATGGACTCCATGGATGAGGTGGAGTCAGAGCCACCGCCGCCGACGCCGTTGCTACCACCATTATCAAACCTTATTCTCTCCCTTGAGCAAGCTACCCATATGGCCAAACAGCTCCCATCTACCACCGACCCAAATCACCTCCTCCACATCCACTCCTCCCTCCACCAAGTCCACCACCACCTCTCCGCCTTCCTCTCCACAACCCACTTCCCCCAGCCGCCGCCCGCCGCCGAGAACTCCCTCTCCTCCGCCGCCGGCAACCACCCAATGGACTTGGCCGGCGAGGAGGAGAGTTCCAAGGCCACTATTGAGAGGGTGGAGGAGCAGATGAGGGGATGTTTCATTAAGAATAAGAGGGGGAGAAAGAGGCAGCTTTCGCCGTCTGCGGCGGCGGAGGAGAGGAGGGTTAATGGTGATGGGGTTGGGGTTGGGGGGAGTGTGGTGGGTTTTGATCCTCATGAGACTAGGTTGAGGGCGTTGGAGCTTGTGTACCAGTTTCATTTGTGAAAAATGAAACAGAGCAGAAACAGGGGAAAACAGAGGAGGTGTGTTTCATTAGGATGATGAGTTCACAAGAAATGATTTGGGTTTGTGTTTCTATGAGTAGCTGTCTGGAATATAGATGCTTAACATTGTGAACTTGATTGGTTATGTAGATTATAGGATGATGCCAGTAGCATGTTGAAAGAGAAAATTGTTCTGTGACTTCAATTGGTATTGATTTTCTTACTGATTCTTACAACAAACAGATTCGTGTCTACTACCAATGTACAATTTGGTATGAATGGGATACAAATGTCTCTGCATGATAATATTACAAGCATTATACGATACATAATTTATAATCACAATTTTGGCTATAAACACGGTTTAAGGACCAAAGAATTGATGATTCTGCTTGAGTAGTACTGATATGGATCCTGAAAACAGTTCTGCAGAACAAGTCTGCCAATAATCCATTGATTTCTCCATTTGCCAGTTCCATCAGTAGAATAACGGAAGTTGTCCAGTTTGCCTTGTATGCTGTTGCGTCACTCTTTAAAATATGTTGCAACTCATGGTGTGGAACAGGCTAGCTTGCATTTGGTCTTCCAGGGAAACCACGAATAGTTACTCTGTCACAATCATATTATGCAGCTTTACAAAATCCTCCGTGGTTAGCTCTTCTGGTCTTGACTGCAAAAACAATCGGAAAAATTAAGTAGCAAAACAGATTCCAGGAGCCATGGGATTATGAAAGCTTTTTCCACATATTGCTAAGCTGTACCGTGGCAGGTCGACCGACATTTTCCAAAGCACTTTCAATCTCTGAGGGTGTGCATATGTGCTGAAGTGATTTCAGCAACATTTTGCGTTTCCCATTAAAAGCTGAATTCACCTGCGTCGATATACAACAGAAAGTGCTCTAGTGAGTAAGCAAAACTAAATAAAAAGAAGTGATGTGCTCGTTGATCTTGCTGGCAACAAAGATATCTATGGAAGGGAAATACCCAATCCTAACTTGTGAACTGTAGACAGGTAAATAATATGCTGTTCCAACTAGAATGATTACTGAAACAATAAAACCTACTACTGTCTCTAACATAATTCCCAGGATAAAACTGTGAGAAAAATTTGTTGCTTTGCGATATATTCTGAAAAGTATGATATTGGCATCTGGAAATTGGAAATCACCATAAAGAAGAAGCTTTTAGTCGAGGAAACTGAGGGATACTGTGTAGGTTGCTTCAGCCTAAACTTAACAACAGCAGCATCAACCTGCAGAACAAGACAAATGGTTTCTATTTCTGTTACTCGAGTTTTGGCAATTAATTTTAGTTTAAAGGTTCAATAACATCGCTCGGTTATGGTATCAGCTCATTCCAACAAAGATATAACTAGCATTGTTATAAACCATATGTTTCCCTTTATGGAAGATAAATTACTTACGTTAGGCTGAGGAAAGAAGTTTGCCCTGGGGACCTTAAATTTGAATTCAGGGTCTGAAAAGGGAAAGAGAATGAAAAGTCAAATACAAATTTCCAACAAAATTTTGAGACAATACCTAAGTTCCAGAGGGTCTAGAACCCTCCAGAAACATGCATAGACAACTGTTATTCCATTAACTCCTAGTACTGTAAATAGTCATTACAGATTAGAAGAGACTGAGTATACACTTGCATCTTATCAGATTATCATCTCTCTCACTGTTATCACCTTTTTTCTATAACTTCTGGTTTGCTACACTACACCATGAAGAGCTCTAAATGTTTGCTTCAATGATCAAATGGCTACCATGTCGAATACAAAAAGAAATTAAATAGAAGTACCTGAATAGAAATTGACGAAGATATTGATAGGCCGGTATTCAGATGTCCGCAGATATGACTCGACCAAGCGAAAAGCTGTCTCCTCCTAAAGTTATATATCATTGTAGCAAGAGGAATCATATCATGACTCATATAAGACCCATAACTTGAGACACTGTAAAAGTCTAGCATGCTTTGATAGTTAATGCCCTATAAACTCTGGATTTCTACTCTCTGCTATTAAGCTTGTTACCCAATGGTCATAACATGACCACAACAGGAAATAGATTTTGACTAGAAGGCTGCATAACATACCTTTATGTAATAATAATAAATTTACAATAATAGATAAAATGAATAATGCTAACCTGGAGTAAGAGAACTACTTCAGAGAAGATGTCACCCATTGGAAGAAGTTGTTTGACTACATCTGTACTTATATTAAAGGGTATGTTGGCAACTACCTGCATTGAAGCAACAAAGTTAGTCCGTGTTAGGCTTTTTACAAAAGTTGGAAGAAGTTTTGGGACACTGTAAAGTGTAAACAAGGGAACAACTCTTCCAATTTGAGAAAATTCTTTTAAGCAACCGAGTATGATTCTTACTTTCGCATGTCTTGGACTTGCCCCAGATGACTATACTTCTCAACAATGACGACACATGTGAATGAATATGACATTTGACAAAGTCTTCTTGCAAAACCTACCGATTGACAAAACGATATCAACATAAAAAACTCAAACGCAGAACAATTCGATTCCATTCTCCACCAAATTCAAATGATGGTACTCCAGAGACAAATGAATTCCATGTTCAATTCATCCTACATAACAAAGCGAAACATCACCAAAACTAGGCTTACCTTCATCTGACCAGTCTGCGCAAACCTTTCACTAACAAGGGTAGCCATGTATGGATCCTAAAGCTCATAAAACATGATAAAACATAAGTATTAAGTTTGATACAGAAATAGGAAAGCATCTTCACAATTCACATAACAAATACTTGTTGAGCTCATTCGCAATCAAGTAGCAACCTTTTCGATAGCGAGCACAGTGGCACCAGCATTGATAAGAACATTAGTCAAAGAACCAGTTCCGGGTCCAATTTCCAGCACCACATCACCTTCCCCAACTTCAGCCGCAGCCACAAGTCGGTCATTGACCTCCGAGTCCAACATGTAATGCTGCAAATGAACAAAAAACCCACCAACCAAATTCAAAACCCAGTAAACATATCACACCCTACTCACAATTCACAGCTGACAACACACAATTGGGTCCAAACTTACCTCTTATCTTCCCAACAAAGAAGAGAACACAGAATCGACTAAAAAAGGAAAGTTTCTTATTTGGGGAGATTGAAAGAACCTGGCCGAGTGATTTTCTGGGGACGCGGCCTTTGGAGTTTAGAGCGGTAAGAGTGGCGTGGTAGTCATCTGGGTTCTTTCTTCTTCCTCCTCCTGTCTTTCGTGTGGTTTTGGCGCAAGCTGTTATATAAGTTGGGGTGGATTGTCGTGCGCCGGGGGTGCTATTGTGCGCCGCGAGTGTGAGTTTTGGGTTTTGTATTGGCGGGAGAGATTGGTGTAGCAGAAGAAGATGAGGGGCTGAGTTCATGTCTCTCTGTTTGTTGTTGGCTTGAGGAAGTGTGTGTGAGACTAGCGTCCTAGATTAGAAGAGGCTCCGTCCCAAGAAATCAATTTTCAACGAGTCCTTGCATACGGCCCATATTTTGAGATTTTATTTTAGCCAAAAGGCCACCAAGATATTTTATCTTTTATGAGGCCATTTACATGAATATTTTTTTTTTTTTGATTTGAATTTACATGAATAATTTCATTAACATTTCATGTTTCGAGTTTTAAAAATTGGTCTGTGTTATTAACACATCTTTTTATCTTTATTTATTTTTTTATCCACAAATTTTAATTTTATTTACATATTTGTGACTTGAATTTGTTTCATGATATAGATGTAGTGTGTTAATAACATTAGTCTTAAAAATATCAAGGATTTCGACACTTATTATGACCGAATATTTGTAGTTGAAGTCATTGGCTACGTTACGAAGGTCGCTAGTTGCATAATTTGAAAGACATTTTCATCCGATGATTCACATCACTGTTCATCTTCTTTAAAGTTTTTAGCAAACCTTTAAACATTTTTCCTCGGTGTGGTTCTAATGATGATCCCTTGGTTGAGGACTAATTGAGGACTTGTTTGTTTCCCCATCTTTTTGATCACATATTCACATCTCGACCGTCTAATTTGTATGTATATATATATATATATATGGAAGTGAAATTCACACACTCTAAATTATAATCCACACACCCATATTCTATTTTTAGTAACTTAAATTTTGTTCTTAGTGATTTAAATCTTGTCTTCATGTGAAAATGATTACTAAAAATTAAAAGTAGGTGTGTGGATTTCACATCTCTATATATATATATATATATATATATACAGTCTTTCTCAGGTGCGGAGGTTCGCACCAATGGTTTTGGTGTGGATTTCCATTTTTGCACCACTTTTCGATCGAATTTCCTTATCTCCACCGTTTAGTATCTAGATAATATTGTGTAGATCATCTCTGCAAAATTTCAGCCAATTTGGTAATCGTTAAGGCCCTCAAAATATCGTATTTCTGTTATAAACATGAACGGTTCATGTTTGACAGAATTCAGTCCGTCCATTTGTTTTTTGAGTTTGAGGGCCTTAACGATTACCAATTGGCTAAAATTTTACAGAGATAATCTACACAATATTATCTAGATACTAGATGGTGGAGATGAGGAAATTCGATCGAAAATTACGCACCTGAGAAAGACTGTATATATATATATATATAGTCCGGATTTAGAGAAGACCTCCTTAAATTTTTAAAGTAAGAATGTTTTTAGTTTTAATATGTATTTTGACAATCAAAGCCACTCATCTCCTAGGTACTTACCCACATATGAATCCTATAAAAAATTAGTCAAAATGAAAAAATGTTTAACCATTTGATTAGCACAATATTCGTTTTAATTTTATCTAACGGCCTACAATTGTTTATGTCAATTTCAATGACCAAATAATTATGGAATTAGTTGAAGTTTTGTAGACATATTTATTGCATATGAATCTAGAGGATCAACGGTTGAAATCGTTAAATAAAGTCATTTACTAATGTAAAACAGTAGAAATCTTCAACTCTTAAAGTAAGGAGGTCCTCTTTAGATCCTCCATATATATATAGTAGATCATCTCCACAAATTTTCATCTAAATTCAAATTCGTGAAGGCATTCATAAATGTGATTTACCGATTATAAACTTAAATGGTTCATGTTTAACATATTTGGATTGTTCATTGATTTGATTTAGTACGATTCCTTAACAATCATCAATTTGACTAATAATTTGTATAAGTGAGATCTTATATAGACCTAAAAACTGAACAGTTAATATGAAAAAATGTGATTGAAAAGTGAGTTGATAAACCATTAATGAGAAAGTCATTAACTAGTCCTTAACTAAATGGTCCTTGTTAGAACCCCTCACACATTTTTCATATCTATATAAAAATATCCAAAATGAGAGAAAGTTAAACCTTTTCTTGTCTTTGTGGAAGAAAATGGGGTTGGAATTGACACAAATCATAAAATTAACTTGAGAAGATGAACTAACAGTTTAATACAGATGGAGTTATAGGAATAAACATGACGTAAAATTTAACAACTTCCGGCAAAGTAGGAAGTAGTTTGAAGACTTCTCCTAAATAGAAGATTCCCTCATTTTCTCAAATGTCCCCTCAAATAGAGTAGCAATTGCCTTGAGAGGATATTTTCTGTGAGCAATTGCGCTTTGCGCCTGAAGTTTCAGTCATGTCTAAATCAACTTCTTTTGTACCACAAGACAAAGCCCAATCAAACTTAGTCACAAGCTGTTGCATGTTGTCATGTTGTGGTAGTCTTTTTATAGCATAAACATTCCATGTCTCCAAAAACTACATAAGTTATGAAGCCCTCCGTCCTATCAAAGTCTTTGTAAGTGAGCCGTGACCTATTACTGCTTGGCCTAACCAATATATCGGAAGCCAAAGATTCAATATCATCACTTCCTGCAATTAGTAATGTCATAGAAAAGATGAAAGTAGAATTTTGTAATTGACTCATTAACAGAATCCATCCAATCAACTTAGATGGAAAATGACCGCACATGAATAATAAAAAGCATGCCTGTTATTGGTAATTATGAACTCAAAAACATATCTAGTGCTAGACTTCAAAGCTTCTGTAATGCAGGGACTGATAGAATAAAATAAGTAAATTAAAGAGAAATCCAGACTTCACCAATAGATAGTTAGATACAGGAGAGGATTTGGGATTTGGCATGCTGATCGAATTTCAGATAAGCGATTGTTGCCGGTGTGTACTTCACCATTAACTTTTACATCTTTCCCAACCAAACAAAGTCACATTACAAGAACCTGTAGAGCTCATAAGCAATCAAGTAGCAACCTTTTCGACTGAGCACAGTTGCACCAGCACTGATAAAAAAAATTAGTCAAACAACCAGTTCCCTGCCCAATTTCAAACATCGCCTTCCCCAATTTCGGTCGCAGCAACAAGCAGGTCATCCATCTCTAAGTTCAACATGTAATATGTTACAAGTGTTGAGATATAAATCACACATCGGAAATATAAGATCTTGCATGTAAATTTATAAGAATTTAGGCGACTTCATCCATTGTCAATTGATTTTAGATATGAGCTACTTTATCAACAGCTGACATATTTTACTTGGAATTTACAGCTGACATGTTTTATCGATCATGTAGTTATACACTGGCAAATGTTCCGAGAAGAAGGGTAACAATATAACAATTCAGTATATGTAACAATGGCGCAGCCTAAAGAAAAAAGGTTCCACACACCAGGGGAAGCTACAGAATGTTACAGAAACTGCATGTAGACATATCAAACAACGTCAATTATCAAATACAGTATTTTTTTTTGTGTCTGAAAAATACAGAGTCGATGATCATTCAGGGCCAGTCTCCTTCGTCTAAGCTTTCCCACCAACAAGGCACGAGCAACACCAATGCATTCACCAGTACGAAAGGAAACTTCACACGGTTCGTGATTGTATGTTTGAGAAATATTAGCATACCAAGCTCAACATGTGGTAACTTATTGCGCCATATCAAAGTAAAACAATCTGTATCATCATTAGGAGGGCAACTGTCGCACTTCCAAATTCCACCAGCTCTAGACTCATGGCTACGTCTCTTTGTCCTAGTGACTTATTCAAGTACTGATTCTCCAACACCGGAATTGATGCCTAAAAATTTTACAGCATCTTGGCCTTCACCATAGAGAATACCTACCCCGCACCTTATCACATCCAAGCGACCCTGGTACCATCTGTCAACAGCATCGATGGGAGACTTGGACTCTTGCAATCTGAATTCTAAAGTCACTTCGGCAGCATTGTGGAAAAGAGAGGACAATTGGGGTTTATAGCACACAACCACGTGAACTGAGTTCAGCCACGTATCCCACTTCTCACCCTCAGTAATAGTAAGAAAGAACTGAGAGGTTTCACCGTTTAAAGATTTGAGATTGAATGCACACTCTAATGGTGTGCCAAGTTTAAAATATTCAGTCATTTTAATAACAGCACAGAGAGCAACATCCGAGAAGTTTGTCTCAGATGGATGCATCAGAGGAAGCTTGATGTTTATTGAAGATCCCTCCTTCTGATATCTGAGCCACTCTGGAATTTGATTTCCCGGACAAGACATGGTAACCGAGAATGGATATAACCTAAGCCTGTTGTCAAATAATTCCTGTATCACAGATTAACGGACATAATCATGATTTGTTAAAGAGCATAGGAATATTCTCGTCAATCTAACTATAATGTGTGTGTTGTGAGAGAGAGAGAGAGAGAGAGACATACTGGATTTATCTCTTTGCATTTTGAGATGTCTGCAGTTGCCATTCGCATAATTCTGAGCTTTGCATCCTCCATTATGCTGCTTCTCGCATTCTCATCCAAATTCAGGCACTGACAAAATGAATGTTCCTCGTTATGATGTACCAACTCTGGATCACATATTTGATCCAAACCTTGTGTGAGTGTCGTCATTGAGCCTGACACTGTCTTCAGATTCATGCAGACATTTGCCCTTAGTTCTCTTAGCAGACACGGTAGCTCTGGCAAAGATTGAAGCTGCTTGCAAGATTTTACATTTAGAAACGTCAGCCCAGAAACTTGTTTGATGCTTGGAGGTATGCTGTCAATCATGGTTCCACTAAGGTCTATTTCTTTCAATGAGCTTAAGCCAACCATGACGTGATCAGCTATATCTGTCATACTTACGCAGTTACTCAGGTTTAGATAAGAGATTGAAGAGCACAAGATGACCAACGGTGGAGGCAATTCTTTTGTTTGCAACAGCCACTGAGTCTAAGATTCTGAAGAAGTTTTAATTTGTAGATGCTACTGGGAACAGACACGAGGTGCTTGCAATCATATACCCATAAGGTTTTAAGCCCAACTAGATTTTCGATAGATGGATCTAGCTCTTTAACAAGTTATTCACTTCTCAAGACATTCCATAGGCTCCAAGATCTCTGGGAAGTCCTGGAAGTCAGAGCAACAACGTAGATCAAGTTCCTTCAGACATTTTAACTTCCAAATGCAGGGTGAAATACTCTTGAGGTTGCGGCAATGTTGCAGTCTAATTGAAACAGTCTGAGAGAGACACTCAATTGATGGAGGCAGTCGTCTTATACTTGATTGACCCAAATCAAGATGAGTGAGGGAATTTAGCCGCCAGGTTTTGTTTGGAAGAGAATAAATCCGACTACACTGATCAAGATTCAATTCGACAAGCCTCTCAAGAGACCAAACTGAAGAAGGCAATTCTGATATTCTAGTACCACCTAAATCCAAGAATTCCATATTGCTCGGTATCTCTGGAACACTTCTAAGCCTCCAGCAGTTCCCCAGATTTAGATAAGTTAGCTTATGAAGACATTCAAGATATAAGGGTACTTCGACCAACTTTTCACAGCCATTAAGATCTATACTAACCATATTTGAACAATGTGAGAGATTTGGAACTTCAACCAAATTAATACATCTTCTGAGATATATACTCACAAGACTCCTTGGGAGGCATGAAATATCAACCAGCTCTTTTGAGTAACTAAGATCAATCTTTTTTAAGTTCCAAGGATTCTGTAACAAATCAAAGAGAAATAGCAAAGATAACTTATCACAATACGGAAGTTTTCCACACTACATTCACTATACATGAAAGAATTCATTTAAGCATACCTGGCCTTCACTCCAAATTGACTGGAGTTTGCTGTCGCGCATATGAAGTTCAACAAGAAAGCTTGGAGAAAAATTTGATGGCAAAGATTTGAAAGGATACTCGGGCCAGCAAAGGTATCTGAGGGAATCAGGCAGACACGTAAGACTTTGAGGAGGGCGGAATCTGTGGTGTGGCCAATCATAAGAGAAGCAACCAGCAAGATTCAGGTATCTTATATTATACATATTCACAAAGGCTTGAGGAGTCATGTTTACATCAGTACAGGAACTATCCACCCTGAGGGATATGCTCTGAACTGTTGCAGTTCCCTGACAATCAAACCAAGTGTAAATGAACTAGCATACAATATACAACCAAATTACTAAAAACTACTATAACCCGTAAACATAATCCGAGTTGAACTTTTTTTTTATAAGATATATATATATATAGGTATATATATATATATATAGGTATATATATATATATAGGTATTCTTTAGATCAAAAGACCATGGATACATTAAGCTCATACCGTATTTTGTCCGAGTACATGACAGATATCCTCACTAGTGCACAACCTGGTGCGCCTTCCAGGCTCTTCAGGACATTGTTCACGGACAATCTCCCAACCCATTTCTTGTATCATATCGTGCACCCACAGACGGTTGTCCTTTATTGTTACCAGTGACATATCAACAAGAACTTCAATTCCACAATCAGCAGATAAACCACAAGCATCTAACTGGTTTTTCGCAAAACCTATATATTCCCCTTTGTAAAAACATGTGATATCAAGAAATATTTCTCTCTCATTCTTTTCTAGTACATTATAGCTTACTCTATATACACTCTTCAGCTTTTCGTCAAGAGACATCTTCATTTCATTCCATAAACGTCTGTGGAACAAGGAACGCCAAAGTTTAAGGGCTAACGGAATTCCTGCAGCATAATCTACAGCTCTCCTAAAAAATTCTGAAGAAGCTGGTGCAGAAAAAATATCTTTGGGAGCATTCAAAACAAAGAGCTGTTGAGCTTCATCATCATTTAATTCTTCGACTTTGTATATCTCAACAGCATGGTCATCTTCTTCCCTCAATACTTTCATCAGTCTAAGTTGTTGTAGATCTCTAGTTGTTATAATGATTCTGCTCCCGGGGCCAAATGGAACTTTACTTCCAGCTAAAAATTCCAATTGGCTAGAGTCATTCACATCGTCAAGAACAACCAGGACTTTTGTTCGACGGAGCTTTGCTTTAACAAAAAAGTCTATAGTTGGAGTATGTATACTTATACTTCTGTCCCCTAATAAATTACGAAGAAGTTTATTTCGCAAATCATATAGTCCTTCTCCAGTCCCCGATGCTTCCCTAATGTTGGCAAGAAAACAAGAAGCTTTGAATTGGGAAGAAAGTCGGTGAAATACAAGATCAGCAAGGGTGGTCTTGCCAATACCACCCATACCCCATATACCCACAAAGCAAACACGATCATCTTGGGGGGAAAGGCTTAGTAATGATTCGATTTGCTGAATGCGCCTTTCAACTCCAACAAAGCCCGTTAAATCAACTGCGGATACACGACTCAGTTTTGTCACAATGTCTTTGACAACTTGATCAATTAAATCAGATTCATCCCTAAGACATATTACAAAGGACAAAATTCATGGTCAGTCACCGAACTGATAACTCAAAAATAAAGTATTTGTACAAGTTATTGATTTACCTAATAGTGCTTGAAGTTGAATCAAACCCAGATAGATTAGCTGCTTTTGTTAAAGCATCCTTCCACTTGAGACATTCTATCTCTGTCCTATCCTTGAAACACTCTTCCACTTCATAAGTCTCCTTCTGGTGTCGTACAATTGATGGATCTATTTTATAGAAAATGGGGATAATAATCTGTCCATATCTTTCCTTACATTCCAGTATATGCACAAGTTCGTCCAAGCACCATCTAGAAGAAGCATAGTCTTTAGAGAACATAACTACAGAAATCTTTGATCCTTTGATTGCTTTCAGAAGGGCAGGTGCAATTTCATCTCCTCTCTCAAGTCTGTAATCTATGTACGTGTCGATTTTATTCCCATCTAAAGCCTTATACAGATGACTGGTGAAAGTCTTCCGCGTTTCTGTGCCTCTGAAACTAAGAAAAACATCATACTTTTCCTTGGGCTGGATGGCAGAAGAAGCGGAAGCCATATTACATATCCAGAAGTCTACATAATTGCAACACGTTTCGTTCACTTTATGATGATGTCCACAATCGAGAATGCAAACACTCTTCCAAGATCATAATTCGAAACATTACAAAAAGAAATATTAGAGCACATGGTTGATCATTTTTGAGTCTAGAAAGAATGGAAAAAGTTTGGTGACGAAAGCAATATAAACATATATAGTATTGAACTTACATGTAAAAGAAAACAAATCAAGCTGTGTAGAAGAAAGAGTAGAGAGATAACTGATGCTCATCAACAATTGGATCAGAAATTGGGACAAGAATGTGTCGTACATAGCAGGGGAATGATGAGGAACGAGAAAGGAAGACAGATCTATGTTTCAGTTGTTCGTTCAGATCTATTGCAAATAAATATATATTGAATAAGTCTAAGCCCACTTTCCTTGCCTGGCTACTTCATTTGAATCTTCTAGTGTGCTACGTATCCTTAATGCAGAAGATAAGAGCTATTAAAAAAATTAATTAACAATTGTGCCCACTATGTTATCTACCATTTGTTAGTTTGACTTTCTGATAATGTGACATTATATTTCTAATATACACTGTTCCGAATCTCTAGACTTCATTACAGATATAATAACCATTTGAGAAAAGATTAATCTGGGACCAATGGCTACATCTAATAATTTACCTCATCGCATTTGGAAAGCAAAAACCACAATCGAGAAGAAGCTTTTAGTTGAGGAAACTGAGGTTGCGTTCAGATTGTTTCTTCAACATAAAATTAATAATAGCATCAACCTGCAGTACAAGTCAAATTAGGTCAATTTCCTTTTTCTTTTTTTTATTTAAAATAAAATCCGGGCGTGGGGCTGAGCCTCCCAGCTAGGCTGGGTTCCAAACCCTTTTTTAAAAAAAAAGGTCAATTTCCTTTTCTGGTACTCCAGCTGTGGTATACTGGTACACTAGTATTTTGGTGAAAGGCTGAATAACAATGGTCAGTTATGTGCTCAACTAATTCAGACAAAAATATAATCAACTAACTATCAGTGATAGAAAACATATGTTCCCCTTACAGAAGGATAAATTACTAAGATTAGGCTGAGGAAAAGAGCTGTTCTTGGGACCTTAAATTGAATTAAGGATTTGAAAACAGAAAATGACATAGAACCGAAATCATGTAGAAGTTCACACAAAATATTGAGAAAATTACAATAGTAGCAGAGCATCCAGAATCCTCAAGCAACATACATCAATAACTAGTCCATGTTATGTTTTATAAGCTCCTATTATTTCTAATAGGCATTGTTGATCAAAAGCAATTGAGAGTATACTGGCATCCAAACTAATCAAATCATTCAAGTATTTCACTATATAACATTTACCAATTTTTCTACAGCTTCTAGTTTGCTATGCAATCAAGACTAATCATATGATTCAAATCATTCAATGATCGATTGACTACTATGTCCAGTGTAAACAGAAAAATTTATAGACCAGTATAGAAATTAACAAATGCATTGATAGGCCTGTACTCGGATGTCTGCAGAGATGATTCCACCAAGGAAAGCTCTCTCCCCCTGAGTTTTATGTATATTTACAGCGACAGATGTATATATAATAATAAATGATTCAAATCCAGACATTCAAAAAAATCTAGTTTGATTTGCTATTTATTGTTTTAACAGATCCAAATCTGTACTCTACCATCTATATACAAGTGCTATCAAGCTTGTTTGCTAGATATCCAATGGTGATAACATACATCAATGGCGAAGGGAATAATACATTAAAATCATAGATCAATAGCATCATGCTAACCTTGAGTAAGAGAACTCTTTAAAAAAGATGTCACCCCTTGGAGGAACCTGTTTAACCACATCTGCATCTGAAAATACCTGCAATCAAGTAATTCAGTTAGACTATATTAGGGTATATCGAAAAACAAGAAGACTGTTTAAAGACATTGTAAAAATGTATACAAGAGTAATCGGTGGATCCATCTCATTTATAAGAGTAGCCGCGTATGGATCCTAAAGCTCATAAAGTACGAAGCACCAGAAGTCTCCGATTTCAGTTACAATGTATATGTAGAAGGAAATGAATATCAGCATTTAACTTTCATGACCAAACAGATAAATTTGTTCCAAGAATTAACCTTTTTGATAGAGAACACAGTGGCACCAGCATTGGTAAGAACATTAGCCGCAGCCACAAGCTGCAAATGCACACAAAACCCACCAACCAAATTGAAAACCCAGTAAACATATCACACCCTACTCACAATTCACAGCTGACATATGTGAATGAATATGACATTTGACGAAGTCCTCTTGCAAAACCTACAGATTGACAAAACGATATCAACAGAAATAACTCAAACGCCGAAGGACTCAATTCCATTTTCCACGCAATTCAAAAGATGTTACTATAGAGACAAATGTATTCCAAGTTCTTTATGCTACAGAAGTTGTAATTCTCTGATTTCAATTCATCCTACATAACAAAGCGAAATTTCACCATAACTAGGCTTACCTTCAACTGACCCGTCTGCGCAAATCTTTGGCTCACAAGAGTAGCCATGTACGGGATCCTCAAGCTCATAAAACATAAGTGTTAAGTTTCACACAGAAATAGGAAAGCATCTTCACCGTTCACATAACAAATACTTGTAGAAATCATAAGCAATCAAGCAGCAACCTTTTCGATAGCAAGCACGGTGGCACCAGCATTGATAAGAACATTAGTCAAAGAACCAGTTCAGGGCCCAATTTCCAGCACCACATCACCTACCCCAACTTCGGCCGCAGCCACAAGCTGATCATTGACCTCCGAGTCCAACATGTAATTCTGCAGATTCAAAACCCAGTAATCAAATCATATTCTACTTCCAATTCACAGCTGACAACACACAATTGGGTCCAAACTTACCTCTTACCTTACCAACAAAGAAGAGAACACAGAATCGACTAAAAAGGGAAAGTTTCTTATTTGGGGAGATTGAAAAAATCTGGCCGAGTGATTTGCGGGGGAAGCGGCCTTTGGAGTTTAGAGCGGTAAGAGTGGCGTGGTAGTCATCCGGGTTCTTTCTTCTTTCTCCTCCTGTCTTTCGTGTTGTTTTGGCGCAAGCTGTTATATAAGTTGGGGTGGATTGTCGTGCGCCGGGGGTGCTATTGTGCGCCGCGAGTGTGAGTTTTGGGTTTTTTATTGGCTGGAGAGTTTGGTGAAGCAGAAGAAGAAGAGGGGCTGAGTTCATGTCTCTCTGTTATTGTCGGCTTGGGGAAGTATGAGACTAGTTTTTTTTTTTTTGGGAAATGAAGTGTGAGACTGCTTATGCTTTGATTGTTTTCCCAAAACCAACGAGTCCTTCTTTCTGTTTTTTATTTTGTTCTGTTTTTATTTCGAAAAATTTATCCACACGTGGTTACATATCTCACAGTTAATACACCACTAAATAATTTTATAATATTAATATTTTACTAGATACACATCTTTAAATTTCTTATACTACCCTCATTCAAATATATCAATACTACCATATATACTTTCTAAATACACATTTCTTTCTTTTTTATATCATCTCGACTGAGAAAGAAAATAAAAGTTTTCTCTATCCTTACTAAACAACGAGAAGACTATTTTTTCTTTGCAAATTCAAAAGCATTCAAACTGCTCCATCATGTTTGATCAATATATGTAGAATCATTTGCATATGCATTATTTTGGATATTTTGCACCCAAACATGTTTTAGATCATTGCAAAACAGATGTCAAACTAAATCACTAGTCTCTTCTGCTTGAAAATCTCGAGCATAGATACTCCACTTGTTTGGATAATAGACAGTACCATTCTAAGTATTTGCATGGTCGAAGCCAACCAAAAACTTTCATCTACTTGGGGGAATCCATTATTATAAATTATTAAGTTCTTGCCCATGAGACCATGATTAATCCTTGATCAATTCGGTTAAAAATATGTCTATTATCAAGTTTTAAGTTTAAAACTTCATTCATGTAGAGAGAGAAAAACGTTAAAATGAGATGTAGTGTATTTCAAGTTTTCAATAATATTATCTAATTAATATAGACATCTTTTGGTAATTTAATATACTTAAAATTTTTGACGTAAGATGTATACAAAAATGTATGTGTATTTAGTATTTAGGAGTGTGAATCAAATTTCTCTTTTATTTTTTTTTACAAAAAAAACAAAAAAAAAACGATAGGGCTATCTTCACGCCTCTATTGATGAATCCAGAGAATATATGGGGAAATAAGTCCTTTTAATATTTATGTTGTTTCGAAAAATAAGATAATTCATTAACTTAACAGAATACAAGTCTTCATTTGATCTAGCGTCATAGTCTTCATTCACAAGTGGGAGGTCGTGATTCCACCTCACAAAAGACTTATATATTGTAACAGTTAAGTTATTTAAACTTATCAGAAAAAGAAAAAAAAAACTTAAGAGAATACAAGTGGTCGTAAAATCCTATTTGTACCAAATTAAACACTTTTTTTTTTCTAATTGACATGTAGATCATAAAGTAATTTAGAATTTTTATTTGTAGTAAAAAAGTTTATATGTATTGCCTAGTACCATTTGGTCTAGTGACATAGTCTCCTCTTAATAAATAAAAAGTTGTGAGTTCGACTCATGAAGTTATAATAGTTGTTTTCCTAATAAAAAAAAAGTTTTTAGGGTATCAAAAAATGTCTTTCATTGTAGTTTAGATACTATTTGTGGTATTTACCTATCCAAATGCATGTCACATAGGCGCATATAACGGAAAAACTAACGGATGTACCATGTTAGGTAACGATAATACTTAAGGTACCATTTCAAGTAAAGAAAATTAGTTATTCTCTCCCTTTTGTCAAGAAAATTAGTTATCTTCTTCAAAATTAACAGAAGGGAAAATTTTAAGAATATTACATGACAAATGGTCTACTCCTAATTTTAATGTTTCAAGTTTCAAAACAATTATAAAGGTACATGACATTAGAATCACGACACATTTTTAGTACATAACGTCAGTAATACTGTTAACTCTACGTAATTTTTTAATTTTCAAAGGGTGATTTCGGGTTTTCTTCATTCTCTATTTTGTTTATATTTGTTTTACTCTTTTTCTATATGTATATATATATTTTTTTAAATTTTGTTAACGCATACTATAATCTTAATAACGCATACAGAAAATCACTCTATTCTATTTTCTGTTTTAATTTTGGTCTTTCAGAAATTATTGTTTTGTTACTTGTTCAGCAATGAGAATTGAATCTTCTATGCTCAAAAATAACTTTGCTGCTCTTTAAAAAAATTTATTACTAGTTCAGCAATGAGAATTATATTTTTTTTATTTCTTTCTCCTTAGTAATTATTAATTTTAATAATTTATTACTGTTAAATTAAGGAGTAACGGATTCCCTCAAATTTTAACAAAAAACACACAAGATAACGAAAGACATAACGACATATACATATTTTTGGTTGAGATTCCAAGTTCATGTACCTTTATAATTGTTTTGAAACTTGAAACACTAAAATTAGGAGTACACTATTTATCATGTACTATTTTTAAAATTTTGCTTTAACAAAATATAAATAATGAAAGGGATGAGATGGGTGCAAGAGAGATGGGTCGTGCTCAACTATTTTGGAGAATATGGAGTAGGGTCAAAGTGATGGGATGAATTTGCCCTTGACAAATTAACGGGGTTAACGTCGTTGATGGTCACTAATGCCGAAAGTGAGCCGAGGTTGAAACATGAGATATGATTATGATATATAGTAAAGTTGGGTCACGAAAGTTAATAGTCAAGCAAAATTCAGATATTGTTTAAGCAATTTTCTCCTTGATAAATAAGTTTCTTTCCACTAGTATAGTATTTGACGTTTTAGCCACATTCTAAACTCAAGTTTCAAAAATATCATAATAATACATATATGATACTGACTTTGACTAAATATTTAACTGCAGCCGTTAGGTCCAGTATATATGTGTTGTTGGACTAGGCAAGTGCCTATACTTGCCTCTATGTCAATCCGCCCCTGTTGTTGGCTGCATAATTGAAAGATTTTTGTCCAATAATTCCAATCATTGTGTTGATACCTGAAAAATCATACAATCAATTAATACTTTATCACGCGATAATTTGTTAAGAAATTCATGCAATCTTAAGTTAAATCTTTAATTGCATATATATGTGTTGTTGCACAAGATTAACTCAGCAATTCAATTCTCTGAGTTAATTTTGGCTTAGTTACTTCCAAAATCAAAAAGAACCCTCACACATTGTTTCTCTTCTCCAAAATTTTGAGCAAACCTATACACTGTTATATGTTAAGAATGAGCGAGATAAAGAGAAAAGAGAAAAAACATAATGTAGGAAGATGAAGAATTGTTATTTATTCTCATTAGGCTCTTTTATATAAGAGTATATTTTACATCATAAAGACATTACTAAATACTAATGAGTAATTACGTGAAGAACCATATAGATATAACATTTACAACTTTTTTTTCCTATATAAAAATATCCAAATTGAGAGACAGAGTGTGTGAGATTATGAAGTTTTTTTTTTTTTTTTGGTTTTCCATCTTCGGAGGAAAATGGGGTTGGATTAATTGACGCAAACCATGAAATTACATTGAAAAGATGAATGCAGATAGGGTCATAGCAAAGTCGGAATTAGTCTGACAACTTTTCCTAAGAAGAAGAATCCCTCATCTTCTCATAATTTCCCTCAAATAGAGTAGCAATTGCCTTGAGATGATATTTTCTGCGGGTAATTGAGCCTGAAGCTTCAGTCATGTCTAAATCAACTTCATTTGCACGATGAGGCAAAGCCCAATCAAACTTATGCACAATATTTGCCAACGCAAGCTCTTCAAGAACCACAGAAAACTGAATTCCGGGGCAACCCCTTCTTCCAGCCCCAAATGGAAATAGTTCAAAGTTACTCCCTTTATAATCTATGGTACTATTCAAGAACCTTTCTGGTTTGAACGGCTCTGGATCTGTATATGATGCAGGATCTCTTCCAAGTGCCCATGCATTAATCATAACTTGTGTATTAGCCTTAATGGTGTAACCTTTAATTTTCACATCTTTGTTGCACATCCTGGGCAATAGTAACGGACCTGGAGGATGTAAGCGAAAAGTCTCTTTGGTTACTGCCTTCAAGTAGTGCATTCCAACCAAATCTTCCTCAGTTACGTTCTTTTTATTTCCAACTAAGCCTCTAACTTCATTTTGTAATTTCTTCATCGTCTCTGGATTTCTCAAAAGTTCAGACATTGCCCACTCTAGAGCGGTAGATATGGTGTCGGTGCCACCCACAAACATATCCTACAAAACATGTGATTATTAGTTAAAATGCTTTTGACAATAAATGTAACTTTTAATATGCTAAATTGTGTAAAAGTTAAATATAACTAGCTATATTTACTTTATAATCCATTACGGAAACTTACTTATCTTTCACTATTGTTCACTTATCTAAGCGGTTTAGATAATCAACTACATATGTAGGTTATCTATTCCCTCTCTATTTTTATATGCTTTGCTTAAAATGACGAGACATAAGTAAACACTTTTTTTCAATGAAAACATGAGTAAAACATTGGATAATTAATATCAACTCTCGCTCTCTCTGAATTGGATAAACTTGGTCATTTTAATATCTTCCACATACACTTCAATAATGATCGTCTACAAGCTAGTGACGACGACTTAGATTCACATAAGAAAAGACACACGTGGTAAATATACGACAGTACGTGAAATGAGTAAGTGAATAAGAGAGACATACCAGGATGATAGCCTTGATGCTAATTCGATCGATAGGATAAACAAGTGCATTTTCTTTCTGAATCGAAAGCAAAACATCCACGAAATCTTGTTCGTCCTCGTGATCATCATCATCATCATTTCCATTGTTTGATTTATCCATATGCTCTTGAATAACCATATCCATGAAGCCATCCACCCTCTTAGCCAGATCGTCTAGTTTTGCATCCAAACCATTCACACGGGTGAACCAAGCAAGCCATGGGATATAGTCACCAATATTGACCCTTGTGAACATCTGTGACAGCTCTGTAGAAAGCTCCATAAACATCCTCCCACGACCTTCCGCCCGATCACTATACTTCCTACCTAGAGCAACTCTACAAATAACATCATTAGTAAGCTTTGTAAACATTTCGCTTAAATCTAAAACCGATGATGACGAGGAGGAGGAGGAGGGGGAGGAGATTGTTTCAGTACTACATGACTGTTCAATGTTGCTCATCATGAGCTTCGTTTCCTCTAGTCTCACAGAACCAAAAGAACGAACTCTTTTGTAGCTCAACAGATTTACGACGCATATATTCTTCATTTGCCTCCAATACTCACCGTAAGGCGCCCCCACGATGTCCCTGTAATTGTACGCAAGCTTCTCGAAGAGGATAAGCTTGGGTCTGTCAGAGAAGGCGAGGTCGTGGGTTTTGAAGATCTGAGAGACAGCCTCGGCCGACGAGACGATAAGGACCGGCCTGCTTCCGAAATGAAGGAGCATTAGATCAGGGCCATAGCGTTGTGCTAGGGTTTGAAGAGAGCGGTGTGCGAGCAACCCTATTTGGTGGAGATTTCCGATCACGGGCAGCTTTGGTGGAGATGGTGGTGCAGATGGTGATTTGGTATGAGAAGAAGACCATCTGTAAAACAGAATGATGAATATGGCAAGAGGAAGGAAATATCTGAGCGAAAAGGGTTGCAACAGGACTGGTGAGAAAGTTTCATTTAGTTTGAGTTCCAGCATTGGGAGGAGGTTTGCCATTTTCTTCATGACCCGTGATCGATTTATATAAGACGTGTTCATTGTCTATGTAGAGACGTGTGTCAGTTAACTATTGAGAATCTATGTCGATGTACTTGGTCAATTATTGTGTCTTAAAAAGAAAATATCCACGGCCTCTATTCATATATTTACTGTATACTATATCTTGATATTATCCAAAGCGCTACGATGTTGTTCCGAATTTGCCCTTACACTGTCTGGTTTTAGCTCTACGCTGTTGTACAAAAATTGACAGGTGTTAGCATAACATTTTTATTTTTATTTAAAAAATTATTGATGCATACACATCACGTGGCTCGTGCGACCACATAATTACACACGGAAACGCGTCACATTTTTTCTAACTCATCTTTACTGAAAAGAAAATTGAAAAAACAAATTGGATTTCCTATCTCCGATCAAACCACCAGGTCTTTTATGAGGCTATTTAAATGAGTTGTTTTCTTAAATTTTGGATACCGTTCATCTGATACTTGCGGTCACAACTTTATTCTGAATTTTCGTGTCTCGAGTTTCAAAAATATCAGGATTATATTTGTGACACTCATTGCGACCTTTATATTCGTAGATGGATCAGTTGGCACTGTTATAAAGGTTGCTAATTGAATAATTTGAAAGACATTTTCATCCAATGATTCAAATCACTAGTCATGATGTGATAACCCGTAATTTTAATATGTATATATATATATATTTATTTATTTGTTGATATATATACACTTAGTATATGCAGAAATTAATTTAGTTTTATTTAATTTTACTTTGGGTTAAGTAGGAGTGTGTTTAGCCCATAACTCAACACCATAACCTAATACCCAAATTTACCCAATTAACCCAAAAAAAGCCAAAAACAGATTTAGGAAATTTACCGTAGAAAGTCGCTCTAGTTTGTTGACCTCTAAACTCGAAGCTTTGTCCTCTCTTCTTCACTGCCTTCTTCTTCTTCTTCCTTCTGACCAAATGTTGCCCAATCTGAAACCTTACCGTCATGAAACCCAGAAACCGTCGTAGAAAAGCTTAAACAATAGAAACCGCCTTGGAGAAGTAGCAAGTGTCAAGGTGGTGGAGAACAAGTTACCTATTGGGTGACTCCTCAAAGCTAGATTCCTAGTCTAGTACCTAACATGTAAGGTTTAGATTGAACAATTCAATTTTGCTTCCTTTGATCTTGTCTTGGACGCCAAGTTCTACCCCTTTTCCAAACACTATAAATATGATTGAGTTCCGTAGATTTTTTGAGGTTTTCATAAGCCTTTCCTGCTTAGATAGAGAGAGAGAGAGAGAGAGAGAGAGAGAGAGAGAGAGAGAGAAGAGAAATTGGTGTTATAGGACATTGGTAGAAGAACTCAAGTTTGATAATCTTTTATGTTCTGATCAATTGAATGTTTCTATTTAAAAGTGAATATATGTTCTAAGTTTGTGAAATCAAAAGTTCTTATTTTGGTTTTACTGTTTCATTGATTTGATTAGTTGCTATTAACAACTGGGTTTTAGTTTTGTTGAGTTATGTAGGATTGCTAATTCTTTGGTTTGGGTTATGTTTGATTTGAGTTCCTTGCACTACCAGAAATTTCAACTTGGGCGACGAAAAAAAATCGTCGCCCTGTTAAAAAATTTCGTCGCCTAAGTACTTAGGCGACGACATGTCGTCGGCCAAGAACTTGGGCGACGAAAATTCATTCCGTCGTCGCCTAAGAGTAATTCTTAGGCGACGATACGAATTTCGTCGCCTAAAATATACTTCTCGTCGCCCAAAAATATTCGTCGCCCAAGATTTAACACCTTGGCCGACGAAAAAATTTTTCGTCGCTTAAGATGTTATAACCTGGGGCGACGAAACTAAATATTTCGTCGCCTAAGATCACTACATCTTAGGCGACGATAATTTTTTTTCATCGTCTTATATGGTAAGTCCTTGCCCGATGATTTAGCAATTTCGTCGCCTAAGATATATTTAAATTTTTTTAAAAAATATTTAAATAATTTTTTTAAATATATAAATAATGTTTTTTTAATTTTTACTGGAATTTTTTTTTGACATTTCTTTAAATTTTTGTAATACTAAAATTTAATTAAAAATAACAGAAATTTATAAATTTATAAATAATTTATTACATAAATTCAGGATGTAATAAATTACAAAAATTCAGGTTTAACGGTATCGTCGGAGGAAGGAAGAGGTCGGACGGCACCGTAGGGCCCCCGGATGACCCGCCATCACCGTCGGTCGGGGACGACTGTGTGGGGGCGGTGATAGATCGCGACCGTGGAAGTATCTGGATGACGAGGGGCCGTCGCTGCGGGGCCCGGCTGCCCAGCAGAACGCGAGCCGCTCGCGCCACCCCTAAGCGTCGCATGTCGGGCCGTCATCTGCCACGGAAACCCGACCGACGGTGATTGCGGCGGGTTGTTTAAGGTACCGTCCGAGGAATATTCGCTTCTCGCACCCGGACGTTATCTAGAAGTTCTCCTCATGCCCATCCTGTTTAAAATAACCATATATTTATTAAAAATATTTTACCGTCTTATAATTAATTTAACAAAAAATAACCATAAATTTCGAAAAATTTATCAACAATAATAGCACAAATAAAAAGTAATAATTATTATAGGATTTATTATTATTTTTAATTCACATAACAAATTATTTACATTAATTCAGAATTATTACATCACAAAAATTAATTTACGAATATTTACATCCTTACTCAAAAATAATCCATTATTTTTTACAAAATTTCCACAATATATTTACAATTATAATTTATATTATTTAATTATTTAATTATTTAATCAAAAATTATTTAATCATTTACAATATATTTACAAATTATTTCCACAAATCCTAAACCCTAAACCCTAATATTTTACAATTATCATTTACATCACAATTTACCATAATTTACCCTAAAATCCTACCATAATTTACACAAATTTACCCTAATTTACCATTAATTTCATAAATTACAACAACAACAACAACAATAATTTCACCAACAATTTCACAACACAACAATAATTTTGTACTTCTCCCAAATTTCAAACAATTTCACAATTTCAAATAATTTCAAACAATTTCACAATTTCAAACAATTTCAAACAATAATATCAAACAATTTCACAATTTCAAACAATTTCAACAATTTCAAACAACAACAACAATTAAAATTTTCATGAAATAACCAATTTAGGGTTTTAGGGTTATACCTTAAATTGTGGGTCGGGGTCGGGGTCGGGGTCGGGTTCGAGGTCGGGGACGGCGTCGGGTTGCGGGGTCGGGGTCGGAGAGAGGGAGAGAGAGAGGGCTTCGGTGGAGTTTTTGCAGCGCGAATGGTTAGGGTTCCGAATTTTTGCCTTTTATATTGGAGTTCTTGGGCGACGATTCTTGAAAAATCGTCGCCCTGTTTTTTGAAAATCGTCGGCCAAGATAATCTTGGGAGACGATTTTTGAAGTCGTCGCCTAAGATACTCTACTTGGGCGACGATGTTCTTCACTATAAATCTCGTCGCCCAAGATGAAGAAAATCGTCGGCCAAGAGTTCTATCATAAAATTCAGAATATCGTGATTTTGGTGATCGGAGAAGAGGAACTGAAAACCGACCGTCCTATATGACCAGCATAACAAATTACGTGGGTGGAAAAAAATTCAGCTCCATCGGACAAAGACAAGGGCTCGATCCGTCCGGTCAATCGGCGCGGTCAAACCCCTAAACGGACGGAAACGGCTATTCGACCCTCCAAATCAAGTAATCTGGCCGGACCTTCAACTGAGAATAGTTTCCAATCGACGAGACGCTTACGGGGATATAAAAATTTGGTAAAAAATAAATACCCGAGACAGGGCTACCACTAGGTAGAAATAAGAGAACAATTTGTTGCCCGGAACAACCGGCACCGAAATTTTACCAGAATATCTTCATTTTTCACGGGTTGACGTATTTCACCGTTCCGGTCATATCTTATTTCATGACTTTTTTGCGTTTGAGGCCTCTACATATACGTTGTCTTCAAAACGAAACTTAAACTCAACACTTGTATAAAAAAGTTATACAACATTAGTACATATATCGTGAGTTTGGTGATCGGAGAAGACGAACTGAAAACTTACCGTCAGATATGACCAACATAACTAATTACGTGGGTGGGAAAAAATTCAGCTCCATCGGACAACGATAAGGACTCGATCCGTCCGGTCAATCAGCGCGGTCAAACCCCTAAACGGACGGAAACGGCTATTCGACCCTCCAAATCACGTAATCTGGCCGGACCTTCAACTGAGAATAGTTTCCAATCGACAAGACGCTTACGGGAATATAAAAATTTGGTAAAAAATAAATACCCGGGATAGGGCTACCACTAGGTAGAAATAAGAGAAATTCGTTGACCGGAACAACCGGCACCGAAATTTTACCGGAATATCTTCATTTTTCACGGGTTGACGTATTTCACCGTTCCGGTCATATCTTATTTCACGACTTTTTTGCGTTTGACGCCTCTACGTATACGTTGTCTTCAAAACGACACTTAAACTCAACACTTATATAAAAAAGTTATACAACATTAGTACATATAACGTGAGTTTGGTGATCGGAGAAGAGGAACTGAAAACCTACCGTCAGATATGACCAGCATAACGAATTACGTACGTGGGAAAAAATTGAGCTCCATCGGACAACGATAAGGACTCGATCCGTCCGGTCAATCAGCGCGGTCAAACCCCTAAACGGACGGAAACGGCTATTCGACCCTCCAAATCACGTAATCTGGCCGGACCTTCAACTGAGAATAGTTTCCAATCAACAAGACGCTTACGGGACTATAAAAATTTGGTAAAAAATAAATACCCGGGATAGGGCTACCACTAGGTAGAAATAAGAGAAATTCGTTGACCGGAACAACCGGCACCGAAATTTTACCGGAATATCTTCATTTTTCACGGGTTGACGTATTTCACCGTTCCGGTCATATCTTATTTCACGACTTTTTTGCGTTTGACGCCTCTACGTATACGTTGTCTTTAAAACGACACTCAAACTCAACACTTATATAAAAAAGTTATACAACATTAGTACATATAACGTGAGTTTGGTGATCGGAGAAGAGGAACTGAAAACCTACCGTCAGATATGACCAGCATAACGAATTACGTACGTGGGAAAAAATTTAGCTCCATCGGACAACGATAAGGGCTCGATCCGTCCGGTCAATCGGCGCGGTCAAACCCCTAAACGGACGGAAACGGCTATTCGACCCTCCAAATCACGTAATCTGGCCGGACCTTCAACTGAGAATAGTTTCCAATCGACGAGACGCTGACGGGGCTATAAAAATAAAAAACATTACCTTACAATTTAAATGTGCTTTATTTATTTTAATTATTCGGATTATCTTGGCCGACGAAATTAGGGTAATTCGTCGGCCAAGATAATACTTGGGCGACGATATTTGTTAAATTCGTCGCCCAAGAGTAAAAATAAAAAATCATGTACAATGAAATTTAAATGTGTTTTATTTTATTTTAATTATTCGGATTATCTTGGCCGACGAAAATAGGATAATTCGTCGGCCAAGATAATACTTGGGCGACGATATATGTTAAATTCGTCGCCCAAGAGTAAAAATAAAAAATCCTGTACAATGAAATTTAAATGTGTTTTATTTTATTTTAATTATTCGGATTACTCTTGGCCGACGAAATGAGTGTAATTCGTCGGCCAAGTAAAAATAAAAAAATAAAATACTTAGGCGACGATATATTTGAGTTTCGTCGCCTAAGGATTAAAAAACTTAGGCGACGATATAAATATCTTAGGCGACGAAATATTGTTTCGTCGCCCTAGTTTCTATATTAGGCAACGAAATTTAGCCTTAGGCGACGATTTTATTTTCGTTGCCTAAAGTTCAATTTTAGGCGACGATTTTTTTTCCTTGGGCGACGATTTTTTTTGTTTCGTCGCCCAAGACCCATTTTCTGGTAGTGTTGGGTAATCAAATTAGCCCTTTTACTTGATTAGTAGAAGATCAATGTGTAGCTGCTGTTGTTACTTGCTCAGAGTTTTAAAACGTTTCGTTGAAACTTGAGAAATAGGCATATCAATAAATTTTCAAAGAAAAACTGGAACTGTAACTGAACTTCAAAAAATCATAAGTATTTATAGAAAACTCCCTTTTGTGTGATTCCAGTTCCAGATTGATCTTTAGGTTGTCTTTTACAATTGTTATGAAGAGACCAACCTAAGATTCTTAGCCGAGCTATACTAATTTTAGCCAAACAGTTCTGCTGGTCAGGAATTAGGCATACATTTTCTGATTTTCTTCCTTTGCTCTTAGTCTCAATGTTTGCCAAATGATTCTTGCTTGATTTGGTATGATATTATACAGATGTAGAGATTAGATTAAATAGCTTGAACATTTATATATACATATAGTTTCAGTTTTGATTTCAGATAGTTTAAATAGGCTTTTTAGCAGAAAATTTTCAGAAAATCCTGAAACTGTAGCTGAATTTTGAAAATTCATAACTAATTCAAGAAAAATCGTTTTAAAGTGATTCCAACTCTCAGATCTTCGTTAGTGTGTCTACTATACGTCTTTAGAAGAAATCAAAGTCAAATTCCTTACGGTTTTGTACAGTTTTCATTCGGAAGATTTCTGGTTCAGAATGTTAGATTTGTGTTATTGTGTTTAAGTGAAAAGCTGATTTGGTTAGCTATTGTATCTGAGTCGTGTCATTGTTGAGTCTTAATATGAGTTCTAAATAAAATAGAGTTGGTATATGATTGTTTAACTAATGCTTGTATCTTTTATTAGGAGCTTATTTCATGTGATCGGCAAAGGTACGTAGGGGAACCTCTATGATTGTTTTATATGTTGTTTCAATAGGTTTTGCTTGTCTGAAACGTTTGTTTCTTTACTGTAAATTATTTATATGATTTATTTCAATGTATAGATGCTATATAAGGTTTGAGGAAACGGTGGAGGTGCCATATCTCATGCATGATACCCGTGTGAATGCGTGAGAATGCGTGAGAATACGCGATTAGTATATGTGAAAAGAGTGGCATTGGCGAAAGAGGAATGGATAAGATGACTAACAAAATGAGAATGTGAGATTGAGTGAGAGATAGTTCATATAAATAAATAGCTTAAATCACCCTAGTGGTAAAATATATGGTATGAGACATGTAGATTTAGTCTATTCGGCTATATGAACTACATGGAGTATATAGTAGATGCATTTATTCATTTTACTAAAGTTCACTACCAGAAGAAAGGCTTTAGCCGACGAAAAAAAAAAAACCAGGCCGACGAATTTTTTTTTCGTCGGCTAAAGTGGACTTTAGCCGACGAAATTTTCCTTCGTCGGCTAATTAAAAATATTCGTCGGCTATGATCAACTTTAGCCGACGAAATTTTTATTTCGTCGGCTAAATAATTTTTTTCGTCGGGTATAGTCTGTGAACTTTAGCCGACGAAATTTTCAAAAGTTTAGCCGACGAAATTTTCAAAACTTTAGCCGACGAAATTTTTAGAGTTTAGCCGACGAAATTTTTAAAAGTTTAGCCGACGAAAAATATAATTTCGTCGGCTAAAGTGTCTTATATTTACAAATTTTGATGCAATATGGTCCTACGCAAAAAGGGGTGTAACTTTTGATCCGTCCGTCAGAAATTGCTGAAATTTTGACAGCAGCTCCGCAGGCCCAAATCCAAGCTAACTTACTTTCGGTGCCTATCCGACCGTCGGATCTAGCGATCCGAGGCTTTTTATGTAATTTTCTGTTTTTAGGGTTTGGTCTTTTTCTTTTAAAACTGCGGTTAACCTTATTTACCGTTATTATTTCTTAAGGAGAGCCCTATCGTCGAAAGGTAAATGTTTTAAAATTTTTATATAGGTGGTTGCGTCTCATCTACGTGAGAGTTTTTCGTGTGGAAGATTTGACCAAACTACGTAACATAGGGGGAGATATGAGTGTTTTCGTGAATTTATAGACTTTAGCCGACGAAAATATATGAAAAGTCGTCGGCTAAGATGGTTTTTACCGACGAATAACCTAATATTTCGTCGGCTATAGTTATTTTTTAATTTTTTAATTACATACTATAGCCGACGAATACGTTAGGGTATTCGTCGGCTAAACCCTAAAATTTCTCTATTACCTACTATAGCCCTATATTCGGTGGTTATTTTGCGTAAAATTTTTATACGACTTGTTGCGTGTCATCGGTTTAAAACTATTTTCAGTTGGAGGTCTGGCCAAAATACGTAATTTAGACGGTCGAACGACCTTTTCCGTGCGTTTAGGGGTTTGACTTACGAGATTGACCGTCCGGATCGAGCCCTTATTCTTTTCGGATCAAGTTGAATTTTTTCCCATACATGTATTTTATCATGATGGTCAGATCTGACGGTCGGAATTCTGTTTTTCAAGTTTGATCATCACAATCACAACATGCATACTAATGTTGTATAACTTGTTTACCAAGTGTTATGTAAATGTTCCGTTTCAAAAACAAACTATACGTAAAACCTTCAAACTCTAAAAAGTCATGAAATAAGATATGACGAGAATGTTGAAATACATCCACGGTTGAAAAATCACACTATTCCGGTAAATATTCGGTGCCGATAGTTGCGGTCAATGCAATCACAACATGCCAAATGTATAAAAATGCTTTTAACCGACGAATTTCAAAGGTTTAGCCGACGAAATTTTCAAAGGACTTTAGCCGACGAAAATATATGAAAATTCGTCGGCTAAAGTCGAAAAATTTTCGAAATTTTCAACCAAAATTTTTTGGCGGGCAACCAAAATTTTCAAAGGAGTTTAGCCGACGAAAATATATGAAAAGTCGTCGGCTAAAGTCGAAAATTTTTCAAAATTTTCAACCAAAATTTTTTGGCGGTCAACTAAAGAGTTTAGCCGACGAAAATAAATAATTTCGTCGGCTAAAGTTCTTTATATAGCCGCAAATAAACCCAACACTAAACATATTGCGGCCCCTCCTCCTCTTCCTCCTCCTCCTCCTCCTCCTCCTCCTCCACACAACCACCACAAATAAACCCAACACTAGAAATATTGCGTCCCCTCCTCCTCTTCCTCCTCCTTCTCCTCCTCCACCTCCGCCACTCTCTCTCCTCACCCCACCGTCTACTCTCCACCCCCACGCGCCCAATGGCCACCTACCGCGCCCTCCTCTCCCTCAAGTCCTCCCTCGACGACCCCGACTCTCGCCTCTCCGCTCTCCGCCTCCTCAATCTCTCCAACAACGTCTTCAACCGCACGTTCCCGCCGGAGCTCTCCAACCTCACTAACCTCGATCCGTGTTCTCGACCTCTACAACAACAACCTCACCGGCGTGTTGCCAGTTTCGGTGGCAACTTTTCACTGTATATCACAGTTTCTCTGTCAAGATTCTCCACACACATAAAAAAAATAAAAAAAAATTTCTGAAGTTTTTTTTTCAAAACCCAGCAACTTTAGCCGACGATATTCAAACATAATATTCGTCGGCTATAGTATTTTTAATTTTTTTAATAAGGTTTAGCCGACGAAATAACCTAATATTTCGTCGGCTATAATTATTTTTAAATTTTTTTTATAATGTTTAGCCGACGAATAACCTAATATTTCGTCGGCTATAGTTATTTTTTTTAATTTTTTTAATAAGGTTTAGCCGACGAAATAACCTAATATTTCGTCGGCTATAATTATTTTTAAATTTTTTTATAAGGTTTAGCCGACGAATAACCTAATATTTCGTCGGCTATAGTTTTTTTTTTAATTTTTTTATAAGGTTTAGCCGACGAATAACCTAATATTTCGTCGGCTATAGTTATTTTTTAAATTTTTTTACAACGTTTTGCCGACGAAATACTTCGTCGGCTAAAGTCTGGGACTATAGCCGACGAGATTTTTTTCGTCGGCTAAAGTGGGACTATAGCCGACGAAAAAAATAATTTCGTCGGCTAAAGTCATTACAGACGGCCTTTTCCCGACGACACTATAGCCGACGAAGGCTCGTCGGCTAAGGTCTTAGCCGACGAATTTTTTTAACAGGCCGACGAAAATATTTCGTCGGCTAAAGTGCCTGTTCTGGTAGTGGTTGTTTATGATCTGCTTTGTTTGAAGAGGATTTTGCCTTCTACTGAGATATTTGTGCTCACCCCTTAAACTATTGTGCAGGTAATTAACAAGTTGAGTTTCTTTTAAGAATGCTATCATATTGTAATATGTGTGACTTTTGCTTCCCTAGGATAAGATTTAGACTCTAGTTAGTCTACTCTTGTAACTTTTGGTTTGAGAATCTATTCTAATAAAGAATAAATTTTAGTTTCCTGTTCAGTTGTTTTTTTTCCAATTTCTTTCATATTTTAATTATGGAAAATCTATTTCATAGTTAGAATATGAGTTACACCTCAAAAAAAAAAATCCAAAAAAATTAGGGTGTAACACATGATTTTCTCAGAAGTTTTGAGCAAGCATGTAAATTTTTCTCTTATCTATATAAAATTATCCAAATTGAGAGGTAGTGTGTGAAATGTTCATAAACTTTTTTTGTTTTGTGGGAAAAACAAAATGGGGTTGGAATTGACACACTTTATAAACTGGGCCGGAGGATAAAAACCGTAACGTATACGTATCAGGGTCGTACGCTTGGAACAAAAAGGTTCGTCATACAATTTCGGCGATTACAAAAATCAAGGAGTATATCCCTTTCCCGTAATGTCTTTGAAGAAGGATCCACCCGAAATGAATGGGAAGACTGGAGTAGTCTCTTCATTAGCCGGAAGGACCACATAAAAAAAACAGCGAAGTCCATCCGAACCGTCCAATGAAGAATAACGAGCAGAGCAAAGCGCCAAGACAATCGAAGAAGAAAGAAAACGTGAAGAGAGGGCAAATCAGTCAATACAGGTAAAATGACACAAATGTAAAAAAGGAACAAAAGCAAGGATAGAAGGGCACCGTTCACGTGAACAATAATCACCCCCTATCCGCTTAATATATAGAGATAAGGATATAGAAATTGACATAAAGTAAAAATTTACAACTTCGGACAAAAGAGGAGGTTTGAAGAATTTTCCTAAGAAGAAGAGTCCCCCATTTTCTCACAGTTCTCCTTAAATAGAGTAGCAATTGCCTTGAGAGGATATTTTCTGCGGGCAATTGCGCCTGAAGTTTCAGTCATGTCTAAATCAACCACTTTTGCACCATGAGGCAAAGCCCAATCAAACTTGTGCACAATATTTGCCAACGCAAGCTCTTCAAGAACCATAGCAAACTGAATTCCAGGACAACCCCGTCTGCCAGCACCAAATGGAATTAGTTCGGAGTTATTCCCTTTATAATCTATGGTACTATTCAAGAACCTTTCTGGTATGAACTGCTCCGGATCTGTATATGATGCAGGATCTCTTCCAAGCGCCCATGCATTAACCATAACTTGGGTATTAGCATTGATGTTGTAACCTTTAATTTTCACATCTTTGTTGCACATCCTAGGCAATAATAACGGAAATGGTGGATGTAACCGAAAAGTCTCTTTAGTTATTGCCTTCAAGTAATGCATTCCAACTAAATCTTCCTCCGTGACATTCTTTTTATTTCCAACAATTTCCCTTACTTCATTTTGCAATTTCCTCATCAGCTGTGGATTTCTTAAAAGTTCAGACATTGCCCACTCTAGGGCGGTAGATGTTGTATCAGTGCCAGCCACAAAGATATCCTACAAAAACATTTGGTCGTTTAAAATACTTGTAACAATAGTAGTTATTTTAGCAGCTCAATTGTTTACTAGCTGATGTTTAGTTTATTCTTCAATCTGTCAATTCGTTCTTTTAATAAGAGATCTTTATTTTTTGTTATTTTTAAGGATAGACCCACACTATTAGATCTGTTTTTTAATGGGCTTGAATGACTGAGATTAAAACAAAAAATTTAATACTTATGTCAAATCTACACCGTTCAAGATCATTAAAAATAAATTATACATTTGGATGACTTAACGATCACCAAATTTTCTGAAAATTTACAGAAATGATCTACTCATATAGGTACAAACTGAACAGTAGAGATGTGATTTATTGATCGGGAAGTTTGTCAAATACCCTATCCCTAGAAATGAACAAAAAAATGATCCCTCATTAGAAGGGCTATATATATAAGAAAAAATAATAATAAATGCACGCGTCAGCTTGACATTTTTTCACGCGCACCTGCTAGGTGTACGTAGTATAAATATATTCTGTTGAGTTAATAGCTGATAAAAAAAAGAACAAAAGATTGGAGCATATGGAGTTCATTTCTATTTTCAATTTCAAAAAGAAAATATATAAAAGTTTATGATTTTAGAAAAAAATTAAATATTTTTCTCTAGCCTTCTAGTACTGTTCTAGAAGGAAGATAAAGATTTTTAAAGAACTTATTGTCTTATTAATATCCACACACCCCTACGGATATGCACACAAGCATCATTCTCAACAAATTCAAATGACGACTTTCAATAATGCGACGTGATCATTGAAATTAAAAAGAAACTTTGTTAACAGTGTTAGAATACATACATGATAATACGACGTGGATGACCGGATTAAAATATTGTATGTTAGTTATTCGGTTCACTTGCACCTCAGTACGTAGAAGATTTTTCAGAAAACTTGTGCTTGGTAAATATATGACGACACACAACTCAGAATAAATGATTAAACAACATTGTTAGTTACATACCAGGATGATAGCCTTGATGCTAACTCGATCAATAGGATAACCAAGTGCATTTTCTTTCTGAACCGAAAGCAAAACATCCACAAAATCTTTTTCGTCCTCGTGATTATCATCATCATTTCCATTGTTTGATTTATCCATATGCTCTTGAATAATCATATCCATGAAGCCATCCACCCTCTTAGCCAGATCGTCTAGTTTTGCATCCAAACCATTCACACGGGTGAACCAAGCAAGCCATGGGATATAGTCACCAATGTTGACCCTTGTGAACATCTGTGACAGCTCTGTAGAAAGCTCCATAAACATCCTCCCACGACCTTCCGCCCGATCACTATACTTCCTACCTAGAGCAACTCTACAAATAACATCATTAGTAAGCTTTGTAAACATTTCGCTTAAATCTAAAACCGATGATGACGAGGAGGAGGAGGGGGAGGAGATTGTTTCAGTACTACATGACTGTTCAATGTTGCTCATCATGAGCTTCGTTTCCTCTAGTCTCACAGAACCAAAAGAACGAACTCTTTTGTAGCTCAACAGATTTAAGACGCATATACTTCTCACTTGCCTCCAATACTCACCGTAAGGCGCCCCCACGATGTCCCTATAATTGTACACTACCTTCTCGAAGATGATAAGCTTGGGTCTGTCAGAGAAGGCGAGGTCGTGGGTTTTGAAGATCTCGGAGACAGCCTCGGTCGACGAGACGATAAGGACCAGCCTGCTTCCGAAATGAAGGAGCATTAGATCAGGGCCATAGCGTTGTGCTAGGGTTTGAAGAGAGCGGTGTGCGAGCAACCCTATTTGGTGGAGATTTCCAATCACGGGCAGTTTTGGTGGAGATGGTGGTGCAGATGGTGATTTGGTATGAGAAGAAGACCATCTGTAAAACAGAATGATGAATATGGCAAGAGGAAGGAAATATCTGAGCGAAAAGGGTTGCAACAGGACTGGTGAGAAAGTTTCATTTAGTTTGAGTTCCAGCATTGGGAGGAGGTTTGCCATTTTCTTCATGACCCGTGATCGATTTATATAAGACGTGTTCATTGTCTATGTAGAGACGTGTGTCAGTTAACTATTGAGAATCTATGTCGATGTACTTGGTCAATTATTGTGTCTTAAAAAGAAAATATCCACGGCCTCTATTCATATATTTACTGTATACTATATCTTGATATTATCCAAAGCGCTACGATGTTGTTCCGAATTTGCCCTTACACTGTCTGGTTTTAGCTCTACGCTGTTGTACAAAAATTGACAGGTGTTAGCATAACATTTTTAGCAGCTCAATTGTTTAGCTGATGTTTAGTTTATTCTCCAATTTGTCAATTTATTTATATATATATATATATATAAGAAAAAACAAATAAAATAAACACACGCGTGAGCTTGACATTTTTCCACGCGCACATGCTAGATGTAGTATAAATATATTCTGTTGAGTTAATAGCTGATAAAAAAGAGAACAAAAGATTGGAGCATATGGATCGTTCATTTCTATTTTCAATTTCAAAAAGAAAATATATAAAAGTTTTCGATTTTAGAAAAAAATTAAATATTTTTCCCTAGCCTTCCGGTACTGTTCTAGAAGGAAGATAAAGGTTTTTAAAGAACTTATTGTCTTATTAATATCCACACACCCCTGCGGATATGCACACAAGCGTCATTCTCAACAAATTAAAGTGACGACTTTCAATAATGCGATGTGAATTAAAATTAAAAAGAGACTTTATTAACGGTATTAGAATGCATGCATGATAATACGACGTGGATGACCGGATTAAAATATTACATATTAGTTATTCAGTTCACTTGCATCTTGGTATGTAGAAGATTTTTCGGAAAACTTGTGCTTGGTAAATATATGACACACAACTCAGAAGAAGTGATTAAACAACATTGTTAGTTACATACCAGGATGATAGCCTTGATGCTAACTCGATCAATAGGATAAGCAAGTGCATTTTCTTTCTGAACTGAAAGCAAAACATCCACCAAATCCTTTTCGTCCTCGTTATCATCATCATCGTTTCCATTGTTTGATTTATCCATATGCTCTTGAACAACCATGTCCAAGAAGCCATCGAACCTCTTAGCCAAATCATCTAGTTCTGCATCCAAACCATTCACACGGGTGAACCAAGCAAGCCATGGGATATAGTCACCAATGTTGACCCTTGAGAAGATCTCTGAGAGCTCTGTAGAAAGCTCCATAAACATCCTCCCACGACCTTCCGCCCGATCACTGTACTTCCTACCTAGAGCAACTCTACAAATGACATCATTAGCAAGCTTTGTAAACATTTCGCTTAAATTTAAAACCGATGATGATGACGAGGAGGAGATTGTTTCAGTACTACACGACTGTTCAATGTTGCTCATCATGAACTTCGTTTCCTCTAGTCTCACAGAACCAAAAGAAAGAACTCTTTTGTAGCTCAACAGATTTAAGACGCATATACTTCTCACTTGCCTCCAATACTCACCGTAAGGCGCCCCCACGATGTCCCTATAATTGTACACTACCTTCTCGAAGATGATAAGCTTGGGTCTGTCAGAGAAGGCGAGGTCATGGGTTTTGAAGATCTCTGAGACAGCCTCGGTCGTGTTAAAATATGTAATATAAGATCGTCTACAATAATATCACAAATACATCAAAACAAGAACACTAAATTAAGTATGAAGCATAATACCTTCGTTGCTCCTCCAGTCGGACTTAGCTGCAGTCTTCGATGAAGCCACCATTGTTGATTGCGAGTTTGCTTGATGCTCACGTTGTACTTGGTGAATACTGAAGGTCGGCCTTCTATGTGTCTTAACCTTATTGCTGGCACAATGGGAAGCCAATTAATGCAGAACGGTGTGGAACACAGGGACCTAGACCCTCTATATATAGTGATCAACATAAGACTTGATCCCATAACCAAATCCTAATTGAACAATGTAAATAACATGAAGATCTTTCCTTCCACAATACTAATTCCTTGTACATTAGGTTTTGTACTATGAACCTTCTAGATTTCCAACTGATATACAACTCGGAAATCTTATATGAATCAGAATATAATATCTATCGTTTCTTGTTATCCAAGATAAAGTCTTAAACAATTAACATGAATATAGCAGACTGTATTTAAGTCCACTTTATTTCCAACAATCTCCCACTTGGACTAACACTGTCAGAAACATGTTACTGAATTTAATTAATGAAGGATAACAACTGAAGTTGCGCAATTTTGAAACAAAAGAAAATTCTTGGTTCATCCAACTTGGTCAATTTACAGCTACTGTTGCTGAATCAAGAACCTTAAGGATAACAAATAATCCTCTCAGCTAAAGATCACAAAACAACAATCACTGCAATCACATAAGCTAACGAGTGAAAGGGTGAATAAATTTTGACTTGTATATCTCCCTGAGGTGTCAAAAATTCACAGTCCAAATTAATGATTTTATGAACTGTATAAAAACCTGCAGTAAACATTTTACCAGTGCTGGACTGAAAATGGTAAAATGCATGAACTGAATGACATTATGACTATAAGTATAAACAATAAAATCTGTTTTATAAAAATAACAACACAACTAGAAATTTCTGAACAACACAATGAATTCTTGTATCTGAAAATACCTCGAGACTTTATTGATCAATGAAAAATACAAGAGTCTGTTGAAATTACATATGGAAAAACATCCTAATACAAAATCACTAGAAAAATAAAATTCAAACCAAATGATAGCAGCTCCCACTGAACCTAAGAACATAAATCTGGAAGAATTCCCATATTTTCAACATGTTTCTGAAAACTTGATATGGAAAGGGCTTTAGTAAATGGATCAGCTAATTGTGAATCAGTATCAATATTTAAAACCTCAATCTCACCATACTTAACTTGTTGTCTTACACTGTAATATTTCAAACCAATATGCTTTGAACTATTTGATCTTTTACTGTTTTTACTGAAAAACACTGCAGCCTCATTGTCACAAAAAATCTTTAATGGACCTGAAACTATATGGCCTAAAACTTCTGTGTACAACAAGAAATTCTTAATCCACAGTCCATGACAGACCCCTGAATACACAGCAATATATTCAGCTTGCATTGTGGATGTAGAAATTAATTTTTGTTTCTCAGTTTCCAAAGACACGGCACCTCCAGCTAACATAAAAATATAACCTGAGGTGGATTTATTTGACTTTGGAAAATTACCAGCAAAATCTGAATCAGTATAACCTACAAGTTCAAGCTTATCAGACTTTTTGTAAACCAACATGTGAGCTTTAGTTTTCTGTAAATACCTAAGAACTTTTTTTCCTGCAACCCAATGTTCTTGAGTAGGAGGAGACTGAAACCTGGACAAAATTCCAACTGAAAATGCTAAGTCAGCTCTAGTGCAAACCTGTGTATACATAAGGCTACCAATAAGCTGTGCATAAGGTTTACTCTCCATAGGAGACATCTTCCCCCCATTTTTAGAAATTTTGGATAGTTTGTCACCTTTGGACATTGGGGCATCACTTGTGTTACAAGTTTCCATATGAAATCTCTTTAGAACTTTCTGAATATAGCTCTGCTGAGATAACCCTAAAACCCCTAATTTTCTGTCTCTCTTAATTTCAATTCCTAAAACAAATGAGGCTTCACCTAAATCCTTCATATCAAAATTACTCGAGAGAAAATTTTTAGTCTCATTAAGTAATTTGACACTGCTGCTAGCTAAAAGAATATCATCAACATACAAAATCAGAAAAATAAATCCCTCATTTGTATTCTTAAGGTACACACATTCATCAACTATGTTTTCTGAAAAACCAGAAGAAGTGATAACTGAATCAAATTTTTTGTACCACTGTCTAGAGGCTTGTTTTAAACCATAGATTGATTTTTTAAGTTTGCATACATAATCTTCTTTTCCAGTTTGCACAAAACCTTCAGGCTATTTCATATAAATGACTTCATCTAATTCTCCATTTAAAAACGCAGTTTTAACATCCTTTTGATGAAGTTCCATATCATAATGAGCCACTAGTGCCATTATAATCCTGAATGAATCTTTAGTGGACACAGGAGAAAAAGTTTCATTAAAATCGATGCCTTCTTTTTGTGTAAAACCCTTAGCTACCAGCCTAGCTTTATGTCTCTCTATGTTGCCTTCAGCATCTCTTTTTGTCTTATACACCCATTTACAACCAATTGGCTTATGGTTAGGGTCTGGTTTCACTAGATCCCATACTCGGTTCTTATGCATAGAATCTAATTCTTCCTGCATAGCTGCATCCCATTTTTCAACTTCATCTGAATCCTGAGCTTGTTTAAAACTCATTGGATCATCCAGTTCTACAAGTTCATCCTGTTCTTGGAGATAAACATAATAATCACTATTTTCTCCATAAACTGGTTTTCTAGGCCTTTCTGATCTTCTTAATGGAGGTTGCTCTATGTTTTGAGGTTGCCCTAAATTTTGAGGCTGGGAATTCTGAGGACCTAAATTTTGAGGTTCAGGCTGCATAGGTTGCGCTACAGGTTGCTGAATTTCTTCAGCAACATTATTTTGAGGTTCAGGAAACTCAGCTGCTGCATTATTATTGTTATTTTGATTTTGAACAAAAACATCAGTCATGGTAGTGTCTGCATTTAAAGGCATTCTATTAACTGTAGCCTCAGGTTCAACTAGTTCAACAAATTCTGAAGACAAGTCTCTAAAATTTGAAGTATTGTAAGCTTCATCCAGAAATTTGGCATTACTGGTTTTTATAATTCTAGTTGAATTATGAGGTGCATAAAACCTGTAGCCCTTAGATTTTTCACAATAACCAATAAAATTACAGCTAACTGTTTTAGGGTTCAATTTTTCTCTTAATTGATCAGGAATTTTAGCTTCAGCTTTGCATCCCCAAACATGAAGATGATGCAAGCTCGGCTGTTTGCCACACCACAACTCATATGGTGTCTTTTCTACAGCTTTTGAAGGTGATCTATTGCAAAGATAATTTGCAGTCTTAAGTGCTTCACCCCACAAAAATAAAGTCAAAACTGTAGTACACATCATCGATCTAACCATATTTAATAAAGTCCTATTTTTCCTTTCTGCCACACCATTTTGAGTTGGAGTATAAGGGGTGGTATACTTGGCTTGAATGCCATGCTCTTGTAAGAACATTGCAAAAGGTCCCTTTTGCTGGTCTGCCTCAGTATACCTCCCATAAAATTCTCCACCTCTATCTGATCTGACATACTTAATTTTAGTCTCTAATTGCAATTCAACTTCAGATTTATAAATTTTGAATGCTTGTAAAGCTTGAGACTTTTCTGAAAGTAGGAAAATATAGCAGTATCTAGAGTAGTCATCGATGAATGTAATGAAATAAAAATTCCCACATATAGTCTTGTGTGAAAAAGGCCCACAAATATCAGTATGAATAAGTTCTAAAAGTTTGTTACTTCTAGCAGCTGTAAGTTTTCTGGTTTTTGTTAATTTTCCCTTAAAACACTCCATACAATCATTCAAATCATCATAACACAATGCAGGCAATACATTTAATTTCTCAAGTCTTTTAAGTCTGTTTTTAGATATATGGCCGAGTCTTTTATGCCAAAGTGTTGCAGACTTATTATTGAATAAAACTCTCTTAACACCAGTGACCTGATTTTCAGCATATGTTCTACAATTATTTTCAAGCAGAAGAATCTCATTCTTAATAGTAGAACAATCAAGTTTAAGATATTTATTTGAAAAAGAACCAGAACCAATATAAGCTGAATTCTGAAAAAGTTTTATTCCATTGAAATCAATAATAAGACTACAACCAATTTCGACCAAAAGGCCTACAGAAATTAAATTCCTCTTCAATGAGGGGATATAAAAAACATTGTCTAAAAATAAAAAGTTTCCTTCTCTTAAATCGATCCTCAAGCATCCTATGGCTTTAACAGCTACTCTTTGGCTGTTTCCTACGCAGACATTCGGCTCACTTGTCTTTGGAGATCTCCTCCTTATTATACCCTGTAATGAAGTGGTAATATGTATTGGTGAGCCTGAATCTAGCCAATAAGTGTGTGAACTAACATTTAGGAAATTAACTTCTAAAGAAAAAACAGAGTTAGGAAAACAGTCATCTTTCTTTATCATCCATGCCTTAAAACCAGAGCAATCCTTCTTAACGTGTCCCATCTTTTTACAGAAGAAACACCTAACTTTAGAGGACTTATCTCCCTTAGAATCTGCAGGTTTACCGGATACCTTAAAATTGGTGGTCTGCTTAGCCTTGTTCTTATTCTTCTTTTTCCACTTAGACTTCTCCATAAGATTTACTGCAGTTGCAGGTTGAGCCTCTCCACGGATTGTATTCTCCTCATCCACACACACTGAAATTAGCTTATTAATAGTCCACTTGACCTCTAGAGCATTATAGGTAGATCTCAGTTGGCTGAAGGTTGATGGAAGTGACCAAAGTGCATCATGCACAAGCTGTGCATCTGCAACTTCCATCCTTAAATCTCTGAGTTTCCCATTCAGCTGAACCTTATGCATTATGTGCTCCCTAACACTCCCATTCTCATCATATTTCAGTTCATGGAATTCTTTATGGAGCCTAGCTGCTTCAGCCTTTTCACTTTCCTCATATTTCTCAGCAATATTAGCCATAAAGTCTATAGCATCCTCAGGTTCCTCTATCGATCCCCTAACCACCTCAGACATAGTTCTCCTTATCACATTCTTAGCCATTCTATTGGTCCTAAACCACTCATAATAATGCCACGAGCGGTCAGCATCCATGTTGTTTTCTTCTTCGGTGCCTACAGGTTTGGGTTTGAGGAGGCAATAATCTAGGTTTTGGTGCATTCCCATGTAAAACTCTACATCATCCCTCCACTTCCTATAGTTGTTCCCATTCAGCTCCACAACTTCTCCAATAGAAGCAAAATTGCCTAAGAAAATTAAAATAAAATTTTGTAAGGGTTTTTCCTATGTTGTTTTAACTGTCTTTTATCAAAGTTTTAAGCATAACAAAAAACACACAAACACAGTCATGAAACCAAACAGAAAATTCATACTTTCATAATGTCATACTGCATACATATATATATACATATATCCCATGTGAATAAAACAACAAAAACAATGCCTTTGTGACATATAATTTTTGAAAAAGCCTGTAGTCTGAATTGATATGCTATATGCAACAGAACAAAATATTTGGTGAAAACAGTCTAAGTCTTTAGACAAAGAAAAGTTTTCAAAAAATCTGGATAGGTTCCTGTACATACACATATCACTGCATACATTACAAAATCATGCTCGATTACTTCTTTGGAAGCCAGAAAAAACAAAACTTTATAACACTGCACAATTTGGTATTTTCTTCATGATTTCTTAAAGCCATTATCTAAGATTTAAGTATACTTTGTGTAAGACATAAACCAAATAACAATCAAAAACACCATAAGATATCGTGATCATATTCAGATTATTGAAACAAAATTTTTGGGAGATTTTCGCAATCCAAATACGCTGCATTCACAATATCATATCAGAAACAAGAGTAAATCTACCACCCTCCTCCACTACAACACACGTCAATTTCAAACAATACATGCATCAGAGACAACGAATTCATGAACCAGCACTTCTCCATATGAACATTCCCATAGATGCAAGAATCGAAATTGACAAGTTTGAGCTTCAGAGAACTTACCTTTGCCTCTGCTTCAGCACAACACCAATTTAAAAGCATAAAAACGAAAATCAATGCGGAAAACACAGACCTTTAAAGCCCAGAGTTGCAGCAGGGAGAACCAAATCCCTTTTCCCTCTTCCAACCCAGAAAACGCAGAATGAAGAACTCGATCAATCTGTTATGTTCATAACAGATAGTCGAGTTTTATTTTATGAAGTGGGCCGGGTTTGGGCTCGGATAAAACGGGTTAAAGGCCTGTTTTTTTTTATTTCGTTTTTCAAAAATCATACTTAAAATTGATTAATTAATTTTGGTTTTTAAGAAAAATTAATCCCAGAAAAAACCTGTTCTTGCATGAAAAAACCAATTTGCGATTTGTGATTTTGTAGAAAACCATATGCTTTGATACCATGTTAAAATATGTAATATAGGATCGTCTACAATAATATCACAAATACATCAAAACAAGAACACTAAATTAAGTATGAAGCATAATACCTTCGTTGCTCCTCCAGTCGGACTTAGCTGCAGTCTTCGATGAAGCCACCATTGTTGATTGCGAGTTTGCTTGATGCTCACGTTGTACTTGGTGAATACTGAAGGTCGGCCTTCTGTGTGTCTTAACCTTATTGCTGGCACAATGGGAAGCCAATGAATGCAGAACGGTGTGGAACACAGGGACCTAGACCCTCTATATATAGTGATCAACATAAGACTTGATCCCATAACCAAATCCTAATTGAACAATGTAAATAACATGAAGATCTTTCATTCCACAATACTAATTCCTTGTACATCAGGTTTTGTACTATGAACCTTCTAGATTTCCAACTGATATACAACTCGGAAATCTTATATGAATCAGAATATAATATCTATCGTTTCTTGTTATCCAAGATAAAGTCTTAAACAATTAACATGAATATAGCAGACTGTGTTTAAATCCACTTTATTTCCAACAGGTCGACGAGACGATAAGGACCGGCCTGCTTCCGAAATGAAGGAGCATTAGATCAGGGCCATAGCGTTGTGCTAGGGTTTGAAGAGAGCGGTGAGTCAGCAACCCTACTTGGTGGAGATTTCCAATCACAGGCAGTTTTGGTGGAGATGGTGGTACAGACGGTGATTTGGTATGAGAAGAAGACCATCTGTAAAACAGAATGAGGAAAATGACCAGAAGTAGTAAATATCTGAGGCCAAAGAGTGGCAGCAGGACTGAGAAGGTTTCATTTAGTTTGAGTTCCAGCATTTGGAGGAGATTTGCCATCTTCCTCTCTCTATATATGACTCTAAGCCGATCAATGTACTTGGGTGTGAGAGAGGATCGATGATCGATTTATAAGACCTGAACATCTAGATCTAGTCTACGTGGCCATGCTCATTGTCAGTTTATGATGGATCTGTTTCATTTTGGCGACATGCAATACGTGGTCAATTAACTATTCATTGCCTCTAAAAAATATTATTCGTTGTCTGTATTCATTTATTTGGATCCAATTCGAGAGATGCTCTTGTATTCTTGTAATCGAAAAAAAAAACAAATCGAGATACTCTCATTGTTAAATATTACATAGCACATCAATGAAGGCGTCTTTCTTGTATGTACAAGGCAACATTTGTTTATGACCTAATTAGCATGGTTAGAAGTTAGAACACATTTATAAGATAATTCTAGTATGCAGCACGGCATGCTACGCAGATTCCTCTAGAAGCCTAAGTTAGCTGATGTCATCAAGAGCTTTTTTAGAAAACATAACTGGGAAACCTTCCCCACCAGTTTTACTTTTAGTTAATATATTTATGTCTTGTTTTTACCTTTAGTAATTTTAAAAAATTGATGGAGCATGGTGCATCTATAAGTTTGAATTTGTTTATTTGTCATAATGCAAATATATAAATCTATCATCTTTTACTCAAAGGTAAACAATTAAATTTCATCATCAATAGGAGAATCAATTTGTATCAGGTTAGATTACATATCAGAAGTTAGACAGTCCTTTGCAGGAAGAAAGAGAAAAATTAAGAAACTAAAAGAACTTCGATCTAAGCTTCATAAAAGTACGAAAAATTACTTGGATATTATCTATCGGATCCAGAAAAGGATCTATCAAGCAGAAGAAGAAGCCAAAATTCTCAAAGAAACATTTGAAGAAGATCGAAAACCTCTTGATTATTTGAGCATCGGTTAGATCCGCCCTAGTTGGTATTAGAGCTTGCTTGGCTCAAAAACAGGTGAGAGAAAAAGGCTTATGCCACAGAGTTGGTTTCTCTTGACTAACAAGGGAGAATCCAAACTTAAAAATTATCAGTCTTATTATACTGCAAAAGGAACTGATAAGGGGAAAGTGTGCTTTCATACAAGGCATATTCAAGAAAATCAATACTCCATTGAATACGTTTGTAGAGTATTAAATACTCTCTATAATGAACATATTCATCTCCAACGAGAAATCGGAGTAGAAGAGCTTGATCCATCAAGACCAAACTTAATCGAGTTCCTAGATCATTTATCTTGGGATAAAATTTCTGAAAAAAATTATAGAACAACTCGAGAGATTTAATCTATGGATTAATCAACTTGAAGAAATAAATTCAAAAATTGCTAGGCTTGAAATCAAACTAGAGTATCTCAAAGAAAAGCAATATCTATTAGATATTGAAAGAAAGTTAGTCCGCACTAAGAATCTTGCAAACAATATACATCAACAAGCAGTGGAACTAAGAAATACTCAAGAAAACTTGAAAAAGCTTTTAGAAACTCTAATCTCCAAAATAGGATGAATCAAAGAGTAGATCTAAAAGTAAAACATGAAGATGTTAAAGCTATTGGCTTTCATCGACTACAGAAAAACTTGCTGAAAATGTGGAAGCAATAATTCATCAGCAAAATTATAATATCGCTTATCTCCAAGAGATATGTATTGACCTCGAAATTCAGTTTCGAGAGTTACATAACAAAATCTCAAATCTACAAAAGATTGTAGAAAAGATGAAGGAAGGAAGGAGAAAGTTATGAAAGGATAGATGAAGAATCACTAGCTCAAAATGTAGCCAGTAAAATCATCATAAATTCTCTGCCCCCACCTATGGGAGAAAGTAGGCTAAGGTTTAGTGAACCAAAGCTACTTGAATGGAAATCATCATCGAAGAAATCTACAAACAAGAGAGATATGAAGATACTGAGTAGAATCCTTAGTAAAAGATGCACAGCTCCGGTACAGTTAATAAACGCTCAAGAATTTGAGTATAATGAAATCGAATCTACTGTGCGAGAAACATCGGCTCCTAGATTTAAATTCAATGAGATCTATAAGAAATGATCTTTCATTATGGATTCTCACATATACAAGATACTTGAATTAATTGTTCCAGCCACAGGTGGTGAAACAGATATCAGATTGATAACTCCAAAGGAAGTAAGTGAAGCTTTCTAGAAAAAATATTCCTATATTCATATTGAAGCAGTCCAAGTAGGAATAAAACTCGATCTTAGACAGAGATGGAATTGATTGTTCTGTTCTATGTGTCTTACAAGACGATAGAATAACATATTTCAAGAAAAGTCTGTTAGAAACAGTAGAAGCTTCCTTGTGCAACCAAGTTGCATATTTTAATGTGTTTCCAAATTTCACAACACATCTCAAAGATGCTGCTCACTGTTTGAGATTGAGAATTAAGACAGATGAGATTTCTATGAAAAAGGGAATGATGGAACTTGCGATAGATTATCGAATCTATTACAAGTTGATGAGCTCAAATGTAACTCCTAATACCAGGTTTCTAAATAGCCCTGGGATTACTACATCTGTTCTCACCAATCCAAAAAATAATTCTCATTAAAAACATGTCACAAAATGGCATGAAGTAACATTCCCAAGAGAATGGAATTTGACTCCTCATGTTAAACAACTTGAAAGTACCAATGCTTCAATTTATGAAGACATAGGAGGAAAAATAAGCTTACAATTTCATAGGCATTCATTTGCTAATTATGAAGAATCTAGTTCCTCTGGAACTAAGTCAATTTTTCAAGAAAAGGCTTTCGAGGAAGAAGATACTAAAAGACATATGAAAATGCTTAGAGCAGGAGAATTAAAAGGATTGTATGCACAAGCTGAAACTTGTGAATCCATAGAAGAATTAGAGAGAATCATGAATGAAATCTCTCAAATTCAACTTTGAAAGGATAAGAGAAAGATTCTTCCTTATTAAGCAGCAAAAGAAGAACCAGGTTCATCTTCTATGGATACGAATGGTGGAGAGAGGCAAGGTACTCTAGAAAGTGGTCATACCATCGTACAGAACATTACAAACAATCCAATTAAGATCATTCGAGAAAAGAATATCAAACTTCCAAAAGGACAAGCTCCTACAGGAAGAAATGGAGAACGAAATTCTCAGAAGTATATCCCTACAGAACTAGACCTGTAAATGGACCGGATCTTAATCCGGACCCACTCCGGATCCGTGGTTTTTAAACGGGTTTGGATCGAAAATTAGACCCGTTGATTCGTTAAGGACCCGGATCCGTTTACCCGTTTATTAAACGGATCGAATACGGATCGAGGTTGATCCGATCCGTTAAGGACCCGGATCCGTTTAAAAATAATTAAATAATATTTTTATAAATATAATATTATTGATAAATATTAAATAATATAATAATTATTTGGATAACCTAAACGTCTAAATTGCGTCTAAAGTATGATCATTTGATGAAGTTGAAGGTTACGATGTCTATGTTTTTTTTTATGCTCTTTGCTAAATACATTGGAGGTTTAGTATTTTGAATATATTAGTTTATTGTTAAGAAGTATTTTGGCCATGTAATTCAACTTTTGATGTAAACATTTATTTTGTTATAATATTTCATTAGTGTTTTATGAAAATTTATGATAAAATTAAGAAATTATTATTTAAAATTTGAAAATATTTATAATCATAAACGGATCGAATTAACGGGTTGAGTATCCGTTAACCCGCCGGATCCGGATTTGGATCTAGCTATCAAAGATCTGGAGGGTAACGGGTCGGATCCGGATCCAAAATTTCTATTACGGATCCAGATCCGGATCTAGGTAGATCCGCTCCATATCCGGTCCATTTACTGGTCTATACTGAACCCAAATGGGGACAATCAGTGTCCGAAAGAGGGGTTTATCTGGATTTAGACTAGGTAAGAGATAAAAGAAAGACAATAGATAACTGGGTTGCTAGTTTAAAGCTAACTCAGGCTCTAGTGTTATCAAAATATGCCTACGAGGATGCTCATGCATATTATGAGTCAACCTTAACTGGAATAGTCCATAAGTGGTATCAGTCTTTTAAAAGAAGTTCTAAATGGCCTAATTGGGCAGTCAAGTTAGCTCAGAGTAATAGTCGTTTAGATTTCGCAATGCCTATCTATGCACAATTTTGTGGAGATATCACTGGGCATAATGAGCAATCTAAAGAGTGAGCTAAAGCAAATATTTATAAATTGAGTATTTGTAACATGAGATATTTTGAGGAATACACCAATGAGTTTCAAAACTACTATTGCACTATAGGAGACATTGAGAATGATGATCTCATCAGAACATATTATCGGAAGTTGCCAGAACCCTGGAATGACGCAGTAGCACAATCATTGGAAGAAAAACCCTCTTCAGTATTTTACTGTAGAAGGAATAGCTGAAAGAGTTAAGAATCTCCTAAGAAAGCAATGCACAGAGAATATAAAATCTAAAACTGCGAAGAAACAACTCAGGAGAGTTGAAAATATGTCCAAAAATACTGGATACTCCAACACAATGGGGATGTCATATTCCTAGAGAAAGAAAATCCAGAAAGAAGTTCTCTAGCCGCAAGCATGGCGGAAAATTTGCTTCTAAAAAGAAGTATAAGTTCAGAAAAAGTTCTGAATATAAGAAAGGACAATCTTCTCAAACTTCTCCTAGAAAGAGATTTTTCAAAAAAAAGAAAAAGACAAATTCTTCTTCTAGAGAAGTAAAGAAATGCAGATGTTGGCTTTGTAAGGCAGAGGGACATTACGCAAATGAGTGTCCTAAAAGGACAAAAGGACTTCTAAAGCCTTAATTACTGAATATGATGAAGCAATAAAATATGCTAATCTAAAAAGCTTTGAAGTTGTATATTCTGATGAAGAGAATGAATCAGTATATTCTCTTGAGTTACCATTAGAAAGCGAGACAGAAAGTGCTTCATAAAGTTCTAAAGAAGAAGAAGAAGATATAGATATCGTCCTATGTTTTTATTACAGCTATAAAATTGGAAGGAAGAAACCTCTAATATTATCAGTACCTTCCATCCCAATCTGGGAAAATTTACATGTGACTATTGCAAATGTGATGATAATAATACAATTTCCATGTACTGTGAAAGTATAGGAGAAACTTATCATCGAGAATGCTTTATTGCAGAACTCAGAAGAAAAACTAAGGATAATGAGGCTCATATCCTGGTAGAAGAGGAATATAAGGTATTCCATAAAAAACAATAAGAGCAGAATCTTGAAGAGGATATAAAAACGATGAAGTTTGTCACTTCATTAAGCCAGAACAAGGAAATAAAAGAGTCTCTTGATTCTCTTAATTCCACAACTTCTGTGACAAGTGTCAATCCAATAATTGGTATGACAAGTGTCAATCCGCCTGATTCCATAATTGTTGTGAGACGGGCCAATCATTTCACAGAATTACTTGACGCTCCAAAAAATCAAGAGCGAGTGATGCCAGTCCAGACAAGCATATATAGTAATTATATTACTATAAGACTGAAGTTTCCCAATTACAAGAAGTATCATCTACATGCATTTGTAGATAGTGGTTCAGGGTACTCTCTTGCTAAAATGTATGCAATCCTTGAAGAATATTGGGAAAAATCTCTAAGAATAATTACTAGAATTGCAATGGAAGAAAATAAAATAATCATGGATACAATGACCCGAAATGTCAAAGTTTCCTTAGGAGGAGGAAATTTTATCATCAAGATCCTTTGGCAGTGTGAAGGCCAGACAGCTGATTTGCTTATTGGAAATGACTTTCTTCTTCAACAAACAATAGTTCAAACACCAGAAATGATTGGGTTTGAGAAAAATCAAAAATTCTATTGGAAATCTCGATTAACAGACGTGGTGTGCGTTACAAGTAAAGGATTTACAGACCAATATCAGAAGTCGCCAGCAAAGAGTGATGATTATAAGCCAATTTTAAAGCCAGTTTTGTTGCTACAAAAGCAGCTTAAAGGTCATAGTGAGATATTGGTGAAATGAAACAACAAGTTCAGAATACTCTGAAATCAGAGGAAAATTCTGAATATCAAATTTATGATGATGAGAGTTCTGATGGAGAGGAAGAATACATCATAGGGCATAACTTAAAGGTATATGCTAATAAAGTAGAACAAAAGAAAATACCAACTCTCACAGAAATAGAAAATTTGCTGAAACCAGTAATCAGTAAAGATCCTCAGCTATATTGGGAAAGAGACCCAATATATTGTCAGCTAAAAATGCATGATACAAATATTATTTGCCATGTTAAGGCAATCCCTCATTATAGGGAAGAAGACAGAAAAGAAATGGAAAATCAGATCCAAGAGCTTTTGGAAAAGAAGTTAATCAAGCCTTGAAACTGTCCTCATCATGCCCCAGCTTTCTTGGTAAGAAATCATGTAGAACAATTAAGAGGAAAAGCAAGAATGGTGATTGATTACAGGGATGTGAATAAAAAGACCGTTAAAGACGGTTATCAGATTGCTCAAGTGAGAGTTCTCATCAACAAGCTTAAAGGAGCAAAGATCTTTTCTAAGTTTGATGCAAAATCAGGTTTTTGGCATGTTAAAATGCATCCTGATTCCATTACTTTGACAGCCTTTGGAACTCCTCAAGGGCATTATGAATGGTTAGTTATGCCATTTGGTTTTAAGCAAGCTCCGTCTATTTTCCAAAGAAAAATGGATAATATTTTCAAGCCTGACTCAGATTTTTGCATAGTTTATATAGATGACATTCTTGTCTTCTCTAGAACTATGAATGAACATTTAAAGCACCTAGAACAAGTGTGTAAACTTATTGTCCAAAAGGGAATTTATAAAAAGAGAAATTTATTTCCTTGGCATTCATGTTAAGAATGGAGAGATTCGTCTCCAAGAACACATTGTTAAGAAAATCAGCCAATTTCCAGACAATATCCCAGATGCAAAATCTCTGCAGAGATTTTTGGGAGTTGTTAATTTTACGAGAGATTTTATTCCTCAAATCAGTGGTCTCACTGCACTTCTCTCTCCAAAAACAAGTTCTAAAAAGAAATTGTCTTTCACAGAAGATGACGGTAATACTGTCAGAAAGATTAAGGAATTAACAAAAAATCTTCCTTCTTTACAGTTACCTGAAAAAGGAGATTTGTTCATCTTGCAAACTGATGCAAATGATTTTTATTGGGCAGGAGTTGTTTTAGCTGTTGCTCCAGATACAAATCATGAAAAAATTTGCAAATTTTTATCAGGAAAGCTTAATGCATCAGAGTTAAATTATTCTACTAGAGACAAGGAAGTCATTACCTTAATTAAAAGCATTAAGGGTGCTAAAGCATTCTTAGGAAAAAAAATTGTAGTAAGAACTGATAACAAAAGAATGAAAAATTTCAAAAACTACAAATTAACTAATGTTGCTGATAGAGGAAGAGTTCTGAGATGGCAAATGTTTTTAACTCAATATGAATATGATGTTGAAATGGTTGCAGGTGGTAAAAACTATTTGTCTGACACGCTCACAAGAGAAATGGCGATGTTTGAAAGAGAAGGTCACAATTCAAGAAGCCGGACACCGATATCAGAGGAGAAGAAGCTTTGGGAAAGATACAAGAGTGGTGATAAAACAGTAGGACCTCTCCATGACGGACCAGATTATCAATACATTGTTTCTTATGAAGCTGCTGAGTCAAGCCAGCCTTCAGAAAGAATAAAGCCGAGAGTAGATCACGAGTGGGATGAGATTTCAGACCATTCTAAAAAAGATGCAGATCAACCTGTTACTTATGATGAAGAAAAACTCGCAGATGAGTTTTTGCTGTGTCCAAAAGGAACAGCCTCAACTGATCGGTCTCAAGGTAAAAGACCGGCTATCCCGTCTCAAACGGTAGACAGTAAAGACATATCAAGTCCGTTTATGGCTGCTGCTTTGCCAAAAAACATAAGAGACCCTTATAGGGCAAATAAACTACCTATAGTTACTGGGAAGAAGGTTGTTCATGATCAGCCTTTAAAGATATTTCAAAAACCAGTTTTCAGGACAGAAAGGCTATTTGCCTTTAAGCAGAAGATTATTATTGATAATATTTTGCATGCTTTTTTTGAGGAGAATGAAGCTCACTTGCTTCAAACACTTAAAGTTTTAACAGAAGAATTGTATGGATTCCATACGAAAGAGAAGATTGTACGAGTAGAAAATCAAGCACGAAATTCTATGGTTTTCTACCTTGAAAATCCTGAAAGTGCTAAAATCCCAATGTTAGCACTAAAAGAATCTGAATGATATAGTTTTCATAATCTCTTAGATGAAGGTAAAGATGTTCTCCCAAGAACATTATCAGCAGTCCCTAGCCCATATTATGGGAGATATTTGGTTGATGTTCAAGCAGAACATCCCCAAAAACACAAATTGTGGCTTGTGGAAAATGGTTTTGTTTATAATCTTTGGACAAAAACTAATGAAGATTTGAAATGATTCTCATATATAATATCTGAAGCTGTCAAGAACATTAGACCTGATGGATGTATTTTAAGGTTAAAATTCATTTCAACTCCTCCAGAGTGGACAGTGGTAGATGGATAGACGAATTATATCTCTCCATATCATTATGTCAGGTTAATCCAAAGTCCAGTTCAAAAACCAGCCGTTGCAGGTGGCAATGGTAGATCAAATCAAAGCATCCCATGGATGAAAGCTATGGCTATAGCTATTATCAAAGACGTGGTTATAAGAGACTATGATTCAAGTCTTTTAGCAAGTGAAGAAAAAATAATGGTCACTTGCTATAATCACCCTCCACTAGAAAATTGTGACTTTTTCACAGCTCTTATGAGAAAGGAGGTGGATTGCACTCTGGCTACCACTTTATGGCTACAAAAAGTTGAGAAGGATGAAAAGTATAAGATTTCTTATCCTTTTGATTCAGATCTTGACAATGAAGAAAATAACACTGCACGTGAATGGGAGTACAACGGTCCCAACTCTTCAGCAGGATATGAGGAAGATCCGGAAGAATATCACAACATAGTAAATACGTTGGATACATGAACGGTTGCCAACGTATGAAGACAGGAGACTTTACTTTTTCAAAAAGTAAGGTTATCAAGATAAGATTTCATTGTCGAACACTTAGTTTAGGGGAATTTGAATTTAAGTTTGCAGTCCGCTCCCTATATAAGGAGCCTTAGGCGTTAGTAGGAAGACATCAGAAAAAACTTGAGATAGAAGTTTGAAGTTCTCTCAACCTTTCTCAAGAAGTAAGATAGCCAAAATACTGTCTTTGTAGTATAATAGTGTGAGAATAAGAGTGTGGTGTGCTGTAGTCATCTGGTGTGGAGTGCTATATTTACAAGTAAGTGTTTTATCTTGTAATTATAAGTATGAATAACTAAACAACTTTTACCTGAGAGCGAGGATCTAGGTTTTGTATTTGTATTTATGTTTGAATAAATAAATTATACTTGGTGCCCAATATCCCGTCGCAAAAATATTAATCTGTTATATTTCTGCACTTTCTCTGTTAAGATCTCTGCATTTTAATTAGAACCATTCCTATTTAGACAACAGTGATTCCGTCGTACTCTGTAACCAAGTCGACCATAGGTCTTTAGGTGAATTTTCGGCATGTTGAAGGCTAGTTCTTTTTAGGAGTACTGTTTTTAGTTATTTGTGAGTAATAGTAATTTTGTGGTAATAAAAAAAAAAAAACAAAACAAAACATGTTGCACAAATCTCTAATTAATAAGTCATCTTTTGTCCACTTGTTATAAACATATTATAAAATAATAAAAAACAGTCTGCATCCTATGCATGATAGACATACCCCACATTTATATATCATACCGACTATTTAATGTTAGTTCCTATCTAGAGCTAGAGAAATTCTTGTGTGTGAGTTACTCGCACCACATCATTCATACGACCAACCACTCTTATGTTGACACGTTTGCATTTTTCTTTCATGCAAGCAAATGGCAAAACTAACAGCAGTTGCTCTGTTAACTTCTTCGTTCGACTCTTCTTCTTCTCCTTTCTGTTAGATTTAACATTTTCTTTTAAGAGATGAAATTTACATTTTTTATTTTACAATCCACACTTCTAAATTCTCAAGTCTCCTTACAATCCACACTTTTAAAGTCTCAAGTCTCATCTTTTTCTTTTTTGAGTAAAATTTTTACAAAGAGGCAAAACACGTATCATTAAAAACAAAATTTAAATTATTAAAAATAAAAAATTAAAATATAAATTATAAAATTAAGAATGTAAATTTCGGTTTCTTTTTTTCTCTGAACAATTAATTTACTCTTGCATCAGTATTTCAATCTGATTTCTTTTCCTCTTTCTTTCCTCAATTAATGTCTTTTTGCAAATTACATTTTGGGCTTCAGTAATTAGTGAAGCATCATGTTGAATCTGGGTTGGTCGATTATTGGTGATGCAATGGGCAAGTGGCAGATTGATACATACATTATTTTCCAGAGTACACCACCGATGGTTCTGGGTAATGGCTCCCCGAAAAAAACTTCAATGTTTTTAAGAGTTGTTTTATTTGTATTTGTACATGAGCCGATGAAGGACGAGATTGAATGACTGTAATTTGGATTGGGTGGAAGAGAGATATTTATGGAGAAACAGAAATGGAAAGGGAAAGTGGGTCAGAAGCTCATTACAGGGATGAGATTAAGAGACAAAAGATAAAGACTAAAGTTGCACAGATTCAGAGAAAGGAAGAATACGGGTACAAGAGAAAGACGAATAATAGAAGAAGAAAGACGTTAGGATAAAGCCCAACAAGAACCCCATGGGGATTACTCAGATTGCTTCCCAGAAAGTGTTAAATTTGAATTATCCCTTACATATAATGTTCTTGATCCATCCTCGCTTAGGTAGAGGAAGGGTTTGATTTCGGTGAAGCTTGGATGTGATTATGGGTCCACCAAGACTGGTTCATCTCTAATGTTGATCTTCCAATTGAATGAAAGATGAGAGAGAAATCTGAGAATTGCTTCAATGGAAAATGAAGGATTCGAAAGGTGAAGGGAGGAAGACGGTAGTAAGAAGAAGAGTCGAATGAAAAAGTTATTAACAGAGCAACTGCCGTTAGTTTTCTCATTTACTTGCTTGGAAAAATTGCAACAGGTCAACACAATAGTGGCTGGTTATATGAATGACGTGGGGCACTCAAAAATTTCTCCGGATGTCAATGGGGAGGGTAAGTTCATGGGATCAAAAAACTATATCTATACATTATTTCATTTCTTATCTCCGTATCCGTCCTCATCTCCGTAATAAGATAATGGGGATTCCCCGTCCCTGTCCATTTTGGAGATCAAGTTCTCATACCCGTTCTGATTCCCGTTAATCATTCCGTAATAAAATAATTTAGAAAAAAATACGAAAAATAGAAGTATGAAACTAAAATCAAATACCAAAATAAATAAGTTTTTTGATTCAATCCAAAATAGAAGCAATTTAGGTTTGGGTTTGCTATGTTACTTTGATTAAACAATCCTTTTTTGTGTAAAATTTTAGAGAACTGAAATTTACACTCCCTTCTTTTTTTATTCCGAAAATACCCCTTTCACTTCTTCCTCTTTCTCTTATATCACTTTTTTAGCGCTCTGTTTCTCCGATGTGATTTGAAGATGTAGGTCTAATGCCTTTGGGCAGCTTCGAATTTCCACCGATTTGAGAATCCATTTTGGCCGGACTCCAACCTTGATAGAATTCAACATCTTGGATCGATGTGGAGATTAACTCTCTTCTTGGAATAAAATTGGGTTGTTTTCAACGATATTGCTAGCATTGGTTATACCCAATTGGTGGTTTTGAAGAATATGAGCCCAGAAATCATCCTGATCGTGACTGTGGGTTTTGTCAAGGAGGAATTTGCTTGCTGAAGAGTAAAACCTCAAATATATATACAATGCCAATAACTTTTGCAGCTGCATACCTAGTTTAGTCTTTGTTATAGTTATATAAGTTATCGTGTTTGGAAAGCCAATAGGTGAACCCATGAACTCATGTATTGGGTTCAGAGAGGTTTTTGTGAGTCTCTGCACGTCATGTTTATGTCTTCCTATTGCAATTAGAATGGTCTTTAGTTCAAGCCTCCATCTGAAATGTGTGAATTTAATTAACAATTTATCATCAACACCATTGGTGTACATTTATGATGTAGCACACTATGTTTTATGGCCCGGTAAATCGATCTCTGGTCAAGGAGCAAACCCAGAAGAGATGGATGATAGAGAAAGAAGCTTCTTAAGAGTTGTCTGTGGAAACTGGAAAGCAACAACCGGTAATGCAAATATAGGAGTATGAATTTCAGCTCCCAAACTTTACTTGAGAATTAACAAATATATAATAAAAAAGAAGTTTCTATAAATATTTATTAAAAGAATCAGAAAAAAATTACAACATATTTTTACATAAAAATATATATAATAACCTTAATGGGTGGGGATGAGGACGAATATTGAAATACCATGCCAGCCCCATATCCGATTTATTAAGAATACGAATACTGGGGATCTCCATCCCCGTTACCCGTTTATCCTCGTATATCTCCCCCGTTAGGATCGAATACCCGTGGGTACCCTTACCCACTGGGGGTTATTGCCATCCCTAGAGTTGAGTCATGCTTTAAAATTAAAGTATGAGACTCTTTATTTGGCTCACTTTCATGTCACATTTTCACAACTCCACATTTTAATATGAAGAAAATACTGGTCATTCCATTAACTTTCATGCACTCGACAGTTTACTTCAATATCTTTCAATTTTAATTGATCACTCTTTACACAATTAGGTCCATCCGTTAAGTGGTCGTCCAATCGTGCCGTTAACTTGCTGGCTGGACATATTTTTCAATGCCAACTCGTGCCGTTAAGTCACGCTTGCGTCTCACACTTACGGCACGATTGGACTCATATTACAACTTCGAAGACTAATATTACTAGTTTGAGGACTCAATTTACAAAGTTAATGCATCACATCATTCACATGCATTAACACATTGTAGAATTTTCCGTAAAGGATAATTAATAGTTCACACCCAGGTTTGAAAACTTGCTACGCTCCTAAGACAGAGGGCAAGCTAAAAGTTCGTAGGCAGCCGGGCATGGGCGGCTTTAATTTTAGAATGCTACATATTGCCAGGATTCGAAAACTCACTAAGTGCTACTAGGAGGATGGTTGGTTTGGAGCGCATATGTGTTGCGACCGCTGCCTAGGCGGGCCGCTGGACGACCTTGTTTTAAAACTTTGGATAACACTTGTAATGTCAAAATATTAATCAATGTCATTGTTTGGAGCACCTATCTGTCGCAGTCGCCGCCTAAGCAGGCTAGGCGACCTTGTTTTAAAACTAGGGTTATGTCAAAACATTAATCATTTAATAATATTCTCAATAATGTCAAAAATATTTTGGTGTTAGAAAGAAACGACGTAACTGTTTTTGGTGGTTTGGTTGATATGATGCTTTATGCTCCAACTTCCTATCTCAATTTTCTTGTGCGGGAATAAAATCATTCTGCGGAGAACAAAGATTTGTGTTTAGGTCTGCAACAACTCTTCGTGAGAATTCTTATTTAACAGCTAAACGTGAATAAAAACTTTCAAGTAGTGGCAAAGTAGAAAGTCATTAACAGCTTGACCTAGAAGAAGAATTCTTATTAGGAACCTCAAATAGAGTAGCTATTGCCTTAAGAGGATACTTTCTATGGACAGTTGTGCCTGCAGTTTCTGTCATGTCGAAATCCTTTTCTTTTGCACCATGAGGTAAAACCCAATCAAACTTGTGCACAATATTTGCCAAAGCAAGCTCTTCAAGAACCAAAGCAAACTGAATTCCAGGGCAGCCCCGTCTGCCAGCACCAAATGGAATTAATTCGAAGTTATTCCCTTTATAATCTATGATACTATTCAAGAACCTTTCTGGCTCGAACTGCTCCGGATTTGTATACGATGCAGGATCTCTGCCAAGCGCCCATGCATTAACCATAACTTGTGTATTAGCCTTAATGGTGTAACCTTTAATTTTTACATCTTTGTTGCACATCCTAGGCAATAGTAACGGAGCTGGAGGATGTAAGCGAAAAGTCTCTTTAGTTACTGCCTTCAAGTAGTGCATTCCAACCAAATCTTCCTCGCTTACGTTGGCTTTATTTCCAACTATGCCTCTAACTTCATTTTGTAATTTCTTCATCACCTCTGGATTTCTTAATAGTTCAGACATTGCCCACTCTAGAGCGGTAAATGTAGTGTCCGTGCCGCCCACAAAAATATCCTACAAAAACATATGGTTAATTAAAATACTTTTAACAACAATTTTAACTCTCTAGCATCCTAGATTGTGTATATTTGTGTAAAAGGTAAATATAACTAGCTAGTCTTTACTTACTCTAATCCATTACGAAAACATATAGGAGCTTCTATTGATACCTCCTAAATTGAGACTTGAACCTCTTTACTTAATGAACCTCTAATTTACTTTTACAAATTAGCATTTTGCTCTCTACACCTCCTTAATTTTTGCAATATGTCCATTGTATAATAAAATCAATAGATTTTTAGCTTTTGGTAGATTCTATTCAATACCACCATATTCGGTAGTTAGACCTCTTTTTTTTGGTAGACTGTATTGATACCTCGTTAGACCTCTTTTAATTTTACGTCTTTTTATATTAAACCTTTAGTACAAGAAAGATAATATTTTTTCAGGTCTTCATGAATATTTTTAATATTGGAACAAGCATGAAGGTGTATCTGAATATCTAATTTAATGTAATCTTGTTGTTTTTCTTGAAAAAAAAGAAAAAGAAAAAAACAATTCTATTCTTAAAGATGAACTAATTGAGGACAAAACTATGTCTCCAGTCCTCGCAGTTTCTCCAAAACCCCGACGCTCAAACATGCTTCAAAGCTTAAAGTTCAAGGTTTATTATATGTAAACACACACATATGACAGTAAAATGAGTAAGTGAACAAGAGACATACCAGGATGATAGCCTTGATGCTAACCTGATCAATAGGATAACCAAGTGCATTTTCTTTCTGAACCGAAAGCAAAACATCCACCAAATCCTTTTCGTCCTGGTGATTATCATCATCATCATTTACATTGTTTGATTTATCCATATGCTCTTGAATAACCATATCAATGAAGCCATCCATCCTCTTAGCCAGATCGTCTAGTTTTGCATCAAAACCATTCACACGGGTGAACCAAGCAAGCCATGGGATATAATCACCAATATTGACCCTTGTGAAGAACTCGGACATCTCTGCAGAAAGCTCCATAAACATCCTCCCACGACCTTCGGCCCGATCGCTGTACTTTCTACCCATAGCAACTCTACAAACGACATCATTAGTAAGCTTCATAAACATTTCGCTGAGATTCAAAACCGATGATGATGCAGAGGAGGACGATGTTTCAGTACTACAAGACTGTTCAATCTTGTTCATCATGACTTTCATTTCCTCTAGCCTCACAGCACCAAAAGAACGAACCCTTTTGTTGCTCAACAGATTTACGACGCATAAACTCCTCATCTGCCTCCAGTAGTCCCCATAAGGTGCTGTCAAGATGTCCTTGTAATTGTACATAACCTTCTCCGCGAAGATATACTTGGGTTTGTCGGAGAAGGTGAGGTCATGGGTTTTGAAGATCTCGGAGACAGCCTCGGCCGACGAGACGATAAGGACCGGTCTGCTTCCGAGATGAAGGAGCATTAGATCAGGGCCATAGCGTTGTGATAGGGTTTGAAGAGAGCGGTGAGGAAGCAACCCCAGTTGGTGGAGATTTCCAATCACAGGCAGCTTTGGTGGAGATGGTGGTACAGACGATGATTTGGTATGAGAAGAAGACCATCTGTAAAAGAGAATGAGGAAAATGGCCAGAAGTAGTAAATATCTGAGGCCAAAGAGTGGCAGCAGGACTGAGAAGGTTTCATTTAGTTTGAGTTCCAGCATTTGGAGGAGATTTGGCATCTTCTTCTCTGTGACTCTAAGTCGATCGATGTATTTGGGTGTGAGAGATGCGACTAATATGATCTGAACCGACGGAGATGAACATGCAATATGTTGTCGAACCATTCATTTTTTGGACGTATTAGTATATTTTGATCCAACTTACAAGTTACAAGTCATCGAGATGCTCTATCTGTCTATCTCGTCATTAAATAAAGATGGGCTCATCAATAAAATTATGAATGCCGGTCGTCCTATGCTCAAGGAAAAACTGGTTTTTTTTTTTTTTGAACAGTCAAGGAAAAATGGTTAACGCGCAAGTTTTTTAACTAGGCACATTTGTCAGCCCAGCAATTTAATATTGCAATAATTAAGAGTCTCATTCAGTGTGTTATTCAAGCATTAATGGTAGCAATTGAAAAAATTTGGAAGTATGGTGAAACGTCTCAAATCCTTTCAGTTGGCATTGATCATGGTAGTGATGGATTGATTTTTTGTTTTACAATTTTGTTTATAATTTAATTTTAGAAACTTTAAATATTGACGCAACACTTTAAGTGATCTCGGTAGTTCATATATGTGTAATCCATATATATATTTTTTTTATAAAAAAAACCCGAAAACATAATTGCTGTTATCTAGTCAATATCTTTTGTGTTAGTGCAAGTGCATAATATTCGTGCTCTAAACCCATTCACTTTCAAATTTCTATTTCTTCCGTTTTGAACGACTAACTTGCAAACATAGTTTAAAGTTTAAAACCTTGTTAACTACTGCAAGTGACCTAATATATGGTTTTTACCTAGTTGAGTGTGTTTCGATCCCCAACCTGGATTAGAACCCCGAAGTTGTCAAAGCGGCCAGACTATGTGCTACAATCAAAGTGTATTAATATGATACACAATTACACCTTATAATAATTCCCTACACAAATTGGGAAAAATATTATTCATATTAAGACATTTCAAAGTGAACTCATAATCAGAAAGGAATAATAGAAACACTGCGGCCTCATTTTTCCCACAAATTGGGAAGTGTCTAAATTTATGAGATACATAACAAATTCGTCCAGATGATGGTACGGTTATGCTAATGCATTAGGCACAGGTTCGATTAGCAGAGAAGTCACTATTCCCTTCAACTCAACCCCAGGGCTCGTATATGAATCTGCACTCTTGTAAAGAACTTCCCAAGTACTTGCTACTCTGAGAGGTCGCATTAGAACCGGCAATGAGACTGGGGTAGGGTGGAGACAAGCTTTGATTATAACCTTCCATGCATCATTCACTTGATTAGTTAGTTCCTCTATGGCTTCTTCTTCTATAGCACCATGTTCTTTCATGTATAATTCCACGGCTGAAGCAACATGCTCTCTCTTTAGCGTTGCACGAGAGATAAAATTTATTTAGAATAAAAGATAGCAGGAGAGGGTGTAGATTGTACAATATGGTATATTTTTAAAAGAATTTTATGAGTGATTTTGATCTAATATTTATCTAGGAATTCCTCACATATTTAAGGAAAACAAAAATGAAGACCTTATAGTTAATTAATTAAAAGAACTTTAAGAAAATTAATTGAGGAAATACATGGATATACTACCTGATGCGTCCTGATGTCGTTTAAGAGTCTGCCAATGACTGATGTAGCATTTAAGATTCCAGGGTCAGTGAATAACCAATCCAAGGAGTCTTTTGTAGCAGCAAGTCCCATATATTCCAACAACAGCGGTGATTGATAAATAATATGAGGATTTAAGTGTTCCTAGCGGCATGTATTCATCAAAAGTTGGGGTGTATTTAGAGTAAAACCATCTAGCTTCTTTCATGTAACCAGCGACGGTCATTTTCAACTGAGACAGTAACAGCTTCTAATTAATTTCTACAATAGACGAATTGCTCTAATCATAAACATTTATATGCATTATGTTAGTATGAGTTTCATATGAAGGCTAGGCTTACTGTTGAACCTGTTGCTCAATAGTAATATCCGCTTCCTACACGTACAGGCATATTTCAGAAGAGAAAAAATGTGTGAACTTGTATATCAAATTTGCACCACTAAATATAGGATGCAAGTGTTCATGAAGCTAGTAACTAGAAAGTTTTCGTGTATCCTACCATGGAAGCATATGACAGAAAATAATCACCCCAAATTCTAGGCTTGAAGTTAGTTGAACGTCGCTTAACATCAGCAGTGGCCTTTGGGCTGAGGGCTTCAGACTCTGAAGCAAGTTGAGAAGGCATTCTTCTAATTCCCAGTTTCAGGTCTAGAGGATGGCTTGTGGTACTACTTGATAGTTGATAGCATTTTATAGTAGAAACAACATGAAGCCGTGAAGGAAAATAATAGAAATGGTTACGGGAACAACAAATGAGCATGAAGAGTACCAAAATGTCTATACAGTTTGTCATAAAAAAAAATGTCTATACAGTTGCACGAGGATAATTGCTTGAGAATTGTTTATACATTAATGGAAGTCCGAGGTTGGCTCCTCCTTTACAATTGGTACATTACTAGTAAGCTCGTTCGAACAGAAAAATGGATCAGTAAGAAACCAAACACAGTAAACAAGATAAACACAGAAATGAAGACAAAGAAAGAAACAAAAATAGAACACTACCCGAACTTAATACGTCCAAACTCCACTCTAGCCAACGCAACAGATGCTGCCATTTTGTTTAGTCTATTTAATTTGGTGTTTGATTAGGTTAGAATCTGTAATTTGTTGCATGAGTAGTTTGAAATGGCATCTCAGCTGACGGATCCGGAATTCCGGATCCTCTTTTTGGCAGTAAAGATTTGCAAAAATATATAATTAGTTTGAAAAGGCATCTAAGTCGACAGATCTGGATCCAGAATTCTAAATTGATGATTACTAAAGTATTAAATTACGAAAACCCAAACGATCATTAAATTAGATGAAACTTTGTAGATTTGATCTATACATTAAGTTCTACTGTGGAGATATGAAAATATGACCGGCAAAAAAAATTCCTATAAAAATTAATGAACATTTACTTGATTGGTTAATGAAAATTTCTATAAAAGTTAACTTTTTACTTCTAGGGCCTCGGCAACACATGACCAGCCCTGGCACATAACAGTGTCATCTAGAACGAGCTTCTTCACAGGTCCAAGTTCACAAACAACTGTGTGATGGTGGTGCTCAAGAATATTGTTGTTGTAGCTGCCGGGTTGGCTAGTGTTGTCACATCACTCACATGTATACCGCAGTTAGCGCTAATAATACTGGGCATTTAAGTATTGAAGCTATTGGACTGAACTCATTTAAGTCTTTGCATCATTTTCACTTTTCACCTTAACAACAATCAAGGGGGACGCATGGAGCTAGGACGGCCAACTCAACAGGCATAAATAATACTGGGCAAGTTGGACAAGTTTGACGAGCTAATGGCCGCAGCTTAGCTCGTCTATCTCTTTCTATGAGTTATCTTTAGTAAAATGACAGAAGTTCAATTGCTTTATGGAAATAGTCATTATGAGATATGGAAAACACTCAAACAAGTGAAACAGCTAGCGCTGTTTTATCATTCGTCACATTTATTAAAGGAATTGAGGAAGAAAGTGATCAAGCAATTCTATTGACACAGCAGTACTATATACGTCTTTCCTAAAAGTACCCTGGATATGAATAGGAGGTGACTACAATGTAAGTGCATCCTTCACATTTAGTAAATCTGGGATCATACTTCTGAATAATGTAATAGTTCCCTCAATCTGCTCCAACCTCTGCTGCGGTTTGCTGTTGCGTGCCACGCTGCTTGTAAGGACAAGGCTGCCTTATGCTCCAATGGAGAATGTACTAGGTCAGGCGAGTTCAAACTGAAATGCAACCTAAATTTTGAGACAACTCTCCTCAGATTGTTAGCACTGACAGAAAATGCTTCAAAATTTGTCTGGGACATGACAGTTGTGGGGGAGACAGGCAAAACAGATATAGAGGCAAATACAAACCAATCTAAAAGTTCGTCTCCAATGAAATCGTCTTTTCCGAGGCACTTGATGCTTGAGGATCCTCCAACATGCGTCTGATTACAAGTTTTGTAGCTCAGTACGGTGCCATGCGTGATGAAGAGCACATTCCAAATTGGTTCTCCCTCTCGAATAATATAGCAGTTTTTAGTAATAGTCACTAGCTCAAGATGTTTAGAAATTTCATTCAACACTCGTATATTCATATTTTTGAACATCGGTACCTATAAAAATGGATTACATATGTACAATTAGTACTCATCATTAAAATGCAGAAATAAACCAGTAAGACACATCTACTGATACTGATCTATATAGTAGACAATTAATTAGTTACACTTACTTTCTTTAGAGCGGCCAAGCGGGGAAGACTCATGATATGTCTTTTCTTTACTGCAGGAAGAAGAGAGAATAAATCATGCACATCAACATCTTTGTTTTCTTCAACCTTTTGTTGTACGTTTTTTATTATCAACTTCTTTATCTCCTTCTTGTGTTCAGAAAGGTCATTTCTACTTAACCACAAATCTATGTCTAGATTCACCCTTTGCATCCTCTGACGTCGTAGTTTGATGTGATCAGATCTTTTTCGTGACACCTGCACACACACATTATTCCAGGATAATTAGTGAATCGGAGTTCATCTTCATGCCAGATGACTTTGTTAAAGACAACTGATCAACACCAACCTGGATTCTTGCATTGAGGTATACTAGAAACAGCGCCAACCCGCTTACAGAAACCAAAATTGAGAAGAAAACTTCCAACACATACAAACTGGTGTTTAGGTTTGAACCAAAAGAACTGCGTGCAAAAGGGAACTATATATGTAATGAAGGAATTAATTAATAGATTAGATAAGGAACATCCACTGATTGTAAACATGTTTGTAATTTTTTTTCTCTCATGAAACCTCAAGCAGTCTTATATGTGTGCAAACCTCAAATTTCGCAAGCCCCACCAAAACGATTGCAGCAACTTTCGTGGAAGATTCCTTGACCTTGTAAAGTCTGATTGAAGAGCATACTGATATATACCAAAATCGAACTTTGTTGTATTTGCAGGATTTATAGGGCATGATGCTTTGAGAATTGTTGACAATTCCTCGAAGGAAGAAGGATGAAACTGTTGTTGTTCATCAGTCTTCATGTTGTAGCAGTTCTCAGTAGTATTATACATGGGATCACCACAGTAGAAATTATAAAAAACTTGACAGTCTTCAAATTCAACGTCTTTAAAGGCTTTCACCCAACAATCTAACTCTCTGTCACGGGCAAAATAATACCAGAAGGCCCCAAATAACTGAGGAACAACAAAAAAATCATAATGAGATTCATTTACGAGAAGTATGAAAACATATACTATATGCTGAACGAGCTATATCATGAATGCATGTAGTATATGTCAACTTTATTTCAGAACCCAAAATCTACAAAGATATGCTAATTAAGAAATTAGGGCCAAACCCCTTTAATTTATTACTCTGTTACATAGTCTAACTTTTCCTTATTGGAAAGTACTTCAAATCCGCTAAAACTATACCCTGAAGTTTGAGGTAAATTTTGTGGAGCTGCTGATCGAAAATAATATACCCTGAAGTTTTTGATTGAATATATTTGAATTGTCCCTTATAGCTAGGTATATGTAGAATACAAGATTAACTTACATGTGAAGCAATGATGAATGGAAGAAAATCCAGTATAGCCTGAAGCCATCTTCCGATTCCAGTTTCTATGTTAGGACGCTCCTTGATCAGTCCAAAGTTGCCATAAGTCCGTAAAGTATATTGCAGCGGATAGAATAAAACCAAGAAAATATAGTTATCAATGTTGTAGGCAAATCTTCCTATGAGTACCGTTGCCTGTAGTACACATCACACAACGATTTTGCTTTAGGTAAATAAGAATACTGTCTAAAACGTGAATCAAACCGAACAACGTACGATCAATATTATTTGGCAACTACTACTAAATATATCAAGCCGGATGGTGTTGTCACACGCCTCAGGCCGACAAGATTTGATACAAAGAGACCGAGGGTCGGTAGCCAAGTAAGGTGGCCCCTCGTGTCTTCAATACATGACGTGTATTTACACATACAATATCAATCATCAGAATTAAATTGACATTATAATATAGAATCATAATCATCACTAGACATGAACCGTTATGAATGACTAAGATTGCACTCTACGTATACTTACACCGTCTTGTATTGAAGAACTTTTGTTCAACAGTGGGCTAAATTGTCAAGAAGGTATAGTCTAATGAGTACTAACGAACTGAATTGAGCTAGTACATACGTACATACCTGTGGAATGGGAAGAGACATATATATGCGAGGTATAATAGGTAACCACTTAAATATGCGCGCTTTAACTGACGTCCTATTAGCATCACGTCTCCGACGACGAACTCGTTGCCAGAAAACGAAAATGTCCATTGCATAAAACAGATCAATGGCTGACTGTAAACCAATAAATGGCCAAATCAACTCATACTGCCAATAGAAGCACGCAAGTTCCTTATCGTTGACAGGAATATATAAGAACAATGGATCAACGAGGACAGCAACTGCACAACATATTCTAAATATTTTGTCCTCCCATATCGGGAAAAAGGTACTTCGCTCATCATCACTTGGATCAAGCATTCTCTGTGATAATATTTGCAACATCCCAGCTCCATCTTCTGTGTCAGAACGCCCCCTTAAATTTCGAGGTGGGCTGCTAAGCAAGAGACAAGAAATACATGATTAGTTAGATATATGCTTACATATTCCGCTCGATCGTAAAGTAAACAAATCACGTAATAATTTACATGAGTAAATAAACGATATGGCTTCACAGAATCACAGTTGGTGTTTAATATATTGGAAGAGATTCGATATTTTAGGTTGTCTGATCATATATACAAGGTTCATTTAGAAAGTAAAAGTTAAGAATTTAACCTAAACTCAATTGATACATCAGCGGTCGGCTGGTTGATCATATTGATTATCAAGCTTTTTTTTTTCTTTTTTTCTGAGAATCGAAATATAATGCTGTTTAAACTAACACCAGAGAGGATGTTAGCTTCTACAAATTGATACGCAGAGTCAAAGAGGACTGATTATAAGGTACACACAAACGCACACGCGAACACACACGTACACATCTGATCTATGATCACAAAACCAAAAAAATGCGAATTAGCTAACAGAGGGAAGAGAACTAAGGGAGATGTGGATAGAAAGATGAGAGAGCTAGCTATATATAAGAGAACACACACACACACAACTTTGAATGCATTTATCACGATCGATGGGTTTTGTGGCACCATATCCGTTTGCCTTTACTCTGTGTGGTCTGAGTTTGTTGCTTTTTACAAAGCAGGTTATCTCATCCGCCTTAAGAATTGATCGATTTGTAACATCATGAGCGAGAAGAGAATCTCTGTTTTACCCAATATATTGTCATGTACCCTACGTTGTTAGCTGTCAATCATGTCTTCTTCTTCCTCTCCGGACCCTCTTTCAAAGCTCGCCGAGAACGACCTTACTGCAACCAAAAGCCAAATTGGAGGTCCCTATTCTCCTCCTCTCCCTAATTGTCTCTGCATCTCAGCTTGCTTGCTTGAGTTGCACGTACGTATGAGATGAATGCTAACACAGAATAGGAATTAACATAGGATTATAGTGCTATAATACTGATTCGATGGCCTCTTGATGTTTGGTGGAATCTGCATTAATCTTCTTTACATATAATGTTTCTTTCTGTAACAGACAGAAGCCAGTCGTGTTGCTCGTTTGGGTTCAAGTAGTGTTTCAGCTACTCGCAATTAATCAAGCTCAAATTTCACTGTTTTTTCTCGTTTTCTTTTAGTTAAATAAATAATTAACACAGAGATGTTTTTTATTCACAGAAATCCTGATACAAGGAGAAAAACTGCTCAAGGACAAACATTTTCACTATGTTGAAGTGACTTTTTACAAGAATAACAGATCCAGGGATACAACAACACTATGCTATCATATCTAGTCCCAAACTAGTCTAGACATATCTCCTCTTTTGTTTCTAAACAGCAACAACTAGAAACATTTTCAGAAGCCTTGTTCGTGAATTCAGCTATCCAATAGTAGATTCAACCGTGAACACTTCTTGGGTTGGTTGCACTACACATCTTTCATGGTATGCAACGTTTTATGACAAGAGTTTTTAGTTCAAGCTCTAAAATTTATAATCACAAGGATGAGGGATAACGCCATAACATATTTCATTTTGCATGTTCTATGAATAACAAAGTATGTCAGGTGTTTGTGGATAATGGAAGCTGTGAGAATTTTGAGTTGTAGAGGCTGGTGGAGTTTTTGGAGCTACCTACGGAACCTCATCCCAGACCTTATAAATTGGGCTGGGTGAAAAAAGACCACAAGCAGAAGTTACAACATCATGCAGGGTGCCTATTTTCATTGGAAAGACATTATCATGATGAGGTGAGTTGTGATGTTGTTGATATGGATGTTTGTCATATATTGTTGGGAATGCCTTGGCAGTATGATCTGGATGTTACTCATAAGGGCAGAGAATATGTGATATTGTTTACATGGAATGAGCACAAAATTGCCATGGCTCCATTAATTAGTTCTGAAGGTCCTAAGAAAGGAAATTCGAGTTTTCTCACCATAAGCAACAACGATTGTGAGTTGAATGAGGCCATAAAAGAATCCAAAACCATTTTTCCTATAGTGGTTAAAGGTTTAATGGTAGCAGAGAAGCAAGATGGAGAAATTTCAAAGGAGGTTTGAGAACTGTTAAAAGGATTTAAGGAGTTAATTACTGATGATACTCCTAATGAGCTACCACCTATGAGAGACATTCAACATCAAATAGACTTCATTCCAAGAGCTAGCCTACCTAACTTGCCACATTAATTACATGATGAGCCCTAAGGAATGTGAGATCTTAAGGGAGATTATTAAAGATCTGCTAAAGAAGGGGTTTATTTAAGAGAGTATGAACCCTTGTGCGGTTCCTATTTTGCTAGTTCCTAAGAAAGGAGGAACATGGAGGATGTGTGTGGACAGCAGAGCCATCAACAAGATAACAATCAAGTACAACTTTCCTATCCCACGCCTAGAAGACATGCTTGATGAGTTAAATGGTTCCAAGTGGTTCTCGAAGATAGATTTGAGAAGTGAATATCACCAGATTCGAGTCAAACCTGGGGATGAGTGGAAAACAGCGTTCAAGACCAAAGATGGGTTATATGAGCGGTTGATGATGCCTTTTGGATTGTCCGGCCAATGCTCCTAGCACCTTCATGAGACTTATGAATTAGGTTCTTCGTCCTTTCATTGGAACCATGGTTGTTGTTTATTTTAATGATATCCTTATTTATAGTAAGCAGAAAAGCGAGAACCTAGAGCACTAGAGCATGTGAGACAAGTTCTTGAGGTGCTAAGGGATAACAAGTTGTACATCAACTTGAAGAAGTGTACTTTTTGCACCAATAAGCTACTGTTTCTGGGTTTTGTGGTTGGAGAGGGTGGTATACAAGTTGATGAAAAGAAGGTACGTGCAATTAGAGATTGGCCAACTCCTAAAACATGCTCGAAGGTGAGAAGTTTTCATGGTTTAGCTACTTTCTACAGGCGTTTTTTGAGGGATTTCAGTACCATCACTACACCGATTACTGAATGCATGAACAAAAGCAAGTTTCATTGGGGTGAAGAGCAAGAGCAGAGTTTTGCACTTATCAAATAGAAGCTTTGTACTGCACCGGTTTTGACTCTTCCAGACTTTGACAAGATATTCGAGGTCGAATGTGATGCTAGTGGTGTTGGAGTAGGGGTTGTTATGTCCCAAGAAAAGAGGGCAGTGGCTTTCTTCAGAGAGAAGTTGAGTGAAGCTTGTCAAAAGTGGAGCACCTATGACCAAGAGTTCTACGCAGTAGTGAGAGCTATACGGCAATGGGAACATTATCTGATCTAAAAGGAGTTTATTCTGTTCAATGACCATTAAGCCTTGAAGTTTTTGAACAGCCAAAAGCATGTGAACAAGATGCATATTATGTGGGTGACGTTCTTGCAGAAATTCCCTTTTGTGACCAAGCATAAATTTGGAACCCTTAACAAGGTCGCAGATGCATTGAGCAGACGAGCTAGTTTGTTGGTTACTTTGTCCCAAGAGGTAACTGGTTTTAACTTTTTGAAGGAATTATATAAGGAAGATGATGATTTCAAGCAGGTTTAGAAGCAGTGTGTTAGCAGGAAACAACTAGTTGATGGTTTTCTTATTCATGAAGGTTATTTGTTTCATGGAAACCAGTTATGTATACCCAAATCTTCTCTGAGAGAGAAGCTGATTCGTGACTTACATAGAGAAGGATTAAGTGGTCATTTTGGGAAAGACAAGACAACTGCAATCTTGGAGGAGCATTATTACTGGCCTCAGTTAAAGCGAGATGTTAACAATATTGTTAGAAAGTGTTATGTTTGTCAGGTATCTAAGGGTCAATCCCAAAATATTGGTCTCTACATGCCTTTACATGTTCCTAATGACATTTAGCAGGATGTTTCTATGGATTCTGTACTTGATTTACCTCGAACTCAAAGAGGGGTTGATTCTGTGTTTGTGGTGGTGGATAGATTTTCAAAGATGTCTCACTTTATTCCCTGCAAGAAAACTGCAGATGCTGCGAATATAGCCAAATTGTTTTTCAGGGAGGTTGTTTGTTTGCATAGGGTGCCTAAGTCCATTACCTCTGACTGTGATACAAAGTTTTTGAGCCATTTTTTGTTAACATTGTGAAAGCAGTTTGGAACCACTTTGAAGATGAGTACTACAACTCACCCCAAAAAGATGGGCAAACTGAAGTCACAAATAGAAGTTTGGGAAATATAATCATGAGTGTCTGTGGTGATAAGTCGAAACAGTGGGATCTTGTCTTACCTCAGGTAGAATTCACTTACAATAGTTCTATGCATAGTGCCATTAATTGGTAAGTCACCATTCTCTGTCGTCTACACTTCTGTCCCAAGACATGTAGTTGATTTGGCAAAATTGCTTAGACAAGGACGAGGTGTTAGTGAAGTTGCAGTTAAATTGGTTGAGAGTGTTCAAACAGTGCAGGAAGAGATAAAAGCATAGTTGGAGGAGACCAACGCCAAGTATAAGAATGATGCCGACAAGCACAGGCATGTGAAAGTGTTTAAGGAAGGGGATTCGGTCATAGTCTTCCTAAGGAAGGAAAGGTATCCTATTGGCATATATAGCAAGCTGAAACCTAGGAAATATGGGCCATTCAAGATCTGCATGAGTTCCATGAGGATGATTCTCTTTCTGGTGATAATAACTCGAGGTCGAGTTCTTCTAAAGTGGCGAAGACTGATATAGAACAGATGACGATAGAGATTGAAGAGCAGATGGATCGAAACAAGTCCAAGCCCGATTTGCTCCAGATTTGGCGTTCGGTGTCTGATTGACTATTATGATACATTTCTGGAAGCGGAACTGCCCAACGAACCAAACTTGTCACTTTGCTACGAAATATGGGTTTTTAGGCCATTCAAGTCCGTTTAGGCCTTCAAAATGCATATTTACTTATTTTCAGCCATTATTTTTAATAGTTTGTTTTGGATTTAGTTTTCTTTTAATCCATGCGTTTTTAGGCTTTGATGTTAGTTGCCCTAGGATTTATTTGCTATTATATAAGGAGCATTTATCAATTGTAGTGGTCAGCTTTTGATTAATAAAAACCTTTGAGATTTTCTCAATCTTTCTGGTGGATTTTAAGAACTTTCTCGTTGATTCGGGAAAACTAGGCTTCTGGATTCCAATCGCTGTTGGTGGATTCCAACGTTTATACTTTCACTGCATCACAATTGGACTTGGACCTGAACACTATAACCGGACTTGGACCATATGACTAAAAAAACCCACATATAACTAAAATTGGTCGATGTTCTAAAGCACCATTTTTATTTTTCTACCAATAGTGAACAATCTCCCAAATCAACAGGTTCATGGGAGATGGGGGGTGCATCTCTTATTTTTATCAATCAACTTTTTTTTTTCTGTTGCAATTTTTATTTTTGAATTGCTTTGCTCTTTGTGATTTAGATTTTCAACATCTTTTTGGTCCTCTGCTTTATTCCGTTAGATGGATGATTTAGCACTAATTGGATGAAAAATAGCATATCATTTAGAAGAAGAAAATGAAACCACATTGGTACAACAGATTCGTTGCCTCGAATAAACCTGTCAAGCATAGGGGTATTGTTAAGCTTAGCTCAGGAATATGATAGAATGGTCATACTTTATAGGTCAGATGAGGAAGAGCACGATAGTTTACAATTGTCTTTGATAAAAGCCACTTACATGAGGGGTAAATTACTTGTTCATAGGAGAAATGGAGAATTTGTGGAACACTTTCTGCATTGAAATACTGAAACTTTGTTCTCGAGAACTGGACTACAGTGTATAAAAGCACTAGGGACTGGGAACTTGTTTCATGAACATTATACCTATAAGGGGTTCCATGGATGCAGCATGGAACCAATGATAACCAAATTGAACTGGACTTGTGCATAAAAACACAGTAGGGACTTGTTTCATAAACAATATATATACCTTAAGCAAAATCAGAAGACGAAGGCCTTATCTAACATCAATGTAGGACAGTTGATACGGTGCCCTCAACAAATATCGATCGAAGAATAGCTCAGAGGAGCTTCAGAAAAAAATCTGCAACTCATAGAAACTTATAATAAATGTCTTTATAACTTCCTGGTTCTCTTTGTCCACTTACAGCTTCTTTGTTTGGTGATAGTCCTCGCGGCATTGGTGCTCCCTAGCGCTGCCGATATCCCATTACTAAATCGTTAATCTTACCTTTCGGCTTTGACAATCTCCATGTGTCTTGCATTTGCACTGTCCTCACTCTGATTGATCACAGTACTACCTTCACTAGTACTGTCACTTTCTTGGCTACTCTTGTTATGATCACCCTTTTGATTTTCACCTCTCATAACCAAAACAAGAGCCAAGTGAAGCTGATCCTCCTTCTCATCCTTATTAGCCCGTAATGACCAAACTTGAACCTTATCTCCTTTAACCATACCATTCTGCCCCACAATCTCATTCCAGTTGGATTTCGGCTCATAAAGTTCTTCTTTTGACATCTTCCACCACTTCAAGCATTTCGGATCTATCAATGGAACCTTTAGGGTTGTGTGCCTCTGAAGGCTTTCCATTTCAATATCTTCCAAGAAATTCTTAGCTAGGGTTTCATATGATGGCAAGGTCAATATGCTCTTGTCGCTCTTTACATCCCTATCATCTAAACTCTTCTCTATCAACAAAGTCAATTGCTTCCCCTTCAGTCTGCCGAGAATGATTTGCTTGTAATCTTCAGGCAAATCAAGACCTGTATTAGTTCTTGCAGGTACGCCCTTCTTTAAACGTTTCACCTTGGGAAACCTAGCTCTATATTCCTGATTATCATGATCATCAAAATCGTATTTACTTTTCGAAACAGGAATGTCATTGGTGATCTTTGAAGGTGCAGGCTTGACCAACATTCGTCGATATAATACGAACCATCGTTTCTTAGGTGGTAACTTCGGCAGTAACAAGTTTACTTGTTTCTTGGGCATGGCCATGATTTCGGACAATTCTAAACTATGTTTCGACTCCCGGATTGATGAACGCGCAACATTTTTCTTCTTGATCGTCTAGCTATCGACGACGGTGGCTGCCTTCATGACATTCTTGATGACAATCTTCAGGTTCATGTTCCTCTTGGTGTCTTTTCCCTTGATTGTTGTCATTCGTTTCTTGGTTGTGTTAATCTTCGATCTTCTTCAATCCTTTTGAGTCGTTATTCCTGATTTTTGATTTATATAGAAAAGGGTGGATATAAATAGGATGTAAAGTACACTCCTTGCTCAGGTATAGGAAACCTAGTAACATTGGGCCCTTCAAAAGTTAGAAAAATTTGGGGATAAAAGGTTCATGCTGCTTTGATATTTTTACTCTCTATTTGCGAAATAGGCATATCTGCAGAACCAAAGGCTGGTCTACTGGGAATTTGACTATTGAGGTCCTCCCTGAAACAGCTTTCAAAATGTCCAAAGGCAGCCGCCAAATTCATGTTTCTGCTGCTCTCAGGTCCAATGTGCTCAGCATTGAAAATATTATAATCAAGCTGATTTCTTTGTGATGATGTCCCATGTATGTTATTTGATGTCTCATTACTACTTGAATCCACATGAATAGGTACATCTGCAGAACCAAAGACTGGTCCAGTGGACATTTGACTATTGAAGTCCTCCAGAAAATGGCTTTCAAGTTCTGGTTGTAGTTGGGGAAATTCTACTTGAAAATTACATGATGATGAAGATGTTCTTGGTTGAGAAATTGCTGAAGTGGAAGCTCTCATCTTTCTCTTGTCATTTGCTAGTTGTTTCCGCCTGAAGGATTCACGATATTTCTGCAAAAGAAATTAGCTACCACTGTTCAATTATATACGACCAAACTAATTTCAAGATATTACCATCAACGCCTAAGTGGTTGACAACTTGCTGGAACCTATGATGCAGCTCAGTAGTCCATATTCACCCTTTGCGTCGTGACGGCTGTTGAATTATTGCTGAATTTATCCTGGTAATAGTCCGATCCATTCCTTCTGACCTTTGTCTTTTGTAATTCATTAACCTTCCTTCTGAGTCAGCATGAGCATTACTTGTGTCTGTCAAGGCAGTTTTCTTTGTATGGAAAAAGAATTGCCACAGGTTAGTGATATTATCCATTGTAAATGGCTTTACAAGGTAATAGATAGCCCCTCTTAACAGAAAATCTAATTTTGCACCACTATCATCATCATCAGACACCACTGCAATGTGAAATAATTGTTGAGAATTTAGTACCATGGAGGAAATTAAGTGTTGGATACAAATATCCCAAGTATTTCAGTTGGTCTTTGCAATAGAGGATCTAATTGATCATGGTATGGAAGCTGGAAAATGATAATAGTAATCTTAGAGACAGAAAACTAACTAACAACAGGTAAATCGGAAACTGCCTTCAATTTGTTTAGAAGCTCATATTTTGTCATGTCAGGCAAGTGTGCCTCTGTCAGCACAATGTGAGCCTCATCTTTCTTCTTGTGAGCAGTATACAATGCCTCATTACCTCCTTTAGCTGTCAAAACTGCTAGTAAGAGTAAAGTAAACTTGTTAAAATAATCTCATAGGCTTATTATCTTTCAATTTTGTAAACAGTTAAAAAGGAACAAAGAAAGACCAATAGACCAGCACCCGTAAAGGCAGTGAGAACTCCATCATATATAATGAACAAAAACAAAAAGAGAAATTTTGCTCCTATCTATGTGTGTCTGCTAGCTACCTTTATTTCGTAAGCTGCATAGCATATTTGACAGCATTGATAGATATTCAGAATCACTATCAACAACCAAGACACTGAAACATGTAGCTGGTTTTGGACTAGTCTTCATAGATTCAACTGAGATTGTTCTGCACTTGGCCGTTCTTAAGATTGGTGTTTGATGACAGAAAAATTTGAAATGTCTATTAAACTATTAGGCCAATCACTGTATGCAAAAGTTTATGTGCTTTGAGAAGAAATGAGAGGACCAATTTAAACGAAATTCAAGAACATACTCAAATTTATCCCAGAACATCTACCATCTATACGATATGAAGATCAAGGTCACTGAATGATTTACCAAGTTGAGAAATTTGTAAATCTCGCTTAGATATATATGTTTTTAAGACCTTCGGTCACTCCTTTCACTGATATTTTTGACCTATACTTTTACTGTGCTCGCGTACTGATATGGAACTTGCATTTCTGTGAGATGGATTGCCAAGTTATTGGTTCCACATTCTGCATTGTTGCTTCCACTCCCAATTATTCATACTCCAGTTTAGAACTTAATATTTTGTTAGCTTTTTCAAACCTACCGTAATGTAAACCAAACATTCAGTTACTAAATTTGTTCATAAATATCTCTAGCAAGATAACTATAGCTTAAATTGGAAGTTCAAGAATTACTGCTCTTACACCCCTGAAATTTAAGGTACAAAAGCATATGCTTACTGAAAGTTGAGCGTACTGGAGAAAGCTTGTTCCCTAGTACCACAGAGAGTACTTTTTGCACCTCTTGGATCAGCCTCTTTAAAAGTTCATCCCTCTTAATGTTCATCTTCTTCGTACGAGGTAAAATGGAAACAGCTTACTAACAACAAAAGAATGATAGCGTAAAGCAGCACAAAAACCTCTCAAAAACATATTTCCATGTGTATAAAGTTCAAAGTCTGTGTTACATTCTTGCATCTCAAATCTTCAGATCCTTGTAATATGCTAGGACATTGAGGAGTTACAGTATAAACTTTCACCAAGTCTGATATATAGTTCATAGTATAACTTCAGTATGCGAGAGATGTAGCAAAGGTTTATATTATGTCATTCGGCTCCAGTGGAAATGAGCACGCACGCATAAAGAACCTGGACAGAAATTCTACTTACTAGCTACTAATGATAAATCTCAAGTTGGAAATCAATCCCTGCGCCGTCAAGAAAATTCAGGGAGTTCATGTTTTACTTCAAATGTATTCATGTTGAACAGAAGACCAAAAAGAAGCCGAAATAAGTAAAAGTTGTGTAGGGTAGAAATGCAAAAACCAAACGTCAGATCACAATGTACCAAGCAAAAGTCATGTAATTAAGGATATTAATGAACAGTGAGTTATTGTTGAACTTCCTCCAATACATTCACTTAAGTTTATATACATTCAGGTATATTATTAAAGAGCTATTGTTCAAGACCAAGCATGTTTGTTTGTTTTTTTTTTCGTATTGATATAGTGGTTTCATTACTCTCATATACATAGTGTAATCTGTAGTATGTAGTTGGATAAAACATAAAGGGCTTTTCTTTCTGTACTAATAAGTAACAGAACTTGCTAGTTTTCTTACTTATCTAGTTTCTTAGTTCACGGACATGTTCATGTACATATCTTAAGGATATAGGCTTTGATTCAACTTTAACAATAGTTTAATTATGCAGTAGGGTATGAGGGTTCCATGGCAATGCCACAAAGACCTTCTGGTGCAGGGATGTCTCTTTGCATTCTTATGTAACCTTCTTCACCCCATTGTGCACCCCATGAGTTCTTCACAAGCCAAAACTTAGTCCCATCATCACTGACACCATAACCAACAGCAGTAACACCATGGTCTAGGCTAGTTCCACATGGTCCTGTGAAAACACCACTTGAGTAGAATTGGAAGCCAGATCCACTAGCATCAATGGCAACAGAAATAGGCTGATTAGCAACGGCCTTTTGAAGGGCGCTTTCATCGTTTGGAGGCACATCTTCATGGCCAGTAATCGAGGCTGCATGGTTTGCTTCCTTCTTAGCATTGCATGTGCCATCAACACCAGTGTAGGGATAGTTAGTCTCAGTACTAAGCCCATGGTTTTGATTGATGAACACAAATGCATTGTCCATCAAGCCACCCTCACAACCTTGGTCTTCACCATTGACATCACAATCAACCAGCTCTTGCTCAGACAAGGAGATTAGTTTACCAGTTGTGAGTTGAGTAATTCCTTCCATGGCTGCAACTGCTGAGAATGCCCAACAACATCCTGTACATATTTTCATTGCAAAGTTGTAGCAAGTAGAATAGTCATATTTTGTTTAACTAAAATACATGCACAGAGAGAAGCGTGCTACATACCACATTGACCTTGGTCCTTGACAGGAGTTACAGCTCCTTTCTGTCTCCAGTCGATTGTAGCCGGCACAGTAGAATTTTCATACTTGAAAGTAGTGGTCTTTGTGGAACATTCATACCCCAAAAATCGATTTCTCGAGGCAATGAACTCCTCATTTGTAAGATCTGCAAATTGATTCAAACCCAATTTGTAAGGTTTGTTTCCTTCATTATTGGATGATTCTATAAAAGCCTCATTTGCCTTGAATATCTTGAAGCGCTCCTCCTTCTCAGTGACATCATAATATACACGTCCATAACGAGCCATCCATTGCTCATACCTCCCATAAGCTAATGCGTCTTGGAGACTGCGAGAAGTGGCTTCTGAAGACCAAGCCCCCAACATGAGGACCAAGGCCAAACACAAAACTTTACTCTGGTTGTTGAACTCCATTGTAGGCTAGGATTTGAAAGCTAATGGATATGAGGAGGTGTGGTGCAATGGTAGGACTACTCGGACAGTATATATAGAGAAGAGAATTGCCTTTGTATAATATCTACGTGCCCCAAAAAATGCTCTGCAATGTCCTTGCCTTGCCCCAGAAAAAGTTCTGATATGAACCTGTTGAGATTAATATATAGTTCATATGACTATAGATCTAACTTGATACTAAACCAAATGTCCTTTTCTGCGAAGTTGATTAGTTATTATATTGAGACAAAGTCGCAACCATCTTTCTTAATGAATTAAACATGTAGCGCAATATGGTTCAAATTCTAGTCAAATGGGATACATGTTAAGAAATGTTCCAACATCAATTAGTAAGAAGCACCTAGGCAACTGTGGCTCCCTTTGGCATTTACTGAACAAAGATGAAAAATAGTTGTTTAACAGTTGCAATTACCCAGTATGGTTCATAATTGGTTACCAAAAAATTTAGTAATTGAATTACAATTGGCAGAGCCAAAGGTACTAATTGAATTACAATTGTTAAACAATGGCCAAAATGTTTGTTATGCATTAAATTTTAATATGTCATTTACTCTAAGCCAGTCACAGAAAAGAATAAGAGCATCTCCAACAGTTTTTCTAAAATTTCTCTAAAATAGGAAAACAAAAACTAAAATCTCCAAAAAAAATTATGCTCAAAATCTAACAGTTTCTCTATTTTAGAGATTTCAGCATTTAATACAACAATAAAATATACTATATCATTATTAATTATAACAAAAGACTATTATATATTTCATTGTAATAATAAAATACTTAATAAAATATTATATTGTTATCTTGAATTCGTTAAATTTTAGGAAAGGAAGACCTTGTTGCAAATTTGGAGAATAAAGGCTTCTCTTTCTTTTCTATCCCTATTTTAGAAAATGAGATAGGAAAACTGTTGGACTTAAAAACAGCTATATATTCCCTAAAATTGAGAAGTTTAAGAAAATGAGGAAGCTGTTAGAGATACTCTAAGATCAAGTAAGGGTGAACATCACAAAGCACTTGCATTTAGCAATTTTCAAAGTATGCAATTAGCACTCAATAAAAATGGCACGTACTTCAGATCAGTCCTAGTCAGTCCCAGAGAAAGTCCAATAACTTTTACATATTTCAACAGAAAATCAACGAAATAAATTTACTAATTTCAAAAGGAGCACCATAAATAATTTTGTTTGCTCACTCAAAGAGAATTAAAAAAAAAAATCCCCACACTAATGTAGACCTAACATTTACTTACAAAAAATACACAATGCTAATCAGTTGTTCAAGGGGGGAGAGAGCGGAGACCCTAACTTTACATCTTTAGTTACTTTTCCTAGAAGTCAGCAGAAAGGGACTAAAATCTGAGATGCATCAGTCAAACAAAAGACGGCGTCTTACAGACTTGGGGAGATTTGAATTGGATGCTTTTCTCTTTCCGTTACTAGTTTCAGCATTCTGACTAATACTGATCTGGGTTGGATCCTCTCCAGCTTCTCTTTCCAGCTTCTTTGTTTTGGTAGAGCGGTAAAATTCTGTGATATTTAGCTGCACACCTTTTGGTTTTGGCGGTGTTTCTGGCATAACACTGGCTTTTCTTCTTTTCAGTTCTTTCAATTCCTGCAAGGTCACAAAGATTAATTCAAAAAATTTAACACCCAAAAGAGCATTACAATTTTCACACCGTTCTGCTTCTATTTGCATCTTAGCCTTCCTAGACTCTCCAATATTATGGTACAAATATATATCATCAAACACTAAACCCTAGAGATGTCATGTCCAATGATTACCTTTAGAAAAATAGTTCTGAGCATCATTCATAAATAGAAGACACGATTACCATATGCGAGACAAAATGGATAAGAGAGATAGAAAATGGAAAAGGAAGCCAATGAAGCATCACTTTGAAATAGAAGGGAAAGAACTTGCACCTTCTCTTGCAAAAATCTGTCAACTTCCTCTGGAAAAGCAGACTGGACAAGGTCCATATTTTCATCTGTTAGCATAAAGTAGCACCCATCACTGTTACGAATCTTAGGGTCATCAGACTCGTCCCATGCACTAATGGATTCATCAACTTCAATAACATCATCTTGTAGGATATCTGACTCCTCTTCAGGATTTGTCAAAGTGACAGAATTCACTGTAGGTGCAGCCCTTTTCCACTTGACCACATAAAATTGATGACCATTTCTTATTTTCAAACGGTCAATGGAATGAAACTCATACTGCCCATACAACAAACTGTTTAAAGGATTTTCACCCATTTCCCTCAAATAAATGGTAGACAACATAGGAAGCATCCTCTGGCGAATATAAGATGGTTCCCACAGCTGATGAAAAGCTAAGAAATCAACCAGTGCTTCAGTTTTTGGACTTTCCCAGGATATGCAAGGGCCCTTGTTTGCTGCACAAAAATTGAAAACACGATTAGACACTTAGATTGGCAAGGTGAAAAACACATAAGCATAGGATATCGAAACTGGTCAGCCATTGGGAAAAGGATAGCCTACCCCTTTCCCATCTCCCTGCCCCAAAATACCAAAGTAAAAGACTAGAGAGTTTTGATCAATTTATTGATAACTTTAAATAAACGACCAATAATGTTCTAATGACAAAAGATAAATATATTTCCAAAAATATATGCTAATAATCCTTCCACAGTCATATTGGGAATAAACAAACAACAGCAATTAGAAATGAAGTAAACCTTCCCGTAAAGCATGAGTTTAAAATTGCAAGATATGGGAAGTCAAAGCTTTGCAATGTAAAAAGAAATCAATTCAGAGAGAGGGAGATTATTAAAAATAAATGTAAAGAAAAAAGAAAAGATCTCATCTCTGCAAAAGGCACATACCACTGAAGTAGCCATGGTTGTTGCACAAATACATTTCAATTATCTCTTCATTGGGAAAATTTGGCTCCTGTGCAATTTTGTTGAGAACTTTCAGTCGCCAATTCTCTTGCTTCTTTTGTTCCTTGTCTTTACGATCCTACCATTACCATTAGATGCATTTACTGAAGGATATACAGAGAATGTTGCTGGAAATAGTAACAAAAACATTGGAATTTAACGTATATTGCCCCCACACATAGAAATATCCATATAGTATACAATTATATAATACTGGTAATTCAGGGAAATAATTTACCATATCGCAGGCAGAGCAACTGCATCTAAAGCCCTCTGGCTTTTTCATGCAACCCTCACCCATGTTGGTGATACAATATTCACAGGAAGACTTGGAATGAGCTTTCTTGCTCCCAGGATGCCCACAGAATGAACAATGAGAAAAAAATTTCTTTGATGAGCTCTCAGCTATACTGGGTACAATATCATCCACATATTGTATACCACCTTGCAACAGTGCAGCATGGCCGTTGCCTATATCACGCAATCTGCATCAAATGTCATCATCAATATCTAATAGGGCCTATCTAATATAAAGAGAATGAATCTTTAGTATCAATATATAATTTTTACAAGAACAGAGTTCTAAAACAATCTATATGAGACTGTAGAATATACCTATTCAGTATATCATCTTCACTAAAAGTCTGGACAAAGCGAAGAGCTGTATCTAGTCCAATACCTTGCACTCCATTCAAATCGTGGTCATTTCCAACCAAAAGAGAGATGGCAACCATATGTTTCCTTTTCAAACCTAGACCAGCTTCAATATCTGACATATAGTAACATTCAAATGGTTCCTGCATAATGAGAATTCTCATTGTGTTAAGGATGCTAAGGCAAAAGACTATCAAGATAAATGAGCTCAAAAGTAAGAAAAGGAGAAACCAATGCTCAAGCAAAAACTACTTAGAAGTTATGACTGACCTTTGAATTGGATTGGAAGCTTTTTATCACACATTTAGCCCCAAAGAGTAAGGCATCACTATCAGATGTGATGCAAGCATCTACATCCCCTTCAAGATTTAACTGGCCACACAGTGCTTCAGCCTCTCCTTTTGCCTTTAAAACAGGTACCCCAAGTAGCTCAAGTAGTTCCTACATGACCAGCTTTAGTAAATACCAGACAAGCCTTCCAAATGCATCACCAAAAAAGCAAAAGGAGTATCTATATTACACAGATATAATACTGAACCTAAAAAAGTTCAGCTGATCACAAATTTCAGCCAGATGAAATAAGTGCCACCGAAACAATCAAGGCTCGGTTATACAGGAGTAGGCCACAGGAAGAGTGGAGGACAAGGCCAAAGCTATCGATATTGTTCGTTATACAGCCTATACTCTACCCATATATGATAACAGAAAACTCATGCAATGTTTTCCTTCCTCCCGCATTGCAATTCATAGAGTTGTAAGGGTGTAAGACTACTCGATATTACCACTATGAGAGATGACAATTTGAATAATCTTTGATATGAGGGACCTGGGAAAAAAGAACCCATAAAAATTGAAGGGGTGGAAGTGGAAAGTTCATAAAATTAAAAAGAAATGCAATTATGCAAATGAAAGAAGAGTTAACGCGGTACTAAACAATGATAACTTCAAACTGCATTTACCATATACTTACCACACATTCTTGAACGTACTTTGTAAATGTGTTGTTCCTCTCAGCTGAAATTCCATCTTCTACCACAGGCAAACTCGAAGAATCAATACCAGAAGCCCGAAAGAATCTTGCAATCCTCGCCTGTGACTTAAGATGTGATGGATTCCCATCAACCACAAAGACCGGAAACGCTCCAAACTGCAAAAACACTAAACAATATTACTCTTTTACTCCTCTAAACTACGCAAGAACACAGCATTATTCAAAATAACACATTGCACTTGAGACAAAAATTCACCAAAGCATAAGTAAACTGTACACTCCTGAGATATCTCAACCATATACTGAACATACATTTCTCACTTCCATATACCCCAGTACTAATTTCTACTCAGACCACTATCGAGTTTCAATTAAACTAAACATTACACTAATTTCTACTAAGACAACTATCAGTTTCAATTAAAACAAGAAAACACAATCAAATTTCATATACCTACCCTTTCCTTTCAATTTAAACATACCCTTTTCACCTTTCAACCATATATTAAACACAGATTTCTCACTTCTATATAACCCAGTAAGGCGAAAGAACTCCACTTTACACTAATTAGTACTAAAACAATATAAAATTTCAGTTAAAACAAGAAAACACAATCAAATTTCATTTTCTTTTTCCCTTTCCTATCAATCAAACACACCCACTATACCTTTCTATATGAAACATCAAACCCAATACCCAAAAACCAAAATGCGTGATCTTACAAACAAAACCAACTCAATTTCTCCCTAAATTTCTCAACTTTCCATGAAAACCAATCAGAAACCCCAAAACCCAAAAGCAAAAAAAAAAAACGAACCTTGGCGAAGAGATTGATGGTGCGGAAGAAGGTGAGCCTGAGATGGGGGCTGCGCGCACGCGCCTTGATAGCGGTTTCATGCTGCACAATCCAGAAGGAGAGGTCGACGGCCACGCGCTTGTCCCTCAAGAAATCAAAACCCTCGTGGCGAGCGTAGGGTTTAAGCAAGTCCCAGAATTTACCACCCACCCCCATCGGTTTTTTTGGTGTTTCACAATGTGGGTATATGATTGATGGGCTAAACATTCATGGTGGGAAAATTGGGAAGAAGAAGAAGAGAGTTCGGATTTTTGTGCCGTTTGGGTGTTTTTGGTTTTTTGAAATGGTTGGAATTCTGAAGCTCTTAAAAGAGACGTTGATGCCGCTTTTGACCTCCTCAGAGTCCTTTTAGACAACCCGCCAATTATAGCAAGCCGTGTGTACAAGTGTAAAGGAAATTGGGGGTACTTTTGGTTTTTGGTATAAATACGAGGGGTACTTTTGGGACGATGCTGTTGTTGTTCAAGAGTATGATCGTGCACGGCGGATCCAGGATTTTATAATGGAGTGAGTGGGTTAGAATTTTTCTTTTATTAATATGGAGTTAGGTATACTTTGGTACAGTTTTGTTTTTAGAAAAAAAAAAATTCACTTTTTATCTAAATTTTTAGATTTTATAGTTTTTTTGTAAATAAATGAAAAATAGTCTTTTTTAAAAAAAATTACAGGTCACTGACACCAGCTTTTTGTTGAGTAAAAATTGTAAATACAATACCAAACACAATTTCATTATATCTTAATAATTAAAATAAAGTTTTAATTATGTCTTATTCGACCCATTCAGAATAAAGTAAATTCTTTAATTACAACCATTGTTTTCAAGGAAAAACCATTTGATTCTAATTATAAAGTAACAAATGGAGAATGTGTGTGTTTGAGGGGAATTGCAACTGCACCCAGTTTGTTTTACAGGTTGCCTACGTACCCCGGGAGGGATCAAGTCACTCGTAGTTCAAGTTTTATGGTTTTTGGTGTTTCGAAGAAATAGATGACTTATCGAAAGGTTTGGTTATGTGTTTTGGGAATTTGGCTTGGAAAGAACCAAAGATTTGTTTTAAATGTGATTGTATCCAGATTTAAATCCAGACCATTTGATTCTAATTACAAAGTAACAAATGAGGAATGTGTGTGTTTGAGAGGAATTGCGACTGCACTCGGTTTGTTTTACAGGTTGCCTACGTACCCTGAGAGGGATCAAGTTACTCGTAGTTCAAGTTTTATGACTTTTGATGTTTCGACAAAGTAGATGACTTGTCGAAAAATTTGGTTATGTGTTTGGGAATTTGACTTGGTAAGAACCAAAGATTTGGTTTTAAATATGGTTGTATCCAGATTTAAATCCAGACTGCCTACATACTCGGTAAATGGATCAAACTATTGTAGTTCGAAAAATTTGGGTATCGGGTATTTTGGGATTTCTCGGTTTTGTACCAAGTGGAATTTTATGTTTTTGATGTATTTAGGTTGGTCTCGAAACATTTTTTTATGAAACCAAACTTTGGGTATTTGATCTGGACACCCATGTCTTGGAGGCCCAATAACTCTTCTTTTGCTCTTTCCATTCACTATGGCTTTTCCAAATTCCTCGGTCTTCTTGCCAAGTCAAACCAGAGATGGATTTCGAACCAAAAGCAAACTCGGTGTTGGGATTGCAATTTGGTGATGGCTGGGTCGGCATCCTAGAAGGATTTGATCTTGCAATTGGGCTTTATCCCCATAGAACAGGTGAGGATTTGGTTTTCTCTTTCCATGCTTTCGATTTGTATGCTCCAGAAACTGAAATTTCGACTTGGCCTTCATCATTGGTGACACCGAGCTTGAGAACTGTGGTGAGCTTGGGGCGTCGAGGGAGGTGAGCTGGGTGAATTGTGCGCAGGGACAAGCTTGAATTTTGCTTTGTAACTCCATTGCCGCATCCAACCACCAGTGGTGAGTTTCCTTCTTCTCTTATTCTTGTCACCGCTTGGACTTTTCTCCCCCAATCTTTGTATTTATTCTGACAAATTCTCCTTTGACTGTTCCAAGAGCACCAGTGTTGCAGTCTCACAAAAAAAACAAAGGAGCTCAAAGCTTTATTTGAAGGTGAGCTCTTTATTTATTTGTTTTAGTGTAAATTGTTGTTTGGGGAGTTTATTTGGCTGGTGGCTTTAGAGATAATGGTGGATAGATTGGTGTTCTGGTAACATGGAATTTGGAGGAGTATTAATGTGTGGCTATGATTAACAAGGAATCGGGAAGGTGGTGGTTAAACAACGATGAATATGGCTTGTTGTTTCAGGGCTGTGTCATAGGTTTTGGTGGGATTCGGCAGCAGCAAGAGTAACCATAGGACCAGAGAACACAATAACATGACAGCACCATAGGATCGTCCAAACCTTGTGAAAAAGGCACTGCTCCTCTGCGATTCTCCTTGTTGCCTCCTCCTGTTGGTGTTGTTGTTTTTTCCTTCTGCGTTGTTCTCCTCTCTCGTCCTCTGCTTCTCCTATCCTTTTTCCCTTCTTTTTTTCTTTGTGGATACAGAGTGTTTGGTTAGGATGATTGAGTTACAATCAATCTTTGGTGCTCATCCTGATTTGTTTTTATCCAAACACCTGTTTGCAAGAGTTGTAATTGAGCTTAAAAGCTTTGTTATTCTTTTCTTTTATTATTTTATCTTGATAACACTTTTAAAATTAATATTTACCAAACACAAAATTGTTTAAATTTACAGCTGATTCTTTTCACAATACAACAGTATCAGTTTTTTTTTTAAAGTCACATCAATACCAAACTAGCCCTAAGTTTAATTACATATGGCCTAAATTTGAAAATTTGAGGTTGGTCTGGTTTTTAATTTTTAGGCTTTTCAATTAAACTTTAGCCAAAATATAGCTTTTTAACTAACGTGTACTAATTTATGTCAAAAATGGATTAAATTTGATAACACATGAGCTAAAATTAGAAATTTGAGGTGTGCTACTTTTAATTTTTAACATTTTAAACTAAAATTTAGTTAGAAATCTATATTTTTTTCAAAACTTAGGGTGGGTTTAGATACTGTTTGAGCCAGATGGCATTTTTGTTCAAGTAATAATACTTTACTGGACTGTAAAATGTCCAAGTGAATATTAATTACATTTTTGGTCTGCGTCACACCGGTGAGCCCAAATTCTGTGTTTATAAGTGATGGCCCGCCAGTGAGATCACACGAGTTGGATTACAGAATTTGCATATTGAATGGACTTCGCGTGAAATTGCAGAGATGACTCCGCGTAGGTGAAGCGAGGTGATACTTCGCGTAGGCTAGGCGACGCAGAGTACATGAAGGCAAACTGGCTCGCGTAAGAGACTTCGCGAAGAACCAACAGGCAGAGTCCGCGTACACCACATTTATCGTTGAAAACTCTTACAAGTTTTTGACATGTTTTGAGTCAATCACTGTGGCCCTTTTAATTAAAAAGTCCTTTAAAGGTCCGCGAGATGGAAGCGAGCTTTAGGAGCTCGCAGGATGGTTTGAATCTGCGGCTCGCGAGATAGTTTTCCACAAAGACTGTGACACCCTGTGGGATAAAGATGTTCCTAGTTTCAATCCGCGTAGGAGTCTACAATTGAGCAGCACGGAAGCAGTGTCCTATGCGGAATGGGCGAACTGGACATGTGTCACAAGATGGTTGGTCTGCGCGGGTAAAACAATGTCCTTGTGGTATTTTGTTTCAGAGTCCGACTTAGATTCTGATTATCTTTCTTCTGGCGGAAGGCGAGCTACTATATAAGGGGCTCGAAGGCTTACAGAAAGCTCTCTCTCAATCTTTACAAACAATACAGACCAAACTGTATCCCAGTTGACATTCGAGCTTCTCGAAAACCCTAATCTCAAGTGCATCCACGCATAGTTCAGAGCCCTCTCGGATTCGTCTCTGATCACCTTGATTCCTTTTGTTGCTCTGCTCGCGACATACCGTGAGTATCGATTTCCTTTGTGCTTGAAAATTTCTCGTCCGCGAGGTGGCACCTGGAACCCTCCGCCTGATCAAGAAGTCAAGATCTCGCGCAACAACCTTTCCTCGTCCACGAGGTGGCACGCCCTCAATCTCTCCCTTTTTCTTTGCTCACTAGTGACCTCTCGACAGCTCGCTGAGGATCGTGGCCAAAACATTTTGACCTCTTGACCCCCTATTATGCACAGGCAGAGGCGAGCAATAAGGTTATCCTCAGTATCTTGCGTAAAATGCTAAAGTTGAACCCCCGCGTCTGGTATCTAGAGCTTTACCATACTTTGTGGGCCTACTGCATCTCTAAGCGCGGTCTGATAGATACCACCCCATATGCTCTCATATTTGGTCATGACATCATCTTTCCCCTTGAGGTTCACATCGCCTCGCTTCGCGTCCAGGAACAACACCAATTACTTGGTGACGATTACGTTCAGGCAATGTGGCAGGAGCTTGAAGACCTCGACGAACACCGCATCACTACTTTCAACAATCTCATCCTCGAGAAGCAGCGAGTTGCGCGGTCTTGTGATAAAGTTACCCGCGGACGGAGCTTTGTCGAGGGCCAAGTCGTTTGACGAGTCGTGTTACCATTGGGCGACAAAACCGAGGGCCGCGGGAAGAGGTCTGTGCGGTGGGACGGACCCTTTATTATTCATCGTATATTGCCCAAGGGGGCATACCACTTGCGCAACCTTAACGGCACCCTCCATCACAATCTTATTAATGGTCGTTTCTTAAAGCGTCATATCGCTGGCGTTTGGGAGCGTGAGGATCCTCCCCTCCTCCTGACCCCGCAACCACTGTTCATAGTGCTCCGCACCATCACGTTAGCACTCCACTGCTTCCCACAAGGGGGCAACCCGTGAGAGAAGCATGTAATTAGTTCATTTCTTTGTAAACGTGCGAAGTTTAAACAAAATACAAGTACAAGATTGAGACATATTCCAGAGGCCCTAAATAAAATTTTACATCTAGATTAGTTATGCTAATCTCTCTATTTCTCCCTTCGTTTCATTATAAACGTGCGAAGTCTAAACAAAAAACAAGTACAAGATTGTGGCCTATTCCAGAGGCCCTAAATAATAACATTACATCTTTTTCCCTTTCTTACACTCTGATACAGGTTACATAAGCGGCTTTGCAGCCGAAGCAAAACATGCTTACAACTCTGGTTACCTTATGCTTAAAGGCATAGATCCGAATATATTAGAAGCACCTTGAGCTTTCAGATCGACGGGAGCTTAGCCAAGACAGTGATTAAACCCAAAATAAAGCACTGGGAGGCTAGATGTTCATTGGAACAGGGTCCCTCATGCTACCGCCCAAGTTTCGGGGGGGTGCTTCAAGGACACTGGCAGGCTCCCGGAACACGGATGGACAAAGGGCCTCCAAAGCCTCATGCGTGGATAGAACAGTAGACACAAGGCAAAAATATGCCCGGAACCTTTATTTTTTCAAGCGAAGGTTTGGCTTAAGAGTGGATTTTGAAACTCACCTTCAACCTAAGAGTAGGTTTCGAAACTCATCAAAGCAAACGATGAGCAGGAGAAATGGTGGTTTCGCTTTAAGCAGAGACAAAGGGATGAGTAGAAGGGAAGAAGAATCCATGGCAAGGGGGCAGAAAGACTTGGTTGATGTTTCAACCTCGGCCAGCGGATTCTCTTATGGAAAGAAGGGACGGACTCCCTTTGACATGTGTCCTGCATGCAGATTTTTGTTATGAGATTTGGGCCTTAGGGATAAAGTGAATACGTGATTCTACAGTGACTTCCTGCTTTCCAAGCAAATAGTCGCGTAGAGACCTTTACCCTATCTCAATGGTGGGCTTGTTGCCTAGTGAAAAAGGTTCACACATAGGGGGCAACATAGCAAGCGAAATGAAGCTGGATCATAGCCTTTTAAGTTTCCTTTACAGCCTGTACACATGAGGTGTCAAGGCTGGGGTGTTCTGTTTCTCTCAATGGTTTGTTTCGCCAATCTTATGTTCACCAGCGAGATGACTTAGTTCGCTTCGCTAGTCTTACATCAGGATACATACATGCTCACTATGCAATGAGTAGGGAACCCCTTGGACAGAACCAAGTTGTCTCGCGAGATGATCGGTAGATGATTGGAACCCTCCGCCTGATCAAGAAGTCAAGATCTCGCGCAACAATCTTTCCTCGTCCGCGAGGTGGCACGCCCTCAATCTCTCCCTTTTTCTTTACTCACTAGTGACCTCTCGACAACTCGCTGAGGATCGTGGCCAAAATAAGTACGCCTTTAGGGGCAAGCATCTCATATATCAAGATGAAACAAGATGCATATATATTCAAAACAACAAGGATCGATATCTTTACAGACTGAGGCATTCCCAAATATGAGGCCTAAGGCAGCTACCTTTATTGTCTTGGGTAAGGGACGACTCTGATAACGATTCTTTAAGAATGATAGAGTTTCATTGGTCATTGTTAATATCTGAACTTCAGGTTAAACATTATTTCTTTTAAAGAATAGGACCACGTATGTATATTTGGTCTTTTCAATTAACTAATTGGTCAATTGTGGAAAAAAAAAAACATGTCCAAGGTTCAAGTTCTATGACTTATGTCGGATTGTGTAGTATTTGCCTGTGTTGCACATGATGTAGTGGATGTGTATTTTATGCCTAGCATTATAGTTGTTGCAGTTCAAACATACATCATCTCACACAGTGTCCCTAAACAAAAATAACCAATAGACACAAGTATCTATGTTTTGCAACGAACAGAATCACCAACAAATGAACAAAGCTCAGGCAAATAACAAAGATTAGATTTCAACTTGTCACACTAGCAATTCTCATTGTAGCCAAAACTTCAATACAAAATAAAAGATGGTACATGTAGTTGACAAAAGCTAGCAAGTTAGCAATGATGCAGGGAAAATCACTACAGTGAGAGACTAAAATAGAGACTGTTGCGGGAAGCACGTCTCTGGGATAGATAAAACAAAGTGATAGAACACGCTCGCCACTCCTTAGAATCCACCAAGGAGATAAGAGCAAAACTCGCCACTTTTAGGAATCCATCTAGAGATAAGAGTTTGATAGAAAATTGGGAAGAATTCCTTCTCCAACTTAGATTATATTTCTTATAAAAACTTCACCCCATACAACGGAAACTTAACCCTCCTTTTATATGAAAGGTTGGGGAAAACTAAAAGACTAAACAACTGAATAAATAAATATAACTTATTCAAAGCATCTTAACTCAAAGGTCTAGGAACTCAAACAACAAAGTTAAATGCTTCTTAATTAGAACTGTTCACCTCCTTCAAGGAATGCAGAAAGTCCAAAGTCATTATCGGTATCATTCGCTTCCGCTTCGCGTGAACTCGTCACTGAGTTCTCTTCATAATCATCCTCACAATATGGCGAAAGATCTGCTACATTGAAAGTTGCTTGGACACCATAGTTTCCAGGGAGTTCAATCTTGTAAGCATTGTCATTGATGCATTGGATGACTTTAAAAGGACCATCAGCTCTAGGCTTCAGCTTACCATATCGTCCTCTAGGAAACCTTTCTTTGCGAAGGTGAATCCACACCAAGTCTCCTTCATTGAAAATAGCTGGCTTCCGGTGTTTGTTGGCTTAAGCTTCATACCTAGCATTCTTCTTGAGTATGTTGCTTCTCACCTGTTCATGCAACTGCTTGATGTACTTGGCCTGGACTGCAGCATCACCACTAAATTGAATTGTTGTTGGAAGAGGAACCAAGTCCAAAGGGCTGATAGGATTCCTGCCATAAACAACAAAGAAAGGGCTGGTGCCGGTTGTTTGGCCAGGAGACCTATTGTAAGCAAATTCAGCTTGTGCCAATATCATATCCCACTGACGCAGGTTCTTTCCCACCAAACTTCTCTGCAAGTTTCCAAGGCTGCGATTGACAACTTCAGTTTTTTCGTCAGTCTGAGGGTGATGAGAGGAACTGAACTGCAGCTTGGTTCCCAACTTTCTCCATAAAGTACGCCAAAAATGCCCAACAAACTTTGAATCTCGATCAGAAGTAATGGTTTTTGGAATGCCATGAAGTTTAACAACTTCCTTGAAGTACAAATCAGCAATATGAGAGGCATCATTTGTTTTGTTGCAGGGTATGAAATGAGACATCTTTGAGAATCTATCAACCACCACCATGATTGAATCTTTATTCCTCTAGGTCCGGGGTAGACCTGTCATAAAATCAAGGCTAACATCTTTCCAAGGAGCTGCGGGATCTGGTAGAGGAGTGTACATACCTGTATTCTGACCGTGGGTCTTGGCCAAATGACAAGTCCTGCATCTTTCTACATGTCGTGTGACATCTCGCTCCAAGTGAGGCCAATAAAAATTTTCTTTAACCAAGGAAAGAGTTTTATCTCTACCAAAGTGCCCAGCTAAACCTCTTGCATGTGTTTCAGCAAGTATGTACCCCCGCAGTGACCCCTCTGGAATGCACAATCTATTTCCTTTGAAAAGATAGCATTCTTGCAGTAGATAAGAGCCAACATGACCTTTAGCACATTCATCCCAAATTTTCTTGAAGAATGGATCTTCTGGGTACTGCTCTTTGAGAATTTCAAACCCTGTAACTTTAACTTGCATGGTACTCAGAAAGGAATGTCTCCTGCTTAATGCATCTGCTACTTGATTCATCTTCCCAGACTTATGCTTAATATGAAAAGTGTAGGCGTGCAAAAATTCCACCCACTTAGCATGTCTGTTATTCAACTTGTGTTGCCCATTAATAAACCTCAAAGCCTCATGATCAGTAAAAAGAATGAACTCCTTGCAAATGAGATAATGCCTCCAGTGATTTAAAGCTCGCACAATTGCATAAAATTCTTTATCATAAGTGGAGTACCTGGTGCGGGAAAGATTTAGTTTTTCACTAAAAAAGGCAACTGACTTACCCTCTTGACTAAGTACAGCGCCAATGCCTACATTAGAAGCATCACAGTCCAATTCAAACACTTTGTTGAAGTCTGGAAGCACCAAGATTGGGGCCTCTGTCATCTTTTTCTTAATCAACTCAAAACTCTGTTGAGCTTTTGCATTCCACTGAAATTTTCCTCCTTTCAAACATTCTGTGATTGGGGCAATGATGGTGTTGAACCCTCTTATGAATCTCCGGTAAAATGACGCCAAGCCATGAAAGCTTCTGATGTCATGAAGTGTTGCGGGAATAGGCCAATTGGCAATTGCTTCAACCTTGGTTGGATCCATTGCAATACCTTCAGAAGAAATAACATATCCCAAAAAGGTTAATTGGGAGGCTATAAACTCACACTTCTTTAGGTTCACAAACAACTTTTGTTCCCGCAGTGTCTGCAACACTTGACGTAACTGCTCAAGATGAGAAGTTTGGTCTTTGCTATAGATGAGAATATCATCAAAGTAGACAACCACATATCGACCAATACAAGCCTTAAAGATGTGATTCATGAGCCTCATGAGCCTCATGAACGTGCTTGGGGCATTAGACAATCAGAAGGGCATTACCATCCATTCATACAAACCATCTCGTGTCTTTAAAGCAGTCTTCCATTCATCTCCTGGCCTCATGTGAATCTGATGATAACCACTACGCAGATCAATTTTGGAGAAGATAGTTGCACCATGCAGTTGATCAAGAAGATCATCAAGCCGAGGAATTGGGAATCGGTATTTGATTGTAATCTTGTTAACTGCCCAGCTATCCACACATATCCGCCATGACCCGTCTTTCTTAGGAACAAGCAAAGCTGGTACGGCACACAGACTCATGTTTTCTCTTATTAAGCCTTTAGACATTAGCTCATCCACATGCCTTTGTAACTCTTCAAATTCTTTAGGGTTCATCCTATATGCAGCTTTGTTAGGAATGACAGCTCCCGGAACAAAATCAATATGATGTTGGATACTTCTCATCGCAGGAAGTCCTGCAGGGATCTCTTCTGTGACTACATCTCTAAACTCTTCAAACATCCTCTGTAGCTGCGGTGAGGGTGTTGTGGAGTCACGGGAAGCTTCTACGATCATCAGCATAAAAACTGCACTATCTCCTTGCAGCTCTTCAAGAAATTCTTCTCTTGACAGCAAATTTTTACTTCTCTCCTTTTGATCAGCTTCAACTTGCTTGTCACGCATGGACCTCCTTGAAACCTCAGTTTCTTTTGCAGGACCAAGAGTAATCCTTGCACCATCTTTCTGACAAGTGTAAGTATTTTTGTACCCATCATGTACAGCTCTCCTGTCATACTGCCATGGTCTCCCAAGTAACACATGACAAGCATCCATGGGCACAACATCACACCAAACCTCATCTTTATAAATTGGACCAATTGAAAATTGGACTAAACAATTTTGATCAACTCGTACCTCATTACCCTTTCCCAACCAGGAAAGCTTGTAAGGCCGCGGGTGTTTCTCAGTGCTTAGATTCAACTTCTTTACCATGGTGGTAGCAACCATGTTTTCGCAGCTTCCTCCATCTATAATAACTTCACAGATTTTCCCACGAGCAGTGCATCTTGTATGAAAAATATTGTTTAGCTGCGAGTCTTCTTCTTTAGCAAGAGAAGTATTTAAGCTACGGCGTACCACCAAGCTTTCACCTTGATCCCTATATGTAACTTCTTCATCAAAAATAGGTTCTCCGTCTCCGGTGAATCCTTCTTCTTCAGACTCCTGCTCAATTTCTTCCACAAGAGACACAATCCTGCGGTTAGGACATTCTGAGGCAATATGTCCCAAACCTTGGCATTTGAAACACCGCCGTGAGTTAATACTTGAAGAACTAGGTTGCTGCTTCTAGTTGGATCCACTTTCATTTTTGGAGGGGGCCTTAGTTGAAGGCTTGATAGTGGGTGACACCTTGGACTCCTTGGAATAAGACTCACTTCCTTTGTTGGTTGAGGCATCACGTCTAGAGTACCGAAAGCTTCCTCCCCACGCTCCCTTCTGCTGTTTTTCCACCTTATGTGCCAACTTGCAGACATCATTGAAAGTCCAATATTGCTGCAATTGAACCACATTACCAATCTCGGGCCTCAGACCTGCAAGATACCGAGCTATAGTTTGTTCTTCAGGTTTTGCCAGATCACATTTAATCATGAGATCTTCATATTCTCCTGTAAAATCTTCTACTGACATCTCCCTCTGCTTGAAATTGTGTAGTTTGAGGAAGTTATCTTGTCGATAGTCTTCTGGCAAATACTTTCTCTTCAACTCCCTCTTCATCTTCTCCCAAGTCACAATCTTGCCTCTTCCTTCTCTTTCTCTCTGCCTCAAGAGTTTCTCCCACCATGAGGAGGCTCGTTTTCTCAATTTCACAGCAGCAATTTTCACCCTGCGGTGCTCTGTAACATCCTTCAGATCAAAAATTCTTTCTATAGTGTGGAGCCAATCAATGAATTCATCAGGTTGTGAACGACCCTCGAAATCTGGAATGTCAACCTTGATGTCAAAATCTGGTCGGCGATTCTGAATTCTTCGAGGATGACGAGGGGGAGCATATTCACTACCGGAACTCTGACTTGGATCTTGGTGGAAAGGATTTTCTCCTTCTGCACTTCCACTAGACCTTTCATCTCCTGAACCTCGAAGATTACGTTGATCCAGTTGCTCCTACAGTTCCTGCACTTGACGCTTGAGTTCTTCAATCTCAAAGTCACGATCAGGATCATCATTCTGTGCGCGACGACCACCACGGCCACTTCCTACACCACGACGCCCAGCCATCCGATGCTCTGATACCAGAACTGATACCGGGAAAATCACTGCTGTGAGAGACTAAAATAGAGACTGCTGCGGGGAGCACGTCTCTGGGATAGATAAAACAAAGTGATAGAACACGCTCGCCACTCCTTAGAATCCACCAAGGAGATAAGAGCAAAACTCGCCACTCTTAGGAATCCACCTAGAGATAAGAGTTTGATAAAAAATTGGGAAGAACTCCTTCTCCAACTTAGATTATATTTCTGATAAAAACTTCACCCCATACAACGGAAACTTAACCCTTTTTTTATATAAAAGACTGGGGAAAACTAAAATACTAAACAACTGAAGAAATAAATATAACTTATTCAAAGCATCTTAACTCAAAGGTCTTGGAACTCAAACAACAAAATTAAATGCTTCTTAATTAGAACTGTTCACCTCCTTCAAGGAATGCAGAAAGTTCAGAGTCATTATCGGTATCAAGCAACAACAAATGTGTTTGAGTTTGACACATTTTTTGTGGCTAAGCTAAAGCTATCACACTTACTCTGACTCTCTGTCTTGCTTCAATATAAAATAAAAGAACCTTATTATAAATAAATAAAAGATTTTTTTTAAATACAAAATAAAATAAGCTGCTTTGTAGCTAACTAAAGCTAGCTTGAAACTTTTGCTTCAATACTGTTAGTGTTATGAAAATGGGGTAAGAGATTTATGAGGATTATTAGCCATTCGGTGATAATATGTTCGGTAGGAATTTGTCCGCAAATTGCTCATCATCTAACTTACGCAGGGAGGGTCTACTCAAATTGTTATGTAAGAGTTGCACCGTTTAATAAATGGGAAAAGGTAGACTCACGAGAAACAGAGCTTGGGAATTTAAAAGACAAGCCTCGGGAAAAATTGGCCACATTGGAAGGGCTTGAGAAAGCATTGGAATAATTGTATACAATAGGGTTAATGGTCGTCTTCATTAGAGCTTCAGTATTACACTTTGCTTACATAGTGAAGATAACGACTCTTTAAGAATGATAGAGTTTCATTTGACATTGTTAATATTTGAACTTCAAGTTAAACGTTGTTCCTTCTGAAGAATAGGACCACATATGTATCTGGCCTTTTCAATTAACTACTTGGTCAATTATGAAAAAAAAAAACACATGTCCAAGGATCAAGTTCTATAACTTCTGTCGAATTGTGTAGTATTTGCCTGTGTTGCACATGATGTACTGGACGTGTATCCTTTTATGCCTAGCATTATAGTTGTTACAGTTCAAACATATATCATCTCACATTGTGTCCCCAAACACAAAATAAACAATAGACACAAATACCTCTATTTTGCAATGAACATAATCACCAACAAATCAACAAAGTTCATTCAAGTAACTAAGATTAGATTTCAACTTGTCAAACTAGCAATTCTCATTGTAACCAAAACTTCAATACAAAATAAAAGAAAGTACATGTAATTGACAAAAGCTAGCTACAAGCTAGCAACAACAAATGTGGCTGAGTTTGACACATTTGTTGTGGCTAGCTAATCGAACATTTCTGGGATGCAATGCATATAGGGTGGAAGATGAATCAGCTCTGATGCTTTTCCGAAAGGGATTCGCAGAGTTATTTCATGAACGAGCTTGAATCTTCTATTTTCTTGCCATTCCCTGGTTGATTGAACTGCCTAGGCCAACCAGCCTTGGCTAGAGCCACATTGGTTCTCATTGTAAGACATCGATAAATGAGTGTTGATGTTGTAGATTTTTCTTTCTAAAACGCTATACATTAGTCTTTACTTTATATCATTATTAGGAGGAAGCATGAGCATCGGAAGTACACTACTAGCCAAAAACAATTCACACTGATTTAATATACACATGTTACAAAAATGTTACGGATATTTGTGTGGAAATTAAATTCGCACAGATAAGCGTGAGAGATAAACGTAAATGACTCTTAACTTATTTACACACTAACAACAACTACAGAATTCGGTGTTCAGCTATAGATGTACGTTATATTTTATCATATATGCTCACGGTTATCTGTTTGTACGTTATCTTAAACACATATCGGTAAATCTAGAGCATAACTTTAGTTCATTCTTTTCATTTGAATAAAAATATAGGTATGATTGGATTTGGATTTCTCTCAAGAACTCGATCTGGATTTGACTCGCCATCTCAAGCACCTCAAGAACTCAATCTAGATCTCTGGTCACCTGTAGATGGCCAAGAAATTTCTAATCTCGGGTCATGCCAAATCTGATATTCCTCATGCTTTCATCGACTCTGCAGATCCTATCTCCTCTGCTTCTGACCTCTAATGTTCATCTGATTAGTCATCTCCCTTATTTTGTCGTGTCTAGGATTAATTGTGATTTGAACAAATTATGAATCAATTATTGTTGATATAAATTGTGAATTTTGGGGATTAATAAGAATTCACTGTTCAAATACTCGACTCGTATCACTTGTCATTGTTCAATTTGTATTATGGATTATTGTTCAAATACTTGTATTATCGATTTGTTCAAATACTCAATTCGTATTATCGGTTATTGTTCAGATATCCATATTATTGTTTATATAATGTAAATATGTAAATGAAAAAGGAGACACAAGTCACACGGATTGAAAACTTCAAAAAATAAATGCTCATTGGATATTATAGTGGGATCTACCACAACAACTCATATAGACTTTATAAAGTGAGCATTAGCCCCCAGCGGACTAGAATTCCGTGAGTGCATCATGAGTAAAAACTTTTAACTCATAAATATTTTTATAAAATAGGCTCATTTAACATTGATCTTAATCTGTGTGAGAGTTCTTTTTGTCAGTAGTGGTAGCTTAGGCTTACTCACCCAACGTTGCTTAGGGCAATTGAAGATTTTTGCAACTTGTTGCAGTTCCTTACAAACAGCGACGAAATAAACATAGTTGACGAGCTCCAACAACTTATATATATATATATATATGCTTTTTTCGTTCTTTTCTTCCTTTTGGTATGGACTATGGACTATGGAAACCTAGTTCTCACCGATGTTATATAGGCACCTAAAGAAGTCTAATACATACAAGGATTAGGAAACCCTAGCCCTCAATAACGAGACGTGGGCGAGATCGATGAGAGAAGCGCTACTTTGCAAGACCAAAGTGGGGTTCATTGACGGGACCCTAAAGAAACCGACGGAGGAGTCTTCGGAGCAGACACAATGGGAAAAATGCAACGTTCTTGTAAAATCATGGCTCACAGCTTCCATGACGGACAAGATCAAGGCTAGCGTGGTGAGCCTAACCGAAGCGAGAGCAATATGGCTTGAGTTGAAGGAACAGTATACACAAACTGATGGTTTATCTCTTTTCCAAGCCGAGACGGCCATTAACGAGTTCAAGTAAGGAAATCTCTCGGTGAGTTCGTACTACACGAAACTTAAAACTTTGTGGGAGGAGAAGATGGTGCACAGTAAGAAGTTGATGTGTACTTGTGGTAAATGCACCTGCGACCTCACAAAGCAATATGAAGATGTTCTAGAGACGGCCAAGACAATGAGATTCCTTATGGGATTGAATGACAACTTCTCTTAGGTTAGAAATAGTATTACTAATGCTGATCCTTTACCCTCACTTTCTAAAGCATATGCCAGTGTTCTACGGGCTGAGAAGCAAGTGGGAATTGCGGCAAACAAGCAAGCACCTATGACGGAGGCCTCGGCATTCTTAGCTAAAGGTGTGAAGAAGGGATCAACAAGTGCTGGAAACAATGATCGTGGTGGAAAGGGAGCAAGCCCTTACGGCCAAGTCGGTCGTTATTGCGAGAAATGCAATATGACAAACCACGATACTAAGTATTGTAAGGCTCATATTGTTTGTGAGTATTGCAACAACAAAGGACATTCAATTAATGAGTGTCGTACGAAGCGACGACACCAGCAAGGAGGAGGTTCTGTCGCAAGGACAAACCAAGTCACAAGTGACAACACTGATGGCCTTGTTTTATCAAGCAAGGATGATGAACGCATGATGGCTATGCTAAAGAAGCTAAAGAATTCCAACCTTGACTCTGTAGGAGAAAATGCATTGCTGGACATGATGAATGACCCTAATCCAACAGCCAACTTCGTGGGTACAATCCCTAAACTAGAACACATGCAAGGTAACATCTATGCATTGGTAAATAAAGTTAAAGAAGTTGTATGGGTCCTTGATAGTGGGGCAAGCAACCATATTGTTTGCCACCCACGTTTTCTTTCCAATTCTAAAAAGGTTACAAATCGAAGTGTTAAATTACCTGATGGGAGTACACTATACGTTTCATGCATTGGGACAGTACGGTTTAGCGAGAACTTCTTGTTATATGATGTTTTATGCATCCCTGACTTCTACTTGAACTTAATTGCCATCAGCAAGTTAGCCTTGGATACTTTTTATGTATGCATATTTATCAAACGGATTTGTTTCATACAGGACCTTCATACGGGGAAGACGATTGGGACGGGAGCTGAGAACGAAGGGCTCTATTGTCACAACGTGCCATCTGGTGGAACATGCAATGCGGTCACTACATCTGGCGATACTCTATCTTGGCACCAACGACTTAGTCATCCATCTCAGTCAATATTACGCCTTTACCCTTTCATGAAAAATAAGTCTTGTGGTTCAAATCAATGTCCGGTTTGCCCACTCGCCAAACAGACTAGGAAGCCTTTTTCTTTGAGTAGTACTTCCAGTTCTTCAATTTTTGATTTAATTCACATTGACATTTGGAGTGGATATTCTGTATCATCTATTTCTGGGCACAATATTTTTTAACGATTGTTGATGATTATTCTCGTATTACTTGGATTTATCATATGGAAAATAAATCAGAAGCACGCCCACTTCTTATAACGTTCATCACTTTTGTCGAGACTCAATTTGACGAAAGAGTGAAAATTGTTAGAAGTGACAATGGGCCTGAATTTAATTGCATAAACTTTTACAATGAAAAAGGCATTTTACATCAAACTTCCTGTGAACACTCCACAACAAAACGGTATTGTAGAAAGAAAACATCGACACTTACTTAACATGGCACGTGCACTCCTTTTTCAAGCTCACTTACCAAGCGAGTTTTGGGGTGACTCTATTCTAACAGCGGCTTACCTCATTAACCGCACACCAACACCATTGTTAGGTGGCAAAACTTCTTTTGAAATGTTTTTTAACAAGCCACCTAACTATGATCACTTACGTGTTTTTGGTTGTCGATGTTTCGTTTCAACTCATCCTGCTAAACCCAACAAGTTTGAACCACGTTCCACACAATACATTTTCATTGGTTATCCTTATAACCAAAAATGATATAAAGTTTACGATTTTCACAATAACAAAATTTTAATTTCCAGAGATGTTGTTTTCCATGAAAAAGAATTTCTATTTCAAACCACTCCACCAATTTTTTCCAGTCCTACTCAAAGACAAATACCTAATTTTTCTCCCATTGTTACCAACCCATCACTTCCCAAAAATATCTCCAATATTAATCCATCATCATCACAAAATCTTCCTCCGCCAAACAGCTCACCAATCCCACAAAATCAGCCTATTCCATACCTTGTCTCTAACCCGTCCATAGTTGACAGCTCACCCTCACCCATCCCAAAAATCCCGCCATCTACCTCTGAACATATTCCATCATTATCTCCTAATTCACCTTTTGATCTCAATCATGACTCCCTTGATTGTAGGCATCCAAAGTCTTCCGCTGCACTCATTCCTCTCCCAACCTCATCAATCACGTGTGTTACTCCATCACGTGTTTCGTCTCCACCAAATTCCTCTTTTTTGCTTTCTCCCAACCATCACCACCATACTAGCGTACCCAACCATGCAACATATGCTAACCCTAACAACCATGATTTTCCCGAACCACAACCAATACCTCCTCTTGCTCCGTCGCCTGACCAGCCGCGTCGCTCCTCCCGAGCCACCCGACCGCCCAGTGCCTTGAACGACTACAACGTTGAGACAGAGCTCCCCTCTCACCCAGCCCCTTCGTCTTCACCGTCTGATTCGGTCCGCCCTGGCGAGCCTCATCCTATTGCCTCGGTTCTTTCTTACGACCGTCTCTCTCCCGCACATCGGGCTTTCACTATTCAATTGTCTGCCGATACAGAACCAGCCACCTTTCCCGAAGCTTCACAACACCCTCGTTGGGTTGAAGCTATGAATACCGAGATATCTGCTCTTCAATCTAATGGTACATGGAGTCTTGTTGCTCTACCTCGTGGGAAGAAGCCGATCGGATGTCGGTGGGTTTTTTAAATTAAGCGCAACCCGGACGGTTCGGTTGAGCGCTATAAGGCTAGATTGGTTGTGAAAGGGTATAGTCAAATCCAAGGCGTCGACTTCCGTGAAACTTTTGCTGCCGTGGCCAAACTTACTACAGTCCGCCTCCTTCTTAGTGTCGTTGCTCTTCATGGTTGGCATCTCCACCAACTTGACGTCAACAATGCCTTCCTTAACGGTGATCTTTATGAAGAAGTCTACATGCAAGTCCCTCCTGGTTTTGGACGAAAGGGGGAGACGAGAGTGTGCAAGTTACATAAATCACTCTGTGGCCTCAAACAAGCATCTCGTCAGTGGTTCATCAAGCTTTCCTCCGCCCTCAAGAAAGGTTGTTTTCGGCAATCTTACAGTGATTACTCACTCTTCGTCCGCAAGGTAAATTCACTGTTTTACTTGTCTATGTCGATGATGTGATTATTGATGGCAACAACTTGGGTGATATTTCAGTGACTAAACAATTTTTGGCAAGCCACTTCAAGTTGAAAGATCTTGGCTTATTGAAATATTTCTTGGGCATAGAGGTGGCACGTTCCAAACAAGGCATCGTTTTGTCCCAACGGAAATATGCCCTTGATATACTCCAAGACGCCGGCTACATGGGTTGCAAGGCTTCACGAATACCTTTTGATCCGAGTACACAGCTCAGCCGAGATCAAGGGGCAACCATTTCCAATCCTTCGCGGTATCGTCGACTTGTTGGAAGACTAATTTACCTCACCATCACTCGACCGGACCTAGCATACGTCGTACACATCCTCAGCCAATACATGGATCGACCAAGGGAACCGCACTTAGAAGCTGCCTACAAGACCCTCCGATACATCAAGGGTACTGTCGGGCAAGGCTTGTTCTTACCATCTACTGGACAACTCGAAATGAAAGTATATTGTGACGCCGATTGGGCTAGATGTAAAGACACTAGAAGATCGACTACCGGTTTTTGTGTGTTACTTGGAGGTGCTCCTATCTCGTGGAAGTCTAAAAAGCAACATACGGTGTCACGTTCTAGTGCTGAAGCCGAGTACCGTTCAGTGGCCTCAGCATGTTGTGAAGTTACTTGGCTACAAAGTCTACTACGAGATCTACATGTACATTAAAGAAGTCCAGTTACGTTGTTTTGTGATAACCGGGTAGCGATACACATCGCTACCAATCCGGTGTTTCATGAAAGGACTAAACATATAGAAATTGACTGCCACGTTGTACGTGAGAAAGTGGAACGAGGAGTCATTCAAACTCAACATATCAAGACGGAGCATCAACTGGCGGATTTGTTTACAAAGCCATTAGGGGTAAGACAATTCAATTTTCTTATCTCCAAGTTGGGTGTCATCAATATCCACTCCAACTTGAGAGGGGGTGTAAAATGGCCAAAGAAAGATCATAGAACGTAGTATGGTGATGAAGCAGTGAATGGGGAACAACGTGCATGAATTAATTGACATGCATGAATTAAGGGTAGCTGTGTATATCGACCAGCTAAGCACAAGGTTGTATAAGGAAGTTGTTGATAACTAGGATTCTAGTTATAATATATTCTTTGGTAATTATTTGTAATTATCTTTTAAGACTCTTACCTTAGCAGTCCCGTAGATAGCGTTAACATAAAAATCATGTATATGTTGATTTTCATTCAATCAATACAATCACAATATTCAAACCAAATTTTGTTACAACAAAGCAAATCACGATCGAAAAAGTATCCCTCTGAACCACCGCCTCAGATCCGTTGCTACAACACATATCCTTATAAGGAAGCCCATTGTCGCACCCTATGATCGATGCTAAAAAAAACAAAATTCGTCGCCGTCGTACTACACTCCTGAGGAATATCACGATCAACACTATCTTATAAGGGAGAACGCCGCCTCTCTTAAACCTAGGTTTTCACTCTGAAAAGTACGGAGTCACTTCATACCCCATTCCCCTGTCAGGTTGACATAGTGTGACGTATTGGCCTTTACTTGGTTTTCTAGTTTCTAGCTAACAAAAAAAAAGGACTAACAGTTTAGGATTAAATTCAGTTTAGGTTGAAAATCAATTTGATCTTTGATCTTCTTTTTTTTAAACATGTGTCCTTATACTTTCACAAGTACATTAATATGGTCTAAAAAATTGAATTTGGCTTTGAACATGACATCATCTGCTGATGTAGACTTGACAGCATGGCCCCCACTTTTAAGATATTAAGTTCTAAATTATACATAATGTTCAAACTACCCTTATTTTCTTTTTTAGGAGAACAAAAAGTAATGTTGGGTGGGAAGGGTTCGAACCCTAGAACAAAAAATAATATGCTCCAAACCACTAGAGCAACTATTGCTCATATACCTTTTAGTACATCTATATTTATTAGTACAAAAAAATGAAAGGAAACTAATAAATAATAAAACTATTGGTGATTGTGTTCCTACCATTCACGCCCAGACCTTTATTCCATGCCTTCACTCAAGGTCATAATCCCAGATTTTTTTTCTTTCAGTTTGTTTATCCTCCTCTTCTTTTTCTTCTTTTTCCTTCTAATCAAACTATCAAAGAAATCACGGTGCAAATTCTGATTGGGAGGATGAAGGGTGAGACTGCTTCTTCGTCATCGGCGAAGGAGCTTAAGGATTGTTTCTGAGGATTCTTGAACTTGGCAGAAGAGGGTTTTGATAGGAGATTCGGCATTGATGCGATGGCAGAAGTTCTCTGCTTTTAAGGAGCTTTGTGGCCGGATTAGCAGATGGGAAATTTTAGGGGTTTGGGGGTTTCAATGAATTGGATTGGTGGTTGACGGCGATTTGGAGGTTAAAATTGATGGGTTGGCATCCTCAAGGTTGTGTTCGAGGCCGGGATCAGAGAGGTGAAGCGAAGGGAATAGGTCGTGGTCACCTAAAGTTTTTTTGTTTTTCTAATCTCTTTATTTCAAAATGTTTGTTTTGTCCTTCTTATGGGTCATGTTGTTGGGTTCACATGAGCAGATGATGTCATGGTCGGAGTCAAATTCAAATTTTAGACAACTCTAATGTAATTCTGAAAGTATAAGGACTGACGTGATTAAAAAAAAGATTAGGGACCAAACTGTTTTTCGAACAAAAGTTTAAGGGGGTAAACTGAATTTAATCTAATAGTTTATCTCTCTGAGGTTTGGGTTTGACATCATGTTAACCCCTATAGTTTCAATCTAATAAATAACACCGTAGTACTTTTCAATTTATCAGCCATATCAAATTTCTTGAACTCCATCTAAATTGGACATTAAATTTGACAATAAGGAACCACTATAAGTAAAATGATCATTTAAAAAAAATGATATCATCCCCAAACTTTTGGAAGGAAAACTGAATTTAATAACTAAAAAAAACTATTCTTCTCAAATTTCTTTTACAACTACTAATATGGTTTATGAGAAAATCCTTTTAACTCATCAAATGGATTCCTCCCTATTGCAATATTTAGTGTTGGTTTCATCTTTCACAAATGTTCACGATGACGGGTTTTGTTATCAAAGACTGATAGTTATCTCCTGATGATTTCTTCAAAAAGTTGTTGGCAAAACTACAACTTTAAGTAGTGGTAGAGGTGATTTCTTCATGAATTATCTCACTCATGATTTAGAGGCTGCAGCTGTGGTTTTTACTCTCAAGTTGTGGAGACACTATCTTTATGAAGCCAAGTGTCAGATTTTTACCGATCACAAGAGTTTTCGGTATGTGTTCACATAAATGCAGTTGAATATGAGGCAAAGAAGGTGGATGAAGTTGATCAGTGATTATGATTGCACTATAGAGTATCATCCAGGAAATGCTAATATGGTAGCTGATGCTCTTAGTTGCAATCCCTCCGTGTCTTTGTTTCACTTAAGGATGGTTCGAGTTCCACTTCTTTGTGAGCTGCGAGCTACATGGGTGGATTTAGCGGTGGATGAAGTGGGTGCCTTGGTAGCTAGTTTCCATGTGAGGCCAGTTTCGGTTGATAAAGTGCGGGAGGCACAGTATAATGATCATTCCATAGTTTGGTTGATGGAAAGAGCAGCGGATGGAGTTGTAGAGAATTTTTCGGTAAGAAGAGATGGGTCGTTGTTGTTCAAAAATAGGCTTTGTGTGTCAAAGAGGAACAAAGAGTTAAAGATTGAGTTAATGGAGGAAGCTCATAGTTCCGCTTATGCTGCTCACCCGGGGAGTACAAAGATGTATCGGACTCTGAAGGATTATTATTGGTGGCCAAACATGAAGAGGGAAATTGCAGCTTTTATGAGTAGATGTCTGGTTTGTCAGCAGGTGAAAGCTGAAAGGCAGAAACCTTCAGGGTTGCTTGAGCCGTTGCCTATTCCAGTGTGGAAGTGGGATCACATCACCATAGATTTTGTCTTCAATTTACCTCGTACCCGTGAAGGGCATGACGGTATTTGGGTGATCGTAGATCACTAAATCTGCTCATTTCTTGCCGGTGGGAAAGAAGTATTCGCTGGATAAATTGGCTGAGCTGTATGTGAATGAGATTGTCAGACTTCATGGCGTACCGGAATCCATAGTGTTAGATCGGGATCCTAGATTTGCTTCTAAATTTTGGAGAGCTCTTCAGGCAGCTTTAGGTACCCGACTACACTTCAGCACTGTTTTTCATCCTCAGACTGATGGGCAATCAGAGAGGACTATCTAAACTTTGGAGGATATGCTGAGAGCTTGTGCCTTGCAGTTTAAGGGGAGTTGGGATAAGAACATTTCTTTGATGGAGTTTGCCTATAACAACAGCTTCCATTCGAGTATCAGTATGACTCTCTTTGAGGCACTTTATGGGAAGCAGTGTCGTACGCCATTATGTTGGAATGAAGTCGGAGAAAGAGAGCTTTGTGGTCCTGAGATTATCCATGACACAAATGAGAAGATCAAGGTGGTCAGAGATAGACTCAAGGCCGCTCAGAGTAGGCAAAAGAGTTATGCAGATGTCCGTATGAAGGACCTGGAGTTTCAAGTAGGTGATTGGGTGTTCCTAAAACTATCTCCTTGGAAAGAGGTAGTACGTTTTGGCAACCGTGGGAAGCTTTGTCCGAGGTATATTGGGCCTTATAAGATAATAGAGCGAGTTGGCTCTCTTGCCTATCGGTTAGTTTTGCCTCCGGAGTTGTCCAGGATACATAATGTGTTCCATGTATCCATGTTTCGTAAGTATATTGCCGATCCTTCTCATGTGCTGGAAGAGCAGCCGATTAGTTTGCAGAAGGATTTGTCCTATAAAGAGGAGCCGGTTCAGATTCTAGACCGAAAGGAGCAAGTGCTTAGGAACAAGTCAATTCCGCTCGTCAAAGTGCTTTAGAGAAGCCACCAAGTAGAGGAAGCTACTTGGGAGTCAGAGGAGCAAATGAGGCAGCAGTATCCTTATCTCTTTGAGTAGCGAGTTTGTAAATTTCGAGGCCCGACCCATAATTTTTACCTTTATTACTAGCATAGTGGTAATAAGAATTTTACCGTGTTCGTCATTAAGTGTAAAATATAATTGATCCCCAGAGAAGTGTAGGAGACGATTATTTTGTGGGATTATTTTAAGGAAGAAATTTTGACGACGGTAAAAATAGTAATTTTTGTTAGTAAAAGGTAACTTTATTGGGGTATTATTTTTTTGAGGTGTTAAAGTTTTGGAGTGGGTTGTGTCTAAGTTGGACCGGGCCTTGTTTTTGGTCAAAGCCCGAAAGCCTTTTTCTTTCTCTCTCTCTTCCTCCCTGTTTTCTCTCTCCCCGAGCCCCTCACTGCCGAAAAAAATTTCGGCCGTCCGTTCGCCGCCTTCCGGCCGCCCCAGACCATCGCTGTCACGCCCCAATTTTCGAAGGATAAATTTCAAAAATTTGGGCATGATATAACTCACAAATAAGACTACATGACCTGCTCAACAAATCCCTACTAAACTTAAATGCTGGAAATGTAAATGTCAACAAAACTCATCGACTGAGTTAAACATTACATCTCCTTATTTACAACTTCAAAAGTCTAGTAAAAAGAAGATGCTCACACGAGCTTAAAACAACTTACATAATATACAAATAAAAAGTACATCAACTAAACCCCAGCCACTATGCCTCTGCCTCAATCCTGTTGATCAAACACCTGCAAGTCTAACCCCTACACCATGAATTGGTGCACCGGGTTGTAAACAACAAACCCGGTAAGCTAAAAAGCTCGTATGAGTAATTCTCAAAATAAACTCCACATTTATCACAGTCCAACACTTTAACACATCCAAATAAATTTTGATAAATAAATAAAACCCAAACACAACAAGACATGTACCCATGAGTCCCAGATATTTAGAAAATACCCCTCATGACCTACAACAACAATATGTGTACCCATGGGTCCCAGATACCTTCAAGTATCTCCCATGACCTACACTGACAGACGGACTAGAGCTCTATTCCTACCGTATCCAATCACCCGGCCAAAGGCTTGGAATCCCGGTTTGACTGTCTAACAACACCACAATAAAAATGATAAATAGCATCAGAACCGCAACCAATCACCCGATTAAAGGCTTGGAACCCGGTTTGGCTATTTAACAACACCACAATAAAAAATGATAAATAGCATCAGAACCGCAACCAATCACCCGATTAAAGGCTTGGAACCCGGTTTGGCTATTTAATATCAAAACACAAAAAATGATAAATAGCATCTTAACCGCAACCAATCACCCAAAAGGGCTTGGAACCCGGTATTGGCTATTTATCCAACAATCATAATATCACAACTCCAATAACGACATCACAAGATTTACATCACAAAAATTATATCCTTCACAAGGATATAATTATACGAATAATAAAAATAAATCCAACAAACATATTTCTCACAATTTAATAAAATTATGATCATAAGAGTCATAGAGTAACACATAACTAAAAACTTGTTATACCTTACCTATGAGCCGTTGACGATCAAGCTCATATATTTTTAAAATCAAACAACATAATATTATTTTTCTTCATTAAATTATTTATTTAAAATCATCAAAATAAATCATCATAATCCTCATCATAGCAATTATCATCATCAAAATCAACATCACAATCATCATCAAATCATGATCAAAACAACATCACAATCATCATCAAAATCATGATCAAAATCAACATCACAATCATCATCAAAATAAATAGGCCACAAAGTGGACCTTAGTGAGATTTTACTCACCTTAACTCCCGCTGCGTCTTCACACGAACACAAGCAAAACACCAAAATCGTCAATCACCTAGATAACACAGAGTCATCCTTAATAATTATTTAGACAACATAACATTGCACCCTTAAACAAGGTTTAACCCAAGATTGCCAAAAAAGGGGCAACCTTCTTCCAAGACCTCCCAAGGTCGTCGGACACTAAAAAAAACTTCCACAAATCTACGATTAACCAAAAAGTCCAAGCATGCAATTATTGACAACCAAAATCTAAAAACCACAAATCAACACAAAAGTATTGATGAGCACTACCTAACCAGCATCACAAACACCACAGACACTACCGGGCGCACCGCCACTCACCACCACAAGCGGCGGCGAGTGGGCCCCACACGCCCTAGAAGAACTTCACCAAACCCTAACATGCTCAAACAACTCAAGAACCTACAATCTACATGCTAACGTGCTCGTAAAGATGAGCACCACCTAACAGGGACTACAGACCTCCCAAACCCCTGCCGGACGCGCCGCCACGCGCCACCACCGACGGCAGCGAGTGGGCCCCACGCGCCACCGCAAAACCTTCGAATTAAGACAAACTCCCAACACCAAAAATATAGCTCAGAGCAAGGAGAGCAACTTCCATACCTGAGGTCGAAACCAAATCGGCCGGGAAGTCGCCTGAAACTCGCCGGAAAGCTTAGAATCCACCACCGCCGCTCTCCGTCGTGGGTCGCACTTCAAGGCCACCAGCAATCGGACCAAGACGCCAAGGGCTAACTATCCCGACCGGTCTCCCGCCTTGTCGCCGCCGCCGGAGGTAGGAAACCGATCGGGTTGCAAACCGGGTCGTCGGCCCTCACTGTGGCGCCCGGCTTGCACCGCTCAGCTCGGGTCATCCTCATCCACCAACACAGGGAAGATTGCGCCGCCAAGGAGGAGCGATTCCGACCGGTGCCGTCGCCTGGGTCGGCCGGAGATGGCCGGAAAACCCGGGTCGGGTCAACCGGGTCCGGGTCGGGTCGGCTGAGAAGCTGAGGTTCTCTCGGGGTCGGGAGAGAGAAGAAAGGGAAAGAAATGGATTCTGAAAAAATAAAAGAACCCAAAACGAAAATTTCCTATTTATCCTAAAAATTCCCGAAAAGCCACAACTTCTGCTGACCATAACTTTCTCATACGAAGTCCGTTTTACGCGTGCCACGTGTCTACGAACTCGTATCGTCGTGCTCTACAACATTCGTGAAGGAAGTTTCTCGAGAAACCCAACGGATTAGAAAGTCAACTCTTGACCTTTCAGAACCATAAAACCGGTTCAGGCAATTTATGCATCCGAACCCTCCCGTACTTCCTTCAAACTTCAAAACACACTAACTTCTAACTCAAAAATTCCTAAATAAAATTAGAAACTAATATCGAATTTCCGGGATATTACAATCGCACCAGTCTCAAACGATCGGTCTCCGACCCAACTGCCGTTCTAGACCGGTGGCAGCCTCCCTAGCGCCGCCGTGAAGGAGGAATCAACGCTGAAAGGTCAGACTGCCGGAAAGGTTTTCTCGCCGGAACTCCTTCCTCCGGCCGCCATAGCCGGCGAGCCTTGGCTCAAAAGAAAGCCCTCCTCCCGTGCTTCAATCCCTCCAAAGGGCTCGCTCCATCTCGAGCTAGGTAAGGAGAAATCGGTATTTGAAATTCTAGGGCTTTTATGTGTGTTTTCGTTCGATTGACATGGTTAGGCTTAGAATTGGAGTTTGTGATAGTTAGGAATGTTGTAGAGGAGGTTGAGAGGAAGATGTTGCCAAATTTTGGTGAGCATCGGAGGTCGCCGGAGTTGGTCGCCGGCCGCCGCCGAGAAAATGTTTTTGTGGGGAAAAATGTGAGGAGTTTAATAAAATAAGTTTTAGAATTTTTGGAGGAGTTTTGGATAGGTTTAAGAATTGTTGAAGTTTGGTATTTTTGGCAGATTATTAAGTTAGAATCCGGCCATTGGATTTTATTTGGTGGAATGTGATTTTGAGGATGTCGGTAATTTTTGTGGAGTTTTGAGGTTGGTAGTGGATTCAAGATTTTGGAATGTTAGGCTTGGTTGAGTGTGCGAAGCATATTTATTTATGTATGTTTTGCTGTAAGCGTCGATGTTTTATTTAATGTTTTATTTATTTGGAACATAACGTGAGGAGGCTCGTGCGGAAGAGACATCCGATCGATATCAGGCTTAGGCCTAATCTGTGAGTGGACCTTTATTTTAATTATTGTGTTCGAAATGCTTTATCGTTTTGAATGATTTTCTGTTGTTGGATATTTCCCGAAATTGAGAATTTCGGTGATTATACTCTTATATGAGAATAGTATGTATATGATTAAATCCTAGCTAGCTATACGTGATTTCCCCCCATACTGAGGTACAATTCTAGTATGGGGTGACGTGAGCGCTAGACGCGAGCGTCGTAGCCCTGTACGGCTTTCTATTTTCGTATTCTTTCATAGATTTCGTACAAGGAGTCAACACGTATATATACCACTCGGGCGCTTCCCTCATCTTGAGGTACAATTCCAGTGTGGGGTGACGTGAGCGTTAGACGCAAGTGTAGTAACTTTGTATGGTATCTATTTTTTCAAGTTGTTCATAGATATCATACAAAGAGTTAAGCGAGTGTACATACATACTAAAATATATAATATCCTAGCCTGAGAGGCAATTTATTAAAGTTTGGGAGTCTAGCCAGGCTAGACCCTAGTTCAGAATCTTTCCAGTTGAGCTTTTATTTTTGCCGTAGATGAAGCGTTTTTTTTGAAAGCATTTTTAGGGAAATATTTCTTTGTTGTCGGAATCGTTTTGTCCACTCACTCTGACGTGTAAAATATTTTTCCTCTGGGCTCTTCGTTTTTAAAAATGCCCAGTCTGCAGAGTTCGCATGAGGTCTAGAAGGAGACATCGAGGCATAGTCACACATCTATCCGTTACATTTCGTCAGTAGGTTACCTGTTTAATCTACTAGGGGTTTGTTAGCTTCCGCAGTGTTTTATTTTATTTTTTAGTAGCTCTGAATACTGTTGGGATTACTGTATAACTTATTCTAGCTACTTTTGGGTTGTAGCGGAGGATTTATTTTGAGTTAAAAAGGTGGTTCTTTAATTCTTCCAAGTTAGGGTTGTCCATTTTCGAGGGAGGTTTGCCGAGTTCTTGGGTAAATTTTCCTTGAATGTGGTCCCCGCATGACTCATCTCGGATTTCGGGGTGAAATTCGGGGTGAGTCTTGACATAATGACTTCTTTATGTCATCTACTTTTCGAGTTGGATCCATCTTTACTATCCACTTATAGAGGAAACAGTCGGCTACTTCAAAGAGATATATGATTATCATATTCAACACTACAATTCGTACTATATGAGTCATATGTCTTGGTCTGATTATTGTACTTTTGTAGACCAACGTGTGTCTTATCAACAACCTAGATTCTCATTCTAGATGTAGATGAAATTAATGTTTGTAATATTTATATGTAAATCCAATAATTTAAATATTTTAGAATAAAACAATTCTTCCTAAAATCCTAATATTTTTTTTTTTCAGATATCCCTGATATATCCGATATCTCATTTTTTAAAAGTACTGATAAATACACCAATACCGATATTTTAATCCTTGCTCCCTACCAACACACTAACGATTACAATAAGCATGTACCGAATGAGTCCAAATGTAACATATCCCTAACCCTATCCAGAAACCTCGATACCTCAATACAACCAACTTAAAGAATGAACAATTCTACCAAGCACTATACACTAAAACCGTCAACATTTATGAGATGGCAACCTCCCCATTACATTGACAACAAGAAAACACCGATGTTACGACCGAGATCAAAGTCGATATCAGAAACCTCCAAAACTATCTTAGTCTTCAAACCCGTCAAGCCAAGCAGTCTAGCCTTGTTACCCAACTAGTATGATCACCCTTCAACTGCCATAGGCCACCGCGGAAACCAACAAAGATCTAGCCGCAATCCTGAACCAACTCGTGGCCGCCCCATTGTTTGAAATACAAACGTCGCCTCAAAACAAGATAGAATGAGATCAACTGCCACTAATCTCCAATTGGGATGACCATGGATAATGTAGGGTTAGGGGATCAAAATACCATACCCGTACCATTTTTCATTCCTTATCCCCGTACCCGCCCCATTCCCCATAATTAGATAATGGGGATTCCTCATACATGTTCCCTTTGGAGATTATGTTTCCATACCCGTTAACAATTATGTAATAATTAATTTTTAAAAAAATATCTATGAAATATAGAAATATGAAAATAAAATCAAATGCATATATAAATATGTTTCTTGATTAAATCCAACAAAAATGAATACAAGTCTCGGTTAAAAAAAAGTTTCTATAAATATTCATTAAGAAATCATGGTAAAAAAATATTACAAAAGATTTTACATAAATATCTATTTATAAATAATATATATTAAAAATAATATTTACATCATAAATGGGTGGGGATGAGGACGAATATCAAAATATCATACCCGCCTCGTACCCGATTAAAAATTTTGAATATTGAAGATCCCTATATCTGTCACATGTTTATCCTCGTATATCTCCCCAGTTAGGGTCGAATACCAGTGGGTACCCTACCCGCTAGGGATTATTGTCATCCCTAATCTCCAACTAGTCTCGTTCGACCACTACCAGCAGACGTCAGCACGGCCTGAAGCCGACACTAGCGCCGCGGCCCAATCGAAGGAGGGAGAAAGCCAGAAGTTTAACTTTGCAGCCTTAGCACTGGATTATGCGGAGTTATCTAGCTTTTGTGGTGCTATAATCTCTTTAATTCCTCCTTCCCCAATGTGTCATGTTCTAGTTATATGCTCTTGTGTAAATTTCAGACCAATTAGTGTGACCAATTTTTTCTCGATTACAATTAGTTTGACCAATTACTAACTAGTAATTCTTCTCAAAGAAAAAGTTACTAACTAGTAACAAGCCTAAAAATATTCATCATCTCCAACTTAGTATACAGCTATATATATGTGAGTACGTACTATCTCGAAATGTGTTACTCGTACTAGTGAATCATCAAATTTTATATCGATCGATCACATAGTATACTATATCCTTCTTGGTACTCTAGCTAACTTTCATGACTTCCATACATGGATGATCCTTTTTCCTTGTAATTTAGAGATATTCCCGTAAGAATATATTATCTAGAACATTCGAGTAATGGTAACAACAATATACTATAAATCTAACAAGTAAGTGAATTTAAACAAAATAAAAGGAGAGAGTAGAGACAATGAGTAATGGCATTACTCTCAATTGCATGGCTAACATAAACTATTATATATAGCCATACAGGTACGTGGTGAGAAATGCATTAGTTTTCTCAGGATCGACAAAAACTAATAAAAACAACTGAACTACTGAAGGTTTTGGATGCTTCAATGGAAACAGAATAATTGGGATATATAATGGTGATGCATTATAGAATGCAAGACACGAACATACAAAGTCATGAGTGTACGTGAGTTCGATCTGGCAACTTCAAGCAAGACAAAACCATGAGTACTAAACTGATCAAGTCAATGAGACAGTTCACTACTCATGAAGACGTCAACTATATGCATGTCTCTATATACATGCTAATAACCAAAGGGATCATATATGTTAGATCTTATATTTACAAATGCAAAACCTTGATGAGTTTTAGTTTCATGTCCTAGAAAAATGATTGCGTCAATAAATATATACGATATTTTTAGGTACTGTAATACTTTGCCTCTCATAGTTTTCCTGAAACTTCTGCAATCAGATGCAACATCGGATCCTACAATATATGCTTGGGTTCCACAGCAAATGTGGCCTTGAAAGGTCCTAGTCACATGTAATTTTGCCTAGTGTGATATCTGGCGGTGAGCTAGTGGACAAGTTTCATATTTTTAAAGATCTTGTAGGGTTGTACTATAGACTGATCATATATACCATAGTATACCACACCCCCAATGTCGACATAATATTCTCCAACAAAATACAAGCACTAAGTACGTCAAAAAACTTGATAAGATGTTTGAAGGAGTATGAAATTGAGGTATCCATGATTCGAAATGATCTCAAGGTCCGACATATATTGTCACACATATACAATCGTTGCTGTTATTAGACATGCACACTGAATTATATTGTATAATCCTTTTAATAAAAACTCTTGTGATAAATGATTTGGATTGAGAGTATCACAACATGTTTGGAAATTACATTTTCTTTGTAGTAATTAATGTCAAGACATACATGATATTGTTTGTGATACGATGATCTTAATTTATTTTAAGGTCTACCTCCTTTCTCTCAGAGACATGCTTCCAAGTACCACAGACCAAGAGATCTCCCCAAATCTCTCTGTCTCAGTTCTCCTCCTCTCTTAAAATAAGAGCTAGCAAAATAGAAGCATCCAACCTCTTGCGCTTGTTTGTCACCTTCCTCCATTTTTTTAAATCATTCTCTGCATATATACCATCCTCCACCCAGCTTCTCATTTGCTCACTTACAGTTTGTGTATATGATCAAATACCTGGAGATCTCGACCCAGAAAACCAGAACCTTCCTCTCCCTTTCTTCCACTTCTTATATATTAGAACCCTAGCTCTTCTCACTCTCCCACTTCACTCTTTTCACAACCCAATACTTCAATACAACTGATCTTTAGCATCATTTGGGAGTTGCGATCATCCATCTTGAAGCAGGCTTCACTCATTGTACGGTGTTTTGAGCTTCAAGAACTTTGAGTGTCAAACCACCTAGAATTGCTTGTTGGGTTACAAAAATTTTACACACTTTCCTTTTTCAAAGATGTGTTCTTCTAGTACCTCATGTTCATGCCAAAATGCGCATCAGAAAAAGCCTTTCCCAATTGAGCGCAGGCCAACAATGCTCAAGGATTTCCTCAATGAAAACTCCAATTCATGTTCTTCAAGTGGTTTCAAATCGTTTCCAAGAAAACCAGAGCTTGATTGCAAAGCAAGCAACCCAAATCCAACCACAACCATTACTAGCAAGTTACAAAGAAGCAGATCAAAAGCAGCATCCACCACAATCTCAGCATTCCAATCCATCATGAACACGGTAAAAAACATCCAATTCACCGCAGTAAAAACTCCCTCCCTTTTACCGCGGAGCCTCTCACGGCGGCTTTCAAAAAGAAGCTCATGGTCAAGGAAGCAGAGTCTCCAAACTCAAGTCCAAATCAGTGTGAAGGTCAAAGATATCCTACGGTGGACATCTTTCCGCGACGAGAGGTTACCGCAATCTCTGCCGTGGGATTTCTCTTCTTCACCTCAACATTGCACCACAGCCACCACCGTAACAGACACCACAACAACTACTACTACTACTACTACTTGTAGTAACAGCAGCAATGGGTCAAGTTGGTGCGACAGTGATTTTACCGCGGATTTTTTATCGTCCCCATGTGATGGTGAAAATGTGATGGGTAAAAAATATTCACCATGTGTCGGCAGAGGTTCCATGGAGGCTACGGCAGGGACAGCGAGATGCAGTGAATTGGACCCCAAGGTAGAGCAATTATTTAGCGCACCGCGTCTCTATTTAATATCATGTGTCTGCTGTTTAGGGTCCTCTGATGGTATTAAAAGATTTTATTTGGTTGACTTATCCTGACCTTTGTACTTGATGTGGTACTTTCCGGTCCCCTTGTCTTAGATATAGTAGATCGAACTGGTGTGAACTGTTACTTGTCACATCTTAACTTAATATTACTTACGGTTAAAATCGATCGCGGTAAACAGTTAAGAGTCACTCACACGCATGCACATAATCAGTAAAGATGTTTATCTTATTTTTACTTGTCACATCTTTTATTGTTCAATTTTGTTCTTATGGGGTGAACTAACCATTGGTGCTTAAACATCATCAGGTTGAGGTGCCAAGTTGTGATGAAGATGAGCAACACAGCCCGGTTTCTGTGCTCGATTTTCAATTTGGGGAAGACGATGAAGAGACGATTTCGACTACTTTCGACCAAAGCCTTGCCAATGTGGAGAGTAAGGGCCCTCTTCTCGATCTCCATATCATCAACATACATGATTCTTTGTTCATAATTAAGCTCTTAAATTGGCTAAACATATAGAAGGCTTCACCCACAACCACAAGCAACAAATTAAAAGAGAAAAACATGTTGACACAATACAAGTCTACTTATGTGTGAGGAATATGTGATAAAAACACAGTTTTCATGCGATGCTTCATTAGAATTCAGATTTTGTAGTTATCTTTAATTATGTATAATGCACATTTTAAGTAATGTACTCATTGTACAGATTGAAAACCAGATCTCGGTAATGATGAATCTGCCCTTGACCTTTTACTTCTTCTGCGTCCATTAGTATTTAAGTGTTTTTGTGTATTGGAAAAAAAACCACAGGTTACTCACAATATTTCATCAAATTCTGACAGGAACGAAAGAAATGCTTATGCAGAGGATCAAGCAATTTGAGGGTCTTGCCAACCTAGACAACTCATGGTTGTCACCAGAAGAAGGTCTCTACTATGAAGAAGAAGCAGGAGAGCATGAAATTGAAGAGAGAGCAATGGAGATGTTGAATCATGTCAAAGAAACCAGCTTGACACCACTCTACGAGGACAGTATGGAAGATAAACTCTTGTTGGATTTCTTCAGAGAAGAAATGGGTGCACAAAGAAATGATCATACTGAAGATGGGTTTGATTGGGAGATCATCAGCAAATCAAAAGCTTGGATTAGTGGGGAAAATGTTGCACCCTTTGAGTGGGGACTAGAGCACAAGAAAGAAGGCATTGTTAGAGATATGCATAAAGGAGGGAAGTGGATTAACAAGTTTGAGGATGAGCAAGAGGAGTTGGCTGTGGAAATACAGACTGCCGTGCTTGAGTACTTGGTGGATGAACTTTCGGTTGATCTCTTATAAAGACACTTATCTAAGTTCTTGAGCTCCAGTTTCATTCCAAGAACTAAATGGCCGGGTCTCAGCCTTCACACTCAAATAGTGCCATTGGTACTAGAAGTAGGAATAGATCGAAAATGAACAAAAATAAAGCCATGAAACACCCATGTGTATGATAAATAGCTTGGGGAGTGTGTAATGGTGGACTTTGGCAATGTACTTGTAACTTGTGGCTTCAAAGGTAACATCTCTCTTTGTATATCTAGAGAATGTCATCTTTTGCCTTGTAAAGATAGGTGTTCAAGAGGCATAACTTATGCCCGTTTTTTGTAACATGTTATGAATATAAGGCTAGAAGCAAGTTGGAAAGGAATAGAATGCTTATATATACATGCATAGGCTACAACAAATTCATGAAGGCTTGGAGGGATCGAACTCAATGAGCTTTATAATTAATAGGTCCTAATTTACATGAATAGGTGCAAAAGTTGTTACAAGAGGCTTTTTTTTCAATTAGAGAACTAAAATATTAAAACAAGAAGTCTCGCAAGCAACCAGAAGAACCTGATAGATCAAACTGAAAGGCCGGCTGTGCTTGAGGCGGCAACTGACACAACCATGAAGTACAATCATCAACTGATTGGCCTAAATGAGCTAAGGCGTCTGCTAGGAAGTTCGCCTCCCTCCAAATGTGTCGATAGTGAATAGCTTGAAAGTGCTGAGATAAGGCGTGGATATCATGAACTAGAACTTTGATACGTCAGAGGCATTCGGATCGGCCTGTCAACACATCAATCAAGATCTTCAAATCGCCCTCAATGAAAAGGGTTTGGGAAGTGAGTTGCTTGAGCTGAATGAGTCCCTCTCTGAGTGCTTGTGCGAGGCCTTTCTCTCTTTCATGGGCCTCATGCATAGCCTTTTGGTTAATGTTCTATGTTAATTACGAACAAAGAGAACACATAAGTTTTGTTTAACTTTTCAAGAACGAAACAAGATTAAAAATTAAGAGCTCAAAACGAAGAAGCAAATGTTTTCAACAGGCTCTGCTAGTGTTTGGGGGACGAGGAAAACATGAAAATTGATCCTTCTCATGATTGGCATGATTTAGGTCTCTTCGAATGAGAATTATCATTCCCCTCTATATGGCTCTTGGATATCGTTCATAGTTAAGTAAAAGTATGTTAATCGACTATTGGGTGAATATGCTCGTTCACTCTAGGAGTGAACCTAAGAATTGTCCCTATTAACTCCAAGGAAAGCAATATTTCATTCTTTCTGATGTTGATTGCCAATTAATAAGCTACAAACAACTCAGAAGAAAGAGCCAGATCGAATGGAATCTGAATTAACGGCACTAATAAACCATGATTAGGCGTGCAAAACAAGAACTTCAAAATTGAAGCTGCATGCAACAAAACAACGGATCTAACTAGCAAAGCAGAACAAACCGCACTCCTGATGCACCTCCAACCAGGGGCGGAGCTAGGAATATATAATGAGAGGGGCGGGCCAATATATATGTAGTAAAAGCAAAATCATACCTTACTAAAATGAAAAATCAAGCCTAGTTACTATGCATACTTTGCTCTATTACTTTTCATTTTCCCCCGCACATTTTATAACAACTATTACTAGCTAAAAAAATAATCAATTTGTATCCCAAAAATATCAATTTAGAAGGTAAATTAATATATTCTGGTTACGAAAATAGAGATCTACCACATAATAAAATTTCATTCATTTCAAAAATAATATAAAAAAGACTTAAATACAAACAAAATACTGCTATTTTAGTGTCACATAGCTCTTCCTCTTTAATTTTTCACTTCATGACTAACTTCCCAAATATTTAATAGGGTACCAACAAGCAAATAATCTAGAAGTTTTCTCTAATTAAATAAGCTCATAATATCAAATCACACATCAAGCTTTGGCCATGGCTCCGTCATTGCTTCCAACAATACCCACAGAAACGATAGCAAAAGCTCTTGGAGGCGGGGGAAACCAGCTGGAGACTTGTATAATAAAGCGTATCTATACATATATATATATATATATATATATATATGTTGTAATCACATATATACCAATATTCCCAATCTTTGTTCTCATCATTTTCACAACAAGAACAAAGCCCTAATAATTAAGGGTATAATCAATCTCAACGACCAGACCAAAGCTCCAGTACTTACTGTTGTTTTCGACCAAGAAAATAAAGCAAAGATTTATATACATGCATGCTAGGCTTGCTAGCTTGTTAATTAGTATTGATTAATTAGCGATACACAGAAACGTTAAGAATTATCTGCTAACCAAAGTGTTTAGTATGGCAGTGGCACGATACTCGGCTCTTGCTCTGCTTGCGTTTCTGGTTTCTCCGATCATGGTGATGGCATCATCATACGAAGTTGACTGGTCAGTTGGAGTTGATTTCACTGTTTTTGCTACTCAAAACCATTTCTATGCTGGAGATGTGTTGAGTGAGTGCTCTAGAACGTACTTTGGCACCTTTATTATTTATCATTTGCTCTCTTTGTATGTCATATATATAATTATATGTGATCCAGATTGTAAGTGATATGTTTTGTTTTGTTTCTCAGATTTTCATTATGATAGTGTTCATAACAATGTAGTTATAGCAACCAATGGTGATGAGTTTGATCAATGCGAGATGGAACCAAACTTGGGTTATTATCAAAGTGGCAATGAAGCATTTACCTTGCCTGAAGCTGGATACTATTATTTCATGTGCGGGTATCACTGCAAATCTGATGGCATGAGAATGACAGTGTTTGTACACTAGATATTTTTGTAACAAATGCATGCATGCTTCTCTATCTGGAGAAGAATCGAATTCGTACCAATTAGTTGCTTGTAAAATTTGATTACTAAGAAAGAAGCCTTTGTTAGAGATATGCAAAAAGGAGGGAAGTGGATTATAACAAGTTTGAGGATGAGCAAGAGGAGTTGGCCGGCTTTGGAAATACAGATTTACAGACTGCATGCCGTGCTGCCGGTGCTGGAGTACTTGGTATGAGCTTTCAGTTGATCTCTTAGTAAGATAAAAGACGTGGTATAAAACTTTGTAGTTGAGTGAGTAATAGCATTTACCTATGTCCAATGTACTGGATGGAGGTCTCGAGTTCAGTTATATCCCAAGAACTTGTGGGTTGCAGCCTTCACACTCAACTATGGTTCCCATTGCTAATTAATTTGCTATTGGTATTATTCTGGGCATGTTGACTACGAAATCTGAATGTTGCTGTGTTGAAGTAGGAATTGGCAAGATTATCAAAGCCATGAATCATCCATGCATGTACTCAATGAGCGGGCTATAACTTACGAATTTGCAACAGTTTTTGCAATGGGCTTTTCTGATTGTCATTGGCTTCATGCATCATTATGCACGCAACCATTTGGTTAATCTTCTATATATATATATATATATATTTACATACAGGCCGGATGTGGAGCGGACGTCCCTCCGTTCGTCACCGTCCGGCACCGACGACGGCGCGCCTCCACCCGGGCGAACTCCAGCAGCGTCCCCGATCACTTTTCCTTCCCGGCGAGTCAGCCGAATTCCAGTTCTCCGGCGAGATCACCCAAAACTTCAAACAAGATCGATCTCGCTGGAAACTGGAATTCGGCGGATTCGCCGGAGAGGAAAAGTGATCTGGGACGCTGCTGGAGTCCGCCCGGGTGGAGGCGCGCCGTCGTCGGCGCCGGATGGTGGCGAACGGAAGGACGTCCGCACTTTAAGGACAATGTGGACGTCCGCTCTACATCGTTTTCGTGTGTGTATATATATATTAATAAAGAGAATACTGAAAATTTTCAAGAAAAAGAAACTAAATCTAAAAGTGTAGAGCTAGCCAAAACAAGGAAGTAAAGAAGCACAAGAGCCCTGACGGCATCTTCAAATATTCATTCACAACGACCAGACCAAAGCTCCGCTACTGCTTGCAGCCTAAAAATAACAGACATGACCTACTATATATGCATGCTTGTTAACTATTGTTTAATTAATTAGCGACAAACAGAAACATCAAGAATTACTTGTAGTTGATTTCAATGGTTTTGCTACTCATAACACTTTCTATGCTGGAGATATATTGGAGTGAGTGATCTAAAACTTCGGCAGTTTAGCTTTATATATATACTGCAGATCCATTTGCTGCATTTCTCTTTTTTTTTTTCTCTACAAAATCAGATCGACCAGCACATTTGAATGTTCCTATTTTGCCAAATGCATACATGTATTACGGCCCGGTTGATTATATAGCTTTTGTGTCAATTTCAACTATGGCATCAACTAATAATCCATTACGAACCAGCAGACTGGATGAGACAATGACTATTTTGATTTTGTATTTCTAATTTCAAAACGTTTTTTTTTTTTGGTCAATAATTTCAAAACGTTCAATCCTCGATATTATCTCAAATTTTTTGTTAAAATAATTGCATGTACAGTATACATCAATGGTGGTATTTGGAGCTCTTTGCTAGGCTAGATCAATTAGTATGTCAGTTTCAGTTATATGGTACAAATTAGTATGTTTTGGAGCTTTGTTCTGATCAACAGGCAAAAACCAGCTACTCCGATCCGGAGTCATAATCAGATATGAATTAATAACCTTTGTTCTGATCACTATCGCAAGAACAAATTAAATATAGCCCTGGGGGCATATCGATCACAGCGACCAGACCAAAGCTCCACTATTGCTTCCGATCATGAAAAGCTAGCAGGCTTCTATATATGCAAGCTTGATGCTTGTTATTTGCTTAATTAGCCATAATAAACAGAAACTCAGAAACATACATAGTCACTTGCTGGCACGAGTGATTAAGAGCATTTATAGCAGACACTCTATATTAGCTCTTTAGCCATTTTGGAGAGCGAGTTTAGTTTTTTATCATTTTTATCAGTTCCAGCAGATTAGCAAGTGACTAGCTATTTTAATTTTTAGCTATCTCGCTAGCTAAATATAGCTAGCGAGATGAGGCTCTCTGTAATTTATGTTAATTAAATGTATTTATTTTAAGTCATTTTATGTAATATTGAAACACATTTAAATTAATTTTTCTTTATTTAATCAATAATATAAATCAAACTTTAGTTGAAACAGAGAGTACTGATGTAGAGATATTTCTAAAGTGGCTAGGCAAAATGACTTTTTAGCTATTTTGACTAAAATTTATCTGTAAAATGACTAGCATTGCTAAAAATGTTCTAACATGACAGTGACACGATACTTGGCTCTTGCTCTGATTGCATTACTTGTTTCTCCGATCATGGTGATGGCAACAACATACGACATTGTCTGGGCAATTGGAATACATTACACTGATTTTGTTGAACAAAACACTTTATATGCTGGAGATGTGATAAGTGAGTGATCTAAAACTTTGGCAGCTGAGCTTTATACTAGTTATCAGATTCGATCATTTGCTATACGCCACCACATAGCATTTGAATGATTATAGTTTGTTCGTGAATCACTTTAGTTTGTCATCACTCTAACGTCCTTTGATGGAATAATTTTGATCAAATATAATTCAGATCTTAATCGATGCTGTGTCTTATTTCTCAGCTTTTCATTACGATGTTGCTCGAGACGATGTGGTTGTAGCAACAGATGGTGATGCATTTGATCAATGCATGATGGAACCGAACTTGGGTCATTACCAAAGTGGCAATGATGCACTAACCTTGTGTGAACCTGGATATCATTATTTCATGTGTGGGTATCACTGCAAATCCATTGGCATGAAGATGTCGGTGTTTGTGAACTAGATACTTGTAACAAATAATGCATGCCTCTGCGGAGAGGAATACCTACTAATTATTTACTACTTATCTGTTCTACCGGACGGTATGACATACATACGCTGATATAAATAAAAGTACGTGCTTAATTATTTAGGCTGCCTAATTGGATCTATATTTAGACTTTGATCGACATAAACACTTGTTATAACGTACATCTCAAAACATTAATAACTTCACTAACATCTTGATCGAGTGGGAGAAAGTATAGCCATGAATCATGAACGATGTGGTAGGCTAGGATAGCTATTTGGACTTTGGAGTTGTTTCTAGTAGAGTGCAACCGGGTTTCCCTCTAAAATGGGTTACATTAATATACTTTTGGATCTAGTCTTCAAAATGAAGTTATGGCCCAAATAGAGATATTATAGAAGAAAATGAAATTAAAAATAAAAAATTGAAAAATAGATCATCATGCACTCGAGCCAAAATTGACGTGTGATAGGCACTTGTGAGCTCCGTTCTAAATCCCTCGTGGTGTAGTCAATTCTTTATTTCTAATCACTATCAATCGTACTTGTATATCGTAATCGTATATTTTGACTAGCGCGCATCTTATTATTTAAAAAAAATACAAAATATAAAAAAAAACAAATAATTTCAATGTACTTGTCGGTATACAAATAATACAACCAAAATATCTATTTTGCAACCAAGGAATGGATCCAACGTGTTTAAACCTAAAAGTTAAGCTACGAAGCATTCCACAATTGCCTATATGCGACTTCAACGTTTATCATGGCTGAATTATCAAGCATGGTAAAGGAGTACGGACGTAACCATTTTAAGGCTACAATGTTACGGACATGTAAAAGAAAGGATTCTAGCTAGCTCAAGTGATCAAAAAAGAAAATATGGAGTAAAAGGCAATGTGCAGCCCATGCCAACTGCATGCTTGAGAGTTGAGACCTAACTGGGGGTGTGATAAAAGAGAGAGCTAGAATTTGTAGCAAAAAGATATATCCCCGACAGTTTAAGCGAATGCCATAGAGGCTAGGAAGTAGTACTCATCTAAAGATAGAAGGAAGTCAAGGAACTCTTGTAGTCTTGCTTATTTGTGAAGTTACTCTCAAAGTCTGGTTCACCTTTATGTACAACCAAACGATCCACAAGCCAACGGGAATATTCCATGTCAATGCATGTATGAATATTTCGCAATATACGTGTACAATGTATGTATGCACATACATATATACTTAGAGAGTTACAGTATATCATAGCTGTTTAGTTTGCAGCACATATGGATAAGATAATTCTTGTAATATATCATTGAGATTTACTTTCTAAACAATAATAATGCACGACTACGATGTTTGGTTATTGAGATTTACTTTCCTCAAAAAATCAATAACAATAACCAGTCCATGAACAAAATAATAGCTGAAAGAATATATATAGAATCAGAACCATTCATAGTTAATTACTTAATTTAACCTCAGTACATATCAGTGATAAACATTTTATCCCAGTATCAGGAAGGAAATTGAACATATATTGAGAGGCCAGGATCAAGCAAAGTTAAAAAGAAGATAAAAATTAAAGAAAACAAAAGGAGAAATTAAAAGAAATATCCTGTAGGCATATATTCAAACTGAAATATCTTAATTGTGAGGTTTCGTTGTTATCATATGGGTATTGATTCGGTGTCAAGGTTTTAGTTGGAACGTAGTTAATTGCTTTGATTTTCAGTTGGTACGTAGTTGCTTAATTTGATTCTTAACTCTTTATCTGGGTTATACTAGCGATCACAGTTCTTCTTCTTCTTTTTTTTCTTTAATCCGACGCTAAAGTTATAGCTAATTTTTCTTTAGTGATAATTTCTTTTCTAGATCTAGATCTGTTGGGATTTAAGTTTTCTGTTGGTGTTAAGTTTCCCTTTATATCAAGCAATAGTGCATTGGTTCACTCTTCCACTAGATAATTCACCTGTCAAGGATTGCTTAATACGAATTGGTTATACGATCCTAGGCCTGGCAATGATTCCCACAACTATAAATTTGTTCCTGCTAAAACAGCTCTTGAATCATACAAAAGGTGTTCTACAAATTTCATTACAGGGACTGTCTGCTGTGCCGGACGGTATGATACAATATAACATGTTTCTGGGTACACGATCAAATCAAATGATCAATCCAATCGATCCAAATGCAAAAATCATACTACACGTAGTATAAATCAACATAATCAAGCTGATCAACATTGACTCTAATTAGTTCAACTCTTCTTTCTCTACCTAGCTAACCATTGATATTTAGTCATAGTGGCTCACATATATCACAATGATCAAAAGCCGACTACGTTCTAATTCCCATTTCTAGAACTGCAATTAATTTCGGGATCCAAAAATAGTCGGATTCTTAAGTAGCTACTGAAGGCAAAGTCTAAGAATATTACAAAATGGACCACTTTTTGGTTCTGATTTCATTTCTTCCTCTATATGGCTGGAAAAGAACCCACAGCATTGCGTGTTAATCATTCTACCAAAATTCCAAGTGTTCTAGCTTCACATATATGTATAATTTAGGGGCCCTTAGCCCTAAATAATAGTGGACCTTTCCTAAGACAAAGTGGGGCAATTTTTTCTCTTTTTGTTCTTGATCAGAATTGTAGGGCAAACTGATACACACATTCCTTGGAAATTAATTGGGTAAGGTTAAAACTTACGACTAGTCTCTGCAAGTTGTGTGATATTGGGTTGCCAAGTATGATTGTGAGGTTTTGTTTGAATTATGTACTTGTTGCTTGCATGGCTTGGTTTCTCTGTTTTTGAACTCTATGTCGACCAAACAATAATACAAATACGTGCCACAATACAAACACTAATAATTCACCTTGTTTTATATTATTTCTGTCTTGTTCTTAATTCTTATTACTACAAAACATTTATTTACAATATACTATTTCACAGTGTGGAGCTTACACTGTTTCTACATTGTTTATCGATCTGGTCAGAAATTACTGTTCTGTCCATGTTCGTCTTCTTATTTACGGTGCTGTCAAATGCAAAACTGTTTAAATTCTGTCAGTTTCTGTTTATTTACAAACTGCCCTGGGTCTGGACTAAATTACCATTTTACCATTATATTCTGTTTAATTACAAATTGTCATTCAGTACTTTTTTCAGTTTATTTACACATCTTCCATTCATATGGCAAATTATTGTTCTGATGTTTTATCCTACTTATTTACCAAATTGTCATTCATCAATCCTGAACCATGTCGTCTTCTGCTTTCACTGTGCATAAACTGTTCATCTTCCGGAAATTACCATTTTGTCTCTTCTTCTTCGCTTATTTACAGCGTTGCCATTTAGAGAGACACGGTGGTAATTTTGTAAATTATCAAAAATAAAGGACAATGGTATTTGTCGATGAGATGATAGAGGCGTAAATCAACAGAAAAATAAGGGTATAACGGTAGTTCCAACAATATGGGTGGCCAGCTCTATCTCACCCCGCATCAGTGCGGCGGTTAGCTATCTAGCAATATATACTAAACGTGAGTTTGCCTAGGCCGTGGGACTATGAAATGACCGTTTTACCCTTCCAATCATTGCTAATTACAACATTGCGTTTCAGTTACCGGGGTTTATAAATTTTCTGCCGCATGCTGCTTTTGCCCTCACTTTCATGCTTATTTACCATTTGCCACCCAACTTTTAGTCCAATCCCGGGGTAACTGAATATGAATTTTGTGAAATGACACTGCTACCTTTTTATTTGTCCCTAATAAAAATTTTGTCATCTTTAACAAAAGTTACAAGACCTACCATTGATCTTTTTCCAGTCGAACATGCCCGCGGTTGGACGAGGGTAATAATCCTAGTACTATATATTAGACAAAAAAAAAACATACGTATATATATATATATATACTGGCAAAAATAAGGCTTAACCATGCATTCATCGATTAATATCTTAGAAGAAAATGATGGTAGGAGCAAGGATTAAAATCTCTGCGATATATCCGATATATCCTCCGATATCTCCCTTTTTCGAAGGACCGATATATCTTTAGGGGTTAATATCTTATCTTCCACCGTATCTACGATATTTCCCCGATATTTAGGAAATATCCTCAAATATCACCGATATTTAGGAAATATCTCTGACATTTATGATATTTTCGATATATCACTGATATATTAAAAAAATATCTGTAAAAAATTGAAATGTTATCCGGAAGAGAAGTAACTAATTCCCTCGAGGTGTATCCCAATGACGAGTGGTGGTCTCGACTTGAAACTGCAACTGCCAATGGAATCAACGTACAAAGGGTATTATCTGAAGAAGTTGTTGGAAACCCAGAAGATAATTTAGACAGTGATGATGCATGGGGCGGCATAGCAACTCCAGATAGTTCAGATGATGATGAAGATGGTGGAAGCGGAAAAGGTGATGGAAATACTGGCACCGGGTTTGTATATGGACAATCTTCTACAGTTGGTGGATTGAACAATTTTTCATCTGAAGAAAATTACGATCATGCCTCCCATGATCATGGCTATAGAAGTATTAGGTATGGAGGGCAAGAGGATACCATGTATGGGAGGAGGACTAGAGGTCCAAATGATGATCAAGATGTTGTTTCAGTTGCGCTAAGTTTTGATTCTATCTGTTTAGGTAATGGGACTGGAACCTCAAATGAATCCCAAGAAGGCAACAATCAATATGGCTATAATGTTTATGGCTATAATCAATGCACGGAAGTTAGTGATCAGTCATCCAGTTTTCATCATCCTTACTATCCACTTATAGGGGAAACAGTTGGCAGCTCCAAAGACATATATGATTATCATATTCAACACTACAATTTGTACTATATGAGTCATATGTCTTGGTCTGATTATTGTACTTTTATGGATCAGCGTGTGTCTTATGACTCTTATCAATAACCTAGATTCTCATTCTGGATGTAGATGAAGTTGATATTTGTAATATTTATATATAAATCTAATAAATTAAATATTTCAGAAAAAAAAATTCTTCCCAAAATACCGATATTTTTTTCCCGGGTTTCCCCGATATATCCCCGATATATCCGAAATCTCCCTTTTTCAACAGACCGATATATCTACCGATACCGATATTTTAATCCTTGGGTAGGAGAAGTGTTTAATTTCTAAAGGACCACTGGTGATTTGATATGTGAGACAGAAGGTGCCCTGGCCGTTGTGGTACGTAATGTGTCTTGGGAGCAAGCTAGATAGGGTTTCAATTGCCACGTTTGCTCAATGCTAGCTAGGCTCCAAATGTCTTGGACGAGTTGGACAGGTTTTTTAGTTCTGTTGTATGTACGTACTTGTGCCCTTGTGAAAGGCTAGGGTTATTCCTTCTGATATGTTTACCCTAACTTCTGGATGAATTTACTGAGTTGTAACTTCTCTAAATAAAAGAAAAATAACAGTTAACCTGGACAAAAATGTGGAATACAAACCGCGCTTATATATCACAACTGATCACGGAGGTGGCCGGCTCATTTGCCGCCGGGACCATGGCGTACATGTTTTTGGTGTGTGTGTATATATATCTTCTTCTCCCTCCTCCTCCGGTACCACTCTCCCAGAATTCCAGTCGGTCTGGTATAAATATCATCGTCTGAGTTCATCTTGTTTGTACAGTACTGTAGGTTGTCTCTCTCTCCTCCACATGCGGACAGACAGTCGAGTTTCAGAAAGAGACGAGGACGTCCTAACCGGAAGACTATTCTAATCGAGGTCGAGTACGTTAAACCCTAGAAGTGACATCTGGTTGCACCTGCAAAACGTGTCGAGGTGATGAGGCTGTTGGAGAGAGAGCTGAATAGGAGGGAGGGAGAGAGAGAGAGAGAGATGAGCCTTCGAGAAACGTGATCGAGGTCGTCTTCCTTGAATGACTGCAGCTTCTTCTGATAGATCCACACAAGCACCGCACGCCCTTTAAGGTGCATTCATGGCTTCATGCATATGATCAGTTATGACTCTCATAGTTACACTGTCACACTCTCAACTTCTTGCTTCCATGGCTAGTATAAATACGGAGCGAATTCAGTGCACCATGGTGCACTGGAATATGTTAACAGTCAAACAAACGTAGGTTAGAAGTCAAACTGTGGTAAAAACCCAACAACCACAGTGAGAAGATCGAACCCACCCTCTCTCCGTCTCTCTCCGCCAAAACCTTGTCTCCCTTCCTCCTCCGACATTTAGAAGTTCAAATACCTCAATTTTCAATATGGGGTTCCAATTGCTTCAATTTCTTTCCATTCCTTCCATTGCTTCTCTAAACCCTCCAATAGATTCAGAATTTCAGATCGAACCCATGGCCGCCGCCACTTATCCTGACAACCGCCGGGTCCAAAAAAGCTGGTGGAAGCAATCATGCCGGGCTAGGCGGCGCCGGCGGAGGTGGCGAGATTGCCAGAGATTAGAGCCACTGAGATACCTTTTCATTTTCCATCCGATTGAGTCTCGGACCTTCTTTTTCTGGCACCAAGATTTTCAAGTTTGGAAGAAGTTCATGCGGCCTCCTCGTAGTCCTGATTTGAGAATGATAATCCTCCTTCCAGATTTCACCCTTTAACGTTTTTAATAAATTGATTAATATTTACCTTTATGAATTTTACCATGTTGACTAGTTTTTTTCTTTTTTTAATTCTCTTAACTGTGTTAGTGTTGGTATTAGTGCTATGTAGATATTGAGATCAGATAAATGGTTGAGATTAACTAGTTGATATTGGTTCACTGCAACCATGCATACAAGAATTTTCTGTATAAATACGGATAAAATAGTACAAAACTAGGGCTGCCACTCGGTCGGTTCGAATCGGTAATGGGCGTTACCAACTTCAAAACCAAAGCTTTCGGTAATGAAATATGACTTTCAATTACCAAACCAAAAACTTCGGTATGAGATAAATCTTACCAACTTCGGATGTCGGTTTTTCGGTATTACCAAACTTTACAACAAATATATTTTCAAAATATAACAAAACAATACAAAACTATAAAATTTAAATATCACTTGAGTTTCTAGAGTCTGATAATACATATACAAAAGATAGTCATTTCAGTACACATTATCGAGTATGGTTTAATTTTCTACCGAAATAGTCAGGATGTAAATGTTTCCAAATTTTTATATGAACAAGTTATGTGTCATCTATGTGAAAGTATGTGTGTGGAAGAGTCGACCAAAATAAGTCACATAAGGGCAGTAAAAGCTTTTTCGTGTAATAAGTGACGTTAAATTATGGTTGACCGCTTTGATCAAGACCCGAGCATTATTGAGTACAATTGAATTTTCTATCATAATTGTATTATACTATAATGATCACATCAGACGGTCGAATTTTAATTTTATGAATTGTAATTATTGGAACCACAACATGCCTGGTAATGTGGTATAACTTATTTAGTAAGTTATATGCATATGTACATCTTTGTGAACCAACTACAAAGAGGAAGCAAAATTTTCAAAAACCTTGTGAACTATGATGTGATCAGTATAGTGAAATACGACTATGGTAGAAAAATTAGGTATTTTTGATAATTTTTTGACCTTGATCAAGGCGGCTAACCCTATTTACGCTTGTGCTTCCTATGGGGAGCCCTATCATCAAGAGAGGTAAAAACATTCCTAAATTTTTACATGGGCGGTTACATGTCATCTAAGTGGGTTTGTCTATGTGTGTGTGTGATGAATCGACTAAGACGGGTAGGTAAGAGCGTTTTTATATAACAAGTAATATTGAATTAAAGTTGATCGTTTTAATTGAGACCCGAATGCTACCAAGTATAGTTGAATTTTTCTATTCATTGTCTTGTTTTTTACTAAATGGTATATACAATTGAAAACGTGAGATAAAATTATTAGTCTATGTGTTTTTAGAAATATAAGTCTTTAAATAATTAGAATTTCGGTAAATTCGGTATTTACCAAAAACCAAACCAACTTTTTCGGTATTTCTCGGTTTCGGTTTTTTCGATTTCGATTACCAAAATTCGGTTTACCAAATCATAAATTTTCGGTCGGTTTTCGATCGGTTTGGTATTTACCAAACCAAGTGGCAGCCCTATACAAAACGATTGATGAAGTTTGAAGTGCTCCGCAGAGCAAGGTCCATAGATTTCATGACCAGTTGGTTATGTTAATTTAAACTTTATTTAATGTGTGAAATGTGATGACATACATTGTACTAAACAAAATTGATTGATGAAAAAATATTACTTAATTAGTAGCGAATTTTACGCACAACAAGATAATAAGGTAGCTTGCATCATTAGTTAAAGTTGTAAAGATAGAATAAACATTAAAAACCCGTAATTTCTTTCTCTCATTTTCATTTTTGATCTCATATTTTCCCATGAACTCAATTTTTCTTTAATTTTGATCACATATCATCGGCTAAACGCGAACACCTTGTCCAGTATATAATAATATCGAGGGTTGGAAGTTTTTGGATGAACAATAAGGCCAAATGGAAGTTGGAAATTACTTGTCAATAAACATATTTTGCCTTGTATTTATTCACTAATAATATCAATCTTGCCGTTGGTCTTGTGGAGTTATATATTTCCTCAACGTCTCATTACTTCTACTATTTTCATATACGTTGGACATGAAGTATAACGTAATTCCTTAGTTTATTTTTCCTTTCAAACTACTGCTGCAGCCTTCCGTAAATCCATGAAAACGCATGGTGTGGCTGTTAACATGGGACGTTTCCCTCGTTTGGTTCTTACACACAAAAAATGAGCACATGGATTGTTTGATCTCACATACATAAGGTACATTACTAGCAAGCTTTTAGTACTACCGAACGTTAACGTACAGTTTCTAAGTCCTTATGTTTAACTGTACGTGTATATATATCAAGAAAGTTTGTACCTTCGACAAAAATTAAGATCGATGATGATCACATAGATATAGTTCAAGTAAATATCTGGCAGTATATAATCGCAATATATTTGACTCTAGCCACTGAGCAATTTGAAGATGATCGATCACAAATTTATATTGTACTTGTTAAAAGCTAGGTCAATGAATTGGCCGGGTACTCTAGCTCTTCATGTTTATGTGAGTATTTCACGAATGGGTCAATATGTTTGTGTGTCACGTACTACTCGGTCAATGTATAAAAAGGAATAATGCATAATGAATAATTGAAACAATGGCTTTGTTGCTTCTAACAAATATATTCTGATGATATCTAGAAAAGCCTGCTCATCATAAGAACTTTGAATCGAGTTTGGCAGACTTGGTTGAAAAAAGAATGGAGTTTGGCTGAAATAGAGGATGGTGATCCTATCTAGCAGCGAGGTCATTTGGCAAAGGGATGGTCCACGGATGGGAAACGGAGTTTCGTTCATGGAATGCTTAAAAAATCTCCGCCTAGAGCCGATTAATCCTCACCTAAGCGTTAGGCGGTGCTAATCATTTTGATTATGATACGTCTAGAGAGTTAGAAATTAAACCGATTAATCTTCTAGGAGCTAGTCACCGGCTGACCGGTTGTTCGCTCGACTACCGCCTAGCGTTTTTTAGAACATTGCATTCATGAAATAGGCAGATTGATCAAGATTTGTTTTTCTGGGATCGAGTGGAGTTTGTTGGGGGTGCGTATGGCGCCACTGCGACATCTAGGATTTGGGCAGCGATTGGAATTTCAATCTCAGGGTGGGAGACAAACCAGGAGAGAACCTGACTTGGCTTGGTTTTTCATCTCTGGCGTCAACCGGTGTAACACCTTAGATCTCATTGGGCCTGGAACTTGGTTTAGGCTTAAGATTGGATTGTTAGGCTCACATGAGGTTCTATCTTACCGGCTTTGTTTTTTTATGTTCTAAGTTATCTAGGTTCCATGTTTATAGGCCCATGTCAGCCTTGTGGTGTATTTTCATCCCTTTGTGAATTATACAGGTAACGTCTAGACCGGAATGACACAGTTCCTTACACCAATGTCAAAGAATCCCAACTTTTTTATATTATTAGTTTCCCAACACCAAAACAACTCATCAACTACTATTGTAGACCTTCATGAGAACTTGTGTGATTGTGAGCTTAAAGTGCAATTGCGCACTTACATATTCAGAGTTAGCTAGCCAAAACACCTAATCAAAACTCATAACTGTTATTTGCTCATGATATAATCAACTCAGATGCTACAACTAGTATTTTGTGAGTTATACTTACAAGCTCTCATTTACAAAGAAAAGATTATGTCACCAAACAAGATAATTCTTGACAGATTATGTCACTTAACGAGATAATTCTCGACACCACCCGCTCTTTTGGTTTTCTCTACTTATATATAATAATGTAAAGCTCTATCTACAACAAAAGAAAATTTCGCGGAAAAAGAAAATAGATAACAAGGTGCATACAAAATATCCAAATACCTCTCCACATCATGTAAGAGCCACCTCTTAATAGGAAAAGAGGTAACTGCTGATTGCTTAGTCCTTGTAAAATCTTCACACTACTCTTTGCCTCTCTACACACAAACTCTTCCCTCACTCTCCGCCAAGTTGCCAACCAAAGACTCTGACCCTCTCTCTCCCTCGCACCCTTTAAAACTCGAAAATTCTAACCCGAAGAAAAGAACAGCTCCGACTCCAAGTCCAACACACACTTGTTCTCTCTTTTTTCTCTCTTGATTTTTCCATCTGTGGAATCATTCTTTATTTTAATTACATCCCAATACAGTCACCCCCGTAATTCACCCGATACCGTATCCCCCTTATTTATTTCTTTCCTTCTCTCTTTGTGTGTGTGTGTGTTGGGAAGGTGCACAATTCAACATGCAAAGCTATAATGAAATAGTTTCTGTTTCACGCATTGAATTCTGAAAAATCCCATTGCATTTACAGCTCACCGTTTACTCATTGATTTGGAGCGTTTTCTGGGCACTGCCCAATACCCGGAAACTGAGTTGGGTCTGTGAGAGAGAACAGGGGTGTTGTTGAAGACTTGAAGACGATGAAGAACGAAGAGCAAGCTCGGTTTCTGTTTGGGATTTCTCTCTCTGACAGACCCAAATGGCAGCAATTCCTGCTTTGCTCTTCTGGGTTCTTCTTTGGTTACCTTGTGAATGGTGTCTGTGAGGTGAATTCACTCTCTTTGGTTTCAAGCTTTCTGGGTTTTTCTTTTCTTGAATGAATGAATTTGTTCTGTTTCTTTTGAATCAAGCAAAGGGTTATGCTTAAGCTTCTGAGGAAGCCATCTTTTTGTTCATGAAGGATATATGATTCTTGTTTAATAGTTGTTTTTTTACTGTTTTTCTTTGGTTGCTTAAAGTTCTCAGATAAATTTATAATGAAGTTTTAATCATCTGTTTGGGTTATGGGACCAAAGGGTGTGATTATATTATGAGTTTACTTTTTGACGAACATGAATGAAGCTCATTGCACGTTCAGAGATGACTTGATTTTTGGAACACTCTGTTAATTTTATTTTTTAAGTTTGCTCATTGAATCTTAATTTTTTTTTGACCCATTTGCAGGAATATGTGTATAACAGGCTACAATTCAGGTGAGGTTAACATGTTAGATTTTTTTTTTTTTTTTGAGAATTGTGGAGTGTTTTATTTTGTGATTCAAATGGGATCTGCTTGTTATTCTGATTCGATGGGTTCCTTGTTGCAGTTATGGGTGGTACTTCACATTTGTACAAGGATTTGTGTATCTATTTCTGATTTATCTCCAAGGCTTTACCCCCAAGCAAATGGTGAACCCATGGAAGACTTATGTGAAGCTATCTGCTGTGCTTATGGGCTCTCATGGGCTTACCAAAGGTTCCTTGGCTTTTCTCAACTACCCCGCACAGCTAATGTTCAAATCAACAAAGGTTAGCAAATTTCGTGTTGAAAAACTTTGTTTGTTTCTCTGAGGCAGCAAATTTTAACTTGGTATCATTTCAAGCTGGAAAAAGTTCAGTGTACAACAGAGAGGGTTTGGAATTTGACTGCCTCTTAGGCACATTTGTTTTTCCCCTCAGTTTATTTTGTTTCTGTTTAGTGTGGCCAGTTTGAGATTACTGTTGTTCATTTTAGGGGAAGGAGTTTGAGTTAGTCTGTAGCTAAGTAAGTGTTAGAAAAGTGTCATTTAGATCCTCTTGGAATATTAGATCTTTGGTTTAGGTTAAGAATAGTTTATTAATATGTATTTGGCTGTATATGTCAAACCAGTTACTCTGCGGCTTCTCATGTTAACTTCATGCTTTTGGTCCTTTTGCGGTTTCAGGTTCTGCCTGTGATGGTAATGGGAGCCTTCATACCAGGTTTGAGACGGAAGTACCCACCTCATGAGTACGTTTCTGCAATCCTTTTGGTGGTGGGGCTTATCTTATTCACCTTAGCGGATGCTCAAACGTCCCCCAACTTCAGCGTGATTGGTGTTGTGATGGTATCTGGTGCTCTAATCATGGATTCATTTTTGGGTAATTTGCAAGAAGCTATATTTACCATGAACCCTGAAACCACACAGGTGATTCACATTCTCCGCGGGTGCTTAAGCATGAATTAGATACATGTTCATGCAAAAGTTGTGACTTCAGTTATAATGTTGTTCTTTTATCATATCTTTATCCACAACTTTCAAAAAAAAAAATCTTTATCCACAGATGGAGATGCTGTTTTGCTCTACAGTAGTTGGCCTACCTTTCTTGGTTCCACCTATGATTTTGACAGGAGAATTATTCAAAGCATGGAGTTCGTGTTCTCAGGTAACTTGCCAGTTACAAAATCTCTTGATTCCAGACTTGTTACATGCATTGCAAGCCTCCTCACTCACACCTAACCTTTTGGTATTGTGCAGCATCCATACGTATATGGTGTGTTAGTGTTTGAAGCCATGGCCACGTTTATTGGCCAAGTTTCTGTCCTTTCCCTCATTGCACTGTTTGGTGCTGCCACCACAGCCATGGTACATTCTTCTCACAACTCCATTTTGGCCTAGATCTGTGAATGTGATATCAACATTTAACGGAAAATATATGATATTTTATTCAAATTGGCATTTTCAAAGTAATGGCCGTGTTGCTTGATTTCTTGGTAATTTAATTAGGCCTCATGAACATTGATGAACACACAAATAGTACAATGTGAGTTATATCAATTTTTATTTTTGATGAAGATCCTCGTTACATTTTTTTTTGCGCAGATAACAACGGCTAGAAAGGCAGTGACATTATTGCTATCATACTTGATATTCACAAAGCCATTAACCGAAGAGCACGCGACTGGACTTCTGCTCATAGGTATGGGGATCACATTGAAGCTCTTGCCTGAGAATAAACCATACCAAAGGGTTCCAAATTCATCATCTGGCAAACCCAAGAGTTCAAAACCAGCTCATAACGAAGATGAGAATATTCAACTTGACCATCAACATGTTGAAGAAGACGAAGAAAAGAGGTCATTGGTCTGATATACAAGAAACTGCTTCTGTTGCACAATGTATGTTTAGCTAGTAAGGAAATGGTTAATGCTAAATAACATCAATTTTCAATTTTTTACCTTCTGTTCTTTACGTTTGGCCTTTCTTCATTCATTCTTTATATTTTTGTGAAGTGTTAGTTCCCCACAGTCCCCATAGTTACTGGTTTTTGTATTTTCTTCCTTTTGTTTTGTTAATGTTTTGGACTATATATGAAATATTGTTTTTTCGATGATCAGTATATGATTGAGAGCTTCAGATAATGGTGTACAATTAATCTTAGATATTTGAATTTATTAGAAGCTCGTAACTGTAGTCACTCTAAGTGGTAATCCACTAATCCTAGCTTTAAGGTTGTTCTAGTTCATTTTTATTTAGGGGGACAATCTGGGTTACTGGGTTGACCCTCTTTCTATATATACTTAATTACAAGTATGCAGCTCAATTCAAAAAAAAGAGTATGCAGCTCAATAATATTTCAGGTTTGGTACAACTTGATTAATAGAAAGTTAGAAACTGTGGAATTGTTGAGATAAAAAATTGAGTACAGAATTATAGTAAAACCAAGTAGCTGACTGCGTGGACTGCACTCAGTAGTCATTATTGTGAATTGTGAACATTGAAAGCTTGAAGCATCAAATTTGGGGACGTTCTGGAGGTATGAATAGAAGCTCACGGTGTCAATATGTGAGAGTATAGAAGGGCGTAAACACAAATGATTAAACATGCAAAAGCTATCGAGGAAAAGAGGAAGTTAGTAAGTGATGCCCAAAGATTAAACATGTAGATGTTAACAAGTTAATCTCATTTTCAGAAAAGTTGGGAAGATCTAACATACAAAATTCTCAATCATATCGCTAACCATGTCACTAAAACGATAAAAAGGAGAGTAATAGAAAGAAAAGAAAATCCACATCAATATGTACCATCATTAGTGTTATAATTTTTGTTAATTTGTGATTATTCGTTGACAAATGCTAATGAAGTTGTAACTGTGCAAAGAAAACTTGCCTTATTCATTGGCAGCAAGTAGTGTTCACTCGCTGTCCCATCAATTTTGGTGATTGAAGAGGAGGAAAACAGTTTCTGGAGTTTATGATTGTAATTTGTTTTGGTCATCATGTTTAGATAAGATTGGGTTTTTGGTTATCTGTCTTAATTAATTATTGCAATTCTCTTCCTCAATCATAGAATGATGAAAAAGGAACAAAATTACAAAACAGTAAGGATGGTTAAATTACATGGATGAGTATTGCAATATCTAAACTACAGAGATTGCTGTTCTAGCCTTGAAGTGCATTATGCACACACTGTGAGGACCTAAGTGAAGAATTGTAGCTTATTCTTGATTACAAACTATATTCAACCACAAGATTTTACTTGTGTACTTAACAAGTTACAAGTCTTTTTGTTCAGAAAAACAAAAACAAAAAATTTCTCAAAAGGTTTAATCCCCACATAATTAACATGATTCAAGGTTTTGGAGTTTAGATGATCCAAATTAGTGCATACATATTACATATGTTGACAAAAAGCCAGGAATTCCTTGTTGCATCACTGCTCCAAAATCCTCCAATGGAGCAGCACACTCGTCACTACTCAGAGATATCCAACCGATCGAGTTACAGAATGAGACATTTTTGCTACGTACGTGTCGAGTCGCTTCCATGCATGAAGACAGCGCACACTCACTCCACTTCAACTTTTTTTGACCTTCCTTTATCTTTGTTTACCCTCTTAGTCGGTGACCGGAGCACACCATGAAACTGTGAAAACGTACTGAAACGAGCTGGGTGATCAATGATGAATTGTAAATTTACAGAGATATAGAGCTTGACGTACGTACTAGTCGGAAAGAGAGAACCATTTGAAAGGACCAATATGGCTGCAGAAGAGACCAACATCAGTACTAGTACTGCTACTGCTTGGCTACTTGATGAAGTAGACGATATTGAAGAAGAGAGATCAGAAAGCTTTGATAATGGTGCTACTGGTAGTTCGAGACCAAAAGAGCCATGGAAAGCAGAGTATGCAAAGAGCATTCTGTATGCTGGTCTCGATGCCATTGTCACTTGCTTCTCTCTAATCTCTTCCATCTCCGCCAGCCGTCTAACCTCTGGTAATATATAATATCACTCACTATTATTTTTATATTTTTTTTCTCTCGAATCAGTCTTGGTTTATTAAAACGTAATTTTTGTTGATGATTTGTTAAACTCCTGTACACTAACATAAATTTGTCTTCACTATATATTAAGTTGTTTAAGGTCTAGAACCAGTGCATGTCTTACAGCTCTATAATGGAAACAGAACCATAACTACTGAGGGTACAGACATACAGTAAGATTACTTGATTGTGTATGTGAAGTATATATGTTGAAAGGCACCTAGCCACCTAAGAAATTTCTTTAGGAAAATTGGAGGTTTCTGGAAGTGTATGATGTGTATAACGTTTTATATATATGTGATACAATGAGACTCCTATAGAGGTGCATGCATGCCCTAGTGCATCATGCTTTTAATTCACAAATTGAGTATTAATTCACTACAGTTGTCTTACTTTGCAGCGGATGTGCTGGTTCTAGGATTTGCAAATCTGGTGGCAGATGGGATATCAATGGGAGTTGGAGATTTTTTGTCCAGCAGCAGCGAAAAGGATGTTGCCTCCAAAGAAATGACGGTGACAGAATGGGATGTCACAAATCACGGCGGCCTTGAGAAGATGGAGTTGCTCCAGAAGTATCAAGCACTTGGCATGGACTTTGATGATGCAGCCACGGTATGCAACAATTTCCACTAAAATCTAATGAAAATGTTTGATGAAATTGTGATAAAATTGCTTATTGTAAAGTGAAGTTAAGGTCGTTGTAAGATCTAATTGAAAAAGAAACTAACTTGTTAAATTGCTTATATGTGACATGGTTTTGGCCTTTTGGGACTTGTACAAGGTTGTGAGCATTTTTGCCAAGTACAAAGACATCTTGGTCCAGGAGAAGATGATGGCTCATGGAAGGCTACCACCGGAAGAAGCAGAAAAGCCATGGAAGAATGGCCTTGTAACATTCGTCGCCTTCCTTGTGTTTGGCTCTGCTCCTCTCCTCTCATTCATCGTCCTCATCCCATTTACAAACAATGACTTGGTTAAGTTTGCTGGTGCTTGTATCCTTTCGGCAGTTGCGCTTGCTCTTCTTGGGATTGCAAAGGCCAAGATTACAGGCCAGAACCATGCTTTATCTGTGGCAGTGACTCTCTTCAATGGTGCCGCTGCTGCAGCTGCCGCTTATGTTGTTGGATGGACGCTGAAGAATATAGCTGGCCTAGAAGGTTGAAGACTAGGGCCAACAACAAGAGCTCGGTTCTGCAATTTTTTAGCCTTTACTAGGGCTACAGATGTATGTTTATGTCGACCCGGACAATGAATGTGTGGCTTGAACTTTCTTTTCTGCTTAACAAATGTTGAAACCTTGCAAAGGAATAAAAAATAAAAAATTCTATGTTCGCTTCCCTTGGGGAGTGACATGATTACTGATCAAAAAAGTATTTTATTGGGCACAACTTTGGCCTACCTTCAATTACACTAATGAAATCGAAACTGTTGCGGGAACCTTGTACTAACAGAAACGACCATTAGCAAGCACATAATGAATAGTTACAGACACTAAAAGAGTGAGGATCATAAGCCTTGATAGAAACTAATTTCTGATGTAAGCTAAAACACATGTTCTGTGGGAAGTTAATTCCCTTCATTCAGAGCCAACTTCAAGGCATGCTCTGCTTCCTTGAGGAAAAAACGAGTGAGTTGCTTTTGTCCTCGTCTATAAATTATACTAGACCACTTGTTTCTGCTCATTGATTGGGGTTGTTGCTCTTCACTGCTGTCCAGAGGTGTCAGACGATTGGGAAACAGATTCTAGCTTCTCTACTAATTCATGTGCATAAATGAGAACAGAATGATGAAGGTAAAAGATTGTACCTTAAATCGTTTTCATTCCCTGTATGTAGACTTGGGCTTTCACTTATGTGTGTGTCTTTAAGCAAGTTAGTGTCACTGTCCTCCGAACCAGAACCATCTTGAAGATCCGACATCCTTACATACAGAATACATTGTTCGCAACTTAGCATAGGTACTGAACAATTCATGTCAAATCTTCTAAGTAGCATGCAACCCGTTTTAATGAAGACTGATGAAGTCAAATTCTGATGGATCCCATTATAAGTTTAAAAGTGGAGGCATGCAGATTGAGAGGTTCATTTAGTTCTTGCGAAAAATATTATAATATCACAAGTGAGGCACTTGATCATGGATTAGGAGTCACCTCATAGTAAGAAGATTAACAAGCATTTGCAGAGCTCCGGAGTCACCACAAGCCTCCCATATTGCTGCTCGAACTTCTGAATTAGATGGTTGCCTGCTCCCTCCAGATGTAGCAAGCTTTAAGATAAGGTAGATTGAACCCAGGTTAAGAACTAGGAAAGCAATTGGTTCAATGGGCTAGACCATAAAATGGTGTCCTAGCTTGAGTTAACAGGCATTACAAATTTGCAGTTTACATTTACTTTCATTTCTTGCTTATAAAAAGGTGACCTGACCTTTTTTTTATCAGCAAAAAATGAAAGTAAAACATGTAAAAGAAAAGACAAGCTTTCCCTTTTGCTTTGTGGTTAAGGCCTTTGCCTTTCTCACAAGTTAGCGGGTTCAAAAGCTGGTATGGTGGTGGGGGTGATCTGGTTGTGCATCTTGTTTGCTCCTCAAAACCCAAAACATGAAACAGAGAAGGTAGATAATCTATACCTCTTCCAGCATCGATGAAACCTGAAACAGCTCATCCTCTTTCATGGCTATGGTCCTCAAAGTTGTCAAAAAGTTTTCGGGAAATACCAACTTGTTCAAATATGATGGCATCTTGCGCTGACCACTCCAACTATAGCTGCAAACACGCTCAAGTTGGCCCTTATCACTTCCTTCATTAGTTGAGATGCCTAATGGGAAAAAGCCGTGATCTAGTAAACTTCTAGGTAAGAGACATCTCATTTCGGCCTTCTGTGAACGATCCAGGTTTGTGAACAAACAAAGTTTGTTTTGAAAATAAGTAAATGAATACCATTTACACATATAGTTTTACTGAAGTAGAGAGTTTCTGCTCAATTAAATCAGAGAGTACCATAACACAAAGTTAAAAAACAGACAATAGCAAACCTGTGCTTCAAGAAGCTGTGCTTTCAAGTCAGTAAATGGAACACTTTGCAGCGCTTGTACTGGATAATGGACCTGTACATCATTAAAGTATGAAACAGTGATCAGCTCAAACAATTGATTGACAAAAGCTATGGTCCTAGCTGGAACGAGATGACAAGAAGGGTTACAATATCCAAAGAGTATAAAGTAATAAGACTAAAAGGTCCATGTTACTTCTATTTGATCTAGTTTGAGACATTGTCACTGTCAAGAACAAGTTATTGCGAAATAAAAGAATGATCTATACAAAGTTACTCCAAAATAACCAACATAAAGGCATTACCATGAGATAGTCATCTGGATTATCATCCATGACGAAACCATACAGATGAAGTAATTCCTGCATCAAACACAAGATAGTGGTTCGGTCTTAGAAGTTGATGAAGGTTGTCAAATGATTTATGGGGATTAGGAAAAAGAGATCACGACAGAGACCAAAAACCAAAAACTTGATAAAACTTTCTTCAATTAAAGTTGATTTTTCAAATAAGCTCAACAACTATGGCAGGCAAAGTACGTGGAATTTGGAAGACTCATAGGCCTAAGTAAGCTCAAAGCCTCAAATGACAAAAGAACATTAGGTGCAAGTAGCATGCAAGAAGTAGCACATGAAACTAAACAAGTTTCAGAATACAAGCATATGCCAAGACAAAGGCAAACATTTTAAAAATTATGTTCAATTGCTAGGAAGAAAATCAAGTCTGGTGGAACGAGATGAAGAAATAAGTATACAAACTAAAAGTCACTTTGGTATCAAATACAACATTCAATAAATGTCACCAGGAAGTACCTCATTTCCTTTGTTACCATAACTTATGGAAATTTCTTCATCAGTCTCCAAGGGTTGTCCAGCTTTCCAATTTGCAAAAAAGGAAAATCTCGGTAAGTAAGATAACCGAGATAACAAAATCAAGTAAGAGAAATGAAAACAAGTATAGTAAGGCTTCCATAGCCACTTTCACAACTAAATGAAACCAATATGAAATCTCATAACCCTGCTACATAAAAGAACACAAGAAATAAACACAAGTATAACACAAGAATATATCCAATAGTTGTATGCTATTAAAATCAATGCAAAATCTTATGGCTGCATAACACCTAATTTTCCTGATTACAGCAAAAATTAAGGTACAAATTGAAAGAGGATACTACCAGAGAGAAGATACATAGAACAAGGAACCCGAGTTATTGATCCTGTTCCATCAACTTCCCAGGTTGCTGCCAGCTTTAAACCTGAAATAGAAACATGATGTAGGTGTATGAGAAAACAGACTCTGGTAGGTGTTTATATATAAGGACAAAAGCGTAGGCTATAGTAGTAACAAGAGTCAAACAGAGTTGAGCTGCAGGATGGGCTACACTAGTTGAAGGATCTGACACTTGAATATTAACAGTGGAATTTATAATTCTGTAAGTTCTGTAACAGAAGTAAATAAATTTCTAAGGTATTTGATGACAACAGGCGTACCATGGTTGCAAAAGTCAATGCCAGGAACAAGCCCCTCCACCCAGACAGTATCTTTTTGTTTTGAGACAGATGTCACTCCATTAACTTGAATATCAACCCCGTCAACCTGACATCCTGATTTTAGAAAGCATCAATAATAGGTCAAATACCCACATCTACATCAAAGAGATACCAAATCAAGCATAATTTATACTCAAAGACTTGTTATAACAATTAGTAAGGGAAAAAAACTTACGGTACCTTTATCATCCATGTCATTAACCATATGAGTTATAGAATTGTTTAAAATTTTGTCATTTGAAGCACTGCAGTTCTTCTTTTCCTCAACTTGTGGAAATACATAAGAGTATGGAAGGGGAATGTTCAAAGCACGAGCCCAAAACACAGAATTCGCCCTAGCATGACAGAAGGTATCAAGACGGGTTTAACCAAAACCTCATAAGATTATTTAATTAAAGATGATACATACCAAAGGAAATCTTCAAAGCACACATCCCTGTAAAAGCAAAGGGAGCATAGTCTCAGAGATCAACATTCATAGTATATACTTAAAGATGAAAATAACTAATTACAATGTTTATATTATTCTGAGTATTGTTCAACATGCAATTTTAATATTATCTTCAAAGGTTACACGGCCCACTATTCACTAGTGCTAGATTTCAAGGGTCTGACGATAAGTTTACATAGAACACCGTGTTTACAAACTCATCATGAATCACACAGACATCGGCTTACTAAATGCTGACATTCACATAGTCCATAAGTTGTTGATGAGTTGAGAGTCCAGAGTCTGAGAATAGCATTGTAACACCAAATGACGTAATAATGTTTTCACAGGATATCATCACATGCTGTATTCTTTATTATTGAACACTAGTTCAAGACAAAGACACAAGACTGGGCATGACCAGTACCACCGAGATTCTAAAAAACCTGTCACTCTATTCTACCCTTCTAGCTGTTGCTAAGAAGCCAAATAACAAGAACGACACAGGATAATTTCACTGCAACTAATGGAAGTGCATAATTACTTATTTATGTACCCATGATTCATATTAGCCTCTCTGAGTTTGAAATAAATACTTTGCGTACCAAAAAATATAGACAAAAATAGATGGATAGATATTCTTTTGAAAGGACAAGACCTGCTAGCTTAACTCTCTTATGAGATCAAACAGAACAGAATTCGTTTCTGACATACCTTTCAAGATCACTATCAAGAGTTAACAGCTTATCCACCAGAGCCTTCAGTTTATCATCATATAAAGACCGCAAGCTTTTCTTCTGTAAATTAAAGCTGTCGTTGGTCATATATAGTACAGAAAAACATAGGCTACTCAAATCATATTATCAAAAGAGAAATCCAAATACTTTCAAACAACAAAAATCAAAGAAAGATAACTGGACAGACACATAACATTTTTGTCAATTTGAGAATCAAATAGGCATCAGGTTAGCATTTCAATATGTCTAAATTACTCCCACAAGCGATATGACATAATCACAAGTAAACCCCACAGAACACCTGAATAGTGAATTCTATTTAAAAATTAAGAGTGAAATCGGCACCCCTTTTTTGCAATCCACACCCCCTTCCCTCTTCCATTTGTCATATACGTATCCATTGTAGAAAAAATCATGCAAGAGGTTAGAGGGATGGTGGTTTGTAGTAAAAGGTATGCCAATTGGCCCCCCAGAATTAAGTGCCTCTTTGATCATGCCTGATCATGCCATGGTAATATATTGCAAAGGTGTACTGTATCAATACAATGAACATCATAAAAGGTCCATAAAAAAAAATCAACTTGAGAACAAGATCACTTCTATATTGATGCCCATAAATTTTTTACCTGCAGGTCAGTTGCCCGATACAATGTTGTTCCTTTTAGCTCCAAAAGCTCATCATCAGTAAACCAAAGCGGATTGCCATATGTGATGGGAAGCATATCAAGGTACCTGACCGATTCCAATGACAGGGGATGTTATCTTCCACCCAAGAGGAAAAAAGCTCACCACCAAAGAAACCAGAAAGTTATAACTGATAATTACACAAATTCCTTCTATACATACGGCTTCCAAGAAGAATTCTTGCGGAGGCACTCCACTGTTAGAAACAAAACCATCAAGAACCTATCATCTACATCTCCTTCTTCGAACATTGCTCTACATTCCGGTCCCAGAAGAGGATCTTGCAGAACTCTCATAGGAGTTATTGCTAAATCCAGAGGCACAACTAATAAAACCCCTGAATTTTATTTCCAAAAGTGAGTCAGAACTATTCTACTTGTAAAAATGTAACGAGAGCAGGTTTCATCACACAATGGGGATGCAGTCTTGGAATGGGGACCTAAAAGTTTGGGTTATGATGCCTGGGTATGATGTATTGGTACAGTGCTAACTTGGTGAATAATCGTAGGATGAAGTAACCTAAGAGAGGAAACGTTTGCCATTTTTATTATTGATTGATAGTGTCCATTGAACATGTTAAGCTTTAAAAGCCACATGGAATGCTACTGCCATTTCTAATTCAAGTTCAATATAAAAGAACAATCTTGACTGGTATATTCCTCCATGGGCATCATCTGGTCACAAATCAGCTCGTATCCGCTAGCTTTTAGTTTGAAGAACACAGCTGCACCATGCAGTTGTGAATGCATACATTGTTTAAGCTTATAAAACTTTGTTAAAGACATGGCAATAGTACTCAAAACATAAATCTCTTGCGCTTGTACAAAGAAACATTAACACAAATTATACTTTCAATTGCAGGATCAACAATATATTGGCTTGCAAAAGGCAACAATAGGTACTTCTGAAGATCGGAATCAAGTAATTTACTCAACCTTTCCTACATGGTTCTTAAAAATGTAGTATCTGACAGATAAAGAACAAAACTTTACTAACTCATGCTAAAAGGAAGAACTGGGTTTACCATCAGAAACATCATTATCGGCAAAAATGCCAAACCCTTTATCAGAATCAGAGTATTTGATCTTACACCCACGTAGCTCCACCCCATTAACCTAAACCCAAAACCCAATTAATCAAAATCACAGTTTCACCAATTGGGTCAGTAAAAAGAAGCTCATACAATACTGTAAAAAACATGGGCACCTCTAACCACTGCAGAAACCGTTCAAGCTTCGCGTCTTCTTGTGAACTCGCCATTGCTTTGTGTATTCCTAATTGGAAGCGCCATGGTGGCAGTGATCGGAAGCGCGGGACAACATGTCGACGTTTTTGTCGTCGTCTTTGGTCCGCGGTAGACCTCGTGCTCGTGTTTAGTCCTCCATGGTTGATTCGGGATCGGGCGGTCTGGGTGTAAGAGGGTTAGAGAGAGGAATTGGGAGACTTCGAGTTCTCCCAGATTAGAATTCAAAGTCTAGATTATATTAGCAGTGTTGGGTTTAGGATGGGGTTTTGGTTCAACCCTATCACAAAAATAAATAATAAATAAATATGTATATATAGGTAGGGTAAAAATCTTAAAATAGTACCCGAACTATTGTGAAAGATATTTTTTGGTACCTACAAATTTTTTTTACTTAAATTGTATCTCAAGTATTGTTCCGTTATCTGATATGGTACATTTGTTAATTTTTCTGTTAAACTACTATGAAAGACATTTTTTTTTGTAACTATAAACTTTTTCACTCTAAATACAAATTGCCCCTTTATGATCTATATATATGTAAATTAGCAAAAAAATATACTAATTAAACTCATAAACATATTATTAGTATTTTATCCGTAAATATTTCTTTACATAAAAATAGTTCTACAAGTTTGTTCTATTCATAACGAAAGTCCAATATGGAGTAACGACGTAATATATTTCTAATTATTTATAAGCAAATTGCTTATAAGAGAAATAATATATATAAATATTATGTTTATAAAAGGAAATATAATATAGTTAAGAATTATAGTGGTAATTTTGTTTATGTTGAAGGAGATAAAATAACGAGAATAATGGTATACTCATTAATTGATAGAAATGTCTATTTATAGGCATTACATATAGTCTCCCGAATGATCTAGAAGTTCTATCAATTGTAATTTATTCCAATAAGGAAACCGGATTAACCAATCTTACGTGTATTAGGGCAAGACACATAACAGAATGACGGAAATATAATTTCCTTAAACACTCCCCCTTGTGTTGCGTCCCTAATACGTCACGGTGCTTATAGTGTTGCCTCGGTAAAAACCTTACCAAGTAAAACAAAAACCTCGTGGGTAAAACAAAAGACTTGGAAGAAGGGAAAAAGAGCACAACGCACCAACTACAATTGAAGATAACATGTGATATATGTAGAATCCTCCTGATGTCTACACAACGACTCCCCTTGATTGGTAACTAAACCTCGAAGTACAGATAAACGGCGCAAGCCTATACACTTCACATACTTCAAAAGTAGAATTGTGCAACGATTTAGTCATTAAATCCAACCACAACATCCTTAGATCAGACTTGCTATGCTTAGCATTATTTTGATCTTGAAAGAGAAGGTTGCCTAACAACTCAAAACATAAGTTTGCGTTGAAAAACATATCCACGCATGGCATGACCTTCGTGTACTTAAACAGTCATAACGTCTTTGATACAATAAGTATGGACGAGACGTATAAAGTTCTGAAAACTAGACACACGTAGCTTTCCAACCATACAAGGTTCATAACCTAGTTCATCTTGAGCTGATCACAAACCTCTGTCGAAGTTGACTATTCTGCAAAAGCAGATTCTCAGACAGATCCGTCCTATTTTACAAAAATAGTCATAACTCACTCAATATGATAGGTGTGATCAAATGGTTGGTGTTCCTAGAAAGTAAACACATAGACCTTTCCAATGGTACCAATTTCACCATTTTCCAACGAGTGGGCTATTATGTAGCTCTTGTGGAAGTTGACCTACGAAACTGGGCAGATTCTGATTTCGTTGTTAATGTGTCTTTCTGTAGGAATGAATAAGCCACAACCTTTCATAGAAGGAATCATTGTCATTACATTTGCGTTGCGTGGGCGCATCTGACCATTACCTTGATATTTCTTCACACTCATCTAAAATGGAGCGAAGTTGCTCGACCGCTAGGAAGAGAGTTGAAAGACTAAGAAGAACTTGGCCTTACAAGTTTGTAGTGAATGAGATGTCGAGTCAAGCATATTGTAACAAGTACTTGAATGTGTTACCATACTTCGATGGAGGATTTCTCCTAAGACTTCTTCGTCATATGGACGAAACAGGTCTTCTCAACACTTCGACCGATCAAGGGATACATATAGGCATAACGTCATCGTCTTTTAGCTTGCCTTAAGCCGACTGATGAATATGCATCATCAATAACGGTTCTCACTTCCGAGACCAAGTATTCCCAAGATCCTTTCATTCTTAATTTTGGATCAGTGACATCTCTTAGTTTAACAAGAGTTCATTACGATTCATCCAGAATTTACACGCAAATAGGCATAATTCTTCATATCTCTTCCCTAATCAAGTAGATACTTAGCAAATACCATACAAACGTGCTCTGTGGTCAAGAGCCACTTGATTTGGGTGAAAACCGATCTATTCAAGATCTTTATGTACATATCTTAGTTCCTAACAAAGATAAGTTGTGACAACAAGCTGCTTGTTCAGTTTTTCAAAAACTACCAAACTGACAAGGTAGTGAAGTGCAATGACTTCCATTACGAGAATATATCTCATCATGGTCGATTCCAGGGCATTTGTGAGAGATCTTGTGCCAGAAGGTGAGTCTAAACTCTTTTTCTCACTATGTTTTCTAACAAAGACATAACTAATAGAGTTTATACTTAGGGTGTCGGCGTCATCTAACCAAAGCACTATCTCTTTGTTTAAACTAGATCGCATCTTTCCATTTAGGTCAATCTACAACATTGGTATTTTTTCAACGAAGTATGATTCGATATCAAAACTCATTAAACCACATCATCATGTACACCGGTATAATTTCTAAGTGTAGAGATCTCTATATGGATTGATATTAACATTGAAGCGTCCCCCAATGATGACCATAATCCAGTATTACCAGACGAATGAGTATCATTGATCAAATAATCAAGTTGTGCCAAACTCGCATTCTTCCTTAGCGAGTATGTATCGAACCAAGTAGCCTCCCCCTAAACCGTGGGAGCCACGGCCTAGCAACATCATCTACCACATTCGTGGTGTCACCATGCCACCATCTATGGGTGAAGACATGTCCTCTTATCCGGACATCAACATGTCATTATCAAGACATCAATCCTTGCAGGCATGTTTGCAGCATGTATATATGATCTCATCACTTTAGGGAACTTGATTAGACACAGTATGGACAAACCATGACAATTTCAAGTCGTTATACTTAAACATTCTTGTTTTAATCCCCCCTAACGACGGGAAGACTAGCTCATCAAAGTGACATAAAAGAGATTGTCTATCAAGGTCCTTATATAAACGGACTATAGTCGGAAGCTCATGTCTTATTCAAAAACAATATTCATCAAATAACCCATCATTGTGCGCTTGTGGAGGCGCAATTTGACACATACAACATGTGGACGATATAGATTATAAAACGTTAACTCAATCCGTTAACAAATATGCATACCGTTACAACCGTAACATAAAGATTTGAATAATGGTGGGTAAAGATGAATAAGTAAAACTATGACCCTGCTACAACCCGTAGTCATTAGTCTTACAAGTCCAAAAAACCACTGGCCTCACCGCCGGGACCGGTAAAAAAGAAACTGGTTAAACCGACCGCTAGTATCACCGGACCTTTATTTTACACTTCCTTTAATGGTTCACTATTCTCCAATGCTCCAAACACTACCAAATTTTATAAGCAGATAGAAATGGAAGTAAGCAGTGCAAAACTGTCAGCCTCAACGACGGAACCGACCTAAAACCTATCGAACCGTCTGTCGGAGTCGCTGGACATCTATGAACACTTATATTGAGTGGTTCACCACCTTCCACTTCTCCAAATGCTACAAAATGTTGTACATAGGTAGGTTTGAATGTTAGAAATCCGTGGCCGCAAACAAAACCTCAAGAACATGTCTAAAAGTTGTTGAACCGGATCTCACAATGACTAGTCCGCAAGCTGAAAAATCGGAAATTCTAGGTTTTTTCAACTTTTCAATCATTGTTAACGTTCCTTATAATAGCTAATTGTTATGGCTTGAGTTAAACCATTGTGAACATCACCATAGCATTATTATGCCTCAAAGTGAACAATGAGAAGCCATTAAGCCAACATCTTATGTATCATTCTTATAAAATCACTCATAGACATTGTAATTAATGTCTTACTTAGCGAACAACGACTTAGCATCTTGTTTATATGCTAGTCTCTACATTTTATTGTCTTTAGCGTAGGAGTGTGTCGCTCCTAATCTTTGCTAAAGAATAAGTTTTACAAAACAAGTAACGAACATGGCCAATGTGAGATCATAGGGGGGTCTTTTGCGTCATATTTGCTTATGAAAGCATGAATAGTGCCTCCATTATATAAGAAGATGATGCGAATGGCTTTAATGTCATCCATAGGCCGTGAGCATTGCTCATAGCTCCACCAAGTGGAATTTTGATGATCTTTGATCTCAATGTGCTCAAAGAAAGGATGTCCGTGAGAGTCTTTACTCTTTAGTATACGGATCATCAAAATACGTCCAAAATTTTCCCGGACGATTTATGTTAAAGCCTACATGAGTCAATATCTTAATTCTCACTCAGTGGTGATAACAGTGACAACAACCGATTCAATTAACCGAATCATAGTGACTTATGAATGTTGAACATTCATTATAATGATACATAATAAATTCTCATCAATTCTCACAATGTGTTTCTATGTGATAAACGTTGGCATGTATATCATTAAATCATAGCACGGTTCGATTGGTTCCTTCTACACGTATAGAGAGCATATGTGACTTGAATCAGAATGCCATTAGACATTGAAACTTGAGCGTTAATCCGCTCTTTCATTATTTCTGATGATCTAGTCATCGTGGTCATAACAGATTTATAAAGAACTAAATACATGAATAGTTGTTTATTCCTTGCAATATTACAATAAGCTAAGCAATCAATTTCGCTACGATACATTCATATACAAGAATGTAGAAACAACAGTCTTATGTCAAGACATAAAAACCGAAATATGGTAACAATTTTGATGGAGATTGAAAACAGTCTTATGTCAAGACAACAGTCTTATGTCAAGAAATAAAAACCGAAATATGTTAACAATTTCGATAGAGATTGAAAAAAGGTATTGGAATCCTTTACAGTGCAATATATATATGACGTGTAAGATTACATAGATGGACAAAACAAGGCTTAAAACATGTCAAACCTTGGCAAATTGGTCGTGAGCATCCACCACCCACTGTTGGATCTTGTAGAGAAAGAAAATGATTTTTCAACATCCAATTTTGGATGACATTTAGCGTAACGCAATTTTTTTTTTGCAATTATGAATCCGCTCAAGAGTGTAAAAGGCTACTCTTGTTTGTAATGTCTTTACAATTGTATAAGTGTGCATTGCGCCACACTTGACATTACAAATCCTCTTTTGATCCAAAACCGATGTACATTGCGCAACATCATGATATGTCGAGTGTGCATTGCGCCACACTTGGTTTAATTATGATGCCCAAGTATGCATTGCGCCATACTTGTTGCGATTTCAGCCTTTATAAACGCCATCTTATAGTAACTGGTGGTCTTTTGTAGTTCAATGTAGTGTCATATGGTAATGCGATATATTGCATTAACATATAGCTTATGTAGATCGAACCATATGTGCCAGACAAAATTTGAATATATATGCCAACAATGATAACGAGGTCTTTACCATGAATTTAATTCAAAACATAACGACTAAGTAACTTTAGTCAAATATGTGAGGTGTATGCCTTCACAAAACTTGAAAAAATAAACGGATTTGTAGTCATTTAGTCTATTAAACCGAAGTCGTGCGCTTCATATTTTCCGCAATGTACCGTTTGCTTTTAAAATCCGTAACTGTGAGAATAATGTTCTCATCTTCTTCCATATCATGAGTTTCTTGTTGCAAGAACTCCATATATTTTGTATACATTGACCATAATATTGCTTTCATTGCAATTAGTGAACCGATGTAGAACCACATCAATAACAAGATTTTTCTTGTACTAGCCCAATTTTTAATATGACATGTGGGGTTCGAGACGTTGCCTCTTCTTTTTTTCAAAACTCGTGACATGAAATTCGTCATTTTTTTTGTTTATTTATGTCAAATTTAGGGCTCATGTTTCGGTCAAATATTTAAACAACGAGATGGAAGATTGACTATGATCGATATATGATAATTAATTCCAAGTGATGAATTATGTCAAGACTAAAGTTTATGGTAACTCAATTCGATGTAAATCGTGACAAATTCTGTCACAAATCGATGTTAACTGTGACATTTCCGTCACAAATCGATATTAACCACAACAATTTCAGTCGCAAATCGATGTTTGTCCCTTTATTAACCACGATAATATTTCGTCGTAATACCGTGACTTGTCAAACCGTCACAAATTTCAACTTTGATATGAGGGGTCCCAATCCCTCAATATCGTCCCACTTTATAAAGAAAGGTGGGATGTAGAAGAAGGCTATGAAGCCTGGCTATGAAATTAAAATTCAAAAGCGGCAACTTTTATAAAAGCTTACGTGTTAGTTTACTGTGTAAGAGAAGTTGCCTTTGTAATTTTTATATTTGCTTCCATGCTGCGAAGTTACTCTCGTAATTTGTGTCTGTGGGTAGCGGCGCCGCAAGGCTGGGCGCTGGGTTACAAAAGTGCGGCGGCGACGGGTTGAGATGGGGCTCGGCTAGTAAGGAGGCTGGTGCGCTTCGTCGTCGGTGTGAGTAGTCAGAGCTAGGCTACTGGATCAGTGAAGGTGGGTGCCCAAAGCAATTTTCTTGGCGAATGAGGTGTCTCGATAAAGAGTGTTAATTCACCATTGAGGTACTCTTTCCAAGTAGAGAAGTACCCGAAAGGAATATATAACTCTGATGAGTTGAGATCGGTTGTGGGCGTCGACCGAGGAGTAGGAGCCCTTCTGGACTTGCTTGGAAAGCGAACAATCTTGGAATTTTCAGATTCTAGAGGCTGCCGAGAGGAAAAACAACTTTTTGTCTACTTCTGCTTCGAGTTTGGGGCTAAAAATTTGACAGAAGAAGCAACTCTGGATGGGGAAGTTGCTATCGAAAATTCAGGTTGATTGGAGCAGGGGAAGGCGGTGAACTGGTGGTCAGTAGCGGCAGCGGTCTAGAATCTTCTAGCGGCCGGTTCTCGGGGTGAGGCCGGCAGCGTTGGATCCGGGACGGAGAGAGCTTTCTGGGGATATAAAATTCCGGCCAAGGGCTGTCAGAATTTTGGTCGGAAATCGGGAAAAACAAGGCTGCCCGATTTTAGGGTTTAGGGTTTTTTTTCCTTCTTTCAATGGAGGGGCTATTAGCAAAGCTTGATAAGAGCACCAAGTCTGATAAGATGTTGAAGGAGAAAAAATAACAAGAATAATGATTTACTCATTCATTCATAGAAAGACCTATTTATAGACATTACATAGAGTCTCCCGAATGATCTAGAAGTTCTATCAACTGTAATCTATTATAATAAAGAAACTGGATTAACCAATCCTACGTGTATTAGGGCAAGACACATAACAGAATGACGGAAATATAATTTTCTTAAACAGTTTATTAATTTAATTAGTATACATCTACTTGTTTACGGTTTACCTATCGATCATAATCAAATATTGGGTGTCATTTGAGGTAAAAAAAATAATAATATATATAGGTATGAAAAAATCCATTTCGCAATAGCTTAGGTACCATTTTAGGCATTTATAACATTTAAATATATGTCACATAGGCGACATTAACAGAAATACTAACAGAGGTACCATATCAGGTAGCAGAGCAATAGTTGAGGTACAAGTAAATTTTTTTTTGTAGGTACCAAAAAGTACTGTTCGCAATAGTTCAGGTATCATTTTAAGTTTTTACCCAATAGTGCAGGTATCATTTTAGTTTATATTGTATTGAGATATTATCAATTATTAATGTATATATTGTTATAATATTTATTTTAGTTTTAATTATATATATATATATATTATTTTATTCCGTACTTCCAAAACGTACTGCTTCCAAATATTTTATAAAAAAAAACGCTTCCGCGCTTCGCTTCTATGTACCCACTTCCGATTTCATGCAGCTTAGATTACGAGAGAAACACCCAAAAGAGTGAGAAGGGTTTAAGCAACAAAGCAAAGCTCAAGTTTTTAGTTTCATTCACACCCACAAATTATTATCTATACCCGGACACAAAAATCTACATATACACACGTGGCGTAATCAGGACGGTCCACTAGAGAAACAGTGGCGGGTAAATCACAGAGTGAGAGAAGAAGCCCCTCTCTGGTTCTTTGAGGATGACAATGCCTTAAAACTTTGAGTTTTTTTATGTTCCCTAAGCCCCTAAGAATCAGTCTCAGATCTGAAGGGCGCGAAGACCTGCATATATTCAATCGGTAATTAATCAATTTCCCTTAAAGTTTTGATCTTTGTCATTCTCATTAGGCAAAGCATTCTCCTTTAATAATTTTCAGTTTTCCAATTTTCTTTTAATTTCTGTTGGTTTTGATTTTCTGAAGAAATGTATGTGTCTGTGTACATATGTAACATTGCGTTGTTCTTTTCTGGTGTTACTAGATATGTGATAGTATTGTCATTCTTGTACCTGTTTTTCCATCTGTGAATCAAGGTTTGTGTGCCCTTAGATTCTGATTGTGCCATGTTTGGGTATGGAGATTGATAGAAAAATGTTATCAGTAATAAGAGAAGCATGATAAGAAGCCTACATTGTGTTCTAATTTGGTAGCTATTGTAAACTATAATTTAAATGTGATGTTGGTCAGTGAGGATTCAGTTTCGGTTTTGGTAGATTTCATAGACTACAGTTTCTCTTCTGTTCTGCTAGATTGGAATGGAGATATGTAGTGAAAGGGTTGTGTCTTGATTAGAGTGGCTTGCATGCAGTCTAAATATGCCTTTGTTTGCTGTGGACATTTTGTCCATATTATAGTTCCATTCTTTATGATCAATAAAAGTTGTGATTTGTGGGTGCAGACTGCAGAGGTACATTTACAATCTCTGATTCGATATCAGTAGCACGTTTTATGATTTAAGGTATTATCATCAGAGCATTACGTTAGGTGATTCTCTTCGGGCTGTTCACATACTTTTTCTGTAGAAACCGAAATTGAAATATGTTGCTTAGTTGGTCGTTTCATCAATGCTTTTCAAACGAATTGTGATTACTATCTGTCATATATCTCTAGCATACTGCTTTGAGATGACATATTACTGCACCTATGTAAGTAACTTAGTAGGTCAGTAAGATTTGTATGTAAACATTTTGATATTCAAGACCCAAGCACTCTTTCTTCCTATTGGAAAAGATTTAATGATACTTGCTTCCTAGTTCGAGTCATGATAAAGACTTATTTAAAGATTGTGGTCCATATTTACCAAGGCATTCAGAGATTGTGTTTCTAAAGAAAATTGTCAGGTACAATTGACACTGGAGAAGTAGCATATAAGAAATGAAGTGTCCACTTTCACAGATTCATACTGCTGCGGTATTTCCATCTCCGGTCTTTCTATGGAGGTTCAAGGTTTGTTTGTTTGTTTTTCAGTTATTTAGACATTTTCCAGATTATAGCATTCATATTCATCCAATCATCCCCTTTGGTTGAACTTGTAGGACATTACCTTTTCAGGTACTACTTTTCATGATGTGGGGATTCAGTTGTTGCAAGGTCACTGTTAATCCTTCTGATCTTAATCTGATGTAATATGTAAATGATAGCGACCGAAACCGGGCGTTTCAATTAAAAATCATTTTATGTCAATTGTAGTTTATAGCAAATAAGGGTATCGTTATAAAAACCGTGGATTGAATGTACCTTTACAATTTAAGTTATTTACAAAATAAAAGATAATAATACTAGAGATATGAGGTTTTATGATTATAAACAAGAGAAAACAAATAAACAAAACAAAGTAGAAAAGATCAAATAGATGAAACGTTAGAGACTTAGAAATCTACCAACAAGTATGTTTCAAGACATGTTAACAACCAAAGTTTCAATCATTAAGTCACAAATCAGTATCAATTAAGAACAAACAGTGAATGCACTGCGTAAGTTCTTATTATTTCTCTTAATTGCTTAAGTAAGATGAACGCACCGTTACCAAGTATTTAAAATAACTAATCAATGTATAGACTCTATGCTATCAACAAATTATTCTAAGCATTAAGATCAATGAAAGTTTGATTGAACAAGTATGCAAATCTAGTGTGAAACGCCTACCTAGCATGCAATCATTTTTATTTGGTTTCACATATTGCCCTATAGGTTTTACTGCTACCTTGAATTAAGCCGTATTAACCGTTTAGGAAATTAAACAACCTAATTCTAGCCTCACTCACAAGTTCATAATGTTCTATGTTGCGTATACATGAACATAAACAAGCAAGAGTTCCTCATAAACCAAAACCAAATAAACAATTTGAAATACTCAATAATTTGAAACCAAGGTTCAAAACAATATCTAAAACATTCTTGGGGCTTTAAACTTTGCCCCTAATTAAGAGAAATCAGCCACACATGGCTGAAAAATCACACAAGGAGAATAAAAGATGACAAAAAAAAGATAAACCGTGGATGATAAAAAAATCAATGATGGCTTGGCGGCTTCATTTGAAAAATTTGTGTGTAAAAGCAGCAACCAATAGACTCTAGGATGATGTCTAATTGCTAGCCTCCTCTAATCTTCACGTCCTCCTCTTCTTTTCTGCTGTGGTTAGGGTTATGAAACCCTTAAAACTCGTCAATGGGCTTGTCTATGTGGTTTGGGTCTCAAAATAGAAGCTTTGGTCTAAATCAGAAATCCGGGTAGACTGACATTTGGCCACTCAAACAGTCATAACTTCTTTTCTAAAATAGATATTGATGATCTGTAAAAAGTTCTGGAAAGTAGACTCTTGTAGCTTTCCAATGATATATGGCACATCTTCTGGATCGTTGTGAGCTAATCACAATATTCTGTCAAAGTTGACTAATGATTTCTGATAGATTTTCTAATTTCTTTCCTTGCACGACATGGATTTCTTTTTCTTTAAGATTTTTTTTTCGTTTCTTTTTTACTCAATATAAATATTGTTAAAGAAATTATATAACTAAATATGGTCGGAAATACATTATAAACGTAGCAAATTTCAGAGTAATTATGTTTCAGAGGCACATATTAGTCAATATTGTTATGTTTCGTCTCATTTCAAATTTCACAGTAATTATGTTTCCTAATTATTGACCAATAAATTATTAGAATTTACACTTGACACTACACATATAGACATATTCAATTCTAGACATGTACATCTGTCTCAGAGTATGTACAAGCTAGTTCCTATTTACTGAACTTTTATGCATGTAATGTAGTTTGTGCATCACAAAAGCGATACCATGTCAGCGCACATTTGAGCCAACCAAGGCCTTGTTGAATTGCAATATACAGGCTCGGACCTAAGGGGAGGCTGAAGAGGCAGCCGCCTCAGGTCCAAAAAATCCGGCCATCTGGGGGCACCAAAACATCCATGGAAGCTAGAGCTTAAAATCTGGGTTTTAGTTTTTTTGAAATGGAAAACAGAGGAGGAGGAGGAGGAGAAATGGTTGGGTTTAGAAAAGAAGAAAAACGGGAGAGAGAGAGAGTTCGACGAGGTCGATGATGATGAACAGTGATTACTCTTGAAAAATCTGGGTTTTGTGGTCCACTTATCCCTTCTTAACCACTTTTTTTCTCTTTAAACCCTTGTTTTTTTTCTAATCATCGCCTTGGTTAAGTTGGTGGGTCCCCCCCAACGTGATTAAGATTGTTGTTATGCCAGTTATTCCTCGTTATAAATTTATTTCTCTACACTGGTCTCTCCTCAAACTCCTCCTCCTTGATGTCCGAAAAAAAAAAATTCCTCCTCCTTGATGTCCGAAAAAAAAAACTCCTCCCGCTCAAGACGAAGCTTTTGAGGAGAAATTTTTTAATACTTCTAAAAGACCACGTGACAGTCTGACGTGCTCCTTCATTTCATTTGAATTTTGACATATGGATTTTCATAATGAAATACTATTTTAACGATTTTATCAAAGACCAATTTGAGTTTCTTGTTAATTTTTTAAATTCTAAACCCTAAATCTTAAACCCTATACTCTAACCATATACCCTATACCCTAACGCTTAAATCTTATACCCTAAACCCTAGGCCAAACTCATAAAAGACAATCATTTCATAAAATATAGAAAACCTTAGTTTATATTTTAGTTGTAATAAATCTCTATGTTAAAATTTAATTAGCAAAGGAGGACCACGTCAGACTGTCAAGTAGTTCTTCGGAAGCATTTAAAAATTTCTCGCTTTCGAGTACCGTTTGGCATAAAAAAGAAGAAGTTTATATTGCTTTGAAACATTTTTTTTTCTGGCCGATTGATATATATTTTTAAAAACATTATGAGACATCATTCTTATAACTTGTCTCAGGTCTTGAAATCTCAGATCTGGCAAAATATATCCCAAGTCCCTTCCGGTTTAAACTCATTCGTTCGACCTCTTCTGCTTGCACCATTGATTAGTATATTCTTCATGGACGACTACATATCCTGTTTTATTATTCATTATGTCTGGAATAGTACATAGATACATTCTCTTTCATCTCTGTCATTCTCTTTCCATCTATTCATGGGTATTTATCTCCTATTCCTCTTATTAAGCTAAAGAAGTTACTTCTACTTGTTTGTCCTAGCAACCTCGTTCATTTAGAATGCCTGTTACTTTTTTTTTTTTACTAATTATCTGGCATTTTATATGCAGTGTAGCACTTGGATGACCATCATTGTTCCTACTAGTATGACAGCATCACAACCAGTGTAATATCATCTTAAGTTCCTTGAGTTTCTTCCGATTATTAGCTAGAGGGATAGCCGCACAGGTTTTGGGTATATAGTTAAGAGCTAACGCCAACAAAGTATGCTTTTCTTGTAGTTCTGAATCAACTGGATCTTGTCTTCTATATTGAAGTACACCGAGAAAAATAGAACTAACGACCACTATATATAAAGCTTGTTTCTCCTTTCCGGGACATAAAAGGGATTTTGATTTTAATTAGGTTAGTAAGAGTAATTCTTTTCAAAACATATTAGGAAATAATTTCTTGATTATATCTGAAAAAAAGATCGAGAAAGACTTTGTTCCATATCACATTTGGAAAGTTGAAACTAAAAGAGTTTTATTGAGGACTACATTGATGTTTTCCTAGTCTAGTGAAGCAATGCAATGATAGGATGGAAGTAATGTGTTACATGTTAAAGGAAAATAGAAGTGAAATTTGCATTTCTCATTTTACAATTCACACTCCAATTTTTTACTTTTAGTTTAATGTTTTCATAAAAAGACAAAACGTATGTTTATTAAAGACAAACTTTTAATTATTAAAAGAGGAAATAAGGAATGTGGATTGTAAAATGGGAAGGACAAATTTCAATTCCCTAACGATGTGTTTGGATGCGGGTGAATTTCAGAAAATTTAATTAAAAATGAGAAATTCCCAATTGTTTTGAACTCTTTCTACCGTTTGGATTCTTATCCTGTGGAATTTGTAATTTCCACGGGAAAAGTAATTGCTTAATTCCACAGGAAAAGTAATTGGAAAAAAAAATATATAAGAAAAATAATAAAGAATGAAATCAATTATTATTGAATTGGAAATTAAGTCTAAATATAATAAAAATAATATTTTTTCATATAATTATTGTCCTTAATAATTATTATGTATGAGGATGTATATGTCATTTAATAATTTATAATATAGTGATGTCTAATGAGCAAATTTGGAGGTCTCAATAACCGCACTCTTAGAATAAATAATAATTTTTTTTATTTTAAAAGTCTACGTCATGAAATCCAAACAATAAAATTCTCAATAAAATTAGATTTAAATTTATAAGAATTATTTATAGAATTATAATTTTCATGTCTTTAAAACTTCCATGAAAATTGTAAGTGCTTAATTCAAACACAACTTAAAGAAATCTAGTGAAGTGACTGAAGATCAAATTTTGAAAAGACTATACTCTTCCCATACATCAGAATGTCACATTTCACACAGATAAAGTCACATCAACGGAGGTTATCATGAAATACTTCCAAATTGGAAAAGAACCTGTAACTTGTTCTATCCACGACCTATAGATTTTTCGCATCCACAACTAGGATTTTCTGTCTTGGTTGTAAAATTCTGGGAATATAGAAGGAACCCGACCTTTAAAACTTTGAACGGTCACGTGAATTAGGATCATACAAAAAAAACTCATAATCTTATCGATCAATTACCAACAATATTATTGCTAATTTGGTGGCCACTTCATAAACCAAATTTTTATATTTTCTCTAATTCTGATAATTTTCAAAGTTCAAAAAAAAACTAATAATTCTTTCTGCAAAATCTGGTAATACTCAATAGCGGATACATGTAGTAGGAAAGCCATACAACATTTTTGTACATAATTTATGAATACCCACTAGTGAATATAAGAGATTTTGTTCGGTTGGCAAACTATCTTTCCTTGTCAATGATTGGTAGTCTTTTATCTATTTTGCTCATTGTCTTACTTTCTTGGGTAAAATTACTAAGATACTACAAAGAGTACAAACAAGTGAAACCCCACACTTATTTCATTATTTGGTTAAGCTACATTACATATTTACCTTGCATGTTTTCTTTCCTTCTTAGCAATTTGTAAAAGAAAGAAAAAAAATTCTAAAATATTTTCTTATATAGTTCTACATTTCCATCAATGTTTTTTTTTGAGAAATTTCTTTTGATAAGTCTCTCGTTGGGTTTCAAACCTCAGAAAAAAGTATTGAGAAATATATACATATATATATATATATATTAAAAAATACACCTCTAATTAGCCTAGACATATTCCGGATGTTGAATCCGCCACTTATAATAGTTGAGTCCAAAAAATTAAAAATAAATCTTCTGAAATTGGTGAAATATATAGATAAGAGTGGAGTGAGAATATTCCTAGAGCGTGGACCATAAAACTCATATAAAGATGATTAACATGTGAAGAGAGCTTCGCATGAGACACAGTACGAATGGACCTGATTTCTAAGTTTTCTGTCCCTTGCTAAATTAAGGACTCCTACCGTCCACGTTTAAGATATGATCCTAGACCAAATATCATTGGGGGTTTGTTATTACCATTTTTCACTTTAAACTTCTGTGTGTGTCCACCTCATTTGGCACCAACAAGATAATGCGTTACACTTGGAGTGTGCTTGTTGGTAGTTCTACTTTTTTTATTTGTTAGGGTAGGGTAAGAGTTTGATTATTGATTAGGGGTTTTTGTCACTTTCTGTTTTGGTCTTGCTCCTGATATAAAGCTTATTGTCATGATATTTTCCTTTTGGTTGATAATTAGAATGTGATGATGTTATTCTTAAGAAATATGATGATGTTGGGGTGTTGGACATTATCTTTTCATACTTAGTGTTATAGAGACATATCATATAAAATGAACTATGTGACATGCATTAATGTATAAATCACTTGAAGTAATGTCCATATGATAGTGAGATTATGAAAGCATTGAAAGGCAATGGATTCTCTAATTAATTGCTACTTAACTTTAACTACACATGTACCCCATGCATAAAGAAACTAATACTAGTATATTTCTTTATAACCCTATCTATATAAATCTATACTTTAGCACCATGGTTTGCATTATACAAGATCTTAAGGGCTCTCAGTGTCTCCACTCAAGGCTTCCTCACCGGAACTTCCAACAGCTCGGTCTGCGTGTAAGTTCACTGTGTACCCTTAATCAATAACCTTAAGCTTCGTATATATGCATATCTAATTTTTAACTTCTGATGAAAATGTTATCGTTAAAACAAGCTGCACTAAAGAACCCAATAATTAGGTACGAAATTAAGAGATAATGAATTGCCTCGGATTTGTTTCGAGCTTTGTAGGGCTGACACCGTGAGGGTGTGTTGTTGGTGTGTGATACACGGCGGTTGACGGTGGATATCTACCGTGGTTGGGGAAACGACGGAGGATTGATGAATGAGCTCGACGGGTGTGAAAATCCAAGTTAAGCAAAGCTAGGTCACTCTAGGTCTGCTCCCCAAATGCAACACGTGGACGTCAAATACCCCCTTTGGTGCGGCACAAAACCAAATTTCGCGCGAGATATTCTGAGACGACCTTTGACTACTCTCTTTGTGTTTTTGTTTCAGTTTGAGAGCGAGAGAGAGCTCCCTCCTCTCCTTAAGTTTTTCTCAGATTCCCAGAACCTGTTTCACAATATCCTTATCCATTTTGGTTTCAAATCCCCACGTCTTTAGTTCCCTGTTCTCTTTATTCCATTTTCTTCTTTTTTAAACCGGTGATTGTTTCAGAAGCCAAGAGTGAGGCGTATGATCGAACACGTAGGATGCATGGAAGATGAACCATTAGGTTTTTGATTTTTGGGTTTCTGGTACATACCCTCTTTTTAATTTGGTCTCATGATTTCTGGGTTTTGATTGGTTTTTGGTTCTTTTGTTTTAGTGAAGAACTATTTCGGAAACCGAAGTTTGTTTAGGCATTTTATCGAACACTAAGTGTGCATAGAAGATGAAGGTATAGGATTTTTGAGTTTGAGGTTTTTGGTAGAGACCCACTTTCTCTTTTAGTCCAATGGTTTCTGGGTTTTCGTTAGATTTTTTGCTATCTTCCTTGCTGTATTACAAAACGCTGTCACTGTATCAGCCTTTGAAATTTGGTTTTAGTGTCTCTTGTAGCCTTTTTGGGTGGTTTGGTTTCTTTTTGGTGATAGAATTTCAAGGGTTGTGTTGTTGTGCTTATTGTTTTGCGGTTTTGATTTGAAATTTTAATGTTTCAGAATCAAAGTTTCTGACTTTTTTGTTTTGTTAGAAAGGAAGTGTGTATGTAGCTGAGAAAAATAGGGGAAATAAAAAATTGAGATTTTTTGTTTTGTTTTGTTTTAACTAGTTCTATTTCCAAATTTTGTTTCCTATTTCTGTCACTGTGATAAAATCTCCAATATAATATGCTTCAACAGGTTAGAGAGTCAGTTACATGATATTGGAAATATTACATATTATAGAATTTTTCAGGTCAATCAAACATGTAATTAACATTAAAGAGGAAATAAAAAGATACCATGTACTATTCACTTCCTTTATCTGCTTTGTCCACTCTAATAATAGTAAGAAGTAGTCCAGAAAGTGGTATTTGATTTGTTCATTGTGTGTTTCTGATCTATTGATTGCAGAATCATTCACTTTGAAAGATGGTGGCATTTGGGAAAAAGTTCAGAGAATCCCAGATCCAAGAATGGAAAGGGTATGTTCAAGTAATTTGAATTGCAAGTGCTCTTCACTATATGCAAAGGCTTATAGTCTAATTTCTGTACTTCTTTCAGACACTATATTGACTATAAGTTAATGAAGAAGAAACTCAAGCGATATACGCAACAAGTTGAAGTTGGAACAGAAAATCACCTTATTGTTCTGAAGGACTTCTCTAGATTGCTAGATTGTCAGGTAATTACTGCAAAGAATTATATTTTTTATTGGAGTAAATACTTGTGACACCCTGTAGTTTACACCTAAAATCAGTTTTGTCCCTCACTTTTTTTTTTAAACTGGTATACCCCTATACTTTGAATTCTCGACTGATTTGCCCTTGTCGTCAAGTGAACCCGTTATGTAGCTGACGTGGCTAACATGTTGACACATGTATGAGACCAAGGTATTGAAATGACAATTTTACCCACCGAGCAATTCCAAACTCAGTGCAAGGACAAGGACAGACATAAGATTCCACAATTTCATGTAAACTCAATTATGATTATTCATAACGGCAAAGACCAAAGAGAGAGGCAGAGCTGGAAATCCGTACCTTATCAGCAATTACTTTCTCGTTCTCGGCGCTTTCTTTGGCAGCCTTCAGCTTCAGCTTCTCCAGCTTCTCCCTCTCCATTTTCTTCAGAAAAAAACAAACCCTAAAATTAATTCCAAGACAGATCGAGCAAAGGAGGCGAATTGGGGTACGTACCTTGATGTAGACGTTCTCAGCAGCGCGTTCCTCCTCGCTGAGAACCTTGCCCTTTCCGTCACCGTAGAAACGGGTGCGAGTCAACCAGGCTCGAGTCGGAGTCGGCACCACCACTCGGCTCTGAACAAAGCTCATAGCCATCTCTTCTTTTTGTTTTCATTCATGGTACGTTGGAATTGCATGCAAATAGAGAAGTTCAGCCGGTGAGGAGACGAGTGTTCTGATTGTCCGAGTATATTGAGTGTTAATGTGATTTGGGTATTTTAGGAATTGAGGAACAAACACAGCCGGCTCCACGTCTCTCTCTGGTAATTCTTGTGGTCCGCTCGATCTTGGCGTGCTCCGGAGGCCGGTTTTGGCGGTGTAGAGGGAGAGCGGGATGGTCTTGATGACCGACTCGTCGAGGCCGTAGGGGGAGAAGACGTGGAAGGCGTCGAAGGAGGAGGAGTCGTAGGGCGGGGAGTCGAGGTCGCCGATGGAGGAGGGGAGGTAGGAGCGGCGGTGACGGCATTATTAAGGAGGAGGAAGAGGAAGCATGGCGGTGGTGATGGTGGTGGTTGTGGTGGGAGGGTTTGATGGAGAGTAATGGGGAGCAGTGGAGTCTGTTGGGGGGTCTTGTGTGTGGGAGGGGTTGACCTTATTTTTTGGCTGACCCGAGAAAATCCTCCTCCTTCTCCTCCCTCCCTTCTCCTCCCCTCTCTGCCGCCACCTCGACTCACCCGGCTGCAGCTCACTATAGTCAGGGGTATATTGGACATTTTATATCGATGTTGCAGGTTTCTAGCTGAGTTGGAATCGCAAGACCGGTCATCTCAGCAACTTAACAGTCTTCTTTAACGGTCAATTGACGACAAGGGCAAATCAGTCGAGAATTCAAAATATAGGGGTATACCAGTTTAAAAAAAAAAGTGAGGGACAAAACTGATTTTAGGTGTAAACTACAGGGTGTCACAAGCATTTACTCCTTTTTTATTTTTAGTTTTTAAACTGAGCTGCTATACAATTCCATATTCACTTTATCATGTGCAGACTGATAATCGTGGGAGGGATATTGTGAACTGAACCCCTTGACTTTGTGACATTCTTTTCCATCTGAAATTGTGACCTTTGCTGCACTGGAAGTCATTCATTATTATATCTGCTCCTAATTTTACTAAATGTGAGGCCAATGAATCACTGCTTCTTATAAACAATGTGTCACTTGATTTCGTCTTGATTTCCAATATATAAGATGGAAAGGGCCATCGTATAATCTAGAGTGAAGTTTTATAACATATTATTGTCTTATTGAGATCAATCATAAAGGCCTTTTTTTTTTCCTCTCCAGCAGGACTAATACACTTTCATTTCTGGACAATTTAACTGTTGAAATGTTGAATCATAGATGTAACCATGAAAATAATCTTCCAATTTTTTGTTTCTATATTGCAGATTGAGAAGTTTGTTCTGTTTCTGTTGGAACAAGAAGGAATTCTTGCAAGCAGGTTATCCAATCTTGGAAAACAGAATGATTCTCTTTTACAGCAGGCAGATAGAAAAAAAGTATCTGAATTGCGAGAAGCATATCGATCAATTGGTCAAGATCTCTTAAGAATTCTCTTTTTTGTTGAGATGAATGCCGTTGGTCTGCGTAAGATATTGAAGAAGTTTGACAAGCGATTTGGCTTTAAATTTACCAATTACTATGTGAAAACCCGTGCAAATCATCCTTATTCCCAGTTACGACAAGTCTGTAAGCATGTGGTAATGTGTCAACTTGTTCTCTTTGTTGTTAAGTTCTGGTTTTACACTCTTGGCGTATTATAGAACTGTACATTATCCAACTACTGTCTCTATAACTAAATACAACAATAATCAGCTAGTACTAAACATGCAGGGCATTGGAGCCGTTGTGGGAGCCATATCTCGAAACCTTGCTGACCTCCAAGATCATCGTGGGAGCTACATATCAATATATGATCAGCCTGCTTTATCCCACCCGGTTTACTCTTACATCCATTGAAGTATTCTATGAAACATCGATACTTTATTCTAATCTTTCTGATTGAATTTCAAAACATTATTTATAGTACTAGATAGTTCTTAAATTCATAGGCAGACATCACTCAGAAGGCTTAACTTGTTGGCAACCATCTTAAAATTTTCTGCCACTAAATTCTATCTTACTTGACCCAGATAAAGACTGTGATTAGGTTTATTCAAACTGGCAGTCCTCTTAATACGAGAGACGCATGCATTGGTATGCAAGAAAACTTTTAATTAAGTCACACAGAGCTGAGATATATTGAGCAGAGAATGATTTGAAAAAAGGGATTGGTACCTAGTCTTTCTCTGGTCTCACATCCAAGTACGATAATAGAGTTAGGATTTTGTTTCACAACGTTACATTGTATACATATAGGGATAATAAAAATAAAAATAAAACTCAATTGAAAATTATATATGTGTTAGTAGATTCTAAACATTTTGCCAGCATGTTAGCCTCCTTTTAGGCTTTTGCAAGTCTAGTTCTACATTCCACTTACCTAAAGTACTTGTTGAATTGCATTTGCAGGATCCAGTTGTTGATTCTATTAGAGCAGCAGTGGACAGGTTGTCAAACTCGACAAATTTCCTCCATTGTTTGGGAAAACATGCACTTATTGTGCAGGACGAGTTTCCAAGTTCATCAGAGGATTCTACTGATGGCAACTATCATTTCATGTCACTTCTCTTGAATTTGGCAAATACATTTCTGTATATGGTCAATACATATATAATTGTCCCGACCGCTGACAGATACACCATGACCCTTGGAGCTGCAGCAACAGTCTGTGGTGTTGTGATTGGGTCAATGGCTGTTGCCCAGGTGTTTTCTTCAGTTTATTTCAGCGCATGGTCAAATAGATCATACATGAGACCACTTGTGTTCAGTAGCATAGTTCTTTTTGTGGGGAATACCTTATATGCACTGGCGTATGATCTTGATTCGTTATCAGTACTTCTGATTGGTCGACTCTTCTGTGGGTAAGTGACTCTTCTATCATAGAACTAAAGTTTATTTTTTGAATTAGCTGGTTTCTGTTGCATGTCACGCTGAAACTTGAATGTATTATGGGACATATTAGCATTATTCTGCTTTCATGTGAAAATTCAAAAGTAGTAGTATACTAGTACACATATGTGCAAGTGATTAAAGTGTGTTGTTGTCTTGCATTATGTTTCTTAAGGAAGATTTTCAATCTATCTTATTCCCGTAGAGAACTAACTTTTACATTCCATTCTTGATACGGACTAGGGACAATTTTTTATTTTTATTTTTATTTTTATTTTTGGGGACAATTTATTTATTTATTTATTTTTTTGAGAAGGCAGTGTATAAAGAAATAAATGGAAGTCTTAAAAATGAATTACATAATTTGATGACAGTTCTGAAAGAATATTGAGTTATGTTTTGAGAATTTCAGCAAATCCCCCTACTTCCTTATCAGTCAAAAAATGGAATACATACTAGATGTTTGACACATGAAATTATATCAAGTATGGTTATAAGGATGTAAGTTGCATCAACTGGTTTTGGAAGTCTAGAATGCCTCGGCTTGATATAATTGAGACAGTTGCATGAATATTCATACCTGTATATGCTGATCTGGTTACTTCAATTAAATTTATATTAGTGTCAAGCTTTGTTTCTGAATGTAGTATGTATACATAACCTTGTTTTTGCATAAACATACATGCTGTTATTTTTTCAGGTTAGGTTCTTCTTGTCAAGCTTCCTTTCTGAATGTAGTATATATATATACATTACCTCATTAATGCACATAAACATACATGCTGTCATTTTTTTCAGGTTAGGTTCTGCAAGAGCAGTTAATCGGCGTTATATCAGTGATTGTGTACCCCTTAAATTGCGGATGCAAGCTTCTGCTGGTTTTGTCAGTGCTAGTGCACTCGGAATGGCGTGTGGTCCTGCTCTTGCTTGCTTATTCCAAACTGAGTTCAAGATTTACAAGTTGACATTCAATGAAGCCACATTACCTGGTTGGGTCATGGCTCTTGCATGGCTTGTATATTTGCTGTGGCTGTGTATTTCTTTTAGAGAGCCTTCTCGTGAAACCAAAGAAAATGTTGTGCCAGAAGAATCTAATTCTGGTATGTATACATAAAACTTTAATTACTTGGTTCCTTTCAGTATACTATATCTCCCCGATTATACTATATAATCTGGAGTTTTGCTGGAACAGGGAGGTATATAAATGGTTCTCGTGAAACTAAAGAAAATGTCTTGCGAGGAGAATCTTATTCTGGTTTGTATACATAATAGCTTGGTTCTTTTCAATAACTCTATTTCCTGGTTATACTATATGACTGAGTTTCGTTGGAACAGGGAGGTTTATAAATATATCTGTGGACAATTATTCTACTCAACCATTACTGATGAACTCCAACAATAAGCTACAAGATGAAGACGAAGACGAAGACGAAGATTGTGATGATGCTGAAGAAGATTCCAAAGAACTCCAAAAGCCAGTCAATTCAATTGTGTCAGCATATAGATTGCTTACACCATCAGTAAAGGTATCGAGTTTCTTCTAATCATCATTTGATGCATCAACCATTATGCACGTCTCTCTGGCTTCGAATCGATGTCTATTTGGTCCTTCCAATCTTGCTTGGTTGTACAGTGCGACTATTCATTACTGGTCTGATATCTTACTTGAACTTTCTAATTCCCACCAGGTTCAACTACTTATATATTTTATGCTCAAATATGCTATGGAGATCGTACTTGCTGAGTCGAGTCTCATCACTGGATATTATTTTATTTGGTCAACTAGCAGCGTCGCAATCTTTCTTGCATGTCTTGGGTTAACAGTGCTTCCGGTCAATGTTCTTGTCGGAAGCTATATCAGCAACATATTTGAAGAAAGGTATATCTTTGAGTATGAGAAATCACTATGTTAAACTATAACAAACATTTTCTCCCCTGCTGATTCATATTTGTGTTGACCTGATTGCAGGCAAGTTTTATTGGCCTCTGAAATTCTGGTATGCATAGGTATACTACTAAGCTTCCACATCTTCAGCTCTTACTCTGTGCCTCAATATGTCGGCTCAGCCCTTCTAACCTTCGTGTCAGCCGAAGTCCTTGAAGGTGATATCGTGTCTTTATATTCAAACTCCAATTATGTTGCAACTTTAGTCTGGACTGTGGGAGAAGCCACATTTAGTTTATCTATTTACGAAATATGATAAGTGGATATTGCTGGTAACTATTGGTAGTAATTTTGGTTTTTTTTTTTCCTGCGTTTTTTCCCCCTGAGATGTTATCAATATTTTCTTTGCTCAGTGCCTCAACTTATGCAGTCTTCATTAATCCATGACATCATTGTTCAAGTTTCTAGATGCATCACATCTTTTCTCAGTTCATGCTATATACTTGCTCAAAAAAACTAACACTTGCTTGACTAATCTAGGTGTGAACTTATCACTCCTATCTCGTGTCATGTCATCAAGACTTTCTCGTGGGACTTTCAATGGTGGATTGCTTTCAACTGAAGCAGGGACCCTGGCCCGGGTAGTTGCAGATGGAACAATAACCCTAGCTGGGTATTTAGGTGTAAGCAAGGTCTTGAATACCACCTTGGTTCCTTCTTTGTTCTTCTGTGTCTGTTCCATTGTTGCCACCTGCTTCACCTACAACTCTCTCTACTAATTTCCCTTGGATGACATATGATGTTGTATATTAGAGCTTAACTCGTGTCTATGTGAACAATGCTTTTCGGTGCTTGTGTTCAGATCATTTCAAACGAAAATGAGACAATCAGCCCTTTGTGTATATCTTTTTCAAGTGCTCCAAATGCTATTCAAAACTAGTGAATTGGAGAATCTGCATTATATGATTGATCATCACAGCATTTGCATTGTATGACCAACACATGGATACTTGCCAAAATGCATATCGATTCTGCGCAAAGTAAAGCCGATATAGCCGAGATACCTTCAGCTCTTCAAGTATGTCAAGCAATTATGCAGACGTTGAAGTCCATTCGTTTAGCAGTAGCAGAGGATAGCATTTTGGTGGCTGATTATAAAAAACCTGTGGCCGTTGGATGTTCTCAGGGTGCTGAAATTTGGAGGATTCATTTGAGAGGTAAAGCATGACTTTATCACCGTTCCATATGTTAGCAGTCTGTTTGTTTTCCATGTGCTCGCTTTTGCACAAGGAAAAAGAAAAGAAGAAGAATGAGTAGCTGCTGAATTATCAAGTAAAACTAAAATGTCAAAACCTCAAATTTGTGAAAATCTTTGGAGAGGAAAACATTTCCCAAATTTCCTAGGACTTGAAAAATATATCTACATACGGTTTGAGACATATGTTTTTCCCTTGAAATCTTGAGACCAACCGACCAAGGCCTTGCTAGGGTACATTCCAACCCCCAATAATGCTCATTGGGTTCCTAGAGCAACACTAAAGACATCCTAAACCAACATTTGAGAGATGGTTCACTGTTGCACAAAGATAATTTCAAGCTCAAAGTATGAATCGTAGTTTGTAAGTCTCAGCCAAAGATTCTCAGTTATTTGAGAGGAGGGATCATGAAAAACGAAAACCATAGTTGAAAATAGAAAAGAAACGATTTTAAAGAGAACCTTTACATGTGGTCAATCAACATCTTTTTCATTAAGTTCTATTCAAATCAATTGTATATGTTTATGGACAAACTGAGACTAAATTATAAACAAATTCACTTATCCAGTATGTTTTTTTCAGATTCGGATCTCGCCCTTGCTGTATTTTTGAGTACGCTGGTCGGAATGAAGAGCTATTTTTCTTTTCTTCTCAGAAACAGAAAATATATATATATATATATATATATATATATATATATATATATATATATATATAACTGCAAAGCAAGTACTAAATGTCCTATGAAAACACATGACATCCCCTCGATTTGGTCCCCAAGTCCCCAAACCAAATGGACAAGAACAGTATTTGACCCACCAGCGAAACACAACTCCTTGTTGCTCCTAGTACTGCTACTTAACTTCCCCCTTCTAGAATCCCTTCTTTCTCTCTCTAGATTTCTGGGTTCCAACTGTTTTAGAGAGAGAGAGAGAGGGCTCTGTGATTTTAAGAATGGCAGGCTCTGATTTACCAGAAGGGACCCTGCAGAACGTACTGGAGCAAGAGACCCTCAAGTGGGTCTTCGTTGGCGGCAAAGGCGGTGTTGGCAAAACGACGTGTAGTTCAATCCTCTCGATCCTTCTCGCCAGTGTCAGATCCTCTGTTTTGATCATCTCCACCGACCCTGCTCACAATCTCAGCGACGCTTTTCAGCAAAAGTTCACCAAGACTCCTACTTTGGTTAATGGGTTCCCCAATTTGTATGCTATGGTGAGCTTTCTTGATTACCAAGTTGGAATTTTTGGTGTTCTTTATGGTTTAATTTGATTGTTTTCGGGTAATATTGGGTTTTCGGAGAAGAATTGAGGTGGGAATTTGGTTTTTGATGAAGTTAGGAGACACACAGATGTTGGTTTGATTGATTATGTAGGTGTAGTTGCTAGAATATGCTGATACATGATCACATTGAGAATTTCGGGTTCACTGGTTATGTTGTTGGTTGAGAATTTGAGTACACCCTTTTCTGAATGTAGAGTGAATTCTTGATTATGTGTTAATTGTGGAGAGTGAATTTTGCATTATACCTAGTCTCATTACTTGGTTATGATTCTTTATAGGAAGTAGATCCTACTGTTGAGCATGAAGACATTGGCGGAGAGAATGGAATGGATAGTTTGGTTTCCGAGCTAGCAAATGCTATTCCAGGAATTGATGAGGCAATGAGCTTTGCAGAGATGTTAAAGTGAGTTTCGTGATCCTTTCTGTTTGTTTCTTTGCAACCTTGTTATTAGATTCTAGCTGCCGATATAATGTTTATGTGTTCACATTATTCTCTGCAGATTGGTTCAAACAATGGACTATTCTGTTATTGTATTTGACACTGCACCAACTGGTCATACGCTTCGGCTGTTGCAGTTTCCATCAACATTGGAGAAAGGTCTTGCAAAAGTGATGTCTTTGAAAAATAAATTTGGCGGTCTAATGAGTCAGGTACTAATAGAGTTACAAGGAATTACAATAATGAATTATGTTGGCATGTGGCAAATTGCACACAATAAATCACATGATTGTTATTAAGTTTTTTGGCTAAAAGTTGTGTATCTATTCTTTAATGGCTTTTGTTGAATCCTATTTTGTATAAATTTAGCGACTTCGTCTTGGCATATTCTATTCCACAGGTTACTCTATGTTCCTTTGGATACTAGATTAGGTTATCTAAATTTAAATATTTATGTTTGAAACTTTGAGTATTAGAATTATTAATGGTTCATCTTAATACTTCAGATGTTACCTGACTTTAATATGTTGTATTCCAATATCGAAATTCTTTTGCCTTTTCAAAGACCTAGTGGAAATTACAAAAACTCCTTCCCTTCATGTTTATTGTGAACATATTGATGCAAGCAAGTTAACCTTTAAACTAAGGAGTCTAATGCATGTCCCACATTTTAATTCTACAAACCTAAATACAATCAATGTGAATCCTGCATTACCTTATTTACCTATATTGATACCTATATTGATATGTTAAATTTAACTTATGTGTTTCAGTCTGCAGTGTGACCATGTGCACATTGGACACATCTGTCAGTACAGGATTCAATTGGAGACCATTTTTACTTCCTTCTTTTTTCACCTTTTCATGAGATATATCCCCTATGTCATGTATTTCATCTTAGATCAAGTACTCTTAAACGTGAATCGGGTTACAAGCAGTAGTTGGTTTTGTAAAGGATGGATATTTCTTAGATGTCCGCATGTGAGATGCTCATATTAGTCTGAATTAAATATGGGATAAGATGACTTTAACTGTGTGTTTGCTTTAGAACAAACTGTATATAGTAAGATGTTGAAATTGCATTTTTTATTTGAGCAGTTTACGAAGTTTCATTACCACTGCCTGTTCATTCTAATGTTAATTGCTGCTGGGCATTACTTTTCTAGTATTTTAGTCAAATAGTTATCTTGATATTGAGAGAACACTTTTCCATTTCCTCCCTAATCTTTAATTTATTTCAGTTTGCATTACCAATCTTAAATTGTTGATACTAATTATTCCAAAATTGCTGGCTGCAGATGACCCGCATGTTTGGTATGGATGATGAATTTGGAGAGGATGCGATATTAGGAAAGCTTGAGGGGATGAAAGAAGTAATAGAGCAAGTTAATAAGCAATTCAAAGACCCAGTAAGTCTGTCTTTATTCTCTCTGTTGACTCTGGTGAGATATGCAAGTTGTTGTTTCGGATTTGCAATCCATTGGAGTAAACTGAAAAGGGAGAACAAAGTATTCTCCTTGTTATGGTTTCGGATCCCAAAAGAATAATAAAAAAAAATTACTCCTCCACTTATGTGATAGGAGCTAGCCCCTTCAGTTTTCTTTATTCATAAAAAAGTGGATACACTTTTTCAAGTTGTCAGTTTTGAAAGCCCAAGGAGTTTTAGTTTATCTGTCTGAAAGTCTTGTCTGCTTCAGGATTATTATGAAAACCACATTAAATTCCCTACTTTATAGGTATTTGTTGATGCACTCATATCTAACTCTTTGCAGGACTTGACAACATTCGTTTGTGTTTGCATTCCTGAATTCCTCTCTCTCTATGAAACAGAGAGATTGGTGCAGGAACTCACCAAATTTGAGATAGATACGCATAATATTATCATTAACCAAGTACTTTATGACGAAGAAGGTATGCCTACCATGTCCAGTTATGTCCTACATTTGCTTCTTAATGTTTTGAGCATAACGTTAACTACATACTGGTAATTCTGTTGTAGACTCGCAGTCCAAATTACTCAAAGAAAGAATGCGAATGCAACAAAAGTACCTTGACCAGTTCTACATGCTGTATGATGACTTTAACATAACAAAGCTCCCATTGCTACCTGAAGAGGTAAACCATAGAGTGCAATCTTTGTTTAACTTTTGATTTAATGTTGTGGAAAGAAAGAGTTTGGTTAGTGGTTTACTTTTTATGTGCTTTACTGTACTTATTTGAGCAATGTTAGTATCCGTGTCATTCTAATGTTGGCTTTTTATATTTACAATTGGGGTAGTGCGAGACCATTATAGCTGGAATGAGGCTATGATATATTGAAGTTACGCACCTGCCTTCTATTATCTTGTTCTTGAATCCTTATTCTGGTTCTTAAATTTCTCTACAAGTAATTCGAACTTTTTTTATCGGCTAGTTTTTCTTCACATTTTTTTTTTCTTTGGTTGAATTCCTGGATTGCTTAAGAAACTGAGGAATTCATTCTCTCTTCTTACTTTCTGGGTAGAATTCGGTACTTAATGTAGTGTAACACCTGCTACACAGTTCTCTGAGCTATTCTCGAATTGGTTGATACCTGCTCTTTGTTTTATATAATTTGATATTGTATGCGTGTTAAATGGAAAGACTTCCCTCTAAGAGAATGCAAATGAGTCTAGCATGTGTTTTCATGGATTTTTGCATGGATTGCTTATTAACTTACTTGAAAGCTGAAATTTGTTGTCTATATGCAATATTACCCATTGGATGCTTGTTGATCGTCAAGCCTTTGTATTAATTGCTGGATTTTGCAGGTTACTGGAGTGGAAGCTCTGAAAGCATTTTCACGCCATTTTTTGACACCGTATCAGCCTTCCACCAGCACGGTGGAATCGTTAGAGCAAAGGGTGTCCGCGCTAAGGCAGCAGTTGAAAGACACGAAAGCAGAGGTGGAAAGACTAAGAAAAGGAAAGGAAAAGGCCTGATCATACCTTGTTCACCAGGGTTGCCTTGTGTCCCATTTCCAATCTTGGGGTTTCCATTTGAGTGCTGTTGAGATGGTTGTTTGTTCTACTTCATTATATTCTTTTTTCTTTTCAGTTCTGCAAGTTAAATCACAATAAATTAATAATATTGTTTTTTAACATCAAAAACAATAAACAAGTATAATCAACATGTATCACAGAGAACTGTATCCTTGGTCAAGTTAATGTCATTTACTTCATTCGAGAGGTCTGGTGGCTACTTTCTTGTTTTCTTTTTCCTTTTCCTATTGGAATTGTGTTTTGAAAAAACTAGAAGCCATTATAATCCATTTTGGAATACGAATTAGCGTATTTCTTGTTGAATTAGAAGAGGACAGCATTAGTCAGTGAGCTGTGGCTTGGTTGGTTAAGGTGTTTAACTGACAACTTTGAGGTCATGAGTTTTAATCTCACGACATATGTAGGGTTATGTAGGGTGTGTGAGTTATTAATAAAAAAAAGTTAAAAAAAAAAGAAAAAAGAAAAGGACAGCATTCAATTTTGTAGAAAATGGAAAAAGCCATGTTAATAACGTCGAATAGTTCGTTCCCCTGGCATCAATGACTTATAATGATCGGGAATGTTTTTTCCGAGGCGTGAATAGACATTTTCAGACTAAGTTGTGCGTCTAAAACCACTTTATGATGGCCTTATGTAGTTATGTTACATTAGACAGTCAAATTTGCTTACTCTAATTCTTACGAATCAGTGTTGAAGACTAAAAAGTTAATGAGTTGGGGACTTGGGGTGTGATGCTCTTTTATCCAATGAGGTTTGGCGAAGTTTTGATGAGACCATTATCCGCTTTTTGCATAAGTTCTACTAGTAAAAGAAACTAATCAAGAAACTATACCCTCTTGACCAAAAAAAAGAAAAGAAATTATACCCGGAAAAAGAAAAAAAAGAAAAAAAAAAGAGTATCTGCAAGTCTAATTAAATTCAGTGCCAATTTGTCATTGACTGGCCATGGCCTCTGAACAAAAGCCATGCCAATCTACACCTTCTCCATGTGAAACTAGGAATCCAAACCGAAAAGGCCGGAGAGTTCCATTTCATTATTCGTAATGGAAACTGAATGATGAAAATGCTTATAGATTACGTTGTTAATCTTCAAATCCAACACACATTCATTGTTTCATATATCTCTCCTGTCATTAGTTTCTGCTCAAGAACCTCTTTCATCAACCATGGAAGAGAAACCCTTGATGAAAACCCTAAATAATTTGATCGACAAGTTGATGCATGAGTAGTAGTAGTAGCAGTACCAATAAAACTGCAGAAAGCAGCCAACAACTTTGTGATGCAGCCACTGATTTAACTCTGCATCAATCTTGGTTGCAGCTGCCATGCATCAAACACAAACAAGAGAAAAGCAAAAGCACCAGTAACACTGGAAAACGAAGACAGAATCGAGAAACCAGCCGCTCCTACCAATCCAAAACATCAAAAACTAGTAGTCTCTGATCAAGAGAACATCGAGTCCAATTCAAAAAGTGATGATGGTGAAAACCTTCATGATCCAGAGCAGGTGGCACGTGACCTGACCTTATACAATCCCACAAATCACTCTTCTCTCAGTAAAGCATATATATTTGTCAGTCTTCTCATCAGCACATTGACCAGCAAAGTCAAAAAGCTTACCGTGGGATTGTCTGGCTCGCCATTACTCCCAACGATCTGCTGCTAGTGCCTCAAGTATCAAACTCCAATTGCTTGAATTGCAAAAGGGCTCTCAGTCCATCGATGATTATCTTCAACAAGCTAAAAGCATCGCAGACAATTGATAATGCTGGGCTTCGGTGTTGGACGACTTGGACCTGCATCCCTTTCTTAAACTCTCTGGAGCCTTCTTCTTTATCTCTCTAGATTCTTCTCTCTCGATCCCTCTTGCCGCTTTGCATATCAAGACTTCTATCTCCGGAATCGATTGTCTATCACTGGAGATTCAATTTCCTTCTTTCTTTCTTTCTCATAGCTGAACCTGCTGCTGTTCACCTTTCCTTTCAATTCATCAACCAGTTTGTTTTGCGTGTGATTCAAACGCAAGATTTTTCCCTTTTTCTTTTCTGTCTGTAATTCTGTATTTGTATTTGCAGAGAGAGAGAGAGAGAAGAAGAAGAAGAAGAGAGGAAGGATCCAAGATGCTAAGCAAGGTATCGCAATCTTCTTCTTCTTTTTTATTTTTCTATTTTATTTTATTATTTTAAGAGCCCCTTTCGATTTTCCTTTCTTTTGTTTTTTTTTTCTTTTCATTTATTTCAGAGATCGAATTAATATGCATTTCTCCATCTGGGGTTGTCTGCTCTGTCGACACTCGACGCTAAAGAGTTGTGGTAAGTTGTAATTTTTGCTTTCCGCTTCAGCATATGAACGAAAAAATATGAATGTAGAGGATAAGATTCATATATAGAACATAGATGAATCTATTTGATGTCCAACATAGCATATGATTCATAGAGCATAGATTCATACTCAGATTATTGTTGTCATAAGAGAATTAGATTTATTATTTATTTGTGAGTTTGATGGTAGTTTTTCTTTTATTTTTGTTGTTCCTGCTCGAAAACAAACAATTTGGTTTTGCGCTCTCTATAGATTTTTTCAACTTTCTGAACAATCTGAGGTTCATAGGTATGTGCTACTTCTCCTGCATTTGATAAGCTTATTCATTTAGTTATTAGAATTGTTCGTATGAGCTGATCTCAGATTTTGTGGTTTTTAATTGACATAAAATTCGAGGTTTGATAATCATTGTTTTTAATTTGGGTATTGCTTAGTTTCATCTGGTGGAAACTTCTTCGTTCGTTCAGTTTCAGGTCAGTAGCTTCAAAAGCCTCTATTGCCTGCTCTTCGACTAAAATTTGTTTTTCTATTTTTTTTATGTGTACATTGTGCTTCCTAAGTGTCTTGGACAAGTGATCTGCTTAATCATATGAAAGATTATATAGTTTGCATGATCAAGTTGTTGAAGACAAGTACGTGAAAGATGCAAGGCCATTTCTCCTTCCGGTTCCAAGTAAATTGCTTGCATTTGTCATAAACACTGCTCTTTTTTTCAGGTAAACACGCTCTATGTATGGAAATTATTGAAATTAATAACGAAGTTTTTTCGATTTTGTTTGGTTTTGAATTTGGTTTTTTGGTCGATTGAGCATTTGTCTATATAGGTTTTATTCATGGACACATGAACTCTTCCAGATTCTCTATATATTTATTTGTGAGAGGAACATAATATATAATTATGCTTGCATTTGGGTGATATTTTGTGGAGGTTTAGATTATCATGTTTCACTGTTCTGTATTTTTTTTTCCTGTTCTTCTTATCGTTTGCAGGTCTTCAAAAGCTGGCTCATTTTGATCTTCTGCTATTGATGTTCATTCATACGAGCAACATTTGAAGGTCAGCAACAATGCCTTCTTTTAAATGTTTGTACAGTTTCTTATCCAACATCTTGGGTTTGTTCCAATTTACAAACTGATAGAAGCTCTCCAAAACTGTTCCTTACCAATAGTAGTTTTGAATTTGTATCATCTTATTAATTTCATCTTTCTTCACTCCTTTACTAAAACATGTTGTTCAATGTTTATAGATACAATCCTACAGAAGTACTCATCCAGATTTGCCACTATCTTCACTGGCATAGCATCTGCTTAGCTATTTGGTCATATACTTTGCTATAATAATTTCTATTGTCTTCATCTCCATGTGCTAGGTAATTATACTGAATGTTGTTTTTCACTTTTTTGTTGTCTTATTTATGGAAAGATCAATATATACAATTCAGTAAGTATAAATAAGGGTAAGCTCTCTCTGTATATATTTACTCTGAGCACTTCATTGGGTGTGCTATATATATGATAAGACATGAAAAAAATATAAAAAGAACTGTTGTATTTGAAGTTTGCTTTGGTTTCTGGGTATAAGTGGATTCAGGTTCAATAAGATATGTGATTAGATGAGTACGCTATTGGCATTAAACTTGCTTAGCACCTAAATATGAGATAGAGGAAAAGCATTTAGTTTGTCTTTATCTGTCTTAGCTGATGCACGGCTGTGACTTCCCTAATTAACCAGGGAATAGGTCAACTCAATTGATAATGACTAGAATCTTTCTTCTCAATGTTCAGTATTATACTTCCTTTTCCTTCCCATTTCAAGCAAAATTAGCCCATTCAGGCTCATGTGGAGTTGTTATGTCGGGTACACAATGAGTTAGGTAGTTTTATAACCAATCTTTAATCAATATTGGTTTATTTAGCTAATTGAGTCGCAATCCTGAAACCAAACTAAGCTATTTTTTCTATTTCATGTGTACCGAACTAATGATGTGTGAATGTGGGTGCATGTCAAACCATAACTGATGAGGATTAGTATACTTTAGTTTGGGGATGAAGTGGTGCATGACAGTGAGGATGAAGAAGTTAATGCAAGCATAGTAATGGCTCATATAATGGTATATTTCCGGACCTAAAATCAGTAAAATGTATTACAGGTTTGTTTCCGGACCTAGATTACTTATTCCATTGGACTCTTGATGAATATGCAAGTCTCAAAGCTAAGGTGAAGGGTTTAACAAGGAAGTAAGGTATGCACCGAGTTTATAGGTTCTGATAAATAGCATTACATTATGTCATTTTCTTATTTATTGTCATTTTATGAGGCGTATTTCTAATCCTTAATTATGAAACAATTTCAGTTTTATTCTAACCATGATCAATTCTTATTCGACTATTAAATACTAAAATCTCTTTTCAAAATTGCATTGCGGTTTTGATATATAGTATGTCAGTTGTAGACAATGTATTGATTCGGTCATTTTATCTTTTCTTGCAGATAAGTGAGAACTTCAAGTTGTAAGAAGACTTTATAAAGTTAAAAAATTAACCATTTGGGAATGGTATCAAATTTAGACACAATCATTTAGTGTTTCACATTGGTAGACTTGTTAACAAATCATTTTTAGGTACGATTTTATTGTTCTTCTATTTCTTCCGGCGCTGAATAATGATATCCATTTTATTGAGAATGAATTGTTTCATTAACGATGTATCTGTAAATATACTTTTTATGATTGTTCACATTAACACAGCTTTGCCAAAAGTATAAAATTGTTATCAATAACGAATCCGGCAGCAACGCGACGAGTTCATGCTAGTTGTGTCATATTAATTGACAATCAATGCCAAAAGACACATTCAAGAACCATGTTATACCAATTTGGTTCATGACAAGTTTGTTCTAAGATTTAATACTGAGAGAGTGAATCGGGTACACGAGTTTTTCAAGCGGATATATAGGAGTTAGCAAAGTCAGCTGACATACGCGATACTAGGAGTTCATTCTTAAACCATTTGAACGGGTTAATTTGTTTACCATTGAAATTGTTTGTTGATTTCGATAACTTTTTCAGCATGTTTATGTAAGCCAGAGTTAATAATGCATGATATATATTGCCCTCCTTTTCTTTCATTTTTTATGATCAGTTGCGAAATATGTATCCGTCCATGTTTGATTTGTTATATTTCACATTTCTACCTGATTGATGTGTAATGTCAACAGTAAACACGAAAATTTCTGTAACGAATAACAGAAAGACACGTGTACAAAATAATATATTTGTATTGATGAATTTATGAGTTACAATCTCTGTGGGTATTCTTTTACAAGAATTTCCTCTGATATTAATCTCCGACGTCAATTCGATTCAAAGGTGATGATCACTTGATCTTCAATCAAATGGTTTTAGTTCTTGTCGTGTTGACCATTTGTAGAAGTTGATTGACCAAGGGCCGTAGAGAGGCTTGTTCTTGATCGGACTTAGACCATGAGCGGTGTCACGTGTTGAATATTCTTCGGCTTTGAAGGCAGATGAATCGACACGTGTGTTTGTTGCTTATTGATTCTCCACAAGCTTGTTGAAGAGCTTGGTATCTAGAAGTTTTAATTTGTTGAAGACTTGAGGACGAAGGTTGATCAAGGGCCATGGAGGCTTGATGTTAACCGGATTTGGCCACGAGCGTTTCTACATGGTGATTTTTTCTTCGTCTTGAAGTTGGTGAAGATGTCAGCTATTTGACAGCTTGGTGACTTTTCGGGATTTGACAACTTCTAGGCTTGAGGTTGATGAAGAATCATTTATTTGACAACTTCATGATTCTTTAAGGATTTTTTGGGAGACTTCTGAGCTTTTGGAGTAATTTTTCTCTATTGTCGAAAGTCTTCTTGTTGATATGAGAGGGGATATTTACAGTGTTGACGTACCTCCTTTTATGGAATGTAATGAAGACACTGAATCAATTGTATTTTCTTAACGGTAATAACTAAATCAATCAGTTTTGATTAATTGATTTAATTATTAATTTTAACATAATTAAATCAATCAATCTTATTTGATTGATTTATTTACAATCGATAAGGTATAACCGATTTGGATTAAATGTCCGACTTCCTTTTTCGATAATTAATTTAATTTGATTGATATCTGATTATCGATCGACATTTAATATTTGATTTTAGTCGGGATTTAAGGTTTTGTTGTCGACCGACCACTCACATATCGCCACATGTCATTTCTGATGGGTTTTCAACTTTACCAGCTCACGAGCCACGTATGCACTTTGTCGGGTCCATGCGTCGTATGAATAATTTAATAATTATTATTCTCATTAAATTTTATGCGTCTACACCGACAAAAATAACAAAGTGATTTATAAGCAAGCTAACTAGTTGGAGAGCGAAGACACAAGAGTTACGGTTATAGATTCCACGTGAGAACAAAACCCCAATCGATTTTTGGATATGTAAAGACATTGAACTTAGAGCTTACTGGGCGAGATCAACACTCTCAATGTTCGAATTTTCACTTCTTGAAACTAAAGTCGAGCCAAGGCAGACTAGTCGTAGACGTATGAGTCTGTATGACATCCAACTACTAAAGGAGCCCTAATATTTTTGAATTTTTGATATACGTACCAAAAGGGTCGGCCTAATTTGAACTTCATTGATCATCAAGCATGCTGCTGCTATTGAGTTAGTTATATATATAGGATCGAGCGGTCTCAACAGAAATTACATACTTAATTTATTGATCGAACTCTTGTTTTTATTATGATATATGCCAAAAATTTAGTTTATGATTGTTATGAATGTTTGATAGGCACATTATCTCATCTGACGACCTGTTATATGCATATATATGATCCATGAATGCTAAATTTACATTAGCTTCCATTTCTAACTCCCTATGTTCTCAAGATTTGACAAGTGATTTGATATTTTACGGCATATTATGTTTCGGTTCTTGCCAATGGAAATTGTTTGGTCTCAATTTGATTGAAGTTCTTGCAATGTGACTATGTGAGCCATGCATGTCTTCTGTTAGAAAGTTAATTGGAACTAATTATCACATACACACACAGAGACATTGATTCTGTGTTGCTAATAGTTACTAATTAACACGTATGCTCGATGACAACACTAGTTAAGAAATGAGAACCACATGAAGCTAGAGATCTTCATAGCGTTCTGTGAGAGGCTGATCAACACAGTACTATCCATCATATTTTTGCATTATATTGCGCCTCATATACACTGACATTCAAATGAATTTCAGCTATGTGCAGAAAATTGTACTTTACATATGAATATGTAGAGATAATTCTAGAAATTATGCTTCCAATATACTTAAAAGTTAAGTTCTTAATTGAATTTGTTTGTTGATGGGGATCCAAATAATAATTAATGAAAAATTAACCCTTGTATGTTGCATTGCGTTTGTTTTGCAAGGACAACATCAACATTACTCAACTTCTAAAATGAATGAGCAAAGCAGAACAGACTGAAATGAATAGAGTAGCACAAGCAAACCAAAAATTATCGATTCAAAATAAAACGCCCATCTTCCATAAGCTTTATCAGTGTCTCCATCACTCTTCTGCTACCATCTTGTCTCATCATTTCTTCTCTCTTAAAGTTACATTGTCCCTTTGATTACAGACTTGCTTTGATTTTCTGGTTGCCTTTAGCTTCTGTTGATCCTGCTTTGCTCCTTTGGTCTATCTTCTTCCTAGTCTTATTGCTTCTGTTTTAAGCATGGATTATCTTCAGTTGTTCTGCTAGAGTTTCTTGATGAGACTTTGATGAATATTGGACTCTACTAAGTCTACTTTGCTGTGTCCCTTGCTAATGTTATATAGAAACCATGCTTCTATGAACGCAGTCCAAAATTCTCCTTGAAGTTAAAAGGCAAAGGTCTAACTCTATAATCCAAACACAAATATAAAAGCACAATACCATTCCATATCCTACAGAATAATGCATACAGAATCAAAGTTTCTTGTTATTCTTGGAAGTTGGTACACAGTACACCCACAGCCATCTATTTCAAACCGCATAGGAAATTACTAGCTAGCTAGCACTGATACTAGCTCAAACTACATTCTCCTAATAGTAACCTTGATCACTGCAACCTCAGTTGACGTTGAAATCAGCTCAAAGTCACATATATCCCCCTCTTTCACCTTGTTCTCCTTAAGAAAGTGTACCCAACCTCCACTGAACCTACTGGATTTGTTGTAAGGATGTAACCAGATCACATTCCAGCACACATTTTCAACTTGAAGCTTGACCTTCTTTGGCTTGGAAATGTTCCTTAGGAAGCTCCTTGGTGTGAGCTGCACTCAAAAGTTAGATACAAAAGGTACATTAATATAGTCTGATACCAAAAATTCATGCAGGGACAGTAAACAGTTCTTAAGCATGAAACTTTGAAGAGTAATGCAATGTCCACTTCTTTTGTTTTCCAAGTATAATCGATATAAGGATACCAAAAATTAAGGTCAGAAGGCCTACATGACAATATCACCCTGTGGCATTCTCCTAATAGTACATTCTATCTCGTGAAAGCTCTCAAGCATCTCCCACAACATGATATACAGCTATATATATACAAACACAGATCTTAATTACCACAGATTTCATACAATGAATGTGGATATCAGCAAGCCTTATACTTAAACCGTTAGCATTCTGCAACTTGAGAAGTTCGAATGCAATTCATATTGAATACCTATAAGTTCGCTATTATTGAGACAGAATACTAACATTAACATAAGTATCAGACAATAAGGGATGCTGCAGGCCCAAGCTGGATGACAAATAGTTAATTTTATTATAATTTTGCTCCTTAACTGCCTTAATCTAAGGTTTCATGTGCATACAGAATGCATCTTCGATGATGTATACGACTTTTAATGCATGATATAAAGGAATAAATATGTTATGATGACAATGAACAAGTGAATTAGTTCATTATCTCAATTTGGCAAAAGGTATACAGAAAATCCAAATTCATAATAGTCAGCCAAGAATGAATTAGCAACAGAGTCTGGACTTCATTCATTCTTGTTTTCTATCAAGAAAGAACATACAAATCCAAACATGCTCGATCATAACCTTCATATATATATATATATATATATATATATATATATATATATATATATGAACCCTTGCGTACACGCCCACCAGTCTTCTCTCCCGCGCGCATGTAACACAAAGATCGCTAGCTAACATGTCCTGCAGGTGTAATCGTTTCATTATTGCTATCCTTTTCTTATTTTATTAATTATTCCATTTATCACTATGTTTGCATGATCGATTTTAACGTGTGTCACGTATAGAAGTCACAAAATATACATGGAGAAGTACACCTATATATATGGCACATAGGTTCAGTTCATAGATGAGCATTGGATGAAACTCAACATACGTAGTAGGTTCGAAAAATATGTATACCCGTGAAACAATAGGGAACTCATAACTGGTGGTAAAATTAAAGTAAAAATAATTGGTGCATGTTATGTATATCGCTTTTGAGAATAAAACTTATTGACACGAATTTAGAAAGAGTAATGCTAGTTGAAACACCAAGAACCCACCTTACGTGCATGCCTACGTCATCAATCATTTGTACAATTTCTAGTATTTTCAAATTTCAGTTTTTTGTTGTTAATTACGAAATTTCTTTTCTTTTTTACTTTCTTATTTTTATTTTTCAAACCCTATCCTTTATCTAACTAATCTTTTAAAAAACAAATCTTTCTGATATAAACCCTAGCCTGCTCTCGTCTCCCTCATGCGCTCCCACATCCCTCTTCAATTTAGTCGATTAGATTTCCTTCATCTTAGTTTTCCTCTTGATTCTGATATCTCATAAGTAATTTGATTAGTTACTTGGATTAGTTTTCCTTCATCTTAGTTTTCCTATCGATTAGTTTTCCTTCATCTTAGATTTCCTATTAATTGTCAACGATCAACCATTTTCCATGGCTTCGTGCCTTCGTCACTCTGCTGCCACCATCCCTCTTATCATTTCTTCCCTCATAAAGTTGCATTGTCCCTTAATTGGATTTTAATTTATTCTGAACAGACTTGCTTTTATTTTCTGGTTGCCTATAGCTTCTATTGAGCCTGCTTTGCTTTCGAACAGACTATCTTCTTCCTAGTCTTTTACTGCTTTCGTTTTAAGCATGGATTTGATGAATAATGGACTCTATTTTGCTATGTTCTTTCTACTATTATATAGAAGTAGAACATCAGATATCTATTACTGCATAATCTCCTTGAAGTTAAAAGGCAAAGATCTAACTATATAATCCAAACACAAATATAAAAGCACAATACCATTACAGAATAATGCATACAGAATCAAAGTTTCTTGTTAATTTTGGAAGTTGGAATGTACCAAGACAAGTTGGTACTCACTACACCGGCCAACAGCCATTTAGTCTAAACCGCAGAGGAAATTACTAGCTAGCAGTTGTCTCCAAACTGAAACTAACTCAAATACTACATTCTCCTAATAGTAACCTTAATAATTGCAACCTCATTTGTCTTTATCAGAATCGATAATAATAACATCATCTTCAGAACCAGAATCAGAGTCGATGATAAGAACATCATCTGAATCAGAATCAGAGTCAATAATATTAACATCATCTTCATCTTCAAGAAGCCTGTCAGTTTTGCTGGCCTTTGACCTTTCACAGTGATTGTGTCCATAGATTTCAACAAAGAACTTGGCATGTCCATAGTAATGCAGAGTCACATATTCACCTAGCTTCAAAGAGTTTCCAACAACAAATTCTTCCCGACCCTCTTCCAAGAAGATTTCTCTCCCAATCCGTTTCACATCCACATTCCAACTTCCAGACATCGTCTGAAAACGGCACTGCTGAGGCACCACTCCATCAGAATTCCAGCAGAACTCTTGGGGGATTTGCTGCCAGAACCAAAATCCCACAAGACCACAAATGGTCATGCAAGACTTACAAGCACAGAACTTCTACAAAGGCATAGAAAACAAGAGACTTGCAAGCTTAGAATATGAATAAGTTAGAAGGAACTTACAAGCTTCTCTTTGTGAAGAACAGACTCATCCACACACTTGTAGAAACCTGGACAATGTGTGTCTTCATCCTTTCTTCTTCTGCTGCAAGAACCCATCATAGTTTTGGGTTTGCTACCTTTTACTTTGGGTCTGAATAAGAAAATGAGAGCAAAAAAGCCTAGCTGCCTTTAAAGCCTCAAAAATGCTTGAGGAAAATGCAATCCAACTACCAAGCCTGCACGTCATAAACTTTTGTTCAAGTCATAGTACTTTAAAATCTGGATAGGCTATAAATTCAAAGCCTGCTTAGTTTCTCCTTTTGTGTTTCTGTTACTGTGCTGGTAATGCCATTCATTTATTTACTACACTATTCTTGTGTCATGTTGCTCTGTCCCTTTGAATCACTTTGATTCTCTGCACACTCCTGTTTAATTTTCTGATAGCGTCTGGTCCTGCTTTGGTTTTAATACATTGGTTCTTACGATCTGAGTAAAGAAGCTCCACAGAGAACACAAATTGTTCCACAACACCCCACATAAAACTGCATACGAATCAAAAGTCTCTTGTTCTTTTCATATGTGAAAACCAAATGCCTTCGGGGCACAAACAGCAAGTTCCTCTAAATATGTAAACAAGGTCACATAAACATATTGCGACTCAATGTTGATGCATTGCCCAAAAAATGCCAAGTATTACAACACATTTGAAGAGCAAAGGTTATAGGTACATAATAACAAAGAAAATAACAATTAATAAGACGAGCCAAAAGCTTTTATTGGCCAAAATGCAGAGCTCGACTTCATATAACATATAGTCGGTCAACCAGTTACAAAGTTGTGGATTAGTAATGTACATCAAACAATTTGGCTCGACTACACTGAAAACAATGGGAGAAAGAATATCTATTCAATAGACCCCTCAGAAGTTTAAGTACAAGTATTATGTTCATTTTCCAATAGATGGTACACCACAAACAGTCAGATTATGACCACATTTCCAAGTAGTATCATGGGATACCCAATGAATTGATCTTCCCATGTGCCATATCAAGATCTACGAAGTGACTTTTCTTGGGAGTTTTCTATCTTTGGTTTCAACAATCAACGAGAGTTTCTCTTCCTGCTGATTATGGGTTATACAACCAATACACTGCCAACAAGTAGCTACAGAGAGAGTGTAATCAGCAAACAGAAAACCAAAAGAATATAAATAAATAAAATACCAGTGTTTCTTCCACCAGTGTGTGTGTGTGTGTGTGAGAGAGAGAGAGAGAGAGAGTTCTGTATTTTGAAAGGAAAGGGAGAAGAGTTCAGTGAGTTGTGTAACAGAAATTCCAATCCATTTGACTTGGGATTGATCTCCCTCCTTCCTTCCCTCTCCTAATTCTCACAATACTGGAACTATATAGTATCACTATATCATTTTGAAGCCTACCATTTACAGTAAAGATCATATCAAATAAATTTGATTACATGTATTAACAGGACAATTATGTCCATGTAATCAAAAAGTGAACATACTTCAAGTTGGAAGTGCAGACATTTGCATTTCATCACCCAAAATTCCATCTGATGAATCATGCTTTTGGAAAGAATCTTTTCTACCACGCTCCAAAGAAGTTGCTTCGTATATCCCTACAAATGTATTACATTCAAAAGAAAGTCAGGCAACAAACTAGTGGGAAGAAAATAGATAAGAATTATACAGAAAACCTCCTATTGCTTATTAGATTATCAGAAGCAACAAGTGTGCAAGGCAACAAGGAGGAAATGTAATAAACGTAGAGATAAGCAAAAAATTACTCAAATAAGTACATGAAATCAACAAGCAGGCCTCTATACCAAAAAAAAAATACTTCGTTGCAGTAAAATGCATGAACACATAATATAGTAGTAGAGATGAGGAGAAGTTTGATCACGGTATCAATCACTATCATACCAACATCAGAAATAATAAATGTTGTGCACATACCAAAGCCCAAAACTATGCAGCAAATTAGGAAACCAGGAAGAGAAAAGTCCAATTTGTACACCATTTCCATCACGATAATGCATCCTCCAGCTACCATTAAATGCTTTGGAGAAGAGAAGACCATGTGTAATCTACAGAATGATAAGAGCATTAAGTATATGACATGATCAGGAGATTATTCCCACTCAGCTATAATGAAAATGTAAAGTAACAAACCCCGAAAACAAAAATTGTCCGACCAGAGCACTGATGACATATATGAGTGTGGTTCATAATTTTCCATCTATGTGAATGAATGATGAAGCTTTAGACTTCAAAAGTTTCAGCCATATTATATCATTATTTTTCATAGTCTTTACGAGATTGCTGACAAAAAATACCCTTAGTCTGTCCCCAGCACCGCGAAGAGAAAAGAAAATATAATGAGATTATATTCACAGCCCCTCACTATGCAGTGCTTAGGAACCAAACAACAATCTGGACGATAATATGTCAACAATATTATTAAATCTTCAGAAGTTAAAAAGAACCATTTGCAATTTTCTCTCCATATATAATGAAAAACTGCTGACCATAGTTAAGTTTAAACAGTCAACAAAACAACATTTACAAAAGCTAAAAAACACAAGTAAAATATTTCCAAATAGACATGGAAGTACTCCTAATTGGGCATTTTTACAAAGAATGGAAGAAAGGACTAACTGCCCTGACAAGTTGTAAATAAATACCTCTCTTCCGCGATACTATCAACATAGAATATCAAGATAACTCCAAAAAAAATGGTGCTTAGAAAAGCCCAAGTAGAGAATGGCATCTTCTCACTGCTACTAGAAGGTGATCCCTATGTGATTAGAAAAAATACAAGAAAGAATTAAAAGGGAAATGGATAAAAAGAAGGGGAGGCGACAAAGAAGAATAATAATATAGGCATAAAAAGACCCATTAAAGCAAACTTCAGTTGCTCCAACAGTCATATTAATCCAATGTGACCTTGGGAACTTACTATGATTATGTCCCACATGGCAACAGGAAACATGAAGCATGTCGCAGAGGCAATAGTTAGAGCATGAAGTCGTCTTTTAAGTTGATTCTGAAAGTACAGAAGGCAACAATCAGCAGCAATGACTTTTTATCATATCGATTGAATAATAAATATATATATATATATACACACAGAGAGCCGTTCCAAAGAGGATGTCCGCACAGCCCTTAAAGTGCGGACGTCCTTCCGCTCTCCAGCGTACGGCTCCAACAACGGCGTGGCTCCACCCCAACGGCCTCCAGCAGCGTCCTGGATCACTTTCCCTCCCCGGCGAGTCCGCCGAATTCCAGTTTTCCGGCGAGATCGATTTTGTTTGAAATTTTGGGTGATCTCGCCGGAAAACTAGAATTCGGCGGACTAGCTGGGGAGGGAAAGTGATCGGGACGCTGCTGGAGGCCGCTAGGGTGGAGGCACGCCGTCTTCGGAGCCGCACGGTGGAGAACGGAGGGACCTCCGCACTTTAAGGGCGTGCGGACGTCCGCCTCTGATCCTGACTGTGTATATATATATATATATATATATATATATATATATATATATATAACTCGGATTTAATAGGATCAAAAAGTATGAACACAATAATGATAAAATAGATTAATACAAGATTCATCACCTTCAATGAAACACGTCGTGCAATCACCCTCCTCAATGCTGATAAGATTCCAGCAAAGATTGGAATTCCCATCTCTTTCATACCTAACACCTGTTCTGGCTGAACCTCAGCATCCAGGTTATCTTTAAATGGTAATTTCGGGTCAAGTTACACAATAAAAGACATGATCACTATTTTTGAAAGTGAAAAGGAAAGAAGGTATGGAAGGAGACAATTATTAGCACGCCTTCAAATAATAAGATGGGAAAAAGAAGAGTTAAGAGAGGATATAGAATGGAGAGTATGTTTCTGTGGCCCACCCTTGAGATAAGAAGTAGAAAGATGCCACCATTGCAATAAGCCCACCTATCTGGTACAAACAAAGAAGGATCCATGAGTTCACAAGAATCTAACATCTCTTAGTTTTCAATTAAAATCATTGTTCTCAAATAACCAGGGCAATAGATCTTCTAGTCCAAATTCTGGACAAGCCTTCACTGAATCTTGACAAAATAAAAGTCATTACTCCATCTGAGTTTACAAGAATCCGACGTCTCTTAGCTTTCAATTAAAACAAATTGATATAACATAACCAGGACAGTAGATATTTTATTCCTATTCCTGGACAAGCCTTCACTAAAGCTTGAATATAAAAGTAGAACATTTAATGTAGTTGTAGACGAAAATTTTGGCATCTCCGTTTTACTTTGAATAAGTCTAATGAAATGAGAAAAAGACCGCTCTAGAGAGCAACATACGTTTAATTAGTGATCAAATGCAATTGACATGAAGCAAACAGCCTAAGAAAGTCAGATCCATAAGAGGAACAAAGCATCTGAGAATTTTACCTTTTTCCAAGCGTGGCCCTTCCGCCCATACAATACTGCAGAGAGTACTCCAAGGATAGCACCAGAATACTCTGCCAATATCGATCTAGCATAATATTGACAGACAAAAAAAATTAAAATCAGCCCTACTTCGTTATAACAGAATCTAGTTCTGTTTGTTCAAATTATGTCCATTTTGAAATCTGGTCATCATATGTTTATTCCTACCAGCTGATTGTGCATTAAAGTACTAAAAACATCTAATAGGTAGCACTATAATACGGAGGCAAGATATGTTATGGGCTTCATCTCACTCACCACTATAATTTCTTAGTGACCCAATGGACATAATTGGAACAAACAAGACAAAGGAAATTAGCTTAATCATAATTATACTACTAAAACTTGTATAAACAGGCAACTTGAAGTGCTTATTTAGAGTGTAAGAGAGCCTACCTAAGAGGTCCACATGATTTGAGGCCTTTTCCCCACAAAATAAAGTACAGAGCTGTTATACCACCATTTATAATAGAAGGAACCACCTGAAAACATCAGGAACTACTTAAGAAGAATCCGACAACCATTTTGTAACTTCTTTGATGCTTTTTCATCTAAATTCTAATGAAAGGAACAACTTAAGGAACCTGTGTATTTGTGAGCGGCCTGCCCTTCCAAGGCTTTTGCAAAATTAGAAATAGGATGGATGCTGGGATCAGACAAGTGAAGAGAAATAGTACTACCGACGCCCCCGTCCGAGACAAGTACCGGTACAGGGAGTAAATTGACCATATTCTCAAGAAATTTCCGACAATATGGATTACTTGCAAAGGGGTGTGCCTGTTAGGAGGAAAGTTCATTGGTAAAATCAGTTGCAGTTGGAAAGAAACAAATAACAAACAATGAAATACTGATCTCACTGAAAAGAAATGAGTTGTATTGCACAAGAGCTATAAGAATATGAAAAGCCAAAACAATACCCTTCTAGGCTCTAGCACACCAAAACAATAATTCGTAGTCAAGATGCATTGTGGTTACAGCAACAATTACTAGACCATGCAGCTGCCGCATACATCCTGCAACACCGGACACTATCTCGACAGGAAAATTTCTCTACTACCTCTGTTGCTAAAACGCTCCTTCTCAGAAACTTAAAAGTGAAAATTTAGAAATCCTTAGCTGCAACTATACTCTCTAATCTCTAGCTGATTCACCTGTTAATCCCTTCTTTCCCCTAAGAGGTAACCATAAAACTTAATACTAAATCGTAAACTATATCAGCCAAGTTATTGATATCAGAGTAAGATAGGGACTAAATAACTAACCTTGTCTGGGCTACAAGCATATGAATAAAATCAAATCACTCGCTACTTAATCTATACCTAATCAACAGCAACCCTGTTCTACATTGTGCCGAATAAGACGAAACTTAACACTAGTTCTTCCATTCTATCCTTCAAACCATGCTTCTTCAATTACTCCAATTGTTTGAAACCTTCACCGCCAAGCAAAGCAAGACCCAGAAATTATTTATTTAAAAAAAAAATTGATACTTTGATGAACCCAATAAACCAGAGAACAGATACAACAGCTAAACAAATATAAATTCAAACATCTACCTCACATTCAACATCGAACACTACTAAATTAGGGTTTTGAAACCCAAAATGCAGAGATTTTGAATTTGGGTTTTACCTGAAATGTTGGGGAGATCCTCCTCGATCTTCAGAAATTGGCCTCGGAGACATCATTTTAGAAAGGATTGCTTAATTTGTCAGAAACCCTAATTGCTCAAACATTTAATCGCCGATTAGGTGCTTCTTCGTAGCTCAGAAAAATTGCCGAGTTTAGCAGTGAAGAAGAAGGAAGAAAGCAAAACCTCAACACTGAGCAAACCTTTTGTTCAAGCTTCGCTCCCAAATTTCTATTTCTTCAGCTTCTGTAACAAGGGCTCGTTGGGCCGTTACTATTTTGGGCTCGAATGTCTGGCCCACCTTCCATTTTGTGACTCGCACATAATTTTTTGATACGAACTCGACTCGCACATAATTGGTATATATGAGGGTATCTCAAAAGGGTGTGGCTTCTGTCGCACTGTATGACATGCCTCATAAATCTAGTCCGTTCATTACTTATTTACTATTTATTTAAGTAAAGTAATTTTATTTTATTTTAAGTGGACAGTTATGCCCTTATAATATCTTGTTGTTTCTTCCCTATTACAAACAAACAAACAACTTATTGATTCTGAAAATGTTACAAACTGTGACATCAAACTAAGAGATGAAGTTTACAAGCTGAGAGAGATGTACTAAGAATTTTTCTTCTCTAAGCGTACTGTCTCTTCTCTTTCTCTCTTCCTCATATACAAGGTGATGGTTCCATGCACCCTGCATGCTCAAGATTTTTCTTTTAAGTCACGTACTCTACACACAAAAACATGCATGCACTTATCATATGAGGCCAAACATATTTGACTGGGCTTTTTGGTATTTGAAAAGAGTCTAACAACTTTTCTTTTACCCATTTTTACCCATGCTAAACTGTATGTTATACCGCGTTGTATAATAGAATTGTTTATCTCAAAAACCTCCATTCGGTGAGAGGCATATCTAAGTTGTTTTACCTAGAAGTGTTAGTTCACTCATTCACCATTTTTTATTAAAAAATAATTGGTATCATCATTCTTAGTCCTATTTTTATATCTATACAATAAGAGGCTTGCTCTCTAATACTGAATTATTTTTTTATCAAATTTTAGAGGGTACTTTTTGGTACATACGAACATTACTTTCTACGTCATTCTGTCCATTGCGCGTTAACATATACTTGCACTAGTGCTATGAATTCCAAGGAAGAAAAAATCAAAAGTTTCGGTGATATTTTGCTGAAATTTTCTTTTTTTAACCATATACCTTTTCTTTCCCAGAATTTTTCACCTGAAAATCTCAATATTTCATGATATCTAACGATATTTTAGAAAAAACCCGAAGAAAGAAAGTTTCAAATCCCGTCGAAAATTTTCCCCTGCCTACCTCCGCACGTGGTCTTGCTACCTAGCCGAAATGTTTGATTGGTGGCGTGGTCGGTTCAAAATGTTCAATTTTGCAATTTCGGGGTTTTGAACCTTGCATAGGTTGGTACAATGCTAACACCTGAACCAATCCTACTAACCATTAGCTTAATTATCTTAGTGTCTTTATAATATATATTGGTTTTTTTATTTTTCTGAATCTGAAAAGTAAAAAATTAGGTAAATGTCTAACCCCTAACTAATATTTTTACCTACACTTTTATAAAAAAAAATAAAAAATAAAATCTTTGTACTTTGTACCTCATAGGTCTTTTACGTGGTTTTAAAGTACTCATGTAATTCCATGTGAAATGTATCATATGTATTTAAGGCGTGATAGTCTAACCTTCTTTGGGTTTCCAGCCATAAAAAAAAAATGTTTAAAGTAAACTTTTAAGAATTATTAACGGTTCAACATTAACTTTTTCACCTTAATTAACTTACTACAACTCTCTATAAATCAATGTTTATTCAAGATTTTCATTTCAAATATAGTACATAATATAAAAAACAAACATCTCTTAAAGTTTGGTTTAAAATTTCTGTCAAATTTTTTTTTTACTGCAATCGATATTTTCCCGAAATTTCCGTTGAAATTTCCATATTTTGGAGGGTCGAAATTTCCGTAATCACCGAAATTTTCTTCCTTGATGAATTCACCAAAACTTGCTCGTATATAATGTTATTGAGATTCAAATATTCACGCAGCTCTTATGTGCCTTTTCTTTTCCGTTGAGAAAACTCACACCTATCATCAACAATGGTCTGATAAATACATGCAGTACGTACTTCTGTTCTCCTCTTTATTGCCATCTTCAAGAACCAGGTATTACTTCTTCCGGTGTCTACTAAACAAAAACAACTTGTAATTAATCGTTACAATGCGCTGCAAAGAAGCAGAAGAGATCTGATCGGGTTTGGGTCTATTTGGATCTATTTTCTGCAGGCCTATGGATTTGGGACCCAGGAATCACTCATCTAAATTGTCATGGATCTAAGGTCTACCTATAGCTCCGTCGGCCGGAGTTTAACCTCCGAGCACATTTCCTGGCAATGGAGAGTAGAAAAGGCTTGGGTCAATGAATCTTGGTGCTACAAAGACATGCTACCCTAACATCTTGGCCGTTTGAAGACCTTGCAGTTGTTATACGTGTGACAGACTCTTTACAATTTTCTAATTTTTCGTACACCAATTGAGGTCCGTAGGCGAATTTACTCGTTATACTATTTTGAGTCATGTAACACCTACTTGGTTAAGAATGTCTTCTAGTAGAGTAGTACACCATCATGTTCAAAATAGGCTTGTCCTTGCTTGGCATGTATTCTCTCCAGCACATATATATGTTGGATGCCCCTATGTTCGACCTTTGTCGATCTTATGAAGAAAGTTTTCCTTATCTTCAGAAAAAGAAAAGAAAAAATCGTTACAATGCGCTTAGGATCTATTGTGTTTTTTTTTTTTTCAGACACTTCTGCCAGTAGAAAGAGATGTGGTCATGCATATTACGAGCCTAGCTTGCTTACATTTGGGAAGAGCACGTACTACTTGTATTCTCTGGTGTTAAACTCTGTCCATTCTTATCTGTCCACTGATTTCAGCACAAGTCTACTTTCATAGTGCAGCGTTTTAGATGTTATATTCAAAATTGATCCCTACAAATATGTAGAGGGTGGTATATATATACACAGAGTGAACACTTGGAACTGATAGGAGATGTCATCCTTAGGGTGAATGAATTCTAAATTTCTAATCAAGCAATAATGATGAGAAATAGAAAAATCACAAGCCTTACGCTGTAATGCTTGAAAACAACTATCACTATAAGAAATTCATCTCTCATAATCATATGCATGCAGATTGCAAAATGCAGAGTGACAATGAAAACGAAGATCTCATATATGCAGCCAATATGAAACAATAAGGTTACATGGCGAATTGAACAACGTCCAATAAACCATACTTGAGTCGAAATAATGTACTCACTAGCCAGCTAGGTACAGAAAGTTCCTGTGTGTTTATGCAGTGGTAGTCTAGCAAATGGTGTTGGCCACCATGGGGAGAACACCAACTGGAAGAGGCGAGGATGACGACCAATATAGCTGTCCTCATCATTTGGGTCGCTCTGAATAATTGACCACTGTCTGGTACGAGTGTTGTACATGGCAGGGAGTTCCCGCATCACTTCCTCACCCCTATCTATATCACATACATAAACCATATCCCCTTCAGTAGTGTTAGGGACAAAAGCTGAGATAGCAAGCTTATCAGGAGCAATATCTGTATCCACTGAGTATTCCTCCGAGTGTTTCACACATAATTTGCCGGCTGAGCCTTCCATCTCCCAACATATTATACGTTCACCCAACTCGTCCCAGCCCCAGACTAGCAGACACCCTCGGTGCACACCTGTGCATTCTATAGACTTCACACGCTCATCAGACACACGCTCGTCAACTAGGTCAAAGAAACAAAACTCATCAGGAACATGATCATCATCACCTTCAATATTCAACCCGATCAGACCAGCACCATTGTGCCAATATAGCATGCCATTGTAAGCTACGCCAGGACCTGTGCACATATCAAGCGCAACGTCTCGCGAGGATGATACAACTGTTTCTCTCCATTCACATGTCTTAGAAGAGAATATCTCGAGATTGAATTTGAATGCCGCAGAATCTGAGGAAGATGTATGAGGAAGAACTCTCACAACAGTACACCTATAGTCCTTGTTTAATTTAAGAGTACTATTACTTGTACCATTACCCTTCTCCTCATAATAGTAGGGATTGCAGATGAAACCAACTGGTACTAGACGAGGTTCGCATCGAGGCGTGGGAGGAAGAGCAACCCATTGCGTGATGTATGCGTTGCATATGTAGTATTCTCGTTGGTCCAACTCAGTTCGGCAGCACAAAACTAAATCATTACACGTTCCTACCACCATAGGGTCTTCTTCAAAGACTGGAGCTAGAAGAGAATTATTGGATTTGGAGGGTGCTGAGAACTTGGTCGACGACGATGGCGGCATTACTTTAGCATAGGGGAAATTCCGGCCTCTGCCGTCTATCAAAGACGGTGCTATTGGGATGGTTTGCTTATTCTCATGGTAACTTTGAAGACACAAAAAGCGGCTGACAAAATATGGATTGTTGGAGATGAGAGTACACCAACGCTTGGACACACAAGTGCATTGAAAAACAGATTCCTTGCTGGGAAGCCGACAGAGGATTTCGACTAAAAAAAAAGTCATGGAGATCATCGATATGACAGACAGGTGCGGCTTTGAAGAACCAATTCCTTGCTGGGAAGTTGATAAGAGGATTTCAACCAATATAAACTTAGGGGAGATGATTGATATGAACAGGGTTAGTATAACATATATCATAATTTCTGATTTTTTCTTGTAAATGAAGAGGATGAGGATCAGAAGCAGAAGATGTTGGGGTTGCTGATGATGAATTTGCTTTATTCAATTGATCTCACGAAAAGAAATAAGAGTTTTATTCCACGAGAGCTATAAGAAAATGAAAGCAAAAACAAGACCCTTCTACGCTCTAGTTACATGCAGCAGCCGCATAGACCTCGCTGAAAGATAACAGAGACTTTGTGGAAAACTTCACACAAAAACAGGAATTGTATTGCTTATTTATTTTACATCAGATACATGTTATAAGGTAACTATTAAATACATGTTTATTTTACATCAGATACAGTAGATTTGGGCAATGATTTAGGAATTAGCCTCTAAATCTAGCCACATTATCCTTATATCAGAATTGCTACACTTAGCATTACTTTGATCAATAAGGAGAAGGTTGTATAACGACTTAAAACATGAGTCCGCGTTGAAAATCAGATTCACGCGTTGAAAATGGAGAGTATGTTTAAGTTATGAACTGTTTAAGTACACAAAGGTTGTGCTACGCGTGAATCTGATTTTCAACAATCTAAGATCGTCATGTACTTCTCTTAGTTCCTAAATCAGAGATAAATAATGACCAAAAGTTGCATGTTCAGTTATTGGGAAACTACCAAATTGACAAGGTAGTGGAATGGAATAACATTCCATTACGAGAGTATATATCTCATCGTAGTCGATTTCAGGGCGTTTGTGAAAAACCTTGCGCCACAAAGTGAGTCTAAGCTCTTTTTCTCACTACACATTACAACAAAGACATAGCAAATAGCTTTACCCTTGCGGTGTTGCATCACCTGTCAAGGCTCTATCTCTTTGTTCAAACTGGATAACATATTTCCATTTAGGCCAGTCTACAACGTTGATATGCACAATGAAGTGCGGTTCGATATGAAATTCATTAATCATCGTCATCACGTGCACTAGTGCTACCATTAGTAGAGATCTCTTATATAGATTGGTATTGACATCGAGGCGTCTCCCAATGTTGACCCTAATCCAAAAGAATAGACGAATGAGTATCATTGATCAATGGATCAAGTTGTGCCAAACTCGCATACATTCTTGGCGAGCATGAATCGAACCAAGTGGCCTCCCCCTAAGCCTTGGGAGCCACAGCCTAGTGACACCATCCACCACATATGTGGCGTCACCATCAATGGTTGACAACATGTCCTCTTACTCAGACAATAATCCTTGCAAACATGTTTGCAGCATGTATAGATCTCATCACTTGTGGGAATTCAGAGACTTGATGATGCACAGTGGGAAGCATCAATGACAATTCCAAGTCATTCCACTTGAAAATATTCATTCTTATCTCCTCCTAACGACGGGAATCCTAGCTCATCATCAAAGTGACATAAAAGAGATCACCTAACAAAGTCTTCGGACTATAGGAAGCTCATGTCTTACACAGAGATAATGTTTATCATAGAAGACCAATCAATGTGAACTTGTGGAGGTGCAATATGACACATTCAACATGTGGATGAATCATGTTATGAAACGTTAACATCACTAGTTAACAATCATGCATACCGTTAAAAAAATATTTGAATGTGGATCTGTTTGACACTTCCTTTAATGATTCACTAACTTCCAGAGCTCTAAAAGCTACCAAATTTTGTGAGAAGGTAGACACATGATCTGAGAATCCAAAACCGTCGGCCTGATTGACCAAACCGGCCGAAAAATCATCAAACCGGTCTCCGTAATGGCCGGAGGTCAGTGAGCGTTTGCAACGAGTGGTTCATCATCTTCCCGGTGTTCAAATGCCACGAAATTTTGATAATAGGTAGGGAAAAATATTAGGAATCTGTGGCCGCTAGAATTACCTCAAGCACTGGTCTAAAATTTAGTGAACCGGCCCTCAAAATAACTGGTCCGTGAGAAGAAAAACCGAAAAATCAAGGTTTTTGCATCTTTTCAATCATTCTTGAGGTTCTCCATAGCATCTAAGTGTTATGGTTTGAGTTAAACTATATTTGAACATCACCATAACATTATTATGTTGCAATATGGACAATGAGAAGACATATGTGTCAACATCTTATGTATCATGCGTGTATAATCACTTGTTGAAAGAGTAGATGTGCAGTCACTTTTGGGTTATGGCATAGATATACTCATGTCTTACTTTGTGGACTACGACTTAGAATCTCACGTGTGCAAGTCTTTACATAATATTGTTTTAGCGTATGAGGGTATCACTCTTAATCTTTGCTAAAGAATATGCTTTGTTATGAGCATAGTCAATAAAAGAGTACAATAGGGGTTCTCTTGTGTGACATCATATTTGCTTGTGAAAGCATGAGTAACATCTCCATTACATAGGGGGATGACGCATAGGGCGTCTATTGCCGTCAAGTGGTGCTCATGGCATCACCAGGTTGCATTATGGGGAGCTTCGATCTCATTGACTTCTTTGCTCAAAAAGAATGATGTCCGTGTAAATTCTCAACATTCGGATCATCAAAGCACGTCTTTATCACATTGGACGATTTTGGTAAAAGCCTTTGTGAGTCAACGTCCCAATTCTCATCATTGGCGACAATAACCGATTCATAAATCGAATCAAAATGACTCATAAATGTCGCACATTCATAACAAGTGATACGTAAGAATTTTTCATTCTCAAAATGAGTTGCTAGGTGATAAATGTTGGTGTGAGTATCACATCATAGCATAGGTCGTGTTCTTCTTAATGCATAGAAGCATGTGCAACTTGAATCATAACGCTATGATGCATTGAAACTTGAGCATCAAACTGTTCTTGGAATGTGGTGATGACCTAGTCACCGTAGTCACAACGGATTTTACATAAGTAAATCCATGAATAGCTATCCATTCGATAAGCTAAACACTCAATCTTTCTCAACACATTCATATACAAGATGTGGAGACAACCTTCATATTCAAAGGCATAGAAATTGAAAGATGTACTCAATTTCGGTGAGAGTGCATTACATGACATGCAACATTACAAATGCCATAAAGAAACAAGGCATGGATGTCATGAGCCCTTCAAGAGGGTCGGCATGGCAGGTCACGGCCTCGAAGGTGGTGAAAAACGGCGACGGCAAGGCATAAGGCGCTCGGAGCACACAAAACACATAAAGACACACAAGGGTGCGGCAGGGGCGCCAAGGCGCGGCAGGGGCTCGATAGGGGCGCCCTAGGGGTGCGGCCGGGGCACGGCAGGGGCGTAGGACCCCGACGTGAATTAAGGATGCGCAAAGGGCGTTGAAAGCCCATTAGTGGCACGCATAGGCGCTGTGTTACTGCCTAAACTCGACATTTGCTACTGCCTTGTGCAATTGCTATTCTATTTTGATTGCTTTCGAAATTTCTTACTTTTCTGCCATATAATATGCCATTACCAAGTATAATACCACCGAAAATAAGTGGATTTTCATATGTTGCCATGTAATTAAGCTTGTAGCTTTGTGAAATTTGAACCATGCATAAGGGTAATAAAATGCTCAATTGATCTGAACACAGAGATTGTTAAAAGAGGAATTTTATTAATGCCAACGTGAGTACATCAATGGATATCTAATTCCAATAAAATGGACTGAAAGTCAAAAATAACAGTGGCTAAACATATGCCATACATAAAAATATACCAGATAAACTCGTCTATCACATAGATTTAATCAATAGTCCGGAGTCTCTAAGTCCTAGAGAACGACTTTCTTCTTAGTCCCAAAGTCTGCTATAGTGAGATTGGTGGAAGGTTCATCACCATACTCATCTCCCCAATGTGTAGTTATCCTCTTGAGCCAATAACTGCATGTGTCGTTTGTAGGTATCAATGTCATCCTTGTTGGCATAACAATCTTTGTGCAAGTGAGCAGTAGAACTGCAATGGTAGCAAGAAGAGCGATTGTTTGAGTTTGATAGAGTTGGATGGGCATGGCGCCTCAGTAACATAAGGGCTTGAAATTTGATCAACTCACTGGTAACCGCATATGGGCCGTTAGGAGGAATAATAGTGGATGTAAATCCTTTACTTACATGTCTCATCGGATGTCCATCGTAGATAATTCTTGCCTCGTTCATCGAGGGTCTCAAACTTGTTTCTACAAAACAACAAGAGGAATAGTTAGTATCAAAAAATCGGATACTAAATGGAATTAGAAACGTGTACCAATGATGTATAGTCACTTATAATTGATGCTGAAAGCAGTCACAGTGACGCGTAATTGCAGTCGTAATCGATTTCTTCCCTTGTATGTGACGCTAAAAAGCTATCACAGCGATGCGTAATCACAGTCGCGGATATATGGTGACGCGTAATTGCAGTCACATCAACGCGTAATCACAATTGTTGATATATGGTGACGAGTAATCGTAGTCACATCGACGCATATTCACAGTCACGGATATAGGCGGGATGAGGGGTCCCAATCCCTCAAAACCCAGTCCCACAATATAAGAAATGTGGGAGGTAGCAAGGCGAATATTGCCCGATATATATAGTTATATATTCAAAAGCGGCAACTTTAATAAAAAACTTACTTACTAGTTAAACAACCGTAGCATAAAGAATTCACCCTTGCAATTTTCATGAGTGTGTCCACGTGTGTATAGAGAAGATGCTCTTGCAATATTCTTGATTATCCATGTGCGTGCAGTGAATTTTCTCACAATTCCATAGCAATCTGTCATGCGGTTCATGAAAATTAAAAACATATGGTTAGTCATATTCACCATATATAAACAGTAAAAGTAATAAAAGAATTACCACGATAACTCGTAGAGTAAATAAATTTTTCACTGGTGGGTACAAACTTTTACTGTCGGGGTAAAATACTTTTTTACGAGAAGATCAAAATACGAGAATAAAAATCTACTCATTTATTGATATCATGGCTTTTATATAGGCATTACATAAAGAATCTCTGTAAATCAGGGATAAATATCTAACAAATATTCTAGTTTAATTAGGACAAGATTCGGCCAAGACACATCATCAAAGACATGAATGTAAATTATTTCAACACATATCACATGTATTAATACACACATTCCTAAAATGTTGAAGTTGATTGTAAAAATGTATCAAGACTTTTGAAATAAGTTAGGTTAGAGTTAAACCCTATTTGTTTCTGAAAGGCAATTGAGGAATTTATGTCTATAACCAACATTGATCTCCCATGAATTGTAATCTTAGATAGGTATTTCGGTCATACATGTTTAATAACCTGTTTGATTCATTCACATAAAAGAACGATACCTTTTACTGAAAAAACAGATTTCCTATTGCTATGAAAACACGAGTATACTCAAGTACACGTTTTCATTAGGTATCTCCCCAAAAAAAAAAATCTCATTAGGTAAAACGTAAAACTATTTGCCTCTACATTTTGTCTTTTTATGAATCTTGTGTCCCACCCTATGTTGCACGGACACTCCGACACGGCGACACGGCAAAATACTTCAAAAATACGGCAAAAGTGTTGACTTCCTACACGTTTCGGACACATTAACCGACTCACTACATTATCTCCCACACGCAACATCATCATTTATCAATTTTTTAATTGAAAAAAAAGGGAACCAAAACCTAAATAAAGCTACTGTTCACTTTTAAAAGCAAGCTACTGCCCAGTTTTGTCAGCAACCTACTGCAAATTTGATTTTTTTTAATGTTATACTTTAAGTTAGATATCTGTTACTTCTAATATTGTTAATTATGCATTTCTATCATTTGTATTTGACTTTCTTTAATGTTATTTCTTATGGTTATGTAATGAATTGAATTTATTAGAACATTATTTTAGTAATGTAATGAACTTATTTTATATTTTAGTATAATTTTATTTATTAAAAATAATAAATAAATAATTTTATTTACCGTGTTCAAATTGTATAAATATTCAGTTTTTAAATTTTACCGTGTTAGCGTATCGTGCCGTGCCGTGTCGTGTCGCTATGGTCCCATCTCTAGGTCCTGTCTTTGCGAGTTGCGATTGCCGTCACCCTCATTGGGGTGTGCAAAATCCATATCCATATTGCTCTGCTTCTCTGCCGTGCCATAACCCATAAATCACCACCTTCAACAGTCCAGCTTAATACCAAACAGTCAAAACCTATACGCAACCAACGACGTAGATGAAACAAACCCCCTCGCCGCACAAAACATAAGCCACACTCAATCCCACCTCGCTCAACGCCCTACTCTAATTACTTATCAGCAACCCAGAGAGTCCAGACTCGTAGTATCAAATTACCGAAAAGGGCATCGTCGTATTGGGTCTCCGTCCCAAAGTCGCCGCATAAGGCCGGAGGTCAGGGATTGTGGGAAAGGCAGAGACTTGGAGAGAGATAGGGAGGCTATGGAGGCTTACAAGAGATGGGTCAGGGAGAACAAGGAGTATGTCCACTCTTTGGAGTCTCTCGCCAATGTGAGAGCTTCTATCTCAATCTCTCTAAATTTCACTGCTTTCTCTACGTCTTATGGTTATGAATTGATGTCAACTTTATGCAAATATGGGTGTTTTTCTAGTTCGTTGGATTGTTTATGCTATTGGGTTTACTGGGATGTGCTCAATTTGGTTAGAAAGGGAGAGAATATTATAAAAAACCAATCTTTACATGTATCTGGGATTACTTTGTACCCTTTTGTGGAGTGTTTAGTATGGTTTTTTTTTACTATTTGTTCTTGTTGGTTTTAGTTTTGAGTCTTTATATGTATCTATGGTTGCAATAAAGATGTGGGTTTTGAGAAGAATGTGGTCATGAGTGTTTCAGAATGTAGTGCAATGCAAGTGTTCGCAATTTTTTTGTTAAGACAGAAAGAAGCAATTTCGAGTATAAGTAGTGCTAGTTTGTTCTTTGGTTAAATGAAGCTTGATTACATCACCCAGACATGTTCCCTGTGCTGATTTTTGGGTTATCATTACCAATAGTTTGGTTATCATTTTTTGGGTTTGCATCACGAGCAACGTAAGTTGGAAGGGGAGGAAAAGCATGGAGTTGTTGTGGTGTGATTGTGTTTATGTTTAAATGTAGGGCTTTATGTTCTGTTTTCTCTTTAAGACTATTGTCTTCTTAACTCGGTACGCAACGTTTTTGTGCAGGGAATTACATGGCTTCTACCCGAACGGTTTTCTGAATCAGAGATAGGACCAGAAGCAGGTTTTTTGAAATTTTGGTAACATTGGCTACTTCTTGTTAGCTTAGATATGGCAGGGCTTCTTTTAGTTTTCCAACTAACTACCTTCTAATAAAAACATAGATGTTTTGTTCTGACATATGTGGTGTCTGTTTAGTTGTAACTAAACGTTCTTTTGTCGATTCCACTGTTTGTGTTGTTTGTTGAGTTGTATATAATGAGTTTCTCCTCTGAGTGTATTTCTTAGATGTGTGTGCATATCACAAACTGCAACGTTGGTAATATTAATTTTATATGATTCTTGCAGTAACAAGTATCTTGGGAATAATAACTGCTGTCAACGAACATATAATCGACACAGCTCCTCCTCGATTACACGTTGGCCATGCTGAGCGTAATTCTTTACCTTATCCATTGTGTATATCTGCACTAAAAGACTTGGAAACGTTGGTTGAAGTTGCGGCTCAACATTACTTTGGTGATGAGAAAAAATGGAATTACATTGCTATTATGGAGGCTAGCAAGTAAGGACGGTGGATAGCATGTCTCACTCATTATTTTAAGCACCTATTGCATGCAAGTTTGTTCCTTGCTTCATATTTCATTGTTTGTCAGGGTGCTAGTTAGGTTAGCTTTGTTCCAGAACAGTGGATATAAGATGCTTCTTCATGGAGGACAGACACCAAATGATGAAAAAATTTTGGAGGCTTCAACTCCTCAGCGTAGAACTGGTGGTTTATTGAAGCCTGGTGAGCAGCTTGGGAATGGTCACTTGAGAAATAATCATGCGCAGGATCCATGGAATTTAGAAGGAAGAGCACTGTCTGCATTGAATAGGTTTGGAGAAAGGGCTAGGAGTGTTTCAGATCCAGAATGGTTGCATAGGGTTCAACACCATCATGCGATTATGGAGCCTCCAAGTAACTACTCATACACCAGGAAATGTTTGATTACTATTTATATTTGTTTCTATTAATTTGTTTTCTCACAGCTCCAGTGGTTGAGAGGTTGACTCTATCCTCCTTAATATCCAAAAAGGGTCTCAACGGGGCTTTGTATGTGGCTGGGGAAGTGCTATTTATAACAAGACCACTTATCTATGTTTTATTTATTCGGAAATATGGAGCTCGCTCCTGGATTCCTTGGTTTCTTTCACTGGCTGTGGACTTCAGTGGAATGGGCATTCTTTCTCGAATTACTTCATCCACAGGTGGTACAGAAGAGCAGCAGTTTCATCTTTCTGTTCCTGAGAAGAATGAGGTCAGATATCCCCAAATTCTTTATAGACTACGAGATCAACCGTCTACAAAGTGTCATGATCTGTTGTCCTTTAATTTATTCCCATTGAAGTTGGTGCTGAATAGCTCTTTATATTATGGCATGGATTCAGGTTAAAAGAAGAAAGCTGTTATGGGCACTTTACCTCATGAGAGATCCATTTTTCAGCAAGTATACAAGGTAAATGCATAAGTCGTTTTAAATAATGAATGGTTTCTATTATCACAGATAAGTTGAGAGAAAAAAAAAGAAGAAGCCCCTTTAGACTTGATCAACCCACTGATAAGGGTGGGGTAAGCAGGGTGGTAGCTGGCAGTCGCACTGTTCCTCATTTGATATTACGTTGCTCCTTTACTAAGAGCTTATCATTTGTTTGATGAATCTTGTGGTTGATCATTTTAGGGGAAGACTTGTACGTACCGAGGATATGTTGGAACATATACCTGTTGTTGGATTTCTTGCAGGTTGGTTTATAGTTTATTTTCTTCATTTATAGATTGTCTTGTTACTTTCTGAAGCTTACGTTTTTATGTATTGAGCACTTGATCGGTCAACAATAAAATTTCTGGTTCGTGCAGGAAAACTTGTTGAGCTTCTTTCAGGAGCACAGACAAGGTATAGTTACATGTCAGGATCATAAGGAGGTTACAATGTGTTATGGCTTTTAGAGTAGTTCACACTTCACAGTTCGTTTAGGACTTTAGGTGAAGCAAGTTCCCCAAGCTGTATGATGGCGCTGATGTACTTTCAAGTGTTTCATAAATATCGACAAATTTATATGAAATTATTGTATCAAAAATTGTTGCATTGTCAAAGGGAAAGTGCTTTTTTTCTTTTAATGTGACCACGCCGAAGTAAACAAACCAAAACGCACGCAACACAATTTCATAAAACTTTTAAAACTTGGCAAAAGCTGCACTACACGCGTACGCCTGACAGATTCGTTAACGGAAGGACACTTCTGTAATTTAATGTCGTCACGGTAACTAATTCATTGTACTGCTGGACTGAAGGACAGAACAGAACAGAACAGAGATTTTGCCTCAATTCTATATCTAGAGAATGCCGAACACGAATCAAGCCGTACTCCCCATAAGGCAGAGAGATTACAGACATGCGTAGCTCGTTGCCGAGAGAGAAGAGTGGAATCAATTCGTCGTGCACACTTCTAAAAGAGAAGGATGCCAAGTTTGAAAGCGATGAGAGGGAGAGCTCTGGCGATTTGAAAGAAAGGGAGCAAGGCGTGTGAGGTGAGTGAAACCTTCAAAATCTCATGGTTCAGTGATTAAGGTTTATCATCTTTGTTGATCATTGAGCTGTTAGTTTTCCATGGAATTGTTCATAGCAACTATCTGCGTTCTTTCTATTTATATGAATTTCAACTCTATGATAGATTGGTTGTACGTAATTTGTTGTTGGTTGGATGCCACATCCTTATTACTTTGGTCGAAATTTTTTTTGTAAGTGAAATTATTTTTCTTTTTTGGTCCTTAATTCATGATTTCATTGCCCAGAATTTACGGGCATTTTGAGTAGTATAAAATCTTTATATTATTTGCATAATTTGATTGAGAATAAGGAAGTTATTGTTTCGTGAAGTTGAACTTGTTTGGTTCTCTACTGTAACAATCCAGATGCTCTATTTATTTCTACACAATGTAATCAAATGCAGAGTCGAGAAGGAAATCGTGAGGCCATTCCCCAATTGATGCCCTTTATTTCTACTCTAAAGATACTAAACAAGTCTCTTATGGCCATTCAAAAAAACAAGTCTCTTATGGAAGAAGGAAAAAGGCAAGAAATTCATGTTCTCTTTTGAATTCATTGGCTCTGAAGACTTTCGATTTGATTTTTGTTTGTTGTAATTGAGTTGCAGTTAGCTGGTAATTTTTCTTCATCTAAATTGTTTTTGTTGATCCCAGTCTGACCTATTATCAAGCTTGCAAGACTGTGAGTCTTTGGCATGTAAAATTTTATTCAACACACGGACTGTAAGCCTCAACTATGAGGCTTGCGAGTAGATATTAACCAAATTTCTTACATCAAGATAGTATTGTCAACATTATCTCACGGATATTACATGCATTTGTCTTGCTACCATAAAAGAAGGTTTGCTTGATGCCACTGACAGTAATTGGTTTCTTACCGGCCACTTCTAGCGGATTCAAGCTGTCTTTGTGCTTAACCTATCTGAGGAGCGTAGGGCACACAAAATATAATTTGTTTAGCTGCTGGTGAAGTCTTTTTTATTTCGCTATCGAGATTAGTTTTGGCCTGTGGGATTTTGGTAAACTAACAAAACCCATCACTTCAGCCACTTCTGACAAGTGTTGGATTCTGTTCTAGATTAGCAATCTCTGGTAAGGATATAGTATGTACAATGAAGATAGTTTCTACTTTTAATTAAGTTTTCTTAGGGTCTTAGGTGTGCTCTTAAGTTATGCCATTCATTTACGCCAAGTGATCTAATATATGTCAAATATGCATAGTAGGTGTTTAAATATTTTCCCCATAAAGCTTAAATGGAGTTGTGCACGGTATCTTGATGGACAACCCAATTCTTTTATTAGGCCAGATTTTCTTAAATCCTATTGAAGCATTATCTACATTTGGTATATGTAAGGTTTGAGAATGTCAGATACCTCATCTGGTTTTTAAAGCTTGAATTTTTGTTGACGTAGTGATTGCAATGAAAGTAGATTCTGACTTTTAGATGGTTTTGTTCTTCTCATCTCTGACGTATATTAGTACCCTTTTCATTTCTTTTTGAATCATGCTTTGTACGGATTATTGATTAGTTATGTTTTTTGTTGTTGCAGTGACTAGTGAAGCTATCACGTAACAGAATGGTTGTATCATGCTGCTAGGATGAGTCCCAATGTATTCTACAGACACGACTGAAACAGTCATTTTTATTTTTGAAGATTGGAGCACTAAATTTTTGTCTATAATTGACAGTAGGAACTATCACCAGATCAAGTATTATTGTTTTTGTAATTGCTTCAATTACATTGTGTAATATATGGAAACTACAAGTAGAGCATGTAATATTTTGCACCGAATTCTTTTAGTTTGTTCACAAAAAGAAATACCGCTGCAAAGCGCGTGTGCGATCCCTAGTGATGTTCAGTGCAGGTACATTGTTTCACTGTTATATAGGGTTCTTATGGAATTGCTTGTGTTTTAGTTCTTAGGTTTAGTTAAGGGTTAGTTTGCTTATAATGGGATAGTAGCCACGTTCTTTTTTCTGCTGCTTTTTATGTTTTTGAGCAAACACAAAGCAAAAAGGAAATGTGACGGTGGTCAATCCTCCATTGTAGCATGCATGTGAGAGCGCATTCAAGTTGACCTTAGATGACAATTCAGTTATTTCGTAGTTTTCTAGCACACAAAGCCAGACTCCTAGGAGAGACAGGTTAAGATGTATAATTAGAGTGATGTTTTGATCCTTGGATTTTGGCTTCATTCCTTGATTAGCATGTTTGCCTTCTTGAGCGCCTAAGTTGTTAGCTTGTGGAACTGCTTGGCAAAAGGAAAAATCTGTCTATGAATTGCAAGGATGAAGTATGGGAATGGTTTCTGGTATGACTAATGAATGAAATCGGTTTCTGTGAAAGAATAAATTTGACAGAAATTGAATGGTTTCTCAATTACTCAACTGCTCAATATTCATTTAGAATTTGAATTGCGTTCAATGAAATCTATACAACTTGCTCCCCCCCCCCCCCCCCCCCCCCCCCCACCCCAATGACTATAGAACGTGCGACAATGGATACATTGATCAGAACTTGTATAAGGGGTTCCATATACAAATAAGGTACGGTTCAGTTCGCACAATAGAGTCTATTGGTATTGCACAGTTAACACCAGATGATGTTCCTGACCCTGCAAAATAAAGAAAGACAATATAAGCACTGAAGGAGTTCAACTAATTTCGTTCCTTTCTTTGTTTCCATGCAAAAGTATGAGGTTTCTACTATGTTTAATCTGACTGTGTAGAACAAGATGCTAGTTGTGTGCGCATTAGTTTGGAGGTCTCATTTTCTCCGAGTCTTAAGTCTTAACTATCACTTTGGTGGGAAGGAAACTAGGTGGAGAGGCAACCTAAGAATGAACAGATCAAAATCCTTGGAAACCCAGCTCTACCACTCAAATCCTCATTTTCTACCAGTCAATTCCTTGAACCGCATACTACAAATGGAAGCTGCATAGTTTACCTTTGCGAGTGAACGTAGATGTATTAACTCCAATAACATGTCCATATGAATTGATCAATGGACCGCCTGAATTCCATGCAGAAATACATTTCTCTCAAGTGGTATTTTAACTCTAGTGTCATCCCTAGGCCTGTGAATGAAACAAAACTTCCAGGCATTAGACTTTAGCAGTACCTTTAGAACTCACCTATCAGTACCCTTGGAACCTATATATTGAGTACCAACTATGGTTCGTAACTAGGAGTTTGGACTACTAATCAGATGAATCGAGCACACTTAATTTGTTCTTACACAATACAAAGGTTTGTTGGGAGAAGAGGTAACAATAAGTCTCTGAAAGCTTAGGTTGGAAAAGTACCAACGTTAATAGATTTTCCATTTGGTGAGGGTATATCGCTGCCTTATCCACTGACCACCTGACGAATTCACAAGGATCATATAAATGTCAGATATTGTATCTTCTAAAGTAACTTCAGAACAGTTGTATTGTGAAAAAGTTACCCCGGTTGTTAGTGTTTCTCATATCCATATGGATTTCCAATGGTGAAGCACGTCTGACACTCATGCAAATCACTAGATATACCAAGAACAACAGGTTTTAGCTCATGTCCTTCAATATCAACCTGTAGAGGATATTAGGCTAAGCATTTCAGTAATTTGAAGGTTTCTCTTCTCTATACAAGTTCAACAATAATGTAGCATCAGTGGCGAATCTAGGATGAAAAACTCACATGAGCTAAATGTAACGTACAAAAAAATTTAATCAACAATGCGATAAATTTTGGTTCATTGAAAAAGAACATACATGCATAAGGGGACGTAGCAAGTCTTACCCTTAAACGGATTTACATGAACAAAAGCTATACACAATACAATACAAGAAACATAATTAAAAACTAACTAAACTGTACTCTACGAGGCCCCAAAACTTCAAAATTTTTAATCACCATCTCATTGTCAACCGCTTTAACAAATTCTTTTTCAATATGAAGCACCATGCAATCATCAAGAAACTCATCCTCTATCATGTTTCTAAGTTTGTTTTTGATGATGTTCATGGATGAAAAAGGAAGTCACAGATCAGATATAGAAACATGAAGAGTCAACATCAAACAAATCAACATATAGATCATAGGATAAAACTCTAATTTTCTTCTTTGAACAAGTTGCCAACACAGATCAGATATAGAATCTAAGGTGTGAAATGTTACATCCTAAATCATATCTTTCTTATAATATGCACTCTAATTTTAAAGAAAGAAAGTCATCTTGCACAAAATCTTGAGGATAAAAGCTCTTAGCTAAACCATGTGCTGATATCTTTTGATCTAGGCCTTTTGACACGATTAATTTGTTCATCTGACATTCTGTAATTTCAAATAAAATTTCTAGCAATTCAGTAATGCAAAACTTAACAAGACAACAATTCAATTGAATAAGCATACTAGTAGCCTAGTTCATTCAATTGACTTCCAATTCTATACCAAGAAGGAACACAAATACAATGGTCTCAGACGCTCAGTGAATACAAATACCCAAAAGGAACACAAGTAATAAGAAATAAGAAATAAGAAATTAAGAATACAAACCTGGACGCAGAGCAGGAGGAGCAAAGTAGGAGGCCAGGAGGCAGGACCGCAGGAGCCCAGGAGCAAAGTAGCAGGCGGAGGCCGCGGAGCAGCCGAGCAGGCAGAGCCAATGGAGCAGACAGCGAGCAGCAGGCGGAGCAGCTGAGCAAGCAGAGCAGCCGAACAGGAGGAGCAACCGAGGAGCAGCCGAGTAAGAGGACTGGAGGAGCAGCTGAGTAGGCGGAGCAGCACAGCAGATGACAAGCAGGCGACTGGCGACGGCGTCAGTCATGGAAGTTTGGATCGATCTGAGAGTGAGATGATTTGTATGGTTGGAGGGACTGAGGGAGTGGAGGGCTGGACTGTTGGAGGCTGGACTGGACGCTCACAGAGTCACAGTCGTAGGGCTAAATTTTTTTATTGGGTCTGGTAGAATTTTTGGCCCAAAATCTCACCTGGGCTGGATCCGCCACTGTGTAGCATAAAGTTCCATTTCCATAAGAACCAAAAAGGGCCTTATGAGAGTACTTTGACTGGTAGGGTACTAGGGTTTGCTACCTGAAGAACAACAAGATCATGAGATGCATCTGAACCAACTATTTTGCCTTCACTGCTAAAACCATTGCCCCTTGCATTAACCATATAAACCCAGAGCAACAAAGACCTTTGAAAATCAAGCAAACAGCTGGCATGCTGATGATATATTTTGATAAAAGCTCATAGCTAGAATTAAAGGACAAAAACCTTGCAACGCTGTAATCCGGTTTGATATGTAGCCAATCTAGCTACTACATGGTAATTTGTGACCTGAATAGACAAAGGATTGGCCGCTTTAGTATTAGGAAAGTAGAAGATAATTACAATATAAATATTCATCTGAAAGAGGGTGCATCTAACTAGATATATCAAACTTAGACCAAAATTTGTTACACAACCCTAGAAGGATACATATGCAAGTGTATGTAAAAACTACTAGAACATTGTTGTAACTTTTTAAGTACAACACAAATGTAAATGATTTCTTTTCAAAGTGAAATTGTCAAATGCACGTACAGACAATGCTGCTAGAGCAACCAGATTTCATGATCATATCAGATAATCTGATGTATGTCGGCCATATTGTTTATCTGTTAATTCACAGACGAACCGCCATATAATGTGGTCAGCTAGAGTTGGTGCTAAAAGCATGACTCCAAGCAGTATAATCCGAACTTTGGCAAGTAGATTTTCCCTTTAGGAAGCCTTGAATAGCATTTAAAGATTAAGCAAATGACAGTGTACATGGAAAAGATCAAGGTATTTGCTTACAGTGTGATCAAACTTATCCGAAATGAAGCCTGAACCTTGTTCCTTCAACTTCAGTATTATCATCCTCACTTTGTGAGACTGCGTTAGGTTCCTTTAAGGCTTTTGTCTCTTAGGGTTAAAACTCATGGATTAAAACTCTTACCTTTGGAGGGAATGTGATCTGGCTGCATGCAATTTCCAGCTTCAATCCATTCATCGAATTTCAAAATTGTGAGCAAAAATGCCTCTTTCAATGTCGAGATTGTGCACAACGCTCTACCCCACTTTCTACCCCTTCTTCAATAAATCGATTTCAAATGATTTACTTGCCGCTCGTTCTCCCTCTCGGTGGCGGAGACGTGGTATTAACCCCCCTTTTCACCCCACTCAAACATTACACAAAAGCCCTTTCCTCTTTCATCAGATGCCGTCATCTGAGAAATCTCATCCTTGTCCCTTGAAAATCATCTACACGGATGATACGCTGCCACATGTTTGGGGACCAAAACGGCGTACAATACCACGGTGTAGTCCAGCGTTTCTCTTAAAACTTTGATCACTGGAAATAATGTTCTTACATGTGATACCATGTGATACACATGTAAGGCTCGGGTTAAGCTTAACACAACATTGTTGTAAGAAGATTTATGTTTCTAAAATATTATGAAACCATTCATGTGACTCAACCGTCTGTTATTTTTCACCTTAACGTAGTATGTTTCTCTCGTAAACAAATTCAAATGAGGCATGGATAGAATTTCTTGAAAAAAAAAAAACATATTTTACCCACTTCTTTTTTCTTTTTCTTTTTTAAAAAGGTAAATAATATTACAGCTTCGTGAATCGAACTCACGACCTCCCATTTGTTAAAGAGAGATTATGTCGTTAGACCAAATGTAACCAGTCATCTTTTACCCACTTGAAAAATTGAAAATAAAAAATAAAAATATAAACTATATAAATGAAATAAAGAATATGCAGTCTTCATTTTCTCAGTTTCCGCTTCAGAAGGGAATGGGCCAAAACCCTAAACCCTAAATCCCAAATTGACAAAGCAAGCAAGCAATTCATCAAAATCCAAGGCTGGTTGATTGAAGCAGAGCATAGATACGTTTGGTATTTGGTGAGTCCCTTTTTTGATTTGCTCCAAGTATCTCATTATCATTTGCTCCAATTATGTTTAGTCTATGCTCTAAAAGATTGCAATTGCTTCTTCCAAGTCGTAGCATTTCTGTTAATTTAGTGACCCATTTGCGTTTCTGTCAAAACCCAACTTCATATTCATCAAAATCATTACTGGGATCTGAAAATGGTAAACCACAACAGGAAGATAAAGGTGGCTCTTTTACAGTTTCATACCTTATAAACTCATGTGGGTTGTCCACAGAAATCGCTCTCAATGTGTCAGAGAAGGTACACTTTGAACCCGAGAGCGACCCGACTCGGTTATTAAGCTTCTCAAAGATTATGGACTCAATGATGCCCAAATCCCATTGCTTGTTAAGAAACTCCCAAGGCTCCTGTTATACAATGCTGAAACCCTTTTGCCCAAACTTGAGTTTTTCGGTTCTATAGGGCTTTCAGGCACTGGCCTAGCCAGTGTCCTCCTTTGCAATCCCATTATCTTGACGCGGAGCTAAGAGAAATGTATTCTTCCTTGTTATGATCTGATCAAAAGTATAGTTGTTGAGGATAAAAGGGTTGCTAATTTCTTTGGGACCTCGAAATGCACAGTTTCAGCCGACTCACTGAGATATCTTGTGTCTAATGTTGCCATTTTGAGAGGGCTTCAAGTGCCAGATTCCATATTCTCTGTTTATGTGACATGGTTTCCTTTGATGTTCTTCCAAAAAATCGAGTGTTTCAAGGAAGATGTCAACAAGGTCATGAGTATGGGAATCCCACCTTCATCATATTCGACGTTCATGCAAGCACTAGTTGCGACTTTTCTGTTGGATTCATCAAAGTGGGAACAAAAGATGCAATTTTATAAGGGATGGGGTTGGACTGAAGATGATATCGTGTCGGCATTTAGACAGAATCCCATGTTTATGACATTGTCCGAGAAGATTGTTTCAAGCAAGATGTATTTTCTTGTGAACAAAATGGGGTGGCAGCCTACAGATGTGGCTCGGAATTCATATGTTTTAGGTTATAGTTTGGAGAAGCGGATCATACCTACATGTTCAGTTATTAGGGTTCTCCTGTTGAAGGGCTTAATAAAGAAGGGAGAATGTTCCTTGGTTGTCATTCTGAAGATGAGTGAGAAGTCCTTGAATAAGTTTTTGCTCAAATATCAACAGCAAGGACCTGAAATATTGAGCATCTATCAAGGAAAAAAAAGTCTCGCAGAACTTGGCTTAGGATTTGAAGAGAGAGCTAGAGTGGATCATTTGTAATTTGCTCATTAGAAGAGGATTATAAGAAGCACCTACCAGTGTAAGTAATGCTACCACCTTTGCACTTTCGCAATCTCTTACCATTCTACCCTCAGCACATCTATTATCTGCAATTTAAACTCTGATCAACTCAAACTCCTCTGTGACCGAGCATGATGACATCTTGATTAGAAATGTTCAAAATTTTGCTAACTGTTATTTATCTTAAATTTCTCCTTTCAATTGTTGGCTCTATACTCTGTATCCCTTTTGAAATATTGAAGTATGTCCTGTAGGAACTATTTCTCCTGCCATCAACTTATATTCTATTTTCTTCTAAAAGAATATTGTCGATGTGGCTAGAATTCAAGCTCCCCCTTTTTCTTTCTTTTTTTGAATAAATCTCAAGCTCCCGTTGGGCAGGAAAGTTCCGCTATCCAAATACTTGGTAGTTCATATTGACAAAAAAAAAAAGACAAAAATTAAACTGTAAAAACAGTGACAGTAGTGGCAAAATCCGTCTGTTACATTGGTATTATGCGAGTAAAGATGAGTTTAACTTTGTTTACACCTCCACCCCTGAGGTGGTGTTAAGAGGTTATCTGTAACAATGGCATAAGCATTGTCTTGACTCTTGAGGACCTGTAATGACAATCTCAATCCAAACTCTTGAGTGTACTCAAATCACCATATCAAAATATTCTCTGAGGTGTAGCACTACCCTTATAAATGACGAGCACAAAACCATTCATCTGGAACTGTCCCTCCAAAACGAATTAGAAATCCTTGATCAATATCTCTTAGATCTGCTTCAAGACACGACAAAATATCTCTTGAAAAACCATTTTCCAACAGTCCCGTTATGCATCCTTTAACCAAAGTGCTCAATTGCAGAGTGCCAGAGTCACCAGGCTCACCGCAATTGGTTAACTATTGACATGCAGCATATCCATAAGGTAAAACAATAACATATCCAAAAGAAACTCATAATGCTAGTAAGAGCGCAATGAAGTTGACCTTTGACGTACAATAGCAAATTCACAATCAAATGTGCAGCTAAATGCTCAACAAATAATTATGGGATCCAGTAGAAACAACTCCATATAAGGAAGGAAATTACATAAAAAGTAAGGATAGACAAAAGGTATAAGATCCTCCTTGACATCATCCAAGCAAAGAGTTCACCGCAGATCCGAACTTGACCATGTGCATAGCAAATCCAACACTGGACCAGATGAAAGATTCTAGTGACCATACTTCTGGAACTCCCACTCACTGTTATCTGTGTTAACAAAAGATAACCACAATGAGGAAAAAAACACTGGTGTTCTGAAAAGGCGGAAGGTCTAGGGATAGCTAAGGATTCAGAAGAGAGTGATAAATCTTACCCAGGGGACACACTTGACGAGTCTTGAGCCATCTGCTAATGCAGTGGAAGTGGAAGGCATGGTTACAAACCCCTGCAGAGTATAACACACAGTTCAGAAAAAGACATACCACATGCTTAAATGCATATACATAATTCCTGTTCCACTATTTCTGCAAGCAGTCAATGGTCATAATTCAGTACAAGAAAACTATATGTAGCAGCATCCCTTTTAAACATCAACTCGAAATGGCATATCATGTACGCAATCAAAGAACCGAATGTGACAGAAAAGCTAGAGTAGAAAAATGAAGATACTAAAACTTATTGGAAAAAAAATATACTATTGGAGAAAACCTTATATTAAAAGAACCTAACAGAGCCAGTACTCTTTCAGATTTTTCACCAGGATGTCAAAATGCAAACTGAAATAATGATAATTTACTGAATCCTTTTCCTTTCCCCTATTACAACTTCCAAATCAAGAAAACAATCCAACCTTAAACTATAAGCAGAATATGGTGTCAAGGCGATATCACAAACAGTAGTCATAAAGTATCAAAACAAATCTAAACCACACAAAATCAAGAGTTGAAAGCTGAAGCATACCCCAAGCAACAGTACACTCCTCACTCGTAGCACTCGCCTGGTTCGCCTGGCACTCGATGCCTAACCACACCAAACAAACACACAACATGATCAGCCAACAAATAACACACTAAAAGAAGAAGAAAAAAATCCGAAAAACTCACAGAGGTCCATAATATGGTTCCTGCAGATGGCGCAATTATCCACAACAATATCTACACAGAACAAACCAAATCAACACACCATACACCAGAATTCGAAAACCGAAAGAAGCCAGAGGAACTAGGGTTAGGGTTTAGACCCCAGGCCCAGAGAGCGACGGCGTTCCACTTCTTGATCTCAAATCGCTTGGGCTTCTTGGTCGAGGAAGGACCTGCAGAGCTCGAGCCCTCACCTACGGGAATCATCGGCACGTCGGAGTCCAATGTCGCCATGGATCAGCTTCAAAAATCAGCACACAAAAAATTAGTTCAAAATTACGAATAAATCCAGCACCGGTTTCACGATCCTTCTCTGAATTTCAACAATCAAAGGCAAGAAGAGTGAGAGATAAACGTACCGAAGGAAGATCGCGAGGAGAGAAATTAGGGTTTGAAGGAAGAAGGAGACCTTGATATGAGAGAAAAGGAAGAGAAAAGAGATAAAGGGAAACCAGAGACGGTGAATGGAGTGTGTACCGGGCTTGGCTTTGTGTTATATAGATCGGGTTGGGTTTTCATATTAGTGGGTCGGGTGTTTTTTATTTATGGAATTTTCTTTTGTTTAGTGAAAGGGCAAATCAGTTTTCTTAAATAAAAAGAGATAAAAGAACAGTTTTATTGTGGAAATTCTTGTATGCACGACGTGTATTTACACGACACAATCTTAACCGTTCATAACAATTCATATGTTTGACCACCATGTTTTTATATTATTTCTTCTAATCCTGATCATTCATGTATGTATGTGAAGATACACGCCGTGTACTAAAGATACTCTCGTTTTACTGAATACAAATATGTGTGTTTTCTCAGGTTGTGTTTTCCTATTTCTGAATGTGTAAAATCGTAAATGTTGTAACAATTAGTGAAAAATTGTGAGTACACTATGACAACATTATGTTGCCATTCTAAACTCCCAACGGGGGCTGTTGATTGAGCCTCTCCCGTTCTAGGATTTTACAAGTTCTATTTTGGGACGAGCTTGTTGGAAACAAATAGTTATATGAATGGATTTGGAGCGATGATTCGAATTATGTTCCGCTTGTTAACTTTAGCAAATGGGTTTACCAAAGAACTCAGTCATGGAATTAACCACTGAACAACTCAATTATGGAATTAACTCAATTTATGATTTTGAATGTGTATAGTTACGTCAGCTTTTAGTTCATCGGCTTATTTTATAAGCGAATGCTAACATTAATCAATTGCATTACGTGCTTAATGACAAGTTATTGAACAAAAATTGTGACTTGTAAGATCTATTAAAGAACATGTAATAGTCTATAACATCTTTCTCAATATCTGTGTTAATATCTGTTAAATGACTTAAATCTTATTTATTCAAAACTCATAAAATAATAGTTATAATACGCATACAATTATTCCAAAGGGATGGGTGAGTAGTGTTTTAAAGAATAACATATATTACCTAACGAAGTTGGTCTAGTAAGAGTATGCTAAACTGCAAGTAATGCGGATGCTGTAAAGATTCTTCTGATAATAGAAAATCTTTGGTTCGAATCTTAACTTGTAAAAAACATTCCTTAAGAAGAAGTTATATCCACAAATTACTTTTGGACCCTGTAATAATAGCTCCCTGGACTACCATTTTTAAAACCAAGAAGAAGTAACATACTAGGTACTAACCCGCGCGTTGCTGCGGGCTAGAGCTCATGAAATCATGAGGATGCAAAACAACAAAACAACTTGATATAGGTTCACACAAAAGATAAAGAACATCTATTTAATTCATAAGCTGCAACTGCTATGTAAACATTTAATTCATAAGCCGAACTGTTATATAAACAATACAATTGCATAATAAAAATCAACTTGTTACGTCCTCCTTCAACAATGTTCTGGCTCCCCTGAGGAAATGTAGCAAGCAAAGTGCTACCAGCAAGTCAATCATTCTTTAAGGTTTGAAATAATAAGACTGATCACAAAGAATTAACAGCAAGCAGGAACAATTAAAATGCACATTATGATGTGTTAACTTTTTCAAACAACGAAACTAACCAGGACCACATTTATGTATTCAGCCAAAGTCAAAATCATGCAGGTAAACATGTTTGTTTACTGCTATGTTTCCTCATTTTCACTTTTTCCCTCTACTTCATCACTATAATGTCTCTAACCTCCCAGACATATAAAACTTTGCAGATGCGGATGTAAATTAACACTGCAAAGTGAAGAGACAAATTCAATTCCATAAAATACAGACAGGAAGGACTTTCTGCAACCCATATGAATATAAGTTGGTAATATTGATTTTAGTTGTGTTACCTGTAACATATCATAATCTGGGGCAGATCCAGAGCTAGCTTTGTAGTTTCTTCCTCATTTGCTTGAAGCATGTGGCACACACTGGGTATAGAGGCATTCGCCACCGACAATTTTGTTATCTGCAATACACCATTTGGTCCTGATATATGAAGTAGGATATAATTAGTATTGAGATATCCTGCAATGCAAATACAGTGTTCATTTGTTGATTTTTTTTTAAATGATAGAATTTTTCCAATAAGTGAAACTCTTCTACAAAAACCAGTTGATAGTGAGATTAGAACTTTTAATGAGTTTTGGTGATGAGTAGCAAGTAATTAAGAGTGGAGTGTGTCAATTTTATATATATACAATATATATAACTGATTAAGGGCTAAATCGAAATCAACTGAGATCAAAACAAAGGCACACCTTCAACAACTTTTAACTGTATCACCACCTTCTTTTTAGGGTAAAATCTGGAAAAAAAAAAAGAAGAAGAAAAGAAACCTATGAACGCAGCATATTAGCAGAAAAGATAATATGAGACTTTAACATTACATGGTCGGTGCTGTGCTGCAAAGTGTTAACATGATTATAGGAGACCTAGTTACTGATATTTAACATTACCATCTAAATCTACAGAACACAAAAGTATAATTCATATAATTGTAACTATACAAATTCCTTCCCAAAGTTTATAAAGATGTTTATGAAACCATAAGAAATATAGGAGCACAAACCTTTGTAAGAAATAAACTAAATTAAAACAGAACACCAAATTGAAGAACAACAGCGGAAAGTAGAGTTGAAGAACACTTTGCATAAAGTCTGCATATGATTAACAGAGAAGGATCAAAATCAAGCTCATAAATGTCTGTACATACTATGAAATCAAATTAACGAAAGTGGGATGTGAGGAATTGAATTGAAAGAGTCTTTGAAAAATGACTCCATAAAATTTGATTAAAAATGAAAAGACAAAAGTTCACAAATTTTTCCCACGTAAATGAATATGAAACAGGTTTAATGCAGAAGAAGCAACATATACCTATGGACATGAGCTTGTTCAAAACTTCGAGTAAACTATAGAAACAGCAGAACCAATTTCTTTGTTTTCAAGCAGAACCTGGAAAAATAAAGAAAAAACCAAACAAAGCAAGAAAGAAAGCACAGGAAGGACTTTCGACAATATCAATTTTAAATTTATGTTACCTGTAACAAATCATAGTTGACAGATTCAAAGCTAGCTTTGTACCTCATTTGCTTGAAGCATGTGGGGCAATGCTGGGTATAGAAGGATCCACCACCGACATTTTGTTATATACAATACACCATTTGGTCCTGAAATATGAAGAAGCATATAATTAGTATTGAGATATATTGCAATGCAAATACATAGTTTATTTACTGAATTTTTATTTTCTGAAAGTTCTTCAAGATAGATCAGAGTTGTTTCCAGATAAGTGAAAAACCTCTACAAAAAGCAGTTGATGGCCAGAATAGAAATTTTCATAATCAATTTTTATCTTCCATCAATACAGTACCCAAAAGTCAAAAACTGAAAATTAGACAATATTGAATCGAAAGATACTATTCACATACCAATATTGAATGGATGGATTGCCAAAATTCGTTAGCAGCAGATGGAACTCATCTATCAGACTATGTGTACTCCAGCAAATATAATCTATGAACTTTATGTTCTGAATCTTTGAATCAACTTTTACTTCATAACGTAAAATGTATGAATCCGCTTTTATTCTAGCCTGGAAATCGAATAAAAGTCCTATAAAGTCAGCTCATATGTTGTACTTGTCCATTTGACTGTAAATTGTGGTTTAAAATATGAATCATAAATTTTTTTTATTTTTTAAAATAAATTTTATTTTTGTTTTTAGATAGAACAGTTGATGTTGATCCATTTCCTTGAATAATTAACAGCCTTCAATTTTACTTTTAGCTCTGGCTTGGAGTATCATTCTTTTGTATTAATCAACTTGAAGTGATAATACCTGAACTCTGATCATATTTCCACTAAGCCTCTTATTGAATGAAATGAATCATATATAGTTTAAAATGTCCATGTATATTTTTGTATAAGTACCTAAGCCCAAAAGCTAAAGAATCGAACAGATAGATTTCTTTTGCTTATAAAGATTGAAGAAGAACAATATGGCCAGGTCTAACCTAATCACATCACCACATCACAAAGCACATAATATTACAAAAAAGAAGAAGATCATGAGCAGAAAGAAAGATAAACTGAACCAAATAAAAAATATTCATGGGTAAAGAATAAGGAGCTACAACCTGGAAAGGTAATCACCAATTACGTTAATGATGGTAAATATATATACACACACACTAAGCAGAATAAGGAGGAAAATATAGTTCTATGTTTACCTTTCAAGAGATTGAGAGAGTAAGCAGTAGAGGTGAGGAGCCGGACAGGTCCATTTTTTTTGTGGCTCTTAGAGGCACTACTGCAACATACACATCTGGTAACTGTTGCTTCCATTTCCCGTCGAAAGGAGAACTAAGACATCTACACAAAGCAAAAGAGCATTACGTGGTGATCTTTTTTTGAAGAATTTGTCAGATGAGTTCCTACACATTATTCTGTTAATGAACAGTGCTGGAAAATGCGATGTGAATTGAAACATAAAGTAGTAAAAGATATGATACTCACAGTCAAATTTAATACATATGTGGGTGGTTCTGCTATAAAATCTTCTTTCTGTGCAATACCATTGACATAGAGCCATGCATTCCGAACCTGCAAAGGAGTTGAAGGAAAATATAAAAATGTCCAATTGAATGAAACTGATGCATTTTTACAAACTTTCCAGTGTGCAAGTAAAAGAAAAATATCAAACTCATGTACCCAAGAAAGAATATGATTTCATCATCTTCTGGAAACAGCCTAAAAACATTAACTATAAAATGTTAAATGTCAATAAATAGTATACCTCGACCAAGTCTCCAGCTTTTGCAACAATCCTCTTTATGAAAACAATTTGTTCCAAGTCTCCAGGTTCCTGCAGGAAAACCAGTAACAGAAATGAGTATTTCTGGCCAAGATATTTGAGTAAGAAATACATCATACTCCAAGAGACTTGAGCTAGTGTATACTAAATGAACTAACCTGTGTTGGATCTCGAAATGTTACAATATCATGCAAAGCAGGGATTCGGAAGAATAATGAGGCCTGCAAAAGTTACCGGGTTACCACAATGTCAATCAAAACTATGAGTAGCAATGGTAGTTCTTCGTAGACTAACAATTTCAAATAAACATATATATCAAAGACATAAAAAGTTGTAAAATACAGTCTATTATTTGATGAAAAGAAGGCATGGGGAAATAGAGGTTCTGGTGTCTAGTATTACCATTTAACTATCATTCAGACTCCCAGAGCTCTTTAACAAAGATTGAACATTTTTAATAACGTCAAGGGTACTGGACTACTGGTTTTAACTAAGAATTGATTATTGCAGCAATCGTGTCTGTTATAATATATATACAAACTACCACTAAAAGCATCAATCAATATCTTTAATCGATTAGAGAAGAGAAAAACTATAAACATGGGTTGAAGATCAATCACCCAGAATAACCCATAAATACACAATGCACAAATCTATGTCATGAGTTGAAGAGTAGGTGAAGTTACTAACTTGGAATTCTTGGAGCCGATATCTGAAATAAAAACCCAGACAAATCCCTCCTCTTCTCCTTTCTCCTATCCTCTCCCTCTCCTCGATCGTTGTCGAAATCTCTGGAATTGCTCTCTCTGAAAATGAAATAGGTTTCAAGATCAAAAGCTTTAATCGATTACAGAAATTTAAAAAAAACATGGAGCGAATTAAGAAACGGTGGAGCTTCGAGAGAGATCGAGAGAGAATTCAAGAAATTGCTCAAACCCAAAATCGATAGGCTTCCTCCGCTGCTTCCCTTCTCTCTCACCTTTTCTATCTCTCTCACCTTATTTACGAACACCGCAGCACAGCCGGCCGGAAAGCCGAATCGCTGGTAGCTAAAAGGCAAACCTGAACCGTGATTCAGTGGAGACAGCCAAACGAAAGGCCAGAGAGAGAAGAGGAAAAGGAAAAGGAAAAAGTCTTCAGATCGATCTCGAATCTTTAGGAGGCGGCGAGCGAGAGAAAGGGTGATCGAAGACGCGAGAAGAGGCGAGAAGACTGGAGCGAGAGACCAAATAGAGAAGAAAAAGCCCGAGCAATTAATGACAATAACGTAAATAAACGCAAAGTAAGGACAGAGCAAAGGGTAGAGAAAAACGCAAAGTAAGGACAGAGCAAAGGGTAGAGAAAATGACGAAGAATCAGAAAACAGAAGAAGAAGAAGAAGAAGAAGAGAGATCAAAACAGCTTTCGAGAGAGATCGAGAGAGAGTTCAAGAGTCCAAGTCCTCCGCTGCTCTTCTCTCTCACTTTTTCTAGGAGCTTCGTTGGCAAGAGCCCAAGCCCGAGCATGACGCAGGCCCAAGCCCGACTGACAAAGTGGGGGCAAGACCGTAAAATCATGCGGTCCTTAGCTACAGTAACTCAACTTTAGTATATAACAAAAATATTTGGGTCTCTCGTCTCTCAATTCTGGTCTTTGGACTAAATATTCAAAAAAATTAAAAATAATACTGGTCTCCCTCCCACAATGACGAATTTTTTTTGTTTTTATCCTCACAATAGAAAATAGAAAATGACATTAACAGTATTATTTCTCTCAGTGGACCCAATCTCCCCCACCTTTTGACCCACCAGAACAAGACAAAACCCTATCTAGTGGGTCCAACCACGTGTCAGCATCTCTACGTCCAATCGCATGGCCGACGAACCGTCAGATTCTCCTCCGATCTTTTCCTGCAAAATTACCATAAAATTCCACAACGCATCTCTTCGTATAAATAACCACCCTCCCACACAAACAGCCTTTAGTTTTCAAGCTTCCCTCCGGTCTCTGTTTCACTCTCCAAATCTCTCCCTGAGTTCTTCTTCTTTCTGGGTTTTCATCCTTCTCATCTGGGTGTCCTTCTTTTGTTAATAGCCATGCTTCAAAATCAAGAGTTTAAACCGGGACAAGTGGACCCCACCGGCTTCGCCGAGACCCAATCTTCACCGTCACAGCCTCCTCTTGTCATGAAGGAAGAGCAAGAGCCGGAGCAGAGGTCTTCGCCGGCGACGACGGTGGCGGTGAACAAGCCGAAACGGACGTCGACGAAGGACCGGCACACAAAAGTGGAGGGGCGAGGCCGGAGGATCCGAATGCCCGCCACGTGCGCGGCCCGGATCTTCCAGCTGACCCGGGAGCTGGGGCATAAGTCCGACGGCGAGACCATCCGGTGGCTACTGGAGCACGCCGAGCCGGCGATAATAGCCGCCACCGGCACCGGGACTATCCCGGCGATTGCCATGTCCGTCAACGGGTCGCTCAAAATCCCAACCACCCCGCCCGACTCCGGCGACCCGGCCAAGAAACGCAATCGGCCTTGCAATAGCGACTACGTGGACCTAAACGACACCGTTTCGGCTGGGCTGGCTCCTCTGACCACTACCACCCAACAACAACCGACACCACTACCGCCGCAGCCGGTTGCCCAAAGCATGGTCCCCATGTGGGCTGTGACATCAAACGGCGTTGTTCCGGGGACGTTCTTCATGGTCCCTCAAACTCAGTCCCCACACATATTCACATTCCCGGCCACCGCTACCGCCGCCTCGCCTTTCCTCAACATGTCTGCCCGGCCCATCTCCTCCATGGGCACCAATACCCTCTCGTTTATCTCCCCAGCTCCAACCTCTCCTCCTGCAGCCTCCGCCGCCATCACCCACAGCACCTTCGCGACCACTACCACCACCACCACCACCACCATCCTCCGCGACAAGACGGAGCTCCAGTTCATGTCCGGGTCGTCAAAGCATTGACCACCGCGAAATCTCGGTTCCCGCTAGGGTTTTTCATTTTTCTTTTTCTCTCTCTTTGAGCACGTGGTCACGTGAGGGCGTGGAAAGTGGGGTCGGATTAGGCGGGGGGTGGGGGCCCACAGTAGGGTTTATAGGGTCGGGGTTTTGCGCTGTGGACCGTGTAAAGAAGGGTGGGTGAGGGCTGGGAATATATTATATTTGGAGGTGGTGGGCCAATGTGTCCATGTGAATGTGGGAGCGGGGCCCAATGGGTGGCGGGGACGAAAAGCGGGACCGTTCGAGCACTACTGCCGAGGCGGCGATCGCGTGTGGTGGCCCCTACACGGGCAGGTAGGGAGATAGGGGCCGACGGGGAATGGAGACACGTGGCCTCTTTAGAGGTGGTGGTGGGGCCCGGATGTGGGGGAAAATGGAAATGTGAGGGAGAAGATGAAGATGGGGCGCAGGGGATGATGGTTACTGTTCACTTTTTTGTGTGTTTTTTATTTTCTTTTTGGTCCATGAGGAGTGTAAATTGGAAGAAGAAAATTATTATTATTTGGTAACGGACCTAACCTGAACACCGACTTAATTGTACGATCTTGTTTGAATAGATGCTTTTATTCTGCTTTGATTATAACCCTAAGATATTGATAGCTAGATGATAAATAGGAGAAGCTCTACCCAAGGCTAAAGTCGGATCATTTGGATTATAAACCGCAATGCCACAAGGATGAGGTTTGGCAAGGTACTCTCCAAGAGCAGCATGTAGAGGTGATGCCGAGGCTGTGTGTTTACGCCTCCACGTAGATGCCAGTGGATGATTGCAGAAAGATGTGTAGTGTGGATGAGAGGGAACACTTTCTCCGACACAGAAACAATAAAACAAAACCACTCACGAGAGTCTAAGTATCGAGCGGATCTAAATGAAAAGCTGAGGACACAAAAAACTGGAGAGCCGGCTTGACGATCCGCGATAAAGTCATCAGTTTTGCTTATCCCTCTGGGTTATTTGAAGCTCTCACTGTGCTCTGAGAGGCAGCAAAACTAGCACACTAGCTGTGGTCAACTCCAGTCAGTTAAGAAGGTCATCGATCTCCACATCCAAATCACCCGTGGCTACAATATTTGGATTAACCATGTCTTGTGGGAGATATAGCGTTCTGGAATTCTATATGCATCGATCATTGATTCGATTTTTTAGGTCCAGCATCATAAAACAAACATCGCCATTGAGAGAACAAGGTCGCTGATCTTGATGTAGCAAAACGAGGAGACACTATTGCTCACTAGATTGGTTATAGTAGATGAGTTGTGTAAGGAGAAACGAGAAGATTTCACTAAAATAATAGTAGTTGATTAAAGACCCTCGACTACCAAACATTGGCTTGAGCCAAGTGAGTGACACCAATGATGTAGCAATGAAGGACATTTGATTTGCAATAATGTATCACCTCCACTCGTATTAGTGTCAAGGCTGGACCTGAGATTTGAAGATCTTAGACGAATGTTGAGAATCTTGGCCTCTGATATATGACAAAAAAAAACAATGGCCATTATAAAAAGAAATTTCGTCGATGACAAGATACGTATAAACATAGTAAATGTGCAATATTGAATATAAATTTATGAAGTATTTTAATATTGATCAAGTATAATGAACGCGTGAAACCGAGAAAGAAGAAAAAATCCAAGAGTATTATAAAAATTATATATGTACATGTATATAAATTTTTTTTGATGCTCTCGAATTTGTGGTGCTTGAGGTGACGGCCTCTCAGGCTTCCCTTTAGGTACGGGCCCAAGAACATGAATTACGGAGCCCAATCATTAAAAGAACTGCCGAGCCAAACCAATCTCAATTTTCAATTATATTCAACAGGAAATTGAACCCATGATTTTCATAACACAATATAGGGAGAACCAACCAAGGCACCAAACAACAAGGAACAAAAACTAGCATTAACTAAGAGAGAATATTTCTTGCATGCAACCAAGAGGACAAAAGAAAACAGAATCCACATTGAGCAATACTAATGCCAAAAACATGAATCAAATTCATATTCAAATGCTTTTTGAATCCTCACCATCAAGTTAATACTGACATTTTATTCATCAACAAACACCTCTGCAGTTCGTATAACTCAGTACAACTAGTCCTCCAAACAAACCTGTATAGTTTATAACTAATCATACAATCATATCTAATCATAATGCGACAGTCGCTGATGTCTTAAGCTTCTTTGGTGGTGGGTTTCCTCCGGAGAGAACGACATATGAATAGAAGCAGATCATTGCAGCACTAACAGCAGCGTAAAAGCCTGTTGGAAATACTTTCTTTGTCACTGCGTAGGTCTGAAGGTTTTTCCATAGAAGGACCACGGCCAAAGCGGCTTGTCCGACAATGAAGGGTAAACTAGATTTTCCTTGCCTCCAGATCTTTAAGCTAAAGATGCTAAGGGCTAGCAGTGCCCCTCCAAACATGATGCCGGTGCCCAGTGTGGCAGGATTTCTGGAGAAAACAAAACCAAGAAGTCCACCACTCAGAACCATCCCACCAAATGGAATCCCGAAACAGAAATCATGAATCTTGGCTGCTCGTTTCGGTGGATCAACTTGTTCATCATCTAAAATGGGATCCGACTTTGCAGGGGATGCATCCCCTGTGTAACTAGCACAAATCCTTGTCTTTGAACTGCTTGCAAGGTTCATAGCAAAACTTGACAAAGACTTTGGGTGAAGAGTGCTTGTGCAAAGAAGTGAGGGACATCTTGAGATATGGAGGTGGCGATTCATTGCAGAGAAGCATGAGAGCTGCGAGGTTGTCCCTGCTGCCATTGTTCTCATGTTATCTGGTTTTAACCACCAAGAGTAACAAATTGGTCACTAGCCAATATATAAGCCAAAGTACTGGATACAAAATCAGAATTTCGGGCAGATAGAATGCAAAATTTAATTCAAGTTAACGCAATTACTCGAGCTATGAATTAAAAAACACTTTCATTACAGTGAAGACAGACAAGGTTTCTACCTCAAACACCAACTCCTATATAGTACTGATAATGACATAATCGCATATGTAGACTGCTAACCCTTTGACCAAAGACAGACAAAATGCATCATGTTGGAACAAATGCCAGCATAGATAAACACTTTATACGTTCCCGATTTTTCATCCCCAGCAACTGTGATGTTAAAAGCTTCTCAGTGAAAGACAACACCCGAGCAGACCGAAAGCAAAAATGTCAGACACTCTTCCTACTTTCATAACATTAAGCCATTTCATTTGAATATCTATGCTTATGACCCTGAGTGCAATTCTTCAGAAGATCACATAACTACTACTACAACCTAGATTATCTTACATCAAACTTATTTTCCAATAAAACATTTAAACTGCTAGAATTCAGAAAACCAAACATAGCTAAAAGACTAAAAGATTGTGACATATAGCAGATGCGGGATTCAAATCCTAACAATTAAGATGCCTAATCTAAGATATGGAAAGAAGCCAACTTCAAAAGTCATCAGATCAGAACCAAATTGATGAACATGTTGCTCATCATTGCTCTCGCAAACAATAAAGGCAAATCAAACAAGAGGTTTTAAGGGAATCTGAAGCTTACCCGGAATTCGAGAAGAGGCGAATATGAAGAATCTCGAACGGAATGAAGGATTGAGGAGATGGGTTGTGGTCGCCGCTTGAAAAACAGGACTGGGTTTGTGTAGAAAGGGCTTTCAAGTCTTCAACTATCGAGTTGTATACACTTCTACTTCGTTTTCCTTCTTCCTTTTCTGTTTTCAGTTTTTTTTTCTTAAGTAATTTTAAATAGACATGTCTAATCTCTTGATACATATTTATATTAATTTATGTTTTACATCAAATATTTTAAACATGTTTAATGATTAAAACAAACATCTATTATTAAAAAAAAAATCACAATTAAAAATCTTATCTCTTACCCTGAAAGGCTGAAACCATCGAAACAACTATTTCTTTCATAAACTTGACTCTTCTCCACAATTTATAGTTTTATACGCAAAAAAAAAAAAAAACTCTTTTAGAATTCATGACCCGAATTTCGACTGCTACCAAATAATCACATGTATTGTTTAATTATCATCGGTTCAATTGAGTTTTGTCTTCTTTTTTTTTCTTTCTTTTCTGTATCAGTTTTAGTTTTGATCTTACAGACTATTTTGAAGTACTACATGTTCATCCTTGACATGTTGTATTGAAAAAAGTAGGTATATATGTTTAATAGCTAGTGACCTAGTATACTTCTACTAGCTTGTGAATTTCAAAAATTTAAAATGGTTGATATTTTTTTTTTCGAATTCTAAATGATTGATGTCCCGTTAGAGATTTAGAGTTTGTGTAATAATAGTCTTTTGATTATAAATTTGACAATGCAAAGAAAAAAATTCTAGCATAAAATAGAAAAAAATACGTAAAAGAGTTACTAAAATATATAGTAAATTTATAATAATTATATTAAATAACATATTATTTCTTAATTTTTGATATAAGGGTATTATAGACAATTTGAGATGTGTATTAAGTTTAATATCAAAATGAAAAACTAGACGAGAGATGTATTAAGTAAGGAGTGTGTATTAAGAAACTAGCTGTGTATTTAATTTTTTTTTATCATACAAATAATTGAGATGCTATAACGAATCTACAACTCACGACCTCCCATTTATAGAGGGAGACTCATGTCACTAGTCCAAATGATATCAGCAATTTGATATTGAGTTTTGGGAGAATAAAATCATTTATAATCACTATTTTAAATAATCACGATTTTAAAAACAGGTCGGGAGTTGTTTCTTCAAAACTGAGTTTTTTGTTTTTTTTTTTTTTTTAAATTAATTATTCTCACAACAATTCTAAACTAAAGCTTATCCTAACATGTAGAAAGTCGTAGATTTGAAACCCAGCTTGAGTCTACAATCACAAACGAAGGTTGAGATATTTGAAAGTGGCTATAGATGTATTTCATATTATTATTATTATTATTATTATTATTTCTGAGTGTTTGCCGATTTGTATTATTTTGCATATGGCAATGTAGGGGTTAAGATTTCTGCAATACCAGAACTTGTTTACATCAGTTCAGTTGAATTCTTCAAACCATCAAAATGTAAAAAGTTCGATTTGTCACAAAGAAATGGTAAGTAGATTATGAATACATAAAAGGCAGATGATAGTTCATCCAATTTTTACCGGACATGAAATAATCAATTAATTTAGAAATGACTCCATTGTTTAATTTTTAGCTTAAGCAAAAGGATAAAACAAAAGATAACACCATAGAACAATTGCATACATATAGCTTTTTATCAAACTGAAAAACCAAAGAGGAGAACTGAAAAATCACGAACTTAAATTTTGGACGTTTTCCAGTTTCCTATGTGGAAGTTACATGATATATTCTCTAACGACTGAGTGTGTATTATCAAAACTATGGTAATCAGTACACTTAACTATACCAATCAAGAAAGAGAATGGAAAATGTAAGTACAAACAGGAAGAGCAGGAGAAAGGTCCTGCTGCTGGTATTTCGCTGGATTGCTTTGGAAAGCTCTTTGTTGCCGAGATCTACATTGTGTGTGGCTTCAACTGCCTGTTGGAGTTGCACAGAGATCATTAGCAGTAAATCTTTACAATGCACACTTATGCCTTTATACAAGATTCAACCATAAACCACTGATAAGTAATACTATGGGAAAAGAAACAGTGGGAGAATGTAGCAAACATAAATCATGAAGCAACGTATCAGATATCCACTCACTTGCTCATAAAGTTGTTCTATTTGTTCACGTTGTTGCAGAACATGTGTAGACATAAGGTGATTTAGTGCAGACATTTCAACCATCTTAGTTTCAGTTTCTTGAACTGCATCTAGAAGGCTAGTCAGCTCTACCTGCATTTCATAGCAAGAACAACAATACATAAACTGTAAGCAACTTCATGTGCTTGTAAGTTTGTATCTTAAAACGTAATGGAGCTAAGACGAACAACTGATGACCTGAAGGGCGCGTGTTTCATCATCCAAAAGCTGTTGTTGGACCGTTAGAGACTGCGCCTGATATGCTTCAGGTTCCCTGACCTCTAAATTGTTAGAACTGGAGGTATCTTCGGATTCTTTTTTTGGAATCCGGTTAAGTTTTCTTCTTGGCGTTGCTCTGCTAAAGGTATCTTGGAAGCGTATGGATCTTAGCTGATCATACCGGGACATGACAGAATGGAGTCTCTCACTTAAAATCAAAACCTACAGGTTTGAGCACATGCATCAGAGAAACTTAAATAACTATGATGGCATTCAGCCCCTGACTTGAGGAATATAAAATAGAGGAATATAAAATACCTGTTTGCTTGCCAGGATATTAACAACTTTCCCAATAATATAGCCTAGGAAAAATTAGCTTAAAAAAGAACAAAAACTGGATGATTTCCCTATCCAATCGAATGGGGCAAAAAAGGTAAGGTTTCTGAGTACTTATGCTGGCTTATGTGCAGAAAAGACTATAGTATAAATGGACATATTCATATAACATGAGAAAGAATCATACCACACCATGCTTGTGTGCTATAGTGTCAGCATTAGAGTGATCGGCCCTAATACCAAGCCAGCCCTTTGACTTTGCCTCGTCGTCATTGATGCTATTTTTGAGAACACTAATCTGTTCTTGGCACACTTTAATAAAAGCACTAACCTGCATATAGAGATAGGAGTAAGCACAGAGAAAACCATACAGCTTGATTGGCAAGAATACAGAAATATATTTCCCCAAGAAAAATAAAACAATAGCAAACTGAAGTCCAAAAAAAACTTTATTGAGGAGCAAACTAAGTCCAGGAATCATGATATATATAAAAGGTAGCAATGACAGTAGAATCAGAGGAATAATTCTACGAATTTTCTGTAACAATATCTATAATCAACAGATGATATCACAATGTCAATTGAGAACTTACTTCCTGCTCAATGCTATCTCTTTCATGTTCAGTGGTGCGATGCCGATCCACATAATCCTTTCGATGTTTCAACATAAACTGTTCCAGAGCTCCAATGCTTTCAAGCTGAGTCATTTATGAAAGTAAATGGATCAAACACTAGCAATCTCCAATATAACTTCATATAAAGTCTATACCAATTCTGAAGAAGAATGTTCACTGAATCAGAGAATTAGACAGTGGATGCATGGCATAGCCTAGAAGGGAGTAAAAATGAAAGTTCTGAATTGGATGTCTGAGGATATTGACAGATAGAATACATCAGAATTAAACACACTTCCTTTAGCGTAACAAGTATTGACAATTATTTGCAACCACATACACTTTTTTTTGTTTTTTTTTCCTTTTTGGGTGATATGCAGCAACAAATAAATTTAAGAATCGGACATGCAAAAAGAAAATATGGATAGCCATATTTGCTTGTCCTCAAGCACAGAGTGAAAATATGAATTCCTTAGTGAGCATGGCCATATTTGCTTGTCCTCAAGCAGAGTGAAAATATAAATTCTTTAGTGAGCATAGCAGTATTTACTTGTCCTCAAACACAGTGAGAATATGTAGTTTTTCCCTCTAACGTAACTTAAAGAACAGATATTTAAAAAGGACATGTCCTGCAATAATATTAAGGAACGCCAAATCGCTCTATGATGCCCATGAACAATATGTCATGATTTGACATAATAACTTCCACTCTAAGCAAACTAACTGAGTAAACAACAAGGGCATAGCTACTAAGTCCTCTAAAAAATTATTTGGTCACATACTAGACCTCATCAAAGTTTTCATATCTTTCTTTTGAAAGTGAGCATGTGATAAATATGGTGGTGGACATTAACATGCTGTCAAATTTAGTGGAATAGTGATTTGAAAGCTCAGTGAAGATTTTGGTAAATAATTCAACGACTTGGTAGAGGCATATAAATGTTCTATTACGCCTAGTTCTACTGTTAGCTAGCTCAGTGACCAAGTAAAGTTTGTTGGGCAGGTTAATTACTTTGTTGATTGCCACAACTCAAGAGAAGCAGAACACTTATTGCTTATTGGTGGCGCTAACACTGGTGCTTTAGGAAATGCCTACAATTTCTGCTTACAAAAAACAACGTTCAAATGGAACACAGGTATCTCAAGCAACATATGCTCGCCAAGAGAAATTCAGAGCACCAAGCGGAAATACGGACATATCGGTAGGCATAAAGCTTTCAAAACCAATAGAGTAAAACCATTTCCTTGAGAGAAACATCAGGCCAACAATGGTGAAAAGAACCGTTCCAACCAATAGTATCGAAATAAAATTAGTTTCTTCATACACTCTTGATTGACACACAGGACATCATGTCTTATTCCAACTACAGATGTACTAGAATCTCATAGCAATCAAAACATTGGGTTAAAAGGCAAGGCATTGGGAAGTGTGCAAGAATATGTACCGTTTTGTAAGCAGCGCGGGTGAAAGGTGACCTTTGGCGAGGTGGGTGTATAATGAACTTGGCCATAACCGCTGCCAATTTGGACTGTAAATTTAAAACACTTGTGATTCAAACTCTAAAAAAACAAAAACAAAAATCTGAAAAATTAAGGGATTGATTGAAGAAACCTCGTTGTAGCCGGAAGAAATGGCAGCCTGCCGTACTGCGTCTTTGAAATCTTCCATCCTGTCTCTCAATTTCGCCATTCTTCAAATCGAGATCACCAACTTCAGAAGGAGTCGAGGACGCAGTGTTCACCTGCGATCTGGTTTTATACTCGACTCTGTTTCCTTCCGGGTTCGAGTCTCGTGGTCCGACCCGCATGTGAGAACCGGCTAATGTTTTTCTTTTCTTCTTCTCACTCGCTGGCAAAAAAGACGGCGTTATTTGTCAAGAGTGTCTTTTGGTTGAGTTGCTTGAGAGTGCAAGCTATCAAAATTTTGATTTTTGCTACCGAAATCTATTTTCGATAATGTTTCAAGGGATCCTATGTTTCAATTTAAATCTTGTATTGGTATATTTAAGTACCTGAGCTGCTTTAGGAATATTCCTGATTCCATCAATGGCAGACTGGCAGTGGTTCCATTCTCTATGCCCAAAATGCATTCTCACTTCTCTGTTGGTTTTCAAATTTAAGTAATACTAAACTTAAATTTTTATAACACAATATGTAGTAAAATATTGAAACAAGGGTGTCATCAGCAGGGACTGAACTACCATACATGCATACATGCTGATGCATACAATGCATCAGGACACCGGGAAATAAACATCCTACACATCGGCAACGAAAACAAAAGGCCACGAGAGAAAGGTCACATCAGAAACCTGAGCAGCCTAATTACCAAGGTTCCAGTTGATTTAGCAATTAACTTGGCCAAGTGGATAAATGGCAGAGTGGTTAAGGCCGCCTTAGCATCTCCATAGCACAAAGTGTACAGAGGATCCAGTGCTTCAAGCTTCTAATGACCATACTTCTGAAACTCCCACTCACTGTTATCTGGAACACCAAGACCAACCACAAAAAGATAGTTAGGAAAAAGCTGATAGACTGAAGGCAAAGAGTGGGAATTAGACTCATAAATCATACCTAATGGGCACACTTGGCGGGTCTTGAGCCATCTACTAATGCAGTGAAAGTGAAATGCGTGGTTACAAACACCTGCAACAATAAGAAGTTAAGAACAATAATCACAGACCAACAAACAAAAACAGATATAGATTCCACAAGCTTGATACCAGCCATCAGATGTGAGCAATAATCAGTTCAATATACTACATAAGTACAAGGATCATTTTAACAAGCAACAAAAAGATTCTAGCATGATGACAAGTATCAGTTTCAAACAAAGAAAAGCAGAGACTAATGTCCGTAAGCATGGTAAGCTACAGCTTTGAGAGCACATATAAAATATATCAAACAAAGAAATTCAAGGACACTAACGCTAGGTAAAATTTGATGATATGATTCTACAATACCACTACAAGAATCTCCAAAAACTATTTGGGAGATAAAGATCATAAAAATCAACCATAAAAGTGTTCAGTTCCGGGCTTAATGCCATAAACTTCTTTCATCAATGAGCCCAGCATGGCTACAATTTAAAACCACCATAATCTGTCCATAATTTGGATCAACAGTTGGTTTAAACATCATCCAAGCATCACTTAGATTCCCACATTTAGCATACATATCAATATAGCAAGAACCCAAGTGAACATCTGATATGTACCCTATTTTCTGAACAAGTGCATGGATATTTTGACCCAGAAACAAAACACAACGTTAGCACATGCAGAAACAACACTGCCCAGAGAGAATCGATCCACCATAATCTGTCCGCAAAGCATAGAACGGAAAGTTATCAAAGCATATCCATGCTCACCATTGCGAACATACCCAGAAACCATTGTGCTCCATGATAGATGAATTCAGTTTTCATCTCGTCACTCGTAAGACTTTGCTCTGACAGGCATTTTTGAATATCAGTGATGCATTGTCCATTCTCCCACATTTCTAGTACATATCTATCAACGGAATTCGATGATATCCATCATTTTCAATGCCAAGCCTCACAAGACAGCCGTGAATTTGTCTCCCGAGTTTGACAAGAGATAGAGAAGAAGCCAAACCCAGAGCAACAGAGAAAGTGATACCTTGAAACAAAACTCTGTTTCCCACCATCTCATTAAGTAGGTCCAATGAACATCTTTCATCCCCATTTTGCATTAACCTATATACGACTGTATTCAAACTAGAAACATATTTGGAGGGTAACCTTCTGAACAACTTCTCCATGTCTCCAATATGCATATATGCACCCATCATAATATTCCAAGTAACTTTATCTCTATCTTTCAGACTAACCCTAAACCTTGCTGCATAATTTATCGCTCCATATTTGACGTATACATCAAGAATTGTGTTATCTAACACCAAATCCAATTCCCCATTTCTCAATATCCACCCAAAAATTCCCTTCCCATCGAAAACACGCTTAAACTAGAATGACTCTTCAAAACGATCGATAACATAAATTAGTTCGAACAAACACACTCAACTTGCATCTCTTTGAAAAGCTCCACCACCATTCTACCGAGCAAACTCAGAGATAAGTATAGTCCAACATTCTACAAGCTCCATCATTTTCCAAAAAATATTTTTGACAGGACAATGTTACTTTTGAAAACAGTAGTTTTCCATTTCTGTTTCTCTCTACGTCTAAAGCAGCTAACAGCTGATAAGCAACTAACATGTTGAAGAGATGGCTGAGAAGCAGATCAATTCCGTAATGAGCATAGCCTCATTATATTTGCTTGTCCTCAAGCAGTGTTAAAATATGGTAATCCAATGAATTCCAACGTTTCCCTCTAATGTAACTTCAACAAAATAATAATTAAAATGAACATGTCCTACATTATCCTAGAATGTATAAGAGAACAATAAATTTTTCTAAGATACCCATGAACAATAGGTCTTGATTCGACATAACAACTTCCACTCTATGCAAACTAACTGAGTCAATAACAAGCGCATAGCAAACACATATTCTGAAAGATAGTAGCATAAACACACATTCACAAGAAAAGGCATACCCCAAGCAACTGTGCACTCCTCGCTTGTTGCGCTTGCCTGGTTCGCCTGGCACTCAATGCCTACAACCACCACAACAAAACACTCCAGTAAGTAAACCCTAACCAACACCACAAAATCTAAACTACATTGCAAAGCAATCAAAACAGTAAAAACTCACAAAGATCCATGATATGGTTTCGGCATATAGCACAGTTATCCACAACAATATCTGCAAACACCGAAAATCAAAACAACATCACAAAACCATTTATCAAACAAATTTCAAACCATAAGAAGGGCTAGGGTTCCGATTTAGCTACCCCAAGCCCAGAGAGCCACAGCATTCCACTTCTTGATCTCGAATCGCTTCGGCTTCTTAACCGAAGACGAGCCAGCGCCGCTGGAACCCTCGCCTGCCGGAACCATCGGAACGTCGGAGTCCAATGTCGCCATCGCGAATGCGATTCAATCCGTAAACTGACGACAATTCAAGAAAATCAAAAATCGAATATGTGTTGCTTTGCAAGAACCCTAGGAGCGAACAGGGTATAGAGGTTTGAGGATTTGGAAGATAGAGAGACCTGAAATCGGAGACGGAGGACGGAATTTGATGACGCAAGCGCGACGTAGAACAGGCGCGAGAGAGAAGACCGGAGCGGCTGAACGCGAGAGAGAATGGCTTTGGGGGTTATATATAGTGCCACACAATTTTTCTTTTTTGTTTTGTACGGGTCCGGTTGTAAAATTTCACATAAATTTTAACATTATTTTTTAGTTATTAGATTATAAAATATTTAAAAATCGAAATTAATTATAAATATGATATGGCAAGTGATGTGACACTACATATTTTTATCCAAATTAAAATCTTAAAAGATAAGATACAAGACGCAAAGGGAAAAAGAAAAAAAAAAAAAAAGATGTTTCTATAACAAAAACCCAGAATTAAATTATGATTTTCTGTACCTTACTTGAATCTGATTCAACCACAAATTTCTGAAAGTCTTGAACATATACAAACCCACAAGCATCTATTCCACCCAACGCGCTAACTTGAAAAATAACTAATCCACACAAAAATAATTAATTAAAGAGATTGAGGTCAGACTCAGAGATACTGAATAAGCTTTGTTATAATTGGAGTTGCAGATTCATAGAAATGTTCACAGCAACATCGTCTTTTTTTTATCCTTTGCATCGTGGATCTTATTTTTTTACTGTAAAATTAGATTTTGATTTTTAGATTTGAAATTCTATGTTTTATTCTTTTATTTTGATTTGATTTGTATAAAAATAGACAATGTTAGGTCACTTGACACATCAATTATTTATCTATTGACATCATATTTACAATTGATATAGACCCTTAAAAGTTTTATAATCTAATAATTAGAAAATGGTGTCAAATTTGATGTCCCTTGAACCGGCCACGTTTTGTATTTATATTATTTAAAATAATTTTACGCTTTTGAGTGGGCCTACTGCCCGTCTTGCATACAGAGGCAAGGACTAAAATATCGATGATTACGAAATATTGGTGGTTCAAAAAAATTAAAATCTTGATAGATGTATTGAGAAAATATCGAATATCGATAGAAATTTCACTAAAAATTTATATAAAACTTATATATTCGACCAAAATTAGACTAAATATAAACTATCAAAAAAATATAAAAATTAATATTAGTGCTTGTAAAAAACTGAAATTTCGAGGAAATGATAGCAAGACTTTTGAAACACAGAGGACAAATACAATAACCTCCACGATAACCTCAATGTTTGTCCTCTGTTACAAATACAATCATTGAAGCACATATGATAGCAGTCTCACTATAAATTTCAGGTCACTAGGGTTCCATAAGTAAGCCTCCAATCAAATATGAATTATCCATTCAAGTGATCATATCTGAGGCAGTGTTATATGAAAATGACTTATGTTTGAAGGGTTGTTGCGGCTCAACTTTTTTCTAAACTTGTTTTAGGATAAGAGCCATGAGTTGAAATTAGCAACATCAAACGGATTGTTGGTTTTTAAAATTTTAAGTATTTAGAGTGAGCAGAGATAATCGCGGTTAATAAATCGTTACTAAAAAGAAGATAAAAAAGGTTTTTTTTTTCTTTTTTCCGACAAGAAAGAAGGTGAAAGTTGTTGAAACAAATATATGCATTGTCTAGTCAAGTTCGAACTATAACAGAACATAATGAGATTTCTTGGTCAGTAATTGATCTAATGGTTGTTTCGTCATCATTATATATAAACCTAATGGTTGTTTCGTTTTAAATTCTGAATCCATAAATATAAATGTAATGGTAATTCACCATGAACCTACTGACCGACTGATAAGTGAACACGACTCGTCTCTAAACCCTTTCTCTCTTGTTGTGTCGTCGTCCTCTCTGCGTTAAACCCTGGTCCCGAAACCCATGCCTGAAACTTGAAGATATGCAATCTCTCCCCATAAAGGTAAAAGCTGTTAGTCTGCTAAATTGATCGATACCGTTTCCTGATGAGTTTTGGTATTATTATTATTATTATTTTTTAATTTGAACTAGATTTCATGTCATCTTTCTTTAATCCTGATTGAATTGGCTTGATTTCAATGGTGCTTCAAATTTTGAGCATGAGGAGTCCATACCCATCTGCAATGGCTTTTGCACTGTGTTGTCGTTGATTAAAGTTTGAAACTTTAGATTGATTGGTTTCTAGTTTCAGTATTGAATTGAAAACTATCTAATATTGATTAAGATGAATTATTGATACATAGGGAAATGGGTTTCCGGGTTTAGTGGGAGATGAGTGGATGGTTTCGAGTATAGAGTTTACTTCTAGATGATCCTGTGATGTAATCTCACACTACAATGCAGTAAAGCTTATCTTTTTGGTTCTGTGTTATATCAGTGCAGGATCAAATTAGTTTTATCGCCAAGTTAGCTATCAGAGCTGTTTGTTTTGCTTTGATTTGATACTTGATTCAGTAATGGATAATACCGCACTGCCAGAGTGCTCTGTACCCGAAGATGTTATCCAGGCGCTTTTGAGTGTGTCAAACTCATCTAACCTTTTAGAGTCCGTGGAATATTTAATACAAGTTTGTAAAATGGCTGATGGTCGTAAAGACCTTGCCGCTAAGAATGTTCTTCTGACAGTTATCCAGCTCGTTAAATCTCTCTCGTACCCCTCTGATCACTACCTTCTGACATTGTCTTTAAGGCTTCTAAGAAACTTGTGTGCTGGGGAGGTGGCGAATCAGAACTCGTTTGTTGAACAAAATGGAGTTGCAATCATATCCAATATTTTGAGTTCTGCAAGTTCTCTGGTGTGGGATTGCAAGTTCTAGCTAATGCTGCATTGGCTGGAGAACGACAGCAGCATGCAATTTGGCAGCAACTCTTCTCAGAAAAATTTGTTGCTCTTGCAAGAGTTCGTAGCCAGAAGACTTGTGGTCCGCTATGTATGATTATCTCCACTTGTTGTGATGGTACCCCTGAACTGGTTGCACAGCTCTGTGGTGACTGTGGAGTAACTATTTTGAAAGAGATTGTTAAGACTGCTGCTGCAGGTAATTATGGATATATATTTTTATTGCTTCTTACATTAGCTTCAGTTTTTCTGTGAAACCGTTTATTGATGATTAATGACTGCCATTCATACCATTCTTATGTTTTGTGTCTTAAATCAGTTGATTTTGGAGAAGATTGGTACAAATTGCTTCTTTCAAGCATCTGTTTAGTGGAACCCTACTTCCAGCAACTCTTTAGAACATGCTGGTGAGAATGCTGAAGACACAGAAGGTGGGTGAGAGTCTTTCTCGAAAGAGCAAGAATTTTTGTTGAAAAACGTATCAGAGATCTTGAATGAGCGTCTTAGCGAGATAACTGTTCCCAATGATTTTGCTTTGTGTGTTTTTGGAATATTCAAGAACTCCATCAAGGTTCTTAGTTATGCAACAAGAGGTAGGTCTGGACTTCCAACCGGCTCTATTGACATTGATGTCCTGGGATACTCGCTCACTATCTTGAGAGATATGTGCCCAAGGGACACTAAGAGGATCTACAAAGGATACCATGGATGTTGTGGATGCTCTGATCTCCTATGGTCTCATTGAATTGCTGTTGTCTTTGCTCCGTGACCTTGAGCCGCCAGCAATAATAAAGAAATCTGTCAACCAAGCCGAGGACCAAGAAGGATCCAGTTCTTCTACATTAAAACCATGTCCATATAAAGGCTTTCGGAGAGATATAGTTGGAGTTATTGGCAATTGTTTATATGGAAGGAAGATTGTGCAAGACGAGATTAGGAGAAAAGATGGGCTGCTTCTGCTGTTGCAACAATGTGTAATAGATGATGACAACCCGTACTTAAGGGAGTGGGGTATTTGGTGTCAGAGGAACTTGTTGGATCGGAACGAAGAAAATCAACGGGCGGTGGCTGAATTGGAACTTAAGGGGTCTGTTGATGTGCCTGCCCTTGCTCGACTTGGTCTCCGAGTAGACATGAACCTGGCAACTGGACGTCCAATGCTTGTTAATATCTCATGAAATTTACGACTGCTCTGGATAGCCATTTCACTGCTAAAGAATGAGCAACTTGTGTAGTCAAGGGTAGTAGATAGACCATCTCTAGGATCTATTTTCTTATCAAGTTCACGTTCATTGTTGCCTAGACTTTATAACAAAATTAACACTAATAGCATTATTTAAATACAATGCTTCAAGTTGGCCACACATAAACAAGATGCCTTATTCTCAAAAAAAGAAGAAAAAGCAAAGATGCATGGTCAGAGATGTTACCTGCATATCAACATTATAATGTGCCAAATTGGCAGAGTTGTACAATGCGTTGTTGAACACCAAAAGTTAACCAAACTGTACAAAAGAAATTTATTGGAACTCTTCTCTAAACAATCTGCAACTCTGGATGTGATGACAGGCAGCTCAAATGCTCAGGTTTCCTTGAATGCCAAAGAAGCAACTTGGTCTACCAAAGAATGAAATTGAATAGGAAAAGAAACCCTAAAAGCGCCTATATCCCTGTTGAATAAAAGAAAACCCTATCCTCCTATGGGTTTGCTAAATACAACAAAAAAACGTTTCAAAACTGTACTGAGTTCTTCTATAAAACTGAACTGGTGATCAAATTGTCAAATTTTCTTGAATGCCAAGGAAAGAACCGGTTATATTTCCTCCTGCATCGGGGAAACTCTCACATCCAGGAAGGGATGTGACTTTGCCTTTTCGATCAATTTCAACTGGATACTTCAATAGATGACCCCTCATCTCTGTAACCTCCTCAGCAGCAAATTGTTTCCAGTTCATCTCACCCATTGCTCTAACTCTCCTAACACATTCAAGACTCTCTGGTTCTCTAAAACAGTCCTCAACGGTTCCTGTGTGCTCTGCCCATAGTGACATTCTATATCCAAATATCTATCAACCAAAACATTCGCAACTTCAGGCCATTTAAGTGAAAAAACATACATTCTCAGAAAAAAAAATGAAGTGGAAAAGCATACAAACAGCTGTAACTATGTCCCTTTATAGACTCTAATAATTCAAACCGGCATATAATCTGGATTCTGGGATTACCTGTCCGAGAGGACTAGAATGATTTCTTGCCCATGTATGATGAGGTTGGTAGGACCCCATTGCTATTTCAGTGTCTCTTGTTCCTTCCATAGAGCGCTGATTGATGTTTGCGGACCCCAGTATCACATACTCGTCATCGACTATCATACCTTTTGAATGAACATAAATCATAAATCGCCTGCTTTTTTGACTAAATGCCTGGAAACAGGAGATGCAGAAGATATATAAGTATATATATGGTAAACAGATGCAAGGAAAATTGGGAATTTACAAGAGTAACATATTAGAAAAAATTGCAACCCTTCCTCTCATTCCAAATATCACAACCAGATAATTAATAGGACATATCTGGCATGCTGCTATTAGGTACAGGCACCATCTGCCTAGAGGAGTAAACGAGCTCTTGGTTGTACCACAATTGGCATGTTTACTTGTTTAGGGGTAAAACATTTACCTGTGGAGTGTTTGCTGCGTGAGGACTTCCAGAAACAGAGGTATCATTTACATCTATAGCCTCACGATTACCAAGACAGAAGAAGTTTAGATAGTCTTGGGGGCAGAATGCACCCTCCAACCCCATTTCCACCAACGCCTTGTAAATTGTCTCATACATCATTTGCATTGTCTTGTGCTGCAACAATCAATAAAAGATCCTGACTTAAATCCAGAACTCAAGCATACACAGTAGTAAATATTAGCCAAGGAATAAGCCACACCTGATAAATTTTCATTAGTAAACTTGGGTTTCTATCTTACAGTGTACTCACATGATCGAAATTAATAATTATTTTCTTAATAATCTCAACTATCTCACTCCTCCCTTTAAGCAACAGTTCTAAACAATGATATAACCAAAACATTGTAACCCATTCAGTTCCTCTATACCCTACTATTGATATTTGGATTCAAGTGAATATTGTTTTGGAGCTTAGTGTTATCACAATCTTCTTGAGCCCAAATGTCCTCACCACGAGAGGAGTCAGACATTTAACAATGAGTGAGCATTTCAAATCTGGAACACCACCTCTTAACCTACCCATGTTTCCAGTTACCAATTCCTCAACAGGCACAAATCTCACTAACTACAAAAATAGTATAGGTGCATTAAAAATTTGGAATTCTTATAACAGGTATCAACTACCAATTAACAGTTGAAGCCCACCTGCCAAAACAGAATTCTTTGTGTTGCTGCACCAGTTGGAACACCTTCTGGCCACATTGGAATAACAATATACGCAGCAAATCTCTGGTTTGCTCTGATTTTTTCAGCAATCTTAAGGGCAATTTCCATGGGAATCAAATTATTAGCACCTGCATGAACATTAACAGATAGTTTAACCAAAGGAGCATAATTGCAGATTCAAAATATACAGCTAACCATGAACTAGCTCTCAAACATAGGTTCTCTGGTGGACCATATATTTTAAGACAGTTGAGTACTTTCACGCTAACCCATGCACTGTAAAACTCATACTCAAAAGTCATAACTCATCCACTATGAATTTAATCTTAAAAAGTAAGGCGCATAGCTATCAATATGGTCTCTCCAAACCAAAATGTTCGTCCGTATATTAACAAAGATGATGACTATCATTTCAATCTTGAAAAGCAGCAGTTTTACCAAATGAAAATTTTACTTACCTAAGTCTTTATATTGACTCCAATTGTATGAGGACCCAATAAAATATTGATTCTCTATATATAAGAAATGTTGGGCAGCACGGATGGCCTTCACATAAGCTGTATGTATGCTCATGTCGATCAGCACATTCTTTCCGCACACCAGATTCTGTAAGAGAAGTGCACTAATCACCAGTCCGAACTCAACTTCCAAAAGGTCACAGTAAAGAGAAAATTATAAGTAAATGTTTTTCACCTTGCTTGTTGCTTCTTTTGGATCCTTCGGGAAACCTTTAACAGAGTTTGAATCAATTGAACGGAAGATCTGCATTGGTGAAAGATTATTGGTTTTAATAGTTTACTTTTCTTATTTTGAATTTCTGGTTTGGATATAGGATTTACTTGGTCCCACCCCATTTACTAGTCGAGCAAGTTCCAGGGGCAACCTCAATAATCAGTCATAATCTCATTACCTGAACATGCCAAGTTTCAGGATCATAGTCACTAGTGGAAGCAGCATGGGATGCTCCAATTATGTCTGGAATCCTTTCCAACTTGAGCAAAGAATCATTGTAGGTGTTTTTTTTCAGTTTCTTCATCCCTTGTGGTTTTGAAGCCTTTAACCAACGCTCCTCAAAGTTGGTCAGAACATCATATGCTGCTGGACCATCAAGCCTAGAGTGCAAATCATGCCATGGCTCTCTTGGACAACCAGTGGTGCTACCCTTTAAAGTGATAAGAAAAAAACATATCAGAGAAACAATTGCGTTAGTTACTAAAAAAATAACAGTAGCATACAATGTACTGATTTCTTGGCCCAAATTCGCAAGTGCCTAGTCTATATACAGGAAGGATGAAAAAAATTAATGTATATACTGGTGGTCTAACTGTATGTCTGCCTCTAAATACTGAAAAATTACATATGAGGAAGAACAGCAGTACAAAATTATACTATAAATTTCTATTGTGATTTGATGTTTTCGCCTAGCCCATATCTTAATGCATTTTGCGCTTGTTTCTTCAGTATAACTTTCAGTTTGATTCACTAAGGGACATCATTATTTCACATGACATAAGTTGGTAGCTGCCAAGGGACATCATTATTTCACATGATATAAATCGGTTGCTGCCTCTGTGCCATTCAGAATAGTTGAGAGTTGAGACAAGTTAAGCTTTTTAAGAAAACTCAACCTTGAAATTACAAAGAGAAGATCTGATAATTACCGTGAACGTTGGGTTGTGATAGTCATCTTTATGCGCTGTTTTCAACGTCTTAAATAATTCATGGTTTGGAGTGTCATATCGCCCATCACATAAGTCAAGTCCTCCGACAAAAGATAGGATTTTCCTCTTATTATGGCCAGCATGAGCATCCACAATTACGGTTTTCTGATGGTGCGTATAGATTGTCCCAACTTCCTAAAAATCCAAAACAAGAAGCAATTCAATGCCACACATTTCACAATACAGAAGGAAAAAAGAATCTAAGGAATAACATCAAGACCAATACATGAATTGAAGTTATATTGCTCAACTTAGTTAAGCCTAAATTTCAGCTAACCAAAGGTAAAAAAGAGTTAGACTTTGGCTATATGAAATAATAGTGTTTAAACAATCCCTATTGCTCTGCCTTTTTATCTATCTATAATAAAATATAAAATTAGCTCATAAAATAATAAGAGAGGAAGACATTTTCAGAAAAAATAATGTTAACATGATCTGGAACTCTATGTTATGCCTTCTGCACAGCAATATATGGAAGAATTGTGCTGTGGAGTTCATTCTTGACAAAGTTATTGAAAAGTTCACTGTTAATTGTTTATTTTGCAACTCATAGATAAACAGCTCAACAATTGAGTTTATTCAAATCCTGCAAGAAACTGAGAATACTTGCAAATCTCCAGAAGTTTTGTCAAACATATAAAGATGGAAAAGCTGAAAATAATTGATTACGCTTACCTTTTGCTTAACCCAGCTATGTCGTTTTCCAGCAGTGCGGGGGCAAAGCAATACTTGCACTGAAGAGTGCTTGAAAAACCGCCGAATTTCCTCATCATGGGTTTGCATGATTCCATCCTGCAACAAATACTTTCAGGGCACATACACACAAAAACTAACTAAAATGACTTGCTTCAAAGAATCTCACAAATCTTGTACTTATATAAAGGTAAGCAATTCAATGATATAATCAGATTCAAAGTCCCTTAAGATAGCTTTTCCGGAATTTAAAATTTGAAAGGTACTTACTGTTTTATAGCCCAAAATGCTCCTTGAAGTAGGGTCATCCCAAACAAGCAGCAGCACTCTCACTCCTTCCTGGGACTTGGATCTCAGAAGATCACCTATGGTGACATTTGATGCAGCACCACCATCCCGAACCAGTTTAACATTGTGCCAAACTGACCACCCAGCAATGTAAATCAAACGCTGTGCTTGACGTATTGCATCATATATGTCATTCCAACACTTCCCATGCACATATGGCATCCCCCCATCTAAAATTATGTTCGGAAGACAACCGTCTGGTACATGAGCATCTTGGTAAAGAGTAACCTTTCCACCAGTCCTAAGAGGAAAATAGGTGCCAGGAACACCATAGTAATCAGGGCCTGCCCCAACTCCATTATGATAAATGCTCAATCTCTCAATTGGAGTGTACTGAATTGAAAGACTTAGGACCGCTCCAGGTTTACAAGGCTTCCCACTAGCATTCAGGATCGGGTAAATTCCCTCAACTCTTGCTCCTGAGTATATAACTTCTACCGGAATAGCCACGACACCAATACGCTGGGATCCCACTACATCACTATCTTTAACAACAAAGTGCACTTCAGCCGCACAATGGGCTACTGGAACATTGAAATGTTGTGTCCAAACAGGAAATTCAGAATTGCTCATCACATATGTCCTTCCAATTACAGCATCTGCAACTGAAATCGACACATATGGATCACTAGTAATCCCACGGTTCGACTGCCCATCAGCTTTGTTGGTTCCAGTCCCTGGAAACCTCATAAGCATATCCCCTAAAGTCTTGTGGAACATGTCCATATTCGGCAGGTTTTTCGCCTCATACACCCAAATATCCAGATTCCCATGTAACAGCAAAACCTTCAAAGATACTTTATTCTGCAATGGAACAATCTGCAAACTCTGGCTATGTTGCGAGCCATTGATTGAGGCTGTTGGGGTTAAAACAGGAGCTGGTGGTTGTTCCACCTGACCCGAACAAGTGTTACTCGCCTCCCAACTTGAAAAAGAGCTATTAGGATACTCATAAAACTCCCCAACCTTATCAAACCTTGCACTCGAAGGTGCCGATGGCGCCACTGCATTTTCATTTGGTTGGTTCTCAGACATATGCAGATTACTCAAAGCCTGATCCAATGGAGGGTAAGTAGAAGCCTCAGTTCCTACAGGCCAACTCTCATACCTCTGGGGAAGAGAGAACCTACTAGCACGCAGAAGATTCTGTTGGGGGCTTTCAGGAGGAGGGTACATCCCCGACTGCTGATACTGAAACTGGTTAGACTCATACTTAAAACTACCACTGCCCTGGTGTTGAAGGGTTGGTAGAGGACCACTCTGAGCCCTTGGCCAGGTCGGCGGGTATGGATAGGGATAAGGGGCCTGACTGTAGTCGAAAGAGCCTGATTGGAGTGAGGCCGAGGAAGGTGATGGGGGATAGGATGTGGGTGATGGAGGATATGATGTAGGTGATGGAGGGTAAGTAGTGGAAGAAGGTGCAAGTGATGGAGGGTATGCAGAAGAAGGAGGTGAAGCTGAAGAAGGGTAGGGATATGGGGCAGGTTGGTAAGGAGGGTATGAAGTATAAGGGTATGGATAGGGAGCAGGAGCAGGAGCAGGACCACGTGGGTATTGATCTGGTGGAGGAGAGTATTGAGCAGGAGGGTATTGATCTGAAGGAGGAGGTGGGTATTGAGCAGGGTAAGCATTCTGTGGGTATGGGTAAGCACTCTGGTATGGTGGATAGTATGGTGGTGGAGAACCATTGTTATCCATCACTGAGCTTAGTTTTCTTGGTCCCTTTTTTCTCACAGAAACTGAACCAAAAGCCTATATATTTCTAATAGGTTTCCTATCAAGATTCTGTAATACATGTATTCTTGAACTTGATCACACAAACCAAATAAAGATTCAATCTTTGAGCAAAAGTCCCTCTCTTTTCACAGAAACTGAATCAAAAACATATATATCTGTAATACATGTATTGTTGAGCTTGATCTCCAATCCCAGCTAACAATGGAGTTTTCACTTTTCAATCACAGAACCAAATAAAGATCCAATCTTTGGGCAAAAGATCAATTGGGTATTACAGTCCTAGTGAGAACACAATCCTTTTAAACAAGAAAAGCTGAATTGGTAGAAGAACCAAAGCGTGTGTTAGGATTACAGAGAGAGAAAACTTAAAGGGGTTACCTTGTTAGAATCAGCAAAACAAAATTTAATGAAGGGGGCAAAGTTGGAACCTTCAGAGAAAAAGCTACTCCATCAAATCTTCTTCTTCTGAATATCTTTGTGTTTGACGAAAGCGTGTGCAGTAATTAGGATCAGAGAGATCATCGTATCTTGCCCAAACCAGAAGAATGTTTACGTTTTACCGTTACCGTTGATGTACACGTGGATCGGTATGATTGGTTGGTCGAAAGCCAGCTCAGCGGTTTCTGACAGAACATAACAGAAGACAAAATCAGAAGAAAGAAAAGGTAGGACGTCTCTGTTTGATCAGAGCAACATCAACTCATCAAGTACGACGTGATGACGCAATAAAGCCAATAACTAATGTTTTTTCTTCTGAAAATACCATATTTCCCCTCATAAATGGAAGCAAGGGTCTTTGGTTTGGAAATAGGTCAGTCATCTTTCCTAAAATGTTACAAAGTGTTTTAGGATCTTTACACAATCTGATTTAGAATGTCACAAGATGGTGACCTACATGACCCTTCTTGCCATTAAGTTGTTCGAAAGATGTAAATGCTCTTCAAAGAGCAACCAAGTGATAATGATAGGGTTTTTTTTTCCCCTTTTGGTGGGAAGACTCTTCGAAGTGAATACCATATATACTGTTACATCCAATATGAACATTACTATTCAAAATAGTGAAACAAGTGATGCGTATCCATGCCATTTATTTGACCAAACATATAACGTGGGTGCATCATGGGTTTTCATCTTTTCTTTGGTTGTATTCCAAAGATGCATCATTTGTTCCAACACGTATATAGACGGTATAGAGAAGGGGTGGGTGAGTTTTGTTGTGGAAAATGTGGCCATGATAACAGATATTTAGGTAAGGATAACGTATAACATTCAAGACCAAACTCTCATTTGACTAAAAGTCCATCGATTAATTTGCAAGAGCAGCTTTCTCAAAGAGTTTGTGGTCCTGTGCTAATAGGATATTTAGTTCTATTCTTTCCCTAAAACAAATATTGAATGTAAAAGTAAAACTTGCATGATCCCAATGCCTCCTGGTAAAACAAACATCTTAAAAGTAAAAGTAACAGTTACTGGACGGGCTGGTTCTTTAAATTACCTAATCATCTATGCGTACTTGTAACACAAGAACAGAGCATTTCGCAAGAATCAGGATTCCAACATCAGCCATCTTGAAACACATTTACTATTCTTATAACCAAAGATGCAGTAGACTCAAGAGAGAGGAAAATACTTCACTGTAGAACAAAAGCTTACAAAAGCTTTGAGAGCAGAACAAAAGTGGTGCATGCTCACACCATCAGGAGGAAGATACATTGACATATCACACCACTCAAGCATATCTTGGAATTATCTGCCATCTTTGATTTATAAAATTGCAGTTTCCGGAACCTGAAGAGAAATAGTTTCAGTTTAGTTTCTAAGTCACAGATAAACTGACATATTCCAACAATATTCCCACACACTCTTTATCACAATGGAGTTTGTGGTTCAGATGCACCCGAGAAGTTTCACATATATGACAATCTTAAGCATCTTAGTGACTGTTGTTCGAACAACAGAATGAGGTCACCATAACCCCTCCCTCTTTGTATGTAGGGGAAACAAAATGCTCTTAGCCAGCATAACTCATACCTAATAGTCTAATACCAAATTTACAGCATCTTATTCCTATGAAGTTAAATGTCTTGAGCAGTTCAAGAGTCATGGAATTTTGAGAAACTCTATTATGCTATAAACACTGTAACTGAACACCAAGAAAACAGGTATTTATAAATAATTGAATACAAATTGAACAGTTGACCATTCTGAACACCTTAAGCACTTAAGGTATATGGTTCTAGTCCCAGAGAGGAGCACAGATTAACCAAGCACAACAGACTAGGAAAGCAAAATAAGACTAGGAAAGCAACTACAGAAACTACATTATGACAGAAGTAACAAATTTTCTCTTGCAGCTCTCTTAAACCCACAGGGTTCAAGAAACTTGAATCCCCCCATCAAACTACTAAGTTCCCAACTCTTTCATATTCAAGAAATCACAACCATAATCTTGGACTTGTGACTGTAGGATGTCAGCATTCCTTAAAGACATCCATCAAACATATTTCCATGTCCCAGAGACCTTTATCAGACACCATAACTAAAAAATATGCTAAAATCAACAAGACCAATACAACATACACAATACAGCCTTAAAAAAAACAAATATGTATGAATAAATTTTTGATGTAAATAAACAAACCTCGTTCAATCTCCACTCTGATATAGTGAAAAACAATTTGGAAGATTCTTTTGATGAGTTAGAAGCAGGGTCTGAATCTTTCCCAAAGATGGCAAACGTGAAGAAAGAAACTTTTGAAATCTGAATGCCCTTCATTTCTCTCTCTACACCAGATCCGTAGAGGAACAAGTGTCTGTGAAATGGAGAGCCAGAAGGAGTTCTCCACAGCTATAATTTCCTCCGCTGACATCAAATTGGATGAGAAATCGATATATGCTGAAGTCGTTGTACAATTTATTTACATTTACACCAACAGGCAAAATCAATACAAGATGATGCTGATAGCAGGCTTCAACCAACACATATCAAGCACGCCGTTTACTAAGACGCCAGGAGTTTGGTTCATGGTATCTGTCATATAGTGGTTCAATACGTTCTTGACGTTTGCGCTTACTCATCTTAGTAGGATCAGCCACCTTGAAGAACCTGGGTGCTAGTTCCACAAGCCATTTGGGGTCAACAACTGTCACCTCCCGCATATACTCCTTTGTAGTCATAACCAACTCATGGTAGATGACCCAATCTGGTTGTCTCTGGAAGAGAGCACTGCTTGGATGGATATAAACTGGTTGATTCTCCACTAGGGTTTTATAACCCTCTTGTGGGTCCTTTCTAGCACCATGGAAGAAAAAACCTGCAGTAATTGCCTTCCTGATCTTCGTAAAATTCTTTCCAGCACTCACAACATCCAGTTTATACCTGAAAATCAGAAATTGTGGTCAGAACACAATTCAACCATCAAATGAGAAAACACCTTTAAAGAGTATATATGCACCAAAACATGTAAATTATTTTTCATGCAAATCTGAATCTAGAAAAGAGTGCCCAAACAAACATTACATACAGCATGATGAATTTATGATCAGAATACAACAAGACAAATTAGAAGAACATACTTATCCATGATGCTTAGAAGCTGTTTTCTGACATCCTGCGCCCTCCTAAGGGATCGAGACTGAATGAAGTTCTCAAAACACCAAGGCCCTGAAAAGTTCTTAGCTTTCCAAGCCTCATAGACTGCAAGTAAAGTCAGATGATCTCCCTCTGGCTGGAAAAACTTGGCTCTCTTCTGATCAGCCTGGGCTTGCTTTTCCCTGGGCCTGTAAAATATATTTCCTGTCTGAATCATAGCAATGATAGTCAGGATCTCATCACTACATCCAAGGTCCACGCTCGCCAGAAGCATCTTAGATAATGGTGGATCCAGAGGAAACTCGGCCATTTTCCTACCCAACTTGGTCAGAAGACCCTCTTCATCTAGCGCTCCTAAACTGTAAAGTTGTTCCATAGCAGAAATGAGTGCTTGGGGTGAAGGAGGATCCATAAAATCAAAAGACAAGAGATCATTTATCCCCATTGCTTTCATTGTAAGTGTAGTAGTCCCAAGATTTATCCTCTGAATTTCTGGAACTGAAGTAGGGGACATCTCATTCCGGTATGCACTCTCAGTGTAAAGGCGGTAACATTTCCCAGGCCCAGTACGGCCAGCACGTCCAGCTCGCTGCTTGGCTGATGCTTGTGAAATTGGGGTAATGACCAGTGAATCTAGCCCCTGCTTTGGGTTATAAACATTTTGCTTTGCAAATCCAGGGTCAATTACATAAAATATCCCATCGATGGTCAGTGATGCCTCGGCTATATTAGTAGCCACAACTACTTTCCTCTTCCCAGGTGGGGCTGGATCAAATATCCTTGACTGCATTTCACTAGGAAGGGCACTATAAACTGGTAAGATAATCAACTCGGGCACATTTTTACCAAGACCCTTCATCCTCTCATAAAGTGACTGGCATGCAAAATCAATTTCTTCCTGTCCCGTCAAGAAGAGAAGGATGTCACCTTCCGGCTCTGTTAAGTGAATTTGTAGAACAGTGATTAATGATGCATCAAGGTAATCACTTTCTGGCTGCTTGGTGTAGAGTATCTCTACAGGAAAAGTTCTTCCGGGGATAGTGAAAATGTTACAGTTGAAGAAATAAGCTGAAAACTTCTCAGCATCCAAGGTAGCAGATGTGACAATCAAACGAAGGTCTGGCCTACGCTTCACAAGTTTCTTCAATAATCCAAAAAGAACATCTGTATGGATTGTCCTCTCATGAGCTTCATCAAGCATAACCACAGAGTATTGGGAAAGATTCTCGTCAATCAGTATCTCTCTAAGAAGCATACCATCCGTCATGTACTTGATTACAGTATCAGGCCCAGTGCAGTCCTCAAAACGAATCGCATATCCAACTTCCTCCCCCAGACGACACCCAAACTCTTCAGCAACCCTCTTGGCTACTGACATTGCAGCCACCCTACGTGGTTGTGTACACCCAATCTTACCCATTGTTGTGTAACCAGCTTCTGCAAGATACTGTGTCACCTGAGTTGTCTTGCCTGAACCAGTCTCACCAATGACAACAAGAACTTGATTGTCATGCACTGCCTGAACCAATTCTTTCTTCAGCTTATAGATAGGCAAGCTCTGCCTCTGTTCCTGAATTGACAACTTTGACCTCTGTCCAAAAGTGACAGTCTTCCCAAAAGCATCCTTCTTCCACTCAGGCATGTCATAGGCCGACAATCCAACACCTCTAAGTTCCTGTGCAAGATGCCTCTCACCAGTCTCTGGCATTGGATCTTCCCAAGGACGATTTAGATCCTTTGGGATTGAATCCAACATGGTTCTTTGCTGCTGCTCACGCACTTCTCTACGCTCCTTAATGAGTGCAGATTGAAGTGCAGCTGCACGACTCAATGACCCTTCTGGATTCTTAAAGATTTTCACAGGTGACATATCCACTGAATACCTGGTTTGCCCTTGCAAAAAGGCTGGCTCATCCTCATTAAGCTCAATCTCAAGTTCTTCCTCAGCTCCTTCTTCTTCAAAAAGCATCCCATCTGTTTCTTCATCATACATTGGATACTCTTTGACACCCAAAACACCCGAGGCAATCAGCTGTTTGGCTTCCCACTTTTCTGGTGAGCTCATTCTCTTCAATGGCCGGCGAGATGGGGCAGTAACATCTTCTTCCACAATCCTAATCCCAGAGAGACCCGTCCTTGTCACAGGCCCCTCATCCTTTGATATTGACGGGTTTGTCCTAAGTGAATCATCCTCTGAGTTCTTCTTCAGAGGAAGCAAATCCTGGCCAGTATGCTGATCAACATCTCTCATTGAAAGGCTCAACTTTTGACCAGATATTGAAATCACCTTAACATAGACCTCTTGATCCCTCTTCACCACATCTTTAGCATTTCCAATTCGCCGAGTCGCAATCTGCGAAACATGAACCAAACCCTCCTTCCCTCTAAAGTCGCTGAACTGAACAAAGCAACCCGTGTCCATCACTTTTGATACCCTACCCTTATACACCTTATACAATTCAGGCTCCTCAGAATGGTGCAGCCCATTCTGCTGATCTCTACTTCCTCTCCTATCACCATCATCGTCTTCTCTAACATCACCATCCTCTACATAATCATCCCTCTTGTGCTTGTTGGAACGATCTGTATGCCTTCCCTTATCATAATCATGATAATGTCTATCTCTCCGCCTTTCATCTCTATCATACCTATCCCTTCCCCTCTCTCTTCTGTCCCTATCCCTATCTCGGTCTCTGTCTCTTTCTCGATCTGTATCTCTTTCCCTACCTCTACCTCTACCTCTGGGCCTATCTTCTTCACGCTCATCTCCCCATTCTTCTCTGTCATTTCGCTTTTCCTTGGTCTCCATCTCAATTTCCCTCTGGATATCCTTTACCCTATCCCTGTTATCAGCAATAGACAAAGCCCTGAACTTGCTTTTACTACCTTCAGCAGTGCTCTCTTTCTTTGAGTCGTTCTCGGACTTTGCCTTTGGAGGAAGAATTGCGTGAATGATAGTGAGCAGTGTACGGACAAAGTAATCAGGCATCTCAGCACCGTGTTCCTTCAATTTGGCATCAAATTCATCCACACTCTCACAGTTTCGTCCCATTTCAGTTATGAACTCGGCTAGAACTTTGTCCCCAAACCCTAAATGAGTTTCCAGCTCTGAACAGACCTTGGAAACCAAGGAAAGGTACTCGAGCTTCTTCAAACCATCATCAATGGCAGCCATTGTTGGAGATTGGTTATTCAAACACTGCAAAATATAATCAAGCTTGAAAACACATAGGAGGACTGTAGAGGTTAACATACAACTAAATATTGGATATCCAAGGAAGCAATTTCACTCTAATTCCAATCGATTTCATTATATAGATAACTAGTAGTTAACTAAGGAAACTCCCAGACATTGATGAAAAATGCTAGCATCAATTCCGAATACATAGTTTTCATTCAATAATTAGAGAAATCACCACAAAAAGGAGCCAAATCCCAAAGTGCAATACAGATTATCAAACCCAGCCAAACACATCAATCCAACTCGCCTAATCCCTAATCCAATTTTAAATCACAAGAAACAAAAACTAATACTCCAGTAAAACACATAATCGATTCGAAAATCACTGGAAACAACAAAACCTAGCATATCCAACTACGAAAACGGAGAAACAGAGGGCGAGAAAACGAAGGAGGCTGCGGTAGGGTACCTGGACGGCGGGGGAGCAGAATCTCCGGTGCGGCGGACAAAGGCGACGGCGACGGAATGGCGGCAGCGGAAGCGGAGAGAGGGTTTCCACAAGCTTCGAAAGAAAAGAGAAAAGAAAAAAAAAGGGGGTTTGTTTTTTTGAACCTCCAACAAGTCTTGATTAAGTAGCCGTGTATCGGGCGGCCCGATTCGGTTTAAGAAACCCGGACCCGTTTTGGGTTCTCCTTGCAGCCTTTAATACTTGGGCTGATCCAATTACGAAAAGGGCAAAAAAAACCCAGCTTAGGGCCCCCGACACACGTCTATTTTTAAATTATTAATTAAATAATATTAATATATGGATCAACACAGAGCAGGTTTGTTGGCATATATAAGAGATAGTTTCAAGAGGACCGTGAGGAGAATATGCATAAATGTAAAAGCAAAGATTATACATACTTAAAACTGTGCATTTAGCTTCAATCTTCACATTCGTGTACCCCTCACAAACCTGTCGCTTAGAGCATCCGCACCCATAAAATGGGTTTGCTCAAGCAAATGGTGGGCCCGGAAGCAAATTTTGCTTCAAGCAAATGAATTTTATATTTTGCTCAACCAAATCGTTTTTTGCACACACTCATTCATAATTTGCTTGAGCAATTCAATTTTGTCTTGTTGTGAAATGGTTAATTTTTTTTACCGAATAGATTTACAACCAATAATAATGTGCCATGTATCGTTATCGACTCGATATTATAAAAGATTTCTGATAAGATTTTCGACAAATATATAATTGACACGTGTCATTGCCACGTGTCATTGTCGGCAAAATAATTGAATCAGATTTCTGATAAGATTTTCGACCAATAGATAATTGTCACGTGTCACTGTCGGCAAAATAATTGAATAAGATTTCTGATAAGATTTTCGACCAATTGGCTATAAAACGTCTAATATTACTCATTCTATACTCACATCTTTCATCCATCAATCTAAACACTTACAACATTTCCTTGTTCATCCGTTTCAATGAATCCTTTTAGTTTCAACAATTTTTTCAAGCGGAGGCAACGTCAACAAGAAGATGATGACCATATGGAGCAATCATTCGTCAATCAGGTGATCATGGCGGAAGCACAACACGACGATGAACCATCACGACCAAGTGGTTCACGTCGCGGTAAAAAACCGAATAAGGAGCGTTTGAGGATATCCAGGGGCCGCAATCTCATTGAAGATTATTTCATCGATCGCCCGATCTTCGACACACAAGACTTTCGCCGAAGGTACAGGATGAGCAGAGACCGATAAATTACACAATTTAATCAAATATATAAACAAATAAAAATATAATATATCATAAAAAAATGTAAGCTTACTTCATCCATTAACGAAGTGCCGCTAGCTATTTTTTGCCGTGCCGTCGCCAAACTTTCGCCCCATTTTTGCAAGAATAGCTTGAACTTGTTGTAGTGAGAAGCGAGTCCGATCCGGGTCCTCTCAACATTTGGAGGTTTCTCACCCGGTGCTAGCTTCCAATTTTGCATATAATCGGCAAAAATTGTCTCCCACAATTTGTCCTTCTTTTGCTTGTTACCATCGTATTCATCAAGGCTATGACGAACAAAAGATATGCACATTTGTAAATCTTCGGAAGGAAGCCAATGGGAACCCATTGTTTTAGAAAAAAAATGCTAAACGAAATGAGAGAGGAGATGAAGGAATATGGGAAATTTGTTGTGCACAAATTGGTGTGAGTTGATCAAAAATTGATGTAGTATTTATAGGCAAATGTTTGAGAGATTTTTGAAAATTTTGGGATTTTTTAAGTATTTTTTTGGTTTGTTTCCGTTATAATCAAATTATAGTCGTTGGGAATGAATTCTGACCATTTGATCAAAATTTCAGATTCAAACGGAAGGCCCAGATTTATTAACCCGTTAGATTTGAAAAGCCCACTCAGTAATACACATGTCAGCTTCTCATTCGCTCGTAATTATGTTTTTAACCTTTTTACTGACTGACAGATAAGAAAAAAAAAAGAAGGTAACCCACGTGTGTGGGCTCCACTAACTGCTCAAGCAACAGGCCGAGCATAATTTGCTCAACCCATTGCACGAGCAAACTTTTGCGTTGACTGCTCAAACATTCCACTCCTCCATTTCCGCCGGTGCAAATTAGAATTTGGTTTGTTCAAGCAAACCCAGCTGGAGCCCACCACTTGCTCAAGCAAGATCATGGCAGAAGCTCCCCGGTGCAGATGCTCTTAGATCAACATGTTTGTTGTGTTATGTTTTAAGTTAAGTTGCATGTACGTGAGATATATTTATATTGACATGTGTCTGCCGCCAGACACAATTATGCATGGGAGAAAACCAGTGGGAGGGGGAACAGACTGCAGCAGGGGAGAGGTGGCCATTTTTAATTAACATAAAATGTAATTTTAAACCGACCGAAAATAGTATTGTAATTATACATAAACTGATAATAGAATTACAACAGCTTTACACCGGAAGAGCTGTAATTAAGTAGAGTTTTATTCTTCCAATTGTCTCGGTTTGTCAACCACGTGGCATTCCAATTGTCTTAGTATGCCAGCTTTGCTCTTTTAGTCATACGGAGGATATGCCGCACTTATTTATTAATTGCTCTTTTGCTCAACATATTTAGCATTGGCTTGCTTGTTGTTTTGGCACTTCCTTACTGTCATCTGGATCCTTTAATGATCTTTAGAGCTCTGTCACAAGTAAAGCTTTTTCTCCGCAACTTAAAAATATTTAGCTTGCCAGTTGTCTCTTTGTTCTTATGGCTATCTGGAAGTCTCGTAACAAGCTTCGGTTTGATAATAAGCAGCCCTCTCTTATGCGAGTTTTTAGATATGTTAAGGCTTGGGTTCGTTATATTGCTCCTTATATTCTTGGTTTTGTCCGTGGTATTTTGGATTCCAAAGTTCTTTCTAGGATGGGTATTATTACTGTTGTCAAACTTCGAAGTGCTCCTCGTATTGTATTATGACATCCTCCTCTCATTCCATGGCTCAAGCTAAATATTGATGGTTTCTCCAAGGGAAACCCCAGCCTTGCTGGTTGTGGTTGAGTGTTTAGGGACATCTTCGGTCATTTTATTGGTGGTTATTGTCAAGCCTTGGGAACTCAAACTGCTTTCTTTGCTGAATTTATGGCTGTTATTTTAGGTGTTGTGTTTGCTTTTCACTTTGGCTGACATCACATATGGTTGGAGAGTGATTCTACATCGATACTTCAATGTATCTCTTCTTCCTCTTTTGTACCTTCTTGGCCATTGCGAATTGCCTGGCACAATTGTTTGACGGATTCGACATATCTCTTTCACATGCTCACACATCCTTCACGAAGGGAATTCTGTTGCTAATAGGTTTGCTAATCTGGGGTTGGCTTCCTCATCCTTGTGCTGGCATGCTACTCCTCTTGAGGTTTGTCCTTACTTGTGTATGGATGTTTTGGTTTTTCTATATTATAGACATTCTTAATATGTTGGTTCTGAATATTGAATGACATCTTGAGAGCAGCTTCTTTTATTTACCAAGCTAAGAAGCTTAGTCTTTTTCAATTTGGTTTTTCCTTTTTAAATCTCTTTGTTTTGAGAGACTTTTTTTTGCATGATTTTTGTTAAAGAAGGTTTTGGTTTGGCCCCCCCTTCCCTTTTGTACTTGGTTTTTGTATTTTTTCTTTGATAATTATGAATAGGGGACGGGCAGTGGGTTCCCAGATGTGATGACCCCCTTTCTTTCGGGATTATGGGAGGGCGTTTGTCGCCTCAAATCGGTTGTTGCAGAGGAGCTAATATCGTCTAATCCTCTATTTAAAAAAAAATAGAGCAGGGACAAAACTGTAATTTCTGAAAAATGACAGTGTATAAACAGTGTAAGCTCCTAACTCTAAAATAGTATATAGTAAATGATTGATCAAGCAAGCAGTGTCCCGAAGAAAATAGGTCCAGTGAAAAGTTTGCATTGAATACTCTCTATGTTATTATATATGTTAAGCCAGTGTAAAGATCATTCAAATGGTCATGTAGTACTGCTTGTTACTCCATGTATATGGTGAGATTATCCATGTTTTGTTTTGTCATCAAATTATTCATGTAGGTGCATTATTATCGTTTCTTGAAAGTTAAAAGAAACAAGATGTAAATCTGCATGATGTAAAGAGAAATGAGTTTGTCAACTAACTTCAATTAGGGATCAATATAAAGCACTGATATATAAAACTCAAAGTTCGAATTCTGAATTTGGCTAATAGCAGCATAATCATACAGGTTTATAGAGACAATTAGGCATAAAACATTGTAGGTATCATCATTCTTAGAAAATGATGAGCTCTTATCAGAAGTTGATCAGAACCTAAAAAAAGAACAATACTTGGTGTAAAAGTAATACTTGCATGAACCTAATGCCTTGGGGCAGAATTAAAACAATCAAGTAGATCTGAAATTTTTTCTCCAGATAGATACATATTTGGTTCATAAATCACATACATTAGTAGTCTTGTATGTTGTATCCAATGTTCTGAAAATTTCCATATTCTGTTAATGAATTCTGGGATAAGTCGCTTCTCTTTTCTCCACCAATAGTCCTACACTAGAGGTTGCGTTGCTTCTGTTTAGCTTTAGAACACTTACACCCATATCACTGCAATGGGACTTCTAACCCTATATTTCTCACTCACCCAAACTAAGGATCCAAAGGATGAATTGGTTGTAGCACTCACTCCAACAAAACTAACCTTGTAGCTCAATTTTTCATCCATCTTCTTAAAAACCAATTTCGTAGGCTCAACAGTAACTGATACTCCAATGGGTGCTTCCACTTTCACTGCATAAGTACTAGGGTTAATAGCACCAACATTTGTCACTGTCCTCATGTATGTCGCACTCATTTTCCTGCCATCTCTTCTGAAAACCACTGAGAATGAAGGGTAGTTCAAGTTGCCGGGCTGAAGAACTGTGCTATTGCTAGGACAAGTGAAGTTACTAATCCCACTGTAGAAGAGAGCTATTTGGGGAGATGTGTAATTCAAGCTACACAAATAGAGCAGGTAGTCGCTGGTGGTGATATCGTAAATTAGTCCCGGATCAGCAGCACTTTCAGGGTCTGCATGCCCCGAACCAAAAGCAAATGGGTTAGCTGGTTGAGAATTGTTTGAGCCAAAATCAGAAATTGGAGAGCCTTTGTTGTTTAGTGTATAAGCTGTAGTCATGAGCGCAGATTTGATTGCTGCAGGTGACCAATCTTTGTGCACTGATTTGATAAGAGCAGCTAAGCCACTAACATGAGGGCAAGACATTGAAGTGCCTGAGACCATGTTAAACACCACTTTTCTCTTGTCACTTTTAAGCCTGGTTGGGCTAGTCTTGGCTGGCCAAGCAGCCAAAATGTTGACACCAGGAGCAGTCACATCGGGCTTGATCACGTCCGGTCCAACTGAGCTTGGCCCTCTAGATGAAAATGCTGCCATCACCGGAGCAGTTCTACCATATACCGTGCCTTGGAACACAAGCATAGCTGTAGGTTTCCTTGCTGCACCTGCATATTCTCTCACAGCCTTAGAAGCTGAAGCTCCAAGAGAAGTGGCTGGCAAAATGTGAGCATCAGCAAGAAGTTCCTCCCCTTCAGCTTCATTATTGAGCAGAAGCATTCCAGCTCCTCCAGCTTTCTTCACTTCCGCTCCAATTTCAGTCCGGCTGTGTGTTCCTCGCTCACACGCTACAATCTTCCCCTTCACAAGGTTTATGTCAAGCGAGCCATCGACACAATGCTCAGCTCCTTGGCCACCTGCTGTTCTGTTATACACAAGTGGCAGCTGCTTAGTTTTCTTACCTGAATATAATGATGACCCCTCAAAAGTTTGTCCATTCCCAAGCTTCACTAGCACTGGGAAGCTTCGGTCAGTGTAGCTAGCAGCAACAGTCATGATCCAAGGCGCGGTATTGCTAACGCTTGAGCGAAAGGGACCTGAATTTCCAGCTGAAAATGACACGGAAACTCCATGTTGTACAGCACCAAATGAAGCTATAGCAATACTGTCACGAAAATAAGGTCTCGAAAGACCTCCCAATGAGAGTGACAAAATGTCTACACCATCAGAAACAGCACTGTCAATAGCAGCCATTACATCAGAGTTAGAACACCCCAATGGCCAACAGGCCTTATAGGCTGCAATTCTTGAAGAATATCTCATTCCACTTGCCGAGCCCTTGGCTAAGCCAAACAAGCTTGCTTGTTTGACAACATTACCGCCTGCAGTTGAAGCAGTGTGAGTTCCATGTCCTTCAGAGTCACGAGGGGATCTATAATCCACTGTTTCATTGACTGTTCCAACAATAGCCTCATAACCTTGCAAAAAGGATCTTGCACCAATAAGCTTATTGTTACAATTTGACTGTGAGAACTTGGTGCCTTTTTCACAAGTGCCTTTCCAGTGAGAGGGTACGGGGGGCATTCCTTTGTCCTTGAAGCTAACATGTTCTGGCCACACTCCAGTGTCAACAACACCAATGATCACATCCGAGGCCAAGCTGGGAGCACTCCAAAGTCCTTTGCCTTGTTGTAAGCCAAGAAACTGAGGAGTGTGTGTGGTGTGGAGAGTTAGTAGCTCATCGGGTGTGGCATATAAGAAACCATGGATTTGGCTCAAGGCTTTGAGCTGATTGGCTGAGAGTCTTGCTGCGAAACCCGAAATAGCAGTGTTGTAGGTGTAAAGAAGCTGAGGAGTTGTTGATGCTTTGCCTCTTACTTCTTCCTCTTCTTCTTGAGATGAAAGTTCGGCAATGGAATTCAACACTGCTTTGTAGTAGTAGTAGTACTGTTGGTCTTTGTGATCAGCAGCAGGGATTTTTGCCTTGTCCATGTGAACAATGTAGGTCTGTGTTTCCATCAGAGCAGTACTAGTTGCAGCCATGAAAGCCAAGAACAACAAGAATGCTCTAATCATCATCATCTACCTGTGAAATAGAGAAATAAAGCAAGAAATGATAAGGAAGATGAAGAAAAAAACAGCGAAAAGTGTCAACAATGGAGGAGACAGAATCAAAGAGTTGTTTAAGATATAGGATGGCATCTTACCTCCACAAGGAAGAGAATGATATATTATATTTGGGATGAAAACTTGCAGCTTAAAGACCTTGTTTATATAGGAAAGAAAAGAAGAATATATTGTACAGTAAATGAAGCACCCTAGGATGACTTGAAGTTGACAGTTTGATCTGTTTCTGCTTATATAAGCGTGACAGTCAAAAGCGCACGCCTCAGTTGGATCAAATCTACAAGGATTCTGAGCAAATTGCTTTTAGAAGAAGCTAGGTACAGTAGAGAAAGCACCCAAAAATAGAAACATTGGCACTAATTAAAATGCAGGGAGTATGTACAGCTACGAAGCAGCTTTGCAATACTATTATGGTCCCCTGAAGCAAAAGAGATGCTTGTTGGTGGGTGAGAAAGTGAGCTTTGCAATCTCAAGTTTCAATCATAGCGTTCCATGCCCATTTTGTGGCTTTCTTCTCAAAGGAAATCATACACATGCTAGCTAGCAAAATGATTTGAAACCCAACTTTAGGGAAGATTGATCAATGGAGTGTAGACCACAAGACATGAGCAATTGATAGTTCTTTTTGGTAGTTAGCACATGGATCCTCATCACCAAAGTCTTCCTTGGAGTCCAATTCAAGGTATGGCAAAAATATCAAAGCCAGCAAGAAGGCAGTAGTGATTGCATCATTGAAATGAAAGCAATCGAATACACTTACATACACTCGTTTGAAAATTGACACGAAAAATAGTTCTTTCGGTAAGATGGAAACCCATGCTAGTTGCATAGGACTCCACCAAAAGAGAATATGTACCGCTAATTATTAGGCCAATATACTCGTCACATCTCGCAGAGGCGAGACTTAGCGACATGTATGTTGGTCTCGCCTCCTCTGTAATATGTGACCGGCGATATGGTTCACTATATCATATAGCACTAGTTGAAAGGAATTAGTCCACTGACTGAATATTTTTTAAACGATCTAACAGATAATAAGATATAGCAGTAATCTGATGGTTGCTTTAAGGTGAAGCTATTAGTTCTTGTGGAGAATTAATACTTTCGACCCAAGTTATACTCCCTTATTTCTTTGAATGAAGCACATAGTTTACATTGAAACAACTAGACCCAAAGAGTGAACTAATATTCAGGTTTTCAGTTCTGTGTAACATTTTCATAACCATTTGAAACTTAACCCTACTTCTCACAAATTAAAAGTATGATCAACCTTGTACATCCTCTTAAATTCCACATATGAAACTTAACTTTCAAATGATGAGAATCTACTTAATTTCCTGGACTGTATACCACAATGGGACTCCTCACAGTGTACCTAGAGCTTTTCCATCCAAGTGAGCCAGACACCATTGTCATACTGTCCATCGGATTCGCCTTCACCTCAACTTGGAAGCTCCTCTTTTGCAAAGCATGAGAGAAAGTCAGGCTCAAGGGTTTGACAGTGATTTCCACTCCCTTTGGTGCTCTGATAGTGGCATTGTATGTGGAATTAGCAGGACCAACATTAGTGACAGTTCTTCTGAATACAGCTACTGTTGGTTGCTTGCTGCTTTTCAAGCTGAGCTGCATGGTGGGATAGTTGATAGCATCATAGCCGAGTCCAGGAATCAATGAGGAGCAGTTTATGGACTTTGAGCCAACTAATGGAGCTAATGAGGAACCACTATAGCCTTCATGGCATAGGAACTGAATGTATGACATTTCATCCATGTCATAGATTAAGCCTGGATTCACAGCTTTTCTCGGGTTCACTTGACCAACACCATAGGCGAATTCTGCTTCTGCGTTCACTCTTTGGCTCATTGGTGTTGCTGAGAAAGAGTTAAATTAATGATTCTTATGAGATTGTAAGCCATGATGAATTTGAGCAATATGAACTAACAATGAGTAAATTTTTCTTAACATTTTCATACAAATAGGTATATGTGCTTTTGGAGTTGCATAACTTGGAAGCACTTACTGGAGAAGCACATGTTAGGTGCATCCTCATGGAGCGCTTCCAAGGTGTATGTAAGAAACACTCGAGTGTTTAATACATTTGCTTCTAATAGAAGTGGTACTTACAAAGTGCTAATGAGTATTACTTTGTAAGAAGCTATCATTTGATAAATGCTTCTGCTTGCAAAAAATTGTTAGAAGCACATAATAGAAAAATAGAAACCAAATTTCTATAGAAACTTCTTTTGTAACCCTCATCAAACAATATTTGCTCATTACAGCCACATACATTGTAATAAGCACTTTTAGTTATCTGAAAGAGATTTTGACAGTGTTAAAAGCAAACTGCATGTGTCCAGGATGCCCCAGAAGAATTTTAAAATGCATATGTACTTCGTACCTGTAGTCATGATGGCAGATCTTATTGCAGCTTGAGACCAATTTGGGTGAAATGACTTGACATATGCTGCTACACCAGCAACATGTGGACATGCCATTGAAGTTCCAGACATTAGTGTGAATTCTGAGTATTGTGTGTCACCATCCAACCCAGTAAGCGTCTTCAATAGAGTGTAAGATGCCAAAATGTCAATCCCAGGTGCTGCAATGTCAGGCTGCATCAAAACAGCTTCAGTTTCAAGCTGAACTTACTAGACGTTAAGGTAGAAATGATAATCAACACTAAACCTTGAGAAGGTATTCTGATCCCGGATTTGGACCCCGGGATGAAAATGAAGCATACGGAGCGCGTCTTTGTGCTTCTTGTGACTTGAATATAACTGCTGATGGTGATCTACAAGAACAAAAAAAAAAAAAGGTACTTGTTTACTTGATGATAAATATCAAACATTTGATCAAATGAGGCATAAGTTATTGTTCAATTCCTACTTTGCTGAATGTATATAGGCATCAATGCTTTCTCCAACTGTAGAGTTAACCATGGTTCCTGGTGCCATAAATATTTGAGCAGCATCGAGAAATTGATCATTTTCAACAATGGTACCAACTCCTCCATTTCCTTTAATAACCGAATCTGTACCCCAAGATCCAAATTGGCAGAAAACAATCTTTCCCTTTACTCTTTTAGGGTCTAGTGAGCCTCCAAGACAGAACCTGATATACACAGACAGTTGGAAACTCTAACTGTATCTTTGTTTCTTGAGATTAGTTTTGCTTGTTATTCTTGATAGCTGAGGAACAAAATGGTCATACCTTGCATTTTGTTTGGTTTCAGAGCTTTGTGCTACATCAACCCCACTAACAAGAGGGTACAACTTCTTCTTTGGATTGAATGTGCTCACTCCAACCCCCTGCATATATAAACATATATAACGAGGTAAAATCCATGGAATATTGACAAATAGTCAGCATTTGTACCCTTTGAAAGTTCATCCCCTTCTTTCTTGCACTTTCAACATTCTAACCAAATTTGGAGGTCTTATATAAGGAGTATTCAACAATTCAAGCAGTTGTTGAGAGGGTAATATGAAATACAAATGGACTAGTTTTGGAAATCTTGAAAAGTAATTATGGGGTTTTAGCAACCAAACTTCGAGACTGCTGGATAAATAAAACTTCTGCAGAATACGTAAGGTCCACTGTTGTTCGTCCAATCCAAATTTTCGCTAAATTTACAGTCCAAAACGTACATTAGCAGTACTTAGTAATTTACATTGATACTTTTAGTTCAATCCATGAACACTTTCAGAGTTTCAATAAAACAATTAGTACTTATTATAGTTCAACATGTTAAATGGTACCTATACTTGTAATCATCTTTCAGTACTAGGTAGAACTTTAAGAAGAAAAGTAACTGACTATTGCCTGTTAGTTGAGAACATCATAATGATGGGCTTCATGATAAAATGTATATATGTAAATCATTTAAGCAAAAATACTTACTAATATATCCTTTCCATTGCCCAAATGAACTTTGTTAATGAACTGCCTATCAATGCCACTAGCTGCCACAGTTACCAACCATGGTGCATGGTTAACAATACTCCCCAAACTTGGTCCATCATTTCCAGCTGAGGTCACTGTAATGATACCCTTCTTCATGGCATGAAATGCACCAACTGCTATACTATCTGAACCATAACTAGGTCCCCCTCCACCAATGGAAATCGATATGACATCCACGCCATCATGTATGGCAGCTTCATACGCAGCAAGAATGTCCATGTCAGAACAGCCGAAACTAGCCCAACAAACTTTGTACATGGACACCCTAGCTGAGGGCACTGCCCCTCGTGCAGTGCCTTTAGCGAGGCCATAGAGGTTGGCATTCAAGACTAGGTTCCCAGCTAAGGTCGATGAGGTGTGAGTTCCATGTCCATCCACGTCCACTGGAGATAAGATGTCAGCTGGGTCTGGAGTGCCATCAAGCTTGAAATATCTAGCTCCTATGATTTTGCTACAAATAACGTAGCATGAATATAGCATTAACACATAGTAGAATTTCCTTAGCTATCATGTAACTGTTAGTATAGCAGCATTGACATCCACAATAGTGGATGAGGTTTCAAGTGCAAGTTTCATTCACTATGGTAAAACAAATAAAAAGATAAAAACAAAAGAAAATTACATATCAGAGATATGAGTCATATAACAACATTTAAATGGAAAAGAATATGTAGATGTCAATATTCATAATGGTGATTTTGAAAGCATGTTCCACATCAAAAAAAAAAAATTAAAAAAATTAATTAAGGTGCTTTTATTTGTTGAAAGTAATACTCAAGAGAGAGACCAAATTACTGATAATTGATAACAGATGCTCTCATTTTCTTTTGCTGTAAAACAAACATGGAGGAAAACATGTTTTGGTGTAACTTGGACTGAGGGTTTTCACCTTTACCAAAACTAAAGTAGATTAGGAATTAATCTCTTTCTTCAAATGACAGAAATGTTTGTGAAAGTTTACTTGTTGCATCCAGAGAAATTAGCAAACTGGCCACAAGTTCCTTTCCATTTTGCTGGTGGAGGACCAAATCCTTCATCCTTAAAGCTCTGGGACTCTGGAGTAATTCCTGATACAAGATTTTACACCAACATAGAAGCATACATAAGTTCTTAATATCTAAAAAGTAAAAACTGAAGTATAAATTATGGTAATCAACTAAGCAGGAATAAATTAGATGTCAGTTTTTCAGTTACCTGTATCAAAGAGTCCAACAACAATATCACTTTCACTTTTTAAATTTCTTCTAGCTGTTAATGGTAACCCAATGAAGGTCCATGACCTTGTGGTGTGCAGCTTGTGATACCTATTTGGAGTCACAGAGAGAACTTGATCCATTCCTGCACATTCACAAACACGTAGAAGACTCGAGTTAATCACAGAAATATTCTCCTTCCAGACCGTTTGTAATATTACTATAACAACTTAAACGCAATGCGGTGTGCATCAAACTGACAGATTGTACTTTACTTGATAGCTTTTCGGCTTCGTGACTAGAAAGCCTAGCAGCAAATGCATTGAAGCTCTTGGTGTAGCTATAAACCATGGACTCTGCAGCATCAGAATAGCTGCAAAGGACATCAATATATACATATATTATTCAACTTTGTAAAACTTGTACATGTAGCGTCTTTATCTAATAAGGAGGAAGTGTCAATCACTAACCTTCCGGTTACAGATGAGAGGACATTCATATGTGTATGGGCTGCAGAGTGTTCATGATTCACAGGATGATCTCCCAAGTATACAATGTAGAACTTCTGTGTAATATTTTCATTACCATGATTAGAAATGTAAAACAAGTTTAACACTAATCTGAACATTAGGGATTGTGTACCTTTCGGTCTTGCTCATCTCCTTTGACACAAACAAGGCATAGGATTAAATGGAAAAGAAGAAGGGAATGGAAGCTGAGTCTCATGCTCCCCATACTTGAAAAGAAAGGTGAATTTGGGGTAGTTCTATACTTGATCTCACCAATGAGTTATTATATATATATATATATATACACACACACACATAATAAAGATTAAGAAGAAGCTTGAACTTAACTTGGTTTTGGGGAGCCTTAAAGTTAAGAGAACAGAAATTCTGGCTGTCTATGCCAAGTCAATGTCATGTGTAGGCTAGGCAGGATTGCTTCTTTTGGAGAAACTTAATTGATGATAATATCAGTTTCCTATGTGCTTCTTACACATTCTAAACAAGGTTATCACAATTTAGACTAGTCGATTCTGAAGAATGCCATACCTGATAAAATGAACTTCTTACAAGGCTAGACTAGCTACAGTTGTATACTAAGCTCCAGATCAAGTCGAGCCAGTCTACCAATGAGTAATGCAATCATACATCATACATTAATGTATTGTAGACGAACCCAGAAAATCATTATCCGTAGGGTTAGAAGAACTTGAGCAGTAAGAACAATATTCAAGGTAAAATGAAATCTAGTTGTGCCAACACAGAATACTGCAAGATTTGGCTTGTCTACCTACTATTTTTTAAATGCCTGTGCCATTTAATATGAATTGATAACCAATTTAATTAGATTATGATGTGGACTATCAATTTTGTCACAGCTGGTATGATTTGCAAGAGAACTAATTACAAAGCTAAATAAATTTATCATTGTGAAAAACAAAGGGTAGAGCTTTTAATTAATGATAAAAGAATCACTTTCAAACTCAGAGCAGTGGCTTGGAAACAAAGAGGAGAGCTATCATAACCTTTCAATTACTTAAATTCCAATTCAAGCAAAAAAGACCCTTGTTGTTCTCACTGGTACAAATAAGGATAACTAATTAGCTTCTTAGAGTTTATGAACAAGGATAATTCAACTTACCAACTTATCAAGCTTATCTTAGATATGCCTTTACCTCATTTTTGGGAAGATTGTAGTGTAAACTATGTAGCTACGAGCATGTTTGTCTATTATCTACCTGAGTTAGTATATATAGAAGGAACAGATTTAAGGTATTGAAATTTGCATTCTCAATTTTACAATCCACACCTCTCCTAAGGAACTTTGACATGGGGTTAATGTCACTGATCGTGATTGTAACTAAGATGACAGGAAAAAGTGGTACCCGAATTCATATCGATCTTCATGACTCAATTTTGACGAAAGTATTGGTATGTTGGAATGGATGGCTACATCCTTCATCGAGTCATTTGAGTGTATGCCTCCCAAATTAAGATGGGTGTCAGCGAAGTTGCTCACTTGTTTGTTATCATGTTAAACATTGGGTGTCACTGCAAAATTAGACTTGTTGTATCTCTAATCTAACAACAAGGACTTAGGCTCTTATTAATTCGACCACATGTAGTAATTAAATATAACGCTATTAACACATCTTATTTTGTTATTCATATATAACTGTCACTATAAATATAACTGTCACTATAAATGTAAAATAGTAAACTAATGATTGACTTACATGATGAATGTGGTGTGTAAATGTGTTAATAGGACGGCCATGGAAAATAAAGACTATTTACAATCCGATATGCTGCTAACTTCTAAAACCCCAGTAAAACCCCAGCTGAAGAACCTCTCTCCCCCCATGTTTCTCACCAAGCTCTCCCGCCAAAACCCAAACCCACTCGCCTTGATTTCCACGCGCCACCTCTCCACTCTCCACGACCGCTACTCCTTCAAACCTCCACCCTCCCTTTCCCCCGACCCCGACCCCAACCCCGACCCCAACCGTAACCCTAATTTCAAGAAGAAGCAGAAGCCCCGGAACCGTCCCCCGTCTTCTCTCGATCGCAAGGGTCAGGAGCCGATACACTCCGATCTGCCGTTCGATTTCCGGTACAGCTACACCGAGAGCAGCCCGGAGGCGCGGCCAATTGGGCTGCGCGAGCCCAAGTACTCGCCTTTTGGGCCGGGGCGGCTGGACCGGCCCTAGATCGGGGTCTGTGCCCCGGTTGTCGACCCGAAGGTGAGGTCCGTGGAGGGGGCGGAGGAGGAGGAGAGAAGCGGTTCAGGGAGAGCCGCTCAGTTCGGCGGAGAGGAAAATTTTGGTGGAGAAATGTCAGAGGGGGAAAACCAAGAAGCAAATCAATTTAGGTAATTTCGATATTCGGTTTCAAATTTGATGAGGTGTAGAGTTTGTTTGATAATTTGAGTAGTGCTGATTTTGTATAATTTGGGAACTTCGTATTTGATTGTTGTTGAAATTGATATTTTGGGTTGTTTTCATTTTGCTTGACTGTTAATGGTTTGAGATTTTGTGCTATTTGATAGATTTGGTAGTTTTGGGTCTTTATTTAATATTTAGCTACTTTGATGAGAAATTTGCTAATTTGGATTCTAGTTAGTGCATTTGCTTTGTGTGGTTGTCCTCCTTTTGTTGATTGATCAAACTTGGCTATGCAAAGTTTCGTACTCACGCGATATTTTAAGTTTTCTATTCTCATTCACCAAACAAGAAAAGGTGGCGTGTGTGCTGATAGTTCAGTCTGCTTCCTCTTTTTTCTCTCTGCCTGACATCTTATTGAATGGTTTGATTTCTTGTAGGGAGGGATGGTTTGACTCACAACATGCTGAACGATATTCATAACCATTGGAAACATGAAGAAGCAGTGAGGATAAAATGTCAAGGAGTTCCGACTGTTGACATGAGAAATGTTTGGACCCAGCTCGAGGTGTGTTATGCTATTATCATGGCTCTAAAGAACTATGCTGAAATTATTGTTCTTTATAGTTCTCTTTGCTCACTTATCTGCTTTTACTTTGGTATGCATAATCTTCTACTCCTTTTAGATCAATACTTGTCCATCCTACTTCATATATAGTTCTGTAGTTTTATGAAGCGTCAAAATTCTTTCCACATGCATCCCATCATCAACCCCTGCAAGGTTTTGTAGGTCTGTTTGTATTTATATTTCATAACTCTGTTGGAAAGAAGTTGTCCGAGTTGAAAAGAGGGGACAGGGACTGTACTTCAGAAAGAGTACCATACTGATGTTATACGTCATGACACATAAAATACTAAGAGGTGGTTTTGTAGAACAATGAATAAACACATGCAACGTATAATTTTTCAGTTTTCATTTTGAATCAAAATACATGCGAAATGGTTAAACCATGCACTTTTATTTCTTGGAACTTGAAAGAGATATTAATTGCAAGTTTAAATGTGTCTGTTACAGGACAAAACCTTTGGAAAAATCATCTATAGACATGGTAGTCTAATCATATTGTTCAGAGGCAGGAACTATAATCCTAAGAAGAGGCCTGTGATTCCATTGATGTTGTGGAAGCCACATGAGCCGAAATATCCCAAACTGATCAAAACTACAGTTGATGGGCTAAACATTGAGGAAACAAAAGAAATGAGGAAGAGAGGTTTATCTGTCCCTGTTTTAACAAAACTTGGTACATACTTTCTCTAGTCTGTGTTCTTTAAGACTAGATAGTGTTCCTGTGATCATTTACTTATGATCCGGTTGACATTGCAGCCAGGAATTAATGGTTACTATGGTAATCTGGTACCCATGGTTAGAGATGCTTTTCTCGCCTCTGAGCTGGTCCGGATAGACTTCCAGGGTCTGGAGAAGAGTGATTACAAGAAAATAGGCTGCAAACTTTGGGTAACTATTCATTATTCAAGCTTTTTTTTCTCTCTCTGCTCAAGCTTCATTATGTATACAGTTGCACCCTTCCATTGCTTTCTTGTGCACAGAGATGCATGAACATGAACATCCAACAGTCTCTTCATTGGCAGCATGTTTTTTCTTTCTGTGCGAACATGTCTAGTGTTAGGTCTGAAGCCTTAAATTCTTGGCTTTGTTTATGCCGACTGTCTATGTGATCTGGATCTATGTCTGCGTGTGATTGCTTCTTTACATCTGACTTTTTAAATTGTATTTACCTGTAAATACAGGAACTCGTGCCTTGTATACTGGTGACGTTTGATAAGGAACAGATTGTGGTTTGGAAGGGCAAGGATTATAAGCCTGTACAGGATACCTACTTCCTTCCAGAAAGAGAGTGTTTTGATAGTCCAGAAGGTGATGCGGTTTCTGGTGCCGAGCATTGTGAAAGCTCAGATGACAACAATAGCCAAACTGAATACTATGGTGACGATGAGTAGTCGCCTCCTGCTCCAAATTACAGACACGACATGGTTGTTGGTTGGAGACATGGAATTTATTTTCATCTTCAAATTGCAAATTTTGGCCAATCCATAATCTGATAATCCATATTGTTCTGAGAATGGTCAGTTGTTGCATCTGTGGATTGCTTTGGAGTGAGGTAATATATTATGGAAATTGCTCGACAGATGGAATGTAATGTGATTCCTCTATACAGCAGGTGAGAAGAGATTGAAGTTAGAGAACAGAGCCAGGGTAAGAATTGTATAGATTGTTTAGAGGGAACTCAGGATATCTTGGTTTGAAATGTCAGTGGAATGACACGCAACGATGAGTTATTTTTTTTTCTTCATATTATTTTCTTTTTCAGACAGAAGAATTGGGTATTTTTAGAAAAACAAATGATTGAACTTCCATCTTTTCCAAAATTTCAAAAATAGTTTTCATTTTTTCGATAGCAAAAATAGTTTTCGTTTTTTCGATAGCAAAAATTGTTTTCGTTGTGGGTGCCTAGTCAGCCTGGCGTTTAATACGTAAATCTTATAATATGAGGAAAACGAAACTTATTGTACAAGGTTTCACCGAAAAAACTTATTGTACAAGGAAAATAACTCTTTTTACAATAGGATTTTGATTCGTAGCGATATCTTTTTTTTGGTCGGTGTACATAGTATTTGTCTATATATAGAGACGTCTATATATATAGGGTTTCTTCTCCACAACGATTACAGCACAGTTAGGGTTTCAGAAGCAAGAAAACGATCATGTCGCCGAATGACAGGAAGGAGGTCCGCCGGAACAGGTACAAGGTAGCAGTGGACGCCGAGGATGGCAGTCCCCGGAGAGAGGACACCATGGTCCAGATCCGGAAGGGCAAGCGGGAGGAGAGTTTGTTAAAGAAGCGTTGTGAAGGTCATCAATCCGAGCAAGTCCCGACTAATTACCTCGAGAGTCTACCGTCGATGGTGGCTAGGGTTTGGTCCACTGAAACTGCCTTGCAGCTGGAGGCTGCTACGCAGTTCCGGAAACTACTTTGTATAGAAACTACAATCGAGCAAGTGATTCAAGCTGGAGTTGTTCCGCGGTTCATTGAGTTCCTAGCCAGAGAGGGTCATCCACAGCTTCAGTTTGAGGCTGCATGGGCTCTTACAAACATTGCATCAGGAACATCAGACAACACCAAGGTGGTGATCGACAACGGCGCAGTCCCAACGCTGGTCAAGCTGCTTGCTTATTCTCCGAGTGATGTTGTTAGAGAGCAGGCTGTTTGGGCATTGGGAAACATTGCCGGTGACTCTCCTGGATGCCGTGACCTAGTCCTCGGCAGCGGAGCCCTAATGCCTATGCTGGCTCAGTTGAATGAGCATGCAAAGTTTCAATGCTGGAGATTGTCACCTGGACACTGTCCAACTTTTGCAGGGGCAAGCCACGGCCTCAGCTTGATCAGGTGAAGCCAGCTCTTCCAGCTCTTGGGCGTTTAATTTATTCCAATGATGATGAAGTCTTGGCAGAGGCCTGCTCGGCACTCGGATATCTAACTGATGGGTCAAATGACAGAATTCAAGCTGTGATCGAGGCAGGTGTCTGACCACGACTCGTACAGCTTCTCTTACATCCATCGCCTGTGGTTATAAATCGTGCACTTCGCGTTGTTGGTAATATTGTGACAGGAGATGATGTTCAGACTCAGTGTGTGATCGCCAATGGCGCACTTCCATGCCTTCTGAGGCTTTTGACACATGAAAAGATCACTATTAAGAAAGAAGCTTGCTGGACTATCTCAAACATTACGGCTGGAAACAGGGAACAGATACAATCTGTGATCGAAGCTGGTTTGATTGGCCCTCTTGTCAATTTGCTCCATACCGCTGAGTGTGGGATCAAGAAAGAGGCTGCTTGGGCAATTTCGAATGCAGCTTCTGGTGGCACTCATGAGCAAATCAAGGTCTTGGTGACTGCAGGCTGTATAAAACCATTGAGTGATCTTCTTGTATTCCCTGATCCAAGGATAGTGATTGTCTGCTTAGAAGGGTTGGAGAACATTTTGAAGGTGGGCGAAACTGAAAAGAGTTTGAGTAACAATGGAACCAACCTGTATGCACAGTTGATTGATGAGGCTGGTGGTCTGGAAAAGATTGAAAATCTGCATACTCACGACAACAACAACATCTATGAGCAGGCTGTTAAAATTCTTGAAACTTATTTGTCGGAGGACGAAGATGAGACACTACCAGCCAGGCTTAAACTGGTGGATTCAGTTCTAGCTGAAGGAACTTTCAAGGATGGAGGAGGAGAAGTTTCCTGATATGCGTGGGTTCAAGTTCAGGTCGAGTCGGGGCAGTCGGGGCGGTCGGGGCATGGGTTCAAGTTCAGGTCGAGTCGGGGTGGTCGCCTGGTCGGGGCATGGGTTCAAGTTCAGGTCAAGTATGTCGGGATGGCGGGGGCATCTAGTGTGTCTGGTTTCAGTTTGGTCTGGTGTCCATTGTGGTCGGAGCCTCGGAGGTGCCAAGGTGCATGGGTCGGTCTGTTTACCAAGTCTATGGCCAAATAAGAAGAGATCACTGCATCCTAAGGTGAAATGCAGGGCCCCTAAACGAATATGCAGGATGGTTTCTCAAATGCAGCATCAAGTTCAATATAGTTTTGCGGTTTTATGAAGCATCAAAAATTGTTTTCAATTCTGTCCTACTTTATATATGGTTTTGTAGTTTTATTTATTAAGCATCAATTTTGTTTTGCTTTCACAAATATGCATCCCATCGTGAACCTGCTTGCAAGGTTTTGTAGGTCAATTGGTGTTTATATTTACACAAAACTCAGTTGTTTTTCGAGTTTGCAAGAGGGACTTTTTAGAATCATATCTGGGACTGTACTTCCGAAAGAGTCCAGACAACCACACTGATGTTATACGTTATGACACATAAATTACTGTATAACATGCTAAATATAATCTTTCAGTACTGTTTATTTCTTGGAATCAAACTTGAAAGGAATATTAGTTGCAAGTTTCATGTGTTTGTTGTAGGACAAAACCTTTGGAAAGATCATCTAGACATGGTAGTCTGTCTAAGCATATTGTTTAGAGACAGGAACTATAATCCTAAGAAGAGGCCTGTGATTCCATTGATGTTGTGGAAGCCACATGAGCAGAAATATCCCAAACTGATCAAACCTACAGTTGATGGGCTAATTTAGCTGTCCCTGTTTTAACAAAACTTGGTACCATTCTTGTTCTAGTTTATGGGCTTCAAGACTTGATAGTGCTTATGTGATCATTTACTTACGATCCAGTTGTAATTGCAGCCAGGAATGGTTACTGTAGTAATCTGGTGCCCATGGTTTTTTCGCCTGTTACAAGAAAATAGGCTGCAAACTTGGGGTAATTATTCAAGCCCGTTTTTTTTTTTTTTTTTTTTCTCTGTCTGCTTAAGCTTCATTATGTGTGCTGTTGGACCTTCAAGTCCATTGCTTTCTTGTACACAGCTGAATATTCATTGGCAGCATGTTTTTTTTCTCTCTTTGCGACATGTCTAGCGATAACGATAAGAAAACAGTAGCCTTAAAATCTTGGCCTTGTTATTGCTTCTTTGCATCGAACTATTTAAATTGTATTTGCTTGTTGATACAGGTGCTTGTGTCTTGCACGCTAGTGACATTAAAGTAGTGTGTTACTTCTTTACAGCAGGAGATTACAGATTTGCAATGACAGAACAGAGCCAGGGTAAGAACTGCATGTATAGATTGTAATTGTCCTTACGTGATTGTTCAGTTTAACCAGCTTCGGTGGTGTGAATTGTTGGCCCCTTTTGAATGCTGGAGAGCAATGAATATGATACTTGTAGATCATGATAAAATTAACAAAGACTATACGACATTATCTTTGGTCAGAAACACACATTGTTTAGTGAACTACTTGTTTGATTAATAGAAAAGCTGATGAGACAAGCTGTCCACCTTATCTTAATCATTCATGTAATAGTTCTCATAATTCTAGTTGATGACATATCCTAGTCTCCACTCCTTAAACATTCAAAACTCGAGAGACCAGTTGCCAGAAAAGAAAAGATAAATACAAGTGAAAAATTCTGATTTCGACTCACTTAACGATACATCAATGATGTCTCGCAAAAGACAGTTTATAAATCAATGGGAATTAGAATTTGAATCTCTCAAGCACCTCTGTGAGCTGAAGAAAGAACAACATGTAGTAGTAAGGATCTAATGATCAAGATTCAGGTTTAGGGTTATCGACATACCACAAGTAAGAACATTCCACGAGTTCATTAATACTAGTCATTTCAGTTTGGGAAGATGCATTTGACAACTTGTTACGAAGAGAGGGTATCAAGTGTAGGAGCATACCTCAACTGGCCGGCCAGCCACTGTTATAGGATGCTCCAAGTTTCCTTGGAAGCCTTTCTGAGTCCATATATATGCAACTTCTATCATGCATTGTTTGATCCACCCCGTTTTTGAGGTTATGTTCATGATGCAACCTTTCGTTGATTCTTATTCTGAATGCTATAATATAACAATGATGCGACTTGGGAGGCATTTTAGTACCTTTTTCTTTTATGTCTGCGCATTCGTGGAATTAATATAGCCGATGATACTCTCCATTCAATAGTTTGCACTTTGCCGATCTACGTAGTGTTAGCAGAATGTGAAAACAATTGGAGAACAAATTGATTAAGGAATCAGAGAAACAGAAAGAAACGAATTCCAAATGTGTATATATATATATATATATATATATATATCATTATACCAAGTTAGTTAGAATCCGATTACAATAACGAATCGAAGAATCAAACACTTTTGATCAATATAGGCGGGCATATCTTTTATAAATAAAATCAGAAGCAGAAGTTGTTTGAATGGATAAATTTTTAAAACACTCAAATTGGTCCATAAGATTTAAGAAATAGATGGGAATAGTAACTTTTTCTTTTGCTTTGATCAATTAAATAATTAATGATTCTACAAAGTTTATTTTGAGTCGAACTCATGTCCTCTCGCTTACAAACAAAATACTTATACCACTAGATCAAATAATACTAGACTGGAATAGACCGAATAATAACTTTTTGGTTCAAATATTATTTGAAGGTATAAAAGCACGTTTTGTTTTCTACACTTCCAATATTCTTTCCCGTCGTCGGATTTGCCTTGTTAACTTGTCTGTCAAGTTTTCTTGAACAAGTTCCCTTATATAAAGGACCCTAGTTTCCTTATTTGTTTCACAGCTAATCTCTCTCTCTCTCTCTAGTTTCCTTATTTGTTTCACAACTAAGCTCTCTCTCTCTCTCTCTCTCTCTCTCTCTCGTCCATTCAACTACTTGAATTAGAAGATCACGCTCTTAGCTAGCAGCTTTATCAAAGATGAAGGTTGAAAGAGAAAGAAGATACGCACTTCTGCTTGCAGCAAAGGACTCTGAATATGTGAAAAAAGTGTACGGTGGTTACTTTAATGTGTTTGTGGCAACTTTTGGGGAAGAAGGAGAGAGGTGGGACTTGTTCAGGGTAGTCGATGGTGAGTTTCCGGAAACGAGTGAGCTTCAAGAGTATGATGGGTTTGTGGTCAGTGGAAGCCCTTATGATGCTTATGGCAATGACCACTGGATTATAAAACTGTGCTTTCTCTTACAAACTCTGGATGCTATGGAGAAGAAAGTCCTCGGAATATGCTTCGGTCATCAGGTAATAAACATTTATAACACATAAAATTAAAGATCATCTTCTCCTGAACTAATTGGCTAACATATGAGTTACCAATGTTAAATAATCTGAATCAAATTAATGGTTTCATTCTTGACGACATTCCGACATCTTTGAGTAATTGCTATTGGTTTCTAACTCAGTGTTCCATGAATTTGATTAGGTGTTGTGTATAGCACTAGGAGGAAGAGTTGGGAAAGCTTGTACTGGGTGGGATATTGGACTGAGAAACGTGAAGATTGTGAAGGACATGAGTCCGTTTATCTTCCTTGATGGCTTGGATGAAATCCCATCTGCCCTTTCGATCATCGAGTGTCACCAGGATGAGGTTTGGGAAGTTCCTTTGGGTGCTCAAGTTATCGCCTTTTCAGACAAAACTGGTGTGGAGATGTTCACCATTGGAGGTCATGTTCTGGGCATCCAAGGCCATCCAGAGTATACTAATGACATCCTTTCCAATCTGATCGATCGCCTTCTCAATAGCAACTCCATTGAGGTAACTAAAAATTTAAATATATACATGCAGTGTATTACTGTTAGTCTGTTATAGTAGAACTGTAGAAGGGCTCCAACTAGACGTTATATGTGTTCTTTTTTTTCCTTAATTACTATATATTTTGAGAACTTATAACTAGTTTTATTTTCCATCTGGGTTTTGATATTACAGATAGGTTTTGCTGAAAATGCAAGGTTCGGACTGCAAAAAGCTGAGCCAGATAGGAAGTGCTGGGAGAAAATCTGCAGGAATTTTCTTAAAGGAAGATAGCTATAGATTCGATCACCAGCAAGTGAAAATATGGAGGACAATTTGTTTTTAACTTCTTTACTCGTCTTATTTTGATTTGCTATGTTATTACCACAAAATATATCAATGTACCTAGTTACGTGATTAATGACTGAAACGTTATAATTACTGAACAAGATGAATAGTCGTTTGAGACAATTCTCCCTCTAAACCAATGGTGGATCCGGATTTAATCATGAGGTGGGCTTCAATATTGGCCGAAGGGCAAAAAAAAATTTGTACGCGCATGCAAGGTGTAGAAGCTTAAGTATACGTTTATTATGATTTACGAGTCTTTGAAAGAATTAAAAATAGATGTCAATGAACGTAGAATAATGGGAATCCAACCACACTGCTATATTAGGCAAAGTTCTTACTTCATAGTTGCCCAAAACTCCAAGCCATCGTCAAATTTCTAAAAGTTGGATACAAATTAGACTATTAGAGGATGAAGCGACAAACTTTGACAAATTTAGAGAAAATTGTACAGTACACTAAACCATCGAATTTTTTACATATGAAATTCAGTAATCGCACTTACAATCATGTCTTGAATCGTGGAAGAAGAGGATTATAAGCAGCTGAAAAATTGATTAATTGAGGAAGTGAGGGACTGAGTTACCGAGAAATTGAAGAATGGAGGGATTTGAGAGTCTAGAGGCAAGTGTTGTTGCCTTGTTGAGAGGAAGAAAGGGAAAGATTAGGGTGGAATTGTGGAATTAGGTGGGCTGGGTTGTGATATATATATACTTACCTTAGATAATGTCTTGGATGGAGGAAGAAGTCATGTCTTGAATGGAGGAAGAAGAGGATTATAAGCAGCTGAAAAATTGATTAATTGAGGAAGTGAGGGACTGAGTTACCGAGAAATTGAAGAATGGAGGGATTTGAGAGACTGGAGGCGAGTGTTGTTGCCTTGTTGAGAGGAAGAGAGGGAAAGATTAGGGTGGAATTGTGGAATTAGGTGGGCTGGGTTGTGATATATATATACTTACCTTAGATAATGTATGGATTTCCTTAATTTGACCCAATTTCCGATCATATTTTTCAATCATGTCCAACCAATATCTAGATATATATGACTTGATCATCCATGCAGATTTTCAGCTAATTTGGTTATCGTTAAGGTATCGAAAATGCATTAAATCAATGAACGAACCGAAATTGTTCATTTTGAACCATACGTTTTTGTAATTCTAAATCACAGTTTTGAATATCTTAATGTTTATCAATTTAACAGAAAATTTACAGAGATGATTAAGTCATGTATATCTAGATATTGGCTGGCTATGATTGAAAAATATGATCGAAAAGTGGGTCAAATAAAGAAATCTGTACCTTAGCTAAGGTAAGGAGGTTCTTACCTGATCATCATTGATATATATGTAGCATGTTTGTTAAGATTGAGTTCTTACATTAATTGTTTATTCAAGTTCATCAAAGCTTCTAATTCTTTTTCTTCGTCACTCCTTTTGTATACTTCTTCAATATCACTAGCAACAAAATTAAACATTATCATTTGTCGGATAATGTCTTTTTGAACTATGGGCTGATGATGATTCTGAAGGTGAGTGCTCTTCTTCTTCATCTTCAGCTGATAAATTGGCTGCCTGTTGAAGCAACTGCTTGGGTAATTTTTTTAACTCATCTGCTTTAGATAATGAGGATGGACTGGAAATTGATTTCTTGGGTGTTGGCTGAGGTTTTTTGACTGTTGGCTGAGGAATCTGGGGTTTTAACTGAAGAGTTGGGGATACCGGCTTTAGAGAAGCCAAAGGTGCTGGACTGGATAAGGTAACTGAAAATTCTTCATAAAATTGGGATAAAACCCTTTCAGTTTTGAACTTATCCCACCATTTTACTAAAAGTTGTCGCAGGACCATATGGTCTTCAGATTCAAGCTTATATTGCCATTTAAAAATCAAAGAGATTTTATATTTGACTATAAAATGAAGAGTGGGGGGAAATATTTTCTCATATTCTGAGAAAGCCATGACTGAAGCAAATTTAGTGACTGCATTTTGGAGGTCTAGTGGGAGAAGGCTATAGGAGCATCCATGATCATTCCACCAATTTCCAAACCACATAGGGAATTGACGATTGAATTTTCTATTGAAATTTAGAAACCAAGAGTGACTAAAATCTTCAGTTTGATGGAGAAAGATTTTGCTCCATGCATCAATGTAATCATGATAAGTAAATGTTAATGTGTCCAATTTGTGGGGAGTAGAGGGGGAATCACCCTATTGGGTTAAAGAGATTATGCGGATTATGTAAAAGGAATGGTATAGAATTTTAGATGGGTCTTTTTGGTCATGAATTGGCTTGATAGATAATGACTGTGATCGAAACAGAATGTCTCTATAAAAGGCTAATGGTTTACTAGGGAGATAATGAGAATTTGGGCCGAAGTAACTTTTGACTAGAGCAATGAGATTTTTTAGATGACTGATAGAAGGTTCAATACAAAAAATGTTCAGCTCTTTCGAAATAAGGAGAGGATTTATTATAAATGACTGAAGGGTTGGATGAAGAATTTGATTTGTATGGGTCATATTGGTTAAATAAGGCTGACTGATAAATATGTTTGAATTAACTGAGGGTGCTACCAAGAGCAATATATCTATTATCTGTTGAAATGAGTGACTGTCCTGTATAAGGAATTAGGCTGGAAGACGATTATTTTTTGATTGTGGAAGGTGACTCTGTTTTGATTGGGGAAGGTGACTTTGTAATTAATTTTCCGAGATTTCTTCCTGTGGACGAGCTGGGCTTCATGGTTTGGTTCCTTCTAGAAATTTACGGGTTAGGAAATCTGGGATATGGTTGTCACTTCCTTTAATGAATGCAATTTCAAAATCAAAAATACTTAAGATTGCTTGCCAACGAGCAAAAATTTGTTTGCTAGCAATGTTTTGAACATCTTTAGCACTTTTACAATCAACTCTGACAAATTTTTTTTATTTAATAACTCATTTTGAAATTTACTGATACATAAAACAATGGATAAAATTTCTTTCTTAATGGCACTATAATTTGACTGAGCAGGGTTCCAGATCCCAGAATGGTAGCGGACAATTTGTTCTGGTTGATTGGGAGAAATTTGTTGTTTAAGGATAAGTCTATAACTAATTTCAGAGACATCGGTTTCTACTATTTTGTAGGAGTCAGGAAGAGGAATTCCTAAGCAAGGTAGAGTTTTAACATGACTCTTAATTTCTTTCACTAAGGACGTATGGATTGATGTCCATGAGGAATGATTTTTTTGTAGTCTATCAAATAGAGGTTTGCAGTATTTGCGAAGATTTTTGTAAAAATTAGCTACATAATTTAAAGATTCTAGGAATCTTTGTAATTGATTTTTATCTAAAATGACATATGAGAATTTATCAGCAAATTGTATTGCTCGATCGATGAGTTTAATTTGAAGTTGGTGAATGTTGAATCCAAGGAAACGAATATTGTTTTGAAATGATTTAATTTTTGAAGCAGAAACAACTAAGCCATTATTCTTGATTATAGAAAAGAATTGGTGTGGGTGTTTCCAGTGTTGGTCGATTGATTGAGAAAAGATCAAGACATCATCAATGTAGACAACGGAAAAATAACTATAAGGGTTGAAAATATCGTTCATTATATTTTGGAATTCACTACGAGCATTCTTTAGGCCAAATGACATAACATTCTATTCATAATGACCAAAAGGAGTGACGAAGGCAGTTTTGTATTTATCTGCTTCACTGATTTGGATTTTCCAGAATCCTGATTTCATATCAAATTTGCTAAAGATAATAGATTTGTTTAATCTATTGATGAAATATTGTTTGTTGGGAATATGATACCTGATCCATTCTAAAACCGTGTTAAGAGTTTTATAGTTAATGACTAATCGAAGAGTTCCTCTTTCAAGTTCAGCATTTTTCTGAACATATAAAGCAGGGCAAGACCAAGAGGATTTACTATGGCGGATAATATCTTTCTGAAGTAGGTCATTAATTTCGTTTTTGCAGAAATCCATGACTTCATGACTCATTTGGATTATACGAGCTTTAGTATGGATATTTTTTCATTAAATTCTTTGATGTAAGGAAGAGAAACGATATGTTTTTTCCTATGCCAAAAGACAGTAGGGATATTAGAACATTTTTCTTTGATAATTTTTTCTTCAAAAGTTTTTATTTTTTGCTGAGGAGAAGAATTTTGAAGTTGGTTTTCGATTTTTTTTAAAATTAATTTCTTCTTGAAGAAAGGTTATTTGTTTATTTTTTGCTTGAATGAAACTAATGGTTTTTGAAATATTATTTTCTTGGAATGCTTTTAGAGTATGGATTTCAGGGTTAGAAAGAAAAGTAAATTTTACTGGTTCGTTAAAAGGGTAGGTGATAATGCCATCATATTCAGTTTTGAAGGGATAAAGTAAGGTAATAAAAGGAAGTCCTAAAATGATTTTATCAGTTAAATTTTTTACTAAAACAAACGGTGTTTTGAAACAGACATTGTTCTGGCATATATGTGCTTTCGGGATTTCATTTTTAATATCCATTTTTGTTCCATTAGCTGATCTTAAAGATTCTTTTGTTTTTTCAAAATATTTTGAAGGGATTAAGCCTTCTTGAATGCAATTAAGATCTGCGCCAGAGTCAATAAGGGCTGATATTGTTGAGTTGGATCGTAGTGTACCATTTTTTAAGTTGGATTTGGCGTATAGTACTAATAGTATTATTTAATGAAGTTTCGGCTTCATTGTTTACTGGAGACTCATCTAGAAAAAGATTTTCAGGGGGATCTTGTAATTTAAGAAATTGATTATTTATTTTAAGTAAATTTAATGTCTTTGTTGTCATTCGTAAGTTCTAAATGTGTTTGTTGAAGGGCATAGATTTGACACTTGATTGTTTTGATTTCATGTTGTAAATCTTAGATTGTTATTTCTTTTTTACTGGAAGAAAATTTATCAAAAGTTGTAGTGAGGCTAATTTTTTGTGAGGGAGGATTAATTGTATTTTCTTGGGTAATCAATTTTTAAAATTTTTTAAGGTACTCAGCTTTAAGATCAGGATTATCTATCTTACTATTAAATCGATTAATAGTTCTTCTTGTTCTTCCTGTTTGGAAAAAACATTGACTCTTTTACAATTACAAGCATCCTGACACCTAAAAGTGATATCTGGGGAAGAATGTTCATCGGTTGCGTGGGAAGAGGATTCTATTAAAGTGATGTCGTCTTCACTTATTTCATTTTCTGAATCAGTATTTCGTAATTCTAAGGTTTGTATAAGTTTTTCTTTTTCTTCTTGGCTGATCTTTAATTGATTAATAGTGGTTTAACTGGACAATTATTTGCAAAGTGGCATGTTTTATGACATTTAAAACATTTAGTTTTACTTTTATTGAAAGATTTATTTTTTAGCTGACGATGTGGGTTTTTCGACCAATTTTTGCGAAACTTATTTCGGGAATAAAATTTATTTGGCTCAAAGTTGCTTTTATAAGGTGTAAATTTTTGTTTGGAATGATAAGGAATAAATTTATCAAATTTATTGCTTGTCTTTTTTTTCTCATTGAAGGAGGTAAGGGAGGTAAGCCATATTATTCACAAAAATTTCCCAGTTCATATTTGGCTGTTTTCTTATCTGATTTCATTTGAGCATTTAGTTTCATATCTATACACATTTTTAATCATTCTTTTTGGACAACTGTAATTATATTTCCATAAGTTAAAGAATCATAGTTAATGTGGCCTGTTTCATTACTAAGAACTTGTCGGATTTTATGAGCAAATAATTTTGGGAGACCATTTATAAATTTTTCTTTCCAAAATGGTTGATTACTTTCATCTCTAAGCATAACGCGAGAAATGAAAACATCTTTGTACCATTTGAAATCACTTAAGGTAGGACACCTAAAGTTACTGAATTGATCATGAATTTTAGAAGTAATATGACTAGGGGTATCTATAAAATGTTGGATAATTGTGTAAAATAATGTGTTGACAGCATCAGAAATTCTCATTTCTGTGCGTTCGTCAAAGATGGGAGTTCCATCTTCATCATGTTTAATGGAAAAATCATGTAGAAAGTATGTCAATGATTTTGAGTTTGCTAAAATTGTGATTAGTGACGTAGTTATTGACTGTCATAGACATGTGATGTAACTTATTTAAGATTTCTTGTTCTGATAGATTATCAATGTTCCATTCATAAGTTTTATTGGAAGAAACTGAGAATTGATTATTAAGATGATGACTAGGTTGTATATTTAAAGGAAGAAGATGTTCTGTCCAAGTTTTAAAATGTCGCTTTTTTGGATGAATTATTCTGTCAAGTTTTAAAGACTAGAAAATTTGGTTTAAGTCTGTATTTTGGTTAGTGGTACTAGAATCGCTATCAGAGGAAGAAGTTTGTTGAGTATGAATTACTGCGATTTTACTAGATTCAGGAGTTTCAGTTTTTAAGTTTTTTAACATTTGTTCGATTTTTTGGATTGAAGTAGGCCTAAGAGTTGGTGTATTTAGTTCACTGAAATGAATTAAAAGAGTTTCTGGTTTGGCTTGAGGTAGGATGTTGACTTTGGAGGATATGTTGTCAACTTTTGTTTTTATTTTATCTAACTGGGCTCCTATGGTTACTAAACTTTGGTTTGTGTAATTATTTTGTTTAACAATTTTCTTAGTTTCTGGGTCTTTCTGTGGCTATCTTAAAAGGCGAGGCTATGATTGGACTGTTAAGATGATTAATTACTATAGTTTCGACATGAGGATGATTAGAAAGGACTGAGCTAGTGGGGGTCTTCCATTTTGCTTTTGTTAAAGGTTGGATGTGTTTTTCGCCTAATTGATCGATAAAGTCAAAAAAGAATATTTCAGATTTTGTTTCAAGCATAAACGCTTGCCAATCACGAAATTTAGACCTGATAAACACACCAACCATATTTAGAGGTTAACCTTGAAACTGACACACGCCTATAAATCATGTGTCATCATGGAATGAATGTCACCCCTGATGCATGAAACAAATATTAGACAAACAGCTTTAAACTCTTTTGGGAGGCCGATCATATATATATATATATAGTGCAAATGTCTGTATTTATTCTTGAAGTGCGGATTTCCACTTTACACTCATTTTTCAATCGAATTTTCACATCTCCACCGTTTAGTCTTTAGATATTAATATATAAATTATCTCTGTAAAATTTCATCAAATTTGGTTATCATTAAGACACTTAAACTCGATTAAAACAATAGATGAATTCTGTCGAACTTGAACCATTCATGTTTATAACAGAAAAACACAGATTTGAGTGCCTTAATGATAACTGTTGTATGTATATATATCGTAAGCATAAACAATGACCTCGTAGACTGTTTTCTGACCACGAGGAGCCCCTCCCCTGACATACATCTGGTAAGCCGACATCCTAGCTGTTTTGGCCACGATCCTCAGCGTGCAGAGCCGAGGCAGATAGCGATCCAAAGAGGATGGAGAAGTTGCGGGCGTGCCACCTCACAGATGAGGAATGTGTTGAGTGCGCTTGCTTGACTTCTTGAATCAGGCGGGTGGAGTTCCAGGTGCCACCTTGCGGACGAGGAATTTACTAGCACAAGCGGTCGATACTCACGGCGGGGTGAGCAGAGCAACAATAGGGATGCTTCCCAGGAAACGGGGGCGAGTTCCAGAGAGCTCTGAAGAATTCTAGGTGGCGGGGCGCTTAGAATCAGGGTTTTAAAGAGGCTTCGAAGGGGATTGGCTCCTGGGAGCGCTGGAGGTTTCGACGGGGTCGAGAGGTTTTCAACTTGGTTGAAGGTTGTTTTTGAGTAATTGATTGATTGATTGTCTCTCAGAGAGAGGGTGCGAGCTCCCTTATATAGTGGGAGAGAGAGAGTCCGCCGCGAAAGATAATGAGAAACGTGTTGTACTCTGCAACGTGAAGCACAAAGGAACTGTTCATCCCATGCAGAACAATCTGCATGTGACACATGTCCAGTTCACACAGTTCATTTAGAATAGAACACTGCTTCTGGCGCCTCTCAACTGTAGAGTCCCATGCGGACTGAAATTAGGAGCAATCTTATCCCGCGGGGTGCTACAGTCCATGTAGAAGACAAATAACTCGAGCGAACCGCGGGCTCTGTAGCTCAATTCCGCCTCGCGGGCTATTGCAGCTCGCGGGCCAAAAGAAGGCTTTTAAATTGATAAGGGCCATAGGGATTGGCCTAAAGCGTGTCAAAGACTGTTAAAAGTCAGAAACGATTATAAGTGTTCGCGCGGGCTCCGCGTATGTCTACCTCGCAAGCTCGCGAACTAGCGAGTCAGTTCGCCAATATACACTCCGCCTTGCTTAATGCCAAAGTCATATTCCGCGCATAGCATTCCGCACAAACTGTGTGTTCCGCGCGAAGCGCGCGAGATGGATCCTCACTCCGCGCGAAGTCATTTCACGCGCGAGCTGTGTTTTTGTCCGTAAGTGCGCGAGCTCTGTCTAGTTCGCGCGGGACCTGTAGTCCGCGCGAGCTATACTTTTGTCCATAAGCGTGCGAGATCCGTTTAGTCCGCGCGGAAAGCGGACTTTGCAAATCGCCTCGCGTGGTCTTGCTAGCGTGTCAATATTTGTTAACTTAAAAGGAACTTGGGCTCGCCGACTGATATAGACCAAGAACTTAATTAATATATACATAGACAATTATTGTCCAGTAAAATATTAATTTAGGCGCAAACACTAGCTACCACGCCATGGTGAAAGATCATCGGTCTCACATCCGAAAGGTCATTCTCTAAGCTCCACAAGAAGATACCATGAGAAGATATATGTGTAGTTAGTCCCACATCGGAAACATGACATGTGAGGGAACGTTCATTAGCTATAAAAGGAAGGCTTCTCATATGTAGAAATGATGGATGCTCTTGTAACATCAAAGACCTATTGACCATGATAGTGGAATCTTAAGTGGACGTAGCCATGTCTTCCGATGGCATGGTGAACCACTATATGTCTTTGTCTCTTGTTCATGATCGATTATTGTGTTCTACCATGATTCTACATAGTGTCCGAGATTATGTAGAAACATTTAACGTCGTCTGTGGAAAACTCTACAATAAGTCATGTTGCTCTGCCGGGGAGCTAATGGCTCGCCTATGATCACCATTATGCAAGCCCATCTCTAGAAGCCATCAATAGGCAGGCCCGAGCCATCGGGATCCACCTATCGTGACTAGGCAACATAAGCATGCATCTTGGGCCCACGAGAGTTGGCACTACATTAGCAGCCGTAACATCCATCCTGCCTGGGTTGTCATCTCGCCCACCAAAGATCTCTGTCGGCAGCTGTAACACCTATCTCGGACCCTCGTCTCCTCAGTCTAGGAGTGATTCACCAAGAACCTGTTGGCATCATTCACAAGTATGTACAAATGGGAAGAGAGGCCCACCACAACTACTCTGGGCACCCAAGTCTTAGTGATGAGTCTCTATCGGTGAATCTTGCCGGCCGAGGGGTTATTCTTCCTACAAGCATACTCTCACAGTAGCACCATGCTCATCGTCGGGATAGCTTCCAGGATTAGCTCATCAACGATAGCCTCATACGAGAGCTCGCCCATGTTTCAACTCCCAGGCAGTTTGGATTCTTTGCCAACGAAACAATAGTTAAAAAATGGAGAAAGAATTGAGGAACGGCTGCGAACGGTATGTCCGCTGCCCTCTATACAATCTCGAAGCAGACAGGACTTTGATGTCTCTGGCAATCATCATCTTTGCTCATCCGACTAGCCGTACACACCACCGGTGCCAAGCTAAGTTCCTTTCTTTCTCATATGCGAACTTGGCCCATGCTTTGAAGTTAAGAGTTGGACATATAAATGCTAGCTTTGAAGTCGTACTTTGCGTGTCACCTGCTGGATGGCACAATACTTTCCCTTGATTCCATTTGTCCAAAGAGCAACTTGTTTGTCGAATACCTATAATTGTACTACTAGGCACAAGTCAGTTGGGATATTTACACATGTCAGTTGAGATATTTGTTTATGTGCATGCTCTTCTGCACCCATCAATCATGTACGTATGTTAGAGATACTGATAAAAGTATAGTTGCATTGGAATTCATTATATCAAGCATAATACCAACCTAATTATCTCTCTACTTGGTGACTAAACCGATTGTATTGCTATATATGTACCCAAAACCCTACCCATGTAATGCTCGACAGTGGAGTATTGAGTTACTAGACAAGTACACAACTATGCATTGTATCCAGATTCCTCTCAAGTCTCATGGATAAATAACCTACTTGTTGTTTAACTCAGAGCTTTGCTTCATGCCCACTTTTACGGATGAAAACATAGCTGTTGTTTATTGTCTATCGCATGTTGAAGCATGGGTAAGCGTAAAGTTTATATACGAGCAGCACGAGATCGTGTGGAGCTTGAAACAATCAACCATATGATATTACTTACATACATCGTTTGCATATAAATATATTTGATTAGTCAGTTAAACTATCAGAGTAAGTTGCTAACTGATCTCTTATTTATTGTTGAGGTACATACAATCTTTCACGTCGTTACACTTAATTTTTACCTTAATTACTAACATAGTGGTAATAAAAATTTTACCGTCTTCGTCATTAAATGTATAATTTAATTGGTCCCCAGAAAGGTTGTGGGGGACGATTATTTCGAAGGATTTTTTCAAAGGAAGAAATTATGACGACTGTAAAAATAGTAATTTTTGCTAGTAAAATGTAATTTTCATTGAGGTATTATTTTTTGGGGTATTGAATTTTGGATTGGGTAAAATGGAGGGTGGACCGGCTAGGACGAGCCCAACCCATCTCTCTCTCTCTCTCTCTCTCTCTCTCTCTCTCTCTCTCTCTCCCCGAGTTCCTCCGCCCGGAAAAGCTTCCCAAGCCCAACCGCCGCCGTCCGGCCTCCGTTCGCCGCCGCACTAGTCTCAATCGATCGGCCTCCGACCTAGCTTCCATCCTAGACCGGTGAGAGGTTCCCTAGCGCCACCGATCAAGAGGAAAACTCGCCGGAAGTCCCGACTGTCCAAGTGTTCCAGTCGCCGGAACTTCCTCCTCCGGCAGCCTAGCTGAAGCTACTAGGCTCAAAAGGTGCTGTCAAATTTTGGTGGGCATTTGAGGTCGCCGGAGCTGGCCGCCGGCCGCCGCTGTCGGCGGAGCCGCAGGGAAAAATGTTTTTTGTAGGGAATTTTGTTTATTGGAATGAGTTTTATAATTTTTGAATGAGTTTTGGATAGGTTTGAGAATTTTTTAAGTTTGGTATTTTTGACGAATTAATAAGTTAGAATCCGGCCACGTGATTATTTAAGATTAGAAAGTTTGGTATTTAAGATTAGAAAGTTAGGTGTTTAAAGAATGTCGGTTAAGATTTGTGAAGGTTTATTTGATTGGTAGTGAATTTAAGAATTTGGGCGATAGACATGGTTGAGCACGCGGAGCTCATTTTTAATTACGTCTATTTTCTTTAAGCGTCGGTGTGTTAATTAAGGATTTATTTATGTTTTTGAAACAGGACACGAGGAGGCTCGAGCTGACGAAACCTTCGACCGACATCAGTCTTAGGCCTAATTTGTGAGTGAACCTTTGTTTTAAATAATGTGCTTAAAATGCTTTATTGTTGAATAATGATTTTTATGTTATTAGAAATTTCCCGAAATTGAGAATTTCGGTGATTATACTCATATATAGTTGTTTATGAGAATAGTATGTATATAAATAAATACTAGCTAGCTATACGTGATTTTCCCCTATATTGAGGTACAATTCCAGTATGGGGTGACGTGAACGTTAGACGTCAGCGTCGTAGCCTTGTATGACTTTCTATTCCTCGTATTCATTCATATAATTCGTACAATGAATCAACATGTATATATATCCACTCGTGCATTTCCCCCATAATGAGGAAAAAATATCATTACGTGAGCGTTAGACGCCAACGTCGTAGCCTTGTATGACTATCAATTTTGAATATAATTAGATGTTTTTGGTCAAATCAAGAAAATTTTGATAATTTCAGAAAAAAAAGAAAATTGAACTTTTGGTTGTATAACATTTGTATCACAAAACACTTGTCTCGTAGTCATTTATATTTTTTCTACACCTTTAAAAATACACCTCATTACAAGTTGTTGTATTACAAGTTAATTATGATGTCAATTTGTTAAATTATCATCTTACAAACAAAACAGAGCATCTCTCTATCGGACACAAACTTCTATTTTAGGTAAGAAAAGCTCTAGCACAACTGTAATTTTCAAATTTGAACAGGCTCTGATTAAACAGAAACGGAAAACAAAACCCCAAGAAAAACTCTAACCAAAAAGGAATCCATGTTCTTTTTTCCCACCACAGACGCACACACCCTCCCATTTTTCAGACACCCGACCTTCTCTACTTGTCAGGTCGCACCCTTAAAAAAAGCTTCGGTCTTTCTTTATGCCTTCAACCCATTACAACACCCAACCGACTCTAACCACCACCACCGCAATGGGCGAGGCCGGCCTCACCTCGCCGCTCCTTTCCTCCGATCAACCACCACCCCACTTGATCGTCACCGTTCACGATGACACCACCACCCAATTCCGCAACCCGTTCGAGTTTCTCGGGTCGGGCGGGTTCACGGTGCCGGTTTCGACGACGGCGGATCCGTTCAAGAACGCGACTTGGGCGGTGGATGGGGTTTACGAGTGGGTGAAGATCGGGGTGTGCTTGCCGATCGCGATTGTGAGGCTTGTGATCTTCGGGGTTTCGTTGCTGGTGGGGTTTGTGGCGACCAAACTGGCTCTGTTGGGGTGGAAGGATCGGCAGAACCCTATGCCCAAATGGCGGTGTAGGATCATGTGGATCACTAGGGTTTGCACTCGCTGTATTCTCTTTGCTTTTGGGTGAGTTTGATTTTAGGGTTTTCTCTAGAGTAGTTTTAAGTAGTTGTAGTTTGAGAGGTGAATTATGTGATACTGGGTTGTTTAGGTGCCTAAAATCAGAGCAAGAGTGAGTTTTGAGTTTTTCGAGAGTTAATTACTGCGAATAAGTGAAGTTGTTATAGGATTCAGCTAGAAGGAAGGTTAATTATAGCCTTTTAAATTTGATCCTGTTCCTCGCAAGTCTGTGGTGAACTCTAAATACTATCTTGGAGACAACACGATGAAAAGAAACGACATGCTTTTCTTGTTAGGGGTGTAGTTCTAGAGTTGCTTGCATTCATAGGTAGAAGAGGAATTCTACGTAGAGTTTGCTTTTCATTATAATGGATTGCTTGTCCTTTTTTACATTTGTTTCAGCTTCCATTGTTTCATTTACCATTGATAATATGATTCCGTTAAAAATGATGGTTAAGGAGCTTGAATGAGCGGTTAATTTTAGCCTTTTGAAGTTTTTCTTGTTCCTGGTGAGTCTGGTAAAATATAAATGTTGTCTTGGTAAGAAAACCACTATGAGAAGAATCTACTTGAATTCTTGATAGAAGTGTAGCTTGTTGTTGTAGTTGGTTTCATCTTAAGAGTGTGCTTGAATTCTTGATCGAAATGGAATTCTCGTTGGAGTTTGTTTTTTATTCTAATGGGTTGTTTGTCCTCTTTTTTGCATTTGTTTCAGTTATCATTGGATAAGGCGGAAAGGAAAACCTGCTCCAAGAGCTACCGCCCCAATTGTTGTATCTAATCATGTATCTTTTATTGAACCTATATTCTATTTTTACGAACTATTCCCGACGATTGTTGCATCTGAGTCCCATGATTCCCTACCTTTCGTTGGAACCATCATCAGAGCAATGCAGGTATTATTATGTACCTGCACAGTAGTTGTTTACTTAAATGCACACATGGCTACATATGTTAACGAGACTGTACAATTACTTTGTTTGGTAGCGCGCGCACACACACACACACACTATTGTCATGGTTTTTCTCAGTATTTTTTTTTTGTTCTCAGGTGATATATGTTAATAGGTTTACACCATCGTCAAGGAGACAAGCTGTTAGTGAAATAAAGGTAGGAAATTTCTATAAGTTTTTGGCTACCCTTGCTTGGTTAGTAAATGATAAACAAGTCAGATGTATATTCTGTGTGTTGTTATATTTGCTGTCATTTTTCTTTTTCAGTATTATATTGCTTTATATATACTATATAGTTTGTAAGGAAGTACCTTTGTAATTCCTGCAATTTATTTATATTAATTGATCTCCGCACACGACCAACAGCAGATAAGGCCAGGAATAGCCAAAATAAATGATAAATCAGATAAGAGGAAGAATCACTAAAACCATAAATGTAGTAAATAGGTAATGAATCCAATTCAGTTAATCAAAGGAGGTTATAAAGGTCACCATTCTTTTGGTAGTATATCAATTATATAATATTCCATGCAAGCTAAACCATGAAATTATTGTTATATTAGTGCATTATTTGTAAGGTTGTCCTAATTCTTCGTTATATTGACATGAATACTGCAACTATACGAATTTTGCTTGCAGTGACATATTATGTCACACATACTTATATGTGTTCTATAAACTGTAAAAGATACTCTTTCCAACTGCAGCTGGAATCCGATGTTAAACTTTTTTGGTAAATAACTCTACATGTACTTAGCTGCACAGTGGATGGAACTGTTTGAACTTTGAACATATGGTTACTTTAGTAAATAATGTGTTAAGTGATTTGTATCAATTTTGTAAGCTATTTGATACAGATTTCTGCTTTCAAGGATATGAATACAGAGAAAAGCTGGATGCGATAGATTTCCTCGAGTGCTCATATTTCCGGAGGGAACTACTACCAACGGAAGATATCTCATTTCATTTGAACTTGGTGCCTTCATCCCTGGTTACCCAATCCAACCAGTAATTGTATGCTATCCTCATGTGCACTTTGATCAGTCCTGGTAAGACGTTTATCTAATCTGCTCATTTCATTTGGTGTTGTCTGGATTGTTATCTTACTAGTACTTCATGTGGAGTGCTTATTAGGGGGCACATTTCTTTGCCAAGGCTCATGTTTAGGATGTTCACACAATTTCACAATTTTATGGAGGTAAATCCCTTTCCTTTATGTGCTTTCGAATTCTGATTGCATTGTGGTATATGTTGCATCACTTGGACATTGAATATTGAATTAGGTTATGTTATCTGAATTGAGCAGGTAGAGTACCTTCCTGTTGTCTTTCCCCTTGATAACAAGAAAGAAAGTGCTTTCCACTTTGCTCAGAGGGTAAGAATCTGCCCATAGTAGTTAATTTGATTTGTCTATTATTTATATAGGTTGGTGGATGAGTTTGGTTTTGTATCGTTGTATTTCTGGTATCCTCTTGCTTCCTAGATTTTTGATAGAGGTTTGGCACATATTTTTATATGCAGACTAGTCATGCTATGGCAGCTGCACTCAATGTTGTACAGACATCTCATTCTTTTGGAGATTTAATGCTACTCATGAAAGCAGCTGATTTGAAATCAAAACAGGTATTTCTCTTTGGTGATGCTTAAACATTTGTACAATATTTGTTGTTTGACAAACAAGCAACGAAGCTGAGAACACCCTTGCCACAACCCAATACACTTATGACGTAACCAGAATGCCGAAAAATTTTGCATAGTATGAGCTTCGTTAAATTGAGTCTTAGAGCTACTCAACAAAGTTTTATATTGTGCTAAATGCTTTTGTCATAACTTCCGCAGGTGCGGCCATCAGCTTACATGGTTGAAATGGCGAGTGTAAAATCTGTAAGTCCTTATATATATCTGCCTTTTACTGATATATAATATTAGAAACTGGAACTGGTTTTTAAATTTGTGCATCGTTGTATGTAGATTATCAGTTATATCGAGTACTTCAAATTCATAAACTATAACCAAGTTCCCTTAAATCTTTATGGTTATAATTCTTTGGTCTTGGGTGTGAAGCATGTGTGTCTGCATATCTCTCAAGGCATTGAGTTATTTAGACTAGTTGATATATAGGGTTAGAAAGTTCTACTCGAGGACACTGTGCCTGGAGACATTATAGTTTCAATAGTATACAAGACTGTAGGGTGGCAGTTGCCAAGGCAAAATTATATAGCTCATCAATTCAACCTATTGACATGTTGTCCTAATTTTTAGTTTACAGTCCGATGCATCCACTTTTCTGCATGATACCCCAGATATGTCTTGCTTTTTCTAACACCATTGTCTGAACTACATGGTTTTATTACTTAATGCACCTTATTTTATAATAATACGCAAGACCTGATAGAGGAATTAACTGATCTTTATCTGGCTTTTTTCAGTTACTCAATATAAGCAGCATGGAAGCTGTTGATCTTTTGGATAGATTTATTTCTATGAATCCAGACCCCAGGTACGGAGGGAACTATTATCAAATGAAAGTTGTAGTTGTGTCATGCTGTTAGTTACTGATGTTCATCAATTTTATATTCTTTTTATTATGCATGCTGCATTGCATTATTTTAAAACTTCTAGCTCACTTGGTAAAGCTTGGTTGATGCATGACCTATCAATTCGATTAGATACTGTTTTTAATTAAATATCATTGCGTTCAAAATGCTTGACTCTGCTGTATGTTTGTGCAACACACACGCACATATATGTATATTTACTTTCTAATATCCATACAATACATGTAACTTTTTAAACTGATCTATGTAATACTTACCGTATAAATATTATTGTAAGATTCTTAGTTTTATCTCATTGGCAGTGGTCATGTTACCTATCATGATTTCCTGAGGGTTCTAAGACTCAAGCCCTGTACCTTTTCTGAAGAGGTCAGTTACCACATCCTTTGCTTACTTATTTCCCTCTTCTATCTTGGTCTTCTACCTCCTTGAACTTAAAATTTTAACAGTAGAGTTTGGACAGGTCACATATATCTCCTTTTCTTTTCCTCTTGTGTATGTAGCCTAGAAGACTTCAGAATTGTATGAATTTAGTCATTTCTATTATGCATTGGTGGTGGACACACCATGGATTTAAAACATCACCAACAAAAGCTTCTATTTTTTAATCTTTTCAGAGTACAAAATTAGTTTCATGATATTTGTACCAGTTTAATATTCAAGTCACCTTTTTATTCCCTGCATAGTTGTTTGCTTTCTGTGTTTGTCCTTCCCCCTGTGGACTTCTTAGCCTATTTGCTTTATGCTCGTGTTGCCAAGCAGTGGACATAGTCTACACAAATTAAAGATATGAAGCAGGTCTCTTTTTGTTGCAGATTATAGGGGAATACAGGATAGTTTATCCTCTTCTAAGTTATAATCTATCACAGATTTCTTGTTTTCTATTTTCTTGCTGACATTATATAGTATTTAAGTACTGACAGTTGTTGCCTGTCAAATGTTTCTTTCCTTTGCACTTTCCTCTGTCACTCATAATGTGGATATCTTTTGGGTCACAGATATTTGCATTCATCGATGTTGACAAAAATCGAGCCATCACATTTAAGCAGGTACACCAACTCTCCAATCCTTTTATGTCTGCACGCACGCGTGTGTGAGCATTTTGTCATGGGTGTGTTCTTGAGTGTTTTATCGAGGCTTGTTTCATGTCATACGTTTCTAAGTAGTTGAGGTGAAAAATGGTATGAGATGAACTCTCCAATCCTTTGATGTCTTCATGCGCGCATGTGTGAGCTTTTTATCAAGGCTTGTTTCGTTTTATGCATTTCTAAGTAGTTGAGGTGAAAAACGGTTTGAGATGCATAGTTGAAAATATATAGAACTCAGAGGTTTCGATACAGATAAAGACACCCAGATTATCTGATTTGAAATAGAATCACAAGTGGAGGACTATGGGTTGGAGAGCTTTCCATTTCTTGTGAATGAAATTGCTTTTGATTTAGATTTGAATTCCACAACAAAACTTTAGAGATTGTAATAGTGATGACAAGCATATCCAACTGTCATACTTGATTTCTATATTCCGCATGTTGTTACACCAAATAGACTGATTCATCACTGAAATCACATTTTTACTCATGCGTATATACTAAATAGCCATCAATCATAAATAGAGGTATTTGTGCATCTGATTATGATTCTTTTTTGGTTTAATAGATGATACTGTACAATTTTAGCTTTAAATGTAATTCTTTTTTTTTTTTTTTTTGCCTCCAGTTCTTATTTGGATCAGTGCATGTCTTGAAGCTACGATTATTCAGGCAATCCTGTGCATTAGCTTTTTCTGAATGTGTTTCTGGGGATAACAGCTATGTTTTAAAACAACAAGTATGCTTCTTGCACTCATCTTATCCTTATTGTTGGCTCCACCCCATAGATTTGTCACAACTAATTCACTTGCAATTACCTGGTTTTTACTTCTGGATCAGTTTGGAGACGTTATAAGGCATGCAATCCTGGATTTGAACGAGGATGAGGTGATAGACGTGCCCTTTTATCCCTGCAACATCTTTCAGTTGTGCCTTTCTTGGCAACTAATATCAATTGGTGCTTGCAGATCAATGAGCTGTTCAATTTATTTGATGCTGATTGTGATGGGAGAATCAGCAAGGACGAATTTCTCACTTGTCTAAGACGAAACCCATTACTAATTGCGCTTTTCTCACCTTGTTTGCTTAACAAAGACTTCTCAGAAGATGGTAATCGGATGTTGGAAGAGATTGTGTAGTGGGACGGATTTTCTTTAGGGTGTGTGAAGATTTTGATCACCATCTCAACCGCAATGAGTTGGGTATGGTTTTTGTTTGTGTGATAAGAGCCAGAAAGGAACTTCGGGTTGGGCTAAGGTATAGGGCGGGTGGGGGCATAATATTTTTATCTTGCTCCCTTGAGTTGCTCGTAGTTACGTATTTCCTGGCCTGTAACTTGACATATTGTTCTTTACAAAGTAATATTTACGTGTTGGTTTGGCAATCAACTAAGAGCAAGTCCTTGCATCCGATTTTTAGTGCTACCTTGTAAACATTCCTTCGGCATCAAATATCAGGTTTAGCTTCTAGTTGGTATCAATTTCATTATTGCTCATAATCGCATAGAAAGCCTCTACCAGGGGGAACAACGCGCCGTCTCTGTATTTTATCATGGTTGAGCAGAAATGACGAGGAGAAAGAAAGAAAACCTTGCCTTCCAATTCCACAGATGGTGAAAGCTACGTTTTACCTACCCAAAATTCATGAATCTCATGGCTTGGATAATAAGACTTTCTTGAAATTCAGCTTATTTCTCCAATCAACCTTCTATAATGGAAGCCACAGCAACATGTTCCCCAGTCTTCCAACTCTTGTAGCATTGCTAAATCTCATAGTTTGACTAGTGAGCTCACACTTATGTATCCGTAGTCGAAACTTTGGTTGTTTTATGAAGGTTTCAAAAGACATGCATTCTTGTATGAGGTAGGCTTTCAAATTCCTCTTATCAGACACATGCTTGTGAAGCAAATGTGTAGCAAATAGGCTTGCACACCTTGTTAGGTTATACATAGTTGAGGGAGAGAATGAAATTAATGAATCAAGCAACAATTATAAACGATATTAAGTTACGGCAGGACAAACAACACCAACTCTTTTGGATTGCATTAGTCTCTTCGTGTCTAAAGATTTTTAGACATTCTTGAAACAAAATATATGGAGAAAACCCCATATTGATTCTCAAAGATGATTCAAACAATGAAAAAAGAAAAATGATTGATAGCTAGTCAAGTATCCCACTACCAGAGATTTATTTTTCTATTTGAGCAATGTTCTGATGGGATTAATTTGATGTGACTGGATTGAATATTGAAGTGACATTTTTCTGTGTTCTTCTTAGAAGCAAAACCATGTGACATTTTTTTGTGTAAGACACCATCTTGTCTCAAATCTCAGACACTGAGACACCAAGAGGGTTTGTTATTCCACATAGATATTGTCCAAAAACCATAAGTATTGAAATGTAAATTGTTAGATTAGTCAAGGTTCTAATAAGGATTACTCAGTTAAAGATTAAGGACTGCTCGAGGAGTTTCTCATTAATTTTTTTATTACACCTATTTTTTAATTATATTTTTTCATCTTAATCGTTCAGTTTTTAGGTCTATATAATTATTTATATAAATTTTCAGCTAAATTAATGATCGTTAAATGATCGAACTAAATCAAATCAATAGACAATCCAAATCTGTCAAACAGAAGCCGTTTCAAGTTTATAATTGGTAAATCACATTTATGAATGCCTTAACGATTTTCAATTTAGATGAAAATTTGTAGAGATGATCTACTCTATATCTATAAACTAGACGGTTGAGAAGTAAATATGCGATCGAAAAATGGGTGAAACGAAGAATTCTTCAACTAGTCCTCAACTTAGTGGTCCTCATTAGAACCACTCCAATTTTCGATGTGCCATATAGGATGAGATAATACTCTATAATGACTTTTGATGTTTGAATATTTCAGAAAAGAGTGCGGCTATTGTGACCTTCAAATTTACTTAGTATATTTCTCATGCTCTTTACACCTCATTTTTAATTTTAATTACAAGCATTTGCTCACTAGATCTCTTTTCAAATTTCTAAAATAACCTTAGGTATGTAATTCACATATAACTTGATAATTTACTCATTATACCTCTTATTTATTCTCTAAATCTCTCATTCTTTTATTTTATTTTTCTTTTTGCATGCTATCATCAAGACCTCTATTTCTCTTTTTTTTTTCTTTTTTTTTTCGTTCAAACCTCTTTCACAACCTCAATTCTTTAATAATTTTTTATTTATCATAGAATGTCACCAAACCTCCATTATTTGATCAATTTCTAAGAATTTTTTTTCAATAACGTCAATTTTTCTCTTAAAAATCAAATAATACAAAGTATTGGGTTTCAAAAACTTATATTTACCAGCCCAATACAGTCTCTCTTTATAAGTGAGAGGTCGTGAGTTCGACTCACAGTAGACTCGTTGTAGCATATTAGTTGTTTATCTGATAAAAAAAAGAGAAAATTAGATAAAAACCCAAAAAATCAAACCCCTTTTAAAATAAACCCATGCTCATATTTCATTTTAATTTACACCCAACCCTATTATTGAACCTGTACGTCTTATATGTTTTATTTTTATTTTTGGAATTTGTATCCCTCTTTTCCTTGACTCTTTTGCCCTTCCGTTTTTTTTGTTTTTTCTTGAGAAGATTTTTCCATTCTGATTGAATGAGAAGACATTCCCTAAATGTGGCTCTTGACTTTCTTCTATTTTAAATAGGGTTAGGGTTTAGACTAGGGTTTAGGGCTTAGGGATTAGGGTTTAGAGTTTAGACTAGGGTTTAGGGTTTGTAGAACCGGGTTTAGGGTTTAGGGTTTAGGGTTTAGGCTAGGGTTTAGGGATTAGGGATTAGGGTTTAGACTAGGGTTTAAGGTTTGTGGAACCGGGTTGAGGGTTTAGGGTTTAGACTAGGGTTTAGGGTTTAGGGTTTAGGCGTAGTCTGTGGAACCGAGTTTTCAGCTACCGGGTAATTATGTTTAATGAGTCGGCCAAACAGCTTGTTAATTGGAATGATTCAGTTAGTGGCATTTTAGCAATTTTCTTTAACAACAAGTTCTATTATTTAGATAAACAATATTAATATTTTTACTAAATCAACCTAATTAATAAGTTGGGTGTATTTCAAAAGAGTATAACATGTGGGTGTAATTTAAAATGGGTCTATAATTTTGGGTGTAACATCAAATTCCCTTAAAAAAAACTTATATTTACCAACAAGAAAATATTTTAACATAAATTAGCTTTTCTTTTTCTATTTTACTTGTTGTGCTAAACAACGATCAAAGATAACAATTGAATACTATGTATGTTATTTTTTTTCCCTCTATTTTATGTACATATTGAAATTATTTCAATAGTTATTTAATTTTTCATTATCGATTGTTATTGCATATATATATATATATATATGTATATTCCTTCACCTTGTATATATATGCTTTCAACATATATGATAGTAGAAAATTTTATATCACATGTTCCATATTGATCATAGTTTTAACTCTAATTAAATATATAATGTAGTAAAATTTAGAAAATAGCACATTAGAAATTAAAAATACACAAGTGATAAAGGATAAAGTGTAGAGACAAAGATAACAATAGAATCATTATCTTATTCATTGATAGAAGTCTTTTATATAGGGAATTACAAAGTATTAATATTGTAATGATAAAGAATACATAGTCTTATTCTAACTACGTATTTTGATGGCATAAGGTCAAGCCACACATATGGAATATCCTAGAACACTCCCCCATATATCGCGTGCCGGTATGCTTGTGGTGCTGATATGTCGACTCGTTAAAAACCTCGTCAAAGAACAAAAACCCTGTGGGAGAAAAACGAAACCTTGATCGTAGGAGAAAAATAGTACAACGCACTCTTCACATTTGATAGTGATATATATGTATGTGCTATACTCCCCCTGAAATTTGCACCTCCCCCTGATCTTTATATCAATCATAGGGCTCTTCCTGATTCATATTAATCACAAAAATTTCAACAACTTAGCATGTCAATGCTCTTTAATATGTCTTCAAATGTGACATTGGTCAATGATTAACTATATCATGCCGTAATATCCTCAAACATGATCTTTTACACTTAGATCTTGAGGAGAAGGCCGCTTGTGAATTCAAAACATATGTTCGTGCAAGAAATCAGATTTTCGCGCAGCATGACCTTCAGTTACTAGAACAGCCGTAACTTCCTCTAGGAAATACGTATGAACGAACCGTAAACGGTTTTGGAAACTAGACTTCCAACCGTATATTACACACATTCTGGTTCATCAAGAGCTATTCACAAAGTCCTGTCAAAGTTGACTGTTTTGACAAAATCAAATTCTAAGACAGATCCGTCCTATTTTACGAAAATGACCATAACTCACTAAATATGATAGGTATGATCAAATGGTTGATGTCCATGGAAAGTAGACACATAGAACTTTCCAATAGTACCAATTTCACCATTTTCTAGTGAGTGAGATTTCTTGTAGGTCCCGTGAAAGTTGACCTAGAAAACTTGACAGATTCTGATTTCGTTTTTGATGTATCTTTCTTATGTAGGAATAGAATAAGCATCAACATTTCCTACCATTAAGTATTAAAAAAGGAGTTACTGCCATTACATTTGCGTTGCGTGAGCGCATAGCTACACCTAGCTTTACAACTTTTCATAGCGAATGAGATGTCAAGTCGTTCGTATTGTGTTGAGTACATTGATGCGTCTTATTGTACTTAGATGAGAACTCCTTCTCTTAACACATATTTGTCATCTTGCTTTAGACAAAACAACGGATCTCTCTTTAGATCAAAGACTTTGACTAATCATGGGAGTATATGTAGGCCTCACTAGTTATAGAGCGCCTAAGCCGATTGATGGAAAATCATCATCAACACAGTCATCGAGTGCCTTATCGTGACCGTGTCTTCCCAAGATCTTTTTCATTCTAACTTCGGATGTTGAGACATATTGGCATTTTCTTGATCCATCAAGAGTCCATGTAAATCAGGAATGAACACGCAAAGCCATAATTCACCACATTCCTTCCAAATCAAGTAGAGTTCATGTGCATTCCAATACCTTTACCAAACGCGTGCTCATGTGGTCTGGAGCCACTTAATTCGAATGAATGAAGTCTGTTTAAGACTTTCATGTATATCTCTGCTCCCATAAATGTGGAGTGTAATGACATCCATTACGAGAGCATATCTCATCGTAGTCGACCCCAGTGCGTGTTAGTGAGAGATCTTGCGCCATAAAGTGAGTCTAAGCTCTTGTTCTCACTACGCTATCTAACAAAGGCATAGTTGATAGGGTTTACCTTGCGGTGTCGGCATCACCTGCCCAAGGACCTATCTCTTTGTTAATGTTGGATCGCATCTTTCCATTAGGCCAATCAACTAAATTGATATCCATCAACGAAGGGTGGTTCGATAGTAGACTCATTATCTCACGTTCTCATGTACACTAGTGTAATACTTGTAGAGATCTCTATATGGATTGAATTTGACATTGAGGCGTCCCCCAACGATAATCACAATTTAAACTTTATGAGACGAATTTGAGTATCACTGATCAATGAATCAGGTTGTGCCAAACTCGCTTTCTTCCTAGTGCGAGAAAATATCGAACTTAAGGCCTCCCTCCTTTTAGGGAGCCACACGGCCTTGTGATACCAATTTTGCCATTATATGGCTTCACCATTTCACCATCTATGGTGATGGCGCCAAGACAAACTTCTTTGGTCGCGCTATGTCCTCTTGATAAGACATCAATCCTTGTAGACATATTTGCAGCACGTGATCTCGTCACTTTAACACTTTAAGGATTTGAGATTAAGATGAGACTTAGTGGGGACAAACCACGATAATTTACGTCATTCTACATAAACACTTATGTTCTTATATCCTCCTAACGGCGGAAATATTGTCTCATCAAAGTGACAATCCGCAATATAGCAGTGAAAGAGATCACTTGACAAGGTTTCTATATAAGCGGATTAAATAGTTGGAGGTTCATATCTCACCAACCTAAGTACTTATTAATCTCAAATGACCCATCATTGTACATAGTGGCAGTGCGATTTGACACCTAGAAATAACATCTAGCCGAGCTCAAGAATTAAAGATCCGTTTTAATCTTGCTGAACTCAAGGATTGCAATTTCGTGTCAATCCTGGTACACAGTCACGAGCTGTAGTACAAAAATATTCAATGATAGTGGGTCGTAGATAAATAGTAAAGCTGCATGCAAATATTACATAGCCCCAAAACGCAATAGAAAGATTGGTACGCATCAATAATATTCGAGCCACAAGCTAAAGTTGTTTGGTCGTAGCCTCGTTGAGACCGTATTGCGTGTGAATATGGGGTACAAGACAATTCAACTTATATCCTTATAAACTTCTTTAAAGAATGGGTAGTGAGCCCGTAGAAGTATAAGCAGCATAAGCAGTAGATAATAGTGTAACATGTGACTAATGTGTTAATACTTCAACCGAAACCATAAAGCATAAAAAGGTGTCCGTAATTTGGTTGTATCTATCTACATAGTTTGATGTAAGAATGAAATATGTTCACTTTTGTGTCATTTAGCATATGAGGGTCTCACTCCTAATTTATCTAAAGAATAGGCTTTCAAAACGAGCATTGTAAGGGGCTAATGAGACGTTGAGGAAAGACCGGTGCACCTCAATTGCTTGAGGGATTGACCGAATGGCCTCTAGGAAGTTGGAGTCGTGTTCGGGTGACGTCAATGTCCCCTGGGTGCTACCATTTACAACCATGGCGTCACCATCATGCTTCATGGAGAAGCTAGATCCGGAATGTCTTCGTTTGGAGCGGAAGAATGGATGTCCATGAGAATTTCTCAAAATTTAGACTATTATATCTCTTCCAAGATGACCGATTTGGTCAAACCAAAGCCTATATGAGTCGATGTCTCAAATATCATGTTTGGCGACAACATGTGATTCGATATTCGAATCATAGTGACATACAATCTACTAGATTGACTCATAAACTTCTCTAAGATGCATTTCAGTCAGCATTCATGAGAAGGCATACACAAAAAAACTCTTGTTCATTCTCACAGTGTGTTTTCAAATGAAAACTATTAGCAGAAATGTCTTTAAAGCTCAACATGATTCGGTTGCCTCTCAATGCATAGAGGGCATCTGTGACGTTGATCATGGTGCCATGAGGCATCAAGATTCAAGCTAAACCGCATCCCTGAATGACCGGTATGATTCAATCATTGTAGTCATAGAAGATTTACAAGACACAATATCTAGAGATGGTTGCCGGTTCCTTAGAATGTTGTTGATAATTTCACTATATGCGAAGCACTAAATGTCTTTATGAGATAGATCTACAAAATAGAGTAGAAATGAGAGTAAATAGTTCCACTTGAACCATTTAGAAGGATTGAAAGAAGCTACAAAAAGCTGCAATCCCGAAGTTACAAAAAGCTGCAATTCCGAGAGTGCATAAAAATTTCCGCACAGAATGACTTTTACGCACTAAAACAGCCATAAGTTCTTCGTTAAAATAGATATTGATGAACCGCAAAAGGTTATGAAAACTAGACTCGTAGAGCTTTCCAATGATATAAAGCTCACTGTCTAGTTCGACCGGAGATGTTCACAAAGTTTAAATGAAGTTGACTGTCCAGAAGGGACATATTTCTGTTTTTTGCATAATTGGCATGTGCAAAGCTGTGAAGCTTGCAGATGGCGTGTAGGTTTTTGCCTTAGCCAAAAGTGACGTGTGTATGATCAAAACCAAGTTCTTTCGGTAATTCTAAGGTTATAAACTCCATGACTAGTTAGCAAAAGCTCCATGACATGAACATAAACTTACTCAGAAGACCTAGAGGATTCAATCATGATGATGATTATCCGGTTTTGGTAAGTCTTCAACGTCTTTTACAAGACGGAAATTGGTTAAATAACGTATGGGGATCGAAAATCAAAAACTTTTGGTAATTCCAAGTCAGTATGACCAGGCATGTCAGTGGAGGGACATATTGTTGTTTTCACATAATTGGCATGTGCGAAGTTGTGAAGCTTGCAGGTGGCATGTAGGTTTTTGTCTTAGCCAAAAGTGATGTGTGTATGATCAAAACAAAGTTCTTTCAGTCATTCCAAGGTTATAAACTCCATGACTAGTTAGCAAAAGCTCCCTGACATGAACATAAACTTACTCTGAAGACCTAGAGGATTCGATCATGATGATGATTGTCCGGTTTTGATAAGTCTTCAACGTCTTTTACAAGACAGAAATTGGTTAAATAGCATATGGGGATCCAAAATCAAAAGCTTTCGGTAACTCCAAGTCAGTATGACCAGGCATGTCCGTGGAGGGTCGGTAGTGCGAGACACACTTGAAACCACTAACTCCTTAATTTCGGACAATTCTAAGACATCACATTAAGCTTGGATGAGCTTAGTTGAACAATTGATGATGAATAATCCAAGTCAGTATGACTAGGTGTTTCTACTTGTCCCGAGATCATGAGACGAGAGGTCGAATCCTTGAGTCTGGGTCTTGCACCTACACAAGTAACAGTGTCAGGAGTCGGGACTAGGGTGGCCCAGTCTTTGACTCTCTGATGCTTAAGTCAGCGTTCGATCGCTACTTGTAGAGTACGGGAGTGTGGAAGAAGATTGTTGACTTACCTCTTTTGGGAGTTTGTGCCTGTTTTGTAGGCTAGCGTTGGGCGCTGTGGCCTCAGTCCCTGATGTGGGACTGTTTGTGGTCCTCTGTGGCATCTCTCCTTTTGGGGGTGTTTGGCCATCGGAGGGAGGGTCTGGCAAGCGTATTGCTGCTAGACCTTCACTCTTTGGATACTCGTGAAAGGCTCGCCGGTGCTACCTTGCCCAGAATGATCTCCGGCGACCGCGTGGTTGTGTCATATTCTCGCCATGACCAAGTATTTTGGCTATGTACTAACAAGTCCCCTAGTCTCCAATCCGAGAGAGCTCTTCGATGGGGATTTATTTCCCAGATGTCGAGAATGTGTCTTACCTAGGTGCTGGAGGCATGGTGTCGAGTCCCCACGCAAGGGTGGTAAGGTGACGGGGGAAAGTTCTGAGAATTCGAGGCGGAACGTCTCGCCATGTCGCACATGTGTCATAAATGGCCAGTTTATGAGGGGCACGTGGTCATTCACGCCGAGTGTTAAGGTCGCGGTGGTGATGTAACGATTCGCGCTGGTAGGGTAATGGTTCGCGCTGGTGGGGTAACGGTTTACTCTGGTGGCGTAACGGTTTGCTCTGGTGGCGTAACGGTTCGCGTTAGTGGCGAAACAGTCCGCGCTGTTGTGTTTTTTTTTATGATATACGCGTAGTTAACGCGCGTGCGCAGGGGCGTGGGCGCGTCGTAAATGCTCGTACGATCATGGTTGACTTGGCTGCTCCTTAACCGTATAGATTGGTAGGGTCTGAGTGGGAGGTCTATAAATAGGCCTGTAGGAAACTGGAGGAGGAAGTTTGTGTTTCCAAATCGGGGAGTTTAGGGCTGAAGGAGCATTTCGCAATTTTCTGCATAGGGTTTCGGCTAGGCTGTGAAATCAAGTTTGGGAAACGTCCAATTTCATCCTTGATCGATTGGGTGCGAACACTGGGCTGTTTGCAACCAGTTTCACTGTTTCAAGGTATGATCTTGTCGGTTTTTTGTTTTGTTTGTGGATTTTGCTTTTGTTTATCTAGAGTCGATTGAGAGTGTTTGCACGTTTGCGATGTTGGTAGGAGTTCTAGAGTAAGAGATTGGTTGGTTTGCTGTCGGGTTGGTTAGGGTTAAGGTAGTGAGTGTCTAACTCGTGAAGTTGTAGGGTATGGCAGATCCGGTGTGGGTGTCCAGCGAAGAGATTGTGGCTGTCTCTAGCTCGCCTGATTTTGATTCAGACACCTTGCACCGGTGGGAGGAGGAGTTGGATAATCGTATGGCGGGAATTGCCCTTGACTTAGGGGAAGGCATTCCTGTTATGGATGCCGGGTCTCACGTGTCCTCGTCTGACCCTCTCTTGCAGGAGGTAGAAGAGTTTAGCTTGGCGAGATCTCGGGAGGAGGATGATTCGTTCTAGGAACCTCCTGGGTCGTATGACCTCATCAGAGCTTAAAGCCCTTAGACAAAATTGGAGTATTCCTAACGAGGTCTTGCTGCGGCCGCTTGGCAAGGGTGTGAAGTTTTGAGACTCGCCATGCAATTTCAGGTTGGTATACGAGTACCAACTTAAATGCGGGTTAATGTTCCCGCTGCCCCCGTTTGTGCAGTACACACTAGCGTGTCTGCATGTCGCTCCAGGGCAAGTCACCCCCAATATGTTAAGGCAGATATTGGGGACGGAGGTGCTTTTTCGCCTATTGGGGCAGGAGTTTCCCAATTTTAAAGAGTTTAATGCCTGTTGGCATATGGGTTGGTGTGCAAAGAAGGGCAGCTAGGGCTGCGTGACAATGAAGTCCCTGGGGAAGTTTAAAATCTTGGTGGAAGATTTGCCCACGTCGACAAATGAGAGTTGGCGGCGGAAATGTTTTCTAGTTGGGGGGCAATGGCAGCAGTGGCATGGACATCCCTTTCGGGTTTCCGGGACGTTCCAGAAAATAGGTACCATGTTCTTGTGCCTTATGTTTCTTTACTTTGTTCTATTCTGCCCCTACTAACAGCTGGCTTTGTGTAGTGCCCCAAGAGTATAATCTGATTAAGCTGATGGAGCATCGGATACACTGGGTGACATGGGCATTCGAGTGTAGAAGCTCGTATCGGATATATCACTTTGGCATATACAGCCATTTCGGTTATGCCCGGGTCCTGGGTCTGTATTTTGATTATTGTGTTCCCATTTTATGCTTGCTGGCCTCTTTCTGACATTCCTTTTTTATGCTTGTCGTAGTGATGATGCCACGGGACAGCGACTTGTGAAAGAAGGAAGGCCCGTATGACAATGTGTCGAATGAGAACGTGCTGAAGGGGCTACTTGCTGAGGCTGACCACGCCAAGAGGTACGACATTGACTTGGAGACAGGGGAGGGGAAAGAGGTGGAGGTGGGCGATTATGAGGATTTTTTTAGGCTGAAGCTAGCAGATGAGGACTACGCCTATGTGCCTCCCTTGGTTGCAGAAGCAATAGGCTTGGGCAACCAGGAAGTGGATTTGGAGGAAACGCATACTAAGGATGGCAATCGCGGGGGAGGACAAAGTCAGTCTCATGTGGAGGAGGAACCTGTCGCGGAGCTGGAGGGAGTGGAAGACTTGGTTTTGGATGATGTGGGCGGGCCTCGATCAGGTGGCGAAGACGTGGTGGAGGAGGCGGCGGATCCTGTTGGAGAGGTTGGCGCGGTGAGGACTCAGAAGAGGAAGGAGAGGGTCGAGCTGGCTCGCAAGGGCCAATCTAAGAGGTTGCGAAAGGAAAGGCATTCCGGGGGTTCAGGGAGCTTAGCCGGGATCACCCAAGCCTTAGAAGGGATGGGGGAGGTGCAGCCGTACTTAGCTCAGATGGTGTACGACATGCGTCATCGCTCCCGCAACATGCATGCTCTGGAGGAAGTGGACCCATTGGTTAGCGCTACGCTCGCCAAGGAAAAATTGATTTGGGTAAGCATCTCTAACATTTTGCTTTTCCTTTGCTATCTGGGCTTGGGCTTATACGTAGGGTCTGTATCTGCAGGCGATATTGCTAATGTATGTTGTGAGTGAGAGGGCGGTTACCCACTTACAGGAGGATGCTGAGGCGAAGTGCCAGCAATTGAGAGAGGCAAAAGAAAACAATCGCACCCTAGCGCAACATTTAGAGCAGGTGGAGCAGGATGCTGCTATCTTCTGGGACTGGGCTGCCGCTACGGAGAAAGAGGTGGCAGAGCTGAAGGAGGCCATGCAGAAGAAGGATGAGGAGGTGGAGGCTGGGGAGTTGGCGATTGCCAAAGCAGCGTCCTTGGAAGCTAAGGTGGCGAGGCTGATGCAGTCGTTGGCAGAGCTGGAAGTATCCTTAAAGGCCAAGTGTGGGCGAGCTTCCGGGGCAGGGGAGAGGTTGTTTTGAGAGAGAGAGAGAGAGGTATACAAGCAGCAGCTAAGGGGTGCTTACAACAAAGGCCAGGATGATCTGAGCAGAACTGGCTGCCAGGCGGGCTGGATTAATGAGTCTGCAATGTGCAAGTGGTATGCCGAGAGAGATGCTGCAAAGAAGGCGTGGGAACAGAGGACGCCGGAGCAAAGGAAGCAAGCCAAGATCTCACGGTCTTTGGCGAAGTAGCATGAGACTTGGTGTGCGACACCCTCCACTGTGCAGAAGGAAGTTCCTGTTGTGGGTGCGTTGCGGCCTCTGGCAACTTTGTTTGTGTCACCGTTGAGGGCTGCTTGTCCCGAAGGGTTCGTATCCACCCAAGTGGTGGTGTCTCAGACGGCGTCTTCTATTGTTCCGCCCCCTGATCCTCGAGCTTCTGAGCTCGTGGCGCCTGTGCGCCCAGAAGTTCAAAAGTCTCCGGTTAAGAAGTCTCCTGGTCCGGAAGTGTCACAAGTGAGTTCGCTTGTGCGCCACAATGTTGCTATGAGGCCCTCACTTGTGTCACAGGACCGCTCGAAGCACCCGTTTGCCCAGAGGATTTCAGTGAACATTAGCCAGTCTTGTGGTCGTGGCAGCGGGTCAAAGAGTGGGGGGGAGTGTTAACAAGTTTGGCGGCTCTCCCTCTAGGGAAAAGTTAATGATGTAATTGTAATCTTTGGTAGGCGTAGTGAAAGAAAATTTTTGTCTGGAACAATGTAAGGCGTGGTTAGCCATTTTGAACATGTTTAGAATATATGAATTGCCTGGGAGTCCAGGTTGGTGCTTGACGTTGTGCTTTTGTATTTGTTTTGCCTTGTGATTGATGGTTTTGTTTGTGGTCCCGTGTTGTGGGGACAAAGTTCAGCATGTTGGGATGATAACGTACTTCATTTAAGTTAGATTTGGCCACTAAAGGTTTACATATTGTTGGAGCCTCTACTGGGCTAGAGTACACGAAAATGAAGTATTTGATTAACTAGGGTAGAGATGGAGGTGGCGAGCGTTTCATAGGCGGGGTAGTACGCGACCATCACAGTCTCTGAGATAGAATGTGGCGGTTCCTGAAGCGTTAACTATCTCGAGTGGGCCTTCCCAGTTTGCCTTGAGGCCAGTAAGGTGGGGGAGGACCTCTTTCATGACCCAATCGTCTACTTTCAAGGGGCGGGGGACGACTTTTTTGTTGTAGTACTTGTCTATTTTTTGCTTGTTGTTGATGGTCCTAAGGCGCCTTGTCCCGGCACTTCTCCAGGAGGTCCATGTTAAGTCGTAACCCTATGGCATTTGTCTTGGGGTCATAGGCTGTGACACGTTCACTCGGGACCTCCACTTCCACTGGAATCACCACTTCGGTGCCATAAGCCAAGAGGTATGGGGATTACCATGTGGCTGTTGATGGGGTGGTGCAGAGTGTCCAGAGGACGTCCGGGAGTTTGGCTGCCCACAACCCTTAGGCCTCTTCCAGGCGTTTCTTCAAGTTTTACTTGATGAGCTTGTTTATGGCTTCCACTTGGCCATTGGTCTAGGGATGTGCTAGGGAGACATAAAAGATTGCTGTTCCCTGGTCTGACAAGAATTCTCGGCATGTGTCATTGTCAAACTGGGTTCCGTTGTTAGTGATGATGGCATGGAGCACCCCAAACTGACAGTATAAGTTTCGCCATAGAAAATTTATCACATTTTCAGTGGTGATTGTGGCAAGGGGCTTTGCTTCTATCCATTTTGTGTTGTAATCCACAATGACGATGACATACTTGAATTGTCCCGGGGCTGTGGAGAGTTGTCCTACGAAATCGAGTCCCCACTGGCTGAAAGGGACTGGCGAGATGATAACATAGAAGGGTATTGGGGGATGATGCGCAAAATCGGCAAATTTATGGTATTTAAGGCATGCTTGGACAATTGCTTTGTCATCTTGCTCTAAGGTTAGCCAATAATACCCCGCTCGAAGCCCTTTGAACATGAGGTTTCGGGCTCCTGCATGGTTCCCATAAATTCCACTGTGAAGCGATTTTAGCACCTTGTGCCATTCTGTCGTGGGTAGGCATCTCAGTAGGGGACATGACTGGCCTCGGCGATATAGCTTTCCACCCTTGATCAAGTAAAGTGAGGCTTTGCGGCGTAGCCGCTGTGCTTTATTCCTATCCCGGGGCAGCGTGCCATCAGAAAGGAAAGCCATAAATTGGTCCATCCATGAGAGCTAGTCAATAGGCTCGAGGGTGAAAATTTCTGAATAAGCCTTCGAGATATTGGACTTGTCCAATGTCTCGATTCACACATCAGGTGGCGTGGACTCGGGAGGAGCTATGGCGAGTCTCGCGAGAGTGTCGGCCTTAGAGTTTTTGGCTCGCGGGATTTGGGTGAGCTTGTATGAATTGAAGTACTGCAAGAGGGCGCCTGCGAGACTTTTGTAGGATCTCAAGTTGTGCCGGTTGGCCTTGAAGTCCCCTGCCACTTGACTGACTATAAGTTGAGAATCACTGAAGATAAGGAGGTGCAGGGCTTCGAGTTCTCAATAGAGCTGAATGTCTGCTATGAGGGCTTCGTATTCAGCTATGTTGTTGGAGGCCTTGAATTCAAACCGGAGAGCATACTCATACGAGTTGCCCTCTGGGTCTGTGATTATGATTCCTTCTCCACTGAGCTTGTGGTTAAAGGATCCGTGAACATGGAGTTCCCAGATGGCGTCTCGAGTGGGGGTGTCTGGTTTGGACCGTCACTGGCCAAGGGGATAAACTCAGCAATAAATTTTGTAGTTGCTTACCCTTTGATGCTTACTCTCGGTTTGAAATGGAAGTCAAATTCTCCCAGCTCAATTGCCCATTTCACCATGCGGTAAGGTTTCAGATTTCTGCAGTATTTGCCGTAAGGGATGGTTGGTTAACACATGGATTGTGTGGGCATGGAAATATTGCCTGAGTTTTTTGGCGGTAGTGATGAGGGAGCTCGTTATCATGCTCATGGTGTGTAAGGGCAGCACTGATGGCAGTGGCGAAAACAGCCAAATACAGATAAAACCCTTCTCCCGGGACTGGTTTGGAGAGGAGAGGGATTGCTGCAAGGTAGGCTTTTATATTGTTGAAGGCATCGTCATGTTTCGGGCCCCATGTGACATCCTTTTTATGTTGTGCTTTGAGTAGTTGGAAGAAGAGATTGCACTTGTTCGTAAGGTGGGAGATGAAACGTGCCAGAGCTATCAAGCGTCTCGTGAGACACTGAACCTCGTTCTGGGAGGTCGGAACAATGATGTCAAGTATGGCCTATACTTTTTCTGGGTTGGCCTCAATGCCTCTTTCATTGACCATGAAGCCTAGGAACTTGCCGCCTCCAATGGCTAGGATACACTTCTGTGGGTTGAGGCGCATCCCGTGAGTCAAGAGCTTAGTGAATACTTTGTTGAGGTTGGCAATGTGGTCGTCCTTTATCTTGCTCTTAACTAACATGTCGTCGACATATACCTCCATAGCCTCCCCAATTTCATCTTCAAATATGGCATTAACTAGCTTTTGATATGTTGTCCCTGCATTCTTGAAGCCGAAGGGCATGACCTCGTAACAATACAGTCTTTTGTCTGTGACAAAGGTAGTATGAGTCTCGTCAGTGGGGTGAATTTTGATCTGGTTATAGCCCGAGTAGGCATCCAGCAAGCTGAGCATCTTGTATCTAGCTGTGGAATCAACCAACTGATCAATCCGCGGCAAGGGGAAGTTGTCTATGGGGCATGCTTTATTGAGGTATGTGTAGTCAACACACATTCACCAGTTGCCATTAGGTTTGGGGACCATGACGACATTGAAGACCCATGTCGGGTAAGAAACCTCACGTATGAACTTGATTTCTTTGAGCCGCTGGACCTCGGCGTGGATAGCTCGTGAAAGACATGTCTTTTTTGCTTGATAGGGGGGTAGTCTTGAAGGATATTAAGCTTGTGGGTGATGATATCAGGAGAGATGTTTGGCATGTCGACATTGGAACAAGCGAATACTGCTTGTTTTTCTTAGAGGAAGACAATGAGCTTTTGGTGGAGTTCCGGGCTGAGGTTAGTGCCAATGCCAACTTTCTTTTCTGGAACGGTGGGTGATAGGGATACCCATTCTGTGTCTTCAGCTAGATTAGGTCGCGGGGCCTTCTTCTTTCCGCTCCCCTTAGGGTCATCTCACGGGTCATCAATGGGCTCTAAAGAGCTGAGGGGAAACATCTCATAGGTGCACCGCTCTTGCTGGATGGCATTAAGATGGTAATGTTCAATGGAGCGGTGGGTGATAGGGATACCCATTCTGTGTCTTCCGCTGGATTAGGTCGCGGGGCCTTCTTCTTTCCGCTCCCCTTAGGGTCATCTCACGGGTCATCAATGGGCTCTAAAGAGCTGAGGGGAAACATCTCATAGGTGCACCGCCCTTGCTGGATGGCATTCAGATGGTAATGTTCAATGGCCGCCCTATCCCCCTAAATTGTAAGAATGCCTCCTTGGGTGGGTATCTTCATGAGAAGCATGTGGCCGGCGATAAAACACTGCAGCCCCCAAATAATGTCTCGGCCTAAGATGAGGTTATAGGACGAGGGACAATCGACTATGAGGAAGCGGGCTGTGATGGAAGAACGACAAGGGTTGGTTCCCACTGACACGGTTAAGCAGTCTGAGCCTAACGGCTGCACAATTTCTCTAGAGAAGTTGACAAGGGGATCATGGTTGTTGTACAATTTAGCTCGGTCACGCCAGAGCCCTCTGTAACAGTCGGCAAACATGACACTAACGGCGGCCCCCGTGTCCACTAGGGCTCTATGGCACCTGTAATGATCCACCTGGACATTTATTATGAACGGTTCACTGTGGTGGCAATTTGTCGTATCTTCCCCTTTGCGAAATGTCACTTGATCCCACGTTGACAAGGTGATCGTGATGCCTCGCTAGATGTCAAAGATTTCCAAGGGGTTCGCGTATTGCCTTTTTGCAGAAGGCTAGCGAGGGGGGAATTGCGGGGCTCCGCCGTGCAGGGTTAGGATATGGCCATACACCTCAATGGCATTAGCTCCCGTTGCGGGAGTGCAATATGGTGGGGTTGTCCGTTCTGAACCAAGTGTTCTATGGCATTGCGGAGGCCATGACACTGCTCCGTTGTGTGGCCATTACCGTCATGATAAGCACAATATTTATTGTCGGTTGCCCGCTAGGGCTTTTTTGGATACTTGCTCTTAGGAGATGGGGGAATGAGGTCTTTGTGTTTAGCCCATATGTCCTCGTATGTGGTGGTCAGAGTAGTGTGGACCTCGTAACGAGGTGGCGGGGAGGAACGGCGCTGTTGTTGCTGGAGACTCTGGTCCCTTGACCAATAAAGGTGGTCGTGGTTCCTCTTCCCCCTATGACGATGGTCGAAACTGCCTCCCTGGTCCCTAGGGGAGCCATGTTGTTTTCCCTTATCCTCCCCGTGGTTGAAATGCTCATACTTCTGCTGGGATTGCTGCTTTGGAGGGGGGAGAGGGAAGTGCTAATGTGGCAGGAGCAGAATGCCCAAAAGTGGCAAATTCAACGCGTGCCCACCGAACAGCCAGGTCCATCAAGGCATCGTAGGACCCTGGAGGGTTCCTGTTGATCTCCATTAAAAAATTGCCAGGGAGTAGGGCCTGGCAGAAAGCTTGCTCAGCAACTCGAGGCTCCAAGTTATGGCATCACGCGGTGGCGGATTACCACCGGGACAAAATTTCATGGAGGCTTTCTCCATCCTTCTGCGGTTGGGGAAGCGTTCCGAGAGCTGGTCAAAGTTGTCAATGGAGTTGGATGGCAGATTGAGGAACCAACTGAGTGCTCCATCGGAGAGGGTCTCTTGGAAGGCATGGCAGGCCATGGCGTTTGTGTAGCGAGTGGAGCTACATAGCGAGAGAAATGTCTCGAGATGGAGATGAGGGTCCCCAGTGCCCTTATACTTGTCCAGTTTGAAAGGCATGGCCTCGGGTGACCGCTTATCCATCTGTACCCATGGCGTGAAGAGACTTGGGCGATATCCATAGTTGGAGAATATAGGTCGTTAGCTTCCGCGACTCTCGACGCCTTCAATCAACGAAGCCAACTGAGTGACAAACTGGCTGAGTTGGAGGAGCAGGCGGGTTTGCATGTTTAGAGGTGGGTTGGGGGTGTTGGCAGAGGTAGGATTGGGGACAGGTGGAGTAGATGGGTCAGGTTGATTTAGAAGGGGAGAGGGATCATTGGTGAGTGCAGATGGTTGAGGGGCTGGGAGTGGAAAAGATGGGTTTGTTAGTGGATGGGTGACGTAGATGATCTGGTTAGGGCCTCCAGGGATCACAGAATTGCCTTGGCCTTGGTTAGGAAAAAGAGATGTGGTGGTGGGGTCTAGGGTACTAGTGACCCGTGTCGCGCGGTCCAAGTTGTTGTTATACACATTATGATGGTCTAACATGGCTCGGAGCAAGAATTGTTCTTTTTCTAGCTCGGCAATACGTACCCAGTACTCTTCAGCCTCCGCCTTCTCTTTGGCGGCTTGCTCGCTGAACGAATGGAAGTCGCGTTTTAAAATTTCGAGGGCGGTGGCGAGGTCGGGATGACTAATGGAGGCCGTATTGGTGGCCTGGGGGAGGGATGTACCGTCGGATTGGAAAAGTTCTTTTTCTATTTGAGTGTCAGGGTCATTGGGGTCATCTACAATTTCCACCATTGTTTCGAGTTAAACGAGAGTTCCACAAAAGGGCCCTCCTTCTAGTGCCAATTGTTCCTACCTGTCCCGAGATCACGAGACGGGAGGTCGAATCCTTGAGTCCGGGTCCTGCACCTACACAAGTAACAATGCGTCAGGAGTCAGGACTGGGGTGGCCTAGTCTTCGACTCTCCGATGCTTAAGTCAGCGTTCGATCGCTACTTGTAGAGTATAGGAGTGTGGAAGGAGATTGTGGACTTACCTCTTTTGGGAGTTTGTGCCTGTTTTGTAGGCTAGTGTTGGGCGCTGTGGCCTCAGTCCCTGATGTGGGACTGTTTGCGTTCCTCTGCGGCATCTCCCCTTTTGGGGGTGTTTGGCCGTCGGAGGGAGGGTTTGGTAGGCATATTGCTGCTAGACCTTCACTCTTTGGATACCGGTGACGGGCTCGCCGGTGCTACCTTACCCGAAATGATCTCCGGCAACTGGGTGGTTGTGCCATATTCTCGGCATGACCAAGTATTTTGGCTATGTACTAACACCAGGCATGTCCGTGGAGGGTCGGTAGTGTGAGGCACACTTGAAACCACTAACTCCTTAATTTCGGACAATTCTAAGACATCACATTAAGCTTGGATGAGCTTAGTTGAACAATTGATGATGAATAATCCGTTATAGGTAGAAGACTTAACCGGAAACACGTTGGCGATCCTCTTTGAGGATGCAAGGTCGTGAGTCATCTTTACTTGAAAGAGACCAAAACGGCACAATCTAACCATGTAGTGTAAATATGTCATGCTTCTAAGGATGATGTAAAAATGTACATCTTGTTTGTAAATCAATACAAACCATAAAAGGAGAATAGTTTCATAACTTCGAAAAAATTCTTAAGGCATTCATTATTGCTAATGTGAGTACATCAAGGTCTCAAATAGATGAAGGATGTCGATACGACGTCTTATTACATATAGCTTGGAAAGAAAATCAATGTCTAGCCAATGACGTCAAAGTCAGGAGTAGCTAGAGCTAGATCCGAATCTTTGAAATTCGTGATCATGAGGATGATGTTATTATCCTCATATGATTTTCCGTACCTTTTTGTATGCATTTATAATTTGAAGAAGAACTCGACAACTATTGAACCAGTGATCCGGAGATCCACAACGGTTACATTGTCATGAGCTGACATGAGTAGTTTAGACAAATTGGTGTCTAGATCGGGAGTGTCGCCATTAGGACTAGCGACACCTCCCCCTCTTTTCTAGACATTGGCACGGCGTTTTCTACCGTTGCCGTGACCCATATTGTTGTCCCCACATTAGGGGATAATCCTAAATACTTTTATCGCATTAGCATATATACAATTCATGTTTGCAACTGTATGATCAAAATCAAGTCTCGTTGGTAATTCCAAACCAACCTGGAAGACCTAAAAAACTTAATGATGATCGAATCCGCCAAAGATTATGAATCATGATGCCACAAAAGATCATCGATAATATGTAGTCATTTAAAGTGATAATTAATCCACTTGACTAATAACTCAACAAGTAGGGTTGTCTGAACATTTCAAGAAACGCTCCATGAGTTCATTCCACAGTACATTGTGGTCGTTACTTTTTGCACATATTTCCATTGAAGGCTTTTGTCAATGTGGCACGTCAAAAATTTTGAGCGCATGAAATGTGAAATCTCAGCATCTAGGCTTGTTAGCCTGGGGGTCAAAACATATGGTTTAATCCTTTCCAATGAAAGGTTCCATAGATACCAAACGAATATTCGCTTTAGGTATCGAGTACGTCAAAACTCAAAGGAGCAGAATGTTACATTGCTCTTGCATACAAAACCAAACTATTATGAGGCTCGATAGAGGTCACAAACAATGCTTTTAATGGTTTTTTCTACGGATTGATCACACACAATCCGGAAGAGCCACGAATTGATTAAACATAATTCGGAAAAAGGCATCGGATTGATCAAACACAATCCGGAGAAAGGTTGGGGTTGATCATACACAACTCTAACAAGAAAATAAGAGTGATTAAACACACTCTTAACCCGCGAATAAAATTCCAGGATGTTGGTAACTGCATGCATAAAATCCCAGACATAGAATGAAGATGGAGAAGGGATGAAAAAATTTTATCCTCCTCGAGTTATTGAACTTGGAAAAGTTTAGAGTTTCAAAACATACCTTTCGAAACTTCAAATACTTGAAGAAGTCGAAAATTGTAGTCGAAGGAAACCAAGAATCATTGGCAGGCGGCAGCCAAGGGATTGGCAGGTGGCAGCCAAGGGATTGGCAGGCGGTGATGTCGGACGCGTCCGGGAAAACGGGCGGCGGCAGTAGTCAGACAGAGGAGCCAAAAAACACTTTTTAGGGTTTTAGAAAACAAATGGTGGGCTATTAGTTCTAGGGTTAGAACAAAGTGCATGATAACGTGGTGAATGATAAAATGTAGAGACAAAGATAACAAGAGAATCATCATCTTATTCATTGATACGAGTCATTTCTATAGAGAATTACAAAGTACCAATATGGTAATGATAAGGAATATATAATCATATTATAACTATATATCATGATGACATAAAACCAAGACACACATATGGAATATCCTAGAACAATAAGGAAAATAATAAAGAATAAAATCAATTAATTATCGAATTGGAAAGTGTAGAGAGAATAAATATACTTCTTTTTATATGATTATTATCTTTAATAGTCATTACATAAAATGAGATAATTGTCATTTAATAACTTAAAACAAATGATCAAATAAGCAAATTTGAATAGCCCGCATTTTTCAAAAAATTATATCATCATTTTAAAACCAAGATTCTCCATACAACCTATGCACCAATTATAACAGTGCACTAATGACTATATTTGTCTTGTTCACTGCAGTGACATGACGAAAAAAATCACAATAATCATTACATACTCTTCTATTGCTATTTACGTAGACATACAAGAGATTTTCTATAGCACTTACCCGTCCCCCCCCCCCCCCCCCCCACACACCTTTCCCAGAAAAAAAACACATACATTCTGCAATTTTATTAAGCTTGAGGGGCAGCTCACTAGCTTTATTTTTACTTTTATTTTTATTTTTTTAGAAAAAGTAAAAAAAAGAATCTTATATGACTGTACCAACAATGTAATGAGATTAGGCAAACATTCATAGCCATGTTTGTTACCATTAAAAAACCTCTTGTCCGTAAAAGTCATTGATATCGAAAGAGCATGTAATAATCATTCCGATCGACTTAGGAACTAATAGCGTATAATTATTTATAGACCAATTATGTTTGTTACCATTAAAAAACCTCTTGTCCGTAAAAGTCATTGATATCGAAAGAGCATGTAATAATCATTCCGATCGACTTAGGAACTAATAGCGTATAATTATTTATAGACCAATTGAAAAACAATAAATTATCTTTATGAAGATATTTATATGATAAAATTCAAGATCTATGCCCCCAAATTAAAACGACTACATTGCAAGCAATTATGAAACAAGAAAGTGAAGAAACCCTCCATAAATTAAGAGTTCTCCCTTATGAAAACCCTACATTGCCCAAAAAGTGTACCTAACCAATCCCAGATTACAGTACCATGGCCCCAGTGACCACATGATAAAAGGAGGTTACCCTTCGATCTTGTTTCACCAAGAAGCGTGGAGGAACCTTATCAAACAAAAAACCAGGCCATCTGACCAACAAACAACGTGGCCACTAGTCTGGTCACACTATTATTTGAGATGAATTATCAGAGATGAGAAATACATGTCAGATTAATACCATGCATACATTGCCAATGCCTTGGCTGAATCCCCAATAATGGATCGACACCTTTGTTTCACAAAAATGACGCTACACAATACCAGAGAATTTGGAAGTTGAGAGGGAACCAACACCATACCTTAGTGTCAAATGTACGTCCTAACGTTTTTGTATCTCATTGTTATAATCGTCTAACGCTCTACGATGGCAGTTATATGGCAGTTATATTAGCTAAGCAATAGATCACGGCTCACTCACACCTTATGATCTTAAAATTTAATGATTCAATATCAAACTCAAGGTTTTATATGTTCTTTATTTTATAACACACTTTAGTCACATAATTTTTTTTTTTAAATTATATTTTTAACGTTTTGGATGCTTTTTGCTTAGGGTGATTCTAGGCCTAGTCACACCTCTACATTTACTTTATACATCTCCTTAAATTTTTGTAAAAATATTTTTCCTGTTATGCCCTTTTAGGAAATTGAGGGCTTGAAAGCAAACTCTTCCCTATTCTCTCTCGTTGTGTCTCTTCTCGATTTTTCCACTGTTGTACATCATTCACCCTAACCCAAATTGAATTAAAGACGACAATATATATTGACGTTTGGGGTCATGCGTCATGGCTGCTCAAAGATACTATCAAGCTATTTGAATTGAAAACTATTCTCAGATTATCAGTTTATACTTTCATGATAGATCTCCCAATAGATTTTTGGTATAATTGGTGTATCTAGTTATTATGTTGGATAATCAACTTCAAATTCATAATACTAGCATTTTGCCCATGCATCTGTACTTGAGCGGTTGAAGAGCAATTTTATTTGAAATGCTACACTAAAAGTGGAATGAAACTGCTACCATCTTATCATTATGTCCCATATTTTTCTCCATTGTAATCTCATAATTTCTGTTTTTAGTTTATTTACTTTATGTTTTACCATAGTACCTTTCAACATATTTTATATATGGACAGTTTTTTCATAATTAATGGGTAATATGGAGAGTTTACAAAATTGGTGAAGCTTTTGACACAAAAAGGCGTGGTTTTCTAATATAGTAGAGATTAAAAGGATGAATAAGAAATGGTGATGGAACTTAAAATAACCTACCTCCATGAAGATAGAGTGTGCTTACTCAATTGTTATGATGAATTGCATATCCAACCCAATTTCAGTTGAAAGAAGCATAGATAAAAAGAAAATGATTAGTTTTAGTTTACCCCTATCAACTTTATGTTTATCATCATGTTAGTCCCTATTCTTTCAATTTTATCAAAAACACTAATCAACTTTCAATTTTCATCAACCGTGCCCAAAGTTCTGATTTTAGTCAAATTACTATGTTAAGTGATGACGTGTCATCACGCAAAAAACAAAATTCCTAAAATAACCTTCAGCCAAATTCCCTCTGAGCCCAACACCCGTACCCGAACTCCCTGGCCCTCTCGCTCCCTCTCTTCTCAATCTCACTCAGCACCTCCATCCAAAACCCCCTACCAGTCCATCCCACCATCCTCCGACCTCCTTCCGCCGCCACCTCCATCCAATGTCTTTGCTCGACAGTCTCAGAAGAGGCGGTGATCTCGCTCCGGAAGCTAACGAGAATGAAAGAGGAGCTAAGGGTTTCGCTCTCCATGTCGCGGCTGCTTATAGCCATCCGATCTCTGATCGTCTCGCGCTACAACACAGTCCAAGTCAACGTCGTGGCCTCGATGGTCAACCTCTTGCTGGAGAAGCTGAACAAGGTGAAGATTTTACGGTCAGGATTCCTCTGCTCATGGACGTGCCTCTTTTGGTGGAGAGCAACCGAGTCAAGCTAGTGAAGCTCAACTCGGTGCCGACGCTTCTGGCATTGTTGAAGGGGCGGGTGCTGTTGATACTGTGCAACCTAGCGATCTACGGCGAGGGGAGGTTAACGATGCTGGACACGAACGCGGTGGAGTGCTTGGTGGGGATGCTGAGGCTGGATAAGTTGTACTCGGAGTCGATGCGCAAGAACTGTGTGGCTGCGCTGTACACACTGAGCCACGGGTCGATGTGGTTCTTAGGGCTGGCGAGGGAGGCGAAGGCGGTGGAGGTGTTGAGTGAGATTGAGAAGAGATGGAGCGAGAGGGCGACCAAGGGGGTGTGGCTAAAGGTTATTTTGGAAATTTTGCTTTTTACGTGATACCACGTCATCATTTAATAGAGTAATTTGACAGAAATTGAAACTTTGGGCACCGCTGATAAAAATTGAAAGTTGATGAATGTTTTTGATGAAATTGAAAGAAGAGAGACTAACATGATGATAGACCTAAAGTTAATGGAGGTAAACTGAAATTAATCCAAAAGAAAACATAGTTGTAGAAAACAATTATGAAACAAACTGGGAAATATTGGAGGAGAAGATGGAAGATACGTTCAACAACTACTGCAGATCTAGAAGGTTATATTGGGAAATAAAATTGTTCAAAAATTAAAGGAGATATGTTTAGTAAATTTGAAGGTGTAACTAGAACCTTCATTTTGCTTATTTTTTTTTTCTTTTTCAAAACTCTAGCTATTCGTATTCCTCCATTGCAATTTTTTTTAGGGAAATGAGACAAGCCCTAATATATTAAACGATGTCATCCCATCTAGATAGGAAATTGTTAAGTTGAAGACTTCTTTGTTTCATCTATTTTTCAATTACATATTAAAATCTCGAGAAATTTTATTCACACACATCTGATTGTTATATACTCATATCTTTTTTCATACAAATTATATAAGATTTTGTGGATACGTAAAATTACTAAATGAGACATTCATATAAAAATTAGTTGAGATGTTTGAATATCAAATTTTTAATTTTTAACTTGAGCTGGGTACCAATATTTTTGACATATATGAATATCATGCAATAATTCTTAATAATCGATCAATTTAGTATTATACTTACGCATGACTGAGCATTCTCATGCTGAAAGTTTTGTTACAAACTTTAGTGATGTGTTATCTTATTTTATTTTTACTCAGTAGGTGTAAATATTTTTGAAATTGATAAGAGTAAAAAGCTCATTGAGAATAAATTTTGTCAAGGAAAACCCATAAGAGAAAATTAGTTAAGGAAGATCTTAACAAGGTGTAACAGTTCGAGGAAAGATGAAACCGTTTAAGAAAAATCTTATTAGTATGAAATTCTTCTAGTCATGTGAGTGAATGTTATTGCTTCAATTGAGAAACATTTTTTTTGAAAGAAATTGAGTAGTAGATTTAAAATAGAGATGTGTATTGTCGATAAGAGTATTTTAAGAAGTGTAGTGATGTGTATATAGTAAAATGTTAAATAATAAATCTAACCGGTAGTGTATTAAGTATGAGGTGTGTATCTAGTATTTAGGAATGTGTGAATAAAATTTTCCTAAAATCTCAACCGTTTAGTTTATAGTATATATAAGTAGAGGGGGCAGATCCGTGACATACAAGATTATAATCAAAATTATAACCAGAATATCAGTCATTAGATTAATTAACAACTAATAGTTGAGATTAGTCATAAAACTAAATCTTTTTTCTTTTCTTTTTATTTAAATCAATTAAGTGAATCTATCTATTAAAAAAATAATGAAAATTGATGGTTACATACTCTCATTTTGGAATACAATTAACAGGAAGTTAATGATTTCCTATTGAAACTCATTTACTAGATAAAAATGAAAAAAAATAATATCAAATGAAACTCATTTACTAGAGAGTACCATCATCATCTATCTCTTCTTCTTCAAAGAAAAAAAATATATCAAATGATGTCTACATAACACGTTGGAAAATTTATGATCAGATTATGTATGGAAGTACTCAGATCATCTTGTGCTATGAACAACAACAAGTTTTTGATAAAAAAAAATACAATAACAAGAAGATGAAATAAGTACGTATAAGGTGCATTAGATGACACTTTTGATTATAGTCAATTTTCTAATTAATGTTATATTTGAGACTTAATTTGTTTTCTTTCCTCTCTAGTAAATGAGTTTCATAGGAAACAAATTATTTCCTCTTAATTATATTCCAAATGGAGAATAATAATCATCAATTTTTATTTAGATAGATTTCATAAATTGAATTAAAGAAAAAGAAAAAGAAAAGAAAAGAAAAAAAGATTTAGTTTTATGACTAATCGCAACCATTAGTTGTTATTAGATCTAATGGATAATATCCTGATTATAATTTTGATGATAATCTTGTATGTCACGGATCCGCCCCCATTAGTAGATCATGTATGCAAATTTTCAGTCAAATTGAAAATCATTAAGGTATTTGTAGTGTGATTTAAAAATTATGAACTTGCACAGTTGATGTTTGACTGATTTGGTTCGTCCATTGATTTGATCTAATTCGATACCTAAACAATCACCACTTTGCATAAATGATCTATTCATATAGACCTATAAACTGAACAATCGAGATGCCAAAATGTGATTGAAAGTAAGTCTATATTTTAACCCATTAATTTAAGAGTCCTCAACTTAAGGGTCTTTATTAGAAGGACTACCAGGAATGGATGGATACCCCATAATACAAAGTGTGGCCCCACAGGTTGTAAAATTAGACTAACCTATGCTACCAACAATTGTTGAATGCAATCATATTATTCACTTTTCAAATATGCTAGAGAAAAAAAACAGTAATCTGGAGAAGCAGACACCTATGTACCAACAACTGCTGAATGAAATCGTATTATTAGATAACTAAAATGATGAAAGAGCCACATCTTGGCCTTTGACTACAGCTCTATGAATACACCATCAAAGAGCAGTTACACGATCTATGTCACCTGCAAACATGATCACGGCTGCAAGGAAACCTTGATTTGGAGTCGACACCCACTCCAAAAGCCACCGCCTCCGCAAACAGCTTCAAAACCAATCTACCTTCTGCCACCTAATTCAAAACCACTCAATCACCGTCGACTGAAAGCTATCAAACCCATATCAAGAAGCCACCGCAAAAACCACCACTAAATCCACCAACTCTATGTCACCACCAACAACCAGTTTGACAGACCAAACAAAACAAAAGCCAGATTAAAATCGGAGGAGCTCATTTCAAGAGTCGCCGCTCCAATACAACAAATCTCCTTGCCGCCCTTACGATCAGCACAGATAGAAAGACCCGCATCGCAGCCTTGCAACACCACGATTAGCCTTTTCTCGGGAGGAAAAAGTGTCGCCGCCTCCTCGAAACCTTAGTGTTTTGACTCTCAACTCCCAGATTCACTCTGGAAAGAACAGAACAAACTCTCGCCCTTCAAGATGCACAATAGTTAAGGTTCCTCCATTGCAATTTTGTTTTGTGCTATGATGGAGAGATATTTTAGATTAGAAGGAAAAGTTGCAATTTCTTTTATATGCAATCCATAAGAACAAGTTGAGAATTCTCTTAAATTTATAAGAATTTATTTTTCAATATAGCGCTAATGCGACCCTCAAACATTGATTAATGAAACTGCTGAATACAATGGGGGACTGTCAACATAAACCTCTTACCATATGTATCTAGAGTGTGTCTCAAGATAATATCATGAATCTCAACATAACATATGTATTCTAACAAGCACCAACTGACAAAGAGTATTTCACTAAAAACTCAATTTATGTTTAACTTAGTGGTGACATAATGAAAATCACTAAATATGTAACACGATTATATATCCTAATATCTAATATAAATTAGCTTTCTAACTATATTGTCACTAGATATATATAAATCTAACGATAGTTAGCATCACCCTACCATTAAACGAAGTGTGGAAATTGTTGCTTACCTAGAGCTGAAAAGGCACTTTGAGTGCACACACAGACACAAAGACTGACTCGCCTACACAACTAACATACAAGCTTAGTGCTCGTATAAACCGCAACAGAACTAAACAATATAAATACACATAAGACATTAATTAAAATGACAGCTAGGAAAGAATCCAAGAATTGAACCCCCTGAAAAGCCAAGAAACATCTCAATGCATGGCAATGCCCAAGCCCAAAGAACCAAACCAAGTATGAGACAACACCCAATCCTGTCAACCCAAATTAGAAGTTGCAACCTTATCTCCTTGCCTCCAAAGCCCCCACCTTTCAATCGGTGTGGGGCCCCTACTACTAACACGCCACCGCCGTCCTCAAAATACTAATAGACACCAAAACAGTCACTACCAAACCCTCACAAACTGGTAAAAGGACTTTTAATCCAGCCGTCACACTTTTCCCACCGATCTAGGCATCCCAGACACCGCTACAATCAAACTAAAACCCAATCCGCCACCAGCCTCGACCCGTAGCCACTTCGTTAAACCAACAGAGAAAAAATACCACTCCTTTCAACATGAGCTTTCGATGCAGATAAACGCCCACATCACACCTCGATCTCATTCAACCACACACATCTGTGCTAGCTAGGCGAAAAGCCGTAACCAACAAATAGAACTATGTTCTCTCTAGGGTTTCAGCGCATCTTATCAACTTTATGGGTAACGATTCATTTACTGAAAAGAATTCTTTCATTAGGGTATGAAATATATATGACCAAACTTTTGTGAGATATGACTATATAAGCTTCTTCTTTTTTTGGAGGCCGATGTGGCTTTCTTTATGTCTTAATTTATGAGGTCGTAGAATACAAGAGGGGACATAGAACCTAAACCTTAAATTACAATAAGTAACATATCTTAACATGCACCAATTAACAAAGAGTATTTCATTGGCTATTCGGTTTGTTTCAACAAAACGGTGACATACCATAAAGATAATTGTACTAAAGATAAACATCATAACAAACAGTGCAACCTTCCTACTATGTTGCTGTTGCCGCACAAAATTGTATTTGGTAACATATCGTTTCATCATGCCATTAGAAGGTAGCTTGTTTTTGAAAATAGACAATTATCTCACTAGCCCAAGCAATGCACAGTGTGAAAATCAAGGCGATGTCTATGTATCTTTATTAGTAAAATAGCTACGTCTAGGAAAACTAAAGAGTTGTCAGTGATCTGTGGCTTAGTTGGTTAAAGTGTTTAACTGACAACTTTGAGGTCATGGGTTCAAACCTCACGACATATGTAGGGTGTGTGAGTTATTAATAAAAGTTTTTTTTTTTAAAGGAAAACTAAAGAGTTGAAGGCTAAAAACAAAGCTACCCATATTGGGCCTAAAACATAGACCTAGGCGCAAATGTCGTCTAAGTTTGGGGCAAGATCCAGTTCGGTTAGATCCTGCCTCAGCTCTACTGTCGCACTGTCGCTAACGTTTGACCACCTATTCCATCGAGCAAGAGCGGTCCTAACCGTCGCACCACCCATTCCAGACCACAAATGCCATCGAGTTGTCTAATATGAGCAAATTGACATTGCCACTTAATCCAAATCAAATTATCCATTCACACTCAAATATAAAATCGTATTTAGATGTTATATCAATGTATAATCAATAAACTACGTATTTCACGTAAATCTTTGTAGAATTTAAAACTCTCTTTTAGCTAGGCTACATTAGTCATATTCTTTTTTTGGTTACATTTTTTTTAAAATGGTGGTCGGGTGGACTACCACTCCGGGGGTTGGAGCAGGTTAAGGTCAAACCCCCTCCCCATCGGGCGTTTTTCACTTGCCGAGGATCGAACCAGAGACCTCCCACGTCGGAAGTATCTCTGTACACATTCGTCTGGCAAGCAGGCCTGGCCTACTTTACCACCAGACCAAACCCCATGGGTACATTAGTCATATTCTTTCCCTACCAAAAACCATACCACAAATCAAGCTTTAGCTTCACGCAACATCATGCACATGACTTTTCTCCTCAATTTTCTTACCCTCATCATCTTCCTAGCTAGCACCAATATCCCAATTGGGCAAATACTAATAAAGACAAATGAAATTGAGAATAACAAAAACAGAAAGTGGAGAAAAAAAAAGTTGTATTTGGAACCCCAGACAAGGTGGTGGGCCGTGGGCTCTGCCACCCATCGTTGTTAACAGGACCAACTTAATCATATAATACTATGCGTTTTCGACTTCTGATTGGTCCAAATCCTCCGCAATCGTACGGACGACAGTGACCTGTTGCTAATACTGTACTATTTTTCCATTTTTAAATCTCTGCTCGCCTCCATTTGTTTTTCCTACTCTCTTTACTTTGAACTATTTTTCAATTTGATAGTAGCAGAATAATAAAAAGGACACCAACTTATGGTAAAAAAATCCACCCTCTTTCTTCTTTCTCTATAAGAACCTTCATCAAGTGCCCAGTTTTGCTCAGCTTCCTTTTCCATTTCTGTTTGCTCATTTTCTTATTTGGGTTTGTGGGTTTTACCAAAAAAAGCAAAGGATATTGGGATCTCATATTAATATAGTAATTTTTTCTTGTTTTTCTTCCATGGTGGGTTTCCCACAGAGGGAGAGTGACAGGAGACCACATAGCTGAAAAAATTAAAACCTTTTCTGATTAAATGAAAAATACATATATATTCATGATATATATAGGAAAGGTAGTTGTGTGTCTCTGCTCTTATGCTAGCTAGCTTGGAGCTGGAGGTGTGAACTCAACTCTAGTAAGGTCAATTCTTATAAATGATGATATGGTCTTGGTCTTGTGTATTTTTCTTTCTGGGTTTTGTGTAAAATCCTCAGATTTTCATTGCTTGGCTCTCTGTCATCATCTTTTGGATTCTTCTTCTTCCTCCTCCTCATATTTGGGATACAGAGCTTTTTCTGGGTTCTTTGCTTATTTGGTATAACTTGCTCAGACTTTGCTTTTCTTTCACTCTTTTTGCCATTTTAAGCTTGTTTGAGAGGAAAATATGGTTTTTGAATCCATCAACCACTCAAACCCACCGAATATGCATGTTATGTAATTTTGCAAAGTCTTTGAGGGCTTCTTCGTTTACTTTCCATTTTTGTCAAGAAGGCCAATTTTCTTAAGACTCACTTGTTACCTTTTTGACTCTTCTCTCTCTATCTCTCTCACCTTGCTTGTTTTTTTTCCCCCACTGTTTTTATCTCTCATTTTGTGGTCTCATTAGTTCCTTAATTGAACACATATTCTACCATACACAGATTGCTTCAGTACCCATTTGAATTTGAAAAAAATCTCGTCATCTTCTACCTGATCTCACTCTCTCAAGAACTTGCTGGGTTCATTTTCCCAAATTGCGTAAGTTTGACTCTGCATTTTTTGTTTTAACACATGAGGCTTCATTCTTGGCTAAGCACATGCATTTTTGCCAGAGATTTGAGCTTTTCTATTGCTTCTTTTCTTGATTAAACAGTAAAAATGGTGAGAGGCAAAACCCAGATGAGGCGGATAGAGAATGCCACGAGCCGTCAAGTCACCTTCTCGAAGCGACGCAGCGGTCTTCTGAAGAAGGCTTTTGAGCTCTCCATTCTCTGCGATGCCGAGGTTGCGCTCATAATCTTCTCTCCTAGAGGAAAGCTCTACGAATTCGCAAGCTCGAGGTATAGAACCCCAAATTATAAGATCTTTCAATCATGCACTCCCTCCCATATGACTTAATGTGTCTATCTAAGGCCGGAGATCCATTTTTAGTACAGTATACAGTTTCTGTGTTGAGGTGAAGAACTTTCATGCATATGTTGAAGTAGTACTATTCAGCTCGCTTAGGGTTTTGTTTACATACATGAAATCTCTACCCCAACCCTCCATTTTAAAAATCTTAGTTGTCTGATCTCGGATTGTTTTCTTCAACTTCCTCCCAAAAATTGTTGGGAGAGCTAGAAACAGAAACTTTCCTAAAAAGGAAACTCAAAGGGCAATGTTACTACTTAAAGAAACTATTGGTCCAGTTGGGCTTTTTTTTTTGTGTGCCTCTTTTGTTCCTTTTCTGGACAGTAACCCATTTGATCCAGTTCCTTCAACTAAGTTTGGCAATGTCCAGTGTTAAACTAGAAACCCATTGGGTAATATTGGTTGTGTTTTGATTACCTTCGTACTTGTAGCAAATTTTAATAATTTTTCGATATAAGAGTGCCCAAAGTTTTTGAAGAAAGAGTTTTAGGAATATATATTGGGGAGTGAAATTTGCACTCCTCATTTTACAATCCATACTCCCTCTTTTCCCTTTTTGAGAAAAGAAGTAGTGTGGATTGTAAAAAAAGAAGTGCAAATTTTAATCCCTATATATATTTCTTTTTTGGACAAGTCCCTATATATATTTCATTGCTAGAAACGTACAATGTAAGCAACAAAAATGCATGTTTTACGGTAAGAGAAATGTTTCTCCCATTTTTTCTTGAACTTTGAACTACACAACTTCTTTTCACAAGGGATATATGACTTAATTGATTAATAGCATCATTTTCCAAAGGATATTGAGAGCCTAGTAAATGTTTAGCTCAAGAGCTAGCTGTAAAAACTTAAAATTTTACATTTCACACTTACAAAACGTACAATACACATTAATTTTTGAAAGGGAAAATGCTTGAGAGCACAAAAATTTATACCAAATCTATATCCCAAATGATGTGACACTGTCATATTCCTTCAAGGATTTCAATATTTGGAAGGAAAATTCCATTATTGTTATGTCATTATGTTCAAATTTCCAAAAGGAGTTTTCTTCTCTTGGATAAAACTCCAATCTAACAACAGTTTCACTTTTGGTGTTGCTCACGGATCCTAATTGTATAAGTTACTCCCGTTTTATGATTAATTAGAGATTCGTTCCAAGTCTAATTGGAGTGGGAGTTCTTCACTTCTTCAAACCTGAGGGACCTTGTTCATGAACATCAAATATTCATACGTACATAATATAGTGACAATTCCAATTAGATTTGGTACCTAAAATTCATGAGATAAGCTAGGATTCATGGAAGTGTTAGCTTTAGGTGAGAGATCGAGTTGAGCATAGAAACCAACCCATGGTACCCAAAAAGAAAATCCATGGTAGATTGATCTCGAATCAATTTGAAGGTAATATATACAGACATAAAGCAACCCATAGAGAGTAATAGGAATGCAACAACATAATGACATGATTCTTCAAACGCATTAGAATTAAAATATGAGATATTTATAGAGACCATGGTTGGGAGTCTCTCCTACAAACTTTCTACTATGAAGGGGAAGTTTGGATGGTGGAACGAAAGCCTTGATTGGGAATGAAGGGTTTTTTTTTGGGTAGTATTTATGGTTCTTCTCGTTCCTTCTGTTTTATTTTTATTTTTTATCTTGTTTCCTAATAAAATAATTCAAGAAATTATTCCTTTAAAATAGTCAAAATCCATGTCACTAATTTTGATAAGCAAAAGCCATGTCCATCTCTTGGCAGTGGTTTTAATATCAAGGATCTAGGGCCGCTGTACTATTTTCTTGGTCTGCAAGTTCATCAATTCTCTCATGGGGTTCACCTCAATCAGGTTAAATATGCTCATGATCTTCTCTCTAAGCATGACTTGTTGCTTAGTAAGCCTGTCAGTACCCCTATGTCTGCTAAAGATACCCTCACAGTCACTACTGGTTCACTTCTGGACAACCCCACAGAGTTCGGGCCCTTGTAGGTGCTTTACAGTACCTCACAATCACCAGACCAAATATCGCTTTTGCAGTCAATTCGGTTTCTCAGTACAAGAGTCAACCTCGCCTATCTCATCTTGTTGCTGTGAAATGCATATTGCGTTATGTGAAAGGAACTCTTGGTCATGGTCTCTACTTTGCTTCTCTGCGTCAGCCTGTACATCTGTCTGCTTATTCTGATGTAGATTGGGTGGGTTTCCCTGACTCACGTCGTTCCACATCTGGTTACCTAGTGTATCTTGAATCAAACTTAATTTCTTGGTGTTTCAAGAAGCAGCCCGCTATTGCATGTTCAAGTGCGGAGTCAGAATACCGCTCACTTGCCCATGCCTGTGCAGAAAATACTTGGCTTGGTTATCTACTCTATGAGCTTGGTGCCCATGTTCAGTTTCCTATCTTATTGCACTGTGACAATCCCAGTGCCATGTACATGGCTTCTAATCCAGCGTTTCACGCTCGCACCAAACATATTGAGCTTGACTATCATTATGTTTGTGAAAAAGTTGCCCTTGGAAGTCATCGAGTCTGCTTCATTCCCTCAGTTGATCAACCTGCTGATTTACTCACCAAACCGCTTCACGAGACACGCCACCTTCTTCTTTCCACCAAACTTGTTCGTCTGGAGCCGCCAAGTTTGAGGGGGGTGTTAGACATGCTCAATCTTCTCCTAAAACGCAGCCATCTGATTCTCCTTCTATAGAGAATTCATAGGCTGTTTTGATTCTATGCTATAAGTAATATTCTAAAAATCCCCGCGTAGAGCCGATTAATCCCCGTCTAGATCGCTAGGTATAACTACATATCAATGCTATTATTTGTATTTACTGTTTTCCATACATAGAATCTAGAATAGCTAGTATATATGTGTACAATTGTAATATGTGAATCAATGAAAAATATATTCAACATTCTTTGTTATTATGGTGAAATCATAAAACTTTCACAGATTGTATATATGGATATATAATTGCATCTCTCTCTCTTCCAACTCTCCCTCTCCACCGTTTTGGATGACAGATGCGATATCTTGTTTAAGTTTGGTTATATATGGTTGCTGATCATATAATTTTTTTTTCCTCATGGTCATATATAATTTTTTTTTCCTAACAAGCAAGTTATGTTGACTACACTAATATATTTTTTATTTTTTAAATTCAGCATGCAGGAAACTATAGAACGTTATGAGAAACATACAAGAGACAACCAAGCCAATAACAAAGTTGCTATCAGTGATCAAAATGTGCAGGTTATGACTTTTTTGTAAGATAATCCAAAGCTAGAAAGTGATTGAAATTATAATTGAGGAACAATTGGAGCCAAATTTGATTACGAATAAAAATATATGCCATTTCATGTAATTTGTATCTATATATATCTGACCTCATATGTTACCACTCATGGCCTTTCTCCAATACATGTTCTGCACAATTGATGCCATTCTTGTCTCAGTTTTTTGATGAGTTAATATTTGAAAATGGCAGCAGCTCAAGCATGAAGCAACTAGCATGATGAAGCAGATAGAGCATCTTGAAGTTTCGAAACGGTTCGCTACGTTGTCTGAGACTTTTCTAATCTTAGAAAATAGTCATACTCTGGCTTTTCTTTGGTTCACAAAAGCATCTTTTGAACTTGCAATTGCAAATGGCTCAGGAAACTATTGGGAGAGAGTCTAGGACTATGCACCATTGAAGAACTGCAAGAAGTAGAGCAACAGTTGGAGAGGAGTGTGAACACCATTCGAGCAAGGAAGGTTTGTATCACTGAAAAAAGAAAACCACATTAATTTGTAGCATTTGTCTACTAATTTATCTCAAAAAGTATGAACTGCGAATACTGTCAGAGCTGTTATTTTTGTCTCTAGGGATCTAATAAAATTAAGCAACAATAGGTACTGACAGTAACCGTTCCTCATCTTCATTAAATGGATATTTAACACGCTCTATTTTTCTTGTCAATACTCCAGGCACAGGTTTTCAAGGAACAGATTGAGCAACTGAAAGAAAAGGTAAACTTCTACACTAATAATTTTATTTTACAGGCGCTCGATCTTATTTAGGCTCACCAGAATCTGTTTAGTATATGTGAGAACAGCTTACTTGTTAGAAATATATGAGGTTTATGAGTAAAAGAAATTGCCACATCAACTGCTAAACACGAATTTAAGGAACAAAATTGATTAGTATAGCAATACTGCTAGCCAGAAAATTCCACGAACTAGAAGGAATGAAAACCTAGACATCACCTAGGTAGACAGAAATGGGTACTGCAGCACTTGTTATATTTGATTGACCTTTCAAAGGTTGCAATATTGCATGAAAGATGCCGTTTAGTATATGTAGTACTGAATTCCAGCAAGAGTTGTGCTTGTTTTAGCTAGACTCATCTTGTTTTCTCTTTTCTTTTTTTTTCAACGACTTCAGGAAAGAATCCTCACAGCTGAAAATGAGAGGCTAACTGAGAAGGTAAAATTTTTTTTTTTCCCCTATTATCAGCATCGTTCATCTTGTCATTATTGTTTATGGTATTTGTGATCACTGGCTTACCACATGTGAATGAGGGGTAATTGCATCTCCTCATTTTATCATGAAAATGTAATTGTGTCTAAGTTAAGTATTCTACAACAGCATAAACATTTCAAAAGGTGTTTATTTTCTTTGTACAGTGTGATGCTTTGCAACAGAGGCAACCAGTAATCGAGCAGAGAGAGCACTTAGCCTACAATGAAAGTAGTACGAGTTCAGATGTTGAGACTGAATTGTTCATTGGACTGCCAGAAAGGAGATCGAAGCACTAGCTTTCCCCCTTGTCAGAGAACTGCTCTTGTTAATACTCTATCCAAGCCAAGGTTGATCAGCAGAAACATAAAATGCTTTGTCTGTTGCAGATTGTTATGTGATTCTGTATTACATTCTTGCTCCACTGTTTTATAGAGCATTCCAAGGTATTAAGACTATAGTTTTACTCTAATTAGTTGTGATTTTGTATTTCTAAAAAATATACTATTGCACTGCTTCTTCAACGTGTGTCTCAAGTTCAATTGAAATTTCAACGAACTTGTATAACTTGTATACGATTGGCTTAAATGGTCATGAGTTAATTATGACCCTGTATCTTTGGGATCTCATTGTTCATTTAAAGTATATTCTTCCCAGCAAGAATTCTCTTCTTATTTTGTGAAATGTTCATAGGGTAGACTTATGATTTCAAAGGGCATGCTCTCTTTGTCAAGAGAACATCTGAACATTTATGGATATGAGCAATGTTCGTTTTATCGTATTATCATACACTAGTTCAGATGTGATATCTAAATTTAACTTGAAAGTTCACTTGTTTACTTGCAAGTTCAAATTGAATGACGATTCAATTTTTACTATCAAATAGATCATATATATGTTGAACAGATTGCATCTGGCTACGCCCACATGAAAAGAACACAATGTGGGATTGTTGAAAAACAAAAGCAAACACACCCAGATTGTGGTTTCTTAAGTTAGGAAATCCCAGATGATTTCTTCTTCTCTTCCTTGAAAATAAAAAGAAGATGTGGTCCTATATTTCATCATGCCGAGGTTTGGCTAAGAACTTTGTGGACAGCTTCTTTTGTGGGTAGTGCAGGAATGGCTCCTTTCTTTTCCACAGTGAGAGCACCACAAGCATTGGCAAATTTGAGGGCCTCAGTCAGCTGTTTTTCATTCTGTATCAATAGATAAAATTAGGTTAATTTCCTTGATAAACACGACACGAACATCCCAAAACCTTTTTCTAGTCAGCCTTATACAACTAGTACACAAAAGAAAGGAGTTGCAACCCTAGTGGTTAAGAGCATTCCAGCACAATGTCAGTTGGTAAAAGAAGTGTATACCTTGAACAACTCAGGGTCTGAAGCCAAACTGTTGAGTACAGAGCCAACAAAAGAGTCACCAGCACCAGTTGTATCAACACAGTCGGCTTTGATTCCTGCAACCTTACCCTTGAACTCCTGCTCATGAACAGTCAAAATAGGAATCAACATATTTACTGCTGATAAGAAACAATGAGAAAGATAAAATCCAGTTAACTATACTGGTAAATGTATAAGTGAGCATCAAAATGAAATTTAACCTTTGTGTAGTATCTGCAGCCAGCTGGCCCTTCGGTCACTAACAGAAGCTTCAGATTGGAGTGATAAAGCTTGTTCATGACCACCTCATCATCATAAGGATCGTCACCTCCAGTCAAAAATGTAATTTCCTCCTCACTTACCTGCAGGTTGCATATATTCCCCATATTTTGATTATTATTTTGTTACTCCGGATAGAAAATTACAACATAATGTTTTCAAGAATGGATGTGTCATGTACCTTAATAATGTCAGCTAGGTTCCAAATGCTCATAATGCCCTTCCGAGCAGCCTCTGCAGAAGGCCAGAGTGGCAATCTCAAGTTCGGGTCGTAAGAGAGTATACAACCAGCCTGCTTAGCAATGTCCATCGCGGCGAGATGAGCTGATCTACAAGGTTCCTCAATCAGACTAATCGAACCATAGTGAAATATACTTGCCTGCATTTATCAAAGAGACATAAACGTTAATGGTACTGTTTGGGGGTGATTTATCAAGCAGAATCTTTTACCTTCTTGATTAGGTCCACATTTAGTTCATTCTTAGTGAGAAGCATATCAGCACTTGGGTTGCGATAGAACATAAATTCGCGTTCTCCATCACTTCTGAGTGTAACAAAGGCCAATGCAGTCCTTGCATTTTCGTCAAAACACATGCCAGAATTGTCCACATTGTTTTCCTTCAGAATATTTGACAGCATGTATCCAAACTCATCTGCACCAACCTGAGATCAAAAAAGAAAATTGTAGAACCTTATTGGTTGAAAAACGAAGGCATAACAATACTCATCAATCTAAGTGCAGAAAGCTATATAAGATCAAGATAGATACTAAGAAGACTCGCACGTAGATGCTTAATTATCCGAGTATACCGCTGTAGATAGAAATTTGAGCTCCAAAATTTGCTATATAGATCGAGCTCAAGATATTTTGTAAGAACATCATGCAAGGATATGTATGTGTTCCTAGTGTGAGACACTGAGACTTTATTCTCCAACGTTGTAGTTGTTGCGGATTAGTCCACATTAATAACATGAAGAATGTTCAAGTGAGTAATGATTTAACATGTTATATTGTCAGACTGTCAATCTGGACCTTACTCCACCTTCTCTGTGAGAAAAGTTACCCCTCACTTGGTTAAGCTCAACATAATGATGAGAACGAAAGCAGAAATTGTATTACCAATAGGTGCATAGAAAAGCACCGACCTTACTCCACCTTCTCTGAGAGAAAAGTTACCCCCCACTTGGTTAAGCTCAACATAATGATGAGAACGAAAGCAGAAATTGTATTAACAATAGGTGTGCATAGAAAAGCACCTTGCCCATAAAAGCTGCTGAGCCCCCTAATCTTGATATTCCAACTGCAACATTAGCAGGAGCTCCACCAGCAGCTTTCTTGAAACCTTCTGCATCAGCAAGAGAAACTCCGGCCGTCATCGGGACAAAATCAATCAACATTTCTCCAAAGCAAACGACCAATGTCGACTTCTCTGGGGCATCCTTTTTCCTAGGAGATGATGTTTTGATCGAATCTACGATGGACCAATTGTTTAAGATTAATGATAGGAGTACCAAAACAACAGCAAGATACTGATACTAATACTAATATCAAATTTTCAAATTTTGATGCATGAAGCTTGTCCAAAATCATATCAAATTAGCAATTTAGGCTCAAGAATCAAACATTGAATTTTACTTTCTTAGCATTGGAGGGGATCAAACTTTCTACTTTCACATTCCTAATGCACTTCCCAAACCTCCCTCATGCCTTGGGCTATTCAAATCTCAAGGGATAGTACAGTCACATTTTCCATCTCAAGAATCAACAAACAAGTGACAATGTATGCATTTTGGTTTGCACTAACTTTAGAAAACTAACTGCAAACAAAGAGAATGTCGGTGGCCCGCGCTTTGATTTCAGTTGATAACAGATTAGAATTCCATTGTTCTCGTTATTACCTCAAATCATAAGAAATAGATGCAAAAACAAACCAGTTGAAGTTTATATCTTTCATGTCAATTTGATACTTGAAGATCACCATATCTTGTGGCTCAAGGAACAGGTAACATATCAAAGTTTGAACTAAAACTAATCAAAACTAACAGTAAAATTTTCATCTGTATCTAATCATACCTCAAGCTTATAAAACTGATTCTAACCAAGCAAATTCCAACCAATTTAATCACATCATTTTTCCTCAAGAATTAACCAAAAAGGGGGATCAAATTCAACAAATTATAGTGTAGTTGATTGTTAATACCGGTCAGGGAGGGCAGTCTATTTAACTTGGTGTGACCGGCCTTTCGGGATCTCCTGGGGAAGCAGCCACAACTCATCGGCATCTTTTCTTGGATTTCAAGCTTTGGTGAAACTAACTGAGTGATAGTTGTGTGTTTTTGATGATGACCAAACGTTGAAAAAAAATATATGAAAACCCCAAAAAACGTTGGCTTCTTACAAAAACCACAACTTAATTAGTTTCAGGAGCCTGATAAACAAAATCAAACTACATTAATCATATGAAGCCCAGAATCTTTTAAAGTCTGAAGTGCATTTCATATATTCTACCTCCCTGGCCTATAATTAGAATATCTCATTATATCCAACCACATCCTCATTGCATAGCTAAATTTGAGCTAGAACAGCAAACGTTTTTGGCTGGCCATTTTGGAAGTGGTTGCTTCATCTATGAAATCATAGATTGTTTGCTATATTTTGAGACACAATCTCATCTATTTTTTCTTCTTCTAATAGTATTCAACTATTCATCTTGTGTTTTTGGATGTTCCTATTATAAATAGGCGAGGAATGTCTTGAAAAAGTCTTTCACAAACTTGCATCCGTAGGTTATCAAACTCTTGAATAGCTAATGTCTCTATCCATTTTCTCACTGTCCACCACCTCTTAATAATGCTATGTGATCCACATTTTATTATTGGGCGACTTTAACAAAAATATAGGATAGGTAATGGATCTCATCCAACATTAGAATTACACTCCTTCCTCCTCGATTGTTATCCAAAGTCACATATGCTACGTACTTTTTATGTAAATTTACCTATCAGAACATATTGAACTATCAGAGGCTCAGACCTACAAACACCTCACTCGCATTGTTTGTAAAGATCAAATCTTGAGCAAGATTTGATTGTGTGTGATTTTAGGAACTCTAAAGCCAATCTAAAAGAAAATATTGATAATGGTAACTAATAATAATCTAAAGCCCAACCAACGTTAAGCCCAAGGCTAATGTCAGTCCAATACTTAAAGGAACAAACAGTCGGGCTTTGAATACGAATGCAAATCCTTAAATATCAGTGGGCCGGAGCTCCATGAAAAAAAAAACAAAACAAAACAAAAGAAAACATATCAGAATTATGTCTTGCCACAATTGGCATTCAAGCATGGTGCTCAATTTAAACATCTTGATCTTGTCATCCATATTTTCAAGTATGTAAATATTCTGGACAGCATTATGCAGTTTCCAAATCCTGATATAAAGTATTTTGTTTATTTATATTAAAGAGTACTGAATTGAAGCTAGCTAGAGTACAAGCTATAGCTATAGTGTGCTCAAAGCACCCATCCCTGGATGAAGTTGGTGTCGGCAGCCATGGCCATGGTCTTTGGAACATCTGCGGATTCAGCAGCCACAAGTGTGTGGTACCTGCTCAAACAATATTACTATACGAATTAGTACATTTGGCTTTCACCAATTTCTTAGTTTGGAAACAATACCAGCTAGATTGCATTTTAAACATTGTTTCTGAACTTGTAACTTCTAGCTGATCGGTGTTCTATTTATTGTGTTCATGACATAAGAGCACTGAAAATAATCATACAAAAGTAACACTACCGGTATATGTTTTCAGAGTTGGAAAAAAAAAAGTTATGAATGCCAAAACACCATTTTTCCAATTTGCACCACAAGGGTCGAGATAGTTGGCTGAGAATTTTGAGAGATGGGTCAATATGAGGGGGTGTAGTTATATTTGTCACTAAAAACCCTTGTAATTGTTGATATGATTCCCATTATGTATGCAATGTATCTGAATCAAGTGCATGACCTCTTTTAGCCTAAAAAGCAAGAGACAAACTAGTGTGTACCCGATTTGCAAGATGGGTTCGGGTGGGGGATCAATGTGACCGGCTTGTGAAGAATGCAAGTTGTTATTCTCAGCTGCCGCAGTATTATTAGAACTCCAGAAGTCTTGAATGGCTTTGAGATTGTCCCCCTCCTTCTGAAGCTGAAAATAAAGCATACGGAATCTATTACTCATAATCTCTACACTATAACTTGGTTCTTATTCTTAAGGGTGACTATTTGGCTAATAGCGAAAACTTGACCCTTATACTTAAGGGTGATCTGTTGGGCTAATAGCAGACAACATACTCGTCTTCTTCTTTGCCGGCATCAGCTCCTTGTGTGGTCATCTCCGCTGCCTCAGTAGTCTTTAAAGCACATTTTCTCTCTCATTAATGTTATATCTGATTCATGAACTTCTTGCTTCCAGTTGAGCAAAGTCATTGAGGGGATTGATATCTTTCAACCTAATAACCAATTGAAAATAAAGGATAATATAAGTCAAAACTGTAATGTGTCTCATATGATCGTTAACAATAAGTTGTTGATCTATCTGGAAAATATAAATAATCACTGACAGTATATATTTTACTTAAAGAGCTAGCTTATGTAAATAACCTAATAGAGACACTCTAAAAAACTCGAGATAAATAACAAAGAGTGCATTTCAGTTTACATCTCTGAGGTTGGGGTGTAAATAGCCTAATAGAAACCCTCTAAATAAGTATAGATAAATAACAAAGAGTTAATTTCAGTTTACATCCCTGAGGTTGGGGACTTGGGGGGGTTGACATCATGTTAGTCCTCATATTTCCGATTTAATCAATAACACCCCTAAATATGACAAATCAAATAAGTTTATGACATAGACATTACCTGTAAATTATTTCATTATTGAGTTGGAATGGTTTCCTGCTACGGAAGTCGGAAAAAGAGACTGAAATTTGAGGGCAGTCCTTCACATACAGGTGTACCAATGAAGGACACTCGATATCAATAGCACTTTCACAGTACAACATTGGAAGTCTCCACAACGTCAAGTTCTTCAATTTTGGAAGAATGTTCTGCTTGGTACTTGCTTCAATTATTCTTTCCAAAAGAGGGCAAAAGACTATACAAATGTCTTCCAATTGAAAAAGATATTGAGCAGCATCATTGCTGAAGAGACTTCCCTGCAAATTGCACCGGAATAGTAACAAACTTTTAAGAGCTTGGAACATTGCAGGTGGAGCAGGTCCATTACATATGCTTCTTAGTGCAGCTAGACGATACAACTGCAGGTCACTCAATTTTGATGGTTCTGGCTCAAATAACCCTTCACATCCAAGCACATATAACATTTCAGGCACATCGTAACAAAATAGTTTTTCCAGATTTGGTAGTCCATGTAACAATTTTGATGGTAAAAGTACATTCCCCCAGTTAGAACAACGTGCTATCTTCAGCAACTTTAGATTGAACAGAGACCCCGGTAGTAATTTAGTAACACAAAAACCGCAATCCAGATGCAACTCTTCTAGGTTCTTGAACACAGGTTCTTTTGGAATCCATGGTGTTGTCACTGTTGTGTTCATCATCTCTGGCGAACCCCTTACAGAGAGATACTTGAGTCTATGTAACCTCCCATGGTCATATTCTGAGAAAATGTCAATTAGCCCTTGGCACCAGAACAACTCTAGCTTATCTGCTCCGTTCATCACCACGTTCAAAAACCATCAAGGGACAAGATTATTGAATTATGATCATGCGCACCAATATTCGATTTCCTAATCATGCTGCCGATAAGTAGACTAAACTCAACCCAATTTGGATTGAGTTTTTCATTTTTGGGGAGACAATCTACACTGGATAACCGAGCCTCCAAAACTCTTAAATTTGACAAGCTAGTTACCTCTTCAAAGCTAGCATTGGTTTCTTCTTCTTCTCCCTCAATTTTACTCCCCCATTCCTGAAATCCATCTGGAATGTACAGTTCTTCTAAGTTACTCAACTTTGATAGCACTCCTGATGGAATTGTGGAAATGTGTCCGCCAGTCAAATCCAACATCCTTAGACTGGTCAAATCTCCTATTTCTCTCAATAACTCATTCATAGGATACCTTCTCATACTAAGAATCTCAAGCTTCTCAAGTTTTCCGACAATTGAAATATCAATTATGTGCCGACAATTATTTAAAAGGAAAACTTGGACGTTGGTTAACAGACTCAACGACTGGGGTAGTAATGAAATTCTAGTCCGGCTAAGATCCAAGACCCTTAATTCTTCCAAACTTTGAAAAAAAGTTCCCGGGATCTCTTCTAGGAAGCTACTATCTTCTAGTAACAAAATCTGGAGTTTTGGAATTACTAACCGTCCGGGTAGCTTGCGAATATAATTCTCCATTAGTGAGATTGCAGAGCAGTCTTCATGTAATCGAGGCCAATCCCTCAAACCATAGCCTGCTTTCACCAAAAATCCATCTACAGATTGCGCAATTTGAATGGCTGTATCCCGGATGACATCATGCATCTTTACAAATTGATGGTGTCCAGTATCCATAAGCAAGCTAGAATTTTTCAAGTAGTTGACTACTGAATTTGCGGTACCTCTGGCTTCTTCGATTGTGTTGGCATCTCGAAACAATCCTTTCCCTATGGCATACCTGAACAACTGTTCTATTTCGATGCTACTGTCTTCTGGGAATAAGCAGCAGAGCAAGAAACATGACTTGCACTCCTCATCTTTCAAGTAATCATAACTTAATTTTACACTTTCGGAAGCAACTCCCTTGTCGTCTGGGTTGGCATTTTGCGACTTCTCTAGTCGTCGGGCTGCTGTTTTCCATTCCACCAGTTCTTTGTCTCCAAGTGCCCTTGCAACTGCTATCAATGCAATTGGTAGACCCTTACACTCTCTCGCTACCTTCTTGGCTACATCCTCAAAATTGGTCGGTTCAAATGATCTTCCTGCATTTTTCACAAACAAGGCCCATGAATCTTCTTCTGACAGAACACTGAGGGTGATCTTTTCGTGGCTACCCATGACATGACATACGTTCCGTATCCTTGTGGTGAATATGACTTTGGAGCTGCAACTCTGAAGCATGTCATAGTTGGGAACCCCTATGCTTGCCAGTTCTACCCTCTCCCAAACGTCGTCCACGATTATGAGGAGCTTGTTTTTTCTCATTATTTCCTTATTCAATCTAGAAGCTCTTCCATCTTCTGAATCTTGCGTCAATGTGATGCCTAGACCATCTGCCAATGTTCCTTGAATTTTTCTCAAGTCGAGGGTTTGAGTCACCACAATCTTTATCACATGATTAAAAAGGCGTTGATTATGAGCTTCTTGACCAGCATGTTCCACCAAGGTCGTCTTTCCGACGCCTCCTATGCCATGAACCGCAATGACAGTGATCTTGTCATCTTTTAGCGCCTTCATAACCTTATCCATGGCTTGTCTTGTTGCTTCAAAGGCATGAAAATCTCCTGTGGACTGAATTGAAGCAGGCAGTACTTTACTGCAGACAAATTCCACAATGGCGTCTACAAGTTCTCTCTCAGCCCTACACAAGAATCAAGGATCAAATTGGTTATTTGTCTAAATAATAATAGAACGCAAAGCACACAATTACACGGTAGTTAAGATAGCCTGATGATGCTTACTTATAATTTTGTGTATGCCACCCAGAGAAATTGGCCACTTTGTTCAAAGCATCTCTCCACTGCTTCACCTTCTCTGTTTTATGTCGCCTGGATTTTTCATGCCTATTAAAAGCAGTTTCAAAGCTCTTCTTCTGATATCGTACATCAGTAGGATCGACATGATAAAAAAGTGGAAGAATTCTATTGTCTTGCATGCATTGACAAATCTTTGCAAGTTCCTCCAAACACCAAGTGGAAGCAGCATAGTTTTCTGAGAGAACAACAATAGCAAACCTTGATTGTTCGATTGCCGCTAGGAGAGTGGGAGAAATGGCATCTCCTACTTCAAGGTCTGAGTCATCCTTGAATGTTTTAACTCCTCTCGTATTATTCAATCGGTCATATAATTCAAAAACAATACCCTGTCGAGTGTCAGGACCCCTGAAACTCAAAAACACGTCATAACTCGACTGAGGAGTTGATGATGATGAAAAAGATGCAGATGCAGCTGAAGATGATTCAGCTGCCGATGTAAGAGATACAGAGTCAGCTGAGGAAGGAATAGATGCGGAGGTTGTTTGCCCCATTGAAAACCACAAACTACAAAGAGAGTGATTTCAGGGTCAGATCACCACAAGGAGATAGAGGTTCTAGGAATTCAGGGAAATAAATTGGTAACAGATAGAGGGAGAGACAGAGGTTGGAGAGGAGACTTTTCTGCAGATTTTTGACGAATTAGCATCGTTGATTTGCCCAGCTAATAACCAATATTACCATATCTCCACTTGTATTTTGCATCGTCATGCAGGTTTCATCTGGAGAGGCATTTGCTCTGTCAAATTGGAGTGAATTAAAATTCATATCAGTAAATTTTGGTAGTTTCAGGCTATTGGATTGCTGCTATGTGAACTCTTCATCCCATTTTTATTTTCAAAAATGAAAATACAGGCATGAAAACGTTACCAAACGCCACCAATATTCCCAATAAACTTAAACTGTATAACTGGAAATCCTAAGCCACTTGTTCTAGCATTCTTCTTGCACTCTTAACAATGTTGAACTAAACATATTTGGGAATATTGGAAATCCTAAGCATTCATCTTGGTTTACTGTATCCAAATACCCATTTGAGCCACAACATCCAAATATCCAAACAACTAGAACGACCTCCTCTACTTTATCCACTGACCTACAAAACATACTAACTTTTGTAAAGAATGCTGAACTAAACATAGAAGAACAGATTGAAATATAACAGTACTAGAACAGAAATACCCACAACGTTCTTCATCAAAAAGCACAAAAATTACAGGAAAATTGGAAATTGATGGATACAAAGTCAGGGGTTGGAAGTATTCTTAATCAAAGACAGATGTTGGGAAATACTTACGCAGTGGTGGTGGGCGTGCGAGGGCTTGGTCTGAATCGAGCGGCGGGTTTAGTCCCGATCGACTGTGGGTTTTTGGTTTGTGTTTTCTGGAACAGAAGAGTAAGACTCCGTTGGTTTGGGACTTGGGGTTTGCTGATATTGAACAAAGTGACACGTGTTGGTCAGGGAAGTTCTTTCCAAAATGGAAAAGGAAAACTCAATGTCATTGACAAATGAAACAAGACGTCTGCTTGGGCTTGAATCAATTCAGTACTTAAAAGGAAATCAGATTGCAGAAATGGCATTCGATCGAGCAAGTGCTGAAGAACAAGTTTAAACATCACGGTCTTGTCATCCATAATTTCAAGAGTATGTAAATATGATGGACATCAGTATGCAGTTTCCAGTACAAAACATCTTATATGCTAAGCTTAGTTGCAAATCCTGATAATAAAGTATTTTGTTTATTTATATTGAAGAGTACTGAATGAAAGCTAGCTAGAGTACTAGCTATAGCTATAGTGTGCTCAAAGCACCCATCCCTGGATGAAGTTGGTCTCGGCAGCCATGGCCATGGTCTTTGGAACATCTGCGGATTCAGCAGCCACATAGTGCTGGTACCTGTTCAAACAACATTACTATACGAATTAGTATTTTTCGCTTTCACCAATTTCTTATAGTTTGGAAACAACTTCATCAAATACCAGCTAGCTTGCATTTTAAACATTGCTTCTGAACTTGTAACTTCATGAAGATGCATCGGTGTTGTATTCATTTTGTTCATGACATAGGAGCAATGAAAATAATCATAAAAAAGTAACACTAGTGGTATATGTTTTCAGAGTTAGACAAAAACGTTTATGAATGCCAAAACACCATTTGCCAATTTGCACACACAAGGGTCGAAGTAGTTGGCTAATTAAGAAGTTTAAGAGATGGGTCAAGATGAGGATGTAGACCGTGTAGTTATATTTGTCACTAGCTAAAAACCTTTGTAATTTTTGAATGGTTCCCATTACGTATGCAATGTATCTGAATCAAGTGTATGACCTACTTTTAGCCTAAAAAGCAAGAGACAAGCTAGTGTGTACCCGATTTGCAAGATGGGTTCGGGTGGGGGATCAATGTGACCGGCTTGAGAAGAATGCAAGAAGTTGTTATTCCCAGCTTGTACAGTATTAGAGCTCCAGAAGTCTTGAATGGCTTTGAGATTTTCTCCCTCCTTCTGAAGCTGAAAATAAAGCATATGGTCTTGCATTTCAGAAAAGAGTACATAGATCTTGGGACTTTTACACAGATAAGGTTAACACATATAAGAGAACATGATAGATTACTTTCATCTTCTTAGTCATACCTTATCCCTAAGCTGCAGGTTAAGGTCTCCAAGCTGTCGCTCCTGATGTCATATTGAATTGGCAGTCATAAAAAAAGATATGAAGCATGACCAAATCACAAGAATTCCATAGCAAGAGGAGAGAACGGTTTATTTTGACTGATAGCAAGAAAGTTGTGTACCTATATTCTTAGTTCTCTGTCAATAAGAAGGATAGTTGGCTACAATATACTACAAGATTCTAAGCACAACTGCCATTTACATACGTGATACTAGCTAATTGCTTTTGACCAAAACAAAAGTACATGAAACTATAAGCTTCTGATGACTACTGGTATGAAGGAAAGCATCACTCAGCTGGCTTTAATTGTATATAAAGTCATAAATAATTAAGTAACAGTTTTAAATATTCATTAACATCTGATTTGTGCAAGAACATAGAGATTCATGAATTATCATATGAATTCCAAAAACAAATTATTACATGATCTCTTACCTTTTTGCGCAGGTGCTCCAATTGTTCAATCATAATCTGTGTCTACATCAATTATGAACAATCCATAAGACCATTAGTATGAGAAAATATCTGAATAAACTCACATTCTGATTAACAAAAAGCAAGATCTAACTAAATCTAAATCATCTTGCTGCGGCTCTAACTCCTATTGCATATATGGAGTTAACACGTGCACATATGTAGATGTGTAAGTACCTTCCTTTGTCTGGCTAGTGTAAGAGCTCCTTCAAGCTGTTTTTCAAGATTTTGCAACTCCTTCACACTCAGTGGTCCAAGGTCTTCCCCAAGCAAATGCCTGTGTTAATTGAAGAGCATCACAAAAATATTGTAGTACTTGTGCACTTGGATATGTTCATTTAGTAGTTTATATTTATCAATCAGTAGTTATGGCAGACCATGATGAACTAACCTTTGAGTGCGCAGAAGTGAGTCATGTTTAGCTCTCAGTTTTGAGACTTCTTCATACCAGCACTGGCAAAAGAAAAAGAAAACACATGTGCATGATAAGTTCATCAACTTCAACTAAGGAAATTATGAGAAACTTTGTGAAAACAAGTTACTTTATATATAGTAGCATATATATAATGTTACCTCTGTTTCCTGTTTGATGGGGTTGTCATGAGGAGTATAGCTGCTTCGTTGGTATCGCTCAAGGGTTTGGGTCATACTAGTAAGATAAATAAAGAAAAATATATCAACAGAGTGCAGTGAGGGAAAGCACTTCACTAGAAACCAAAATAGCAGAATTGGACTACTTGAACAAAAGTACAAGCTAGCATTCTGATCTGAGCCACAACATGAGATGAAATTCCAGTTAAAAAATTGATTGAAGAAAACATAGTTTGCCAGATCAAAGTTATCATACAAGTTCATTGAGCATACACAGTCTGAATATCCATACGTACAACCCAATTTGATAGTTTTACCTTGCTAGCTTTGTTTAATTTACCAAAAACAAAAAGAATAGATCATAGTTCTCTCATGAGTTATTTTGGATATCAATCATTTGGTCCATAAAAAAGCTCACCAGCAAACAAAACTTACTTAGTTAACTAACTTCTTAATGAAGATCAATATTAAATTGATATATAGATGGATCTCTCTCATACATATGAATATTCTTGTTGAGTTAAAGCTCCCAATTAGTAGATAATTACAGTAAAAGGTGAACTGATTAGTCAGACATGCAGATGTCTGGTTTAGGGTTAAGTCAAAATACTCAAGAGCAGCAGACTTAATTTTTTAGCAAACTAGGATTAGGAAGCATGTTAGGCAGAAAACCCAAAAGAAAAAAGAAAAAAATCTTTGAAACTAAAGATATGAAATAATTTATTTAAACAAAGAGAGTAATTTATTCAATATTTTTCATAATAAATCTTTTGACTGAATTTCGTACAAAAGTAAACATACATATAAATATAAAGGAAACAAAAAAATAAAAAAAACATAATAATGGACTGATATGATCAGATAGATCACTGCACCCCAGTCAATGAGATGTATGGCTTTGAAAGAAGTAAAAGATCTAGAGAGAAATGAGAGTGTCTGTGTAAGAGCTAGTTTTTTCACCAAAATAGCAAAACAAAACAAATTTACTGGGAACTGGAGACAGATAGTCTATCATGGAAATACATATATATATATAACCAGTTTATGCAATTTAATATAGCATTCACCAAAATGGAGCATACAATTTGAAATCTGAAAATCACTGAGAAAACAATTTCTTGCAAAACTAAAGTTTTATTACCTGGGATCCTCTTCCCAGGAAAGGGCAATTTTAGGTAAAATACTTCGATGAAATCTCAGACATTTCTACCTAAAGAGCAAAGACCATGACTTTACCAAAAATGAGCAAACCCTAGCAACATAACTCTTTTTCCAGAAGTTTGAACTATCAGGGAATCAGAGTGCAAGATTGGTCTCATATTTCCTTCTGCTTGTAATGACTAACACAAAACTCAATAATCAGGTAGCTGTGCTTGATTTATCTCACAAGCTCATCTAAGGGAGATTTATATTTATATTATATATATATATGTATGAGAGAGAGAGAGAAGAGATTCCCAAAAAACCTAGGGATCAAAAAATTGAAGAAAAGCTACCATAGAAGCAATTATATATAGAGATAGAACCAGAAGAAGCAGGCCTAAAACCAAAAGATAAGAGGATCTAAAGAAATGAGGACAAGTTTTTGACAGTACTATATGCCCTTTGGATACTTTACTGAGAGTAAAGAGAAGATAAAGCTAAAGCCAGTCTCTTCCACAGAGGAAATTAGAAGAGTTCCATTCCTTGTCAGTCACAGGTTGTTAAACTCACATCTCATCATCATCAGATGTTCTCAAATGACAACATCAGATCAGTCTAGAAAATTAAGAACCACATTCATATACCCAGAAGGGAAGCCAAGAGGAGAGAGAGAGAGAGAGAGAGAGAGAGAGAGAGAGAGAGAAAGAGAGAGAGAGAGAGAGAGAGAGAGAGAGAGAGAGTTGTCGATCTGTAAGTGGAAAATCTAGTAATATGCCATGGAAAAGTCCTAGTCACCTTGAACCAAAACCCAGAAATTCCCAGAAGATAGTTAAGAGTGGAAGAGAGAGATGTCAGCAGAGAGATAAAAGCATAAGCTCTCTGTGAAATGCAGAAATATAAAAGCTACTGACAAAGAGATACCACACTTAATACCCTAGAACATGAAGTGAAACCCAGAAATCCAAAAGCATTGAACTTAGCAGAGAGAAAAGAAAAAATCAGAAGAAGATAGCAATATTACTACAAAGGCCAAAAAACTGTGTAAACTAAGAAAGACGAGACCTTTAACAGAAAATTGTGAGAAAAAGAGAGGGATATACCCAGCACTTGAAAACTCATACAGCTTGCCTCGACTAGAGAAGATGATAAGCGCAACCTCAGCATCACAAAGCACAGAGAGCTCGTAGGCTTTTTTGAGCAAACCATTTCTCCTCTTTGAAAAAGTTACTTGGCGGTTGATCTTGTTCTCTATTCTCTTGAGCTCCACTCTTCCCCTCCCCATTTTTATCAATACCACCACTCTTCACCACTTTTCCTTTACTTCTGCTTCTTTTAGCTTCTATATATATCTGTAAGTCTATATTCTTTATTATTCTTAATATTATTATGAGGATGATGTGTATTCCTCTTTTCTTGGGGGTTACACAAAAATGGCGAAGCTGGTGAAATGGGCTTTTGTCTCTGTGAGAAGGGGGAGTTCACAGTGTGTTGTTATATGGGGTTGTGTTTTGGCAGAGACAAGAGGCACATGTTCAGATTTCCATTACAGCAAAAATGGACAACCCAGTAATATTTTGTTCTTTCTTTTTTCTTTTTCCTTTTTTACCATTTTGATTTTGGCAAAGCTATTGCTCTATCATCTATGTCTGTGAGAGCAGAGTTGCCTTCCTGGGTTAGGGTATTAAAGATCATCATTCAAACCCACGCGCCTCTCTGTTTTGACTGCAGCGGCCAGCTGTGAGGTGTACTACTAGCTAGTCGCTCCCATGTGGAGGAGAGCCCTCTTAGCTTATTAGGATCGTATATATGAGCTTAACAATCATGGAATATGGAATATGTTTGATTTGGGGTGTTAAGAATTAGTGTAAAAACCCTAACCCTAACCCTAATTGATGTAAATTGGAAGAATAATTTGGATTTTCTTCCCAGCTGTGGGTTGTTAGATTGAGATAACTAATGCGACAGATAAATCATTTTCTTCTCAGTTTCCCCATCCAAAAACGTTTTTATTTTCTTAATGAAGAGAAACGACGATCGATTTGAACTTGAGACCTCTACTAACATTTTGTTTAGCATATATATTTTTGCAGTACCATGAAACTTTCATATATAAAATGTATACAAAATGCAGTCGGACCAAATAGTAAAATGAATTAAAACGTAAATGTGCTTGAGCATGACAGTGAATTGAATGAGCAACCAATTTGTACCTTTTTAGGCTTCTACGATCAATGAGATGATCGATCAATCTTGATTGTATCTGTATCCATTACATGTTCACTAAAGGCTCAGCAAAAGGAACATAAATGGATTCTTGATGAAGACCAATGAGTAGAGCAAATGTACTATCACAACCGCTACGTATTGAATGTTAATTGAGATATGAATTTCACATTGAGAATATGAGACTTTACATGTGAGTTTATAATGGTTTAGGTCACTTTATTCATTACCAATTAATTTTTTATGTGAATCTCATACTACTTTATCATGGTATCAGGGCGGGTTACCCATATCCACGTGTGAAGCTTAATGGCCACACAGACTCCAAGTCACCCAAATAGTTGTCAACGTGTATGACTTGAAAATTCACCACACGTGCGGAGACGTGTTAGGATATGAATCTCACATTGGGAATATGAGACATTGCATTGTCTAAATTTATAAGGATTTAGGTCACTTCATCCATTGCCAATGGGTTTATATATATTTATTCAGCTATTCAAATTGAGAATGCTCTCGGTATACATTGTTTGATACTTTGATGAGAATGTACAGGATTATTGATGGAAAAGTTGTATGAAACTCAATCTACTCACTTGAGCTCCTTTATTTTTTCTGTAAATTTTGATTGCCAATGGGTTTATATATATTTATCCATTGCCAATGGGTTTATATATAGAGTAATTCTAAATACACACCTTTAATCTCTTAATACACATCTTTATTAATTTATGTTTCACATCAAATATTTTAGGTATGTTTAATGACCAAAACATACATCTATTTATTAAAAAAGAAAATGAAATCACAATTAGAATTAGTCTCATCTCCTACCCTAAAACCATCGATACAACTACCTTTTCCCTAAAACTAGTAAACTACTTGACTCTTCTCCACAATTTGTAGTTTCATAAAAAAAAAAACAACAACAACACTCTTTTAGAATTCATTACCTGAATTTCGACTGCTACCAAATAATCACATGTAATGTTCAATTAATATCGGTTCATTTGAGTTCTGTCTTTTTTTTTCTTTTTTTTGCATCAGTTTTAGTTTTGATTTTGCAGACTATTTTGAAGTACTACATGTTCATCTTGATATGTTGTATTGAAAACAGTAGGTATACATGTTTAATAGCTAGTGACCTAGCAGTGTACACTAGCTTGTGAATTCCGAAAACTTAAAATGGTTGATATTTTTTTTGAATTCCAAATGATTGATGTCGCATTGGTGACAAGCACTACCAAAAATAAGGATTTAGGCGACGAAATTGAAAAAACCGGGCGACGATTTTTTTTTTCGTCGCCTAAGACGGAACTTAGGCGACGAAAAAAAAATCGTCGCCCAAGGAAAAAAAATCGTCGCCTAAAGTTCAACTTTAAGCGACGAAAATAAAAATCGTCGCCTAAGGCTAAATTTCGTCGCCTAATATAGAAACTAGGGCGACGAAACAATGTTTCGTCGCCTAAGATATTTATATCGTCGAATAAGTTTTTATTCTTCGGTGACAACTATATTTTGTCGTCGCCTAAGTGTTTTTAATCCTTAGGCGACGAAACTCAAATATATCGTCGCCTAAGTATTTTATTTTTTTATTTTTTCTTGGCCGACGAAACACAAGCATTTCGTCGGCCTAATAACATCTTGACCGACGATTACACTGCTTTCGTCGGCCAAGAGTAATCCAAATAATTAAAATAAAACACATTTAAATTTCGTTGGATTTTTTATTTTTAACCTTAGGCGACGAATTTGACAAATATCGTCGCCCAAGTATTATCTTGGCCGACGAATTACACTAATTTCGTCGGCCAAGAGAATCCGAATAATTAAAATAAATAAAGCACATTTAAATTTCATTGTACAGGATTTTTTATTTTACCCTTGGGCGACGAATTTAACAAATATCGTCGCCCAAGTATTATCTTGGCCGACGAATTACCCTAATTTCGTCGGCCAAGAGTAATCCGAATAATTTAAAAAAACACATTTAAATTTCGTTGGATTTTTTATTTTTACCCTTGCGCGACGAATTTAGCAAATATCGTCGCCCAAGTATTATCTTGGCCGACGAATTACCCTAATTTCGTCGGCCAAGATAATCAGAATAATTAAAATAAATAAAGCACATTTAAATTTCATTGTACATTATTCTTTATTTTACCCTTGGGCGACGTATTTAACAAATATCGTCGCCAGAGTATTATAATGGCCGACAAAATTAGGATAATTCGTCGGCCAAGATAATCCGAATAATTAAAATAAATAAAACACATTTAAATTTTAAGGAAATGTTTTTTATTTTTATAGCCCCGTAAGCGTCTCGTCGATTGGAAACTATTCTCAGTTGAAGGTCCGGCCAGATTACGTGATTTGGAGGGTCGAATAGCCGTTTCCGTCCGTTTAGGGGTTTGACCGCGCCTATTGACCGGACTGATCGAGCCCTTATCTTTGTCGGATGGAGCTAAATTTTTTCCCACCCACGTAATTTGTTATGATGGTCATATCTGACGGTCGGATTTCAGTTCCTCTTCTCCGATCACCAAACTCACGATATATGTACTAATGTCGTATAACTTTTTTATACAAGTGTTGAGTTTAAGTGTCGTTTTGAAGACAACGTATACGTAGAAGCCTCAAACGTAAAAAAGTCGTGAAATAAGATATGACCGGAACGGTGAAATACGTCAACCCATAAAAAATGAAGATATTCCGGTAAAATTTCGGTGCCGGTTGTTCCGGTCAACGAATTTTTCTCTTATTTCAGTTCCTCTTCTCCGATCACCAAACTCACGATATATGTACCGAATACTGGGTATTTATTTCTTACCAAATTTTTATAGCCCCGTAAGCGTCTCGTCGATTGAAAACTATTCTCAGTTGAAGGTCCGGCCAGATTACGTGATTTGGAGGGTCGAATAGCCGTTTCCGTCCGTTTAGGGGTTTGACCGCGCCGATTGACCGGACGGATCGAGCCCTTATCGTTGTCCGATAGAGCTGAATTTTTTCCCACCCACGTAATTCGTTGTGCTGGTCATATTTGACGGTTGGTTTTCAGTTCCTCTTCTCCGATCACCAAACTCACGATATATGTACTAATGTTGTATAACTTTTTTATACAAGTGTTGAGTTTAAGTTTCGTTTTGAAGACAACGTATACGTAGACGCCTCAAACGCAAAAAATTCATGAAATAAGATATGACCGGAACGGTGAAATACATCAACCCGTGAAAAATGAAGATATTCTGGTAAAATTTCGGTGCCGGTTGTTCCGGGCAACGAATTGTTCTCTTATTTCTACCTAGTGGTAGCCCTGTCCCGGGTATTTATTTTTTACCAAATTTTTATAGCCCCATAAGAGTCTCGTCGATTGGAAACTATTCTCAGTTGAAGGTCTGGCCAGATTACTTGATTTGGAGGGTCAAATAGCCGTTTCCGTCCGTTTGGGGGTTTGACCGCGCCGATTGACCGGACGGATCGAGCCCTTATCGTTGTCCGATGGAGCTGAATTTTTTCCCACCCACGTAATTCGTTATGCTGGTCATATCTGACGGTCGGTTTTCAGTTCCTCTTCTCCGATCACCAAACTCACGATATATGTACTAATGTTGTATAACTTTTTTATACAAGTGTTGAGTTTAAGTTTCGTTTTGAAGACAACGTATACGTAGAGGCCTCAAACGCAAAAAATTCTTGAAATAAGATATGACCGGAACGGTGAAATACGTCAACCCGTGAAAAATGAAGATATTCTGGTAAAATTTCTGTGCCGGTTGTTCCGGGCAACGAATTGTTTTCTTATTTCTACCTAGTGCTAGCCCTGTCCCGGGTATTTATTTTTTACCAAATTTTTATAGCCCCGTAAGTGTCTCGTCCATTGAAAACTATTCTCAGTTGAACGTCCGGCCAGATTACTTGATTTGGAGGGTCGAATAGACGTTTCCGTCCGTTTAGGGGTTTGACCCCGCAGATTGACCAGACGGATCGAGCCCTTATCTTTGTCTGATGGAGCTGAATTTTTTCCCACCCACGTAATTCGTGATGCTGGTCATATCTGACGGTCGGTTTTCTGTTCCTCTTCTCCGATCACCAAAATCATGATATTTTGAATTTTATGATAGAACGCTTGACCGACGATTTTCTTCATCTTGGGCGACGAGATTTATAGTGAAGAATATCGTCGCCCAAGTAGGGTATCTTAGGCGACGACTTAAGAAAATCGTCGCCCAAGATTATCTTAGGCGACGATTTTCAAAAAACAGGGCGACGATTTTTCAAGAGTCGTCGCCCAAGAACTCTAATATAAAAGGCAAAATTTCAGAACCCTAACCATTCGCGCAGCCGCTCACAAATCCAAGCCCTCTCTCTCTCTCCGAAAATCCACCGAAGCCCTCTCTCTCCCTCTCTCCGACCCCGCAACCCGACGCCGTCCCCGACGCCGACCTCGACCCCGACCCCGACCCCGACCCCGCAACCCGACGCCGTCCCCGACGTCGACCTCGACCCCTACCCCGACCCCGACCCTGACCCACAATTTAAGGTATAACCCTAAAACACTAAATTGGTTATCTTAATGAAAATTTTAAATGTTGTTGTTTGAAATTGTTGAAATTGTTTGAAATTAGTTGAAATTGTTTGAAATTGTGAAATTGTTTGAAATTATTGTTTGAAATTGTTTGAAATTGTGAAATTGTTTGAAATTATTTGAAATTGTTTGAAATTTGGGAGAAATACAAAATTATTGTTGTGTTGTGAAATTGTTGGTGAAATTATTGTTGTTGTTGTTGTAATTTATGAAATTAATGGTAAATTAAGGTAAATTTGTGTAAATTATGGTAGGATTTTAGGATAAATTATGGTAAATTGTGATGTAAATGATAATTGTAAAATATTAGGGTTTACGGTTTAGGGTTTAAGATTTGTGGAAATAATTTGTAAATATATTGTAAATGATTAAATAATTTTTGATTAAATAATTAAATAATATAAATTATAATTGTAAATATATTGTTGAAATTTTGTAAAAAATAATGGATTATTTTTGAGTAAGGATGTAAATATTCGTAAATTAATTTTTGTGATGTAATAATTCTGAATTAATGTAAATAATTTGTTATGTGAATTAAAAAAAATAAATCATATAATAATTATTACTTTTTATTTGTGCTATTATTGTTGATAAATTTTTCAAAATTTATGGTTAAATTTTGTTAAATTAATTATAAGACGGTAAAATATTTTTAATAAATATATGGTTATTTTAAACAGGATGGGCATGAGAAGAACTTCTGAACAACGTCCGGGTGAGAGGAGCGAGTATTTCTCGGACGGCACCTCAAACAACCCGTCGCAATCACCGTCGGTCGGGTTTCCGTGGCAGATGACGGCCCGACATGCGGCGCTTACGGGTGGCGCGAGCGGCTCACGTTCTGCTGGGCAGTCGGGTCCCGCAGCGACGGCCCCTCGTCATCTAGATACTTCCACGGTCGCGATCTATCACCGCCCCCACACAGTCGTCCCTGACCGACGGTGATGGCGGGTCATCCGGGGTCCCTACGGTGCCGTCCGACCTCTTCCTTCCTCCGACGATACCGTTAAACTGAATTTTTGTAATTTATTACATCCTGAATTTTTGTAATAAATTATTTATAAATTTGTGTTATTTTTAATTAAATTTTAGTATTACAGAAATTTAAAGAAATGTCGAAAAAAGAAATTTCAGCAAAAATTAAAAAAACATTATTTATATATTTAAATAAATTATTTAATATTTTAAAAAAATTTTAAATATATCTTAGGCGACGAAATTTTCAAATCGTCGGGCAAGGACTTATCATATAAGACGACGAAAAAAATTATCGTCGCCTAAGATCACTAAATCTTAGGCGACGAAATATTTATTTTTGTCGCCCCAGGTTATAACATCTTAAGCGACGAAATAATTTTTCGTCGGCGAAGATGTTAAATCTTAGGCGACGAATAGTTTTGGGCGACGAGAAAGTTGTCAGGCGACGATATTCGTGTCGTCGCCTAAGATATACTCTTAGGCGACGATGTACAGAGTTTTCGTCGGTCAAGTTCTTGACCGACGCACTTCTGGCGACGACGTCTTGGGCGACGACATGTCGTCGCCTAAGTACTTAGGCGACGAAATTTTTTAACAGGGTGACGATTTTTTTTCGTCGCCCAAGATCGGTTTTCTGGTAGTGAAGGGGTGTAATAATATATAGTCTTTTGATTATAAATTTGACTATGAAAAGAAAAAAATTCTAGTAGAAAATAAAAAAAGAATACGTAAAAGAGTTACCAAAATATATAATAAAATTATAATAACTAAATAACATATTATTTCTTAATTTTAGATATAAGGGTATTATAGGCAGTTTGACATGTGTATTAAGTTTAATATCGAAATGAAAAATTAGATGAGGGGTGTATTAAGCAAGAGGTGTGTATTAAGATATTAGGGGTGTGTATTTAAAATTTCTCTTATATATATCCATTGCCAATGGGTTTCTATAAATTTCATCCATTGCCAATGGGTTTATATATATTTATTCAGCTATTCATATTGAGAATGCTCTCGGTATACATTGTTTGATACTTTGATGAGAATGTACAGGATTATTGATGGAAAAGTTGTATGAAACTCAATTTACTCACTTGAGCTCCTTTATTTTTTCTGTAAATTTTGATTGCAGTTTTTCCCCTTGTCTGAAACTCAAAAGAAAAGTTTCCCAAGCCTAGCTTCAAAGTAAAAGAAGCAAATCCAACCTACCCCATTATCGATCGTGATCCCTCTCCTCATCGGCTCATCCTCTCCATCCTCACTCGATCTTGTCAGCCTGCAATGATGCATGTCAAAACTAGAACGATCTGATCTACAAGGGCAGATTCAAGCTCACCGTCTATGCCATGGAACAAATGACAAAATAGGTTAACAAATTTAGAAGGAAGTCGACAACATAGGGTATGCACGCAGCGGCTGATAATTTTCGATGTAGCTAGTATGAAATTGAAAATCTAAAATCATTCCTAATTTCAAATCACTTTGTTGTTTGTAGTAATTAATTTTCTCCATATGTGGTGGAAAAACAAAATGGATCACCTTTGATTTTTCAATATTTGGGAATTTCCTTAAACTTGCAAATTCTATGTTGTGTCCTCTCTTCTTTCTGTAATGCCATTAACAGGCTTCTGGGGTTGATAAAATGTCATGCTCAAATGCCCATTTCAAGTTCCCTTGGAATATGGTATATATTTGCCCCCCAAGTCTTTGAGGGAAAGCAATGGCTATGTGGTTGGTTTGTCAATTTACAGTCCTGGGAATTTGCTTCAATATTTATGGTAAGCAGAAAACGTTCTTTTCATTTAGCATGTGAAGCTCCAAGTAGTACACATATACATTACCCCAAATGAGGAAGGAAAAAAAATGGATATAAATTACTATAGAGATTAGAAGATTAATTAGCTAGCTGAGCAAAGTTAGCAGCTAGACGTAAGAATTATAGCTCATTATCCATGATAAACTTAATTAGGAAATCTCTATATTTTGGATTACAGTGATTGAGATTTGAGAAAGACGTTTTATTTCGTTTTTTGGGTTCAGTGTTCAGATTTGAGAAAGACGTCGTTGAAGGAAGCAAAAACGAGGATTAAGGGAAGTTCATGACTAAATCATGGGACTTAAACTTTCAAATTAAGCAACCTAATTAACACTATATATGAAGATGCCAAATGGGCAACTGGGTTGTAGTAATTTTTGGCATAACACGCATATAATTAATCAGCATATGCATGCTTGCTATACTGCTAATACATATACATAAATCAATAAGAATGTTTTTACTTATGGAGATCGATATGGAAATGTTGTGAGATATCAATTTAAGCATAATATTTAGAATGATTTGCAGCTTGCTAAAAGTAACTAGATATAGAAGCAAGTGATTAAAACACTTCCAGTATATGATACTCCATGATTGAAAGATTACTTTTACTACAAATGAGAAAAGAAAAATTTAATATACACACAAATTGGTGCACTTCGCTACTTTTGATCACAGTATAGATGTGTGTCTTGGGTAAAATCCTTTACCCGATTAAAAAAATGAACTAGAGACGGAATGACAATCGGATCAGAAGAGATCAAATTAATGTCGTACCTTGTAATGGTATGTAGGCTCTCCGTAAAGGGAACATTGGGCTCAAGCAACGGACCATCTCCTTGAACCATCAAGTTTGTCGCCAAACACAATGTCACATCTTGGATTGTCGACTTTAGCTTGATTCTTTGTGATTTTTTTTACAACACAATATACGAAAATGCTAAGTTCTTTTATTAACATAAATAATCGAATTAGTAAGAGTTTAGATGTGGAATTTCCTATCTAGATTCGAAGGAAGGAACGCAATACTCTCGTTTTCATTTTTTTGTTTTTTCGATAAAAAATGTTTTTGTGTATTCATCGGCATGTTTCTTTTCTTTTCTGAGATCCATCAGGAAAGTACCGACGGTTGGGACCCCTGAACGCATGGCTGATGCCCTTGGTTGGTTCAACGTCAGCTTCCACAAATGATCGGCGCGTGAATTTCATGCGCGTGGGAGTAGAAAATATCTGAGTCGAGGATTTGATTTCATGATTAGACGACTCAATTGCTATGAAATTCTTGGCTGTAGTATTTGATCCCATAGTCGTACCACCCCTTTTTTTGGTTTTGGCTTCAACTACGGGCCACTACATGAGTCCTCTGATAATGATGTGCTAAAATTTACTATTTCACTGTAATAATTCAAAGTAACAAAAAAAATGTATGACATGAATTTGGTCATATGGTTAAAAATTGAGATGAAAAAAATAAGAGCCGATAGATAAATCAGTGCTCAACTCAAACTATTTGGTGTACTTGATGTCTACGGTACACCAAATAATTATCTAATAAATTTCAAAAAGCTCATTAGTTAATTAGCAGCGATACATGTTGAGCTTGATTGGAATCTATTAATTCAATGATACTCATCATGTCAAGGATCGATACTAATATCACTCATAATCTCCTGATTAAAGTGATAGATACGTGGGTCGATCTATTGTATGCAAAATTCGAATTTGTTTGACATTAAGCCTGTGGCTTAACCCGTTGATAAAATGACACAAGCATAAAACAATTTAGTCATTTCAGCACCAAAAAGAAAAAAATTTCAATATCATGTGTTATAGATTTTCTTATCGATCTATAGCTGTTAAAAGACCACCATATCACCCTGCATAATTCTTTCTTGCATTACCTAAAGCGGTTAACAATGGATTTCATATTTAGAACTAGTCTTGTGCGCTTGGCCAAGTTTGTTTGAACTCAGCAATACCAGTTCCTTTGCACAAAAGAAAAGTTGATCAGTACTACTAGAACTATTTATATGTCAATTTTGATTAAAAATTGTTAGATATATAAACAGAAAGGAATACAGTTGTGTCCAGAAGGCTATGTCCACCACAATAATGCAAGGAAGCTCTTCTTATCTATCTTGTGCCAATAGGATGTCCCAAATTGTACAAATAATTCAGCAGAATTGGCAAGAAGATGTACAAAATGCCCCCTTTTCTTCAACCCTCTCATACATACACATCTCCCACTACCCAAAATTTTACCACAAAGGGTGTGCAAATAGGAAATAGGTTGAAATAGAAGAAGGCTATGGTTTATGAAAAAAAGTGACATAGTGACAGTGACATTGTGACATAGTGCCATAGAGCATTGATAATATTCCCCAATGAGTGGAGCCCCAACTCATGAGAAGGCAGTGTCCCATCTTAGAGTGGTGGGGATGGTCAGGGGTTTCCATTTTAGGAAAGCTTTGATGGCTGTGGTTGTGCTCATTTCCCATTTTCTGCTATTCCCCTCATCAACTGAGTTTTCAAGTCATGTATGAGTCCCATGTCTTTATTTGCATGTAATAATGATCAATGGGAACAAAGAGTGTACTAATTTCTCAAGAATTTGTAATTTTCGTTCTTTTTTGTTCAAAGAAACTAAAATTTACTTGGTTTATCTTGTGATGGTGGTTGTGGGGAATAATGTGGATATTATATATATATGGTTGAAGCTTAGTAGGTTGGGGTTTAAAGAAAAGCTGTAATTGGCCTCGAGGCTTGATGGGTACATTGTTTAAAGAGTTTGCTGGTTTTTATCTGTGAAAGTTGAGGACTCTTGAAGTTGGACATATATATATGGTGCCAAGATTGGGGAAGATGAGGATGAACCAGTACTAACTACTAACTTCTTTGTTGTTCAATGTACTAGAAGAAAAAAAAACCATGGTGTCATTTTCTCAATCAATTACCAGTAAGAAAAGCTGCACCATCATTACATAAAGATCAGTCATAATCTAAAAAGTTAAAAACAAGATTTACCGTCCTCCTAGGCACCAAATCTTACTATAAGAGATACATACTCACTCAACTATTTTTTATGATCTACAATCCAAAATCAAAAATAACATTCACAATTTACAATTTATATTTCTAGCTTAGTATGAAAGTATAACATACATTTAATCAAAAAAAGAAGTATAACATATATCACAACTAAATACTCTTGTTGCCTATCTCCGGTAATAACAGCGGTGAATACGATTAATGAGTAATTATATCCTATATGTACTGTTAGTCTGTGTGAGGGTGTTTTTATGCTTGTAGGGTTTAGAACAGCAGATCCTCAATGCTTAAGTGAAACCAGACCCAAAGTCGATCAAGGATGGGATCCAAGAATGACCCTGTTGTGATGCTCTTGATAATAACAGTTGTAGTTTGCTTCTTGGTGCTAGATTGTAACAGCAGCAGTTTGTTTGACGTAACAGCAATAACAGCAGTTACAGCAGCGATTCTACTATAACGGCAGCGATTCTGAAAAAAACATACTTACAGATGGATATGGTGGGGGAGCTGGGAGCCTGTGAGTTTAGTGAGAGGGCTTGGTTTTGGGTTATGGAGGGTTGATGGAACGAGAACTTATATATTGAAAAATAAGGGGGCTAGGGTTCTAGAGATGAAGCATGACCTCTCGAGATTTTCTGGGTTGTTGATTATTATTTCCAGCAGCAAGCTGCCCTTTTTATAGGCAAGATGAGATGAGGGAGGGGAGTTGTTGTTGGACTAGGGTTTAGGGTTTAGGGTTTTGACAGGTAGCTTCCAAGCTTTGGTGGGTGGTTTTCCCTATGGAAGAAAATTGGTGAAGGGGAGACAGAGGAGTGGCGATGGCAGGTCTAGGGTAGTAGCTTGCTGCCGGTATACTGTAGAGATTCAGGGACAGACGAGATTTCTTGGCAGTGCCAGAAATCCTGAAGTATAGATTTACAACAGCAAAAGTTGACGAGTATAGATTTTACAACAGCAAAAGTTGACTGTGGAGTATAAATTTACAGCAGCAAAAGTTGACATTGGGGTGTGTTAGGTTTCTGGACAAGTTTAATCTTGACAAGATTAAGACTATGGGTTTTGGGTAGGAAAATAATAGGTCTAATGGGTTAAAGATTTTGTTGGGCTTGGTTTTAATTTCTCTCACTAGCCCATATTAAGACTTTGTCCATCATGCATGAGCTTCGGTCCCAAGTCCAAAATTATTGATGAACGTTATCTTAACAATAGGCCTTACGGGATCCGTTACCTTCCACACACATCCCCTCTGTAAGCCCCAAAGGACGTAGCTTGGGTCTACGTGTTATGTTTACACGGTAGAAGTTAAGTTTTTTCGCTTTTCAAGAAAGTCTCTTTGACTATATTGGGTTTGGATGAATGCCTAATAAGACTATGAGCATATGTCAACTTAGAGAAACAAACTCGTGAAGTCTGCTATGATGGTCCCTCAAAACTTTTTAGCTATAGCGTTTAGTGATGATGTAGGCACTCTGGTTTTAGCTTCGTGTTCTTGTATGAGTTAGGAAAATTATTGGTTGATGGGTTTGGGCCTACGTGGATTTATCTCTTTTGGGTTTAAGATCCGAACCCCAATCGCATCTAACATAAATAACAAATTGCTTAGCCCAAAGATTTTACATCCTAAATAGACAAAGGTACAAAACAGACTCGACGAACTGAGAAAAACAGAAGCAGAAGCTTTTAGAAGAACAAAGATAACGAGAGAGAGATGGCCGGAGCAGCACAACCACCAAAGAGAGGATTACAGCCGCCTCATCGCCCTCGATTTTCCCCTGTCGATCGCGAAAAGGTTCCCTCTTTTACCCTTTTTCGTTTTTATCTCTTGGGTTATGTTTTGGTTGATTTTCGTTCTTTTTTACTGTTACTGATTTTGGGTGGTTTTTGAATTGCAGACTTGCCCCTTATTGCTTCGCGTTTTCACCAAGGTATGTTACCCAATACCCGTGATCAGTTTTGCTCTGGGTTTCTCTGGAAATCCAAGTTCTTAGCTTGAATTTGATTGGTCTGTGCTCTTAGATATATGTGTTTTTTTTTCTTTAACGCAAGCTTTGTTTTTTTTAATTGAGAATGTTGGTTGAGGACTCTGACCTTAAAGAAGACATTATTGTTGTAATGGACGCTCAACTTTTGAGCAAGCCATTTGTGAAACTCAGAAGGGAATGTACTCCTTAATGTTAATGATCATTACAATGTGGGCATTACGATATGGTGATAAGATAGTTCCATGACCTGATAGAAGTAAAATACGGAAACTCGTGTATGATTTTCTCAAATTCGGATATCGTTCTGTTGTATGATTATTACAAAAGGGTCGTATCTGCTTAGCGTGGGTCTAGTTTTTAGTTGTCTGAATCACATGTAGAAATTATGCTCATAGTTGTGATTCCTTTCTTCAATGTTTTATAGGCTGGAAGCCATCATGTCAGTGACGATTTTGCAGTGAGAGGCAAGGAGCCGAAGGATGAGGTTCAAATCTATACTTGGAAGGATGCTTCACTCCGCGAGTTAACTGATCTGGTGGATCCTCTCTCTCTCTCTCTCTCTCTCTGATGTATATATATGTTGTTTTGATTTTGTTTTATTACTTTGTGCTTGTATTCGTTCCTGCAGTTGTACAAATGTAATCATTTATTTGCATAATAAACCAACAGTGGAGTATAGTTCTTGCCTATATGGTGCTTTACTTAATATATTGTTGTATTTTTTGTTATCAATCAATAATTGATTGTAATTCTTTTTCAGGTCAAGGAGGTTGCCCCCGCAGCAAGACGGAAGAATGCAAAACTTTCCTTTGCTTTTGCATATCCAGATAAACGTGGCCGTTTTATAGTTAGAGAGGTTAGTTATCCTTCCTCTCTCTTAAGTGTTTTCTTCTCTCTCTGTATCCACACACACACGCATATATGAGATGACGTCCCACTATATAATCTATGGATGGAGCACTATGTGGGCACAGTGTATCTTGGGTTTATGACCGCTTGAACTTCCAAACGTACGTTGTTTTCTTTACAGTCTTTAACATAGGATATGATTCTTTCTTAGGTTCCATCCACTAGATTAGGGCATTCTTTTCTGAAGGGTTTCATAATTCGGTTATAATGAATAAACAGAATGAAATAGTAAGACAACCTGATATCTGGAACATTTGGGATAAAGGTGCTAAGCAAGAGTGTATAGGTAGTGATTTGAAGGAAGTTTACTGATGGTATCAGAGAGGGGGAAGGCAGATGTAGCAAAGAAGTGGAGATACTTCATTCAATAGCTTTCCCCAACGGGGACAGGCACCAGTTAAAAAGCTGCCAATCATCTGGTGAAGTTCCTCATCCTCTTAGAACACTGTATACCTATAATCTAACTGATTCAGCAAAAAGGAATAAGTGGTGGTCCTAACTAGTCAAATAGCCACAAGCAAAAGAGATAAGAAAGGGTAACAATTCCAAAAGATAGAAATCCAGATATGGACAGGTTCCTTTCTGCTCTTTGCTAATGCAGGGGTGAAGGTTCTTCTTACATGCGGTTAACTATTATGCTTATGCAATGCAAGGGTATTGTTAATACTTGACTCCGTGCAATGTCAATATCTGACTTGAGTTCTCCCCTTTACTATTTCTACATGAAAGTAATTTTTGTGGATGATTGTGTGGCTTATTCTTCGATAGTGATGTTATCTTCATTTGGTACTTAATTACTTATGGTTTCATGAAACAGCTAAATTGCAAAAAATAAAAACAAAACAAAAGTTTTAGATATTCCTAGTTAGTTCAGGATGTTTGAAGTTTTCGCAGTGTAAAATTGCATATGGTTGCTTGATTTAAATTTTGGACACTAATAACTTGATAAGATCAAGGCCAAGTCTTTTGTACTGATATCCTAATTTTGATATTCCTAGTTAGTTCAGTAGGCCGGAAGTTTTTGCATTGTAAAATTGGTTTTGGCTGCTTGAGCTTGATTTAAATTTTGGACACTGATAACTTGATAAGATCATGACCAAATCTTTTGTACTGATATCCTAATCTGAATTCTAATGTGACACCTAGTTGTGACTTGACAGCTCTGGTTTAAGATCTAATCACCATAGACTAGTACATGTGATTGCAAATATTTCTTATGAAATGATGCACAAATTAGATTGCTGATGGTTTCTAATCTAACTGGATTCCATTGCTGCATGAAGGTGGGGCAAACCTTTGCTTTTGGAAACGGAAGACTCGATGACAAGATTTTGGCTGAGCTTGGCTTTGAGGTAAATATGCTGGATCTTTTTCGTGGCTTTATATATCTGATGATATTTATGTTCCTGGCTGATGTTCTGTGATATGCAGATTGGAGATTACTTGGATGTGGCAATTATGTAGACAAGCTCTCTTCGGTGTTTTGATATTTAAGTTCAGTTTAATCTTCAATTTGAGTCGATGTTTGTCTAGTCCCAATGGTGTGCTTTTACGGTTTAGCAGATTGGAATTTGGAAATCCTTTGGAGTTTATGGAACATATGTATGCTAAACCACAGAGAACGGTTAGATTTCTACTTTGTTTCACATAGTTTGGGTGTACATTGTACTTTACCTTTTTGTTTCTTAAATTTTTTAGAGCATATTATATGCTAAGGTTCTTGGATCACCCGGTGTCTTGTAACTGCAAGACAAGTTATTTAATTTTAATAAAACTGAATTTAATTTTAATAAACTCGATAGGTACCCGCGCGATGCTACGGGTATACTTTTTGGATTGTTCAATTTATCATATATATGATCCAACATTTCAATATTACATTGAAAATTCCATGAATAAGTAGATATAGCAATCACCCTGAAAGTATTTTTTGATATGAAAGTTGGTAATCTTGCTCGTCTCAACCTGCAACTCACATCCAATTAAATCAACAATCAAATCAAGATCATACCTATTACAAACTGCACACTCTTAACATTAACTGTGCCCTCTTAATTGGTAGATTTTGAGCATATAGCTTTATACTCTGATATTAGCTTCTGCACAGTAGTACCATTTTTCTTTCCATATAACCACCTCTCTTGACAGACTATATCAAGTCCAAATCCTTGCAAGCTAGTTTTCTGCATTCATTCATAAACAGAATAGAAAGGTTAAGTGTATTCATGCGGAATTGAAAATTGTCAAAAATATGTCGCACGTTCACCTTTTGGTTCCAATTTTGCATCAATTGACAATATGCTTATGAATTTAATGTGGACATTTCCGCTACTTCCCTTTCACAACTTACTGAAATAATAAGGGATTTACTATCAGCAATGCGGCCAAAGTTGTGGTGAATAGATAGAGTTTGTGCATAAGTGTAACTAAATTAAAAATCTGAGAACATGACTACAAAGCTGAAGGATTATAGAAAAGAAGCAACCAAGTCCCATCAAACTTAAAGAAGAATTATTAATCTCCCATCCCATGGTTTAATTGTACCAACATATGCAGAAAAAAAAACACTGATTATACATTACTGAGATTATATGTTATCTGCTTTTCAGCTATTGCATCATCACTGAGAATGTTCTCCTCATGACCAGTAATATAGAACACTGTAAAAGACAGTATTCAAGCCAAGAAAGTCAGTAATAAAAGACAATGGCAACTAAACAATGCTATAAATTGAATCTTTTCTTCTTCTATTTTGGACAAAGCTATATGTTTAATCTGAGCTATAGCGTATCTGTATCTGTTTAAGCTTTTAGAAGAAAACTGCACTCCGCAAAACAAAAAGTTCTAGCATGACACATCTATATTAATTTAGGAATAATAAATTTCAACTATTTAATACAAATGCTTGAAGAAACTAGAATCTTTGCTTCAAGCTACTCTTTACCCATGTTCTTTGTGCCTTTACCCAACAATGGGGATATTCTAAGTTCCATCTGTTTTATCATTTAACTCTATATCTGTTTCATCACCTTAACACCATCAAATGAACCCATCCATCACATGCAGGTTACCGAAGGTGGAATGAATCGAGTTAGTGAGACAATCCACAACCCCAAGTCCAAATGTTCAAAACAAACTTACCTCATCAAGTGTTGGTGCAGAGTAATCACAACTATTTCATGGTCGCGAGTTCATAGCAGTAAACCTTGGTCTCTAAACTTTCCTCTTGGGGGCACCTGCAAGTAAACACCACTTGTACAAATCAAATTTCATAACAACTTTCCAACCACAAACTATTGGAGGTGAGATTGGAATGAATTTGGAAATTTGGAACTAATGGCTCAAACTATTGCAGCTGCTACTGAAAAGTAATCGGAAGCATAAAACAATAATTAAAGAGCGAGCATAATTAAAAGAAAATAAAAAGGAAAAATGCCCAAATACCCAAAAACAGCTAAAACAAACCCTATTTCAATGATATTTTTTTTCTTGTTCCCGTTTCAATGATTTTTAACAAAAAAACGTTATTACCTGTGTAATTAAAGCCACACAAATCTCATCTCTTTCTCTTTCTCTCTCTTCCCGATCTGGTTTTCATCTCTCTCTCTCTCACCTGATCGGGTTCTCAAGAAGCCTGAGTCATGGTTCCTTCCTGGCTTCGCCGCCTCTACCACGCAGTCGGCGGGGAAGACGTGCTCAGACGGTGGCTGGTGTTTTCTTACGTCGTGGTCTAGATCTACATGTCTAGTGTTTGAAGGATTTTCCGCCGATGGGGACCAAAAGCTCCAACGAGAGATGAAGAAGGTTACGTTTTGTGCGGTGGTGTGCCCCCTTATATTTGTGATTGATATGGATGATGATGAGAGTATGAATAAGGTTGAAGGATATTGTCCAAGAGAGTGAGCAAGCGGTGGAGACGCGAAGACTGCTGTTGGGCCATAATTGATGATCCCACCTCTTTCTCTTGGTTTTCTTTCTTCTGAGTACCACGACCACCGTGTCCAGGAAATATCTTATACAAAAATTCACACAAAACCGCATGAAATTATTGAAATTAAGTAGGGTAAGTGCCAAAAGCGTAGATCAATAGAAAGCACCACTTGCCTGAATATTATTCAGGTGCACGAGAACAGTGTCTCCTTCTTGCTTTCTGGCTTCCTTCTTTCTATTTTGGCCAACCATTATTGGGTCAGTAAGCTGATTATTGGGGTCAGTAACTGATTATTGGGGATCAGTAACCAAGTGATTAGGGTCAGCAACCCGATTATTGGGGGTCAGTAACTGATTATTGGGCGTCAGTAACTGATTATTAGGGGTCAGTAACCCAATTATTAGGGGTCAGTAACTGATTATTAGAGGTCAGTAACCGATTATTGGGATCAGTAACTGAAAACTAAGTGATTACTGGGTGTCAGTAACTAAAAACTAAGTGATTACTGGATGTCAGTAACTGAAAACTAAAAGTTACTAGGGGTCAGTAACTGGTTACTGGGTGTCAGTAATTAATCAATAACTGGTTACTGAGGGTTAGTAACTGGTTATTATGGGTCATTAACTGGTCAGTAACTGATTATTGGGGGTCAGTAACTAGTTACAGGGGAAAATCCGGTGACCGGAATCCGGCGGTCGGGAAAATTCCGGTGACCGGAATCCGGCGGTCGGGGAAATTCCGGTGACCGAAATCCGGCGGCCGGTGACCGGAGTCCGGTGTCCAGCGGCCGGTGACCGAATTCCGGCGGCCGGTGACTGGAGTCCGAGGTTCCGGCCAAGTCTTTTCATGTTGAAGAGGTGGGGGCAAAATAGTCTTAAAATAATATGGTTTGTTAAGGCTTTAGTAAAGATTTGTGCATTTGGGCATAAAGATTTGTGGAATTGGGGATAAAAATGGTTACCTTATATTAGAATGGGCTAATGCAAAAGATTATCATTGGAATGAGAAATAAGAGGTTTGAATTAGTACTAAATGAACATTTTCCCAAATAAAAAAGCATAAATGTAAAATGTGAAGGACCTAGGGTGAAACCCCAGGCCCAAATCATAGTAGTCCCAGAATCAGCCCACATTTGGACTAGGCCCAACCAGTTCCACCCTTGGAATACAGCCCAAGCAACCTACTGCGCACGCCACCCAAACCCCAGCCGCACACTTAGAACCACATCCGGCCGCCACCTCCGCCACTGATCAAAGTCTCCGATCGAATCTCATCGCAAAAACCCTACCACCACAGCCTCAAACCGCAAGAGCTCACTGAAGAAACCTCCACCTCCCTCAGCTACATCTCCACAATCACCACTATCTTCCAGGAGCCCTCGATCTGCATATGTCGCCAACGCAATTGAGTGTGAGCAAGGCAAGATCGTTAGTTAGTGTTAAATTTAATTATTCACAAATTTGATTCTTTTTTATAATAGATTGTAATTAAATTCTCATATTCTGTTTTTTTTTTATCAAATGAATAACTCAAGTTTTACAGCTAATTTTTCGTGAGTTTGACTCACAACCTCTCACTCTTCATGGGAGACTATACCGCTAGACTAAATGGTAATAGACAGATTCTGTTTTAGAAAATCATAAAAGAAAATTGTAATAAAAAAATAAAAAAAATTAAACAAGGTTTATTAAAATAAAAGAAAGAAAAAAAGAGAGGCTACCATTTGCCATTTGGGCTTAGTTAAACAAAAGAAAAGAAAGCCCAATGTAAGCACGCCTCAAGAGCTATAAATAGTAAAATTGTAGGCGGTTAGGGTTGGGAAGGAAAAAGAGGGATACATATGGAGACCCGTCAGATGAAGAGGAAGAGGGATGCAAGGGAAGCGGCGGCTGGAAGAAGGGAAGAGGATGTCGACAACAGATCCCTGTATATCTGTGCTGCCGAGGAATACGGTGACTGGTTTTCTCGATACCGTGTTCAGGCAATCAAATTGAGCGACTTGTTCTCCTTTCCCGATACCATTAACCCCATCACCATATATCCTACCGGATCTAAATCCAAGGACAACAGCAGCGTGCTACGAGAAGTTGCTCTTCTAGACGGGGGAGATGACGTCCCCTACGCTATGGGGTTTTGTGTCTTTGGCTCTCAAATTACTCTTGCCGGCGGCTGGTTTCTGAGTCCCGATCCCAAGATTTGCTTTGCTCCTAAACCATCATAAGTTTTGGATACTACTGCTTCAGAGCCCAGGTTCGTCATCAGCTCTAAGATTCCGGGCTTGGAACGAGTCCGGATGCCTCTTCCTTGGCTGCGGGAGATCGAGGGAAACCTATATGCTCTCTCAGCAGAAAGTTTTGCGGCATTTCACCTCAACACCAAGAAATGGTATCGTCTCAAGTCTCTTCCATTTCCGTGTGAACATTTCTCATTTTCAGTTTTCGGCAGCATGATCTTTGCCACACACACGGAATCGTGCATTACATACTGCTATAACTTAAAATGGCCTAAATTTGAATGGACTGAAATTGGAGATTTGTTCCGATTTGAGGGAGCTCGCAACTACCACGACAACATTTTAGTTTTAGACACGGAGGATGACTCTGAGAAGCTGATGTTTATTTTTGGTTATTCTAAAATACTAGTTCACCGCATCCTGCTGCACGGCGGTGGAAGAGTACCTTCTGAGTTTGAACTTGTAGCTTCCATAGATTTGCCCGAGTTCCCTTGTTTGTCTGAGTGTGATGATGATCTATCGTCATACTCTTCTGCCCATCTTGGAGATCGAAAAATTTGCTTCTCATTATTGTATTGGAATGCGGCTCAAGTCCGATGTCTTCTTGTCTTGCCTCTCGAATTTGCCTATTCAAAGTCTGGTGCCGATTTCAGCAGTACTAGTGATCAAAGTTATCTGAGATGTACCTGTTTTCGTGGATCATTCGCTGCAAAAGCCCTGGGTTATCACCTGTTCAAATACGACTACACTGAGGATGAATCTTATTTCAGAACTTCCCATTTGGGTGGTTGCTTTGTGCTGTAAGTCCATCACTTGGTAAGTCCTTTTATTACTCTTTGTACTAATTTTGTTTCAAGTTAATTAGATTTCTTTTAATCAAGCTCTTACACTCTTTTTCTGCTTGTTGTGTAAGTATGCAGAGGGGAATAATGTCAATTTAGGTATACAATTTATAATTCATATTGTTTCATTATTTCATTTTACATGTCTAATAGCTATAGGGTAAGTTTGTTTGATAAAAATAGTGTTTTGAACTGCATTCAATGTTAGGAAGCTTGTTGATGGAACAAAGGCTGTCTGTAATTTTTGTTGTTAGTTATATGGGCATAGAGCCATGGACCATATTGGTGTGGAGTGTGTCTCGTGCCGTAGTCTATGAGGTTATGATTAAAGAGAACAAACTTGCTCTGTAATTTCATTTAAATGATATTAGAAAAAAGAAATCACGTAGTCATCTGCTTTGAATAAATGTGCATTTCTTTATTTCCTTCAAACTTAGTCTGTTGCTGTCAATAACGGCCGTTAGTTTTTTGTTATATGAGGGATCTGTCCTAAAGTTTAAACCAGTAGGTAAAAGAAATCATCTTATCATATTTTCTGATATATCATCTACTCATCTGAAAATAGCATTTGTATTCCTCTTTCAAACTTATCATCTACTGTGACTTTTATGTTTTCATTATACTGGGCATGTCCTAAAGTCACCCGAAGTATATGTGCTCGTGCTTTTCGGCCCGTTGGCCACCTCTAATCACAGCCCAATTGATACATTTAGAACTTTAGCATCCATAGCACGACCAGAAAGGTAATTTTAGTGCCAGCCAAATAGTTCCAACTAGCAATTGTCTTGATCACAGCCCAATTGATACATTTAGAACTTTAGCATCCATAGTACGACCTGAAAGGTAATTTCAAGTTGTGCATCCATAGCACGACCTGAAAGGTTAGATGCAAGTGTTAGCTAAATAGTTTCAACTCATTTAGAACTTTAGCATCCATAGTAAGACCTGAAAGGTAACTTTAGTGCCAGCCAAATAGTTCCAACTAGCAATTGTCTTGATCACAGCCTGATTGATACATTTGGAACTTTCGTATCCAAAGCAAAAGCTGCATGTACCATTGCCTGTCATGATGTCCTTGAAAAAGATAAGGAGAGGAGGAAGTGGAAACTATGATGAATTTATCAAAAGCAACTTATGTATTGATTAATTTGTTTGAACACCCTTAACAGTAATTTATGGCTTTGAACCCGGTACAGATTAAACAGATTTATTGGCTAACAGGATCTTGTTGTTCTGTAAAATTTGAATGATAGGTTTGAACTCAATTGCCATCCTCATATCTCTGGTCTCTGCTTGTGGTTTGATTCTGTTGTTTGTCTGTGAAGTGTGTAGGAGGAAGAGTTTGTTGTATTTAGAAGTGTGTTTATTTGATTCATTGTTTCTGTTGTTTTTTTTTTAATTGAAATTTGTTTAGTCCTTGCAGTTTTTTTTTTTGGTCAAATGTTTCTGTTGTTTAATTTGGGGATATTTCAACTTTGGAACAGGTAAGCACATAAGCCAAGACCCAGTGTGCTGGTGAATGGAAAGAAGTTGTGCTGCGCAACTAAATGCATGCTTTTGTATTATCTTTATGTCTAATTTTGCTTTCGCCACATTTGTTTCTTATCAGCTTTATCGTGTATGCCGTTTCTAAGTAGGTAGTGGGACTTCTGTGTGTTTCTGTCAAAATCTTTTGCTACTATCATTGATTATGACAATATTTAACAACATTAAGGATAATTTGCAAGATTCTGGTGCAGTTTTATTAAATTTGGGATGGATATTTTGTACTTTATCCTAAACCATGATCTTTTATCAATCCATCATATTCAAGTGCCCAAAAGTGAACGCATTTGATACCACTTGCTTATTTTTCTTTCCTAATCAAAACCCCCAAAACAGAGTTAAATCGAATAGACAAATGCCAATAAACCAAATCGCTAATGGTAAAACCTAGGAAGCACGGAAGTGCGGTCGGAGAGGCGTTTCGCGCTTCTGAAGCGGGAGCGAAGCGCTTGGAAGTGACTAGATGCTTGCTTATGAAAAAAGGCGATGTTGGAGCGTGGTGGAAGCGTGAGCTTCCAATTCAGAATAGTGACTGTGCAAAAGTAGGAAGTGTGAGATGGAGCTCTCGGCGTCTGTGGCAGAGGTGGAGGCTTGGCCTGATTCTACTCTTCAAACGAATCAGACTGCAAACCCGATCTTCTCTGGCTGAGTCGTCCATGGCCACTGAACCTTCATCGTTCATGGGCTTGTTTTGGCTGTTGCTATTTGATCTTTGAGATCTGTTTATCTTTAGCTTCGACCCTGTACTGAAGAAAAACATAGAATGTACAGAGAGAGAGAGAGAGAGAGAGAGAGAGAGAGAGAGAGAGAGAGAGAGAGAGTAAAAAGCAGGTTACGTGAGCTCATGTTTACAGCCCATTGATTGTTGTAATAACGCATTGATTTGGTTTGGTCAAAGCCGACCGGCACATTTTGATTATGAATTTTTTTTGAGTGATGCTAGAGACACCAAATTTTCATACAAAATTAAAATACCAAATGATGTGGCATGTGCTATGTCATTAACTTTAAATTCCATGTCATCATTCATAAACTAGTAATTTCTAACATACAAAATAAATTTATTATTCTAATACAAGTCTCTCTCTTTTTTCTTTTTTTTTTGAAGAAAGTAATACAAGTCATTTGTCTGAAAAAAAAAATGAATTAAACCTAAAAGCCCTAAAACTCATCTCTTAAGAAGAAATTGCCGCCGTTCCCCAAGCCCCTATCAGATCAACCATCATATTTTCTTTTGTTTAGTTTTTCTAAACAAGTACATATCTTATATTTTGGTGATCAAGGACTATATGGATAATGTATATAAGTCTCATATGAGTCATATCATCCCAAATTCCCAATGATTTATATTAAAAACTTGATTATTGTCTGGGAAGAAGCAATGAGATTGGCAAGAGAGGAGATGTAGAGGAAGATGATGAAGGTGAAATTATATATGATTTGGTAGTAAAATCTAATTTATTTGATTCAGTTGAGGGAATAAGAAAAAGACAACAACCTCAGGCTACTGATATGATCTCATCATGTAGTAACGTCGTATGTGCGAGAGTGAAAATGGAGAATGGAACTGTCGACATTTAGTAGCTTTGAGGAGAAAGAGGTGTTTTAATTTTATATTGTTTGTCACTAATAGTTTTGATTTAATTTTATAGAAATACAATCTGGAAATTAATGAGTCAAAAATAATCACATGTCATATTCCACATCATTTGGTATGTACTTTTTGGTATAAAATTTTGTGATCTCTAGCATTTTTCATTTTTTTTTATAAGATTTTGGATTAGAGATAAATTATGCATTGTATTATCTAATTTAGTAATTATCCACGTAGAAATTTGAAATTATTAATGTGATTTGGATGTTTGGAATAAAATTAAATATTTATTTGTTTTTAATATTTATATATTATTTATTTCGACATTTCCAAAACGCTCTCACTTTCAGAAAAATTTCAAAAAAAATACTTCGCTCTTCCGAACGCTTCCGCTTCCGATTCCATGTAGCTTAGACTAAAATGCAACTATACAGTTTGGGTAACCTTGAATCGAAATAAAGCAACAATTGAGTTTTACATTAGTTCTCAAATCTAGGTGATTCGCTCCCATGCACTTTTGTGAATTGAGCTCGGGGCCGGCCTTGAGATTCCGGGGGATCCAAGGGAAAATAAAAAATAAAAAATTAGGGCTCTAATATCTTTAAACAGTGACACAGTGACATACAAATACTATTACAAGAATACCATTACCTATGCATCAACCATTCAAACCTACAAACTTATTTTCAATAATAACAATTTTTTGCAATGTCAACACTAAAATTGCAATAATCCTATAAGATTAGAGCAAAAAAGACTTATAAAATTTCTAGAGTGGGGTGGACCCTTCACCTTCGAGTTTGAGGGTGGAACGTGTTCTCTACATCGTCCACCTCCAAAGAGCTAATATTGTCTAATCCCTTATTTATTTATTTGAAGAAAAAAAAACATGGATAATTCTTTCATGGCTACATGATTGAATCATTTTATATATGATAATATTTATTTATGATCATGCTACTCAAGATGATGACTAGATCATGATCTAGAGTACGAAAACAACATGGAAATAATGTCGAGAGAATTAAGGATTGGAGGTGTTTTCTATAAGTAAACACATAAACGAAATATATAAGGTACTAAAAATATGTGCCAAGCCAAAACCAAAAATTTGCTCCATCCTTTTCGGAGCTGAGCAAGCCGCAACCCCTAGGGTTTGTGGTGCAGGGCAGCGGCGGCGACTTCATCATCTCCGTTTGCTTCGTTTTGATCTTCGACATTCCCCTAAGAGGTGTGGCGACGGTTGCGATGTTAATATGGGAGGACATATGCTTTTTTCTAGTAGCCATATGGGAGGAGAGGTTTATTCGCTTTCTAGTGTAATCATCTACCTTTTTGGACGGAATTTATGGTTTTTCCATTTCAGTTTTAATATAGGAGAATAAAGAGTCTACTCTTGATCTTGTACTAGAGTTCACTCTTGCCTGACCTAGCAATAGTTGGTCGTATGACTCAATGACAATGAATTTATTCATTTTCCTCAAAAAAAAAAGTACTAAAAATATGATATTATGTTTTATCATCACCTATACTAATCAAACACAAAAACTAGAATTTTCCCTTAAAAAAAAATACACAAAAACTAGAAAGGCTAGTCACTACTACAAAGATAGCTATCAATGACACTTTAACAATGTCGTTGTTTTGTAAAACGTCATCAAAAGTATATTTGATGGCATTTTTTTTTATTTTGCAAAAACATCATTAAATTTTTGCTACCAAGTATGTGCATTATGTGTGTGGCGTTATTCAAACTTATTAAAAGTTTGGAATAATGTCATTAAATTTTATAACAATTAGAAGACCTTTTTAAAATGCCGTCAAATGTCATTACTAACCATAACATTTTTGAAGGACAAATGGGCCGTTATGCTGAAATTTTTTCAAAATGATGTTCTTTTTTATTTATTTATTTATTCTTTTTTAGACTTCGGTGTTTTGGAGTTTGGGAACCAAACTTCCCCAAATGTCTTTTCTTATATTTCCCAAATAGCTTCTCTCAGCTCTCCGTTTTATCTTCGACTTTGGTAAGGCGACTTCCCCGATTTCCTTCTCCTCCTCCGCCGCCGCCTCCCCAGACTCTACAATTCTCAGTGAACCTCAACTGCACCAACGACCGCGAAAATGACACCCTCCTGAGCTCGCCGCCGTAGTTGGATGACAACCAACGCAAGGTCGTAGACGAGTAGGACTTCTTCGCCGACTATTGCGGGGTTACCACCTCCTTTTCCAGTTCTTCTCGAGGTATATTGAAATTAGGGTTTGAAATTGGGTATTAAGTTAGGGTTTTTGGCTTGGAGAACTGATTTGTGAAGGGACTTGGGCGGTGCCCATACCCCGAGAATAGAGGTTGTTGGCTCCCGCGACTCTCAACGCTTTCAATTCGTGAGGCCAACTGAGTGACAGAATTGCTGAGCTGGAGGAGAAGTTGGGTTTGCATATCGAGAGGTGGGTTGGTAGTGTGAGCAGAGTTTGGATTAGGGTTAGGAGGATCAGATGGCTCGGGCCGGTTTATCAGGGGAATGGACTCGATATTGATTGCAGATGGTTGAGGGGCTGGGAGTGGAAAGGATGGGTGGGTGAGTGGATGAGTGACATAAATAATCTGATTGGGCCCTCCCGGGATCACGGAACTATTCTGTCCTTGGCTAGGAAAAAGAGATGTCAGGTTAGGATCCGGGGTGGGAGTGACTCTCGCTGCCTGATCCAAGGTCTCATTGTAGTTGTTACGGTGATCCAAAGTGGTGCGGACTAGGAATTGTTCCTTTTCTAGCTCAGCGATGCGCACCCGGTATGCTTCGGCCTTTGCCTTATCCTTAGCTGCTTGTTCTCGGAACAAATGGAAATCTTTTTTTAAAATTTCAAGGGCTGTAGCGGCATCAGGGTGGGAAACGTGGGCCGTGGTTTCGGTAGCTTGGTTAAGGGATGTTTCTCCAGATTGGAATAGTTCTTTTTCTATCTGAGTCTCGAGTTCGTTTGGGTCATCCACAATTGCCACCATTTTTCCAAGTTAAGATGGGAGTTTTACAAGAGGGGCCCCTCCTTCTAGGGTCAATTGTTTCTACCTCTAACGAGATCACGGGACGGGAGGTCGAATCTTTTGCTCCGAGTCCTGTAACTGCACAAGCAACAATGCGTCAAGAGTCGAGACTGGGGTGGCCCAGTCTTCGACTCTCTTATGCTTAAGTCAGCGTTTGATTGCTACTTGTATAGTACGAGAGTATGGGAGAAATAGTGAACTTACCTCTTTTGGGAATTCATGCCTATTTTATAGGCTAATACTAGAGGTTCTGTCGTTGGTTTTTGATGTGGGACTGCTTTCGTATTGTTGTTCAGTCCTCCCCCTTTCGGGGGTGTTTAGTAGTTGCTAAGTGGATCTGGCATGTGCATTGTTGTTGTGTCTTCACTCTGTGGATGCCTGTGGAGGTTCTGTCGGTGATGCTTTGGCCGGGATGTTCTCCGGCGACTAGGTAATGATGTCACATTCTCGACATAACAAATGTTTTGGCTATGTATTAACATTTTCCTTTTTAGACTTCGGTGTTTTGGAGTTGGGAACCAAACTTCCCCAAATGTCTTTTCTTATATTTCCCAAATAGCTTCTCGCAGCTCTCCGTTTTATCTTCGACTTTGGTAAGGCGACTTCCCCGATTTCCTTCTCCTCCTCCGCCGCCGCCTCCCCAGACTCTGCAATTCTCAGTGAACCTCAACTGCACCGACGACCGCGAAAACGACACCCTCCTCAGCTCGCCGCCGTAGTCGGACGACAACCAACGCAAGGTCGTAGACGAGCGGGACTTCTTCGCCGACGGTTGCGGGGTTACCACCTCCTTTTCCAGTTCTTCTCGAGGTATATCGAAATTAGGGTTTGAAATTGGGTATTAAGTTAGGGTTTTTGGCTTCGAGTACTGATTTGTGAGTTTGAAATTGGGTATTAGATTAGGGTTTTGGACTGAACTTGTGAGTTTGAAATGATAATTTGTGGGTTTTGAAATGATAATTTGTATCACTTCCAGTTGGATTGGTCATTTATTGAAAGCTGGATTTGTCATTTCGTAGCTCAGTAGGTAGCTTCTTGATACTTAAGTTGGCTGTGTTATATATATTGCCTTTGTTAATAAGTACAGCAGTACTAAATGTGTTTTTGGCATAGTTTCAATTGCAGACTCCATTCTCCAAGGTCTTTCAATACCCCATTTCGCTAGATATATACATTTTCTGCTGGTTTTCAAGTTTCAATTCATGTTCTTAGTGCTGTCAATTGAATGAATTGATAAAGTGGTTGTCTTTGACTGGTCTTAATTATTGTGTACATTGTTAATGGATCATCTGCTGTGTTTGTGTGTGAAGTCACTTGCTTTATGGTTTTGGTGAATTGTGTTTTGGAGCTTTGGGTTTTGGTTTGTTAAGCGACTCGTTGTCTGGGTTTCACAAGAGGAAGAAGTAGAGAAGAAGCAAGGGGAGGCTCTCAGGCAAAAAGGTGACATTTTTATTTGGTTTTTAGTTTTCAAATTTGGGCTTATTTATGTGTTCGGGTTTTGTTATTGATGCTGTTGTTGAAAAGATTGGTGCTTTTTTATGGAATTGAGTAGTGCTGATTGTTAATGGCAGAAGCTATTAGAATGTAAACTTAGTGTTCAATGTCTCAGCAACATTAGTATAGTTGATGATTCGGAAGCGGTTTGTGTATATATCTATATTGAATAGCGTTTGGAGTGCATATAAGACATTAGCAAGGGTTGGAATTTCAGTATAGCTATATAATTAATAGTTGCGACTTGCAAGAGCTTTTGTACAATTCATAAATTTCTGAATCTTGTGAAAAATATTTGAATGATAAATTGGGTGTTATTTAGTTTTAGGATGTGTTCTTTTATGGCTGTTCTACCTAATTCTGCTGCTCATGATGATTCTTCCTCTCTATCATTGCCATGGATGAGAATTTTTCGCACGTGTTGCAGCATTTCTTGCCTTCTTGATTTTGTGCAAGTGTTATAATGCTTTTATTTGGCCTCAGACTTGTTTGAAGTTGTTGGTCCAAGTTGTTACTCATAGTTCATTTCCATGCTGAAATATGTTTTTGCTTATTCTCATCTTGAAATGTGTTTCTCAGATTTTCGATTCAAGTTCTAAATGCTTTTCACTCATTGTAAGCATTAGCATTACACTCTGGCTGTTATAAACTTGGTACTGATGTTCTAATATATCAATGTTCGTAGTTTTTTATCGATAACTATTATATCTCAGATTATTTCTTATGTTTACTTTTTCAGGCTGCTGTGTTTGCTGGTGGTGTTGATACCTCTGCACCCGAGACCAAAGAAACTTTTCAGGTTAATATGTTTGCTGGTGGTGTTCTATTTCATAATACTGAGCATGTACTTTTCAAACTGATTTGTAGTTATTTCTTAGAGAAGTCTTGTGTTGTATGTATTGTAGCTATTCTTTCTGGATTTCTGTTACTTTTATTTATACCAATTATTGACTAGCAGTTTCTTAAGTACATATCTTGTTCTGGGTTTGAAAATGTTGGAACATGTGATTTGGTTGTCTGATTCCTATATACATATATGTGTGTGTGTAGCCACAGTTGTTCTGTCCTTGTGGGAAATAGGAAACTAAACTAACTGTAGAGGGTCCAATATAGTTTAGGATTAGTTAACTGTTTGAGAGTTGAATTTTCAACTTTTGAACTGCAGGAACTAAAGATGTATTGGAACCCAAAAAGGCCAGACAGGCCAACAAGAGACCAGATTAGGAAAAACAGGTAAGAAAAGAAAGTACGAACACTGAATATAAACAAGTCGGTTTCATTGTTTAATTCCTCATTACAAACCATGTTTCATTGTTTTCAGGCTTACAGTAAGGGACATTTATGCAAAAGAGAAAAAGGGTGTCTTCTTTGATGATGCATCAGGACAAAGACTAAGGATTTTATTTGCAAAGGAATTAGAAGCACAGAAGACTAATCAAGACAACTTGGAATTGGATCACTTGATCAGCCTTGTAAAATCTGACATGCCTCTGTAAGTGTCATTTACATAATACTGCAATTGTATCAAGTAGAAAGTCTAAATGAACAAATGCATATGTTGGATTAAATAGAGAAATTATTCAGTAACATAGATAATGAACATCATATTATCACCATGCTAGTGAAATAAGAAACATAGCAATTTAAATTTAAGAATCCAGTTTCCTGAAGAGAGAGAGAGAGAGAGAGAGAGAGAGAGAGAGAGAGAGAGAGAGAGAGAGAGAGAGAGAGAGAGAGAGAGAGAGAGATGCCTTTTGTTTTCTCTTTTTTTGAAGTTTTTAATTATCTGTTTGGTTTCAACATTGCTGGACTTGTTAGATAGGTCAAAGTTAATGGTAGCTTTACACCATTCACCTTTGTTTTCTAAAATAGATAAGGTGGTAAAACTTAACAACTGATCAAAATGAACATTCTCTATATGCAGGGAGGAATATAAAACACTAGAGGTACACTCGTTTAATCAATTTCAAGGAGAGAGACTGGTTTATATTTACCATGCTTGGCTGAGGATGAAACAACAAGGAAATTGGCATCAGAATTTTAACCAAACATACAAGGGCATACTGACTCCGAAGATTGCAGAGCGCATCGGTGAGTTGCCACCCAGGTTAAGTAATGCATTCTACAAGGTTTATGCAAAGAGGCTTTCACGTAACCACTATTATGAGGATGATATGTCAGGAATGTTAGAGTTTCTGAAGAATGTTATATGTCATTGTAATGATGAAACCAAAAGAGGTGACAAACTTAGTATGCAAGAGGTAGAAGAGGCTGTTAGTTTTTCATTTCCAGAAATATGGTTATTCATCACAAACTATTGTTTGGTGAATAACATACCGATCACGGAGCTAGTAGACAACAAGAAAGTGGAAGACAATGCACTTTATTCCAATCTTTGCTGTGGAACTGATGGTGATGGTAAAACATGCAACTATTGTGACCAAAGTGATGATGATATCTGGGATATGTAATAGAGGGAGGAAAAGTTGGAACTTTTCAAAGCAAGTTTAAGGATTATTATTCCTCTGGTTGTTCACTTCTGATAAAGCTTGTACAGCAGCCTCTGCTTCTTTCTTTTTATTATTTTCCTGTCCTGATACAATATCTTAGCAAGTTTTTTATGTAGCCAAGTTTGAAAGTTTATCATAGTTCGAATTGATAAAAGTATTCCTTGTTGGTATTACCATTTTCTTTCTCAGCCTGTACTGTTGAATGATTACCGACTTCAAGCCGATTTTCTTTCGTTTTCTATCTTTATGTTTATTCATCATCAGTCTGAAAATAGCTGACGTTAGTGCAATTTAAAAACCCTATCGTGTAGTATTAGTAAGTAGGGTATCGTTCTAGCCGGGGACACTAGGGAAGGATTATATCTGCATTAAAATAAGTTAGTAATATTCACAAATGTAAAATAAACATACAAGTACAATTCTGTCACAACTATACAAGTATAACACACATATATAATTATAAACATATATACATATTTACGATTTTAAATGGGGGATGTATAAGGTGGTTCGAAACATAAAGAAAATAAGTAAAATATTTACATACATCGGTCAATCAATACTCAAGCACAAAATATAGCAAACACCGATTAGAAAACACATAAGTTTTATGAAAGATCAAGTTATTACGTTTATGTTATCATAGATGCAAATTAATTCCAACTTTTTACGACTTCTCATGTAACTTAGAACTTACGACGCGCATCTTCCTAAGTTTATGTGTCATCTTGTTTAATGCTTACGACGCGCATCACATTATCACAAAATACACTTACCGTTCACGAGTCGTTGGAGACATGATCCTAGGTATGTCGTCACTCATCCTATTAGCATGTAAATCACTTACCCTACCACCCTATGCAGCAACTAAAATCGAGAGCCCGACGCGGTGAACTCAACCCTAGATTACTACGGCATATTAAACTCCCCCCTTAGAAACATCCGTGCACAAGACTATCTTTAGGTTCGATTATGTGATCAGGTAAGCAATTAATCAATTTGACATCTACTAAACACACAAACATAAACAACTTAAACTAAATCATAATCCTAACATGCAATCTAAATCGTTACATAACAAACATATTCATATGCAAATCACAAAGAAGAGTTCATAAACATGCTTATTATGCAAAACCGAAAACCAATACATATATATATCAATAAGAACTGTCTTTACACAGAAAATACATACACAAACCATGAAAGTATTCATCCTTAACCAACCTATGCAGTTCGGCAAGGATGAAGGATGAAATTGGTGGAAGAGTGCGGTCGGCAGTGGATGGAAACGGGGGCGGCAGCAGCTTGTGTTTTCTGTGTTTGAGAGGTTTTTGGGTAGAGTTTGGCTATACTATGTTTTGAGCAATTGAAAGACATGAAATTAAGAGCTATACATGTCTATTTATACAGAAAACTATAGAGAAACCCTAGCTGCATCGGCAAAGGAAAGGCAATCCTATTTTAACTCTCTTTCCTATTTGCTCAATGATTCCTTCTTCAATTCAGCTTGTGTATCCGAATTTGGACTCTATCTTCTGATTCCTTGGGCCTTCCTACATGTTTATGGATCCATGTAGGCCTCATGTACGAAATCTTGGGCTTTGATAGCAGCCAAAACCAGTGATAGGTCCGGCAAGGTCAGCTTTCCAGATTTGACCGGGAAACCTTACACTTAACCAAAATATGGCTGCCTTGATGCTTCTTCGTATTTTCTTCTTTTGTCCAGCTTCCTAACACTTCATTAAGGTCTTGATACATCTCTTGACAAATTTGGGAAGCCTTTTGTTGAAGAATCATCTCCCAAAACTCGTTAGACAACTTAGGCAGTTTCTGCCCAGTTTTGCAGCCTGACCTCTGTCCACTGTTTTGCTCATAACTCCTTCGTCTCAACTCCGATTGCTGCGATCCAAATGGGGTTGAAAAGTAGACACACACAGCTTTGATTCCATATGTGGCACGCCTTCTAACTCCTCCTAGATCTCGAGATATGATTTTCCGAAGTAGATGTACGTTTTCTGGCAGATTCTGTCCGAGACCAAAAACAATGTCTAGAGGTGTTCCTTCCTTTTCCGTGGCCTCACTTGTTGTCATTCATGAGTCTATTCACCATGATTCATGATACGTAACGTTCATGTACTTGTCTTCTGCACATTTAAACAAGATACATCAAAACTGACAAGGTAACACAATAAAGAATCACGGTAAAACGTCCAAGTGATAGTCCAAAAACAGTTTTTATCATTTAAGTGCAGTTTTCTGTATAAAAACAACTAGTAGCCACAACTCTACAGAAAAACCCTCTTGACTCTAAAATAAGTAAAAACGACTATACTAAGGCACAAACAAAGTATAAATGGGGGTGAAAATACATTAAGAACATGGCGTAAAACGCACTTATCAATAGCCTTTGCTGAAACTTAGTAAAAGAAGTCTCAGAAACTATACCTTTGTCTTAAGAGTGAACATGTACCTTTTACGATGTGATCGTTTACTCTGCTAACAGAGCTGTGCATATGGTGTCATTTAGTTTAGCATAGGCATATGTCATGCTCTGGTGTTTAGTTTAGCATAGGCACATATGGTTTATGTGAACTGCAAATTCTGTGAGGAAGGTAGCTTGATTACATTTGGACATTTTGCAGGAAGCTATGATGCTGTCACACTACACTTCTGGGATGCCCACACATGACAAGCCAAATAGGTGAGGACAAAGAACAAGTACAACAAAGAGAACAAAGTGCAAGGATCATGAAAGTCTTTTTTTTTTTTTTGTTGAAGCGTCAAAAGAACACGAGGAAGTTAATTGCAAGTTAGCCAAACGAACTGATCTTAACATATCGCAATTGGTTGCCTACATTGGCTTCATGGGTTCCATATGCTTATGTTTCCTTCCATATTGTTTCTCTTTGTAAGCTTTTGAATCTTTGTAACTATAGAGCGACTATGATGAGATAATTGAATCAAGAACAAAACACTGCATTTCCATAGTAAAATTGATGACTATTAAACGTTTTTAGTGCCACAAGTCCTGCAGCATCACGCGGGTTTTCTGTCTAGTATCATTCTACATGTCTAATAGCTATATAGGGTAAGGTTGTTTGGTAAGAATAGTGTTTTGAACTGTCACTCAATGTTAGGAAGCTTGTCGATGGAACAAAGACTGTCTGTAATTTTTGTTGTTAGTTATATGGGCATGCATATTGGTGTGGAGTGTGTCTCTTACTGTAGTCGATGAGATTATGATTAAAGATAACAAACTTGCTCTACAATTTCATCTAAATGATATTAGAAAGAGGAAATCATCTACTCATCTGCTTTAAGAAGTAGAAAATATATGACCATAGCTCATTGCCCATTGACTATTTAAAAGTACGAATATTAAGTACATAACCAAATAAAACTAAAGAGTACGAATTTCAAATACATTAAGTACATAACCAAATAAAGCTTAAATACATAATTGAATAAAACTAAAGAGTACGAATTTCAAATACATTAATTACATAACCAAATAAAACTTAAGAATACGCATATTAGGCCAATGGAACCAAATGAGCAGTCACTGGTCAGTCATTCGTTTTCCATGAAGAATTGGAATTGAAAATTGGCATTCTGTAATAGCTGATAAACTTTTAAAGGTAATGTTGGGAATTGTTTGAGGTACTTCTTCATTACTTCTTCAAGAGGCTGCATAAGATATGAATTCATAGATACATGTAAGACCTCTTACTGTATATTTATATCAAACTAATTTGAAAACCTCTAAATAATTATATCAAACTAATTTGAATATAATAGAGTAGTACATACCAGATTCGTCCCAATGTATTCGTTGAAGTGATGGGCCACCAATTTTGCACAGTTTAATGCATCATCATATGAATCTCCAAATGTTTTATCAGGCCCAATAAGATTAGATTTTAGAACTCCATACCCTTCCATTTTCATAAATCTCCCATTGACATTAGGGTATGTTGCTCGAAGAATGTCTTTCATTTTTACGTCCATGTTTGAAGCTACAGCAAGATCAAGTAGAAAGAGTGCAGTTTCTTTTGCCGTACACAAAATCGGGTGAAAGTATAATCCGGCCAACGAGCTTGACAAATAAAACAAAAATAATTTATTAGTTTAGATATTTTTTCATTTAAAAAGAATTTTATTTACACAACTTAACATAGAGGATGGGGGTGGTGCTCAGCTTTTAACAACAAAGTAAACCTTAACCATTACCTAACCACAACCCACAATAACCTCTGATCTTCGGATGCAGATTTACAGAAAATAAAATAATAAGGGAGGTTGGGGAACTAAAAGAACAAAACCTACATAAGTTTTGCTGCAGGGGTCTGATTGCAGAAAAGACTTGGCTTTGGCTACTCTAATAAAATTTTGGTCCCTCCTATGCTAAGAGATTTTATGTAGAGAATCCCTGCCCATTATTGGACGGACACTGACATTTTTTTTTTGAGGGGAAAGAAATTTCTTTCGTGGAAGGATCATTACAATCAAAAGATATAATTTCCTCCACATGCGGAGGAATAACAACGGTGAAACCTGTGCTCATACAAGAAAACAAAGCTAACTGAGCTACAGAATGAGCAACACAATTAGCTTCTCTCTTGGTAAAAATCACCCTACCATCAGAAGCCAAACTAAGGCTTTCTTTCAAGTCAGATAGAAGGAAACCAAGATCTGAATTGACGGACACTGACAATTAAACGGATGTATGAAAAGTTAAATTTTTGACCCCTCCTGAGCTACATTATGATTTGCAGAAAACCCTTGCCCACTATTGGAGAACCAAACTTTTGACAGATTCTGTAATAAATGGATGAAGACCAAAATCTCTTACTATTGAGCTTTCACCTAATTCTCTATGATGTAGTGAGAAAAAATCATCTTCCAAATGCTGTATCTCCTAGAATAAACTGCATGTAAACCAAAACAACATAACAACCTACCGATATAACACCACTTTCAAGAACACATATCCGCAAACTGATCCAAAGTTACACTAGGGAGTCTAGGACCTTCTAATTCATATTTAATCAAGATTTAAAGGGAACCAATTTGATGAACAGTACAATACCAAAACAGAATTTCAATAGTACTACTTTACTCCAATAGTCATATAATTCACAAATGTCAGACTGCTCTGTTCACTTTCTTGGCATAAAACAATAGAAAAACAGCAGAAAGCAAAGAACTTTGTTCTCAGAAATACTCAGCTCAAAAAGAGTTCATCAAACAGTAAAAGTAAATCCCAGAACACCAATAAAGTTTTCACCTTTTCACCAACCAAAGGAAACAAGAACCAAGAAATCATCAAAACCCTTGAAAAGGGTTTATCTTTACCAAACCCAAAAACCCAGAATTCCCAACTCAAACACCAAAAACCAAAACACCATACCACCACAACTAAAAAAAACAAAATAACGTAAGTAAATAATTTTAAAAAATATTACTGACCTTGCACTTTCGCATTTCTTGGTGTAGTTAGTCAATTGCAGAATCTCACTGTTCTCTTTTTGGTGACTATAAACTACATCGGGTATTGTTCCTAGAATTTTTTGAATTGCAAACTCTAATGGTTGGCCAATTCGGTAGGAGGCAACGTGCATCAGCTCCAATGTTAGTTCTCCATCGACTACATACATATCTTCTATTTTAAAGTTGCACGCCAAGCATTCTCCATCTGTATTGATCTCATAATCTCGAGCACGATTGAAACATATTCTGATCAAGTCCCTTCAAATAAACAATTTGAATTAGAATTCGTCAAAGAATATAAAAACTATGATTCCAAATTCAAAGTTAAACTTAGAGAGGCTTATAAAAAAATAAAAATAAAAAGTTAAATTTAGAGAGAGAGGGAAAACAATTTCAACTTGAGCAGGAAGAATAAATCTTATATTTACACCTTATTATCTGGATTCTTTCAACCGGAGGCCGGACTGAATGTGTACCACTCAGAATCCAAACGGTCGGCAACGTTTCAAGATGTGCTGATAATTTGACTTTGTGTTGTATTACCGGCGGACATGGCGGACGTGTATCAGTTGGGCCTGCTTTGTAGTTGCTAGGAGGAGTCACTCCTGAAGTGCTCCCAATAGCTTTTCCTTTCCAGTTTTTCCACATAATTTTGGAGCTGAAACAGTTTTTCCTTTCCATTCGATGGTTGAGAGCTAAGGTGGTATATATAGAGAACACTGTACCCAATATAAGGTATGGGCGTAGCAAAATAATTGATCTAGTAGTCTAAATGTTTAATCATGTAACTTTTATTGATCTCAGTCCAACTTAATTGAAATCTCCGTCTAAGATTTCATAAAATCTGACTGGTGATTTGAATTTTGTATATACAGGAAGGAATCCGAAGCTAATTATGCATTCTCTTCTCTTCGTACGTACGCGCGTGCTCTGGCGTAGACATATCATGAAACCCTAAAGACGTAACAGGCGTGTATGCAGGCCATGTCAGATCATGCATACGTCAATCAAATATCATTGCTTGCTGTAATTATGAGATTCACGTCGAGAATCAATAGATGCTCGCCCATACACTCATGTCAGCTAGCAAAGTTAAAGGAGTAACGTCTACTTTCTTCGTCTCATTGAACAACTCAGACGTACTTCTCATTTCCTAATACCGAAAAGAAAACTTTGAAGAAATTAACACTACTACTCAAGAAGTCGATCAACTAAGAAATCTCAAGGCTTTCAAAACCTCATAGTTTACACACATGCATGAGAGTGAGGGATAAGGATCCTCTCCTTGGGTAGTCTTCCTCCTTGGTTGTCCTCGACTTTCCTCCAACGACTCCTCTTCTCCCCTTTTCCATAGTGTTCTCTTTCTCTGAAAATTTCCGTCTTCCATCACTCAATTTCTCAATTTGATTCCCTTCTCTCTTTTTTCTTTATGTTTCTTCATTAACCTCTTGCATTTACATGTTGTGAGATTCATTCATCGGCGTCGTTCTTGATAGCCACTGTATTTTATTTTGACTGATGAGATATATTTGAATAAAGATTCATGCTCTTCTTCATATTCACTTTGATCGTTATCATCAAATCATATTTGGATTATGGGTAGAGGAGATTTTTATTGGAAACCAGATAATTATCAATTGACTTGAACGAAAAACCTATCCTTGCCTTTGTTTTCTCTTTGTCTCAGGGAATTTCGTGAGGGATTTGCAGCTGAAGAAGATTGAAACTAGATGTCAGATTCGAGAGATTCTTCAGTTTCAGATAAGTAAAGCTTTAAGATCCAATCAGCTTCAACTGCTTTCAATTCAATTTCTTTGATTGAAGCTCTGCTGTGTCAATCTCTCCAATATGGCTTCTGATGCAGATGAGGGCTTTATAATCTGAGTTTATAGATACACATAGAGCCACATATTTCTTGAGTGGCTGAGTTCTTGGAATGAATTTGGATTTGAATAATTTGGTATGGGTTTTCAAAATAATCCACATCGCTGGGTTGTGACAAACAAATTTCTGCAAATTTAATTTGGAGGAAGGTGAACTCGAAAAGATTTTGGAGAAGGGCCGGGAGAGGAAATGAGATAACAGAGAAAAAAGGATGAAGATAACGGAGAAAGGAGAAACAAAACGTCATTTAGTCTAACTTTTGGGTAGTTAATAGTCAGTTGCTGAGGTGGATTATTTATAGTCTTTCATTTTAAGTGGACGGTTGAGATTGAAACAAGACAAGGAGAGGATCCTGATCCGAGAGTGAGACCACTTAAAATCAACAAACTTGGCTCATGATACATCCCACTTAGAGCACTGTGCCAATTTATATAAGCTTAGTTACTTAGTGACTTGTCGTAGAGAGTTTGTACAGTGTAGGCACTGGGATGGTTGGTGATTAATCCCAATATATGTTATTTACCGACACGTACAACTCAACCAAACTCGATCAAACAGCTCTTTCCTGCAATCCAAAGTCCTCTAGCTAGATAATGTGGAAGCCATAGTGAGAAGGTGATTGGGGTTTCTAGCGCGCTAGGGTAAAGTAATGCACACAAATGAGAGTGAAATTATTGAAACGTTCTGGTAGTGAAAATTAAACCCTTAATAAGGGGTCACGCTCAGCTTTATTTCGAAGAAATAATATATGGATAGAAACAGGGAAGAGTAAATAAGGCATCGGTTGAATCGAAGTAACAAACAGAGCCACAAGTACGTCTCTCTTTATAGTGTTGTTTCTTTCACGAGACCCTCTGAGGTCTTTTGCTTTCACTTGCGTGTGTTGTAGTGCAATGACGACAAGTTTCTAAGAGAACGTACGTAACGTCGCTTTGAGGGATTTGGGTGAAAGGTTAGAATCAAAACTTGAACCTTACTTTAGACTATATCAGATCAAAACATGCTATGAACTTATTTATAATATCTGTATGTTTTGCTGAGTACTTTTAGGATAGAAATATATCTATGTATCCTAATCTGCAGTCTATGAAAATCTACTAATCTATTGTATGCTAATCACCTGTGTTATCCATGTTAGCCTTCTCCTTAATCCAGCCTTATGTTCTTCAAGTATATGGGACTTGTTGTAAGAACTTGTGTGTTTAAGAAGGGACCAGAAAGACATATATATAGAGCACAGCCATGACAGTTTCATCCATAAAGAAACTGTCATGTTATTCAACTGTTTATCAACTGCTTAATAACTGCAATAGTTTTGAATTCAAAAAACTCTCACAAACTTATCCAATATGAATATATAGAGTATAAAGTTTATATCTTAAACTCAGATTAAATAACATGTAAGTATATTAACACAAGAACATGTAATATGCAGGTTTAATACAATGTCAAGTTCTAAAGCAATATAATTGTTTACAATCTCCCACTGAACTCGATATTGTATTAAAACTTACAAGTCAAGCACTAATATACTACTGAATATGAACTCAATCTATAAAGATGCGCATTGTGAGTTTAAAACACTAAAGATGTTTTGAATTCTGTAAATTATGTCAATAGTATATATATATATATATATACATAGAACCTAAGAACAACATGATGAATAAGATAAACATCAGTGTTCCAAGATCACTTTGTAAACAGATTAATATCACATGAACTACAATCACAGTAGTTGTTTAAGTATACTTGTGTTATAAATGCATTCTAACACAAGAATACTCAATGTCATAACCCAAATTTCTAACTCAATAGAAATAAGCAAATTATATTTTACTGAACTTAACATAACAATCTGCAGATTTTTCATAATCATTTGAATAATTGCTAACTGAAGATGTACAACTCAATGCAACAACCAAATGATAAAATGAAACTTGATAATATAATTGCACTGAATATATTATTTCATAACATAGATACAAACTAAAATACATACTAGTTTGATGATTTTGGAAATTCCTTCTTTAGTTAAACTTTGCTATCACTCCCATGTTTTCAGCATGCTTCATAAATTCTGATACTGGTAAAGCTTTTGTCAAAGGGTCTGCCAGTTGTTCTTTGGTGCCAATTTTTACTACCTCAATTTCTCCTTCTCTGACACTTTCCCTTACTGCAAAATACTTAACATCTATATTTCTAGAGGCTGAGGACCTTTTATTGTTCTTTGAGAAGAACACAGCAGATGCGTTATCACAATGCATCACAATAGGTCTCTCAATGGACTGTATTAACTTCAAATGAGAAATAAAATTTCTCAGCCATAAAGCATGTCCTGTAGCCTCAAAAATTGCAATATATTCTGCCTGGAATGTAGATGTTGCAGTAATTCCTTGCTTTCCTGTTTTCCATGAAATAGCACCTCCTGCTAGCATAAATATGTAACCTGATGTGGATTTTAAATCATCCAAATCAGATTTGTATGATGCATCTGTATAACCTTCCACCTCAAGCTCTTGTCCTTCAATCTTTCTGTAAACCAACATATGATCTCTTGTCTTCTTCAAGTATTTCAGTACTTTCTTCCCTGCTATCCAATGTGCATGTCCAGCATTAGACTGAAACCTTGATAATAAATTCACCGCAAATGAAATGTCAGGCCTTGTACAAATTTGAGCATGCATCAAACTTCCAACTAGTCTTGCATAAGGCACATTTTGCATTCCTTTTGTCTCCAATGCAGTTCGTGGGCATTGTCCTTTGTGCAATCTATCACCCTTAGATATTGGAGCATCACCAGTGTTACAATTCTGCATCCCAAACCTCTGCAATATCTTATCAACATAATTTTTCTGAGACAAACCCAAACTATACTGCTTTCTATCTCTGGTTATCTCAATACCAAGCACATAGTGTGCTTCACCCATATCTTTCATGTCAAATTGACTTAAAAGAAATGCTTTTGTTTCTTTCAACAAACAAACATTGCTACTTGCAAGCAAAATGTCATCAACATACAGAATAAGCAAAATAAAATTGCTCCCACTGGTCTTAACATAAATGCACTCATCAAGTTTATTTTCTAGAAAACCAAATTTAGTGATTACCTTATCAAACTTGAGGTACCACTGTCTTGATGCTTGCTTAAGACCATAGATTGATTTCTTGAGTTTGCACACTTTCTTTTCATCCTCTATAAAACCATCTGGTTGCAGCATGTATATCTCCTCATGCAAATCCCCATTCAAAAATGCAGTCTTCACATCCATTTGGTGTAGCTCAAGATCAAAGTGAGCAACAAAAGCCATAATAACCCTGAAAGAATCTTTGGTTGAGACTGGTGAAAAAGTCTCATTGTAATCGATACCTTCCTTTTGATTGTAACCCTTGGCCACCAATCTTGCTTTATATCTCTCAATTTTTCCTTCTGCATCTCTCTTTGTCTTAAACACCCATTTGCAACCAATCGGCTTAGAATTAGATTGTTTATCAACCAAAGTCCACACACCATTTTGAGACATGCTATGGAGCTCATCCTCCATTGCTATCTTCCATTTTGAGAATTTTCAGATTGCATTGCTTCTTCTACTGATGTAGGATCATCCTCACTCTCAATATCTTCCTCTGCTGCAATCAAATAAACATGATAATCATCTGATATTGCTGGTTTCTTGATTCTAGTAGACTTCCTCAACTCCATAGGTTGTTGTTGAACGCTCTCATTTATCTGCTCTTGCACTTGCATCTGAATTTCTCCATTAGTATTTGCATGAACATCAGTTTCTTGATTTTCTTGAACTGCATCATCTGCTTGTTGAACATGTGGAACATCAGTAAGTGTCAAAACTGAATCATTATTGCAGTCCTGACTTGTGACAGATAGGGCATTGCCATCCTGAGGTGGGATAGATTGGTCGCTGCCATCCCCATACATAAACCAACTTTCAAAAGCTTCATCAGTTTCATTTCCCATCTGTGACTCTCCCACATCTTGTGCAACCTTACTTCCATCGATCATTTGCAAAAAGTTCATCATAAAACGTAGCTCTATGTGATTCAACAATTCTTGTGCTTCTTTTTGGGCAGTAAAACTTGAACCCCTTGGATTTCTCACAATATCCAATGAAATATCCACTTACAGACTGTGAATCAAGCTTCCCATATTCTGCATTATACACTCTAATTTCTGCATTACAACCCCACACATGGAAATGATTTACACTAGGCTTGTATCCACACCATAACTCAAAAGGAGTTTTAATCACAACCTTGCTTGGAGTTCTATTGCAGATGTAATTTGCTGTTTTCAATGCTTCTCCCCACAGAAATTTTGGTAGTTTGGATCTGACAATCATGCTTCTAACCATTGACATTAGGGTTCTGTTCTTCCTTTCTGATACTCCATTTTGTTGTGGTGTATGAGGAGTAGTGTAATGAGCCACTATTCCACAGTCCTGCAAAAACAAAGCAAAAGGGCCTTTCTTTTGACCTTGTTCAGTATATCTGCCGTAGTATTCACCCCCTCTATCAGATCTGATACACTTAATAAACCTGCCTGTTTGTTTTTCAACTTCAACTTTATAGATTTTGAAGAAGTCCAAAGCTTGTGATTTTTCAGACATCAAATAAACATAACAGTATCTTGAAAAATCATCAATAAAAGTAATATAGTAGCAGTTTCCACAGATTGTATTGATTGGAAAAGGACCACATATATCTGTATGGATCAGATCAAGCATTTGTTCACTTCTCTTTGATCCTTTTCTACTGGAATTAGTCATTTTACCCTTCAAACAGTCAACACATGTTTCAAAATCATCGAAATTTAAAACATGTAAAATTTCTTGCTTAACCAGTTCCATCAATCTTTGTCTGGAGATGTGACCAAGCCTCTTATGCCACAAAAAGGATGATGAATCTGTAAATTTTCTTTTTGACCTGGACTGATTTAAAAAGAAAATTTCATTGTATTTTTCAGCAGTAGAAATATTAGAACAATTGACACGCCAATAATCTTGTGAAAGAACAGCATCACCAAAATACTTTGAATTATAATAGAACTGGATAGACTTATTATTAATACTTGAGAAACTAAAACCAGAGTTTAATACATATTGGGATCCAGATATTAAGTTCCTAGTAATACTTGGAATACAGTACACATTATTTAGTTCTAATACAAAGCCATTTTTGAACCGAAGCTTGACAATTCCTACAGCCTTCACAGCCACTCTTTGGCCACTTGCAGTACACACCCTTGTCTCATTCCTTTTTGGGATTGAAATCCTTGACAATCCCTGTAATGAATTGACAATATGAATAGGGGAACCAGTGTCAAACCACCAAGAGTTGTCAATAGAAAAATCATTTGACTCTAAACTGAAAACATATTTTAAAACAAAACTACCTTTCTTTTTCAGCCAAGCTTTGAAACCATCACAATCTTTCTTAAAGTGACCTGGTTTCTTACAAAAGAAACACCTCATGCCACATGCAGGTTTGTTCTTCACATTATCATTATCAGATTTGAAAGATTTAGAGGTACCTTCAGATGAACCTGGCTTGAACTTTTTGCCACCAAATTTTCTCTTATGCTTTGCCTTTGTCACCAGATTCACATCAACAGCCTTTCCCTTGCCTTTCTTCTTGACTTCCTCTTCAACTTCAACACACAGTGAAATAAGTTCATTGACAGTCCACTGTTCCTTCTGAGTTTTGTAGAGTGACTTCAAATGATCAAACTCATCTGGAAGTGAGTTGAGCAGCATATAGACCAGAAAAGGCTCCTCCACAGTCATTTTCAAATCTTTCAGCTTTACAACAATGTTTGAGCCCTTCATGATATATTCCCTGACATTGCCCTTGCCATCATACTCCATCCTCATGAGAGATATCATCAGCTTTCCAGTTTCAGCCTTATTGGAAATTGCATATTTTGCAGCAATGGACTCCATGAAATCCTTGGCAAATTCAGCATCAGGGATACTTCCTCTCACACTGCTAGTCATGCTCTTCTTGATCATAATGAGTGCCATCTTATTGTGTTTGAACCACTTCTCATATTTCTCCTTAGTCTCTTTGCTTGCATTTTCAGCCAATGCTGCTGGTGGATTCTCCTTAAGTACATGATCAAAGTCTAAAATTCCCAGATTCAGTTCCACGTCAGCCTTCCATTTCTGGAAATTGTTCCCATTCAAAAGCTCAATTTTATTGATGCTCATAGGAAATTGCATAGCTGTGTTGAAATGAATGTCTGTAAGTTAAACTAGTAAATCTGAATACTAGAATAAACTGAATTCCCATATAAGATGAATATATATATATATGCAGTAATATAGACTTTGTCAATAATAAGATTCAGACAACCTTTGTGGTGTACACATCTCTATTGATTCATAAATGTCCAACTACACAATGCATATATTTCAGATATTTGAATCAAATAATCAAACTAACTTCTTTGGAAATTATAGTTTCTGAATTTGTTTAAGTTTCAAAGATCTGCTACTTTAGTGATGAATTTTTGACATCAATTGATTTCTGATACAAAAAAAAACCACTTTGACAGTATAAATGTATCATAATCGTTTATAAAGATAAGATGTACGTAAGCTTATCTGATGCACTATAGGTTACTTTGGCAACACACTATGCATACATATAACTTCAGTTTGAAAGCATTTTATTACATAATGCTAAATCTGTATCTGTTAACATCTGTGTTGTATAATTGTAATAATTTCATATATAGCATACATCAATGGATTAGAAGGCATATACACATACATATGTAATTCAATATTGATATCAATATCAGATATAACAGTAACACATATCAATGAATAAATCTTAACAAAAGTCTAAATGCGGATTAAAAAATTTCCCAGAATACTTGATGTTCATATCTGAATCATGTAAATGATCTAGATATAGGCGCTCTGATACCAATTGAAAGGTTAGAATCAAAACTTGAACCTTACTGTAGACTATATTAGATCAAAACATGCTATGAACTTATCTATAATATCTGTATGTTTTGCTGAGTACTTTTAGGATAGAAATATATCTATGTATCCTAATCTGCAGTCTATGAAAATCTACTAATCTATTGTATGCTAATCACCTGTGTTATCCATGTTAGCCTTCTCCTTAATCCAGCCTTATGTTCTTCAAGTATATGGGACTTGTTGTAAGAACTTGTGTGTTTAAGAAGGGACTAGAAAGACATATATATAGAGCACAGCCATGACAGTTTCATCCATAAAGAAACTGTCATGTTATTCAACTGTTTATCAACTGCTTAATAACTGCAATAATTTTGAATTCAAAAAACTCTCACAAATTTATCCAATATGAATATATAGAGTATAAAGTTTATATCTTAAACTCAGATTAAATAACATGTAAGTATATTAACACAAGAACATGTAATATACAGGTTTAATACAATGTCAAGTTCTAAATCAATATAATTGCTTACATTGGGCGGTCTTAAATCGATCAACTGGTACATGTAACAGCCGACGTGACTTGAGCTTCAGACTTGATATATTATTAAGTTTGGGCGGTCGTGGTTGTTTTGGAGAAAGGTAGAGACGACTATGGAAGGCTTACTGTTACGTACTGAGAAATAAATGGAGACGATGTCACTCAAATTTCCATCGGTTAAAAAAGTGAGGTCTGGAGTGTGGCCTTGTGGGGTTGTAGCTATCAAAGAGTGGGTTGAGAAGTACATGTACTTTGATTCTGCGATGTGACTTGAGGATGTTGCACACATATCGGTTGTGGTCTATCGGTGCTTCAATTATTGCAACAGAATGATATCTCGACGCCTTAACACTAATGATGAAGAAAAGTGTAGGTATTAAGGTGTAAAATGTCTAATCACTCTAATGATACGTTAACCAGTTGGATTTACTCCTGAATTTTACTGGGTTAATTAACTGCTGCACGAATTGCTTAGTTTGGTGATATATCTCTTCACTCAGAGTGAAGACCTTTCTCATTAGAAAGAGGAGGAACTCCAGGCTCAAGTTAACCTAGATCAAGGCATGCGCGGCTCCAATTAGAAATGAGATTTATAGACAAATTCAGCATCACTAATTTGGATACTTCTGCAACTATACTTCTGCTAATTAATATTCCATCCCAGATCATCAACCTGGCAGTGAAAGTACTAAACCAGCCCTAGATTTGCATGATTAATTTGGAGCCATATCAATTATATATTGAAGTGATCTAGCCCCATTCTTGAGGGAGATTTACAAACCAAATGATCTTTCTCAACCTAATCTCTGCTGTGCCAAAACCCTTGGAATTGAAACATCATGGCTAGTACAGCAATGCATCCTGCATGCACTTCAGTTTGGCCCTATACAAAATGACAACCCAACTTGGCTAAATTCATAATATTAGTTTCTGTTCTCAACCAATCAAGTTCCCCACAATGAAAAAATATATCTCAACTTTGTAACCGAAAAAAAAAAAAATTATATATATATATATCTCAACTTGGCTAATTTAAGCATATTAACACTGATCATAATATTATTTTCCGTTCTCAACCAATGATCAAGTTCCCCAGAATGAAAAAAATATCACTTATTTGACATATATATATCATCACGCTATCAGAGTAATAGTACTATTCGATCGTTGAAAGACTTCAAATCGATCATAAAATTGGGATATATGATTAAGGGGAGAAGTAAAAACTGATATACATACACTTTGGGAAAGGGTAAGAGACTAAAGTTTAGCGCTCCTAAATTTCAGCATCAATAATTTGGCCTCTCGAACCGTGTTGACAGAAAAATCAAAACTGTGCTCGCACACTTGGGATTTCAACCATGCTGCTAGCTGAAGAAAGGGGGCTCACTCCTTTTTACATAGGTAGCATAGTGTGCAGAAAAACCTAGCTAGAATAAGGAATGCGTGATAGAGGAAGCAAACGAGTCTGTGATCCCTGCTAGCTCCAGTACGTGAAGATGCTTTTCTTTGAAACTGTATCCGAAATTACGGATCGTCTTCTTGACGAGATTGCTTGTTCACTTTCCTGATGATGTCAATATTGCTGAATTATATATATACATATATATATATATATATCGATAGGTATATAATTATATACACACACAAACACAGTTCACAGCTTACACATGCATGTGATTACTGTGCTTGTTCCTGTAGAACTACATTTTCTTTCCATAGACAAAGTACTCATTTCATGTTAAAATCGTATTGCTTTGTAATAACGCGCTAGCTCTTCTCAATGTTCCTATTGATATGTGAAGTTTTTTTTTATGAAGTTCCTATTGATATGTGAAGTTTGATTTCAGATCATAATGTTTTTCTGTTAACTATTACAAGCATTTTAGGGTTAAACTAGGGTGAGTGCATGCTTGTTGACGCTAGAACAGCAAAACCCCACGGCTGGTATCGTATACATGTATTTTGCTACCCATTCTGGGAAATGCAGTATTGCAGTGCATTGTTATGTAATTATTTCAATCTTGAACTGTTCAATATATTACGAACTTCTTTTATTGAAGCTGGACACTGTTGCGAGTCTTCACTCTTCACCATGCAACTTCACAGCCTAAGTGTTGCCAAGGGGTTCGAGTGACTGGAAAGATCGATATATAAGTCAGAAAAGATGACCACGTAAATTAAACATTAATGGATCAGTATAACTCACACTGGCAAATGGTTTAACTTTGAAACCATTGGCTGGTCGTTTGCATGGTGGTCCGTAACACTGACTCTGCATTCTTGATTCAGAAAGGAAATCTTTGAAGTTTCTACTGCAATTCAAACTTTGATTCTAATCTCTTTTTTGTATGCAAGAAGCAAGTTGATGATGGATTACATTAATTACCCTTCGAAGCCTTTTATGATCTCTTGGTCTTACTCTCCAGTCTCCACCACACTACTAGTGATACCAATCATACCGTGCTGAATTTCATATTCATGGTAATAACTTTTTACATGTGGAACCAGCGGCAGAGGGAGAAAAATTTACATGCGGCGGAAACAAAAATTACCAAACACTTATTGATTAATTGTGGTCAAAATGAATATTTTTTTTACTTTAATACACTACCAGAAGAAAGGTTATAGCCGACGAAAAAAAAAAACCAGGCCGACGAAGCATTTTTTCGTCGGCTATAGTGGGCTTTAGCCGACGAAAATTTCCTTCGTCGGCTAAGGTAAATTTTCGTCGGCTATGATGTCCACTTTAGCCGACGAAATTTTATTTCGCCGGCTATTTTAAATTTTCGTCGGCTATGACAAACTTTAGCCGACGAAAAAAAATTTCGTCGGCTAAAGAATTTATGTCGTCGGCTAAAGTTCACAAACCATGGCCGACGAAATATTTAAAAGTTTAGCCGACGAAATTCATAGTCGTCGGCTAAAGTGCTTTATATTTGCAGATCTGGGCAGCAGGAGCTCATTTCGAAAAAAACGGAAAAAAAAAACGGGAGAAGAAAAAAGGGGAGAAAAAGTTTGGGTGTTGTCGAAATCTGTCCATAATCAGTTTGTGGAGCCATATATAGGTACGTATATGTATATATATGTTGATTAATTGAGTTTTATTTGAGTTGATCGATTTTAATTAGTGTGATTAATTGAGTTTATTGATTTTGATTGTGATTGAGTTGATTAATTTTGAGTACGTTGAATGTATATATATATGTGTTGATCGATTTGGTTGATGATTTGAATTGATAATATATATGAATTAATTTGTTGTTAATAAATTGTAAATATATATATATATATATGTTAATATTAATTTATAATATTATTGTGTTGATATGGTATGAAGTTGTTGATGATATATATGAGTTCATAATGATAATTTTGTAATTAATTAGTTGTAGTACGTACGTAGAATATATATATACTAAATGAATTGAGATTTTATATATGGCATGAAATTTTATTAATAATTAGCTAGCAGCGTTATAAATATATATATATATTTTGTTATATTTTCAGGATATGGATAAGAGTTGGATTTCGCTTCCAAAATGGGACAAAAGATACGGTGCAGGAGTTATGAGTTTTCTAGAATATGCGATGGATAATGCTAACGGGAATACAATTTTCTATTGCCCGTGCACGAAATGTCAGTGTCGCAGCGATATGTATCGATTTCCCATTGACAAAGTATGGCAGCACCTGAGGAGTAACGGGTTTTGGGAGAAGTACACATGTTGGTTATATCACGGTGAAACATCATCAGGGGGTCCGCATGATCATGGCCAATTTTCCGAGACGGGCAGTGCTAGTACATCCAACGATCCAACAACGACATTCATCAACGACATGTTTCCTTATGAGAGCGGTGTATGCGCTCAAGGACAGTATATGCCTGACCCGGTGCAGCCCTTCCCTAGAGCTGTGAACACTGCTGGTATTGAAAAGTATAACAAACTGCTTGCTTTCCAACAGACCCCTGTGTACCCCGGTTGTCAGAAGACCGTTCTTGAAAGTGTGATGGACGTAATGAGGATTAAAGTTGAGACAAAATCGACCGTGAAGGCTGTTGATGAGTATCTACAGTACACTGCTTCGATGCTGCCCAACGGTCATCGTCTTCCTACCACTCATCGGAAGGTCCGATGTATCCTGAAAGATCTTGGGCTTTCCTACATCAAGATCCATGCATGCAGATATGACTGCGTTCTCTTTTGGGGTAAAGATCCAGAAGGGAATGACCTTGGTGGCCTTGACGCATGTCCGGTATGTCACACTGACAGATATAAGCTGACTCGTGCAGGCAACAGGAAACCTGTAAAGGTACTTCGGTATTTCCCTTTGACGGATAGGTTGGAGCGGTTGTACATGTCTTCACACACGGCCGAAGCGATGAGATGGCACGCTGATAGGGAATTGCATGACGAAGATACCCTTATACACCCTGCTGACGAGGAGGCTTGGAAGCATATAGACAGGGAGTTTCCTCAATTTGCGTCAGAGGTCCGAAATGTGAGGCTCGGGCTCTCATCCGACGGGTTCAACCCTTTTGGGAACATGAGTCTGCAATACAGTATATGGCCGGTGATTTTGGTACCGTACAACCTTCCCCCATGGATGTGCATGAAGAAGGAGTACAATATGTTGAGTTTGTTGATTCCGGGGCCCGGTTATCCGGGGAAGTGTCTCGATGTGTACTTGAGACCTTTGATTGAAGAGCTTAAATTTTTGTGGGACGTTGGTCATCCCACTTATGACAAGTACACGCACGAGATGTTCCAGATGCATGTCATGGTTGTTGGCACCATCAGTGATTTTCCTGCCCGTGGGATGTTGTCGGGCAACGTTGTTAGGGGATACAAGGCTTGTCCAGAGTGCCTTAGCGATGAGGGGAGCAGCAGTCATTGCAACAAGATATGCAGATTGGGTCACCGTGCTTTCCTTCCATATGATCACGAATGGCGGTTCGATGAAAAGGCATTTGATGGGACCGTAGAACATGGCGTGCCTCCCAGAAGATGGACGGGGGAAGACATTTTAGCGATGCTTAATGAGTACGATTTTGGGCAGCTCAGCAATCATCCCAACATTGTGGCGGCAATACCTGAAAGACCCGACAGGTACAAATTCTGGACACATAAGAGCATATTCTGGGAACTCCCATACTGGAGTAAGTTGTTGATCAGGCACTACCTGGATGTGATGCACATAGAAAAGAATGTGTGCGACAGTGTGGTGGGCACAGTGCTGAACTTGGAGGGGAAGACGAAAGACGGTCCTAAGGCACGCATTGATCTAAAAAAATGCGGAATAAGAAGACATTTGTGGTTGAAAGAAGGGAAGAAAAAAATGCCTCAAGCTCCTTACACCGTGAAGCCTGACCAGAAGAACCTAATTTTCAGGTGGATGAGTTGTGTGAAGTATCCTTCAGGCTATGCAGGAAATATTGCCCGGTGTGTGAACTTCCGGGACAATAAGATGTACGGGTTGAAGAGTCATGACTGTCATATCCTGCTACAACGTCTCTTCCCTGTTTTCATTCGACCGTTCCTTCCCCGTCAGGTGGTGGAGCCGTTAGTAGCGTTGGGAAGGTTTTTCCAGAAGTTATGCACACGGGAAGTGTCTCGATGTGACCTCCGGGAAATGCAAATGGACATCATTTATATCATGTGTAAATTTGAGAGGATATTTCCTCCAAATTTTTTTGACATCATGCCTCACCTGATGATCCATCTTCCCGAGCAATTGTTGCTTACCGGTCCAGTACACTACACTTGGATGTATCCCATGGAAAGGTACTTTTTACTTTCATGAATTCCTCAATACATATACATGTTCAATAATCATAACATTTTGCAACTTGATTTACAGGCAACTTGGAGACTACAAAGATTATGTGGCTAATAAATCCGCTCCTGAGGGATGTATAGCTGAAGCATATATTGTGCACGAGTGCGTCACCTACATGAAGTTGTATTTAGGAGCGTTGAAGGAAACTCCGCAAACTATGCCAGTAGATGTACCGAAGTTCAATCTTTCCATAGTCTCTAGTGATGTTGAAGTGTATGGAATTTTGCCAAACTCCTACAAGTTGCAACCACATGAGCTAGTCATTGCCCACTGGTGGGTATTGATTAACTGTCCAGAAGTTGAATACTGGAAAGACATCCATCTCAATCATCCCAACATTCAAGGTGATCTCGAGTACCACAACAGGGAGTTCGCAGATTATTTTGGCGGTTGGGTACGTAATTTAATTTTTCTCTACGGGTTTATGTTTATTGCATAATTATCCATATTTACAGTTGAGATGGTTGGTTGCAGATGAACCATATTCAATCTGATGGTCACCCAAATTGGTCGCACGAACTAAGACTTCTAGCCATGAAGCCGATAGTCTCAAGAGTTTATCCGATGTGCAAGGTGAATGGCGTGCAATTTATATGCGAACAAAGAGACAGCAGAAAGAGAACACAGAATTCTGGGGTCATGGCACATGGTGGGCAGAATGGAGTTGACTATTACGGTGTTCTTGATTCAGTGGTGGAACTCGTTTACGGTGAAGGCATGACAGTGCACCTCTTCAAGTGTAGATGGTTTGATACTAGGCCGCAGAGCATGAAGACCGATCAGTACGGAATATTATCGGTGAACACTGCTACAAGTTCTTACGAGGATGACCCCTTCGTTTTTGCCACATCGGTAAAACAAGTGTTTTATCTTGATGACCTTGCTAAGGGTGACGCGTGGAAAGTAGTCAACCTTGTGCACCCTCGAAACATTTATCGGGCGGCTACACTTGGAGAGGCCGAAGACGAGGAAGAAGATGTTGCGTATCAAGAGCCCAACGCAATAGGTATTCCTAACTCCTCTACCATTCGCCTTAATAATTTTAAAGCGGGTCGTTCGGTGCGAATTCGTGATGAAGAGCCAAGGCTTGTTGATGTTGATCCAAATCAAGAGTCAGACGAAGACTCTGGCGATGAGGAAATACATATATTACCAGAAATTAATTCTGACACCGAAGAAGACTCATCGGATGATTCCGATTACGAGCCTTAGTTTTAATGTATGATTCCGATTAATTAGTATAATTTTTCAAAGACTTTTTCCTTTATAGTTTACACATGTTGAATTCATATTTCAGTTATGAATATATGAGATTTTGGTGATACATGATGAACAGGGTTTTTTTAATGTATGCTTTATGAATATCGTCTGTTTTTTTTCCCTGTTTTTTTACTTTAGCCGACGAAATATACTATAATTCGTCGGCTAAGATGTTTTTTGCCGACGAAAAGAGCCTTAATTCGTCGGCCATAGATGTTTTTTATTTATTTTTATTACACACTTTAGCCGACGAAATAAACTGTGATTCGTCGGCTAAACTACCTTAGCCGACGAAAAAAGCCTTAATTTCGTCGGCTAAACTTGTTTTTTTATTTTTTTTAATTACTCACTTTAGCCGACGAAATACACTGTAATTCGTCGGCTAATATGGTTTTTGCCGACGAATAACCTAATAATTCGTCGGCTATAGTTATTTTTTTAATTTTTTAATTACATACTATAGCCGACGAATATGTTAGGGTATTCGTCGGCTAAACCCTAAAATATTTCTATTACCTACTATAGCCCCGGGTTCGGTGGTTATTTTGCGTAAAATTTTTATACGACTTGTTGCGTGTCATCGGTTTAAAACTATTTTCAGTTGGAGGTCCGGCCAAAATACGTAATTTAGACGGTCGAACGACCTTTTCCGTGCGTTTAGGGGTTTGACTTACGAGATTGACCGTCCGGATCGAGCCCTTATTCTTTTCGGATCAAGTTGAATTTTTTCCCATACATGTATTTTATCATGATGGTCAGATCTGACGGCTGGATTTGTGTTTCTCAAGTTTGATCATCACGATCACAACATGTGTACTAATGTTGTATAACTTGTTTACCAAGTGTTATGTAAATGTTCCGTTTCAAAAACAAACTATACGTAGATCCTTCAAACGTAAAAAAGTCGTGAAATAAGACATGACTAGAATGGTGAAATACGTCTACGGTTGAGAAATCACGGTATTCCGGTCATGTCTCGGTGCCGATAGTTGCGGTCAATGCAATTTTCCATTCTTTCTCCCTATGGGTAGCCCCGGGTTCGGTGGTTATTTTGCGTAAAATTTTTATACGACTTGTTGCGTGTCATCGGTTTAAAACTATTTTCAGTTGGAGGTCCGGCCAAAATACGTAATTTAGACGGTCGAACGACCTTTTCCGTGCGTTTAGGGGTTTGACTTACGAGATTGACCGTCCGGATCGAGCCCTTATTCTTTTCGGATCAAGTTGAATTTTTTCCCATACATGTATTTTATCATGATGGTCAGATCTGACGGCTGGATTTGTGTTTCTCAAGTTTGATCATCACGATCACAACATGCCAAATGTATAAAGGTTTAGCCGACGAATTTCAAAGGTTAAGCCGACGAATTTCAAAGGTTTAGCCGACGAATTTCAAAGGTTTAGCCGACGAATTTCAAAGGTTTAGCCGACGAATATATGTATAGCCGACGAAATTTTAATCTTTAGCCGACGAACAAATTATTTCGTCGGCTAAAGTCCTCGGGTTTTAATTGCGAACCCTAGCCTCCTCCCTCATTTCTGCAGTTTTTCAACCCTAGCCTCCTCCCTCCCGGTCTCCTCCCTCCTCCTCCCTCATTTCTGCCGTTTCTCAACTCTCACCCGATTGTAGGTAACATCTACTCGTTCTTTCGTGAATTTCTTAATTTCTTTCAAAATTTTAACATTTTAATCAGTTACTAGATTAAAGGATTATATTGTTATGGTTTACAGAATTTAAGTGAGATGCCTCATTATTTGCATTTTCCAACTTATGATATAATCTTCGCATGTTCCCTAGAATCTGCAGTAGTACTCATGATCTCTCTCTCTCTCGAGCATGATGGTCCTTTGACTCCTTTCCTTATTAAGAAACACATAATTGGATCACTGCATTCGAAAACAATATAAATGAAACTCACACATACACTGGTTTATACTTGCTTGGTCATGTCTCGCACTAGCTCTCTCTAGCTCTTTGAAGTGAAATAAATCAATATATATATGGGAGGGATTGTGAAAACCTTTAGTCAGGAAGTGAATTTTGGCGTTTTGGCAAAAGGAAAATTGACATCTGGGTCTCTAAAGCAGAACATGCCAAAGTGTGTGTTTTTGTGAAAGAAAGATGAAGAAGGTATGGGATAAAGTTAACTTTAACATAAATCAACGGGTTGGTGTGTAACTTCGCTCAACATCAAAGGAGTAGAGACTATTTCTCTTGATGTTAGAGAGATGTGTAATCTAGTCCTAACTTGTCATGTTTATTTTGATCGAAGTTCATCGATATGTTCCATGTTGAGATGAACTTCTTGTTTATGCGATTACAATTTCTTACGGTTCATGGCCTTATTATGTATGTTCAACAAATCATCAAGCAATTACTCTTACCTAGTTTGGTGGTCGGTTTGTTACAAAAAGTATATTCTTAATTAACTCTTATTTTCAAAATCTCTTAGACACATCATCTGCATACGGTTTCAAAATTAGAACGATCCAAAAATAAAATAAATATTAGCTGTTGGGGTCCTTGTTTCTTGTCATCAATCTTTGAGAAACCTTGCCCCCTTCTCTTAAGATTCAGCTTAGGTATTGTAATATTATTGAATTGTTGTTTTGTAATTTTTAATATTATTAAAAATTTAACACTAGATTAACTAGAGAATCGGGATGAAAACGCGAAGTTGAAGAAAGGAATAAAACTTGAAATACGTAATTTTTGTTAATTTAATTTGTGTTAATTAAATTTGTGTTAATTAAATTTGTGTTAATTTAATTATGTTAGTTTATGTGTTTATTTTTGAATATATGTGTTAATTTATTTTTGATTTCGAATTTAGTTTTACGATATGTTAGTTAATTTATGATGATGTTGATATATATAATATTGTTATGTAAGTAACATATATATATATATATATATCTATATATATATATATTGGTATGTGTATCTATTTATTGAATAAGTATAATTTTAAAAATGTATAATTTTTTATAAAACAAAGACAAAATAATCTAAAGCCTTTGATTAATATTTTAAATAGGATGAGCGGCTTTTTTCGAGGGAAGAAGAGTTCGAAGGGCCAAAGGTCCGAATCGTCTGAGGGAACCTCTAGCAACCCTCAAACGACGTTTCAGGGCCACATGACAGCCAGACGTGCGAGCCTTCTGGAGACGGCGCCGGAGGTGCCCGTTTCATCGAGGCAGGCGGCCGTCCCTCGTTCCCCGAGGCCCTTGACGGAGGTGTCTGCACCTCGTATGCCCGAGATACACCGGGCGCCCACTCCGGGTCCTACTTCTTCGGATAGTGGGTCATCTGGGGTACAGATGCCGCCGCCTCATCTGTTCCTTCCGCGGATTATACCGGCGATACCTGTAGTCGATGGCTCAGGGACGCCGATTTATCCACTGCCCCCGCCAGTGGCTCCATCAGCGGCGTACCGGTTCCTGCCTTTTGATACGCCTCTTATTTCTGCGAGGGTATCATCATCGGCGACAGAGCCGGAATCCGTCGCGAGCTCCTCAGGTAATCAGTGATGCATGATTACTTTTAAAGGGTCATATATATTTTAATAATCAATTTGGCCGAATCATGTCATAGGCACAAAGAAGAAGAGAGGCCCCGTCACAGGGAAAGCTCTCGAGAAGATGGTGAGTACCATGGGGAGGATCCCCATCGATACTGACGGGGATGGCCACGCAGTATCGGGCGGGAAGTCGAGGATGTACTCCGGCCGCGTGGGTGCTCTCATTAGGGATAGAGTCCCTATGTTGTGGTCCGACTGGGGCGAGGTCTCGCAGGAGGTTAAGGACATGGTCCACAACGCGATGTCGGTGAGTTTACAAAATAATATTATGTATTAAATTGTTCATTTCTCGAAAAGCTAAACTAATAATAATCGGTTAAATGCAGGTGTGGTTTGAGGTTCCCGAGCACCTGAGGGACAGCTGGGCCGACGTTGTGCATGGGGGAAGGTACGTTGGGAAGTTAATGAAAAACAATTTTGTATGTGATATTAATAATATTTCTAATATTTTTGTTGTATCTGTAGGTACAAGGAGTGGAAGAACGAGCTGCGGACCCATTGGACTAAGCACGGGAACGCACGTTCTGGTACCCCTACTGAGTTCCAGTACAGGGAGTACGAGTGGCGTTGGCTTCTGACATCAGAATTCAACAACCCTCGTAAACAGGTATTTAAATAAATTAGTTAGTTAATTTAAAAATAAGTACGTGCGTTTTAAAATATTCTACTAATAGTTTACTTTTTTCTTTGAAGGCGGTTTCCCGGGTGAACGCTCAGAACCGGCAACGCAACACAAGGAACCATCATGCCGGTTCTAGACCGTTCGGTGTCTTCATGGACGAGGCGGCCAAGGAACATCCAGAAGTCAACCCCTACGTCTATACGTACGAGAAGACATATCCTGACTCCCAGGAGGATATTGTAAGTCACTTTACGTTTTTAAATTTTTAAATTTATGTAAAAATTTTAATTAATAATTTTTTTCCTATCCATATAGGCGAGGGTGAGGGAGGCTAGTGACGAGGTCCTGAGTACCTTAGTGAGGGAGGCATGGCCGGACACGCAGGATTCCGAGATGTCCGAAGCCATGTCCCGGATCGACAATTCGGATCCGACGATTGGGGCGAGGATCATGGGCACAGCCTTCCCACCGAGAGGAAACAACTTCTACTGCCGAGGTCTAGGAAAGAGAGGCGAGGGGGTCCTGAAGACCACTCCAGGATTTCAACGAAAGGCAACCTCGACCAGTAGCAGCACCACGTCCACGATCAACAGGACGACTCAGCTAGAGTCGGAAGTTCAGAGACTACGAGAACAGCAAGCTGCTCAAGCTGCTCAAGCTGCTCAGGCTGCCTCGCAGGCCTCGCAGACAGCCTATATTGCCTCGTTGGCAGCCTTTAATGCCGCGCAGGCAGCCTATGTTGCCGAGATATATGCCATCCAGCAGGCCCAGCAGCAGCAGATGTTGCAGTACATGCAGGACTTTGCAGCTGCCCAGAGTCAGGGACTTCCGCCTCCGCCCATGCCTCCGCCCATGACGCTACCCCAGCCGCCGCAACCTCCGCAGCAGCCCCCAGAAGATGACTTCAATTTAGACGATATAGACTTTACGTAGTTGATATATACTTTTATGTAAATTGATACTTTTATGTAGTTCATATATTCTTTTATGTGTTTGTTGTTGGTTATATGAAATTGTTAAATATGTCTTTTGCAGCTTGCATGGAATGGTAATTCAGAAATTTCGGGGTTTTTTTTTTTTACTGGAATGCACTTATAGCCGACGAAAAAAGCCATAATTCGTCGGCTAAAGTTTTTTTTTTAAAAAAAAAAAAAGTTTAGCAGACGAAATAAGCTTTAATTCGTCGGCTAAATGCCTATAAAGCCGACGAAAAATACAATATTTCGTCGGCCATAGATGTTTTATATTTTTTTATTACAAACTTTAGCCGACGAATAATTTAAAATATGGGTTAAATGCACCAACAGTGTCTGAACTCTTAGAGGACTGTCAATATGGTACCCGAACTTTTAAATGTATCAAAGTGATACCTGGACTTGTATTTTTGTACCAACGTCGTACCTGTCGTCATTTTCCGTCACAGCTCTGTTAGTTCATGTCACGTGCGGGTCATGTGAGTTGGAAATTGAGGACATAAATGACTTTTTCCACTGAGCTGAAACTCCGGCGCCTACCTCTAGCTCTCAACCTCCAAAACCTACTCCCTTCCTCCTCCGCCACAACTAGATCCACCGTCCCAACTTCCACCCCCTCCTCCTCTGCTATGTTACGGCGTCGCCGCCGCCACCATCACCACTCACAACTCCATGTGCAAGACCAAAAAGAGCACGCAGGCAATTGAGCCATCCCGGAGCCCCCACAAGCCCCGAACCTCCAAGTCCTTCTCCTCCTCCCGCTCCAACCCTAACGACCCTTTCTCCGGCAACAACTCCACCAACTACGACAACTTCTCCAAATTCTCCACCGCCTCCTCCGTCGCCTCCCTCAAGTCCTCCCTCCCCGAAAACCCCATGATCTACGACACCTCCGAGATCTCCTCCTCCACCAACAACTTCCTCAGCCACCGCCTCTCCTCCTCCTCCACCTCCACCTCTTGGCGCTGCACCCTCCGCGGCAAAGACGCCGTCGTCTTCCAGCGCAAGTAGATGGAGGAGGAGATCATGCATGTAGATGTCCGTATTTACCATGCATGCAGAAGGACGTACGTATTTACCATGCATGGATGACCCGCCATCCAAGAAGTGGAGGATCCGGGTGGTGTAGGCTCCAAGAACAAGGGCGATCTGAGAAGGGGGGAGATGGGAGAGGTGAAGAGAGTGGAGAGGGGTCTCAATCACAACGTCGTGGAAGCCGAACCCAGTCATGAGTTGGACTGTCCGGTGAGAAGGGACAAGAGTTGGACTGTCCGGTGAGAATATCAGTTCTGGGTGGCTGCTGCTGGCATCATCAGCATCATGATCATCGTTATGAGGAGCACTAGTACCATTCTTCTTCTTGCTCTTGCTCTTGTTCTGGATCCGGGTGATGTGGTCGGCTAAAGTCTTTTTAATCATCCTTCTGCGCTCGGTGGTTTCGTCAATGGATTCGGGTCTGTGAACAAATTCAGAGCCGTCAGAAATTAGTTCGACATCGAATCCCAAAGAGCTTAGTCGTTCGGGTGCTGCTTGGAAGAGGTGCGATAGGCCGGCCTGTAGCTACTAACTATCATTGGCCTTTCGTCCGTTTCCGATCAACGTTTCTCACTACTAAGTCACTGATGTGGTAGTAAATGGATCATATATAATATATGGCCGCATGCTGGCTTTCAGCTGCCTATAGTATACATGTGTCTTAGTTATATTTATGTACGCTGTTCAAGCTTAACGATCGAGCTTGAAGAAAAGGACGTCATTTGACTCATTTGCATGGCTGATGATCATCATCAAGCTGTTACTGTCAGCAGAAATAAGTGATCGATGATCACTAGCTACTGCATTTGAAGCTATGAAGTTATTGACATCATTGCTTACTTATGTTTACAAGTACAGATCAAAAGCAGCACTACTTCCGATTTGGATTTGAAGTCGGAAGGATGCTTGGCTCTCGCCGGTGAGAATATCACCCACCGGTTTGGTGGGAGCGGGAGATGAGGGAGAGGCTCTGCTGTAGGTCAGGGAGGTCGATCGGGGTGCGGGACTTGCGCTGGAAGACGACGGCGTCTTTGCCGCGGAGGGTGCAGCGCCAAGAGGTGGAGGTGGAGGTGGAGGAGGAGGAGAGGCGGTGGCTGAGGAAGTTGTTGGTGGAGGAGGAGATCTCGGAGGTGTCGTAGATCATGGGGTTTTCGGGGAGGGAGGACTTGAGGGAGGCGACGGAGGAGGCGGTGGAGAATTTGGAGAAGTTGTCGTCATCAATGAAGGGGTAGCTCAGTCATTTACTCTTTTTTTTTTCAGTCACGTGCGTCACATGTGACATGAACTAACAGAGCTGTGACGGAAAATGACGACAGGTACGACGTTGGTACAAAAATATAAGTCCAGGTATCACTTTGATACATTTAAAAGTTCGGGTACCATATTGACAGTCCTCCAAGAGTTCAGACACTGTTGGTGCATTTAACCCTTAAAATATTCGTCGGCTAAAGTTTGGAAGATAGCCGACGACACAAAATGTCGTCGGCTAAGGTATGGAGTATAGCCGACGACATTATTCGTCGGCTATAGTTCATACTTTAGCAGACGAAATAATGTCGTCGGCTAAAGGTTGGACTATAGCAGACGATATTATTTCGTCGGCTATAGTCATACTATAGCCGACTAAATTTTTTGTCTCGTCGGCTAAAGTCATTACAGACGACCCTTTCCCGACGACACTATAGCCGACGAACCTTCGTCGGCTAAGGTTGTAGCCGACGAATTTTTTTAACAGGCCGACGAAAATTTTTCGTCGGCTAAACTGCCTGTTCTGGTAGTGATATGTGGCTATAGTTTTGCTAGAACATCATATGTTCTTTAACTTTAGGTTAAGAAAGTAAAATCATCGGGTTGCAAAAGCTAAGATATTTTCTTCAGGTACAAAACAGTGGAGTTTCACCATTTTTTTCAGCTGGCAGGGGAGAATTGTATGTTCTTATGAAGGCACAAATACATTATGTGGGCAGTTGTTGATACCGGCCCCCATTTGTCCTCAGTTGGCTCGATCCGCTGCCTCTTCCAATTTTTTTTTATAATTAAATTAGTAGAACACATGGTAATAACTTTTTATTTTTTGCAAGAACACAGGGTAACAAATCTTGATGAGCACACGCAATGAATATGAAAGCACTGAGTGATGGAAAACGCAGAGATGCAAACGAAATGTTTCTTTTGATTGAATGCAAACGAAATTGAATAATGAAAGCAAGATTCTCATCGGAAAAATAAAGAAGAATGAAAGCAAGAAGGGAAAACACTCAAAACAGCTTGTTTTTAACTTTTTATACTGAAGGTAATTTTACAATAATTCTTGCATTACAATCAATACTAGCCTTTTTGCACACATGATGCGCGTGCGTTTAATTTTTTTAACGTTTTTAACATTAGTTAACTATTTCTTTTATCAATGCATGCAATGTTCGTCTTTTTTATATTTTGCTTCATATAGTTCACACTACATTATTGTATCATTTGAGTCTTTTTTATTAACATTAATTTATAGTGAAAAATGGCATTGAAATTGTCAATTAAAGTAAATTATGAAAATTTGTTGAAGATGAAAGGGGTGCATTTTTTAAAAATGTAGCAAATTACAGAACGCCAAAAATTTTGAATGGCTGTACTTATTAAAGTTTATTTTAATAAAAATAGTTATAAAACTGTTTTTGAAAATGAATTTTAAAGAAAGACTAATCAAGTCCACATGCTCTGACCAACTCCATCTCAGCCATCCATTTGTCAACCGTCGTTGGTTAAACTATAAATTCAGAGTAGGAAAAAAATCAGTAAGACAGTGAATCTCTAAGTTTTCACTTTAAACAATAAGATATTGGTACACTGAGGAACTTACCATGAATTCAGATAATTCACTTGTTGCAATACCCCTGCTCCAATTATCAGAAGAGGTCTGTGGTAAAAGAAAGCGTTAAATTCATTCAACTAAGTATATAGATCATACGACACAACTCATTATATATATTATCACCTCAATAATACGCTTCAACTTCTCAAGACGCTGGTTGTCAAACTGTAAAGAAAAACTTGTAAATATGGAGAGGAGATGTCATAATGCTTATGTATCAATGTTTAATGTTAAGTATTGTAAGTGAAACTACAATACCTTAACTAAAAAGGAGTATTGCTCATTGTGTTTTTGCTTCCTGTAAACATATGTATCCGGCCAATTGGTGAGCATGAAAATAAAAGTCAAGAAAACTTGTGTGAATGTTGAAGATGCATGCAATAAAAATAACAAATAAATAGATCTTGAATAGATGGTGTTGAATACCTAACACGCATAACATTTCTCCAAGTTTGTTTAATGTGAGAAATGTCATGTGTCATCAATTCTCTACGTGCGTTTTTGTACTTCCAACTATAAGAATTTCAATTAGTAACAATACCTAAAAGAGAAAGAAAATAAAAAAGAGTTTAAGAGTACAAACTGTGCTTGTTTTTTTTTCTTCCACTCTTTTAGAGTTAGATTACTGAGATCAACGGTGTTCACTGTCACTGATATTCCATTGCGCCAACCACATGAAAATAAAGAAACATGTCGCCTAAAGCCGTCGTCTATTTGTAGAGTCTTCTGTAGTTGAGAGCTTCCATGTCGCAGTACTTCTACAAATAAGAAAAAATTCAAAAAGTTAAACATAACAATTAAAAACTAAGTAATGCAATTAATTTGATTTACTGAATGAAGTACCTATGAACGACATATCATTTTTGGTGGACTAATGAAGCAAAACTTCTTTAAACACGACGTTCTTAGTGAATACGCCATCTTCACCTACTACGGACCCTTTTTTAACTAACACCTTTGTGGTAGACTCTGATACTCCTCTTGACAATGCCACATATAATTGTCCATGACTAAAAACATGATCTGGGAGGTAAACTCCCACATGTGGGATGGTTTGACCTTGAGATTTATTTATGCTAAAAGCGAAGCTCAACTTGACTGGAAATTGCTTTCTTGTAAGTTGAAATGGTAGCCCCGCATTTTCTGTACTTTGCAAAGGAATTCTGGGCAAAAAACTCTAGCCCCAACAAACTCACCTGTAATAATTTCTGCATCAATCAAATTTTGGTAGGAACCACGACATAACAATCTAGTACCGTTACACAACCCCAATTTTGGGTCTATATTTCTCAAGAGCATGATTGGAGCACCTGTTTTCAGAGTTAACTTGTGCGGCGGTAAACCGCTTGCGGTTATTGAATTTAAAAACTCTGGCTGGTACAGATTTCGGATGTCATCTTCAACAGAGTCAAATGAGTAAAATGTAATTTTTTCACCAGGAAACATACTAATCATCTTTTCATTCAACATGTCTACATCATCGTTCAAAGGAGTGATCAATGCTCTATCCACCATGTATCTTGCATCTCCTACGTGATCACCAAGATTTGGGAAAACTTTGTGAATAATTTGAAAGATAGATTGGTCACTTTGCCAAGGAATCACCATGCTTTCTGGTAATCTTATCATGTCATCATGTATGACTTGTTCACTCCCATCGCCAACACGTGATAGAAACTCTGCAAATCAGTGGTCATTTATGGATCTCATATTCTGCCTCAGTCTCAATATCCTTGTATCTGGCCAAAACGATGATCTCATAATCGAGGCATCGATGAGTTGAGACCTTGTTCCTTTAGGAATGACAGGAAGGACTTGACGAAAATCTCCCCAAAAATCATTATTTTACCACCAAAAGGAAGTTCCACGTCCATTATGTCCTGAAAAGTTCGATCAACTAATTCAAAGACATCTCGATTTGTCATAGGTGCCTCATCTCATATAACTGCAGTGGAATCTCGTACCAATTGCGCCAGTGAAGACTGTTTACCTATGGAACACATGGATGAAGGTAGTACTTTCAGGGGAATCTTGAATCTGGAGTGAGCTGTCCTTCCGCCGGGCAATATGTTTGCCGCTATTCCAGATGATGCTGTTGCTAAGACTATATGATTCATTCTTCTTAAATTTGCTAACAGCGCACGATATAGATATGTTTTCCCAGTTCCTCCTGGACCATCAACAAAAAACAAAGCACTTTTTTTTCCATTCACAGCAGACATTATGGTGTTGAAGGCAACCGTTTGGTCATTGTTAAGACGATCAATTGCATCAATATCTTCTTGAGGGACATCGATAAAAAGTTCATCTTCAATATATCTCGGCATTCCTATATTATCTTCTAGCTCACCGGTCAATTGAGGGAGGTCATAATCTCTAATGTTCTTGCCAAACTGTTGAAGTATTCTATTTAGGTCTCGTAAGAGCCTGTTTCTGTTTGCTACATCATTAGATGAAGTATAATCTTCCATCATAAAATGCGCAAATTCATCCCATGCACAATGCTCGAACACCAGCTGGCACCCCATACACCAAAATTGTCACAAATAATCTCCTCAAAGCTAATGGCATCCTTATTGCAGATGCCTCCGCTAGACACATTCGAATACTATTGTCATTTTCAAGCAAACCTCGGTTCTCTGCTGCCTGCTTGAATGTTGGTTGTAAAGCACCATTAACAGTAAGCAAGTCCAAAAATGATTCTGGACCTCTTACATGACTCAAAAGAACACGTAAGTAAAATTTCTCACTTTCAGATGGTGACATGCTGTATATGCGTCCAAGAACCTTCCAATTTCGTATTCTTTTAACCCATTCTTTTTTATTTTTTTCCCACTTGTAATGTTCTGGAATTTCTCGATACAAATATGCCTTTGCATCATCATCACTTTGATTTAATGTGAAGAACTCGGTAAGCATTGACATTTTTGGACGGTCATCTTCCAGAATATCCTCAACAGTTCGTTCTACATTGAATGTTACTTGTTGCATATTGGGAAGATGTATTTGTAATCGCTCAACTGTTGGATATACTTTGTTCAATGCAAATTTGAATATTTTCCATAAAGCTTCAGGTGCACATACCCACCTTGCATTAACAAATTGTCTAATTTCATCGAACTCTGGGTTCGACTGCAGCTCAAGTGACACTCTGTCAGGACCTTTGTAGATATACTTGTACCCCTCTTTCTTCATGGAAATCTCTCGCTGAATTGTGGCGAATGCACTCTCATTTCATTCGCGGTACTTGATGAACATTGTTGTGTCGTGCCTGATGACCATTTCCACGCTCACTGGCAGTACATTGATCTTCATTGATATTCATAGTTTCAGTGTGGTTGGTATGTCCATCATCATTATTCATTGCCACATTGTTCGTATTCTCCTCGTGATTATTCATGGTAGAATTAGGTAACTCTGGTTATAAGTGAAAAAATTTAGTTTAATTTTGTTAAAAGTTGTTTTTTAAAATACAGACACATCTCTCTATTAATTACGACTAATGAGGTTAATTTATTAGGCTCACCGTAGCGAGTAGAATACGGGGCAACCCCATCATTTGCATGTGACCTATCTGAACGGGCTAGCTGCCTTATGTGAGTTAATCGAACTCGTGAAGGGACCTGTTGTTGGTTGTTCGAGCTGCATTGATGTATTTCTTGAACTTGTGCCTTCATTGTTCGATTCTTCTAATGACACAACACAATTATTATGTGTATTATTAGATAACTTTTGCACATTGGTAAAATACCTTGCATTTTTATATACAACTCACCATAGAGAGCATAAAGCCGGACATCTGCATCACTTGCACGTGATGCAGTCGAACGGGCTAGCTGTCTGATGTGTGTCAATCTAGCTCGAGCATAGTCTTGTTGTTGCTCGTTTGTAATTGAAGCAATTCTTGAATTTGTGCCCTCATTGTTAATTTCATCTATTGACAAAAACCAATTAGCAAATTGAGTTTTTAGCCGGTTATTACATGGTGTGATTATTAACTGCTGCTTTTGTATTAAGGTATCTCTCTCTATTAATTAAGTAACATATAGCAAAGCAACTAACATGCTGTTTTTGTATTGAGGTATATACCTCTATTAATTAAGCAACATATAATAAAGCAACAACATGCTAAAAGTAAATATGAAAAAGTAAATACCTGAATTCTGTTCTGTTGGTTCTGAGGGTTCATTTTCCACCCTTGGTCGTTTTCCTCGAGCTATTGCGCGGCGTCTTTCCAAATAGGCATCGCGTTCGGAAGGGCTCATTGACTCTCGCCATTGTCGGTGTTGATCACGTGCACGCTCCATTAGTGGTTGGCGTTTGCTCCTGCCACAAAGAATACAAAGAATGTGTTTTTTTTTTGTTCATGAATTATTGCCTTAAAGGACGTTGCACTTGCAGAAGGCTAGTAACTATTTACAACATAGAACATATTTAACAGAATAAAACCCTATATAACTTCTCAGCATAGCTCTTACATGTATCCTAACACCGAAGAAGCCCTAATTTCGCAATAGAAGTCTTGTAGTTTCTCTGCATGGTTGTCCTTTTCTTTGTCTATTTTTTGGTATGTTTTTAATGCTCCCATATGTTTTCAGTGTCTTTGTTGGCGGTAATCTCTTCCCTGTTGTTCTTAAACTGGAGTCTAAAAGTCTAAATCATTATAGAGAAACATTCGAAGCACAAAAATAAGGCAAATAAAAGCCATCTTATGGAAAATTTGAGGAATCAAAGGAATACACCATTACAATCCATCATATTAGCATACCTTTTATGTATGCTTCTGTTTTCTATGCGTTTGGCTTGATGACAATATAGACTTATAGAGAGAGCAAGAAGGCTCCTGTGTTTGGAGTTGGAAAATTTGTCATCAAGAAAACAAACGGTAGATGTACAATCGTCCAATAGCTGGAAAAAGAACCGAAGGTGCATACACATTCTGAACACAATAATAAAGACATAAAGAAATGAAGATTCATACCTGGTCTCTGTGTCTGCTTTTCCACTGTAATAAGAGAGAATTTAAAACTTTTGAGTTAGCCACATCAAAAGAGATGGATGTTCTAATGGTCGAAAGAGTTAGCTTACACTGTAATTAGATAAGCCACAGAAGAGACATAAGAAAGTAAGAACAAAAGAAAGCAAATACGAAGGAAGAATACATTTAAGAGACACAGTTCAAGGTAATGTTCAAGGTGGCCATTTTGTGTAACATATCAAGTATAAATAGTTTTGGTATCAATTATAAACTTAACGACACAAAAGAGACATAAGCTATAAATTAAGTTGTTTACAACACGGTTGTCCAAAATCATATGAATAGAATGATCCTTTTTCAGTTACGACCCTTTGGTTTCAATATTAAGTTCAGAAATAAAATCTAGATAGGAACCTTAATACAATCAAAGGTTTACCTTTGAATCAAAGCATATTACTTCTCACAATTGTCTTCTTTCATGGATGCAAGAGACATTTAGCAAGAATCCCTTCGAGCGAACTATACAAAGAAGAACAAAGATATATGAGATTATTATTAGGTGTTGTACTATATGCTTCCTACCCTAAAAGAGCCACACAAAAAAAAAACCTATGACAACATACACTGAAGCAATGACAGTGAAGCATACAATCATGTATTCTTAGCTGATTAGTCCAATAATCAGCTAAGAAAGAGCAAACACTGAAAAATTATTCCAGTATGAAAATCCTTAGTTGGTACAAAAGATTTTCTTTTTCATTGATGTTTGATTCCCTATCAAATTTTTCTTTTCTATGTTCTTAGGTGATGTTGAACATATGAGAAACTTGATATTTATTCGCCCTTCATTTGTATTTGGTTCTGATTGATGGGGGTGATTCTTTTTTTTCATTCATCTGTTCTCTAAAGCCAGAAGATCCTTTTAACTTTTTTAAAGGTCAAATTTTTGAAATACCAAAATTATTCAAAGTGGTCTGGTGCTTTTTTTCATTGGTCAAAATTCTTTTCTTTTCTGAAGCTTCAAATACCGTCATTTTTTTACTTCTATGTGTATTGATCAAGTATTCAACTTTAAAGGTCCTAGAGGGGGGGTGAATAGGCCTTTTTTAAATTTTCGTTGCCTTATGTATCCGAGGATAGCAATGACTTATGCCCATTTCAATCATTTTTAACAAAAAGACGTTATTACCCGTGTAATTAAAGCCACACAAATCTCATCTCTTTTTCTCTCTTCCCGATCTGGTTTTCATCTCTCTCTCTCTCTCCCTCTCTCACCTGATCGGGTTCTCAGGAAGCCTGAGTCATGGTTCCTTCCTGGCTTCGCCGCCTCTACCACGCCGTCGGCGGGGAAGACGTGCTCAGACGGTGGCTGGTGTTCTCTTACGTCGTGGTCTAGATCTACATGTCTAGTGTTTGAAGGATTTTCCGTCGATGGGGACCAAAAGCTCCGACGAGAGATGAAGAAGGTTACGTTTTGTGCGGTGGTGTGCCCCCTTATATTTGTGATTGATATGGATGATGATGAGAGTATGAATAAGGTTGAAGGATATTGTCCAAGAGAGTGAGCAAGCGGTGGAGACGCGAAGACTGCTGTTGGGCCATAATTGATCATCCCACCTCTTTCTCTTGGTTTTCTTTCTTCCGAGTACCACGACCACCGTGTCCAGGAAATATCTTCTGCAAAAATTCACACAAAACCGCATGAAATTATTGAAATTAAGTAGAGTAAGTGCCAAAAGCGTAGATCAATAGAAAGCACCACTTGCCTGAATATTATTCAGGTGCAAGAGAACAGTGTCTCCTTCTTGCTTTCTGGCTTCCTTCTTTCTATTCTGGCCAACCATTATTGGGTCAGTAACCTGATTATTGGGGTCAGTAACTGATTATTGGGGATCAGTAACCAAATAATTAGGGTCAGCAACCCGATTATTAGGGGTCAGTAACTGATTATTGGGCGTCAGTAACTGATTATTAGGGGTCAGTAACCCAATTATTAGGGGTCAGTAACTGATTATTAGAGGTCAGTAACCGATTATTGGGGATCAGTAACTGAAAACTAAGTGATTACTGGGTGTCAGTAACTGAAAACTAAGTGATTACTGGATGTCAGTAACTGAAAACTAAAAGTTACTGGGGGTCAGTAACTGGTTACTGGGTGTCAGTAATTAATCAATAACTGGTTACTGATGGTTAGTAACTGGTTATTATGGGTCATTAACTAGTCAGTAACTGATTATTGGGGGTCAGTAACTGGTTACAGGGGAAAATCCGGTGACCGGAATCCGGCGGTCGGGAAAAATCCGGTGACCGGAATCCGGCGGTCGGGGAAATTTCGGTGACCGGAATCCGGCGGTCGGGGAAATTCCGGTGACCGAAATCCGGCGGCCGGTGACCGGAGTCCGGTGTCCAGCGGCCGGTGACCGAAGTCCGGTGTCCGGCGGCCGGTGACCGGAGTCCGAGGTTCCGGCCAAGTCTTTTCATGTTGAAGAGGTGGGGGCAAAATAGTCTTAAAATAATATGGTTTGTTAAGGCTTTAGTAAAGATTTGTGCATTTGGGCATAAAGATTTGTGCATTTGGGCATAAAAATGGTTACCTTATATTGGAATGGGCTAATGCAAAAGATTATCATTGGAATGAGAAATAAGGGGTTTGAATTAGTACTAAATGAGCATTTTCCCAAATAAAAAAGCATAAATGTAAAATGTGAAGGACCTAGGGTGAAACCCCAGGCCCAAATCATAGTAGTCCCAGAATCAGCCCACATTTGGACTAGGCCCAACCAGTTCCACCCTTGGAATACAGCCCAAGCAACCTACTGCGCACGCCACCCAAACCCCAGCCGCACACTTAGAACCACATCCGGCCGCCACCTCCGCCGCTGATCAAAGTCTCCGATCGAATCTCATCGCAAAAATCCTACCACCACAGCCTCAAACCGCGAGAGCTCACTGAAGAAACCTCCACCTCCCTCAGCTACATCTCCACAATCACCACTATCTTCCAGGAGCCCTCGATCTGCATATGTCGCCAACGCAATTGAGTGTGAGCAAGGCAAGATCGTTAGTTAGTGTTAAATTTAATTATTCACAAATTTGCTTCTTTTTTATAATAGATTGTAATTAAATTCTCATATTTTTTTTTTTTTTTTTGATCAAATGAATAACTCAAGTTTTACAACTAATTTTTCGTGAGTTTGACTCACAACCTCTCACTCTTCATGGGGAGACTATGCCGCTAGACTAAATGGTAATAGACAAATTCTGTTTTAGAAAATCATAAAAGAAAATTGTAATAAAAAAATAAAAAAATTAAACAAGGTTTATTAAAATAAAAGAAAGAAAAAAAGAGAGGCTACCATTTGCCATTTGGGCTTAGTTAAACAAAAGAAAAGATAGCCCAATGTAAGCACGCCTCAAGAGCTATAAATAGTAAAATTGTAGGCGGTTAGGGTTGGGAAGGAAAAAGAGGGATACATATGGAGACCCGTCAGATGAAGAGGAAGAGGGATGCAAGGGAAGCGGCGGCTGGAAGAAGGGAAGAGGATGTCGACAACAGATCCCTGTATATCTGTGCTGCCGAGGAATACGGTGACTGGTTTTCTCGATACCGTGTTCAGGCAATCAAATTGAGCGACTTGTTCTCCTTTCCCGATACCATTAACCCCATCACCATATATCCTGCCGGATCTAAATCCAAGGACAACAGCAGCGTGCTACGAGAAGTTGCTCTTCTAGACGGGGGAGATGACGTCCCCTACGCTATGGGGTTTTGTGTCTTTGGCTCTCAAATTACTCTTGCCGGCGGCTGGTTTCTGAGTCCCGATCCCAAGATTTGCTTTGCTCCTAAACCATCATATGTTTTGGATACTACTGCTTCAGAGCCCAGGTTCGTCATCAGCTCTAAGATTCCGGGCTTGGAACGAGTCCGGATGCCTCTTCCTTGGCTGCGGGAGATCGAGGGAAACCTATATGCTCTCTCAGCAGAAAGTTTTGCGGCATTTCACCTCAAAACCAAGAAATGGTATCGTCTCAAGTCTCTTCCATTTCCGTGTGAACATTTCTCATTTTCAGTTTTCGGCAGCATGATCTTTGCCACACACACGGAATCGTGCATTACATACTGCTATAACTTAAAATGGTCTAAATTTAAATGGACTGAAATTGGAGATTTGTTCCGATTTGAGGGAGCTCGCAACTACCACGACAACATTTTAGTTTTAGACACGGAGGATGACTCTGAGAAGCTGATGTTTATTTTTGGTTATTCTAAAATACTAGTTCACCGCGTCCTGCTGCACGGCGGTGGAAGAGTACCTTCTGAGTTTGAACTTGTAGCTTCCATAGATTTGCCCGAGTTCCCTTGTTTGTCTGAGTGTGATGATGATCTATCGTCATACTCTTCTGCCCATCTTGGAGATCGAAAAGTTTGCTTCTCATTATTGTATTGGAATGCGGCTCATGTCCGATGTCTTCTTGTCTTGCCTCTCGAATTTGCCTATTCAAAGTCTGGTGCCGATTTCAGCAGTACTAGTGATCAAAGTTATCTGAGATGTACCTGTTTTCGTGGATCATTCGCTGCAAAAGCCCTGGGTTATCACCTGTTCAAATACGACTACACTGAGGATGAATCTTATTTCAGAACTTCCCATTTGGGTGGTTGCTTTGTGCTGTAAGTCCATCACTTGGTAAGTCCTTTTATTACTCTTTGTACTAATTTTGTTTCAAGTTAATTAGATTTCTTTTAATCAAGCTCTTACACTCTTTTTCTGCTTGTTGTGTAAGTATGCAGAGGGGAATAATGTCAATTTAGGTATACAATTTATAATTCATATTGTTTCATTATTTCATTTTACATGTCTAATAGCTATAGGGTAAGTTTGTTTGGTAAAAATAGTGTTTTGAACTGCATTCAATGTTAGGAAGCTTGTTGATGGAACAAAGGCTGTCTGTAATTTTTGTTGTTAGTTATATGGGCATAGAGCCATGGACCATATTGGTGTGGAGTGTGTCTCGTGCCGTAGTCTATGAGGTTATGATTAAAGAGAACAAACTTGCTCTGTAATTTCATTTAAATGATATTAGAAAAAAGAAATCATGTAGTCATCTGCTTTGAATAAATGTGCATTTCTTTATTTCCTTCAAACTTAGTCTGTTGCTGTCAATAACGGCCGTTAGTTTTTTGTTATATGAGGGATCTGTCCTAAAGTTTAAACCAGTAGGTAAAAGAAATCATCTTATCATATTTTCTGATATATCATCTACTCATCTGAAAATAGCATTTGTATCCCTCTTTCAAACTTATCATCTACTGTGACTTTTATGTTTTCATTATACTGGGCATGTCCTAAAGTCACCCGAAGTATATGTGCTCGTGCTTTTCGGCCCGTTGGCCACCTCTAATCACAGCCCAATTGATACATTTAGAACTTTAGCATCCATAGCACGACCAGAAAGGTAATTTTAGTGCCAGCCAAATAGTTCCAACTAGCAATTGTCTTGATCACAGCCCAATTGATACATTTAGAACTTTAGCATCCGTAGTACGACCTGAAAGGTAATTTCAGGTTGTGCATCCATAGCACGACCTGAAAGGTTAGATGCAAGTGTTAGCTAAATAGTTTCAACTCATTTAGAACTTTAGCATCCATAGTAAGACCTGAAAGGTAACTTTAGTGCCAGCCAAATAGTTCCAACTAGCAATTGTCTTGATCACAGCCTGATTGATACATTTGGAACTTTCGTATCCAAAGCAAAAGCTGCATGTACCATTGCCTGTCATGATGTCCTTGAAAAAGATAAGGAGAGGAGGAAGTGGAAACTATGATGAATTTATCAAAAGCAACTTATGTATTGATTAATTTGTTTGAACACCCTTAACAGTAATTTATGGCTTTGAACCCGGTACAGATTAAACAGATTTATTGCCTAACAGGATCTTGTTGTTCTGTAAAATTTGAATGATAGGTTTGAACTCAATTGCCATCCTCATATCTCTGGTCTCTGCTTGTGGTTTGATTCTGCATAATGATCCCTGTTGTTTGTCTGTGAAGTGTGTAGGAGGAAGAGTTTGTTGTATTTAGAAGTGTGTTTATTTGATTCATTGTTTCTGTTGTTTTTTTTTTAATTGAAATTTGTTTAGTCCTTGCGGTTTTTTTTTTCGGTCAAATGTTTCTGTTGTTTAATTTGGGGATATTTCAACTTTGGAACAGGTAAGCACATAAGCCAAGACCCAGTGTGCTGGTGAATGGAAAGAAGTTGTGCTGCGCAACTAAATGCATGCTTTTGTATTATCTTTATGTCTAATTTTGCTTTCGCCACATTTGTTTCTTATCAGCTTTATCGTGTATGCCGTTTCTAAGTAGGTAGTGGGACTTCTGTGTGTTTCTGTCAAAATCTTTTGCTACTATCATTGATTATGACAATATTTAACAACATTAAGGATAATTTGCAAGATTCTGGTGCAGTTTTATTAAATTTGGGATGGATATTTTGTACTTTATCCTAAACCATGATCTTTTATCAATCCATCATATTCAAGTGCCCAAAAGTGAACGCATTTGATACCACTTGCTTATTTTTCTTTCCTAATCAAAACCCCCAAAACAGAGTTAAATCGAATAGACAAATGCCAATCAACCAAATCGCTAATGGTAAAACCTAGGAAGCACGGAAGTGCGATCGGAGAGGCGTTTCGCGCTTCTGAAGCGGGAGCGAAGCGCTTGGAAGTGACTAGATGCTTGCTTATGAAAAAAGGCGATGTTGGAGCGTGGTGGAAGCGTGAGCTTCCAATTCAGAATAGTGACTGTGCAAAAGTAGGAAGTGTGAGATGGAGCTCTCGGCGTCTGTGGCAGAGGTGGAGGCTTGGCCTGATTCTACTCTTCAAACGAATCAGACTGCAAACCCAATCTTCTCTGGCTGAGTCGTCCATGGCCACTGAACCTTCATCGTTCATGGGCTTGTTTTGGCTGTTGCTATTTGATCTTTGAGATCTGTTTATCTTTAGCTTCAACCCTGTACTGAAGAAAAACATAGAATGTACAGAGAGAGAGAGAGAGAGAGTAAAAAGCAGGTTACGTGAGCTCATGTTTACAGCCCATTGATTGTTGTAATAACGCATTGATTTGGTTTGGTCAAAGCCGACCGGCACATTTTGATTATGAATTTTTTTTGAGTGATGCTAGAGACACCAAATTTTCATACAAAATTAGAATACCAAATGATGTGGCATGTGCTATGTCATTAACTTTAAATTCCATGTCATCATTCATAAACTAGTAATTTCTAACATACAAAATAAATTTATTATTCTAATACAAGTCTCTCTCTTTTTTCTTTTTTTTTTGAAGAAAGTAATACAAGTCATTTGTCTGAAAAAAAAAATGAATTAAACCTAAAAGCCCTAAAACTCATCTCTTAAGAAGAAATTGCCGCCGTTCCCCAAGCCCCTATCAGATCAACCATCATATTTTCTTTTGTTTAGTTTTTCTAAACAAGTACATATCTTATATTTTGGTGATCAAGGACTATATGGATAATGTATATAAGTCTCATATGAGTCATATCATCCCAAATTCCCAATGATTTATATTTAAAACTTGATTATTGTCTGGGAAGAAGCAATGAGATTGGCAAGAGAGGAGATGTAGAGGAAGATGATGAAGGTGAAATTATATATGATTTGGTAGTAAAATCTAATTTATTTGATTCAGTTGAGGGAATAAGAAAAAGACAAGAACCTCAGGCTACTGATATGATCTCATCATGTAGTAACGTCGTATGTGCGAGAGTGAAAATGGAGAATGGAACTGTCGACATTTAGTAGCTTTGAGGAGAAAGAGGTGTTTTAATTTTATATTGTTTGTCACTAATAGTTTTGATTTAATTTTATAGAAATACAATCTGGAAATTAATGAGTCAAAAATAATCACATGTCATATTCCACATCATTTGGTATGTACTTTTTGGTATAAAATTTTGTGATCTCTAGCATTTTTCATTTTTTTTATAAGATTTTGGATTAGAGATAAATTATGCATTGTATTATCTAATTTAGTAATTATCCAAGTAGAAATTTGAAATTATTAATGTGATTTGGATGTTTGGAATAAAATTAAATATTAATTTGTTTTTAATATTTATATATTATTTATTTCGACGTTTCCAAAACGCTCCCACTTCCAGAAAAATTTCAAAAAAAATACTTCGGCTCTTCCGAACGCTTCCGCTTCCGATTCCATGTAGCTTAGACTAAAATGCAACTATACAGTTTGGGTAACCTTGAATCGAAATAAAGCAACAATTGAGTTTTACATTAGTTCTCAAATCTAGGTGATTCGCTCCCATGCACTTTTGTGAATTGAGCTCGGGGCCGGCCTTGAGATTCCGGGGGATCCAAGCGAAAATAAAAAATAAAAAATTAGGGCTCTAATATCTTTAAACAGTGACACAGTAACATACAAATACTATTACAAGAATATCATTACCTATGCATCAACCATTCAAACCTACAAACTTATTTTCAATAATAACAATTTTTTGCAATCTCAACACTAAAATTGCAATAATCCTATAAGATTAGAGCAAAAAAGACTTATAAAATTTCTAGAGTGGGGTGGACCCTTCACCTTCGAGTTTGAGGGTGGAACGTGTTCTCTACATCGTCCACCTCCAAAGAGCTAATATTGTCTAATCCCTTATTTATTTATTTGAAGAAAAAAAAAACATGGATTATTCTTTCATGGCTACATGATTGAATCATTTTATATATGACAATATTTATTTATGATCATGCTACTCAAGATGATGACTAGATCATGATCTAGAGTACGAAAACAACATGGAAATAATGTCGAGAGAATTAAGGATTGGAGGTGTTTTCTATAAGTAAACACATAAACGAAATAAGCTACTAAAAATATGTGCCAAGCCAAAACCAAAAATTTGCTCCATCCTTTTCGGAGCTGAGCAAGCCGCAACCCCTAGGGTTTGTGGTGCAGGGCAGCGGCGGCGACTTCATCATCTCCGTTTGCTTCGTTTTGATCTTCAACATTCCCCTAAGAGGTGCGGCGACGGTTGCGGTGTTCATATGGGAGGACATATGCTTTTTTCTAGTAGCCATATGGGAGGAGAGGTTTATTCGCTTTCTAGTGTAATCATCTACATTTTTGGACGGAATTTATGGTTTTTCCATTTCAGTTTTAGTATAGGAGAATAAAGAGTCTACTCTTGATCTTGTACTAGAGTTCACTCTTGCCTGACCTAGCAATAGTTGGTCGTATGACTCAATGACAATGAATTTATTCATTTTCCTCAAAAAAAAAAAGTACTAAAAATATGATATTATGTTTTATCATCACCTATACTAATCAAACACAAAAACTAGAATTTTCCCTTAAAAAAAAAATACACAAAAACTAGAAAGGCTAGTCACTACTACAAAGATAGCTATCAATGACACTTTAACAATGTCGTTGTTTTGTAAAACGTCATCAAAAGTATATTTGATGGCATTTTTTTTTTATTTTGCAAAAACATCATTAAATTTTTGCTACCAAGTATGTGCATTATGTGTGTGGCGTTATTCAAACTTATTAAAAGTTTGGAATAATGTCATTAAATTTTATAACAATTAGAAGACCTTTTTAAAATGCCGTCAAATGTCATTACTAACCGTAACATTTTTGAAGGACAAATGGGCCGTTATGCTGAAATTTTATAACGATTTCCTTCTCCTCCTCCGCCGCCGCCTCCCCAGACTCTGCAATTCTCAGTGAACCTCAACTGCACCGACGACCGCGAAAACGACACCCTCCTCAGCTCGCCGCCGTAGTCGGACGACAACCAACGCAAGGTCGTAGACGAGCGGGACTTCTTCGCCGACGGTTGCGGGGTTACCACCTCCTTTTCCAATTCTTCTCGAGGTATATCGAAATTAGGGTTTGAAATTGGGTATTAAGTTAGGGTTTTTGGCTTCGAGTACTGATTTGTGAGTTTGAAATTGGGTATTAGATTAGGGTTTTGGACTGAACTTGTGAGTTTGAAATGATAATTTGTGGGTTTTGAAATGATAATTTGTATCACTTCCAGTTGGATTGGTCATTTATTGAAAGCTGGATTTGTCATTTCGTAGCTCAGTAGGTAGCTTCTTGATACTTAAGTTGGCTGTGTTATATATATTGCCTTTGTTAATAAGTACAGCAGTACTAAATGTGTTTTTGGCATAGTTTCAATTGCAGACTCCATTCTCCAAGGTCTTTCAATACCCCATTTCGCTAGATATATACATTTTCTGCTGGTTTTCAAGTTTCAATTCATGTTCTTAGTGCTGTCAATTGAATGAATTGATAAAGTGGTTGTCTTTGACTGGTCTTAATTATTGTGTACATTGTTAATGGATCATCTGCTGTGTTTGTGTGTGAAGTCACTTGCTTTATGGTTTTGGTGAATTGTGTTTTGGAGCTTTGGGTTTTGGTTTGTTAAGCGACTCTTTGTCTGGGTTTCACAAGAGGAAGAAGTAGAGAAGAAGCAAGGGGAGGCTCTCAGGCAAAAAGGTGACATTTTTATTTGGTTTTTAGTTTTCAAATTTGGGCTTATTTATGTGTTCGGGTTTTGTTATTGATGCTGTTGTTGAAAAGATTGGTGCTTTTTGATGGAATTGAGTAGTGCTGATTGTTAATGGCAGAAGCTATTAGAATGTAAACTTAGTGTTCAATGTCTCAGCAACATTAGTATAGTTGATGATTCGGAAGCGGTTTGTGTATATATCTATATTGAATAGCGTTTGGAGTGCATATAAGACATTAGCAAGGGTTGGAATTTCAGTATAGCTATATAATTAATAGTTGCGACTTGCAAGAGCTTTTGTACAATTCATAAATTTCTGAATCTTGTGAAAAATATTTGAATGATAAATTGGGTGTTATTTAGTTTTAGGATGTGTTCTTTTATGGCTGTTCTACCTAATTCAGCTGCTCATGATGATTCTTCCTCTCTATCATTGCCATGGATGAGAATTTTTCGCACGTGTTGCAGCATTTCTTGCCTTCTTGATTTTGTGCAAGTGTTATAATGCTTTTATTTGGCCTCAGACTTGTTTGAAGTTGTTGGTCCAAGTTGTTACTCATAGTTCATTTCCATGCTGAAATATGTTTTTGCTTATTCTCATCTTGAAATGTGTTTCTCAGATTTTCGATTCAAGTTCTAAATGCTTTTCACTCATTGTAAGCATTAGCATTACACTCTGGCTGTTATAAACTTGGTACTGATGTTCTAATATATCAATGTTCGTAGTTTTTTATCGATAACTATTATATCTCAGATTATTTCTTATGTTTACTTTTTCAGGCTGCTGTGTTTGCTGGTGGTGTTGATACCTCTGCACCCGAGACCAAAGAAACTTTTCAGGTTAATATGTTTGCTGGTGGTGTTCTATTTCATAATACTGAGCATGTACTTTTCAAACTGATTTGTAGTTATTTCTTAGAGAAGTCTTGTGTTGTATGTATTGTAGCTATTCTTTCTGGATTTCTGTTACTTTTATTTATACCAATTATTGACTAGCAGTTTCTTAAGTACATATCTTGTTCTGGGTTTGAAAATGTTGGAACATGTGATTTGGTTGTCTGATTCCTATATACATATATGTGTGTGTAGCCACAGTTGTTCTGTCCTTGTGGGAAATAGGAAACTAAACTAACTGTAGAGGGTCCAATATAGTTTAGGATTAGTTAACTGTTTGAGAGTTGAATTTTCAACTTTTGAACTGCAGGAACTAAAGATGTATTGGAACCCAAAAAGGCCAGACAGGCCAACAAGAGACCAGATTAGGAAAAACAGGTAAGAAAAGAAAGTACGAACACTGAATATAAACAAGTCGGTTTCATTGTTTTATTCCTCATTACAAACCATGTTTCATTGTTTTCAGGCTTACAGTAAGGGACATTTATGCAAAAGAGAAAAAGGGTGTCTTCTTTGATGATGCATCAGGACAAAGACTAAGGATTTTATTTGCAAAGGAATTAGAAGCACAGAAGACTAATCAAGACAACTTGGAATTGGATCACTTGATCAGCCTTGTAAAATCTGACATGCCTCTGTAAGTGTCATTTACATAATACTGCAATTGTATCAAGTAGAAAGTCTAAATGAACAAATGCATATGTTGGATTAAATAGAGAAATTATTCAGTAACATAGATAATGAACATCATATTATCACCATGCTAGTGAAATAAGAAACATAGCAATTTAAATTTAAGAATCCAGTTTCCTGAAGAGAGAGAGAGAGAGAGAGAGAGAGAGAGAGAGAGAGAGATGCCTTTTGTTTTCTCTTTTTTTGAAGTTTTTAATTCTCTGTTTGGTTTCAACATTGCTGGACTTGTTAGATAGGTCAAAGTTAATGGTAGCTTTACACCATTCACCTTTGTTTTCTAAAATAGATAAGGTGGTAAAACTTAACAACTGATCAAAATGAACATTCTCTATATGCAGGGAGGAATATAAAACACTAGAGGTACACTCGTTTAATCAATTTCAAGGAGAGAGACTGGTTTATATTTACCATGCTTGGCTGAGGATGAAACAACAAGGAAATTGGCATCAGAATTTTAACCAAACATACAAGGGCATACTGACTCCGAAGATTGCAGAGCGCATCGGTGAGTTGCCACCCAGGTTAAGTAATGCATTCTACAAGGTTTATGCAAAGAGGCTTTCACGTAACCACTATTATGAGGATGATATGTCAGGAATGTTAGAGTTTCTGAAGAATGTTATATGTCATTGTAATGATGAAACCAAAAGAGGTGACAAACTTAGTATGCAAGAGGTAGAAGAGGCTGTTAGTTTTTCATTTCCAGAAATATGGTTATTCATCACAAACTATTGTTTGGTGAATAACATACCGATCACGGAGCTAGTAGACAACAAGAAAGTGGAAGACAATGCACTTTATTCCAATCTTTGCTGTGGAACTGATGGTGATGGTAAAACATGCAACTATTGTGACCAAAGTGATGATGATATCTGGGATATGTAATAGAGAGAGGAAAAGTTGTTGGAACTTTTCAAAGCAAGTTTAAGGATTATTATTCCTCTGGTTGTTCACTTCTGATAAAGCTTGTACAGCAGCCTCTGCTTCTTTCTTTTTATTATTTTCCTGTCCTGATACAATATCTTAGCAAGTTTTTTATGTAGCCAAGTTTGAAAGTTTATCATAGTTCGAATTGATAAAAGTATTCCTTGTTGGTATTACCATTTTCTTTCTCAGCCTGTACTGTTGAATGATTACCGACTTCAAGCCGATTTTCTTTCGTTTCCTATCTTTATGTTTATTCATCATCAGTCTGAAAATAGCCTTTGCTGAAACTTAGTAAAAGAAGTCTCAGAAACTATACCTTTGTCTTAAGAGTGAACATGTACCTTTTACGATGTGATCGTTTACTCTGCTAACAGAGCTGTGCATATGGTGTCATTTAGTTTAGCATAGGCATATGTCATGCTCTGGTGTTTAGTTTAGCATAGGCACATATGGTTTATGTGAACTGCAAATTCTGTGAGGAAGGTAGCTTGATTACATTTGGACATTTTGCAGGAAGCTATGATGCTGTCACACTACACTTCTGGGATGCCCACACATGACAAGCCAAATAGGTGAGGACAAAGAACAAGTACAACAAAGAGAACAAAGTGCAAGGATCATGAAAGTCTTTTTTTTTTTTTTGTTGAAGCGTCAAAAGAACACGAGGAAGTTAATTGCAAGTTAGCCAAACGAACTGATCTTAACATATCGCAATTGGTTGCCTACATTGGCTTCATGGGTTCCATATGCTTATGTTTCCTTCCATATTGTTTCTCTTTGTAAGCTTTTGAATCTTTGTAACTATAGAGCGACTATGATGAGATAATTGAATCAAGAACAAAACACTGCATTTCCATAGTAAAATTGATGACTATTAAACGTTTTTAGTGCCACAAGTCCTGCAGCATCACGCGGGTTTTCTGTCTAGTATCATTCTACATGTCTAATAGCTATATAGGGTAAGGTTGTTTGGTAAGAATAGTGTTTTGAACTGTCACTCAATGTTAGGAAGCTTGTCGATGGAACAAAGACTGTCTGTAATTTTTGTTGTTAGTTATATGGGCATGCATATTGGTGTGGAGTGTGTCTCTTACTGTAGTCGATGAGATTATGATTAAAGATAACAAACTTGCTCTACAATTTCATCTAAATGATATTAGAAAGAGGAAATCATCTACTCATCTGCTTTAAGAAGTAGAAAATATATGACCATAGCTCATTGCCCATTGACTATTTAAAAGTACGAATATTAAGTACATAACCAAATAAAACTAAAGAGTACGAATTTCAAATACATTAAGTACATAACCAAATAAAGCTTAAATACATAATTGAATAAAACTAAAGAGTACGAATTTCAAATACATTAATTACATAACCAAATAAAACTTAAGAATACGCATATTAGGCCAATGGAACCAAATGAGCAGTCACTGGTCAGTCATTCGTTTTCCATGAAGAATTGGAATTGAAAATTGGCATTCTGTAATAGCTGATAAACTTTTAAAGGTAATGTTGGGAATTGTTTGAGGTACTTCTTCATTACTTCTTCAAGAGGCTGCATAAGATATGAATTCATAGATACATGTAAGACCTCTTACTGTATATTTATATCAAACTAATTTGAAAACCTCTAAATAATTATATCAAACTAATTTGAATATAATAGAGTAGTACATACCAGATTCGTCCCAATGTATTCGTTGAAGTGATGGGCCACCAATTTTGCACAGTTTAATGCATCATCATATGAATCTCCAAATGTTTTATCAGGCCCAATAAGATTAGATTTTAGAACTCCATACCCTTCCATTTTCATAAATCTCCCATTGACATTAGGGTATGTTGCTCGAAGAATGTCTTTCATTTTTACGTCCATGTTTGAAGCTACAGCAAGATCAAGTAGAAAGAGTGCAGTTTCTTTTGCCGTACACAAAATCGGGTGAAAGTATAATCCGGCCAACGAGCTTGACAAATAAAACAAAAATAATTTATTAGTTTAGATATTTTTTCATTTAAAAAGAATTTTATTTACACAACTTAACATAGAGGATGGGGGTGGTGCTCAGCTTTTAACAACAAAGTAAACCTTAACCATTACCTAACCACAACCCACAATAACCTCTGATCTTCGGATGCAGATTTACAGAAAATAAAATAATAAGGGAGGTTGGGGAACTAAAAGAACAAAACCTACATAAGTTTTGCTGCAGGGGTCTGATTGCAGAAAAGACTTGGCTTTGGCTACTCTAATAAAATTTTGGTCCCTCCTATACTCTAGTCACCAGATCAGGACGATCTTGCGGCACTTGTCCTTGGAGCAGTTCACTTTTAACTTCTTCCCAATTAGGGTTACATGTCATGGTGATAAAAAGATCTGGCCTCCCATATTTTTGAACCAAAGCCATTGCATCTTGATATCGCTGGTACATGTCACGCGGGCTTCCGATAAACGATGATGGTAAAATTGTTCTACGACCAACGTTACCTGGTCATATGTGATGTTATTTTTAATGTTTGTATTTAATAATCTTTAATAAAATAAGTCTTCAATAAAATAAAAATTACACTATACATAAGATGCTATAGTATCCAATATAATACAAAGTCAAACCTGCATTGTTTTCTGCTGCATGTAGAGAGTCTTCAAGCCCCTGACGAACATCTGTCCGAAATTTGTCTTGATTATTACGAAACCATCTGAGCTTTTGTGATTCAATTTTTACATAATTATCTACAACATACTGTTGTAAGAGACGCCCTCCTCGATGTAGAGGATTTTCTTGACCTTGACGCATCTACAAAATTAAAATTTTAAAGTAAATATTTTAACCTCTCATACCCCTTTTGTTTTGAAATTTAAAGTGGACATATAACTAACCTGTAACATATATGCGTAGTAGTCGCAACATGTCATTTCCTTTCCGTTATTTCCACGACTATTGATGTCTCATCCATATGTTCCATAAGGCAATAATAATGGATACTGCATTGGATCATAATATCCAACCGAGTCTTTGACAGTCTGAAGTCGTCCGCTTATTGTTTGTATAATGAAATCTCTTCCATTTGGATTGATGTCATCACCTCCTACTATAACAGCCGCAACTTGTGATGCAGTTGGTAAATTGTATTGGCGACGATCAGAAGGTTGTTCTCTTATGATTAGCCTGCAATTAGGCAAATCGTGACGTTGTCCCAGACTTTGAAATGTTTGAACAAAGGGATTGTGTTGATTAAGTATCTGTTGAATTTTTTCCACTATACCCCTCTCTAAAACTTCACTTTCAGACAATCGATTCTGAAGCTCATGCTCGGTGTCGTATATATAAGCTTGTAGATAACGTGGTCTTCTCCCATCAGTCGGTACTAGACCACCGATTTTATGATATATAGAACCTTGAGCACGGAAGGTATAAGGTGCACGACCTTGGACATTAATTCTTTCATCAAGATGTACACCCATTGAAGTGAATGCAAACACGTTGTTGTAGGCTCTAATATTTTGTCTGAATTTTTTACTCTCATCGGTTTGGTCAGAAAATAGTCAGACCATTTCAGGGGGAGACTCTATTAGAGGTAAATCAATATTTCCCTTCATACAACACAAACTAAAGGTCTCTCGATGGAATAACCATGCTGTGCAGTATAGGCATATTGTTGGTGAGGGCAAGTGACAATCTTGGACCCCTCTTTCTTCATGGAAATCTCTCGCTGAATTGTGGCGAATGCACTCTCATTTCATTCGAGGTACTCGATGAACATTGTTGTGTCGTGCCTGATGACCATTTCCACGCTCACTGGCAGTACATTGATCTTCATTGATATTCATAGTTTCAGTGTGGTTGGTATGTCCATCATCATTATTCATTGCCACATTGTTCGTATTCTCCTCGTGATTATTCATGGTAGAATTAGGTAACTCTGGTTATAAGTGAAAAAATTTAGTTTAATTTTGTTAAAAGTTGTTTTTTAAAATACAGACACATCTCTCTATTAATTACGACTAATGAGGTTAATTTATTAGGCTCACCGTAGCGAGTAGAATACGGGGCAACCCCATCATTTGCATGTGACCTATCTGAACGGGCTAGCTGCCTTATGTGAGTTAATCGAACTCGTGAAGGGACCTGTTGTTGGTTGTTCGAGCTGCATTGATGTATTTCTTGAACTTGTGCCTTCATTGTTCGATTCTTCTAATGACACAACACAATTATTATGTGTATTATTAGATAACTTTTGCACATTGGTAAAATACCTTGCATTTTTATATACAACTCACCATAGAGAGCATAAAGCCGGACATCTGCATCACTTGCACGTGATGCAGTCGAACGGGCTAGCTGTCTGATGTGTGTCAATCTAGCTCGAGCATAGTCTTGTTGTTGCTCGTTTGTAATTGAAGCAATTCTTGAATTTGTGCCCTCATTGTTAATTTCATCTATTGACAAAAACCAATTAGCAAATTGAGTTTTTAGCCGGTTATTACATGGTGTGATTATTAACTGCTGCTTTTGTATTGAGGTATCTCTCTCTATTAATTAAGTAACATATAGCAAAGCAACTAACCTGCTGTTTTTGTATTGAGGTATATACCTCTATTAATTAAGCAACATATAATAAAGCAACAACATGCTAAAAGTAAATATGAAAAAGTAAATACCTGAATTCTGTTCTGTTGGTTCTGAGGGTTCATTTTCCACCCTTGGTCGTTTTCCTCGAGCTATTGCGCGGCGTCTTTCCAAATAGGCATCGCGTTCGGAAGGGCTCATTGACTCTCGCCATTGTCGGTGTTGATCACGTGCACGCTCCATTAGTGGTTGGCGTTTGCTCCTGCCACAAAGAATACAAAGAATGTGTTTTTTTTTTGTTCATGAATTATTGCCTTAAAGGACGTTGCACTTGCAGAAGGCTAGTAACTATTTACAACATAGAACATATTTAACAGAATAAAACCCTATATAACTTCTCAGCATAGCTCTTACATGTATCCTAACACCGAAGAAGCCCTAATTTCGCAATAGAAGTCTTGTAGTTTCTCTGCATGGTTGTCCTTTTCTTTGTCTATTTTTTGGTATGTTTTTAATGCTCCCATATGTTTTCAGTGTCTTTGTTGGCGGTAATCTCTTCCCTGTTGTTCTTAAACTGGAGTCTAAAAGTCTAAATCATTATAGAGAAACATTCGAAGCACAAAAATAAGGCAAATAAAAGCCATCTTATGGAAAATTTGAGGAATCAAAGGAATACACCATTACAATCCATCATATTAGCATACCTTTTATGTATGCTTCTGTTTTCTATGCGTTTGGCTTGATGACAATATAGACTTATAGAGAGAGCAAGAAGGCTCCTGTGTTTGGAGTTGGAAAATTTGTCATCAAGAAAACAAACGGTAGATGTACAATCGTCCAATAGCTGGAAAAAGAACCGAAGGTGCATACACATTCTGAACACAATAATAAGAGAAAATTAGATAAAAACCCAAAAAATCAAACCTCTTTTAAAATAAACCCATGCTCATATTCCATTTTAATTTACACCCAACCCTATTATTGAACCTGCCTTATATGTTTTATTTTTATTTTTGGAATTTGTATCCCTCTTTTCCTTGACTCTTTTGCCCTTCCGTTTTTTTTTGTTTTTTCTTGAGAAGATTTTTCCTTTCTGATTGAATGAGAAGACATTCCCTAAATGTGGCTCTTGACTTTCTTCTATTTTAAATAGGGTTAGGGTTTAGACTAGGGTTTAGGGTTTAGGGTTTAGACTAGGGTTTAGGGTTTAGGGTTTGTGGAACCGGGTTTAGGGTTTAGACTAGGGTTGGGTTTAGGGATTAGGGATTAGGGATTAGACTAGGGTTTAGGGTTTGTGGAACCGGGTTTAGGGTTTAGGGTTTGGGCGTAGTCTGTGGAACCGGGTTTTCAGCTGCCGGGTAATTATGTTTAATAAGTCGGCCAAACAACTTGTTAATTGCAATGGTTCAGTTGGTGGCATTTCAGCAATTTCCTTCAACAACAAGTTCTATTGTTTAGATAAACAATATTAATATTTTTACTAAATCAACCTAATTAATAAGTTGGGTGTATTTCAAAAGTGTATAACATGTGGGTGTAATTTAAAATGGGTCTATGATTTTGAGTGTAACATCAAATTCCCCCAATAATAAAGACATAAAGAAATGAAGATTCATACCTGGTCTTTGTGTCTGCTTTTCCACTGTAATAAGAGAGAATTTAAAACTTTTGAGTTAGCACACATCAAAAGAGATGGATGTTCTAATGGTCGAAAGAGTTAGCTTACCCTGTAATTAGATAAGCCACAGAAGAGACATAAGAAAGTAAGAACAAAAGAAAGCAAATACGAAGGAAGAATACATTTAAGAGACACAGTTCAAGGTAATGTTCAAGGTGGCCATTTTGTGTAACGTACATATCAAGTATAAATAGTTTTGGTATCAATTATAAACTTAACGACACAAAAGAGACATAAGCTATAAATTAAGTTGTTTACAACACGGTTGTCCAAAATCATATATGAATAGAATGATCCTTTTTCAGTTACGACCCTTTGGTTTCAATATTAAGTTCAGAAATAAAATCTAGATAGGAACCTTAATATAATCAAAGGTTTACCTTTGAATCAAAGCATATTACTTCTCACAATTGTCTTCTTTCATGGATGCAAGAGACATTTAGCAAGAATCCCTTCGAGCGAACTGTACAAAGAAGAACAAAGATATATGAGATTATTATTAGGTGTTGTGCTATATGCTTCCTACCCTAAAAGAGCCACACAAAAAAAAAAAACCTATGACAGCATACACTGAAGCAATGACATGATACACAGGAGCAACTCTTCCTGAAGCATTGACCTCTTTCACAAACTATTTCGGGAGGTCACACTGAGCAATGCATTCACCAATTTGAGCCAACATGTTAGCAAAGAGTGAGAGGCGTTTGAAGAGGTTTTCTTTTTCCTGGAGAAGTGAGCAGTTGGGAGACGTAGAGAGGAGGAAGATAGGGACCGGAAGATAGATGAGGAAGACTTAAACTGAACAACTGATTTATTTTGAATTTTGAAATTGTTATCCTGAATGAACTGCTTCTTTCTGTAGAATTTTGTTGTTGGTGGTTTTGGTTCTCTATTAATTAAACATTTATTTAGTTTTGATTTGGTTGTTTACTGTTTTAACCTTTTTTAATATAATCTGAGTTGATAGGTTTAATTTAGGAGAAGGGTAATTTCTGGGTTTATGAAAATTTAACCAAAAGCAGTTTTATAAGACAAATTGCCTTAATTAATAGAGATGGGTAATATGCAACTATAAAAGATATATTTAAATATAACAACTCATTGGTTATGTTAATTTTTAGACCCAAGTCCAATTAAAAGAAAAAATCTCAATACTTGTGGTATGATAACTTATACTTGTAGCAGGATGTCATTTAACGAGAAACGATTCTATTCAACTCTATTAATTTGTTCTCTGCTATTTTCATCGTCATTCTCTTTCATTTCGATTCTTTTGGCAAACACCACTCCACCTAAACTACCTAAACTAGACGATTAGAGCCACTATAATGATAAGATCGAATAATATCTTGTCAATAGATAGTATGATTGGGAAAATTTCGTCTACATTGTCTCACTAAGCCTCCAGAATCTAAAAACTTGCTGCCATGTATATAACTACGTACTAATATAAATAACCGCGTACCATTCTAATGCAAGATGCAAATCTATGCACATCAACAAAACTACCAGGTAGTTAAACAGCTAAAAACATTCATTAATTATATATAGGGAAAATATCTATTTACTACTAATTTTAGCTCATCATTGCCCAGTTCAATGACAATATTTTTTATGAGCCCATTTAAATATAAAGTAGTTTCTTTTGTGCCCAAATAAATAAATATTTACTTAAAATTTTAACAAACAATATTATTTTATGACTATTTTACCCTTATTCCTAATTGACGAAACACTATTCGTCGTCCTATTTCCGCCGGCTTAGTAAATCCTAGACGACGGATATCTTCTGTCGGTACGATTTCGTCGCCTTAGATCTTTTTAGTCGACGGAAATTTACTGTCGACATAGTCCGTCGTCTAAGATTTTTTAGTGCGACGAATAATGTTCCGTCGGTAGAACTTGTCTTAGACGACGAATAATTTTCCGTCGTTTGAACTTTACTTGGGCGACGAAGTCAATTCCGTCGGTTAACGACGAATAACCCTTTCTTAGCCGACAAACTGTTCCGTCGACTAAGAATTTGAATTATTACCTGACATAAAGTAGAACAAATATTTTTTTCGACGCCTTCTGTCTTAGGCGATAGAATATTTCGTCCGCTAAGTTTACACATCATCCACACCTTTTGCCCAGAAGAGAACGCAAATCAAATAAAGGCATGGTCTAGCTCCCCCCCCCCCTCCCCTTCATCGGAATATTCATCCGATTCAAATATAGTTAATTTAGAAGCTTTTCGTCATGAATTTGATCGATCTTTAAGAGCTGCGTGCTTCGATCTCGATCTCCTAATTGGTAACTACTTTAATTAATTAATCTACTTTCTTCTTTTCGGCATATCTTCCTACGAACTTTCGGCGACTTGCCGGTCCAATTTTGATGGATTATTGTTGCTTACTTGTATAATTAATATAATTACTGGATATGTGTGTATAATATGTTTGTACGTACATATAATATTATATATGCATGAAAACTATATAATATTATGTTTTTATATATATCTAACTTTTGTGTGTATAATTTTTAAAGATATATATATATATATATTTATATATCTTTACCTTTTGTATGTATGATTAATTAATAATTATGTGAATAATATGTACGTTTATCAAATTTTTGTTTTCATTCAAATCGTTTTGTGTATTCATATGATAAAAAATAAATGATGAATCATGTAATTAAGAATTATAAGATTCTTATACATTCATCAATATATATTGTTACCCTTAAAAATCTCGTTCGAGAACCATTATGTTACGACTGTGTCTAACAAAATGGGTTTCGAATTGTCCCATATTTGGACAGTTTGGGAGCATATGACATTGAGATTCCGTTTGTTGTTGGTGCGTTTCGTTTTCGGTTGTGGGTATATATATTTCAACAAGATCTTCCTTTATTGTTCCTCGAGTGCATTCTAGGTATAGATATTAGTGCACTTGGGGAACTGTATGGAGATGTTGCCGAAATTTTCTCACATATGCGAATTCGAAACCTCCCAACAACAAACGAAATCACAATGGCATATGCTCTCAAACGGGATTAGGGCCCTAACCGGAGGTATAAGGTGAAGAATATTATTGGGGTAGTAATTAAACTCTCAAGTATGGAAAATGATTGGAAAATTATGCTCATGTAAAATGTGGAAAATTATTGGAGGTCAGTAATTTTCTGTATTTCTTGATACAACACATCTGCCTTCCTTTATTTTCTTCCAGTTTGATACTTGGATGTTTGTTTTACTCTTTTCCAGGTCTTTTCTTTAATCTGGAATGCTTCCAGTTTTTGTTATGCTCATATGTTCAAGTGTGGAAAATTATTAGGGGTCAGTAATTTTCCTGACCAGAGCAACCAAAGTTTATGAATGATTGTTATTACTTAGATTCCGTTCAACCATCCTCTAATGACATAATGGGGTAGTAAACTCTCAAGTAGGGAAAATTATTGGGGGTCAGTAATTTTCCTGAACAGAGCAACCAAAGTTTACTGACCCCCAATAACCACCCTGTAACAAAAAAAAACTGAAACTGACAACCAAAGATTAATGAAATTGACAGAAATATCAAAGGAATAGACCAAAATTACTAAAAGAACAAGTTCCTTTATTAAAATTCAAGATCATTCATATGTTCTTGCAACACTACCAAAATACTACATATTTTCACATTTTGAAGATCATACATCTAAAGTGCCACTAATCTTTTTCCTATATTGATGTTCATGAACTTTAGCAGGATCTTCTTCCTCATTTCATTACCACCATCTTTTGTCGGTTTTTTACTATGACATAGACTCTTTATAAAGTGGAGCAAAAATGGTCAACAGTCTGACCTGCAATATATTAAGAAACAGTGTTACTAAATTTTTCACCCCAATAAAACAGATAAGTAATTTCTGACCCCAATAAAACACTTTAAAGGAAGTTTAAAGGTACTTACGATGTTTTCTTTTGCTGCGGGCAGGATAAGATATCAGTCAGCTTGTATCTTGCTTGATAAACGTTTTGGTCCAGCATCCATCTTCTTGTTCTTTTCTCTTCAGCACTCATCATCGAGTAACCGTCAACCACTATTCCTTGGCTGTCCTGCTTGTCATAGTTTTCCCTCCATTCCTCAGGGTCCATGCCTTGGCTGAGAGGGTATTTGGTGGAATCATATACACGTTTGATGAACACCATAATGTGCTTCACTTGTTGGTTCCAACACACAAGTAAATTACAACTCAAACAAACTAAGAGAACAAGCAACAAACAAAAACCAGTAGAAGGCAGTAAACTTCTTACCCTAATAAATCAGTTACAACTCACCACTGCCATTGCATTCTGAAAGTGGTTGTTGGTGTCAGCAGAGTAATCTTTCATTGGCGGTAGCATTGAGTTCAGGTGATAGAAGCATCGAGCTTTGTTGTCAATCAGGACCAAGGTATAGTGGTGGCTGACCCCGTGATGTACCGGAATGAAAACCAGGTCTTTACCGAAGATGGACCACAGAGGATTAATAATGGAAAGCTCTATATCCAATTCATTACATTTGAATTCCCCCTGTTTTCCTCCTCCAGCTAGGAACTCCTTCAGTTTTTGTTCATGTACCACCATCGCGCGCTGTATTTATAAAAGTAAGTAGTAAGATTGTGTTAACTGAAAAAAGTAATGGAGGAGACTGCGGTGCTGCGGCACGCTATTATTTCAGGTTAGACTACTTACCGCTGCCTCTATGTTTAGGAATCCGACCGAGACCTTCTTCTTCGAGTTTATATCCACATCTTGACATTTGAGTTTATAGGTATTTATGAGTATATCATTTCTTCAAATTTTTAGCTATATTGAAAATTTGTAGAAATGATCTGCTCATATAAACCTAAAAACTGAACGGATGAGATGTCAAAATGTGATCGAAAATTGGGTATTTTAAACGATAAACCGAAAAGTCCTCACTAAGTCCTCAACTTAAGAGTCCTCACTAGAAGAGCTCCCTATAATTATATAATAAATAAAAAACCGAAAAAAAAAACATTTAAATTATTATATCTTTTTTTTTGGTTATAAAAGAAGGATTATTATATCCATTAATTATTAATATTAATTTTTTTTAGAGGAATTAATTATTAGTTTAATTGTGCTGAAAGAAAATAAAAAAAAGATTAACTATGAGTAGGACTTCGGGGGCGAGAGAGAAAGAGGAAGAAGAAAGAGACAGAGACGACGGTGGAGCAAAACTCTAAATAAAATCGGAGGTAAAAATCACACTCCTCTCAACTCACTATTCCACTTTTCCGATGGGGATTCCGATTCTCTACCCCATTAGATCCCCTCTCTCTATCAATCTCTGATCTTTCTCTTTCTATTGAATTGAAGCTGATTGAATTCCAGGCATCGATTCGCAAATGGCGGTGAAGCGCGGGCTCCACCGGAACCGGGCCGCCGGATCTCGATTCCCTATCGCGGTTTTCATATTCGTTCTCTTCCTCGTTCCGTTGATTTTCTTCGTCGGCCGTGGCCTCTACACCTCTGGTATGGCCTCCCGCTCTCTCAATTTCTTTAATTTGTGCTAGGGCGAATGTGTCTGTGTAATTTAGGTTTTGCAGATCTCAATTAGGTTTGCAGTTGATGAAAAATTTACTGCTTTTTCGCAATTGCTCTCTTATTTGCTTCAGAGAAGCAGGAAGAGTGGAAATTTAATGTCCTGTTGATACAGTTACTGATCCGAAAACCAGGAATGCTGTTTTGTGTTCCTACTGTTAACAATATATGGTGCCCGGGCTTTTCTAGCTGTGAGGAATGCACATTTGTTTCAGACTTCGCAAGCGTTTTGTGTGTTTTGATATAGTGATCATAAGAGTGTGCCTTGCGGTATTAGGATCGGGAGTTTAGCTTTGTGTCGGTACTTAGATGGTCAGTTTTAAGCAAATTTTGGTGATATATGAATGAAACTAGTGTCACGAATCCTTAGTTTTTATGGTTCTTGTATCGTTTGTATCTATATAATAGCCAGGATGCCACAATGGTGTTTTGATACAGTTGCAGTCGAGAACAATATTAGTTGTTTTTCTTGCATGTGCAATCGCTATTACTATAATAATGCGATATTGTTTAAATGCTGTTTAGTTGTAATCCACTATTTATTTGTACCACTTTATAGTAGCTGAGATAGTGGAGGTAGTGAATTCCTAAGCCAACTACCAAACCTCAATGCAAGTGAAAATGATATAAGGAGTTTATGGACGACTCTTCTTTATCATGATTCTGAGTTTCCTTAGAATCTTGCTCGAGATTTTAGCTGTATATGTTGCCTGTTATCATCTTGTAGGTGGCCTGTATTTGAGGTTAAGGTTCATGATTAAGTGATGTGACTGGTAATCCTGTGAAAGTCATGTTGAAGAGATATTGGTTTATATGTTGTGTACTTCTATTGTGAACCTGGGTTCTTGTTGTAACTATGATAAGTTTCCTAAAGGTCAATCCAATGGCATATTCATTTGTATATGTAGTTTGTTTTTTCTGCAAGTTACATGTTCATGCAAGACTCTCTAGTCTTGACTAGATCTGATTATTGCTATTTGTGCAGATAAAAATGATTATATGTCTGGTCCTGGTGAAAAGGTATGGCTTCATGATTGCTTTGATTTCTGCCTCAAATCTTGTATGCATACTGGTTTTTACGATAAAGTAAAATTAAATTACAAAACTGTTTTGAGAACCACGTTCCTGGTGCAGACTTTGGATTGGAGGGAGCGAGTGGTGCTGCAACATGCCAAATCTCTTTTTTCGAAAGAGGCAAGTGCAACTTTACTAAATATGTGCTATGCCCATTTCTGAGTTCATAGACGTGGTGGTAGTTTTTCTTTTTTGCCGAGTCTTCTTCCTAACCAGCTTTCTGATTGGATCAACATATTAGGTCATTGATGTGATTGCAGCCAGCACAAATGACATGGGACCTTTGAGCCTTGATTTCTTCCGGAAAAACAATTTGTCAGCTTCGTGGAAAGTCATTGGGGAAATGACATCGTCTGTAACAGATCCAAAGGTTAGTATGTGTGTAATGCTTTCTGCTTGGAGTTTTGTCTATTCCGTATGCTGGAAAGATATCATCAATTTGTAGCCGCTGATTGCTTTTGTTTTGTTTGTGCAAAGATAAATTTGACAGCCGTAGATGCAAAACAAGAGACATCTAGGGCTGAAGTGGATGATGCTTCAGGTGATTAATATGTTCCTATAGAATTCTCTCATGGTTGTGAATCACTTCTATATTTTTATTGATTTTATTGTCCTTTGCAGATAATCATGCTCAACCTCTTGATGCATCAAAACTAGCCCGAAGGGTAATTATCATACTTACCTACGTTCCTTGTTCTGTTTGTTGTATGGTTACACGCTTGAACATGTCTATTCACCTCTCGGCTTAGAAGATAAATATAATTGACTCTTATTAGCAATATTATGTCTATTTGGTGTTTCTAGTCTTGTATTATTGCAGTACCAGTTAAATTCTAATTTTTGCATTATATGCAATTCTACAGCAACTAAGAGAGGCTAAACGTGCCAGCCGTGCAACTGAGTTGACACGACACGATGATGAATCAATTGTAAAACTTGAAAGTGCAGCCATTGAACGCTCCAAATCAGTTGACTCAGCTGTTCTCGGAAAATACAGCATTTGGAGGAAAGAAAACGAGAATGAAAACTCCGACTCAACAGTGCGCTTGATGCGTGACCAAATCATAATGGCAAGGGTTTACTTAAGTATTGCGAAGATGAAGAACAAGCCTGATCTATATGAACAACTACAGATTCGATTGAGAGAATCTCAGCGTGCATTGGGAGAGGCAACTGCTGATGCAGATTTACCCAAAAGGTACCATGTTCTTGAATGTCTATAGTATATCTGTGTCTTCTTTTATATATAGTGAATTAGTGATTATTGCGACACTTCTGACCTTTTTTTTTTATGGCTGATTCACTTGTAGTGCACCGGAGAGAATAAAAGCTATGGGCCAAGTTCTTTCCAAGTCGAGAGAGCAACTGTATGATTGTAATCTGGTCACTGGCAAGCTGAGAGCAATGCTTCAGTCTGCAGATGAACAAGTGCGTAGCTTGAAAAAGCAGAGCACATTCCTTAGTCAGTTAGCTGCCAAGACCATTCCAAATGGAATACACTGCTTGTCTATGCGCCTAACTATAGATTATTATCTCCTTCCTATGGAAAAGAGAAAATTTCCTAGAAGTGAGAACTTGGAAAATCCTAGCCTTTATCATTATGCTCTCTTCTCTGACAACGTCTTGGCTGCATCGGTCGTCGTCAACTCTACTGTCAAGAATGCCAAGGTGAGCTGAATTATAAATTCTACACTTCTTGTGCGTGCATTTCTGTCTTGCAAACAAATTGAAAAAAAAAAAAAAAAAATTCAGTATGTAAACCATGCTTTTTATTTGACGTCAACCATAGTCTCTAAATCATTTAGAGGAACAGGATTCAAGACATATTGACTTCTATTGTCTTGATGTTTTATCATGACTGTCTTTTGCATATTTCTCAAGTAGGTCCCATCTTTGGTTACATCAGATCAAGAAATCTTAAAAACTGAAACGTACATTTTTATTGAGCTGAGGGCATGAGGCTCATGTCATCATTTGATCTACTTGACGATGGCTTGCTCTATGCGCGCTACTTTAATTGTTCCTCAATTCTTTCTTTTCCCAATCTGATCGTCATTTACTTGTATGCTTTCTTGGTGATTGCAGGATCCTTCAAAACATGTATTCCATCTTGTTACTGATAAGCTTAACTTTGGAGCCATGAATATGTGGTTCTTATTGAATCCTCCTGGAAAAGCCACAATTCATGTTGAAAATGTTGATGAGTTTAAGTGGCTTAACTCATCGTACTGCCCAGTTCTGCGGCAACTTGAGTCTGCTGCAATGAAAAACTATTATTTCAAGGCTGACCATCCCACTACTCTCTCATCTGGCGCTTCTAATCTGAAGTACCGTAACCCGAAGTATCTCTCAATGCTTAATCATTTGAGGTTCTATCTTCCACAGGTCTATCCCAAGTTGAATAAGATTTTGTTTCTGGATGATGACATTGTTGTCCAGAAAGACTTAACTGGATTGTGGGCAGTGGATCTACATGGAAAAGTCAATGGTGCAGTAGAAACCTGTGGTGAGAGCTTCCATCGTTTTGATAAGTACCTAAACTTTTCAAATCCCCATATTGCAAGAAACTTTGATCCAAATGCATGTGGATGGGCATATGGAATGAACATGTTTGATTTGAAGGAGTGGAAAAAGAAAGATATAACCGGTATCTATCACAAGTGGCAGAACATGGTGAGTGTCTGGAACCTCACGTTTGTGTTTCTGAATGTTTTATTCTTTTACTTTGGTTTGTGCCAAAAATCAGCAAATAAGTGTTAATTCTTGAAGTTATGATTCTTCTTAAAATTGACCATTGCTATTTCTTTCCATTTGTGTGGTGATTTTAGAATGAAGAGAGGACACTGTGGAAACTTGGAACACTCCCTCCAGGGCTAATCACATTTTATGGGCTGACACATCCACTACAAAAGTCATGGCATGTGCTTGGTTTGGGATACAATCCAAGTCTGGATAGGAATGAGATTGAGAATGCAGCTGTCTTACACTATAATGGTAATATGAAACCATGGCTGGAGTTGGCGATGACAAAGTACCGAGCATATTGGACAAAGTACATCAAGTATGACCATCCCTATCTCCGCAGTTGCAAGCTAAGTGAATGAATATGAAAATGGGGATTTACGTAAATAGTGGAAACTCTGTCTCATTCACCTGCTCCTTGGTATGTTCATCTGACAAGTCACGTAGGTTATTTGTGGTTCATCAAGAGAAGGTATTGGCTTTTCTCTTTACCACAATCCACCATTGTTTATTCCATTTGTAATTCATTCAATTCCATTCCATCATTCGTCACCCACTGCAACCGGGTAGCAACAAATTCTTTGCCTAAATGACCTGTATAATAAACTCAATACCTTTATTTTGTTTGAAGCTAAGATGCAAAACATGATTAGGTTCAAATGTCCAAGATGATGCTGTATTCTTTGAACAACATTCTCACGGATAGTGTAATTTGTAGCGAATCTCTTATATTAATTTGTTAGAGCACCAACCCTGTCTTCATTGTATTTTTCTTAATGTTTCAGTTGGTGATTTGGTGTTGAGCATGATGCTCGGATGCATCTGTTTATTTCCTTACGTATTTTAGTTGTTATCCTGGATATTATCATTTTGATTTCCTGGGCTGAAATGTGAGACTTATGGCATGAAGTAAGAGCATAAATTATGGATTCATATGTTTCACTTCGTATAAATTTACTGTGGGATGGGAAATATTTTCCGACTTCGCTAAGCTGGTCAATTATTGAATGTATAAATTGAAGCGAAAGAGATGTAATCCATAGCCTAACAGAACGCAGTAGCAGCGAGCAACGACCCAAAAATACAGCCAGACCATCTGGAGAAAACGCTGCAGGCGCAAAGCGTGGTAGGCGGCCTGGAGCATAGCATAAGAGGAAAGGGAGCCCAGACGGTGGAACAGCCAGGGGAGGCTGGGTCATTTGACTGAAATGGAACGCTTTTCTCCTATGAAGTAAAGGGAAGTGCATTAATTCTTGGGGGCGAGCCAAATGTAAAGAAGTCAGATTAAGATATGAAAGGTCGCAAATCGCAATGACAGAAGTTGCAAACCACCGGGGAAACGGTGGGGTGGAAAGCACTGTCTTCTCTAACCAAGAGGTCTGGTGTTCGAATCCCCATTAAGGCCTTGGTGGCCAGCCGGCGGTGGCCCGTGCTAGGCAAGTGTGCCTGGTGTGTGGTGTTCGCTTTCATGCCCTGTGGCGATGCAGGGATTAGTCCGGCTGTGCTGGGATACCCTGCATGGGTGTGTGTGTTACCTAAACTAACAAAGGCTAACCCCCCCAATCAAAAAAAAATGACAGAAGTTGCATAAGAAATATTATTATTATTATTTTTAAGAGTAATGAATAAATTATTGATAAAAATTATACCATCTTACAAGATCAATGTTCGATTCTCAAAGTTACTCAACTACATACAAAACACTAATGTCCAAAATGGTGGACATTACGACTAGAAGACTCTAGAATCCTACAAACCCTAATTAAAGGCACCTAACACATCTGCTTGAGGCCTAGAGACCCAACGGTCTATTTGTTGGTTGATATGTTTGTGTAGTCTTTAATTAGGTCACGCATGTACGTCACCTAGACTTGTAAATGGATCATAGTTGGAATGGATCGATCTAAATCTGGATAAGTATGTAATATAAGTTTTCAATCCAAACCCGCCAAACCCGATCCGCTACCCTTCAGACAAGCTTGGACCTGAGATTTTGAGGCCTGAGTAGAAATTTCAAAGCTAAGCCCTTAAATTATAGTTTAATTCTAAATTTTTTTAATTATATATATATAAAGATATTTCAGAAACTGAAACTATGAACTCAAAATCTAATTATAGAACATCATATCTAAAATGTTCTGATGATTATAGTTTAGGAATTCTATTTACAGTATGAAACCTATTTTAAGCTCTTACCTTTTCTTTTTCTTTTTTTCAAAAAAACTTGCCTTATTTTGTTTTGGGTACAATTTCGAGTAGAAATTAAATTAAAATGTTAACACTAATTACGATAAGAACATGTTTGATCCCCTTGTTTTGGCCCCTTAATTACAGCCATTACCATTATCTTCTTTTAATTGTGTTTAGAAGTGGAGATGTGACATTAATTGTCAATTCCATTAATTATTTAACTATATTTGATCATAAAATGAGCTTTATTTGTTTTTTTTTTCTTGGCCCTTAAGATCTTTGGGCCTTGAGTCGATAGGCTCTTAGGACTCCTATCAAGTCCGGGCCTGCCTTCAGATCATTGATAGCTTCAAATCTGTATCGGTGGGTTAACGAATACCGGACCCATTAGTCTTATCAATTTAATATCGAATATTCTTAAATCTAAGATATAATTTTAGAATTTGGGTAGTTTAATTCTTCATGTGTGAACGTTAGAATTGTAGTATTCTTATTAATACATGTGACAACAAAATAACAACTTTCTCTTATATGTAGAACTTTAAGGACAACTAAAAAGTCGTCCTCATTTTTTAAATGCGAAGTCATGTCTTTATTTGTGTATCTAAATCTTTTCAAGAGTGTATTTGTAGTTTTAAAAAATAGAGTCTATCACCAAACAGTAAATCAATAATATTAATGCCGAACACATTTTATAGATCAATCAGAAATATATGTTCTTAAGGACACAATTCATGCTTTGGATTGACAGAAAACTAAAATTAAGAACAAGCCAGATAATATGGAGTCTCTTTATTTCTGTATTATTCTTGCGCAGACAAAGACTTAAAAGGTGCGCAGACAAAGACTTAAAAGGACTTAACAAAGACTCCCTTTCCTTGGTCTTTGTTTTTCTCTCCACCCTCTTGCTTAATCCAGTCCACAAAAGCATCAATGGTGCTCAAGTCAGCCCTGCGTTTTTTCTGGGTAAATTCTAGCAGAGTAGGCCAAGTAAAGTCTGGGTACAACCTAGGGCTATCAGCACTGATCAAACTTGCTGGTGCAGACACTACTCTGTCCTTGTGTGGAACGATAAAGAAAGCAAGAGATTTCCTTGCAGTTTTGTTATTTACCACAGCTCTATGCTTGCAGCTCTTGTAAATCCCATTGCACAGAGCCTGAAAGTTGACATCATTACGAAAATAGTGTGTAGATAATTAGAGGCTAGCTATAAGGAAATAGTGTGTGGAGGTTTGAAGTTGATCACATACGTAAAATTTACATTGTTCTTTACTACTAATATCAACGAAGCCTAGCCAGATAGTAACACCCAAGCTAAAGAGATCCATAGACCTAATTGAGACATTCCGAACTATTACCTAAACAATGTGCGTGGCTAATCTGATCAAGTCAACAATTCTTGAGGGGCCAAGGTGAACTGGGTGAAGGCAATTTAAGTGTAATTATACGAGCAATATATACCTCTTCTATGCTATATTATTTTGCAACATATTCAATTAATTAATAGAATTAACTCACCATAAAAGTATCACCAATGTTGATAACAAAAGAACCAGGAACAGGAGTAACAGTGTGCCACTTCTCATCGACAAACACTTCAAGGCCCCCGACTTGATCCTGATGAAGGATTGTCACAGAAGTGGGATCACGATGAGGTCCAGTTCCCAGTGTTAAGTCTGGTTTTTGGCAGATTGGATAGTAGTTCCACCTTAGGATCGCTTCGTTTCCTTTGTAGAATTCTTTGAAGTACTCCCGCCCAACTCCCAAGCTCAGTCCCAGTAGCTCCAATACCACATTGCCTACTTTGTTCACCACTTCTGAGTATTCTTGGTACAACTTCCTAGAAAGACCAGCACATAAGTAAAAGCAATGACTACAATATATCTTAATTAAGGTCTCAAAATGAGAGTATATCAACAGATCCATCAGAAATATTTCGACATTAGCTGAAAGCTAAATGAAAATTATAGGGGAGGTCAACTGAAATGCACCAAATCTAATTATTGGAAAGAAGAGAATTAACACATTAAGAGAAAATATTGGAGATGTATTGTAATTTTTTTTATTATTATTATTTTTTTTTTTTTTTTGAGAAACGGAGATGTATTGTATTTGACATCTATAATTTGGGAAAATCGTCTATTTTACAGACCTTGGTATGAGATTTTGCTGAAATTTTTCCTTCTCTAAGTATAATATAAATTTCTTGGGATGTGGTAATTTATCATTAATCTGGTTACTTTTGACAGATAGATGTAGATCATGTAAGATGAATATATGACATCACAGTATAGACAATTAGACCTATCAGGAGGTGGGATCAGAGTGTATTATTACCCCATTTCTCTGAAATCTTCACCCAACACATTCACAAAGTAGTGCTCGACGATTGTTGAGCACTGGCTCTCAGATGAATACCTGACACTAAGTGTCTCTTTCCATGGAAGCTTGGAGTTAAACCTGCCGGTGAACCTGCTAGTGTAACCCCAGCTGTCTCCAACCGTCCTCTGAGCCCTTTGCTTCTCCGAGAGCTTCATCCCTTAATTAGAATCCAACCCTTAATTAACCGCTTTGCCGGATTGACTTGTCCAATCCGTCATCCCAATCCAACCATGCATATATAGTACGGTGATCCAGATGTGGGTTGTACGTGGCCGTATACGTACTCTATAGTGATGAAGAACCCTAGCCAGATTATATATATACGTATGTGTGTGTGTAATCTTCAGCATGCAACTAGTAATTAAATCCAAAACATGTGAGATTTGCTTTCATGGGTTCATCCTCTTCATTTCATTTTGATGTCTCAACTCTCAACCAGATCGTAATTGCCAACTCGGCCTAACAGATAGTTAAACAAGAGCAATTAAAAACATCAACTCAATTTTGATTGAAAAGGATCAATTAAATGCCATGCGTAGATTAGAAAAGAAATCATGAAACTCAGCAGTACTTATTTTGGCTTTTCTATGATCATCGTCTGCATTAAACAAATCGCAGATGAGTCATGAACAACACCATCATCAAGAAGTTTCTTGTGGAGATTAAACTAGGATAAGATGATAGGAGTGTACACTAGCTATCAAGTTTGGAAATGCAAATCTGCATGTTGGGGCACTATTGATCTATCGCAGCTTCAACATCAACAGTACCAGAGCACTTGTCTTCACACCAACACTACTAAACCCGACCCTTGTCTCTATTATCCCTCCATCTTTTCTTTTTTTCTTCTTCTTCTTCTTCTTCTTCTTCTTCTTCTTCTTGAAATTAGAATACTACGTACATTTATCTGTGATAAGATCCCTAATACAAACATTATAAGCTTTGTGGAAATCGCAAGTGATGCTACTTTTGTTGTTTCTTTCATTCTTTCATAACTTGCATGTATGTGCATGCCCGCTTCTGTTTGTGACAAAGATGCTTCAACTGATTTACTACACAGCACTCTAGCTAGTTATAAGAAATAGATAAAGATATCTTCTTTTATTTTATTCAAGTATGGTTATCAACTTAACATGAAAACGAAACATATTGGATTTTCTATTTACTCCCACTAAAAACAGATTTTGGGATCTAGTTGCACTTTTGTAGCTGGAGAAAAACTCTAAGTTGGCAATCATTTAGGTACGCCGTAGTCCCATGCTATGTGAATATTGAAGATATTTTACTTGTGACATGTTCGTCCTTGACAAGAATTCACTTATTGGTTAATTAGTTGGTTATATATATGATCATAATTACAGTTTTCTGAACTTTGTGTTAATGACATGTTCACTCAGTCACTTGGCATGGATGTTCGGTAATTTCTCGTACGTAGGCGAGTGTGACTTGAGTTTTTTTTTTTTTTTTTCTACTTCATATCTCTCGTTCTCTCCAAACTTACGGTTTTGGCTCCGTCCTATGACTTATGTAGTAGTTAGATAACCTCATACAAGCCTCGCTCTATGGATCTGCACGTCTGCACCAGTGAGACTCGATCGAAAACAACAATGAACTGTTGTACTAAAGAAGCGATAAAATGCATGAGAGCAAGTGATAATTTGATCGAGTTTCCATTTCATCGACCTTTATTTCCCACACTTTATTTTCTATGTTGGATGTTGATTGATTCGGAAACATAACATTCTCAAGCAAACAAATAGGTACATTAACAAAAGTTCATTTTGCAGTTTCCCACGTTAATTTATTCACCACGTGTACATTTCCTCTCCTTGTCTAAGAAATTTTCTTACAGAAAGTCCCATGCCACCATATATATATCGACAATTGTTTAGGCAAAATGGTAACTTAATTATATGCATGCACAGATCACCATTAGTGAACGTAGAGAATTGCAAGAACTTGGATAATTGAAAAATATTACCAGTTTACCACAATGAACAGGTTAAACCTACACAATACCATGCATGCATGCAACTCGAGAAAGTTTAGTCATATATACCATGTTAGGCTTGTTTCAGTAACTTATTGCATTGATAGATGATCCTCAAGTTGATAATTGCATACATCTCTCATATTTACATAAATAAATACCTCTGAAACTTGTATGTTCGTAATTATAGGTCGTGCATGTATAATTCAAATTAAAAATCCACATTATGTGACGGGAGTCAATAAGAGACGAGATTGAATATGTCACTTCTTTTTTCTAAAATGTATGTATATATGTTTGCATTAACATAGAGATGTCAATTGCATGCTTTTGATAATTTAAATTAATTGAGGGTCTGAATTTAAAAACTAGGTATAGGTTGATTTATGAGTTTCAAAATTCTACTGCGCGCTATTATATTGTTAAAATTCTCTTAATCTCGTACTTTTTAAAGGTTGGGAGTTACCATAGATGCTATCTTGAAGGAGGCAAATCAGGCAATGCATGCAGCTTCTTTTTTTTTTCTCTTTCAGTTCGATCTGCAGCTTGATTAGAACGTTGTCTTACACGTAGTACTTACTGCTGGACGCACAGTAGTACTCTAGCATAAACCATATCAATTAGCTGATATCATATGGTTTCTTACTTCAAATTGTAATTTAATATCAAACAACTCAATCTTGAAATGTTTTAATTTTTTTTTTTCGATGAGAATCTTGGAATGTTTTGAATATATAGAAGAGAACTAGCTAGCTTCTAAATAAAGATGATATAATAAGTTTCAGTTTAGTACAATTTCGTATAATTTAGAAGGGTTTAATTTGCAAAAGTATTCTGAATGGTTGTGCCATTTGGGATCTTCAGATCAATTTGGGTGGCGTTTACTAATTAAACTTGATTGAGATTATGAAGAAATGGAAAAGATAAGGAATGATGGATAAAATGAATGGGAGAGATAATGAGTCATTCTTTTTGCATGTTTACTCGTTGAATGAATGAGAAATAATGAATTAGAATGGAAATGAAGTTGTTTACAAAAAAACCCTTTTTAATAAACTTTTGTATTTGGTAGTTTAGAGTTTACATAAAACTATGAGGTTGGTTTTGGAAAAAAGTTGATTCATTTATGAATGAGTTTCAATACCAACTGCCCTTAAGAAATGAAAACGGGGGAATGGTTTCAGATTTTGTAATGGTACCCGCATAAAATTGATTCCCTCATGGTGTAAGTAAGCACATATTTAGAGGAGAATGCCTTGGCTCAATGCGCATGTATTGTCGATGGGTGTCGGCCGGGGTTGGGTTGTAACCTTTGGTCTAGCTCGATTTATGTTTATATATATTCTTTTTGCTTTCATGTTAGACTTAATAACTTGTTAGATGCATCGATGACTCGTAATGCCATTTCAGTTTGCTTTCCGGTGGCAACATAGTTAGAAAACTGTTTTAGTTTTCTTTTATTTTACTGTATGGATCCTGTCTGAGAAGTATCAAAAATCAACAGTTAGGGTGTTGGATTGATGGTACCTTGGCGGCAGACTCGACTTAAAATCAGTCAATAGTTTTGAATCTTTTGATGTACTCCCGATGACTACATAGTAATAGGGGTACAAAGATTCTAATTTTATTTCACTTTTTACCTTCTAATTTATCCCTTTTTTGAGCGCACATACTTATGTAAGTGTAAATATTATGTGTCATGACTCATGATCTTAAATTCACGGGCGACTTTGTATAAATGTCTTTGTAATCTTATCATAGATAAATTAAGTCTTTGTTTCTACTTCAGAAAAAATACATATTCAGCTTCTGAAATTGGTGATTGTGTTGGTGTTGGGGCAGTCTTAAGAGATAGTTTGATTGGGAGATTTGGTGTTGGCTATTGGGCAAAGATTGCAAGGTCATCTTTGGCCTTCTGCTGCTGAACTCATGATAGTTATTACAGGGCTGGAGGAGGTGATTCAGGGTGGCTGGCAGCTAGTGTGCATGGAGACAGATTGCTTAGAATCTGTTAGTTTGGTGAATGGCAGCGGGGGAGTGCTTTGCTGATGAGGTGTGCTAGTTAAGAGAGTTAGAATGTTGCTAAGTAAGATTGGCAGGTCTGGTATTGTTTATGTGCCAAGAAATGCTTAAGTTGTTGCACATTGGATTGCTAAGTTTGTAGCCCATCTAGAGGGGTGTTATTCATGGTTAGAATCAGAGTTGGGTCTAATTGGATCATGGATGTCATTGTTAATAGACCTGTAACTAGATCTAGTGGTGGGAAATGCTATCCACCACCGATATTAATTTCTCATGCTTTGTTATCGCTTTTCGTTTGTATAAATTTATTCATGTTCCTAAAAAAATAAAATAATAAAGAGTTGGAATGAGAAAACCACTGCAAAGTAATCTAATGGTTCTTGCCTAGTTGTGTGTGCTCCCCAACCTAAGTTCGAACCACAATATTGTCAAAAGTGGTAAGAGGAGGGGTTGCAATGCCCTACAGCTGACTGTCTTGACCCCTAACGGATTAGTGTTTAGGCCTAGAAAATTTTTGGGATAACTCAATCTTGAATAAAAAAAATTAAAAACAGAATTGATGCCGTTGGGACTTATTTTCTTGATGCCGTTAGGACTTGTTGGTCATATAATAACCACTCTAAATATCTCTCCAACTTCATCTCAGCACATCAAAATATATAGTACTTCTTATTTTTTTCCCCAACATCTTCGAAAGCAAGAATAAACATCCTTACAAATGAAATGTGGATCGCACTTCATCAAACCACGATCAAAATTGCTCAGCTATAGAGTTCATTCTTTCTACTTCAAGAATACTAAAGATCACACTTTTATACTACGTTTGTAGTGTTCTGCAATCTTTGGCAAATGGTTCTATCATGGAGATCATGCCCTTAAGCCCTTTGTCCCTTGTCTTTCCCTTTTTCTCTGTTTTCTGTTGAAGACAAGCATAAGCTGGGTGACCTCAAGGACATGTTCAGTCCAGATCGATTGGAATATGTCAATGGTGCTACTCACACTGGAAGTCAGCTTTCGGCTTTCTACCCAACACTTGAGAGTACCATTTCACACCAAATTACCAATGCATTCATCATTTGCCATGTTAGCTTGAGTATTGCTGATGGCAGTTTGCAAGGATGAGATAAGATGCTATAAATTGTTAAGCATGAAATGAAATCACAAGTTTGATGGAGTTCCAAATTTGATTTAGTGCACACACCCCTTTTACAGGCCGGTTCTCTGAAGAATCTATCCCACCACAACTTGAACCAAGAAAATAATAGACTTGTCCTGTCTCATTTTTCATCTACCTTTAGTTTGTTCTCATTTCTCATAAGCTCTGAAAATCCTTCAATTTCCTATATAAATGTCAATTTCTTTGGTTAAAATTCAAGTAAAAGCTCAAACCCAACTGCAAAATAAGGGCAGCTTGCAAGATTAGTTAGTCTTAGTGTATAGTGTTCAACCCTGATAGTCTTATTCTATGTAATCCCACTATTTTTTAAGTATCAAAACATGTAATCTCGCACCTCGTGTTTTGTCACATGCCAGTACCATGATAGAACAAAATACAAAAGAAAGCTATGCTTTGCCTGAAATCTTAAACATATCTTAAAAGAATAACTAGTTTGTGGTATTAGAATCCGAGAAGGAGAACCTTTCCTTCACAAAGACCTCAAACTGTTAGTTTGACACACACTTATGATGAATCTAGACCTGCTAAGGAAACTGTACGTGTATGCATTTGTTTATGTTGGGGGTACGTACTGTAATATTCCTGAAAGATATTATAGCTAAGCGATAAGATATAAGACCAATACACAAAACACACAGAGAAAGAAAGAGAGAAAGAGGGTGACTTACCAGAAAGAGAGAGCTAGAGGAATGAGGCAACAGTAAACTTACATTAGATTCTTATATTTGGTACGACCTCCCCAATGACCAGTCTTGGCTGTTTCTGTCCTCTCCCTCTTCTTCTTCATAAACTCTGTCCTCCTTGCTAACTCTTCCTCAAAAACCATCTCCCTCTCTCGCTCTCTCTACCTAATTCATAATTATACCTTCCCAAATCTTGAAAGGGTACATTACCATGTTAGCCATGCCAATGCCTCCTTGTAACCATCCTTCATCACTAAACCAAACAAAGCATGGAATGAACGAACCTCTTTGGTCTTTGATGCCCCAGTTCTACAATATGAGTCCAACATACCACCCCAGTTCATATGGCCAGACAACGAAAAGCCATGCCCCGATCGACTAGAGCTTCTAGTTCCTCCCATTGACCTGAAAGGCTTTCTCACCGGGGATGCTTCGGTTGTCTCCGAAGCCATTCGTACCGTCGACGAGGCATGCAAGAAACATGGATTCTTTCTCATTGTGAATCATGGAGTTGATTTCCAACTCATAGAAAAAGCTCATGAGTACATGGACGCGTTCTTCAGCATGAAACTCGCGGAGAAGCAAAGGGCTCAGAGAAAGGTTGGTGACAGCTGCGGATATGCTAGTAGCTTCACTGGCAGGTTCTCCTCCAAACTTCCTTGGAAAGAAACTCTTTCTTTCAGATCCTGTGCTGATAGCCAGTGCTCAACAATTGTGAAGGACTATTTCGTGAATGTGATGGGTGAAGATTTCGCAGAATTCGGGTAAGGACACCAACCTTTCTCACAAATACTAATCCAACAAAATAATCACCATAAACTCCTGCATTATACAAATAGTACTTTACTCATCAAGTAATGTACTTTTGTCTTTCACAGGAAGGTGTACCAAGAATATGTTGAAGCCATGAACAATCTCACTAATGGGATCATGGAGCTACTAGGACTTAGCCTAGGAGTTGGTCGAGAGTCACTACCAAAAATAAAGCTTTAGGCGACGAAATTGAAAAAACAGGGCGACAATTTTTTTTTTCGTCGCCTAAGAGGGAACTTAGGCGACGAAAAAAAAATCGTCGCCTAAGAAAAAAAAATCGTCGCCTAAAGTTCCACTTTAAGCGACGAAATCAAAAATCGTCGCCTAAGGCTAAATTTCGTCGCCTAATATAGAAACTAGGACGACGAAACAATATTTCGTCGCCTAAGATATTTATATCGTCGCCTAAATTTTTATTCTTCGGCTACAACTATATTTTGTCGTCGCCTAAGTGTTTTTAATCCTTAGGCGACAAAACACAAATATATCGTCGCCTAAGTTTTTTATTTTTTTATTTTTTCTTGGCCGACGAAATACAAGCATTTCGTCGGCCTAATAACATCTTGACCGACGAATTACCCTAATTTCGTCGACCAAGAGTAATCTGAATAATTAAAATAAAATAAAACACATTTAAATTTCATTGTACATGATTTTTTATTTTTACCTTTGGGCGACGAATTTAACAAATATCGTCGCCCAAGTATCATATTGGCCGACGAAATTAGGGTAATTCGTCGGCCAAGATAATCCGAATAATTAAAATAAATAAAGCACATTTAAATTTCATTGTACAGGATTTTTTATTTTTACCCTTGGGCGACGAAGTTAACAAATATCGTCGCCCAAGTATCATATTGGCCGACGAAATTAGGGTAATTAGTCGGCCAATATAATCCGAATAATTAAAATAAATAAAACACATTTAAATTTTAAGGAAATGTTTTTTATTTTTATAGCCCCGTAAGCGTCTCGTCGATTGAAAACTATTCTTAGTTGATGGTCCGGCCAGATTACGTGATTTGGAGGGTCGAATAGCCGTTTCCGTCCGTTTAGGGGTTTGACCGCGCCGATTGACCGGACGGATCGAGCCCTTATCTTTGTCCGATGGAGCTGAATTTTTGCCCACCCACGTAATTCGTTATGCTGGTCATATCTGACGGTCGGTTTTCAGTTCCTCTTCTCCGATCACCAAAATCACGATATATGTACTAATGTTGTACAACTTTTTTGTGTTGAGTTTAAGTTTTGTTTTGAAGACAACGTATACGTAGAGGCCTCAAACGCAAAAAAGTCGTGAAATAAGATATGACCGGAACGGTGAAATACTTCAACCCGTGAAAAATGAAGATATTTCGGTAAAATTTCGGTGCCGGTTGTTCCGGTCAACGAATTTTTCTCTTATTTCTACCTAGTGCTAGCCCTATCCCGGGTATTTATTTTTTACCAAATTTTTATAGCCCCGTAAGAGTCTCGTCGATTGGAAACTATTCTCAGTTGAAGGTCCGGCCAGATTACGTGATTTGGAGGGTCGAATAGCCGTTTCCGTCCGTTTAGGGGTTTGACCGCGCCGATTGACCGGACGGATCGAGCCCTTATCGTTGTCCGATGGAGCTGAATTTTTTCCCACCCACGTAATTCGTTATTCTGGTCATATCTGACGGTCGGTTTTCAGTTCCTCTTCTCCGATCACCAAAATCACGATATATGTACTAATGTTGTATAACTTTTTTATATAAGTGTTGAGTTTAAGTTTTGTTTTGAAGACAACGTATACGTAGAGGCCTCAAACGCAAAAAAGTCGTGAAATAAGATATGACCGGAACGGTGAAATATGTCAACCCGTGAAAAATGAAGATATTCCGGTAAAATTTCGGTGCCGGTTGTTCCGGTCAACGAATTTTTCTCTTATTTCTACCTAGTGCTAGCCCTATCCCGGGTATTTATTTTTCTCTTATTTCTACCTAGTGCTAGCCCTATCCGCGCCTTCCTCTACTCCAATACCACCCTCCTCCTCACCATCCCCAACGCGCTGGTGTCCCACCTCTGGCCGCCAACAGCACCAACGCCCTCTGGTGGCTCACCGTTCAACACTTCCAATTCCCAAATATGAAATTTTAGGGATTGAAATCCCTAATTAGGTTGTCAAGTCCCATCAAATTGAAACAAGATTGTTTCCAATCAAACAAATGGCTTCAATTTCATATAGAGGAAGGGGAGGCGAGCAAGAAGAGGTTGTTGGCTGGGGATTCGAAGTGGTTGAGATTTCAAGTCTAGCACGGGTCTGAAGCGGAAAACGGAAGGGCTTCGTGGATGGTGTTGTTTAGGGTTTGGTTGGCAGCAAAGGGAGAAGATTATTGTGAGGGTTTGAGTTTTGGGCTTCGGGAGAGAGATGCGGGGTAGGTGGGTTTGAGTTTTTGGCATCGGGAGAGAGATGTCGAGGAGTTACAAGGTGAACTGCTGGGGGTGTGGTTGCGGTGTCAATGTGGTTGGTTGCTGGTGGTCTGGTTGCGATGTGTTTGATTACGGTGTTGATGTGGTTGGTTGCTGGTATTGTTGTTGCGGTGTTGTTAAAGGTCCAACTAGTGATGTGGTGGCGTTGTGGTACGGTTGCGGAGGAGGTGGAGGAGGAGAAAGAAGAGATTGAGGACATAGGACAATGGAGAGAGAGAGAGAGAGGTGGGGTGTTAAATTGAATTTTCAGTTGAAAAATATGTCCAGTCAGCAACTTAACCACTGATTTGGACGGCCACTTAACTGATGGACCTAATTGTGTGACATTGAATAGTTTGAGGAGTGATCGATTGAAATTGAAAGTTAATGGAGTAAACTGTCAAGCGCATGAAAGTTAATGAAGCGATCAGTAATTTCTCCAAAAAAAAAATTCTTCCCAAAATCCCAATATTTTTTCCTGGGTTTCCCCGATATATCTGAAATCTCTCTTTTTCAAAGGACCGATATTTACACCGATACCGATATTTTAATCCTTGATCAAGACCAAAACAAGAACAAAACCAAACATAGTATATCCATACCAAACCACAACAAGATGCAAAGCACGATAGTAGCATCTTTGAAAGTTTGTTTAGGACCTATTTACCGATATTTCTTTGTTTCTGAGTTAAACAGATTGCAAGAACAGTAAGAGAAGAACAAGAACACCAGTTTTAACTACAGTGTAAACCTTCCGCAAGGAAACTTCACTGCGAGACTTTATAGTAGTCCACACTTACAACAATCCACTAATAGCAAATAGATTTACAGTTTCTATCAAGCAGTGAAGTATGAAACTTCCACGTTTACTAGCATACAAACTAGCTTGATTTTTTTCAACTGATCTTCCTATTCTACAAGCAATGGATCCAGCCTTGAACAGATGAACTAAGCCTTCCTTGTTTGCCAGTACACTGATCTCGATCACAATAAAATGATAGATGCAATGAAGCAATAACAAAGGAATGAGAGTTTTTCAACCAAAAACAAAATATGCAGCTGTGCTGCAGCAAGAACACAATGTGTTTATCAAACTATCAAAAAGCTCTAACTAACAAAATACAACTCAATCATATATATAAGGGGAATGACTCCCCCTCAACTGAATCACCTTTGATTGCCGATTGAGATGAACAAGGAAACAAGAATCAAATCAGTTTATAACAGATATGTATTCTATATTCTTTCCTAACAGATAAGCATTTATTTTCCTAAATTATCTCAAAGATAATTTAGACAGATATCTACCAAAAACAAACTCAATCTTTTAGTTGTAAACATGATATGCATGATATGCATTTACCTCATGGATCGAGATCAGAGTTACTGCAGAAAGATACAATAGTTAAAAACCAGTCGAGCAAGACTTCTCCTGGTTGAGCTAGGAAACCATTCTTAGGTTGAGACTGCCATACTCTTACAATCTTCCATAACTAATTAAGATGACTCAATACATATGTCTAAGAGCTAACAAGCAGCTCTAGAAGAATTGCATCGGTAACGGAAATGGCACCAATGTTATAGCTGCATAAATCTCAGCTGGGCAATATAAAAGTCTCAGAGATCCACAGAAACCTCTCCATCAGTTGTCAACCTTATGGACCTTATCATTGCATTGCCCCATCATCCATCCATGCTAATAAGGGACAAACTAACAACTCTTCATGTAGAAGCTCGATGGTTGAGAGAGAGTTAAGACAAACGGATGCCTCGTTACACAAAACTCGATCTGAGACATTTGCTCCTTAAAGAACATTGTCTTCGTTTGAATTATTTGTCTCTTTAGAGAACAAATAACAAAAATACACAATAACATTTAGTACATCATCAACTTAGTGTACATTGTACATTAATACGTAGTTTTTTTTAACATAATTACGAAAGCAAAATTTCTATAGAAAGTGTTCTATTACTAAAAGAAAATAGACCTAAACTTGCGGCATCGGACTAGAAAAGCCTAACCCCTTGGAAATAGTCAACTTCTGGATCACTTGATGAACCTTTGATGAGCTAACTCAAACATCATGGTGCCAAATCCTTTGTATATATAATCAACCTAAAATACCCACTTCTGCCGAATCCAATACCAGTCTCCCATCAAAATGCAGATGAAAGCACCCTAGCATATGCACATAAACAATGCATGACACTACAACAATAGCTAATCCCCAAGCAAATTAAAATGTCAAAATTTGATCCCTTCACCCACCTCAACATTGTCCACAACCCGATCGACGACACCTTGACCCGCCTCGTTAGCCTCCCCACCACCGACGCCAACCCCAACTCGTCTCCCGGCGATCCTGTCGCCTCCAAAGACCTCACCCTCAACTCGGAAACCAAGACGTGGCTACGAATCTTCCGACCCTCCAAGCTCCCCTCTAACGACAACACCGTCGCCCGCCTTCCTATCATCATCTACTTCCACCACGGCGGCTGGCTCCTCCTCAGCGCCGCCGACACCTCCATCCACACGAACTGCTCCCTCATCACCAGCCAAGTTCCCGCCATTCTAGTCTCGGTAAATTACCGTCTCGCACCCGAGGCCCGGCTTCCGGCGCAGTACGAGGACGCATTGGACGCTATCCACTGGGTTAAGAAGCAAGGCGTCAACCCCGAGGGCGAGCAATGGATCCGAGACTACGGCGACCTGTCTAGGTGCTACTTGTACGGCTGCGGCTGCGGGGGCAATATCGTCTTTTACTCGGCGCTCAAAGCCTCCGAGACTATGAAGTTGGAACCCATGCAGATATCTGGGATCATAATGAACCAACCCATGTTCAGCGGGATTCAGAGGACCAAGTCGGAGCTCAAATTTGCTACGGATCAGCTCTTGCCTTTGCCTGTGCTCGACCTCATGTGGGACTTAGCCTTGCCGAAATCGACGGACCGGAACCACCGTTATTGTAGTCCTGCGCTCGACGCTGGCCGGCATAAAGAGTTGATCCAGCGGCTGGGGCGGTGTTTGGTGATCGGGTTCGGAGGGGATCCGATGGTGGACAGGCAACAGAAGTTTGTGACGATGTTGGTGTCTCATGGGGTACGTGTAGACGCACAGTTTGATGATCTAGGGTTCCATAATATTGATTTTGTAGACGAGAAAAGGGCTGCTGCAGTTTTGGACATTGTTAAGGAGTTTATCGTTTGATTTTGATTTCATTGTGAATAAAAATGTAACATGATGGTTGAATTGAGAACTTGAGACTTTCAACTCAAACTTTTTCAAGGAGCAGCCCTTAGCAAAATGTTGTTCTACTGGATCACATGCAGGATTGGCCGACCACCTAAAAATAAAACGAACAAGTTTTGCCCCCATGCAGGATCGAAATACAGACCTTCAGTTTACAAGACTGACGCTCTACCACTGAGCTATAGGGGCGCAATGGCCTAAATTACTGGATAACCATTTTTGATTATTCTAAAATAATAAAAGAAAACAAGATTGATTTCCCATATAATTTCTTCATTACTCAAAATATCTTACATTACTCAAAATTTCTTCATCTAATTTATTAAAAGAAAATGTATCAAGATACAGAAAATGTTGTATGGTCAATGTTCTAAAAATCTCCGCCTAGAGCTGATTAATTCCCGCCTCGCGCTAAGCGGTACTTCACCGTTTCCGTCTAGAGAGCTGAAAAACTGATTAATCCCCGATCAATCTCCCGATTAACCCGTCTAGACGCTATTCACCGGTTGTCCGCCCGACTAACGCCTAGCGTTTTTTAGAACATTGTGCATGGTAAGTAATTATTTCTTTTACTAAATAAGAAACACAACATATAATGAGAACACTGAATGAACTTTGTCTCATAGGTTACTGTTGTTCATTATCATTAGATGTATTGTACTTCAACAGGTAATCACACAAATATTGCTCTTCAAATTTCGTAGTTGAGTTGATTGGTAAAGAATTTGAGAAATGATTCATTATCACGTGCTACCACTAAACGTATGCGGTTTTAAACACTTCGCTTCCACATACTCGTATGCAACTTAAACTGTAAATGACATTCTAACATCAGCAATGGGCATGGCCATTGCTTGGCGGCTGGGATCTGGGGGCTGTGTTCTTCTTTTCTTTCAGTGGAAGATGGCGTCTGCATTGGAGGCTGGATCGCGGATGAGGGGTGAGATCGGAGTGGGGTGGGTCGTTGCCGAGTTGGAGCGGCTTCTTGTGGCTGTCGATTGGAGGGGGGCGGAGATCGATGGGTTGTTGAGGACGAGAGTGAAGAGTAGTGTTGCATTTTATTGAATAAAAAGTTTATTATTCTAGAAAACACAACAGACGTTACGATATCCAAAGCAAAGTACGTTTCGGTTTCAGAAATGAATTCAAAGACCGAAATGTACCAAACTCTAGAATTAATCCAGCTCTAATCGCCACAATATCTCCATTCATCATATGCTCGATTTTGCAACAACAGCCTCATCACCATCTTGTGCACAACAAGAGCCGCCGATAAATTCCTTAACACTCTCATATAAAGCCTCGGCCTTAATCGGGTCAAATACATCCACACCATGAAAACCACCCTCCTTGAACTGAGCCGTCACGTGCACCCCGCGTGATTCCAACAGACCCGCCAACTCCTTCTGCCTATCCACCAATGGATCCCCACCGTACCCACACACCAAACACCTCGGCAGCCGTCTGATCCTCCCGTCGCCGCCGTTAATTAACGGGTTACTATACTCGTGGTCACGGTCAGCCCCCTCCGGCAGACTCAGCTCCCACAGCAAGTCGTTTGCAACTAACGGTATCACGAGGTCGTTGACGAACCTAGTCTCCGACTCCGTCCTGCGGACCCCACCGAAATACGGCTGGTGCAATATCAGCCCTTGGATCTTGACCGGGGAGAGGTCCATATCGGAAGCGCGTAGACCCGCGTGGTAGACGATATTACCCCCCGCGCTACATCCCATTAAGAAACACTTGGAGAAGTCAACGTAGTGTTTCAGCCACGGTTCTCCGTCGGCGGCGGAGGCTTGGTTTCTGACCCAAGAGATGACGGAGACGGCGTCGTCGTAGGCGGCGGGGAGGCGGTGCTCGGGGGCGAGGCGGTACTCGACGGAGATGACTATGGCGGGGATGGAGAGGGCGAGGCGGGAGCAGCAGTCGTGGAAAGGCGCGGAGGCGGCGCTTGAGAGGACGAAGCCGCCACCGTGGAAGTAGATGAGGAGAGGGAGGTTGGGGTTTGGGGGGAGGTTGTGGGGTTTGAAGAGGCGGAGATAGGTTTGGTGTATAGGGTCGAGAGGGATGTCTTTGGAGAGGACGAGTTGGGGTGAGTTGGGATCGGAGGCGCCGGCGGGGACTATCTCGGTTGTGGGGAGGTGGGTGAGGGAGCCGTCTGGGTTGGGAACGATGTGGAGGAGCTTGTAGGGGTCGGGTGAGGATGGTTGATCTGCCATTGTTGGGTCTTGGGTGTGAACGTTAGGTTGGTGTCTTGATGAGGGATGAAGGTTGGGGAAATTTGTAGGGAGGGTAGGTTTGCAGTAAATGAGACCTGCCCTTCATGCATGGTATCTATATTCTATAGTTTATCGATCTGGTCTGTTTTCTTTCTTTCCTAGAGAAGGAAATAATTTCGTGGTTGGAATTTGGAAATGATAAGGGTATTGTGCATATGATTTGTTGAAGGGAAAATGTCCAATACCCAAAAACAGTTAAAACAAATCATATTTCAATGATATTTTTTTCCTTATGCCTATTTCAATGATTTTTAACAAAAAGACGTTATTACCCGTGTAATTAAAGCCACACAAATATCATCTCTTTCTCTTTCTCTCTCTTCCCGATCTGGTTTTCATCTCTTTCTCTCTCTCACCTGATCGGGTTCTCAGGAAGCCTGAGTCATGGTTCCTTCCTGGCTTCGCCGCCTCTACCACGCCGTTGGCGGGGAAGACGTGCTCAGACGGTGGCTGGTGTTCTCTTACGTCGTGGTCTAGATCTACATGTCTAGTGTTTGAAGGATTTTCCGCCGATGGGGACCAAAAGCTCCGACGAGAGATGAAGAAGGTTACATTTTGTGCGGTGGTGTGCCCCCTTATATTTGTGATTGATATGGATGATGATGAGAGTATGAATAAGGTTGAAGGATATTGTCCAAGAGAGTGAGCAAGCGGTGGAGACACGAAGACTGCTGTTGGGCCATAATTGATCATCCCACCTCTTTCTCTTGGTTTTCTTTCTTCTGAGTACCACGACCACCGTGTCCAGGAAATATCTTCTGCAAAAATTCACACAAAACCGCATGAAATTATTGAAATTAAGTAGGGTAAGTGCCAAAAGCGTAGATCAATAGAAAGCACCACTTGCCTGAATATTATTCAGGTGCAAGAGAACAGTGTCTCCTTCTTGCTTTCTGGCTTCCTTCTTTCTATTCTGGCCAACCATTATTGGGTCAGTAACCTGATTATTGGGGTCAGTAACTGATTATTGGGGATCAGTAACCAAGTGATTAGGGTCAGCAACCCGATTATTGGGGGTCAGTAACTGATTATTGGGCGTCAGTAACTGATTATTAGGGGTCAGTAACCAAATTATTAGGGGTCAGTAACTGATTATTAGAGGTCAGTAACCGATTATTGGGGATCAGTAACTGAAAACTAAGTGATTACTGGGTGTCAGTAACTGAAAACTAAGTGATTACTGGATGTCAGTAACTGAAAACTAAAAGTTACTGGGGGTCAGTAACTGGTTACTAGGTGTCAGTAATTAATCAATAACTGGTTACTGAGGGTTAGTAACTGGTTATTATGGGTCATTAACTGGTCAGTAACTGATTATTGGGGGTCAGTAACTAGTTACAGGGGAAAATCCGGTGACCAGAATCCGGCGGTCGGAAAAATTCCGGTGACCGGAATTCGGCGGTCGGGGAAATTCTGGTGACCGAAATCCGGCGGCCGGTGACCGGAGTCCGGTGTCCAGCGGCCGGTGACCGAAGTCCGGTGTCCGGCGGCCGGTGACCAGAGTCTGAGGTTCCGGCCAAGTCTTTTCATGTTGAAGAGGTGGGGGCAAAATAGTCTTAAAATAATATGGTTTGTTAAGGCTTTAGTAAAGATTTGTGCATTTGGGCATAAAGATTTGTGCATTTGGGCATAAAAATGGTTACCTTATATTGGAATGGGCTAATGCAAAAGATTATCATTGGAATGAGAAATAAGGGGTTTGAATTAGTACTAAATGAGTATTTTCCCAAATAAAAAAGCATAAATGTAAAATGTGAAGGACCTAGGGTGAAACCCCAGGCCCAAATCATAGTAGTCCCAGAATCAGCCCACATTTGGACTAGGCCCAACCAGTTCCACCCTTGGAATACAGCCCAAGCAACCTACTGCGCACGCCACCCAAACCCCAGCCGCACACTTAGAACCACATCCGGCCGCCACCTCCGCCACTGATCAAAGTCTCCGATCGAATCTCATCGCAAAAACCCTACCACCACAGCCTCAAACCGCAAGAGCTCACTGAAGAAACCTCCACCTCCCTCAGCTACATCTCCACAATCACCACTATCTTCCAGGAGCCCTCGATCTGCATATGTCGCCAACGCAATTGAGTGTGAGCAAGGCAAGATCGTTAGTTAGTGTTAAATTTAATTATTCACAAATTTGCTTCTTTTTTATAATAGATTGTAATTAAATTCTCATATTCTTTTTTTTTTTTTTGATCAAATGAATAACTCAAGTTTTACAACTAATTTTTCGTGAGTTTGACTCACAACCTCTCACTCTTCATGGGGAGACTATGCCGCTAGACTAAATGGTAATAGACCGATTCTGTTTTAGAAAATCATAAAAGAAAATTGTAATAAAAAAATAAAAAAAATTAAACAAGGTTTATTAAAATAAAAGAAAGAAAAAAAGAGAGGCTACCATTTGCCATTTGGGCTTAGTTAAACAAAAGAAAAGATAGCCCAATGTAAGCACGCCTCAAGAGCTATAAATAGTAAAATTGTAGGCGGTTAGGGTTGGGAAGGAAAAAGAGGGATACATATGGAGACCCGTCAGATGAAGAGGAAGAGGGATGCAAGGGAAGCGGCGGCTGGAAGAAGGGAAGAGGATGTCGACAACAGATCCCTGTATATCTGTGCTGCCGAGGAATACGGTGACTGGTTTTCTCGATACCGTGTTCAGGCAATCAAATTGAGCGACTTGTTCTCCTTTCCCGATACCATTAACCCCATCACCATATATCCTGCCGGATCTAAATCCAAGGACAACAGCAGCGTGCTACGAGAAGTTGCTCTTCTAGACGGGGGAGATGACGTCCCCTACGCTATGGGGTTTTGTGTCTTTGGCTCTCAAATTACTCTTGCCGGCGGCTGGTTTCTGAGTCCCGATCCCAAGATTTGCTTTGCTCCTAAACCATCATATGTTTTGGATACTACTGCTTCAGAGCCCAGGTTCGTCATCAGCTCTAAGATTCCGGGCTTGGAACGAGTCCGGATGCCTCTTCCTTGGCTGCGGGAGATCGAGGGAAACCTATATGCTCTCTCAGCAGAAAGTTTTGCGGCATTTCACCTCAAAACCAAGAAATGGTATCGTCTCAAGTCTCTTCCATTTCCGTGTGAACATTTCTCATTTTCAGTTTTCGGCAGCATGATCTTTGCCACACACACGGAATCGTGCATTACATACTGCTATAACTTAAAATGGTCTAAATTTAAATGGACTGAAATTGGAGATTTGTTCCGATTTGAGGGAGCTCGCAACTACCACGACAACATTTTAGTTTTAGACACGGAGGATGACTCTGAGAAGCTGATGTTTATTTTTGGTTATTCTAAAATACTAGTTCACCGCGTCCTGCTGCACGGCGGTGGAAGAGTACCTTCTGAGTTTGAACTTGTAGCTTCCATAGATTTGCCCGAGTTCCCTTGTTTGTCTGAGTGTGATGATGATCTATCGTCATACTCTTCTGCCCATCTTGGAGATCGAAAAGTTTGCTTCTCATTATTGTATTGGAATGCGGCTCATGTCCGATGTCTTCTTGTCTTGCCTCTCGAATTTGCCTATTCAAAGTCTGGTGCCGATTTCAGCAGTACTAGTGATCAAAGTTATCTGAGATGTACCTGTTTTCGTGGATCATTCGCTGCAAAAGCCCTGGGTTATCACCTGTTCAAATACGACTACACTGAGGATGAATCTTATTTCAGAACTTCCCATTTGGGTGGTTGCTTTGTGCTGTAAGTCCATCACTTGGTAAGTCCTTTTATTACTCTTTGTACTAATTTTGTTTCAAGTTAATTAGATTTCTTTTAATCAAGCTCTTACACTCTTTTTCTGCTTGTTGTGTAAGTATGCAGAGGGGAATAATGTCAATTTAGGTATACAATTTATAATTCATATTGTTTCATTATTTCATTTTACATGTCTAATAGCTATAGGGTAAGTTTGTTTGGTAAAAATAGTGTTTTGAACTGCATTCAATGTTAGGAAGCTTGTTGATGGAACAAAGGCTGTCTGTAATTTTTGTTGTTAGTTATATGGGCATAGAGCCATGGACCATATTGGTGTGGAGTGTGTCTCGTGCCGTAGTCTATGAGGTTATGATTAAAGAGAACAAACTTGCTCTGTAATTTCATTTAAATGATATTAGAAAAAAGAAATCACGTAGTCATCTGCTTTGAATAAATGTGCATTTCTTTATTTCCTTCAAACTTAGTCTGTTGCTGTCAATAACGGCCGTTAGTTGTTTGTTATATGAGGGATCTGTCCTAAAGTTTAAACCAGTAGGTAAAAGAAATCATCTTATCATATTTTCTGATATATCATCTACTCATCTGAAAATAGCATTTGTATCCCTCTTTCAAACTTATCATCTACTGTGACTTTTATGTTTTCATTATACTGGGCATGTCCTAAAGTCACCCGAAGTATATGTGCTCGTGCTTTTCGGCCCGTTGGCCACCTCTAATCACAGCCCAATTGATACATTTAGAACTTTAGCATCCATAGCACGACCAGAAAGGTAATTTTAGTGCCAGCCAAATAGTTCCAACTAGCAATTGTCTTGATCACAGCCCAATTGATACATTTAGAACTTTAGCATCCGTAGTACGACCTGAAAGGTAATTTCAGGTTGTGCATCCATAGCACGACCTGAAAGGTTAGATGCAAGTGTTAGCTAAATAGTTTCAACTCATTTAGAACTTTAGCATCCATAGTAAGACCTGAAAGGTAACTTTAGTGCCAGCCAAATAGTTCCAACTAGCAATTGTCTTGATCACAGCCTGATTGATACATTTGGAACTTTCGTATCCAAAGCAAAAGCTGCATGTACCATTGCCTGTCATGATGTCCTTGAAAAAGATAAGGAGAGGAGGAAGTGGAAACTATGATGAATTTATCAAAAGCAACTTATGTATTGATTAATTTGTTTGAACACCCTTAACAGTAATTTATGGCTTTGAACCCGGTACAGATTAAACAGATTTATTGCCTAACAGGATCTTGTTGTTCTGTAAAATTTGAATGATAGGTTTGAACTCAATTGCCATCCTCATATCTCTGGTCTCTGCTTGTGGTTTGATTCTGCATAATGATCCCTGTTGTTTGTCTGTGAAGTGTGTAGGAGGAAGAGTTTGTTGTATTTAGAAGTGTGTTTATTTGATTCATTGTTTCTGTTGTTTTTTTTTTAATTGAAATTTGTTTAGTCCTTGCGGTTTTTTTTTTCGGTCAAATGTTTCTGTTGTTTAATTTGGGGATATTTCAACTTTGGAACAGGTAAGCACATAAGCCAAGACCCAGTGTGCTGGTGAATGGAAAGAAGTTGTGCTGCGCAACTAAATGCATGCTTTTGTATTATCTTTATGTCTAATTTTGCTTTCGCCACATTTGTTTCTTATCAGCTTTATCGTGTATGCCGTTTCTAAGTAGGTAGTGGGACTTCTGTGTGTTTCTGTCAAAATCTTTTGCTACTATCATTGATTATGACAATATTTAACAACATTAAGGATAATTTGCAAGATTCTGGTGCAGTTTTATTAAATTTGGGATGGATATTTTGTACTTTATCCTAAACCATGATCTTTTATCAATCCATCATATTCAAGTGCCCAAAAGTGAACGCATTTGATACCACTTGCTTATTTTTCTTTCCTAATCAAAACCCCCAAAACAGAGTTAAATCGAATAGACAAATGCCAATAAACCAAATCGCTAATGGTAAAACCTAGGAAGCACGGAAGTGCGGTCGGAGAGGCGTTTCGCGTTTCTGAAGCGGGAGCGAAGCGCTTGGAAGTGACTAGATGCTTGCTTATGAAAAAAGGCGATGTTGGAGCGTGGTGGAAGCGTGAGCTTCCAATTCAGAATAGTGACTGTGCAAAAGTAGGAAGTGTGAGATGGAGCTCTCGGCGTCTGTGGCAGAGGTGGAGGCTTGGCCTGATTCTACTCTTCAAACGAATCAGACTGCAAACCCGATCTTCTCTGGCTGAGTCGTCCATGGCCACTGAACCTTCATCGTTCATGGGCTTGTTTTGGCTGTTGCTATTTGATCTTTGAGATCTGTTTATCTTTAGCTTCAACCCTGTACTGAAGAAAAACATAGAATGTACAGAGAGAGAGAGAGAGAGAGTAAAAAGCAGGTTACGTGAGCTCATGTTTACAGCCCATTGATTGTTGTAATAACGCATTGATTTGGTTGGGTCAAAGCCGACCGGCACATTTTGATTATGAATTTTTTTTGAGTGATGCTAGAGACACCAAATTTTCATACAAAATTAGAATACCAAATGATGTGGCATGTGCTATGTCATTAACTTTAAATTCCATGTCATCATTCATTAACTAGTAATTTCTAACATACAAAATAAATTTATTATTCTAATACAAGTCTCTCTCTTTTTTCTTTTTTTTTGAAGAAAGTAATACAAGTCATTTGTCTGAAAAAAAAAAATGAATTAAACCTAAAAGCCCTAAAACTCATCTCTTAAGTCTCAATCAAAAAAAAAAAAAAAAAAACTCATCTCTTAAGAAGAAATTGCCGCCGTTCCCCAAGCCCCTATCAGATCAACCATCATATTTTCTTTTGTTTAGTTTTTCTAAACAAGTACATATCTTATATTTTGGTGATCAAGGACTATATGGATAATGTATATAAGTCTCATATGAGTCATATCATCCCAAATTCCCAATGATTTATATTAAAAACTTGATTATTGTCTGGGAAGAAGCAATGAGATTGGCAAGAGAGGAGATGTAGAGGAAGATGATGAAGGTGAAATTATATATGATTTGGTAGTAAAATCTAATTTATTTGATTCAGTTGAGGGAATAAGAAAAAGACAAGAACCTCAGGCTACTGATATGATCTCATCATGTAGTAACGTCGTATGTGCGAGAGTGAAAATGGAGAATGGAACTGTCGACATTTAGTAGCTTTGAGGAGAAAGAGGTGTTTTAATTTTATGGGTCCGGATCGGGAGACATCAATTTTTACACAAACTTTGACACACATTTTTAGCCTTTAGATTTTAAAATATTCAACGGTGTAGATTAATTAAGGGGATGATATCAACACACATAAAGGTGACGTGGCATACGACATGGCACTCTATAATTTCCATAAAATATTATAATTACAAAACAAAAACAAAATCAAAAAGTCAAACTTTTCATTAAATTTAAAGAGAAAATTAAAATCTGTAGAATCCTATTCTAACTATCGAAGAAGAAGAAGAAACGAGCAGAAGACAAAAAGAAGCACGTACAAGAACAAACACGAAGTTCATCCTTCTCTAAGCTCTTATATATATTTTCAACGAAATAGCTAGTTGGAACTAAATAAGATTCACAGCAAACAACAGGTACGTATTGATCTAGCTTTTTTTCTTCTTCTTTTAGTCTACTGTATTATTTAGGGTTTAGGTATAGATCGACTTGGTTGCAAAATTTATGTATATACGACAAATTTTCGAGTAAGGAAACTCGCGTTCGAACTTTCTTTACTCAAAATTGAGAAAGGAGCACTTGTTTCTCTGTTTAAGCTTGATCGATGTATGCCATATTAATCTACAGTCATGCACAAGAAGCATGTATATATGAGAAAGATGCATGAATCAATTGACCTTACCTGATATGATTTCAATTTGAAAGCATGCGAAATAGCCTCTTTTTTCGTAGGTCTCTTAAGTAAATACAAATTTGAATACAGCTTCATGATTTGAATGCATGTTCTTGCTATTTTCTTTAAATGTGCATTGGTCTGTTATATACAGCTTTGTGTTTCAATACTTGTATATACTGCATGCTAAAACGGTAAAACCAACTTCTGAGTCATTGCTTTTGGATCCGAATATCTCAAAAACAAAGGGTAGAAAGAAGGACGACAATAGTAAAAGAAACACAACCAGCTCCAAGAGGATAAAAAGTGGTATGGAGTTGGCTCAAAGCAAGAAGAGAAAGTGTACAATGTGTCAACAAACAGGACATAATAAACTTACTTGCATTTTAAACCCGGATGCAAAAAGAAACACGAATCCTTCTACGAATCAAAGTAAGTTATTTTTTCTCTAGCTTCTTTTTTGATTTGTTAGATCATATAGTTCCATTTGCTGTATAGATTATAATATGTTCTAATCTTCATCATAATGTGCATTTTTAGGGAATAAGAATATGCAAGAGTCAGACAGAGTTTCAGACGAAGAAACTTCAGAGGAAGAAGATTCAGACAGTAGCCATCAAGAATAAATTCAACTGTAGATTGATTATGTTCTTTCTTAGTTTCTACTGTTTTCGTTTTATTAAGAGGCTATTGGTTTGTTTTGATGGTGTCCTTATAAGAGGACTGATCTACATTGACTTGTGTTGATAGGATTTAATTTGTTACTGTTCTCATAACTGGAATAATTTACAGCTTGCTTTCTTTAGTTTTTAAAAGAGATCGAATGATATCGATCAATGTGTTTCTTTGATTTTGTTTATAGTGGAACTACATGAAGGCATTTCAAAAAAAAAAAATCCATTATCACATTGATCATGGTTTCTGTAGCAGTATTGTATCCAAGAGTAAGAAATAACCAATTCTTGAATTCGTTTTATCTGAAATGTTAATGGTATGACCAGTGAGTTTACATCACTAGTCTTGTGAGAATGATAGGAAATATGTGCTTTTGAATGCCAAAATATAGCCGGAACTTTGTACCCAATTTTTTTTTTTTTTTCGATTGAAACTTTGTACCAGGTTCTTTGCTTGTTCTTCATTTTTTTTTTCTGGGTTCCACATATTTTTGTTCTTCTGGGTTCTTCTCTTTTTCTTCTTCTGATCGGAACTCTATTAAGGATAAAGGATGATGCCAATGCCTGCATGCTTTGCTTATATATTTGTATACCTCAATTCTAATATTTTAGGCAGTTGGTGTTGTTGCTGTGGGGAGTTGGATTCTCATTTTCAGTTTGATGATTGTGTTGAATTGCATAGATCGATTTGTTGATCAATATAAAATAAGGATTTTACAGATTTTAATTTTCTCTTTAAATTTAATGAAAAGAGTTTGACCTTTTTGATTTTGTTTTTGTTTTTTAATTATAATATTTTATGGAAATTATAGAGTGTCATGTCGTGTGCCACGTCACCTTTATGTGTGTTGATATCATCCCCTTAATTAATCTACACCGTTGAATATTTTAAAATCTAAAGGCTAAAAATGTGTGTCAAAGTTTGTGTAAAAATTGATGTCCCCCGATCCGGACCCTAATTTTATATTGTTTGTCACTAATAGTTTTGATTTAATTTTATAGAAATACAATCTGGAAATTAATGAGTCAAAAATAATCACATGTCATATTCCACATCATTTGGTATGTACTTTTTGGTATAAAATTTTGTGATCTCTAGCATTTTTCATTTTTTTTATAAGATTTTGGATTAGAGATAAATTATGCATTGTATTATCTAATTTAGTAATTATCCACGTAGAAATTTGAAATTATTAATGTGATTTTGATGTTTGGAATAAAATTAAATATTTATTTGTTTTTAATATTTATATATTATTTATTTCGACGTTTCCAAAACGCTCCCACTTCCAGAAAAATTTCAAAAAAAATACTTCGGCTCTTCCGAACGCTTCCGCTTCCGATTCCATGTAGCTTAGACTAAAATGCAACTATACAGTTTGGGTAACCTTGAATCGAAATAAAGCAACAATTGAGTTTTACATTAGTTCTCAAATCTAGGTGATTCGCTCCCATGCACTTTTGTGAATTGAGCTCGGGGCCGGCCTTGAGATTCCGGGGGATCCAAGCGAAAATAAAAAATAAAAAATTAGGGCTCTAATATCTTTAAACAGTGACACAGTGACATACAAATACTATTACAAGAATATCATTACCTATGCATCAACCATTCAAACCTACAAACTTATTTTCAATAATAACAATTTTTTGCAATCTCAACACTAAAATTGCAATAATCCTATAAGATTAGAGCAAAAAAGACTTATAAAATTTCTAGAGTGGGGTGGACCCTTCACCTTCGAGTTTGAGGGTGGAACGTGTTCTCTACATCGTCCACCTCCAAAGAGCTAATATTGTCTAATCCCTTATTTATTTATTTGAAGAAAAAAAAAACATGGATTATTCTTTCATGGCTACATGATTGAATCATTTTATATATGACAATATTTATTTATGATCATGCTACTCAAGATGATGACTAGATCATGATCTAGAGTACGAAAACAACATGGAAATAATGTCGAGAGAATTAAGGATTGGAGGTGTTTTCTATAAGTAAACACATAAACGAAATAAGCTACTAAAAATATGTGCCAAGCCAAAACCAAAAATTTGCTCCATCCTTTTCGGAGCTGAGCAAGCCGCAACCCCTAGGGTTTGTGGTGCAGGGCAGCGGCGGCGACTTCATCATCTCCGTTTGCTTCGTTTTGATCTTCAACATTCCCCTAAGAGGTGCGGCGACGGTTGCGGTGTTCAAATGGGAGGACATATGCTTTTTTCTAGTAGCCATATGGGAGGAGAGGTTTATTCGCTTTCTAGTGTAATCATCTACTAAAAATATGATATTATGTTTTATCATCACCTATACTAATCAAACACAAAAACTAGAATTTTCCCTTAAAAAAAAAAATACACAAAAACTAGAAAGGCTAGTCACTACTACAAAGATAGCTATCAATGACACTTTAACAATGTCGTTGTTTTGTAAAACGTCATCAAAAGTATATTTGATGGCATTTTTTTTTATTTTACAAAAACATCATTAAATTTTTGCTACCAAGTATGTGCATTATGTGTGTGGCGTTATTCAAACTTATTAAAAGTTTGGAATAATGTCATTAAATTTTATAACAACTAGAAAACCTTTTTAAAATGCCGTCAAATGTCATTACTAACCATAACATTTTTGAAGGACAAATGGGCCGTTATGCTGAAATTTTTTCAATATGATGTTTTTTTTAATTTATTTATTTATTCTTTTTTAGACTTCGGTGTTTTGGAGTTTGGGAACCAAACTTCCCCAAATGTCTTTTCTTATATTTCCCAAATAGCTTCTCTCAGCTCTCCGTTTTATCTTCGACTTTGGTAAGGCGACTTCCCCGATTTCCTTCTCCTCCTCCGCCGCCGCCTCCCCAGACTCTACAATTCTCAGTGAACCTCAACTGCACCAACGACCGCGAAAACGACACCCTCCTGAGCTCGCCGCCGTAGTTGGATGACAACCAACGCAAGGTCGTAGATGAGTAGGACTTCTTCGCTGACTGTTGCGGGGTTACCACCTCCTTTTCCAGTTCTTCTCGAGGTATATCGAAATTAGGGTTTGAAATTGGGTATTAAGTTAGGGTTTTTGGCTTGGAGAACTGATTTGTGAAGGGACTTGGGCGGTGCCCATACCCCGAGAATAGAGGTCGTTGGCTCCCGCGACTCTCGACGCTTTCAATTCGTGAGGCCAACTGAGTGACAGAATTGCTGAGCTGGAGGAGAAGTTGGGTTTGCATATCGAGAGGTGGGTTGGTAGTGTGAGCAGAGTTTGGATTAGGGTTAGGAGGATCAGATGGCTCGGGCCGGTTTATCAGGGGAATGGACTCGATATTGATTGCAGATGGTTGAGGGGCTGGGAGTGGAAAGGATGGGTGGGTGAGTGGATGAGTGACATAAATAATCTGGTTGGGCCCTCCCGGGATCACAGAACTATTCTGTCCTTGGCTAGGAAAAAGAGATGTCAGGTTAGGATCCGGGGTGGGAGTGACTCTCGCTGCCCGATCCAAGGTCTCATTGTAGTTGTTACGGTGATCTAGAGTGGTGCGGACTAGGAATTGTTCCTTTTCCAGCTCAGCGATGCGCACCCGGTATGCTTCGGCATCTGCCTTATCCTTAGCTGCTTGTTCTCGGAACAAATGGAAATCTTTTTTTAAAATTTTAAGGGCTGTAGCGGCATCAGGGTGGGTAACATGGGCCGTGGTTGCGGTAGCTTGGTTAAGGGATGTTTCTCCAGATTGGAATAGTTCTTTTTCTATCTGAGTCTCGAGTTCGTTTGGATCATCCACAATTGCCACCATTTTTCCAAGTTAAGATGGGAGTTTCACAAGAGGGGCCCCTCCTTCTAGCGTCAATTGTTTCTATCTCTAACGAGATCACGGGACGGGAGGTCGAATCTTTTGCTCCGAGTCCTGTAACTGCACAAGCAACAATGCGTCAGGAGTCGAGACTGGGGTGGCCCAGTCTTCGACTCTCTTATGCTTAAGTCAGCGTTTGATTGCTATTTGTATAGTACGAGAGTATGAGAGAAGTAGTGAACTTACCTCTTTTGGGAATTCATGCCTATTTTATAGGCTAATACCAGAGGTTCTGTCGTTGGTTTTTGATGTGGGACTGCTTTCGTATTGTTGTTCAGTCCTCCCCCTTTCGGGGGTGTTTAGTAGTTGCTAAGTGGATCTGGCATGTGCATTGTTGTTGTGTCTTCACTTTGTGGATGCCTGTGGAGGTTCTGTCGGTCATGCTTTGGCCGGGATGTTCTCCGGCGACTAGGTAATGATGTCACATTCTCGACATAACAAATGTTTTAGCTATGTATTAACATTTTCCTTTTTAGACTTCGGTGTTTTGGAGTTGGGAACCAAACTTCCCCAAATGTCTTTTCTTATATTTCCCAAATAGCTTCTCGCAGCTCTCCGTTTTATCTTCGACTTTGGTAAGGCGACTTCCCCGATTTCCTTCTCCTCCTCCGCCGCCGCCTCCCCAGACTCTGCAATTCTCAGTGAACCTCAACTGCACCGACGACTGCGAAAACGACACCCTCCTCAGCTCGCCGCCGTAGTCGGACGACAACCAACGCAAGGTCGTAGACGAGCGGGACTTCTTCGCCGACGGTTGCGGGGTTACCACCTCCTTTTCCAGTTCTTCTCGAGGTATATCGAAATTAGGGTTTGAAATTGGGTATTAAGTTAGGGTTTTTGGCTTCGAGTACTGATTTGTGAGTTTGAAATTGGGTATTAGATTAGGGTTTTGGACTGAACTTGTGAGTTTGAAATGATAATTTGTGGGTTTTGAAATGATAATTTGTATCACTTCCAGTTGGATTGGTCATTTATTGAAAGCTGGATTTGTCATTTCGTAGCTCAGTAGGTAGCTTCTTGATACTTAAGTTGGCTGTGTTATATATATTGCCTTTGTTAATAAGTACAGCAGTACTAAATGTGTTTTTGGCATAGTTTCAATTGCAGACTCCATTCTCCAAGGTCTTTCAATACCCCATTTCGCTAGATATATACATTTTCTGCTGGTTTTCAAGTTTCAATTCATGTTCTTAGTGCTGTCAATTGAATGAATTGATAAAGTGGTTGTCTTTGACTGGTCTTAATTATTGTGTACATTGTTAATGGATCATCTGCTGTGTTTGTGTGTGAAGTCACTTGCTTTATGGTTTTGGTGAATTGTGTTTTGGAGCTTTGGGTTTTGGTTTGTTAAGCGACTCGTTGTCTGGGTTTCACAAGAGGAAGAAGTAGAGAAGAAGCAAGGGGAGGCTCTCAGGCAAAAAGGTGACATTTTTATTTGGTTTTTAGTTTTCAAATTTGGGCTTATTTATGTGTTCGGGTTTTGTTATTGATGCTGTTGTTGAAAAGATTGGTGCTTTTTGATGGAATTGAGTAGTGCTGATTGTTAATGGCAGAAGCTATTAGAATGTAAACTTAGTGTTCAATGTCTCAGCAACATTAGTATAGTTGATGATTCGGAAGCGGTTTGTGTATATATCTATATTGAATAGCGTTTGGAGTGCATATAAGACATTAGCAAGGGTTGGAATTTCAGTATAGCTATATAATTAATAGTTGCGACTTGCAAGAGCTTTTGTACAATTCATAAATTTCTGAATCTTGTGAAAAATATTTGAATGATAAATTGGGTGTTATTTAGTTTTAGGATGTGTTCTTTTATGGCTGTTCTACCTAATTCTGCTGCTCATGATGATTCTTCCTCTCTATCATTGCCATGGATGAGAATTTTTCGCACGTGTTGCAGCATTTCTTGCCTTCTTGATTTTGTGCAAGTGTTATAATGCTTTTATTTGGCCTCAGACTTGTTTGAAGTTGTTGGTCCAAGTTGTTACTCATAGTTCATTTCCATGCTGAAATATGTTTTTGCTTATTCTCATCTTGAAATGTGTTTCTCAGATTTTCGATTCAAGTTCTAAATGCTTTTCACTCATTGTAAGCATTAGCATTACACTCTGGCTGTTATAAACTTGGTACTGATGTTCTAATATATCAATGTTCGTAGTTTTTTATCGATAACTATTATATCTCAGATTATTTCTTATGTTTACTTTTTCAGGCTGCTGTGTTTGCTGGTGGTGTTGATACCTCTGCACCCGAGACCAAAGAAACTTTTCAGGTTAATATGTTTGCTGGTGGTGTTCTATTTCATAATACTGAGCATGTACTTTTCAAACTGATTTGTAGTTATTTCTTAGAGAAGTCTTGTGTTGTATGTATTGTAGCTATTCTTTCTGGATTTCTGTTACTTTTATTTATACCAATTATTGACTAGCAGTTTCTTAAGTACATATCTTGTTCTGGGTTTGAAAATGTTGGAACATGTGATTTGGTTGTCTGATTCCTATATACATATATGTGTGTGTGTAGCCACAGTTGTTCTGTCCTTGTGGGAAATAGGAAACTAAACTAACTGTAGAGGGTCCAATATAGTTTAGGATTAGTTAACTGTTTGAGAGTTGAATTTTCAACTTTTGAACTGCAGGAACTAAAGATGTATTGGAACCCAAAAAGGCCAGACAGGCCAACAAGAGACCAGATTAGGAAAAACAGGTAAGAAAAGAAAGTACGAACACTGAATATAAACAAGTCGGTTTCATTGTTTTATTCCTCATTACAAACCATGTTTCATTGTTTTCAGGCTTACAGTAAGGGACATTTATGCAAAAGAGAAAAAGGGTGTCTTCTTTGATGATGCATCAGGACAAAGACTAAGGATTTTATTTGCAAAGGAATTAGAAGCACAGAAGACTAATCAAGACAACTTGGAATTGGATCACTTGATCAGCCTTGTAAAATCTAACATGCCTCTGTAAGTGTCATTTACATAATACTGCAATTGTATCAAGTAGAAAGTCTAAATGAACAAATGCATATGTTGGATTAAATAGAGAAATTATTCAGTAACATAGATAATGAACATCATATTATCACCATGCTAGTGAAATAAGAAACATAGCAATTTAAATTTAAGAATCCAGTTTCCTGAAGAGAGAGAGAGAGAGAGAGAGAGAGAGAGAGAGAGAGATGCCTTTTGTTTTCTCTTTTTTTGAAGTTTTTAATTCTCTGTTTGGTTTCAACATTGCTGGACTTGTTAGATAGGTCAAAGTTAATGGTAGCTTTACACCATTCACCTTTGTTTTCTAAAATAGATAAGGTGGTAAAACTTAACAACTGATCAAAATGAACATTCTCTATATGCAGGGAGGAATATAAAACACTAGAGGTACACTCGTTTAATCAATTTCAAGGAGAGAGACTGGTTTATATTTACCATGCTTGGCTGAGGATGAAACAACAAGGAAATTGGCATCAGAATTTTAACCAAACATACAAGGGCATACTGACTCCGAAGATTGCAGAGCGCATCGGTGAGTTGCCACCCAGGTTAAGTAATGCATTCTACAAGGTTTATGCAAAGAGGCTTTCACGTAACCACTATTATGAGGATGATATGTCAGGAATGTTAGAGTTTCTGAAGAATGTTATATGTCATTGTAATGATGAAACCAAAAGAGGTGACAAACTTAGTATGCAAGAGGTAGAAGAGGCTGTTAGTTTTTCATTTCCAGAAATATGGTTATTCATCACAAACTATTGTTTGGTGAATAACATACCGATCACGGAGCTAGTAGACAACAAGAAAGTGGAAGACAATGCACTTTATTCCAATCTTTGCTGTGGAACTGATGGTGATGGTAAAACATGCAACTATTGTGACCAAAGTGATGATGATATCTGGGATATGTAATAGAGGGAGGAAAAGTTGTTGGAACTTTTCAAAGCAAGTTTAAGGATTATTATTCCTCTGGTTGTTCACTTCTGATAAAGCTTGTACAGCAGCCTCTGCTTCTTTCTTTTTATTATTTTCCTGTCCTGATACAATATCTTAGCAAGTTTTTTATGTAGCCAAGTTTGAAAGTTTATCATAGTTCGAATTGATAAAAGTATTCCTTGTTGGTATTACCATTTTCTTTCTCAGCCTGTACTGTTGAATGATTACCGACTTCAAGCCGATTTTCTTTCGTTTCCTATCTTTATGTTTATTCATCATCAGTCTGAAAATAGCCTTTGCTGAAACTTAGTAAAAGAAGTCTCAGAAACTATACCTTTGTCTTAAGAGTGAACATGTACCTTTTACGATGTGATCGTTTACTCTGCTAACAGAGCTGTGCATATGGTGTCATTTAGTTTAGCATAGGCATATGTCATGCTCTGGTGTTTAGTTTAGCATAGGCACATATGGTTTATGTGAACTGCAAATTCTGTGAGGAAGGTAGCTTGATTACATTTGGACATTTTGCAGGAAGCTATGATGCTGTCACACTACACTTCTGGGATGCCCACACATGACAAGCCAAATAGGTGAGGACAAAGAACAAGTACAACAAAGAGAACAAAGTGCAAGGATCATGAAAGTCTTTTTTTTTTTTTTTGTTGAAGCGTCAAAAGAACACGAGGAAGTTAATTGCAAGTTAGCCAAACGAACTGATCTTAACATATCGCAATTGGTTGCCTACATTGGCTTCATGGGTTCCATATGCTTATGTTTCCTTCCATATTGTTTCTCTTTGTAAGCTTTTGAATCTTTGTAACTATAGAGCGACTATGATGAGATAATTGAATCAAGAACAAAACACTGCATTTCCATAGTAAAATTGATGACTATTAAACGTTTTTAGTGCCACAAGTCCTGCAGCATCACGCGGGTTTTCTGTCTAGTATCATTCTACATGTCTAATAGCTATATAGGGTAAGGTTGTTTGGTAAGAATAGTGTTTTGAACTGTCACTCAATGTTAGGAAGCTTGTCGATGGAACAAAGACTGTCTGTAATTTTTGTTGTTAGTTATATGGGCATGCATATTGGTGTGGAGTGTGTCTCTTACTGTAGTCGATGAGATTATGATTAAAGATAACAAACTTGCTCTACAATTTCATCTAAATGATATTAGAAAGAGGAAATCATCTACTCATCTGCTTTAAGAAGTAGAAAATATATGACCATAGCTCATTGCCCATTGACTATTTAAAAGTACGAATATTAAGTACATAACCAAATAAAACTAAAGAGTACGAATTTCAAATACATTAAGTACATAACCAAATAAAGCTTAAATACATAATTGAATAAAACTAAAGAGTACGAATTTCAAATACATTAATTACATAACCAAATAAAACTTAAGAATACGCATATTAGGCCAATGGAACCAAATGAGCAGTCACTGGTCAGTCATTCGTTTTCCATGAAGAATTGGAATTGAAAATTGGCATTCTGTAATAGCTGATAAACTTTTAAAGGTAATGTTGGGAATTGTTTGAGGTACTTCTTCATTACTTCTTCAAGAGGCTGCATAAGATATGAATTCATAGATACATGTAAGACCTCTTACTGTATATTTATATCAAACTAATTTGAAAACCTCTAAATAATTATATCAAACTAATTTGAATATAATAGAGTAGTACATACCAGATTCGTCCCAATGTATTCGTTGAAGTGATGGGCCACCAATTTTGCACAGTTTAATGCATCATCATATGAATCTCCAAATGTTTTATCAGGCCCAATAAGATTAGATTTTAGAACTCCATACCCTTCCATTTTCATAAATCTCCCATTGACATTAGGGTATGTTGCTCGAAGAATGTCTTTCATTTTTACGTCCATGTTTGAAGCTACAGCAAGATCAAGTAGAAAGAGTGCAGTTTCTTTTGCCGTACACAAAATCGGGTGAAAGTATAATCCGGCCAACGAGCTTGACAAATAAAACAAAAATAATTTATTAGTTTAGATATTTTTTCATTTAAAAAGAATTTTATTTACACAACTTAACATAGAGGATGGGGGTGGTGCTCAGCTTTTAACAACAAAGTAAACCTTAACCATTACCTAACCACAACCCACAATAACCTCTGATCTTCGGATGCAGATTTACAGAAAATAAAATAATAAGGGAGGTTGGGGAACTAAAAGAACAAAACCTACATAAGTTTTGCTGCAGGGGTCTGATTGCAGAAAAGACTTGGCTTTGGCTACTCTAATAAAATTTTGGTCCCTCCTATGCTAAGAGATTTTATGTAGAGAATCCCTGCCCATTATTGGACGGACACTGACATTTTTTTTTTGAGGGGAAAGAAATTTCTTTCGTGGAAGGATCATTACAATCAAAAGATATAATTTCCTCCACATGCGGAGGAATAACAACGGTGAAACCTGTGCTCATACAAGAAAACAAAGCTAACTGAGCTACAGAATGAGCAACACAATTAGCTTCTCTCTTGGTAAAAATCACCCTACCATCAGAAGCCAAACTAAGGCTTTCTTTCAAGTCAGATAGAAGGAAACCAAGATCTGAATTGACGGACACTGACAATTAAACGGATGTATGAAAAGTTAAATTTTTGACCCCTCCTGAGCTACATTATGATTTGCAGAAAACCCTTGCCCACTATTGGAGAACCAAACTTTTGACAGATTCTGTAATAAATGGATGAAGACCAAAATCTCTTACTATTGAGCTTTCACCTAATTCTCTATGATGTAGTGAGAAAAAATCATCTTCCAAATGCTGTATCTCCTAGAATAAACTGCATGTAAACCAAAACAACATAACAACCTACCGATATAACACCACTTTCAAGAACACATATCCGCAAACTGATCCAAAGTTACACTAGGGAGTCTAGGACCTTCTAATTCATATTTAATCAAGATTTAAAGGGAACCAATTTGATGAACAGTACAATACCAAAACAGAATTTCAATAGTACTACTTTACTCCAATAGTCATATAATTCACAAATGTCAGACTGCTCTGTTCACTTTCTTGGCATAAAACAATAGAAAAACAGCAGAAAGCAAAGAACTTTGTTCTCAGAAATACTCAGCTCAAAAAGAGTTCATCAAACAGTAAAAGTAAATCCCAGAACACCAATAAAGTTTTCACCTTTTCACCAACCAAAGGAAACAAGAACCAAGAAATCATCAAAACCCTTGAAAAGGGTTTATCTTTACCAAACCCAAAAACCCAGAATTCCCAACTCAAACACCAAAAACCAAAACACCATACCACCACAACTAAAAAAAACAAAATAACGTAAGTAAATAATTTTAAAAAATATTACTGACCTTGCACTTTCGCATTTCTTGGTGTAGTTAGTCAATTGCAGAATCTCACTGTTCTCTTTTTGGTGACTATAAACTACATCGGGTATTGTTCCTAGAATTTTTTGAATTGCAAACTCTAATGGTTGGCCAATTCGGTAGGAGGCAACGTGCATCAGCTCCAATGTTAGTTCTCCATCGACTACATACATATCTTCTATTTTAAAGTTGCACGCCAAGCATTCTCCATCTGTATTGATCTCATAATCTCGAGCACGATTGAAACATATTCTGATCAAGTCCCTTCAAATAAACAATTTGAATTAGAATTCGTCAAAGAATATAAAAACTATGATTCCAAATTCAAAGTTAAACTTAGAGAGGCTTATAAAAAAATAAAAATAAAAAGTTAAATTTAGAGAGAGAGGGAAAACAATTTCAACTTGAGCAGGAAGAATAAATCTTATATTTACACCTTATTATCTGGATTCTTTCAACCGGAGGCCGGACTGAATGTGTACCACTCAGAATCCAAACGGTCGGCAACGTTTCAAGATGTGCTGATAATTTGACTTTGTGTTGTATTACCGGCGGACATGGCGGACGTGTATCAGTTGGGCCTGCTTTGTAGTTGCTAGGAGGAGTCACTCCTGAAGTGCTCCCAATAGCTTTTCCTTTCCAGTTTTTCCACATAATTTTGGAGCTGAAACAGTTTTTCCTTTCCATTCGATGGTTGAGAGCTAAGGTGGTATATATAGAGAACACTGTACCCAATATAAGGTATGGGCGTAGCAAAATAATTGATCTAGTAGTCTAAATGTTTAATCATGTAACTTTTATTGATCTCAGTCCAACTTAATTGAAATCTCCGTCTAAGATTTCATAAAATCTGACTGGTGATTTGAATTTTGTATATACAGGAAGGAATCCGAAGCTAATTATGCATTCTCTTCTCTTCGTACGTACGCGCGTGCTCTGGCGTAGACATATCATGAAACCCTAAAGACGTAACAGGCGTGTATGCAGGCCATGTCAGATCATGCATACGTCAATCAAATATCATTGCTTGCTGTAATTATGAGATTCACGTCGAGAATCAATAGATGCTCGCCCATACACTCATGTCAGCTAGCAAAGTTAAAGGAGTAACGTCTACTTTCTTCGTCTCATTGAACAACTCAGACGTACTTCTCATTTCCTAATACCGAAAAGAAAACTTTGAAGAAATTAACACTACTACTCAAGAAGTCGATCAACTAAGAAATCTCAAGGCTTTCAAAACCTCATAGTTTACACACATGCATGAGAGTGAGGGATAAGGATCCTCTCCTTGGGTAGTCTTCCTCCTTGGTTGTCCTCGACTTTCCTCCAACGACTCCTCTTCTCCCCTTTTCCATAGTGTTCTCTTTCTCTGAAAATTTCCGTCTTCCATCACTCAATTTCTCAATTTGATTCCCTTCTCTCTTTTTTCTTTATGTTTCTTCATTAACCTCTTGCATTTACATGTTGTGAGATTCATTCATCGGCGTCGTTCTTGATAGCCACTGTATTTTATTTTGACTGATGAGATATATTTGAATAAAGATTCATGCTCTTCTTCATATTCACTTTGATCGTTATCATCAAATCATATTTGGATTATGGGTAGAGGAGATTTTTATTGGAAACCAGATAATTATCAATTGACTTGAACGAAAAACCTATCCTTGCCTTTGTTTTCTCTTTGTCTCAGGGAATTTCGTGAGGGATTTGCAGCTGAAGAAGATTGAAACTAGATGTCAGATTCGAGAGATTCTTCAGTTTCAGATAAGTAAAGCTTTAAGATCCAATCAGCTTCAACTGCTTTCAATTCAATTTCTTTGATTGAAGCTCTGCTGTGTCAATCTCTCCAATATGGCTTCTGATGCAGATGAGGGCTTTATAATCTGAGTTTATAGATACACATAGAGCCACATATTTCTTGAGTGGCTGAGTTCTTGGAATGAATTTGGATTTGAATAATTTGGTATGGGTTTTCAAAATAATCCACATCGCTGGGTTGTGACAAACAAATTTCTGCAAATTTAATTTGGAGGAAGGTGAACTCGAAAAGATTTTGGAGAAGGGCCGGGAGAGGAAATGAGATAACAGAGAAAAAAGGATGAAGATAACGGAGAAAGGAGAAACAAAACGTCATTTAGTCTAACTTTTGGGTAGTTAATAGTCAGTTGCTGAGGTGGATTATTTATAGTCTTTCATTTTAAGTGGACGGTTGAGATTGAAACAAGACAAGGAGAGGATCCTGATCCGAGAGTGAGACCACTTAAAATCAACAAACTTGGCTCATGATACATCCCACTTAGAGCACTGTGCCAATTTATATAAGCTTAGTTACTTAGTGACTTGTCGTAGAGAGTTTGTACAGTGTAGGCACTGGGATGGTTGGTGATTAATCCCAATATATGTTATTTACCGACACGTACAACTCAACCAAACTCGATCAAACAGCTCTTTCCTGCAATCCAAAGTCCTCTAGCTAGATAATGTGGAAGCCATAGTGAGAAGGTGATTGGGGTTTCTAGCGCGCTAGGGTAAAGTAATGCACACAAATGAGAGTGAAATTATTGAAACGTTCTGGTAGTGAAAATTAAACCCTTAATAAGGGGTCACGCTCAGCTTTATTTCGAAGAAATAATATATGGATAGAAACAGGGAAGAGTAAATAAGGCATCGGTTGAATCGAAGTAACAAACAGAGCCACAAGTACGTCTCTCTTTATAGTGTTGTTTCTTTCACGAGACCCTCTGAGGTCTTTTGCTTTCACTTGCGTGTGTTGTAGTGCAATGACGACAAGTTTCTAAGAGAACGTACGTAACGTCGCTTTGAGGGATTTGGGTGAAAGGTTAGAATCAAAACTTGAACCTTACTTTAGACTATATCAGATCAAAACATGCTATGAACTTATTTATAATATCTGTATGTTTTGCTGAGTACTTTTAGGATAGAAATATATCTATGTATCCTAATCTGCAGTCTATGAAAATCTACTAATCTATTGTATGCTAATCACCTGTGTTATCCATGTTAGCCTTCTCCTTAATCCAGCCTTATGTTCTTCAAGTATATGGGACTTGTTGTAAGAACTTGTGTGTTTAAGAAGGGACCAGAAAGACATATATATAGAGCACAGCCATGACAGTTTCATCCATAAAGAAACTGTCATGTTATTCAACTGTTTATCAACTGCTTAATAACTGCAATAGTTTTGAATTCAAAAAACTCTCACAAACTTATCCAATATGAATATATAGAGTATAAAGTTTATATCTTAAACTCAGATTAAATAACATGTAAGTATATTAACACAAGAACATGTAATATGCAGGTTTAATACAATGTCAAGTTCTAAAGCAATATAATTGTTTACAATCTCCCACTGAACTCGATATTGTATTAAAACTTACAAGTCAAGCACTAATATACTACTGAATATGAACTCAATCTATAAAGATGCGCATTGTGAGTTTAAAACACTAAAGATGTTTTGAATTCTGTAAATTATGTCAATAGTATATATATATATATATATATACATAGAACCTAAGAACAACATGATGAATAAGATAAACATCAGTGTTCCAAGATCACTTTGTAAACAGATTAATATCACATGAACTACAATCACAGTAGTTGTTTAAGTATACTTGTGTTATAAATGCATTCTAACACAAGAATACTCAATGTCATAACCCAAATTTCTAACTCAATAGAAATAAGCAAATTATATTTTACTGAACTTAACATAACAATCTGCAGATTTTTCATAATCATTTGAATAATTGCTAACTGAAGATGTACAACTCAATGCAACAACCAAATGATAAAATGAAACTTGATAATATAATTGCACTGAATATATTATTTCATAACATAGATACAAACTAAAATACATACTAGTTTGATGATTTTGGAAATTCCTTCTTTAGTTAAACTTTGCTATCACACCCATGTTTTCAGCATGCTTCATAAATTCTGATACTGGTAAAGCTTTTGTCAAAGGGTCTGCCAGTTGTTCTTTGGTGCCAATTTTTACTACCTCAATTTCTCCTTCTCTGACACTTTCCCTTACTGCAAAATACTTAACATCTATATTTCTAGAGGCTGAGGACCTTTTATTGTTCTTTGAGAAGAACACAGCAGATGCGTTATCACAATGCATCACAATAGGTCTCTCAATGGACTGTATTAACTTCAAATGAGAAATAAAATTTCTCAGCCATAAAGCATGTCCTGTAGCCTCAAAAATTGCAATATATTCTGCCTGGAATGTAGATGTTGCAGTAATTCCTTGCTTTCCTGTTTTCCATGAAATAGCACCTCCTGCTAGCATAAATATGTAACCTGATGTGGATTTTAAATCATCCAAATCAGATTTGTATGATGCATCTGTATAACCTTCCACCTCAAGCTCTTGTCCTTCAATCTTTCTGTAAACCAACATATGATCTCTTGTCTTCTTCAAGTATTTCAGTACTTTCTTCCCTGCTATCCAATGTGCATGTCCAGCATTAGACTGAAACCTTGATAATAAATTCACCTTGATATTAGGTTATTCGTCGGCTAAACCTTATAAAAAAAATTAAAAAATAACTATAGCCGACGAAATATTAGGTTATTCGTCGGCTAAACCTTTTAAAAAAAATTTAAAAATAACTATAGCCGACGAACTATTAGGTTATTCGTCGGCTAAACCTTATTAAAAAAAATAAAAATACTATAGCCGACGAATATAGTGTTTGAATATCGTCGGCTAAAGTTGCTGGGTTTTGAAAAAAAAAACTGCAGAAACTTTCGGCTAAACTCATGGTACATGTAATTATAAACCATGATTGATTATTAGGAAGCAATCCAAAGTATTATGATCGCCCAAAACACTATAAAAGAAAAAAAAAATCCAAAGTATAAGCCATGATTGATTATTAGGCATAATCTAAAGTATTATGCCACCCAAATGCAAATGGCGGAGGTTGGTCATGTGAGCCACAGAAACCGGCAACACGCCGGTGAGGTTGTTGTTGTAGAGGTCGAGAACACGGAGGTTAGTGAGGTTGGAGAGCTCCGGCGGGAACGTGCGGTTGAAGACGTTGTTGGAGAGGTTGAGGAGGCGGAGAGAGCGGAGATCTCAGGCGGGATGGGACAGGAGAGGTTGTTCTCGGCGAGGGTGAGATTGGAGAGGTAGACAAGGAAGGTTAGTGAGATTGGAGAGGTTTACCATCATCGGCTATATAAAGGACTTTAGCCGACGAAATTCTTTATTTTCGTCGGCTAAACTATTTGGTTGACCGCCAAAAAATTTTGGTTCAAAATTTTGAAATTTTTCGACTTTAGCCGACGACTTTCCATTAATTTCGTCGGCTAAAGTCCTTTGAAAATTTTGGTTGACCGCCAAAAAATTTTGGTTGAAAATTTCGAAAATTTTTCGACTTTAGCCGACGACTTTTCATATATTTTCGTCGGCTAAAGTTCTTTGAAAATTTCGTCGGCTAAAGGTACCAATTTCGTCGGCTAAAACTTGGAAATAGAGAAATTTTAGGGTTTAGCCGACGAATACCCTAACGTATTCGTCGGCTATAGTATGTAATTAAAAAATTAAAAAATAACTATAGCCGACGAAATATTAGGTTATTCGTCGGCAAAAACCATCTTAGCCGACGAATTTTCATATATTTTCGTCGGCTAAAGTCCTTTGAAAATTTTACTCCAACTTCGGTTTACCGCCTAAAAAATTTTGAAATTTTTTGACCTTAGCCGACGACTTTTCATATATTTTCGTCGGCTAAAGTCTATAAATTCACGAAAACGCTCATATCTCCCTCTATATTACGTAGTTTGGTCAAACCTTCCACACGAAAAACTTTCACGTAGATGAGACGCAACCGCCTATATAAAAATTTTGAGACATTTGCCTTCCGACGATAGGGCTCCCCATAGGGAATAATAACGGTAAATAGGGTTGACCGCTACTATCGGCTCTGAGACTTTACCCGATTTACGTGATTTTTGAACCATAGCCGTATTTCACCATTTTGAACACATCTTATTTCACGAGATTTTTAATAATTTTGCTTCCTATGTAGAGTTGGTTCACAAAGTTGTATAACCTACTAAACAAGTTATACAACATTAGTAGACACGTTGTCATTCCGATGACTAAAATTCACAAACCAAAATTCGACCGTCAGATATGATCATTATGACGAAATACGTCTATGGTAAAAAATTCAACTAGATCCGACAACGTTAAGGGCTCGATCGAAACGGTCAACCATAATCCATCGTCACTTATCACACGAAAACGCTCATATCCCCCCTCTATATTACGTAGTTTGGTCAAACCTTCCACACAAAAAACTCTCACGTAGATGAGACGCAACTGCCCATATAAAAATTTTGAGACATTTACCTTCCGACGATAGGGCTCCCCATAAACCCGAATAACGGAAAATAGTAGACACGTTGTGATTCCGATGACTAAAATTCACAAACCAAAATTCGACTGTCAGATATGATCATTATGATGAAATATGTGTATGATTAAAAATTCAACTGGATTCGACAAAGTTAAGGGCTCGATCGAAACGGTCAACTCTAATCGAAAATAAGAAAACTGCATTTTGAAGCCCTAAACGGACTCGGATGGCCAAAAAAGCCTGTACATCATGGCATTAGCAATGAGTTTGACTCGTAGGGCCGTTACGCTTCCGGAAAGGTATCATAATAGTCAATCGGACACCAAAAACCAAATCTGCAGCATAGTGAATAATAAGGGTAAGTCAACTATCGGCACCGAGACTTTACCGGAATACCGTCATTTTTCAACCGTAGACGTATTTCACCATTCTGGTCATATCTTATTTCACGACTTTTTTGCATTTGAAGGTTCTACGTATAATTTTTTTTTCCAGATGAGTTGTTGTCCAAATCTGTAAATATAAGACACTTTAGCCGACGAAATTATATTTTTCGTCGGCTAAACTCTTAAAAATTTCGTCGGCTAAACTTTTGAAAATTTCGTCGGCTAAAGTTCACAGACTATAGCCGACGAAATTATATTTTTCGTCGGCTAAACTTTTAAAAATTTCGTCGGCTAAACTCTTAAAAATTTCGTCGGCTAAACTTTTGAAAATATCGTCGGCTAAACTTTTGAAAATTTCGTCGGCTAAAGTTCACAAACTATAGCCGACGAAAAAAATTATTCAGCCGACGAAATATTAATTTCGTCGGCTAAATTGGACTTTAGCCGACGAAAATTTTTAATTAGCCGACGAAGGACAATTTCGTCGGCTAAAGTCCACTTTAGCCGACGAAAAAAAAATTCGTCGGCCTGGTTTTTTTTTTTCGTCGGCTAAACCCTTTCTTCTGGTAGTGTCAAAACATGCTATGAACTTATTTATAATATCTGTATGTTTTGCTGAGTACTTTTAGGATAGAAATATATCTATGTATCCTAATCTGCAGTCTATGAAAATCTACTAATCTATTGTATGCTAATCACCTGTGTTATCCATGTTAGCCTTCTCCTTAATCCAGCCTTATGTTCTTCAAGTATATGGGACTTGTTGTAAGAACTTGTGTGTTTAAGAAGGGACCAGAAAGACATATATATAGAGCACAGCCATGACAGTTTCATCCATAAAGAAACTGTCATGTTATTCAACTGTTTATCAACTGCTTAATAACTGCAATAGTTTTGAATTCAAAAAACTCTCACAAACTTATCCAATATGAATATATAGAGTATAAAGTTTATATCTTAAACTCAGATTAAATAACATGTAAGTATATTAACACAAGAACATGTAATATGCAGGTTTAATACAATGTCAAGTTCTAAAGCAATATAATTGTTTACAATCTCCCACTGAACTCGATATTGTATTAAAACTTACAAGTCAAGCACTAATATACTACTGAATATGAACTCAATCTATAAAGATGCGCATTGTGAGTTTAAAACACTAAAGATGTTTTGAATTCTGTAAATTATGTCAATAGTATATATATATATATATATATATATATATACATAGAACCTAAGAACAACATGATGAATAAGATAAACATCAGTGTTCCAAGATCACTTTGTAAACAGATTAATATCACATGAACTACAATCACAGTAGTTGTTTAAGTATACTTGTGTTATAAATGCATTCTAACACAAGAATACTCAATGTCATAACCCAAATTTCTAACTCAATAGAAATAAGCAAATTATATTTTACTGAACTTAACATAACAATCTGCAGATTTTTCATAATCATTTGAATAATTGCTAACTGAAGATGTACAACTCAATGCAACAACCAAATGATAAAATGAAACTTGATAATATAATTGCACTGAATATATTATTTCATAACATAGATACAAACTAAAATACATACTAGTTTGATGATTTTGGAAATTCCTTCTTTAGTTAAACTTTGCTATCACTCTCATGTTTTCAGCATGCTTCATAAATTCTGATACTGGTAAAGCTTTTGTCAAAGGGTCTGCCAGTTGTTCTTTGGTGCCAATTTTTACTACCTCAATTTCTCCTTCTCTGACACTTTCCCTTACTGCAAAATACTTAACATCTATATTTCTAGAGGCTGAGGACCTTTTATTGTTCTTTGAGAAGAACACAGCAGATGCGTTATCACAATGCATCACAATAGGTCTCTCAATGGACTGTATTAACTTCAAATGAGAAATAAAATTTCTCAGCCATAAAGCATGTCCTGTAGCCTCAAAAATTGCAATATATTCTGCCTGGAATGTAGATGTTGCAGTAATTCCTTGCTTTCCTGTTTTCCATGAAATAGCACCTCCTGCTAGCATAAATATGTAACCTGATGTGGATTTTAAATCATCCAAATCAGATTTGTATGATGCATCTGTATAACCTTCCACCTCAAGCTCTTGTCCTTCAATCTTTCTGTAAACCAACATATGATCTCTTGTCTTCTTCAAGTATTTCAGTACTTTCTTCCCTGCTATCCAATGTGCATGTCCAGCATTAGACTGAAACCTTGATAATAAATTCACCGCAAATGAAATGTCAGGCCTTGTACAAATTTGAGCATGCATCAAACTTCCAACTAGTCTTGCATAAGGCACATTTTGCATTCCTTTTGTCTCCAATGCAGTTCGTGGGCATTGTCCTTTGTGCAATCTATCACCCTTAGATATTGGAGCATCACCAGTGTTACAATTCTGCATCCCAAACCTCTGCAATATCTTATCAACATAATTTTTCTGAGACAAACCCAAACTATACTGCTTTCTATCTCTGGTTATCTCAATACCAAGCACATAGTGTGCTTCACCCATATCTTTCATGTCAAATTGACTTAAAAGAAATGCTTTTGTTTCTTTCAACAAATAAACATTGCTACTTGCAAGCAAAATGTCATCAACATACAGAATAAGCAAAATAAAATTGCTCCCACTAGTCTTAACATAAATGCACTCATCAAGTTTATTTTCTAGAAAACCAAATTTAGTGATTACCTTATCAAACTTGAGGTACCACTGTCTTGATGCTTGCTTAAGACCATAGATTGATTTCTTGAGTTTGCACACTTTCTTTTCATCCTCTATAAAACCATCTGGTTGCAGCATGTATATCTCCTCATGCAAATCCCCATTCAAAAATGCAGTCTTCACATCCATTTGGTGTAGCTCAAGATCAAAGTGAGCAACAAAAGCCATAATAACCCTGAAAGAATCTTTGGTTGAGACTGGTGAAAAAGTCTCATTGTAATCGATACCTTCCTTTTGATTGTAACCCTTGGCCACCAATCTTGCTTTATATCTCTCAATTTTTCCTTCTGCATCTCTCTTTGTCTTAAACACCCATTTGCAACCAATCGGCTTAGAATTAGATTGTTTATCAACCAAAGTCCACACACCATTTTGAGACATGCTATGGAGCTCATCCTCCATTGCTATCTTCCATTTTGAGAATTTTCAGATTGCATTGCTTCTTCTACTGATGTAGGATCATCCTCACTCTCAATATCTTCCTCTGCTGCAATCAAATAAACATGATAATCATCTGATATTGCTGGTTTCTTGATTCTAGTAGACTTCCTCAACTCCATAGGTTGTTGTTGAACGCTCTCATTTATCTGCTCTTGCACTTGCATCTGAATTTCTCCATTAGTATTTGCATGAACATCAGTTTCTTGATTTTCTTGAACTGCATCATCTGCTTGTTGAACATGTGGAACATCAGTAAGTGTCAAAACTGAATCATTATTGCAGTCCTGACTTGTGACAGATAGGGCATTGCCATCCTGAGGTGGGATAGATTGGTCGCTGCCATCCCCATACATAAACCAACTTTCAAAAGCTTCATCAGTTTCATTTCCCATCTGTGACTCTCCCACATCTTGTGCAACCTTACTTCCATCGATCATTTGCAAAAAGTTCATCATAAAACGTAGCTCTATGTGATTCAACAATTCTTGTGCTTCTTTTTGGGCAGTAAAACTTGAACCCCTTGGATTTCTCACAATATCCAATGAAATATCCACTTACAGACTGTGAATCAAGCTTCCCATATTCTGCATTATACACTCTAATTTCTGCATTACAACCCCACACATGGAAATGATTTACACTAGGCTTGTATCCACACCATAACTCAAAAGGAGTTTTAATCACAACCTTGCTTGGAGTTCTATTGCAGATGTAATTTGCTGTTTTCAATGCTTCTCCCCACAGAAATTTTGGTAGTTTGGATCTGACAATCATGCTTCTAACCATTGACATTAGGGTTCTGTTCTTCCTTTCTGATACTCCATTTTGTTGTGGTGTATGAGGAGTAGTGTAATGAGCCACTATTCCACAGTCCTGCAAAAACAAAGCAAAAGGGCCTTTCTTTTGACCTTGTTCAGTATATCTGCCGTAGTATTCACCCCCTCTATCAGATCTGATACACTTAATAAACCTGCCTGTTTGTTTTTCAACTTCAACTTTATAGATTTTGAAGAAGTCCAAAGCTTGTGATTTTTCAGACATCAAATAAACATAACAGTATCTTGAAAAATCATCAATAAAAGTAATATAGTAGCAATTTCCACAGATTGTATTGATTGGAAAAGGACCACATATATCTGTATGGATCAGATCAAGCATTTGTTCACTTCTCTTTGATCCTTTTCTACTGGAATTAGTCATTTTACCCTTCAAACAGTCAACACATGTTTCAAAATCATCGAAATTTAAAACATGTAAAATTTCTTGCTTAACCAGTTCCATCAATCTTTGTCTGGAGATGTGACCAAGCCTCTTATGCCACAAAAAGGATGATGAATCTGTAAATTTTCTTTTTGACCTGGACTGATTTAAAAAGAAAATTTCATTGTATTTTTCAGCAGTAGAAATATTAGAACAATTGACACGCCAATAATCTTGTGAAAGAACAGCATCACCAAAATACTTTGAATTATAATAGAACTGGATAGACTTATTATTAATACTTGAGAAACTAAAACCAGAGTTTAATACATATTGGGATCCAGATATTAAGTTCCTAGTAATACTTGGAATACAGTACACATTATTTAGTTCTAATACAAAGCCATTTTTGAACCGAAGCTTGACAATTCCTACAGCCTTCACAGCCACTCTTTGGCCACTTGCAGTACACACCCTTGTCTCATTCCTTTTTGGGATTGAAATCCTTGACAATCCCTGTAATGAATTGACAATATGAATAGGGGAACCAGTGTCAAACCACCAAGAGTTGTCAATAGAAAAATCATTTGACTCTAAACTGAAAACATATTTTAAAACAAAACTACCTTTCTTTTTCAGCCAAGCTTTGAAACCATCACAATCTTTCTTAAAGTGACCTGGTTTCTTACAAAAGAAACACCTCATGCCACATGCAGGTTTGTTCTTCACATTATCATTATCAGATTTGAAAGATTTAGAGGTACCTTCAGATGAACCTGGCTTGAACTTTTTGCCACCAAATTTTCTCTTATGCTTTGCCTTTGTCACCAGATTCACATCAACAGCCTTTCCCTTGCCTTTCTTCTTGACTTCCTCTTCAACTTCAACACACAGTGAAATAAGTTCATTGACAGTCCACTGTTCCTTCTGAGTTTTGTAGAGTGACTTCAAATGATCAAACTCATCTGGAAGTGAGTTGAGCAGCATATAGACCAGAAAAGGCTCCTCCTCAGTCATTTTCAAATCTTTCAGCTTTACAACAATGTTTGAGCCCTTCATGATATATTCCCTGACATTGCCCTTGCCATCATACTCCATCCTCATGAGAGATATCATCAGCTTTCCAGTTTCAGCCTTATTGGAAATTGCATATTTTGCAGCAATGGACTCCATGAAATCCTTGGCAAATTCAGCATCAGGGATACTTCCTCTCACACTGCTAGTCATGCTCTTCTTGATCATAATGAGTGCCATCTTATTGTGTTTGAACCACTTCTCATATTTCTCCTTAGTCTCTTTGCTTGCATTTTCAGCCAATGCTGCTGGTGGATTCTCCTTAAGTACATGATCAAAGTCTAAAATTCCCAGATTCAGTTCCACGTCAGCCTTCCATTTCTGGAAATTGTTCCCATTCAAAAGCTCAATTTGATTGATGCTCATAGGAAATTGCATAGCTGTGTTGAAATGAATGTCTGTAAGTTAAACTAGTAAATCTGAATACTAGAATAAACTGAATTCCCATATAAGATGAATATATATATATGCAGTAATATAGACTTTGTCAATAATAAGATTCAGACAACCTTTGTGGTGTACACATCTCTATTGATTCATAAATGTCCAACTACACAATGCATATATTTCAGATATTTGAATCAAATAATCAAACTAACTTCTTTGGAAATTATAGTTTCTGAATTTGTTTAAGTTTCAAAGATCTGCTACTTTAGTGATGAATTTTTGACATCAATTGATTTCTGATACAAAAAAAAACCACTTTGACAGTATAAATGTATCATAATCGTTTATAAAGATAAGATGTACGTAAGCTTATCTGATGCACTATAGGTTACTTTGGCAACACACTATGCATACATATAACTTCAGTTTGAAAGCATTTTATTACATAATGCTAAATCTGTATCTGTTAACATCTGTGTTGTATAATTGTAATAATTTCATATATAGCATACATCAATGGATTAGAAGGCATATACACATACATATGTAATTCAATATTGATATCAATATCAGATATAACAGTAACACATATCAATGAATAAATCTTAACAAAAGTCTAAATGCGGATTAAAAAATTTCCCAGAATACTTGATGTTCATATCTGAATCATGTAAATGATCTAGATATAGGCGCTCTGATACCAATTGAAAGGTTAGAATCAAAACTTGAACCTTACTGTAGACTATATCAGATCAAAACATGCTATGAACTTATCTATAATATCTGTATGTTTTGCTGAGTACTTTTAGGATAGAAATATATCTATGTATCCTAATCTGCAGTCTATGAAAATCTACTAATCTATTGTATGCTAATCACCTGTGTTATCCATGTTAGCCTTCTCCTTAATCCAGCCTTATGTTCTTCAAGTATATGTGACTTGTTGTAAGAACTTGTGTGTTTAAGAAGGGACTAGAAAGACATATATATAGAGCACAGCCATGACAGTTTCATCCATAAAGAAACTGTCATGTTATTCAACTGTTTATCAACTGCTTAATAACTGCAATAGTTTTGAATTCAAAAAACTCTCACAAACTTATCCAATATGAATATATAGAGTATAAAGTTTATATCTTAAACTCAGATTAAATAACATGTAAGTATATTAACACAAGAACATGTAATATACAGTTTTAATACAATGTCAAGTTCTAAATCAATATAATTGCTTACATTGGGCGGTCTTAAATCGATCAACTGGTACATGTAACAGCCGACGTGACTTGAGCTTCAGACTTGATATATTATTAAGTTTGGGCGGTCGTGGTTGTTTTGGAGAAAGGTAGAGACGACTATGGAAGGCTTACTGTTACGTACTGAGAAATAAATGGAGACGATGTCACTCAAATTTCCATCGGTTAAAAAAGTGAGATCTGGAGTGTGGCCTTGTGGGGTTGTAGCTATCAAAGAGTGGGTTGAGAAGTACATGTACTTTGATTCTGCGATGTGACTTGAGGATGTTGCACACATATCGGTTGTGGTCTATCGGTGCTTCAATTATTGCAACAGAATGATATCTCGACGCCTTAACATTAATGATGAAGAAAAGTGTAGGTATTAAGGTGTAAAATGTCTAATCACTCTAATGATACGTTAACCAGTTGGATTTACTCCTGAATTTTACTGGGTTAATTAACTGCTGCACGAATTGCTTAGTTTGGTGATATATCTCTTCACTCAGAGTGAAGACCTTTCTCATTAGAAAGAGGAGGAACTCCAGGCTCAAGTTAACCTAGATCAAGGCATGCGCGGCTCCAATTAGAAATGAGATTTATAGACAAATTCAGCATCACTAATTTGGATACTTCTGCAACTATACTTCTGCTAATTAATATTCCATCCCAGATCATCAACCTGGCAGTGAAAGTACTAAACCAGCCCTAGATTTGCATGATTAATTTGGAGCCATATCAATTATATATTGAAGTGATCTAGCCCCATTCTTGAGGGAGATTTACAAACCAAATGATCTTTCTCAACCTAATCTCTGCTGTGCCAAAACCCTTGGAATTGAAACATCATGGCTAGTACAGCAATGCATCCTGCATGCACTTCAGTTTGGCCCTATACAAAATGACAACCCAACTTGGCTAAATTCATAATATTAGTTTCTGTTCTCAACCAATCAAGTTCCCCACAATGAAAAAATATATCTCAACTTTGTAACCGAAAAAAAAAAAATTATATATATATATATATATATATATATCTCAACTTGGCTAATTTAAGCATATTAACACTGATCATAATATTATTTTCCGTTCTCAACCAATGATCAAGTTCCCCAGAATGAAAAAAATATCACTTATTTGACATATATATATCATCACGCTATCAGAGTAATAGTACTATTCGATCGTTGAAAGACTTCAAATCGATCATAAAATTGGGATATATGATTAAGGGGAGAAGTAAAAACTGATATACATACACTTTGGGAAAGGGTAAGAGACTAAAGTTTAGCGCTCCTAAATTTCAGCATCAATAATTTGGCCTCTCGAACCGTGTTGACAGAAAAATCAAAACTGTGCTCGCACACTTGGGATTTCAACCATGCTGCTAGCTGAAGAAAGGGGGCTCACTCCTTTTTACATAGGTAGCATAGTGTGCAGAAAAACCTAGCTAGAATAAGGAATGCGTGATAGAGGAAGCAAACGAGTCTGTGATCCCTGCTAGCTCCAGTACGTGAAGATGCTTTTCTTTGAAACTGTATCCGAAATTACGGATCGTCTTCTTGACGAGATTGCTTGTTCACTTTCCTGATGATGTCAATATTGCTGAATTATATATATACATATATATATATATATATATCGATAGGTATATAATTATATACACACACAAACACAGTTCACAGCTTACACATGCATGTGATTACTGTGCTTGTTCCTGTAGAACTACATTTTCTTTCCATAGACAAAGTACTCATTTCATGTTAAAATCGTATTGCTTTGTAATAACGCGCTAGCTCTTCTCAATGTTCCTATTGATATGTGAAGTTTTTTTTTATGAAGTTCCTATTGATATGTGAAGTTTGATTTCAGATCATAATGTTTTTCTGTTAACTATTACAAGCATTTTAGGGTTAAACTAGGGTGAGTGCATGCTTGTTGACGCTAGAACAGCAAAACCCCAGGGCTGGTATCGTATACATGTATTTTGCTACCCATTCTGGGAAATGCAGTATTGCAGTGCATTGTTATGTAATTATTTCAATCTTGAACTGTTCAATATATTACGAACTTCTTTTATTGAAGCTGGACACTGTTGCGAGTCTTCACTCTTCACCATGCAACTTCACAGCCTAAGTGTTGCCAAGGGGTTCGAGTGACTGGAAAGATCGATATATAAGTCAGAAAAGATGACCACGTAAATTAAACATTAATGGATCAGTATAACTCACACTGGCAAATGGTTTAACTTTGAAACCATTGGCTGGTCGTTTGCATGGTGGTCCGTAACACTGACTCTGCATTCTTGATTCAGAAAGGAAATCTTTGAAGTTTCTACTGCAATTCAAACTTTGATTCTAATCTCTTTTTTGTATGCAAGAAGCAAGTTGATGATGGATTACATTAATTACCCTTCGAAGCCTTTTATGATCTCTTGGTCTTACTCTCCAGTCTCCACCACACTACTAGTGATAACAATCATACCGTGCTGAATTTCATATTCATGGTAATAACTTTTTACATGTGGAACCAGCGGCAGAGGGAGAAAAATTTACATGCGGCGGAAACAAAAATTACCAAACACTTATTGATTAATTGTGGTCAAAATGAATATTTTTTTTACTTTAATACACTACCAGAAGAAAGGTTATAGCCGACGAAAAAAAAAAACCAGGCCGACGAAGCATTTTTTGGTCGGCTATAGTGGGCTTTAGCCGACGAAAATTTCCTTCGTCGGCTAAGGTAAATTTTCGTCGGCTATGATGTCCACTTTAGCCGACGAAATTTTATGTCGCCGGCTATTTTAAATTTTCGTCGGCTATGACAAACTTTAGCCGACGAAAAAAAATTTCGTCGGCTAAAGAATTTATGTCGTCGGCTAAAGTTCACAAACCATGGCCGACAAAATATTTAAAAGTTTAGCCGACGAAATTCATAGTCGTCGGCTAAAGTGCTTTATATTTGCAGATCTGGGCAGCAGGAGCTCATTTCGAAAAAAACGGAAAAAAAAAACGGGAGAAGAAAAAAGGGGAGAAAAAGTTTGGGTGTTGTCAAAATCTGTCCATAATCAGTTTGTGGAGCCATATATAGGTACGTATATGTATATATATGTTGATTAATTGAGTTTTATTTGAGTTGATCGATTTTAATTAGTGTGATTAATTGAGTTTATTGATTTTGATTGTGATTGAGTTGATTAATTTTGAGTACGTTGGATGTATATATATATGTGTTGATCGATTTGGTTGACGATTTGAATTGATAATATATATGAATTAATTTGTTGTTAATAAATTGTAAATATATATATATATATGTTAATATTAATTTATAATATTATTGTGTTGATATGGTATGAAGTTGTTGATGATATATATGAGTTCATAATGATAATTTTGTAATTAATTAGTTGTAGTACGTACGTAGAATATATATATACTAAATGAATTGAGATTTTATATATGGCATGAAATTTTATTAATAATTAGCTAGCAGCGTTATAAATATATATATATATTTTGTTATATTTTCAGGATATGGATAAGAGTTGGATTTCGCTTCCAAAATGGGACAAAAGATACGGTGCAGGAGTTATGAGTTTTCTAGAATATGCGATGGATAATGCTAACGGGAATACAATTTTCTATTGCCCGTGCACGAAATGTCAGTGTCGCAGCGATATGTATCGATTTCCCATTGACAAAGTATGGCAGCACCTGAGGAGTAACGGGTTTTGGGAGAAGTACACATGTTGGTTATATCACGGTGAAACATCATCAGGGGGTCCGCATGATCATGGCCAATTTTCCGAGACGGGCAGTGCTAGTACATCCAACGATCCAACAACGACATTCATCAACGACATGTTTCCTTATGAGAGCGGTGTATGCGCTCAAGGACAGTATATGCCTGACCCGGTGCAGCCCTTCCCTAGAGCTGTGAACACTGCTGGTATTGAAAAGTATAACAAACTGCTTGCTTTCCAACAGACCCCTGTGTACCCCGGTTGTCAGAAGACCGTTCTTGAAAGTGTGATGGACGTAATGAGGATTAAAGTTGAGACAAAATCGACCGTGAAGGCTGTTGATGAGTATCTACAGTACACTGCTTCGATGCTGCCCAACGGTCATCGTCTTCCTACCACTCATCGGAAGGTCCGATGTATCCTGAAAGATCTTGGGCTTTCCTACATCAAGATCCATGCATGCAGATATGACTGCGTTCTCTTTTGGGGTAAAGATCCAGAAGGGAATGACCTTGGTGGCCTTGACGCATGTCCGGTATGTCACACTGACAGATATAAGCTGACTCGTGCAGGCAACAGGAAACCTGTAAAGGTACTTCGGTATTTCCCTTTGACGGATAGGTTGGAGCGGTTGTACATGTCTTCACACACGGCCGAAGCGATGAGATGGCACGCTGATAGGGAATTGCATGACGAAGATACCCTTATACACCCTGCTGACGAGGAGGCTTGGAAGCATATAGACAGGGAGTTTCCTCAATTTGCGTCAGAGGTCCGAAATGTGAGGCTCGGGCTCTCATCCGACGGGTTCAACCCTTTTGGGAACATGAGTCTGCAATACAGTATATGGCCGGTGATTTTGGTACCGTACAACCTTCCCCCATGGATGTGCATGAAGAAGGAGTACAATATGTTGAGTTTGTTGATTCCGGGGCCCGGTTATCCGGGGAAGTGTCTCGATGTGTACTTGAGACCTTTGATTGAAGAGCTTAAATTTTTGTGGGACGTTGGTCATCCCACTTATGACAAGTACACGCACGAGATGTTCCAGATGCATGTCATGGTTGTTGGCACCATCAGTGATTTTCCTGCCCGTGGGATGTTGTCGGGCAACGTTGTTAGGGGATACAAGGCTTGTCCAGAGTGCCTTAGCGATGAGGGGAGCAGCAGTCATTGCAACAAGATATGCAGATTGGGTCACCGTGCTTTCCTTCCATATGATCACGAATGGCGGTTCGATGAAAAGGCATTTGATGGGACCGTAGAACATGGCGTGCCTCCCAGAAGATGGACGGGGGAAGACATTTTAGCGATGCTTAATGAGTACGATTTTGGGCAGCTCAGCAATCATCCCAACATTGTGGCGGCAATACCTGAAAGACCCGACAGGTACAAATTCTGGACACATAAGAGCATATTCTGGGAACTCCCATACTGGAGTAAGTTGTTGATCAGGCACTACCTGGATGTGATGCACATAGAAAAGAATGTGTGCGACAGTGTGGTGGGCACAGTGCTGAACTTGGAGGGGAAGACGAAAGACGGTCCTAAGGCACGCATTGATCTAAAAAAATGCGGAATAAGAAGACATTTGTGGTTGAAAGAAGGGAAGAAAAAAATGCCTCAAGCTCCTTACACCGTGAAGCCTGACCAGAAGAACCTAATTTTCAGGTGGATGAGTTGTGTGAAGTATCCTTCAGGCTATGCAGGAAATATTGCCCGGTGTGTGAACTTCCGGGACAATAAGATGTACGGGTTGAAGAGTCATGACTGTCATATCCTGCTACAACGTCTCTTCCCTGTTTTCATTCGACCGTTCCTTCCCCGTCAGGTGGTGGAGCCGTTAGTAGCGTTGGGAAGGTTTTTCCAGAAGTTATGCACACGGGAAGTGTCTCGATGTGACCTCCGGGAAATGCAAATGGACATCATTTATATCATGTGTAAATTTGAGAGGATATTTCCTCCAAATTTTTTTGACATCATGCCTCACCTGATGATCCATCTTCCCGAGCAATTGTTGCTTACCGGTCCAGTACACTACACTTGGATGTATCCCATGGAAAGGTACTTTTTACTTTCATGAATTCCTCAATACATATACATGTTCAATAATCATAACATTTTGCAACTTGATTTACAGGCAACTTGGAGACTACAAAGATTATGTGGCTAATAAATCCGCTCCTGAGGGATGTATAGCTGAAGCATATATTGCACACGAGTGCGTCACCTACATGAAGTTGTATTTAGGAGCGTTGAAGGAAACTCCGCAAACCATGCCGGTAGATGTACCGAAGTTCAATCTTTCCATAGTCTCTAGTGATGTTGAAGTGTATGGAATTTTGCCAAACTCCTACAAGTTGCAACCACATGAGCTAGTCATTGCCCACTGGTGGGTATTGATTAACTGTCCAGAAGTTGAATACTGGAAAGACATCCATCTCAATCATCCCAACATTCAAGGTGATCTCGAGTACCACAACAGGGAGTTCGCAGATTATTTTGGCGGTTGGGTACGTAATTTAATTTTTCTCTACGGGTTTATGTTTATTGCATAATTATCCATATTTACAGTTGAGATGGTTGGTTGCAGATGAACCATATTCAATCTGATGGTCACCCAAATTGGTCGCACGAACTAAGACTTCTAGCCATGAAGCCGATAGTCTCAAGAGTTTATCCGATGTGCAAGGTGAATGGCGTGCAATTTATATGCGAACAAAGAGACAGCAGAAAGAGAACACAGAATTCTGGGGTCATGGCACATGGTGGGCAGAATGGAGTTGACTATTACGGTGTTCTTGATTCAGTGGTGGAACTCGTTTACGGTGAAGGCATGACAGTGCACCTCTTCAAGTGTAGATGGTTTGATACTAGGCCGCAGAGCATGAAGACCGATCAGTACGGAATATTATCGGTGAACACTGCTACAAGTTCTTACGAGGATGACCCCTTCGTTTTTGCCACATCGGTAAAACAAGTGTTTTATCTTGATGACCTTGCTAAGGGTGACGCGTGGAAAGTAGTCAACCTTGTGCACCCTCGAAACATTTATCGGGCGGCTACACTTGGAGAGGCCGAAGACGAGGAAGAAGATGTTGCGTATCAAGAGCCCAACGCAATAGGTATTCCTAACTCCTCTACCATTCGCCTTAATAATTTTAAAGCGGGTCGTTCGGTGCGAATTCGTGATGAAGAGCCAAGGCTTGTTGATGTTGATCCAAATCAAGAGTCAGACGAAGACTCTGGCGATGAGGAAATACATATATTACCAGAAATTAATTCTGACACCGAAGAAGACTCATCGGATGATTCCGATTACGAGCCTTAGTTTTAATGTATGATTCCGATTAATTTGTATAATTTTTCAAAGACTTTTTCCTTTATAGTTTACACATGTTGAATTCATATTTCAGTTATGAATATATGAGATTTTGGTGATACATGATGAACAGGGTTTTTTTAATGTATGGTTTATGAATATCGTCTGTTTTTTTTCCCTGTTTTTTTACTTTAGCCGACGAAATATACTATAATTCGTCGGCTAAGATGTTTTTTGCCGACGAAAAGAGCATTAATTCGTCGGCCATAGATGTTTTTTATTTATTTTTATTACACACTTTAGCCGACGAAATAAACTGTGATTCGTCGGCTAAACTACCTTAGCCGACGAAAAAAGCCTTAATTTCGTCGGCTAAACTTGTTTTTTTATTTTTTTTAATTACTCACTTTAGCCGACGAAATACACTGTAATTCGTCGGCTAATATGGTTTTTGCCGACGAATAACCTAATAATTCGTCGGCTATAGTTATTTTTTTAATTTTTTAATTACATACTATAGCCGACGAATATGTTAGGGTATTCGTCGGCTAAACCCTAAAATATTTCTATTACCTACTATAGCCCCGGGTTCGGTGGTTATTTTGCGTAAAATTTTTATACGACTTGTTGCGTGTCATCGGTTTAAAACTATTTTCAGTTGGAGGTCCGGCCAAAATACGTAATTTAGACGGTCGAACGACCTTTTCCGTGCGTTTAGGGGTTTGACTTACGAGATGGACCGTCCGGATCGAGCCCTTATTCTTTTCGGATCAAGTTGAATTTTTTCCCATACATGTATTTTATCATGATGGTCAGATCTGACGGCTGGATTTGTGTTTCTCAAGTTTGATCATCACGATCACAACATGTGTACTAATGTTGTATAACTTGTTTACCAAGTGTTATGTAAATGTTCCGTTTCAAAAACAAACTATACGTAGATCCTTCAAACGTAAAAAAGTCGTGAAATAAGACATGACTAGAATGGTGAAATACGTCTACGGTTGAGAAATCACGGTATTCCGGTCATGTCTCGGTGCCGATAGTTGCGGTCAATGCAATTTTCCATTCTTTCTCCCTATGGGTAGCCCCGGGTTCGGTGGTTATTTTGCGTAAAATTTTTATACGACTTGTTGCGTGTCATCGGTTTAAAACTATTTTCAGTTGGAGGTCCGGCCAAAATACGTAATTTAGACGGTCGAACGACCTTTTCCGTGCGTTTAGGGGTTTGACTTACGAGATTGACCGTCCGGATCGAGCCCTTATTCTTTTCGGATCAAGTTGAATTTTTTCCCATACATGTATTTTATCATGATGGTCAGATCTGACGGCTGGATTTGTGTTTCTCAAGTTTGATCATCACGATCACAACATGCCAAATGTATAAAGGTTTAGCCGACGAATTTCAAAGGTTAAGCCGACGAATTTCAAAGGTTTAGCCGACGAATTTCAAAGGTTTAGCCGACGAATTTCAAAGGTTTAGCCGACGAATTTCAAAGGTTTAGCCGACGAATTTCAAAGGTTTAGCCGACGAATATATGTATAGCCGACGAAATTTTAATCTTTAGCCGACGAACAAATTATTTCGTCGGCTAAAGTCCTCGGGTTTTAATTGCGAACCCTAGCCTCCTCCCTCATTTCTGCAGTTTTTCAACCCTAGCCTCCTCCCTCCCGGTCTCCTCCCTCCTCCTCCCTCATTTCTGCCGTTTCTCAACTCTCACCCGATTGCAGGTAACATCTACTCGTTCTTTCGTGAATTTCTTAATTTCTTTCAAAATTTTAACATTTTAATCAGTTACTAGATTAAAGGATTATATTGTTATGGTTTACAGAATTTAAGTGAGATGCTTCATTATTTGCATTTTCCAACTTATGATATAATCTTCGCATGTTCCCTAGAATCTGCAGTAGTACTCATGATCTCTCTCTCTCTCTCGAGCATGATGGTCCTTTGACTCCTTTCCTTATTAAGAAACACATAATTGGATCACTGCATTCGAAAACAATATAAATGAAACTCACACATACACTGGTTTATACTTGCTTGGTCATGTCTCGCACTAGCTCTCTCTAGCTCTTTGAAGTGAAATAAATCAATATATATATGGGAGGGATTGTGAAAACCTTTAGTCAGGAAGTGAATTTTGGCGTTTTGGCAAAAGGAAAATTGACATCTGGGTCTCTAAAGCAGAACATGCCAAAGTGTGTGTTTTTGTGAAAGAAATATGAAGAAGGTATGGGATAAAGTTAACTTTAACATAAATCAACGGGTTGGTGTGTAACTTCGCTCAACATCAAAGGAGTAGAGACTATTTCTCTTGATGTTAGAGAGATGTGTAATCTAGTCCTAACTTGTCATGTTTATTTTGATCGAAGTTCATCGATATGTTCCATGTTGAGATGAACTTCTTGTTTATGCGATTACAATTTCTTACGGTTCATGGCCTTATTATGTATGTTCAACAAATCATCAAGCAATTACTCTTACCTAGTTTGGTGGTCGGTTTGTTACAAAAAGTATATTCTTAATTAACTCTTATTTTCAAAATCTCTTAGACACTTCATCTGCATACGGTTTCAAAATTAGAACGATCCAAAAATAAAATAAATATTAGCTGTTGGGGTCCTTGTTTCTTGTCATCAATCTTTGAGAAACCTTGCCCCCTTCTCTTAAGATTCAGCTTAGGTATTGTAATATTATTGAATTGTTGTTTTGTAATTTTTAATATTATTAAAAATTTAACACTAGATTAACTAGAGAATCGGGATGAAAACGCGAAGTTGAAGAAAGGAATAAAACTTGAAATACGTAATTTTTGTTAATTTAATTTGTGTTAATTAAATTTGTGTTAATTAAATTTGTGTTAATTTAATTATGTTAGTTTATGTGTTTATTTTTGAATATATGTGTTTATTTTTGAATATATGTGTTAATTTATTTTTGATTTCGAATTTAGTTTTATGATATGTTAGTTAATTTATGATGATGTTGATATATATAATATTGTTATGTAAGTAACATATATATATATATATATATCTATATATATATTGGTATGTGTATCTATTTATTGAATAAGTATAATTTTAAAAATGTATAATTTTTTATAAAACAAAGACAAAATAATCTAAAGCCTTTGATTAATATTTTAAATAGGATGAGCGGCTTTTTTCGAGGGAAGAAGAGTTCGAAGGGCCAAAGGTCCGAATCGTCTGAGGGAACCTCTAGCAACCCTCAAACGACGTTTCAGGGCCACATGACAGCCAGACGTGCGAGCCTTCTGGAGACGGCGCCGGAGGTGCCCGTTTCATCGAGGCAGGCGGCCGTCCCTCGTTCCCCGAGGCCCTTGACGGAGGTGTCTGCACCTCGTATGCCCGAGATACACCGGTTGCCCACTCCGGGTCCTACTTCTTCGGATAGTGGGTCATCTGGGGTACAGATGCCGCCGCCTCATCTGTTCCTTCCGCGGATTATACCGGCGATACCTGTAGTCGATGGCTCAGGGACGCCGATTTATCCACTGCCCCCGCCAGTGGCTCCATCAGCGGCGTACCGGTTCCTGCCTTTTGATACGCCTCTTATTTCTGCGAGGGTATCATCATCGGCGACAGAGCCGGAATCCGTCGCGAGCTCCTCAGGTAATCAGTGATGCATGATTACTTTTAAAGGGTCATATATATTTTAATAATCAATTTGGCCGAATCATGTCATAGGCACAAAGAAGAAGAGAGGCCCCGTCACAGGGAAAGCTCTCGAGAAGATGGTGAGTACCATGGGGAGGATCCCCATCGATACTGACGGGGATGGCCACGCAGTATCGGGCGGGAAGTCGAGGATGTACTCTGGCCGCGTGGGTGCTCTCATTAGGGATAGAGTCCCTATGTTGTGGTCCGACTGGGGCGAGGTCCCGCAGGAGGTTAAGGACATGGTCCACAACGCGATGTCGGTGAGTTTACAAAATAATATTATGTATTAAATTGTTCATTTCTCGAAAAGCTAAACTAATAATAATCGGTTAAATGCATGTGTGGTTTGAGGTTCCCGAGCACCTGAGGGACAGCTGGGCCGACGTTGTGCATGGGGGAAGGTACATTGGGAAGTTAATGAAAAACAATTTTGTATGTGATATTAATAATATTTCTAATATTTTTGTTGTATCTGTAGGTACAAGGAGTGGAAGAACGAGCTGCGGACCCATTGGACTAAGCACGGGAACGCACGTTCTGGTACCCCTACTGAGTTCCAGTACAGGGAGTACGAGTGGCGTTGGCTTCTGACATCAGAATTCAACAACCCTCGTAAACAGGTATTTAAATAAATTAGTTAGTTAATTTAAAAATAAGTACGTGCGTTTTAAAATATTCTACTAATAGTTTACTTTTTTCTTTGAAGGCGGTTTCCCGGGTGAACGCTCAGAACCGGCAACGCAACACAAGGAACCATCATGCCGGTTCTCGACCGTTCGGTGTCTTCATGGACGAGGCGGCCAAGGAACATCCAGAAGTCAACCCCTACGTCTATACGTACGAGAAGGCATATCCTGACTCCCAGGAGGATATTGTAAGTCACTTTACGTTTTTAAATTTTTAAATTTATGTAAAAATTTTAATTAATAATTTTTTTCCTATCCATATAGGCGAGGGTGAGGGAGGCTAGTGACGAGGTCCTGAGTACCTTAGTGAGGGAGGCATGGCCGGACACGCAGGATTCCGAGATGTCCGAAGCCATGTCCCGGATCGACAATTCGGATCCGACGATTGGGGCGAGGATCATGGGCACAGCCTTCCCACCGAGAGGAAACAACTTCTACTGCCAAGGTCTAGGAAAGAGAGGCGAGGGGGTCCTGAAGACCACTCCAGGATTTCAACGAAAGGCAACCTCGACCAGTAGCAGCACCACGTCCACGATCAACAGGACGACTCAGCTAGAGTCGGAAGTTCAGAGACTACGAGAACAGCAAGCTGCTCAAGCTGCTCAAGCTGCTCAGGCTGCCTCGCAGGCCTCGCAGACAGCCTATATTGCCTCGTTGGCAGCCTTTAATGCCGCGCAGGCAGCCTATGTTGCCGAGATATATGCCATCCAGCAGGCCCAGCAGCAGCAGATGTTGCAGTACATGCAGGACTTTGCAGCTGCCTAGAGTCAGGGACTTCCGCCTCCGCCCATGCCTCCGCCCATGACGCTACCCCAGCCGCCGCAACCTCCGCAGCAGCCCCCAGAAGATGACTTCAATTTAGACGATATAGACTTTACGTAGTTGATATATACTTTTATGTAAATTGATACTTTTATGTAGTTCATATATTCTTTTATGTGTTTGTTGTTGGTTATATGAAATTGTTAAATATGTCTTTTGCAGTTTGCATGGAATGGTAATTCAGAAATTTCGGGGGTTTTTTTTTTTACTGGAATGCACTTATAGCCGACGAAAAAAGCCATAATTCGTCGGCTAAAGTTTTTTTTTTAAAAAAAAAAAAAAAGTTTAGCCGACGAAATAAGCTTTAATTCGTCGGCTAAATGCCTATAAAGCCGACGAAAAATACAATATTTCGTCGGCCATAGATGTTTTATATTTTTTTATTACAAACTTTAGCCGACGAATAATTTAAAATATGGGTTAAATGCACCAACAGTGTCTGAACTCTTAGAGGACTGTCAATATGGTACCCGAACTTTTAAATGTATCAAAGTGATACCTGGACTTGTATTTTTGTACCAACGTCGTACCTGTCGTCATTTTCCGTCACAGTTCTGTTAGTTCATGTCACGTGCGGGTCATGTGAGTTGGAAATTGAGGACATAAATGACTTTTTCCACTGAGCTGAAACTCCGGCGCCTACCTCTAGCTCTCAACCTCCAAAACCTACTCCCTTCCTCCTCCGCCACAACTAGATCCACCGTCCCAACTTCCACCCCCTCCTCCTCTGCTATGTTACGGCGTCGCCGCCGCCACCATCACCGCTCACAACTCCATGTGCAAGACCAAAAAGAGCACGCAGGCAATTGAGCCATCCCGGAGCCCCCACAAGCCCCGAACCTCCAAGTCCTTCTCCTCCTCCCGCTCCAACCCTAACGACCCTTTCTCCGGCAACAACTCCACCAACTACGACAACTTCTCCAAATTCTCCACCGCCTCCTCCGTTGCCTCCCTCAAGTCCTCCCTCCCCGAAAACCCCATGATCTACGACACCTCCGAGATCTCCTCCTCCACCAACAACTTCCTCAGCCACCGCCTCTCCTCCTCCTCCACCTCCAACTCTTGGCGCTGCACCCTCCGCGGCAAAGACGCCATCGTCTTCCAGCGCAAGTAGATGGAGGAGGAGATCATGCATGTAGATGTCCGTATTTACCATGCATGCAGAAGGACGTACGTATTTACCATGCATGGATGACCCGCCATCCAAGAAGTGGAGGATTCGGGTGGTGTAGGCTCCAAGAACAAGGGCGATCTGAGAAGGGGGGAGATGGGAGAGGTGAAGAGAGTGGAGAGGGGTCTCAATCACAACGTCGTGGAAGCCGAACCCAGTCATGAGTTGGACTGTCCGGTGAGAAGGGACAAGAGTTGGACTGTCCGGTGAGAATATCAGTTCTGGGTGGCTGCTGCTGGCATCATCAGCATCATGATCATCGTTATGAGGAGCACTAGTACCATTCTTCTTCTTGCTCTTGCTCTTGTTCTGGATCCGGGTGATGTGGTCGGCTAAAGTCTTTTTAATCATCCTTCTGCGCTCGGTGGTTTCGTCAATGGATTCGGGTCTGTGAACAAATTCAGAGCCGTCAGAAATTAGTTCGACATCGAATCCCAAAGAGCTTAGTCGTTCGGGTGCTGCTTGGAAGAGGTGCGATAAGCCGGCCTGTAGCTACTAACTATCATTGGCCTTTCGTCCGTTTCCGATCAACGTTTCTCACTACTAAGTCACTGATGTGGTAGTAAATGGATCATATATAATATATGGCCGCATGCTGGCTTTCAGCTGCCTATAGTATACATGTGTCTTAGTTATATTTATGTACGCTGTTCAAGCTTAACGATCGAGCTTGAAGAAAAGGACGTCATTTGACTCATTTGCATGGCTGATGATCATCATCAAGCTGTTACTGTCAGCAGAAATAAGTGATCGATGATCACTAGCTACTGCATTTGAAGCTATGAAGTTATTGACATCATTGCTTACTTATGTTTACAAGTACAGATCAAAAGCAGCACTACTTCCGATTTGGATTTGAAGTCGGAAGGACGCTTGGCTCTCGCCGGTGAGAATATCACCCACCGGTTTGGTGGGAGTGGGAGATGAGGGAGAGGCTCTGCTGTAGGTCAGGGAGGTCGATCGGGGTGCGGGACTTGCGCTGGAAGACGACGGCGTCTTTGCCGCGGAGGGTGCAGCGCCAAGAGGTGGAGGTGGAGGTGGAGGAGGAGGAGAGGCGGTGGCTGAGGAAGTTGTTGGTGGAGGAGGAGATCTCGGAGGTGTCGTAGATCATGGGGTTTTCGGGGAGGGAGGACTTGAGGGAGGCGACGGAGGAGGCGGTGGAGAATTTGGAGAAGTTGTCGTCATCAATGAAGGGGTAGCTCAGTCATTTACTCTCTTTTTTTCAGTCACGTGCGTCACATGTGACATGAACTAACAGAGCTGTGACGGAAAATGACGACAGGTACGACGTTGGTACAAAAATATAAGTCCAGGTATCACTTTGATACATTTAAAAGTTCGGGTACCATATTGACAGTCCTCCAAGAGTTCAGACACTGTTGGTGCATTTAACCCTTAAAATATTCGTCGGCTAAAGTTTGGAAGATAGCCGACGACACAAAATGTCGTCGGCTAAGGTATGGAGTATAGCCGACGACATTATTCGTCGGCTATAGTTCATACTTTAGCAGACGAAATAATGTCGTCGGCTATAGTATGACTATAGCCGACGAAATAATGTCGTCGGCTAAAGGTTGGACTATAGCAGACGATATTATTTCGTCGGCTATAGTCATACTATAGCCGACTAAATTTTTTGTCTCGTCGGCTAAAGTCATTACAGACGACCCTTTCCCGACGACACTATAGCCGACGAACCTTCGTCGGCTAAGGTTGTAGCCGACGAATTTTTTTAACAGGCCGACGAAAATTTTTCGTCGGCTAAACTGTCTGTTCTGGTAGTGATATGTGGCTATAGTTTTGCTAGAACATCATATGTTCTTTAACTTTAGGTTAAGAAAGTAAAATCATCGGGTTGCAAAAGCTAAGATATTTTCTTCAGGTACAAAACAATGGAGTTTCACCATTTTTTTCAGCTGGCAGGGGAGAATTGTATGTTCTTATGAAGGCACAAATACATTATGTGGGCAGTTGTTGATACCGGCCCCCATTTGTCCTCAGTTGGCTCGATCCGCTGCCTCTTCCAATTTTTTTTTATAATTAAATTAGTAGAACACATGGTAATAACTTTTTATTTTTTGCAAGAACACAGGGTAACAAATCTTGATGAGCACACGCAATGAATATGAAAGCACTGAGTGATGGAAAACGCAGAGATGCAAACGAAATGTTTCTTTTGATTGAATGCAAACGAAATTGAATAATGAAAGCAAGATTCTCATCGGAAAAATAAAGAAGAATGAAAGCAAGAAGGGAAAACACTCAAAACAGCTTGTTTTTAACTTTTTATACTGAAGGTAATTTTACAATAATTCTTGCATTACAATCAATACTAGCCTTTCTGCACACATGATGCGCGTGCGTTTAATTTTTTTAACGTTTTTAACATTAGTTAACTATTTCTTTTATCAATGCATGCAATGTTCGTCTTTTTTATATTTTGCTTCATATAGTTCACACTACATTATTGTATCATTTGAGTCTTTTTTATTAACATTAATTTATAGTGAAAAATGGCATTGAAATTGTCAATTAAAGTAAATTATGAAAATTTGTTGAAGATGAAAGGGGTGCATTTTTTAAAAATGTAGCAAATTACAGAACGCCAAAAATTTTGAATGGCTGTACTTATTAAAGTTTATTTTAATAAAAATAGTTATAAAACTGTTTTTGAAAATGAATTTTAAAGAAAGACTAATCAAGTCCACATGCTCTGACCAACTCCATCTCAGCCATCCATTTGTCAACCGTCGTTGGTTAAACTATAAATTCAGAGTAGGAAAAAAATCAGTAAGACAGTGAATCTCTAAGTTTTCACTTTAAACAATAAGATATTGGTACACTGAGGAACTTACCATGAATTCAGATAATTCACTTGTTGCAATACCCCTGCTCCAATTATCAGAAGAGGTCTGTGGTAAAAGAAAGCGTTAAATTCATTCAACTAAGTATATAGATCATACGACACAACTCATTATATATATTATCACCTCAATAATACGCTTCAACTTCTCAAGACGCTGGTTGTCAAACTGTAAAGAAAAACTTGTAAATATGGAGAGGAGATGTCATAATGCTTATGTATCAATGTTTAATGTTAAGTATTGTAAGTGAAACTACAATACCTTAACTAAAAAGGAGTATTGCTCATTGTGTTTTTGCTTCCTGTAAACATATGTATCCGGCCAATTGGTGAGCATGAAAATAAAAGTCAAGAAAACTTGTGTGAATGTTGAAGATGCATGCAATAAAAATAACAAATAAATAGATCTTGAATAGATGGTGTTGAATACCTAACACGCATAACATTTCTCCAAGTTTGTTTAATGTGAGAAATGTCATGTGTCATCAATTCTCTACGTGCGTTTTTGTACTTCCAACTATAAGAATTTCAATTAGTAACAATACCTAAAAGAGAAAGAAAATAAAAAAGAGTTTAAGAGTACAAACTGTGCTTGTTTTTTTTTCTTCCACTCTTTTAGAATTAGATTACTGAGATCAACGGTGTTCACTGTCACTGATATTCCATTGCACCAACCACATGAAAATAAAGAAACATGTCGCCTAAAGCCGTCGTCTATTTGTAGAGTCTTCTGTAGTTGAGAGCTTCCATGTCGCAGTACTTCTACAAATAAGAAAAAATTCAAAAAGTTAAACATAACAATTAAAAACTAAGTAATGCAATTAATTTGATTTACTGAATGAAGTACCTATGAACGACATATCATTTTTGGTGGACTAATGAAGCAAAACTTCTTTAAACACGACGTTCTTACTGAATACGCCATCTTCACCTACTACGGACCCTTTTTTAACTAACACCTTTGTGGTAGACTCTGATACTCCTCTTGACAATGCCACATATAATTGTCCATGACTAAAAACATGATCTGGGAGGTAAACTCCCACATGTGGGATGGTTTGACCTTGAGATTTATTTATGCTAAAAGCGAAGCTCAACTTGACTGGAAATTGCTTTCTTGTAAGTTGAAATGGTAGCCCCGCATTTTCTGTACTTTGCAAAGGAATTCTGGGCAAAAAACTCTAGCCCCAACAAACTCACCTGTAATAATTTCTGCATCAATCAAATTTTGGTAGGAACCACGACATAACAATCTAGTACCGTTACACAACCCCAATTTTGGGTCTATATTTCTCAAGAGCATGATTGGAGCACCTGTTTTCAGAGTTAACTTGTGCGGCGGTAAACCGCTTGTGGTTATTGAATTTAAAAACTCTGGCTGGTACAGATTTCGGATGTCATCTTCAACAGAGTCAAATGAGTAAAATGTAATTTTTTCACCAGGAAACATACTAATCATCTTTTCATTCAACATGTCTACATCATCGTTCAAAGGAGTGATCAATGCTCTATCCACCATGTATCTTGCATCTCCTATGTGATCACCAAGATTTGGGAAAACTTTGTGAATAATTTGAAAGATAGATTGGTCACTTTGCCAAGGAATCACCATGCTTTCTGGTAATCTTATCATGTCATCATGTATGACTTGTTCACTCCCATCGCCAACACGTGATAGAAACTCTGCAAATCAGTGGTCATTTATGGATCTCATATTCTGCCTCAGTCTCAATATCCTTGTATCTGGCCAAAACGATGATCTCATAATCGAGGCATCGATGAGTTGAGACCTTGTTCCTTTAGGAATGACAGGAAGGACTTGACGAAAATCTCCCCAAAAATCATTATTTTACCACCAAAAGGAAGTTCCACGTCCATTATGTCCTGAAAAGTTCGATCAACTAATTCAAAGACATCTCGATTTGTCATAGGTGCCTCATCTCATATAACTGCAGTGGAATCTCGTACCAATTGCGCCAGTGAAGACTGTTTACCTATGGAACACATGGATGAAGGTAGTACTTTCAGGGGAATCTTGAATCTGGAGTGAGCTGTCCTTCCGCCGGGCAATATGTTTGCCGCTATTCCAGATGATGCTGTTGCTAAGACTATATGATTCATTCTTCTTAAATTTGCTAACAGCGCACGATATAGATATGTTTTCCCAGTTCCTCCTGGACCATCAACAAAAAACAAAGCACTTTTTTTTCCATTCACAGCAGACATTATGGTGTTGAAGGCAACCGTTTGGTCATTGTTAAGACGATCAATTGCATCAATATCTTCTTGAGGGACATCGATAAAAAGTTCATCTTCAATATATCTCGGCATTCCTATATTATCTTCTAGCTCACCGGTCAATTGAGGGAGGTCATAATCTCTAATGTTCTTGCCAAACTGTTGAAGTATTCTATTTAGGTCTCGTAAGAGCCTGTTTCTGTTTGCTACATCATTAGATGAAGTATAATCTTCCATCATAAAATGCGCAAATTCATCCCATGCACAATGCTCGAACACCAGCTGGCACCCCATACACCAAAATTGTCACAAATAATCTCCTCAAAGCTAATGGCATCCTTATTGCAGATGCCTCCGCTAGACACATTCGAATACTATTGTCATTTTCAAGCAAACCTCGGTTCTCTGCTGCCTGCTTGAATGTTGGTTGTAAAACACCATTAACAGTAAGCAAGTCCAAAAATGATTCTGGACCTCTTACATGACTCAAAAGAACACGTAAGTAAAATTTCTCACTTTCAGATGGTGACATGCTGTATATGCGTCCAAGAACATTCCAATTTCGTATTCTTTTAACCCATTCTTTTTTATTTTTTTCCCACTTGTAATGTTCTGGAATTTCTCGATACAAATATGCCTTTGCATCATCATCACTTTGATTTAATGTGAAGAACTCGGTAAGCATTGACATTTTTGGACGGTCATCTTCCAGAATATCCTCAACAGTTCGTTCTACATTGAATGTTACTTGTTGCATATTGGGAAGATGTATTTGTAATCGCTCAACTGTTGGATATACTTTGTTCAATGCAAATTTGAATATTTTCCGTAAAGCTTCAGGTGCACATACCCACCTTGCATTAACAAATTGTCTAATTTCATCGAACTCTGGGTTCGACTGCAGCTCAAGTGACACTCTGTCAGGACCTTTGTAGATATACTTGTACCCCTCTTTCTTCATGGAAATCTCTCGCTGAATTGTGGCGAATGCACTCTCATTTCATTCGCGGTACTCGATGAACATTGTTGTGTCGTGCCTGATGACCATTTCCACGCTCACTGGCAGTACATTGATCTTCATTGATATTCATAGTTTCAGTGTGGTTGGTATGTCCATCATCATTATTCATTGCCACATTGTTTGTATTCTCCTCGTGATTATTCATGGTAGAATTAGGTAACTCTGGATATAAGTGAAAAAATTTAGTTTAATTTTGTTAAAAGTTGTTTTTTAAAATACAGACACATCTCTATTAATTACGACTAATGAGGTTAATTTATTAGGCTCACCGTAGCGAGTAGAATACGGGGCAACCCCATCATTTGCATGTGACCTATCTGAACGGGCTAGCTGCCTTATGTGAGTTAATCGAACTCGTGAAGGGACCTGTTGTTGGTTGTTGGAGCTTGATGTATTTCTTGAACTTGTGCCTTCATTGTTTGATTCTTCTAATGACACAACACAATTATTATGTGTATTATTTGATAACTTTTGCACATTGGTAAAATACCTTGCATTTTTATATACAACTCACCATAGAGAGCATAACGCCGGACATCTGCATCACTTGCACGTGATGCAGTCGAACGGGCTAGCTGTCTGATGTGTGTCAATCTAGCTCGAGCATAGTCTTGTTGTTGCTCGTTTGTAATTGAAGCAATTCTTGAATTTGTGCCCTCATTGTTAATTTCATCTATTGACAAAAACCAATTAGCAAATTGAGTTTTTAGCCGGTTATTACATGGTGTGATTATTAACTGCTGCTTTTGTATTGAGGTATCTCTCTCTATTAATTAAGTAACATATAACAAAGCAACTAACATGCTGTTTTTGTATTGAGGTATATACCTCTATTAATTAAGCAACATATAATAAAGCAACAACATGCTAAAAGTAAATATGAAAAAGTAAATACCTGAATTCTGTTCTGTTGGTTCTGAGGGTTCATTTTCCACCCTTGGTCGTTTTCCTCGAGCTATTGCGCGGCGTCTTTCCAAATAGGCATCGCGTTCGGAAGGGCTCATTGACTCTCGCCATTGTCGGTGTTGATCACGTGCACGCTCCATTAGTGGTTGGCGTTTGCTCCTGCCACAAAGAATACAAAGAATGTGTTTTTTTTTGTTCATGAATTATTGCCTTAAAGGACGTTGCACTTGCAGAAGGCTAGTAACTATTTACAACATAGAACATATTTAACAGAATAAAACCCTATATAACTTCTCAGCATAGCTCTTACATGTATCCTAACACCGAAGAAGCCCTAATTTCACAATAGAAGTCTTGTAGTTTCTCTGCATGGTTGTCCTTTTCTTTGTCTATTTTTGGTATGTTTTTAATGCTCCCATATGTTTTCAGTGTCTTTGTTGGCGGTAATCTCTTCCCTATTGTTCTTAAACTGGAGTCTAAAAGTCTAAATCATTATAGAGAAACATTCGAAGCACAAAAATAAGGCAAATAAAAGCCATCTTATGGAAAATTTGAGGAATCAAAGGAATACACCATTACAATCCATCATATTAGCATACCTTTTATGTATGCTTCTGTTTTCTATGCGTTTGGCTTGATGACAATATAGACTTATAGAGAGAGCAAGAAGGCTCCTGTGTTTGGAGTTGGAAAATTTGTCATCAAGAAAACAAACGGTAGATGTACAATCGTCCAATAGCTGGAAAAAGAACCGAAGGTGCATACACATTCTGAACACAATAATAAAGACATAAAGAAATGAAGATTCATACCTGGTCTCTGTGTCTGCTTTTCCACTGTAATAAGAGAGAATTTAAAACTTTTGAGTTAGCACACATCAAAAGAGATGGATGTTCTAATGGTCGAAAGAGTTAGCTTACACTGTAATTAGATAAGCCACAGAAGAGACATAAGAAAGTAAGAACAAAAGAAAGCAAATACGAAGGAAGAATACATTTAAGAGACACAGTTCAAGGTAATGTTCAAGGTGGCCATTTTGTGTAACATATCAAGTATAAATAGTTTTGGTATCAATTATAAACTTAACGACACAAAAGAGACATAAGCTATAAATTAAGTTGTTTACAACACGGTTGTCCAAAATCATATGAATAGAATGATCCTTTTTCAGTTACGACCCTTTGGTTTCAATATTAAGTTCAGAAATAAAATCTAGATAGGAACCTTAATACAATCAAAGGTTTACCTTTGAATCAAAGCATATTACTTCTCACAATTGTCTTCTTTCATGGATGCAAGAGACATTTAGCAAGAATCCCTTCGAGCGAACTATACAAAGAAGAACAAAGATATATGAGATTATTATTAGGTGTTGTACTATATGCTTCCTACCCTAAAAGAGCCACACAAAAAAAAAACCTATGACAACATACACTGAAGCAATGACAGTGAAGCATACAATCATGTATTCTTAGCTGATTAGTCCAATAATCAGCTAAGAAAGAGCAAACACTGAAAAATTATTCCAGTATGAAAATCCTTAGTTGGTACAAAAGATTTTCTTTTTCATTGATGTTTGATTCCCTATCAAATTTTTCTTTTCTATGTTCTTAGGTGATGTTGAACATATGAGAAACTTGATATTTATTCGCCCTTCATTTGTATTTGGTTCTGATTGATGGGGGTGATTCTTTTTTTTCATTCATCTGTTCTCTAAAGCCAGAAGATCCTTTTAACTTTTTTAAAGGTCAAATTTTTGAAATACCAAAATTATTCAAAGTGGTCTGGTGCTTTTTTTCATTGGTCAAAATTCTTTTCTTTTCTGAAGCTTCAAATACCGTCATTTTTTTACTTCTATGTGTATTGATCAAGTATTCAACTTTAAAGGTCCTAGAGGGGGGGTGAATAGGCCTTTTTTAAATTTTCGTTGCCTTATGTATCCGAGGATAGCAATGACTTATGCCCATTTCAATCATTTTTAACAAAAAGACGTTATTACCCGTGTAATTAAAGCCACACAAATCTCATCTCTTTTTCTCTCTTCCCGATCTGGTTTTCATCTCTCTCTCTCTCTCTCCCTCTCTCACCTGATCGGGTTCTCAGGAAGCCTGAGTCATGGTTCCTTCCTGGCTTCGCCGCCTCTACCACGCCGTCGGCGGGGAAGACGTGCTCAGACGGTGGCTGGTGTTCTCTTACGTCGTGGTCTAGATCTACATGTCTAGTGTTTGAAGGATTTTCCGCCGATGGGGACCAAAAGCTCCGACGAGAGATGAAGAAGGTTACGTTTTGTGCGGTGGTGTGCCCCCTTATATTTGTGATTGATATGGATGATGATGAGAGTATGAATAAGGTTGAAGGATATTGTCCAAGAGAGTGAGCAAGCGGTGGAGACGCGAAGACTGCTGTTGGGCCATAATTGATCATCCCACCTCTTTCTCTTGGTTTTCTTTCTTCCGAGTACCACGACCACCGTGTCCAGGAAATATCTTCTGCAAAAATTCACACAAAACCGCATGAAATTATTGAAATTAAGTAGAGTAAGTGCCAAAAGCGTAGATCAATAGAAAGCACCACTTGCCTGAATATTATTCAGGTGCAAGAGAACAGTGTCTCCTTCTTGCTTTCTGGCTTCCTTCTTTCTATTCTGGCCAACCATTATTGGGTCAGTAACCTGATTATTGGGGTCAGTAACTGATTATTGGGGATCAGTAACCAAATAATTAGGGTCAGCAACCCGATTATTAGGGGTCAGTAACTGATTATTGGGCGTCAGTAACTGATTATTAGGGGTCAGTAACCCAATTATTAGGGGTCAGTAACTGATTATTAGAGGTCAGTAACCGATTATTGGGGATCAGTAACTGAAAACTAAGTGATTACTGGGTGTCAGTAACTGAAAACTAAAAGTTACTGGGGGTCAGTAACTGGTTACTGGGTGTCAGTAATTAATCAATAACTGGTTACTGAGGGTTAGTAACTGGTTATTATGGGTCATTAACTGGTCAGTAACTGATTATTGGGGGTCAGTAACTGGTTACAGGGGAAAATCCGGTGACCGGAATCCGGCGGTCGGGAAAAATCCGGTGACCGGAATCCGGCGGTCGGGGAAATTTCGGTGACCGGAATCCGGCGGTCGGGGAAATTTCGGTGACCGGAATACGGCGGTCGGGGAAATTCCGGTGACCGAAATCCGGCGGCCGGTGACCGGAGTCCGGTGTCCAGCGGCCGGTGACCGAAGTCCGGTGTCCGGCGGCCGGTGACCGGAGTCCGAGGTTCCGGCCAAGTCTTTTCATGTTGAAGAGGTGGGGGCAAAATAGTCTTAAAATAATATGGTTTGTTAAGGCTTTAGTAAAGATTTGTGCATTTGGGCATAAAGATTTGTGCATTTGGGCATAAAAATGGTTACCTTATATTGGAATGGGCTAATGCAAAAGATTATCATTGGAATGAGAAATAAGGGGTTTGAATTAGTACTAAATGAGCATTTTCCCAAATAAAAAAGCATAAATGTAAAATGTGAAGGACCTAGGGTGAAACCCCAGGCCCAAATCATAGTAGTCCCAGAATCAGCCCACATTTGGACTAGGCCCAACCAGTTCCACCCTTGGAATACAGCCCAAGCAACCTACTGCGCACGCCACCCAAACCCCAGCCGCACACTTAGAACCACATCCGGCCGCCACCTCCGCCGCTGATCAAAGTCTCCGATCGAATCTCATCGCAAAAATCCTACCACCACAGCCTCAAACCGCGAGAGCTCACTGAAGAAACCTCCACCTCCCTCAGCTACATCTCCACAATCACCACTATCTTCCAGGAGCCCTCGATCTGCATATGTCGCCAACGCAATTGAGTGTGAGCAAGGCAAGATCGTTAGTTAGTGTTAAATTTAATTATTCACAAATTTGCTTCTTTTTTATAATAGATTGTAATTAAATTCTCATATTCTTTTTTTTTTTTTTGATCAAATGAATAACTCAAGTTTTACAACTAATTTTTCGTGAGTTTAACTCACAACCTCTCACTCTTCATGGGGAGACTATGCCGCTAGACTAAATGGTAATAGACAAATTCTGTTTTAGAAAATCATAAAAGAAAATTGTAATAAAAAAATAAAAAAATTAAACAAGGTTTATTAAAATAAAAGAAAGAAAAAAAGAGAGGCTACCATTTGCCATTTGGGCTTAGTTAAACAAAAGAAAAGATAGCCCAATGTAAGCACGCCTCAAGAGCTATAAATAGTAAAATTGTAGGCGGTTAGGGTTGGGAAGGAAAAAGAGGGATACATATGGAGACCCGTCAGATGAAGAGGAAGAGGGATGCAAGGGAAGCGGCGGCTGGAAGAAGGGAAGAGGATGTCGACAACAGATCCCTGTATATCTGTGCTGCCGAGGAATACGGTGACTGGTTTTCTCGATACCGTGTTCAGGCAATCAAATTGAGCGACTTGTTCTCCTTTCCCGATACCATTAACCCCATCACCATATATCCTGCCGGATCTAAATCCAAGGACAACAGCAGCGTGCTACGAGAAGTTGCTCTTCTAGACGGGGGAGATGACGTCCCCTACGCTATGGGGTTTTGTGTCTTTGGCTCTCAAATTACTCTTGCCGGCGGCTGGTTTCTGAGTCCCGATCCCAAGATTTGCTTTGCTCCTAAACCATCATATGTTTTGGATACTACTGCTTCAGAGCCCAGGTTCGTCATCAGCTCTAAGATTCCGGGCTTGGAACGAGTCCGGATGCCTCTTCCTTGGCTGCGGGAGATCGAGGGAAACCTATATGCTCTCTCAGCAGAAAGTTTTGCGGCATTTCACCTCAAAACCAAGAAATGGTATCGTCTCAAGTCTCTTCCATTTCCGTGTGAACATTTCTCATTTTCAGTTTTCGGCAGCATGATCTTTGCCACACACACGGAATCGTGCATTACATACTGCTATAACTTAAAATGGTCTAAATTTAAATGGACTGAAATTGGAGATTTGTTCCGATTTGAGGGAGCTCGCAACTACCACGACAACATTTTAGTTTTAGACACGGAGGATGACTCTGAGAAGCTGATGTTTATTTTTGGTTATTCTAAAATACTAGTTCACCGCGTCCTGCTGCACGGCGGTGGAAGAGTACCTTCTGAGTTTGAACTTGTAGCTTCCATAGATTTGCCCGAGTTCCCTTGTTTGTCTGAGTGTGATGATGATCTATCATCATACTCTTCTGCCCATCTTGGAGATCGAAAAGTTTGCTTCTCATTATTGTATTGGAATGCGGCTCATGTCCGATGTCTTCTTGTCTTGCCTCTCGAATTTGCCTATTCAAAGTCTGGTGCCGATTTCAGCAGTACTAGTGATCAAAGTTATCTGAGATGTACCTGTTTTCGTGGATCATTCGCTGCAAAAGCCCTGGGTTATCACCTGTTCAAATACGACTACACTGAGGATGAATCTTATTTCAGAACTTCCCATTTGGGTGGTTGCTTTGTGCTGTAAGTCCATCACTTGGTAAGTCCTTTTATTACTCTTTGTACTAATTTTGTTTCAAGTTAATTAGATTTCTTTTAATCAAGCTCTTACACTCTTTTTCTGCTTGTTGTGTAAGTATGCAGAGGGGAATAATGTCAATTTAGGTATACAATTTATAATTCATATTGTTTCATTATTTCATTTTACATGTCTAATAGCTATAGGGTAAGTTTGTTTGGTAAAAATAGTGTTTTGAACTGCATTCAATGTTAGGAAGCTTGTTGATGGAACAAAGGCTGTCTGTAATTTTTGTTGTTAGTTATATGGGCATAGAGCCATGGACCATATTGGTGTGGAGTGTGTCTCGTGCCGTAGTCTATGAGGTTATGATTAAAGAGAACAAACTTGCTCTGTAATTTCATTTAAATGATATTAGAAAAAAGAAATCACGTAGTCATCTGCTTTGAATAAATGTGCATTTCTTTATTTCCTTCAAACTTAGTCTGTTGCTGTCAATAACGGCCGTTAGTTGTTTGTTATATGAGGGATCTGTCCTAAAGTTTAAACCAGTAGGTAAAAGAAATCATCTTATCATATTTTCTGATATATCATCTACTCATCTGAAAATAGCATTTGTATCCCTCTTTCAAACTTATCATCTACTGTGACTTTTATGTTTTCATTATACTGGGCATGTCCTAAAGTCACCCGAAGTATATGTGCTCGTGCTTTTCGGCCCGTTGGCCACCTCTAATCACAGCCCAATTGATACATTTAGAACTTTAGCATCCATAGCACGACCAGAAAGGTAATTTTAGTGCCAGCCAAATAGTTCCAACTAGCAATTGTCTTGATCACAGCCCAATTGATACATTTAGAACTTTAGCATCCGTAGTACGACCTGAAAGGTAATTTCAGGTTGTGCATCCATAGCACGACCTGAAAGGTTAGATGCAAGTGTTAGCTAAATAGTTTCAACTCATTTAGAACTTTAGCATCCATAGTAAGACCTGAAAGGTAACTTTAGTGCCAGCCAAATAGTTCCAACTAGCAATTGTCTTGATCACAGCCTGATTGATACATTTGGAACTTTCGTATCCAAAGCAAAAGCTGCATGTACCATTGCCTGTCATGATGTCCTTGAAAAAGATAAGGAGAGGAGGAAGTGGAAACTATGATGAATTTATCAAAAGCAACTTATGTATTGATTAATTTGTTTGAACACCCTTAACAGTAATTTATGGCTTTGAACCCGGTACAGATTAAACAGATTTATTGCCTAACAGGATCTTGTTGTTCTGTAAAATTTGAATGATAGGTTTGAACTCAATTGCCATCCTCATATCTCTGGTCTCTGCTTGTGGTTTGATTCTGCATAATGATCCCTGTTGTTTGTCTGTGAAGTGTGTAGGAGGAAGAGTTTGTTGTATTTAGAAGTGTGTTTATTTGATTCATTGTTTCTGTTGTTTTTTTTTTAATTGAAATTTGTTTAGTCCTTGCGGTTTTTTTTTTCGGTCAAATGTTTCTGTTGTTTAATTTGGGGATATTTCAACTTTGGAACAGGTAAGCACATAAGCCAAGACCCAGTGTGCTGGTGAATGGAAAGAAGTTGTGCTGCGCAACTAAATGCATGCTTTTGTATTATCTTTATGTCTAATTTTGCTTTCGCCACATTTGTTTCTTATCAGCTTTATCGTGTATGCCGTTTCTAAGTAGGTAGTGGGACTTCTGTGTGTTTCTGTCAAAATCTTTTGCTACTATCATTGATTATGACAATATTTAACAACATTAAGGATAATTTGCAAGATTCTGGTGCAGTTTTATTAAATTTGGGATGGATATTTTGTACTTTATCCTAAACCATGATCTTTTATCAATCCATCATATTCAAGTGCCCAAAAGTGAACGCATTTGATACCACTTGCTTATTTTTCTTTCCTAATCAAAACCCCCAAAACAGAGTTAAATCGAATAGACAAATGCCAATAAACCAAATCGCTAATGGTAAAACCTAGGAAGCACGGAAGTGCGGTCGGAGAGGCGTTTCGCGTTTCTGAAGCGGGAGCGAAGCGCTTGGAAGTGACTAGATGCTTGCTTATGAAAAAAGGCGATGTTGGAGCGTGGTGGAAGCGTGAGCTTCCAATTCAGAATAGTGACTGTGCAAAAGTAGGAAGTGTGAGATGGAGCTCTCGGCGTCTGTGGCAGAGGTGGAGGCTTGGCCTGATTCTACTCTTCAAACGAATCAGACTGCAAACCCGATCTTCTCTGGCTGAGTCGTCCATGGCCACTGAACCTTCATCGTTCATGGGCTTGTTTTGGCTGTTGCTATTTGATCTTTGAGATCTGTTTATCTTTAGCTTCAACCCTGTACTGAAGAAAAACATAGAATGTACAGAGAGAGAGAGAGAGAGAGAGTAAAAAGCAGGTTACGTGAGCTCATGTTTACAGCCCATTGATTGTTGTAATAACGCATTGATTTGGTTGGGTCAAAGCCGACCGGCACATTTTGATTATGAATTTTTTTTGAGTGATGCTAGAGACACCAAATTTTCATACAAAATTAGAATACCAAATGATGTGGCATGTGCTATGTCATTAACTTTAAATTCCATGTCATCATTCATTAACTAGTAATTTCTAACATACAAAATAAATTTATTATTCTAATACAAGTCTCTCTCTTTTTTCTTTTTTTTTGAAGAAAGTAATACAAGTCATTTGTCTGAAAAAAAAAAATGAATTAAACCTAAAAGCCCTAAAACTCATCTCTTAAGAAGAAATTGCCGCCGTTCCCCAAGCCCCTATCAGATCAACCATCATATTTTCTTTTGTTTAGTTTTTCTAAACAAGTACATATCTTATATTTTGGTGATCAAGGACTATATGGATAATGTATATAAGTCTCATATGAGTCATATCATCCCAAATTCCCAATGATTTATATTAAAAACTTGATTATTGTCTGGGAAGAAGCAATGAGATTGGCAAGAGAGGAGATGTAGAGGAAGATGATGAAGGTGAAATTATATATGATTTGGTAGTAAAATCTAATTTATTTGATTCAGTTGAGGGAATAAGAAAAAGACAAGAACCTCAGGCTACTGATATGATCTCATCATGTAGTAACGTCGTATGTGCGAGAGTGAAAATGGAGAATGGAACTGTCGACATTTAGTAGCTTTGAGGAGAAAGAGGTGTTTTAATTTTATATTGTTTGTCACTAATAGTTTTGATTTAATTTTATAGAAATACAATCTGGAAATTAATGAGTCAAAAATAATCACATGTCATATTCCACATCATTTGGTATGTACTTTTTGGTATAAAATTTTGTGATCTCTAGCATTTTTCATTTTTTTTTATAAGATTTTGGATTAGAGATAAATTATGCATTGTATTATCTAATTTAGTAATTATCCAAGTAGAAATTTGAAATTATTAATGTGATTTGGATGTTTGGAATAAAATTAAATATTAATTTGTTTTTAATATTTATATATTATTTATTTCGACGTTTCCAAAACGCTCCCACTTCCAGAAAAATTTCAAAAAAAATACTTCGGCTCTTCCGAACGCTTCCGCTTCCGATTCCATGTAGCTTAGACTAAAATGCAACTATACAGTTTGGGTAACCTTGAATCGAAATAAAGCAACAATTGAGTTTTACATTAGTTCTCAAATCTAGGTGATTCGCTCCCATGCACTTTTGTGAATTGAGCTCGGGGCCGGCCTTGAGATTCCGGGGGATCCAAGCGAAAATAAAAAATAAAAAATTAGGGCTCTAATATCTTTAAACAGTGACACAGTAACATACAAATACTATTACAAGAATATCATTACCTATGCATCAACCATTCAAACCTACAAACTTATTTTCAATAATAACAATTTTTTGCAATCTCAACACTAAAATTGCAATAATCCTATAAGATTAGAGCAAAAAAGACTTATAAAATTTCTAGAGTGGGGTGGACCCTTCACCTTCGAGTTTGAGGGTGGAACGTGTTCTCTACATCGTCCACCTCCAAAGAGCTAATATTGTCTAATCCCTTATTTATTTATTTGAAGAAAAAAAAAACATGGATTATTCTTTCATGGCTACATGATTGAATCATTTTATATATGACAATATTTATTTATGATCATGCTACTCAAGATGATGACTAGATCATGATCTAGAGTACGAAAACAACATGGAAATAATGTCGAGAGAATTAAGGATTGGAGGTGTTTTCTATAAGTAAACACATAAACGAAATAAGCTACTAAAAATATGTGCCAAGCCAAAACCAAAAATTTGCTCCATCCTTTTCGGAGCTGAGCAAGCCGCAACCCCTAGGGTTTGTGGTGCAGGGCAGCGGCGGCGACTTCATCATCTCCGTTTGCTTCGTTTTGATCTTCAACATTCCCCTAAGAGGTGCGGCGACGGTTGCGGTGTTCATATGGGAGGACATATGTTTTTTTCTAGTAGCCATATGGGAGGAGAGGTTTATTCGCTTTCTAGTGTAATCATCTACATTTTTGGACGGAATTTATGGGTTTTCCATTTCAGTTTTAGTATAGGAGAATAAAGAGTCTACTCTTGATCTTGTACTAGAGTTCACTCTTGCCTGACCTAGCAATAGTTGGTCGTATGACTCAATGACAATGAATTTATTCATTTTCCTCAAAAAAAAAAAGTACTAAAAATATGATATTATGTTTTATCATCACCTATACTAATCAAACACAAAAACTAGAATTTTCCCTTAAAAAAAAAATACACAAAAACTAGAAAGGCTAGTCACTACTACAAAGATAGCTATCAATGACACTTTAACAATGTCGTTGTTTTGTAAAACGTCATCAAAAGTATATTTGATGGCATTTTTTTTTTTATTTTGCAAAAACATCATTAAATTTTTGCTACCAAGTATGTGCATTATGTGTGTGGCGTTATTCAAACTTATTAAAAGTTTGGAATAATGTCATTAAATTTTATAACAATTAGAAGACCTTTTTAAAATGCCGTCAAATGTCATTACTAACCGTAACATTTTTGAAGGACAAATGGGCCGTTATGCTGAAATTTTATAACGATTTCCTTCTCCTCCTCCGCCGCCGCCTCCCCAGACTCTGCAATTCTCAGTGAACCTCAACTGCACCGACGACCGCGAAAACGACACCCTCCTCAGCTCGCCGCCGTAGTCGGACGACAACCAACGCAAGGTCGTAGACGAGCGGGACTTCTTCGCCGACGGTTGCGGGGTTACCACCTCCTTTTCCAATTCTTCTCGAGGTATATCGAAATTAGGGTTTGAAATTGGGTATTAAGTTAGGGTTTTTGGCTTCGAGTACTGATTTGTGAGTTTGAAATTGGGTATTAGATTAGGGTTTTGGACTGAACTTGTGAGTTTGAAATGATAATTTGTGGGTTTTGAAATGATAATTTGTATCACTTCCAGTTGGATTGGTCATTTATTGAAAGCTGGATTTGTCATTTCGTAGCTCAGTAGGTAGCTTCTTGATACTTAAGTTGGCTGTGTTATATATATTGCCTTTGTTAATAAGTACAGCAGTACTAAATGTGTTTTTGGCATAGTTTCAATTGCAGACTCCATTCTCCAAGGTCTTTCAATACCCCATTTCGCTAGATATATACATTTTCTGCTGGTTTTCAAGTTTCAATTCATGTTCTTAGTGCTGTCAATTGAATGAATTGATAAAGTGGTTGTCTTTGACTGGTCTTAATTATTGTGTACATTGTTAATGGATCATCTGCTGTGTTTGTGTGTGAAGTCACTTGCTTTATGGTTTTGGTGAATTGTGTTTTGGAGCTTTGGGTTTTGGTTTGTTAAGCGACTCTTTGTCTGGGTTTCACAAGAGGAAGAAGTAGAGAAGAAGCAAGGGGAGGCTCTCAGGCAAAAAGGTGACATTTTTATTTGGTTTTTAGTTTTCAAATTTGGGCTTATTTATGTGTTCGGGTTTTGTTATTGATGCTGTTGTTGAAAAGATTGGTGCTTTTTGATGGAATTGAGTAGTGCTGATTGTTAATGGCAGAAGCTATTAGAATGTAAACTTAGTGTTCAATGTCTCAGCAACATTAGTATAGTTGATGATTCGGAAGCGGTTTGTGTATATATCTATATTGAATAGCGTTTGGAGTGCATATAAGACATTAGCAAGGGTTGGAATTTCAGTATAGCTATATAATTAATAGTTGCGACTTGCAAGAGCTTTTGTACAATTCATAAATTTCTGAATCTTGTGAAAAATATTTGAATGATAAATTGGGTGTTATTTAGTTTTAGGATGTGTTCTTTTATGGCTGTTCTACCTAATTCAGCTGCTCATGATGATTCTTCCTCTCTATCATTGCCATGGATGAGAATTTTTCGCATGTGTTGCAGCATTTCTTGCCTTCTTGATTTTGTGCAAGTGTTATAATGCTTTTATTTGGCCTCAGACTTGTTTGAAGTTGTTGGTCCAAGTTGTTACTCATAGTTCATTTCCATGCTGAAATATGTTTTTGCTTATTCTCATCTTGAAATGTGTTTCTCAGATTTTCGATTCAAGTTCTAAATGCTTTTCACTCATTGTAAGCATTAGCATTACACTCTGGCTGTTATAAACTTGGTACTGATGTTCTAATATATCAATGTTCGTAGTTTTTTATCGATAACTATTATATCTCAGATTATTTCTTATGTTTACTTTTTCAGGCTGCTGTGTTTGCTGGTGGTGTTGATACCTCTGCACCCGAGACCAAAGAAACTTTTCAGGTTAATATGTTTGCTGGTGGTGTTCTATTTCATAATACTGAGCATGTACTTTTCAAACTGATTTGTAGTTATTTCTTAGAGAAGTCTTGTGTTGTATGTATTGTAGCTATTCTTTCTGGATTTCTGTTACTTTTATTTATACCAATTATTGACTAGCAGTTTCTTAAGTACATATCTTGTTCTGGGTTTGAAAATGTTGGAACATGTGATTTGGTTGTCTGATTCCTATATACATATATGTGTGTGTGTAGCCACAGTTGTTCTGTCCTTGTGGGAAATAGGAAACTAAACTAACTGTAGAGGGTCCAATATAGTTTAGGATTAGTTAACTGTTTGAGAGTTGAATTTTCAACTTTTGAACTGCAGGAACTAAAGATGTATTGGAACCCAAAAAGGCCAGACAGGCCAACAAGAGACCAGATTAGGAAAAACAGGTAAGAAAAGAAAGTACGAACACTGAATATAAACAAGTCGGTTTCATTGTTTTATTCCTCATTACAAACCATGTTTCATTGTTTTCAGGCTTACAGTAAGGGACATTTATGCAAAAGAGAAAAAGGGTGTCTTCTTTGATGATGCATCAGGACAAAGACTAAGGATTTTATTTGCAAAGGAATTAGAAGCACAGAAGACTAATCAAGACAACTTGGAATTGGATCACTTGATCAGCCTTGTAAAATCTGACATGCCTCTGTAAGTGTCATTTACATAATACTGCAATTGTATCAAGTAGAAAGTCTAAATGAACAAATGCATATGTTGGATTAAATAGAGAAATTATTCAGTAACATAGATAATGAACATCATATTATCACCATGCTAGTGAAATAAGAAACATAGCAATTTAAATTTAAGAATCCAGTTTCCTGAAGAGAGAGAGAGAGAGAGAGAGAGAGAGAGAGAGAGAGAGAGATGCCTTTTGTTTTCTCTTTTTTTGAAGTTTTTAATTCTCTGTTTGGTTTCAACATTGCTGGACTTGTTAGATAGGTCAAAGTTAATGGTAGCTTTACACCATTCACCTTTGTTTTCTAAAATAGATAAGGTGGTAAAACTTAACAACTGATCAAAATGAACATTCTCTATATGCAGGGAGGAATATAAAACACTAGAGGTACACTCGTTTAATCAATTTCAAGGAGAGAGACTGGTTTATATTTACCATGCTTGGCTGAGGATGAAACAACAAGGAAATTGGCATCAGAATTTTAACCAAACATACAAGGGCATACTGACTCCGAAGATTGCAGAGCGCATCGGTGAGTTGCCACCCAGGTTAAGTAATGCATTCTACAAGGTTTATGCAAAGAGGCTTTCACGTAACCACTATTATGAGGATGATATGTCAGGAATGTTAGAGTTTCTGAAGAATGTTATATGTCATTGTAATGATGAAACCAAAAGAGGTGACAAACTTAGTATGCAAGAGGTAGAAGAGGCTGTTAGTTTTTCATTTCCAGAAATATGGTTATTCATCACAAACTATTGTTTGGTGAATAACATACCGATCACGGAGCTAGTAGACAACAAGAAAGTGGAAGACAATGCACTTTATTCCAATCTTTGCTGTGGAACTGATGGTGATGGTAAAACATGCAACTATTGTGACCAAAGTGATGATGATATCTGGGATATGTAATAGAGGGAGGAAAAGTTGTTGGAACTTTTCAAAGCAAGTTTAAGGATTATTATTCCTCTGGTTGTTCACTTCTGATAAAGCTTGTACAGCAGCCTCTGCTTCTTTCTTTTTATTATTTTCCTGTCCTGATACAATATCTTAGCAAGTTTTTTATGTAGCCAAGTTTGAAAGTTTATCATAGTTCGAATTGATAAAAGTATTCCTTGTTGGTATTACCATTTTCTTTCTCAGCCTGTACTGTTGAATGATTACCGACTTCAAGCCGATTTTCTTTCGTTTCCTATCTTTATGTTTATTCATCATCAGTCTGAAAATAGCCTTTGCTGAAACTTAGTAAAAGAAGTCTCAGAAACTATACCTTTGTCTTAAGAGTGAACATGTACCTTTTACGATGTGATCGTTTACTCTGCTAACAGAGCTGTGCATATGGTGTCATTTAGTTTAGCATAGGCATATGTCATGCTCTGGTGTTTAGTTTAGCATAGGCACATATGGTTTATGTGAACTGCAAATTCTGTGAGGAAGGTAGCTTGATTACATTTGGACATTTTGCAGGAAGCTATGATGCTGTCACACTACACTTCTGGGATGCCCACACATGACAAGCCAAATAGGTGAGGACAAAGAACAAGTACAACAAAGAGAACAAAGTGCAAGGATCATGAAAGTCTTTTTTTTTTTTTTGTTGAAGCGTCAAAAGAACACGAGGAAGTTAATTGCAAGTTAGCCAAACGAACTGATCTTAACATATCGCAATTGGTTGCCTACATTGGCTTCATGGGTTCCATATGCTTATGTTTCCTTCCATATTGTTTCTCTTTGTAAGCTTTTGAATCTTTGTAACTATAGAGCGACTATGATGAGATAATTGAATCAAGAACAAAACACTGCATTTCCATAGTAAAATTGATGACTATTAAACGTTTTTAGTGCCACAAGTCCTGCAGCATCACGCGGGTTTTCTGTCTAGTATCATTCTACATGTCTAATAGCTATATAGGGTAAGGTTGTTTGGTAAGAATAGTGTTTTGAACTGTCACTCAATGTTAGGAAGCTTGTCGATGGAACAAAGACTGTCTGTAATTTTTGTTGTTAGTTATATGGGCATGCATATTGGTGTGGAGTGTGTCTCTTACTGTAGTCGATGAGATTATGATTAAAGATAACAAACTTGCTCTACAATTTCATCTAAATGATATTAGAAAGAGGAAATCATCTACTCATCTGCTTTAAGAAGTAGAAAATATATGACCATAGCTCATTGCCCATTGACTATTTAAAAGTACGAATATTAAGTACATAACCAAATAAAACTAAAGAGTACGAATTTCAAATACATTAAGTACATAACCAAATAAAGCTTAAATACATAATTGAATAAAACTAAAGAGTACGAATTTCAAATACATTAATTACATAACCAAATAAAACTTAAGAATACGCATATTAGGCCAATGGAACCAAATGAGCAGTCACTGGTCAGTCATTCGTTTTCCATGAAGAATTGGAATTGAAAATTGGCATTCTGTAATAGCTGATAAACTTTTAAAGGTAATGTTGGGAATTGTTTGAGGTACTTCTTCATTACTTCTTCAAGAGGCTGCATAAGATATGAATTCATAGATACATGTAAGACCTCTTACTGTATATTTATATCAAACTAATTTGAAAACCTCTAAATAATTATATCAAACTAATTTGAATATAATAGAGTAGTACATACCAGATTCGTCCCAATGTATTCGTTGAAGTGATGGGCCACCAATTTTGCACAGTTTAATGCATCATCATATGAATCTCCAAATGTTTTATCAGGCCCAATAAGATTAGATTTTAGAACTCCATACCCTTCCATTTTCATAAATCTCCCATTGACATTAGGGTATGTTGCTCGAAGAATGTCTTTCATTTTTACGTCCATGTTTGAAGCTACAGCAAGATCAAGTAGAAAGAGTGCAGTTTCTTTTGCCGTACACAAAATCGGGTGAAAGTATAATCCGGCCAACGAGCTTGACAAATAAAACAAAAATAATTTATTAGTTTAGATATTTTTTCATTTAAAAAGAATTTTATTTACACAACTTAACATAGAGGATGGGGGTGGTGCTCAGCTTTTAACAACAAAGTAAACCTTAACCATTACCTAACCACAACCCACAATAACCTCTGATCTTCGGATGCAGATTTACAGAAAATAAAATAATAAGGGAGGTTGGGGAACTAAAAGAACAAAACCTACATAAGTTTTGCTGCAGGGGTCTGATTGCAGAAAAGACTTGGCTTTGGCTACTCTAATAAAATTTTGGTCCCTCCTATACTCTAGTCACCAGATCAGGACGATCTTGCGGCACTTGTCCTTGGAGCAGTTCACTTTTAACTTCTTCCCAATTAGGGTTACATGTCATGGTGATAAAAAGATTTGGCCTCCCATATTTTTGAACCAAAGCCATTGCATCTTGATATCGCTGGTACATGTCACGCGGGCTTCCGATAAACGATGATGGTAAAATTGTTCTACGACCAACGTTACCTGGTCATATGTGATGTTATTTTTAATGTTTGTATTTAATAATCTTTAATAAAATAAGTCTTCAATAAAATAAAAATTACACTATACATAAGATGCTATAGTATCCAATATAATACAAAGTCAAACCTGCATTGTTTTCTGCTGCATGTAGAGAGTCTTCAAGCCCCTGACGAACATCTGTCCGAAATTTGTCTTGATTATTACGAAACCATCTGAGCTTTTGTGATTCAATTTTTACATAATTATCTACAACATACTGTTGTAAGAGACGCCCTCCTCGATGTAGAGGATTTTCTTGACCTTGACGCAACAAAATTAAAATTTTAAAGTAAATATTTTAACCTCTCATACCCCTTTTGTTTTGAAATTTAAAGTGGACATATAACTAACCTGTAACATATATGCGTAGTAGTCGCAACATGTCATTTCCTTTCCGTTATTTCCACGACTATTGATGTCCCATCCATATGTTCCATAAGGCAATAATAATGGATACTGCATTGGATCATAATATCCAACCGAGTCTTTGACAGTCTGAAGTCGTCCGCTTATTGTTTGTATAATGAAATCTCTTCCATTTGGATTGATGTCATCACCTCCTACTATAACAGCCGCAACTTGTGATGCAGTTGGTAAATTGTATTGGCGACGATCAGAAGGTTGTTCTCTTATGATTAGCCTGCAATTAGGCAAATCGTGACGTTGTCCCAGACTTTGAAATGTTTGAACAAAGGGATTGTGTTGATTAAGTATCTGTTGAATTTTTTCCACTATACCCCTCTCTAAAACTTCACTTTCAGACAATCGATTCTGAAGCTCATGCTCGGTGTCGTATATATAAGCTTGTAGATAACGTGGTCTTCTCCCATCAGTCGGTACTAGACCACCGATTTTATGATATATAGAACCTTGAGCACGGAAGGTATAAGGTGCACGACCTTGGACATTAATTCTTTCATCAAGATGTACACCCATTGAAGTGAATGCAAACACGTTGTTGTAGGCTCTAATATTTTGTCTGAATTTTTTACTCTCATCGGTTTGGTCAGAAAATAGTCAGACCATTTCAGGGGGAGACTCTATTAGAGGTAAATCAATATTTCCCTTCATACAACACAAACTAAAGGTCTCTCGATGGAATAACCATGCTGTGCAGTATGGGCATATTGTTGGTGAGGGCAAGTGACAATCTTGGACCCCTCTTTCTTCATGGAAATCTCTCGCTGAATTGTGGCGAATGCACTCTCATTTCATTCGAGGTACTCGATGAACATTGTTGTGTCGTGCCTGATGACCATTTCCACGCTCACTAGCAGTACATTGATCTTCATTGATATTCATAGTTTCAGTGTGGTTGGTATGTCCATCATCATTATTCATTGCCACATTGTTCGTATTCTCCTCGTGATTATTCATGGTAGAATTAGGTAACTCTGGTTATAAGTGAAAAAATTTAGTTTAATTTTGTTAAAAGTTGTTTTTTAAAATACAGACACATCTCTCTATTAATTACGACTAATGAGGTTAATTTATTAGGCTCACCGTAGTGAGTAGAATACGGGGCAACCCCATCATTTGCATGTGACCTATCTGAACGGGCTAGCTGCCTTATGTGAGTTAATCGAACTCGTGAAGGGACCTGTTGTTGGTTGTTCGAGCTTGATGTATTTCTTGAACTTGTGCCTTCATTGTTCGATTCTTCTAATGACACAACACAATTATTATGTGTATTATTAGATAACTTTTGCACATTGGTAAAATACCTTGCATTTTTATATACAACTCACCATAGAGAGCATAAAGCCGGACATCTGCATCACTTGCACGTGATGCAGTCGAACGAGCTAGCTGTCTGATGTGTGTCAATCTAGCTCGAGCATAGTCTTGTTGTTGCTCGTTTGTAATTGAAGCAATTCTTGAATTTGTGCCCTCATTGTTAATTTCATCTATTGACAAAAACCAATTAGCAAATTGAGTTTTTAGCCGGTTATTACATGGTGTGATTATTAACTGCTGCTTTTGTATTGAGGTATCTCTCTCTATTAATTAAGTAACATATAGCAAAGCAACTAACATGTTGTTTTTGTATTGAGGTATATACCTCTATTAATTAAGCAACATATAATAAAGCAACAACATGCTAAAAGTAAATATGAAAAAGTAAATACCTGAATTCTGTTCTGTTGGTTTTGAGGGTTCATTTTCCACCCTTGGTCGTTTTCCTCGAGCTATTGCGCGGCGTCTTTCCAAATAGGCATCGCGTTCGGAAGGGCTCATTGACTCTCGCCATTGTCGGTGTTGATCACGTGCACGCTCCATTAGTGGTTGGCGTTTGCTCCTGCCACAAAGAATACAAAGAATGTGTTTTTTTTTTGTTCATGAATTATTGCCTTAAAGGACGTTGCACTTGCAGAAGGCTAGTAACTATTTACAACATAGAACATATTTAACAGAATAAAACCCTATATAACTTCTCAGCATAGCTCTTACATGTATCCTAACACCGAAGAAGCCCTAATTTCGCAATAGAAGTCTTGTAGTTTCTCTGCATGGTTGTCCTTTTCTTTGTCTATTTTTGGTATGTTTTTAATGCTCCCATATGTTTTCAGTGTCTTTGTTGGCGGTAATCTCTTCCCTATTGTTCTTAAACTGGAGTCTAAAAGTCTAAATCATTATAGAGAAACATTCGAAGCACAAAAATAAGGCAAATAAAAGCCATCTTATGGAAAATTTGAGGAATCAAAGGAATACACCATTACAATCCATCATATTAGCATACCTTTTATGTATGCTTCTGTTTTCTATGCGTTTGGCTTGATGACAATATAGACTTATAGAGAGAGCAAGAAGGCTCCTGTGTTTGGAGTTGGAAAATTTGTCATCAAGAAAACAAACGGTAGATGTACAATCGTCCAATAGCTGGAAAAAGAACCGAAGGTGCATACACATTCTGAACACAATAATAAGAGAAAATTAGATAAAAACCCAAAAAATCAAACCTCTTTTAAAATAAACCCATGCTCATATTCCATTTTAATTTACACCCAACCCTATTATTGAACCTGCCTTATATGTTTTATTTTTATTTTTGGAATTTGTATCCCTCTTTTCCTTGACTCTTTTGCCCTTCCGTTTTTTTTTGTTTTTTCTTGAGAAGATTTTTCCTTTCTGATTAAATGAGAAGACATTCCCTAAATGCGGCTCTTGACTTTCTTCTATTTTAAATAGGGTTAGGGTTTAGACTAGGGTTTAGGGTTTAGGGTTTAGACTAGGGTTTAGGGTTTAGGGTTTGTGGAACCGGGTTTAGGGTTTAGACTAGGGTTGGGTTTAGGGATTAGGGATTAGGGATTAGACTAGGGTTTAGGGTTTGTGGAACCGGGTTTAGGGTTTAGGGTTTGGGCGTAGTCTGTGGAACCGGGTTTTCAGCTGCCGGGTAATTATGTTTAATAAGTCGGCCAAACAACTTGTTAATTGCAATGGTTCAGTTGGTGGCATTTCAGCAATTTCCTTCAACAACAAGTTCTATTGTTTAGATAAACAATATTAATATTTTTACTAAATCAACCTAATTAATAAGTTGGGTGTATTTCAAAAGAGTATAACATGTGGGTGTAATTTAAAATGGGTCTATGATTTTGAGTGTAACATCAAATTCCCCCAATAATAAAGACATAAAGAAATGAAGATTCATACCTGGTCTTTGTGTCTGCTTTTCCACTGTAATAAGAGAGAATTTAAAACTTTTGAGTTAGCACACATCAAAAGAGATGGATGTTCTAATGGTCGAAAGAGTTAGCTTACCCTGTAATTAGATAAGCCACAGAAGAGACATAAGAAAGTAAGAACAAAAGAAAGCAAATACGAAGGAAGAATACATTTAAGAGACACAGTTCAAGGTAATGTTCAAGGTGGCCATTTTGTGTAACGTACATATCAAGTATAAATAGTTTTGGTATCAATTATAAACTTAACGACACAAAAGAGACATAAGCTATAAATTAAGTTGTTTACAACACGGTTGTCCAAAATCATATATGAATAGAATGATCCTTTTTCAGTTACGACCCTTTGGTTTCAATATTAAGTTCAGAAATAAAATCTAGATAGGAACCTTAATATAATCAAAGGTTTACCTTTGAATCAAAGCATATTACTTCTCACAATTGTCTTCTTTCATGGATGCAAGAGACATTTAGCAAGAATCCCTTCGAGCGAACTGTACAAAGAAGAACAAAGATATATGAGATTATTATTAGGTGTTGTACTATATGCTTCCTACCCTAAAAGAGCCACACAAAAAAAAAAACCTATGACAGCATACACTGAAGCAATGACATGATACACAGGAGCAACTCTTCCTGAAGCATTGACCTCTTTCACAAACTATTTTGGGAGGTCACACTGAGCAATGCATTCACCAATTTGAGCCAACATGTTAGCAAAGAGTGAGAGGCGTTTGAAGAGGTTTTCTTTTTCCTGGAGAAGTGAGCAGTTGGGAGACGTAGAGAGGAGGAAGATAGGGACCGGAAGATAGATGAGGAAGACTTAAACTGAACAACTGATTTATTTTGAATTTTGAAATTGTTATCCTGAATGAACTGCTTCTTTCTGTAGAATTTTGTTGTTGGTGGTTTTGGTTCTCTATTAATTAAACATTTATTTAGTTTTGATTTGGTTGTTTACTGTTTTAACCTTTTTTAATATAATCTGAGTTGATAGGTTTAATTTAGGAGAAGGGTAATTTCTGGGTTTATGAAAATTTAACCAAAAGCAGTTTTATAAGACAAATTGCCTTAATTAATAGAGATGGGTAATATGCAACTATAAAAGATATATTTAAATATAACAACTCATTGGTTATGTTAATTTTTAGACCCAAGTCCAATTAAAAGAAAAAATCTCAATACTTGTGGTATGATAACTTATACTTGTAGCAGGATGTCATTTAACGAGAAACGATTCTATTCAACTCTATTAATTTGTTCTCTGCTATTTTCATCGTCATTCTCTTTCATTTCGATTCTTTTGGCAAACACCACTCCACCTAAACTACCTAAACTAGACGATTAGAGCCACTATAATGATAAGATCGAATAATATCTTGTCAATAGATAGTATGATTGGGAAAATTTCGTCTACATTGTCTCACTAAGCCTCCAGAATCTAAAAACTTGCTGCCATGTATATAACTACGTACTAATATAAATAACCGCGTACCATTCTAATGCAAGATGCAAATCTATGCACATCAACAAAACTACCAGGTAGTTAAACAGCTAAAAACATTCATTAATTATATATAGGGAAAATATCTATTTACTACTAATTTTAGCTCATCATTGCCCAGTTCAATGACAATATTTTTTATGAGCCCATTTAAATATAAAGTAGTTTCTTTTGTGCCCAAATAAATAAATATTTACTTAAAGTTTTAACAAACAATATTATTTTATGACTATTTTACCCTTATTCCTTAAACATGCATAGAGAGAGAAGACTTGGACAGAACCTCACCAGACTTCGATCACCGGTCACCGGTTGTCGGAATTATTAACCCCCAATAAACATGCTATTGGCTCCTAACAATAAAATACTGACCCTTAGTAAACATGTTGTTGACCCCTAATAATAAATTATTGACCCCAGTAATCGTTTGCCAGAATTACTGACCTCAGTAAACATGTTATTGATCCCTAATAATAAAATAAAAACCTCTAGTAAACATGTTGTTGACCCCTAAAAATAAATTACTGACCCCTAATAAACATGTTATTGACCTTTAATAATAAATTAGGGTGCGGCTATTGCCACCCCACCAAATATTTTGTTCACCCCACGCTTCAATTGTAAACTAAATATTCCAATACTAACCTCATAATCAAGAATTTTTGTGAAAATATAATATTAAACTAAAATCTATAAAATCCAAATAACAACAATTATCTACATCTTTACATCGGAAGAAAAAAAAAATTATCTACATATTTCAAATCAGATTTGAGAATCATTTCAATCTTTAACAAGGTGGTTATATAGTGTGGTGGGATTGTTTATTCTTATTTTTATTTTATTTATGGCTTCACATGTAGTCTTATATATATATATATATATATATATATATATATATATATACAGTCCCCTTTCAGAGAGGGGTCCCTCTTTGAAATTAAAGTGAGGGACTCCTTATTTCGCTCATTTTGAGGTCGTATTTCCACATCTCAACCGTACAATGTCTAAAACATAGTGTGTAGATCATTCCTGCAAAGTTTCATCAAATTTGAAGATCATTTGGGTACCGAATTAGATTAAATAAATCAACAGAACAAAAGTTGTCCAAACAGAACCGTTCGTGTAAATTATGATTACGGAAGCTCAAATGATCTTCAAATTTGATGAAACTTTGCAGGAATGATCTACACACTGTGTTTTAGACATTGTACGGTTGAGATGTGGAAATACGACTTGAAAGTGAGCGAAATAAGGAGTCCCTCATTTTAATTTCAAAGAGGGATCTCTCTCTGGAAGGGGACTGTATATATATATATATATATATATATATATATATATATATATATATAGATAGTCCTTCTTAGCTGCGGACGTCCGCATTTATTCTTACGGTGTGGATTTCCATTAAAGCACTCAAAACTGCGTTTTTCTGTTATAAACATGAACGGTTCAAGTTCGACAGAATTATGTTCATCCATTGGTTTAATCGAGTTTGAGTGTCTTAATTATAACCAAATTGGCTGAAAATTTGCAGAGATGATCTATACATTAGTATCTAAAGACTAGAAGGTGGAGATGTGAAAATTCGATTGAAAAGTGAGTGTAAAGTGGAAATCCGCACTGTAAGAATAAATACAGACATCCGCACCTGAGAAAATCTGTATATATATATATATACAGGCCGGATGTGGAGCGCACGTCCACACTGGCTTAAAGTGTGCACCTCCCTCCGTTCGCCACCTTCCGGCTCCGACGACGGCGCGCCTCCACCCCAGCGGACTCCAACAGCGTCCCCGACCACTTTTCCTCACCGAAGAGTCCGCCGAATTTCAGTTTCCGGCGAGATCGACTTTATTTAAAGTTTTGGGTGATCTAGCCGGAAAACTAGAAAAGAACGGACTTGCCGGAGAGGGAAAGTGGTTGGGGACGCTGCTAGAGTCTTCTGCGGTGGAGGTGCGCCGTCGTAAGTCCACTTTGAAACATTTTCTCCTATATAGATCCACCCAAACAATTTTACCGCCACATAAGTCCACCAAACTTAAATAGAGTTCTATATTAGGTATTAAAGTTCAACAAAATTACAGACTATCATCTAACCAAATAATTAGATTATGTCTCTTATATTTACAAAAATGACACTTGTGTAAAAAGTCAACAGCCACTTCTTTCCAGAAAAGTCTCCGGCCAATCTCCAATGAGGTCTCCGGCCAACCTCCTGCGAATTTTCTGACCGACCTCAGGTGAATTTTCTGACTGACCTCCGATGGGGAATCAAGCGACAATAAAAAACTACTACTACCGGTAACAAAAACTACTACCATTGGTATCAAAAGCTACTATTGTCAGAGTTAAAAGTACCAACATAAACAAAAAATAATACCGCTAGCAATAAAAACTACTACAGCGAGCAACAAAAGTTACTACTGTCAGAATCAAAAGATACTACCGCCAGCAACAAAAGCTATTATCACCAGCAACAAAAGCTACTACCAGCGGCACCAAAAACTCCTACCTACTACTATAAGAACCAAAAGCTACTACCACCGGTGCTATTATCACCAAAAGCTACTACCGCCGACACCAAAGGCTGCTACCTTCGGCACCGAAAGCTACTACCAGAACTAAAATCTACTACTGCCGGCATCGAAAGCTACCACAGCCAACACCAAAAGCTACTACCACCGACAACAAAAACTACTACTACAAGAAACCAAAAGCTACTACAACAAGCACCAAAAGCTACTAACGGCACCAAAAACTACTACAACCAGCACCAAAAACTACACTCACCAAATAATCCACCAAGTTTACAGATTCATGAACAAAAAAAAAGGAAAATCTAAAAAAGTAATTCACCACAACTTTACCGATACTTGAATTAACAAAAAAGAGAGAAAGGAAATCAAACAAAAAAAGTGAGAATTGGAGATCGGATCTGGCAGTCGACGATGACAGAAAAGATGTCGCTCCCTCGATGGAGCTCCCGTCTTCGTTCGCCACCAATGATGAGTCATTGAGTTCCTCGTCTTCGATCGAATGCACCTGAATGGAGTCGAGAAATCCTCAGAATGTTGGCGCAGATCTCAGTGAGCCCCGCCTCGATCTTCGATCTCGGAGATGAAGAAGGACGTCACCGTTTGATAGATCTGCATCTCACCGGCGAATCACCTTCGTCTCAAACTCATCAGAGCCGGAGATGCAATGGAGGTCAAGCTGGAAGTCTTCGTTCAGGCGTCATCATCAGAGCCGGATATGCTCTCAAGGTCGAGCTGGAAGTCTTCGTCCAGGCGTCATAGTCGGAGCTGGAGATGCTCTCAAGGTCGAGCCGAAAGTGGCGTGGAGGGGGTGTTGCAATCGAAGTGGAAGAATGGGAAGAGAGAGAACGAGAGAAACAGATTTTGGGAGAAAAGTGAAATTGATTTTGAGGGGAGGGTATTTTAGGTAGAAAATAAATGGTAGGTGATGAGTTTGGACCACAAAGTGAACTTATGTGGGTAAAACTTTTAGTGTAGACTTATAAAGAATTTTTTTTTTTGAAAATGGGACTTCTATGAAATTTTCTAAAATAAAAACCAGATTTTCTCATAATTTTAAGGGTAGAATTGGAACGTTAAAGGTAAAAAATAAGACGTGGGGTGAACTGAACATTTAATGGCACTACAGGAAATATAGACTTAGTCGACAAAATCTTATTAATTCTGTCGGCTAAGAGACACTTCACCGACGGAAAAATAACCGTTGTATAAGACACCACATCCGTCTCCTAAGATTTCTTAGGCGATGGAAAATAACTGTCGACAACTTCCGTCGACTAAGCTATTCCTAATCGACGAAACACTATTCGTCGTCCTATTTCCGCCGGCTTAGTAAATCCTAGACGACGGATATCTTCTGTCAGTACGATTTCGTCGCCTTAGATCTTTTTAGTCGACGGAAATTTACTGTCGACATAGTCCGTCGTCTAAGATTTTTTAGTGCGACGAATAATGTTCCGTCGGTAGAACTTATCTTAGACGACGAATAATTTTCCGTCGTTTGAACTTTACTTGGGCGACGAAGTCAATTCCGTCGGTTAACGACGAATAACCCTTTCTTAGCCGACAAACTGTTCCGTCGACTAAGAATTTGAATTATTACCTGACATAAAGTAGAACAAATATTTTTTTCGACGCCTTCTGTCTTAGGCGACAGAATATTTCGTCCGCTAAGTTTACACATCATCCACACCTTTTGCCCAGAAGAGAACGCAAATCAAATAAAGACATGGTCTAGCTCCCCCCCCCCTCCCCTTCATCGGAATATTCATCCGATTCAAATATAGTTAATTTAGAAGCTTTTCGTCATGAATTTGATCGATCTTTAAGAGCTGCGTGCTTCGATCTCGATCTCCTAATTGGTAACTACTTTAATTAATTAATCTACTTTCTTCTTTTCGGCATATCTTCCTACGAACTTTCGGCGACTTGCCGGTCCAATTTTGATGGATTATTGTTGCTTACTTGTATAATTAATATAATTACTGGATATGTGTGTATAATATGTTTGTACGTACATATAATATTATATATGCATGAAAACTATATAATATTATGTTTTTATATATATCTAACTTTTGTGTGTATAATTTTTAAAGATATATATATATATATATATATATATATATTTATATATCTTTACCTTTTGTATGTATGATTAATTAATAATTATGTGAATAATATGTACGTTTATCAAATTTTTGTTTTCATTCAAATCGTTTTGTGTATTCATATGATAAAAAATAAATGATGAATCATGTAATTAAGAATTATAAGATTCTTATACATTCATCAATATATATTGTTACCCTTAAAAATCTCGTTCGAGAACCATTATGTTACGACTGTGTCTAACAAAATGGGTTTCGAATTGTCCCATATTTGGACAGTTTGGGAGCATATGACATTGAGATTCCGTTTGTTGTTGGTGCGTTTCATTTTCGGTTGTGGGTATATATATTTCGACAAGATCTTCCTTTATTGTTCCTCGAGTGCATTCTAGGTATAGATATTAGTGCACTTGGGGAACTGTAGGGAGATGTTGCCGAAATTTTCTCACATATGCGAATTTGAAACCTCCCAACAACAAACGAAATCACAATGGCATATGCTCTCAAACGGGATTAGGGCCCTAACCGGAGGTATAAGGTGAAGAATATTATTGGGGTAGTAATTAAACTCTCAAGTATGGAAAATGATTGGAAAATTATGCTCATGTAAATTGTGGAAAATTATTGGGGGTCAGTAATTTTCTGTATTTCTTGATACAACACATCTGCCTTCCTTTATTTTCTTCCAGTTTGATACTTGGATGTTTGTTTTACTCTTTTCCAGGTCTTTTCTTTAATCTGGAATGCTTCCAATTTTTGTTATGCTCATATGTTCAAGTGTGGAAAATTATTGGGGGTCAGTAATTTTCCTGACCAGAGCAACCAAAGTTTATGAATGATTGTTATTACTTAGATTCCTTTCAACCATCCTCTAATGACATAATGGGGTAGTAAACTCTCAAGTAGGGAAAATTATTGGGGGTCAGTAATTTTCCTGAACAGAGCAACCAAAGTTTACTGACCCCCAATAACCACCCTGTAACAAAAAAAAACTGAAACTGACAACCAAAGATTAATGAAATTGACAGAAATATCAAAGGAATAGACCAAAATTACTAAAAGAACAAGTTCCTTTATTAAAATTCAAGATCATTCATATGTTCTTGCAACACTACCAAAATACTACATATTTTCACATTTTGAAGATCATACATCTAAAGTGCCACTAATCTTTTTCCTATATTGATGTTCATGAACTTTAGCAGGATCTTCTTCCTCATTTCATTACCACCATCTTTTGTCGGTTTTTTACTATGACATAGACTCTTTATAAAGTGGAGCAAAAATGGTCAACAGTCTGACCTGCAATATATTAAGAAACAGTGTTACTAAATTTTTCACCCCAATAAAACAGATAAGTAATTTCTGACCCCAATAAAACACTTTAAAGGAAGTTTAAAGGTACTTACGATGTTTTCTTTTGCTGCGGGCAGGATAAGATATCAGTCAGCTTGTATCTTGCTTGATAAACGTTTTGGTCCAGCATCCATCTTCTTGTTCTTTTCTCTTCAGCACTCATCATCGAGTAACCGTCAACCACTATTCCTTGGCTGTCCTGCTTGTCATAGTTTTCCCTCCATTCCTCAGGGTCCATGCCTTGGCTGAGAGGGTATTTGGTGGAATCATATACACGTTTGATGAACACCATAATGTGCTTCACTTGTTGGTTCCAACACACAAGTAAATTACAACTCAAACAAACTAAGAGAACAAGCAACAAACAAAAACCAGTAGAAGGCAGTAAACTTCTTACCCTAATAAATCAGTTACAACTCACCACTGCCATTGCATTCTGAAAGTGGTTGTTGGTGTCAGCAGAGTAATCTTTCATTGGCGGTAGCATTGAGTTCAGGTGATAGAAGCATCGAGCTTTGTTGTCAATCAGGACCAAGGTATAGTGGTGGCTGACCCCGTGATGTACCGGAATGAAAACCAGGTCTTTACCGAAGATGGACCACAGAGGATTAATAATGGAAAGCTCTATATCCAATTCATTACATTTGAATTCCCCCTGTTTTCCTCCTCCAGCTAGGAACTCCTTCAGTTTTTGTTCATGTACCACCATCGCGCGCTGTATTTATAAAAGTAAGTAGTAAGATTGTGTTAACTGAAAAAAGTAATGGAGGAGACTGCGGTGCTGCGGCACGCTATTATTTCAGGTTAGACTACTTACCGCTGCCTCTATGTTTAGGAATCCGACCGAGACCTTCTTCTTCGAGTTTATATCCACATCTTGACATTTGAGTTTATAGGTATTTATGAGTATATCATTTCTTCAAATTTTTAGCTATATTGAAAATTTGTAGAAATGATCTGCTCATATAAACCTAAAAACTGAACGGATGAGATGTCAAAATGTGATCGAAAATTGGGTATTTTAAACGATAAACCGAAAAGTCCTCACTAAGTCCTCAACTTAAGAGTCCTCACTAGAAGAGCTCCCTATAATTATATAATAAATAAAAAACCGAAAAAAAAACATTTAAATTATTATATCTTTTTTTTTGGTTATAAAAGAAGGATTATTATATCCATTAATTATTAATATTAATTTTTTTTAGAGGAATTAATTATTAGTTTAATTGTGCTGAAAGAAAATAAAAAAAAGATTAACTATGAGTAGGACTTCGGGGGCGAGAGAGAAAGAGGAAGAAGAAAGAGACAGAGACGACGGTGGAGCAAAACTCTAAATAAAATCGGAGGTAAAAATCACACTCCTCTCAACTCACTATTCCACTTTTCCGATGGGGATTCCGATTCTCTACCCCATTAGATCCCCTCTCTCTATCAATCTCTGATCTTTCTCTTTCTATTGAATTGAAGCTGATTGAATTCCAGGCATCGATTCGCAAATGGCGGTGAAGCGCGGGCTCCACCGGAACCGGGCCGCCGGATCTCGATTCCCTATCGCGGTTTTCATATTCGTTCTCTTCCTCGTTCCGTTGATTTTCTTCGTCGGCCGTGGCCTCTACACCTCTGGTATGGCCTCCCGCTCTCTCAATTTCTTTAATTTGTGCTAGGGCGAATGTGTCTGTGTAATTTAGGTTTTGCAGATCTCAATTAGGTTTGCAGTTGATGAAAAATTTACTGCTTTTTCGCAATTGCTCTCTTATTTGCTTCAGAGAAGCAGGAAGAGTGGAAATTTAATGTCCTGTTGATACAGTTACTGATCCGAAAACCAGGAATGCTGTTTTGTGTTCCTACTGTTAACAATATATGGTGCCCGGGCTTTTCTAGCTGTGAGGAATGCACATTTGTTTCAGACTTCGCAAGCGTTTTGTGTGTTTTGATATAGTGATCATAAGAGTGTGCCTTGCGGTATTAGGATCGGGAGTTTAGCTTTGTGTCGGTACTTAGATGGTCAGTTTTAAGCAAATTTTGGTGATATATGAATGAAACTTGTGTCACGAATCCTTAGTTTTTATGGTTCTTGTATCGTTTGTATCTATATAATAGCCAGGATGCCACAATGGTGTTTTGATACAGTTGCAGTCGAGAACAATATTAGTTGTTTTTCTTGCATGTGCAATCGCTATTACTATAATAATGCGATATTGTTTAAATGCTGTTTAGTTGTAATCCACTATTTATTTGTACCACTTTATAGTAGCTGAGATAGTGGAGGTAGTGAATTCCTAAGCCAACTACCAAACCTCAATGCAAGTGAAAATGATATAAGGAGTTTATGGACGACTCTTCTTTATCATGATTCTGAGTTTCCTTAGAATCTTGCTCGAGATTTTAGCTGTATATGTTGCCTGTTATCATCTTGTAGGTGGCCTGTATTTGAGGTTAAGGTTCATGATTAAGTGATGTGACTGGTAATCCTGTGAAAGTCATGTTGAAGAGATATTGGTTTATATGTTGTGTACTTCTATTGTGAACCTGGGTTCTTGTTGTAACTATGATAAGTTTCCTAAAGGTCAATCCAATGGCATATTCATTTGTATATGTAGTTTGTTTTTTCTGCAAGTTACATGTTCATGCAAGACTCTCTAGTCTTGACTAGATCTGATTATTGCTATTTGTGCAGATAAAAATGATTATATGTCTGGTCCTGGTGAAAAGGTATGGCTTCATGATTGCTTTGATTTCTGCCTCAAATCTTGTATGCATACTGGTTTTTACGATAAAGTAAAATTAAATTACAAAACTGTTTTGAGAACCACGTTCCTGGTGCAGACTTTGGATTGGAGGGAGCGAGTGGTGCTGCAACATGCCAAATCTCTTTTTTCGAAAGAGGCAAGTGCAACTTTACTAAATATGTGCTATGCCCATTTCTGAGTTCATAGACGTGGTGGTAGTTTTTCTTTTTTGCCGAGTCTTCTTCCTAACCAGCTTTCTGATTGGATCAACATATTAGGTCATTGATGTGATTGCAGCCAGCACAAATGACATGGGACCTTTGAGCCTTGATTTCTTCCGGAAAAACAATTTGTCAGCTTCGTGGAAAGTCATTGGGGAAATGACATCGTCTGTAACAGATCCAAAGGTTAGTATGTGTGTAATGCTTTCTGCTTGGAGTTTTGTCTATTCCGTATGCTGGAAAGATATCATCAATTTGTAGCCGCTGATTGCTTTTGTTTTGTTTGTGCAAAGATAAATTTGACAGCCGTAGATGCAAAACAAGAGACATCTAGGGCTGAAGTGGATGATGCTTCAGGTGATTAATATGTTCCTATAGAATTCTCTCATGGTTGTGAATCACTTCTATATTTTTATTGATTTTATTGTCCTTTGCAGATAATCATGCTCAACCTCTTGATGCATCAAAACTAGCCCGAAGGGTAATTATCATACTTACCTACGTTCCTTGTTCTGTTTGTTGTATGGTTACACGCTTGAACATGTCTATTCACCTCTCGGCTTAGAAGATAAATATAATTGACTCTTATTAGCAATATTATGTCTATTTGGTGTTTCTAGTCTTGTATTATTGCAGTACCAGTTAAATTCTAATTTTTGCATTATATGCAATTCTACAGCAACTAAGAGAGGCTAAACGTGCCAGCCGTGCAACTGAGTTGACACGACACGATGATGAATCAATTGTAAAACTTGAAAGTGCAGCCATTGAACGCTCCAAATCAGTTGACTCAGCTGTTCTCGGAAAATACAGCATTTGGAGGAAAGAAAACGAGAATGAAAACTCCGACTCAACAGTGCGCTTGATGCGTGACCAAATCATAATGGCAAGGGTTTACTTAAGTATTGCGAAGATGAAGAACAAGCCTGATCTATATGAACAACTACAGATTCGATTGAGAGAATCTCAGCGTGCATTGGGAGAGGCAACTGCTGATGCAGATTTACCCAAAAGGTACCATGTTCTTGAATGTCTATAGTATATCTGTGTCTTCTTTTATATATAGTGAATTAGTGATTATTGCGACACTTCTGACCTTTTTTTTTATGGCTGATTCACTTGTAGTGCACCGGAGAGAATAAAAGCTATGGGCCAAGTTCTTTCAAAGTCGAGAGAGCAACTGTATGATTGTAATCTGGTCACTGGCAAGCTGAGAGCAATGCTTCAGTCTGCAGATGAACAAGTGCGTAGCTTGAAAAAGCAGAGCACATTCCTTAGTCAGTTAGCTGCCAAGACCATTCCAAATGGAATACACTGCTTGTCTATGCGCCTAACTATAGATTATTATCTCCTTCCTATGGAAAAGAGAAAATTTCCTAGAAGTGAGAACTTGGAAAATCCTAGCCTTTATCATTATGCTCTCTTCTCTGACAACGTCTTGGCTGCATCGGTCGTCGTCAACTCTACTGTCAAGAATGCCAAGGTGAGCTGAATTATAAATTCTACACTTCTTGTGCGTGCATTTCTGTCTTGCAAACAAATTGAAAAAAAAAAAAAAAAATTCAGTATGTAAACCATGCTTTTTATTTGACGTCAACCATAGTCTCTAAATCATTTAGAGGAACAGGATTCAAGACATATTGACTTCTATTGTCTTGATGTTTTATCATGACTGTCTTTTGCATATTTCTCAAGTAGGTCCCATCTTTGGTTACATCAGATCAAGAAATCTTAAAAACTGAAACGTACATTTTTATTGAGCTGAGGGCATGAGGCTCATGTCATCATTTGATCTACTTGACGATGGCTTGCTCTATGCGCGCTACTTTAATTGTTCCTCAATTCTTTCTTTTCCCAATCTGATCGTCATTTACTTGTATGCTTTCTTGGTGATTGCAGGATCCTTCAAAACATGTATTCCATCTTGTTACTGATAAGCTTAACTTTGGAGCCATGAATATGTGGTTCTTATTGAATCCTCCTGGAAAAGCCACAATTCATGTTGAAAATGTTGATGAGTTTAAGTGGCTTAACTCATCGTACTGCCCAGTTCTGCGGCAACTTGAGTCTGCTGCAATGAAAAACTATTATTTCAAGGCTGACCATCCCACTACTCTCTCATCTGGCGCTTCTAATCTGAAGTACCGTAACCCGAAGTATCTCTCAATGCTTAATCATTTGAGGTTCTATCTTCCACAGGTCTATCCCAAGTTGAATAAGATTTTGTTTCTGGATGATGACATTGTTGTCCAGAAAGACTTAACTGGATTGTGGGCAGTGGATCTACATGGAAAAGTCAATGGTGCAGTAGAAACCTGTGGTGAGAGCTTCCATCGTTTTGATAAGTACCTAAACTTTTCAAATCCCCATATTGCAAGAAACTTTGATCCAAATGCATGTGGATGGGCATATGGAATGAACATGTTTGATTTGAAGGAGTGGAAAAAGAAAGATATAACCGGTATCTATCACAAGTGGCAGAACATGGTGAGTGTCTGGAACCTCACGTTTGTGTTTCTGAATGTTTTATTCTTTTACTTTGGTTTGTGCCAAAAATCAGCAAATAAGTGTTAATTCTTGAAGTTATGATTCTTCTTAAAATTGACCATTGCTATTTCTTTCCATTTGTGTGGTGATTTTAGAATGAAGAGAGGACACTGTGGAAACTTGGAACACTCCCTCCAGGGCTAATCACATTTTATGGGCTGACACATCCACTACAAAAGTCATGGCATGTGCTTGGTTTGGGATACAATCCAAGTCTGGATAGGAATGAGATTGAGAATGCAGCTGTCTTACACTATAATGGTAATATGAAACCATGGCTGGAGTTGGCGATGACAAAGTACCGAGCATATTGGACAAAGTACATCAAGTATGACCATCCCTATCTCCGCAGTTGCAAGCTAAGTGAATGAATATGAAAATGGGGATTTACGTAAATAGTGGAAACTCTGTCTCATTCACCTGCTCCTTGGTATGTTCATCTGACAAGTCACGTAGGTTATTTGTGGTTCATCAAGAGAAGGTATTGGCTTTTCTCTTTACCACAATCCACCATTGTTTATTCCATTTGTAATTCATTCAATTCCATTCCATCATTCGTCACCCACTGCAACCGGGTAGCAACAAATTCTTTGCCTAAATGACCTGTATAATAAACTCAATACCTTTATTTTGTTTGAAGCTAAGATGCAAAACATGATTAGGTTCAAATGTCCAAGATGATGCTGTATTCTTTGAACAACATTCTCACGGATAGTGTAATTTGTAGCGAATCTCTTATATTAATTTGTTAGAGCACCAACCCTGTCTTCATTGTATTTTTCTTAATGTTTCAGTTGGTGATTTGGTGTTGAGCATGATGCTCGGATGCATCTGTTTATTTCCTTACGTATTTTAGTTGTTATCCTGGATATTATCATTTTGATTTCCTGGGCTGAAATGTGAGACTTATGGCATGAAGTAAGAGCATAAATTATGGATTCATATGTTTCACTTCGTATAAATTTACTGTGGGATGGGAAATATTTTCCGACTTCGCTAAGCTGGTCAATTATTGAATGTATAAATTGAAGCGAAAGAGATGTAATCCATAGCCTAACAGAACGCAGTAGCAGCGAGCAACGTCCCAAAAATACAGCCAGACCATCTGGAGAAAACGCTGCAGGCGCAAAGCGTGGTAGGCGGCCTGGAGCATAGCATAAGAGGAAAGGGAGCCCAGACGGTGGAACAGCCAGGGGAGGCTGGGTCATTTGACTGAAATGGAACGCTTTTCCCCTATGAAGTAAAGGGAAGTGCATTAATTCTTGGGGGCGAGCCAAATGTAAAGAAGTCAGATTAAGATATGAAAGGTCGCAAATCGCAATGACAGAAGTTGCATAAGAAATATTATTATTATTATTTTTAAGAGTAATGAATAAATTATTGATAAAAATTATACCATCTTACAAGATCAATGTTCGATTCTCAAAGTTACTCAACTACATACAAAACACTAATGTCCAAAATGGTGGACATTACGACTAGAAGACTCTAGAATCCTACAAACCCTAATTAAAGGCACCTAACACATCTGCTTGAGGCCTAGAGACCCAACGGTCTATTTGTTGGTTGATATGTTTGTGTAGTCTTTAATTAGGTCACGCATGTACGTCACCTAGACTTGTAAATGGATCATAGTTGGAGTGGATCGATCTAAATCTGGATAAGTATGTAATATAAGTTTTAATCCAAACCCGCCAAACCCGATTCGCTACCCTTCAGACAGGCTTGGACCTGAGATTTTGAGGCCTGAGTAGAAATTTCAAAGCTAAGCCCTTAAATTATAGTTTAATTCTAAATTTTTTTAATTATATATATATAAAGATATTTCAGAAACTGAAACTATGAACTCAAAATCTAATTATAGAACATCATATCTAAAATGTTCTGATGATTATAGTTTAGGAATTCTATTTACAGTATGAAACCTATTTTAAGCTCTTACCTTTTCTTTTTCTTTTTTTCAAAAAAACTTGCCTTATTTTGTTTTGGGTACAATTTCGAGTAGAAATTAAATTAAAATGTTAACACTAATTACGATAAGAACATGTTTGATCCCCTTGTTTTGGCCCCTTAATTACAGCCATTACCATTATCTTCTTTTAATTGTGTTTAGAAGTGGAGATGTGACATTAATTGTCAATTCCATTAATTATTTAACTATATTTGATCATAAAATGAGCTTTATTTGTTTTTTTTTTCTTGGCCCTTAAGATCTTTGGGCCTTGAGTCGATAGGCTCTTAGGACTCCTATCAAGTCCGGGCCTGCCTTCAGATCATTGATAGCTTCAAATCTGTATCGGTGGGTTAACGAATACCGGACCCATTAGTCTTATCAATTTAATATCGAATATTCTTAAATCTAAGATATAATTTTAGAATTTGGGTAGTTTAATTCTTCATGTGTGAACGTTAGAATTGTAGTATTCTTATTGATACATGTGACAACAAAATAACAACTTTCTCTTATATGTAGAACTTTAAGGACAACTAAAAAGTCGTCCTCATTTTTTAAATGTGAATTAAAGTCATGTCTTTATTTGTGTATCTAAATCTTTTCAAGAGTGTATTTGTAGTTTTAAAAAATAGAGTCTATCACCAAACAGTAAATCAATAATATTAATGCCGAACACATTTTATAGATCAATCAGAAATATATGTTCTTAAGGACACAATTCATGCTTTGGATTGACAGAAAACTAAAATTAAGAACAAGCCAGATAATATGGAGTCTCTTTATTTCTGTATTATTCTTGCGCAGACAAAGACTTAAAAGGTGCGCAGACAAAGACTTAAAAGGACTTAACAAAGACTCCCTTTCCTTGGTCTTTGTTTTTCTCTCCACCCTCTTGCTTAATCCAGTCCACAAAAGCATCAATGGTGCTCAAGTCAGCCCTGCGTTTTTTCTGGGTAAATTCTAGCAGAGTAGGCCAAGTAAAGTCTGGGTACAACCTAGGGCTATCAGCACTGATCAAACTTGCTGGTGCAGACACTACTCTGTCCTTGTGTGGAACGATAAAGAAAGCAAGAGATTTCCTTGCAGTTTTGTTATTTACCACAGCTCTATGCTTGCAGCTCTTGTAAATCCCATTGCACAGAGCCTGAAAGTTGACATCATTACGAAAATAGTGTGTAGATAATTAGAGGCTAGCTATAAGGAAATAGTGTGTGGAGGTTTGAAGTTGATCACATACGTAAAATTTACATTGTTCTTTACTACTAATATCAACGAAGCCTAGCCAGATAGTAACACCCAAGCTAAAGAGATCCATAGACCTAATTGAGACATTCCGAACTATTACCTAAACAATGTGCGTGGCTAATCTGATCAAGTCAACAATTCTTGAGGGGCCAAGGTGAACTGGGTGAAGGCAATTTAAGTGTAATTATACGAGCAATATATACCTCTTCTATGCTATATTATTTTGCAACATATTCAATTAATTAATAGAATTAACTCACCATAAAAGTATCACCAATGTTGATAACAAAAGAACCAGGAACAGGAGTAACAGTGTGTCACTTCTCATCGACAAACACTTCAAGGCCCCCGACTTGATCCTGATGAAGGATTGTCACAGAAGTGGGATCACGATGAGGTCCAGTTCCCAGTGTTAAGTCTGGTTTTTGGCAGATTGGATAGTAGTTCCACCTTAGGATCGCTTCGTTTCCTTTGTAGAATTCTTTGAAGTACTCCCGCCCAACTCCCAAGCTCAGTCCCAGTAGCTCCAATACCACATTGCCTACTTTGTTCACCACTTCTGAGTATTCTTGGTACAACTTCCTAGAAAGACCAGCACATAAGTAAAAGCAATGACTACAATATATCTTAATTAAGGTCTCAAAATGAGAGTATATGAACAGATCCATCAGAAATATTTCGACATTGCTGAAAGCTAAATGAAAATTATAGGGGAGGTCAACTGAAATGCACCAAATCTAATTATTGGAAAGAAGAGAATTAACACATTAAGAGAAAATATTGGAGATGTATTGTAATTTTTTTTTATTATTATTATTTTTTTTTTTTTTGAGAAACGGAGATGTATTGTATTTGACATCTATAATTTGGGAAAATCGTCTATTTTACAGACCTTGGTATGAGATTTTGCTGAAAATTTTCCTTCTCTAAGTATAATATAAATTTCTTGGGATGTGGTAATTTATCATTAATCTGGTTACTTTTGACAGATAGATGTAGATCATGTAAGATGAATATATGACATCACAGTATAGACAATTAGACCTATCAGGAGGTGGGATCAGAGTGTATTATTACCCCATTTCTCTGAAATCTTCACCCAACACATTCACATAGTGCTCGACGATTGTTGAGCACTGGCTCTCAGATGAATACCTGACACTAAGTGTCTCTTTCCATGGAAGCTTGGAGTTAAACCTGCCGGTGAACCTGCTAGTGTAACCCCAGCTGTCTCCAACCGTCCTCTGAGCCCTTTGCTCCTCCGAGAGCTTCATCCCAAAGAAGACATCAAAGTAGTCATGAGCTTTAGCAGCGAGCTCCGGATCAACTCCGTGGTTCACAATGAGGAAGAATCCATGCTTCTTGCATGCCTCGTCGACTGCACGAATCGACTCTGCAACGATTGATGGATCGCCACTGAGGAAGCCGTTGAGGTCGATGGCCGGAGCCTGAAGGTCCGGCAAGTCGGAGCCAGGCTTCTCGTCGTCCGGCCAAATGAAAGGGGAAGGGATGTTGGATTGGTACTGAATGACTTCGGTGTCGAAAACTACAGGGGTAGTTTGCTCAGGCATGGTTTAGGGTTTTCTGTTTGCAAAGGAGAGACTCAGAGACAGAGAGATGATTTGTAACTGAAGAAGGGGCAGACCTTGCAGAGCTTATAAGGAAGATGGGGGAGGGTAGATAAGATCGCAGATATCTCGTTTCATTTGTAGAACATTCAGAGGGTGTTTTACAAGTGTAGCATTGGTGTCTTACAGGTATGATATTAATTGCAGGATCCATGCATGAAGCACACTTGTAGTTTGTTGTGAGAGGAATTTAAATCATCTTTAACGCATACAACCCTTAAAAGGAAGCACAGGAACGCAGGAGAATAGTCCATCCATGGAAATTAATCCACCAGAGGTTAATTGATTCATGCTAATTATAACAGATAATATACATATAATATAAAAGGTTGATTAATGTACAGATAATATATTAAAGGTTGCAAGTGCTGAACAACCTTCCCTTCTTTACATTTTACACTACATACACATAAACACATTTGAATTCAAATCATCTTTCCAAATTAATTTTGCCAAAGTGCTGAAAAACCTTTCCTTCTTTAAATAAATTTACATTACATAGACATGAATTCAAATTATTATCTTTCAAAATTTTGCCAGCCTGTTAAATAATTTTCTTTTTGGTCTGTGGTCACCTCTAAATTTTATGGATATTTAGAGAAATATTTGACACTTAAATTTATTTAATAATTAAGATGTAATCCACTGACCACTAGATTTAGATAATAAAATGTTAATGCTCATAAGGTTAGGAATGAAGGCTGAATGTACCGGGGATAAGGTTGGAATGTAATTGTTTAAAATAATAATAAATAAAAAAATCCATATTACAGTACGTACTTGCAGACAGATATCTAAAAGGGTATGTACACAATTATATATATATATATATATATTTTTTTTTTTTATAAATACGTATACAGTACATATCATCCATTGACAGTAAAGTAATTACTGGAACACGAAAGATGATTCATTAAAAATCCAATAATCAGAATCCAATCATAAATTTGTATTACAAAATAAAAATGAATTTGATCAAGCTGATTCAATATGGTACGTAGTTTAATTTGACCCCTAGTCTGTAGGCCTAGAAACTAGAAAGTCTTTAACGATACTGTGTTTATCCTATCGAAAAAAAGATGAGTAACGTATAAGGCGAAACCTGCAAATGAGCATTGGAAAAACTAAAAAAAAAAAACAAATGCGACAAAGTACACAAAGAGATGCAAGCGACATCAAATGCATTAACAAGAAATCATCAGAGTGCGACCTCGCAATACCTTCCGGGAGAACAAATTAAGAAATATGCAGGATAATAATGCATGTTTTTAGGTTTGCATATATGAAAGAGCGGGATATAAAAAGCTTGACAGCCCTTGACATAAGAGTTTCTAATGCAGTACTCTTTATCTATTCTGAAGAGCATAATCAAGACTACAATGGTCTTTATAAATGAATATATTTTAGTATCATTAGCTAAACTGCTCCCTATGTGTAAATTAAGAGCAACATCCGATGCATCGTTTTAAATGTGAAGAAAATAAAATTATAGAAGTTCTGATCCTTTGTAACTCGATCATGATTTTTTCAATTTTTGTGTATTTATGTATTTCTTTTTCTAAATTTTACCATGACAATTTTTGGTAAAGCTGTTGAGATCGAGCTTGGATATATATGTGTAGCAGATTTGTGTACAATATGTAATATATATGTACGTAGAAAATGTTTGAAGTGTTTAGTTACTATGTTAATTAATTAGTCGAATAGTAATTAAGCTGCTATCATCAGAATCCAACCCTTAATTAACCGCTTTGCCGGATTGACTTGTCCAATCCGTCATGCATCCCAATCCAACCATGCATATATAGTACGGTGATCCAGATGTGGGTTGTACGTGGCCGTATACGTACTCTATAGTGATGAAGAACCCTAGCCAGATTATATATATACGTATGTACGTGTGTGTGTGTAATCTTCAGCATGCAACTAGTAATTAAATCCAAAACATGTGAGATTTGCTTACATGGGTTCATCCTCTTCATTTCATTTTGATGTCTCAACTCTCAACCAGATCGTAATTGCCAACTCGGCCTAACAGATAGTTAAACAAGAGCAATTAAAAACATCAACTCAATTTTTATTGAAAAGGATCAATTAAATGCCATGCGTAGATTAGAAAAGAAATCATGAAACTCAGCAGTACTTATTTTGGCTTTTCCATGATCATCGTCTGCATTAAACAAATCGCAGATGAGTCATGAACAACACCATCATCAAGAAGTTTCTTGTGGAGATTAAACTAGCTAGGATAAGATGATAGGAGTGTACACTAGCTATCAAGTTTGGAAATGCAAATCTGCATGTTGGGGCACTATTGATCTATCGCAGCTTCAACATCAACAGTACCAGAGCACTTGTCTTCACACCAACGTACACTACTAAACCCGACCCTTGTCTCTATTATCCCTCCATCTTTTCTTTTTTTCTTCTTCTTCTTCTTCTTCTTCTTCTTGAAATCAGAATACTACGTACATTTATCTGTGATAAGATCCCTAATACAAACATTATAAGCTTTGTGGAAATCGCAAGTGATGCTACTTTTGTTGTTTCTTTCATTCTTTCATAACTTGCATGTATGTGCATGCCCGCTTCTGTTTGTGACAAAGATGCTTATTCAACTGATTTACTACACAGCACTCTAGTTATAAGAAATAGATAAAGATATCTTCTTTTATTTTATTCAAGTATGGTTATCAACTTAACATGAAAACGAAACATATTGGATTTTCTATTTACTCCCACTAAAAACAGATTTTGGGATCTAGTTGCACTTTTGTAGCTGGAGAAAAACTCTAAGTTGGCAATCATTTAGGTACGCCGTAGTCCCATGCTATGTGAATATTGAAGATATTTTACGTGTGACATGTTCGTCCTTGACAAGAATTCACTTGGTTAATTAGTTGGTTATATATATGATCATAATTACAGTTTTCTGAACTTTGTGTTAATGACATGTTCACTCAGTCACTTGGCATGGATGTTCGGTAATTTCTCGTACGTAGGCGAGTGTGTCTTGAGTTTTTTTTTTTTTCTACTTCATATCTCTCGTTCTCTCCAAACTTACGGTTTTGGCTCCGTCCTATGACTTATGTAGTAGTTAGATAACCTCATGCAAGCCTCGCTCTATGGATCTGCACGTCTGCACCAGTGAGACTCGATCGAAAACAACAATGAACTGTTGTACTAAAGAAGCGATAAAATGCATGAGAGCAAGTGATAATTTGATCGAGTTTCCATTTCATCGACCTTTATTTCCCACACTTTATTTTCTATGTTGGATGTTGATTGATTCGGAAACATAACATTCTCAAGCAAACAAATAGGTACATTAACAAAAGTTCATTTTGCAGTTTCCCACGTTAATTTATTCACCACGTGTACATTTCCTCTCCTTGTCTAAGAAATTTTCTTACAGAAAGTCCCACCATATATATATCGACAATTGTTTAGGCAAAATGGTAACTTAATTATATGCATGCACAGATCACCATTAGTGAACGTAGAGAATTGCAAGAACTTGGATAATTGAAAAATATTACCAGTTTACCACAATGAACAGGTTAAACCTACACAATACCATGCATGCATGCAACTCGAGAAAGTTTAGTCATATATACCATGTTAGGCTTGTTTCAGTAACTTATTGCATTGATAGATGATCCTCAAGTTGATAATTACATACATCTCTCATATTTACATAAATAAATACCTCTGAAACTTGTATGTTCGTAATTATAGGTCGTGCATGTATAATTCAAATTAAAAATCCACATTATGTGACGGGAGTCAATAAGAGACGAGATTGAATATGGCACTTCTTTTTTCTAAAATGTATGTATATATGTTTGCATTAACATAGAGATGTCAATTGCATGCTTTTGATAATTTAAATTAATTGAGGGTCTGAATTTAAAAACTAGGTATAGGTTGATTTATGAGTTTCAAAATTCTACTGCTATTATATTGTTAAAATTCTCTTAATCTCGTACCACTACCAGAAAATGAGTCTTGGGCGACGAAACAAAAAAAACCGGGCGACGATTTTTTTTTTCGTCGCCTAAGAGAAAACTTAGGCGACGAAAAAAAAAATCGTCGCCCAAGGAAAAAAAATCGTCGCCTAAAGTTCAACTTTAGGCGACGAAAAAAAAATCGTCGCCTAAGGCTAAATTTCGTCGCCTAATATAGAAACTAGGGCGACGAAACAATATTTCGTCGCCTAAGATATTTATATCGTCGCCTAAGTTTTTTAATCCTTAGGCGACGAAACTCAAATATATCGTCGCCTAAGCATTTTATTTTTTTATTTTTACTTGGCCGACGAAATAAAAGAATTTCGTCGGCCAAGATTAATCCGAATAATTAAAATAAAATAAAACACATTTAAATTTCATTGTACAGGATTTTTTATTTTTACTCTTGGGCGACGAATTTCTTTAATATCGTCGCCCAAGTATTATCTTGGCCGACGAATTACCCTACTTCGTCGGCCAAGAGTAATCCGAATAATTAAAATAAAATAAAACACATTTAAATTTCATTGTACAGGATTTTTTATTTTTACTCTTGGGCGACGAATTTAACAAATATCGTCGCCCAAGTATTATCTTGGCCGACGAATTACCCTAATTTCGTCGGCCAAGATAATCCGGATAATTAAAATAAATAAAGCACATTTAAATTGTAAGGTAATGTTTTTTATTTTTATAGCCTCGTAAGCGTCTCGTCGATTGGAAACTATTCTCAGTTGAAGGTCCGGCCAGATTACGTGATTTGGAGGGTCGAATAGCCGTTTCCGTCCGTTTAGGGGTTTGACCGCGCCGATTGACCGGACGGATCGAGCCCTTGTCGTTGTCCGATGGAGCTGAATTTTTGCCCACCCACGTAATTCGTTATTCCGGTCATTTCTGGCGTTTCGGTTTTTTGTTCCTCTTCTCCGATCACCAAACTCATGTTATATGTACTAATGTTGTATAACTTTTTTATACAAGTGTTGAGTTTAAGTTTCGTTTTGAAGACAACGTATACGTAGAGGCCTCAAACGCAAAAAAGTCGTGAAATAAGATATGACCGGAACAGTGAAATACGTCAACCCGTGAAAAATGAAGATATTCCAGTAAAATTTCGGTGCCGGTTGTTCCGGTCAACGAATTTCTCTTATTTCTACCTAGTGGTAGCCCTATCCCGGGTACAGGATTTTTTAAAATTTTTTTATAGCCCCGTAAGCGTCTCGTCGATTGGAAACTATTCTCAGTTGAAGTTCCGGCCAGATTACGTGATTTGGAGGGTCGAATAGCCGTTTCCGTCCGTTTAGGGGTTTGACCGCGCCGATTGACCGGACGGATCGAGCCCTTGTCTTTGTCCGATGGAGCTGAATTTTTTCCCACCCACGTAATTTGTTATACTGGTCATATCTGACGGTCGGTTTTCAGTTCCTCTTCTCCGATCACCAAAATCACGATATTCTGAATTTTATGATAGAACTCTTGGCCGACGATTTTCTTTATCTTGGGCGACGATGTTTATAGTGAAGAACATCGTCGCCCAAGTAGAGTATCTTAGGCGACGACTTCAAAAATCGTCGGCCAAGATAACTCTTGGCCGACGACTTCAAAAATCGTCGCCCAAGATAAAGCTTGGCCGACGATTTTCTTTATCTTGGGCGACGAGATTTATCGTGAAGAAAATCGTCGCCCAAGTAGAGTATCTTAGGCGACGACTTCGAAAATCGTCGCCCAAGATTATCTTGCCCGACGATTTTCAAAAAACAGGGCGACGATTTTTATAGAATCGTCGCCCAAGAACGCCATTATAAAAGGCAGAAATTCGGAACCAACACCCAATATTTCCGATCTCTCTCTCTCTCTCTCTGCTTTTCTGTTTCTGAACGGTGATCCTCTGTCTCTCGATCGACTCCGCTTCCCCGATCCGACGCCGAATCCATTTCTGTCTAGTTATGAAACTAGTTTAATTTGCTCATATTTTGTAGTTACTGTTGCCATTTTTTATGGATAGGAAAGTGCAATGATGAGAAAAATGAAACAAAATTGTCTATTTCTGGTGTTGGGATGGATTTGGATTTGGATTTGTTTTGTGTGTGAGATGATTTTAACGTAGCATATAGAATAGAGAATGAGATTGGTTTGGCTACAAGAAAATGCAGGAACACGAAGAACCAGAAGAAAAAGAAAAATTAACATCATCTAAAAAAAGGAAAAAAATAAAGGATAAATATCATCTAAAAAAAGGAAAAAAATTTAAATATATCTTAGGCGACGAAATCTATAAATCGTCGCCCAAGATTTAACACCTTGGCCGACGAAAAATAATATCGTCGCCTAAGATGTAGTGATCTTAGGCGACGAAATATTTATTTTCGTCGCCCAAGGTCAGAAGATCTTAAGCGACGAAAAAAAATTTCGTCGGCCAAGGTGTTAAATCTTGGGCGACGAATATTTTTGGGCGACGAGAGGTATATTTTAGGCGACGAAATTAGTATCGTCGCCTAAGAATTACTCTTAGGCGACGACGGAATTAAATTTCGTCGCCCAAGTTCTTCACCGACGGACTTCTGGCGACGACTTCTTGGCCGACGACATGTCGTCGCCTAAGTACTTAGGCGACGAAATTTTTAAACAGGGCGACGATTTTTTTTCGTCGGCCAAGAACTATTTTCTGGTAGTGTACTTTTTAAAGGTTGGGAGCTAGTTACCATAGATGCTATCTTGAAGGAGGCAAATCAGGCAATGCAGCTTCTTTTTTTTTTTTTTTTCTCTTTCAGTTCGATCTGCAGCATGATTAGAACGTTGTCTTACACGTAGTACTTACTGCTGGACGCACAGTAGTACTCTAGCATAAGCCATATCAATTAGCTGATATCATATGGTTTCTTACTTCAAATTGTAATTTAATATCAAACAACTCAATCTTGAAATGTTTTAATTTTTTTTTTTTGATGAGAATCTTGGAATGTTTTGAATATATAGAAGAGAACTAGCTAGCTTCTAAATAAAGATGATATAATAAGTTTCAGTTTAGTACAATTTCGTATAATTTAGAAGGGTTTAATTTGCAAAAGTATTCTGAATGGTTGTGCCATTTGGGATCTTCAGATCAATTTGGGTGGCGTTTACTAAACTTGATTGAGATTAGGAAGAAATGGAAAAGATAAGGAATGATGGATAAAATGAATGGGAGAGATAATGAGTCATTCTTTTTGCATGTTTACTCGTTTTTTTTTTTTGGGTAAGCGGGTATAGGACTAACATCGTCTTAACCCGAAAATTTATTGATAAGATAAAAGAAAAGAGTACAAAAAGGCTGGTGACTACATCAAACCAAGCCTAGACCAACGTACAATTAACCATGACGAATGTAAGGAAATCCCAGGAAATCCATACGAAGGAAAGGAATAATTTCAGCAGGAGGAGAAGCATGCCAAATCCAAGATGAAGAGGACATACCTAAATTGGCGAGTCTATCGGCAACAGTGTTCCCTTCACGAAGGACATGAGAACAAAAGAAAGACATTGAACGAGTTCTAGCAACACAGTTATACCACAATGTGCGTAATTGCCACGGAGGGACAAATGACGACTTAGAATGTTTACTCGTTGAATGAATGAGAAATAATGAATTAGAATGGAAATGAAGTTGTTTACAAAAAAACCCTTTTTAATAAACTTTTGTATTTGGTAGTTTAGAGTTTACATAAAACTATGAGGTTGGTTTTGGAAAAAAGTTGATTCATTTATGAATGAGTTTCAATACCAACTCCTCTTAAGAAATGACAACGGGGGAATGATTTCAGATTTTGTAATGGGACCCGCATAAAATTGATTCCCTCATGGTGTAAGTAAGCACATATTTAGAGGAGAATGCCTTGGCTCAATGCGCATGTATTGTCGATGGGTGTCGGGGTTGGGTTGTAACCTTTGGTCTAGCTCGATTTATGTTTATATATATTCTTTTTGCTTTCATGTTAAGACTTAATAACTTGTTAGATGCATCGATGACTCGTAATGCCATTTCAATTTGCTTTCCGGTGGCAACATAGTTAGAAAACTGTTTTAGTTTTCTTTTATTTTACTGTATGGATCTGTCTGAGAAGTATCAAAAATCAACAATTAGGGTGTTGGATTGATGGTACCTTGGCGGCAGACTCGACTTAAAATCAGTCAATAGTTTTGAATCTTTTGATGTACTCCCGATGACTACATAGTAATAGGGGTACAAAGATTCTAATTTTATTTCACTTTTTACCTTCTAATTTATCCCTTTTTTGAGCGCACATACTTATGTAAGTGTAAATATTATGTGTCATGACTCATGATCTTAAATTCACGGGCGACTTTGTATAAATGTCTTTGTAATCTTATCATAGATAAATTAAGTCTTTGTTTCTACTTCAGAAAAAATACATATTCAGCTTCTGAAATTGGTGATTGTGTTGGTGTTGGGGCAGTCTTAAGAGATAGTTTGATTGGGAGATTTGGTGTTGGCTATTGGGCAAAGATTGCAAGGTCATCTTTGGCCTTCTGCTGCTGAACTCATGATAGTTATTACAGGGCTGGAGGAGGTGATTCAGGGTGGCTGGCAGCTAGTGTGCATGGAGACAGATTGCTTAGAATCTGTTAGTTTGGTGAATGGCGTGGGGGAGTGCTTTGCTGATGAGGTGTGCTAGTTAAGAGAGTTAGAATGTTGCTAAGTAAGATTGGCAGGTCTGGTATTATTTATGTGCCAAGAAATGCTTAAGTTGTTGCACATTGGATTGCTAAGTTTGTAGCCCATCTAGAGGGGTGTTATTCATGGTTAGGATCAGAGTTGGGTCTAATTGGATCATGGATGTCATTGTTAATAGACCTGTAACTAGATCTAGTGGTGGGAAATGCTATCCACCACCGATATTTCTCATGCTTTGTTATCGCTTTTCGTTTGTATAAATTTATTCATGTTCAAAAAAAAAAAATAATAAAGAGTTGGAATGAGAAAACCACTGCAAAGTAATCTAATGGTTCTTGCCTAGTTGTGTGTGCTCCCCAACCTAAGTTCGAACCACGATATTGTCAAAAGTGGTAAGAGGAGGGGTTGCAATGCCCTACAGCTGACTGTCTTGACCCCTAACGGATTAGTGCTTGGGCCTAGAAAATTTTTGGGATAACTCGATCTTGAATAAAAAAAATTAAAAACAGAATTGATGCCGTTGGGACTTATTTTCTTGATGCCGTTAGGACTTGTTGGTCATATAATAACCACTCTAAATATCTCTCCAACTTCATCTCAGCACATCAAAATATATAGTACTTCTTATTTTTTTCCCCAACATCTTCGAAAGCAAGAATAAACATCCTTACAAATGAAATGTGGATCGCACTTCATCAAACCACGATCAAAATTGCTCAGCTATAGAGTTCATTCTTTCTACTTCAAGAATACTAAAGATCACACTTTTATACTACGTTTGTAGTGTTCTGCAATCTTTGGCAAATGGTTCTATCATGGAGATCATGCCCTTAAGCCCTTTGTCCCTTGTCTTTCCCTTTTTCTCTGTTTTCTGTTGAAGACAAGCATAAGCTGGGTGACCTCAAGGACATGTTCAGTCCAGATTGGAATATGTCAATGGTGCTACTCACACTGGAAGTCAGCTTTCGGCTTTCTACCCAACACTTGGGAGTACCATTTCACACCAAATTACCAATGCATTCATCATTTGCCATGTTAGCTTAAGTATTGCTGATGGCAGTTTGCAAGGATGAGATAAGATGCTATAAATTGTTAAGCATGAAATGAAATCACAAGTTTGATGGAGTTCCAAATTTGATTTAGTGCACACACCCCTTTTACAGGTTCTCTGAAGAATCTATCCCACCACAACTTACCAAGAAAATAATAGACTTGTCCTGTCTCATTTTTCATCTACCTTTAGTTTGTTCTCTTCTCATAAGCTCTGAAAATCCTTCAATTTCCTATATAAATGTCAATTTCTTTGGTTAAAATTCAAGTAAAAGCTCAAACCCAACTGCAAAATAAGGGCAGCTTGCAAGATTAGTTAGTCTTAGTGTATAGTGTTCAACCCTGATAGTCTTATTCTATGTAATCCCACTATTTTTTAAGTATCAAAACATGTAATCTCACACCTCGTGTTTTGTCACATGCCAGTACCATGATAGAACAAAATACAAAAGAAAGCTATGCTTTGCCTGAAATCTTAAACATATCTTAAAAGAATAACTAGTTTGTGGTATTAGAATCCGAGAAGGAGAACCTTTCCTTCACAAAGACGTCAAACTGTTAGTTTGACACACACTTATGATGAATCTAGACCTGCTAAGGAAACTGTACGTGTATGCATTTGTTTATGTTGGGGGTACGTACTGTAATATTCCTGAAAGATATTATAGCTAAGCGATAAGATATAAGACCAATACACAAAACACACAGAGAAAGAAAGAGAGAAAGAGGGTGACTTACCAGAAAGAGAGAGCTAGAGGAATGAGGCAACAGTAAACTTACATTAGATTCTTATATTTGGTACGACCTCCCCAATGAACAGTCTTGGCTGTTTCTGTCCTCTCCCTCTTCTTCTTCATAAACTCTGTCCTCCTTGCTAACTCTTCCTCAAAAACCATCTCCCTCTCTCGCTCTCTCTACCTAATTCATAATTATACCTTCCCAAATCTTGAAAGGGTACATTACCATGTTAGCCATGCCAATGCCTCCTTCTAACCATCCTTCATCACTAAACCAAACAAAGCATGAGAATGAACGAACCTCTTTGGTCTTTGATGCCCCAGTTCTACAATATGAGTCCAACATACCACCCCAGTTCATATGGCCAGACAACGAAAAGCCATGCCCCGATCGACTAGAGCTTCTAGTTCCTCCCATTGACCTGAAAGGCTTTCTCACCGGGGATGCTTCGGTTGTCTCCGAAGCCATTCGTACCGTCGACGAGGCATGCAAGAAACATGGATTCTTTCTCATTGTGAATCATGGAGTTGATTTCCAACTCATAGAAAAAGCTCATGAGTACATGGACGCGTTCTTCAGCATGAAACTCGCGGAGAAGCAAAGGGCTCAGAGAAAGGTTGGTGACAGCTGCGGATATGCTAGTAGCTTCACTGGCAGGTTCTCCTCCAAACTTCCTTGGAAAGAAACTCTTTCTTTCAGATCCTGTGCTGATAGCCAGTGCTCAACAATTGTGAAGGACTATTTCGTGAATGTGATGGGTGAAGATTTCGCAGAATTCGGGTAAGGACACCAACCTTTCTCACAAATACTAATCCAACAAAATAATCACCATAAACTCCTGCATTATACAAATAGTACTTTACTCATCAAGTAATGTACTTTTGTCTTTCACAGGAAGGTGTACCAAGAATATGTTGAAGCCATGAACAATCTCACTAATGGAATCATGGAGCTACTAGGACTAAGCCTAGGAGTTGGTCGAGAGTATTTCAAAGAATTCTTCGAAGGAAATGATTCCATAATGAGGTTGAACTACTATCCAATATGCCAGAAACCAGATTTAACCCTAGGAACTGGTCCTCACTGTGATCCCACATCGTTGACGATCCTGCATCAGGACCAAGTTGGTGGCCTTGAAGTGTTTGTTGATGAAAAGTGGCATGCCATCACTCCTATCCTTGATTCCTTCGTTATCAACGTTGGTGACACATTTATGGTAAGTTCTTCTATGCATTAGCTACTCAAGTCTCTAACTTTGTTGACAGAAATCTCTCCCCTTCCCCTAAGAAATATGCCAAGTGTTCCGACTCATAACTTCAGTGATATTGCAGTTTAATCAACATTTTACGTATGTGTTAGTCTCTGTCCAAAAGGCTACAAACATCTAAAATACTCCTTCATGTTAGACAAAACCTAGGATCTCCACAATGCTTTCTGCTCAAAATAACATGCAACACTGTTTACGAATTTATGCCTTTTTCTCTTGATGTGGTTTTTCAGGCTCTATCAAATGGGATATACAAGAGCTGCTTACACAGAGCAGTTGTAAACAACAAAACCGTAAGGAAATCACTAGCTTTCTTTCTTTGCCCAAACAAAGACAAAGTGGTGACCCCGCCAACAAGCTTGGTCGATACTGAAACACCAAGGTTGTATCCTGACTTCACTTGGCCTAGTCTGCTCGAGTTTACACAGAAGCACTATAGGGCTGACATAAGAACCTTGGATGCTTTCTCTGACTGGATTTCACAGAATAGCAACTAAACCCAGTAAACAAAACTTGGGCGATTAATAGTGCTTTTGGTGGTGTACAAGGAAAATAGGTGACCGGAACAGAGGGAATTAGGCTGTTTGTTATCGTGGGAGAGAATCATCATATATTGTAAATGAATGGAACAAGAAATTTGGAGGAATAAATTAACTAAAGGGCTCCATATCTTGTTTCTAATTTTTAATTTTCTGTCAATTCAAGCATGAATCATTTTACTTATTAATATATACTTTCTTGACCACTAAATGTATTAAACTTTCACATCCATATACTATCATATATACTACTTATTCTGATTTGCCAAAAAAAACATATTCTGATTTCTGCATGTACAGCCGTCATCTTTCAAACGATGGGATACAAATAACGGAACAATTAGACATTCTTATAATACTGCATGCTGATTGGTTGATAATTACATACTTATAGGTCAAGAAGTAATGACATGTGAATTTCAACATGGATTATGGATATATTTTTTATTTTGTTTTTGGCAAAACAAAAATTTTATTGAATCCAAAGAGAGGTAAAACAACATGGATTTAACAAGTGGATTTCGACAAGGATATAACAAGTGGCATAACGCAATTTGAATAAGATCGATGTAAAAAAAGATTTACGAAAGTTTTAGAATACTTGTTTGACATAGACATATTTTTAACCGAATTGATGGAGGATTAATCATGGGGCAAGAGCTTAATTAATTATTCATAATAATAATGGATTCCCCCCAAGCAGATGAAGGTTTTTGGTTGGCTTCGACCATGAAAAGACTTAGAATGTGGTACTGTCTATCATGCACACAAGTGGAGTATCTATGCTCGAGGTTTTCAAGCAAAAGAGACTGGTGATCTAGTTTGCCATCTGTTTTGCAATGATCTAAAACATGTTTGGGTGCAAAACGTCTAAAATAATGAACATGTAAAGGATTTTACATATATTGATCAATTATGGTGGAACAGTTTGAATGCTCTTGAGTTTGTAAAGAAAAAAATAGTCTTCTCGATGTTTAGCAAAGAGGGAGAAAACTTTTATTTTCTTTCTAAGTTGAGATGATATAAAAAAGGAATAAATATGTATTTAGAAAATATATATGGTAGTATTGGTATATTTTGAATGAGGGTAATATATGAAGTTTAAAGATGTGTATTTAGTAAAGGGTCCGGTTCAAGGAACACTATATTTAACACTAATTTTTACATTGTTTTTAAGCCATTAGATTTAAAAACGTTTGATGGTCAGGATTTAATGTTTGAATGATGTGGAAATTGACAAAATGACATATAAATTGACATGGCATTATATTTCTAATAGATAATTATAATTATATTAAGCTTTATAAAGGAAAAAACAAAATCTTTCAAGAATAGTGTAGCATTGGATCAAAAGAAAGATTAAACACAAAAAAGAAGAGCAAAACAAAACAAGGATGGAGACGGCCAAAAATACACATTTGACAGCCCGGAGTAGCTTCGATAAAAATTGAGGGTTGGTGATTGAAGCCAATCAATATGGATGGATGTTGCCAGCCAGAGGAATATAGCAGGGATCTTGAGTTCTTCTATGGTTCCGATATCTCTTTGATCATTACCAATAGGATACATAGAGTGATAGAGAGAAGAACATTGTGCTGGTAATGATCTATTGATCTACAAGTTACTTAATTATTCTAATAATTCAATCCTGCTACATAAATCAAGAACTATTGATGAAAATATAGGATTGCAACGTTATGCGCATAATTCTTTTAACCGTTGCATGGGAAATCCCAGTTTCTGGAAATCAAAATGAGGATTAAAGATATGCATCTTAATTGTTAAATGTAAGTTCTTACTCGTAGTGACTGTTAGCAATTCCTATTATAATTAGAACGGTAAAGATCCAATACCAGCAGATTAACAGCCTTTGGATTTTCTTCAAGACATAAAGACTTTAGGGTTTGGTGTTCATCTGTGCTTCTTCTTTTTTTCCTTCTTTTTTTCTTTTTTTTGATCGTTTAGTATGTTGTTCTTATATGTAACATAGTTTTTGTTTTTTGGTTTAATGAAAAGTTAATTCAATTTGGTTTAATTATTTGTAATGCCATGTCAATTTCCACGTCATTCAAACATTAAATCCTGACCATCGAACGTTATTAAATCTAATGGTTTAAAACCAGTGTAAAAATTTGTGTTAAATATGGTGTCCCTTGAACCGGACCTTTTAGTAAAATGTTAATATTATAAAGTTATTTGGTCGTGTATTAAGTGTGAGATGTGTATTTAGTATTTAGCCGTGAATAAAATTTCTCTTTGTATATGAACATTACTATAAAAAAAAAAAGTCGGTGAGCCGTGACCCGTTGGCAACTTTTTGTGATATTTGATTCTCGCCTTTCTCTAACTTGGTGGATATACAAATGACAATATGAGATCATTTGCTTCTACCAACTTTGATCATATGCATATGCCTAAGATCGTCTGTGGTCATTGCTTTAGTTTTCATGGTTTCTTCTTAGGGGATTAATGATTTTCAGAATAAAATAAGATGGATTAGGTAATTTAAACTCTTAGTTTAGTAGTTCAGATTAAACCACAAATGGTGGAAAGATTGATACATCTACACTTGCTGGCTGTATGAGAATCTACTAATCCACACAAAAGAAACAATTAGCATGAAGTTCTAGGATATTCTCTATGTGTGCCTTGGCCTTATGCCAATAGGATATGTAGTTAGACTAGATCTATGTATTCATATCCTTACCATATTGGTATTGTGTAATTCCCTATATAAAGGGCTCATATCAATGAATAAGATGATTCTCTTGCTATCTCTTTGTCTCTACACTTTATCCTTAATCACGTTATCATGCACTTTGTTCTAACCCTAGAGCCAATAGCCCACCATTTTTTTCCAAACCCTAAAAACCAAAACCCTAAAATCGGGCAGCCTTGTTTTTCCCGATTTCCGACCAAAATTCTGACTGCCCTCCGCCGGAATTTTATATCCCCAGAAAGCTCTTTCCGTCACGGATTCAACGCCACCGGCCTCACCTTGAGAACCGGCCGGAAAGTCTCCGAACCGGCCGCCGGAAAATTCCAGACCGCCGCTGCTACCGACCACCGGTTCACCACCTTCCCTTACTCCGATTAACCTGAAATTTTGACAGAAGCTTCCCCATACAGAGCTTCTCCTACTGTCAAATTTTCAGCCCCAAATTCGAAGTATAAGTAGGTGAAACGTTATTTCTCCTCTCGGCAGCCTTTAGAAAGGTATGTTTTGAAACCTTAAACTCTTCCAAGTTCAATAACTCGGGGAGGATAAAATCATTTCCTCCCTTCTCCATCTCCATTCTATGCTTGGGATTTTGTGTGTGCAGGTACCAAAAATCCCGGAATTTTATTCGCGGGTCAAGAGTATGTTGGATCACTCTTGTTTCTTTGTCCAGGTTGTGTTTGATCAACCCCGACCTTTCACCGGATTGTGTTTGATCAATCCGAGGCCTTTTTCCGAATTTTGTTTGATCAATTCGCGGTTTTTCCGGATTGTGTATGATCAATCCGAAGGACAAACCATTAAAAGCATCGTTTGTGACCTCTATCGAGTCTCATAACAGCTTGGTTTTGTATGCAAGAGCAATGTAACATTCTGTTCCTTTGAGTTTTGACGTACTAGATGCCTAAGGCGGATCTTCGCTTGGTATCTGTGGAACCTTTCATTGGAAAGGAATAAACCACATGTTTTGACCCCCAGGCTAACAAGCCTAGATGCCGAGATTTCACATCTCATGCGCTCAAAGTCTTTGAAGTACCACATCGACAAAAGCCTTCAACGGCAATCTGTGCAAAAAGTAATGACCACAAAGTACTGTGGAATGCACTCATGGAGCGTTTCTCGAAACGTTCATATAACTCTACTTGTTGAGTTATTAGTCAAGTGGATTGCTTACCACCTTAATTGACTACATATTGTCGATGATCTTTTGTGGCATCATGATCCATATCTTTAGCGGATTCGATCATCATCAAGTTCTCTAGGTCCTCCAAGTTGGTGTGGAATTACCAACGAGACTTGATTTTGATCATACAAACAGGAATTGTATATACGCTAATGTGATAAACTTATTTGGGATTATCCCCTAATGTGGGGACAACAATATGGGTCATGGCAACGGCAGAAAACGTCGTGTCGATGTCTAGAAAAGAGGGGGAGGTGTTGCTGGCTCTAATAGCGACACTCCCGGTCTAGACACCATTTTGTCAAAACTACTAACGTCAGCTCATGACATTAATGCAACCGTTGTGGATCTTCGGATCACTGGTTCAAAATTGTCAAGCTCCTTTAAATTGTGAATGCATACAAAAAGGTATGGAAAATCAATATGAGGACAAGAACGTCATCCTCATGATCGCGAATTTCAAAGATTCGGATCCTACTCTAGCTACCCATGACTTTGATGTCATCGGCTAGACATTGATTTTCGTTCCAAGTTATATGTACTAAGGCGTTGTATCGACGTCCTTTGTCTATTTGAGACCTCGATGTACTCACATTAGCAATAATGAATGCCTTGAGAATTTTTCGAAGTGAAACTATTCTCCTCTTATGGTTCATATTGATTTACAATCAAGATGTACACTTACATCGTCCTTAGAAACATGGCATATTGTGCCGATTTTGGTCCCTTCTTTTGAAGGTGACTCATGGCACTGCATCCTCAAGGAGGATCGCCCACGTGTTTCCGGTTAAGTCTTCTACCCTATAGCGGATTTTTCATCATCAATTGTTCAACTAGGCTCATCCAAGCTCAGTGTGATGTCTTAGAATTGTCCAAAATTAAGGAGATAGTGGTTTTAAGTGTGCCTCGCACTACCGACCCTCCACGGACATGCCTGGTCATACTGACTTGGAGTTACCGAAAACTTTTGATTTTGGATCCCCCTACGCTATTAAACCAATTGCCGTCTTGCAAAAGACGTTGAAGACTTATCAAAGTTGGAAAATTATCATCATAATCGGATCCTCTAGGTCCTCTGAGTTAGTTTATGTTCATGTCAAGGAGCTTTTGCTAACTAGTCATGGAGTTTACGACCTTAGAACGATCGAAAGGACTTGGTTTTGATCATACACACGTCACTTTTGGCTAAGGCAAAAGCCTACACGCCACCTGCAAGCTTCACAGCTTCGCACATGCCAAATCTGCGAAAAACAGCAATCTGTCCCTTCTGGACAGTCAACTTCGTTTGAGCTTTGTGAATAGCTCCTGACGAACCAGATAGTGAGCTTTATATCATTGGAAAGCTCTATGAGTCTTGTTTTTAGAACTTTTCACGGTTCGTCCATATATATTTTAATGAAGAAGTTATGGCTATTTTAGTGCGCAAAGGTCATTCTGCGCGGAAACTTTTATGCACTCTCGGGATTGCAGCTTTTCGTAGCTTCTTTCAATCCTTCTAAATGGTTCAAGTAGAACTATTTACTCGCCTATCTACTCCTTGTAGTTATGTCTCATAGAGACATTGAGTGCTTCGCAGATAGTGGAACTATCCACAACATTCTAAGGAATCATGTTGAGCTTTAAAGACATTCATGCTAATGGTTTTCATTTGAAAACACATTGTGAGAATGAACAAGAATTCTTTTGTGTATACCTTCTCATGAATGCGGACTGAAGCGCATCTTGGAGAAATTCATGAGTCAATTTAGTGGACTGTATGTCACTATGATTCGAATATCGAATCTCATGTTGTCGCCAAACATGATATTTGGGACACTGACTCATAGGCTTTGGTTTGACTAAATTGGTCAACCTGGAAGAGATATAACGATCCAAATTTTGAGAAATTCTCATGGACATCCATTCTTCCGCTCAAAACGAAGACATTCGAGACCTAGCATCACCATGAAGCATGGTGGTGACCCGGGGGACATTGACGTCACCCGAACACGACTCCAACTTCCTGGAGGTCGTCCGGTCAATTCCTCAAGCAATTGAGGTACACCGGCCTTTCCTCGATGTCGCATTAGCCCCCTACAATGCTCATTGCTCGTTTTGAAAGTCTATTCTTTAGCTAAATAAGGAGTGAGACCCTCCTACGCTAAATAACACAAAAGTGAACATTCTATTCTTACATCAAACTATGTAGATAGATACAACCAACTTGCGGACACCTTTTTATGCTTTATGGTGTTGGTTGAAGTGTTAACACACTGGTCACGTGTTACATTATTATCTACTGCTTATGCTGCTTATACTTCTACGGGCTCACTACCCATTTTTTTAAAGAATTTTATCGGGATGTAAGTTGAAGTGTCCTGTGCCCCATGTTCACACGCAATACGGTCTCACTGAGGCTACGACCAAGCAACTTTAGCTTGTCGCTCGAACATTATTGATGCGCACCACTCTTTCTATTGCGTCTTGGGGCTATGCAATATTTGCATGCAGCTTTACTATTCATCTACGACCCACCATCATTGAATTTTGTTGTACTACAGCTTGTGACTGTGTACCAGGATTGACACGAAATTGCAATCCTTGAGCTCGGCAAGATTGAAACGGATCTCCAATCCTTGAGCTCGGCTAGATGTTATTTCTAGATGCCAAATCGCATTGCCATTGCGTACAATGATTGGTCATTTGAGATGAATAAGTTTAGGTTGGATATGAACCTCCACCTATAATCCGCATATGTAGAAACCTTGTCAGGCGATCTCATTCACCGCTAAATTGCGGATTGTCACTTTGATGAGACAATATTCCCGCCGTTAGGGGGAGATAAGAACACAAGTGTTCAAGTGGAACGACGTGAATTGTCGTGGTTTGTCCCCACTAAGTCTCATCTTGATCCCAAATGCTTATAGTGTTAAAGTGACGAGATCACATGCTGCAAATATGTCTGCAAGGATTGATGTCCTACAAAAGGACATGGCGTGACCAAAAGAAGTTGGTCTTAGCGCCATCACCATGGATGGTGATATGGTGACGCCATATAGTGGCAAAATTGGTGTCACAAGGCCGTGTGGCTCCCTAAAAGGAGGGAGGCCCTTAGGTTTGATATATTCTCGCACTAGGAAGAAAGCGAGATTGGCACAACCTGATCCATTGATCAGTGATACTCAAATTCGTCTCATGAAGTCTGAATTGTGATTATCGTTGGGGGACGCCTCAATGTCAAATCCAATCCATATAGAGATCTCTACAAGTATTACACTTGTGTACATGAGGACGTGAGATAATGAGTCTACTATCGAACCACCCTTCGTTGATGGATATCAACTTAGTTGATTGGCCTAATGGAAAGATGCGATCGAGCATTAACAAAGAGATAGGTCCTTGGGCAGGTGATGCCGACACCACAAGCTAAACCCTATCAACTATACCTTTGTTAGATAGCGTAGTGAGAACAAGAGCTTAGACTCACCTTATGGCGCAAGGTCTCTCACTAACACGCACTGGGTCGACTACGATGAGATATGCTCTCGTAATGGATGTCATTGAACTCCACTACTTTGTCAGTTTGGTAGTTTCCGACTAACTGAACATGCAGCCTATGAATGTGGTCATAATAACATCTCTATGGGATCAGAGATATACATGAAGATCTTAAACAGACTTCATTCATCCAAATCAAGTTGCTCCAAACCACAGGAGCATGCGTTTGCTAAATGTATTGAAACGCACATGAACTTTACTTGATTTGGAAGGGATATGGTGAATTATGCCTTTGCGTGTTCATTCCGGATTTACATGGACTCTTGATGGATCAAGAGATGCCAATATGCATCAACATCCGAAGAAAAAGATCTTGGGAAGACACAGTCTCGAAAAGACACTCGATAACTGTATTGATGATCAATCGGCTTAGGCGCTCTATAACTAGTGAGGCCTACATATACTCCCATGATTAGTCAAGGTCTTTGCTCTAAAGAGAGATCCGTTGTTTTGTCTAAAGCAAGATGACAAATATGTGTTAAGAGATGGAGTTCCCATCTAAGTACAAAAAGACGCATCAATGTACTCAACACAATACAAAAGACTTGACATCTCATTCGCTATGAAAAGTTGTAAAGCTAAGTGTAGCTATGCGCCCACGCAACGCCAATGTAATGGCAGTAACTCCTTTTTCAATACTCAATGGTATGAAAGGTTGAGGCTTATTCTATCCCTACATAAGAAAGACACATCAAAAGCGAAATCAGAATCTGCCAAGTTTTGTAGGTCAACTTCCACGAGACCTATAGGAAATCTCACTCACTGGAAAATGGTGAAATTGGTACCATTGGAAAGGTCTATGTGTCTACTTTCCAGGGATACCAACCATTTGATCATACCTATCATATTGAGTGAGTTATGGCCGTTTTAGTAAAGTAGGACGAATCTGTCCGAGAATCTGATTTTAGCAAAACAGTCAACTTCGACGGAATGTTGTGAATATCTCCTGAGGAACCAGAATGTGTGTAATATACGGTTGGAAAGCTAAATAAGTCTAGTTTCCAAAACCGTTTACGGTTCGTTCATATGTATTTCCTAGAGAAAGTTACGACTGTTCTAGTAATTGAAGGTCATGCTGCGCGGAAATCTGATTTACTGCACGAACTTATGTTTTAAGTTCACAAGCAACCTTCTCCTCAAGATCTATGTGTAAAAGATCATTTGAGGACAATACGGCATGATTTAGTTAATCATTTCCCAATACCACATTTGAAGACATGTTAAAAAGCATTGACATGCTAAGTTGTTGAAACTTCTGTGATTAGTAAGAATCAGGAAGAGCCCTATGATTGATGTAAAGATCAGGGGGAGGTGCGAACTTCAGGGGGAGTCTAGCACATACATACATGTCACTATCAAATGTGAAGGGTGCGTTGTACTCTTTTTCTCCTACGATCAAGGTTCATTTTTTCTCCCACAGGGTTTTTGTGACTTGACGAGGTTTTTGACGAGGCAACAGATCAGTACCATCGGCATATCAGCGCGCGGCACAAGGGGGAGTGTTCTAGGATATTCTCTATGTGTGCCTTGGCCTTATGCCAATAGGATATGTAGTTAGACTAGATCTATGTATTCATATCCTTACCATATTGGTATTGTCTAATTCCCTATATAAAGGGCTCCTATCAATGAATAAGATGATTCTCTTGCTATCTCTTTGTCTCTACATTTTATCCTTAATCACATGAATAATATTCCTTTAACTTTAGGAGTCTCATACAATAATAATTGACCAGACCAGTGAGACCACATCTTTGAACCATTGTTTTGGCCCACGTCCTCAGCAAGGGGGTGATGAGGGAACAAAAGTAAAAAGGGTGTGTGCGGGGCGTGCCACCTCACGGATGAGGAAATAGAACGGTGCGCGTCCTGACTTCTTGACCAGGCGAATGAGGGCTCCGGTGTCACCTGATGAGGAAATATTTCCGAGCTTACTCTTCTAATCACCTGTCGATCGATACTCACTGTGAGAGCGAGCAGAGCAACAATTGGGAAATCGGAGACGAGTCCTGACGGGCTCTGGGATCTAAGGCGGGATGCGCTTAGAACGTAAGGGTTTCGAGAAGACTCGAAGGTTTCGACTGTGTACGTCTGTTTGAGAGAGTTGTTGATTGATTGATTGTGTGTTTTTCTGTAAGCTGTAAAGCTTCTTTATATATTCATCCGTAAGCAACTCGTGAAGACTTAATCACAATCCAATGCGGACTCTGCAATTAGAATCCCACAAGGATACGACTAACTCGCCAGTCGTGCGCTCCATGCGACACGTGTCAAACCTATCTCGCTTAGGTTTCGTTCCCTGCCTCGCTGCATTTCATTTGTCGTGTAGTAGGCGAACTCAAACACTAAGCGACCTTATCCCGAGGGCGTTATCAGTCATTTCCAACTCACCCTCGCTAGGAACTGTAGAGTCCCATGCGAACTGGAGATAAGGATCCCGCGAGGACACCGAATCTCGCGAGGTATCAGAATCTTCTGGATAAAATCCTCGTCACGTGCTGCCAAACCTCGCTACCCTTTATAGGCTAAAAAAGGCCACAGGCGTTGGCCCAAATGATATCCAAGCCTTTCTGGAGTCTTGGACCGAAAATGCCCACTGGGCTCAAACATTGCCCCCTAGGCCTTGAGCTTAATCCGTTTCGCAACGGATAAGCGAAAAGGCCTAATTAAGCTTTTTATGGGAACTCGTATTTCAAAAGGTGCTGACACTTCGGCGCTATCGCTTCCCTTCATCATTACGGCTTTTTGAATTTTGAAACGCGCTGACGTTTCGGTCGTCATTGCGTCTTTTCGTTGCGACCATTGATTGAAAGGGACGTTACGGTTCGTCTCCTTTATAAACCTCGACGCGGGTCTCCACATCTTACCCTCGCTTTCAGATCAAACTCTGCTTTCTGCAACCAAACAAAAAATCCAGCACCGTCCTTATCTTGACCGGAAACAATGCCTCCCAAACCTTTTTGCCAATGACCCGAACCTCAGCCTTACGGCGGCGACCTCTTGGTCGACCAGCCTTGCTCGTCGCTTCGCCACCAACCCGCCTCAAGGAACACCTATATTCTTCCTTGATACAGGGGCGGCTCTGCTCGGTCCGACTCCTTCAAAGCCTCTGTCCGATGCCGATCTTAATCATTACAACGCCTCCGTGCGTCGACCGATCTTGGCCCAACGGCGCGAACCGGGGAACTTTTCTACCTGGCAAGCCCGTTCCCATACAAATGTCCGGGTCGGGGAGTGGCCCAGCGCCACCGCGGAGGATCGAGCGTGGTACGAGGAGCGCCTCCAGACCGATCAGACGATCTGGGAAGCCACCGGCATCCATGAGGCCATTGCCTTGAGTTTCTCGCTGCCCCCTCACACCGATCGAGCGCCTATCGCTGCCATGGCCTGTTTGTGGAACAGCGCCACTAACACCTTCGACTTCCCCTTCGGGCAGATGGGCATTACTCTACTGGACATCCTCGCCATCACCGGGCTGCCGATCCACGCCAAGCCGTACGCGCCCAGCGACTTTGCGTCGACCGAGTTCACATACGCCTGCAACTTGGGAGCCCGCCGCGCCCTGAGAATTTCATACGGGGCATGGAGGAAATTTTATATGGGCCACGCGGAGCCGCACGAAGGAGGCATCGCTTTCCTGGAGTATTGGCTTGACAAGTTTGTCTTCTGCGGCAGCGCTCACAAACCAACCGGGAAATGGACCAAGCTGGCCGAAGCACTGTACAATGGGATCGAAGTCGGGCTAGGGCAACCTGTACTAGGCGCACTCTACCGGACCCTGCACCTGCTATCCCTGAGGCCCTTCCATCTTTCTGGCGGCCCTCTGTGGATCCTGGACCTGTGGACGCAGTTATACTTTCCGCTCTTCCGACGAGCCCCGGTGGAATTCCTGCCTGAGGACCAACTGCTTGGCTTCGTGGTGTGCAGGAATGCCACAAATCGGACTCCTCTGTCCTTCTTCGCCAGCCTGTCCATCCTCTACAACCACATCGAGCCACCTCCGACCATGGATATGATGGTTCGCCGGCGCCACCCTGAGGTCCTATCGACGGGTTTCTTCCCCCGCCAAGATTCGGACAGCGATGCGAGGACTGCCTTCGTAAGAGCGACCTCATGCTGCGACCTTCAGCTCGCCGAGGATGACCAAGGCTTCGAGCTATATGCCCCCAACCACTTCGCGAGGCAACTTGGCTTCCATCAAGGGATTCCTTACCCGCTTCTCCATTCGGTCAACAAGTATACCTCGTGGAGGAAAATTGGCGAGTCTGATCGGGTCACCCCGCTGCAAAACATCTACCCTCTTTCTCCCAACCTGCTGGAGATCGAGCCTTCGCAGGGTGTTGACCCCGCTTACCTCGCTTGGTGGCGGTCCCTGTCTGACAACCACTGGGAGTTCCCAGACGATGCTGTCTTCGTTGCCATTTTTCGCCCTTTGTATGATACTTTGGGCGAATCAGACCGTATCATCCTCGATGGCCAGCGCGAGCGTGCGGAGAGGGGTTCAGGGGCTGCGACAAGAACTAGGCTCGCGCTTCCGCCAGTTCCTGCTGCTCGCCGCCCGACGGGGATCGTCATTCGAGAACGCGATCCCGCACCTTCGGTATGTCACTAAGTGTGTAAATTTCGAACTTCCTTTGACATATTGATAAAATGTTTCTCTTTAACCCTCTTGTTTTCTTCTCAGTCTGCCCCCCGCCGGAGAACCGTTGACAGGTCTGAAGTTGCCAGAGGAAAGGCACCTGTCCGGAGGGAAACTGTGGCGGGCCACGACAGCGAGACTGCTCCTGTCGTTCCTCGGCCAACGAGCGGCGAAAGCTCGCGGAAGCGTCCTATCGAGGACGAAGAGGACTTGCTGGAGGACGTGCGGTACCAGCGAGAGTATGGCTTGGTAAGCGACCCGGTAAGCGGACCACTTTGAATTAAATTTTCCTAAGCCAGTCAACAGCTCGCTAACTTTGCTTTTGACAGGTTCGCCGCACTCGACCTCGCCTCGCTGTTGTTGAAGAGGCGCCCGTGATAACGGAAGTCCCATCTCCAGAACCATTCGATATGGACTTGGCCCTCCAAAGGGTCGCTGAGGCAAGCGCGGAGATGGAACTCGAGGAGATTGCTGAAGCCGGCGAAGAGATGGTGATCGAGGAAGTCGCTGTGGCAGGCGCGGAGACGGTCGTCGAAGAGTCTGCTGAATCCAGCGAGGAGGTGATCTTCGAAGAGACTATCGAAGCGGCCGCGGAGGAGACTACCACGGTTATCGAGGGAGCTGGCAAGGCTACTGAGGAAGTCATACAACCGTCCTCTCCGACCGCCGCCTCGGGCGAAGCTGGTCCAATCCCAGAGCCAACCTTGGCTCCAATTGAAAATGCAGCTCTCGACCAGTCCAACCAAGTCTCCGATCCTACTGCCCCCTTGACGTCTTCGCCCGAAGGCCTTCAATTGATACTTTGGGTTCCTCCCCTGCGGCTGGGCCATACAGGTCGTACCGGTGAAATGCCTCCGGTGGTTCCAACAAAGGATCTTACTACCCCCTTGGTGGAGACAGAGACAGCTCGTGGCACTCCGCCACCCTCTCCAGAGATTGAGAAAGCTGCCGAGGCTGAACCAACCACTCCGGCTCCAATGAGAACACCTGGCAAGGAGTCTTCTTCCTTCGGCACCCGGGCCGCTCGTCTTTGGGCCCGAACTACTCCGCCTACTGATCCAGAACCCATCCGCCTAGCTCGGTCTTTCCTTCATGGGTTGTTTCATCACGGCTCTCGCCCGAACGTCTTTGACTTGGTAGGACGTATTCGCGAGGCCCATGAAGCTCTGGATCGACATCTCACTGGCGGCAATCCTGTTCTGGACCAAGCGCTGGAGTTGGCCGATGCTGTCGAGTCGCAGGCTCGCCGAGTCTTGGATATCGGTGCTCAATCAGCTTCCCGTGAGCAAGCTCGCCGAAACTTAGACAATCAGATGGCAAACCTCTTGGCTGAGCTTGGTGAAGCTGGCATCTCGAGAGCGTCTTCAGAGAATCCAAGTGCTGGCCATGCTCGGCGGGTGGAGGCCCTGGAGGCTCAGATAGCAGAGCTGCAGGCTCAACTTGCTCAAGCTCGCCAAGACTTAGCTCGCGCTGTGGAAGTGGAGACCCGTTTGCGGGCCGCAGAGGAAACCCAAGAAGCTTTGGATTCGGCCCTTGCCGCTGCTGAGGAAGTTCAAGCCCAGGCCTATGAAGAAGAAATAGCCTTAGAAGGCATGCTCCTAGCTTTGTATAGGGTTTGTAGGCGCGCTTAAGTTTAACTTGTATTTGCCCCCTTTGTGTATGAACTTTAATGATAATATCAAAGTTGAATTTTTCCCGCTCTTTGCCAACTGTTCTGTAATAACTGTCAGGAAAAAATCTTTTTTCGAGATTTGGTGACGGTTTTCAATGTAACTACTTGCTCGGAACGCGGGCAATCAATATTGAAAAACGCGTCTGACCTTATCTCCAAAGCCCGTATCTCAGAGCAAATATTGCATGGGGGACAACTGTCAAACGCACAATCGCCCCTTCCGCCTATAAAAAGAAACGCTTGGCCGGGGTGAAGTATCAGTGAAGTCTTTGCCCCCTCACCATGATTTCTTATTCTCTTATGTTCATCCTTTTGTCCCTGCTTAGAGCAAAGCCCCCAACCATACGTTCCCATTCTTTGCTGATTCTGAAAATCTACTCTCAGGCCGAGAGTGATTCTGGAAATCTACTCTCAGGCCAAGCCTTTGTTCGGCCTGACCAAAGGTTGGGTACCCTCTGCCTTGCGCCTGCTGTTCTATCAGCGCGTGAGGCTCTGCCGGCCCTTCAAATGGAAGACTGGTGGTAGCATGAGGGATCTTGACCCATTGGACCTCTAGCTTCCCAACAATTTGTTTTAGGTCCAGGCCGGCGTCAGGGTTTTGGCTGGTCTAAAGATGCGAGGCGTTCGTCAACTTTGAGCGAAGGACGCCGCGGCAGACTTTTCTTTAGCCAAGCGAGCCGGGACGAGGCTTCCAGTATCTGTAGATCTATGCTTTTTGAAATGTAAACATAGTCTAATTTACCTTTTCTGATCAATGTAATTGCTTTGGCCGCAAAGCCATAATTCGAAACATGTATTGAACAAAGTCAAAAAGGGCAAAAATAAATGAATTTATTTTTTAGGCCTCTGGAATAGGCCCCAATCTTGTACTAGTCTTTGTGTTTAGACTTTGCACGTTTACAGAGAATGAAGAAAACAATAGAACTTTTTAGGGCCTCTGGAATAGGCCCCAATCTAATACAGGTCTTTTTAGGCTGGTACGTTACAATGTATTCTATTACACTACCAGAAAATAGTTCTTGGCCGACGAAAAAAAATCGTCGCCCTGTTTAAAAATTTCGTCGCCTAAGTACTTAGGCGACGACATGTCGTCGGCCAAGAAGTCGTCGCCAGAAGTCCGTCGGTGAAGAACTTGGGCGACAAAATTTAATTCCGTCGTCGCCTAAGAGTAATTCTTAGGCGACGATACTAATTTCGTCGCCTAAAATATACCTCTCGTCGCCCAAAAATATTCGTCGCCCAAGATTTAACACCTTGGCCGACGAAATTTTTTTTTCGTCGCTTAAGATCTTCTGACCTTGGGCGACGAAAATAAATATTTCGTCGCCTAAGATCACTACATCTTAGGCGACGATATTATTTTTCGTCGGCCAAGGTGTTAAATCTTGGGCGACGATTTATAGATTTCGTCGCCTAAGATATATTTAAATTTTTTTTAAAAAAATAATTAAATAATTATTTTAAATATATAAATAATGTTTTTTTAATTTTTGTCATTATTTTTTTTTTCGGCATTTCTTTAAAGTTTTCTAATACTAAAATTTAATTAAAAATAACACAAATTTATAAATTTATAAATAATTTATTACAAAAATTCTGCCTATGGATCGAGAAACCCAAAATCTAACTCATCATTCCCGTTCGGAGGGTCCTGAGGCGGCGGCTGGTCAGGCTGAGGAGGCTGCTGCTGAGGCTGGGGCCACTGAGGATGCCACTGAGGTAATGGTATAGGCGTAGGCATGGGCGGAAACGGCTGTCCGGCCGCAAGTGCAGACATGCAGGCAGTCATCCACTGTCCCATAGCCGCCTGGTTGGCATTGGTAACTTCATTCACCCGCTCCATATGCGCAGCATTGGAAGCCGCATATGATTCCGCCATCGCCGCCATCTCCCTCGCTCTTTGGGCTTCCAGCTCAGACTCTCTCGCTCTTTGGGCTTCCAGCTCAGACTGTAGGCTTGCGAACTGATCCTGTAGCCGAGTGGTCTGGCTGTTGCTGCTTGAGGCTCCGGCGGCTCCCTTGCGCTGAAATCCTGGCGTCGTCTTCAGGATCCCCTTTCCAGCGTCTCCCATACCCCGGCAGTAGTAGGTGTTGGAGCGCTGCGCGAAGGCAGTGGCCATAATCCGCGCCCCAACGGTAGGATCTGAAGTGTCGATCCTGGACATGGCCTCTGACATGTCATCCTCTGCCGTGCCCGGCCATGTGTCGTTCACCATGCCTCTGATGACCTCTTGCTCCGCCTCCCTCACCCTCGCCTAAATGGATATATTATAAAAATATATTAATATACATTTAATAAAATGTAATTAAAATTAAAAATTAGTAAATATAAGGAACTTACAAGATCCTCCTCAGAATGAGGATATGCCCTCTGAAAGGTCCCCACATAGGGGTTCTCCTCTGGCCGCTCTCGCCGCACGTCGTCCATGATGGCCGAAAACGGCCTCGAACCGGCACGATGGTTGGTTGTGTTCTGTTGCCGGTTCTCAGCGTTCACCCGGGCGAGGTGCTTTTTTAAAAAAAAATTATCGTTAGTAAATATTTAAAAACATACAATTATAATTAATTCACTAATTAAATATTCAAATTTGTTTACGAATTACCTGTTTGTGAGGGTCGTTGAACTGCGTGACAAGAAGCCACCGCCACTCGTACTCCCGATACTCGAACTCCTTCGGGGTACCCGAACGGTCGCTCCCGTACTTCTTCCAGTGTTCCCGGAGGTCGTGCTTCCACTCCTTGAACCTACATATACAAAAAAAATATTAATAATTTTATTAAAAAAATAAAATTTAATAAATTATTAAATAGCTAGAGGTACCTCTCCCTATGGGTCTTGTCCGCCCAGTCACGTCCCTCCTCGGGAACCACAAACCATTGCTGCATTACCACTTGTTAGTATTTTTTTCGATAATGAAATAATTTATTAGTTAAAAAAATAGTTAAAAAAAAGGTAATTGATTGAGTAAACTCACCGACATCGACTGATGGAACATCTCCTTCACTCCATCAGGAACCTGGCTCCAGACTCCCCACAACATAGGAAGTCTGGAGCGGATGGTGCCTCCCGCGGCGCGCGTGTACCGGTTTCCCAACGCGGCGTCCACCGGTTTCCCGTTGGAAAACGGGATGGCGATCCGTCCAGCGGACTCGACCGCCCTATCGAGTCCCTTGTTGCTGACGGTGCCTCTCCTGTTCCGCCTTCTCGTTCCGGCGGCTGTGACATTGTGAATCAAATTTAATATTAATAATACATTTCTACAAAAAAAAAATGTAAATCGAAAAAAAAGTAATAATAAATTACCTGAGGATGAGGCTGAGCCGACGGATTCGTCTATGTCCGTCTGCTCGGAGACCCTCACGGGATGAAGAGGCGTGGGAAACTCCCGGTAGATATAGGCCTCGTGCGGTGCCACATGCGGGAGCTGCTCCCGAATCGGTCGACCCTCCTCATCGACGCAAGGTATCGCCGGTATCGTCGGAGGAAGGAAGAGGCCGGACGGCACCATAGGGACCCCGGATGATCCGCCATCACCGTCGGTCGGGGACGACTGTGTGGGGGCGTCGCTGCGGGATCGCGACCGGCGAAGTATGGGTGGATGACGAGGAGCCGTCGCTGCGGGACCCGACTGCCCAGCAGAACCCGAGCCGCTCGCGCCACCCATCAGTTGCGCATGTCGGGCCGTCAACTGCCACGGAAACCCGATCGACGGTGATTCCGACGGGTTGTTTGAGGTACCGTCCGAGCCGTCTTGTCCAGAAGTTCTTCTCTTGGCCATCCTGTTTAAAATAACCATAAATTTATTAAAAATATTTTACCGTCTTAAAATAACCATAAATTTATTAAAAATATTTTACCGTCTTATAATAATTTAATAATTATTATAGGATTTATTATTTTTTTTATTCACATAACAAATTATTTACATTAATAAGGGCTTATTATATCACAAAAATTAATTTACGAATATTTACATCCTTACTAAAAAATAATCCATTATTTCTTACAAACCCTAAACCCTAAATAAACCCTAAACCGTAAACCCTAAACCCTAAATAAACCCTAAATTATTTAATCATTTACAATCCTAAACCCTATACCCTAAACCGTAAACCGTAAACCCTAAACCGTACATCACAATTTACAATTATCACAACAACAAACATTTACAATTATCACAACAACAACAATTTACAATTATCACAACAACAACAATTTACAATTTACAATTATCACAACAACAACAACAACAATTTACAATTATTACAACAACAAAAACAATTAAAACCAATTTAGGGTTTTAGGGTTATACCTTAAATTGTGGGTCGACGTCGGGGTCGGGGTTCCGAATTGGGGTCGGGGTCGGGGTTGGAGAGAGGGAGAGAGAGAGGGCAGAGAGAGGATTTTCGGAGAGAGAGAGAGAGAATATGCTTGGCGGCTGAAGAAATGGTTAGGGTTTCCGAATTTTTGCCTTTTATACTGGCGTTCTTGGGCGACGATTCTGTAAAAATCGTCGGCCTGTTTTGTAAAAATCGTCGGCCAAGAGACTCTTGGCCGACGATTTTTGAAATCGTCGCCCTGTTTTTTTAAAAATCGTCGGCCAAGATAGTATATTTGGGCGACGACATTCTTCACTATAAATATCGTCGCCCAAGATGAAGAAAATCGTCGGCCAAGATGGTATACTTGGGCGACGACATTCTTCATTATAAATTTCGTCGCCCAAGATGAAGAAAATCGTCGGCCAAGAGTTCTATCATAAAATTCAGACTATTTGACCATCCAAATCACGTAATCTGGCCGGACCTTCAACTGAGAATAGTTTCCAATCGACGAGACTCTTACGGGGCTATAAAAATTTGGTAAAAAATAAATAACCGGGATAGGGCTACCACTAGGCAGAAATATATGTGTTTCGTGCGCATGGAACAACCGGCACCGAAAATTTACCGGAATATCTTCATTTTTCACGGGTTGACGTATTTCACCGTTCCGGTCATATCTTATTTCACGACTTTTTTGCGTTTGAGGCCTCTACATATACGTTGTCTTCAAAACGACACTTAAACTAAACACTTATATAAAAAAGTTATACAACATTAGTACATATAACGTGAGTTTATTGATCGGAGAAGAGGAACTGAAAACCGACCGTCAGATTTGACCAGCATAACGAATTACGTAGGTGGAAAAAAATTCAGCTCCATCTGACAAAGATAAGGGCTCGATCCGTCCGGTCAATCGGCGCGGTCAAACCCCTAAACGGACGGAAACGGCTATTCGACCCTCCAAATCACGTAATCTAGCCGGACCTTCAACTGAGAATAGTTTCCAATCGACGAGACTCTTACGGGGCTATAAAAATTTGGTAAAAAATAAATAACCGGGATAGGGCTACCACTAGGCAGAAATAAATGTGTTTCGTGCGACCGGAACAACCGGCACCGAAACTTTACCGGAATATCTTCATTTTTCACGGGTTGACGTATTTCACCGTTCCGGTCATATCTTATTTCACGACTTTTTTGCGTTTGAGGCCTCTACGTATACGTTGTCTTCAAAACGACACTTAAACTAAACACTTATATAAAAAAGTTATACAACATTAGTACATATAACGTGAGTTTATTGATCGGAGAAGAGGAACTGAAAACCGACCGTCAGATTTGACCAGCATAACGAATTACGTAGGTGGAAAAAAATTCAGCTCCATCTGACAAAGATAAGGGCTCGATCCGTCCGGTCAATCGGCGCGGTCAAACCTCTAAACGGACGGAAACGGCTATTCGACCCTCCAAATCACGTAATCTGGCCGGACCTTCAACTGAGAATAGTTTCCAATCGACGAGACTCTTACGGGGCTATAAAAATTTGGTAAAAAATAAATACCCGGGATATTTATTTTAATTATTCAAATGAAATTTAAATGTGTTTCATTTTATTTTAATTATTCGGATTACTCTTGGCCGACGAAATTGGGTTAATTCGTCGGCCAAGATAATACTTGGGCGACGATATTTGTTAAAATCGTCGCCCAAGAGTAAAAATAAAAATTTAATATAATGAAATTTAAATGTGTTTTATTTTATTTTAATTATTCGGATTAATCTTGGCCGACGAAATTAGGCTAATTCGTCGGCCAAGATGATACTTGGGCGACGATATTTGTTAAAATCGTCGCCCAAGAGTAAAAATAAAAATTCGTTATAATGAAATTTAAATGTGTTTCATTTTATTTTAATTATTCGGATTACTCTTGGCCGACGAAATTGGGTTAATTCGTCGGCCAAGATAATACTTGGGCGACGATATTTGTTAAAATCGTCGCCCAAGAGTAAAAATAAAAATTTAATATAATGAAATTTAAATGTGTTTTATTTTATTTTAATTATTCGGATTAATCTTGGCCGACGAAATTAGGCTAATTCGTCGGCCAAGATGATACTTGGGCGACGATATTTGTTAAAATCGTCGCCCAAGAGTAAAAATAAAAATTTCTTTACAATGAAATTTAAATGTGCTTTATTTATTTTAGTACAAACATATTCTTTTAGTATACAAACAATTACAAAGCTAAGGCTCAATTATAACTAAGCTAAGGCTCGTAATCTGAGTCATCCGATGAGTCTTCTTCGGTATCGGAATTAATATCTGGTAATTTATGCCTTAATTCGTCGTCAGAGTCGTCGTCTGTTTCTTCATTTGGATCAACATCAATAAAGGTTGAATCTTCGTCACGAATTCTGAGCACTCGACCATGTTTAACATTATTTTGACGAACAGTAGCTACATCATGAATACCTACTGCGTTCGGCTCCTGATACGCATCAGCCTCTGGCCCTGGAATGGTCACTCCAAGTGTAGCCGCCCGGTAAATGTTTCGAGGATGCACAATGTTCGCTATTTTCCACGCGTCACCTTTTGCAAGGTCATCAAGATAAAACACTTGTTTTACCGATGTCGCAAAAACAAACGGGTCATCTTCGTAGGCGCTTGTAGCAGTGTTGACCGATAAATTGCCATACTGATCCATCTTCATGCTCTGTGCGCCTGTATCAAACCATCTACACTTGAACAGATGCACTTTCATGCCTTCCGCATAAACCAGTTTGACCACTGAATGGAGAACACCGTAATAGTCAAGGCCATGACCTTTCGCCATCACCCTAGAATTCTGTGTTCTTCGTCTGCTGTCTCTCTCTTCAGATACAAATTTGACGCCATTCACTGTGCAGGTGGGATAAACTCTAGCCCGTTGCGGTTGCATCGCAAGAAGTAATAGTTCGTGCGACCAGTTTGGATTATCATCAGATTTAATCATGTCCATCTGTAACGGATATTGAACTGTAAATATCCGAAAATATATGCAATAGAAAATAATTAGATATATATATATATATATATAACAGGGAAGATTAAATTACGTACCCAGGTGCGAAAATAATTTGCGAACGTCATGTTGTGGTACTCGAGATCACCATCAACTTCCGGAAAATTTAGGTGCAACTCTTTCCAATATTTAACTTCTTCACAATTGATTAGTACCCACCAGTGCGCTATGGCTATCTCTTCATCCGACAATGCATACTCGGCGGACAGTCGTGCTCCACCAACTTCGACATCACTGGAAACTATAGAGAGATTGAACCGCGGCGCATGTTCCTCCATGGCTTGCGGAGCTCCCAACGACGCTCCTAAATACAACTTCATGTAGGTGACGCATTCATGCGCAATATATGCTTCAGCTATACATCCTTCAGGCGAGGATTTATTAGTGACATAATCTTTGTACTCACCAAGTTGCCTGTAAATATAAGATTGCAAACTATACGTTACAATTATTGAACATGTACGTACATATATGTATTCTGGAGATGTAAGTGAATAAAACATACCTTTCCATGGGATACATCCAAGTGAAGTGTACTGGACCGGTAAGCAACAATTGCTGGGGAAGATGGATCATCAGGTGAGGCATGATATCGAAAAAATTTGGCGGAAAGATCCTCTCGAATTTACACATGATGTATATGATGTCTGCCTGCATTTCCCGGAGATCGGATTTTCTCACTTCCCTTGTGCACAACTTCATGAAGAATCTTGACAGCGCTACTAACGGCTCCACAACCTGGCCAACCACACATCACAAATTTAATATAAAATCCATTTACGACAGGTTAACCGTAATTTTAACCACAAATTTACCTGACGGTGAAGGAACGGTCGAATGAAAACAGGGAAGAGACGTTGTAGCAGAATATGACAGTCATGACTCTTCAAGCCGTATATCTTATTCTCCCGCAAGTTCACACACCGGGCTATATTTCCTGCAACGCCTGAGGGATACGTCACACAACTCATCCACCTGAAGATCTGGGTCTTCTGATCAGGCTTCACGGTGTAAGGAGCCCAAGGCATCTTTTTCTTCCCCTCTTTCAGCCAAAGATGTTTTCTGATTCCCATTTTCTTAAGATCAACATGTGCCTTAGGACCGTCTTTCGTCTTCCCCTCCAAGTTGAGCACTGTACCTACCACACTGTCGCAGACATTCTTCTCTATGTGCATCACATCTAGGTAGTGCCTGATCAACAGCGTACTCCAGTACGGGAGTTCCCAAAATATGCTCTTATGTGTCCAGAATTTGTACCTGTCTGGTCTTTCAGGTATTCTGGCCACAATATCGGGATGATTGCTGAGCTGCCCAAAATCATACTCATCCAGCACTGCTAAAATCTCTTCCCCCGACCATCTATGCGGCTCCACACCTCTCTCTTCGGTCCCATCAAATGCCCCGGTATCTATCAGCCAAGGGTGATCATGTGGTAGGTAAGCACGGTGACCCATCCGGACTATCTTGTTGCAATGATTGCTGCACCCCTGGGAGCTAAGGCACTCAGGACAAGCCTTGTATCCCCTAACAACGTTGCCGGACAACATCCCACGTGCAGGAAAATCACTGATGGTACCAACAATCATGGCATGCATCTGGAACATCTCCTTTTTGTGGGAGTCATAAGTGGGATGACCAACCTCCCAAAGCAATTTACACTCTTCAATCAGCGGTCTCATATACACATCGAGACACTTCCCTGGATAACAACAACAACCACAACAAATTCAGATAACGACTATATATGACCAACAATATAGAACAAAAACAATAAATGGAGAGGTGTTGAACCAACAGCAATATATACAATATGAAGGGAAAGTAGATACCTGGATAACCGGGCCCCGGAATCAACAAGGTCAACATGTTGTATTCCTTCTTCATGCACATCCATGGAGGAAGGTTGTAAGGCACCAAAATGACCGGCCATATACTGTACGAAAGACTCATGGTCCCAAAAGGGTTGAACCCGTCGGATGACAGCCCGAGCCTCACATTCCTCACCTCTGAAGCAAAATGAGGAAACTCCCTGTCTATATGCTTCCACGCCTCCCCGTCAGCAGGGTGTACCATGAGGTCTTCGTCATGCACCTCCCTCACAGCGTGCCATCTCATAGCTTCGGCCGTCTTTGAAGACATATACAACCGCTCCAGCCTATCCCTCAACGGGAAATAGCGAAGTACCTTAACAGGTTTCCTGTTGCCTGCGGGAGTCCGCTTATACCTGTCGGTCCCACATACCGGACAACGATGAAGGCCTTCAAGGTCATTACCGTCTGCATCTTTACCCCAGAATAGAACGCAGTCATATCTGCATGCATGGATCTTGATGTAGGAAAGCCCGAGATCTCTCAAGATACGACGGACCTTATGATGCGTGGTGGGATGACGATGACCGTCGGGCAGGAGCGAAGCAGCGTACTGTAGATACCTATCAACAGCCGTCACGGTCGATTTTGTGTCAACCTTGATATGCATCACCTCCATCACACACTGAAGAACGGTCTTCTCATGACCTGGGCACAGAGGGGTCTGTTGGAAAGCAATAAGTCTGTTGTACTTGGCTATACCGGCAGTGTTGACACCTCTAGGGACGGCCTGCATCGGCGCCTGAGGAATGTGCTGTCGTTCAGGGCATACACCGCTGTCATGAGGAAACATGTCGTTGATGAAGGTCGTTGTTGGATCGTTGGATGTACTGCCCGTCTCATCAAACTGTCCATGATCATGCGGGCGTGATGAGGTTTCACCGTGATATATCCAACATGTGTAACGTTCCCAGAATCCGTTACTCTTCAGGTGGTCCCATACTGTCCCCAACGGAAATCGATGCATATCACTGCGACACTTACACATCTTGCACGGGCAATAGAACATGCCACTCCCGTCAGCATTGCCCTGCGCATATTGCATAAAATCCCAAACTCCTTCAGCATATTTTCTGTGATATCTTGGAAGAGAAATCCAACTCTTATCCATATCCTGAAAATAACACATATATATATCAATATTTAATGAACATATCTTTTATATATATATATATTAATGTAATACAACATACTAATTATTAATTATATATATCTAGTTCGAGCGGATTCCGTGGTTTCAGAAGGCAAGTGTCAATGTCACGGAGGGCGAACCCCCTACAGGAACCAGGCAGGACTCGTTTGTGATCACGGAGGCGAACCCCTATCGACCCCTTCACCGAGAAGAGTGGTCAGTTTGTGATCTTGAGATCCAGTTAAACAAACCTGTGAACCATATCTATGACAGAACGGCCCCTTACTCAGCTTGGAACAAACTCTATGCATATATATATATATATATCATTAATTCAACTCAAATAAAACTGAAAATCAATATATATATATGCACATATATATATATGTGCATATATATGCATATGTACGTACCTGGGAGTAGCTCCACAAACTATGTATGGACAAATTTCCACAACAACGAACGATTTGAAGAACTAGAGAAATTTATGTTTAAAATTTTCAAAGTTCTCATTCTTCTATCCCGCCTCACAATATATAGAAGAATCTTGGGCGACGAAATATTTGAGTTTCGTCGCCTAAGAATGAAAAATCTTGGGCGACGAAATATCTCAGTTTCGTCGCCTAAGGATAAAAAACTTAGGCGACGAAATAAATATCTTAGGCGACGAAATATTGTTTCGTCGCCCTAGTTTCTCTCTTAGCCGACGAAATGTATTCTTAGGCGACGATTTTATTTTCGTCGCCTAAAGTTGGACTTTAGGCGACGATTTTTTTCCCTTGGGCGACGAAAAAAAAAATCGTCGCCTAAGTTCCCTCTTAGGCGACGAAAAAAAAAATCGTCGCCCGGTTTTTTCTGTTTCGTCGCCCAAGACCCATTTTCTGGTAGTGTTAGTCTTCTGTCCCGAGTTGCCCCCTAGTGTTAGGCGGCGGAGCGAGTACGCGATGGCGTGTAGCACTATTGACTGTGGTGGCGGGATCTGGTGGTGTAGGATCCTCGCGTTCCCAGACCCCTGCAATGTGGCGCTTGAGGAAGCGGCCATTAATAGGGTTGCGATGAATAGTACCGTCCAAGTCGCGCAAGTGGTATGCCCCCTTGGGAAGTATTCGGTGAATAATAAAGGGTCCATCCCAGCGAGCGGACCACTTGCCCCGACCATCTGTTTTGTCCCCAAGCGGGAGGACCGCTCGCCACACCTTCTGGCCCTCAGCATAGCTCTGTCCGCGCGTGATCTTATCATAAGAGCGGACGATGCGTTGTTTCTCAAGGACTAAATTGTTGAAAGCGGCGACACGGTGCTCGTCTAGATCTTCAAGCTCCTGCCACATGGCTTGGACGTAATCCTCGCCAAGTAGTTGATGCTGTTCCTGGACGCGGAGCGAAGCGATATTGATCTCAAGGGGAAGGACGGCGTCGTGACCGTACATGAGAGCGTACGGTGTGGTATCCGTCGGGCCTCGCTTGGAGGTGCGGTAGGTCCACAGAGTGTGGTAGAGTTCCTGGTGCCAAACGCGTGGGTTCAACTCCAACATCTTGCGGAGAATGCCAAGGATGACCTTGTTGCTAGCCTCCGCTTGGCCATTGGACTGAGCATAGTATGGCGTGGAGTGTAAAAGCTTGATGCCGTAATCGTTTAAGTACGTAACAATTGAATCGGCCATGAAAGCTGCCCCCCTGTCCGTAACGATGCACTCCGGGATACCAAAGCGGGAGATGATATTGCGGAAAATAAAGTTGCTCACCGAGTTAGCAGAGGCGACTTTGAGTGGTTCTGCCTCGACCCATTTGGTAAAGAAATCAGTGGCAACGATAATGAACTTGTGCTGCTCAGAGGAATGGGGGTGGATGATGCCTACGAAATCCATAGCCCATCCGCGACACGGCCAGGGTTTGATGATGGGCTGCAACGGGATGTTGGGGATATGTTGCACAGGTCCGTGAGCCTGGCAGTCTTGGCAACCTCTGGCGAAGGCAATACAGTCTTTCAGAATGGTTGGCCAGTAGTATCCATGGCGGCGGATCAGCCATCGCATTTTGGGCCCGGCTTGGTGCGAGCCGCAAACTCCGCAATGGACTTCGCGCATGAGACGTTTAGCTTCGTTTCCGTATACACAGCGGAAGTCGTTGCCGTCTTCCCCAAGCCGGAGTTCGCCATTGCGTAATACAAAGTTTAAGGCGAGGAAGCGGATTTGCCTGGAATGAGCAGCATCGTTAGGGTTCTGGAGGTAGGCGATGAATGGTAGCCGCCAATCCTCGTCGATGGGGTCCAAGGCTGCAACTTCTGGGATGGCGTCCCGAAATTGCCCCCTGGCGATGAAAGAGGGAAGGGTACGGCGTTCGACCTTGAGCAGGCGTTCGCGCACTCCGTCTCTCAGGCTGAGGCCAGACGCTATCTGGGCGAGCTCGTTGGCAGCGAAGTTAAATTCACGTGGTATGTGCTCAATGTACACGTCGTCAAATCGATCCAGCACCTCGAATGCCTTGCGTAGGTATGGCTCAATTGACAAGCTTAAACATTTGAACTTTTCCACAAGCTGGTTAACGACCAACAAAGAATCGCCAAAGATCTGGACCTCGCGGACTCCTAAGTCCAACAAAATCTCTAGGCCGATGATCAGTGCCTCGTATTCGGCCTGGTTGTTGGTGCATTTGAAATCGAGCTGGAACGAGTAGGAGAAGCGATCTCCAGCGGGATTGGCTATGGCTATCCCGGCTCCGGCTGCGGTATCAGTCCGTGAACCATCAAAGTACAAGGTCCAGGGAGCAAGTGTTACTGTGGCGAAGTCCAACTCGCGAAACGCTGTGAGCTCTGATGGTGGGTGATGGGCAAGAAAATCCGCTATTGCCTGTCCCTTTACTGCCTTTTGCGGAACATATTGCAACGAGAATTCGGACATGGCGAGGATCCACTTACCGATGCGTCCCCGCAAGATAGGGCGAGAAAGCATGTATTTGACCAGGTCGGATTGAGCGATGACGACCGTGGTAAAGGCAAGCATGTAATGGCGCAGCTTGCATCCTGCAAATTAGAGGGCGAGACATAACTTCTCCATGGGCGAGTAGCGTGTCTCACAGTCCGTTAAAACTCTGCTGAGGTAATAGACGGCATGTTCTACCCCGTTCTCATCATCCTGGGCCAGGAGTCCACCGATGGATAGATCGGCGGCTGCGATATAAAGTTTAAGCGGGGCGCCGTCGCGAGGCGGGATCAGGACTGGTGGGTTCGTAAGGTAGTCCTTGATTCGATCGAAGGCCTGTTGATGTTGTGGTTCCCATACGAACTCGGTTGCCCCCTGGAGCTTAAGTAGAGGGGAAAAAGGTTGGACCTTCCCTGCCGCGTTTGATATGAAGCGGCGGAGAAAGTTGATTCGCCCTAGTAGCTGTTGTAACTCCTTTTTGGTAGTGGGAGGCGAAGCGGTGATGACCGCCTGTGCTTTGTCATTTGGGATCTCGATGCCTCTTTGATGTACGAGGAAGCCAAGGAAATCACCGGCCTCCGCGAAGAAAACGCACTTGGCGGGATTCATCTTGAGGTTATGTCTGCGCATCCGTGTGAACACCTGCCGGAGGTCTTCCACGTGGGTTGCTCGCGATTTGGTTTTGACTACCAGATCGTCGATGTAGACTTCGATCAACTTGCCCAAGATGTCGTGGAAGATGAGGTTCATTGCGCGCTGGTACGTTGCCCCCGCGTTCTTAAGGCCGAAGGGCATGACAACATACTCGAACACGCCAGCGAAACCAGGGCAGCGAAAAGCGGTCTTGTGTCGATCCTCCTCGGCTACGGGAATCTGATGGTACCCGGCCGTGCCGTCCATAAAGGATAACACCTCGTGCCCTGCGGCGGCATCAATAAGTAGGTCAGCCACAGGCATGGGGTATATGTCTTTTGGTGTTGCGTTGTTGAGATCTCGGTAATCAACACAGACACGCATCTTGCCATTTTTCTTGCGGACGGGGACGACGTTAGACAACCATTCGTTATATTTGGCTACGCGAATGATACCCGAGCGGTGTATGCTTTCGATCTCTTCCTTAACCACGATCTGGGTTTCAGTTCGCATGAAGCGGCCGTCCTGCCGGACTGGGCGCCGGTCGGGATAGGTTGGTAGCCGGTGGCAGACCAAGTCCGGGGACAAGCCTGGCATATCTTCGTACTTGTCAGCGAAGCAATCCCTGTACTCGCGTAGTAGGGCAAGAAGGGCTCTCTTTTCTTCCTCCGCCAACTTTGCACTGATGGAAATAAGTAAGGGCTTTTCTGCAGTCCCTACATCAACTTGTAAAGTGGGGTCGCGGACTTGAGGTGGAGTGTCGTCCAAGGCAGCAGGAGCTAACTGAATAACTTCTTCCTTGGTATCGGAATAATCCACCACTTCATCGACATATTCCATAGTCGCGACCTTGTCGTAGGCTTCGCGTTCTGCCCAGTACGAAAGGAGTCTTTCGCACAAGGACTCGCCAGCCTCGCGTGCCTCCTCGAAAAAGGCACTATCCATCGAAATAGGGTGTGAGAGTCGCGATGGTGTGAGGACGTTGCAGATCGTCCTTCGCCTGGGTAAGTCCCCATCGCGTTAGATTGGAGGCCGTTACTCCGTATGGGCGGCCCTTGTGATCGACGCCTTGAACATCCAACGGGCCCAAGTCCGTATTATAGTACCGGGCATCGTTGAGGTTGGCGGAAATAGAGAAAGGCCGCGGGTCGGCCTTGATGATGACTGCCTCACGTTTCTCGGTGTCCCAGATCATGAGCTCTTGGTGCATTGAGGAAGGCACGCAAAAACTTCTGTGGATCCAGTCTCGGCCGAGGATCATGCTGTAAGAGGAAACGCACTCGACGACGAAAAAGGTGTAAACCCGCGATGCCGGCCCGACTTTGACCCGTAGGAACAGCAAACCTAGGGTTCTGGACACCTGTCCTGTAAAGTTCTTCACCGTTAAGGACGTGGTTTGGATCATTGAGCGCGGGATGTCGAGGAGTCCCATGGTGCGGGTTGTGACGACATTAACCGCGGCACTGGTGTCGATCATGACCTTGTTGATCAGTTTCCCTTGGACTTCTGCCGTGATATACAGTGGCCGCATGTGGGTGGCCATGTCCAGGGTTGGCGTAGAAAAGGTCATGGTTGGCCTTTGTGCGAAGCTGCTCGAACTTTCTGCTTGTGGAGCGTCATCGGCTGGGGCCAGTACTGGGCCCATTTCGCTGCTGCATGGCGGGGGTACGTTGCTGTCATCCTCGCTGATGATGGTGATATCCGCCGCACTGCAGGTCGTGTTTGGTGGAAGAGCGTATCGTTCCGAAATGAAGAACACCATCCCGACCTGAAAAGAGAATTGTTCGGAGACTGGGATCAGAGGTGTGTCAATGATCCCGTGTTCCCCTTCGAGCACTGCAAAGGCATCGGCTTCGCGGCTAAGCCCTTCATCAGCATCCCATCCGGAGACTTCCACCATATTGCAGGTGAATGATTCAGCCTGCTCTTCGTCTTGCTCTTCCTCTAGGTTGAGCCGAGGTTCTGAATGTGCCTCGCCGGCTTCCTTATTCTCGCAGAAACGTTGGGCCATTTGTTCGGCGAGATTAGGGCTGGAGGATGCCGGTGTCTCTGCTGGTGGCCCTGAAGCCTCAGGTTGCCTCGGGCGCCACACTGCCTTGGTTGGCAGCAGTTGGTCCCTGGTTGGTTGCTTGTCTGCGGCCGCAGGAGCCTTATCGTTGTCCTCTTTCGCCAACTGCTGCAGGGCAGATACCCGGGGAACCATCCTAGTCTCGGGTTCCGGGGTACGCCGTGGCCGAGGCTGTTGTGGCGATGGTGGCTCCCTTCTGGCGTCAGCCTCTGGATTTTGACGTTCTTGTCGTCGTGAGGGCTGAGACGGCTCACGTTTAGACTCTGAGTCCGGAGTCATGAACAATTTTCGCCTAGGGCCGGTAGGTGGAGCCTTGCTTTGTTCGGGCTCCGGTGACGGCCTACGTCTGGAAGGCTGCTGATCCCTCCTCCTGGTAGGCTCCGGTGATGGATTGGGCCTAGCAGGCTGTGGATCCCTCCTCCTGTCAGGTACGGGTGACTGTCTGCGTCTGGAAGGTTGCTGGTCCCTTCTCCTTTCAGGTATCGGGGATGGCCTGCGCCTAGGAGGCTGCGGATCCCTTCTTTGTTCATGTGGTGGTGATTGCCTGCGTCTGGGAGGCTGCGAATCCGGCTTTGGTGGAACCGTGAGTCAGCAGAAAACATTTGGCTTGGGCGCAGGATCGTCACTGAATTGCTCGCAGATTCTTGGAGGTGTGACTGGCGGCATTTGAAGGACTGCGCGCAGACCTTCTGCTTCCCGCCACATCCGTTCAGGCGTCTGTGCGAGCTGTGAGGGGCGTATAGCGCCCTCGTCGACAGCTCGTAAGGCGCGTAGGATGCTGCCGTACCGCTTCTGGAGCTTGCGCTTCTTGGACCTGCTTATGGTCACTGCCTTGCTCCCTTGCTGCGTGTACTAGACCCCTTCCTTGATCGCTTCTTGGACCTGCTTATGGCAAAGGACTGGATGGTGATCGGCTCGCGGGTCATCTTCAGGTTCTTCAGTTTATGAGCCACTTGCTTGCCAGTCAGCTCTACCGCGCCAATGTCGTCTAAGTCCTGGTCTGCGTGAGCTGGCTCCGGCCTTTGATAGTAGGGATCGTGAGCAGGGGTTTGCATGCTGAGTGCCCCCACGATCCGGTTCTTCCCTGGTACATAGGTTCCCTTGGAAGCGTTGGCCTTGTCGTCCAGCTCATTCAGGATGAGCTCGTAGCTGCCAACCTTGTTGATTAGGTCACCCATGGAACTGAAACGCTCTCCATGGTGCTTCAGCCGCTGGCGGTGCTCCAGACCCCGGATAGCCAATTTGATGGCTTCCTGCTCAGGCAGCAGGTAATCGCATTTGGCCTGCTGGATCTTGAAGCGCTGGAGGAAAGACACTCCGGACTCCATGATCTGCTGGCTCATCTGCGTGAGGGAGTCGAGGCCGACTTCGGGCTCAATTGTGCCATAACGCTCCATGGTGGGCCAGTCTGGAATTGACCCCGGCTTCAGTCTGGAGTACCAGGTGAAAGCGGCTCCGGACAGAGAAGTCCCGAAGAGCTTGAGCTTGAGCATATCATCATTCCCGTATTGGCCGCATTGGACCTTGAAACGGGCCATGTGAGTTGCTGCATCTTCCCTTGTCTCCCCAGAAAATGTGGTGAAGACGATGTTCTTGAACCCGTGGGGGAAGGGATACTGTGCCACGCTATCTGGATAGGGGTCACGGTAGTGCAAGCTAGCATCACCCTTTCCGGTGTGCTCCTTGACAATGCTTGAGATGAGTTGGCGCCAGTCGGCCGCCGTTACTGGTGCAGAATCTGCCCCCTGGTCATGGCCATGCCATGCGGAGAAACTAGGGGCCTGTCCGACGTTCTTATGGGTCGAACTGGAATAAGCCACGATCGGGTCGTCTGGCGTCCCCATTCCTTGCGGCGCAAGAGCATCGGTGCCCTTGAGTGTGATCCTAGGGCTGCATGGCGAGGGTAGGCGGGGTGGTGTCCTTGATGAGCTGGCCCCCAATGTGAATTGGGGAGCCTTCTGGGCCCCGACCCTCGGATTTGCCCTAGGGCGCTCATTAGGCGGGATATACCTTGAGCCTTCCGCTGCGCTTGAACTGGTATGGTTCACAGCGTGATTCTTTGGCGCTTGGGCCCGAATCCAGTCTTCCATCTGCAGGACCCTTGTATTCAGGGTATCATGGCGCTCTTTGTAGTCTTCGAGCTTGTCCATGCTATTCTTGCTCCCGAAGAAGGAAGCGTCCTGCTGTTGCTGCAGCTTGGTGTCATGGTCGTTCAGACGACAGGTTTGAACCTCCAAGGCCTTTGTAAAGGCCACCTTGCTCTGTTCCAGTTCTGTCTGGATCCTTTGCAGAGAGCCGGTCATTATGTCCTTGTCCTCCCTGATCGTGCCAACCACGTAGTTGAATTCCTCGCTGAGCCTAGCGTGGTTTTCCTGGTTTGCGAGCCAGATCTCCTTGTCCTTAGCGACCTGCGTAGAGAGGTCCTGGACAGTTTGCTGAGCTTCTTCGACTTTTAAGCCGAGCTCGCTCCTGAGCGCGCCGATCTCATTCTTGAGATCGCTCCTCAATTCTTGAGATCGCTCCCCGATCTCATTCTTGAGATCGTTCCTCAATTCTTCGAGCATTTTGCAGACTTCCTCTGTGGACAGAGTAGGTCCTGCTTCAGAGGTTGGTTGTGAGTTTGCCATTGTGGACTTAGTAAGGTCGGGATTGCCGAACCGAGTGAGAATCTCTTCTTTAGCGAGAGATCTGCAAGCCGCGCTGTTATGGGGCTTGTATTGCGGAGCCTTATGTTTCAAGCAAGAAAGCGAAGGTCTCCGGTAGGGGGAGTTGTCAGACTTCCCAATGATTGCAAGAAAAGTGAACTCCCGGTCCCACTGGGCGTGCCAAATGTTTTGGCCCACGTCCTCAGCAAGGGGGTGATGAGGGAACAAAAGTAAAAAGGGTGTGTGCGGGGCGTGCCACCTCACGGATGAGGAAATAGAACGGTGCGCGTCCTGACTTCTTAACCAGGCGAATGAGGGCTCCGGTGTCACCTGATGAGGAAATATTTCCGAGTTTACTCTTCTAATCACCTGTCGATCGATACTCACTGTGAGAGCGAGCAGAGCAACAATTGGGAAATCGGAGACGAGTCCTGACGGGCTCTGGGATCTAAGGCGGGATGCGCTTAGAACGTAAGGGTTTCGAGAAGACTCGAAGGTTTCGACTGTGTACGTCTGTTTGAGAGAGTTGTTGATTGATTGATTGTGTGTTTTTCTGTAAGCTGTAAAGCTTCTTTATATATTCATCCGTAAGCAACTCGTGAAGACTTAATCACAATCCAATGCGGACTCTGCAATTAGAATCCCACAAGGATACGACTAACTCGCCAGTCGTGCGCTCCATGCGACACGTGTCAAACCTATCTCGCTTAGGTTTCGTTCCCTGCCTCGCTGCATTTCATTTGTCGTGTAGTAGGCGAACTCAAACACTAAGCGACCTTATCCCGAGGGCGTTATCAGTCATTTCCAACTCACCCTCGCCAGGAACTGTAGAGTCCCATGCGAACTGGAGATAAGGATCCCGCGAGGACACCGAATCTCGCGAGATATCAGAATCTTCTGGATAAAATCCTCGTCACGTGCTGCCAAACCTCGCTACCCTTTATAGGCTAAAAAAGGCCACAGGCGTTGGCCCAAATGATATCCAAGCCTTTCTGGAGTCTTGGACCGAAAATGCCCACTGGGCTCAAACAACCATGAAAAGCAACACAGAAGAGAAGGAGATGCTCTGTCACAAATGTCATTCCAGCTAGAAGAAGATCATGGATATATGGGATTCCAAACACATCATAAGCATTTTCACCCTCCATGGCCGTACAGGTGGTGTCTTTGGTCCTCATAGCAGTGGTGGATTCTAGACCTTGATAATCCCAAATTCCCAATGACATAGTGGAAGTAAAGGAGAGGTAATGGAAGTAGGGATAAAATTAGCTGTCGTCTCTTTTGTGCGTTTAAGATAAGAGTATCATATCATTGGAAAGAAAATGAAGGAAAAATCTCCTCCCAAGCCATACATACGATTTTCATGGAATTTGGCTTTTTAAATAACTCTATGTATCTATGAGATCAAGTATGAAATCATGTTTACTCGTACTAAATTTAGTATCCATTGTCCTCTTTGTACTGCTATGATTGAGAATCCTGTATTTTACATGACCTTACATGACTACCAATAGCACCCTTACAGGCATTGTTCATACTTCGCAGTTAAGATGAAACAAAAGCAACAAAAATTGCTATATATTAGCTTTAGTTTTCATCTGGAGTACCACAAAGAATCGTCTCTCTAAATGTCACAAACATCATTCGGTTACTAGAAGACTGACTCCACTCTACATTCTAAAACCTTGAATGTTGAAGTTGAACAGAATAATATCAGCAGCATCACTTCAATTACTTCGATTCAATGGCAAAATGTTGGAAGCCAAAAAAATATAACTGGGTCGGGTACTTACACAGTTTAGTAAAACAGAAAATAGCTTTGATACACAATATCCAGGCAAAATAAACCAGCAAATAAGATCATATTTAGTCATCCATGGCTGGAGTAACCAGAGGTTTATTGGAGAAGAAAGCTGCCAGATTGGCGATCATTAATTCACTTCCTCTCTTTAACGATTCTAGTGTATAAACACCCCTATGTGGAGACAGAACAACATTGTCCATTTCCACCAGCTCTTTCGGTATATGAGGCTCATTCTCAAACACATCCAAACCAGCACCTCTGATCTCTCCGTTCACCAAACACTTGACCATTTCTTTCTCATCAATAATTGCCCCACGCCCTATGTTAACCACCACTCCATATTTTCCCAATGCCAATAAGACTTCCTTGTTGATTAAGTGGCGGGTTTGGTCTGTCAATGCACAACAGATGATGAGCGCATCATTATTAGCTGCAAGTTCACAGACATTGGAATAGAAGGGGTATGACAAAGATGGCTTTTCCCTTCTTGAGTTGTATGAGATGATGCAGCCAAAGGCCTCGAGTCTTTTGGCAACTTCATAGCCAATGCTTCCCAATCCAACAATACCAACTCGCTTTCCACCTATCTGCAATTAAGATATGAAGTTGTTGAATCATGATAAATCACAAGTTGAAGCTCAGTAATCCTGACACATTTTGAGACATCTACTTATGACTAAATGACTAATATCATTGTGATAGGGCTAATACATGGAATTCATAACTTTACCAATTACCACTTAATAGATTTTCACTGAAGAACAGAGTTTTGGTACATTTTCTACTAGCCACATTCCTTACAAAACTGTAACTACTATATTCTAACAAGACATACAGACACAAATCCTTATGATGGATTTTGATGAGAAGATGGACTTTGAACAAATGAAAAAAGTGCCCCCTAGGATTGGCAAACTTATTTCTTCAGTTCAATCTACTAAAGCATGATGACGTTTAATTTGGCTGACATTCGGGATCCATTAATCTGAGGTTTCCTGAGGTCTAAGTCCGGATTTAAGGGTATGAAATCTTTTCAGACATACTCATAATCTGACTAGTTACCACTTTCTAAACAAAACACTTGGAAGTAAACTCAAATCCCAACATCCTAAGTTCCTAACTTCAGTTCCCTAGTCCAGTTAAACACATAAAAGATCAATAATTCAATGATGGGTGGAAGTAAATAAAGACCTTGGAACCAAGAGGATAGTCTCCTTTGCTACTCCAAAGCCCACGTCTCACATACCAATCAGCTGCCGAAATCTTCCTATTCACATCGAGAAACAACCCAACAGCGAGATCAGCAACATCTTCCGAGTACGCATTTCCAGCATTGGTCACGGCAATCCCACGCCGCCGGCACTCCGCTTTGTCCACGTGGTTGGCGCCGGTGCTGACGGACACCACGAGCTTCAGGGCCGGTAACTGACGGAGGAGGTCGGCGTTGACCGGAGTCAAAGCGCGGCAGAGGAGGGCCTTGGCTGATTGGGCGTGGGTGGTGAGGTACTGGTCCAGAGGGAGTGGGGATTCCCATGCTCGGAGGATGTTGAACTTTTTGGTGAAGTCGGATTCGAAAGAGATGAAGGCTGGTGGTGGGTTGATGATTAGGACTTCTGGAAGGTTTGGCAATGGAGCCATTAGACTATTGGAAGTGAGATCAAGATCAGTTTGGTTTTTGTTCCCAAATTATTGGAAAAATAAAGAATGAAGTCAATGAACACTGGAAACAGTTGGACCAAAAATAGTAGTTTGGTACTTTGGTTGGTGTGTATTATTGTGGACAACAATGAGTCAAATTTTCCCCAACAATAGTAACTTGGCTGGTCGAGTACTCGAGTTGGTGTGGAACTCACACTCGGGTTTGAAATCCCACTTAAATTGAGTAGAGAGAAAAGGTATAGAGGTGGCGTTTTGGACACCAGAACCGCCACCGGACCGATGAGATGTAATCGGAGTAAGCTAATTGCTCTGGTTACATAATTCTTTTGGTTAGGTACTTAAGTTATCCTAGTTTTACCTCATTAGGTGATAAAGTAATGTGGTTTCTTCTATCATTTGGAGGAGAGATTTCCTGAAACTCAGAGCAAGAGCAACACATGTAGCAGATCCTTATATATTTGAGCTCTAAATGAGTGGCCAAGTAGCTAAAGGAAAATCACTAACACTTGCTGGTATAATGAAGCTCGTGTATGCACTTAATTGTGGTACTAGATGATGCTCTTTGATCGAATGCAAAGGAAACAAATAGATGTAGACTAACAAGTCCTACCTCCTAGATTTGGGGGAAACAAGCCACAAACTGTTCTAGCCATGACACTATGACGGACAATTTTCATATAGCCTTAGCTTGAACGGCACAACCTCCCACCGGAAAAGCTTGCTCCGATGTCTCCACACAACAGCCGCGACACTCTTCCAGTACGAAGCACATACAATTTTCATCGAATATGGCGTTGGGGCTTTCCATGGAACTTCATACGAATTTCTCTTTACTCACACTAAGTTTAGTATTCTCTTGCCAGAAACTCATATATTTATGACTGCCAATAGCAGCCACTGGGATACAGAATACAAGTCATACTGGTTTTTGCTGTAAAGATAGAAATAAAAGCAACAAAAGCTGCCCTGTATAGCTTTAGTTTGATCTAGAGTGTACCTTTCGAGAATTCTTTCTCTCTGAATGGTCACAAACCTCATTTGCTTACTGAAGACTGACTCCACACTTCGCAATTGTAAAACCTATAGTGAAGTTAAACGGAACAATGGCTATCGGCATCAGCCTTCATTTGCTTTAATGACAGAAACTTGAAAGGCAAGGAATGCATACAACTCACTTAAATAATCATATTTATTCATGAATATATGACTGGAGTAACCAAAGGTTTATTGGAGAAGAAAGCTTCCAAATTGGCGATCATTACTTCACCTCCTTCCTTTACAGACTCTACTGTATAAACAGCCTTATGTGGAGACAGAACAACATTATCCATCGCCACGATCTCTTTTGGTATATGAGGCTCATTCTCAAACACATCCAAACCAGCACCTCTAATCTCTCCATTCACCAAACACCTGACCAATGCTTTCTCATCAATAATTGCACCGCGCCCTATATTAACTACCACTCCATCTTTTCCCAATGCAGATAAGCCTTCCTTGTTGATCATGTGCCGGGTTTCGTCTACCCACAACAGATAATGAGAGCATCATTGTCTGCTGCAAGTTCACTAACATTGGAATAGAAGGGATATATATGACAAAGACTGCCTTTTACTCCTTGAGTTGTATGAAATCTTGCAACCAAATGCCTCGAGTCTTTTGGCAACTTCATAGCCAATGCTACCCAATCCAACAACCCCAACTCGCTTTCCACCTATCTGCAATGAACATAGTAAGAAGTTGAATCATAAAGACCACATTTTCAGACATGTAGTTCAGCAGTTGTGACAAAACGCATTATGATCGGGGTAACACATGCAATCAGAGAATACCCAAGTTTGTTTAAACACAAAGAAGAAGTAACAACAATCAAGAAATGACAGACCTTGGAAGAAAGAAGAAAGTAACAACAATCAAGAAATGACAGACCTTGGAACCAAGAGAATAATCTCCTCTGCTAGACCAAAGCCCACGTCTCACGTACGAATCAGCTGCCGAAATCTTCCTATTCACATCGAGAAACAACCCAACAGCGAGATCAGCAACATCCTCCGAGTACGCATTTCCAGCATTGGTCACGGCAATCCCACGCCGCCGGCACTCCGCTTTGTCCACTTGATCAGCGCCGGTGCGGCGGACACCACGATCTTCAGGGCCGGTAGCAGACGGAGGAGGTCGGCGTTGACCGGAGTCTCGGCGCGGCAGAGGAGGGCTTGGACTGAGTGGGCGTGGGTGGTGAGGAACTGGTCTAGAGGAAGAGGGGACTCCCATGCTCGGAGGATGTTGAACTTGTGGGTGAAGTGGGATTCGAAACAGATGAAGGCTGGTGGTGGGTTGATGATTAGGACTTCTGGGAGGTTTGGCAATGGAGCCATTAGAGATTGTGTCTGTGGTTCAGAACTGGAATGAGGATGAGGAATCAGTAGAAACAGTATTCAATTTCGCTTTGTCTTCCCGAACTGATGGGAAAGAACAAAACTGTTTAAGTGATTCTAGGCTCTATTGGGTCCTTGATAAAGACATTCACAAACACTGGCCTAAATCAAAAATAGTAGAGAACTATCAAGTGATATCCTTTCTCTTGTTTCGATATCTAAATTATTGGACTCATTCACTTCGAGCAAGGAGCCTCCAAGCTTCTGATAGATTGTCTACACCGAAAGATGAATGTTGATTGACGGATTAAAGTGGTACTTAAGGACATCCTGAAGCTTGCTTCATAATTTTTGACTCCATTGTGTTTAGTTATACATTTTGTGAGGCTAACTTTGTAGCAGACTGTCTTGCTGATTTCGCTCAGTAATGTCATGCTCATATAATCTGGTTTAACTGTCTTCCCCTTGTTGTGTCTCTAGCTTTTCATTTGGATCAGTCGGAAGGGGGGTTTTGTTTTGTAGTTGACTAGTTGTTGTTTTTTTTTTTTAGGGAAAAGGAGAAATATCCATTGATCAGAGATCATGACGACCAAAAGCTCAAGCATGAATAGTCCGAAGACTATACAAATGCAAAGCTACGCTAAATCAAACTACCACTAAGAATTGAAAAACAACCTCAAAGCTTCATCCAAAAAGGTGGATGATAAAACACTAAAAAAACATATAATAACCTGTCAACACCTTAACAGCAACATTTCTTTTCCCGATTAGAGGCCTAAGACCCAATGGTGTACCTTTCACCTTTCATCGTAATAGAAATTAAGGAAGCATCACAGAGAAGGTGTCAACAGGGATCTTTTCCTAGTCACCCTAGGAAGACTACTCCTCCTCAGCCTCGGATTCGAGGCCTGAGACCACATCAGCATTCTCTCCCAAGCTTGGTTCCATGGAGTCCGAGCACTCTCCCAGCAGCAAATTCTTCTTGGTCTGACTTCCCCTCGGCCTACCTTTTCCTCATTTCTTAGGAGACTTACCTGTCTTCTTGATGCCCAGCGCACCTCCATCAGCCGTATAGAAACCCAACTCCTCAGGGTTCAGAGGCAACGGAGCAAATGTCAGCATATGGCGAGCACGTTTACCCTCAGGAGTTGTCTCTTCTTCCCTGCCCCACCGCACACCGGCGACTTTAGCTGGCGACGGGAACACTGAACCTCTCGAATTTGCACAGATCTCTTCGCTTTTGGGAAGAGGGAAGCCAGGGAGGGCGAGTTAGGCACAGTGACGGTTGGGGTCGAGTTAGCCCTAAAAAAAAAAAAACAACAACCTCTTCCTGATCAATGGATATTTCTCCTTTTCCCTAGGCGCCTCTGAACCCAGGTCAACCACCTCTTCAGTCTCTCGGGGACATGCCTCACCCCCATGATTCAGCATAGAACATGTACGACATCTTCCAACCAGTCTCTCATACCTGTAGATCACTTGAAGAACATCAGTTGGTGAAACCCTAATCCGGCGATCCAAACGTACCGGCTGGTTCAGAGGTAAGGTAATCCTGACTCGGGCAAGCCCTCGCTGGAAACCCCCGTTGTCAACCTGCAGAACCGCTCCAATAGTCTCTGCCACCAACCTCGCTGTCGCTGCTGTGGAAAGAGCCGCCGGGAGTCCTTCGATCCGAACCGAAAGCCACACAAAATCTAAGGGCACAGCCATGATGTCCGAGAAGCCATCATAGTCGTTGAGGATGATCATAGCTCTTTGGTACGCCCATGGTCCTCCTCTCTTCACTCTGATCACATCCCTCTCAGACGAGAACGTGAACAGAAATCAGTCTCCTCTTGCTTGCACTTCCACCTGAGTTGAAAGCCTCCACATGGAGCGGACTGCGCTCCTAAATGCATCGAAGATAATTGCACGAGTGGTATTCAGACGTCCAACAAGATAGAAACGTGGAGCCATGAAACCACTCTTAGGGCATCGGAGATTACCCAGATCCACCGGTTCTTCTTGGTTACTCAGAGAGAGGTTTGAGATGAGGCTTGCCTTTACCGAAGCAGTAGAGGCTGCCGCAGTTTTAAGCGCCATGGAGGTCGTTGCCATGGATGAGGGACTTGCCGCTCAGCCGAGAAACCCTAACCCTAATAGAGAGAGAGAGAGAGAGAGAGAGAGAGAGAGAGAGAGAGAGAGAGACCCTAGGCTGCGGTACACACGTTATTAGTTGACTAGTTGTTGTTTGTTTTGTATCCTCCTAAAAAAAATAGAGCAAGGGGAACATGAACACGATATAGGGTTGGTAGTGTGTCACAGATTAATTCTAACAATATTTCATAATCATACCGCTCGCGCTGATATGGACAAGAAGTACAAGAGGTGGAACATAATGAGATGGATGACAATGGGAAAAAAAAACATCTACATAAGTGATAAACATGACCAGATTCCAGAATCCTGGTCGATCTAGGAGAAACCAACCAAGATCAATGAAATCCCAAATATGACTGTCAACATAAGGGCACGACACCTCTGATAAACCAACCAAGATCAACGAAATCCCAAATATGACTGTCAACACAAGGGCACGACACCTCTGATAAAGTAATTTGAGCTTCACAACCAACTCATTAGTAAAATCCAAACAATGACGATGCATATTATCATGTTGCCACAAACCAATCGACAAGTATAAAATTATATGAAATTCACATTTTGTTTTGTGCACAAGAGGTGAGAAACAGAAATTTGAGAAATAGCAGGCAGGGAAGAAATCTAAAATTGAATGAAATAAATTCATTCTCAACAATTTTAAACGAACCTGCACCGAACAGAGTGCAGTGACAAAAAGCTTTAAGAAACATAAGATAGACTAAATTTTCCAGTTAATAGGATCAAATTTACTCTTCCATGACAGGAGAAACCAGAGGTTTATTCGAGAAGAAAGCTTCCAGATTGGCCGTCATCATTTCATTCATACTCTGTGAAGATTCCAGAGTACTAACAGCCTTATGTGGGGAAAGAACAACATTGTCCAATGCAAAGAGCTCTTCAGGAACTTGAGGCTCATTCTCAAACACATCGAAACCTGCACCTCTTATTTCCCCACTCACCAAACACTTCACCAGTTCTTTCTCATCAATTATTGCCCCCCGGCCTACATTAACAATCACACCCTCTCTTCCAAGTAAAGCCAGGACTTCCTTGTTGATCATGTGGTGGGTTTGATCTGTTAATGCACAACAGATGATGAGGGCATCACTGTTAGCTGCAAGTTCAGATACGTTAGGATAGAAGGGATATGACAAAGATGGCTTTTCCCTCCTTGAGTTGTATGAGATGATGCAGCCAAAGGCCTCGAGTCGTTTAGCAACTTCTGAGCCAATGCTTCCTAGTCCAATGATCCCAACTCGCTTCCCACCTAACTGAAATTAACCAGTTGACAACATTGCTAAGATCAGAAAGTTGAGCAACCATTTGAACTTGCGGGTTGAAGAAGATTGAGCAGTTCTGAGAAATCATTTGCAGACCGTGGTCGTATAAGCTTACAAAATAACGTGTCAAATTGTGTATGTGTGTAGCATTAATCAGACTTTGAGTACTGCTTGAAGATCAAACCAACAGAGGATTTTGGTTATATATCGTATGCCATGTTGATTCGAAAGTATTGACAAGTTTTTAGTAACACAATGTTAGCTTCTGTTAAGTATCTTCTCACCATCTTAATTTCTCCTAAAACAAATTCATGGCAATCACCTTCACTAACAAACTCAGTACCTTTACTAATAAATTCGATCATGTTCCCTAAAATAAACATATATGGCATATAATGCAGAATTAGCAGGTTGTGCAATCCTAGCAGAGAAAAAAAATATTTTGAAACAATTAACAGTCCACTTAACATGGAGGTAGAGGTAATGACCTTGGAACCAAGAGGGTAATTTCCTTTGCTACTCCAAAATCCTTGTCTTACATACCGGTCTGCTGCTGAAAGTTTTCGAAGTACATCAATATACAACCCAACAGCAATGTCAGCAACATCTTCCGAGTACGCATTTCCCACATTAGCCACAGAAATCCCACGCCGGCGGCACTCTGCCATGTCGATGTGGTTCACACCAACGCTGATAGTCAAGACGAGTTTCAGTGCCGGTAGCTGCTCAAGGATGTCTGCGTTAACCATAAGATAACCGCGAACGAGCAGGGCTTGAATTGAGCCTGCATGGGTGCTCAAGAACTGGTCTAGAGGGAGTGGCGACTCCCAAGCTTTCAGGACAGGGAACTTTGCACATAATTCAGGTGGGAAACGTGTGAAAGATGAAGGTGGATGAATGAGTAGAAGATGTGGGAGTTCCTCGGATGGCACATCATCCTTGGCATCACAGAATTGCAATCCAGTCATTTCAGCTTCCTGCGTGATTGGAATCTGCCAAGAAAGAAAGGAGACGATGAAAATCACCGGAAGATATATGATTGTCAATTCTCAAATTCAAAATAAGAAAAGTCTGGTCCTTTAATTCATTTGTTTGCTATTTGTTTGTTTTCACTCAATGATTGAAGCATAAACAACCAAATAGTAGTCCCTTTCAGAAAAAAGAAAGAATCATAGTGTGACACGTCAAGAAAGGCCCTTCAAAGTATTTTAAATTGTGGTGGGTACCTGATTATTGAACCCTCGTCGGCACAATAGAATTGATATTTTTGGTGTATTGCCAAATATCTAATTCTCACGTCATGATCGGGGAGGGAGACCAAACTCTGGACATATAAAACACGAAGATCAACATCAGATATTTTTAATTCAAAGAGATAAACATAATTATGACCCTAAACGGGGATCATTTATAACTTTTACCCAAACATCAAACACTGGCAATGTGTAAAATCCAGTCTCTGCGTTTAATTGAGGTTTTGAAGGTTTCCGCCAGCAAAAAGAAAATGGCAGTTAAATAAAGTATGACTGACCATTTCCTGATCTAAGTTTGAGTTACTAATCATAGATACACAAGTTGCTGCAACTTCACAAACAGTGGGAACTGGGAAATGGAGGATGACGAGGGTATATGAAACAAATGGCTTCTTCGTAAAGTTGCACAACGCTCTGCCGGAACGCACCACTTTCTATTGCAACTTTTACAGCAATGCTTTCCAAACCCGGCAGTCCCTATTGGTACTTACCTCCCTACTCGATTAGCAAATTATCAACATTGAAACGAGAACAGTAAACCTTTGACACCGATTCATACCTCTATTCTTCTTCTAATTTTAAAGAATGACGAATCAACGACAAACAAAGAAGGAAGCTACAGAGTGGCATACAGACAAGCATCCATTAGATCACATACACAACATTAAGGAATTTCTGGGTGACTAATACATCAATACATACAAGGCTACATAAGTTTTTTTGATGAGACCAAGGCATACTGATTCCCTAATTGGAACTTTCTTGAGAACAAGAGCAAAAGTTCAACGATCATTATCGTTGATTTTATTCATACTGACCACAAAAGTTCAACAATAAAACCGCATTTCTTCAGGCATTGTCTTCCCTCATTGCCTTACTAATTGTATCAATTTTGTACCCTGCATTGATTCCAAAGAAAGCGCTGGAAACTATCTAGAAGAAATATTACAACAGAAGTCCGAGAACCTCAAATTTGCAACTACTCAGATTGCAAGCGAACCAAAATGGCATGCAATATGCTCAGAAAAGTATGAGATACGAACCTGCTTACAGAACTTCATTCAAATAATCACAGCCGGAGAAAGCAATGGTTTGTTTGAGAAGAACGCTTCCAAATTCTCTGTTACTACTTCACTCAAACCCACCATAGATTCAGGCGTAACAACAGCTTGATGCGGTGACAGTACAACATTATCCAGTCCAAAGAGCTCTTTCGGAACATCAGGCTCATTCTCAAACACATCCAACCCAGCACCCGCAATCTCTCCTCGCACCAAACACCTCACCATTTCCTTCTCATCAATAATAGCCCCGCGGCCTACATTAACAATCACCCCCTCCCTTCCCAACGCACACAAAACCTCCTTGTTGATCATGTGGTGGGTTTGCTCTGTCAACGCACAGCATATTATAAGAGCATCACTCTCTGCTGCAAGCTCACACACATCGGAATAATATCGGTACGACAAAGAAGGCCTTTCGCTCCTCGAATTATACAACACCCTGCACCCAAATGCCTCCAATCTCTTTGCAACTCCTAACCCAATGTTTCCCAATCCGACAATACCAACCGTCTTTCCTCCAATCTGAAATTTCCAACTATCATTACCCCTCTAAATTTCTCATCTCATCATTTTCATAATAAAAATTTAAGTACGATATGAGTTGCTAACCTTGGAACCAAGAGGATAGTCCCCTCTGGTAGCCCAGAGCCCATCTCTGACATACCGATTCGAAGCCGAAATCTTCCTCATGACATCAATGAAGAGCGCCACAGCCATGTCAGCAGCGTCCTCTGCAAAGGCTTTAGAGGCGTTGGCGATGGCAACGCCGCGGCGTTGACACTCGGCCAAGTCAACGTGGTCGACGCCGGCGCTGGTGGTGGTTATGAATTTGAGGGAGGGGAGGGACTGAAGGATTTGGGCGGTGATGGGGGGCCCATGGACGGGGGCGATGAGGGCCTGGACAGAACCGGCGTGGGTGGTCAAGAATTGGTCTTGAGGGAGAGGAGAGTCCCATGCTTTGAGGAAGTTGAACTTTTGGGAGCATGTGGGTTCCAAGAGAGCAATGGTTGGGGATCGTTGGAGTACCAGAACAGTTGGGAGCTCACTGGGACTGTCATCTCCCATTGGATGTTGCTTTTTGACACAGTTCACAGAGCGAGGGAGGTTTCTACTTGTGGGGGGTTTGGGACACTATTCTACACTCGTGTTTTGGATAATGAATTTGGGCTCAGTGTGAACTTACCACGCGGTAACAAAGAACTTATAACCGGTGGAGATGTTAAAATGTAATTTTAAATGGGTATTTTAATCCATTAATTTAAAAGTCCTCAAATTAAAAACTTCTTATCTCTCTATATGCTACACAATCGAATATGTTATTTTTTGTTTTTTGGTTTAATGAAAAGTTAATTCAATTTGGTTTAATTATTTGTAATGCCATGTCAATTTCCACGTCATTCAAACATTAAATCCTGACCATCGAACGTTATTAAATCTAATGGTTTAAAACCAGTGTAAAAATTTGTGTTAAATATGGTGTCCCTTGAACCGGACCCTAAGATAAGAGCGGAATTTTTCTTGAAAAGTATATAGCTGAAAATAGTCGTGGTAAAAAGTATCAGCTCAAAGAGTCTTGATCATCACTAACTGAGCAAGAAGTATGAAATAACAACGTACGTAATGACCCAAAGTTGTCGAATTGATAAACACTAACAAACTCCTAGCGCATGGAGTAAGAATTGGTACATACTTATTCAAAACAATTAGCAATACTGATCACGTATGTGATGATAATTATGGTCATTGAGGTATGACTTATATACGAGGAAACACATGCAGAGGAAGCCCTTTTCGATGGAAATGGAATAGGGTCGACGACCATCTTCTCGTCAGGATAAACCATCTCCCACTTAAATCTGGTGACCAAGTTATGCAAGAACACCAATATTTCGTATCGAGCGTGTTCTTTTCCAGGACACATTCGAGGTCCTCCTCCAAAAGGAACATACGAGTAAGGAGATGGTCCATGTCCTTCAAACCTTGACGGATCAAACTTGTGTGGATCTGAAAAGTATTCTGGGTTCTTATGCGTGGCATGCACATTCCAATGTATCTGCACACATGAGGGTATGTATAAAATGAGAAATGAAGACAATGTAGATGTTTTTTTTTTTTTTTTTTTTTTTAAGACAATGTAGATGTTCAGGAAGCAAGATTAAAATAAATTAGGTAGTAAAATGTAAGTGCCTTCGTTCCTTTTGGAATTACATATCCCTCGTAGATGAAGTCAGAGATGGCCTCCCTAAAAGTTCCACTAACTGGTGGCTGCAGTCGCAGTACTTCACATACCACGTTCCATGTATATTTCATCTTTTGTATGTCCTCCCAGTTGAGCAACTCTCCTTCATCTTTTGACTCTGCAATCTCTATTTGCTCTGCAACACAACAATATTTTAACATGTATCCATGTCACTACTCGTTGGCTACTTAATTAGTAAGTCTCCAAGCCTCATTTTTCATTTATTGATTTCTCTATATATACGAGCTTCTAATGATCACCTTATTTTGAGATAAATGATTAAATGATATGCACATTAAAATATAAAAATATAAATTAAATTTTAAAATACTTGTTCAACTGTTCACTTTAAAGTCCTCGTTATAAGTTCTTCATTGAAGACTCTTCTTGTGTGATAGAACTTGGTCAATAGTTACTACGCACATATTGACCAAAATTTTCACATATATATGACCACTATGTAGCACCCCAGATGGCACCATCTATTGATCACATATGCATATCTGTTCTCTAGCTATGTGAGATCATGGCCGACATAAACGGAGGCGTAGAGAAATCGGGTGTAATATCAAATTATCAACTAGAGGATGCAAGGCTGCATAGTTGAAATTAAATATGTAACTGCTGATTCAAGTCATGTTTGATCGATGATTGGTATGAGCATTAGTATATTCAGCTAGTTATAGGCAGATATGTATGAAGTGTACCTTTTAGGACGGATTCATAAACTGGACGAAGCTGTGACATAAACATGACAGTGGAACACAATGTGTTAATTATGGAGTCATAACTGGCAAGTAATACACCACATAACCTTTTGGCAATCTTATCCTCGGTCAACTGATCTTCTCCATCGCTATATGTCTGCATGAGCAAGCTAGACATTAGATCTTGTGGCGCATTGGCTAATGCTTCACGATCAATCAAACTCAGATTCATGACATCTATCTTCCTCTGCACAATCATAGTCTCTATTTCCTTCTTCATTTCGTTGGATGCTCTGATGGCTCTGTTGAAGTTGGTGCCCGGAAGATCTACCGGCAATGAAACAAGCCCCTTATTTATATGCTGAATCGATTTCTCTAGCTTGGCGATCAGCTGCGGATCCTCGATGTTTAAGAAGAGTCTGCAAGATAATGATAAGGTGTACTTTTTTGCTAGTGAGTGAAATTTGATCACTTGTTCTTGATCCAGCGACGACCAATACGTATCGAAATGGCGTTTGGCGACCTGATCCATCACCCCTACATGTTTTCGAACAGCGTCAGGTTTGAGAAATGGAAATATGTCTTTGCGATTTCGGACGGCCTGTTTGGAGTAGTCTATTTTTTCAGCGTTCGAAAACAACTTCTCGAAGATAGCAGGCCACCAGGTCTTGACCAATTTGTTCTCGTTCGAAAACAAGAACTTGTTTCCAGCTGCGGTGCACAGCATGGCCATAGGTTCGCCGAGCAACGATGTCTTGAACACCTTGCACGAGCCATCAGGGTACTTTCTCCTTCGGTCTGCCACAAACTTTTCAGGGACACCGTTTCTGGCTGTGCGTAGATACTCGAGTGTTTCACCAATGATGGGCCAACCTGTGCTTCCTGGCGGCAGTTGATAACTTGTTGCTTGTTGCCTAGGGCTAGGAATAATATTACAGAAGAAATAGTAGAGAGAAGCAAAGAGAAATAGCAGGGAAATGAAGAGCGTAGTGGTTTGTGTTAAAAATGCAATTAAGGAACCCAACAGGTTATGTGTTCGACTGGCACTCGTATCGATCTGGGAAACTGTAGTGGTTATTTCCATGGCCTATAGATCTGATAGAGTACGTAGGATCGAGAGGAGTTTTTCCAAGTCAAGGCAAGCAATTATAGCTTATTCATTCAGGTTTCATATTGTCCTATTAGTATACTCCCTGGCTAGCTGGCCTGAGTTAACTATTCAATGATTAACAAGCTAGTCCTCCAACTTCACATATTAACAACCAATACATAATTAGTCAGATTTAACCCACTGCACATATTATAAACTTAAACAAATATAATCTCATTGCATATAATTAGTGGGGTCAAGTTAGTCAACCATCAACATTTTTTTTAATTAAAGATAATTTCATTACTTATACACAAGCAGAAGGCGCAAACGTCAGATTGCTTACTGACTACCATTAATTTAGTTAGTAACAAGAAATAACAAAATAACAATGAGCCTTCATTGTTAATGCGCTCATTTGATACCTAATACAAGAGAGTTTCAAATACCCCTATCTAACTCTCATGTAACAATAATACTAGTCACCTGCGGACCTTGATTGGTGTACAACTAAGTAAAATTGAGAATTAGAAAGCAATACTCGTTCATCACCTGTCTAGAAAAGGAACAAGGAAACCAAGACCTCCTTGCCGAAGCTTGTTGTTAGGGCCCGCTAACCCCTAGGATAGACTAGATAACCAGATTGGGTGATACACCCCTAGAACCCCTGACACTAGTGGAAAAAATCACTTAGCCGACGGAAAAATAATATTTTCGTCGCCTAAGATCTACTTAGCCGACGGAAAACCTTCCGTAGCCTAAGTTTTTACCTAGGCGACGGAAAAATATTCCGTCGGCTAAAAAAATCTTAGGCGACGGAAATTTTTACCTAGCCGACGGAATATTTATATATAAATATAAATGATTATTTATGATAACTGAGGCGACGAAAAATTATTCCGTCGCTTAGGTTATATCTTAGCCGACGGAAATATCTACTTAGTTGACGAAACCAAATTTAAAAAAAAATAAAACAAAAAAATTTTTGGCGGGATAACTGCCGCTTAAATATTTTGAACTTAGGTGACGGAAAAATATATTCCGTCGACTAAGTTCAAAAATTTTAAGCGGCAGTTATCCAGCCAAAAATTTTGAAATTTTTTTCGGTTCCATTCTATAACTTTCAGCTCTCTCTCCCTCATCCTCTTCATCTCTCTCTCCCTAGCTCGTCTGCTGCTCTCTCTCTCCCTCGTCTGGTTGCTCCCCCACCACAGCGGCGCCTCCTCCTCCTCCTTCGCCGCGGCACCTCCTCCTCCTCCAAGCAGTGCCGCCTCCTCCTCCTCCTCTTCTCGGCGGCAACTCCTACTCCTCCTCTTCTCGGCGCCTCCTCCTCCTCCTTCGCCGCGGCACCTCCTCCTCCTCCTTCGCCGCGGCACCTCCTCCTCCTCCAAGCAGTGCCGCCTCCTTCTCCTCCTCTTCTCGGCGGCAACTCCTCCTCCTCCTCCTCTTCTCGGCGCGCAACACCTCCTCCTCCTCTTCTCGGCGGCACCTCCTCCTCCTCCCGGCGAGTTTAGCGTCGGAGGTGGAGTGGAGTTGTTCGGGAACACGCAAACATAACCGTCGTGGTCGCCGGAGAAGAGGAAGAGAAGGAAAAAAAAAAAAAGACCTAAAAAAACGAGAAAAAAAAACCGCGCCAATTATTCTATAAAAAAAATTTAAATTTTTACTTCCGTCGACTAAGATCTTAGGAGACGAAATATTCCGTCGGCTAAGAAAAACTTAGTCGACGGAAAAGTAATTTCCGTCGATTAAGTTCTGTCGACTAAAATCTTGGCAGACGGAACTATTCCGTCGACTAAGTCCCACTTAGCCGACGGAATCATCAATTCCGTCGGCTATAGTCTTAGCAGACGAAGCTTAGCCGACGGATCTTAGCCGACGGAAATTCCGTCGACTAAGATCTTTGCAGACGAAATATATGTCTTAACCGACGGAACGGTTCCGTCGGCTTATAGCCATAATCCAGTAGTGTGAAAGGCTAGCTAGAAAGAATAACGACGGCCCTAAAGAAGAAGCCCCGGCCCACAACACCTTCCACCTGCAAGGAAGCAGTGTAGGAAACTCGCCGTTGACGCACTCCCACATCACCATGCCGCCTCCACTCACAACCTCGCCGCCTCCCACCTCGCACACAGCCTCAAGAACTCAAAAGAGGTCAGAGTTCACAGCTTGACTAACAACAACAAGAATGTTGGTCTCCCAGCAATGCAGGTCTTCATAGCTATTCCAAAAGTTGGCAAACGCATCTGCTACAAAGTTGGCTTCACGGAGGATACATGATGGAAAGAAATACACTCAAAGAAAGCTGCAATTGTTCTAATATCCTACATGATTTGGAGGAGCTTCCAAGGGCACTTGAACTTGTTGATGACACAATTGATGATAAGTGAGGAGTCACCCTCCACTACGTCGACCTTCTTGATTTTCATATCTCTGACTTTAAGAAAACTGTCTCTAAGAGTTGTTGCTTCTGCAACTCGGACTGTTATTTTCTTTAACAAGTATAGTTAAGAAGCCTAACATGATATAATTTCATATTACGTAACATTTATACTACGAAATATATATATATATATATATATATATATATTTTATATAAAAAAATATTTAATTGTTTTTATGCCTCAATAAACTTCAAATCTTTTTTTTCCGAGAAACTAACAATATGAAAGCAAGAGAAGAACTGTAACCAGTTATTCCATAGATTGAAAGGAAGCTCTCTACATGACAAACTGAGCAGGAGATATGGAACAACACCCCAATGGCTAATAATTAACTAACAACTCTAGAGTCGATGACTTGATAAACACTACAAACTCTCAGTAGAGTAGGATTCAAAACAAATAACAATACTTATCATGTCTGTGTTGATGATTATCACCACTGAAAGATGAATTATATACGAGGAAACACATGCAGAGGAAGCCCTTTGGACGGAAAAGGAACAGGGTCGACGACCATCTTCTCATCAGGATAAACCATCTCCCACTTAAATTTGGTGACCAGGTTATGCAAGAAAACCAATATTTCATATCGAGCGTGTTCTTTTCCAGGACACATTCGAGGTCCTCCTCCAAAAGGAACATACGAGTAAGGAGGAGGTCCATGTCCTTCAAACCTTGATGGATCAAACTTGTGCGGATCTGGAAAGTATTCTGGGTTCTTATGCGTCGCATGCACATTCCAATGTATCTGCACGCATGAAGGTATGAATAACATGAGAAATGAAGACAACGCAGATGTTCAAAAAAGAAAGATTGAAATAAAATTAGCTAGCTAGGTACCTTCATTCCCTTTGGAATTAGGTATCCCTCATAGACAAAGTCGGACATGGCCTCCCTAAAAGTGCCACTAGTTGGTGGCTGCAATCGCAATACTTCACATACCACGTGCCATGTATATTTCATCTTTCGTACGTTCACATAATCGAGCAACTCTCCATCTTTTGATTCTGCAATCTCCATTTGCTCTGCAACACATGACATAGATCTATTTCAATACTTGCTAGCTACTTAATTTCACAGGGAGGCGTAGAGATTCGTGATCCAGGGAAATCATGAAATTTTACTATAAGAAGATGCATATGGATCGATGCATATATAGTTAATATGTATTAATAATTCTAATTCATATGTTTGATCGTAATAATATGAGGATTAGTACTTATACCTTTAAGGACAGCATCATATACTGCAGGAAGCTGTGACAGAAAGATGACAGTGGAACACAATGTGTTTATAATAGAATCATAACCGGCAAGTATTACACCACACAACTTTTTGGCGATCTCCTCTTCCGTCAACTCTTCGCCATCGATATGTGTCTCCAAGAGCAAGCTAGACATTAGATCTTGTGGCGCATTTGCCAATTGTTCACCATCAATCGATTTCAGATTCATGAGAACTTTCTTCCTCCGCACAACCATACCCTCAATTTCCTTTTTCATTGTATTGGATACTCTGATGGCTCTGTTGAAGTTGGTACCCGGCAGATCTACCGGCAATGAAACGAGCCCCTTATTTATATGTCGAATGGATTCCTCTAGCTTGGCAAGCACTTCTGGATCCTGGACGTTTAAGAAGAGTCTGCAAGACAATGCTAAGGTATACTTTTTTGCTAGTGAGTGAAATTTGATCACCTGTTTTTGATCCTGCGAGGACCAATGCATACCGAAATGGTCTTTGGTGACCTGATCCATGACCCCTATATGCCTTCGGACAGAGTCAGGCTTGAAAAACGGAAATACGGCTTTACGACTTCGGATGGTCACTTGGGAGTACTCTACTTTCTTGGAGTCTGCGAACAACTTTGCGAAGATTGCCGGCCACCAGGTCTTAATCAATTTGTTCTCGTTCGAAAACAGGAACTTGTTTCCATCTGCGGTGCACAGCATGGCCATAGGTTCGCCGAGCAACAATGTCTTGAACACCTTGCACGAGCCTGCTGTGCCTGCAGCCGATGATGCCGAGACATCGGAGTACTTCTTCCTTCTGTCTGCTATAAACTTCTCAGGCACACCGTCTCTGGCTGTGCTTAGATACTCGAGGGTTTCACCAATGATGGGCCAACCTGTGCTTCCCGGCGGCAGTTGATATCCTGCTACTTGTCTGGGGCTACGAATAATTTTACAGAAGAAATAGTAAAGAGAAGCAAAGAGAACTAGCAGAGAAATGAAGAACGTAATGGTTTCCATGGCAAATGGATGGATCGAGGAGTGTTCAACTTATTCGGGTCTCATATTATAGTACACCCTGTCGCTAGCTGGCCTGAATCAACTTAAATCATTAACAAGCTTGTGCAATTTTTGGCCGTCCAAGGCAATACTTAATTAATCACATTTTAGCACACTGCACATGTTACAGTCATAATTTATAATCTTGTGGCATATAGACAATTGAAATTTGAAGCCGACTCTGTTTACCACTCACAATGAGTTGTGGAACAAAATATAGAGCAGATCTCTTTGTCGAGATAGGTGTGCTAAGCATGCTCAACTTGTCGCTGGAACACTAGAGAAAGTAAAAACCAACTTTGACCTTTTTTTTTTGGTCCGAATATCTGCATGATCTTCAGTATGGACATAAGGTGACAAGGCTATTAATAATTTTCGACTCCAACTTCTCCTTGATGAAACGTCAAACAACTTCAACATGTTTGGTTCTATTAATTTGAACTGGATTGTAAACAATCAGAAGTTCGGGAAACGAAAATTGTACAGAACCAAATGTTAAACTTGAAGGTCAGACTAAACAGTATTGTTCTCTTTTTCCTCTTCAACACACGCAAAACTCGAGGATGAGGCTAGTCACAATTATTAGCAATATATCCAGACTGATATAATTGTCATAACTCATACCCAATACTCCAATAGCGTTCGCAAACAATACTTCGCGCGTTTGAAAGGGAAAATGGAAATTAGAGGCTTTAACATCAAAAACGCTATACACATAACAAACATCGATGAAACTCTGGTAACAACGTACTTTACAAAAGTAGCATACTTTACCATAGTGCAACACTGCAACCAAAATTCTGCTCAACTAGTAAACAATATCCAATAAATTAAAAAAGAGAAACTAGTAAAACGGTTAGACGCTAGGAACGTACGGTTCAAAGAGCTTGACACAGGGATTTGCATCATACTGCAATATCTCAGCCGCACGTTCGAATTCCTCCCTCAAAACCTTTATGCTGTGCTTGTCCACAACTCGTCCCAGGTCATGGGATGTCTCAAAAGGATCCTCTATGCATATCAAATGCCGGTCATTTCCAATCCTCCTTGTCCAGTCCTTTTCCCGCTTGCTGACCAAATTAACATCACATATAACAATTGGTTAGTTGCACTTGCAATAATTTAATTGATAGTCTCACATGTATGCACCAAAATATCATAATTAAAATTTTGAGCAACTTCCTAATCTCCCCCCACACACCAATAATAGTACAACAAGCCACAAAAAAGAGTGAGGGTTTACGTCCTATTCTCACCAAAAGAATCAGTATCAAGAGGGTAAAAGTTCCTCCAAATTCAATCATTCAATGTCAAACAACTATTGATGAATGAAATGCTGGGCGTCATTACGGTTCAAGTCCCACATATACAGTATGAATTTAGCTTCAAATAATGTGTATAATAGCATCGTGACACAATACTACTACTACCAGAGAGGCAAAGGTAACTATTCTAAAATATCTTTGAAGACAATATATCAATCCTCCATTTGAAAGCATTTAACAAGAGAGAAACCAAAAGGTTCACCACAAATTTTATAACCACAATTATATCAGATTTTATATCTCACCTGATTGTTCTTCCTCTACGAACAGATATGACAGTATTTGCGTAGTCATGGCTATATGCCCAGTAATTGAAAAATGCCCACACAAGTTCTGCAATAGTTTCCCTGTTATGGGATCCAAAATCTTGAAGCTTGTCTACTTGATCAAAGAAAGCACATTCAATGTTCTCTACAGTGACAGAGTATGTTGCCCGCATTCCCTGATGGAGAACAAAAGTAGTGATCACACATAAAATTATCAAATGTCAAGTTTGTAGATATATTCTGTGATTCTGCTTGAAGGCATACCTGTAAGCAGGGAAGAATAGCAGGTCTCCGCTGTTGTAAGAAATGAATACACATCAAAACATACCTGAAAACAAAGTGGAAACATCGTCACTCATGTAAAAGGCACAAAAAACAGTTCCTAACCACATCACCATAGACATCACTATTCACTACCATGACAATTTCCAAAATGCAATAACTATCTCTTGGTAGTACCATCATAGCACAGGACTATTGGGTAGGTAAAGCCTACAATCAAGATTGCTGGCATCACCAAGAGACCTTTTGAATACTAAACTGGGAACTGAAGCATAACCTTAAAAGTTAACTTACGCATAGCTCGATAAGGTTCCATGATAAGTTTCATTGACTCCTCTGGACTTGGCCCAATGTTTTACAATAAAAGCCAATTGTCGTAATCTTGCATCTATATTTGCATAATCACGAAGAAGCTTTGTATTTACCACAGCCAAAACGTTGTTGATGCATATATCGCAGGAGATTCCAGTGACAGGATCCATAAGCTTTACTATGGGTACCCTAGCACGTGTCAATGCCTGAAAATAAACAGGATTACTTGCAAAAATAACAATATAGAATAACAAAATTCAAGAGCATAAAAACAATTAAGATTGTGTTGCCTCAGGGAAATAACTATTTTAATATAGACAAGGAATGATGTGACTTGTACATAATGATGAGAACTATATATCATTCACTTCAAGGACAACTAGTTTGTGTTCAAAACACATGTTACAGATAATAGATACTTGAGCATTCATAGTAACTCTAACAATCTAGCTCGTCTATTTGCAGCTCACTAAGATTAATGGATTTCTCATCCACTGCTCTATACTTCTTTCTTTTGTAATGAACTTATGGTCCTCTCAAAAGGTAGTAACTGCACTATATGCTTAATAAACAAACAACTCTAAAATCAGTCACCTACTCATAAAGGTGCGATGAGAGTACGTTGGTTTGATGCTTGATCAAGCATCATCCCCTGAGGGCCAGTCAATTGCAAAGTTCATTTTTCCAAAAATAAAAAAATAAATAAGCATCATACTCATGCTCAAACCCAACTGAATCCCTTTGCTAGGCTATCCCTAGTACACATTTTGGAGTGCATGTAGAGTATATCTACAAATAAAAATACTAACAAAGTACCTTTAAGTTTTAAGTAGCAAACTGAAATGGAAAAAATGTTTTGAACTCAAAAGACATATTTGTGTTTTCTTGTGGCACTCAGAGGATCACTTCTCATTGTCAGGTTACAATTAAGGCCACAGGCATAGTTTCTTTGAGAAGCACAACAGTCAATAGAATGACTCCTTCATAGTAAATAGCATTAAGGTTAATCAATTCCAAAAAGTGGCATCTAATCTGTCAAGAATTCATGTAGAAAAAGAACTCTCATTCACCTGTACGTTCTCTAGTTTGTCTGACTCCAGAAGTTCAGCCAACCGGAGTAAGATGTCAGATTTGTTAATATCTTCTTCACCAATCGCCAGACAGAGATCAATATCACTTTTAGAAACTCCAAATGAGTTGCCACATGATCCATAAATATATAGGCGAGCATCAGGCCATTCTTTGCATATTATATTCTCCAATAATGTTAATAATTGCTTCTGCTTGGCCTTGTCTTCCTCAGTTGGTATCAGGGAATCAAAAATTTCAAGAAAAGGAGCATTAAATCGGTCTATGTCAAAGCGACATAGCGTTTGTCTTTTGTAGGATCTCATTCTTTGGCTAAGTTGGTGTTGTCCTCTGTCATCTGATCTTGAATCCTGGTAATGAATTATAAATTATTCTCAGGTCAGCTATTTGTTACAAACTAGAATAGGAAAAAGAAAATCACTTGGAAGAAAATGAAATTTCTAATACCTATTGAAGTCACCCCTGGGATGAAAATTAACTTTCTTTCTATTAGAATGCTATCAAACTCTATCTGTGTGACAATACGAAAAGATAATTTATCATTCCTTCATCAAACTATATAATATATCAAATAAGTAGACATCAACTCTAATTCTCTTTAGCCTTTTGGAAAGAAACTCACTTTCATAAACTGTCATAATATTCAAAAACCTTGATTTCATATATGGTAATAGAGAAAGGTTTACCTTATGGTGTTGCTTCCCCTCATTCTTGTCATCCCTTTCATCCTCAAGCAAGTGTTGGCCTACATCTTCGACCCCGTCACTATCCTTTCTTGCCCTCTCTCCACCCTCAAAATTCATCATCGACTCCTCAATCTCCGAAGCAGAAACCGAATGAAGATTGGTGCCAGCAGGCGGACCAGGGCGATCAAGCTGTGCACTAAGCCCCTTTCTACCATCCCCATTTCCTCTCATCCCACCATCTTCACCGGCCAATCTTCTCACTCTCTCATTGTCAAAAGAACCCTCCCTATTCCTCGCAAATCCACTAGAACTTTGCCTCTCCCTATCCACATTGTGCTCCACGCCTCCTCTCCTTCCCCCAGAATCCCAGTTCCCTCTAGGCTTGTTTCCAAACCCCGGCGGCGGCATTGTCCTATGAACTAGCTTCCCCCTCTCCCCTCCGCCGCCCCCTCTTAATTCTCCTTCCCCAGAACCGTAATTTGCACGACGAAACTCATTGGAAGCTGACCAATTGCTGGAATTCAAGTGGAGATCGCGGTCCAAGCCATTGCTGAGCTTGGCGATTTCAGAGGAAGTAATGGGAGCTGCTGAAGACAGCTCCGGGTTTCGGATTACATCTCCGGGTAAATATCCGAACTTGAGCTTCTGTTGTTCTCGGTGATGTTTCTGCTGGGCCAGGCCGAGCTTCCTCAAATCGTCGGCGAGGTTTTCGGGGATTTGATTGAATTGGTTGGTGCCGAACTGAGGAGGAGATGAGTAAGGGTTTTGAGGAAAACCTAGGAAGTTGAAAGGAGGGGGAGGAGACAGCGAATTGGGCCAGAGAGACGACGAAGGGCTCGGAATCTGATGGGGATGATGATCTCGGCCGTTGGATGACGACGGGGGCGGCGACGATCCCCAAGGCTGCTGGAAAGGCAGGGTGGGGCCCACGGCGGCGACGGCGGGATCGAGCACGGGGGACTGCTGCTGGTGCGGGGGATGGGGCGAGCGACCTTGGTAGTGGTGGTGTGGGGCTTTTTGGAGCAAGGAGAGGAGGAATTCGCCGCCGTTAGACGCCGGCAGAGGCGGCGCGTCACCTCCACTACCGGCCATTTGGGGTTTGGGTTTCAGAGTGCAGTTTCCGCACGACTTTGTGTTTTAAAGTGGTGAAGTGAGTTTACTTTAGCCAAGTGATGAAAGGACTGATCGGCACATATATTAGTTCTTACTCTGTTCTTCTTTTCCTTCCCGTTGGTTAAGCCTTGGAATATCTAAATGCCATTATCAAATCAATGAACAGAGATCTAAGTTTCGATTTTATTCTTGTTTTTGAGCTAGGACGAAATCCATAAATATTAACGAAAACATCTTCCATGGTATTGTTAAAATTGAAATTTGTCAATTTTTAAGATAAATTGATGCTGGGCATAATGCATAAATTATTATTAAATTAGATAATTACTAAATTAGATAATTGCTAAATTGTTGCAGGAGAAAAGATAACGAGAATAACGGTCTACCAATTCATTGATAGAAAGACTTATTTATAGGCATTATATAGAGTCTCTCGAATGATCTAGAAGTTTTATCAACTGTATTATATTCTAATAAGGGAAACGGATTAACCAATCATACGTGTATTACGGGAAGACACATAACAGAAGGACGGAAACATAATTTCCTTAAACACTCCTTTGTGTTGCGTCCCTAATACGTCACGGTGCTTATGGTGTTCTCTCGGTAAAAACTGTCACACCCCAACTTGAGTAAAGGTATGACCTCGAGTTGAGATGTGAATCACACTCTAATTACAGACAGTTTAATATCCATAATTAAAATGAGACTGATATCATTACATGGCGTAAGAAAAGAAACGATCGCACCTTTATTTATATTACAAACCTTTAAAAAGGATGCTAAAAGCACACAAGTTTAAAGTATTTACAAACAAACAGCAAACAAACCAAAACAAGAATAGCGTTACTCCTCATAACGTCTATTCTTTATTCAATCTTTATTTACAAACAAAAGCAAGAAGGTTCTAATTTACATTATAAGATTTCCAAAACACTTCGAGAAAACACCTGCAATGGGTTTGAATGGGGTGAGCTACACTTAACAATACTAGATAAATAAATATAGCACATCGCAACAATGGCAACGAAACAAATAAACATATTAAGAATGCAAGTATGCAATGTTCGACTCAACTCTTCCCACTTCACATCACCCTCATAAAACTCTTCTCATTTGTTAGTCATCTTGTTATACTCATGGTCTCCAAACCCGAAACCCGATTAGATAGTTTTATCGACTCCGGCGTCGATGGGGCTTCACTCCCCTCTTCGTGCACATGTGGGCTACCGTAAGTCTTGGATGCCCCATGAGGAAACTCAACTACACAAACGATTTCCTAAAAGCAAATATCCCATACAATCCCAAAAACTCATTCCTTTTTCAACTTCCATCATGTACTCACTTTTCCCACAATGTCATGTAATAATAAATCAAATAGAACATGCTTTCATATATGAGCATATCATAATCAAATCAATAAGCATGATCTCCAATGATCATATATCTAAGTCAAAAGAACAGTTCAATATCAAAGAATGCCAACAATATCGCACACATCAATGTCAAACAATTCCAACAATAGCCAAACAATTCCAACAATAGCCAAACAATTCAAGCATAATCATAACATAAAACAAACACCCCATCAAACCCTACCTCGAATTGCGCAGTGCAAACCCGAGCTCTAGCTCCGTTGCCTACTCTTGTGGATCACCAACGACCTCCTCGGAACCTTACCAAATGGTAAAGTACACACAAAGTTAGTAACTACCTTAAAGCAACTCAACACAAGGAACTTTCAATTGCCAAAAAAAAATATAACTTAATGTCGTAACATTAAGCAATTTACTGTCTGGACACTTTAACAAACAAAGGATCCGAAGTAAACCACAAGTAATCCATCTTAACACAACTAGTACCAAAACAGTTTCCTGACCCAGTCCCTTTCACAATGGAATCTAGGTAAAACCATAAAGAATTTAACTTCGTGGTCTTCTAAGGAAATAAACTAGACATCCTAATGAAGATCTTAGAAGTTGAATCACCTGAAAATGATTTTTCTAGAAATAGTTATGAATTTCGAAAGTCTACTGATATGCACCAGTAAAAACAAATATAGCTGTGTAAGTGACAGATTTGGGCAAGGATTTTCACATACCAAAAGTAACCCAAAACTAACGAAATTTGGTACGTATATAGATGGATATATGAAGTTTACAATACCACTTTTGGAATCGAAAACAAAGAACTGAGCTAAAAGTTATGATGTTGTAAAGTTGGTCCGAAATCATGGTTTTCTGCACTTTTCTGGAAAATTTCCAGCAACATGAAATTTCGAATTTGAAGACTTTGATTCGATTTATGGAGTAGTAAAAGAGATTATAAAGCTTCAAAACAGTTAGACAACATTTCCAGAGTTCTAAGATGTTCCTAAACATAACCAACAATGAATCAAAAAAAATCCAAAATCTGATTTGGACACCCAACTCAAGAACATCTCAAGAACTGAATTCGAAAATACCAAAGGGGATGAGAATTCTACCTTACACAGAGACCAGATCGAACTAAGTTTCCCTCTCACACCCACTAAGTTTCTATCTGTTTTTTTTCAAAACTCTCTCTTTGCTCCTCCCATCTGTTTTTGATCGAAAACCCCCTCCTCTTCTCCCAATCCATCCTAATCTGCTGCTAGCCCAACTCTCTAGGCTCTCCTATGTATGCCATCTCTCACTTTGCATGGGTGCTGAGAGAGAGCACGACAAAAAGAGAATGGTTACTGCGTTCTTACTGAACGCAGTAATAAATATTTTTTTTTGACAAAAGTAAAAATACCTAAAATCTCAATAAAACTAAAAAAATAACTTAATAAAACAAACAAAATAGTTTAGGATATTACAATCTACCCACCTAAATAGAATTTCGTCCCGAAATTCGAACTTACCAAGAGTAGAGAAAAGTTCTGGATACTTGTTGCGCATTTCAGTTTCCAATTCCCACGTCTCCTCTTGAACATTTCCATTTTGCCAAAGAATTCTGACCGAAGGAATTGTTTTAGTACGCAAAACTTGTTCCTTACGATCTAAGACTTGAAGTGGCCTTATTTCAAAAGATAGCTGCTCATCCACTTCGAATTCTCCCCAATCAATAACATGAGTAGGATCTGGATGATACTTCCGCAACATTGAAACATGGAATACGTTGTGAATATTTGAAAGTTGAGGTGGCAATGCTACCTTGTAAGCAACTTCTCCAATTCGTTCCAGAATTTCAAAAGGTCCAACAAAACGCGGAGCTAACTTCCCTGACTTCCCAAATCTCTGGACTCCTTTACGTGGTGATACTTTAAGGAAAACGAAGTCACCGACCATAAACTCTAGGGGTCTACGCCTCCGATCAGCATAATTTCTTTGTCGAGTCTGGGCAGTCAGTAGATGTTGCTTGATAAGCTTAATTTTCTCAGTAGTTTCTTGTATATAGTCAGGTTCAAGCAATACAGTTTCACCCACTTCTGTCCAGCATAATGGTGATCTACAAGAGTAGGCAACGGAGCTAGAGCTCGGGTTTGCACTGCGCAATTCGAGGTAGGGTTTGATGGGGTGTTTGTTTTATGTTATGATTATGCTTGAATTGTTTGGCTATTGTTGGAATTGTTTGACATTGATGTGTGCGATATTGTTGGCATTCTTTGATATTGAACTGTTCTTTTGACTTAGATATATGATCATTGGAGATCATGCTTATTGATTTGATTATGATATGCTCATATATGAAAGCATGTTCTATTTGATTTATTATTACATGACATTGTGGGAAAAGTGAGTACATGATGGAAGTTGAAAAAGGAATGAGTTTTTGGGATTGTATGGGATATTTGCTTTTAGGAAATCGTTTGTGTAGTTGAGTTTCCTCATGGGGCATCCAAGACCTACGGTAGCCCACATGTGCACGAAGAGGGGAGTGAAGCCCCATCGACGCCGGAGTCGATAAAACTATCTAATCGGGTTTCGGGTTTGGAGACCATGAGTATAACAAGATGACTAACAAATGAGAAGAGTTTTATGAGGGTGATGTGAAGTGGGAAGAGTTGAGTCGAACATTGCATACTTGCATTCTTAATATGTTTATTTGTTTCGTTGCCATTGTTGCGATGTGCTATATTTATTTATCTAGTATTGTTAAGTGTAGCTCACCCCATTCAAACCCATTGCAGGTGTTTTCTCGAAGTGTTTTGGAAATCTTATAATGTAAATTAGAACCTTCTTGCTTTTGTTTGTAAATAAAGATTGAATAAAGAATAGACGTTATGAGGAGTAACGCTATTCTTGTTTTGGTTTGTTTGCTGTTTGTTTGTAAATACTTTAAACTTGTGTGCTTTTAGCATCCTTTTTAAAGGTTTGTAATATAAATAAAGGTGCGATCGTTTCTTTTCTTACGCCATGTAATGATATCAGTCTCATTTTAATTATGGATATTAAACTGTCTGTAATTAGAGTGTGATTCACATCTCAACTCGAGGTCATACCTTTACTCAAGTTGGGGTGTGACAGTTTTTACCGAGAGAACACCATAAGCACCGTGACGTATTAGGGACGCAACACAAAGGAGTGTTTAAGGAAATTATGTTTCCGTCCTTCTGTTATGTGTCTTCCCGTAATACACGTATGATTGGTTAATCCGTTTCCCTTATTAGAATATAATACAGTTGATAAAACTTCTAGATCATTCGACAAAGAAATTATGCTGATCGGAGGCGTAGACCCCTAGAGTTTATGGTCGGTGACTTCGTTTTCCTTAAAGTATCACCACGTAAAGGAGTCCAGAGATTTGGGAAGTCAGGGAAGTTAGCTCCGCGTTTTGTTGGACCTTTTGAAATTCTGGAACGAATTGGAGAAGTTGCTTACAAGGTAGCATTGCCACCTCAACTTTCAAATATTCACAACGTATTCCATGTTTCAATGTTGCGGAAGTATCATCCAGATCCTACTCATGTTATTGATTGGGGAGAATTCGAAGTGGATGAGCAGCTATCTTTTGAAATAAGGCCACTTCAAGTCTTAGATCGTAAGGAACAAGTTTTGCGTACTAAAACAATTCCTTCGGTCAGAATTCTTTGGCAAAATGGAAATGTTCAAGAGGAGACGTGGGAATTGGAAACTGAAATGCGCAACAAGTATCCAGAACTTTTCTCTACTCTTGGTAAGTTCGAATTTCGGGACGAAATTCTATTTAGGTGGGTAGATTGTAATATCCTAAACTATTTTGTTTGTTTTATTAAGTTATTTTTTTAGTTTTATTGAGATTTTAGGTATTTTTACTTTTGTCAAAAAAAAAAAATATTTATTACTGCGTTCAGTAAGAACGCAGTAACCATTCTCTTTTTGTCGTGCTCTCTCTCAGCACCCATGCAAAGTGAGAGATGGCATACATAGGAGAGCCTAGAGAGTTGGGCTAGCAGCAGATTAGGATGGATTGGGAGAAGAGGAGGGGGTTTTCGATCAAAAACAGATGGGAGGAGCAAAGAGAGAGTTTTGAAAAAAAACAGATAGAAACTTAGTGGGTGTGAGAGGGAAACTTAGTTCGATCTGGTCTCTGTGTAAGGTAGAATTCTCATCCCCTTTGGTATTTTCGAATTCAGTTCTTGAGATGTTCTTGAGTTGGGTGTCCAAATCAGATTTTGGATTTTTTTTGATTCATTGTTGGTTATGTTTAGGAACATCTTAGAACTCTGGAAATGTTGTCTAACTGTTTTGAAGCTTTATAATCTCTTTTACTATTCCATAAATCGAATCAAAGTCTTCAAATTCGAAATTTCATGTTGCTGGAAATTTTCCAGAAAAGTGCAGAAAACCATGATTTCGGACCAACTTTACAACATCATAACTTTTAGCTCAGTTCTTTGTTTTCGATTCCAAAAGTGGTATTGTAAACTTCATATATCCATCTATATACGTACCAAATTTCGTTAGTTTTGGGTTACTTTTGGTATGTGAAAATCCTTGCCCAAATCTGTCACTTACACAGCTATATCTGTTTTTACTGGTGCATATCAGTAGACTTTCGAAATTCATAACTATTTCTAGAAAAATCATTTTCAGGTGATTCAACTTCTAAGATCTTCATTAGGATGTCTAGTTTATTTCCTTAGAAGACCACGAAGTTAAATTCTTTATGGTTTTACCTAGATTCCATTGTGAAAGGGACTGGGTCAGGAAACTGTTTTGGTACTAGTTGTGTTAAGATGGATTACTTGTGGTTTACTTCGGATCCTTTGTTTGTTAAAGTGTCCAGACAGTAAATTGGTTAATGTTACGACATTAAGTTATATTTTTTTTTTGGCAATTGAAAGTTCCTTGTGTTGAGTTGCTTTAAGATAGTTACTAACTTTGTGTGTACTTTACCATTTGGTAAGGTTCCGAGGAGGTCGTTGGTGATCCACAAGAGTAGGCAACGGAGCTAGAGCTCGGGTTTGCACTGCGCAATTCGAGGTAGGGTTTGATGGGGTGTTTGTTTTATGTTATGATTATGCTTGAATTGTTTGGCTATTGTTGGAATTGTTTGGCTATTGTTGGAATTGTTTGACATTGATGTGTGCGATATTGTTGGCATTCTTTGATATTGAACTGTTCTTTTGACTTAGATATATGATCATTGGAGATCATGCTTATTGATTTGATTATGATATGCTCATATATGAAAGCATGTTCTATTTGATTTATTATTACATGACATTGTGGGAAAAGTGAGTACATGATGGAAGTTGAAAAAGGAATGAGTTTTTGGGATTGTATGGGATATTTGCTTTTAGGAAATCGTTTGTGTAGTTGAGTTTCCTCATGGGGCATCCAAGACTTACGGTAGCCCACATGTGCACGAAGAGGGGAGTGAAGCCCCATCGACGCCAGAGTCGATAAAACTATCTAATCGGGTTTCGGGTTTGGAGACCATGAGTATAACAAGATGACTAACAAATGAGAAGAGTTTTATGAGGGTGATGTGAAGTGGGAAGAGTTGAGTCGAACATTGCATACTTGCATTCTTAATATGTTTATTTGTTTCGTTGCCATTGTTGCGATGTGCTATATTTATTTATCTAGTATTGTTAAGTGTAGCTCACCCCATTCAAACTCATTGCAGGTGTTTTCTCGAAGTGTTTTGGAAATCTTATAATGTAAATTAGAACCTTCTTGCTTTTGTTTGTAAATAAAGATTGAATAAAGAATAGACGTTATGAGGAGTAACGCTATTCTTGTTTTGGTTTGTTTGCTGTTTGTTTGTAAATACTTTAAACTTGTGTGCTTTTAGCATCCTTTTTAAAGGTTTGTAATATAAATAAAGGTGTGATCGTTTCTTTTCTTACGCCATGTAATGATATCAGTCTCATTTTAATTATGGATATTAAACTGTCTGTAATTAGAGTGTGATTCACATCTCAACTCGAGGTTATACATTTACTCAAGTTGGGGTGTGACAAGTTGGTATCAGAGCATTAGGTTAAGCTCCTAAGGAATTAGAAAGTTGAAATTTTAGGACAGCATTCCTTCTATTTATGCATCTTTATGTATTGGAATCCTTACATTTTGATGTATAGGTATGTAACCGGTTCAAAGTGAAGATACATTCGGTGAATTCGAGATTGGGCCAAATGGACCGAGGCCCGTGGATCAAGTTGACTACCATCTACGTGTCCGTTCTGCGGCCACGTTGAGGTTGAGAAACCGGATAAGAGATGTAGGGCAACGGTGGATGTTCTATACACCTCAGATGCAAAGGCAGGTTGTTAGGCATCGTATCATGCGCGATCAAGACATAGCGAGATCTGAAAGAATTCAAGAGATGTCTGATAATCTTTATCATCATTTAGAAGAAGATGTTGCTGAACATGGTGGAATTCAATGGCCTCCACCCGGCGCGGAAGTCGGAGGTAATGAAGAACAAGATGAGGAGGATGATCCGAACTACGAACCAATGGAGGATGAAGTTAGTGAGTCTGTTAATAATCAAGTTCAGGTAGATGAAGAAGACCCTAACCATGAACCCATGGAGGATCCAAGTGAAGTTGTTTCGGAGCCTTCCCAACCTCCTTTAGCTACACCTATTAATGAAGCTTTAACTACACCTGTTAACGAAGCCTTAGTTGTACCTGTTAATGAAGAGCTTTCCGACGCAGAAGATGATGGTTCTGTGCATTCTGTTACCTATATCTCCTCTGACACTTCTGTGATAGATTTGTCGGATGATGATGACGTTTAGAACTTAAGTTTTCTGTAATGGTACAATTGTACAGGTTTGACAACAATCTAGGTCCTTCGACCCTAGATTTGTATGTTTGTTTTGTTTTGTTTCGGTGTGTACAGTAACTATAACTATGTAAACTCTTTTTGTAATGTTTATATATATGTAAGATAAAGTATTTTGTTTCTTGGAGTTTGTTTCTGTTTATTGATTTCTTGAAATTAGTTTTCTTTGATATTGACTCTATTATTAAGATAGGTTGAGATTTTAACTTTGCCTTTTAACTTTTAATTTATTTTTTTATTTATTTTTTTTTTTTTGGGTAGAATTTTCGTCTTAGTTTCTTTATTTTCTTTTGGATTCAAGATGGAGGAATTTGGGAGTCACAGTAATGTGGAGATCGGAAACAACTTTGGAATAATTGCAGCCATTCAAGATATGGCTAATGCAATTCGAAATAACCATGGAGGAGCTCCACCTGAGAATGCTGAAGACAGAGTTCTAAGGATCCAAGGTGAGTTTCGTAAGTCAAAGCCACCTGTGTTCAAGGGGAGCACCGATCCAATGATTGCTGAAGAATGGGTCCGTCAGATGAAAAGAAGTTTGACGAACAAGAGGATTCCTGAAGATTTACAAGTGACTGTTGCTTGTACCTATCTGGAAGGTCAGGCATACCGTTGGTGGGAGTCCGTACTTTGTATTCCAAATACGGTGATTGCAACATGGGCTGAATTTGAGAGAGTTTTTCTTGAGAAATACTTTCCTTCCACTCAGCGTCGTCTGAAGTCAAGGGAATTCTCCACTCTTCAACAAATGAATATGCCGGTTGGAGATTATCAGGCTAAATTTGAGGAATTAATGCGTTTTGCCCCTGAGCTTATCCCAGATGATAATGCTAAAGCAAGGCGTTTTGAAGAAGGACTGCGACCTCAAATCAAGGAGAAGGTAATGATGCTCAAGCTGGATAGGTATATTGACGTAGTAGAACGTGCGCTTATGGCTGAACAGATGATGCGAGAATCAAAAGCTGTGTTTGAGGCTAGTCGGGTGGGAGCTGGACCAAGTAATAAACGTCAACGGCCTAACATCTCTCAATATCTGTCCAACAATCGATATCCTCGACCTCCCTTAAAATGTTACCGATGTGGACAAGAAGGACATCTTGCAAGAGGTTGTCAATGGTCGCAAACATATCAGGCACACCACGCCCCACAACCATCCTATCATGCCCCAATTACCCAATACCCTACTGCCCGACCCCAATCTTATACACCACCACAGCCTTATCGTGCCCTTGTCCCGGCACAACAGAATTGGGTTAGACCACAGATCCAACAACCGGCACCCCGTCCCGCTGATCAATCAACTGCAACTAGACCCCAAGCTAGAGCAAAAAGGCAGGGTCATCCAGCTCAAGGCCAAGTTTATGCTGTGGGTTATGGTGAGGAGGAATTCGAGGGCAATGAAGCTGAAGCAGTTGAGCAATTCCAAGGAAAAGAAGAAGTCGAGATGGGGAGTTTGAATAACATGGAGGATCCTTATGATCATACTATTGTGGAAGGTACACTCCCAATTTTTAATACATGGGGTAAAACTTTGTTTGATCCTAGTGCTACACATTCTTTCATATCTACATCTTTTGCTTTTTCCTTGGGATTAGGGTACGAGTCGTTACCACGTCCGTTGGTAATAGGGTCTCCTATAGGTCGTAGTATGAGAGTTAGTAAGGTGTCTAGATCCTGTATGGTAGAAATTTCAGGTCGACGACTTTTCTTCGACTTGATGATAATGGACTTGTTACAATACGATGTCATCTTGGGGATAGATTGGCTTTCTCATTACAAGGCTCTCTTTGATTGCGAGAAGAAGACAGTGACATTAACAACAAAGGAAGGAGAAATTATTACCTTTATTGGGGATCAAGGACAGAGCAATCCTCAGTTGGCCTTTGATAAGAAAGGTATTAATTACTCAATGATGATTGCCAACTTGGCTTTGGCAGAGACGAAGGATGTAGACATTGAGCCAATTCCAGTTGTGAATCAGTTCAAAGATGTCTTTCCGGAGGATTTGTTCAAGTTGCCTCCAGAACGTGAAGTTGAATTTGCTATCGAAGTTTTCCCTGGTACAACACCAATTTCCATTCCTCCTTATCGAATGGCTCCAAAGGAATTAGAAGAACTTAAAGCTCAAATTGATGAACTACGGACCAAAGGATTCATTCGCCCTAGCGTATCACCTTGGGGTGCGCCGGCTTTGTTTGTGAAGAAGAAAGATGGATCACTTCGTATGTGTATCGATTATCGGAAATTGAATAGGGTTACTGTGAAGAATAAGTATCCACTTCCGAGGATTGATGATCTATTCGACCAATTAGGAGGTTGTGAGTTCTTTTCCAAGATTGATCTACGGTCGGGTTATCATCAACTACGAGTCAAGAAGGAGGATATCCAGAAGACGGCATTCAAATCCCGGTATGGACATTATGAATTTCTCGTTATGCCTTTCGGTTTGACGAATGCGCCGGCAGTGTTTATGGATTTGATGAATCGTGTTTTCCGGCCGTATTTGGACAAGTTTGTGATCGTGTTCATTGATGATATTCTCATCTACTCCAAATCAAAGGCTGAGCACGAACAACACTTATTCATTGTTTTGCAGACATTAAGAGAACATCTGCTATTTGCTAAGTTTAGCAAATGTGAATTTTGGTTAAGTGAAGTGAAGTTTCTTGGCCATGTAATTTCGAAGGAAGGCATAGCTGTAGATTCCTCAAAGGTTGAAGCAGTACTGAATTGGAGTCAACCTAGGACTGTTGCCGATATACGTAGCTTTCTGGGTTTGGCGGGTTACTACCGAAGATTTATTAAGGACTTTTCTCGGATAGCTGCACCAATGACCAAATTGACACAAAAAGGAGTCCCATTCATATGGTCAGCGGAGTGTGAAGAGGCGTTTCAAGAACTAAAGGTTCGTTTAACCACTGCTCCGGTCTTGATAATTCCTGAACAGGGCATTGGATATACAGTCTACACCGACGCATCATTGCGTGGGTTAGGATGTGTACTGATGCAACGTAAGAAAGTTGTGGCTTATGCTTCTCGTCAATTGAAGTCCCATGAAAAGAATTATCCGACTCATGACTTGGAGTTAGCAGCAGTTGTTCATGCTTTGAAGATTTGGAGACATTATTTGTATGGTGAACGATTCGAGCTCTTTTCCGATCATAAAAGCTTGAAGTATATTTTCACTCAAAAGGAGCTCAATTTGAGACAAAGACGTTGGATGGAGTATCTTGAGGATTATGATTTTGGATTGAATTATCATCCTGGAAAAGCTAATGCAGTAGCGGATGCCTTAAGTCGAAAAGCGGATGGTTGTTCTGCAAGTATGCAACTCCAAAAGTGGAATATGGTCAAATCCATTTGTGAGTATCAACTTTATGTCAAGAAGCACGAAGGTGGTGCGCATCTGTACAATATGGCATCACAACCTACCTTGATGGGGAGAATTATTGAGAAGCAACAAGAGGATGAAACCTCCAAAGAATTAATTGAGAATATAAGAAATGGAGAGAAACTAGAAGGATGGACTTTCCAGGAAAATGGGGGATTAAAATATTGGGGAAGACTATATGTTCCGAAGACTGCTGATATGAGAAATGAAGTTCTTCGTCAGGCACATTATTCATCATATACTATCCATCCAGGCGAGACAAAGTTATACCATGACCTTCGTCGTCAATTTTGGTGGGGTACTATGAAGAAAGACATAGCGATTTTTGTGTCGAAGTGTCTGACGTGTCAACAAGTGAAGGCAGAACATCGTAAACCCGGAGGAAAACTTCAACCACTTCCAATAGCTGAATGGAAATGGAATCATATAACTATGGACTTTGTGACCGGGTTACCCCGATCACCTAAAGGAAAGGATTCTGTGTGGGTAATTGTGGATCGTTTAACAAAGTCTGCACATTTTCTCCCAGTTAAGACAACAGATTCCACTGAAGCTCTTGGGAAATTATATGTCCAGGAAATAGTAAAGCTTCATGGGATTCCTTTGTCTATTGTGTCCGATAGGGATTCAAAGTTCACTTCTAAATTGTGGGGAAGCCTACAACGTGCTTTGGGAACGGAGTTGAATTTTAGTACTGCATTTCATCCACAAACAGACGGTCAGTCTGAGCGAACTATTCAAATATTGGAAGATATGTTGAGGGCTTGTGTGCTAGATTCTCATGGAAGCTGGGAAGATTATTTGGCGTTAGCAGAGTTTGCATACAATAATAGTTTTCAGTCCAGTATCAAAATGGCACCTTGACAAAAGTAAAAATACCTAAAATCTCAATAAAACTAAAAAAATAACTTAATAAAACAAACAAAATAGTTTAGGATATTACAAAAACCTTGTCAAGTAAAACAAAAACCTCGTGGGTAAAACAATTATGGTGTTGCCTCGGTAAAAACATTGCCAAGTAAAACAAAAACCTCGTGGGTAAAACAAAAGACTTGGACGAAGGGAAAAAGAGCACAACGCACCAACTACAATTGAAGATAACATGTGATGCATGTAGACTTCCCCCAATGTCTACATAACGACTCCCGCTGATTGGTAACTCAATCTCGGAGTACAGATAAACGGTGCAAGCCAATGCACTTCACATACTTCAAAAGTAGATTTGGTCAACGATTTAGTTATTAAATCCAGCCACAACATTCTGAGATCAGACTTACTGTGCTTATCATTACTTTGATCTTTAATAAGGATAGAATTTTGAAACCGAAAACCAAAAAAAAAAACCGAGCCAAAAACCAAACCGAATTAAGAAAAACCGAACCGATCCAAATTGGTTTGGTTTGGTTTTTGGTTTCGGTCCTTGAAAAACCGAATCGAACCTAAAAACCGAATCTCTCTAAAACGACGTCGTTTTTTGTCTTTATTTTTTTTATTAAATATTTGATTTGAACAAATATGATTTTAGGTTTTATGTTCTATATAATTATATGTTGTCTTTTCTAATATATTGCTTTTTATTTTCGTTTTATGTATATATAGAAATGTTTTAGATGTCGTGTATATGAAGTATATAGAGTGATATGTGTAGTCAGTAGTCAGTAAACTACATTCCCCGCCCATAGACCAGTCATGAAACTTGTAGACCGACGTACGAGCTACCTCGCCATGGTGAAAGATCATCGGTACCACATCGGAAAAGTGCTCCTCCAAGCTCCACAAGAAGGCACCATGGTAAGATAAATGTATAGTTAGTCCCACATCGGTAATATGTAATAAGAGGAAACTTTCCTTATCTATAAAAGGAAGGCTCCCCCTGTTTAGAAAGGACTTTCTCTCCCTCCCGGGAAATGGTAATCACTCATTCCCAGAGGAATCTTATAACACCCAATGCATTGAGGTCTCATGATAGTAGAATCTTAAGTGAACGTAGACGTGTCATCTGATGGCATGATGAACCACTATAAATATTGTGTCTTTGTGCATATGTTTATGCTCTACCATGCTTCTACACAGCGTACGAGTTCTTACAGAAACAATTGGCACCGTCTGTGGGAAATATTACAAAAAGTTTTGTTGCTCTACCATCGGGTTAATGTAGGGAGGTCAGCCTAAAGTAAATAGTATGCAGGCCAAGGGATCCAGTAGGCAGGCCTAAGTCGTAAGGTGGCAATGCATGACCCGCCAAGGATATCTTCACCACCGGGTCCTCACCAAGGGCCCGACTACAACGGCTCCAAGCAGCACCTGGAAATAATTAATCAGGATCCTGGAGAAATAGTTAATGTGGGGATCAGCCATGCATCACCGGTGTCCCTTTAGCAACTTTACAGAAATCTATTTCCAATTCATCGCCTTCAAATTCTCCCACCGCCCAACATGAAAGGGAAATGCAGAGCTGTCAAATTCATGATATGAGCACAAGGAAGGCAAGCTGCATCCTATTTGTCTGATCTCGACGGTAGGTCTGCTCCACCGGTATTATGTCATCTTCAGAGTGCATTCATGATCATTCTCGATACAAAGCGGCACCCGATCAACAGGGCAAATCCCCCAGAGAAGCTTCCTGGTGGGACCCGATTATCTCTCCCAGGTCTTGTTCATCAAATCACCAATCGGAAACAATTCGTCGGGCTCTAGCAGGCTTCAGCGGCCTACAAATCGTTGTATCCATTTGTTGAGTTCGGTATCCAGTAGCATTCTTCGGCTCGAAGGGCAAAGTGAATCATCAGAATCCGCTGGTTTCTGGAAGAATAGTTATCATGGTCTACCTGGTGACGTCATACATTGTACACGAAGTGAACCAGCTCGTCGGGTGTTGCCACTCTCCGCGCGAAGCGAACTCAGCTCGCCTGGTGATGCCACCCCGCACGAAACGAACTCAACTCTCCTGGTGATGCCACTCTCCCCGGAAAGTGAACTCAACTCGCCTGGTGATGTCACGAGGGACGTGTAATAGATAATCAATCGATAATCTATCATGGATCGGTGAGACCAATCGGCATCATGACGCTGGAGCTCACCGGAGACCAATCCAGGGGAGTTCACTTTATACACCCAGCACCCTACTCTGGCCACCTGTAAGGCACCTTCAAAAGCTCGCCTGGTGATGCCACTCTCCCTGGGAAGTGGACTCAGCTCGCCTGGTGATGCCACGGGGGACGTGTAATCGATAATCAATCGATAATCTATCATGGATCGATGAGACCAATCGGGATCACGACGCTCGAGCTCACCGGAGACCAATCCAGGGGAGTTCACTCTGTACACCCAGCACCCTACTCTGGCCACCTGTAAGGCGCCTTCAAAAGCTCGCCTGGTGATGCCACTATCCCCCGGAAGTGGACTCAGCTCGCCTGGTGATGCCACGGGGGATGTGTAATCGATAATCAATCGATAATCTATCATGGATCGGTGAGACCAATCGGGATCATGACGCTCGAGCTCACCGGAGACCAATCCAGGGGAGTTCACTCTGTACACCCAGCACCCTACTCTGGCCACCTGTAAGGCGCCTTCAAAAAGCTTCTGGACAATATCCTTATCTGTAATCTTACCGATGGCAACCACTTTGCTTACGGTGCCAAGAAGTCATGCCCGGGAACTCATATGAGGTAGAAGAAAAGGAAAAGATAGGACCCCAGAGAGTTGTTATAGGCACCGAGAAGTTGATTTGTGCACCATGCTGTAGTGCGCAAGCCACTGGGATCATCCGGACAAGCCTCCAACCTCATACTCCTGAATAAGTTGCTCACCAGGCCTCTATGAATTTGAAAACCCGCTGATTTGACAGGTGGCTAGGTTGGGATAGTCCACATATCTGACGACCGGAGTTCAAGCAAGAAACAACTGTCACCTGTCGGTTTCATCAACGAGATGGAGCAAGAATGCGAAATCTAGCTTTGAGTTTCTCGCCTTGGTCAGCATGCCCGACAACCCTGTTATCTTGTTGATAGATATCTCCAGGAGAACCTCTCATTTCTTAGAACGATCACCCCGGGAGACAGTTGCCGGTAGCAGCTAGCTGGTCAAGCACTGTTCAGGAAATGATGTGCGGAATGAGGTTGGCTGATGTGAACTCTGCCTCTTGCTTCTTCGTGGAGTCTCAACACGTGAAGCCATCTCGCGCATGCAAGGTACGCCTCTTAGTCCTCTGCAGAGTCTCAATGCGCGCAGCCATCTAGCGCTCGCCCCAAGTGCATGCGTACTCCGCCACTTGGCCCTTCGAGAGGTCTCTCTTGAGCGAAGCCATCTCGCCTTGAGAACTGCTTCTACAGGAATCCACTTCTTGATTCCATGTGAAGTCCTCATGCGAACTCTACTATGCGATCTCGCTGGCGGGCCATCACTTATAAACTCATTATGTTGAGCATGTTTCGTTGTCGAGCCAAATTATGACATCAAGGTCCGGAACCCGAAAATAACTCCCCGATATAAAAATGAAATCCTGTTATCGGGAACACAATGATACATCTTTATCGGGAGGTCTCGTCATCCTCCCGGCAGGCAACAACTGCTAGGAAGGAATCATCGGCTCTTGATGGTGGGTCTGGATCACAGTCATATCGATGAGAGCAACAGGACAATCATCTGCTCTCGGACGGTACATATCTCGGCACCCCAACTACTGGCCAACTGCTATGGACACCACATCTTACTATGTCCAGAAGAAGTCCTTCCCGAAAGCAATTTAATCTCCCGGTGAAACTCGGTCCCATGTGTTTAAGTAGTCTATGATCAAAGCTTCATTTCCCTCTTGCTGTTGGGTTCACTGGGCAGAAGGATATCCGAATTCTAGATCAACAGGACACCTTCTTATGCGGCATGAGAACCAATGCATGGACAACTCTATTCACCCACAGGGAATCTACCCTTTGCACATATCGGGAAGCCTCACCTACCAACGGTCATCCCCTGCAAGCACCATCCGGTATCCATATCTTGTCGACTACAAACTCCTGACTGGGATTGCTCTGCTGACATCATTCGATCTGTCGAAGAAACTGTGTTCAGTATGATATCCACTAAAAAATTGCTATGAACACCCGGGGCTATCTCGTGCATCAACCAACATACATATTTGCTTCAAGCACAAGGTAATCGAAGGCGATGGATCTCGGATAGTAAAAAAGGAATGTGGGAGAAGTTTCTTGAGGTATTGGCTTCCCTATGGGTGATCATCTCCGGGAGCCTCCATCAAGCATTGTCTTTTGGTCTGGACACTCGTCTTCATACTATGGCTACCCGGAGAGCCTAGAATGAATGGCACCGGGACTAAAAAAACACTATGGACACATGGAGCTATTTGTCTAGAAATAGGCAGACCCCAACCGTACTGGCAACAAGAATTCATCGTCAGGGAGTAGTACGGGCATAAATCAACACCTCTTATGTGCACTCATTCGGCAGTTGTTTCCACATATAAGTCATTCATTTAATTGCCTTTTAAGAAAGTACAAAAGATGTTTCACGTACAGTTATATCATAGTACGGTTGGCTCACCATGCATTGTTGTAACAAAGTACGAACTATATAACATGCAGTCCATGATCACTATTGTCCATTCAAATTTGTGAGGCAAATGTACGTAGATACTTCTGATTCCCATACATTAAATAGGGAGTTCAAAGTCTTTATGATAGTAGTAAGTCCCGGATAGGTGTGGGAAAAGATAGCAAGAAAATTGTAAGTCCCGGATAAGTGTAACCGGGAGGAAGCATGCAGCAACTGCTTAGGAAAATTTTGATTCCCAGATAAGAACTAACGGGAGGAAGCATGCAACAACTGCTTAGGAAAATTTCGATTCCCAGATAAGAACTAACGAGAGGAAGAATGCAACAACCGTTTCATGATATTCTTATACCCGAGCAAGAACCAACGGGAAGCATACACGAACTAAAATGCATGAACATACCCCGAGAATGTATCACCGGGAAGCATGCGCGAAACAACTAACGCCATGGAAACTGCAAGTCCCTTGTACAGCTCTTGGAGGGTGGGGGTTAGGCAGTTCATATCATTCCCTTCATACGGAGAATAGTGATCTGATAACCTACGCGGGGATAATACCCCGCGCTCGAGTATAAACACAAGATATGAAAAGGTTCGCTACCTTCGTCCATAAAAAATAAGACCTGATAAAACACATCATGAGTCCAAACATTGGGGGACTGGGCTCAATTCGCGCGAGGGGACTGAGCTCGCCCGAGTGTCAGCCCTCCTAGACGAGGCGGACTCCTCTGCTCCTGTGAACTCATTTTGCGCGGAGCGGACTCCTCAGCTAACTTGGTCATTATGCGCGGAGCGAACACAGCTCGCGTGAAAGTATTGCACGCAGAGCGAACTCCACAGCTCGCGTGTAGGCAATGTATGCGAAGCAGACTCCTCAGTTCGCGCGGTAGTTCTCGCACGCGGAGCGAACATGTCAGCTCGCGTGTTTAGTCTTTATTGCACAATTGCATGAACCATTTTACTTTTCGATAATTATTATGCCATATCCATACTTCGTTAGCCCTATAATTGTGTCGATCATTTGTTCATTGTGAAGGTAAAAGAATCCTCACCCCGCGGAGTCGGGATGAGCATTTTTTTATCTTATAAGCGGACACCACAGCTCGCCCGGTAATGTGGGAAGCGAACTCCTACAAAGCTCGAACGTGAACTCACCTCGCGCGGTAGTCATTATGCGCGGAGCGGACTCCTCAGTTCACGTGAAAGTATTGCATGCAGAGCGAATGCAGCTCACGTGTAAGTACTGTACGCGGGGCGAACTCCACAGCTCGCTTGTAGGCATTGTGCGCGGAGCGAATTCATCTCGCCCAAGTGTCAGCCCTCCTGGGTGACGCGGACTCCCCAGCTCGCCCGAGTGTAAACCTTTCTACGTGGAGCGAACACTTCAGCTCGCGTGTACTCCTTGTATGCAGAGCGAACTCTTTAGTTCGCGTGAACGCATTGCATGCGGAGCGAACACAGCTCGTGTGTACTCCTTGTATGCGGAGCGGACTCCACAGCTTGCGTGTACTCCTTGAGCGCGGAGCGGACTCTTTAGCTCGCGTGTACTCCTTGTTCGCGGAGCGAACTCAGCTCGCCTAAGTGTCAGCCCTTGTATGTGAGGCGGACTCCATAGCTTGCCGGGTAGTGTCAGCCTTTCTGTGCGAGGCGGACCCGTTCAACACACGTCTTGAGTACGGACTTGGGGGGACCGGGACTGGGTCCGTGTCCGTGTTGGGGACATATGGCTGGTCTATGAGCATTTTGTATATTAAGTCCCCACTCAAGATGTGTCTTGAACGGGAATTTGGGGGGACTTGTAGTCGGTAGTCAGTAAACTACCTTCCCCACCCATAGACCAGTTATGAAACTTGTAGACCGACGTACGAGCTACCTCGCCATGATGAAAGATCATCGGTACCACATCGGGAAGGTGCTCCTCCAAGCTCCACAAGAAGACACCATGATAAAATAAATGTATAGTTAGTCCCACATCGGTAATGTGTAATAAGAGGAAACATTCCTTATCTATAAAAGGAAGGTTCCCCCTGTTTAGAAAGGACTCTCTCTCCCTCCCGGAAAATGGTAACCACTCCTTCCCGGAGGAATCTTGTAACACCCAAGGCATTGAGACCTCATTATCTTCATCAGTTGTCAACCCTATGGACCATATCATTAATAGGAATTATGGATTTATTGAAAAATAAATACATAAATTGTAAAGAGAGGAAGAAGAAGCTTGAAGGCTACATGGTTGCTATTGTCATTGATTGGAAAAGTATGTTACAACAAGTATAAATAGGACTACATAGGGCTAAATAAGAGAAAGACATGATTACCCTTACAATATAGTCTTAACACCGCCCCTCCCCCCAAAAACCATATACTTGGCACAACAAGCATTATGGTTGGATCACAATACACATCCATAGCCAAATTACATCAAGAAAAGCAATTAAAACTCAATTCAATAACCCATTATCCTTGCAGCAATGAGAGCTTCTCCTAAATCAAGAGGACTTGGCTGTGAAGGTGGCTTTGTAATATGAAAATTGATAGCTGCTCTCATGCCAACCACACATAATCCTGCAAAAACTTTTGAATCCATAGTTGTATTCACAGAGAAGAGACAATACAGCCAAATTTTTTTTTTAATCTTCAATCATCTTCAATCAAGGTAACAAGAAGCAAAATTTTGAGAAGTATTCATTCAAATCATCCATTGCAACAACACAACAACAATATTCGCACAGAAAACCCATAACAACCTCAACAAATTTAGAGATGAACTACACACTAGAATCTCACAACGCATCCATAATCTAACTTATCAAACCAATCTCACCGGTCCAAAAACAAAAAGAAATTTTTTTCAATCTTAAACTTCAATTTTTAATTTGATAAAAATATAGAAAAATGGAAAACTAATGAGAATGGCCTAACAATTTAGATCGGAGATGAATTATATGATTCTATTGAGAGATATGGCTAAATTTGAAAAGAGTGAATATGAAATTCTAAGCTAGTTGAGAGGTGAATACCCATATTGATGATGTGGACGTGGACAAAGCAGACCACACCTGAGATTGACGAAGCAAGTGGATCTGCGAAGACGAAAAAGATTGAAGCTTGGCTTGCTTTTGCGTTCACCTCATCGAGGCACGGGCGAGATCTATCTACTGAAGTTAGATGACACCCAGACATCGGCGACTTCATATTGAAAATGGGTTTGGGTTTTTCTTTGAAATTAGGGTTTAGGGATTGAAAACAGGGATAACTGAAAAGAAAGCTACGAAAACTAAAAATGTGGAAGCAATTGAAGCACACAGTTACATGAAATTGTAAAGAGAGAGAGAAGAAGCTTGAAGGCTTCATGGTTGCTATTCTTATTGATTGGAAAAGTGTGTTACAACAAGTATATATAGGACTACATAGGACTAGATAAGAGAAATACATGATTAGCCCTACAATATAATCCTAAAATACATGTCGGTGAGCCGTGACGTGGTTGGTTAAGGTGGTTAACTAACAACTTTGACGTCATGGGTTCAAATCTCATTGACAAATATGTAGGGTGTGTGAGTTATTTAATAAAAAGTTTTTTTAAAAAAAATCCTAAAATACCTATTTGGTTAACAATCATTGCCCCATCATCCATCCATGCTAATAAGGGACAAACTAAAAACTCTTCGTTGAGAGAGTTAAGACAAACGGATGCCTCATTACACAAAACTCGATCTAAGACATGTGCTCCTTAAAGAACATTGTCTTCGTTTGAGTTATTTGTGTCTTAAGAGAACACATATATAACAGAAATACACAATAACATTTAGTAAGTGAACATTTAGTACATCATCAACTTAGTGTACATTGTACATTAATACGTAGTTTTTTTTAACATAACTACGAAAGAAAAATGTCTATGGAAATTGTTCTATTACTAAAAGAAAATACACCTAAGCTTGCGGCATCGGACTAGTAAAGCCTAACCCCCTTAGAAATAGTCAACTTCTCGATCACTTGATGAACCTTTGATGAGCTGACTCAAACATCATGGTGCCAAATCCTTCGTGTATATAATCAACCTAAAATACCCACTTCTGCCAAATCCAATACCAGCCTCCGATCAAAATGCAGATGAAAGAACCCTATGCATATGCACACAAACAATGCATGACACTACAACAATAAGCTAATCCCCAAGCAAATTAAAATGTCAAAATTTGATCCCTACACCCACCTCAACATTGTCCACAACCCGATCGATGACAACTTGACCCGCCTCGTCAGCCTCCCCACCACCGACGCCAAACCTAACCCATCTCCTGGCGACCCTGTCGCCTCCAAAGACCTAACCCTTAACTCGGAAACCAAGACGTGGCTACGAATCTTCCGACCCTCCAAGCTCCCCTCTAACGACAACACCGTCGCCCGCCTTCCTATCATCATCTACTTCCACCACGGCGGCTGGCTCCTCCTCAGCGCCTCCGACACCTCCATCCACACGAACTGCTCCCTCATCACCAGCCAAGTTCCCGCCATTCTCGTCTCTGTAAATTACCGCCTCGCCCCCGAGGCCCGGCTTCCGGCGCAGTACGAGGACGCATTGGACGCCATCCACTGGGTTAAAAAGCAAGGCGTCGACCCCGAGGGCGAGCAATGGATCCGAGACTACGGCGACCTGTCTAGGTGCTACTTGTACGGCTGCGGCTGCGGGGCCAATATCGTCTTTTTCTCGGCGCTCAAAGCCTACGAGACTATGAAGTTGGAACCCATGCAGATATCTGGGATCATAATGAACCAACCCATGTTCGGCGGGATTCAGAGGACCCAGTCGGAGCTCAAATTTGCTACGGATCAGCTCTTGCCTTTGCCTGTGCTCGACCTCATGTGGGACTTAGCCTTGCCGAAATCGACGGACCGGAACCACCGTTATTGTAATCCGGCGCTCGACGCTGGCCGGCATAAAGAGCTGATCCAGCGGCTGGGGCGGTGTTTGGTGATCGGGTTCGGAGGGGATCCGATGGTGGACAGGCAACAGGAGTTTGTGACGATGTTGGTGTCTCATGGGGTACGTGTAGACGCACAGTTTGATGATCTAGGGTTCCATAATATTGATTTTGTAGACGAGAGAAGGGCTGCTGCAGTTTTGGACATTGTTAAGGAGTTTATCATTTGATTTTTATATATTTCATTGTGAATAAAAATGTAACATGATGGTTGAGTTGAGAACTTGAGACTTTCAACTCAAACTTTTTCAAGGAGCAGCCCTTAGCAAAATGCTGTTCTACTGGATAAAAATGGCAGCAATTGTAGATATATAGCATAACATTAGAAAGGATTGGCTGACCACCTTGATGTTGCAGTTAAAAAAATATTGAACAAATTATGCCCCGACGCAGGATCGAACTACAGACCTTCAGTTTACAAGACTGACGCTCTATCACTGAGCTATAGGGGCGCAATGGCCTAATTTAATGGATAACCTTTTTTGACCATTTCTAAAATAATAAAAGAAAACAAGATTGATTTCATTGATTTCCCATATAACGATCTTACATCACTCAAAATTTCTTCATCTAATTTATGAAAAGAAAATGTATCATGATACAGAAAATGTTGCATGGTAATTATTTCTTTTACTAAATAAGAAATACAACATATAATTAGATGTATTGTACTTCAACATGTAATCACACAAATATTGCTCTTCGATTCGTAGTTGAGTTGATTAGTAAAGAATTTGAGAGATGATTCATCATCATGTACTGTCATTAAACGTATGCGGTTTTAAACACTTCGCTTCAACATACTCGCATGCAACTTAAACCGTAAATGACATTCTAACATCTGAGAGTGAAGAGCTTATAACAAAACATGTAGTCTTGCATTTTATTGAATAAAAAGTTTACTATTCTATAAGACACAACAGACATTACAATATCCAAAACATATATGTTTCAGCTTCAGAAAGGAATTCAAAGACCGAAATGTACCAACTCTAAAATTAATACAGCTCTAATCGCGGCAATATCTCCATTCGTCATATGCTCGATTTTGCAACGACAACCTCATCACCACCTTGTGCACAACAACAGCCGCGGATAAATTCCTTGACACTCTCATATAAAGCCTCGGCCTTATTCGGGTCAAATACCTCCACACCATGAAAACCACCCTCCTTGAACTGAGCCGTCACGTGCACCCCGCGTGATTCCAACAGACCCGCCAACTCCTTCTGCCTATCCACCAACGGATCCCCACCGTACCCACACACCAAACACCTCGGCAACCGTCTGATCCTCCCGTCGCCGCCGTTAATTAACGGATTACTATACTCGTGGTCACGGTCAGCCCCCTCCGGCAGACTCAGCTTCCACAGCAAGTCGTTTTGTTGTCGTTGACGGACCTGATCTCCGACTCAGTCCTGCGGACCCCACCGAAATACGGCTGGTGCAATATCAGCCCTTGGTTCTTGACCGGGGAGAGGTTCATATCCGAAGCTCGTAGACCCGCGTGGTAGGCGATATTACCTCCCGCACTACTTCCCATTAAGAAACACTTGGAGTAGTCAACGTAGTTTTTCAGCCACGGCTCTCCGTCGGCGGCGGAGGCTTGGTTTCTGACCCAGGAGATGACGGAGACGGCGTCGTCGTAGGCAGCGGGGAGGCGGTTCTCGGGGGCGAGGCGGTACTCGACGGAGATGACTATGGCGGGGAGATGGAGAGGGCGAGGTGGGAGCAGCAGTCGTGGAAAGGTGCGGAGGCGGCGCTTAAGAGGACGAAGCCGCCGCCTTGGAAGTAGATGAGGAGAGGGAGGTTGGGGTTTGGGGGGAGGTTGTGGGGTTTGAAGAGGCGGAGGTACGTTTGGTGTTTAGGGTCGAGAGGGATGTCTTTGGAGAGGACGAGTTGGGGTGAGTTGGGATCGGAGGCGCCGGCGGGGACTATCTCGGCTGTGGGGAGGCGGGTGAGGGAGCCGTCTGGGTTGGGAACGATGTGGAGGAGCTTGTAGGGGTCGGGTGGGGATGGTTGATCTGCCATTGTTGGGTGTGAGAGTGAAGGATTAGGTTGGTGTCTTGGTGATGGATGAAGGTTGCGGAAATTTATAAGGAGGGTAGGTTTGGTTTGCAGTAAATGAGACCTGCCCTGCATGCAAGGTAATCTATATTCTATAGTTTATCTGGTCTGTTTTCTTTCATAGAGAAGGAAATAATTTCGTGGTTGGAATTTGGATTGGGTCAAAATGTCAAGCTCATTTGGTCATTAAGTCAAGACATTGTTTACTGTCACTGGTCGTGTGTTTCCATCCGTTCAGTTTCTTAACCGATCAGTTATTGTTCAAGATTATTTTTTATTAATTTATTTATCATAAAACTGAAATATATTGACGTGTGTAGATGATAATGATGGACATTATTGATGATGTTCTAGGATATTATGTATCTTTCTAGATATTTTTTATGTGTGTCTCGGCCTTATGTTATTAGGATATGTAGTTTCACTAAATCTATGTATTCATTATCCTTATTATATTTGTATGGTGTAATTTTTTATATAAAGGGTTTTTTTTCAATGAATAAGATGATGATTTATTTATTCTCTTGCTATCTGTCTTTATCTCTACTGTTTATACTTCATCACGTTATCATGCATTTTGTTCTAACCCTAGAGCCAATAGCCTACCATTTGTTTTCCAAACCCTAAAAAAAACAATTCTTTCTCAAACCAAAAGTTCTTGGCCCTGCCTAGGCCCCGACGCTGTCGCTACTCCCGACCACCGCTTCTCAACCGTCAGCTCCGTCTTATTTTCTGGTTTCGCCGATCGAGTTTTAGATCAAGAAATCCGAATTTTTTGAAGAAATTTTACTGTATGTTTTAAACCCTAAACTTTTCAAAGTTCAATAAACTCGGGGGAGATAAAGTGTTTTATCCCATTCTTTATCTTCATTCTATGCTTGAGATTTTGTGTGTGCAGGTACGAAAATCCCGAAATTTTATTCGCGGGTCAAGAGTGTGTTTGATCACTCTTGTTTCCTTGTCAGGGTTGTGTATGATCAACCTCAACCTTTCTTCGGATTGTGTTTGATCAATCCGAGGCCTTTTTTCGAATTGTGTTTGATTAATTCGCGGTTTTTCTGGATTGTGTATGATCAATCCGAAAGACAAACTACCAAAAACATCGTTTGTGACCTCTATCGAGTCTCATAACAACTTTGTTTTATATACAAGAGCAATGTAACATTCTGCTCTTTTGAGTTTTGACGTACTCGATGCGATTCTTCGCTTAGTATCTGTGGAACCTTTCATTGGAAAGGATTAAACCACATATTTTGACCCCCAGGCTAATAAGCCTAGATGCCGATATTTCACATCTCATGCACTTAAAGTTTTTGACGCGCCACATCGACAACAGCCTTCAACGGCAATCTATGCAAAAAGTATTGACCACAAATTACTGTGTTATGCACTTATGGATCGTTTCTTGAAACGTCCATCTAACTCAACTTGTTGAGTTATTAATCACGTGGATTGTTTACCACCTTTTTATGACTACATATTGTCGATGATTTTTTGTAGCATCATGATCCATAATCTTTTAGCGGATTCGATCATCATCAAGTTCTCTAGGTCCTCCAAGTTGGTTTGGAATGACCAACGAGACTTGATTTTGATCATACAATTGCAAACGAGAATTGTATATACGCTAATGCGATAAACGTATTTGGGATTGTCCCATAATATGGGGACAACAATATGGGTCACGGAAACAACAGAAAACATTGTGCCGATGTCTAAAAAAGAGGGGGAGGTGTCGCCGGCCCTAATGGCGACACTCCCGGTCTAGACACTAATTTGTCAAAACTACTCATGTCAGCTCATGACAATGCAACCATTGTAGATCTTTGAATCACTGGTTCAAGAATGTCAATATTCATCCTCAAATCTTGAATTCATACAAAAAGGTATGGAAAATCAATATGAGGACACGATCAGGAATTTTAAAGATTCGGATCCAGCTCTAGGTACCCTTGACTTTGACGTCATTGGTTAGACATTGATTTTCTTTCCAAGCTATATGTAATAAGACGTTGTATCGACATCCTTCGTCCATTTGGGACATCGATGTACTCACATTAGCAATAATGAATGCCTTGATAATTTTTTCGAAGTTATGAAACTATTATCCTCTTATGGTTCGTATTGATTTACAAACAAGATGTGTATTTTTACATTGTCCTTAGAAGCATGACATATTTACAATCTACATGGTTAGATTGTGCCGTTTTGGTCGCTTCCAAGTGAAGATGACGCACGGCCTTGCATCTTCAAGAAGGATCACTAACGTGTTTCTAATTAAGTCTTCTACCCTATAGCGGATTTTCCATCATCAATTGTTCAACTAGGCTCTTCCAAACTCAATGTGATGTCTTAGAATTGTCCGAAATTAAGGAGATAATGGTTTCAAGTGTGCCTCACACTACTGACCCTTCACGGACATATCTAGTTATACTGACTTGGAGTTACCGAAAGCTTTTGATTTTGGATCCCCTACGCTATTAAACAAATTGTCATCTTGCAAAAGACGTTGAAGACTTATCAACACCAGAAAATTATCATCATAATCGAATCCTCTAAGTCCTCTGAGTTAGTTTATGTTCATGTCAAGGATATTTTGCTAACTAGTCATGGAGTTTACTACCTTAGAACAACCGAAAGGACTTGGCTTTGATCATACAATAATTGAATCATACTGGTCATTCAGGGATGCAGTTTAGCTTGAATCTTGATGCCTCATGGCACCATGATCAACGTCACAAATGTCCTCTATGCATTGAGAGGCAACCGAACCATGTTAAGCTTTAAAGACATTCACGCTAATAGTTTTCATTTAAAAACACATTGTGAGAATGAACAAGAGTTCTTTTATGTATACATTCTCATGAATGCATACTGAAATGCATCTTAGAGAAGTGTATGAGTTAATCTAGTGGACTGTATATCATTATGATTCGAATATCGAATCACATGTTGTCGCTAAACATGATATTTGGGACACCGACTCATATAGGCTTTGGTTTGACCAAATCGGTCATCCTGGAAGAGATATAATGGCTCAAATTTTGAGAAATTCTTATGGACATCCATTCTTCCGCTCAAAACGAAAAACATTTGGGATCTAGCTTCTCCATGAAGCATGATGGTGATGCCATGGTTGAAAATGGCGGCACCCAGGGGACATTGACATCACCCGAACACAGTTCCAACTTCTCGAAAGCCGTCTGGTCAATTTTTCAAGTAATTGAGGTGCACCGGCCTTCCCTCAATATCTCATTGGCCCCTTGTAATGCTAATTGTTCATTTTGAAAGCCTATTTTTTAGCTAAATTAGGAGTGGGACCCTCCTACGCTAAATGACACAAAAGTGAATATTCTATTCTTACATCATACTATGTAGATATATATAATCAACTTGCGGACACCTTTTTATGCTTTATGGTGTTGGTTGAAGTGTTAACACACTGGTCACGTATTACATTATTATCTACTGTTTATACTTCTACAGGCTCACTACCCATTCTTTAAAGAAGTTTATCGGGATATGAGTTGAAGTGTCATGTACCCCATGTTCACACGCAATACGGTCTCACCGAGGCTACGACCAAGCAACTTTAGCTTGTCACTCAAACATTATTGATGCGCACCAATTTTTCTATTGCATCTTGGGGCTATGCAATATTTTCATACAACTTTACTATTCATCTCCGACCCACCATTTTGTACTACATCTTGTGACTGTGTACGAGGATTGACACAAAATTGCAATCTTTGAGCTCAAATAGGATTGAAACGGATCTCCAATCTTTGAGCTCGGCTAGATGTTATTTCTAGGTGTCAAATCGCATTGTCACTACGTACAATAATGGGTCATTTGAGATGAATAAGTTTCAGTTGGATATAAACCTCCACCTATAATCTGCTTATGTAGAAACTTTGTCATGCGATCTCAATCACCGCTAAATTGCGGATTGTCACTTTGATGAGACAATATTCCCGCTGTTAGGGGGAGATAAGAACATAAGTGTTCAAGTGGAATGACGTGAATTGTCGTGGTTTTCCTCACTAAGTCTCATCTTGATCTCAAATGCTTAAAGTGTTAAAGTAACAAGATCACATGCTGCAAATATGTGTGCAATGATTGATGTCTATCAAGAGGACATGGCAGACATGGCGCGACCAAATGAAGTTGGTCTTGGCGCCATCACCATGGATGGTGATATGGTGACGCCATATAGTGGCAAAATTGGTGTCACAAAGTCGTGTGGCTCCCCAAAATGAGGGAGACATTTAGGTTCGATACTTTTCACACTAGGAAGAAAGCTAGATTGGCACAACCTGATTCATTGATCAGTGATACTCAACTTTGTCTCATGAAGTTTAAATTGTGATTATCGTTAAGGGACGCCTTAATGTCAAATCCAATTCATATAGAGATCTCTACAAGTATTACACTAGTGTACATGAGGACGTGGGATAATGAGTCTACTATCGAACCACCCTTAGTTGATGGATATCAACTTTGTTGATTGGCCTAATGGAAAGATGCGATCCAGCATTAACAAAGAGATAGGTTCTTGGGCAGGTGATGCCGACACACCACAAGCTAAACCCTATCAACTATGTCTTTGTTAGATAGCATAGTGAGAACAAGAGCTTAGACTCATCTTATGGCGCAATGTCTCTCACTAACACGCACTGAGATCGACTACGATGAGATATGCTCTCGTAATAGATGTCATTAAACTCCACTACTTTGTCAGTTTGGTAGTTTCTGAATAATTGAACATGCAGCCTATGAATGTAATCATAATAACATCTCTATGGGATCAGAGATATACATGAAGATCTTAAACAGACTTTATTTATCCAAATCAAGTGGCTCCAGACCACAGGAGCATGTGTTTGTTAAATGTATTGAAACGCACATGGACTCTACATGATCTGGAAGAGATATGGTGAATTATGTCTTTGCGTGTTCATTACAGATTTACATGGACTCTTGATGGATCAAGAGATGCCAATATATATTAACATCTGAAGAAAAGATCTTGGGAAGACACAATATCGAAAAGGTACTCGATGACTATATTGATGATGATTTTCCATCAATCGGCTTAGGCGCTCATTAACTAATGAGGCTTACATATACTCTCATGATTAGTCAAAGTCTTTGCCGTAAAGGGAGATTTGTTGCTTTGTCTAAAGCAAGATGACAAATATGTGTTAGGAGATGAAGTTTTCATCTAAGTACAATAAGACGCATCAATGTACTCAACACAATACGAAAGACTTGATATCTCATTCGCTATGAAAAGTTGTAAAGCTAAGTGTAGTTATGCGCCTACACAATGCTAATGTAATAGCAGAAACTCCTTTTTTAATATTTAATGAAATAAAAATTTGAGGCTTATTCTATCCCTACATAAGAAAGACACATTAAAAGCGAAATCAGAATCTGCCAAGTTTCGTACGGAAAATTTCATGGGACCTACAAGAAATCTCACTCACTGGAAAATGGTGAAATTAGTAGCATTGGAAAGTTCTATGTGTCTACTTTCCAGGGACATCAACCATTTGAGCATAGCTATCATAGTGAGTGAGTTATGGCCGTTTTCGTAACGTAGGATGAATCTGTCCGAGAATCTGATTTTGGCAAAACAGTCAACTTAGACAGGACTTTGTGAACAGCTTCTAATGAACTAGAATGTGTGTAATATACTGTTGGAAAGCTAAATGAGTCTAGTTTCTAAAACCGTTTACGGTTCATCCATATGTATTTCCTAGAAAAAGTTATGACTGTTCTAGTACCCAAAAGTCATGCTGCGTGGAAATCTAATTTTCTGCTCGAACTTATGTTTTGAGTTCACAAGCGGCCTTGTCCTCAATATCTAAGTGTAAAAGATCATATTTGAGGACAATACGGCATGATCTAGATAATCATTGCCCAATGCAACATTTGAAGACATGTTAAGGAGTATGGACATACTAAGTTGTTAAAATTTCCGTGATTAGTAAGAATCAGGAAGAGCCCTATGATTAATGTAAAGATCAAGGGGAGGTACTAACTTCAAGGGCAGTCTAGCATATACATACATGTCACTATTAAATGTGAATGGTGCGTTGTACTCTTTTTCTCCTACGATCAAGGTTCAGTTTTTCTCTCACAGAGTTTTTGTGACTTGACGAGGTTTTTGACAAGGCAACAAATCAACACCATCGGCATATCAACGTGCGGCACAAGGGAAGTGTTCTAAGATATTTTGTATTTTTTTAGATATTCTTTATGTGTGTTTTGGCCTTATGCTAATATGATATGTAGTTTGACTAGATCTATGTATTCATTATCCTTACCATATTGGTATTGTGTAATTCTTATATAAAGGGTTCCTATCAATGAATAAGATGATGATTTCTCTATTCTCTTGCTATCTCTCTTTGTCTGTACTGTTTATACTTCATCATATGACTTATTATCAATATATTAATTAGTAGATTTAGGTGATTAAAAGACATAAAATTTATTTATTTTTTCGGTGGAAAAATTACGACTTACCAACATTTACCGGTAATTTTTCTTGAAATGAGTGTAGCAACCACCATTATTGTTATTATATTAATTTTAAAAGATTAAATCAACCACCGACAACTTTGAATGGACCAAATCATTTGCATACTATTCGATCTAACAGTTATTGTCAATCTAATCTTATATAAGATTTTGGATAAGATTGCGAAGAACCAGGTGTTGACACGTGCCTTTATCAATAAATCATATTTGGTGTGGAAAATGTCAATAAATAGAGGAAATTTATGCACTTCATCCACACCCAATCTGATCTTGGCAAATCTTCACATTTTTCAAATCTCTAGAATTACATATTTCTTGTTCTTCCCTCATTTCAATGAAGACGTTGTCGGCTAAGATTCCACAGTCTCGAGATGAAGATTATAAAAAGATGTGTGCGACCAATGCTGTTGTGGTCCACTACAGGAAAATCGGTTTTAGCCGACGGAAATAATTCGTCGCCTAAGACACAATATATGTCGTCTAACATCTTGGACGACCAAGTTTCCGTCGTCTAAATTTTGTCGCCTAAGTGGCGTGAGGTAGATACTTAGGCGACGAAAACTAACTAAGTCGTCGAGTAAGAACTCTCCTACCCGATGGATCTAGTGCTACCTCATCGACAATCAAATTCGTCGATAGGGATCCTTATCGACGGAAGATATTTGTCGGAATGTTTCTTATACGACGAATCAAAATGTTTCCCAACCTAATAAACTTTACATTTTGCATAATAAACTTCATAAGTGTATGCATCAAACAATAAAATAGTAAAAGGAAAGACACTTACATAATGCTTAGTCGTAGCTTCATCACCGGCCCTAACATAGGTCTTCTCAAAACCTTTGATAATTGGAAGTTCCTTCCCTTGTATTCTAAGTTTCTTCATTGTGTAGATGATAGGAGAAGACCCAGTGTGGTGGTGCATAGTCTTCTACCCACGGTTCCGCTTGTTTGCCAATGAGAGTCTCTAATACATTAAAAAATATTAAATAGATTAGTAAAATACAAGGGAAACAATGAAGGTAATTTAAAAAAAATGAAGGTAATTTAAAAATCACCTTGAACTCATCTGACTCGAAGTGAGAGCATAGAAACTCCCACTGGTCCTCTCTCCCAATGAAATATGAAGGCATCCCAGAGGTCAATTCCCTCATATAAGCTTTGTGGCACTGGTACTTCCAGTCCTTGTACCTCTCATGTGCACTCTTCAGTATCTAATTGAACATTGGCTTATAATTTTCATCTCACTCGTACTTCGCCTAAGTATCAAATAAATAAAAAAAGCAGACTGGTTAAGCACTGAAAAATAAAATAAACTTATGTAATTAAGTAAATTTACTTTTCAAACTGTTTTCAATGTTACTTACCGACATTGCATTCCACACCTTCCACTTCTCCTCCTGACCAAGGTCGTAGAACGTCCCTGCCCTCATTCCCACCAGACTCCGTATGGCAAAACCGATATCATGTGTCACCAAGTTGTTTACCCCCTCATGCTAGGACCTTTTACACGGGGGCAACACTCCAGCTTGATCTTCTGCCTCATTGCTGCAACGATATCATCCGCTTTCTTTCCAGAACATAAACCCCGCTTCTTCTTCGGGGCCGAAGCTACAATTAATATACATACAAAACATAAGCACTTGAAAAGTCAAAAAAGAGAAGAAGAAGTAGTAGTAAGCAGGCACGCCCCAGGGTGCCTGCTGGCACCCTAGTGCTCACATGCAGGCCCCCTGGGGCGCTCATGTTGGCACCGTGGGGCGCATGCTTGCAGGCCCCCTCGCGCAGGGGTGTATTGCTACTGATTTCAAATATTTAAAAGAACGCTTAATTTACTTGTTGGGCTTATAACTTTCAACTGAGCGCTGCCGACGATGCGTCTTGTAGATTCGGGCGTCAATGTAGATGATGGAGATCCCGCTGAACTACTGTCAACGGGAGAGGGCCGCACGATTAAATGGGGAGCCCCTGGTGGTATTGTCCCAGCCGATATGGGGGTAGGCTGGCTGCTACTACCCGTTAAGCCGACGCTCTGCCGTATAGACTCCATCAAGGCACTGGCCTTAGTGGCTCGGTCATTTCTCTTCCCAAAAAACATGGTCTTGCATATGAATAACACACAATTGCTATAGCTACACTAACAAAAAACTATAACAGGGAAAACAACACGTTTGAACCCGTTCCAAGACAACATGTATGAACCCGTTCCAAAAAACATGGTCTTGCACATGAATAACACACAATTGCTATAGCTACACTAACAAGAAACTATAACAAGGAAAGCAACATGTATGAACCCGTTCCAAGACAACATGTATGAACCCGTTCTAAAAAACATGGTCTTGCACATGAATAACACACAATTGCTATAGCTACACTAACAACTAACAAGAAACTATAACAGGGAAACCAACATGTATGAACCCGTTCCAACATGTATGAACCCGTTCCAAGAAACCGCACGATTAAATGGGGAGCCCCTGGTGGTACTGTCCCATCCGGCATGGGAGTAGGCTGGCTGCTACTACTCGTTGAGCCGACGCTCTGCCTATAGACTCCATCAAGGCACTGGCCTTAGTGGCTCGGTCCTTTCTCTTCCCAAAAACATGGTTTTGCACATGAATAACACACAATTTCTATAGCTACACTAACAAGAAACTATAACAGGGAAAGCAACATGTATGAACCCGTTCCAAGACAAGAACCCCTACAATACTAGCAGCCTAACAAAATGAATATACAACATACACATGTGCTAAAATAGCTCCAGTATCCATCACAGAAACACCTCTCATTACAGCAACAATTCAAACTAATTTCAAGAAACATACGGACATACATCATGTATTTATTCAAACCAAAATTCAACACGGTTCTTCCCAAAATTCATCACAGCAGGGTATAAGGACTGAGAACTGTACCTTTTTTGGAGACAACACGGTTTCAGACTTGGGAGTGGAAATTCAGCAAGGTTATCAGCCAGGTCAGAGACAGACGGTGGGAGAAGCGACGAAGTTAAAGCGGCGCTGATGCGGTGGCGATGAGTGGAGGAGACTGATAGTGGAGTCGATGCGGCTGCAGTAGGGTCGCTGCGGCTGTGGTCAGGTCGATACGGTTGTCGATCGTGGATGGCGGGGGTCTCCTGCAGGGCTCTACGGCGTCGAGCAACGTAGTCGGGTTTTAGTTGTGTTTCTGGCGATGAGTGTGAGTGAGGAGGAGGCGTGAAATAGTTGTATTTCGACAGATGGGAGTGATAGATCCATTTTCTCTTAGCCGATAGAATTATTGAATTTCCGTCGCCCTAGACTACCTAAAGCGATGAAAACCTCAAAGTCCGTTGCCTAAGTCTTAATCGACGGAATATATTTTGTCGGTTAAGACAATCAATCTGTCGCCCAAGCAATCATAGGTGGTGACCAGCTAATTGCATACCACTGAACATGCTCTAAGGGTATTGAGCATATGATTTGTGGACTTGTGGCCTCAATTTTCAGCATCCCCAATTTCCTGTTATATAAGTAATTATAAATTTCTATTTGTAATTCATATCATAATGACATTGATGATTATTAGACAAGTACTAATATTAGACTACAATTTTTTTTTACCAATGTTGTAAATATTATAAATAATGTGACTATCAATCAATTTCTCATTTGTTATGTCATTAGATGTAAACTTTACTCTTATATACATCTCTCTGCATTTCCTCTTATTCATCATTTTTTTTCTTTATCTCTCACTAACGTAAGTTTCTAGTTTATAACACGTTATCAACACAAATTTGCTCCTTATTCTTTTTCTTCTTCTATGAACTTCATGATGATCCACATGTCTATGGTGCGGCAATAGTCAAGACTCAAGTCCGTTGACTGAGTAGTCTTAGACCTATGACTCTATAGACTTGACCACACAAATGTTTTTTTCCCGTGTTTGTCCTATGGGATCGATGTTCATATTCATGAACACTTTATTTGAAAACTCTGTTTCAAATATGATATTTTATCATTCTTAAAGAACATTCAAGTTCTAATATGGATTCTGATATGTCTTAAGATGTGGCTATGGTAACCTTTTTTTTTTGCGTTTTTGACGCATGCCCTGACATTTAAAGGCACCTCACCAAGCCCTCCCAAAATACAATAAATCAGGTTGAAATCAATTATATACGTTGATCTTGACATGTGTTTGAGTCTCACTCCACTGGAAATCCACAATTTGATTGTGGAGAATGAAAAACAAATTGTACACATGATCGGTGTTCTTAACATCGAATAATCTTAAGCCTATGTTTTGGCACCGATTAAAAGTAATTACGCATAATTTATATCACCATTATTTGGTGGTTATTGATAGTTATTTTCATATTCTTCAATCATGCGTAATTGGTTTTTTATATTTAATGTCATATTTATCATTATATGATCGTTAACTTCAAAATTTCTCCAATTACATGAGGATATAAAATTTCTCCTCTGAAACGATCTCATTTCCTAATTTACATAACGGCTTAAACTCCCTCTCATTTTTATGAGTACATGTGAACATATGTTCATTCCACTTTTAGATTATGATTCTAATTGTGAGGAATCATTATTTTGAGTATAATTTGAAATTTGGTGAGGCTATGATCCTCTATTGCAATATTAATATGGAGTATGTGCTTATACCCATACAGACAATTGTCCTAAACTTGAAATTCGAGTATATCATTTTGGCATGACAAGTTTTTGTCAATTTCTATTGATATTGTCACTTCGACTCTTCTAAAATGTTACAATGTTGTAAAATACAAGAGAATAACCGTATGTTTTGCAGGTTGTCACTTTTAGTGATACATTTCCTACTATCATGGGAGAATAATCTATTCTCAAATTGGTTTTGACATAATTATCCACCATACATGTCTCATGTTTACTTTTAAAGAAACCTCAATCAATTAATTGAGAAAGTGACAAGTTCACAGTATTACCCATTTTAACCTAAAATTTTGGTTTAGGCTCGCCACTCACCAATGAATAAATAATCAAATATTTGTTTCAAACGCATATCTGCATATGGTCAAATTTTATAGTCTTCCCGCCGTTAGAGAGAATAGGCTAATGTAACGGCGTGAATTTATATTGTGGAATATATCCACTAGGTCAACTTTTCTATAAATACAGTGTTACATATATTGTTATATATGGACAAGAGACTTATGGCAAGTTGTCTTGTTTTCTATGAAGATGAAGACACATTGTTAAATGCACATCCTAAATTTTATGTGTCATTATAATCATGTTGCTTAATCAATTAATCAAATCCTCAAAGGATGGATATTCATGAAGCTCACTCATGGAATCAAGTAATCTGAAGCTCGTATACTCATTTTACTATTGTCAAAGTGCCTTATTGTCTCAATGATTATTATGCATGGCAAGACTAAGAAATCAATTTTGAATAATAATGTTGCAACACATTCTAACTTTCACAAAGTTATGAATTTGGCTAGAGTTCTAATTGAGCCTATATGAAATTATCAATTGTACAAATTGATATTTATGGCTTAAGTGTGCCATACTTAAATTATGATCTCAATAATACTATACGATGGTAAATATGTCAATTGTTATTCATTTATATTTTGATGCTTTAACTAATGTCTTTATCAATGATTTGAACATATGAAATTGGTCGTTTACCATGTGAGGTAAGATTTATTCATAAAATTATAGTTTTGTTGGTATTACCATAACATTTTTAGGATTGAACACTCATGACACTACCAGAACAGGCATTTTAGCCAACGAAAAATTTTCGTCGGCCTGTTAAAAAAATTTGTCGGCTGCAACCTTAGCCGACGAAGGTTCGTCGGCTATAGTGTCGTCGGGAAAGGGTCGTCTGTAATGACTTTAGCCGACGAGACAAAAAATTTCGTCGGCTATAGTCATACTAAAGCCGGCGAAATAATATCGTCTGCTATAGTCCAACCTTTAGCCGACGACATTATTTCGTCTGCTAAAGTATAAACTTTAGCCGACGAGATAATGTCGTCGGCTATAGTCCATACCTTAGCCGACGAGATAATTTAAAATATTCGTCGGCTAAAGTTTGTAATAAAAAAAATATAAAACATCTATGGCCGACGAAAAATTGTATTTTTCGTCGGCTTTATAGGCATTTAGCCGACGAATTAAAGCTTATTTCGTCGGCTAAACTTTTTTTTTTTAAAAAAACTTTAGCCGACGAATTAAGGCTTTTTTCGTCGGCTATAAGTGCATTCCCAGTAAAAAAAAAAAAACCCCGAAATTTCTGAATTACCATTCCATGCAAGCTGCAAAAGACATATTTAACAATTTCATATAACCAACAACAAACACATAAAAGTATCAATTTACATAAAAGTATCAATTTACATAAAAGTATATATCAACTACGTAAAGTCTATATCGTCTAAATTGAAGTCATCTTCTAGGGGCTGCTGCGGAGGTTGCGGCGGCTGGGGTAGCGTCATGGGCGGAGGCATGGGCGGAGGCGGAAGTCCCTAACTCTGGGCAGCTGCAAAGTCCTGCATGTACTGCAACATCTGCTGCTGCTGGGCCTGCTGGATGGCATATATCTCGGCAACATAGGCTGCCTGCGTGGTATTAAAGGCTGCCAACGAGGCAATATAGGCTTGCTGCGAGGCAGCCTGAGCAGCTTGAGCAGCTTGCTGTTCTCGTAGTCTCTGAACTTCCGACTCTAGCTGAGTCGTCCTGTTGATCGTGGACGTGGTGCTGGTACTGGTCGAGGTTGCCTTTCGTTGAAATCCTGGAGTGTTCTTCAGGACCCCCTCGCCTCTCTTTCCTAGACCTCGGCAGTAGAAGTTGTTTCCTCTCGGTGGGAAGGCTGTGCCCATGATCCTCGCCCCAATCGTCGGATCCGAATTGTCGATCCGGGACATGGCTTCAGACATCTCGGAATCCTGCGTGTCCGGCCATCCCTCCCTCACTAAGGTACTCAGGACCTCGTCACTAGCCTCCCTCACCCTCGCCTATATGGATAGGAAAAAAATTATTAATTAAAATTTTTACATAAATTTAAAAATTTAAAAACGTAAAGTGACTTACAATATCCTCTTGGGAGTCAGGATATGCCTTCTCGTACGTATAGATGTAGGGGTTGACTTCTGGATGTTCCTTGGCCGCCTCGTCCATGAAGACACCGAACGGTCTAGAACCGGCATGATGGTTCCTTGTGTTGCGTTGCCGGTTCTGAGCGTTCACCCGGGAAACCGCCTTCAAAGAAAAAAGTAAACTATTAGTAGAATATTTTAAAACGCACGTACTTATTTTTAAATTAACTAACTAATTTATTTAAATACCTGTTTACGAGGGTTGTTGAATTCTGATGTCAGAAGCCAACGCCACTCGTACTCCCTGTACTGGAACTCAGTAGGGGTACCAGAACGTGCGTTCCCGTGCTTAGTCCAATGGGTCCGCAGCTCGTTCTTCCACTCCTTGTACCTACAGATACAACAAAAATATTAGAAATATTATTAATATCACATACAAAATTGTTTTTCATTAACTTCCCAACGTACCTTCCCCCATGCACAACGTCGGCCCAGCTGTCCCTCAGGTGCTCGGGAACCTCAAACCACACCTGCATTTAACCGATTATTATTAGTTTAGCTTTTCGAGAAATCAACAATTTAATACATAATATTATTTTGTAAACTCACCGACATCGCGTTGTGGACCATGTCCTTAACCTCCTGCGCGACCTCGCCCCAGTCGGACCACAGCATAGGGACTCTATCCCTAATGAGAGCACCCACGCGGCCGGAGTACATCCTCGACTTCCCGCCCGATACTGCGTGGCCATCCCCGTCAGTATCGATGGGGATCCTCCCCATGGTACTCACCATCTTCTCGAGAGCTTTCCCTGTGACGGGGCCTCTCTTCTTCTTTGTGCCTATGACATGATTCGGCCAAATTGATTATTAAAATATATATATATGACCCTTTAAAAGTAATCAAGTTGCCTGACTGATTACCTGAGGAGCTCGCGACGGATTCCGGCTCTGTCGCCGATGATGATACCCTCGCAGAAATAAGAGGCGTATCAAAAGGCAGGAACCGGTACGCCGCTGATGGAGCCACTGGCGGGGGCAGTGGATAAATCGGCGTCCCTGAGTCATCGACTACAGGTATCGCCGGTATCATCCGCGGAAGGAACAGATGAGGCGGCGGCATCTGTACCCCAGATGACCCACTATCCGAAGAAGTAGGACCCGGAGTGGGCGCCCGGTGTATCTCGGGCATACGAGGTGCAGACACCTCCGTCAAGGGCCTCGGGGAACGAGGGACGGCCGCCTGCCTCGATGAAACGGGCACCTCCGGCGCCGTCTCCAGAAGGCTCGCACGTCTGGCTGTCATGTGGCCCTGAAACGTCGTTTGAGGGTTGCTAGAGGTTCCCTCAGACGATTCGGACCTTTGGCCCTTCGAACTCTTCTTCGATCGAAAAAAGCCGCTCATCCTATTTATAATATTAATTAAAGGCTTTAGATTATTTTGTCTTTGTTTTATAAAAAATTATACATTTTTAAAATTATACGTATTCAATAAATAGATACACGCACATACCAATATATATATAGATATATATATATATATATATATATATATTTTACTTACATAACAATATTATATATATCAACATCATCATAAATTAACTAACATATCGTAAAACTAAATTCGAAATCAAAAATAAATTAACACATATATTCAAAAATAAACACATATATTCAAAAATAGGAACAAGATAAGTACGTTATATATGGCATGCATCCTATACATAACACTCTATACAATTACAAGCTAGCACGGTAATTCCAACTGTTTACATTTATCAAATCTATTTCATTATATATCTATCTATCATGATATCATCCATTCATAATCCTGCAGTTTCTCTTACAATGATGAGTTCCCTTTATGCAAAACTCACATAGTCTCACTAACGTCATCGACCCACCGTATCTACTATAAATGATACATATATTTTATCAATGATATTGAAGCATGCATCAATCAATCAAAGAGAGATTCTCATCATGGGGAGTATTCAAGATTATGCTACCTATGACATATTCGCGTTGCACTTTTTTCTCTTATTCAACTAGGGTTATTTTTTCCTATTGGGTTTTGTTACCTGGAAAAGTTTTTAAAGAGACAACATTAAGCGCGTCCAACATCATATTACAAAATTATGGACATCTAAGGAGGAGTGTCGTAAATATTATTAATAATGTGGTTGTCCACTCAATTTCTCATTTGTTATGTCCTTGATGTAAACTTTACTCCTAGATAAAAGGGTCCAATAAGAATGAAGATAAATTTTGATAAATGACCAACTTTTGGTCTTCAAATTGATTTTTGACCAACAATTAAGAAATAGTTGAAAAATAACCTTTTTATTTGGTAAAAAAAACAAGCCTCCCTTCAAAAGCCTAGAGCCTTGATCAGTGATTACTTTCGTCTTCAATTTATACATTGCATTAACTAATTTCAGTAATTTGTTTCTCCAATTGATAACACATAGAGGCATCAAGAATCTACCCAGTTTTAAGCCTCAAATGATTAGGCCAACTTTTGTTTCAATTAAATTTGTTTACAGGTGCTTGGCGAAGAGCAATACTTTATGGTGTTCATGACTAATTGGATTGACCTTGACAGAACCAATAGAAACTTTCTATGAGATTATCACTCAAGACCTTCATCCAATTGTGTTATTGTACTCTTCAAGCCTCATATAAGCTTCGTGGAATCAAGAATATTTACAATTGCCAATAAGATTTCAATAACTTTTGCGGGAATTGTAGCTCAAGTACTATGGTGGAGTTCACATTTGAAATGAGAAACAAAACAAGATCATTAATGTAATAGGAGAATCAATCGTAAAATCAGCCTTCAATTCTTCTTAAAAAAAGGAATCAGCCTTCAATCAACAAGAGAGTATTTTAATAATTTTACATTATGAAAATGTCATATATCAACTATTTCTTAAATGTTGGTCAAAAATCAATTTGAAGGCCAAACATTGGTCATTTATCAAAATTTCTCAAGAATGAATAACACATCTCTCTACATTTCCTCTAATTCATCACTTAAGTTTCTAGTTTATAACAACCAATGAGTTTTTCTCTTTGATATAATTTTTCCCTATCAATTTTCTTTCCAAATAGAATTAATATGCTAAATTAGATGAAACAGGAATTCGAGAGCGGATTTCACGCATCAAGGTACATTTGCACTATAAATGTGCAAGTCATCCGATTAGATATGCGAAGATAGACGAAGACTAAAGACCCTCAAATCTTTCCTATGGCCTTTGCATCTTTGATCTGATCAAATTAAACGCTCGTAGCTTCTTCGATTTCGGGTTCACACCTCTTATGTTTGAAACATTTGAACTAGTTTTATTTGTTTGAGTTTTGTTAACAACGCTCGTATATATACATAATAGTGTCACGTAGATAGCTGGATCAAATAAAATGTTAAAGTTTAGTTTACTTGCACCTTGATGTATATAAGAATTTTTACTTTCTGAATTGGGTTAGTTACTTGTTTCCTCAACCCATTTTGGTTTTTAGGGGCGCACTTGCCCTATTTTGGGCAAAAATGATTTATGGATCATTACATAGAACATAGAGTCATTCGTATTCCAAGCTGACTTGATAAGATGTCCCGTAAGACATTCTCACAGCATGTTGCTATTTCACTTCGAAAGCTTCTAGTGTCGTGTCTAATAGCGAGTATGAAAGAAAATTCTCACTTCTCAGCAGTTCAAGAACCACCAGATTTCCTCTAAAAAAAAAAATCGACCAGTTATTTAGTTATGTGATGTGCAAAGAATCTCTCTTTCTCTTTCCCTTTGGGAACCAAATCTCATCAGTAGAATCACATTCCGCTTAGAAGTGACTAGCATCCACTCTGTGTATGCGATGACGGCTTTGGTACAAGATGAATAGAATAGCACATTATGATTACTAGTACTGATAGTATATATGAATCCAAATATCCAATCCTCATGAAATAATTCAGCTGAAACCTCATCATCAATGTAGCTTACATCAAGTGATGGATCCAGCCATGTGAGATTTTGGGCCAAAAATTCTATCAGACCCAATAAAAAAATATAAAAAAATTAGCCCTATGAGTCTACGACTGTGTGAGCGTCTAATCCAACCTCCAGCCCTCCACTCCCTCCAGCCATACGACTCGTCTCAGACTCTCAGATCGATCCAAACTTCGGTGAGTTCGTGACACCGTCGCCTGTTGGGTTGGTCGGCCTGCTCCGTTTGCTGCTCTGATCCTGGCCTCCTGCTCTGCTCCACCTGCTAGCCGTCTGCTGCTCTGCTCCTCCTGACCTCCTGCTCGGCAGACCACTGAGACCAGGTCCAAGTGTGTATTCTTAATTCTTATTTCTTATTACTTGTGTAGTTGTGTTCCTTCTAGGTATTTGTGTTCACTGAGAGTCTGAGACCATTGTATTTGTGTTCCTTCTAGGTATAGAATTGGAAGTCAATTGAATGAACTAGGCTGCTAGTCTGCTTATTAAATTGAATTGTTATCTTGTTAAGTTTTGCATTACTGAATTCTTGGAAATTTTATTTGGAATTACAGAATGTCATATGAACAAACTAATCGTGTCAAAAAGCCTAGATCAAAAGATATCAACACATGGTTTAGTAAAGTTCAACCGTCATCATGTTCAAGTTCACAAGCCTCTATAGGCACTCCAATTATTATTGGAATAACTGAAGAACCGTCTTCAGAGTCTCCTTTATTTGGGTCTCAGAGGAATGAGTTTGATCCACATGGCAATGTCATTGCCAATGAACATGATCCGGGCAAACGGTGTCCTTTATGGAAGTATCCTGCGAATCAATGTGAAGCCGTTCGAAAAGCTTATGTTGCATTAGGTCATCGTCAACCTAAGCTGAAACATTATCCTCTTTCACTTCATGGGGCACAAAATCGTAAGTTTAACTTTGATTGGTTTGAAGGTCATTTATGGCTCGAGTACTCGAAGGATCAAGACAAGATATATTGTTTCTCTTGTTTTCTTTTTGATAAAGAAAACCATCTTCATCCTGCTTTTACTGTAGATGGGATGAGAAACTGAAAGCAAAATAGTGTGCTTACAGTACATATGGGGTCTATAGGGAGTCCACATCATGAAGCCATGGAGAAATTGCACCTCTTAAGAAATTTGGCTACACAAATTAAGAGAGTTTTTGTAAAAAGAACAGCGAAAGAGGTGGAGCATAATCGATTTAGATTGAAGGCTGCAATAGAGGGTGTGAGACTTCTAGCAAACCAAGGAAAAGATTTTAAGGGCCATGATGAATCTAAAAGCTCTCTTAATGCTGGAAATTTTAAACAAGTTAGAAAGTCTTATAAAAGAATGGCTAGTGATGATGAAAGGGTTATATTGCAGAATGCTCCTGGAAATGCCAAGTACATCTCTCTATCTATTCAAACTATTCAAAAGCAGCTCTTAAATATTCTTAGTAATAGAGTAAGGCAAACGATTCATGAAGAAGTTGGTCATGCAAAGTTTTGCATTCTTATTGATGAAGCAATTGATGTAGGTAGCAAGGAGCAAATGTCTATTGTTTTGAGGTTTGTTGATTGTTATGGCTTCATCCGAGAACGGTTCTTTAAGATAGTGAGTGTTCCTGACACAATCTCATTAACTCTTAAATTAGAGATAGTCAAAGTTCTCGGTATGTTCAATCTACAAGTGGAAAATATGCGTGGTCAAGGATATGACGGAGCTAGTAACATGAGTGGTTTGTTCATTGTTTCTTGAAGATTGTCCCTATGCGTACTATGTTCATTGTTTTGCTCACCGTTTGCAACTAGCTCTAAATGGTGCGGCTAAGGGCGTTCATGATACATATCGCTTCTTTTCTACTCTATTACTTGTTGTGAATTTTGTGGATTCATTTGCTATGCGCAAGGGTGCCCTAAAAGCTGCTAGAGAGGATGAAATCCAAGATTTGATAACTCTTGGTAATCTTCTAACAAGTATGACGCTAATTTTAATTTGTATTCCATTTGCATCAATAGATATCATATTCTTGATTATACTTGCACTTTGCACTTTGCTAATTCACAATCTTCAATCACGTACGAGCTCTAATCAAACTTGCACTTTGCAACGACCTTCTCCTACTCGTTGGAGCTCTCATTTTCACTCTATTAAGAGTATGATTGAATTATTTGGTTCAACCGTGGCAACTCTGGATCATATGATGGACACTGCAACCTTACCTGTTCAAAGAGAAGCTAGTGGTATTCTCAGAGCTATGAGATCGTTCGAGTTTGTGTTTTTCTGATTTTGATGCATAGAGTCATGAAAGTTACAGAAGTTCTTTGTCAAGTAGTACAACAGAAAACAATTGACAATGGAGAAGCAATGAAGTTTGTTGAAACTACAAAAGAACTTCTTCAAGACATGAGAGATGATGGTTGGGATGATTTTTTTATGGTTCTTGCATCTTTTTGTGAGACATATGATATTGCTATGCCTGATATGAGTGCTCATTGGTTGAATGGTATGGGTCGTCTGAGTCAACAAAAGAACTTCATCACACATAAGCACCACTTCCGTGTAGAGGTATTCAATGTTGTACTTAACTTTCAATTAAGGGAGCTAAATAAGAGGTTCAATAACAGATCTTGCGAATTTCTTAAACTCACTTCAACTTTGGATGCTCATGATAAGTTCAACCTGTTTGAAACTCAAAAGGTACTCCTTCTTGCTAAGAGCTTTTATCCTCAAGATTTTGTGCAAGATGGCTTTAGAGTGTGCATATTATAAGAAAGATATGATTCAGGATGTAGCATTTCATACCTTAGAATCTATATTTGATATGTGTCGGTAACTTGTTCAAAGAAGAAAATTAGAGTTTTATCCTATGATCTATAAGTTGATTTGTTTGGTGTTTGACTCTTCCTGTTTCTACTACAACCACTGAAAGAGCTTTTTCATCTATGAACATCATCAAAAACAAACTTAGAAACAAGATAGAGGATGAGTTTTTTAATGATTGCATGGTGCTTCATATTGAAAATGAATATATTGAAAAAGAATTTGTTGAAACGGTTGACAATGAGATTGTGATTAAAGATTTTGAAGCTTTAAGGCCTCGTAGAGTACAGCTTAGTTAGTTTTTAATTGTGTTTCTTGTATTGTATTATGTATATCTTTTGTTCATGTAAATGCGTTTGAGAATAAGAGTTGTTATGTCCCCTTATGTATGTATGTTCTTTTTTAATAAACTAAAATTTCTCGCATTGTTAGTTAAATTTTTTTGTGCGTTGCATTTAGCTCATGTGAGATTTTCATCCTGAATCCGCCACTGCCTACATCCCACAACCAAACCCACTTACTACCTTTGCATTCCTAAGGACAACGAGATTATGAAGATAGAAGATAGAATCACCAACTTCCGCTTTTCTTAACATTTTGTGCCAAACACAAATACACGCACGCAAAAATGAGTGAGCATAGCGGAAGATTTGCATCATTCTAATGAAATTGATGCTACTTTGTCACAAAAATCTACCTACTTTTAAAAGGCAGTAGACAAGAGCTTAAAAGGAAACAGCTTTTGGGGCCCTAAAGGGTCCCTGATTGAGTCCCAGGATATTGAGGATGGAAATTTGTTCATAATTTTGGCCTACTAGTAGTAACTTGCTCACTTTGCAAAAGCAAAAGCAGTGTATTCATTTCCTTACTTTCGAACTAAAAATCATGGCATTCCTAAATGTCCACAAGGAGCAGAAAACCAAGCTGAAAAGAAGAGAGCCTGAATTCATGTAAATTATGCAGCTTTCTTCACTTTTAAGCAAGAAATTTCTACACAACATCATAATTAGAAAGGACCTACAATAGTACACTCTACAGTCAATGGAATCATATAATAAATAAACTCACCGGGCCTTTTTCCGGGACTTGAACGGAAAGTTGGAGGGCGGGGATGGTGAAAATTCGAAGGGCAAATGGGGCGGCTCGGCTTCACCCATCAGCATCCCTACAATTTCCTTCATGGTTGGCCGTTTGCCTGGTGTTCTTTGCAAACAGAGCAATGCAATTGTGATACAAAGCAATGCCTCTTCCTTGTTCAAAGAATGTATAGACTGGTCTACAAGGTCCAAAAGCTTCCCATTTCGAGCAAGCTGCCTAGCCCATGAAATCAGATTGGCCCTCTCAAATTCCGACATGGGGGAGGCTGTTACTTGGAGCGGCCTCCGCCCCGAAATCAACACCAAAACCAAAACGCCGAAGCTATACACATCACATTTCTCAGAGAGCTGCCCTCCACCACCATATTCAGGAGCAACATAACAAACCGTGCCTCTCATGCTCGGTGTGCTACTAACGCCACCACTCTTCGGTATATCACCGCCACCGCAACTAGCCCAGTCTTGACTATTCCTCCTCCCACTTCTGAGCTCACTACCAAATCCATCTAACCACCAATCAATGCTACCTCTACTACTCTTGCTCTTACTCTTCCTCTTCTTCCTCTCCGACCCCATATCCTCCTCATCCTTCTGCCACCACAAATCTCCACCGCAACCCGAATCAAACCCCCTCTTCTTCTTCTTCTTTTTCTTACTAAGCTCATCGCAAAACTCCTCCTTCCACCACTCCCTCGGCTTCCTAGCCTTCTCCTTCTTCTTCACCTTGTCCTCATCCAACGACACCCACCACTCCAACTTCTTCCTGCGCTTCTTCGGCTCACTATTAGTACTCGGAGAAGCAACCCATTCGCTCTTTGGCCTCTCCTTCTTAATCTCACTCCCAATCCACTCCATTACATAATCCTTCACCCTCCCAGACTCAGACCCTCCTCCTCCTCCATTGTCCTGTTTCCACCACCAATCCCTCCCCGAACTTCCCTTAATCCTCTTCCCACTAACCAAGTCCTTCTCACTGTCAACACTAAACTTATCAAAACCCCCCTCCGGCGACAACCCCGCCGCCGCCGCCACCGGCGACGCCTCCGAATCCGAAATCCTCACCACGCAACAATCCGGCGACCTCCCCTCTTCCAATCCACCGGCCACCACACTGAAACTCATGCTCTCCTCCTCCAAGATCGAACCGTTATCATCCCCAACCGCCACCGCCATTTCAAGAACCTCTTTTTTCTCGGCCTCTCCCTCGTCTCCTTCCTCCACCACCACTACCTGATCTCCCTGATCGAACTCCGCCTCCGTTTTCAGCCTCGCCAGCCCGAAATCTCCGATCTTAGCGTTGAAATCCGAGTCCAGCAGCACATTGCTCGGCTTCACGTCGCCGTGAATCACCGGCGGGTCACAGTCGTCGTGCAGATACTCCAGTCCTCTCGCGACATCCAGAACCACACTGAACCGCTTCTTCCACGGCATGAGCTCCGGACACTTCCGGTCCAGAAGAGCCTCCTGGAGGCTCCGATTCGGCATGAGCTCGTAGACTAAGCACAGCTTCCGGCCACGGCGGTCGGTGGAGAAGCCGAGGAGAGATAGTATGTGAGGATTGCTGAGGTTCAAAGCCAGAGAGAGTTCATTGTGAAACTCACGCTCGCCTTGTAAAGAGCCCTCGGAGTCCATCACTTTCACGGCAAGGGATTGGCCGGAAGGGAGCGTGGCCTTGTAGACCGAGCCGAACCCGCCGTGGCCGAGCCGGTTCGACGCCGAGAACGAACCAGTGGCGCGGCGCAGAACAGAGTACGAGAACTTTTTCTGCTGCTGCTGGCTTCTGGTGCTGTTGCCGTTCTCATTGTTACTATCGACGGCGGCGTTAACGGCGGTGGTGTTACTATTCTGATGATCGAACGGCGTCGTGCGGCTTCTGGAGAGCTTGCGGTAGAGGAAGACAATGAAGACGAGGGCGGAGAGGAGAGTGACGGTTAGGGTTACGGTGAGGAGTGGAATGAGGAGGTGGGGGATGCGGTGGTGGTGTTGGGTGAGCGGTGGCGGGGATGGCATGGTTTGTAAATAAGAGGAAAAACGAGTGGCGTTTAGTTAGAGAGTCATCTGGGGAGAGACAGAGAGAGATTTAGGGGAAAGTTGTTACGATCGTCTTGAGTGACTGAGTTTTCCCTCTGCTTCAAGTCTATCGGTAGTCCACCGAAAACGAAAGGCAAACTGAAACCGACTGTGACGAAACGAATCTGACAGACGAATCTGGTTCGTTCTCCACCACGTGTGCAGTTTTGCATCGACTGTTGTTTTATTTTTGTACTGTGGTGGTGATGGTTTTGAGCGAATAGGAGGTTTGTTGTTGGGGAGTTGCAGTCACGCGCCACCCTGTCGGAGACGGGGTCGGCCACGTGGGTGGTGGGGTCGAGGAGCGGGGAGGGGGACCTAACGCGCTGACGGGAGCGCGTGGGTGGGAAGTACTGAGTGTTCGAGTGCAGATGAGCAGGTGCGGGTGCAGGTGGACCACTGTGGTTTTGACCTTTCTTGGGAAAGGGTGTGTGAGAGTGAGAGACTCAGCTGAGGGCTTAATATGGCCTTTTTATTTGTAGAGGCACCTTTGACGAAGTGTTATATCTTTGGTTTAAATCCTCACACACAAAATTGGCATTATCCTAGAATAATTAAGGCTGATAAAAGTAGTAGGAAATTTGTTGTTAAATAGGACTCATGACATGCGATGTCATTCGTGTGTCATGTATGTTGATTTTTTCTCATTGACATTCTGCTCTTTAAATACTGGGTTGCTATCTATTTGGTTCAATGGGTGTAGTGAGTTTACCTATGACACTGATTACATCAAAATTATGATTCGAGATCAAAGTATCTTTGTAACCAATGCTACAAATTGGTTGGAATATTGTTACCAAATTTTAAGACCAAGCTAACAACTCAACTTTGCCACAAGTAACCAACAGTTAGTTGTTTGGACGTCAATATTACAAAAATTGAATGCTATGTCTTTTTTCTTCTTTTTTTCAGTAATGTAATTTTCGTAGTTGATTTTTGTATTATTGATAACAATAAACTACAACTAAATTGGATGTGTAGAACTCATCATTTTACTGAGTTCACCCAACAATTGTTCATGATCAGTTTGTCCATGCATTTCCACAAAATTATATACCTACCTAGGGCTGAGGGATAAAGCTCCAAAAATATCCAAGGGTGGTTTAGTAATTAAGATTTGGATTTTGACTTATGTGGCTTCGTAGAGGGAATCTATCTGACCGTAGACTTTTTTTTACAGCTTACGAGAGAGTGAGGAAGAGGTCAAAACAAAATAAAGTTTTGAAGCAGAGAGTGACTGAGATCGCATGTCTTTTAACTTTATTATTTTCTTCTAGTAAATATTTTATTTTATTTTCACCCGGAAAGTTGAACCCACGATTTGTCTTGGTTCCGGTCGGGTCTGACCCATGAGATACAGAAGAAGCGATACTTCCGAGATCGTTGTGACGATGACGATGAACTCAAACAGTGTCTATTCTATTTTTTTGATTCACAGTTTAACGTGAAGATATTTGGTTTAATCATTTTTGAGATACGTACCACGTGTTCCGGGTAACATTTTCGACTTTCTTGCTTTATTACTTAGGATAATTATAGTAGCTGTAACGAAAATAAAGCTAATCATTGATTCGATCAACAACAAATGTGTCATTCCTTTGAGATGTGTCATTTTTTCGAGAATTCGATCCCTCAATAAAGACATTCAAAGCTTGACATCCAATTTTGAAGAGATAAGTTTCTAGCGTGAAACCAACTTTGTTGCGGATGTGATTATAAAGAAGCTCCCATGCATACGCAATTTTGGTTGTTGTAGAGATTTTCAGTTGTAATTTTAATGTCCGTGCATGCTCATTAGAAAAAACAGACCACGAGGCTAATGTAATTTTTATGCAAGAAGATAGGATAAAAGAGGGTGCTGTGCTGCGCAGTGATGAACAAACAGCAAGTGCTTGGCTTGTTCTGTAGGCTGCTTACTTATTGCGAGCAATGACTGTTGCAGAATCTATAGCACTGCGCAGGTCGCTGAGTCTGCCAATAATGTCTACACAACGTGACTTCCATTCGCAAGCTCGCAGCTCATACAAAGACAATTCATATTCCGTATTCAAGAAAAGAAGAAAATTACTCGCTTATAATTTACTCTTCCATATAAACAGAGGAGAGCACAGAGAGATCAGCTACATGGAGGAGGCGGGTGCAAAAGGGGCGGAGATGCAGAGTGCAGGTGAATCAGGTCCGGCTGAGCCGCTGAGGTGTGGATGTGGGCGACAACGTGATGGTTAAGGTCTTAAGTACAAGAAATTTTAAGTGAAAACTCGAAACAGAAATCAAATATGGATGTGGAAGTAAAACCTTCATTTTCTTTTTCTTGTAATCGTTCATCAAGTAATACGTGAAAAGCAAACAAAGATACAGAAACACGTTGAAAAAAAAAAATGTTAAGATATGGTCCGAGTAATGGTGCTTTAGAAGAAACACCACCAAAACGACTGATGAATTTGTATAAGATTTGAAATTTTTATTACACATTCCTGAAGGGTAGAAGACAAACAAGAATACAGGAAGATACAGATGAAACCGTGAGCAGTAAACCAATACCCATGCCAATTTTTTTTTTTCAAATCAGAATGAAAGAACAGTATTTAAGAGTATAAGAAAGCAGAGTAAGCATATCTATTTATCAACGCCTAAAAATTCACACAATCTAGCCGAAATAGTGCGCAGATGCAGGCACATTACCGTGGCTTTGCACCACCATTTTCTTGGACACTATTCACCGGAGTTGTAGAACCACTTTTTTTCCTTGAATGGCTGGATTGCCCAGTGATAGTCCTCCCCATGAACTTCCCTGCTTTGCTCAGGCTACTGCCAACAGCTCCGAGGCCACTACCAACCATTCCAGCCCCAGAACTGACACCACTTCCTACCAGCCCAACTCCAGCACCAACACCAGTTCCCACGAACCCAACTCCAGCACCGATACCAGAACCCACCACACCAACACCAGACCCAAGTGCATCCATTGTGCTCCCTATAACTCCTTCGTCTTTCAGTTTCTTTCTTTCTTCTAAAATCCTTTTCTCTTCCTCTAAAGCAACTAACTGCTCTTCCTTGTTGAACTCATGGTATAAGATCTGAAATTATCACACAAATTACTTAAAAGTTAACATTTAGGGAGAAAATAACCAACCACCTGAGAACAGTACACATTAATTAGTATAATGCTAAGTCTTACTTGAAACGTTCAAACTGTGCATGTCATAGAATAGATATGAGAAGTAGAATAAGACAACATACATATACAATCATATATACATATATATGAAGCACATGAAGAATAAAATTCATGAAGTTAAACACTTACCTTAATCGTAAGTGTTCCTCTGTCCTTCTTTTCTTTTATTTTTAGCATGTTAAGTGATGGCTGCAATCTCAGTTCCATCTCTTTAGGAACTTCTGCTTCCAGATCAATCAAAGGTAACTTTGTAACTCCTAATCGCTTGTCTTGCCCAATGTCCTCATCAAAAACCTGTGTTAAGCTAATATTAGCTTGTGCTTCAATTTCACATCAAGGAAACATTTATTGAGCTTACTCATAACATATTCATGATACCAGAAGTACAATGTATATTCAAAAGTTCTTAATTGAAAGTTTCATGAAATCTTGGTGTCTATATTGGGCTTCTGTGAAATACAGGATACATGAAAACTGTGTAACCTAATCAACGGATTGGAAAAGGGTTAGGATTGGTCTATATCAAATCCATTCAGTAGCCAGGACAATTAAGTCTAGAGACCGAGACATGATTATAACCAATTGGAATCAATTTGGCATCCTTCTTTTCTAATGTTTATCTACTTCAACTTTTAACTTATAAAACAAGTACAATAGCATAACTTCATTTTCAAAGAATAAGAAAACTCAAAAACAGATCCACAATATAAATAAAATTATATGTTATCCCAAGTAAGACAATAATATCAGGTTAAACTCCAATGGATTACACATGGGTCCAGATCGGTTCAACTTAGAATATGGAGCATGTGTGTTTAAATCTTTCATATGTGTATCTAATCATTTTTCAAATCAAGCACCTGAACAACAATATTTTGAGTCCAGGGTCCTAGATCACAAGTATATGAAAACTGTGTGTATAAACAGGTGTGTGGTCAAAACAGAATTCCACTAGATACAACTTCAGCCAAGAGCAAAAAGATTATGACGTGCAGTGAAGGACAGAATTCATGTCTTAAGGAAGCCTGTATGTATCATTAAACTTGATATGAGCCAGCACAGGCTGGTTATGTAAAATGCACAGTACAAAAACTGCGACAAATTTCATATTACGATATATGTGAAGTTACAGAGATAACTGCACTCTAAAAGGAAGTTCAAATAAACATAAAATCACTAAAGGCACATTAAGACCATATAGTAAATCACTATAGACATGCTAGATCCCAAAAAACTCTACTATGTGTAAACTGGGCAAATATTAAGGAGTGCAAAGAAGCAAAAACCACCAAGCCTAAAAAGAAAATAAGAGGATGAGTGATGGTGATATAACCTCAAAAACAATTGATTGTGTCTCCTTGTCTTCTGCAATCAACTCGAATGTTTGGTCCCAAATAGGGTTCAGATTGTTATCGATAACCTTGGTCTTAACCTTGAACAACGGACGAATGTACACAACAACATAAGGGTCTGATTTTCCAATCATTTCCATGTTCTTCAAATCATTGGCTCTAACGACTGTCAAGGTGATTTTTCCCTGAGGTTTAAGCTCCAAGTCACTGTATTGAGCATACGTGTTAATGATAGATGGATTAATTGCAATGTTCTAGGAACTAGACTGGTCAGCAAACCAAGGAAAAGTGTCAACAGCCAGATGGTTGGTCATGGCTGGACTTCAATGATGTAGTAAGAATATAGAACTTGAAACAAAAACAATATAACTAATAAGAGTTGATCATGTCAAAATAAACATTATATTTAAGAAAAATATTCGATCTTTTAAGACAACCAATTTAATTAATGTATACAGTATACCTTATATCAACATCCACCCCAATTGGAACAACAATCCTATGAGGCCACTGGAGCATGTCTGTGACAATCGTCTCGACTGTATCCTAACAAATTCGTGTTGAAACATGATGAGTCTACTATATACAAAACAATCCGGAAAATGATAACTTCAAATAATGATTACAAAACTTACATCAATCATATCCGATATTCCAGGGAGGGCTGTTAAGCTTCCACCAACAGCCTTCACAGTATAATCAATTCTAGGCTTTGGCTGATGGAAGAAAACAAGACTTAGTCATTACAAGATAATAGTGGGGTAATAAGTATGTTCACTGAGTAACTATATAAATCAGTGTCGTTCAACACAAGATGACAAATTGATGCTAGTCTAAACTCAGAAAACATAAATTCTGCCAAAAATATACTTCCTCTTCCCCCTTTGCACGCTGTTCCCCTATTCCCAGTCAACATTTTGATACAGAAAAAAGACCTTTTTTCTGATCCATTGCACAGCAAAACAGCTCTTACCAACATGGTATTCTCAATTTTAGAAAACATAAGTAGTTGTTTAATTCCAAACACCAAAGTAACTGAAATGATACACAGCATGCAATTTATGTAGTTGCTCCTTTTGCACTATAACAAGTGATTTGATATTGATCCTTAGTCTGTAAAGTAGAAATCGGTTCTTTATTGTATAAATAGTAGCACCGAACTACCGCAAATAAAATACGAAAGCATGTATGCAACGAATGAGCTTTACTATTAGACCATTCTGAGCAATATATAATGCAGTAACCACATATTTGCGAAAGACATTGCCTCTTTCTTTCTTTTTTCCAAAAGCTTCGCATGGTCATTATATGTATATTAATGTATATAAGCAGTTAAATATTCCAACAATACCTCTGCAAGTAGAGCAACGACAACAGCAGAAATACAAGGGATCTCTTCGGAAAGTTGGAAGATTACGCGAACAACAGTAAATACTTGAAGATCCTTCAACTGTATCAGATAATAACAGAACACTCACATTTAATGATCTCCTATACTAAGATTTTAATTTTTAATTTCAAAGGAAAAGAAAGCAACAGAAATTACTACAAATTTCTTATTATTTTTTTTCTAAAAGTATGCCATCCAAATAGTCGTGCACCAACCTGTATGGGAATTGAAGCAACAAGTGCAGCTTCAACACCTAATATGATATTTGGATCACCACCCCAGCGAAAATCAATGTCCATTGTGATTTGACCTTTCTTAAGACTCTGAACCCGAATACCTGCATAAATTATTACAAGAAGGTTTAATTGAGAATTTGAGATAGATAAGCCAAGAAATTTGCATCTTACGAGCAGGATATAACTACATCCAATTTACAAACCAATAGAAATACATAGAATTATAGTTACTACTTGTATCACTAGAAGGCCTTACTAAAGAGAAATTTGGAAGTAGAATACGCCTAAGCTAAAATATTGGTATGGAATATAGGCCTTACCATACCTATATATTATCAAGGAAACCTATATTCTACCAAGGTCATTAAACTTGCAAGTCAGCTAGCAATTCATACTTTCATCTTTTAACCAAACAAGAAAGGAACCATGGAAGTCTGGATTGCTTATTTAATTGCTTTGGAGCTGGACTCCAGCAATCAACCTATAAAAGTTCTAAGGGAACACGAATGTGGAGAGGAAAGATAACAATATGATGATTTTGAATTTCAAAATGACAAGCATCTATCTTAATACTAGAGATTTAAATAACAAGCAAAAACTATTCAGCAGAAACGATGAGGAACCCCAACCTTACCTTACTCAGGGAACACACGACATAAAGGCAGGTTGTCAAAATGAGTTATTTAACAGGCTCACATCATGAGACTAATATACTCTGAACTAATGTGATCGATCATTGTCAAATACCTTCAATCTTGGGTGCTACAGTACCAAGAGACAGTTTGCTAAATTTCAATGATGTGATTCCCGGAGGTCAAAATGAGTTATTTAACAGGCTCACATCATGAGACTAATATACTCTAAACTAATGTGATTGATCATTGTCAAATACCTTCAATCTTGGGTGCTACAGTACCAAGAGACAGTTTGCTAAATTTCAATGATGTGATTCCCGGAGGTCTGTATTCTTCCAATAGTGGTTCAACAGACTCTCTAATCACCAGCTCTGCTGCCTGAAAGAATACAAAGAACAGCCATAATGTTAGTGTTCCGAAAAGAAAATAAAAGATAAGGATAGAAATAAAAAGAAAAGAAAAAATATGGTGGTGCAGTATTTCTATTAATCTTATGTATATGCATATGTACAAAGACAGCAAATAGAGTCTTACATCTGCAATGAATGGCCACAGTTTGCTCAGCTGCTTATTCAACCATTTAACCTGAAAAAAAAAATGAACAAACAATAAAGCAATTTGAAATGATAGCTAAAGTATTAAAAATTATGAATAATTTAGGCAAAGTATTTAAACCTGTTCAAATACAGGGAAAGAAATCCACTCAGGAAAGTTGTCCCCACATATTTTCTTCAAATCGTCTCTGTTTAGTGACCCAAGGAGTTTTATATCAACTGCCTGTCCATAAGAAAATATATAGTAAATATTAAGACCAACGTGATATTTCATACAAACTGCTTAGAGCTACAGTTTAATACTCTACATAAAAAGAAAAACGAAAAAAAATAGAAGTCCAGTATTACAGCTAGAATTATATACTAATCTATCCAATATATGAAATCCAGTGAAATTATCACGTAAATCATTTAGCCAGTGCCAAGAAAACCCTCCACGTAAAAATCATGAAGCCAGTCTTACAATACAATGATTGTCTGAATAATATGAAGAGCCTTACAGGATTATGACAACGTATGCTGACCCTAGCAAATTATATACATTTATATAAGAAAATCAAAAGACTTGGACTTGTACTTCTCCAACAGCTAGTGGCCAATTTTCATAACAATGGCAGTAGAAAAGACGAAAGTTCAACTTCTAGGGTAGTAATGAACTGACAGATGGCTTCCTTGGCAATTAGATAATGTACCAACCTAAAAGATCAATTCATTCTGAACTATTCTGTTTCTGCCCACAAAATGTATCTCCGTATTCAACGGTGAAACTGCAGATGATGAATCTCTTTCAACTATGCGTAACATTTCAACTCCAACCCCATCCTTTAACCAAATTTGAGGGAAAGATAATGCCATAGCTTAAAATCTCCCCAATCGTCAACTTGCTTTCTCTCGATAATGACAATTCACCCAAATATTATACAATATAAATGCATTAAGTATATTGCTCTCAACTCGAACTAAATAGTTATCTCCCAACACCCTGACAACATAAATTCTTCACAAAATATCAATTTGCTTTTAAGCAACCACATTTCCTCAACTTAAACAATCGACTTGCACAGAAAGCCCACAGTAAAACATAAAGCTCAAAGATAAGCCAAGTGTTAAGGTCTCACAAAACTATATCTGACATCAGAATCCCTGAAAATTCCAAAGCCAAACTCAACAATAGCATTTCTACACTATGTAACGCACACATTTCTACCTAGGTTACCAGAAATCACACCACCATTTCACACAGCAATTCAAATCTCAAACATAATTAAGTCTCAAATAAATTAGTAAAATGCTCTAGAAACCAAGCAGGCATAAACGGTTACCTTAGCGATACGCTTGGTACTCCGGTAGGCCATCATGTGCCGCCAGCCGGCCATCAACGCAATTCCGAACACCATCCCCATCAGAATCCCCGAAATCAACCCCATTTCCGCAGATTCCGATCAAAACCTCCCTGAAACCACTCAACCGTCACAAAGTCCGTCAAATCAAACCACAATTTCAACACAAAAACGAAACCGCGCGCGAAATTGAGAACCAGAAAAACTCACCAGTGAAATCGAATCAGAGCCGCGAATTAGGGATCGGAAAACCGAAGAAGAACAAATGCGGTAAAGGACGAAGAAGAGTTGCAAATACGAAACGGAAAAACCGAGGCCTCTTCTTTATATAAAAATCCTTCAGTCTGTTACAGTTTCAAGTCAGAAGCCGTAAATGTGTGAGCAGCGCACTATGAGTCGCTCCAGTTTTGTGGTTACCTCTTCTGGCAATTATTGAGAGAGAGAGAGAGGAAATATCAAAGCCAGCGAGCAATGAAGCCATGTAGGCCAGAGAGAAGAGACTCAAGAGAGCGACTCTCTGCTTTCATTTTCGGTAATTTTTTATTTTTTTTTATAAATTGGGCGTCTTGTCCGTTTGGGCCGTTAGCGAGAAGCGAGAGAGAAAGGCGTTATTCGACGGTTGCTAGCTGTACGTTTCCGTTTTTGGCCTTTTTCTGGTTTTTTTGTCTTTTTGCTAGGCCTGGCAACGGGCCGGGTTCGTGCAGTCACGGGATGGGTTTTTAACGGGCCGTGCTCTTAACGGGTTAAACCCGTTAAAACCCGTTAGCTAACGGGTCAAACCGGGCCGAGCCCGATGGGTTTACGGGTTTCCGTTAGAACCCGTTGGAACCTGTTAAGCCTGTGAATATTTTTTTTTTCTAAACCCCTTCAACCTATGAAGATTTTTTTTTAATGAGATAAAAAAAAATTTACACTCTGCAACACCATAACATCAATTCTCTCAAACCAAATGCTAGCTTCTTCAAAATGAAAATACACCTGTATGAACAAAAATTCAAACCCTTAAGAGATAAAATGATAATTCAACAAATATTCATTAAACAAAATACATGATTCAAATTTTTCTTCTTAAGAGAAGCTTTCTTGTTCCTCCAATGCATCATGACGGTCAAACAATGTCATATGGAAAATATCCTCAGTAAGATCATCCACGCTAACACTCTCCTTCTCTAAAAGAATAAAAAATTTCTTATTAATATTATGATGAAAATTAATATTTATGAAACAAAACTAAATTGATATTTATTTTACCTTTCTTGCTGAAAATCCAATCACGAGTACACAACAAAGCTTGAACAGTATCAGGCAATAACGAACTCCGATATTGGTCCAAAACTCGACCGCCAATGCTGAAAGCCAACTCAGATGCAACAGTAGAGATAGGGATCGTCAGCACATCACGAGCCATATAGAAAAGGATAGGATATCGATGTTGCTCCATCTTCCACCAAGAAAGTATATCCAACTCCATCGATCTATCCAGCCTTGCTTCGTCTAGATATTTGCTCAATTCACTCCTCAAGCTTGAACTAGGACCACTTCTATAACAAACATCAAAATCCTGCAAATATAGACATAGCTTAAGAGTATGCAAACAAGTACACAACAACATACTAGACAAATATAGACATGGCTTAATATATAACACTTATTTACCTCCAATATACTATGCTTGCCTTGTGCTTGAGACGAGCTCTGATGAGTCGGATAGCTTGAACTATGGAGATTAAAGCTCTCCACATAAGCACCATATAGTGATGACAATGTGTCACTAAAATCCTTCAACTGTGAAGAATCCCGACCATAAAGTATGTCATAAGCCCACTCCACAAACTCATCTTAAACCCTGGATCCAACACAACTGCAATCCCCAAGATAGTGCAATAATCCGACCAATACTTCTTGAACTTCAAATCCATCTCCTCCCCCATTCGTTTCATAAAGGAATCATCGTCTTTCATGGCTTGCTCTATACTGTGCTGAATAATAAGCACATTTGGGAAGAACAAGTTTGATGTAGGATATTTTGTTCCTGAAAACAACTCTGTTACATCAAAAAACTCCCCTAGGAACTTGTTTATCGTCTCCATCTTATCTCACTCTTCAGCTTTAGGACACAATTTGAAGTTAGTGTCACTCACCCCTAAGTTCTCCAAGGCATGTCGATAGAAGAGTGCACTGTCAAGCATCAAATAAGTTGAATTCCATCTTGTAGGCACATCCTGCCTCAATCCTTTTCTACTACCACCCAATCCAACTTCTGAAACACACGCCAAAAATTTATCTCTTCTTGCTTCTGAACCCTTTATATACTTGATACATTCTCGTATCTTTGCAACAGATGGATCAATCTCTTTTAGTCCATCTTGAACTATCAAGTTCAAGATATGTGCACAACATCTAACTTGAAAGAATCTACCATCCATTAACAGCAAGCCTCTAAAATTCAACTTTATCTTCAATTTCTCAACAAAAGAATTCATGGCTGATGCATTATCTAAGGTAATTGAAAACAACTTGTTTTCAATTCCCCACTCTCCTATCAAGGTAAAGACCTTATCAGCTAATGCAACACCATTATGAGGAGGAGGCATATGACAAAAACTTATTATCTTTTTCTGCAATATCCATTCTGAATCAACAAAATGTGCAGTAACAGTCAAGTATCCATCAGTGGCTACAGATTGCCACAAATCAGCAGTCAAACTTATTCTACCCTTAACTGAACTCAACAAAGTCTGAAGCTTCACCTTTTCACTCTCAAACATATCTAAGACACGAGCCTTAACAGTATTTCTACAAGGAAGCCTAAGTGAAGAACAAATATAAGAAAACACGGCTCTAATTCCTTCATACTCAACAAAGGCAAAAGGTAGATCATGTCTAACTATTGCCTCAATCACTAACTCAACAAATCTTGCATGACTGAACGTACCAGAGCGTGTGGCAGACCGTGGTGAGACTACAGTAGTGTCACTAGATGAGCATTTACTTTGGTGCCGCAATAAACTGCCTGTTCCTAATGACGAACCACATTTGAGTATGACTCCACACTTTCTGCATTTGGCACGCTGTACTGAATCAGGACCTCGAGGAAGCTCCTCAAATGATCTCCAACATGCAGACGTCTTCCTTCTCTTATTAATTGTCACACCTCCCGCCTGACTTCTGCTAGGTAAAGAACCTTCTTCTACATTTTCTTCTTCACCCAAAGATAAACCCTGAGACTCATCATGCAAACTCATCTGCAAAAACAAATATATAGACCAGCAAATAAGCAAATAAAGATTGAAACTGGATATGCATATATACAACAATGTCAACAACAAATCAGTTTGGTAATACAACAGAACCGCACCAGTCTGGTAATACAAAAAATCAGTTTATTCTAAGTCACATGGAGTCATTGCTAACTTACCTGTGTAGATGTTGGCAAGTCTATAGAATAAAGACAGAGGATAGGAAAGATATAATAAAATCCATACACATGCACATTATTCAGATCGGATGTCATCGAAAAACTATGCACCTTTTAAAAAAAAAAAACTATGCACATTATTCAGATAATATGATTCTCGACCTCTCAATACGTATCTATCACTTCAAAAATTGTCTCTGTCATTATACAGAACATACAGAACCAGATACATAAGGAAGCTGAGTTGAAAGGTTTACTTAGAAGTAATACAAGACGGTGACACATGGTGTAACATGCCTTAATGCTGGCTGCTATTGCAAACCAAAAAGTTTTCGCAGTGCGATTATGTTCTCAAAATGGGTGAAGAATGAAAAAGTTGATACGGAAAGGTTGTCGTTTATTTGTGTCGATGAAATGGAATGATCGCCGTTGCTATGTGTTGGTGGTTTTGAGATCATGATGCATTTTGAGTGTGAATCTATGAGTGATTAACATTATCATGATGAGTTTTTATTTTGAAGAAGCGTGTGGTGGAGAATTATCATTATTGTAACAACATACTAGTTTGATGTAAGAACGTGTTGTCTTGCAAAGAAAATATCCTCATATATCAAATTTAAAAAATTGTTTTACACGTGAATGATGATAACTTAATTTTTCACCAAGATGAAAAAATAAGACATAATTTATCATGTCTTATTTTGTTGTGATTGTCATAAGTAATTAAAAAAATAAGACATAAGTAATTAAAAAAATTGTTGTGATTGCTGTTCTCTTTATCTTTCCGAGCATGATTTTGGCAAAATAATATGTCGTCAGCGATGATCTAGGGTGAGACGGTAGTGCCGATTACCAAGCTTGGGCTGACAGCAAAAGTTTTCAAGTTGGAGATGTTTTATGTGTGCATTTTCTCTTTGTTATGGACTTGTGGATTTATTTTATAAATATGTTTATTTTGATAAGTAAAATTATAACTCGCTGTACGTCTCGAGTCTTTTCTTTTCACAATGTTCATTTACGAAGCTGGTAACCACGCGCTGAGGATTTTGATAACTGTGCTTCATCTCCAGACATGGGTACATACAATAGTGGCAATGATGCGTTAGCCTTGAACGTGGCCGGAACCTACTATTTCTTATGTGACTATCACTGCAATGTTACTCAGCAAAAGGTTATGGTCACGGTGAACTAGTTGTCTCTCCGATATTGCAACCTTATGAAGAAGCTCTGAGACTCTTGTGTTTTATGTTCAAATAATAATTTGCATTTTTTTGGAGTTGTTATTAACTTACCTCATATGTTAATTTACTAACAGTGTAACGACTGTGTGTTAATAACAACAACTTTAGAGAAATAACTTATGATCCAATGAGGTCAATCCCGATTGTATCATATATCTTTTGCCAACTATAATAAGAGTGAAGTGAAATTCAAACTCATTTTTGTTATTTCTGTAGCAAGAGACTTCTAATTCAGCCAGACAAAATCTTATGGGCATGTATCCAACATTCCAAATGAAAAGAGTCTCATGTATCTAAAATCAAATTTTATGTAATTCACAAATAACCAAAATAAATTTGAGGTAGAAATGGTGGTGTAAAACGTAAATAACCATGTCCGGGTAAATTACAGATTTAACATACAACAATAACCAAAATTACATATCTACCCCAAACCCCTCACACATTGAGAATCACAATAAACGCAATTAATAACCCACCGCTCAAACTAGCGCCGCTCCTAAATTCACCATTCCCCGACGACTGAGTCCCGTCGACGGATCCAGGCGGCGACAGAGCCGGCGGCGGCGTGTACGGCGGAGGCGGAGGCTGGTTGAGAATCGGCGGCAAGCCGAGGCCGTGGTGGACTTCGATCGCGAAGGCCATGCCTTGCTGGCACTGCTCGCCGTCGCCATTGTCGGAGAAGTAGTAGTTTGCACCCTCGGTCACCAACGGCACCACAATGGTCTTCTTCCCCAGAGAGTCGTCCCCCCAGACGAAAGTGGACTCGTCCGACGTGTCGTCCGCCGTGCAGAGACGGTAGGCCGTCGCGTTCTGGGTCTCAATCACCGTCTGATTCTCCGTGTTGAAAACTTGAATAAAACCAAAAAAAAATTAATAAAGTGAGAAAGAAATTTAAGGGCTAAAGTGGGAATGTGGAATAATTACCGAGATAGTCGCCGAGGTTGAAGGTGAGGGAGGCAGCCCAGGAGGAGTAGTTAGTGAAGGAAGTGTTGGAGGTGGAGTTGAAGAACCAGCCGATGGGCCCGCCGACGGTGTGGTTGATGTACGTGGTGGCGGGGGCGGGAGCTGGGGCGGCGGAGGAGGCGGCGATGGTGGTCAGGAGGAGGAGGAGGGTAATGGCGGTCAGATTGGCCATTGCTCTCCGACTCGATCTGATGAGGTGTGTGCTATCTGGGTTTGGGTTTGGGTTTTGTAGTGGTATGAAAATGACAAGAACTGGACGTGTGGGAATAGTGGCTTGGGGTTTATTTTAAGAAGAAGGGTAACATGGTGTGGTTGGGTGTGGAAACTGGAAGGGAAAGTGCGGTGCTTCCCTGGAATGGACAGGTGGCAACTGGGAACTAGTGGCTACCGTGTTTTGTGTGTGGCTGCTATGGCGTTTGTTTACCTAAAATTGGTCGTGAAATTGCGACGTGGTGGGGCGATTTGGCTCCTCCGCCCAAGGAGGCGGCGCTGAGATGGTACTGGATTGGGGCGAGTGATTTAAGAGTGAATCCCAACATCACTTGTAATAAAATGAGGGTAGGTCTCGCTATTGAGGATCATTTGTAATAGAATGAGTTTGAAAATGCTTGTTATTGAGATGTAATATTTCAAGTAATAATATATCATAAAATGAGTTCGTAATGAGTTGTACGTATTATACATTTGTATTATAGATAGAGTAACCTCACTTGATCACCAAACTTGTTCCAAACATGTGGGGAGCTACGTTTCAGGCTATTATTGAGATCTTAGCCAGCCAAATCAACAAAACAAAGGTGTAAATGTTTAATTGTGTTCTTTTCGGCCAACAGACTTCTATATATGATTGTACAATTAGGACTGTAAATTCTGAAAAGCTAATAATCTCTACAAGTCGATATTAATTTCTTCGACATGGCAAGAATCACTGCTGCTCTTGCTGTGATTGCCTTGTTTGCTGTATCCCCGAGCATGGAGGCAACGCAGTATATTGTTGGTGATGACCAGGGTTGGAATTCTGGTGTTGATTACTACTCTTGGATGGATGGCAAAACGTTTCATGTCGGAGATTCTTTAGGTGCCTATTCTTTTTCCTGCATTCTTTTTAGAAGTTTCAAGTTTACTACTTACCAATAACCTTGTTTCGATCAGTAGGTTTTGTAAACGATGGAGTAGAATTGCAATTCATATCTTGGTTTTTGTTGTTTGTTTTCCAGTTTTTGTAAACGATGGAGGAGAATTGAAAGTAAAGGTTGAAAGTACATCTCAATTGAAAGTAAATCTCGTATACGAGATGCTGAAATGCACTGGAAACTTAAACTTAGCAGGTATATATATACGAATTCAAGCAAAGCTGCATGGTGATATATATAACCGGGGGTATTTAATTATTAAGCTACATCAAATTATTTGACGACCAAAATAAAGTAATATTTCATCAATCCAAGTAATCATTAGTTTAAAAAACGCACCTTAAAGCTCGCGTAAGGCTTAAAAAGCTCAAGATCCTCAAAACATTTTGAGTGAGTTTAGTTGTTGAGGCGCATAAGGCGCAACTCCAAACGCACAAGACGCACAAAACATTATTAATAATTGCATGTGACCGATAGAGCATAATCTTCCATAAATGTTACTAATTGTATGACCGATCATAATAGAAAAATCTTTAATTACTTTAATTATTGTATAACTCACGATAGACTCGTTGTACTATTTCAATTGTTTATTTGATAAAAAAAAACATATTCTAGAAAACCATAGATCGACCGAGGGAGTATTCCAATTTGATAACCGTATAACCAAATAACAAAAAATCAATACGCAACAAAAGATAGAAAATATCCAAATCAAGCTCATAAACCAGCATGAGGCTAAGGAAGCCAAAACCTATATCAACCAAAAGTCCAGATCCAAAACCAGCTTCCTCATGCAACCAGTCCAGATTCAAACAAAACTGATTAAGAAGATGGATGAATGTAGAGAAAGAGGAACATAATTAAGGCCCTCAGATGAACTTAAAAAGCCGCAATGAGTTCAAACGGGAGCGAGGACTTTGAAATGTAGGAAATTCTGGCTACAAGAACAAAACAAATAATGGCCGGTGCATATATATATGCCATTAATCAATGAGTACGTATAAGGGTAAAACAATAATGCAAACATCAATGTATATAACTTGACCAAGATTCAAGCATATTGGAAAAGTAGAATCGGCATAATCTATATATTACACAAACATGCATGCAATATTGTAGTTATCACAGCTGACAGCGGCGTGACCGAAGTCCCTATCTAAATTATAACCCCAAATATACAATTTGCAAATACTTAAGCATATCTGTACGTTATACATGATTCTGTAGTTCTGTAGTTATACAGGTTCACAACACAGAGAGAAGCTAACAGTTCAGACAGCAGAAGGTTTAACAAGATCTAGCTAGCTAACATGGCACGAGTGAGCACTGCTCTGGTGTTGATTGCACTCATCGTTGTTTTTCCGAGCATGGTTTTGGCGACACAATATGTTGTTGGAGATGGTTTAGGCTGGAGTGGTGATGTTAATTACGACGATTGGGTTGATGGAAAAACTTTCTACGTTGGAGATGTTTTAGGTGCCTATTTTCTTGGTTTGGTTTGTAATTTTGTATATACTTGTAAACATGAAAATATCTGTAACAAATAACAGAACAACACGTGTACAAAGAATAATATTTAATTTTATCAATGCGAATGCGGGTTACAATCTTTGTGAACTCCTCTGATTCTATCTCCGAATGTAGGTTTAACACAAGGGTGACAAACACTTGTTCTTGAGGTGAATTATTTGTAGTTTGGACTTCTTGTCGTGTTGACGATTTTTAGAAGTTGATTGACCAAGGGCCGTAGAGGCTTGTTCTTGATCGGACTTAGGCCACGAGCAGTGTCACGTGGTGCTTGTTCTTTGACTTTGACGGGGGATGAATCGGCACGTGTGTTCGATGCTTGTTGATTCTCCACGAGTTTGTTGAAGAACTTGGTAGAGGTTCTGATTTGTTGAAGACTTGAAGACGAAGGTTGATCAAGGGCCGTGGAGGCTTGATGATGATCGGGTTTGATCCACGAGCGGTTTCACATGGTGGTTTGTTCTTTGTCTTGAAGTTGGTGAAGATGTCGGCTATTTGGCAGCTTGATGACTCTTCGGGATTTGACAACTTCTAGGCTTGAGGTTGATGAAGAACCGGCTATTTAGCAGCTTGATTCTTCGGGATTTGACAACTTCTAAGCTTGAGGTTGATGAAGAATCGGCTATTTGGCAGCTTGATGATTCTTCGGGGGTTTGGGAGACTTCTGGACTTGAGGTTGATGAAGAATCGGCTATTTGGCAACTTGATGATTCTTCAAGGGTTTTGGGAGACTTCTAGACTCTTGAGAGTAATTTCTCTCTCTCTCTGGTTCGCTGCTCTCCTTCTGGTCCTCTGCTTGTTTTTTTTATTTTGCTCCTCTGTCCGCCCCCTCCTCTTGGTATGAGAGGGGGTATTTATAGTGTTAACATGCCTTCGCTGTTAACAATAAATCTTAGCTGATTGATTTACTTGCCGATTTTAACATAATCAAATCAATCAAATCTTAAGATTTAGATATGCCCAGATCGATTTGGATTGAATGTCATGTTTTGATCAAGATCCTTAGCAAGCGGCGAGCCATCTCGCGGATATGGAAGGTATCATGCGAGGAACCTTGATTTTCAAGCAAGCGGTGATTTTTGGTCCCACTTCGCGGACGACTTATCTTGGACGTACATCCCCGCATGCATGCTTTGTCGTCTAGCTTCTTCGCGCAATTCCCTCCGCGGGGCCATCTTGTCTCGCCTTGTTTACTTCTACTTAAAGTCATTTCGCCTCGCCACTGTTTACTTCTATGCGAAGTCCGTTTCGCCTCACCACTGTTTACTTCTATGCGAAGTCCGTTTCACCTCGCCACTGTTTACTTCTATGCTAACTCCGTTTCACCTCGCCACTGTTTACTTCTATGCGAAGTCCGTTTCACTTCGCGCAATCCAGTTTGCCTTGCGAAGTCTAGTTTGTCTTGCGAAGTTTAGTTCGCCTCATAAACTCTACTCTCTAGCTCGCCTGACCGCTGGCGAACCATCACCAATCGATTTGGGGATGTCCGATTAATTTAATTGATACTTGGTCATCAATCAACACTTGATAATTGATTTTAATTGGGATTTAAGGTTTTGTTGTCGACCAACCATTTCCACGTTGTCACGTGTTATTTTCAACGGCTTTCCAATTTTGTTGACTCACGAGCCACGTATTTGCTTGGATTATTCAACGACTATTATTATCGTTAAATTTTATATGTCTATAATACTATATAAGTATCTGTATCTATATAAGTGTTTGTTATGCGGAAATTTGCCTCACTACATTCTGGTTTTTTGTTTCCACAGTTTTCAGTTACGTCGCAACTGACCACAACGTTGTTTTAGCTACCAATGAGGACAATTATAACAATTGTGTTGCATCTCCAAACTTGGCTGTGTACGACACTGGCAATGATATACTGGCATTGAATGAGGCTGGAACCTACTATTTCTTAGAGAAAATTAGATAAAAATCCAAAAAACCAAACCAAAAAAACCAAACCCCTTTTAAAATAAATCCATGCTCATATTCCATTTTAATTTACACCCAACCCTATTATTGAACCTGCCTTATATGTTTTATTTTTATTTTTGGAATTTGTATCCCTCTTTTCCTTGACTCTTTTGCCCTTCCGTTTTTTTTTTGTTTTTTCTTGAGAAGATTTTTCCCTTCTGGATTGAATGAGAAGACATTCCCTAAATGTGGCCCTTGACTTTCTTCTATTTTAAATAGGGTTAGGGTTTAGGGTTTAGGGATTAGGGTTTAGGGTTTGTGGAACCGGGTTTAGGGTTTAGGGATTAGGGTTTAGGGTTTAGACTAGGGTTTAGGGTTTATGGATTAGGGTTTAGACTAGGGTTTAGGGTTTAGACTAGGGTTTAGGGTTTGTGGAACCGGGTTTAGGGTTTAGACTAGGGTTTAGGGTTTAGGGTTTAGGGTTTGGGCGTAGTCTGTGGAACCGGGTTTTCAGCTGCCGGGTAATTATGTATAATGAGTCGGTTAAACAGCTTGTTAATTGCAATGGTTCAGTTGGTGGCATTTCAGCAATTTCCTTCAACAACAATTTCTATTGTTTAGATAAACAATATTAATATTTTTACTAAATCAACCTAATTAATAAGTTGGGTGTATTTCAAAAGAGTATAACATGTGGGTGTAATTTAAAATGAGTTTATGATTTTGGGTGTAACATTTCTTATGTTCGTATCACTGCGACTTTCTTCAACAAAAGGTTATGATCACTGTGAACTGATGAAAAAATTCTACTACATCGATCGAACAATTTGGTCGAGCTCAGATGCTTTTCAAAGATTCTTATGATTGAGTAATTTGTAATTTTCTTTTGCCATGAAATAACCTCTGTACGTTGGATGATCCAATTAATTTTTAAGAACATTTGTTTTGATATTGATTTTTGAATCTGAGTTGTATATTACTGGTGTAAGTTTTCTATTATGAACATCTGCTAATGAAACCGCATGCATATGATCGATGAGATGAAAGTCCGGCCATCTGTATATAAATTCTATGTAGAACATCACAGCAAATACAATTAAAACATTTAGAGCTCGTGCGTAGGTAGGAAGTGTCTTCCCAGCAAAATTTATATATTTATCTCGGAAAAATAGAAAGAGATGATCATAAACCTTTCCATTTCTGTTTTGGCAAAATAGACATCCACTACTGCACTGAAATACCTAATTCAATCCCATAATCGTGTCTTCAAAGCAAAGTATACGTAATACAACTAACCCATGGTAACTACAATACTAGTGACACTTGAAGCATGCTACTTAATTAGTGACACTTGATAACTACAATCAATACTACTAACCCAAGGTAACTCTTCAAAGGCATTCACTTTCATATAAGCAGAAGGAAGCAGATAACCGCTACCTTCTTTACATTAACAATCAAACAGAAAGACCATACAACATTTTCATCATGTACGTTCATTGTGCCGTGTGTCTGTTCACGTACGTGTGAGAGAAACACAAGAACAACTCTAACAGCTTCCTCACATTTGAATTTTTCTCCATTTTAAAAAGAAGAAAAAAAACTTATTTTGCTCCAATAGATTCCATATAATTATCCCTAACGTAAAAAATGTGTGGAAAGAGAACGAGATTCCAATAGTCTGTATTAGAGAGCGGCAAGGCTTATATATTAGAGAGCGAGTCATGTAATATTGTAGTTATCAGTACAGCGGTGTGACCAAAGTAGTATTCAACCCCATATATATGACTGGTATGCTCGCAAAGCATAAGTTCCCATACGTTTTAAGACCACATATACAAGCTAGCTGTAAGCTATATAAGCTTCCATTGTTGGCTAGGACAGTATAAGTTTACTTATTTGACTATCAATATATACAAAGTGAAATTGCTTCAGAGGGATTAACTAGAGGTTAGCTAGCTAGTCTATATTACCAACATGACAATCAGTGCTGCTCCTCTTGTGATAGTCTTTTTCCTTGTTTTGCCGAGTATGGTTTTGGCGAAACAGTATATCGTCGGAGACGATGAAGGCTGGAATGGTAATGTGGATTACCAAGCTTGGGCTGATGGCAAAACTTTCAAACTTGGAGATGTTTTAAGTATGCGTGCCTTTCCTTTAATTGCTATCAATTCATGAATTTGTTTCCTTGCATGTTTTATAGATTGATGTTTGTTTTATGGAGGGAAATAAAGTTGCAGGTAACTAAATAGGTTCTTTTGTTTCCCAGTTTTCAGATACGATGCTGGTAGCCATAACGTTGCTCAAGCGTTTAATGAAGATGGCTATGATAGTTGTACTTCATCACCAGAATTTGGGGTGTACACCAGTGGCAATGACGCTTTGACTTTCAATCTTGTCGGGTCCTATTATTTCTTATGTGACTACCATTGTGATTCTGATCAACATAAAGTTATGATCAATATTGTAAAATAGATCTCGATCGGCCTCGGATCAGCGAACTTATTTGAAATCTAATCAAGTCATAGAGAATCATACGTTACAGTAATTTGTATTTTAATTTTGTTGACATTATTCTATGTTGGACAAACCAACTGATCACGATCCGGCGGTTTCCTAACTAGTATACAGTGTAGTGATTAGTGAATAAGACTTCGTATCTACAGAAAAGTTCAGAAAGTTCTGTTTGTTTTAATCTCCACCTTTGAATATAAATTTAAGGGTGATCTTTTTTTCATAACATTGTGTTTGGATAAAATAATTTTAATTTTCATAAAATTTTTAAAATCATGGGAATTACAATTTCATTAATTGAAAATTTCATTAATTGAAAATTTCATTGTTTGAATTTCATGATGTAGAGTTTTAAAATGACAAGAATTTATATTTAGACTAATCGATAAATTTTGATAAATGATCATCTTTTGCTTACCAAGTTGATTTATAACCTTGTTTTCTGATTTAGTTAAAAAAATAACATTTTAGCAGGATAAAAAATCATTAAGACTCTTACTAAACTCTCATATTATTTGTTTATATATCTTTAAAAAAAATTGAAGCATGTTGTCAAACGTGGGAATCAAATATCATGGACACGCAAACCCATAACGTCATTTTTGTTGGTGCTGAAAAATGACTTCCATCTTCAATATTTTTCCTACATTATTAGAGAGGATATGAAAACTCATCTTCTAGTACTGAGTGAAAATTGATAAAAACATCAAATATCAAACTAATGTCCACATATAAGATTATAATATTCTATTTGTATACAACCTGTTTTGGCCACGATCCTCAGCGCGTGGGCGAGGTAAATAATGAACAAAGAAAGGGAATTTTTACGGGTGTGCCACCTCGCAGACGAGGAAACAGTGATGGGTGCGAGATCTTGACTTCTGATCAAGCGGAGGGGTTTCCAGTTGCCACTTCAGATGAGGAATTACGAGTACAAGGCGATTGATACTCACGGAGGGACGCGAGCAGAGCAACTATAGGGAATCAAGGAGATCGGGGTCAAGTCAAGGAGGGCTCTGAACTAAAGCGGCGGCGCACTTAAGGTTAGGGTTTCGAGGTAGCTCGAAGGGTAACTGATTTGTAGTTTGTCTGTTGTTGTTTGTAAAGAGATTGTGTGTTGAGAGATTGTCTGTTCTTTCGACCTCTTTATATAGTAGTCCAACTTATAGCAAAAGAAGGATAGCTTAGGATCCAAGTCGAAACTTTGAAACCCTCATCCCACAAGGACACAGTTTAACCCGCGTGGACCAATCAACTTATGACGCATGTCCAGTTCGCACACTCTACATGAGCTACTGCTTCCATCTCGCGGGTCTTTCTAACTCGCGGACTTTAGAAAGGCTTTTTATATTAAAAGGACCATAGGACACAGTTTAACCCGCGCGGACCAATCAACTTATGACGCATGTCCAGTTCGCACACTCTACATGAGCTACTGCTTCCATCTCGCGGGTCTTTCTAACTCGCGGACTTTAGAAAGACTTTTTATATTAAAAGGACCATAGGGATTGACCCGAAGCATGTCAAAGACCTGTAAAAGTCTTAACGATTAGTGTCATGCGTGCGGACTCCGCCTGTGGCTCTATGCAAAGTCTCCCATGCGAGCCAGTTCGCCTAGATATATACTGCTTCGCCTAAGTGAAGTGTCTATAAGTAATTCCATGCGAAATCATTCCGCACGCGAACTATGTGTTCCGCGCGAAGTCTTTGTAATTTCGTTCACGTTGTCTTATTGACAGGCTTTTATTCGTAAACTTAAGGAATTTGGGCTCACCGATCACGATGCGGACCAAGAACGTAACTAATATTCACATGGACATTTTACAGTCCTGTAAAGTATTATTACTTGGACAAAAATGTCATTTGGCTCAAACATTACCCCCTTAGGCCTTGAGCTTTGGATTGTCTAAATGAAAAAACCGTATTGAACATGTCACGAGAGGCCTTATTGAACATGTCATGAGCGGGTAGTCATCTCGCTGGTGAACTTAAGAATGACGAGGCGAGCCATCGAGAGAAACGGACCTCATTCGCCTGCTCTACTTCTGCATTCGCCTGCTCTTCGCTTGTTCTTCGCTGCCCCCCCCAGTGCGAACTAAAGAGAAGCAAACAAAAGGGTCGGCCAACGTCCGCATAAAGATGGCGAACCAACTTTCAAAAATTTAGAGGCCACAGAGGTTGGCCTAAATAATGACTAAGACACTTGAAGAAGGTTTAAAGTCTGAAAAACTGAGAAAGGGGAAGAAGATGTAATGTTTTATTATTTAGAGCCTCTGGAATAGGCCACAATCGTGTACTAGTCTATTGGTTAGACTTTGCACGTTTATAATGAAATGAAGAGAGAAAATGAAAAAATTAGCACGACTAAATTGCATGTAAAATTTAATTTAGGGCCTCTGGAATAAGCCTCAATCTTGTACTAATCTGTTGGTTAGACCTCGTATGTTACAAATAAATGAACTAATTACATGTTTCTCTGTCGGGTTGTCCCCTAGTAGGAGGTGGCAGAGTGCTAGCGCGATGGTGCGGAGCAGTGGTCGCGTGGTCAGGAGGTGAAGGGTCAACGCGCTTCCAAATGCCAGCGATATGGCGCTTTAAGAAACGACCATTAATAGGATTGGGATGGAGTGTGCCATCAAGGTCGCGCAAATGGTATGCCCATGTAAACACGAAAATATCTGCAACAAATAACAGAACAACACGTGTACAAAGAATAATTTAATTTAATCAATGCGAATGCGGGTTACAATCTTGGTGAACTCCTCTAATTCTATCTCTGAATGTAGGTTTAACTCAAGGGTGATAAGCACTTGTTCTTGAGACGAATTATTTAAAGGTTGGACTTCTTGTCGTGTTGACGATTTATAGAAGTTGATTGACCAAGGGCCGTAGAGGCTTGTTCTTGATCGGATTTGATCCACGAGCGGTTTCACGTGGTGGTTTATTCTTTGTCTTGAAGTTGGTGAAGATGTCGGCTATTTGGCAACTTGATAACTCTTCTGGATTTGACAACTTCTAGGCTTGAGGTTGATGAAGAACCGGCTATTTGACAGTTTTATGATTCTTCGGGATTTGACAACTTCTAAGCTTGAGGTTGATGAAGAAAGAATCGTCTATTTGGCAGCTTGATGATTCTTCGGAGGCTTGGGAGACTTCTAGACTTGAGGTTGATGAAGAATCGGCTATTTGACAGCTTGATGATTCTTCAGGATTTGACAACTTCTAGACTTGAGGTTGATGAAGAACCAGCTATTTGGCAGCTTGATGGTTCTTCAAGGATTTAGTGAAGAACTGGCTACTTGGGGAGCTTAATAGTTCTTCATGGATTTTGGGGAGGCTTCTGAGCTTACAAAGGGATTTTTTTCTCTCTCTCTCTAGTTCGCTCCTTTGTTTCTGCTCTCCCCTATCCTCCCCCCTCCTATTGGTATGAGAGGGGGTATTTATAGTGTTAACATGTCTCCACTTAAGGCAAGTAATGAAGATTCTAAATCAAAAATATTTCCTTAATCGAATCAATGAATCTTGATTGATTTATTTATTTGCCAATTTTAAGACAATCAGATCAATCAAATCTTAAGATTTAGATATGCCCAAATCACTTTGGATTGAATGTCCTGTTTTAATCAAGATCTTTAGTAAGGGACGAGCCATCTCGCGAGGAACCTTAATTTCCAAGCAGGCGGTGATTTTTTATCCCACTTCGCGGACTCCCCTATGCGAGGCCATCTCGTCTCGTCTTCATGTAAATTCACGCACGCAGAGCCATTTCGCTTCGCCTTCATGTAAATCTACATGAAATCTGTTTTGCCTCGCCAAGTTTTGTTCGCCTCGTGAAGTACGGTTCGCCTCGCGAAGTGCGGTTCGCCTCGCGAAGTGCGGTTCGCCTCGCGAAGTGCGGTTCACCTCGCGAAGTGTTGTTTGCCTTGCGAAGTGCGGTTCGCCTCGCAAAGTTCGGTTTGCCTCGCAAAGGTCAGTTCGCCTCGCCTTCATTTATTTCTATGCGAAGTGCGGTTCGCCTCGCTTGACTTCTTGAGAGCCATCACTTATAAACCCAATTATTTTGTTAAATTTTACATGTCTACAGCCCCATTTATCAATATGCGGTGAATAATAAAGGGCCATTGCCACCGCGTGGACCACTTCCCGCGGCCTTCGGTCTTCTCGCCTAATGGTAATACGGCTCGCCACACTGCTTGGCCCTCGGCAAAGCTCTGACCATGGGTAACTTTATCATAAGACCGCACAATGCGCTGCTTCTCAAGGATGAGATTGTTGAAGGCAGTGATGCGGTGTTCGTCAAGGTCTTCAAGTTCTTGCCACATCGCCTGGACGTAATCGTCACCAAGCAATTGGTGCTGCTCCTGGAAAAGATGCGAGGCGACGTGAACCTCAAGAGGGAGGACGACATCATGGCCAAACATGAGAGCATATGGGGTGGTGGTAGTCGGACCGCACTTAGAAGTCCGGTAGGCCCATAAAGTATGGTAAAGCTCTAGATGCCAGACGCGAGGGTTCAACTCTAGCATCTTACGCAAGATACTGAGGATAACCTTATTGCTCACCTCTGCCTGACCATTAGACCTATGCATAATAGGGGGGTTGAATGTAAGAGCTTGATACCATAGCCAGTAAGGAATGTGACTACATAATCGGCCATGAAAGCTGCCCCCCGGTCCGTCACGATGCACTCCGAAATACCAAAGCGGGATATAATGTTGCAGAAGATAAAGTTATGAATCGAGGTCGCGGAGGCAACCTTGAGTGGCTCGGCTTTATCCCACTTGGTAAAGAAATCGGTGGCCACGATAATGAACTTATGCTGCTCTGAGGAATGGGAGTGAATGATGCAAACAAAGTCTATCGCCCATCCTCGACCTGGCTATGACTTGATAATCGGCTGCAACGAAATGTTAGGAATATGTTGCACTGGTTTGTGAGCCTGACAATCCTAAAAACCTTTGGCGAAAGCAATACAGTCCTTAAGAATGGTAGGCCAATAGTAGCTGTGGTGATAGATTAACCAACGTATCTTTGGGCCTGCCTGATGCAAACCACAAGCTCCGGAATGAACCTCGCGCATCAGCCTCGTTGCCATACACGCAGCGGAAGTCATTTTCGTCTTCGTCGCACTGGCGGAGATCGTCGCTGCGCAGCACAAAGTTGAGGGTGAGAAACCGCATTTGACGGGAATGAGTGGCTTCAAGAGGGTTTTTGAGGTAGGCGATAAATGGCACCCGCCAATCCTCTTCGATAGGGTCGAAGGCGGCAAAGTCAAGAGAGTCTGCCTGATATTTCCCCATAGCAATAAAAGAAGGAATAGTGCGTCGTTCGACCTTGAGCAGTCCTTCGCGCACTCGGTCTCGCAAGCTGAGACTAGTGGCAATCTATGCGAGCTCATTCGCCGCGAAGTTGAACTTGCGCGGAATATGCTCAATATGGATGTCATCAAAGCAATCCAATATGTCAAATGCCTTTTGCAGGTAGGGCTCAATGGACGAACTCAAGCACTTAAACTTCGCCACAAGCTGGTTGACAACCAATTAGGAGTCGTCAAAGACTTGAACCTCGCGGACGCCTAAGCCCAATAAGATTTCTTGTCCGATGATGAGCGCCTCGTATTCCGCTTGGTTATTCGTACATTTAAAATCCAGCTTGAAGAGTAAGAGAAATGATCACATGCAGGGTTCTTAATCGCGATTTCGGCACTTGCAGCGAGTTCAGTATGCGATCCATCAAAGTAAAGAGTCCAAGGGGTAAGGGGAACAACGGCGAACTCTAACTCGCTAAACGCTGTTAGCTCGATTAGTGAGTGATGCGCGAGGAAGTCTGCTATGGCCTGTCCTTTGACTGCTTTCTGCGGAACATATTGCAAGGAGAACTCAGACAAAGCCAATATCCATTTGCCTATGCATCCCCGTAGTATAGGACGGGAAAACATGTATTTGATGAGGTCGGACTGAGCGATCACCACCGTGGTAAAGGCTAACATGTAGTGGAAGAGTTTGCAACCTGCAAAGAATAGGGCGAGACATAACTTTTTCATTAGAGAGTAGCGCATCTCGTAAACGGTTAACACCCTAAGGTACCCCCCGTTCTCATCGTCTTGTGCCAAGAGTCCGCCAATGGACAAGTCAGTAGCGGCGATGTAGAGTTTAAGCAGAACGCCAAGGCGAGATGGAACCAAACAGGAGGGTTCGTAAGGTAGTCCTTAATACGATCAAAAGCCTCTTGGTGTTGTGGCTCCCATACAAACTCGGTTGCCCCCTGGAGCTTTAATAGAGGTGAAAAAGGTTGAACAGTCCATGCCTCGTTTAAAATGAAACGGTGGAGGAAGTTGATTCGCCCGATCAGTTATTGGAGCCCTTTCTTAGTTATAGGAGGTGAGGAGTTTATCACCGCATGCGCCTTATCTTTAGGGATCTCGATGCCCCTTTGATGGACCAGAAATCCTAGGAAGTCACATGTCTCCACAAAGAATACACATTTGGCGGGGTTCATCTTCAGGTTATGGCGGGGTTCATCTTCAGGTTATGTGGTCGCATCCGCATGAAAACCTGTCGGAGGTCCTCAACGTGTGTCGCCCACGTTTTGGTTTTACCTACTACATCATCTATGTAGACTTCAATCAACTTGCCTAGGATATCATCAAAGATAAGGTTCATGGCGCGCTAATATGTTACCCCCGCGTTCTTGAGCTCGAAAGGCATGACAACATATTCAAACGTGCCTGCAAACCACGGGTAATGGAAGGCAGTCTTGTGGTGATCTTCTTCAGCGACAGGAATTTGGTGGTATCCAGCGGTTCCCTCCATAAATGATAGCACCTCATGCCCCGCAATCGCATCAATGAGGAGGTCGGCGACAAGCATGGGGTATATATCTTTAGGTGTTGCGTTGTTGAGGTCCCGGTAGTCAACACAGACCCGTATTTTGTCATTCTTCTTGCGAACATGAACTACATTGGATAGTCATTCGTTGTACTTGGCCACACGAATGATACCCGATCGATGCATGTTCTCAATCTCTTCCTTAACTACGATCTGGGTCTCAGTTCGCATGAATCTACTGTCCTGGCGGACTGGACGTCTGTCAGGATAAGTGGGCAACCGGTGACAAACCAAGTCTGGAGACAGACCAGGCATGTCTTCGTACTTTTCGACGAAGTAATCCCTATATTCGCGTAGTAGGGCAAACAATTCTTCTTGTTCTTCCTCCGCCAGCTTAGCACTGATGGAAATGAGTAGGGGCTTCGATGCAGTCCCTATATCGACTTGGGAGATGAGGTCGCGGACTTGAGGTGGTGTGTTGTCTAAGGCGGCGGGAGCTAACTGAATAACTTCCTCCTTGATATCGGTATAATCCACTATTTCATCTACGTATTCCATGGTCGCAACCTTGTCGTAGGCTTCGCGTTCTGCCCAGTATGAAATGAGTTTTTCACACAGGGACTCGCCAGCCTCGCTCGCTTCTTCGGAGGAGGCACTAAACATCGGAGGGTTGGAGGGGATCCGCGATGGTGTGAGGACGTTGTAAGTCGTCCTTCACCTGGGTGAGTCCCCATCGGGTTAAGTTGGAGTCCGTGACCCCATAAGGGCGGCTTTTAGAATCGACACCCTGAACGTCCAGCGGGCCCAAGTCAGTATTGTAATAGCAGGTGTCGTTGAAGTTGGCGGAGATGGAGAAAGGACATGGATCCTCTTTGATAAGATCCGCCTCGCATGTCTCAGTTTCCCAAATCATAAGTTCTTGGTGTATAGAGGAAGGCACACAAAAACTTCTATGAATCCAGTCGCGGCCTAGAATCATGTTGTAGGAGGAGGAGCGTTCGGCCATGAAGAATGTATAAACTCGTGATGCCAGACCCACCTTGACTCATGGAAATAACAAGCCTAGAGTTATGGAGACTTGTCCGGTGAAGTTCTTGACTGTCAAGGACGTGGTTTGGATCATTGAGCGTGGGACACCAAGGAGTCCCATGGTACGGGTGGTAACGACATTCACCGCAACTCCGGTATCGACCATGACCTTGTTGACCATGATCCCTTCAACTTCAGCCGTAATTTATAATGGCCTCATGTGAGTGGCCATGTTGAGGGTATTTGTGAAGAAAGTCAGAGTGGGCATGTGTGTGATGCTGCTCGTGGCTTCCAATGGTGGAGCATTCGCGGGTTCCACCAGGACTAGACCCATCTCGCTGTTGCAAGGCGGGGACATGTCGCAGACATTTGTGCTACTGTCTGGAATATCCACCGCGTTGCATGTTGTGTTTGGTGGGAGAGAATATCTTTCGGATATGAAAAACATCATTCCGACCTGATAAGAAAATTGCTCGCGGACTGGGATCAGCGGAGCCTCAACTATCCCATATTCACCTTCGAGCATTGCGAATGCACTCTCCACGGGGTTGACCTCTTCGTCTTCAAGCCATGCAGAGACTTCAACCATATTACATGTGAATGATTCCTCTTGCTCTTGTTCTTGGTCTTCACCTAAGTGAACACGAGGCTCTAAGTGGGCCTCGTTGTCTGGTGAGTGTTCATGGAGAAGCTGGGCCATCTGCTAGATGAAGTTAGGGTTGGCAGGAGCACTGTCAGTGACTGGTGGTGCGTTAGTCTATGTCTGCCATGGCCGCCACACGAGTTTGGTTAAGGACTGATTATCCTCGGCTGTCTGCTTTTCCGCAGCTAGAGGAACCTTCGCATCATCATTTTCCTTTGACTTAGAAAGGGTTGGGACTGGTGGTTCCCTCTTAGCTTCCAACTTTGGGTTAGGTTGTGGTAGGGGCTGATGTGGTCGTGGTGGTTCCCTTCTTGCTTCAGGTTCCTGGCGAATAGGCTCTCGGGGCCGTGATGACCGAGGCGACTCACGGTTCAGGCTCTGAGGTGGCGAACAACATTCGCTTTACTGGAGGAGCGGTTCCTTCTTCGTTCAGCCTCCGGCGAGTGCATGTGCCTCACTGGTGGAAGCGGGTCCCTTCGTTGTTCAGCTTCCGACGATTGCTTGTGCGTTGGTGGAGGAAGTAGTTCCTTTCTTCGGTCAAACTTTGGTGATGGCCTGCGCCGAGAGGGCTATGGATCTCTTCTCCTTTCCGGCTCTAGAGAAGGTCTGTTCTTGGCAGAGCGTGGATCCTATCTTGGTGGTACGGTGAGGCGACAAAAGACGTTTGCCTTTGGGGAAGGATTATCTGCTACCTATGCATACACCCGTGGAGGTGTTACAGGCGGCCTTTGGAGTATAGCGCGCAAGGCCTTCGACTTCTCTCCACATCCTCTCAGGTATCTGTGCGAGTTGCGAGGGTCGGATGACACCATCATCAACAGCTCGCAAGGCACCAAAAATGCTGCCATACTTCTTCTGCAACTTTCGCTTCCTGGCCTTGGTGATGGTAACTGGCATGTCCTTTTGCTGTGTGTACGATATCCCCTCCTTAATTGCCGATTTGGATGCCTGGGAGATGTACGGATCCGTCAAGATACCTTGACGAGGGCTTGAAGCCTCGTTTTCTTGGTAACCGCTGCTGGAATCCGATAAGTCCATCTCGCTTGAAGCTGAAGACGGAGGTGCTTCTTCTGTCCAATGTGATTAGATGAACATCTCGAGGCGTTTGATCCTCTGTTCCAGCTCTTCGCGAGTCCTGGGACTCATGGGTTGGAAATTCTCTGCGGGGGACGGCTCATCACCCCGCATGATAGCTTTGTCCTTATCTTTCCTTAAATGGCGACCGGGCTGCGGTCTGGCGACTAATTGCCTCACCGGGTCATGGTTCCCACTCTGGTTTGCCAGCACGGTATAGTCATTTGCCGGTCTCCTACAGTTTCGGCCTGGCGGTTCGCGCGGATTTGGGTTTGGAGAGATGTTCAATGTGATCGCGCGCTGGCCGATGCGAGGCCAAGCAATGTCAGCAGTTGCGATCATGAATCTGCCTTTGTCTTCAAAGTGAATGTACTTAAGGTCGAGCCAGTCCTGGACTTGTTCGTGAAGCTGATAGCACTCTCGAGTTCTGTGTCCCCAACTATTATGGAACTTGCAGTGCACACGGCCTTCCTTGTATTCGATGTAGTGTAGGGTCCCAACCATTGTGACAAGTCCATCATTGATAAGGTCATCTAGAACCTCGTGTGCGAGGTTGACGTTATAGGTATACTGGCGAGATGGTCGAGCCGCATTAACATTGTCATCCTCACGGCCTCTCTTAAAAGCCTGGTGTGGATTGTCATCCTCTGGGTGGTCCGACAAGTCCAAGGTGACTCTCCGCTGGCCTGGCTTCGGGGCACGGCGGCGGCTGTTCTCTTCTGACTAGTCATTCCATTTCACTTCGACCATACCGACCACGGCTAAAAATGATCCACATCCACCAGAGATGTTGTGCTCTCCGGCATCTTCATTTTCAAAGCGCCAGAGTTCAACCAAGTATGCAATTGGTCGTGGAGCTTGACACAGTCTTTGGTGTCATGATTGTAGACGTTATGGAAGCTACCGTACTTCTTGTCCTTCAGCTCCTCCTTAGATGGGATATTGTGATCCAAGCGCACGTACTTCGCCTCGATCAAGTCATTAAAGACAAGATGGGCGTTTTTCTCGTCATACGTGTATAACTCATATTCGGGCTTGGTCCATGCAAAAGACTGAATGGTGATTGGCTCGCGGGTTATTTTAAGATTCTTCAGTTTGTGAGCCAATGGTTTCCTAGTCAGTTTAACTACTCCGACATCTTCATAAACCTGCGCGACCTCAGTCTCCTCCTGCCTCTGGTAGTAAGGATCAAGCGTGGGGGATTGGAGGCTTAGTGCCCCCACTGTCCTATTTCTCTGTGGTACGTACGTCCCCTTGGAGGCATTCGCCTTCTCATCCATTTCATTGAGGATCAGCTCATAATTTACGACCTTGTTGATCAGGTCACCCATAGATGTGAAGCGCTCCCCATGGTGCTTCAGCCGCTGAAGATGCTCGAGGCCACGGACAACCAACTTGATGGCTTCCTGCTCAGGTAAGAGGAAATCACACTTGGCCTGTTGGATCTTGAAACATTAGAGGAAGGAGACTCCCAACTCCATGCTCTGCTGACTCATTTGAGTGAGAGAGTCAAGGCCGACCTCTGGCTAAATGGTACCGTAGGTTTCCCAGAACAATCTCTCCATGGTAGGCCAGTCCGCAATGGATCCTGGCTTCAACCTGGAGTACCAACTGAAAGCAGCTCCGGACAGAGAAGTTTTAAAGAGCTTGAGCTTAAAAATATCATTATTCCCATATTGGCCGCACTGGACTTTGAAACGAGCCATATGGGTTGCTGCATCCTCCCTTGTCTCCCCGGAGAAGGTAGTGAAGACGATATTCTTGAATCCATGGGGAAAAGGATATTGCGCCACACTATCAAGGTAGGGGTCGCGATACTGCAAGTAACCATCACCTTTCCCGGTTTGCTCCTTGACGATGGAGACAAACTGGCGCCAATCGGCTGCCGACACAGGAGCTGACTCGGCCCCTTTCTCATGGTTAGGCCATACAGATAAATTGGCGGCCTGTCCCACATTCTTGGGAGCTGGGTTGGAATGGGCAGCGAACGGGTCTTCTGGTGTCCGGACTCCCTGGCGTGGCGAGTTGTTAAGTCCCTTGAAGGGAACAGAAGAGCCACGCGAGGGAGGATTCTTTGAAGTGTCAGCCCCTAGCGCGAACTGCGGGGTATTCTTAGCCCCAACCTTCGGATTTCCCCTGACGCACTCATTTGGTTGGATGTACTTGGATGTCCCCTCGTTCGCGCTTGCGCCAGTAGGATCTAGGGCAAGATTCTTTAGTGCTTGCGCTCTCATCCAGTCTTCAACTTCAAGGACCCGTAAGCTCGGCCGGTCCTGTTTCTTCTTGAATTCATCTAGTTTTTCTAGACTGTTCTTTCTTCCATAGAATGAAGCATTCTACTGGTCATGCAGCTTGATATCGTGATCATCCAAGCGGTGAGTCTGCTTATCTACTGTTGAACTAATGTCCACGTATAAGATTTGCCGGTCCTGTTTCTACTTGAATTCGTCTAGTTTTTCTAGACTATTCTTGCTTCCAAAGAATGAAGTATTATGCTGGTCATGCAGCTTGGTATCGTGATCATCCAAGCGGCGAGTGTGCTCATCTACTGTCGAACTAATGTCCACATATAAGATTTGCCAGTCCTGTTTCTCCTTGAATTCGTCTAGTTTTTCTAGACTGTTCTTGCTTCCAAAGAATGAAGCATGCTGCTGGTCATGCAGCTTGGTATCGTGATCATCCAAGCAGCGAGTCTACTCATCTACTGTCGAACTAATGCCCACATATAAGATTATAATATTCTGTTTGTATACAACATGTTTTGGCCACGATCCTCAACGCGCATGCGAGAGGTAAATAGCGAACAAAGAAAGGGGATTTTAGCGAGCGTGCCACCTCGCGGACGAGGAAAGGGTGATGGGTACGAGATTTTAACTTCTGATCAGGCATAAGGGTTTCTAGCTACCACCTCAGATGAGGAATTACGAGCACAAGGTGATTGATACTCACGGCGAGACGCAAGCAGAGCAACTATAGGGAATCAAGGAGATCGAGGGTGAGTCCAGGAGAGCTCTGAACTAAGGCGGCGGCGCACTTAGGGTTAGGGTTAGGGTTTCGAGGTAGCTCAAAGGGTAACTGATTTGCAGTTTGTCTGTTGTTGTTTGTAAAGAGATTGTGTGTTGAGAGATTGTCTGTACTACAGGAAAAGGACTCTCATATCGTCGTACTATGGATGAGGAGGTTGGTATAGCTCCCTTGCAATATTAGCTTGACCAGCAGCTTGAAAAAGATTGTGTGTTGAGAGATTATGTGTTCTTTCGACCCCTTTATATAGTTGTCCGACCAACGGCAAAAGAAAGATAGCTTAGGATCTAAGTCGATACTTTGAAACCCTAATCCCACAAGGACACAGTTTAACCCGCGCGGACCAATCAACTTATGACATATGCCCAGTTCGCACACTCCGCATGGGCTACTACTTCCATCTCGCGGACCTTTCTTGCTCGCGGGCTTTAAAAAAGCTTTTTATATTAAAAATGCCACATGGATTGACCCGAAGCATGTCAAAGACATGTAAAAGTCTTAACGATTAATGTGATGCACGCGGACTCCGCCTTTGGCTCTATGCGAAGTCTCCCACGCGAGCCAGTTCGCCAGCTCGCCTAGATATATTCTGCTTTGCCTAAGCGAAGTGTCCATAAGTAATTCCACGCGCGAGCTATGTGTTCCACGCGAAGTCTTTGTAATTCCGTTTGCGTGGTCTTATTGGCGGGCCTTTATTTGTAAACTTAAGGAATTTGGGCTCGCCGATCACGATGCGGACTAAGAAAGTAACTAATATTCAAATGGACATTTTATAGTTTAGTAAAGTATTATTACTTGAACAAAAATGCCCTTTGGCTCAAACACAACCTGTTACAGAATTCAGACCTTGTGTTCAATCCTTGACAATCCTTTCCATTTAATATTTACATAATGAAGAAGCATGTATATGGAGTTCACCCCCTTAATTGGCTTAAACAAATGAAAGAAGCAATCAATCATACTTGCATTGTGCTGCGATCATACTTGCAAATAAATTAAACTTGTAATATTCAATTTCAATCTTGAAGAACCCTTAAATCCTAAATCTTCAAAAAGAAATTCAAAATCCTATGATTATACTTCTATTTGACTAGTAAATTATAATTCAAATTCTAGAAAAGAAAATCAAAGAGATAAGCGATGTACTTACCTTGAACAAGAAAGTTTTCGATAATGTTCCAGATCAATAAGAGAGCTTAAGTTTTAAATCATAAAAGAAGTTGGGTTGTTGTTTGAAGAAAAATAAATAACGAGAGAAAAGAATTGCAAGAGGTAAATAGTTTAGTAAGTGCCTTAATGACTTTTTATTCTGCTAAAAGGTTATTTTTCAAATAAATGAGAAAATAAGGTTATAAATCAACTTGGAGACCAAAAGATGATCATTTATCAAAATTTCTTAGACTAATCTCAGTTGAGAGAACTAATAAATGACGCCTACTTGTGAGGAATTCAAGTAGGGAATTTAAGTTCTCAAATTCTACGATTATTTTTCTATGAAAATTGTTAATTTCATGGAATAAAAGTCCAAACGCCAGAAAAAGACCTAAGAAATTGGGAAATCCCTACTTTTATTTAAACTCTCTCACTTTTTCCCTCATCCAAACACATTGTGAAAGAAATTCAAACTTTTTCTTTGTTAATTTTGATATTCTTTACTTACAATGTCAATTTAATACTAATTTAGCTCTCCCATTGCAAATTCCAATGACACAACTTAAAACAATCCATTTTCAATATAAACTAACCAAACTTAAGTAGCCAAACCTCGGTTGACTAGCAAAATAATCGTGGCCGACTTCACAAAACCTGAACCAGAATAACTTAGACTCAATCCAAAGAACCATATCTCTGCTGATGACCACGATGGTAGCTTAGATCCAATCAGAGACCTAATCATCGCCAACCACACTAGGCCACGACTCCTGCAAACCGTCGACACTCCAAACCAAACCAAACCAACCCAAGTTTCCAACCACTGGTGGAGCTAAACAAAGACCAAGTGGTGCCATGACACCCCTCAAAATCTTGGTGTTATATGTATCTTGTGTTTGGGAGAAAGATTTACTATAACCTTCTCATATATTGGCCCTCCTTTTATGTATTCTCTGGCTCCATGGTCGTTCGACCCCAAAGGAGAACAAACTAGAGCATGCCTCCGCGATGCCGAAACTGATAGAACCATTACATTCATGCTGATGATCTTATACCAGCAAGCCCAGTATTATTAGCCCAATATAGTATTCAACTTAGCCCAGTTAGTAGTCTAGCTAGAAGACACCCTTGATGGCCCTGCACACAGATGGCAGCTGTAAGAGAGATGATAAATGGCGTCCATATCTCCTCGGCAACCAATTCACTATTCTCACGGATCACCAGACCTTAAGGCATCTACTGAATCAGCGTATTACTACTCCTTCACAACATAAATGGTTAGCCAAATTGCTTGGGTATGATTACAAGATTGAATACCGACCTGGGTCTCTGAATTCCATACCTGACGCGATGTTAAGGACGCATGATGTTTGCGCCATTCACACTATTTCGGCTCATGTATTTGATTTTGTGACACAAATTGATAATGCTTGCGCAAGGGATCTAGAGGCCCAATCTATTGTTGCGGACCTTAGAGAAGGCAGATGCACGAAGAAGGGATTTGTTCTCTCAGGAGAGTGTCTATATTACAAGGGAAAGCTCTTCGTCCCTCAATCTTTTGAGTGGCGGCCAAAGCTCCTGTTCGAATTCCATTCTTCCCTTCAGGCCTGCCATTCGGGCTACCTTTGCACTCTAGCGCGTCTCTCTTGCAACTTTGCTTGGCCCGGCATGCGCAAAGATGTCAAAATGTTCATAGTCAATTGTGATAAATGCCAACGCCAATTATACGAGACGATCAAGCCACCAAGATTGCTTCAACCCTAGCTTACCCACTCCCACTGAGGTAGTGGCAGTGCGATTTGGCACCTAGAAATAACATCTAGCCGAGCTTAAGGATTGGAAATCCGTTTCAATCCTGCCGAACTCAACGATTGTAATTTCGTGTCAATCCTAGTACACAGTCACGAGCTATAGTACAACAATATTCAATGATGGTGGGTCGTAGGTGAATAGTAAAGCTGGATGTAAATATTGCATAGCCCCAAGACGTAATAGAAATATTGGTGCGCATCAATAATGTTCGAGCGACAAGCTAAAGTTGCTTAGTCGTAGCCTCGGTGAGACCGTATTGCATGTGAACATGGGGGTACATGACACTTCAAATTACATCCCGATACACTTCTTTAAATAATGGGTAGTGAGCCCGTAGAAGTATAAGCAACATAAACAATAAATAATAGTGTAACATGTGACCAGTGTGTTAACACTTTAACCAACATCATAAAGCATAAAAAAGTGTTCGCAAGTTAGTTGCATCTATCTACATAGTTTGATGTAAGAATGAAATGTTCACTTTTGTGTCATTTAGAATAAGAGGGTCTCACTCCTAATTTAGCTAAAGAATAGGCTTTCAAAACGAGCAATGAACATTGCAGGGGGCCAATGCGATATCGAGGGAAGGCCGGTGCACCTCAATTGCTTGAGGAATTGACCGGACGGACTCCAAAAAGTTGGAGTCTTATTCGGGTGACGTCAATGTCCCCAGGGTCACCACCATGCTTCATGGTGATGCTAGATCTCGAATGTCTTCATTTTGTGTGGAAGAATAGATGTCCATGAGAAAATCTCAAAATTTGGACCATCTCTTCCAGGATGACCAATTTGGTCAAACCAAAACCTATATGAGTCGGTGTCACAAATATCATGTTTGGCGACAATATGGGATTCGATATTCCAATTGTAGTGACATATAGTCCACTAGGTTGACTCATGATCTTTTCCAAGATGCGCTTTAGTCCGCATTCATGAGAAGGTATACACAACAAAATTCTTGTTCATTCTCACAATGTGTTTTCAAATGAAAACTATTAGCATGAATGTCTTTAAAGGTCAACATGGTTCGGTTACCTCTCAATGCATAGAGGGCATCTGTGACGTTGATTATTGTGCTACGAGGCATCAAGATTCAAGCTAAACCGCGTCCCTGAATGATCGGTATGATTCAATCATTGTAGTCACAGAAGATTTACAAGGACACAAAATCCAAAAATAGTTGCCGGTTCCTTAGAATGTTGTGGATAGTTCCACTATCTGCGAAGCACTCAATATCTCGATGAGAAATATCTACAAGAAGGAGTAGATAGACGAGTTAATAGTTCCACTTGAACCATTTAGAAGGATTGAAAAAAACTACGAAAAGCTGCAATCCTGAGAGTGTACAAAAATTTCCGTGCAGAATGACAATTGTGCACTAAAACAGCCATAATGTCTTCGTTAAAATAGATATGGACGAACCGTGAAAATTTCTGAAAATTAGACTCGTAAAGCTTTCAAATGATATAAAGCTCATTGTCTGGTTCGTCCGGAGCTATTCACAAAACTCTAATAAAGTTGATTTTCCGGAAGGGACAGATTGCTGTTTTTCGCAGAATTAACATGTGCGAAGCTATGAAGCTTGCAGGTGGCGTGTAGGCTTTTGCCTTAGTCAAAAGTGACGTGTGTATGATTAAAACCAAGTCCTTTCGGTCGTTCTAAGGTAGTAAACTACATGACTAGTTAGCAAAAGCTCCCTGACATGAACATAAACTAACTCAGAGGACCTAGATGATTCGATCATGATGATTATTTTCCGGTTTTAATAAGTCTTCAACGTCTTTTGCAAGAAGGAAATTGGTTTAATAGCGTAGGGGGATCCAAAATCAAAAGTTTTCGGTAACTCCAAGTCAGTATGACCAGGCATGTCCGTGGAGGGTCGGTAGTGCGAGGCACACTTGAAACCACTATCTCCTTAATTTCGGATAATTCTAAGACATAACACTGAGCTTGGATGAGCCTAGTTAAACAATTGATGATGGAACATCTGTTATAGGGTAGAAGACTTAACTAGAAACACGTTAGCGATCCTCCTTGAGGATGCAAGGCCATGTGTCATCTTCACTTGGAAGAGACCAAAACGGCGCAATCTAACCATGTAGATTGTAAATATGTCATGCTTCTAAGGACGATGTAAAAATGTACATCTTGTTTGTAAATCAATACGAACTATAAGAGGTGAATAGTTTCATAACTTCGAAAAAATTCTCAAGACATTCATTATTGCTAATGTGAGTACATCGAGGTCACAAACAATATTTTTAATGGTTTGTCCTTCGAATTGATCACACACAATCCGGAAAAGCCGCAAATTGATCAAACATAATTCGGAAAAAGGCCTCGGATTGATCAAACACAATCCGGTGATAGGTCGGGGTTGATCATACACAACCCGGACAAGGAAACAAGAGTTATCAAACACACTCTTGACCCGCGAATAAAATTCTGGGATTTTTGGTACCTGCACGCACAAAATCTCAAACATAGAATGGAGATGGAGAAGGGAGAACGGATTTTATCCCCCCGAGTTATTCCGAGGTAAATAACTGTAATATTAAAGCTTACTTGCTAGTTTACCAAATAAAATGTGTTTATAGAAGCTTTGATGAGTTTGAGTCGATTGCAGGCTTCAACCGAGGGTTGGGAACCTTTCTGGCTTTCCTTGGAAGACGAGCAATCTTGAAATCTTTGGTTTCTAGAGGTTGCCAAGAGGAGAAACAACGTTTCGCCTACTTCTACTTCGTATTTGGGGTTGAAAATTTGACAGGAGGAGAAGCTCTGGATGGGGAAGCTTCTGTCAAAAATTCAGTTTGATCGGAGCAAGGAAAGATGGTGAACCGGTGGTCGGTAGTGGCGGCTGTCTGGAATATTCCGGCGGCCGGTTCGGAGACTTTCCGGCCGGTTCTCAAGGTGAGGCCAGCGACGTTGGATCCGGGACGGAGAGAGCTTTCTGGGGATATAAAATTCCAGCGGAGGACAGTAGGAATTTTGGTCGGAAATCGGGAAAAACAAGACTGGCCGATTTTAGGGTTTTGGAAAACAAAATGGTGGGCTATTGACACTATGGTTAGAATAAAGTGCATGATAACGTGATGAAGGATAAAGTGTAGAGATAAAGAGATAGCAAGAGAATCGTGAAATATGATATATTATTCATTGATATGAGTCATTTATATAGGGAATTACACAATACCAATTAGGTAAGGAAAACGAATACATAGATCTAATCAAACTATATATCCTATTGGCATAAGGCCAAGATTCATATAAAGAATATCTAGAAAGATACAGAATATCCTATAACACTTATTGAATAAAATATGTTTGGGTTGTTGTTTTGCTGTTAATAATGAGTAAAAAGTAATTAAGTAAAACAAAACTGCAGACATACAACGATGTACGTAGTACCGGACACCTTGCTTCAAATATTGTAATCATCAGTACTGCGGTGTGACAAAAGTAGAGTATTTACCCCACATATATGATCGATATGCTCACAGAACTGTCCGTACGTTTTCAACACCATATATATTAGCTTCCATAGCTAGTTTGGCTTGGACAGTGTATATAAGTTTACGATTTTCGAAGACTAGCGTTCTCTGCAAAATGAGATTAATATCATCAGAGGGATTAGCAAGAGATACCTGGTCACCTTTGTTACTAAGATGGCACGACGACTCAGTACTGCTCTTGTTATGACTGCCTTTCTCGTTGTTTTTCCGAGCATGGTTCTGGCAACAGAATATGTCGTCGGAGACGATCTAGGCAGGGATGTATGGTACTGCTAAGTGCTAACTACTAAGCCTGGGCTGATGAACATGCTTTCCATGTAGGAGATGTTTTAAGTGCGTGCCTTTCTTCTGTAATATACAATACTAGCTATGTATTACAGATGCTTTTTGGGTTTGTGGAAGTAAAATTGTAACGATCACCAGATGAACACAATGTTCTTTTAGCGGCTGATCCTCTAGGGTTTGGTACTTGTGTTTCATCTCCAAGCTTGGGTGTGTACGACAGTGGCAATGACGCATTAACCTTGAGCGTTGCTGGAACCTAGCTTCTACTTCTTTACAGAAGAAGTTTTATTTATTTTTTTTAATTTTTTTTTATCACTGTGGACTAGATCGATATCCCCCAACCTAATTAGTCTATGGACAAATTTTAAGAAAACTGAGTTGCATTGAGATCTAGAATTTTGTGTTTCATTTCTGCAAACAAATAATTTCCGTGTTGGACAAAAGTCACAAATCATACTTGTTGCATATCGAACTGGCAAAATTAATAATATTACATTTTGAGGATGGACAGTGAGGATGGATCGATTAATAGTCATCTGGGATCTGTCACATATAAAAGATCATTCTTGTGCACTCACTGCACTGTAGTGTTTAAATTTACTAAGGTCAACAACTGATATACTAAGACAAAAACTTAACTAATAACTGATAATTAAGTACTTATCTCAATTATATATAATAGCATGATCTTTAAGCAACGAGCATATATAGGCTCCGAATAGTGAAAAGAGAATATGCTCCGATGCATTGGAGATAAGCTCGATCATATTCATGATCGATGCAAATTCTGATAGGTCCAAATTGGAGAGTGTAGAAGAATATTTCTACCATCTCATTGGCCTCACCCCCAATGGCCGGCATGCCATGCATAGGTATTAAGTTGTGTGCTTGTCGCCAGTGGCCACTCTAATTATCAGAATTAAGAGCATTTAAAATTAACCATTAAGGCCTTAATCTTGATCAAGATAAAGTAAATTAACACGAACTATGTATTGCATAATCACGTACGTAATCTTGTGTACATTACAAGAATTCCTAGCAACTATTAATTGGAAGTATATAGTTTAACGACGGTGTGACCTAAAACACTACTTAACCGACGTACTGGTAGTTACATATATACCTTCGGCTAACAAAAACCTATATATATATATATATATATATATATATATATATATATATATATATATATATCCTTGTGCCAAATAAAGCATACCCTGGAGCCTGGCCGCACCAGTCTATGAATAGATTAAGCATAATAGTAGAACTCGATCGATATTGAAATGGCACGATACGGTAGAACAGTGAGCCTTGGTTTGGTGATCGTCTTTTTTGTTTTTCCGAGCATGGTGTTGAGTGCAGAATATTGGGTCGGAGGCGTCCCCGACGGCTGGGGAATGTTTGAAGAAGATTACATGAACTGGGCTGCTAGCAAAACTTTCCATGTCGGAGATGTCCTCCGTGAGTACTAATTACAGCAGTAGGCTATTATTTTTATTTTCTATATGAAAGTTATGATTATAATTCACATGTTAACTTTTGTGTTCCCAGTCTTCAGCTATGATTCAAAAATACACGATCTTGTTGTAGCAGCTAATAGCGACTTATATGAGCAATGTAATCCAACTCCAAACTTGGGAGTGTATCAGACCGGCATGGAGTCTTTAACTTTGCCGGTTGCGGGGACCTATTATTTTTTCTGTTCATTTCATTGCCACCCATTCGCAATGAAATTCTACATCAATGTAACCTAGCTACATGATCTAATTGCAAGTAAACATTTGTAGAGAGAAGCCAAGTTAATAGTTTTTCTCTACATTCAGAGTTGCTTCAACTTTCAAGAGTTCTGTACCAGAGTTATTTCAACTTGAATTGCAAGATATGGATTTTGGTTTGCATATATGCGCTCTCCTTACAAACTCTATGGACATTCCTAGCTTGTATTTCAAATACTGTGTTGATTATCAAATATAAGGAAATATACGAAAGCTTTGGGAGACGAAGATATTCTTATTAACAATCTATGCTCAATACATCACAAAATGACCAAGAGCTGCGCTGCTAATTTACACTAAGCTAATAAGGTGCTGAAGAAATCAAACACCTAGCTGTAGGCAGCAAACAAACTAACAATTAGCAAACAAACTAAACCAGATTAATCAACCAGAAATTACTAGCTACATACAGTAATAACAAAGAGATTACTCAAAGGGAATAGTAACTCTGACATTACAAAAAATTAGGTAAAAGTAGTGTTTGCAAGATTATGATGTGGCAAGATGTATTATGTGGAATTGAAAATAAACTTTTTAGTTACTTAAAACATGCATGACACCTAAGACTAAGGTTTTGAATCTTAAGAGAAGAAGAAGAAATGTACACAGAGACAGACCTGCACAAAGCCAGAAGAAATGAACACAGAGACAGACATGCACTCAGGCCAGAGAAATAAAAGAGAGAGAAAATGTTGAGTTGGGAGAAGGGTGAGTACGTTATAGCTGGCTATGTAATTAGCCATGCACTACTAGAAAAACCATGCTTCACACATATTAAAATATGGTGAGATGTGGCTATTTCACACAGTTAACGGTGAAAACAAGGTTTTACTCATAGTACACTCACGAATTAGATATCTGTGCTCGCCTGAGAGGGGGCTAATACTCAACTCACACAGATTTAACAGTCCGTACGAATACTTGACATGGGCCCCATCACATTCCACAAACGCGGTTGTTTTATGAGATACTCAATCAGTGAGAACAACTCTGTATTTCACACAGATATTAGTGGTAGCCTATAAACTCTATTTACACAAATAACTGTGTGGAATACAATTATCACAGACATTGGTGACAAAACTTATATCTTGCACTCAAATATCATTCACACTAATTCATGTGCAATAGTGATTGCATTAAAAAATAATATACCTGTCAAATTTTAATTTCCTGCTCATATTTCTCTGCTATATATATATATATATATATATATATATATATATATATATGTATATATTTCATGGCCATTTACAATTAATCAAGCAAACAAAATCACATTTCCATCAAAATGTACATGTAGTTTACACTTTACATTAGGGGTGGGTTCAGTTTTGTTCGGTTCGGTTTGGTATTTTTTAAGACCTTAAACAGGAAACTAAATCAAACTGTGGTTTGGTTCGGTTTCGTTTTTTTTTCTGTTTTTCTTCTTCTTTTTTAAAATAATTTTTCTTAAAATCTGTATGCTTTTGGTTAGTAAAAAATTATCGTATTTTAGGACTTTTTTTTCTTCCATTACTTGTTTTTATAAGCACATATAATATATCAAAAAATTTTTGACAATGATTCTTCAACAAACCAACAATTGATAGACGAAATAGATACTTTAAAAGTTTAATACTGAATAATTTCGAAAGTATTGAGAATTGACCACACTAGCACACCATGAAACCATAATTTTAAAACTTCTAAGTTCATCTTGAACAGAAAATATAAATTCCATAGTTTAAAGTCCATCCAAATAAATTCCGAATTTTAAAGTTTAAAAATCATAAATTTGAATAAAGAAGAGAAAAATAAATTAAATATTATAGTTTATTATCTAAATCTCGCAAGAATAAAGTTTTCAATTTTAGAGGTAACATATCACTCTCCATACTTCACATACACGACACCTAAAATATTTCTATATGTACAGAAAACTTAAATAAAAAGCAAAATATTAGAAAAGACAAACATTTAATTATATAGAACATAAAACCTAAAATCATATTGTTCAAATCAAATATTTAATATGAAAATAAAGACAAAAAACAACGTCGTTTTATAGAGATTCGGTTTTTCGGTTTGGTTCGGTTTTTCATGGGCCGAAACCAAAAACCAAACCAAACTAATTTAGTTCGGTTTGGTTTTTCTTAATTCGGTTTAGTTTTTTTTAGTTTGGTTTTTTCCAGTTTCGGTTTGGTTTTCGGCTCGATTTTTTTCGGTTTTCGGTTTTAAATTTCCACCCCTGCTTTACATTCCTACCAACTTAGTTTACATATATACATACCCTAGTTAATTCTTGGATTACAAAAACAAGGTTGCTTTTCTAGAATACATTGTTGTTCAAGGTGGAAAACCACTAAGATTTTTTTCTTAAGAACAACATAATCCTTGTCCAAGAATAGGTTCCATCAAAGTAGACAAAAACATAACCATCAAAATAGATAGGTGAAACTAACCAAATTAGCAACGCTGCAAACGACGAACCGTTAGGGGCAATTCAGGCCTATACACATCACTAATGTCTGGGGTTGGGATCACATTTTTACTGCCTTGTGTAAGTTGTGGTGGCTCTATTTGTGGTGCCGTCTCAATTTGTGAAAAACCAGCCTCTTTCATCATTCTACCTATTTCGTATACAGCTAGTTCCCTCACCTTCTTTGCCATAAGTGTCTCTTGCTGCTTTTTAAAGTCCTCCATTTGTGCAGTGACTCTTTTCTCCATCTCAAAGGCTTCATTCCTAATTCTCTCTTCCCTTTCAGCAGCTTCTTTTCTCTCTTTTTCAGCATCAGCTTTTACTCTTTCAGTCTCCATGCGTTGTTCATCAAGTTTAGCCTTCATTGTTTCCACATTGCTAGAAATACTTTTTTTCTCAATGTGAATATTTGGAACATCACGCTAGCAGACTCTTGCTCCAAGTCCCTCACTCGGTTACGCTTGTCTGGCCCAAAAACTTCTACATAGATATCTTTTCTAACCTCAGGAGTAATATCAACATTTAATTTCCTTCTCTCCTCTTCAACCTTTTTCAGATCTTGCTGCATTCAACATTTAACTATTAGTAAACTTAAAATTTTGCTGCGATCAACCTTCTTTCCTCTATTGATTCTTTTTAAATTAAATATATTAGTATGAAATTTAGAAGTCCAAACATGGCAATAATGGTAATTTAAGCACAGTCATTGTTGTTGGGTGTTTTTTTACATAAATGTCCATTATCAGTTATGTAAGCATGACTTTCTAATAAACCCACATATATAGGCAACATATTACAAAGCAGCCATATAACATAAAACCACATTTCTAATCAACCACAACCATATAACAAAGCCATTAAACTAAAAAATAATAATAATAATCAAAACATAAACATTGCACTACGCCAATTTTGCAATTAGACGACAGAAGTCGCTTTTACTATCGTCTGATAAATTTTTACGACAGACATTTAAATATACGTCGTCTAAATGTTGCAACGCGCAGTCATTTAAACTTAGCGTGTTCATTATACGACAATCATCTGTCGTCTTAAAAATAAGCCAAAATGAGTAATAAAAATGTTCGTTTTAAGACGACACTCTTCTGTCATCCCTTCAATTGACGTAATTTTTTTTGACACAACATATGGCGTTGTTTGAACACTTGATAGACTTTCTCTCTCCCCGAAAAATTGTTTAAGTTCTCAATTCCCTCATTCTCAACACAAATTGAAACCTCTCTTCTTCACAAGCCAAATTCTCTCCTCTAGATCTCTCCCTCAAGCGAATTAAAATCCGTCTGTCGCTGGGTCGATTTAGGGTGTTGTTGGATTGGGGGTTTGTTTGGTTGATATAGAGTTTTGTTGGATTGGGGATTTGCCTGATTTAGGGTTTGTTGATGTTCATATATGGAGTGCAGGGCTTTTTAAGATTTTCTAGATGAACACTCCCTCTCTTTCTTCTCCTTCCTTCATTCTCTCATTCTCTCAATTCCCAATTCTCTCAATTCAATTCAAGCTTAATTCGTAGTAATGGATCCTAACCCCTGCAACTTCCCTATCCTCTCTTACATCATGGACCGCATTCTTATCCTCGGCTCCACCGCCCCACGCGCCCTCGACATCTCCGACCTCAAGTCCATCCAAATAGACAGCGCCCAGCCCCAACTCATCCGACCTCAACAACAACCCTCCTCAGGCCTCCTCCACCAGATGCCCCGCTTGTCCGACCCCAAAGTCATCGCCACCATGACCCGCGCCGTCTCCAGCGTCTCCCAGACCCACTCCGTCCTCAACATCCTTGGCCCCCGCCCCGACCACGAGGCCGTCGACACCGCCAAGGCCAAGCTCTCCCTCATCGACTCCTCTTTCTCCAAGAAGCTCGAGGACCTCATGCTCTCCCCACGCCCAAGTTACTCCTCTTGACTCGAAGCACATCGGCCAAGCTTTGGTGGTTTTAAACTAGCTATTTCAAGATACAGCCTCAAAATTATATCAAAATACATGAGAGACACAACGAGATTCGCGTGATGACTTGATTTTCCTTTGCATGTATGCATAGTCTTGTGCTGACTTGACTTGATTTTCCTTCATCTTAAGTTGAACACTGTTTGAGATTTACCTATCTTGTTACATGCCTTATGTGTTGCATTTTACAAGAAAATATAATATGTGAGGGAAAAAATTGATTGCGATGATATCTGAATACAATAGTTGGCGTCATTTCTAGCACCGAATAAATTAGGGCTTTTCGATTGAGATTTTGAATCGTTGTTAGTCGTACATTTTAGGAGCTATGTAGGGGCAGAGTTTGTAGTTCCTTTTGTGCTTAAGGAACAAATACCTTGATATTTGTCTACACCTCTAATTCTCTACAATGATCTCGTAATGTAGGTTAAAAAACAAAAATTGATATTTCTGAATTCTTGTGTGTTTTGATGTTCGATTGCCTGTAATTCTATTCGTGAGATTCTGTTAGACGATGGAGGATGACTATGTCCTGTGTGTATCTGTAAAGATGTTTTCCTGAGTACTTACATGTTTCCTTTATTGTTATATACTGTATATATGAAATTTTATGAGGCTGAACAAGTTGTTGTTGATTATTTGGTAGTTCTCATTCACATAGTGTCTCTCATGAAATTATTTAGAATGTTTTACTCTATCAAATACACTAGGTGGTATTGAGAACTTGAGTGTTTTATTGTCAGTGCTGTGGAGGTATGATCCTCCATGGTTGTAATGGTATTGTTATCGATGTAATAGTGTTGTTCAAGGAGGGAAAGAGTTTTATTTGAATTTGAAGTTTCAATGATCATACTTCCTTTTTCTTTTCCTCTTAGAGTGACTTAATTGAAGTGTAGATGATCTTGTCAGTTTTGTTGATGAGTATTAGACCAACAATCAATTGACTGTGTTTGACCTGCTAATTGAATTTAATAATTTTACCAGCCGGTTCTAGTCACCTCATTATCATATCTAATTGAAATGATGACTTATTGTTGACAGGGAAGCTCTTTAGCTCCTGCGCTCTCTTCTAGGATAAAGAGGGTATTTTACATGTCAAGTGAGGGCCAAAACTTACTTCATGAGGTGAATGATACATAGTAAGGTTTATTTTCTTTGATGCCCCATGTTGCAATTATCTGTTTTTCTTCTTGTTCATGTACTTACATGCGAAGGCCCAACATTTGAGTCTTTCTTTAAATCATTCTCAGAGTAATCATATTCTTAATCTGTTGGAGTTGCCTTTATCAAGAATTGATAAGACTTCAATAATAGAAATCTTAGTCATAAGAAATCTAGTATCATTTAGAATTGATTTCTTTATTGCTTTGATCGAAATTTCAGTTATTAGTAAAATTACATTGTCTTATTGGTTTTATCTGCAGAAGAAAAGAAACTATTCCTAAGAGCTGTTGCATATAGGGAATTGAGCAAGATGATTAAGCCTTAAGATCCTTAGTGGTTGAAGCCTTCTGCTAAGACAATATCTTTCAGCAAAAAAGGAACTCAACTAATTCAACCGCAGAATGTCTAGATGTTATAGCATTGGTCAAGGAAATATGTGATTTTGAACTTGTAAATATGTATTGTAGGTCATTTTAGAGTAATAATTTATTGGTGTTGTAGCTTATATGTCTACATAGGACAAATAACTCTTTATAAATATTGTTAGTTTTGGCAATGAGAATGAATTTAGATTTCTAAATTAATTTGTGCAAATGTTTTGGTAACCTCCAAATCAAAGTCAGACAACAGATATCCCATGAACTTTGACGTCTTACATCTTTCAAATGACTTTTATATGTCATCTTAAAGTAAAAGAAGACAATAGTGTATGTCGTCTGAGTTTTGAGGTTTTAAACTATTGTAACGACAGAAAAATATAGTACTACTAGAATACAGACGATGGATAAATTAAGAGGATAGATAAAAAAGTCATTCTGACGTCATATAAGTGACGTTAGAATAAATTTGAGACAACAGAAGGATGAAATTATTTGCTGATTAATTCTTTTTTCAACGACAGAAAACTGTCGCTGTAACGTTTTCTAACGACATATTCATTTTTTATGTTACGAACTTGGATTCATACAGACGACATATAGTATATCGTATAATCTTCCTCAGCAACAGATTATGCATGTCGACTGAATGCTTATCAGATGACTACTGGATAGACGACACGCAAAAAAGTAATCAGACGACGGGCATTCTGAAGGTAAAATTGGCGTAGTGATCATAGTACTTTCATAAATTTAAAAGCAATAAAACTACCAACTTAGTTATTGCAATACTCACTACTGCTTTGGTAGATGCAGCGTCAACATATTCATTTATTTTTCCTTTCTTACGATGTGTCAACTTGAATATTTCCAACCTATCAGGTTCTTCCTTAACCCCATTCTCAACTTGCTGCAATGTAGGTTGTTGAAAGAATTAAATATCGATGAAGTAACACATAACCTGTAAACTAACATGACAACTCACTCATTCATACACAACTGCTGAAAAAGTCCTTGTGCCTGTATTGTGATGCATTACCCTTTGACATTAATGTCAGTCTTGGTCTGTAAAGGACACGTATACAATAAAGTACTCATCATACATATTATATTGATCACCAGTTAACTTGGAGAAATTTATCATTACCTAGGTATCTTCATCATCCAAGTGTTTAACGAAAGCTTTCCATTGATCACTATCTATGGAAGACGAAGGGCATTGAAAACGTTCATCGGTCCCTTTGTTGACTACCCAATACAATTTCTTCAAGTCTGACTTGTGGTGTTTCCATCTGAAAGTCTCTCAAGGAAATTTGGACGTCAATTGGGAAATATCCACAGTCAGCTGCCAAATTACCAAGGAAATATGAGTAATGTGCACACTTATCCCGCTGCCACACATGTGTGCCAGTTTTTCCCCACTTGACTCGTTCTCTCACTCCCCCCACTGCCCATTTTATAATGGTTTTCCCTCGGCCTATTTTAGTATTACCCCTACTGGCTCCACTATTCCTGTTTTCAATAGGAGCTGTTGGTTGATTCACAAATAAATGACCAACATCTTGAGTTTAACTGTCATCAAACTGGACGCTCTCATGCAGCGATGGTAAGCCAACATCATCCAACTGAAATTCCATGTTATATTGGGACACATCTGTAATGGAACACTTTGACAATCAAAACAAAACCAAACAATTGTTTAATTAGCATATTCTAATACACTTGTTAACAAACAGAATATGATGGACACAGAACCAAACAATACAATATGATTCTCCTTCCACTCCCCTTATATATTAGATCCTAGTTTCCCAACCTATATCCAATTCCTAATTCCAATATTCTGAAGGAAAATTAATTTTGCATATCTCTTGGTTAGAAATCCCTCTATCTACCCATATCACCTATTTAGTATTCCCTCTAAACAACAAACCTGAATGATTTTAATATGAAAATAGAATCAAACAACCAATTTATAGATTTACAAACCCAAATGACCATGTATTTGACAAATTCAATATGGACATACATTTAGTGAACGAATATCACGTACCAATACGACACTCGGCAACCGGCATAGCCGTGGTGGTGGGATTTGATAATCAATAGTAAGTCGGCAATCGGTACTCCTAATCTGAAGATGTGATTTAGTGAACGAATATCACGTACCAATATCGGCAACTGGCACAACAGTGGTGGTGGGGATTTGATAATCAGCATTAAGTCGTCGATCGGAGCCCCTCGCAGCAGTTCTTCACAATCATGGCGTACTGCTAATCTGAAGTGGTGAAAAGAGTAAAGTGACATAAATGGCGTTGTGTTCTAAGCATCTTATTTATTTTTTTTTTTTTTTTTTTTGCACTTTAGTCCATGTGAGTATCCAAATTAAGCGGCAATACACCCGCTCGAATTTATAGCTTTTATTTAGAATTTGAGATTCAAATTTAGGTGAATTTTCACTGTTTTTATTTCTTTTCACTCATTTTAGCTATATGTTTCTTTTCTCTCATTATCACACACGAAAATTTGTGAGAAATCGAGAACATTAGTCACACATATCTGTATGTAACTCACCTCGGTAAACCAATTGATGTCATGTCAAAATTATTAGGTTTTTCCCTACAGAAGTTTGTGTCTAATTTATATTTCACACAAATATCAGTATCTATATTTTACACGGTTGAAAGTGTAATTCACATTACACACGGATATCTGTCGCTATTAGCTTTAGTTACAGATTTCTGTGTAAGCTTGTTCATATATGTGCAAATATATAATTATTTTTAATTATACTAACTTTTTACTGTTACAGATATCTGTGTGCATTACAATACTTACAGATATCCGTAAAAATAGTTAATATAATGTACACTGATATCCGTGTGAATTAGTATTTGACACAGATTTTTGTGGCTGTTATTGTTGTATAATGTAATCTAGGCCTATAAAATCTTTTTCCACATGGTTTTCTGTATAGCTAGTCTTTTGTCACAGATATAAGTGAAAATAGTTAATATAATGTACACTGTTATGTTATCTATGTGAATTAGTATTTGACACATATTTTTGTAGCTGTTATTGTTGTATAATATAATGTGGTCTAGAAAATCGTTTTCCATACGGTTTTCTGTATATCTAAGCTTTTGTCACATATGTATGTGAGAATAGAATCCGTGTGAGATGGTTTTTTTCTAATAGTGATGTTACCATGACTTCTTCTTTGTTGCATGTAGAATGTCGACTGCTTCCTCGTTCAATGCGTGAATCGAACTTGCTTGATTGATTTGAGGGATAAGAAGTTGAAATTTGGACAAGAAGAATCGAAATTACAGGTATCAGATAATCAAGAAAGCAAATTAGCCCATGCCAAGAGAAAGACATGCGCATAAAGCGGCCGGAAAAAGGAAACAATGGAAAGGGATAACAGAAACTCGAAGCCTCATATCGGAGATTAACTCCGGGAAAATGCTTCAATATTGGGAGAGCGGATCACTGCCATGCACCGACTCTCAACTTGATGGAGGAAACCTAAGGCATGCAATGGATAGGATTTTCTCAATCCTACGCCAGTTTAATCACTGCCAGTTTCATTTTCTGCACATTAACTACATAAATTAACCATGATTTAATTTTAACAAAAACTATTCATCATTACATAATCACGTACGTAATCTTGTGTACACTACAAGAATTCCTAGCAGCTACGTGGAGGTATATATTATAATCACGACGGTGTGACCTAAAACACTACTTAACCAACGTACTGGTAGTCGTTACATATATACCTTCGGCCAAGAAAAACCTATATATATGTATGCATGCTAATCAAGCAGACATAGCTACTTAGCTAATTAGAGAACTACTACATGCAATCATAGATTCATAATGGCCAGATACAGTTACGGTTTCGTACTTGTGATTGCGTTTGTGTTAGTTTTTCCGAGCATGGTGTTGGGAGGAACATCTTATCACGTCGGGCGTGCTGCTGACTGGAACGATCATCTGTTTGATTACCAGGGTTGGGCTTGGGGCATCTTTTTCCATGTCGGAGATTCTCTAGGTACTTGATGAGTGCTATCGATCAATTTGTTGCAATCATATTCACTTCTCTAAGTTTGCGTTGTCTGCTTACATCAAGGTTTTTTGTGTATTATTCCGGCCAGTTTTCAGTTACCATGCAGATGTACACACTGTGGTTGTAGCAAGTAATCGTGAACTGTATGATGCATGCTCTTCAACTCCAAACTTGGGGGTGTATCAGAGCGGATATGAAGAACTAGTCTTGCCGGTTCCTGGAACCTATTATTTCTTCTGTGGAGATCAATGCAACCAAGGAATGAAATTTATGATCACTGTCGACCCCTAGTTCAAATTTGTAACTATTGAAAGCCTAGCCTTCATGTATTTCTGCAGTACTCTTTAAATTCTGGAGTAGTCATTTACAAATTCAAACCCTAGCCTCTTGTTCCTACTACAAAGCAAGTCTTTCCGCTTTATTCTGGAGTAGTAGTCGATATTTTACAAAGCTAAGCTCCATACGGTTTAAATGTTGTTGAATACGTACACAAACTCGATAGTTTAAAGATTTGTGTATGTGACTATATAACATTTTTTTTCCTTTTTTTTTTCCTTCTCATTACAACAAAATACTCATTTCTGTATATAAGATCGATTTGTATTCTCAACAAGCCGCTACATATGCTATAGATTTTATTGAACTATGTGGAGTCTGTGTACCTGCGAGTTCTGTTCTGCAGTAGATAACACGCAGCTGCTCTTGTTGTCTTGCATTTTTTTGGTTTTACGAGCAGTATTTTGGGATTTAAAGGAATATGTTGTTTGGAGTCATAGACAGCTAGAGTTGATTATAAACAAAAATTACTCTTCTTCGACAACTAGTAACATTAACAAAAATTACGATATGTATTGTATACCGAGCTCAGGCCAAGAATTAGTCTGTGATATTAATTAATCTCAAATATTATCACAACGGTGAGACCAAAGCACTATTTTTAACCTACATTTAAATTCCTTCGGCCAAAAAGAAAAGACATCCATAGAATATATGCTTGCTTCTTAGTTAGCATAATATATATAATCTACAGAATCCACGCTAGCTAGCTTGTTGAAACCAATATTGAGATTGAATTAGCTTAATAAAAATGCAAATGGCACAATTCAGTGCTGCTCTTGTTGTTGTTGCTGCGTTTCTGCTGGTTTCTCCGAGCATGGTGTTGGGAGAACAATATATTGTCGGTGATATTGGCTGGGGAGAACAAGGGGTTGATTATAGTGCTTGGGCTGCTAGCAAGATTTTCTATACTGGAGATGTTTTGAGTGAGTAGCATGGGAACTTTCCATATATCTAGGTCGAATCATTTCTAAATTCTCATACTGTAAACTTTGAGATTATTGGTGTTGGAGTATCTTATTATTTCTTATTCATACACTGATGTTTTTTCAAGTTACTTCTGATTTCCTATTATTCCGTTTAATTCATGCTAAATTGTTTCTTTTCTTTACCTTTCTTGCCAGTTTTTCTCTGCGATTCAATCTTCCACAATGTGGTTGTGGCGACTGATTCTGATGCGTATGAGAACTGCGATACGAAACCCAACTTGGGTCTGTATACCACTGCGAATGACGAGTTGTATTTGAATGATGCTGGAAACTACTGATATTATGATATCCACATACATTAACCAATGCATGCCTCTCTTAGGACATGAAGTCTAATTACGTGTTTGCGAAGTTCTAAGCTTGTTTTATATATATCCAGCTCGTGTTTTACAAATGAAAGAGTTTGTATATCATGGTTTACAAAGTAATAACAAAGATAATAAAAGCATAGGTGGAATAATGTAATAAACTGAGAGAGAAGAAAAATCAATTTATGAAATATAGTTTCAGCTAGCCACAGCTGATCTATCTGATTAGTTGTATTAACGCTGCGTCTCAAAATGCATTGTTAAAGTCTTTTCCAATATTGAAAAATGCACTTCAAAGGCAGGATAAAAGATATGAAAGAGCCAGGTCTCCAAGAATTAGCTCAACTTAATTAAAATTTCAATATGGCAAACCAATAACTGCTGCTCTGGTTGTCATTTTGGTTTTACGTACTAGCTAGCATGGTTTTGAGATTCTATGATGTTGTTTGCAAACAAAGGCAGCTGAACTGCTTGAGTTTATTACTCTTATTAGACACCTTTAGTTTACATCAAGCGGCGGCACAGCTGTGTGGTTAATTTTTTAACAACTAGGTATCACTGTCAACTATGTTTATGATTTGTACCGATCGATCGATGTTCCTTAATCTTACTATTTAACTTTTATTAAACTATCCAACGGCCAGCTATCAAATGTTCTTCAATAAAAGCAACAGATTTTCCAAACTCTACTTCTCCTGCTTCAATTAGCCTAAGCAAGGAAACCAACACAACAAAAGCCTGCACATAGTAATAGAGAGAGATAACTCAGGCTGTTAATTTTGGCACTAAATAATGATGCTCAATCCACTAAAGATAACCGATCACAAATGCTCTAGCTATCTTGTGCTATCATTAGTCTCTAAGATTCTCTAAACGGCGTGACCGAAGCACTACCTTTAACCTATATGTAAATTCCTTCGGCCAAAAGAAAAGACATGCATAAAGCCATAAAATATATGCCCGCTGCTTAACTAATTCGCCTAATACATGTATTGTATATATACCAGGCTAGCTTATAGAGACAAATATTCAGATTGAATTAGCTTAGATGGCACAATGCAGTACTGCCCTGGTTGTCATTGCGTTTCTGCTGGTTTCTCTGAGCATGGTTTTGGCAGAACAATATATTGTCGGGGGTATTGGCTGGGGAGAACAAGGAGTTGATTACAATGCTTGGGCTGCTAGCAAGACTTTCTATACTGGAGATGTTTTGAGTGAGTAGCATGGACACTTTCTATACATCTAGGTCGAATGATTGTCTCATACTACCACAAATCTGTGAATGAGTATCTTATTACTTTCTTGTTCTATATACATGTTCTTGATTCAGTTTAGTTATGATTTTGTATCATTCAGTTATACATCTCATTTGGGTTTTTTTTTGACCTCGATCTGTTTGCAGTTTTTCATTACGATCCAACCTTCCACAATGTCGTTGTAGCGACTGGTTCTGATACATTTGATAATTGCGTTACGCATCCCAACTTGGGTATTTATACCACTGCAAATGACGAGTTATATTTGAATGATCCTGGAACCTACTATTTCATATGTGAATTTCAGTGCAGTGTTGGTGACATGAAGATGATGGTCATAGTGAACAACTAGCTAGCTGATAACATGCATACATAACGAACCTCGATCTAATAAGGACCTGAAAGTTCTTATGTACGTGTAATGAAGTTCTGATGACTTCGCTTGTTTTCTATTCGACTCGTGTTTACGAATGAAAGAGGTTAATCTGTATAGCATGGTTTGTAATACATGCATGGTTTGTAATACAAATTTGTAATAAAGCTAATAAAGGATGGGTGCATGTGGAATGTAATATAAACTGAGAGAAGAAATGTCGATTTATATTTCATGCTTTCAGCCACATTTTAAAGGGAAAACGTTGATATTAAAACCTTTCAAAAACTATGAGTAAAACTGATTATCAAATGATGCAGCTAGGTAGAAGTTCTCCTCGACCGAACACTTAGTACCGGCCGGCCATATTTATGAAGTAAATTAGTGTAGAAACTGAATTTCATTAAATGAATTAATTTTACATTATCTATATATATACAAATCCTGCTGTTGACATTCTAGGAATAACTAAAATTAAGCATAGCAATAAATACAAATATAAACAGATGATTCCACAATCAATCTCGGGAGATCAAGATTGATTGGAATTATGCTTGATTTGTGCAGAAGATATAGGAACATTAATACCCCCCCCCCCCCGGGCAAACTGAGAGGCCGTGGGCGGACCAGTTTGAGACACAAGGCATTATGACGGTGCTTGTGAAGAGGTTTGGTGAGGAGGTCAACGGGCTGGTCAACAGCTGGAATGTAACAAACACGGTGACTTCCAAGAGCAACTTTTTCGCGAACAAAATGGTAATCAAGTTCTATGTGCTTAGTGCGGGCATGTAATACCGGATTAGAGGCCATGTATGTTGCACTTAAATTGTCACAATGAAGCATAATGGGAAGAGCAATTTGCACACCAAGCTCATAGAGTAGATAGCCTAACCAGGTTGTTTCAGTGGAGGCATGAGCGAGAGAGTGATACTCAGCTTCAACACTGGAACGAGCCACAGTTGGTTGTTTCTTGGAGCACCATGATATTAAATTCGAGCCAAGGTAGACCAGATAGCCGGAGGTAAAGCGGCGAGAATCAGGGCATCCAGCCCAGTCGGCATTAGAGTAAGCCGAGAGCATAACTGGATGATGTTGAGGACTAAAGGAGAGTCCATGGTCAAGGGTGCCTTTCACATAACGCAGAATGCGCTTTGCAGCCATCAGATGGGTAGTGCGGGGTTGACTCATGAACTGAGCAACAGTATTGACAGCGAAGGAGATATCTGGGCATGTAATGGTTAGGTATTAAAGAGACCCAACCATTTCACGGAAGACTGTCGGATTGTCAAGTGGTTCGCCATCAGAGGCAGTGAGTGGAGGTTTGGCAGCCAACGGTGTGCTCATAGGTTGACTGAGAAGAAGGCCATACTTCTGGAGGACATCATGGGCATATTTGAGCTGGTCAATGTGGAGACCAGTTGATGAATGAGAGACCTGCAATCTAAGGAAATAGTGTAGAGGACCCAAATCTGTTATATCAAAACCACGACCAAGAGCATGAACGAAACTCTCTACAGTACGGTCATGGCTGCCGGTAATAACAATGTCATCCACATAGAGAAGCAGGAAGAAGGTGTGTTGCCCGTGATGAAATATAAAGAGAGAATGATCAGCCTTACTTTGGAGAAACACAGTCGATAAAAGAAAGGCACGAATGCGATGAAACCAAGCACGGGGAGCTTGCTTGAGGCCATAAAGAGACTTGTGAAGTTTACACACATATGAGGGATGATCAGAATCGATAAAACCAGGGGGCTGATGCATATAGACATCTTCATGGAGAAATCCTTGGAGGAAGGCATTCTTGACATCAAGTTGACGAAGACACCAGCCTTTAGACACTGCAAGAGCAAGGACTGTGCGAATGGTCGCAAGTTTGATTACCGGACTGAAGGTTTCCTGATAATCAATGCCCTGTCTCTGATGAAAGCCTTTGGCTACAAGGTGGGCTTTGTAGCGATCCACGGAGCCATCTTGATTATGTTTGATTTGGAAAACCCACTTGCATCCAACAATATTTTGGGTTAGGGAGGGCGGAACAAGGGTCTAGGTTTGGTTCTTCAAGAGAGCGTTGATCTCTTATGCCATGACGGTGCGCTATTCCTTGGACTGAGATGCCTGAGAGTAACAAGTAGGTTCAGAATCAGTAATAACAGAAAGGAGGGCACGAGGAACCGAGTACCTTACTGTACCATCAGAGCGGACTTTGGGCTTAGAGATGCCGGCGTGCAATCTGGTGAGCATGACCGGAAGCGGAGTGGCACTGGAGGGAGGTGGAGCAGCTAGAGAAGGAGGCGGAGCAGTGGGGTTCGGGTCCGGCAACAGAGAGAGTTTCGATGAGGGCGAAGGAGTAGGCGGGGATACAGGTAGTGGTGGTGGCGCACGACGGCTATATGTGTGAGTGAGGGCTGGAGGAGCAGAGTTTGGTGGTGAAGATGGGATCGGGAGGGAGTGGGAGACTGTGGTGAGTGTGGTATCAACTGCAGGAATGTATTCTTGTAGTGTGGCTTGGCGTGGACCCGTATTGGAGGATGGGCCTGGGCTCGGGTTTTGGGCCGGGGAAGAAACTGATGAAGATGGTGTGAGCACTTGTGTGAATTCGGTGAAATCCAAACCAGTTGAGGAAGAAACCTGTAAATATTTAAAAGAAAAATGTGTTTCGTTAAATAAAACATGACGAGAGACGTAACACGACCAGAGGAAGGATCAAGGCATTTGTAGTCTTTATGATGAGGACTGTAACTGATAAAGACACATTCAACATTACAGGCAGCCAACTTATTTGAAACATAAGGACCGAGGTGAGGAAAACATGAACAACCAAAGACACTGAGAGAAGAGTATGAGGGTTGACGTTTGTGGAGACGAAAATAAGGGGTGTCCCACTGGAGAGTAGATGTAAGGAGAAGATTAATTAGATAGACAGCCGTAAGGGCAGCTTCAACCCAAAGTTCTTGGGGAGCATGAGAAGTGATAAGAAAAGTACGAATAGTAGAAACAATATGACGATGCTTACGCTCAGCAAGGCCATTCTGTTGGGGAGTATGAGGGAAAGAAAAACGTTGTTGGATTCCCTTACTAAAGCAGAAGTGAGAAAATGCTTTGTTTACAAATTCAGTATCATTGTCACTTTGAAGATTTTTAACGGACCCCTGAAAAAGATTTTGAATTAGTGCCACAAGATTTTGAAAATGCGTTAGAACTTCATTTTTCCGTTGCATGGGGTAAATCCAATTGTAACGAGAGTACTCATCTGTAAAAATCACATAGTATTTAAATCCACTAACAGAAGTGGTTGGGGACATCCAAACATCACTGTGAAGTATATCAAAAAGAGATGAAGCAAATTCTTTATTGGATGGAAATGGTAACTGGTGCGACTTACCAAGCGCACATTCATTACAAAACGAAAGAATAGAAGACTTGGAACCAATAGACGACACAAGACGGGACATGACTGATGACGATGGATGACCAAGACGATTGTGCCAAAGGGAGGACGATACGGAAACTAGAGCTTGAGGAGCTTGGGAAGGCAAGCCGGAAACTGGAATAGGATAGAGACCATCTTTACATGGGCCCTGAAATAATAAACGACCAGAACGTAAGCAATATATTTGATAGAAATCTGGAGCAAAAAGGAAAAAAAACAAGATTATCATTCGTAAATTTTGCTACAGAGAGGAGATTTTTACGAATAGAAGGAATTTGAAAAACATTGTTGAGAGTGAATTTGGAATCTCCCAAAGATAATGGGAGGGTACCTGTATGAGATATAGACATGGAGTCACCGTTACCCATATAAACATTGTGAGGACCACCATAATGTTGAGGATTCTGAACCGGCATGAAGGTCATGTGATGGGTGGCTTTGGTGTCGGGGTACCAGAATGGATCATCAGGGGAGGCAAAATGGGCTCCGGCAAAGGAACGAACATGGGCAGGTCCAAAGAAACGATGAGGACATTGAGTAGGCCCATGAAGAGAGGACCTACAGGTTGGACACCATTGCTGTCCAGGAGGAGGGCTAAGGAGGCCTTGTTGAGAATTAGGAAGCACGGGCTGCTGCTGGGCCCATAGATTTGGCTGAGGGTAACCCGTAAAAGGTGGGTGATAAGACTGATGATTATACCCCCTAGAACGATAGGATGGCTGGCTATACGAATGACGGTTCTTGCCAAAGGAGCGTCCAACGCCGTTGTTTCCAGTAGCCGAACGGCGACCAGAGCGGTTGGCGGCCAAATTTGAGGAGGAGCCGATGTTGTGGTAGAGGGCAGTGGTAGGTACAGTAGGGGATGATGGCTGTTGGGTGTCAAACGCAAGGATCCTAGTGCGAATATCGAAAAAATTTGGAAAAGTAGTCTAGGACAGGGCAGTACGAAGCATGAGATAATCAGAACCAAGACCATGAAGAGTAGCAATTACCAAATCAGCATTAGAAACAGGTTGATCAATTGAGGTAAGTGCATCTACAATGGACTTGGCATGTTGGAGATAAGCATCAACAGATTGGTTGCCTTTCTGAAGTTCATACAATTGAAGCTTTAAGCTTGTGGCACTAGCAGCTGATTTTTGATTGAAGAAATTTGCCAAACAGTCCCGAATGCCTTTGGATGTTTTGTGGCCAAGACAGATCCGAGCAACAGGTTCGGTGAGAGAGGTAGTGAGAATACTGACTATCTTTTGATCCTCGATGTACCAGATTTTGTATGCCGAATTGTGTGTTGTAGAGGCCGGAGTGGCACCGCTGGCTGGAACAGTGATGGTGCGAGATGGTTCCGGGATTGAGCCATCCACATATCCCCATAAATCAGCATCGTTGAGGTAAGATTGAATTTGAACGATCCAAACCAAATAGTTGGATTCGGTGAGTTTGGGAAAAGAGGAAGTGTTTTGGGAGATGGAGGAAGAAGCCATGGAGGAACATAGAAGAGGAGGGAAGGCAAAGAAAGGAAGACGCAGAATAGAAGGGAGAGGAAAACACATGTAAGGATCTGGAGGCTAAACTGATACCATGTAGAAACTGAATTTCATTGAATGAATTGATTTTACATTCTCTGTATATATACAAATCCTGCTGTTGACATTATAGGAATAGCTAAAATTAAGCATAGCAATAAATACAAATATAAACAGATGATTCCACAATCAATCTCGGGAGATCAAGATTGATTGGAATTATGCTTGATTTGTGCAGAAGATGTAGGAACATTAATATTTAGTCTATATCCTCATGATCGAGTTGAATATATGACGTACGTATGTACATAATGGATTACAAACAAAAATATTAATCTTTGTGGCAATCTCAAACACAATATCAAGAATAATAGTCCCAGCATATTTGATAACCGAACTTGAGAAAGTAATCAATTCAGTACAAATCAAAATATTAATCTCCGTCACAAAGACTATGTTATCAAGTCAATTCCATCGCGTATGCTAATTAGAGCCTAAGATTTCAATCAAAATTGTCGTTTTAGCTAGATACAAGAGCACATAACTTCGTTTTATTTAGAATCTTGGACTGATTTCGGGGATCTCTATCTCCAAGGGGAGAGTTTGGGGTTGTCTCATTGGCCTACTCGGATAGAGCCGGCCGTAGTATATAATCCTTCCTACTCGAGCAGCTTAATTTAAATAGAATCACTAGACCTAGTTTAGATTACTAAAAGAAGCAGCTTAATTAGCATGGCACGACGCACTGGTGGTCTGTTTCTCGTTGCCTGTTTTGTTTTTCCCAGCATGGTTTTGGGGTATACAGAATTTGTTGTCGGGGGTGATGATGGCTGGAAAGCTGGAGTAGTTGATTACTCTGCTTGGGCTTCTAGCTATACCTTTAGCGCTGGAGATGTTCTAGGTAATTTACTTTCATGAATGCAACTTCAGCACATTGCTTCATGCCTATAGCTACCTTTGAAATATGCTGCATGCATCCATATCCCATTTGATTCATCCATATGCCTAGTTTTTTTCTTTTTGTTAATTAACGACTGTAATTCACATTCATGGTCCTTTTGTTTTCCAGTTTTCAATTATTGGGACACAACTGAATACAACGTCGTAGTAGCAACTGGTTCTGATACGTTTGATAACTGTGTTTCAACTCCAAACTTGGGTTATTATGATTCTGGCCATGATGTGCTAGAGTTGACAGATGCTGGGAACTACTATTTCTTCTGTCAGGGGCACTGTGACTATAACGACATGAAATTTATGATTACTGTAAGCTAATTGTTACTCCAACTTGTATTCCACCCTTTGTCAGCCCCGCACAAAGGGATCACCATGAGGCCATTGATTTCGACCATAAGGCATCAAATCTCGAATAGGGAAAACAATGAGAATATGCAAAGCCAACAATTAATTGGAGTAGTACTCCTCCTAGTTTTTTAACAGATGTGCTAGCATCTGATCTTTGTACTCATTGATCTTTTGAAGTCATGAATAAAGTCTGACCTCTCAATAAATAAATAAAAGTATCACTACTAGCTAAAGGCCTTATAGGCACAGCCACTTTTCCGTCCCTATTGCTCTTATAGGGGACGGATCTTGTCCCTATAGCTATTTGGGTACGAAATTTTTGGCTGGCGCTATTTGTACCAACTCCAATCGGGGTTTTATGTCTATAGGCACTACTGAGGCTGTCCGTCCCTCCTGAGGCACAACAATTAGAAGCAAACTTTCACGCGCCCTTCTATCCTCTCTGACAATGAACATGGTGTTTATATTATTATAATTAAAACTCACACGCTTGGTTTCTGGTCTCATTTGACACACCCCATTTATAGTCGTCCCTATAATGTGCTTACATTATTTTATCATTAATCCTCCCATCCGTGGCCAACTGGAACCATATTAGAAAAAAAAATAATTGGAAATTAAAACCAATCTGGTTTTCACCAATTTGGACGGTGGTTTTGCAGCTAGGCCCCATTTAGGTAATTATATAAATGGTTTGAAGAATCTAATTACAGTAAAACAGTAATACCTGGTAACTTTAACAAAAGTAAATATTACCCTTCAAACCACTACAGTTATTCAAATAAAATCACAGGTCTAAATATAAATAGAGAAATATTTACCTAATGCAGCTATATATATATGTATATGTATATGTATGTATAACATCATACATAACATACTGGAAACTAATATGCCACACCTGTAAAAAATAACTTGTCCACAATTCTATATTGAACACAGACTGCAAACTCTTGTAAATATAAAAGCACCACATCTCCAGCAAAATAAAGTTCCCATAATCTTAGATCATTGTAAAATACAATAATAGAAATTCCTGCACACTTTACAAGTTATATACATCAAAAACTAGATCATCAAGGCTACCAACAACTTCCAGATACCAAAAACAATTTTCATTCTAAGCCACAATGAAACTGGATAGAATGAAAATTGTATTCATCAAAAGATCCAACCTAACTAACAGTTGCTGGATCCAGCCATTGGTAAGCTAATAGCTATAAACATATTTCCAAAAAAAGACAGTTGTTAACATACTAAAGAGGGCAGGATGTTCTAAGCCAGACCCTTACCTAACAAGTCAAGCTGGTCACCCCGGTATTTCGCGCCATCTGATCATCTGGTTTCTTCATGAAAGTGATGAGGCGGCTAAGATCCAAGGATTCAAGAGAATCTATCCCAGCTGCAGCAAACATGTTGGACAGGGGATTTGTAACCACTTGTGCTTCCAATGAATCTACCTTCTTGCAAATCTGTTCATAGGAAGTTTGAAGCGCCATTTCCCTCTCTGCTGATTCTTTTAACTTTTGGGCCAAAGTTGCTTCCCTTCTTTCATTTTCTGCACGTTGTGCTTCATTAGCATCTCTCAAAGCTTTAACTTGATGCTTTAACCCATTCTTCTGGGTAACAATCCCTGGAACATCAGCCCATGTTGCACCAACTCCGTATCCACGCACCCGATTATGCTTCTCTGGGCCCATCACCAAAGTAAAGATTTCATTCCTGTCCTCATTAGTTACTTCGCGACCTTCGTTTCGGATATTATTCTCATGCTCTTGTATTGCATCCTGCAACACATCCATAGTTTACAATCCCAAATATAATTTTTAAAAACATATGCATTATCTCACACATTAATGAAACCTGAACACAAAACCATCAATTACTGAAGTATAATAAAGCAAATAAGCCTCCGTTGTAAGTAGTTTCCAATGACAAGTATATGCCTTGGGTGTATGATAAGCCTAAAGCAATTACACTTGTTATTCGATGGTAGTATAGGAAAGTAGGGTGTATCCTACAGAAGATTGTGACTCAACAATTGCAAAAATGACTCTGAAAAACTGAACAGCAGACACTGAACAAGATGAAGCTAAAAACTATAGCTAGACTCAACAAAAAAGTATGAAATTAGATATTTAGAAACTAGACACACTGATGAACACACATACAAAATTTGGGGGAAAACTGTGCAGTTTTGCTATGGTAATAAAAATCAGAAAGAAGACAGACAGAAGAACAAAAACAGGAAAATAAACTTTGGGATTTTGGTTTTGGAAATCAAATAACAAAAACTAGCTAAGAACTACTTCTCACCTCTAGAAACAATTACGCTATGATGTATATTTACTATCAGTGTAATAAATTTCAATGCCTTAGCACTTAAAACCACTCACAAATTTTTTCCGAGCTTCCTGATTACTTGGTTGAGGGTTGGTTGGATCTTTCTTGCTTGATGTATATGTAAGGCCAAAGAACGTCACCCTATCAAGTACTTCTCCAGGATGTTCAAGTTCCTAAAAAAAATATATATTTATAAGTTCAAAATGTTTGACATTCTTTACACACTGAACCAATTACAATAAGAAAAAAAAATACTTGCAGACAAATAATACACACTGAATATTAATAAATGACATAACAATGCAACCAAAAGTCAAATGACCAAGAAAGTTCTTACTTTTACCAACTATGCCCTTGATATCACTTTCGTACACATTTCCAAACAAACCTTCACCGGTATTTACATTGATAAAGCAGAGCCTTAACCCAAAAGGATAAAGACTAAAAGGGATTAAATTTGTACAGTAATATAGATAAAAGAGCTCATGCATTAATTGTTATCTAGACAAACACAAATAGAAAAAAGGGAAGAAAAAAACAGATAGATAGTTGACATCATACCTTTCCTATGACATCATACATTTCCTAACATACTGGAACCAATATACCTTTCCTAATATACCTTAATTTCCTAGGAAAGTACAAACTTAGTCAAAGTTACCTTATTCCAAATTTTGAAATACGACATGATTCTCATTCAAGCAAAAATCAAAGCGTGATCTAAATGGCTATCCTAACCAGAAATAACAACAGGAACCAATAGTTTGAAACACAGATAATTGATTGGTCTCAAATGATGAAAACTACAAGATTCTAACAGTCATTGTCCTAGGTAATGAAAATTGTATAGTCTACAAGTTTGCATGTTTCATTACCCATTCATATCTCATCTGAGCATAAGTTCTAGTTCCGGTTGTCTGGTGCAATTTTAATGCTTGTCGATTTGTTGCATTCGTCTCCGCAACCTCCTATTTGAAGGTTAAATAAAAAATACAAGCAACCATTAAAACAGCATGAAGCCAAACAAATACTGTTCCAAAACAACTAAAAATACACCAAGAACAATTGAATTTAGATAACAATCATCTTACTGCATATTTAAACTAAGAACAACAAAATTCAACCAAGAACTGTTCAAAAAGAAATATGATCAACAAAGTTCAACCTGAGAACTGTTTAAAAAAGAAATACATACCTGAGCATAGCTATCAAGAAACCATACCTTTAACAAGTTCAACAAGCCTGACAAAATAGGAAACAATACATTAAAACAATTAACTGACATAAAACAACATTTTTAGATTGAATTTTAATGTAGATGAAAATTTTGATGATGTATTTGAATGCAAAATTAATAACAATATATTTAAACTGCAATGTTAACTAGTTGCAGATTCTTTATTTAGATTGTCATGTTTGAACTGAAGCAAATGATGCGAACAAGAGAAACAAAAAAAAGTACCATGTGCAGCAACTATATAAGCTACGGAGTTGATAACGGAATGAAGACTGTAAAGATAAAACAACAATTGATGACACTAACCTGTGAAGGACACATCACTCCAACAATTTATAACTTTGTGTTGATACAACTCCAACATGAAATCAAGTTTTGATTTCCCACAACCTGGGTATAATTCGCATATAGATGGGGAATTGGGAGCCACAAGCCTATTTCACTGTTATAACCATTCATAATCCGGAAAGGGACTAATCAAACCAAAAACTTGAAATCTGATGCATGAATGAAACTAATTGGTAAGAGAGCTTCACATTGCTGAAAGATTCAAATGAAACACAATAGATAAATGAATTATATAGGAAGGGGTAGTTTATTACTTAAACTTCTTAGTTTTCACAACGTCTACATAGAAGTTTTTTCTTTGCTTCACAAGATAGAAACCACAGCTTGTAGTACTAGATCACATTCTTGTATATCAGTTGTTTTTTTCTACTGGCTAACAAAAAGAAAAAGTAAAAAACGACACGACAGGACACTTATTCGATCTAAATGCCATCTCTCTCTCATACCCGTAAACACCGCAGAAGCAGCAGGCTCAATTTAGGCCATGCCTCCACTCGTAGCTGTCCTGATGATCTGAAACAGAGCTGTAAAACAAAAATTGTACAAAGATAGGTCAGACATAGAATAAAACCGCAAAAGACATTCCACCTAACATGATGCAACTAAAACCAGAACCTATGAAACACTGCAGTCTCAAGGTCATGGCAATGGCACATGTTTCCAAATCCGTGCTTTAGTTTTAAGTTTCAGGTTTCACAAATGCCAGTGCATGCATCATAGGATGTAATCTTCTAGATCAACGATGCTATAATGCTCTTAACTAGAAGTGAGGATCCTTATATCGAATACAATACAACAATATCACATTACTCCGCCTTATAACACATTTGACAAATCTTACAAAATACACATCATCAATTAAAATGTAGCGAAAATAGAAAGCTTACATGATCCGATAACAACGAAGATGAAGAAGCCAAGGAGGATAGGTCCGACGGGGTAATCCTTCCCCTTCTTGGCGGTCGTCTCCGGCACCGCTCCTCTCTTGGTGATGTTCTTCACGAACCTCTCCACCTTCCTATCCGCGAGTCGCCTCGAAGTCGTCTGCACATTCAATTCAAAAACCATCAGATCTACCCACAATGATCGATTAGGAGAAGGTAAACGAAAGCATAAGCTATTAGAGATCTTACTTCTCAACTTGCTTCCGACTGGTGGTATGTCGTCGGGTTACTCGGGTATGTTTCCACCCTGATGGAACTGAAATCTCCCTTCTTTCTCAATCCAGGAGGAAGAACCCGGAAGAAGTTGTTTTTTGTCTATGTTTTTTGACAGCAACAGAACTCTTGCTACTGAAGATGGGGAATCCAATCTACAATAAGTCCTCTTCGTACATTAACTAATTTTTTTTTTTCATTATTCGACCGGTGGTATGTCGTCGGCCTCTTTCATTATAATATATTTTAATAAAAGTATCTCATATGGGGACGGACAGGTATGTCTAACAGTTACAGAGCGCGTGAGATGTACCATTTTGGGGACGGAAGCTGAATGTGTCCGTGGCTTTTTAGCGATTTAGGTTCATTTGGACACGGTTTTCGTCCCAAAGCATATAATGGAGTCAGAAAAAACTCGGTCGTCCCTATTGCATGAAAAAGGCCACAGAAAAAGTTGTTGTGCCCAATGGCTCCGTGCCTATAGCCCGTTTCGCTAGTAGTGTATATTTGTAATAAACCTGAAAATACATGATCTTTACCCTCTCCTTGTGATACTGAAGAACATGGATGCTTTGGATGATCTAGTCTGAGTACAATGACATGTTGAGTTTTCAAAACATTAAAGTCATAGTCTTTAGTGCAGCTAAAATCTCAAAAGCGAAGTGACAATTGATGTGTGGGGAAGGTGGGAATTTGGAAAGTAATGTTAGGTGAACCACATTTTTTATAAATGTGGTAGCTGAGATGACAAAACCACATCATCAAAGTATATAATTTATAAGTTTTATTTTTTTTATTTTCCTAAATTACGTAAATTTTTTTTTTTAACTTTCTTAAATTTACTACTTATTCTTTTTATTTTCTTTGTTAAATCCTATTTTGTATTAGGGTTTCTTCATCAGACGTTTTCTTCTTCATCTTCGATCTCTTCTTCCCCTCCTCCGTCATCTCTAAATTCTATTAAGTGTCAGCCATAGCTCCTTCTCAACCAAAAAATAAAAAATTGTTAATAGGCAGAGCTGTTATGAACGAGTTACTATGTAATATTCACATAATCCTGCAAGTTTGGTGTATATTCATCTGGTCTTGTAAGTGTTGGTGCCCACACCCTTTGGATAGACAATTGATGTGTGTCTCCAGATTATGCAATTGATCCTGGGATTTCTACTCGAGAAAAAAAAAACGTCAATCATAGCACTTAGCCTCTCGCCTCCTCTTCAATTAAATAAATATCTTTTTAACCTCCTCTTCAACAATCTCTTCTTCTCCCTATGAATCAAAACCCTAATCTAAATATGGTTTTCATGATTCCATACACAATAAAAAATAACTAACAATGATATTGTGAACGATGCCTGTGAGGAAAACAAAATCTGATTTAAGGTGGAACGATTAAAGATGTGGTGTGATTGTTGAAAGGAGGGATGAGAATGATGAGATCGAGGAGGAGAGGAAAATAACCTCTGACTTTGAACGATCAGAAAGAAAACAGTTTAAAAGATATATCTCCTTTTTTTTTTTTGAAGAAGTTTAGAAGATATCATAAAGAGAGTTTTAAATACACACCTCTAATCTCTTAATACACATCTTTATTATTTTATATTTCACATTAGATTTTATAAGTATGTTTAATTACAAAAACATCCATCAATTATTAGGGGAAAAAAAAAAAACTTTATCTTTCTTAAAACCTAACTTTTTTCCATTATTAGTACGCATCAAAAGAAAGAAATAAAAACTACTTATCCAAAATTCATCACCTGAATTTCGACTACTATCGTAATCACATGTATTATTTGCAGATTCATTTGTTTTTTTAAGGGCTGAAATTTACAAACGTTTTTTTACAATCCGCACACCCATGTCTCACTTTTTATAATGAAATGTCTAAAATGTCCATATCCCAGACAACTTGAAGAAATAAAAACATGGTAGTTTAGACATTTCTTTATAAAAAAAATAAGATATGTGTGTGTGAATTGTAAAAAGAGGTGTGTAAATTTTTCACTCTTTTTTTATATTTTTTTTATCAACTTTAGGTTTTGTTTTGCAAACTAAAAACTAGTTTTTATGTTATTATACTTTTACTAGTTTTTTAACTTTAAAAAAATTATGTATGTTCAATATTTTTTTTTTTCAAATTTTAGCCGATTGATGTCATATTGGAGATTTGGAATTCGAATATAATATTACTTTCTTGACTATAAATTGAAAAATATTAAGAAAAAAATTTCTAACCCGATCAAAAAAATCTAACAGAAAATAAAAGAGAATACGTAAAGAGAGTTATGAAATAATAAATATATAATAATTATATTAAATAACAGGTTATTATTAGAGCAACTTCAGTGGAGATGTAATTTCCTACGTGGAGTCTTATCAGCAATATTTGACAGTTGACAAACAGCTCCAACCCAGATGTTATTTGCCACTGGAATGATATTGTAGATTCATGGTGTCAAATTTGATAGTCCCATGGGCTACTGTCTTTTCTTTTTTTATTGTTCTCTCTTTCTTCTCTCTCTCTCTTCCTTCATTCCAAGTTACACCGAACGAAGCCAACAAATCTCAGAATCCAAACTTTGATCTGCAACAACCCAAACAAAATACCCAGCTGAAATTCTGCTAATACATTTGTCTCTCTATTTCACTCTCCTTCATGGAAACCCCAGTGAATCTCTCTCTTCACCATCAGACTCACTTCCAACCAGTGGCAGAACTGTGCTTGGGTCTGAACCCTCCCAGACCCCTGCCAGCTTTTGAATATATCTTTCATTAGTTAACTTGATTACCTTCATTATTACAATTATGTTATATTTGAACACTCCCCCCCCCCCCCCCCACCCTAAGTAAAATTTGGGAGATTCTTTCTCTTGTAATATGATAATTGGGAGATCATTTCTCTTTTAATATGATATAGGAACAAATGAATTCCTTCCATCTTAGCTTTGATGGTTGACTTGTCTGGACCTACCCCGAATTTCCCCCTTAAAACACGGGATAAATCCTGCGGGACCTACCTCAAGGGAAATTCTACCAAAAACATTGGCGAAACCTCCCTTAATAATGAGTAACCCTAACTAAGAGAAGAATCATCAAACTCAACTCAAAATATTTCCCCACAATATTCATAAATATATCTCTCAAATAAACAATAAATCTTTTTTAACCGCTCTCAACACACTTAAATCATCCCATAATATTCAGAGCATCTGTTAGGAAAATAAATGAGCGAAACAACAACATAGGTTAACTCGTAACCTATATGGGAAAACTGGATGAAGTAGAGATTTTTTGACAAGCCTCATATCCTCGCCGAACCGAACTCTGCAGACTGGGCATTTAAAATGAAAGACACAGGGGAGAAGCATTTAAAAACGTTAGAGTGAGTGGACAAAATAAATAACAAAATATGGAGCAATGGAATCAAAACTATGCTCTCCTAACATTTCCATTTAGAAAAATATTTTTCATGCCATTCATGGGAAATCTCCATAAATACTCATAAATAAAAATGATTAACCAATCCCATTGTTTCTCATTAATTAATAAAAAATTTGGGGAAAATGTTTCACCATAACGATGAGCCTCCCATGTCAAGACCTGCCCCGAATTTCACCCCGAAACCCGAGATGAGTCATGCGGGGACCACCTCCAAGGAAAATTTACCGAAAACTCGGCAAACCTCCCTCGAAAATGGACAACCCTAACTTATAAGAATTTAAGAACCACATTTTTATTTCAAAATAAATCTTCCGCTACAACCTAAAAGTAGCCAGAATATAGATTACACAGAAGAATTTCAACAGTATTCAGAGCTACTAAAAATAAAATAATACATAGCGAAAGCTAACAAACCCCTAGTAGATTAAACAAGTAACCTACTGGCGAAATGTAGCAGATAGATGAATGACTATGCCTCGACGTCTTCTTCTAGACCTCACGCGAATTCTGCAGACTGGGCATTTTTAAAAACGAATAGCCCAGGGGAAAATATTTAACACGTCAGAGTGAGTGGACAAAACGATTCCGACAACAAATAAATATTTCCACAAAAATGCTTTCCAAGAAAACACTTCATCAGCGGCAAAAACAAGAGCTCCACTGGAAAGATTCTGAACTGGGGTCTAGCCTGGCTAGACTCCCAAACTTTAAGAAATTGCCTCTCAGGCCAGGATATTATATATATAGTATGTATGCACACTCGCTTAACCCTTTGTACGATATCTATGAACAACTTGAATAAAGTAGATATCATACAAAGCTACTACGCTTGCGTCTAACGCTCACGTCACCCCACACTGGAATTGTACCTCAGGCTGGGGGAAAATGGCCGAGTGGTATATATATACGTGCTTACTCATTGTACGAAATCTATGAATAAATGAATACGAAAATAGAAAGTCGCACAGGGCTACGATGCTCGCGTCTAACGCTCACGTCACCCCATACCGGAATTGTACCTCGGTATGGGGGAAATCATATATAGCTAGCTAGCATTTAATCATATATATATTATTCTCATATAAGAGTATAATCACCGAAATTCTCAATTTCGGGAAATATCCAACAACAGAAAATCATTCAAAACGATAAAGCATTTCAAACACATTAATTAAAACAAAGGTCTACTCACAGGTTAGGCCTAAGCCTGATGTCGGTCGGAGGTCTCTTCCGCTCGAGCCTCTTCACGTCCTGTTCCAAATAAATAAAACCTTAAATAAAACACCGACGCTTACAGCAAAACATGCATAATTAAATATACTTCGCGCGCTCAACCAAGCCTAACACTCCAAAATCTTGAATCCACTGCTAACCTCAAAACTCCACAAATTTTACCGACATCCTCAAAATCACATTCCACCAAATAAAATCTAATGACCGGATTCTAACTTAATAATCCGCCAAAAATACCAAACTTCAACAATTCTCAAACCTATCCAAAACTCCTCCAAAAATTCTAAAACATATTCCATTAAACTCCTCACATTTTTCCCCACCAAAAACATTTTCTCGGCGGCGACTCCGCCGGCAGCGGCGGCCGGTGACCAACTCCGGCGACCTCCGATGCTCACCAAAATTTGGAAGCATCTTCCTCTAAACCTCCTCTTCAACATTCCTAACTATCACAAACTCCAATTCTAAGCCTAACCAAGTCAATCGAACACAAACGCACAAAAAAGCCCTAAAAATTTCCATTACCGATTTCTCCTTACCTAGCTCGAGATGGAGGGAGCCCTTTGGAGGGATTGAAGCACGATGTTTTGGTCACGATCCTTAGCATATGGAGCGGAGGTGAATAGCGAACAAAGAGAAATGGGGAGTGTTACGGGCGTGCCACCTCGCGGACGAGGAAAATGTTGATTGCGTGCGCCTGACTTCTTGATAAGGCGAAAGGAGTTCTAGGTGCCACCTCAGATGAGGAATTTATGAGCACAAGACGGTTGATACTCACGGCGGCGTGAGCAGAGCAACTATAGGAAAGATTCCGAGGAATCGGGGTAGAGTCCGGAGAGCTATGAAGAATTCTAAGCGGCGGCGCGCTTAGAATCCGGGTTGTGTGTGTTTTGCTTCAACGGGGAAACGGAAACAAAGCTCCTGGGAGCGTTGGAGATTCGACTGGGTCGAGGGTTTCAACAAGATTGAAGGTTGTTTGTTCTGTATTTTGTTTGAATTGTGAGAGCGAGAGTGTGTAGAGAGGTCAAGCTTCTTCATATAGTGGGAGCTATCCTTGCCGCGAACGAAAGACAATTAGAATCTCTATTGGACTCTGCAACGTGAAGCATAAGGACACTATTCCTCCCATGCTGACCAATCCGTATGTGACACATATCCAATTCGCAGAGTTCATTTAGAATATGACACTACTTCAGGCGCGCCTCTCAACTGTAGAGTCCTATGCTGACTGAAATGGGGAGCAATCTTATCCCGCGGGGTGCCACAGTCCAAGTAGAAAACTAATAGCTCGCGCGGACCGCATACTCTGTAGCTTAATTCCACCTCGCGAGCTATTGTAGCTCGCGGGCCAAAACAAGGCTTTTTAATCAATAAGGGCTACAGGGATTGGCCCAAAGAGTGTTAAAGACTGTAAAAAGTCAGAAACGATTACAAGCAATCGCGCGGACTTCGCATGTGTTTACCTCGCGAACTAGCGAGTCAGTTCGCCAGCGCGCCTAAATGCATTCCGCCTCGCCTAAGCGAAGGTTATTCCGCGCGAAGTGCGCGAGATGGATCCCCACTCCGCGCGAAGTCATTTCGCGCCCGAGCTCTGTTTTTGTTTGAAAGCGCGCAAGATCCGTTAGTTCGCTCGGAGTCATTCCGCACGCGGACTTTGCATTCCATCTCGCGTGGTCTTGCTGGCGGGCCATTATTTGTAAACTTAAAGAACTTGGGCTCGCCGGCTGACATAGACCAAGAATTTAATTAATATTCACATAGACAATTATTGTCCAGTAAAATATTAATTTAGGCGTAAACACACGGGAGGTGAGCTTCCTTTTGAGCTACGGCTCGCCGGCTATGGCGGCCGGTGGAAGGAGTTCCGGCGAAAACTAACTTCCGGCAGTCGGGGCTTTCGGTGTTGATTACTTCCTCATGACGGCGCTAGGGAGGCTGCCACCGGTCTAGAACGGCAGCTGGGCCGGAGACCGACCGTTTGAGACTGGTGCGGCGGGCTGGGGCGGCGAACGGCGTCGGGAAAGTTCCGGGCAGAAACGGATCGGGGATGAGAGAGAAAGGGCTCGAGCGGGAGAGAAAAAGAGAGAAAATATTTGGGCTTGGCCCACTCCGGGTCCAACACCCCAAATATACCCAAATCCAAAATTCAACACCCCAAAATAATACCCCAATAAAATTACTTTTTACTAGCAAAAATTACCATTTTTTACCGTCGTCAAAATTTCTTCCTTAGAATAATCCCACAAAATAATCGTCCCTTACATCTCTCAGGGGATCAATTATATTTTACACTTAATGACGAACAAGGTAAAATTCTTATTATCATTATGCCAGTAATAAAGGTAACAATTATGGGTCGGGGCGTGACATCCCAGGCTAGGGTCTGAGCCTCCTAGGCTTTAGTAGCGTCACACGCTAGGCGCACTACTCACTTATAGTGAGTAGCCGCTAAATAATGGCTAGCTAACATATATATATATATATATAAATACCGATCGGTTGCCTCCCATGTTATAATAGCGTCCCACGCTAGGCGCACTACTTACCTATGGTGAGTAGCCGCTAAATAATGTTTAGCTAGCAATAATGATCATATATCAACCCTTTATGGTGAAATGAAAATAACAATTATCTGGAAAGTCATTTTCTCAAAAATAAATATAAAATCACTTGACATGTCTCACATGTCAAATAAAATGCTCAAAAGAGTTCCCAAAATTTAATGGAACTCATTACTCCAATATGCCTTTGAAAATTAAATAAATTTTATTTCATGCATGACATTTAAATTAGGGGTCTACTCACAGTGCTCGGCTAAGCCTGTCGACGACCCGAGACTTCCTCCAAATGATCTTCCTCACGGCCTGGACAACAAAATAATATTAATTCTCGCACTAAAATAAAACTTTAATAAATAACCCATAAAAAATTAAGGGCTTATAATTATCTTCTTCCTGGCCCATTTTCCATCCTTAATCCTTTAAGACTCAAAATTCACCACCATCCCCGATGACCAAAATTTAACCTTAAAAGAATTTTAAATCCGGCTAACCCAAATACCAGTACTCCAATTTAAACACCGTCAAATTCCTTAACCATCGAAAAATCTCAAACCTTATTAAAACTTCTCCAAAAATTATAAAACTCATTCCATAATACTCCTCACCAAAATCCCTACAAAAAAAATATTTTCCCTGCGGGGGCTCCGCCGGCAGCCGTTTTCCGGCGACCTCCAATGCTTCTCAAATTTTAACAAAATAATCCTCTCATCATACCCAACAACTTCCATAACTAGCACTTAGTCCAATTCTAAGGCTAACTAGGGCAATCGAACCAAAACATCTATAAATCCCTAAAACTTTCAATTATACAAACCACCCTAACGAGATCGAAATAGACCTATTCCTTTTGAGGGAATACTCACCTTGATGAGGGCTACAAGGTGAGCCAAAAATTTCGGCCTATGGTGGCCGGAGAACGGAGCTCCGGCGAAAAGACGATCGGCGTTCCGGCGGGATTTTCTCCTCTCCGGCGGCACTACCGGCTCGGACGGCTGGCTGGGAAGAGAGAGGAGGTGGCGTGGGTCCGTTCTGGGCTGGAGCGGCGGTCTCGGGTGGCCGAACGGCAGCGTACGACGGCAAAGCTTTCCGGTGGGCTTAGGCTCGGGATCTCGGGAAAGAAGGAAGAAGGAAAAGAAAAGAAAAGAGAAGAAAAAAGACAGGCTCGGGCTGCTTCCCCCTACCTAGTCCAACAAATATACCCAACACAAATATTTACCCATTTTTACTATCTCAAATTTTTTACCATTTAATTGATAACTTTACCATGTTAACTTCAATTTTAACGTATAGCATGCCTACGAACTCGTAACGACGTCCTCTACAACTTTTATGAAGAAAGTTTTCCCAAATTCTAAAAGGAATAAAAAGTCAACTTTGAGGTCCTTAACAGTAAACGGTTAATTAATACGATAAAAAACCAAAATAATACCGAAATAAATAACCGTAAAATAACTTAAAGACTGAGGTGTGACATGATTAATATTCAATTTTGTACAATATTTATCAAACATTGAATTTTGATCCTTGTTCATTTATATTTCAATTTTTGTGTTTTCGATGACAATAAAATGAGTTTCTTATTTGGACCCCGGTAACTTTTAATTCTGGTTCCACCACTGCTTCCAACAATGTCTTCTTCCTCCCTTTGCTCATATAAATCTGTATAATTTGTTGAGACTTCGGTAATATTAATTCATTTTGGGAGGGAGAGAAAACATAAGAGAAATAGTATCAAGATCTTAAATTGGCATGGAGTCATAGCATAGGTCAAACCAGAAAGAAAATTCGGCATTCTTCAAGATCCCCAGTGATGTCTTCATCTTAAGGATAACATCGAGCAAGGTTGTGTTAGTATGAGCTTCCTGGGTTTTTTTTTTTATGATCCACATCTTTATGGTGGTAGAGATGAACAGAAAGAGATAAGAGATGGAGAGGGAAATCAATTCCAGCAAAAGACGAAGAAGTAGTGAAGAACACCGAGAGAGAGAGAGAGGGTTATAATAAAATACTTCATCCTAACAATAATATATATATATATATATTTTAACAGCTGGGTTGGAGTAAAAAATTGGGAAAAATGTCAAAATCCCCGTCAGAAGTCAAATTTGAATTTGACAAAAGTAAATAACCCCTTTCATTGGAGATGCTCTTAGTTTTAGATATTAATGACATTTTAGGTAGTTTGGGATGTGTATCAAGTATAATATTGAAATAGAAAACTAGATATGTAATGTATTAAATAAGAGGTGTGTATTAAGAGATTAAATATGTGTATTTAAAATTACTCTACTAGAAAATCAAGAAAATAGAAAATAATCAAGAAAATGGAAATATAAACCATAAATTATGTTTTGATGACGTGATTATGTCACATGAGCTGCCACTAAGGTGAGCTCTAGATAGTTCACCTAACATTACTCATTTGGAAAGGAAAAATTTCTGTTTTTTATGTATATCAAAACAAAAACGATCGATGTAGTGAATTCACAAATTAACCGAATAAACCCGAAATCATACATGAGACTCGTATCTTTAAATTTGACTAATGAAGATTCAATTTTCGATAAGATTTCAGAAACTATAATTTGTGAAAAAAATTAATTTAACTAATAAAGACTCAAATTTCGATTGCCATGAGATTTTGGAAATTATAATTCATGAAAAAAAAAGAACATTTGAGTAAATGATGAATTTTGGTAGTTAAATAATAAACAGTAACTCATCATTGTAAATAACATCAAAATTCATTTACTTTTTTTTTTTTTGGTTTTATGGTTATGATTTTTGACTGAGCAACCACAAAGGCCCAGAGGCACTCTTCGTAGTTATTACCTGAGAAATCCACACCATCTCTCCTGCGCGCCCAATTCGCCTTCTCTTTCTGCAAAACACCTCCTTCCCCTTTTCTCCCTAATTCTTTTTCCCTTCTTTCATTTTCTGGATTCCACATATCCATCGACATTCTCCGCCCGGATCGTTTCTTCAAGGTAATCAATCTCATCTCCTCCATTTCATTTCTAGGTTAAATCAATCTCCGTTTCCTCTCTGATCTGTGCATTTCGGTTCGCATTTCTTTAGCTACGTTGAGCTTGAATAGTTGCTAGGTTTTGTGGTTGATTCTGTTTAGTCGTTTGCGATTTAGGTCAGTAGTGTGATGAACGAGATCGATCTGCTGCGGTTGGCGAAACCACAATGCACGGCGATGTCGATCTTCGTTTTGATAGTTCAAGCCGAGTTGAATGTGTCTAGGTTTTTGTGAATGCGTTTATGTGTGACTGTGTTGATGCTATAGGTAGATCTGTGAAATCTGTAGTTCTTTATCTACTTGATTGGAAGCATCTATTGTTTTCTTTATTTGACTGTAAATGAGGACTTGGAAAAATTTGGAGTAAATGGGAGCATGTTATGTGAGATGGACGAAACTCGGATTAAGTAAGTTGAAGATAGTAATGTATTTCAGTAACTGCATGATCTAATAGACTGCGGTGAAACCTGGATTACCTAAAATGAAAATAAGTTGGCAGGATAAGTAGAGTAGTGGGCGAGTAAATAAGGGGGATTGTTTCATATTAAAAGGAAACATTCGAGCGGATTAGTCCGATATGCAAGGCTAAGAGCTTTTTTGGAAGTTTACGATGGAATATATCATCTCTCTATATCACCTGTCAAAGTGTTTGATTAGAGTATCTTAAACTCTTATTCTTCTTTGGTGGCACTATAGGTGGACATTGGATTACTTTGTTTGATTTGTCAGTTTTTTTAGTACCTTTGAGCTCAAATGTTAGTTACTGCCAGTTAGTAGCTTTATTTTCTCACGCAAACTGAGAGAATCATTTAATATTTTAACTTCTGTGTTTCACAGGTTTGACTCTGATGATATGTATGTCTCGTTTGTTCTATATATAGATATCTAGGTAGCTCAGTGTATATTGTTGTATAACAATGGAAGAAGAAGAGGAGAGGAAGGAGGTTGAAAATATTTCCAGCAAGGATACAGGTAACCACGAGCTGGTTAGTGGGGTACAGGAAAATGTTGATCCATCTCCTCCGGAAACTGCTGGTAATATTGATGGTAAAGCTGATGCAGGACGGAATAGCGTAACATCGCAAGCAACTGATTCTGTACCTAAAGTTTTAGATCAGGAAACTACTGGTATTACAGATGGTAAAGCTCATGCAGGACGGAGTAGCGTAACATTGCAAGTAACTGATCCTGTACATAAAGTTTTGGATGAGGATCAGTTCGAGCAGGTCAACTTGAAAGATCAAGATAAGACTGTTGGTGCATCTCTAGGCAGTCATGTGGAATCAAATCGGACATCAAATTCAGACAATGTTAGACAGTCATATGGTGGGTTTGAAATTTCCTCACAGGCTCTCACTTCAGAATTCGATTCTTCTATGGCTGATGAATTGCAGGATGGTCAGTCTGCCTGGAGCCCACGTCAAGACAGTCAATTTGGTCACTCTATCTACACATCCATGTCAGCTGGTAGTTTTGATTCTTCTTATTACGGGGATGCAGGTTATTCTCCTGTAGGTTCACCCCCGAAATCAAGGCAGAAACCTATTATGCCTAATGTATCTCCGGAGTTGCTACATTTGGTGGATTCTGCCATCATGGGAAAGCCTGAAAGTTTGGATAAACTGAAGAATATTGTCAGTGGTGTGGAGAGTTTCGGAACTGGGGAGGAAATTGAGAGCATTGCTTACTTGGTAGTTGATTCACTTATTGCAACAATGGGTGGTGTTGAAAGTTTTGAAGAAGATGAGGATAACAATCCTCCTAGCGTGATGCTAAACTCTCGGGCTGCCATTGTCGCAGGCGAACTTATTCCTTCGCTTCCTGGGTTCGGTGATAGTCATGCTATCATGTCCCCTCGCACACGAATGGTAAGGGGGCTACTTGCTATATTACGGGCTTGTACAAGAAACAGAGCGATGTGCTCGATGGCTGGTCTATTAGGAGTTCTTTTAAGGACAGCAGAGAAGATTTTTATGCAGGATGTTAATTCAACTGAGCAAATGAGATGGGATGGAACTCCCTTATGTTACTGCATTCAACACTTAGCAGGGCATTCACTTAGTGTTGTTGATATGCACAGATGGTTTCAAGTCATTACTCGAACGCTTACCACAATATGGGCAACCCGATTAATGCTTGCACTGGAGAAGGCTATGGGTGGAAAGGAGTCGAGGGGACCAGCATGTACTTTTGAGTTTGATGGTGAAAGTTCAGGTTTGCTTGGTCCAGGGGAGAGTCGTTGGCCATTTACCAATGGTTATGCTTTCGCAACATGGATTTACATTGAATCATTTGCAGATACATTGAATGCAGCAACTGCTGCAGCAGCAATTGCTGCAGCTGCTGCTGCCAAATCAGGTAAATCGTCGGCAATGTCGGCTGCTGCTGCTGCCAGTGCACTTGCTGGTGAAGGCACAGCACACATGCCGCGGTTGTTCAGTTTCTTATCTGCTGACAATCAGGGGTTAGAGGCATACTTCCATGCACAGTTTTTGGTGGTCGAATGTGGTAGTGGAAAGGGTAAGAAATCTTCGTTACATTTCACACATGCATTCAAGCCACAATGCTGGTACTTCATCGGTCTAGAGCATACTTGTAAGCAGGGGATTCTTGGAAAAGCAGAAAGTGAATTAAGATTGTATATTGATGGCTCGCTGTACGAAACTCGACCTTTTGAGTTCCCTCGGATCTCTAAGCCGCTTGCATTTTGCTGCATTGGGACAAACCCTCCTGCTACAATGGCTGGTTTACAACGTCGTCGCCGTCAATGCCCTTTATTTGCTGAGATGGGGCCTGTTTATATTTTTAAGGAACCAATTGGGCCAGAAAGGATGTCACGTTTGGCTTCTAGGGGAGGGGATGCTCTTCCTTCTTTTGATCATGGGGCAGGGCTGCCATGGCTAGCAACAAATGTGGAAGTGCAAAATATGGCAGAGGAAAGTTCACTTTTGGATGCAGAAATTGGAGGACTCATTCACCTATTCTACCACCCCAGTTTGCTTAGTGGGCGGTTCTGTCCAGATGCTTCCCCAAGTGGTGCCTCAGGTCAAGTTTTGTATAGTGTAATCAATATCATTCTGAAAAAAGATAATAAAAACTACAGTGGATTATGGATTTGGTCATATGCCTTAACACAGTGATTGAGTGCCAAAATTAGGAAGGAAATTTAACTGGGAGAAGTGGAGAATTAGATATTTGAAGTTAATACTTTTAAATGAGAAAAGTTGTTGACGGAAAAGGAAAGATTAGAGGAGCGATTAACTAAGTTCCCTTCATTACAGTTAGGGACATTCCTTTTGGCCATATTACAAAATAGTTACTGAACAATTAAACTTGCCCACTCCTCTTCTCTGTTGCTTTTAATTCCTCTAGTTTTCTTGCTTTTTTCTTCCTTTTCTCCGATCCTGCTATCTCTCTCTCTCTCTATATGTGTGTGTGTGTGTGTATTTTTTTTTCCTGTATGAATAGCATGTGATGTTTACAATTATGCATCCATCTTTACATCAAGAACCTTGGTGGTGTACTATCTTTTATTCAATTTGCTATTAATGGTTTTTCAGGAATTCTTCGACGACCAGCAGAGGTTCTTGGGCAGGTCCATATTGCTACACGAATGCGTCCTGTAGCAGCTCTGTGGGCCTTTTCCTATGGGGGTCCCATGTCTTTACTTCCTTTAGCAGTCAGCAATGTGGATAAAGTTACCCTTGAACCACAACAAGGGAATCCCTCTTTGTCTTTGGCTACAACTGCTCTTGCTGCTCCGATATTCCGAATAATTAGCACTGCTATTCAATACCCTTGGAACAATGAAGAGTTGTGTCGTACCAGAGGGCCTGAGGTTCTGTCAAGAATCTTGAATTATCTTTTGCTAACTTTATCTTCACTTTATGCTGGAAAACAACATGGTGTCGGCGATGAGGAACTTGTTGCTTCTGTTTTATCACTATGTCAATCTCAGCAGAAGAACTATTCACTCAAGGTGCAGCTTTTCAGCACATTGCTATTGGATCTAAAAGTTTGGAGCTTATGTAACTATGGGATACAAAAAAAGCTTCTTTCATCACTTGCAGACATGGTTTTTACAGAGTCCTCAGTAATGCGAGATGCTAATGCCATTCAGATGCTTCTTGACAGTTGCAGAAGATGCTATTGGACAATTCGTGAAAAGGATTCAGTGAATACTTTTTCTCCTTCACTTAATGAGGCAAGCCGGCCTGTGGGTGAGGTGAATGCTTTGGTTGATGAACTCTTAGTTATTATTGAACTTCTTCTAGTAGCAGCACCTCCTTCATTGGCTTCAGATGACGTTCGTTGTTTGCTGGGGTTCATGGTTGATTGCCCACAACCAAATCAGGTAAACAAACTTGCTTCAGACAGTTTCCTAGACAGTTATGTAATGGTGTGACTACTTCTCATGGTCTATAGTACAGCCTCTCCTTAGCAATTTCTATTTCTTTGTGAATGTACCTGTTTGTGGTTTGCAACCCATACGATATCCTAATACTTCTTAGCTGGATATGTGTTGTTAGGTATTGTGATGAAGAATAATACTTTTGATTTTGAATTTTTAAATAAAACCATATGATTACCCTACAGGTAAGAGATGAAGACACATGTTATGTTTGATCTTTGAGATGCATTTATTGTTTGTTTGTGCAACACCTAAATTCTAGTAGCTTTAGAATCGGCCAATTGTTTTCGACTAAATGAAACTTGTGAATTGTAGTATTACACTAGTCAGCTTTTTTGCTTGTTGTGACACTTGAACTCCAGTATGAGTTAACAAAACTCTTGTATGACTTAGTTGCTCCATGTGGTATCATTTATCTATTTTTTCATAGCTTTGCTGGACACGATCAAGTCCATAGGGTGGAAGCAGTCATATAGTTCATTTGCCTATACACCGGGACTATATCTTGTGGTTTTGGATGCGCACATACAGTCCACCCTTAGTATGCATTGACAGTATATTCAGGGTGAAGAGGGGATCGGGGATCAGTTTGAGAACTTTATTAATTTTACAGTTTCTTTGGTTTTATTAATGGAGTTGTAATTCATATAATAGAAGGAAAAATCTTTGCAGATCTGAAACTTCGAGAAAAACCCATGTATCGTTTTATTAACTTCTTCTGAGTAAAATTCTCAGAAATAAGAAAATAGCTCACTCAGCTTGGACATTGATATCTTCAGAACCAATGGTCATTTTTTTGAATGGAGACAGGAAAGAAAGTTCAGATCGTTGAGATCTTGTTTGTTTCATTGGAAGGGGTAAGGGATTCTGTTTCCGATTCTGACAGGGTTAAACATTACGCTGGAGGGTTGTTTCCCATTCTAGTGGGTATTAGAGCCCACAAAATGGTATTTTGCATCCCATTTCTATCATAATCATTACTTTCACACAATGAATCCATTGGTATTCGAATAGCATGATTTCCATTTCCAATGTATCCGAACACTGGGATAAGAATGCGACATTCCATACCCTCATGAGAAGCCCATTCCATGAAACAAACCATACCTTAGCCTCTCACTGCAATAGATGACCAACTATTTCAGTTTGCCTCATTTTTGTAAATTCTAAATCTAGTATTACTACATTTCTACTTAATGAAAAACTTCTGCAATATTTGAATTCTATCTTGCATTCTTATTTTCAAATTTTCTAATAATGAAAACTATGGCCTTTGAGATATTTTATGCATTATGGATTATGTTGATATGTGGTTATAAGAAAAGCTTTCTTCTGGCAGGTGGCAAGGGTTTTGCATCTGATTTATAGATTGGTAGTACAGCCAAATACATCAAGAGCTCAGACATTTGCAGAGGCATTTATAGCTTCTGGTGGGATAGAGACCCTTCTTGTTTTGTTGCAACGAGAAGCCAAAGCAGGTGACTATAGTGTTCCAGAATCCATGACTAAAAATGATGAAGTTTTGTCAGTCCAGCCACCTGAGCAAGATGGTAGCGTTGGAGGAGTTTCTGAAAAAAATCAGGATGATGAATTAGAAACATCAAAGGAAAAGGAAAATTCGCGGAAACTTGTTACATTCCAATCCCCTGAGGGAGCTAGCAGTCCGGTTTCTGTTTCTCCTGAGTTGAACATTGCAAGAATGACTTCTGCTTCAGAAAGTACATTTATAAAGAATCTGGGTGGTATAGATCTCTCAATTAGTGCTGATAATGCAAGGAATAATGTTTACAATATCGATAAAAGTGATGACGTTGTTGCCCGAATTATCGGGCTCTTAGGTGCTTTAGTTGCTTCTGGGTACTTGAAAATTGGTTCAACTGCTTCCTCAGATATGAGTAACAACATTATAGGTAACACACTGCATGGAGGGGGTAGCATGTTTGAAGATAAAGTTTCCCTTTTGCTTTTTTCTTTACAGAAGGCTTTCCAAGCAGCACCAAACCGATTGTTGACCAGTAATGTGTATGCAGCTTTGTTGGGGGCGTCGGTAAGACTGATATTTTCTGATGTTTGTATGTTTCTGTGTTTTTTTTTAAATAACAACTTGTTCCTGCAAAAGAGGCTGTACATGCCTTCACGTGGCTTTCAAATGACATCTTTGTGAAAACGCATTGCCTGAAAGTATAGTTATAATCACTGAGTTTAGTGCTTATGATATACACGCTTGTTTCTGGGCCTATGATTCAAGACCTCACGATATTTGAATAAAATTCAGCATTGTAATTTGCATTTTTTTTTACTTTAGTTTGCACGAGCGCTTCTCTTCAGATAATTATACCGTAGCCTTACACTTTGATGTGGTCATTGACCTTTGGCCTTATGGTATTCTAGAGGTCCGGATAGATTTATTTCTTATACATTTTAAATTTTTTCTTGTTTTATTTACTTTTTTTTTTCTTCTTCTACTTTTCAGATAAATGCCTCTTCAGCTGATGAGGCGTTGAACTTCTATGATTCCGGTCATCAATTTGAACATGTGCAACTTCTGTTGGTTCTCTTGCGGTCACTACCATTTGCACCCAAGGCACTGCAAATCCGAGCACTACAGGTATTACCTTTATGTTTCCAGATTCTTGTGTTTTTGCATACTGTGTTGGTTATTCAATGAATTGTCTGTAATAAGAGTGAACGAGCAGAACTTTAATGCTTGCATGAGTTATGCATGTAAATGAGTTGGTCACACCAGAACCATGTGATTTTCTAGGGTATGCTTATAATTTAAAGAAACACTAGTCAATCTAAAGAATTATGGATTGAGGTGGCAATCCTTAATTAAATAAAGTGGCTTGAGCCTATTTAGATTTTAAGAATTGAGCAATATTTCCAAAGGTGAGGGCTGCACTTAATACCAAAATGCAAATTTTCAAGTAATTGCTGATAGTTACTTTTGGTTTTGATGAAATTCAGCTCTAACCGTATAGGTGTCCTGATTTTGACTTGTGAGTCTTTGACTTAATATTTGATGGGGTATGAGGAATCTGAGAACAGAAACAATGAATTGGATACTGGACAGAGTTTCTTCATATCAGGATATTATTTTATATGTCAAGAGAATAGGGATTTTATCTGAATTTTGTGGATTAGTTTTGATCTTATGATGATTATACTGCATTATAATTGGGATGTTTTAGGTTCCTAAGGTTTGAGACTTTTTTATATTTTAAATTAATTTCATGTAGTTTAAATTTTAAAATTTGGATTCGGGAATGCTTGTGCGTCCATGCCTGGCGAAACTTGGAATTTTAGTTGAGAAAGTTAACAATATTGAGGCTTCTAAAATATAATGTTCTAACCGGCTTTTAATTAGAAATGCAAGAATTTTGAACTAGATGCTTCATGTCTTGCTTACATAGGTTTCCTTTTTAAATCCTGCATGATGATCTATTCATATTCTGAGATGTTTTTTTCTATATGATTTCAGGATCTTCTGTTTTTGGCTTGCAGTCAATCAGAAAATAGAAGCAGTCTTACAAACATGGAGGAATGGCCTGAATGGATTCTTGAGGTTCTCATCTCTAGCTATGAGGTAACGCTTCTAACCTCATTTTGAATTTTTCTTAAGTTTAACGTTCTATCCATGGAGGAATATGATTAGCTTAATACTACCTTATGGTCCAAGTGAAATGTTTGAAGTATGACTTTTAGTTTCAAAAAGAAAGGTGTTTTTTTTAAAGCTTTTGTGGTGTTGACCTTGCCTGTTTTATCCAATTGCAGACACACTAACTGCATGTGTCAAACCTTATGTTATCTATTTTACAGATGGGTGCAAGCAAACATTCTGATTCCGCAAGGGACATAGAAGACCTCGTGCACAACTTCCTGATTATAATGTTAGAGCATTCCATGCGCCAGAAGGATGGCTGGAAGGTTATTATTATTTTTATTTAGGACTAATTTCAGTTTACCCCTATCAACTTTAGGTCGATCATTATGTTAGTCCCTTTTCTTTCAATTTCATCAAAAACACCCTTCAACTTTTAATTTTCATCAACCGTGTCCAAACATCCGTTTTTCATCCAATTCCCCTGTCATATAATGACTTGCATTAAGAAGAAAACCAAATTTGAAGTCGCTTAGCTCACAGAAAAAGAGCAAAATAGACAAATTGCATTCAATCCCACCAAAATCACTAAGGTTAGGGGGTTGTGATGTGTATGGAGATGTGTAACGATATGAGGGAAAAATGGTCAGAAAAGTTATTTTTTTCGGAATTTGACTTTCTTCTTGATGTCACGTCATCACTTGACGGAGGAATTGGATGGTAAACGGAGGTTTGAACACGGCTGATGAAAATTGTAAGTTGAGGGGTGTTTTTGATGAAATTGAAAGAAGAAGGATTAATATGATGATCGACCTAAAGTTGATGGGGGTAAACCGAAATTAGTCCTTTTATTTATTTAATCATTCGTCCTGTTAGTGATAATGGCTTGTGCAATTGTAGAGTTTTGGCATCCTGCATATAGTTTTGGATTTTTGCTCATTATACTGCATTCTAAAATGCTCAGACCAGTCCTCTGTTTGACATTGTTTATTGTGTACATGTTATTCTCAGCATTTGACTCAAGTTTTACCCTGGAAATTCGTTGAAATGAGGTCCTGAAGAGATTGGAAATTGTGTGGAATAGACAACATGTAATTTGTTGTCAATTTCAGAATCTTAAAGTTAACATATTCTCTACTCCTTTTTTTAAATTTTTTATAAAAATATGATTATAATTTTTTTGGCGTCAGAGTTGGCTGCTCCTGGTTGATCTGCTGCGTTCTGGGTGGCCCTCAATACGAGTTCTTTTCTTCCCCTTCACCTTGGGCCTTAATTAATTATGCCTTCCTCAGTTCCACTCATGACATTTTTGGTCTCTCTTGAGTACCTTTTGCTCTTCGACAATTCTCTCTTTCTCCATTATTTTGCTCCTAGGTCCCTGTTGCATGCTTTTGAAAGTTGAACAATAATACATTTTGAACAGATGAACCCACAATTTGTTCTTATAATCTTCTGTGACTCGGTGTATTTTAGTGGTTGATTAATGCCCAGGTCAGTGACTAGCAAACTGGCTGATTGGGTTGTACCAGTCCCAGAATTGGAGTTGGGATTATTCCATGTTTGCAGTCATTTAGACTTTCCGTGTATCCTATCTGTGCTTATCATTGTATGCGAAATTCTGATGCTGGTTAGAGTTAATCAGTTTCATTCATATTCCTTATCATTTTCCCTTTACAGGATATTGAAGCTACAATTCATTGTGCAGAGTGGCTTTCTATAGTGGGTGGATCAAGCACTGGAGACCAACGGGTTAGGTATTATGCTATATCTCTGTCACTATGTATATTTTCCAAGAATGTGGAATATGATAGTTTGTCTAGCTCCATGAATTTAGGTTGTGTCTTTGATTCGTATCATTGAAACAGTTTCGGAATCATGACTATTCTTCTGTGTTAATAGGAACCATCTTAGTGTTTCAATTGTTGCTCAAAACACAATTTGTTTCCATCTGCCCTGAAAATATTATTAACGTTAGTGGGTTGTGTTCTCCTTGGATTTTTAGCCTTTGATTGCTAACTTTAATGTTTATATTTGGAAGGCGCGAGGAATCATTGCCCATCTTTAAAAGGAGGTTATTAGGTGGTTTGCTTGACTTCGCTGCTAGAGAACTCCAGTATCAGGTAACCTTCACATTTGGACCTGTTAAGTACTATATCATTATTGAGCTGTTACAATCTTAAACTCATCTCGTCCTAAAAGAGGAATAATAATAATAATTCCGTCTTAAGTCATTTCCCTCTCTCTCTCTCTCTCTCTCTCTCCATACACACACTCTTGCCACACACACACATATGGAGTCTCCCTTGTTTACTTTTATATTAATAGTCACTTCCATTTCGTTCTTCAGTTTTAACATTATAACGTGATGTGCTTTTATTCTTTAAGTTTTCTAATTGTGAAGAAAAAGTCAATCATGTTACATCCAGCTTTTCTTTTCTGCAGACTCAAGTTATTGCTGCGGCATCTGCTAATCTTGCATCAGAGTCTTTATCACCAAAAGATGCCAAGGCAGAAGCAGAGAATGTGGCTCAACTCTCTGTAGCATTAGTAGAAAATGCAATAGTGATACTAATGCTCGTCGAGGATCATTTACGGTTACAGTGCAAACTGTCATCTGCTTCACGTGCACCAGATAGTTCTCCATCTCCCCTTTCTCTTGTTTCTCCCCTCAATAACCAATCAAATTCATCGAATACAGTTGGTGGAGATTCCTTGGGAGCGTTGGTTGATCGTAGCTCCTTATCTGGTGATTCTGGGGGACTTCCTCTTGATGTATGTAGTACTCCGTTGTTGTTGCCAAGTAGGCCATATTGTCAAATTTGAAATTGTTATTCTACTGTTATGATTACTTCTGTCCTATGCATTATTACTTATATTCATGGGACTTGCCCTTGTTATTTGGATCAGCTTCTTGCTTCAATGGCCGATGCAAATGGTCAAGTATCTGCAGCAGTGATGGAACGTCTTACTGCTGCAGCAGCGGCTGAGCCGTATGGCTCTGTTTCTTGTGCTTTTGTATCATATGGAAGCTGTACTATGGATCTAGCAATGGGGTGGAAGTATAGGAGCAGATTATGGTATGGAGTAGGCATTCCTTCAAACACTGCAGCCTTTGGTGGCGGTGGCGGTGGTAGGGAATCATGGATGGCTGCACTGGAGAAGGATGCAAATGGAAACTGGATTGAGCTTCCTTTGGTGAAAAAGTCTGTTGCAATGCTCCAAGCTTTACTATTAGATGATTCGGGACTTGGCGGGGGACTCGGCATAGGTGGTGGATCTGGTACTGGAATGGGAGGCATGGCAGCACTCTACCAGTTATTGGACAGTGACCAACCATTCCTATGCATGCTTAGAATGACACTTCTTTCTATGAGGGAAGAAGATAATGGTGAAGAGAGCATACTTATGACCAATGTAAGTATAGATGATGGGAAATCAGAAGGGAGGAAACCGCGATCAGCATTGCTATGGAGGTAATTCAACAAGAATTTATTTTCCCAGTTCGTTTTTCTAGATTTTTGTGGAGAGCTCGGGGTTCGATTTTTGTTATTGGCATCAATCTCCTTAAAGTTTATAAATTGTTACAGACTTGTTGCTTACTTGGAGCTACAGTGACTTGACAGATGTTAGAAGTTCTGGTGTTTCTTCCTTTATTTAAGTGTTTTAATTTTGTTTAGAGCACAGCTATTGTCCTCTATTGTACTGTGTCCTTTTTACTTTAATACCATTAATATCTTCTCCAGAAAAAAAAAAACCGGCAGACTTGGGTGGTTCTTCTCAGCTATTCATGTTGAGTTCTGCATTTGTTTTTAAATTTGTAGCCATTTTCAGTCCCATTCATAGATTTAAACTTCATTCAAAATCTTATTGGTACATACAAATACACCTTTTTTCTTTTCTAACGAGTGCCATTTTCCCTAGAAATGAAACAAATTAGAAATTGGAAGTCCCAAGAACAAGGATGAGTCCCAATCGTACTCAATTAAACATCCCGTACACTTTAGCTCTCACTTATGCTCATTTTATTATCGTGCTTTTCCATGCTTCGCACAGTGATTTCTAAATGTTCATTGATGCTTCAGAAAATATTTCTGGATATATTCATTTGCATACAAACTGCAAGAGTATATCAAAACGAAGTTTGATTCTTTGTTTGCATGTTCGCCAAATGTGGCATTCTAATTCATGTTACTGATTTTGCAGTGTGCTTTCACCTGTTCTAAACATGCCAATTTCTGATTCCAAGAGGCAGAGAGTGTTGGTTGCTTCCTGTGTTCTTTATTCTGAGGTTAGTACCCCTTCATTTTTTGTAATATCGTTAGGTGTAAGCTTCGATCTTATCCTTTGTCATTGTTCATTGCAATTTTGAATTGTACGATAAAGTCTTTCAATGTTCCTTGACTTCTACTCTAGAGTTTTCTTGATTACCAATTGATGTTCTTTATGTCACCTTAGTTTGGCTTGTATCTTGCAGTTATATCATGCTGTTGGAAGGGATGGAAAGCCTCTCCGTAAACTGTACCTTGAGGCCATTGTACCTCCATTTGTTGCTGTTTTGAGGAGGTGGCGGCCACTTTTGGCTGGAATTCATGAACTCGCAACTGCTGATGGTAAGAATCCTCTTATGGTTGAAGACCGTGCGTTGGCTGCTGATGCCCTGCCAATTGAGGTCTGTCTCTTTACTTATATACTTAATTCTTTTATTGGTATCTGGTCATTAATGAACTATTCCTGCACATACTACTGGAATTGGAAATGTTTTCTTCTCATCATTATGAGTTTTATGATTTGTGTCTTATTTTAAGTAGCTGACGCGATCTGTTTGCATGGAATTCACTGTGTAAATGTCTTGCTCCATCACCTTTATACATTTACACCATCTTCTTTCAGGCTGCTCTTGCAATGATCTCTCCAGCTTGGGCTGCGGCTTTTGCATCTCCACCTGCTGCAATGGCACTGGCAATGATAGCTGCTGGTGCCTCTGGAGGAGAAACTCCAGTTCCTCCGACAACTTCTCAACTCAGGCGTGACTCATCATTGCTTGAGCGGAAAACTACTAAGCTTCAAACATTTTCAAGCTTTCAAAAGCCTTTAGAGCAACCAGACAAAGCACCAGCTCTACCAAAGGATAAAGCCGCTGCAAAAGCTGCTGCCTTGGCTGCAGCACGTGATCTTGAACGTAATAATAAAATTGGTTCTGGAAGGGGTCTCAGTGCTGTGGCAATGGCCACATCTGCACAGCGGAGGAGTGCTGGTGACATGGAGCGTGTGAAGAGATGGAATATTGCTGAAGCCATGGGAGTTGCCTGGATGGAATGTTTGCAGCCAGTTGATACCAAATCAGTCTATGGAAAAGATTTTAACGCTTTATCATATAAATTTATTGCTGTTCTTGTGGCTAGTTTTGCTTTAGCAAGAAACATCCAGCGATCTGAGGTCCCTCTCGTGCTTTTTCATCTTTTATTTTGTTACTTTTCTGGGAATTTGTTTATACTTATTTTTTGTGCTAAAAGACTTTTAAAGGTAGCATATGAGGTTTACTTTCTTTCTTTCTTTCTTTCTTTCTTTCTCTCCAGGTTGACAGACGTTCTCAAGTTGATCTAATAACCCGTCATCGTTTGGGCAAAGGAAGTCGTGCATGGCGCAAGCTCATGCATTGCTTGATTGAGATGAAGTGTCTTTTTGGGCCATCTGGAGACCAATTATGCAATCAATCACCTGTATGTCTTGTGAGATTATTATTCTGTTATCTCGCACTAATCACATTTTTTCTGCTATACTGCCTCGTGTTTTTTGTAGGAAACATCTGGTGTTTCCTCTACACGAGATGTCACACAATATTCGTGTTCATGCATCTATGTTTGATATCAATTTTGGTTTTTTTTAAAATTTTTTTTTTATAACTTACTTTTTTGAATCTTTCTGAATTATCTGTATTCATATACCTAAAACACATTTTCTAAAATACTTTTGATATTTTTAGGTTTTCTGGAAGCTAGATTTTATGGAAAGTTCTTCTAGGATGAGACGATGCGTGAGGAGGAATTACGAAGGTTCTGATCATTTTGGCGCTGCTGCCAATTTTGAGGATCAAATTAAGACAAAAGAACAGGAAAATGTCATAAGCTCCTCAAATGCTCCTATATTGGCAGCCGAAGCGATTGCCATAGAGACAGTAAACGAAGATGATGAACAAGGGGAAATTGAGAATATGGATGATAGAGCCTATGCTATTGAAGAGAGTGTGGAGAATCAGTCACAACTGTCTGAAACAGTTGATAAAAACCTGCAGGCACCTGCTGAATCTGATGATACTCAAGTTGCTGGTGAACCAGGCTTGGTCCAAAGTTCGTCACCAATTGCGGCTGGATATGTCCCTAGTGAAATTGATGAAAGAATTCTTCTTGAGCTTCCTTCATCAATGGTTCGGCCATTGAGGGTTATAAGTGGAACATTTCAGGCAAGTCTAACACTCCTAACCTGTGACATCCTTATACAGTCAATGTGTGTGTGTGTGTGTGTGTGTTTTGATTGTGTTATATCTAAATTTGTCTCCGTAAACTAGATCTAAAATCTGTTAGCCTTCTGCAATGAGAGCCAATGCATGAAACTGTAACTAACAAATTGTCCAACACTATCTAATCAGAATGTTCACATCACACTAAGATGCTTAGATTTACTTGCTATGGCTCCTTCTGAGTTCTCCATATTTTGTTAAAAAGATAGAGGGTCTCTTCTGGGCAATATTTAATCTTCTTGGTTTTTAAAGAAGCAACTTCATTAATACTCTATGGTTGAAGTTAGTTTATCATTAAAGTCTACTTCTGTTAGAGATCATAAAATGATTGTACCTCTCTGAGATATGACAAGGGTGGTAATTTCGTTCGCTCAAGGGCCATGCTGGCCCTTTTTGGTTGCCCGAGTCGGCTAAAAATAGCAAAGTCTGGGTTTGAGCAGGAAAATGCTTTGCCCCTTCTCTAATTTGGGTTCAAATTAGAGAAATACCTGTTCTGTAATTCCTTTATCATCATTGGTTATATGATACTGATCCTTGAGTTTTGTTTTGTTTTTTTTTTAATTTTAATTTTTATATTTTTTCCTGCATTTTAACTGTGAATCTGTGATTGTTTACTTCAGATGATTTTGTATTTTTAAATTTGGTCATAGAAATGGTAACAATATGTTTATTTTGTTGTACTATACCAGACTTGGTTACTATGATTCTGTAATCCAGTTAATTTTTTTATTTTTTATTTTCCTGTGTATGTTTATTATGATGTGGGTTGTTATATGTTTGGGATCCGTATCTTGTTTCAGGTAACAAGTAGAAGAATAAATTTCATAGTTGATAACAGTGATATGAAAGGTTCATTGGATGAACTAGATTGCAAGGATACGAGAGAAGAACATAAAGATCGTAGCTGGCCTATGTCATCCCTTCATCAAATATACAGCCGAAGGTGAGTCGATGTCAGTGAAGTGAATGAGATCAATGCTGTGCTTCATGCCTTCTATCTTTCGATTGATTGTTTTTAAATTTATTTTAATGGGTTATTCTTGTAATAGATATCTCCTAAGAAGAAGTGCTCTGGAGCTATTTTTGGTTGATCGTTCAAACTTCTTCTTTGATTTTGGGGTAAGTCTATTGCAATATATATTACTATTTTTGTTTATTCCTACTTGTTGCCATTTTGATGATTTCATAACTTTTTTGATCCTCCTGCTAACCAATGCATATTGTTAGTGACTTCTACTCCTAAACAACTTCTATTTCTCCAGAGTACGGAAGGACGAAGAAATGCATATCGAGCAATTGTTCAAGCACAGCCTCCCCATTTGAATAATATATATCTTGCAACTCAGGTTCTCACCTTGCTTTTTCTTGTCAGATGTATAATTGGAAAGGGGTTTGCTTTTGTTTTGCTTACAGCCTTAGACTAAATAGAGTTGTTCAGGAATGGGATTTGCTCCACTTCATCTAGCACTTAATTGTGCACTACCATAAAATTTAAATGAAAAAAAATATATATATCTGAAGCCTGACGCTGATAACAGAAGTTCTTCCCAATCTGGATTGTGCACTACCATATAACTGTTGAGATATATCCCACATCGGGAAAAATGGGACCTTGCATGTGGTTTATAAGGGTTTGGGCCACTCCATCCATTGCCAATTGGTTTTGGATGTGAACCCCAGACTACTTTATCATGGTATCAGAGCGGGTTACCCACGTCCACGTGTGAAGCCTAAAAGCCACACGAACTCCACGTCAACCCCAAATGTTGTCCACGTATTAGGCTTGAAGATTCGCCACACGTGCGGGGGCGTGTTGAGATATATCCCACATCGGGAAAAATGGGACCTTGCATGTGGTTTATAAGGGTTTGGGCCACTCCATCCATTGCCAATTGGTTTTGTATGTGAACCCCAGACTACTTTATCACAAACTAACTAGGAGGCTGCTAAAAGGCTTTTGTATAAGAGGTCTATGGAGAAACCAATCAAGGCATATATCCTAGAACTTGGTAAAGGAATTGTTTTGCTTGGTGTAAGTTGGATAGGACCTAAGTAAAATACTGCATGCCTTAATATGGAATCTTATATCTTATAACTTATGAATCGATTTGTTATTGTAGAGACCTGAACAACTTCTGAAGAGAACACAGCTTATGGAGCGTTGGGCTAGGTGGGAGGTATGAGAACCCAGCTTATTGAAGTTTGACATATCAAGAAATATATATACAGTAGCAGGTGTCAAATAGAAGGGAAAATAACGAGTAGAATTGCTACCTTTTTGCAGATCAGCAATTTCGAATATCTAATGCAGCTCAATACCCTTGCGGGGCGTAGTTACAATGATATTACTCAGGTGGGGTTATCTGGATAGTTGTGTAGATGTGGATTAATATATTTATCACTTTATGTGCTCCTCACATTTCCATTATTTCTTTCAGTATCCTGTTTTCCCATGGATCCTTTCTGATTACAGTTCAAAGAGTTTGGATCTTGCAGACCCTTCTTCGTATCGAGACCTTTCAAAGGTGGGTATCAATATCATTCGAATACTGTATTGTTTTGATCCAAATTGGGCATCTTATGATGCTAAATACGTCTCTGTGTCTGATGCAGCCTGTTGGTGCTTTGAATTCTAATCGTCTAGAAAAATTTCAAGAGAGATATTCCAGCTTCGAGGACCCAGTCATACCCAAATTCCATTATGGTTCCCATTATTCCAGTGCTGGAACAGTATGTTTTTTTTTTTAATTTTTTTTTTAACATGCTTTCAGCTTTGGTCCCTTCTTTCATCATACTTTTTGGGCTCTTTTGATATTGGTGATATATACCTTTCTAGGATATTGATGATTAAAAAAATGTTTCTCATACATGTAACCCTAAGCTCTAAAAAAAAAAAAAAAGTTGAGTCTTCAAGCATATCCTTATTAAATAAATTAACTTCTTCAGTTCTTTTGTTAGAGGATTTTCATTCTTGAAGGAAAGTCATATCATACTCTGGCGTTATTTGATTGGAGAAAAGGATGTAGCTACCACCCAAAATCATAATCACTTTTCACCCATCCAGTTGCAAATAAACTTCTTCGATAGTGATTATATTTTTGTTTAATAGTGGATGTTTAAGGGAGTCGATCCCCACAGAACCCATTGAACTGTACTTATCTAAATATTCCAATCATGTGCCTTTAATATAATCAACTTTACTTATTCGACTATCTAGGATAAGAGAACATTTACTGTACTCTAGACGGTGGTACAGTACACTTTTAATTTCATATTCTTCTGGAGTTTATTTTAACATGAAAGCTTTCTCATAGCTTTTAGCACTCCTAGCTAATATGGCTTTTGTGATGAAACTTGCATTCTGTCTGTTAGTCTGTTACTACGGTTCTACTCACCATATCTGATCAACTGGGTATACATAGATTCTGAAAATCTCCCCCATGATATCCACTATTTTTATTTTATTACAGGTGCTATATTATCTTGTTAGAGTTGAACCGTTTACAACTCTGTCAATTCAACTGCAAGGGGGAAAGTTTGATCATGCAGATCGGATGTTTTCAGATATTGCTTCTACATGGAATGGAGTTACTGAAGACATGAGTGATGTGAAGGAATTGGTATGGTATCTGGCAATTTCATGAAAGTTTTGTTTTAACCAATTTATGATTGAAGAAACTGCAATTACTTGGTCTAGTTTATAAATTATTTTTCTGGGTTTATTAATCTATCCTGTTACATACCTTAGGTTCCTGAGTTGTTCTACCTCCCTGAGATCTTAACCAATGAAAATTCAATCGATTTTGGTACAACACAAACAGGAGGAAAACTTGGTACGCTCAAGTACATTGTGCTGGTGGAACATATCAGTTGTTGTTGTCAGTTAAAATGAGGTTGATTCTTGTGCTTTTCAATTATCATGTCAGGTTCTGTCAAACTTCCACCATGGGCAGAAAACCCAATTGATTTCATTCATAAGCACCGGAAGGCTCTTGAAAGTGAGCATGTGTCTGCGCATTTGCATGAATGGATTGATCTTATATTTGGGTAGGTTTCTTTTGGATAACATTTATTGTATTTCCTATCTTTTTCTGTTTCTTTTTTTTTTTTTCGTTTCATTATTTCTATCTTTATAATTGTTTGACTGTATATAGCAGCTTTGAGATTCTGTTGTACATTAATAGTATGGAATACTCAGGTATAAGCAACGTGGAAAAGAAGCTATATCAGCAAATAATGTTTTCTTCTACATTACCTATGAAGGGACAGTTGATATTGATAAGATATCAGACCCAGTAAGTCCAGTTTCCTTTGGCATCTGTCTGATTCTTCTGAATTTTTTTTATTAAAAGTATTTATTTTCCTCTATTTTCCCAAAACAGGTACAACAACGTGCAACACAAGACCAGATTGCATACTTTGGTCAAACGCCATCACAACTTCTTACCATCCCTCATGTGAAGAAGATGCCACTAGCAGATGTACTTCATTTACAGGTAACTTCTATCTTCTGAAAACAAATAACTTAGCTGAACATTTATTTTTGTTTTGTGGAAGTTATCCAATCCATCAGAAGAAAGCAGTTTGGATCAGTGATGAGAAGTTTTACTTTCGATAAAAGAATTTCTGGTATCGGATTATCATGCATTATGTGAGATTTATTTTTTTGTTATTGAGAGTTTATCATGATTTACTTGGCAGACCATCTTCCGGAACCCAAAAGAAGTCAAACAGTATACTGTTCCTGCCCCTGAGCGTTGCAATCTTCCTGCAGCTGGAATTCATGCATCTTCAGATAGTGTCATAATTGTTGATATGCATGCACCGGCAGCACATGTTGCTCTGCACAAGTGGCAGCCGAACACACCTGACGGTCAAGGTATGCCTTTCCTCTTTCAACACGGAAAGGCTGCAGCAAGCTCCACTGGTGGAGCATTTATGCGTATGTTCAAAGGGCCTGCTGGATCTGGTTCTGAGGATTGGCTTTTTCCTCAAGCACTAGCATTTGCCACATCTGGAATCAGAAGCTCGTCTATAGTTTCCATAACATGTGACAAAGAAATCATTACTGGTAAGTGATCATTTCGTAATTTAGAAAGACTGAAGAAAACAAGGCAATGGGAGTAAAAGAGAAACTAAAATGAAACTTGGATTCTAAAAGTGTACACTCCTTTTTATATTTGGCTTTTTAGGAGCATTTTAATTCTGTGTTTATGTTTCATTATACAAGGTCTTATATAATGTACGTAATAGCAGCATATTTAGCATCGTGTTGGGATCAAAATCTGAACTTATAGAGATGTATAATAGAATTGGAAACTTGGGTTTAAGGGAGAAATAGAAGAACGACACTAGGGAGGCAGCAAAAATATTTTAGACGGAAGATAACCAAGAGTAAGAATGGAAACTTTTATTTGTTCATTCAAATCTCCCTTAGACGATATGCCTGTAATTCCTCAATATAATATTAGAATCCTAAAACAAAATACCAGTACTAATTCCAACATATATGAGAAACCATAAGATTCTTTCTGAAAATGAGAAACAATAAGATAATCAGACCAGATAAGCCCAAGCATAAATAACTTGAAGGACATAAATCAATACTTAAGCGATATCAGCCCATTCTACATCATTAATTGACTCAAACAGGCTGTAGGATGCAAGGTATGATGGGAACATATTCATACATGTCACAAGGGAAAGTTGGATTTTGTCATTCTCTTTTGTGTGTCTGTTTAACACTGGTTGTCATCCTCCTCTGTGTGTATGTATCTGTATAGGATAGTTTGTTTGTCTGTATAGGACAGTGAGCTTTATTCCTTTCTAAGAAAAAGAAAAGAAAAGAATGTATGAATAATAATGACTGCTGGTAAACATTTGCCTCATTTGCTGATAAATTAGTATGTAATCGTTTGGCTCAAAACTAGGTTGGCATGCAGATGTAACAGTACCACAGCTCTATTAAGTCTCTCTCATTTCATTTTCAGTAATTTGGTATCTGAGTGATACTCTTTTTGGCATGTAACTAGGTGGGCATGTAGATAACAGTATCAAGCTAGTTTCATCAGATGGAGCAAAAACCTTGGAGACAGCCTTTGGCCACTGCGCTCCAGTCACTTGTCTTGGACTTTCACCTGATAGCAACTACCTTGTGACGGGATCTCGGGATACAACAGTTTTACTGTGGAGAATACATAGAGCATTTACTTCTCGCTCGAGCAGCGTATCAGAGTCTTCTAGTGGGACGGGTACATCAGGCACAACCAGCAATAGTAATTTATCACATGTATTGGCAGACAAAAGCAGGAGGCATCGTATTGAAGGTCCCATACATGTTCTTCGAGGCCACCAGAGGGAAATACTCTCTTGTTGTGTGAGCTCAGATCTTGGAATAGTTGTTTCATGCTCCCAATCATCAGATGTGCTCTTGCATTCTATAAGAAGAGGTCGGCTGATCAGAAGGCTACCTGGTGTGGAGGCCCATGCAGTCTGCCTCTCATCTGAGGGAGTTGTGTTGACTTGGAATAAAACACTCAACACTTTGAGTACCTATACTCTTAATGGGTCTCTCATTGCTAGAGCTCAGTTATCGGTCTCTGGTAGCATCACTTGTATGGAAATTTCTGTTGATGGATGGAGTGCTTTGATAGGAATAAACTCGTCTATGGATACTGATAGATCCTTTAGCAGCAGCTGGGATTATAAGCTTAAAAACACAGACTTTGAAGATCTTTCTCGGGAGTCAGAGAAAACTGAGGAAATCAAAAAACTGGACACTCCATCACCTTCAGTTTGCTTCCTGGATATCCATACACTGAAGGTATGTGAAATGCAATTTTCTTTTTCTTGGTTTGTGCCCATTTGATGTTATGCCAAATTTTGTGACAGCTGTTTCTCCTGGTATGCATGATAGGTTCCATCTGTTTATAACAAACCTGTAATTCTTATTTCTGCAGGTTTTTCATATATTGAAGTTGGGAGAAGGAAGGGAGATCACATCGCTTGCTCTAAACGCAGATAATACCAACCTTCTGGTGTCGACTGCAGATAAACAGTTGCTAATTTTCACTGACCCAGCTGTAAGTCAAAATTTGATTTCTTGAATAATTTCACTCTTATAGGAGTTAAAAGTTAATTTTCATAGTGGTTTTTAAACATAGAATCACCATACTTGCCCCTTGTTGCTTGCAGTTGAGCTTGAAAGTGGTGGATCAAATGCTCAAGCTTGGTTGGGAAGGTGATGGGCTAAGTCCCCTAATAAAATCATAGTTTTAGGCCATACCGGAAAAGATACCTGATACCTCCATAGGTCAAAAACTGCAAGGGCATGTTAGCTATAGCCCTCTGTCTTAGAGTTTGAGTAGAATCATTCATTTGCAGTTTGGAGATGTGTTTTGACTTTGAGTGTAACATATGTGTAGTATATATATAGACAGAAGAACCCTATATTGCATACTCAGAGGTACAGGCTTAGATTTCTGCGAGGTTGGTGTTTTTTGTTTCTTTGACTCGATTGAGTTGTAAGTATGTAGAGGCTCTCGAGGCTTTGAGCTCTTCATTTTTGTTCATTGATTTCTTTTGTTAGTGAATGAAAATATAGAAGGTATGGCTACATCGACTGTTCACCATGAGCAATAGAAACTTGATCTATTTGTTCCAATCTTGGCTGAAAATGTCATCAGAAGAGGTCAGTTTGAGATGATGTACCTGAACAATATTGAGCAATGTCCCGACTCCTATCCCCATGCTCTAGTTAATATGCATTTTGGCTGGAGCTTTCCATCATTCCATGGCATATCTTTTTGTAATTTCCATATTTTAATTTGATCATTTCTACAAGATTCGATGGGAGAAGTTGTGAGTATTGAATTATCCAATGACTACCAATATATTCAGACTTGCTATATTTTCAACTTCTGTTCATCTAATTAAAATTGAACTCTTTCTTTCATCAAACATTTACTACTGCAAACTAGAGTTTTGGTCCATAATTTTGCCAAAGGACTCTGGAGACGAGAACCTAAACACTGAACAGGAAAGGAAACCGATTTGGCAATTGCAATCAGATTTTGTTATATTTTCGGGATAATTGTAGCTAATCTATTTGGATAAGGATAGGAGAAGACACTTCCCTTATCTGCAAGGGATCACTTTTGTATAGGTCTATATATAGAGGTCTCTATTCAATTTAATGTTTGGTTAAGTTAATAGTGGATGCATCTGAACTTGATTCCGCGCCACATTTCAGACTAACTTTCTTCACCGCCGAACCCTGGAAAATTGACATTCGCAATATCACAGCAATGTCAGACTACTTCCCCGAAGAAATTATTCACAAAATCCTGTTGAAGTTACCCAACAAGTCTCTAATCAAATTAACCATCGTCTGCAAGTCATGGCAGTCACTGATCAAATCCTCTGCCTTCATTGAGTCCCATCTCCGCACCACAATCGACTCTTGCGACCAAAACGACTCTCACCTCCTCCTTCTCAGCGCTTTTTCTTACGACCGCACAGAACAAATTGGCCATGAACATCACTGGTTGCGTTGGGATAGCCCTGAATTCGGTGAGCACTCCACCCTTTCAACTCCAGTCATATACTTGAAAAACAAACCCGTTTCCGATCTGTGCGTGATCGGAACTAGTAATGGGTTGGCATGTCTTGCGCCTAATGAAGTGCGCAGCGGTCGTTCTGCCACCTTGATTTGGAACCCCTCCATTAGAAAAGTTGTCATGTTGCCTAAACCACCTGTCAGTTTCAAATCCCATCGCAAGTTGACAACGCTTGGCTTTGGCTATGATGCACGTTCCAATGATTACAAGGTTTTGAGAATTGTGTCTCTACTTGATGATTATTCAGACTTGTCCCGATTCGCAACTAAGGTTCAGGTTTACTCCTTAGCCAGGGGATCTTGGAACAGACTTAGTGCTTCAGTCACGCCTGTAGATTTGCGGGCTGTTTATAAACCCCCTACTTTTGTGTGTTACCTTGGCCGTTACGAGGAACCCGTAAGTGTGGCGGACAAATGTTCATCTGCACCTTCAATGTGGCAACTGAAGAATTTGGCGAGGTGATGGTACCAGAAGCTGTGCTTTCCGTGCGAAGCCATGGGAGTTGCACTATGTCAAGATATGGGGACTCCCTTGCTTTGATTAGGCATTATGATTATAATTTCGTAGATCCAGTTAATCGCGGTTGTGACATTTGGGTTATGAAACAATATGGCGATGCAGAGTCGTGGACTTGTTCAATATCTATTTGGTTCCCTATTATATATGGTATTAAAAGATGTGGGGAAGTTGTGCTAAAGGAGTCTGATCAACATGGTCGGAGAACAAAGGCTTCTTTTGATCCTAAGACTAAGCAAATTAATGGATTTGGAAGAGCTGAGGATTATAGTTACAACTTCATGGATTCTTTTGTAGAGAGTCTTGTCTTGCTTGCCCACGCCAATGCCATCTCTTACCAAGTAGCAATAACGAAGTAAGCACAGAGTTTTGCTTCAATATTAAACATAGTTATGTGGTTTTGACCAAGTGTTTGATTTGCAGCTTTCACATTGGTTAATTAGCACAACCACCATCGTTCTTGGCATCACTTTTCTTGGGGCCTGTTGAGATGTTTACGAATTGTTAATGGGGGTGGTTTGTGCAAGTGATTTGAGTTTCCATTTTGGTATGCGTTACATGATTTGCTATGCGACATTTGTTAATGCTGTAGGCTTTGATTTGTTTTTGGTCTTGGATTTTCATTACTATTGTTTAATGAATCTACTCTGCATAGCTTTCTTGTTCCTCTAGTGTCTAGCTAAATGAACTTTGTTGTAGTCAACAGTCTAAGTAGTAAGAAACTTTTTGTATAGAACAAATATTCTTAGGATTAATTATAAAAAAAACCCCGAACTATGAGGTGAGTTTTCATACCCAGATTTGAAATTCTTGCGATATCATACCTTAACTTTTGTTCCGTCAATAATGTTATATCTCCATTAGTTAACTGATAATGTAGCAATATATAGGCCCCACTTTGTTAGGTTTTGCATTCTCTTCGGATGACATTTGCGTCTATTTCCTTCATGAGATAACGTCAGAAAATAAATTGAAGACAATGAATAAATTACCCAGGTTTTTTTTATCTAAATTATAAATAAATTGATTAATTATTGTTTAACAAAATTATTTTCATGTCCAAGACCTAATCGTTTCCTTATTAGCATATGTTACAGTAATAATAAAACTTATATATTATTCGGGAGACTTTATGTAATGCCTATAGATAAGTCTTTTTATCAATAAATGAGTAGATTGTTATTCTCGTTATATGTTCTCTTTTAACACGTTATCAAACTCTTTACTCTTACCCTGAATTCATAGCCGAAAACTCTAGGAACCTAAAAAAAGAAGAAAAAAAACCCTAAAATTTTATGCTGCCATACGCCACCATTTTTACTCTGCCTCTCAACAGCCGTTGTTAACCCTCTATCTACCCCTCTCTCCGGCGACCTCTTGTCTAGCTCTCATCATCAACCATCCCCGTGCGCCCAGCCATGCGCGACCTTCATCTCGACCAAGCAACCCCAACCAGCCCCGATCAAGCAACACCAACGACGTGCGACTGCCCAGACCCTGATCACACTCTCGACCAGGATTTGCTTCGATGCCGCCTAGCCCAACCTCGCACGCCCGTCGTTTGGCGTCGCCTACCCGGCCCCATGTCCGCCCCTTGACCACTGTTGTAGATTAGACTAGATCCGATAGGGATCTGCTCGACCCAGATCGTTCTCCGAATCCCAAACGTACAGAATGTACGATGGAAAAATGGTAAAACTTGCCCCTCCAGGTAAAAAGTTTTTACCCCACCAGATGTTCGAAAATACCCTAAGAAGAAATAAAAAAATCTGACAAGATTTTACCACATCAACACTTAAGAGAAATTTGACTCCGTTAGAGTCAATTGTATGAGATTGTTAACAAAACAAAAGTTAAGGTATAAAATTACAAGAATTTTAATTAATCCATATTCTTATGAAACTTGTGTGAGTTTTAATAGTGACGGTGGCCGTGTTTTGCTGCAGCAATTTGAGCAAAGACAATTAACATGAGTAATGTCCCTTTCCGAGGGGAACCTGGCATGTAACTTCTACTGAAATGCTGATTAATTATGCTCATCGTATTCACCTTTTCTCTTAGGTCTCCATAGTTCTGTGTAACATTGACTGTCTATTCCAGCCAATTTTTGAACTGTTTTTAGTTTCATGAAATGTTGTATGGTAGCAATATTTCATAACTAATACTCGATCTGTAACCTTAGATTTGGTATTGTCGTTGGCTCGCTGTGCTAAGTGTCATATAATTTGCTGTTTTGTTGGGTCTTTTTACGAATTGTTAGGCCATTCTTTTTACAGTCTTAAGGACGATCTCGCTCTTGATGATGATCGCTTTCTTGACCAGGCTCAGTCCATCATTCTCACTTACCGCAAGCATGTACTGGTTCTCTCTCTGCCGCACCATTATGAATACTGCTTGGTAGAGCTGGCGCACAATGCGGCCAAGCCCATTCTATCGGGCTTTGTGTCTTGCTTAGATGGCCCAAGTTGGCCCATTTCGTAACTGGCTCAAGCTTGAGCAACCCATATACTTGAACATCATGCCCAACCTGGCCCACGATCCAATCTCAAAATGTGCCGAGCCGTGCGCGGGCAAGTTCATGAACGAGTCGTGCTGGACCTGTTTAGTACCGTCAATTAAAATTTATGGAGGCCAATATTGTTAATCTAAATTGTGACAATATTGTTAATCAAAATTTCTTAAATGAGAATTTGCTATGAAAATAAAAGAACTAAGTAAGTCAGTGTGGTCGGAGCAGAGTCTTGGGTGCAAAAAGAGGAGGCACGAAAGCGTGAGGTACGCAGATTTTGTTCTAATAGGCCCGAAACTACCCGAGTAGGGTTTTAGAGAGATATGGGAGGTAAAGGCATTAGGCGGAGAGCCAAGAACTACAAAGAAGCTCACGGCGGTTACAGGAGGCTGCCTCCGCCGCCTGATCGTTCTCAACCTGACACTCTGCCCTCTAAACTTCGCAAAATCCTCTCCTATACCACTCCCCAAGGTTTTGATTTTCTTTTGTTTCTGAAACTTTTACTGAAATTTGATGTTGTTTCCATTTGGGATTGGTTTTGTGAAGTTTATGTTCTTGATGGGTTTCAGGCTCTTTGAAGGTTGCCAAAGATGCTGAGCAGAAGAACAAGAGAGATGGAGCTGGTGCTGCTCCACCGGTAACTGCTTGTTTCATGAAATTAAGGATTCTGGGTTTTGGGTTTTTGTGTGGTTTGGAGGGTTTGATTGAGATTATTGAGTGTTTGTAGCAAAAAAAAAAAAATGTAATTCGTTTCGATTCCATTGGTGCCCATGTTGAATTTTAGTTGGTAAAATGTGGTTGATATGATGGTTATTTGAACAGAAGAAGGATAAGGAGGAAGTGGAGGTAGATGATACTGGTATGGAAAATGGGGACTATGATGAGAATATGAATGTTGCACCTCCACATTCGGAGGAGAAGAAAAAGAAGAAAAGGAAGCGAAAGCAAGTGGTTGACCTTCGGTTTGAAGCGGAAGCGCTGGAGCAATCGGGAGGCCGTCTGAAAAGAAAGGAGCGCAAGAAAAAGTATGTGTTTTGTTACCCGTTTTCAAAATGTTGAATTTGAGCTACCTGGCATGTTAATGAGATTAGCAGCATCATTGTGACCATCTTATGTTCGTTTATCTGAATGTTTGTAAATTGAATTGTCTGCAAAAGTGAGAAGGTTGCGGTTTTGTTAGGCTATTGCATCTTTGCACTGATCAGGTTAAGCAAGCTATCTGTCTTTTATGGTTTAGTGACCAGCTTTTTGTGTTCAGGTACTTGGAAGCAAAGAAAAACAAGAGCAAAAAAGGCAAGAAAGAAGATAATGTAGACGACTTTCCTGGATGTGAGAAAATCAGATTTGGAGAGGTGGTTCAAGCTCCTCCAAAGTTGGTTGCTCCCAAGGTAATGTTATAAATTCCTTATGATATACTAAACATATAGGCATATTGGTGTGTTCTTCAGTTGATTTACAAGCTCAGCATGTTTTTTATGAAGGCATTTAAGAATGTGCAAGATGCTTCGAAGGAGCGGGTTCGGGTCAATGCTATTGAGGCATATAGGCAACGTAAAAAATGGAACTCAAGACCAGGGATTCAGCTCCCTAATCCCGTGACTGCATCCTTGTAAATGGTACAGCATTGGGAAAACTTAGCATTTGTTGTCCATTCCTGCGGAGAGAAACTTGTCTGTTCTCACATGACTTGCAGTGAGAGTCTGCTTAGGCCCACCAAGGTTGTGTCGCTCTCATCTTGGCAAGGGGACTGCAGATGATTGCATAACTGGTTGTAAGCTCACACCCTCAACTAATGCTAGATTTTCTCAATGTGCATTTATCATGTTGCCTCTTAATCTTCTTTTATTCTATACTAAGTCCTATGCTGCTTCAATTTTGTGATGTAATCCATTTGAGGAATGTGCAAAACCATTATCTCATATTGCTATCTAGATTTGTATGAGGAAAAGAGTGATTATTTTTTGTTTTCTTTACCTCTCTGTTGAGAACCACAGTAGATCCATGTTCATGTGTCCATTTGTGGTGGAACTTCTACACCCAAATGTTCAGTGTGATTATGTACATCAACTAGTATTTGACTTTGGCGACTTCATCTGTTTACAGATTGGTTGTTTAGTTATGAATACATTGTTATTTGTGAGTGCAGTATTGAGTTGAAACATGTAACATGAAACCTATAACATGTCGTTGGGACATAATTAGGGAGGAAATCAAATTACATCAAACGTTAAGAGACCTTTGAAGCATAAAAGATGTTACATAGTTCTCAAGTCTGCTCTTCATTATTACAGCAAACTTTAGAGACCTTTGAAGCATAAAATATGTTACATGGTTCTCAAGTTTACTCTTCCTTGATAGGAAGCTACACACAGTGTCTCTGAAACACCCAAAGCCCTGAACCCCCATTATGGATATGGATAGGAAGACAGACTGTGTCTCTGAAAGACCCGAACCTCTAAACCCCCATCCATGTGAAGATTAATCATCGTCCTGTAAGTCACAATTCTGTTCTCGTCACTCATCTTGAACACAAAACAGCCTAACAAAACTGCTGACAGGATCTTCATTTGTCTGTAAGCAAACTCCTTTCCTAGACATATTCGCGGTCCGGCCTGTTTATTATGCAAACAAGTAGCTTTTTAAAATACTGTTCTAATCTTCCGATGATTAAGGTTACTTCAGACATCAAACTTAACAAGAAATTAGATCTACTGAGACGAAAGATGAGTTTTGAGCACAAATGGACAAGCGAGTCTCACCTGAAAGGCTGTAAACTTGAAGGGGCTCTCCGGCTGGAAGACTCCATTCTCGTCAAGCCACCTCTCTGGTTTGAACTGCTCAGCATCATCTCCCCATAATGTCTTCATCCTTCCCATTGCATAAGGTTGGTATGCTACAAAAGTTCCTTTCCTCACACTGAATCCATCTGGCAGTGTATCATCAGAAAAACACATCTTTCCATCCTAAAATCAAAGCAGAATTGAAGCTTTAATTGTAAGATGCCAGAATCTAATCTGGTGGAAATCAACTGCTGAAATGGTAATTCATAAGTACATTTCATATTTGCATAAAAGAATTTTAATCACACTGATACCATTTGTATATGAAAGACACCCGTGAGCTAGAATCACACAGAGCAGAGCACTTACAATATGATTGAGAAAATCACATCGAATGCATATAAATGGACACCTTGATTTAGTTGAAGACATACCACTGGAACTGCAGGATAGATTCTAAGGGTTTCAGTGATGGCAGCATGAAGATACTGCATCTTTTCCAGAACATCTTCGCTCAAACTCGACGCAAACTCAGAAATGTTAGTGATCTTTTTCATGCCAGTTACTTGCTCCACCTCTTGTGAAATCTTTTCTTGCACTGAAGGGTGTTTGCAGAGCAAGTAAATGAACCAGGAAAGTGTGGTTGCTGTTGTGTCTTTACCAGCTATAACGAAATTGAGGATTATATCTCTCAGGTATGTTGGATCAGTCTGGTTCACTTGCAGAAACCGTGATAAAATGTCTTCTCTCTCCCTCTGCACAAAGAAAAGTGTATAACATGTTGAACCAGAATCAGAAACTTGTAACTTGTATTGTCACTCACAGTCTTAGCAGAGTTCCCCTTTTTCTTCATTTGCTCAATTTTTTTGTGGATCAACTTATATACGAAATCATCAACGATTTTCGTGTTCTTCCTTAAGAGGGCTTCTGATCCTACATTCAGAAACTTCTTGATCCTCCAGAAGACATCAACAAAACGGAAGAGAGTCAATGCACTTGAATTATCAAAAGCATCACCAAAACTCTTGCCTTCTTCACTTGATTCACACATGTTGTCTAATGCAGTACCAAATGCTACTTGGAATATCGAATCCAAGGCTAATTTCATAAACACATCCTACATAATACCATAGCTACTAGATCAACACCATATAAGAATAAAAATATCCTTTTATTCTGGAACAGTGACAACAAGCTTTTCAAACTCACTTGAATTTCAATTGTCTGGTTGGAAGTTGCAATCTCAGACAATTTGTAAGCAAGTTTTTCTGCACCTTTCTGGAAAATTACGCTGCTAAAGTCCCTCAACATCCTTGTTGAAAACTCATGGCTAGATATTTTCCTCTGTTGGCGCCACTTTTCTCCATCAACTGCAAAAATTCCATCCCCTAGAAGATCCCTCAGAATGTTGTAATTATACCATCCCTGAACAAAAGCTCCAAGGAAGTTAGAGTCTGCCCCTTCATTGTTCCATTCTATGCAGTTACCAAATTAGAAAACACTTCCATTCTTGACCTAGCATGCAAGATTATGATGAACAATCTTGAAGTACTTAAATGAATGACAATTCCTAATGACTAATATTTTGGTCCAACTTTCTCTATGGCTCTGCTTATTGCTTCATTTTCTTGATAACTAAGCAGAGATGGGAACATACCTTTCCATAGTTATCGAAGTTGGATTTGAGTATGTACTCAACATTTGCTGGGTCTGAAGTGTAGATCTCACTCCTGAAGAGGCCGAGCAGTCTGTAAGTCTTGTGTTTGGCAGCAAGATCAGTCATGTAATCGTGCAACCGGTTGAAGTTACGTAGCTGATGAAGTTGTGTCCCGGCAATTGGTGGGTACTTCTTGTTACTCTTGATTAGCTTCCTTTTCAGTACTGATGCTGTGAAAATGGATAGGACTAGAGCCAAAGCGGTGAAAAAGAAAATGGGGGTTGAGAGAAGAGAGTACTCCATGACTAGTGCCATGCGCTAATTTGGGTGTGTATGAGTTTCGTTGTTTATATGTATATCTTCTACCTTATCCTTATGGTCAACCCGACGTACTATTCTTGCAGCTTTGCTAGCTTTATGTGGAAAATTCTAAATGACCTTTACATGTAACTAGCTTATATGAGATCATCAGGATGAGAACAAATTAATATCACATGCAGTTAGATCGATCTTGTTGCCTAACAGGGCCACAGTTTGTTATGTCTCTCGTGCATCATCTATTTATTAGATATCTTAAAACAATACTGTTCATTCAAGTGGCAAAAACACTGTTTTACCCTCGGTTCGAAAACAATTTCAACAATGTCATTGATGAGTCTGATACGTGTTTAGGTCATTGACGTGTCGTCGATGTTTTCTTCTACACGACCTGTAGTGACACCTGAAGGCATGTCCTGCTGATACGTGTCTGGGTTGTCATCAATGTCTTCTTCTTCATGACAGGGTTGCATCTGATGACCATCTTATAACCATCTTCTGCGTCCCTTTTTGCAGTGAAAGGGAGTGAGAGAAAGAGGGGTTATTTGTGAAGCGAAAATCTGTATTGCTATTGTCAGTCAAATTGTTGAGGTATGGGCTTTGCTTTGTCTATCATTGATTTTGGTTTCTGTTTCATTTGTCCCGATCATCTTGTCTTTTGTCTTTTGTGGTATAATTTACCCTACATTTGTTTAGGAGTTCTAAGAAAACCAATAAAGAGATGAAAATTACAGAAACTTCGATCAGATGTTTGTTGTCATTCTACATATTGAAACTTAATAAAATGTTAGTAGTTAGTATCCCAAATTGTATTGTGGACTCAGCTAATTAAACCATTTTCCTTGTATGATTTTAGTTGTTTGGTTAGTTGTGTATGTAATCTAGGTGGTGTTTTATAATTGGGTTATGTACGTATTTGTCTCATGAATTTAGTTGTAGAAAATGGTTGTTTCAGACCAGAAGCAGTGTGTTGCATCACCCTTATAGTTGAGGATGTGCAATCATTTTCTACAAGTGGAAAGTAAAGTAAATCCATGTCTTTTAACCTCAAATTCTGTTCAATTCAATGAATTGTTAAGGTCAAAAGCTTTAAGAAAAGCAAAGAAAAAACAACAAAACAAAGATAATGAAAGTTGTGACAATTAAGTTGGCAATTAGTCTTTCAATCATCATAAACAAACCACTCATTTTCTCATCTGTCACATGTATATGATCATTATATATCAGATACAGACATTCAATAACCTTTGAACATACAAATTGTTTACATTTCTTTTGCATAATAACTTTGGAGCCATACATGGTTTGATACACAGAGTTAGAAAGAAACTCATATCTACTGCGAAGTTATCAAGATTAGATCAAGAAAGAGAAAACAAAAGAGAGCTTATATGTAAAAACTAAAAACATACATATAGAGATGCTTCTAAGTTGTATATGTATATAGCGGGTTTGTATATAAAAACAAAGAGGGTTTGCATGAATGATTGATTGATTGTGGTCGACTGTCATAGATTGATTGTGACATTTTAATAGGATTGATTGTGACATTTTAATAGAATTGTTTGTGATTTTATGTGCAAAATGGATCACTTCTGAGTAGGTTTGCTGTTGTAGTAACATGCATTGCATAAACAAAGTAGTTTATACATGAAGGCTTATACTCACTATTGGAAAAAGTCACTAAAGCGACAGAACAGTTTCGTCTCCTAAATAACAAAATTCGTCTCCTAAGTATTTAGGCGAGTATATATAAGGAAACTTTCAAAAATTGTTCAAATTTTTCTGAAATTTTTGGCGGAAAATGCGCAGCTAAAAATTTCGGTACTTAGACGACGAAAGAGATTAATAATTTTATTTAAAAAAAAATTCCTATCGTCTAAGTAAATTTTTCCGTCGTCTAAAAAAATCTTAGACCACGGAATACATTTCCGTCGCCTAAGTGAATAAATTTTATTTTTTATAAAAAATAAAAATTCCGTCGCTTAAGTAAATAATTTTTTTTATATAAAAATGATTTCGTCTCCTAAGTACATTTTCCGTCTCTTAAGTTACCACCTAGACGACAGAACAATATTTAGTAGCCTACCACTTAGGCAACAGAAACATGTTCTGTCTCATAAGTGCTTTTTTCCAGTAGTGTATTACAGATATAAAATGGAACTACTGCTTGAGGATGAAGATGATTCAACAACAGCTACAATTATAGGTAAAGCAGCGAATACCCTCTTTGGAATAGCATGTGATGAGCTGGTAAATGAAAAAGGAGAGGATGACAAGTACAATGTTCCCCCTACAATAGAGAAGGCAAAGAATCAGTATCATGTGTGGCGTATTGACTATGGCATTAGAGATAATTTCTTGGTGAATGATGTTTACCTTGAGAATAGAGACGATGAAGAGTTGTTTATCCATGATTCAGTCTCACAGCCAAGTACTCCAACAAAGAGAGCAGTCCAACCCCAGAAGGAAGCAACACTGAAGGAGCTCTTGAACATGGAAATCAAATAAAAACAAAAAAGGTAATTGCCATATTGCATTTAACTATATCATAACAAATGTAATTGTAGCTGCAACATCACATGAAAGAAAACAATTGCAATGCACGCACTGGTCATAAGAATTCTGAAACAACAATAACAATGTCGTTGATTTAAATGGAATGATATTTGATTACATTCCACTATTCATCCGTTGGAAACAATTATTTGCATTTTTATATATAACTAGATTGATCTCCTTCTTATAACTTACTTTCTCTTTGCAAGGAGAAGGGAGCAAAGGGGCTTCCAAGTGAGTGTTGCTTATATCTATATCTATGCATTTGTTTTCTATTTCAGAACTTATTTATGTTGCGCTGGTGTGGTTCAAATGGAATCTCTGACAAAAATATATTCTTTACTTTGCAAAGGACAAGGAAGTAGAGGGACTTCAAAGTAAGTTTTGCATCCATCTATATATATGCATTCGTTTTCCATTTCAAAACTTATTTTATGTTGCGTGGTGCCCTTTGAATGGAATGATCGATGATCATCTTCTGATGTTTATCAATTGACAAGATTAGTAGCAGTTTCATTTACAATCAAATTGATTTTCTTGTTAGCCTTGATCCATTGATCACAAGGAACTTAACACACAAGGTAAATAGATACGATAGAATCAAACAAAGTATTACACAACTAAGCAAATATACTTACTAGAGTACACAACTAAGCAAATATACTTACTAGAGTTCTTAAGGGAATTCAACAAACCTGAACTAGAGGCCATTGATATTCCAAACTCCGATCTTCTACACAACACTATTCTATATCTATATGGGACCAGTCTTTTTGGCAACTGGTGAATAAAGTGTGTGTGTAGGGACCATGTTTATATTGGATTCAACTAAGGCTTAGGCTCCTCTCATAAAGGAAAGCAATTAGTAATAGAATCACATATATCCTTGATTTGTATATCATTGATATCCTTGATCAATCACCTTAATCAATCAACTCAATTAGAGTCCAATTAGATCAATCACTATACAATTCAGATCTCTAACTTATGCATTTGATACATTGTGTATAAGTTAATATGGAATTCCAATTACATGATTTCTCATTACTTATTCTGCTAGTAAATGGTAAGTTGTTGTTTACCTCAAGAACTTCAATGATATGTCCATATCAAGTTTACATTCTCCCACTTGGACATATCATGGAGTTCATGCAACAAGAATACCAAAATATCAGATATAGTAATTAGTTCCTTAGTGCACATGTGGAAATCAAGAATAGAACAAAATCTGATACAAGGTTCTGTCAATCTACAGCCAAAACATAGAGCTATGAAAGAACCTCACCTCAATAGAAGAGAGGACTTGCATAACTACTAATGAGCCAACTGCAAATCACATGAACCACCAACTATGATATACCTGTAATAGCATTAAGTTTCCAGAATGTATCAACTTATGTCTAAATGTCATGGTCCTCAAGAAACACAGAATCTTTAATCAAAATATGCTTTATGTGTTTCTCAACTTTATTTTTCTGTAGAAGTACTTCACATTGTTTCATCAATACAAAACAATCAAAAACTTGTCAAGTAGCTACTGTATGTATACATAACATATAAGGATCCAACATATTACTCAAATGAAAATAAAACAATATTCAAATGAGCAAACCAAAAGCTGCAGCAGATCAAGACGAGCCGAATTAAACTGGACTTTTATTTCATATAATTTGAACATCATGATCAACATCCATGTAGTTCAAAACTTTATTGCAAAGCATAGAGCAAAAGTACAAATCATAAATAAAAGAAACAATGGTAACTCCCACTATTTTCAACAATCAAAATTAGCCAAAACTCCAATGCTGGCAGCATGCTTATTAAAATGAACATTTGGTAAGGCCTTAGTGAATGGGTTTGAAAAACTGAAATAGAGTGCCAATGTTTACAACCTCTACCTCTTTACGTTTCACTCTCTGTCTAACACTAAAATACTTTAAATCAATGTGCTTGAAATTTATAGACCTCATGTTATTTTTAGTGAAATACACAACAGCTGTATTGTCACAAAAAATCTTCAAGGGCCTAGAAACTATAGAATCTAGAACCTTGGTCTCCAAAAGAAAGTTCCCGAGCCAAAGACCTTGGCACAAACCCTCATAGATCGCAATGTACTCAGCTTGCATTGTCGATGTTACTATCAGGCCTTGCTTTACACTTTTCCAAGCTATTGCTCCTCTAACAAAAACAAAAACATACCCTTAAGTGGATTTGTTTGAATCTGGATAATTTTTAGCAAAGTCAGAATTTGTACCCTGTGAGTTCTAAGTCTTCAACTCTTCTATAAACCAACATGTGACTCTTTGTTTTTTGCAAATACCTGAGAATCTTCTTTGCAGAAATCCAGTGAGTCATTCCCGGATTTGATTGAAACCTAGCCAACATCTAACAACAAAGGCAATATCAAGGTCTGGTGCACACTTGTGCATACATTAAACTACCAACAACTCCAGAGTAAGGCTTGTTCTTCATTTCTTGTTTTTCAAAGTCTGATATTGGTGAGTCAAGTTTAGCCAACTTATCACCCTTGTTCATTGGCACATCATTTCCAGAACAATTCTGCATGTGAAACTTCTTCAAAACTTCTGTGATATAACTCTGTTGAGATAAACCAAGCAAGCGTCTCTTCCTATCCCTTTTTATATCAATCCCTAACACATACAAAGCTTCACCAAGATCTTTGATGTCAAAATTCATTGACAAAAATTTCTTGGTCGCATTCAAAAGAGCAAGATTGTTTCTTGCCAACAATATATCATCGACAATACAACACCAGAAAAATAAATTGGCTCCCACTGATCTTCATGTACACACACTCATCAGCCATATTCTCAACAAAACCAAAAGAACTAACAACAGAGTTAAATTTCAAGAACCATTTTCTTGAGGCCTGTTTCAATCCATAAATGGATTTGTTTAACTTGCACACCAGATGCCTAGTCCAAGGTGCAATAAAACCCTCAGGTTGTTTCATGTATATATTCTCCACTAAATCACCATTTAGGAAGGCAGTCTTCACATCCATTTGGTGCAGCTCCATGTCAAAATGAGCCACAAAAGCCATGATTAATCTAAAGGCATCTTTGCTTGAAACAGGTAAAAAGTCTCATTGTAATCAATTCCCTTCTTCAGTTTAAAACCCTTAGCAACTAATCTTGCCTTGTATCTCTCAACTGTTCCGTCTGCACGTTTTTAGTCTTGAATACCCACTTGCAACCAATTGCCTTGTGCTTTCCAGCTGGCTCAACTAACTCCCACACATTATTTTCAATCATGGATTTCATCTCTGCCTCCATTGCTTCTCCCCACTCTTGAGCTTTTTCACTTTGTAATGCCTCTCTATAGCTGAGTGGATCGTCATCTTCTCCAAAGTCAATCTCAGCTTCTTGCAAATAAACAACAAAGTCATCTGTGTTTATTGCACTTCTTCTCACTCTTTCAGATCTTCTTAGTAGTTGTGCTGCAGGTTGTGGTGGAATCTCAGCTTCTACTTGGGTCAACTAATCAACTTGCTCCTGAGGTTCCTGCTCAACTTCTTGTTCTTGTGGATTATTGTCAAAAACAAGACCATTGTCTTGTGAAGCTGGTTCAGCCATAGCTGGGTTTTGTATCTATGTCTGTGGCAAAAGCAAAATTATATCTGGTATGCTACTACGTTTGTCATGAGTAACAACATCATCTGAAGCTTCTTCACAGTCAAAACATACTCTTCTACATATCTATTCTCTCTCATTTCATCATAGAAAATAGCTTTGTTCGTTTCAATGATTCTAGTGTTGTGTGAGGGACAGTAGAATTTGAAACCTTTGGACTTTTCATGATATCCAATGAATGAAGCACTCATTGTCCTACTATCAAGTTTACCCAACTTCGGTTTGTAAGCTTTCGCTTCAGCCTTACAACCCCATACATGCAAGTGATGAAAACTTGGCTTCCTGTTGCACCAAAGTTCAAATGGGGTGCTGGTTATGGCTTTGCTAGGTGTTCTATTTGTGAGGTAGTTTGCAGTTTTCAATGCCCCATCCCATAGGTATTTCGGAAGACTAGAAGCACACATCATGCTTCTAATCATATTTTGGTAAGTCCTATTTCTTCTCTCAGCCACTTCATTTTGTTAGGGTGTAGAATATTGGGCTACAATTCCATTCTCTTGCAAATATCTTGCAAAAGGCCCCATACGTTACCCACTTTCATCATACCTCCCAAAGAACTCTCCCCCTCTATCAGATCTCACTATCTTAATCACCTTTTCCAACTGTTTCTCAACTTCTGCTCTAAAGATCTTAAACTTTTCTAGGGACTGGCTTCTATCATTCATGAGGTAACATAGCAATATCTACTAAAATCATCAATAAATGTTATGAAATATTTATTTCCACAGATAGTTACGTGTCTGTAAGGTCCACTACTGTCTGTATGTATGATTTCCAAAACATTTTGGCTTCTAGTTAACCATTTCTTGTTACTTGTGGTTAACTTACCCTTTATGCATTCAACACAAGTTTCAAAATCTGTGTAATCCAATTTTGTCAGAAGGTTTAGTTTTTCTAAAATTTTCATTCCCTCAAGAGAAATGTGGCCAAGTCTTTTATGCCACAGAAAAGAAGAATTTTCAGAAAACTTTCTTTTAATTCCAGCAGTCTTATCCATCCTTTCAGATGATTCTAAAAGCAAACATTTTTTTCTTTTGGATATGAACAAAGCAACTGAATATAATCACCAATGAGCACACCAGAGCCAACGTAATTTGAATGGAGAGAGATTTTTATTTCATTACTACTAAGTAGTAAACAATAACCAGTTCTCATCAAGAGACTAACAGAAACAAGATTCATTTTCAAAGAAGTAATATAGAAAACATTATTCAAATCAACAATAATCCCAAAACCCAAACCTAATCGAACTACCCCAATTGCTTTGACAACTACTCTCTGACCATTCCCGACACAGACCCGCTGCTCACTCTCTCTTGGTTCCCTCTAACTTAGAAACCCTTGCATGGAATTGGAAACATGTATTGGTGAATCACTATCAAGCCACCAGGAATCTGGTGAAACATTTATTAAATTAATTTCAATAGATAAGACTATGTAATTACCTCTATTCTTAAGCTAGTCCTTATACTTAGGGCACTCTCTCTTCATGTGACCATCTCGCTTGCAAAAGAAACACTTAAAAGAAGTGTTCTTCTTGGGTTTCAGGGAAGGGATAAGTTTGGTACCTGAAGTACTAGGCTTGAAAATATCTCCAGCTGGTTTCTTCCCTTTGGACCTCCATGCCTTTCCATGGTTCTTCCCCACAAGGTTCATAGTCACATCCTTCCTATGATATTCCTCCTCCTGCACACAAATGGCAATGAGCTCATTGAGAGACCATTTATCCTTCTGAGTGTGATACGCTGTCTTCAGCTGGCCAAACTTTTGAGACAGTGAGTTCAGTGCCAAATGCACGATGAACTGGTCGTCAATAGCTATTTGCAAATCCTTGAGTTTTGTAGCAGTCTCTATCATTTTCATAATGTGCTCCTTTATCTCACCAGAACCACCATATTTCATGGTGATTAGAGAGTTCCAAAGCTGACCTGTTTCAGCCTTTTGGTTCTCTTGTACATCTGTGCAATCATATCCATGTAATCTTTAGTTGCGCCTTCATTCGAGACACTTCCTCTAACCGCGTCACTCATGGTTCGTTTCAGAATAAGCTTTGTCATTCTATTAGCTCTCTGCCACTCCTGTGCATGAACTCTAATTAACAAGGTCCTCTGTGTCATCAGTGATGGGTGCAGGTGTATCCTCAGTGAGACAAAGGTCGATGTTCAACAGACCTAAATAGATCTCAATGTCTGAGCTCCACTTCTTAAAATTCGAACCAGTCAGTGGTTCAATGGTAGCCAAGCTAACACCTGAGGTTCCCAAAACAGAAAAAAAAAAATTTTGCTAAGTCTTTCTGCTTTACTTAATTATGACCTATGTAGTTAAGTCAAAAACAAGCAACACACAAAAAAACAAACAAAACATTCAACTTTCAGCAGATATAGTAATATATATTCCAGAATCAAGCCCTTTTAGATTTTCTCCATATTATGTAATACTTTTAATGACAAAATAACATAACATGCTTTATTTCCTGTATCACAAAACCAAAATAGATAAAAATGTGTTTTGCTTAGATCAGTCAACACCTTTTTGGCAAGAAGAAAAGAACTACGCAACCTGATGCAATTAGATCTATTTCGTCATGTGCTATTTATGCAAATTAACTACACAGAAAGTTTAAACCTTATTTGTAAGATACATTTGTGTATTGAGATGCATAAACACAATCTTCCTTGGCCTCTGTGTCTACTAGATTAATGAAAATACCAGAGATACTTTGCTTTGTGCAACATGTACCTCTGAGACCTTCATTAATCCCGAAACCAGTTGTTGGTAGACCAACTGTACCTGTGATGAAAATTTCAAATAGATGCATCCAGCAAGTAGGGAGAAAATTTGTATACATAAACATCATTCAACAATCATCACAAGCAATATCATATCAATCAACATCACTGACCAATCTACAAAATTTCCAGTCCATGAGCAAATATCAAAGCTGAACTATAATAATATAATTCTGCAGTTCAGCACCATTCCATCATCTACTCATTCCATACGTGCTATAATTATGATCAAAATGTTGAAAATCGACAAAATTTATAAGGGTAATTCAAAAATTGACCTGATCGCTCCCGCGCTGCACAAAACGCGTTAGCAGAAGCAAATAATTCATAGCAGCATATAATCGAAGCGATCCGAAAGTAAAGCAATATACCAATTCAATGCAAAAAATCAGAAATCAAAGATATTCCTTTTGAAACAAAAGAGAACCCTAAGCCTCAATATGTTTTTCCAGAAAATCTGGACACGGAAAAGAGATTGCTCTTGTAAACATATGGGCTTGGGCTTGAGCATTTGTAGAATTAGGGCAAGCCTCGACAAAAACGTCTTGGCCTAACCAAGTGTATATTTGCATATGTATTTGATTTAATCAAATAATAAAAAAAAACATACGATGTAAGTTCTTGTGTGTGTGGCTCTGATACCACATGTTAGCCTTGATCCATTGATCACAAAGAACTTAACACACAAGGTAAATAGATACGATAGAATCAAACAAAGTATTACACAACTAAGCAAATATACTTACTAGAGTACACAACTATGCAAATATACTTACTAGAGTTCTTAAGGGAATTCAACAAACCTGAACTAGAGGCCATTGATATTCCAAACTCCGATCTTCTACACAACACTATTCTATATCTATATGGGACCAGTCTTTTTGGCAACTGGTGAATAAAGTGTGTGTGTAGGGACCAGGTTTATATATGATTCAACTAAGGCTTAGGCTCCTCCCATAAAGGAAACCAATTAGTAATAGAATCACATATATCCTTGATTTGTATATCATTTATATCCTTGATCAATCACCTCAATCAATCAACTCAATTAGAGTCCAATTAGATCAATCACTATACAATTCAGATCCCTAACTTGTGCATTTGATACATTGTGTATAAGTTAATCCGGAATTCAAATTATATGATTTCTCATTACTTATTCTGCTAGTAAATGATAAGTTGTTGTTTACCTTAAGAACTTCAATGATATGTCCATATCAAGTTTACATTTCTGTCTAAAATATACTTTTCAATTTGCAGAGGAGAAGGAAGCAAAGGGACACCAAAGTAAGTGTTTTTACTATCCATATCAGTGCATTTGTTTTGTCTAAAAATTTATTTATGTTGCAGTAGTATGCCTTGCATTGGTTTTGTTTATCTTTTAACAACTTTGTCAATATTCAATGCTTCAATTTAAATGTTTCTGTACCAGAGGTCAACCAAACAAAGCTAAGTCCAAGACAAAGCAGGACTAAGGATTTTGTGCTCATTTTGGATGCTCGCACCCCAACAATGGTTATATATATGCTTGCTCCCCAGCAATAGTTCTTTTGATGCTAAGTTGCTAACAGGTTAGACGTACATGGTTTTAACTACAGATCGACTAGCAGTGGGAAGCATTTTGCTGTGCAGAATGACAATACATTTTTTTTTGTGCTCTGAGTTATTTTGGTGTGTATGACAGTGTTGTCCACATAGAGCAATGTACTGTATAATACTACAATGTAGTGTTTTTGTTTGATAAGTCAAGTCTCATGTGTATTGCATGTATCTGACGCTAAGTTAATGGATTTTTTGTAATCTGACATTTCCATTTTTCACCATATATCCCTGTAATATAGTGTGTGCGTGTGTGTGTATTATGCAATGTCTCCATTATATTGCTACACTCAATGGCATACCAAACAACAGAAAAATTTATCCAAACAAAAGCAATTCCGGTAGTTAATATCAGTCATTGCAAACCGCGGCATTGCGCGGGCATCACCTAGTCTATATGAAAATGATTTTAATTATACGTAGAATCTCTACAAAAAATTGTGTATACAATATATATGTGGGAACTAGCTTGTATATATATTATGTTATTTAATCTTGATTATTTACATATGTATGTGTAGACACACATACCGTGTACTGAAGATGATTTAGATTCTTTTGAGGAATATATGTACCTTGCTTTACTAACTATTGTTTAGATTGATGGTTATATGGATCGATCAATTAGTGAATTAGATAATACTAAAAGCGTTTCATATGGGTTGTGAGTCATCTCTATTACACCCAAAACACTCTTAAAATGGAATAGAATCAACCATTTAAATTAGAAAAAGTTTGTAATTACGATATATTATGGAAAAATAAAACTTTCATCGAAAAGAACAATTGAAAGACTTTTATATAAAAATTATCGTAGAATCAAATACATCAATATCTTCTGTGTTTTTGAACTACATACATTTAAATTTGCGTTCCTTGACTATTTCCTATTCAGCTCGAATAGAAAAATTTAGTTCGAGCTGACTATGTATTCACTAATTGATTGATAACTTTATAGTTTTACCGTATCACCACAGCCTATTTTTATCTCAACGTAAATATATATGTTGGATTAGAGCAAGAAATCAACAAGTAAATTTGTAATGTGGGAGAAATTGATCTAGCTCAAGCTTGAATGAAATTTGACCAGTTCAAGCTCAAGGTTAGTCGGCGAATAAAATGCCAAATAAAAAATAGGACTTGCAAGTAGAGCTAACCTTGTCTTGACTGGATTGATCGATCTTCCATTCTTGGTCTTATAATCAAACGAATCTTAAAAAATAGGACTTGCAAGTAGAGCTAACCTTGTCTTGACTGGAAATGTAAAACTAAACCCAGTTTTAGAAGGTTAGGGAATCCTTTCACATCATGGTAATTGAAGATCAAGCTTTGAAACCTAGTTCAACTCAGTTTCCATGTCGGAAAAGGAATGCTTCTATATCTAAAACCTATATATATGTGAGTTCTATCTCTGTAAGTACTTTATTTTGTTGGTTTTTATATATACATTAGAGTTTGATTTCTTCAATTTCTGAAATCGAGAGCACCAAGAAGAAGACCAGATGGAACTTTTGAGTACGCAAGATTTCGAGGGCATGGTTTTAAATCCCAACTCGTCGAGTTTGGAGATACTAACTATGGTTACTGCTGTTGCTCACCTGAAACTGATGAAAGAAAAGCAACTAGAAAAGCAGAGGATGATGGGTACCTTCAACTCCAAGAAAGAAGAAACTGAGGCCTACCAATCAGTAGTTTCGACTAAGCAAGAAACTAGAGTGGTAGAGAAGAGTGCTAACAATAAACCTCTGGTAGTAACCTTGAAGAAAAAGAAGCCTATGGTAATGGAGCCCAAAAATACCCTAGGATGTTATAGTGGGTACCTTCAACTTCAAATGGGTACCTTAAACTGCAAGAAAGAACCAAATTGTGTCGTAGAGAAAAAATCTATTCAGCAGAAGCGAGGAAGATGGCAGCCCCAAAAAGAAAACGGTGTTACAGAACAGAAAGATATGAGCATAAAAAAGAATGGTTTAAAAAGAAAATTCCAAGATGAGCATGATAGGGAGAACAAGAAATTAGTACCCCATAGTACTGGTGACTTGCCTGACGAGTTCAAGAACCAGAATGAAACTTCCGGAGGGATTAAGGTGGAGTTGATGATTGAGAAAAAATTGGTTAAGTCTGATTGTGTTGATAATGATGCTAATGATTATGATTCGGATTGCGCGTTGAGGAACAAGAAACATAAAGGCTTCAAGAGAAGGCATAAGAGAAAAATAGTACCAAATAGTAATGCTACTACCACCAGTCGTGACTTGCCTGAAGATTTCAAGAAGAAGATTGAAAGTATGGGAGGGAGTAAGGTGAACTTGGTGATTGAGAAGACATTGTACATGTCTGACTTAGCACTTAACCAAAACCGGTTGTCAATGCCTTTCAAACAACTCCGCTCCAAATTCTTGGAAGATGATGAAGTTGGAAGGCTTGCGAACCACGAAACCTTTACACTCCCATTGATAGACACCAGGCTACAAGAAAGAGAGATATGCTTGAGTGAGTGGAGCATGCCCACAAGCAAATGGTATGCGCTGAAAACTCAATGGCACAAGAAAATTGTTGTGGAGAACGAGCTTAGAGAAGGTGACTTGATCCAAGTTTGGTCATTCCGAGATAAGGGGAACAACCTTCACTTGGCACTTGTTTTGGTTGAGAGAAAAGGTGAGGCTAGTGATGCTGCTGGGTGTAGAAAGAAATCAAAGAATGGTTTTCTTCTTGGTGAAATCTCTAATAGAAATAGTGGTGGCAGCAGTGTTTGATTTGATGACATTTTTTGGAGCTTTCTACAGCATTGTAATTAACTTAATGTTACTAATTTTGTCATTAGTTATCATATGTATGTTAATGACTTTATTCTAAGAGTCAAAGAATTTTGCTTTCTGTTAATAACTTAAAGAGCAATATCATTTGCAACAAGAAGCAATGAGAAAGTAGAAAGATAATTAACTATAAAATCTCATAATGGTTTTATCTGATTAATGACAACGAGACAAGAGATCATAACATACATCTATCCACTGATATAGATGGAAATAGCCTTCACACTCCAAAACATTATTTTTGCTCATGAAATGTCTCAAAATTACCTTGGAACTGCAAGCATAGTGAGGCTGCCATCCATGTGAAGAGTGAACATGGTTCTATAGGTTACGTTATTCGTTTCATCAGCCAATTTGAAGCGGTAGGACCAGAGAAGAGCCATTGCTACTATCTTCATCTGTCGGTAAGCAAAGTCCTTCCCTAGACAGATCCGAGGCCCTGCCTGCAATAGTACAAGGGAAACTAGCTTTGAGACAGTGCATCACTAGATGTGTTATAGCAACAAAAGATAAAGAAAAATGTGACACGAACATGAAATGCAACAAATTTGAAAGGTGACTCCGGCTTGAATATTCCATTCTCGAGCCATCTTTCAGGTCGGAACTCCTCAGCATCTTTTCCCCAGATGTAAGGCATTCTTCCCATGGCATAAGCCATATAGGTTATTCGATCTCCTTTTTTCACTCTGAAGCCATCAGGAAGAATGTCATCTGTCTCGGCAGATCTCCCATCCTATAGAGTAAGACATGAACACATGTATAAGTTTACAATTTGATGTTAAAACTCATCTAATTAAATGATTTGAAGTTCGACTTTCAAACAGTTACAGGAGTTACTTTTGGAAGTGTTTAATACGTACCAGGGGAACTGCAGGATATATCCTCACAGTCTCAGTTAGAGTAGCATGAAGATAGTGCATTTTATCGAGAGCTGCATCAGTTATTTTGGCCACAAATTCATCAATGTTGGCTTCATGATCCAGACCTACAACACCCCTCACTTCTTGTGCAACTTTCTCCTGTATTAGGGGGTTCTTGCTGAGCATGTAGAAGAACCATGAGAGTGTATTTGCACTTGTATCTTTGCCAGCAATCATGAAATTCAGAACTATATCCCTTAGATATTTGTCAGTCATTTGCTCCGGATCCTTCTCACTTTCCACAAGGAACCTTGATAGTATATCCTCCTTCTCATTCTGTGAAACATCAATAAATAGTCAAGATTTTCATCAAGTACTACACTTATGCAAGCTTTGACAGGAGTGGAAATGATACATATGGCCAAACATTTCCCCAGTTAATGTTTAAGTTGATTTAGAAATTCACTCATCAATTGCCTAAAAGATGTAGGATCATAATACAATTGGAAGGCAATACTTAATATTCACACAGAAACAATGGCAAAGAGAATGTGGAAACACAAGTTTACTTACACCATCTTTCTCCTCAGCCAGCAATTTCCTCTTGCTCCTGATTACATGGTCCACAAAATCATGAATGACTTTGACATAATTTCTAAGACTGGCCTCAGAACCAATGTTGAGAAATCTTTTAACTTTCCAGAATGGATCAACATATCGCCGGTAAGTTAGAGCAGTTGACTCATCAAAAGCATTCATAAATCCTATCTCCGATTTGCTCGACTCCTCCAGGCAATTCAGCTCTATTCCAAACCCAACTTTGAATATGGAATCCAAGGTACATCTCATAAGCAAATCCTAGAAAGAAAAATGAGTAACAACTGATTTCTTTACAAGAGATAAGAATTCAAAACTTCAAAATTTCGAGTTTAACATGCTGTTATAGAGAATGTTTTGATTGTTGATCACAGCGAATTCGGTTTTTGAAAGTGAATGTGATGAATGCCTGAAACTTCAGTAAGTTCCTCTCACCATGCTTTAAATACCAACCTAAACTATAAATGACAGAATGACTTGGGAGTTAGGACTGCGTATATAGCTTCCTAAGCTTATATCAGCTCTGCAAAAGGAATCATAAAATTTTAAAACCAATTTATGCAAAACAGAACAAGTCTAACCCAGGAAGCCAGACTAAACCAATCACTTAATAGATGCATGACATCTATTTATTTTTATCGTCACCTAACCACTATGACAATCTGACAAAGAGACATTAGACAAATAAAAAATAAATATATTTTTGGTTTCAGATCACTCACCTGCATATCAAAAGCACAACTGGAATCTGCAAACTCATGAATCACTATTTCTTCTAAATACAGAGCAGCTAAAATCTCTAAGAATCCTGGTGAAAAACGAGCTGGTGAAGGCAAAGATGAAATGAAGAATAACCATCTTTCTCTAAGCAAGTTAGAGGGAGACAAAGTAATATACAGAGAGTGGGAAAGAAAGGTAGAGTACTTTGAGAGAACTAAAAGAGTAGTTTCTTATCTTTGTGAAAGTTTATTGAAGAAATAGAAAAATGCAACCAAAAAGATGGCATATGCTGATGTCGATTGAAGACAATAGAAAAATGCAACTATGAGAATTCAGATTATTGCAATAGATTCCTGGGAGGGTATCCAATAAGCAATGAAACTGCAGCAGTTGACCTGGTTCAGGGTTCAAGGCAGTATAGAATGTATTATTCACACTCCAGCAAGAGAATACAAAGTATATCCCCTAATTTACATATATATTACATTCACTCAAGTATCATAAGAGTTACCAAAGTGACATTGTTTTTCTTCATATATGAAAACTGATCAGGTCTTCCTAGGAAGTGCAACCAAAGGAAGACTTCCATCAATGTGAAGGGTGAACATGGTCCTATAGGTCACATTTTTTGTGTCATCAGCCAATTTGAAGCGGAAGAAGCACAGAAGAGCCATTGCTACTATCTTCATCTGCCGATAAGCAAAGTCCTTCCCCAGACAGATCCGAGGACCAGCCTGCACACAAATAAAGCTATTAGTGAGAGTTTAATATAGTGGTTAGTATCATTTTTTTGTTGTTGAGAACGTCGGTGGTTAGTATCTGTGATAAATAAGAAGAATAAGCCACCACACGTACATGAAATGCAACAAATTTGAAAGGTGATTCCGGCTGGAAAATTCCATTGTTTAGCCATCTTTCAGGTATAAACTCATCTGCATCCTTTCCCCAAATGTAAGGCATTCTTCCCATGGCATAACTCATGTAGTTAATACTATCTCCTTTTTTCACTCTAAAGCCATCAGGAAGAAGGTCATCTACCTCTGCATGTCTACCATCCTTGCAGGAAAAAGAAAAAGAAAAAAACAGTGAAAATATCAATATTGTCACAAACTCACAATGAATGTCTCTGATAAGGAAAGTCAAGATAAAGATTTTAAGTTCACTACCTAATCTTCCTTCTAAAGCACTTGAAATTGCCCTAAAATTACTAGTGGGTTGACAACTTCTAGGTCACCTTTAAATATGCAGGTCAATATATATTGGAACTCTATGATTGAAGCTCAAAAATTATTAAACTTAAGTGGTTTGTTATTAGACCTTTGGTGCTGTCCTCTATTTAATCCAGAAATGTATGAAGACAACTAAAATAAAAGAATAACTAGCAGACAATTTGGATATACATACAATAGGAACTGCTGGGTATAGTCTCAAGGTCTCTGTTAATGCTGCATGAAGATAGTGCATTTTTTCAAGAGCTGCATCAGTTATACTGGCCACAAATTCATCAATGTTGGCTTCATGATCCAGACAAACAACATTCCTCACTTCTCGTACAACTTTTTCCTGTATTAGAGGGTTCTTGCTGAGCATGTAGAAGAACCATGAGAGTGTATTTGCACTGGTATCTTTCCCAGCGATCATGAAATTCAGAATTATGTCGCTTAGATATTTATCATTCATCTCCTCCGGATTCTTCTCACTCTCCAGTAGAAACCGTGACAGTATGTCCTCTTTGTCATTCTATGAAACATGTGGCAGACATAGGGTTAGAAGGTAGAGAGAAGATAAACATCATGCAAGAAAATCCCCAATACATATCGCCACAAATATCTGATAGACCTCATAGCTCCATTCAAAATAATATTCATATCATGAGATGATGATTTATTACTAAATGTAAGAGGAAATGCTCTATCTCTCCAATACACATACACGAATGACAGCAAAGTATTGCAAGAATGATCAAATTCACTTACACTATCTTTCTGGCTAGCTAGCAGTGTCCTCTTTTTACTGATAAGTTGGTGCACAAAGTCATGAATGACTTGAACATAATTTCCAAGGGTGGCTTCAGAACCAATGTTGAGAAATTTTTTCAATTTCCAGAATGGATCAACATAGCGCCGATATGAAAGAGCAGTTGACTCATCAAACGCCTTCATGAATGCTAGTCCTTCTTTGCTTGACCCCTCTAAGCAATTCAGTTCTATTCCAAATCCAACTTTGAATATGGAATCCAATGTGCATCTCATAAGCAAATCCTTCATTCATAATCATATGCAAGAAAGTAAGTACTCTGTATCAAAATAAGCTATTTAAGTACACATGGTGTTTCGATCCATGTTCTGCTTTCATAAACAGCATAAAAGATGTAATTGCTAAGCAATTTCTAGTTTCACATGCTAAGATATTACAAGTATTACATAAAAATGTTTTAGATACTAAAAAGAGGATTTGATCAGGAAAATTTAGCTTCTTAAAGGTAAAGCATGAAGCATTTTTATGGTGTGATAGACAATTAGACCCTAATTTCAGAAGTTCTATATGTTATCTCTCTTCTCTTAGCTTTGCTTCTTCTCATATAGTAGTTTTCACTTGTTTCGTATTTTTTATTTTTTTTAAGAATGCAATTGTTGGGTTGAAGATATACTAATTAATGCCGAAAGGATATTACTTGTCATTGATTGAGGACTTGACCTAGACAATACCCAGATGCCAATTGTTCAAATTTTTGATCACTACTGAATTACTTATCATGAAATTGAAGTGAAACAACATATTTATTGAGGAATTAAGTTTCTTTATTTAAAATAAATATATCTTTTTTGGTAATTTAACATACCCATAAAATATGATGTTGGACATATGAAAAAAGGAATGTGAATTTAATTAGTATATATTTAATTAGGTGTGTTTGAATAAAATTTCCCTTTAATTAAATCCATGGAGGAATTTCATCATTGAAAACCTATAAACAAGTAAAGAAAAATTCTATTCACACATGTCTATATACTAAATACACATTTATATACCCATAATCTGATCTCATATGAGTATTTTAAATTACCGAAATAGACATATACATTTATACCAAATAAGAGATATTTATCAAATAAACATGTGTAGTTTATACTAGTTTTCTTTTCATTTATGTGAATGAAGAGATGCAAACTTAGAACCCTAGCAGGTAGGGTTGAAGAATGCTTCTGTTTTTATAACTTTAGTTTTTTAAACTAGTAGGTCTGCTCTATGGAAAAAGGAGAGATCAAACATGTAAGCCCTATTTCTTGAGAAGTTTATGGTTTAGTACTTATGAGTCGATAGCTTCCCTGAGTTCCCTCTAATCGTGAAACTACAATTATAACTGATAGGTAATAGTTTAGAGATTGATGGAGATAATACTTTTTTTTTGTTCGTTTCTATTTTTCTGGGAAATTGGTAACCACAAGTAATTATCTTCCTCTAGGGTAATATTGTAGTTCAAGTTAGATTACTATCGAGTTTTTGTAGAAGAAACCCAAACTAGATTATTCAGTTATTCATTTTTTTTTCGGTCAATATAAGAGGATATAATATATATAAATAATAGAATGATGTGTATTTAGCGAATAAGTATGGTGTATTGTGTGTGAGGGTAGTATAGAAAGTTTGAGGTTGTGTATCTAGTAAAATGTTAAAATAAAAAAGTAAACATATGGTGTATTGAGTTGGAGACGTGTATCTAATATTTTGGAATGTAATAAAATTTTGCACAAGTAAATTCAATTTCTGGTATAAGATTTACTAACCTGCATATCAAAAACCTCACTAGATTCTGAAAACTCCGAAACCTTCCTGACAATTTTGGCAGCACTTGTCCTAAAAACAGAACAGCTAAAATCCCTCAAAACCCTGGTCGAAAACTCGAAACTCGCAAGCTTCCTCTGCTGCCTCCACTTATCTCCATCCACAGTAAAAATCCCATGTCCAAAAACATCCCTCACAATAGCCTGGTTATACTCCCCTTTGGTGTAGTGAGCAAATCTGGTTTTGAGCATGTGCTCGATGTTTCTTGGGTCACAAGTATATATGGCACTGTGATCCGCCGCAAGTAGCCGGTAAGTAGGGGTTTCTCTGGCGATTTTGGCTTCGTGGTCGTAGAGTTTGTTGAAGTATAAGAGCTGGTGGAAGACGGTGCCCTTTACAGGTGGGTAGTTTGGATCTTTGATGGACTTGCCTGTGTAGAGACTAAGTATGAGAAACGAGACGAAGGCTAGGAAGAGGAAGAGTATCGCAAGTGTGATGGTGAGGAGGAGATAGAGAAACTCCATTTTCGCTTGAGATGATGATTGGAGGGAATGGGATGGGAGGTTTATATATAGAGAGTGAGAGAGACAGGGTCTAGGACTCTTGGGATGATTGCATCCATCAATGTGAAATGAAGTGTGTAGAGAAATGCAACAGGACAGAAGTTCTTACGTTGGAATTCCTATTTTCGTATTCATTCGTTTGATTTCATCTGATAATAACTGTCCGTGGAAAACAGTGATGTTAGCTGTTTGCATAAGGTTTTGATAAGTTCGAGAGGAAACTCAAATGCTCTTTAGTGAATCGAAATCACATATGTTACTTAATTAAGGTAACATGTTAATTAACTATCGTCTCACACATGTTACTTAACTAAGATGAGACTACTTTGTCATTAGGCCAAATAGTGTCAGGTACATAAATATGGTATTTCAAAACTTTATACATGTATGATCCTGAAAGTAAATCAAGCCATACGAAACTATTGTGTCTTTTTGTGAAAGTATTTTTCCGAAACAGTTGAGTGGTACCAAATTAGTTGTATTGTGTCCTCCCGAACTTGGTAAACTTGATGGAGATGTTTTAGAGCCTAGTTTGATGCTTGATCTATTATTGAATTTAATATATTCATCCTTCAACCCTACCTGCTAGGGTTCTAAGTTTGCATCTTTGACATTGTTTGAAGATTGTGCAAAGAAGACAATGAGTACCGGATAAATAAGATTGAATCAGCGTTCGATCTTGTATTTAATTAGTTACAATTCGATAAAGCTTGACACTAAAGTAATACTTTTGCAGATTTACATATAAACACAGGGGGGTTTGCATTAAACAACTACATCAATCTGTGTAGTCAACTATATACCCTCAAAAGAAAGACATTGAGGAGCCATTTTACTAGTCTCTTTACGATATTAAAGACAGTAGGTAATCGAGATTCAACCGTACAAATGTGATCGATTTACTTGTATGAGATTATATTGTCCTTCGAACCGCAAGCATGGGGAGACTGCCATCAATGTGAAGGGTGAACATAGTCCTGTAGTTTACCTCTTTTGCTTCATCAGCCAATTTGAAGCGGAAGAAGTAAACAAGAGCCATTGCTACTATCTTCATCTGTCGGTAAGCAAAGTCCTTCCCTAGACATATCCGAGGACCAGCCTGCAAATAGCGCACAAGTAAAACTATTAGAGAGTGTTTGAATGGTTAATATATGTGACAAAGAATAACAGAATGTATGATACACACATGAAAAGTGACAAATTTGAAATGTGATTCAGGCTGGAAAATTCCATCCTTGAGCCATCTTTCAGGTTGGAACTCCTCCGCGTTTTTCCCCCAAATATAAGGCATCCTGCCCATGGCATAAGCCATGTAGTTTACTCCATCTCCTTTTTTCACTCTAAAGCCATCAGGAAGAATGTCATCTATGTCTGCACACCTCCCATCCTTGAAAGAAATCAAGATGAAGACACATCTCAGCATCCATTTCTAACAATTACAATTAGAATTAGTAAATGACAAGATTTAACTTGGAAATTTGACTAGACATACCACAGGAACTGCAGGGTATAGCCTCAAGGTCTCTGTAAGTGTTGCATGAAGATAATGCATTTGTTCAAGAGTTGCATCTGTTATACTGGTCACAAATTCATCTACATTAGCTCCATGATTCTGACCAACAACATCCCTAACTTCCTGTGAAACTTTTTCCTGTATTAGAGGATTCTTGCTGAGCAAGTAGAAGAACCATGAGAGTGTGTTAGCACTTGTATCTTTCCCAGCAATCATAAAATTCAGAATTATGTCACTTAGATATTTATCGTTCATCTCCTCTGGATTCTTCTCACTCTCCAATAGAAACCGTGAGAGAATGTCCTCCTTGTCATCCTACGAAACACGACATAAATTTTATAGTTCATCAGTAAATCAAACATTTACTATCTTGGTTAGTAAATTAGGTAAAGCTCTATGAAGAATCAAAAATGTAGAATTCCACTAACACTATGTTTCTGGCCAGCTAGCAAATCCCTCTTGCTCTTGATAAGTTGGTGCACGAAATCACGTATGACTTTGACATGCTTTCTAAGGGTAGCCTCAGAACCAATGTTGAGAAATCTTTTCAATTTCCAGAGGGGATCAACAAAGCGCCAATAAGTCAGAGCAGTTGACTCATCAAAGGCCTTCATGAATTCTATCCCTTCTTTGCTTGACCCTTTCAAGCAATTTAGTTCCACTCTAAATCCAACTTTGAATATGGAATCCAAGGTACACCTCATAAGCAAGTCCTACAAAAAGAAGCATATGCAATAAAACTTGAGTATTTGATCACAGTAAGCTGTTTATTGATGTTTACACACTATATGCTGATCAATCAATTAGCTATATATAGTATTCCTATTCCTAAACCAATATGATCAAGCAAACACTGAACAACTCTAACAGAGTCATGTCTAATTTTGGTTTATTTGATTATCAAAATAGATACTAGTACACAAAAATGGATCTTTTGGCTTTAGATTTCTCACCTGCATATCAAAAACCCCATTTGAGTCCGAGAACTCAGAAACAACTTTCACCAATCTTGCAGCACTTCTTCTTAACACAAAACAGCTGAAATCTCTAAGAACCCTGGTTGAGAACTCATAGCTCGCAAGTTTCCTCTGGTGTCTCCACCTTTCTCCATCAACAATAAAAATCCCTTGTCCAAAAATATCACACATGATTTCCTGATTGTAAAAACCTTTTGAATAATATGCAAAGTTGGTTTTGAGAACATGCTCGATGTTTCTCGAGTCGGTGGTGTATAACAAACTGAACTCCAGAGCCAGAATCCGGTGAGTTGGGGTTTCTCTGGCCACTCTGGTTTGGTAGTCATACATTTTGTTATAGTAGAAGAGCAGGCTAAAGACTGTGCCTTTCACTGGTGCATAGTTTGGGTTTCCAATGGATTTGCCTGTGAAGATTTTGACTATGAGAAAAGAGAAGAAGCTTAGGAAAAGAGCGAGGACTGAAACTATGAAGGTGCAGATGAAGTAGAGGAACCCCATATCTGTTTAAGATGATTGGATTGGAGGCAGAGGAAGTAATATAGACACCAGAATAATTCTGAAGAGAGTAATATGCCAGCGCTTTGGCGCGGATGCACGTGAATTCCTGATAATTTAATTAAAAATAAAGAATTTTTAATTTTTTTAAACGGTATTCCTTGTTTGGATACTTATTTTATGAAATTAGTAATTTTCATCAGAAAATAATTGTGAAATTTAGGAACTTAAATTTCTGACTTGAATTCTTCACAAAATAACCGTAATTTGTCAATTTCCTGAACTAAAATTAGTCTGAATACAAATTCTTGTTATTTTAAAACTATATGTCATGAAATCCAAACAATGAAATTCTCAATTAATAAGATTTAAATTCATAGAATTGTAATTCCCATGATTTTGAAATTTCTATGGACATTAAAATTATTTTATCTAAAATCAACGTTATGAAGCTTGTCAATAGGTTAACTGAGTGATAGAAATGTTTCTGTTATATACTTCATAGAATGTTATACATGCAAATTATATCTAGCTGTTATATTGATTATATAGCTAGGGTTAATGACAATATTATAGTTTCCTAAAAATAACAGGGGCAAAATAGTCAGTATATTGTTCATATGCCTATGAACAGTTAACTAAGCTTTAGTAAAAATGAAGGGCAAAAAATCTAAATTACTTATTTAAAAATTAAAAATAAAATAACTGTTATAAACAGTAGATATGAACAGTAGACCAATCAATAGTATATAGTTAAATTTGTATGATATCCTTTTATAATACAACCATATGACTGAATGATTCACACCGATGTAAAGTAATGGAAGCTACAGATGTAATCATCGATCGAAGGAGTCACCTTCCAAAAACCTAACTAATACATGAGTTTAAGTCGATTAGAGTAATCAAACATTCAGACCCGTTGGTCAAGATTTTTCACCCCTAAATAATATAAGGCTACGTAGATTTCCACGTGAGAGCAGTTAGGTTGGCCAAGTTTTTCCACCTAATAAACATGAATCCACGTCTGACCTTGAAAAAGACACTTTGACCTTAAGATGACTCAAAATATCTAGAAAGAGACACTTTTACCAGCGTGATATGGATTTCGTAGATTTTAAGTACTCAGCAACCTACCAATAATTGCATATTTGTTTGTTAGGACTAAATGAGACAGTGCTATATAAGAAGTCTAGTTTAGTTAGTATTGTATTTGATGTCACTAGATACTAGAATAAATGAGCTTACGTAACACATTGTTTTCATTTTGGTCTTTTTAGGTGGTGTTATTATGGGTACTCAAATATGTCATCCTTAGATAGCACAATCTTTTTAAATTATAAACCAATCAATCTATCATCTAATCACATGCAACACTAAACATGAGTTAATATTAGTACAACTTAAAACATCCCACATAAATCCAGAACAGTCTTAAAAAATAAAAAAGATTCTACTCAAGCAATAAAAAGACTTATGATTGTGGGGACTCGAACTTGGATGAGGCTCGATATAAAGAGACATAACACATAAATCTCACATCCCGCATAACACTTGCTTGATATAAATGTTGGGACTCGAATTTAGGTGGAGTTCTACTCAAGCAAGTTGCCTTGTCATTTGCCAAACTTGCCAACCCTAATTGGCACAGTTTTGGAGTTATTTAGTTGTTCTAGGTCCATATATTTGGAGTTATTTAGTTAAAATTAATTTCGATCAAGACTCATGTAGTTGATCTGTCTTCTATTTTTTATTTTTTTATGAAACAATACTTGATCAGTTGGTCACAAGCATGTTGCGTCTCTTCCTATATATCAGTCTTGTATATGTTTTCTATGAAGAAAAAAAAAAGTTTTCTAAGAAGAAAATACATAAACACATTACCATTGAAATCTTCGACATAAAGATAGTGTCTTCTCAAGTTTAATATATAGAGGTCCTCCGTTCTTTATGATCATCATAAATAATTACAACTTTTTTGTGGTGCTACCCACTTTGATAAAGGTGGGGTTGCATACTTAGCTGAGTGGTTTAAGGAGCGTATAGTGTGAGACTTCAAAACCAACAGAATTACACATTATCAGAGGCTAATTTTACTTGCACCGTCACACTTCAATCACTTTGATGCTCTGTTTAGTAATTACTACATGCTTAAGACAACAATTATAGTATCATTTGAATCTAAACATTGGTTTAACCATTATGAACAAGATTGAAAATACATACCATCAATAATGGCTGTGAAGATTGTTGTAAAAGACCCGTAAAATATGAAATGTCGGAGTTCTGTATCTATGTATATTCACATATACATACCATCATCATCTAGCCTGATACGACCAAGTTTACTACATCATCTAAACACAAACAGGAAAACCAAGCTATTTGCAGATTGCAATCATGATCACAAGTTGTAGCTGTGCTTGGTCCTTGGAACTGCAAGCATAGGGAGAGAACCATCGATATGAAGGGTGAACATGGTTCTGTAGGTTACATTTTTTGTTTCATCAGCCAATTTGAAGCGGAAGGAGTAAAGAAGAGCAGTTGTTACTATCTTCATCTGTCGGTAAGCAAAGTCCTTTCCCAGACAGATCCGAGGGCCTGCCTGCAAATAGCACAAGTGAGCACTTCAGTGATCAAGATATGTGACTATGAAATGTGATCAAGATATGTGACTATGATACAGACATGAAATGTGACAAATTTGAAAGTTGATTCAGGCTGGAAAACTCCATCGTTGAGCCATCTTTCAGGTCTGAAATCCTCAGCATCTTGTCCCCAAATATAAGGCATTCTCCCCATGGCATAGGCCATGTAGTTGATTCCATCTCCTTTTTTCAGTCTGAAGCCATCAGGAAGAATGTCATCCTTCTCTGCGCATCTTCCATCCTTAGAGCCAAAGACACAAACATAACAATGTATTATTCACAATTCCTATGAAGTTTGTATGCATTGACCTTAATTTCGATACATGTAACGTATTGAAGTCAAAATCTGAGCAGACGTACCACGGGAACTGCAGGGTATAGCCTCAAGGTCTCAGTTAGTGTAGCATGAAGATAATGAAGTTGGTCAAGAGATGCATCAGTTATTTTCTCCACAAATGCATCAATGTCTTCTTCTTGATCACCAATTACATCCCTCACTTCTTGTGCAACTTTTTCTTGTATAAGAGGGTGCTTGCATAGCATGTAGAAGAACCATGACAGTGTGTTTGCACTGGTATCTTTCCCAGCAATCATAAAATTCAGAATTATGTCATTTAGATACTTATCATTCATCTCCTCTGGATCCTTCTCGCTCTCCAATAGAAACCTCGAGAGTATGTCCTCCTTGTCATTCTTCGAAACATCACAGAATCCAAGGCTACATCAATTTTCATATGTACTATTGAAATCATGTAGCTAGAGAAACAAATGGGACTGAAATATAGAAATTGCGACATGGGGTATGTCTAACTATTTAACCAAAGACACCAGCCACCAGGCAAATCTTAAGTTGATGCATTAATCCATAAATTCAGAATTTGGAACTTCAAACTGAACAATTTAAGAACTTATAGACGACATGAAATCACTTTCAAACCCAGAGAGAAAGAACTAGAATGACAATGCAAAAGATATAGACTTACACCATCTTTCTTCAAAGCTAGTAATTCCCTCTTTCTCTTGATCTGTTGGTGGACAAAATCATGAATGACTTTGACATACTTTCTAAGGGAAGCCTCACAACCAATATTGAGAAACTTTTTCAATTGCCAGAATGGATCAACATATCTCCAATAGGTCAAAGCAGTTGACTCATCAAATGCCTTCATAAAATCTATCCCTTCTTTGCTTAAACCCTCCAAGCAATCCAGATCTATTCCAAACCCAACTTTAAATACTGAATCCAAAGTACATCTCATAAGCAAATCCTACAAAACCATTGAAACCATATGCCAAAATATTGTAAATACTAGCCGAAGACTAAGCGATCGAGCTAGTTTACCAGTCTACCTCTGTATCGAATTAGTCTAATTGATCTATACATTAAGGCACAAAACGCAACTTTGTACTTACATGACCAAGAAGAAAGTGACTGACCTGCATATCAAAACTCCCATTTGCAACAGAGTACTCTGAAATAACTTTGACCAATTTAGCACCATTTCTTCTGAAAACAAAGCAGCTGAAATCCCTAAGCACTCTCGTCGAAAACTCGAAACTGGCAAGCTTCCTCTGCTGCTTCCATTTCTCTCCATCAACAACAAATATCCCCTTGCCAAAGATATCAGACATAATACCAACATGGTAATCACCTCTCGTGTAATTGGCGAAGTTGGTTTTGAGAATATGTTCGACGTTTCGGGGGTCGGCGGTGTAGACTTCGCTGTGCACCGGCGCGATGAGCCGGTAAGTTGGGGTGTCTAGGGTGATTGAGGTTTGGTGGTCGTAGAGTGTGGTGAAGTAGAGGAGCTGGTGGAAGACGGTGCCTTTGACAGGTGGGTAGTTTGGGTCTTTCAGAGATTTGCCGGTGAAGATTCTGAGTATGAGAAAGGACACGAAGGTGAGGAACAGGAAGAGTAACAGAAATGTGAATGTGAAGATGAGATAGAGGAAAGTCAGGACACCCATTCTTTTGTCTTGGTGATCAGCAGCAGAGGCAGCGATAGATATAGAGGAAGTGAAACGAGTAAGAAAGGAAAGTGACACATACGGGAAAAAACCAAAACTTTATTTTTAGTAAATGGAAACCTAGGTTCCACTTCCACCTCAAAGCCAAGGATTTAATTTGTCTAAAACTATTTTCTGTAATTTCATGATTAACATTTAAAGCTGGTCAATATTTTTGAAGCTAGTAGTATTAATATTGACCGGTATTTATCGAAATTCAAACGATGCTGACAACATGTTAAAACACATAAGTTTTTATCAACTCGACCAGATTTTTTATCAAATCGACCATATATTATGTTGTTAATTAATTTGTTATAGAAGGATTAACGAGCAAACTACGCAACCATCTAAGTGTCTCCATCCTAAAATTTGGATAATGTTGTTAATTAATTTGTTATAGAAGGATTAACGAGCAAACTACGCAACCATCTAAGTGTCTCTATCCTAAAATTTGGATAATGTCACCCTCAATTGGATATTAGCTTCCGAAAAGGTCATGATCCAAATATGGTTTGTTTAACTATTAATACACAAGACAATGAGAGCAGCTGAGAAGATAGTTTTGTCTTGGGGGCAAAATGCAACAATTAATTGTCTATGAGTGTCGGCGTAATAGCTTTGTGTTCCCATTGCTAATCAGCTAACATCCTGATCTTTAGTAATCGATAATTCAAATTAAAGGTACGGTCACGATCTTCCGAAGAGTGTACATGACCACTTCCAAAACTTCCTTTCCGATAAAAGAATTCATAAAATAAAGTAGCAACGTTGCAATATATATAATATTTTTTATTTTTTTAAGGAAGATACAGCAACTTTATTGATAAAGTAGCACTGGAAGTCTTCTTTTAACACAATTTTTTTTTTGTTAACACACTCTATTTAAAATGAAAATTAATTATGAAACAAATTTAAGTGATAAGTTTGTAATTAAAATTAAAATGTGTGTATAAGAAAATATATAAGGTGTGTTAATAACACTAGCCTTTTGTTTTTATTTTCGTCTTATTTTTATTTCGGGTCATCTTTACGAGAATAGATACATATGGTAAATAATAATGCACAGATAGTGTTATTCTTGTAAATAATAATAATAATAATAATAAAATTATACTACTCTCTGGTAAATAATAAGGGTGGCACTCAAAGCTGAAATCATACTGTAAGACCTTAACTAAGGGATACAAAAACCCAAGCTAGGGTACCGTTCACACTAGCTCCAGTAGTCTAGCTAGTCCATACAAGAGAACATTACTTTGCTTAATTGACATGCAAGGAAGTACCCTATGTTGTTCTCAGAATTGCGCGCATTGGAAGACCACCATTCATGTGCAGGGTGAACGTGGTCTTATAGGTTGCGATTCTTGTTTCATCCACCAATTTGAAGCGAAAGTAGCACAGAAGTGCCATTGATACTATCTTCATCTGCCTGTAAGCAAACTCTTTCCCTATACAAATCCGAGGACCAGCCTGCAAACTAAAGCTATCAGTAAACGTTTAGACAGCTTAAGATATGAGATAAAGCAAGATAAACCGAGAGTAACTGAGACCAACATGAAATGAGACGAATTTGAAAGGGGATTCAGGTTGGAAAATTTCATTTTTGAGCCATCTTTCGGGTCGAAAATCCTCAGCATCTTCTCCCCATATATAAGGCATTCTTCCCATGGCATAGGCCATGTAGAATATTCCATCCCCTTTTTTGACTCTATATCCATCAGGAAGAGTGTCATCTGTGTCTGCAGTCCTCCCATCCTTTTAGTAACCCGAAAACACAAACGTATGAGTATCGAAAATTGAAAATGTTTTACGCAATACAAATAAGTGTTTACTTTGATTATTTAAGCAAAGAAATTACCAGGGCTTTGTACAACCATATCTACAAGTATCCCATTGCAAAACTATAACATACCACAGGAACTGCAGGGTATAGCCTCAAGGTCTCTGTCAGTGCCGCGTGAAGATAGTGCATTTTTTCAAGACTTGTATCACTTAAATTTGCCACAAACTCATCGATATCGGCTTCATGATTCAGACCAACAGCATTCCTCACTTCTTCTGCAATTTTTTCCTGGATCAGAGGGTTCTTGCAAAGCATGTAGAAGAACCATGAGAGTGTAATTCCACTTGAATCCTTGCCAGCATTCATAAAACTCAGAGCTATATCCCTTTGATACTTATCAGTCATTTCCTCTGGCTCCTTTGCGCTCTCCATTAAGAACCTCGATAGTAAATCCTCCTTTTCATTCTATAGAAGTAAGATTGATGAAATTCAAGATCTTGATTAAGTAAAATGAAAGAAAACATTAGAAAGTCTTATATAGTTTAACTTACAACATAGTTTTCACCAGCTATCAATTTCCTTTTGCTCCTGATAAGTTGGTAAACAAAGTCATCAATTACTCTGGCATTCTTTTTAAGCGTGGCTTCCGATCCGATACAAAGATATCTTTTCAATTCCCAGAATGGATCAGCATAGCGCCAATAGGTGAGAGCACTTGATTCATCAAATGCTTTCATAAATGCAATGCCTTCTTTGCTTGAGCCCTCCAAGCAGTTTAGTTCTGTTCCAAACCCAACTTTGAATATGGAATCTAAAGAAGATCTCATAAACAATTCCTACAACGTTAAACAGTCAATTAGGTAAAAGACTTGTGAAACAATTTATATGATGTATGATAGCTAGCAAGGAGTTGGTCAAATTCGGATTAATTACTTACTTGCATATCAAAAACCCCATTTTCTCTAGAAAACTCTGAAAGAGCTCTGACCAGTTTGGCAGCATTTCTTCTAAACACAGAGCAGCTAAAGTCTCTAATAATTCTCGTCGAAAACTCTAAACTCGCAAGCTTCCTCTGCTGCCTCCACTTTTCTCCATCAACAACAAATATCCCTTGCCCCAGAATATCAGACATAATGTCATGGTGATATTGGCCTTTCGAATACTTAGTAAAGTTGGTTTTGAAAACATGCTCGATGTTTCGAGTGTCAGCCGTGTATATTTCGCTTTGTGTTGGGGAAAGTAGCCGGAAAGTTGGGTGGTCTCTGGCAACTTTGGTATGGTAGTCATAGAGTTTGTTGAAGTAGAAGAGACTGTCGAATACAGTACCCTTTACAGGTGGGTAGTTTGAGTTCCTGATAGACTTGCCTGTGAAGATTTTAAGTATGAGAAAAGAGAAGGTTAGCAGGAGAAAGAGGGCTGAGAGTGATATGCAGGTGAGGATGATATAGAGAATAGTCATTCTTCTTTGCAAGATAAAGAGGCAATGACAGTAGTATATAAACTATATGTAGGAAAAAATTGACGAGTGTGAGGCATTAACACATTTTATAACTATAGTAGTTGATCGAGTTCCATCAATACTGAATATCATGACTATCATGACTTAATATTGAACTAAGCATCGTTGAAAAATATAATTGATTCGTTGAATAGCCTATAGAGAGTACGTAATCAGCGTGAAAATTTGATTTCTTGCTAACGAAGGTTTGTAATCCTTTCGGTGTCCTTGAGAGCATGTCATTGATTTCTTGCTTATTGAGGTTTGTAGTTCTCTCATACCCTTAGGAGCGTGTCATATTGTTATTACCATTTCTTTTTGCTGTATAAATGTTTCATGTCCATTATTGAAAATAAAATGTTTGTAATTGACTTCTTCCTTGTTAAGGATTGGATTTTTCTTCTTCTAAAGTATACTCTACCTTATCGCTCTCTACTATTTGTTTGTGTGTCAAAATGAACTACGTATTCACTTTTCAGAATGTCTCACTTTATGAATGAATCAAGGTTATATTCTATAACATGTGCATAGACTTGAAAACTTCTGCCCGAGTAGGAATAAAGAGCAATTTCATGTTCCTATCAATCTTAATTAATCGCATGGATATATAGTTGTATCCAAATGATCATGAGGTTGTTGTTCAACCTTAATGCATGAGCGTGCATGTCAAACCCTCATGCATATATGCTTAGACGTTTAATTGTACTTGAACCTAACAGAGAACTATTTCTTATTTTCGTAACTAATACGTTCAATCTCGTTCTTGCTCACGATTCATTCATGGCTCGTTTTTCATGCATACCATGTGTTTTAAAGACTTGTAGCCATGCATGTTATTAAGTACTTATTTCTTACTGTTAATGAGAAATAGGTTCTATGTAATGTTCGACTGTTTTGTGGGAGAATGCTAATCATTATTCATTAAGATATTGGAGAATGCTAAGAAGTGATATTTATATGCATAATTGGCATATATAACTCTACTAGCATCTTGACCCGCATTACGTGCGTGTGTGAATTTTTTTTACTACTACAGTTATGCTTAAAGTCTGATTTCCCTCCCATTTAAAAAAAATAAAAAATCTGATTTCCCTCCCACTTTTCTCTCCCACCTCCCATGTTTTAAGCTTCTCTCTTTCTGTTTTTTTTCTTGTTTCTAACATTTGTAATTACTAATTTGTCTTTCATCTGTTATAAGACATATGTTAAAGTTTTAATCAATCAAGGGTATTATAGGTAGTTCAAATATATTTGTACCCAGCGTTGTTGTGGCGGTTTCCGTCTATGTGGAGATCGTGGCGTGGTAGTTCTGTTGGCAGTTCTTTTCAAGTTGGGAGACGGAGCGAATGCATTGGTCCGTCTGCTTCTTGTTTTTTTCTTCTTCCTTTTTTCTCTCCTCCTCTCCGTAGAATACTCCCTCTTTCTTTCTTCCTCTCTTCCTTTTTTTTCTCTCTCCTTCTTCCTCTCTTCCGCATATCCTCTCTCCTTTTTTCTCTCTTCCTATCTTCCCGTATTGTTCTCTTCCAGCTCTGTTTTACAAAGTTACAATTGTATCCTTGCAATGATTTTTACACATAGCTGTAGATTAATAAAACTTGGGTTTTTTGGGGAGTTCAAAAATTTAACCTTTGACAAAGTCAACCTTTCCTTCTGGCTTTATTAATAGCAGATATATGTAGTAAATGGAGTAATAATGATATACAAGGGTTAACGGCCTGTTTCTATAATATATTGTATTGCTGGCACGGAGGCAGAGGAGGGTTAGGATGTGTTTGTAGCCTAAGGGCTTTGGTTGTAGTCATTTAGATACTAATCAACTGTTACAGCAATAAAATCACAAAGTGTTTCCTATAAATCACAATAGCATGTGTTTAGCTATGTAAATCAAATATTTTGAGTAACATTAGCGATTCAATTTCAGTTACGAGTTGTATTTATTAATGTTTTTTAGATTGAATTATACGAGAAATTTTTCAGTTCTACGGAATGATCACGTGGTAGTATGACGTGGTCCTACATTTTAATTAAATATTAACACATGAATTTTATTAAAGAAAAATTACATCGGTTATTTTGTCAAAGACAATTTTGGGTTTGTTATTGCTTTTTAAACCCTAAACTATAAACTCTAAACCTTAGACCAAAAACCCTAACTCATAACCCTAGACCCTAAACTCTAAACCCTAGTCCAAACTCAACAAAGACCCATAAAAGTCATTTAACAAAAAATAGAAAACATTAGTTTATGTTTTAATTGTAATAAATCCACATATTAATATTTGATTAGAATGTAGAACTATATCTGTTAGTACATAGCCAAAATACTTGGCTGAGCCGAGAATAAGGTACAAATACCCGGTCGTGATAGCCCTGGTGAGCCCTTCACGGGCATCTAAAGAGTGAAGGGCCGGTAACAAACTACTTGCCAAAGTCACTCTAGCGGTAAAACACCCCCAAAAGGGGAGACACTCCAAAGGATAGCAAGTAGTCCCACATTGGAGACTAAGGCCAAGGTACCCAAGCTTGGCCTATAAAACAAGCTCAACATATCATAAAAGGTACACACACTCTCTCTCTTTCACATTCCTCTACCGTGCAAGTGCTCACAGCTAACTTAAGCATCGGAGAGTCGAAGACTGGGCCACCCCGGTCCCGACCCCGTGACACTGTCATTTGTGCAGGTTCCGTGTGAAGGACCCAAGAATTCTACTTCGCTCCGCCTCGCGACCCCTTCCCGGCTCGGGACGAAGCAGGTAGAAACAATTGGCGCTAGAAGGAGGGTCCCTATCTTGTGGAACTCTCATTTGCCTTGGCACTCAGCACCATGGTGGAGGTCATTGATGACCCCGTGGACCCTGACACTCAAGTGGAACTTCAATCCGGCGACACATCCTTTCCCCAAATCAGCAACCCGGCCCCTACTAGCCATCCCGACCCCGTCACAACCCTTGAAATCCTCAAGCGAGACTTCCATTCGTTCCGCGAGCAAGCGGCAAAAGAAAGGGCAGAAACGGAAGCGTACCGGATACGCATTGCTGAGTTGGAGAAAGAGCAATCCTTGCTCCGCGCCACGTTAGAGCATCGTAATGTGTACAACGATCGCTCGGACTGCGCGGCGCGAATTGCTAAGACCCCGGATTCCCTTCAAGGCCAGACTGGTTTCATGCTCTCGGGAGGGCCTAACCAGATCGTACACATGTCCCATCCCCTTGCCCACCCCTCATTTCCACTCCCGGCCCCCTAGCCATCCCCAATCCTCAATGACTTCCCCTTACCACATCAACCTAATCCATCTACCCAAACCATCCCCACTTCCACCAAGTCACTGCAGATGGAGAAGTGTAAAGGCACGAGGGACCTCTATCTCCACTCCGAGACACTCTTCTCGCAATATAGTTCCACTGGCCACAGCGACGCCATAGTCCATAATGGGCAACTCCACCAATATTGTGCTCGTGGCCAGATTCTAACCCTGCATGGCGAAGCTCCACGGTTCCCCCAACGCCAGCCTTCTGTAACACGGCAATGCACGGCACCCTCAGAAATCTTTAACATCCAACGTGGTGTCACGATCACCCCATCAGCGTGGAATCAAGTGACATTCCGCAGAGGTGAGGATACCACAAATCGCCACCACTGTGAGCCTTTAATAATCAATGTGCAGGTGGATCATTATAGGTGCCACAGAGCTTTAGTGGATACAGGAGCCGCTGTGAGTGTCATATTTTCTGATTGTTACAAGGGACTTCGGCGAGACCGAAATAAACTGTACAATAACCACGACCCCTTGGTCAGCTTCTCTGGTGACATTGTACAGCCGCTAGGTTCAGACCGCTTAACCGTGGCGGTGGGAACTAATCCTTGCCGCTCCTCCATTACAGCTCGCTTCCTCATAGTTGATTGTCCCTCGTCCTATAATCTTATCTTAGGCCGGGACATCCTTTGGGGGCTGCAGTGCTTCGTAGCCGGCCACATGCTCCTCATGAAAGTTCCTACCCCAGGTGGCATCTTGACAGTTCAAAGGGACCGAGCAGCCATTGGGCACTGTCATCTTAACGCCATCCAGCAGGGGCGCAACGCCTATAAGATGTTGCCTCTCAGCCCCTCGGAACCCATAGATGACCCACGGGACGACCCAGAGGGGAGTGGAAAAAAGAGGGCCCCGCGACCTAATCCAGCTGAAGACACGGAATGGATATCCTTGTCCCCCACTGCCCCCGAAAGAAAAGTCCGCATTGGCTCAAGTCTCGGCCCGGAACTTCGCCACAAGCTCATTACTTTCCTCCAAGAAAAACAAGCAGTCTTCGCTTGGTCCTACGCCGACATGCCGGGGATCTCCCCTGACATCATCACCCACAAACTTAACATCCTCCAAGACCACCCCCCTGTCAAGCAAAAGAGACGCGCATTCCACCCAGACAAGTATCGAGCTATCCAAGCCGAGGTTCAACGGCTCAAGGAAATCAAATTCATCCGGGAAGTTTCTTACCCGACATGGGTCTCCAACGTCGTCATGGTCCCCAAACCTAACGGCAAGTGGCACATGTGTGTTGACTACACGAACCTTAACAAGGCTTGCCCTATGGACAGCTTCCCCTTGCCACGAGTCAACCAGTTGGTTGATTCCACAGCTGGCTTCAAAACGCTCAGCTTCCTTAACGCCTACTCGGGCTACAACCAAATCAAAATGCATCCCGCTGACCAAACTCACACAACCTTTGTCACCGATAAAGGATTGTACTGTTACGAGGTCATGCCCTTTGGCCTCAAGAATGCGGGGGCAACTTATCAACGGCTCGTTAACGCCATGTTCGAAGATGAAATTGGTGAGATTATGGAAGTATATGTCGACGACATGTTGGTCAAGAGCAAGACAGAAGATGACCACATTGCCAACCTCGACAGAGTATTCACTAAGCTCCTCTAACACGGGATGCGTCTCAACCCTCAGAAATGCATTCTTGCTGTGGGAGGCGGTAAATTCCTTGGCTTCATGGTCAGTGAAAGAGGCATTGAGGCCAACCCAAAAAAAGTCCAAGCCATCTTAGACATGACTGCTCCGACATCCCGGAGCGAGGTCCAGTGCCTTACAGGACGCCTGGTAGCCCTGGCACGCTTTATTTCCCGCCTCACAGATAGGTGCAATCCCTTCTTTCAACTGCTCAAGGCACATCATAAAAAAATATCACTTGGGGCCCGGAACATGACGATGCCTTCAACAGCATAAGGGCATACCTCGCCACTGTCCCTCTCCTCTCCAAGCCAATTCCCGGAGAGGTGCTTTATTTATACTTGGCTGTTTCCGCCACGCTTGTCAGTGCGGCGCTCACACGCCATGCCCATGATCACGAACTCCCAGTTTACTATTGTGGCAGAGGACTCGCGGATCCAGAGACTCGCTATCCAGACATAGAGAAACTTACTCTCGCCCTCGTCACTGCCGCCAGGAAACTCAGGCTGTATTTCCAAGCCCACACAATCTATGTACTCACCAACCAGCCTTTACGGCAAATATTGCAGAAACCTGAAACCTCAGGCCGCATGGTCAAATGGGCAGTTGAGCTGGGAGAATTTGACTTGCACTACAAGCCGCGAGTGGCCATCAAAGGGCAGGCAGCTGCAGACTTCATTGTTGAATTCATCCCATTGGCCGATAATAGTTCCCACCCAGACACCCCCGCCGGGGACGCCATCTAGGAACTCCAAGTGGATGGATCCTCTAACAGCAAACTCAGCGGAGCAGGAATCATCATCACGGACTCAGAGGGTCACTTGTATAAGTATGCCCTCTGGTTCGAATTCAAAACCTCCAACAACATTGCTGAGTATGAAGCTCTTATCGCAGGCATTCAACTTTGCCGAGAGCTCGGAGCCCGACACCTTCACATCTTCAGTGATTCCCAACTTGTTATCAGTCAGGTGGCAGGGGACTTCAAGGCTAACCAGCACAACTTGGAATTCTATAAAAGTCAAACTTCACCTCATACGAACTCACTCAAATCCCGCGAGCCAAGAACTCCAAGGCTGACGCCCTCGCAAGACTCGCCACGGCTCCTCCCGAGTCCACGCCCCCGGATGTCCACATCGAAATACTGGACAAGCCTAGTATCTCAAGAGCCTATTCAGAAATTTTTGCCCTTGAGCCCAGGGAGCAGCCCTCAGGGATGGACCCATTCATCGCTTTCCTTTCGGATGGCACCCTGCCCCAGGAGAAGCATGAAGCACAGCGGCTACGTCGCAAAGCCTCCCTTTACTTGCTCAGAGGTGCAAAGCTATACCGCCGAGGCTAGTCATGTCCCCTACTGCGGTGCCTACCCACAGCAGAAGGACACAAAGTGCTGAAATCGCTCCACAGCGGCATTTGCGGGAACCATGCGGGAGCCCGGAACCTCATGTTCAAAACGCTTTGCGCGGGGTATTATTGGCCAACCCTAGAGCGTGATGCCAAAACGGTCGTCCAAACGTGCCTTCAGTGCCACAAATTTGCAGAGTTTGCACATCACCCTCCGGTACCCCTCTCTATCATCATCTCGCCCGTCCCTTTCAGCAAGTGGGGACTTGATTTCATCGGACAACTCCCCACAGCCCCGGGACAGTTCAAGTATGCCATTGTCATTATGGATTACAACACAAAATGGATTGAGGCAGAGCCCCTCACCACAATCACCACTGAAAAAGTAATCAACTTTCTTTGGCGAAATTTATACTGTCGCTTTGGAGTGCCCCAAGCCATCATTACTGACAATGGCACCCAGTTTGACAATGACACATTCCGGGGATTCTTGTCCGATCAAGGCACAACAATCTTTTACGCCTCCCCGACACATCCCCAAACCAATGGCCAGGCAGAAGCTATAAACAAGCTCATCAAGCAAAACCTGAAGAAACGCCTGGATGAGGCCAAGGGTTTGTGGGCAGCAAAGCTCCCGGACGTCCTCTGGACACTCCGCACCACCCCCACAACGGCCACGGGAGAGTCCCCATACCTCTTGGCTTACTGCACCGAGGCGGTGGTACCGGTGGAAATGGAGGTCCCAAGTGAGCGTATCACAACTTATGACCCCGAGACAAATGCGACAAGGCTATGACTTAATATGGATCTCCTAGAGGAAAGCCGAGACAAGGCATACCTCAAAGCCATCAATAAAAAACAGAAAATAGCCCGATACTGCAACAAAAAAGTCGTCCCTCGCCCCCTGAAGGTAGGCGACTGGGTCATGAAAGAGGTCATTCCCCACCCTACTGGTCTCAAGGCAAAATGGGAAGGCCCACTCGAGATAGTTGACGCTCTAGGACCCGCCACATTCTATCTTCTCGATTGTGATGGTCGCGTGCTACCCCGCCCCTGGAACGCTCACCACCTCCATCTTTATCCCAGTTAATTACTTCATTGTTTATGTATTTTAGCCCAGCAACGGCACCGACAATGTACATTTCGCCCACTAACGGCTCACTATAAATGCCATGAAGTGCTTTGTCATTCCAACATGCTACACTTCATTCCCACAAGACAGCGCCACAAATCTATTCGCCCCATAGCGGCCCACCACGCTGCTAACACGGTTCCTCTGGCCAACTCGCACGACCTGTCCCGCCACCCCTTATTCCTAGCCAGCCCGACAACAAAACTCTTACCCTGGGTTTTCTACCAACATCACAAACATGTGAACAATTCCGCCACCACATACAAATCCAAAGACAAAGAACGCCACCAATTCATACCGTGAAACAGTGGATCCGCGTAGTGGCAATGAAGCTGGTTGCAAATAGCCAAGCGCTCGCGCCCACTCGATCGAGGGTGAAGTGGGACGCTCCCCAATCTGAGGTTTGTAGAACCACCGAAACCCTAAAACACAAATTGCAGCTCACCCAATTTTCAGTTTGCAAAACACGAACTCCCCCCTCCAGCTATCCCCAACCCCATACATAGACATTGGCCTGCCACATAGCGACAGTCCCCAACCAAGCGTGGACTGACTTGCCACGCAGCGGCCGCAACGCCACATAGCGACAGTCGCCAATCAAGCGCGCACTGACTCGCCACATAGCGACAGTCCCCAACCAAGCACAGACTGATTCGCCAAGGCAACGGCCCGCAACGCTCAATAGCGAGTCTCCCCAACCAAGCGTGGACTGACTCGCCACGCAGCGGCCGCAATGCCACATAGCGACAGTCGCCAATCAAGCGCGCACTGACTCGCCAAATAACGACAGTCCCCAACCAAGCGCGAACTGACTCGCCAGGGCAGCGGCAAACGTTTCTTCTCGCCAACCTGTTTTCAGAACATCACCCCCGTCACCTCGCGACACTCGCGTGGGGACTTGGGGACTCGGCACCATGCCTCCCGCACCCGGGTAAAACCTATTCTCGGCATCTCTAGAATAACTTCCCACCTAAGAACTCTTTCAGACTGGGGACTTGGGGATTTGTTAGTACATAGCCAAAATACTTGGCTGAGCCAAGAATAAGGTACAAATACCCGGTCGTGATAGCCCTGGTGAGCCCTTCACGGACATCCAAAGAGTGAAGGGCTGGTAACAAACCGCTTGCCAAAGTCACTCTAGCGGCAAAACACCCCCAAAAGGGGAGACACTCCAAAGGATAGCAAGTAGTCCCACATTAGAGACTAAGGCCAAGGTACCCAAGCTTGACCTATAAAACAAGCTTAACCTATCATAAAAGGTATACACTCTCTCTCTCTTTCACATTCCTCTACCGTGCAAGTGCTCACAGCTAACTTAAGCATCGGAGAGTCGAAGACTGGGCCACCTTAGTCCCGACCCCGTGACGTTGTCATTTGTGCAGGTTCCGTCTGAAGGACCCAAGAATTCTACTTCGCTCCACCTCGCGACCTCTTCCCGGCTCGGGACGAAGCATGTAGAAACAATATCATATTGTCACATAGTCCTTCTATAACATCTAAAAATTTATGGATAAATACCTCAGTTCAACCAATTTACGGATTTACCTTGAGAATATGGCAGTCTGTAATGTTGGCGATAGACTAGGTCACAATTCGTAAATAAAGCTCCCTTTCGGGTTAGAATCGGAAAGTAGAAACAGGGCTGCCGGTGGTAATAAATTGTTAGCGGTAATTTTGTAAAAAACCTAACCCGAAAAACCAGTTACCAGGCACAAATCAGAACCGGAAGCGGAAGGTTGTAAACCCTCCCACCCACATTCAGGAAGAAAGAGGTTTTAGGTTCAAATTCGCCCACATTAGTATCGCGCCACAGCAAAGATGGGGAAGAAGAGCAAAGATGGTGGCCAACCCAGAACCGAAACCGAGCACTGCACCTCCACCATCTTCGTCTCCAACTTGCCTTACTGTTTCACCAATTCCCAGGTACCTCTCTTTTTTGGTGTGTGTGTGTGTGTAATTTGGCTGTGCTGGTATGTTTATGCAAACTAGTGCTTGATTGTGATCATCAGCTGGAGGAGACCTTCAGTGAAGTCGGACCCATCAGGCGGTGCTTCATGGTCATGAAAAAGGTTGAGCTAAAACAAGGGAATTTGCATTTTCGATTCTAGTACCAACTATCTCAAGTTCAGTTCAGAATGTTTCTTATGTTGGATTGTTTACAGGGTCCACAGAGCACCGTGGTTTTGGCTTTGTCCAGTTGTAAGTTTAAATTCATTACTATTCCTGCAGTTGGTGACATTCCTTTTGCTTAATGACATTTGAACTGTTTCATGTTTGGACATTCGTTTGTTTTAATTTGTATTTTGTGTTCTGTTTGTAGTGCTGTTACAGCAGATGCTGACCGCTCCATTGAGCTGAAGAACGGTGCGTCTGTTGGGGGTCGAAAGATTGCTGTAAAACATGCCATGCATTGTGCACCCTTTGAGCAATGAAGATCAAAGAAAGATCAAGGTTGGTAGTAGTAGTACTCATCTTAGTACGGATCTAAGACACCCTTATAATTTCACTTCTTATCATGGGCAATTGTGAAATTTTATTTCAAATTAAAAACCAAGAGGGGAAGGAGAGGAGAAAGTGGATAGAGGTAGGGTGACAGGAATAAAGTTCATGGAATGGCTTATAAAATAAAAACAGAAACAACCTTTGTAAGTAGTTTGGTCGCTCTCTTGTTTAGCTTCTAGGATTAGACATTGTGAGTTCATATAACTAACAAAATACTCAACTTGGAATGCTGGAAACTAAGTGCTACACGTATTACTGATGATTATGTATTCTCCTCTTTTCTTTTACTTCATACATTTACCTTCTTCTTCTTTTTTTCCTATAGACAAGTCAATAGAATGAAGTTGTCAAACTGTCTCTCCCATAAATTTTTATCTGATGGTTTCAGGTCCTGAATTGGATGAAACTATGAATTCAAAAAGTGGCGAGGATGGAGGCAATTTCAAAGAGGAAAAGGGTGCTTCAAACTTGAAGACAAGAGGTGGTGAATTTTATATGAATTTATGTTATTGTTTGTTTGTAGACACTTTCTTCTTTAGTTGTTTTACTTTTCATACTCTATTCCACTATCCTTTTTCTTAACTGGAAAAACATCAAAGATGAAATGTTAAAGACTGGTCCTAATATTCTCAATCATTTTCTGCAATATTGGTTTTCTTATCTAACTACCTTTTCATTATAGAGGTTAAATTGGAGAAGACCATGAAGTCAAAGAATGAAAAGGATGCTGGCAATTTCAGAAAGGAAAAGGACGCTTCAAACTTGGAGGAAGGAGGTCACTATTCTTAGTATATAATCTTGTTGTTCTGATTTCATACTCATCATACTTAACTATTTGGAATATTCATTTCTTTTTGAATAAAATGCAGAAAAACTTGTGAAAGCCCGAAAACCAGTAGCACCTGGTAAAGATATAGTGGCAAAAGTGGGAGGTTCCGAAAAGCAGAGGTATGGAGTATTCCCTTGCATCTCAAGGACATTATAATTTTCATTTCCAATTTAATTATATTTATTTGTCTTCCCCCAAGTGAGTCAGGTGGTTCTGTCTCATTTATCAGAGCCTTGTTGGTTCATATAGTCATTATTTTCGTGCATTATAGCTTTCTCAGTATACCATGAATTCTGTTCGTGTAGTAGAAGTGTGTTTATGGATGGTGTTGATATCAAGTTAAACTTAAAATGGACGTAGGAACCTCATGTTGATAGATTTTTATCTGATATATAAAAGTTTGAAATTGTGCAACACAATAATTAGGCTTACTCAGCTCAATTTAGGACCTGCTGCGTTCCTCTATGTACTCCCGAGATAGCATGTGTGGCCACAGGGCAATCTCGCAGCTTGTTGCCTTGCAAGATTTCCCGTTTCATTAGGCTTATTTTTGGTTATCAGATGCAGGAGATATTATCCAGGACTCCTGTTTAAAGATTGTTATCCTTCTTAATTCTTGATGAAAATCATTTGTTGTATCTCATGCAAAAAGAAAATAAAAAAGGAGAAAAAGTAGGAAATTTAGGGTTTACAAGCATGATTAATATTGATCTCCATCTTTGATTTAATTTTTTCTAAGTTTGTAAGTCTTTGGTCATATGTATAAAACCATTCCGAAGAGTGATTATGATTAATTTGAGGCTTCTGAATATGAATGAGAGTCTTCTAAGTTATAAGACTTTTCTGTTTTGACGTCTAGTATTATTATCTAGTATAGTTAGGTAGCTATAAGTTTTATTAATTTTGTGTTCCAACTGACATGTCATTTGGTAGGTTATGGGGGATGATCAAGAAAAATAAAAATAAACTCTTGTGCTTTGATAAATTTCCTGTCAAGTGCGAATTTTACTTTATTAAGTTCGTTGTTCTCAGCAAAATGTTTGGGCTCTCATTTAGTTCTGAACAATGATTTTTGTCCCCTCTTAATCGGTGTTTTATTGTAACTTGAGATCATGCGACAATCTATATCCTCATCTTGTATCCTGATATCTTCAGTTTCTTGTTATTATGAAGGGTTGCTAGAACCGTCATATTTGGTGGCCTTCTTAATGCTGGTATGGCGGAAGAAGTTCATCGCCAAGCTAGGGAGGTTGGCGATGTGTGTTCCATAACTTATCCCTTTCCCAAAGAAGAGGTTCAACAACATGGTACAGATTTTCTCGCTCTAAGGGGGCATCTTTTAATTTTTGCCGAGTAATGGGAGTGGTTTGTTTAATATATTGAGTTGAAAATGCATTTGAAGTACCTAACACAGGAATTTTATACAATTCTGGTGATCATTAAGATATTCTCTATTCTTGACAAACAAAATGACTAAATCAAGATATTTGACTTCTTTGATACAATTGTTACGACCCCAGTATTATTAGATAAGAATTGATACTATTGCTTCTGTAGTCATAATCTGGTAACTGACTGCTTAGTGGAATTTTCCAATTAAATGTTGCTAGACAGATTTATGAACCATTTTCTTCCTTTTTTTTAAGTAACTTTTAAAAATACATATAATTTGGGGTGTTGAGCTAACCATAATATCTGGTGTCTTTTCAGGTCTTGTACAAGATGGATGCCTCGGCTGTACTATACACCAGTGTCAAATCAGCTCATACTTCTGTTGCAATGTTACACCAGAAGGAGATAAAAGGAGGAATTGTGTGGGTACGTCAGCTGGGTGGGGAGGTAAATGAAATGTCAAGTTGTCAACTGCTTCAACTACATTTCTTTTTTCTACAAATAGTAGTTTTCATTTACTGCTTCAACCACATTTCTTTTGTACAAATACTAGCAATTCAAATGTTTTTTCTTTATGTGAATTTTGGTCTTGGAATTTGTTGTTACCGGATTAAGTTTACTCTATTCTTCCCTTGTTGATTTATGATAGATGATAGAAAGATGAGGCAGTTTGAGTACTGATCTTAATCACTTTCACACTATATATGACTGATCTTTGGCAACCAATTAATAAACTGTATTTGAATTATTCTTGCATGGTCTGATAAGTTTTGTAATACTTTTGTCTTTCCTCATAATAATTATTACTTTCTTTTGGTCTTTTTATATTTCTGTGTTATTCTAGGATGTGATTTTGTCATTACTTACTAGGAATGTTTTCAACCAAATAAAGAAATTTATTAGAAATGCAGGATAAAAGTAGGAGACCAGCCTTTATAACAATTCTGTTTTTCTGTGATTAGTAACCGTGCCTGACTGGCGTGCACATCTTAGAAGTATCATTTATTCATTTCATATTATTGTGGGGCATTGTTGTATTCATGATATGGTGGTGGTGGTTCATTGTTATTCCATCTATAAAGGGGAGTCTAACAGTTTGGTTGTGTCTTTGGGCAGGGTTCCAAGACTCGGAAGTGGAAGCTCATTGTCAGAAATCTTCCTTTCAAGGTCTTTTACTAATTTTCTTTTTGTCAAATGCAATTTTCTTCATCTAGAGGAGCGTTATCTGAACTAGTTTGCCAACACAAATGTAGGCGAAGGTCAGTGATATTAAAGATGTGTTTTCATCTGCGGGATTTGTTTGGGATGTTTATATACCACAGAATTCTGATACAGGGTATTCTATTATCATCCTGCATTACTTTCATTCCTGTTGAAATATCACTTTCTGTTTCTCTTCATTTATTTTTTACTGTTGGCAGGTTGTCTAAAGGTTTTGCATTCATCAAATATACACGCAAACAAGATGCAGAAAATGTACATTCATGATCCATGCTTAGTTCTAGTGTAGAGTTTGTGTACATGCATTGACTCTTTTCGTTCTCTTTTTGTTTTTAGGCAATACAAAAGTTCAATCGACAAAAACTTCTTAAAAGACCAATAGCTGTTGACTGGGCTGTTCCAAAGCTGATATATGGTAGTGGCAATGACACTCTTGCTTCAGAAGATGGTATTATACTGTAACTCCATTCTCATCTAGCACGCTTTTGGTATTGAAGTCATGTCTTTCTCGTATTTGACCAAAATATAACCAAAATATGGAGATATCTTGATTTGTTGGCCCAATCTCAAAAAAGATGCAAGGAAAAAGAAAAATCTGGCGATATGGAGAAGGAGGTGGAAATTGAAGATCTATAATTAACATCTTACTTTCTCTCTCTCTTTTTTATTTTTTCTAAGTTCTGAATATCTGGCAGAGAGTTTTTGCTTCTGATGTTGAAGAAAGAGGGACTTGGGGAATGCCAAGTCTCATTTAAGAAAGTGCTGACTGTCACTAGGTTTTCTTTTTCACGAAATAAAGGCACAGGCTTTGACTATTTAGGGGCATGCCTAGTCTGATTCGTGAAGATTTTCTTTTTCATTTAAGAAAAACCATATACAGTGTCTATTTAGACTATGGGTTCAGTTGATACTCCCCCCCTTTTGGTTTTCCTTGTTGGTTTATAGTTATCTCTAGTTATCAGTAATTTTAGTTTTGAATCTAAATATAGATGGAGTTGTTCCACCTTTTGTAACCCAAGATGGAACGTGTATAGAAAAATCTTCCTCTAAAAGTATCTACTGAAATTTTCTTGGTATCAACATGTGTTATCGATTTAACGGCTGATGTATTTGTCACTGCTGATATTTTGAACATTTGTTATGGTTTATGACTAGTAAGATGTTTTATTTGTCTTGAGCAATTTAATGATATAATAATTAGAAGTGTCTCTATGTGCCAAGCAAAGTGACATGCAATGAAAACACTTGTTTTACAGGAGAAAAGGGTGGAAGAGATGGGGGAAATGATAGCAGCAGCGATGATTTTGAGGGTGACACTGGAGATACATATGAAACGCCCCAGCACCTTGATAGGATTGGGGCTGCTCCAGATGACTCCAATACAGCAGAGATGAAAGACATCCCTACTGAAATTGATTTTGAGGAGGAAGCAGATATATCAAGAAAAGTTCTAAAAAACTTGACCACTTCCTATTGTACTGTAACTACTGATGATATGGGTGTTGATAATTCTGCATTTCCCAAAGGGAACAAGGAGCCAACTATTGATTTTGAGGAGGAAGCAGACATTGCTAGAAAAGTTCTAAAAAAGTTTACCACGGCCTCTGGTACAGTAACTGCTGTTGATGATTCATTGCCGAAAAGTAAAAAGGAGCCAACTATTGAAGAATCTGTTAATGAGCCTTGTAAATTACCTTCTGAGACTGCGCCTAATAACTTCTCTTCTGAAATTGCCAGTGCATCAGATGCTGCTAAACCACAAACAGAAGAAGAAGATGATTTGCATAGAACAATTTTCATCAGCAACCTTCCTTTTGAGATCACTAATGAAGAAGTCAAACAAAGGTTTTCTGCTTTTGGGCAAGTGCAATCTTTTGTCCCATCATCCACTTACCAAGTACGTTTTATACCTCATTGATCTAATTCCTACCATTCTCTATTATACTGGAAACTTAACATGAGATATGTTGTGGCAGGCGACCAAAAGGAACGGGCTTTCTCAAGTTTAAGACTATAGATGCAGTGACCTCTGCGGTTTCAGCTGGTAGCGCTGCATCTGGCTTGGGAATTTTTCTCAAGGGTAGACAACTGACAGTCTTCCAGGCTTTGGATAGAAAATCGGCTCATGAGAAGGAAGAAAATATGGCCAAAAAGGAGGACATAGACCACCACAATTTCTATTTGGCAAAAGTTTTTACTTCTAGAAGCACCTTCCTTTTCTTTCCTTGATTTATCAATTTTGTTGTTTTCTGTGTCCCGTGGTAACTGTAATGTATTGGCCTGACTGGTTAGAATAATCTCTCCTTCAAATCATAACAGGAAGGTCTTATTCTTGCGGGAACTCCAGCTGCAGAAGGGGTTTCAGCTACTGATATGTCAAAACGCCAAATGTAAGATTTGTTGTTTTTTTATTTCTTTCTTATAATCCCATACATGCTGATTACTTATAGTCTGGCAATTAATGTTACATTCCAGTCTTCTTTGCACAAAAAGTAAAAATCAGTTTTCATGTGATTAAGTGATTAACAGTTCTATTTTAACTATATATGCAGGAAAAAAAAAGACCTATGCCTTTATTTTCTGTTCATAATTCTTTACTTTTAACTGTATTTTCTTATAAGTTTCAAGCTTAATTTAAATCTATTTAGAAATATTCTCTCAAAAAGAAAAATACCTTAATTAACATTTTGACAATCTTGCTTTGTAGTTTTTAACAGGTTATGAGCAAATTGAATGGTGCTCCTTCGGCATTAAGATGCTGATTGCTATTCATGGTTTCATATTCCTATTTATTGATTTGCGAAACCATGCAGGTTGGAGAGGAGCAAGGCCATGAAGCTTAAATCTCCAAACTTTCATGTTTCGAAGACGAGATTAGTTATGTACAATTTGCCAAAGTCCATGACTGAAAAACAGCTTAAAAAACTTTGTACTGATGCTGTTACCTCACGAGCTAAGCTACAAAAACCTGTGAGTCGACAGGTTAGATTGTGCTTACATTCTTTTTTTTTTGTTTGAGAATGAGACTGTACTTACATTTGTCTCTTATGAGTGATGGTGATCCTTTTGTTTTATGAAGTTTTCCAAAAAAATAAATATGAAAATTTTCATTGCATATGTTGTTTTGCATGCAGATAAAGTGCTTGAAGGATGTGAAAAAGGGAAAGATTGTCACAAAGAACCACTCACGCGGTGTTGCTTTCATTGAGTTTACAGAGCATCAGCATGCCCTTGTGGCTTTGAGAGTTCTTAACAACAATCCTGGTAAAGTTTAGATTGTCAACTGCATTGACCATTTAATCTTGTTGGATTTTCTTTCTTTTCTTTGAATCTGTTTACATATGATCTTATATATCGTGATACTATTTGCAGAAACTTTTGGCTCAGAACACCGGCCAATAGTGGAGTTTGCACTTGATAATGTTCAGAAATTGAGAGCATGTCAGGTTTCACAACAAACTCAGCAGCATGCCGCTAATGGTAATCAGAAAGAGGTGTGCCAATTTGATCCCTCGAATAGAGCAGATGCCAATCCTAGCAAGAAGTTTGAAAAACGGAGAGACAAAGGCGAGAAACGAAAACTGGATGAGGTAGTACCAAATAAAGAGGGTGAAGTTGAAAATAGGACAAGTGATGTAGCTGCCATTGAAGGGAAGAGATTTCCCAAGAGGCAGAAGAATGGTTCAGATAAAAAAGCAGAAAATATTTCATCAAAAGAAGTACTGGGAAGCTCATCGGCGGGAGGCTCAAAACGTAAAAGCCATAATCAAGATGGCAAGAAGGCTGGTGGTGGAAGATCATTTGAAAATGAAGTCAAGGCAGCTGATGCGACCACATCAGTATCATCAAGAAAGACAAATGTGGAGCCTAAGAAGAAGAAGCTGCGGGAGCAAAGTTACATGGAGGGAGGAGAGAACATGATGAGAAGAAGGCCAAAGAATAAAGACCCGATAGGGCGGGATGTTACAGATAAACTTGACATGCTGATCGAAAAATATAGATCTACATTCACACATCAAAATTCCTTCCAAAAAGGTGGCGGAAGGCAAGATTCAATTAGAAAATGGATTGATTAATTACAAGTTGATTTTGTAAAATTCCATGATGAATGTGTTAACAGATGAGTGGAAAGCTGTTGGCTTGAATACGGGGTTGCTGTAAATTTTGTTTGTTAAATTTTGACAATATTGATTGAGGTGTAATTTCAACTATCTTCGTTCTTTTTGTAAACATTTTCTTACTGATCTTAGGGACTGTTTGTGATTGCTTTATTCTAAAAAGAAGAGTTTTTATCAGAAAATTTAGATTTTAATCATTTTATTGTGTTTGGTAAATCAAAGAATTTTTTTTTTCTTTTTAAAAAATAATATATCTAGCAAACACGAAACTATAGCTAATACAAAACTAGTCCTCATTGTAGAGGTCTTCTCCTCATTGTAGAGGTCTTCGTGAGAATGACTCTTTATATTTATGTCATTATTTGCTAACTTGTGGACCTTTTCTTGTAGTGAATGGAGCTAGCAATTTTTACTTGAGCCAATGTACAAAGTCGCAACAATGAGCAGAAATGTCATGAACTAGCATCGAGCGCAGAGATCATGGATATATATATATTTCTATCTAAATGATCATGAGGCTAGGTTCAACCTTAATGCATATATGTTTAGACCAATTAGACGTATGATTGTACTTGCATCTAAACGAGAAGCAGTTTCTTATTTTCGTAACTATATATGCCTCGTGTACGTTCAATCTCTTGCCCACGATTCATTCACGGCTCGTTTTTCACGCATAACCATATGTGACAAAACTAGTTTTAAGGACATGTTGCCACACATAAAATCAAAACTAATTTTTTTTCCTAAAAAGAAAAATAGAAAAACTCAAATCAGAATTAGAAGATGAACGTCTTCTTCTTTTTACAAATAAACGCTTAATTTCGTTACTACTTTATATGTCACGATTTGCTAATTCACAGACCTTTCCTTGTACTGAAGAGTGCGAGAAATTTCTACGTGTGCCAACGTAGACAGTAGCAATGCAAAGCAGAAATGTCATGAAGTAGCATCGACGTACTCATCGAGCACACAGAGATCATGGTAATATGGTATTTGCATCCAAATAAATGATCATGAGGTTCAACCTTAATGCATGCCTGCATGTCAAACCCTCATGCACCTAAAACAGAACTATTTCTTATTTTTCGTAACTAATGAATGCCTCGTGTTCAATCTCGATCTTGCTCACGATTCATTCATGGCTCGTTTTTCATGCATACCAAATATGATAAAACTAGTTTTAAAGACTTGTTGCCATCATAATCAAAACAATAAGCTTATATGTAGTTGTTATTAAGTTCTTGTTTCTTCTGGTTATTGAAAATAAGTTCTATGTAATGTGCGGCTGCTTAATTTGGTGCTAGTCATTATTATTTATTACGATATTGGAGAATGCTACAAAAGTAATATTTATTTGCATAAATCACATACAAACCTCTATGATTTTTTTGTAAGGGGGAATTTGTTGTGATAAATAAGAGTTAGAGGGAGTGTTTCTGACATATATATATATATATATATATATATATATATATATTGTATGATTCTTCAAAATGACTAACATAATGTAGGTTTCGCCAAAGTTATGTAGAAACCCTTCAAAATAATTACAGTTACATTTGGGGTATACTTTAGTGCACCGTGAACAGCAGCACATCTTTGAACATTCATGGAGAAGTACGAAACCAAAACAGACAGGTTTCTGAAACTCTCACCAAATCGTATACTACAAATGTCAGCCTTTTTATTTTTAAAACCCCAGAAATATTCAAACTGAAACCTGCATAGTATATGTGACTAAATCTGACTCCAGATTTTAGTTGATGTGTGGAAGTATTAAGTTGCTAATGGTAAAATGACCATGTTCATTCTGAAAAATTGATCATTTGTGTCCAAATTTTACAATTTATGAGTATTTTTAGTAATTTAAGTTTAATATCTAGTAACTAAATTATTTTTAAGAATTTCAGAGGATATAGTTTGTTGCAAAACTAAAAGAGTGAATCTCATCATCATATTACTAATGGATCATCGTTGTGAAATGTGAAGTCTTTCATTATGGGCCCGATAAGACAATCATGGATGGAAGATCCAGGAATTTGATTTATAAGGAAGCCCCAAGAGGGTTGATGTTGACCCTTGTTTGTATGTGGGCTTCTTAATACCAATTAAGAACTAACCAAAACCTGCATGCCTCTTCTACAAGCACAAAGGTCACTTTGGGTTGAGTGTAGCAGAACTGAGAAGTGATAATGGTTGATTTGACAACTGACGAGACCACTGATGTTATTTTAGTCAAAAAGTTCATTTCATCTTAGAAGGGCTTAGAGAGTAGAGAGTAGAGAGTAGAGAGTAGAGAGCAAGGAGAGGGGGTTATCCATGGCTGGGACTAGAATGCTTCAATCATCTCCTACAAAGTTTTTCAAGGTTTTGATGCCTGGCTTCCGCAAGAAACTTGTATAAATCTCTTACTCACTCTGACTCTTTCTTTTTGTTCATAGTTGATATTTGTTTCTTGTTTTAACTGCTGTAAGATGATAGGAAGATAAAGGATGCATGTATGGTTCTTGTCTTTGATGTGTGAGTTTTGGTGTTAGCTTCAAAGAGACTGCACCAAACTGGGTTTTCTGCTTCTTCTTTTCTTTTTATTTCTTTTTTTGTTCTGTTTTTTGTCCACCCGATTACCTGAAAAGATGCAGTCTGTTTGAGCCCAGTGGGCATTTTCGGTCCAAGACTTGAGAAAGGCTTGGGTATCATTTGGGCCAACGCCTGTGGCCTTTTTTTAGCCCACGAAGGGTGGCGAGGTTTGGCAGCACGTGACGTGGATTTTATCCAGAAGATTCTGATACCTCGCGAGAATCGGTGTTCTTGCGAGATCCTTATCTCCAGTTCGCATGGGACTCTATAGTTCTTGCGCGGATGGTTTGGAAATGACTAATGACGCCCTCTGGATAAGGTCGCTTAGTGTTTGAGTTCGCTTACTACACGACAAATGAAATACAGCGAGGCATGGAACGAAACCTAAGCGAGATAGGGTTGACACGTGTTGCACGGAGCGCATGACTGGCAAGTTAATCGTATCCTTGTGGGATTCTAATTGCAGAGTCCGCATTGGATTGTGAGTGAGTCTCCACGAGTTGTTTACGGATGAGTATATAAAGAAGCTTTACAGCTTACAGAAAACACACAATCAATCAATCAACAAATCTCTCTCAAACAGACGTACACAGTCGAAACCTTCGAGCATCCTCGAAACCCTTACGCTCTAAGCGCACCACGCCTTAGACCCCAGAGCCCGTCAGGACTCGTCTCCGATTTCCCAATTGTTGCTCTGCTCGCTCTCACAGTGAGTATCGATCGACAGGTGATTAGAAGAGTAAGCTCGGGAATATTTCCTCATCAGGTGACACCGGAGCCCTCATTCGCCTGGTCAAGAAGTCAGGACGCGCACCGTTCTCTTTCCTCATCCGTGAGGTGGCACGCCCGCACACACCCTTTTTACATTTGATCACTCATCACCCCTTTTGCTGAGGACGTGGGCCAAAACATTGGCACACCCGGTGGGACCGGGAGTTTATTTTTCCAGCAATCATTGGGAAGTTCGACGACTCCCCATACCGGAGACCTTCGCTTTCTTGTTTGAAACATAAGGCTCCACAATACAAGCCCCATAACAGCGCGGCTTGCAGATCTCTCGCTAAAGAAGAGATTCTCAATCGGTTCGGCAACCCCGACCTTACTAAGTCCACAATGGCAAACTCACAACCAATCCCAGAAGCGGGACCTGCTCTGTCCACAGAGGAGGTCCGCAGAATGTTCGAAGAACTAAGGAACGATTTCAAGAATGAGATCGGCGCGCTCAGGAGAGAGTGCGGCTTAAAGGCTGAAGAAACTCAGCAAGTTGTCCAGGACCTCTCTGCGCAGGTCGCTAAGGACAAGGAGATCTGGCTCGCAAACCAGGAAAACCACGCCAAGCTCAGCGAGGAGTTCAACTATGTGGTTGGCACGATCAGGGAGGACAAGGACATAATGACCGGCTCCCTGCAAAGGATCCAGACTGAACTGGATCAGAGCAAGGTGGCCTTTGCAAAGGCTTTGGAGGTCCAAACCCATCGTCTGAGCGAACATGACACTAAGCTGCAGCAACAGCAGGACGCTTCCTTCTTCGGGAGCAAGAATAGCATGGACAAGCTCGAAGACTACAAAGAGCGCCATGATACCTTGAATACAAGGGTCCTGCAGATGGAAGACTGGATTCGGGCCCAAGCGCCAAAGAATCACGCTGTGAACCATACCAGTTCCAGCGCAGCAGAGGGCTCAAGGTACATCCCACCCAACGAGCGCCCTAGAGCAAATCCGAGGGTCGGGGCCCAGAAGGCTCCCCAATTCTCATTGGGGGCCAGTTCATCAAAGACACCGCCCCGTCTACCCTCGCCATGCAGCCCTGGAGTCACACTCAGGGGCGCCGGTGCTCTTGCGCCGCAAGGAGTGGGGACACCAGATGACCCGATCGTGGCTTATTCCAATTCAACTCATAAAAACGTCGGACAGGCCCCTAGCTTCTCTGCATGGTATGGCCATGACCAGGGGGCAGAATCCGCACCAGTAACGGCGGCCGACTGGCGCCAACTCATCTCAAGCATTGTCAAGGAGCACACCGGGAAAGGTGATGCCACCTTGCACTATCGTGACCCCTATCCAGATAGCGTGACACAGTACCCCTTCCCCCACGGTTTCAAGAACATCGTCTTCACCACATTTTCTGGGGAAACAAGGGAAGATGCAGCGACTCACATGGCCCGCTTCAAGGTCCAATGTGGCCAGTACGGGAATGATGATATGCTCAAGCTCAAGCTCTTCGGGACTTCTCTGTCCGGAGCCGCTTTCACCTGGTACTCCAGACTGAAGCCGGGGTCAATTCCAGACTGGCCCACCATGGAGCGTCTCTTTCGGGAGACATATGGCACAATTGAGCCTGAAGTCGGCCTCGACTCCCTCACGCAGATGAGCCAGCAGAGCATGGAGTCCGGAGTTTCTTTCCTCCAGCGCTTCAAGATCCAGCAGGCCAAATGCGATTACCTGCTGCCTGAGCAGGAAGCCATTAAGTTGGCTATTCGGGGGCTGGAGCACCGCCAGCGGCTGAAGCACCATGGCGAGCGTTTCAGTTCCATGGGTGACCTAATCAATAAGGTTGGCAGCTACGAGCTCATCCTGAACGAGCTGGACGACAAGGCCAACGCTTCCAAGGGAACCTATGTGCCAGGGAAGAACCGGATCGTGGGGGCACTCAGCATGCAAACCCCTGCTCACGACCCCTACTATCAAAGGCCGGAGCCAGCCCATGCAGATCAGGACTTGGACGACATTGGCGCAGTAGAGCTGACCGGCAAGCAAGTGGCTCACAAACTGAAGAACCTGAAGATGACCCGCGAGCCGATCACCATCCAGTCCTTTGCTTGGACCAAACCAGAGTACGAGTCGTACACCTACGACGCTAAAAACGCCCATTTGGTCTTCAATGACCTAATCGAGGCGAAGTACGTGCGACTGGACCACAAGATACCGCCTAAGGAGGAGCTGAAGGACAAGAAATACTGTGCCTTCCACAACGTATACAACCATGACACCAAAGATTGTGTCAAGCTCCGAGACCAGCTGCAGACTTGGTTAAACTCAGGCGAGCTGAGGATGAAGGCACCGGGTAGCACGGCCTCATTGGTCGATGTAGACCCTTTCCCGCCCGTAGTGGGCATGGTCGAGGTCAACTGGGCTGATCAGGCCCAGGACGACGAGCGATGTCGCGCGCCTAAAAGGGGCCGCGAGGAAGGAGACGATAATACCCGCCAGCCGCGTCGCCAGTACACCTACAATGAAAGTCTGGCACACGAGGTCTTAGAAGATCTCAGAGAGGCTGGACTCGTCACACTCCGCTCCTTGCCATACAGCGAGTACAGGGATGGACGCGTCCATTGCAGTTTCCATGACAGTTGGGGGCACAGGACCTGCGAATGTCGCCAGCTCCGAGACCAGATCCAAGACTGGCTTGACCTCGGATACATTTGCTTTAAGGACGAGGGCGGCTTTACAATCGCAACTGCTGGTTTCGCTTGGCCTCGCGTCGGCCAGCGAATGATCACACTAGATCTGTCGCCAAATGCAGGACCATCCGAATCGCAAACGGCCGGAATCGCAAACGGCCGGCGAACAACTACATGCTCCCAGACAATCAGAAGAGGAGCACAGCCGACCCAGCCCGACAGTTGGTCGCAAGACTCGAACCAGACCGCCCCTCCTACAAGGATAAGGGCAAAACAATCATGAGGGACGATAAGCCGCTCCCCGTAAAAGGCTCCCAGCCTACGAGTCCCAGGACTCGCGAAGAGCTGGAGAAAAGGGTAGCGCGCCTTGAAACGTACGTCGCCGCTCATTGGGCAGCAGCGATACCTCCATCCCCTACCGCAAGCGAGATGGACATGTCAGAATCGAGCAGTGGGAGTCACAGCAGCGGCGCCTCAAGCCCCCGTGACGGCGTCTTGACCAACCCTTACATTCCCCCGACGTCCAAATCAGCGATCAAGGAAGGGATCTGGTACACGCAGCAAGGGGGCAAGGCAGTGACCATCAGCAAGTCCAAGAAGCGCAAGCTCCAGAAGCGGTACGGCAGCATCCTACGCGCCTTACGGGCTGTCGACGAGGGTGCTATACGCCCCTCGCAGCTCGCGCAGACGCCTGAGCGGATGTGGCGGGAAGCAGAAGGTCTGCGCGCAGTCCTTCAGATGCCGCCAGTCGCACCTCCAAGAATCTGCGAGCAGTTCAGTGACGATCCTGCGCCCAAACCAAATGTTTTTTGCCGACTCACGGTTCCACCAAAGCCGGATTCGCAACCTCCCAGGCGCAGGCAATCATCACCACCTGAACAAAGAAGGGATCCGCAGCCTCCTAGACGCAGGCCATCCCCAGCACCTGAAAGGAGAAGAGACCAGCAGCCTCCCAAACGCGGGCCGTCACCCGTGCCTGACAGAAGAAGGGATCCACAACCTGCTAGGCTCAATCCGTCACCAGAGCCTGACAGGAGGAGGGATCAGCAGCGTTCCCGGCGTAGGCCGTCACCGGAGCCCGAACAAAGCAAGGCTCCGCCTACCGGCCCTAGGCGTAAATTGTTCATGACTCCGGACTCGGAGTCTAAACGTGAGCCGTCTCAGCCCTCACGACGACAAGAGCGTCGAGACACAGAGGCTGATACCAAAAGGGAGTCGCCATCGCCACAGCAGCCTCGGCCGCGGCACACTCCGGAACCCGAAGCCAGGATGGTGCCCCGAGTATCTGCCCTGCAGCGGTTGGTGAAAGAAGACAACAGTAAGGCTCCCGCAGCAGCGGATAAACAGCCAGCTAAGGACCATCAGCCTTCCCCAAAGACAGTATGGCGTCCGCGACAAACTGAGGCGTCAGGGCCACCAACAGAGACACCGGCACCTTCTAGTCTTAACCTCGCCGAGCAAATGGCCCAACGTTTCCGCGAAAATGAGGAAGCCGATGAGGCACACTCAGAACCTCGACTCAACCTAGAGGAAGACCAGGACGAAGAGCAAGCAGAGTCATTTACCTGCAATATGCTAGAGGTCTCTGGTTGGGAAGCTGAGGAAGGGTTCAGCCGAGAAGCAGATGCCTTTGCAGTTCTCGAAGGGGAACACGGGATCATTGACACACCTCTGGTCCCAGTCTCCGAACAATTCTCATTTCAGGTCGGGATGGTGTTCTTCATTTCGGAACGATACGCCCTTCCACCAAACACAACCTGCAGCGCGGCGGACATCACCATCATCAGCGAGGATGATAGCATACCCCCGCCATGCAGCAGCGAAAGGGGCCCAGTACTGGCCCCAGCCGATGGCGCTCCGCAAGAGGAAAGTTCGAATAGCTTCGCACAAAGGCCAAACATGACCTTTTCTACTCCAACCCTGGACATGGCCACCCACATGCAACCACTGTATATCACAGCAGAGGTCCAAGGGAAACTGATCAACAAGGTCATGATCGACACCGGTGCCGCGGTTAATGTTGTCACAACCCGCACCATGGGTCTCCTCGACATTCCGCGCTCGATGATCCAGACCACGTCCTTAACGGTGAAGAACTTTACAGGACAGGTGTCCAGAACCCTAGGTTTGCTGTTCCTACGGGTCAAGGTCGGGCCAGCATCGCGGGTTTATACCTTTTTCGTCGCCGAGTGCGTTTCCTCTTACAACATGATCCTCGGCCGTGACTGGATCCACAGAAGTTTTTGCGTGCCTTCCTCCATGCACCAAGAACTCATGATCTGGGACACCGAGAAACGCGAGTCAGTCATCATCAAGGCCGACCCGCGGCCTTTCTCCATTTCCGCCAACCTCAACGATGCCCGATACTATAATACAGACTTGGGCCCGTTGGATGTTCAAGGCGTCGATCACAAGGGCCGCCCATACGGAGTAACGGCCTCCAATCTCACGCGATGGGGACTTACCCAGGCGAAGGACGATTTGCAGCGTCCTCACACCATCGCGACTCTCACACCCCATTTTGATGGATAGTGCCCTTTCCGAGGAGGTACGCGAGGCTGGCGAGTCCTTGTGCGAGAGACTCCTTTCGTACTGGGCAGAACGCGAAGCCTATGACAAGGTCGCGACTATGGAATATGTCGATGAAGTGGTGGATTATTCCGATACCAAGGAAGAAGTTATTCAGTTAGCTCCTGCTGCCTTGGACGACACTCCACCTCAAGTCCGCGACCCCACTTTACAAGTTGATGTAGGGACTGCAGAAAAGCCCTTACTTATTTCCATCAGTGCAAAGTTGGCGGAGGATGAAAAGGAAGCCCTCCTTGACCTATTGCGCGAATACAAGGATTGCTTCGCCGACAAATACGAAGATATGCCTGGCTTGTCCCCGGACTTGGTCTGCCATCGGCTACCAACCTATCCCGACCGGCGTCCAGTCCGGCAGGACGGCCGCTTCATGCGAACTGAAACCCAGATCGTGGTTAAAGAAGAAATCGAAAGCATGCACCGATCGGGTATCATTCGCGTGGCGAAGTATAACGAGTGGTTGTCGAACGTCGTCCCCGTCCGCAAGAAAAATGGCAAGATGCGTGTCTGTGTTGACTACCGAGATCTAAACAACGCAACACCAAAGGACATATACCCCATGTCTGTGGCTGACCTACTTATTGATGCCGCCGCAGGGCACGAGGTGTTATCCTTTATGGACGGCACGGCCGGGTACCATCCGATCCCCGTCGCCGAGGAAGATCGACACAAGACCGCCTTCCGTTGCCCTGGTTTTGCTGGCGCGTTCGAGTATTTCGTCATGCCCTTCGGCCTTAAGAACGCGGGGGCAACGTACTAGCGCGCCATGAACCTCATCTTCCACGACATCTTGGGCAAGTTGATCGAAGTCTACATCGACGATGTGGTAGTCAAAACCAAATCGCGAGCAACCCACGTGGAAGACCTCCGGCAGGTGTTCACACGGATGCGCAGACATAACCTCAAGATGAACCCCGCCAAGTGCGTTTTCTTCGCGGAGGCCGGTGATTTCCTTGGCTTTCTTGTGCATCAAAGAGGCATCGAAATCCCAAAGGACAAGGCACGAGCGGTAATCACCGCATCTTCCCCCACTACCAAGAAGGAGCTCCAACAGCTACTAGGGCGAATCAACTTTCTCCGCCGCTTCATATCAAACGCGGCAGGGAAGGTCCAACCTTTTTCCCCTCTCCTCAAGCTCCAGGGGGCAACCGAGTTCGTATGGGAACCACAACATCAACAGGCCTTCGATCGAATCAAGGACTACCTTACGAACCCACCAGTCCTGATTCCGCCTCGCGACGGCGCACCGCTTAAACTTTATATCGCCGCGGCCGATCGATCCATCGGTGGACTCCTGGCCCAGGATGATGAGAACGGGGTAGAACATGCCGTCTATTACCTCAGCAGAGTTTTAACGGACTGTGAGACACGCTACTCGCCCATGGAGAAGTTATGTCTCGCCCTCTACTTTGCAGGATGCAAGCTGCGCCATTACATGCTTGCCTTTACCACGGTCGTCATCGCTCAATCCGACTTGGTCAAATACATGCTTTCTCGCCCTATCTTGCGGGGACGCATCGGCAAGTGGATCCTCGCCATGTCCGAATTCTCGTTGCAATATGTTCCGCAAAAGACAGTAAAAGGATAGGCAATAGCGGATTTTCTTGCCCATCACCCACCATCAGAGCTCACGGCGTTTCGCGAGTTGGACTTCGCCACAGTGACACTCGTTCCCTGGACCCTGTACTTCGATGGTTCACGGACTGATATAGCAGCCGGAGCCGGGGTAGCCATCACTAATCCCGCTGGAGATCGCTTCTCCTACTCGTTCCAGCTCGACTTCAAATGCACCAACAACCAGGCCGAGTACGAAGCACTAATCATCGGTTTAGAGATTTTGTTGGACTTAGGAGTCCGCGAGGTTCAGATCTTTGGCGATTCTTTGTTGGTCGTTAACCAGCTTGTGGAAAAGTTCAAATGTTTAAGCTTGTCAATTGAGCCATACCTACGAAAGGCATTCGAGGTGCTGGACCAATTTGACGACGTGTACATCGAGCACATACCACGTGAATTTAACTTCGCTGCCAACGAGCTCGCTCAGATAGCGTCTGGCCTCAGCCTGAGAGACGGAGTGCGCGAACGCCTGCTCAAGGTCGAACGCCGTACTCTTCCCTCTTTCATCGCCAGGGGGCAATTTCGGGACACCATCCCAGAAGTTGCAGCCTTGGACCCCATCGACGAGGATTGGAGGCTACCGTTCATTGCCTACCTCCAGAACCCTAACGACGCTGCTCATTCCAGGCGAATCCGTTTCCTCGCCTTAAACTTTGTATTACGCAATGGCGAACTCCGGCGGCGTGGGGAAGACGGCAACGACTTCCGCTGTGTATATGGGAACGAAGCTAAACGTCTCATGCGCGAAGTCCATTGCGGCGTTTGCGGCTCGCACCAGGCCGGGCCCAAAATGCGATGGCTGATCCGCCGCCATGGCTACTACTGACCAACCATTCTGAAAGACTGTATTGCCTTCGCCAGAGGTTGCCAAGACTGCCAGGCTCACGGACCAGTGCAACATATCCCTAACATCCCATTGCAGCCTATCATCAAACCTTGGCCGTGTCGCGGATGGGCAATGGATTTCGTGGGCATCATTCATCCCCACTCCTCTGAGCAGCACAAGTTCATTATCGTTGCCACCGACTTCTTTACCAAATGGGTCGAGGCCGAACCACTCAAGGTCGCCTCTGCTAACTCGGTGCGCAACTTCATTTTCCGCAACATCATCTCACGCTTTGGTATCCCGGAGTGCATCGTTACGGACAGGGGGGCAGCTTTCATGGCCGATTCAGTTGTTACGTACTTAAACGATTACGGCATCAAGCTTCTACACTCCACGCCATACTATGCTCAGTCCAATGGCCAGGCGGAAGCTAGTAATAAGGTCATCCTTGGCATCCTCCGCAAGATGTTGGAGTTGAACCCTCGCGTCTGGCACCAGGAGCTCTACCACACTTTGTGGGCCTACCGCACCTCCAAGCGAGGCCCGACTGATACCACACCGTACGCTCTCATGTACGGTCACGACGCCGTCCTTCCCCTTGAGATCAATATCGCTTCGCTCCGCGTCCAAGAACAGCATCAACTACTTGGCGAGGATTACGTCCAAGCCATGTGGCAGGAGCTTGAAGATCTAGACGAGCACCGTGTCGCCGCCTTCAACAACCTTGTCCTGGAAAAACAGCGCATCGCCCGCTCCTATAATAAAATCACGCGCGGGCAGAGCTATGCTGAGGGCCAGAAAGTGTGGCGAGCAGTCCTCCCGATAGGGGACAAAACAGATGGTCGGGGCAAGTGGTCCGCTCGCTGGGATGGACCATTTATTGTTCACCGAATCCTTCCCAAGGGGGCATACCATTTGCGCGACTTGGACGGTACTATTCATCGCAACCCTATTAATGGCCGCTTCCTCAAGCGCCACATTGCAGGGGTCTGGGAGCGCGAGGATCCCACACCTCCACCAGATCCCGCCACCACAGTCAATAGTGCTACGCGCCATCGCGTACTCGCTCCGCCGCCTAACACTAGGGGGCAACTCGGGACAGAAGACGTATAGAATACATTATAACGTACCAGCCCCTAAAGGCCTGTATTAGATTGGGGCCTATTCCAGAGGCCCTAAAAGGTTCTATTGTTTTCTTCTTTCTCTGTAAACGTGCAAAGTCTAAACACAAAGACTAGTACAAGATTGGGGCCTATTCCAGAGGCCCTAAAAAATAAATTCATTCAATTTTGCCTTTGCTCAATACATGTTTCGAATTATGGCTTTGCGGCCAAAGCATTTACATTGATCAGAAAAGGTAAATTAGACTATGTTTACATTTCAAAAAGCATAGATCTACAGATACTGGAAGCCTCGTCCTGGCTCGCTTGGCTAGAGAAAAGTCTGCCGCGGCGTCCTTCGCTCAAAGTTGACGGACGCCTCGCATCTTTAGACCACCCAAAACCCTGACGCCGGCTTGGACCCAAGAGAAAGTGTTGAGGAACTGGAGGTCCAGCGGGTCAGGATCCCTCATGCTACCACCAGTCTTCCGTTTGGAGGGCCGGCAGAGCCTCACGCGCTGATAGGACAGCAGGCGCAAGGCAGAGGGTACCCAACCTTTGGTCAGGCCGAACAAAGGCTTGGCCTGAGAGTAGATTTCCAGAATCACTCTAGGCCTGAGAGTAGATTTTCAGAATCAGCAAAGGAGGGGAATGTATGGTTGGGGGCTTTGCTCTAAGCAGGGACAAAAGGATGAACAGAAGGGAATAAGAAATCATGGTGACGGGGCGGAGACTTCACTGATACTTCACCCCGGCCAAGCGTTTCTTTTTATAGACGGAAGGGGCGATTGTGCGTTTGACAGTTGTCCCCCATGCAATATTTGCTCCGAGATACGGGCTTTGGAGATAAGGTCAGACGCGTTTTTCAATAATGATTGTCCGCGTTCCGAGCGAGTAGTTACATTGGAAACCGTCGCTAAACCTCGGAAAAGGATTTTTTCCTGACAGTTATCACAGAACAGTTGGCAAAGAGCGGGAAAAATTCAATGCGAGATATTATCATTAAAGTTCGTACACAAGGGGGCAAATACAAGTTAAACCTACGCACGCCTACAAACCCTATACAAATCTAAGAGCATGCCTTCTAAGGCTATCTCTTCTTCATAGGCTTGGGCTTGAACTTCTTCAGCAGCAGTCACGGCCGAGTCCAAAGCCTCCTGGGCCTCCTCCGCGGCTTGCAAACGAGCTTCCACTTCCAACGCGCGGGCCAAGGCTTGGCGAGCCCTAGCAAGCTGAGCCTGCAGCTCTGCTATCTGAGCCTCCAGGGCTTCCACTCGCCGAGCATGGCCAGCACTTGGATTCTCTGAAGACGCTCCCGGAATACCCGCTTCACCAAGCTCGGCCAAGAGGTTTGCCATCTGATTGTCTAAGTTGCGGCGAGCTTGCTCACGAGAGGCTGATTGAGCACCGATATCTAAGACTCGGCGAGCCTGCGACTCGACAGCATCGGCCAACTCCAGCGCTTGGTCCAGAACAGGATTGCCGCCAGCGAGATGTCGATCCAGAGCTTCATGGGCCTCGCGAATACGTCCTACCAAGTCAAAGACGTTTGGGCGAGAGCCGTGATGAAACAACCCATGAAGGAAAGACCGAGCTAGGCGGATGGGTTCTGGATCAGTAGGCGGAGTAGTTCGGGCCCAAAGACGAGCGGCCCGGGTACTGAAGGAAGAAGACTCCTCGCCAAGTTTCCTTGTTGGGACCGGAGTGATTGGTTCAACTTCGGTGGCCGCTTCAATCTCTGGAGAGGGTGGCGGAGTGCCACGAGCTGTCTCTGTTTCCACCAAGGGGGCAATAAGATCCTTTGTTGGAGCCACCGGAGGTACTTCGCCGGTACGACCCGCACGTCCCAATCGCAGAGGAGGAACCCAAAGTATCATTTGTAGGCCTTCGGGCGGAGATGCTAAGGGGGCAGTAGGATCGGAGACCTGGTCGGACTGGCCAAAAGCTACATTTTTGACCGGAGCCAAAGTTGGCTCCGGGATTGGACCGGTTTCACCCAAAGCAGCGATTGGAGAGGACGGTTGCACGATTTCCTCAGTAGCTTTGCCAGCTCCGTCGAGGATCGTGGTGGTCTCCTCCGCGGCTGCTTCGACAGTTTCTTCAAAGATCGTGTCCTCGCTGGCCTCAGCATTTTCTTCAAAGGCGCCCCCCTCGTTGGCCTCACCAACTTCCTCGAGGACTGGCTCCGCAGCAACTTCCTCGAGTGTCAAGGGTACTTCGCCAATGAATGGTTCTGGAGACGGGACTTCCGTCATCACTGGCGCCTCCTCAACAGCAGCGAGGCGAGGTCGAGTGCGGCAAACCTGTCAAAAGCAGCAGTTAGCGAGTCGCTCTGACTTGAGAAAATTTAATTTAAAGTGGTCCGCTTACCGGATCGCTTACCAAGCCATACTCTTGCTAGTACCGCACATCCTCCAGCAAGTCCTCTTCGTCCTCGATGGGACGCTTCCGCGAGCTCTCGCCGCTCGTTGGCCGAGGAACGGCAGGAGCAGTCTCGCTGTCGTGGCCCGCCATAGTCTCCCTCCGAACAGGTGCCTTTCCTCTGGCAACTTCAGACCGGTCGACGGTTCTCCGGCGGGGGGCAGGCTGAGAAGAAAACAAGAGGGTTAGAGAGAAACATTTTATCAATATGTCAAAGGAAGTTCAAAATCTAAACATTTAGTGACATACCGAGGGTGTGGGATCGCGTTCTCGAATGACGATCCCCGTCGAGCGGCGAGCAGCAGGAACTGGCGGAGACGCGAGCCTAGTTCTTGTCGCGGCCCCTGAAACCCTCTCCGCATGGTCGCGCTGGCCATCGAGGATGGTACGGTCTGATTCACCCAAAGTATCGTGAAGAGGACGAAAGATGGCAGCGAAGACAGCATCGTCTGGGAACCCCCAATGGTTGTCAGACAGGGACCGCCACCAAGCGAGGTAAGCGGGGTCGACACCCTGCGAAGGCTCGATCTCCAGCATATTAGGAGAAAGAGGGTAGATGTTTTGCAGCGGGGTGACCCGATCAGACTCGCCAATTTTCCTCCACGAGGTGTACTTGTTGACTGGATGGAGGAGCGGGTAAGGAATCCCTTGATGGAAGCCAAGTTGCCTCGCGAAGTGGTTGGGGGCATACAGCTCGAAGCCTTGCTCATCCTCGGCGAGCTGGAGGTCGCAGCATGAGGTTGCTCTTACGAAGGCAGTCCTCGCATCGTTGTCAGAGTCTTGACGGGGGAAGAAACCCGTCGATAGGACCTCAGGGTGGCGCCGGTGAACCATCATATCCATGGTCGGAGGTGGCTCGATGTGGTTATAGAGGATGGACAGGCTAGCGAAGAAGGACAGAGGGGTCCGATTCGCATCATTCCTGCACACCGCGAAGCCAAGCAGCTGATCTTCGGGCAGGAATTCCACCAGGGCTCACCGAAAGAGCGGAAAGTACAGCTGCGTCCATAGGTCCAGGATCCACAGAGGGCCGCCAGAAAGGTGGAAAGGCCTCAGCGACAGCAGATGCAGAGTCCGGTAGAGTGCGCCTAATACAGGTTGCCCTAACCCGACTTCAACCCCATTGTACAGCGCTTCGGCCAACTTGGTCCATCTCCCGGTTGGTTTGTGAGCGCTGCCGCAGAAGACAAACTTGTCAAGCCAGTACTCCAAAAAAGCGATGCCTCCTTCATGCGGCTCCGCGTGGCCCATGTAAAATTTCCGCCATGCCCCGTATGAGATTCTCAGCGCGCGGCGGGCTCCCAAATTGCAGGCGTATGTGAATTCGGTCGACGTAAAGTCGCCTGGCACAAACGGCTTTGCGTGGATCGGCAGCCCAGTGATGGCGAGGATGTCCAGCAGAGTAATGCCCATCTGCCCGAAAGGGAAGTCGAAGGTGTTGGTGGCGCTGTTCCACAAACAAGCCATGGCAGCGATAGGCGCTCGATCGGTGTGAGAGGGCAGCGAGAAACTCAAAGCAATGGCCTCATGAATGCCGGTGGCTTCCCAGATCATCTGATCGGTCTGGAGGCGCTCCTCGTACCACGCTCGATCCTCCGCGGTGGCGCTGGGCCACTCCCCGACCCGGACATTTACATGAGAGCGGGCTTGCCAGGTAGAAAAGTTTCCCGGTTCGCGCCGTTGGGCCAAGATCGGCCGACGCACGGAGGAGTTATAATGGTTGAGATCAGCGTCGGACAGGGGCTTTGAAGGAGTCGGGCCAAGCAGAGCCGCCCCTGTGTCAAGGAAATAGATTGGTGTTCCTTGAGGCGGGTTGGTGGCGAAACGGCGAGCAAGGCTGGTTGACCAAGAGGTCACCGCCGTAAGGCTCAGGTTCGGGTCATTGGCAAAGGGTTTGGGAGGCATGGTTTCTGGTTAAAGTTTGTTTGGTGCTGGAGTCTGGCTGTTTGCAGAAGGCGGAGATTGTTTTGAAAGCGATGGTGAGATGTGGGGACCCGCGTCGAGGTTTGTAAAGGAGACGAACCGTAACGTCCCTTTCAATCAATGGTCGCAACGAAGAGACGCAATGACGACCGAAACGTCAGCGCGTTTCAAAATTCAAAAAGCCGTAATGATGAAGGGAAGTGATAGCGCCGAAGCGTCAGCACCTTTTGAAATACGAGTTCCCATAAAAAGTTTAATTAGGCCTTTTCGCTTATCCGTTGCGAAACGAATTAAGCTCAAGGCCTAGGGGGCAATGTTTGAGCCCAGTGGGCATTTTCGGTCCAAGACTTGAGAAAGGCTTGGGTATCATTTGGGCCAACGCCTGTGGCCTTTTTTTAGCCCACGAAGGGTGGCGAGGTTTGGCAGCACGTGACGTGGATTTTATCCAGAAGATTCTGATACCTCGCGAGAATCGGTGTTCTTGCGGGATCCTTATCTCCAGTTCGCATGGGACTCTATAGTTCTTACGCGGATGGTTTGGAAATGACTAATGACGCCCTCTGGATAAGGTCGCTTAGTGTTTGAGTTCGCTTACTACACGACAAATGAAATACAGCGAGGCATGGAACGAAACCTAAGCGAGATAGGGTTGACACGTGTTGCACGGAGCGCATGACTGGCAAGTTAATCGTATCCTTGTGGGATTCTAATTGCAGAGTCCGCATTGGATTGTGAGTGAGTCTCCACGAGTTGCTTACGGATGAGTATATAAAGAAGCTTTACAGCTTACAGAAAACACACAATCAATCAATCAACAAATCTCTCTCAAACAGACGTACACAGTCGAAACCTTCGAGCATCCTCGAAACCCTTACGCTCTAAACGCACCACGCCTTAGACCCCAGAGCCCGTCAGGACTCGTCTCCGATTTCCCAATTGTTGCTCTGCTCGCTCTCACAGTGAGTATCGATCGACAGGTGATTAGAAGAGTAAGCTCGGGAATATTTCCTCATCAGGTGACACCGGAGCCCTCATTCGCCTGGTCAAGAAGTCAGGACGCGCACCGTTCTCTTTCCTCATCCGTGAGGTGGCACGCCCGCACACACCCTTTTTACATTTGATCACTCATCACCCCTTTTGCTGAGGACGTGGGCCAAAACACAGTCTATAACTTTGTCATAGTAGTTGTTATCTTTCTTTGATTCTGTTAAAATGTCATATATTCTGTGGAAAAAATTACACTGCATATAATTTGTAATGAATTTCCTGATGAAATTGAATAATCGGAAATGTGGAAAGAGAGAAAATAAATCACTTTATATGCAGAGGAGTTCAATATATCCTTGCCTATGAGCCAAAACCGACTTACTAACTTTTAAACGTTTTATAGTAAGACACTTGCCTATTGCTTAATGCTTATACATGAGGAGCAAAGCTTTCTAATACATCTGTTCTTATACATATGAACAGGGTATTCCAGTAGCTTTCTGTCTCAATGAAAATAAAATGGATGCAGCGATGATACAAAGCTGCCAGGGATCTTGGGATGTTAAAGTTGGTAAGAGTGGTAATGGACAACTTTATTTCAGAGAAGGTTGGCTAAAATTCGTTAACCATCATAGCCTGAAAGTTGGAGAGTTTCTTGTATTTGAACACAAAGGGAATATGGTCTTTAATATGGTAGCTTATGGTTTAAGTGCTTGTGAGAAAGAGTATCCTTTCCCAACTGATTCGATGGTAAATGGTAGGATGACAACACCTCATGAAACACAAAGGGTCAAGCGTCCTCGCGATGACAATTTGGAAGGTGGTTAGATTTAGCAAAAGTATTACCATTCTCTTAATTTCTTCCTATAGTATTTACATCTCCATCTCTCATTTTAATATGATTGTTGATGTGTGCTGTACCTTTCGTTAGGAACTCATTTCTTCCGGGCAACTATGAAGCCATCCCATCGTGATAAATCTTATATGGTATGTTAACCGCCTATTGTTTCTTCAGTTCTGTTGTGTCACATCATTACATACGTGTGCTTGGTTATTTTCAAGTTATGACTGTAATAGTGTAATGTATTGATAGTTTAGATTCTTGGACCTAAATCTAGGTGCTGAATTTTATGACAGAATATCCCTCCTTCATTTGTTGAAGCGAATGGAATTGCTCACAAATCCAGCATGACTCTGATAGATCCTTCTAGACGTCCTTGGAAGGTGGAGCTTAAACATTGGAAAGTAAAGAAAGGGCAGCGCGTGACAATTGCGAGGGGGTGGCCTGAGTTTTACAGAGCCAACAAGCTGAAGGACGGTTATGTCTGCATATTTGAGTTCCATCAGAAAACGGCAGTCTCTAAGACTGTTGTTGTTAATGTCAAGATTCTTCACCATTGATCATATTAACTGTATTGGCATGTTTGATGGTTTTTGGTTTGGTTTTGGACAATATCATCCAGCTTGTACAAGGTAACTTTATGGTTTAACCTTCCAGTGTTCTGTCATTTTGTAGAATTGTAACCTTGATCAACCCATCAAGAACTACCTACTACTGCTAGATACCACTCATCTATATCATTTCTCTTTTGTGTTAAGCTAGCTATATGCAGGTTTCAACAAAGTACTGGTTTCTATATTTGGATCTATGTGGAATCTATTTAATCGATTCAAACAAATGCCTTTAACTTTCACCAAGGGATTAGTGCAAGTCAAAATGAACTAAATGAATGGTGAGTATCTTTCAGAAGAAAAATAGATCCAAAACATTTTATGGTTTCATAAACATGATTATCTAACTTCACCATATGCATGCAACTAAAACAAATCAGGGTGATCATACAGTTTTGCCGTGCCTCGTAGCATTGTTTTGGACATACGAATGTGAATCAACTGGGGAGTAATTGTTGGCGGAATGACCAATTTGTTAGTTTATAGGCTCCAATATTATGGACACCGTGGAGGCACTACATAAATGTCATGAAGCACCTACCCAAAACAACCAGCCTAATTACCAGAATCCAGATCATGCATTTTAGATTTCAAATTGATAATCAAAACACTTCTTTAGCATCTTTCGACCTTAATCTGTCATCTGTGTTGCGCAACTTAACACTTAACACCCATTTTATAACTCTGGCTTTGAAATGAGTTGCCCAAAACAGAATTAGTTCCTCTCAGAATACGAGATTCGGACGTTTTTAATTGGCAAATGTAACATGTATAGTCCTGAGATAGATCTATGTTTTTTGGGTTGTAGAACACTACGCTATTTAAGGTATTGGGGAGTATTAAAAGGTAAAGTCCGAAACCAATTCGCTCCATCTTGATAGAATCTCCTCCCTCCCCTAGTTAAGATTATGGTTTTTAGCAATTTGAAGGTTGACAAATGACAAGAGTAGTGCTGATTTGCTCCCCTAGTTGAGATTAATGATTTGGGCAACCAGCAGAGTGCGGCTTGTTCATAACTTTTCAGCATAACAATATTTGAAGGGTTGTGAAATCTACACTTCAAATTGAAATCCATACACTTTTTTTTCCTTTTTTTGGTTGATACATTTACAAAAAAAACAAAGTTTAAGTCACTAAAAGATAAAATTGAAGTTACAAAAAAAAAATGATGTGTGAATTTCACATCCCTATTTTAAAGCTTGTAATTATATGGAGTGAATTGTACAATAGGAATGATCTAGTGATGCTACGTGATGTAACATTGTAGCATCTATTCATATGGCTTTATTGATTGATCGATTTAGGGATTTAACTTAGGAATCACGACTCCACAACTCCATCACCCATGTAGCCTCTAATGCAATGCACGAATAGACACTTCCACCATTCATCGTTGAAACCATATGAAGCTATGCCAATCAAAAGAAGACAATAATATACATTCTAAACAAAATAAGAAAATAAGACAATAATGTTAAATTCAAAAAAATATTGCAGGACAAGTGAGCGGGCTGGGGAAAACTCAATGATCAGGTTTATCTTCTCGTGCAGCTTTACAGCTGATTTGATACACTCGATCAATTGCAAATGTTTAACTTTGGATAACACATTTTCTGAAGTTTCAATACTACGGAGTACTACTCAGTCAGTCTTACTCCAATGATGGACATTTCTGATGGCTTGACTTTAGTATGAAAACACCAGATTGAGATATCTATATGGCCATCTTGTTTTCTGTAGTAACTAGTAAGGTTACCGGATGTGTCTTAGGGAAGAACTTTGATCACTTGCAGATGGAGAGTAGGTAAACGGCTCTTGATTCTTTGCTTCTTCCACTTCATATTTTGCTGATAAAGTGATAATAAACCAAAAGTGGAATCTATATATAGGATTATCTCCCATCGCATATTCGCATCGATTCCAAATACCTGGTCAGTTTCTATGTATGAACCAAAACAATGTTAACTTTGATGGCATATACCTTGCAATAACCAGAGGAAACGTAATTGTTGATCAGTCTGATTATTGTTTAAAGCATTTGAGCTATATGCCATTGGAACAAGTTTATTCTGCCGTCTAACTAGCTGTTACAATTTTCTGTTACCTTCATCACTTCATGTCATTTTCTACCTCTATATATTACTTTCTCTTCCTCTAAGTTGCTTAAACAAACATGGAAAATTATTCAGCGCACCCGTGTACATATGCACCCGGAATCTCCACCGTCCAAATTGACGCGTGGATCAATTTTTTATTAAGGCCGTTAGTTGGCGTTTGAAGGACGTTTAGTAGGCGAGTGAGGGGAGAAAAGGGAAGAGAAAGGGTCTGCAACTCTGCATCAATCATCAATATTGTACCCTGCTTTGATTCCAGAAGATGCTTCAGAGTTTTCCACCATTGGAGCCACCATTGTACCCTGCCTTGGTTCGTCCAGTTTCTAGGCGGAGCAGAGGACGCCGTCGAGGTCTTCAGCTATGTCCGGCGGTTGAGACTTGAGGTGAGGCCATCTGAGATTTGGGTTTGAGGGTGAGGGTTTTGCGAGAGTGAAAGGGTAGACCGAATTCCATGACATGACGATTCTGAATTGCTGTGTTGCAGAATTGAAGTAGAGGAGATGATTTATCTGGGTTTGTTTAATTTTTTTTTTCCCGACGAACATCTGGGAATGGAAGAGCCAACACATCTGGACAAGGGCAATTTTGATGAGGAATTCTTACGTGCGGCCAACGTACCACGTCATTCCTGCGACCGGCCATTGAGGAGATGACACGTGAAACCTTTTTTTTTCCCTACTCAGCTTCCTCATCCTTCATTTGTTGAGAGTTCACCGTCGTTCCTCTTCCTCCTCCATCTTCTTGGCCGCCGTCAACACGCCTCCCTTTGCACTCCAGCAGTTTCTCCTAGTCCTTCAACGGCTGCCTCTAGTGTAAATCAGCAATTTGTAGTCTACGAGAGCCTATATCTGATTCAAATAATTGAAACCGGCGAAGTTGTTGTTCAAATCTGGGGTGTGGTGGCAACCAACGTTGTTGTTCACATCTGGGAAGCTTTGCTGTTGATTCAAGAACCCTTCTTTGGGCTCTTTGATTCTTCTGTGTTTGTTGCTAGTGATATCTCAGATGGGTTCTTTATATTCCTCCCAAAGTTTTGAACTTTAGTTGGATTATTGAGTTTGTAACTTGGGTCAATTCAATCGGATCAAGGAAGGATTTTATGTTTGTTGTTGATACCTGCGTCAAGTCAGTTGGATCAAGTATGGTTTCTTGAACTAGCTATCTGGTTTTTGAACGACGGTGAACTCAGTCGGGAGTTTTGGAGATTGCCGGCGAGGGAAAAAAAAAAGAAGTGGCACGTGTCATCTCCTCAATGGCCGGTCGCATGAGTGACGTGGTACGTTGGCCGCACGTAAGAATTCCTCAATTTTGATATATCGTCAAGATGAGAAAGTCTTAGGTGCGGCTAACGCACCATGTGGCTCATGCGACAGCCCACTCATGAATCGACATGTGGAATTTTTTTTCCAACTCACCTTGTCATAACCAGAAAAGGAAGAACTAAATCGGAGTTGTTTTTCTCCGATCAACTGCTGTCCTCTCTCCCTTTGCCTCTGAGCAATAGTCAGAAGACTCAGAACTAAGCTATGAGAACTTACTCATGAATGATGTTGTAAGTTCGGATGACCTTGTCAACAAGATAGTTGTATATGCTTCCAAAAATACCTCCAATAACACCAAGAAGTAATACCGCTAGTATATCTGGAGCGCTATATGTTGTATCAGCTGCACTGACGTCATACATAATCAGACCGCCTTGCCCAAATAGGCCACAGTTTCCTGTATCACAGTACTGTACGAAACATCTCAGTACTATTGCGACTACTGCTATTGTGAAAAATGTTCTCCAAAGAAGTGCACTCCGCCACCTGAAAAATGTCAGTAAGGAGAACACACAACTCAGAACCCCAATGTTCGCAAACTTGAAGATATGTTTCACCCAAAACTAATATATACTTTGCACAGTTATAGTACCCTCCTCAAGCTCCCCTCTCTCTGCTCACCCCTCTTAGACAGGTGGATCTGAGGTGAGATTTTCTGGCAGTGGGCTGGACGATTTGGTGGATCTGAGGCGAGATTTTCGGGGCTCGGCGGCGTGGGTTTCTGCATGGCGGTGACGGGTTGTTTTAGGATTGGAGCGGCATGGCTTGTGGTGCTCAGCAGCGGCGGGAGGGGTTGAGGCTTGTGGTGACAAGCTTGGCAGTGACGACGACTGGGAGAGGGAGAGGACATGGTTTGGTCAGGTGTGATCGGAGAAAAACAACTCCGATTTCGTTCTTGTTTTTTTGGTTATAGCAAGGTGAGTTGGGAAAAAAATTCCACGTGTCGATTCATGAGTGGGCTGCCGCATGAGCCACGTGGTGCTTTAGCCGCACCTAAGACTTTCCCTATGGTCAAAGGTCAGTAAAGTAACCCCACCGTACTGCCGTTTTTTCATTTTCTTAACCTTTTAAGCTATTAACTATTTCTCTTAACAAAAAAAGCTAATACTTATCTAATAAAAACATTATTAATTGAACCATTGTTTGCTTTTTTGTTTTTGAAGAATGGAAACAATTGTTTGCTTACGGAAGTGTTTAATTGAAAAGGCAAAAATATTGTAGTTGCGGAGTAGTTAATATTTTAGAAACACTTAATCCGTTGTGGTTGTTTTGATATACTAATTCGTTTAGAAGTGTCTAAGCGTAATAAGTGTTGACCTTTTTATCAGAAATTAAATATTACCGGAAGCTTATAATTTTTCAACCCTATTCGTGTTTCACAATTTCGATCACATTCTATTTCACAAGATTTTCAAAAATTGTGTTTCCTCTGTATAGTTGCCCCCAAAATTTAGGCTACTTGAACGACGAAAATTAACAAATTTGTCGCCTATGTGCCCAAATTTTACTACTTTTCCACGATATTACTCATGTTTAGTAATTAAACAAATATTCATAAAAATTAAATACGAATGAAATGAAATTATTATGAGAAATCATTCATATTTAATAACAAATCTTTTTTAATAAATGCAATAAAAGTTTACAACATTATACTAAAATTACATTTAATGCAAAGTGAACCAACTATATAGAGGAAGCAAAATTTTCAAAAATCTCATGAAATAAGATGTGATCGGAATAGTGAAATACGGCTATGGTTGAAAAATAACATATTTCGGGTAATGTTTGGGTGCCGATAAAAGCGGTCAACCTTTTTTACGCTTAATCTTCTCTATGGGAGGCCTATCTTCGGGAGGTAAACGTCTCCAAATTTTGACATGTGTGGTTACATCTCATTTATGTGAGAATTTAACGTGTGGAAGAATCGACCAAACTAGGTCACGGAGTGGTAGGTATGAGAGTTTCTGTGTGATAAGTGACAATGGATTATGGTTGACCACTTGGATCGAGCCCCGGACATTGCTGAATCCAGTTGAATTTTATACCATATCCTTGTTTTACTATAACGATCATATCAGACAGACGAATTTTCATTTTGTGAATTTTAGCCTTGTTTTACTATAACTGAATCATAATGTGTCTACTAATGTGGCATAACTTGTTTAGTAGGTTATATACAAGTATATAACTTTGTGAACCAACTATACAGAAAAAGCAAAATTTTCAAAAATCTTGTGAAATAAGATGTGAATAGAATAATGAAATACGGCTATAGTTGAAAAATCACATACTTTAGGTAACATCTGGATCCCGATACAAGCGGTCAACTTTTTTTACGCTTAATATTCTTTATGGAGAGCCCTATCGTCAGGACATAAACGTCTCCAAATTTTTATATGGGTGGTTACGTCTATCTATGTGAGAGTTTACTGTGAGGAAGTATTGACCAAAGTAGGTCACGGAGAGGTAGGTAAGAGTGTTTCTGTGTGATAAGTGACGATGAATTAAGGTTGACCGCTTTGATCGAGCCCCGAACGTTGCCGAATCCAGTTGATTTTTTTACCATGGACGTGTTTCATTATAATGGTCACATCAGACGGTCAATTTTTCATTTTATGATTTTAGTCATTAGAATCACAACATGACAACTAATGTGGTATTACTCGTTTAGTTGATTATATACAAATGAACAACATTGTGAACCAACTTTATACAGGAAGCAAAATTTGCATAAATCTTGTGAAATAGGATGTGACCGGTATAACGAAATACAGCTTTGGTTGAAAAATCACCTGTTTCGGGTAACGTCCGGGTCTTGATAATAGCGGTCAACTCTTTTTACACTTAATCTACCTTATGGGAAACCCTATCGTCGGGATGTAAATGTCTCCAAATTTTTACATGGGTGGTTATGTATCATCTATGTGAGAGTTTAATGTGTAGAAGGATCGACCAAAATAGGTCACACAGAGGTAGGTAAGAGCGTTTTCGTATGATAAATGACGTTGAATTAGAGTTGACCGCTTCGATCGAGCCCTGAACATTGCCGAATCCAGTTGAATTTTTTACCATGGCCGTGTTTCATTATAATTGTCACATCAGACGGTCGATTTTTCATTTTGTGATTTTAGTCATTAGAATCACAATGCGGCTACTAATGTGGTATAACTTATTTAGTTGATTATATGCAAGTGAACAACATTGTGAACCAACTTTATACAGGAAGTAAAATTTGCATAAATCTTATGAAATAGGATGTGACCGGTATACCGAAATACGGTTACGGTTGAAAAATCACATGTTTTCGATAATGTTTGGCTGTCGATCGACGCGGTCAACCTTAAACCAACGTCATTTATCACACGGAAACACTCTTACCTACTCCTATACGACCTAGTTTGGTTGATTCTTCCACACAAAATTCTCATGTTGATGATATGTAATCACCCATGTAAAAATTTAGGAATGTTCACCTCCCGACGATAGGGCTCATCATAGAAAAGCATAAGCGTAAATAGGGTTGACCGTTTTTTTCGGAGACCAAACGTTACAGGAAATACGTGATTTTTCAACCATAGCCGTATTTTACCATACTGATCACATCATATTTCACAAGATTTTTGAAAATATTGCTTCATCCGTATAGTTGGTTCATAAAGATGTATATTTGCATATAACTTACTAAATAAGTTATACCACATTAGTAGCCACGTTGTGATTCCAATGGCTAAATTTCACATAATGAAAATTCAACCATTTGATATGATCAGCGTACTTAAATACGGCTATGGATAAAAATTCACCTTTTTTTGATAATGTTTGGGTTTCGATCCACGCGGTCAACCTTAAACCAACGTCACTTATTAAACAAAAATGCTCTTAGCTACCCCTATATAACCTAGTAACCACCTATGTAAAAATTTAGGGACGTTCACCTCCTGACGATAAGGCTCTCCATAGAGAAGCATAAACGTAACTAAGGTTGACCGCTTTTATCGAGGACCAAACAATACCGAAAATATGTTATTTTTCATTTCTTTTTTTGACAAAAAACGGTACCCGCCAGAACAGTTCATAAACCTTTATTTTTTCAACAAAATAATGTCAAAATCTGAAGCCTCATCAATTTCTACTAATTTCATATAGCCTTAACAAATACCTAATAAACAAATACTATGGGTTCTCGTGCACAACATCATTTCTCTAACGACTTCCAATAGTAACTACAGCATATGAATTGCTCGAGTATTAAGGTCAAGAAGTCTAAAATTGTTGGCTTATTAGCAGCCTTTTTCGGTTGCATCTCCCTGAATTGTGACCATGCATGTCTAAAATTTAAAGACCACATGCATAGATCTAGTCAAGATAATCCTTAAGCAATTACCTTCAAAATATACATGCGATATGTCTCATTTATCTGAAAAACCAAGAACAAGGCACTACTCATGATGTCTATCACTGCATTAGCTTTCTCAAGACGATTATCCGTGTGTACGCTCCCAATATCACTGTCGTGTGAAGGCTGGGTTTTTGTTTCATTTAACAAAATTTTACACCTCATGAGAAGCCTTTCAAGAACAAATAAAAAACCCCATCTGATGATGTGTGCTTTGACTACAGAAGAAGACCACACATAAGCCAAATGGGTATAGGAACATCTGAAGCGACTGCAGAATCATGAACACCAGCAAGGAATATTTTCTGCTGCATGTTTTTGATATTGGACCATATACTTGAATTCCTTTCATCACTAATTTCAGCAATAAGCAGGTCGCCTAACCAGACATACGCATTTCGATGGTATGCAGAATTTCCAGGATGAAGTAGTGAATGCAAAACAGCCCATGAGAGCTTTGCTTTCATGCCAACGCCATTTCTTAGAACTGCACGTTCAATGCTATCCAAAGACTTACAGGATTTTGTTATTTCCATCATATGGAAGAACTCCGTGTCCAAATGAGTAAATGAACTTATGGTTGCACCAAATTTCTCCATTACACTCTCTAACATCTGTAAAGTTAAATAAACACTAGAAGCAGCACATTGACAAAGATTGACTGACTTCACTAATTATAGAAACAAAAATAACAATCGGATAATCTCTGAAACTAGTGAAAACCTCCAGAATAAACCGCACACCTATATGCCACTTAGAAGAGGGGAAAACCAAATACATACTTGTATAGAAACAAAAATGTAAATAAAATATGATTTGAGTGAATTATGTAGCCTTCATTGTTGGAAGACATCGCCTAAACCCTATTTATCCAAACAGAGTACTCTGGCATTGGAATCATGAAATACCGATTTTGCAGTATCCAAACGGGAAAGCAGAAATTGAACAAAAAAAAATGCAGCAATTTGAAAAAGTAAGACAATCCGAAGCGAATTGAGTAGAGAATGAAGGAACCCAGATCTTCTTCTCCAAAGAAAAAGAAGAACAGACCCAGAACCCAGAGTTGGCAAAGAGAGTTGAGGCGAGAGAGATGGGCACCAACCCGCCCAGCGGTCGGGATCGTCGGACTACTTGCTGGAGTCGGATGTGATCAAGATTGAGGTGGAATGTTTGGATGGGGGAGTCGAGTACGATCGATGAAATAGGCAAAGGATTGAAGAGGAGACGACCTGGATCGACAGACCTCGAAGCTCTTGGGTCGTCGATGGCTGTGTAACAAATTAGACGTTAGAAGATGGCTGTGTTATTGGGGGAGTTGCGAGAGGAGAAACTAAGACGAAACAAAACCAGTCGAAGCTAACGTGGTTTAGCTTCCACGCGCTATTAGACATCCGGGTGCGCCGCGCACCCGTGAGCGCTTAATTCTGTATTTCATCTTCACCTTCACATGTTCATTACTCTTTCTTTTACTCTTCCTCTTCTCTTTTCTCATGCTCAGAATCTACACAGGCAAGTCCATCAGAAACCCAAACTACCCACCTGTAAAAGGCACCACCTTTGATCACCTGTTATACTACAACAAACTATATGACTACCACACCCGAGTTGCGAGAGAAGGCCCAACTCACCGGCTTCTTGCTCTAAACAGCAGCTTGATATACACTTGTGACCCTCGAAACATTGAGCATTTTCTCAAGACCAACTTTGCTCATTACTCGAAAAGTGACTATAACAAAACTATTATGTCTGAGATTTTGGGGCAGGGGATTTTTGTTGTTAATGGAGAGAAATGGAAGCAGCAGAGGAAGCTTGCAAGCTATGAGTTTTCGACAAGGAATCTTAGAGATTTCAGCTGTTCTGTATTTAGAGGAAATGCTGCCAAACTCGTTAAATTTCTTTCGGAGTTTCCGAATTCCAAAAGGGTGTTTGATATGCAAGTGAGTACATTTTCACTCTCAAAGCCTATGTACATCATGTATATAACTAACAACTTATACGAATTACTATGATCTAACTTGTAGGAGTTACTTATGAGATGTACCTTGGATTCCATATTCAAAGTTGGATTTGGAACAGAACTGAATTGCTTGGAGGGGTTAAGCAAAGATGGGATTGCATTTATGAAGGCTTTTGATGAATCAGCTGCTCTAACTTATCGGCGTTACGTTGATCCATTCTGGAAGTTGAAAAGATTTCTCAATATTGGTTCTGAGGCCACTCTTAAACAGTATGTCAAAGACACCCATGATTTTGTGCACCAACTTATAAGGAACAAGAGGGAACTTCTAGCTGCTAAGAGAGATGGTATAAGTGACAAGGAGGACATACTATCAAGGTTTCTAATGGAGAGCGAAAAGGATCCAGTGGGAATGAATGATGACTATCTAAGTGATATAATTCTGAATTTTATGATTGCTGGAAAAGATACAAGTGCCAATACACTATCATGGTTCTTCTACATGCTCAGCAAGAACCCTCTAATACAGGAGAAAGTTGCACAAGAAGTGAGGGATGTTGTCGGAATGAATCACGACTCTGACATAGATGAATTTGTGAGGAACATAACTGATGCAAATCTTGAAAAGATGCATTATCTTCACGCGACACTAACAGAAACCTTGAGGCTCTACCCTGCAGTTCCTGTGGTATATATGCTCGATTTTCTCAATAATGTTTTCTATTTTTCGTGTACTAGTACTACTCGTTCAAGTCAAATTCCAAGGATGTACTAATTTTCATATCGACTTATCTTGAATGTTTACTCTTAAGGATGGGAGGTACGCAGAGAAAGATGACATTCTTCCTGATGGCTTTAGAGTGAAAAAAGGAGACAGAATAGCTTACATGGCCTATGCCATGGGGAGAATGCCTTACGTTTGGGGAGAAGATGCTGAGGTTTTCCGACCTGAAAGATGGCTCGACAATGGAGTTTTCAAGCCCGAATCACCTTTCAAATTCGTCGCATTTCATGTTAGTATCATACATTCATTTCTTTACTAATTACTACATATGTCATTCATCTCTACATGCACTCGCTAATAGCTTTGCTTGCGCTACTTGCAGGCAGGGCCTCGGACCTGTCTAGGGAGGGACTTTGCTTACAGGCAGATGAAGATAGTTGCAATGGCTCTGCTTTGCTTCTTCCGGTTCAAATTGGCTGATGAAACAAGGAATGTAACATATAGGACCATGTTCACCCTTCACATTGATGGCACCCTCCCTATGCTTGCACTTCCAAGAAAAACCTCATAGATTACTTTCATCAATATATATGAAGCAAAGATCCTTCTCCATCAATGATAGATGTTTCTTTCTCTTTCTTTTGGTCTCAAATACTAGCTTTTATTGATCATGGATTCATGGTGAATCATTACACTAAATCGATCAACCAACACAACTACGCAAGACCAAAAAGTAAAACTCAATACCTGATCATGGTGAGACCAAGGATTAAAATATCGGTATCGGTAGATATATCGGTCCGTTGAAAAATAGAGATTTCGGATATATCGGGGAAACCCGGGAAAAAAATATCGGTATTTTGGGAAGAATTTTTTTTCTGAAATATTTAATTTATTAGATTTATATATAAATATTACAAATATCAACTTCATCTACACCCAGAATGAGAATCTAGGTTGTTGATAAGAGTCATAAGACACACGCTGATCCACAAAAGTACAATAATCAGACCAAGACATATGACTCATATAGTACAAATTGTAGTGTTGAATATGATAATCATATATGTCTTTGGAGCTGCCAACTGTTTCCCCTATAAGTGGATAGTAAGGATGATGAAAACTGGATGACTGATCACTGACTTCCGTGCATTGATTATAGCCATAAACATTATAGCCATATTGATTGTTGCCTTCTTGGGATTCATTTGAGGTTCCAGTCCCACTACCTAAACTGATAGAATCAAAATTTAGCGCAACTGAAACAACATCTTGATCATCATTTGGACCTCTAGTTCTCCTCTCATACATGGTATCCTCTTGCGCTCCATACCTAATACTTCTATAGCCATGATCATGGGAGGCATGATCGTAATTTTCTTCAGATGAAAAATTGTTCAATCCACCAACTGTAGAAGATTGTCCATGTACAAACTCGGTGCCAGTATTTCCACCACATTTTTCGCTTCCACCATCTTCATCATCATCTGAACTATCCGGAGTTGCTATGCCGCCCCATGCATCATCACTGTCTAAATTATCTTTTGGGTTTCCAACAACTTCTTCAGATAATACCCTTTGTACGTTGATTCCATTGGCAATTGCAGTTTCAAGTCGAGACCACCACTCGTCATTGGGATACACCTCGAGGGAATTAATTACTTCTCTTCCGGATAACATTTCAATTTTTTACAGATATTTTTTTAATATGTCAGTGATATATCGAAAATATCATAAATGTCGGAGATATTTCCTAAATATCGGAGATATTTCCTAAATATCGGTGATATTTGATGATATTTCCTAAATATCAGGGAAATATCGTAGATACGGTGGAAGATAAGATATTGACCCCTAAAGATATATCGGTCCTTCGAAAAAGGGAGATATCGGAGGATATATCGGATATATCGCAGAGATTTTAATCCTTGGGTGAGACTTGATTTACCTGTTTCATTGGTTACTGGGTGCATGTGACCAAAATTTTAGATTTATGCATATTTTGGAAGACAGATTTAGACTTATCTTCGGTTCCTTGGAAACAAGAACAAAAACGAGAAAACAAAATGGTAGTTAAACAATGATCGATCTTTTGGTTTAGGTCTTCTGGTTCACAAAAATAGACAAACTGAAAGTGTTACTGCTAATGCTTCTAAATAAAAATCAAATATATACTTAGTGGGGTAACTGTGCAAATAAATATTTAGTTGGGTAAAAATATAAAATGCAATAGATAAATCATATTTATGTTCGTAACCTTCTTTAATATTTTCAAGTTCTTCAACATTTTGCAATACCGGAAGCAAATTAGAAAGTTTGATTTTTTTATGAAGCTTTGGCATCAAAAATTGAGCTTCCCTTTATAAAAGTTGAGATATAGTTTTTTCAACAGAGAGTTGAGATATAGTTAAATGCAACTTTCGAGTTATGTAAAATTTTCTAATCTCTATGATACCGTGAGTACAAACTGTGCGGTTTTCAATATTTTTTTTGGATGAAAACCTTTTCTTTTGAGGGAAGATTTTGAACCTGATGAAAACAAGTTCGAGCCTTGTGCTGTTTTCAATATTAAACAAGTGAATAAAGCGCAACAACGCACCATTTAAAATCTGTAACTTACTGCCCATTCAGCAGGTCCCACGCATCAACGTGTCGAAGCCTTTTCCCGCCAAAATAACCAAAAGCCCTCTCCTATTTCCACACTGCTATATATTTCCAAAAGCCTCAGAGCCTCTCAGACTCTCTCCAAGAAATCGGAGAAAGAAAAAATGGCTTCTTCTTCAACCTCACTCTTCTTCTCTCACCTCCTCTCTCTCCTCTCCGTATCCTCCGCCCAAACCTTCATCAAAACCGTCGAGATTCTCTCTGATTCCGGCTACAAATCCATGTCCCTCGCCCTCGACCTCGCCTCCCACTCCCTTAACTCCTAGTCACCGACGTCGATCACCGTCTTCGATCCGGCCGACGCCGCCTTCGCCACCTCTGGCCAGCCCAATCTGGACCTCATCCGCCTCCACTGTTAACCAAATAGGTCATGTCTTTCTCTTATCTAGCCCTATGTAGTCCTGTATATACTTGTTGTAACACACTTTTCCAATCAATGACAATAGCCACAATGTAGCCTCCAATTTGTTTTTGCTCTCCTTTTACGATTTCTGCATTTCAATACAATAAATCCATAATTCATGTTATTGTATCAGAGCCATGGTTACATTCCTGTGGCTATGTGCTTCTGATTCTTCGAATTTGCTTCCGCGTTTTAAAGTTTTTATAGCTTTCTTTTCAGTACTCCCCCAATTTCAAACCCTAACCCCTAATTTCAATTTCAAAGTCAGTTCTTGTCTCTCACCGGTGTGGCGATCTAGTGTCGCCGACGACTGGGTGTCCTCTTGTGGATATATGGATCGTGACCTTCCCTCAATGTATGGAGTCTTTCTCTCTCTCTCTCTCTCTCTCTCTCTCTCTCCCCCAGGTGATGGATCTCAGGCGTGGTCTCCTTCGCCGACGACATCAGTGGGTGGGTGCTTCTCTGTGTTCTCACCCTTTTATCTACTTCATGCGAGCTGGACTCAACTAGAAATTTGGGGGTTTCTAGTTCCATCTTTCAATCTGAAGGTTTTATTTGGAATTGAATCTCTTATTAAGCATGGGTATTCTCCTCTCAACTGGCTCCAAATCTCAAATTCTCATCTGATGGTGAATTCCTCTCCAAGCTTCACTCTATTCTCAGAGGATTTGGTAAGTTTTTTCAGACTTAGTCATCTCTCTCACCGGAATCACATAACTCATCTCTGATCTCATTTGTTATGCCATTCTCATCAGTTTTCTATTTTTATTTTTCATATCAAAGTTTCTTTGCCGTCTACCAAAGAAAAGGAGTCGAGGCAGTTAAAATTTTTCAATTTGTTTTTGGTATGGTGAGATTGGTTTGAAAGGTTAGATTATGGATCGATGGGTTGTGTGGTTCTAGAGTGAAGTTCTTGTCTAATTTTTGGTGAAGTTGTTTCGCGTTTCTCTGTTATTGTTGCTATGCTGCTGTTGGAACGGTTGATTTTTGCCCTTTTTGCACTTAAAATTTTGCACTTGCTGCCATTGATTGAAGTATGAAATCAGAATAATTAAAAATTATTGTTAGGAGATAACAGCAGCAAGTTGCTGTAGAGGATGATAATATAAGATGTGGGAGTTGAATTGATGGATTTTGGCTGTGATGTCTTCTGGGTATGTAAGTATGGATTCAAAAGTTTATGTAGGATTATATGGTCAGTTTGAGAGCAGCATTGCTTTCAGTCTTATTTTTCAGATATACAAAGTTTCAGTTTTTAGCAAATATGCAAGTTTTAGTTTCAGCAAATATGCAAGTTTCAGTTTCAAAATATATGCATTTTTCAGTTCCATGATGTAGTGCTAAAAAGTTTCTGTTGCCTCAATGCTATGCTGCCACCTTCACAACCAAGTCCCCTCAATTTAGGAGAAGCTCACATTGCTAAAGGATGATGGGTTATTGAATTGAGTTTTAATTGTTTTTCTTGATGTAATTTGGCTATGGATCGGATATGTATTGTGATCTAACCATAATGCTTGTTGTACGCCAAGCATATGGTTGAGGGGGGCGGGGTGTTAACCAAATATGTATTTATGATTATATTGTAAGGGTAATCATGTCTTTCTTTTATCTAGCCCTACGTAGTCTTGTATATATTTGTTGTAACACACTTTTCTAATAAATGACAATAGCCACGATGTAGCCTCCGATTTGTTCTTGCTCTCCTTTTACGATTTCTGCATTTCAATGCAATAAATCCATAATTCCTGTTATCCACCTCCTTCCCGTCTCCTTCCCTATCCTATCACTCAAGTCCCTGCCTTTCGGCGCCAAGATCGCAACTCTCCTCGACGGCCTCGTCTCGCTCAACAACGTCACCGTCACGGCGGCTCCAGTCTTCGACGACGGCTCGTTGATCATCTTCAGCATCGACAGGTTCTTTTCCCGGTATTTCCGGATCTCAGGTTCGATTCCCAAGATCATCGGCGGCTGCTTGGCGCAGCGAAACCCTAACGAAGCGACGGCGGAGGAAACGGAGGCGTTCGGTGAAGCAAGCGAGGTGCTGAGGTCGAACGGCTGCTCTGTTATGGCTTCGGTTCTTGAAATGCAATTCCATGGGTTTCTCAAGTACCAGACCATGTTGACCGTCTTCGCTCCCGTTGACCATGTCATGGTGAACCACCGGATCGGAGAGCTGAGCGAGTCTCGTCGGTCTTGCGGCGCCACGTCTTCCCGTGCCGGCTTCCTTGGAGCGACTTGAAGAGTCTTGAGGATGGGAGTCTGCTGCGGACTGATTTGCAAGGGTTCGTGATCAACGTGAGTCGATACGACGGCGTTTTGGAGCTTAATGGAGTCTCGGTGATCATGCCCGAGATGTATCACAACGAATGGTTTGTGATTCACGTAATCAGTGAGGTTCTTGGTGAACTTCCACAGAGGCTAATTGACAGTCCAACGGAGCCCAATCCAGTGGTGCCTTCTCCACCTCATGAGTCTCAGGGCAGCTCAGGTGAGGTTTTTTTTTTTTCCGGGATTGTTTTTTACTCTTCTTGGTAGCTTTAGTGTTGTATTACGTTTTCAGGGATTGAGTAGTTTTCTGTGAAAATGTGAATCACATTACATCTTACATGTGAAGAATATGGTGTAAAAATTGGGCTTGAGTTTTGAGCGCCATAACCTTGTGAATTTGATAAGGTGTTTGGAAATTGGAGTTGATCTTGCAGTTTTTGTTTTCGGCTAGTGTTAGGACCCACGCGCTTTGATGCGTAGGCAAATCAGAAAATTGGATACTAAAGGAAGATCCATGTACATTAGATTAGCTAGTTCAAAAATGCCACTATACAACAGTGTTATGAATTGATCTAGTGAAAAGAGAATAGCTGCTCCAATTGCTCAAAAGATGACTGTTTAGTTATAGCTGAAGAAGACTCTTCTATCCCAAAAAAAAAAGGGCTATGACTGCAGACGATGGTGGAGCGCGCGCACTATCAGAAGGTTGATTGCTCCAGTTGCCAGTTATTACTGTTGCAGCAACATGGATTGCGTTAGTCTTCTAGCCAAAGTTCAAAATATCCAAAACGATCCTTGGCATTCATACAAGGATGAGATATCATACAAAAACCAGAAAGAAATATCATAAAAAGCCTCTAACAGCAAGAAAACATAGAGAGAGAGAGAGAGAGAGAGAGAGAGAGAGAGAGAGAGAGAGAGAAATATGGAAGTTCATGAAGTGTTTGCCAAATAAAATCTGACTAACCACTAAATAGGCATTTTAGGAATCTCCAAAAGGAATGGCAAATATGCATCTATAGGCATCCTATAGAAAGTAAGGAGAGGAAGCTTTTAACACGTGCATCGATGGCAAAATGCAACACATGTAAATGAGAACAGAAAATATGCAAGGAGTTACCACCAATGGTGAAGACTCCCTCAACAATATTTACATACAGCAAGAAGCTGTACTCAAACATATCATGAAGACAGGTCTTAGTGAAAATATGAAAAGTAATGAATCTCAAAGCTTTGGCTTTCTGTTTTCATTTCAAGCTTAGGCTTTCTGTTTTCATTTCATCAATTAGATTTATTATACTTTCCATTCATACAAACAAACTTTGATGTATAAACTTGAAATTTTGATTGCGTATTTCTTCCTTTATATTTCTGAGGGGATAACATTTCTCTCAGAGAGCTGAAAAAGGAAAATTTTAAGAACGGTCCACTCTTAATTTTGGTGTTTCAAGTTTTAAAACAATCAAAATAGTACATGACGTTTAAAAGCCGGCACACTTTTTGCACAGCTCGTCAATAGCACGGTTAACTCTATGTAATTTCTCATTTTTCAAAAGATGGTTTTGGGTTTTCTCTAATCTTTCTTTCTTTATATTATGTTTTCTTTTTCTTTTTTTTCTATTTCTATACTTTGTTTTGGGTGAATAATTTTTTTCTTCTATTTATATACTTTTTTAATCTTGTAAACTCATACCATATATTCTCAAATACTTTTTTAATCAAATCATCTTCCAACTTCCTCCTACAGTCCTACTTAGATCGCCATTTTTGTGTATGCTGGGTTTGAACGGGGACGAAAAAGAGAGACAACAATATTTTTTCCTTTCATATTTCCCTCTCCTTATTAATTATTGATTTTAATAATTTATTACTGCTAAATTAAGGAGTAACGGATTTGCCCCTCAAAGTTTAACGGAAAACATGTTAGATAACGAAGAATGTAATGGTATATACATATTTTTGGTTGAGATTACAAGTTCATGTACCGTTATAATTGTTTTGAAACTTAAAACACCAAAATTAAGAGTGGACAATTTGTCATATATATTGTTCTTAAAATTTTCCCAGCTGAAAAATATAAATCAGATCAGGCGCCATTCAACCATTCAAAACAACAAAGAATGCCAAACCCCATACTTCATATAAATCATCCTTTCAACACCTCCTCTCCTGCAGATTTGAAAGCAACTGAAAATGAAGATAAAAGGAAAAATCCTAACCAAGCCAAGTACATAAAGCTAACTTTCTTTTGCGAATTTCACCCACACTAGCAATGAAGCAAAATATCAGATTTGGCATGCAAGTAGTTCTGTGAAATGTAATCAAGTTAATTGAAATATCAGGCCAAACTACAAAGAAACTCATGCAGATTCTTGAAGCTAAGTGACCATAACAGATTCTTTAACAGAAAAAGAAACAACAAAATAGAAAATGCATGATAGCTAAACTATAGCTTAACCACTTCTGACAGGCAATGTACAATCAACACCTTATTTGAAGTGGTCTAGTACCCAAATCGCTTGGCACAGCAAATTCACAAGCCCACACTCGCAAAAATTTAAACAACAGGTATTGGAATTTAAAGAAGATGAACATGGTTCATCAACTGGACAACTGGCGTTTGCAGTAGTAACAGACAAAATGAGGAACAGCAAGAGAAAGAGGAAAAACGAAAGAGTGAGAGAGAAAAGTGACCTTGATCCATCAAAGCTTGGAACTGCTTGATCGCCTCTTGAGAACCGATGCCCATTATGATCAGTGAGCAACTCAAAAGTTGCCATCCTCGCCATCATAGAAGAACAGTACCACCAAGGCCATAGCCTGTCCGGATACACGCGCCACGCGCCGACGAGGATGCGTGTGATAGCCAATTCGTGTAACAATGCGCCGCCGGACTAGGAAAGTTTTTGACGGGGTTTTTGATGCGGTAGTCGGCGAGGGAGAGAAAAGGGCGAGTCCGAACAGTAATAAGTCATAGAAAACGAAAGTACTCTGTTACCCTCCAATAATAGAATAATATAGTATAATATAAGACATAATTACGAATTTTCTACCTTAACTTTCGTGTCAATTTGTTATCTTAATTTTCATTTCAGTTAATTTGCTACCCTAGTTTTTTATAATTAGTCAATTTGTTACCTTAACTATTAAATCTGGTAATTTACTACTATTCCATCAAATTTGCTACTTTAGGCTTTCAAGGTTAATCAATTTACTTATCAAAATTTTAATATCGATCAACTTTAACCTTTAATTTTTAGAATTAATTCATGTTTGGATGAAGAAATAAATAAAATAAAATAACAAAAAATAGCAAGTTGACTAATTTTGAGAACATAAGATAGTAAATTGGCAGAAATAATAGTTAGAGTAGCAAATTGGCTAACTATGAAAATTTAGGCTATCATATTGGTTGAAATGAAAGCAAGATGAAAGTTAGGGTAACAATTTGGCTAAAAAATCATAATATAATGGTAAAGTAATTAACGGTGATACTAACGACATGCACATATTTTAGATTAGGCTTGTAATTTGATGTATTGAAGTTTATGTTCCTCTCGTAAGTTCCTGCACAAAATTTATAGTGAGTCTGAGTTTATGTACCTGTCTCCCTTTTATGAGATTAAAATCTTGACCCTTGAGCATTTAGAAATCGATTCATGATATGAAGGTGAGATTTAACACACAATACTGAAGCATTCACTTGTTAGTAAACGCATGAATATTGTTACATGTAATCATTCTAATTCTTTTATGTGTTTGTTTATAAACACAAATTTGATTGACCTCTTTGAAGTAAATAAACAATAGTAAATAACTAACTAAAATTCGAAAAATGCACTCGAAGTTTTCACAACATGGGTAACCTTTTTTTTGATTGAAACAACATGGGTAACTTTGACACTCGCTCATTCACTCCATTTCTATAGGGCCTGTGGTGTGATAGTCATAAATACCAGTCCATTTAAAACACGAACACCTCAGTTTTTCTTCCATTCCTTTCACCGGCGGCTGAAAAATCCTACACCCAAATGACTTTCTCGGCAAGTCTCCGCCGCAAATGGTAACAAACCCTAAATCTCTCTCTCTCTCTATTTCTCTCTCATCCTCATCGCCCATATTAATGATCCCAAATCTTCTCAGATATGAGTTTCCTCAAAGGCCTCATTGACTCTTTCGGCTCCGTCTTCTCCGCCTCCGACTCCGCCTCCTCCTCATATCCAAACCCTAGCGCTCCCGATTCTTCCGCCATGGACGGCGTAGCTGGGCCCGGAGCTGCTTCGGTCACGAACGAGCGCGTGGCGTACAAGCTCAAGGGCTACTTCGATTTGGCGAAAGAGGAGATCGCCAAGGCTGTTAGGGCTGAGGAATGGGGATTGGTTGAAGACGCCGTTGCTCACTATAATTGCGCCCAGAGAATTCTAGCCGAAGCTAGCTCCACTCCTGTGCCTTCCTTTATTAGCTCCAGGTGCTCAATTTTGGACTCAATTTCTGATTCAATTGCTTACTGTTTGAAGTTGCTATGTTTGATATTGAAGCAAATTGTGGCTAGTCTGATTTTGGGGTATGTAGAAGTATAAAGGTTAATGATTTATGTTGTTACAAAATACTTGTTAAGTCAAAAAGGCGAAACTTTGTGTGTAATTGGGGGTAATGCTGCTCTACTGAGCTTTAAATGTGTTTCAGTAGTGGTTTGATCGGATGTTAATGGTAGTGGTTGGCTTTCATTTACTCCCGGAGACATTAGGAGTAGGTGTTGTGATCTTTTTTTTGAAATTGTTGGCTTTGTGGGCGGTAATTGGTTTTGAAAGAGGTGGAAAAAGTAATCCTTATCCTAGAATGTTGTTGTATGGAATTTCTAATGTGTGGTGTACTTGATGAGACTAGGAATCTACATTTACTGCATGCTCAGTTTGTCAATAAGGAGCTAAAATGTGACTTCTGTAAGTTTGCAAAGTTTCCCTTCATGAAGGATGGTTGTCTACTACCTATAGAAACTACTATAAACATTAATAATAAAGAGGGAACAACCAAAAACATTCTTACTGCCAGTCTATCATGTTCATTGATGCTGAGACGCCTTTCTTTTGTGATCTTAATAAAATTGTGGTCTTTTGTGGCAGTGAGCGAGAGAAGGTGAAATCGTATCGTCAAAAGATATTAAAATGGCAGGGTCAAGTTTCTGATAGGTTACAAGTCTTAAGTAGGCGTCCAGGTCTGTATCCTTCTCATCCAACTTAAATGAAGAGTGTCTTTTGAATTCGGGGATACTATGAAGTACTTTTGACTTTCTTTTTTTTCTGTGTCTTGTCGTCATTTCAGGTGGTACGCCCATAAACAAGGTATGTTTGTTCTAGCGGAAAAATTCCTTAGATCCTAATTTCTGTTGATTTGAACCTTTATTTTGGTTACACTAATGCATAATTGTATTATCTAAGGCATTTAAGGTGTATTCACAAGTATTTGGAAAGATTGAGTATTCAGTAGGATTCAAGATTTATTATATCCTGTGGATTTCTAATGAAATTTAATGTTTCCAGACAGTAGCTCCTGCACGAACAGCTGCAGCTACACCAACAACGTCAAGTTCACGAAATCATGTGATACCCAAGACTTTGCATCCCAGTACAAGCTTGCCAGCAACAAGGATTCAGACCAATAATATTGTAAGATCAAAACCTGTGCAAGTTTCTGGTGGAGTTTATGATGAAAAGTTGGTTGAAATGATAAATAGTGCCATAGTGGATAGAAGTCCTTCAGTTAAATGGGAAGATGTTGGTGAGCAGATTATAGCATACCTTGATCTGTTGTGTACTTTATATGTCATTATTTTGTGTTTATTAAGATTACCGAATTGCTCATTTCAGTTTCTCTGCAGCCGGACTTGAGAAGGTGAAGAAAACTTTGATGGAGATGGTTATTTTACCGACTAAGAGAAGGGATTTGTTTACTGGCCTTCGAAGGCCAGCTCGAGGTAATGTTTCGTGAAATTTGTCACATCCATACTAATAATAGAGAAACAGCCTAAGAACTTGTTTCATGAATAATAAAGGCTTTCATCTTCAGGTCTGCTTCTGTTTGGTCCACCTGGTAATGGGAAAACCATGCTTGCTAAGGCAGTTGCTTCAGAATCAGAGGCAACCTTTTTTAATGTATCTGCATCTTCACTGACGTCAAAATGGGTCTGTCCAAGTGTTGCATAATTTTGCTGTATGTTCTTCATTCTTATAGCGATTCTAATAAGTTTTGCTTTCTTTAGGTGGGAGAGGCTGAAAAGCTTGTGCGGACACTTTTTATGGTTGCTATATCCAGACAGCCATCTGTAATTTTCATGGATGAGGTGCACTAATTTTCTGGATTCAATTTTGACAGGCACTAGCTTCCCGCATGTACTTCTGAACTTTATAGTTGTTTAGGAGAAGTCAAATGAACGAGTGTTTGTTTTCGCATTAATGTTTGCATATGTGTTTATATACATAGACTTATATGTCACTGGTAAATATATATACAGGGCCCTTCCACTAAGGGATCTCTTATTTTGGTTTATATGAGAGATGAAGGATTATACCAACTTTTCGATTATATTTTTGAATCTCTACCATTCAGTTTGTTGGTCTTTGTATATAGATCAATTATGCAAATTTTCAGCCAATTTGGTGATCGTTAAGGTGTCGAACAAGATTAAATAAATGAACGAACCAAATCTGCCAAACATGAACCGTTCATGCTTATAATTATAAATCGTAGTTTTGAATGCCTTAACGATTACCAAAATTTCTGAAAATTTGTAGAAGTGATCTACTCATATAAAACTACATATTGAATGGTTGAGATGTGATTTTGTGATCGAAAAATTGGTGTAATCCTTCATCCCTCATATATGTCAAAAAAAGAGATCCCTTAATGGAAGGAGCCTATATATATATATAAACACACACACACACAGTCCGTTTCAAGTGCAGACGTCCGGACTGGTTTTCCGTCCGGATTTCCGCTGTTTCTCCACCATTCCAGCGCCGGCGACGCCGTTTCTTCTCCTCGGCGTGATCCCAGACTTCCCCCGACGGTGTTAGAATAAAGAAAAAGGCCGAAGAGATCGCGATCAGAAGTCTATGCATCAATCTCACTCAGAACTTCACGACCGATCAGAGGTCCACCATGATCAATCGTGAAGTTCTGAGTGAGAAGAAACGGCGTCGCCAGTGCTGGAATGGTGGAGAAACGGCAGAAATCCGAATGGAAAACCCGTCCGGACGTCTGCACCTGAACAACTGTATATATATATACAGATTTTCTCAGGTGCGGAGGTTCGCATTTATTCTTACGGTGCGGATTTTCACTTTTCAATCGAATTTTCACATCTCCATCATCAAGTCTTTAGATACTAATGTATAGATCATCTCTGCAAAATTTCAGCCAATTTAGTTATCATTAAGACACTCAAACTCAATTAAACCAATGGATAAACATAACTCTGTCGAACTTAAACCGTTCATGTTTATAACAGAAAAATGCAGTTTTGAGTGTCTTAATAATAACCAAATTGGCTGAAATTTTATAGAGATGATCTATATATTAGTATCTAAATACTAGACAGTGGAGATGTAAAAATTCGATTGAAAAGTGAGTCGAAATCCTCACCGTAAGAATAAATGCGGACGTATATATATATATATACAGTCTGAATCAGAGGCGGACTTCCGCACGCTCTTAAAGCGTGCGGACGTCCCTCCGTTCTCCACCAGATGGCTCCGACCATGGCGAGTCCGTCGAATTCCAGTTTTTCGGCAAGATCGATCTTGTTTGAAGTTTGGGTGATCTCGCCAGAAAACTGAAATTTGGCGGACTCGCCGGGGAGGGAAAGTGATTGGGGACGCTGCTGGAGTCCGCTCGGGTGGAGGCGCGCCGTCCTGTGGAGAACTAAGGGACGTCCGCACAATCCCCTAAAGTTTGCATAATTGATCTATATATAAAGACCAACAAACTAAACGGTGGAGATCTAAAAATATAATCGAAAAGTTGGTGTAATCCCCAATCTCTCGTATATGTCAAAAAAAGGGATCCTTTATTGAAAGGGCCATATATATATATATATAGCACTGGCTTAAAGTGCGCACGTCCCTCTGTTCGCCACCGTCTGGCGCCGACGACGGCGCGACTCCACCCCAGTGGACTCCAGCAGCATCCCTGATCACTTTCCCTTCCCGGCGAGTCCGTTGAATTCTAGTTTTCGGCGAGATCGACTTTATTTGAAGTTTTGGGTGATCTCGCTAGAAAACTGGAAAAAACGGACTCGCCGGGGAAAGAAAGTGGTCGGGGACGCTACTGGAGTCTTCTGGGGTGGAGGCATGCAGTCATCGACGGTGGCAAACGGAGGGACGTGCGCACTTTAAGGAGAGTGCGCACATGCACTCTATTGTTTTCATGTGTGTGTGTGTGTATATATATATATATATATATAGCTCTGACAGAGGTTTATTACTGATATGTATAGTAATAGTGGTCTGGCTGATGCATAGCTGTAATTAGGCATCAAGCTCATTGTTTGTAACTAAATTATTTGCATAAGATAACAGTCATAGTCTATAGTTTCTTTGAAATTAGTAAACATGAAACTTCTGTTAGCCTACGTTCAACCTGCATCTCTGTTCCTGCTGTAACAAATGCTTCTGTGATCATCAGCACTCCTTCAACCTTCTTCATCTTTTTCTTGTTTGAACCTTGCTCTTATTTGGATTTAGGATTTATGTTTTTTTTTTGGGGTGTTTTTAATGCTTTTGGTGACACCAAAGTTTTACAACCTTAAAATTGGCTGCCGGCTTTAGAAAAGTGGGATATTGGTGATGCCTGTACTAAAGGAAGAATGGAAGATGTATTGCATCTTTCTACTTTTCAGCATAAAACCAGCAGTCTAATGGTCTCTGTTGTTTTTTTGTTGACAGATTGATAGTATCATGTCAACAAGGCAGGCAAACGAAAATGATGCAAGTAGAAGGTTGAAGTCAGAGTTTCTAATTCAATTCGATGGAGTGACATCAAATCCTAATGATCTAGTAATTGTGATTGGTAAGTTTTACATCTCACTTCAACCAAAGCCTGTGTATGTTTTAATAAAGAATGATGCCATGTCAAGGATCGATGATCAGTTTTGGCTGGCTACCTTCAGCAACGCCAACTTGTTAGACAATGCCCTTCTTATTTTTTATCACTGGAGTCTGCTAGGGACTTTGATCAAGGAAAATAAGTTCACTTTGATTGTTGTAACAATCTTAGAAACAAACTCTGTTCATTCCTGTAATTAGTCGAGGGATAAAGAAGGCGCAGAATAAAGTTACCTATTTTCTAAGATGAGTTTCAGGGGCTGTTATAATTTCCCAGTTCTGTTAATTTATTTTATATTTTCATTCTGATCATACCTAAACCTGAATAGATTATAGCATTCCTCTGATATTCGTTGTATGTTCTTGCAGGTGCTACTAATAAGCCTCAAGAACTAGATGATGCAGTTCTTAGGAGATTGGTGAGTTTTATTGTCTTCTCTCTTTCACTTTGCTGAAACTATGTTATGTTCTTTCTGTCTAATTTCTATTGCCTTTTCTTTTCTGGTTAAACTCACCGTAAAGTGTAACCCTGACAGGTGAAGAGAGTATACATACCTTTACCAGATCTAACTGCTAGGAGACTTCTCCTAAGTCACAAACTTAAAGGCCAAGCATATTCCATACCAAGTAAGATTTTGATATTATCTTGTAACTAATACATTTATTTAAGATAAATGACCCAATATTCCTAGGCTAAAACGATATTTTAGCTTATTATGTTAATTAGTCTTCGATTTTCCATTTGAACTTGTCATCTCTTGTTACAATAGATAGTACGTCATCTATAGAATTGAAAATAAAGTTTTTCTCATGTATATGGACAATGTTTTGGAACTTTCTTCTTTATAGATTTTACTTCTTGTAACCAAATAATGACCAAAAGAAGTGATTTGGTGTGGTTAGTATTCTTACCAGTCAGCATAATATACTTCTTATTGCTTATGTTACGTGGAGATCTTGAACAACTTGCAAGAGACACCGAAGGTAAGAAAGTTTTCCCTGCACTTTTGACCCAAATTGAACTCTTAGTGCTACCAATATTATACCACTCACAAGGTGATTGGTGGTTTACAGCTTCTGCCATCTGTGTTATGGAATTGAGCTGTAAATAACATACTGGAAAAAATTATACAGGATACCCTTCTAATTCAATTAAGCTTATGATTTGTTAATTTTGTATACAGGTTATTCAGGAAGTGATCTACAAGCATTGTGCGAAGAAGCAGCAATGATGCCAATTAGGGAACTTGGTGAAAACATACTCACCATCAAGGCAAATCAGGTATTAAACCTAATTGATATACAAGCAAAGTTGGTATCAAGCACTTCTTTAGTTTCCCTGCACCAATGAAATGGCTCACTAAATACTTCTTTTTTCCATGGCCTGTAAACTACCAAAGTCACTCCAGAAAGTTGCAGCTAATGTTTCTCATTGATGTCAATCTTAGGATAATGTAGCATTTATCTGGTTATTAGGATGAGCCGATGAGGTTTGCTTTTGATGTTGGCCATGACCGTGAAATGCTACAACAAAAAAATACTATTTTGATCTCATCTCTTCAATTGTGTTTATATTTGTTTACCAGGTGAGACCACTAAGACTAGAAGATTTTCAGAAGTCAATGACTGTAATCAGACCGAGTTTAAGCAAAAGCAAGTGGGAAGAGCTTGAACAATGGAACGAGGAATTTGGGTCTAACTGAACCTCAGTTTATTTGGCCACAAGTAGAAACATGATGCAGCAAAACAGAGGAGGCTGAGTGAGGAAGAAAAAGAACAAATGAAAAGTTCATCGTAGTTGTGTATATATCACACCTCAAACCAGACTGCCTGGGGCATTCTTGGTGTTCTTTTGTATGAGAGTTGAGGTGTAATTGTAACAGTAAATGATGAATAACGATTATTGTACAAGCTGTATATGATTTCTCTAACATTATCTGAATTATAAGCGGAAAAGAGTTTGGATACAGGATTATGAAAGTTGACCCTTGTAGCCCTCTAGTTTCTGGAGGATCAAAAAGTTCATGGCCCCTGAGTAAAAATTTGCGAATTCTTGGTGCTTTTGTTTACCGTTTAGCCCTTTCTTGTCTTAGGGCCTTTGTCCCTTTTTTGTGATTTAGGGTTTACTATTTCGGCAAGTGCTGGACTACGCCATAAAGTACGGTACGTTGAAGTGCTGGACTAGCATATTGATCTCTTTAATGTTTGCTGCGAGCTCGAGAAACATGAGGTGAGAGAGCAAAAGAGTAGTAGGCCACGTGTCATCTCTTTCTTCAGCAAGGAAAAGGCTCCAGTTATTTGAGCTTCAATGACCAGTAGTTCTAAACCTGATGAGGTAAAAGCAGTTTGAACATAATATTTACAAATAAAACTTATACTATTACCGAGGCTAGAGCCTCTTAAAAAATTGACATGGGAAATGACTGGCCTGAACAAAAGAAGAAAAAATGACTGTCACGGAGAGATTCTCTGCAGAATGGTAAAACCAACAAAGTAAATAATCGCCGGTAATTCTAGATGGGTATTTAAACCCGGTTAGCTACCTCATTGCCATTTTTCACATTTCAGTTTTCGCGGTTCAGCAAAATTTCAAAAACCCAGAACCCCCATTTCGATCTACCATGGCAAAGAGGAAACCCGAACCCGAACCCGAAAACCCAGAACTCCAGAAAACCCTAAACAGAGGCGATTCGACGGAGAGAGATACCACACCCAAAAACCTAGAACCCGAAAACCCAGAAGAGTCGCCGGAAACCCGAAAGTGGTCCCTGAACGACTTTGAGATCGGAAAGCCTCTGGGCAGAGGCAAGTTCGGGCGGGTCTACGTGGCCCGGGAAGTCAAGGTAATCGAATCCCCAAAATCCCCAAATCCAATTTGGGGAAAATTTTCAATTGAAAAAAAAAGTTAAGGGTTTTGAATAATTTTAGGGTTTTACAGAGCAAATACGTCGTCGCATTGAAGGTTTTGTTCAAGAAGCAGATAGAGAAGTACAACATTCACCACCAGCTGAGGAGAGAGATGGAGATTCAGACCAGTCTGAGGCACCCAAACATTCTGCGTCTCTATGGCTGGTTTCATGATGAGGAGCGCATCTTCTTGATTCTCGAGTATGCTCATGGCGGCGAGCTTTACGGGCTTTTGAGGGAGAATACTTGCCTCACTGAGAAACGAGCCGCCACTGTAAGTTGTCTCTAAAACCCAGAACCCTGTTTGTATTTTTTAACTGTGTTTTGGGAAATTGATATATGTGCTTGTGTTTGTGGATGGTAGTACATATTGAGCTTGGCACAAGCTTTGATGTATTGTCATGAGAAAGATGTGATTCATAGGGACATAAAGCCGGAAAACTTGTTGCTTGATCATGAGGTATGTTTAAGCTTTGCCCTATTCAACTGTGCTGTTGATTTTGTATTTTATTTTAGCTCTGGATTCTGGTAAATGGATTATATTAGAAGTAGGAAGATTTTGCCCTTTACTTGTGTGCTGAAATATGTCCATCAATGTGGCCATTTCATAATCCCAAATAGTATAAGCAATAGTATATGCTTAGAGTTTTAGTTCTTTACTCAAACTACTTTAGATGCTGATTGTAGTCCTTTGGGTAAAAGAGGAAACAGATCTAAGATTTTGCTTTTGAGTGAAACTTGACTAGAATGTGATGTTCATTTGTTCCCTTAATGCAAACTACGCTTGTTTTTGTCAATGTATGTTCTGAACCTCTTATTGTTGACATTTGTAGTTCCTTTTTTGTGTTTGAGAAACAGTTTTGAGCAAAGTGTTCCTTTGACCATTTCAATTTTTTTTGATATTGTATGATGTTATCCATTTACATTTTCAGGATGATTGAGATCAGACAGATACTGATCTTGTTTTTGATAAATATTTGGTTTATGGGCCTGCACTTGCTTATGCATTTATCATTGAACTCGTTGGGAACCTTTCATGGAACTATGTTTAGCTAATTGATTACAATCTGGATTTTGCAGGGTCGATTGAAAATTGCTGACTTTGGCTGGTCAGTACAGTCGAAGAACAAGAGACACACCATGTGTGGAACTCTGGATTACTTAGCTCCAGAACTGGTGCAGAACAAAGCTCATGACTATGCAGTTGATAACTGGACTTTGGGCGTTCTTTGCTATGAGTTTCTCTTTGGTGTTCCTCCCTTTGAGGCTGAAAGTCAGAAAGACACATTTCAGAGGTATGACATAATAACTTTGTCTATCTGTTTGGATTAGCACGATCTGAACGATATACGGGACGACGAGCTTGCATTTGATGCAGGATAGTGAAGGTTGACCTGAGCTTCCCTGCAACCCCTCAAGTTCCTGCTGAAGCCAAAGATCTCATCACCAAGGTAAGTTTGTGCATGACTGTGTTCTTAATGAAAGGTCTGTGATTGAAATTCCAGTAGTTGGTGGTATTTGTTTCCATTACCTTCAATTTAACTCTGTGCAGCTTCTGGTGAAGGACACCTCAAAGAGGCTCTCTCTTCAAAAGATCATGGAACATCCATGGATTACTAAGAATGCAGATCCTACAGGTATCTGCAATAACTAATGGTGTATATGATCCTTGTCCATATCTTTGAAGAGTTTGGAAGGTGTGAATTACATCCTAATGGTGTATATTTTGGTCTATGTCATCACCAAGAAGCAGTGTGTTTTCTATTATGGTCACCAACTATGTGGTTCATGTATCATGTTCATGCCACGAAGGCAAGAACAGCTTGTATATATAGCTAGTGACACTACCTTTTGTGACCGTCTATTCTGGGTTATTTAGAACTTAGTAATCTGTGGAAGCATGAAAAACGCTCTAAACTGTTGGAGATAGCGATTAGCCCCTTCTAGTCTTCTAGAAAGATATAACTTGCTTGGCTGTTGGTTACATTGATAACTGGGTTCCAAACGACCGTCAATCCTTTTAAGAAAAAACCAGTCAGAATGTCAGATGGTAAAACTTTGTATCCAACTTGTCCCGAAGTAGATGTCTTTTGTCATAGTGGTATTTTCTTTTCTGTTCAAAATAGTTATCAGAAGAGTAAGGATACAAACCTAAATTTGTGCAGATTACTGCTGTATTTACTCATAGTTACTAGGGGTCAATAGTTCTATATAACTGATGATAATTCCCTTCAAAATCAATGACCCTCAAAGGCAAAAGTTAAATGAATACAGAGGAAACAAAACAACTAGATGTTAATTAGTGTTTCACTTCTTCAACAGTCTTCACACAGTGCATCAGGATAGTTCCACAGAAAATGACCAATCCTGAAAATATAATCCAAAAACAAATCCATTTTATCCAGTTACTACAATCAGAACAAAAAAAAAATGTAAAAACAGGAAGAGACACGGACCATAAGATCTACAAAAAGAAGATAATAAACCGTGGTAAGCACCCTAGAGGTTGAAGACAAACCATTTTTCCTGCACTTGGGGAGACTAGAAATGCAACAGTTGTGTTCTGTTTGAAATTGAGTTCTATCTGCAGGAACCTTCAAACAACTTCAACCCAAACTTATAGCACTGGATACCATTTCAAGCTTCCTCAAGAGTTGGATCAATGGCTTCTTCTGAGACAGTTCTGGTGGAGAGATGAACCTGTGTTATAGGTATGGGATAATAACTATGTTATGCAATGCATTCTCATTTGGTCCCTTTGCTATTTAATCTTGGTTAATGTGACTCCCATCTTATGTATTTGATGAATCTCTTTACATGTCAATATATGAGCACAAAAGAAAATTGAAGCAGATGGGACATGGTGTCCCATTATTGCCATTAAACAAGGAGTTTCCCAAATGAGATCCAGCTCTGTAATTACGAGCTGATATAGGAGAGTCAACCAAACTTAACTTATTCCATGCACCTCTTTGGACGACTATGACTATTCATTCTTAGTCTTCAGCTCAGTTTCACACACACCTTGGAAAGAGTAGACCAAGACCTCCATTTTCACATCCACTTTCTCTTTCTGTTTCCATTTCGACTGAAAATGATGGAAGACGATGAGTTCTGGGCTTGGGAATCCTATGTTCCTCCGCATTGGAAGTACGATGTGTTTTTGAGTTTCAGAGGGGAAGACACCCGAACCACTTTCACAGACCATCTCTATCACCAACTGGTGTGGCGAGGAATCAGGACTTTCCGGGATGACCTTGGAATTGAGAGGGGGTCATCCATCTCTGCAGAACTCTATACTGCCATTAAAGACTCGAGGTTTGCCATTGTTGTTCTCTCTCCAAACTATGCTTCCTCCACCTGGTGCTTGGATGAACTTGATATGATCCTAGGATCCCGAATGGGACTTTGGCCTGTCTTTTATCATGTTGATCCTTCTGATGTTCGAAAACAAACCGGGCCTTTCGCCAAAGCCTTCACTAAACATGAGCAGGACTTTATGGGAGACATGAACAAGGTGCTTTGCTGGAGAGCTGCTTTGACAGATGTGAGCAATGTTGCTGGATGGATTACTTCACAAGATAGGTAACGTACTGGACCTTATTCATATACCATCATTTAGTGTCAGAAACTTGTGAATTTTGTGCCTAAATTCATGTTATAGTGATGACTACGTATTTTTTATTGCTTATAGGTATGAGACTGAGCTTATCAAAGAAATTGTAGACTCAGTATCCACAATAGTGCATCCCACATTCACATTGTTAGATTCGACAGAGAACTTGTTCGGAATTGGGTCTAGATTAGAGTATATAGACTTGCTTTTATTTACTAGCATAACTGATATTCGCTTTTTAGGGATATGGGGGATGGGTGGGGTGGGCAAGACAACAATAGCGAGATTAGTTTATGAGAGAATTTCCTATAACTATGAGGTTAGTTGCTTTCTTGCTAATGTTGGGCAGCAATCAGCAATACGCCGTATAGTTCATCTACAAAAACAACTTATTTTCCTTGTTTTAAAGGAAAACGTTGCACAAGTCTGTGATGCTTACAGTGGAGCTGCTATGACGAAGAATCTCTTATGTAATAAAAAGGTTCTTCTTGTTCTGGATGATGTGGATCAATTACATCAACTTGAAATGTTGGCAGGAAATAAAGATTGGTTTGGTCCAGGGAGCAGAATTATCATTACAACAAGAGATGAACGTCTGCTAATCGAACATGGTATAGAGAAACTGTACCAGCTCCAGCAATTAACTGACGATCAAGCTCTTCATGTTAAAACCAATCATTCTATCATTTGTAATTATGTACAGGACATGGGTAACTTGAAGTACATTGATCTTAGTTTCTCCGAAAATTTGATCAAGACCCCAGATTTCAGCGGCATTCCAAATCTTGAGAGATTGATTCTTGAAGGCTGCACAAATGTAGTTGAGATTCACTCATCTATTGCATTTCTGAAAAAGCTTAAAATTTTGAACTTTACAAGTTGTAAAAGTATCAGGAGTCTTCCGAGTGAGGTACAAATGGAATCTCTCGAAGTTTGTATTCTTTCAGGCTGCTCAAGACTGAAGATTATTCCAGAATTTCTAGGACCAATGAGAAATTTGTCAATTCTTTCTTTAGATTGGACAGCGATTGTGGAACCACCTGCATCAGTTGAATGTTTGATTGGCCTTATTTCACTTGATCTAAGAGATTGCAAAAGTCTTTTGCGTCTTCCTAGTGGCATCTGTAGCTTGAAAGCTCTTAAAAGTCTCAATATGTCTGGATGCTCAAAACTTGTTAATTTTCCTGAAAGCTTGGGGAAGATTGAATGCCTGAAGGAGCTTGATCTAAGTGGAACTGCATTAAGTGAGCTTCCATCCTCCATTGTTCTTATGAAAAACTTGGAGGTGTTATCTTTTCGCGGATGTAAAGGCCCGGCACCAAAACCATGGCATTCTTTTCTCCCTTTTGGATCATTTCAAAGAAATTGTCCCGAGCCTATGAGGGCTCTAGTGCTGACTTCTTTAAATGATCTGTGTACTGTGAGGAAACTTGATTTAAGCGACTGCAGTTTTTGTGAAGGAGCAATACCAGATGAGATTGGTTGTTTGTCCTCTTTAGAAGAATTAAATCTTGGGGGAAACAATTTTTTCAACCTTCCTGCAAGCATTAGATGGCTCTCTAAGCTTACCTTTTTAAACTTGGAAGGCTGCAAAAAGCTTCAGCTATTGCCAGACCTCCCATCAAATGAAGAACTTACTGTAACAACCGATGATTGTTCTTGCTTAGAAATATTACCTGATCCACCAAAGCTGAGCAGAATGAGTTGGTTTTCCTTTAGATGTCTGAATTGTTACAAATTGGTTGACAGTCAAGGCGGCAATAACATACCATTTTCGATGCTAAAGCGATTCCTACAGGTATTTTCTCTCTGAGTTTCTCTGTTTCTCTCTTTCTTTCTCAGCTGTTTGATAGTGACTCTTATGTGCTACAGGGAACCCTTCCTTTTATTATTCACAGCTTCAATATTGTTACTCCTGGAAGTGAAATTCCCGAGTGGTTCACTAATCAAACTTCAGGAGATTCACTTGTTGTGAAGCTACCTAGTAAACCAAGCCGTAACAACTCGGTGGGGTTTGCTCTCTGTGTTGTTTTTGAAGCTGAAGAAAATCGAGCTGCCATTGAACTTGATCATTCAGGAGGTAGTCATGCGTGTGGAATTAAATGTCTTTCCAAAGTACAAGGATCTTTGTCGACCTCTTTGCTTGTAAAAGGGCTTTTTCATCATAAAGTTGGCCAGGTTCTGTCGGATCACCTTTGGTTACTCTATGCATCTTTCAAAGACTATGATCCTAGAAATTATTGGAAAGGAAGATTCTATGAGATAGAGTTTTCATTCAAAACCTTTTGTTCTATGGAAAGCAAGAAGTGTTTGAAGCTGAAGAAGTGTGGTATCCGTGTGGTGGATAAAAAAGATGTGGAAGATCTCAACCAAACAATGAACCAAGCTAACAGAAATTTCTCTCTCGACAAGGCTATGGATGACCTCCATTGTGAATTTGAAAAGTCAGCAAGTGTTCAAGGTAACAAATTTAAGCACACAATTGAACATTCAGATGAGGCAGGAGTAAGTGGAAGTGGTATCTCTGCCATGCAGTCACTCAGCAAAAGACTGAAACACGACCAAGTTTCTTGTCCGATTAAAACTTACAGTCATTCGACTGTAAGTTTTAACATAATTTTGAGAACTATTGACTATCTGAGAATTGTGGTCTGTGTGCTCATATCCTGGCTAACTTAGATCTTGCATTTTCTATTATCAGTTATTGAAAAGCTATACAGTGATTAGTTTGTTACTGTCAACTTTCATGTATAAAATCCCAAGTTTTTCACACATGAAGTTGAATATATGGAACTACTGCTTGTAAAGATTATTATTGTTGCCTAGGCTACCTTGCACGTTGAATAAAGTTGACGATTCCTATTCTTTTGCATCCTGAGGTGACTATCACCAAAACAACTTTTTCCCTCTTTTCCTAGAATCCAACAAAATGTGGCTTACTGAACATAACTCTTTTTTTCTTCTTTTTTTTGGTTTCCTTACGAAAGAAACTTTATTTGTTGCTGCTAATTGTTCTCACTGGTCTCGGAATGAGGCTAAGCAGTGGCATATTTATCAAGTTACGATCTTTTTGTTGTTAATTTTGACTGTGAAATGCTATGGGAAACAATTTGTATCTCATGTAGATGCATGTCCATGTCCTTATATGTTTACCAGGTAACACCACGTACAATTAGAAGACTATCAAAAGGTATTGAGTGTAACCAGGCCCTTCTTAAGCAAAGGGAAGTGGGAAGAGCTTCAACAATGGGATGAGGACTTGGGATCTAATTGAATTCCCCAATTATAGAAATGGAAAGATCAATGCACAGGAGATAGACTGCTGCTCTTCAGACATGCTCAGTTTTTATTGTATAATGTGTGATAATGGTTTATTTTATTTATTTTTTGAACGGAGTGAGATAATGATTAGAGTAACATGATATGAATTATGAAGTATAAAGAGGGCCAAGTATTTCACTCTTATCCAGTTCTTTTTGAAAGATTTAAACTTCTTCAGTTTAGACCACTGTAATCAGCGTGAGAAAATGCAAGTTTGAACGATGGAATCAGGTGTTAGCTCTAACTTAATGGCTCTATTAGCACTCACAAACTCACAACGAGTTATATCATCGAGAGAATGCAACAAAACACAGTAGTAATGAGGGGGAAAAAAAGGAAGACGAAAGGAAAGGTTAACTTGAGCTACAGAACTCAGAAGAGATAAATTGATTTTGATAAGTTTGTATTGGCATCATTCATAACAATTTTAAAGGAACATGCACTCAGCAAACACTACTGGTAACTAAATATACATTCATTTATGTTATCAATGAAACTGAATTACAACATTTACAGCAGCAATATTAGAAAACTAAATAGAAGATTACATCAGCACTTTAGCAGACTACTGAACTAAATCACTACATATCGACTACTATATGGCAGCTGCAGGGGTGATTACTTGGTCCAGTGATTAGGCTTGTTCATCAAAATCCACAAAGCACGCCTCCATGCTCCATTTCTTGAAATCTACATCACAATTCCTTGCAGAAGGGAAGTCAATGAACAATACTCGATAGGAAAATCCAATGCTGCAAGATCGTCATCAGTGCAAGATCCCGTAGGATTAAAATTATCATCAATGTCAACATCGTCATCAGTGCAAGATCCCATAGGATTAAAATTATCATCAATGTCAACCGCTGCTATTGCTTGTTGATCTCCAGCGGAAGAAGGAGAAGGAAGCTCAAGGGAAGTCGATGAACAATTCTCCTCGACTGGGAAATCCCATTTTGCAAGATCATCATCATTGCAAGATCCCGTAAGATTAAAATTATCATCAATGTCAACTGCTGCTATTGCTTGTTGATCACCAGCGTAAGAAGGAGAAGTCAGGTCATCGAGAGAAGGAAGCTCAAGGAAAGTCGATGAACAATTCTCCTCGACAGGGAAATCCCATTTTGCAAGATCATCATCATTGCCAGATCCCGTAAGATTAAAATTATCATCAGTGTCAACTGCTGCTATTGCTTGTTGATCACCAGCGGAAGGAGAAGGAGAAGTCAGGTCAACGAGAGAAGGAAGCTCAAGGGATGTTGATGCTTCTTGATCACAATCCTCAAGTGGATGACAAGCCGCGAAAAATTCATCCAGAGAAGGAAACTCAAGGGATGCTAATTCCTCTAGATCACAATCCTCAAGTGCAGGAGGACAGGCCATCACAAAATCATCAAAAGAAGGAAACTCCCATGATCCAGTATCGACATCCTTGAAGAACTCGAGAACATCATCAACATTGTCTGGTTGTTGAATGTGCACTGTAGGAGTGGTAGCAGATTCGCCTTGACTATTTAGTGAATCAGAAAAGTCTAGTTGTCTCACAACTTTTTTCCTTTTAGGCTTCTTATCCTCCAATTGATCAATTTGTTGGCGTTTCCTCTTCTTTTCCTTTGGAATGTCTGATGATATTGACAAACATGGTGCTTTGTACCTCTCATTTCGTCGAAGTAGCAACACTGCACCATCATCGACAAGGCTTGTGAACTCCTCCAAATACCACTCCCCATGATGCACAGAGCTTTCGTTAACATATCTGAGTTTCCTCTTCTTCCCAATTCGCTTTGGCTTTCTTTCTTGATCGGCCTCCCCTACATCTTCATACACGAATTTGGCAGCCTCCTTTTGGTTCCATGTTCCAGACCCAACTCTTCTATCAAAGTTGCAACCCCTCCCCCTGGAGCTCAGCCTCTTCATAGAGGATGCATAAAAGTACAACAAGTCAGGCTTGTTAAAAGCCGCAGAGTACCTCTCCCAAATTTCCCAAGGCTCCTCCTGACCAAACAAATCACAATCATAAACAATAAAATCCGGAGCAATATTTAAACCAATAAAATACCTGATCAATTGTGATTCCGTAGGGCGGAAAAAAATCCTCATGCCTAATGGTAGAGTCTGATTGAAATCTTCAACACAAATACCAGATAATGATTTGTGTTGCCGCTCGTTTCGCCGGAGACGAAAAATTGCACATGACTTGTGTCCCTCCACAGTACTAGTGTACTCATCCAAACACCATTGGGCATTTTGGTCCGACCTTTGGTTCAGATATTTAAGCTTCCTCTTCACCCCAATTGCCCTGCCCTCGTCCTCATCAGCGCACACAATCTTGAACGGCTCCTTCTGAGTCCAACTACCACCCCCAATTGTTCGATTGATCCTCGAACCGCCGTTAGGGCTCAGTTTCTTTAGGGCCGGCATGAAGAAATAAAGCTCGTCTGGGTTGAATTGGTTTCGAAACCCTAGATATTTGTCCCAGATTGCCCAGGGCTCTTCGTGGCCAAAGAGATCACAATCAGTGATGATGAAATCCGGGGCCGAGCCTTGGAGAAGGAATTGGATGAGTTGTGAGTCGGTTGGGGTGAATGTGATCTGGGTACCAAACGGCAGCGAGGAGGCCATCGTTGAAATTAAGGGCTCCAACGCCGCGAACCCGCCGGAATAAGAGACATATGAGATCGACATTGGGATCGGAGAGAGAAATTAGAGAAATTTGGGGAGGAAAATCGATTCGTTAGGGATTTGGAAAATCAGGGCTTTCAGAGAAAGAACAGAGAAGAAGAACAGAGAGAGAGAGGGAGAGAGAGTTGTTGATGTTGAGTTTAGGCTCGCAATGTCCTTTATTTAAAGACGTTGAACGTGACTGTTTTGCCCCTGGTGTTCCAATCGGAACAATTGACGTGCCAATTATGCCCCTCAGTCAGCGCCTTTTACTCTTTTTTTTATCTTTTTTTGTTACATATTTTTTTGTATTTTCTTTTTTCGGATGAGAAAACGCTTTTTCTTTATTTTACGTCAAAAATTTTAAATACATACATCTAATTTATTAATATATACCTATATTATTTTATATTTCACATCGGATTTTATATGTATGTTTAATTACAAAAACATCTATCAATTATTAGGAAAAAAATATTTCATCTTTCCTAAAACCTAATTATTCTCTACTATTACTTCGCATAAAAAAATAAAAAATAAAAACTTCTTCCTCAAAATTCATCACCTAAATTTCAACTACTATCGTAATCACATGTACTATTTACCTATTTATTTAGTTTTTTTTAGTCAACTTTAAGTTTTATCTTGCACACTAATTAAAAACTAGTTTTTATGCTATTATATTTCTAATTTCTTAACTTTGAGAAAAATTATGTATGTTCAATATTTTTTCCTTCAAATTTTAACATATTGATGTCATATTAGAGATTTGGAGTTCGAATATAATATTACTATTTTGATTATAAATTGAAAAATATCAAGAAATAATTTCTAACCCGATAAAAAAATCTAACAAAAAATAAATGAGAATGCGTAAAGAGAGTTGTGAAATAGTAAATACATAATAATTATCCTCATTATATTAAATAACATATTATTATTAGTTTTAGATATTGAGAGAATTTTAAACAGTTTGAGATGTGTATTTTGTATAATATTAAAATGAAAAACTAGATGGGTAGTGTATTAAGTAAGGGGTGTGTATTTAAAATTACTTTTTTATTCAAACTATAATTTCTTCCTTTAAAAAATAATTGATATAACTTTGTTTATATATAATTAATTTATTTAAATCAATTGCACTTCTCATAAACATTTTTTTATTAATAATGAGACGATAGATCGTCTATATCAAAATTCTAAGAATTATTGGAACCGTCACTATTTGATGAGGCTTCTTTTAGCTGATGAAGCTCAAATAGTTACAGTATCTTGAGAGAATTCGCTAACTATGTGTTTCATGTGGTTTGCCACATTATCATTTTAAGAAAACCATCAAAGGAAAATACATAAAAATACATCAAGATATGAGTTCATATGTCATCATGATAGTGTTGTGAGTTCGGATATCAAAATAACTTCTATATCATACTTGCACGCACTAACGATGGTGAATTTGTGTAATTCAAACTTAATAAAAAGGAAAGCATGATCTAGTGAGTGAATTTCACTCTCCTTCGTTGATTTGGGAAGACTGAAACATAAAATCTTATCTTTTGTCTTATTTTTGAGAATCATGCACTACTTGCTTTGTTGATGCCGGCTTAAAACAATTCAACAATCCCACTGATATGAATCTCTTTCCATTAACATTCCTTGCTTGCTCCTCCGGCTGATCCACATTAAAACTCTTTGTTGAACTCTGACCCTCTTCGGAGCTGGCCGGCCCTCGACGACTTCTCTGGCTAGTTCTTCTATAACCAGATTCTATCTCCATGTCCGATACAAACTTCTTTAAATGCTCTATGAATTGTGGGTACTTATCCAAGTCATTATGCTTCCCTCCTTCTCCACAGTGGTTCATACTGGTACTTCGAATGAGACCAAAGTTGCTCTCCATGCCACAAGTCCACCATTTCATCATCTGTTCCATGAATCACCACCACAGGACAACTAACCAAAGCTATTTTCTCTAGGATTTTTATATATGTCAAACGAATATGATCACAAAATGCAAGAGATGCAACCCGAAAGACAGATGTGATACCACTTTCAAGAACCACACCCCTCAGTTTCGGCAACCGGGTTGCAAGGTCTATTGTTGGTCCAGAACCGATGGATCTCCCATATAAGATAACTTCTTCACCGTACTTGTCCACAAGGCATCCATACGCAGCTTCTATGTCTGCATAAGTGTCTTTCTCACTTGGCTTCCCAGTTGATTGGCCGTAACCAGAGTAATCATACACCATCACATTCACTCCAAGGTCATCGTTGAGCTCCCTGAAGCTTTTGTCCCTCAATAGAACACCCCAAATCTTCTACATTAGTGTGCGAGTATAGAATAGTCGACGACGCCGAGGGGTTCTTAGCATACAGTGCCACAATATCATTCCCTCTCTTGGTTCTGATCTTGAAGATGTCTAGAGTTTCCAAATACTCTGGCTTACAACTAGGAATGTTTGGGTTCAAGATATGTCTCAACCGCAGCTTTAGCTTCTTGTTCCCTTCCTCCTCATTCAGTGTGTAGAACGGTAACTCCGGAGGGTGAAACATGTAACGAGATGCAAGTGAAGAAAACATAGCATGCATCAAACCCATCGAAGAAGACAATTGAAGATGTCACATAATTTAGTTATGCAGAAAGCAATATTGGCTACGAGAAAAGAGAAAACGCATGGTGGGCGGCTGTGGTTATATAGGCACCTGTAAAGGATAGGCTAATAGTAAAGTTGAAGGTATAAGTCAAGTACGGAAGTGAAAATGTTTTCGGTTTTGATATGGACTGCCCACTTCCACTTCCACTTCCAAGTTGGATTTGACCAGCTCACTTGATTTCCCACTTCCGGTTGGATTAGATTAGCTTTTGAACATCTCTTTTAATCCATTCTAAATCCTCATATGAAAATGACAAATACAAACTTATGCTCACTGCATGATATGATGTGTTTTGGCCACACCAATAAGTCTGGGTATGCAAAGTCTCTTTAAGTCGTTACAGGCATGCCACCATGCAGATGCGGAATGTGATAGTTGTAGTAGCAAGGTGTGCTTAGCCTTCTGCTTCTAATCAAGCGACTGAGGATGGAGAGAACACCAACTCCACCGTAGGGTTCTTCAAATTCGCCTTGCGTACTAGGCAAAGACTTACAGTAATTCGTCAGAGCGTCACAATATCGATACTCAACGTGAGATCGAGCAGAGCTTCAACAAGAAAGGAAGGAAAAAAGAGAAAGCTTCGGGGAACGTACAGGGAAACGAAAGTAAAGCTCTGGGGAGCTTGAAAGGAAAAGGTTGCTAAGGCGAGATATTTTAGAGTCTGAGTTCGACTAGGTCGATAGTATTTTTGTTGAGTTGTTGAGTGTTGTTTCGTTGTTCCTTATACTCTCTTATATAAAGGTATTTTAGGGTCACATGTATTGGCCCAAAGCATGTTAAAGACTTGTAGAAATCTTCAACGATAACCGTGGTGTAGATGATTCATGCAAATCTAATTAAGGAATAGAGTTTTTAACCAACACATGCATGCAAACTCCTCAACCTATAATTATCCTAGCTTGACATGGTCTTCAAGCAATTAAGGACATTTGCTTCCTTATCTACTCTAGTGTTACGCAAAGTCAATGTTGTATAATCCGGCACTTGTATGCGAACTCCCCCTCTTACTTTCTTCGCGAAGTCTCTTACGCGAAGCCATTTCGCCTCGCTTTCATGTTTTAGAACTCCACTTCTACACGAAGTCCATTTCTTGATTCCATGTGAAGTCATTTTCACATGCTAACTCTGTTATCCAGCTCACATGATCTTGCTGTCATCACTTGTAAACTCAATTATTTTAGGCTCGCCGGTGTGACATGGATCATGAATTTAACTAATATTCAATTAGACAATTATCCAGTAAATTATTAATTTTAGGGGTAAACATGATGAAAACTAATACCCACTGCTATAGACGGAGAAGGAGACAATGATTTGGTATCAAAGAACGTCACCGGAATTTGGTTTTCCTGCTCATTCAAACAATACTTATCAACTCTACTATTTCCTCACGTGTCAAAAAAAAATCAAGTGAACCGTAAAACAAAACAAAAAACAAATACAAGAATCATATGCTTCTAGAACTACAGATTAAATTATGAAATGCATGTCCTAGATACTTTAATCATTTCAAACAAATAGACTTGTTTCCTCATGCAGGAACTAATCGGTAGAGCATGATAACTAAAACAACATAGACACATCTAAATAAAAAAGATTGATAAAAAGAGCAAAACTCTATTTTTCTTAATAGAAATATTCATAAACAAAGTCTATCTTTCTCATACATGGATATCCATTTTTAAAGAGCTAACACAACCTAAATGCTAATACAATGCATAATCCCCCTTTTCTTCTAATACATTCTAGAATACCTACTTCTCAATCCCACATTAAATCATGCTCATTCAACAATTCTAGTAAATTGACATATTTTGAAATAATAACTATTAATTAAACTTAAATATGAACTCTTTGAAATTCCAAACTCGAAAGGTTTTTTGTTTTTATTTTCACTCATGTCCCTTTTGTGTTTTTAAATAGCAGACCGGATTACCAAAAAACGCATGAACCTGGTGTCAACTGTAAAGGATAGGCTAATATTTCTCCACATTGCACAAGGCAGTTTTGATTTTACCAATTTAAAAGCTACAATACACAACACCCGATTCCGTTTTTTCTTGCTTTCGAAATTCCTTTTTTCTTGTAGAAATTTGATGCAGAGGTACCTAACTCAGCTGTTCATAAGCAGCAAGGCTGGTGTCCGTAATGGTTGCGTCACTGTCACTGCTGGAATTGCTTTTTTCATCATTTTGCATCAGTGGTGATCTTGCTGGGATGGACACGGTAAGATTTGTACTAGGGATTCCTTCAGCTATTCCTGTGATCTGAGAGGGCCAAGTAGAATTCATTGCACTGGCTGAGGTAGAAGCAGTAGCAACAGGGCCGGAGGTTCTCATTTGCTTTACTCCTCTGTGGATATGCCGGTCACAATACTTCTGATTGGGAAGAACATTACTTTTGCACCGCCACTTCTTTCCATCTGTCCTCCTACACCTGCCTGGTTCAAGTTCTTCACCACTTCCATTGTCAATGTATAAGCCATTGCAACTTACAAGAGCTGAAAACAAAAGCAAATGAAACAAGTACATAAGCATCATATGATGATTAATGGACAAGCTACAGCAGAGTTTTAGTGCCCAAAACCATTTTAAAGTTTTGATTTTCAACGTGTACTATGGGGTATAGACCTCTTCTGTTAAGACCCAAGTGAACAGAGAGTTTTTATACCAGCAACAAGAAGTTAACATTCATATAGAGGAAAATCTAACAGGAGTCAGGACCAGTAGTTATCCTTATCAATTAATATATATTTGGGTCAAGGAAACATGCATGGCACAAAGGTTCGATCTTACTCGTATGTCCTGCCTGGAGAACACTTTTGGGGGAGAAGCCTAATCCAGGTGCTATATTACTACCAACATTGATGGTGTTTCTGCTTTCTCTGATAATGCCATAATTATTAGCATGGTAGCTGTAACCATTGTCTTTTGCACCAATCAAGATGTTATTGTCAATGGAAGCGCTAGTGGTTATGGGCATTTGTCCAGCAGTGGTGGAAGGGGATGCAGCAGCAGGGGTAGTAGCGGTTATGTATGAAGGAGTGCTGGTTGTGTATGCAACTGTACTACTATTCTTAGCTAACTCATGATAGCCACTAGAGGTGGTTGGACTGTGGAAGACACTAATGCTATTGGAGGGTTGTGCCATAAGTAGAAGGCCTTTTTGGGTTTGAATCTGAATGTTTTTCTTTGAATTTAACAATTCCCCTCCCGAATTCTTGAGCAGCATTGTGCTGGGAGGATGAGTGACTTCAGAAGGTTCCACAGGCTTTCTTGAACGTTGGCGCCCTCTGTGTATGTGTTTCTGACAGTACTTCTCATAAGGAACTACATCCCTTCTACACCTCCATTTTTTTCCATCAGTTCTTCTACACCTTCCTGGCTCAGGATCCATTTTATTCCTGTAGTCAAAGCCCCCATGTCTTACAACTGCCAACAATCAATAAATGGATAAATAACAGTTACAAATTAACTAGACCAGAAGAGAACTGCTTCAATTGTCATTCAAAACAAACAAACTAACTAACCAACAAATGCAGTCATAAGATACAAATTCACATGTCTGAAGCCAATTTAAGTTCAATTCCACGACACATTAATTCTTCTCCCAGGTACAAAACTCAACATTGTGATCAGTCCTAGTCCTACTGCTCGTTATAAATTCTCTGCACAAAGTTGATCAAAATCAACTATCCCCATCACAATTCAAAGCCTAATGCAGAGACATCCATTTGGAAGAGATTCAAAGACATTCTTGCAATGAATTTTACATAAATCAACTTTCACACAATCCCAACCATTTTCAGGTCAATTACGACTGTCTAGATCTCAAAGACTCAGTTACAAAATCAAATCCAACAATCCTCAAAAACCCATAAAAGTTACAAGAAAAACCAGTTCAAATTATCGATCACAGCTAAACTTTAATAAACCAACCAAAGCAAAAGCGGTTGAGATATATCCTTACAGTTGGGACATTGAGCGTTTGAAAAACTGGAGCCAGCCACACTCTTCCAAATGGGAAGCACAAGCTGAAACGGAGCAGGCAACCCAGCAGCTATATACTGATATATAACCCTCTGCTGCTCCAGCTCATTGAACTGCGCCGCCGTGAACTCACTCCTCCTCCTCTTCCCCACCTCTCCACCGCCGACCGCAAGACCGAGCTTGATCGACGGCGCCGACTCTTCTTCATCATCACTACCCACCTCAATGACCTCATGCTTCACTTTCACGATTTGGGTGCCCTCCATTTAAAAAAAAACGCCAACTTGGTCACAGATTCAGACACCCATATTTCGTCGAGCTTTAAAGCTGAGAGGAGTGAAATGAGTGAAGACGAAAGTGTGGTGTAAGAAGAAGCTAGAGAAAGAAGCCATTTGCTTTGATTAAAGTGTTTGGTTGGTTTTGCCAGTCAGATGAGAGAGAGAGTAAGTGACTGACATTCTGACAATCCCTGTGTCGATACTTGAGGCTTTTCAGTGTCGTCTGGCCCGAGTTTTTCAGAGACCACCACCCTCTTCTCTCCCCTGCTTCTAATTTTTCTTTCGCGGGATTTGTGAGGAGAGGATGTGCGTGGGGGAGACGCTCCAATTGGTGGACGGGTGAGTGGACTGTTGTGGATGTGCCCCACGCGCTTGGGTTGGCCAAGTGGGGGTCTCTCTGCTCGTCTGGCAGAAGCGGAAGACTGAAGGGCGACACGTCCGTCGGAGTTGTACGTCCGGCGGGTCCCGCCGTTGCGTCACTTTGTTTTGTCGTCGTGCTTTTAAAAACTTTGTTGGGTCGGGTCGAGGATTATGGATCTTCCGGCTGTGAATTGGGTTAATGACAAAAAGGCCCATACCCAAGTATTACCTATATGAAACCTCAAACAACTGAAATCTCTACTATTAAAAAGGTAGACACCATTTAGTGTCAAAAGTTTCACTTAATATATCACTATTCTAAGACAAACTTTTTCGACCTAGCCGCTCTCAAAAGCTCTGCTAGGGTTTCGTTCTAAACCTTCGAAAGGAAAGTGATGAATGGGTTCATCCATGAGGATTGGTTAATAGACTCGAGGGCAAAAATCTCTGAATAGGCATTTGAGATGCTAGGTTTGTCCAGCGTTTCGATGTGCACATCAGATGGCGTGGACTCCGGGGGGGTGTAGCGAGTCTCGCGAGGGCATCAGCCTTGGAGTTTTCCGCTCGCGGGATTTGGGTGAGCTTGTATGAATTGAAGTGTCGCAGGAGGGCCCCGACGAGACTTTTGTCGGATCCCAAGCTGTGCTAGTTAGCCTTAAAGTCTCCTGCCCCCTGAATGACTACCAGCTAAGAATCACTGAAGACGTGGAGGTGCGAAGCTCTGAATTCTTGGCAGGGCTTCGTATTCAGCTATGTTGTTGGAGGCTTTGAATTCAAATCGGAGAGCATACTCATATGAGTTTCCCTCTTGAGTCTATGATTATAATTCATACTCCGCTGAGTCTGTGATTGGAGGATCTGTCAACATGGAGTTCCTAGATGGCATCCCGGGGGCGGGGTTTGGCAGTAGACCGTCATTGGCCAGGGGGATAAGTTCAGCAATGAAATCAGCAGTTGCATATCCTTTGATAGCCACTCTCGGCTTAAAGTGCAAGTCAAATTCTCTCAACTTGATTGTCTATTTTACCATACACCCTGAGGTTTTAGGCTTCTGTAGTATTTACCATAAGGCGTGGTTGGTTAACACATAGATTGTGTGAGCTTGGAAATACTACCTGAGTTTCCTGGCGGCAGTGATGAGGGCGAGGGCGAGTTTCAGAATCTGTAAATCCTCAGCCGTAATAATAGACTGGGAGTTCATTATCACCCTCATAGAGTGTAAGGGCAGCACTGGCGGCAGTGGATGAAACAGCCAAATATAGATAAAGGATTTCTCTCAGGAGTGGCTTAGAGAGTAAAGGGACCGCTGTGAGGTAGCCTTTTATATTGTTGAAGGCGTCATCATGTTCCGGTCCCCATATGACATTCTTCTTATACTGTGCCTTGAGTAGTTAGAAGAAAGGATTGCACTTGTCCATGAGGTGGGAGATGAAACGTGTCAAGGCTACCAAGCGACCCGTGAGGCATTGGACCTCATTTCGTGAGGTCGGGACAGCCATGTCGAGTATGGCCTAAACTTTTTATGGGTTGGCCTCAATGCCTCTTTGACTAACCATGAAGCCTAGGAACTTGCCGCCCCCGACAGCTAACACACATTTCTGTGGGTTTAGGCACATACCGTGAGTCAGCAGCTTGGTGAATACTTTGCTAAGGTTGGCAATGTTGTCATCCTCTGTATTGCTCTTGACCAACATGTTGTCAACATATACCTTCATGGCCTCTCCAATTTCATTTTCAATCATGGCATTGACGAGTCTTTGATAGGTTGCTCCTGCATTCTTGAGGCCGAAAGGCATGACTTAGTAACAATAATGTCCCTTGTCCGCGACAAATGTAGTGTGGGCCTGATCTGCATGGTGCATTTTGATTTGATTATAGCCCGAGTAAGCATCTAGGAAGCTGAGCATCTTGTAACCCGCTGTGGAATCAACCAATTGCTCAATTCGTAGAAGTGGGAAGCTATCCATGGGGCATGCTTTGTTGAGGTTTGTGTAGTTAACACACATTCACCACTTGCCGTTAGGCTTGGGGACCATGACTACATTAGAGACCCATGTTGGGTAAGAAACTTCACGTACAAACTTGATTTCTTTGAGCCGTTGGACTTCAGCTTGGATAGCTCGATATTTGTCAGGGTGGAAGGCACATTTTTTTTGCTTGACATGGGGGGTGGTCTTGAAGGATGTTAAGCTTATGGGTGATAATATCAGGGGAGATGCATGGCATATCGGCATAAGACCATGCGAAGACTGCTTGTTTTTCAATGAGGAAGGTGATGATCTTTTGGCGGAGTGCGAGATTGAGGCTCGTGCCAATGCGAATTTTCCTTTCTGGGGTGATGGGTGATAGGGATACCCATTATGTGTCCTCCACTAGATTAGATCGCGGGCCCTTCTGCTTCCCACTTCCCTCGGGGTCGTCTCGCGGGTCATTAATGGGTTCTGAAGGGCTGAGGGGCAGCATCTCATAAGCGCCCCGCCCCTGCTGGATGGCATTGAGATGGCAGTACTCAACAGTTGCCCTGTCCCCCTGAATTTTCAGAATGCCGTCTGGGGTGGGAACCTTCATGAGAAGCATGTGACCGGTTATAAAACTATGTAGGCCCCAAAGGATGTCCCGGCCTAAGATGAGGTTATAGGACGAGGGACAATCGACTATGAGGAAGCAGGCTGTTATGAAAGAGCGACAAGGAGCGGTTCCCACTAACACGGTTAGGCGGTCTGAGCCTAATGGCTGCACTATCTCGCCAGAGAAGGTGACAAGGGGATCGTGGTTATTGTATAGTTTGGCTCGGTCCCGTCGGAGTCCTCTGTAACAGTCAGCAAACACGACACTAACGACGGCCCTTGCTAGGGCTCTGTGGCACCTATAATGATCCACATGCACATTGATTATGAATGGTTCATTGTGGTGGCAATTGATCGTGTCCTCCCCTTTGCGAAATGTCACTTGATCTCACATTGACGGGGTGATCATGACACCTTGCTAGATGTCAAAGATTTTCAAGGGGGTCGTGCATTGCCTTTTTGCAGAAGGCTGGCGAAGGGGGAACCTCGGGGCTCCGCCATGCAGGGTTAGGATTTGGCCATGCACTTCGATGGCATTTGCTCCTGTTGCAGGAGTGCAATACTGATGGAGTTAGCCATTCCGGATCAGATGTTCTATGGCGTTACGGAGGCCGTGGCATTACTCTGTTGTATGGCCATTGTCGTCATGATAAGCACAATATTTATTTCTTGTGGCTCGCCGGCGCTTTTTTGGATACTTGCTATTGGGAAGCGGGGGAATGAGATCTTTGTGCCTGGCCCATATGTCCTCGTATGTGGTGGATAGGGTTGTGTGGACTGATAGGAGCACATTGTGCGATGTTCTTAATATGTTTTTACCCCATTTATGCAATGTTTAGCCCTTAATATTGTAATATAGAGTCATTGAGTCATGTTATGAGTCTTTGGCAGAGTTGGTCGTAAAATGAGCATAAAACGCAGAAATTGTTTGAAATTGTGAAGAGTCCTAGTTTGCGTAGGAATCCTTGTAGACTAGGAAACCTGGTTGGAATAGGAATCTTTATTGTTTATTGTTTCTGTAACATTTTAGGACAGAGTTATTAATTGATTTATTCCTTTATCATCCTAATTATTTCTTTTTGATTTTAGGTGGAGATAAATCAAAGGAATTACCATGGGGAGTAATTGCCGAATTACCTTGGAGAGAAGAAGATTTTGGTTGAAGATAAGGAGAGATTTATGGAGGAAGGAGATCAGCCAAAATCAAGGGAGAGAATATTGTGGAAATCGGCAAAGCTAAGAGGAAAAGAAGGAAGATTAAGTTCAAGCTTTAAGGGATTAAAATTGCTGAAAATACCAAGAGAATTTCAAGGGAAATCAAAGACTAAATTGCCGAAATTGACAAGGAAGAAAGGAGGAGATAAATGCAAGATTATTCCAAGATAATTGCTGAAAATTGGGAGAAGAGTTAAAAGAGAATTAGGGTTGCCGATCTCCCTCTCCCTTGCTCCCTATATATAGCTTGACAACTTTGTAATCTCTCATCTTTTGTCTCTCATATTTCACTAGCCAAAACTCTGTCAAAATCCCTACCAAAAATATTCAGTAAATTCACAAGCCACAACCATCCTCCATCACCATCAAGACGTCACTTTGTCAAGCCCTCTTCAAGGTTCAACAAAGTGTGATTCATCCTTTCTCATGGCTATGTATTTATTGATTTGTTTTACTTTGTCTATGAAGTGTAAACAGATTTTTGTTGTTGGAATTTTGTGTAATAATTTGATATTGGATTTCCGAATTTGCTACTTGGTTGTTTGATATCTTATTTGTTCATAGCATGAAACGAAATTAGTAAAGGAATAGGGCAGTAAAAATACATGAGTTCTTGTTTTATCTTGATTAATTTTCTGCATTCGTATGCACAAAAATCGATGCATGAAGGCAGCCTTGATCATGGCTGTCCCTTGTGTATTGATTTCAATTGCCGAATTTAATTTAAGGGGAAACATACACGAAGTTGTTTTTCCTTATGTTTATTCAAAGGGCTAGAGCAATACAGAAAATTTACATAGAGAAAGGAGATGAGGTGACGCCATACTCCCTAATATGTTTCCAATTAAACTCATTGTGCATATATGTTTCTTGTTTCAGATTCTACACGAAGTGTTTCTGAAAAATTTAGCATTATGTCTAGGATTATGCACGAAGCTAGTTCTAGATAATTAAGGAGTTTTGCATGATTAGAATAACCACGAAGGCTCTAATTAAATTGGAATTAGGATGAAATTAGAATCATTGTCGAAAATTGCTGCCATGTTTCTTTGTTGGTTTTGTTAAATGAGTTTTTGGTGACATGTTGTGTGAAAGATGAAGATCATGTAAATAATAAAATTAGGTTTTTATTTTATTTTTGAAATTTTCAGTATGATTTAATATATTTTTCAACCCTCAATTTGTTATGTGACACTTTGTGTAATTGAATACCCTAGGATTCCCCGGATAGAACGATCCCTATTTGTCAAATACTACATGCGATACAAAAAGGGTTTTAATGTGATTGGAGTTTTGTTGCAGGTACAATAACTCGGTTAATAAAAAACTCCGTCAATTTTTAGCGCCGTTGCCGGGGAATCTTATAAATTTCGATTCATGAAGTGTTACTTTGTATATTCGTATGTGTATAATTGTAATTGGTTATGTAATTTTATAGTTTTCGTATATGGTATAGTTTTATAGAATTTTTGGTTGACATATTTTTGTAAATTATGTGTTATTTTATATGGTATATTTGTAAACTTAGTTAAATTTCTAGGATGTTAAAGTTTTATTTTCATAAAGTTTATTGTAGTCTCTAAAGTGTACCGTAGAGGACGAAGTCGCTTTTGTTGATCTTAACCTTAACCCTCCATTTGTACCTTGCTAAGGTCACTTGGGGTTGAGGGCGGTTTTGATCAACACTTGTCGTTGACTAGTGACCCGTAGTTTGTTTTACAAGTAGGGGGCATGTTATTATTCATAGATATGGTTCTCAGGTTTGTTTAACTGGATCTCAAGATCATAGACTGATATCTCTTCTCGGTGAAGGGGTCGATAGGGGGATTTATCCCTCCGTGATCACTAAACGAGTCCTGCCTGGTTCCTGTAGGGGATTCGTCCTCCGTGAATCTTAACCACTGTTTCTGAAAGTTTAACACGCTCGAGCTAGCCAAAAAGCTTGAACCGAAACACCTACCTTAGATGCTAGAACATAACTTTGTGTAAATATAACTTTGTATAAATAAAACATTCTAACCATAAATGGATTAGGAATTTTATCCTTGTACCGTCGAGTTTATCTCTCTTCACAAGTAGGCGCATCCAATTGAGTTTACTCAAGAGGAGTTACCGAAAAGTTGAGTGCTAGACAACACCCAAGGATGGAATTCCTCTTCCATGTTACTAAGTAAATTGGACTGGACTATTGTAACGGAGTTGTTTATTTCTCTTCACAAGTAGGCGCACCTTAGTAGGATTATGATGTCTAGGCAAGTGGTTAGGGATTTTATCCCGGGTGTTGTGCCGTGTACTAAGTGAGCCTCGCTCTACCAAAGTCGCACCTACACTTACCTGGTCATAATTCGAAAAGAGTTACCGAAAGGGAGAGTGTTAAACTAGCACTTAGTTTGGAACTACGCCAAACGTTAAATTGGAACTACGCCAATTACGTTACACTTGATTGGAACTACGCCAATTTGGAGCTCCTTATCCTCTTTGCTAATAAAAAAATAAATAAAAATAAAAAAATTAAAAAATAAAAATAAATAAAAATAATAATAGTAATAAAATAAATTGTTGTAGTTATTATTGTAATTTTATTCTTGTATTAATTTTCTTTTCCTTTTACTAATATCTTGTTCTTCAAACAAATTCAGGTACATGAATGTCCAGAATTGAAGGTTGGGCCCAAGAAATCGAAGATAGACTGAATAGAGGTTGTGGAGATAGAGGAACTGAGCAACCATCACCTAGCACACCATTCACTGAGCATAGATTCATATCCCCCACTTCATCATTGTTTGGACGTGACTTTGTAGGATCGCCATCACCATTTCCATCAGAGGCTTCTTGCGAACTTAATCCTTTGTTTCACGAAGACCCAGAGTTTGAGCTTTTGCAAAGCCCATTTCCAGTGCACGCCTTGAACTTGGACCTACCAGATCCTCCACCACCAATGGCATCAATCAGAGAGCAAAATGGGCACGTTAATGGAGAGAATGGTGCGCCATCAAACATAACATATCCTGCAGTTGCGGCCGGAAAATCAGATGACTTTGAGCTTAGGAGCAGATTCCTACATGAGTTGCCCAAGTTCCATGGCCTGCCAGGGGAGGACCCTAACTCACACTTGAAGCTCTTCCAGTTTACATGTGACTCGATGTGCCCTAGAGGAGCAGACCCTCAACTTGTGAAGATGAGAGCCTTTCCATTCTCATTGGATGATAAGGCAAGGAGATGGATTTTCGAGGTACCAACAGGAAGAATCACTAGTTGGAACACGATGGTAAATGAGTTCCTACTCAAGTACTTCCCAGCATCTAGAGTCACTCAATTGAGGAGCCAAATCACTGGGATCAGACAAGCTAACGACGAACCATTTGGGGATTATTATGATCGATACAAGAGTCTCATTGCCTCTTGTCCAGCACACGGCATTAGGGAAGGTCTTCTCCTACAGTATTTCTACGAGGGGATGCGTGAACAAGACAAGGAGTTCCTACACTCAGCGGCCGGTGGATCATTCTTAGAAAAGGGGAACGTTGAGGCTAAAGCATTGTTGGATATCAGGGCCTTAAAGAATCAGCAATTTGGAGCCCAACAACGGTCAAGGCAAGTGAATGAGACAAGGACCAACTCTGCATTGGAAGAGAAGGTGGACAAGCTTTCAGATATGATGGCCCGGTTAATGAAGCAACAAAAAACACAAGTATGTGGGGTATGCACCGAGGGACATCCTACAGATCAGTGCCCCCAAGTCGCCAACGAAGGGTTTGAGGAAGTCAATGCGTTGGGATACCAAGGAGGGTACCAAGCAAAGCCACAATACAATCCATTCTCTAACACTTACAATCCAGGCATTCGTGACCACCCCAATTTCAGGTGGGCTAACAATGATAATGTGTTGAGGCCCAATGTTCAATCACAAGGCCCACAACAAGGGAATATGGCGTTTCAACCTAGGCCTCAAGGGCAGTTTCTATCAAGACCACAAGCCTCACATGTACCTCCAATGCAAGGGAACCAAGGTGTCTCTAGTGCACCTAATTATGATGAGTTGTTGAAATCTCTAGCTATGGGGCAAAGTCAATTGAACACGGCCACTCAAGCCTTGTTGGTGGGGCAGCAGACCAATACGAAAGACATTACCGAACTCAAGAACCAAATGGGCCAAGTAGTAGATTTCATGGGCCAGTTCAGTGAACAAGGAAAGCTTCCAGGGGGTGTCATCAAGAACCCAAAGAAGGAGCAAGCCCAAGCCATTACTACAAGGAGTGGTAAAAAGTTGGAGGACCTTACAAGAGTCCCTAAAACGAGAAGGGTTTCCAAAAGCCTTATCGTTGAGAGGGAGGAGGATGATGAGGATGTTGTCAATGCAAGCAAGGATGTTGACGCCAAGGTTACCCTACATGATGAAGGTGACGTTATGCTCAAGGATAATGACCTTGAGAAGGATCCAGCGACTTCTAAAAAGGAGGCACCAAAGGTAGACAACCCTAACTCTAGTGGTTTAGTTAATGCTAACCCATCTTCGTGTTTACCATTTCCCTCTAGGTTCACAAAGTCCAAGAAGGACAAATCTGATGAGGAGGTGCTAGAGGTGTTTAGAAAGGTGCAAGTGAACATCCCTCTTTTGGAGTGCATCAAACAGATTCCAAAGTATGCCAAGTTTCTGAAGGAGATGTGCACCACGAGAAGACATACGAGGGAGGAGCAAGTAGTGCGCATGAACGAAACGGTTTCCGCCGTCATTCAGAGGAAGCTACCCCCCAAAATGAAGGACCCAGGGTGTTTTTCTGTACCTTGTATTATAGGACAAACTCGTTTTGAGAATGTTATGCTAGACCTAGGGGCGTCAATTAATGTGATGCCCTACAATGTTTATGAGTCCCTAGGTTTAGGGCCTTTGAAGAAAGATAATGTCATCATACAACTTGCTGATAGGTCTAACAAATATCCTGAGGGATATGTGGAAGATGTTCTTGTGCAGGTGAACCAGTTGATCTTCCCAGCGGATTTTTATGTCCTACACATGGAAGAGTCCCCCCTAAATTCCACTCAATTGCTTTTGGGGCGACCTTTTATGAGGACAGCAAGAACAAAGATTGACGTTGCTGCAGGAAATCTTACCATGGAGTTTGATGGTGAAGTGATTAGCTTCAACATTTTTGAAGCAATGAGGTATCCGGTTTCTGATCTTAAACCATGCTATGCTATTGACGTTGTTGACTCTATTGCGCAGGTTTCATCAGAAACTTCGGATCTATAGCAATTAGCCATTGAGCTAGGGGCGGGATATGACAAACATGGGGAGGAGATAACAGAGGAAGCACGGCTTGATCTTGAGCCGTCCATTGCTAAAGTGGTTGCCGAGCTAGAGGCAACACCCTATGTCAGGTATAACAAGTTCGAGTCAATTCCCATTTCCACTAACAAAATTCTGCCATCTGTGGAACAGGCCCCTAAATTAGAACTGAAGGTGCTTCCAAACCATTTGAAGTATGTATTCTTGGGAGACGATGACACTCTACCAGTTATTGTGTCATCACAGCTGAGCAAGCAGCAGGAAGCAAAGTTGATTGATGTGCTTAAGCGGAACAAGACCGCCATTGGATGGACGTTGGCGGATATCAAGGGTATCAGCCATACTACTTGTGTCCATCGGATCTTGCTCGAGGAAGGAGCGAAGCCTACCAGGGAGGGTCAGAGGCGCTTACACCCCCCTATGATGAAGATTGTGAAAGAGGAGGTTATCAAACTCCTTGATTGTGGCGTCATATATCCGATCTCAGATAGCCAGTGGATATCGCCAGTTCAGGTCGTACCCAAGAAGAGTGGAGTCACAGTGGTAAAGAACGACAAGGATGAGCTCGTGCCACAACGGTTGGTGACTGGACATAGGATGTGTATTGATTACAGAAAGTTGAATGCGACTACAAGAAAAGATCACATGCGTCTTCCATTCATGGACCAGATGTTGGAGAGACTAGCTGGGCACGAATTCTATTGCTTCTTGGATGGGTACAGCGGTTATAATCAGATATGCATCCACCCAGACGATCAAGAGAAGACAACATTTACGTGCCCCTTTGGGACGTTTGCGTACAGACGGATGCCATTTGGGCTATGTAATGCCCCAGGTACGTTCCAAAGATGTATGTATTCCATATTTTCTGACTATATTGAAAACATTATTGAAGTCTTCATGGACGACTTTAGTGTTTATGGTAGTGATTTTGATGCATGTCTAGAAAATTTGGAATTAATTTTGGAAAGATGTGTTAAAACTAATCTTGTATTGAACTGGGAAAAATGCCATTTTATGGTAACTCAAGGGATAGTTTTAGGACACATAATTTCTGCTAAGGGTATAGAGGTTGATAGGGCCAAGATTGATATTATGCTTCACTTACCCTCTCCTACAACTGTAAGAGAGGTACGTTCGTTCCTTGGCCATGCAGGTTTTTATAGGAGGTTCATCAAAGACTTTTCATTGGTGGCCAAGCCCTTGTGTACCCTATTGCATAAAGACGTACCGTTTGTGTGGGATGAGAAGTGCGAGAAGGCATTCATGGCATTGAAGGAGTTGTTGACATCTGCCCCCATTATGGCGCCACCTGATTGGAGTTCTCCATTTGAGCTCATGTGCGATGCATCAGACTATGCGGTTGGAGCGGTTCTTGGACAAAGAAAAGAAAAGAGGCCTTGTGCCATATATTATGCTTCTAGAACCCTAAATGATGCTCAAATGAATTACTCTACGACTGAAAAAGAATTGCTGGCAGTCATTTTTGCTTTAGAAAAATTCCGTTCATATTTATTGAATTCTAAAGTGATTGTTTATTCTGACCATGCAGCCCTCAGATATCTGATGAAAAAGAAGGATGCAAAACCACACTTTATTCGATGGATCCTCTTATTACAAGAGTTTGACATTGAGATCAAGGACAAGAAGGGAAGCGAGAATGTGGTGGCGGACCACTTGAGCAGAATTGTGCACGAGGAGGAGACGTTACCCTTGCAAGAGTCCTTTCCAGATGAGCAGCTTTTTCGATTGGAAGCACAAGAACCTTGGTATGCTGATATTGTTAATTATTTAGTTACTAAGACTCTTCCTAGTACACTATCTCAGGCATCCAAGGCGAGACTGAAGAAGACAGCGAGATACTACATTTGGGATGATCCATACCTTTGGAGACATTGTAGTGATCAGCTTATTCGACGTTGTGTCCCACAAGAAGAGCATAGGCCAATACTCAAATTCTGTCATAGTGAGGCGTGTGGAGGACACTTTGGAGCGAGAAGGACAGCCCTTAAGATATTGGACTGCGGATTCTATTGGCCCACCATATTCAAAGACGCATATGCATTTTGCATGACATGTGACAGGTGCCAGAGGACAGGTAATATAGGCCCTAAAGATCAAATGCCCCTTTCACCAATAATCGTTGTGGAAATTTTCGATGTTTGGGGTATTGATTTTATGGGCCCTTTTCCCTCTTCTAAGGGATTCTTGTATATCTTATTGGCTGTTGATTACGTATCTAAGTGGGTTGAGGCGAAAGCCATGCGGACTAATGATTCAAAGGTTGTTGCAGATTTCTTAAGGACTAACATATTTTCCAAGTTTGGGGTACCACGTGTGCTTATTAGCGATGGAGGTTCTCATTTCTGTAACAAAAGATCACGGCTTTACTCAAGAAGTATGGGGTCACCCACAAGGTTTCCACACCATATCATCCTCAGACAAGTGGCATGGCAGAGGTGTAGAATAGGGAAATCAAGCGGATTTTGGAGAAAACTGTGGGCCCAACGAGGAAAGACTGGAGCGACAGACTCGACGATGCGTTGTGGGCCTACAGAACAGCATACAAGACACCCATTGGGATGTCTCCCTTTCGATTGACCTATGGCAAGGCATGCCATCTACCAGTGGAGTTGGAGCATAAGGCCTGGTGGGCGGTTCAGAAGTTCAACATGGACTTGGATGAGGCAGGATTGCACAGGAAATTACAAGTGAGCGAGCTTGAGGAGATCAGAAATGACGCATACGATGCCGCTTGGATCTACAAGGAGAAGACGAAAGTGTTTCATGACACACTTAAGGGGTAAAATGTTTCACGTAGGACAAAAGGTCCTATTGTATCATTCTCGTCTTAGATTATTTCCTGGCAAATTACGTTCACGTTGGGTCGGTCCTTTTATTGTGACTAATGTGTTTGTTCATGGTGCTATAGAGATTAAAAGTGAGGTTACAGGTAAAGTTTTTAAGGTGAACGGACATCGACTTAAACCTTATTACGAGCCTTTCGAGGAGCACCTTAAGGAGATCGATGTGGGAGACACCCCAAGATCCAAGGGAACATGAGAAGAGTCTAGGCTAAAGGACTATAAATAATTAAGCGCTGCATGGGAGGCAGCCCATTTCAACCATAGCAGTGGAGGAGCCATCACCGATAGTTTGCTTTGTCTAAATCCCTACACTCTCTTGGTTGAATTGTTTAAATGTGAAACGTGTGAATTTATCTTATGCTTAGAAATTACAATTTTTTTTTTTTTTGGGATTACATTGAGGACAATGTAACTTCTAAGTGTGGGGTACGGATACATGTTTCCATGTTTTTATGCTTTTGTGTGTTTGATTTATGTAATTGATTTTCGTCACTTTAGTTTTGCTAAACAAAAAAAAAATCGTTTTTTTTTTTTTCTTTTTTTTTTTAGGATTTTTAGTTTGAGTCTTAAGTTGTTGCCCCTAAAGTCGATGATGATTATATCTTTGAGCACATAGAAGATTGTTTTGCATGATCATAATAATTAAATTGTGAGCTTCATAGATATTGTGATTGGTATGAACATGTGAGTATTTGATTGATATGTGAAGCATGCATGTTGAGTTGATTCGTTTCCATAACATCCTATGTGAGCCTTAGAGCCTAATTGCTTTCTTCTTGAGTGTGAATTGATAATGTGGCAGAAATTTTTTTCAAAACTTCATCATTCTTTGATTATTCAATAACTATGTGCTATAGCTTTTTAATGGACTCTAGAATATACTAGAACTTGCTCATGTGATTTTCGAAACTCTATAATCATAACAGGTCTTGATTTTGAAAAGGATTGAATTGATCTCTTTAGGAATTACCACCATTGCCAAATAAAGCATTTGCCTATTTGCGCCCGTCGTGGGACTCCTTAGTTTTAACCCTTTTGAGCCTACATCGAGTATTTTCTTTCATCACCTTCATGAAATTCTTTTGCTTAGAATAGTTATATCATTTACCTTGTTATCAAGACTTGGCAAAGCTTACATTCAATGTGGAGTTATGTTTGTGTGATGCAAAGAAACAAGTGTGGGGTAAAACACCATATGATTATAAATGTATGTGTCATGTATGAACAAAAAGAAAGAAATATATTCCGAAAAAAAAAATTCGGATAGAATTAAAGGTCAAGGCACAAATTCTTTCATGGTGTGTTGTAATGTTTTGTGAATTTGGAGTTGGTGATTATTTGAAGGTCTAAAAGTGTTTATATGACCTTTGTCCTATTCATAATATGGGGAAAAGTCAAGATTGACGTATGGGTCCAACATGAAGAAATTCGATCCTTGCAATGAAGACATGAGGAGGAGCGAGATTTGCTAAGTCTTGGTGATTTCCTATAGCACCACTTATCCTAAAAATTCCTACCTTATGAAACTTAGCCCCATTACAACCATATTATTGAGATTAATTCATGATTCTTAAGATAGCTAAATTTGATGTGTGGAGATTTTCTCATGAGTTGAGCATATGGTTTTGGTCCATTATTGCACTTAGTTGTTAGATGAGGTTTTTCCAGAAAATATTATTCACAAAGTGCTTTTATTTGATGAAATATGCAAGCTATTTGTTGCCTTACAATCTGTTCTCTTGCATATACTTGAGTGAATATTCCCATTTCATGAGTGAAAAGAAGAGAGTATGCCTAGTGAGGAGGATTGAATTAACTTGACATGTTGACATGCTTATTTTCTCACTTCTTACTTGTTCATGCTGTGAAACATGTCTATGACACTCGGGATTTTGTGCTTACATCTGAATGCTTAACTTGAAAGCTATGTGTTTAAAAGATCCGGAGACAATCATTTAGGGGCAGTAGTTTTGCTAAGGGACTAGCAAAAGCTAAGTGTGGGGTAGTTTGATAGGAGCACATTGTGCGATGTTCTTAATATGTTTTTACCCCATTTATGCAATGTTTAGCCCTTAATATTGTAATATAGAGTCATTGAGTCATGTTATGAGTCTTTGGCAGAGTTGGTCGTAAAATGAGCATAAAACGCAGAAATTGTTTGAAATTGTGAAGAGTCCTAGTTTGCGTAGGAATCCTTGTAGACTAGGAAACCTGGTTGGAATAGGAATCTTTATTGTTTATTGTTTCTGTAACATTTTAGGACAGAGTTATTAATTGATTTATTCCTTTATCATCCTAATTATTTCTTTTTGATTTTAGGTGGAGATAAATCAAAGGAATTACCATGGGGAGTAATTGCCGAATTACCTTGGAGAGAAGAAGATTTTGGTTGAAGATAAGGAGAGATTTATGGAGGAAGGAGATCAGCCAAAATCAAGGGAGAGAATATTGTGGAAATCGGCAAAGCTAAGAGGAAAAGAAGGAAGATTAAGTTCAAGCTTTAAGGGATTAAAATTGCTGAAAATACCAAGAGAATTTCAAGGGAAATCAAAGACTAAATTGCCGAAATTGACAAGGAAGAAAGGAGGAGATAAATGCAAGATTATTCCAAGATAATTGCTGAAAATTGGGAGAAGAGTTAAAAGAGAATTAGGGTTGCCGATCTCCCTCTCCCTTGCTCCCTATATATAGCTTGACAACTTTGTAATCTCTCATCTTTTGTCTCTCATATTTCACTAGCCAAAACTCTGTCAAAATCCCTACCAAAAATATTCAGTAAATTCACAAGCCACAACCATCCTCCATCACCATCAAGACGTCACTTTGTCAAGCCCTCTTCAAGGTTCAACAAAGTGTGATTCATCCTTTCTCATGGCTATGTATTTATTGATTTGTTTTACTTTGTCTATGAAGTGTAAACAGATTTTTGTTGTTGGAATTTTGTGTAATAATTTGATATTGGATTTCCGAATTTGCTACTTGGTTGTTTGATATCTTATTTGTTCATAGCATGAAACGAAATTAGTAAAGGAATAGGGCAGTAAAAATACATGAGTTCTTGTTTTATCTTGATTAATTTTCTGCATTCGTATGCACAAAAATCGATGCATGAAGGCAGCCTTGATCATGGCTGTCCCTTGTGTATTGATTTCAATTGCCGAATTTAATTTAAGGGGAAACATACACGAAGTTGTTTTTCCTTATGTTTATTCAAAGGGCTAGAGCAATACAGAAAATTTACATAGAGAAAGGAGATGAGGTGACGCCATACTCCCTAATATGTTTCCAATTAAACTCATTGTGCGTATGTGTTTCTTGTTTCAGATTCTACACGAAGTGTTTCTGAAAAATTTAGCATTATGTCTAGGATTATGCACGAAGCTAGTTCTAGATAATTAAGGAGTTTTGCATGATTAGAATAATCACGAAGGCTCTAATTAAATTGGAATTATGATGAAATTAGAATGATTGTCGAAAATTGCTGCCATGTTTCTTTGTTGGTTTTGTTAAATGAGTTTTTGGTGACATGTTGTGTGAAAGATGAAGATCATGTAAATAATAAAATTAGGTTTTTATTTTATTTTTGAATTTTTCAGTAGGATTTAATATATTTTTCAACCCTCAATTTGTTATGTGACACTTTGTGTAATTGAATACCCTAGGATTCCCCGGATAGAACGATCCCTATTTGTCAAATACTACATGCGATACAAAAAGGGTTTTAATGTGATTGGAGTTTTGTTGCAGGTACAATAACTCGGTTAATAAAAAACTCCGTCATGGACCTTGTAACGAGGTGGTGGGGAAAAACGGCGTTGTTGTTGTGGACTCTGGTCCCTTGGCCAATAAGGGTGGTCGCGGTTCTTCTGCCCACAGTGACGGCGGTCGGAACCGCGGCCTTGGTCCCGGAAGGAGCCATGCTGCTTGTCCTTATCCCGCCCAAGATCAAAATGTTCATACTTCTGCTAAGATTGCTGCTTTGGGGGAGGAGCGGGAAGAGTCAATGTGGTTGGAGCGGAATGTCCGAAGGTGGCGAATTCAACATGTGCCCACCGGCTAGCCAGGTCCAATAAGACATCGTAGGAAGCTGGAGGGTTCCTATTGATCTCCATTAAGAAATTTCCAGGCAGCAAGGCTTGGCGAAAAGCTTGCTCAGCGACCTGCAGTTCCAAGTTGTAGCACTGTGCGATGGCGAATTGCCACCGGGATAACAACTGATGGAGACCCTCGCCGTCCTTTTGCTTGATGTGGAACATGGCGTCCACACTTCGATAAATGCTAGCATGAAGTATGAAGCAGTTGAGGAAGCGTTCCGAGAGTTGGTCAAAGTTGTCGATGGAATTGGGAAGGAGGTTGAGGAACCAGCTAAGTGCCTCATCAGAGAGGGTCTCTTGGAAGGCATGGCAGACCATGGAATATGAGTAACGAGTGGAGCTACATAGTGAAAAAAAATGTCTCGAGGTAGAGGTGAGGGTCTCCAGTGCCCTTGTAATTGTCCACCTTGAAAGGTTTGGCCTCGGGTAGCCGTTTTTCCATTTGCACCCGTGGAGTAAAGGGACTCGGGCGATGCCCATAGCCAGAGAATAGAGGTCGCTGGCTCCCGCAACTCTCGACCCCTTCAACCCGCGAAGCCATCTGAGTGACAGATTAGCTAAGTTGAAGTAGTAGGCGGGTTTGCATGTCAAGAGGTGGGTTGGGGGTGTTGGTAGAGGTAGGGGTGGTGATAGGCCGAGTATATGGATCTAGTTGATTTAGCGACAGAGAGAGGGTTCATTGGGGATTGCAGATGGTTGGGGGGCTGGGAGTGGAAAGGATGGGTTTGTAAGTGGGTGGGTGACATAGATGATCTGGTTTGGGCCTCCCGGGGACACGGAATTACTTTGGCCATGCAGTGGCAGAGATGTGGTGGCGGGATATGGGGTTTCAGCGACCCGTGCCGCGCCGTCCAGACTGTCGTTATACACGTTATGATTGTCTAACGTGGCTCAGAGTAAGAATTGTTCCTTTTCCAATTCGGCAATGTATACTCGGTACGCCTCAGCCTCAGCCTTCTCTTTGGCTGCTTGTTCGCGAAACTCATGGAATGGGATTACTGGCTTGGGGAAAGGATGTATCTCCAGATTGGGAAAGTTCTTTCTCTATCTGAGCGCTAGAGTCACTAGGGTCCTCTATGATTTCTACCATTGTTTCGAGTTAAATCGTTCCGAGCTGAAATTGAAGTTCCACAAGATGACCCTCCTTCAAGCGCCAATTGTTTCTATCTGTCCCGAGGTCACGGGTCGGGAGGTCGAATCCTTAAGTCCGGGACTAATACCTACACAAGTAGCAATGCGTCAGGGGTTGGGATTAGGGTGGCATAGTCTTCGACTCTCCGATGCTCAAGTTAATACTCAGGCTTTACTTGCGAAGTACCGGAGAGATGGGAATGAGTTTAGTGGACTACCTCTTTTGAGAGTTTGTGCCTATTTTATAGGCCAATGTTAGGCTATGTGGCCTCAGTCCCCGAAGTGGGACTGATTACGGTCCTTTGCAGCACTTCCCCTTTTGGGGGTGTTTTGTCGTCGGGGAGTGGGTCTGGCGGGTTGATTGTCGCCAGACCTTCACTCTTTGGATGCCCGTGAAGGGCTCGCCGGTGCTATCTCGTCTGAATAATCTCCGGTGACCGGGTAATTGTGTCATATTCTCGACTTGGCCAAGTATTTTGGATATGTACGAACACTATATATTTACTTTCTTTTAAACTAGACATAGTGAGGACTTTGGTTTTTAAACAAAACTGTTAAGAAAGGAAACATATAAATGTATTTAGCTTTTGTGACTAAGCATAGTAAGTACTTTGCTTGAATTATATATATATATATATATATATATATATACATTTTTTTTTTTAAGTTCGGGGTTTCACAAAGACAAAATAATTCCTTCAATTTCAACACTCTTTGACAGAAGTAGTTATTTCCCTCTTTCCAAACCAGAGAAGTGCCCCTATGTTGAAGCGATGAATGAAAGAGACAAATTAGCTTAATGAGGAAATTGGCCAACGAAGCTTTCTTACCAAAGAAGTGCTGCCCTATTTTGAAGGGATGAATAAAAGAGACAAATTAAGCATAATGAAATTTGCTCATCTTTGAGAAACCGACATAATTAGTATATATTGATATCTATAATTGTTGTGTGTTTTTACAATTTGCAACAGGTTTGATCATGACTTCTTCTCTTTTTCTTTTTCTTTTTCATATTTTAAGCTCTTTTTAATTATCAGTAATACAAATTTGTACTTCAAGAAAAGGAAAACACATGCAAGGGAATCAATTTGGTTATAAATTTGAACACATATCAACTGAGGTAAGAAGTGTTAAATTATTGTTTTTATTTTTGATCCGCGTGCAAATGCATATGTAAGAGGCTAGTGAACAAGAGAGAGAGGGCGATATTTGCAGGACCCGAAACACAAACTAAGTCAACCGATTTTTTTTTTTGATACGAAACTAAAACATTACACACAAAAAACATATCAGACAGCTCGAGTTAATAATATCAAATAACAGCGCTCTAAAAGTAGTTGTTGGATATCCATCTTGCCACACACGTCCGTTGGGGAGTTAGTGACCTTCATTTACAAAAGCATATGCCACAAAGTTTGCATCTCCATACACTACCAGAAAATAGATCTTGGGCGACGAAAAAAAATTGTCGCCCTGTTAAAAAATTTCGTCGCCTAAGTACTTAGGCGACGACATGTCGTCGGCCAAAACGTCGTCGCCAAAACTGCGTCGGTCAAGAACTTGGGCGACGAAAATTCATTCCGTCGTCGCCTAAGAGTAATTCTTAGGCGACGATACGAATTTCGTCGCCTAAAATATACTTCTCGTCGCCCAAAAAATATTCGTCGCCCAAGATTTAACACCTTGGCCGACGAAAACATTTTCGTCGCTTAAGATCTTATAAACTTGGGCGATGAAAATAAATATTTCGTCGCCTAAGATCACTACATCTTAGGGGACGATATTTTTTTTTTCGTCGCCTAAGATGGTAAGTCTTTGACCGACGATTTAGAAATTTCGTCGCCTAAGATATATTTAAAATTTTTTTAAAATAATTAAATAATTTTTTTAAATATATAAATAATGTTTTTTAATTTTTGCTGGAATTTTTTTTTTCGGCATTTCTTTAAATTTTTCTAATACTAAAATTTAATTAAAAATAACACAAATTTATAAATTTATAAATAATTTATTACAAAAATTCAGTCCATCTGCCTATAGATCGAGAAATTCGAAATCTAACTCATCATTCCAGTTCGGAGGGTCTTGAGGCTGAGGCGGCGGCTGGTCAGGCTGAGGAGGCTGCTGCTGAGGCTGGGGCCACTGAGGGTGGGGCCACTGAGGTAATGGTATAGGCGTAGGCATGGGCGGAAACGGCTGTCCGGCCGCATGTGCAGCGATGCAGGCAGTCATCCACTGTCCCATAGCCGCCTGGTTGGCATTGGTGACTTCATTCACCCGCTCCATATGCGCAGCCGTGGAAGCCGCATATGATTCCGCCATCGCCGCCATCTCCCTCGCTCTTTGGGCTTCCAACTCAGACTGTAGACTTGCGAACTGATTTTGTAGCCGAGTGGTCTGGCTGTTGCTGCTTGAGGCTCCGGCGGCTCCCTTGCGCTGAAATCCTGGCGTCGTCTTCAGGATCCCCTTTCCAGCGTCTCCCATACCCCGGCAGTAGTAGGTGTTGGAACGCTGTGCGAAGGCAGTGGCCATAATCTGCGCCCCAACGGTAGGATCTGAAGTGTCGATCCTGGACATGGCCTCTGACATGTCATCCTCTGCCATGCCTGGCCATGTGTCGTTCACCATGCCTCTCATGACCTTTTGCTCCGCCTCCCTCACCCTCGCCTAATTGGATATATTATAAAAATATATTAATATACATTTAATAAAATGTAATTAAAATTAAAAATTAGAAAATATAAGGAACTTACAAGATCCTCCTCTTCATGAGAATATGCCCTCTGAAAGGTCCCCACATAGGGGTTCTCCTCTGGCCGCTCTCGCCGCACGTCGTCCATGATGGCCGAAAACGGCCTCGAACCGGCACGATGGTTGGTTGTGTTCTGTTGCCGGTTCTCAGCGTTCACCCGGGCGAGGTGCTTCAAAAAAAAAATTATCGTTAGTAAATATTTAAAAACATACAATTATAATTAATTCACTAATTAAATATTCAAATTTGTTTACGAATTACCTGTTTGTGAGGGTCGTTGAACTGCGTGACAAGAAGCCACCGCTACTTGTACTCCCGATACTCGAACTCCTTCGGGGTACCCGAACGGTCGCTCCCGTACTTCTTCCAGTGTTCCCGGAGGTCGTGCTTCCACTCCTTGAACCTACATATACAAAAAAAATATTAAATATATTATTAAAAAAATAAAATTTAATAAATTATTAAATAGAGGTACCTCTCCCTATGGGTCTTGTCCGCCCAGTCACGTCCCTCCTCGGGAACCACAAACCATTGCTGCATTACCACTTGTTAGTATTTTTTTCGATAATTAAATAATTTATTAGTTAAAAAAATAGTAATTGATCGAGTAAACTCACCGACATCGACTGATGGAGCATCTCCTTCACTTCATCAGGAACCTGGCGCCAGACTCCCCACAACATAAGGAGTCTGGAGCGGATGGTGCCTCCCACGGCGCGCGTGTACCGGTTTCCCAACGCGGCGTCCACCGGTTTGCCGTTGGAAAACGGGATGGCGATCCGTCCAGCGGACTCGACCGCCCTATCGAGTCCCTTGTTACTGACGGTGCCTCTCATGTTCCGCCTTCTCGTTCCGGCGGCTGTGACATTGTGAATCAAATTTAATATTAATAATACATTTTTACATTAAAAAATTAAAATCGACAAAAAAGTAATAATAAATTACCTTAGGATGAGGCTGAGCCGACGGATTCGTCTCCGTCCGCCTGCTCGGAGACCCTCACGGGATGAAGAGGCGTGAGAAACTCCCGGTAGATATAGGCCTCGTGCGGTGCCACATGCGGGAGCTGCTCCCGAATCGGTCGACCCTCCTCATCGACGCGAGGTATCGCCGGTATCGTCGGAGGAAGGAAGAGGCCGGACGGCACCATAGGGACCCCGGATGACCCGCCATCACCGTCGGTCGGGGACGACTGTGTGGGGGCGTCGCTGCGGGATCGCGACCGGCGAAGTATGGGTGGATGACGAGGAGCCGTCGCTGCGGGACCCGACTGCCCAGCAGAACCCGAGCCGCTCGCGCCACCCCTAAGCGCTGCATATCGGGACATCAACTGCCACGGAAACCCGATCGACGGTGATTCTGACGGGTTGTTTGAGGTACCGTCCGAGTCGTCTTGGCTCCTCGCACCCGAACGTTGTCCAGAAGTTCTCCTCATGACCATCCTGTTTAAAATAACCATAAATTTATTAAAAATATTTTACCGTCTTATAATTAATTTAACAAAAAATAACCATAAATTTCAAAAAATTTATCAACAATAATAACACAAATAAAAATTAATAGTTATTATAGGATTTTTTTTTTTTTATTCACATAACAAATTATTTACATTAATTCGCAATTATTACATCACAAAAATTAATTTACGAATATTTACATCCTTACTCAAAAATAATCCATTATTTTTTACAAAATGCCCACAATATATTTACAATTATAATTTATATTATTTAATTAGTTAATCAAAAATTATTTAATCATTTACAATATATTTACAAATTATTTCCACAAATCCTAAACCCTAAACCCTAAACCGTAAACCCTAATATTTTACAATTATCATTTATATCACAATTTACCATAATTTACATCACAATTTACAATTATCACAACAACAACAATTTACAATTATCACAACAACAATTTACAATTATCACAACAACAATTTACAATTTACAATTATCACAACAACAATTTACAATTATCACAACAACAACAACAATTTACAATTTACAATTATCACAACAACAACAACAACAATTCGCAATTATCACAACAACAACAACAATTAAAACCAATTTAGGGTTTTAGGGTTATACCTTAAATTGTGGGTTGGGGTCGGGGTTCCGAATTGGGGTCAGGGTCGGGGTCGGGGTCGGAGAGAGGGAGAGAGAGAGGGCAGAGAGAGGATTTTCGGAGAGAGAGAGAGAGAGAGGGCTTGGCGGCTGAAGAAATGGTTAGGGTTCCGAATTTTTGCCTTTTATACTGCCGTTCTTGGGCGACGATTCTGTAAAAATCGTCGCCCTGTTTTTTTAAAAATCGTCGGCCAAGATTATCTTGGCCGACGAATTCAAAAATCGTCGCCCTGTTTTTTGAAAATCGTCGGCCAAGATAGTCTACTTGGGCGACGATGTTCTTCACTATAAATCTCGTCGCCCAAGATGAAGAAAATCGTCGGCCAAGAGTCTACTTGGGCGACGATGTTCTTCACTATAAATCTCGTCGGCCAAGATAGTCTACTTGGGCGACGATGTTCTTCACTATAAATGTCGTCGCCCAAGATGAAGAAAATCGTCGGCCAAGATTTCTATCATGAAATTCAGAATATCGTGATTTTGGTGATCGGAGAAGAGGAACTAAAAACCCACCGTCAGATGTCACCATCATAATAAATTACGTGGGTGGGAAAAAATTCAGCTCCATCGGACAAAGATAAGGGCTCGATCCGTCCGGTCAATCGGCGCGGTCAAACCCCTAAACGGACGGAAACGGCTATTCGACCCTCCAAATCACGTAATCTGGCCGGACCTTCAACTGAGAATAGTTTCCAATCGACGATACTTTTACGGGACCCTAAAAATTTGGTAAAAAATAAATACCCGGGATAGGGCTACCACTAGGTAGAAATAAGAGAATTTCGTTAACCGGAGCAACCGGCACCTAAATTTTACCGGAATATCTTCATTTTTCACGGGTTGACGTATTTCACCGTTCCGGTCATATCTTATTTCACGACTTTTTTGCGTTTGAGGCATCTACGTATACGTTGTCTTCAAAACGACACTTAAACTCAACACTTATATAAAAAAGTTATACAACATTAGTACATATAACGTGAGTTTGGTGATCGGAGAAGAGGAACTGAAAACCTACTGTCAGATATGACCAGCATAACAAATTACGTAGGTGGGAAAAAATTCAGCTCCATCTGACAAAGATAAGGGCTCGATCCGTCCGGTCAATCGGCGCGGTCAAACCCCTAAACAGACGGAAACAGCTATTCGACCCTCCAAATCACGTAATCTGGCCGGACCTTCAACTGAGAATAGTTTCCAATCGACGAGACTCTTACGGGGTTATAAAAATTTGGTAAAAAATAAATACTCGGGATAGGGCTACCACTAGGTAGAAATAAGAGAAATTCGTTGACCGGCACAACCGGCACCGAAATTTTACCGAAATATCTTCATTTTTCACGGGTTGACGTATTTCACCGTTCCGGTCATATCTTATTTCACGACTTTTTTGCGTTTGAGGCATCTACGTATACGTTGTCTTCAAAACGACACTTAAACTCAACACTTATATAAAAAAGTTATACAACATTAGTACATATAACGTGAGTTTGGTGATCGGAGAAGAGGAACTGAAAACCTACCGTCAGATATGACCAGCATAACGAATTACGTAGGTGGGAAAAAATTCAGCTCCATCTGACAAAGATAAGGGCTCGATCCGTCCGGTCAATCGGCGCGGTTAAACCCCTAAACGGACGGAAACGGCTATTCGACCCTCCAAATCACGTAATCTGGCCGGACCTTCAACTGAGAATAGTTTCCAATCGACGAGACTCTTATGGGGCTATAAAAATTTGGTAAAAAATAAATACCCGGGATAGGGCTACCACTAGGTAGAAATAAGAGAAATTCGTTGACCGGCACAACCGGTACCGAAATTTTACCGAAATATCTTCATTTTTCACGGGTTGTATTTCTTATTTTGTCATATAAAACGTGATTATTGACCTCTTATACATAGTCTAAATAAAAACACATGAAAATGAGACGATTTATTGACATGCATTGTTTTCTTACTAGACTTAATTTCATCATTGGGTGCCACACACCTTTCAAGTTTTTATATGGATTCACATGGCATCATAAAATGATACAAGATATTGGGTAAGAATCTACAACTGCATGAATTGAAAATTTCACTAGTTTGAGCTGTAGAAACAATTATAATAATGTATAATGCATAAAAGAAAGGGGGATGCTAGTTAGAAATGAAGCTTGAGATGGGTTAGGGAGGTAAAATGATTAGTTTCTGAGAAAAATCATTGTATCAATTATTTTATTAGCTCATAAAATAAATTTAAAGCGTAAAATGACTATTTTTATTATCGTTCTCGTATGAGATAACTCTCGATGACTTTGTTACGTAAAAGTTGCCTTACCTAAGTAGTTACACTCGGACACATTGTGAAACAAGCCCGACATTACACACATCTCAGCTCCAAAGTTACACAAACCGATCCACATTGACCTTTTCCTCAAGGACTAAACCCAACTCCCCTATTTTGACCACCTAAAACCACCCCAACTTCTCCCTGCTTTCCACCTGTGCTTATATCCGTTACTTTTTTATTTTTTATTTTTTTATTTTTTTCTGTAACACAATTTCCAGACCAAAAAATCCATTCAGACAAAAGAAACAAGGACCAGAAATTCCAGAACATAAAGACAACCATACCACAGCACCCTTGTGCAGTCAGATAATCCCATCCTCCTTTATCCCAGAAAAGCCAGGCCCATTCCCGTCATTTCACCCCAAACGATACACAATAAGAAGCACCGGCCACCAGCATATGCCACATTGTCCTCCTTTTCATTTCCAGCTACACATGGCCCCTCTCCCTCTCTTAAAACCCTTACCCTAGTTAAACAAACTTAACCCTAGTTAAGGGTTAACACCTCAACCTCTATAACCCCTTACTCTCTCTCTTCTCCCACTGTCACTCTCCCCAACACCGACAATACTTTCTCTTCCTCTCCAATGGCGTCGCTCCAATGCAACCTCCTCCTCCTCGCCCTCCTGTCCCTCGCCGCCGCTGTCTCCGCCCACAACATCACCGCCATTCTCGAAGCCACCCCCGAATACAGCCAGTACAACTCCTTCTTGACCCAAACCAGACTCGCCGACGAGATCAACACCCGCACCACCGTCACCGTCCTCGTCCTCACCAACGGCGTCATGTCGTCCCTCGCCGCCAAGCATCCCCTCTCCGTCATCAAGAACGCCCTCAGCCTCCACATCCTCCTCGACTACTACGACCCCGCCAAGCTCCACAAAATCTCCGACGGCTCCGTCCTCACCACCACCCTCTACCAGACCACCGGCCACGCCCCCGGAAACCTCGGCTTCGTCAACATCACCGATCTTTCGGGCGGTAAAGTCGGCTTCGGCTCCGCCGCTCCCGGATCCAAACTCGACTCTAGCTACACCAAATCGGTGAAGCAAATCCCCTACAACATCTCCGTCCTCGAGATCTCTGCCCCGGTTCTCGCCCCCGGAATCCTCAACGCTCCGGCTGCCGACACCAACATCACCGCGCTTTTAGAAAAAGCCGGATGCAAAACCTTCGCCGGACTGCTCGCCTCCAGCGGCGTCATCAAGACTTTGGAGACCGCCTCCGCTAAGGGACTCACTCTTTTCGCCCCAAACGACGAGGCGTTTAAGGCCAAGGGTGTCCCTGATCTAAGCAAGCTCACCAATGCCGACGTCGTTTTCGCTACTCCAGTTCCACGCCGTCCCTAAATACACTCCTAAAGGAGCTCTCAAGACCTCGAAGGACCCCATCAGCACTCTCGCCACCAACGGCGCCGGAAAGTTCGACTTCACCGTCACCACCTCCGGCGACCAGGTCACACTCCACACCGGAGTCGACTCCTCCAGAGTCGCCGACACAGTCCTCGACGCTACTCCCCTCTCCGTCTTCACCGTCGACAGCGTCCTCCTCCCAGCTGAGCTCTTCGGAAAGTCACCGTCTCCGGCGCCGTCGATGGAGCCGGTGGCTGCTCCTACACCGACACCGGTCCTTGCTCCCAGCCCAGCTTCTGTAGAGGCGCCGTCGCCGTTGGCCGCTTCACCTCCGGCTCCTCCCTCCGAGACTCCAGAGGGAGCTCCGTCGGACGCGCCGTCGTCGGAGGCGGCGGATAGTACCTCGGGGAACGGAGCTGGTCACGTAAGTTCACCTGCATTGCTGATGACACTGCTCACTGTCGTCTCTGTAACTGCCATTTCCTCCGTTCTCTTGTCCTGAATGGTAATTTGAGATGCCTCTTTTCATTATTTTTTCTTTCTTTCTAGTTTTATTTATTCATTGGTGTTTGTAGTATTCCGACACTCCGTTTGTTTTACCGGGCTCTACAGAGATTTTTAATTTAAATTTTTGAATTTTCAAATTTTCTTGTGTGGATTTCGAAATCGTGTGGTTGGCGTTTGTTTTGCTTTTGGAAATCTATGGCTGTTATGTTTTGACGATGTGGAAATAAGCCAAGCGCGTGGGATTGGTGGGATCTGACAGCGAAGCCCCACATGGGATAGTGGTGGGGCGTCCCGCAACGTATACTTGCCATTAATATTTAAATTTTTGAAAAGGATGCGGGGGGACCACTTTATATTTGTTCCTTGCTTCTGGATCGTTCCAGAACCTGGATCTGTTTTTGGGCGCGGCGTAACGGTCTGGAGTTTAACGGAAACCGCGCGCCACGGCGCCAACGATGCGCGTGAATGTTATATTCGTAATTTCAGTTGCTTTAATTTTGAAGTTGCAAATGTAGAATAGGATTTATACAACACAAATAGAAAGAAACGAGCACAGGAAGAAAGATTTGATCTCTGTTTTGATTTTCGTCGAAACATGATCGACGATGGCTTGGAGGTGATTGGATTGTGGGTTCATTTAAGCCGTCGTGGATGCCTAGTCTGTTTGTGAATTGGTGTGTTTGTGGTCGAAATTGGTTAATTTTGAGTGGATTTCGCTCTCCTTCAGCCTAATCTCAATTAGGGCGACAAACGATTTTGATTACATGTCTTAGAACGTCTAAAGAAAGTAGCTAAAAACACCTTGATCTTGTTGCATGTGAAGCCTCTTGGCGATGTTCCCTTCAATTTGTTGTGAATTGGAGGATGGAAAAGCTAGCAAGTAGCAAGCCAATATCCTTGATTCTCAATATCTGTGGTATACAATAGGTTGTGAAAAGAAATTCTTCATATCATTTTGTTTTGTCACTTGTAATAACGCTGCGGGAAATAAGGGAGACTAACAAGCGTTAAGCATTATAAAATATTAAGAGTTTACACTTGTAAAAGCGTAAACTCATATAAAAATTCTATAATAATACTAAATGCCGAAATTGAATATCAAACTGACATGTTTTAGCCTAAATTTAATAGAGCTCACAAAAGCGAGTTTTGTAGATCTTGTCGTTCTCATTCCGAAAAGGTATCATGCGTTCTAAACGGATGTTCTTGCCAAAATCTGCTCCAATCACATTCACCATACATAATTTGTCTTTTAATTGAGAATCTTGATATATTTAAAAGAATAATTTATGATTAATTTCATCATTAAAAAGCTTATTTGAATACCAATTTTCAATATACAAATCATTATTATTAATGTAACCGCTTGTTTCGTTTCAAGATTCTTTGTTGAATTTAACTAAAATCTCGTTGTACATCGCATAACTTGACGCGGCCAAGATTAGATTTATAGGCTGGTTTGGGAAAGGGTGGTGGGTCCATCATCAGAATAGGTGAAGCTTCTAAAATTTAATTATCCGAAAAGGATGCCTCTCAATGATCATGTAGTTGTCGAATTTTAGAGTTGTAAAATTCATGATAATGGATCATGTACTAAACCCATTTGGTACATGATAGTTGTCGAATTCTCGTTGGTGATTCAATTGTGTTGTGAAAAGTTCATATTTCATAATAGTCCAAGCATCATAAAAGACCATGTGATGCTCATTAAGCTTCACTAGAACACAACAGCACGTCGAATATTATTTATACACTTTAAAAAGATATGATCACTTGAATATGACTATTATAGATGACTTCTTTGTCACTCTTGTTCATCGCTTTTTTCCTTCTTTTTTTTTTTGAGCAGGTATTTTTCTCTAAATATGTAGTGCGTTGAGAATTTTTCAATTGGATTGGGTTTGTCATGATATCTTGGATTGATGGTCTTGGCACTATTTTTGTGGGTGATGCGGCTATATTATGAATTTTTTTCCCTAAGAACTTATATTATGAGAAACTCTTAACAGCCTAAACATCACACAAATTAATACTTCATATTCATCACATACCGATTTAAAACACCTTTGTATTTATGTAGAATGATGTGAATATTACTCTCTCAAATGTCATTTTAGCTCACTTAGTAATAGCATATGATCGGGAAGTGGCCGGGGGAAACAAACCGGTGGTCCGGTGGAGCAGGCGAGCAGCTACTAACGAGGCTCCGTTTATTGTAAAAATGTAAAAAGAGATTTTTTTTAGAGTTAATTTTAATTTACCCATCAACTTTAGGTTGAACATCATATTAGTCAATTTTCTTTCAATTTCATCAAAAACACCCATTGACTTTCAATTTTTATCAGCCGTGTCAAAACTTCTGATTTTCATATAATTCCCCGTCATGTGATAACATGCTATTAAGAAGAAAACAAAATTTAAAGTTACTGGGCTCACAGAAAAAGGGAAAAATAGATAAATTACATTCAATCCCACCAAAATCACTAAAGTTAGGAGGTTATGATGGGAACCGAGATGTGTATCGATATGAGGGGAAAATGGTCTGAAAGGTTACTTTTGAAATTTGACTTTCTTCTTGATATAAAGTCATCACTTGGCAAAGAAATTATATGGAGATTGGAGATTTGGACATGCGGGACTGATGAAAATTAAGAGTCGAGAGGTGTTTTTAATGAAATTGAAAAAAAAATGACTAACATGATAATCGATATAAAATTGACGAAGGTAAAATGAAATTAGTTTTTTTTTTTTTTTACATCACTCAAAAACGACACAAGTAACAAAAAAGGGGTTAAAAAGTGGAAAAGTTTACCTGCTTCAGCAGGAGTCAAAGCGTCGCCGTTTCAAAGCCATTTGTTTTGCCCAACCGTAACAAGAAGCCTCAACCCAATCCACGACCGATCATGGCGTCCGAGCCTCCCCGCACCACCACAGCCACGTCATCCACCGCCGCAAAAGAGAAACGACACCGTTCCATCTTCGAACTCCCGGCCAACTTCTTCGACTCCTGCGCGCTCCTCACTTCCTCCGGCCTCTCAGTTGCTTCCACCTTCGAGGCCTCTAACACCACCAACAGCTCCGCCCTCGAAACCCTAGACGAGTCTTTGACTGAGAACACCGATCAAGACCGCTCCCAAATCGGCGCCGTTTCAACTCGGTTGACCTGCAACACTTGCAAGGCTGAGTTCGAGTCCCTCCAGGACCAGCGCTTTCACTTCAAATCCGATATTCACCGATTCAATGTGAATTGATCCTCTAATTTTGGTTTATTTACTTTATATATATTTTGGATAGTTGAATACTCGTAATTGAAAATTTAAACCAGCATTCATTGGATTTGATAGAGTTTATGTCAGCCTTGTTGATTATGTTAGATATGCTTTGATCTGTTTTGCTTAATGTGAGATATTCTAATCAAATTTCGATTCGGTATATGATAATAATGGAATATACAAGCTTTACTGTGTTTTTGATAAGTTTTTTTTCGAAAGCAACACTATGCTGCTGTCCAGCTTTGATTGCGCTAATCCGATTTAGGTGTGAGATATGCGAAACAGTAGAGTTATGTCTTCTTTTTTCAGTATGAGAAGCTGTTTAATTGAACTAGTAAAAAGATTCAACGCGTGTAGTGATGTAATTACTTGGTTATATGTGATTATAGGTGAAGCTAAGCATTGCCGGGAAGAATATTGTGAAGGAGGAGGACTTTGATGAGTTAACGTCTGATTCTTTTAAAGACTTTGATGTCTCAAGTATATCGGGATCAGAGGACGATGAACCTGAAAAAGTTGGGCCTTACAAGCTTTCAAGGGCATCTGCAAGGCAGAAATTATTCATCCACCTTCAGACGGGAGAAAGAGTTTCGGTTTGGAAGTGTTTGATTACTAACGAATCTGGACTTGAAAGTGATTTGTCATGTGATGAATTGTTAGGGAGATTGAACAAGGTGGTTCATGAGCCTAGAGATAATACCTGTTTTAGAGTTGTGTTGCTTGCAAGTGGTGGGCACTTTGCTGGTTGTGTGTTTGATGGTAACAAGATTGTTGCTCACAAGACCTTCCACAGGTTGGCTTAATATTTTTGTACATGTTTTTATGTCTTTTTGTGCGTTTCTTTAATAGTTTAAATTACATTGAGAACTGTTCATTTTGGGATGTAGATATGTCGTAAGGGCCAAGTCTGGAAAAAAACAGTCATCGAACGATGCATCTAGGTTTGCTCATTCCGCCGGAGCTTCTCTTCGTCGCCATAATGAACTTGCATTGAAAAAAGTATTTGACGATTTTTTGGTCATACCTTTGTTATATTTTTTTTTGTGTGTCATGGACCCTGACATATGGTTTCATTGAATCAAATAGTATATGTTCTGGTGGAAGCTAAATTTCTGTAAGCGTAGCTTTGTGCTCTATTATAATTGATATTTTTATAGTTGTTTCTTTGGTTAACATGAGGTTAACTTGTAAGTTTTGTTTTAGTTGCAAGTTTGTATCTGACGGGATTTAAGGTTCCTTTCTAACTTAATCACATCTTGCCCTAAAACTTACTCAATACTCACGATACTAATACATGTACAATTGTTACCATCTAAAAGCCAAAATGTTTGCAGTTTGCTAACCATATAATTAATACTTAATATGTCTTTTTGCTCCTCTTAATCTAGTTATGTCTAGTTTGTTTATGTAAGATAGCTTGACTTCATCAATTACTCTGGCCTCTTTCATGCATATATTTATTGAGGCGTATTTTTTGTTTTGATTTGACTTCTGACTATGTTGCTGATTAATATACATTCTAGGATATTCAAGAGCTACTTGCTGCTTGGAAGCCTTACTTCGATGCTTCGTCTTGTGTTTTTGTTTATGCCCCTTCTAGCAATCATCAGCTTCTTTCTAACGGGGAGAAACCATATTTTAGTCATCATAAAGTCAGGAATATTCCAATCACTATTCGGAGACCTACTATGAAGGAAGCCCGGCGGATATATGAACAGTTGACTCAAGTTTCTAATGAACAAGAGGAGATTGAAGCTCCTTTAGCTACCAAAAAGGAACTAACCTCTAGTTCAGGGATTGAAAATGATATCATCTCAAGCATGGTGAAAGTCAACATTGTTGAGCCTAGTACAGAAGCTTGCTCAAGTACTAATGAGTCCAATGAACTACCCATATCAAGTGAGAGTAATAATGTGGTTAAAGGTGTGTCAACACCTTTGCATGAAGCAGCACAGTTGGGGAATGTTCTCAAGGTTTTGGAACTCTTGGAACAGGGTCTGGATCCTTGTGCCAGAGATGAAAGGGGACAGACTCCATACATGGTATCAAACGAAAAGGAGGTCAGAAATACATTTAGACGGTTCATGGCCTCAAATTTAGATAAGTGGGACTGGAATGCTGCTAAGGTACCTAGTGCATTGACAAAGGAGATGGAGGAATCTCAAGCTGCTAAACAGGTAATTATTTGTTTGCCCCTCCACCTGTTTATTAATATAAAAAATGAAATTGTAGTCTTGTGTTCAGGAGTTGACAGGCTCTACTTAAATAGAAAAAATTGTTCACTCATCCCATTCTTTTTCTCATCTAAGTAATTAATCTCTATTTTACCCCTTAGATGATCAAAACAAAAAAATAGAAAGAAAAGTCATTCACCTCTACTTCCTTCCCCTCATAGATTGGCCAGCGCCACAGATGCAGAACATCAGCTGGCCTTGGTGGTTTCACTGGTTTGTGAACGTTGCTCATTGCTTTTGGCTGATAAGTCGCTCAAGTTTAATGGGTAATTGTGTTTATCATAAAAAATGAAGCAGATCTTTGTTGAATAAAAAAATTTGAATACAATGGTAGCATCTAACAACCACAATCCTGGAAAACATATCAGTATTTACACCTCTTTCCCTAAGATCTGGTTAATTATGTGCTCTTTGAGGCATCCTGCCTTATTTATTTTGTTTGCCTCTTCAATATCCTTTGGTAGCATATTGATGCTTGAAAATATCTGTTCACTTCATATATGGTTGTTCAGGCTGAAAAAGAAGCCAAAAGGAAAGCAAGAGCAAAAGAATTGAAGAAATTACGCAAAGAAAAAGAAAAGAAAGCTCAGGTGCGTAATTTATTGTCAACTTGTTCTCTCTTTTTTATGTTGATGGAGAATTTTTATCCTGGTGTTTTGATTCTAGTTTTTCTGAAAGAACTTTAGGATGCTAGTTTTAAAACACCAAATATGCGCTTGTATTTGGCTCCCCTACCCTTTATGTTTTGGTTTACTGCAATTATTTTGTTTGTGAGTTGGGTGCATTTTCTGTTTTGTTAAATGTTGGTCCTTCTATTGTCTTAGAAAAAAATGGAATTAGAAGGTAGAGAAAATTCCAAAATCATTATGCTAGGGTTTTCTGCTGACTGGAAGGGTTCGTTGTAGATTTGAAGCAACATATGATGTCCATCTAATGATTATCTGTTGGGTTTCCAGCCCATTAGTCTTTCCTGAGATAATTCTCTTAGATTATGAGAATTGTTTACCTAGGTTTCGGATTCCTACTGATGATTGGAGTTCCAATAAGGAAGGAATATCCTTACTGTTGTTGGAGTACCTGCAATTCTACCACCAATAGGAAGAGGTTTCCTAGTTGGTGAAGAAAGCTGATATCCTTATGGCTATATGTGGGATTCTGCTCTTGGTAGACAGAGAGTAATACACATTCTCGAAGTTAGAGAGTGCAAGAGGGCAAAGAAGAGAGAGACAGGAAGAGAAGGAGTCTTTGTTTTTTTTTTTTTATTCTTTTTGGTTGTTCATCAAGTCTGGTATGATTGTGTAGCCATTATAAATATAGTGAAAAACTGTTTTTCTGCCCGGTGGACTTAGGCAAAAGTTTTGCTGAACCACCTTAAATCTGTGTTCTTGTGTTCTTATGTCTGTGGTTGTTTCTCTTGTTGTGCTGTGTTTATTTGGGTTTTCGACCTGACATATTGGCCGATTCACAACACTATCTTTGTGCTGCATCATGCTTTTTTTTCTCCTTATGTATTTCTTAGTTTGATTTTACGCAGGCTGAGGCTGCTGCTTCAAAGAATACCTCGATGTATACAAAGTCCTCTTCATCATCTCAGACTAGTCGTGGATCACAGATCTCCAAAGAGGTCAGTGAAGATTGTTTATGAGTTGTTTCAGCAAGAACTTTCCTTGCTTTGAATAAGTTGTTGTACGAGTCCTAAACTGAACTTGGTTCGTTTCCTTTCTTCGATATCTAATCAGGAGGAACTGAAAAGGGCATTGGCAGTAGAGAGGGAAAAACGAGCAGCTGCAGCCGAGCGGAGAATGGCTGCTGCTGCAGCCCTTAGTGCTCAAGGTAATAGCACCACACCTCAACCCAAAACTGGGGAAGCTGGTGAACTTAACTGTTCTTGTTGTAATGTGTCTCTGGCCGGTAAAGTTCCATTTCATAGGTATAACTATAAATACTGCAGCACAACTTGCATGCATGTGCACAAAGAGTTTCTTGAGGAAGATGGATAGCATAAACTGCTCGTTGTTAATTTTTATTTTATTTTTTGGGTGTAGTGTTCTGACTTCTACAATTTTTATAGGAATTGAAGCAAATGGTAATAATTTGTGAAAGATTACAGAATAGTGGTTACTTCACTATGGTTGTAGATAGTTCTTTTTTGCAGTGTGACTATTTTTTTCTATGTTCTTGATGATGTTATTACATTTCGGATAACAATCGAGACACTAGAATTTGTCATTTAACAAAAGGAACATTTGCAACGATGTGAATGTACAAATAGAACCGTAAAATAATCAATCCGATTGATCGAAACATAATATAACAAAGAGTTATACCCTCTATTGTGTCTGCTCGATTTGGAAGAAAGAATTTCACAACGATAGAATTTAACCCAAGCAATTAAAATACAGGATCTGAAGGCGCCAATGGTGGCTGTGGCTATTGTCCAAGTGATGCTAATGACAAAGATACCAATGACAGCAGCAGTGGAGGTGGTGGTGTTAGTGGCAAGTTAGTGGTCATAATTGTGGTGGTCACAACGTTGGCTCTCGAGTTGTGGCAGTGGCGACGCAGACGATAATGGGGGCAAGCAAAATAGAAGTGGCAGGGGTATATGGTGATTTTTTGTTTTATTATTAGATACGGAAATAAGATAATGGAAGGTATTGTAAAGTAAAGATAATAAGAAGAGAACACGAGAATAGTTGAGAGGAGGTAAAAGTGTTTTCATTCATTCTCATTAATCTTTTTATATAGATGTATGATTTATATCAGAGTATATAATTAATTAGTAATTACGTGGACAATCACATAGATTATAATATTTATAACACTCCATTTTGGATGTACACCAATGAATGATGAAATTAGACGCGCATAATGTTGTCTCGTTAAAAACCTTGCCAGGTAAGGAAAACCCAGTGGGAGAAAAATAACTCTGGTTAAAGGAGAAAAAAAGTACAACGCACATATGTCTTAGGTAATATACTTCTGGATGCTCCCCCTGATGAAATTCTCCCCATAAACGTTGCAAGTTTCATGCGCCATAAATAACGGTTTGATTTGTCCATCACTAAAGTGAGACCAAATGTGCTTTGCATATAAGGGCTCATCATAAAATTATGTACCTGCAAAATTAAAACAACACCAACAAAGCTACACGATTATAAATAGGTTTGACCTCATTAAGTCGCGTATGACCTAACTCATACACTAAGTAATAACTAATCAACATAAGCTAATTGACATTAAAGCATTGAAATATCATCATGGCGTATCTAGCCATACACATCAATATCTCTGTGTATGATACATCTCATATAAACTCTTTAAGAGCTTTAAGTAATTCATAACTTCCCAATACAAGGTTTAAAGATAACATAGATTGACTAAACTATTATCAGAGATATCAAAAAACTCATAGATCAAGAGAGTTTATGGCCAGGCAACAAAATCATCTCATATGACTCATAGATCATCATAGAGTACAATAATAAAAAAGAAAAACAAAGTATGATTGTGTAAAGGTAAACGGCAAAAATCAGTTTTGGTTTTCTAGGGTTGATCGTTATCAACTTAAGAATAGAGTCGTGCTGATAAAGTGTTGTAAAGTAAAGATAATAAGAAGAGAAGACATATAGAATATTTGAGAGGAGATAAAAGTGTCCTTATTCATTCTCATTAATCTCCTTATATAGAGGTAAAGATTACATCAAAGTATATAACTAATGAGTAATTACGTGGACAACCATATAAATTATAATATTTATAGCATAAGGAGAATTCATGACATTCTTACATTCAAGTTATTTCTAACTCATGACTTTTTTATTAGAATGTGTCTTTAATCGGGTGTCATTTAGCTTTACCAACGGAAACTCTTTCGGACGTAAATATATATATATATATATATATACACACACACACACTAGTTAGATGCCCGCGCTTTGCTGCGGGTTTCTGTTTTTGTTAGCTTTATATGCTTCAGTTGGTGAAATCATCAAAAATCAAAAGAGGGATCACAACTGTATGAATTTGGGTTTCATTTGGATTTGCGATTGCATTGAGACTTGAGATTAAACTAATAACCCATAACAAAGAAGGATAAAAGGACAATAGAGAGAAATAATTTTTGAAACTCAAACTCAGAACAGCTACAAAAGAGAGAAGACAGAGACCCATGCTTTTGTGGTAAAATGAAGACAGGAAGATGTCGAAAGCATATCCAAAAGATCATCAATTTCTAATAGAAACACTGAATATATCGAGTCAATCAGTCTGCTAAGTGTAAACACATCTTATTGCATAAGCTTAAAGTACTTCAATACAAAGATCCTGAAGTCTAATTGAAATTTTTTAGACAGTCATAATGCATATTTGTGTAACTATCAAGTTAGTTTTCCTTTTAACTAATCAAATAGCCTTTAACATATACTTCCAGGTGGATGAAAGACAGTTAATGTTGTAGTAAAACTTGACTGGAACAACATTCTTTCCAAAAGGTAAAGCAATTCACAACTTTAAGTAATCTTCTTACTCAGCTATATGTAGTCATAGAAGAATCAAGAATAGATGAAAAACACAACTCAGCTGGTAAACTTAAAGTGTATACTGATAATAATAATCTTGTCAAGAAGATACAAATCTCAACTGGCCAATCTCCATAAAATGTATAAAGCTAGTAAACTTATAATAATGCACTTCATCTTCTTATAGCAGCAGCTGCAATGAATCACCAGCATTTCAAATTAAGTTAAGAGTATAAATCTGAACTGGTTGTACTCCATGAAAAATCAAATCGAAAGAGATAAGTTTCAAAAAGAAAAGGACAGAGCTTTTGGGTACCCTATTGTGGCATTATTACCTTAATGAAGAAGTGCCCTAACTATTCTCAGAGGAGCCATGTCTGGTCTAGCAGAGTATACACTCATGGTAATGAATTGGAATACGAAAATTTGAGAGATCATTATGGTATCACACTGTGTATCATCATACGCATCACCCAAAAAACCCAAGTTGAAAAGAAAACAAAAAAAGATTCGAGATTTTGTAAGAAAAAACCAAAGAGGAGGCAATGAGATCGTTTTGGAAAAGGGTGGGAGTTTCATTTGCTTGTTGACTACTACCTTCATCTCATCACCATATGGTAGTAGTGTAGGTACTGAAGAATGATAAGTGCGTTTTTACGCCATGATCTTAATGGATTTTCACCCCCATTTACACTTTGTTTGTGCCTTAGTATGTTTGTTTTTACTTATTTTAGAGTCAAGAGGGTTTTTCTGTAGAGTTGTGGCTACTAGTTGTTTTTATACAGAAAATTGCACTTAAATGATAAAAACCGTTTTTGGACTATCACTTGGACGTTTTACCGTGATTCGTTATTGTGTTACCTTGTTAGTTTTGATGTATCTTGTTTAAATGTGCAGAAGACAGGTACATGAACGTTACGTATCAAGAATCATGGTGAATGGACTCATGAATGACAACAAGTGAGGCCACGGAAAAGGAAGGAACGCCTCTAGACATTGTTTTTGGTCTCGGACAGAATCTGCCAGAAAACGTACATCAACTTCAAAAATTCATATCTGGAGTTCCAGGAGGATTTAGAAGGCGTGCCACATATGTAATCAAAGCTTTGTGTGTCTACTTTTCAACCCCATTTGGATCGCAGCAATCGGAGTTGAGACGAAGGAGTTATGAGCAAAACAGTAGACAGAGGTCAGGCTGCAAAACTGGGCAGAAACTGCCTAAGTTGTCTAACGAGTTTTGGGAGATGATTCTTCAACAAAAGGCTTCCCAAATTTGTCAAGAGATGTATCAAGACCTTAATGAAGTGTTAGGAAGCTGGAAAAAAGAAGAAAATACGAAGAAGCATCAAGGCAGCCATATTTTGGTTAAGTGTAAGGTTTCCCAGTCAAATCTGGAAAGCTTGACCTTGCTGAACTCATCACTGCTTTTGGCTGCCATCAAAACCCAAGATTTCGTACATGAGGCCTACATGGATCCATAAACATGTAGGAAGGTCCAAGGAATCAGAAGATGGAGTCCAAATTCGGATACACAAGCTGCATTGAAGAAGGAATCATTGAGCAAATAGGAAAGAGAGTTCGAATATGACTGCTTTTCCTTTGCCGATGCAGCTAGGGTTTCTCTATAGGTTTTCTGTATAAATAGGGCTGTTGTATGTATAGTTTAAGAGTCCTTCAATTGTTTTAAGTTCTAGAAAGCCTAAACTCTACCTAAAAACCCTCCCTTACACAGCAAACACAAGCACAGCCGAACCATTCCTTGCCGCACAGCCATCTTTGCCGACTGCCTCCACTGCCATCTTCCACCAATTTCCCTTTCAACCTTGCCGAACCTTATTGGTAGGGTAAGGATGAAGACATCCATGGTTTGTGTTTGTAATTACTGTGTAAGAACTTTGAGTTTATTGATAAATATTTTCTGGTTTTTGGTTTTATATGATATGTGTGATTGTATGATCTTCTTTGTGACTTGATTATGATTGTACATGTTGTGTAACGGTTTAGTATGCATGTTAGGATTAGTAAAGAAGTAAATAATCTGTGTTTATGTGTTTAGTAATTGTTAGGTTAATTAATCCTCACCTGATCATGTAATCGAACCCTAGGTTAATTCAAAGTACACGAGTTAGCTATTAGGGGGGAGTTTAATATGCCGTGGTATTCTAGGTCGAGTTGAGCGCAAAGACAACTCGGTTCTAGGTGCTGCATAGGGATGTTAGGGTGAGTGATTTGCATGGGTTCGAGGATGGGTGACGCCATTGCTAACGAGCATGTCTCCAACGACTTGTGGACGGTAAGTGTTGCTTGATTGGATTGAGCGCAAAGACAATTTAGTTAAGTAGTCACATAGTTTTTGGTTGAGCGCAAAGACAACCTTAAACACATGAGAAGTCTTAAGGGTTGGAATTAACTTGCAATTGTGAAAACATAGATAAGATAATTTAACATTTCATAAAAATACTTGCATGCTAATCGGAGTTTATTTGTGAAGTGCTTACAACGTTGAAGTGACCAAACTTTGTAATTATTTGCCTTTGTTTTATTTTCTTTACTTTCTGCCGATTTCAATCCCCCATTTTATTCTTTATGTATATATTGTGTGAATATTTCTAATGACTTTGTTTTGCAGAATAAATTCTTCCCTAGTGTCCCCGGCTAGAACGATACTCTACTTACATGTACTACAACTATAGGGTTTTAAATTGCACTAACGTCATCTTTTGACAGGTCAAAGAAGTGAGGAGATAGTAACATTAGAAATGAGTGAAGGCTTGCTGGTCGCAGTTTTAATTAAATGGCTAAAACTTCTATGTCCAAAAGAGAATGATGCCTAGCTACACCAATTTTATGGCCACTATAATATATATGCCCATAACCACATGTATATAAATACTGTATGGGATCCTACTGTATATACCACCAACACATTTTATCAGTTGCACATTACGATACTACTCATACGATATTAGTTCTAAAAAAAAAAAAATTTACTACTCATACGATATCACTCTTAGAATTTCAAAACTTCGAGTATTGTTTAGTGATGTATAAAAATTTTGCTAAAATATCAATTTATCCTACCGTTTCTTTATTGAGAGTATGTATTATAGGGAAGCAAAGTCAAATTTACAAGAATATTTTGTCTACAACTCTAACAAGGTTCCTATTTTACCGAAATCTATAAAATCTCCATAATTCTTCTTTAAAAGCAATTACCTTTCCCATATTTGATTATTTGTTCTCTCTCTTTTACGTTGTGTTTAGATAAAGTGATTTCAATTTCTTCAAAATCATAAGAATTTAAATTTCATTAATTGAGAATTCAATTGTTTGGATTTCATGATGTAAAGTTTTAAAATGAAAAGAATTTGTACTTAGACTAACTTCAGTTAAGAAAATTGATAAATGACACATATTTTGTGAGGAATTCAAGTCGGGAATTTAAGCTCCTAAATTCCACGATTATTTTCCTATAGAAATTTTTAATTCCATAGGATAAGAATCTAAATGGGGGAAATATTTCTAAAAAATTAAAAATTCCTTATTTTTGATTAAATTTTCGAGAATTCACCCGCATCCAAACACGTTGTTAGGGAAAAATATGACTCTTTCCATCCAATGAATTCCTTATATATAGCTAGTTGCCGAGTGCTATTTGGTCTAGCGACATAATCTCTTTTTTTATAAGTGGAAAATCGTGAGCTCGAATCACAAAAGACTAGTTGTAGCATTTGAGTTGTTTAACATGCTGCTATTTTATAAAAACTTTAACATGCTCTTCAAAATAACTAAAGAGCGAAGATAAAAAGTTTGGAGAAAATGCTCTTAATTATGAAATTTGTTTAATATCGAGTAAGAACATTGAAATTGTCTTAGATAATTTGCGGAGAAACTTGTTTTCTATTCAATTGTGATACCGATGTATACCAAGAACACCTTATTATTAAGGCTATTTCCTAACTATTTATCTTCTTCTATTTTTGGCATAATTGCCCTATCAATTTCATTTTTCCAGTTGTCCAATTGTACCCTAGCAACTACTTTACCAATATTTTCGGATCTTGCCGACGGTCTTCTTCATTTTAGTTAGTGGATTCAATGGTTACTTATACATAATTAGAGGTTCCTATCACACTATTTGGCCATGAAATTGAATGAAAGTTTATTAAGTTGAGAAATGATGAAATCATTTGGTATGATTTTTGACAAGTGATATAAGAGTCGATAATATTTAGCCAATATGTAATTTCTATGTTTCTGAGTGTTTTTCAATTAGTCCACGCCCACTTCTTTTGTAGCAATGCAAGTGCATGAAACATAATGACAGCTTAATATTGGGGCCAAAAACAAAACAGAGGCATTTTCTCTTGATGGTGGATAATGGGATATCATATGATCTTCAATCTCAACTCATCATACTTGGCTCTCCTAGAGGAACAAAATTGAAACAAGAATTTGGTCCCCAATCTAAATTATGGGCTGGCAAGTCAAGTGTTGGAGCAGCTAAAATTAAGGGACCATGTGAAAGTGGCTCAGCCTGAAGTTGGAAGTTGGACAAAATAGCACCACTAGCTAGCATTCACAATGATGATATTAGGATCCAATGGGTGAGAGGAGAAGAAGAAGAAGAAGCAATGGTGGTGTTGATGATGATGATGATGATGATGATGATGATGGTGAAGAAGAAGCAGAAGAAGCCAAAATGGGGGATCATTTTCCAAATAAATGAGTATGGTTTTGGGTACTCAATTACAGTAAGAAAAGAGACAAAAGGAGGAGGACCTAACAACATTATTGACTACTCCCTCTCTCTTTGCAATCCCTCCCCTTCCATACTTCGGCTTCCCTTCCAATAATCTACTCAATACTCATGGTTCACTTTGGCTTCTCTCAAGTCCCTACATTAGATATGCCCACATACACGTGACTTGCACGTGAGGCGCCATGGGAATCTTAATCATATAGCTTTGAATCGTTAACAGAAGTTAGAGTGGAGGAAAGTGGCTCTCAAGACAACCTAACTACATCAAAGGATGCTGAATCAATAACAAAACTTGAAAGTTTGGACAAACTTAGGATAGTACATTATAATCACCAGAATATGGATAGAATAGTTTGAAACAAAATTGTATTGCTGATGGCTGCTTTAGAATTACCCCATATAGACATGATGTGGTACAAATTTGAATGCTTATCATGTGTTTGCTTGCTTGTACTTACAGAAGCGTCCATGTTTTGCTTAAATACCTTTTCAAATGCATTCAATAAACCTTAAGGCCCCGTTTTGTTTGACAGGAAAAGAAAAATAAGAAAATGATATATTTTCATTTCCATACTGATATGGAATGGAATAGGTATTAACATTTTCATATGAGTGTTTGGTACAATTAAGAAATCAAATGCTGAAATTCAAGTTTTCATTCCTATTTTAGCCTTTGGTGAGTGATAAGAATGAAATACGAAATTGTAATTTCCATTAACACCCTTTTATAAATTTAAAAGCATATTAAATTACTTAATCCCCAAAATGCAAGTCTAGGCTACTGGGATATCAAAAAATACTTAACAAATCAATTTAAACATCATGAGTCTTCTAAACAGGGATATAATCAATCTTCAAAGAAAATATCGAACCCTTGTTTGCCCAAATCTGAAGAACAAGATAATCCTAAATGATAAGATATTGATAAGAAAAAAAACTTGAAAGAAGTATCTTTCTTAGAAGAAGACCTCGCGATCGACAAATTGTCTAAAGGTAAAAGACGACGATAGTTATAGGAAGAAGAAGTGTTTCAGTAAAAGTTATATACTGATACAATAACGGGAAATATGAGCTCAAAAAGAAATTCGTGGGCGGGAGAATCTAATATTTATTAAAGGCATAATTTATGTAATTTTGGCTTTCACGGTGGGAAATGGAAATAAATAACACCCCCTAACAAGGTAATTGAAATCACGATTTATGAGGGAGTCAATTTCAAGTCAGATTACTTTTTTCATTTCCCTTCCGGTTTTTATTTACAACCAATCAACCCCTTGAAATGGAAAATCAAAACAATTTGTTTTCCATACCACGATTTCCTGCCAACTAAACTAGGCCTAATATTTGATAAAAATTAGGTTTAGGAAATGATTGCATCTAATTAAGCCTGAGTTCACATGTTTGAATGTTAATAACATATGACTTGGAAGATTTTTGGTGTAAAAGCAAAGAGGATTAGAAACTTAGAAAGGTTGTTTTTACTTTTGGAACACAACCTTCATAATAAGATAAGAAGTACAAAATTGAAACAAACACAACTTTGACCAGATTGTCAATTGCGCATTGCATTTTCTCCAGGCAATTATCTGTCATAATTTCAAGTACATCAAAATCAACACTAAACATAATACTCGGATCCTCGAGTTATCGACTTTACTTCTCTAAGTTATTACTCAGATCATTTCTTTTTAATTTTTGGTGCCCAAAGTTTTGGCCCTATGTTTTCTCCAACGACGAAAAAAATCTATGATACATACTCGTATGTCATTATATCATACATATTTATAATTTTTTTTTGAAAATGATACACAGAGTGATTTATAATGTGAGAACAATATCATAGTCAGAGTGATATTCATGTTAAGCCTTATATGTTTTGTCATCAAATAATAGTATTGGCATAATTAGATCTCATAATTTTTAGACTACGTGTTCAAAACCTTATTAGAAAAGAAACAAAACGAGGAATATATTCTTAATAATATACATGAAGTCGGAAGTCCGAAACTGTTACAACTTAGATTCATATGAACTGTAGATTGAATTCAAGCTGCCTAGTAAGACTATTCGTGCTACATTTTCTAAAGTAATGATTTGGTTACTTGATGAAGGCACATGGTCATGCACAAAGTCATGTTCCATATTGAGGACTCTGTGAAGGTCCCAATTCTATTGATTCACACAATGAAGGGGAAGTTTCTAATATTCAAAAAAGTAAATTTACTAATTAAATTAAGAAGAAACAATTGCATTAGATTCATTATCAACTTTTTTTGTGCCCCAAGCAAACCCAAATAGGCAGCACTAAACATCCTACTTAGATTCTTTCTTGGAAAATTTATAGAAGAGATATTATCAAGTTTATGGAAAAGGCCGAAGAAATGAAGGCACCCTTCTTCTTTTCTGCATTTCAATCTCATCCTTTGCTGGCCTTTGTAATCATGACCTCCTTTTGCCATCATTACTATCAAAAGCCTTCTCTCCCCTGGTCTCTCTCTCTCTCTCTCTCTCTCTCTCTCTCTCTCTCTCTCTCTCTCTCTCTCTCTCTCTCTCTCTCTCTCTCTCTCTCTCTCTCTCTCTCTCTCTCTCTTATCTCTCTCTCTGTCCCTCTCCCTCTCTCTCTCTCTCTTATCTCTCTCTATCCCTCTCTCTCTCTCAAGTGCAGATACAAACACATAATGCTGGATATATGGTTCACCTTTTCACTCATAGTTTCTGCCAAGGCAACTATTTAAGGGCCAAGAATATTTTTCACTACCCACAATTTTCTTAAGCCTTCTCTTCTTTAAGTTTACCATCCAATTCTCTATCTCGCCCTCCCTCCCTCCCTCCCTCCCTCTCTCTCTCTCTCTCTCTCTCTCTCTCTCTCTCTCTCTCTCTCTCTCTCTCTCTCTCTCTCTCTCTGAAAGTTCAGGCAGAAACTGAACTGTAGAAGGAAACAATGTGTATAAACTCCTCAGAAATGAATCCATACAGTCCTTTATACTCTTCTTTCCGCCTCCGACGATCATCAAAGCATCACAGCTTTCGCGTTCACCGCCTAATCAATAGGTTAGTTTCCTTCTTTCACAATCTTTCTCTTTGTGTGTTTTCTTCTGTATTTATCTAATATGCAGAAAATGTTTTGTTATGTAACAGGAGGAGATCAATTACAAAAGACGCCAAAGAGAAGGAGATGGAGATCAAGAACCAGAAGTTGTACATGGAGAACAGGAGTATAATAGAAGAGAATAACAAGTTGAGGAGAAAAACACTTCTTCTTGTCCAGGAGAATCAAGCTTTGTTTTCACAGCTCCAACAGAAATTCCCAGACCATGCATGCAGTGCTACCATGAAACAAGATCACTAAAACATATTATATATAGCTTAATTTTGCACAAGTAGTTAACAAGGAGATCAGTAGTAGGGACCTTGGCCTTTTTGTTTTTTTTGTTTGTTTTTTCATCTCCTTAGTTGGGGCCTTGGGGGGAGCTCTAATGTCTCATCATCTTTCCCCACCTCACTTCTGTGAGTTTATTCTGTTTTTTCTTTTTTTTCTTTTCATAAATTCAGGGTGGACAAAAATAAAATAAGGAGGTCCATTGATGACTTGGAATATGAAACCCTTCTCTTTCTTCTGCAACTCCACCATTTTTCTCTGCTGAAAGGGATGGTGATGAATTAGAAACCCTTAACCCTACTATGACCCTACTTTATGTGTCATTTCCTCTACTTTATGAACCGGCTGCCTGTCAGACTATCTAGTCCAGATCAAGTATAAAACCTGAGTATGAACCCTCACATCTCAAAATATTTCTGCATTTAGCCTAGTTATCTGGAAGAGTAGAAATCAACATTTCATAAGCAACTAAACAATTGGGAAGTGAGTTGCTGATAGCCATGAAAAGCAATAGAAAAAATAAGCGCGCTCTAGATAACAGTAGATGTGATAACACAAACCGGATACTGATATTAACCACATTCAAGCAAACTAACTTATTGATAGTTTGATACTCGTACTAGTCAAAAACACATTGATATCTGTAATTTTAAAACTCGTTTTATGAGACATCTAAAGTACCAACAAACGATCAATTTATAGATTCTGACGGAAAATCTCAAATTGGAAAAGAAAAGCCTCAACCAGGAAACTGCCTAATACCGATCCAAATACGTGAAATCATCATCATCAAGAACTTGAACATCCTTTTCACCAACAAAATGCTCCCGCCCAATTTGCTTAACCAGGTTCACAAATTCTACTCTCTTTGCAAGAGGAAGAGGTACGTATGGCAGCCTGAAGACTGGTCTCACAACACCAAGTTGGGCAAGCGCTGTATTTAAGCCGATGGGGTTAGGCTCCTGAAAAAGCCACTGAATCAGAGGCATGAGCTTTGCATTAAGAGAAGGGTTCTTCCCCCCAAACATGAGGTCTCGCAACAAACCGGGAACCAAATTACTAGTAACAGATATGACTCCGGTAGCCCCATGGTTCCACCTTGAATCATGGCACTCATCATCATTCCCACTCCAAACCACAATTCCCTTCTCAATGTGCTGTTTAATGCGATCATTTCCAACACACTCCTTGACACCCGCCAAGTTGGCATTCTGCGCCAACGTGTTAATCACCTGGTGGGGGATATCTTGGCCAGTTCGTGACGGCACATTGTATATGATAGTGGGTCCCATAGATAAGACCCTATCGAAGTGCTTAACTAATCCCTCCAAAGAGGTCTTCCCATAATAAGGATTGATGTGCAGTGCCGCATGCATCCCAACTGCAAACCCTTGTTCAGTAGCATGAACTGCTTCCCTTGTGGAGTTGCTGCCAGTGTTTCCTATTACCTTAATTGATCCCCCATAACAGTTGATTGTGTGGCCGATGAGCATTATGTGCTCGTCCCAACTCATCAACTGACCTTCACCGGTTGTGCCACCAACAATCACACCTTCTGCTCCATGTTCAATTTGCGTATTAACCAACGCATCATATGCTTCAAGATCAAATCTACCATCTGGGAGATATGGCGTTTTGATGGCTGTAATCAATCTAAGTGACTTTATCTCCTCTGTAGATGTCCTGAAAACATTGATAACATGCTTAAGAATAAACCCCAAATCCTTTCAATGGAGCATATTCCAATTCATCACAAGCTTTTGGTTTCAAGTTCCAACTCTTAAATGAAAAAGGGGGGGGGGGGGGGGGGAATTAACATCCTAACAGTATCACTTCTGAACAAATAATGCATCTACTAGAATATAAGCAGATGACTTCTAACCAACCATGATACAGAAACAACACAAGAACACAACTCTAAACTACTATTTGAGTGACAGAGGAAGGCAGTATCAAGAAAATTCAATTCCTTTATCTTGTGAAAAAAACAATACATGTTCTAGCCTCTATATCAATACCCCATCATTATCAGCACTTGCATTTGCTTCGTCTTATCCTAATTCATATCTTGGAAACAAAAATATATATAAGAACACGAAAACTATTCACAACCCAGAATTACAAATTACACAATAAATAAACAGCATACCTGTTTTTGATTTCCAAACTTCGCATCGGAAGATGAAAATTCGGCACCACAGCTCCTCGTGGACTCCTCCATTTCACAGTCCTACTGTTCCAAATTCAAACAAAAAACAAAAATCAACCAAATAGTTTAGTCAATTATATTACTATGCTTCTTTTTCCATCAAATTAATTAATCAAAACTCCAACCCACAACAACAAAAACCAAAAACTAAAACCACTGAATCTAATAATTAAATCACAAGTATAATAAACTACGAACTAAAATAATAATAATGAAATAGCGATGAGATTAGATCCAAACCTCTTGTAGCTTTCGTTAACATTTCGACGCGGAAGCAAGAGATCCGACGACTCTCTCAGGCACACACTGCTGCTGCAGCTCTGCAACGTCGCCATATCTGAATTGCGAAACCCGACCCGAATCAATTAGCGGAGCTCCGGAAGCTTGGAGAATTTTACAGCGGCGGAGTTGAAGTTTCAGCGAATAGTGATGGTGTAAATGGGAATGCGAATGGTGGTGGAGGTGGTGAGAGAGGAGGAGGAGGTCGGGTTGGAATGGCGGGCCATGGAGTCGGGTCCGGGTCAGAAAGAGAGAGAGAGAGAGAGAGAGAGAGAGAGAGAGAGAGAGTTGGGTGTGGAGGCTGCGGAAGGATCTGTGTATGTGTGAGGCAGAGATTTTAGGGTTTTTGAATGGGGTTAGGTAGTGTCTCAGATTCTGACACGTGTTGTGTACTTTGAATATTCTAGGATGGGCTGGTCTTCGGGTCAGAGACTCGGGTTGAGCCCAGAAGAACCGAAGAAGACTTGGATTATAATGGACCATCATCAATTGACTTTTGGAGGCCTAAAATTTTGATAAAAGGGTTAAAATGTTGAACCATTTGATCGATATGTACTCTGCAGGTTTGTTCAAGTGTGTATTACACACACTTGAAATGACAATGGCTTAGAGGATTTGAATTTAGATCTTTGCTTCCTCTATACTCTTATCAGAACTGTACCGATGGAACGGCTTGATTGCGATTACTTGTAAAAATGCAAATCATAATAAGCAACATGAGGCTTGTTATGGAGGATTCATCACTACTCCTCGAGCCATCGTAGTTAAGAATATCAGTTATTGATTAAGTAAATATTATTGTTATCAAAAGTTTGTAATCTCTCAATACCGTTATTTTATGGATATATAATTTACTTGACATCTCAAAAACAGCTTAAGAACAAGATAGTTATAAGCTTATAATAACTGTTGGTTCTTTAGAAAAGATGTCATAAGAAAACATGTCACACTTCGACTCTTAAATTTTTACTTTATTTACTAGTTTGATATTAATAAGAGTTTTATCGTCTTCGTAAATGAGTTTATAGTTTCAAATGTCTTAGAGGGGTGTTGAGAAACGATTATTTCGGAGAAATTATTCATAGGAAAAATATTTGAGGACAGTAAAAATGGTAAATTTTAACTAGTAAAAAATAAGTTTTATTAGGGTATTATTTTTGGGGTGTTAAAGTTTGGAGTTGGGTTTTATTTGGTGGGTATGACGAGTTGGACCAGTTTGGGAAAAAGCCCAAATATCTTTTCTTTTTCTCCTCTCTCTCTCTTCTTACCCGATTCTCTTCCTCCCTGCCGGAGACCGCCACCGCCCCGTCCGCCGTCGTCCGGCCAAGCTGGGTCGCCACTCCGGTCATGTTCTATCCGCCGTCGCCTCCTCTCTTCTCCTGGGTTGGTGAGCGAAATCTCCTTCGAAAGGCTCGGCTACCCTCTAGCCGGAGCTCCGTCCTCTGGTCGCCATAGCCGGCGATTTTTGGCTCTTCTTGTAGCTCTCATCTAGGGTAGCAATCCCTCAAAAAAAATTGTCTCAATTCGATCTTGGTAAGGAGAAATGTATAATTGAAGTTTTATGGCTTAATTTAATGTTTTGGTTCAATTACCCTAGTTAAGCTCGAAATTAGTCTTTGTGCTAGTTAGGAAAGTTATAGAATGGGTTGAGAGGAAGATGCTGTTAAATTTTGGTAGGCATCGGAGGTCGCCAGAGTCTACCGACAGAGCAGATGGTGGCGTCACCATCGTGGAGTGGGTTTTCAAGGTTTTTAATGTGTTATATTAAGGGGAGTCTATTAACGTGAAGTTCGAAATAGTTTTAGATAGATTTGAGATTTTTCTAAGATTTATGAAACTTGACGGTTATTGGGGTAGAATCCAGTGGTTAGATTAATGTTGTTTAGGCTGTAGAAGGTTGTTTTATGGCTACCAGTAATTATGGTGAAGTTTGGACCGTATTGATTTAAGAATGACAAAGTTGGGCAAGGATGAGTGTGGATAAGACTCACATTTAATTGTCTATTTTGTATAAATATTGAATTTTAGTTGGGAATTTGATTATATATTTGGAAATAGGTCGTGAGGAGGCTCGAGCAGAAGAGACCTCAGATTTATGTCAAGCTTAGGCCTAAAGTTGTGAGTTGACCTTTGTTTTAATTAATATGCATGCAATGGTTTATTGTTGAGCAATTTCTTTTGTTTGAGCATTTGACGTCATTTAAATTTGACGATTTAATTCATTGTTAGAGAGTTACCAAAATAAGATTTTCGATGGATTTATATATATGGATATTTACGAAGATAGTATGTATATAAATGCTAGCTAGCCATACGTGTTTTTCCGCCATAATGAGGTAAAATTCTATTATGGTGTGACGTAAGCGTTAGACGCAATCGTCGTAGCCCTATATAAATATAAGAATATATATAGGGAATATGCACGTATATATACACCGTCTTTTCCGCACAATGAGGTAAAATTTCATTATGGCGTGACGTGAGCGTTAGACGCAAACATCGTAGTCTTGTATGAATTTCTACATTTCTTATTTTTTGTCATAGAATTCATACAAGGAATATGACAAGTGTAAACATATATATATATATATATATATATATATATATAGTTTGGCCTGAGAGGCTCTTTTTTTACAAAGTATGGGAGACTAGCGAGACTAGTCATGTGTTGAGCTTTTGAGTTGTCGCATGCAACATATTTATATGAAAATTAAATTGGAAAAACATAAATATTTTTATATTATTATTTTATTAAATTTATTTTTGTCCACTTACTCTAATGTTTCCAAATGTTTTTCCCTGGGCTCTTCGGTTTTAAATGTCCAGTTTGCAGGTTAGCATAGTTGAGGTCGGGCGTACATGGAGACGAGGCATAGTCAATATTTTAGTCCACTCATCTTTATATTTCTAATTTATTTCTTCTCTAATAGAGTTGTTCTGAACCTGTGATAGTTGATTGTGAGATTTTCTTATTAAAGTTAGTAATTAATTTGGGAGATGTTGTGATTTGGGAGGGGCACGAAGGCTCCAGGTGTAGAGGGTTATAGATTGATTCTTTTGAAGTGTATGCACGCATTATTATTAAGAAGAGTTGTCCATTTTAAAGAGAAGTTATGCTGAATTTTCGGTAAATTTTCTTTGGAGATGGTCCTCGTAAGATTTACTTTGAGTTTCAGAGTGAAATTCGGGATGAGTTTTGACAAAACAAATGTGATCGATGATCTCTTTATGAGGGTGATCACATGAAAAAGTTTGTTGAGTTCGAGTTTACTGATACCTTCTGTTGAGATAACTTGAAGTATGCATTAGTAAATGGTTATATGATTTTTGGCATGAATTGTTCATGTATCATGCTTCGAGTTCTCGCCTCTTTTTTTATATTATCAACCCTTGAATAATAATGCAATACAACTAAACCAGTTGAACTAGTACTTAGATTTATGCTCTATCAATTAAGCATATGTAAACAACTTATTCCATCAGGTATATATACTAAATTTCGGTATCTCAAGTTTCAAAAATGTCAAAACAATATATGAGGCATATATAGTACGTGGAGTCGTTAGTTCGATTGGTTTTATTGAAATCGGCAAGAGTCTTGCTCGACCTTTGGCTTATATATAGACTTGGTCGCCGTCAACTCATGGTGGACCGGAAGCTCTATGTTCTTCTCGACGTTCGTTTGGGTCACTCTCCGTTTCTGCTTTGTTTGGCCCCCTTATGTAACTATGTAGCTCTTATTATTTTCTGTTGTTGGGTTATTAAGGGAGGAGTTCTAATGAGGACCACTAAGTTAAGGACTAGTTGAGGACTTTCTCATTAATCGTTTATTACACCCACTTTTCAATTACATTTTTTCATCTCAATCGTTCAAATTTTAGGTCTATATAAGTAGATCACTTCTACAAATTTTCAGCAAAATTAGTGATCATTAAGGGATCGAACTAAATCAAATCAATGGACAATCCAAATCTGTCAAACAAGAGCCGTTCAAGTTTATAATTGGTAAATCATATTTATGATTGCCTTAACGATTTTCAATTTGGATGAAAATTTGTAGAGATGATCACTCATATATATATATCTACAAACTAGACGGTCGAGATGTGAATATGCGATCGAAAAATGGGTGAAACGAAAAAGTCCTTAACTAGTCCTTAACTTAGTGGTCCTCATTAGAACTACTCCCGGGTTATTAATGTATCATCGAGTTATCTTTGGCCAGAAAAATGTTAGACCGACATGTAAAAGTCCTCCAACAAAAATAAAAGTAATAAAGAGACAAGAGTATTCATGCATTGTGGCCAAAAATCTGAAAAGGTCACAATCATGCATAGACATGTCTCACATACCACCCTTCGAAAAATAAAATAAAATTTCACATACTTATGGCACTGTTAAAAGAGAGATACTCCATGTGATTTGTTGGGACAATGTCACGGGTATGGCCAAAACAAGTATGGGTCATTTTGGCACTTTGTTGCTACAACCCTTCATCATTGTTTTCGCAGTCCCCTAATCAGTATAGTCACCAAAGTCCAGGCACGTTTGCTTTCCGCTTTTCAAGTATTTGTGTTCCTCCATTCCTTCCCTCTCAATTTCCTTCCCTCCATTCGCATGCACTGCCTTTTGCATCAAAAGCAACTAAAGCACGTCCTGTTTCACTGCTCCAACATTTTCTTTTTTTGCAACAAACCAAAAATAACATAAAATTTCATCAAATGCGCTTTCCCTCATTAATACTGCTTGAATAATCGGAATATGTGGTATATTTTGCATTTAGAATTTTCCCTAATGATTTTACATGTTTATGAGTTTAATGAGGTCACTCGTTTGTCATTAATTATTAAAACAAGATGCGATCCAAGGTCTATATTTTTAATATGTAACACTGTTATGGTAAGTACCCAGTATGTCACGCCCACGATACATAATATTCATTATGCAGCGCTTATTACGAAAGTGAGACATTTCGTGTATTTTTTTATTAAGTAATTAACGAAATTAACATTTTAATTTTTTATCAATAAATATATATTTTTAATTAAAAATGAGACAACAAGGTATCTCGTTTACGTTAACAAGTTAAAATTACACATACAGTTAGTATTCAGACCAAGATCTACAAGAGTACCTAGCAAAGACAAACTAGTATCTACCACAAGCACATGAATCCGGAGGCCCCTCAACATGTTAGCCACAAATTTGTTAAATTTGCATGAATTTGTGACTCGATTCTTTTAATCTAGGAGTTCCATATTAAACAGTTCAATCAACTATATCACACAACGTAATTATAATAGAGATCTAGTTAGTTCATTTGAGAAATAAGGGGAGAGAATCTTCAATGCTAGGTCTACTCATAACTCATCTCCCAAGCCAACATCTAAAGCAAAATTCACTTATTTCCCAAGCTATCAAAAAACAGGTGCGATCTTGCAATCTCACTAAATAGGTACAACGTCACACAGGGCAGAGGCGCCGTGTGCGGACATTTTCGTAATTCTTCACCTCTTCAAAGTTTAAAACCCCGCGGGTCCCACCCCCAATCTGCGACTCTCTGTCTCTTCCGTAGTAGGCCCCACCCTCCCTCCCTTTTTTTTAGATGGAAAAATGGTGGTCGGGTGGACTACCACTTCGGGCCGAGAGAACGCGGGTAATACCCGTCTTTATAGAATATTTTTCACAAGCGGATCGAATTAGTGACCTCGCTCAGTGACAACAGTATCGCTGCAGCGTTCGCCCTACTACCCCTCCCCCGACCCAAAACCCACTCCTATTTCTTTTTCTCCTTCACTTCGAAACCAACGACGAAACCAACGAAAGCCAGAGAGAGGACCCCGCTTTCTTTCTCTTCCTCTCCTCTACTCTCTCAGCACAGCTCAGCTTAATAATGGCGTACCGAAATGGCGTCGCGGCGAAGGGCGCGGTGAAGCTGGATCGCCCCGTCGGCTTCCGAACCTCGTCGTCTTTCAAGTCCAAGCTCCCTCCCTCTCCCTCCCCCGGACCCGCCCTCCGCCGCAGTGCTCCGTCGTTGTTCGGCGGCTCCGCTTCTAGTAAAGACGATCACGGAGGTCAGTCCGTTCTAAAACTCTAAACCTTGTTTGAGTTTGTTTCTATTGATTTGAAATTAGTGAGGGAAAAAATTGAAGTGTTAGGGCTGGAAATGATTTTCGAGCTCGGATTCGTGTCTGTGATTAAATGAGAAAATGTAGTATTATTATGTGCGAGAATTTGATTTGCTTGTTATGTTGAATAGTGCCGGGAAGAGTTAGAGTGGCTGTGAGACTGAGGCCGAGAAATGCGGAGGAGTCGGCGGCAGACGCCGATTTTGCGGACTGTGTGGAGTTGCAGCCGGAGGTGAGTTAGATTTATTTGTTGTATTGTTGTTTTCGAAGTATAATTTGTAATGCCGGTGGTGTATGTATGGGTTTTTGGTTTCAATTGAGTGATGATGGTTTGGCGTTTGTGTGACTGTAGCTTAAGAGGTTAAAGCTTCGGAAGAACAATTGGGACACTGATACGTATGAGTTTGATGATGTGCTTACCGAGTATGCATCGCAGAAGCGCGTTTATGAAGTTGTTGCCAAGCCTGTTGTGGAGGTTTGTATTGTCGACATGACCTCATGTGATATTTTCCTATAACCTCTTATGTGACATTGTGCAGCAACTCATTGCTTTTTTTTATTTTTATCTTATAGAGTGTCTTAGATGGTTACAATGGGACCGTGATGGCTTATGGTCAGACGGGTACGGGGAAAACATTTACTCTGGGACGACTAGGAGAAGAAGATACATCTGATCGCGGGATCATGGTTCGTGCAATGGAGGACATTTTGGCTGATATATCTTTAGAAAATGATTCTGTCTCTGTCTCGTATCTGCAGGTCTGATTTTACTACTTCTCGGCATATTTACTTTTCTATATTCAAAGTTTATTTTTTATTGTTCAGGAAATTTAATGTTGATTCCCACCCCAAAAAGTGTAGCTTTACATGGAAACCCTCCAAGACTTATTGGATCCTGCAAATGATAATATTCCCATTGTTGAAGATCCAAAAACTGGAGATGTTTCTGTACCTAAGGCAACTGTTGTAGATATCAAGGACCAGTTAAGTTTCCTGGAGCTGCTAAGAGTTGGTGAAGCTCATCGTATTGCTGCTAATACAAAGTTGAATACTGAATCTTCTCGCAGTCATGCCATTCTCATGGTAAATAATTGACTTGCTATTGCCTATATTCTTTTCTTGTACATATCTTCAGTATCTTTAATCTGATGGATGAAAAAGTATCATAGCTTCTTGCTAGTGAACTGTTTGAATATCTTTGACTCAATAATTGGAACATTGATGCTTATAATTTCCTTAGTGCAGGTAAATGTTAAGAGGTGTGTAATGGGAAGTGAAGATAATGTTTCAATTGAAAACGGTGATTCTTCTCACTTGACCAAGCCTTCTAGACCACTTGTCCGGAAAAGCAAACTTGTTGTTGTAGATTTGGCAGGTTCGGAACGCATCCAGAAATCAGGTGGATATCCAACTTGTGATCTGCCAATCTTTTAAAATTTTAAAGATTAAGGTGTTTGCCAGTCTGTGTATATTGCATGTCCTTATGTGTATTTCTACAAGTCAATCTCATGATCTGCTTCTCCATATCTTTATATTATGGTCTTTTGCTTGCCACCTGCTGGAGGTGGGGTGCAAAGTTTAGCTGCTCAGTAATCTGCTTATTAAGTTGCATGGCTAAGATCCTGATAGTTTTATAGTTAGGCCTCATTTTCCACTGTTCAGCGCAATCGATTCAGTATCTGATGCGTCTTTTATTTGGGTCGTTGATGCAGGAAGTGAGGGACATATGTTAGAGGAAGCCAAGTGTATCAATCTATCTCTTAGTGCATTAGGGAAGTGTATTAATTCTCTAGCAGAGAATAGTAGTCATGTACCATTTCGTGATTCAAAGCTTACAAGATTGCTTAGAGATTCATTTGGTGGTAAGAACCAAGATGTCTTTTTTATCTTTGCAAACCTGATCTCAGCAGAGTAATGAAAAAGAACAAACAAAGCATTTGCTCAGTCTCTCCTTTTTTCTTTCACAGGATCAGCGAGGACCTCACTAATTGTTACCATTGGTCCTTCTCCACGCCATCGAGGAGAGACTTCAAGTACCATACTATTTGGTCAAAGGGTTAGTTATAATATTTACAAGTGCGAGTTGCTGTTATGAGTTATGCTCTCGATATAAGAATACCAATATAAAGGTCTTTAATTTTTAATAGTTAATTAGATAGGCTCCTATTAATCTTTTTTATGAAACATGCACCAATGGTACTTCTGGTAGTCATGCATTCTGTAGAACATTAGAAAACTACTGTTTGTTATTAATTCTTTTACGAACAGAAAAGCAAGAATGACTATATGGATTTGCAATTTTCATTAAGTTCCTGTCTTATCTGTACAAGCAGTCCTTTTCCTAGTAATAACCTGGAAATTTGTACATAGTTGGCATTTCTCGAATCTTTGAATATCATTGGATGTGCGATTTCATTGTTGGCAGGCCATGAAGGTGGAAAATATGTTGAAAATAAAGGAAGAGTTTGATTACAAAAGTTTGTCGAGAAAGCTTGAAATACAAGTGGATATGCTTATTGCACAAAGTGAACGGCAGAATAAAACTTTACAGGATGAAGTTGAAAGACTAAATCTAGAAGCAGAAAAACGTATTTCGGAGGTTGAAAGAAACTTTGCCGATGCATTAGAGGTGTGGAGTCATTTCTAATGCAGATTACAACTGTCTCTATAAGTATTAGAACTGTTTTTTTTTTCCCTTGAAGTAAAGAGTTCTTTTGGAACGCTCTTGGCAGAAATGGTACTGCTCTTTCTATATTTTTTTACCTCCGAGTAATGTTCTTCAACAAGTCATCCAAACCTTAAAAACTGCTCTAAAAGGATTCTCTCGGATTCCATGCTTGTTTGACAAATACTTTTTGATTCGTTAATTACTTTGTCTCTGGTGTTAAGAGTTTATCAAGTATTTCTCTGTCTCTGTAGAAGGAGAGGCGAAAATGCCAGATGGATTATATGGAAGCTGTTAAGAAGCTTGAGGAGAAGTTGGTATCAAATCAGAAGCAAGACCATGAGGGCATGGCCAATGGTAAACGCAGTGGAGAGGTGATATTTCAAAGAATTATTATGTGTTATGATATGTTTTCTTGAGAGACAGTTTTATTCAAGCAACAAGTTCTGTGTTAAGTGTGGTTTTTAGTGTCTTCACTTGTTGGCATCAACATCAGTTGGGACTCGTTTATACTTTCCTTTATTATGCATAGGGATTTATAATTTCTCTCTTTGTCATATGGAATCTATGAATATTCAATGTGCATTTCTTCAGAAGTTTGTAGCGTTGGAGCATGACCATCCAAATTATTCTAAAACACATAATTTTCTTGAGGCTCTATCCGTACAATTGTTTGGTCCTCTGCTAAGAAACCCATATCAATTGTCCTACAGAAAGAATACAATAATATAAATCCACATTCATGCACTTTGATCTATGTTGGAATACCAGCTTGTCTGTTGGATATAATTTTGTTTCATGCTTCATATTTAACTTCTTGTTCCACAATTTGGTGTATTGACAAACACTCTGGTGCCTAATTTATTGGATTATCTAGGGTGTTTTTTGGTCCAGGGAACATATTTCCTGCTTCTTTTTATTTATAACATCACGGACCTTGAACTGTTTCCGGACCCATTCCTATGGCCATTCCTTCAATATTTCTGGCAAGAATTGTATGGGAGTCGTCATTGGAGGGATGTCCCAAATGACCGTCTCATTGAGCTTTCGGCTCTCAGATGTTACTGGGTTACCTTGTTATAGCACAAGATCTGCCTCTTGGCTTATGTCGAGTTATTGATATTTGTCTATTTATATATGATTATTAAGTATTATTATTATTATTTATTTATTTATTTTTAATTTTGCTATTATTAGTATTTTTTAGTAAAAACAGAAAAAGACCTGTGTTATGGATAACTTTTTTTCTTCTTCATGTAAACATGATTAAAGTTGGGCCAAATTAAATTGGACTTGACAAACATTGGAGCTTATAAACTGGATTCTCTTTCCTGTTCTCTTTATAAACACAGCTGATGCTCTGATGCTCAACCTTACCATCACCTCAAGCACTTGTCCCTCTACTGCTACATTTTCTCCAAACCCTTGTTTCATTAAGAATAAGACTGCTAGTAAAAATAATATATGTTTGTACTAGAATCGTCGGTTTACTTGATGTTGGTTGGTCTGGTATTTGAGATATGTAGATCTGTGGATGTGACATATATGGGATTTGGAATGTGACAAGATATCATCTCATCATCTTGTGGATTGCCTTTCAGGAAGCAAGTGAGGTGCAGGAGTTGCTCCGAAACGAAACTCAACTTCGAAAGGAGGCTGAAAAGGAGGTGGAAAATCTTAAAAGACAACTGGCGCTATTTACACAATCAGAAGTATGTATTTCTTCCCTAAACTAGTTTCATCTGGTTTATAGGCTTATTTCAATTTCTAAGCATGGAACTAATGTTAGGTTTGGTATTTGTTTTGATATACTAGGCAGGTGGAACTGCAGAGATTGTAAGGGTTCACAAAATGTTAGAAGAGGAGGCCCAGCATAAGAAGAAACTTGAAGAAGAAATTGTTGTATTACGTAGTCAGTTATTGCAATTGAATTTTGAAGCTGAACAGGTAAGCATTTTATAGAAGTTTGAATAAAAGCTATTTGTTCTTGCTTTACTAGTATGGGGTTTTGCTATCTGTACATAGACGCTACAGTGACTTCTGCCTTCAATCCAATAGCAGAAGTATTTGAGATTTTACTGTCACAAATATAAAAGTTGATGGTTTAGGGTTGCCAAGGTCTAAAGATTTACCCAATATCTGTGTGAAGTTTCTGTTTTTGACAAGTGATACTATGTAAAAGTGCACAAAATCTCTTGTTCTAGTACATTTTAGTTGTTTTTACACAAAATTTCCTTCAATATCGGAATTTTGTTCATTTATTTGTTAACGTCTGTGTATCAGATCTTCGATATATTATTTTATGGAATCCTTCTTTTATTGCATATATCTTGTTATCCATTCTACTAGGATTATCTATGTCATTATATCACAACCAAGATAAAATGTCATTATATCACAACCAAGATAAAATGTCTCGAAGATTGTGAACAAAAGGGGCATATTTTTCCAAGAATTGCTTTCTTAGTGTCTGTGTATGTAAGGGAACTATGTTGCTTTTTTTAGGAAACTTTTTTAGGAAACTAAGTGAATAGTTTGGGTTGAAAACCATATATTTGTAATTAGCCTTTAGAATGATCAAAATTTATTTTGCAGAATCTGATCTCGTTTTTTGCATTTGTAGATGAGGAGCTGTTTTGATAGAGCTGGGCCTGCAAATGGGTATAGTAGTGCAGATTCTTCTATGTCTTCAGTTAGGCATTCATATCCCAGAGATGTTGGGAATGGACCAAAGGCACCTGTTTCCACACTCTTTGAACAAGGTGGTACTAAATATATGTAAAGTACAATATTGCCAGCACATTTCAATCCCGTCATCTCTCATACATGTTTTTTTCCATTCAATACAACAGTTGGATTGCAAAAGATTTTGTCGTTACTGGAGTCAGAAGATGCTAATGTGCGTATTCATGCTGTAAAAGTAGTGGCCAACCTAGCAGCTGAAGGTGGGTAGATCTCTCTGCCATGTGCTTCTTATGTTTCCGAGTACCATGTAGATCCAATTTCCTGCTGCTGTTTCTTTTTTTTTTTTTTTTTTTTTTTTCCAAATAATCAACATTAGGTGCTTATCTTTACTATACAGCTGATTTGTTTAGTTTCAGTTAGAATTTATATCGTCATCCTGTTCAAATATATAAGGTTCCTTGGAAAGCTGGGCCAGTAGCTTAATTGCTTCCCTATTGCTTTTATATTCATGGTTCTACAGTTATGGAAAATTACAGAAAAGTAAATGCTTGCTTGGTTGAAAAGTAAGTTGTGCGTTGTACACTCATGTTTATCATTGGTGTAGTTGTACTACTTGGCAAAGACACAATACCTCCACATAGCTATATTTTTTGTTATATTTATTAGTTTTTTATTACATCTATATGTGCTTGTACTGCCAGTTGCTCCTACTGCTGAGTAAGCAATTGGCAGTATTCTACTGCAAATGCTTTTCTTTAGGCTCTGAAAGCAGTGAAACACTGTTAACTACCTAAGTTAGTCTTCTGAGTTGCATCTTTAATTTCCTTATCCAAATACATTTGGGTCCTAGGTTTTTATATATTAGTTCTTACAAAAAAAAATTATTATATAATAGTGATGGATTTGTTGGACATTAAATATCATCTGCCAGACAATAAAATATCAGTGTGGTTAGAAACCAACTGATATAACTAATTCATTACTTGACTGTGTGGTTTACAAAATCAGGAGTGCAAATTTCAGTTCCCTATTATATAGTCATATACTTTTTCCTTCTCAATACACACACACACAGGGCCCTTCCACTAAGGGATCCCTTATTATGACTTATATGAGGGATTGAGCATTAGCCCAACTTTTTTTTATCACATATCAACATCTCCACCATTCAACCTCTAGATATATATAAGTAGATAATTTCAGCCAAAATGGTGATCTTTAAGGCTTCGAACTAGCTTAAATCAATGGATGGTTCAAATCTACCAAACATGAACCGTTCATGAAAATTGCAGTTTTGAGCACCTTAATGATCACCAATTTGGATGAAATTTTGCAGAAGTGATTTACATATTAGGACCTAAAAACTGCATGGTTAAGATTGAAAAATGTGATCAAAAAGTTGGGCTAATGCTCAATCCCTCATATAAGTCATAATAAGGGATCCCTTAGTGGAAGGGCCCTGTGTGTGTGTGTGTGTATATATATATATATATATATATTTGTGTTTGTACCAAAAAAAAAAAAGGTTTTGTTTTGTGTTCTTTCCGAGAAGTGATGAATCTTGGATTTCTATTGCAGAAACAAACCAGAAAAGGATTGTTGAAGCTGGTGGTCTTACTTCGTTACTGATGCTTCTTAGGAGCTTTGAGGATGAGACTGTTCGAAGAGTGGCAGCCGGTGCAATTGCGAATCTTGCAATGAATGGTGATGAAATGAGTTATTTTTTTTCTTCATTTCTTTCTTTATTTTGAGAATTGGTATATGTTATTTAACTTCTTAAGTTTCTTTTCTTCCTCTCTGGCATAGCAGAAGCCAATCAAGAACATATAATGGTTCAAGGTGGAATCAGTTTGTTGGCCACAACGGCAGCTGATGCTGATGATGCCCAAACCCTCCGCATGGTTGCTGGAGCTATTGCTAATTTATGCGGCAATGGTATACCCTTATCTTTTCTTTATATTTGAGCCTTTTTTTTTTCTGTCTTTTTGAATATTTACTACCTGTAGCTCTAAATGATGCATTGTCATCTGTGAAACAAAGTCATACGAGATAATTCACCGACATGAAACGGAACAAGAGTTTTTTAATAATCTAACATCTGACGAAATAACTAATGGGTATAATTTGAGTACATTTATACACGAAATTCCTTCCATAGTGGAAAAATTCATTCTCTGTCCCTAGAGAGCCCACATAGTAATCTTTTTTTTTTCTTTTTAAAGAAAGAGTCCTTGAACTAATGTTGGTAAGTTTATGAGTAGGCTTCAGAGGGATGCTTTTTATAATTTGGTAATTCTTAATTCTGTGTTGTTGCCTTACAATACTTCATATTTTTGTATCGTACCACAGACAAGCTACAAACAAACCTACGGTCTGAAGGTGGCATCAAGGCTTTGTTAGGAATTGTAAGGTGCAGGCATCCTGATGTCCTTTCCCAAGTCGCACGTGGAATTGCTAACTTTGCTAAATGCGAGTCCCGAGCATGTACTCAAGGTAAGAACCTGTGGTTCAAACATGACATTGCCAGTCACTGACTGTTACCAATTGTTGCTCATAATCAGGTATATAGGGTCAAAATTGGAATTTGATTTTCTTTTTATGCCAAATGAACAAAGTGAGCATCTTTGCTGACCTACTTTCCATTTGATGAGGTGTAAGGGTCTGAATTTCCATTTGATGAGGTTTCTACTTTCAGTGTTTCAATATTAATATGCTGACCTACTTTAGGGATAAAGAGTGGAAGGTCCATCTTGATAGAAGATGGGGCACTTCCATGGATTGTGCAAAATGCCAATGACGAGGCTGCACCTATCCGCCGCCACATTGAGCTTGCACTCTGTCACTTGGCACAGCATGGTATGTGTATCTGTCTTATCCTATGCAATATCTTAAATATTTTATACTTGCTCCTTACATATTGGGTATTTGAATCACAGAGGTCAATGCAAAAGACATGATTAGTGGAGGTGCCCTCTGGGAGTTGGTTCGTATTTCACGGGACTGTTCACGAGAGGACATTAGGACTCTTGCTCGTCGGATATTGAATTCAAGCCCTACCTTCCGTGCTGAACTATGTCGATTACGGATAGACTACTGATTGCCATTGGGATGTGCTGCTTTAGATTTATTCTGTTGTCTCCACTAGGTGAGAGCGATACAGACACATTCATGATGCTCCTGTACAGGCCTGGGCAAGAATGGTGTGTCGGTTGAATTTCTTTCGCTAGCAACTGTATATGTTGGTCATCATTGTAGAAGACAAATTAAAGGAATGATCTGTAGTTGCTTGAGCGCGAGTCGAGTTTCATTTAGATTTTCAGAGGTAGAAAATCTGAAAATGGCAGCAGCACTTCTCCAGTTCTCCATAATGTATGATTTTTTCTGCTGTAAAATGATGTATTATTTAACTGTCTAAGCAATGATAATTGCCATTCTTTAGTTTTTTGAATGCTGAATCTCATAATTACCATGGTTTTCTCAATGTGCACTCTAGCAATAAGCATCCAGAGGAATAGTATATTTCCCACTCGTCCATTCTCTGTTTCTTGTGAAGAGTGGTTAAGGGTAGAAATTTGCGACGAGTATACATATCATCCCACATAGCAGGTTCCTCTCTTTTGGCATTGTAGCACAGAATATATCTCAGAACTATAAGAACAGGGCAAAGAGACTTGAACTTCATAAACCCTTGGAGGCTGATTTGGACAAAGAGACTTGGAAGTCTTGAACTTCATAAAGCCCTAAAGGCTGGTCTGAACTGCATCGAGTCATTGACAGTTATATATGGAGCGTTGTTATCTGATTAACTTTTACTTAATTCTCATTGAAGAAGTCTTTAGTGACTAATTATGATTAAGGAGGGGACCCTGAACTACTATTAAGGATTATGGTCAAAGGAAAGGGGAAAGCTTAATTTGCTTTTAATCATATCTTCATCTTCACTATAAATCTGGAATATAATCAAATCCTCGGAGGTGAAGCGGGATATAAACACCTACACAATGATTTATCAATTTTGACAAGGAACTTTAACTATGTAAATGCTTAGAGTGAAAATGATTATATAAATTACAAATTTCAACCTAGGTGAATAGTAAATCGTAACTACTGTAGTGTTTCCGAATTTACTTTTATTTTAAGTTCCTGCATTCGATAATAGGCTCTACTACTAGACTGTAAGTTCATCTTAATTTTATCCTGCTCGATGCTTATTTGCTTCTGTACTTGTTGCATGGATTTGTTTTGAACCCTGCAGGTTCTTCGATATATTCATTTGTTTACCAGAAGAACGAAATGGTTTTTTATTGATTTTCCGGCCGGTTCTTTTGCTGATTATTGAAACTGTGTCGAATTATTGCTGGAGTTGCTAGCAGACTAGATTACCTCAAATATGTAGCAAACTTCTAACATAATCTAATTCTAACTCAAAACCTCATAACACACTTATACGTTCAGCCATGTCCTATATATATATATGGTCCTATATATATATATGGTGTCTAAACTTAGAGAAGATGAGAAGACTAATATTGCAGAGATATCAAACCAGTTAGCAGATATATTATTGGTTCATATAGTTAATTAAACTTATAGACACCTTTATGCTCATATATGCGAATATATCTTTTTCGTTGCTCATTCAGTCTTACATACGGTACGGTATCAAAGCTTTGGTTTTCACATGCATAGATCTTACATAGTTAATCATGAAGAACTTGGGTTTTTTGTTGCACAAAACTAACAAAAATTAAGAGAATCCTTCAAAATCTTCCTTCGACTACTATCTATTGTCTATATAGACTTAACCGAAAGACTAACAAAAAACACATACCTCTTCATTGATCAACAATATGGAGCAAAGGCCACATAATTTTGTGTGGCCTTTAAAGGTATTGCAAATCACCTTATGTGACATTTTCTCTCATACCCCACTCACTGGCGGATCCAATGTAAGGCTCACTTAGGCTTAAGCCCAGGTGAGAATTTCAGGCAAAAAATAAATAAAAAAACTTACTTCATATTTATAAAAATATATTATTTATATACACACACATCTTTATCTAGTGCACCTAAATTGAATCTGATGTTGAATAATAAGACTTAATTGTTATATTCATCTCTAATGGTTATATATAAGTGACTTATGCAAGCTTTAGGAGTTTGGGGTTTTAGTCGTTATAGTCGGTTGTGCGTGAAACAACCTCCCTAGCCCGTAAATCAGCATGCATTCCACCACAAGTGTGGCCAATTTAAGGATCCTGTCCATAAGCTGGATGAGCCGGGTTTAATCACGGTCATAATATTGGGCTTAGAACGACTACATGCACGAAGGAAATCCATCTTGAAATTGGACATAGAATCCCACATTGGTTTCCTGGGAAATGGAGCACCGGTTGGGCTATAAATATAGCCCAACCACCAGCTTGTCAAGTATCATTATTACCCCTATTAATTACACTTAAGCCCATCAGATACTGACTTAATCATCGGAGGAGGAAAGATCGGAGGCTCCGGGTCGTCATTTCACTTTCAGGGTACCAGGAAGGAAGGTGACAACCTATCAGATCCGCCATTAGCTTCCACATACCCCGTCCGGGATTGTGCAGAAACATTTGGTGAACATTTGGAACCCGTACTAAAAGTCGATGTGACTCGATGGCCGAATCGAGCGAGTATCTAGAGCAGGAGGCAGGAAGAAAAGAACAAAGAGAACCGATAGTTGCAAGAACCCCAAAAGCAAGAGGAAGTTCGCGAGGTGCAGGAAGCGGCATCCGGGAGGAGACGCTGGAGGGAGAGCCGCGAGACTTAAACGCTCAAGAGATAGCAGAGGCAATGGAGGGGATGAGGGCTTAAATTGCTCGACTAGAGCAATAGAGAGTCAGAGATCAGGAATAAGCTTCCAAGAGGGAGCGCAGACTAGAAAAAGAAAATGCCACGCTAATGAGCGCCCTGTCCTGAGGAATAGGTCAACGAGAAGCGTTGGATAGGGCGGCCGAGTCAGACCGGGAGCAAATAGCAGGTTTGTGCATATAAGGATGAACCTATTCCCAGACGAAATAAGAAATGACGGAACCCCGCCCGTGCTTGAGCCGATCCTAGATGTCTATGTTGGAAGATCGAGAGAGATGGAAGAAACCCTGAAAGCAATCAAGGACATTGTGGCGAGTTTAGCCGAAAGGGTCACGGACGTTGAGAGAAGGGGGTGCGTAATCCAACCCACCCAAGTTTCGAAGAAAGAGGGAGGCCGTTCACAAAAGCGATCACCCATTTTGTCCGATGGAGTACAGCTATACCGTTGAAACTTAGCTACAACGGGGATCGAGACCCTCATCTTTTCTTGGATAGTTTCAACTCTCACACCAACACCAAAGGGTGCTCAGACGTGATATGTTGTAACATGTTCCAAGAAACCTTGTCGGGGGAAGCACTAAGGTAGTTCTACGAGCTCTCGTCGGACTCGATTGATTGATTTCAGCAATTGGCCGACAAGTTCGTCAACAGATTCATCTTGCAAACGGACGGGTAGAGCACTGCCCAACTATTCAAGGTTAAGCAGGGTAGGGGTGAGGGGCTGAAAGCCTTCGTGAACCGTTGGCAAGGAGCCACCGCCAATGTTAGAAACTTTGACAAAAGGGTTGTAGAGGAGGCGTTCATTTAGGGGCTGCTTCCTGAGAAATTCATGTATGTTGTAAGAATAAAAAATCCACAAGGCTACGACGAGCTTATGGAAATGGTGAAAAGGCATGAGCAGGCAGATCAAGATACCTATGGGGGAAGCTCAGTCGGGAAGAGGAAGATCGAAAGGGAAGAAGGATCGCTAGTGCATGTGGTACAGGAGGTTCGGGCGTGGAAGGGAGAGCAAGAGCCGAGTTTCTACTCGGGAAAAAGGCATAAGGAAAAGGGCGATAGGAAGACAGGGAGGCAATATGACTCGCAAGCGAAGGTGAAGGGCCCCTACCGGGACACGGAGTATGTAAGAGCGGCACCGGCGGACAAAGAGCATTTCTCGACGCTTAATGCCACTTACAAGACAATATGGAATGAAAATAAGTCTGTCATTCTACCTCCCCCGGCCAAAAAGTTTCTCGCTTCGCAGCTCACTAAGAAAGACACGGGGAAGTTTTACGGGTATCACATGGAGGTAAGTCATCACATAAACAATTGCATAGAGTTGAAAAGAGCGGTGGAAAACCGACTCAAAGAATGGAAGTTGTAGCAGTACGTGCCTGGGCAGAGGCATATAGGGGCTATGGAAGTGTATGAGACAATACACACTATACATGGCTGCTCCCGGATAGATTACAAGAGCAACATAGCCAAGAAGCAGTGTACGGGAAGGTGGGATGGCCGGGAAGTTTTCGTCTATGGAAGTAGCAACAGTCAACATGTGACTACTGGTTGGAAATCCGTAACCTTCTTAGAAGAGGAAGAGGAGGGTATAAGGCCGCACAAGGACCCGTTCTTGATATCATTACAACTCGACCATTACATAACGAAGAAGATCCTGGTTGACACGGGGGCTTCGGTCAACATGTTATTCAGGAGTGCTTGGGATGGACTACATCGAGGGCATAATAAGTTGATGCAAGACCATGAGCCCTTAATCAGTTTCTCGGGCGACGTCATTCAGCCCCTCGGGTTTGATAGCCTTGGAGTGAGCATGGAAGGGCGAGAGGGTGTCACTCGCGCGTTGGTGGAATTCATCGTGGTAGATTGTGAGTCATCCTACAACTGGATCTTGGGAAGACCAGCCTTATGGAAGCTGAAGTCCTTCGTTGTCGGCCGTATGTTGATGATGAAGGTCCCAACCCCAACATGAGTCATTATGATCAAAGGGGATCGCGGGACGGTAAGATGTTATTACGCGATCGATAACGGGATGAAGAGGTCGAAGGTCCTCACTGCAGGCCAGGCCGCGGTTTCCAATTCTGACTCATACATGGATCCCCGGGATGACACGAATTTCGACACAAAGCGTCCCGGCGCGGTAGGAGAGACAAAAATGGTGACTATGTTAGAAGAATTCCCGAATCAGCAGGTAATTATAGGGAAGGGACAAGCACCCGGAGTGCGAGAGGCGCTAGTGGCATTTCTGAGGAGGAACAGTAAGGCATTCGCTTGGACCTACGAAGATATACCTGGGATATCGAGCAGCATTGTGGCCCATAAGCTTGGCATCAAGAAGGGATTCACTCCCGTAAGACAAAGGCGAAAGATGTTCAAGCCAGAGAAATACGAGGCAATGAGGGGTGAAGTAAGGAAGCTGATGGAAATCAAGTTCATACGGGAGGTCAGGTACCCGCAATGGCTGACCAATGTGGTTATGGTCCCAAAGAAGTCAACAGGACAATGGAGAATGTGCGTGGACTACTCGAATCTCAACGGGGCATGGCCCAATGACAGTTTCCCGCTCCCCGCATAGACTAGTTAGTGGACTCCACGTTCGGGTTTTAATTGTTAAGCTTCATGGATGCTTATGCGGGTTATAATCAGATACAAATGCACGCGGGGGATGAGGAGAACACAACCTTCACAACTGACAAGGGGTTATACTGCTACAAGGTCATGGCCTTTGGATTAAAGAATGTGGGAGCCACCTATCAGTGGTTAATAAACATCATGTTCACTGAGTACCTCGGAAAAATAATGGAAGTATATGTCGATGACATGCTGGTTAAAAGTCTAACGGCCGGGAAGCATGTGGGGCATCTGAAGAATGTCTTCGAGGTGATAATGAGGTACGAGATGAGATTGAACCCTTAGACGTGCATATTTGGGGTGGTCAAAGGGAAGTTCCAAGGCCACATAGTCAGCGGGAGGGGAATAGAAGCCAACCCGGAGAAGATCAGAGTCATCTTGGACATGGAAATGCCCAAGGATCAGAATGAAGTGCAGTCGTTGGTCGGGAAGATCGTCGCCCTGGCGAGATTCGTGTCACGACTCACAGATAAGTATGCCCCCTTCTTTCGGCTGCTACGGGACTAGCATTGTAAAAAGATAATCTGGGGACCCGAGCAGGAGGTAGTCTTCACACAAATAAAGGCGTACCTCACGTCCACGCCAGTTTTGTCAAAACCAACTCCGGGCGAGATGCTCTACCTATATATCGTAGCATCGGAAACGGCAGTCAGCTCAGTGTTGATAAGAAAAGGAGTCTGATGTCGAGCATGCAGTGTTTTACGTCGGGAAGGGATTCACTCCCACTTAGAGCGGGTACCCGGACATTGAGAAACTTGCCTTGGTGCTTATCGTGACAACAAGAAGGCTCAAAAATTATTTCCAAGCACACTTGATAACACTCTACACCAATCACCCCTGAAGCAGATCATGTAAAACCCAGAGGTCAGTTGGAGACTGGTGAAATAGGCAATAGAGCTTGGAGAATTCAATATTCATTATCGACTGCGAGTAGCTATAAAGGGACAGGCAGCAACCGACTTTATATCGGAGCTCACGCCCATGAAGGATGTGGATGATCCGACAGAGCTCCCGCAATTGGAATGTGTAGGGGAGCCTTCCTCCAAAGCCGGGCAGGGTAATGATGGCCTACCATCACCACATTGAAAGGTATTCGTTGATGGCTCGGTGACGAGACATAAAAGTGGGGCATGAATCATATTGGAAAATCCCGATGGATTCAAGCATGAGTACGCCTTGGAATTCCAATTTAAGACATCCAACACTGCCGCGGAGTATGAAGCATTGATTGATGGGTTACAGCTCGCCCGTGATATCGGCGTGGAAAGAGTTGAAGTGTATAACGATTCTTAGCCGGTCATAAATCAGGTCAACGAGAGTTTAGATGTAAAGGAGCCCTAGTTGAGCTCCTACCAAGCCCTGTCAAAAGTCTTCATGCAACGCTTCAAGTCAGCTTCTCTGACGCACATCCCGCAGAAGGAAAATAGCAATGTGGATGCTCTTGCTTGGCTTGCTATCGGGTATAAGTAACACCATCTCAGAAATATTCATGGTTTAAGAGGGACCCGGAGAGCCTACTTGGATGGATCTCATAGTAGAGTTCATGAATGAGGGGGTGCGCCTGGAGGATAGGCTGCAGGCATGAAAGCTCCAATCGAGATGCGCCAGATACACGCTCATGAACGGGAAGATATACCACAGAGGTTACAATTTTCCTAACCTAAAGTGTGTGACAAAGGAGGAAGGACAAGTAATCATGGAGGAGATACACGAGGGAGTATGTGGGAACCATTCCGGATTATGGTCATTGGTGCAGGATTTTTCTGGCCCAACATGGGTGCCATGGTGGACAAGATGTCGGCTCGGTGCCGTAAATGTCATTTGCACACCAACGGGACGCATTCCCCTCCTATCGCTTTATCGATCTTGCTATCGCCCTAGCCTTTTCCACAATGGGGTTTGGACCTCATCGGGATTCTGCCCACGGCCCCCAGGCAAATTAAGTATGTGATAGTGGTCGTTGACTATTACACAAAATGGGTGGAGGCAGAGCCTCTTCGGAAAGTAATCACCGAGTGCGTGAAGAATTTCCTAATGAAAAATATATATTGCAGATTCGGGGTCCCAGAGACAATCGTCACAGACAACGGAACGCAATTCAATAACAGCCACCTGATTAAGTTCACTAAGGCTATGGGCACCAAGTTGGTAAAGGTAGTCAACAAGATCATTAAAAAGCTTTTAAAAAAGAAGCTGGATGATGCCAAGGGCCTGTGGGCGCAGAAGTTGTCGGAGATATTATGGGCAATCAGAACCACAATAACAGAAGCAACGGGAGAAACACCTTTTTGTATGGCCTTCGACAGAGAACCTGTCTTGTCGATCGAGACCTACATACCTTCAGGCAAGGTCGAGAACTTTGATGCCGCGACCAATAAGCAAGGCCTCCAGCTGAATATTGACCTCATTGAAGAAATGTGAGAGAGGGCGGACTTGCACAATAAAGTCTACAAGTAGCGAGTTGCACGCCATTACAATAATAAAGTTAGGACCCGGACGTTGGGACTGGGTGATGAAAAAAATCACGATCAAGATGGCCGCCTTGGATCCAACATGGGAAAGACCATACGAGATAGTCGAGGAGGTCGGCCCGGCTACATTCTTTCTCCGAGATCAGGATGGGATAGTCACCGGGCATCCCTGGAATACAGAGCATCTCAAATTCTACCCAATGTAAGGGGAGGAATGAGACCCATTGTAATATTTGTAAGTCTAACAGGCCCCGGGAGGACAACATGTCCCGATAGGTGCCCCTCCCAAAAGGTCTTAGAAAATTCAATACTCAATATAATCCCGAGTAATATCGACTGGGATGAAAATCCAGAAGGCATAAGTCAATACAATCACGAGTAATATCGACCGGGATATGTAATCCACCAAGAGGATTAAGTCAAAATTGAATCCCGAGTAAAGTCGAGGCAATCCACCAGGCGATATAAGTTGGTTAATTGTGTGAAAGTGACCTAAAAGGTAAGCATAATATATTAAAACCCGGTGTCCCGGGGTTTACCACTAATGGGTCTTTACAAAATGCCTGGGACCGTAAGTCACCAGGATAAAATACATGGTTTGCAAAAATAAAAGCTTATCTTCACCCTACACTTCGCGGCCTTCCCCGTCCTCGTCCTCAGACGACTCAGCCTGGTTGTCATCACCATCGCCTTCCTTCTCTACAACCCTCTCGGACGGCTCCCCCTCCACAGCATCCGGCTCCCTGTCGGTAGCCACTTTCGACTTTGACTCCCGCTCTTTAGCATCCATAGCCGCAATCAGGTCTGCTGTCATTTTCGCCTTGTCCAAATAGCCAAGGCGACTCTATTCGCCAAACTTCTCGGTGATACCGCCTTCTCAAGCCGCCTTGAGCATGGCCTTCAGCTCGTCCGACTCTTTGAACTTGGCAACAGCAAGTTCACCTTGGGTGGGAATCTAGCCCTGCAGATTGACAATATGGCCGTCTCGGTCCTTCAGCTTCGACCTCAGCTTAGCATTCTCCCGCTGCAGCGCCTCTATGTCGCACTCCAAGGCGACCACCCGCTCGGCCTTCCCCTCCAGTTCTTTGGCATGGAGGCGGATTTTGGTCAACTTATCGGCTAGAGAGATCTTCTCTTTCTTCCCAACCTCCAGCTCTTTCTCAATCTTCATCTTCTCGCCTAGAGATAACTGATTTGGTTGTTAAGGCTAGCCAGGCGCTCCTTCATCTCGTTCGTGTCTTCGCTGACGCCAATAGTTTAGACAACAAATAGAGCCTGCAAGAAGTGTTGTTAAAATACAACCTCCTGGATAGTAAATGGACATCACAGGAAGTAGGAAATCTACCTTCATAATCGCTTCTCGCGCGTGTTGCCGGTTCTACTGGGGTGTGTTGGACCCGATCCTGATCCGGTCCAACTCGATGCCTTTCAGGTCGGCCACCATGCTGCGCACGAACCTCATCGAAGCAGCCGTATTCGTCCAGCACTTGTCGGATGGGGGTCTTCCGAATCTGGGGCACTGCCGGAGCAAGAGCAATTAAGCTCACTGACTGGTCAGCCAAAGGTCCTGCCGCTTTCTGCTTCTTCCGGGGTGGCAAGGAGCCCGACACGCTCATACCAGTAAGCGTCACACGTTCTTCACGAGATTTTAACCTCTAGGACGATGATTTCTTCTTCTTTTCACCAACATTGACGTTGATCACGTTGCTGGTCCTCCCAGGACCCCCAGTGTCGCCTGGGGACTTCCCGTACCCTTGGTCAGGAATCTCCAAAAGTACAGGGCTCTCTGAGACACTGGCGGTAGAGTCTGCTGCACCTACATCTGTACGAGCGGCAACCTTTCCAACTTTCAAAAGATCAATCAGAATGTCCATGTCTGAATCTATGTCGCGCGGATGTGATGTCAGGGGTTTGCGCTTGGGTATTTTAGCTGCCAGCAAGCACAACAATTAGAAGTGTAACACTTAAAAATAAAAGTGCAACATGAGTGCAAGCAAAAAGAAAGAGGCATGTAGCAGCCAAGTTCACAGTGAACTAAAACGCTCCGCCGGGTCAGGTCATAAGAGCTACGGTCCGCGTCTGACGGCCAGGCCATGAACAACCGCGCGATACGTCGCTTGTCGAGCTCCGAGAGCGAGAAGGACTGGTCTCAGATATGCTTAAACCTGTTAGGCACCACATACGTAGGGCAGTTTCTCTGTCATCGGCTGCCTGCAAGCACGATCTTCGAACGCCAGTTGTTGTTCACGGACGTTGGAAGGTAGGTAACGGGAGGTAGGTCCCGAGCGGCAAAAGAAACACATCCTCCGCAATTCTGCTTCTTCGAGTACGAGAGGCGGCATAAGGCTCGAAACTCATTGATAGTTGGCCACCGCATGTCCAATAGGTAGTACAGGCAGTAGAGTGACAACAACTGGCGCCATTAGTTTGGGGAAATATGCCCGGGCGCTAGCTAGCTGAAGTATGCTAAGTATATATTGCATGCACTGAGGAAGCAGGAGGGAGAAGCCGTTCCTAAATATATTGTTGTGTACCACGACAAAGCCGTCCCTCGGGCAGCAGGTAGTACAGACCCCGGAGGAAAACCGTTGATGGGATCCCCCAGTCTTCCTTGAATTATTCTATCTCAGCCAGGGTCATACTGCTCTTGGGTTCGTCGCAAACAGTTCCATCTTCCAAGATGTATCTTCTAGCCGTGGAAGAGCCAGCGACATTGGTCATCGGGACGCCGTGGAAAACCCTAGCAGACCAATCAACCTCATAGGCTGGCATGCCGTACGTTACTTCTCTTGGCCTCGCCGATTGCTTTCCCTGACGAGAGGGCCGGCTAATGTACTCCTCCATTCTTTTGTCGTCATCAATTCTCGGCTGAGAAGATGTGCTAGCCCCACTCGAGTCTGTTGTACTTTAGGAATCCATCTACCCTAGAATAAAATCCTAACGCCTATCAGTACACCACCGAAAGCATGTTTGTAGCGCACAACCGCAACCCAAAAATCCCTAACTCAAGTTTCATCTAACGTAACCAAACAATGCAAAAACACAGAAATACGAACAATGGCAGAAAGAATGGCAGAAGCAAGCCAGGCTTACCAGATTCTCGACATAGAAGCAAAGCTGGAAACCCAGATGTCCGGAAACACCTCACAATCACAGAGATAGATGCCGACACAGTGTAAGCACGCGAAGCAGAGAGCCGCCAATGGAGGAAGAACACAAAAAGCAAGTATGAACGTAGGGAATGAGTATAAGAAAAGAAGCTAGCAGAGAAAAACCACAGAAGTGACGTGTAAAACGCAAAGAGAATCAATAGAGCAAAGAGAAGCATAGTGAGAAGCAGAAGCAGAGTCAAGTGAGAAGCAGAGAAAAACCAGAAAGAGAAGTGGTTTTTCTCAGAAGCGTAAGTGTGGTTTATCAAAAATGAGAATGAAAACAGAAAAGCGGGATGGTCTGTATACATAAACAACGAGTGCATGCCTCGATCCACGAGATGACTAATTGAACCTCAACAACAGTTCACAAGGTACCCCTACCCGTCGGATCACACCGCAGGATGATGCCACATGGCTCGCACAACCGTAGCTTCTTGGAGAGGGCAAGACAGAAGCGACGAGCATTAATTGCTTGTCAATCACCATAAATGTGGCGAAAAATATTTAATGTATCTGCCACAGCTCGCGTACAGTAAACAAAGCATGCGCGAAGCGCTCGATAAGTTTAGTCCTTGCACACAGAGCCAATTCCTTGCACGAAGCGAACTTCTTAGCTCGCGCAAAACATTTAGTCCTTGCACGCGGAGCGAATTCTTTAACTCGCGTGGCAGTCCTTGCAAGCAGAGTGAATTCTTCAGCTTGCGTCCCTGCACGCGAAGCGAACTCCTTAGCTCGCGCGATAAGTTTAGTCTTTGCACGTAGAGCAAACTCCTCAGCTCGCATGATCAGTTTAGTCCTTGTGCGCGCAGTAAACTTCTCAACTCGCCTGATACGTTTCGCCCTTGTATGCGAAACCCAGACATAAGATCCATCTCAGGTGAGTGTCACCGAGATTGTAACACTCAAGCATAAGATCCATCTCGGGTGAGTGTCACCGAGATCGTAACACCCAGGTATACGATCTATCTCGGGTGAGTGTTCACCGAGATCGTAATACCCATGCATAAGATCCATCTCAGGTGAGTGTCACCGAGATCGCAACACATGAAAGACATATTCCCTTTAAAAATGAAGTAAGTGGCTTGATAAACCACGGACGGCGTTAACACCGTCACTTGAGTAGTAACACCGGATATAGAAAGGGCTCGCTACCTTTGTCCATGAAAGTATAACACCCGTTCAACCCACGTCATGAGTCCGAACTTGGGAGGAGTATAGGCGGGAAAGTATATTGGTTTACGGGCTTAATTTAGCAAGTCTCCACTTAAGATGTGTCTTGAACGGGAACTTAGGAGAACTTGTAGTCGATTGTGCATGAAACAACCTCCCTAGCCTGTAAACCAGCAGACATTCCACCACAACCGTTGCCAATTTAAGAATCCCGCCCATAAGCTGGATGGGCCGAGTTTAATCACAGTCATAATATTGGCTTAGAATGACTACAGGCAAAAAGGAAACCCATCTTGAAAATGGACATGGAATCCTACATCGGTTTCCTAGGAAAGGGAGCACCGGTTGGGCTATAAATACAACTCAACCACCAGCTTGTCAGATATCATTATTACCCCTATTAATTCACTAGTACACACATGCACATCCACGGCGTTTGAAAAACGCCATGGAATATCATCCATGGCGTTTTTCAACGTCATCCCGTAACGCCGTCTAAAGTGGCGCCGTCCTTTGGAACTTATTTCACGGCGTTTAAAAAACGCTATAAAATTTATTTCACGGCGTTTGAAAAACGCCATAAAATTTATTTCATGACGTTTCTAAAATGCCATCAATCACTACATCCATGGCGTTTCTAAAACGCCATAAATAAATACTTCCATGGCGGTTAGAAAACGTCATTAAATCTATTACATGACACTTCCTAAACGCCATCTTTTATTTTAGAAAATAAAAAAAAAATCTCATTTAACCAGGGGAATAACCTTGATGCATTTATAAAATTAAACCAACAAACATAAACATCATATAATTAATCTATTCACAAACTTTAATCCTTCATATTGAATAACCATTCTAATAACTTAGAAATCTAGAGTTTATAAGATCCTTGCATATGAGAAAGTAAATGAGTTCAACAGATTACAAAAGAGCTGGAGTATTGCATGCTCCTCATCAACACTTCACCAAAAATTCATGCCAAAACCCTCTTGCTATATGAGTTCACAAACCCAGCCTCCAAACCCACCAAACTGTCCACCATACACAAACTGTAAAAAAGGAAGTACTTTTAGCAAAATGAAGCAATCTCCAACTCCAACATACATATGAGACTATTGCATGCATAATGAAGTACAATAATCACATAGACATGATAAATAAAGATTTATTCTAGATTTATCAAAGACAATGTACTTGGTTGGCCAAGCAATTGTGTTGCCGCGTATAAACAGAATAGCTAGGAACACCAAAGCAATTCAAATCCCATTTCAAAACTACACAAAACCGGCCATTCACAAATAGCTAGAAAACCAAAATTTAAAACATGAGTATAAGATACAAGCTATGTTGAACCAATAGTCTAAATATATATAGCATTTTCACAAATATAAAAAACGATCACAATGAACACAGAAGCACTACCATAACAACAAAGAATCATCCAAATAAAATTCAACAGAGATTGCATTTAGAAAATACAAAACTTTTGGGATGATAACTTACCAGAATTACTCCTCAAATAAACAAGCAACAATATCAAGCCAAGATGCCAAATTCAAAGACAGAAAACTCTTCAATAACAAGCGGTCACGTGATAATCATCCAACTGTAATGTAAAACCAACAACAAAAACCCATTAAAGCCATGGGTAGATTTAATGGTGTATATATTGGTCATGAATCATGAAACAGATCACACAGTGATATATTCATAAAAGACCTCCCAAATCTATGAAACCTCAGAATCATGATGATATATGGAGCCAAGCTAATCACACAGTGATATTCTGAACCGAGTTTGACTCGAACCAGATGGATTTCCAAACTGGTGTAGAAAGTTTGATCATGACTACCTATTATTAGCAACACACAAAAATTTAAAATAATTGGAGGAACTTATTACTTATTTCAGTTGAACAATGAAAATATCTACACCCAACTAGATATTTTCTGGAAAACAACACAAGTTTGATTGCAATGATACCCTCCCTAATTCCTCAACCATGCACTTTTTCTGGAAAACAACACAAGTTTGTGTTGTCACTTTTCTGGAAAATGACAACACAAGTTGTTTTAGGCTAGCTAAACCAGAGTTTTTTGGATGTAGTTAAGACTAGATACTGCTATCTTTGGAAGCTGTCGACAGACTAGCAACTCCTCCAGTAAAACAAACAAACAAAGATTAGACATTGAACAAGTTAATAATCATACAATACACTATAATTAATCTCCAATGATATCATAGAACAATGTTAAGCATCTAAAAGTTTATAGGAATATCAAAATCAGTTCAAGGGTCCCCAAAATGTCAAGTTATTTTTCACCTGTGGATGTTTAATAAGTGAATCACTGGTGGAGCTTTTGATCATACTCTCATAGGAAAGTTTAAGATTGAGTACCACATAATACATATTTTGTATATCTAATTGAATTGAATACCCAATACCCTTAAGCTACAGTTACGTGCAATTACCAAATCATAATAAAGGCTTTGTAAGACATGTACACTAAATTTCAAGTCAAAGATATATATATACATATCTAACCTTAAGCGCATTTTGGACAAGTTCTACTTCTTCAGGTGACAAGTATGAGATAGTCAACTTAAGATCCTGAAAAAAAAATCAGATTATAGAAGATGTATAAGTCAAACTATATCAAAGTTTGCATGACTCAAATTAAATGGGCAACTGATCAATAATGTGTTAAGTATATAAGATCATAAGGTATAGTCTTGCATCAGAAACTTGAATAAAATCCTAACAAGCACTTGTTCCCATAAACAATTCACATGGTTATCCCTACAACTCCCTGTGTTTACATAACTATAGGGAGACTATGGTTCATAGAGGTGCTAAAACTTTTAAAAAAAGATAAGCCATAGCAGGAGACAAACAAGAGTCCTTAAGTACCTTCACATGAACAGTAGTGCAACAATACGTGAAGTATCCTTGGCAACACATAGCAGCAAAGATGTATAATTAAAAACCCAAATATGAAAACTTCATATTGTAAACTAATAATACATCTTTTCCTTCAATTGTAAACTAATAAACTGCGTTTGTCACTTAATGCTTCAACTTTTATAGGCACTACACACTTGCAAATCCAATTGATATATGGCCACAATATACTTAGCATTCCATCAGAAGATTACTAGCAGCTCCCATATTTATATATCGGCAACACAATCCAAACTTAAAAATCTGACTAAATATTGAAATTGCATATGCACTATAGCAGCTCATAACCAACTTAACTCCTCTCTACACTTGAATTGACTCCTCAAAGTATTGCATACTACCCAAACTCCTTAGCAGCAAAATAATAAAGGCAATAAACACAACAAATTCCTCCTCAAATATGAAAACATCCTCCAAACTGATCACACCCAGCACATAGAACCATACAACCAATTTATAATCCAACTTGCCAAGCCAATTCACTAGGCCAAAACAAAATATTAAACTGTTTCATCACCTTTTTCTTTTGGTTCATGGCAGACACAAATTTTGATAAAAAAAATGGCAAACTGATGATATTGACAGGGCAAATTAAACCAAAAACCAATTCTATAAATCCAATGATAGGGATGAAAAAATTGGGAGGATATTACCCATCCTACTGAAAAAGTCATTGACGAAACCAAAGGCCGGAACTTTACTAGAATAAGGTCAACTTTAACCAGAAATAATCTCATTCTTTGCAACATCCATATAATTATATGAAATTTAGACAAAACAAACACAACCCACATACAAAAAAATTAAACAACTTCCAGCAAAAACAATCTAAATCGAAAACCCAACATTCATTCATTGAATACATATCAAACTCAGCCAGGTAAACAAGAAGATCAATGATTGAGAGAAGAATGAGTGAAGTACCAGCAAAGCAACGGAAAGAGAGAGCTCTCTTGGGTCGGAAAGAGGAGGATTGATTTGAAAGAGTGAAGGTGGGAAGAGCTCGGAGAGGCCTAGAGGGGTAGTGAACGTGGAGAGAGGAAGTGGGTGGTTTGGCCAAAGCTCCAAACAGATTGAAGGACGGAGCAGACGAAGATTGAGATGAGAGAGCAAAGCTTGGTCTCTTGGTCTTTGAGCGATCGAAGCTGGACTCTTGGTGATTTGGGAAATTTTTTTTTTTTGTCTTAGAGGAAATTGTGTTTGGTTTGAGAAGAGGAAATTGTGTTTGGGTGTAAAACCCCTCTTTTGGGCTTCAGGCGCCAAAAAAAAAAGACCGCCTGATCTGAAAATGAAAAAAAGAAAAGACCGCCAGATTGCATGACAGCCCATTACGACGTCTACAAACGCCATAGTCCTGAAAATATTTTACGGCGTTTTCAAACGCCATAAATGAAACTTACGACTGCATTATACAAACGTCATAAATTTTAATGGTGTTTATAAAACGCCATTGATACTTTGGAATTTTAACGGCGTTTACGAAACGCCATAAAAGAACACACATCTACAACGTCAAGTTATCAATGACGTTTTTTTTTTCCAAAAACGTCATTAAAGATATTTTCGATGACATTTGACTATAAAACGCCATCTTTGAAATGTCATCAATGACCATATTTGTAGTAGTGATTACACTTAAACCCATCAGATATTGACTTAATCATCAGAGGAGGAAAGACCGGAGGCTCCTGGTCGTCCTTTCACTTGCAGGTACCAGGAAAGGAGGTGAGAACCTATTAGATCCGTCATCAGCTTCTGCATACCTCGTCCGGGATTGTGCAGAAACAGTTGTATTTTTTATAACTAGGGTTTATTAGAGGTTAAGATTTGATATGGGGATATGAAAGTTCAAGAAGGTTAAAGAATATTTGAATCTTTGTTGAGGTATTGAATCGTAGAAAGAATATGATGTCAGAATATTTCTATGTGAATTACGACATCTTGGGCATATTACTATTAATCAAGTTGATGTCGTTTTGGCTAGATATTAATGACTTTTGAATCTCAATTCTCAAATTAACAAACGTTGTTTATTTGCCTGTTTCCCCATGCCACCTCTCTAGTCTTGATTGCTAATTCGCTACTATTAAATTCTCATCACTACCTAATTTCAGTTGTTTTAGCGGGATACTCAACCAACTCAATCGGCGACTTACTCGACCTCGATTATCTCATTTGCGATCCTCAAATTAACAAACATTTCTCTCATTGTCGAGATGGGTTGAATTTTTTTTTTGTTACAAATAGCCCATGTAACAATTTCATCATGGATCCACCACTGACCCCACCAATACTCACCACTAATACCCTCATTTGACATACTTAACGGAAAATGCAATAACGTTAACCCTAAAAGCCACACACCTTATGTGACCTTTGCTCCATATTGTTGTAGTGAGGGAATGTGATAAACACTATCAAAAACAAGAAATCCAAAGCCTAAATCCAATCTTAAAATTCCTATAGCCTTGAGTACTGCAACTCGCGTCTCATTGCCAACATAGATCTTGTTAATACATCACGCCTTGGTTTTCTCTTTTTTATGAATCTGTGCATTGTATTAGGAATATGTAAGGGACTACTATACCTGAGTCTAACCAATAAGTATGGGGCTCAATGTTAACAAAATTAACTTCTAATGAAAAAGTTTCTAAACGATTAAAAAGATTAGTTAATCTAACCCAGTTTTTGACAAACCATGCTTTAAAACATGGCTAGAGAGAAAGGGTAAGATTAATCCTTGTAATCATTTAGAAACATGTTGTTAACATTGTGCCCCGGCCCATACGTATTGGTTAGACTCGGGCAGTTCCTTTACACATTACCAATACTATGTAGGGATTCATAAGAAAGAGAAAACCTAGGAGTGATGTATTCAACATCTGTGTTGGCAATGAGATGCGAGTTGCAGTCAACGCTATATAGCAACTTTAAGATTGGATTTCGGCTTTGAAATTTTCTTGTTTTGAATAGTGTTTATTGCATTCCCTCAATTAAGAGGAATTTGCTTTCTGTAAGCTTTTGGTTAAGTCTGGATGCGATGCCAATTGCGAAAAGATTGATCGAGTATAGAATTCACCAAACCTAGATGTTACTAATTAAGTTTACTAGCTAATAACATTCGAAAGGACACAGATTGCATGAGTCAAGATAACTAATGCGATTAACAACAGGATTACGTTTCAATTTAATTAAGCTTCTGTAAACTTTTAGGTCGTGATGTTGAAAGAAAAAGCAAGATGTCAGAATATATAGGATACTGATAGTTTGCACAATTTCACTTCAAAGAAAAGCATGATAAGAAGCGTACTTCATCATGATGATTGAACTGGAAAGCCATTCTGTTAATTATATATATGAATTGTCTCAAGAACAGTCACAATTAACATGTATTCATCCATGAAAGGCTTTTCCAGCTGCTACGTTCTTATTTGTCTACATGTCTCTCATCTAAATCTTCTTTAAGACAATATATCAGTTACAGAAATAGTAGTGCAAATGTACATAGTATTGTAAGGAATATTATCTAAAGCCAGATTCCAATTCCTTGAAGACTATGATGTGCCATAGAGTAAAATCCAACTAGCTAACGGTTGCTCTGTTGAGTAAAAGAGACACATTCACCAAAATGGGTGAAGAGAATCTGGAAAATGTATGATCATGAATGGCAGAAAGAATCCAAAGAAACCAAAGTAGGATATTTGGGTACTGGCGTGAAATCGCAGAAGAAGTACAGCTAGCTAGCTAGGGTTTCGAGCTTCGAGCTTCGAGCATCCTTCTCCTTTATAATATTTACTGATGACCTTTAACTTTCTCTCTGCTTCGTCCCCTGCATCACTTTCACTTCTCGATCTGGTGCCAATGAGATAGGAGAGAGAGTGAGAAGAGAGAGGAGAAAAGAGAGAGAGAGAGAGAGAGAGAGAGAGAGAGTTTAACGCTTGCTTGGTTGAGGCCTCTGTTTTGTTGTTTGTTGCCTCGAAAAGGAGCTTTTACAGAGAGCACTGCACGTGTGACCCAATACCCAATGCTCATCTTCCCTCCATAATATTATAAAAACCCTAACAATAACCAGTCACAGAGAAAAAGAGAGCGAGAAAGCCCTAACATAGATAGCTGATTATTAAGCCCTCCCCCCATAATTGAGGCATCTCTCTACATATCTTGAAGAAAAAGACGTTTCCTTTTCCAACCAAACCTTGAAACTGCAGTCACAAGAACTTAAATGTAAGCAACAAACAGTTTTTTTTTTTTTTTTTTAAGAGGACGGGCTAGATACCCAAACTTCTATTGAGATTTATTTAAAAAAAAGAATAGAAGAATTAAGCAACAAACAGCTTCAACAGCAACAAATTAAGATGACTGCAACAGTGTTGACAATGAAGATGATAGATGATTTGCCAGAAAAAGAACAGCCAAGGCAGAAGCAGAAGAAGAAGAAGAAGAAGAAGAAGGTGATGTTGGTGAAATCAAATGTGCGAAAATGGTAAGACAAGGTGTCTTAATCTAATAATGATAAATTGTAACAGAGAAGACCACAAAATTGAAATAAGAACTAATTATTATTCAAAAATACTTTAATTAAGGGGTCTTGTAACATAGACTATAGACTAAAGACCTATGATTTCCTGTTAATTTGCTGCAGAAGTACAAGGAAAGAAATGAACAGAAAGAGAGACAGAAAATTTGTACTGAAATCCAATGCCAACCTTTGAAACTTGTTGAAACCCGCTGCTTCATCTCTAAGCTACAATATCACTTTGCGGTGAATTCAAAGTAAACTATTCATGATCCATCCAGTAAAACCAAACCCACCAAAACTCATGATCTCTTTTGTACATCCAGCTAGCTAGCTTCTTCAGATATCAAATCCCCATCCACGAACAATTAATCAAACATAAGACTAAATTTTATAGAAGGAGAAAAAAGGATAAGAAAAGGCTGTTTAATTTGAAAGAAAAGAAGGACAAGGAGTCAGTTCGAAATCGGAACATAGTGAGGGACGATGATAATGATCTTCAATAAGGAGGACGAGCTGTGCCCCAATACGCCTCAGAAGGCAATTGAACTGAATTTAGAAGATTTTGCTGCATCCCATGAAAGAGCGAGGGAGGAGGTGATGAGTTATTAGCATATTGCAACATCTGCTGCTGCTGCTGAACTTGTTGAACTTGCGACTGTTGCTGATGCTCTCCTCCGCCAATTCCAGGGGAGCCAAGGGTCCCGCTCCCCGGCATAGGCGTCACCGCCGTGGCTTCCTCCTCCTCGAGGGGCAGTCTCTCGTAAGCAGCATTACCAAAACTCGCTGCCATAATGACCACAGGGCCCGAAGCTAGTAGCGGGCCTACGACGCTGCCCCCGACTACCTGTCCCTGCCCGCCAGCCAGGTAAATGGTGAGCCCTGACGCTGCAGGCGGGGCAGGTGGGGGCAGGAATGATCCGGAAAGGGAAAGAATTTCGAACCTCCCTTGTAAGGTGACCACAGCCCCAGGCGAGGCTGGCTGGCGGAGGGTTACATTTGTGACGGTGCCGCTGCCGCTGAGAATGCAAACGCCTCGCTGTCTCCGGCGTGCGAAGGTAGAGACAGAGTCCATGATGTCGCAGCCGTTGGCGACCTCCATGACGTGAGAGCGCAGCGCGTTGGCGCTGCCACGCGTGATGATGATGGGGGGTTTGGCCTTGTTCTTAGAGCCAGCCGGTCGGCCACGAGGTCGTCTCGTGATCTCACCGCCTTCTCCGCTGTTGGACCCACGGAGCTGATCCTTATTGCCATCCATCGAGTTCGGCGTGGTGCCGCCGGAGGTGTTGTCGTCCCGGTCGCGTTTCATTCCGCGGTGGTGGTTTAGGCCGCCGGGGCTGTTCTGCTCGTCTTCAGAATTCTGGTGATGGAGGAGGTGAGGGTGGTGTTGGAACTGATGATGAGGGTGGTTTAGATGAAGATCTCTTGTTAAAAACGGAGGCGGAAGTGGTCGCCCGTGTGCTGCAACCGGATCCATATCTAATTCCACTTCTGAACTTCAACAAAACAATCTCCTGAGTAGCTAGCTTGATCTTGCTCGTTTCTCTAGCTCTGTTTACTTCACCTAGCTGACCAAAATCAAAAGCACCCACCAAGTTATTGATAGAGCATGCTTTCTCTTGTTCCTCTATGTATCATGAACATGATAGTTGGGCTTTGGCTGAGAGTTTGGGGGAGGAGATGAAGAAACTGAGTGAGAGAGGAAGGAGCTAGCAGAAGTGAGAATTGAAAAGGGTGGTGTTTAGCGATGTTTGCAGAATTGAGAATTGAAAAGGGTGGTGTTTAGTGATGTTTACTGTTTGGGAGACTGATTGATTGATTGATTGATTGAATTGGCCTTTTTGGGGTTCTGGGATGCAAGACTTTGAGGGAGAGAGAGAGAGAGGGTGAGTACTGTTGGTACTTTGGATTTTGAGTACTTATGGTGTGTTTGGGTATGTTGTTGTAGTTGTTGCTGGGTGAAGGTGGTCTGAGATGGATTAATATTTAGGGTTAGGTCTGAGGAATTATATCGATGGGATTGGATTGAATGATAGGTTAGATGCCATTTCAGGCTTCGCAGTACGTTTTTGATCGATTTTGATTTTTGGTTTTTAAGACAGCGTGCCCATGGGCGGTGTGTGGGTCCCGCCTTCCTCCTCTTCCTCTACCTTTGTCTCTCACTCGATTCTTCCTCCTCCTCCTCCCATCTGGACCCCACCACCGGTACCCCATTGCTCTCCCTCGCTAATTAGTTTATTAGTTAACTTCATGTCGTTTGTGAGTTTTGTCTTTAGCAGCTCATAATTACGATTATAAAACTTAATTAATTGGAAAGAGCCTAGCTAAGCTAAGCTAAGCTTTACTTTACTCGTGTGTGTGTATAATTATATTGAGCTACCATAACATCACACTTATAATCTGCAAGTTCATCAGGGTGTGTTCTTGCTGCTGCATATTTCTGTTCTATCTCTTTCTTATACCAAGATTTGATTAATTATTTACACTTGGCTAATTAATTAATTAGCCAGCAGCAGCAGCTTCCTTTAGTTAATTGTTGAAAAGACCAAGTTAATTAACATCTGATTCTTGATAATGACTTTTCTCTCTGCAGAAACGAAAATCTACAAAACTTTTAGGCCTCAGTTGCATCGATCATATCAGTACTACTTCAAAAGCCAAAAGATTGAATATATGTAATACTCGCTGCTCAATCATCATGTTTGGACCTTTGCACTAAGGTACAAGTGAACCAATAGCTATAATTTAATCTTAACCGTTTATTTGATCTAGTTTTATAAAAGCACTAACATCGATACTAACGCCGTTAAGTGACACTAACAACAATCTTAACACTGTTAAAACAGTAAAAAAAAATTAAAACATGGTAAAAACAAAAAAAAACGTGAATATTTTGCTAGTCAAATTAAACCAAGCTTCTATTCATGAAGAAGCAGAAAAAGATGAGAGCTGTTTTCTCTCCGTCCCGGCGGCGACCAACCCTAGATCTAGGGTTTGGTTCATCGCGAATTTTGGCCGCCGTTGAGAGTCTCTCCCTTCGTCTAGCCTGTAAGTCACCTTCTTTTAGGTTGAGCTCTATGGTGGTAGCGAGGGGATTGGGCGGGATGGTATGGGAGATCAAAGCCGATCCTCTGGTGGCGGTTTCCGAGCGCCAATAAGGATCGGGGACCCGAGCTCTGTACTCTCTTTCTCTGGTGGCGGTTTGTTTGGGAGGGAGAATGGCTCTGGCTTTTGTTGATCTGTTCGGTATTGGTGGAGACTCGGAGGCTGCAAGATCCTTGTTTGTGTTGGCAAATGGTTTATATTTGGGAGGTAAAACTTGTGTGCTTATTTATTTGTAATGTGGCAGGAACAAAAAGTTGTCACCATATTCAGTGCACCCAACTACTGCTATCGCTGTGGAAATATGGCATCCATCCTGGAAGTCGATGACTGCAAAGGTCACACATTCATTCAGGTTGGTTCCTCTTCTTTCTCATAACCTCTCCTTTCTAGTTTCTCCTACCCCCACCCTACCCCATGTTGACCTTAAAGTGTAAGTACATGTGATGAACTATTCAATGATCATGCGGTTCATGAGTTGTATTTTTTGCTTGTATGCCCAAAATGTATGGAATGAATTTGAAACTTTGTTTTCTTGTTTTACAGTTTGAGCCAGCTCCAAGGAGGGGAGAGCCAGACGTTACTCGAAGAACACCTGATTATTTCCTATAATTGGATTGTGAAATCAGTTGCTGAATTACCTGCTGCTGCCTCCTAGAAGGTTTATGTGTTGAGGGTTCTACTAATTTAAGACTATAACTTCACAACAGTGGTGGTCAATTGGGGATAATCTTGTAAGATTGGAAGGGTGATGCTTCCTGGAATTGTGTTCAAGTTTCAGCAAAAGGAAGTAGCAGAGGGTGGCGACACTGTTGCAGCATATATATGTATCATTTCCAGCAAATGTGGCATCTTCTGTTTCTGATTTTTCATTCCTTTCCTTTTTCTACTTATTTTTTCTGTATTAGGATGTCTTTTTGGGGGTTTGTAGAGGAACAATGAGCTCACTTCATATAATGGGTGCTTTTATAATTTTCCCCTGGGTACGAATGAATGCTACATGTTATCCACTAGGTTCATTTTATTTTGATTACTTCATAGTTCAGTTGAGTAGCATCTTTCCCCTTTTATTTTCTCCTTGGAACCATATTCTATATCAGTGTTCTTTATCCCCTATCTATGAAGATGGTTGATCATATGAAAATTTGATTGTTAATCCTGGAGGGTCTCCAGAACCCCTAACCGCTTCCCTGGTTCTGGTCTTAAAAAAGAGTTTTTGGATCTGTAATGGCATTGGCATTGGCATTAGTCTAGAAAAGTATATATTATTTTAAAAAGTTATGTATTATAATTATTCAAAAAACATAAATATGTTACTTAAATAATGCACCGGAGATTTTTAATTTTATAAATTAAAAGTGTTCATATAGATTTTTTTTTTTTTTTTTTGAGAAATAAAAGTGATCATATCAACTGAAACTCAACCAAATACAAGTAAAACTATTTTTTTTTTCCGTATCCATTTTACTGTTTTTATAACACAAAGATAAGAGTCAATGGCCAAATTAGCAAATTTATTCTTCATCCACATTGCTAATTTAATAGGATATACCTTTATATCTATACAGGCAATGATAAAGATTGACCACACTTATATGTACCTACATAATTCGGGTGGGCTGTATCGTCATCGATGTGAGGCTAGATGCTCTGGTTTTGGATATGCAGCGTTTTAAAGTCGGATACATGCTCTGGTTTGATTTTGTCGTCGTGTTTATGTGGTTGGAGAGTCATTTGGACTTCAAGGAGCGGCATAGTGGTCTGCCAATGGACGGCGGCGTGTAATTGAAGTACGAGACATTGTGGCACTACACATTACATTTAATGTCGTATGGTCTACTCATTTGACATCTCATTCTCAACTTTGAAACAGACAGAAGTACGAGAAATTTTTACTACCCTAAGGCCAAAGTGTCAATTAAACAACCGTTCTCTACCAACTAAGGACATAAGAAGACATTGTGGCACTACATATTACAGTTAATGTCATGTGGTCCACTCATTTGACATCTCATTCTCAATTATGAAACAAATTGAAGCTGCATCTGGTACTACTCTAAGACTATTCAATAGTGCCGAAGTAAGCATTTTCTGCCATACTTGTTATTTTCATGATATGGTTAGGAATATTGTACAATTTCTTTGTCTTTTTTTTTGAATAATATGTAAATTTTCATTCGATCTGAAGTGGAGGTCACCTTCTGAATCATTCAATTACCTTGCTTTCAAAAGAGAGAGATAAGAACAAAATTTGCATTATAGTACCCTCATTACAACCATTCAATCTCACTTATTTAAAAAGGGAGCCTATATTGTAAACAAGAAAATAAAAAGATTATAGGCAAAGTTATAATTTTGTAACATCCTGATTTTTGAAATCTCTTAAAATTAATTTTTCTTCTTAAAAATAGAAAGTAGAGGTCGCCGCGGGTTCGTCACATTTTTCGGTTAATTTTTTGGATTGTCGAGCTATTTTTAACGATTTTTAAATCTTTGTCAAAGTTTCATCGATCTAAGTTGGTCACATGGTGACGTGGCGCGTCTTTACTGGTCAATTTTCTGACTCGGTCCCCACATAGCTATGACCCACGTGTGGCAAGTGATCAAATTGGCTTTGGTTGGTCGCCACGTGGCGGATTAAGTGATTTAGATGAATCTAGCTTTGACATGTGGTGATAAGTGTTATGAAAATTAGAATCTCTCATCCGACAGAGACAAGTGTCACTTTGTGATTACACCAAGCTTAGAAACCGACCCTAGATGTTTGTGTCCTTCATCTCTTCTTCACAAGTGTCACTTTGTCAAATTGAGCGTATAAATAGGCTGACCCGTAATTTCGATTTTCTCACTCTAGATTTTTTTTTACGACTAAACTTCGAAGGATCATAATTTTTGATCCGTAATTTCGATTTGGAATCCACGAAATGCTTTGGATTCGTCTTGATGTATTCTTCCTATCTATTGAGGTTTGGGTTAGATCCAACGATGATTTCTATATGACACGTTTTAGGAGACTTGATTTACGATTGATATTCTTGGTGGAGATTCAAGTTGATGAGGTGAGTGGATTTGTATAATATGTTTCAAATATTCTTATAGCTTTGGCATATAGATGGACCAAAACTTGACAAAAGATCGACAATAAACCCTATAGCTTTGGCATATAGATGGACCAAGAGTCGAAAGGCATATGTACGCCTACACTATAAACCAAAAATGCAGCACTTTCCCTAACACCATCACACACGGGATTTTCTCTTGCGATGGCTGCGACATTTCCAGCCGTTGGGAGACTTCTCGTGGATTATGCTTGTCGCTTTGTCACATTCACTGGCAACTACTTCAGTTGCAACTACAACATTGGCTTGTGTGGTCTCCGTAGAATTATAACCACCTTCTTCGAAACCTTTACCTTTCATGGCAGCTGTGATAACCGATTTCAATAGTTCATTGCTCTGATTATTAACAATTTCAAGCGCAACTGCAGACCGCATCACTTCCGAATTGTACTGTTCATAAAGGAAAAAAATTAAAAATTAGCTACGGTATTGGTAAATACTATCAACTGACATACTGAATTTACTAAGAAAACATACCCCTTCAAACCACTTATTTGAATAACACTTCATCTGCATCATGATGTAGATCCCACTGTCATATTTGTTGTATGTGGTTGGGTTACCTTCTGGAAATGAAAGGCGAAAGGAGGGAAAATTGTAATAAACATCGGAGGACTTTGACATTGCACTTGCAAACACCGTCTGCAGCAGAAGCATCTAAATCCAACAAAATATAAAAAAAGTTAGCAAATAAACGCAACCGAAATCCGACAATTACTAACAAAGGCCTTACGGTGGCTCTTGCTATCTCAATTCGTCTATTCAATGATGATGTCAATTCAGGCACAAAATCCCATAACTCGGCAATTTTATCCTTTAGTTTCATAACCAACAAAAACCAATGGTTTGTGATTTCATCATGCAACGGGATGAAAATCTGCAAAATCACAGGAAATTATACACATGACAAGCAGCATAATATCAATGTAATGAATTAACCCTTAATTACCTGAACACAATGCTTTAATCGCCTATGGAATCTCTGCAGCCGACAATGAACAATTGTTGATGCCATTGAAACATGGACAGCAGATGGATCCTGATTTAACCTGGCATGTTCCTATTCATGAAGACAATAACATAGCTTTCATAATTAACATTGTTTGTATATAGGTAAAATAGCAGAGTTATTATTCCCAATGTGATTTCTTTATACCCCAAAGAAAGTAGGCAAGAACCATGAGTCAGAGTTGGTCTGACACAAGTACACCGCCCAAATGTTTACGACCTGAATCATTTTCAGTCATCTCACATAGTTAAGATTACCGCCATATAATGTATGTGCAATACTAACTTAGAAGAAATTGGCACGGATAATTCATTCGCATACCATCGAAGAAATTGAGACGGTCGGGCAAAGACATTGGATATCCTCAAGGGACACCCCAAAATCCCCACTGCGGGCAACTTCTTCCCTGTATTAATCAAATGCACTGGTCAAAAACAATAATGCTCTTCTGCAGTCACAATATCAACCAAAACTCAAATAAATTATTGAAAACAGAAGCAAATAAGCTTCATATAGCATTGAATGCCTAACTGAAAATCCTAAATACAGGTCACAAAACTTATAATAATGTCTTTACTGACCTGGACTCATGTCCTCCTTTCCTTGGCTTCCCAAATAAGAACTTTAAGACCTTAGAATCCTTCCGTGATATCTTTCCGATCAAAGGAAAATTCTTGTTTCTGTTTCTCTGTCTGGCCTCTTTCATTGCATCACTTTTTTCATTTCCTTTGTCCGTTTCCCTCTTATCTGCCAAATGGTCAACCTGTAAAACGGTTCAGTATCAATAGGTCATATATCGCTAATGTCATTTTGGTAACTAGAAATGTTTTAACATGTTACCTCGTTTGCAGGGATTTTCCCACAGATTCGGTGCTTTCTACTGTTGTCCAATGTTATTGGGCGGTTGAGACTATAATTCTGTTTTTTTGACTCCTTACAAATGTCTGCCACCAAATCATGTTCACCATTCTCCTTCATGGGAGGGATAATATTTTCAGCAACCTTATAGATGGTGTTTGCCCCCATTATCGTCACATCATGTATTACCTTACTAACAATACCTTCAATACCACCAACTTTCAGTTTACAGACCAACTCTTGTACTTGAATTACTTGTTGTTTCAATGTCTCATTATTCATAACTAAACATCCCACTATTGATTTAAGCCTCCACACGTCAGATTTTATAACAGGTACTCCCAATTTCAACAATGGTATACCTTCAAACACACTAATGTGGAATCCAGGACTACCATGGGACGATTCATTGGTCTCACCTTTCCTGGCAGCAAACCTTTCTCTGAGTTTTCTTCTCTTATTTCTTCCGTTACAGTCGTCACTTGAGGCCTCATCATTTGATGTCATCACCTACATGCGTCTATATTATCTCATTACATCAGACTAGATATCATGATATCACAAATTCATAATCAAAAAAGGTAATATAGAGGTATAAACAAGACAACTAACAAACATGAATTAATACAGCTAAACAAATCTATAATCAGCATATCTATACGCAGCTAAACATGGAAGGTAATCAAAATTCGTAAACTAAGCATCAATCTAAATACATAGACATAGTAACATCGAAAATTCTTCTAACCCAGTAAAACCCAGACTCTCGAATTGAGAAAAAAAACAAAAGAAATCTTCCAGTTCAACTCCAACAAACCAATTCAACCCAACATTCAAATAATAGTAATAATCAGGGAGAGAAGATTAAGCAGTGAAACTGAAAGAAAATTTGTGTGGGAGTACTCCCCTCGAAAACAAGTTTAATATTTAACCTTCTTACCTCTCTCTCTCTCTCTCTCTTTGTGGAGGAACGAATGGTGGGTTCGTTCTCTTGAAGCTTGGAATGGATGTACTTGGATCACAATTGGAGCAAATGACTGCAATTCTCGATCGGAACAACAATTTGTAGTCGGTGCAGATTTCACGGTGAGAGAAAGCAGAGCCCTAGCCGGATTCGGATACCGCGTGGGTTTTTGAGGTTTGAATCGGAGACTTCGAATCTCTTCGTCGAAGCCGTCGTGGGATTAGGCCAGAGAGCAAGAATGAATCTCTGCAGGGAATGGGTCGACTGTCTGCCTCCCACAGTGCTATAAGGTAATTTCGTTTTCACTGCAGTTTTTTTTTCGTTTGCATCTGACTAACCAACGGAATCTCTCCGTTTAAACAACGACTGCTAACAGACGTTAGACCCATGTGAACGGTTCATGTGCACCTAGGTGTAGGGAATCCGCTCCGTTCTTCGATCTCAGTTCTACACTGCAATAATCTTCTGCATGAATCTGTTCATGCCCTATATTATATATTTTCAAACCTCTTACTGCTCGATAGAGGATTATATTTATCAATATGCAATGGGAAACACATGCCTAATACCAGAACACATGCATATATGAGCTAGCTGCTTAATTTCTTCACTGTTTAACTGAAGCTTAAATTGAAAATCTTAACCATGTCAGCTTAGTTTGTACCCAACAGAGTAAACCCCGCAGAGAAAACAATGCTAGCTATAGTTAGCTAGCTCTTGTTCCTAACCTTCACAACGCAGTTAAGCTTCTTCCCCTAGCTAATTCCTAAACTATATATTAGAGTACTGGGGCTTGTATATGCCTGTGGAACGAAGAGAGAACTGGGGCTTGTATATTAGAGTACTGGGGCTTGTATATGCCTGTGGAACGAAGAGAGAACTGGGGCTTGTATATTAGAGTACTGGGGCTTGTATCTGCAACTACTGGTGCAGTTTCATAATGGAACGAAGAGAGAACTGGGAGTAGTACTAGAGACTTCTACTGAATCTGCGAGCATGTGAGTCTGTGACACAAGGACAGGGAAGAAGAGGCCGCGCGGGGTGGTTATGTCATTTTGCGGGTCATGGGAAATTGTGGCGGGCGGGGCCCTCATCCCGAACAGTTCGGGTCAGGGCGTGTCTCAAGGGCGACTCGATCTCCTCCCCTCTTTCTTTCTTAAAAGCCTTCAAAGTTTTCTGTTCTCTGCATATTCTTAGCTAGCTAGGGCTTATGATGATGATGATCGTCTGTGGGGGCAGCCGGCCGTTCGATTTTGGCTTTGTTTTTCTGGTGACGTGGCACCCCCGGCTCCTTCTCTCTCTCTCTCTCTCTCTCTCTCTCTCTCTCTCTCTCTCTCTCTCATCTCTTATTCGACTCGTATTCCTTCCCATATTACCTCAGAACCACATCACCTTAAGCGAGCTGGTCATCTAACTTTGGCATGTAACTTAATCTTAATTATCCTTGGTTATTATCAAACAGATTTGTCATTAGCTAGGTTGAGTTTTGATTAAGGGTCCTAATCCGAATCCTAATCGTTCATACAGGTGGAGTACGTACGTAAGTATATGTGTGTAGAGTATATTTGTCTTATGGCTGTGGTGTCCATATGTCTGTATCCTGGTCAATTGCTTGATCGAATACGATGCGCTATTTTTACACTTGTAGTGCATATCTCACTTTCACATTAAGCAAGGCACTAAAATTGACCAAATTAATCTAGAACGCAAAGTTAGAATTTGGCGATCGCGATTAGATCGAGGTCATATTCATTTAAATTGAAGTGGATTAGAAACATATACTAGCTGGGCCGGGGTTTATATAAGTGCTCACTTTAGTTGAAATGTTGAGCTATATATTTAATTAACTGTGGTCATGAGGTATGAATTAAGAAAAATTACACAAGATGACTGCATCAAACACAAAGGATACGCAATAGTGAGTCAACCCCAAAACAACTAAAAGTTAGATATAAGATATGGTTGACTTGAAGCTTCTGATTATATTCTACATGAGACCGTTTGGATAAGTTCGATTAGTTTGAGTTCCCTCAAAGCTCGATTAAGGAGACTTTTTGATGTATTATTAATGGTAGAGCTATATATATCTGTGTGCTTAAGCATCCAAATCTTTCTAATTCACTACCATTATGTCAAACTAATTTGGCGAGTGCAATCGAATCAGGATCGATCAGTAAGAAAACGTCAGGTAGTCGATCATGAGGTACAACTTCGACTATTGGTTCCCTCATCTGTCAAGAAGCAGCCATTTCCAGCTTTGCTGGTTAGCTAGTCTTGCTTTAAGTTCAACTTTTCTCTCGCGGAATTTCTGGAAACTAGTAAACCACCTTCCAACCAAAGTAGCTAGTGTCCCATGCTTCATGCTTCTCGACATACATACAACTCGTGCAATGACTTTTGTTTTTGTTTTTATTTGTACATGTAATTAGTTACGGATAATTTAATTAATAAGATGACTTAATTAATTTGAACCTAAGTCAACTTCCTCATTAGCTTGTCAAGTATCGTTTAATTTAGTGTTATAGTCTATTATGAGTTCGACTTACCACTAGCAAGTTGTTTTAGGGCATCAGTTTCCTAATTATGTAATAAAAAATAAAATTTTCTCACTAGATGTGTATGCGCTCGCCCAAACGTATGCAGCTCCTTGATGGGTCATGGGTCAGGGTAAAGAATCCAAAAGTTTAAGCTAAATTATCAATGTTTAGTACTACTCTCTTATAGTTTTTTTTTTATCATATAAACAATTCAAATGTTATATAGTAATGAACTGAACTCATAACCTCTTACTTACGGTTGAGAAACTATAACATGCATTAGACCAAACAGTACTTGGCACTTGATCTCTTTTAAACTTTTTGGTTACTATTATTCATACAACTATTCATGCTTAATTTTATGCTCCGTCTCAAAATATTTATCTTCATTATCGATTTAGATTAAGTGATAATTGACAATAATGGCTTCTCTAAGAACAATTTTTCCATGACTTTTCAATAAAATATATTTTTTAGAAAGACAGATAACAAAAATATTGGGTGATTATACTTCATGTATTTTGATTTCTTTGTTTACATATTTTGCAATAGTTGGTGCAAAAGAATAGGTGCATGCGGCCGATGGAACATAAATGATATATACATTAATACATACAAGGGATCGACATGGATGCAGTTTGACTGCATCGTCAATGGTGCTAGTGTAGTTTGAATGGCAAACCACAGCGTGTGGGCGTGAATGAATCAAATCCAATCAATGAATGCGAGAGAAAGAGAAAGACAAAGGGGAAAGGTGGTTCTGAGTGCTCTGATAGAGTGTGTGAGAGAGATTTGTGACCTTCCTATGTGCTAAAGTGGTATAGCTATCTATTAGCTTGATTGCTGAGGACGCCGAATGGTCAAATGGAATGAAACCCCATCCATGTTTTGGTGGTCTGATTCTCAGTTTGGAGAAAGGTCGAGAAGGAAGAACATGAGTGGATGGATAGAGACGACTACGAGTGGTATCCTACTGTGTGGGGGTGTCATTGTGTCTCTCACACGAGCTGCGTCCCATGAATAAGAAACCCTAGGTTGCTGTGTCTATATATACGAATCCTACACTTGTTAAACTATGGGGTTCGTGAGTTGTAAAAACAAAACGGTCATCCTTCTTAAGTCTGGTTGAAGGAAATGGCGCGGTCGCTTTGTCCTTCCCATACGAAGAGAAAGAAGAAATGAAGAAGGGAAAGTGAGTCATTTTTTTTTATTAAGCAAAGTTTCATTCAATAAACTACAATTATAAAACAATCACAGCACTCAACAAGGGATTACAACTATGAACAATTAACTCTAGCCTCAATCTACTTGTCCTCACTCCGAAGAGGATGGATTGACATGCCAATGGATATAATGAATGTTGAATTGGGCAATTATTCGAGTTAACTTGACCAACATAGGTAGCAATTACTGGAATGAGATTTGATCATTTCATTGGTATGGTCATCTCAAGATCTCCCGGCATCCTCAACACATGCTGATAATATGCTTGGTCAAAAGCCGGTAAAAGTCTGGGTTCTTGTAACAACGAACCAGCCACCCAAATTCACACACTCATCATTATCCATGACATCTATCCTACAAACTCGAAAGAGCATGGACTTATTTCAAATCCAATAATCAGATCTGAGGACTAGACTTATTTGCGCAATAACAACAACAACAACAAAAAACTAACAAACTATGCCCAAGAGCCCAGCAACAAAGCCCAAAAGCAGAAGCCCAACCTCCAATGTTTATGGGAAAACCTAGCCACCGACCATAATCTTTATTGCCCTATCACACCAACATGATCACCACGCCTCCTTGCCCCTCCACTCTGCCGCTTACCTTGCTGCATCATTTTGCCAAGACTCCTTCCAAGTTTCAACACCAGACAAATGAAGAACCCATGTAGATTCGACTTTTTCATGAGGTGAGATCCCCAGCCAAAGCCTCGATCCAAGGAGTAGTTGTGATGCTTGTCGCCGCAGGCAACAAAGAACCCCCGAACACTTTGTTTTTCCGGTTCTCGGCTCTTGTCAGGGAGAAACAAATCCAGAGCTGTCTCCCCCTCCAAGCAAACCTCCATCCCTAGGTTGTACCTTTGTCTTGAACTCCTCTCGCTGGCTCGGCCTTCCATTGATCCTCTCCCGGACCAGAACGCAGGGGCAGGAAAACCGGCGGCCCTCGGCCGGGAGAAGACTCAGAGAAAAACCTTGTTCTCTCTCATCTAGCACTTGATTTTTTTGGCTAGCCATTTTAGAGGGAAAGTGAGTCATTAGAGTTTGAAAGGAACAACATTTTCACCTATTTTATCTTATGTCTAAACAATATTTCATTCGTTTTTACTATCTTAAATGCACGAAAAAAATATATTCTTTATTGATATGGTTATTTTCGTGAACCAAATGAGACCTTAGATTAAAATAATAAAAGCTAATTGATTTTGCCTTCATATTGCAATTATAGCAGCTAAGTTTAAAAAAACATGGTGCCTAATTGATTTAGTGCGGTGTGTGACGGTCGCATGTCAAGTATAATATAGTGGCGTCATGATGCAGACTAAATAATCGGCGTTTCTACTCTGATGTCAAAACCAGTTGAGAGTATTAATGTTGATAGAGTCACGTTATGTATGTATATAATATATTTACTTACCGGAAATGCCATAAGGATCAGAGGTAGCATTTATAGATCGGTGTTGAGGTTTGTTGCTTTCTTGATTTCCGATGTATAACTGGTGTATATCAGTTATGGCATTGAGACATTGATCGTTGGCTCTTACTAAGAGGAGTACGTTAACCGGACAAGCGCTTAGAGGCATGTCCAAGTATCTGAGCTTCCCTCTGCAAGTTCCTCCGACGTACCAACCATCATAACCATCGCATGGCTGGAATGATATCACATAGAATGTGTTATACTTGACGATATGCCGTACGTATATACTTGTGTATCGGTTTAGTACCTCGATAGACTCATATACACATCACATTTCAAGTAAAACTTCATTGATTTTATTCTTTATTTTTTGTCAATTAATGGATCAAATAAAACTGATATTGGGTGAATATTTTCTTGTATTGATACGTTCACTAGGTTACAATATATATACAAGGGCTGCCTAACTTGTAGGACTTGATAAGGAAGGATTTACACCATATCAAACTGATTACATCATATCAAAACTAATTAGTTACACAAGGATATCGATCAGAAATCCTTAACTGCTTAGGATAGTTTCCTTTGGTGCTTCAATACTCCCCCTCAAGTTAGAGTGTATATTAATTACACCTAACTTGCTCAACAATTCGGTAAACTGTGTAGAAGTGAGCGGTTTGGTAAACAAATCTGCTGGTTGGTCTTGTGTCCGAATGTAGGCAGTCTTGATCAGACCTCTTTGAATTTTCTCACGAACAACATGACAATCAATCTCTATATGTTTGGTTCGTTCATGAAAAACAGGATTGGATGCAATATATAAAGCAGCTTGGTTGTCACAGAAAAGTAATGCTGGCTGTGTACCTGTGACATTGAGGTCTTTTAATATGTTCTGCAACCAAGTAATCTCACAACAAGTGGAAGCCATGGAACGATACTCTGCTTCCGCACTTGATCTAGACACGGTTCCTTGCTTCTTTGTTTTCCAAGAGATAGGTGAATTACTGATAAAAATGCAATAACCAGTAACTGATCTTCTAGTGTCTTTACAACGCGCCCAATCTGCATCACAAAAAGCACGTAATTGTAGTGTACCTTTCGAGGACAATAGCAAACCTTGTCCTGGCGTCTGCTTTAGATAACGTAACACTTTGTGCGCTGCCTCTAGATGAGGTGTTCTTGGTTTATCCATGAATTGAGAGAGGATGTGTACTGCATAAACAAGGTCGGGTCTTGTAATAGTGAGATAAATAAGTCTGCCTACCAATCTTCGATACTGAGATGGATCCGTAAGTAGCTCTCCGTCTCTTTGCGTCAAAGCAGTGTTATATTCCACGGGAAATTTTGTTGGCTTTGCTCCAAGGAATCCTGAATCCTCCAATATCTCCAATGCGTACTTTCGTTGACTCAAAACAATGCCTTGTTTCGATCTGGCCACCTCTATGCCAAGAAAATATTTCAGCACCCCCATGTCTCTTAACTTGAACTTGCTGGATAGGAAGCGCTTCACAACATTAATTTCTTCAAGATTATTCCCTGCTAAAATGATATCATCGACATACACTAAAAGAACAGTGAATGTTCCTTTGCAGTTTCGAACAAATAATGAATAATCAGACCAACTTTGATGAAAACCAGCCCTCTTCAGCTCATTAGACAACTTGATGAACCATTGTCTTGAAGCTTGTTTGAGACCATATAAAGATTTGTGCAATTTGCATACCCGATTCTCCCCCTTTCCTCCGAAACCAGGAGGAAGTTGCATATAAACATCCTCAGATAAATCACCATTCAAGAAAGCATTACTTACATCAAGTTGGTGGAGATGCCAACCACGCAAAGATGCCAAACTGAGTAGAACACGAACTGTAGTGAGCTTGGCAACTGGGGCAAAGGTCTCCCGGTAATCAATTCCTTCCACCTGACTGTATCCCTTGGCAACAAGACGAGCTTTATATCGTTCTATACTGCCATCCGGGTTGTACTTTATCTTGTATACCCATTTACATCCAATGGGACGTTTGTGAGCAGGTGGTGACACAAGGCTCCAGGTTTTGTTAGCTTGTAATGCATCAATCTCCTGTCTCATGGCCTCACGCCATTTTGGATCTTGAACGGCTTGAGAATAAGACGTAGGCTCTCTATCCAGGGTTAGAGCAACTGCAAATGCTCGATGAGTATCAGATAATCGATTGTAAGACAATACATGTGATATAGAATGAGCCGTACCTTGGACCTTGGTCGGTGAAGATGGTGGAATAGTACGTGAGGGGAGGGCTGCCTCGATATGAAAGTCTTGCAGTAAGCTTGATGTTCTCGTTGGCCTTGTAGAACGACGTGGGTTAGGTGGATTGGAAAGGGCGGAAGGGCTTGACACAGGAAGAGGAGGAATGATCGAAGAAGGTGAAGAAGTTGTGTTTGGTTTAGATTGTGGAGACGTGTTTGAAGTAGAAAGCTGTTGGTCGAGGTTTGGTGCAGCGGAATGATGTGGAGTTGTTTTTGAAGATAAGACTGTGTTGTGCGGCTGAGAAGGAGAGGAACTTGTGTGTGGAGTTTCGATATCTATCTCATGATGGTTATCAATAGGATTCCGAATAGAGCTAGAAGAAGGATCTGTATCAACATTTTCCCGGGTAATATCATGATTTGAGCATGTAACTGAATCCCGTGTGCTAGAGTTACGCACTGGCTCCCCAAAATTAAAGGAAGAGATATCAGATTGAAGTCTTAGAGAAGAATCAGGAAGAGTCGGAGATAGAGATTTATAATGGAAATCAGTTTCATGGAATATTACATCACGTGAAAACAAGATTTTCTTCCTTTTGAAATCATAAACTCTATAACCCTTTTTGCCATGAGGGTAACCCAAGAAAATACACTCAACCGATCGAGGATCAAATTTACTTGGCTTGGATGGATGAGTAGATACAAAACATTGACAACCAAAAACTCGGAGATGATCATATGTTGGCTCTTTGGAGTGAAGTTTTTCGAAAGGTGTTTTACCATTCAAAAGTGGAGTCGGTGTTCTATTGATGAGGTGACTAGCAGTTAAAATAGCTTCACCCCAAAAACGTTTTGGAAGATTGGCTTGGAAAAGAAGAGCACGAGCCACATTTAAGAGGTGACGATGCTTTCTTTCGGCAACACCATTTTGTTGGGGATTATTGACACATGTTGTCTGGTGTTCAATGTCTTTCGATGCATAAAAATCATGCATAAGAAATTCAGGACCATTGTCACTTCTAATGACTTTGACACATTTATTGAATTGATTTTGGACTAAATGAATGAAATTGACAAGAAGTGGACGAGCTTCAGATTTGTGTTTCATAAGATAGATCCAAGTACCCCGTGAATAATCATCAACGATGGTCAGGAAATATTGTGCACCAGTGAGTGAAGGAACATGATAACCACCCCAAATGTCAACATGAATTAATTCAAAACAATCTTTGCTGAAAGTAGAACTTAAAGAAAATGGTTGTCTAGTTTGTTTAGCCAAAGGACAAACCAAGCAATTATTTGGTGCACAAATGTTGTTGGAAAAAGGAAATAACGATGATACTCGTTGTGATGGATGACCTAATCTTTGGAGCCAGAGACTCGACTTCTGAACATGGGCTACACTGCACGTTCTTTTCTGGTGAATGTCAAGGCAGTATACTCCCTCCCTCTCATGGCCCATCCCAATCATCTTCCCCGATCGTAGGTCCTGCACAATACAAAGTTGTCTCAGAAATATGGTCACATAAAACGAGTCACGAGCCAACTTGCTAACTGATATCAGGTTCAGGTAGAATGAGGGAACACATAATACGTTCTCAAGTTTTAAATGTGATGAAAACAGTACAGTCCCAATGTGTGTGACCTGAGCAGATGAACCGGATGGTAGCTTCACAGTATAATTCATGACAAGGTGCTTTGAAGTAAGAAATTTGGCATCACAAACTACATGATCACTTGCACCACTGTCTATAAGCCATGTTGGAGAATGACAACAATTATTGGCTAGGGAAGCAGCCTTACCAGAGAGTTCTTCATAGTTGGTAATTTTACCGGCTTGATGTGATGCCTTGCTTTCTTTGAGAAGCTCCATCAACTGTGCATATTCTTCTTGAGAGAAAGGGAATGAGGGTGCAGATGTTTGACCCTGATTTTCATAATATGCCGAGATATGATTCACTCGGCTTGAACCCTCTCCGGACTGCATGTGTTTTCTCTTCCTGCATTCCTCGATTGTATGACCCTTAAAGTTGCAAAAAGTGCAGCGCAAGTGTGCACGGCATGTCTCAGCAGTGTGTCCTCTCCAGTTGCAAGTGCTACAGCGCAAGTGGGCTTTACAGTTCTCGGTGGAGTGATTGATACGGTCGCATTTGGCACATCGTGGTTTCATGTCACCGCTACCTGGATTGCGCGACTGCTTGCGTGCGCTGCCTGCAAAGGGGTCATGCAGGGGCTCGCTGCTACGCTGCATCTGAAGAGGGTCGCTGCTGCGTGGCACAAGGGGCTCGATGTTACGCCCCAGCAAGTTTGTTTGTTGTACGCAGAATGCGGTAGAGTCCGAGGGAGGCATGATTGTCTTGCTGGCTGAGACTGCTGCTTGCTTCTCGTGCCTCAGCGCCATCGAATACACTTTGTTTAGGGTTGGCAGTGGATCCATGCCAATGATGTTGCTTCTCACAGTAGCAAATTCATCAGTTAACCCCATCAAGAACTTCATGATTTTTTGAGTTTCAACATATGATCTCAACTCCTCTCCCGCATCACAAACACAAGCAGGAAAGTTGCACAGGGCTTCCTTCTCATCCCAAAGGCTCTTGAGTTGAGTGAAGAAGGTTGTAACAGATGAAGAGCCCTGCGTGCAATCATGAATGGAATTCTCAATGTGAAATAGTTGAACGGTGTTAGTTTGTCCGAACCTTTCATATAGCTCAAGCCAAACCGTCCTTGCATCCTTGCAATGAGAAAAGCTTTTCGAAATTTCTTTGGACATCGACGCTAGTAGCCAAGTTTTGACAAGAATATTGCATCGATTCCATTGGTTCTGCTCATCTGGATTCTTTACAGGTTTAGGTAGGGTTCCGTTGACAAACCCTATTTTGTTCTTGATTTGGAGTGCCATGTTCATGCTTTCGATCCAAGCATTGAAGTTGTCTTCTACCAGAGATTGCGGGACTAGAATTGCTCCCGGTTGATCCGAGTGATGGATGTAAAGAGGATGATTGGAATTCTCCCACGTCGGACCCTTCTGTGATGAAGATGAATCCGTTTGGGGTTTTGGTTCTTCTTTTGTCATTGTATCGACAAGAATTTGAGGTGTTTAGGTTTTGTGTTTGTAAGGTCCTCAAGAGCACGAAGGCTCTGATACCATAATAAAACTGATATTGGGTGAATATTTTCTTGTATTGATACGTTCACTAGGTTACAATATATATACAAGGGCTGCCTAACTTGTAGGACTTGATAAGGAAGGATTTACACCATATCAAACTGATTACATCATATCAAAACTAATTAGTTACACAAGGATATCGATCAGAAATTCTTAACTGCTTAGGATAGTTTCCTTTGGTGCTTCAATAGGATCGATACATTTCGAACAGCAATCCCATTACTCTTGATAATCTTTGAGTTGTTCTCCCTTATGTCTCGCATCGATTTTGCTTGTGAAGGTACGTACACGAAAGGGTTTGAACTTTGAACACATGAACGGAGATAATCCCTAGCTCCTTAATTTCATCAATGTTCTTAAACTTGTCGATCATTATATTCTTTAGACATAAAAAATGCGACAGAGTGGATTCCTCCATAATAAGTTGGTCTGTACTAAAACTACACACCTCTTCTTACGTTTGTTGAATACAATAGGTACGGTGTCACTTTCACCCTTTAAGCTTATAAATTCATGGATGAATCCAAGCTGGCCGGTTCTTCTTGACAGAGAAAAAAGAGGGAGAAAGAGACAGATCAACAGAAAATAAACAAAGAAATTGTGGGGCTGGTGATTGGCAGAAGAAGAATCTAAAGGGGGTCGACTCCTTCATCTCTGGGACAACCGGTCCACCTTCTCCATCAGACCATCACCAAAATTTTGGCAACCCTTCTCCCTCCCTCCCTCCCTCCCTCCCTCCCTCTTTCTGTAACAAACAAACAAGGATCGACGAGACGACGTTCTTAATATATACGTATAATACCGATCGAAAAACTGGTTATAATTCCTAGCTCTCTTACCCCTAAGGCCCTAAGAAACAAACCAAGAAAAAGTTGCAGTTTAAATTGATATATAGATATGGTATCAAAAGAAAATTGATATATAGAACAAATATAAACATCGTTCTCTTATGTTATAAGGTGTAAACGACGTATACATGTATATTTGAAGCCACGTACGAACCAACTCTTTAATTTCTTATATATGCATGTAAAGTAAAGTTCTTATCATGTTCATCGGCAATAACCCCTTCTACCAATTTGCCATTAATCCCATCTTTTATATGTGAATCGAAGTCCATTTGAATTTGATTCAAAGGTGTGTTGTCATCTTTCACCAACTCACCTGTCAAATCTTGAATTGAAAGAACATGCACACCACAGTGACCACACCACTCAAAGTTCTCATTTTGCAATACATCTATACTATATATTCAGCTTAATTATTAATGAGAAATCAGAAGGAATTAAGCATCATACAGCAGCTCCCTTTCCAAAAAAAAAAAAACATCATATATACATCTCTATAAACACAGGCGGAACTAACTTAGGACCGAAGGGTGTCATGTCACCTCTCTTATTTTTTTTAAGATGTTAATTAATGTTTTGTTATTAGTAAGATTGTATGGTTATTATTATAATTAGCACTTTTAATTTTTTTTAAATGTTAATTAATAATATTCTATCAGTAGGATTGAATGATTATAATTATAATTGTATAGGTCTAGCTTTGTTTCTATGTAATATTAAGATTATGAAAAAATAATAATATTACTTTCAATTAAAACAGAATTTTGTCAAACGATTTAAAATTATTATATATATCTTTTTGTGTTTATTATATTTCGGTCCTCCTAAACCTACGGTTTTGGCTCCACCATTGTCTATAACAAATGAGGTAAGTCGACAAAGTTTTGCCAAACAATGGGAAGATGTTTATTAATCAAGAATAAAGTTAATCATGTATTTTTTTTTTTGAACATGCATGTTAATCATATTTTCAAGAACAAGCTTGCATACAAAGCTCTTTTGTACGCAATTAGTAGAAGCTACACTACAAGAAAACGTCATTGGCCAGTCGAGGTATTTCGGGTAGACACTTGTAGAAACTTCAAATTATATATGCCTCTAACCTATAAAAGGATTATATATATATATATATATATATATATATATATATATATATATATATATATATATACATCCGAGATGCCACATAGTACTGCATATCAGAGACAGAGAGTGAACATTGGTGAGTATGGGAAGTGTTGATTATTTTGGGTTGGTTTTGGTTAATAGAATAAGTAGAGCGTGCATGAATAGAGTTTAGGTCGATCAAGTTATAGGGATGAAGCTAATAACTTTAATGTTTAAACCCAGGGAAATAATGCGATGCAAAGAACAGCTAGAAGTATTGCAAACTCAATTACATGATAAGTAACCATGTATCGTGTGTAATATATCCTACAAACATAACGATTTGTCTCTAAAAGAAGTCACTACCAGAAAATAGGTCTTGGGCGACGAAATGAAAAAAACCGGGCGACGATTTTTTTTTCGTCGCCTAAGAGAAAACTTGGCCGACGAAAAAAAATCGTCGCCTAAAGATAAATTTCATCGCCTAATAAAGAAACTAGGGCGACAAAACAATATTTCCTCGCCTAAAAAATATATATCGTCGCCTAAGTTTTTTAATCTTTAGGCGACGAAACTCAAATATATCGTCGCCTAAGTATTTTATTTTTTTATTTTTACTTGGCCGGCGAATTACACTAATTTCATTGGCCAAGAGTAATCCGAATAATTAAAATAAAATAAAACACATTTAAATTTTATTGTACAGGATTTTTTATTTTTACTCTTGGGCGACGTATTTCACCGTTCCGGTCATATCTTATTTCACGATTTTTTTGCGTTTGAGGCCTTTACGTATATGTTGTCTTCAAAACGAAACTTAAACTCAACACTTATATAAAAACGTTATACAACATTAGTACATATAACGTAAGTTTGGTGATCGGAGAAGAGGAACTGAAAACCTACCGTCAGATATGACCAACATAACTAATTACGTAGGTGGGCAAAAATTCAGCTCTATCTGACAAAGATAAGAGCTCGATCCGTCCGGTCAATCGGCACGGTCAAACACCTAAACGGACGGAAACGGCTATTCGACCCTCCAAATCACGTAATCTGGCCGGACCTTCAACTGAGAATAGTTTCCAATCGACAAGACGCTTACGGGGCTATAAAAATTTGGTAAAAAATAAATACCCGGGATAGGGCTACCACTAGGTAGAAATAAGAGAAATTCGTTGACCGGAACAACCGGCACAGAAATTTTACCGGAATATCTTCATTTTTCACGGGTTGACGTATTTCACAGTTCCGGTCATATCTTATTTCACAACTTTTTTGCGTTTGAGGCTTCTACGTATACGTTGTCTTTAAAACGACACTTAAACTCAACACTTATATAAAAAAGTTATACAACATTAGTACATATAACGTGAGTTTGGTGATCGGGAAGAGGAACTGAAAACCTACCAGCAGATATAACCAGCATAACGAATTACGTAGGTGGGAAAAAATTCAGCTCCATCGGACAAAGATAAGGGCTCATTCCGTCCGGTCAATAGGCGCAGTCAAACTCCTAAACGGACGGAAACGGCTATTCGACCCTCCAAATCAAGTAATCTGGCCGGACCTTCAACTGAGAATAGTTTCCAATCGACAAGATACTTACGGGACTATAAAAATTTGGTAAAAAATAAATACCCGGGATAGGGCTACCACTAGGTAGAAATAAGAGAAATTCGTTGACCGGAACAACCGGCACATAAATTTTACCGGAATATCTTCATTTTTCACGAGTTGACGTATTTCACCGTTCCGGTCATATCTTATTTCACGACTTTTTTGCGTTTGAGGCCTCTACATATACATTGTCTTCAAAACGACACTTAAACTCAACACTTATATAAAAAAGTTATACAACATTAGTATATATAACGTGAGTTTGGTGATCGGAGCAGAGGAACTGAAAACCTACCGTCAGATATGACCAGCATAACGAATTACGTAGGTGGGAAAAAATTCAGCTCCATCGGACAAAGATAAGGGCTCGATCCGTCCGGTCAATCGGCGCGGTCAAACCCCTAAACGGACGGAAACGGCTATTCGACCCTCCAAATCAAGTAATCTGGCCGGACCTTCAACTGAGAATAGTTTCCAATCGACGAGACGCTTACGGGGATATAAAAATTTGGTAAAAAACATTAACTTACAATTTAAATGTGCTTTATTTATTTTAATTATTCGGATTATCTTGGCCGACGAAATTAGGGTAATTCGTCGGCCAAGATAATCCGAATAATTAAAATAAAATAAAGCACATTTAAATTTCATTGTACATGATTTTTTATTTTTACTCTTGGGCGACGAATTTAACACATATCGTCGCCCAAGTATTATCTTGGCCGACGACTTACCCTATTTTCGTCGGCCAAGAGTAATCCGAATAATTAAAATAAAATAAAATACATTTAAATTTCATTGTACATGATTTTTTTTTTTTACTCTTGGGCGACGAATTTAACAAATATCGTCGCCCAAGTATTATCTTGGCCGACGAAGTAAAATAATTTCGTCGGCCAAGAGTAATCCGAATAATTAAAATAAAATAAAACACATTTAAATTTCATTGTACAGGATTTTTTATTTTTACTCTTGGGCGACGAATTTAACAAATATCGTCGCCTAAGTATTATCTTGGCCGACGAATTACCCTAATTTCGTCGGCCAAGTTAATCCGAATAATTAAAATAAATAAAGCACATTTAAATTGTAAGGTAATGTTTTTTACCAAATTTTTATATCCCCGTAAGCGTCTCGTCGATTGGAAACTATTCTCAGTTGAAGGTCCAGCCAGATTACTTGATTTGGAGGGTCGAATAGCCGTTTCCGTCCGTTTAGGGGTTTGACCGCGCCGATTGACCGGACGGATCGAGCCCTTATCTTTGTCCGATGGAGCTGAATTTTTTCTCACCTATGTTATTCGTTATGCTGGTCATATATGACTGTAGGTTTTCAGTTCCTCTTCTCCGATCACCAAACTCACGTTATATGTACTAATGTTGTGTAACTTTTTTATTTAAGTGTTGAGTTTAAGTGACGTTTTGAAGACAACGTATACGTAGAAGCCTCAAACGCAAAAAATTCGTGAAATAAGATATGACCGGAACGGTGAAATACGTCAACCCGTGAAAAATGAAGATATTCTGGTAAAATTTATGTGCCGGTTGTTCCGGTCAACGAATTTCTCTTATTTCTACCTAGTGGTAGCCCTATCCCGGGTATTTATTTTTTACCAAATTTTTATAGCCCCATTAGCGTCTTGTCGATTGGAAACTATTCTCACTTGAAGGTCCGGCCAGATTACGTGATTTGGAGGGTCGAATAGCCGTTTCCGTCCGTTTAAGGGTTTGACCGCGCCGATTGACCGGACGGATCAAGCCCTTATATTTGTCAGATGGAGCTGAATTTTTTTCCCACCCACGTAATTTGTTATGCTGGTCATATCTGACAGTCGGTTTTCAAAAAACAGGGCGACGATTTTTAAAAAACACGGCGACGATTTTTATAGAATCGTCGCCCATGAACGCCAATATAAAAGGCGAAAATTCGGAACCCTTACCATTCGCGCAGCCGCTCACAAATCCTCTCTCTCTCTCCGAAAATCCCCCGAAGCCCTCTCTCTCTCCCTCTCTCCGACCCCGACTCAGCCCTCTCTCTCTCCCTCTCTCAAACAATTTAAGGTATAACCCTAAAACCCTAAATTGGTTATGTTGATGAAAATTTTAATTGTTGTTGTTGTTTGAAATTGTTGAAATTGTTTGAAATTGTGAAATTGTTTGAAATTATTGTTTGAAATTGTGAAATTGTTTGAAATTATTTGAAATTGTTAGTGAAATTATTGTTGTGTTGTGAAATTGTTGGTGAAATTATTGTTGTTGTTGTTGTGATTTAGGAAATTAATGGTAAATTAGGGTAAATTTGTGTAAATTATGGTAGGATTTTAGGGTAAATTATGGTAAATTGTGATGTAAATGATAATTGTAAAATATTAGGGTTTACGGTTTAGGGTTTAGGGTTTAGGATTTGTGGAAATAATTTGTAAATATATTGTAAATGATTAAATAATTTTTGATTAAATAATTAAATAATATAAATTATAATTGTAAATATATTTTGGAAATTTTGTAAAAAATAATGTATTATTTTTTAGTAAGGATGTAAATATTCGTAAATTAATTTTTGTGATGTAATAATTGCGAATTAATGTAAATAATTTGTTATGTGAATTAAAAAAATATTAAATCCTATAAAAACTATTAATTTTTATTTGTGTTATTATTGTTGATAAATTTTTCGAAATTTATGGTTATTTTTTGTTAAATTAATTATAAGACGGTAAAATATTTTTAATAAATTTATGGTTATTTTAAACAGGATGGGCATGAGGAGAACTTCTGGACAACGTTCGGGTTCGAGGAGCCAATATTTCTCGGACGGTACCTCAAACAACCCGTCGGAATCACCGTCGATCGGGTTTCCGTGGCAGCTGACGGCCCGACATGCGGCGCTTAGGGGTGGCGCGAGCGGCTCACGTTCTTCTGGGCAGTCGGGTCCCGCAGCGACGGCCCCTCGTCATCCAGAGATACTTCCCCGGACGCGATCTAACACCGCCCCCACACAGTCGTCACCGACCGACGGTGATGGCGGGTCATCTGGGGTCCCTATGGTGCCGTCCGGCCTCTTCCTTCCTCCGACGATACCGGCGATACCTCGCGTCGATGAGGAGGGTCGACCGATTCGGGAGCAGCTCCCGCATGTGGCACCGCACGAGGCCTATATCTACAGGGAGTTTCCCACGCCTCTTCATCCCGTGAGGGTCTCCGAGCAGGCGGACGGAGACGAATCCGTCGGCTCAGCCTCATCCTCAGGTAATTTATTATTACTGTTTTGTCGATTTTAAATTTTTTTTTGTAAAAATGTATTATTAATATTAAATTTGATTCACAATGTCACAGTCGCCGGAACGCGAAGGCGGAACAGGAGAGGTACCGTCAGCAACAAGGGACTCGATATGGCGGTCGAGTCCGCTGGACGGATCGCCATCCCGTTTTCCAACGGGAAACCGGTGGACGCCGTGTTGGGAAACCGGTACACGCGCGTCGCGGGAGGCACCATCCGCTCCAGGCTCCCTATGTTGTGGGGAGTCTGGAGCCAGGTTCCTGATGGAGTGAAGGAGATGCTCCATCAGTCGATGTCGGTGAGTTTACTCGATCAATTACTATTTTTTTTAACTAATAAATTATTTAATTATCGAAAAAAATACTAACAAGTGGTAATGCAGCAATGGTTTGTGGTTCCCGAGGAGGGACGTGACTGGGCGGACAAGACCCATAGGGAGAGGTACCTCTATTTAATAATTTATTAAATTTTATTTTTTTAATAATATATTTAATATTTTTTTTGTATATGTAGGTTCAAGGAGTGGAAGCACGACCTCCGGTTACACTGGAAGCAGTACGGGAGCGACCGTTCGGGTACCCCGAAGGAGTTCGAGTATCGGGAGTACGAGTGGCGGTGCCTTCTTGTCACACACTTCAACGACCCTCACAAACAGGTAATTCGTAAACAAATTTGAATTAATTTAATTAGTGAATTAATTATAATTGTATGTTTTTAAATATTTACTAACGATAATTTTTTTTGAAGCACCTCGCCCGGGTGAACGCTGAGAACCGGCAACAGAACACAACCAACCATCGTGCCGGTTTGAGGCCGTTTTCGGCCATCATGGATGACGTGCGGCGAGAGCGGCCAAAGGAGAACCCCTATGTGGGGACCTTTCAGAGGGCATATCCTCATTCTGAGGAGGATCTTGTAAGTTCCTTATATTTTCTAATTTTTAATTTTAATTACATTTTATTAAATGTATATTAATATATTTTTTTAATATATCCAATTAGGCGAGGGTGAGGGAGGCGGAGCAAGAGGTCATGAGAGGCATGGTGAACGACACATGGCCGGGCACGGCAGAGGATGACATGTCAGAGGCCATGTCCAGGATCGACACTTCAGATCCTACCGTTGGGGCGCGGATTATGGCCACTGTCTTCGCGCAGCGTTCCAACACCTACTACTGCCGGGGTATGGGAGGCGCTGGAAAGGGGATCCTGAAGACGACGCCAGGATTTCAGCGCAAGGGAGCCGCCGGAGCCTCAAGCAGCAACAGTCGGCTACATGATCAGTTCGAATGTCTACAGTCTGAGCTGGAAGCCCAAAGAGCGAGGGACATGGCGGTGATGGCGGAATCATATGCGGCTTCCACGGCTGCGCATATGGAGCGGCTGAATGAAGTCACCAATGCCAACCAGGCGGCTATGGGACAGTGGATGACTGCCTGCATCGCTGCACATGCGGCCGGACTTGATTTTCCGCCCATGCCTACGCCTATACCATTACCTCAGTGGCCCCAGCCTCAGCAGCAGCCTCCTCAGCCTGACCAGCCGCCGTCTCAGCCTCAGGACCCTCCGAACGGGAATGATGAGTTAGATTTCGAGTTTCTCCATAGGCAGATGGATCGAATTTTTGTAATAAATTATTTATAAATTTATAAATTTGTGTTATTTTTAATTAAATTTTAGTATTAGAAAAATTTAAAGAAATGCAAAAAAAAAAATTCCAGCAAAAATTAAAAAAATATTATTTATATATTTAAAAAAATTATTTAAATATTTTAAAAAAAATTTAAATATATCTTAAGCGACGAAATTAATAAATCGTCGGTCAAGAACTTACCATATAAGACGACGAAAAAAAATTATCGTCGCCTAAGATGTAGTGATCTTAGGCGACGAAATATTTAGTTTCGTCGGCCAAGGTTATAAGATCTTGGGCGACGAATATTTTTGGGCGACGAGAAGTAGATTTTAGGCGACGAAATTCGTATCGTCGCCTAAGAATTACTCTTAGGCGACGACGGAATGAACTTTCGTCGCCCAAGTTCTTGGCCGACGCACTTCTGCCGACGACGTCTTGGCCGACGACATGTCGTCGCCTAAGTACTTAGGCGACGAAATTTTTTAACAGGGCGACGATTTTTTTTCGTCGCCCAAGTTCAAATTTCTGGTAGTGAGTAGAATTAGCTATACATTCCTAATTTTGTTGCTTAAATTATGGTAATAACTTAATTTAAGGAATTGTGTCATAAGATATATCTTGCTAGAGCTTGGTCCTATAGACCAAGATTCTTGGGTTCACATATACTTGAACTCGATCAAGACCAATTAATCAAATCCAGTTAGCAGCTTGATATCGTTGAGTTCACGGGGTCGATTGGACAAAATGATCTTAAATCAGAATAGTTAATTGAACTATTATCTGTTGAATTTAGTGAAATACGTATGGATGATGAACAAGTGAAGTCTTCAAGAAAGACATAGTCTTCCCTTAAGAGAGTAGAGTAGAGTAGAAGAAATGGATGTAAGCTAGAGATGAGCTTTGGCATATACAACAGTATTATTGTGATTGATGCGTATCTTAATCGACTCGATCCCTTTGAATTAAACAAATCGAAACCCCCATTATATATTCCAAATACAAAATTTTGATGATTATTCTAGCTATAGAGCTAATCCATAAAGATCAACCACTACATATTTTGGACCACTGCAAAGAATTAGTTAAATAATTACGGTTAAAAGAAGATTAAATACTATATGTTCATCACATTTCCATGTGAAGAGCACCTTATATGGCTTCGAATCTAACGCAATGCTAGCTAGTAAGCAAAGCATGTTCTCTTACAAGCCGCTTTTCACTCGAAGTGGGTTGAGATTGTTGCATGCACCGTTCTTTGTCCTCCTCGATGGAATTCAAGGCCAATAATTCAAGAGCTTTGAGACTTTGGTTGATTAATTAACTAAATTGAGTGTGGAAATTTGATTAGTTTAGCTTGCATTGAGCATTGGGGAATATTATAGAAACTACAAACAGCCGACCAAAAACTGAGGTTGCCATGTGATAGATGGCGATGGATTTGGAATCATTAGTCATCTACTCACCTGCTTGTTTACCCTCTTTGAAGGAAATCTCAGTCAAATTTATTTCTATTAGCATAAGCCCATCGATTATTATTGTCAACGCTTTGTGAACGAGATGAGTGTGATCACATATAATTAGGGTTTGGTACTTGGTAGATAGACACAGGCTGCTAGGTCATGCATATATATGATATATTCCTTCTTTCTCCAAACATTAGCTTCTTTGGATTTTGGCATGGTACTGCAAATCTAAGTTGCCAATGCTCAAGTTATAATCATATTGCAAACTGAAGAAATTCCGATTTCTTTTTATATAGCATCAGAGGGACACACGAGGTAGAGAATAAAAATCTTGGTCGATAAGATAAGCTCTATGATGGTTCTTCAAAATGAGCCTTTCAACCTATGTTGCACGGAAACATAAACGAGTTTCGTTTTCCGAAACGTGAAGGAAACGTCAAAATTAAAATTAAAATAATATTTATTATAATAAATATAAAATAAAAAATAATATCAACAAAATAGTACACAATCAGAAGTCACAAACCAAAAACTTAGAAACAGTGATACTAAACCAATCGGGTACCTGAAATTCACAAAACCCTAGCTAGCTCCAGCCCCAATTTACATTGACCCCGACCAAATCAGCCAAGCCCAAGAAAAAGACGAACTGGGTAAGATTTGGCCTCAAAGCGTCGAGAATCAAAGACCTAGAGCGGCGAAGATCAGATCGGAGACAAAAGTCGAAAACTTTAAATTAGGGGGAGTTGCAGAAGCAAAGAGAGGAGAAATTTAAAACAGGGGTGGGGGATTTTGGCGAGTAATTTGGGGGGGGGGGGATAGAGAAGGGCAAGAAGGAGAGATAGAGAGAAAGAGAATGGTGAAACGAAGACAGAAGGAGAAAGAGGGTTGCGAGAGGTGAATGGCTAAGACAGAAGGGTTGCGCGACCTAATCCCTTTCTCTTTAGAGAAATGTTAAATTTATCCCTGCGTTTTGGAGACAATTACACAAAATGTTTCCATTAAAGAGGCGTTTCAGAATGATGTTTTGTTGGAAACGCGTTTTGGAGCGTTTCGTTTCCGAAACGTGAAACGCCAGTATTTTGGCATTTCGGTGCAAGAAATAAGTTCCAACCATGGACATTTTCAGACTAACTGATCAAGAAATAAGTTCCAACCATGGACATTTTCAGACTAACTGATCAAGAAATAAGTTTCTTAAAAATAGACACATAAAAGAAACTAGGTGATATTTTCGGACTTGACTATAAGAGAAATTGCTCTATCAGTTAAATCCGATCAACATATCATAATATTCTCTTAAAACAAAAATCGGAAGCATTTTGTTTAACGTAATAACATTTGAATTCACGGTATTCTCTCTCTCTCTCTCTCTCAAGATAATATTGTTCAACATACCCAACTATGCCATTTGACGGTATGCCATTTGACGGTACGACAACCCAATTCTTATAAGACGTACATATATTTGGTGTTAACAGGATTATGAATCAAAACTTAATGCTCTTATTATTGGTCAGTCACACTATCCACAAGGTACGACTATCGTACTAGTTTCTTCATCACTCAGTGACACTTGCCTCTAAATTCGTTTTAATTGAACAAAGGGAAACCGCTCGTGTAAATCACAATTACGGAAGCTCAAATAATCTTCAAATTGTATAAAACTTTGTATAAATGATTTATACAATATGTTCTAAATACTAAACGGTAAAAATATGAAAATGTGACCTAAAAGTGAACGAAATGAAGAGCATCACACTTTAATTTTAAAATTATGTCCCGCTCTGAAAGGAACTATATATATATTTATATGGAAGTGCATGCGGAATATGACTCCCACATATTTGGAAGTGCAATTAAACATTCTAGCGATTCTACAACTAGCTTGAAGTTTTGGCCGGATTGGTAATTAACTACAAGAGGTTAGAAGTAAAGTAATTCATATTCAGTTTATTATTAATTAGTAAGGAAGATTGTGATGGTGCATTGTTAATGTAGTAGCCACATAAAAAAAAAAAATTGTCTCCAGATACAAGGCGCTAAATTAAATGGTACACTACTTAGATTAATTACTTGTATATATATAGTTGTACTTGCTTATTTCTGTTGTATACATTAATCTAAAAGAATTCATTTTTTGGTACCTTTCAAGCTCTAACTGGAATTTGATATTACTTGCAGCAGGATAAACGTTGACACCAAAAAGTCCGGCCAGTAAAAGAAAAAGACATATATTAAAAAGAACGAGAATAACTATACAGATTATATATATGCATGATTAATACTTACTAGAAAATTAAGTGAACTGAATCTAATTTAAAAGTTTATTGAAAAATGGATAAGTTGGGCTGTTGGGATAAATAAACTATATATATACACACACGATCGATGTCTTGCACGCTTAGTTAAAAGTATATATCCATGATATATAGAATGTCATGATCGATAAACTTATCCATTTTTCGTGTTAAATTATATATCTAGTTTATCATGTTAAGCCAACGCAAATACGTATTGGAGATATTGGAGGACTCCGGTTTCCTTGGAGCAAGACCCAAAAAGTTTCCTGTACAGTACAACATTGCTTTGACACTAAAAGACAGAGAGTTACTTACCGATCTATCTCAATATCGAAGATTGGTAGGTAGACTTATTTATTTCCCATTACAAGACCCGACCTTGTTTATGCGGTACACATCCTTTCTCAATTCATGGATAAACCAAGAATACCGCATCTAGAAGCAGCGCACAAGGTGTTACGTTATCTAAAGCAAACACCGGGACAAGGTTTGCTATTGCCATCTAAAGGTACACTTCAATTACGTGCCTTTTGTGATGTAGATTGGGCACGTTGTAAGGACACTAGAAGGTCAATTACTGGTTATTGCATTTTTATCGGTAATTCACCTATCTCTTGGAAAACAAAGAAGCAAGGGACAATATCTAGATCAAGTGCGGAAGCAAAGTATCGTTCCATGGCTTCCACATGTTGTGAGATTACTTGGTACGTTGCAGAACATATTAAAAGACCTCAATGTCACAGATACCTAACCAACATTACTTTTCTTTGACAATCAAGCTGCTTTACATATTGCATCCAATCCCGTTTTTCATGAACGAACCAAACACATAGAGATTGATTATCATGTCGTTTGTGAGAAAATCCAAAGAGGTCTGATCAAGACTGCCTACATTCGAACACAAGATCAACCAACGGACCTATTTACCAAACCACTCACATCTACACAGTTTACCGATTTGTTGAGTAAGTTAGGTGTAACTAACATACGCTCTAACTTAAGGGGGTGAAACATCAGAGGAAACCGTTCCAAATAGTTAGGGACTTGTATCGATATCTCCCTGTAATCACGTGAATTAGGCTAGCATTAGTTGGTTTTCTTTTTCTAGTCCTAGAAGTTAGCTAGAAGTTAGCAAGTCTTCTGTATATAACATTGTACTCGGTATGAATCAATACAACAATTCTTTCACCACAATATCTCAGTTTTATTAAACATGTATTTAATTTAGTGAGAAGTGAGAAAAATATTGAACTCTAATAATTATACTAGCTTATGTTGGAATTGTGGATTAGAAGTTCATCACTGTACAAAAAAAAGAGAGAAAAGAAGGAACTTAAATAAACAAGGATCTACCTGAGCTTTTAAAGATAACCATTTTTGATTAAGTGAGATGACTAGCAGTTGATTCGATCATGTAACTTATAGGACGTATTTGATTAACAAGCTTAAAGGTAGTTTGTTGATTGAATATAGCAGATATAACATATACATATACATATACATATACATATACATATACATATACATATACATATACATATACATATACATATACATACACATAATTTTATTGACACTACCCTTTTGTTTTTACACCCATATTTTGGATTGTTGCAGTCTTTTTAGATTAATCAGTTAGGGGTCAAAATAGATAACTGTTGAAGGAGAAAAGATAACAAAATAATGGTCTACTCATTCATTGATAGAAATGCCTATTTATAGGCATTACATAAAGTCTCCCGAAAGATCTAGAAAAACTATCAACTGTAATCTATTCTAATAAGGAAACTAGATTAACCAATCATACATGTATTAGGGCAAGACACATAACAGAATGACGGAAACATAATTTCCTTAAACACTCCCCCTTGTGTTGCGTCCCTAATATGATATGGTGCTTATGGTGTTGCTTCGGTAAAAACCTTGCTAAGTAAAACAAAAACCTCGTGGGTAAAACAAAAGACTTGGACAAAGGGAAGAAGAGCACAACGCACCAACTATAATTGAAGATAACATGTGATGCCACTACCAGAAGAAAGGCTTTAGCTGACGAAAAAAAAAAACCAGGCCGACGAATTTTTTTTTTCGTCGGCTAAAGTGGGATTTAGCCGACGAAATTGTCCTTCGTCGGCTAATTAAAAATTTTCGTCGGCTAAAGTGGACTTTAGCCGACGAAATTAATATTTCATCGACTGAATAATTTTTTTCGTCGGCTATAGTCTGTGAACTTTAGCCGACGAAATTTTCAAAAGTTTAGCCGACGAAAAATATAATTTCGTCGGCTAAAGTGTTTTATATTTATAGATTTGGACAACAACTCATATGGAAAAAAAAATTATATGTAGAACCTTTAAATGCAAAAAAGTCGTGAAATAAAATATGACCAGAATGGTGAAATACGTCTACAATTGAAAAATGACGGTATTCCGGTAAAGTCTCGGTGCCGATAGTTGACTTACCCTTATTATTCACTATGCTGCAGATTTGGTTTTTGGTGTCCGATTGACTATTGTGATACATTTCCGGAAGCGTAACGGCCCTACGAGTCAAACTCATCGCTATGCCATGACGTATAGGCTTTTTTGGCCATCCGAGTCTGTTTAGGGCTTCAAAATGCAGTTTTCTTATTTTCGATTATAGTTGACCGTTTCGATCGAGCCCTTAACGTTGTCGGATCCAGTTGAATTTTTTACCATAGACATATTTTGTCATAATGATCATATCTAACGGTTGAATTTTGGTTTGTGAATTTTAGTCATCGGAATCACAACGTGTCTACTAATGTTGTATAACTTGTTTAGTCGGTTATACAACTTTGTGAACCAACTCTACATAGGAAGCAAAATTATTAAAAATCTCGTGAAATAAGATGTGTTCAGAATGGTGAAATACGGCTATGGTTTAAAAATCACGTAAATTGGGTAAAGTCTCAGAGCCGATAGTAGCGGTCAACCCTATTTACCGTTATTATTTCTTATGGGGAGCCCTATCGTCGGAAGGTAAATGTTTCAAAATTTTTATATAGGTGGTTGCGTCTCATCTACGTGAGAGTTTTTCGTGTGGAAGATTTGACCAAACTACGTAATATAGGGGGAGATATGAGTGTTTTCGTGAATTTATAGACTTTAGCCGACGAAAATATATGAAAAGTCGTCGGCTAAGATTGTTTTTGCTGACGAATAACCTAATCTTTCGTCGGCTATAGTTATTTTTTAATTTTTTAATTACATACTATAGCCGACGAATACGTTAGGGTATTCGTCGGCTAAAGTCGAAATTTTTTCTAAATTTTCAAGCAAAATTTGTTGGCGGGCAACCAAAATTTTCAAAGGACTTTAGCCGACGAAATTATGAAAATTCGTCGGCTAAAGTCGAAAAATTTTCAAAATTTTCAACCAAAATTTTTTGCTGGTCAACCAAAGAGTTTAGCCGACGAAAATAAAGAATTTCGTCGGCTAAAGTTCTTTATATAGCCGCAAATAAACCCAACACTAGACATATTGCGGCCCCTCCTCCTCCTCCTCCTCCTCCTCCACACAACCACCACAAATAAACCCAACACTAGACATATTGTGTCCCCTCCTCCTCTTCCTCCTCCTTCTCCTCCTCCACCTCCGCCACTCTCTCTCCTCACCACACCGTCTACTCTCCACCCCCACGCGCCCAATGGCCACCTACCGCGCCCTCCTCTCCGCCTCCTCAACCTCTCCAACAACGTCTTCAACCGCACGTTCCCGCCGGAGCTCTCCAACCTCACTAACCTCCGTGTTCTCGACCTCTACAACAACAACCTCACCGGCGTGTTGCCGGTTTCGGTGGCTCACATGACCAACCTCCGCCATTTGCATTTGGGTGGCAACTTTTCACTGTATATCACAGTTTCTCTGTCAAGATTCTCCATACACACAAAAATAAAAAATAAAAAAAATGTTTCTGCAGTTTTTTTTTTCAAAACCCAGAAACTTTAGCCGACGATATTCAAACACAATATTCGTCGGCTATAGTATTTTTAAATTTTTTTAATAAGGTTTAGCAGACGAAATATTAGGTTATTTCGTCGGCTATAGTTATTTTTTAATTTTTTATAAGGTTTAGCCGACGAAATATTTTATATTTCGTCGGCTTTAGTTATTTTTTAAATTTTTTTACAACGTTTAGCCGACGAAATACAAAATATTTCGTCGGCTATAGTTATTTTTAATTATTTATTACGCACTTTAGCCGACGAATATTTCGTCGGCTAAAGTCTGTGAGTATAGCCGACGAAAAATATCTCGTCGGCTAAAATGGGACTATAGCTGACGAAAAAAAAAATTTCGTCGGCTAAAGTCATTACAGACGACCTTTTCCCGACGACACTATAGCCGACGAAGGCTCGTCGGCTAAAGGTCTTAGCCGACGAATTTTTTTAACAGGCCGACGAAAATTTTTCATCGGCTAAAGTGCCTGTTCTGGTAGTGTGCATGTAGACTCCCCCTGATGTCTACACAACGACTGATGTCTACACAACGACTCCTCATAATTGGTAACTCAATCTTGGAGTACAGATAAAAGACGTAAGCCTATACACTTCACATACTTCAAAAGTATACTTGGGCAACAATTTGGTCATTAAATCCAGCCACAATATCTTTAGATCAGACTTGTTATGCTTAGCATTACTTTGATCTTTAAGAAGAAGATTGCCTAACAACTCAAAACATAAGTCCGCGTTAAAAATTATATTCGCGCATGGCATGACCTTCATGTACTTAAATAGTCATAACGTCTTCGATACAATAGGTATGGACGAACCGTATAAAGTTCTGAAAACTAGACACACGTAGCTTTCCAACCACACAAGTTTATAACCTAGTTCATCTTGAGCTGATCACAAAGCTCTGTCGAAGTTAACTGTTCTGTAAAAGCAGCTTAGACAGATCCATCCTATTATACGAAAATAGCCATAACTCACTCAATATGAAAGGTGTGATCAAATAGTTGGTTTCCCTGGAAAGTAGACACATAGACATTTCCAATGGTACTAATTTCACCATTTTCCAATGAGTAGGCTATTATGTAGATCTCGTGGAAGTTGACCTACGAAACTGGGTAGATTCTGATTTCATCGTTAATGTGTCTTTATGTAGAGATGAATAAGCCACAACCTTTCATAGAAGGAATCACTGCCATTACATTAGCGTTACGTGGGTCCATCCGGCCATTACCTTGATATTTCTTCACACTCATCTAAGAGGGAGCGAAGTTGCTCGACCGCTAGGAAGAGAGTTGAAAGACTAAGGAGAACTTGGCCTTACAAGTTTGTAGTGAATGAGATGTTGAGTCAAGCATACTGTAGCAAGTACAAGAATGTGTTACCATACTTAGATGGAGGATTTCTCCTTAGACTTCTTCGTCATATGGACGAAACAGGCCTTCTCAACACTTCGACCGATCAAGGGATACATACAGGCATAACTTCATCGTCCTTTAGCTTGCCTTAAGCCGACAGATGAATAAGTATCATCAATAACGGTCCTCACTTTCGAGACCAAGTATTCCCAAGATCCTTTCATTCTTAATTTTGAATCAGTGACATCTCTTAGTTTAATAAGAGTTCATCACGATTCATCTAGAATTTACACGCAAATAGGCATAATTCTTCATATCTCTTCTCTAATCAAGTAGATACTTAGCAAATACCTTGCAAACACGCTCCATGGTCAGGAGCCACTTGATTTGGGTGAAAACCAATCTATTCAAGATCTTTATGTACATCTCTTAGTTCCCAACAGAGATAAGTTGTGACCACAAGCTGCATGTTCAATTTTTCAGAAACTACCTAACTGATAAGGTAGTGGAGTGCAATGACATCCATAACGAGAGTATATCTCATCATACTCGATTTCAAGGCGTTTGTGAGAGACCTTGCGCCAGAAAGTGAGTCTAAACTCTTTTTCTCACTACGTTTTCTAACAAAGACATAATTGATAGAGTTTACAATTGGGGTGTCGGAGTCACCTAACCAAAGTACTATCTCTTTGTTTAAACTAGATCGCATTTTTCCATTTAGGCCAATCTACAACGTTGGTATTTTCTCAACGAAGTATGGTTCGATATCAAAACTCACTAAACCACGTCATCATATACACCTGTGTAATTTCTAAGTGTAAAGATCTCTATATGGATTGATATTGACATTGAGGTGTCCCCCAATGATGACCATAATCCAGTATTAACAGATAAATGAGTTTCATTGATCAAACGATCAAGTTTGGCCAAACTCGCATTCTTCTTTAGCGAGTATGTATCGAACCAAGTGGCCTCCCCCTAAACCGTGGGGCCACGGCTTAGTGACACCATCTACCACATTTGTGGTGTCACCATGCTGCCATCTATGGTTGACGACATGTCCTCTTATCCAGACATCAACATGTCCTTATCCGGACATCAATCCTTGTAGGCATGTTTGCAGCATGTATATGTGATCTCGTCACTTTAGGGAACTTGATGAGACACAGTAGGGACAAACCATGACAATTCCAAGTCGTTCTACTTGAACATTCTTGTTCTTATCTCCCCCTAACTACAGGAAGATTGACTCATCAAAGTGACATAAAAGAGATCGTCTGTCAAGGTCTTTATATAAGTGGAATATCATCGGAAGCTCATGTCTTATTCAAAGACAATATTCATCATAAATAACCCATCATTGTGCGCTTGTGGTGGCGCAATATGACACATACAACATGTGGACGATATAGATTGCAGAACGTTAACTCAATCTGTTAACAAATATGCATACTGTTACAATCGTAACATAAAGATTTAAATGATGGTGGGCAAAAATGAATAAGTAAAACTATGACCTTGCTACAACCAGTAGTTGTTGGTCTTACAAGTCCAAAAAATCGCTGGTCTCACCGCCGGGACCAGTCAAAAAGAAACCGGTTGAACCGACCACCATCATCACTGGACCTTTGTTTTACACTTTCTTTAACGGTTCACTGTTCTCAAATGCTCTAAACGCTACCAAATTTTGTAAACAGGTAAAAATGGAAGTTATGATTGTAAAACCGCCAACCTCAACGACGGAATCGGCCTAAAACCTGCCGAACAGTCCATCGGAGTCGCTGGACAGCCGTGAACACTTATATTGAGCGGTTCACCACCTTTCACTTCTCCAAATGCTACAAAATTTTGTACATATGTAGATTTGGATGTTAGGAATCCGTGGCCGTAAACAGAACCTTAAGAATCGGTCCAAAAGTTGTTGAACCGGATCTCACAATGACTAGTCCGCAAGCTGAAAAACCGGAAATTCTAGGTTTTTTCAACTTTTCAATCATTGTTAAGGTGCCCCATAACAGCTAATTGTTATGGCTTGAGTTAATTACCATTGTGAACATCACCATAATATTATTATGCCTCAAAGTGAACAATGAGAAGCCATTAAGCCAACATCTTATGTATCATTCTTATAAAATCACTCATAGACATTGTAATTAATGTCTTACTTAGTGAACAACGACTTAACATCTTGTTTATATGCTAGTCTCTACATTTTATTGTCTTTAGCATAGGAGGATGTCGCTTCTAATCTTCGCTAAAAAATAGGCTTTACAAAACAAGTAACGAGCATGGTCAATGTGAGATCATAGGGGGTTCTTTTGGGATATATTTGCTTACAAAATATTACAACCATTCTTTGGAACATTATAATTTAGTAAATAACAGCTCGTTCCACACATCTGAAATATTATCCGCTTTAAGCCTACTGACCTTCACGGTGGAGCAGCGAAGTGGTGAAGAGGAAGAGAAAGAGGCTGCGATCTTTGTATTCCAGAGGCTGCTTGTTGAGACGTTGATCAAAGAGGGGGAGAAGAAGAAGACGGAGGTGCCCTACATGATCACGAAACTGTTTTTGGAAATCAAAGGCAACATGGCGTAGTGGTTGCTGTTAATACAGAACAAGCCTATGGATCGGAGGAGGTGAGAAGTTTCAGAGCGGAGATTGACACGGGGTTGGAGGTGGTTTGGAGGAGCCGCGGGGTTAGTAAAAAGTGGCAGCAGGGATATAGCAAGACCAAGTACGACTGTATGATGCCATCTAGTTAATTAGCATTGTGCAATTTGGGTCTCACATTCTGAAATTGTAGATTGATTATATCTAATTTAGATCTAGTTAATTCTTATATCTAATTATCCATCTTCAGTTATTGTTGCTTATTACCAAAAAACAATATCACTAGTTTTCTTGAGAATTCTACATTTTCAGTGTCGACTAATATATACTAATAACGTACAGATGCCGATATTAAAAGTTTTAATTGTACGTAATTTGAAGATTGAGTTTTCTTCATCCACTCTGAGCTAGCTGCCATGCAACTACGTACTTTCCTTTGCCGTTTACTCATCACAGCTGGTCCTGATTTCAAATCTTAAGCTGCTTGTGTAGACATGGCAAAAGAAGCAGAGGAGAAATTAAGAAGGGTTGAATTGGAGTACGTACTGCTATATAGAGCAGAGTAGTGAATAAGTACTATTGCAACTTATTATACAACACTGTGATATGAATGTTGGTGCCTTGCATTATTGAAGATTCCGAGCTGGGAGTGTGGCTTTGGGTTGATGCCAACATTTTTGGAGCCTCCCAACAAAGGGATTTACCTAGAAGTTTATTTGTGAACCCTAGATTTGTGCCAGAATATGTATTGATCTCTTTTTATCAACTTTTCAGTGGGTTATTCACATTATACTATTTGTAATCTTTTCAAAATAGCTATTAACATTTGTTCAAACTCATTCATATCCGCTCTTGAGACCTTTTTTAAATCAAGTCACCAAGTTAAACATAAACGGATTTGAAAACCTTTAAATTTGCACTAAAATTAACCGAAACAGTTGCTCGTTCCAGCCAAAAACTAAAGCCGATAGACACCCAGACCTCCCACCAACAAATCCAAACAACCTGTGGATGACGTGGTAACAAATAGAAGCCATGTAGGCTTCTTGTTTGAAATGCCAAATATGCCAATAGTCTTCCATGTGTTCCCTTATCATGATAAGAACAAGACTGCCATATGTATCACTTCTTTGTTTCTTTTCTTGCAAACATCACACAAGATAGATATAAAAAAAAAAAAAGAGAAAATTTTAATAACAGTATAATCTGATCAAACTAATCCCTGGTATTTGGACAAAAGATTAAGGACCCAATTAGACAAGAATCCAAGAAATCAACGAGTAGAGAAAGGGGGTTATATTCCATTTTTTTTGTTTTTTAAGAACAGTACGATCCGATCAAACTTATCCATGGTATTTGGACAAAAGATTGAGGACCCAATTGGACAAGAATCCAATAAACCAATGAGTAAAAAGGGATTATATTCCAAAGTTTTTTTTTTTTTTGGGGGAATTTGAAGACGTCTCTAAGAACACAATCAATCAACCCTCTTAATCATCTTCATAGTTCATACAAACTATTGCTAATTACATGATTGCAAAGTAGAACTGATGAAGAAAAAAAAAAAACCAAAAAGTTCAAACATGATCTTGATCAACTTACACATTTCTGGTCATCATCAACCTAAATTCTTCAAAATCCACAACCCCATCCCCATTACTATCAACCCCTATGATCATTTGCTTACACTCTTTGAGACTGCTTCTCTCACATCCAAGGCTGACCAGCACCCTCCTCAACTCCCTGGCGGAAATCTTCCCATTCTTATCAGTATCAAATATAAGAAAAGCATCCATGAGGTCATCACCCCCATCGTTACCACTACGCTTCGTATCGTTAGCACTCACAGCAGTCATGAACTCATCCAAGTCAATAAACCCATCTCCATTGCAGTCCATCTCTCTCACCATCCCTTCGGCTTCTTTCGCAGCCGCCGACTTGTTCTTGTACCCGAGGCAGCAGAGAACTTCACTGAGCTCCACGGGAGAAATCTTCCCGTCCCCGTTCGCGTCCATCACCTCAAACACTTGCTTGAACTGATTTGACACTTCCATGGCCGCAAAAGACGATGCAGCAGTCGCCGGTGCATCCAAGTTGGAAGACCTTCTTCTCTTCTTTCGAAAGCTTTTGCATCCACCAAACGTGCACCGCCGGAGAGCAGTCAAGCAAATCCTAAAACAACTCATCCTAAAGCAAATTTCTATGTCTGCTTCAAGAAACGAGATAGAAACTTTTAACCACTAGAGCTATGAAACTCAAATTAAGTAGAGCGGTTGATGTGCATGGCTTCGAATAGTGTATGTATATATTTGAGAGATATGGGAGAAGGGATATATCTACAATTCTATGTATCTATCTCTAGGGAGTTGGGACCGAGTCCTTTGTAGTTGATCAGGTCAGGTATGGTGGATGCCAGCTGAGGTAATGATTCGAGAAGAGCCGGCATGTATATCAATGTCTTTTCACTCTCAAAGCTCTTGTGGTCTCCGCTACTTGAGGATGATACGCTTCTGGTTGTTGCTTTGTGCTAATCATTAAGTTCAATAGTTCATACCCTTTGTTTCCTCAAACAAGTTCACTAGTTCAGGATACCTTACTACAACCAAGAGATTATGGGTTTCGGAAGAGCTTCTACCTCTACTTGTTGTATAACTCGATGGCGAAATATTGTAAGCTGCAGCCTACAGGACCTCAGCTATATCTGTAGCAACAAGCATCGATAACCATAAGCAACGAGTAAGCACCACCCTACGGAAACTAAACCATAAAAGAATACAAAGGAAGTTTATATGTATTCACACAAGGCCACTTTCCATAGAAACAATTTCATTTATCAATGACGGTAGAATAATGTGACTAGCATACAACAGCAAAACTCCTGAAGAGATGTATAAATTCTATTGGAGCTCTATTGTCAAATAGACTACAGAAGATTTGGAAGCACTAGTCAACCAATCCAAAACATTGCTAACTCTTCATACACTACCAGACTATATTTCCGTAAATGATTAAAAAACGAAGATGAAACTACAAGAATTGGGGCACAAATTATCATACAACTCAAATTTTATGGTGCTATCTCACCGGCTCAACATGATCGGAGCAGAACGGGACCAACTGATGAGCTGAGCATGTCACTGAGGGCAATCTGGACCTCATCAGACCCATGTTCACAACTTATCAAGGTTGCAAGCAGTGGGAAGAAATGAGACAAGTTGTGTTCAAATGAAGTCTCTCCCAAGCAACAGATGGCCTGGAGAGTTGCCACAATAAGTGGTGCACGTGCAGCCAATTCTCTCCGTCGCCCAGAACCTAGAGGAATCAGCCATTGGTGCTGCTGCCCATTAGATGATTCAGATATCTTCCCAGAGCTAGCGGCTTCAATATAGAACTGTAGAACCTCCTTGCAAAGTTCCACAATGTGGGACTCTACCTCCACCTCATCAAATCTTGGAGGCCTGTCCTCTATAAGATTCTGTAAGAATGTAAGGCAGATTTGGTAAGATTCATTCTCAATACGTAACAGTGGAGGGTCTTGCATTTGCGTCATGGAGCCAAACTCTTGTAGCCTTGCCCGTAAAGCGGTATCAGTGTTAATTTTGTGAGCATGTGACGCTAAATCATGCAAAGCATTGAAGAGGATTAATGTGTTTTCCATTGAAAGGTGAGTCCGATGCATGGTGTAAATCTCCATCACCGCCTGTAAAATTAAAACATGGAACCATCAGGAGGACCCTTTATTGATATGATAACTTTGCAGACTACAATATTTGATTTAATACTATGGCACTAAATATAAAAACATGCATATCTTACAGTTACACCATCCAGACATAGATATATGCAGTCTATGCTAGCATTATTCACATACTTATTCTCCCACTCTTGTATCTTTATATTTTCTAGTTTAAACATTAAGACGTAAAATGGCGAGCTACAATAATTTTAACAAATTTCCTAGAACTCTAATTTTCATTGAAACTAATTTCCATAACATGAGGAGTCCAATTTGACAATATTTATCCATGCAACTCACTAGGACTAAAAGCAAGTAACATTGTGGCTAGGTTTCAAGAAGCATAAGAAAACAGTATAGAGAGACCGGATGCTGACAAACCTTATCTTATAGGCATATTTTATCACAGAAAGGCATCATTCAGTATTTGGAACAGAAAGTACCTGAATCAATAAAAGCTGAACAGCAGCTCGGCACTTAACATCAGCTAAGCCAGTATAGAGATGGTTTGTCCTTAGTCTCTCTGATTCATCATCAGGCCTCCCTCCTTGATCTTCTCTACTAGAAGAAGAGTCTAGGTTTGCCACGATGCTATCTCCACTAAGAATGAAAGAAAAATCAGGAAGAGTTGAATTGGCTGCTTCTTTTAATGATGAAACCACTTCTAGCCACTTCTCATCAGAAAAGAGATCCCCTGCATTGCTCATCAATCTCACAAATGCAGCAATACCTATGCCAGCAAGGCTTTGATGAGGTCGTCCGATGAAACTGACTAAAAGCACCAAAACTTTCTTCAAGAGAGGATTGACAGTGTCATAAAACTTGACAAAAAGATCAACAACTAATTGGAGTGCCAATGTGCATGTCTCATACATCCAGGCATCTTGATCAAGCTCGCCTGTTTCACTGTCAATCCCTTGCTCTGGTGAACTGTCCCCCGAAGGATCAATAGCATGGCGCACATAGTCAAATATTGGAAATAGCACTGATTCAAACACCTTTTCCCACAAAGGTAGAGAGAAAAGGTGACCATGGTTACGTAAAGATTCAAATAGCACTTGTAAGGCACTCTTCCTGATTTCAGGCCTAGGGTCAAAGCTAAGTTCGGACAAACCTGCAGAGAAGAGAACAATAAATTAAACTTTTATTTCCAGTCTGAAAGAATTAAAAATCTGTGGTAAGAGTCCCCAACCGCTTTGAAATTATATTTATAACTGCCAATTCATGCAACATCCTTACCGGCCAATAAAGGGAACCAGAAATAAAGATGGTCATCCTTATCTGGCATTCCCCCATTATCTTGTCTTCCTTCTTTCCATCCTTGAGGTGAAGATGGAGAGACTTTTCCAGATGCATCCTTGTCCTTATTTCTTGATGAGGAACTAAGACCTCCCTCAGCGAGTTTTGTTGCACAGAACCGAAGAAAAGCAATAGCATTGAGGCTAATGTCTTTGTTGAATCTACTATTTGTGAATGCAATTAGACAATTGACGCAATCAGTAAAAGTAGTGGTTTCAGTCTCGGTAATGTACGGAAAGTAGTCGCGAATAATCTTCTCCATTATTTCAAAAGCCAAGAGTACAATATTCTTGTGGTCATCATAAGCTGCCGTAGTGAAGACCTGAAAAGAATCATAGTAGCATTTATTAAAAATTAAGCAAGGAAAACTTTGAGTAATTAACCACTGTAGGAATTCAAGTATTCATAAAGAGAGGAGGTTGGGAATATTCCAGTACCATGAACATGCTCTTCCATCCAGATTTGACATTATTGACACGAGATAAAACCATTTGGGAGACACATCTGATGATTAATTCTCGTATCTCAACTGCACTACTTTTACGCATAACAATGACGAAAGGTTTCATAAATTCATTCTGAAAATTATAATTAGCCAGCTCTTCTCGTTCCAAGAACTTCATTGACAATTGACGCAGAGAATCCATAGCAAAAATTGCAATAGACAGGTTTTCAGAACAGCCAATTGTCACAAAGAAATTAGAGAGTACATGCCAGATGCTAGACCACACAAGCCTGATGCGGTTCATGTTATAATGCCTGTAATAAGAAAACAATTATAAGTCAAATTCTATAGTTTTGTCATGGAACCACAAGAATAAGATTTGAGGTGAGCTGAGCCATACGCAATTTCAACCATCTTTGTGAGGCTGAAAACCCGAGGATCAGATGCGGATCGCAATTCCTCCATAGAGACCTTGCAAAGAGCCTTAACAAAATCTATAATTGCCTCACTGTTTAGCTTTTGACTCCGTGTGAATATGCGGCTCATGTCTCCAACTTGTTCTAACATATTTAAGTTAGAAACCAAATTGTTCATCTGTTCTGATGTAACCATCCCAGAAGCATTCCCACCAATACCAGCACTATCATATGAACCTCTCAACACGGCAGCAGCTGCATACTGCATCTTCCCTTGGCCCTTCTTTTTTAAAACAGGAAGGACAGTTGACTTGGTTTGCTTTGATTTTTCTGATTCATTCTGAGGAAAAGCAAAGAAAGTGGCATCTGGAGGAGCACCCTCTCCCAGGAGATGTAGATGTTCAAAGCGGGAAACACGTGTCAAAATATGCTCCCAAGCTTCTTGTAGGTAGTTCCCATCTTCATCTGCAATTGTCACTATTGCCTACAGAATATGGCCAAATATGAAAATATCAGATGCATACAGTCCCCCTCCCCTCTCCAAGGTCAAAAATGTGAACATATTACATAATAAGGAAAGTTCAAAAGAGAAATTTCTACAGGTCATATGAATATTACTCGTACATAAACCAAAAGCAGGTCATAAAGTAATTTTTTTTTTTTTTTTTTTGCAAACGTAGTAGCTAATATCACATGAATAACACGACTGACTACACCTTACCATACTTGAACTAAACAATGTTTTACCTTACACATTATAGTTACTAAACTTACTGTCCATGATTATTATATTTCATAGATGTTATTTGCATCACTCTTCTGCCGGTCCATTCAAGGCATCCGATCATGCACTACACAAAGTAAATGGCTTTGCTTCTTTTACTCGTCTCAATAAGCAACTCACTTTCGGTACAGTACATCATGTTTATTGTAACCAAGTATACCCTTTAACCTGGTTAGCTAAGTATTGTTATCAGGCGTCCAATAAATTTTGTTTTGTTTATAGACACCAACTATTAGGTTAAAATAACTTTAGCATATACAATTATGAATCCCTTGAAAAAGCTTGAGGTTAGAATTTCATGACGACATCATGATAAATCCACTGTTGAAAACTGCCAAACTAAGCTCCAAAGGCCAATGGAAGTCTAAAGGACCTCAAGGAGACACCAAAAAACATGGTATCACCATATATTCTTTGTTTAAGCATCAAAATGTATAAAACTGGTGTTATAGCTCTCAAGGTCTCATCTGGTCTGTTTTATTAAAAAAATGTACCGTAAGGCATGGTTCAGTACATGAAAAGTTTCGTTCCAAATCTACAATACCGCATGAGATAAGTAAGGACGTTGTTATTAACACACCCTAATTGTCAATCAACACGCCCTTTTCACCTTTGTTTTTTTTACTTCCAATCAAACCTCAGTACATAAACTGTCCATAATACGCTCAATTGTTTTATAAAACTGATAGTTGCCTTGAGGATTATGGACAACTGACACAATTAAGTTAAACTCGAAACATCTAAAGAGTAAAAAGTTGGGCGGATAAACAATTGGGGGAGTGTCGAATATTGAAAATAAGTTGCCCCCTAACCTCATGATTACCACATGAAATAGAGCACCATAAAAGCAGGGTAGCGTTCATCTATATTGGACTAGAGGAGAAATATAAGTAAACCATTAATGAAGTACCGTCTCATAACTATGTTCCTAGATGTCATGTTTAGCTGTGAAACAGTCAGACCGAACTAAAACCTTAAACTTATATGTTCTCATCAGACAAGATACACCATTTAATTCTTCCTTAAATATGACTGGCAGATCTAAAACAAGCAAGACCAAAAGTTTTAGCCAACTAAATAAATCCTTTCACTCAATGAGTTAGTTTTACTCGAACAAAAGCACTGTTCCAACAATTACTGATAGAGATAATCACAGATGATGTGAGCCTCATGAGGTGTCTATGCTATTGTTAGGTGAACATATTAATTCCAGAAACTAGTAGAATCATCAAGCTTATTCACATCCAGTGCAACATCTGTGGCATAGTAAAACAATCACTAACCTTGATTGCTTCTATGTTTTTCTGCTTGATATCAGCAGGAGAGTGGAGGGAAGTAAACTTCGCCAGTGAAGTCACAAAAGCATCTCTATGGGTCTTCATAGACATTGCGGCAGTTACATGGATAGCATAACGAATCCCTTCAAGACACAGAGAAATAACCACTTCATCATCAGTTTGGTCAAGTGGGACACTGAAGGCAGCCAACATAGGAGCCCAGCAGACCTCAACCATGAATCTAAGAATTACCACATCTGTTGCAGCATAATAAACTGACCTATAAAACAGCCATGCAATTATATCTGAGATTCAAATTTAAAAGATACTGTGAGGTTGCTCTAAAATATTAAATATATGAACAAAAAGTCATCGCCAAATAAAAGTGGACTGCTGAACTTGCAAAATTCTTATTAAAAGAGCCAGGAGTAGAATTGAAGTGCAGTTGCATATACAGCCAAAGGCAACTTTATGAGATAGCTAGTTATTCTTACTCAGATTTCCGAGCTTTTTCTTTGAATTGTTCTTGCATGTGCTTGATAAGATCGTCACTGGTCTCCAATTGAATGTCCCCCCGTTTACGGATCACAATATTCAAGATACTATCCAACCCCAAAAGACGGTTTGGGTTCACAGACTGTATCTGCTGAGGAGCCAAATCATAATCTTTCATTTTTATCTCCTTCTTTGATATCCGTTCATATAATGATCTCAAGTACTCCTCAGATAGGTCTTTTCCATCATCTATGCCACGATTGTTTCTTATAAAATCGTCAGCTGACATCTGCATGTTTTAATGACCAGAAGGAGTTAAGGCATCAATTACAAATCTGTTTCAATCATTTAGTCAAATCAAGTATATGTTATCTCACCTTGCTCTTCACCATAGGATTATGAGCATCAGTATTGAGCAATATCACGGAGTAAGCTAGCACATAGGCTGTATCAGCACTAGTAAAAGCCTTCGGGTTGCACTTGCAATAGCGCTCAGCGAACTTTTCCATTATTCGGTCAATCTTCTGTGCCTCACCAGGCAACCTAAAGCCTTGAAGAAAGGACCTGATTGCCTCATCAAACTCCAAGTTTTGAAAATCAAAGGATTCCACATAAGCATGCATTACTTTTAGCGATAAGTCTTCTCTTTCTCCAAGATAATCCCCAATCATAGTCTTGTTCAAGCCAGATGCATTTTTTAGAAAAGTAGCTATCTCCTCGGGTGAATCACCCACCTTATTTGCATTGATAAGAAACTCAATTCCTTTCTTCGGTTTCCGATTGAAAAGAGATATACCTTCCTGCCATAAAACATACATAAGATTCCAAGTGCCATGGCAGAACAGGGATATGATAGCATTCCAAAAAATTGGCTTACCTGAAGTTCCAGCTTGTAAGCTCGGCGTTGCTCAATTGTCAAAGCATCAGAGGCTTCACTGGAAGCTTCAGATTGAGAATCTGATCCTTCAACAGGCTCCTCACCATTCCCATTTGCCATGGGTAGAGCTCCTGGTTCAGAACCATTCTCATACACCTCAGATTTATTGGAAGAATGAGGATCTGGAATGCGCAATTGTTTGTTCATCCAGTCCCCTATTGACCTCAGAATACCAACTAAACACCTCAAGGCTTCAAGTTTCATAGTAGTCTCTTGAGGAGGTAATAACGTGGTGACAACACCAGGAGGGACACCTTGGGCAGTTTTAAGAAGGCCATTTACCATCCTGGCAATATGAGGACCAACAGAACAGGAGAAGGAAAACACAAATTTGTTAACAAAAGATGGAATAATGTATAATATACAGGTGTGGGAAAACAATGCAGGTGCATCTGTTACCAAAGAGCATATATCACTATTCAGTGCTTTGGATAATGTAGGTATTGTATATCAGGGAGTAGGTTTTCAACGACGTACCTTTCAAATATGTTTGATGAATTGACATCGCAATCATAGTTGATAAATATGTCTACCAAGATCTGAGAATCAACACAGAGCTTCTCAAGAAACCGAAGCACTATCATCTTCTGCTGAAAATTAGGTTGTGCAACATTCTCTAAAACTCTGAGAACAATCATAGGAAAAAATACTCCAATCTCTGCTTTCAATCCAGCTCTAAATCTTGACACCAGACTAATGAAGATGGAACAAGATAGCTGAAAAACTATCATAAGAGTCGACGCACTGTTCTTTAGCAATGACAGACATAAGTATTGCTTGATTGCACCTAAAAACCTGTTCCACAAAAAAAAAGGTATACAGATTCTTTAGAGACCTCAGGGTATGACAAAACAAGCTAAATTGAAAAGTACGCTAAAGACAAGTACATATCATATTAGTCATTTTATTGCATCCAGCAATATGAAATGCCCTAAAGGGGACTGGAGGAGGAGCAGGGTAACACGACGGGAAGTTGTGTACATCATACACTTCTGACAATGCAAATGAACACGAGTGCAACAAAATCACTAAAGACCAACTGTAATGGATTACAAAGTCAGAATTCAGAAAACTTAAGATCTATCAACTAGGAACTTCAAGGGATAAACCATGTAATATTCCATTCAACAGATGCTCCTAGAGACTCTAAACTGTAGATCACTCTATTACCACCAGAGATATACCAATTAACTTGCCCTGTAGTAAAAGTGGCATATCTGCAATGCATTATGGATCGGCAAGCATCGGGACATGCTTGATCCAATTTGCATTGCATAATTAGATCTCAGCAAAACCATCAAACATGTAAACCAATCATTTTGATTAGGTAGTATCACTTATCCAACATTATAATGCTAGCTTTTCCAGGCAATACCACATATCTATCCACCAGCCTTTATCCTAAGATATTATAACAAGCGATTCTCTCAATATCTTTCTATGGTGTAATTTTCTACTATCAGGCCAACCATCACTTTAATATGTACTGTTATACTGAAGACCAAAAGGAGAAGATTTTCTAATTTATCATATCCTCAAACATCAAACCGATCTAACTTTCAGCAATACTTCTTATTAATAACAGAACTACAGCCCTCTTTTCAACTCCTAATAAAGTAAAATCCGGTGCACCATCTATACTTTCCCAAACAAGCATACAAGTTGCGTTGAGTGCAGCACAAGCAACCAGGTGGTACCCGGTAAGCTCAATCAGAATAGGTAATCAAAATAGATAAACAGTGAAAACAAAGTGGCAGCATATCAGATAAACTTGAGAACTGAGAAGTACCTGTCGCTGGTCCTAAAAACAGCCCCCGCATTCTCCAACAAAATCTTCAAAAGCTCCAAAGCCACAATTTTTCCCTTCATCAACTCCGGATCCGCCAATGCCTCCTTAGGAGGAGTCTTCATAGACAGCTTACAAAGAGCTCTAAACACCAAAAAAGCATCTCTCCGCAACTTATTACCAATTTGAACCTCCAAATCTTCATCCCTCTCCATTTCCCCATCAGCCAGCTCTCCCTTTCGGCCTTCCAATGCCGTCTTATACATACTAATCTCCCAGTACTTGGCATCCAACATATCCTTATCAGTGGAGTCCAGCAAATCCGCCGGATTCGTGGTCTCCACTGTGGTGGTCTCAAACGCCCCATCATGCTTGGAAAGCTTGGTAGGCGTCGTCGGATTCAACACCCCATCAATGTCAGACATAATCTTGGTAATAAACCCTTGCACAAACATAGTCATGGACGCATCAGCGTCAGATTTCTCAATGGGATCCATCAACTCCGCCACCACTATGGGATTAATCGGCACCGTCGAAGAGTCAGCCTCCATTCGCCGGAACACAATCACCAGCATCTGAATCAGAGACGCCTTGGCCGTCGTCTGATTCACTACATTCTTACTCCCCAAATAGATATCATAGCAAGTCCTAACTATCTGAAGCAAGCAGTCGCCGTGAATCCGCAGCGAAATCGACGTCACTGCTGACAGCAGCGTCTTCAGCACCAGCAGCTCCATCTGATCGTCCCCCAAATCGTGGCATTTACAAACCGACTCGATCAGCTTGGTCAGCAACTTGGCCTCGGCGCCACCAGAAGTGTCGGCCTCGCCGCGCAGGTATCCGTGCGCGATTAACTTCTGGATGCAATCCACGGCGGGATCGGCGATCTTCAGGACTCCGGACGCGGCGGCGTTGATGATAGGGCTGAGAATCGACTCCGCGTCGGCGAGGGAGTACTCATCGGAGCCACCGTCGTGGAGAGGGCCGGGCTCGGAGGCTTCGGGCTCGGAATTTGGGCTGGCGGGGTGGGAGGCCTTGTCAGGGTTGGAGAGGCGGTCGATGACGGCCTTGCATTCGCTGGCGAGCTTGGCGTGCTTGCGCCAGGAGGCGTTCTTGATGATCTTCTCTAGGGCTGGAGAAACGACCTGTCGGAGACGAGAATCGGCTTCCGAAGAAGCCATTCCCGGCGGTGGCGACGAGTGGTGGCGGGGCTCACTGGTGAGTCGGATCTGGAATAATGGCTAGGGGTTCCGGGGCGGGTTTCGCGGCGCGGATTGGGAATCTGTGTCGCTCGGCGAGTTGACTGAGTTGCATAGAGAGAGAGAGAGAGCAGAGACTGAGAGAGAGACACAGACAGGAGTTTGAGATTTAGATCGCGTTTTTTCATGGTGTGGTGGGACTTGGGAGGTCCAAAGGTAGGAGTTTAAATGACGGGAGTGCCCTTGAGCATATGAGAAGTTAGTTGAATGCCTCACTAAAATGTTTATATCTTAGTCGGTTGACGCACGTTTATTTTATTATCAAAAATAAACTTAAACAATAAAAATGGGCAAATAAAGGTGGTTGACAAAATTTGTATCCTCATCCTGCATGATTCTCCTAAACTCTCTCCATCATAATTACTCAATAGCATCATCTGTGTTCATTACTATGATCTTGTAATCAACTGTATTTTTGCATTCAACACCTAGATAATCAAGGATAGCTCTCTTATATAGATGTACAGATTGTAATAGAATTGATCAAGGATATATAATTTCTACATGGTATCAGCTTAAATCGATCATTCCATGTGATTCCAGTTCCAACTTTCTTCCTTTTTCATTCTACTTCTTCGATCTCTTCCTCAGTCAACTTCTTCTTTGTTCTTCTTCTACCTCTTACACCATACTCAGCCTCAATCTCTTCTTTTAGTCATAAGTGGGCTTATGGTTGTGATCTATTCTCTTCACAGCCTACTTTTGTTTCAATCTTTGTTCAAGCACGCTGGTTCCCATATTCAGTCTCATCATCGCTTGAGCTTAACAAATTTCTGGTGGTCTTCTTTACCACAAATGGCTACCAGCAACTTCGGTGCACGTCATTCATCCTTCCAGCATTGGTCACATGTCTCACCTCCGTACCTGATGCAGCATCAACACAGTGCGCCTTGTTCCTCTTCCACTCCTGCATGGATGTTTCCCCATAACCAATCTAAGCGTTCTCACTCCTGCATGGATGTTCAACCTTTTGCTCGTGTTCATTGCGTTGTTGACCCGAATTGGTACCTAGACACAGGCGCCACCCATCACATGATGACTATGCCTGTCAACAATCCACAATCATATGCTAGACCTCACAATGTTTACAAGGGAAACGGAGCCTCAATGTATGTTTCCCATACTGGTAAACTTCCCATATCATTGGGCTCTTCAACATTCTCTCTCTAAAATGTTTTTCGTATTCCTTCCGTTTAGAAAAATCTTCTATCTGTCGCTCGTTTTACTAAGGATTATCTTGTCTTCTTTCTTTTTGCACCTGATTATTATCAAATCTACCGCTTACGTACTAGTCGTTTGTTATTCCAGGGTCTATGTGAAAATGGTCTCTATCCCCTTTGTTTATGTTCATCACACAATGTCCCTCAAGCACTAGTCTCCATTCGGGTCCTCTCTTTGGCATAATCAACTGGGTCATCATTCATCTTCTGTTCTCGCTCGTTTAGGTTCTGCTATTGGATCCAAACTCTCTTTTAATTCTTTTTGCAATAATTGCGCACTTGGAAAATCTCACCAACTCCCTTTCCCATCTAATCATAATTCTGCCTCTTCTCATTTTGATATTATTCATAGTGATGTGTGGCAATCGCCAACCTTATATTTCATTGGCTTCAAATATTGTGTTCACTTTATAGATGAGTACTCTCGATATACTTAGATTTTTTCAATGCATCGGAAAAATGAAGTCCTCACACATTTTCAAACCTTGGTTGCTATGATCAGGAATATTTTTAATGGCTTTGTCAAATATCTCCAAAGTGACAACGGAACATAATATGTCAACCGAGCATTCTCTCACTATTGTGTGTCCTTGGGTATCTAACAACACTTTTCTTGTCCCTATAACCCACAACAAAATGGGCCTGCTGAAAGGAAGCATCGCCGTATTGCTACAATGGCACGTACTTTACTTCTCACTTCTAGCACTTCTCAAGATCTTTGGGCTAAGGCTGTTTTGACATCAGTTTACATCATTAATCTTTTTCCAATCCTTATTCTCAACTGAGAGACTCCTCACAAACGTCTTTATGGTCATTCTCCTTCTTATTCCTCTCTTTGCGTTTTTATGTGTTCTTGTTTTCCTTATCTTGGTCCTATTTCTTCTAACAAATTGTCTAATCAAAGTGTCGAGTGCATATTCATAGGTTACAGTCCTCACCACAAAGGTTATCATTGTCTTGATCCATAAACAAATTGTGTCTATATTTCCGGTCATGTTCTATTTAACAAAAATAATTTCTCTTATACAAGATTGCAGGTTCATACAAATTTTGATCCAATAGAGTTTGTCTCATTATCTCTTCCTCCGCATGCCCAACTACCGAGCCCATGGTCATCCCCAGTTGACTCGGGCCCAAGTCCACAATCTCAATCCACAAGACCTATCACTCAATCTAGTCAAGCCTCATCTTTGGCTTCACACCCACCCGAAGAACGACCAATAGTAGACCTAATCTCATCCACAACGCCGTCTCAACCCCTTCCTTTGGAACCTACCACCGTTGCCTCCGGCACTCCGCCCTCATCTCCATCGACGCCACGACCGCCTCTATCTTCTCAGATTCAAGCATCTCTACCTCCAATTTCGCCACCAATTCGCGCTACCTCCATTCTCACTCTGTCCTTGCCCTCCACCATACTGTTGTCATCCTCCCCCATCCCACCACCACCTACCAACGTTGAGCCCAACGAATCCTTCCACCACCACCACCACCTCCGCCACCTCAACCCCCACTCACTCACACCTATTGTCGTCGCCCAACCCAACGCCTCCACCATCAAATCTCTCCACAAATTAGATCTCTGAATCTTCTCTTCCCTCTACATCATCTGTCATGCCGTCTCATCCACTAGCTCCGGCGACCGAGCCTTCTCCTCTGCTGGCTCTCCCAATCGAGCCCTTTTCTTCCCGGCATCACAACACGGTTCACCAAAAATCTGAAGTGATGGCACAATTCGATACCCACTTCCTAAAGCTTTCCTCACCATTGTTGAAAACAATGAATCCACCTGCTATTCTCAGGCTTCCAAGCATCCACACTGGCGTGAGGCGATCTTCGAAGAAATCAATGTCTTACTAAAGAATCAGACTTGGTCATTGGTTCCACCCTCACCATCTCAGAACACAGTCGGTTGCAAATGGGTGTTTCGAAGCATAATCCTGATGGCACGATTGAAAGATACAAGGCTCGACTTGTGGCGAAAGGCTTCCATCAACAACCAGATATTGATTATGGTGAAACTTTCAGCCATGTTATTAAACCTGCCACTATTAGAACTGTGCTTAGCATTGCTGGGTCGCGTCGATTGCCCATTCATCAATTGGACGTCAAGAATGTCTTTCTTCATGGCTTTCTCAAAGAGGATGTGTACATGACACAACCCCCTGGTTTTATTGATCCTTCTTGCCCATCCTTTGTGTGCAAGTTGCACAAGTCTTTATATGGTCTCAAACAACCCCCTTAGGCTTGGTTTCAAAGGATGAGCTCCTTTCTTCTCTCAGTTGGTTTTGTATAAAGCTTGGCAGACTCCTCACTGTTTATTTTCCATCATTGTTGTCACATTATCTACTTTCTGCTATATGTTGATGATATTATGGTAACTGGTAGTGATCATAATCTTCTTGAGCAATTCATTGAGACGATAGGCCGTGGCTTTGATATCAAGGACCTCGGCCCTCTGCATTTCTTTCTCGGTTTGCAAGTTATCAACCATTCCAATGGTCTGCATATTAATCATCTCAGGTATGCCTATGATCTTTTGTTAAAACATTATCTCTTGCTCAGTAAATCAACTAGTACTCCAATGTCTGCTAAGTCCTTGCTTACTGCTATTGATGGTGTCTTGCTTTCTACTGTGTTTCGGGAATTAGTTGGTTCTTTACAATATCTGACCATTACTCGCCCAGATATTGTCTTTGCTGTGAACTCTATTTCTCAATACATGAGTCAACGTGTCCCTCATCTTGTTGTTGCCAAGCGTATTCGTCGCTACATCAAGGGCACCCTGGATCATGGTCTCTTCTTTTCTCCCCAGGTCCAACATGTACATCTTTCTGCTTATTCTGATGCTGACTGGGCCGGCTGTCTTGACTCTTGTCGTTCAACCTCTGGCTATCTCATATATCTTGGCTCCAATCTAATCTCTTGGTGCTCCAAAAAGCACCCTACTATTTCTCGATCTAGTGCTGAGTCTGAATACTGTTCCCTTGCCTATGCCAGTGCAGAAACCACATGGTTAGGCTATCTTATATATGAGCTTGGAGCTAAAATTCAGTTTCTCATACTCTTGTATTGTGACAACCTTAGCACACCACCTATATGGCCTCCAACCCTGTGTTTCATGCCGGCACGAAGCACATTGAACTTGATTACCACTTTGTAAGAGAGAAGGTTGCTCTTAGGAGTCATCAGGTCTACTTTATTCCCTCTATTGATCGGCCAGCTGATCTTCTCACCAAGCCACTCCATAAGATTAGTCATCTTCATCTATCAGGCAAACTTATTCGTCAAGGACCCCTAAGTTTGAGGAGGGGGGGGGGGGAGGTATTAACGCAAATCTCTCTACTCCTACAATTAAGCCTGACACTCATCTCATCCATCATGATTATCCTAAACTATCTCCATCCTAATTACTCAATAGCATCATATGTACTCATTACTATTGATCTTATAATCAACTGTATTTACTGCATTCAATACCTAAAGAATGAAGGATAGCTTTCTTATATAGATGTACAGATTGTAATAGAGTTTGTTCAAGGAAATATAATTTCTACAATTATCATCCTTAAGGGAACTAACCCTCAACTGATTGTAACGGTTGAAGTTGGGTTATGTATTTAGGTATCAAGTTTGTAAGTTTAAAAGCAAGAGCCAAAATCAATTATATTACTTGTGTCGTGTTTAAGGATCTTAGACAAGAGTTTCCGCATGAAAACTTGACGATCGCTCATTGTTCTCCTTCGAAGAGAAAGAAGAACACCAAGCCAGTCTTATGTGGATCGCTCCATACTTCCTTTTATCAACATTTCGCAACGAACCAAGCACAAACGAAAGTGATAGTCAGCAAGTCTTTATTCCAGCATGAGCAGTCCTTGATAAAATCACCTAAACACTAGTTATGATGGAATTTCACTTATTAATCTACGTTTTAATGTGATCTATGCATCTATGGATTATGATCTGTAACCTACATCTTGCTTATAAAAAAAGTAATAACATTGGATTAATCAAATCCATATCGATTGAATTTTTTGGTCTAGAAAAGAGGCTTTTAACATAGGAGAGGCCACAATTATAATCAAGCACAGTATCAACGAATTCATAATCTTCAAGCAAGACTTGAATCTAGGCATAGAAGTTGAAGAAGAACTCAACTTTTTAGATCCTTGACATAATAATATTGGATTGATAAGCATCTATAATCACATAATCATAATTTAAGATTTAAAGATATTGAACAACAAGTAACATACATAGAGAGCCACATCCACATAAAATGAAATAGACTGCTATATATTCATCTCATTTCATTTAGGTGATCACGTAGAATACAAATTTGATTTAGTATCAGTTTTGATATAGAAGTTTGCAACATTCCTCCACCATCATACAACTAATTTTTACAACTAAGTAAAATGTAGACACAATATAATTCCTTAGCAAGTTCACAATCAGTTGTCTGTTAAGCTGTTTAGGCATAGGTAAATAGGCAACTAACAAATAGTAGCAAGGAAGCTAGGAAACAAAACAAACAACTAAGCAAGTACTTTGGTCTTCAGGCCTTCAGCAAAGCAACAAATCATCAAATAGAACTATGCAAAACAGTTGTGTAGTTAGTCCCACATCGGAAACATAATATGTGAGGGAACCTTCCTTAGCTATAAAAGGAAGGCTTCCCATATGTAGAAAGGATGTATGCTCTTGTAATACCAAAGACATATTGGCCATGATAGTGGAATATTAAGTGGACGTAGTCATGTCCTCTGATGGCATGGTGAACTATTATATGTCCTTGTCTCTTAATCATGATTGTTTATAGTTCATCTTCCACAGTGATTCTACATAGCCTCCGAGTTTATGCATAAACAAGTAGAAAACTAGAAAATCCAGACATTCATAATGCAGCTCCTCCAATGCTCCATGACTTCAACTTCAAGTCTTCAACTTCTCAATCATATGTGCATTCACCTTTTACCTATAAGACATAATATGAATATTAGTGCATGTTTGTTTCTCGGTACTAGCTAGGATTGTGTTAAATAAAGAGTTTAAGTTGGCTAATATTATGTTTTGTGTTAATGTGTAATAAAATAAATGAGCTGAATTTGGACATGTTTTTCCATTTGATCTCCTTAGATGGTCTTAGCGTGGGTACTCAGGTATGATGCCCTTAGATAACAACTCTCTAACCTAGTCTCGCTTGGTTTGCTCTCTCTCCGCTATCTCTTTTTCAACTTCTTCAACAAGTAGCATTCATCTATTTCTTCATCTCTCTCTCTTTGATTCTTGATTCATTATTTCTCTCTATCATCATTCCATAAAAGATTAATCTTGTGAAGAGAAAGAAAATCAAAAGATCGCTTTATTTTCATCAGTTTATTCCATGTTATCTTTCGCTTGTAAATTCAATATAACGAATTAATTTCTATGTATATATACAAGGCCCTTCTAATGAGAGATCCATATTTTTGTTCATTTCTAGGGATAGGTCATTTGACAAACTTTTCGATCACAAAATCAAATCTCCACCGTTCAGTTCGTTAGGGTATATAAGTAGATCATTTATATAAATTTTCAGATTATTTGGTGATCGTTAAGTCATCGAAAACTTTGATTTATTTTCATTGATCTTGAATGGTCCAGGTTTGATATAAAATGTTTAAAAAAATTATTTTATTCTCAGTCATCCAAGCTCATTAAAAAACGCATCCAAAGTTTCATCCAATTTGAAGATAATTTGGGTATCGAATTAGATTAAATGAATCAACTGAACAAAATCTGTCTAAATGAAGCCGTTTGTGTAAATCACAATTACGGAAGCTCAAATGATCTCCAAATTGGATGAAACTTTGCAAGAATGATTTACACACTATATTCTAGATACTGGAACGTGGAGATGTGAAAATGTGACCTAAAAGTGAGCAAAATGAGAAACACCATTGTTAAAACATAGACAATAACACTTGGCAATGCCGAGAATGTGACTTGATCACCTGGTTGTCGGAGACCATTCCGGACAAAACAACACCGGCAAGACCTTCACATGCACTTAAAAAGTGAAGGTCCAGCAACAATGTACTTGCTGGAACCACTCCACAACTGCAAAACACCCCCGAAAAGGGAGAGACTAAACAACACTATGAAAATAGTCTCACGTCGAAAGCTAACGATAGAAACCCCAATACTAGCCTATAAAACAGGAACAAATTCCCAAAAGAAGTGAGTTCACTATTCCACTCATACTCCCATATTGTACAAGTAGCAACCAAACGCTGACTTAAGCATTGGAGAGTCGAAGATTGGGCCACCCCAGTCCCGACTCTTGACGCGTTGTTACTTGTGCATATACATTACCAGAAGCCAAGGATTCGACCTCCGGTCCCGAGATCCCAAGAAAAGGTAGAAACAATTGACGTTAGAAGGAGGGTTCCCTTTTGTGGAACTCCTATTTAACTTGAAAAGCAAGATGATGGAAATAGTGGATGACCAGAATGAACCTGGGACCCGACTAGAAAAAGAATTATTCTAATCCAACGATGTATCCCTTAACCAAGTCACCGCAATCGGGGCCTCAATTACTCATATAGACGCCCCCACAGCCCACGAAATCCTTAAAAAAAAAAGATTTCCACTTGTTTCGGGAGCAAGCAGCTAAGGAAAAGGCAGAGGTCAACACGTACCGAGTACACATCGCTGAGTTGAAAAAATAACAATTCCTACTTCAGGCCACACTGGATCACCGCAATGACTACAATGACACCCTGAAACGAGCGGCAAGGGTCACTAGCACCCCAGACCCCATTTTGATATCCCTCTTCACAAGCATAGGGCAAAATAGTTCCATGGTCCCGGGAGGCCCCAACCAAATCATCTACGTAACTTTTCCACTCACCCACTCATCATTTCCACTCCCAGCCCCCCAACCATCTACCGTTCCTAATGAATCCATTCCCCTGACAAACCAGCCCAACCCATCTAATCCACCCTGTCAAGACCCTTCCCAAATTTCACCCTGAAACCTGAGGTGAGTCCTGCGGGGACCACCTCTAAGGAAAATTTACCGAAGAACTTAGCAAACCTCCCTCGAAAATGGACAACCCTAACCCAAAAAATTAAAGAACCACTCATTTAACCAATAAATTAACATCCTCCGCTACAACTCAAAAGTAGCGAGAATAAGTTATACAAAAATCCCAACAATATTCAGAGATACTAAAAATTAAAAACATAGCGGAAGCTGACAATCTCCTAGTAGATTACACTGGTAACCTACTGGAGAAATGTAGCGGATAGATGAGTTACTATGTCTCGATGTCGCCTTCTAGACCTCACGCGTATGCTGCAGACTGGGCATTTTAAAAACGAAGAGCCCAAGGGAAAATATTCAAAAACGTCAGAGTGAGTGGACAAAAGCAATTTCGACAACAAATAAATATTTCCCCAAAAATACTTTCAAAGAAAACGTTTACCAGCGACAGCTTAAAAGCTTAACTCGAAAATTTTGAACTGGTGTCTAGCCTCGCTAGACTCCCAAACTTTAAGAAAAATGGCCTCTCAGACTAGAATATTATATATATCAGTATGTATTCACACTTGACTATCTCTTGTACGATATCTATGAATAAGCTCGAAAAATAGAAATTACGCTTTACCAGCGACAACTTAAAGCTTAACTCAAAAATTCTGAACTGGTGTCTAGCCTCGCTAAACTCCCAAATTTAAGAAAAATGACCTCTCAGGCTAGAATATTATATATATCAGTATGTATTCACACTCGACTATCTCTTTTACGATATCTATGAATAAACTCGAAAAATAGATAATCAAACAAGACTACGACGCTGACGTCTAACGCTCACGTCACCCTATACTGGAATTGTACCTCAGTATGGGGGAAACGCCCGAGTGGTATATATACGTGCTGATTCCTTGTACGAGTTCTATGAATGGATTCAAAAAATAGAAAGTCGTACAAGGCTACGACGCTGGCGTCTAACGCTCACGTCACCTCATACTAGAATTGTACCTCAGTATGGGGGAAAATCACGTATAACTAGCTAGCATTTATTTATATATATACTATTCTCATAAACAACTATATGAGTATAATCACCGAAATTCTCAATTTCGAGAAATTTCCAACAACAGAAAATTATTCAACAATAAAGCATTTTAAGCACATTATTTAAAACAAAGGTCCACTCACAAATTAGGCCTAAGCCTGATGTCGGTCGGAGGCCTTGTCAGCTCGAGCCTCCTCGCGTTATGTTCCAAAAATATAAATAAATCCTTAATTAACACACCGACACTTAAAGAAAATCGGCGTAATTAAAAATGAGCTCCGCGCGCTCAACCATGCCTATTGCCTAAAATCTTAATTTCACTACCAACCAATAAATCTCCAAAAATTTTAACCGACAACCTTTAAAGACCTTCCACCTTTCCAACCTTAAATAATCACGTGGCCGGATTTTAACTTATTAATCCGCCAAAAATACCAAACTTCAAAAATTCCCAAACATATCCAAAACTCCTCCAAAAATTATATTCCAATAAACTCCTCATAAAATTCCCTACAAAAAACATTTTTCCTAGCGGCTAGCTTCGGCGACCTCCAATGCCCACCAAAATTTGACAGCACCTTCCTCTCAACCTCCTCTACAACTTTCCTAACTACCACAAACACCAATTTCAAGCCAAACTATGCCAATCGAACGAAAACACACAAAAAGCCCTAGAATTTCTATTACCGATTTCTCCGTACCTAGCTCGAGATAGAGGAAGCCTTTTGGAGGGATTGCTGTATGGGAGGAGAACTTTCTTTTGAGCCAAGGCTCGCCGGCTATGGCGGCCGGAGGAAGGAGTTCCGGCGAAGGGAAGTTCAGGACAACCGGAACTTCTAGGCTTGGCTGCGGCTTCTTGGCGACGCTAGGGGCTCGGTCACCTAATCAGAAATGAAGAGGAGAGGATGGTGGTTCGAACGAGACTGGCATGGCGGTCTGGGGCGACCGGACGGCGGCGAATGAGCGGCCGGAAAAGAGAGAGAAAGAAATGGGTTGGGCTCGGCCCAGCCGGGTCCAACCTCCCATATATCCAAACCAAAATTCAACACCCAAAAATAATAAAACTCTAATAAAAGTTACATTTTACTAGCAAAAATTACCATTTTTACCGTCGTCACATTTTTCTTCCTTCGAATAAATCCTTCAAAATAATCGTCCCGTATCACTACTCTGGGGACCAATTAAATTAAACACTTCTTGACAAAGACGGTAAAATTCTTATTACCACCGTGCTAGTAATTAAGGTAAAAATTAAGAGTCGGGGTGTAACACACCCACTACCAATCCCAATTCCACTTGCACTGCAAACCCACCCCTTAACATGCAAACCCGACTCCTCTTCCAGCTTAGCAGTTTTGTCACTCAGCTGGCCTTGCGAATTGAAAATGTTGAGAGTCGCGGGAGCCAGTGACCCATGTTCACGGGGTATGGACATCGCCCAAGCCCCTTCACATCACGGGTACAAATGGAAAAGCGACTACCCGAGGCCAAACCCTTCAAAGTGGACAAGTATAAGGGCACCGGGGACCCTCACCTTCACCTTGAAACATTCCTCTCGTTGTGCAGCTCCACTAGGTACACGGATGTCATGGCTTGTCATGCCTTTTAGGAAACCCTCTCAGATGAAGCACTCAGTTGGTTCCTTAACCTACCACCCAACTCCATTGATAATTTTGATAAACTCTCGGAACACTTCCTCTACCGTTTCATACTCCATACCAGTATTTACCGAAGTGTGGGTGTCTTATTTCACATCAAGCAAAAGGAAAAGGACTCCACGAATTATTATCCCTATGGCAATCAGCCACGGTACGCTGTCACAACTTGAAGCCCTGAGTCGCTGAACAAACTTTTTGCCAAGCCTTGCTTCCCAGCAATTTCCTAATAGAGATTAATAGAAACCCTCTAGGGTCATATGATGCCCTGATGGACCTTGTTGTTTGATGGTCACAGGCTGAGTTTGCCATATTTGGACATTCTCATCCCACCACCACATTAGCACTCCCAGCCCCACCCCCAAAGCAATAATCCCAGCAGAAATATGAGCATTATGACAGATGACAAGACAAAACCAAGCAATACGGTAGCTCCCGGGATAACAACCAGGGACATGGTTCAGAACGTCGCTACGGCAGGCAGCGGGGACGTGACCATCCTTATCGGTCCCGAGAGCAGAGCCCCCAGCAGCAGCAGCGTCGCTCCTCCCCGCCACCTAGTTATGAGATCCACACTACCCTGACAATTACATATGAAGATATATGGGCCAAGCACAAAGATCTCATTCCCCCGCCACCTAAAAACAATTATCTAAAAAAGCCCCGACGGGCAACAGGGAACAAATATTGTGCTTATCATGAGGACAATGACCACACCACTGAGATGTGTCATAGCCTCCGCAATGCAATAGAGCACTTAATCCGGAATGGGAAACTTCAACAATATTGCACTCCTGCAACAGGCGCTAACGGCATTGAGGTTCATGGCAAGATCCTAACCCTACATGACGGAGCCCCGCGACTTCCCCTTCGTCAACCTTCTGTAAAAAGGCAATGTACGAACCATTTGGAAATTCATGAAATACATAGAGGAGTCACCACTACCCTATCCGCATGGGATCATGTGTCTTTACAAACGAGAATATATGATAAGTTGCCATCACAATGAGCCATTCATAATCAATGTCCAAGTGGATTACTACAGCTTCCATAGAGCCTTTGTGGACACAGGAGCTGCAGTCAATGTAATGCTTGTTGATTGCTACAGAGGACTCCAACGTGACCGAGCTAAGTTGTACAACAATCATGATCCTCTTGTCAGCTTCTCGGGAGAAATTGTGCAACCCTTAGGCTCAGATCGCTTGACAGTTTCAGTGGGAACTAATACATGTAGTTCATCCATCACGGCACTCTTTCTCATAGTCGATTGCCCTTTATCCTATAACCTCATTCTGGATCGCGACATCATCTGGGGACTACAGTGCTTCATTGCAGGCCACATGCTGCATATGAAAGTACCTACCCCGGGAGGCATACTCACAATCCAAAGGGATAGAGCAGCCATCGAACATTGTCACCTTAATGCTATCTAGCAAGGGAGTAACGCCTATGAAATGTTGTCACTTAACCCCTCAAAACCCATTGATAACCCCCAAGATGACCCTGACGGGAAAGAAAAGAAAAAGTAAGCCCCAAGGCCCAATCCAGCAGAAGATACATAATGTGTTTCCCTGTCAACCAGTGCTCCCGAGAGGAAGGTCCACATTGGCATTAGCCTTGACCCGGAACTTCACCAAAAGCTCATTACCTTCCTCAAGGATAAACATGCAGTCTTTGTTTGGTTTTATGCCGATATGCCAGGCATTTCCCTTGATTTCATTACACACAAGTTCAATATCCTCAAAGACTATCCCCCTATCAAGCAGTTTAGGCGTGCTTTTAACCCCGAAAAGTATCAGGCCATCCAAGCCGAGGTCCAGTGGCTAAAAGAGATCAAGTTCATCCAAGAGGTCACCTACCCAACATGGGTTTCCAATGTTGTCATGTTTCCTAAGCCCAATGGAAAATGGTGAATGTGTGTTGACTATACCACCTCAACAAAGATTGCCCCATGGACAATTTTCCCTTGCCACAGATAGACTAGTTGGTCGACTCCACAGCTGGTTACAAAATGATCAGCTTTCTGGATGCCTACTCGGGATATAATCAAATCAAAATGCATCACATAGATCAGGAACACACTACTTTTGTTATAGACAAGGGTCTATACTGTTGCGGGTCATGTCTTTTAGACTGAAGAATGCAGGGCAACCTATTAAAGGTTAGTCAATACTATGTTTGAAGAAGAAATTGGGGAACTCATGGAAGTGTACATAGATGACATGTTAGTCAAAAGTGTGACAAATGATGATCATATTGCTAACCTAGACAAAGTCTTCATTAAGCTCCTGGCTCATGGGATGCGCCTCAACCCATAAAAGTATATTTTGGTTGTTGGCGGAGGGAAATTTTGGGTTTCATGGTCAGTGAAAAAGAAATTGAGGCTAACCCAGAAAAGATACAGGCCATACTCGATATGACTGTCCCGACTACCCAAAACGAGGTCCAATGCCTCACAGGACACTTGGTAGCCTTGGCTCGATTCATTTCCTGCCTCACAGGTAAGTGCAACTCATTCTTTCAATTGCTAAAAACCCAATATAAGGAAGACGTCACATATGGGGTCTAGAACATGATAATGCCTTCAATAACATCAAAGTTTATTTCGCAGCAGTTCCTCTCCTATCAAAACCTATCCTGGGAAAAGTATTATATTTATATCTGGTTGTGTTCGCTACAGCCATTAGCGTTGCTCTCACACGCCATGAACATGACAGTGAGCTCCCAGTATATTACTGTGGCAGGGGTTTTGCAGATTATGACACTCGCTATCCTGACATTGAAAAGTTGGCTTTAGCTCTCATCACTATAGCACGAAAACTTCGGCAATACTTCCAAGCTCACACAATTCATGTCCTAACAAATCACCCCTTGCGTCAAATACTCCAAAATCCTGAAACTTCAAGACGCCTAGTGAAGTGGGAAATCGAGCTGGGTGAATTTGACATACACTTCAAGCCAAGAACAACAATAAAAGGGCAGGCAACGACATATTTTATTGCTAAGTTCATTCCCTTGAATCACGATAGCCAAAAGGCAGACACCCTCCCCCCACGGGACGTTATTTGGGAACTTCATGTTGATGGATCCTCAAACAATAGACTAAGTGGAGCAAGAATAATCATCACGGATCCAGAGGGAAATTCATATGAGTATGCTCTCCGGTTTGAATTCAAATTCAAAGCATCTAACAACACAGCTGAATACGAAGCCCTTATAACGGGCATTCAGCTCTACCGAGAACTCGGAGCTCTGCACATTCACATATTCAATGACTCTTAGCTTGTAGTCAATCAAGTGGCAGGAGACTTCAAGGCCAACCAGAATAACCTAGGATCCTACAAAAGTCTAACAGGAGCCCTCCTGCAACACTTCACATCTTACAAACTCACACAAATCCCTAGGGCTAAAAATTCAAAGGCAGACGTCATCGCGAGACTCGCCACGACTCCTCCCGAGTCCACGCCACCAGATGTTCACATAGAAATCTTGGACAAGCCTAGCATCTCAAAAGCTTATTCAAAAATCTTTGCCATCGAGACAACTAGCCAGCCCTCATGGATAGACCCATATGTGGCCTTCCTCTCTAATGGTACAATGCCCCAGGACAAAAGAGAAACACAGCGGTTGCACCACAAAGCTTCACTCTACCTACTCTGAGACAGTAAGCTATACCATCGTGGTCAGTCATGTTCATTCTTGAAGTGCTTGCCCACAGAGGAAGGGCATAAAGTGTTGAAGTCACTTCATAGTGGTGTTTGTGGAAACCATTGGGGAGCTTGGAACCTCATGTTTAAGGCACTCAGAGCTGGATATTATTGACCAACATTAGAGCAGGATGCAAAGGCAATTGTCCAAGCATGCCTTCAATGCCACAAATTTACCAATTTTGCTTATCACCCACCAATGCTACTGTCTGTTATCATCTCCCCAGTCCATTTCAGTCAGTAGAGACTCGATTTCGTGGGACGGTTACCCATAGCCTCGGGATAACTCAAATTCGCAATAGTCATTGTAGACTACAACACGAAGTGGATAGAGGTAGAACCCCTGCCATGATCACAGCTGAAAATGTGATAAACTTCCTATGGCTTAACTTATACTGCCAGTTTTGGGTACCACAGGCCATCATCATAGATAATGGGACACAATTTGACAATAACACATTTAGGGAATTCCTGTCAAAACAAGGAACCACAATCTTTTATGCCTCCCCAGCACACCCCCAAACAATGACCAGGTGGAAGCCATAAACAAGCTCATTAAACAAAACTTGAGGAAACGCCTGGAAGATGCCAAAGAGTTGTGGGCTACCAAGATCCCGTGACGTTCGTCTCGAGATCGTATGTTGTGACACGTTCACTCGGGACCTCCATTTCTACAGGAATCACTGCTTCGGTGCCATAAGACAAAGAGGTAAAGAGATTATATATTTTCTCTTACAATTTTCTAACATACCGTATCAAGAACATGGAACAAAAAAAAACAAAGTGAACCACAAATGAAAACATTCATTTAAATGAACAAGAAATACTGCCAAGTATCAGCCTGGACTCCTAGGCAATCCATAAGCAACAAATTGGTCAAATGGCTAACCACGCTACCAACATTGTTTCAAAAGCAAACAAAAAAAATGAAACCTAACAAACACAATAAATTACAAAGTCAAAATAATCATTTCTCCCCGGAGGACGCGCCACTAGACTTGTTCACACTCTCGCCACTCCTTGAGCCGTTACAAAGGCTTATGTTTACCAACACCCTTTAGCCATACATGTGTTTAGATCATTCATGAGATGCAGGGGAGGCCTCACAGACACATTAGGGCGTACAAGCGAACTCACCTGCTGCATTTCAATGACTGGAGACTTACTGGCTGAAATCTTTTGTACTTCAAAACGCGGGGCCGCCACAAGCCCTGGTGCTCGAAGGTCAACGAGCTGAACAACAGAAGACGCGACCTGCAACACCACCACATGAGTAGAAGGGGACCCCTCGGGACGTGGAGCCCTTAGTGGAGAAGCCGCAACCACCGCAAGTGGGCGAGGCATGCTCATAGCAGGAACCTCCTTTGGCACAACAAGGGATGTAGCACGCCAGGCCTCGTGCTGCTTAGTCAACGATCATGAGATATCGGCTTGCTTCCTCTGCTCTGGCGTCATCTGCTCCTAAGCCCTCTTTGCGGCGTCCCTCTTAGCATACCACTTACGCATGACCGCTTCATTTATCCAGCCAACTTGGCAACCAGTCTTGCTCAGCTCATCTTGTCCCCGGTTATAAGCGCTCCTCAGCTGCTGCTTATACACTTCACTCTCCTGTAACACCTTTTCCCTAGCCCCGGCATCCCTTGCACACTTCAGCTTCCAAACTCTCTCTTGCTCCTCCAAGGCATGTGTCAATTTCGCTACCTCAGCTTACAAAGATACCACCTTGGCAGCGGCCACTTCCCCATCTTCCACTTGCTTGTTCTTCTCCTGCACAGCCTCCTTCAACTCAGCAACCTCCTTCCCAGATGCAACAGCCTAGTCTCAGAAGACAGCAACATCCTGCTCCAGTTGCTCAAGACACTGCGAGAGGGCACAGTTATTCTCTTCCGCCTCCTTCAACTGCTGACATTTAGCCTCAGCATCATCCTGCAAGTGAGTAACAGCCCTCTCAGTTGCAGCATACATCAGCAGCGTTGACTACAGACAACACCAAAACATAAACAAAGAGACAAAGAACGAAGAGGAGCAAATTGAAAATTACGCACACTTACCCGAGTTAACTTTTCCTTGGCGAGAGCCACGCTAGCCAAGGGATCAACCTCCTCCAAGGCATGGATATCGCGAGAGCGGTGATGCATGTCGTACGCCATTTGTGCCAGGTAAGGCTGCACCTCCCCTGATCCCCTCCGATGCTTGGGTGATCTCAACCAAACTTTCGGAGCTCCCGGGATGCCCTTCCTTGCGGGACCTCTTCAAACCTTCACGTAACGACTCAACCTTTTCCTTCCTTTTTTGAGTCCTCGTCACGACAACCTCCTCTGACCCTTGTATAATGGGATCCACCTCCTCAAACACAAAGTCCTCGCCACCGTTTTGGGGCTCACCCACATTCTCCAAAGGCATTTCCACTCCCACTGGCTACGAGACTAGCTTTTCCTCCACAAGAACCTGCTCATGATCGCCACCCTCGGTCTCGGTGACCTCGTCATCCACTTCTTGGTCACCCAAGCCTATTGCTTTTGCCATAAAAGGAGGCAAATTGGCATAGTCCTCATCCGCCAGCTTTAACCTCAAGAAATCGTCCTCACCCTCTTCAAGCTCCACTTTTTTCGTTTCGCCGATTTCTAAGTCAATATCGTACCACTTGGCATGGTCAGCCTCAGCACGCAACCCATCCAACACATCCTCATCAAAGACCCTATCATAGGGACCTTCCTTCTTCTGTGATCCACCATCCCGAGGCATCGTCACTGCACCAAACAAAAACAACAAGGGTCAAACACAAACAAAAAAGCATAAAATGTGAAAACATTCAAATCCAAAATACAGACCTGGGACCCGGGCATAACCGAAATGATTATATATGCCAAGATGGCATATCCGGTAGGAGCTCCTAAACTCAAATGCTCATAGCACCCGGCGTATACGACGCTCTATCAGCTCGGTTAGCTTATACTCTTGGGGCACTACACAAAGTCAGCAGTTAGCATGGACAGTACAGTACAAATAATAACAAAACACGAGGCACAAAACACGGTGCCTATTTTTTGGAAGGCCCTGGGAACTCGGAAGGGATGTCCATGCCACTTTTGCCATTTCCCCCGATAAGGAAGCACTTCCGTCGCCAACTCTCGTTAGTAGAGGTGGGCTAGTCTTCTACCAAAATCTTAAACTTCCCCCTAGACTTCAGGGTCACGCATCCTTTGCTAGCCTTCTTCGCGCAGTACGCCATGTGCTAGCAGGTGTTGAACTCCTCAAAGCAGGGGAATTCCTGTCTCAATAAACAGAATAACACCCATGTCCCCAATATTTGCCTCAACATGTTAGGGGTCACCTGCTCAGGGGCAATATGCAAACACGCCAACGTATACTGATCGAAGGGAGGCAGCGGGAACATTAACTCACACCTCAGCTGATACTCGTATACTAAGGTAAAATCATCTAGAAGAGCACAAAACTTAACATTCTTGGACATGGGACGTAATAACAACTCGTTAGGAATTCCCCAATTTTCCCTAAGAGCTACCAACTCTGACGACGTCATACTCTCGCCAGGAGGATCCCAGAACGAGTCGTTTGCCTCCCAAGATCTCGCCATACTAAACTCTTCTACCTCATGCAACAGAGGGTCAGACGAGGACACGTGAGACCCATCATCCATAACAGGAATGCCCTCCCCTAAGTCAAGTGCAACCTCCGCCATAAGATTATCCAAATCCTCCTCCTACCGGTGCAAGGTGTCTGAATTAGGATCAGGCGAGCTAGAGACAACCACAATCTCCTCGCTGGACACCCACACCGATTATGTCATACACATCCTCATGAGTTAAACTCTCACTACTTTCACCCTAACTAGCCCGACAGTAACCAACCAATCCCTTACCCAGAACCACCCAACAACAAAAACAGCAAGCAATGCGAAAATCATACCAAAAAACCCTACCAATCCAAAAAAAAAATGAAAACAGATGCCAGAATAGGAGTCGACAAGTTCATACCTTGAAAATGCGGGTAACCGTAGTGGCAGTGATGCTGGTTGCAAACAGCAGAGCACTCGTACTCAACTAATCGAGGGTGAAATTAGACGTTCCCCAAGTTCAATTTTCACAATTCGTCGAAGCGCCTTTCAAAACACTTGAAAACTGCTCTTTCAAGCCCTAATCCCTCTATTCAAAATGCAAACTCCCTCCTCTGTTTTCTCCAGGCCTATTTATAGACACCCAAATCAACCACCACCATCTAGATCTTACCCACCTCGACGTCAGGGAGAAGCCACGTCAACCACGATCAAAACGTACGTTATAATGTGCTTCACGATCTCACGTACGTGTGTTAATTGCATAAGTCGTTATAACCTTAATGACGTCATAAATGACCACGTGTCCCTCATAAACTGGCCATTTATGACACCTGTGAGATATGACGATTGTATCGAATTCTCGGAACACAACCCCATCCACCTTGCGACCCTCGAGTGGGGACTTAGGGACTTGACACCTTGCCTCTTGAGAATAGCTCCCCACCCAAGAGCTCTCTCGGACTAGGGACTTGTTAATACATAGCCAAAAACACTTAGCAATAACGAGAATGTGACATGATCACCCGATCACCGAAGACCATTCCGGGCAAAACAACACTGGCAAGACCTTCACAGGCACTCAAAGAGTGAAGGTCCAGCAACAATGTACTTGCTGGAACCACTACACAACTGCTAAACACCCCTGAAAAGGGAGAGACTGAACAACACTATGAAAACAGGTTCACATCGGAAGCTAACGACAGAACCCCCAATACAAGCCTATAAAGCAGGCACGAATTCCCAAAAGAGATGAGTTCACTATTCCACTTATACTCCTTTACTATACAAGTAGCAACCAAACGCTGACTTAAACATCGGAGAGTCGAAGACTGGGTCACCCCAGTCCCGACTCCTTACGCGTTGTTACTTGTGCAGAGCCAAGGATTCAACCTCCAGTCCCGAGATCCCGGGAAGAGGTAGAACAACCATACTTTAATTTCAAAGCGATGTCCCACTCTGGAAGGGAACTGTACAATCTTTATCAGGTCCAAATATCTTTATTTATTCAAAAGGTACGGATTTTGCTAATATAACAACTTTTTAGTCATTTTATTTGATCATAGCCAGTTAGTATCTAGATATATATGACATCATCATCTCTCTAAAATTTCAACTAAATTAATGATTGTTAATGTGTCGAAACTATATGATTACAATTAGCGAACCAATCTGTTCAACCAGAACCGTTCGTGTAATTCATAGTTTTGAATACCTTAATGATTATCAATTTGGCTAAAATTTCGTAAAGATGATCTACTCATATATACCTAAAAGATGAACGATTTAGATGAGAAAATATGATCGAAAAGTATGTCAATTAAGAAAATTCGTACATTTTGAATAAATAAGGAGGTTTGTATCTAAGAAAGCCTTTTGTGTATGTGTGTGACTGTATATCAGTTCATATCCGGAGCGAAGCTTCGTACTGAAATTAAAGTGTGAAGTTCTTTATTTGACACATTGTTCAGTCATCTTTCCATATCTCCACCATTTAATTTGTAGAACTTATTACATAGATCACTTATGCATAGTTTTATTGAATTTGATGATCGTTTGGGTTTTTACAATCGTTATTTACACAAACAGTTCTGGTTAGACAGATTTATAGTTTGTTCATTGATTTAATATAATTCGGTACCTAAACGATCATCAAATTCGATGAACCTTTACAGAAATGATCTATGTAATAGATTCTACAAATTGAACGGTGGAGATGTGGAAAGATGACCGAAAAGTGTATCAAATAAGAAACTTTACACTTTAATTTCAGTACGAAACTTCGTTCTAAATAAGAACTGTGTGTCTATATATATAATTACTGTACCTTAATCTTGAAGTATCTGGTTTTATTTTCTTTTCCTTATCTCCTTTTAAGACTTTTATTCTCTCCAACCAAACAATAAGTCCAGGTGCAAACACTAAGCACCTGGCGAGGCATGAGCGGATGCGGCATGAGCAGTGAGGAGTGAGTTTTAGTCCTTAGGGTCTTAAACTTAGGATCTTAAAACCTCCCATTCTTTAAGTTTCGGTCTAGTTTTCTCTTCTCTTCCCAAAATAATTCGACTATTTAGATCTAACTCAGTCACTTCTAGTTCGTCTAGATCCTCCCTCAATAGAATCCCAGATATAGTCAATGAAGAACAAATAGAGTTTCAGTCAAACGACAACTTAGACATAGACGTAAATGAGTGGAATATCCCCAGAGTTCCTAATCATGAAACTTATAAGAAAAAATGGAATCTTTCTTCATTCAAAAGTGAACACCATATTAAATATGTAGAATAAGTTTATGCCCTTAGTAAACAACATGAAATTTTCCAACTTCTTAGTCCTGAATCAATTAAGAAACATAGAAAAAATGATTATAATTTCTTTTATATAGGATTAATCCAAATTGGTGTCAAACCTTTAACAAGAAGAGGTCTTAATGTCTCCATTGTATTATGCTTAAGAGATGTAAGGTTTACTGATTTTAATGATAGTACCCTTGGATTAATCGAGTCAAGTCTGTTTAACGGTCCAGTCAATTTCAATTGTTTCCCCGATTTTACCATTAGCCTTAGTGACCCTAATATCCTAAAAGTTTTAACCCTAAACATTAAAACTTCAGGATATCATGTTCTTGAAGGTACCCAACTTTTAGACTTAATTTACAGAATCCATTATAAAGTCACAGGCACAAACATAAATTTCCAAGCTATTAGTAAAAGTCCCAAAAACCATACTCTCTTAATCCAAAGCAATCAAGATAACGCCAATATTAGTATTCCATATACAATCAAATGGTCAAATGTCCATCTTCCTTCTAAGTGGTCTCTCACCAGTGAGAATTACTCATCCAATACATAACATAGTATTTCTGATTTAGACTGTATTCAACAATTTAATGATGGCACAGTAAGAATTAATTTTTAAAACTCCAGAATAAGTCAAAATCCAAGAATTCAAGAAATAGGAAATTCCTCTAGACATTATAACCAACTGCTAGACATTCATTTGCTGGTTCAACTACAACACTGAAACAATATCTAGACATGATAATGATTTAGCTAAAGAAATTAAAAATATTAGGATTAAAGAATTAGAAGAAGAATTGCAAAAACTCAAAATCAAAAACATCAGAACCACTTCCCAAGTTAGTTACCTAAATTATACAGAGTCTGAAACTCAACATACTTCAGTCACTGATGATGATCAAACTTCCCCTATTGCTTCTAATTTTCTAGTCACTCATCCCAAAAATCCTCAATTAAGTACACTTTCTCAACCTTTCATAATCAACTATTCCAAACTAGATGAACATCTTGAATCTACAGAAAATATCCCTAGGAGAAACCTCTATAGAATGAAGTTCTCATTCATAGATCAACGAAAGCAATTTTTTCTTGATTGGCAAACATTTATGCTTGAAACAAAATCTGAAATATTCTTTCTTGATTTTATAGATCAATTAAGCAACAAAAATATTCAAACAGTAACAAAAGCAAGATGGAAGACCTCCACTAGCTCGGTCTTTTCTAGTCATCCTCCAGTAGAAACTATAGTAATTGATCATCTTAACAGTCAAATCATAGCTTCACCCTTTAAAATCGCAACAGAAGACCCAGAAAGTAAGAAAATTGTTGAACAAAATAATTACACAAATCAGAGTCTAGTAACCATAGGAGCCTAGTTAGATAAAATAGAAAACAAAGTTGACAACATATCCTCCAAAGTCAACATCCTACCTTAAGCCAAATCAGAAACTCCTTTAATTCATTTCAGTGAACTAAATAAACCTACTCTTAGGCCTACATATTCAATTCAAAAAATCGAACAAATGTTAAAAAACTTAAAAACTGAAACACCTGAATCTAGTAAAATTGCAGTAATTCATACTCAACAAACATCTTCATCTGATAGCGATTCTAGTAACACTAGCCAAAATACAAAATTAAACCAAATATTTCAGTCTTTAAAACTAAACAGAATAGTTCATCCAAAGAAGCGACCTTTTAAAACTTGGACAGAACGTCATCTCCCTTTAGATATACAACCTAGTAATCATCTTAATAATTAATTCTCAGTTTCTTCTGATAAAAGTTATGAATGGAACATTGATAATTTATCAGAACAAGAAATCTTAAATAAATTACATCACATGTTTATGACAACTAATAGCTATGTCACTAATCATAATTTCAGCCAGCCTGAAATTATTAATATACTTTCCACAGGATTTACATGAATGTTTCATTCCTGGTGGGAAAAATATTTCACTCCCGATGCTAGATCATCCATTAAACATGTCATCAAATGCGATGAAGATGGGACACCTATCTTTGACCATCGCACATGAATGGGCATTTTTGATGCTGTTAATACCTTATTTTACACCATTATTCAACATTTCATAGGAACCCCTAGTCATATAACTTCCCGAATTCATGATCAACTCAGTAATCTTATGTGTCCTACCTTAAGTGATTTCAAATGGTATAAAGATGTTTTTATTTCTGAGTCATGCTTAGAGACGATAGTAACCAACCGTTTTGGAAAGAAAAATTCATAAACGGTCTTCCAAAATTGTTTGCTCACAAAATCAGGCAAGTCCTTAGTAAAGAAACCGATCACACTACGATTCTTTAACTTATGGTAATATAATTACAGTTATCCAAAAAGAATAATTAAAAATGTGTATCGATATGAAACGAAAAGCTCAAGTAAAATCAGATAAGAAAACAGCTAAATATGAACTAGGAAATTTTTGCGAACAATATGGCTTACCTTCCTTATCTCCTTCAAGGAGAAAAAAGGCAAGCAATAAATTTGTTCCACATTATGCAAAAAAGAGATTTAGACCTTATAAAAGTAACTTTGAGCCAAACAACTTTTATTCCAAAAAATAAATCCTTCGACAAAGGAAACCCTAAATGTTTTAAATGCAATAAGACTGGCCATTTTGCAAATAATTGTCTAGTTAAAAGAACAATTAGTCAATTAAAAATCTCTCAAGAAGAAAAAGAAAAACTTCTACAAATCCTAGAATTACGAAATACTGATTCTAAAAATAGGATAAGCGAAGATGACATCACTTTGATGAAATCTTCTTCCTCTGAATCCAATGAACATTTTTCCCCCGACATTACTTTTGGATGTAAAGATGCATGTAATTGTAAATCAATAAATGTTTTTTCCAAAACAGGAAGTGCAAGAAGAATTATTAATTGACTTAATAAGTAAAATAAATAATCCTGAACTTAAAACTGAGTACCTTAAAAAATTAAAAAATTAATTACCCAAGAAAATCTAGTCAATCCGCCCTCACAAAAAATTAGTCTCACTACAACTTTTGATAAATTTTCTACTAGTAAAAAGGAAATAACAATCCAAGATTTGCAGCATGAAGTAAAAACAATCAAAAGTCAAATACATGTTTTACAACAAACACATTTAAAACTCACAAACGACAATGAAAAAATTAAACAAGAATTAAACTTACTTAAAATAAATAATCAATTCCTTAAATTACAAGATCCTCCTGAAAATCTTTTCCCCACAAACAAAGACGTAGAGACTTCAGAAAATAACACTATTAGTACCATACGCCAAATTCAACTTAAAAAATGGTACACTACTGTCCAACTCAGAATAAAAGATTTCCAACTAACAATAACAACCCTTATTGATTCAGGTGCAGATCTCAACTAAATCCAAGAAGGCTTGATACCTTCAAAATACTTTGAAAAAACAAAAGAGTCTTTACGATCAGCCAACGGAACAAAAATGGTTATTAAATACGAAATTCTTAAAGCTCATATATGTCAAAACAATGTTTGTTTCAAAACTCCATTTGTCTTGATAAAAAATTTAACCGATAAAGTAATTTTAGGCCTTCATTTCATTACTTTAATCTACCCCTTCAAAACCGAATATGATGGTATTATTACTTACCCTTTTGATGAACCAGTTAAATTTACTTTTCTTTCTAATCTTGAAATCCATACTCTGAAAGCATTCCAGGAAAATAATATTTCAAAAACTCTTAATTGAATTCAAGCAAAAAATAAACAAATAGCCTTTCTTCAAGAAGAAATTAATTTCAAAAGAATTGAAGATCAACTCCAAAACCCTTCTCTTCAGCAAAAAATCAAAACTTTCGAAGAAAAAATTACCAAAAAAATATGTTCTGATATTCCTACTGCCTTTTGGCATAGGAAAAAACATATTGTTTTCCTTCCTTACGTCAAAGATTTTAATGAAATAAATATCCCCACTAAAGCTCGTCCGATTCAAATGAGTCATGAGATTATGAATTTCTGTAAAAAATAAATTACCGATTTACTCAACAAAGACATTATTCGTCCTAGTAAATCCCCTTGGTCTTGCCCTGCTTTCTACGTTCAGAAAAATGCTGAACTCGAAAGAGGAACCTCTCCGTTAGTTATTAATTATAAACATCTTAACACAGTCTTACAATGGATCAGGTATCCTATTCCTAATAAAAAAGATCGGATTAACAGGTTAAATAAATCTATTATCTTTAGCAAATTCGATATAAAATCAGGATTTTGGCAAATCCAGATCAATGACGCTGATAAATATAAAACCGCATTTGCCACACCCATTGAACATTATGAATGGAATGTAATGTCATTCGGCTTAAAAAATGCTCCTAGTGAATTTCAAAACATAATGAATGATATATTCAATCCTTATAGTCATTTCTCCATCGTCTACATTGATGATGTTTTGATCTTTTCAGAGTCAATTGATCAACACTGGAAACATTTACACCAATTCTTTTCCATAATAAAGAATAATGGTTTGGTTGTTTCTGCTTCAAAAGTCAAATTATTTCAAACCAACATTTGTTTTCTACGATTTAACATTCACCAACTTCAAATTACACCTATTGACAGAGCAATACAATTTGCTGATAAATTTCCAAATGTCATTTTAGATAAAAATCAATTACAGAGATTCCTAGGATCTTTAAATTATATCGCTGACTTTTACAAAAACCTTAGGAAATAATGCAAACCCCTATTTGATAGATTACAGAAGAACCCTCCCCCCTGGACTTCAGTTCATACATTCTTAGTCAAAGAAATTAAGAGTCATGTTAAAACTCTACCATGCTTACGTATCCCTCTTTCTAATTCTCATAAGATAGTCGAAACTGATGCTTCTGAAATAGGTTATGGAGGTATCCTCAAACAACAAGGTTCTCCTAGTCATTTAGAACAAATCATTCGATTTCATTCCGGAGTCTGGAACCCAACCCAGTCAAATTATAGTACTATTAAGAAAGAAATTTTATCAATCGTATTATGTATTAGTAAATTTCAAGATGATTTACTAAATCAAAATTTTTTAGTCCGAGTTGATTGTAAAAGTGCAAAAGATATTTTAGAAAAAGATGTTCAAAACATTGCTAGCAAACAGATTTTTGCCCATTGGCAAGCAATCCTAAGTATTTTTGATTTTGAAATTGCATTCATTAAAGGAAGTGATAACCATATCTTATATTTCCTAACCCGTGAATTTCTATAGGGGACCAAAACATGAAGCCCAGCTCATCCAAAGGGATAAATATCGAAAAATCAATATCTGAGTCACCTTCCCCAGTTAAGAAAGAGTCATTTTCCACAGTTAAGAAAAAGTCACCCTCCAGCATAATTCTTTATGCAGGTCATCCCCCAATTCCAATAGATAATAGGTATACTGCTCTTGGTATTTTTGATTTTGAAATTGCATTCATTAAAAGAAGTGACAACCAAATCTCATATTTCCTAACCCGTGAATTTCTACAGGGGACCAAAACATGAAGCCCAGCTCCTCCAAAGGAAGAAATCCCGAAAAATCAATATCTGAGTCACCTTCCCCAGTCAAGAAATAGTCACTTTCCACAGTTAAGAAAGAGTCACCCTCCAGCATAATTCCTTATGCAGGTCATCCCCCCATTCCAATATATAATAGGTATACTGCTCTTGATAGCACTCTCAGTCAAATCAAACTCAACTACCAGTCAGCCTTAGTAAACCAATATGACCCTTACAAGTCAGATTCCTCATCATCCAACTTTTTAGTCACTTATAAGAAATCATTTCCTTACTTCGAAAGAGCTGAACATTTCTTGTTCTATATTGAACATTCTATAAGTCACTTAAAAAATCTCATCTCTTTAGTCAAAAGTTATTTTGGCACAAATTCTCATTACCTCCCTAGTAAACCTTTAGCATTCTATAGACATTTTGTTTCAATCACATTCCTTATCTATTAAACCAATTCATGACCCAAAAGACCCAGCTAAAATATTATACTATTCCCTTTACATAATTTGTATCATCTCCTTATCTCAATGGGGTGATTCCCCCATACTCCCCACAAATTGGATATATTAACATTTACTTATCATGATTACTCCCCTAGTCAGTGAGCTATGGCTTGGTTGGTTAAGGTGTTTAACTGACAACTTTGAGGTTATGGGTTTAAATCTCACGACATATGTAGGGTGTGTGAGTTATTAATAAAAAAGTTTTAAAAAAAAGAAGCATGGAATAAAATCTTTCTCTACCAAACTGAAGATTTTAGTCACTCATGGTTCCTCAATTTCAATAGAAAATTCAATCGTCAGTTCCCTATATGGTTTGGAAATCGGTTGAATGATCATGGGTGCCCCCATAGCCTTCTCCCATTAGATCTCCAACATGCAGTCACTAAATTTGTTTCAGTCATGGCCTTCTCCGAATATGAGAAAAGGATCCCCCCCACTCTCCATTTTATGGCCAAATATAAAATTCCTTGGATTTTCAAATGGCAATATAAAATTGAAACTAACGACCATATGGTCGTAAGACAATTTTTAGTCAAATGGTGGGATAAGTTCAAAACTGAAAGAGTTTTATCCCAATTTGATGAAGAATTTCCAGTTATCTCATCCAATCCAGCAACTTTGGCTTCTAATAAGCTGGTATCCCTAATTCCTGAGTCAAAATCCCAAATTTCTCAACCAACACTCATTTCTAAGAAACCAATTTCCAGTTCATCATCATCATCCAAAGCAGATGAATTAAAAGAATTAGCCAAACAGTTGTTACAACAGGCAACCAGTCTATCAGCTGAAGATGAAGAAGAAGAACATTCACCTTTACCTTCATCATCAGCCCATAGTCACCAAGGTTCTCCCAGACAACCAACCAGATGGGCCGATTATCAAGATAGTCAATACTCATATGCTGATTTCTAGTCAAGTTCAGTTCGAAGAAGAATCCGTGAACAAACAAAGCTTCAGTCATCAACAGTAAAATCCATGACAGATAAATTACTATTCATCAACAGTAAAATCCGTGCAGACAAGTAACTATTCATGAATAGTCACTTTTTTATTATTTATCACTTTGTAATATCTATATATAGATGCCTCCAGTTTCATAAGCTTCATTTTTCTCCTCTCTCTTTCTCTATAGTCAGAGCCTCCTTTCTTATTTAGTTATTGAACTATCCTAGTACACTCATGCATTGATTTCAACTAGCAGTCAATCTATTATACTTGTAAAACTATTCTCAATTCAATAAATGATATTACTTATGCTTCCGTGTTTTGGTATCAAACCAAACCTGGATATGGAATTTTGATCCTTCATTCATATTAAAAATCTCATTTATTGAATTGATATATATATATATATATATATATATATATATATATATATATATATATATATATATATATAACCTTACCCAATATGCCGGGAAACTTGAGCTGTTGTGTCTGTTATTCTCTCTTTTCTCAGTCACTTCTGATCCTTCTTCTCCCCAACATGCCCAATTGGCATGGCAGCCACACCTCATAATCCCACAACCTGAAAAACACAACTCTTCTCTACTCTCAGTTCCCAGTTCCCAGTTCCTTCTTCACTTTTTATGGCCACGTCTCTCTCCAATGCGGTTTGGTTTCTCTATCCCCACCGAACAATCAATGAACCCCCAAAAACCCACCACCCCAAATTCTCCGGCACCACTTTCCGGCCAACACCCATCAATCTTTCCTCCTCCGGCCACCGTTTTCATCCCCCACTAATGGCTTTAAGTATTGAAGAAACATCAGTGGCTGAAAACACAGAAGGGAAGCCAAGGTTTATGTGGGATGAGATAGGTTCGGATATTACAGAATCACAGCAAGAAGCTATAGATGAACTCCCTCCCAAGATGAGCAAGCGTTGCCAGGCTATAATGAAGCAGATTATTTGCTTTGCTCCTGAGAAAGGGAGTCTTTGTGAGGTGTTGAATGCTTGGGTTAGCATTATGAAGCCTTCCAGAGCTGACTGGCTTGCTGTTCTTAAAGAATTGAGGATTAAAGATCACCCTCTTTATCTTCAGGTATATAGAATTTTTTGTATATAAACCCTGTTTGATATTGTATTTTTTGTTGTTGATGCAAGCTTATTGGGTATGTTGGGTCAGGGTTGAAATGTTTGCTTTTGTAGTGTGTTTAGAATTTTGTGAAGATATGAAAATTTTAAGTTCTATCTTTATGGACTGGGATTTTGTGTATGTTTCAGTCAGTTATGATAAGATTTTGAATATGCTATACTGAGATACAATGAGTGGAGTGTGCAAAAACTTAATTTGATTAGATATGATAAAGCCGACTTCAAGTGCTCATGATGTATCCCAAGATTGAGCATTTTTGGTGTTGTCTAATCCCAATAGGGAGATGAAGGACTCTTTTAGTGGTCATGGGAGTTAAGGTGTTGCTAATGGGGACAGAGTTGGTCAATTTGATACACCTAAGAAATTTTGAGTATGCGAAATAATTTGGTTCATATTTTCAATTCTCTGAAATTGGAAGTTCTGATTAAAACTCTTGAGGTTCAGTTAAATTGAAGTAAAGTCATTGTGCAAGATGATTCTTGCTCTTGGACTCCTTTTATTATCTTATGCAAGTTCTCTTCGTATTTGAAAACCTGGCTTAGGTGCCTTCTTCTGAATTTGTGAGACAGATGGGTCCTAACTCCTAACTGCTAGGCAAAGAGTTGTCTGACAATTTGGAGTGTTGAATCTCTTACTATCTAGTCCTGTTCCCTTTATCTCATTATATTTTGCAGACCTCCAGTTTGCTTGGGTCATTTTGATGTCCCTGGCTCCCACCAATAAGTTTACTGTCATTCACGGATTATTATGTAGTGTAACTAACTTAAGATAATTGTATAAATATTTCTTGTTGCGATTGATCCTTCTTAACAGTTGTTCAGTAACTTCTTAATTTTGCATTATGGCTTACAAATTGGATTTTTTTTTTACTCCACCAATAGTAGCAGCCCAACTTTGGAGAAAATCACATTTTGTTTGAATAAATTGTACCTCAGATAGTTGAAAATCTAACTATTCATTCTTTCAAAAACACTTGCAGGAAGTATATGTTTCTGCATGCGCATTTTGAAATGGCAAGCCTATCTATATTCTATGTAATTCTTGAACTTTTCACAGGTGGCAGAAATTGCTGTACTGGATGATTCTTTTGAACCCAATGTGCGTGACTATACTAAAATAATCCATGGTTATGGGAAGCGAAACCGAATTGAGGATGCTGAAAGCACCCTTTTAAACATGAAGTCTAGAGGCTTCATATGTGATCAGGTAACTCTAACTGCCATGATTGACATGTATAGCAAGGCTGGACATCTTAAGCTGGCTGAAGATACTTTTGAAGATATCAAACTCCTTGGACAGCAAGTAGATAAAAGAGCTTATGGCTCAATGATCATGGCCTATATCAGAGCTGGAATGCCTGAGCAGGGAGAAACTTTACTCATAGAAATGGATGCCCAAGAAATTGTTGCTGGAAGTGAAGTTTACAAGGCATTGTTAAGAGCATACTCCATGATTGGTGATACTGAAGGAGCTCAGAGGGTGTTCAATGCGCTTCAGCTAGCTGGTATCTCTCCAGATGCTAAGATATGTGGACTTCTCATAAATGCATGTGGTATATCAGGTCAAAGTCAAAAGGCACGTGTTGCATTTGAAAATATGAGGAAGGCTGGTCTTAAACCCAGTGATAAATGTATAGCTCTAATGTTGGCTGCTTACGAGAAGGAGAATAAGCTGCAAATGGCATTGAAATTTCTTATGGGGTTGGAGAGAGAAGGTATAATGGTCGGGAAAGAAGCTGCAGAAACATTGGCTGGATGGTTTAAAAAATTAGGAGTTGTGGAAGAGGTGGATATGGTCTTGAGAGAATTTGCAGCAACAGAAGCCAATTCTGGAATTCCCACTTCATAGTTTCCATCTCCAAGTTGTTTTTTTCTGCATCCACACTACAGATGTCAACTTTGGTTCCATAAACACACAAGTGGTAAGATCTGAATTTCTCCTTCAAGTCCATTTTACTGTTAGATTCGAAGGACTGACTCAATATATCCGAGTTTCCTTTCCTGCCAAAGTATTCGATGTGCCATTACAAAAACGGAAGATAGTCTGCTATACATAGCGACTACTGGGGTTTAAAAATGTGCCCTCATTTCTGTGTGGATGCAGCATACTTTCCTGCCAAAGTATTCAATGTGCCATTACAAAAACGGAAGATAGTCTGCTATACATAGGGACTACTGGGGTTTTAAAATGTGCCCTCATTTCTGTGCGGATGCAGCATACAGCTGAAAGAATGAAGTATACAACTCTGCAGTTTATGGGGTTCTGTAAGTTGAATGGATGAATCCACTTAAGCTTAACTTTAAGCAGCTGTTTTGTGCTAGTAACAATGTGATGGAATGTATATGTTTCCATTGTCCTGAAAGCTTGTTTCTTCTCTATGGCAGTTCTTGGCTGGCCTATGTAACAGACAAGTTGGCTTAGATGAGGTATTTTAACGATTATCCAAGCTCTTTTTCCGAACCTTGTATTGATTGCTTCGGCCTCTATAGTCCAAGACGTCACTAAAGGATTATGATTTATGAGGTTAATAACTTTAACAAAAGTATGAAAACAAAAATCTTTTCTATTATTTGTAATCATGCACAACGTTACAGAATTACAACACAGTAGTAAGGGAGGTTGATAGGAATCGAGGTTTATTGAATTGAAATGGGCAGAAATTGTAAACGAACGAGAGGAGGCTGAATGACTACACTGTGAATTTCATTGATAAGGTGAACAATACATCACAGTCTTTATACAGACAATAGGTATTACATGCAAATTAAATGACTGAACTACCTCTTACATAGTTAACAAAGGTTTTACTACATTGTTTGATGTCCATGTTGATTGCAAGAAAACCAGTTGGATTAACATGAAAAACCAACACAGCCCAAACTCGATCGATCGGTTCTTAATCATTCAAGTTGATGTGATTTAGATTGGTGTTTTAGTAGTCCTCATTTTAATGGTTATCAGAGCGGTTCTGTTTTGGAAAATCGTTCAATATTTTCAGAAAAAAAAAAAAAAAAGACTCACACGTTCAATTGTGATCGTCCTTGTGCTCTCAACACCAAGTCTGGAATACACTGATTGACTGATATTGATCGGTTCTTTCTACTTCCTCGCATAAGAAGTCATGATCCCCCTCACTCTCTAGTACTATCCATTTGGCTTAGCTAGCCATTTTCAGATTACAAATGATCCACATACTCTCATTAGCCTAGCTATCTAAATGTGTAATCAAAGACTAGCTAGTACTTAGAAGTAAAAGAGAAAACATGCATGCATGCAAGTAATTAACAAAGTTGAACAACAAAAAAATATTTATAAACCAGTCACTAATTAACATTACTTGCCCATTGAAACAACCTATCTACTAGTATGCTAATATATATGATCGACATACACCTCATCATCAGGCGAGTACTCTTAAAATTCAATTGATCAATTAGCTCCGGCCACTGATCAGTCTCATTTGGACAGAGACCGAGATGGTGAAGCCTCAGAGCAAGGCACCGACCCCGACGGAGAACCGGTGTGCCTGTGGAGCAGTTCACGAGCCAAAGCTTGAAGATTGCCACCACCACCAACGCCTCCACTCGATGAGGGACCGCCGGAGCCGCCTACGAACTGATGATGTTGGTTGTGCAGCAATGCACGTTGTTGCATCACTTGCATGACCCAAGCAGTTGGCTGCACCATGGGTTCGAAAAGCGATGACAAGTCATATGTTGCGGGCATGGGGGCCGAAGGAAGGTCTGCAATGGAGAGTTGAGGTTGCGTGATTAGCGGGGGAGGTGGCGGAGGAGGTGATGGAAGCTCCATTGTTGCTAGGTGGGCTTGCAAGTATGAGATCTCGGCTTGTAGATTCACCACCTGTGTATTATGTAAACATAACAGTAAACCCAATATGTCAAAAAGAAGTAAAACCATACAACAAGGAAGTGATGAAATTTCACAAAAGCTTTCTCATACGGTGAAAGATATTAAGTAAAACTTACTTGAATTGTATATGCAGTATAGTAGAACATAATCTATATGATAGTATAATTGTGGTTTTGAGACACATTTAAGGGTTCCTTAGCTTTGTTTATACTAAAAGGGCGTATTAGAACATGGCCTTGCGAGCAAATGAAGCATTCTCAGAAGAATGAACAAAGTTTCTTCTCCATATTAATTTCTTCTTGGAGTTAGCGAATTGCTGAGGTTTGTTCCGTTGAATACTTGAATTTGGATGTGGCAGTTTCTATTAATTTAGTATGCTATTGCATATAAAGACATGATCTTGAGTTTTGAATTTTGACTCGAGCTACTCTCTGAAAACAAATATGTAAACCTCCCACAATTAGCTAAATTGATCTACAAACATCAAACCATTCATACGGTTATGACTAATTCATCCATCATATACATTTCAGAAAGTTAAACAGAAACCAACTAAACATATATTAATAGAATTTTTTTATTTTATTTGTCAAAAAACACAAATGAGACGTAGACAAATTTACTCTAAAATATTAATAAAAATAAAATAAATAAATAAATAAGCTATCAATCAAACAAACTAATGACTGACACAATTATAAAAAGTTTTCGTTTTTGTTAGCTTTTCATTTTCTATATCTTCAATAAAAACGAAACGCTCATTTTGCACCAAAAACTTTCACGTGAAAAAAGAGACATCAGCTTGTAAGATAACGTAATAAAAGAACAATCACGTGAAAGTTGCGACATTAGCTTGTAAGTTAACGCCAACTGTTTTATTGCACCAAATTAAGAGGGTGGAAAGAGATTAATATCATTTATAAAAATATGATTTCTTTTTTATGTCATCACATTTGATGCTTGAAATAAGAGTCTTAGCAATTTTATTACAAATTCAATAATATTGAACAAAGAGTCTAAAAATAGTTGTGGGAAATAAAGAAGGGTAGTCACTAATCATCGAGTTTCTATGTATAGGTACTTCATCTACACTCACAATCAGTCAGAATAGATCTACACAGTACACATGACTAGGTAAGCAAATTCTGAAAAAGAGATTGAATGACAAATAAAATATGGAAAAATAAACAAACTAGTTTCCACTTTCCCCCGAAAATACTGAATTTATAAAAATATATAAATGAGATTGTATAAGAGAAGACCAGTTAAATTGATGAAGCATGAAACCGACCATTTCCTCAATACCAGCAAAGCAAGAACCCACAATTTGCACAGAAAGATAGCACAACCAAACCAGTAGGGCTCTACGAATGAACATTTTGTATAGAGAAACCGCCGACCACAAGATTTCTTAATCAAAGAGGCCCTCTAGATTTCAGCAAAGCACAAAACTGTCCCTATAAGCATTTTATTCTTCCTTGATTTGGTTTTGTAAGCTTTTAATCAAATGTGTTTCTCACTAAGGGCACCAAACCCTGAGTTCAGAAGACATCAGGACACCTTCTCCCTGTCAACAAGGGCATGGTTGCCCTACATATCAACCTTTACTGAAGTAACTATATGGGTCAATGCTAGTTGAAATATCGGTAAATCATTGGCTTATAGCTACCCAAAAGTGAAAAAGAAAGGTTTTGGTTTAAACCAGGAAAGAAAAAGGGGTTTGTTTTGGATTAAAATTTTCCAGAAATGGGGTACTGAGAAATTAAAAGGTCAGACGATTAAGAAAGTAAAGGGATGGGATACCAGAATATGTTAAGATCATGAGTCATAGAATCATGATCATGATAAGTCGATAATCATCATCAACGAAGTTGGTATGAAAGTTTGATTGATTAAATAATAAAATCGAGTCAAATTAATCGTACATATATGTTAATATGTATAGTAATGTGTGCACCTGTTGTTGAAGAGCAAAGATGTGAGCAACACAGCCGTAGACTGGATCTTTGAGCCTAGCTTGAGCCTCAAAGCAAACAGTGAGGACGGCGTCGGGGCGCTTGTGTGCTGGAATATGATGAAGAAGCTTGGAGACATTGCTAGCTCCAAACACCTTGTGCACCGCTGCAAAGTGAGCTGCTCCTTGCTCTGAATCGAAGTAGGGTGCAAATATGCATCCTGCAACACACTTCCTCCTCAAGAACTTACACGCGCCACAAGGTCCGGCTTTTCCTCCTCCTCCGGCACTGCCTCCTCCACCGCCAGAGCCACCACTAGGGTTTGTTGTCGCATTCATCTCTCTCCGGAGAGAGGGTTTTTCTTTCTTGGGGGCAACTTAATTGATTTGCTTGCGCTGTTTGATTTGCTTGATTTGGTATTTATGACTGTTTGAGGGGGTTTAAGGTCGTGAAGATGATGATGATGATGATGAGTGGTGCCATTAATGTTTTGGGAGGGGAAAAAAGAAGGGTGTTTGGGGTTTGGTGGTGGCTTTGTTTTGGGGTTAATGGGTTGTTCATATGGAGTGAGTGGACGTTAAAGGGTGTGTGTGAATATTGTGATGATATTAAAAACAAACAAAACTAGCTTTAGCTTTAGCTATAGAGAAGATAATTAGAAGAGGAGGAAGAAGAAGACTTTAAAGCCACGCGAGAGAGCAAACGCTTAATACCAACATTTAGCTTCTTGCGTGAAGCAAACATACGATAAGCCCTAGCTAGCAAAACCGATCATCCTCTTCTCTCTCTCTCTAGCTGGCTGCATATATATTTAAACAATTAAAGAAGTAATTCTTGGCTTAAATCAGATATAGAATGAACTGTATGAATATGAAAGTGGGTTTGTTGTTGCTGTGGAGCAAAAAGAATGGGATTTTGGAAGGTCGAAACGTGTCGAGGGGTCTGTCTATGTTTGCCGGTCTGCGTGATTTAAGCTGCGTGGAGGGCAAAAGACGCCATCTCCATCTCTCACTTTCTCTCCTCAACGTTTGAAAATGACCTTCATTTTTTCTTTTAACTTTCCTTTTCGATATGAAAAGCCAAAACGAAGCTTGAGTTTCAAAAATGTACATAAATGGATCGAGCTAGCACTTATTTCCTGCTGGTTAATTAGTACGATCTTACATGGACACTGTAGTAATTCTCTGCTGCTTAATTACTAGTTCATCTCATAATAAGTGACATCTTGTTTACCATGTTCTTCTTATTTGCTTGAAAATTTAGTAGAAATGAATGAATGATTGTTTTCATCATCACAAGAATGGATGATCATTGGAAGATGGAGGAATTTTCAGCTCGAGGATGATGAAGTTTAAATAACACTAAACATCTCACTCTTAGCTCAATTAATTATTTCTGAAGTGAAGCCCTTGACTAGCTATACTTAGAAAAAGGTACCAAAGAAGATAAGGGTCCACTGGGGCACTGTCTATATATGATGATTGGAAAGTTGTACTCGAACAAGGCATCGTCATCTTCAGAAAATGAAAGATGATTTTTATCTAAACGCAAGAGAATAGAGGTCTAATTACGCAAAATATATCCCTTGAGCATCTAGGGGTCGCACTGCGGAAATTTCAGAAACAAGGTTTCTTAAACCAACTCGATCTAGTTGCTTTTGTTACTTAATAATTGATATCAATTTAAAGGTTTCTAGATGAATCAGAAAATTGATTTTTTTCCTTTTTATTTTCAACTAAGTGGTCTTATCTTCATTAAGGAATAACGGTATTTTCTTTGTACATTTCATATGACATCGGACACTCATAAAACGTGACATAGGGTCTACTTTCACAGTGAGTTATCATGTTTTATATTGTTATTACACTACCAAAAATAAAGCTTTAGGCGACGAAATTGAAAAAACCGGGCGACGATTTTTTTTTCGTCGCCTAAGAGGGAACTTAGACGACGAAAAAAAATTGTCGCCTAAGGAAAAAAAATCGTCGCCTAAAGTTCAACTTTAAGCGACGAAATAAAAAATCGTCGCCTGAGGCTAAATTTCGTCGCCTAATATAGAAACTAGGGCGACGAAACAATATTTCGTCGCCTAAGATATTTAAATCGTCGCCTAAGTTTTTATTCTTCGGCGACAACTATATTGTGTCGTCGCCTAAATGTTTTTAATCCTTAGGCGACGAAACTCAAATATATCGTCGCCTAAGTATTTTATTTTTTTATTTTTTCTTAGCCGACGAAATACAAGCATTTCGTCGGCCAAGAGTAATACGAATAATTAAAATAAAATAAAACACATTTAAATTTCATTGTACAGGATTTTTTATTTTACCCTTGGGTGACGAATTTAACAAATATCGTCGCCCAAGTATCACATTGGCCGACGAATTACCCTAATTTTGTCAGCCAAGAGAATCCGAATAATTAAAATAAATAAAGCGCATTTAAATTTCACTGTACACGATTTTTTATTTTTACCCTTGGGCGACGAATTTAACAAATATCGTCGCCCAAGTATAATATTGGCCGACGAAAGTAGGGTAATTCGTCGGCCAAGAGAATCCGAATAATTAAAATAAATAAAGCACATTTAAATTTCATTGTACACGATTTTTTATTTTTACCCTTAGGCGACGAATTTAACAAATATCGTCGCCCAAGTATCTTATAGGCCGACGAAATTAGGGTAATTCGTCGGCCAAGATAATCCGAATAATTAAAATAAATAAAACACATTTAAATTTTAAGGAAATTTTTTTTATTTTTATAGCCCCGTAAGCGTCTCGTCGATTGGAAACTATTCTCAGTTGAAGGTCCAGCCAGATTACGTGATTTGGAGGGTCGAATAGCCGTTTCCGTCTGTTTAGGGGTTTGACCGCGCCGATTGACCGGACGGATCGAGCCCTTATCGTTGTCTGATGGAGCTGAATATTTTCCCACCCACGTAATTCGTTATGTTGGTCATATCTGACGGTCGGTTTTCAGTTCCTCTTCTCCGATCACCAAACTCACTATATATGTACTAATGTTGTATAACTTTTTTATACAAGTGTTGAGTTTAAGTTTCGTTTTGAAGACAACGTATACGTAGAGGCCTCAAACGCAAAAAAGTCGTGAAATAAGATATGACCGGAACAGTGAAATACGTCAACTCGTGAAAAATAAAGATATTCCGGTAAAATTTTAGTGCCGGTTGTTCCGGTCAACGAATTTTTCTCTTATTTCTACCTAGTGGTAGCCCTATCCCGGGTATTTATTTTTTACCAAATTTTTATAGCCCTGTAAGTGTCTCGTCGATTGGAAACTATTCTCAGTTTAAGGTCCGGCCAGATTACGTGATTTGGAGGGTCGAATAGCCGTTTCCGTCCATTTAGGGGTTTGACCACGCCGATTGACCGGCGGATCGAGCCCTTATCGTTGTCCGATGGAGCTGAATTTTTGCCCACCCACGTAATTCGTTATGCTGGTTATATTTGATGGTCGGTTTTCAGTTCCTCTTTTCCGATCACCAAACTCACGATATTCTGAATTTTATGATAGAACTCTTGGCCGACGATTTTCTTCATCTTGGGCGACGAGATTTATAGTGAGGAACATCGTCGCCCAAGAAGGGTCTTAGGCGATGATTTTCATAGTTTTGGGCGACGAGATTTATATTGAAGAACATCGTCGACGAGATTTTCTTCATCTTAGGCGACGACTTTAAAAAATCGTCACCCAAGATTATCTTAGGCGACGATTTTGAAAAAACAGGGCGACGATTTTTCTAAAATCGTCACCCAAGAACGCCAATATAAAAGGCAAAAATTCGGAACCCTAGCCATTCGCGCAGCCGCTCACAATTCCAAGCCCTCTCTCTCTCTCTCTCTCTCCAAAAATCCACCGAAGCCCACTCTCTCCGAAAATCCACCGAAGCCCTCTCCCTCTCCCTCTCTCCGACCCCGACCCCGCAACCCGACGCCGACCCTGATGCCGACCTCGACCCCGACCCCGACCCCGACTCACAATTTAAGGTATAACCCTAAAACCCTAAATTGGTTATGTTCATGAAAATTTTAATTGTTATTGTTGTTGTTTGAAATTGTTGAAATTGTTTGAAACTGTGAAATTGTTGAAATTGGGAAATTGTTTGAAATTGTTGAAATTGGGAAATTGTTTGAAATTGTTGAAATTGGGAAATTGTTTGAAATTGTTTGAAATTATTGTTTGAAATTGTTTGAAATTGTGAAATTGTTTGAAATTATTTGAAATTGTGAAATTGTTTGAAATTATTTGAAATTGTGAAATTGTTTGAAATTTGGGTGAAGTACAAAATTATTGTTGTGTTGTGAAAATTGTTGGTGAAATTATTGTTGTTGTTGTTGAAATTTAGGAAATTAATGGTAAATTATAGGGTAAATTTGTGTAAATTATGGTAGAATTTTAGGGTAAATTATGGTAAATTGTGATGTAAATAACAATTGTAAAATATTAGGGTTTACGGTTTAGGGTTTAGGGTTTAGGATTTGTGGAAATAATTTGTAAATATATTGTAAATGATTAAATAATTTTTGATTAAATAATTAAATAATATAAATTATAATTGTAAATATATCGTGGAAATTTTGTAATAAATAATGGATTATTTTTGAGTAAGGATGTAAATATTCGTAAATAAATTTTTGTGAAATTTAATTATTTAATTATCGAAAAAAATACTAACAAGTGGTAATGCAGCAATGGTTTGTGGTTCCCGAAGAGGGACGTGACTGGGCGGACAAGGCCCATAGGGAGAGGTACATCTATTTAATAAATTAATAAATTTTATTTTTTTAATAATATATTTAATATTTTTTTTGTATATGTAGGTTCATGGAGTGGAAGCATGACCTCCGGGAACACTGGAAGCAGTACGGGAGCGACCGTTCGGGTACCCCGAAGGAGTTCGGTATGGGAGGAGCTGGAAAGGGGATCTTGAAGACGATGCTAGGATTTCAGCGCAAGGGAGCCGTCGGAGCCTTAAAGCAGCAACAGCTAGACTACTCGGCTACAGGATCAGGTCGAATGTCTACAGTCTGAGCTGGAAGCCCAAAGAGCGAGGGAGATAGCCATGGCGGAATCATATGCGGCTTCCGCGACTGCCCATACGGAGCAGGTGCATGAAGTCACCAATGCCAACCAGGCGGCTATAGGACGGTGGATGACTACCTGCATCGCTGCACATGCGGCCGGACTTGATTTTCCGCCCATGCCTACGCCTATACCATTACCTCAGTGGCCCCACCCTCAGTGGCCCCAGCCTCAGCAGCAGCCTCCTCAACCTGACCAGCCGCCGCCTCAGCCTCTGGACCCTCCGAACGGGAATGATGAGTTAGATTTCGAGTTTCTCCGTAGGCAGAGGACTGAATTTTTGTAATAAATTATTTATAAATTTGTGTTATTTTTAATTAAATTTTAGTATTAGAAAAATTTAAAGAAATGCCGAAAAAAAATTCCAGTAAAAATTTAAAAAACATTATTTATATATTTAAAAAAATTATTTAAATATTTTTTAAAAAAATTAAATATATCTTAGGCGACGAAATTTCTAAATCGTCGGTTAAGGACTTACCATATAAGACGACGAAAAAAAATTATCGTCGCCTAAGATGTAGTGATCTTAGGCGACGAAATATTTAGTTTCGTCGCCCCAAGTTATAACATCTTAAGCGACGAAATAATTTTTCGTCGGCCAAGGTGTTAAATCTTAGGCGACGAATATTTTTGGGCGACGAGAAAGTTGTCAGGCGACGAAATTCGTGTCGTCGCCTAAGATATACTCTTAGGCGACGATGTACAGAGTTTTCGTCGCCCAAGTTCTTGACCGACGCACTTCTGGCGACGACTTCTTGGACGACATGTCGTCGCCTAAGTACTTAGGTGACGAATTTTTTTAACAGGGCGACGATTTTTTTACGGCACCCAAAAGCTATATTCTGGTAGTGTTATCTCAGCGCACATAAAAAGATTCGTCCATGTGCAATGGAGTCTATCTATTACGTAAGGTTGAAAAAGCTGAGGATCTAACAAATGTGCTCTAAAAAAATTGACAAGTGTGCGTTAATGTTAATTTTAAGATATCTACGTCTCATTAATTACATACATTTGTACTAATTGTTGATGAATTCACGCTAAATTAAATATACTATTTTCTTTTTTTATTAAGGGGAATTTGATGTTATACCCAAAATCATAAACCTATTTTAAATTACACCCACATGTTATACTCTTTTGAAATACACCCAACTTATTAATTAGGTTGATTTAGTAAAAATATTAATATTATTTATCTAAACAATAGAACTTGTTGTTGAAGAAAATTGCTGAAATGCCACAAACTGAACCATTACAATTAACAAGCTGTTTGACCGATTCATTAAACATAATTACCCGGCAACAGAAAATCCAGTTCCACATACTACGCTTAAACCCTAAACCCTAGTCTAAACCATAAACCCTAAACCCGGTTCCACAAACCCTAAACCCGGTTTCACAAACCCTAAACCCTAAACCCTAAAACCTAATCCCTAAACCCTAAACCCAGTTCCACAAACCCTAAACCCTAGTCTAAACCCTAAACCCTAATCCCTAAACCCTAAACCCTAAACCCTAAACCCTAGTCTAAACCCTAAACCCGGTTCCACAAACCCTAATCCCTAAACCCTAAACCCTAGTCTAAACCCTAAACCCTAAACCCGGTTCCACAAACCCTAAACCCTAATCCCTAAACCCTAAACCCTATAGTCTAAACCCTAATCCCTAATCCCTAAACCCGGTTCCACAAACCCTAAACCCTAGTCTAAACCCTAAACCCTAGTCTAAACCCTAACCCTATTTAAAATAGAAGAAAGTCAATAGCCACATTTAGGGAATGTCTTCTCATTCAATCAGAAGGGAAAAATCTTCTCAAGAAAAAATAAAAAAACGGAAGGGTAAAAGAGTCAAGGAAAAAAGGGATACAAATTTCAAAAGTAAAAATAAAACATATAAGGCAGGTTCAATAATAGGGTTGGGTGTAAATTAAAATGAAATATGAGCATGGGTTTATTTTAAAAGAGGTTTGGTTTTTTGGGTTTTTGTCTAATTTTCTCTATTAAAGGACATAACAGTCATTTCGTTGTATATTTTATGTCAGATCGAACACTCAGAAAGCGTGATATATTATCCACTTTCACAGTGAAGGTTCACATTTAATTTACATTGATATTATTTGAGAGCACACAAAGAATTTCATCATGTGTTGTGCAGTCTAGCTAGTGATGCTATTACGTAAGGTAGAGAAGAGCAGAGAGTCCTCGAAATTTGACAAATGTATGTTAATATTTGGAAATAACTAGTTCTCAATAATTTCTTTTGTACTAATTCTGATGAACAAGAGATTAACATTCAATAAGCATATCACTTTCTTTTTTATTTGGAGAAGATATATATATTGAGAATAGGTGGTTAGCTGATTTTGGAAAATATTTGATTTAAGTGTTGTAGCTAGTTGCATCTGATTGTCACACCATGTTTAACATCTTGCAGCTTCTATCAACACATGCAGTACATGGTAAGCACAACTTTTCTATTCTAATGAACTCGAAAGCTTGAGTTACGAGCTTTAAGACGTCTATTTTGCATTTATGGTATGAAGATCATTTTGCAAAACCTGGCCTGCAACTAAATTTGACTCTTCGACTTAATTCAATCATGTAAGTTTTGATCAAAAGACTTCCAAATAAATTAAATAATAAACTTCTAAATAATCATTTAAATTCGAAATCACTTATACCGGTTAAGACGTACTAGCTATCACATTATTAAAGAAGAATAAGACGATTTGTTCTCCTTCTCATTGTAAATTAACAAGCACCATTGTCATGGCGGGGGTTGGGAAAGTTTCATTAGCAAGAAAACAAAAATAACCCTAATGATCTGACTAGTTTAAACTTATAACTTACCAAAAATGGTTCTTATTAATTGGCGGTAAATCAAAAAGGTCAATACCTTAATTCTTTTTCTTCGATTACATCAAAGCCGTAGCTGGACATCCTAGAGCGAGAAAATCTTACGTGCGATAGCCGCACCACGTGTCCTGTGTGACCCACCAGTCGCACAGCGACACGTGTTTTTTTTCCCGCAGCTCTTCTTCCTTCTTGTCGCTCTATTCTCCGGCGAAACCAATCCCCTCCGATCAAAGTATAGCAGCTCCCTCTGCCCAGCCGCCGCCTAAACCCACCCCCCGCCGCCTCCACCATAAGCCTGACAACCTGCCGTCGTCGAGCCGCACCTCCACCAACCTGTGCAAATCACGCAAAGGAAAGAAGAAGAAGAGAGATCGAGGAAGGAAGAAGAAGAGAGAGGAAGGAAGGAAGGAGAAGAAGAAGGAAGAAGAAGAAGAGTTGTGAAAAAGCTTCGCCGGAGGGGATCTGTTTCGCCGGAGAAAGAAGGAAGAAGAAGAAGAAGGCAGGTGTGAAAAAAAAAACACGTGTCACCGGATGGTTAGTTGCGTATGTGACACGTGGTGCGGCTGTTGCATCTAAGAATTTCTCTCATAGAGCAAACAGAGTCACCCTAATCTCAGAACACCACGTGTGGGGTGACAATGAAAGCAACGGTCGTCTACGCCGAGATGCTGACCTAAGCTTCCAACTATAGGGTCCTCCTCCACTGTAATTTTTTTAATTAATTATTTTCATTTTTAACTTTTAGTAAAACCGAAAGTGAAAAAGGGTGTATACAGTTCGCAACGGCGTGGTGTCGGAAGCACTATTGAGAGCTCCAGTGCCACCAGAAGAACGACACGTTTACGGCTTCACTAGACTTTATACGGTTGTGATGACGACTGAGGGAGCTCGCGTACGTTGTAACAGTCGCGCACATATTCTCACTGGCTGCTTCGTTCTGTGTTATCTTTATGGAAGAGGGAAGCGTTATACTTGAAGTGTGCCTCTTTGTTTGAACCTAGCTCTTCAAGTCTTTGGAAGTCTCAAAATTAAAGAGAGGTGAGTTCTTGTATATATAGTTGAGCGTTTCATCTTGTTCTTCTAATATTGAATTCGCAGGAAACTTGAACTTTGGATTCATGCGTATATAACCTTTTTATGAGGTGGTAGCTAGAAAGTTTGAGCGAGGATGTTGTCCATATTTGCTTCCTGAATTCTTCCATAACACCGAAGAGTAATTAGGTCGAAATTATAACTTCTTTTATTTTTTTTTATGGATCTTCATGACAAATACATTAAATAACATTTTTGAACCCTTGTCGATCTTCATGACAAATATATCTTAATTTTCAAAACCTACACCATCTTGAAGTTGAATTTAATTTCGCACAATCTCATACGCATGCTTTCCTTTTTCTGTTTTTTTAGGCGTAGAGGGACTAATTTATCGTCCCCCACGAAAATTTATTAATAAAAAAATGTACAAAAATAACTAGAGGACTAGACCAATGCCAGCCATAAAGAACAAAAAACTTCTTTTGTAAATGAACATATAATCACATAAAAACATCAATGAACACATGATAAAGACATTAACAAATATGAAAATTCACTACCAGAAGAAAGGCTTTAGCCGACGAAAAAAAAAATCACGCCGACGAAATTTTTTTTCGTCGGCTAAAGCCCACTTTAGCCGACAAAATTGTCCTTCGTCTGCTAATTAAAAATTTCCGTCGGCTAAAGTCCACTTTAGCCGACGAAATTAATATTTCGTCGACTGAATAATTTTTTTCGTCGGCTATAGTTTGTGAACTTTAGCCGACGAAATTTTCAAAAGTTTAGCCGACGAAATTTTCAAAAGTTTAGCCGACGAAATAATAAGAGTTTAGCCGACGAAATTTTTAAAAGTTTAGCCGACGAAAAAAATAATTTCTTCGGCTATAGTCTGTGAACTTTAGCCGACGAAATTTTCAAAAGTTTAGCAGACGAAATTTTCAAAAGTTTAGTCGACGAAATTTTTAAGAGTTTAGCCGACGAAATTTTTAAAAGTTTAGCCGACGAAAAATTTAATTTCGTCGGCTAAAGTGTCTTATATTTACAGATTTAGACAACAACTCATCTGGAAAAAAAAATTATACGTAGAACTTTCAAATGCAAAAAAGTCGTGAAATAAGATATGACCAGAATGGTGAAATACGTCGACGATTGAAAAATGACGGTATTCCGGTAAAGTCTCGGTGCCGATAGTTGACTTACCCTTATTATTTATTATGTTGCAGATTTAGTTTTTGGTGTCCGATTGACTATTGTGATACCTTTCCAGAAGCGTAACGGCCCTACGAGTCAAACTCATTGCTGTGCCATGAAGTATAGGCTTTTTTGGCCATCCGAGTCCGTTTAGGGCTTCAAAATGCAGTTTTCTTATTTTCGATTAGAGTTAACCGTTTCGATCGAGCCCTTAACGTTGTTGGATCCAGTTGAATTTTTTACCATAGACATATTTCGTCATAATGATCATATCTGACGGTCGAATTTTGGTTTGTGAATTTTAGTCATCGGAATCACAACGTGTCTACTAATGTTGTATAACTTGTTTAGTAGGTTATACAACTTTGTGAACAAACTCTACATAAGAAGCAAAATTATTAAAAATCTCGTGAAAAAAGATGTGTTCAGAATAGTGAAATATGGCTATGGTTCAAAAATCATGTAAATCAGGTAAAGTCTCGGAGCCGATAGTAGCGGTCAACCCTATTTATCGTTATTATTTCTTAAGGGGAGCCCTATCGTCGAAAGGTAAATGTTTCAAAAATTTTATATAGGTGGTTGCGTCTCATCTACGTGAGAGTTTTTCGTGTGGGAGATTTGACCAAACTACGTAATATAGGGGGAGATATGAGTGTTTTCATGAATTTATAGACTTTAGCCGACGAAAATATATGAAAAGTCGTCGGCTAAGGTCAAAAATTTCAAAATTTTTTAGGCGGTAAACCAAAGTTGGAGTAAAATTTTCAAAGGACTTTAGCCGACGAAAATATATGAAAATTCGTCGGCTAAGATGGTCTTTGCCGACGAATAACCTAATATTTCGTCGGCTATAGTAATTTTTTAATTTTTTAATTACATATTATAGCCAACGAATAAGTTAGGGTATTCGTCGGCTAAACCCTAAAATTTCTCTATTACCTACTATAGCCCTATATTCGGTGGTTATTTAAAATTTTTATACGACTTGTTGCGTGTCATCGGTTTAAAACTATTTTCAGTTGGAGGTCCGGCCAAAATACGTAATTTAGACTGTCGAACGACTTTTTCTGTGCGTTTAGGGGTTTGACTTACGAGATTGACCGTCCGGATCGAGCCCTTATTTTTTTCGGATCAAGTTGAAGAGAATGTTGAAATACATCCACGGTTGAAAAATCACACTATTCCGGTAAATATTCGGTGCCGATAGTTGCGGTCAATGCAATTTTTCATTTTTTCCCCTTTGAGTAGCCCTATATTCGGTGGTTATTTTGCGTAAAGTTTTTATACGACTTGTTGCGTGTCATCGGTTTAAAACTATTTTCAGTTGGAGGTCCGGCCAAAATACGTAATTTAAACGGTCGAACGACCTTTTCCATGCGTTTAGGGGTTTGACTTACGAGATTGGCCGTCCGGATCGAGCCCTTATTCTTTTCGGATCAAGTTGAATTTTTTCCCATACATGTATTTTATCATGATGGTTAGATCTGACGGTTGGATTTCTGTTTCTCAAGTTTGATCATCACAATCACAACATGTCAAATGTATAAAAATACTTTTAGCCGACGAATTTCAAAGGTTTAGCCGACGAATTTCCAAGTTTTAGCCGACGAAATTGGTACCTTTAGCCGACGAAATTTTCAAAGGACTTTAGCCGACGAAAATATATAAAAAGTCGTCGGCTAAAGTCGAAAAATTTTCGAAATTTTCAACCAAAATTTTTTGGTGGTCAACCAAAATTTTCAAAGGACTTTAGCCGACGAAAATATATGATAACTCGTCGGCTAAAGTCGAAAATTTTCAAAATTTTCTACCAAAATTTTTTTGCGGTCAACCAAAGAGTTTAGCCGACGAAAATAAAGAATTTCGTCGGCTAAAGTTCTTTATATAGCCGCAGAGTAGGGTGATTAAATATCGTCCTCCTCCTCCACACAACCACCTCAAATAATGTGGCCCCTCTTCCTCCTCCTTCTCCTCCTCCACCTCCGCCACTCTCTCTCCTCACCCCACCGTCTACTCTCACCCCCACGCGCCCAATGGCCACCTACCGCGCCCTCCTCTCCCTCAAGTCCTCCCTCGATGACCCCGACTCCCGCCTCTCCTCCTGGACACCCAACACCGCCTGAGATCTCCGCTCTCCGCCTCCTCAACCTCTCCAACAACGTCTTCAACCGCACGTTCCCGCCGGAGCTCTCTAACCTCACTAACCTCCGCGTTCTTGACCTCTACAACAACAACCTCACCGGCGTGTTGCCGGTTTCGGTGGCTCACATGACCAACCTCCGCCATTTGCATTTGGGTGGCCGAAAGTTTCTGCAGTTTTTTTTTTCAAAACCCAGCAACTTTAGCCGACGATATTCAAACACTATATTCGTCGGCTATAGTTATTTTTTAATTTTTTTTTAATTTTTTTTATAAGGTTTAGCCGACGAATAACCTAATATTTCGTCGGCTATAGTTATTTTTTAATTTTTTTAATTTTTTTTATAAGGTTTAGCCGACGAATGACCTAATATTTCGTCGGCTATAGTTATTTTTTAATTTTTTTAATTTTTTTATAAGGTTTAGCCGACGAAATATAAAATATTTCGTCGGCTATAGTTATTTTTAATTATTTATTATGTACTTTAGCTGACGAATATTTCGTCGACTATAGTCTGGGACTATAGCCGACGACATTTTTTTCGTCGGCTAAAGTGGGACTATAGCCGACGAAAAAAAAAAATTAATCAGTACGTACTGTTTTAAAACAAGACCATTAAACCCCTCTAGAAAAGAAGTAGGCGCTTTAAGTCTGTCATTCGTACATGAAATCATACATATAAAGTATAGTATCCATCAAGTTGTTGTATTGTAAGATTTTCATTTTCATCTAATTAATGATATCTGAAATATGTCATATACCAATGATGTATGGCTCATTTTTCTTCAGTTATAGATCTTCTTTGACCGTCGATCAGAGTTTCTACGGAACATAATATCAAAAATATAGAATATATTTATCCTTTTTCACAACTGTTCCACATTTTTGTATGGTTAAATATGCAATATTACATGGGTTTTATTTTGGATTTTTCATACATCAGTCATATACCCTAGCAGTCTACTTGTGTTCTCAATGGTTTTCTAGTCCTCCTTCCAATTTCCAATCACTTTCCGTTTACTTGCTATCTATAATCACTACCAGAAGAAAGACTTTAGCCGACGAAAAAAAAAACCAGGCCGATGAAACTGAATAATTTTTTTCGTCGGCTATAGTATATGAACTTTAGCCAACGAAATTTTCAAAAGTTTAGCCAACGAAATTTTAAGAGTTTAGCCGACGAAATTTTTAAAAGTTTAGCCGACGAAAAATATAATTTCGTCGGCTATAGTCTGTGAACTTTAGCCGACGAAATTTTCAAAAGTTTAGCCGACGAAATTTTCAAAAGTTTAACCGACGACATTTTTAAGAGTTTAGCAGACGAAATTTTTAAAAGTTTAGCCGACGAAAAATATAATTTCGTCGGCTATAGTCTGTGAACTTTAGCCGACGAAATTTTCAAAAGTTTAACCGACGAAATTTTCAAAAGTTTAGCCGACGAAATTTTTAAGAGTTTAGCTGACGAAATTTTTAAGAGTTTAGCCGATGAAATTTTTAATTTTGTCGGCTAAAGTGTCTTATATTTACAGATTTGGACAACAACTCATCTGGAAAAAAAAATATATGAAAATTCGTCGGCTAAGATGGTTTTTGCCGACGAATAACCTAATATTTCGTCGGCTATAGTTATTTTTTAATTACATATTATAGCCGACGAATAAGTTAGGGTATTCGTCGGCTAAACCCTAAAATTTCTCTATTACCTACTATAACCCTATATTCGGTGTTATTTTGCGTAAAATTTTTATACGACTTGTTGCGTGTCATCGGTTTAAAACTATTTTCAGTTGGAGGTCCAGCCAAAATACGTAATTTAGATGGTCAAACGACTTTTTCCGTGCGTTTAGGGGTTTGATTTACGAGATTGACCGTCCGGATCGAGCCCTTATTCTTTTCGGATCAAGTTGAATTTTTTCCCATACATGTATTTTATCATGATGGTCAGATCCGACGGTCGGAATTCTGTTTCTCAAGTTTGATCATCACAATCACAACATGCATACTAATGTTTGATCATCACAATCACAACATGCATACATGTATAACTTGTTTACCAAGTGTTATGTAAACGTTCCGTTTCAAAAACAAACTATACGTAAAACCTTCAAACGCTAAAAAGTTATGAAATAAGATATGAAGAGAATGTTGAAATACATCCACGGTTGAAAAATCACACTATTCCGGTAAATATTCGGTGCCGATAGTTGCGGTCAATGCAATTTTTCATTTTTCCCCTATAAGTAGCCCTATATTCGGTGGTTATTTTGCGTAAAATTTTTATACGACTTGTTGCGTGTCATCGGTTTAAAACTATTTTCAGTTGGAGGTCCGGCCAAAATACGTAATTTAGACGGTCGAACGACCTTTTCCGTGCGTTTAGGGGTTTGACTTACGAGATTGACCGTCCGGATCGAGCCCTTATTCTTTTCGGATCAAGTTGAATTTTTTCCCATACATGTATTTTATCATGATGGTCAGATCTGACGGTTGGATTTCTGTTTCTCACGTTTGATCATCACAATCACAACATGCCAAATGTATAAAAATACTTTTAGCCGACAAATTTCAAAGGTTTAGCCGACGAATTTCCAAGTTTTAGCCGACGAAATTGGTACCTTTAGCCGACGAAATTTTCAAAGGACTTTAGCCAACAAAAATATATGAAAAGTCGTCGGCTAAAGTCAAAAATTTTTGAAATTTTCAACCAAAATTTTTTGGCGGTCAACCAAAATTTTCAAAGGACTTTAGCCGATGAAAATATATGAGATGTCGTCGGCTAAAGTCGAAAAAATTTCAAAATTTTGAACCAAAATTTTTTGGCGGTCAACCAAAGAGTTTAGCCGACGAAAATAAAGAATTTCGTCGGCTAAAGTTCTTTATATAGCCGAAGATGGTAAACCTCTCCAATCTCACTAACCTTCCTTGTCTACCTCTCCAATCTCACCATCGTCGAGAACAACCTCTCCAGTCCCATCCCGCCTGAGATCTCTGCTCTGTCCGCCTCCTCAACCTCTCCAACAACGTCTTCAACCGCACGTTCCCGCCGGAGCTCTCCAACCTCACTAACCTCCGTGTTCTCGAGCTCTACAACAACAACCTCACCGGCGTGTTGCCGGTTTCGGTGGCTCACATGACCAACTTTTCACTGTATATCACAGTTTCTCTGTCAAGATTCTCTACACACAAAAAAAAGGAAAAAAAAGGTTCTTTTAAATTGTGCAAACTGTAAGATTTTTTTCTTTTACAGTGTTTTGCGCGATCATAATACTTTGGATTGCTTCCTAATAATCAATCATGGCTTATAATTACATGTACCATGAGTTTAGCCGAAAGTTTCTGCAATTTTTTTTTTCAAAACCCAGCAACTTTAGCCGACGATATTCAAACACTATATTCGTCGGCTATAGTTATTTTTTAATTTTTTATAAGGTTTAGCCGACGAATAACCTAATATTTCGTCGGCTATAGTTATTTTTTAATTTTTTTTATAAGGTTTAGCCGACGAATAACCTAATATTTCGTCGGCTATAGTTATTTTTTAATTTTTTTATAAGGTTTAGCCGACGGAATATTTTATATTTCGTCGGCTATAGTTATTTTAACTTTTTTTTACAACGTTTAGCCGACGAAATATAAAATATTTCGTCGGCTATAGTTATTTTTTATTACTTATTAGACACTTTAGCCGACGAATATGTCGTCGGCTAAAGTCTGGGACTGTAGCCGACGACATATTTTTCGTCGGCTAAAGTGTGTAATAAAGCCGACGAAAAAAAAAATTCGTCGGCTAAAATCATCACAGACTGCCTTTTTCCGACGATACTATAGCCGACGAAGGATCATCGGCTAAGGTCTTAGCCGACGAATTTTTTTAACAGGCCAACGAAAATTTTTCTTCTGCTAAAGTGATTGTTCTGGTAGTGAATACAAACCCGGAATTCGTGGATCATAAAATAATGCCGTGCTATACATAGCAAGACTAATAATCACTTCATAGATGGATTGGTGAATGGCCAAATACAGGATTACCACAACAAAAAGATGCCAATAAGGAACATTTTTCATTACATCTATCGATCTAATGCTTTGAAGTCCTAATATAATTCTCTTCAATACAATTTAGCTAGCCAATAACTAATTAAGGTAAAACTAAACTCTGACGTCAAATAATCGAGTCTGTACTCAAAGTTCGGACTCGAGTAGTGAACCTAAACGCCTAGAGACTCCAAAAACCCTACACTTGAACTCGATCGGTCCTCCTCATAAGAGCACAAAACATATAACGAAACTATGACAAAGAAATTATAACATTGTAACGTATGCCATAGAGAAAACGCTATACCAACCACGAAGGACAGCTTATACATACAAATCTGCACTCATGGGGCAAATATATGCTTGTATCGAAATCATAGGTTGAGATCTCTACTTCTTCTTCTGTAGCGATCATCGTACAGTACCGGATGACCGACATTATCAAGAAACCAAGACAACGTATACACGTAGTAGCTAGTATAATTAAGAGACTACTGTTCATCCCGGATTTGGTTTTTGATCGAGTACCTACAGACTACAGAGTTGATTTACCTACGTACATGCAACATTAACCAGATATTAATTTACTCAAGTAATACTTGTGTACTGGGAAGAGGGTCTGCACGTGTCGTGATACGATGTATTGCCCTACTGCATGGTTTTCTGTGCTGCAAACAACACAATCAATCAGAGTCACGACTGAGTCGTCAGTCCTGGTTAGGGCACCAGCTCTACTGGCATGGCCGGACTCGTCAGTAGCCTGTGTGTTGTGCTTGACTCTTGACTACTGGGGCGAAGCTAGCTGCTGTGAGTTCTCTGCTGGGTTTGGCTAGGCATGGCTGTTTGCTGTTACGTACTTGTCGTCCCCACCGGTCTCGATCTTTCACCATAAATGATCGAGCTCACCCGTGACCCACCTTCGATCTTCTTCTTCGATCACTTATACTCTTCTACTTCCCATCACTTCCATCATGATTACTAGTAACGCATGGCACTCCTTACTACATTTACGAGAGCTTAAGATGAATTGCCGGACATGCATGCACTGTTGCTGCTAAATCACACGTATATATGTATCAGGTAATTAGCTAGGTATTTTTGTGGAATATGGACCTCATGATTACTTTCTAATATTCATGGTACGTACATATTGTAAATGGAAGATCGAGGCCGGCATTGATTTCTGCTATTGTAGAATGAGATTTCGAACTTGAAACCTCATCATTACTACAATAGGAGATGATCACTATAAGCCTCGGTGAAACTTTGTCAAACTTAAAGAATTTATTTCAGTTGTTGATACCAATTGTAATTAACAATATGATTTATACGTGTAATGCACAGTATAATATATATAGTGCACACTTATATATAATAGACCAACTGTATCGAATTTGCATCCATATATGGTTCAAATTTTGTGAATTAACTGCTCCGGGTATTTGATTTTTTAACATTTTCGGTGGCCAAATAGGTAAATTCATGACTCGATGAAACAAGTATAGAGATATAAATTTTCCAACCAGATTTTTTTTTTGAAAATAGAAACCATATTTAAAAAAAAAAAAAAAACAAAGGGCTGGTGCGGCTGCCCTCAAACCTTTATTAATGAAACTATCGAATACAAAGGGGACATGAAGCCTAAACCCTTGATTACAAAGACCCGAAATAAAATCAAGAATCTCTATAACGTACTTGTATTTTAACAAACACCAACAAGTAAAGAGTATTATTCTAATGAAGATTTTATTTGCTTTGTCATAACAGTGACACAATGGAAAAATCAGTAGACATATACCACAATTATATATCCTGACAGTAATATATTGTAAAACAAAAATAAAAGAGATTAAGAATGGAGAGAAACAACCAAGAGAATGAAAAAATATGTTGTCTATATTATTGAGGTGAGAACTCTCTCTTATATATAGATGAGATCATGATGTAAATTACAATAACAACCTTACATGACTAATTACAATAATGCTCATTAAATAAACTATTTACAACACTCCCCTTTGAGTATTCTTTGTTATTAGTTTCCTCTGATATGTGTTTCAGTGTTGTCTCGTCAAAACTTTTCCAGGTAATAAAAACCATATGGGACAAAAACAATCGTGGTCGAAGGAGAAAAGAGTACAATGCACACATAGCAATGGTAGTCAGAACCATTGATTTCAGTGAAGCGGTTTAGTCTGTATCACAAAATGTGAGTCCGTGGGAGATAGATGCATAATAGTTGCTACACAAAAACCTTGCCCGGTAAACCCAATGGGACAAACCAGTGGTCAAAGGGAAAAGATGAGCAAATGCATATATTTCAAATAAATGTATCTTCAAGATGCAATATGATGACCAATTACATGTGTGCATCATTAAAACCTTACCAGGTAACAAAACTCAGTGAGACAAAATAATCATTGATGAAAGACAAAAGAGTACACAATGGTTAAGAGTATGCTTCAGGATACTTCCCATAATATTAACCCCCCCTGAAAACTACAAACTACGTAAATCTACTACATAGATCATGCTTCTTGAATAAATAAACTTTCAACATGATTTAAAGAGGTTGTTTCATATATTTCCAAGCTTATTATATTCCTTATAGGAAAAACATAACTATTTTGGGAATAAGCCTTATGTAGGTTCACATAACCCATGCCAACATACTTAACAAGACAAAGATCATTCCAAGGATCATAAGCGGTTGATCCATTTCATGATGCCTAAGGATATAATGAGCAATTTTCCGTCATACATTTAAAGTAACGGAAAATTTTCTTTTATGCTATTTACGGAGGCGGCTTGTTGGCTCATAGCTATATCTATTTTGGCCACGATCATCAGCGTGCGGAGCAGAGGTGAATAGCGAACAAAGAGAAAATGGGAGTGTTGCGAGCATGCCACCTCGCGTACGAGGAAAGGGTTGTGTGCGTGCGCTTGATTTCTTGATCAGGCGAAAGAGGGTTTCCAGGTGCCACCTAAGATTAGGAATTTACGAGCACAAGACGGTCGATACTCACGACGGCACGAGCAGAGCAACTATACGGAAATCAAAGGGGTTGTGTGAGATCGTGTGTGTTTTGCTTCAACAAGGAAGCGAAGGCAGAGCTCCGGGGAGCATTGGAGGTTTCAACGAGGTTGAAGATTGTATTGTATTTTGTTTGAATAAGTTGTGTTGAGAGAGTGTGTTCGCTTCAACGGGGAAGCAGAAACAAAGCTTCGGGGAGCGTCTGGAGGTTTAGACTAGGTCAAGGGTTTCAACTAGGTTGAAATGTTTTGTTTTGTTTGTTGAATTGTGAGTGTGTGTCTCTGTTGTAAACCGTAGAGCCCTTTAGGTAATGGGAGCTCGACTTCTTCTTGAAGAAAGATAATCAGAATCCAAGTCGGACTCTACAACGTGAAGCATAAAGGAACTATTTTTCTCATGCAGACCAATCTCCTTGTGACACATATCCAGTTCACACACTTCCAGTTAGTATAGGTCACTGCTACAGGCCCGCCGCTCAACTGTAGAGTCATATGCGGACTGATCTAGGAGCAATCTTATCCCGCGAGGTGCCACATTCCATGTAGAAAACTAATAACTTGCGCGGGCCACTAACTCAAGCAATCTCGCGGGCCAAAAGAAGACTTTTAATTAATAAGGGTCACAGGAATTGATCCGAAGCGTGTCAAAGACTGGTAAAAGTCTTCAACGAGTATGGTGGCGTGCGCGGACTTCGCATGTGTCTCCCTCGCAAAGTCTCTCACGCGAACTAGAGAACCGGTTCGCCAGCTCGCCTAAATGTATTTCGCCTCGCCAAAGGCATTCCGCGCGAAGCGCGCGAGATCCGTACTCCGCGCGGAGTCATTCCGCGGGAGAGCTTTGTATTTTGTGCGAAGTCCCTAGCGCACGGGATCTGTAGTCCGTGCGGAGTCATTCTGCGCGCGGACCATGTAATTCAGCTCGCGTGGTCTTGCTGGGGGTCATTATTTGTGAACTTAAAGAACTTGGGCTCGCCAGTATGACATGGAACAATAATTTAATTAATATTCATATAGACATTTACTGTCCAATAAAATATTAATTTAGGCGTAAACAATATCTAACTAACAAATTCACTTCGGTGAGATGTCTGGTCAAGGACATTTAGCAAAGACAATAATGCGCATATTGTATGTAGATATAAGTCTTCTGGTCTTAATATCTCTTCATTATCATATACATGATGATACGGGTCTCACTAGACTTCAGACGATTATGAGTGAGCATGAAGACTTTGTTTTATCCTTATTAAAGAATCTTAACATCTTCTAGATGTAATTTGATTGATGGACCAAAATTCCATTTTCTCTTTGTAAGACTCCAGGTCGAGAAAATGATTCGGTCTTTGAATTTTTTTTTTATATCTCAAACTTCGATTTCATGTGTTTTGTGGTTTTCTTGATCTCTTCAAGAGTATCAATCAAATTCATGTTATTTACGTAAATCACCAAAAAATACAAACCCGAAGTTGGTTTTCTTAATAAACATGCATGGGCATTGTCCATTGTCCATTGGACAGTGATGTGACATCTGATCACTTTTGTCGATGCATTAACTGAAATCATTAATATTTAACTAGTCTGTATAGTGGTTGGATAAGTCCACGTATTTTTCCTTGCATTATGTGCATAAAGATATAGTGTATATTATAGTCTTTGCATATAATAGTTTAGTATTCAACATTCTTAACGAGTAGCTTGACATAATGTGTCATTAAAGACAAGACCTCTTATTCTGAGGGGGATGTCTGTGTGATAATTGAGTTGAGGATACGGTGCATCATATGTTTTTCCCAGGTGCATCAAACACCAATACTATAGCTAGTATTTGCTCGAATCAATTAGCTTCTAACTAATAAATTTTAATATCTTTAATGTACGTTTTGGCCACACATTTGAAAGTTATGCAAAGATATTACACCATTTTTCTAGTGGTTTCAACGTTTTAAGCATTTGTTTCAATGAACTTACCTTCCAATAATGTTCTTCTGAAACGTGAAGGTATTTTGTCTCGTCAGCGAGCGACGAGAATGCTCAGTTCTTTAATATTGATAACAATATCAATTTTGATTTTGATTCTAGGACATCAAGCCTTTTCATTTCAATATTCTCTTTGCTTCGGGAAAGGAATATATATGTCTACTTCAAATAGTTTCTTTTGAAGACTACCAATTAACATGATAAAAGCTACCGATTTTATCATGTTTGGTGAATTTTGGAATGAAACTTCAAGTTTCTTAAGGGGGTTATTATCGAAACTACAAGTTCAATTTATACATGAACTACTGGTTCATTTATGAACTACCGGTTCATTAGGTACATGTATTTTTAAATTATAATCATGTAACAATTGATGATATTAATTTCGCGTTACTAATTTAGTATAGTGAATATGTCACGTAATTATGTGTAAATGTTTTTTGCAATTAACTACACATTAAATATGATGAATATATTAACAACAACTATTATGAGAAAATATTTGGAATGCCTTATAAACATGTATAATAACTAGATACGAAAAACCAGTGTCATTAGATTATTTTCCTTTTGTTTGATTCTTCTGGACCAAAGGTGAAATCACAAGATCGAAACATAAACAACATATGGTTCATGCTTTAGGATGGTTTTTCATGTAATCAAGGTTTGAAAGAAACATGAATTATAATAGAATTTAGAAAACTTTACTCGATGCAGAGCGAATCAATGAGTTTTCATTTTATGTGTCAGAACTGAGAATATTGATGGACTAAACTTCTAATCCAATCCGAGAGCTTGTTTGTGATTAAAACTATGAACCATGTTGAATGATTCTTCCATTAATTGATCAACGATCTCGCTTCCATGCCACATAAAAACTAATTTAGCGCTAGAACTATTCGTGCTGATAACGTGTTATAAAACAAAAATAAAAGAGATTAAGAAAATAGAGAAACAACTAAGAGAATGAGAAAATATGTTGTCTATGTTATTAAGGTGAGAACTCTCTCTGTTATATAGAGACGAGATCATGATATAAATTACAATAACAACTTTATATGACTAATTACAAAAATACCTATTAAATAAACTATTTACAACGTAATAAATATATAAAAGAGGCTAGGTAAGCTGTTGCTGCACACCATTTTCTATACACAGTATTGTTTACATAAATTTATATGTAACTAGGCAAGTAGCCATAACCGCACATAAATTTGTTTACTTAACGCAAACTACTCCATTTCTCTACTTGAAGTGATTTCAAAGTTTTCCCAATATATAAACCAAATGCCTACACATGAATTGCACCTCCTCCCACCCGCACTCAAACACAGGCACTCTCCCTTTTATGCAGCCTCTTTGGCTCTCATTTTCAAGTAAATGCGAGAGAATTTAATTTCGCTGTAAGATAACAAAGGTGAATCAATAAGTGAATGTTGAATGTTCAAACCTAAATACTTCCGGTGTTTATTCACATCCGTAATGTAAATTTTAGTAACTAAACTAACATCTCTATATATATATATAAATATATATAATATGTATTTATGTTTTTACTTCACTTGGTAACTATACGACTATACGAGTCATAAATTGACAAGATGGTGATAGTGACAGTGGAATAATTCATTTGGTTTACTTGTGTGCACTGTTAAGAGAAAATATAAGCGGTGGAAATGAAAATAGATCACACCAGTCCATTCTATTGACCCACCATCCACCCTCTCCAAACTTTCCACAATTCCTCATAAAAAAAAAATAGAAAAAACTCTCCCTCCCTCTCTCTCCATCTATCACACCCCCTCTCTTTATTAATCAATCTCCCTCAGACGGTCATACCCCACAAAGACTCAAACTGACTCTCAAAAAAGGAAGAAGAAGAAGAAGAAGAAGAAGAAGAAGAAGACGAAGCTGATCTCTGATCTCAGAGCTCGCTTGCTAGCTAGAGATGAGTAGCGGAAGCACTAATGTTGCAAACAATGGAGAAGCGTCCCAAGGCGGGCCTTGTGGTGCTTGCAAGTTCCTCAGGCGAAAGTGCTTGCGAGGCTGCATATTTGCGCCCTATTTCGACTCAGATCAAGGTACGGCTCACTTCGCGGCGGTGCACAAAGTTTTTGGTGCAAGCAACGCCTCCAAGCTACTCCTGCGCATTCCAGCTCACAAGAGGCTCGATGCTGTGGTCACTCTTTGCTATGAGGCTCTTGCTAGGGTTCGAGACCCGGTTTACGGCTGCGTTGCTCACATTTTCACCCTCCAGCAGCAGGTCAGATTGTACTCATCATCGATCAACCTCGATCGATCTCTTAATGTTTGCGTAACTAGTTGTTTAAGTTTCTTGCAAATTGAGGTCCAAGAGTGAGATCCATTAACTAATAATGCTCACTACCATTAGAGTTTCAAGCTGATTTTGAAGCTCCTTTAGCTCAAGTTATTGAAAATTGAGTGTATAAGAATTTGGGTTATAAACATTGGTTATATTTGCATCTTTTTCTAAGAGTTTTATTTTTTATTTAATATAAGTAAACCGGGTAAATTAGGGCTTTCTCTTAGTTACAGATTTTTTATTTATTTTTTATAAAAATTATTTGCTAGGTTACTTCAATGACAAAATATTGACAATTGTGCGAGACATTGTGATTGTACTAACATGCTCTTGGTGTGTATTTCCATCAATCTAGATTTGTATCTTCTGTCTTTTCTTTGACAAGAAGCACTGTAGGTCATGAAATCTTGGATTACTTCTGTCAAGGTTTTCCGTTTTTTTTTTTTCTTCAGAACTTACAATCAGTGACTGCGTGTTTCTCAAGATTTTACCAGACTGTTCTCTGCTGCAACTTTCTGGGTTTATTTCTGGAAGGTTAACTAAAAATGGTTCTTTTGTTTTGGGTTTTGTAATTAATTCTTCTCAGCTAGAGTGCTTCAATTAAAACCGTTTGAAACGTTGAAACCCATGCTAACTTGCACTTTCATGAATCCGAGCAATTATGATGTGCTAGTTCATTTACCTTTGGTCTGTTATTGGTGAAACTTATGCTAAAAATTTTGAGCTTTGAATTTCGTCTCACTTTGATATGTTTTCATCTTACTGTCTCTCTCTGGCGGCCGGTGTGTATAATGTATTGGGTGATAATGACTTTTGGGGTGTTGTTGCTTGCCGGAGCTACCAAGCAAACACATATACATATCTAATTAGTTAGTAATTCGAGAACAACAAAATTATAGAAATCAATCTAGTTTTGACTTTCCTAAGTATTCTCAAATAATTGGAGCAATATCTTAATCTCTTTTCATTTACAACACTAAGACCATATTAAGGATTTTCTATGATTTTTATCTATAATGACTTGATTTTTTTCTTTCTTGCATGAAGATCTTAATTCTGACCTCTTTCTATATTATTCACTATATGCTAATGCTATTAGCGCGCAGTATGGCATGCAGTTCTTCAAACTTAAATCTGAAGTGTCAGAAGCTACATAAGATTATCAATTCCCCTTATCATTGTTAAACCAAAATTACTGTCTTCAATCACAAGAATTCTGTTTCAATAATAGTGTTACATGACTATCAGTTTCAGTTGCATTGGAAGTAATTATATGAAGTAGCACTTTCAAGTTTCAACAGTTACTTCCCACATTTCTTGAGGTCAAATCTTCTTGGCAAGATAAAACTCATTAGTTAGCCATATTGTATTATTAATTAGCTTTTGAGTTTGGTAGAATTCCATATATAAGTTCTGTTAGGTAGGATTATTTGACTACACATTGAAGTTGGTGTTTTGGGTATCTTTAGAATTTTCTCCGATAAGCTTACTTCAGGTCTGCATCATTTGGTTAAGATAGTGATGATAAAACTAACCAAACCAGTTCCTTTTGCATAATTGACCGATAGCTTTAATAGTTTAATTTGTAAACGATACCTTACCTAATACAAAAGCATTGAATTGACGTGTCTTATGGTTTGTAGGTAGTGAATCTGCAGGCAGAGTTGGCCTATGTTCAGGCTCGTCTTGCAACTTTGCAGCGTCTGCCGCTGCCTCCTACCCCGCCTCAACCTCAGAGCCTTCATTCCTTGCCCAATGTTGTGGTATCATCCTCAGAGTTGCTACCAATTTCCAACATAATGATGCATCTTGATCCCATTGAAACACAACAATGTGCAGCAGGTCAAGAAATGACAAGCCTTTCCAGTCAACGGGATGAAGAACTCATCGATGATGGAGATCTCCAAGTACTAGCACGAGAATTTGTCACCCGCTATTTGCCGGGAGTGAGGTTCCGGCCTCCAGGTCCTCACCAAAATTTCTAACTCTGTTGTCAACTGATCACCTTTCAATTTCCGTGTGCGTTACGGTTGGTTTTTTGCAAGCAATGTTGCTTCTCAAGTTCAATGGACGTGTACTATTTTGGACATGAAATGTTAACCATTGTAGTTGTTGAATTGAATGGATCTTGATTTGTGCTTCATCTTTTGGTAAGGGGTTTTGGTTTAGGCTTACATATGTGCATTTGTTGCATCCAGCCTTTGTATACTTAACAACTGCATCTCCTGGCTTAACTCCATTCATCAATCCTCCTCTGATTTCTTCCCCAAAATCATTTCCGAAACACTCCTTATGACTCGACAAGTAGTCCATAAATCTGCTGTTCTTGTGCAAAATTAATCTTAGTGCGAATCCTACTCCAGTCTTTCATCCGCCTCCAAATTCACTCAGACTCAACTTTGACGGCTCAGTTCGGCCTTCTCGTCAAGCTGCTGCAGGCTTTGTTGTGCGGGACACTTTTGGACAACCTATCCTAGCTGTCTCTAAAAACCTGAGATTTACTGATGTGCTCTCTTCGGAAGCTCCAACTCTTAGAGATGGATTACAAACTTCTTCAATTAACATCTCAGCATATATACAGTGAAGGTTGATGTTTTTCTCAACCGCTCCAATTGTCCCTGGCGAATCAAGTTCATTGGGGATGACATCCGTCACTCTGCAGCTCAATTTTAATCTGTTTCCTTCAAGCAAGTTTGGCATGAGGCTTAATTTTTCGCCGAAATCCTTTGCAAATTCGGGACATACTGTTTCTTATGTAATAGATTGGTCTTCCCAGTTTCCTCCTGTATACCCTGCTCTTCACCTTGATCAGATTGGAGGTGGCTGCTCTAGAGGGTTCCTATCATACATGTTTAATGGACAAGATTGAAACCCAATTGATCAAGCAATACATCTCTGGATGAGATCTCAAATTCTAACTTCGGACTACTTTTCCTTTAAAGAGGCTAATCATGTATCTATTGAATTTTGTTCCAATTTCGAACCGAAAATGCAAACATAAACATATCAATCAGCAAGAGAACATATATAGCCCTAAGCCTCTAAAATCCTAAATACCACCCGGATTATTTCTTTGTCGGGTCCAAATAAATGGTAGTTTGTAAGACCCAGATTTTCTGGAAGGGACCCAAAACAGAAGAATATCTTTAATCTCACTCCACTAATCTGCCCAACATAATATTGAACTGATAAGCATTTATACAATAAATGGTAGGAACCAGCTGACAATTTTGATGGTAGAATAAATGAGGAATATAATAGCAGTCTGACATCTATACAATTTATTGTCAGCAAACTTCTACTTCAAAAATTATGGTAGAATACAAATTTGATTTAGTATCAGCTTTGAAGTAGAAGTTTGCAATTTTCATCTTCTTCCATCATACAATAAATTTTATCAGCAAAACCAAGTCAAATGTAGGCACAACTGTCTGTTAGGTCCTAAATAAGTATGAATGAATCATCTCAATGGCTTGCAAAGTTCCGATTGAAAAGACCAACAAATAGGCCAACACAATGTCACAACCTTCAGCATGTTTTCCATTAAAAAGATAGTATCAAAATACATTGAATGGAAAATCCCATGCACCCTGGATCCTAACATGTGCTGCATAACTCAAAGAACAAGAATACTAATTCCTATACATAGATCACATGTGAATCTCGAAGAATGTCAGGAAATGTAAGCTAATATCAATTACTAGTAATTATATACATAAACAGTTGGTGTTCATCTAGGGTATCATTGCATTTCACCAAAAATTAGAACCAAAAAGCAAAGTAACAAACTGTATAAGAGAGACAAATGTTGCACACAAATCCACTAGTATTATCATTTGATACTTTCAATTTGCACACTAACATTCTTCTGCAAAAAGGTAGCCAAAGAATATACAAGTTTTCATTCTTACCAAGCAGCCAACCATAGCATGATTTTCCTGTGTGATATATCTATATCAGACACTGTAGATTTATTTCAAAAATTACATGTCCTATGGACACCATTACAAATTGAAGGCCAAACCATTCATGAGCTAATAGCAGAATGTAGTTATATGATGCATACAAGGGGATAAATTAATAGGCATATGTTTATTCATTTACCTCTGCCACGAATTATGTTCAAAAGGCAATCATCTTTTGTCCAATCAATAACCATCCAGAACCACCTTCCAGTGCTAAACAAGTTCATGTATGCAGAGGACCCCACCAAAAATATGACAAACCCACAGAATTGCAAGCAATCTATCATCATGAGTTAATACATATACAAATCTAAAATGAAAAACAAATGCAAAAACTAAACAGGACATCAACTGAACTTCCATCTAAATTGCAAAAATTAATAAACATGAAACAGTTTGTAGTATTTTAATGTGGAACATACAGGTGCAGCACATCAAGTGACTCAGAATGCAGAACACTACAAACAAACACAAAGGAAAAGGGCACATTGTGCAAAACCAAAAATTTCCTAAGAATAGAGGTCGGCAATATAATTACATTGAGTAGCCAATATGCAATATAAATTATAAAAAGATTCATGATATTCTGAATGCCCAGAACAGGGTTAACAAATAGCTTAGGAAAATTTATGTGCATAAAAGCTCAATTGGCGTTACTTTACATAACAGCACACAGTAAAGGAGCCTAAAGCAAGTGAGAGGCTACAATTTCTGTATATAAGATGTACAACCCACTTCCAACTTGGGGAAGGGATAATATACACTCATAACTAGGTTAGACGGACTTACCAACTTGTCCAGAAACTAAACAATCCCCCCATGCCTGAACGCGCTATCCCCACAATCTGCACCTGGGTCTAGCCCACAAGGAGAATCATACCATTTAGAACTCCCTTGGTAAAAGCTATCAACCTGTAAACCAATAAGACCAACATCTGTCACTATACTCTCGTCTTGTGATAAGGGCTTGATTAGTTTAGTATCCTGGCAATCAAGGATGCTCTTTTCGTCAAAGTCACTGCATTTCAACCACTTCCCAGGCTTACAAGCCTCACTGATCAGATCCTTCTGACTTCTACATTCTGTCCTCATCTGCTCCCAAGGGACAACATCCCCAAGAGTTCGCCCAAAACTATCTTCATCATCCTCAATCAAATCAGCATCCTGTCCATCTCCGTATAGCCGTTCATGGTGGTCCCAATGTGCCAAATCATTCTCCCCCACCAAAATATCATCTGATTCTGGCTTGTCCTGGAGCAGACCCATCGTTTTCGCACTTCCCTCGCCTATATGTCTAACTTTATTCACAATATCAAACAATTCTCGAGACACTGATCCCAAACGCTCTTGTGGGATTTTTGCAAGTTTCTCTTCTAAACACCCAACTTCAGCTCTCAACTCCTTCACCTGCTGCAAAACTGAATGGTGCAAATCCCCTTCCTCCTTCCCCAACAATCCAAACCCCTCGCTATCAAACTCATCACTTACCCCATACACAGTTTCTTGATCCATCAAAAACCCACCTTTGTTCCCCACAACACGATGCATAATCCTTGCATTCCCATCCAACGGCCCCGGCTCATGCCCCGAATGCACCGCATACAGCTTAAACACGGCCACCCCCTCTTCCTGATACACAAACGTCTTGTCCTTCTCGTTATAATTGGTAATAGGAACAATAGCCCTAATCCTGAACCCACATCCGCACCGCTTCGACGCATACGGCTCCCTCTTCAGTATCTTACTCTTCTTAGCAGCCGGCTCACCCGCCCTGTGGCAAGCATAGTCCTTAACCTCGGCCATAAACGGCTTATACCTAATATACTTCTGCCTAATGCAAAGCACCACCTTATGCTTCACAGCCAACTGCTGAAGCTTATGAGGCACCTCCTTGGCCGGCACATCAAACGACTCAGTATACTCAAACCGCCGCCGCTTGTTCCTGGCCGAGAGCCCCGAGGAGGCCGAGGAACACACGGGGCAGGCGGCAACACAGACCCTAATGTAACTCTCGGGAATGCCGTAAAACTTAGCACCTACAGTCCAGACCTGCTTAATCCTATCAATAGTTTCCTTAAGCCCCAAGTGTTTCAAATCGGTGTCACTATGAAAAGCCATAACAACATCCTGCCACTGATTAATGTGCGAAACGAATTGCTGAGTATTGTTCTTGAAGCACAGAAACTCGTTACCGTTTTGGTCCAGGTGAGCCGAGAGCTTGTCCTGGATGCGCTTCCACGCCGTGACGTAAGCCGTGTCCTCGTTCCGGTCCTTCCAGACGACGCGCCACGACTTGAGGACGTCGCCGGGGGTGGCGTCGCGGATCTCGGCTGGCGTCGCGAGGCGGGACTCCATGAGGCAGCGGATCATCAGGGAGTGGGACTCCAGGTTGAAGGTGTAGAACTGCGACGAGATGTGCGGGTCCGGGCTGATGTAGAGCGGCGTGGATTTCACGGCGGCCACGTCGCTAGGGCTAGGGTTCGAAACGTCGTCGTTTTCGGAGGAGGAGTGGGCCGGGGAGGAGGAGGGGGAGGAGGAGCGGAAGAGGTCGATTTCGGGGAGGGGAGTGAACAAGGGCTCGACGACGACGTCGTTGATGGACGGCTGGGATTGGACGATCGGGGGAGGTGGGTCCAGATCATGGTTGTGGAGATGGTGGGGGAAATGGTGGTGGTGGAAGAGATCTTCCTCTGTTTTCTGGGGATTCATGAGATTGAGGAGGAAGAGGTTTTCTGGAGAGCTCCTTGGGTTTACCCTCAGTTTATATTTTCTTTCTTTCTTCTGTGACGGGTTTTTGAGTTTTTTCGGGTTTGTCTCTCCCCAAAGTCTCATCCTCTTCCTTGCCCTCATTTTCTCTCTCCTCCTCTAACTTTTTCCTTTTATCCATTTTTCCTCTTTTTTGATTATTGACCTCAATTTTTTTTGATATAGTTTCATGCATTCAGCCGTTTCGTTTGTTGATTAAATCGGTTGAGCAAATATGAACTTTGTTTAAATTGATTTTTTTTATAGATATGATGTTTATTAGTTAATTTAATTTTTAAATAGTTAAGATCAGTTATTTACATTACCAAAAGTAAGCAAAAGATAGAGAGTTAAGACGCACGCGTACATACTAGTTTGAATGTAAGATTTTTGAATTCATAATGTTGCGGGACTTGATTCTCCTTGGCTATTTAATGTTTTCTTCTGTTAAGTGAGAATTTGTCTGATATGCTCTATAAAGGGATACCTGGTGTCAGACGCTCCACCACCTTCGGTGTTGGTCTCAATGGAGCACTAAGCGAGTATTTCCTGAGACCTTTAGGGCCAATCTGGGAGCCGGGTGTATGTCGTCAAAAAGGGGTGGCATGCGTCTCCATGAGTTAGGAAGTCTCATGGACAATATTGACTGATAGGCCACTATTGTTGTCTATGTTGGTGACGAGGTTCGTATGTGGGCGGTCCTTCTACCATAAACATTGGTTAACGTATGGGATAAAGGAATATATTTCGGGACCTTGTGGTGCTCAACGACCACGAAGCAAGCGACTCAGGTATGGATTTTGGTTTGACCTTTGCCGATAAGTGAAGTGATGCCAGCAAGCATGGAAGGGCAACATCTCGTGCTAGACGGATGGTAGCCAAATGTGGGCATTAAGAAAGAGTTACCTGCTAAAGTAGAAGGTGGCAAGCTAGACATGTGTGAGCATATGATGCAAGAGGTGAGCCATGATGGCGAACCTTGCTGACAAACCCTCGAGGTAAGAAAGGTGAGCAAGATCTTAGAGGGACGACCCAATATGTGAAGGTGCATGCGAACTAGGTCTCGGTGTGTTGTCATACCACTTGCTACAAGATGTGAGTTACAGGCTAGTCAGTGACAGTTTAGCACAAGCCGGGTTGACAAGGAAACCTATCGGTTGGGCGAATGTTTAGAAGACAACCATGACACAAGGAAGCTGTCGGTAAGCCAGTAGATGTGAGAGTAGCTTTCGTTGGTGGAAGCCCATAGGTGTGGGGATTAAGTGAGAATGGTCAAACTGACACGGAAGATGCACATGAAAAGAAAATAGGCTATTAGAGAAGAATACCAAAATAGGTTGGCCTCAATTAAGAGTAACCTTGGTGGGAAACAAGTTAAGTTCTGCTGCTTAGAAAGTCGGCCCCCGACACGCATCATACCCGTGCGATGTATGTGTTTTAGGTGAATAGAAGAAAAATGTGGAAGTTTTTATGTCACCACTCTTTTTCTTTTTCATTTATGTTTTTTCTTATAGGATAATCATTTTAAAGGATTTATTTATTTTAATATAACCGTCAAAACACAATTTGATGAAGTTTTGAGAGCTTCGGTTTATTGTAGTAGTAGATATATATATATATATATATATATACATATATTTGATCGGGTAAATAACTCAAATTAATGATACGACTACTCTTTCGTGAATCGAATTTACAATCTTTCACTTACTAAGGAGAGACAATATCACTAGACCAAATGATACTGAGTATTAGAGATACATTTTTTGTTTGTCTTTCTCCTTTATTTTTATGAATAACATAATAGTCATTTAATTTTTTTTAAATGACGTAAAAGTCATTTAATTGATGAAAAAGAATGTAGGAAAACAACATGAATATAACTCACCATCATGGGCTACGTAAAACGAATCATGCAAAACAACCTATGAAACTCAAGCAAAATAATCTAAGCAACTCAAGCCATCTTAATGTTGCTAACCCTAAAATGGATACTTTGAACAGTAAATAATAGCGGTCAGAATCATTCAACTTATTCTGCAAAAGCAAAGATCACTACTCCTGAGAAGCCTCCTCATCTAGGAGACCAGGAAACAGACTCAAAACCTCCTTGATCACCGGCGGAGCTCATGAGCACTCACCAGTCAATGCCAAAACTCTACGAGCTCTGAAGTTCCTCTTTGCTTTCTTTGGTCCCGGTCTAGAAGTTAAAAGTTTTCATGACCTAACATCCTTATTTTTCCTTATTTTAAGAGCCAATTGGACAACCTACCTTTATATTCTTTGCCGGAGAGATCAACAGACACTACCAGGACAAGTACTTTAGCCGACGAAAAATTTTCGTCGGCCTGTTAAAAAAATTCGTCGGCTAAGGTCTTAGCCGACGAAGGTTCGTCGGCTATAGTGTCGTCGGTAAAGGGTCGTCTGTAATGACTTTAGTTGACGAGACAAAAAATTTCGTCGGCTATAGTATGACTATAGCCGACGAAATAATATCGTTTGCTATAGTCCAACCTTAAGCCGACGACATTATTTCGTCGGCTATAGTCATACTATAGCCGACGACATTATTTCGTCTCTGCTTTAGTCATACTTTAGCCGACGAATTTGTTGTCGGCTATAGTCATACCTTAGCCGACGACATTTTGTGTCGTCGGTTATCTTCCAAACTTTAGCCGACGAATAATTTAAAATATTCGTCGGCTAAAGTTTGTAACAAAAAAATATAAAAAATCTATAGCCGACGAAATATAGTATTTTTCGTCGGCTTTATAGGCATTTAGCCGAAGAATTAAAGCTTATTTCGTCGGCTAAACTTTAAAAAAAAAAAAAAAAACTTTAGCCGACGAATTAAGGCTTTTTTCGTCGGCTATAAGTGCATTCCAGTAAAAAAAACAAACCCCAAAATTTCTGAATTACCATTCCAAGCAAGCTGCAAAAAACATATTTAACAATTTCATATAACCAACAACAAACACATAAAAGAATATATGAACTACATAAAAATATCAATTACATAAAAATATCAATTACATAAAAGTATATATCAACTACGTAAACTCTATATCGTCTAAATTAAAGTCCTCTTCTAGGGGCTGCTGCGGAGGTTGCGGCGGCTGGGGTAGCGTCATGGGCGGAGGCATGGGCAGAGGCGGAAGTCCCTGAATCTGGGCAGCTGTAAAGTCACGCATGTACTGGAACAGCTGCTGCTGCTGGGCCTGATTGAAGGCCTGTACCTCGGCAGCATAGGCTGTCTGCGCGGCATTAAAGAGCTTGAGGGCATTTTTTTCTTCCCTTCTTTCAACCACAAATGTCTTCTTATTCCGCATTTTTTTAGATCAATGCGTGCCTTAGGACCGTCTTTCGTCTTCCCCTCCAAGTTCAGCACTGTGCCCACCACACTGTCGCACACATTCTTTTCTATGTGCATCACATCCAGGTAGTGCCTGATCAACAACTTACTCCAGTATGGGAGTTCCCAGAATATGCTCTTATGTGTCCAGAATTTGTACCTGTCGGGTCTTTCAGGTATTGCCGCCACAATGTTGGGATGATTGCTGAGTTGCCCAAAATCGTACTCATTAAGCACCGCTAAAATTTCTTCCCCCGTCCATCTTCTGGGAGGCACACCGTGTTCTACGGTCCCATCAAATGCCTTCTCATCGAACCGCCATTCGTGATCATATGGAAGGAAAGCACGGTGACCCAATCTGCATATCTTGTTGCAATGACTGCTGCTCCCCTCATCGCTAAGGCACTCTGGACAAGCCTTGTATCCCCTAACAACGTTGCCCGACAACATCCCACGGGCAGGAAAATCACTGATGGTACCAACAACCATGACATGCATCTGGAACATCTCGTGCGTGTACTTGTCATAAGTGGGATGACCAACGTCCCACAAAAATTTAAGCTCTTCAATCAAAGGTCTCAAGTACACATCGAGACACTTCCCCGGATAACCGGGCCCCGGAATCAACAAACTCAACATATTGTATTCCTTCTTCATGCACATCCATGGGGGAAGGTTGTACGGTACCAAAATCACCGGCCATATACTGTATTGCAGACTCATGTTGCCAAAAGAGTTGAACCCGTCGGATGAGAGCCCGAGCCTCACATTTCGGACCTCTGACGCAAAATGAGGAAACTCCATGTCTATATGCTTCCAAGCCTCCCCGTCAGCAGAGTGTATAAGGGTATCTTCGTCATGCAATTCCCTATCAGCGTGCCATCTCATCGCTTCGACCATGTGTGAAGACATGTACAACCGCTCCAACCTATTCGTCAAAGGGAAATACCGAAGTACCTTTACAGGTTTCCTGTTGCCTGCAGGAGTCAGCTTATATCTGTCAGTGTGACATACCGGACATGCGTCAAGGCCACCAAGGTCATTCCCTTCTAGATCTTTACCCCAAAAGAGAACGCAGTCATATCTGCATGCATGGATCTTGATGTTGGAAAGCCCAAGATCTTTCAGGATACATCGGACCTTCCGATGAGTGGTAGGAAGACGATGACCGTTGGGCAACATCGAAGCAGTGTACTGTAGATACTCATCAACAGCTTTCACGGTCGATTTTGTCTCAACTTTAATCTTCATTACGTCCATCACACTTTCAAGAACGGTCTTCTGACAACCGGGGTACACAGGGGTCTGTTGGAAAGCAAGCAGTTTGTTGTACTTTTCAATACCAGCAGTGTTCACAGCTCTAGGGAAGGGCTGCACCGGGTCAGGCATATACTGTCCTTAAGCGCATACACCGCTCTCATAAGGAAACATGTCGTTGATGAATGTCGTTGTTGTATCGTTGGATGTACTAGCACTGCCCGTCTCGGAAAATTGGCCATGATCATACGGACCCCCTGATGATGTTTCACCGTGATATAACCAACATGTGTACTTCTCTCAAAACCCGTTACTCCTCAGGTGCTGCCATACTTTGTCAATGGGAAATCGATACATATCGCTGCGACACTGACATTTCGTGCACGGGCAATAGAAAATTGTATTCCCGTTAGCATTATCCAGCGCATATTCTATAAAACTCATAACTCCTGCACCGTATCTTTTGTCCCATTTTGGAAGCGAAATCAAACTCTTATCCATATCCTGAAAATATAACAAAATATATATATATTTATAACGCTGCTAGCTAATTATTAATAAAATTTCATGCCATATATAAAATCTCAATTCATTTAGTATATATATATTCTACGTACGTACTACAACTAATTAATTACAAAATTATCATCATGAACTCATATATATCATCAACAACTTCATACCATATCAACACAATAATATTAATTATAAATTAATATTAACATATATATATATATCTACTATTTATTAACAACAAATTAATTCATATATATTATCAATTCAAATCATCAACCAAATCGATCAACACATATATATATACATCCAACGTACTCAAAATTAATCAACTCAATCACAATCAATAAACTCAATTAATCACACTAATTAAAATTGATGAACTCAAATAAAACTCAATTAATCAACATATATATACATATACGTACCTATATATGGCTCCACAAACTGATTATGGACAGATTTCGACAACACCCAAACTTTTTCTTCCCTTTTTTCTTCTCCCGTTTTTTTTCCCGATTTTTTCGAAATGAGCTGTTGCTGCCCAGATCTGCAAATATAAAGTACTTTAGCCGACGACTATGAATTTCGTCGGCTAAACTTTTAAATATTTCGTCGGCCATAGTTTGTGAACTTTAGCCGACGAAATAAATTCTTTAGCCGACGAAAAATTATTTCGTTGGCTAAAATTTACCATAGCCGACGAAAATTTAAAATAGCGGACGAAATAAAATTTCGTCGGCTAAAGTGGACTTCATAGCCGACAAAAATTTATCTTAGCTGACGAAAGAAAATTTCGTCGGCTAAAGCCCACTTTAGCCGACGAAAAAATGCTTCGTCGGCCTGATTTTTTTTTTCGTCGGCTAAAGCCTTTCTTCTGGTAGTGAGAACCTTACGCTAACGAGACAGGGTCATTTTCGGTGAGAAAGAGAGTTCTAAAGATTTTGGGATGGGACTCACCTCATCACTTGTCTTCTCTTACTGAAACCCCCAACTTCCATACTTGCATTTACTTAACCTCAGAGACTGCCTCAGTCATAATCACCTCACTGCTAGACAAGGCTTTGTCCATCTTCCCCAGATCAAAATTCGTCATCATAGCTCGAAACGAGTTCAGTTGAACTGCAAATCTGTCGCTGAAATCCCAGGTAAGGAAAAAGTGAATGTAGATTGTGTGGACTACAAAAGGTTCACCACCGGTGCCCTACTTACAAAAGAACCAGTCAATGCTATTGCCCCTACCCCAACCCTTCCATGCAACTTAGGGTTAGGGTTAGGTATTTTTCCAACTCCTTGCACCTTTGCATTGCCACCGCCACCAATACTCAACCCCGAATTGAGGATTACCACCTTTGACATGTTACGGGGACCAACACAGCCTCTGCTCCCATGCTCCAACAAGCTTTACAAAAACCAAAAATACGTTTGTACTTGAAGGTGAGATTCGTCGAAGCATGTAAGCCGAACTCGATGGTCATCAAAGGATAGACTTGTTTAACCAAATTTGTCAGCCGGTGAGTCACCCTAACTCTAACTCGCAGCTCGCTCTTGATGTCAGTCTTGTCCACCCCCACCACATCGAGTGTAGCACCTACCATCTCAGCCGCCTCCTCAGTCATTTGCGCCAGCAACATACCAAATATTTCAATCCGAACTGTAAAGGTGAGAATCAGGACTTGAGACAGCACACACAGGTCATCATGTGGCACCATCGTGAATAAAGTTTGACCATAGAACTAAATTCCATCTAGCACAAACTTGCGATGCCCCATGTTATTGAATTGAAGAGTGAATCTGTCATCCTTAGTGCGCATGAGGAGGCGATTTTTTTGAGACCCCAAACAGTGGCAAGGGTTCCCATAACAGCGTTAGATGATGGTTTTTCCTTCATGGAGAGTAGGCAACCTGCTGCGTAAAGGGGACACGACAATTTCCTTGTAGATCTGAATGAGACCTTCCCTGGCTTGTTAACGACTAACGCAGTAGCAAAGTGTGCGACAACTTCCTCAGACAGTGTAATTTGAGAGAATAAAGAGGGATTGCTGAGCAAAAAATAGATAAAAACCTATAATATGAAACCTTATAGGTCGAGGAATTTTATGTGACATTCGTATTTCTCATTTAATTCTTGTCTTGATATGACAATTATTGAGAGATTGATTTGTCTTTCTCTATTTGTTCATCTTTCTCCTATTTTATTCAAAAGTTTAACATCCGAATAATAATGTGTAGAGTTGGTCTGGTGCTAGGTTGCAAAAGGCTTCGCACTTTTTTGTAATTCATTTTTTTTTCATAAAATAAAAAGCTATATATTTTTTTTCAAAAAAAAAAAACTGAATCCAATTCATAATTCAGCTAAAGACAAACTCCACATATAGGACATCCTCAAACAAGGGTGAGCAAAGTAGACTTTCATGTAAAACAGAATCACATTCACGAAAAAAAGCTATACTGTTTGAATTGATCTTGTCCTTGACCTTTTGAAAGTAGAAACTCAATCTATCTTCACTACGCTCTCAATCTTTCTTATGCTCTATGACCATCAAGCTTGGCCTTGACCTTCTTTTCTTCCTAATCGAACTCCTCGGCCTCTTTAACCATGTTGTCAATCTCGTCCTGGCTTAGACCCTTGTAGTTGGTGATTGTGGTCTTCCGAGATTCACCAGTGTCCCCTTGTCTTCTGCCTTGACCCTTGTAGAAACTATTTTTTCTTCTTGTTTTAGGCTTTCTTTGCATCCTTGTTGGTAAATGATTTGGATTTTTTCCTTGTACGTTGGAGGGGTTTGTGAGTTGGTATTTTGGTGGCGATGGAAAAGGCAATATGATATTTATTGGTGTTTGTTCCTAGACCTTGAACTCAAAAGACGTGTTGGTTCCTGTGAGTTTTTTTTTATTGAGAAGTCGAGACACACAATTTTCTCAATAGCTTTCAATTGTGTTAAAGACTAATTAATGTTGGGAGATTATGTCAAAACATTTCCTTATCTTTAACCACCAAGAATATATTATGATTTAACTCCAATCGGCGCCGATAAAATCGACTCTTACCAACTCAATTGCTTGTACTAATAGGAAAACAAAAAATTAAAACAAAGAAAAAACGCAATTGCATGTAGTTACAGATTTGAGAAAGTGCATGGGCGTCATCTTTTCTTTTGGGTTTTTAGTTTACTTATTTTTCATTTCGTTTTCATATATCAAGCAATGGAATCCTCTCATAATATATAAATGAATCCTCAAGTTATTTACACAAAGAAACCGTCCGAGTTATTATTTACTTGATCTAGCGCAACTCCATCCAATTTTATTAACGTGATAGCAACACAATTTCAACCCACTTCATAAGTAACCATGAATCATAGAATTCCAAAACACCAAGTCTCTCAAAAAGGTTTGTTGAACACCATAGGTGCATCCTCTATTTCTCTCCATCAAACAAGCAAACTATCCAAGCCTATATTTTATGGAAAACTTATACCAATCACCCTAGTTCTCTCTACATAAAAAAAAAAAAAAAAAACACACACACCCTTACAAATCTCTTTCTCTCCCTCGTATCTTTCTTCTAATTGGAATCACTTCTTGCTAGCTTTAAACTGTGATAGTAACATTTAGGGATACAGAGTGAGTTGGCAGGTTCAGCTGCCAACCATCAACATATGCAAAACTTAGACATGCACCTAGCTAGTTAACATCATGCCACACCATCCTAGCTTAGAGATTGGGAAATGGTAAATTACCAAAATACATCTAGAAATCCACTTATAAGCAACTAGTAGCCCAGTGCGTCCAGAAATTCAGACATTGATAAACTGCACGTTACTAGCTAAGAGATATTAATAAGGCTATAAATGCTAAATTCTCTGGGTTCAGGGCTTCAGGCATCCTGGCGAAAATTATAACTTTATATTTAGGAAAAAATGTTATCTTGGTGGGAATGAAGTTAAATCTCGATTTTGATATGGTTTTCCTTTTTTATTTTTATTTTTTGAAGATAAAATTTCATTTTGAACTAAAACCTTGTGAAAACACGAATAAAAATACAGGATTAAGAATATATTTTGTAATCAGGTGGAATGATTCTATCATTATACTCTTCAAACAATATTTATTGTAGATTTCAGTCTCGGATTAGACCTTCATTGAACTATGTGACAACGACGTTAAGCCTCATGGATCGCTAGGATTAAGAATATGTTTTCATGATTTGCAAATACTCATTATATGGAAAGTTTAAGTACACAGACAAAAAAAAACAATCTTTCTTTGGAAAATAACCGGGAAAAAAAAAAACAGAGGGAAAACCGAAACAGAAAAACCAAACACAATTGGTTTTTTTAAGACATATATTGTGCTTCCTCTTCTAACATACAACAAGGAATGGAAGAATGAATTTGAGTCTCTTTTTCTAATGGGGAAGAAGATGAAATCCATTTTTCTACGAAGAAGAACAATAAGTATAACTCACAAATACAATGTTACACCGGAACTTACATTGCTAGTGTTTTGGCCTAGGTCCTTAGCAGGGATAGACAGGGAACAAAAGTAAAACGATGTGCGGGGCATGCCACCTCACGGATGAGGAAAGAGAACGGTGCGCGTTCTTGACTTCTAACCAGGCGAAAGAGAGCTCCGGTGCCACCTCACGGATGAGGAAATTTACGAGCTTAATCTTCTTGTCACCTGTCGATCGATACTCACTGTTGGAGCGAGCAGAGCAACAATAGGGAAATCGGAGATGAGTCCTGACGGGCTCTGGGGATCCAAGGCAGGGTGCGCTTAGAACGTAAGGGTTTTCGAGGAGGCTCGAAGGTTTCGACTGTGTTCGTCTGTTTTGAGAGAGTTGTTGATTGATTGATTGTGTGTCTTTTGATTGATTGTGTGTGTCAGTAAGCCGTGGAGCTTCTTTATATAATCACCCGCAAGCAACCCGCGGAGGCCTAATCACGATCCACTCGGACTCTGCAATTAGAATCCCACAAGGATACGATCAACTCGCCAGTCGTGCGCTCCATGCAACACGTGTCAAACCTACTCTGCTTAGGTCTTGTTTACCGCTTCGCATCATTTCTTTGTAGAGTCGTACGCAAACTCAAACACTAAGCGACCTTATCCTGAGGGCGTTATTGTTCATTTCCAACTCACCCTCGCCAGGAACTGTAGAGTCCTATGCGAGCTGGAGATAAGGATCCTGCGAGGACATAGAATCTCGCGGGGTATCAGAATCTTTGACAAAGTCTCCGTCGCGTGCTGCCAAACCTCGCCACCCTTCGTGGGCTAAAAAGGCCACAGGCGCTGGCCCAAATGCTATCCAAAACCTTTCTCGAGTCTTGGACTGAATATGCCCACTGGGCTCAAACATTGCCCCATAGGCCTTGAGCTTAATCCATTTCGTAACGGATAAGCGAAAAGGCCTAAATAAGCTTTTTTACGGGAACTCGTATTTCAAAAGGTGCTGACATTTCGGCGTCATCGCCTCCCTTCATCATTACGGCTTTTTGAATTTTGAAACGCGCTGACGTTTCGTTCGTCATTGTGTCTTTTCGTTGCGGCCACTGACTGATAGGGACGTTACGGTTCGTCCTCTTTATAAACCTCGATGCGGGTCCCCACATCTCACCATCGCTTTTCAATCAGCCTTTGCCTTCTGCAACCAGCCAAACTCCAGTACCGACCTTACATCGACCGGAAACAATGGCTCCCAAACCTTTTGCTAATGACCCGAACCTCAGCCTTACGACGGCGACCTCCTGGTCGACCAGCCTTGCTCGCCGTTTCGCCAGCAGCCCGCCTCAAGGAACACCTATCTACTTCCTTGACATAGGGGCGGCTCTGCTCGGCCCGACTCCTTCAAAGCCTCTGTCCGCCGCTGATCTCAATCATTACACCGCCTCCGTGCGTCGACCAATCTTGGCCCAACGGCGTGAACCGGGGAACTTCACCTCTTGGCAAGCCCGTTCTCATATAAATATCCGGGTCGGGGAGTGGCCCAACGCCACTGCAGAGGATCGAGCGTGGTACGCGGAACGCCTCCAGACCGACCAAACGATCTGGGAAGCAACTGACATCCGTGAAGCCATTGCCCTGATTTTCTTACTGCCCCCTCACACCGACCGAGCGCCCATCGCTGCCGTGGCCTGTTTGTGGAACAGTGCCACTAACACCTTCGACTTCCCCTTCGGGCAGATGGGCATCACTCTGCTGGACATCCTCGCCATCGCCGGGCTGCCGATTCACGCAAAGCCGTATGTGCCAGGCGACTTTGCGTCGACCGAGTTCACACACGCCTGCAACCTGGGGGCCCGCCGCGCCCTGAGAGGTTCATATGGGGCGTGGAGGAAATTTTACATAGGCCACGCGAAGCAGCATGAAGGAGGCATCGCCTTCCTAGAGTATTTGCTCGACAAGTTTATCTTCTGCGGCAGTGCTCACAAACCAACCGGGAAATGGACCAGGCTGACCGAAGCACTATATAATGGAGTTGAAGCAGGGCTAGGGCAACCCGTACTGGGCGCGCTCTATCAGACCTTGCACCTGCTGTCCCTACGACCCTTCCATCTTTCTGGCGGCCCTCTGTGGATCCTGGACATGTGGACACAGCTGTACTTTCCGCTCTTCCGGCGAGCCCCGGTGGAATTCCTGCCCGAGGACCGGCTGCTTGGCTTTGTGGTGTGCAGGAACGCCGCGAATCAAACTCCTCTGTCCTTCTTCGCCAGCCTTTCCATCCTCTATAACCACCTTGAGCCGCCTTCTACCATGGATATGATGGTTCGCCGGCGCCATCCTGAAGTCCTATCGACGGGCTTCTTCCCTCGTCCTGGTTCAGATAACGACGCCAAGACTGCCTTCGTGAGAGCAACTTCGTGCTGCGACCTTCAGCTCGCCGAGGATGAACAAGGCTTCAAGCTGTATGCCCCCAATCACTTCGCGAGGCAACTTGGCTTCCATCAAGGGATTCCTTATCCGCTTCTCCATTCGGTCAACAAGTACACCTCATGGAGGAAAGTTGGCGAGTCCAACCGGGTCACCCCGCTGCAAAACATTTACCCTCTTTCTCCTGACTTGCTGGAGATCGAGCCTTCGCAGGGCGTCAACCCCGCCTACCTCACTTGGTGGTGGTCCTTGTCTGATAACCATTGGGAGTTCCCAGACGATGCTGTCTTCACCGCCATTTTTTGTCCTCTATACGACACTCTGGGCGAATCAGACCGCGTCATCCTCGATGCTCAGCGCGACCGTGCAGAGAGGGGTTCAGGGGCTGCGATGGGAACTAGACTTGCGCTTCTGCCAGTTCCTGCTGCTCGCCGCCCGACGGGGATCGTCATTCGAGAACGCGATCCCGCACCCGAGGTATGACACTAAATATGTAAATTTCAAACCTCCTTTAATATATTGACAAAATGCTTTTTCTGACCCTCTTGTCTACTTTTCAGTCTGCCCCTCGCCGGAGAACAAACATCAGCTCTGAGGGTGCCAGAGGAAAAGCACATGTCCGAAGGGAATCTGTGGCGGGCCACGACAGTGAGACTGCTCCCGTCGTTCCCCGGCCAACTGGAGGCGAAAGCTCGCGGAAGCGTCTTATTGAGGATGAAGAGGACTTGCTAGAGGACGTGTGGTACCAGCGAGAGTATGGCTTGGTAAGCAACCCGGTAAGCGAACCATCTTCGGATTAAATTTTCCTAAGCCAGTCAACGATTCGCTAATCTTTGCCTTTGACAGGTTCGCTGCACCCGACCTCGCCTCGCTGTCGTTGAAGATGTGCTAGTGATAGCGGAAGTCCCGTCTCCAGAACCACTCGTTGGAGAAATGACCTTGGCTCTCGAAGGAGTTGCTAAGGCAAGCGCGGAGACGGTCATCGAGGAAACTGCTGAAGTCAGCAAAGGGATGACCTTTGAAGAAGCTGTTGAGGCCAGCGAGGAGATAGTCGTCGAAGAACCTGCTGAAGCCAGCGAGGGGACGGTCGCCGGAGAATCTGCTAAAGCTAGCGAGGAGGTCGACATGGTTATCGAGGAAGTCACCGTGCAACCGGCTTCTCCAACCGCTGTTCCAAGCGGAACTGGTTCAATCCTAGAGCCTATCTCGGCTCCCGCTGATGAAGTACTTGACCAGTCCAACCAGGTTTCTGACTTTACTGCCTCCTTGGTATTTTCGCCAGAAAATCTCTAATTGGTACTTTGGACCCCTCCTATGCGATTAATCCGAGCGACGCAGACCAATGAAGTGGCTTCGACGGTTTCAACAGAGGCTTTCCAACCGTTGCTTGAGCTCTCTCCTCTGTAACCAGACCAAACGGCTCAGACTGACGAAGTGGAGGTAGAACCTGCTTGCTTTGAGGTTCTGCCGCCCGTTCCAGAGATTGAGGCAGCTGTTGAAGTTGAACCGACCACTCCGGCCCTAACGAGAACATCTGGCGAGGCGTCTTCTTCCATGGGTACCCGGGCCGTTCATCTTCGGGTCTGGACTACCCCGCCTGCTGATCCAGAGCCCATTCGCCTAGCCCGGGCTTTCCTTCACGGGCTACTATGCCAAGGCTATCGCATGAACGTATTTGACTTGGTGGAGCGCATCCGCGAGGCTCACGAAGCTCTGAGTCGGCAACTCGCTGGCGGCAATCCTGCTCTAGACCAAGTGTTGGAACTGGCTGACGCTGTCGAGTTACAGGCTCGCCGAGTTCAAGATGTCGGTGCTCAATCAATTACCCATGAGCAAGCTCGCCAAGACTTAGGTAATCAGATGGCAGACTTTTTAGCCGAGCTTGGTGACGTTGACATCCTGGGAGCATCTTCAGAGAATTCAAGCGTTGACTATGCTCGGCAGGTGGAGGCCCTGGAAGCCCAGATAACGGAGTTGCAAGTTCAGCTTGCTCAAGCTCGCCAAAACTTGGCCCGCGCTGAGGAAGTGGAAACCCGCTTGCAGGCCACGGAGAAGACCCAGGAAGCTTTGGACTCGGCTGTTGCTGCTGCCGATGAAGCCCAAGCCCAGGCATATGAAGAAGAGTTGGCCTTAGAAGGCCTTCTCTTAGACTTGTATAAGGTTTCTTGGCGGGTTTAGGTTTGACCCGTATTTGCCCCCTTATGTACGAACTTTATGATAATGTTAAAGTTGAATTTTTCCCGCTCTTTGCCAACTGGAAAAAATCTACTTGCTTTTGGTGAGGATTAATACTGTCAGGAAAAAATCTTTCTCCGAGATTTGGTGAGGATTTCCAACGTAACTACTTGCTTGGAACGCGGGTAGTCATTATGGAAAAATGCGTCTGACCTCATCCTCAAGGCTCATATCTCGGAGCAAATATTGTGTGGCGTACAATTGCCCTTTCCGCCTATAAAAAGAAATGCTTGGCCGGGGTGAAGTATCAGTCAAGTCCTTGCCCCCTCGCCATGATTTCTTATTCCCTTTTGTTCATCCTTTTGTCTCTACTTAAAGCAAAGTTCCCAACCATACATTCCCATTTTTTGCCTTTGCTGATTCTGAAAATCTACTCTCAGGCCGAGAGTGATTCTGGAAATCTACTATCAGGTCAAGCCTTTGTTCGGCCTGACCAAAGGTTGGGTACCCTCTGCCTTGTGCCTGCTGTTCTATCCGCGCGTGAGGCTTTGCCGGCCCTTCAAATGAAGACCGGTGGTAGCATGAGGGATCTTGACCCACTAGACCTCTAGCTTCCCAACACTTTGTCTTAGGTCTAGGCCGACGTCAAAGCTCATGCTGGTCTAAAGAAGCGAGACGCTTGTCAATTTTAAGCGAAGGTCGCAGCGGCAGCCTTTTCTTTAGCCTTGCGCGACATGCGGGATGAAGCTTCCAGTATCTGTAGATCTATGCTTTTTTTTAAGGCTGGGCTCGGGCTAGGCCCGGCCATTTTCTTTACGGGCCCGGGACCAGACCGGCACACATCAGTTCGGGCCGGTTTTGTTCTTAAAATCTCTAGGCCCGGTTAGAACCGGTTTTTTCCTTTAAAATCTTGAGCCCGGTAAAAGCCCGGCCCGGTTAAGACCGGTCCGGTTTGTCGGGCTTTTCGGTCCTAGCCCACAATTTCAGACTTTTCATTCTCTCAATATGAAAACCTGGACAGTGTACATCATAAATTATCCAACAATCCAACACAACTAAGTGAGCAAAATTAAAAATCCAACAGCTCTGGAAGTCTTAAACTATTTATCCAACAATCCAAGTTATCCAACACAAGTACACAACTACATAAGGGTTCAAAATAACCAAATAATCCAAAGAGTTTAACTGTTTAAGTGTTCAAAGTTTGAACTTCAAACTTCAAAGAGACAATAACCAAAGTACCAAACAGTTCAAGACTTCAAGTCTTCAAGAAAATAAAATGAGTTAAAAAACAATGATCAATTGATCTTTGCTCAAGCCTCAAGGCTCAAGCCAGTCCACCCTCCACTTTCTAACAACTCATTTTCATCTTCTCCCTAATTGAAAAAAAAAACAGCAAACATATAAAGCAAGTTAGCAACACACTTAGACAATAGAACTGTAGAATACACTTAAAGCTTAAAGCAACACACTTAAAGCTTCTTTCCAACACACTTAGCAACACACTTAAAGCTTCTTTCCAACACAGTAGCATACATTATATTACATTATTATGTAAAGCGTGCAACACATACCTTTTGATTTCTTGGAAGCAAGCATCATTTTCATCACTCTAGGAGGCTCACGCTTGGAAGTTCCAGCATCAGTAGTGGCTGGGGGAACAGCTACAGGAGCAACTGAAGTTGTTTTACCGGATGTGTTTCCTTTCACTCTCTTAGTTGGTAAAGTTGCCTTAATCTCCACCGGTGCTTCATCTTCACTTTCAACCACAATCCTTTGCTTTCCCTTGCCCTTTTCTGCCTTTTCCTTTGCTTTTCGCTTGGCCTCATCTACATCAGCAAAGTTTAAATAATGTACATAAGTGATAATATAAGTTAGTAAGTAACTAAGTATTAAGTATGAAATAATATGTAACAACTAACAACTAAAATGGTTACCTCTTTCTATCTTTTCATAGAACTCAATCTCTTGTTGGCTTGGATAATATTCAATCTCTGATTGATCTTTTTTCTTAATCCAATTTTGCAAGCAAATTAGAGCCTCCACGGTTTTAGGAGTTAGCGAACTCCTAAAAGGGTCAATCACTCTACCACCAGTAGAAAATGAGGATTCAGAAGGTACTGAGCTAACTTGGATAGCAAGAAAATCCTTTGCTACAAGAGCAATGTTTGGATATTTGCACCCATTTATCTTCCACCAATAAAGTACGTTCCAAATGTGTGCTTCTTCTGGTGGAGGAAGTTCAATTGGATCAAGTAGGTATCGATCTACTTCACTCTCAACAAGTACTTCATCAGATTCAACTAATGCTTTTTGCCAACTGGATAACATATCAGCCATCTTCCCAGCCGGTTTCAGTTTCACATGCTTTGAATGAGATGATGTGGATGTGGCTGTCCCTTTTGTGCTACAGGAAACCGAACTTGCTGCAGTGTTGCTCTTGGAAGTATCCTTTGATGCAGAGGGATTGGCTGATGCTCTATACAAGTCAGTTAAAGACACCAACAGTTCTTTCACTTCACTAACCTTGGCCTTTGCTTCTGAAGCACTATATCCCATCTCTGTTAAACATACATGACCAATATTCTTCAACTTGAACCTGGGATCTAAGACCAAGGCTACCAACATTAACTGGTTCATGTCTTCAATCCTCCCAAAGTACTTTCTAAACTTTGCTTGCATCTTCCCTGCCATCTCCATCATTATAGCTTGGGTTGCACTTCCATCCATCAACTCCGGATCCACAAAAAGAGCATTAATCTCTGATTGTATTGCAACAATGTCATGAAAAGCTTTATGAGCAGTGGGGTGCTTTTGTAAACTCATCCTCATTGTCACATCATAAAAAACTCTCAGGAACTTCACAAATACTTCAGCCTTTTCCCAATCTTCAGCTTTTGGTGGCCCAACTCTGCTTCTTTTCTGTTTTGACTGCACTCGTACTTCAGAATTTTCAGCTTCATCTTCCTCCTCCTCCTCCTCCTCTTCTTCTTCATCAAAGTAATCTCTATACTTGCTTTGTTCCTCGTCAGCCATTCTATCAAAAGCAGGTCTCACCTCCAAGGCTATGTCAAGCATTAGAAAGGTAGAATTCCATCTTGTTGGAATATCCAGCGTAGGTATTCTTTTACTCTGAATGGTTCCTTGTAATGTCTCCTTCTCAATACACTTCAAGAAACAATCTTTCCTATTAGAACTGCTTCTAACATACTTCACTGCATTCCGGATGGCAGCACAACTCCTATCTATGATGATCAGACCAGCTCTCACTATAAGATTCAATATGTGTGCCCAACACCTCACATGGACATATATTCCCTCAAACAACGGAGGGTTCTGCCATCCCATCATCTTCTTTACTATATAATCGATGGCTACCTTATTTGCACTTGCATTGTCCACTGTAATCGTCAACACCTTATCAACCTTCCACCTTAGCAAGCAAGTTTCTATGATCTTTCCTATAGTAGAACCTTTGTGATTTGGAATCACACAAAAATTTATAATTCTCTTGTGCAAAGTCCAGTTAGCATCTATGAAGTGCGCTGTCAACACCATATAATTGATGTTCTGAATTGAAGTCCATGTATCCGTCGTCAAGCACACTCTATGACTACTCAATATCTTCTTAAGCTCAAGTTTCTTCTCATCATACAGCTCCCAGAAACTCCTCACTATCGTTCTTCTTGACGGCGGAATAAATTTAGGGACAGCCACCTTGCAGAAATGTCTGAACCCCTCTTTCTCCACATGGCTGAATGGAAGCTCATCGATCACTATCATCTCACAAGCTGCTCTAATACAACGATCATTGGACCATGGTTGTTGTTGTGTTAACTTCTCATCTTCTTCACCATCACCAACCAAGTTCTGCTGGCCTTCATCAACAACCTCCCTACCCGGATACATCTTGCAAACCTTCTGTATGTGTCTCAACAAAGAGCTAGTTCCATTGAAAGTAGAATCTGCTTGGAACTCACCTCCACAATGTATGCAAATTGCGATCTGTTCATGCCCAGCGGCTACCTTCTTCCCATCCTTTTCAGTGTAAAGAAGTTTCTTATGCTTCTCAAAGTGATTCCACACAATGGATTTTTTTCTGGAAGTCCCAGTTGCTGCAGAAGTACCCCTTCTTCTTCTCTTTCTTGGCGCAGAAGCTTGAGTTGCTGCTGCTACTTCTTCTACACCTTCCACTTCTATTGGAGCTTTCTCATTCCCAAGTTGCTGACCTTGAGTTGCACCCAAATCATTCCCTGTTTCAGCAGCTTGTACTTGCTCCACCGGAGCTTCATCTTCATCATCAACTGCTTCAATTTCTCTATCAGAATCATCATCCCATGAATGATAACCGATAGAGCATGATTCAGATGAGCTTGACATCTCTACAAATAAAAATTATAAAATACCAAATACCAACTCAGTTCAATGAGTTCAATTGCAGTTTCCAGATACTCAATAACTCAAATCGAAAATTCAACATTCAACTGATTTAACATTTCAAGCTTTCAACAGAGTACAAGACAACAATAATCAACATTCAAATTGAGAATCATTACGAGTTGAAAACTGAGACGAACCTGAAGGAGTGGCAGACTGGCAGTTGAGAATCATTACGAGTTGAAAACAAGGCTGGTGGACGACGCGGAGCGGCGTGGTGGCTGTCCGGTCCGGTGCGGAAGAGAACGGCGGGCGGAGCGACTGCGGAAGAGAACGGCGGGCGGAGCGACTGTGGGCTGCGAGCCTGCGACCCCTGCGAGACAGCGAGTGTGAGGCAGCGAACTTTACTGGAGAACTAGAGAAGACTCAGAAGAGTCGAAGAGAAAGTGAGAAACAGTTTTTGATTTTTACCTTTAGGGTTTTTAATTGTTACCTTTAGTTTTTTACTAGTTACTAGTTACTATTTACTATTTAGATTTACTAATTACTATATCGGGTTATTCCGGGTTTTACTATTGTAAAATAACCGGGACCGGGACCGGACCGGCTGATGTAAGGACCGGACCGGCCCGCCAAAACACGCTTAATTTGAACATAAAAACCGGCCCGGACCGGCCCGGTCGGGTCGGTTTTCTCGGTTTTTTTCCGGCCCGCGGGTTTTATGCCCAGCCTTACTTTTTTTTAATGTAAACATAGTCTATTTGCACCTTTTCTGTCAATGTAATTGCTTTGGCCGCAAAGCCACAGCTTGAAACATGTATTGAACAAAGTCAAAAAGGCAAAATAAATGAATTTATTTTTTAGGGCCTCTGGAATAGTTCCCAATCTTGTACTAGTCTTTGTGTTTAGACTTTGCACGTTTACATAGAATGATGAAAACAATAGAACTTTTTAGGGCCTCTGGAATAGGCCCTAATCTAATACTGGCCTTTTTAGGCTGGTACGTTACAATGTATTCTATTAGTCTTCTGCCCCGGGTTGCCCCCTAGTGTTAGGCAGTGGAGCGAGAACGCGATGGCGCGTAGCACTATTAACCATGGTGGCGGGCTCTGGTGGAGGTGGAGGATCCTCACGCTCCCAGACTCCTGCAATGTGGCGCTTGAGGAAGCGGCCATTAATCGGGTTGCGATGAATAGTACCGTCCAGATTGCGCAGGTGGTATGCCCCATTGGGAAGTATACGATGAATAATAAAGGGTCCATCCCAGCGAGCGGACCACTTGCCTCGACCGTTGGTTTTGTCCCCAAGTGGGAGTACTGCACGCCACACCTTCTGGCCCTCAACATAGCTCTGTCCGCGCGTGATCTTATCGTAAGAGCAGGCGATGCGTTGTTTCTCAAGGACTAGATTGTTGAAAGCGGCGACGCGGTGCTCATCTAGATTTTCAAGCTCCTGCCACATGGCTTGGACATAATCCTCGCCAATTAGTTGATGCTGTTATTGAACGCGGAGCGAAGCGATATTGATCTCAAGGGGAAGGACGGCATCGTGACCGTACATGAGAGCGTATGAGGTGGTATCCGTCGGGCCGCGCTTTGAGATGCGGTAGGCCCACAATGTGTGGTAGAGTTCCTCGTGCCATACGCGCGGGTTCAACTACAACATCTTGCGGAGGATGCCAAGGATGACTTTATTGCTAGCCTCCGCTTGGCCATTTGACTGGGCATAATATGGCGTAGAGTAAAGAAGCTTGATGCCGTAATCGTTTAAGTACGTAACAACTGAATCGGCCATGAAGGCTGCCCCCCTGTCCGTGACGATGCACTCCGGGATACCAAAGCGTGAGATGATATTGCGGAAAATAAAGTTACGCACTGAGTTGGCGGAGGCGACCTTGAGTGGTTCGGCCTCGACCCATTTGGTAAAGAAATCGGTGGCAACGATAATGAACTAATGCTGCTCAGAGGAATAGGGGTGAATGATGCCCACGAAATCCATTGCTCATCCGCGACACGGCCAAGTTTTGATGATAGGCTGCAATGAGATGTTGGGAATATGTTGCACTGGTCCGTGAGCCTGGTAGTCTTGGCAACCTCTGGCGAAGGCAATACAGTTTTTCAGAATGGTTGGCCAGTAGTACCCATGGCGGCGGATCAGCCATCGCATTTTGGGCCCGGCCTGGTGCGAGCCGCAAACTCCGTAATGGACTTCCCGCATGAGACGTTTAGCTTCGTTCCCGTATACACAGCGGAAGTCAATTCCGTCTTCCCCACGTCGCCGGATCTCGCCATTACGTAGAACAAAGTTTAAGGCGAGGAAACGGATTTTCCTGGAATGAGCGGCGTCGTTGGGGTTCTGGAGGTAGGCGATGAATGGTAGCCGCCAATCCTCGTCGATGGGGTCCAAGGCTGTAACTTCTGGGATGGCGTCCTGAAATTGCCCCCTGGCGATGAAAGAGGGAAGAGTACGGCGTTCGACCTTGAGCAGGCGTTCGCGCACTCTGTCTTTCAGGCTGAGGCCAGACACTATCTGGGCGAGCTCGTTGGCGGCGAAGTTAAATTCTCGTGGTATGTGCTCGATGTAAACGTCGTCAAATCGATCCAACACCTTGAATGCCTTGCGCAGGTATGGCTCAATTGACAAGCTTAAACATTTGAACTTTTCCACCAACTGGTTAACGACCAACAAAGAATCGCCAAAGATCTGAACCTCGCGGACTCCTAAGTCCAACAAGATCTGTAGGCCGATGATCAGCGCCTCGTACTCGGCCCGGTTGTTGGTGCATTTGAAATCGAGCTGGAACGAGTAGGAGAAGCGATCTCCAGCGGGATTGGCTATGGCTATTCCGGCTCTGGCTGCGGTATCAGTCCGTGAATCATCAAAGTACAGGGTCCAGGGAGCGAGTGTCACCGTAGCGAAGTCCAACTCGCGAAACGCTGTGAGCTCTGATGGTGGGTGATGGGCGAGAAAATACGCTATTACCTGTCCTTTTACTGCCTTTTGCAGAACATATTGTAACGAGAACTCGGACATGGCGAGGATCCACTTGCCGATGCGTCCCCGCAAGATAGGGCGAGAAAGCATGTATTTGACCAGGTCGGATTGAGCGATGACGACCGTGGTAAAGGCAAGCATGTAATGGCGCAGCTTGCACCCTGCAAAGTATAAGGCGAGACATAACTTCTCCATGGGCGAGTAGCGTGTCTCACAGTCCGTTAAAACCCTACTAAGGTAATAGACAACATGTTCTACCCCGTTCTCATCGTCCTGGGCCAGGAGTCCGCCGATGGACAAATCGGCAGCGGCAATATAAAGTTTAAGCGGGGCACCGTCGCGAGGCGGGATCAGGACTGGTGGGTTCGTAAGGTAGTCCTTGATTCGATCGAAGGCCTGTTGATGTTGCGGTTCCCATACGAACTCGGTTGCCCCCTGGAGCTTTAGGAGGGATGAAAAAGGTTGGACCTTTCCTGCCGCGTTTGATATGAAGCGGCGGAGAAAGTTGATTCGCCCTAGCAGCTGTTGGAGCTCCTTCTTGGGGGGCGAAGCGGTGATTACCGCCTGTGCCTTGTTCGTTGGGATTTCGATGCCTCGTTGGTGCACTAAGAAACCAAGGAAGTCACCGGCCTCCGCGAAGAAAACACACTTGGCGGGGTTCATCTTGAGGTTATGTCTGCGTATCCGTGTGAACACCTGCCGCAAGTCTTCCACGTGGGTTGCTCGCGATTTGGTTTTGACAACCACATCGTCGATGTAGACTTCGATCAACTTGCCCAAGATGTCGTGGAAGATGAGGTTCATGGCGCGCTGGTACGTTGCCCCTGCGTTTTTAAGGCCGAAGGGCATGACAACGTACTCGAATGCGCCAGCAAAACCAGGACAGCGGAAAGCGGTCTTGTGTCGATCCTCCTCGGCGACGGGAATCTGATGGTACCCGGCCGTGCCGTCCATAAAGGATAACACCTCGTGCCCCGCGGCGGCATCAATAAGTAGGTCAGCCACAGGCATGGGATATATGTCTTTTGGTGTTACGTTGTTTAGATCTCGGTAATCAACACAGACACGCATTTTGCCATTTTTCTTACGGACGGGGACGACGTTGGACAACCACTCGTTATATTTGGCCACGCGAATGATACCTGATCGGTGCATGCTTTCGATCTCTTCCTTAACCATGATCTGGATCTCAGTTCGCATGAATCGGCCGTCTTGCCGGACTGGACGCCGGTCAGGATAAGTGGGTAGCCGGTGGCAGACCAAGTCCGGGGACAAGCCGGGCATATCCTCGTTTTTGTCGGCGAAGCAGTCCCTGTATTCGCGTAGTAGGGCAAGAAGGGCTTCCTTTTCGTCCTCCGCCAACTTTGCGCTGATGGAAATGAGTAAGGGCTTTTCTGCAGTCCCTACGTCAACTTGTAAAATGGGGTCGTGGACTTGAGGTGGAGTGTCGTCCAAGTCGGCGGGAGCTAACTGAAGAACTTCCTCCTTTGTATCGGAATAATCCACCACTTCATCGACATATTCTATAGTCGCGACCTTGTCATAGGCTTCGTGTTCTGCCCATTACGAAAGGAGTCTTTCGCACAAGGACTCGCCAGCCTCGCGTGCTTCCTCAGAAAAGGTACTATCCATCGAAATGGGGTGTGAGAGTCGCAATGGTGTGAGGACGTTGCAAATCGTCCTTCGCCTGGGTAAGTCCCCATCGCGTTAGATTGTAGGCCGTTACTCCGTATGGGCGGCCCTTATGATCGACGCCTTGAACGTCCAACGGGCCCAAGTCCGTAGTATAGTATCGGGCATCGTTGAAGTTGGCGGAGATAGAGAAAGGCCGCGGGTCGGCCTTGACGATGACTGCCTCGCGTTTCTCGGTGTCCCAAATCATGAGCTCTTGGTGCATTGAGGAAGGCACGCAAAAACTTATGTGGATCCAATCGCGGCCAAGGATCATGCTGTAAGAGGAAACACACTCGGCGACAAAAAAGGTGTAAACCCGTGATGCCGGCCCGACCTTGACCCGTAGAAACAGCAAACCTAGGGTTCTGGACACCTGTCATGTGAAGTTCTTCACTGTTAAGGACGTGGTTTGGATCATTGAGCGCGGGATGTCAAGGAGTCCCATGGTACGGGATGTGACAACATTAACCGCGGCACCGGTGTCGATCATGACCTTGTTGATTAGTTTTTCTTGGACTTTCGCTGTGATATACAGTGGCCGCATGTGAGTGGCCATGTCCAAAGTTGGCGTGGAGAAGGTTAGAGTTGGCCTTTGTGTGAGGCTGCTCGTACCTTCCACTTGTGGGGCGTCATCGGCTGGGGCCAGAACTGGGCCCATTTCGCTGCTGCATGGCGGGGGAATGCGGTTGTCATCCTCGCTGCTGATGGTGATATCCGCCGCGCTGCAGGTTGTGTTTGGTGGAAGAGCGTATCGTTCCGAAATGAAGAACACCATACCGACCTGAAAAGAGAATTGTTCAGGAACTGGGACCAAAGGCGTGTCAATGACCCCGAGTTCCCCTTCGAGCACGGCGAAGGCGTCTGCTTCGCGGCTGAACCCTACATCAACATCCCATCCTGAGACCTCTACCATATTGCAGGTGAAGGATTCTGCCTGTTCTTCGTCCTGGTCTTCCTCTAAGTTAAGTCGAGGCTCGGAATGCGCCTCGTCTCCTTCCTCATTTTCGCGGAAGCGTTTGGCCATTTGTTCGGCGAGGTTAGGATTGGCGGGTGCCGGTGTCGCTGCTGGTGGCTCTAGAGCCTCGGGTTGCCGGGGACGCCAGACTGGCTTGTTGGAAGGCTGATGGTCCATGGCTGGCTGTTTGTCTGCTGCCGCAGGAGCCTTATCGCTATCTTCCTTTGCTAATCGCTGCAGGGTAGACACTCGAGGAACCATTCACGTCTCGGGTTCCGGGGTGCGCTGTGGCCGGGGCTGTTGTGGCGGTGGCGGCTCCCTTCTGGCGTCAGCCTCCGGATTTTGACGTTCACGTTGCCGTGAGGGCTGAGAGGGTTCACGTTTGGACTCTGAGTCCGGGGTCATGAACAATTTACGCCTAGGACCAGTAGGCGGAGCCTTACTTTGTTCGGGTTCCGGTGACGGCCTATGCCTGGAAAGCTGCTGATCCCTCCTGCTAGGCTCTGGTGCTGGATTGGGCTTAGCAGGCTGTGGATCCCTCCTCCTGTCAGGTACGGGTGACGGCCTGCGCCGGGAAGGTTGCTGATCCCTTCTCCTCTCAGGTGTTGGGGATGGCCTGCGCCTGGAAGGCTGTGGATCCCTTCTTCGTTCAGGTGGTGGAGAAGTCCTGCGCCTAGGAGGCTGCGAGTCCGGCTTTGGTGGAACCGTGAGTCGACAGAAGATGTTTGCCTTGGGTGTAGGCTCGTCATTGAACTGCTCGCAGATTCTTGGAGGTGTGACTGGCGGCATTTGAAGGACTGCGCGCAAACCTTCTGCTTCCCGCCACATTCGCTCAGGCGTCTGTGAGAGCTGTGAGGGGTGTACAGCGCCCTCGTCGACAGCCCGTAAGGCGCATAGGATGCTGTCGTATCGCTTCTTGGACCTGCTGATGGTCACTGCCTTGCCCCCTTGCTGCGTGTACCAGACCCCTTCCTTGATCGCTGATTTGGACATCGGGGGAATGTAAGGGTTGGTTAAGACGCCTTCACGAGGGCTCGGGGCGTCGCTGCTGCGACTCTCACTACTGGAGTCTGACATATCCATCTCGCTTGTGGCAGGGGATGGAGGTATTGCTGCCGCCCAATGCGCGGCGACGTACGTCTCGAGATGCGTTATCCTTTTCTCCAGCTCTTCGCGAGTCTTAGGGCTCGTAGGCTGGGAATCTTGGACGGGGAACGGTCTATCGTCCCTCGTGACTGCTTTGCCCTTATCCTTGCGGGAGGGACGATCAGGTCAAGCTTGGCAACCAACTGTCGAGCTGGGTCGTCTATGCCCCCCATCTGGTTACCGGGGGCCATATAGTTATTCGCCGGCCGTTTGCGATTTCGGCCCGGCGGTTCGGGTGGTCCTGCATTTGGTGACAGGTCTAAAGTAATCATTCGCTGGCCAACATGAGGCCATGTGAAACCAGCAGTTGCGATAGTAAAGCCGCCCTCATCCTTAAAGCGAATGTATCCGAGGTCAAGCCAGTCTTGAATTTGGTCTCGGAGCTGACGACATTCGCTGGTCCTGTGCCCCCAGCTATCATGGAACTTACAATGAACGCGTCCCTCCTTGTACTCGATGTAGGGCAAGGACCTGGCAACTGTGACGAGCCCGGCCTCTCTAAGATCGTCTAAGACCTCATGTGCCAGACTTTCGTTGTAGGTGTACTGGCGACGTGGCTGGCGGGCACTGTCGTCTCCTTCCTCGCGGCCCCTTTTAGGCGCGCGACGATGATCGTCGTCCTGGGTCTGCTCGGCCCAGTTGACTTCGACCATACCCACTACGGGCGGGAAAGGGTCTATATCGACCAATGAGGCCGTACTACCCGGTGCCTTCATTCTCAGCTCTCCTGAGTTTAACCAAGTCTGCAGCTGGTCTCGGAGCTTGACACAATCTTTGGTGTCATGATTATACACGTTGTGGAAGGCACAGTATTTCTTGTCCTTCAGCTCCTCCTTAGGCGGTATCTTGTGGTCCAGGCGCACATACTTCGCCTCGATTAGGTCATTAAAGACCAAATGGGCATTTTTGGCGTCGTAGGTGTACGACTCGTACTTCGGCTTGGTCCAGGCAAAGGATTGGATGGTGATTGGCTCGCGGGTCATCTTCAGGTTCTTCAGTTTATGAGCTACCTGCTTGCCAGTCAGTTCTACCGCGCCAATATCGTCCAAATCCTGATCTACGTGGACTGCCTCCGGCCGTTGATAGTATGGATCATGAGCGGGGATCTGCATGCTGAGTGCCCCCACTATCCGGTTCTTCCCTGGTACGTAGGTTCCCTTGGAAGCGTTGGCCTTGTCGTCCAACTCGTTCAGGATGAGCTCGTAGCTGCAGACCTTGTTGATCAGGTCACCCATGGAACTGAAGCGCTCTCCATGATGCTTCAGCCACTGGCGGTGCTCCAAACCCCGAATAGCCAACTTAATGGCTTCTTGCTCAGGCAGCAGGTAATCGCATTTGGCCTGCTGGATCTTGAAGCATTGGAGGAAAGAAACTCCGGACTCCATGCTCTGCTGGCTCATCTGCGTGAGGGAGTCGAGGCCAACTTCGGGCTCAATTGTGCCATATGTCTCCAGGAAGAGGCGCTCCATGGTGGGCCAATCTGCTATTGACCCCGGCTTCAATCTAGAGTACCAGGTGAAAGCGGCCCCGGACAGAGAAGTCCCAAAGAGCTTGAGCTTGAGCATGTCATCATTCCCGTATTGGCCGCATTGGACCTTGAAACGGGCCATGTGAGTTATTGCATCTTCCCTTGTCTCCCCAGAGAATGTGGTGAAGACGATGTTCTTGAACCCGTGAGGGAAGGGATACTGTGCCACGCTATCTGGATAGGGGTCACGATAGTGCAAGCTAGCATCACCCTTTCCGGTGTGCTCCTTGACGATGCTTGAGATGAGTTGGTGCCAGTCGGCCGCCGTTACTGGTGCGAATTCTGCCCCCTGGTCGTGGCCATGCCATGCAGAGAGGCTAGGGGCCAGCCCGACGTTCTTAGGGGTCGAACTGGAATAAGCTACGATCGGGTCATCGGGTGTCCCAATCCCTTGAGACTGAAAAACACCGGCGCCCCTGAGTGTGACCCCAGGGCTGCATGGCGAGGGTAGACGGGGTGACGTCTTTGACGAACTGGCCCCCAATGTGAATTGGGGAGCTTTCTGGGCCCCGACCCTCGGATTTGCTCTAGGGCGCTCGTTAGGCGGGATATACCTGGAGCCCTCTGCTGCGCTTGAACTGGCATAGTTCATAGCGTGATTCTTTGGCGCTTGGGCCCGAATCCAGTCTTCCACCTGCAGGACCCTTGTGTTCAGGGTATCATGGCGCTCTTTGTAGTCTTCGAGCTTTTCCATGTTGTTCTTGCTCCCGAAGAAGGAAGCGTCCTGCTGTTGCTGCAGCTTGGTGTCATGGTCGTTCAGGCGACGGGTTTGGACCTCCAAGGCTTTTGTAAAGGCCACCTTGCTCTGGTCTAGTTCTGTCTGGATCCTTTGCAGAGAGCCGGTCAATATATCCTTGTCCTCCCTGATCGTGCCAGCCACATAGTTGAACTCCTCGCTGAGCCTAGCGTGGTTCTCCTGGTTTGCGAGCCAGATCTCCTTGTCCTTAGCGACCTGCGCAGACAGGTCCTGGACATTTTGCTGGGTAGCTTCGACTTTCAAGCCGAGCTCACTCCTGAGCGCGCCGATCTCATTCTTGAGATCGCTCCTTAGTTCTTCAAACATCTTGCGGACTTCCTCTGTGGAGAGAGTAGGTCCTGCTTCTGGGATTGGTCGTGAAACCGTCATTGTAGTCTTAGTATGGTCGGGGTTGCCGAACCGAGTGAGAATCTCTTCTTTAGTGAGAGATCTGCAAACCGCATTGTTATGGGGCTTGTATTGCGGAGCCTTATGTTTCAAACAAGAAATCGAAGGTCTCTGGTATGGGGAGTCTTCTGACTTCCCAATGATGACTGGAAAAGAAAATTAAACTCTCGGTCCCACTGGGCGTGCCAATGTTTTGGCCCAGGTCCTCAGCAGGGATAGAGAGGGAACAAAAGTAAAACGATGTGCGGGGCGTGCCACCTCACGGATGAGGAAAGAGAATGGTGCGCGTTCTTGACTTCTAACCAGGCGAAAGAGAGCTTCGGTGCCACCTCACGGATGAGGAAATTTACGAGCTTAATCTTCTTGTCACCTGTCGATCGATACTCACTGTTGGAGTGAGCAGAGCAACAATAGGGAAATCGGAGACGAGTCCTGACGGGCTCTGGGGATCCAAGGCAGGGTGCGCTTAGAACGTAAGGGTTTTCGAGGAGGCTCGAAGGTTTCGACTGTGTTCGTCTGTTTTGGGTTGTGTGTCTTTTGATTGATTGTGTGTGTCAGTAAGCCGTGGAGCTTCTTTATATAATCACCCGCAAGCAACCCGCGGAGACCTAATCCCAATCCACTCGGACTCTGCAATTAGAATCTCATAAGGATACGATCAACTCGCTTGTCGTGCGCTCCATGCAACACGTGTCAAACCTACTCTGTTTAGGTCTTGTTTACCGCTTCGCATCATTTCTTTGTAGAGTCGTACGCGAACTCAAACACTAAGCGACCTTATCCTGAGGGCGTTATTGTTCATTTTCAACTCACCCTCGCCAGGAACTGTAGAGTCCTATGCGAGCTGGAGATAAGGATCCCGCGAGGACATAGAATCTCGCGGGGTATCAGAATCTTTGGCAAAGTCTCCGTCGCGTGCTGCCAAACCTCGCCACCCTTCGTGGGCTAAAAAGGCCACAGGCGCTGGCCCAAATGCTATCCAAAACCTTTCTCGAGTCTTGGACCGAAAATGCCCACTGGGCTCAAACAGCTAGCAAGGATGTACATAAACAAATTGAGTAGACGCTTAACTCATATTGCAGTACTTTCTCCATTGACAGAGCTTTTAGGTTCCTTACAAGATAAATACATGCGAAAAACTTGTGGGATATATTGCACCAACAGGAAAAAGTTCATAGTAAACTTATTCCCTCTTTCTCTTCATGTTCCTCTCGTGTCTATATGATTCTTTTATTGCAGTCTCCAATTGCATATATGTTTGTGTTACATATAAAGAATGTATTAGGTTGATCAGCTCAATCTTTAATTTTTTGAGAGTGCAAATATGAGGATGATTAAACTCAAGGAAATGTCATATATAGAGACTCGTACAAATCTGCAAATTTTTAATGAGATGTATAAAGAGTAGCAAACCAATTATAGAAGTAAAGACCACAAAAAGGTTTTCCCATTTCATTATTTCTTACCGTTCACTATTGGAAAAAAAACACTTAGGAGAATGAACAGTTTCGTCTCCCAAGTAACAGATTTCGTCTTCTAAACACTTAGGTGACGAAATTTTCGTCGCTTATGTGCCGTGAAGTAGGTATCGAGGCGACATACAAATTGTTTCCGTTGACTGAGAAGAACTTAGGCGACAGAATCAGTTTCGTCTCCTAAGTTTTTAGGCGACGAAATTATTTTTGTCTCATAAGTTTTTAGGTGACAGAATTTATTTATATTATTTTATAATTCTTTTTTTCTTTTTTTTCTTTTTCATTTCTATTTTCTTTTCCTTTTCCTTTCTATTTTTATTTTTCTTTTTCTTTTTATCGTGTTCAATTTCAATCCCCAAACCCCCACCTCACCGCCGCACCATCCACCACCAGATCTGTCCCCAGCCTTTTCATCTCATCTGCTTTACAGAAATATTTGGAGCATAAATGTGTTTAAGATATTTACTTTGTTTTTGCAGATTGAGGCTGAAGTATTAAGGTTGGAGCAGCTCAAGTCAAGTAAGCTCAAAGAGTCCTTCTGAAAAAGAAGTTGGAACTGGAGGAGATATGCACAGTCTCACATGGTAACAGAAACACTGAGTGCAGAATACTCAAGTGAAGCTATAGACTCTGGTAAATTCTTTCTTTCTTTATTCCTTTTGTTTGTCATATCCCCACTGAAACTAATTGCAATGCTGTGGTAGGATGATCACATTAATAGAAATCAGAGCTTCTTTGCGAGAGTATGCCATTATTAATTTATTACTTTATAAAACTTTTTTTTAATAAATATAAGACTAGTTCTTGGTACATTGAATCGTTAGTTTCTGATGTGAGAACTGCCGTTACATGTATAATTCCTATGGAATGTTGAAGGTATAAGGATAGTTGGCAATCCTTGTATCCTGCAAAACACTTTGAGATAATGTTATCTGATCAAGAACAAGTGGCGCTATTATTCCTCATGGTTTCAGGTAAAACATGCATCTGCATATCACTGTTTTTCACAGAGGATAGCAGCTTCGCTTGCTATCCTGGTTCTGAGTTTCCTGCTGTACTGAGTTTCAAAGTCTGTTATATTAGTATAATATGTCTTTCAATTTCAAATGGACAACTGAGTTTTTGGGAAGTGCTTTAGCGCTCAAACCAGTCAAAGGGTTGAGATCTTTTGTTATGCCAACTCGTGACCGAATGGTTAGAGGCTTAAGGCTCCAGCTGGGATTTTCATGATACGTTATCCAATATATCAGCTGGTCCCCGTGTGATTCAAAGACCAGTTGCTATCAACTGTGTCAAGGTCCACTAATGGACTGAGTAAGAGGGTTTCAAACCTCTTTGCTCCTGGTTTGAATCAGTCATGTTTTAGGAAAGGGTTATTTGTCTTATTGAGATTGCTTGTGTCATCTCTGTGTTTGGACACATCACTTTCAAGTATGGGAGCCAAACACTTCTGTCCAAACCCTTTCTGAAACACTGCTGAGGTTAGCTGGCATCATTGGTTGATGCCTTGTCTGCCTATATATAGCTATAGCTACGGCTGTGCTTAATGCATGGTTGCAGAAAAATGCCTTATTGCGTTTTCTTTGTTGAGTCTAGTTTCTAGCTTGCATTGTTCATGCTGCTCTAAGTCTTCCTCGTGACTGTAAACCTTAGAGTTTGAACTCAAACTTCTTTCATCGACTCATATCATGTTGCATACCATGAGGAATGTGTAGTGCAACCAACCCAAGAAGCGTTCAAGGGTGAATCTGCTAGTGGTTAGCTGAATTCACGAACAAGGCTTCGAAAAGTGTCTCATGTTGTAAGAACTTAGAAACAAGAGAGGGAATAGGTCTAGACTAGTTCGGGACTAGGAAGGATAGCATTGTGGTAGTGTATCACTAGAACTATTATTCTTGTAAGAAGTTGCTTCAACATAGTAGAAGTTTTTGTCTCTCAAGAGTTGGAGACATGCAGTTTTTCTCCCTGCACTCAGGGTTTCTGCGAGTAAAAAACATCCTTGTGTTGTTTCTTTATTTGCTGCAATTTACTTTCTGCAAACTCGTATCCTGTAACTCGGGGATAGCACAAGTCATTGCTATCCTCGGATATAGAAGGCAACGAAAATTTGTAAAAGGCCTATTCACCCCCCCTCTAGGACCTTTAAGTGGTACCAGAGCAGTTCCTATCCTTTGCTAGTAAGATCCTCGGGTTTTAAAATGGGTGATAGAGGCACCTCTGTGAACTGTCCTTCACTGTTTGAGGGAAGGAACTTTTCACAATGGAAAATCATGATGACCTCATTCTTTATTTCCCAAGATGATGGGAAACAATGGATGATGGTTGAGGATGGCTGGTCAGCCCCAGAACGGACCTCGATCCAGGCAGTTGCAAGTATACCGAAGCCTAGATCTGAGTGGACCGATTCAGAAAAAATTGCTGCTCGGATGAATATCAAAACTCTCAACAGTTTGTACTCGGCTCTTTCCGAGGGGGAGCGCAAACAAATCATTACCTGTATCTCAGCCAAACAGGCTTGGGAAGTGTTGCTAACAACCTATGAAGGTAATGAGCAAGTGAGAGAACAGATGCTCCAAGATCTTTTGTTAGATTTTGATGAGCTGAAAATGTCCGAAAGTGAGTCAATAGATGAGTTTTATAGTCGAATCTTGAACATAACAAATCAGTGTGCTGGTCTTGATTCCCCTCTAGAACAATCTAGGATTTTCAGAAAGTTACTCAGAGGTCTTCCTCCTAGTTTTGAGAATAAGAGAGTAGCCATACAGGAATCCAAGGATTTAAGAACCTATTCTTTAGAAGAGCTAGTAGGAAACCTGAAAACCTATGAAGCCCATAAGAAGAGTTTGATGAAAGAAAAATCTATTGCCCTCTCGTCCGTCAAAGAAACTGAGTCAAGCCTACACATTAAGATTCTAGAGGATGTCGAGTATAGTCTAGAAGAGTGTGCCCTCCTTACAAAACAGTTTGAGAACTTTCTCAAGAAACGAAGGAAACCTTTTTCTTCGAACCGGGGTTTTGTGAAACCTAGATTTGGTGAGACATCACAAGATAGAGGTCATGACAGATATCCTAGAAATTCTCGTGTTGAGTCCTCTCAGGATAGAGGACAAGATAGAAATCCTAAGGGTAAGAGTTCCTAAAGAAGCGATGCGTGTTTTGAGTGTAAGGGTGTGGGACATAGAGCTGTTAACTGTGCAAATAGGAGGATTCGCCCTCAGAAGGCTCTTGTCGTCACATATAGTGACAGTGAAGAGGATCCCTTGTCTGATCAAGAGGAGGACACTGTAGATTTCATAGCTCGGGTTGTCCCTGATCCCTCTTTAGATCATGATAAAGATCCAGTTGCCTTCATTGCCACGGTATCTCAGATTGAGACTCTGGAGGATGATGAAGATGATGGAATGCAAAAGTTCACTGAACTTGTCAACGCATCAAAGTCCATGTTATCTAGGATAGATATCCTGACCAAAGATCTTGCAAAGTATGAAAAAGAGAAAGCAAGGATACAAGCTGAATTGCTGTCCCAGCAAAAAGTGTGGAGAGCCGAAAAGCTGAGTCTAGAAAGTTCTCTTAGTGGTCTTAGGGCTGATAAGCTAGCACTTGAAGATTCTCTCAAGGAATCTCAGCAACAGTTTGCTAAATTTTCAATAGGGTCTGAAAAATTGACCAAGATGTGTGGAATGGGTAGACCATATAAGAACAAACAGGGTTTAGGATTTGGAACTGGCGAGAACTCTAAGAATAGTGGAACTGTGTTTGTCAAAAGTAAGGTTCCTGATGATAAAATAGTAACTAACAAGGTTGAGTCTCCAAAAAGATTCAAACCTACATGTCATCACTGTGGTGTTCCTGGTCACATCCGACCTTTTTGTAGGAAACTCCAAATCAACCAGGCATACCCTAGGAGAAACCAAGAGTCTACCAGTTTTCGGAGCAATAAGTCGGTTGCAAGTTTCTTCACATCTTTTCAAGCCACTCTAGAAAAGTCTGTACAGGAATTTGCTAGGATAGCAAAGGGTCTTTCTGTCCATGTAGCTAGAAAACCAAATAAGAGCTTAGCTTGGGTTAAGAAGAAGGAGTCCAGACCTCATGCCCTCAAGCCTCCACACACAGATTCAAAATCCTTTGATGAGTGTGACAGTAATCCTGATGAGGAAAACATTTTTTGTTTCTTGTCACGAGTCTGGACAAATCTAAGGCCTGTTAAGGAGTCTAGAACAATAGCAATGTGTCGCGTAGCTCTCACAGCTCTCACAGCGCGTTGCGCTGATTCCTGGTACATAGACAGTGGTGCTTCAAGGCACATGACTGGAGATCCCAAGTGGTTCTCGTCTATGGATGACATTCATCCTGAAGGGAATGTTGGTTTTGGGGATGGAGCTCGCGCTCCGATAGTGGGAAGTGGGACAGTAAATTCCCCCGGTCTTCCGTGTTTGAAAAACGTCCTACTTGTCAAGGGTTTAGAAGTGAGTTTGTTAAGTGTAAGTCAGATTGTTGATAAACATGACTCAGTCACCTTTGATAAGCAGAGATGTGTTGTCTTAGATGGTAAAAGAAAGAGCATAATGAGTGGAAAGAGAACGAGGGATCAATGCTATTGTGTTGTAGCAAAAGAGAAGTTTTCTCCTCAACTTTGTTTTAGATCTATGATATGTGAGGAACCCTTAGATCTCTGGCATAGACGAATGTGTCACTTGAACCATCAAGATATAGTGAAGCTGTCTTCAAAAGAAGCCGTAAGAGGGATACCAAAGCTTGCTGGTATCCCCCAAGGTATGTGTGGTGAATGTAAAGTTGGTAAGATGACTCGGACCTCTCATCCTTTATTAAATGCTGATCCTACTACTCATGTTCTTGAACTGCTGCATCTAGATTTAGTAGGACCTGTTGAAACTAAAAGTATTGGAGGAAGAAAGTATGCTCTTGTAATTGTTGATGATTTTTCCAGATTCACTTGGGTGAGATTTTTGTCTAACAAATGTGAAACTTTTGAAAATTATTACAGTGTTGCTAAGAGAGTCACAAATGAGAAATTGAATGATGACATGCATATTGTTAGGATCAGATCAAATCATGGTACTGAATTCGAAAACTCTTTTTTTGAAAATTATTGTGAAGAGTTTGGTATGCATCATGAATTCTCTGCTCCTATCACTCTATAGCATAATGGCATTGTAGAAAGAAAGAATAGGTTCTTGTGGAATTATCTAGGGTTATGCTAGCTGCATCTGGTCTTGATCATTCTTTTTGGGCAGAAGCAGTAAACAATGCTTGTTACACATTAAACCGTGTAATTCTTAGACCTGGAACAACCATGACTCCCTATGAGATATGGAGAGGTAGAAAACCAATTATCTCTCATCTCAAAGTATTTGGAAGTCCCTGCTTTATCTATAGGGACAGAGAGTATTTGACAAAGTTTGATGCTAAAAGTGACAAGGGTGTGTTCCTCGGCTATGCTGGAAATAGTCGAGCCTATCGGGTGTATAACAAGAGAACTTGTAAAATTATGGAATCAGTAAATGTGGTTGTTAATGATGCTCTTGTTTGCAAGAATGATGGGTGTGTTTTGTCTGAGCATGTATCTAAACAAGAAGCCGAACCAACCTCATCCGAAACCGAGTCTGATCAAGGAGATAATGACTTAGGGATGGATGATGACACAGATCTTCCAGGATCTGGAAAAGATGCCACGCTTGTCGTTCAGCCAATTCACAGAAGCGGCAAAAGACAAGTACAGAAGGACCATGATCTATCCCATGTAATTGGGGATGTGTCTGAAGCCAGAAAGACCAGGAGTAAGACTGGTCGGTTGGTGAGTAATTTCTCTGTGTTTAAATGCTTTGTTGCTATGCATAAAGATGACATCAACACCATCACATACTATGGCTTCGTTTCTACAATAGAGCCAAAGAATGTGAAGGAAGCCTTGCTTGATGCTGATTGGATCAGTGCCATGCAAGACGAGTTAAACCAGTTTGAAAGAAGCAATGTTTGTCATTAAGTGTCTAGGCCTAAGGACAAAAATGTCATAGGAACCAAATGGGTGTTCAAAAATAAAACTGATGAAAATGGCATTATCACCCGAAACAAGGCAAGACTTGTTGTGCAAGGATATTCTCAAATAGAAGGTTTAGATTTTGATGAGACCTTCGCTCCTGTAGCTAGACTTGAGTCAGTTCGTCTTCTACTTGCTGTTGCTTGCTATTTGAAATTTACCTTGTATCAAATGGATGTGAAAAGTGCTTTTTGAATGGTATCCTCAAAGAGGAAGTGTATGTGGAACAACCCCCAGGATTCTAGAGTCTTACCCATCTTGACTGTGTCTACAGGTTAGATAAGGCCCTCTACGGTCTTAAACAAGCCCCTAGGGCTTGGTATGAGAGATTGTCGAATCACCTCGTTGACCATGGGTATGTGCGAGGCTCAGTTGACAAAACAATGTTTGTCAAATGTACCTCAGAACACATTGTCATTGCTCAGATATATGTTGATGACATAGTGTTTGGATCTACTTTTCCATCCTTGGTGCATGAGTTTACTGAGCTCATGAAGAAAGAATTTGAAATGGGTCTCTGTGGGAAGCTACTTCTTAGGTCTTCAAGTTGTGCAAAGTCAAAATGGTATGTTTATCTGTCAATCTAAGTATGCACATGACCTTGTCAAGAAGTTTGGGATGGAAACGGCCACTGCCTTCCCCACTCCCATGAGCACCAGTTGTAAAATCAGTGCTGACATGTGTGGTATTAATGTGGACCAAACCAATTATAGGAGTATGATTGGAAGTCTTATGTATTTGACTGCTAGTAGACCTGATATTGCTTATAGTGTTGGTGTATGTACCCGTTATCAAGCTAATCCCAAACAGTCTCATGTCAAAGCAGTAAAGCGCATAATCCGATATGTCGTTGGAACTCTGGATCATGGAATTAAGTACACTTTCGACACTAATGTTGAGATTGCAGGATACACTGACTCGGACTGGGCTGGAGATGCAAATGACAGAAAAAGCACTTCTGGTGGCTGCTTCTTTGTAGGCAACAATCTTGTTTCATGGCATAGCAAGAAGCAAAATTGTACCTCCCTCTTTACTGCTCAAGCTGAGTATGTAGCAGCTGGTAGTTGTTGCACACAACTCATGTGGATGAAACAGATGCTTGCAGACTATGGTTTCCAGCAAGGTACGTTATCTCTTTTCTGTGATAATACCTCTGCCATAAACATCTCAAAGAATCCAGTGCTGCATTATAGGACCAAGCATATAGAGATAAGATATCACTTCATTCGTAGCTTGGTTGAAGAGAAACTGCTTGAGTTTACTTTCATTCCAACTGAAAAGCAATTAGCTGATTTGTTCACTAAACCACTTGACAATGCTAGGCATTTGAGTTTGTGCAAGGCTATAGGATTGTGTGACAACAAGTAAACACTTCCCCTGCTAGTGTGTGTGTTCTGTTGGTGTATATATGTTTTAAAAAAAAATGTTTTTCTCTTTCCAGTTCCTCTTTACAGGCTCAGGATTAGCAGACCTTCTCGGTATCCTTAGTCAGTTTCTGAACTTGACCTAGGTGACTAATTGTTCTTCCTTTCCTTGTTTCAGTCTTACTCTTCACATAGGTTTGTGTACATGTTCAGATATTGTCGTATGTGGTCTGACCTTTATTGCAAATATGTAGTATTTTTATGTGCACTATTACTAATCACTTTGGTTGCACTAAAGCTTGGGCTATATACTTGAAATAAGAGTTCATACAAAGAGGGAGTTTGCTTTCCAAACTAATCTCAAAGTAAACATTCCTTGGTTGTGGTGAACAACTTAAGGGTGAGCAGAAACGAGGTTGGTTTAAAGATTGAGGTTCACAAAACTCAATGATCTAGGCTAATCTCAAAGTACACATTCCTTAGTCGTGATGAACGATATAAGGGTGGGAAGAAACGAGATTGGTTTAGAATTAGGAGGTTCTGGTTAGAACAAAGTTAAAAAAAAAAAATTAGATTGACAATCACAAATGACTTCTTGAATCAGCTAGTCCACCACTTGTCTTGTTATGCAGTGGGGATTTCTGAGATGCATTTTATCCTTCGATGGGTTTGGATGATGTGTCCTTATGAGTGTCCTTATGAGTGTCCTTGTTACACATATTGTCCAAGGTCAACTGATCTTGTGAAGCAATGACACATTTTCTGCTACATAAACCTATGAGGACGATTTCTCAGTTAAGGCTGTGATATTAATGATTGGACCAAAATAAAGTCATGGTTAAAAGCAACCTCTGGACTTTAAAATCAAATTCTGGAGAGATAAGGATGGAAGGACCAGATGATATCCCTGCATGACATGGCTCACATTGACAATAAATACTTAGTTGATGCCCTCAAGCTTATCAAGCACCATGTGTTTATTATCTCACTTACACACTCACTCTAAAGTGCTGCAAATAAAAATAGAGACCATTGGGACTTGTCACTATCACAAACCTATGTGATTTGCTTTTGTTTGATCAAGGTCTGTTTGTTTGTTATGATATGTCACCTTGTGAGTCTATGCTTAAACTGACTTCAAAAACCAAGGAGGTAAATTGAATGGTCATTTTCCTTAAGCTTGTTTGTGCAGTCCTTTTCTCTAAAAAATAAACGTTTTTTTTATGCACACTCTTAGGGGGAGTATAAGCTTGAGTAGTGTTATTTTTGGTTTCTGCTTTGTTTGCATATGCTTACGTGGTTGCTTCCATGAGTTTTCATTGGTCACTCTGAACGGTGGTGTTTTGTCACGTCTCAGAGCATCATCATTGCGTGCATGGTCTTGTATTTTTTAATTCTTATAGCCATTTTGAGCAGTTGGGATTAGTGGGCTTTACAGTTTTCAAGACACTCTGATTGTGTCCAACGCTTCCGCTCTCACTCTCTCTTTCTCTCTCTCTCTCTCTTTCTCTTAACCTTGTTTTCCTCTCTTCTTCTTTATCTTCTCGAAACCCACTCTTCTTCTTCTCATCTCCTTCTCTGTTCTGCATTCTCTCAATCCAAAGTTCTCTCAGCCAAAAATGTCGAACAAGCCTGTTGGGCCAATTTTTGTCAATCTTGGGGAGGAACCCACCATGCAGGAACCCCTAAACCTGCTTCCCATCCAGGCTGAAGTGCCTATCTCTGGAGGTCAATCTCTTCGGCTTACTGCTACCCCTGGCGGTCCATCCATAGCAGACAAGCTTGAAGCTCTAAGAGACCCGGTTTCTCCTCTCGCTCTGGCTAAGAGGCCTCGCTCTCCCTCCGGTGACAAACCGGTCAAGGTCACTAAGCCTTTTTGATCTGGTGGTGGTGGATCATCTGGGGCAGTCCCTTTCCCTTCACCTTCTCTGGTTAGGTCTCCTTCTTATGAGATACCTATCCCAGCCCCTGAGCCAAAATCCAAGCAGTGCTCCTCTAACCGTAGGGTTACCAGATCATCCTCTGGTTCTCAGGAGCCCTCTGCACCAACCGGTGCTCCGGCTCCAGTGGAGACTTCCTCAGCGGTTCCGGCTTCTGGGTCTCCGGTGTCTCGGCAACCTCCTTCCTCCAAGGTTGCTTGAGGAATAGTTTCACAAAAATGGAGACGAACCGGAATAACGTCCGATCTTGTTTCTGGATTGAGTGGAAAAGGGATATATGAAGTTCGCTATGTTCCTCTGTGCATCTCTGTGATGGGTAAATCCTGTCAAGCCCTCCTCTAGTGCTAAGCCCTCTCGTTCTGGTCCTCGGAACTCGGTTGACAAAGGCAAGGGTCCCATGGATGGCACCAGGCCTCCCCAGTCCACCATGCCTCCCAAGAAGAGATCTGCTGAGGTATCCCACTCCTCTGTTCCTCCTCTTTCTCACTTTCAATATGTGGAGAATAGAGATTATTTATGTACCTCTATTGTTACTAAGCGCATAGTATTTGAGAGACCTATCGTTTTTGAGTCTCTGCATCCTGAGGTCAAGAAATTAGTTGTTCACTGGGGATGGGATCAGGTTTTGACATCCTTCCATAGGGTCAATAGGACTTGGGTTCAAGAATGTTATGCCAATTTTCCTCAGAATACACCTGAAAAGGTGAAAATTCTATCTCAGCGCCCCATTGTTGTCAAAGTTAGGGGTAAGGATGTTGACATTTCTCCTCCTAGGATTCGATCCAGCCTGTCTCTCCCTGCCACAGAACCCAACTCCGTCAAGTTGGTTTTGGATTACATCAAATCTGTCTCTCTTCTTGAGCTAGGTGGAGCTCTTTATCATTCCACTTTTCCTCCACCAGAGCTCACTGCTTCTCATCTGTCCAGTCAATTCATGTCTGAGTTGTACAAGCTTTTAGGCTTCGTGGTTCGCTCTCTTTTGACTCCCACCTCCAACACAGGCAAAATCACTCACCAACAGGCTGCCTTGATCAAATATCTGATTTCTAGCCTTTCCAAGCCTCGTTTTCCTACTGAGTATTTCATTTACAAAGCCATCAAGAGTGCGGGCACATCTCTTCGTGAGAATAGCTCTCTTGTCTTTCCTGCTGTCATCACCAAACTTTGTTTGGATGCTGGTGTACATGTCCATGATGCTGATGTCATGGCTACTGAGAATGAGGCTGCTCCGGTCGACAAGTTCTCCCTGGAAAAATTGATGAGCCAATCTTATGTGTATGTGGAATCGTTGGAGTAGACCCCGCTCAAGCAAGAGATCAAGCGTCAAGTTTCAAATGTTGTTGCTACTCTGCAAGCTTTGTTTACTGCTCAGTTTGAGGCTCTGCGCAATGAACTGAAGGAATCTGTGGGGACACATGCGCCTCCGGCTAACCCCTCTGGTGGGGATGGAGCCTCGTCTACCCCTTCTTCTGGCTCTAGTTCTGAGGAGTCCTCTGACGCTTCTGCTGAGGAGTCCGAAGAACCTGTGTGATCTTCTTGTATTTGTTGTCTTCCGGTGTACTTCTTCTGTTTTGTGCATTTCCATTGTAGTTTTCTCTTTCTTTTAAAACCTCTCGGATATTTTATTCTCCGTTTCCCTTTGGTATTCCTTGCCAAAAACAAGGGGAGAATTAGTTTGTAGGAATTTATTGATGTTCATGGTTTATGTTTGTAAGACATTATTGTGCTTTATGGCTGTTCAATACAATGCTTTATGACTGCTTAATACAAATGTTAAATTCTCAGTCTTAGTATGCTAATGACTCAGTTGTAGTTGCTGTGATTCTTCACTTGTTCTTGAAGTTGTTTTCTGCAGGTTATGTTCCCTACAAATGAAGTGTTTTGGGAAGGAATGCCAAAGGGGGAGATTGAAGGTATAAGGATAGTTGGCAATCCTTGTATCCTGCAAAACACTTTGAGATAATGTTATCTGATCAAGAACAAGTGGCGCTATTATTCCTCATGGTTTCAGGTAAAACATGCATCTGCATATCACTGTTTTTCACAGAGGATAGCAGCTTCGCTTGCTATCTTGGTTTTGAGTTTCCTGCTGTACTGAGTTTCAAAGTCTGTTATATTAGTATAATATGTCTTTCAATTTCAAATGGACAACTGAGTTTTTGGGAAGTGCTTTAGCGCTCAAACCAGTCAAAGGGTTGAGATCTTTTGTTATGCCAACCCGTGACCGAATGGTTAGAGGCTTAAGGCTCCAGCTGGGATTTTCATGATACGTTATCCAATATATCAGCTGGTCCCCGTGTGATTCAAAGACCAGTTGCTATCAACTGTGTCAAGGTCCACTAATGGACTGAGTAAGAGGGTTTCAAACCTCTTTGCTCCCGGTTTGAATCAGTCATGTTTTAGGAAAGGGTTATTTGTCTTATTGAGATTGCTTGTGTCATCTCTGTGTTTGGATACATCACTTTCAAGTATGGGAGCCAAACACTTCTGTCCAAACCCTTTCTGAAACACTGCTGAGGTCAGCTGGCATCATCGGTTGATGCCTTGTCTGCCTATATATAGCTATAGCGGCTGTGCTCAATGGTTGCAGAAAACTGCCTTATTGCGTTTTCTTTGTTGAGTCTAGTTTCTAGCTTGCATTGTTCATGCTGCTCTAAGTTTTCCTCGTGACTGTAAACCTTAGAGCTTGAACTCAAACTTCTTTCATCAACTCATATCATGTTGCATACCATGAGGAATGTGTAGTGCAACCAACCCAAGAAGCGTTCAAGGGTGAATCTGCTAGTGGTTAGCTGAATTCACGAACAAGGCTTCGAAAAGTGTCTCATGTTGTAAGAACTTAGAAACAAGAGAGGGAATAGGTCTAGACTAGTTCGGGACTAGGAAGGATAGCATTGTGGTAGTGTATCACTAGAACTATTATTCTTGTAAGAAGTTGCTTCAACTTAGTAGAAGTTTTTGTCTCTCAAGAGTTGGAGACACGCAGTTTTTCTCCCTGCATTCAGGGTTTCTGCGAGTAAAAAACATCTTTGTGTTGTTTCTTTATTTGCTGCAATTTACTTTCTGCAAACTCGTATCCTGTAACTCGGGGATAGCACAAATCATTGTTATCCTCGGATATAGAAGACAACAAAAATTTGTAAAAGGCCTATTCACCTCCCTCTAGGACCTTTAAATGTCAATCAATGAATCAGCATCAGAAAACTCATTCTCATCAATCTCATTAATATATTTAATATATTTAGGAGCTTCGGACCCTGCATGTCTGTTGAAACAAATTGAGCTTCAAATCACAAGGGCAAAAGAGGAAGCTCAAAGCAGGAAAGAAATACTAGAAAAGATTGAGAAGTGGTTGGCTGCTTGTCAAGAAGAATCCTGGCTAGAGGAGTACAACAGGGTTGCTATTCTCTTTTGTTCTTTCTGTCCATTGCATAGATATCGTCTTTTCTGTCGTTTGGTCAGTACTAACCAGTAAAAGGAATTCTTTTGAATTTCACATATAATTTTCTGTCATTTTCATATACGTAGGTTATAACAATGGAATTATTTCAAAAGATTCAGTGTAAGTTACGTAGTCTTTAGCATTAATTTGGTCTGCCAATGAGTTTTTGAGTGAGGCCAGCATACATGGATCAGATTGAGTAGCTCTCTTTTTACATCTCACTTTGTTCTCCTATCATATTGTGTGCTTTCAGGATGATAATCGCTATACTGCAGGAAGAGGTGCCCATCTTACTTTGAAACGGGCAGAGAAAGCGCGTGTCTTAGTTAACAAAATTCCTGGTACAGACTTGTTTAAATGACCAATTGTTATTCATCTTTGATCCTTTTAATTATAGTATGCATATAAGGATGTATATATTTTGTGGTTTCAACGTGTCGTGCCTTTATTTGCCCCAGTGAATCAAAGCATCAGTTGAATGATAGGTATATGGCCCATTCACATTCACATTCACATTCAAAGAAAAGATGTGACTATTACTTATATGCAGCTCTCAGTGTTAATTTACTACTCCTAGAGGAAAGCAAGGGTATTTGCAATGGTTTATATAGATAGACTGTTAGGAACTTAAGTTGAACTAATAATTAGCACCAGATTGTGTTCATATTATCTTAACTACTTTGTTTTGAATAGTAAATGGAGCAGGAATGGTGGAAACATTGACTTCAAAAGCTACAGCTTGGGAAAAAGAAAGAGGACTAGAATTCTCATATGACGGTGTAAGTAATATTTAATTTGGACAATTTTTGTAAAAAGTTATTCAAATTGTTGTGGTTTGGGGTTGGCTATCAAAATAATTTTATGTACCACCTGCTGTGCAGAGTCAACTACTATCAATGCGTAAAGAATACAACATGCTTTACAGAGGTCAATAAAAAATTATTGGGGGTTAGTAATTTTTCTTTTAGTTTCGTACCGTTTTGGTTGGGAATTGACTTCTTTTTCTATTTTCTTTGTTTTTCTGTGTTTTGACATATTTTGTACAGAGGTCAATAAAAAACCACTGGGGATATTAGTAATTTTTTTCTGGTTTCATTTTGGTTGAGAATTGTCTTCTTCTTCTATCTTCTTCGTTTTTCTATGTTGTAATATATTTTTCTGGCAACCAATAACTGGAAAAAGTCTGACGACGAGAATCCAGTGACCGGAAAATATCTAGTGACCGGAATCTGATGACCAGTGAGGTTCCGGCCAAGTTTTCTCTCTCTCTCTCTATACATCTTTAAAGGGTGAGGGCAAAATAGTCATAAATTAATAATGTTTGTTAAGACTTTAAGTAAAGATTTGTTCATTTTGGCATAAAATAAGTTACATTATATTCAAATGGGCTCTTAAAAAAGACATCCATTGAAATGGGCAATGAGAGGAGCTAAAATTAGTATTAAATAAGTATTGAGTAAATTACATAATAGTATATGACCAAATTTAAAAACACAAAAAACTTACTTTCAACAATTTTTATACAAATTAGGACACAAGCACAGGCCCAAAACCAGTAGTACCAGGCCGACCCAGATTCAGTTCATGAAATGACCAAAATGACCTCACTTTCACATCCAAATTACGTGCATGCCACTCCTCTCTTTCCAACCATAAACCCGATTTGATCTTGTCGCCTATGCCGGTGCCTAAAGGACGTTCCAGAACTGGCTGGAGACTTCGTCGGAGTAGCATGCGAGCAAAGTTCACCGATCTATGCCACGACTCCACGGCTGCCTTGGACTGTGAATTTAGAGGTTGCGGTTTGTTCTAGTAGTGTCTATGACAGGCGGAGGGGCAGATCCGGCAGATTAGATAGAGGAGAAAGGAAGACTCCAAGGCCAACAACGATGTCGTCCCACTACTGAAGCTCCAACTCACTACCCAGCTCGATTTGGCATGATCCATTGACAGAGGGAAGGTCGCATCAAAGAGAGGAAAATAATCCGATCGGCGCCGTCGACTAGGTCCGCAAAAATCGGGTCGGGTCAACAGGTCGGCTGTGGGTCAAGTTAGGGTTAAGGTTTATGTCGGGAAGAAAAAAGGGATGATGGTGATGGTGGTGATCAAACCTTGATTGTATATGTGTGTTTGTACTTTTCTGCTACTGTGAGACTGGAAGGGTAATTTGCTGCTACTGTGGTATATTGGAACGATAAGTTGTTATTGTTGGTGTTGAGATTTGTTCGAAGGGTAATTTTCTGCTACTGTTAGAAGGGTAAATTTGCAGATAAGTATTAAAACTCAATAGTAGCAGCTGTGGAGTGGACATTAATAGACAATAGCAGCTTTGGAGTCGACGGTAATAGACAGTAGCAAATTCTAGATAGATAGTAGTAGATTCTAGATAGATAGTAGCATGTTTGTTTGGTTTTGGAGAATTTCCAGAAAAAAATGCAATAGCATCTGCAGTAGCACCTTTTGATCGGTAGTAGCACCTATTGATGGATAATAACAACGAGCTTCACTATCTACTGTAGTAGTTAGCTTAAAGATATGCAGTAGCAGCTAGTTTGAGACTGAGAATTGCATCAGTAGGCAGTAGCATAGTGGGATGAGTAGCAAATGTAGGCAGTAACAAGCAAATTGGTAGTAGACGTCGTCAGTAGCAGACGAATTGGTAGTATGAGTAGACAGTAGCAAACAGATTGATAGTAGAAGCCAACAGTAGCAATCAATATTACTTGAAAACAGTAGCAGTTTGTTTGTAAATTGACTCATTTTAATTCAGTTGACTATGTTTTAATGAAGGGTTAAATTGTAAATCTGTAACTGACACATGTCAACAGCATAACAATTTGTCCTTAATTATAAAATTTTGTTCTTATATGTGTAAGATAATGTGTAAAAGATGTATTTGTACACTGAAATTTAGTTAGTAACTAAAGTGTAATTTACTAATAAGTATTTTTTCCACATAATAATAATAATAATCGTCGTTGTCGTAAGGTTTGAAAAACCCTAATATAGTGGGCGGGAAGTCGCAAAAACACTTCAGTTCCTCTTTACTACGTCTATGCTCTGAAAACCCTAATCCAAAATTGAAACCGTGCAATTTTGCTTTCTGATCTCACAGTCGATCTACAATGGTTGATGTTAACATTGGTGATTCCGAGACATTCGCATTTCATGTGAAGATCAAAGAGCTTCTTAGTTTGATCATCAAGACCGTCGACTACGACGACAAAGAATTTTTCCTTCGCATGCTTATCAGGATTTCCAATGAAGCAAGTCTCCTATATATCTCTTTCTCTGTTATAATTTTTCAGTCGATTTTCCCCTCGTTTTGTTTAGGATGTAGATTGGTACAATTTTGAGACTGATGGGATTTGGTGTTTTGTACTTTTTAGGCCTTGGACAAAATTAGAGTTGAGAGCCTTACGGATCCGAGCAAGCTTGATGCTCAACCGGAGCTCTACATCAGACTCGTCCCTGATAAGACCAGCAATACCCTCTCCATCATTGATAGCAGCATTGGCATGACCAAAGCAGGTCATTACAAAGCTTTGATTTCATTTTAGTCATAACTTAATTGTATCCTGCTGTTCTATGTTTTACTGAAAAAGAACAAAACCAAATTGAAGTATATGGTTAACAAAAATCATTAGCTAATAGTTGTGTTGTAATCTTCTGTTGAAATTTTCCATTAAATATTTAATCAGGAGACTAATGACTTTGTGAAATTCGTTGTTGAAATTGTCCATCAAATGATTAATCAAGAATCACTGTCTCTAGGAGTTGATCCCATAAGATAATAACTATGCTTCATGAGTTCTGCTACAATAATTCAACTCATAAATACTATCACACTTGAAAGAACGTAAGTCCTAAGTTATAAGTTTTTGCCATTAATCATAAGTGTCAACAAAGGATCATATGTCTTTTGGCTTCACAATTTACATACAGTAAAATACTATACGATATATGGATTGATGATATAAGAAGTAAAACAAGTATCTAACTAGCTGTACCAAACTAAATAACCTTTTTGCGATTTATAAAGCTGATTGTAATTCAAAATATATTCGTGTCTATGTAGATTTGGTGAACAACTTGGGTACAAGCTCGGCGACCATGGAGTTTACGGAGGCACTGGCATGCAGAGCCAGAGCGTCTGATGTGAGCAAGGACGTCAGACGGTTTGGTGTTGGTTTTTGCTCGGCATTTCTTGTCGCGCAAAAGGTCATTGTGACTATAAAGCACAATGACGATAAACAATACATTTGGGAATCCCAAGCTGATGAAGATTCCTTCACTGTGACAAGGGATGTCGATGGTGAGCAGCTTGGAAGGGGTAACAAAATTAATCGATCAGTTTGTGAACGATATTTCCATATGATTGAATAAAGGTTTATCTTTATTATTAATTTTTAAAAAAATAAATAAATTATTGAATGGTTTACTGATTGATTCTTTGTTATGTTGTGAATGAGCAGTTGAAATACTTGGAAGAGATGATGATGATTAAAGATCTTGTGAAGACGCATTCCAAATTCATCAGCTATCCCATCTACTTCTGGAGTGAGGTTTCTTGCGTGTGGGAACTCATCAACAAGAAATCTATCTGGCTGCGCAAGCCCGAGGAGACAACCAAGGATGAGTATGTTTCATTCTTCAAGAGCTTGGCATATGATTGGGAGGATTACCTTGGAGTGAAGCATTTCTCTGTTGAAGGCCAGCTTCAATTCAATGCCATCCTGTTTGTTCTAAATAGGGCTCCATTGCTATTGGAGTCGATGAAGAAGAGCAACATTAAGCTTTATCTCAGGAGGATGTTCATTATGGATAACTGTGAGGAGCTCATTCCAGAGTACCTTGGATTTGTCAGGGGTGTTGTTGACTCTGATGACTTGCCACTCAACATTTCTCATGATGAGATGCTTCAAGAGAACAAGAATATTTTGCAGGTGATTAGGGATAGCCTTGTGCATAAGTGCTTTGAAATGTTCTATGAGATTGCGGCGAGGAAACAAGATTATATCCAATTTTATCAGGCATTCTCCAGGAAATTGGAGATGGGGATTCATGAAGACAACCGATATAGAGCCAAATTGGCTGATCTTCTTCGATATCACTCCACCATGAGCGATGAGGAGCTTGCAAGCTTGAAGGGATATGCAACCCGAGCAAAGGATGTTCAGAAGGTGAGAGCAGTAAGCCAGTATATGATGGGTCAGTCCCTCCTTAATTGGAGGTTGAAATTCATGTGGTAATTTACTGCATGAGGAAAACATTGGTTGCTATAGCCTTCATGACATATTCAATAAAAGAAGGCTAGTTGCTATAGGAATAGTAAAGTGGGTGCAGTATATTTTGAATGGTAAGAAACAAAGCTACAATTCTAGGGTGGTGGTGGCAGCAATTCTTGACAATGGGAGAAGACATGCATTGATGAGGATGTCAACATTAAGCATAAATCATGGAAGAAACTTGACATTGCATGTTACGTAGATGAGATATGCATGGAGCCAAATGCCTATATAAAGGCATGAAAGAATGCAGCAAACCAACCCAAGGTAGAGACACAAACTAGCTAGAGAAAGAGTTTGTGTGATATTAGTAGTGTGATCCTCACTTAAGAGTTTAGTGAGAAGAAAATTCCTCTTGAGAGAGAGAGAGGTGTGTTACCACTCTTTTTAGTCTAGAGTGAGTGTTTCTTATAATCTCATTATTTAGTATAGTGGAAGAAAGTACTACTGTTGTCCCGAGGATGTAGACATATTGCCGAACCTCGTTAAATATTGTGCCTTCTTTTTGTTGCTATTTCTGCAAATCACACGAGGGGTGAAAAAGTTAAATTCTAGGATAACCAATTATCCGTTGGCCTTGTATTAGACAGCCACTTCTTTCCTAACAAGTGGTATCAAAGCCTGGCGTTCATCGTCTGTGGCATCTCGTGGTGATCAAGATGCGAAGCCGTCGTCATTGTCAGCAACAATGGTGAAGTTGACATCATCAAATTACTCCATTTGGAAGCCTAGAATGGAAGACATCCTTTATTGCAAGGATATGTACGAGCCTCTCCAAAATGGTGGAGAGAAGCCAGTAGGCAAGTCCGACACGGAATGGAGCATCCTGAATAGAAAAATTGTTGCAGGAATTTGTCAATGGGTTGATGAAAATGTTTTTCATCATGTTGCACAAGAAACCAATGCCTACTCGATGTGGACCAAGTTGGAGTCCATGTACTAGCAAAATACCGCACAAAACAAAGCCTCGTTCATTCGGCAGTTGGTGAACACGAAGTATAGGGATGGTCGAAGTGTTTCGGAACACTTGAGCGACTTCCAAGGCATGGTGAATCAATTGATGAATATGAAGATGGTGCTTGATGATGAGTTTCAAGCACTATTGTTACCAAGCTCATTGCCAGACAGCTGGGACACGTTGGTGGTGTCATTAAGCAACTCAGCTCCTCAAGGTGTTCTCACACTAAACACTGTAAAAGACAATATGTTCAACGTAGAAGCAAGAAGGATGGAGCAAGGAATATCGACTGAGTCAAAAGCCCTCGTCACCGACAACCGTGGAAGTAGTCGAAAGTTCCACAACCGAGGCAAAGCAAAGGACCGGTCAAGGGGCAAGTCCAGCCCAAAGAAGTACATCAGATGTTATCATTGTGGCAATAAAGGTCAAATAAGGAATGAGTGCAGAAGGCTCAAGGAAGAGCAAGCCGAGAAAGGTGGTGTCAAAGATACAACCGCTACTACCTCATATGGAGACGAGGTAATCATCATTTGTGGAGATAGTCATGTTAATTTGACATCTCAAGATACATGTTGGGTCGTCGATTCCGGCTCATCATTTCATGTAACCTCACGAAGGGAGTTATTCACATCCTACAATACCGAAAATTTTGGTAATGTTAGAATGTGAAATGATAAGCTGTCCAAGATCGTGGGAAGAGGAGATATTTCCTTTGAAACCAACACAGGTTGTTGCCGGGTTCTCAAGGATGTGAGACATGTTCCAGACATGCGTCTCAATTTGATCTCCACTAGGCTGCTTAATGGTGAAGGCTACATAAATATTTTTGGTGATGGAAAGTGGAAGCTCAGTTATGGTCCAGAAATTCTAACTCGAGGGAAGAAGGAGAACACTCTTTACATGACATATGAAAAAGTTTGTAGTGGGTATGCAATTACACTCGGAGCAGACTCGCCAGTGGAGCTGTGGCATAAGCAGCTCGGTCATATCAGCGAGAAGGGACTTACTATTCTAGCCAAAAAAGAGGTATTATCTGGTGTCAATGTTAAAGATATGCCTCTAAAATCAAGTACGCATTGCTTGGCTGGAAAACAACATCGAGCTACATTCCATCGTTATCCTGTGCCAAGGAAATCCAATGTTCTGGATGTTGTACATTATGATGTGTGTGGTCCCATGACCACGAGTACTCACAGAGGTGCAAGATACTTTGTTACCTTTATTGATGATCATTCCAAGAAGGTATGGGCTTATGCACTGACAATGAAAGATCAAGTGCTGGAAGTATTCAAGCAATTTCATGCCGAAGTTGAACAGGAGACCGGCAGAACCCTGAAATGCATTTGCATCAACAACGGGGGAGAGTACATAGGGGAGTTCAGACACTATTGCAAAAGTAACATAATCAGGCATGAACGATCTGTTCCAAAGACTTCCCAACACAATGGAGTGGATGAAAGGATGAACGGAACTATTGTTGAAAGAATCAGAACAATGTTATCTCATGTCAAGTTTCCTAAGAGCTTTTGGGGTGAAGCTTTGATGACTGTGGTTGATGTGATCAACCTTTCTCCCTCAGCTCCATTGAATGGTGACATGCCGAACAGGTTTTGGACCGAAAAGGACGTCTCATACAATCATCTGAAGGTATTTGGCTGCAAAGCATTTGTCCACATTCCCAAAGATGAAAGAACGAAGATAGATAGCAAGTCAAAAGAATGCATATTCTTGGGATATGGAAATGAAGAATATGGGTACAGGCTGTGGGATCCTGTCAACAAGAAGATTGTCAGAAGCAGAGATGTTGTCTTCTTCGAAGATCAAAACATTGAAGACACTCAGATAACTGAGAAGCCTAAGAAACCCAAAGAATATCCAGTCAACTTGGATAAAGATTCTCCGCCAACAAAGAAGGATGGAAGGAGAGAAACCGGAGATTCTGGTGATGCAACAAATGACCCGATGATCAATGATCCAGTTAGTGATACAACTGATGATGAGGAAGAGGCACTGACCCCACGAAGATCAACTAGGGAACACAAAACCTCAAGAAGATACCCTCTAGATGAGTTTGTTACTTTCATAGATGGAGGAGAACCAGAGTCTTATGAAGAAACTCTGACGAATGACCACAAGGGGGAGTGGTTGGATGCCATGCAAGAAGAGATGCAATCCTTGCATGAAAAACCAGACTTATGAACTGGTGGAGTTACCGAAAGGTAAAAGGGAACTCTGAAACAAATGGGTGTACAGACTGAAGACCGAGGAGAATAACTCACGACCTAGATTCAAGGCAAGGTTGGTCGTTAAAGGTTTCAGTCAGAAAAAAAGAATTGACTTTGAAGAAATTTTCTCGCCCGTGGTGAAGATGACATCTATCCTGGTGGTACTTGGTTTGGCTACAAGTTTAAAGCTGGAGATTGAACAACTTGATGTGAAGACGATTTTCCTTCACGGTGACCTTGAAGAGAAAATTTATATGGAGCAGCCAGAAGGATTCAAAGTCAAAAGCCAAGAGGATCTAGTCTGCAAACTGAAAAAAAGTTTGTATGGACTAAAGCAGGCACCGCGACAATGGTATAAGAAGTTCGATTCTTTCATGATTGAGCAAGGATATCAGAGGATGACTTTAGACCATTGTGTATTTGTGAATAAATTCTCAGTTGGTGACTTCATCATACTACTCTTGTATATTGATCACATGTTGATCGTAGGACAAGATGGTGACAAGATTAGTAAATTAAAGAAAGAGCTCAGTAAGTCTTTTGCTATGAAAGACTTAGGACCAGCAAAGCAGATTTTTGGTATGAGTATCACCCGTGACAGAGAAAGTGGGAAGTTGTGGTTATCACAAGAAAAATATATCGAGAAGGTACTGAAGCGATTCAATATGGAGAAAGCAAATCCAGTTGCTACTCCATTTGCTAGTCATTTTAAGCTCAACTCAAAGCAGAGTCCTGCAAGTGAGAAAGAGAAGGTAGAAATGGCAATCGTGCCATATGCCTCAGCGGTAGGAAGCCTGATGTATGCAATGGTGTGTACAAGACCAGACATAACACACACGGTTAGTGTTGTTAGCAGATATCTGTCAAATTCAGGAAAAGAGCATTGGAATGTTGTGAAGTGGATTCTCAAATATCTCAAAGGTACTTTCAAAATGGGTTTATGTTTTGGAAGCGGGGAGCCTGAACTAATTGGCTACACAAATGTAGATATGGCCAGAGATGTTGACTCAAGAAAATCTACATCTGGATACCTGATTGCATTTTTAGGGGAACTGTTTCATGGAAATCAAAGCTACAAAAATGTGTTGTTTTGTCAACTACAGAAGCTGAGTTCATAGCAGCTATAGAAGCCTGCAAAGAAATTTTGTGAATGAAGAAATTCCTACAGGAATTGGGCCATAAACAACAAAAGTATGTTTTGTATTGTGATAGTCAAAGTGCAATTCATCTGAGTAAGAATTCGAGTTTTCACTCGAAGTCAAAATACATTGACGTGAGGTATCACTCGATACATGATGTGCTGGAAGCCAAACAACTACAGCTCGAGAAGATTCACACAGATGACACAGTTCAGATATGATGACTAAGTCATTACTGAAGGAGAAGTTTGAGTTTTGCAAAAGTGCGTCAAGAATGGCGCAGCCCTCCAACTAAGTCGGGAGGGGGAGATTGATGGGTCAGTCCCTCCTTAATTGGATGTTGAAATTCATGTGGTATTTTACTGCATGAAGAAAGCATTGGTTGCTATAGCCTTCATGACCCATTCAATAAAAGAAGGCTAGTTGCTATAAGAATAGCAAAGTGGGTGCAGTATATTTTGAAATGTAAGAAACAAAGCTACAATTCTAGGGTGGTGGTGGCAGCAATTCTTGACAATGGGAGGAGACATGCATTGATGAGGATGTCAACATTGAGCATAAATCATGGAAGAAACTTGACATTGCATGTTACATAGATGAGATATGCATGGAGCCAATTGCCTATATAAAGGCATGAAAGAATACAGCAAACCAACCCAAGGTAGAGACACAAACTAGCTAGAGAAAGAGTTTGTGTGATAGTAGTAGTGTGATCCTCACTTGAGAGTTTAGTGAGAAGAAAATTCCTCTTGAGAGAGGTGTGTTACCACTCTTTTTAGTCTAGAGTGAGTGTTTCTTGTAATCTCATTATTTAGTATAGTGGAAGAAAATACTACTGCGCCCCGAGGACGTAGGTATATTGTCGAACCTCGTTAAATATTGTGTCTTCTTTTTATTGCTATTTCCGCAAATCACACAAGAGGTGGGAAAGTTAAATCTTGGAATAACCAATTATCCGTCGGCTTGTATTAGACAACCACTTCTTTCCCAACAGTATAGAACTCGGCTACTCATCAAGGAGAAAGGGCCTCAATATCAGTCCATGGTGGAACATGCAGTTGACAAGTACGGTTGGAAAAAGATTGTGGCAGCTACAAGGGAAGGTCTGAAGCTCCATGATAAGACCGAGAAAGGGAAGCAGAAGAAAGAGGCGAAAAAGAAGTCTTTTGAGAGTCCTTGCAAGATGATAAAGGACACTTTGGGAAATAGTGTTGAGAAGGTGGTTGTATCTGATAGAAGTTTGGATTCTTCTTGTGGCTTGGTGACTGATGAATATAGAGAGGAAGAGTTGAAGGATCATGCAGGCAAGAAGACCATGGAGATTAACCCTGATAATGATATCTTGAGGGAGTTGAGGAAGATTGTTGATGCTGACAAAAACGACGAGTCCATGAAGAAGGAACTCGTGCTGCTTCTGTTTGAGACAGCTCTGTTGTCATCTGGTTTCAGCCTTGATGAGCCAAAACAATATGCGTCGAGAATTCACAGGATATTGAAGCTGCGCTTAATGGCGTAAAAAGATTCCGACATTGATTCGGAGTATGAGGATTGCTGAAGAGCGTTAGAAGAGGTCAAACCAGAAGATGCATGACCTCTTCTAACTTCCTGGAAATGTTAAGACTTTTCTTATTTGATGATGACAGTCACACACTCACACCCATGTTGACATTTTAGGCTTTTCTTATTTGAGAGTGAACAATTGAATTATGAATCACCTGAAATACTTTTAAATGTTCTTCAACATTATTTTGCCTGCTTGTTTTGAATTCAGAAAATATGGGATGAAGCTGGAGTGCCTAGTGGTGAAAGGGATACAATGCTTCTAAAAATAGAGCAGGCGTGCGTGGGGGTGTTTAGGACAAAAGTTGATGAGGCAGAACAGTGTAAAGCTCAGCTGCAGCAAGCAATTGCTAATTGTAAAGCAGAGTTTGTAGACATATGTGCTGCACTAGGGGAGAAACCACCACTTGTAAGTGACTGAGTTCAAGACTAGAGATTCCAATATTTTGTTCACATTTAGTTTATTGGAACCCTTCACATTTTTCTTTTGGTGTTGACAGTTTGATCCTAAGACCGGTGGAAGTTTGAAGAAAGAGCTTGAAATCATTATCCCACAATTGGAGGTCATGAAGAAACAAAAAATTGAAAGGAAAGACCAAATTTTTGCTGTCTTGGATCAGTTACAAAAACTTTCAAAGGAAATAAGCAGGTCCTTGGAAGATAATCTGTACAAAATGATAGTGGAAGAGACCGACTTATCCTTGAAAAGTCTACAAATTTCTTCTGTCTTGGATCAGTTGCTTGAATATCAAGATGAGAAGGTTTTGTATACCCCTGAACTTGTTTGCTACATATCAAATTTACTTTGTTTCTGTTGCTGGAAATTCCATGCACTTACTTTCATAATAGTCCTGCCTTTTGGATTCATTGAGTATCTCGCTTTTAACCAATGGTTATGATGAGACATAGCGCTATTTGGACTAACCTGTAAGATGAATTTTGCAATATATTGGCTATAGTTGCAATATGTCCACTTATCTTAAATGTAGGTCCACTTAAAGTTGTTTCCCTCCTAATAAGTTGAAGCTGCTTGACTCTTTCTTCTATTCATAGTTTCATACCATGCAGAGGAACCGTTTGAAGCTGATAATGGACCACATCAACATACTAAAATCTCTGTGCTTGGTTCTTGGTCTGGATTTTGAACTCACAATTCATGAAATCCACCCCACCTTAGATGATCTTGAGGGAGAAAAAGATGTAACTAACAGCACAATTTAGGATTTGGCTAATTCTATACAGATACTGAGAGAGGTCAAGATACAGAGATGGCATAAGGTCAGTTTCTGTAAAGATCTTGTATTCTTTTTTCTTTCTTTTTTTCTTTTTGCAGAATTATGGAAAATGAAATTTTCTTTTTAATAGTCTTTCTGAACATTTCCTTTGTACCAGCTTCAAACTTTGGCAAGTGCCCTGTTGGAGATGTGGAATCTGATGGATACACCCTTAGAAGAGCAAAAGAGATTCAGAATGTAACTAGTTGCTTAGCTGTTTCAGAATCTGACATCACTGAGCCTAACATTCTTTCTGTAGACCTTCTAAATGATGTGAGTATGTTATTTCAGTTCAGAGGTCTTGAATAATGAGATATGTATTATGCCTTTTCATCGCATCTTCTTTACAGAAACATTTGGAGTATAAATGTGTTTAACTAATCATATTAACTTTGTTTTTGCAGGTTGAGGCTGAAGGATAGGTATATGACCCAATCCCATTCACATTCACATTCACATTCACATAGCAATACAAAGAGAAGATGTGACTATTACTTATATGCAGCTCTCACTTTAAGGACCGTGTTGACATCCGTCTCTGAACGGCTCTGTGTGTATATATATATATATATATATATATATATATATATATATATATATATATTAGGGCTCTTCCACTAAGGAATTCCTTTTTTTGATATATATGAGTGATATAGGATTACACCAACTTTTCGATCACAAAATCACATCTCCGTCGTTCAATATGTAGTTTTATATGAGTAGATCGCTTCTGCAAATTTTTAGAAATTTTGGTAATTATTAAAACATTCAAAATTACTATTTATAATTATAAGCATGAACGGTTCATGTTTGTCAGATTTGGTTCGTTCATTGATTTAATCTTGTTCGACACTTTAAAGATCACCAAATTGGCTGAAAATTTGTAAAGTTAATATATATATAAGGACCAACAAACTAAACGGTAGATATTCAAAAATATAATTAAAAATATGGTGTAATTCTCATTCCCTCGTATATGTTAAAAAAATAGATCCCTCTTAGTGGGATAACCATATATATATATATATATACAGTTTCTATCCAGAGCGAAGCTTCACTTTGAAATTAAAATGTGAAGTTCTTTATTTGACTCACTTTTCAGTCATATTTCCACATCTCCACCGTTCAGTTTGTAGAACATAATGTATAGATCACTTCTGCCAAGTTTTATTGAATTTGATGATCGTTTGGGTTTTCATAATCATTATTTACACAAACAGTTATGAATAGACAGATTTATGGTCCGTTCGTTAATTTAATCTAATTCGGTACCTTAACGATTACCAATTTGGATGAAACTTGATAAGAGTGATCTATGCATTATGTTCTACAAACTGAACGGTGGAGATGTGAAAATATGACCAAAAAGTGAGTCAAATAAGAAACTTCACACTTTAATTTCAAAGTGAAGTTTCGCTCTGGATAGGGACTGTATATATATATATATATATATATATATATATATATATATATATATATATATATAAAGAGTTGTGAATTTACATGAAATTTCCCCAAGTCATCCTACCAGTTGAAATATGTGTCAGTTGGATAAGATAGCTAGGTATTCTAAGTTGGGATGATAGATTTCCAAGTATTTCCACTATACATGTGAATATGCTAATTTTATCCCTTCAAATTGTCTTTCGTATGCGCTTACATAGAAGTGAGTAGGTCACTTTTTATGTTTGTATACCGTACACATTTGTATAGTTGACAAACCGGTATATACAATTTTGGTCACTTCCACAAGACTCTCCTGAACCAATTAAATGCATTCTTGAAAAATCATTATCAATGCCGTTCATAAGTCAAGATGTCTCATCTTGTAACCAAAGAAAGAATTTTCTACATGTTAAATCAAGCAACTCTGTAATCTGCATCATCACATTTATGAGATTAATTAGTAACCTTCAGACTCAGTTCAGAGCCTGTAATAGTTTGAATGGGACGGTCATCTTCTCCGTTAAACTCTACTAATATTAATGGTGAGCATGTATCCATGCTCGAAGACTATTGAGAAGTGATCGATGCAGACCTTCGTGATAGAGCAGGGTTTGTCCTCTTTTTATGCTCGTGTTTTTCTTTATTTTCAATAAATCTTTTATCTCGCATTTGCGAGGTTTGATTCCAAAAAAATAAAAATAAAAGATGCATACGATCAATGTTTTCAAGTTCACACCTTTCTTACATTTGACGTACCTACATGTGTATGACCAAGTGATAAATTTCACTCGATCTCCTGGGTCCTAAGTCATTGAACAAATCTTCTTCCATGTATATAAACAAAGACTTTAACCTAGATAACCGGCCAGATTAAGTAAATTATTATTTTGTTGAGTGTTCGATCTTTCTAGCTGCAAAAGACTTCAACTGCTTTTATCTTGGTCTGTTTTTGCACATATATAAGTTATATATAACCACACCAGTCAAGTGGGTCATGATCAATATAACATTGCTTGCTCTCCTAATTTCTAGCTATTTATATGATATCTTACTTAATATCCCTCTCATGCATGCTTCCCTTGGCTTCAGAAATTTCATAGTACTTGTTACTAAAGACTTTCCCTTCAGCTTATTGACAAAGTCATAGTTTTGTACCTACGTGCGTATATTACAGAATGACAAATGTACATCATACGAATTAAATAGAATTTCGACACTACAACTAACGTCCCCCTAAACACCTTAGTCTTCAACACTTCCAGAAGTAGACTTTAAACAAATTTCTCAGAAATTTTCTTAAACCTTTTTTTTTTTTTTTTATTTAATGAGAACCTTCCCAACCGGGCTTATAAAACAACCCTACACAATATATGTTCTTCAGCTGAGGAAGGCGAAAAAATAAGGAACTTGCCATCTGGGTTTATATGGAGTTGGCTTCTGTACCTAGACCACTTGCTGTTCATGTTCTACGTGTAGTAATCCCTTTGTTCCTCTTGATTTGCTTCTATGTATCTCTGTCAGTGTCTAAGCACCATAGTTTTCTCATATCCACCTACGAGTTCATCGTGGTGGCAAAATCAAATCGCGAGATCATGTTCTTCATACTCACTGGAGTTTCTATCACGATTAATATCGTGTTTGGGATCTTGAGGCCTCCCAGGGATGATACTGATCATTATGTTCGGCTAGATGAGTTGAAGGACTACACTGTTTTGGAATTAAGTGATGAAGATTACTATTGCTACTACCAATGTAGTGATTGCGATGAGGGTGACAATGAGTGTGGTAATTCTGATGGTTACGATGAAGATAATGATGACGATGGTAGCGACGACGATGTAAACAGTGAAGATTTTTATGGTGAAGAGATAACTAGTGAAGAGTTGGAGAGGAGAGCTGAGGAATTCATAGCCAAGCACACAAGGAAATGGAGGGAGGAGTTCGTATACGAGAAAGTCGCATACATGGCTGCTATATAGTTTCAATCATCAAGCTCTATCCAACGCAAGGTGAAATAATTAAATCCTCATATTCTACTTCCTCACAAAAAAAAGGCCTGATATCATTTGCCTTTTCTCATCTTTAATTAAGTTTTCTCCCCTTCATCTAAGCTTTAGTTTGTTGTGATGAAGCTGGGTTTGAATTAGTCTCTTGATATTTCTGCTTTTTTAAGGAAACTGTTGGGATCGACTCGATTATTGATGATCTGTGGGTATGTAATATGATTGTATATGGATATTATGATGGTGAAGTAAATAATAAATTTCTATTGGAAATTTTGTATACTCTATCTTTTTGTTCATGTGCGTAGCAGTATGAGTTATAAATTTCCATTTGTACATAGCGTATTCAAAAAATGTTCTACTGGCTTTGCTTCCTGAGTTGACATGATCAACTTTAATTCTATACATTTTGGTTCTGCAAACTATTAAGCACTGATAAGTATCAGTATGACAAAGTTAAGAAGATCTAGAACATGCTTATTATTGTGGAAAAATGTGGGTTAGAGATGGTTGGAGTCGGATGCTTCTTGTTGAGGTGGAGCTATTGGAATTAATTTAGGCCGTGAGACAGTTAGAGATTGCCCGAATTATGCCAAGGTTGGGGTTAGTGGTGTAGCCAGAAAATTAAACTAAGAGGGTCAAAATTTAGTGTTTTCTACATTCGAGCAGCTTATATCGCTCAACCCTTACCAACTTGAATAAAAAATATATATAAAATATCAACGATGATCGTTTATATTTTGAGTCATTTTTTCAGATTGTAAGGTAATATGTAGTATTAATTAAGCTAAGCGTCAAATTATGCAATATAAGTATGAAATTATCAACCTATTATAAGTTATATGAAAAAACGAAAGAGATCATTTGAACCTTCTCACCCTCACCTGGCTACGCCACTGCTAGTTTAGGTTGTTGAGAAAATGAGGCTTTAAATTAGAACCAATGGAATTCCACATCTTAATGTGAACGTTGAGAGTTGTCTTTAGTTTGTATACCACGTACACACACTAATTAATGCTGAAGGGTTTTTTGCATTGAAACCTCATTTTCCCTGGGTGGGAGTCATTTGCACAACAAGATATTCTATCTTTGTTTATCAAATTACATATTAATTATACAAAAATGCTTGGATAATGTGACACTCAGTCAATGACGTCAATGACAGATTACAGCTATGCTTAGATCACATAATCTATCTCATACGGATCCACAATGACGTCCCCAAATGAAAATTATGAAACTGGTCCCGTAGGACAGTGATAAAAAGTCTAGTAATTATCAGTGTTGAGTAAAAGAAGCAGATAGAATCTGGGGCATAACGTTGTTGGAGATTTGAGAAGGCTCATTCTCACCTAGAGTAGCTACAGCTATCAGATTTCATCAACTTGGTGTAGGCTGCCTTAGAGGCAGTTCCATTTATCCATTTGTGTTTGTTTTCTGAAAAACAAGTGCTGAGATAGAATTTCGAGTTTCGCTAATCCTAACTTTCGTCTATGGTTTATTACTTGCCTGATACGCTATTGCCGCAGTCAGTCGATCAGTCTCGTTTGGATCCGGTGGGGTGGGAAGCAAGATATACTGCTGGTGTGAAGGTGGCGTGGTCTGGTGCTATGTCCAGTGCACGAAGTTACACTGAGAATCAATTTATGCTCTCTGAATTTTCGTGTTGGTCCAGTAGTACATTGTTTTGGCTTTCTTGTTGCTGCTAGTTATTAGTAATTGCTCCTTTTCCGTAGTAACTGTTCAAGGTCAGTGATCGCCTCTTCTCCATCATGGTATTTATTTAGACAAACAAAGATAGAATATCGTGTTGACCATCAAAGTTGTAACTGTTCAAACTAGAACTACTTGTTTTTATTACCGTGCGCCAGCAGGGCGCATAATATATAGTTAAATTTTCATTTTTCTTCAAGACGAAAAATCATTTTTGCCCCACGTACGTTCCTCTTGCCGTTTCTGGCAATTTTCAGCCATATAAAGGCATACACTGTACCTTGTAGGTTAAGAAACCGGTCCCGGAAACGCCTCAGTAAATACATCGGATACAAAGGGGTAATACTGATATGTCATTTAAAGAGAAAAATAATAGAAAGCTGAAACTGTCACAATCATTTTCACCACCACGTTTTTGGTTTATTTATGAATATGTTTTTGGCCTTATCCGGCAATCTCCGACCGTCTCCAGCAATATCATTGAGTATAAAGTGTCATGTAAGTTGATAAACTGATCTCGAAAACACCTGAAAAGCATCAGAGACTCTTGGAAATGAGTTGAAAACGTCCGAAAATATCTCTGTAAATACACCAGATACAAGGGGGTAATGCTGACTTTTTGCCTCAAAGAAAAAATATATAATAAAGCTGAAACCAAAAATTCATTTTTGCCCCGACGTTCCAATGTATTTACAAAGAGGTTTCAACCGTTTTCGGCATCCTCCGTCCATCTCCGGCCATTTTTGGTCATATCAACGGGTACATGGTGCTTTGTAGGTTGATAAATTGGTTTCAGATCGAAACACCGGAAACGCATTGGAGAAGTCCAGAAACGCATCGGAAACGTCTAAAAATGCCCCCGTTAATACACCGGATGCAAGGTGGTAATACTGACATTACGCCTCAAAGAAGAAAAATTAAAGAAAGATGAAACAACCAAAAAGTCATTTTGCCCCCAAGTTTTTGATTTATTTACGAATATGCTTTTGACCTTTTCTGCCAATCTTCGACCGTCTCCGGCTATATCAACACGCGCACAAGGTGTCTTGTAGATTGATAAACTGATCCCTGAAAGGTCGGAAACGCATTACAGACGTCGGAAACATGTTGGAAACGTCCGGAAATGCCTCTGAAAATACACCGAATACAAGGAGGCAATACCAACCTTTCTTCTCATAGAAGAAAAAGAAAATAAAGCTGAAACAGAGGAAAAGTCATTCTTGCCCACTGTTTCGATTTATTTACGGATAAATTTTCGGCTGTTCCCGACATTTTTCTAGCATCTCCTGCCATTTTCGGCCATATCAGTGCGTACACGGTGTCTTGTAGGTTAAGAAACTGGTCTTAGAAAAGCCGGAAACATGTTAGAGAAACCCGGAAACGCGTTGGAAATGATAGAAAAACTTAGTTCGTAAATAAACCAGATAAGTCGAGCAATACTGACATTTTATCTCTAGTTTTTAGCGCACAACGAGTTTATGTCCTGTGAAGTGACCACTCAAAACTGGGTATTTGGTGTTTCTGGTTATTATTTGAAGTGATTACACAGTTTCTTCTGATCATGGAAAATGACACGAAAAAATATTTTATTTCTTATGCTCTGATTTTATATACGTTGAATTTGGTGAAGGATGTTGATGTGGGAATACGGGTTTTGCCGAGGGAGACTTGCAGATTGTCTTCAAGACATTGATGGAGCCATTCAACTGTATCTATAATTATGCAGAAGGGTGGGTATGTATGTGAATATGAAAACCTTGACATGTTTTAGTAGTTTTACCAGGTTACTGCATTTGGAAACACTTAAACTCAGAAAGCTCAAAACTGAGTTTTTTTTTTTTTTTTGCTATTGGTTCTTTTAGGCCCGGTCCCGATTCCAACCAGGTCAGGATTGGTTGTGATTAAATCTAAAAACGCAAGGCCCGTCCGTCCCTATCCAGTATCGTGTTCAATGTCCAAGATGGGCCACGGGATTAGTCTCATCCCGTCATATCTCGTTTCATACCCAGCCTTAGATAGAACTGGACTTAGATTGGATTTGTTTTTCTAAATGATATGGGCATTGTTGAATTTGTTTTTCGAAATGATATTGGCATTGTTGAAGTTAGTATTGGATTTGTTCTTCTCATTTTTTTTCCTTCTCAGTTACTGCTAAAAGAGGTCTGATTCTTTGCAGCAAGCTGCACTAGTGTTGAATGCTTCCCGACGATTTTGTGTACACGTTGGACTTAAAAAAGGAAGAAGAGAGAGAAAGTAGAAGGCGTATGATTAGATCCCATGCACAAGTCATAAGAGTGATGTTCTTAACCATAACAAATTACCATTATAGCGTGTGATACTATTATTGCGGTTCAATTGATGATTACTTGTGATATTAGGCTGCATTGCTTTTCAAGTTGGCTGGAGAGCGGGAAACTGGTATGTTACTCTCTGGAAACACTCGACTCTGCTACTGTTTTCACCCAGAATGCTATACTATGGAAACTGGTAGTTAAGTTGAAATGGCTTTACTGATTGAATTTGTCAGCCTGTTGTGTTAGACTTGCTAATATTGTTGTTTGCGATGTGTTGCCGTTGCATACAGACCATATGAATTGGACAAAGTTCCCACTGAGGACGAAATTTTTATGTCAACTGAAGATAATCTAGTGTCGCTTGCTATTTAAGGCATAGAATATTAAGCATTGTACTATCTGTATCCTCTGGAAGCTAATATGTATATGTGTTTGTAGGATTCTTGTCCCCCTAGCGTCAAAGATGCAGTAAGATACGCACAGAAGCTGGTGTAAGAGAATTTGGATATTGGGTCTCCTAAGGTTTTTCATTTGAGATTCCTTTGGCACGGGAACATCATTACGGAATCCATGCTATGTTGATTCCGGCTTGAGTTAGACGAACCTCTTTGGTTGGCGGCGGCTGCTCTGGTTGCTCTACTGTTGCTACTAGGGTTTCGTAGTGTTTTGGGCCACTTGCTGGGCTTATGTTCTTAGTTTTAAGTTTTTAGGAGTAGTCAGCTAGCTCTTGTTGAGATTAATTACTTGATTACTTTCCTTATTACTGTTATGTACTCTATCATGGGTTTTTCCCCTTAAATGAATCACTTCATTTACCCAAAAAAGAAAAAGAAAAAAGAAGAAGCTGGTGAAAAGGTGCTGTTTCACATTTTCTAAACAATAACCTTAAGACCTATGTTGCATGGATACGGCGACACGACACAGCGTGATACGCTGACACGGTAAAACTCAAAAGCTGAATATCCGATACAGTTTGGACATGAAAAATAAAATTATATATTTATTATTTTTAATAAATAAAAATATACTAAAATATAAAATAAATTCATTACATTACTAAAATAATGTTATAATTCAATTTATTACATAACCATAAGAAATAACATTAAAGAGAGTCAAATGTAAATGATAAAAATGCATAATTAACAATATTAGAAGTAGCAGACCTCTAATTTAAAACATAACATTAAAGAAAATCAAATTTGCATTAGCTTACTGATAAAATTGGGCAGTAGCTTGCTTTCAAAAATGAATAGTAACTTTATTTAGGTTTTGGTTCATTTTTTTTTCAATTAAAAAAATTTGATAAATGATGATGTAGCGTGTCGGAGATGATGTAACGAGTCAGTCATTTTTGTCTAAAACGTGTCAGAAAAGTTAATATTTTCCGCCACATCACATGTCGGACACTTATTTTACCGTGTGAGGTTCCTTGTCGGTGTGTCGGAGTGTCCGTGCAACATATGACCATGTGAAAGGCCATAGTCATAACATGTTTTTATGGAGGATGGAATAGTCTGGAGATGTCTACTGGCTTTTGGGTGTACCTTAGCTTCAGGTTTTAGGAATACATATAAAAGCCTCTAGGTTTTAGTGGCCTATATTTCTTAACATTTTAATGATAAAACTTGAAGAGTTGTCTTGGATATATTTTCTTGGCCACAAAAACCTATATCTCTGGTCAACTGACTAGATATATTTTCCTGGTTAGAAACTTTGGATGATGATTAATATAGCAAACCTTCTGACAAGGTTATTTTAATTTAAATAGCAATAACACCTTTGTGAACCTGCAGGTTAGAATGGTCGCTGGAGACAATCTTCATCATCAGTCGTGCCCATTTGCTAAAAATCTATCAAACGTAGGCAACCAAATTATGGATTCACACAAACGAAAAGACCATTTATAGATTCAGCTCCTTCACATTGTAAATGAGGGGACGACTGCAAGTAATTTACATACAAAAGGTGGAGCATCCAAGTACCAATACATTAACCAAATCACAAATCAGCCTGAGTTTGCACGAGTACTGATTCATATCCACAAGAGCCAATCTCCTCTGTGGCTCCTTCATAAACACCTGACATTGAACCAAAGTAAATTAGTAACATCTACAAAGTACATCATGAACCAAGGCAAGTTTCATAATTGATCATGAATGTTCATCTGAATATAGAAGATTGCTTATAATGGAAATTTGTAGGCAGAACAATATTCCAGTGATATGGGTAGAGAGTAGATCAGATAATAATGAAATGGCCACTTCTTAACTTGCTTTGCCATGCCAGAAACAAAGCATAATGACATAGTTTGTATCTGGAAACTCACAATGGGCGAGCTCGGTGGGAGCAACAATGCATGGTTAATCGTATTCGTCTCCAATACTCCAAAGCAACCTGAAACACATTTACACGAAAGGAACTTATAACTCACTGCTTCAAAAGAGCCTACAATGATTTACGGTCATCAATGAAAACATTACTCATCACAATACCAGAATAGAGAGAGGATGAACAGGACCAACAAATAGCCAATCTTAAAGAACCGTTGTTTTTTCTCCCAGCTCAGCTGGTTGTAGATCTCAGTCACATCTACCAAGTGCCGCCCCTTCATGTACCTGATCATGGAATCACATAACAAATCAGATAAGAAAGGCTCTACTATGGTGCAGAAGGAAATGTACTCGAGCCACTTTATTGTTTTTTCTAGTCATATATAGTAGTATGATTCTTTTCCTGATCACTCAATGCTGAACTATAAGAGGGAAAAACTGGCGATCTCTAAAAACTAACAATATAGACCAGTTCTATATATATTGCAGAACTTATCTCTGGGTTCAGCATAATTTGCAAACAAACTACATTTTAACAAGCCACGTTCCAGACACCCAAAAGGTAAGCAAGCTTAGTTAATACTAGCATCTTGATATCATAAAAATGCCAGAGGCTCTATTCCCTTTATCAGATGCACACCAAAGCAAATACTAACAGAGGAATACAAGGAGAAAGATAGCAGAAAGATGGTGAGCTATTTAAAGGTACACTCAGGTGAAACATGATATCGTTAACACATATGACAAGCTTGCCAAAATATCACTTGGTGACTGCAGTGCATGACAAGGATCAGTGTTATCTCATAAAAAGAAAATGCAGAAACAACTCAGTTCTTAAAATCCAAATGATCCTTGCTTATTGAAGCAAACGTAGTCCAGAAAGTATTTCAAGTTGATAACTTCGGGACAAGAAAAACCGAATTATAGTCTACATACCTTATAAAATGAAAATTATACTATTAGGTATGCATATCTTAAATCAAAAGGTTGGTCACATGTGAAGGAGGTTTTAGTGACAAATAGTAAGCTAATGTTTTACAAATGCCAAAACACTCATTTACTATAACTTATTAGTCATGCAGCATGCCTCACTTGAAAGTTTGAACTGATTTAGTCAAGTTTTCACTTTTGTCCATATATTTATGTATCTAGGGATGAACTTTTCTCATAATCTAACTGACCAACACAGTTTCATCAAGATAAAACAGATCAAATAAAAGATACTTATGGACTATTTATTACCTAGATACAGTCATACAACAATATTTGAGTAAAAGAGGGAAAGAGACTCACGAATTTATGTTATAATATAAATGCGGGAGAGCCAATAGAAGCATAAACCAATGTCTCGTTATAAGAAGAATGACGCACAGAACTCCTTGAACGATAAACTCAGGCAAAACAGTATTGTTTATCCGAGATGATGAATCATATGGGTTCATATAATCGAACTCGAGGTCCACTAAGCACACAAGCTGCAATTAACAAGTGCAATAGTCATATCTCTAAACATTTACAGAACTATGCAGAATTGATCCAGGAAAAATTCCAGGCCTTCTCTGTAACTCAGTTAACTATGTAGGACAACTCTACTACATAGTATAGACAGAACAGAAACTTTAGGACACAAAACCATATGTATCACACATAAGGTTCACCTTTCACTTGCCTAGAATGTCACCATTATTTCTATACATCATGTTGTTGTTGTCAATAAGCTGAAGAATAGTCGTTATAGTGCTAAGAAATTGAAATGCATAGTCTACATTTAAATTCATACACCCACTATGAATTTCTAGAGCATGAAATTATACAAAGCCTTACCTTATTGCATGTACAATACTTTCTCAACATTCGACTGGAAAAAGTATGAAGATTGATGAACCACAAATGGAAAAGAAATAAAGAAAAAACAGAGTTTTCAAAGAAGAATTTCTAAAAATCCCAGAAAACATAAACAAACAGACACTTGATTTTATGTAAAAGAAACAAAAACCCAATTGAATTACAGGCTAGATAGATGACTCAGATGGGCCCTAGGGTGAATTCACCACTCATATAACATCCAAGATATCATGAAAAAAATAAAAAAAATAAAAACTTGCAAATTGTGGAAGAAACCAAATACCTGATAACCCAGAATGCATAGGAGAGTTAATATGAAGAAGAAACTCAAAAGCCATGTCCACAGCATCTCCATCTTAGATCACCTCTTTCTCTCTGAACCGTCTTTTACTTTTCTTCGGTCCTCGTCGTCTGAGTTCGTATTGGTCTGTCTGAGGTTTGGTCTTTCTCGGTGTGGGCTTCTGGGTTTTGGTTAGTTGAAATCGGAAATCAAAATCGTGTTGACGCCGGAAGTGTTTTGTACTAATGCAACTGGAAAACTAGGGAGGCGATTTTGGTTTTGCAATTTTTTTTGTTTTTTTGTTTTTGAAAAGTGGGTTTTGCAATTTATAATTTTGGATTAATAACTTCTGTTTTTATTAAACTAAGAATCTGAAAGTCAAATGTTTAAGTTTGAACTGTTCGAAGCTCGTACCTGTAGGCTTCTCTGCAATCATGTGAAGAACATCAGACTGACCATAAACAGTAAAACGAAGGTTCGAGTATACTAGAAGTCTAGAACACAAATTCATTTATCGATTAAATTTCTTTTTATATAAAGAAAATAGAAACATAATTTGTGAAGCACAAATTTATGAAAAATGAAACTGTAAACTGATTATGAAACCAAAATTATGATGTTTATCAAGTGCTTTCTCAAAACTTCCTTTTGTTGGTTTACTCAGTACCGGTTGAGTATCGATAATGTAATTATTAAAGGAAAGGATCCTACGGTGCCTTGATACTTAAGTTGGTAGAGTTGTAATCTAATTGTAATCCCTTACTTCCAGGGATTGTAGTTACCTTGTACAGCTAGGGCTAGGGTTTCACCCGTCTGGGTTTGTGTATATATATACCAATGCAATTGCATTCTATAATATAAGAATACAAGCTTATTCCAATATCAGTTTCTTTATGGTACCAGAGCCTATATCGATCTAGGCAAATACACACACAGAGATCCATGGCAAACGGTGATGAGGAGAAGGCCGCCAAAGGCACTTCCAGAACACCTGAACCTTGGGAAAACCCTAACCATGTCCTTTATCTTCATCACTCAGACCAGCCTGCTGCAGTCCTTGTAGCACAACCGCTGATGGAAGATAACTACGCCGAATGGAGTCAGTCAATCAGCATGGCATTGACAATCAAAAACAAAATCGGGTTCGTAACTGGATCCGTGGTAAAAGCAGCGATCAATGAGGCAGAAAAGCTTCAATGGGAACGCTGTGACACTCTGGTAAAGACTTGGCTCATTGCATCCATGAGCAAAGGCATATCTGGCAGCGTTAAGCATTGTAAGACAGCGAGGAAGATCTGGCTAGAGCTAAAGGAGCGCTTCTCACAAGCAACAACCGTTCAGCTGTTCAACATCGAAAACTCTATCCATGGTTGTGAACAGGGGACAGAGACGGTCACCACTTTCTTCAACAAGCTCAAAGCTTTGTGGGACGAAAGGGACGCTCTGTGTGACCTATCTACTTGTGATTGTGAAGAAGGAGTAAAGATTGGTGACTATGTCAAGAATCAAAAGACGATGCAATTCCTCATGGGGTTGAATGAGAGCTTTGCAACGCTGCGCGGAACTATAGTGGCCATCGATCCGCTGCCATCATTGAACACCGTGTTTGCTATGGCCTTGCGCACTGAAAAACAAGCAGAAGCTTCTGCTGGCACCAAACTGGCAGCTCAACCTGGAGGAGCAGCGTTCTCTGCGCGGAACATCAACCCAGAAAAGGAGCATGTGGAGAATGAACAGAGATGCGCCAAGTGCAACAAGAACAACCACCTTACTAAGTACTGTAAGGCGCACTTAAGGTGTAGCTTCTGCAACTGGAGAGGACATGCGGTCGAGACATGTCGGAAGAAGAAGGCAGCAATGGAGGGGCTTCAAGCTTATGCTAGAGGCAACAATGCAGCAATGTTTGATGAAGGCAGTGCTAGCAACTTCCCATTCTCAAAGGAAGATTGCCAAAAGATCATGGAGACGTTGAACAACAACAAGACAGCATCTGCAAACCATGCTGGTAACATCTCACCCTATGAAAACCTCTCAGGTAAAGCCTTTCGTTTTCATAACCATGAGAAGTCTAGTGTATGGATCTTGGACAGTGGTGCCACTGACCACATGGTTTGTAACCCTACTCTACTTACTCATATCACGCCGACACAAAATCGTTTTGTCAAACTTCCTGATGGTAATACAACTAGGGTTACTCATATAGGCACAATGGTCTTCTCCTCCCAGTTTGTGTTACAAAATGTCTTGTGTGTCCCAATGTTTTACCTCAATCTCATATCCGTTAGCAAACTAGCACATGATTCGTTTTGTATCACCATCTTTCTCAAACAGGTTTGTTTTGTACAGGACCTTCGATCCGGGAAGATGATTGGGACGGGCCATGAGAGGGACGGACTATACTGCCTCAACCAAACCAAGCAAGGAACATGCAATGCTGTTAGCAACATTTCGAGTGATCTATGGCATCAACGGCTCGGTCACCCTTCCAGTAGAGTCTCTTCTTTATTTCCTTTTATTTCAAGCAAAACTTGTGATTCAAACAAGTGTGTAGTTTGTCCCTTGGCTAAACAAACCAGGAACCCTTTTCCATCAAGTTTTATTTCAAGTGAGTCACCTTTTGTTTTAATCCATGTTGATATTTGGGGAGGATATCATGAACCTTCAATTTCTGGAGCAAAGTATTTTCTGACCATTGTAGATGATTACACTAGGTCCACCTGGGTCTACTTGATGGTACAAAAGTCTGAAGCTCGCCAGCTTCTCATTGATTTCATTAAACTTGTCGAAAATCAGTTTGGCAAAAAGGTTAAAATTGTGCGTAGTGATAACGGTCCCGAATTCAAAATGGTAGATTTCTATTCTTCAAATGGGATCATTCATCAGACAAGCTGCGTCAACACACCACAACAAAATGGTGTTGCTGAACGCAAGCATCGTCACTTACTCAATGTAGCTCGGGCTCTTCTTTTCCAAGCCAAACTACCAAAAATGTTTTGGGGGGATGCCATTCTCACATCTGCATACCTCATAAATCGCACTCCTACACCTTTGCTTTCAGGTCAAACTCCTTTCGAAAGGCTATTTCATAAATCTCCAAGCTACTCACATTTAAGAGTTTTCGGATGCATGTGTTTTCCTTCTACACACCCATCTAAGCCAGACAAGTTTGATCCTAGAGCAACTACCTGCATATTCCTAGGCTATCCACAAGGGCAAAAGGGATACCGAGTGTATGACCTTGAAAGCGAACGGGTCTTTGTTTCCCGGGATGTAACATTCTATGAAACCGAATTTCCTTACCAAACTTGGGTTGCGAGTGAACATGAAAATCCACCTAGGGGTTCGGGTGAGCCTAGGGTTATTACTGACATTGAGTTTCCTAGTTCACCCAGGAATAGTGATGATCCCGTCACTCCTAGGGTTTCGGATACAGTAGATATCTTGGATAGTCCTTCTCCCACTCTTCCGCTGCAAACACCAACCATTGATCCACCAATTCCTACTGTACCCGACACACCACCTCATGATCCAACCTCCCAAGATACCGAAATACAAAATCCTGTTCCAGCAGTCATTCCCAATCCTGCTCCACAGCCTAGACGCTCTTCTCGGCAAACTAGGACACCAACATACTTGCAGGATTTCCACGTTGAGGCAGCACTTCCCTCTCGGTCCCCTTCATCATCTTCCATGGATCAAGGTACTCCTCACTCCCTTTCTACTGTTTTGTCTTACCATCGTCTTTCCTCTCCACATCGAGTCTTTACTGCTAACCTCTCTGTCCACAAAGAACCTACCTCTTACCAACAGGCTGTTCAAGTTCCAGAATGGCGAGATGCCATGCGCAAAGAAATAGATGCGCTTCAAAGCAATCACACATGGAGTCTCGTACCATTACCTCCTCATAAACGCCCTATTGGATGCAAGTGGGTCTATAAAATCAAGCTTAAAGCTGATGGCAGTGTTGAAAGATACAAAGCAAGACTCGTTGCCAAAGGATACAGTCAAGTCGAAGGAGTGGATTATCGTGAGACATTTGCACCGGTTGCTAAGCTCACCACCGTTCGAGTCCTTCTTGGCCTCGCCTCTCTCAAAGGCTGGTATCTTCATCAACTTGACGTGAACAATGCTTTCCTCCATGGCGACCTCACTGAAGAAGTATACATGAAACTTCCTCCTGGCTTTGGAGGAAAGGGGGAGACTAGAGTTTGCCGGCTGCATAAAAGCCTCTACGGCTTGAAGCAAGCTAGTAGGCAGTGGTTCATCAAACTCTCTATGGCACTCAAGGCAGCAGGGTTCACTCAATCATGGTCTGACTATTCCTTATTTGTCAAGGCTCATTCTGGAAAGCTCACCGTGTTACTTGTGTATGTTGATGATGTAATCTTGGCAGACAACAGTTTGGAAGAAATCACAGCTATAAAACTGTTTCTTTCACACCGTTTTAAGCTCAAGGACCTTGGAGAACTTAAGTACTTCCTCGGCATAGAAGTGGCTCGTTCAAGAAAAGGGATAGCACTTTGCCAGAGGAAATATGCATTGGAGATACTAGAGGACACTGGTTTTCTTGGTGCAAAACCTTCCTCGTTTCCAGTTGATCAAAATATCTCATTGACTCAAGAAGGAGGGGAGCTGCTCATTGATCCTTCACAATATCGACGTCTTGTAGGCAGGTTAATATATTTGACCATCACGCGGCCAGACTTAGCCTATGCCGTGCACATCCTGAGCCAGTTTATGGAAAAGCCACGGCAGCCTCATCTAGCAGCAGCTCATCAGGTGCTTCGTTACATCAAGAAGGCACCAGGTCAGGGTATTCTTCTTCCATCTACAGGAAGCATTGAACTCACTGCTTATTGTGATGCAGACTGGGCACGCTGCAAAGATACAAGACGTTCCATCACTGGTTATTGTGTGTTGTTAGGAGATGCACCAGTTTCTTGGAAGACTAAGAAGCAGAGCACTGTTGCTAGATCCAGCGCTGAAGCTGAGTACCGCTCCATGGCAACAACAAGCTGTGAGGTTACTTGGCTCAAGAGCTTACTTAATGACTTGAGAGTGAAGCAACTCAATCCGATCAGAATGTTTTGCGACAACCAAGCTGCACTGCACATTGCAAACAACCCAGTTTTTCATGAACGAACTAAGCACATCGAGATTGATTGCCATGTGGTTCGTGAGAAGATCCAAAGAGGTTTACTCAAGACTATGCACATTGGAACGAAAGAGCAGCCAGCGGATTTATTCACTAAGCCGCTCGGGTCAGCTCACTTCAGCACACTACTTCACAAGTTGGGTGTAATCAACCTACATTCCAACTTGAGGGGGAGTATTAAAGGAAAGGATCCTACGGTGCCTTGATACTTAAGTTGGTAGAGTTGTAATCTAATTGTAATCCCTTACTTCCAGGGATTGTAGTTACCTTGTACAGCTAGGGCTAGGGTTTCACCCGTCTGGGTTTGTGTATATATATACCAATGCAATTGCATTCTATAATATAAGAATACAAGCTTATTCCAATATCAGTTTCTTTAGTAATGACTAGAAATCACACCGTAAGTCTTAATTCATAAGACAAATATAAATGTTGGTGCTCTCTCCGTTCATAACCGCTTGATGAAGAAGCAAGATTTACGGCGCACCAAGTTACATAAAAAAAAGAGTTTACTACATAGTTGTTTAGACATTTCAGACAAATCGTTACGTTTTGTTTTTGTTGTTGTTGTTACATGGCCAAAAAATTAGGAACAAACCCATTTTACATTTGAGGGCGGCCTAGTATAAGTTTTTACAGAAAAGCCCAATACAAATCCTACAATATCCATATCAAACCGGGGCTCCGGAATCAATCTCCAAGTCCCAAAACGACACCGTTTTCTTTCCTATTTCTTTCGTGAAGCCAAAGACACCTATAACAAAAAGCCATTACATACTCTTCTTCTTCTTCTTCCCCAAAAGCAGCTCACACTCTCTCCAAATCCCTAATTTTCTCTATCTCTTTCTCTCTCTGCAACTCAACCCAAATTCACCATGACCAAGCAGCACGCCAATTGGTCCCCCTACGACAACAATGGCGGGTACTCCCTCATACTCTAAGCTCGTCAAAGATTGATTATTATTATTTTTGTGTGTGTGTGTGGTGGTGATTTTGATGGGTTGGTCGACTTTTTGCAGATCCGTGGTGGCGATTGCCGGAGCTGATTACTGTGTGGTGGCCGCCGATACTCGGATGTCGACCGGTTACAGTATTCTCACCCGCGGCTACTCCAAAATCTCCAAATTGTACGTATTTCGATTCTTGAATTTTGATTCATACGGTGTTGAAATTAGAGGGTTCAGTCTTGGATTTAATATTTGAGTTGCAGCTTATCGTTTCTTTCGGTTTTAGGATTTGTGTGATTGATCTTTTTTGGGATTTTGGTTGGGTCTGTAATTAGGGTAATTGGGATTTTGAGTGGGTAGATGTGAGTTAGTTACTGCGGATGTTAGTGTTAGAAGCAAGTACTTAGGGTGGGTTTTGAGAAATATTTCCGCATTACTGCTGATTGATTCTGTTAAGAGCTCCTGGTAAGTAAGTATAATAGTTTGGAATGCTGAATCGATAATAAAGTTTGAAGAAATAGTAGCTACTTTCTTTAGAAAGGGAGTTTAGAGGTGGGAAACAAAGGTAGATTGTGCCTTGGAGACATAAATTTTCGATTTCGGAGGTTGTATGGTTAGTATAATGGAGAAGTCCTGCATGAGCCTCAGCTTAGTTTGGATTAGGCTCTTCTTTTAGATGAATTGAAGAATCAGGAATTAATCACCACTTGCGAGGGTCTCATCATGAACTGATATGGTTTGTTATTATTTTAGTTAGGCATATGGACTGATGTGGGTTGTTTCAAGTTGTAAAGCGTAAAAGAACTGTTGTTTGCATTCTCTATTTCTTATGCTGACACACCTGCGTTGCTCAGTATGTTTGAGCCTTGCTACGTGATTTAATGTCCAATTATTGCCGATAGAGATGTGTCGATGTTATTATTGGACAATGCAAGTCGTCTTTTGCTTAATGCTTGATAGTTAAACCAGGACTTATTAGTCATCATCTTTCTGACATATTGCTGATATGCTGCGACTCTTGAGACTCTTCTATGGAGATGTGAGGATGTTTGTGTTAATCTCTTTTCCTGAAAACTGATGCTGGGATTCATTTTTTGTTGTCTTTCGAACTTGCAGAGCAGATAAAGCTTATATGGCCTCTTCTGGTTTTCAAGCTGACGTGAAAGCTTTACAGAAGCATTTGTCAGCTAAGCACTCGGTGAGCCTTTAAATTCTTATTCAAAATACAATTTTCTGTTTTGTGGACTCTTTTTTTATATGTATACCAGATGGTGGTGGGATGTTGGTGGCCATGAAGTGGCTATTGGTTTCTTTGACACCAAAAAATTGGAGTATGTTATGTTACTGTATCCTGATGATATGCCCATCTATCACTTTCCCCAGATTTATCAGCATCAGCATAACAAACAAATGAGCTGCCCTGCAATGGCACAACTACTTTCCAATACTCTATACTTCAAACGCTTCTTTCCCTATTACGCCTTTAATGTTTTGGGTGGTCTAGACACCGAAGGTAAATATTAGAATTTTGATGCTTTGGTTGCCAGTTGAGACTTTCTGCCAACATATTTTAATTTTTCAATCTAAGTGTAGGCAAGGGTTGTGTCTTCACATATGATGCTGTTGGTTCCTATGAGAGGGTTGGATATAGTGCCCAAGGTTCTGGTTCCACACTCATTATGCCTTTCTTGGATAACCAACTGAAGTCTCCCAGTCCTCTCTTGTTGCCTGCTGTGGTATGCTATTATCTCTGATTACTATTTTACCCAGTTGCTTCATCCTATTGGCCTTTTATACACAATTTTCATTTATTTACCTGTTACAACTTGTGACATGCAGGATGCTGTAACACCACTTTCAGAAGGAGAAGCAATTGATTTGGTCAAAACTGTTTTTGCTTCTGCCACTGAGAGGGATATATACACTGTAAGTTTTTGGTCCTTTCTGAATTTTCCATTTACTTTGGTTGTTCATCTGCGCTTGGCTTTTCATTCCTTTATTGAATGTCTTGCAGGGTGACCGTCTTGAAATTACTGTCCTAAATGCTAATGGCACTCGTACTGAGTTCATGGAACTGAGGAAAGATTGAGCTCTACCCAGAACTGTGCTGCTGGGTTTGACCAACGCAGAAAATTGGAGTTTCATGTTGTGCCCTTTTTTCGTAAATCAAGACAATCCATTCAGTGATCTCTTCACTGTTGGTTGTGGTTCAGCTTTTGATAAATCCAATTTGAAAAACTCCCATCTAGTTAAATCAAAATGTTGTTCTGATGCTTGTATTAAACCTGATATTTATGGAGCTTACTTTTTAGGTTATCCAACTGCGTTTGGTGTTCAGGCAATACAGGTTTCATGTGATTGTTAAATGACATCGATCTCTTTTGTTGGGTATCTGAGTAAGAGATATTGGATATCATTGTTATGCATTGTTGGTTCATCAACTTTTGTGCTTGTTATACACTATATTGACACAAATCGCCCTCTTTGCAAAATTATTAGCATATCGAGAACAATCAATATAGAAACCATCAAATGCTTAAGCCGCTGTTCCCATTTTCTCGCTGACTTTACAATTTTGAATTCTGGTAAATTTGATCCATCTGCTGAATGCTTGATAAACTTGGGAGGCAGAATGCTGCACAGCTCCATCTTAAATTCTTATTTTGTAGCAGCAAGCCAGATCCTTCTTAAAAGCTGTCCTTGGAAGCCCAACCTTTGTTCTCTAACTCTTGTCGCAATGCCTATCACACGAAGTAAGAAATCAGTTGGATTGAAAATGGTTATCATGCAAATGCAGCGACAGCGCTGAGTTTGGTTGCAGTGTTCACCTTGATTCTCTTCCTGTTGATGTCAAAATCAAAGTTGCCAAACCGGGATGCTGATCGGTATTCCACTATCGAGTCTCTGCCCGGTGGAAACCAAAACTCTACATCATCCACAAACTGTACAAAATATAAAACATCCAAAAGTAAAATTGTAAAAAGAGGGTGTAGCCTACTAATCACATTATTCCTATAATTGAATTTTCTCCTTTTGGTTGTGATGGTTCACTAGACTTACCCCTAAGATTGAGGACTGGTATTCCACTCTCACATAATCATCTTTCTTCTCCATAATCCGCGGTGTGAACTTGTCCGGCTTTGTAGATTTTATCTGCAAAATGGGATGTTTAAGAACTGATATTGGCTCATTGAGTCAATATTTAAGGGCCTTGATCTAAATCATTAGATTTGAAAAGCTTGTTTACCACTCGGAGAAGTTCCTCCATAGCCACTTCTCTGCTGACCGGCTTTTTCCTATTGCGCCCCCCATTATAGTTCCTGTAACACAAAAAACACATGCAGCACATTTTACAGATGGGTCAGGGTGATTGTGAGTGCTACACAAATGGGGCAGCAAAGCAAAGCAAAGCAAACTTATTCAACACAAAAGGTATTGGAACTAGGTCCCCCACATCGCTTCTTCATCATCTTCTTCTTCTTCATACATAGCTTCCTTGTTTGACCACAGATTTAGTCAAATTTCAACACAAGCAACAGCTTCATGGATTTGAGGCTTTTTTCCCCCATACCCCATTCAAACTACTCTAATCTCTTTCAAAAAAAAAAAAAAAAAAAACTCCTACCTCAGGTCAAGTGGTCAAACAAGAGCTAGGCATTACAGGAGAACAAGTGATGAAACAACCCAGAACTGAACCAATCTAACAATCATGGAAAAAAGGAAGAGGAAAGAGATGAATTATACCAGGGAGGGGCGTAATGGACAATGTCAGTGACATTCTCAGCGGTTGAAATGCAATTCTTGGTAGCTGGACAAAGAGCCAAAGCTTGTTGGTTTTTCTGCACCCCAAGATAGTCTGGCTTTTTACCACTGCACCCATCAATAAAAACTCAATCAACATTGGTTCTGTTCAGTCCAAACTGAAGATGGGTGGTTAAGACGAGGTGAAATGCTGATTTTACCTGAAGTTGAAGATGGCACCCAAGACTGCCAGTTCGCTGCTCCTTAGTATTATTTCCCTTCAAATTATAAGACTTTAGTGTCAGAAACTTTGGTTGGAAAACAACAAGGGTGATTGAGAATTTGAGAGATGGAGGATTGGAGAAAATGATTAAGCACCTTCGACCGACTGGGTCGGTGGGTTTGTGGTCGTTCTGAGATTGCTGCTGCTGAGAAATGGTTATATGTGAAATGGAGAAGTTGCGTTTGGTGTGATTGTTGTAGCAATAGGAGGAGGGATTTGGGTATCCCATGGAAGCCATTTTTGGTTTTGTTCTTGTTGCTTGCTTGCGAGAGAGAGAGAAAGCTTTGGAAACTTGGCTCTTGCTTCATTTGTCTGGAACGTCAGTTTTATGCCTATTTATCACGGATCTGGATCCTCTCCTAGACTATTTTCCCACCTGACCTACGTGAGCTCTCAACAAGATGCAGACGTGGAAAAACTGATTTGATGCCCATCCAATGGTCCATATATCTCTTTGTGTTAGAATTTACAGTAATACCCATTTAAGTTTTGTTTTCTCTACTCTGTCTCTTTCTCGTCTTCCACTCTTCTACTCTTTGTAACTGAGGGAGTATATATAGATTAAAACAGTTGCATTTCAATCACTTTAATCAATCATTTGCATAAAATAACTGAGGGAATATAGATAAGATGATGAAATAAAATTCAATTCCTGCAATTGTCTTTTACTTCTTACAAACAATTGTCTCTTCCTTTGATTCAATTTTACAAAAATCATAACAGAACCCTGCAATTACTCTATCCCTTTCTTACATAAACAAACCAGAAACTTGCACAAGTGCATGCCTTCTCCTTTTACCAAAATCAAAATAGCAAGCTTGCATAACCTATTAAAGCAAACCAAACAAGTCATTACATTATATAATACAATTCAACCATGTAATGAATACCATTATGTCTATTAAACTAGACGCACCTTTTGTATTTCGTAGCCATGAAAGTGTGTATTTCATTGAGGGTCGTTGTTTAAATCAAACTCCTAGAAAGGTATGGTGAAATACAGAATGGTTAGATCGAATTCCAATACCATAACTCTTAGATCCAACTCTATATAGATCAATTTACCTGATTACAATCAATAAATCCAATTGAAGAGGCAGAGAAATCATGCTCCAAAAATGGATCTGCATTGCTTGTAATTTGATCAAAAGTATCATCAAGACTCATATTCAGAGCTTCACATGTTAGATCAAAAGCATCGTTCTCTGCATTACTCGATGGATCGAGAGTCACTTTGTACACATTATCCATTGAATCAGGAGTAACCTGAATTATACAATCCAATTTATCATCGAGTAATAAGAAAGTAGCATACACAATAAACTTGATCAAACTAATAAGAAAGTAGCATACTGTAAAAAATTTACCTCCATTGCTTTGTTACTGGATTGGCTTCTCTTATTTTTGCTCATGCTTATCTCCAGCTGACTCCTTATTCGCCGTTTCCTTCCTCTAGATGTCTCCCTTTTCTTTAGCCCTTTTGCATTCACCACATTACCATCTGCATTGAGTTGGTCAGTGGGACTGGATTGAGTTGTATGACCATTTTCATCTTTCTTATCATTCATTTCAGACCTTAGCAAGTCATCGACTTCTTTTGCTATTTTCTCTGCATTAGTCATGACTAATTTGTATGCTTTTTCATTTTCAGAAGCTCTGGTTGATATTTGAATGTAGGTGGAACATAAGGACCTATACCTAGAGGCTTGCTGCAACTTAGGATCTGCTTCAATTTCACGCCCGTGCATGTCTTGAACACTTTCATCTCTAGCTTTCTTGGTCCATCTCTTTAAGATATAATGCTCATGTAGTTCTTTTAGTTGCATCACTTCTCTAAGGACCTTGCTAATGTGTCTACATATAACCCCTTTCATCTCAAACAATCTGCAGCTACAAGATAGCATGTCACTAACATCTCTCTTCACCTTCCGTTCTTTAGAAAAACCATCTCTAATGACTGTATATATCTTTCCACGACCATATGCATCAACACAATTTGTAATAGAAGCTTCAAGGGACAATTCGAACTGATTTTGAAACTCCTCAAAGATTCGTTTAGTGTAAACTTTTCTTGCTTCATACAACATCTTGACATTCATTTTTAAAAAAGGTAACCTGAAGCACATATCATATTCAGCTTCTAACTCCTTGTGCCTTTTATCAGCAACCATTCTCACAAAGTGTGTAAAAAACTCTGGAAGATTATGGTCAGAGTCTAAATACTCTTTCAAGGAGGAGTTAAAGCTTTCACTCAACTGAGTGCTTCTTACTCCAGCTGACCATGCCCGTTTAACATAAGGAAAGCCCCATTTTTCTCTCAGATCATATATGCCACTCAACCAAGTGTCGTCATGGGCATCATATTCATCAAGCATGGCATTCCAAGCAGATATAAACTCATCTTCCTCTTCAATAGTTTCCATAAATCTTGACAAAATACCTGTGATTCCACCTTCATCTGTCAAAAATCCTTTTCCATGCTTTATGGCATTTTGCATCATATGCCATTTGCAGAGTCTATGGTATACATCAGGCATAACATGCCGAAGAGCCTTTGCCATTGCAGCATCTTGATCTGTAAATATTGTTTTTGGAGCCTTCCCAGACATTGCCTTCAAAAAGGTCTCAAACAACCATATAAATGATTCAGCTGTTTCGTCATACATTAGAGCCACACCAAAGATGATAGTCTCGCGGTGATGATTGAATCCAACAAACACAGCAAGAGGCCGATTACATTTATTTATCTTGTATGTTGTATCAAAACTTACAACATCCCCAAATTGGCCATAATCAATGATCATCTTAGCATCTGCCCAAAATATGTTTGTTATCTGCTCCTCATTGTCTAATTGCATAGCATGATAGAATGAAGGGTTTATCAATGTCTGATCTTCAAAGTATTTGATAATATATCCAGCTTCTCCATACTCCAAACTTCTCTGTCTCCTTGTCCGTAGGTAGTTTTTAACATCAACTTTAGTATAACCAACAGCAGCTCTTCCACTTGCTTGCTTACTCATCAACTCAAACAGAGACTTGACATCAACTCCAGAATCCTTTACCAAGTCTATCTCAATGCTTTGAGATCCTTGTATATCTCGCTGGGAAGGTAGCATGTAGGAACAATCTTTTGGTACAAGAGGATGATTGTGCTCTTCAACAAAACGGGTAACAAAGAACTTATTATTCTTCCGATTCAATTTAATACTTAGTTCAGCACGACAACCTGTTCTTGTCTCTGCTCTGGGTTTTTTAGTCATGAAGTCCCTCTTATCTTGGGACCGTACACCTTCCTTACAGCAGACAAATAGTCTTGAAGTGAGTTCACCTGTTTTCCTATTCTTACCATGAGTCTCCCTTCTAATACTAAACCCCTCTTCTCCTCTGTATCTATTGTAGAATTCATAAGCTTCTTGTTCAGAATTAAACTCCATTCCTATTCTAGGTTTGAAATCCAACCCCAAATCGAAATCCCCCACATCCATGCCTGCTATACCCAGTGAGTTATCCATATTCATTACCTTGTATTAACTGCAACAATATACAATCTATAATCACTAAACTAAATAAGAAAAACTAAACAGATGAACAACCAATACATCAAACCATTCAAATACAAACAAACTAATTTCCCATATCAATATACTAGATATAGTAGCTAGCACCAAAAACAAAAAGAAGGAATAGAATGAAAACGAATAGAAATTAAGCCCAAAATCAAACATCCAATATGAAAAGATAATTTTAGAAAGAAAACTCGTACCTACCTATGGCAATGAAACTCTGCTGTTCACATAAAAGGGAAGGTGAAAGCAAAGAATGAAAGAAAAAAATTCTCAACTTGTGGCAGTTCGATCATGTTGTAGTCGTTTAGAGCTGTGTTTCACTCTATAAGAGCGCCAAGAACAAGAAGGAGAAAAAGCGGGAGAAACAAAACTGAGTTCGCGCCAAAACTCAAATAAGGATGGAGTTAGAAACCTAGAATTTGTGGCCATCAGATCAGTTTTTCCACGTGGCTGCATCTTGTTGAAAGCTCAGGTAGGTCAGGTGGGAAAATAGTCTAGGAGAGGATCCGGATCCATTTATCACAATGTTTGAGTTTTTTTTCTTTCATTCTTAAGAGTGGAGCTGACTTTTGACCCTTTTTTTTTTCTTCAAATGAATTGACTTATAATATCTTTTTCTAATATTATTAACACACTATTTTATATTATTTATATTATTAACATACCTCATTTTGGGTTTTTTTTGGTCGATTAGGAAATAAAAAAGGATTACAAAAATAAGTCTCCACTACAACCATCACGGTATTACATCATAAATATTATGCCCTAAAAGAACTCATGAGTCTGCCACAAAATTATATTCTTGCCGAACATGCTTGAAGGATACAAAGTCAAAGTTTTTAGAGAGACGAAGGATATCCACAACTAAGGGTTTTATATGCAAGGACAATGACTTGCTAAGTAGAACATTAAAAAAAAAAAAAAAAAAAAAAAAAACTTTAGAGTCACATTCAATGAAGACTGGTTGTTAGATAATGATTGACAAATGAATCAAGTCTTGTCTGAGGGATTTAGCTTCCGGAGAAAGCACATTAGAGATCCCAAAGTTTTTGGAGACCGCAATGAGTGGGCGACTCAAATGGTTATGAACTACAAAACCAGCCGTGGCTTTGTGAGAAGAATGGACAAAACCATCAAAATTAAGTTCGACCGCATTTCGAGGATGATGGAAAGGTCTAACTGTTTAGGTGGAGGAGAGAGAATCGGTAGATAGACATTGCTAATATAAGATGAAAGTGAAGTTGTGGAAGATCACAGCATTCCGGGACTTCCACATACTATGACAGAGGTTAATATTCTAAATAAGAATGTTGGGATAAACGAATAGAGTTAAGTCAAGAATAAATGAAGCGTTAGGGTATAAAGGGAGTAATGGAAGATAAAAAAAGGTTCTAGGCTTGTCTTAATAGTGGGCAATGAACAAAGAGATGGATCCTTTTACACTGTTACAAGTATGGCCAAGTACTAGAGATATATGCAGAAAAATAATGTAATCTTTGTTTAGGGCATGATAAAGTTTACGTATCCAAAAGAATTAAAATTTATTTAAAAGTTGGCCAAAGTTCAAAATTTCAATTCAAAGTTCAAAACTAAGAGATAACGGAGCAATATCATGTGATCTTGATTCATCCTTCCTCTTTAGGTTGAAAATAGTGATTAAAAGAAGAGTAATAAGGATGTCTACTTAGCATTTCAAGTATTTTAAAAAATAAAGGGTGCGCATATTGCTACCTCACAAACCATTTTCTTCATCATCAGTGACAGATCCAGGATAAAATTGACACCCGAGTTAACTGTAACGTAAAAAGAAATTCACCAAATCTTGACTGTACGAGAAACTTTTACAAAAACTAACCATATCTTACGAAACGAGACAGAGCTGGAAATGATCGGCGACATGTTTGGTTCAAATTATGGTGGAATGGAGAATGTTTTGGTGCTGCAAGAAGATACAAAACTTGGAAGAAATTATAGATCAGCTCCTCGAAGTGACTTCTTGAAAAATTTAGAACTTAAGTAGATTAAGGCCTAGTGGCTGAACATCTAATTGGGGTATCAAATGTATGGTTCACGTTGGTGCAAAAATACAAATCCAATCACCTTAACCAAAACTCTTATTTTCTATTAAGTAATAATAATCTGAGTAAGTCTTCTTAACCGATGTGGTTTCCACCCCTGATAACAGTTTTGCGTACAAAGAAGAGAGACCGATCAAGGAAACAAACACAGACTAGATAATTTCATATCTGTCAAGCACACTTGTTGTGCATATTGTAGTGAGATAGACGTGCACATACGAGGTAGGAGTTAGTTTTGAACTTTTGATTATGATGCGAGAGTGCTAATGGTTGTCGTTGTCGTAGTATATGAAGTTTGCTCACTAATCAAAAGAGAGTGCTTAGATAAAACACCTTGAGCTATATATGAAGTCATGAGGTAGCTCACCAGCCATACATGAAGTAGTGTATATTTTTCCCTTAAAAAATCTCACCTAGGCTTGAGCCTAGGTGAGCTAATGGCTGGATCTGCCACTGTTCACCACACATTCTCTTCACACCTTATTTATATATTTATAATTATAAGTCTACTTTGTTCACCCATTTAAAATACCTAAAATACAATTTTCTCAATTCTACTTTTTTCACCTATTTACAATCCCTAAAATACATTTTTCTCAATTCTATTTTGTTCATCATACATTCTCTTCTCCATTACTCCATAATTTGGAGTGTTTTAAACTAATCTATGCATTGTTTATAAATACGGTATAATTGTTAATGAGAATTTACATACAAAATCGATATGAAAAATAATGAGTAAAAGGATAAACGGAAGCGTCAATAAAAAAAAAAGAGAAGAAACAAAAAGAAATACAAACATATCATCTCATCTTCAGGTTGAATGCTAGTGTCTTCAGACATAGAACGATCGAATATGATAAATTTTGGTTAATGTTTATGAAGTGCGTACGTGTTCATCCAAAAAAATAAAAAATAAATAAAAAAGAATTTGTAATTTTTAACTTGTTGTCTCTTGCTGTAATTTTTCATCAGGTTATTTTAATCTTTCAATAAATCAACCACATGTTAAGTGAACAAAGTGGTTTATTAGATGACAATAAACGACTTAAAAGTAAATTAAAATTGTATTATGTGACATATGTTTAAATAGTACAAAGGAAGAAATAAGAATACAATATTATTATGGGAGGTATAAGCAATACAATAAATCTGGCGGGGCATGTTACATAAATTGCCGATTTCGCAGAGCCCAAAGCGGGAAGAACATAAGAAGAGAGCAGAGCTGACACACACCATCATGAAGAGAAAAGACCCAACTTCTCCAGCAAGCTTTATTCCAATGTCTCGAGGCAAGGTAAAACCCAACTTCTCTTCAACCCACCACTAAATTCCATTACTTTTCCTTTCTACTCATTCCATTTTGTTTTTGTTTGTTATAATTCTATTGCTCCAATTCGGTTTGAGCCGTTTGGGTTCCTTCAATGCCTCAAACAGCAAATACCCTTCAACTAGAATCTGTCAATCTTATCTCTTATGTGGTACCATTGGTTTCTAGTCTCAAGAGTTTAGGGTTTTGAGCTGATATGATTGACTTGATCAGTTTCTATGAAGAGTTGACAAAAAAAAAAAAAAATCCTTTGTTTGATTGAATTTGAATCAGTTTTCCATGCATTATGATTTCTTTGGTAAAGGAAATATCTGGATTTTCTGGAAATTGGGAACTTGACTTGGTTTTCGGGTTTTAGTTTGAAGTTGGAGTTCTTTGGGTGCTTCAATGCCTAAAAAACAAAGTGCAAAAACCCTCAACTAAAGTATGTCAATCTAATCTAGTACTATCAGTTTCTCGTCTGTGAGTAGGGTTTATGGTTTTAGGCTATACTATTGACTTGATCTGTTTCATGAAAAGTTTAGACAACCCTTTGTTTGAATGAATTGGGTAAGTTTCCTCCAAGTGAAATGTGATTGCTTTGGTGAAAGTAGAATCTGGGCTTCTGTCTAATGTGTGGTGAAAATTCGGTAATTGGCTCACTTTTCGGGTTTTAATTGAAGTTGATTCTTGTTTTTTGTTTGTTGTTTATTTTGGGATTAGGATGGTACGGTTTTGGTTATTGATGTTGGCCCGTCGATGCATAAAGCTCTTCCGGAGATAGAGAGGCTTTGCTCCATGCTAGTGGAGAAGAAGGTGAGGCTACTTTGTAGTCAATGGTTGGTGGTTCAAAGCAATGCTAGTTTTGACAATGTTGCCTAAGTTGCTTGTTTCTTTGTATTGCAGCTCATTTACAGCAAAAGTGATGAAGTGGGAGTTGTTTTGTTTGGAACAGAAGGTACCATTGCTGTTTTCTTAGAGCAATTAAATCATTGTACTTATATGTTGTGCTATTTGTGTTTCAGTAATGTTATATGTATACACTAAATTCATTCCTCAGTAGCTGGCTGAAAGACACTGGTGTAACTATTTTGGGTAGCGTTAGTATGATGGTTCAATTTGGTTTCAGGCACTGAAAATGTTCTAACAAGGGAAGTGGGTGGATATGATCATATCACGGTCTTACAAGATATCAAAGTTGTTGATGAAGATCTTATTCAGGCTGTAGAGCAACTCCCACGAGGAACTCATAATGGTGATTGTATCCTTTTATTCTCTAGTGTTTTCTGTGGTTCTACATCTGTGATTAGTCTAGTGTTCAAAACTAATATTGGCGATTCTTTTCTTGTCCTGCATCATCTACATGTGACTTTTCCAGTGTTACACCTCTTGAGATTCAAAAATTACATTTTGGATGCATAATTACTAAAGGTTATGTGCACGAGATTGTTTCTTGAGATGCACTTTGGCAAGGCAAGATGAGAAATTGTTTCAGGCAGGGAAGCATCCTGTAAGTAGACAGATAAACTTACAAGTGATAGATTATGTTCTTATTTTCATGTCCTTGGCACCCTTGACTGTTTGGTAGTTCTTGATGCTGTAATTGTTGGGATGGATATGCTGATAAAGAAATATGGAGAAACAAACAAAGGAAAGAAACGTCTTTGTCTATTTACGAATGCACACTACCCTACTAAAGCTCCACTAGAAGGAAGTAAAGAAGATCAAGTTATCGCCATTGCCAGACACATGAATACACAAGGCATGAGATTGGAAAGTATAGTCATAAGAGGAGGGCTTACTGGGGAAGCAAAGAAAAGTATAATGGATGAGAATGATCATCTATTGAATATATTCTCAAAGAGAACATGTGCGAAGTTAATACATGTCGAGACTCCAACCTCATTGCTAGGTGCTCTTAGAACACGAAAAGTTTCTCCTGTTACAATATTCAGGGGAGATCTTGAGCTGACCCCCAAAATGAAGATTAAGGTGAGATTCTTTTGAGTTTTTTTCCAAGTTTTTCAATCATCATTTTTTTTTTTGCATAACATTGTTTGTTGCTACTATTAATGTTCTTGATGTCAGTCTTGAATCAATAGCGTCTTTTATTATTGTTGTCCTTATCTCATCGCGTGATGTTGATTCTTGAACATATTAAGTAGTCCCTTTTATATTAATTTTGTGCTGGTTTTCTGAATAAACCAAAAGTATTATGGCATAAGAGTTTCTTTTAATGCATCTTATGTACACCTCTAATGTTATTAGGTATGGATTTACAAGAAAACATCAGAAGACAAGTTTCCCACTCTGAAGAAATATTCTGATAGAGCCGCACCAACTGATAAATATGCGACACACGAAGTTAAGGTGGAATTTGAGTATAAGAGTGCTGAAGACCTGAGTAAAGTCGTACCTCCAGAACAGAGAATTAAAGGTTATCGTTATGGACCTCAAGTAATTCCCATATCATCTGCTGATTGGGATGCTGTCAAGTTCAAACCAGAAAAAAGTGTGAAACTTCTGGGATTTTCTGATGCTCAAAACATACTGCGGTAAAGTTGTGTCCATTTAATTCGTATTCATATAGCTAGGTTTCACATAACAGTTGAAGTTATAATAATGTGCTTCCTTTTCTTTTTGGGGTTTCTTCCCTGTTCATATATGTACATCAAAGACACTATTACATGAAAGATGTCAACATTTTCATTCCTGGACCGGGTAATACAAAGGCCATTATTGCTGTTTCTGCCTTGGCACGAGCAATGAAAGACATGAATAAGGTGGCAATTGTGCGTTGTGTTTGGAGACAAGGACAAGCAAGTGTTGTTGTGGGGGCCTTGACACCCAACGTGTCTGACAACGATAATATTGTGAGTGTTAAACATGAAGTTTCATAACATGCTTTCTTGAAGCATCTCTTATTTAATGGTTTCGATATTAATGTCGCATGCTTTTTTGTTATTGGTGGGCAGCCTGATTCTTTTTACTTCAACGTGCTCCCTTTTACTGAGGATATTCGAGAATTTCAGTTCCCGTCTTTCAATAATTTCCCAGCAGAATGGCAACCAAAGGAACAACAGCAAGAGGCTGCTGATGACTTTGTGAGGATGTTTGATCTTGCACCACCTGGGAAACAGGAGGTTCTGCCTCCTGACTTAACACCGAATCCTGTTCTGGAGGTATTCAATCATGCAATTTTGCCCATCTACAGGTGCCTTCTATTTTTACGAAAATGGACTCTAAAGGCCATGATGTAGGATGTTTTTACAACTGTCTGAAAGGCAGATGTGCAAAGCTCACATGTATATGATAATCTTCGTGTTCGTGTTTCCCTCAATGTTCCTTAAGTTGAATTCATAGCTGACTAATAACTTCTTGTTTCTAGCGGTTTTTCCGTCATCTCGATTTAAAGTCAAGGGACCCAGACGCAGCTGTACCTCCAATTGATGAAACTCTCAGGAAGATTAGTGAACCAGATAAGGAGCTGATTGCTGCAAACAAGTCTGTTATTGATGCATTTCGTAGTCGTTTTGAAGTCAAAGAAAACCCAAAGGTCATCAATCATTATGCTATACCTCTGAAAGCAATTTATGTTCTTATTATACTTTCTCCTCCATTTTTATAGTTGGAAGGCTGCGGTTGTTTGAGTTTTGTGCATTTTTTGTGTCTTGGCCTAGGGTTATCTCTTTCTTAGGTTAGTCCTGTTATGGTCTTCTGAGGTTATGTCTCACCTCCTTTAGCTAGTGTGAACCTCTTGTCCACCGCTTTCATTTCCTTTTTTTTTTTTTTTGACTGTTTTATTCTTTGTAAAAGGTTGTTTCTATTTGAAAGATAAATAAATGAGTTATGTTATTCTTTTTACATTCTTTCAATCAGAACTCAAGTTTTAAATGTAACTGGTTTGCAGCTGAAGAAATCAAGTAGGCGACTATTGAAAGAAAAACCATCTGAGTCAGATGAAAGAGAGGATCATATGGACATTTCTGATCAACCCAACTCCAGCGAACATACATCTGGAATTAAGGTTACAACAATCGGGGATTCTGCTCCTGTCCAGGATTTTGAGGCTATGATGTCCCGTAGAGATAGCCCAGAATGGGTTGGTAAAGCCATCAAGGATATGAAAAACAAAATACATGACTTAGTAGAGTACTCTCACGAAGGGGATAACTATCCTAAAGCACTTGAATGTTTAATTGCGCTCCGGAAGGGTTGTATTCTAGAACAAGTATGTGTCTCTGTCTCTTTCTTTGCTTGTCATCTGAATTCTAGAAAGTAAAACATAGAGGCAGACTTAAGTACCAGAAAGTGATATATATCAATTTCTTTTGCTTTTATAATATCATCTCAGTATAATGAGTAAATTTCATAGCCTTTATATCTCCTCCATACATTAAAAAATCGATAAAAGTTTCCCTAGAAATCATTGAAGTAGATGATCATCAGCTAAAAGCGGTGTAACAAGTAATCACCTAAAATAATGATCTCTAAATATTAGGCTATATATGTCCTGTATCAACCACATTTATGTTTTAGGAGAATAGTTTACACCTTTTGTTCAGTTTCATATTACTATTACTATTACTATTACTATTACTATTACTATTACTATTACTATTATTTATTTATTTCGACATTCTGAGTTAAATGTAAAGATTCTCCTTCGCAGGAACCAAACAAGTTCAATGATTTTCTGCGGTCTCTATGCAAATTCTGCCAGGATAAATACCTAAGCAGTTTCTGTGAATTTCTTGCAACCAAAGAACTCACCTTGATTCCCAAGACAGAAGCTATAGACAGGTTACACATTCTTATGCTCTTCCCTGCCCAGAAAGTGCTCAGTTTCAATTCATAAGTCATAGATTAATATTGTATCTCTCATTTCCTTCATTGACCACTAATTGGAATTTTGGTTTCTTTATGTTACCTTAAGCAGTGAAGTTACAGATGCTGAAGCTAGAAGCTTTCTGGTCAAATCAGAGCCAAAGTTGGAATGAATGTTGCAGTGCTGAAAATGGTATAGATCTACTGGGATATTGATGCCAAATTTTGTTACATGTGGCTTCATCTGTGAATATTTTGGAAGTAGGTATAGAAATGCGTACTTGTATCTTGCTACTCTATTGCTTTTCTAATCAGAAGCCCCAACACTTCTCTGTCATTAGCAGGTTTGTTAGTCATGGCTTTCACAAAATCGCAGTGACATTACTTCTGTTGATTTCAATTACTGTCTGAAGATTAATATTATTCTTCAAGAATGACATGTCATACCTAGTCCTGGGAGATAAAAGGTTCTACTTGCTGTTACTGGGGTCTAGGAACTGGGTTGCCCAAAATGAACTGGAGTGTGTTTTGATCTTATTACTTGCTAGACCTTAACAAGGCATCAGTACATAAGAATCTAAACCACGCATTGTGGATACACATACACCAACCCCTCCCATTGCCCTCAGGCTTGTCACCAGTTCTTTGTTTTGTGACGGTAATCATAAAAGTTACTTTCCAACTCGACTGTATTTTAGCCAAAAACCTCTAGTATTTTGGCGACTACATCGAAATTAACAACTTTTATCTTTCAATTGAAAAAAAGAAAAAAAAAAAAAGAGAACAGTAGTCCACACTTGGTCACTAACTGACTAAATAAATTTTGCTCAATCACTCTTAGATTTAAATGAGATGAATCAGTTGCTTTGGTTAGCGATTGTTTTTGGTCATACCTAAGCAATTCCTTTATCTCCAGTACCCACTGTTGCCATTGCAGATCAGTTTTCAGTATCGATCAGATTCTTATTGAAGGGCAAACTCATTTTTCCAAATCATATATTATCTTCGGACCATCTAACTCTAATTTCTCGTCTGTTCACGGATTTGACATGCAAGTATTACCTTATTCATGTTTGGTAAGTGCAGAATAGGGAAAATGATGAATGATTCCCATTAGTTAGTTCATTACGACATTTTTATGAATACAATGCTCTCCTTAAAAGTCAATCTTGTCCCAAATTTGTGTGAAAATGCTTGTGTGATTAGGCTTCAATGGTGCGTTAACCTTGCAGTCAATGTTCGAGTCAGAGCTTCTCGATCAGCTATTCAGAATCAGGGAGCACGAAGATGAATAGCCAGAAAAGGTATAGTAAATCTACTGGTATTGTATTGGGGTTGGCGGCATCAGTTCATTATTTGGATTCGGAGTGTAATCTAGGAAGTTGCTTATCATTTGTCACTATAAATAACTCCTCCTCAGAGGAATCAAATGAAATCTTGGAGAAGTATTTCGATCGAGGAAAGAGATAGGATTAGCAGTCTTCGTGCGGTCTTGCGGATGTACTAGACAGTATCCTAACTTTGTTGCCAGTAAACAAGTTGGGCAGACTAGCATCCAAACACCAAATTTTTTTTGAATATGTTACGCGGTTCAATGAACAAACAGAAGGCCAAAAAGCTCTGCTCCATATCTATTACATAGTGTTGAGGCCGTGGCTACAAACTCACATTTCAAAACTCCCGACTTTGCTGTCATTTTCTCTAGAGTAGCCAACAACGATGGGATTAATCAATCAGTGAACTTTCACCAACTCGATATCATATATCAGCCATGAGTTTGGCGGTATATCTTTACCATCTCCTTTACTCCCATAACTGCAAAACATTTTAGACAAAGAAGTGAGATTGGAAAGAAAGAAATGCAAAAACAACATTCAGACAAAGTTTCCAATAACATACGCCATTGAAGGTGGGATAACAAGTCTTCGTTTGCCACCGACTTGCATGCCTGAGAATCATTCATGTGTATCATTCACAAATAACAAAGACAGAATATAAACACAAGCATGAATGTAAGAACAGATATCCAATTACAAACTTAGAAGCAAGTTCTGTAGTCATTACCATCAATACCAGCATCCAAACCCTCTATAACTCTTCCCCGACCTGCAAGAAGCAGTATATATGTATAAATAAAGTAGACAAAAACTTCAGTAAGAGTGCTGTATCTCCATATGGTTACCTAAGCAGAACTTTGAAGGACCACCGCCATCCCGCGAGTCAACTACTCCTCCATTCTCTTTCAACTTGCCAACATAATGAACAGTGATCTGAAATCAAATAGACTACTTAATCTTTTCTGTACCAGAAATGTCCAAGTAATCATCCATTCATATGCTCCAGCCAACATTAAATTTAATGTCAATTAGAACAAATACAGAGCACATGCCTTTTTCCCAGAGGTCGCAACTTTGCCATCCAGTTCTCCTGCTTCTAACTCCTCAGTGTTTAATCCACTGGGGAAGGTTATAACTTCAGATGATTTAGCATTGACATTATTGGCCTCATTCTTCGCGGGAGATGTGATTTTCTCTTCTACTGACAAGAGAGCTATATCCACGTTCACAGTTTCTCCATGTGAATGGGTCTTGCTTTTCTACTTCTTCTTCTTTTTGACTATGTTTTCATCAGGTTCATCAACAAATTTATGGGAGTCATGGCCAAAAATCCTGAAAAAAATGAAGGTGGAAATTTTTTACTTAATCAGATAACAAAATTGTTACAAAATCGCACACGGGCAAGCAAGCACATATACATATACAATCTATACTTCTAGCAGAGACATTGCAATTGTTTGCTGAGGGAGATTCTCAATTGCCTATTACCCATGTAAAAGACGATATGAACAAAAAATAAATGACAATCGTGACCTAGGTAGTGATTGCATCATTTTGGGAAGATGAAAAATTTGTGCGTGCACGTGTTTACAAAGGAGTGTCAAAGAATGCCCTCAGTGGCTCAGTGCATCTGTGCATATGCAAAGGGGCTTAATGGATGTGCATATTACAACTCTTTTCATGCTATTTCCCAGACCATGCTGGGACCAGACTAATATATCTTGTGACATTGAGACAAACCTGAAGTAAGAGATTATGTTCTTTATTTATATAAAAAAAAGTTTCAAAAGAACACAACAATACTCACTCATCCTTGGCTGACTTCTGATTTTGTTCACTTTTGACTGGTGGATCCAAGCAGAGGTTACTCTTTGTCTCGTTCTCTTGTACATCATTACCAGGGTTAGTACAGATAACCTCAGCTGTTTTCTCTTCCACCCGCTTCTTCCTTTTCTTCTTCGGTTTATCACTGTTTCCAGGGCCAACCTCCGTGGAAGGCAATGATAAGTCATCTGTCCGCTGCTCGAGCACATATAATGAAAATCAAGACCAAAAAACATCATCTTCACTATATTCTTGAACCATACAATATCATGAGTTAGAATATACCAAATATAAGGCAAACGAAGAAAAAAGACTCACCTATGGTTTACCGCCGTCAGTTTTCCATTGTGACTCCTATTTTCAGCTTTTGCCTCAATTTTCTGGGGTTCATTCTCTTTTTTAAGGACATCAGCTTCAAGTTTTTTCTCCTCCTGCAACCGTTCTTTTCTTTTCCTTTTTGGCTTTCCCCCATTATCAAGGTCTACTATGGAAAACGGAGCAACTGGCACATCCAATTGCCTGCAGTTAAAGCCAATGAAACATTGATCAATAATTCAATAGATCAATTGAATTTTATAAGAAGAAACTCCCCTGGTGGTGATATATATTGACATCTTAAAACAGGCCAATAACTTTACAAACTCATCAGCGTTTCTTGAGGGAAAATTTGAGAAACAGTTCCCTTGTCTATCAGTTAAGCGGGAGAAATACCTTTTCATCTGACCATCTAAAAGTACATCATCAGCATGTCTAATTGATTCAGTAGAAAAATCATCCACTGCCTTCTCGTTGCTGGTATCAACAGATCCTTTGTCAATTTTTTCTTCCCTTTCCTGTGTTGCATTCTCATCGGTAGATAATTTTGTCTTGAACAAAGAGGAAATTGGGCAACTGTTATCATTCTCGTTTTCACATTCCATGTCTGAATCACTTATTAGGTAAGTCTTTTTAAGTCGTCTGTGGCGCGGCTTTCCCTTTTGAGGTTTCTTCTTGGCCAAAAACTCCTCTTCAGATCCAGAACCAGAATCTGCATATACAAAAAAAGTAAACAGCTTAAAACAATGTTGCGAAGTTTCACCAATGAGGTAACCTCAGGCACAAGTTGACTCAACAAAAATAAATATGGAAGCCAGTCACTTTAAGAAAAGTGATGAAGAGATCCCAGAAGGCCACACTGGTTATATGCACCACTTATTCCAAGTTATTTGAACAATAACATATACTCTACAATACAGATAAGTAGAGTGATGCAGAGCTGCTGTCATCAACTTTAATTTGAAATCCTGTACTCCAATTTGTCTGTGATTCAGGAAAGCACATATTTTTTTATTCCTACCTGTAGCATCAGATAAAGGAGTAGAGGGGAAGACTTCAGGATCACCATCATCAATGAAACTGTCAACATACTCTTCATCTTCACTGTTAACAGATCTCTGTGTTTCTGAGTCAGCAATATCTTCTCCAAAGGATTCTCTAGACATTGTTGTAAAGGAAAAATAAAGAGTCTCTTTCATGATGATGGAAGTGTTCAAAACTCAAACCACCTATGTGACTGTAGGAAAACTGAGGATGGGAGGTGAAAATGTTCTGCAGCAATGATCTCTGAGAAAAATAAATTTTGACATTATCCAGACAATAGAAGACTACTAGCCGCTTGGATCCCCATCTGTTGAAATGTATACAACCAACAAATCCCGTACCATTTTTTTCTCTTTACCCAGCAACTAATTCATTGTGAAACAGAAACTAAGACCAAATCACTAAGTAGAGAGAAATGAAATGCAATTCAAGCCATAAACAACAACACCATTTAACAAAAGGATACGACTCATCTGGATTGTAAGGTCGACGACCACCTAGATAGTAACCAGCCAGGTGAACACTGTGAGGACCAAGAACTGAGAACATGACTTCATCAGCCTCATCAAATTCCAAATGTAGTTGTTAACACTCATTCTTCTCAGGATACAAACAGCATAAATAAACCGGACTCTTGTTTCCAACATTACATTGGAGTATGCTTCTTTTGGTTGCAGCCCCCAACCCCAATGTTGCCTGTATATATCACTATGCACATTATTGATCCATACAATGAAAACCAGACTCACCACACCACAAACTCAATTCAAATATCAAAAGCAGACACACAACTGGTACGAGTAAATCCTAAACATGCAGTTAACTAAAACCCCAAATCACACGGTTGCTATTCATATTCAGATTTCTCTTAGAGCTATTAAAATAGCCGAAAAGCAATATACGGTTTTAAAAAAAATGTTCAAACTAGTTTAAACAATTCACAGGGAGTACTGAATTAATAGAACCCATTACCATCGAAATGTGAAGCCGTCCATTGGAGTCACCAGGTTTATGAGTGAAAGGCTTTCCGGGTTTGACTTCAATCCCTGAAACAATCAAAACCCATAAATAAAGATAAAAAAACCCATCAAAACAAACACCATATTGATGAAAATTATAGGCTGAGAAAAAGACCAGATAGAGACTACCAAAGACAAAACAGTTAACATGTGGGAGAGAAAAAGAGAAAAAAAAAGATCCAATCTTTTGAAACCTGAGAAGCTAATTGGCTCCAATCACTTCAACCCAGTTCATAACTTTCATCCTTTTCTACTTTTCTCCAATCAATTTTACATTTTAAAGGTAAATTAACTCACCCCAGAAAGCCATTTTTGTTCGGGTAAAGAAAAGAGTTTGAGCTCGATCAGAAGTGAGTTGTGAAAACACAGAGAGAGAGAGAGAGAGAGAGAGAGAGAGAGAGAGAGAGAGATTGGGGACTTGGGGTATAGGATTTACACCCTGTATTTTGGAATTCAAAGCCTGCGGAGAGGTGGGAGGGAGAAACCTCTGTAAAGCCCTAGAAATATCTAGGATTTGTCTTAAATAGAGAAGACGGGGGCGAGGCTTGTGGTGACGTGGCGGACCCTGAGAGGAAATTTGAGTGACGGCCCGGTGATGATAGCAGAGCCAAGCGCGGGAGAGGTTTAACTTTTTTCCTTACTTTAGCCTCAAATTAATGGCCAAATTCATATTATATTTACTAGACTCTTGACATACTCGCGTGTCAATTGGTATTTTCTTTATTTTTCTTATGAAATGTATTGATATTTTTGGAAAAAAAACTGAAATTCAAAATTCCCTAGAAAGGAGTGAAATTCGGAAAAAAAAAAAAAAAAACTTACGATTGCAGTTTTTCTACTACTAACAAACTCTAATTCTCCCACGTGATTTGAGATCACTATGACAAGACACTTATTCATCTAAAATCTGTAGTTAAATGTTTGTTGACATTTATCTTTGAGCCAAATGAATCCAGCCCTTATACCCAAAATTATGCCTAAAACCTTAAGCAACCTAGCTACGAGAGCAACGATACTACTTTCCTACCAACATTAAACCGAGCCAATCCACCTCATCTAACACTGTATCTAAATACTATAAAATCACGTGCAAAGGCAAGTGATCTATTTCATTGTTGACAATCAGAAAACACCGAGTTTAAAACTCATGATCAGCAGAAATTAATAACGCTACAGTTGCGACACACCAATACGACCAAAACATCTGAATCCTCTCGTAAAGAAGGAGAGATTGATCAAACCTAACAAATCACTAAAGCCCAAACAACCTAACACGTAAAAACTAAAAATAAAAAAGGAAAACGAACCCAAACAATGTCTACCAAGAGGGCCCAAACCTAATTAGTAGACCCGGAGAAAACCAAAAGCCAGAGAAAAAAAGGTTAGCCCAAAACATGTTCAACCCACACCAACCGGAGAATTACAGCTCTAGCTACAACGTGTATCGTATGGCAGCCTGCCATCCTCCATGTGGTGGTAACATATTTTGCACACATGACGTAAAAAGGGAAAAAGAAAACTTACTCGGCACAAGCCAAATTTGTCAACACTCACCGCTACGTTCTCATCAGCCTCGTGCTACCCCTCCAAGTCGTCGACCTTGTAGTCCTGACAGATTCGTCGTCAATTTAGACGACTTAACAAGCCAGCTCAATTATGTTATTAAAAACACACTCAAGTAGTTAGTATTTGGACCAAAGTCTAAGAGGGTATCCTAGAACTATTAGACTAATTCCGCTTCGTGTATGTATCTCTCAGAACGATAGAATAAATATAAAAAATACATGGGTTGGAGAAGGGTCAATAAATGAGGGAAATTAATTTATTTTACGGATATAATTGCATTTTACTCTTATGTTCACATTTGATGTCTTTTTACATATTTGAAAATGGTCTAATTGAAAGGTACACATACGTATGTTGTTTTTGACATTTTTTTGTTTTCTTAGGTATATTATCATTTTAGTTTATAAAAACTTCCACTCTTAACTATTGCATTTCTAATATACTTATTAAGTGGGGCACAAATAACAAAACCTTCAAGCTAATGAAAGAGTTAACTAACAATGATATATATTTTTCACGGGAAGAATTTGTGACATACACAATTATAATCAAAATATCATTTTTAGATCTAATAGTAACATTTTCTTTAAAAACAATTAACTCTATTTTTTTTGTTTTTTCTTTAAATCAATTTATGAAATGGAAAAATTTCAAGAACAGTACACGAAGTTTCATCCATTCCTAACTTTCATACATCAAGTTTCATTTTTTTCAAATCTGTACATCAACTTTATAAACCGACTCACTATTCATACATGCTGTCAATGGGTCCGTTAAATATAGTGTTTTCCGTCAAAGTTTAGAGGGTAAATTCGTCACACTATGACTTCCCTCCATTTCACTATTCAACGCAGCAATTCTTCAAATTTCCCTCCAAAACCAAATCTGAGAACTACTCAAACTAGAGAATTACAACAAACTACTCAAACAAAAAATTTTAAAGAACAATGATCTGGGAATCAAAACGCTTTCATGAAATTGGCATCCAACAATAGGCTTCTACATCAAAAGATCCATCTGTTGCACAAAACACATGGTATTTGTAGAGTAACTAAAGTTCAGCAAAACACAACACAAATACCACCATGACCATAACAGATAGATAAAATAAATTACATGCCAAAATTATACGAGTATCTTACATTAACAATTAACCAGTAATATATCCGTCATATATATAAATTACATGCCAAAATTATACGAGTATTTGGGTTTTAAGTTCAAATACCTTTTTACCCATATTTTATTTCATAATAGCATAGCTGGTAATAGACCCATTAACGGCGTGTATGAATAGCGAGTCAGGTAATAAATGGAGGGAAATTTGAAGAATTGCTACGTTGAATAATGAAATGGAGGGAAGTCATAGTGTGACGAATTGACCTTCTAAACTTTGACGGAAAACACTATATTTAACGGACCCATTGACAGCATGTATGAATAGTGAGTCGGTTTATAAAGTTGATGTACAGATTTAAAAAAAATAAAACTTGATATATAAAAGTTAAGAATGGATGAAACTTTGTGTACTGTTCTTAAAATTTTTCCTTATGAAATCTATCCATTAATATAATTTGGAATTATGTCGTCGTCTTCCTAATTTCCTAGCATCGCTGTCAGATTCTCAATCAGTTCAGAAACTATTCAACCCTGTTTCAAAGTACGGACAAACTACACATCCTTGTCCGAGAAACAAAAATGAAATTCTTCCACGACCCCAATCATCTTCACTCCTTAGTCTCCTCCATCATCGACACCTACAAGAAGAAGGCCCAGTTCAACTACTTCACCAGGTGCTTCACTACTCGGGTCGGGTTGGAGTCTCCACACACAAACCCACCCATGGATTCCAGCAAGCTCCAGGTACCAAGATTCCCTTCAATTCATTATCAGTTTGTGTTACACGCACTTGAATATGAAGTTGTTGGATTATATTTTGGTGTAGGAAAATACAGAAGCTTCATATTCGTCTTCTTCGTCTTCAAAGCTGGTGCTCTATTCCTACTGGCAGAGCTCATGCTCTTGGCGAGTCCGTTTCGCTCTGTACCTTAAAGGTTCCCTCTTTTCATTTCCAATTCATAGAGTTCAGTTTGTTTTTTTTTTTTGTTCTCTTGTTTGGTTTCTTATGATTCTGAGTTTCTAATTTTATGAACCAGCGCATTGATCAAACTAGAAAGCTATGATGCATGTCACGGATTTCAGCGTTCTCCCTTTATTTTTACCGAACAGTGATGTAACAGTGTTTTGTGTGTGGAGCAATTTGTTAATAAATTGGTGAATGTTACTGCAAGCCTGCAATTCACATTGATTTGGATCTTCATTGTGTTTAGTTTTGTTGTCAATTCCAATTGTCAGGGCTTTCGTACGACTACAAGCCGGTGAACCTTGCGAAAGGGGAGCAGTTTAGTCCAGGTGAACTTGAGGATGTGTTGTGCTTTAAATCCGAAGTCAATTATATTACTCTCTTTACAGATAGTTTAACATGCTATGTCACTATTCGGTAAAGCCTTGAACAATGCTGCTTATTGTTTTAATGATTTTATTAAGTGAAGCCTTGGTTTGTCCTTGGGTTGTAGAATTTGAGCGTCTGAATCCTCTGCATTATGTTCCTGTGTTGGTTGACGGTGATGTGGTGGTTTCGGACTCCTTTGCAATATTGCTGGTTAGTATAGTTTCTTGGGAAGTGAATCGTTTTCCTTTTATGTGATATGCAACCAATGATTCGAGGACATGAAAGCCTTCATCTTGGTTTCACTTCACATTTGGCCAGCAATGTACAATTTCTCATTTGTTCTGCTATGTGTGTTCTGATGCTTTATTAGTATCTGGAGGAGACGTACCCTCAGAGACCGTTATTGCCTGCTGACCCTAAGTTAAAAGCTCTTAACCTCCAGGTCAATTTCTTATCATATGCCATTAGTGGTAATCATATTATAACCTATATGACTTGCAGAAAGCTCATTTGTCCTCGTTTCTCACTCTTCAATTAAAGCATGTTGTGGATTGATATACTACATTACTTCTCTTATATCATAATGAAAGGAGTCTTTTAAGTAATATTCATCATGGACATATTTTTCTGTGGCTAGTCTTGACAGCTAATAGGTTAATATTATAACAGGGTGCAAGCATTATCAACTCTAGTATACAGCCTCTTCACATGCTATCAATGCTGGTATTTTCTGTTTGTTTGTGTATTTTATAATGATTTTGTATTGATACATAAAACTGTACAAGTGATATTATCATTTGTTTCTGTAGAAGTACATGGAGGAAAAGATTGGTCCTAAAGAGAGTTTTTCTTGGGCTCAACTGCATATAGGTAAAGGTTTCCTGGGTGAGTAACTCAGTGCCTATTCATGTTCATGGAGTGGATTTTCTGCATGTCATTCCCTTTCAGTTGTTTTCTTGAAGAAAATATTCCTTTCATTATAGTATTACATTTTTAGTATAATCTTATAGAGGAGTTTTCACCAGCCAGGCGGGGTGTAGTTGTAATGCCCTTTAGCATGCTATTGTAGTATACTCTTCACTTGTTGTTATTTACTGGCTTTGCATCAGAAGGCATATAATGTTATATACTAATGTTCTCTTACACATGCTTCATAAATAAAATAAAAGATACGAATGTGAGACAAAAGAAAATCCAGTTCTTCTATACCATTAATGCTTTGTGGTAAAGTTACCTGTAATTGATAGTTACCTTGATGATTTCTTTATAATGTTTCTCTGGAAGTTAGAGTATGATAAGGTTTTGGCAAAGATACCAGCGCATCTTATACATCGGACCATGCAGCTTATAGAGGTAGATAGATAAGAAGTTTTGTTTTAGCAGTCTATAATCAATTTGAGTTGATAACAGTAGTTGGCACAATCTTGGAAATGAGTGTTGTACAAAGTTGTGTCCTTATGCATCACGAAAATTCTGCAATTTTTAGGACTGGTATAATATTAGCTGGTATGAATTACCACTTGTGGATTGACAGCGCTTCTAGCAGTGTATGTTTTCAATATCATGTGTGAACTGAAAATTATTGGCTAAAGAGAGATCAAAAGAAAAGGTGTAACGTATTGTGATCATGACATTCAAGCTTCATAGGGTGCATCCAGGGAGGTGAACTTATTAGTTGCTTAGGCGACTGTATTTGTGTGAACAGGCCAGGATGCTATTATATATATCTGGTAGTGTAATTTTTCTTTTTCAGTTGTGTTAACGCTTTTATTCGTACAAGTACACATGCATTAGCTTTCCATCATGTAAACCATTATAGGTTGTTGCTCGGTAATGGTAACATATTTATTTGTTATAAATTTCTCTTATTTGTAGCTCTTGAGAAGTTGCTGAAGGATTTTGCTAGCAAATTTGCCACAGGAAATGAAGTGTATATGGTCTCTCCTGAATTCTCTCTCATTTACATCCCTTTAATTAGCTTCACTCCTACTTATGTCTTTGATCAAACCAATATGAACAGACAAAACTTGTTTTAACCTAAGAAACTCTGTCATGACATCAGTTAGTTGTAATAGTTGGATATGTGAATGAGCCTTTTGAAGTTGGTGTTTCTGAAGCAAGACTTAATTGTTGTTGTTGTTGTTGTTTTTTATTTTTTCCCTGAACCGTTTGAGCCCTTTAAAGCAAACCTAATCAATTAAGCGTTTCAAATTGCAGATTGACGTGTTCTTAGCACCACAGATTGCTATAGCTACAGCAAGGTTCAATATAAACATGGTAAACTCTCTTGCATCTCTATAATCTTTTCCTTGGTTGTTAAACTTCTTTTCGACTTTAGAGCACCAATTTCGTTTGGTTTTGAGAATTGAGAGGTTTTCATTCTCCGTAAATTCTGTGAAATAACTTCAGGGTAAAACTAAAATAGTAAATTTTGGAGAACAAAGTGTTAACAAAGCAAAGAATAGAGTTCATAAAGTATCAGCTATGTCTATTTTTGCCCAAGCATGCACATAAAAACGGACATAGATTAGCTCTTGTAGAAAGTGACAATTAAATTGCTTTTCTAAATAAATTATTCAATGGCTTTGTGCAGTCTACATTCCCCTGTTTAAGTAGGGTGAATGAAACATACAAGGGTTTACCAGAATTCCAAGATTCATCACCGGAAAGGCAACCTGATGCTGTGCATGGGAAGTGATCCCAGAAGGCTAGGAGTCTTCTTACAAGGAACCCGGTGTCTACAAGTGTATTATGCTGGAGCTTACACACTGGATGAGCCCTGTTCCAGATTTATGCTGTAAATGAGTTGAATATAGAATGTAGAACTTCAGTAAAGAAATGCAGCTGTGTAGAAACTTTTACTTCATTGTACTTTCATGATTCTTCAATCATGAAAAGCAAAACGAGATAAGTCGTGAAAGTGTGGTACCTAACATAACTAAGCTATCCTGTGTGCTACAGTTACAATTGCACTCGCAATTGCATAATCTAAACACGTAATTAAATCCTTCAGTGCATCTCATCTTGCAAAGTGGGTTTTGCTTGACCAATACCTCCTTCCAGCTTATCAGTCCACCATGCACTAGTGGTTTACCGGGTTACCCATGCTCTCCACAAAACACAACACTCCAAAACGGCAGTGGGAAATCTTAGCAGTCTAAAGACCTAAGATATATTTGTTTAAAACAGCAGTGGAAAATCTTAGCAGTCCAAAGACCTAAGATATATTTGTTTTAAGTAAATTTGTTTTGTTTTTCGCCCTTTCATTTACATTTAAGGGTTTTTGAGCACAATCACCTGATTCACCTTGCAACCCCTCCCATTCCCCAGTAGTGGTATGCCATAGTCCATAGATATGTTTCCAAAAGCGTTCAATAATTAAACCAATGCAAAGACAAAGATGTCTGCAACTGCAACTCTGCATTAATTCTTTCCAAGATATCAATATCTGGGCATGGGACCTAGCCATATGGTAAGCCTAACTTCGTTTATGGTGTTTATTTGATCAGGTGGGTTGCAGCTCCTCTCATTGTTTCATTCCCCAGTTGGTGATGTGTCATAGTCCTTAGAAATGATTAATTCCAAATGCATTCCATAAACCAAACTTAACCTTGTGGCTGCATCCTTCCCAAATTTCCAAACATATCGCTCATCACGTACTAAGAAATGACCTAACCATATCATGATTGGTTTAAAAGAATCCGACATTCTGTAATCAATCTCCTCCTTATCTTCAACATATCTTAAGGGATGGATGCACATATCTGGTGTAGTTTCTTTACCTAACATGCATGGATATGTAAATATATAAGTAAACATCCACCCTAAGAGAAGCACAAACATCTTATCTTCCTAGCATAAACGCAGAAGAAAATGTTTAAGGAAACCTTTCACTTGTTGTAATCTTTTATTTCTTTGACATTAGGGCTTCTAGCCATCTTCCTCATTCTCCTATACATATGGTCTTCTAGTAGCACAAGAAGCTCACACCACCTTCTCCACCAAAGCTCCCCATCATCGGAAACCTTCACCCACTAGGGTTACACCCTCACCGCTCACCGCTCACTTCAAGCATTGTCTAAAATCCATGGCAATGTCATGCTCTTCCGTTTTGGGAGTGTTCCTGTCCTCGTCGTCTCCTCGTCTGAGGCTGCCCGTGAAATCATGAAAACCCAAGACCTAGCATTCTCGGACTGCCCCAAGTCGACCATCTTCCAGAAGCTTCTGTACAACTACAATGACGTCTCAACGGCACCTTATGGTGACTAATGGAGGCAGGTGAAGGGCATAGGCGTTTCTCGTCTCCTCAGCAACAAAAGGGTGCATTCCTTTCGTACTGTTAGTGAAGAGGAAACAAGAATCATGATGAAGAAGATAGAGGAGTCCATGTCATCCTCAGGAGTTGTGAATTTAACCGATAGGTTTATCACTCTCACGAACGATGTCATCTGGACGATAGCTCTGGGGAGGAAATACAGTGGTCGAGAAGGTGGAAAGATTTTTAATGAGATTTTGGGGGAGTTTATGGAGTTAATGGGACGATCTTATATTGGGGACTATATTCCATGGCTTGCTTGGTTGAGCAGTGTTAATGGTTTAGATGCCAAATTAGACAAGGTCGCTAAAAGGTTTGATGATGAATTTCTGGATGGGATTATTCAAGAGCATATAAATCGTAGTCCAACGAATGGAAAAGGTGATCAACATATGGATGAACATAAAGAGATTTTGTGGACGTTTTGCTTTGGATACAAAAAGAGAACATGGCTGGTTTTCCTGTTGGAAGAGTTAGCATAAAGGCTCTCATCTTGGTAACTCTCTCTCTCTCTCTCAATTCAAAAATGTTTAGGGCAGTGACAGATCTAGGATTTCAATCCTTGTTGGGCTTGAACTTCCTTAACCAAGAAAAAAAAAGAATCGGAGAATCTCGATTGTGCGAGAGAAATTTATTAATTGAAAGAAAATAATACACTTAGTCAGGAAGAACATAATGAATCTTACCCCTCATAAAATGCACACTCTGATTCTAAAGCATACATTTCACCATCATTAAAATATTCAAGATAAAACTACTTTGCAAGATTGTAAACATCTTCACATTTAAAATTCCTAAAGTTATCATGAGGATCCAGAGTTGAATTAAGTACAAGAAGTTCTTATGCTTCTTTTGAGAACCTTCTATTCAACTCACTCAACTAAAAATCAATAGCATTAAAAACCTCTATATGGTAATGATGCTCAAATGTAACAATCCCGACCCGTACCATCCTTATAAGAAGCATTCATGTTAGGCATATCAAGATCATGCTTTTCACAAAAAGATTCCACATTGCATACCAAATCATTTCAGCCTTCGATCATCTCTCATATCTTGAAGAAGCTAGTGACTTTGTATGTCCAACAAAGTTCATAGCACACACAAAGTCGAGAGATTTTCGCTGCAATGTCTGACAAAGAACTTTAGTAATTTTCATAACTTTGTTCATTAGAACATAAAATCAAAAGTCTCAAACTTCCTTAAAACAACCTTAGTTTGTCCTTGTAATTCCCTAGGTGCATGATTAACCATATCAATAAGAGTTAGCTTTACTGAACTAAACAATTCAATAAAAGCCTTAATAAAACGGGAATGTGAGCTCTAACGAGTAGCACTAGCTTGTTGCAAAGTTCAAATTTGGGTAGCACCACTACCTGTTTGAAGTTCCCCACAAGCTCCTAAATTTGCAATTTCCTCCTTTCTCACATCTTTTAATGTATAATGTTGCTCAGTAGAATCAAGAAAATCACAATAAACGGTAGAAAAGAATTCCCAAATGTCATGTACCCCTTGAGCTATAGCATTTAATGTCAACTGCAAACGGTGAGCAATGCAATGCACAAAATATACATGTGGACACTCTTGAAGAAAATGAAAACACCAACTCAGGTTGAAATGGCCCCAACAAAATATAGGCTTTTCGAACACTGTCATGCTCATTCACTAGATATTTCCATATAGCAGAACGTAATTCAGAATCACGTTTAAGAGCATTGACCCTATTTGGTGGCTCCAGTGGTGGATCATCTATTTTTGGAGATTCTGAAGTTTGAGGTGGATGATCAATGTTTAGAGAAGATATGGAAGGATTAAAAATCGAATTTGAACTTGAAGAGGAGACATTAGTTCTTTGAAATCATCAAGTAATTTTTTTTACTCACTTCGGTTTTGGCCCTATATTTGACATTTTACTCTAATACCTATTGATTAAAATACAATGTTTATATAATACACTGTTATATTCTTCTCAAAATAATAATAATAATAAAAACAATTGCTATATTAGACAAAACAGTAACATTAATCAACAGAAATGCAACATCAATGTATATGCATTAATCGGCAATATCAAACTCATAGTTCATTCAAAATCATTAGGCATTATTAATTGAAAGGGGGGTGACCAGTCGATTTTGCCAAAGCAATCTCATTAACAGCCATGGAAAAATTGATAACGAGGCAACCCCTCCCAGCTCCAAATGGGATCAACTGGAAGTCCTTTCCTTTGTAATCTGTATCACTATTAGTGATCAAAAATCTTTCTGGCTCGAACTCTTCTGGATTGTCATACGATTTAGGATCTCTCCCAATGTGCCATGCATTGACATAACCATTGGCTTTGGCAAACTTGGTGCACAAGTTCGACTGGTCACTTAACGGGGGAGAAAAACCAAGGGATTTAGACATGACTGAATCTTGCGGCTTAACCAAACGTAGAAAATACCCTCTTAAAGCCATTGCTGTTTCTCATTCAGCTGATTAAGTGCTCAGATCGATCGATCGCTCAATGGGACAATGGCCTTCAGCGTTTCTATATAAGCCAACTATATATCCAGGCCTGCATGCATGTCGTGGAGAAACCTATATTAAGTTTGAATATCTGTATGCAAATCAACATGTATCAATTTGGGTCTACCCAAATTTCGTTTTTGGTAAGCTAGATTTGGTTTAAATAATTTTGAGGGGTAAGGCTCTTTGTCCCCCACCCCCTGATGTGTATTAATTCTCTTTCTTTTGGAATTAAAGGGAGGTAGAGAGCAGTTGGCTCTTCTATCTTCATTTTCAGTAAAAGAAATGTATCGATTGTCCCTGTCATGGTAAGTGTTACTCCTATTATGAGTTTATCAATATCCGTAAATTGAATTGCTCTCCTACGATCGAGTACGTACGAGTGGATTTTGAGTCGTAATATACAGTCTTCTTACTTACAGTATTCCCCAAGTTGCACTTACAATTGTAGCTGGTTAATATATATGATCGACGAGTGATGTGTTCATAGTATCAGACTATCACTTCTTAATTAACCTTTTATGGCAGGCTAGGAAGTATTGCATTTAAATAACAAATTGGAAGCAGGGAACTAATTAAATAAAAGGAAAAATCATAAGGAAGTAAGGATCGCAACATAGAAGGATCTAAATAACAAAGTTTGATTTGTTAATTAACAGAAAAAAAAATTGAGGTATATTCATATATGAATTCAACCAGAAAATTACAACAAATTTGTAATCAATTTACTATGTCTACAAGTTCCTCGGTTCATCATCTTCTAGGGTTTTCATAATCATCTAATTAAATTCTCAACTCCATCTTATCAGCCTTGCAAAGCGGGTTTTGCATGGCCAAATCCTCCCTTCCGGCAGCCTTGTAATCCACACAGCAAGAGTGTTTTTCTGGGTAGCGATGCTGTCCACAAAACACAAGACCACATTTGCAGTCAAAGCCCAGCAGTCCCAACTTTTTATTGCAGCAGGAGCACCTGGTTCTTGTAGTTGCAGTTGATCCAGTACTATTCAAACTATTAGTAACTGAGTTGTTGAGTTCTTCATATACCTTGAGTGATTGGGCAATCAGTTCTTGTTTTAGATCGTCAACATAGCACATCGAGCACATGTTCTTCTTTGCCACAAGGCCATAGAACCCGCAACCCTTTGCACAAAGTGGAGGGTCCATGTTGTTTTCCGACGCCATTGTGTGCTTCTCAATCTGTCTTGAATATGGGAATTGGGAAATAAGCTAGCTAGATCCTTGTTCTTGAGAAAGGATGTAATATTTTTTTTGTGAGCGAAATTCTGGTTTGGGAGTAGTGTGTTTATATAGGGAATCAGTAGCGAATCAATTCTAATTAGAGTTGGATTTGGAGTTCCTAATCTCCTCCTAGTAGGATGATATAGAAAGTTTCCTACTTTCCCTCTCCCTATTGCAATTGGATTATGATTGCTTATTCCAATTGGATTTGAGATGTCATATTGATTCTTATTGATTTGTTTTTTTTTCTTTCTATTTTGGTTCATATGCAACTCGATCATCTGAGAAGTATACTCAACAAATAAGATTTTTTTCCCCTCAAGCTCTAAATTAAGTTCTAAACAAAGTTTACTCTATGTACGTTACATGAAAAATTCTAAAATGATTTTTCAATTAGAGAAAAGAAAGCGACCAAGTAGATCATCTTGTTTGATTTGATAATCCATATCAAATACCCTTTTTTTTTCAAATACACTTTTTTCAGATATCTTTTTGTTGCAGATGATCAACAAATTTTTCAGATCCCATATTTTTCTAGAATGAACTCCATCAAATACTAAGTACTCTTGAAAGGGTGAAGCCAACGGTCTAATCGATGGTGACTTTTGTTGCAAGAGCTGGATTAGGGTTTGTGTTGGCGCGGGCTATGATGACGTTTAGAGGCGTTGGCGCGTGTAAAAGTTAGCTATTGTAGTTTATAATAAGCTCACTTTGGATAAGTGAGCGGGAATACGTACTTTAGTCGTATTTATCCTATATTATCCTATATACCAGACTGCTACGCCGGTCTCAATCGGTCGGCCTCCGACCCAGCTTTCTTTCTAGACCGGCGAGAGGCTCCCTAGCACCATCGATTGGGAGGAAAGCTCACCGAGAAGTCCGACTGCCCAAAGGCTTCCGTCGCCGGAACTCCTTCCTTCGGCCGCCATAGCCGGCGAGCCTTGGCTCAAAAGAAAGCCCTCATCCCGTGCAGCAATCCCTCCAAAGGGCTCCCTCCATCTCAAACTAGGTAAGGAGAAATCGGTAATAGAAATTCTAGGGCTTTTTGTGTGTTTTCGTTCGATTGGCTTGGAATTGGTGTTTGTGGTAGTTAGGAAAGTTGTAGAGGAGGTTGAGAGGAATGTGTTGTCAAATTTTGGTGGGCATTGGAGGTTGCCGGAGCTGGCTGCTGGCCGCCAGGAAAAATGTTTTTTTGTAGGGAATTTTATGAGGAATTTATTGGAATGAGTTTTATAATTTTTGGAGGAGTTTTGGATAAATTTGGAAATTTTTAAAGTTTGGTATTTTTGGTGGATTTATAAGTTAGAATCCGGCCATGTGATTATTTAAGGTTAGAAATGTGGAAGGTGTTTAGAGGATGTCAGTTAAGATTTGTGGAGGTTTATTTGGTTGGTAGTGAATTTAAGAATTTGGGTGATAGGCTTGGTTGAGCGCGCGGAGCTCATTTTTAATTACGTCTATTTTCTTTAAGCGTCGGTGTGTTAATTAAGGATTTATTTATGTTTTGGAACATGACGCGAGGAGGCTCGAGCTGACGAGGCCTCCGACAGATATCAGGCTTAGGCCTAATTTGTGAGTGAAAATTTGTTTTAAATAATGTGCTTAAAATGCTTTATTGTTGAATGATTTTCTGTTGTTGGAAATTTCCCGAAATTGAGAATTTTGGTGATTATACTCATATATAGTTGTTTATGAGAATAATATGTATATGATTAAATGTTAGCTAGCTATACGTGATTTTCCCTCATACTGAGGTACAATTCCAGTATGGGGTAACATGAGCGTTAGACGCCAGCATCGTAGTCTTGTATGACTTTCTATTCTTCGAATTCATTCATAGAATTCGTACAGGGAATCAACACGTATATATATCACTCGGACGTTTCCCCATACTGAGGTACAATTCCAGTATAGGGTAACATAAGCGTTAGACCCCAGCGTCGTAGTCTTGTATGATTATCTATTTTTCGAGCTTGTTCATAAATATCGTACAAGAAATAGTTGAGTGTGAATACATACTGATATATATATATATATAATTGTTTATGCAGGATCCTGTAGATCTCATAGAAACTGCCGCACGTGGTCTGTCCTTGGATATGCTTCTTCTTGTATGCAAAAGGAGACCGACCAGGACTTTCCAGTCTTTCTCTCTCCGATGATAAAGTCAGTACTGGTAGGTAAATATTAAATGCTAGGAGATCATTCTTACCATTTTGGTTGACTTCAGCTGTATTTATAGCCCCGCGTTGACTTATGCCTTACATGTTATTCGATGTGGGACAAGTATACTGTTATGTTCTGTTTATTTTGGTCTTCTGTGGAGTCTTCCCCTCCCAGCCCAGACTGCTATAACATCCAGGATGAGGCCTGTTCGATCTGCCTCATGCTAGGCTTCGTAGCATCGCGGGTCAGGGGAGGTATTTATTGACTACTGACTACAAGTCCTTACAAGTTCTCGTTCAAGACACGTCTTGAGTGGGGACTAGAAGAAATGGTCCGTGATGCCTAATTATCAACGGGTACCCGATCCTAGTCTCCCTAAGTTCATACTCAGGACATCTTTGAACGGGTTATGGTTGCGATGGAAGGTAGCGAGCCGTTCCATGTTAGTTGTTGTTGCTCAAGCGCGGGGTGGCCACTATTCTCCGTGTGAAGGGAATGATACTGACATGCCCAACTCCCACTCTTCAGGAGCCGTATAAGGGACTTGCAGCTCTCAAGGCTTAGTTGTTTCAACCTTACTTCCTGATGAAATGTTTCCAGGGCGGTATGCATGCCTTAGTTCATACACATGCTTCCTTTAGGTTCTTGCTCTAAAATAGGAATCTCTAGTAACAGTTTATCCTGAGATTGAGATTATCAGGGACTTCCAACTGTCTGCTATGTTGCCCACCCTTATCCAAGACTTGGTATTTTGGTCACTTTGTTGGAACATAATGGCCCCGTTGCGATCTTGGCGAAATCTCTCGCCTGAGTTTGCCTCGTTGTGATCTTGGCGAAATCTGGTGTCTGAGTTTGCCTCGCACATATGTAATGAAAATCAGTAGGCGAGCTAAGTTCGCCTCGTTGAGATGTTGGCGAAATCTCACGCCTGAGTTCACCTCGCGCATATGTAATGAAAATCAGTAGGTGAGCTGAGTTCACCTCGTTGTGATGGAAAGAAAGTCCGCGTTCAGCAGGGGGCTCATCATCCTGCGCTCGTGGTGATCCGCCCACTTGTTATAGCGGAAAGCCGATCGTATCGGATTGCCACGATGGTTGGGGATAACTTGCGCGAGTTTGGGATCTCGCTCACGGTGGAATATCCGAGACAAGCCTTCTTTGTATGCTACGACATCCCGGATGGCTTAACCGGTGGTTCCAGGAATTCCCCGGGAGCTCGGTGACTGCTGGCAAGTGCTACCTGGTAGTGTCATTGGGTTGGTAGCCTGGGTAGGTGGTGGTGTGTCAGGGTATTAATTGCATATCCGTCAGGTGGCGCTGTAGGGGGTGAAGGGACGTGCATTTAATGCAAGTCGTTTCACTCATCTTTTCTTCGAGAAGTTACCAGTTAGTGGGGCACATGTCACGATCATACGGTGGGTCATGATAGATTCGATTTCCTCGTTGCGGTAAATAAGTTGGGGGGAAATCGAGGCGTTCTTTCCCCCGCTTCGTATATATGTTCTGTCCCCCATCTGGAAAAAAACTCCATGCTTTCTGCTTCATTCTTTTTTCATTCTGTGTCTGTTTCTCTCTGTTTTCGTCTTCCTTCCGTTGAAATGTAGATCTAAAGGGGGGGCTGCGGAGCTGAGCTCAGAAGAAAAGTGGGTTTTTATTGCGTAAGGAGGGAGTATTGCTTCCTTGCTATAGCTGATCTTCCGATTGCGAGATGTTGTCCATTTGCTGCTCTGGCGTGTCTCCGGCCTTCACTATCTGGTTAGTTTCCCTTCTCCAGCGTTCAGTTATGTTTCTGAGCGTATCATGTAGGGTTTGTATGGGTTTGTTGTGAATTTTGGGTTTGTTGGGTTTCTAGGTGTTTCTGGGTTTGTTGTGAATTTTCACCGTGTTTAGATGGGTAGTGTCAAAACCTCCCGGCGGCGGCACACGATGTAGGTATCTGATAGTCCATAGGGTTTTTATAGGGTTAAATGGATTGTAGGGCTTCCGATGCTAGCGTCTCTGGCTCAGCACGGCAGGCTCCCGCTGATGATGACGAAAGGATAGAAGAGTACTTGCACAGCGTCTCTGGGTTTGTTGTGAATTTTCACCGTGTTTAGATGGGTGGTGTCAAAACCTCCCGGCGGCGGCACACGATGTAGGTATCTGATAGTCCATAGGGTTTTTATAGGGTTAAATGGAGTGTAGGGCTTCCGATGCCAGCGTCTCTGGCTCAGCACGGCAAGCTCCCGCTGATGATGACGAAAGGATAGAAGAGTACCTGCACTGGGAAACTAATAGAGATGCCGCGTGGGCAAAATCCCATCTCAGATCCTCCAGCTCGAGTCCTGAGCACCCTGTGCTCGAAGCGATCCCGATCACACGCGCCCTTCACCGCTTGGAGGAAGGTAGGGTGTGCGATGAGCCGGTCTGCAGCTTCACGTCCGAGGAGATAAAACAGTTTAGGGAGGAGTGGAACATTCTTTCCGGTATCCCAATACGTGGCTTGTACCCGGGGGAACTAACATGCGCTCCAAGAGACAACTATGTAGCGGTCCACGATAACATGTTCAGGAATGAGCTTTCTGTACCGCTACCTCAATCTGTATAGTACATATTGAGCATGCTGCAGCTTGCTCCCTGACAGGTCCCACCAAATCAATGGTGACAACTTCTGGGACTCGGATGCCTATATTGCTTGTCTAACATGTGGTGGCCAACAATCAACGAGTTCTGCGCGCTCTATAGACTGTCATACTCGAAGAAGGTGGGAAGCTCCGGGTGTGTAGATTTCACTACACGGGACTATGAGTCAGTCATCACCGTTCTCCCTTCTTCGATAAACAAGGAATGGAGGGTGAAGGTAGTCCTAGTGGGGGGCCGTGGCAAAGAAGAACGAGACGGCACACGGTTCCCAATTACTTCCGGGCTATTGGGGATCAAAACTACTCGCTGACAACGATCGAGCGGGAGCGTATTGCACGCATATATGCTGCTTGGCCCCACGACGAGGACCGTAGCTCGTATCACTTGACACGGTGGGCCGTTCTCGCGCACTGCGAGATGGGTAGAGTACCCGGTGGGTTCATCTTTATTTTTGCTTTACATTTGAAGTCCTTGTTATGCTGAGCTCAATTAAATATCATGTCTTTGGTTCACAGGAAAAATCCCTAGGCGTGTTCCTCGCCCTAATCACCCTATTGACATGGAGAAGGATCATGCCCTCTTGAAGAAACTACTGACCAAAGGGGATTTGGCTTCTCGCACCGAGATGGATGTGGATACGCACATGGTACGGGTTTTGGACAAGCAAAAGGTACTTAAAGTTCTCAATGATGTATACGGGTCAGCGGAGACTCCGCCGGTACCTTCTCCCTCAGTCTCGCAGACCAATTTGGGTGAAAAGAAAAGGCGCCACCACCATTCGAAGAAAACTCAAGGTGTTGAGTCTCCGGTGACATACACCGGCAAGGACGTATCCGGGAACCCTGCTCCAAAAACGAAGAAGCATAAGTCGGCTCCCGGGGGATTCGTTTTGACTCCCTCGCTATCTATATTGGCCCATGCGGTTCCTAAGAGTATGAAGACACTGATCAGACAGATTCTCGATGAGTATGGTTGTGCGGATGAGAAGTTCGTCCGTGCAATGATCAGCGACCTGAAGGGGATCGATCTCGACCGGGTGAGTTTCAAAGAAGGTTCTCCTTCTGAGTCCCGAAAGATTGCCCGGGAACATCTGATGAAAGTTAGCGCACGGGACGCTTTTGTTTTTGTTTTTTTGGGTTTGTCTTGGGGACTTGCTTATTTTAGCTGTTATTTGTAGTCTCTCTTCGCGGTGTACTCTATTAATGCCAGCGAGGACACTGCTGAACTGAAAGAGTAGGTGGCCAAGCTCAACGGTCATGTGAGCTACCTCCATACCGAGAAGGGGTCTCTGGAAAGGGAGAAAAATGCCTTGGTCGAGAAGCTGGCCATGTTTCAGTTACACGTTCGGGAGGTGGAGAGCAAAGCTGATCGGGTCCCCGATCTCGAAGCTGAAGTGGAGTCCTTGAGGGTGGAGCTTGAAAAGTATCGCCCGCTTGAGGGTAAGCTTTATGAGAAGGAATCCGAGATCATAGAGCTTGAGAGCCTTGTTCCCGCGTGCTGTGATCAGGCCATTGCAGCTTTTAAGGAATCCCAGGAGTTCAAAGGTCTTCTCCAGTCTGTTCGGGATGAGGCTATCATCGAGAAGTTCACAAAGTGGAGCATGCATGGGTGCCTTGACAAGCCCCGAATGCTCGCGGATGTGCTTGCTACGCAGGAGAAGGCCAAAGCTCAGGACTCCCAGGCTATCCTCCCGGAGGGTCCTCCCGTGGCCAATCCTGACAGTGCCGGCGTTGACATGAATGCGTCCGAGAGTGAGGACGAAGAAGATGTAGTCGACTTGGTTGAGAATGACCTAGCTTAGGGCTTTGAATTGAGTGCAACCGGATTGTAATTTTTGATGATTTTTTTTTTGAATGGCTTTGTGCCTGCTCCGGGGAACATAGACTTCTGCCCGGTGGTCCGGTTGTCATAATTTATTTAAGTGCTCACGTTGAATTTCCCATTTTCGTGCTCTGTGTTTTGCCTCTTTGTTTTGCCCTTTTGAACCTGGTGTATCAAACCGATAGTTTTACTCCAGTGTTACAAATTTGATAGTGTTACGAATTTAACTTCTTCATTTCTATAATAGTTGTTACCAAAACAAATGAAGGCATACTCTCGGGTTGACCTAGTCAACCCGGTGGGCATAATTTACAATTCCCGAGTTCGATTAAACGGGGTAGAACCGAAGGTGCTCGGTGTTCTAAGGGTGCCCGGTGACTATGCCGTCCCTGTCCCTTAGGAAGAACGTTGTAGGGCCGACTTCCTTCACTATCTCGTAAGGTCCCTCCCATGTTGGATCAAGGGCCATTGGATGGGTCATCACCCGCTTCATCACTCAATCTCCTAGACCCAAGGTTCGCGGCCTGACCTTGCAGTCATAGTGCCGGGCGACGCACTGCTTGTAAACTTGGTTGTGTAGGTCAGCCATGTCTCTTCTCTCCTCGATGTGATCCATGTTTAACTGTAGCCCCTATGTGTTGGTTTGCTCATCGTATCCCTCGACTTTTCCAGTCGGTACCGTCACCTTGATAGGATGACAGCCTCAGTGCCGAAAGCAAGGCTAAAGGGCATCACTCTCGTTGACTCCGTAACAGTGGTTCGTATGGCCTATAAGGCTTCCGGGAGCATTTCTGCCCACAATCCTTTGGCGTCGTCCAACTTCTTCTTCACCAGTTTCTTTACAATCTTGTTGACTGCCTCCACTTGTCCATTGGTCTTTCGGTGAGCTACCGATGCAAACAGCATCCGGGTTCCCATGTCCTTGGTGAAGTCGATGAGCTACGGGTTGTTGAACTGCGTACCATTATCGGTTATGATAGTCTCCGGGACACCGAACCTGTAGTAGATATTTTTCATGGGGAAACCCATGACAGTGTCGATGGTTATTCGACTAAGCGTTTCTACTTCAACCCACTTGGTGTAGTAATCCACCGCCACTATGACATACTTGTATTGTCCGAGAGTAGTGGGAAATTTCCCGATCAAATTTAGACCCCACTGCACGAAGGGCTATGGAGACAGTAGGATTGAGAGTGCAATGGATGGAGAATGGACCTTGTTAGCGTGTTTGTGGCATTTATGGCATCTCGCCGACACTTGATCTGCCATCTTCCCCATATTGGGCCAAAAATACCCCGTTCTTAGAGCCTTGAAGGACAAGGATCTCGATCCGGAGTGATTACCGTAAACGCCTTCGTGGATGTTCTGGAGGATCGTCTCACCTTCTTGCACTGACACGTATTTCAAGTTGGGAAAACAGTAGCCCCTGCGGTACAGTTTACCGTTGATCAACGTGTATCTGGCACATCTTGATTGTAACTTCCTCACCTGCCGCCTGTTCTCCGGGCGAACACCATCTCTGATGAACTCGATGATGGGGTCCATCCATGTTGGTTCCTTGGGACCGGTAGTGATGGTGAATATTTCTGAGATCGTCTTGTCGATACTCGGCCGGTCTAGGATTTCGACCTTAATCTTTTTGCGCCCTTTTTAGTGGGTACCGGTGGCAAGACGAGCCAAAGCATCGGCATGGCTGTTTTCTTTCATAGGGATCTGAGCCACAGTTGCTGACTCGAATCCGCACAAGAGAGCCTTCGCGAGTGCCCGGTAAGAAGTCACGTGAGGTTCTTTAACTTCAAATGTCCCACTGACTTGGTTCACCACAAGCTGCGAGTCACTGAACACTTCGAATATTTTTACTCCAATCTCTAGTGCCAACTGTAGCTCCCGATCAATGCCTCGTACTCGGCTGCACTATTAGACGCGGAGAAATTAAACTCTAGGGCGTACTTGTACACGAACCGGTCTGGGCTAACCGATATTATTCCCGCCCCTCTCTTCTCTTTAGTGACGGAGCCGTCTATGAAAAACTTCCAACATGGCTGGACTTCTTGGGGAGCTACCGTATCCTCTCGCTTAACTTCCGAGCACTCCACGACTCTTTCCATAGGGGTCAATTCTTAGATAAAATCCGCAACTGCTTGCCCCTTGATGGCTACTCTCGGCATGTAGTGTATGTCGAACTCCCCAAGTTCTATCGCCCATTTGGCCAGTCTCCCGCTCGTCTCTAGCTTCACGAGGACTTGCCTAAGGGGGCAGTTCGTGAACAGTGTGATGGAATGAGCTTGAAAGTAATGCTGCAGCTTCCGGGCGGTCACGATGAGTGCGAGGGCAAACTTTTCTAGATCCGGGTACCTGCTTTCAGCCAGCGTATAGCCCTTGCCCACATAATACACCAGAAGCTCGATGGCGTCATCTTTCCTTATCAAAGGCGAGCTTACTGCCGTACTAGATGCTGCCAAATAGAGATATAGCATCTCCCCGGGAATTGGCTTTGAAAGCTTTGGCACTGATGCCAAATATTCCTTGATATTCCTGAAAGCCTCATCTTGCTCGGGCCCCCAATTGATCAGCTTGCAATGCTGGCTCTTGAGAAGTTTGAAGAACGGCACACACTTGTCCGTGAGTCTGGAAATAAACCTAACGAGAGCCACCATCTTGACCGTCAGGGACTGCATGTCGCTCCAGACTTTTGGGACCACCATATCCATTATAGCTTGGACCTTCTCCGGGTTCGCTTCGATCCCCTGCCGGCTAATCATATGGCCCAAGAACTTCCTCTTGACAACCCCAAACAAGCATTTTTCTGGGTTCCACCTCATACCGTACGCGAGTATGATATCGAAAGTTTCTTGCAGGTCGCTCACGTGCTTGACCGCAGTGAGACTCTTCACCAACATGTCATCCACATACACTTCCATGGTGATCCCCAGCTGCTTAGCGAACATCTTGTTCATCAGGCGTTGGTAGGTTGCTCCCGTGTTCTTTAGTCCGAACGACATCCTCTTGTAATAGTAGGCTCCTTTGTCGGTCGTGAAGGCGGTATGCTCCTCATCCGCTGGATCCATCATTATCTGATTGTAGCCTACGTAAGCGTCCATAAAACTCAGCATTTCGAACCCGGAGGTGGAATTGACGAGTTGATCAATCCGGGGCAACATGAAGCTATCTTTGGGGCACGCCCTATTTAGACTGGTGTAGTCTACACACATCCTTCATTGCCCTACCGCCTTCTTTGAGACCATGATCACATTGGCCAACCATTGAGGGTATTTCGCTTCCTTGATAAACTGGATATCTAGCAGCCTCTGCACCTCTCCCTTGATGACGTCGTACTTGGCCAGATCGAATGACCTTCTCTTTTGTCTTACTGGAGGTACGCCTTTACGAATTCTCAACTTATGTGTGACTATATCACCCGAGATACCGGGAAATTCAGCATATGACCACGCGAATGCTTTGTTGTTGGCCTTTAGGAAACGTACGAGCTCCTCCCGAACGACAAGTGGCAATCCCGACCCGATCCTTGTGGTTCTTGCTGGGAACTCGTCCGAGATGCAAATGAGCTATGTTTCCTCTAATGATCCAGGTCTCTCGGACTCAGTTCCTTCTGTGCAGCATTAATCCTAGGATCCTCGTACACATCCGACATCAGTTTACTCGTTCTCCCGGAGGCTAATACTTCTGCTCTTTTCCTACCATTATCTCGGTCGATGGCGTAGCATCCTCTTGCAGCCAACTGATCACCCCGGACGGTAACAATACCCGTTAGGGATGACAGTTTCATCATCAGCATGTGACCAGCGATTAATGCCTTGACTTTCCACAGGGCCAGTCTCCTAAGTATCCCATTGTACAACGAGTCACAGTCGACAATTATGAAATATACTGCTGTTCTGAATGTATTCCCCTCCAAATCCCCGAGGATCATAGGTATGTAGTCAGATCCAAGAGGCTGCACCATGTCCCTGGAAAAGCTTATCAATGGTTCATTATCATGCGTGAGCTTGCTGCTCCCCCCTCTTTAGCGCTCGCCAAACATTTCTGAACATCACATTCACGGATGCACCGGTGTCGATTAGAATTTTCTCGTAGAGATAATGATCCAACTGTGCAGTAATCATGAATGGATCCTCGTGAGGCAGTCTAGTCCCTTTCTCTTCTTCTTCTTCTTCGAACGTCACTGATCTCCACCTCATGTTGACATTCTGAGCGCTACAGCTTCTGAAGGCCTATATCTCTCGCCCATCTCTGATCCTGAGGCATTGCTTCTTGGCTTTGTTACTACTCTAGTCTATACGTGCTCCCTCGCGGATCGTGTTGATTGTCCCTTAAACGGATTCCCCCGCTGCTTGCCGCTGACCTGACACTTATTGCTGAAGCTTTCCTGCTTTTAGTTTGCTCTCGATCGTTTTTTAGCTTAACACAGTTATTTATAGCGTGTGTTGCTTCCCCGTGGTATCCGCAATACTTTTTGTTGCTAGTCCCGGGATCGCTCCCTTGTTCTCATTCCACACCACCTCCGGGTTTGTCGTTAATGTGGTGAAGTTCTCCCTGGCTGGGGGAACTGTTTCTCAAGACCCACTGTCCTGATAGCTCCCTTTGCTCTTCCCATGTGGACCCCCCATTTTCTTGGCTTGCTTCCTACCTCTGTCCTTGAACCTCTTGCTAGGGGTGAAAGCTTGTCCCTCTTGATCCCCTTTCCAAGTTCTTACTTCTTGGATCGTCTGTCCTTGGGATTCTGACCTTCTGTCTTCCTTTCTCTTGCCTGCATGCTGATCCATGTATGTGTCATAGTCTGCATGTGCATGCCTGATTGCCATTTCCATTAGCTCATCATAGCCCCGGGGATTTTCAATTCGTACCGCGTATAAGAACTTCCCGGGCAGCAGGGCCTGGACGAAGGCTTCTTCCGCCATCTTCTTGTCGAAACTCTTGACCTTGGCTGTGGCCCCCTTCCAACGATTTACAAAGGCCTTTAGTCCCTCGGCGTGCCCTTGCTTTACCTTGAACAGCTAGGCGGTGTTCTGCCCATCCGTACGTAGTATGAATCGGTTCACGAATCTGTCAGCTAGCTTCCTAAAGCAATCTATCGATCCGACCGGGAGCTCGTAGAACCAGCTCAGTTCTTCTCCCGACAGCTTCTCCTGGAACATGTTGCAGCACGCGACATCCGAATAACCCTTTGCGTTTGTATGAGATTTAAAGCTGACAAGGAAGAGATACAGGTCCCCTTCCCTCCCCCCCCGGTAGTTCAACTTAAGAGGTTTGGCTATGTGAGAACTTAAGGTTTGCGTGATGGTCTTTGTGAATGATCCCCCTCTTTCTTCAAATCCCACGCCAGGCGGGTTGTGCATTGCCCGTCTTTCTGCTTCGTCTACCCTCGTGGTCAGGCTCATCACACTGTCCTGCATGGCCATCAGGACCGCCTCGACTCCCGTTGTCTCCAACCTTTTGTCTTCGACGGGTGTTGGGAGCGGCGGTAGGCCTTCTCTTTACAGAACTTCAGAGAACAGGTTCACCCCGACAACGACTATCTTGCGGTTGACCGTTGGCGGTGTTATCGGGGAACCTCCGCCCTCGCCCTGCGCCTCTCAGGTAGTGTTGGCCGCCCGCTCAATTGCCTCGTCACTCTCCAGTCTTCTCGATAACGCACCCATTATCGTCGCATTATCTCTCTCTAGCTTTTTCTCTCGGGCGACTGCATCTAAGCGGTCCCGCGTTCTTTCTCTCTCCATACGCGCCACGTCCGCTCTTAACCTCTCTACCATGTCCTCCATTTCTTCCTACGTGAGATCGCACATCGTTCCGTTCGGGGTCCTTTGCGAATCATTTGTCGACGGTGCGCACTCCTGTCTTTCATCCATTCCACCCGGCCGGGTATTGCTTCCCGGCGTCTTATCTCCACTAAGGCCACTGTGATCTCCTGTCATTATCATGCTCCCGACTTTTTCTTCATTTGACTTCGTCATCGAGACTTTGGCTTTTCGGAAGAGTTCCCACAGACGGCGTCGATTGTTTCTGCTGGATCCCGTAAACCTCGTAGAAACTGTCGCACGTGGTCCGTCCTTTTATATGCTTCTTCTTGTCTGTAAAAGGAGACCGACTGGGACTTTCCAGTCTTTCTATCTCCAATGATAAAGTCAGTACCGGTAGGAAAGTATTAAATGCTAGGAGATCCTTCTTAGCATTTTGGTTGACTTTAGCTGTATTTATAGCCCCGCGTTGACTTATGTCTTACATGTTATTCGATGTGGGACAAGTATATTGTTATGTTCTGTTTATTTTGGCCTTCTGTGGAGTCTTCTCCTCCCGGCCCAGACTGCTATACCATCCATGATGAGGCCTGTTCGATCTGCCTCATGCTGGCTTCGTATAGCATCGCGGGCCAGGGGAGGTATTTATCAACTACCGACTACAATAATATTCTAGCCTGAGAGGCCAGTTTTCTTAAAGTTTGGGAGTCTAGCGAGGCTAGACACCAGTTTAGAATTTTCGAGTTAAGCTTTTAAGCTGTCGTTGGTAAAGCGTTTTCTTTGAAAGTATTTTTTGGGGAAATATTTATTTGTTGTCGAAATTGCTTTTGTCCACTCACTCTGACATTTTTGAATATTTTCCCCTGGGCTCTTCGTTTTTAAAATGCCCAGTCTGCAGCGTTCGCGTGATGTCCAGTAGGCGACGTCGAGGCATAGTGACCCATCTATGCCCAGTAGGTTACCTGTTTAATCTACTAGGAGATTGTTAGCTTCCGCTGTGTTTTTAATTTTTTAGTAGCTCTGAAAACTGTTAGGATTTCTATATAACTTATTCTGGCTACTTTTGGGTTGTAGCGGAGGATGTTAATTTTGGTTAATTAAGTTGTTCTATTTTGTCCTTTTGAGTTAGGGTTGTCCATTTTCAAGGAGGTTTGCTGAGTCCTTCAGTAAGTTTTCCTTGGAGGTGGTCCCCGCAAGACTCAACTCGGGTTTCAGGGTGAAATTCGGGGCGGGTCTTGACAGTTGGTATCATAGCTCTAGGTTTCGTTTTTTAACTCCTATTCACTATCATATTTGCCTAAGTAGCCGTAGTGTCTATAGAGAGATGATCCGACCGCGGCGGATTCATCAGCAGCTTATGCTTTTGATACTATGTGTTATTGGGTATGTGTGATAGTTTCATTAGTCTTGTTTAGAGACTACTAAATTTCTTCCTCCTCAGGTACTATGCCTCCTAGGCGCCAATAAGGGTGATGATGTGAGATATTAAGTCGATTCTATTGGGGACATTTTGAGAGGTGCTTTGGATAGGGTTCAACACCCTCGATCTGTGAGGAAGAGAGATGTTTCTGACGCATGGGCAGTAGAGTTCAAGAGTGCCAAGGGACCCCTTGATGCTTATTACTGGGTGGACAAGATGGAAATGGCTTTCGAGAGCACAGAACTGCCAGAAGAAAAGAAAGTGGAAGATGACAGTGTCTTTTCTGGACGATTTAGCTCATCATTAGTGGACTCTCACCAGGAGGAATAATGATAGTGCTCAGACCATGACATGAGAGCAGTTCAAGGCGCTCTTCTTGGGTCAGTATTTCAACCACTCTCATCGTAGCAGAATTCAGTCAGATTTTCTGAGAATGGAGAAGAGAGACGATGAGGGAGTCATTGAGTTTGAGCAGAGGTTCACCACTCTGAGCTACCATGTGCCATATCTGGTTCCTGATGAGAGGACCAGGATTGATATGTTTGTTAGGGCTCTTGGCAGAGTTTATGCAAATAAGATGGTCGGTGTTATCTATATGACATTCCTTGATGCAGTTGGGGCAGCTATGGCCATTGAGACCAGGGTGATTTTTAGTGCTCGGCCTCAAGATTTCAGTGGTCCCAGTCATGGTCCATCTAAGAAGGCTGCTTCATCATCCGCTTGTGGATCTTCAGCGGGTAGTGGCAGTAGTGGAGGATCATGTTCTGGTCCTTGGAGTAGATTTAGAGGACGTTTCAGGAGATCCTCCAAGAGCCAGTTGGGTAGGCAGCAGGCCGGTTAGTTTAGTGCTGGTGGTATTTCCTAGGGAGGATCATCTGGTGGTCAGACTTTTTTCTTTGGTCAGCAACAGTCATCTGGATGCTTTGAGTGTGGTGGCCTCGATCATTTCAGGAGAGAATGTCCTTTGTTGGCATAGAAGACCGCCCCTACTCAGCCAATTGGTCAGTCTTCAGCTAGAGGCTCCAGTAGTGGTTCTCGCGGTGTTTCTCAGCAGGAGATTGGTCAGCGTGGACGTCCTATGACTTGCGCTAGACTTCATGCTATGATCCAGCATGAGGGTTGTACTTCTCCAGATGTCATCATTGGTACGTTGTTAATTTTTGGTCAGTCAGCTTTTACTTTAATTGATCTCTGAGCCACACATTCATTTATGTCTAGTAGATTCGCCCTCCATGTCAATGTGCAATCATCGTCTCTTCTAGGTGAGGGCCATGTTTCTCTACCTTCTGGTGAGGTGATGAGGATAGATTAGGTGTTAAGTGGGTGTGAAGTGCTAGTAGAGGAATTTAATTTCAAGGCCGATTTAATTCCTCTAAATATGGTGGAGTTCGATGTGATCTTGGGGATGGACTTCTTGGAGACTTATAGAGCTATGGTAGATTGTTTCCAAAAAGAAATGGTGCTTCGAAGTCTGGATGGTTTTGAGGTTGTGTTTTAGGGGGAAAGAGATGTGATTTCGAGTTGCCTGATATCAGCTGTGGCCGCCAGAAAATTGTTAAATAAAGGCTCTCAGGCATTCTTAGCTCATGTGGTGGATGCAAGTATATGAGTGTTGGAAGTTGGGGATATTCATGTAGTAAGAGAGTTCTTGGATGTGTTTCCCGAGGACTTGCCTGGTTTGCCTCCTGTAAGGGAGATAGATTTTTCTTTCGAGTTGCTTCCTGGAACTATGTCTATCTCTCAAGCACCTTACATAATGGCTCCAGCGAAATTGAAAGAGTTGAAGACTCAATTGCATGAGTTAGTAGATAAGGGTTTTATTCGGCCTAACATGTCTCTATGGGGTGCCCCGGTGTTGTTTGTTAAGAAGAAGGATGACACCATGAGACTATGCATTGATTATAGGAAGATGAATCAAGTCACAGTGAAGAATAAGTATATGTTGCCTCGCATTGATGATTTGTTTGATCAGTTGAGGGGTGCTTATGTTTTCTTAAAGATTGATTTGAGATCTGGTTATCATCAGTTGCGGATCCGAGAGGGTGACGTAGCCAAGACCGTTTTTCGATCACGCTATGGTCATTATGAGTTTATGGTGATGCCTTTTGGACTTTCTAATACACCCGCGACATTCATGGATCTCATGAATATGGTGTTTAGTCCATATCTTGACCGCTTCGTGATCGTGTTTATAGATGATATTTTGGTATACTCAAAAAGTGAGAAGGAGCATGTCAAACATCTAAGATTGATATTGCGGATTTTGAGAAATGTTCAGTTGTTTGCCAAATTCAGCTAGTGTGAGTTTTGGCTGGATAAAGTGGGGTTCTTGGGTCATGTAGGTTTAGCCAAAGGTGTTAGTATGGATCTCCAGAAGGTGGAAGCGGTGTCAAGTTGGAAAAGACCCTCCTCTGTGACGGAGATTCGTAGTTTCTTGGGATTAGCAGGTTATTATCGGTGATTTGTGCAAGACTTTTCAAAGATTGCAGCTCCACTCACAAGATTAACCAAGAAGGGAGTTAAGTTTGAATGGTCAGATCAGTGTGAGGAAAGTTTTCAAGAATTAAAAAATCGTCTGACGAGTGCTCCTGTTTTGGTACTTCCGGATGTTAGTGAGGAGTATGTGGTATTTTGTGATGCTTCTAGACGAGGTCTAGGCGGGGTATTGATGCAGCATGATAGAGTGATTGCCTAAGCTTCTAGGCAATTGAAGCCGCATGAGGTGAATTATCTCACTCATGATTTAGAGCTTGCAGCAGTAGTTTTTACTCTCAAGTTGTGGAGACACTATCTTTATAGAGCGAAGTGTCATATTTTTACCAATCACAAGAGTCTTCGGTATGTGTTCACTCAAAGGGAGTTGAATATGAGGCAAAGAAGGTGGATGAAGTTGATCAGTGATTATGATTGCACTATTGAGTATCATCCAGGAAAAGCTAATGTGGTAGCTGATGCTCTTAGTCGCAATCCCTCCATATCTTTGTTTCATCTGAGGATGGTTCGAGTTCCACTTCTTTGTGAGTTGCGAGCTACATGAGTGGATTTAGCGGTGGATGAAGTGGGTGCCTTGGTAGCTAGTTTCCATGTGAGGCCAGTTTTGGTTGATTCAGTGCGGGAAGCGCAGTATAGTGATCCTTCCATAGTTCAGTTGATCGAAAGAGCAGCGAATGGAGCCGCCGTAAATTTTTCGGTGAGAAGGGATGGAACTTTGTTGTTCAAAAATAGGCTCTGTGTTCCAAAGAGGAATGAAGAGTTAAAGGATGAGTTAATGGAGGAAACTCATAGTTCTGCATATGCTGCTCACTCGGGGAGCACAAAGATGTATCAGACTTTGAAGGATTATTATTGGTGGCCAAACATGAAAAGGGAAATTGCAGCTTTTGTGAATAGGTGTCTGATTTGTCAGCAAGTGAAAGCTGAAAGGCAGAAACCTTCAGGGTTGCTTGAGCCGTTGCCGATTCCAGTGTGAAAGTGGGACCACATCACCATGGATTTTGTCTTCAGTTTACCTCGTACCCGTGAAGGGCATGACGGAATTTGGGTGATTATGGATAGACTCACCAAATCCGCTCATTTCTTGCTGGTGGGAAAGAAGTATACACTGGATAAATTGGCTGAGCTGTATGTTAGTGAGATTGTGAGACTTCATGGTGTACCTGAATCCATAGCGTCAGATCGGGATCCTAGATTTGCTTCTAAATTCTGAGGAGCTCTTCAGGCAGCTTTAGGTACCCGACTGCATTTCAGTACTACTTTTCATCCTCAGACTGATGGGCAATCATAGAGTACTATCCAGACTTTGGAGAATATGTTGAGAGTGTGTGCCTTGTAGTTCAGGGGGAGTTGGGATAAGAACCTTTCTCTGCTGGAGTTTGCCTATAATAACAGCTTTCATTCGAGGATATGACTCCCTTTGATGCACTTTATGGGAAGCAATATCGTACGCCCTTTTGTTGGAATGAAGTTGGAGAAAGAGAGCTTTGTGGTCCTGAGATTATCCATGACAATTAAGGTGGTCAGAGACAGACTTAAGGCTGCTCAGAGTAGGCAAAAGAGTTATCCTGATGTCTGCAGGAAGGACCTTAAGTTTCAAATGGGCGATTGGGTGTTCCTGCAATTATCTTCTTGGAAAGGGGTGGTTCATTTCGGTAAGCGTGGGAAGCTTAGTCCGAGGTATATTGGGTCTTATGAGATAATAGAGCGAGTTGGTCCTCTTGCATATCGGTTAGTTTTGCCTCCGGAATTGTCCAGGATAATACTGTGTTTCATGTATCCATGCTTCGCAAGTATATTACTTATCATTCTCATGTGCTTTAGCAGCCGATTAGTTTGCAGAAGCATTTGTCCTATGAAGAGGAGCCGGTTCAGATTCTTGACCGAAAGGAGCAAGTGTTTAGGAACAAGTCAATCGCGCTAGTCAAGGTGTTTGGGAGAAGCCACCAAGTAGAAGAAGCTACTTGGGAATCAGAGGAGCGAATGAGGCAGCAGTATCCTTTCCCCTTTGTTTAGTTGGTATGTAAATTTCGAGGACAAAATTTTTATGAGGGGAGAATTGTCATGCCCCGACCCTTAATTTTTACCTTAACTACTAGCACGGTGGTAATAAAAATTTTACCGTCTTCGTCAGTAAGTGTTTAATTTAATTGGTCCCCAGAGTGGTGTTAGGAGATTGACGACGGTAAAAATAATAATTTTTGCTAGTAAAAGGTAATTTTTATAGGGGTATTATTTTTGGGGTGTTGAATTTTAGATTGGGTATATGGGAGGTTGGACCCGGCTGGGCTGGGCCCAACCCATTTCCTTCTCTCTCTCTCTCTCTCTCTCTCTCTCTCTCTCTCTCTCTCTCTCTCTCTCTCTCTCTCTCTCTCTCTCTCCAGCCGCGCGTCTCTCTCTCTCTATCTCTGCCCCTCCCCGACCCTCTCTCTGCCCGAAACCCGTCGGACATCTATTCGCCACCGTCCAGCCGCCCCAGACTGCTGCGCCGGTCCCAATTGGTCGGCCTCCGACCCAGCTTCCTTTCTAGACCGGTGATCAGGCTCCCTAGCGCCGCCGATCGAGAGGAAAGCTCGCCGAGAAGTCCAACTGCCCAAAGGCTTTCGTCGTCGGAACTCCTTCCTTCGGCCGCCATAGCTGGCGAGCCTTGGCTAAAAAGAAAGCCCTCCTCCCATGCAGCAATCCCTCCAAAGGGCTCCCTCCATCTTGAGCTAGGTAAGGAGAAATCTGTAATGGAAATTCTAGGGCTTTTGTGTGTTTTCGTTCAATTGGCATAATTAGGCTTGGAATTGGTGTTTGTGGTAGTTAGAAAAGTTGTAGAAGAGGTTGCGAGGAAAGTGCTGTCAAATTTTGGTGGGCATTGGAGGTCGCCGGAGCTGAGCCCGAGTACAGCCAGTAAAGTCCCTCTTGTGGGGACTTCTAACCTTGCAAGAACATTTGCAGCAAATATAATTGATCTTGTCACTTTTGTAATATCGGTAAATGAGTCAGGAATCGAATCTGCAACTACCAAGATTGAGAATACGCTGAACATCTAAATCACTATCAGAAGTGCGAGGATCATAACGAGACATCGTGGGGTTAGACCACGTTAATTCTCGACGTTTAATTGGAATCAAAACGGTCATGTCTCCCCCTAACAGCGGGAATAATGTCTCGTCAAAGCGACAATCTGCGAATCTCACAGTAAATGGATCTCCTATCAAAGGTTCTAAATAGCAGATAATCATAGGATGTTGATAGCCAACATAAATACCTAATTGTCTTTGACGACTCATCTTAATACGCATTGGAGGCGTAACCAAATATGCGTAAGTGTGAAATGTCAGGCTCATATTCAGTTACCAACTGGTACAGACTAAATGGTTGGGTTACAGTGGGTCTAAAACTAATAAGTGCAGATGCATGCAAAATTACATAACCCCAGGCAAAAACATGCAAGTTGGTGCGCATCACCAAGGCCCGTGCAATCAATTGTAAGCACTTAATTATAGCTCATGCAAGATCGTTTTGTGAATGCACATGGGGTATGAGATGTTCTACTTCAATCCCGATAGACATGCAATAGTCGTCAAAAGAGTTAGACGTAAACTCTCCAGCATTGTCCAATCGAATAGACTTGATTGGATGATCATGGTGGTGAGCCCAGAGGTTAATAATTTGAGCTAGGAGTTTAGAAAATGCAATGTTTTTTGTGGATAGCAAATTAACGTGTGACCAATGCGTTGATGCATCAACCAGAACTATGAAATATCTAAATGGCCGCACTGTAGTTTGATAGGTCTATAAATATCACCTCAGATGCTTTGTAGGAATGAAATATTTTGTTTAGAATCACTAGCAAAAGAAAGGTCTTGCAGTCAATTTACCTAGTGAACAAACTTTGCAAAACAAGCGGTGAGCATTAAAGATTTCCATTGAGGCATTTGGAGTCTCGGCTAGGGCCTTGGAGGCCGAGCCATTGGCTAGCGCATCATGCATGGCCTCATCACCCAATTTGGTGGCAGTATGAGCTCCAACACACTACAGTGCTTGGAAAAATGGATGTCCATGTGAATTATTGAGAAATAAAATCATCTTGTCGTGTCTGGGATGTACCAAATGGTCATGTCAAAGCTTGTAAGAGTCAAAATCGTAAAAACTGCGAGAAACAACATAAGATTCAATAATCTTGACGGTTGTCAGATACAACCCGCTTGATTGACTTTTGAGCTTCTCTATGATGCGTTTACGGCCGCAGTCATCAGAGATAATAATAAAAAAATCTTGTTCATTCTCTTCGAACGTTTCTAGGTGAAATCCGATGGCACGAATGTCTCTAAATGATAGCAAGATTTGATTAGCCTTAGACACGTAAAGCGCGTCAGTGACATGTATCATTATGTCATTTGGCAATAAGAACTACACATTGTCTCTGCCATGAATCAAAGGCGAGGAACTAATCATGGTTGTCATTGAGGATACGTGAGACACAAAGTCCGTAAATAACAACCAATTCCTCAAAATAGTGTGGGTAGTCTCATTGTCAGCTAGACACTCAATTTAGCCACGAGAAATCTACACAAATATATGAAATTAGTTAGTCTTAGATCAAGACAAGGCGAACACTCTAATGAAACATAGAGAGGTTAATCAGGAATTTAAACCAAATTAGAACCTGAATGAGTGCAATTACACGGCATGAAAATAACTTTCATGAAGTCATAGCATGTGGCCGGCCTAGAGGCTCGGCAACAACATTAAAATTGCGCTAACAGTGCGCTCATAACACTAGCAGACAATAATGGGTATCTAAGGGCTCGGCAGTGCGCTTAGCAGCGCATAAGAGTGCGGCAGGGGCGCGGCTGGGGATCAGCGAAGCTCAATAGCACCCAGCAACGTGCAGGGGTGCACAGCCGACACAGACGTGCGGCAGGTCTCAGCAACTTGTGGCAGGGCCCCCTTAAAGGCTCAAAGCCAGCACTAGGGCTCGGTAGGCTGCAATAAGGGCCCTCTAGGGGCTTAGGCAGCTGCCCAGCGCGTACAACGCTTATCAGGGACACTTAGGGGCACTGCAACATTGCCAATACACGGCAGCTTGCTGCCTTGGTGTATTTTCCCCAATTTTTCGCATTTGTTCTCATGTTTTGTCATTCTTTATGCCATAACCAATTCAAGGACCACAAACACATGTGGATTTTGCATGTTTGCTATGTAATGAAGTGTTTAGCTTTGTGCAATTCAAACCAATCGTAAGAGAATAAAATTCTCAATCCATTCAACACATTTAAACATAAAGGAGAGATTTTATTAATGCCAACTGAAAAATACATCAAAAGATGTCTAATTCCATAAAAACTGACTGAAAAATCGAAAATAACTGACAAGTACCAAACAGAAAATAACAGAGAAAAAATATCTGATCAAAAAAGTTTAATCAAAATCCGTAACATCCAAATGCGCAAGACTAGCTTGCTTTTTAGCTACAAAATCTGCTATAGTGAGATTGGTGGAAGGCTTAGCACCAATGTCATCTCCTCCAGTAAAGGTAGCTTCTTGAGCCAAGTACTGCTTGTGTCTTCTGTAGGTATCAATAGCTTCTTTACTAGCACGGCAATCATAATGCAAGTGAGCGGTAGATCTACAAATATAGCATGGAGATCGCCTCTTATGGTTCGAGTTAGAGGGAGAATTTCGGCCTTGGTCGGATTTCTCACCTTGGTGGCCACAACTGCGGTTATTGTTCCTAGGAAGGGCGGAATTTCTGTCATCACGCCTCTAAATTTTGTTGCGGTTGTTTTCATGCTTATTATTGTCATTTCTGCAACCACATAGCTGATTCTGCTCACGTTCATATGGTACAAGTTTTATGTTTCCTCTTTTCCATGGAGTTTTACCTCCATTAGTTTGGTTGGACTCAGGAATCTACTTAGTCCCAACCAGCCTTGCATTGTTATTAAGGATAATCTCCTGGTGTCATTGTTTCTTTACTAGCACACATATGAGGTCAATGAACAACGTAATGTAGTTCTGCTCAAACTCAAGGCCATATTAATGGCTAAGTCATCTCAATCATATACTTGTTAGTCTTGTCAATACCACAAAAACTTAGTTCTGCTCGGAGGTCCAACATAGCTTGGTTGTAATCCTCAACTTTAGCAAAATCCATTAGTCTAATGGATTCCCAATGAGCAGTTAACTCTGGAATGAGTATATCATGTACGTTGTTGAGGTGCTCCTTCAAGACATTCCATAAATCTTTGGATTCTTCCCTTTTCAGGTATTATTTCTTCAGAGTTGGATGAATGTGGCACCTCAGAAACATGAGGGCTTGTGCTTTGATGATCTCACTGGGAACCATATCTGGGCCATCAGGAGGAAAAATAGTGGAAGTAAATCCTTTTTCGACGAACAATCGTGTAACATCAGATGTCCATTGAAGGTAATTATTGCCTCGTACATCGAGGATCTCAAACTCAGACCTTGGAGGCGCAATCATGTACAAAATACAAGAGGATTGAAATTAGTGAACCAATGATGTGGTCATAAAATTGATGCAAATAAAAGTAGGTGACGCATAATCACAGCTACAATCGATTCTTTCCTTGTAGGCGACGCTCACAGCTGTCGTAGCGACGCATAATCATAGTCGCAGCGACGCATAATCATAGTCGCAAATATATGGTGATGCGTATGTCACATTCACAAAGTTTAATAGAGGATGGGAGCCCCAACAAAACTCCCAAACCCTATTCCACCACCCCCCCCCCCCCCCAAACCCCCAATCTTGTCATAGAGAGGCGATAGATGAAAAGACTACTAAACCCGAACTATGAATTGAAATTCGGAAAGTAGTAACCTTAATTAAAAATTTACCTTTGATGAGTTTCAATCGATTGCAGGTTTCGATCGAGGGTTAGGAACCTTTCTGGCTTTCTTTGGAAGACGAGCAATCTTGAAATCTTTGGTTTCTAGAGGCTGCCGAGAGGAGAAATAACTTTTCACCTACTTTTGCTTCGATTTTGGAGCTGAAATTTTGACAGAAAGAGCACACTGGAAGAGAAAGCTGTTGTCCAAAAATAAGGTCGATCGGAGCAAGGGAAGGCAGTGAACTGGTGGTTGGTGGCAGTGGCGATCTGGAAACTTCCAGTGGCCGGTTCAAGAACCTTCCCACTTGTTCTCGGGGTGAGACCTGTGGGGTTAGAACCGAGACGTTGAGGGTTTTCTGTGGATATGAAATTCCAGCCATGGACAAAGGAAAATCCGGCCGGAAATCAGGAAAAATGCAACATGCAGATTAGGGTTTCGGGAAAAGTTTGGGTTTTCGAAGGTTTTAGGGTTTTTCAGGATGGTTGGCCTATTATCTCTTGGTTGGGGCACCAAGTCTGATAATGTGATGAAGAGTATGTGAATACGAGAATAAAGGTCTATTCATCTCATTGATATCATGACTTTTATATAGGCATTACATTGAGAATCTCTGTAAATCAGGATTTGATATTTATCATATATTCTAGTCTAATAAGGAGAAGATTCGGTCAAGACACATCATCAAAAATATGAATGTGTGGAAGATAATACTAAAATGATTACGATAATAATGAAATAACAAAACCAATTAACCGGATAAAGTGATATTTAGTATTGTTTAGCGGGTCAAATTAGTAGTTAGTTAGCTTCTTGCTGACTACTCAGCTTCAATTCCACAACACGCGAGCTATGCATTGTTGCGCAATTCATGCTTTTTTTGTTTAAGGATTCAACCTTCAACAGCCATGGACACTTGTACATTCAATACCAAACACAATGCTTCCTTACCAAAACATTGAAGAAGCAGAAGAAGCCCATGGCAGAGCTCTCAGTTTCGCAGAGAAGCTATGGTTTCGATACTCGGCTCACAAATCAGATTACATCCTTCACTACCATAACATCATCTTCCTCATGTTGTTCTACACTTTGGCTCCTCTCCCGTACGTGTTCATTGGACTCGGCTGGTTCAAGAACATGGACAAGTACAAGATTCAGCCGAAGTTCAAGGACTCCTTCTCTAACATGTTCAAGTGCTATAAGAATGTCATGGGAAGCTTTCTTCTTGTTGTTGGTCCTCTGCAAGTGATTTCTTACCCTACCATACAGGTAATAAAATCGGTTTTATGTGCGTGAATAATATGCGTTTTGATCGTAGTAAATAGAGATTTGACTGTCAATTCATCTTCTTGGGTGTTCACTATAGTGGATTGGGATTCGGACGAGTTTGCCATTACCATCCTTGTGGGAAGTATTTTTGCAAATAATGGTGTATTTTATTATAGAGGATTTTGGAAACTATTGGATCCATCGGCTACTCCACTCGAAATGGGGCTACGAGAAGATCCACCGGATCCACCACGAATACGCCGCTCCGATTGGACTTGCGGCACCGTATGCTCATTGGGCGGAGATTTTGATCCTCGGCATTCCTGCATTTCTCGCCCCTGCAATGGTTCCCGGCCACATTGTCACATACTGGTTATGGTTCATTTTGCGACAAATGGAGGCCATCGAGACTCATAGCGGGTAAATGTTCCAAAACATTATTCAAGATTGTTTTCTGGGATTGTTTTTGCTTGATTACACTTCCCAGTTGGATAATTTAACTTGAGCAACAAGGAATTGTAGCATTTAGACTACGAAACCGGCATTTAGCTGCTTAACTTATAAGCTATGCAGTTTTTTACACATTGCTGAGCCTTATATAGCTCCGGACAAGACTAAAGAACTGTTTCAATAGTTAGAATGCTGAGTATACCAAGCCTTCTAGCAATCAGAGTGCTTCGCTTGGTAAAACTCGCCCTTTCGGACTTACGGACTATATAGGCTACCATAGCCTAGTTAGGCAAATCACTTTACAAACTGTCTTCAGAGATTGCAAAGACAACAAGGGTTTATGTATTTATACTGTTCAGGTACAACTTCCCTTGGAGTCCCTCAAAATACATCCCATTTTATGGAGGTGCAGAGTACCATGACTACCATCACTATGTTGGTGAACAAAGCCAGAGCAACTTTGCGTCAGTGTTCACCTACTGCGATTACATCTATGGAACTGACAAGGTTATTCCCTCTTTAGCTTAATCTAGGCTAATCACTCATCCTTTATTGGATTCTCAATCAAGAATATACACCGAAATATAATACTAATGCACCAATTGCACACATCTTCAGGGGTATAGGTACCGGAAGCAAGCACTTGAGAAGGTAAGAACCTCATGACTTGCATGTATTCAGAAAGTATATGACACCATTGTGCCTCAAGTTATTAACCCAGTACAACTGTTTGCATCCTAACTAGTTGGCCAAGCAGAGACAAGAGGACGAGGGTAGACGAGAAGAGAAGAGGAAATCTCTGTAATGGACACGAGGGACTCCGTCGTCGACTAATATCACATTAGTGACATGCATTGTCGATCCAGATAGCAGAAGCTAGTTTAAGATTAGAGGATGAACTGCCACATTAGATCGGTTCTCCATTTACAGAGGTCCATTTTAGTTCAGTTTTCCATTTACTGTACTAATATCTTGACAATAAAGATGGAACAAAAACGGCAAACGTCTTACTCCGTTTCTACTGTCACAGTTATATCTCAATATTTCATTTACCATATAATGTTGACTTGCTTTTAGCTATTTTGTCTTTCTAAGGAATTTAATCAATTTATGAAATAATCGAATTTCACACATGAAAAACACCATAAATCAAAAGCTTAATGATTGCCAGTAATAAACGAAAACCGGAAATTCCTGTGCAGTTGACTGGAATAAACCTATTTGTTTTTGATACCAAACTTTACCTATGACAAGGAGAAGCATACTACATATGTATCTATCATGTAGTTCTTTGTTCAGGTGGTGGTCAGTACTAGTTCTCTTTAAGTACTGATCCTAACATAACTGCAGTTTATACAAAAACGTGGCAACTCAACCAAACAGTTAGTTCAACTTTTCTGTTTACCAAAAACACCTAAAATCTGTAGAAACCCTCTCAAGCAGCTCAAGTATCTTGTGAAAGCAAACAACTTCCCACGCTCAGGACTGCCTTTTCAACTATGGGTGTAATAGCTTCCATGACGGTGTTAGAACTACCTGGACCTATAGAATTTGCGCAGCATATCTAACGCACATTGATCTCTCCGTGCCCTGCATTAGCTCGATACCCACCTACGAGGTTCCTTTATGATGCATCGAGGGATGGAGCAACCCAAAGTTTAACCTTTTTATCTACACTTGCTGTTGCCAAAATAAATACTTTCTTATCACCTACAAAAGAAGGAAGACACTGTTAACTAATAGTGAAAAGCAACAGTGAACTGCAGACATGTGGCACAAAGATGTGGAGAATATAGCTCCTGATTAAGTTTAACAACGGGTCACTACAAGGCAATTGCATTTAGCGGCATTGTTTTAATTTGTCACACAACTAATTGGACTGTCAAGTCAAATGACATTTCTTAAATACAATCAATTGGCAGGTTTTTTCAATCAGCCATTAAATTGTGCCCAATGCTACAAAGAGATGGACTGTACTGATGCATACTCTGCTCAGATGCACCAGGGTTTCATCAGGATGGCCAGACCTCTCTCCTAAGGTTTCTAAGTAGACATTTATCATATTTTCATTGTGCTAAATCAACAGTAGAGTTGTAAAAGGCATCTTTGTATGTGAAGTCTGTCCAATGAAAATGAAAAATACACCTAATAAGAAGGCAACTTTCAAAAAATTCAAGGTAGGTGAGTTACCCATTGGAATAGCCTGTGGTCCCCATGCAATGCATGTGATAAAATCTGCACAAAATGATGGGGATTAAAGAAAATTCACAGGGGAGACTATTTGAGGTTAAAAAGTCAAAGAAGCATAAATGTACAATATAATTCATAAAAAGAAACTTTTTACCCCTCGTATATATATCTTTCTCACCCAAGATAGATCAACTTAGAGCTTCAACATATAACATATGTCTTGCCCACACAAGCATAATACTTGCTAAAATAGAGATATTGGTTATGCAGTTGGTTAGGTATGATCATCTTGCGCTCAATCAATCATTATACTTAAATGATCAGAGCATTCTTAATCGAGGATTGAGTTCATAAATATTTACAGAATAAGTATGCAAAATGACATTAAAATGCAACAGGAACCATCATATGGATGTAAAGAAGAAAACTGAAGTCAACTTTTTAACGTGAATTATCTAATGTAGTATTAAAAAACCAATAAGGTGTGCAGAAAGGATATGAAAAATAAGAAAATCTGATCCTCCATCATACCGTCATGAGCTTTGTCAGCTGTCTCCAATACCTTTCCAGTTTCAACACATAACCACTGCAATGTTGAGCCATGGGTTGCCGCCAAGATTTTTCCATCAGGAGACAAACTAAGCCGATCATAGTGGGGACTACCACCACTAAGTGGAATAGGAAACACCTTGAGAGTTTTTGGATCCTCATCCATATGATATCGAACTTTGGAAAAAAAAAAAACATATAATAAGGTTAGTGCAGGGAATTCAAATTTCCAACACCAGGGAAAATAAAAGATCACTATCAAATGAGACGTGCAGATGATACAACAGGAAATTGTTATTATCCCAAAACCCAAAGAGACAACCGAAACCAATGCTAGAGTTTATTGTTTCACATGAGAAGCATACTGTTTCTTGAATGGTGGCTTTTACATTCTTGTATAATAGGTGCAACTACAACTTGTTTCGGTTTGAGGGTCAAGCTTACCTTATTTATAATAAATAACAGAGCAAACAAAAGGATTTTGTTCCAATATGAATAAGTCCATCGAAGGATTTTAAGAAATAACTCTTCTTGAGTATTTTACAAATCGATTGTAAGATCGTACTTATTGATGAAATTAGACATGTGCAAAAGTTATCAATATCTGTTTCATTTGACTTACTATTGCTTTCTATATTACCATGAACCAGATAATAAGTACTATGTGTCGAACATACATTACATAGGTCATCGGTGCATGTTTGCGCATTAAGGTGGGGACAAGGGATTTCTTTTACAATTAGCTGCATGACAAAAGATGGAAGTACAGACAAAAACCTTAATTTGTTGATACATACCATTGATGTTCCAAATTCTTATTGAACCATCTTTTGATGCTGTGATAATTTGTTCGGAGTCTGGAGTAAAGCATAACCAAGTTACTGCACTCTGAAAAGCAACCAGGTGAATTTAAGATAAATGCTGATACAAGAAAAGAAATCAAATTTTCACAGCAAAAACAGATTCAGTTGTATACAGAATGAAAAACATGCAACTGGTATTTGCTACCGAAAATTAGCTTCTTAAGCTGCAACTGACTTCGTAATTGTAACCTTATAATAATACAATTCTAACAAAAAAACATAAGAATATAAGAGAATCACTTCACTAAAGAATTAGGACAATAAAAAATTAAACATAAAAAAAAATAGTTGGCTAATGCTAAACATTTTGTTGGTCCCATTGAATGAGATCAACATCTGTTGTCCTCAGTCATGTTCACCTAGTCAGTGACTGACTAAGAGATTCATGGTCAGTCACCATTAGATTTAAATCCAAGGGTGGGGAGAATTATTTTTTAGTAGAGTTGTTTTATTTTCAACCCTTAGATGTAAATCTAATGGTGACTGACCGTGAATTTCTTGGTCAATGACTGACCATGTGAACACTATTGTTGTCCTATTGTATATTGAAAACCATCAAAGCTTCCAGATATGAAGGGACATGGAATTTTGCACTATTAATAGAATTACAAGGAGGGTTAGTGAAGACAAGCATGAAGTCAAGTAGTTAAAAACATATAAACCTTATGTCCCTTAAGTTGCATGGCTTTTGTAACCTCCTTGACTGATCCATCCTTTGAATATACGATCTCCCACACCTGCAAAGAGAAACAAGTCATTTTATCAAGAAATTTAGACTAAATTCCATTTAGCACCTTGTTTCTTTATGCCAAGAAACCATGGAAACCAATTATGAAACACAGTTCCATGTGAAAGTGAGTAGCTTATAGTTATATGAAGAACTAACTACCCTACTGATGAAAATTAACTATGGATTTCAACTTTGTGAACTATCTCACCTTGGTGAGATACTCGTACATTTGATGCCATAACATCTTAAACACAGCATTTGTGTGTTTACGGAATCATTTGCACATGCTCAACATATAGAACCACACAATAAAAGTACTTGAGAGTTCAGACACCCGTCATAAATATCTTAAACACAGCATTTGTGTGCTACAGAATCATTTGCACATGCTCAACATATAGGACTATACAAAACAAGTACTTCAGAGTTCAGACGCCCCTAATTGCATCGGTATCAGATGATGAACAACTTGAAGAACAAAATTGTTGCAATTAGCAAGTGTGTAGCTCTTCTTCTCTTATGCTAAAACAGTCTCCTTTTTTCTTTTCTTTTTTATATATAATTATTAGATCATATAATGAACTGCATCTAAAATCAATTAACCGATGAAAGAACATGATGAACAAACCCTTTAGAAGAACTAAAATTAAATTATCGAAACAGGGAACTTCTAATTGTTTGGCACTTCTTTAAATACCCCAATAGTTCACTTTGATAAAGCAATCAGAGACATATACCTTCACATCAGCAGTAAAAGCTGCTGCAGCAATGAACCGTCCATTTGGTGATATAGCAGCCATGTTGTTTTTCAACTGATTTGTGTCAACATGCCCCAAGTTCTTGCCAGTTTTACCATGCCAAATTATGATGTCAGTACCTAAAGTGCAACAAAAATAATGAGAACCACAATAAAGGTCATATAATGACCGGGAACCATCTATTAGGAATTTAGTACAATACATAACACAAATTTCTATTCTTTCCATTGACATTTTTGAATGATGTCAGGTAACTTTAAGTTAGAATCATGATAAAAGCATGCATGCATATATAATGCAGGTATAAGTTATGACTGTACCTTCAGAACAAGAAGCAATAATTGCACTCCCATCAGCAGTGCCATAACTTGCTTTGGTCCCAAATAAGGTGAGAATACCTAATTTCTCATGAATCTTGTGCTGTTCCCACTTGATTTCTGGGAGAGGAACCTTGGCTGGCTGACCAGATTCATTAGAAACTTTGGGTTTTTCTACCCCACCGTACATGTACAAAGAAGAGCCAGTCAGATTTTGGGAAGCGACAACTAAGGAGGATGCATCGTCAGAAAACGAAACTGCCACAGGAGGACCACCAACAGGCGTACTTATTTTCAGAAATCTGTTGAGAAAGTTGCATAAATTGATCAACAAAAAGCAGCAAAAAGCATGAGCATGAGTGGTAATCCATCAAGGTACTCGACATTCATACTTGAAACTTTTACTCGAAGCATCGTCCAACTTGAATACCCTGATAATTCCATCCGCACAAGCTGTAGTAAATCTTGAGTAAGTGAGATATGACATATAAGCATAAAACATATCAAAACCAAAGCCATAAATAGTTGCAAGTGTATAAACACATGTAACACCACATAAGACATTCACATAAGGCATTCCCAATGGCAGGTGCATCCAGTTTCTAACAATCCAAAAATGACTGACTTCTCATACGATACACATAGTTCAGCAGACAAACATCAAACAAGTCTGCGCGTTAGCTTTGCATTTTTTCATGACAACTTTACACCACAACATTGCTACTAAACGACGAACAAGCAGAATCAAAAACCTCAAACAAAGTACAAAACCATCCGAAAACACTAACAGCATTGTCTATATTTCAATCAAACAACATACAATCGGCATTAAGCTCATTTAATGATTACCTGTAGCCAAACTCCTTCCATCAGGAGAAAAACACAGTCCATCAACCGAATCGGCATGACCTTTCAATGTATTCACATCCAACGGATGATGCTTCTTGTTGTGATCCTACATTTCCCATCGAAAAACATCAGCACCACACGAAAACACATCCAATTCGAAGCCGAAAACAGTCAGGCAACTTCGATTATCAACATCGAGAGATGCAGAAACACACATTCCTAACATGCAGCTACAGAACGCGATAAGTTCCTCAATTTCTTACAATTCAATTCGAAAGTGAAACGACGCCGTTGGGGTTTACCTTATCGGAGGCGTGGGAGTGAGGCTTGGCGTGAGACTTCTTATGCTGGGAGGGCTTGGCCGGTTGCTTCTTCTGATCGGAGTGGAGCTCCGGTTGGGAAATGGACTGGACTTCGGAGCTCCGCTTGCGGAAGTAGCTGCCGAAGAAGGCGAGGGCAATGACGGCGCCGATGAGGACGGAGAGGGCCGCGAGTGGAAGAACCGGATCCATTGGCGGACGATGAGGATTGGATTGGGGTGTGAGGGTTTGATCAGAGTGGAGTTTTGGGGAAAATAGGAAGAGGTCTGGATAGTTTTGAAAGAAATATCTAAAATTGAACTGTCGAGGTTTTTTCAGTTTGGTTACAAAAAGATGAGGGGAGAGCTGGTTAGGGAAATCTGTAACCTTAATTTTAAATAACAGTGTTTTGAAGAGTCACATATTTTTTATTAATTAAATTTTGATACGGGAATTTATTACAACTAAAATATAAATTAAAGTTTTCAATATTTTGTAAAATAACTATCATGGGTCTTTTATAAGTTTGGTCTAGAGTTTAGGATATACGATTTAGGGGTTAGAGTTAGGGTTTAGGATATAACGTTTAGGGTTTAAGATTTAAAAAATCAACAAGAAACCCAAAATGGCTATTTAACAAAATCGCTAAAATAGGTTTTCATCATGAAAATCCACATGTCAAAATTTAAATGGAATTGAGGACCACATCAAACTGTCATGTGGTTCTTCAAGAGCACTGAAAAATTGCTCCAGTGGACACGTACCTGTCACAAGAGATTTTTCAGTGCTCCCGAAGGACCACGTAGCAGTTTAACGTGGTTCTCCATTCTATTCAAATTTTAACATGTAGATTTTCATAATGAAAAACTATTTTAGCTATTATGTCAAAGACCATTTTAAGTTACTTTTTGATTTTTTAAATCCTAAACCCTAAACCTTATACCATTACTCATAAATCTTATATCCTAAACCCTAGGCCAAACTCATAAAAGACCCATGACGGTCATTTCACAAAATATAGAAAATTTTGGTTTATATTTTAATTGTAATAAATCTACATGTCAAAATTTAATTGGCAATGGAGAACCACGTCAGAGTTCATACTGCCACGTGGTCCTCCGGAAGCATTTAAAAATTTGTCACTTGTCATACCAGTCTCCAGGTATGGATTTCTACAGGAGAATTTACATATCGCGAACCAACAAGACATGTTGGTAGCGGGGATCGAACTTGGATGGGGTCTCTACTACAAACCCACCCTCGCCAACTGAGCCAAACCTCGTTGGCTCTTTTTTCTTTTTTCTTTTTATGCATTGAGAATTTGATTCACACATGGCTAAATACTAAATACACATCTCACACTTAAGACACCACCAAATAACTTTACAATATTAACGTTTAACTAGATACACATTTTTAAACTTTCTAGACTACCATCCTTCAAAATATACCGATATTACACATTCATTCTTTTTTTTATATCATCTCGACTTGGAAAGAAAATAAAAATTTTCTCTCTCCATGATAAACAACGAGAAGACTAATTTTTCTTTGAGCATTCAAACTGCTCCACCATGATTGATCAATATACGTAGAATCAATTGACATATTCATTATTTTGGACGTTTTGCATCTGAACATGTTTTAGATAATTGCAAAACAGATGTCAAACTAGATCACCAATCTCTTTTGCTTGAAAACCTCAAGCATGGATACTCCAATTGTTTGCTGGATAGACAGTAACATTCTAAATCTTGCATGGTCGAAGCCAACCAAAAACCTTCATCTGCTTAGGGGAATCCATTATTATAAATTAGTAAGCTCTTACCCATGAGACCATGATTAATCCTCGATCAATTTGGTTAAAAATATGCATATATTATCAAGTTGAAGTTTGAAACTTCATTCATGTAGAGAGAAGAAAACGTTAAAGTGAGATGTAGTGTATTTCAAGTTTTCAATAATATTATCTAATCAATATAGACCTCTTTCGGTAATTTAATATACTTAAACTTTTTTATGTCAGATATATAAAAAAATGTATGTATATTTAGTATTTAGGAGTGTGTGAATAAAATTTCTCTTCATAAAATAAGATAAGATACAAAGTAAATGATATTTATTAATTTATTTTTAGATTGTCTCTTAAAGTTAATTCGAATGGCTGCCTAACTTTTTGAAATCATCGCTCATAGTTGTAGGGAGTAGTTCTAATGAGGACCACTAAGTTAAGGACTAGTTAAGGACTTTTTCGTTTCACCCATTTTTTGATCGCATATTCACATCTCGACCGTCTAGTTTGTAGATATATATATGAGTGATCATCTCTACAAATTTTCATCCAAATTGAAAATCGTTAAGGCAATCATAAATATGATTTACCAATTATAAACTTGAACGGCTCTTGTTTGACAGATTTGGATTGTCCATTGATTTGATTTAGTTCGATCCCTTAATGATCACCAATTTTGCTGAAAATTTGTAGAAGTGATCTACTTATATAGACCTAAAATTTGAACGATTGAGATGGAAAAATGTAATTGAAAAGTGGGTGTAATAAACGATTAATGAGAAAGTTCTCAACTAGTCCTTAACTTAGTGGTCCTCATTAGAACCCCTCCCCATAGTTGTAATCCATTGTTCGTGTTTTGTAATTATAGTTTATTGAATGAAATTATTTTTAATAAAAAAATATATTAAAAACCTAACAAATCTATGTTTTCTCATTATTGCTTCTTGTGTTGTTTTGATATGTCTCCGAGCTAAACACGGCTGAAAACGGATGCACATGCTAATGAACTTGTTTTTTTTCAAAAGTATTCAAGTTATTAAGAGCCTAGATTTTAGGATCTATATCCAAGTTCGTACCTCTTTCACTCATTAAACTTTAAATCTCAATCTATTCTTGATGATGGTTAGGGGGACGAAAAGCTTTCATATGATCTAAAGCCTTTGAGAATACCATGTTCATCCAACAAAAAAGAAAAACCTAGTTATTTCTCTCATTAAAACGCACAAAATATAATGAAGTAAAAAACCAATAATGTGCCCTTTTTTTATCTCTAAATAATTCAATGTTACAACCAACGATTACAGCGGACAAGAACCGAAAATGGTCAAACCGTAACATAACCTAATTTAAAAGTCTCGATACATCCTCACAATCAATCTCAAGAAGAATCAACCATTTCAAACATTATATGCCAAAGTTACCAGCATATATGCACATGCAATTTCCCCATTACACTGACAACAAGAACTAATTGATGTTAACGTAGTCCTTGAAAACGAAATTATAACCATGACACACCCAACGATACGACCAATGATACTACCCTACCAAAACCCTAAACCCTCGCTCAAAGACGAGGGACAACCCAAAGACCCATTGGACCTTAAGAAGCAGGCAACCCATAGACTCGACCCAGGGTTTCGCCGCCAATGTCAGTCGCCTTCCAAAGAGCAACACTGACCACGATCGACTGCAAAAAGGGATTGTCGCCATCCTTCCATAGTAGAAACAAAACGGGGCAAGGTGACTCAACCCAAATCGAGTGAATGATCCAGGCAAGCCATCGCCACAACGTTTTCTAATTAGAGCACCACAACTACAACGCTCACCCCCTCCCTCCCACCGCTGAACTGGCCAGTACACCCGCTCTTGACCGGCGACAAAATCTTCCATCAGAGTACAGCCGCACTACATCTTAGACTTCCAAACAAAACCTCGATCCGCACTCAAAAGACAGTCTCCCTCTCTCATTCCCCCACCACCATCCCACAAGGCAAAGCTACCTATTGGCCGCCCATAACGCCCGTCCGACAACAGCTTCATCTGACGCACCGTTGGATGGAAAAGAGAGTTTTTTTTTTCTAAACCCTAGGAGAGAAGAATCTGGTTTTACAGAGCTGTGTTTGGATATGGGCTATTGTGCCTTTTTTTTTCTTTGAGAATCTGTGTAAAAGTGCAAGTGTTAGGGTCATTTTTAATAGAGGCGGCTAGGATTGGTAAATTGGCTTGATCTCCTTTATTTTACCCCTCTATGTTCAAGGACTGAGCCCACAGCTTCACGAAGCTCTATGTGTGTTTTCCTCAGGTCTCCCTATAATAACTCTCTGCAATGGCATGCTTCTCATGATATATTGGCAGTAACTTGGTGTGGATTTGGCAGCATGACAGATGAGCAAAATACATGAAAGAGCTTGCAAGATGACATGAGGCATGGAAGCTAGAAGCACATGAGTTGCAGAAGATGAGAACTTGCTATGGCTAAAGGTTTGCTACGGGGTAATCTACTGTAGTAAGGAGAAAAATGATCTGGTGGTGTTTGATGGGTTTAGGGCTTGAGTATGATTTTAGATTGGAGGCTAGGAATGTTTGGCTTAATGCTTGCTTATGGGATGCATTAGTTGTAGGTATGTGTTGTATTGCTTGGGAGTTGTCTATTTTGCTGCTTGAGGGTTGTGTTTGCAACAACTAGAAGCCTTTATTTATAGGCTGAAAGGGGTAAGGCTAATACATAGGTGAATGAGACAAGTCTGCTGGATAATCAAAGAGATGTATCATGGTGAGTTCAAATGTACAAAACACCGTAGTGACCACAAGATTAAGAGGTGATGTGTGAAGTTGGAATCAGAGCAGCATATTTTAAGGAAAAGTGATTGTTATGTGTTGATAGATGTGTATATTGGAATAGTTGGAATTGACAAAAGTCATAGAACTATATCTTATTGAAAAGGCTGCCTGTTTTGGAAAAACATGTAGCATATTAGAACTAGAATAACTAGAAGGAAGAAATTGAATGGGAGTTTGTATTTGGCATAGAAGAGAAGATAGATTATTGTGGGGTAATTGGATAGGATAGGCTGTATTTGGTCTTATGAGTTTGGGTTTTCATCTTTGCATGTCCGTTAAACGATTTAAATTTTTGGGCTTGGATTTTTGTCTCAAGTCCAAAATCGCCAATAACCAAAACTGAGAGTGAGCCTCATGTACTTCCGTTACCTTCCACACCACACCCAAACTTATAAGCCCCAAGAGCGTGTGTTGTAGGTATATATGTTGTACGCATAAGTAACTAACGAGTAGACTATTTTCCGACCACGAAGGGCCTTGCCCCTGACATGTCTCCTGTAGACCGACATCCAAGCTACCATGTTATGGTGAAAGATCATCGGTACCACATCGGGAATGTGCTCTTCCAAGCTCCACAAGAAGGCACCATGATAAGATATATGTATAGTTAGTCCCACGTCGGAAACATGTAATAAGAGGGAACAATCCTTAACAATAAAATGAAGGCTTCCCATATGTAGAAAGCTCTCCATCACTTTGGAAATGATAACTCACTCCATCCTAGAGAACTCTTGTAACACCAAAAGCTTATTGGCCATGATAGTGGAACCTTAAGTGGATGTAGTCATGTCCTCTGATGACATGGTGAACCACTACATGTCTTTATCTTGCCCATGATTGTTTATGGTGTTCTACCGTGCTTCTACATAGCCTACAAGATTATGCAAAAACAACGCAGTTGTGGTTTGGGTCCAGATGCGTGGCATAAATATTTGAATAAATATATAACTTTTGTATTTGGAATGTGATTTGCATATGTATTTCTTTATTGAGAATGGAATATCCATTGAGCATGAATATTGATTTTTTGTGTATCAACAGCAAGCTAATGTCGCATTCATCTACAATTGTACATCAGTCAATAGTGTTAGTAACCCAGTAAACTAATATTTGTGTAGTTCATACACATGTGCTAGCTAGTTAATCAATCTCATCCATCAAACATGTCTTAGAGCAAGTTCACTCGAGGTTAGATTCCGGAAGTGACCTAAGTCTGTAATGACCTAACTAGGCAGGCAAGCTAGTAGGTGCATCTATCCCACATCTCCCGGAAGAGATAGGTTGCTATGCTTATATGTGCAGAGCTAGCACCTTACATTAAGACGCGTTTTGAGATGAAACCTCAAGAGCAAAACCGTGAGTGTCGTTGGGCCCAAAGGGGACAATATCTCAATGGAATAGGCCAGGCTGTTACAATTGGTATCAGAGCCTGTCCCCGGCCGAAAATGTGCCGACGTGGACGTCGGGCCCTAAAGGGGGTGGATTGTGATGACCTGACTAGGCAGGCAAGCTAGTAGGTGCATCAGTCCCACATCGCTCGGGGGAGATAGGTTGCTATGTTTATATGTGCAGAGCTAGCACCTTACATTGAGACGTTTTTTGAGGTGAAACCTTAAGAGCAAAACCGTGAGGGTCATTGGGCCCAAAGCGGACAATATCTCAATGGATTGGGCCGGACTGTTACAAAGTCACTCTAGGTTATTGTGACTAAGCAGCAGCTTTCACCCGTCTAAAATCTAAGATTGCCGTCACGTGACAGTGACTGTTTAAATTTTAAAAAAAATGTTTTTAAAAATGTAAAAATAGTTTTAGTTGTAAATAATAGCATCTAAAAAAATATACGACTTATTTCTTATTTTTTTGATTATTTTCATAATTTTTTCTATTTATTACCTTAACAATTATATATTTAAAATGGTTAATAATTATTTATTATCATATTAAAAAAATTAATTCAAACCAACGGTCCACCTTATGAAGCGTGTCAGTGGGGTCTTCCCTTCTTTCACGTCACGACAAAACTTGTTGAGGTGCATGCGTCATTTCCTGAATTTCATTAGTCTGTGTTGGTGAAGCATGAAGAAGGGGCGTCAACCTTCTGCTGTCACATCCCGATTCTTAAGTTAATTTACAGTTATTGACTTTTAGGTTACTTTGACCTTTTACTGAGTTGAGTAACCGTTTACTGTTAAAAGATCATAGAGTTGACTTTTTGTAGGAAAATTATTTTGGGGAAATTTCTTTAAGGAAGTTGTAGAGGATGTTAATACGAATCCGTGAACATGCTATACGTTAAAATCAGAGTTTGTATGTAAAAGTTATGATGTAAAATGTAAAGTTACTATTTCGGGAATGCATGTATAAAAAGGTCTGTAGGTAGAAAGTCAAAGGTAGAATCAGAAAGTTACCTTTTTTCCTCCTCTCCCACGCATCTCTCAGCCTAGCCACTTTGTCGTCTTCGTTTGAAGCCGTCTGGCGGAGTTAGGCCGCCATACCAGTCGGGATTTGAAGCTTGGCTCATCCTCTGTCGATCTAGGTAGCTGGCCGGTGGTGTCGCGCCGTTGTGAAAGAGAAATCAAGCCGGAAAGTCGCGGCTGTGCGCGAAGATGTTTTCACCGGAAACTCCCTTTTCTGGCCATCATAGCCGAAGTTGTTGGTCTCATTTGGAAGCTCTCCTCTTATGCAGCAAACCCTTAAAATGATTTGATCCAACTCGAGCTAGGTAAGGAGAATCGAAGATTTGAAATTCTAAAGTTCTTGATTTGGGATTTTTATGTTTTGATTCGGTTGTCATGTTTAGGCTTGAAATTGATCAATATGGTAGTTATGAAAGTTGTTTAGAATGTTGAGAGGAAGATTGTGTCAAAATTTGGTAGCCATTAGAGATCGCCGAAATTGATCAATATGGCGTCGCCACTTAGGGGTAGTTTTTCATCTTTTTGAGTTTGTTTTAATGAGAGGAGTTTAATGATGTGAAATTTGGAATTTTTTGAAGAGTTTTGGTTAGGTTTGAGATTTTCAAAGATTAAGAATTTTGGCGATTGTTATAGTGAAAATTCGGCTGTTGGATTTCTTTGGTATTTATTCTAGAATGTTAAAATTTATGAATTAAGGTTGTGGTGGAGTTTGGTATGAATCCGGTAAGCTTAACCTTATTAAGAGTAGTGGGTTAAGCGAAAAATTTAGATGTTTATATTCAAGTATTTATTTTCTGGAATTGAAGTTTAGTCCTAAGCATATTTATTGTGCTAGGATACGAAGGGAACCTCGCTTGAGTGGTGATGCGGATATCGTCGGGCTTATACTAAAATTTGTGAGTGGATATTTTGGTTTTAAATAAATATGCATGCAAGATTTTATAATTTATTATTTTATTTTCCGACCTTATATTATAATTTCGATTTATGAGATGATCTTGGAAAGTAGTTAAGTTTGAAGCATTATTTAATTATGGGTCATGATTTATGGATTTGAGTTCGGATTACTAACTTGGTATTTGTGTTTGGATATTCTTTATAAATTCAAGATTTCATTATGATTGCTTTAGTTGTGGACTTGAGATTTATAAAAGATTTCCGAAAATGAGATTTTCGATAGTTCGCTATTTATAATTTTCACATTTATTTGTGGAATATCGATCTTGACCTTGGGAATATTTTAGCGAGTATTTTGGTTTGAGATATTGATTACAATTTTTACTTGTTAATTAAACCTTGCTTATATTATAGCTTTGAGAATATTTTGACGTGTGAGACACGTCATTGAGTTTTAATATAATTTTTTATGATAATTTTTAAGTACGGTTGGGAATCGTACCATTAGTATGATCTTGGGGAAGTTTTAATGGATTTAAGTGATTTCGTATGTTTTTAGTCACCATAATATATTGTCTCTTATATTTCATTACTAGCTAGCTTTATTAGCGGTTCTTACCATAAGTGAGTTGAGCGCTTAGCGTGGGACGCTACTATAGTCTGGGGGCACCGATCAAATATTATTGTTTATTACTAGTTAGCCTTATTAGAGGTCATCACCATAGGTGAGATGAGCGTTTAACGCGAGACGCTACTATAGCATGGTAAGCATTGACCCGAGCCTTGAAGACTCTTCTTACATGATGATAATTTTTCCCCTTATTTTATTTTTCTCAGTTATGTATTGGATTAACCAACGAGACTGGTTTATCTTTTCTTACGAGATTTCTTTATTTGATTAATCAGCAGGGCTGGTTTGTCCATTTTATTAGGTTTCTAGAACTTAAGTTATATGATTTACGAAAGTTGCGTGCAACTAAGTTTTTAAAACTGAAAAGTAGGAAATTATTTAAATTACGTATTTTTTTAAGTTGTTTAATTTATTTTTGTCCACTTATTCTAATGTTTTTAAATTACTTTCCCCTAGTCCCTTTAGTTTTAAATGCCCAGTTTGCAGGCTAAGTTTAAATGATATCGAGCGTACATGGAATCGAGACATAGTCAGAGGCTGCTTCTGCTTATTCTTTATTGGAGTAAATGCTTGTGACACCCTGTAGTTTATACCTAAAATCAGTTTTGTCCCTCACTTTTTTTTTTTAACTGGTATACCCCTATACTTTGAATTCTCGACTGATTTGCCCTTGTCGTCAATTGACCGTTAAAGAAGACTGTTAAGTTGCTGAGATGACCGGTCTTGCGATTCCAACTCAGCTAGAAACCTGCAACATCGACATAATATGTCCAATATACCCCTGACTATAGTGAGCTGCAGCCGGGTGAGTCGAGGTGGCGGCAGAGAGGGGAGGAGCAAGGGAGGGAGGAGAAGGAGGAGGATTTTCTCGGGTCGAAAACCGGGTCAGTTTGGGAGTAGCAGCGTTTACAAGGGGCGCATTGGAGCCAGACGACGTCAGAGCCGGTGTCGAGGACCATGTAGAGGTATTTGGGGGGAGAGCCGATGCCGATGCCGATGCCGGTGAAGTACTCGCCGTTGCCTTGGGAGAGGCCGGAGACGATGGAGGAGCTAAACCTGGAGGAGGGTGGGCCGGGTCGGGTGCGGTTGTAGGCGAGGGAGGTGAGGGAGTTGAAGCGGAAGGAGTCACGGCGGAGGCGGAGGTGGAAGAGTTGGGAGGGGGTTTGGTTGAAGGAGAAGGCGTCGAGGATCTCTTCCGATGGCCCAGTTGTTTATGAATAACATTGTGTCTTTGGAAATGACATGTAATAAACCTGGTATTGCTGCTGCTGATCAAGCTGAGGATGGTGGTGGTGTTGCTGTTGCTGTTGCTGCTGTTTCTGTTACTGTTGCTGCTGCTGAGAAGGATATACAGGGTAGTATGCCTGAATTGGCACAGATCCAGCAGGGTGATGATGCATGTAATGTGCACCGGGGTGTATAAATTGCTGCTGCTGCTTCTGAGCAAACTGAAGAAGCAAGAACGGGTATTTAGTTATTTACAGTTATCAGTGAGCCAGGGGAAGCGGAGCTGCGAAGGAGTCTTCATGACGGGAACAGAAGGCAAGAGATTGAGCTGAATAGGTGGATCTGAAAAAACCCTTCTTCTTCTTCGACTGCTCTCATCTTCTTGATCATAGCCTTCCCTGCTTCCTAGGGCCATGCAAAACCCTAGATCTTTGCTGCTGCCCACGCTTGGGGCTTTGTCAAGGAAGAGAAACTGCTTTGGAGCATCGCCTAAGCTGAGAGCAAGCTCCATTTTTGATCGTTGGTTTAAAAATAATGGTGGAAAGGGAAGGAGGGGCTTTGAGGAGTATAAAAAGAGAGAGAAGATGGGAGAGATGAGGAGAAGAGAGACCAAAGTCTAATAAATAGTCATGTCTATCTACTCTCCCTCCTTTATATTATAATGCAATGTGTGTAAACACAGAAACACAACCTCCTTTCATTTTCAGATTTTCTTTTTGCTTCTGTGAGATGAGAGAGAGAGAGAGAGACAGAGAGAGAGGTAGAAGAAGAAGAAGAGAGAGAGAGAGGAATTGACCGACAAACCCAGGTATTCAGTTATTTACAAAACTGAAGAAGCAAGAACGGGTATTCAGTTATTTACAGTTATCAGTGAGCCAGGGGAAGCGGAGCTGCGAAGGAGTCTTCATGACGGGAACAGAAGGCAAGAGATTGAGCTGAATAGGTGGATCTGAAAAAACCCTTCTTCTTCTTCGACTGCTCTCATCTTCTTGATCATAGCCTTCCCTGCTTCCTAGGGCCATGCAAAACCCTAGATCTTTGCTGCTACCCACGCTTGGGGCTTTGTCAAGGAAGAGAAACTGCTTGGGAGAGGGAGTCGGGTTCAGATGTTTCTGAAAAGGATTCGGGTTGGGAGAGAGAGGGGGTGGAGGAGAGGGGGGAGAGGAGGAGGGTGTGGTGGTCAAGGGCGGCAGAGGAGAGGGAGAGGAGGAGAGTGAAAAAGTTGATGATTCAAAATGGGTTTGGAATTGCTCTGTGGGTAAAATTGTCATCTCAATACCTTGGTCTCATACATGTGTCAACATGTTAGCCACGTCAGCTACATAACGGGTTCACTTGACGACAAGGGCAAATCAGTCGAGAATTCAAAGTATAGGGGTATACCAGTTTAAAAAAAAAGTGAGGGAGAAAACTGATTTTAGGTGTAAACTACAGGGTGTCACAAGTATTTACTCCTTTATTCTTTATTTTTCCTTCATTATATATATGCTCTAGTAACCATCTAAGATTGTTATTAGTTGATTAAGGCTTGTTATATTTTGGGAGATGTGTTGAACTTAGGAAGCAGGAAGGCTTAGGAGTTGAGGATGAATGATTTATAATAAAAGTGTTTATTTGGAATTTTTCAAGTAAACGTTGTCTATTTTCAAGGTAGATTATGCCGAATTTTCAGTAAATTTTCCTTGGAGGTGGATCCCACATGATTACTTCAAATTTCAGGATGAAATTCGGGGTGAGTCTTGACATCTGTTACTTATTGCGGATGTCAACCATGTGTGGATTGCTGACTTGATGTGGCACAAGTAACTTGGGTTGGATTTCTCCTCCAACCTAGGTCACTTCTCTCTCCCAAAATCTAATTAGGGAGAAAACTCATTTGTTAGTGGAAGATGGTTTTTTTTTTCTTGGGTTGGATTGGCTAGGTAACCTGGGATGGATTTCTCCTCTAACTTGGGTCACTTCACTCCCTCAAAATCTGATTGGGGAGAAAACTCATTTGTGGGTGGAATGTGGTTTTTTTTTTCTTTTCTTAGGTTGGATTATCTAGGTGGCAAGTAACCCATGTTGAAATTTTTTAAAAATGTGGACTTGCTCTTACTTTTTTTTTTTATGAAACATGCATTACTTGATGAGTATTTTTAAATACACACCCATAATCTTTTAATACACACCTCTTACTTAATACATTTCCCATCTAATTTTTCATTTTAATATTATACTAAATACACATCTAAAATACCCTTAATATCTAAAACTAATAATAATATGTTATTTAATATAATTATTATATATTTATTATTTCACAACTCTCTTTACGTATTTTTTTATATCTTTTGTTAGATTTTTTTTTATTAGGTTAGAATTTTTTTCTTGATATTCTAATTTTTTATTTTAATATTATACTAAATACACATCTAAAATACCCTTAATATCTAAAACTAATAATAATATATTATTTAATATAATTATTATATATTTACTATTTCACAACTCTCTTTACGTATTTTTTTCATATTTTTTGTTAGATTTTTTTGATTAGGTTAGAATTTTTTTTCTTGATATTTTTCAATTTATAGTCAAAAGAGTAATATTATATTCGAAATTTAAATCTCCAATATGACATCAATTGACTAGAATTTGAAGAAAAAATATATATTGAATATACATAATTTTTTCAAAGTTAAGAAATTAGTAAAAGTACAATATCATAAGAAATAGTTTTTAGTCTGCAAGATAAAAACTAAAGTTAATAAAAAATAAAAATAAAACCAAATGAATCGGTAAATAGTACATATGATTATGTGATTACGATAGTAGTCGAAATTCAGATGATGAATTTTGAAGAAGATGTTTTTATTTCTTTCCATTTGATGTGTAGTAATAATGGAGAAGAGTTAGGTTTTAGTAAAGAGAAAGTTTTTTCTTTTTTTCCCTTAATAATTAATAGATATTTTTGTAATTAAACACACCTAGAAAATCTGATATGAAATATAAAATAATAAAGATGTGTATTTAAAATTTCTCTTACCCGTAGATGTGTAATACTAGTTTTAAGTGATTTTCTCTATAACCTTAAAAGTAGCAGTAGCAATAATTCAAGAAGTAAATTTGCCGTGGTAAAGAAAAGAGATCAGTGACAGCGATTTAGAAGGTTGGCTTTCAGAATCATTGCTACCTTAAAGTTATACAAATCTCTTATCAATCTTTAAGTTTTCCATCCTTCGCTATTGTGTTACTCCTTGAGTGTATTCCGGGAGCTACAACTACAAAGATTCACTGTAAAACAGAAAGGACCAAAAAAAAAAAAATGGAGGGATTTCACAAATGGCTTCAAAGTCGAGAACAGTATGAACTCCGCCGATTCATCCAAGTGCAGCATCCTAATTTACCCCTTGAGACTTGGGAGCCTTTATCCCCTTTTCCTGATACAAGCAGGCCTTTATTGGTCGATAAATACATGCATCTCGGAACTGGTTCAGTTTATCAGTTTATGTGTGGTCAACAGATATCCTTCAACAGGCAATCACCAATCTACAGAAAACAAAGCAAGATTGTCAATATTTCCTTTTTACCAATTAATATACTATAATAACTTTTATGCCAAAGGGTGAGGGAAAAAGGAGGATAATATAGAAACAGAACAATCTTTATGAACCAAGTGGCCTACCTGCTCTTTATGCCAAATCTTCAGTATTAATTGTCAATGAAACCAGTGATCTTGTGTCACAATCTTTCTACAAAATGTTGAAGAAGATGATTGCCTATATATCCACTCCCATCTTACATGTAGCACTGCTCAGGAGGACATTTCAACTTGCTCGCTGATGAAAGGGAACCAACTACATTTGCAAGATGGCTCCAAACAAGTTGATCAATTGAAGTGCGCAACTGCCACCCAAAAAGTTAAGACCCACTAGGATTGCTCAACCAGCACAATTGAATGTCTCCCCGGGAGTTGCCACCAGTTCCAGTTCAGAATCAAGATTATGTGTCAACTATACTTCCCACCTATTTTTTAGAAAGAGTGCAAATCTCACCACTCAAAATTCAAATGAAGCTGTAGAAATATGCACAAAAAACAAAAATTACAAATCTAGCTACATCACTGTGAAATTGGCCAATAATGGTGAATAACATACACTCACCAAATTGTATCCTCTATATAATGCTTGCATGAAGATCTAGTTAACTGTTGCATCATAAAGGTTAAGGGGAGTTAAGAAGCTTCATATACTTCTATTAGATACACCAATTAGCATCAATCAGATTCTGTAATTCATTTTTCTTTAGCATTCGAATTATGTCAAGATATCAAGAAGCACACAAGCCTCCCCCCTCCCACACCCACCCACACACAAACAAAAAGAAAAGCCTCTTTTACATCAAAATGTTGGCATCTCTATATGGGAAAAGTCTACAATATGTCAACATACTTTTAGGACTTAATTACTGAAACGACAACCTACACATTACTTTAATGAGAATATTGATAACAATTTATCCTTTACAAATTCAAAAACAAACAGAGATTTTATACCTGTCAGACTGCCATGCATACTTCTGTGGAAACCAACACATTTTGCAGCTTTTCTTCTACAAAGCTGTTAGTCTGTTACAGACAGCTAAAGCATTAGTTTGGTAAAAAAGAAGGTATTCTCATGAATTAGTGTCACCTAATATCCATCTATTGACATCTCCACTGAAATAAGTATATATGCGGGAGAAACTAGAAAGCGTGTTTACCTGGATTTTGTTTGCAACTTTGCATGTATGACACAGAAGTTGTTCCTCCAGTTGATGAGCAAAGCCCCAACAGGCCCACCCGCAGATTATGCTAAAATAGTAATTGTGACTTACATTGATGATGAAGATAATTCAGAGATGCTAGGGAATAATAAAAAAGATGGTTAAATAAATTAATCTAATGAAGGCGCACAGTTGAGGTCATGAGGAGTTACTTGTACTTACAAATATGATCAGAGTAATTCATCTTCCACAACTGGACCATGCTGTAACTTCAACTTTTTCCACCACTGACAAGTGCCCATCAACTAATAAAACGAAGTTTGATCAGAAGGAAAGGGAAACGAAAGTGATGAAGATGAACATTTTTAGCTATGCTTCACACACAAAAAAAAAAAAAAAAAAACAGTAGACTCAAAAAAGAGCGGCTAGTTTTGAGTTAATGATGTTCACAACAACCAGTTACTACTACAGTACTACTTTGACACTGTGATGAGAAGTTAACTCAAGCCAATCGTCACTGTTTAATAGGATTGGCAATCAAGAAAAAAGCACTTCCCGAGTCCCTGTAGTGAAAATCTGATATTCCTATCAAGCAATACATTTTTAGAAAACAAATGAATCATGATGAATAACAATACAATTGAGAAGAAAGATGAAATACTCACAATAGATGTTCGGAATATGGGAAATTTTGGGCCATTCCGGGCCACTCGCCTTGCTGCATCTTTCTTGTAATTTGGGACATGAAGAAATCTCTAACTGTTTTAATTTGGTGAGGCATAGCATAGATCCAACTGAAGGCAGATACATCAGACTGGAGCAATTCTGAATACGTAGGAGCACGAGAGATGCAAGGTTTCCAACCCATTCTGGAAAAGCCTCTTGTTCAAAGGACTGTATAGTTAATTTTCTCAAAAGAGTCAGGTGTTGAATTTGTTCAGGCAGAGATTTGAGCTTAGGCCACCCCCACAATCTTAGCACATCAAGGTGTTGTGATGCAACTTCAAAAGCAAGAAATGATTCGAGGTCCTTTTTGAATCCACCAATTTCCAATTCCTTCAGACATGTGACGCTGGTGGGTGAAGATGCTAATGCTAACCCACTTGGTAGACTTGTTAATCCAGAACAATTGGAAATATTCAACAGTTTGAGGCAGGTGAGGTTACTTAAACCTGGAATAGTCTGCAGATTACGGCAACAACTAATCATCAACGTTTCAAGAGAGACATGGCTATGCAACCCATCTGATAAGTACCTCAAGCTTCCACACATAGATATGATGAGTGATTTCAGCTTCGGAAAAGCTTCTTGCCCGATTAGCAAAAAAGTCAATCTCTCGCAACTTTCAATGATGAAGTGACGGAGTGATGTGAAGCCCTGTACAATGGAAACCGACTCTAGACTATCACAATACTTTATAGACAAGCTGCCAAGGGATGGGAGACTGTGAAGTGAAATTGAAGTTAGCTTATCACAATTTCGTATGCTCAAATTCTGAAGAGAAGTACAGTATTCTAGCCAATTCGGTAGGCTTGATAGTTGAAGACAATCTACAATATCTAATCCACGAAGGAGTGGAAGGCCATGTGCGATTGGAATGGAAGTTATTTTAGAGCAGCTCCCTATTTCCAACATTTCCAGAGAGGTGCAGCTTTCTAACCCCTTAGGTAGGCTACATAACTTAGGACAGCCTAAAATAGACAGTTCCTGAAGAGATGTAAAGCCATGTTCAATTGGAATAAACTCTAGACTCTCACAATTGTCTATAATCAACTGCTTAAGACAGTGTGGGTGTAGCCCTTCCGGTAAATTTCTCAGATTACGACACTTTGAAATATTCAGTGACCGAAGAGCTGTGCAACAACCATCTAATACATCCGGACCAACAGAAGTTAACTCTGGACAACTTCTTATCTCCAAATAGGCTAGTCTCGTGTTGTTTCTTAATGTCTCTTCTGGCAGAGAAGTAAGTCCCTTCACATTCATAATTGTCAGAGACGTAAGAGTGGTCAATCTATTGCTCAGAATACTTGCTATTGGATTGCAACTATCCATGTGTTCTATGACTAACCTCCGCAGAGATGGAAAGTGACTGGGAGCAGTTGTCAATTGGTGACAATGAAGCAAAGAGAGCTCCTCAAGGCAAGGAAATGCTGGCAACACTTCAGCTTCCATCCATTGAAGAAGATTCCTTGCTTCTCTAATAGACAATGTTCTCAATGCAGGAAACAGTGCATTTGTCTCGATCCATGATGGTAAATTATCACCCAGAAAGTTGTTAATCTCCAAGAATTCCAATTGAGGAGGCGGTTTAAGACCTTCCAAGACATCTTCATCATGCTTGTTGCTTGGCGGCCAGTACTTTGCCCACTCAAAGCTTAATTTTCGAATCCTTGTCTTTTCCACTAAATTTGCTTTCTTTGCTTCGTCTCCATCTTTCACAAGTTCCAGATGATACATAGCCAAGTTGCCTTTCAATTGATTCAAGCAGGCCAACTCCTGAATTCCAGGGCTTCCATTTTCACCCACAATAAAAAAAGGAAATGATTGGAGATTCGTGAGTCGCCCAATTCCAATTGGAAATCTCTTGAAACACAGCTGAGTGTCAAACATAATATGTCTCAAGCTGATCAAATTTCTCATTTCCTTTGGAAATTTGTTAAGCTTAAGGTCGTACATTCTCAGCGTCTGTAGGTTACAAAGCTTGCCAATAGACTTGGGGAGTGTTGTGATTTGTGTTCTAGATATGTCCAGATACCTCAGGTGTTGCAAGTCTCCAATTGAAATCGGCAATTTCAGAATATTTACCATGTACAAGTTCAAAACACGCAAACACCTAAAGCTTGAGAAGATGTCACTGAGAACAACTTGGAAATAAGGATTCAGAAAAAATGAGTTCAATTTCTGAACACTCCTTTTCGGTATACTTTGCAGTATTGAAGTATGGATATGCCCCACATGTCGGATGTCACTGGAGTTGCTCTTTAACTTTGATACATGCTCAGCAAGATCATGCACAAGATCGTGCATCTTGCAATGGGTGATAACACCAAATTCATCTTTGGTAACATCTTGAAAGAATGAGTTTTCCAACAGAATATTGAAATATGCATTTCCTGTATCCTCCATCTCTCGATTGGGAGAAGGGTGAAGCAATCCCTGAGCCATCCGAAGTTGGATCAAATCATTCTTTTCAATTTTTAAACCTTTCATGAACACTGAGCAATATGCAAAGCATTGTTTCAAAGAGGGTGATTTCAATTCGTCAAAACTCAACTTCATAACCGAAAAGATTCTATTTTCTTCTTCTGGTAACTCCCATATCGTACTTTCTTCAATTGCCGACCATTCATTACTGTCTTTAGAACGCATTATACTTCCCAAAACCTATAAATTTGTACATCAATTAGAGAAATTCTACATATTAAAACATATTAGAGCAAAATCAACATTACAGCAACAAACAATGGAAAATCTTCAATTCAATAGTTTCTCATAACATTGATGGTATCCCAACCCATGCAGTGTAGACCAGCTCCCTCCATTGGTATATCATGGACGTTACTCTACCGCTGAATGAGCTGGTCTACCATTAATATATTGGTAACTTAAGGGCAAGAAGAATAAGCATCTTAATTCCAGATGGCTGCTTTGATAAGTGATCACCAGATATCATTCATTCTTTAGGTATTTACTTGAAATTTGATTATCCAACATAAGTGTAGCTACCTAAATCTACCTAGATAGTCAAAAAATTAATAATTGGCAAAACATAAATTAACATACCTTTGCAACTAATGGTACACCTCCACATTTTTTAGCAATCTTCCTTCCAGTTATCTCTTGCTCTTCAGATATGGGAGCACTCCCAAAGGGAACAGCTTTATCCTTTAATATGAGCCAACATTCTTTGTCCGATAGTTTTCTCATATCACATCTTGGAAGTGTTTCAACAACTTTTGCAACTCTGTCACTTCTGGTCGTGACAATAATAGTACTTCCTCGGGTATCATTGACTTTCAACAAACAACTCATCAAATCATCCCATTTTTGAAGATTATCGTTCCAAACATCATCTGGTATGAGAAGATATCTTTTCCCTTTCAACTCTTCTTGCAGGTTTTTACATATTGCATCCTTCCCTTTTGTTGCAGCCTTTTCCGGTTTAAGAGATTCCAAGATCCCACTTAGAATCGCTTTCACTTCAAAAGGGATACATACACATATCCATATTTTTGTGCGGAAGTGTGTGTCTATCTGACCATCATGATAAACTGATTTAGCCAAAGTTGTCTTCCCTATTCCAGCTAATCCTACAATCGCCATCACAGAAGGAGAATTTTTTTGGTTATTGTTTGAATCAATCAAGGTTTCAACTATACCTAATACAAGCTCCCCCCTTCCAATGATGTTGCTTTCATCTATCTGAAAGTTGGAGTCAGTTTCCCTGTCAACTCTTACATCAATATCATGAGAAGTTGTATCTAAGGACACTAATCCAATACTAGCTGCCTCATTCTTCAAGTTTACCAAAGATAAGTTGATTTTTTTAATTTTATGTGCCATGTGTACACGAAATGCAATTGGATTATGGAGGGAATAGAAGTTCTGCACCTTTTTGTACACCCGATTTTCAAGTACCACCTTACACCGTAGAACTTCATATTCGTACTCATCCAATACATCATCAGCGTCATGCACTATGTCTTCAAGTTTCTTCACCCAGATTTTCAGCACCTCAAGAGCTCGATCTTGTCGCTGTTCAGCATCTCGTAACATAGCCTGAATAAGGGATAACGAATCACGCAGCATTTGAACCTCTCCTTTGAATCCCCATAAAAGGCTGAATTTTTGTTCGGCAAGTAAAGCCACCCTCGTCAGTATTCCCTGGGCAGCAAAAGTAAGGAACTCTGCCATCTTTCTTTCAATGCCAGCTACTAAAGACAACAAGAACAAGAAGGAAAATTTAGAAACAAAGCTAGCTTTATTAATCAGAAATTAGAAGAAGATACAATCATAGAGCAGAGACACTGTTATGTGGATGAGAAGCATAGTTCCACTATCATTCCTGGAATTGTAAACTTGATAATGGCAGGCCTAGTTATGAAACGCCTTAAACTAACCATTGTTTTTTTTTTTTCGCAACTGAATCATAGTACTTGATAAACTGGCACGCGTTTCTCTATATACTGGAACGATTCTGTCAGCAAAATTATGCACCCGAAACTGATAAGTACTAAAGCTACTACTTTATACTTATAGAAAGCTTTATTCAGTCACTATATCAGTTTTGATTCTTTCCAGCTTCTACCCACTTCAAGAACATCAAATAATAGGGAAAAAATAATTGTTAGCCAAGTTCACACTTGTTATTTACAAACTATTCTTTTTTTCTTTTCTTTTTTATATTTTCAAAACTACTGCTTTCACCATCTCTCAGCTAGTTGTTTCTCGCCCCAAATCTGATTATCTTCTTCCTTTTATCTGATTTTTATGATGAAATTGATTCATTTTAATGCAAAAATGCCTTAAAACAACAAACCAAACTGGGGTCTACAACCTGGTCTTTTGACTGGAGTATTACTTGTAGATTGGCTCCATTAAGTTGAGATTCCAGAGTGACATTAGAAATAGGAATTAACAGTACTAACTGGGTTCCAAAACTTGGGGATTCTAAAAGTGGCATAAACAGAATAGAATCAACTAACAAAATTTAGAAAAAAGAAGGAAAAAATAATAATTCATACTCATAAGCCACTTCATTATGTTAAGGCTAAGCTACACACAATCACACATATGAAAATCAATCTGATACTAGGTGTGTGACTATGATACTCCACAAGTTAACAGTTGGCTTCATCTGTTTTAGCATTTTACCACAAACCAAAACCAAATAGGCGACAGAAATATGTAGTTAGATAATAAGGATGACTCGCCTGAGTGATAGACAAGGACGAGGTAACCAAGCAGCGGTGATAATGAGTCGTCGGTGACAACCACGACGGCTTTCTTCCCGGAGATGGAATTTGATGAAGTGTAATCAGAGTTAACTGGTTAGTGGTAAGAGGAGTCAACAAAGTTCATCGAACACTAGTGGTCTGGAATGGTTGTGGGCACTTGCGCGCACTGGATAGTGTCTCAACTAGCTCGAAATAAATAATTAAATAGGTACAATTGGGTCGAAAATAATCATTCATTTTCTTTTGAGGTTGGCTATGACTATGAGATTGTACTTTGGCTCCTGGATGCAGTGCCATTGACATGGATACAAATCATACAACCCTTATTTGTTCACAAAAAAAAGTAGATTAAGATCGTTGGCATTTTGATGGATAATTAAGGATGAATGATGGGCAACTTTGTATCCCATCCACATGGTCTTCTTCCACGGACTACATGATTTACTATCGGTGTTTTTTTTGGGTAATGTGGTAGTGACTCGCTCTTACAAAAAATGGATGGCCAGATATGCGTCTCTCTGGACAGAAAAAGTTGAAACTCCTTCTATGGTCTGATGATTACTTTTAGCAGGTGTCAAACTCTCAATAGTTGCTTAACTACTTCGCATTCTCTTGGATATTTGTGGGTAACATTTTCTGAAAGCTACATTCCTGGTGGCAGTGCCAACAGATCGAGTTGGTATGTTACCAACTTTATTAAGCAGTATGTTACAATATTGTTGTTGGATTGATCTGAATGTTTAAGCGTGGCATGATCACAGCAATAAGGTCTTAAATCTTAACAACCCTGATGTTTGCACTTCTTTAGCTGAACTTTTCTCTTCGAAACAGTTCACATGGTACCACTACTGAAAATTCATCTTTAAGGTCATTCATTACCTACATCAAGTACCATTATCACTGAGATAGTATGAATCATAATAATTGATATCACAAATCTGAGACACACCGATATACATGCAGTCAGGTATTGGGAAGAACAGAAGGAACACTCTTTTGAAATGTACATACAGATAACACACTTGGCTGATTCAATTCCAATGCAGAATCCTAATAGCCCCTTCATATATATTAGGTAGCTACCATCCCCTTTCTGACTGCTTTCTGATATGGACAGCGATTACCAGTTGAATATAAGTATGTATATGCATCGTGGAGCTTGCTTTTTATGTGACTTTGTACACAACCATGCTTCAACAGGCAATGTATCTGAGAAAAGACGAGACGAGCACAATTGTCATTGTTCCCCTCTCAATGCCAAATAGTGAGGGCAATAATAAGTAGCTATAAACAGAACAATGATAATCAAGCAAGATTGCCAACCTTTTTTCACAGAGCAAATGTTTGGGAATCCATTGGTACCCGTAAATTTAGAGTTTGAGGCCATCAACTGACAGTTCTTTTTCTGATAGCAGCTTCAGTTTCTAGAACATATCCAACAATCATACAAAACAACATGAACAATTGAGATGGAATTCATATTTTGTGCGATAATTAGTCTATATTCATTCCTTGAACAATGATTGAAAAATTGAATGCAGTATATTATGTGATTCCAAAAAGGAAATGATGAGAATAGTATGTGCATATGTAATGTGGTTGAACACTAAAAAGACAATTTCTAGCTGAACTGCATGCAGTATTTGATACAATTCCAAAAACAAAACGATGATAATAGTTCGTGCATACAAACCGTAAGATACTGTGGTGGTTCTTGGATACTGGTCGTTCCAAGGATTACTTCCCTTTTCAATTTTGTTGTCATCTTGTAACAAACTCGTAGCTGAAGATCACATTAATATAAACATGAGAGGAGATCTGTAAAACCACTATGCAGATATATAAGCTCAGCAGAAAAGTCGTTGACAAATCCTACCTCTGATCGAGTCGCCCCACCAATCATAAATACAAAAATGCGTCGCCCCAACTTCTTGTAATCAGTAGACTCACCTCTCAAAATCGAGTCACTATAAAAGTTGTAGAGGAGCAACAAATGCTTAATATATAATTAACAGTTGTGCAGCTCAGAGTTTCCATATAAACACAAAGAAAAAAAGCTCTAAAGTGCTATAAACAATCAAATACTGATATCATCTTGTTCCTGAGAAAGAATGTTGGGAGTGGCAGGGGATATGACCGTATGGACTAGTATGGTCTCACGAAATTTAATTAAAATATGACCTTGCCACATTGTGAAAGTTTGGAAATCTCTGCACATTCAGTTAGCAAGTGAGCTAAATACTCGAACTAGATAGGGGCCCTGTGAGGTTACCTTGAATATCCATCATCAGAATGCCGAGCTCGTCCCCAATTTGCAGTTCTCCTCGATCTTATCAAATGGGGATTAGTTGATGGAGTTGCAGTTTCAGATGTACTCTGAGTGCGCCTCTGGCTTACTGAGTCAGGAGTTGGACCAGGTCCATTCATACATGAATACTCATTCTTTGGTAATAGACCTTTGTTAAGATTTTCAATGAGCTCCTAAGAAAAATCATCTAATCAGATGCTGCTTGTATAATAAAATAGGAAAAAAAATTAAGCTCCAATTACAAATCCTACTTTTGTAAACTAATTCAGCTTGAAATTTGTCTGTGGTTTAAACTTTACACATACTCTTCTCTGCCTTTCTTATTTGGTGAGAAGCTTTATGAATAACATGTGTATTTTATTTTCTTGCTACTATAGATTTTCATATTATGACTAATGCTATGTCAGGAGGAGTGCATGTTGAGTGGGGTTGTAATTCAAATTAATAAAACACCAGTTGAAAATGGTGCATATCGTTGAGAATATGTGGAGAACCTGCCAGATGTTCAAGCACATATATACCTCCATAAGTGGAAAAAATCGAAATAGTTGCCATGTTTCCTCCTCCTCACCTTCACGATCCTTCCTCGCTGCTTGTTTAGTCTGGTCATAAAAACAAGAAATTCACGCTGCTTGCTTTCTGATAAAGGATTCTTCTCTAATAGACAAAAGCATTTGATGTGCTAACCTTCGCATTCTTGAACTTGAGTGAAAAGCTACCAGTCGTCTTTTTGGATTCTGATGATCCCTTAAGCATTTTCATGTTATTCACAACCTTCATGTCCTCTTGTGATAACTTTGCCAACTAAGTAAATAAACAAATACCAATCAGCTTAACAGTAGCTTTTCTTTCTCTTCTAGAGATTACCTAACTAGTTTAAATGTTAGATATTCACTCAAATTTCAACATATCCATAAATGTAATCGAAAGGAGTCAAGGATGTTTACTTCTTCGGAGGAAGACAGGCAAAAAAAAAATTACAGTGACTACCAAATGAGAAAAATAGAATTGAAAGCTATAGCTACCTGCATTAGCTTACTAGCTTTGTCCCCTTCAAACTTCTCAGGATATATAGAGGCATAAATCATTAACAAACGCAACTTATTTTCAGAACTTGCATCCTGTACAAATCAGAGAAATGAATTCAATATTATCGAGTATTAACAATTACTTGGTACTCAGCGACATGTCTTCTATACATCACCTGATTGGTCCTCAAATAATTGATGACATCCTTGGCTCCGGCATCTCCAAAAACAAGATCCTGCTCTAGTTGCCCAAGGTCTCGAAGTCCCTTTTCCCGGATAATTCTGTTAATTTTCCCTGCAATCTAAGACAAAAGAATCCAGCAAAGTAATTACCACGAAAGACTACAGCCAAAAAAATCAAGTAAACATATCAAAGCATAAATAGATCAAAGTCAACCTCCACATGGAGAGAAATCTTTTCCATTTGTTCAGTGTACTGTGGCAGAGCTTGAACCATTTTCTGCAAATCCCTTGTAGATAATTCATTGCCATCTCTACAAAAATTCATATTCTATATTATATTTGTATGACAACAATGTTTCATGAGTAATAAGAACCTAAATTCAAAAAATAACCTAGAGCCATAAAAAAGAAACAAACAGAATTTATAAAGCCTGAATATCCTGTTGGCAAAAAAACTTCCAAAGAGTTCCTATTAGACACCAGTAGAACCAACCTTGCACTCTGTTGGAGCTGTGCAGCTTTATTCTTTGATTGAAAGGTGCTAAACTTGTCGCTCAATCGTTCACTAGCCTGGTATTTCAGTTAGTGGACTATAGTATTCACACTTGCAATATATTCATGTAACTAAAAAGTTTAAGGTCGAGATATATACATCTGCTATATGTGTATGGCGAATCTCCAACCAGACAGGATCATTGTCTTCTAAAAGGACCTCCTTTCTCTCAGGATCTCCACCAGTTTTGCTAGGAACCTAAATATATGTCATTTCTATATTAGAGAAAATAGCTGCAAACGGCAATAGATATTCAAGACAAAAGGAAAAAGGAACAAGCATACCTCATGTATATATTTGTTGCCATCCATTTCTAATAAATCGTGGCACATAGCATCATATGTCCACTCATGTATGACAGGAGCAATCTATACATGTGAACAACACACGTTCAAGAAACAAATCAAAATATAAGATCATCGGAAAAAAAATAGCTAGCCAATATAGTACAATAATAAGAACCTGATCAACAGATCTATCCAAGATGAGTAAGTCGCATGTTTCTTTCTGTGGAAAGTTGGGAATTGAAGATTTATATTTTGAAATAATGTTCCAAACAGCACCAGCAAGCTTTGTAGGAAATAAATCACGAGGTGATACTTCGGATTCATCCACTGCCTTGGAAGCACGGTATCGTACCGATGGCAGTTCCTGAGGTAATGTAAACTTGTTTGCACATTATCAGCTAAAAAGGAAAAGAAGGTACAAACACCCATTTTTGTATGGAACTATGTTGTTACTACTATCTTAAAAGAACCAAGGGTGTTGGAAATAAGCCACTGAGCCAGAAGCAAAAATTGCAGTATTAATATGAGGAGCCTCGTCTAAGTTATGGTATCCTACCAAACCAACATTTTAAATTATAGACTACCTTCATTGAAGCAAAAACTGTCGCAATTCTGGTTGCCATTATGTCCAAGCACTTCTCGATTCTCTTAGAGTTGTCAACATTACCAAAGAGCTCCTCCAATGCCTTATCTTGATCAGTGACAAAAGCCTGCATTTTGAAGTGATCATAATGAAAAATGTATCCCATATATGCTTCTGTAAACAGCTCAAATATATAAAGCCATTGGTAAAACCATGACACCATGTTTAAGGAATGATAAGGTTACACAATTACCTGATTATCTATGGGAAAGTATTCTAGATTCATCTGCATATTACCAACCAAAAGTAAGATCCAAAAAAATTTCAATCAACTGTCAAAGGAAAAAGCAATGAGAAGAATTTTGTTTATACTTTACCTCTCTCAATGCACCTATACGTGGTAAAACACTTGTATCTTTCTTTATGTGATTTATGAGTTCCTTTGGGATAGGTGAACTGAAAAATACAAAGGCTCTGGAACCAGAAAACAAAGATACGTAGGAAAGCAAGAAGAAATCACAGTCAAATACTGCTGGTTGAATGAATTGATATAGCATAAACAAAAATACGAAACAAAAAAAAAATTAGCTTCTCTTACTTCCTGTATAAAGGCTCCCTACCAGACATGTCAGACAAGAACATGACAACACTGCATGCTAGCAAAAGATAGAGTTAAAAAGAGTAAACGAAAAGCAAACCACAAACAAAATAATGAAGGCATAGTTTGACAAATTCTTTACTTCTCTTTTGATGGCTGTATATAGTATATAACATCCATTGACGGCAATGGTTCCCTCCTCCGAAAAAGGTCTTCTACCACTGTGATAAAACATAATTTTAAGAAGATTCAAGAAACACATCATGAATATATATCTAAGGATGATTTTCACAATACTGTAAAATTAGTTAAATGCAACAACATAACGGAGGCAGTCATCAATACTGCCTAGCACTACCGTATCTTTTGTTTAATTTCTTCTAGAACAATCAAGTAGTCCAAAGAAATATGAAAATAATAATAATACGAAGATCAATTTGATTGACAATGATGATTTGAATAACATAGCCATTTTATTGATTCATCGTAATCTTGCAAACCGTGGTAGTGTTCACTTCATTGGAATAAACCTTAGAAAATGTCAAGGGTAAATTTCCCAAACTGATGGAGGGGACCAATATTTAGATTTCCTAACTAATTTTTCAGATCTTTCTACCACCTAACTTAATCCATCTTCCAGCTTGTTGTGAGTCCATTCTACTACACTAACTACAGTTTCAATTCTATTTCAGCCAGAAGTCATTCCGCAGCCAAAAACTTGGTACACATCAACTATTTGGAATTACTAGGAGCTAGCACAAATTATGAAGAAATATAAGGTTTAAGGTGGAAAAAATCATTGACACAGCATACATTAACTGTATCAAACGCAAAAGAGAAATGCATGTACTTTGTAAGAAGAACTGGACATACGCCTTTGGGAAGCAAGAAAAACAAAAACGAAAAGGAAGATTAAGTTATGCTCACAGGAAATTTCTTGGTCAGTGATATCTGCCATTTTACATGAATGGGACATGACTTTCACTGTTACTTTATCCATGATGAGTACCTGTTGTGAAACAATTGAGGATGATCAGAGTAACAACAGCATTATGTAAATAAGTGAACTCATTTCACTGAAAATTATTCAAGTTCACCTAAACAAGCACATAATGATGAGTACACGAAAACTTTATAAAGGAAAGACATTGAACAAACCTTCCAAGACTTGGAATTCTCAGTTCTGGTTGATCCAAGCATTTCGTGCAATAACCCTACAAAAGCCATCCAAAGAAACTGAATCATAATTCACCGTTACTCCATGCATTTCTCAACTCTAGCAAATCCAAATAAAAAAAATGATGAAAATCCAATCTCTATTTAATTTTTTCTTTCATTTCTACCCAGAGTGATTCACAGTGAGATCTGAAACTGTGACCTTTCATAAACGAGAATAACATGTGACCGATCGATCCCAACTCCCAAACAAAAAAAGGAATTGTATTTCATTCCCGACAAACCAGAAAGTGCCTAAGATTAACCAAAATCCAGAGCCTCAATGCCATTCAATTCTGCATTTGGGTGATCATGTTCTGGGGTTTCAAAATTTCTCTTGGTCATGCATGTTATCTGAAAATCAGACGGAAAAGAAAAAACTTACGGTCACGGCTGAACTGACGGAAACACTTGTACTCCGACGCTCCGCCGCCATGGGAGGAGGACTCAGAGTCTGAAAACGACATCGTTGCAGCAGAAGCAGAATATTATATCAGATTTCAAGTTCCAGGAAAATATTGATAAATTAAAAGAAGCATTCAGAGAGAAAGAGAGAGATAGGAGAGAGCGGAGAGAAGAATGAGCGAGAGGGCGAGAAAGGAGCGGGAAAGAGGAGAAGGTCGTTACAGGAGGCGTGGATGTGTCACAGGAACCGTTAGCTTCGCCTTCGTTTCACTTTTACTGAGATTGGGATTTCTAACATTTTTTTAAAAAAAAATTTCGGAAACGGGGTTTGGAAGAAAAATGCTAGAGAGCACAAATTTATATACCAAAAAATGCATACCAAATGATGTGGAATCTGACATGGAGTTATTTTAATTCATTAATTTTCACCATGTATTTACATCAAATTAAATAAAAGCTATTGATTATGAAAAAATAAAATCAAAATCAAAATCAAAATACCTCCCTCTCATCATCCATTTTAGATGCTTACAGTCTCGTTTCCAATTATGTATTCTTTTACAAAGACGCCATTGATGCATAATGAAGCATCAGCAGCCTAAGGTTCTCTAGATCTTAAATTATAATTAACCAAAACAAATACATTAGATTTTAGTACCAAATCATAATATCACCCTTTCCTTCGAATTCCTTGCTCTTTCTCTATCTGGCTTCCAGATGATGATCAAACTCATCAATATAAATCACTCAGCTGCTTGATGTGAAACTTATCCAAATATCAAAACACTTAGGTTAGAAAATCTAAACAAAGATCGAGGCAACAAGATGGCTGACTTCATGTAGGAGACCGACGGCTTCTTCATCCTTAAGATGAGTTTTAGGGTTTACAGGTATCATTTTAATTCTTTCAAAATTTAATTGTAGGACAATATAACATATTAATTTAGTTTTGTATATATTAGAAATCAACATTTAATGACTTAATGACGTGGCATATAAAGCTAATGATATGGCATATGCCACATCATTTGGTATTCTAATTTGGTATAAATTTTTGGTGTCTCTAGCATCACTCGGTTTGGAATCAGCGTTAAACTTCTTATTTTGTGAGCTTGGCATACTCTTCAGGAATTGAATCAAAATATTTCGGGTAGTTGAAAATCGATTTTATATTTGCTAGAAACTATACCGATTAAAGTTTTGTTGCCTTAGGTACCATATAATGGGCGCACCAAATTTTTCCCCGTATATATATATAGTATTTTTCAGGTGCGGAAGTCCACACCAATAGTTTTGATGCGAATTTCTATTTTTGCACCACTTTTCGATCGAATTTCCTCATCTTCACTGTCTAATATCTAGATAATATTGTGTAGATCATCTCTGCAAAATTTCAGCCAATTTGGTAATCGTTAAGGCTGTTACCAAATTTTGTACCATTTCCAGCCAATGGTAAAAATGGAAATCCGCACCAAAACCATTGGTGCGGACGTCCGCAGCCGAGAAAAACTATATATATATATATAAACCCTAAGTTTTTCATTTCTTTCTCGGTTTCTCGCGTCCATTCTGCTCATCTATCTATTTCACTAGAGCTAATTTGTTTTTGTTTATGCTTACTTTCTTCATCTAGTTATCTATAGCTACAAATTCTTAAGGATGACTAATTTTTTTATGGCCAATTCGCAGTCATTTTTTTACTCTTATAATCATAGGGCACCATTCGCCTCAAGTCTTGAAATCTCAGGTCCGGTCCTGCCCACATCCAAAATTTATGCATCTGTCATTGTCCACACAGCTACAGACACGATGCTCAATGTTGAACTTGAAATGTCACCTTCCCTATTTGCCTCATTGTAAGAAAGAGTCAGGGTGGTCTAAAACTCTAAATTGCTCCTTAAGTCATGGTGTTTTGGCCACGATCCTCTGCGTACAGAGCGGAGGTGAATAGCGAACAAAGAGAATGGGGGAGTGTTGCGGGCGTGCCACCTCGCGGACGAGGAAAAGGTTGATTGCGTGCGCTTAACTTCTTGAATCAGGCGAAAGGAGTTACAGGTGTCACCTCGCGGACGAGGAATTTACGAGCACAAGCGGTCGATACTCACGGCGGCGTGAGCATAGCCACTAATAGGGATGATTCCGAGGAATCGAGGTAGAGTCCGGAGAGCTCTGAAGAATTCTAGGCGATGGTGCGCTTAGAATCGGGGTTTCGAAGAGGCTTCGAAGGGTAACTGGTTGCAGTTAGTTTGTGTTTGTATTTGTTTGATTGATTGATTGTCTTGATTGTGTTCAGTAAACCGTAGAGCCCTTTATATAGTGAGAGTCTGACTTCTGCGTGCGGAGAAAGATAATCAGAATCCATGTTGGACTCTGCAACGTGAAGCATGAGGACATTATTCCTCCCATGCAAACCAATCTTCATGTGACACACGTCTAGTTCGCACAGTCCAATTAGAAATAGGACACTGCTTCCAGCGTTCCTCTGAATTGTAGAGTCATATGCGGACTGAAAATAGGAACAGTCTTACCCCGCAGGATGCCACAGTCCATGTAAAAGACTAACTCGCGCGAACCGCGGACTCTGTAACCTAATTCCACCTCGCGGGCTATTGCAGTTCACGGGCCAAAACAAGGCTTTTTAATTAATAAGGGCCACCGGGATTGGCCCAAAGCATGTCAAAGACTGTAAAAAGTCAGAAACGATTACAAGCATTCGCGCGGACTCCGCGTATGTTTACCTCGCGAACTAGCGAATCAGTTCGCCAGCGCCTAGATGCATTCTGCCTCGCCTAAGCGAAGGTTATTCCGCGCGAACTGTGCGTTCCGCACGAAGTGTGCGAGATGGATCCTTACTCCACGCGAAGTCAAAAAGTGCGCGAGCTTTGTTTTTGTCTGAAAGCGCGCGAGATCTCTTAGTCCTCGCGAAGTCATTCTGCGCACGAACTCTACAATCAATCCCGCGTGGTCTTGCTGGCGGGCCATTATTTGTAAACTTAAAAGGAACTTGGGCTCGCTGGCTGCCATGGACCAAGAGCTTAATTAATATTTACATAGACAATTATTGTCCAGTAAAATATTAATTTAAGCGTAAACACATGGCATGGGGATTTTTTTTTCGATGAAGAAGTCATGGGGATTCTTCATCTTGAAGAATAAGAAGAAATCATTCACCTATTAAAATGATGAACATGAGATTTTTATTTACTTAGTCATCTACAGGTTAGGTGTCATCATTTGGCCCACGGGCTTAAAAAGCCCATGGGCGGCCCGTGACCCGAAAGGCCAAACTGGCCCGGCTCGCAAAAAAGTCCATTCAAGCCCAGCCCTTAGGGCATAAGGCAGGGTAAGGGTTGAAGCCTAGGCTCGACCCATGACTTGGTCCATTGAATCCCGGAGGGTTCTAGCCAGGCCCTTAAAGCCCATTGAATTTCAATATTATTTTAATTTTATATATATATATATATCACCTTGAAGTCATTCAGTCATTTTAGCGTGTCACCCACAGTCCCACACTCACTACCTGACTACCATGTCTCTTTTTATTACCCAACATACAAATACTTATTAACGTTAGATAGAAACTCTACGACCTCTCTTCTTATCTATTGTATATAAAAAAAAGATTAAATTCAGTTTAACCCCTTAAACTTTAGGATTAAAATTAGTTCAGTCCCTAATATTTTTTATTAATCAGTTCAATCATTGAACTTTCAGTTTTCATTAGTCATGTCTAAATTTCAAAATTGACTTCAATGAGTACTTCATAAGTTGAGTTGGTTCAAACATGTTAGCCCACTTTTACATACTATGAAGCCCGTAGAAGGGTGTAATGGACATTTTCACATTCCACCCTAAAATTAAAAATATTAACGCTCTAGTAATAGTGCAATAGTGTAAAACCACGACGCTTCCTATTTCTCAAATAAATGGTGAAAGGCTGAAAAGTAGGCCACTATGTCGGCTCCAACTCACCAGATGACATCACATTTCGAGCTAAATTCAAATTTTGGACTAAGGTAATGCATTTTGAAAGTTTAGGGACTGAACTGATTAAAAAAAATCAGAGATTGAACTAATTTTAGCCATAAAGTTTGCAGGGATAAACTGAATTTAATCCCAAAAAAATTGACGAATGCTTGGTATTTCTCTCTTTTTTCTTATCGACCCAGACGTGATGACTCTGATCTATATCTCATTGAAAAAAAGCTCTTTGATCTAGCCTCCCAAATTCCCCAAAACATATCATATCGACGAATCTCGATCCGTCTCCACTCCATGATTGTCGTCTCCACCCCAGGATTGTCGAATCTCGATCTATCTCCACTCCACTCCAAGATCTCTGATCTAGCTCGATCTGTCTCTCTCAACGAAGCTTGATTGTCGAAGCTCTCTCAACATATCAAAGAAGCTCGATCCTTCTCCACTACAGGACGTCGTTGATTGTCGGATCGTCGACCACCTAATACCTTTCCCTCTTTTCCCAAAAGGTGTGAGTTTTGTATCCATTCTTCTATTCAATCTTGTTTCTCAATTGTCTTTCGTTTAAATTCAAGTTCTAATTGTAGATTTTCAGTATAACGGCTTGTTGAGGACGAAGATGGATCCAGATTAGGGAAGATGATGGTAGTCTGACTCATTGGGGAAGATGAGTTTCTAACTGGGTATTCTTCTTTGGGTCATGGCGATCCTATTCAAGACTTCAAGTAACTCTAAATTTTGACATTTTGTTATGTTTGTCGACTGTTATATTGTTTAGTTCTGGTATAGAGTCTTTGTTATGTTCATCCTTATATTGTTTAGATAGTTGCATTTAGTCATGATATGCTTCTTATATATGCAGTATCTATCTCTTTCTAATCTTACCTCTTTTAGTTTATTAGGCTTGGCTGCGCTTTAGGAATTGAAAATTATTACTGGTGCTTGACTCTTTTTGGTTTATTAGGTCTGAGGATCGGTTTAGTTAATTGTTTCAATCTGAAATGACTACAGTTAATGAGAAAACTGAGGAAACATCCTCGGTTCCCCTAAGAACTGTTAGACAAACGAGTGATGTTTGGAATATTTTTGAGAAGGTTGAAAACATGGATAGCAACATAAAATTACTGAAAGCTAAGTGTGGTATTTGTGGTGAATTGCTTTCTCGTGGGGGGAATAATGGAACAACTCATTTGAAACGACATATTAAGAAACATGCTATTGCAAATGGTCAAAATGAGGACATTAGAAAGCAAATGCAGGTAGCTATAAATGCTGCTAGAAAGGTAATAAATTTCCAGTATGATAAAAACGTAGCTAGGAAAGAAATTGTAGATTTTATCATTAGAGCTGAAACGCCTTTTACATTTGTTGAAAAGCATGATTTTATAGGCATGATTCAAAGATCATTTGCTCCTCAATTTAGGGGATTTTCAGCCTCTATATGTAAAAGGGATGTGATGAAACTTTTTAGTAATGAAAAAGATGATCTACTTATATTTTTTCAAAATTTTGAAGGAAAAGTTTGTCTCATCTGATGTGTGGTCATCACGACAAAAGATATCACGAAAAAAGATGAGGTATATGTCACTCACCGCACATTTCATTGACCAAGATTGGTCATTGAACAAAAGAATTATTTCATTTAAAATGATTGAGTATCCACATTCAGGGGAAACACTTGCAGAGCATGTATATGAAGAATTGATTACTTGGAATATTCATGAAAAGTTTTTCTCCATATCATTAGACAATGCTTCAAATAATGATATATTAGTACAATTACTTCCATATTATCGTATGCTTGCATCAGTGCCTAAGCAATTGTTTCATGTGCGTTGTTGTGCTCATATCCTAAATTTGATTGTGCAAGATGGGCTAAGTATTTTTTCTCCATCAATTGAGAAAATAACCACCATTGTGCGTAGCATGAACTCCTCTATTAAGAGGCATGAAGTATGGGTACAAATTTGTGCTGATTTTGGTTCTAGAAAGAAAAATATTGACAATAATGTTCCTCATATGTGGAATTCCACATATGATCTTTTACTATTAGCTCTAAAATATAAAGGTTCTTTGCATAGATATGTGCAAAAGTAAATGAATCTCGTTCTTGTAATTTAGCATCTCCAACTGAACAAGATTGGTTAATCATTGAACTTACATGCAGTTTTTTTGCAATTTTTAACTCTTCTATAAAAATCTGATGTGATGTTTATTCACCTACTTCTAGTAGAGTTATTAATTGTTAAGTTAATATTTATCAAACATTTGCTGCATATTCTAAGCTCTCCGTTTTCAAAGATGCTTTTAAAAGCAATGAGAGCAAAATTTGATAAATACAGGTATAAGTTGCCAATGATTTTTTGTCTTGTTACTATCATGGATCCTAGATTCAAGTTATTAGCCATTGAAGAGTGGCTGAAATGTTTTGGTCTTGAGCAATTAGAAATTGATGCAAGAATGACATCCATTAAGACTTTATTGCAACAATATTATGATATCTATAAGAGGAATGTAGTTTCTAGTGTTGCATTTAGTTTACCTAGGGATAGAGTCCCTACTCCTTTGGGAACCACATTTGCATCTATAAATATTCCTAGGGTTCAAAATATTTCCATGCAAAGATTGAAAAGGGCTAGGGTATCATCTAGTTCTTCCACTAACTCCACTGACTTACAAGTGTATCTTGATCTAGCAACAATTGAGGTGGATGATGACAATCAGTTCAATGTTTTGGGATGGTGGAAGACAAATCACACATTATACCATGTTCTTTCACTTATGGCTCGTGATCTATTGAGTGTACCAGCATCAACAGTTGCATCAGAAGCCGCTTTTAGTGCTGGTGGTCGAGTTGTTTCAGAGAAGAGAGTTGCTCTAAGTCTAAATACCATAGAAGTTTTAGTTTGTTTGAAGGATTGGAGCTTGGCAAGTACAAGAATGCAAGAAGCAGCACAAGCAGAGGAATGTGCTAAAGAACTAATGAATGCAAAGGCTACAAGACCAGATTGGATGGTTGATAGTGAAGATGACGGTGAAGATGTTAGTGAAGATAATGGTGATGATGAAATTGAAATCGTGTTTGATGGAGTCCATTGGTTACTTATCTGATGTAGTAACCATTTGCCTTTTTGTGTTTTGTATTACAAGGCTTGGTTACTTTTAAAGTCCTTAGGCTAGTTACTTTTTTGTGTTAAGAACTACAAGACTAGTCTGGCTATTGAGTCTCTAAATTCCTAATCAGCATTAGCATATGTGTTAATTGTTAACATTAATACATGCTTTGTTGTAGCATATATTGAATGAATTTATGATTAATATTTTTGCATATATTTAATTAATCTCTTTGTTTTTTCTCAACTTTATTTTCCTAGAGGTTTCAAATGTCCAATGGATACAATTGTTTGTGTTGTTTGGTCTCTTATTAAAACTCTCTTCTTACTTGTAACTAATCTGTTACATAGTTAGCATTGCAGAAACTTGACTTGCATAATATTAAGCTGGGAAGGAGCAGATAGCTGAGAATGAGTTACATCAGCGAGTTGGGTATTGATTTCTCTATTCCCTCTTATATCCTAATTGTATAGACTTGAGAAATTGTATAGCAATGTGATATATGTAGTTCCCATGGATCTCATTGACTATGTTGTTATGTGTCCAGTATTGCTATACTGGAGGATATGTGCTTAATTTCTCATACCTATGATTTCCTCATGGATGATTGTTCGCACCTATTTGCAAGTGAATGTTTTGCAACTCATAACCAGATTTTCCATTCATTTTAAGTATATTAAACACAATTATAACAGTTGTGTATATGCATTTTGTGTCACAGTTTAACCTTATTTCTTTTTTACTCTTTGCAGTTGATATATATATATATACAGTCTTCTCAGATGCGGAGGTCTGCACCAATGGTTTTGGTGCGAATATCTATCTTTTGCACCACTTTTCGATCGAATTTCCTCATCTCCATCGTCTAGTATCTAGATAATATTGTGTAGATCATCTCTGCAAAATTTCAGCTAATTTGGTAATCATTAAGGCCCTCAAACTCGAAAAACAAATGGACGAACTGAATTCTGTCAAACATGAACCGTTCATGTTTATAACAGAAAGACGCAATTTTGAGGGTCTTAACGGTTACCAAATTGGCTGAAATTTTGCAGAGATGATCTACACAATATTATCTAAATACTAGACGGTGGATATGAGGAAATTCGATAGAAAAGTGTGCAAAAATAGAAATCTGCACCAAAAACATTGGTGCGGACGTCCGCAGCTGAGAAGGGCTATATATATATATATATATATATATATATATATATATATATGAATGTTGCTTGGCCTGATTCTTTTGACTACTTGACTACAACTTCAATGGAGGTGTTTTATATCATTGGAATGACTGGATGACAGCTAGCTAGCCACAAGTAGCACTATGTTGAGCAGAATTCATATAGTACTCCTTTGATGTAATTCTAGCAGCAGAGAGAAGGAGACCAAACATAATTCATTTCAGATGTTGGATTTTTTTTTATATATCTTAAGCTAGACAAGATTCATCTTAAAAGCTAACAAATTGTAAAATAAAGTTGTTTTAGGTCTTGTTAGGAAAAGCCGGCCTAGCCCTTCAAAGTATCGGCCCGGCCTGACTGGTCATGTGAGGCCCGGTCCATGGGCAGCCTTGAGGCTTACGATTTATGAAGATGCCCAGCCTTGAAAAATATAAAAGGTATGCCAAAGTTCGCCCATCGTTGACCCCTGTAGGTCACCACCTAATAACCATTCCAAAATCATTTTCTTTTTACATCTATTACCTCGTTTGGTTGGCAAGAAACCATGGTATGTGAAAGACATTAATTTGGTAAGAAAGGAAATAAAAAAAGAGATCTGATTAGAAATTGATTATCTTATAAAACCTGAATTCAATTCCTTTGTCAAAAGGTTGTATTCCAATTTCATTCCCGTTGTCAAAGCCACAATTAAATAAATTATCATTTAACAAATTTTAATGTTGTACGTATTTGGAAATTATAAAGGGGTATTATTGAAAAATAAAATTTTGTATTTCATTACAATGACATACCAAACATTACAATAAGAATTAATATACTTGATTCTATCATTTAATTTCTAATATGTACCAAAAACCCACATGTAAATATCAAAACATATTCCATTCCATATTTGTTTGGAAAGAAAAATAAATTCATTTCTCATATTTACTTTCCTGCTAACCAGACGGGGTTATTGGTATCAAACCAGAAAAGTGCCTTTCCCAATCAAACTGGGAATGATTATTGTACGTGTAATATATCAAAAGTTTACATAAGTGTAGGGCCGTATATATGTAGACCTTATAAATGCCATAGAGGAATTAGAGATAACCCTTCTCTTTGCAGCACTGAATTGCATCGGTGAACATCTCATCAACCCCATACTTAAATTCGAAACCCGAATCCAAGAGCTTCTTTGATGATAGACCTGGAAATTTAGGACCTTTAACTTCCTTTAATGACCTGCAAATTATACATTGACAGCTCTAAGGCTAATGACATTTAGAGATGGAAGCAAAAAGAGAGAATGAAGTAATATGAAGTAAAATAGTTAATTTACTCTGCTGAGGGTATTTGAAATTCAGGGAATTTGGCAGAAAGGAGCTCGGCCATTTCTTCAATTGTCATGACATTTGATGAGCAATTGTACCTCCCTTTTGCATCTTGATGTTCAAAAAGGAAAATGTGCGCTCTGGCAACATCATCCACATGAACCAATGGAAATTTGATAAGAGTAGGATATTCATCTCTGTTACCTGCATTAAGCATAATGAAGAAACTTTCAAGTGTGGTTTGGACCTTGAAATAAAATAAATTCTTGTTTTTCTATTTTGGATCCATCAGTTTCATGTATGACACACACACAATAGGAGTTCGCATAATCCTAAGGCGTTGCATGATATTATGGTTAGTCATTTTATAGTAAACATACCTAAAACCAAAGCCAATGTGGTTTTCACAGAGCCGGGGAATTTGGGACAAATGAAAGGGCCAACAACAAAAGAAGGAATTACTGTCACAACATCCAATCCATATTTCTCCGAATATTCAAGAACTGCTCTTTCGGTTAATATCTTTGAAATCATGTATGAGCTGTATGAGACTCCAGGCAGCTTTAAAGCTTTAATGTAATCTGTGTCACTCCAAAAACTCTCATCCATGTCTTGTACATCCTCCTTGTTAAATGCAACAGCAGATGCACTAGAAGTGTACACAACTCGCTTAACTGTTTTTGCATTTAGGCAAGCCTTGAGGATACCAAGAGCTCCATCAACTGATCGTTTGGTCACTACCGGTTCAGGTTCCTTGCCTTCAAAGTCAACCGGAGTAGCAACATGGAATACTCCGATGCATCCTTGGATGGCTGCATTGAAACTTTCCGGATTGCTTAGGTCTGCGGTGAAAATTCGGAGCTTTTCTTCTGCTCCTGGTAGAGCTGTGAGGAAGCTTACATCTTTCTTGTCTTCTGATTGAAAAAGTATTAGTGAAACGATTTGCTTTTCAAGTACACACACACACACACTAAGTAGCTAGCAGTAAATTTGCGCCAAACTTCAGTATAAAGACTACTATATGTGCGAGGCAGAGCAATTCAACAGTAAAGAAAACTTGTAAATTGGCCTTTTATCCCAAAACTAAAAAAAAAAAGTTCCATAAAGGGAGAAGTTTTAAACATTCATAGCAATAACTAATTTCTAGCTAGCAAAGCTCGTCACCAACTCTGTAGAAGGTGTCACACTCGAACACCTTGGAGACTGCTCAAGCTTGTATACGTGATATATTGCCTCAAGTTTTGAAGAAGTCGCCTTTAGACATTTATGTAAGAAAGCAAACTTTCTTGCGGTTGCAATTGCTAATTAATTAATCTTGCGCATATGAAATTTTTCACATGGATCAATTTCTTTTACATGTTTACAAACACAAGTAAATTCATACCCAGAAACAACCAGCTCATTCAAATCAAAATCAAAATCCTATTTCTTTAATCAAGGAATCAACTAAGTTAAGAGTTAATTAAGACCCATATTAACAAAAGCAAGGGAAGTGAAACAGTGAAAGTGGATCACCTGCTGGGTCTGATCTAACAGTGGTATTGACAGAGTAGCCATGCTCAAGAAGCCTCAAAATCAACCAGGAACCAATGAACCCAGAACCTCCTGTTACACACACTCTACCCTTCTCCCCTTCCATCTATATATCTCTGCTTTCAATTCACAATTCTGGTTCAGTGCCTTCTCTGGATATATCTATCCATTTCAACCTCATACACCATCTTTTCTAGGCGTGCTGTCTTTTTAACTCCATTGTCTCGTTAATTACTTTCTCATCATTTCTTCTATAAGTGGAGCTGCGTCCCTATCCCATGATCACATAGGGGGAAAATGTAAAACGAACGGAAGGCTGTGTTGTCAATGCTGTTGTTCGTTTTCTTGTGTGTTTTTGTTTATTTATTTATTTTCGTTTTTCAAAAGATTCATCATGAAATTTAGAATAGGCAAATGCACTCGTACAATTGGTAGGTGCGTTATAGAATTATCATCCAGACTATGCCCCGCAAAGGCAAAGGTGTTGTGTTACGTACAAACATCTACTTCCATAACATGAATTACACACAAGCATATATTTAATTAATCTTCCCAACTTAAGTCTAAAGCCAATGAGATTTAAATTTGTGACATCCACGACGTTAGCTAGACCACTTAACGCGTTAGTTGGACCAATTCGTACTAACATGAACTATAGAAAACCCTTGTCTTTGCAAGATTGAATAGCGCCATCAAACATTTCCCCAATGCCGCATTTGAACTTGAAGCCAGCATTCAACAGTTTCATTGATGATACGGTAGTTCCTTTGTAACATTTGCTCTCCATTAAGTGACTGAAAAGGAACCAGTTTGTTAGAACAAGTGAGTAATACTCAGAAGAGAAACATGATCGAAGAAATGTTATGAGCGATCTTATCTAGTCATTTACGCTCATATGAGTTCGATCACTTGAACCGTTAATATATGATTGGTCTGAGACTCATTGTGAAATCATCATTATATGCATGTATTTCTAATTTCTGAGAAAATTGATGAATCTTACTCTGGTATTGATATATGAAGTTCTGGGTATCTTGCGGAAAGAAAGTCATATAGCTCACGAATCGTTGTTTGGATCGACGAGCAAATGTACCTCCCTTTTGCATTAGCATGTTCAAGAAGGAAGATATGGGCACTCGCTGCATCATCTATGTGCACCATATATGTGCTAACAAGATATTCGCATTGCTCTTGGTCACCTGCATGAATTGAACACTAGCTAATTAATTAACGAATTAAAACTCATTTATATAGAGTATACAACAAAATTTTCAAAAAAGAAGAGACATGCATGCATGTTAAGTAATATATTTTCAAACGGAGAAACCCTAATTTTGCCCGATCTTTCATATAATTTCCATTATTTTCGTGTCGATGACGTCTTAATTATAATAAGACTCGATATTTCTGATTCCTGATGTTTTAGGTCGTTTCTTGAATGCATCATTTTATTATAAGCTTCTAGCCAGCCAGTTAAATAGTATAAAAAAAAATTACCAAAAATGGGAGCCAGTCCCATGTACACCGAAGCAGGAACATTTGGACAAACGAAAGGTCCAAGTACTATAGGCAAAACCACAGTGACAAGATCCAAACCATTCCTCTCTGCAAACTCCAGGGCTGTCCTCTCCACCAGAGTCTTGGAAACCAAGTAAGAAGAGCTCACAAGCTTGTTACTTCGACAAGCAACAACCTCACTCCATGTGTTCTCATCAGTTTCTTCAAGACCCTTGCTATTGAACAATATCGTGGCCAAACTAGAAGTGTAAACCACTCGCTTCACAGTCTTGGAATCTAGGCATGCCTTCAAAATTCCCAGCGTTCCTTCCAGGGCTCGTTTGGTTACGACTTCCTCGGGTTCTTTTCCATCAACGTCCATGGGGTGAGCAAGGTGGAAGACACCGGTGCAGCCTTGGATGGCTTCATTGAAGGTCTCAGGGTTGTTGAGATCTGCATGAAAGATTTGGAGTTTCTCTTGTGCTCCTGGTAGGCTTGTCAGGTAGCTTATATCTCTCTTGCCTTCTGTCACAGACAAATGGAACATAGACGAGCTCATAAAATTAGTCAATTAGAGATGCAAATTATTTTCAACTCTAAACCCTAAAACCACGTTGCTTTGGACATAAGTATCCGAACTGGTTAAACTGACGGATATGATGAATTATATTTATCACACTTTTGATGCCAATCGATCACTACTATCATCTTACATGTTACAGGCTCTGATTAGTCTGATAAGTTATAGTATGACTATGTTGCTATAGCGCTAGCGTTGATCAACGGCCTGAAAGAACTTACAAGCAAGTTTAATTTCTGGAAATAACAAACTAGCTTGAACTAATAATTAAGTTCTGTGATAAGAAAACATATCATACATATCGATTCGCTGAATCATTTGGTATGTTATTGTTAATCTATATCATCAATAACTAAAACCATCTGCCATATATATTCATGATCTGATTTACTTACCAGCAGGGCCGGATCTAACGGTGGCTCGCACAGAATAATTATGCTGAAGCAGTCTCAGAATCAGCCATGAGGCTACATATCCTGTTCCACCAGTTACACAAACTGTGCCTCTGACATCTTCCATCTCTCTCTCTCTCTCTCTCTCTCTCTCTCTCTCTCTCTCTCTCTCTCTCTCTCTCTCTCTCTCTCTCGATCACTGTATAATTTGATGATGGATTTGCGCTGGTTAAGGGTCAATAGATTGCAAGCCTGTCAATACAGCTAGTTCTGCACATTCTTTGCGTTTCTGTTGGAGCTACGAGCAGTTTTCAATTAAGTAATTGACAGATATGAGTCATATGACACACTACCATTACGTACGTAGCAGTGTAGTACACACTACCCTATATCTCTCTATTTCTCTCCGTAACAGCTATATATAGAGGTATATGAAACTTCCAGAAATACTTCTAGATACTCATTTTGTTGCGTTTAAGATGATAGCGTGTATCACGAAATAGGTTGTATACAAAAGGGTGAAAAACCCTATAACGAGCATTTTGTGTGCTTCTAGTAGAATCTTTTCCACAAAATCGTTCATGAAATTAGTGCTATATATACATGCTTTATGGATAGCTAGCTAAGAGCCTCAAAAAAAAAAAAATTGAGGATAAGTCAATTTCTTTTTTTTTTGTCAAGTTCAAAATTAATTTGACAAGTCATACTCACTAATTTGGCTAATCTCATCTCCAATTAATAGTGATGTCAAATTTTAAATATTTACCATACATCAAACAATCATTTAAACTTGTAAATAAGTAAAAACTCATTGGAGAGAGGGGGGGGGGGGGGGGGAGTGTAAAAAAAATGGCATTTCCCTTCAACAGTTTCAAATTTGACGTGGTCTCTCTAAATGCCAATTCCAGGTGGAAATGGCTAGCTATTTGGTTGGAGACTACTGACCATGTCAAATTAATAAAAGTTGTTGTGGTGAGTTGTCAAAAAGGCATAATCCATTGGAGATGCTCTAACATATCCCTAGCCGTGTTAGTTACTAAATTTTGTTTTAGTTTTGTTACATATGTATATACAGTTTCTATCTAGAGCGAAATTTCATTTTGAAATTAAAGTGTGAAGATCCTTATTTGACTCACTTTTTAGTCATATTTCCACATCTCTACCGTTCAGTTTGTAAAATCTAATACATAGATCACTCATGCCAAGTTTTATTGAATTTGATGATTATTTGGGTTTTCAAAATCGTTATTTACACAAACAGTTCTGAATAGACAGATTTATAGTTCGTTCGTCAATTTAATCTAATTCGGTACCTTAAGAGCATCTTTAGCAATACTAGCTATTTTTTAGTTAAATTTTAGTGAAATTAGCTAAAATGTCATTTTGGCTAACCACTTTAGAAATGTAGATGTGCATCAATGCTATCTATTTTAGCTAGTATTACATTAACATTATTCTTCAAATAAAGATTAAATAGTTTAAATATATTTATATATCAAGTAAAATATCTTACAATGAATGTATTAAATTATAGCTAATCTCATCTAGATGTGCATCAATGCTCTATATTTTAGCTATCAAACTGAAATGTGAAGATGTGGAAATATGACCGAAAAGTGAGTCAAATAAGGAACTTTACCCTTTAATTTCAAAATGAAGTTTCACTTTGGATATGAACTATATATATATATATATATATATATATATATATATATTAATGCAGATTTTATATATTTCTCTCTTTAAATACACACACTTACCTTACACATCATCTCGGATAAGTTCAACATCATTATAAAATTATACATATCATGACGAGGTTGTTATATGACGTTTACTGATCCATATTCTACATGCATGATTGGTTATTGTCAACGAATTAGTATAAATGTGGTGTGTTCATATATTTTAAAGACAGATGTAAACCATGAGGCGTATATTATAAATAATTAGATATGAGGAACGAATTCAAGTCCTTCTTTGCAATATCCATCCTTTTTTCATATATAAATGATAATCGATGCACATCACACGATAATATGTACCTCCGGTTTATAGAAAAACTGGATATGAAATAAATTGGGCCAAGTGTCTTTTTTATCTTCAAATTGTAAAATAAGTCTTCAAATTAGTAATATTAGTCTTTAATTACCACTTTAAGCACACATTTTATCACTTTAAGGAAACACGGTGACTAATGTTGTACCTAGAAAATTTATAACTTTAAAGACTCATATTACAATTCTGAAGACTAATATTACTAATTTAAAGACTTAATTTACAAAATTGATGCATTACATCATTCATATTGATGCGGATCAGCGGTCCACAACAACTCAAAGCCTCTCTGGACTCAAACGCACAAGACAACAAGAGAAGAAGATAATGATGCTCTGGCGGCTGCCAATACTTATAATATATGAATGATCCAAAGACCCCTTCCAAGAGCAAATACATCTCCTTAAATAGAGAACAAAACCTAGTATTTAAAAGGAAGTAAGCAACAACGTTAAAACTACCACCACTTAATAGGTAAATAATCAAAACATAATATAATAAGGAATCATCTCTTGGACCAAACATAGTCCTTAAGATATTCTGGCGCCTGTACATTCCTCTTGGCTCTTGGTTCATCTCCAAGCATAGCTCCTGCATCAGACTCCCCAGGTTGAAAAAGACTCGTCCTCGAGTCTGAGTTATGGTCATCGGAGTTGCTCCCTTGGTAAGCTTGTAGATCAGCAACATTAAAAGTAGCAGAGACATTCATGTTGCTTGGAAGGTCAAGTACATAAGCATTCTCTCCAACACGCTCCAATACCTGGAATGGTCCATCAGCCCGATCACGCAATTTCGCATGTTTTCCACGCGGAAACCTTTCTTTACTCAGATTTACCCACACAAGATCTCCCGCCTTGAACTCAACATGTCTTCTATGCTTGTCAGCTTTCTCCTTGTACTTTTTATTACTTGCTTCAAGCTTTTGACGAACCTGCTCATGCAACTTCTTGATGTATTCAGCCATATCTTGTGCATCACCACTAATACGGTCGATGGTGGGCAGCAGAACCAAGTCCACAGGGCTGACAGGGTTTCGGCCGTACACCACTTCAAAGGGACTCATCTCAATGGTTCGGCTAGTTGACTTATTGTAGGCAAACTCTGCTTGTGGCAAGACTTCAGACCAGCTTGATTTATTTTTTCCCACAAGTGATCTTAATAGATTTCCCAATGTCCTGTTGACTACCTCAGTTTGGCCATCAGTTTGTGGATGGTGAGCACTGCTATACTGAAGTTTAGTCCCCATCCTTCGCCAAAGAGTACGCCAAAAGTGTCCCACAAACTTTGAATCTCGATCAGAAGTGATGGTAATTGGAATACCATGTAGCTTGACTACTTCTCGAAAATAGAGGTTTGCGATGTGACTAGCATCCATGGTTTTGGAGCATGGCACAAAATGTGCCATCTTTGAAAATCTATCCACCACAACCAGTATAGAATCATGACCATTCTTAGTACGAGGGAGTCCCAATACAAAGTCCATACTCACATCCTCCCATGGAGCCTTCGGTTCAGGTAGAGGAGTATACATACCAGTGTTTTGAGAATGCCCTTTAGCAACATGACACACTCTACACTGTTGAACATACCTCATCACATCTCTATTCAACTTTGGCCAGTAAAATTTTTCCCCAACTAGAGCAATTGTTTTGTCTCGTCCAAAATGCCCCCCAAGACCACCACCATGCTGCTCTTCAATTATCCATAACCTCATTGAACAATTAGGAATGCACAATCTGCTCCCTTTAAATAAAAACCCATCATTCATATGAAAATCTTGGAAGGGACGTTGAGCCTCACATTCTGTCCATATATGTCCAAAATCCACATCGTCTTTATACAAATCCCGTAATCTCTCAAACCCGACAACCTTGATCTCCATTGTTGTTAATAAAACATGTCGTCGACTTAATGCGTCTGCCACTCTGTTTTGTACTCCGGCTTTGTGACGGATAACAAAGTTGTATTCTTGAAGCTCTTCTACCCACTTCGCATGACGCCGGTTAAGCTTTTGTTGCCCATTGATAAATTTCAATGCTTCATGATCCGAGTAAAGGATAAATTCTTTGTATATCAAGTACTGTTTCCACTCTCGCAAAGCTTGCATGATGGCATAAAATTCCACATCATAAGTGGAGTACTTTCTCCGCGTATCATTGAGCTTTTCACTATAAAAGGCTACCGGCTTACCCTCCTGGCTCAGAACAGCCCCAATCCCAATTCGGGATGCATCACAATCAACTTCAAAGACTTTCTCATAATCTGGTAGGGTCAAAATGGGAGCTTCTGTCATAGCTTTTTTTATCGCCTGAAAACTACTCTCAGCTGCATTTGTCCACTTAAATACACTAGATTTCAAGCAATCAGTCATAGGTGCAACAAGTGAACTGAAATTGCGAATGAACCTGCGATAAAATGAGGCTAAGCCATGAAAGCTTCTAATGTCGTGGATCGACATGGGTGTTGGCCACTCCAATATTGCTTCAACCTTCTTTGGGTCAACATTGACTCCTTCTGAAAAGATGACGTAGCCCAAAAAAATCAAGCTTTTGGTCATGAACTCACACTTCTTCAAATTGGCATATAACTTTTGCTCTCTCAACACTTCAAAAACTTTGCGTAAGTGCGCCATATGTTGCTCAACATTGCAACTAAAAACAAGGATGTCATCAAAATATACCACTACAAACTTCCCAATATATGGACGAAAAATCTGGTTCATCAGCCGCATAAACGTACTTGGTGCATTTGATAACCCAAACGGCATCACCATCCATTCAAACAACCCATCACGTGTCTTAAATGCTGTCTTCCATTCATCACCTGGTCGCATTCGAATTTGATGATACCCACTTCGAAGATCAATCTTAGAAAATATACTTGAACCTGACAAATGGTCCAGCATGTCATCCAAACGAGGACTGGGAAACCTGTATTTCACTGTGATTTTATTAATTGCCCTGCTGTCCACACACATCCGCCAAGTACCATCTTTCTTTGGAGTTAGCAAAGCTGGAACTGCGCAAGGACTCATACTCTCACGAATCACACCCTTATTTAACAACTCAGTGACTTGTCTATTAAGCTCCTCATGCTCTTGCGGACTCATACGATAATGCGGTCTGTTTGGCAAGCTTGAACCCGGGACAAGATCTATATGGTGTTGTATATCCCTCATGGGAGGTAGGCCTGTAGGAAGTTCATCTGGGATAACATCACTAAATTCCCCTAACAAAGGCTTAAGTTGAGAAGGGAGAGTCATTTCAGAATCTATCTCTTTCACCATAAGCATATACACATCTTCTCTAGCTTTCACTTCTTCTAGAAACTCAGCCATAGACAAATAGTTATTTCCCCCATCTTTTTTTGTAGGCTTAGGAGTGCTCCCCAACTTCGAAGGACCTAGAATCACCTTGACACCCTCTTTATGAAATGTGTAAGTGTTTTTATATCTGTCATGAACTGCCCTCCGATCATATTGCCACGGACAGCCCAATAGTAAATGACAAGCATCCATCGGCACCACATCACACCATTGAGAATCATTGTAATGTTTACCAATGGAAAATGTCACTAAGCAACGCCGATTGACAGTTACCTCATTCCCCTTTTTGAACCAAGCCAGCTTGTAGGATGTAGGCCTCCTCTCCGTCTTCAAATTAAGTTTGTCTACCATTTCTTGAGCCACCACATTTTCACAACTCCCGCTATCGATGATGAGGTCACATATTTTCCCATTTGAAGTGCACCTTGTGTGGAAAATATTATGTCGTAACCACTCAGGATCTTCCTCTACTTTAGAAGCACTCATTGCTCGTTGTATGACTAATGCTTCTCCCTGGTCACTCCACGTAATTTCATCGTCTTCATGATCGTTGTAATTGTCATAGATAGGAGGGTCTTCTTTTAACTCAGAGGCCTCTCCAAATTCTTCAATGAGATTAACAACCCTTCGGTTTGGGCACTCGGATTGAATATGGCCAATACCTGAGCACTTGAAACACTTCACAACCTTTTGCCTTCCACTTGGATTGGGGTGTCTTTGAGGCTCATTGGATTGAAACCTCTGCTTCTCTACATCATTTGTAAGCTTACCACCCATTTTACTTCCCTTCTCCTCATTTACCGCTCGCCTTTGGCGTTGTCTCTATTGTTTCTCAACTTGGATAGCTAGTTTGTACACATCATTATAGCTCCAATAAGGTTGCAGTACAACCACATCACGAATCTCAGGCCGTAGTCCCCCGAGGTAGCGGGCTATCGTGTGTTCTTCGTCCTCAGTCACACCACTTCTGATTGTTAGGAGGTCAAATTCCTCAGTAAATTCATCAACTGACCGAGCTCCTTGGCGTAGGCTATGCAACTTCAAATAATTGTTCTGTATGTAATTATCTGGTAAGAACCTTTTCCTCATCTCTTTCTTCATTTTCTCCCAAGAAGTAATCTTCGGTTTTCCCAACCGCTCTCGTCGAACTTTTAGCTGTTCCCACCAGGCTGATGCAAATTTTGTTAGTTTGATAGCCACAGCCTTGACTTTCTTGTTCTCTGGTACCTCTTTGAAATCAAAGATACGCTCAACAGAATTGAGCCAATCAACAAACTCATCTGATCGATTCCTACCTTCAAACTCAGGAATCTCAACCTTCATGTCAAAATATCCGTTACCTTGTCCCTCTCCACGTGGCTCCCTCAACAGAGCGCGACCATGAAAAGGGTTCACGTCCTCCTCTTCATCAGAGCCCTCACCACCCCGGCCTCGGGTCTCGAAGCGAGCAATGCGATCATTGAGTTCCTGCATCAATCCTCTAATTTCTTCCATGTCATTGTTGCGGTTGTGACGACGCCCCACTGCGAACCCAACACGCCTGTTAGGAGCCATTGGCTCTGATACCAACTGATGCGGATCAGCGGTCCACAACAACTCAAAGCCTCTCTGGACTCAAACGCACAAGACAACAAGAGAAGAAGATAATGATGCTCTGGCGGCTGCCAATACTTATAATATATGAATGATCCAAAGACCCCTTACAAGAGCCAATACATCTCCTTAAATAGAGAACAAAACCTAGTCTTTAAAAGGAAGTAAGCAACAACGTTAAAACTACCACCACTTAATAGGTAAATAATCAAAACAGTATATAATAAGGAATCATCTCTTGGACCAAACATAGTCCTTAAGATATTCTGGCGTCTGTACATTCCTCTTGGCTCTTGGTTCATCTCCAAGCATAGCTCCTGCATCACATATGCATTAACACATTATATAATTTTCTAATAAATTAATGTCTTCCGGTCATTTGTTCTCTTATGTTTAACCGAAAAGAATACGAAACATGCAAAAACATAGACAATGAATCGATATGTCGCCCGTGAGATGTGACATGTCGGTAAGTTATAATTCCAACATCGTAAAGATGATATTTTTTGTTCTTAATGACATTTGATATATGTAACTAATGTAAGTGTGGGATAGTCTATGATTGAAAAGAAAAAAGAAATCGGGTTTATTCTTTTAGATATATGTTTCCATTACAAAGATATCAATGATTTTACTACAACATTACAAAGATGTTATCAATTTTGTTATTACGTGCATGATTTCTTATGTACATCTGGGAATACATAACAACTAATTAAGAATACACATTAACTACTTGTTCGCGAGTCATGCGCTTAATCGTATCATACTAAGCAGGGTGTTATCAATCTAGCTTGTAGACCGTACCCAGACGTACGTATAATGTGTTATCAATCGTGGTTTGACATATGTAAATGTTTGAGATATTATAACGTACATTTCCATATGTCAAACCAGTATTAAGCATTTGCATATATTTGTGTCAATTAATTAGTTAGACATGCAACACAGATAATTAACAAAGTACAAGTTAATTTTATGAAGTATTGAATGGAGCTTCAAACAATCAAACTTAATTGAAAGTCGCCAAACAGTCATGCGTCAATTTTTTCAAAGAGCTTTTCTAGAACACCCTTTTCTCTGCAAGATTGAATTGTGCCATCCAATATGTCATCGAGACCATGCTTAAACTCGAATCCAGTATTCAGGAGCTTCATCGATGAGAAACCACAAAGTTTGTAAGTTTCTTTCAGTGATCTGCATGCAAGCCAATACGAAGGTCACTACTCAGAAACGTAGAATTTAATTATCAATCTATCTATTTGGGATGAAGATGAGAGATTACTCACTGAGTTGGGGGTATGTGAAATTCAGGGTACTTTGCAGAAAAAAATTGGTTCATTTCGTCAATTGATGTTGGAGTTGAAGAGCAAATGTACCTCCCCTTGGCATTAGAATGTTCGAAAAGAAATATATGGGCTCTAACCAAATCATCTACATGTATCAAACTTAACTTGCGAAGCTGTGTGAAGTTATCTGCTTTTTCTGCATCCAAAAAACAAGAACTCGATCAAATAATATTCCCTCTATCAGTCATAGTAGTTTTTTATTTTTATTTTATTAAAATTCTTTAACTCAACACACTTTTACATATGACAATTAGATTTGAATCCATGAGTCCATGATCTCTAATTCACTATGTACGGTGTCAGTTCTAGCTAATCAACATACCATAGCTCATCAACATATATACATAGAGATTCAAACTGACAGTGTGACATAATATATATGTTGGTACTTGGTAAAAATTGAGCAATAAACTTGCTAGATTCCACAATAATCAATCGATGACAAGTTGACAATATACTTACCACAACATATTGCATGCAACATTTAACTTGTGAGTTTATAAACTTGAGAGAATGATGAACAACATTTGTTAACTCATATGTGATAATGTCGTTATTTGGCCAGAATAAAAGTTCATGCTAATACTTACCGAACATCATAGATATGATCAACTCTACTGAACCAGGAAGATCTTTGCAGATGAATCCACCAAGGACGAATGGAGGGATTAGAGTAACAAGTTCCAATCCATTTTGGTCTGCAAATTGCAGTACCGCTTGCTCTGTTTTGGTCTTAGCAGCCACATATGATGAACTCCTAAATATTCCAAGAGACCTATGATATTCAATGTCACTCCATGAACTCTCATCCACCATGTCTTTTTTGCTGCCACTATATGCAACAGTTGCTGCACTAGAAGTGTAAACAACCTTCTTCACAGTCTATCTTGGCATTTAAGCAAGCTTTCAATATTCCTAGGGTACCTTCTACAGATAGTTTGGTTACCGATGCTTCATCAAGTTCTTTGTTAGACATAGGATAAGCTACATGGAAGACCCCGGTGCATCCTTCAATTGCTGCATTGAAACTTTCAGGTTGGTTCAGATCCCCATCAAAGATGTGAAGCTTCTCTGATGCTCTAGGCAGGCTTGTGAGGAAGCTGATATCTCTCTTGCATTCTGACCAATATTAAACAGCAATAGATGTATGAAGATTAGAACTTTAGAAATGTGTTAAAATTTACAACTTTTTTGGTGTTAGATTAGAAATGATCGAAGGTGATAGAGGAAATAATCGAATCCTTCACATATACATATATGATATTTCCTTGTTCTTATATAAACAGAGTCATTCCATTAAGGGATCCCTTATTGTGACTTATACGAGGGATTGAGCATTTGACAAACTTTTTGATCACATTTTTCAATCTTAACCGTTCAGTTTTTAGGTCATAATATGTAGATCAATTCTGCAAAATTTCAACCAAAATGATAATCATTAAGGTATAAAATGATAATCATTAAGGTATTCAAGATTATAAACATAAACGGTCAAGATTTGACAGATTTGATCTGTTCATTGCTTTAAGCTAGATCGAAACCTTAACGATCATAATTTTGGCTGACAATTTCTAAAATTAATCTACTCATATAAAGTGAACTATGAAAATAAGAAGTTGATATAAACCCCGTTCCTTATATAGGTGTTAAATAAGAGATCATTTAGTGGAAGGTACATATATACAATAACCTAATTAATATTAGCTAGCTACTGCATCCTTGATCAATAGCTGGACAGAGTGAGTGATATATAGATCTACGAGAGTCCAAGAGTAAGTATAACATGATAGGAATCAAGGTTTATTGAAGCTAAGACAGAAATTGAAAGAAAGCAGTAAAGGAAACGCAGAGGAATTTTTGGACTACATTGTGAATTCTTGATTGATGAGGAGAGCAGTACAGCTGCCTTTATATAGGCAGTAGGTTTTTCAAGCCAATGACTATTCTACCCTTGTGACACTAATGCTATACTGTTAACACGTACCTGGGTCAGGTCTAACAGTAGTTCGAACAGTGTAACCATTTTGCAGAAGCTTCATAACCAGCCATGAGCCGATGAATCCAGTTCCACCAGTCACGCAAACTGGACCTTTTTCCTCCTCCATCAATCAACTATGTTCTAATTTACATGCAAACCGGATCTTACTTTAGCAGGTTCAGGCCAGGCTCCGGCAGCTAGCTCTAGATGTGGGTTTCATATGAAAAGAGAAATCTGAGAGGCTTGTCCCGGTGATTAATTAGTGATATATTTATTTTTATATGACCAGGAAGCATATTTCCCTTGCAACTTTGCAAGCTGGTGTTTAATTTAAAAAGAGAATACGACCAACAAGTCTCTGGCCGATTCCCTTTTCCAACTGGCAGGCGATAATATCAAATACCAGGCGCTCCTTTCAATCTTTTGCAATCTATCATTTCCATATACTGTATAAAGTGGAAAGACCCGTCAGGCCCATCAGGCCCATAGGTAAGGGGTAGTTTTGCCGTTGTAACCAGTTTGAGATGAAATCTTCAGCCGAGCCGTTTGGGTTTGGCAACAAAGTTCGGTGAACACTCCATGCTTCCAACTCCGGTCATTTTCTTGGAAAATAAACCCGTTTCCAACCTGAGTGCGGTCGAACTAGTAATTGGCTGCTATGTCTTGAGAAATATCGTGGTTTGTCTCGGTATGCCACACCGGTCTTGATTTGGAACTCATCAATTCGAAAAGTTGTCATGTTGCCTAAATCACCTCTGTTCTACCTTAGACAAGTATGACAGGCACACAACGCATGGCTTTGGCTATGATTCACATTCCGATGGCTATAAGATTCTGAGAGTAGTGATTGATGAAGATGATGATGATTCAGACGACGAGGTCTTCACAACCTGGGTTCAGGTCTACTCCTTAGCCAGGGGATACCGGAAGAGTCTTACTGCTTCGGTCATACCTGTCTGTAGCTTTTCAGGATGGGTCTGGACGTCCTGTTTTTGTTAATGGCACTTTCCACACGGTTGAAGCCTGTTATGGTAATTACAATACTGGAGACATGGTCATCGGCACCTTCAAGCTGGCAACAGAAGAATTTGGCGAGATGATGGGACCGGAAGCTTTGCGACAAGACTCTTGCTCCATATACTCTCTTACTATGAATTTGGAGATCGGGGTTGTGACATTTGGGTTATGCGACAGTATGGTGATGCAGAGTCGTGGACTAAATTGTTCAATGTATATGTGGTTCGGGTCGATCGGCATATATGGTTTTAAAAGATGCGGGGAAGTTATTGTGCTAAAGGAGAACATTCATATTGGCCGGTCAAGAATGATTTCGTTCGATCCTAAAGTTTTCGGAACTGAGGGTTATAGTTACAACTAAATGGATTCTTTTGTAGAAAGTCTTGTTTTGCTTGACCACTGCAATGCCATTACTTATCAAGTAGCAAGGACGGAGTAAGCATAGGTTCTTTCTTTTACCTATTTGTATCTTGTTCTTTCACTTTTAAAACATAGTAAGCACAGGTTCTTGTTTTAAAATGTTTGATATGCAGTTTTAATACAGGTTAATTTGTACAACCACCATCGTTCTTGGCTTTATTTTTCTGTTGAGGAATTGTCAGTGGTGTGGTTTGTGCAAGTGTTTTATATTTTTAGTTTAGTATGCTTGACATGATTTGCCAGGTGAGTTTGCTTACTGCTGTAGACTTTCTGGTGTATTAGATTGTGCGATGTGCTAGCTAGGGGTTGTCAAGCTATACATCAACTAACGGGAAAGTTATTGTTAAATTTGGTTCTTGCATCATATATGGTTTTATGATGTTGGAATATAGTGGTTTTGTTTCTGATGTGTGGCTTTAGATGTGAGTTTGATTTGTGTGTGGGTTGCCAAAGATAATTGACAGAGTCCAGGAGCTGCGGCTGGCCCCAAGTTGATTGTGATAAGCCAGTAGAAACACCATTTATGGAGATACTTATAATCCAACTTTCAGTACAATTTGCCAAGTTAAGATTATTTATAGAAATCCCTTTTCTCTACAAGACTGAACTGCTCCATCGAACATGTCTTCTAGCCCATGCTTAAACTTGAACCCAGAATTAAGGAGCTTCTGCGATGAGTACCCACACATTTTGTGACCTTCAATGCCCTTCAAAGAACTGTAAGCCAAGTGGAAATAATGGGACCAATCAGCTGATAGATAATTATCATGTATCAGACTGAAATTAGAGAAGAGAGTCTTATATATTTTGTAAAATTACTCACTCAGCTGTCGGTATTTGATATTCAGGGTATTTTGCAGAGAGACATCGAGACATTTCCTCCAAGGATACCTTAGCTAATGAACAAATGTACCTCCCTTTTTCATCAGGGTTTTCGAAACGAAAAATGTGTGCACTAACCAAATCATCTATGTGTACCATACTTTTGTTTTTCAGATATCCATAAAGATGTTCATTTCCTGCATGAGAGAAAAAAAAATGTATACGAATTATATAATATATAACGGTATTTGGCCTAATGAGTTGTGGCTTTAGCTCTGTGTCCAATTTCTATAGGTACATGGGGGATATTATGATATTAAACTTGCAAATACTGTTATTGACGTAGCGGTGACAGTTTAACAATCTATCGAATAATATAACATGTCAGACTGTTTATCGTTCTCTTTAATGTTAAGACTACTTTTCAATAAAAATTTGTCATAAGACATACCTTGAATCATGCATAGGAACAAATATACAGAGCTAGGGAGTGTATTGCAGAGAAATCTACCAATCACTAATGGGGGGATCAAAGTGACAATTTCCAATCCATTTTTTTCAGCAAATTCCAGATCGGCTTGCTCTGTCTTGGTCTTTGCAGCCACATATGGAGTCTCACGTACTTTCAGAGACCTATGATATTCAACATCAGTCCATGTACTCTCATCCACAATGTCTTTGTTGGTTCCGCTATGAGAAATTGTTGCTGCACTAGAAGTGTATACAACCCTTTTTACAGTCTTGAACTTCAGGCAGGCTCTCAGTATGCCTAGAGTGCCTTCTACTGATTTTTTGGTTACAATTTCTTCATCTTGTTCTTTCAGAGGATTAGGATGGGCAACATGGAAGACTCAAGTGCATCCTTCAATTGCTGCATTGAAACTTTCAGGTTGGTCTAGATCTGCATTGAAGATGTGAAGCTTATCTGATGCTCCTCGTAGGCTTTTGAGGTAGCTGATGTCTCTCTTGCATTCTGGTGAATATGATACACCAATGCAGTGCATACGTTACTTGTTAATTATATGTTACAAAATGAGCTAAAATGACCGAATGAGCAGACAATATACATATCATGAATTCATGATATCAACGATCAAGAGACTTGTCTTAAATAAAAATATATTATGAATTTATGATACTCTTTTCGAACCTTAACAGGAAAGCAGTCGAAAAGTGAAAAATCATAATTTTCATGTTTAATGTCTCCACTATTTTAACTAGCACACTAATATTATGTTAGACAACTATTAGAGGATTTTAAAATCTAAATTGTTAAAGAAATCTAACCGATAAAAAAAATTTCCTGGCAAGATTAGAGTGGGGACTTCTGGATTATTCATATAGCTTACCATGTAAAAATTGTACCTGGGTCAGGTCTAACAGTAGTTCGAACAGTGTAACCATTTTGCAGAAGCCTCATAACTAACCATGAGCCGATGAATCCAGCTCCACCTGTTACACAAACTGGCCCCTTTTCTGCATCCATTTTTCTAGCTCCTTCAAACCCAAAGCATATGTGTTATACTAGAGTTCATGAAGCTGTTAAATATGCAATTAGGGTGGCAAGGAATAAACGATGAAAATGATACATAATAATTAGATATGGATTATTCTTCTCACAAAGTTGCCTTGTATAGAAGACAAAACACAGAAGTTGACAGAATAAGCCTTGGAATTGTTCACAAGCTGTGACCTCGCCAAGGCCCATGACACCCCAGGTATTTGAGGGGATCAAAGTCACTGTTGGGAGCGGCCGATATCTGGGCGTGCACTTTCATGGCTTGATACATCATACACGTTCCCCTGGAATTTTCCTTTCTTTTCTATACGTGTATGGCCTAAAGATTATTGGACGTGTTTTCAATTTTTTTTATTTGCCTACAACATTACGTGTATTCTTATTTTCTTTAAATTCAATAGTTCTAATTACAAAAATTTAAATAAAAGCCTAGTATTATTTGGACTAGTGGTCTTCGGGTCGGTTCGGGACGACAAAGCGTCATCCCAGATATGGCCTTAGCAATAGAGGAGTTCAGTCTTTTACTTTTCCGGGGGCGTAAGTTGATTGGTCCCTAGCTAATTGCCTATCTCATGCAATAGTACTTAGTTGCAAAGAGTGACCTCGGATCGAGTCAATTTCTAACCGATCTTGGGGTGGTCGGGGATCTGACATCCTTTCAGAGTCAGGAGCTTGTCTTAGATCGTTGGTGTTTTGAGTTGGTTGAAAAGATGGCTTCCTAGAGCAGGAAAGACAAAAGAGGAGGAGAAGCTTATGAATAGTGCATACGCCTTATTGGTTTCGGGTTGGACCCAGCCTTAATGTTTCGACTTTGGAGCGGACTTTTTAAGACCTAACCGGGCGGGCTTTAATGGGCATGTAATGGGTCGGACTTGGGCTTTGAACTCTCTGCCTTAGCCCGGCCTCATGCCCTATGGGCCGGTGTGAGATGAGCTTTTTTATGGGTCAGGCTAGGCTTTGGAGCACTAGGGCTGACGGGCCACCCACGAGCTTTTAACTGCAGACCACCAAGAGGGAGAACAAAACATATATCAATAGGCATAACCTAAGATAAAAGTGAGAGAAGAGGATGGATACAATTTAGAGCATTTGAAGAAAGGATTACTCACTAAGTTGCTGGTATATGAAATTCAGGCTCTTTGCAGAGAGAAATATGGACATTTCCTCCAAGGATATTTGAATTGATGAACAAATGTACCTCCCTTTTGCATAAGGATTTTCAAAACGAAAGATATGTGCACTAACCAAATCATCTATGTGTACCAGAGTTTGGTCCATAAGAAGGCTATAACAATATTCATTCCCTGCATACATATTAAAACGTATGCAGACAGAGAACGAAAGAGGCGAAGAAGGAGAAGAGAACAAGCGAAGCAAAAAGCAGAAGAAGAGAGGAAAAGAAGCGATAAGCCAGCAAAAAGGTGGAGCTCTCATTCTAACTCTTTTTATTTCTTTTACAGCATCTCTATCTTTATGTCTCTTCCCTTGCTCCACCGGAAACTCCAAAGGCACGTCTTCAGTGAGCCATCTCTTCCTTCTCGAGCAATGCCACAATGTTGTTCAAACTTCAAAGCCCTAAGGTGCAGCAAAACGACTTCGTATAGAAACATAAGTCCTAAGGCGCGGTGAGACGACTTCACATAGAAGCAGAAGCCTTAAGGCAAGGCGAGATGACCTCGCGAGGTCGTCACTAAAAGAAGACTATGGCCGCTCGGCCCCCTTCTCTTGTTACAACAAATATATAGCCTTGCACCTTGCATAACAAGTCACACAAGGAGAAAAGAACAAACATTCCAAGCAACACGAGTTCGAAGAACATGAACTTACCCTTGACGGTTTGGAGAATCTCTGAGCAGATCGAAGTAAGCTTGAGTATTCACGCTCTCGATCAAAGTGGAGTACAGAAACGGATGCATCATATCTTCATTGATAGAGGAGCAGTTTCTTCAAGTTAGACTCCCAATCGCATTCGGTTTTCATCTGCAAACAGGTTTCTATCCTCAAGATGATAATCATCGAGATGGTATCAAGTTGATTCAAACTAAGAAAGACGTCTCTGAGGAGTTATGGAGTTCACACGATCTCATCAAGGCTACAAGTTCTTTTTGGCCATGACAATAAGTTCATGTTCATGCAAGCTGGATAGCAGAGTTTGCATGCGAAGAGGACTTCGCATGGTACCAAGACAACACTTTGCATGGAATCTAAAACAATGACTTCGCGCATAAGTAGAAGCCCTAAGCCCTAAAGCAAGGCGAGATGACTTCGCGTGGAAGCTGAAGCCCTAAGGTGAGGCAAGATGACTTTGCGTCGAAGCAGAAGCCCTAAGATGAGGTGAGATGACTTCGTGTAGAAGTGGAAATCCAGGCGAGGCAAGATAGCTTCAATCAAAACTGGAAGTCCAAGCGAGGAGAGATGACTTCGCGTTGAAACATAAGCCCTAAGGCGAGGCGGGTGACTTCACGTAGAAGTGGAAGTCCAGGCGAGGCGAGATGGCTCCGCGCAGGAGACTTCACGAAGAAGCAAGTTGTGGAGTCCGCATACACGAGGAGTCCGCATGCATGCAAAGATTGGATTTGCAGGAATCACCTATGCCCCTACGAAGGACTGTGGTCAAAACAATTCAAGTCTCTTGGTCATACTGATGCATCATCCGTTTTGGGTGCCCAAATCAAATCAACAGACACATTACCAAATTGGGTGTCCACAAGAAATACAGTTGACGGATTCCAAAATATATATGTCAAACTCCAAAGTTGGCACTAAGCCACAAAACCTAAATTCCCTAATGAACTATGGTCGGTTTGATCCCACAAAAGGGTACGTAGGCAATCTAGCGACCCACTAGATGTAACCATCATTCCAAACAGAATCTCTAACACCACCAGTTAAATTCAACCAGTCCAAATAACTCTAGTCAAATTCCTAACGCACCAGAAAAATCAAATCCATTCTCAAATGTTCGAACTACATTGGTTTGATCCCTTCACATGGTATGTATGCAGTCTGGATTTAAATCTAGATGCAACCACCACTCCAAATAAATTCCCGGATCGCCTAAAGCCAGAATCTCGCTCTCAAGCTCAAATGCCTCCAGACACAAATCCGAACACATTTCCAAACACTACGCTCACTCCAAAATCAAAGCCCTCCAACGAGTCATTCACTTGTTGGAACTCTTGAACTACCAGTGACTTGATCCCCTCCGGGGTACGTAGGCAACTCATTCCCAAATTCAAGTGCAGTCGCAAAAACAAACAAACCTACAATGGTCTCTTGATAAACGGAATCAAAGGGTGTTCCCTTGTAACAAATGATTGTAATTAAAAGACGCGTTTTGTCTTGAATGGGTCGAACCAAACATAATTAAAACTCTCTTCTGTTAATATGAATATGAGTGAAATTATGTTGAGTGACATTTATGCTTCGTGCATATTTTTACTCAATACTTTATAAATGAGAAATTGTAAGTTCGACTCACAACATAACAAACTTGTTATAATATTTGAGTTGTTTAACTAATGAAAAAAAAAAAAAAAACTTTCAAATAATTTCATAAACGTGTGCAATTCAATATCATTCCATGTACTCTCATCCACCATATCTCTATTCTTTTCACTATAAGCAACAGTTGCAGCACTAGAAACATACACAACCTTCTTCACAGTCATAGAATTCAGGCTAGTTCAACAAAAATTTTGGTACTACTGCTTCATCAAGTTCTTTGTCAGGCATATGATGAGAAACATGGAAGATGTTGATACATCTCTCAAATTGCTTCATTGAAGCTTTATGGTTGGTCGAGATAATCTTTCATTTGTATCGAGTTGTTTATTCAATAAAAAAATCATGTCATAACCACTTTCGCACAAAAAAGACTTCGTTTTATCTTCTTAAAAGCGAAAGAGACTCATTTTGTCTTCGTAAAAGTGAAATTAAGTCTTATTTTGTTAAAAGCGAAAGTAAGACTCGTTTTATCTTCGTAAAAGTAAAAGTAAACATATAAAGAGAAATACATGTAAGACAATCTTGATAATTTCATATCGTCCATGACTGACTGTATTTAAAAATGACAAGCTAAAACATCTAACTAAAATAAATTGAACTGTTTTGAAGTAGATATAACGACATCAGACATCAAAGTTACATCTTATCCATCTTTCTGCTAATTCGGTGGCATTATTTTCCAATCTTAAAAAAAAAAAAACGTTTAGACAAAATTTTCAAGAAAATTTGCATTTCAATTTAATCAAAATTAGAGGTAAACTTGTTGGTCAAGTCCACAAAGTAAAATCAATATAGAAGTCCATCTGATATTGATGCATAGAATATGGTGGTCATCATCTACCTTCTAGAAATCTAGATCCATTAGTTCATGACCAAATGCACCTTCCTCATAGCCAAACAAAACCAATCACCTTACCAAAAATACAAATTAGTCATTACTTGCGTCTTCAAACTTTGCCCAATTATAATTTTTGGATTAATTTCAGTTTACTCTAATTAATTTTATGTCTATCATCATGTTAGCCCATTTTCTTTTAATTTTATCAAAAACATCCATTAACTTTCAATTTTCATCAGCCGTGTCCATAATTGACAGATTTCTGTTAAGTGATGAAGTGACATCATGCAAAATTCCTAAAATACTTAATCCTTAATTTTTAAACCAAACCAAACCCGTCTCATAATTAAAATTAAAAATGTCATAATTAAAATCAAAAGTGCTCATTTTCCATTCTCAACCTCATCTAGAGGGAAATAAAAGACTTCATCTTGCCTCTAACAGCTTGGATTCCAACTCCACACCCCCACCTGGAATCCTCCATAAAACCCTTGAAAAACATAGCTTCCCAAACATAAACACATAAACTTGCTCTGTTTTCAAAACACTACTTCCCACTCTGTTTTTCCCAGCTGTTTGCTTCGCTTCATCCTCCAGAAAAACCCAGCTCAATCTCAAACCCCAGATCACTTCTAAACTTGTAGAAATTAACCCCAGATCACTTCTAAACTTGTAGAAATTAACCCGGGTCAAAAAGCCCGGATCTTTCTTGATGAAGTTTGGGTCTTTTGAGTGATATTATGCATAGATCTGGAGCTGCCATGGCTTGGAATGTGTTCAAGTTCTGCACAGCTCTCAGGGGTCTAGGTTCTGTTATGATCCTCTTGGTTCTTGGAGTTGTGGGTGTGACGTATTACACTGTTGTTTTGACTAATTATGGCCCAGCTTTGTATGCTGGTGGACTTGATTCCCTCATTGCTATTGTCGTTTTGATCTTGTTTCATTCATTGGTAAGACTTAGAAAAACTTGTAAAGCTTTGATCTTTTTTGGTTTTGGTACCTGGGTTTTGATGGGTTTTGTGTTCTGGAATTTCGGTTTTAGGATTTTGCTTTTCTAGATGGGCATTTCTATTTTTGAAAATTTGGATTTGTGGGGATCTGTTGCATTGGTTTTTGCAGTCAATTTATGTATACCTTCTGTTGTGTTTGCTGTTCTTAAGAGTGAATCAATGATTTATTTATTTATTCTTAGCTCGTAAAGTGGAAAAATAGTGTTTGATTAAGAGTGTAGGAGAAACTAAAGCTGGAAGTTGATGTTTGTTACAATTGTGCTGTACAGTTGGTGATGCTATTATGGAGTTACTTTTCTGTTGTTTTGACGGATCCCGGTGGTGTGCCACCGAACTGGAGGCCTGCTGTTGATGAAGAAAGAGGGGAAGCTGACCCATTGAATGGTTCAGAGTTCAGTGATTTGCAAACTGATCCGTCAAATCAAAGAGTCCGGTATTGCCGGAAGTGCAACCAGTTGAAACCACCGCGCTGCCATCATTGCTCAGTTTGTGAGTCCCAATATGTGCATCCTAATGTCCTTGAGCAATATTCTGCCGTGCATTTGTTTTTTCTGTTCTTTTGTTGCATGAATCAGACCATTATGTTGATGAATTTCTTTGTTTCAGGTGGGCGGTGTGTACTGAAAATGGATCACCATTGTGTATGGGTTGTCAATTGTGTTGGGGCCTTAAATTACAAGTATTTTCTTCTTTTCCTGGTAAGTTTGTTTTACTGTTTAGGCGTACTTTTCAATAGAGCTGATTTATGTTGAGTACCACTTCTGGGTTAGCTTCCAATATGACTCCATACCTATTTCTAGCTGAATCTGATGGTGTTAGTGTCCCCAACTTTGATAAATATCTTTGTGCCAGGGGACAGAAACACCATTTTACTGTCATAGCCTGTGTTTCCCACACTCTGACTTTCCAACTATGCAAGTACAGAGGTTGCAAGAGTTGGTAGCATAATTACGCTTCCAATTTCATTCTCTGATTTACATAGAGGTGTACACATTATTATAGGGTAGTGTTATATCATGCTGGGTTCGAGAAAAAGTTCATGTCAAAATCTTCAGACTATTAGTGACTTGTGAGCATTTGAAACAAAGTTATATATGGTGTAGTTTTTGTTGTTTCAAGAGAAAACCAAAAGATGTTAAGTCGTTACATATTATCTAGCTCAGTAAGTTTTAAGCATAAAACACCTATGTGCAACATTTCATGGCATGTTGATGGTGGCAACACAGAGGCGAACTATTTTTATCGATGACTGTACCTTTATCATTACCTGTGGCTTTATGTACCACTTGCTTTTTTGCCAAGTCGGTAGTATCTATCCAGTGTAATTCATCCATGTAATTTGGAGGCGAACTAATGTGTTTACTTGTAGATAACCCTTAGCATAGGTCACCTCACCTTTAAGATTCTATCTGTCAAGTGTTTCTCCGTAGCTTAATTTCTGGAATAATTGCTGGGTTGGAAGGGGAATAGGAGTTTCATAAATTAAAATTATAGTCCTCGTGGACTCTTAGATTATCAACGATATATGATTCCAATATGTACGGTCTATGAGTCATCAAATAGGACACCATGTTTTCTGATTGTGAGAGGTGAAACATATATAGTGAAACCTAAAGCTATTGTGAAGCAGCCAACGTTTCTATATGAATTTAGCTTTTAATATTCTCTGTTTCACGTACACATGCAAATAAATGGTAGTTGTCACCTTAGGTTTATGTTTTCATATGACTTTTACAATATTATCATCAGCTTATGTTTTGATGTATGTAATACTAAAATACTTAATATTGAGGTAATTCCAGGAATTCATGTTCTATCAATCAATATAAGTTGTGCCTTCTAAATAACAAAATGAAAAGGGAATACAAAATGGTCCGAAAAATTGTTTATCAATTTCTGAGTTCCGGTCTGGTATTTGAGTTTCAGTGAAGTTTTATATTTGAGTTCCGATCTGGTATATCTACGTGATGAACTTATGTTGGATCTATATCTTCTTGGGTTTCATACTGAAACCAACTAGATGAATCTGTATCGATTCCGGTCAGAACTGGTGAAGGAGAAATGCTTTAGCTTGGTCTACTTGGTTGTTTGATTTTATCATCTGTGTAAACTTTTAGATGATTATGTTATTGTGATTGATGAATGCAAATTGATGTATGTGTATATATTTGTAGCTTTAAACTGATCCTTCGTTCTATCTCAATGCAGTTCTACACGTTCCTTGAGACAACTGTTGTAACTTTATGCTTACTCCCACACTTCATTGCATTCTTTAGTGAAGGAGAAATTCCTGGAACACCCGGGACCCTTGCTACTACTTTCCTTGCTTTCGGTAATCTAATTTCCCCTATTTCATTTTATGTCCAGCAGGTTGCCTCAACTGTTTTTGTCGTGACTGATGACCTTGTTGCTTTATTTGTAGTTTTGAATCTTGCGTTTGCATTAAGTGTGCTGGGTTTTCTTATCATGCATATATCCTTGGTGGCTGCAAATACTACAACTATTGAGGTATTTTCTTTTTTCTGTAGTTTTTGCATTCTACCTTGTAAATGAGAATTCCCCAAGCGGTTTTCCTTGAGAAAGCTGAATCATAAGTTTATCTAGGTCCTTACGCATGGCCACTTTTTAAATTAGCTTTGTTTTGCAATGGTTGGTTCACTAGTGATGTGCAAAATTGTATGTACGCTTAAAGACATGCCAACATATACGTGCTTTCAGTAGTCCCATGGCATCTTTTGTTTGAAGCTTATGTACACTACCGAGTTAGGAAAGGAGTTGAAGGAGGTTAATACTTTTGATATGATTCAAAAGAGAAGACCAGTTCTTTCTTATCCCCCTGGTGCATTATGTGTAGAAAGGGGAAGGAATATGCTGATCATGTCTTTCTGCATGCCCCTACTTCCATGAGCCTAGGGATGAAGTTATCTAGAGGTGAATACCAGCTGGTTTTGCCCTAGGTGGTAATGCTTTTTTCTCTCAAGTGAAAAACGTAAGATATTTTATGGGGATGTTTGGTGCTTGCTGTTTTTGGGGTCATTTGGCTAAAATAGAATCAAAAAACTTTTAGGACAAGGCTGGGGCTGATCAAGAAGACTTTTGAAATAGAATTAAGTTTAGCTCTCGCTGGCCTTTGGTTGCTTCTGACTGAGATTTCTCTTTCGCAGTTTTGCGACTATTTTTAGGGTGTGGAATGCAGCTGTTCACTAATTATCCTTGTTTTTATGTTTTTCTTGTTCTTGGTGAATGCTTGTTCTCAACTTCTAATTCAAAACTTATTCTTTTAGTTTGTTGAGAGTGAAAATTTCAGTTTTCCCCAAGATTTCCTTTTCATGTGGATTGCTTATCCACTGATTTGTATTCTAATCTTACCAATAAAGTCTACTATATTTTGTTTTTCTATTTTATTTTAAAAATGCAGTAGAATTAGATGCTGATGGGATTTTAGTTTCTGATCAGGCGTATGAGAAGAAAACCACTCCGAAATGGCGCTATGACCTTGGTCGGAAAAAGAATTTTGAACAGGTTGGTAGCACTTGCAATGTATTAATACAGTTCATATCTTTCCTTTTATGTATACTTAAGTTTAACCATATTCTGTATTGTGAATAAGTTCAAGTTGGTCCTGTATTCTTTAATTTTCATAAAGAAAACTTCTTGTGATGCTCTATAATAGTGTAGGGGAATTCAGGATCAGCGAGTCCTGAATTTATTAAAAGGAAAATAATTTGGCAACAGCAGAGAAAAACATCTGAGGCTTAGTACAATAGGCATCCATAGGCAGTCCCACAATAGACATCTATTTTATATTTGTTACCGTACCCTAAGATTTCTGATTACATAAGCTTGTCAAAAAAATAAAATAAAATGCTAAGCTGTATGAATATATTGTGAATTGTGAAATGTGAGGTTAGACACTGTTTAATTACATTGTTTCTGTAGTGAACTAGTGATTTTATTTTCATATAAAATTAATCATAAGAGTTCTGCCTGAAACAATTATTATGTCAATAACTTAGTATATTGTAGATTTAAGGTCCAATAATGGGCAGATTAAATAATTTGTTTTTGGCCATATGGATATATAAGTCACTTTTCACTTAAACAATCCCGTTTAATCTGATATACTTTTGATCAGGAAAGGAAAAAAAAAAACAATGTGACAGTAATAGTAGTATGAACTATCATATTTCACTCTGAAATTTGGACCGTCAGTTGAATTTCTAATTGAATACTTGACTTGACCGGGATGCTCAGACTGTAAATTCTTATCACTCTGAAACAAGTACACGTTGTGACTTGGCCGCCTTTTATTCTCTTTCTGCTCTCATGTCGTCATGTCCAGTTCATTTTTGAAAATCACTACGCCTCGGAGCAAATGAATTTTCTTTGCTGAATATGCATATCAAATGACTACATAAAACTTATGTTGAGAATGAATACATGTAGGTGGCTCTCATTATCGGAAAGAGCCACAGGGATCTAATAGTTCTTCTTCATAGCTATCTTTGTTCTTACTCTGTTTTATGGGTTTGAGTGTGTGCCACTTCAACAGTGTTACATGTGTATGATTAGTATCCTCTGGCATCACTCTTAAAAGCTGCTAATCTGGTGGTATTTGGTCATCAGGTGTTTGGGACAGACAAGCTATACTGGTTCATCCCTGCTTATTCAGAAGAAGATTTGCGACGGATACCAGCGCTCCAGGGTCTCGAGTATCCATCTAAGCCTGAATTTGACTCCCAAGACTTCTAAGCACCATATGTTTGCACGTCAGTGATACACAAATTTACTTTGTAACAATAGATTTGGAACCTCCAGAGAAAAAGTTCCCTTGCAGTCATAACTCATCAAACGGCTTGCAACTAACTTGGGCTCAGAGTTCTTCATTCCCACGGTTACCACCTTGTAAGCATGACAAATAGAGATACGGAGAGATACATTATCCAGAGAGATCAAAGAAGTGCAGTTTACGGCTTGCAATCTTGCAGAGTAGTGTGGGTTTGACTGGCTAAAATTCATTTTATGTCTTGGCAGAGTTAGGAACTGTAAAAAGGGAAATGAAACCTCTCCATCTGGAAATGTTCCAAGATATCAGTTGTAGCATTCCTTGGAAATACAGATAGGTGTGTAGGCGCCCTAGTGGCCTGCTCTAAAATTCAAGTGTAATGTATCCATAAAATATGTAATTTTACACTGAACTGATGCCTCTCCATCTTTCAGATTTGGTGTTCTCATTTGTTTTTGATACTTCTTCCGTTTAGTCGAGAGTTATGATTACCAGGGTAGGATTAGGTGATAAATTGCATTGAGAACTGAACTGCGTAGAATTATCATATTGGGCCTGATATGATACAAAGAGAACTAGAATTATTATATTCGGCCTGGTAATGCAAAAATATGGCATTGTAAATATACAAGTCGAAGACATCATACAAAAAAAAAAAGAAAAAAAAAAGAAAATTATACAAAAACCTAAAAAATCAAACCCCTTTTAAAATAAATCCATGCTCATATTCCATTTTAATTTACACCCAACCCTATTATTGAACCTGTCTTATATGTTTTATTTTTATTTTTGAAATTTGTATCCCTATTTTCTTTGACTCTTTTGCCCTTCTGTTTTTTTTTGTTTTTTCTTAAAAAGATTTTTCCCTTCTAATTGAATGAGAAGACATTCCATAAATGTGACTCTTGATTTTCTTCTATTTTAAATAGGGTTAGGGTTTAGACTAGGGTTTAGGGTTTAGGGATTAGAGTTTAGGGTTTAGACTAGGGTTTAGGGTTTGTGGAACCGGGTTTATGGTTTAGGGTTTAGGGATTAAGGTTTAGGGTTTAGACTAGGTTTTAGGGTTTAGGGATTAGGGACTAGGGTTTAGGGTTTAGACTAGGGTTTAGGGTTTAGGGTTTGGGCGTAGTCTGTGGAACCGGGTTTTCAGCTGCCGGGTAATTATGTTTAATGAGTCGGCCAAACAGCTTGTTAATTGCAATGGTTCAGTTGGTGGCATTTCAGCAATTTCTTTCAACAACAAGTTCTATTGTTTAGATAAACAATATTAATATTTTTACTAAATCAACCTAATTAATAAGTTGGGTGTATTTCAAAAGAATATAACATGTGGGTGTAATTTAAAATGGGTCTATAATTTTGGTTGTAACATCAAATTCCCAAAAAAAAAAACCAAAGCAATATGGCAGGTTACTTACCTGAAGAAATCATAGAAAAAGTCCTATTGAGGCTGCTCGTCAAAACCCTAATCAGATTCACTACAGTTTCCAAGTCATGGTTGTCAAAGATCGAAGCCTCTACCTTCGTTCAATCCCATCTCTGCACCACAATCGATTCCAACAACCAAAACGACGCTCACCTCACCTCCTCCTCCTCGTCGATCAGCGCTCGCTCCTACTCCAAAGAAAGGATCTGTTATGAGCATCATTGGTTGCGTTGGGATAGCCCTGAATTTGGTGAGTATTACAAGCTTTCAAATCCACTCTCTTTCTTCACACCCAAGAACAAACCTCAGGAACTGCGTGTTACCGGAACCTGTAACGGGCTTGTATGCCTTGAGAGTTATTACGACAACAGCTGCAAGGAACGTTTGCCAGCCCTAATGCTTTGGAACCCTTCCGTTCGAAAGATTGTGAAGTTGGCTAGACTACCTGGTTGGTGTGACCCTAATGACTATAACTATAAGGTTTACAGAGTGTACGCACCTCTTGGCTTTGGCTATGATCCACATTCTAATGACTATAAGGTTTTAAGAATTGTGATTCTTCGTTCAGACTGGTTCAGCTTCAGATACAGCTCAGTGGCTCAGGTTTACTCCTTGGCCAGGGGAGCCTGGAGGAGACTGCAGGCCAGTGGTATTAAACATCCTGCTTTTATTAATGGCTGTTTGCATATGCTTAAATATCGTGAGGATGATATGTATTGTAGTACTCATGACTGGTTCATTGCATACTTGAATCTTGCTACCGAAGTATTTGGCGAGATTATGATACCGGAAGCTTTGCAAAAACGAAGAGGCTCTATTTCAAGATATGGGGATTCTCTTGCTTTGATTAAGGATTATGATACGAGAGATCCAGACAATCGCGGTTGTGAGATTTGGGTTATGAAAGAATATGGTGTTGCAGAGTCGTGGACTTATTTGTTCAATGTACCTGTGGTTCAGAATGATATATATGGTTTTAGAAGATGCGGAGAAGTTGTGCTGAAGGAGGAAAAGGATGGTGGTCAGTCAAGAATGGTTTTATTCGATCCCAAAAGTGGTAATCAAGCTAAAGTTATTGGAAGTGAGGATCATGTCTACTGCTTCATGGATTCTTTTGTAGAGTGTCGTGTTGCTTGACCACGCCAATGCCATTTCTACCAAGTAGCAAGGACGGAGTAAGCACAGATTTTTGCCTTGTGCTTATTTGTATCTTATTCCGTCATCATTTAAACACAGTACGTTATGTGGTTGATTTAAGAAGAAAAAGAAAAGATATAGCTAGCTATATGGTTATGACTAAATGTTTGATTTGCAGTGTCGATCACACTGGTTAACTAGCGCAACTACCATCGATTTTGGCATTCTCTCTCTCAACTGCTTTATGATATATGTGCAGTGGTGTTTTATAATATATTTGCATAACGTACAAGACATGTTATATGAACATTCATGTTAACTGTTATGATTTTTCAGGGGTCTTCATGACAACCAAGAAAGCTCTAGCATCATCTTGGGAGATAATATATTGTGAGTATCTTTTCTATTTCTTGTAAAAAAATTTAGGTTTGTATTACTGTGGTCGGTACATCTTGTGGTATAGAATCCGCTCCTCAACTAACAGCATTAGTGACGCAAGAAACCTTATGTTTATATTACTATCGTGCATGAGACGTATTCAATAAAGAGGGAATTGATATTGGTTTGTTTGTGTATCTCATTGAGCACCTTTGTTTCATTTTTTGATATCTAATGAGATATCAAAATACCTAAAGTTTTAAGACATATCTACAAATTTAATCGATATTTTTTTACTGATAATTCTCTTTAAAGAAGTAAATTAATTGTTTTCTTGATCAGTTAATAATTAACCAGACAAACATTTTTGATGAAGGGATTCCTTTTGTTTTTTTTTTGTGGTTAACAAAAGGCATTTAGCTGACAATTTGCTTTGGGGTGTTCGGTTTGAACATAATTTTCCCTTCGATGTATTCATTTCGCAGTTAATGAAATGGAATTTCAATCCAATGGAAAAAAAAGAAAAAGAAAAAAAAAAGCATTTCTAATTTCTAAATTGAACAAAAAGTCTAAAACCATCCAGAAAAGCATACGTGTCGCGCGCTTCAGGAATGAGTTGGGCGCTTCTGGAGCTTTCTTTTGCATTCTCTCTCAAACCTTCTCATTTCCATTCGTGCCTTCTATCAGGTCAGAACCCAACATTCCCTCTATACTTCCTCTCCTTTCTCCTCTATTTTCTCACCTTCCAAATCCCATTCTATTACCCAACTTAACGATCTGATTCAGGTATTTTCTCCTCTGTTCAATTTAGATTGCTGAAATATTTTAGAGTATTTGATTTATATAATGATGATGAATCATAAAGCAAGCAATAGTAGTATTTGTGCATCTGGAAATTATGTTTCGTGTTAGGGTTTGATCAACGACCTAGTGGACAATCATTCTTAGATGATATTGTGGCAATTGATTTGGCTTTTATCTGTTTATGTCTTTATAATCGTTTCTGAGTTTGTTTATTGTTCATCCGAAATTATTAGTTACTTATTCTCGACGAGTTTCTAGTAGTTTCTGTGATTTTACTTTCATTACTATTTACTAGGATCTTTATAATGTGGTTGATAAACAAGCGAGTGATTAATTATTTTGCTGCTTTGTTCTCGCCCTCTAGAGGGATAATCACAGCCAATATGCAAAGTGAAAAGCAAGGCAGACGAGGCTTCTCTCGCTCAGATGAGCTGTTAAACAGTTTCCCGGGGTTTGGATCCCGTAGGAGCATGTTGCCTAGCCTGTTTGGTGGAAGGGATCCATTTGATGATCCTTTCTTCAGTCGGCCGCTTGGAGACATGTTCGGGTCTACCATGTTCGATTCAAGTGCTGCTTCTAGTGATGCACCACAGAGTGGTAGTGGTGGGGGAATCATAGTAGAAGAATTAAACTCTGACGATGAGGGAGAGGAAGATGAGGGTACTGTAGATGGGAGGGATAAGAGGAAAGAACGAGCCGTTTCAAGCAATGAGCCATCTGTTGAGCATCCAGATGATGATGATGATGTGGATGGTAATTGAAATTTCGTATCTGGTTTGCTTCAAAAGGTGTATGTCCTATGGTTCTAGCTTTTAAGTTGAGTTTCCATAAGAGAGTAATGGTTCCCATGTTTGATGTAGCAGAAGAGAAAGTCAAGAACATGAGTAAAAGAGGTGATTTCAACAAGGTACAAGGCACAGAGCCCCAAGGTCGTAGTGTTTCTGTTCAGAGTTGCAGAGTTACATATGGTGGTATAGATGGTGCATATTACACTTCTACAAGAAACAGAAGGGCAGGCAATGATGGGGTAAGTAATACTATCTGGAATTGGATGTGTTATTTTTAGTCTTGTTGCTTTAACTCTGCAATTGTGAAGCAGGTGATGATTGAGGAGACCAAAGAAGCAGATAAGACCACTGGTCAAGCAACACATAAGATATCTAGAGGAATTCATGATAAGGTACACTTTTTTCTGCTCATGCAACCTGGTCAAGGACAATTTATTATAACATATATAACCACAAACAGCAGTTTTAGGTGTTAATCACTTCAGTTATTAAACAATAGATAAACAACTTATGTTTTCACCAAGTGTCCTGTGATATACTTAGAGAGCTAGTTTTGATGAATCCTCAAGTGTCCAGTTTTAAGGATGCGAATGCGCTGGATATCTCCATCATGCAATCCTCTGTTTCATAGGTGTTCTCATTACATGCTTGTTACATTGAACCTGTGGAGATTTCTACCCTATATAATTGTTGAAGATTATACTACAAATCTTGTTCAAAATCTGATTTACACTATCTAGTTGCTTTTACCATGGGCGTTCAGTTCACTGTTGTAATCATAGCGGATACTTGTGGTCTTTCTGCTACCACCTTGATGTTCTGTTAGTATTGCATAGATCAGTATGACACATTTTTCTTCATTCCATTCCATTACGACCTCTGGTGGGTAACTATCATGAAGATAGTAGCCAGAATATCTGGGTATGTCATTACTGGTATTAAGCTATTTCAATTGTTTATATAGGGTCATTCTGTCACAAGGAAGCTTAATGCGGATGGAAAGGTGGATATGTTGCAAACTCTACACAATTTGAATGAAGGTCAGTTCCTGCAGCTTATCGGTTAGTGGAGGTATTGTGCTTCATACGGATGAACACTGAAACCGATGTTACTTTGGTTTTTTGCAGATGAGCTTGCTGGTTTTGAAGAAGCTTGGGATGGTAATGTTAAAGTTGATGTACCTGGCTGGAAAGAATTTGGCAACCTAGGTATGGTAGTAAGCACTGCTTGGTTCTTATAATATAGGTCATATCCATTTTAGTAGGCTGTCCTTAGAGTCCTTGCTGGGTAGCTTTAAAGTGGTAAACGTGGTTATGGATACTTGATGTCCTGAAGGAATCTAATGTCGTAGTTTGAGCTAATCAGGCAATCCTTAGACTTGGATTGGAGTGTTGTCACTTGTATACATGAATATGCTTGGGGCTGTGTGGATGAAAGCCATAGGTTAAAAAGAGAGAAGAACAGGTTACAAGACTGGAAGTCTGGAACTGATAATGTATACCAGCTAAAGGTGCAAAGCATATAGTGACAATGGGGGGACTTGATTAATAATACATTGGCAAGTTCCCTGATTTATAGCTTAAATTATTGTGACGGTCATATATATATATATATATATACATATATATATACATACATATATATATATATATATACATACATATATATATATATACATACATATATATATATATATATACATACATATATATATATATACATACATATATATATATATACATATATATACATATATATGTTAATAGGAGGAGGCTGCATGGCATTGGTGTCTCAACAGGTATGCTTTAGGACTAATAATCTGTTTACCAATAAACATGAAAGAGTATGGATACCTGTCAAACCTGTTGATATGTATAAGGTGGAACCGTTAGTCAGTTCTTATTGAATCTGTAAGTAGCATATATAATATATTCAAAGTTTTTTCTTGTCTATATTTAAGCTGTGAATGCCATGACATGATAGGTGAAACCAGTTTTTATTTACTCTGTATTAGGCATATCTTCATGGTTGTTTTTTAAGTTGTTAATGCCATGACATCATAGGTGAACCAAAGGGCAATGCACCTTGGAACACTTGGCTCCTTCCATCTTCAGAGCAACCACAAAGCTCCAGAGGGGTATCCGGGGCTACCTCTGATGGGAGAACCAAAAAGGTTGTTAGAATAAATATAGAGTAAATGGGTGCAGTGTATCTAGGCAGACCAAGAGATGAGAAGGGCATTTGCAGTTGGCTGATGCTGCTCTAGCGTTTCAATCATGAATAGTTGGGTGTCTTCTTTGTATTGTAATTATGGAGAGGTAATTTGCGATTGTAGTTGTCCATTGTTCATCAGACGAATGACACGATTAGCAGTGTTTACATGAATGAAGTGTTAACTGTGTTATGGAACCTTTATTGTGGTCTATGGTCTTTTTTTATTTTATTTTTTCTTGAACAAGAATTGTGGTCAATGGTTTAAATGAAAGTGCACATGACTCGTGTATAAACAGAAGGGTCTGCATTTTTGTCTAAATGATATCGATCAGCTCATCTGTGATGGTTGGACTTCCAATTTCTCTGACAGTACCTCTTTGCTTTGCTTACCTTTAAAGATGCTACAGACATAACATTACGAGCGAAGTGAGTGAACTTAACATCGATGGAACTTCAGGCCATAAAATAGTGAGTGTCGATGGGGGAATATAAGACCATAAGAAAATAGTGTCAACATGACGAGTAGAGTGAACTTAACTTCGACGGAATTTAGGACCATATACAGGTACTGGGTGTTGATAACTTATGTGCGAATTTAAGACCATAGGAATGATTTCAATAGGTTAAGATATTACTGAAATTTTGGGATATTTTGCGAAATCAACAATATATTTGAGATTCTAGAATGTGAGAATGGGTAATGACAATAGTTGCTTTGGAAGACAGCATTCGATGAACCATTTCTACTGGGACACCATTTGGTTGTTACATCTCAAACTTCAAATCTTTGTAATGATTACCATATATTTTTGATATTTCTTTAAAATCCGATATTTTAGTCATTATGATTATGACCCGATTCATATTAAAGTTGATTAAGCTTCTTCCCAAGGATGCAACATTAGAGTTGATTAAGCTTTTTCCCAAGGATACAACAGAGTTGCACATATGTAGGTGATGCAAATATATTTATAGCTACAATTTGTAAGTGCAACACTAGATACGTAAATAAGGAGTTGAGGTTCCAGGAATTAGTTACCCAAACCTGAAACATGTACATAACTTAATTTACTCCAATATCATACATTCATACTCCAACAATAGGAAAATATCATCAAGATCTGCTAAATAATTAACGTATTGATTGTAAAAGACGTTATTATTGCGCTAATTTTATGTGTTTGTATGCATTCCAAATTTCTAAGAGCAGAAGGGGCAAAATTTAGACAAAGTTGGTGGTTTCTAGCTTTTGTATGTAGCATCGACACGCAAATGGGTTGGAAGAAAATTTGAAGAGCATGATCAGTGAATACATAGAGGCTTCAGTTAGGAGGTGTGATAACTGCTCATAATTTGCATGAGTTGGTCATAATTTGTATAATTCTGGATTTCTTGACCTATTATTACAAGCATTTGATTGGAGGAAAAAAAATCATAAGGTGATCACTCCTAATTAATTTCCTATGTTAAAAAAAAAACTTGACATGGTCGGCTTATTTAACGAGGATACTGTTTTTCCACCAACAGAACACAAGAGATGACATTTACTTCATGGCTGAGATTCTGTGTGAATCTTGTTTCATAGAATCTGAATGTTTCAGTTGTATGGAGGCTCAGGTTGAGCGTTCGGTCTTGGCTAACTCAATTATGACTTTATGAGATCATCTCCTTGGCTTGACAATGGAATGTCATGCATGTTCATAATTTATATTGGTCATCTGATTTTATAAATCATTTTCTGTGTTTATAAGTTATTAATTTCATGACCCTGTAAGTGATGAACGGAATGGTAATGAACCTTGGAGAGTTGGAGTGCTGGGCTCCTTGCATCTATGGAGCTACCAGAAAATTCCAGAGGGAGTAGACAAGGGAATGTAACCGGGTCTAACTCTGATGGGAGAACCAAAAGTTTGTAGAATCAATATAGGCTAGAGTAGATAAAAGCAGAGTATACATCTGCACAGATTAGAGGAAAGGAATCTGTAGTTGACAGATGCTGCTCTAGTATACTTCAAATTATGAAGAGTCTGGTGTCTATCTTCTTTGTATTGTAATTTTGGAGAGATATTTACCGATTTTAGTTTTCCATTGTTCATCAGAGACTCAGACAGGCTATCAGTGTTCATGAGGATGGAGTGTTATAGAACTTTAATATAATTGTGCTCAATCATCGAAATGAAAATGGCTTAAACAAGACTTTTCATTCAGTTGTGCTTAAACAAGACTTTTCATTTGTGTATTTGATTTCGATCAATTTGTGATGATTCTGCTTGGTTGCTTGGGAATTACAGTAGAAGTAATAGTTAGCATCAGGTTACATAATAAAGTAAGCCGAACCAAATTATAATTAATATCGTTAAGTATACATGGAGCCTACGGAGCTAAATACTTTGAATAATAATTACATAAAATGACATTAGTGAACATTTTCTTTACCTGAGTGTAAATTTTGGTTACATAAGAAAACATTAATACAATTTCACCATTTCAACATTTATCAACTAGACCACCATGGGTGATGTCAAAGATCTTTGTGTTCTAACATGTGACGGTACTAGTGTTTTGGTTATGATTTGGATAAAATGAAGTTTACAATTTCTTATACAAATATTTAGATGTCGCATTTGTGATGCCCAACACTTTAATAAATAACTGGCATGTTTTAGTTTACTCCAATATCTAATTGGCAATGACATGATTATCCGGTGCAATAATATTTGGATGTTGCTTCAAAACATGTTATCACACATCCCAGCAGGATAGAATTGAGACAAAGCAGGTAGAGTTTTAGCTATTCATATAACATTATCATGCAAAATGGATGACAGAAAGTTGAAAGATCATGCTCAGTTACTGAGGTTCCAATTACGAGCTGGAAAAAACGGCTCATACTTTACATTTGTTAATTAGTCATGCGATGGCTGCATTTGACATATGATTCTGCAGCGATCATTTCATACATTTGAATCGGAAAAAAAATTGCAAGGTACGTAGTCGATCATTCTAGCTGGTGTTAATTACTAGTTGATATGGCCTGCTAACTTGAATGACTCTTGTTTTCTATCCAACATATATAAGAATTGACATGGTACATTTGCTTTATGGCTGAGATTCTGCTGGAATCTTTTTGGTTCATAAAGAATGAATTTTTCAATTATATGGAGTCTGGGTTAATTTCTCCTTCAGGAATGTAAAAGACGCCCTTTCTCTGCTAGAAGTTAAAATTTCAGTTGAGCGTTTGGTATTCACAAACCCAGTTATGAGTTCATAGTCTAGCAAATTTCTTTTCAGATCATCTTATCGGCTACTGAGATCATTCTCTACCTTCTCCCTATGTGTTCACTCAGACAAATGAAAGAATTTTATGCATCTGATACCTGTTAGTATGTAGAAGCAATGCAATGGAGAAAATAGAGAAAAATATTCAGTTAATTAGGAGGTGAAAAAAGTACTGCTCATCATTTGCACGAGTTAATCCTGAGGTGGCTGCAATTTACATATGATTCTAGAGCTGTCCATTGTCACAAATTTGGAATTAATTAAAAAGAAGAAGAGAAAATTAGATTAAAAACCAAAATATCGAGCTTGTATTAGAATACACAATCGACACCCAAAATCTGTTTTTTATTATTTTTGGTCATTTTTAGTAGACTGCCATGTTGAAAATTTTCTTTAAGAAAATTATCATAATTCTAGCTAGCAATAATGATGAGTTAAAGGAAAATTGTCTTAATCACAAAAATCTATAATTAAGGTTTTTTAAAAGAGAATTAAATTTAAATTGTTGACTAATCAGCTTTAGATAGTGGAAATATGTAATTTTTCGTAAAATTAAAAGGCAAATTTTTTTTTTTCTCTGAAAATTAGGTGTCTATTGAAAAGGGATTTCATTTAAAAAGTCTTCTAAAAATTGGGTGTAAATCTAAATCTCCCAAAAAAAAGCAAACCGGAATAGAGAAATGATCGATCAGGGTGCATTACTTGCTTCATGGTCGAGATTATTAGGGTTTAGATAAGGTACTTAGATCATGTTAAAATTAATGGTGTTTATTATTGCATAATAGAGCAAGTTGGTAATCAAAGTACACATTGCACATACATATGCCAGAGCTATGTGCTACACATTTATTTTCTTAATGATCAGATAATTTGGGTAGCATCTTCTAAATGGCTAGCTACATGCGCAACAAAGCAGCTGGCTCTGGACACGAACACATTTTCCATGCTTGAAATGCTGCCCAGCGCAGTATTGTAGACACCGGAGATCCCCATTCGCCGGCTTGCAGACTAAATAGCAAAAGGGTCTACCTCCCTCATTCACTTGCTCATCTACATTGAAAATCATCAATTCAATCTAATTGTTAGCATGCAAGATAAGCGCGCGCACACACACACACTTGTAAACTTAGAATGAGAAGTTGAGAACCAATCCAAAAAATCTGGCTTAGTAAACTGATACACTAGAAAACATTATGGCAACTCGAAAATACAGTATATCGTACAAAACTCATCGCCAAAAACTAAAAGAAAAGACTAGAGAGGGATTTCACCAGAGGTAGCAGAAGAGTACTGAGTTACGATCAGAATGACAAAGGCTAGTACAGCATATTTTTGCATTCTCAACCCAGACAAGAATGATCCGCTTATACAGAAGTATATATAGAACCAATAGAAACTATGTTTTGGAGTACTTTCCCTTTTTACTAACCAGAAAGAGTAATTATTGCAAATCTCAAGTCACTGCTAGCTTTACCTGGTTGCCACAGATTTAAGAGAAAATGCTCCTTCAGTACTAATTCAAACCTCTTATTTCTTATTTCAATAATAATCTTTTGCATTAGCTCATTTCAATATAAGGTAACCATTTTTATGCCCAAATACACAAATCTTTACTAAAGTCTTAACAAACCATATTATTTCAAGACTATTTTGCCCCCACCTCTTCAACATGAAAAGACTTGGCCGGAACCTCGGACTCCGGTCACCGGCCGCCGGATTCCGGTCACCGGAATTTTCCCGACCGCCGGATTCTGGTCACCGGAATTTCCCCCGACCGCCGGATTCCGGTCACCGGATTTTCCCCTATCGCCGGATTTCGGTCACCGGATTTTCCCCTGTAACCAGTTACTGATCCCCAATAATCAGTTAATGACCAGTTAATGACCCATAATAACCAGTTATTAACCCCCAGTAACCAGTTATTATTGATTAATTACTGACACCCAGTAACCAGTTACTGACCCCAATAACTTTTAGTTTTCAGTTACTGACACCCAGTAATCACTTAGTTTTCAGTTACTGACACCCAATAATCACTTTGTTTTCAGTTACTGACACCCAGTAATCACCCAATAATCATGTTGTTTTCAGTTACTGACACCCAGTAACCAGTAGCTGACCCTCAGTAATCAGTTACTGACCTTAATAATCGAGTTACTGACCCCAATAACTTTTAGTTTTCAGTTACTGACACACAATAATCATTTTGTTTTCAGTTACTGATCAGTTACTTGACACTTAGTAACCAGTTACTGACCCCCAGTAACTGGTTACTGACCCCCAGTATCTATGGCTTAATCACAAGGATTCCTCTCTCCATCCAAAATGAAATCACAACAGCAAGACTACTCTTCTCACCTTCTCTCCTTCTCCAACCACAACACCAATTTAACCTCCAAACCAACAACAACCATAATTTACCAACAATATCAAAGAAGGATCAGATCCTACCTTCAAATCCCTAGCCTGGCCGGGGGTTGCAATCCCGATCTAATCGTCCGTGAAGTCACCAGACCTAGCTCAACTATACAAATTCAAACCCGGCCGGACCGCCACGTACTCCGTCACCCTGTCCGAGATCTTCAGTAAACTGTGTCGAAATACATAGAGAGACTAAGAGCAATCTGGCGACGGTGAAAGCGGAGGCGGCGACGGGTGGTGGTGGATGATTTGGGTGGAGGAGGAGGAGGACTGGTGGTCGAAGAGGACGTCGGAGTGGAGGAAGCCGGGGCAGCAGACTACGAGCTTGTGGAGGAAGGGCAAGACGGCGGGGGGATCGTCGGTGGAGACGAGGGAGGGAGAGAGAGAGTCGAGCTCCGATCTGGAGTTGGAGAGAGAGAGAGAGAGAGGTTTGAGGAGGCTGGATCCGAATGAGGAGGATGAGATCGAGGCCAATCGTCAGTCGCCGGCGTCGGTCGTCGGTCGTCGGCGTCGGTCAGCAGTTTTGGGTTTCTGGTGGAGCAACTTGGTTAGAGAGAGAGAGAGAGAGAGAGAGAGAGGAATGGATCGGGAAGAGAAAAGATAAGATTTTAATTGGAATGGGCTTTAGTTTGCAAATATTTGGGCGGACATTTTCCCTTAAATTTTTTGATGAGGTTTTTTGTTTCTCTTGATTTTAGCTGATTTGATTCGGGCTTCGTCTCTTTTCAGTATGAGACATCAAAGATCAATTTCACCGGTTTTTAAGTATGATATGAAATTCTCTTGCATCTTCCACTGAATTAATGATCAAGGTGAGATTTGATTACAGTCCGATCCGGATATTTCTTTTTCATTCAACCTTCATTGCATTGTGTTGGATTTCAATTTGTAGGTTTTCACTACCAGAAAATGGGTCTTGGGCGACGAAACAAAAGAAAACCGGGCGACGATTTTTTTTTTCGTCGCCTAATAGGGAACTTAGGCGACGATTTTTTTTTCGTCGCCTAAGTTTACTCTTAGGTGACGAAAAAAAAAATCGTCGCCTAAAAATAAATTTCATCGGCCAAAATAGAAACTAGGGCGACGAAACAATATTTCGTCGCCTAAGATATTTATATCGTCGCCTAAGTTTTTTATCCTTAGGCGACGAAACTCAAATATTTCGTCACCCAAGATTCTTCTATATATTGAGAGGCCGGGATAGAAGAATGAGAACTTTGAAAATTTGAAACATAAATTTCTCTAGTTCTTCAAATCGTTCGGTGTTGTGGAAATCTGTCCATACATAGTTTGTGGAGTTACTCCCAGGTACGTACATATGCATATGCACATATATATATGCATATATATATATATTGATTTTCAGTTTTATTTGAGTTGAATTAATGATATATATATATATGCATAGAGTTTGTTACAAGCTGAGTAAGGGGCCGTTCTGTCATAGATATGGTTCACAGGTTTGTTTAACTGGATCTCAAGATCACAAACTGACCACTCTTCTCGGTGAAGGGGTCGATAGGGGTTCGCCTCCGTGATCACAAACGAGTCCTGCCTGGTTCCTGTAGGGGGTTCGCCCTCCGTGACATTGACACTTGCCTTCTGAAACCACGGAATCCGCTCGAACTAGATATATATAATTAATAATTAGTATGTTGTATTATATTAATATATATATATATAAAAGATATGTTCATTAAATATTGATATATATATATATATATATATATATATATGCTATTTTCAGGATATATATACAACGTCTCTTCCCTGTTTTCATTCGACCGTTCATTCACCGTCAGGTAAATTTGTGGTTAAAATTACGGTTAACCTGCCGTTGTTGGATTTTATATTAAATTTGTGATGTGTGGTTGGCCAGGTTGTGGAGCCGTTAGTAGCGCTGTCAAGATTCTTCATGAAGTTATGCACAAGGGAAGTGAGAAAATCCGATCTCCGGGAAATGCAGGCAGACATCATATACATCATGTGTAAATTCGAGAGGATCTTTCCGCCAAATTTTTTCGATATCATGCCTCACCTGATGATCCATCTTCCCCAGCAATTGTTGCTTACCGGTCCAGTACACTTCACTTGGATGTATCCCATGGAAAGGTATGTTTTATTCACTTACATCTCCAGAATACATATATGTACGTACATGTTCAATAACCATAACGTATAGTTTGCAATCTTATATTTACAGGCAACTTGGTGAGTACAAAGATTATGTCACTAATAAATCCGCGCCTGAAGGATGTATAGCTGAAGCATATATTGCGCATGAATGCGTCACCTACATGAAGTTGTATTTAGGAGCGTCGTTGGGAGCTCCGCAAGCCATGGAGGAACATGCGCCGCGGTTCAATCTCTCTATAGTTTCCAGTGATGTCGAAGTTGGTGGAGCACGACTGTCCGCCGAGTATGCATTGTCGGATGAAGAGATAGCCATAGCGCATTGGTGGGTACTAATCAATTGTGAAGAAATTAAATATTGGAAAGAGTTGCACCTATCTTTTCCGGAAGTTGATGGTGATCTCGAGTACCACAACATGACGTTCGCAAATTATTTTCGCACCTGGGTACGTAATTTAATCTTCCCTGTTATATATATATATATCTAATTATTTTCTATTGCATATATTTTCGGATATTTACAGTTTAATATCCGTTACAGATGGACATGATTAAATCTGATAATAATCTAAACTGGTCGCACGAACTATTACTTCTTGCGATGCAACCGCAACGGGCTAGAGTTTATCCCGCACAGTGAATGGCGTCAAATTTGTATTTGAAGAGAGAGACAACAGACGAAGAACACAGAATTCTGGGGTGATGGCGAAAGGTCATGGCCTTGACTATTACGGTGTTTTCCATTCAGTGGTCGAACTGGTTTATGCGGAAGGCATGAAAGTGTATCTGTTCAAGGTCCGGCCAGATTACGTGATTTGGAGGGTCGAATAGCCGTTTCCGTCCGTTTAGGGGTTTAACCGCGCCGATTGACCGGACGGATCGAGCCCTTATCGTTGTCAGATGGAGCTGAATTTTTTCCCACCTGCGTAATTCGTTATGCTGGTCATATCTGACGGTAGGTTTTCAGTTCCTCTTCTCCGATCACCAAACTCACGTTATATGTACTAATGTTGTATAACTTTTTTATATAAGTGTTGAGTTTAAGTGTCGTTTTGAAGACAACGTATACGTAGATGCCTCAAACGCAAAAAATTCGTGAAATAAGATATGACCGGAACGGTGAAATACGTCAACCCGTAAAAAATGAAGATATTCCGGTAAAATTTCGGTGCCGGTTGTTCCGGTTAACGAAATTTTCTTATTTCTACCTAGTGGTAGCCCTATCCCGGGTATTTATTTTTACCAAATTTTTAGGGTCCCGTAAAAGTCTCGTCGATTGGAAACTATTCTCAGTTGAAGGTCCGGCCAGATTACGTGATTTGGAGGGTCGAATAGCCGTTTTCGTCCGTTTAGGGGTTTGACCGCGCCGATTGACCGGACGGATCGAACCCTTATCGTTGTCAGATGGAGCTGAATTTTTTCCCACCTACGTAATTTGTTATGCTGGTCATATCTGACGGTGGGTTTTCAGTTCCTCTTCACCGATCACCAAAATCACGATATTCTGAATTTTATGATAGAAATCTTGGCCGACGATTTTCTTCATCTTGGGCGACAATATTTATAGTGAAGAACATCGTCGCCCAAGTAGACTATCTTGGGCGACGAGATTTATAGTGAAGAACATCGTCGCCCAAGTAGACTATCTTGGCCGACGATTTTCAAAAAACAGGGCGACAATTTTTGAATTCGTCGGCCAAGATTATCTTGGCCGACGATTTTTAAAAAAACAGGGCGACGATTTTTACAGAATCGTCGCCCAAGAACGCCAGTATAAAAGGCAAAAATTCGGAACCCTAACAATTTCTTCAGCCGCCAAGCCCTCTCTCTCTCTCTCTCTCTCTCCGAAAATCCTCTCTCTGCCCTCTCTCTCTCCCTCTCTCCGACCCCGACCCCGACCCCAATTCGGAACCCCGACCCCGACCCCGACGCCGACCCACAATTTAAGGTATAACCCTAAAACCCTAAATTGGTTTTAATTGTTGTTGTTGTTGTGATAATTGTAAATTGTTGTTGTTGTTGTTGTTGTTGTGATAATTGTAAATTGTAAATTGTTGTTGTGATAATTGTAAATTGTTGTTGTGATAATTGTAAATTGTGATGTAAATTATGGTAAATTGTGATGTAAATGATAATTGTAAAATATTAGGGTTTACGGTTTAGGGTTTAGGATTTATGGAAATAATTTGTAAATATATTGTAAATGATTAAATAATTTTTGATTAAATAATTAAATAATATAAATTATAATTGTAACTATATTGTGGGCATTTTGTAAAAAATAATGGATTATTTTTGAGTAAGGATGTAAATATTCGTAAATTAATTTTTGTGATGTAATAATTGCGAATTAATGTAAATAATTTGTAATGTGAATAAAAAAATAATAAATTCTATAATAACTATTAATTTTTATTTGTGCTATTATTGTTGATAAATTTTTCGAAATTTATGGTTATTTTTTGTTAAATTAATTATAAGACGGTAAAATATTTTTAATAAATTTATGGTTATTTTAAACAGGATGGCCATGAGGAGAACTTCTGGACAACGTTCGGGTGCGAGGATCCAAGACGACTCGGACGGTACCTCAAACAACCCGTCGGAATCACCGTCGATCGGGTTTCCGTGGCAGTTGACGTCCCGATATGCGGCGCTTAGGGGTGGCGCGAGCGGGTCGGGTTCTGCTGGGCAGTCGGGTCCCGCAGCGACGGCTCCTCGTCATCCAGAGATACTTCGCCGGTCGCGATCCCGCAGCGACGCCCCCACACAGTCGTCCCTGACCGACGGTGATGGCGGGTCATCCGGGGTCCCTATGATGCCGTCCGGCCTCTTCCTTCCTCCAACGATACCGGCGATACCTCGCGTCGATGAGGAGGGTCGACCGATTCGGGAGCAGCTCCCGCATGTGGCACCGCACGAGGCCTATATCTACAGGGAGTTTCCCACGCCTCTTCATCCCGTGAGGGTCTCCGAGCAGGCGGACGGAGACGAATCTGTCGGCTCAGCCTCATCCTCAGGTAATTTATTATTACTTTTTTGTCGATTTTAATTTTTTTTTTGTAAAAATGTATTATTAATATTAAATTTGATTCACAATGTCACAGCCGCCGGAACGAGAAGGCGGAACAGGAGAGGCACCGTCAGCAACAAGGGACTCTATAGGGCGGTCGAGTCCGCTGGACCGATCGCCATCCCGTTTTCCAACGGGAAACCGGTGGACGCCGCGTTGGGAAACCGGTACACGCGCGCCGCGGGAGGCACCATCCGCTCCAGACTCCCTATGTTGTGGGGAGTCTGGAGCTAGGTTCCTGATGGAGTGAAGGAGATGCTCCATCAGTCGATGTCGGTGAGTTTACTCGATCAATTACTATTTTTTTAACTAATAAATTATTTAATTATCGAAAAAAATACTAACAAATGGTAATGCAGCAATGGTTTGTGGTTCCCGAGGAGGGACGTGACTGGGCGGACAAGGCCCATAGGGAGAGGTACCTCTATTTAATAATTTATTAAATTTTATTTTTTTAATAATATATTTAATATTTTTTTTGTATATGTAGGTTCAAGGAGTGGAAGCACGACCTCCGGTTACACTGGAAGCAGTACAGGAGCGACCGTTCGGGTACCCCGAAGGAGTTCGAGTATCTGGAGTACGAGTGGCGGTGGCTTCTTGTCACGCAGTTCAACGACCCTCACAAACAGGTAATTCGTAAACAAATTTGAATTAATTTAATTAGTGAATTAATTATAATTGTATGTTTTTAAATATTTACTAACGATAATTTTTTTTGAAGCACCTCGCCCGGGTGAACGCTGAGAACCGGCAACAGAACACAACCAACCATCGTGCCGGTTCGAGGCCGTTTTCGGCCATCATGGACGACGTGCGGCGAGAGCGGCCAGAGGAGAACCCCTATGTGGGGACCTTTCAGAGGGCATATCCTCATTCTGAGGAGGATCTTGTAAGTTCCTTATATTTTCTAATTTTTAATTTTAATTACATTTTATTAAATGTATATTAATATATTTTTATAATATATCCAATTAGGCGAGGGTGAGGGAGGCGGAGCAAGAGGTCATGAGAGGCATGGTGAACGACACATGGCCGGGCACGGCAGAGGATGACATGTCAGAGGCCATGTCCAGGATCGACACTTCAGATCCTACCGTTGGGGCGCGGATTATGGCCACTGCCTTCGCGCAGCGTTCCAACACCTACTACTGCCGGGGTATGGGAGACACTGGAAAGGGGATCCTGAAGACGACGCCAGGATTTCAGCGCAAGGGAGCCTCCGAAGCCTCAAGCAGCAACAGTCGGCTACAGGATCAGTTCGAAAGTCTACAGTCTGAGCTGGAAGCCCAAAGAGCGAGGGAGTCTGAGCTGGAAGCCCAAAGAGCGAGGGAGATGGCGGCGATGGGGGAATCATATGCGGCTTCCATGGCTGCGCATATGGAGCGGCTGAATGAAGTCACCAATGCCAACCAGGCGGTTATGGGACAGTGGATGACTGCCTGCATCGCTGCACATGCGGCCGGACTTGATTTTCCGCCCATGCCTACGCCTATACCATTACCTCAGTGGCCCCACCCTCAGTGACCCCAGCCTCAGCAGCAGCCTCCTCAGCCTGACCAGCCGCCGCCTCAGCCTCAGGACCCTCCGAACGGGAATGATGAGTTAGATTTCGAGTTTCTCCTCCATAGGCAGATGGACTGAATTTTTGTAATAAATTATTTATAAATTTATAAATTTGTGTTATTTTTAATTAAATTTTAGTATATTATTTATATATTTAAAAAAATTAAAAAAATTTGCTCGAGTTTCTCCTCCAGCAAAAATTAAAAAAATATTATTTATATATTTAAAAAAATTATTTAATTATTTTTTAAAAAAATTTAAATATATCTTAGGCGACGAAATTTCTAAATCGTCGGTCAAGGACTTACCATATAAGACGACGAAAAAAAAAATCGTCGCCTAAGATGTAGTGATCTTAGGCGACGAAATATTTATTTTCGTCGCCCAAGGTTATTAGATCTTGGCCGACGAAAAAATGTGTCGTCGGCCAAGGTGTTAAATCTTGGGCGACGAATATTTTTTGGGCGACGAGAAGTATATTTTAGGCGACGAAATTAGTATCGTCGCCTAAGAATTACTCTTAGGCGACGACAGAATTAATTTTCGTCGCCCAAGTTCTTGACCAACGCGGTTCTGGCGACGACGTTTTGGCCGACGACATGTCGTCGCCTAAGTACTTAGGCGACGAAATTTTTTAACAGGGCGACGATTTTTTTTCGTCGCCCAAGATCTTTTTTCTGGTAGTGTTTTGTATTGTTGTTTGTATTAAATCAAATATTTTCAGAGATAAGACTGCCGTTATTTATCTTTTCCTCTTTTTTTTTGGTGTTGCTAAGTGTATGATGAGAGGTATTAGAATGTAATCTTTGTGTTGTGGTTTCAATGATTGCAAGCATGCAAAAGCATACATGTAATAGTCTAGGTTGTGCATGTGGTGGAGTTTCACCAGCACTTGCTGGAAGCAAATAACTTCTTTGATCATATTAGGTCTTTGATATAAATAAATCAAAATTTTATTGTATTATATATTCAGATAGCTAAATACCATTCTGCTGAAAAGTGTAAGCATTTTGGATATGATTGAAATTATGTAAGGCAGGCTTTTGCATGAATAATCTGGGTTCTGCTTTTGGTGGAGTTGCACCAGCGCTTCTCTTACAAAATGTACAACATCAGGAAACAAATAGTTTATTTGATCTAAATAGGTCAAGGTTTTATTCTATCAGTCACATAACTAAAGAGTGCAGTTTGGATATGATATGATTAAAGTCATGCGAAGCAGGCCTGCAGTAAATTTAGTCTGTTTGGTGGAGATTTTCCTTTCATTAGTATATGTTGGATGTTCATCTTCAACTGAGGTTTTAAAGTTAACAAATTGTTGTGTTTTTAACAATGTAGTCTACTATTGTCTATTCATAGGAAAACAATTTTCTAATCATAGTTTTAGTGTTTCATCTTATATTTATGTAATTAGCTGATACCTTTAAAATTGTACTATTTTAGTATTAATGGTCGTTAAATTTTGATTCTCTTGCCAAATCGAGTTTGGTGAAGTGCTTAGATTCTAGAACAACTTCCTCATATTTCATGTGGAAATAAATTTTGATCAGCTTCCTCATATAAGCAAGAGGATGCAATGCAGATATAGAAACGAGCAAAGCTTATATATGAAGTTGTCAGTACACATCCATGCTTGAACATCGATCCATGCTTAGACCGTCAAAGGAAGAGCTTCTTTGGAATTGCACCATCAAAATCAATATAATAGTTATACCATTCCTCCTCACTTTTCTAATTATTGGTATTGATTTGATTTGCCAATCTGATAATTGTAAGCATGTTTATGATTTTTCTAGATGTGTGGAAGTTGTTTTTTTTTTTTTCATTGAGAGCTTTGAATTTTGGTTTTGAATATAGAATTTCCTTACTTTCATTATTATTGTGAAAATAAAAATAGATTCCTTTTGTTATCTGTGAGTTTCATGGTTGGCCTTTTTTCTTTATCTTTTACAGAAATAATTTGGTTATGTTGTTTCTTGAAGCTTTGAACAAGCTCACGGCCATAAGTATGTGTTACTTCTTATGTTGTTTACCGATTAAGTAATAATCTTTGATGAATGAAGTTAAAACTAAAATTTACTGATTAATGGGTTACCTTTTCTGTAATATTTACTTCTCTTCAATAAAATGTTATGTATGTTCAGGTTGTTAGGTATCGATTGAATTATCACAATTAATCAGAAATTTGCCTCTTTCTTTGTTTTATGCTCAAAACAAGAACTCATAATAACTATATGAATTTGTAGATATGGGCACCAGACTTTGCTGGCTTCTTTTGTGGCAAATATGGAGGGTTCGAGGGTTATAACTGAAGATGAGCTTTCTAAAGTTACTTGAAACAGAAGAAACAAGAACGTCACATTACATTTGCAGTTGTAAACTTAACAATACAATTTTAGTATTTTGCAATCAATTTTGAGTAAAGTTGATGATAGATATAGTATTTCCTGACAAAGAGAAACAACATGCTTCAGTACCAAAAGTGCAGCTATATTTCTTGACTAATTGGATTTTGGATGAACGAATATTTGATTTCAATGACAAAATAACTCTATGTTTCTACTTGGTACTTTTACAGTCTCTTGCTCTTCTGTTTGAACTCTCCTTCTGATTCATGGGAATAATGTCCAAGGACAAAATCCGCAGCAGAGCGCGGGCGAAAATTTCTAATTATATACAAAACACACCACACACCACCCATCAACATATAACAAAGTTCAACTAGCTAGACCTTATTCAGATCAGAGCACATAACACTTATTCAGACAAAACCTCAAAAATATTAAAAATGCATAGTACGTGATCAAGTATAAATAGTATAGACAAAGATACTAAGAGAATCATCATCTTATTCATTGATATAAACCATTTATACAAGGAATTGCAAAGTACTAATATGATATTGATAAAAAATACATAGTCATATTCCAACTACATATCCTGATGACATAAAACCAAGACACACATATGAAATATCCTAGAACACTCCCATTTATGTCGTGCCCCGGTATGGCGGTGGTGCTGATATGTCGTCTCGTTAAAAACCTCGTCAAGGAACAAAAACTTTGTGGGAGAAAAACTAAACATTGATCTATGAAGAAAAAGAATACAACGCACCTTTCACATTTGATAGTGACATGTATGTGCTAGACTCCCCATGAAGTTCGCACCTCCCTTTGATCTTTACATTAATCATAGGGCTCTTCATGATTCTTACTAATTACATAAATTGTTTTCAAAAGTGGCATTGGGCAATGATTATCTAGATCATGTTGTATTGTCCTCAAACAAGATTTTTTACACTTAGATCTTGAGAAGAAAGCTGCTTGTGAACTCAAAGCATAAATTCGTGCAGAAAATCAGATTTTCGCGCAACATGACCTTGAGTTACTAGAACAGCCGTAACTTCCTCCATATAAAGCGTACTGAACTGGAAATTCAAAACACTTGCACAAACCACCCCACTAACAATTTCTAAACATCTCAACAGGTCCCAAGAAAAAAAAATGCCAAGAAGGATGGTGAGTTAACCTATATTAAAACCGCAAATCAATCATTTTGGCATAAGCACGTAACTCTGTTTTAAAAGTGAAAGAATAAGATAGAAATAGGTAACAGCAAGAACCTGTGCTTACTTCGTCCTTGCTACTTGGTATGAAACGGAATCGTAGTGGTCAAGCAAGACAAGACTTTCTACAAAAGAATCCATGAAGTAGTAACTATGATCTCCAGTTCCCAAAACTAAATATTGATTACTCTTAGGATCTAGAAACGTAAGTCTTGACCGATCAAGATCAATATCCTCCTCTATATTCTCCTCTATCACAACTTCCCCGCTTCTTTTAAACCCATGTATACTGGCCTGAGCCACAGATATATGAAACAATCTAGTCCACGAATCTGCAACACCAAACTGTCTCATAACCCAAATGTCACAACCCCGATCTCTAAATTCATAATTCAAATGCTTCATCAAAGCAAGAGAGTCCCCATATCTTGATATGGAGCAACCCTTTTGTAGCAAAGCTTCCGGTCCCATCATCTCGCCAAATTCTTCGGTTGCCAGATTGAAGGTGGTGATGACTATGTCTCCATCATTGTAATACGAGCTAGTAAAACGAGCTTTAAGCTTATGGATGGTGTCATCAACAAAAACAGGACGTCCAGAACCACCCTTAAAATCTACAGGCATGACCGAAGCAGTAAGACTTCCAGGATCCCCTGGGTAAGGAGTAGACCTGAACCAAGGTTGTGAATCGAGGCGACAATGCAACAGCCCTCCCAATTAAGTCTGAATTATTATTAATGTCAATCATGACTCTCATAATCTTATAGTCAATAGAATGTTCATCATAGCCAAAGCCATGAAATGTGTCCCTGTCATCATCATAGGTGAACCAGCCAGGTGGTTCAGCCAACATGACAACTTTTCGAATGGAAGGGTTCCAAATTAAGACCGGTATGGAATCCCTGAACGTGTAAACTTTCTCAAGACATACCAACCCATTAATAGTTCCGACCACACCCAGATCAGAAACGGGTTTGTTTTCCAAGAGATTGACCGGAGTTGGAAGCATGCAGTGTTCACCGGATTCGGGGCTATCCCAATGCAACCAGTGATGCTGATGCCTAGCCCCATTGTGGTCTCTGTTGTAAGAGGAAGCGCTGAGGAGGAGGAGGTGAGACTCCTTTTGGTTGTTGGAGGCGATGGTGGTGCGGAGATGGGATTGGATGAAAGCAGAGGATTTGATCAGTGACTCCATGACTTGCAGACCAGGGTGGATATGATTAGGGTTTTGACGGGTAAGTTCAATAAGATCTTGTGTATGTTTTCTTGTGGTAAGTAGTCTGGCATTGTGTTGGAACTAAACTGAAATCGAAATAAAAAAGAAGAAGAAAAGGTTCAAGCTTTCTTTCCAGACGGCTGAAGAGATCCCAAATATACTGGTTAGAACAGCAAAACTACACGTACTTAACTACGGGCCTGATGGGTAAGGGGGCCAATTTTGGTTTCTCCAAGGTCGGCGGTTAGTCTGAAATGTTTTTAGGCTTGGATGAGGACCATGTTTACATGTTTACTCCATGACGAGTCATTCTCTTTTCCCTTCAAATTGTGTGTTTACTCAATGTGGAATGAAAACTGTATTGGACCCATAAAAACCCACCAAAGGAACGAATCTCTCATTTTCACTCGGGGACTAAGTATTGATTCTTAATCATCGAGGAATTAATTTTTCATTCTTAAATTGTCCTTATTATTTATTGATATTTTAAAATTACCCATATAAAAATTCTACCCATATTAAACTATCTTAACTTATATGTACTGATGTTTTTATAATTAATTTTATTATGATCCTGATTCTTATATTTCAATAAACACATGAATAATAATTAACTCAAATAGTATATTTCATTCCGGATAACAAGTAAACAAAAGAATGTAAATGACACATCCTCTCTCTCTCTCATTCCTCCTCTCTCTCTCATTCCTTGTCAACCCCCTTACCGTTAAACGTGCCCCTAGTTTATCAATCCGGAATCAGGTCCCGGTAACATGTTTTAAACATAATATTACAATTTTCTAACGATTTTTTTTTTTAATAGAATGTTCTAACAACGTTAGCAGCAACTTGATGGATGAGACTGATATGCTATTTCAGTCTCAGTAGCACCATATTTAGAAAGTTAGGATGACTGCTGGCGGCTATTCCAAGGAAGTGCAGCTCGAAACAGAGCAGTAATACAAACCCCTGCAAAGTGTGGCTTTAGGGTGGTATGACATATTTCAGAGATTTATTTATTTCTGTTGCTCCGGTGGTTCCAATTTGAGTAGATTTGTTGATTCAAGACATGATCTACTGACCAATTTTGAGCAGGAAAACTTGATTGGCATGAATTGAACACCATAAACCTTGTCCAATAGTATCAATATCTCACAACTAGATTAAGAAAACAAAATTGCAAAATAACGTTAACCTCAACAGAGTGCCACAACAAAAACAGTAAGGTTCTTTGATGACAAATATTCCAGAGTCTCAGTCTTCCTCCTCGGCATCATTGTCAGCTATGTTGAAGTACCTCAATTCATAGACATTTCGGTCCTTGTTGGATGCAATCACACGAAGCCAATCTCGGACATTGTGTTTCTTTAAATACTTCTTTGTCAAATACTTCAGATATCTGAACCACAAAAGCAGTTTTATTACTTGAAAATTGGGGAAGAAAGCAAAGAGTAATCAACATGTCCACTGATACAATTGAGGAAGAAAATTTGAGTTTAAAAGAGATAGTAATCATGACATGTCTCTACACATAGTAAGAGGCCCTCGGTACTGGCACCATGTAGAAGACCAGTGGGATGAGGCTGATAGGAGCATAAAATGCGACAATTTTATAGTTTAACCTTTGCATTTAACTTGGCTATTTTCCTTTAAAAAGATTGTTTTAACTTTGTTATCTTCTTAGGTACTTCGTGGAGCAAGATAATGCAAATATGTGCTCAAGTGATACAAGCAAGGCTTCCAATACGAAGTAGAGATGTCATTGATGGAGATTGATTACTCATATGGTCAAAAATATCAAGGGAAGGCGATAGAACCACTTCACCAAAACAGAAGCTGCAAACACAAAAAGCTGGAAAATGGGTTCTGCTTATTTTCTCCGGTTTTCAAGGCTAATTTCCATGCATTTTCGAGAACGGTTTCACCAAGATGACTGCCCAGATTTGTAGAGGAGCATTTGTAGATCAATTTGGACTCAAGAATCATCCAAATCGGTGATTTCATCTGGGAAATATGAAGCTCCAAAGTTGGACAAAAAATCAGCAGTTCCGGGAAAGCTGTGCAGCAGTCAAGTTCGAGGCAGTGTTTGGGCTGGATTTTGAGAAGCTTTCTTGGGGGGTTTTTGCACGATTTTGAAGAGTGACATCATTAATATAATTTTCCCAAAAGCCAAGTCCAGATTATATGTGGAAGACATTCAAAAGCTGGCCCAAACATTGATTCTAGTCAAAAAAGGAAACATGGTCTGAAAAGGAAGCTTTGGAGACTTGGAGAATACTTAAGACAGAACCCTAATACCAAAACGAAAAAAAAAAAAAAAAAAAGCCGTCATACAGAAAGAGAGCCTTCACGTTGCTGCATGATACAAGAATCCATCAAGGGGAAGTCGCCAAGATCATCGTCAACTCCTTCCATTCACAATTTTCTTCTTCCCTTTGTAATCTTTAACTTTCGAATTTATTTTCTCTGTGTGATTTCTACAACGATGTGTGGCTAGTTTATCTTAGTTAGGGGTGGAGGTTTGAAGCCCCGAATTATGCAATAAACTTTGTTTCACAACCTTGATTTCGTAATTACTTAGTTGGATTGTCTGTTTGGTTTTGATTTATAGAGAACTCTTGCTTGTTTATGTCCATGGATGCATACATAGAACATTATGAACTTGTGAGTGGGGCTAGAATTAGGTTGTTTAATCTCCTAAACGGTTAATACGGCTTAGTTCAAAGTAGTAAAACCTATAGGACAATAGGTGAAACCAAATAGAGAGACTTGCATGCCAGGTAGGCGTTCCACACTAGTTTTGCATACTTGTTCAATCACTTCCATTGATCTTGATGCTTAGAATAACTTGTTGATAGGATATCGTCTATACCTTGATTGGTTATTCTAAAGGCTTAGTAATGGTGCGTTCATCTTGCATAAGTAATTAAGGGAAGTAATAGGAATTTACGCAGTGCGTTCACGGTTTATTCTTGATTGAACCATTTCATAACTTGGTAATTGGAATCTTGGTTGTGTGGACTTTGTTTTAAAGCATATTCGGTGGTGAATTTCCTAAATCCCTAACCTCTTCTCTATCATATTTCTCAAACTACAAATCAAAACTGTTTTCTTATTCTTCTGTCTTCTGTATTTCGTGATTTATTTAGTATAGTAAACAAACTCCAAATCCCCTCAAATTTTGTGTGCATGTTCTTCTGTGTGTCTAGTTTAGTTTTATAAATTTTCATAATTTTCTGAGTAGTGTAGATTAGGTAGTTAATTATATTTTAGTCTGATGTTCGTCAGGAACAGTAGACACTTTTGTGACATTGTTTTTGTGTGAAATTAAATACCCTCAATCTCTGGAAATGAACGATCCTTGCTTCTTTATACTACAATCGACGATCTTTTGCAGAGGCCGGAAGAGTACTAAAAATATCTCACATACTACAGCGTGGGATCAAAGAATGAGATGCAATGACTAGAATATGAGCCAAAAATGTCAGTGTTTCCAGTCAGCTTATATACAAGTTCAATGTTTCGCAGTTTTTCTCCATGTGTTCATCTTTTTCAGTTAGTAGATGCCCCAGAACATTTGAATTTTAAGAACAGGATATACGGTTGAAGAAGCAACTTCTAGTTTAGAGGATAGGGTTATAAAAAACTGAGAATCCCCAATAATCATTCCTATTGAACATAGTTACACCGAGGTCTGGAATAGCAAATCAAATTTTTAAAACCAATGAGCTAAATCCAACACCAAAACCTATCACCCTATCATAGCTACGCAGATTCAGTTCCTCTATCATTTAGGAGCTAGCACAGTTTAGAGTCAAAATGAAGTAGACAGATATCATCACCAAGGTAGCAAATGATTCTAAGCAGACAAGATTTCACAAGAACTAAGGAAGTTTCAATGTAAATGAACCACACCAAACCATAATATTATACCTAAAAACCAAAGTCCACTGAATTACCTCTTAGATAAGTTGCTGTCAGAGGAGACAGTCAGCTTATTCTTGTCACGAGACACGGTAACAGAGTCACCAAGGGCACCAGCCTTGCCTCCAACCTTGATCCTCTCCTGGAGAAACTTCTCGAGGGATGCAATATCCATGATCTTGTCTTCTACTGGCTTACCACAATCAATGGTAAAAGCCACTCCCTTCTTCTTCCCCTTGGGGCCTGCTGCAGCTCCTCGACTCATTGTCAATTATCCTACAATCCACACACAAATCAAACTCACATCTAAGCTCGACGCCAGAAATAAACCACATATATTCTAACATCATATAAAATCATCCTTGACGCAGGAACCTAAATTGAACAACAATTTCCATCAGTTGATTTATAGCTTCACAACTCCTAACACATCTCACAATCTAATACCTCACAAGGCCACACCATTACACACACATACCACTATGCTATGATCCACGTTCCAATTGCATCTCTAAACCCAATAGCTATTTAAAGACGTTCATATTTCTATGTGATTTATCACTCAAACTAAACACACCCACAATCAAATTTTTCAAAGTACAATACGACTTAGGCTTGTAATATGCAATGGAATCTCAAATACAAAAGTTGAAGTAAAGCACGAAGAATGAAAACTCATACATAAAACCCAGATTAAGAACGGATGCAATAAACCCAGAAACAGAATATTAGAGAAGATATACCTGAAACAAGCAAACAGAGACTTACCGGAGAGCGAGAGATGAGGGGTTGAGAGGGAAGAGGTGAGGCGGCAGCGTTGTGCTAATATAAAGAGGAAGGACGTTAGGGTTTTACTAGTCGAGGACAGAAATCAGGTGGAAACGGGTGTATGCTAATACTGTGTTTTTATTCAGATAGATCTTACACGTGGAATGGTTGCCACATATTATTGTTTACAAAAAATGGAAATTCATAGCATTAGAATGAACCAGCGAAACTATGGCCGGACATGAGACAACATTAGGTTCATTCCACATTCCGCCAAGCCTTGCATTTTTAAGAGTTGATCTCGACAAAGTCTTGTCCCGGACAAGATCAGGATGGACGAGCCTAATCCCAGTCATCCCAGCCTAATATTAAAAGACCCAAAACTGAAAAAAAAAAAAAAAAAAAAGTTTGATGAAAATGATCTACTGACCACATTTTGATAAATTTTTCAATGCTCACGAAGGACTATGTGGTAGTCTGCATTTTCATGCTATAAATATAAATCGTATAAATTTGATATAATTATGTTCATCTATTAGTTTAATAGAATTTGAGTGTCTTAATGATAACTAAATTGACTGAAAATTTGCAGAGATAATCTATACATTAATATATAAAGACTACTAGACTAGACGGTGGAGATATGAAAATTCAATTGAAAAGTGAGTCTAAATGGATATCCTCACCATAAGAATAAATAAGGACTTCTTTAGCCAAGAAATCCTATATATATATACACACACATACAGTTTATATCCAGAGCGAAGATTCGCTTTGAAATTAAAGTGTGAATGTCTTTATTTCACTCACTTTTCAATCATATATTCATATCTCTACCGTTTAATTTGTAGAACATAATGTATACTTTTGCAAAGTTTCAGTCAATTTGAAGATCGTTTGGATCTCTGTAATTATTATTTACAGGAACATTTTTATTTAGACAGATTTATGTTTCGTTCATTGATTTAATCTAATTCAGTACAATCATCAATTTGGATAAAACTTGGCATGAGTGATCTATACATTAGTATCAATAAATTAAACAATAGAGATGTGAAAGTATTAGCGAAAATGTAATCAAATAAGGAACTTCACACTTTATATATATATATATATAAATATATATATATACATATTTTCTCATGTGCGGATATCTGTATTTATTTTTACGGTGCGAATTTCCATTTTACACTTACTTTTTAATCGAATTTTCACATCTCTATTGTCTAGTCTTTAAATACTAATGTATAGATCATCTCTGTAAAATTTGAGCTAATTTGGTTATCATTAATTAAGACAAACTCGATTAAACCAATGGATAAACATAATTCTGTCGAACTTAAACCCTTCATGTTTATAACAAAAAAACGCAGTTTTAAGTGCTTTAATGATAACCAAATTGGCTGAAATTTTGCATAGATGATCTATACATTGGTATCTAAATACTATATGGTGGAGATGTAAAAATTCGATTGAAAATTAAGTGTAAAGTGGAAATCTGCATCGTCAGAATAAATGCGGACATCCGCAACTGAGAAGCTCTGTGTGTGTATACAGCCCGAATCAAGAGCGGACGTCCGCACGGCCTTTAAAGTGCGACATCCCTCCATTCTCCACCGTCCAACGCAAACGACGGCATGCCTCCACCCGAGCGGACAATAGAAGTGTTCCTGACCACTTTCTCTTCCCGGCGAGATCGATTTAAAGGTCTGAGCAGAAACCTCCACCCAAAACTTCAAACAAGATTGATCTCGCAAAAAAAACCTGGAATTTGGCGGACTCGTTAGGAAGGGAAAGTGGTCGGAGACATCTATGGTGTCCGCTCGGGTGGAGGCCCGCCGTCGTCAGCGTCGGACGGTAGAGAACGGAGGAACATCCGCACAGTCCTTAAAGTGCGGATTGTGTGGACGTCCGCTTCTGAATGGATCTGTATATATATACAGTCTTTCTCAGATAAAGATATCCTTATTTATTCTTACAGTGTTGATTTCCATTTTAGACTCACTTTTCAATCGAATTTTCACATCTTCACCGTTTAGTCTTTAGATACTAATGTATGTATAGATCATCTCTGTAAAATTCAACATATTTAGTTATCATTAAGGCACTCAAAACTGCGTTTTTTGTTATAAACATGAATGGTTCAAGTTCGATAGAATTATGTTAGTCCATTAGTTTAATCAAATTTGAGTGTCTTAATGATAACTAAATTGGCTGAAATTTTACAGAGATGATCTACACATTAGTATCTAAATACTAGATAGTGGAAATATGAAAATTCGATTGAAAAATGAGTCTAAAGTGAAAATCTGTATCGTAAGAATAAATAAGGACCTCCTTAGCCAAGAAAGTCTATATATATATATATATATTGATTGATGAACTTGAATTTGAATACAGAGTTTACAAACTTACTGGTTTAAATCAATGCATGAATAAGAGCATGGGCTCCCTACACTAAGGTTTACTAGAGTGAGAGGAGGAAGAGAGAAGAGGGGAAAATGAAAACCTGACTAGAATGAAACCAACTGCTTCTATAAATAGAAGTTACAAAAGTAATTGAATAGTAAAATGTTAACTATTCATGAATAGTACTTTATCTGCCACGAGTTTACTGTTGGTGAATAGTCTGTCGGCTACTGGATTTACTGTTGATGAATAGTGGTCTGTCTGACATTGATTTTTGTTGATATTTTGACTTTACTGAAAATCAGTATATGGGTCTTGACTATCTTCATAATCGGTCCACCTAGTTGGTTGTCTGGGAGAACCTTGGTGGCTATGGGCTGATGATAATTCTAAAGGTGAGTGTTCTTCTCCTTCTTCTTCAGCTGATAAATTTACTGGAAATCAGCATATGGGTTTTGACTATCTTCATAATCAACCCACTTGGTTGGTTGTCTGGGAGAACCTTGGTGACTATGGGCTAAACTATGGGCTGATGATGATTTTGAAGGTGAATGTTCTTCTTCATCATCTTCAGCTGATAAATTGGCTGCCTATTGAAATAACTGCTTGGCTAATTTTTTTAACTCATCTGCTTTAGATGATGAAGATGGACTGAAAATTGAATTCTTAGGTGTTGGATGAGGTTTTTTGACTGTTGACTGAGGAATCTGGGGTTTTAACTGAAGGGTTGGGGATACAGGCTTTTGAGAAGCCAAAGATGTTGGACTGGATGAGGTAACTGAAAATTCTTTATAAAATTAGGATAAAACTCTTTCAGTTTTGAACTTATCCAACCATTTCACTAAAAGTTGTCACATGACTATATGGTCTTCAGATTCAAGCTTATATTGCCATTTAAAAATCCAAGGGATTTTATAATTGGCCATAAAATGAAGAGTGGGGGGAAATCTTTTCTCATATTCTGAGAAAGCCATGACTGAAGAAAATTTTGTGACTGCATTTTGGAGGCCTGTTAGGAGAAGGTTAAGGGGGCACCCATGATCATTCCACCAATTTCCAAACCATATAGAGAATCATCGATTGAATTTTCTATCAAAATTTAGAAACCAAGAGTGACTAAAATCTTCAGTTTGATGGAGAAAGATTTTACTCCATACATCAATGTAATCCTGATAAGTAAATGTTAATGTGTTCAATTTGTGAGGAGTAGAGGGGGAATCACCCCATTGGGTTAAAGAGATTTGCAGATTATGTAAAGGGAATGGTATAAAATTTTAGATGAGTCTTTTTGGTCATGAATTGGCTTGATAGATAAAGATTATGATTGAAACAGAATGTCTCTATAAAATGCTAATGGTTTACTAAGGATATAATGGGAATTTGGGCCGAAGTAACTTTTGACTAAAGCAATGTGATTTTTTAGATGACTGATAAAATGTTCAATATAGAACAAAAAATGTTCAGCTCTTTCGAAATAAGGAAATGATTTCTTATAAATGACTGAAGGGTTGGATGAGGAATCTGATTTATACGGGTCATATTGGTTAACTAAGACTGACTGGTAATTAGGTTTGAATTGACTGAGGGTTCTACCAAGAGCAGCATATCTATTATTTGTTGAAATGGGTGACTGACCTGTAAAAGGAATTAGGCTGGAATATGACTCTTTTTTTATTGTGGAAGGTGACTCTGTTTTGATTGGGGAAGGTGACTCTTTTATTGATTTTCCGGGATTTTTCTCTTTGGACGAGATGGGCTTCATGGTTTGGTTCATTGGAGAAATTCATGGGTTAGGAAATCTGGGATATGATTGTTACTTCCTTCAATGAATGCAATTTCAAAATCAAAAATATTTAAGATTGCTTGCCAACGAGTAAAAATTTCTTTGCTAGCAATGTTTTGAGCATCTTTTTCTAAAACATCTTTAGCACTTTTACAATCAACTCTGACGAAATTTTTTTGATTTAATAAATCATTTTGAAATTTATTGATACATAAAACAATGGATAAAATTTCTTTCTTGACGGTGTTATAATTTGACTGCGCTGGGTTCCAGATTCTGGAATGGTAGCAGACAATTTGTTCTTGGTGATTGGGAGAAACTTGTTGTTTAAGGATACCTCCGTAACCAATTTCCGAGACATCGGTTTCTACTATCTTGTAGGAGTCAGGAAGAGGAATTCCTAAGCAAGGTAGAGTTTTAACATAATCCTTAATTTCTTTCACTAAGGACGTATAGATTGATGTCCAGGGCGAAGGATTTTTTGTAGTCTATCAAATTGAGGTTTACAGTGTATACAAAGATTTTTGTAAAAACCAGCCACATATTTTAAAGATCTTAGGAATCTTTGTAATTGATTTTTATCTAAAATGACGTTTGAGAATTTATCAGCAAATTTTATTGCTCGATTAATGGGTTTAATTTGAAGTTGGTGAATGTTGAATCCAAGAAAACGAATAATGGTTTGAAATAATTTGATCTTTGAAGCAGAAACAACTAAGCCATTATTCTTGATTATGGAAAAGAATTGGTGTAGGTGTTTCCAGTGTTGGTTGATTGATTGAGAAAAGATCAAGACATCATCAATGTAGACAATGGAAAAATGACTATAAGGGTTGAAAATATCGTTTATTATATTTTGGAATTCACTCGGAGCATTATTTAGGCCAAATGGCATAACATTCCATTGATAATGACCAAAAGGTGTGACGAAGGCAGTTTTGTATTTGTCTTATTCATTAATTTGGATTTGCCAGAATCCTGATTTCATATCAAATTTGCTAAAGATAACAGATTTGTTTAATCTATTAATGAGATCTTATTTGTTGGGAATAGGATACCTGGTCCATTCTAATACTGTGTTACGAGGTTTATACTTAATGACTAATCGAGGAGTTTCTCTTTCGAGTTCAGCATTTTTCTGTACATAGAAAGCAAGGTAAGACCATGAGGATTTACTATGACGGATAATGTCTTTCTTAAGTAGTTCATTGATTTCGTTTTTGCAAAAATCCATGACTTCATGACTCATTTGGATTGGACGGGCTTTAGTAGGGATATTTTTTTCATTAAATTCTTTGATGTAAGGAAGAGAGACGATATTTTTTTTCCTATACCAAAAGGCAGTAGGGATATCAAAACATATTTCTTTGATAATTTTTTCTTCAAAAGTTTTTATTTTTTGCTAAAGAGAAGAATTTTGGAGTTGGTTTTCGATTCTTTTAAAATTCATTTCTTCTTGAAGAAAGCTTATTTGTTTATTTTTTGCTTGAATGGAAGTAATAGTTTTTGAAATATTATTTTCTTGGAATGCTTTTAGAGTATGGATCTCAGGGTTAGAAAGGAAAATAAATTTTACTGGTTCATTAAAAGGGTAGGTGATAATGTCATCATATTCAGTTTTGAAGGGATAAAGTAAGGTAATAAAAGAAAATCCTAAAATTATTTTATCAGTTAAATTTTTTACTAAAATGAACGGTGTTTTGAAACAAACATTGTTCTGGCATATATGTGCTTTCGGGATTTCATATTTAATATCAATTTTTGTTCCATTAGTTGATCTTAAAGATTCTTTTGTTTTTTCAAAATATTTTGAAGGGATTAAGCCTTCTTGAATGCAATTAAGATCTGCGCCAGAGACAATAAGGGCTGATATTATCAATTGGAAATCTTTTATTTTGAGATGTACTGTAGTGTACCATTTTTTAAGTTGGATTTGGCGTATGGTACTAATAGTGTTATTTAATGAAGTTTCGGCTTCATTGTTTACTGGAGACTCATCTAGAAAAGGATTTTCAAGATGAGAAAATGTGATAAAAAAGAATGTCGAATAAAGAAATCTGTACCTTAGCTAACGTAAGAAGGTCCTTTACCTTATCAGCATAGATACACACACGTATATATAGTTCCTTTCCAGAACGGTGACCCGTTTTGAAATTAAAGTGTGGATCACTTTATTTCACTCAATTTCATGTCGCATTTCCATATCTCAACCGTACAATGTCTAGAACATAGTGTGTGTATCATTCATATATAGTTTCATCTAATTCAAAGGTTATTTGAGTACTGAATTAGATTAAATAAATCAACAAAACAAAAACGGTTTAAACAGAACCGTTCGTGTAAATCACGATTACGGAAGCTGAAATAATCTTCAAATTGGATGAAAAGTTACATAAACGATCTACACACTGTGTATATATAGTGACATCTTGACATAAAGAACCTAACAAAAGTTGATAGGCAGTAATACCAAGAAATTTCTTCGGGGATAAGAACGCATGGGAAGCACAATTAATACAAGGATTTACAGATATAGATTGATTAGAGAATGGATGAGCTAGCTTGCTCAAGAAACTTCATACAGTACTTGAACATAAGCTTCATGATTTCATTATATAAATTTGTACAAGATACTGATAAATACAAAAAGATGAATAACTGATTTCTCTCAAAGTTATCTTCATTGGGATCCAATCATAACAGTGTGATAATCAACAGAAAGAGCAAACTGGTAGCTGCTTGTAGATTTATTTATTTTTCAAGCACTAAGCAATTTACTTCTGCATTCTACTTCACCCCTATATTACACATCTAATTCAGACCCTCTGATAAGTCCTGAGATCACTGATCATCTGAAACTTTTCACTCCCGGAACAAGTGCTCCTCGCCGGACCGGTGATCAATATGCTTGATCCAACGGCCAGGACCCTTCCTAATTGTACTTATCGGCCCCAGAGTTCCGCCGCCGTACCCTATATGAGCAATATCCAACCCTTTCCCCACCGGCAAAAACACCGACCTCACCACACGAGTCCCCCTGTCCACCACACCATGCCATCTGAACCCCTTAACGTTTCTCTGCCAAGCATTCTTGCATGCAAAAACCGCTCCTCTAGGGCTAACCTTGGCCGTCCTTAAAACCCTAGCGAACTCCCTCCGGCTACAGTCAACCACCAAGAAATCAACTCCCGCCGTCGCCACCTCGGACTCTCCAACCACCACCTCGGGCAGCACCGGTGCGTTACGCATGGCCTTAAGGTACTCCACCCTCGAAAGTTCATCCGGGACTACGCACACGTGACGTCCGCACGTGTGGCGGGCAGCCGTGGCCAGGCCGAGGCTGGTGGCGATCGGATCACCGTAGGACCACGCTTCCACGATTAGCTTGGCGTTCCAGCCGGCCGCCATGGCAGAAAGCAGCTCGGCAACACCAGATTCTCTAAATTTCTCACACTGCAACATAATAACAACGGAATTGATTAGTTGTGAGATCAATATATGAGATCGAAACTATATGGTAGTACAGCTAGAACTTGTAGATAAACTCGAACTTCAATCAGAGATACAATACTTACTGATTTGACAGTGTCTAAATAAGCTTTGGAAGCTGTTTCTGGGGACCAAATGAGCTTCATAATCTCTGCAACTCTCTCTCTCTCTCTGTGGGTGGTTTGAGCTTGGAAGAGAAAGAGGAAGAGAGAGAGAGAGAGAGAGAGAGAAAGGGGTAGATCGTACTGAAGTTAGAGCTATCTGTGTGCTGAGGTTATTTATAAATGGTGATGAGAGAAAGAGAGAGTTGTCGCTAGCGAGGTTTATCGTTGACATTTGGGGGCACACATTTCAGTTAAGAACGTCTGAGTTTGTGCATTGTAATATGAAATGCAGAATGAATATATGTATGGACATGCCAAAAGTGAAAGAGGGAGTTGGAAATTTGGAATTGAATTGAAATGTTCATCACTGCTGATATCGATCTCTTTGGCAAGTTGGTAGCTGCTGTGCTTATCTAACTGACTACGTACGTATTCAGTTGACAATGTACGGTTTTCGAGATCGGTTACTCATTTACTCTTCTTTTAGTACAATATCTAGAATGGTACTAACGTGTGCAAAGGCGCTTAAAAATTTCAAATAGGAAAATGAGGCATTAGTTTGGTGATCATAGAGTGGGTCAAGTCACTCGAGAGAACGAAACATCGATTAATTCCGTGGCTTTTTCATGGGATGGGAAAGAAAGATTCAATGTGCAAAATGTACGGTGATACAAATCAAGGAAACCATTCACAAAGTCATATAGTTTTGGGACATAATATAATTACACTCAAGTGTTTCAAAGTAAACACCGTGTCGTAGTGTCTACAACTATTTCTTTCGTGAGTAGATGAATGATCGATTGGTCTACGTGTGCTAATCATATTCTTTTTTGTGTGTTGTTCCGAGATGAGTCTATACGATTACTTTGATGGTATATGTTTCTTAAAATTTTATTTATTTTCTTTTATTAATATTATTAATATTTTTTTTGTTTTTAGTGAATTAAATTGTTGTAAATAAACTTGACTAAATAAATACTTTTCTCACAGTAGTTATTTTATATGTGACAACCTCATACTTGACATATGTTATAGATCATTACTCAAAGAAAAGAAACAAACACATACACGTTGTAATGCTAATTAATTACTTAATATTAACAAATAGAAACGAAGTTTAACTACTTGCTAGATTGCTTTGGGCGGCATAAGAATACTACATATTAAAGAAAATGACATCCCACTACCATAAATAATTACAAAACACAAAAAACTCACATTTCAAAAGATTTATACAAATAAGGAAAGAAGCCTAAATTCAAAACAATACAACATCAAGCCTAATCCAAATTCTAAATATATAATGACCATAATACAAAGCTCTCCTTCACTTTGCAAAGCTCTCACTCTTAGTAAATGGCAGCTCAGAAGGTTATTTCTCTTGTGGTAGAGGTGTGCGCCAGGGGAATCCTCTTTCTCCTTTGCTATTCTGTCTGGCAGAGGAGGTTTTAAGCAGAGGTATTGATAATCTTGTGATCACAGGTCAGGTTCATACTATCTCTTCTCCGCGGGGTGTCTGTGTTCCTTCGCATGTTCTTTTTGCAGATGATGTAATGGTCTTTTGTCGGGGTGATCAACGTAGTTTGAATGCTATTATGCAATTTTTCGAAGAGTATGGTCTGAATTCGGGACAGATTATCAATCGAGCTAAATCTAGTGTTTTTATTAGTAAGCACATCCAAAGGAGGCAACATTCTATTGTCTCTTCTTTGGGAATGAAGTTGGGTGCAACTCCATTTACTTATTTGGGTGTGCCTATCTTTTGGGGAAAGCCATGCTCGTCTTATTTTCAGCCTATTACGGACAAGATTCGTGTTCGGTTTTCTAGTTGGAAAGGCTCCATGCTCTCAATGGCTGGCAGATTGCAGTTAATCAAGTCTACAATTTATAGTATGTTAATTCACTCCTTTCAGGTTTATCAATGGCCAATATCTCTGTTGCGACGTTTGGAAGTGTGGTGTCGTAACTTTTTATGGTCTGGTTCAATTGATGCTCATGGTGTGCCTCTCGTTGCTTGGAAGCAATGTTGTTCACCATTGGATGAAGGTGGTGTCGGTCTAAAACAGCTAAGGGTTTTAAATTTCTCTTTGCTTCTGAAGAAAGCATGGGATGTATTTACTTCAGTCTCAGATGGATGCACTTTACTTCGTACTCGCTTTTGGCAAAATGGAAAATTGAGGCGATCTTATGCTACTTCTTCAATCTGGCCTGGAGTGAAGCACCTATGGCCTCATATATTAGAGAATGGCAAGTGGTTAATTGGTAATGGCAGGAGAGTTTTATTCTGGAAAGATAACTTCATTGGCAGGCCCTTGTATGAGTTGTTTGGCTTACATGATAGGGAGGCTAACCAACTTAATATATTGGTGGCAGATTATATCTCTAATGGTGCATGGAATTTTCCCACAATATTACAATTGCAATTTCCTGGTGTTTGTGACTTTGTGAAGCAAAATGTTTCTATTTCATTATCTGATCATGAGGACGATCAGTTCGTATGGACTCCATCTGCTTCAGGTGTGCTTTCTGCTCGTGATGCTTATAATTTTTTACGTCCTAAATTTGTTGTTGTTAGTTGGGGAAAATTGCTTTGGAAGAATTTTATTCCTCCACGCATGCATGTCTTTGTTAGCTTGGAAAATTTTAAAGGGTCGTGTTCTTTCTGAAGAGTTCCTTCAAAAACGAGGCATTTCCATGGCATCTCGGTGTTCTCTCTATCATCGTCATGGGGAGTCTCTTGAACACATGTTCCTCTCCTGCTCTTTTGGATCGTCAGTTTGGCAATGCTTAGCAGCAATGTTTCAGTTGGGTGTTCATCATGGTTCTCTATTAGACTTGTTACATGTAGGCTTGGTTTATAGTCGTAGCCCTCAATTGCGTGAGTTATGGCTCACTGCTTTTGTCGTTACGTTGTGGTGTATTTGGAAGTTCAGGAACCAAGCTAGGTTTGATGGAGTTCAACCTAATGTCAATAAGGCTTGTAATCTGATTTTTGGGCAAGTGGTTGCTTCTAATAAAATCAGTTCTGGCTGCATGAATAATGGGGTTTTTGATCTTTCCATTCTGAAGAAGGTTGGTGTCCCTTGCAAGCCTAGTAAAGCTCCGTGCATTGTGGAAGTCAATTGGCATCCTCCTTTATTTGGTTGGGTCAAAGTCAACACTGATGGTGCTTGGCGTAGCTTTTCGGGCCAAGCGGGTTATGGAGGTTTATTTTGGGACTTTAGAGGTGGAGTACTTGGTGCTTTTTGCTCCAATTTTAATATGGCGAGTTCGGTGGCAGCAGAGGTTATGGCAGTCATAAAAGCTATTGAGCTAGCATGGGTGCGAGACTGGAAGCATGTATGGTTGGAGGTTGATTCTTCCTTAGTTATTAATTTTCTTCGCTCGCCGCATTTAGTGCCTTGGCAGCTAAGGGTTGAGTGGGGAAACTGTTTACATCGGATATCACAGATGCATTTTCGTTCTTCTCATATTTTTCATGAAGGTAATCAAGCAGCAAATGCTCTTGCTAACTGCGGCCTGTCTTCAAATGGTTTAATATGGTGGGATTTGCCTCCGCATTTCATTCTATCTCATTGCCATAGAGACTATATGGGGCTCCCTAACTTTCGTTTTCGGTAGGATGTTTTTTGTTGCATATTGATTTTTGTTTATCTGTCTGTTAGAGTTTCTTATCATTTTGGTAACTTTTCTTATTAAGGAGTTAGGCTTAATGTCCCCTCCTTACTTTTGTATTCTTCTATTTTTCTTTTTAAATAAATCTCAATAGAGGTTTGGGCTTCTAGCCCGTCCTCTTTAAAAAAAAATATAATGACCATAATACCTAGAATTTTGACAAAATTATATATCATGTCACTCACTCTCTCCTCCCTCCCCTAATCTGATTTTTTTTCTTTCTCTCTCTCTCTCTCTTTGACGACAATGTTCAACAAACCCGGACTCCGGATCTGTCGAGGAAGGGAGGAGAAGCAGAAGAATGAAAGGATGAATAGTGATCAAGACTTCAATGAATCAAACCAGATCTGATTTGGTTCTTTTTCTTCTTCTTCTTCTTCACCAGATCTGTCAGCATTGAAATCGCAAGGAGGCAAGGAAGAGAGGAGGAGATGAAGAATAAAAGAAACTTTACCGAATTCGACTTTAATTCTTCAATCTCTACAACTTGGTTTGCTCAAAGATTCATCGTAGCTTTGAATTTGACAGCAAAAATTGATCATTTGTAGCTAATTTGTGCTCCTGCTTCATGCTGCTACTGCATTTTGCTCTATGCTGACATTGCGTTCTACTGTGTGTTGTTGCTGCTACTTGTTGTTGTTGTGTGTTGTTGTTGCTGGTTGATGTTGTGTGCTGCTGCTGCTTGTTGCTGCTCTGTGTTGCTGTTATGTGTTGCTGCTGCTGCTACTTGTTGTTGTTGTGTGTTTTTGTTGCTTGATGCTACTGTGTGCTGCTTTTGCTGCTTGTTGTTGCTATGTGTTGTTGTTACGTGTTGCTGCTATTGTGTGCTGCTGCTGCGTGTTGCTATTGTGTGCTACTGTTGTGTGTTGTTACTACATTCTGTTATGTGTTGCTGCTACTGCGTGCTGTTGTGTGTTGTTGTTGTGTGCTTCTACTACATTCTGTTGTGTGCTGCTACTTCATTCTGTTGTAAGCTACTACTGCGTGCTGTTACTACATTATGTTGTGTGCTGCTACTGCATTCTATTATGTGCTGCTATTGCATTCTGTTGTGTGCTGCTACTGCGTGTTGTTGTGTGCTGCTACTGCATTATGCTGTGTGCTGCTACTGCGTGCTGTTGTTGTGTGTTGTTACTGTGTGCTACTATGTGCTGCTACTGCGTGTGTTGTTGTTGTGTGGTGCTACTGATTGCTATTGTGTGTTGTTGTGTGCTGCTACTGCGTGTGTTACTGCTTGTGTTGTTGTTTGCTGCTACTACATGTGCTGCTACTACACGTGCTGCTTTTGTGTGTTGCTCTGTGCTGCTATTGTGTGTTGCTCTGTGCTACTACTATGTATGTTGTGGTTGTGTGCTACCACTACATGTTGTTGTTGATGTGTGTTGCTACTGTGTGTGTTTTTGATGTGTGCTGCTATTACGTGTGATGTTGCTATGTGTTGTTACTGCAAGTTGTTGATTCATGTTGTTGCTATTGCGTAAGCTGCCACTGCATGTTGTTGATTCATATTGTTGTTGATGTGTGCTGAATTAAAGGATTGCTCAAGCATCCTTGTGCTACTACTGAGTTGTTAACCCATGCTACTACTTATACTGGGATGTTAACTTCTGCTACTGCTACTACTTCTACTAAAATTAACTGTTACTACACTAAACTATTGAAAATCTGCTACTGTATTTCATTTACTGAAAAATCTTAAAAGAATAGACTTTTCTCTTTTAAAAGTATATTTAATTAGTGTAATGTTAGTTGATAGGAGCACATTGTGCGATGTTCTTAATATGTTTTTACCCCCATTTATGCAATGTTTAGCCCTTAATATTGTAATATAGAGTCATTGAGTCATGTTAGGAGTCTTTGGCAGAGTTGGTTGTGAAATGAGCATAAAACGCAGAAATTGTCTGAAAATGTGAAGAGTCCTAGTTTGACTAGGAAACCTGTTTTGAATTGGAAACTTTCCTAATCTAGTGATCTTATCTATTACATCTATGTCTTTTTATGACAACTTTTGTCTAGATTAGGACAAATTTATTAAATGATTTATTCCTCCATTATCCTAATTATTTCTTTTTGATTTTAGGTGGAGATAAATCAAATGAATTACCATGGGGACTAATTGCCGAATTACCTTGGAGAGAAGAAGATTTCGGTTGAAGATAAGGAGAGATTTATGGAGGAAGGAGATCAGCCAAAATAAAGGAAGAAAATATTGTGGAATTCGGCAAAGATAGGAGGAAAAGAAGGAAGATTAAATTCAAGCTTTAAGAGATTAAATTGCCGAAAATATCAAGAGGATTTCAAGGGGAAGCAAGGACGGAATCAAGGGCAGGTGCATGTCTATCTATTTAAGGGATGTTGAAGTGATAATTCAGCTGAATTAATTAGAGAAATTCATGGGAGAATTGCACGGAATCAAGGACCAATATTGCTGAAATTATTGAAGGAAGAAAAGATGAGATAAATGCAAGATTATTCCAAGATAATTGCTGAAAATTTGTAGAGGATTTCAAGGAAAATTAGGGCTGCCGATCTCCCTCTCCCTTGCTCCCTATATATAGCTTGACAACTTTGTAATCTCTCATCTTTTGTCTCTCATATTTCACTAGCCAAAACTCTGTCAAAATCCCTACCAAAAATATTCAGTAAATTCACAAGTCACAACCATCCTCCATCACCATCAAGACGTCACTTTGTCAAGCCCTCTTCAAGGTTCAACAAAGTGTGATTCATCCTTTCTCATGGCTATGTATTTATTGTTTTGTTTTACTTTGTCTATGGAGTGTAAACAGATTTTTGTTGTTGGAATTTTGTGTAATAATTTGATATTGGATTTCCGAATTTGCTACTAGGTTGTTTGATATCTTATTTATTCATAGCATGAAACGAAAATAGTAAAGGAATAGAGCAGTAAAAATACATGAGTTCTTGTTTTATCTTGATTAATTTTCTGCATTCGTATGCACAAAAATCAATGCATGAAGGCAGCCTTAATCATGGCTGTCCCTTGTGTATTGGTTTCAATTGCCGAATTTAATTTAAGGGGAAACATACACGAAGTTGTTTTTCCTTATGTTTATTTAAAGGGTTAGAGAAATACATAAAATTTACATAGAGAAAGGAGATGAGGTGACGCCATACTCCCTAATATGTTTCCAATTAAACTCATTGTGCGTATGTGTTTCTTGATTCAGATTCTACACGAAGTGTTTCTGAAAAATTTAGTACTATGTCTAGGATTATGCACGAAGCTAGTTCTAGGTAATTAATGAGTTTTGCATGATTAGAATAACCACGAAGGCTCTAATAAATTGGAATTATGATGAAATTAGAATGATTGTCGAAAATTGTTGCCATGTTTCTTTGTTGGTTTTGTTAAATGAGTTTTTGGTGACATGTTGTGTGAAAGATGAAGATCATGTAAATAATAAAATTAGGTTTTATTTTATTTTAGAAATTCTCAGTAGGATTTAATATATTTTTCAACCCCCAATTTGTTATGTGACACTTTGTGTAATTGAATACCCTAGGATTCCCCGAATAGAACGATCCCTATTTGTCTAATACTACATGCGATACAAAAGGGTTTTAATGTGATTGGAGTTTTGTTGCAGGTACAATAGTTTGGTTAATAATAACTCCGTCAATTTTTGGCGCCGTTGTCGGGGAATCTTATAAATTTCGATTCATGAAGTGTTACTTTGTATATTCGAATGTGTATAATTGTAATTGGTTATGTAATTTTATAGTTTTTGTATATGGTATAGTTTTATAGGATTTTTTTTGGTTTAAATATTTTCGTAATTATGTGTTATTTCATATGGTATATTTGTAAACTTAGTTAAATTTCTAGGAAGTTAAAGTTTTATTTTCATAAAGTTTATTGTAGTCTCTAAAGTGTACCGTAGAGGACGAAGTCGCTTTTGTTGATCTTAACCTTCACCCTCCATTTGTACCTTGCTAAGGTCACTTGGGGTTGAGGGCGGTTTTGATCAACACTTGTCATTGACTAGTGACCCGTAGTTTGTTTTACAAGTAGGGGGCATGTTATTATTCATAGATATGGTTCTCAGGTTTGTTTAACTGGATCTCAAGATCATAGACTGATATCTCTTCTCGATGAATGGGTCGATAGGGGGATTTATCCCTCCGTGATCACTAAACGAGTCCTGCCTGGTTCCTGTAGGGGATTCGTCCTCCGTGAATCTTAACCAATGTTTCTGAAAGTTTAACACGCTCGAGCTAGCCAAAAAGCTTGAACCGAAACATCCACTTTAGACGCTAGAACATAACTTTGTGTAAATATAACTATATAGCTTCAAAATAAAATATCTTTAACTTTTGAGGTATATCGGATCAAGCATGACACTACCGGGGGCTGTATCAGTCCATTGCACCGTTGACTCTACTGCTCCATGTACCTCAAATTTTAAAGTTTTGTGAATAAAATAAATAATAGTTTATAAATACAAATATCCATGTGTAAATAAAACATTCTAACCATAAATGGATTAGGAATTTTATCCTTGTACCGTCGAGTTTATCTCTCTTCACAAGTAGGCGCATCCAATTGAGTTTACTCAAGAGGAGTTACCGAAAAGTTGAGTGCTAGACAACACCCAAGGATGGAATTCCTCTTCCATGTTACTAAGTAAATTGGACTGGACTCTTGTAACGAATTTGTTTATCTTTCTTCACAAGTAGGCGCACCTTAGTAGGATTATGATGTCTAGGCAAGTGGTTAGGGATTTTATCCCGGGTGTTGTGATGTGTACTAAGTGAGCCTCGCTCTACCAAAGTCGTACCTATACTTACCTGGTCATAATTCGAAAAGAGTTACCGAAAGAGAGAGTGTTAAACTAGCACTTAGTTTGGAATTACGCCAAACGTTAAATTGGAACTACGCCAATTACGTTACACTTGATTGGAACTATGCCAATTTGAAGTTCCTTATCCTTTTTGCTAAAAAAAAAAATTGTTGTATTAAAATTGTTGTATTAATTTTCTTGTTGGCTGTAGGACCCTAAAGCCACGTCTAACAAATACTCTGAGGGGTATGTGGAAGTTGTTCTTATGCAGGTGAACCAGTTGATCTTCCCAGCGGATTTTATGTCCTACACATGGAAGAGTCTCCCCTAAATTCCACTCAATTGCTTTTGGGGCAACCTTTTATGAGGACAGCAAGAACGAAGATTGATGTTGCTGCAGGAAATCTCACTATGGAGTTTGATGGTGAAGTGATTAGCTTCAACATTTTTGAAGCAATGAGGTATCCGGTTTCTGATCTTAAATCATACTATGCTATTGACGTTGTTGACTCTATTGCGCAGGTTTCATCAGAAACTTCGGATCTATAGCAATTAGCCATTGAGCTAGGGGCGGGATATGACAAACATGGGGAGGAGATAACAAAGGAAGCACGGCTTGATCTTGAGCCGTCCATTGCTAAAGTGGTTGCCGAGCTAGAGGCAACACCCTATGTCAGGTATAACAAGTTCGAGTCAATTCCCATTTCCACTAACAAAATTCTGCCATCTGTGGAACATGACCCTAAATTAGAATTGAAGGTGTTTCTGAACCATTTGAAGTATGTATTCTTGGGAGACGATGACACTCTACCAGTTATTGTGTCATCACAGTTGAGCAAGCAGCAGGAAGCAAAGTTGATTGATATGCTTAAGAGGAACAAGACCGCCATTGGATGGACGTTGGCGGATATCAAGGGTATCAGCCCTACTACTTGTGTCCATCGGATCTTGCTCAAGGAAGGAGCGAAGCCTACCAGGGAGGGTGAGAGGCGCTTACACCCCCCTATGATGAAGATTGTGAAAGAGGAGGTTATCAAACTCCTTGATTGTGGTGTCATATATCCGATCTCAGATAGCCAGTGGATATCGCCAGTTCAGGTCGTACCCAAGAAGAGTGGAGTCACAGTGGTAAAGAACGACAAGGATGAGGTCGTGCCACAACGGTTGGTGACTGGACATAGGATGTGTATTAATTACAGAAAGTTGAATGCAACTACAAGAAAAGATCACATGCCTCTTCCATTCATGGACCAGATGTTGGAGAGACTAGCTGGGCACGAATTCTATTGCTTCTTGGACATGTACAACGGTTATAATCAGATATGCATCCACCCAGACGATCAAGAGAAGACAACGTTTACGTGCCCCTTTGGGACGTTTGCGTACAGACGGATGTCATTTGGGCTATGTAATGCCCCAGGTACATTCCAAAGATGCATGTATTCCATATTCTCTGACTATATTGAAAACATTATTGAAGTCTTCATGGACGACTTTAGTGTTTATGGTAGTGATTTTGATGCATGTCTAGAAAATTTGGAATTAATTTTGGAAAGATGTGTTAAAACTAATCTTGTGTTGAATTGGGAAAAATGTCATTTTATGGTAACTCAAGGGATAGTTTTAGGACAAATAATTTCTGCTAAGGGTATAGAGGTTGATAGGGCCCAGATTGATATTATGTTTCACTTACCCTAAAACTGTAAGAGTGGTATGTTCGTTCCTTGGCCATGCAGGTTTTTATAGGAGGTTCATCAAAGACTTTTCATTGGTGGCCAAGCCCTTGTGTACCCTATTGCAGAAAGATGTACCGTTTGTGTGGGATGAGAAGTGCGAGAAGGCATTCATGGCGCTGAAGGAGTTGTTGACATCTGCCCCCATTATGGCGCCACCTGATTGGAGTTCTCCATTTGAGCTCATGTGCGATGCATCAGACTATACGGTTGGAGCGGTTCTTGGACAAAGAAAAGAAAAGAGGCCTTGTGCCATATATTATGCTTCTAGAACCCTCAATGATGCTCAAATGAATTACTTTACGACTGAAAAAGAATTGTTGGCAATCATTTTTTCTTTAGAAAAATTCCGTTCATATTTATTAAATTCTAAAGTGATTGTTTATTCTGACCATGCAGCCCTCAGATATCTGATGAAAAAGAAGGATGCAAAGCCACGCTTGATTCGATGGATCCTCTTATTACAAGAGTTTGACATTGACATCAAGGACAAGAAGGGAAGCGACAATGTGGTGGCGGACCACTTGAGCAGAATTGTGCAAGAGGAGGAGACGTTACCCTTGCAAGAGTCCTTTCCAGATGAGCACCTTTTTCGATTGGAAGCACACGAACCTTGGTATGCTGATATTGTTAATTATTTAGTTACTAAGACTTTTCCTAGTACACTATCTCAGGCATCCAAGGCGAGACTGAAGAAGACAGCGAGATACTACATTTGGGATGATCCATACCTTTGGAGACATTGTAGTGATCAGCTCATTCAACGTTGTGTCCCACAAGAAGAGCATAGGCTGATACTCAAATTATGTCATAGTGAGGCGTGTGGAGGACACTTTGGAGCGAGAAGGACAACCCTTAAGATATTGGACTGCGGATTCTATTGGCCCACCATATTCAAAGACGCATATGTATTTTGCATGACATGTGACAGGTGCCAGAGGACAGGTAATATCGGACCTAAAGATCAAATGCCTCTTTCACCAATTATCGTTGTGGAAATTTTTGATGTTTGGGGTATTGATTTTATGGGCCCTTTTCCCTCTTCTAAGGGATTCTTGTACATCTTGTTGGCTGTTGATTACGTATCTAAGTGGGTGGAGGCAAAAGCCATGTGGACTAATGATTCAAAGGTTGTTGCAGATTTCTTGAGGACTAACATATTTTCCAGGTTTGGGGTACCACGTGTGCTTATTAGCGATGGAGGTTCTCATTTCTGTAACAGAACGATCACGGCTTTACTCAAGAAGTATGGAGTCACCCACAAGGTTTCCACACCATATCATCCTCAGACAAGTGGCATGGCAGAGGTGTCGAATGGGGAAATCAAGCCGATTTTGGAGAAAACTGTGGGCCCAACGAGGAAAGACTGGAGCGACAGACTCGACGATGCGTTGTGGGCCTACAGAATAGCGTACAAGACACCCATTGGGATGTCTCCCTTTCAATTGACCTATGGCAAGGCGTGCCATCTACCAGTGGAGTTGGAGCATAAGGCCTGGTGGGCGGTTCAGAAGTTCAACATGGACTTGGATGAGGCAGGATTGCACAGGAAATTACAAGTGAGCGAGCTTGAGGAGATCAGAAATGACGCATACGATGCCGCTTGAATCTACAAGGAGAAGACGAAAGTGTTTCATGACAAACACTTATGGGGTAAAATGTTCCACGTAGGACAAAAAGTCCTATTGTATCATTCTCGTCTTAGATTATTTCCTGGCAAATTACGTTCACGTTGGGTCGGTCCTTTCATTGTGACTAACGTGTTTTTTCATGGTGCTATAGAGATTAAAAGTGAGGTTACAGGTAAAGTTTTTAAGGTGAACGGACATCGACTTAAACCTTATTACGAGCCTTTCGAGAAGCACCTTGAGGAGATAGATGTGGGAGACGCCCCAAGATCTAAGGGAACATAAGAAGAGTCTAGGCTAAAGGACTATAAATAATTAAGCATTGCATGGGAAGCAACCCATTTCAACCATAGCATTGGAGGAGCCATCACCGATAGTTTGCATTGTCTAAATCCCTACACTCTCTTGGTTGAATTGTTTAAATGTGAAACGTGTGAATTTATCTTATGCTTCGAAATTACAATTTTTTTTTGGGATTACATTGAGGACAATGTAACTTCTAAGTGGGGGGTACGGATACATGTTTCCATGTTTTTATGCTTTTGCGTGTTTGATTTATGTAATTGATTTTCGTCACTTTGCTAAAAAAAATCGTTTTTTTTTAGGATTTTTAGTTTGAGTCTTAAGTTGTTGCCCCTAAAGTCGATGATGATTATATCTTTGAGCACATAGAAGATTGTTTTGCATGATCATAATAATTAAATTGTGAGCTTCATAGATATTGTGATTGGTATGAACATGTGAGTATTTGATTGATATGTGAAGCATGCATGTTGAGTTGATTCGTTTCCATAACATCCTATGTGAGCCTTAGAGCCTAATTGCTTTCTTCTTGAGTGTGAATTCATAATGTGGCAGAAATTTTTCAAAACTTCATCATTCTTTGATTATTCAATAACTATGTGCTATAGCTTTTTAATGGACTCTAGAATATACTAGAACTCGCTCATGTGATTTTCGAAACTCTATAATCATAACAGGTCTTGATTTTGAAAAGGATTGAATTAATCTCTTTAGGATTACCACCATTGCCAAATAAAGCATTTTCATATTTGCGCCCGTCGTGGGACTCCTTAGTTTTAACCCTTTTGAGCCTACATTGAGCCTTTTCTTTCATCACCTTCATGAAATTCCATTGCTTAGAATAGTTATATCCTTTACCTTGTTATCAAGACTTGGCAAAGCTTACATTCAATATGGAGTTATGTTTGTGTGATGTAAAGAAACAAGTGTGGATGAACTGATGTAAAAATTGTGTGTGCCGAAACCTACTTAAAAAAAAGAAAAAAAGAAAAAAAATGAAAGTTCAGAATAAAATAAAAGAAAGGGACGACACACTACAAAATAATGCGTTTTGACTTTGGAGTTTGTGTATTTGAAGATCTAAAATTGTAATATGTGACCTTTGTTTATGTTCATGATGTTTTGAGGAGTTAAGGATGACGTATGGGTCCAACCAGATGAAATCCGGCCCTTCAAGTGAAGACCAAGGAGGATCGAGCTTTGCAAAAAGTCTTGGTGATGTCTTAAAGCACCACTTATCCTAAAAATTCCTACTCTATGCAGCCAAGCCCCATTATGACCATTATTGAGATTGATTCATGATTCTTAAGATAACTAACTTTGATTTGTGAAGATTTTCTCATGAGTTGAGCATATGGTTTTGGTCCATTATTGCACTTAGTTGTTAGATGAGGTTTTTCCAGAAAATATTATTCACAAAGTGCTTTTATTTGATGAAATATGCAAGCTATTTGTTGCCTTACAATCTGTTGCCTTACAATCTGTTCTCTTGCATATACTTGAGTGAATATTGCCATTTCATGAGTGAAAAGAAGATAGTATGCCTAGTGAGGAGGATTGAATTAACTTCACATGTTGACATGCTTATTTTCTCACTTCTTACTTGTTCATGCTATGAAACATGTCTATGACACTCGGAATTTTGTGCTTACATCTGAATGCTTAACTTGAAAGTTATGTGTTTAAAAGATCCTGAGACAATCATTTAGGGGCAGTAGTTTTGCTAATGCACTAGCAAAAACTAAGTGTGGGGTAGTTGATAGGAGCACATTGTGCGATGTTCTTAATATGTTTTTACCCCCATTTATGCAATGTTTAGCCCTTAATATTGTAATATAGAGCAATTGAGTCATGTTAGGAGTCTTTGGCAGAGTTGGTTGTGAAATGAGCATAAAACGCAGAAATTGTCTGAAAATGTGAAGAGTCCTAGTTTGACTAGGAAACCTGTTTTGAATTGGAAACTTTCCTACTCTAGTGATCTTATCTATTACATCTATGTCTTTTTATGACAACTTTTGTCTAGATTAGGACAATTACATCTATGTCTTGTTAGTTTGATAAATTAAATCATGACATATGGTATGTAGAGAAAAAATTGTCCTTAATTGTTAAAAACTGTCCTTATTTATTTATCAACAACATAAGTTGATTTATTGGTGTTTCAAATCATTTTAAAGTGTATATGTGATTTTGCAAGCAATTTGCAACAAGTTAATCAATCAAGTTTGTTAGATTTCTGAGCAAAAACAAAAAATTGTTAGATTTCGTCCACCATTGTCATCAAAAGTGGGTGACCACGTATATTTTACAATATAGGTTTTGTTTTTTCTGTTTTCTTTTTGTTGGTCAACGATGGAGTTAGTCATTAGTTTATGCATAGCTGATAAGCAAATCTATGTAGCTAGTTAATAAATTAACACCATAAACAAGTTCATCAGCAAACTTCTCAATGTCGACGTTTCGACAGCTTCAGCTAGTTGAAATATTTTGCTCCCCCCTGTTTTAAAACATACTTGATCTCATTTATGCCCATTGTTCCTTAGCATAATTAATCTATACATGTAGATATGTTCATGTATTGATGAATAAGTTAGTGACACAGAGTAATAACACTTCAAAGGGAAATACTGATAATCCAAATTGGAATGATATGAACAAAACCATCAATTAATAGAAGTGAGATCATAATCATATATGTAAACGCATAATACATACGTTTCTCGTTATGAAAATTTCGTATCCTCACATAGATGGTTGAACCCAAATTTCAAATGGTACTTGCTAGTGTTAGAATCATATATATGTACTAGCTAGTGTCATTCATCCTTCCAAAATTAATATGACGTACGTATATTCCAATATTTGGTTAAATACCCTTCTAGCTAGTCGATAATTGTACTTGATATATATATATATATATATATATATATATATATATATATATGCATGCAAATCTTTATATCTAGCTAGTTATACATGTAGAAAAATCAAAGGGTGATAGTCTTTGATTGGTTCTCGGTATATGCTTGAGTAAAGTAAGATTAGAACTTGAAGACCTAAACTAGCGAACTACATCGACATGAAATATACACACACATATATATATATAAATATATATATATATATATATATATATATAGTTCCTATCCAGAGGGAAACTTCGTTTTAAAATTAACGTGTGAAGTTCTTTATTTAACTCACTTTTCGGTTATATTTTTACATCTTTATCGTTCAGTTAATTGATACTAATGAATATATCAATACTGTAAAATTTCATCTAACTTGATGATTGTTAAGATACTGAATTAGACTAATTCAATGAATGAATCATAAATCTGTCTAACCAAAATTGGTTGTATAAATAATGATTATGAAAACCATTCGATGAAACTTTGCAGAAGTGATCTATGTATTGGGTTATACCAACTGAATGGTAGAGATTTGAAAATATGTTTGAAAATTGAGTCAAATAAGGAACTTCACAGGTTAATTTCAAAGCGAAGTTTCGTTTTAGATAAAAACTGTATATGTGTGTGTGTGTGTGTATATATATATTACCCACTAGTATAGTTAATTAGTGTAATCATGCCTTAATTATATTAACAAGGCAACTTGGATCATAGTAAAATCCAAGGAATCAGTAGAGATGATGAGTGATGACAATGATCATATTTAAGTTCAATGGATTAGTGTTAATAATTAAAGAGAGCGTAAGATTGGTACTTAATTATATGATACTACAAATTGGTGATGCAAGTCATGCAACTGATAAGATATATCGTTTACGTTATTGATTTATAAGTCAAGTTGAAATATATATGCTACCAATTCAAACCAGTGTACGGTTCACAATGCCTTTGGTTTTCTGGGTACGTACAACAGCAGTTGAATCTGTAAGCCAAAGCGTACGGGTTCTCTCTTCGAGGTTGACATGGTTTATTCATCTCTTTAACTTCTTCTTCACAAGTAAACGATACAGATAGATATTTGATGAAATGTCTCGAATAAATATCTGATAAGAGAAGCAGTACGTAATGCAGAGACAGACTTTTGGACATGGCAACAATAAAATGATTATGTGAATTAAGTAAATTTATCATTTCAGATAATTAAGCTGTTGAGGTCAGCTTAGCTGATGCTTAGAACATGCCAGAAGGACATGACATAAACCCTAAAAGGATCAAATCCCATTTTTCTATTTTGGTTGCAGATGGACTCCCTTGAGAAGCCAAATATTTAACTAAGGGCATCTAATTCTTGTTGAGAAATCAGAAATGTGTTTTAGATTATCAAGGATGATATAATTATGTGTTTTCGATTATCAAGGATGATATAATTTTGATTCTAAAAAAAGAAAGAAAAAAGAAAGAAAGAGAAGGATACTAATTTTGATTCAAACTGCTTGCAGTTTGACATATTGTGCAGGAGTCCGCATGACTGCAAAGTTTAGCTCTAGCCAAGGTTTAGAGGCTGAAGTATATATGCATACTTAAATTTTTTGTTCTATATATAAGCCATAATGGTTCTCTGGTTGTTTAATTTACGATTGATTAAAGGTCCTAAAGGAACAACTTCTTATATGTAGTTAATCTCTTTTTTGTTCCACACTGTTTGCTTGCGTGATCTGAATATTGTTCTTAGGATTAGCTCAAGAAAGTGGTGAGAAAGTGTGAAAAATTCAGCTCCAGTTAGGTTATGTCGGAAACGTTACGATGTAATAAAAAGGAAATAATAATATATACTCTCATCTAACATTTGGTTTTGACTATATATAAACTGGAAGAACAATTCCGAAAACAAAACATATGTACTTGATATGACTATATGCAACACATTTGAATACCCAAATTGTAAGAAGTCATTGATTTGAGCAGTCAATATCAATTTCATTTTGTAGCACTCGATCAATTGTACTTCTCTTGAATATAAAGTCAAAAATGAAGAACAACGAGGCAAAAAGAAAACTAAATTTAGCTGCCTAGCTAGTTATCCATTCTTGGACCTAATTCCAAATAATGTTTGAAGTCTACAAGTAGAAGTTTACCTTATGTTTCTACCTGTTACGTCCCGAGCCGGGAAGTGGTCGCAGGGCGGAACGAAACAGAATTCCTGAGAGGCTTTCACTCGGTACTTGCACAAATGACAACGTCACGGGGTCGGGACTGGGGTGGCCCAGTCTTCGACTCTCCGATGCTTAAGTGAGCTATGTGCACTTGTACGGGTAGAGGAATGAAAGTAGGAGAGAGTATATATATCTGAGTGTATATGAGTGTATAGATGTGTGTACCTTGAGCTTGTTTTATAGGCTAAGCTTGTGTACCTTGAGTTTGTTTCCAATGTGGGACTATTTGCCCTCCTTTGGAGTGTCTCCTCTTTTGGGGGTGTTTTGCCGCTAGAGTGACTTTGGCAAGCGGTTTGTTACCGGCCCTTCCTTCCTTGGATGTATGTGAAGGGCCCACCAGGGCTATCTCGACCGGGTAATTGTACCGTATTCTCGGCTTAGCCAAGTATTTTGGCTATGTACTAACAAGTCCCCAAGTCCCCAGTCCGAGAGATTTCTTGGGTGGGGAGTTATTCTAGAGATGCCGATGATAGGTTTTACCCGGGAGTAGGAGGCATGGTGCCGAGTCCCCAAGTCCCCACGTGAGAGTCACGAGGTGACGGGGGTGATGTTCCGGAAACCTGTTGGCAAGAAGAAAAGTTTAATGTTGCTCTATCGAGTCAGTCCGTGCTTGGTTGGGGACTGTTGCGAGGTGGCCAGTCAGTCCGCGCTTGATTGGGGACCGTGGCTATAGGGCGATGTAGTCTGCGCTTGGTTGGGGACTGTCGCGAAGTGGCCGGTCAGTCCGCGCTTGATTGGGGACTGAGGCTATGTGGCGAGTCAGTCCGCGCTTGATTGGGGACTGTCGCGAAGTGGCCGGTCAGTCCGCGCTTGATTGAGGACTGTCGCGAAGTGGCCGGTCAGTCCGCGCTTGATTGGGGACTGTCGCGAAGTGGCCAGTCAGTCCGCGCTTGATTGGGGACTGAGACTATGTGGCGAGTCAGTCCGCCCTTGATTTGGGACTGTCGCGAAGTGGCTAGTCAGTTCGCGCTTGATTAGGGACTGTGGCTATGTGGCGATGCTAGACCAGTGAAGTCCGCGAGGGTTGGCGAGGTCAGCGGAGTCCGCGTGGACTGGCGATGATAGCGGAGTCCGCGCAGACTGGCTTGACCAATGGAGTCCGCTAGGGGGTCCGCAACAATGTGAGTCCGTGAGGGGATGGCGGGACATGCATAGTCCGCGAAAGGATGGTAGGACCCGCGGAGTTCGCGAATGGATGGCGGGACCTAGGGAGTCTGCGAATGTTTCAGGAGAGCAACACCGGGACATGGGCGGGCGTGCCCGTGAGAGAAATATCAAATGGGTTTCAAAAGCGAAGGCATGTCCCGGGGGGAGGGTGCCGACATTGGGGTCGCGAGACCAAGAGTGCTTTCCCGCTTCGGCTGAGGGAAGCTGGGTGTCCAGATCAGTTTCTGAGCGCTGCTCTCCAGCGCGTGGGCCTTGGCCGGAGGTTGGGGTGGCCATGCTAGATTCATTGAAAGACTCTGTGCTTGATGGCTGTGAAGGTGAGCTACCTTGTTGCGGCACGCCCAAGCGAAGGAGAGAGAGAAAGTCAGATCTACTTTCTCTCTCCTCGGGATTTCTCGGCAGATGCCATGGCGAGCGATGTGAAGGTCTCCACTTGAGGAGCCCTCCTCCTAGCGCCAATTGTTTCTACCTGTTACGTCCCGAGCCGGGAAGTGGTCGCGGGGCGGAACGAAGCAGAATTCCTGAGAGGCTTTCACTCGGTACTTGCACAAATGACAACGTCACGGGATCGGGACATGGCTATCTCGACCGGGTAATTATACCGTATTCTCGGCTTAGCCAAGTATTTTGGTTATGTACTAACACCTTATAATCTCTGAAGCCCTAATTAAACCGATCCATGGATAACATAGATTAATAGAGAATATGACATGGGAGGAGCTATCCTGAAAATTTTGTTGGTTCTATTTTATACTGCAGCCCAATCTCTGTGCACAGTGCAATGCTTCTGTAATCTGCCTGCTTCGTTTTCTTTGTCTTTACTTCTCTTCCGAGGTAAATGGCGAAACCAGAAACATGCAAGTAAAAAACGACAAAGGAATATTCACAGGCGTGCGATTGCTTGGCATAACCAGTGAAGCCAGAAGATTTAAATTCAAAAGCTGATGATTATTTCTGTCCTGGAATCATTTGTCCATTTCAGGTCCTTGACTTTTTACAAATCGGTCTGCGACATGTTTTAAATGATTGTCTTTGTGTTTAAATATCAATCACACGTGAGAAATATGAGACCTTATTTATTACTAATTAGTTTTAGATATGAACCCCAAACTACTTTATCATAAACTCCACGTCATCTAGATGTTGTCCACGTATTAAGTTTGAAAATTCACCACACGGGTGGGGATGTGAGATATCAATTCCACATCAGGAACGTGAGACCTTGCCTGCTTGCAAATCGAAGAAGTTAAACTTGCTTCCACTGTAATTTTACACACATTCATAGTTTACAAGGAATACCAATCTAATGAACGCCATTGAAACACAAAAGCTAGCTCTTCTACCAGTTATTTATTAATGGCTACAAATAATTAGTTTTGCTAATTCAACTCTCTAATGGCTTAAGCCCAACAAGAACTAATAATCAAAGGATGGATCCTTCCATAAATTACAATAACTAGTACATGTGTCACCAGTTTACGACAACTTGGGTCTTCAAGAAAAGGACACGAGTTGGAAGAACAAAACTTCAGCATCCAGTTAAAATTGCTTCATCTAAAGCTCCAGTCATTGAAGCAGTAACTTCAAAGACCATCAAGTCCAGATAAACTCACTTAGTTCGTTGACCACATATTCTATGGATGGCCTGTGATTTGGAGACTCCTGGGTGCAATGAAGAGCAATTCTTCCTAGTTTAGTTGCCTCAGATTGTGAAAATTTCCCCTCAAGGTTCGCGTCAATGAAATCTTCAAACTTGCCTGCCTCAGCCCCTTGGCGAGTAACTTGAGTGATTTTGCGCTTCCCCGAGAGGATTTGAAATACTATCATACCAAAGGCATAGACATCACTCTTTCCAGTGAAGCGACCAGTGGTCACGTACTCTGGAGCCAAGTATCCCATGGCAGCACTGGGTTTGAGCATCGAGTAGATAATATCATCTGCCAGAAGTTTGTGCAAACCTGAATCTGAGAGTAAAGGGTTATAGTGAGAGTCTATAAGCACCTTCTCAGCTGATATACTCTGGTGAACTATAGCTGGTTTGTTGCCTATATTTCCATGTAAATATCCAATACCTGCATCACAAGGAATCACAAGTTAATATTTAATATTCAGTACTCACCAAGTAAAAGAAAGAAATTAGGGACAGGTAGACAGTTCAAAAGTGAATAATATCAACCAGAGCAAGCAATGCTTCAAACAAATTTTATAATTGGTACTACACAATGCTAAGAATATGTAAAAACTTTCCAGCATATATGATAGATCATCATGTACATCAAACAAGAAAAAGGAAACCATAAAAATGACATAACTTCAATGAGCAAGAGGAAATGAACTGACCTTTAGCAATGCCATTGATTATAGATACTCTGGTTGACCATTCAAGAACCTCCCCACTACCAACTTTAATGTCAAGATACTGTAACAGACTTTCATTTGGGACGAAGTCATATATAAGAAACCACTCTCCCCTTCCTTTTGAACAGCAAAATCCCCTCAGCCTAACAAGATTTTCGTGTTTTAAGGAGGTCAGAATCTTCAGTCCCTTCAAAAATTCAGCTTCATCAGACTTGCAGCTTGTCTTGCCAATGCAGTTTACAGCAACAACTGATCCATCTCTTAGGATCCCTTTGAACATGGAACAAAAATTGTTCTTGCGCAGCAGATTCAGTTCCGAAAAGCTCTGAGTCGCACGCTGCACTTCTTCCAAACTGAACATAAAGCTCTCAAGAACTTCTTGAGAGTATCCGCCATTACCTTTAGCCAAAGGGTCCCATCCACTTGAATACTCCAGACTGATAAGAGGAGACACGCTCTTTTTATAAACCTCCTTTGCCTGATCAGTGCTAAGCCTGCTATCAAATGTGTCAAAAGAATTCCCAATCTTTTGTTTCCTCCGTCGATACCATGAGAACATGAAGAGTCCAGCTACAGTTAAAGCAACAACAACTCCGATCACTCCAAGAACTATACCAACTTGGGAAGATTTAGATGATCCTGAACAGCGGGATTGGCTGCAATTGGACTGTACATTAGCCGACTCGGGGATAATTTTTGCAGGAGGTGAGTTTGGAAGATGTTTTGCAGAAAGGTTATTAGGTTCAAAGGGTTGTGGCATGTTTGGGTTCTGAGCATTAACATTGCAAACTTTTAAGTCAGAAAACCCAACACCACATAACCCGGGGTTGTTTTCATATTGGAATCCACCATTAAGTCTCCTTAGAGCTGTATATTCATCAAAAACCCAAAAGTCATATTTAAGTTCTTAAATAGTAAAACAAGAAAGATAAAAAAAAGTGTGTAAATCCTAATTGTGGCTACCTGGAGGTACATTGCCAGAAAGAATATTGTTTCGGATGTCAAGGACTTGTATCATAGGGGCATCGGCTAACCTTGCAGGAATAGGACCAAAAAAGCTATTAAAGCTCAAATCCAACCTGGTTAATGCCTCCAGCTCCCCCAAACTCGCAGGAATCGCTCCCGTTAACTGATTGGATTGCAATGCAAGGACAGTTAGGCTCCTAATATGTCCCAGCTCTGTAGGTATGCCACCAGTCAACTTGTTGTAACACAGCTGCAGAACTGCAAGTGAAAAACAAAGAAAACTTGGATTGAAGCTATAATAATGATACATTTAATCGTGGACTTGTACATAGACTCCTTGCAAAGTTGATGTTATTCACACTACACAGCCTACACTTCAGAAATCATTTTTTGAATACTTTAATTACTGTATAATCTATACTTGCTGTTCTGACGGTTATGTATTAAATTACACAGTTATTGTTGCCAAAATAAAGATGTCTAAAACTCTAAATATACTTGGCTCGAAGACAAATGAGACATAGATTCCACCAATTTTTTTGGTCAGTTAAATAAACAAAAGGGTTGAGATTATCTAGGACTTAAATAAACCAACAAGAGATATAAATTTAATGAACTTGTGCTACCTGAAAAAAAAAAAGAACTTGTGCTATCTAACTTTCAAATGAACAAAGCTCCACATGAAAACACTTGGGAAGATACTAAACTAACGTTTTCACTGCATCCAATCCAGTCCTTAGTTTAATCTAGTGTTTAGAAGCTGAGCTTAGAGAAACCAAGAAATGTCAAAACAGATCAACCTAAACCAGTAGAGTAAACAAGAAATATGAATGGGAAAAACCAAATGAGTAAAATAGAGTACAACAACAAGACAGCTTTCAATTTTCCATGTATGTACAGTTCAACCTCTAAATTTTTAGAATTTAAAAAAGACCCAGAAATCCAAATGCTATAATTCAATGATCAAAAGCTCTAAATGAGCCATTACCAAAAAAAAACTCTATATGAGCCAGTTTTCCCATCTGAGATTCAAAGAACAAAGCTTTTCACTTGGTCTAAACTCATTTAACAAAAAGATAAACTTTTCTTTATAAGTTAGAACAAGATATTCACAGAATCACAGACCAACTTAAAGTGATACGACTCATACAAGCATAACACTTGAAAATTTGAACAGAAATGAAACACTCACCTTGAAGATTAGACATGTTACCAATCTGCCTAGGAATTGATCCAGAGAGATTATTCACATTCAGATACAAGTCACTAAGCTGGTCCAAATCAGCAATCTCCTTTGGGATTTTCCCACTCAAGTCATTGAAGTGGAGGTACAGGCCTGTTAGGCTCTTCAAGTCACCCACAGATGAGGGTATCTGTCCCCAGAGACCCTTCCCTTGTAAAGAGACATTGGCCACAAGGCCTTGCTCGTTGCAAGCCACACCTTCAAAATCATCACCACATGGATCAGAATGAGGAGTCCATGAAGTCAGGAACTGGTTTTGTGGGTCCAGAGAGGCCTTCATGGCCATGAGAGCATGCAGCTCAGACACTGCGGAGAAACAAAGAGGGGTGAAGAGAAGAAGGAGAAGGAGAATAGTGAGAAAGGAATGCATGTTTTGGTTTGAGTGAAATGTGAGGAAGTTTGGTGCTTTTTCAAGTTTCTGGCTTATGAGTTTTATTGGCTTTTGAGGTAAAATGGCTAAATGGGTAAGAAAGTGTGGAACTTTGGGGTGTTTATTACCTTTTGCTTTCTGGGTTTCATTGGGTTTTTGAGGTTTTGAGTTAAAATGGGTGGTCTAGGCTCTGCATTGTCTATGTGAAGATAACAGGGTGTGTTTGGTTTGAGGGAAACTCGGTGAGTAGAAATATTTTTTGTGCTTTTTGTTTTGAAGTGCGTGCGAAAATGTGGGATGTTGCAAACTCAAGGTGAGAGTGAGGTAAGAGTTTAGGTGTTGTTGTTTTTGGATGAAGACCGAGAGTGAGGTTTTATTTGAAAGGGAGAGGATTCGAATCTGAGTGGAGTCTGCAGGTGGGACTCGAGTCCTACTGTCATTCATACACTTTCAGTATTTGAAATGAGGATGATTTTCTTGCTGCATGCATAGGTTTCTGACTCTTGAGTGGTCTAAATAGTTGTTTGCAAGGCTGCTTGAGCATATGAAAACTTAGGGACCCTTATCCCATCAAAATTTTTGAATTAACTCGGACCTACGATCTACATGCCCGAACACATTTTCATCACAGGGTTAAATGCTAAGAAAATTTTAAGAGATGTTTGTATTATGATTTTGTCAATAGTCGTGTGATGAGTATGATCATAATCTTAAGTTAAAATCTTACATAATCTTAAGTTAAAATCTTACCAAACACCATATGACTCATAATTAGAAAATTACCAAAGATAGAGTGCTGACATGCAATGACGATGAGATGAATAATTTCTTAATTTAAGTCTAAAACATGACTTAATACCTTGTAAACCCTATATAAGAACATTGGGGTGTAATTATACATCATCTCTATCAATTTCCAACAAATTGTGTCCAATTTATGTTTCTTTATAATTGCTTGATGAGTGTTTCATTTTTGTTTTAAGTCAAGTTAATTAATATCGTGTAAATCGATCTTTATAAAAAAAATATCGTGTGAATCGATCAAACTTCGAAAAATTAGAGACTTAGATATTGATCCAAACTAAAAAAATTATTGGAGACACATAACTTTTTGTGGAGAAGGCAAAAACGAATGTAGATTATACTTTGCAACCCTATAAATCATCTCTCCTTGAATTCATCAGGCATGATTTGTCTTAACTTGAATTACATAAACCAACAAAATATTCCACGAGGGTCTTGAGGGTCACAAAATTGTATTGCATATGGATGGTCTTATGGAAGCTTAATCCACAAATTTACATTATGAGCACAACTGTATTGATTCAGTGGAAATAATAATTGCAAACAAGAAAAATCAATCCGGAGTGAAGTAAAACAAGAACTGAAAGTTCATTTCAGAAACATGATGCCATCCTTTTGAAATGGACCATAGAGTCACAGATGAAGGCGCTTTAGCGGAACCACTTTTGCAGGGGATGGGGTAGAATGAAAAGCCAGAAAGGTAAAAGAGATATATGGCACAAACAAGGATGACAGTACTTGGATTTCATGGTGTCTCTTTCAAATGGGGAAGAACAGAACAGTGTGATATGAGTTGGTGAGTCTGTGAATGAGAATATGAGATGAAGAAGATAATGACGTGCTGCTTCTCTGTTGCTGATGCACCATGCTCTATTGTCTCTGTGTTAAATCCAGAGGCATGTGAAGGATTAGATCATATATGCTTCACCCTATAGCTAGTACTCTTCCCTTTAGAGAGTTCTTTACTTTAATGAGTCTTTTGTTAGGAGGTCTCATCAAAACTAAAGTAAAGACTTGCAATGATATATCAGATGTTTTTGATAATGTAAACTTAGGTTGTCGATTAATATCGTATGCCTTTGTCGATTTAACATTACTTACTAAATTTAGGTCCGTATCGGTTGCTAAGTGAATCAGTATATGCTTCTATGCATCCTTATTTACTGACATTGTGAACATAAGATGTTTAAGGTACATAATCAACATAAATAACTAAAATTAGAGTGTTACAATACAACTATAGGCTATCCGGTTATTTATATGATTCGTTTGATAAAAGTGTTGAATGGATATGTTCGATTATCTTATTAAAAATGATAATATATAAGTAAATAGCTAGGTTGTCGAGTGATGGATCTACAACTGAATATTGAGCAGAATACAAACAAGAGATTCCTATGTACGTATAGTTTGCATCATATAGTATCAAAAATTGATACAGTTCAGGTCAATGATTGAGAGGATGCTTGTTGTGATGTAAGAAACCACCCATAAGCCAAAAGGAAAAATGAAAGAGAGCTCATCTTCTTCAAGTTTTGTTCATGAATAAGAGCATTTGCATATACACATGGAAATGAAATTAGGTACATGTTCTACATGTGAACTGGGAAACAATGAACATTATGACTCATTGTCTTCTACCTCCATAGTCAATGAACCTGTGAATCTGAGGGTTAAGGAAAATAGAATAGGACATTGTTTGTGGGGTGGGGGGGGGGGGGGGGGGTGTCACAAAGGTATACTGATCAATATATATGTTAAGAGTAGTCACATATGGGGTTTTGGCACTACTCTCATTTGCAAACAAGCTATATAGCTAGCTTTTCAGCACAAGTATAGATAACTGGTATGCAAGATAAGGGGTGACATAGAGATATCATATACTCCAATTTGAGCTTGCTCGTGAGTGGTTTGGTACAAGGCCAGCTCTAGCCCCGCCTAAAATTCCCAATATTATGAAACAATTGTATGGTAATTGCTTATTGGGTACACTGAAATACCTACTGCAAGTAGAAAAACTTATGTCAAGCTATTGTCACGGTGACTCAAATTTTTTTTTGTACTTTCAATTGGATAACAACAAATTGATTGACATATATTATGTATGTTTTGTAACGACATCCGATAATGATCGATTTAAATCAACGTGTCAAACTATTTGAGAATAAATTTTTGTACGGTTGTGTTAAATCTGGTAAAGATGTATCATAGTAGAAAAGAGTTTTCATTTTTTTGATTCAATTTCTCCCTTCATGAAATGGATGAATGATTTCACGAACTAGACAAAGTTCACAGCAACTGCTTAGGTTAATATAATTCAACTTCACTTTTCGTTGCCAAATACTTGTCTTTTATATATGCTTATTGTCATTCTCCTCTTCATACTGTATAAGCATGAGTGAATAGAACACACGCTTTTCCTTTCTGGATTTTTGGATGAGCTTGCTCTAGCTTCACCAGTAGTTCTTGATCAATGTCTTCCCAATCCCACAAGTACTTCAAATATCGTGAGTCACTTGTCATGATTTGAAAAAGTAGAATATTGCAACAAAGAGTTCATAAAAACTGCTTGAATCTTCAATCCAAAATTATTGGATGGTAGGAGGAAAAGTTTGAGATATGTTAGTCGACATTAAATACATCATATTTGAGAACTGAGAGTGATGTGAACCCCCTTTATATATTTGGACTAACACAGAGAACTTTTCGTGTGCTTGCATATGATGCATGAAATTGGAGTCTCCAAAATCAGTCGGCAATATTGACAAAAGACACATTGCATGTTAATGCATCAATAGTAGACCAACTCTTTACACTAGTAAACTAGCTTCCTACATTAGTAGATTAGTTTAACAAAGATCAACCTCAGCTAATCTACGGATACATAAACCCCTGTCTACTAAACTACCAATACATTAATCCTCGTAACCAAACTCAAGTCTGTTTTCAATTTGGGCCCTATAATTTGTGGACTGAATTTGGGTTGTCCGAGCCAACCCATGGAAAACCACACTAAACAACAGCAGCCCAAATCCATAAACCCTTAAACCCCTAACCGTAAAATCAAAGAAATCCAAGGACTCAACTGGAATAAACCAAACCCATAAGAACCCTAGCCACCGCTCCCCTTATTTATATTTACTCATCCTGAAGGCAACTAGGGTTTTCTCTGCGAGTGAGTGAGAGAGAGAGAGAGAGAGAGAGAGAGAGAGAGAGGAGCAGCTCAGACTAACCAGTAGCGGCGGCGCAGCGACAACAACAAGGCCTTTCACCATGGGGAGAATGCACAGCAGAGGGTTCGTTTTTCTCTTATTCTCCGTTTGATCACTCTAATTAGCTCCGGCGATGAGTTCTCCTGCCTAACCTTTTTTGGTGATCTTTTGATTTCAGTAAGGGTATGTCAGCTTCGGCTCTGCCCTACAAGAGGACCCCTCCTAGCTGGTTGAAGATCTCTACTCAGGACGTAAGAAATTTCAGCTCTTAATCTTAATTGGGATTGTGTTATGATCTGTTTTAGTGAATCAAAGTTTGAATCTTTAGTTGAAATTGATGTTTGTTATATCGAATTGTCTAGCAGTTGTATTTTAATCCCCTCCTGGCTGATTGGAAATGTAGGCTTTTGTTGTGGTTGTTATGGAATAGTGGTGTTGCTTGTTAGCTTTGAGTAGTGAAAAGGTCCTCATGAGACGACGAGGGCTGTGTGTTCTAATGCAGACTTCGGAAGGGTGTCTCGGTTTTTATTGTTCAAGATAGGGCCTGATAATAAATTTCTAGCATCTCAGAAAACCAGTCCATTGTCTCGATCTGCTCTTGGCTCGCTATGATGCTTACACTCCCATATTAATGATTAATCTATTGTCAGTGAAGAGATTTTGCCGCTTTGGGCTTTTAAGTTGTGAACTCTGTTATTAAAAATGTATACATAGGCAATCATTTCCTTTCTGTTGTTATTGGTAACATGTCATCGATTTAACACTTGATGTTCTGTTGAGTGTCTATTCCTATTGTAATTAGTTTGTGCTTACCTCTTATATAGAATGCAATATTACTCGTTTGTAAATTTAGTCCTAACATATTTAGTTGCCTCTTCTAGAAGACCTGAAATTCATATTTCTGCATTGTAGTTGATTAATTTGGCTTGGTTTTCAGGTTGAGGAGAGTATTTGTAAGTTTGCCAAGAAGGGACTGACACCTTCTCAAATTGGTGTTATTCTTCGTGATTCTCATGGAATTGCCCAGGTGAAGAGTGTCACTGGCAGCAAGATATTGCGTATTCTTAAGGCCCATGGTGTGTATATTCTTAAATTGGTATTTTCTTGTGATGTTGTCTTGGAGACATGAGTGAAATATTTCTTTTCCTTGTGCTTTGTTAGGTCTTGCCCCTGAAATTCCAGAGGATTTGTACCACCTCATCAAGAAGGCAGTCTCCATCAGGAAGCATTTGGAGAGGAACAGGAAGGATAAGGATTCCAAATTCAGGCTGATCCTTGTTGAGAGCAGAATCCATCGCCTTGCCCGTTATTACAAGAAGACAAAGAAGCTTCCACCAGTCTGGAGATAGTAAGTTTTCTTTTCTTCGAGCGTACTTCTTTCCTTTCTTACAAACAGACATTGCTTTCATTTGGTCACTTAAAGACCTGTAAATGAATTTATTGCTATATTTAACTCGGCGAGTCTGATTTGTGTGATTAATTTGTGAGGAACTTAGATTGGAATATGGTGATACCATCAAATAGTTTCATGTCGTGTGTAAAAATGGTTGTTTCATTGAAAATATACTTCCACTAAGAAACATGGCTGCCAGTGTGTAATTGTACATACAGTGCGATTGATTTTGCTGTTTCCCAAACATGAAAAATCTGAAGAACTGAATCTTAGTCAATCAGAAAGCTATGCAACTTCAAGTTGTTGTGTTTGGTTTTCCCCTTAAAAAATGCAAACAGTTGGCATTCTGTTGTTGAGGCCCAATGAAATTTTTATCTTTGTGATTGCTATTAACTTTAATCAAGTATTGTCCTGGTTTTGATTTTCTTCTATTTTTCCTACGACTGTTTAGACCTGCATAACAAGGAGGCATTGCTTTGCTGCTTGGTCAAATGAAATTTCACATTGTTCTTTGGCAAGGTTGTAGAAATTAAAATGCTGACTTGTTATACTTATTTTTGCAGTGAATCTACCACCGCCAGTACTCTTGTGGCTTAAGTCTGATATGGTTGGGAACGGTTTTGGGTGTACTTCTAAATATTGTTTTAATTTTCTTTTGGCTTCCTGAACTACATTAGAATCTATATGGCAGAAACAGTCCTTGGTAGTTTGTACTTTTGGATATCTACATCAAGTGTTGACATTTATTTGATGGGATTGTTTTGCATGGATGGATTTTCTGAATCAAATTAGATGAATGCTCATTTAAATAATTGTCATCATTTTAATTATTTGCCATGATCTTGGAGTCTACCGAAGTAAGAAGTTTGGTATTCTAGGACACCATCTCTACAATTCTATTAAACCGATATACAAGTTTCCATTGTCGTTTATTGCCCGCAACTATAAATGTGGCAGTGTTACTTGTTGCAAGTTTGCATTGCATGGCAAGTAGCAACCACGCGCTAAGATAGAAAATGGTACATTTTAGTTCAGTCACCATTTAAGAAAAAGGGTATTTGAAGACAGAGAAGTAATTGATTCGAGTCGGCAGCAGCAAGCACCCTCTTGAGTAGTCTAGTAATCTGAAGGGATGCAAAGTCATAGCTCCATCCACAGATGAAACATGCTAAAGAACGAAGCCAAGACCTTCATTCAGTGCTCCTTGTCTCTGTTCCTCTCTCCTTTAGTCTAGTAATCTAAAGGGTTATACTCTTTAGATTTTTCTGCTACTGTATGCTTACTTGAGAGAGAGAGAGAGAGAGAGAGTTTCACGCGGGTGGCGGGAGGGGTAGTTATGTAAAAATATCATAAAGGTAGGATGTAAAACCTGGAATCCAGCTCTTTCATCTTTCTTCTCTCCTTGCTCTTTCTCTCTGCCTGTAAACCTTTTCTGATTCGTGTGGGCATCTGTCACCCACGGTCACCTTCGAATTCTGCGCTACTCTCGTGCTTTCCTGATTCTCATGGACAGCAGACCCAGCAGCAGCAATTCCTTGGCTGCTTTTGCTCGTAATAACACAAGGTATGCTTTTCCCTGTTCAACGTACACCATATTCCTTTTTTGCATTGCAATTTGCTCCGTTTCTGGGGTGGTTGTTATATATAATTGATTGTGTGATTGTTGGCAGGGGCGGTGGTGGTAAAGGAGGAGGTTGGGTGGTGAAAGATGAGGGAGAGAGATCGAGGGGTCGCGGTGGAGGAGGACGGGGCCGTGGTGGCGGCTCTGGCAAAGATAGAGTTGATGCACTCGGTAGATTACTGTAAGTGTTACAAAACTCATATGTTCCTTTGTTCTGTACTTTTAATTATGAATTCAAGTATTGAATCTGTTTGAATTCAATTCGTTATGTGGTACTGGAAGAAAACAGGGGAATTTTTAGGAACGTTCAATTTGACGTATGCTACAGTGTAGATGCGTGTGTAATGTGTATTGAAAGGGTAATGCAGCTGATCGGCGTAGGTTTTTTTTTATTTTTTTATATTTAACTGTTATTTGGATTTGTAGGACACGTATATTGCGCCATATGGCTTCTGAGTTGAATTTGGATATGCGGAGTGATGGATTTGTGAAGGTTCATGATCTTTTGAAGCTCAACTTGAAGACGTTCACTAATATTCCATTGAGCTCACATACTGTTGATGAGATTAAGGAGGTTAGTCTCAACTTTTGCTAAAATGTGATGATTGGAAAGCGAGTGATCTTCGTTAATAATTTGTTGTTTAGATGAACCGCCTAGAGTAGATTTTTATTATTGGAATCTTCTTTGCAGGCTGTCAGAAGGGATAATAAATAGCGGTTCAGCCTCTTGGAAGCAAATGGGGAACTTCTGATACGTGCAAACCAAGGCCACTCAACAACGGTAACTATCCGAGTTTATCTTGCATAGTTTATGAAGTTTGATGTATACATAGCTCCTTTTGTACAGATGCAAACCATTTAATACATAATACAATTCAAACTATTTTCTTGTATTTTTGTTATTTCACTGTACCTGTATATTAAAGTAGTAGTCCTATGTAATCTTGTGAATCATGGTTAGGTTAGAGACACTAGTTATCCTTCTTATATAAGAATTGTATAGTTTTGAAGTTTTGGTTGCCATAATAGGCTAGGAGTTTTCTGTGACAATCTATTCAGTATACGATATGCATTTTTGAAGCTAGACTCAGAGCATTATGCATTATAATTTACTCATACAATTACAATTGTGATTCCTTTGACTCAAAAGGCTTCTTTGTCCGGAGCTTTAATTTGGTATTGTCTAATATTGATGCAGTATTTTCTTTTAAACCTCTTGTGCAACATGAATATTGATGTTATTCTGAACTCATCACTTGCGAGCCTAAGAATTTTTTTTGGGGGTCTTCTCATTTTCTTCCCTAATTGCTTGTGATGTTCATTTTCTGGATTCTGTACCAATACTTTGCACTACCATTATTCATTTATTCTGAACTTATTATTATGCCAGAGTAGGAAACCATTTATTTTTAGTACATTCTCGGATTCAGCCTCAACCATACAGGTTCGCTTTGACATTGTATATTGATTTTTCTCTTCTTTGCATATTGGCAGATAGTTGAAACTGAGAGATTATTAAAGCCAATCCTTTCATTTGAAGAAGTTCCAGGTTCTTTCTTGCGAGTCTTATACTTCCCAACTTTCTAGTATTCTTAGTCTTTATCTTCTGTGTCTCAATAAAAAGAACTATTAGTTTTTCATATGGAATACATTTTTAGTGTTTTCTTTTTCCTGATCTGCAGTGTGCGTGCATGGAACTTATAGGAAGAATTTGGATTCGATATTAGAGTCTGGTCTGAAGTGCATGACAGGATTGCATGTTCACTTTGCAAGTGGCTTGCCAACAGATGGAGAAGTGATCAGCGGTAATGTTTGCCAGAATTATTATCTGAACGTGTTTGGTATTAATTAACTTGCTTTTGGGATCAGTCAGAAATGCTTCTTGACTCCATCATATATTTATATTCCAGACTTGCTCCCTTTGAAATGCTGATAATTGATTTAATGTGGTATTTCAGGTATGCGACGAGATGTTAACATTTTGATCTTTCTTGATATTAGAAAAGCTTTAGCTGGTATAACAAGTCTGATAAATTCTTTTTAGTTTTTTATTCTGTCTATGCATTGGGTAACAAATGCCCAGGTTTCTCATGCCTATGTTCATTTAATCTTATATTTCAGAGGGAATGAAGTTCTACATTTCAGACAACAAGGTGATCTTGACTGAAGGATTTGATGGTGTTGTTGCAGTCAAGTATTTCGAGAAAATAGAATCGTGGCCGAGCAGAAAGCCTATAGCTTTTTGAAGTTGGACTGTAGAGCGGTCATATAAATTATTTATATTCTATCTTCCCTGGCGGGCTTTTCTTCTTTGGATTGTTTTCCTTGACAACATGCTGCAGTTGTATTTTCTTTTCCTTCTTTTTTGTTGTAAATTTGTAACAGTTGCTGCATAAGCTGGTTGTTGTCAGCGATTTCCCTCCTTATCAATGGAAATGAAATTATGGCTTGTGATGTTCAAGGTTTGGACGGCTGCTTCAAAAATGTATGGTCCTTGCTATATTAGAAGACAATGAAATCGAACCTTAATTAGGAGATTATGAGGGTCGGCTTAGAAGTTGTCAAGCCAACTTTCGTTGTTCATGCCGAATGATGGGGCGGTTGGGGCTTGTATTACGGCTGATTCTGCAAAATGAACTTGTTACTCAGTGATATATCCTTGCATCATCTCCATGGCTCTCTTATCTCTTGTTGCAAAAACATGCTTGCTTGCTCGGATTCAATATGTGTCTGTGAATCACATTTATGCAATGTTGCCTTTTAGGCCCTTTGTAACTGAAAAGAAGTATATGCTACAGTCGACATCCCATCAACTGTGGTTTAACTGCATGTGTTTAGACAATTGTTGCTCATGGGGGAGGGTTGTGTTACCGTCGAAGTATCCCCTACATATTAATAATAATTAGGGCTGCCACTTGGTTTGGTAAATACCAAACCGATCGAAAATCGACCGAAAATTTATGATTTGGTAAACCGAATTTTGGTAATCGAAATCAAAAAAACCGAAACCGAGAAATACCGAAAAAGTTGGTTTGGTTTTTGGTAAATACCGAATTTACCGAAATTCTAATTATTTAAAGACTTATATTTCTAAAAACACACAGACTAATAATCGTATCTCACGTTTTCAATTGTATATACCATTTAGTAAAAAAAAGACAATGAATAGAAAAATTCAACTATACTTGGTAGCATTCGGGTCTCAATTAAAGCGATCAACTTTAATTTAATGTTACTTGTTATATAAAAACGCTCTTACCTACCCGTTTTAGTCGATCCATCACACACACACATAGACAAACCCACTTAGATGACATGTAACCGCCCATGTAAAAATTTAGGAATGTTTTTACCTCTCTTGATGATAGGGCTCTCCATAGGAAGCACAAAGGTAAATAGAGTTAGCCGTCTTGATCAAAACCAAAAAATTATCAAAAATACCTAATTTTTCTACCATAGTCGTATTTCACTATATTGATCACATCATAGTTCACAAGGTTTTTGGAAAATTTTGCTTCCTCTTTGTAGTTGGTTCACAAAGATGTACATATGCATATAACTTACTAAATAAGTTATACCACATTACCAGACATGTTGTGGTTCCAATAATTACAATTCATAAAATTAAAATTCGACCATCTGATGTGATCATTATAGTATAATACAATTATGATAGAAAATTCAATTGTACTCAATAATGCTCGGGTCTTGATCAAAGCGGTCAACCATAATTTAACGTCACTTATTACACGAAAAAGCTTTTACTGTCCTTATGTGACTTATTTTGGTCCACTCTTCCACACACATACTTTCACATAGATGACACATAACTTGTTCATATAAAAATTTGGAAACATTTACATCCTGACTATTTCGGTAGAAAATTAAACCATACTCGATAATGTGTACTGAAATGACTATCTTTTGTATATGTATTATCAGACTCTAGAAACTCAAGTGATATTTAAATTTTATAGTTTTGTATTGTTTTGTTATATTTTGAAAATATATTTGTTGTGAAGTTTGGTAATACCGAAAAACCGATATCCGAAGTTGGTAAGATTTATCTCATACCGAAGTTTTTGGTTTGGTAATTGAAAGTCATATTTCATTACCGAAAGCTTTGGTTTTGAAGTTGGTAATGCCCATTACCGATTCGAACCGACCGAGTGCAGCCCTAATAATAATAGACGTTAGCTCTTTGAAATTATTTCTTTTTGAAATGGTAATTTTGGGTTTTTGCTTTCTCCTCTCTCCTCTTCTGCCACCGTCACCCGTTACTCCTTGATGACAAATTCCCTTCGCCCTGCGGCCACCGCCTGCAAGTTTAGCACCACCACTCAGGTTATCCAGCTCATCCACTACCTCACTCTCCAAAGTCAAAAGAAACACCAATGTCTCTCATCCAAAATTTTGATGGGTTGTCTGGGTACGTCGACCACCACTAATCTCTCTCATCCACCGTAACCAGCACCACCACATCCACACCACCCAATCCCCAAATTTTGCCAAGTTTCAAAGAGACCAATTATATATTGTAATTCATTCACCCATGTCTTCCCAGCTGCCTTTTTCATCTACTCTATGTCGATCCGTAGATTTCATTCAGCTTTGAATCAGTCTTCTGCTTGTTGATCTAATGGACGATCCTCCCTGTTCGTCTTCGTCTTCTTCATCTTTGCCCAGACCCAGAGAAGTCTTCCTCAGTTTTAGAGGCGAGGATACCCGAAACAGCTTCGTCACCCATCTTTACGGAGCTCTGCAACGGGCAGGAGTCAAAGCCTACCGTGATGATGAAGAACTTAAAAAAGGCGACGACCTTTCGAAGCTATTCAAAGCCATTGAGGAATCAAAGATCTCGGTTGTAGTTTTCTCTGAAAACTACGCGACATCCAAATGGTGCTTGAACGAGCTAGTGAAGATCATGGATTGCAAGGTGAATCAGAAACAGACTGTGATCCCCATTTTCTACAGAGTAGATCCTTCCCACATTCGTAAACAGACGGGAAGTTTTGGCCAAGCTTTTGACGAGCATGAACTCAGCCTCGGAAAGGACAATGACCGGCTGCAGAGCTGGAGGTCCGCTTTAAAGGAAGCCTCCAATATAGTCGGCCGGCATTCCACAAAAAATGAGTAACTTCTCTTCCTCCTCAACTCTTGACTCCCAAGTTAATCATGTCTTGTTCTCTAGTAATTAGCCGGTTGTTGATCATCCATATAATAATTTGTATGCATATAGGATCTGGGTTTTCGCTCTTCTTTAATACTCATCAACTCAATTTGTAACTAGCAGAAAAAAAAAGAAAAAAACTTAGGTTGTAACCCTCTGTGTCTACTTACCGGATCTGGGTATCATTTTGGATTTTAGAAGAAAAAATGGGTATGTGTTAAGGGTAGTGCTAGAGGGTTTAAATAAGGATTAAAATTGATGACCTTAATCGTATATGACATACCTTCACACATCATCAATTTGATAAATCATGTCATGTCATTCTTTGGTAAAAATACAATATTAACCATAACAATTAATGATTGTTACATACTAATATGGAATATATATATATTTTTACCCTCCTAATATGGATGTGTGTACCAAATTTAATTTATCAATAATGACCAAAGTTAATAATCATACCAAATTAGACTTTATACCATAAAATTTCCTTCCATCTTTGTGAATCTAAATTTATTCAAAGAAAAGATTTAGTTCTAGACTTTTAACTTATCAATTTTAATATTTAATTTACGGGATAGAATTTTGATATCAATATATCTAAATTTAGCTTTATATATTTTGTATCGAATTTAAAATTAAAAAAAAAATCTCTATCGATTTCCTTTGGATAAATTCATGTATATGTATATAAACTTTATTTTGGACGAATTATATGTACGTGTAAAGTTTTGTTCTGGGACGAAATTGTTTTTCCTTAAACAAAAATTATATATGTATAGAGGGAGGATCTAAAGAGGACCTCCTTATTTTAAGAATTTGAGGATTTCTACTATTTTACATTAGTAAATGACTTCTTTTAATGATCTCAACCGTTAATCCTCTAGATTCATATGCAAGAAACATATCTATAAAATTTTAACTAATTCCATAGTCATTTGGTCATTCAAATTAATATAAACAATTGTAGGCCGTTAGATAAAATTAAAACAAATTGTGCTAATCAAATGGTTAAATGTTTTTCACTTTGGCTAATTTTTTGTAGAATTCATATGTGGGTAAGTAACTAGGGAATGAGTAGCTTTAATTGTCAAAATACATGCTAGAACTAAAAACATCCTTACTTTAAGAGTTTAAAGAGATTCTCTTAGATCTGGACAATAAGAATTTGCATTTTTGAACTAGTATACTCTCAAAATTATATGTATTTTCACATTATATTTTAGTGCACGGTAGTGATGAAAAGGAAGAAAGAGAAAGAAAATGTTAGAAATATATAGTTTTATATAGGGTCAATGCCCACTAGCCCTAAAACAAAGACAAAACAATTCAATTTTTTTCTCTTAATAAAAAGACAATAATTTAGAGCCATTAGATTAGAATGATAAAATTGTCTTTTTGTTTAAGAATGACATGGCATAATTTTTTTCAATTGGTGATGTGTTTAGATGCTATAACATGCCACCTAAGATTAATGCTACAAATGTTAAACCTTATTAAGGCCATGAATCATTTTCTGGAAAATAGGATTAATGGAGTGTGTCCAAAGAATAATAAAAAATGTTAATAGGAGAGAGGCACATTTACATACTAGTCAAGTTTTATCCCTATCTTAAAACATGTATAACACGCCTTAATTTTTCGGTCTCCCTTGCTTGGACTTTTACAATATTTGGTTTTTCAAATTTTGCAGTGATGATGCCGAGCTTATTGATGAAATTGTAGATGATGTCTTTAACAAGTTGCTTCGCATGTCGTCAGCGAGTAAAAGGAGTGACTTGGTTGGGATGGAATCCTGTATACAAAAAATGGAACTAGTAACAGCTCTTCAGATGGATAAAGTTCGTAGAATTGGAATCTCGGGAATGGGCGGCATTGGAAAAACAACCATTGCTGCTGCAGTTTATGACCAATATAGTTCCAGCTTTGACAAGGTGTGCTTTGTGCGTGATGTCAAGGAGAAGTTCCCGAAGGCTGGAGTAGGTTTGCTAAAAGAGATTCTATCTAGATTGTTGGACATGCCTGCAGTGCGTATAGACACAATGGGAGATGGGTACAGCAGAATGGAAGGGTTGAGTAACACCACGGTGCTGGTTGTTCTTGATGACGTAGACACCCGAGATCAAATTGGCACCTTACTAGATGGGCCTTCATTTGGTGGTGGAAGCAGAATCATTGTAACAACTAGGCGTAGTGACATATTAAGTGGATTTGAGGAACACAAGGCCGAGTTGTTAAGTGAATCCGATGCTCTGACACTCTTCTGCCAGTGTGCCTTCAAAACAAACAGACCCCCGAGAGAGTTTGATCATGTGTCGCAGCGTGCTGTACAATATGCTAAAGGTCTTCCCCTTGCGCTTAAAGTCATTGGATCTCTTCTTGGTGATATGACTAGTGCATTTGAGTGGGAACATGAGTTGAATAAAATGAAGGACATCCCGAACTCGGATATTCATAAGGCGCTTATAATAAGTTACCAAGGACTAGATGATTCGGTGCAGAAGATATTTTTAGATATTGCATGTTTCTTTCGAGGAATGGCTCTAGACTTTGTTACAAAAATTCTTGACAAACATGGCTTCCATCCCATTCCTGGGATAAAGACTCTAGTACAGAGATCTCTTGTAACAATCACAGAGTCCGGTAACATTGAGATGCATGATTTACTACAGGAAATGGGTAGGCATGTTGAATCTGGTATGAAAGATGGAGAGCGGAGGAGATTTTGGAGTGAAGATGATGTTGTGGATGTGCTGAATAGAACCACCATACGTATGATCATGATTCATGCAGGACTTATCAATTTTGTATCATCTTTAATTAATAACATTTTCAACTTGATATGGCTCCTGTCCTGGTCACTAACTAACTTGATTCCAATTTAGGATACGCAAAATGTGGAAGGCTTGATGATGGAGTTGCCGATCAAGGAAGACAGACACTTCAATGCTGAAGCTTTAGAACATATTAGGAATCTGAGGCTGCTCTTATTCACTAACCGGGGAAGATACTATGGAGATGAGGGTGAAAATCACGTGAATGTTCTTTCTCACAAGTTGAGTCTTCTTTCGTCCAAAAAAAATAAGTTGAGTGTTCTAGTCTGGCATGGATATCCTCTAAAGTGCTTGCCATCCACCTTTGACCCCAAAAATCTTTTTCAGCTTGACATGTCTTGCAGTGGCATTGAACACCTTTGGGAAGGAGATAAGGTACGTACGTACTTACAAGAATCTCTTACTTTTATATACTACTTACTTTTGAATCAGATGTCTCATATTGTATACTTAACTGGTTGTGCTGGCATATACGTATGCTATGCAGCGTGCGAGCAACTTGACAAGCATCGATTTATCGGGCTGTCCATATCTTAAACATACTCCCGACTTGACTGGGTTGCCAAATCTTGAGAAACTCGATCTTAAATTCTGCTCAAGTTTAACGGAGGTTCACCCATCCGTTTCGCTCATAAAAACCTTGTGTTTTTGAGTTTGGCACAGTGCGATGAACTTAGGAGTCTTCCGAGCACCATTCGTATGAAATCTCTGAAAACCCTTGATCTTTCCAACTGTGTAAACCTTGAGATGTTTCCAGATGTTCCGGAATATATGGAGGCATTACCAAAACTTCAATTAAGTCACTGCAATTAAGGAGTTACCATCGTCAATTGAACGGCTTCGGGGGCTTGAATCATTAGACATGACATCCTGCAAGAACCTTATCCGTCTTCCAGATAGTATCGGTAATTTAGCAAAACTTAGATCTCTCAAGCTGGATTTTTGCTCAAAACTTTCTAAGTTGCCTGAGAACATTGGGAATATGGAATCTCTGTTGGACCTTGAAGTATTCCTATGTGGTTTAGAACAGCTTCCAGTCTCTATCTTACGTCTGAAGTTCGGTGGGCAGTTATCGTTTCGTCGTTGCAATATGGCGGCTCCCTTTTCATCATGGCCATCATCAATTGAAGATCGTTGTACTGATGTGGTACATCTTGATTTCAGCCGTTGCAATATGATGGAATTGTCAGATGCTGTTGCTTGTTTTCCTTCATTGAAAGTATTAAATTTGTCAGGAAACAATTTGAAGAGCTTACCTGCAGCCATGAAAGAACTGGGTTGCTTAGAAAGGCTTGAATTGAAATGTTGCAGGAGACTGATATCAATACCAGAGCTTTCATCAAGTATAAGTTACATAAATGCACAAGATTGCACAGATTTGGTAACTGTTATAACACCGCAGTCTCCCTACCATATCGGTCGCTGCTTCATTTTCTCTAATTGCAGTAAGCTGGTACAGGAAGATGTTTTCAGAGATATTGCAGAAAATCATTTCCCTCCTCAGGTATATATATGAACTTTCTTTTCTCTTGAAGATGATTTCGCCCTAGCAGATAGAACAAGTTAATAATTTGTCTTTTCGTTTTTGTTGTAGGGTAATCCATCCCAACCCTTTTATTTCTCTTGTCCTGGAAGTGAAATTCCAGAGCAGTTCATCCATAATAATACGGGGTCTTCCGTAACTGCCAAGCTACCACCAAATTGGTTCAACAACAACAACAGTTTACAGGGTTCGCTATATGCGCGGTTACTAATAAGCCCCAGGGTGCTGTGTACTCTAAATTGACTGCTCGATGTTTGTGTACCTTCAAAGGAGATCACTGCAAGTGCAGTTTCAGTTTCTGTTTGTTCAACGCTTATTTTCACACTAATCAATTTGACCCTACAGAATTCAATGGGCTCGAATCAAATCACATGTTAGTAGGATATGTACCGTGGTCTGAACTTTGCATTAACGGAGAGCAAGGCAATGGACGCTGTTACACTGAGGCCAAGTTTGAGATAGAATTATCATTCTATACAGACAAATCATTCTACAGAAGCCACGAAACTGACGAAATAGAGCCGTGTATCAGAAGCTGCGGAGTTCGATTCTTTTTTGGCAACAATGAGGAAGATTTTGGGGAACCAATGGAACAAGTTGATGATTCTGAGTGGAGGGGCCTCAAGGGGTGCTTGGTTGAACCCAGTAGTAGTGACTGGACAAGTGACACCTCCGATGAGGATGAGCAATACCGTGAGTTATCACTAGTTTTTAAAGGCGCAAACAGACCACGTTACACCACAATTGAGGACCATGAGTATACATCTGGGCAGAGGTTAACTCTCTCTATGTCTATAAGCTGATTATAAAATAGACTATTTTTTTTTTCATTGTAATATTTTTTTTGTTTGTTCTCTGAATGAATTTAGTGGCTAGCTATAAGAATATTATCATGAATTGCAGAGAACCTCTGGAAACATGGGAGCAAGAAGTCAGAAGTACAAGGGGTATGATGCAAGGGTGTTTGGATGATGGTTATGACTGGTCCCAACATACCAGCTGGAGGGAGAGGTATTAGGACTAAAAAGTTGAGATGTCTATAACCAAACATGAAATCAAACATCTTTAAATAATCGACCTACGTAAGCATAACATTTTCTCATTAAGATGAGCTCTTTGATTTGTTATTTTTATCCAAAATATATGAAACCTTTAACCTGTTATCGCTGCCTTTTCTCACTTGGATGAAGTCTTTTCAACATTGACCTGATAACGACATTTTTTCATGTAGTTATTTATACATATGAACCTTCAATGCTTTCTCTCATTTGGATGAAATATGTTTCCAATATTGAGCTATGAAGTAAAATTTAGGACTCTACGCTTTACAGATCACTGAAATCATATCTGTTTCTTTTCTCCTACAACATTAAATCATTATTATGATGGCAGCTGCGTTTATATATGTGAACATCGTGGTCGACCTGGCTGTTGGGCTGAAGCCGTAGTGCCAACTCCCAATGACCCAACAACCCTTCAAATTACTTACGTTGGGAGGCACACTAGTTGGAAAACTCAACCAATGTTGACATACCAAGTAAGAGTTACACCGGGTATGGGGATTGAATGTCCTCCTGATTGCTATAGTTGGCGGGAGTATGACCAAAGGGACATACCAGGAAGCAGATACCCAAGGTACATACTTCAGACATCTCATTATAGAGTCCCTTCAGTACATCAAATACGAGTCATCTGTGTACGCTTTATGACACTACACTGCAAGTAGTATTGTATCGAGTAAATGTAGTAATGTACGAACAATATAATCCATTTTTGGTGTTGTTTAAGCTCTCTTATGAAACTAATGTCACGCAGACTAAATTTACAAGCTTGATCCATATAATTTCGTAACATTTTTTATTGTTTATGTTTAGGAGATCCTATTATGTATGTACTCCTCAAAATTTTGGAGGCTGCATGGCCATGAAGGAAGTGAGATGCTCCGAAGATCAGAAAATCCTAAAAATCACTTACAGATTAAGACATACATGTACACTACCCTCCCCCAGCGTTGGAGGGAGGGCTGAGAGCAGTACCAGGAGTGTTTATGAAATTGTCCAATCACCAAGCTCACCAGTTGACAATCCTGTGGACGACGACGATGTGAATTTGTTACCAGATGCAAACTCACCGGATATGGTACGTTTCTCATTCCCCGAGTTTAACCTCATCAACTTCCCTATTTATACAAGATCCTAATCAAAACTGAAAAGTTGAAATTCACTCCCTTTTATTCTGAATGAATTCTTTATGGTCTTGCAATTGTTAATATATCAATTGAACTTTACAATAAAATGGAAAGGAAGCTGCCTATATTAGTTCTAAGCTAAACACAAGACATATGATATTTGTTGTCAGGAACACTTGCACAATACTGAAGATGTAGCAAATAACAACATGAATGTTTCTAATCAGGGGTTGAGCGGCTTGAGCCTACGGAGTTTGAAGAAACACTTCAAACTCCGTATGAATTCAATAGCATCAAAGAAAAGGACTCGAGAAATGAGGGAAGCTGATGATGATCAAACCAAATGAATCCAACTCCATTTCAAGCGATTATCCGTGAAGATCCTCACCAGGAATGCCAGTGGTTGTGTTCGGGAGAGCCTACATTGTGTTGTAATGTTGTATGTAAGATACTAGCTAGAGGTGTTAATGAGGATCATGAGTTGCTCACTGTGTGGTTCCCAAATTGTGGCAATATGGAACTCCTCGACTTAGCTAGCTGGTGATTAAGAATAATTATCTTAGTGTTATCTAGTCATGAGTTTATTGCTGTTTTGCTCACTGCGTTGTTCAAAATTTTGATTCTTTAATCAGACTAATGGAGTCTCCCTGCGTTTCTCCTCCCATATCCACAGGATCATTTGCAGAAAGCAGCAAATTGTGGAAAGAGGATGTAATCATATACTACACATAAGTAAAAACAATCAATATGAACGGAAATGAATGATATGGAAGATGTGGCCAGCTGTTTATAACGGTGTTGGAGTCTCTGGACTTCAATAACCTCAAGAAAAGTACTCGAGAAATGACGGATTCTGATCAACCAAATGAGTTCAGCTCCATTAGTTTCTAGCCATTTTTCATGAAGACCCTCACCAGGAAGGCCAGTAATTGGCCAGAATTAAAAGTCCATTAAACTCTATTCTACTGACTTGCAACACTGACTTGCGGCCTCTAGGGAGTGAAGGCCTGAAAGGTCCCTCTTTAGTGGCCAAATTCTAAAGAATTAAATTCAGTTTACCCCTTAAATTTTTGGTGTCAAAATCAGTTTAGTCCTGCAACTTTTTTTAAAATCAGTTCGTCCCCTCAACTTTCGTAAACACATTAGTTTAAAATCAGTTCGCCCCCTCAAAATCAGTTCAAAAATTGGACCAAACTGATGTGTTTACAAAAGATCGAATTCTTAATTGCAGGACTGAACTGATTTTGACACCAAAGATTTAGGGGGTAAACTGAATTTAATTCAATTCTAAAATTAATTCTTTGTTTTTTTTCTTTGATAGATGGAACCAGTGGAATGGATGACCAAAATGATCGAATTCTTAATGGATTCCAGCCATCAAAAATAGCAAGCAAAGAAAAACAACAAGCATGAAATTGTACTCTCACAACTCTCATCCATTTTTATATATAAAATCACCGTGAGGATTTTGTCCTTCTTCCGATGTGGTTATTGGTATCGCTGAAATCAGTGAAATGAATTGCATTTTTCCGCTCCTCTACCCTTTCCAACTTTCACTCCTATTTTCCACACCCACATATACTTGTGGGCTTTTAAAATTTTGCTCTATTATACCCATATATACCGATGCATGATTATTACCCACTACAATATTACCTGTTTGAGGTTTAACTGTATATATCACCGGTAAATAATGTCACATATCAAATGTATATCATATAACATTATACGGAGCCGTCTTAAAGAGGACGTCTTCATTAAGGGACTAACTAATGTACATATGCATGATCAGTCTTCAGAAATCAAATTTATTAATCCCATTCAAGCTGATGCTAATTAGCTAATATGATCAACCAACAATTGCCAGAAAAAGTAGTGCAATTGAGGCCTCAAGGGAGTGAATTATCCATATTTTCCGGCCAAATTTTATAGTAGTTGATTTTTTTTCTTTGATGGATGGAACCAGTGAATGGATGAATCAAAGTTCTTACTGGATTCCAGCCATCAAAAAAAGAAAGCAAAGAAAATCGTAGGTCATGCACAAGGCACAGTGATCTTTGCAATTGTGTTTTCGGCAAGGTTCACCTTTTTATATACAGTAATTCTTGCGCAAACTTTGCATCTTTTTCCGATGTGGATATTGGTATCGCTATATAGATATTTCGTCTCCACCCCCTTTAAATCTGTCTATCTTATTACCTACAAATACTCCGGAATTTGTAGGTAACTGAGATTTAACATTCAAAACTTGCTGTTGTTATAAAGTCATCAGTGAAGCCCTTCCTAACAAGTAAAGAATGCTCATTTGATACCTGCTAACCTATTCACGTCACGACACGATATTGATCAAATCGGATACTCAGAGAAATGTTGGAGAGGTTTAACAAGAAACACCTTATATGAATTGTTTGGCTCCAAATTAATCTGCTGGGAGATTTTGAAACGTAACATTGACATTTATGATAGAGCATAACATCCTGTAATTTGATTTAATTCCCCATCTCTGGGGCTAAGCTTCAATGCTTCATAGGTGACAACATAAGCTTTTCGAAGACTGGATTATTGTTGAGATCTCCCAATCATGTCGCAGCAGCAGCAGCATCCTGGCGCACTGATCAGTCAAAAGTTGAGCTTGTAGACTTCTCCGGATGCCGCCATTTGATGTGAAGAGGAGCAGAAGCAGCCATTCAGGCTGTAATCCTTACAATGGAAATATATTCATGTCTTTTCTTTGGTGTTCAACCTCAAAAATTACCAGTTTGAGAAGGCTCAGTTACTTGCTCCTTAAGTTACCTTCCTGAAGGTTTAAACATTATTGCAGACATGATAAAATACAAATTTAGAATTGTGCATGTAAAATGAATTCAAACTGATATCGGTAGGCTAAGTGGAATTGTGGAAACCAAAGGTCTCCTGATCCCGCGAAAAAGCGAAATTCATGTCATGTTAAAAGAAATGTTACTGTTCATGAATACCGTGGACTGTCATGAACTGGTAAGTGAATTTGAGGCAAAATCAATCTCATTACGTATTTAGCAAAATCTGAAGAGGTCAAGCAATGCATATGGAATCAAATTACTTGATTCTTAAGAAATTCAGTCTTGCTAACAAGTTAAAGCAGGCATATACCAAACTCATCTCCCAAGTGTCCAAATGGGAAGCCAAAATTGAAGCCTTCAAATAATCAAAAAGGTCGGCATCTCCACGTAACAAAATGACAGGTAATAGAAGTCTATAGAAAAATAGAAGCAACTCCACAACTATAAGTCGTGTTAAAGACTAAAAGGACAAGCAGAAAACTACTCCCACTTAAAATTCCCAGCTCCATATCACTGTCAAAAGACCAGAGACAAAGAGGAAGACAACCTTTACAAATCTGCAGGCTTGCCATGGTGTATACTCTGGCATCATTTTCTGCCTAAAATTCCTTAGGTGTCATGTTCTGTTATGATAAACAGGATGATTCAATTGCCCAGCACCTTACCCTCCATTAAGATACAAACTAGTACTTTATTGTAGAGTGTATTCTTCTCTTCTGGAATTGCTCAACTTGCAGAGCACGAGTTGAAATATAGGAAAGCAAAAACCAAACTACTGTTAAATATACTACTTATGCAGCCTATGAATCTTCACTCATTAAGCAAATACACCATATAGTTTTCCAAAACTGTCTCATACACAAATATGGAAATGTGACTCAGAAAGGAATTAGAAAACTACTAGAGGCAGCAGTAACATGCATGATTGCCAAAAAGGTTTTTCAAAGGCACAGGAAGGAGCAAAAATACAAAGGATAAAGTCTGTGCACTTCAACAAAGGAAACTGAAGATAGCTTGATCAAAAAAGAAAAAATGAAACGAAAATTGGAGATAGAAATGAAGGTCTACAGTATGTGCAAGTCTCATGTTTGGTGATTCAAGTTCACATGACACACTAAGTTTGGAACCGGACTTTCTACAATAGTGGTGAATGGTGGGTACTCTAATTGGAAAGTTTTTTCTTTTCAACTACTGAACTACCTCAAGTGTCATTGCCTTGCAAAAATTGAATAACGGAAAAATGAGGAGAAAATAAAACGCTAGAGAGATGTGCACCACAGTAAAACTTTATAAATGCTTTGCCTGTCATTTATGGGAATAGAGTAAAATATCACCCTGTTTAGTAACTAGAAGAACTGAAGAACCACAACAATGAAGGGTTTATCCAACAAAAACTTACCAAGTTCTTGTGATTAATTTTCAGCTATTCCTCGAGATTCAAATATAGATTATAAACCCTGACAGGAATATATACACAATAATGTCAATATAAACCAGAAAGTTAAAAGTTAAAATAGAATCGAGTGTAACTGACATAAATGAATTATCTATCCTCGACTGTAATCCATAACCAAAACAAAAGGAAGCTGATACAAAAAGGTTTGGCGTACAGGGTACAACAAAGTCAGCTGCAAGATTTCCTTAAAAGATCACAGTTATGGATTCATGAAACATAAACTATTTATACAACATACGTTTTATGAAAAACCAATAACCCATTAAATGAAATCAGCTTGATTTAGGTCATATAGCAGTTACGAATAACCATACTGTCGTGTGCTATTTTATTGAATTGCATAGCAATGATACATGTCCACCAATTAGAATATGCTCTATCAGACATGAACTCTACAATGCCAAAGATACAACAATTACATTCCAAGAAAGAGATGATCCTCGTTTTCTCATAATACAGAACGGGAGTCCTCAGAAAACGATGTCCCCCAACCACAAAACTTCTTCAATGTAGTTCACAAGGTTTCCTCCCAATATGGCATTACTCATTAAGATATATGGAAAAACGATACTCGGGGCAATGACAGAAATGTTAAAACAATCATAAGAATTATAATGAACAAGAATTCAAAGGATCTACCACACAATCAAAAGAATTTTTCAGCCAGCAGCCTTCTTCCCGCCATCATAGTAAGTCAGGTACCACCTAACGAATTTCTTCAACCCTGTCTGCAGATCCGTCGTGGGCTTATACCCAAGCTCCCTCTGCGCGGAGCTGATGTTTGCATGAGTAAACTGAACATCCCCATTACGTGGCAACTTCAAAATGCTCCTCTTAGCCTTCACCTTCAACAACCTCTCCAAAATAGTAACAAGATCCGAAACAGGCACAGGAGATGTATTCCCCAAATTGAAAACCCTCAACTGCGCAGGACCCTTCTTCTTCCCCCCACTCCCGGTACTCTTCTCCGCAGTATCCAGTGACGCCAAGCAGCCCTTAACAATATCATCAATGTAGGTAAAATCCCTCGCTACCGTGCCATGATTAGCGGCCTCAAAAATGGGAATAGTCTTCCCCTTCAATATATCCCTCGTGAAAAAGAAGTAAGCCATGTCCGGCCTCCCCCAAGGGCCATAAACCGTGAAGAACCTCAACCCGGTAAGCGAAAGACCATATATATGATTATAAGTATGTGCAATCTCCTCACCGGCTTTCTTAGTAGCAGCATACAAACTAGCAGGCTGGTCAGTCCGGTCTCTCTCCGAAAAGGGTACCTTAGTATTAAGTCCATACACAGAACTAGAGCTCGCCCAAACAATCGCAGGCTGCGGATTCGCATTCTTACAAACCTCAAGCAGATTAACAAGACCAGCTATATTACTATGAACATAAGACCCAGGATTCTCCATAGCATACCTCACGCCAGCCTGAGCAGCCAAATGCATCACATGAGTAAACGCCACCATCTCGAAAAGCTTGCTCAGCAACGCCATGTCGTTTATATCCCCTTCCACAATAAACACCCCGCTCCTCTCCAGCAGCGCCTGCCTCGCCCGCTTCAACGACGGGTCGTAATAGTCGTTAAAGCTATCCAAACCCAACACGCCGTCGCCGCGGCGCTTGAGTGCGGCGGAGACGTGTGTTCCGACGAAGCCGGCACCGCCGGTGACGAGAACCGACATGCCGTTTCTTGACCTGACCCGGGAGGATGACCTGACCCGCTTCTCCCAGGCGGGTCCGCCCCAGTTGTAGGTCCGGAGGGAGCGGCGGGATGGATCGGAGGGGACGGAGCTGGACAACGGCGACCAGAAAAAGAAGAGCAAGATCAGAGCCAAGAAGACCAAGGACCACAAGGAGAGCTTGGCCAGGGAGCTTTGCCACCGGACTCTGTGAATGTAGGGCTTGAACTTGCCCGGAGTTGGGGGACCATTGTCAAGATGAGCCATTTGCTTCAGCTGGGTCATCTACTTCGGGTCGGATTTTTAGGGTTTTCTGCGAACTGGGTCGGACCCGGAATCGGGTTCTGAGAGGTGGGTATGAGGAAAGTTGAGGTCTTTAGTGGTGGGTTGTTCTTGATTAGCTGAAATTTTGGGAAATGGGAAATCTTTATTTTCTGGGTTTCTTGGAGGAGAGAGGTGTGCTGGGTCCTCTGGTCTTGGTGCTTTTGGTTTTGGGTTTATAGGGGAGAAGGAAAAGAGTAAAGGAGAAAGTTCAAAGCTTTGATTTTTTGAGGGGGTTAATCAGAGTGTTTAGGGAATAATGGAGGTTCAAGGGAGGAGGAGGAGGAGGAGGAGGACTCTATGGTTGTGAGTAATAATGGAGATGAAATCATTGAAATGTCAGAGAAGGTGAGTAATGGAGGGATGAAGAAGACAAAGGGAAGGTACTTGAGATTGATTAAAAAAATTGGGAGAGATTTTCTGCAAATTTTTTGGTCACATTTTGGGTATCAAACATGAAAAAAAAATTCAAGGACTTTGTGTCATCAGAGCAGAAAACCTAAAAAAAAAAAAGGAAAAGGAAAGGAAATTTGAATAGGGTGAGTAATGGAAGAAGGAATAGTAAAAATTGAGTATCCAATTTAAGTCAAGGACTAAAACTTGATTGGTAGAAAACACACAACTCTAAATTTTTGCCACCATTTATTTTTTGGGATATCTATTTTTTGGATATTTATTTGTGTGGGGGTTCTCTAAATTTAGGTTGGAGTTATTAATTAATTTTGAGATTTTTTGAAGAGTTTGGGGAGGTGATTTGTTGGAGATGGTGTGGATGAGATTTTGACTCTTTGTTTTTGCCTACAATCTTATATGAGATTTTTGTTTTTTTTTTGTTTTTTTTTTTTTTGAGAGATTATGACACTTTTTATTGTGTTTTGATTGTATGAGGGTAAAATAACTGAGTTTTGTTAGAAGTTAAACCATTATAACGGTATTTTCATGTCTATTCACCAAATATATAGGTCAATAACAGCCTTTTAGTTTTGATTTGTTTACAGCTATTTTTTGGGTCAACTTTTTTTGCAACTGGATTTTAGTTTTTTCATCCATTGAAGAATGTGAGAGGGTGGGGATTTGGGAAATGCAGTTCCTCATTAATTGAGATCCATGATGTACTGATGTGATGATTAGGATATAAATCTAAAGTATTTATTGATTTCATAAACTACATTACTTCATCAAGCCCCTTGATTTCGAGTATTTAATGATCATGGATTTTTATCATTTCATTTTCTCCCCTACAAGTCAAATTTCTTCATCTAGTGACAACTTACTTGGTCAATGATTTACACTGTTTGAGCTTCTAGATTCTGCTGACCTTAAGGGAAGTGTAAGCATAGAGGTTAAATAGCAACTGCTTAACAATAAACTTCACTATTTTATAAATTTCGGAAAGAATGGGTAGGAAGTAAATATTTGTAACTTATAATTGTTACTACATTATTAATTAAGATTTTCAGACGTGGAGCTAAACCTTCCATCCAGACTGGATGTCGACTCATGTTATTTGGAAAAATGTATATATATAATTATATATAGAGGACCGTTAAAGAGAGGATGTCTGCACCGAAAAAAAGGTGCGAACACTGGCTCAAGGAGGTGTTGACGGCGGTGACTTTGACGACGCTGAAGCATACCTCCATCCTTGCCGACGACGAGTCTGATGTCGAGAATGAGGATCAAGGGAGGAGGAGGGGAAATAGCAACTACTTAACAATAAACTTCACTATTTTAAATTTTTGGAAAGGAATATGGTAGAAAGCCAATATTTGTAACTTATAATTCGTATTACATTAATGCTTAAGATTTTTCAATCGTTGAGTTGAACCTTCCAGCAAGTTTGGGTGTCAAACCCCCATTCAAAAAAAAAAATCACATACATATCATATTTAGAATGGAGCTCTGTTTTGAAATTAAAGTACGAGGTCTTTTGTATAACTCATTTTTCGATCATATTTTTACATCACCATCTATTGATAAATAAATTATATCCCGTAAGTCTTATTATATGAGTTTAGTTAGATGATAATTTTGTTCAATCTAGTGACAATTGCCAATATAAAAAAAACCCAAGTTTTATACTTTACTTTCTTTGTTATTACTTGTCTATAAACATTAAGATTGGATGTAGACTCAAATTCAATTACAAAACATTACACACGACTTTGTGCGATAAGCTCACATCATATGTGTTAGTCCTATGCTGCTTACAAGCTAATGTGCTACCAAGTATTGTCCTTTTTTTAATGAAGGACATCATCAAAGTGACAACTCTATATACCACTATGTCTCCAAAATTGTCCAAGATCATGGCCAATGCTATTTTCCTTTAGCTGATTTAGTTTATCATAATCGTGTTGGACAACATAATATATAATGATTGTGATTTGTATGACAAAGCATTTGTTTACATTCATTTTTCCAAAAGAAGGAAGAAAAAAATCCTGATTATGTGGTAGGTAAACTTGCATTTCAATCACAAGCATATTTGTGTTGGTCATGTGTGATTGTCCCACTTTATTTCACAAAAATTAATGGCACTGATCTGGCAAGAAACCCCTTTCTACTTGTCAAGGTTTGATCTTTCACATTTTTGTGCTATCTTGATCTGTTGAGTTGGTATTGCACTTTAATGGACATGGAATCCTTTACTGGAAAAAATAAAAAAAACCATTGTTTGATAAAAAATTTCCCCTTTTTCCATGGTGATGTTGTTTGTCTTTTATATGAGAGAGAGAGAGAGAGTCACATACAGTGAGTAGAGTATGCTAGGACTTGTAGTGCAAATCTATAGCTTAGAATGAAGGCAAAATAAGCATCTTATGAAGAAAGTCTTTAGTGGTTAATAGCTTATAGTGCAATTTATGGTAGGATAGCATATCATGTGGGTTGGTTGTGTATGTAGAGATTATTGCAGTGTCACAAGTCCAAACATGCATTACTTGATCAAAAGCTCAATGCCATTCCAACTCTATATATATATATATATATATATATATATATATACTTGTAGTGCAAATCTATAGCTTAGAATGAAGGCAAAATAAGCATCTTATGAAGAAAGTCTTTAGTGGTTAATAGCTTATAGTGCAATTTATGGTAGGATAGCATATCATGTGGGTTGGTTGTGTATGTAGAGATTATTGCAGTGTCACAAGTCCAAACATGCATTACTTGATCAAAAGCTCAATGCCATTCCAACTCAATATATATATATATATATATATATATATATATATATATATATATATATATATATATATATATATATATAACAAGAAGAAGAATAAGAGTGACGGTGAAGATACAACATCTAAATATGTGCCCCACGTTCCCTACAACATGTTCATCATTTATGATATTGGCTTCTAATGGTGCACCCCATTTATATAGTGCCCATACATCAGACAATTTGACCAAAAAGATGAAAACTGAAAAAGCTGTGTGTAAAGCGGTTGTATTGCATAATCGAAAACGATACAAGGGATGCCTATATATATAGGCTGCTTAAGATACAAACCAGCAGGGTTTGTATGTATATAGTTACAGAACTAACCCCGTAGGAATAGGAAGCCTAGTTACAGTACGTAACCTAATAATTAGAGATGATTCTTTCCTTCAATACTCCCCCTCAAGTTGGAATGTATGTTTAGAACATTCAACTTGCTTAAGAGTTCAGTGAATTGCTTTGGATGCAATGGCTTGGTGAATAGATCAGCTGGTTGATCCTTTGTTCGAATGTGTGCAGTCTGGATGAGTCCCCTTTGTATCTTCTCACGAACGACATGGCAATCAATTTCTATATGTTTAGTGCGTTCATGAAAGACCGGATTTGATGCTATGTACAACGCTGCCTGATTGTCACAGTATAGCCGAGTTGGACTAGCACCTGAGACATTCAAATCCTTGAGTACATTTTGTAACCAAGTTACCTCACAACATGTAGAAGCCATAGAGCGGTACTCCGCCTCCGCACTTGACCTCGAAACCGTTCCTTGCTTCTTTGTCTTCCATGAAACAGGGGCATTGCAGAGGAATATGCAATAACTAGTCATAGACCGTCTAGTGTCTCTACACCGTGCCCAATCAGCATCACAAAAGGCTCTCAAATTCGGTGAACCATTTGATGGCAGTAGTAACCCTTGACCTGGAGTAGCTTTGAGATACCGAAGCACATTGTAAGCTGCTTCAAGATGGACGTCCCTTGGCTTGTCCATGAACTGGCTGAGAACATGCACGGCATATACTAGGTCAGGACGTGTAATAGTGAGGTATATGAGTCTACCAACTAACCTTCTATAAAGTCCCGGTTCAGTCAATAAAGTTCCATCTTCTTTACTGAGCGAAGTGTTGTACTCGATAGGACACTTTGCAGCCTTGGCTCTAAGGAAGCCGAAATCTTCCAGTATTTCCAACGCATACTTGCGCTGACAAAGAACAAGACCTTGTTTTGACCGAGCTACCTCTATGCCAAGGAAGTTTCTCAGAACTCCCATGTCCTTGAGCTTGAAACAGTTTGACAGAAAAGTCTTTACGACATTGATGTCTTCAAGGTTATTTCCTGCTAGTATCACATCATCAACATAGACCAACAAAGCTGTAAAGTTACCTTGTCGTCGCCGCACAAACAATGAATAATCAGACCATGACTGTGTAAAACCGGCAGCCTTTAGTGCGTTGGAGAGTTTAATGAACCATTGTCGAGATGCCTGTTTTAAACCGTATAAAGACTTGTGTAATTTGCAAACTCTATTTTCCCCCGTTCCTCCAAATCCTGGAGGAAGTTGCATGTAGACATCCTCATAGAGATCGCCATTAAGGAAAGCATTATTGACATCAAGTTGATGGAGGTGCCAACCGCGAATGGATGCAAGACTAAGAAGAACCCGGACTGTTGTGAGCTTGGCCACAGGAGCAAAAGTCTCTCGGTAATCAATGCCTTCAATCTGGCTGTAACCCTTTGCAACAAGGCGCGCTTTATATCGTTCAACACTGCCATCAGGATTGTACTTGATTTTGTACACCCATTTGCACCCAATTGGACGCTTGTGAGCAGGTTTCGGAATAAGACTCCAAGTATGATTGGCCTGAAGGGCCTTAATTTCAGTCTGCATGGCAGCACGCCATTTGGGATCAAGTACAGCCTGTGAAAAAGAGGTTGGTTCTTGATGCAAGGTCAGTGCAGCAGTAAAAGCCTTGTATGTAGGAGAAATGCGATCATAAGAGAGAACCGTAGAGAGAAAATGAGCAGTACCTTGTGGGGTGACCACGTCCGAGGAAGTTGGTGGGACAGTGCGGGAAAGAATGGCTGCCTCAATATGAAAGTCTTGTAGCATGGAAGAAGTTTTGGTTGGCTGGGTGGATCGTCGAGGAAGGGAGATTGTTGTTGTAGCTTCGGTGGATAGGTGGGAAGGTGTCTCGGTAGTTGGAGGAGGAGGAATGTGTGGACTGGGAGGGGTGTTGTCGGGAAGGACAAGGGTAGGGTTAGGACTGGTGACATCTGAAGGTGACGCAGCGGAAGTAGGAAGTAAAGTAGCGGCAGGGGATGGAGAGTCGAAGTTGTCTGTGTCAGAGGTAAGAGGTTGACTGGTGCTAGGGTTCGGAGAAGAGTTTGTTGGAGTGGGAGTGTCATACACAGTAGTGTTTTGTGACTGGGGGGATGAAGTATCACGGCTGGAAACGGACTCTAGAGATTTGTAGGGAAAGTGAGTTTCAAAGAAAATAATGTCCCTCGAAACATGAGTTTCCTTGCTCTTTAATTCATAAACCTTGTAACCTTTCTTGCCGTGAGGATAACCAAGAAAGATGCACTCGGTAGAGCGTGGATCGAACTTAGAAGGCTTGGATGGATGAGTGGAGATAAAACAACGACATCCAAAAACCCGCAAATGAGAATAATTAGGAGGTTTTCCATGAAGACGTTCAAAGGGTGTTTGTCCTTGAAGAAGTGGAGTAGGTGTGTGATTAATCAGATAAGAAGCTGTAAGAATCGCATCACCCCAAAACTTCTTTGGCAAATTCGCCTGGAAGAGAAGAGCTCGAGACATGTTTAAAAGATGACGGTGTTTTCATTCAGCAACTCCATTTTGTTGAGGAGTGTTGACACAAGATGTTTGATGTTCAATGCCTTTAGAAGCATAAAAGGTAGGCATGATAAATTCAGGACCATTGTCACTACGAATGACTTTGACTCGTGTTTCAAATTGTGTTTCAACTAATTGAAGAAAATCAATGAGGAGGGTCCGTGCCTCGGATTTTTGTTTCATGAGAAAAACCCATGTACCCCTTGAATAATCATCAACAATGGTGAGAAAGTATTTGGCACCCGAAAGAGAGGGAACATGATAACCACCCCATATATCAATGTGAATTAAATCAAAACATGCAGTACTTTTACTAATGCTCAAGGGAAAAACTTGATGAGTCTGTTTAGCTAAAGGACAGATCAAACAATCATTGGGAACATGACTAGTGGTTGAAAGAAAAGAGAACTTAGACAAGACTTTCGAAGAAGGGTGACCGAGCCTGTTATGCCACAAGAGAGGGTCGGTTTCTAAGGTGATGGTGTTGGCCATGCTACACGTTCCTTTCCGATCCGGCTTGAGGCAGTAAAGTCCATTCTTCTCATGGCCCATCCCAATCGTTTTCCCCGATCGTAGGTCATGTATAACACAAACATGTCTCAGAAATATGGTGATGAAGAACGAATCATATGCCAATTTGCTCACAAAACCAGATTCAGATAAAATGATGGAACACATAGGACATTATGGAGTGTGAAATCCGATGTAAGTTTGACTGTTCCAACATGTGTAACTAAGGCTTTGTAACCAGACGGCAATCGAACAGTGTAGTTGACTGCCGGCTTAGAGTAAGTGAGCAGTTTTTCATGGCATACAATATGGTCAGTAGCTCCACTATCAACGATCCATGTATGTAAGTCAACTTGTGAAATAGTCTTACCTGAGAGCTCTTCATAATTCACTTTACCGACTTGATTAGCCGAGGCAGTGGTGGCATCTTTCAGTAGGCTAAACAACCTACCACATTCCTCTTTCAAGAAAGTGAGGTTCAGGTTCTCTTCTTTGGCCGAGACAAGGTTGCTGGAGGCCTGACTGGAACCTTCTCCGGTTGCACGAAGAACGACTTTTCTTTTCCTACACTCATCTTGGGTGTGACCTTTGAAATTACAAAAGGTGCATGTAAGATGAGCTTTGCAGTTCTTGGTTGTGTGATTTGTTCTACCACACTTTGCACATCTCGAACCATCAATCTTGTTCGAGTTCTTCTTCCATGTTTCCCAGTCCTCTTTGCTTGAGTAGAAGGCCGCTGCTTCAGTAGAGGATAATCCTCTATTTCCCGACACTGCTGCTTGCTTTTCTTGTCGCAACACCATAGCATATGCCTTATTAAGAGTAGGCAATGGATCAATTCCGATGATGGTGCTTCTCACCGCAGCATAATCATCATTAAGACTCATCAGGAATTTCATTGTTCTCTGCGTCTCAAGGGCAGTAGCGGCTTCGGTTGCAGCCACACATGTGCACGGCGTAGATGTGCACAAGGCATCCTTCTCGTCCCAAAGAGCCTTCAGGTTGGTGAAGAATGAAGTCACCGAGTTCCCTTCTTGAACACACTCATGAATGGCTGTCTCAATATTGAAAATATTCACAGTATTGGTTTGTGAAAACCTTTCTTGCAACTCAAGCCATACACTTCTCGCATCCTTGCAGTGCACAACTGATTTCCGGATTTGTTCGCTCATTGAGTTTTCCAGCCAGTTTTTCACCAAGGCGTTGCAGCGAGTCCACTGCGTCTTCTCTTCCTCGTTGAACTGAGGACAAGGTAGGATTCCATTGACAAACCCTATCTTGTTCTTGATTGTCAAGGCAGAGGTCATGGACTGTTTCCATTCGACATAGTTGTCTTCCTCCAAAGCTTGCGACACAAGGACTACGCCTGGTTGATCAGAATGGTGAAGGTAGAGCGCATGGTTTGAGCTTTCCCATGCTGGTGTTTGGTTTGAGGACTTGGTGTCCTTGGTGTCCTTCTTGGTTTCGTCTTCTCCTGCCATTGGGTTAGGGCTTTGTTTTGTGGTGGTGGTTCTTTAGGTCCTCAAGAACGTGGTTGCTCTTGATACCATGAAAAAGCTGTGTGTAAAGCTATTGTATTGCATAATCGAAAACGATACAAGGGATGCCTATATATATATAGGCTGCTTAAGATACAAACCAGCAGGGTTTGTATGTATATAGTTACAGAACTAACCCCGTAGGAATAGGAAGCCTAGTTACAGTAGGTAACCTAATAATTAGAGATGATTCTTTCCTTCAATACTCCCCCTCAAGTTGGAACGTATGTTTAGAACATTCAACTTGCTTAAGAGTTCAGTGAATTGTTTTGGATGCAATGGCTTGGTGAATAGATCAGCTGGTTGATCCTTTGTTCAAATGTGTGCAGTCTGGATGAGTCCCCTTTGTATCTTCTCACGAACGACATGACAATCAATTTCTATATGTTTAGCGCGTTCATGAAAGACTGGATTTGATGCTATGTACAACGCTGCCTGATTGTCACAGTATAGCCGAGTTGGACTAGCACCTGAGACATTCAAATCCTTGAGTACATTTTGTAACCAAGTTACCTCACAACACGTAGAAGCCATAGAGCGGTACTCCGCCTCCGCACTTGACCTCGAAACCGTTCCTTGCTTCTTTAAAACCACATTCATTTCCCAAAGTAAGCTTAGGAGGTAGAGGTTAGATATCCTTCTTTATACTATATCGGGGTTATGTTTACTTGTTTTCATTTGATGACTTGGTTAGGAAGTCCTTCTTTAGAAGAGGACATAGCATTCTCATGAAAATGAGATATGATCTCTCAGGTTAACTTCAAAGGAGGTTTGGTGATCTACACTATATTATATCAGCTCGAGAATGGGGTGAGACATCGGTAGATTATCAAAGGTTAGTGTCATGACTAGAGTATCCGGTAAACAAGTAGATCGAACTGATGAAAATTTAAAGCACCACACGTATATTCGAGGGATTCCAAATTTAAGAAAAATCTTTTATTATCGAATTGGAGCATTCAATCTTAAACTATAAATAAAAAACTTTAGGCTTTTGTAAGACAGGGCTTGGGGGAAGGTCAAGACGTCAAGTAAAACCTATACAGGCATCGAATTCATCATTCCCATCTCAATCTACTAGAAATAATCAATCAAGGTGATTATAAATTGTAGCAAAGAAACAAATACCAAGAATACTACATAGTTAACTACACTTAGATCCTTAAGATTGATTGACTCCCAATTTGCAATATATATTGAAAATTTAAACTTAGAATTGAGGTACCCCCAGTCTGCATGTGAATCTGAAAGAAAAAGATGACGGGAACACGCATTGGTAGTCCTTTATTTATTAAAAAAAAAAAAAAAAAAACCCTTGCATCATGTAACATGCCCTGCAAGTTAATGCAAGCTGGACAATGACATGTGATCATATCTACACAAAGTTTGGAGTTTGCTAATAAAGTAGGTTCCAATCATCTCTTCTTGCAATATAGTACATCAAGGGCGGTGCTGCTACAAGCCTGTGCAGGTAGAGAAGTGGTTTTTGCCTTTAAGGTGGACTCATAGGTATAGAGGCCCATAGAATTATGTGAAGGAATTAGTCCTATGGAAAAGTACAAAGAAAAAGGGTCTGCAGATCCAAGAAACATAAGCACTATTTATTGTGTAGAACAAGATCACAATCTCAGAAACAATAATGAGCAAACCTTAAAAATATGACATGTCTAAGATTACAATGCAATGAAGGGAATAGAAAAGGGTGGCTTTGATCTGCACTGCATTGATTGTAGAGGCAGAAGAAGGATCCCTCTTTTGTTCCCTTCCTTGATCTACAGATAAGTGTTTTGTATTAGCTGTTTAATGTTTTGTAAACTTCCCGAGGACTTCAAAGTAGTTGGGGAATGTTTTTCTGGTGCAACCAGGATCCTTGATGGTAACGGGAACGTCTCCGCAGGCGGCAAGGGAGAATGCCATGGCCATTCTGTGGTCATCGTATGTGTCTATGGCCGTTACATTTAGCTTTTCTGGTGGTGTGATTATACAATAATCTGGGCCTTCTTCAACTGTTGCTCCCAACTGAAATATTATGTCCAGACATGTTAAAGAAGGGATAGGTACCAATGTGTAGTAACATTCAAGGTTGGAGAAAAGCCACTAGAAACTAACCTTCCTGAGTTCGGTGCAAATGGCAATCATCCTTTCTGTCTCCTTCACTCTCCAGCTTGCCACTGAAGACCAAAAACTCAAGCAGTTAAGGATGGTTTTTAGGAGATACTTTCAGATGCGACTTCTTCAAAACATGCAGAATCTAAAACCATATGCAATTCCTATGGATAAGCAAAAAGATTGGTACTTGAAAAAATTATATTAACCTTCTGAAAACTATGCTAATAATATATCTTAGTCTCAACACTTCTCTTCAGGGAGAAACAATCTTTTAACAGACCTTCTGTTGACCTCAGATGTTGATTTGTAAACTTTACAGGAGAAAAATGTGAACTGACTATTAACATTTCATAGTTTCAGTTTAAGTGCTTGTATCAGCTGTTAAGTGGAGGATTGAGAAAATAGGAATTGCATGGTAGCCTAGTTGCATTAGGCTTGCACTTTCAGCAGCAAAATGTCATATGACTCATACCCCATCCAGTCTTACTCCACACAGTAAGATCCTAAGCCTTAAAATTGATAGGACTCACCAAATGGGAATCTCCAAAAGTTCACTGTATGTCATGGAAAATAAGTATAGTGCCAATGGTAACTTATATTCCAAGTAAGCTTCCATCACTGCTGCATAATATATACTTTGTTTTTACATTGAATTCATTTTTTTTCTTCCTTATTTTCTTTCTTTTTGTAAATTAGTTTTGTTTATTTTCCACAAAACATTCAGATCTATGCACCTATCATTTCCCTTTACTTTCCTATCTACTTAAAACAAAATAAAAATATATATCAAGCACAATCCATTCAACAACTAAAAGACCACAACTTACCATCTCTCATGGCAGTTGGACCATCGGCGAAAAGAGCAACTACAGCAAGAGTCATGGCAACATCTGGCATCTTGTTCATGTTTACATCAACAGCTTTCAAGTGCTTTCTTCCAGAAGAATGTCTTTGAGGTCCTGTGACGGTGACACTATTCTCTGTCCATGTCACTTCAGCGCCCATCTTTTCAAGAACTTCAGCGAATTTTACATCTCCCTTGATTGATAAAAGACCAATAGATGTCAGATTATTTAAACTTCAACATAATTCAAGATATTGTACAAGTATTCCAATTACTAATTTGAGAACAGTTTTTCCCCACATACAAAAGACTTGTCATTCAACAGGAATAGACTGGAAGGTGGGCAGGATTAAACATATGTAGGTCTGTGCAAAATACCTGTAAACTACTTGTGCCACAGCCTTCAACAGTTACCGTCCCACCCGTTACAGCAGCACCAGCTAGGAAGTAACTAGCACTTGAAGCATCACCTTCGACAAAGGCTTTTCCAGGAGACCTGATAATTTTTCACATTGTTATAGACAATACACCATGCTCACAAAATTCGACAAGTTATAATTCTTTACAATAGAAAGTGGTGCAGTAATAAATTGAATAAAACATACTTGTACTTTTGACCTCCTCGAACCAAAAACCGATCCCAGCTATCACTATGTTCCACTGTGACCCCAAAGCGTTCCATCAATTTCATAGTCATTTCAACGTAAGGAATGGAAATCAGCTTATCAATAATCTCAACTTCAACATCTCCCAGAGCCAAAGGAGCTGCCATAAGCAAAGAAGTCAAATATTGGCTACTGATTGATCCAGAGAGCTTCACCTGCAAACAAATTGTGGATTAAAATGATCAAATTAACCAATACTGCAGACACAACCACTCACCTTACATCCTTACATTTTCAAATGGGAATAAAAATGGTGTAAGGCATGGTATTGGAAAAGAAAACTAAAAAGAAACATATAAAAAACATTAAGAATGAAGCCAAGAAGTCTAAGAATGAAAATGGATTTTTTTCCCACAGAACAGTTCCAGTAGATAATGGGAAAAATGCATAAGTTTGTCTTGACTCTTGACACATAAAAGAATGGTATTCTATTATGAAAGAACAATAATGTTCAAAGACTCAAAAAGTAGACTAGCATGGTTTCTTACAATTCACCGATGCAATTGATTAAACCATTCAACCATAAATGTAAGAGGCAAACCTCACCTTGCCCCCTGGAAGGCCTCCCTTTCCAATTACACGAACAGGAGGACAGTCTGTTCCCAGAAAACAGTCAACATCTGCACCAAGCTGCTTAAGACCAGTGACCAAGTCTCCAATTGGTCTCTCCCTCATTCGAGGCCCCCCATCAAGTACATACCTGAACCATATTGAATAGTATACGAAGGTTATTTGGATATCGTACACGTTTGTATTAGGATAAATGAACAGAATAATTCATATAGACATATTACATATAATTTTTGCTAAAAGGCAGGGAATACACATAGATTATAGCAGTAAGACATACCTAGAATGTCCACCAGCAGCAGTTACTGCAGCAGTCAACGGCCTCATTGCTGTTCCAGCATTTCCAAGGAAAAGTTGAACTTCCTCTCCGGATTCATCCCCCAAAGGAAACTGACCGCCACAACCCTCCACAACAGCTCTTTTGTTTGCCTTGTCATCTTCCACATTCAGCCCAAGCGTTTTCAACGCACCAAGCATATAATTGATATCATCACTATCTAGTAAGTTGTCTACAACAGTTGTTCCCTGAACAATAGCATAAAAGAACAGTTGATATCTCAAGTCTTAAGGAAATACCACCAATTACCCTATTCTCTCTAAAAGCACACATTGCATAATATCCCAACAACTCAATTTACTGTCTAGAATCTATGATCAATCAAATAGAAACAATATACCTTGTCTGACCTTTAATTCAATTCAAAGCTCATTGAAACACAGTCTAAACCCAATAACCAATATCTAGAAAGTCCTTAAATTTCAATCCCATATCATTTCACCTATCACACAAACCCAACCAATGCAAAACACTCAAATACTCATCACATTTCCACAACACCAAAGTTCACATTCAAATTAACATCAAAGTCACAATCTTTAAGTACCTCAGAAAGAGCAGCAATAAGCAGAATCCGATTAGACAAAGACTTAGAACCTGGCAAAGTAATGGTACCCGAAATCTCCTTGATGGGTTGCAACACAATCTCCGGCACCGTCGACGGCTTCTCAGCCGTAACAACCGAAGCCGAAACTCTAAGCCCACCAGCCCTGACTCTACCCACAAACCCACTTTCCATCTTCAAACTCAGAGAATTCGAAGAACCCAACAACTGTGACTTCAAGGAGATTGAGTTTAACGATCTGGGTATCTGGGGTTTGGAGACATTGGGCAAAAGATTGAAGCTTTGAGCTCCATTGTTGCAGATTTTGCTCACTTGGGCCATTTTTGGTGTTTCTGGGTGTCTGATTCAGAGAGATTAATCACTTGGGTACCTTTAAAAAATGGAGGTTGGATTTGGGGGGATAGAAAGATGGAGGCTTTGGTGGCAATGGTGGTCGTAGGTGGGGATTTGCTTGAGAGGGTTTACCTTACACTTGGTCACCAACCCAACTGGGACACCAGAAATTTGAACAGCGCAGAGAAAAAGAAAGGAAGTGGGGGAGGTATTTGCAATTATAAAAAAGATTTGGGGGTTTTTTGAATTTTGAAAATGGGTACGTGTTTGGGTTTGTGGTGTGAACTGTGAAGGGGTTGTGGTCTTTGGCTTTTCTGGGAAGAAGAAGATGAGGAGGGGTTTTTGGAGAATTAGAGGTCAAGGGAACCGGTTGGTAAGGTTTGTGCACGTTTTGATACATAATGCAAATTTGGACAAGAAAGAAAGAAATTGGTATATGGCAGTGTCAACTTCTCGCACCAACCCCCGTTGGCCATAGTGAGAACAGTCATTTTAGATATTTAGTTACAAGGCTCACAGAAACATTTTGAGGGTCTTTTACAGTATTGCTGCATGACGATCATGAGGTAATATTGGGCATAGATAGATGATTCAGTCTGTTAGTGATTGCACACAGGTGAAATTCGTTATACAAGTAACTGTGTTGTATGTTGTATGCGTTTTGAAAAAAAATGATACGAGTTTATACATCTTACAACACGCACAGTTTTTTGAACAGGAAATGAAGTAAACATCTAAACTCAAACTCTTAGAGAAGCCCCTGACAATAAAACAACATAATCTTAGACAGACCAACATACAGTTACTAAAGTACTAATCACTAACATACATCGTCCTTATCTTCATGTTGTGTCACAACTTTCTCTATGCGAACTCCCTCGATCACGGCTTCCCTTGAACGACCATTAGCACTCTTCCCATCATTAAATACATGATCTAATTGGCAAAGGACAAATGCCACACCAGTATTCAGCAAAACACAGAAACTAAGTCTAATCACTAGAAGGAAAAAAAAAGGCCGAAAAAAAAGACAATTATAATTTCAATAACAAGACCAAAGTCCAAAGAGAATGCTAATCATGAATTCATGATCATCAGCTCAAGTATTTGAGCTACAGAACAAAAGGATGTTTATTATACATATTGAGCAAGAAACATATATGTATCTATAAATGTATTGTTTGCAATAATACTAGAACAGCGTGCAATGTTCATTACGTTTTTATTTTTATTTTTTATTTTGGGGGGGAGGGGGGGGGGGGGGGGAGAAAAATTAAACTGTCTATATGCAAAAGGAATAGGAAAGATTCAGAAGAAAATACGGCCAAAGCTGCGCATACCAACATGATTGGCTTTGACAGCGCCACTGTTGTACACTAAAAGAGTGGGAAGATTACGATCCGGGTAGTTAGGAATGCAGTATGTGGAAATTATTTTCACAAATTTAGTTGCCGGGTACTTCGTTGCCAAATCTTCCAGACACTGCATCAACAATCCAGTCCACATTTGAATAACCACCACCCAGACGTCTGATGGAGCTTGAGAAACCGAGATTGGAACCACTGATCCAAACCTTGCAACCTTAAGAGCAAGTCCACCCCTTAGGTTAGAATGAACACAGTAACCTGGGTCACTCTGGGTCACTGTGACTGGGCAGCAGTTTCCACCCGTTTGAAATGTGAGATTGCTGCCACGTGGCAGTGACTGTTTATTGAATTAAAAAAATGATTTTTAAGTGTGAATAATGATTTTAGTTGTAAATAAATAATAATTAAACAATATGACTTAATGAAATTAAATTTTTTATTCCATGACATTTAATTGAAATTACAATAATTTGAAATTTCTTAATAACTATCTAATTATCGGGATTTTATCCTCATTACAAAAGAAATTGGTGTTTGAAGGATCATTGTCATCGATGGGGTTTGTAGATTCATCGGTGGAATGTGGTTAGGGATAATAGTAACTGGGAAAAGGTGGAAGGTGGTTACAAAAAAAAAAAAAAAAAAATCAGTTGCAACACCAACGGCTACCTATTATGAGCCGTTAGATTGCATTTTGGACAGCCCAGATTTGTGGACCGTTGCATTCAAACAAAGAGTCAAGCCGCACAAATGGACGACGCGTGTCGCGGGGGTTCGGCAGCTCGCATGTCGCGACAAAATGTCGCTGAACGCGCGAAAATGAATGGCTGGTGTTCGTCCGTGGGAGAGACGCTCCATGCAGGCGCGTTGCAGACAGGGAAGCAGGCCGCTGACGCAAGCCACGAGCATGGGCTGGGCTGAGCTGGCTGCTTCTCGCCTGGGTCAATCTTCTCCTCTCACATGGGTTACTTTTCTCCCCAACAAAGTAACATGGGCTAGAAAATGAGCGAACCCATTTCATGGGTGGAAGCAACAAAATTTGGGTTATGTTAGTTTGCTTATGTGGATCCAACCCAGGTTGGATTTTTGTCCCACCGGTGGACTTGCTCTAACTGCTTCTCTTAATTCAGATAGCCTCTTCCTCCTATCGAACATAACCACATCAATCTCATCCATATAGCGCTCTACGTAAACACAGCAATAATTTCACAATTCTAGTGGTAAAACAAATCAGATAGAGCTAGCCAAAAGATTCAACTTTATTGGAGGTATGGAAGGTATGGCTATGATATTGGCTGTGTTCAATGAAGTATGGTATTGGAAGTGAAAGCATGGTCATGTTTTTGGAAGTATGGCGGGAGTTATGTCTATTGTACTTAGGGGTGGACTTTTAGGCACCGAAATAACCGAAACCGGTTAAAACCGTACCGAACCGACACCGAGTAACCGAAACCGTATGAAACCGAGGCAATCGGTTCCGGAAACAACATAAACCGAGTAGTGCGGTGTCGGTTTGCGGTTCCGTGCATCCTGAAAACCGATTAAACCGAACCGAACCGACATATATTCATTATACATATATTTATTATTAATACTTAATTCTACATTACGTATCATGTTCTTATCGGTTATGGGTTACAAATAGTAAGCTTTCACACACATGATTATGTCTTTAAGTGTTTAAGTCTAACCGAAATTCTTCCCATGTGGGTTTATCTTTTGTTATATATGAATATTTGAGGCTTCAAATAAATTATGTATAAATTTTAGCTTCCCTTTTCATTTGGATTACTTATTTGAACTCATTAGATTAACTTATTTGAAGTGTTGATAGTTTACAACTTTGATATTTTTATTTTTATGTTATTTGGTTAAGTGTAAAAAAAATATTACGAATAATAGGTTTTGTAACCGAAACCGCACCGAAACCGAACCGATGTTAGGTTAACCGACGAGTGCGGTCTTTTATATATTTTTATCGGTTTCGGTTCTAGAAAATAGAAAACCGAAGTTTCGGTTTCGGTTAGTGCCTAAACACCGAACCGTTGAGACCGAGTCCACCCCTAATTGTACTTAGGATTTCCAGGTTCAACTTTACTTGTACTGTACAGTTTACTTGTATAGTTTATTTTTGTGTCTTGTCTGTCTGATAATGTTTCTTTAGTTTAGGATTCCATCACTAAGACACTCAAACTTCTCATATATATAATACAAGTGTGTAAACTTTCACAAGAAATACACAAAAAAAGCTTCCGCAATTTAGGTTTTTCTACAAACTTAGATCAACCTCGCGCTTATCGTACTGATTTTATATTTATACTCAAAGTTTTCGTAACTATTCCTGTATAATTTGATTCATGTATTCCTCTAGGAGGCGATCGTCGTCGAGATCTTCGAGGTCCTGCTCGGTCTTGTCATCGGTCCACCACTTGTCTTTAGGAGCATAGTCTTCGTCCTCGGCCGGAGTGAAGGGCGGGGGCTTAAATGCCGGCTTCTTGGGTGGAAGATTGCCGAGCTTGGCTGAATATCGTCCCACTGGGTGGAGTTTATAAGTTTGTTTTACTAGTCATATAAAATTCGCTATGATTTTAGCAATATAACTGAGAAAAAGCTCAATATATCTGAATCTGATCATGGGAACTTCCATGATAACCTGGTTTTTTGGGGTTTAGGGTTCAAAGTTCAAACTCAACCATCAGTTCAGGTTTTCTCCCCCCACAAGTTTATATGTAAAATGGTACGGAAATTACATTACAGAAATATCTCTTCAAGTTAATATTCTCTTGATAATATAAAATTAGGTGACAAATCTCATGGCTCTGCGTCTACGGTACTCAAACATAGAGTACTTTTCATTTCTCAATATCTTGGGAGATGCTTGATTCCATAGGAATATAAGGCATAAATGTCATGATTTGAAGTATATTCCAAACATCCACACTATTTTTCACCCTTGCTAACTCATCTTCGTCTGTAATTAAATTGGATACAACAGAATATGCTATAGTTCTATGAACAACTTGTCATAATTTAGGGTCCCAATGCCAGCACCAAACTCAAGTGTCAATTCAAGTGAAAGATACTATTAGAGTGAAGGAAACACCAAAGGACTAAATTCTGTTGAAGCACCCATTCTTGGAGGCAATGAAGTTTTGGTGGTAGAAAGGTAGAAGATAATAACTGTGTGGATTGGTCTGAGATGAGCTTCAACAACCACAAACTTAAATGTCAAACATTTTTCTCCTCATCTACCTCATGTGGACACTATGGGATGCAAAATTTTATAGGCAACTGCCAAACAAAGGACATGACTCATCAGAATGTGGATTACTCTATTATCTTTGAATGGCTTGAAACCAATATCCAATCCAATCCTAGATTAGAATGCACACAAAACCTCTTTTCTGATGGGAACAATACCTCACTTTCCAACCACCCATCCAATTCTTTTCAATCATCCATATCATTGTTTTGTGCCAATAAGTGAGAACCACCCTTCAGTTCAAGTAGCTAACTTTTACTGGAAGGTAGAAGGTAAACAAAAGAGTTCAGAAAAATTGGAATGTAGGATATCATTCATAAGTAATAACTAATAAGAACAGCAAAGATCTATGCTCTACCAGATTTGTGTCAATCTTCTGTGATTGCATTGAGAAGGGGATAGAACTTTGTATACTTGAAGAAAAACAGTTGTAGGATTCCCAAATGTAAGATGGAGAAAAGTGAAACTCTTTAATTAACCACAGAACATTACAAAATTCAAGCCAGGTCCAAGAGTTATAAAATACAATGAGCGCTCTCAAGCCCTACTCTCCCTATTTTGATCTATGTTGCTACACAAGAATTATAAGCAACAACTGAAAAGTAATATTTTATTAAGGTGAATGAGACCATAGGCCATACTATGAACCAAATCACTTGCATATGGCCTCTTCTCTAATCCCAATGCAAAACCAAATGGCTAAATACAAGTTACCTAGCAAACTTCTTTAGCTGCTGCAATAACGGCCTCAACAGTAATGCCATACTCCTTGTATATAATTGGGGCTGGTGCACTTGCTCCAAAACGGTCAATTCCGATTGCCTTTCCTTTGGTTCCAACAATCTTATGCCACCCAAATGTGGATCCAGCCTCAATGCTAACCCTGGCTGTTACTGCCGCAGGCAAAACACTTTCCTTGTAGGCATCTGATTGATCTTCAAAGAGTTCCCAAGAAACGAAGGAGACAACTCTGACTGCTTTTCCTTCCTTTCTGAGTTCCTCACCAGCTTTGTATGCAATTTCCAACTCAGAGCCAGTACCGATCAAAATAACATCAGGCTTGTTACCTGTAGAGTTGTCTGACACAATGTAGCCACCCTTCGCGACTCCCTCAATGGAAGTTCCAGCAAGGTTTGGCAGCTTTTGCCTAGAGAGGGCAAGGATAGATGGTCTCTTCTTGTTCTCAACTGCAACTTTGTATGACCCAGCAGTCTCATTCCCATCAGCTGGGCGGAGCATCAAAATGTTGGGCATTGCCCGGAAACTTGCCAAGTGCTCAATCGGTTGATGGGTCGGTCCATCTTCTCCAAGTCCAATTGAATCATGGGTCATAACATAGATAACTCGAGATTCTGCCAATGCAGAGATCCTTATGGCATTTCTCATGTAGTCAGTGAAAACAAAGAAAGTGGCACAGTACGGGATAAATCCAGGGCTGTGAAGAGAAATTCCGTTGGAGATGGCTCCCATCCCATGCTCCCTAACACCAAACCTAATATTGCGTTCTTCTGGGGTACCCTTCTGGAAATCTCCAAACATTTTCATCAAAGTCATGTTGGAAGAAGCAAGATCTGCACTGCCGCCAATTAGACCAGGAAGAACTGGTGCAAGTGCATTGAGGTTTGCCTGAGATAAATTCCTAGTAGCATCAGCTGGGACTTCAGGAGTGTAAGTCTGCAAAAGTGAAATCAGATGACCTCATGAGAAAGTTTTCATTTCCAATCTTAACACAGTATATTATTCTATAACATGGTTTTATCTAGAAATAATATAGAGGTCAGAGACACGGTAAAAGTTGCATAGCTACCAGACATGTGACCAATTTTGAGATTGAATGAAGCTTGACATCATATCAGTGCCACTCAAAATGGTGCCCAAATATTTTTTGCTCAATCAAGATCATATTAGAATAACCAAAGAAATTCTTAAATGTAAGAGGACCCAATTATTGACAGAACTAGACTTACTGGGAGTGCCTTTTCCCAACCAGCAGGTAGCTCACCAGTGATGATGGATTTCAGCTCTGCAGCTTCCTCTGCATACTTCTTCTCATATTCAGCAAACTTGGCATTCCATTCAGCTTCAAGAGCTGCACCTTCCGGAGTATGGCGACTCCAGTGACTAAAATAAAACCAAACAAGATTATTAGTAATTAATTTTATCAGACTGATTAAACCGATCGATTAATAATTCATCTTGTTTTATGTCTTACCTTTTAACATCCTCTGGCACGTGGAAAGGCTCATATGGCCATCCAAGGTTCTGCCTGGTAGCATCAACTTCCTTGGCACCCAGAGCGGCACCATGAACACTGTATGAGTTTGCCTTGTTTGGAGATCCAAAACCGATGGTTGTTGTCACCTGGTAAATATGCAAACATTCAACATCACATTGGCTAATATCTGATCAAAATGAACCCCATAACAAAAACTATGTTCGAGAAATGCTTTCACCAGACAATGCAAGGATGCCTGCCTGTGGGATTCAAGTTCTCTTTGAACTCTAAAAGGGATTATATATATATATATATATATATATATATATATATATATATATATATATATATATTGTTTCAATACATATAGCTTATTCTCATACTAGAAGTCAATAACAATGTTGGCTGAAACATTTAAAAAACCTACAAAAAATAAATTATAGATAATAAAAGAAAAAAAATAGAGTTTTTCATCACGGCACATGGAGTATATTCTAAAAATCTTAGGAGAATGCAGCATATGTGTCACCTTTATCAAAGTGGGCTTGTCTGTTACAGCTTTTGCTTCCTTAATGGCAGCTCTAATCTCATCATACCCGGTGTTTCCATTCTTCACCCAGAGAACGTGCCATCCGAGAGCCTCATAACGGGCATCAACATTCTCGGTGAATGCAATCTCAGTGTCTCCATCAATGGAAATGTGGTTGTCATCATAGAAGGCTATCAGCTTTCCAAGTCCCCAATGCCCAGCAAGGGAAGCAGCTTCATTAGAAATACCCTCCATTTGACAACCATCACCCAATATACAATATCTGCACAGAAATAACACCAATGCTTCTAAGTACAGTCACTACAAATATGCCATCAAAACAGAGGAAAAAGAACAAACAATCCACTCATTAAGATATTATCTTACGTGTAGTGATCAACAATCTCACTGTCCGGCTTGTTGAAACGTGCAGCCAAGTGCTTCTCGGCGAGGGCCAGACCAACAGCATTTGCAATACCTTGCCCCAAAGGACCTGCATGGACCCACAATGTCCTTAAGAATACAAATCTTCTAAAACAAGAATAATCAATCAGCCTTCAAGCATGTAACTACTTAATCAACTAAAAAGACCTAAAGACCGAATCTAACCGGTGGTGACTTCAACTCCGGGTGTCTCAAAGTTCTCGGGATGTCCAGGGGTCTTGCTTCCCCATTGCCTGAAGCCCTTCAAATCCTCTTCCTGATAATCGATCCAAACGATTAGTTCACAAACCAATCAAGATCATTAGCAAAGCAAAATATACGATCCTTTCGGTTAGAGTGAGCAAAAAACTCGATCGGTGTCATAAAATTCACTTGAAAACTTAATCAGTATGGTAAAAAACAGTGAATTGATTTTGAACTCATACAGCAATCACGCACCTTGACACTGTCGTATCCAGCGAGATGGAGCAGAGCGTACTGCAGCATACAGCCGTGGCCAGCAGACAACACGAAGCGGTCACGGTTGAACCAGTAAGGATTCTTGGGGTTATACCTCATGATCTCGTCATACAAAATATGCCCCATCGGAGCACACCCCATCGGCAAACCCGGATGACCGGAGTTGGCCTTCTCGACAGCATCAATCGCCAAGAACCGGATCGTGTTCACCGACTTCTCCACCAGCGAGGTCTCAGTAGTCTTGTCGAGAGTCTCGACCGCCGCAGCCAGGACCGGGCGGCTCAGGCGGCGCCGTGGGACCCGGGCGAGCTTGACGGAGGCGGCGGCGGAGGAAGTGGATTTGAGGCCGGAGAAGGAAGGGAGGGAGATGGCGGAGGAGAGGGAGACGCGGTCTGAGGTGGAGTTGGAGTGGGAGATGGCCCGGGCGAGGAGGGCCTGGGAGAGAGTGACGGAGGAGGAGGAAGTCATGGTGTGGAAGCAGAAGAAGGGGTCTCTTCTCAGAGAAGAAGAAGAAGGAGAGAGAGAGAGAGAGACCGTTTGACGATTTGAGAAGGCGTGCGTTCTCTTTGATTTTATAGAAAATTTGACTGAAGTCACCTTCTCAACATTTTTTGTATAAGTCCACTTTTAAACCAAAACCTGTTATTTTATTTTTATAATATTACTAAAATACCCTTATTCCCTACAAATCCATTCTCTCACACGAATCCTTCACTTCTCTCTCTCTCTCTCTCTCTTTGGCTCATCGTCTTCCTCCTCCCTCTCTTCTCCGATCTTAAATCTCCGGCCATGGCGGCATCTCAGGCCAACACTGACTCAACGATGATAGCTCGGCGCCGATCTGCTACTCCGACGACGATGACGACGCCTCGACCTCGACCTCGACGCTGCCGGGCAACGATGACGCCTCGACCTCAACGCTGCCAGCTTGACGTTGACTCCTCGACTGTGTCTAATTCCATCAACGACGACTTCTAATTCGGCCTCAACCTCGGCCTCTTTTGATTCGACCTCGACGTCGCCGGCCCAACGATGAAGCCTCTGGATGGACGATGACGCCTTCTGATTTGATCCGCTCAACCATCTAGCGCCTTCACCTCTAGATCCGATCAAGATAAACCAGTCGTTGCTGGCATCGACGGCGTCGGGAAACGAAGGCTCTACCGAGAATGGAACCGTCCTCTTGACATGCTCAACGCTCAACAAGCTCACAATTGACTGGTTATGGTTATGATAGTATATTTCCAACATAGTAGTAGTATATTTTTGTCATTACGATAGTATACTTTTGACACTATAATAGTATATTTTGTATTACTTGGTAGTAGTAGATTTTATTATGTATGGTAGTAGCTTTTGTAGTTAGGGATAATAGCTTTTCTTGCTGGCGGTAGTAGCTTTTGTAGTCGGTGGTAGTAGCTTTTGTTGCTGGTGGTAGTAGTTTTTCTTGCTGGTGGTAGTAACTTTTATAGTCGGTGATAGTAGCTTTTCTATTCGATGGTAGTAGCTTTTGTTGCTGGCAGTAGTAGTTTTTCTTGCTGGTGGTAGTAGCTTTTGTAGTCGGTGGTAGTAGCTTTTCTAGTCGGTGGTAGTAGCTTTTCTAGCTAGGGATAGTAGCTTTTGTAGTTCGGGATAGTAGCTTTTGTAGTTCGGGATAGTAGCTTTTTTTACTGGCGGTAGTAGCTTTTATAGTCGGTGGTAGTAGCTTTTCTAGTCTGTGGTAGTAGCTTTTCTAGCTAGGGATAATAGCTTTTGTAGCTAGGGATAATAATTTTTCTTGTTGCCGGTAGTAGCTTTTGTAGTCTGTGGTAGTAGTTTTTGTAGCTAGGGATAGTAGATTTTCTTGCTGGCGGTAGTAGCTTTTCTAGTCGGTGATAGTAGCTTTTCTAGCTAGAGATAGTAGCTTTTGTTGTTGGCGGTAGTAGCTTTTCTTACTGACGGTAGTAGCTTTTTGTAGTCAGTGGTAATAGCTTTTCTAGTCGGTGGTAGTAGCTTTTGTAATCGGTGGTAGTAGTTTTTCTAGCTAGGGATAATAGCTTTTGTAGCTAGGGATAGTAGTTTTTCTTGCTGGCGGTAGTAGTTTTTGTAGTCAGTGGTAGTAGTTTTTCTAGCTAGGGATAGTAGTTTTTATTAGTGGCGGTAGTAGCTTTCGTAACTGTCGAAAACCTCATCGAAATTTCGGCCGGAGACATTGCCGGAGGTCGGCTGGAGTCCATCGAAGACATTGCCGGAGGTCGGCCGGAGACTTTTCCGGGGAGGAGTGGTTGTTGACTTTTTACATTAGTGGCATTTTTATAAATATAAAAGAGAAAATCTAATTTTTTTGGTTGGATGACAGTCTGTAATTATGTTGAACTTAAATACCTAAACCAAAACCTTATTTAGGCTTGGATGGACTTATATGAGTAAAAATGTTGGGGTGGACTTATATGAAAAAAAATATTTCAAAATAGACTTATATGTAATTGGCCCTTGATTTTATCGGATAGAGGAGGAGGGAGGGGCTTTGAGCTTCTCGTCTACACTAAAGGACAGGACAGGACAGGTAGAGATCGGAGCTGACCGTTAGATTGGGGTCAAGGCCCATCTTGGCCGTTGACTGAGGGTAGGAGGTTAGGAAAAGCTCTCTGCCTTGTGTTTTTTCTTGAAAATGAAAAAAAGACCTTCCATTTTTAATATTTATTTTGGGAAAGGCTTTTTGTTTTTAGGATTTTAGAATTTTTTTTTTAAATTTCTTGGTTTGGTACATCGAATGCGGCCTTTGGTTTGTCCACCGGCGCCGGAGTGCTCGGGACCCTTTTTGCCACTTTGGATGACACAATTTAGAGAATATGATCCACCGTCTTGACCCATTATACATTAATGTAGTTGATATAGTTTTTAAACAATCAAGTATGTAAATTAATGAGGTTGTTTTATAAAACTTTTCTTCTTTTTGAGAATACAAATATAAAAGAGCTTCATGAGCAGCCATCTAACCATGGTCTCAATCTGAGGATGCACCAATCTTGGTGGGTTGTTGAAGTGAGAGAGAGAGTTGAAGATTTGTTCAATAAATGGTAAAAGGTTGGTTAGGAGGCTAGAGACACTCCATCCATACTTCAAAATTTGCTGCTACTTCAGCACCATATGTTTGACAAGAGCATTCTGTTTATATTATCCCTGCCTTTTTTTTCTTTCTGCTGACATTATTATATACAAGGCCTCCACATGCATATATCATCCAAATGTAAAGAATAATCCAAATATTTGAACATTTGGCTGCTACTAGTCATGTAATTCTACTCAAGCCCCAAAAAAAAAAACAGAAAATGAAAAATCTCTCAAGAAGAAAACTATCTCATGAAACTTGATCACATAGAAGCAAAACCAAAAAGGGAGCATCAACCTGGTGTAGGCAAAATTTCTGCAAATATCTTGTAACAAAAGCTAGCCCTCGGAAAACAGAATGCATGCTCCAAACCTTTGTAACTAAGTCAAATCATCCAGCTAGTAGTAATTTACAATATAATTGATTTAGCAAAGAGATCTGGTATCACATAGATCCCAATGCATCAGAAGAATAATGCCACACACACCCAAATTTCAACTTTGAAAGACCAATTGCTAGACCTAAAAGAGATTCATTCAAATCATCACCAAACATAGGCAGATATATATAAACATTCAGCAATAGTGTCTGTCCTCTCAGACAGGTGTTCGTCTCTCAACATTCTATAGGATCATGTCACATCGATTGTATCTAAAAGACTAAAATATAAGCATGACAACAAGAAATTAATTAATTCCAAATTCCAGTACTAAGTGGCCACATTTCTGTTAACGAAGGATAGTTGGCTGCATATTAAGAAAGATTGATCAACAGAATATATTTGGCACCAAATAGTCAAGGCACTGCATCCTATTAGGTATCTAATTAACTAACATTTAAAGATGGAATAGCAATCATGATGCAAACTGCATTTCAATGTTCCATGAAAGGACATATTGTTCCTCTAATCATTTGCAATTCTGGCTAGCATTCTCTTTACAGGTTCTATTCTCAATGATTTCATCTGTACACAAAAACAGGAACATAGAAAGAAAGTGTTGGACGAAAATGAAGTAATTACCATCTATTGAAGAAGAAAGTAAAAACAAACCTTATACCTCATCAGATTTGGAACCTCACATCACTCTGATTCATTTGTGGTTTGAAGCAGAATTTTTAATCCCTTCACTGGTTACACAAAATGAGGCTGATGCTGATTGTAGAGAAGGTGACTTGTCTATGTATGCATTCCGTTCATCACCGTTCCAATACAATATGATTCGATTTGTGCAAGAATGTGACCAGCTATCACCTAGGAAGTAAAAAATAAAGCAAAAATTCTCAAGGGTGACAAATGATAATGGAAGTGAGATTTGAATAACCGAGAACAAAACTTACCTAATGCTAGACTCAATTGGAATGAACCTTCTGTACACTTGGTGGTTACTTGATTGAATATGACAACCTGCGAAAGAGAACAAGAGCCAACAAATTGAAACCACAGAAAGATAAGATAAAATAGAATAAAGAACATTAAGGGACCATTAGGAATACCTTTTTAGAAAATAAAGAGCTTAAGGGGGAGTATGTGTGTAGTGTTGACAAATAAGGAACTAACAAGCCAAACTAATTTGAAAATCTCAACCATGCTCTGATTGCTAATACTTTACAAACCCAAATCTGGCCAAGAGCTTGCAAACAGAATTGTAACTGATATTGGAGTGTTGTAATGGGTCATTCATAACAAAAGGACAAAAAAATCATCTAGTTGATGATTGTTCCTTTTGCATTCAAAAGAACTTTTCGGGTATTGGATTTATATAATGACTTCACTACTTCAGATCTCAATTCAAGAATTGGAAATTATTGCTTACCGCTAGGTTATACTTGTTCCCAAGGTTCATCAACTTTAAGGCCATTCCACCAAGTAATCGATTCCTGAGAGCAAAGTCCTCAAAATCTTGGCGAAAGTGAAAAGTAATACTGTCAATGATAACAATCTTTACCTGAAAATTTTTGGAAGTTACATTAGTTCTTCCAGGATGAATATCACATGTAGTGCAATCAGTGATAAACTTAACTGAAACCCAGTTCCAGTTCACAAATGAACAATTAATCAGCCGAAGCTGCCAAACAAAGAAACAAGGCGAGACACGAAAAAGTGTACCCTGAAGTCTGACTAACTTATCAGCAAAATGAACAAAGACACATGCTCATATGTAACAGTAACTACCATGCATAAAGGAATGTTGAAGATGCTTAAGGCACATTCCAGATCAAAATACTCTACCTACATCTTTATACTCCAAGATGAATCGGTCTAAGTAATCTATCAGGGCAATTTGCTCTGTGGAAGTGCAAATGCGAAAATAATATATCTTTTCCAGGACATCAGTAGGATGTCTTTCAACTTGGGAAGCTTCGGATTCCTTCCGCGTAAGTTCACTGTTACATGACAAGTTTACTACAGAAGCTTCAGCAATTTGTAGAGCCCGCTCCACCATAAAGCTCCCTTCGGTATCTGCAAGTACCATTTTAAGACAATAGGTAACATTTGTGAACAGAGATGATACAGTAAAAGGTTTTAAGTTTTCAACTCACTGACCAATATATACTGCTTTTCCCCCTAGGCCACCATAACCAATAGGCCTTTGCACATTCACAGCAAGTTGAATCCTGCAATATCGAAGTATGCATTCAATGCCCTGGAGAACAATAAAAGGAGTATACACCTAGTTTGGGAAAGAAAACCCCATACCCCAGCTGTGTTTTACCAATGCCCGGAACTCCACCTAAAAATCACGGGGAAAATACAAAGAAAATCCAATTAAAAGCTTGCCACAGTTTTGTGCTCGAACAAATGAAGAAAATGTACACAAAAGTAATGCACTGACATACAGCATACTCCAATAAATGATTAGGAATAGCTAGACTAACCAATTTCAGTAACTTGTTTACAATTAATTCCCCCACCGAGAATATAGTCTAGATCAGCACATGATGTAGTAATTCGTGGTAAAAACTTCTCCTCATTGAAAATTTCCCAAGCAGTTTGTCCACCTACAGGAGATGGGATCAAAGTTACTTTTAATCATCTTCAACTCAAATGCAAGTCTTCATCAGAGAATACGTTCAGTAGTAAAAAAAATGCAGCATCTTTGTGATCCCCCCAATAGCATTGTGTTTTCAAAACATTGTACAAAGAATGAATTAGTGTGGCCAGCTACTTAGCTTGTTTTTTTTTTCTTATTAGCTAACCATTGTATTTTCCCTCTAGCGAGTTTCCTCCTCAAGTCATTCAATAACGATAAAGAGGGACAGTAGAATTTCACATTTTGCATAACTCTGAACGAAATATATTCAATTCACATAAATTCATATTATAATTTTACATAATGGTTGAACAAAGAAAAGCATTAGCATTGACAAGAGCCATATGTTTATCCGGTTGTTCCAACCCACTACCAAGTGATGCAACTCTGAGAATTTCACAAGCTTCAGCCTCTGGAACTTTTAAATCTATTCAACAATAAACAATTATACAAAACTTCAGTCCTCACATCCCTAAATTTTATCACAATCAACATGCATTTCCTTGAGTAAACTGAAAAGAGACAAAAAAAAATTACATGGAATACATAACAAGATAAGGAACGATCAAAACAATTATACAGAAAATCAACACAAACACACTTCATGGGCTACAGTAACACTCAAAATCTTGTTATTACTCTACTTCATTTCACAAATTCGGATCAGGATAGCTATCTCATCAGAGTTCCAAAATGGAACTAGTAAACTATCATGAGTGATAATTAACACTTTCATGTGCTATTTAGTAACAATTTTTCAATTACCCAAATACCAAGTCCTTCCATTTATCACAATTCCAGTTCTATTTCATCACTAAATTCATATACAACCATAAACCCTAATGATTTGAGAGAAAATCAGAGAGATGATTTACCACGAGCAAGGTGGGAGGTAGAGAGACGAGAGAGCGAAGCCAGAGTAGTTTAGCCCGCTGATATGAGCTTCCCTCTCTGCGAAGCTGACAGCGGTAACCTTCCCACTTCCATTCTTTGCCCTTTTCAATTTTCCACACCAAAAAATGTGGAGGGAAAATTTGGGGACACCAACGCTCGTCACTCTCTCTGTTTTGTATGAAACAAAGGCAGAATCTTAGCTGAACTGTCCCTCATTTGTTCATGCTTTACAGATTTACCCTCTGGTTTTTACAATTTTTATAAATTACACCATATTCTTTCTAGATTTTGCAAATTTTCCCTCTGAAAATATGAATGTAAACATTTTATTTTAGGATTTAGTCGCTAAAACCGAGCTTGATGAGAAGATAATTTGATAATTTTTAGAAGGGATATGAAATTCACATTTTTTAAATTGTAATCCATACACTTATTTTTTTTATTTTTAGTTATTATTTTTATAAGAAGACAAAAGTTAAGTGACTAAAGACAAAATTTAAGTTACTATAAATAGAAAGTGAAAGTGTGGATTATAATTTAAAAAATGGATTTCATTTCCTTTTTAAAAAAATTTATGTGCGAAAAGGATAATGGTTTCAAGGTTGAACGAGCTAAAACCAGCTGAGCTCAATATAAACACAAAGTGTGTAGTCAAACTTTAATTTTAACTTGTAAAATTCAGCTCATGTGCTTAACACGTACGATACCTTAGTTTTAAGATAATTGTGTATTTCTTGATGATCACTACATTTAGAAGAAAGATTGGACTCATGGTTTTGACAACCATCTGCTAAAAGTGTTATAACAGACCCTATAATAGTATAATCCATTCCATCAAGACCAGACAGGATATATAGAACACCCTTTTTGTTACATTTACAATATGCATAAGAATTAATCAGATACACTCTTCCATATATATAGTTGCAGTCTCGCAAGGTTTGGAGCACCAGATTGTTTGGTATGAAGGGCAGCATTAAACTGCTTTCTAAAAACAATTTTCTACAACATTTTGCTTGATTCCAATCGTCAGTTGTTTGGCCAGTGCCATGTTGGTGGTGATCAATCTTCACTTCATCACAAGAAATTTCCCCAAACTAAAAGTTGGTGTCAACAACGGAATTTCATCAAGTGGCGGGAGGTTAGGAGATGGAGACTAAAGTTGTTGTTGCAAAGATGCTTGGACGAGAGATGTCAGAGAGGGATGAATGCGAGCCGTTCTCATTGACCGAGCTTCACTCCTTCCCTCAGCGTATTCTTCCCCCAATGGCCATCGTGGTCGCAGGTCAAACTGATGTATAACAAAGCAAGAGTAGAGGTAAGAAGTTGAAAATACCAAACCACACCACATAAAATGAATGTAGCAAAGAGTGACACAGGTAAAAAAACAAGAGACATCCAGATTTAGTAAATAAACAAATGAATAGAATCTTGAATGAAAAGCAATCATAGGGATACAAGTGTTCAAAAAAAAAACCTCAATATCTTCAGGTTCATCTGCAGGTGGTGGTGGATCAAATCTTCCCATACAAAAGTTCTCAATGCCATTCCATGCCACCATTACACCTAGCCAGTTTAAAGTATAGGCATTAGTCTCCCTGTAGACAAGCTATATACATGGGGATGTGTATATAGAGGCAACAAGTTTAACATCTGGGAATTAGTCTTCACCAATAGGTAGTTTTCCATATCTTTTTGGTGATGGCCAACTATGGGTTAACATTTTGTTTTAAATCAAGCCATTTCAGCTACTAATGATTAGCATGCTCAGACCCTTCTTTATCAATTTAGAATTCACGTCACCAACACCACAGTTTGAGATAAAATGAATTACCATTGTCTGTACAAAGGCTGGGAGGAGGGCATACAAGTTGCAAGTTGTTTTTGGTGACAATCTGATCGAGTCGAGCCCGAACATATTGATTTGATGCAACACCACCAGACACAACCTACACAGAAAGAATAAAAATAGGTATTCATGCTCAGCTATATGAAGAAAAGGTGAATCAAAGCATACAGAATTTAAAATTCCAGATTACACACCATATGTTTTATGGAAGGTTCAATCTTCAAAGCCCATTCAATTGCTCGTTCGCACCTTTCTTCTAAATGTAACACGGCAACTCTCTGCACGAGGAACAACCTTAAAGTTACAAAATATATAGAATAGATAAAGTTGGAACCTAAACAATGCAAACATTTGATCAAAGTGACATGAAGAATGATACAGATATACACTAGTAACCTGAAAAGAGGCAGCAATATCAGCTCGAGACTTTCTCTCTTCACTAGTTGCTGAAGAAACAGGAATTGTAGCATTACTGCACAACATAAAAAAGATTAGGGCATAAAAAGATAACTACACTGACATACATCACTGGGACAAAAATATGGTTTGCAGTAACATCAATCGAGAATCAGTTGTGCTTGAGCTGAATCCTTTAATTTACACAAGCTGTGTGAGTGAGTGAGTGTGTGTCTGTGTGATAAAATAGCTAGATTATCTTTGGGAATGAGCAACCTAGGAATCACGTATATCTCAATTTCTGAAATAATTGTCTATATGACTATATCTAAGGACATACTTACATACATATTTTTAGATTCAATTGCCAGCCTCACTTGAGTCTTCAGACCAGCATACGAGAAGTTGCAATCTTTATGTTGTTTCATTGGAGTCTAGAAAAAAAACAGACAAACAAAATGATTACCAGAATTAGGAATTAACTTCAGGTTACAGAAATCTCGGTCATATATTATACTTTATTGGAACCAAACATGAAACCAAAGGCAACTTTCTGGCAAAAACTGTATAAGAAGAAAGATTACTGAGAATTTAATTGATTTTGCATCACCCTCTCGGGCAAGTTCTTCTATAGCTGGCCCACCACTTCTCCTCAAGTCAAGGCCAAGCCATTTTGCTATCTTATCATAAGCCTCACCAATAGCATCATCTATCGTGGTCCCTAATTGTAAGTAATGACCAAGATCACGAGCAAGAATGAGTACATTGTGTCCCCCTGAAGACAGATATTGCTTTTAGACACATCATTTAGTGTATCAACGCAACTAACTACTGGGAAAAAAAACCATTTAAATATGCATCAGAGAAGTAACCGATGGGTTTGATTCACTTGAGTATTGTTATTAGTTTCTCGTTAAGACAATGAATATTGTCAAGTGATCCAAAAATGTGATAGAAGTTTATTGAAATCTGTAAAACGACCTTATGCACGGATGGTGTATATTATCTAACCTGAAATAAGAAGGGCCATGAAAGGAAATTGTAGTTCTTGTTCAGTTAACCTGACACGAGATAGACAATTGTGATATGTATAAGAGCACTCAAAATACTGTTGAAGTGCAGAAAAGAGAGAGCATGGAGGTACCTGGCTACAAGAGCATGAGCCTCCATGTGATGAACACCGATAATTGGTAAGCTAAAAGAACCAGCAATTTTACGAGCTTTCCGCACACCAACTACATAACAGTTGAATGAAAAATTAGTCCTAAAATACTCCTTATAGATAACAAACAGCTCAACTCCTTCCTCACAATCATATAGTGCTTGTTAAATAGGGGCCAGGTTAGGAGGATAGCAAACCCAACCAAAAGGCACTGGTTATAAAATCTCCAGATAAACATACACCAACTGAAATGGAGAAAAATGAGGTGATACTAACTTACCACGAAGACAAAGGCTTAAACCAGGACCAATGGTAACAGCAACTGCAGACAAGTCTCTCTCGCTTAAATTAGCTTTGTCGAGTGCTTCTTGCACAACCTGCAATCAACAATCACAAATTCACCTCGAGCTTTGAACATCTTCAATTCACCAAAAAACATGACAATACAGTAATCAAACATTTGGATCACAAGCGATAATATAAAATAACCAAGTCATTCCCAAAACTGACATCAGTAATATATGATGACTGGCAAAACAATATTAGCAGAAACAACTTACACATAAGGACGGTGCCTAACGACACTAACACAACCAACAAATTACAGTCTCAGATAACAGATGTCAGATCGTGTAACATATCATCATGCTAAATTGAAAGATGACTGTAATGAAGGAACAATACCTGATCAATCACCTGCAAGTGCGCTTCTTCTGCCATTTTGGGCGCAACACCTCCATATTGAGCAAGCAAATCTGCCTTTGACATGGTGAAGGCTTGAAATTAGAGAAAAGCAACCAGGTAAAAACACAAAGTTACTTGATTCTAGTGCGTAGTTCTCTAAATCATAACACACACACACACAAAGTCTATTACTTTTTCCTGTCCATCAGATATAGGACTACTTAATGACAACATAAGCCCTGTAGTCCCGAACTAGTTTCAGAAAATGAGTATCTTCACAGAACTTGCATCACAAAAACTTCTATGTAGTTGGTTTTATCAAAATACCAGATAGTCTAATCGCCCTCTCAAAAGTTACTACCCAACATTTTGAAGCACAAACATATACTCTAAATGGCAAACTCATTCATAGCATTAGGATTATAATGCAGTTCACCTAAGTAAAACTGTAAAACCATATGCCTCAAAACTAGAATGATAAACAAAAAGAAAAAACTCATAGCCAAATTCTACAACTTGCTTAAACTTGCTTAATATATACCTGAGAAGATATAACTTGGCTGAGAATTTCACCGTTGCTTTTCACCTGCATTCACAAAACCCAAAACCCAGTTCAGTAAAAAACTCAAACTTGACAAGTACCCAGTAACAAAATCAATCAAATTCAGTGACATACGACAGCGGCGGCCGTGTCGTCGCAGCTGGTCTCGATGCCCAGAACAACAAGATCATCTTGGGGATAGGGAGTTCGAGTTTTTGGTTCTAGAAAAGTTGGATTCTTTGTTATGGAGGAGTTGGAGGAAGAAGAAATGGGAAGGGAAGAGATGGGCCTTGGTTTGGGGTTGAAGAAGGGTGTTAGAGCTTTGAGTGAGGTTTGTATGTGTGAGACTGAGAGTTTTGAGAGGAGATTTAGGCGCCAAAATGTGGAAGAGAGAGCCATTCTCTATATACAGAGAGTAGATGAAGAATATGGCGCACAGTTTACTCTGGTGGAGGCTTTAGAGTAGAAATAAAACGTTTCTACTGGCCTCTAGCGGTTTAGAGTTTAGAAACAAAATCTAGATAGAATGTGTGTGTCGATTTGGCTAGCAAAATCATCATTTTCTTTTAGAAAAGTAAATAGAGATATCGGTGATGGACATAAATTTTTCACTCTCATCTATATCGAAACACTAATTATTACGGTCAACAAAAATAGATAGGGGTTTAATCATATATTAACTTATTTCAAATACTTTGATAGATCCTTACTTTTTTCTAAAATAAAAATTCATTAAGAGAACAAACCTAAACAAAATGGCCAAATACAACATAAAACATAAACAAAAAAATTAGTCATCTAATTCCACAAAAAAGTAGAAACTGATAGTTTTCTTGCCAACCAAATAAAACACTGTCCATACCATCCGAGCTCAACTCCCTTTAACATGAGGGCAAGGAAATCCATCATTGTGAATGATGTTAGTGTGGGAAGGTGGTGGCTGGGACGCCCATCGCAAAGGATTCATCATTTTCGAAGGCAAACGAATGGGCGACATGTGTCACTCGATACATTTTTACAGCTAATTTCAAGATGAAACAACTCTTTCAACTTTCCAAAAATATTTGTATAGATGTAATGGTAACTTCCCATTACATGGACAACAAAAAATCCATGTTACTGACAAAATCATATTTTGAAGGCATTACATATTGCAATTAGTTCACTAAGCCTCACATCTCTTTATTAAAAATACAATCAATGTAGGGAATACAATAAGTAAAGACGTAATTAGCGTGCAAATTTGTATAAGTTTATCAAAACTAGTGTGAAATTTACACTCTTCGAATTGTAAACCACACTCGCACACCATTTTATAATATTTTCCTGATCTTTGTGGCATGTAATTTTCCTTTGTTACCCTTTGGTCAACCTTCTATACAGAACTGATCATTCTGGTCTGTGAACTGAACTTCGACCCCAGAAATTCAATTTCTCGTGTGATTAAGTCAGATATAGTGAATAAAATTCACACATCTAGTTGCGGTAGATTCCCAAAATCCAATATTTTTAATGAAGTCATATTACATAGATGTCGTTTACTGAAAAGAAAATCTATTTATGAGGCCGGTATGAGAAAGAAGCTAATCATCGTCATCGTCCCTCGAGGAAAGGGCTACTAAACCAGTAACGGCTGAGCTGAAAGAGAAAAGTTACCTGACTCTGGTTGACCATGTTAATTTGTTAGTAGGTAGACTTGTACATATGTCACCTCGATCAAGCCTGAGGCAACTGTCATTGTATTGAGATCTCCATTGTATTTCTCTTAATTAGATATCAGAGCAACGTAGTACACAGACACAGGTCCTAGCAGCAAGAAAGTAAATGCGTTTGGAAATGACTTAATAACTCTACCAGGCGCTTTGAGATGCAATATTGCATGTCAGTCTCATATCTATTGCTCACCAACCCACATCTCCTTTTTCTCCATCTCTCTATCTATCTTCAATCCTCTCTCTGAGTCTTAGAGCTTGGTTTAGTCGCTTAGAGATATCATCATCAGCTGCCATGGCTCCAGAATCAGACCCTTCTGCTGCAACTATATCTAATAATGACTTCAAGGTAATGTTTACTACTCCAGAGAAATTATGGTTTAAATTTGTAATATCAGCCACTTTTTGTTCTTGTTATTTATTTAGTTCTTGTTCCTGGTTAATTTTGTTGTAATTGTAAAAAAAAAATCTATAATGTCATAGCACTGCTCTAATGCGCTTAATTACCAACTCTTGGTATGCTTCTCTGTGCCTTAATTTGACGTTAATGTATGTTTCATACTTCCATATATTGCTCATCTCTTATCAACTATGCTAATATACAGATATGATTTTTTTTTTCTTTTCTACTGGGATCTAGCGACCGGCCTAATGACTAATGGTTATAGTAAAACTAATTACCTCCGGAGATGGAGATATGTAAATCTTCAGCTTTATTCTTATAACAACAGTAGAACAAGAAATCTTCATTTGGATGTAACTGAGCAAATGTTATTGGTAATTCATTTGTATGTACTTGAGTGAAGGGGTTTGAGATCAATCAGTTGGAAGGTGGCAGAAGGGATCACTGTGATGATCCTTTCACAAGAGATGGATCAGTGGATCGGTATGGGAAACCAGCTGTAAAACGAAGCACTGGTGGATGGAGATGCGGCACATTTCTATTAGGTATAGCTTAACTCTTTCACATTATCACTGATTCACTGATGCAATTTAGTGTATTTGATTGTTTCTCTCATTTTCTGTCGATCTGTTAGTAGTTAGTACTATTGTGATTTGGTATCTTGTAACATGACATTTACAACCATGAAATAGAGGCTCATGAACTACTGAAAGTGCTCAAAAGTTAAAACATGCAACTATAGTACTATTGTTGGGTTTTCAGAGATAGTGATTCCATATCCATTTCTTAATAAACTGATTATTTTTGTTGTTAACCACAACAGCTAACCAAGGACTAATCACACTAGCATTTTCTGGAGTTGAAGTAAATATGGTTCTTTTTGCAAAATCAGTACTGAGGCAGAGCAATGCTGAGGCTGCAAACACATTCAGCAGATGGATGGGAACTCTCGACTTCTTTTCTTTAATGGGTGCTTTTCTCAGTGACTCATATTTAGGCAGATACCTCACTTGTGTCACATTTCAGATCATCCACATCTTCGTAAGTTGAATTTACTTTAATTTTGAACCTTATTGTTCATACTATGTCTGTTACATTTGCATTATTGCATACTAGCTATCTTCTTGTTTTTGCAGGGGTTGATGGCACTATCCATCTCTACATACCTATTTATGCTAAAACCTCCTGATTGTGGAAAAATTGGCCAGTTATGTGAACCTCATAGACCAATTGAGGTAGCAATATTCTACATATCAATTTACCTTATTGCACTAGGAAATGGAGCTCCCGAACCAGCATTGGCTACCTTCGGTGCAGACCAATTTGATGAGGAGGATCCAGAAGAGAAGAAATCCAAGACTTCATTCTACAGCTATTTTTATGTGGCATTAAATATCGGGTGCTTATTTGGAGAGACGGTATTAGTATACATAGAGAGCCTGGGGCATTGGGTAGTGGCCTTTTGGACATGTACTGCCTCTGGTATAGCAGCATTTGTATTGTTTTTGAGTGGGAGCTTTCGGTACAGACATTTCAAGGCTACTGGAAATCCCATATCTAGATTCTCCCAAGTGATTGTAGCTTCGATGAGGAAAACAAATTACGATCTACCCTCAGATGGAAAGGGACTTTATGAGACTAGTGGAAGGGAGGGTGATCAGATGAATGGTACCAGAAGGATACCTCATTCAAATGGCCTCAAGTAAGTAAACTTTCAGTTCGACTTAAACAAATATTTAAAGGCATATGCTGAGAATCCAACACCAAAACCAATTGGTAATGGGTGGACAGACCAATTTTTCATAACTATAGTCATATACTATGAAGGTAGCCAATCAGCGATGTGGGAATTTAGACTGTTAAAAACTATGCTTAAACAACCAGTTATCTCAAAACCTTAAGCTATATATTGAGCTAACTTCATATTTTGACACATAGGTTTCTTGATCGAGCTGCCTATATTACCCAGCAGGATGATATTACAAGGATGTCAAGCGAAGGCCGAACTCCAAATCCATGGTATCTTTGCCCTGTCACACAAGTTGAGGAAGTGAAATGCGTACTAAGGATATTGCCTATATGGCTGTGCACCATCTTCTCCTCTGTGGTGTTCATTCAAATGCTGTCTCTTTTTGTTGAGCAAGGAGCTGCAATGAACCGGAGGGTCTCAAAAAACTTTCATATCCCTCCAGCCAGCATGACTGCTTTTGACATTGTGAGCACCACCCTCTTCATCGTATTATATGACAAACTCATTGTTCCTCTTTACATCAAGATAACAAAAAGAGAACCAAAGCCTCCAAGTGAGCTGCAAAGAATTGGTATCGGCCTGGCAATTGCGGTTTTAGCATTGGTGATTGCTGGCTTTGTTGAGAGGCTGAGGCTTAAACATGCTAGCATCACTGAAGAGACTAGTTCATTGAGCATTTTCTGGCAGACTCCACAGTATGTGCTTGTCGGAGTCTCTGAAGCATTTGTGTATATTGCAAAAATGGAGTTTTTTACATCACAGACTCCAGATGGATTGAAGAGCTTGGGGATGGCGCTGTCCATGTTTTCGTCAGCAATCGGTAGTTACGTCGCGAGCATGATCTTAACAGTGGTGATGAAGATCACAACAAGGAAAGGGGAGCCCGGATGGGTTCCTCCGAATCTGAATGATGGTCATTTGGACAGGTTTTTCTTCCTATCAGCTGGTTTGACTGCACTCAACTTGGCATTCTATGTTGTATGTGCGAAGAGGTATAAGTTCATATCATTAGGCAAGAGAGAAGAGGGTATAAATCGATGAGCTTTACATAATTTGCAGAAGTTAAAAAGGAATTAATAATCTAAATTATTGACATTATAGGTAGTAAGATTGCATAAGTAATACATTCAGAACTTCAATGACTAATCAGTACGTGTAATAGCAGTCAATGCTAGCTACTATATCATGCAAACTTATGAAGTACGTACTATAGAATGTGCATAATTTTTTTTTTCAAGAATGGTAAGATCTTTATATAAAAACTAAACAGAATATGGGAGATATTAGTGGTGTACATAAATTCCTCTCTAATCTTTCTCAACATCGGTGATTATAGTGAATAAGAAGCGATAGAGGTTCAACCGTAACCTAACATATATATTCTAAAAATCTCGATACATCCTTACTGTCAATCAACCTCAATAAGAAATAACATTTTCAAACACTAGCTATACACCAAAATTGTGAGCATGTATGTACAGGAAATCTTCTCATTACATTGACAACATGAGATAACTAACGTTAAAATAGTCTCTAAAAACGATGTCATAACCATGGCTTACCCAACGACACGACCATCAACACATGCAAACCTACCAAAACCCTAACCCTCGCTTAAAGAGGAGACCGCTCAACCAACTAAACCAAATTTTAAAAAAAAATAAAACAAAACAAAAGAATAGTCTATTGGACCCAACGGGCTTTGTCGGACAAGATGTCAATCTCCTTTGTTTTGTCTACAATTGGAAGACTTCAATTAATTAAATTGGTGATTTACGATATGTTTGTATATACATTCCAAGTGTCTGAGTGGTTGGTCTCTTTTCTACGTGATATTGACATATGATGTCGTAAATTTCTTTGGTCAGATTCAATTGATAAACGTGAGATTCCTTTAGTAGCATGGAAATCTTGTTATGCTCCGGTTGATGAGGGTGGCTTGGGGTTGAAGCAAATTGTTATAGATATATCCTTCCCTTTTTACATATTGAAGTATTGTTGGGAGATCTATTCTTCTCCATTTGAGAGATGTTCATTCATTTGAAATAAATTTTCTCAACGATGTAAATGTAATTCATATGCCTCTTCCTTTATATGGCCAGGAGTTCGTCCTTTTTGGCATATTGTTAATGAAATTTCTCATTGGTTGATATGTTTAAGAGGTAAGATTTTTGACATGACAATTTTATGGGAAAGCCTATATATAGTTGATTACTTTGGTGCCACATGTTGGTTTTCAATGGAATAAGAACATGGTTTCTGATTTTGTTTAGCAGAACCATGTTCTTACTCCCCTGATTTTGGTAGCACAATACAGCACCACCACCCTTGCATGATCAGTTTTTTCCACAATATCTAATTCATGTATTCATCAAGTTTCTCCATCATTTTGTTGCACTAAACCGGAGCCACATAAACCCCCTAAATTTTTCAAAACCTAGATTCTCCAAAGCTCCAATTATGAATTAACTTCATGAATTCATAGCAAAGCTTCAAGGCACCATTCAAGCACAGTAAATTGCATAGTAATATATATTGGTCCAAGTTCACCATAGAAAATAATCATTAGCATTCTAAGAATCAAGAAATGCATACCAACTATCAGACCAAATGTTTGAGTGAACAAGTTCACGATGGAGCAATCAAATTTATTTATTATTTCTTTTCCATGTCGGCTACGCCTCAGGATCGATTACGGCGGCGAATATTCATGCATTCAAGCTGAAAGTCGAGAAAGAGTAGAGCCAACTCCAGCATCGGGCGGAGCATACCTCCACGGGCATCAAAGCGCACTACGTCACTGCTTAAATCTGAACAGTGAGAGTTTTGAGGTGTAAAAGTTGTGGAGGTGATCGATGGTGGTTTGGGATGGAATTAGAATTAGCGCTTATGGGATTAGAATTGGGGTTAGGGTTTACTTTTTTTGGGTGTCGAACAGAGGATTTAGAAGGCGGAGGAGCCGACTGGATGAAGAGAAAGGACTGTCACTTCTGTAAAGAGAGCCAAACAATGAGAAATTGAATGGAATGAAAACAACCAAATTATCCTTCTATAAATGAATAACTTCACGAGAGTTAACAGTGTGACTAACAGAGTGTACATATATTGAGAATTTGGTGGTGCCAAATTTTCTTTAACTCGATCCACTTTTCAGCTTTGCGTGATAAAATTAGAAAAGTTCCTTTTGCTAATAATTCTTCAATGGAGAACACTCTCATTTGGATGGCTTCGTCTATTGAAAAATTAACGGCAAAACATGCCTACCAATTTTTAAGGTATCCATTTTCCACCATGCCTTGAGGTAAGAACTTATGGTCCAAATTTATATTGCCTAGAATGTTTTTACATGCTTGGAAGATTCTGAAAGGAAGAATTATTTGTGATGAACTTCTACAAAGATGGGGAGTGGCTTAGGTGTGAAGATATGTTAGCTTTGTGGTGCTTGCATTGAGTCCTTACAACACCTTTTCTTGCTTTGCCCTTTCATAGCTGCTTTTTGGTCTTATTTCTTATTTCTTTTTGATTTGGGTGCTATTCCTCATACACCTACGAATATTTACTATAAGGGCTTGGGTATGGGACGTAGCTCATAGCTTTGGTTGATCAGCTTCACATCAATATTAGGGTTAGTATGCTAGAAACAAGATCAGATTTGACGACAAGTCGTTTTCATTTACTTTGATTTGTCATCTCATTTTGGGTCATATTAGAACGGCTAATCGGCTTGTAACGGGTCCAATGCATAATTTAGTTTAAGATCTTAAAATTTTAAAGAGGTTTGGAGCCTAGTGTGGATTGCAAAGATCCCTGAGAGTACGATTTAGGTTGTTCGGCATCCTCTGGTCATTGAGTATGTGAAGATTGACTTCGATAGTGCTTCGAAGCATGCGGAGGGTGTTAGAGGGTTTGGTGTTGTTCTCGTGACTTTAAAGGTCATGTTCTTGGTGCTTTTTCTTCTAACATCGAAATTCCTAGTTTTGTATATGGATGTTATGGCAATTTTAACAACTATTGAACTCACCTATATTCGTGATTGAAAGCACATTTAGTTAGAGGTATACTCATCACTTATGCTAGACTATCAACATTCTCCTTTACTTGTTCCTTGGCAACTTCGTGTTTGCTAGCTTAATTGTTTAAGTTGCATATTGTTTCTACCTCTTCCCGGGATCTCAGGACTAAAGATTTAATCCTTAGTTTCCGGTCCTATATCTGCATAAGTAACAACACGTTAGGAGTCAGGACTGGGGTGGTCTAGTCTTCAATTTTCCGATGCTTAAGTCAGCGTTTGGTTGCTACTTGTATAGTACGAGAATATGGGGGAATAATGAACTTACCTCTTTTGGGGATTCATGCCTTTTTTTATAGGCTAGTATTGGGAACTATGTCGTTCACTACCAGAAAATGGGTCTTGGGCGACGAAAAAAAATCGTCGCCCTGTTAAAAAATTTCGTCGCCTAAGAACTTAGGCGACGACATGTCGTCGGCCAAAACTTCGTCGCCAGAACCGCGTCGGTCAAGAACTTGGGCGACGAAAATTGATTCCATCGTCGCCCAAGAGTCATTCTTAGGCGACGATAATAATTTCGTCGCCTAAAATATACTTTTCGTCGCCCAAAAATTAGTCGTCGCCCAAGATTTAACACCTTGGCCGACGAAAACATTTTTCGTCGCTTAATATCTTATAATCTTGGGCGACGAAAATAAATATTTCGTCGCCTAAGATCACAACATCTTAGGCGACGATATTTTTTTTCGTCGCCTAAGATTATAAGATATTAAGCGACGATTTAGAAATTTCGTCGCCTAAGATATATTTAAATTTTTTTTTAAAATAATTAAATAATTTTTTTAAATATATAAATCATGTTTTTTAAATTTTTGCTGGAATTTTTTTTGTTCGGCATTTCTTTAAATTTTTGTAATACTAAAATTTAATTAAAAATAACCCAAATTTATAAATTTATAAATAATTTATTACAAAAATTCAGTCTATCTGCCTATAGATCGAGAAACCCGAAATCTAACTCATCATTCCCGTTCGGAGGGTCCTGAGGCTGAGGCGGCGGCTGGTCAGGCTGAGGAGGCTGCTGCTGAGGCTGGGGCCACTGAGGGTGGGGCCACTGAGGTAATGGTATAGGCGTAGGCATAGGCGGAAACGGCTGTCCGGTCGCATGTGCAGCGATGTAGGCAGCCATCCACTGTCTCATAGCCGCCTGGTTGGCATTGGTGACTTCATTCACCCGCTCCATATGCGCAACCGTGGAAGCCGCATATGATTCCGCCATCGCCGTCATCTCCCTCGCTCTTTGGGCTTCCAGCTCAGACTCCCTCGCTCTTTGGGCTTCCAGCTCAGACTGTAGACTTGCGAACTGATCCTGTAGCCGAGTGGTCTGGCTGTTGCTGCTTGAGGCTCCGGCGGCTCCCTTGCGCTGAAATCCTGGAGTCGTCTTCAGGATCCCCTTTCCAGCGTCTCCCATACCCCGGCAGTAGTAGGTGTTGGAACGCTGCGTGAAGGCAGTGGCCATAATCCGCGCCCCAACGGTAGGATCTGAAGTGTCGATCCTGGACATGGCCTCTGACATGTCATCCTCTGCCGTGCCTGGAAATGTGTCGTTCACCATGCCTCTCATGACCTCTTGCTCCGCCTCCCTCACCCTCGCCTAATTGGATATATTATAAAAATATATTAATATACATTTAATAAAATGTAATTAAAATTAAAAATTAGAAAATATAATTAAACTTACAAGATCCTCCTCAGAATGAGGATATGCCCTCTGAAAGGTCCCCACATAGGGGTTCTCCTCTGGCCGCTCTCGCCGCACGTCGTCCATGATGGCCGAAAACGGCCTCGAACCGGCACGATGGTTGGTTGTGTTCTGTTGCCGGTTCTCAGCGTTCACCCGGGCGAGGTGCTTCAAAAAAAAATTATCGTTAGTAAATATTTAAAAACATACAATTATAATTAATTCACTAATTAAATATTCAAATTTGTTTACAAATTACCTGTTTGTGAGGGTCGTTGAACTGCGTGACAAGAAGCCACCGCCACTCGTACTCCCGATACTCGAACTCCTTCGGGGTACCCGAACGGTCGCTCCCGTACTTCTTCCAGTGTTCCCGGAGGTCGTACTTCCACTCCTTGAACCTACATATACAAAAAAAATATTAAATATATTATTAAAAAAATAAAATTTAATAAATTATTCAATAAAGGTACCTCTCCCTATGGGCCTTTTCCGCCCAGTCACGTCCCTCCTCGGGAACCACAAACCATTGCTGCATTACCACTTGTTAGTATTTTTTTCGATAATTAAATAATTTATTAGTTAAAAAAATAGTAATTGATCGAGTAAACTCACCGACATCGACTGATGGAGCATCTCCTTCACTCCATCAGGAACCTGGCTCCAGACTCCCCACAACATTGGGAGTCTGGAGCGGATGGTGCCTCCCGCGGCGCGCGTGTACCGGTTTCCCAACGCGGCGTCCACCGGTTTCCCGTTGGAAAACGGGATGGCGATCCGTCCAGCGGACTCGACCGCCCTATCGAGTCCCTTGTTGCTGACGGTGCCTCTCCTGTTCCGCCTTCTCGTTCCGGCGGCTGTGACATTGTGAATCAAATTTAATATTAATAATACATTTTTACATTAAAAAAATTAAAATCGACAAAAAAGTAATAATAAATTACCTGAGGATGAGGCTGAGCCGACGGATTCGTCTCCGTCCGCCTGCTCGGAGACCCTCACGGGATGAAGAGGCGTGGGAAACTCCCGGTAGATATAGGCCTCGTGCGGTGCCACATGCGGGAGCTGCTCCCGAATCGGTCGACCCTCCTCATCGACGCGAGGTATCGCCGGTATCGTCGGAGGAAGGAAGAGGCCGGATGGCACCATAGGGACCCCGGATGACCCGCCATCACCGTCGGTCAGGGACGACTGTGTGGGGGCGTCGCTGCGGGATCGCGACCGGCGAAGTATGGGTGGATGACGAGCAGCCGTCGCTGCGGGACCCGACTGCCCAACAGAACCCGAGCCGCTCACGCCACCCATAAGCGCCGCATGTCAGGCCGTCAACTGCCACGGAAACCCGTAAGACGGTGATTCCGACGGGTTGTTTGAGGTACCGTCCGAGCCGTCTTGGCTCCTCGCACCCGAACGTTGTCCAGAAGTTCTCCTCATGGCCATCCTGTTTAAAATAACCATAAATTTATTAAAAATATTTTACCGTCTTATAATTAAGTTCACAAAAAATAACCATAAATTTTTAAAAATTTTATTAACAAAAATAGCACTCTTCGAAATTAATAGTTATTAAAGGATTTATTATTTTTTTTATTCACATAACAAATTATTTACATTAATTCGCATTTATTACATTACAAAAATTATTTAATCATTTACAATAAATTTACAAATTATTTCCACAAATCCTAAACCCTAAACCCTAAACCCTAAACCCTAAACCGTAAACCCTAATATTTTACAATTATTATTTACATCACAATTTACCATAATTTACATCACAATTTACAATTATCACAATCACAACAACAACAATTTACAATTTACAATTATCACAACAACAACAATTTACATTAATTATCACAACAACAACAATTAAAACCAATTTAGGGTTTTAGGGTTATACCTTAATAGTGGCGTTTTAGTCGGGGTCGGGGTTCCGAATTGGGGTCCGGGTCGGAGAGAGGGAGAGAGAGAGGGCAGAGGCAGAGAGAGGATTTTCGGAGAGAGAAATTCGTTGGCGGCTGAAGAAATGGTTAGGGTTCCGAATTTTTGCCTTTTATAGTGGCGTTCTTGGGCGACGATTTTGTAAAAATCGTCGCCCGCCTTTTTTAAAAATCGTCGGCCAAGAGTCTCTTGGCCGACGAATTAAAAAATCTTGAAAATCGTCGGCCAAAATAGTCTACTTAGGCGACGATGTTCTTCACTAAAAATGTCGTCGCCCAAGATGAAGAACATCGTCGGCCAAGAGTTTACTTGGGCGACGATTTTCTTGACCATAAATATCGTCGCCCAAGATAGTCACTTGGGCGACGATGTTCTTCACTATAAATATCGTCGCCCAAGATGAAGAAAATCGTCGGCCAAGGTTTCTATCATGGAATTCAGAATATCGTGATTTTGGTGATCGGAGAAGAGGAACTGAAAACCCACCGTCAGATATGACGAGAATAACGAATTACGTGGGTGGGAAAAAATTCAGCTCCATCTGACAAAGATAAGGGCTCGATCCGTCAGGTCAATCGGCGCGGTCAAACCCCTAAACGGACGGAAACGGCTATTCGACCCTCCAAATCACGTAATCTGGCCGGACCTTCAACTGAGAATAGTTTCCGATCGACAAGAAGCTTACGGGGCTATAAAAATTTGGTAAAAAATAAATACCTGGGATAGGGCTACCACTAGGTAGAAATAAGAGAAATTCGTTGACCGGAACAACCGGCACAGAAATTTTACCGGAATATCTTCATTTTTCACGGGTTGACGTATTTCACCGTTCCGGTCATATCTTATCTCATGACTTTTTTGCGTTTGAGGCCTCTACGTATACGTTGTCTTCAAAACAACACTTAAACTCAACACTTATATAAAAAAGTTATACAACATTAGTACATATAACGTGAGTTTGGTGATCGGAGAAGAGGAACTGAAAACCCACCGTCAGATATGACCATCATAACGAATTACGTGGGTGGGAAAAAATTCAGCTCCATCTGACAAAGATAAGGGCTCGATCCGTCCGGTCAATCGGCGCGGTCAAACCCCTAAACGGACGGAAACGGCTATTCGACCCTCCAAATCACGTAATCTGGCCGGACCTTCAACTGAGAATAGTTTCCGATCGACAAGAAGCTTACGGGGCTATAAAAATTTGGTAAAAAATAAATACCCGGGATAGGGCTACCACTAGGTAGAAATAAGAGAAATTCGTTGACCGGAACAACCGGCACAGAAATTTTACCGGAATATCTTCATTTTTCACGGGTTGACGTATTTCACCGTTCCGGTCATATCTTATTTCACGACTTTTTTGCGTTTGAGGCCTCTACATATACGTTGTCTTCAAAACGACACTTAAACTCAACACTTATATAAAAAAGTTATACAACATTAGTACATATAACGTGAGTTTGGTGATCGGAGAAGAGGAACTGAAAACCCACCGTCAGATATGACCATCATAACGAATTACGTGGGTGGGAAAAAATTCAGCTCCATCTGACAAAGATAAAGGCTCGATCCGTCCGGTCAATCGGCGCGGTCAAACCCCTAAACGGACGGAAACGGCTATTCGACCATCCAAATCACGTAATCTGGCCGGACCTTCAACTGAGAATAGTTTCCAATCGACGAGACTCTTACGGGGATATAAAAATAAAAAACATTACCTTACAATTTAAATGTGCTTTATTTTAATTATTCGGATTATCTTGGCCGACGAAATTAGGGAAATTCGTTGGCCAAGATTGTACTTGGGCGACGATTTTACGAATTTGCCTGTCTTCGTCGGCCAAGATAACACTTGGGCGACGATTTTTATTCAATTCGTCGCCCAAAATAAAAAATTAAAAGAAATTTAAATGTGTTTTATTTTATTTTAATTATTCGGATTATCTTGGCCGACGAAAACGGGCCAATTCGTCGGCCAAGATTGTACTTGGGCGACGATTTTTATTAAATTTGTCGCCCAAGAGTTAAATTAAAAATCATTTACAATGAAATTTACATGTGCTTTATTTATTTTAGTACAAACATATTCTTTTAGTACAAACATATTATTTTAAGGGGTTTGGACAACAATTTGACCGCATATCTTTATATGAATTTGGACAACAATTACAAAGCTAAGGATCAATTATAACTAAGCTAATTAAGGCTCGTAATCTGAGTCGTCCGATGAGTCTTCTTCGGTATCGGAATTAATATCTGGTAATCTATGCCTTAATTCGTCGTCAGAGTCGTCGTTTGTTTCTTCATTTGGATCAACATCAATAAAGGTTGAATCTTCGTCACGAATTCTGAGCACTCGACCATGTTTAACATTATTATCGCGAACAGTAGCTACATCATGAATACCAACTGCGTTCGGCTCCTGATACGCATCAGCCTCTGGCCCTGGAATGGTCACTCCAAGTGTAGCCGCCCGGTAAATGTTTCGAGGATGCACAATGTTCGCTATTTTCCACGCGCCACCCTTGGCAAGGTCATCAAGATAAAACACTTGTTTTACCGTTGTCGCAAAAACAAACGGGTCATCTTCGTAGGCGCTTGTAGCAGTGTTGACCGATAAATTGCCGTACTGATCCATCTTCATGCTCTGTGCGCCTGTATCAAACCATCTACACTTGAACAGATGCACTTTCATGCCTTCCGCATAGACCAGTTCGACCACTGAATGGAGAACACCGTAATAGTCAAGGCCATGACCTTTCGCCATCACCCCAGAATTCTGTGTTCTTCGTCTGTTGTCTCTCTCTTCAGATACAAATTTGATGCCATTCACTGTGCAAGTGGGATAAACTCTAGCCCGTTGCGGTTGCATCGCAAGAAGTAATAGTTCGTGCGACCAGTTTGGATTATCATCAGATTTAATCATGTCCATCTGTAACGGATGTTACACTGTAAATATCCGAAAATCTATGCAATAGAAAATAATTAGATATATATATATATATATATATATATATATATATATATATAACAGGGAAGATTAAATTACGTACCCAGGTGCGAAAATAATTTGCGAACGTCATGTTGTGGTACTCGAGATCACCATCAACTTCCGGAAAAGATAGGTGCAACTCTTTCCAATATTTAACTTCTTCACAATTGATTAGTACCCACCAGTGCGCTATGGCTATCTCTTCATCCGACAATGCATACTCGGCGGACAGTCGTGCTCCACCAACTTCGACATCACTGGAAACTATAGAGAGATTGAACCGCGGCGCATGTTCCTCCATGGCTTGCGGATCTCCCAACGACGCTCCTAAATACAACTTCATGTAGGTGACGCATTCATGCGCAATATATGCTTCAGCTATACACCCTTCAGGCGCGGATTTATTAGTGACATAATCTTTGTACTCACCAAGTTGCCTGTAAATATAAGATTGCAAACTATACGTTATGGTTATTGAACATGTACGTACATATATGTATTCTGGAGATGTAAGTGAATAAAACATACCTTTCCATGGGATACATCCAAGTGAAGTGTACTGGACCGGTAAGCAACAATTGCTGGGGAAGATGGATCATCAGGTGAGGCATGATATCGAAAAAATTTGGCGGAAAGATCCTCTCGAATTTACACATGATGTATATGATGTCTGCCTGCATTTCCCGGAGATCGGATTTTCTCACTTCCCTTGTGCATAACTTCATGAAGAATCTTGACAGCGCTACTAACGGCTCCACAACCTGGCCAACCACACATCACAAATTTAATATAAAATCCAACAACGGCAGGTTAACCGTAATTTTAACCACAAATTTACCTGACGGTGAAGGAACGGTCGAATGAAAACAGGGAAGAGACGTTGTAGCAGAATATGACAGTCATGACTCTTCAAGCCGTATATCTTATTCTCCCGCAAGTTCACACACCGGGCTATATTTCCTGCAACGCCTGAGGGATACGTCACACAACTCATCCACCATAAGATCTGGGTCTTCTGATCAGGCTTCACGGTGTAAGGAGCCCAAGACATCTTTTTCTTCCCCTCTTTCAGCCAAAGATGTTTTCTGATTCCCATTTTCTTAAGATCAACGCGTGCCTTAGGACCGTCTTTCGTCTTCCCCTCCAAGTTGAGCACTGTACCTACCACACTGTCGCAGACATTCTTCTCTATGTGCAACACATCTAGGTAGTGCCTGATCAACAGCGTACTCCAGTACGGGAGTTCCCAAAATATGCTCTTATGTGTCCAGAATTTGTACCTGTCTGGTCTTTCAGGTATTCTGGCAACAATATCGGGATGATTGCTGAGCTGCCCAAAATCATACTCATCCAGCACTGCTAAAATCTCTTCCCCCGACCATCTATGCGGCTCCACACCTCTCTCTTCGGTCCCATCAAATGCCCCGGTATCTATCCGCCAGGGGTGATCATGTGGTAGGTAAGCACGGTGACCCATCCGGACTATCTTGTTGCAATGATTGCTGCACCCCTGGGAGCTAAGACACTCAGGACAAGCCTTGTATCCCCTAACAACGTTGCCAGACAACATCCCACGTGCAGGAAAATCACTGATGGTACCAACAATCATGGCATGCATCTGGAACATCTCATTTTTGTGGGAGTCATAAGTGGGATGACCAACCTCCCAAAGCAATTTACACTCTTCAATCAGCGGTCTCATATACACATCGAGACACTTCCCTGGATAACAACAACAACAACAACCACAACAAATTCAGATAACGGCTATATATGACCAACAATATAGAACAAAAACAATAAATGGAGAAAAAATTGAACCAACAGCAATATATACAATATGAAGGGAAAGTAGATACCTGGATAACCGGGCCCCGGAATCAACAAGGTCAACATGTTGTATTCCTTCTTCATGCACATCCATGGAGGAAGGTTGTAAGGCACCAAAATGACCGGCCATATACTGTACGAAAGACTCATGGTCCCAAAAGGGTTGAACCCGTCGGATGACAGCCCGAGCCTCACATTCCTCACCTCTGAAGCAAAATGAGGAAACTCTCTGTCTATATGCTTCCACGCCTCCCCGTCAGCAGGGTGTACCATGAGGTCTTCGTCATGCACCTCCCTCACAGCGTGCCATCTCATAGCTTCGGCCGTCTTTGAAGACATGTACAACCGCTCCAGCCTATCCCTCAACGGGAAATAGCGAAGTACCTTAACAGGTTTCCTGTTACCTGCGGGAGTCCGCTTATACCTGTCGGTCCCACATACCGGACAACGATGAAGGCCTTCAAGGTCATTACCGTCTGCATCTTTACCCCAGAATAGAACGCAGTCATATCTGCATGCATGGATCTTGATGTAGGAAAGCCCGAGATCTCTCAAGATACGACGGACCTTATGATGCGTGGTGGGATGACGATGACCGTCGGGCAGGAGCGAAGCAGCGTACTGTAGATACCTATCAACAGCCGTCACGGTCGATTTTGTGTCAACCTTGATATGCATCACTTCCATCACACACTGAAGAACGGTCTTCTCATGACCTGGGCACAGAGGGGTCTGTTGGAAAGCAATAAGTCTGTTGTACTTGGCTATACCGGCATTGTTGACACCTCTAGGGACGGCCTGCATCGGCGCCTGCGGAATGTCCTGTCGTTCAGGGCATACACCGCTGTCATGAGGAAACATGTCGTTGATGAAGGCCGTTGTTGGATCGTTGGATGTACTGCCCGTCTGATAAAACTGTCCATGATCATGCGGGCGTGATGAGGTTTCACCGTGATATATCCAACATGTGTAACGTTCCCAGAATCCGTTACTCTTCAGGTGGTCCCATACTGTATCAAACGGAAATCGATGCATATCACTGCGACACTTACACATCTTGCACGGGCAATAGAACATGCCACTCCCGTCAGCATTGGCCTGCGCATATTGCATAAAATCCCAAACTCCTTCAGCATATTTTCTGTGATATCTTGGAAGAGAAATCCAACTCTTATCCATATCCTGAAAATAGCACATATATAAATCAATATTTAATGAACATATCTTTTATATATATATATATATATTAATGTAATACAACATACTAATTATTAATTATATATATCTAGTTCGAGCGGATTCCGTGGTTTCAGAAGGCAAGTGTCAATGTCACGGAGGGCGAACCCCCTACAGGAACCAGGCAGGACTCGTTTGTGATCACGGAGGCGAACCCCTATCGACCCCTTCACCGAGAAGAGTGGTCATTTTGTGATCTTGAGATCCAGTTAAACAAACCTGTGAACCATATCTATGACAGAACGGCCCCTTACTCAGCTTGGAACAAACTCTATGCATATATATATATATATATATCATTAATTCAACTCAAATAAAACTGAAAATCAATATATACATATGCATATATATATATGTGCATATATATGCATATGTACGTACCTGGGAGTAGCTCCACAAACTATGTATGGACAGGTTTCCACAACACCGAACGATTTGAAGAACTAGAGAAATTTATGTTTCAAATTTTCAAAGTTTTCATTCTTCTATCCTGGACTTCCAATATATAGAAGAATCTTGGGCGACGAAATATTTGATTTTCGTCGCCTAAGAATTAAAACATCTTGGGCGACGAAATATTTGAGTTTCGTCGCCTAAGGATAAAAAACTTAGGCGACGATATTTATATCTTAGGCGACGAAATATTATTTCGTCGCCCTAGTTTATATTTTGGCCGACGAAATTTATTTTTAGGCGACGATTTTTTTTTTCGTCACCTAAGAGTAAACTTAGGCGACGATTTTTTTTCCTTAGGCGACGAAAAAAAAAAATTGTCGCCCGGTTTTTTTTTTTCGTCGCCCAAGAACCATTTTTTGGTAGTGGTTAGTCCTTGATGGTGGGAAGTTATTCTTAAGTTGTGTCGAGAATGTGTCTTACCTGGGAGTTGAAGGCATGGTGTCGAGTCCCTAAGTCCCCACGCGGGGTCGCGAGGTGGCTAGGGTTACGTCCAAGAATTCGATACAATCCCTTCGTCATATCTCACGGGTGTTATAAATGGCCAGTTTATGAGGGACACGCGGTCATTTATGACTTCATTAAGGCTGTAACGGCTCATGCAATTAAAGCACGTATGTGGGATCGTGGGCGCATTGTAACGCATGTCTTGATCGTGGTCGACGTGACTTCTCCTTGACCGTCCAGATGAGGAAGATTTGGATGGTCGTGGTTGACTAGAATGTCTATAAATAGATCTAGAGGAAATAGAGGAGGGAGTTTTGCATTTTGAAAATAGAGGGATTGCCGAGGGAGCGGTTTTCAAGTTTTAGGAGGGTTGTTTTGGAAGAACTGTTTCATCGATCTGGAGAACGTTCAATTTCATCCTCAATTAGTTGGGTGCGAGCGCTCGGCTGTTTGCAATCAGCTTCACTACCACTACGCATATCCGCGTTTTCAAGGTATGAAATTGTCAATTCTTTCTCTGAGTTCTGTTTTTGTTTTGGTTCGAATTGGTGGGGGGTTTTGTTATAGTTTTCGCATTATTTGTGATTTTTGCTGGTTAAATCTAAAGTAAGGGATTAGGTAGTTTGTTGTTGGGTTGGTTAGGGTTAAGGTAGCGAGTGTCTAACTCGTGAGGATGTAGGGTATGACAGACCCAATGTGGGTGTCCAACGAGGAGATTGTTGTTGTCTCTAGCTCGCCTGATAGTGATTCGGATACCTTGCACCGGTGGGAGGAGGCATTAGATTATCTAATGGCGGAAGTTGCACTTGACTTAAGGGAGGGCATTCCTGTTACGGATGCTAGGTCTCACATGTTCTCGTCTGATCATCTATTGCAGGAGGTAGAAGAGTTTAGCATGACGAGTTCTTGACACGCCAATGATTCGTTTTGGGACCCTCCTGAGAGAGATTATGACATCGTCAGAGCTGGTAGCTCTTAGGCGAAATTGGAGCATTCCCGATGAGGTTTTGTTACGACCTCTTGCGAAGGACATTAAGTTTTGGGAACCCCCGGATGACTTTACTTTGGTTTATGAGTATCAATTAAGGTGTGGGTTGATGGTCTTGCTACCTCCTTTCGTTCAGTATACTTTGGCGTGTCTACATATTGCCCCGGGACAGGTGACCCCTAACATGTTGAGGTAGATATTAGGGACAAGTGTGTTGTTCCACTTATTGGGACAGGAGTTCCCCAGTTTTGAGGAGTTCAACGCTTGCTGGCATATGTCGTACTGTACAAAGAAGGGTAGCAAAGGTTGTGTAACCCTGAAGTCTAGGGGAAAGTTCAAGATTCTGTAGGAAGATCTGCCCACCTCGACGAACGAGAGTTGGCGGCAAAGAAGTTTCCTCGTCAAGGGGTAATGGCAGGAGTGGCATGGACATCCTTTCCGAGTACTCGGGGCATTTCAAAAAATAGGCATTGTGTTTTATGTCTCGTATTTTCTTACTGATTGCACTGTACTGTCCCTGCTGACTTCTGACTTTGTGTAGTGCCCCAAGAATATAATTTAACCGAGCTAATAGAGCGTCGTTTACGCCGGATGATGTCCATTCAAGTCTAAGAGCTCGTATCAGATATGCCGGCTTGGCATTTATAGTTAGTTCGGTTATGCCTAGGTCTGGGATCTATATTTTGTTTTGGAATTCTTTCGCCTTTAATGTTATCTTGTCTGTATGTAAATCCATGTTTCTTTTGTTTGGTATAGTGACAATGCCTCAAGACGGTGGATCACGGAAGAAAGAAAGTCCCTATGGCAGGGTCTCTGATGAGAACATGTTAGATGGGTTGTGTGCCGAGGCTAACCATGCCAAGCGATTCGACATTGACTTGGAGACTGGCGAAGGGAAATAAGTGGATTTTAAAGAGGTTGAGGACGATTTCTTGAGGTTGAGGTTGGCAGATGAGGACTACGCGTATTTGCCTCCCCTTGGTGGCAAAAGTAATGGGCTTGGGTGACCAAGAAGTGGATGACGAGGTCACCGAGATCAAGGGTGGCGATCATGAGAAGCTTCCTGTGGATGAGGAGCTAGTCTCAGAGCCAGTGGGAGTGGAAGATATGTCTCTAAGGAACATGGGCGACCCCCAAACTGGCGGTGAGGACTTAGTGATTGAGGAGGTGGATCATGTCGTGACAAGGACTTGAAAGAGGAAAGAGAGGGTCAAGTCATCACATGAAGGTCAACCAAAGAGATCCAGCAAAGAAGGGCATTCCGGGAGCCTTGCTGAGATCACCCAAGCACCGGAAGGGACTGCGGAGGTGCAGCCTTACTTGGCGCAAATGGCATATGACATGCATCATTGCTCCTGCAACATCCATGCTTTGGAGGAGGTTGATCTTTTGGTTGGTGTGGCTCTCGCCAAAGAGAAGTTGACTCGGGTAGGTGTCCGCATAACGTTCAGTTTTGTTCCTCTTCGTTCTCTACCTCTCTTTATATTTTGGTGCTGATTGTAAGCGACGCTACTGATGTACCCTGCGAGTGAGAGGGCTGCTACCCATCTGCAGGAGGATGTTGAAGCTAAATACCAGCAGTTGAAGGAGGCAGAAGAGAACAATGTGCCCTCTCGGAGCATCTTAAGCAGTTAGAGTAAGATGTTGCTGTCTTCCGAGATCAGGCTGCTATAGCCGGGAAGGAAGTGGCTGAGCTGAAGGAGGCTATGCAGAAGAAGGATGAACAGTTGGAAGCCTGAGAGGTGGTCATTGCCAATGTGGTGTCTATGGAAGCTAAGGTTGTGAGATTGACGCATGCCTTGGCTGAGCAAGAGAGAGTTTGAAAGGTCAAGTGTGGAAGGGTTATCGGGGCTAGGGAAAGAGTGTTTAAGGAGAGTGATGTGTATAAGCAGCAGTTGATGAGCGCTTATAACCGGGGGTAGGATGAGCTGAGCAAGACCGATTGCTAGGCTGGCTGGATAAATGAGACGGCGATGCATAAGTGGTACGTTGAGAGGGATGCCGCAAAGAAGACCTGGGAGTAGATGACGCCGGAGCAGAGGAAGCAAGCCGAGAACTCATGATCTTTGGTGAAGCAGCATGAAGCTTGGCATGCCATGTCGCCAGTTGTGTCAAAGGAAGTTCCTGTTGTGGGCACGCATCGGCCTCTTGCGACTGTTGCTGCTTCACCTCTAAGGGCTCCGCGTCCCGAGGGGTCCCCATCCACTCAAGTGGTGGTATATTAGGTCGCGTCTTCTGTTATTCAGCCAACTAACCCACGAGCACCTGGACTTGTGGCACCCCTGCGTTTTGAGGTGCAAAAGGTTTCAGCTAGCAAGTCCCCTGCTTCTGACGTCCCACAAATGAGCACGCTAGTGCGTCTTAACGTTTCTGTGAGGCCTCCCCCCGTGTCACGTGAACGCTCTAAACATGCCTATGGACATAGGGTGTCAGTGAACATAAGCCAGAGTCGCGGGCATTGTAGCGGATCAAGGAGTGGTGGGAGAGTGAACAAGCCTGGTGGCACGTCCTCTAGGGATAAATGACTGCTTTTTTGACTTTGTAATTTGCTATTTTTGTTAGGTTTCAATTTTTGTTTGCTTTTGAAACAATATTAGTGGCGTGGTTAGCCATTTGGACAAATTGTAGTTTATGAATTGCCTGGGAGTCAAGGCTGATACTTGACGTTATTTCATTTTGATTTAAATGAATGTTTTCGTTTGTGGTTCATCTATGTTTTTGGTTCCATGTTCTTGATACGGTATGTTGAGAAATTATAGGAAAGAAAATATAGCATCTTCATTTAGGATAGGCTGCTAAAGGGCAAGGTATACATTTGATTTGAGCCACTACTGGGCTGAAGTACACAAAAATAAAGAAGTGTTAGCTACTGTGCCGGGTCTTTGGGATTGATAAATTAAATGGGGGTAGAGGTGGAGGTGGCGAGCATTCCAGAGGCGGGGTAGTACTCAGTCATCAGTGTCCTGGAGATAGAATGTAGTTGGCCCTGGGGTGTTATCAATCTCGAGTGGGCCTTCCCACTTTACTTTGAGTCCAGTGGGGTGGGGAATGACTTCCTTCGTGACCCATTCACCTACTTTCAAGGGACGGGGGATGACCTTCTTGTTGTAGTGCTGAGCAATCTTCTACTTGTTATTGATATTTCTAAGGTGTGCCCTGTCCCGGCGCTCCTCTAGGAGGTCCATGTTAAGTTGTAATCTTATGGCGTTTGTCTCCGGATAGTATGCCGTAATCCATTTCTACAGGAATCACTACTTTGGTGCCATAGGACAAGAGGTATGGAGATTCTCCTATGGCTATTGTTAGGGTGGTGCAAAGTGTCCAAAGAACTTCTGGGAGCTTGGTAGCCCACAACCCTTTGGCATCTTCCAGGCATTTCTTCAAGTTTTGCTTGATGAACTTATTTATGGCTTCCACCTGACCATTGGTCTGAGGGTGTGATGGAGAGGCATAAAAGATCGAGGTTCCTTGTTTTGACAAGAATTCTTTGAAAGTGTCGTTGTCAAATTGTGTCCCATTATCTGTGATGATGGCTTGTGATACCCCAAACCGGTAGTATAAGTTACACCATAGGAAGTTTATCACCTTTTCAGTTGTGATTGTGGCAAGAGATTTTGCCTTTACCTACTTCGTGTTGTAGTCTACAATGACTATCTCGAATTTGAGTTGTCCCAGGGCTGTGGGTAACCATCCCACGAAATCGAGTCCTCACTGACTGAAAGGGACTGGGAAAAAATAACAGACAGTGGCACTAGTGGGTGATGCGCAAAATTGGTAAATTTGTGGCATTGAAGGCATGCTTGGACAATTGTCTTTGCATCCTTCTCTAATGTTGGCCAATAATACCCAGCTTGGAGTGCCTTGAATATGAGGTTTTGAACACCGCATGGTTTCCACAAACACCACTATAAAGTGACTTCAACACTTTATGCCCTTCATATGTGGGCAAACACTTGAAGAAGGGACATGATTGACCACGATGGTATAGCTTACCGTCGCAGAGTAGGTAGAGTGAAGCCTTGTGGCTCAACCGCTATGCTTCTCTTTTGTCCTGGGGCAGGGCACAATTAGAGAGGAAGGCCACATATGGGTCCATCCATGAGGGCTGACTAGTTGTCTCGATGAAAAATATTTATGAATAAGCTTTCGAGATGCTAAGCTTGTCCAAGATTTCTATGTGTGCATCTGGTCACGTGGACTCGGGAGAAGCTGTGGCAAGTCTCGCGAGGGCGTTTGCCTTTGAATTCTTGGCCCTGGCTATTTGTGTGAGTTTGTAAGATGTGAAGTGTTGCTGGAGGGCTGCTAGACTTTTGTAGGATCTCATGATATTATGGTTGGCCTTGAAGTCTCTTGCCACTTGATTGACTAGAAGCTGAGAGTCATTGAATATGTGAATGTGTAGAGCTCCGAGTTCTTGGTAGAGCTGAATAGGAGCGGAGTCCGCATGCATGTAGAGGCGGGGGGAGATGGCCTCGCGCGGAGACTCCGCATAGAAGCAAGAAGCGGAGTCGGCATGCACGTAGAGGCAGGACGAGATGGCCTCGCGCGGAGACTCCTCGAAGAAGCAAGAGGCGGAGTCCGCATCCAGCAATCTCATTCCGCGTCCGCACGGTGGCACGCCCCACATCCTTTTATTCTTGTACGCTAAGGTACCTATCAAGTATCAAGAAGACATGACTTGAGACTGATTTGATAAGAGGAGACCACATAGAGTCGACACGTGTTATCAACTCTGCCAAACTCATCCTGGAATGAAGGGATTGTCATGAAGCAAGACTGACACCCTGATTTTATGCTGAGCCCATGCTCTTCCTTTCCACGTACCCGATTTTCCCTCCTATAAATACCAAGCATTCCCAAGGCTGAAGGGGATGGAGGATTCTTCTCCAATCTCTATTTTATTGTTCCATACTGACTTGGCCATCAGAGAGTGTTTGGCCGGTCTTAGGCTGGTCCTCCGATAACCTCCTAGTTCGCATGTTAATAGGTCACCCAGTGGCACTCCACGAACTTGAAGAAGAGAAGACCCAAGTCAAGTGGCGAATGTCCAGCGCCAAGAAGAAGTAGAGAGGCTAGCTCGCCATCAAGGAGAGAAGGCTAGCTCGTCATCAAATAGAGGAAGCTACTACGAAGTGGAGAGAGGAAGTCAGCTCGCCACTTTACATGTACGATTTCAACATAACTATCGTTGACCCGTTGATGCTAGAAAACGACACTAACAAAATGTGCTGAGACATTCTTTTTTATTCAGTGCCCACTCCCCTGGTGTAAATAACCAATTTAATGGATTACGTTGGATTGGCAAAAATTTCGAGTATAGTCGAAGAGTTACCGGGGCAACATTGGATACCATAGTCGCCCTAGGTCACGCCGCTATGATACGGGTAATCCAATTTCCTACCCCTCCTACTAAATTAAAATAATGAAGCACACAGATACCAGACTTTTCCTGATAAATTATTGAATGGGTAGTGGATGCTGTATTAGGCTAGTTTGGTCTGTTAGTGTGCCAATTTATAGGTGTACCCAGGTATGTATATTTTCTGTACTTGTTGTACTTTCTATGTTAAGAGTTGGTAAATTGCAGTTGCATTGTAAGAGTTCATGCTATCCCTTCAGAAGGTTAGACTTTTGGAACTCTTGCAAGCAAATTTCTCATATGATTGCTTGTTTATCTGCATTGTAATCTTTTTATTTAATTTGATCTAATTTACTTGTATTGTTAGATTAAATTTTGGCTGTGAGAGTGATGCGCTAAGAAATTAGTCAACCTGTGAGAAGTTGTTTATATGCTCTATTGTGCAGCTTGTCGTTCCAATATCTGTTCTCATTGTGTAGTTTCCCTTTCTGTTTAGTCTCTGAATATGATTTTTTTTTTTTTTTTTTTTTTGGAGAAGGGGGGCTTATGTATCGGATCTGCAGCCCCATAGGGTTGTGAGCTTGACATCTTAAGCTTGGAAGCTTGGTGTCTATTATCACAGTAGAGCTTCGATTGGCGCCAGGAGATTTGTATATTTGGTAAGGGAGAAGAAGATGTGCATGAGACCCTGCTATCCAATGGCCATGACTTGTAAGATGAATGATATTGTGCATGGAATTTACAGATTGAAAAAGTTACAGATTTCTATGAACATTTGAAGAGCCGGATAAGCAATGAGTTTTTTTTTTTTTTTAGAAGAGAAGAAATTTGCTAAGATTATTGTAATGCGAAGATGTTTAAAAAAAAAAAATTGATTATTCTAAACTTTAAATTTAAAATCAGTCTAATATTTTTCTTTTTTATAATTCAGATTCATTGACATCGAATCCGAGCAAAACATAACATGATGCGCTGATGTACGACACCCTCCGCCTCCACGTGGTACCTTTCCGCCTCTCCCTCTCCGACCTCCGAGCTATCTCCTCCCCACTCTCCTCCCTTACACCGCACTCTGCGACACCACCGACCCTCTCCAAGTCGCCGGAGTCGACGTAGCCTTGCCCGGCCTTTTCTACTCTCGCAGAGTCGCCGTCCACGGCCTCGGCGATGTCATCTCCAGGCCAGTGCTCCCGTCGCTCCCTCTCCGGGGGAACTCCTTTACCGTAGATTTTTGGGGAAGAAAAACAAAAACTCCACATCTGATCCACTGATCATGACCAAGAAACGGGCCTCGTGTATCGCTTTGGGGATTGGATTTGCAGCTGGTGGTGCTATTCTATACTGGCTCTCACACTGGGTTGGGCTTATTGCGGACCGTGCCTGTATTGGGGAGATTTAAAAAGAAAGAAAGAACTGCAGGAAGCTGATGAATATCGAGGTAAAACTAATGATTAAAGAATGGGGTGCTTCTAGGGTCAGAGCTCTGGTGGAGGAGGCTGAGATAGCCAAGAAAGAGAGAGCCAACAAGTTGGAAGCTGAGAAAGCCGAGAAATGATCTTGCAAGCTCTTGTAGTGAATTGATGTACAACTTTTTTTTGTTAGGGTTTATGTGGATTCTGTTGCTATCAGATTTGATAATGAATCTTTCAGTCATTTCTTTCATGTTTTGGCTTCTCTGTTTGGGTAAAAACCGATGGCTCAATTTGATTTTGCTCGATCTGCTCTTCTTTGTTTCTTTCTCTCTTTTATAAGGACTAGGATTCAATAACAAACTCCAAGGCAGCTACTTGTTCCCATTGTGCATGGAATAAGTAAATTAGTTGGTTAGGGACATGGAATTCATAACATGAGTCACTTTTTCAGCAGAGTATTCAGGAAAGTAGATCTGCAACTGTGCTTTACCACAAATATTCGACTTTGATTTTTTTATGTAATAAAGGTAAAAAAGGGCTTCTAACTCAATCAGCACAATACAAATTCTCAACCTCGGAGTTTAAACAAATTTTGGTAAACTAGGTACCAAGAAACTAGCACCTTCTTTCTGTGATATAAGCATCTCTTAAATGTGCAGGTTACACCTTGTTTCCTGTACAGTGGAACTAAACGCTACAGAATTTTGATACCGGTCTTACTTTATGTATTCTAACACACTCTGCGTAATATCTTCAAGAAAGGAAACAACACCCATACCGCTTGTAAGACCACTTCCGTCAACATCCTGTTCCTCAATGAGATAGTTTTCAAAAGCTGTGGCATCGTCCTGCCCTCCTTTGATAAATATGAGTTTGGGGTAATACATCTGTTTACACCCAAATTAATATTTTACTAGACAGTAATTGTCTAAAGTGAATGTTAATTAGATTCATAATCCACACCGGCGAGCCTGAATAATATTAGGTTTAAAGGCGGGTTGCCTCGCCTGTAATAAGGGAGCATGTATAATTAAGAAGTCTTCTCCTTGAGTTGTGTTCGATTTCGCGAAGCGAGATGCTTTTGCCAAGAAACAAGGCGAGATACTTCTCATACAAAGGAGACTCCGCGTAGGAGACCACGTGAGGAAACAGAGATGGAAGACTTCACATAGGAGAAGGAGAGAGGCGGGCTCCGCTTGGTGGTATATATATATATATATATATGCATATATATCAATTGAGAGAGCTAGCAAGGAAAGAGGCGGACTCCGCCTACAATACCTCTATTGGATAAGAAGCAATATATATCATTAGTTAAGCATGATTGCATGGGGAGGGGTTCATTAAGGATCCTTATTTTTATTCAAGCATGTTTGCATGGGGAGCTCACGTCCACATCTTCATGAGTTTGGTTGTCTTGGTGGTTAAGGACTCTACTCCTTAATTGTATTTGCATGGGTGAACAGTGGTGCACGTCAAAGTCATCATGAGGTGTTCTAACTCAACTCTTCTAGACAAAGGCAGTTAGTCACTTCGCCAAAGGATAATCACGTCCAGCAAGTGATTTACATCGCCTACACCACATTTATCGTTGAAGACTCCTACAAGTCTTTGACATGCTTTGGGCCAATACCTGTGGCCCTAAATAGCTCTATATAAAAGAGTTCGAGCAGAAAAACAACACTCTACAACAAATCAACAACTCAACTCTACAAAGTACAATACAATTCTCGACCTAGTCGAACCTCAAACGCTCCCCGGAGCTTCCCTTTCGTTTCCCCGTACGCTCTCCGGAGCTTTCTCTTTCTTTTTTCCTCTCCTTCCCAATTGAAGCTCTGCTCGATCCTACGTCGAGTATCGATATTGTGACGCTCAGGCGGACTACTGTAAGTCCTTGCCCAGTACGCAAGGCGAATCTGAAGAACCCTGCGGTGGAGTTGGTGCTCTCTCCATCTTCAGTCGCTTGATTAGAAGCAAAAAGCTAAGCGCACCCCGCTACTACAACCACTACATTCCGCGTCCGCGCGGTGGCACGCCCGCAACAATTAAAAGAGACTTTGCACGCCCAAACTTACTGGTGTGACCAAAACATTGGCACGCCCAGTGTGACCAGGGTAGTCTCTGACGTCACCTTCATCGGGATCGACGAACCGAGATGCAATTTGATTTCCAAGATTTCCAAGAAAAATCAAGAGTCATTGAGAGAAAATATGCCAAACTAATAGCTGCTAGGCGCAAAAAGCATGCCGAACGAATGGCTGCCATCCTCAAGCAACACGCAAAGGAAACGGCTGCTAGAGAGGCTGCTAAAGAAAAGGAAACAGCTGCTAGAGAGGTTGCTAAAGAAAAGGAAACGGCTGCTGAAGAAAGGAAAAAAGCTGATTGGGTTGCTTTTACAGAGAAATGGGATGCCATCCTCAAGCGATATTGTGAGTTTGAGGCTGCTGAAAAAAATGAAAAGGCTTTACAATGCCTAAATGTGAAGCTTACAGTTGACGAGCATGTCCCTGTCAAAAAGATTGAACTGCCTAGCAGCCAATCTAATGGCGAAGATTTTCCTTTGGACGAGCCCACGTTCAAAGAAGAAATTCCTTTGTCAATCAATGACAAAGAACCTGAGGTTGAGGCCGCAAAGATTTTGGATAATAATCCTATCTCGAAGGCTGACGGTGTTCCTCAAGAAACAGAGCATGAAGATAGGACAGAACAGTCCATCTTAGAAGAAGAAGTTGGTTCAAACACTGATGATGATGGCGAACCACAACTTCACATGAGAGGTGACCAAGGAGCCAGCTTTCCTATGCGGGATGTATATGTGGACACAGGTCAAACACATGGGGGACAAAACTGTGTCCTTGAACGACTTCACCGAGATGATGATCCTACTGGCCAAGAAGAACCCAAGTATGATCAATTTGGCTTATGCGATAAAGAAAGGGTTTTTGTCTTTATCAAAGAAGGTGGTAGTCAAGAAGCTACTGGATATGATCATAATCAAATATATGATCAATTCAATCTAGCTACTGGACGTTTGCATGGAACCGGTCAAACCCTATATCAAATTCCCAAGTCAATTCGTGGCTTCATTGTCCAATTCATATGGATTAGTGACTTGCATGCTATGCTAAAGCCAACCAATGGCTTTGCTACATGTGATTTACTTTCTCATGAAGGCAATGTCATCGTTGCTTTCGACTATACAAATTTGAGTCACTTTACAAAAGAAACTCGTATGCGATGGTACAAGCCAAGCCTGCACCCAACGTGATACTTGTGGTGGCTTCAGTATGCCTCCCTTCCAGGAAGAAATCAATTCTTCTATTGGTGGAGCTTACTGTGATTTTTCAACGGAGCCAATTTATGATGAATATGATGAAGACTATATGTTGGTGCGTCTGTCTCATAATCATATTCCATAAGAGTTCAATCCCAGTGAAGCTCTTGATATGGTCCTCTTCCATAAGCAATGTGTGGCTATACCTGATAAGACCATGCATTCTGACATGATAGTCAGTGACAAGGCAGATCTTTACACCATTTTGTCCGCAAGAATGCAATTGAAGATCATGCTTTACCAAATAACAAAGATGCTTGGGGGGCAACAAGGCAGTCCCTACGAGCTACATTCTTCAAATTTTCAGGTGGTTGACGCACAACATCTCTGCTCAACACTTAGAAATTTTCAACAGCGGGAGTCTCACGCCGAGAACATAACGGCGACGAGGCTTGAAGTGAAGCATTGGTGGCCTCCCCCGTGGCCTTACGAAGGGTAACTAACCATGCTATACTCTCTGTTTTCCTTTACTCTTAGCTTTACTTCAGTCTTTACTTTTGTTTTCTTTCATTTTCTTTCTTTCTCGCATTGAAAAAAGAAAATACAAAAAAATCAAATAGCAGAAAACACAAAAAAGAGATCTTTGGTTTTGCTGAAATGCAAGACAACGTTTTTGCCTCCAAAAGGCTTGAACTTTATTTGAGGCCTATCCCTAAGGCCTGAAGACAATACAGTAGGCATTCCATATGCCTTGAATTGCTGCCAGCGAAGTCAAGTCAGAGAAGAAAATTCAATAGTTGCTGAAAGTTGCAACAGCCACTACCGGACAGTCGCCTTCGCCGATTAAAATGGACTGATCCAAGAAGCACCAGCAGGCGAGCCATATATCAACAGAAAGCTCTAGATGTCTACTTTCCAGAGGATTTTACGGTTTGTCATTTCGCTATTCCTGGAGAGAGTTATGGCAGATTGAATGCAGGCGGGTCAGGATACCGGACAGTCCACCTCGCCGATCAACCTGGAATGATCTAGGAAGAACCAGTAGGCGAGCCCTATATCAATGGAAATCTCTGGATGTCTACTTTCCAGAGGATTTTACGGTTCGTCATTTCGCCATTCCTGGAGAGAGTAATGGCAGTTTGAATTCAGGCGGGTCAGGATGCCGGACAGTCCACTTCGCCGATTCAGCTGGAATGATCCAGGAAGAACTTCGCCGATTCAGCTGGAATGATACAGGATGACCTAGCAGGAGAGCCTTATACCAACGGAAAGCTTTGGATGTCTACTTTCCAGAGGATTTTACGGTTCGTCATTTCGCCATTCCTGGAGATAATTATGGCAGATTGAATGCAGGCGGGTCAGGATACCGGACAGTCCACCTCGCCGATCAAACTGGAATGATCTAGGAACAACCAGCAGGCGAGCCCTATATCAATGGAAAGCTTTGGATGTCTACTTTCCAGAGGATTTTACGGTTCATCATTTCGCCATTCTTGGAGAGAGTAATGGCAGTTTGAATGCAGGCGGGTCAGGATGCCGGACAGTCCACTTCGCCGATTCAGCTGGAATGATCCAGGAAGAACTTCGCCGATTCAGCTGGAATGATCCAGGACGACCTTGTAGGCGATCCATATATCAATGGAAAGCTCTGGATGTCTACTTTCTAGAGGATTTTACGATTCGTCATTTCGCCATTCCTGGAGAGAATTATGGCAGGTTGAATGCAGGCGGGTCAGGATACCGGACAGTCCACCTCGCCGATCAACCTATATAGGCGAGCCCTATATAAATATAATGATCTAGGAAGAAACAGAAGGCGAGCCCTATATAAATAGAAAGCTCTGGATGTATATTTTCCAGAGGATTTTACGGTTTGTCATTCCGACATTCCTAGAGGGAGTTATGGCAGTTTGAATGCAGACAGGTCAGGATACACGCGAAGTTGCAATGTGCTTTTTCAATGTGTTTCATGACCTTGCAGCGAGCTTTCTTTTACTGGGGGCATCCATACAAGTTTTGTGTACCTTTATTCATACACCAGGATCTACTCAAGGCCGATCCACGACCTTGTTCGGTGTTTGCTAACTTCAATGATGCATGGCACTACAACTCCTTCACAGGGGGGCCTACTAAAGTTTTGATGTCTTTTATTCGTCGAACAGACATCAAAACTGGGGGGTACATATGGGATAGAGATGTGTTCCAAATATTTCAGACTTTAGACCCTTCTTGAGGCGTCTTGGCATGGTCATTATTTAGGCCAACACCTGTGGCCTCTAAAAAAAAAATTCAAGGCTATGCGATCGTTCGCCGACATGGTCTTTTTGTTTGACTCTCATTGGTTCGCACTGGGGGGCAGCGAAGTCACTCCATGGTCTGAATATCAAAAAGTTGGTTCGCCATCGCCAAGAGCTCAAGCAGAGGTCATTTTTTGAATCCAGTCAAAGTGGACGTTTACTCGAGGTACATCCCTTCGAGGTACATCCATGGCGAGTCAACAAGTTTTGGCCACGAGGTATATCCATTCGAGCTACATCTCTTCGAAGATATTATCTAGTCGAGGTGCATGCATGGTACTATGTTCTCTAAGTGGAGCAGGCGAACCCCACGACATTATTCTTTAAGTTCAAATTCAGGGTACCTAACTATGTTAAGTTCATGATCATCAGTTTAATATGGTACTAGCTGAATCGTACAGTGGTTTCGCTGCATTGCTTTGGTGTTGGGTACTTGAGTTTTGGAGCCTATTCACAGGCTTGTTACTCAGTTTTTTTTTATGAACCGAGCCAATTCCAGTGGCTTTGGGGCAGCATGAAACATAAACCTCTTCAGTCATTTTTTTGACATTCATGACTTCGAGGCTGGGGGCAATGTTTACACCCAAATTAATATTTTACTGGACAGTAATTGTCTAAAGTGAATGTTAATTAGATTCATAATCCACACCGGCGAGCCTGAATAATATTAGGTTTAAAGGCGGGTTGTCTCGCCTGTAATAAGGGAGCATGTATAATTAAGGAGTCTTCTCCTTGAGTTGTGTTCGGTTTCGCGAAGCGAGATGCTTTTGCCAAAAAACAAGGCGAGATACTTCTCATACAAAGGAGACTCCGCGTAGGAGACCACGTGAGGAAACAGAGGTGGAAGACTTCACATAGGAGAAGGAGAGAGGCGGGCTCTGCTTGGTGGTATATATATATATGCATATATATCAATTGAGAGAGCTAGCAAGGAAAGAGGCGGACTCCGCCTACAATACCTCTATTGGATAAGAAGCAATATATATCCTTAGTTAAGCATGATTGCATGTGGAGGGGTTCATTAAGGATCCTTATCTTTATTCAAGCATGTTTGCATGGAGAGCTCACGTCCACATCTTCATGAGTTTGGTTGTCTTGGTGGTTAAGGACTCTACTCCTTAATTGTATTTGCATGGGTGAACAGTGGTGCACGTCAAAGTCATCATGAGGTGTTCTAACTCAACTCTTCTAGACAAAGGCAGTTAGTCACTTCGCCAAAGGATAATCACGTCCAACAAGTGATTTACATCGCTTACACCACATTTATCGTTGAAGACTCCTACAAATCTTTGACATGCTTTGGGCCAATACCTGTGGCCCTAAATAGCTCTATATAAAAGAGTTCGAGCAGAAAAACAACACTCTACAACAAATCAACAACTCAACTCTACAAAGTACAATACAATTCTCGACCTAGTCGAACCTCAAACGCTCCCCGGAGCTTCCCTTTCGTTTCCCCGTACGCTCTCCGGAGCTTTCTCTTTCTTTTTTCCTCTCCTTCCCAATTGAAGCTCTGCTCGATCCTACGTCGAGTATCGATATTGTGACGCTCAGACGGACTACTGTAAGTCCTTGCCCAGTACGCAAGGCGAATATGAAGAACCCTGCAGTGGAGTTGGTGCTCTCTCCATCCTCAGTCGCTTGATTAGAAGCAAAAAGCTAAGCGCACCCCGCTACTACAATCACTACATTCCGCGTCCGCGCGGTGGCACGCCCGCAACAACTAAAAGAGACTTTGCACGCCTAGACTTACTGGTGTGGCCAAAACAACATCTTTCTTGCTTTAATTTATTGATCACAGTCCGCAGCAAACCTAAACAAATCTTGTATTCGACGTGAAGCAAATAAACCATGTAACTGCCAAGAGAACACCAAGAAAGAAAACTTACAATCATGGGGTGAAGGAAAAGGTAGTGCAGGGTCTGCTGTTCAAAAATAGTACACTTCAGAGCCGTGAATGCATCAAGGGAAAATATAGGACTCCCACAGTAAATGAAAGCAATGAGATCGACATCAGTCCACGGCCATGAGAGTCATGTACTCTATCACTAACAACATTCAGCTCCAGAATTTTGGACAAATGTTAATTCTGCCTGCAACTACTTCCAGATGTTCTTGCAGGTATGTTCATGATCACGAAGTCGTTGCGTTCATCATTCCAGTACTACTGACCTTGGTCCAGATCAGATATCCGGCTGAAAATCTGTTCATAACACACCCGATCACCATCATCTTTGTCCTTTCTAGCTTACTTGGATATTGCTTGGCCTTCAGCTTCTGTATACTTATAGGTCAAGTTCATAGTCATATTCCTTGTCATAAATCAGATACTAAATATTATTGGTTCTGCATAGCCAAATTAGTATTTGGTTCAGTTACGGTTGCTTCACTTATCTGGCTTATTCTGCTGGAGTTGTGTTCCTGGTGGCAGGCTGTGCTTTATCGTTTGTGGGCAGGTCAGCTGTTCCTAGGGTTTATCTTCGTCCTCAAGCTAGTACTGCTGCTCTGTAAAGTCCTTCCTCTGTTGTGTCCGGGGCGGCCAAATCGGAAAGGGAGGACATGTCCAGTTTTGCCGCTGACCACAATCAATTTGGCCTGAACATACATAGTTTATGTTGATTCAGGTTTCACACTTTCACATTTGTATTTTAATATTAAAAACATCTAATTTGTTAATCAAACTTCTCGAATGTTTTAATGTTTTGTGTATATAATTAGTGATTCATTTACCCAAGTGTTTACTATACGACCGAAATAAGCTTTTATGTGAATGAATCACTTAGGTTAGCTAAACAAGACCTATAAGAAAACAACTTGAAAGTTACCGCCGTCTCAAACATTATTTCCTTCCACAGCCTGCAGCAGCTAGCCTGGGAAATGTTTGAGAGACCACAGCTATCCAGCTATTAATTTGTTCACTTGTAATCAATCGAATATTCTTTCAATCTCTAGAATCATTAGTAAGATCGCCCGAGTACCAAATCAGAAAAGAAGTGTATATCACACTCATGGTTCCTTGTCATTCATACTGCCTTTCTTGAATCTACGTACGTTCATTACCAAGCAAGAGAAGGAAAATGACAACAGATCAACGCTTTGGAACTTCAAGTTGATCTACATCAGAATTGTCACAAAGGTAAGGGACGAATATGCATGTACTCTCTCGAAGGCTTCTATTTAAAGGATGAACTCACAACCTTACCTCCTCTTCCTAATTCACTCAACATTCATATATACAAGCAATATTTCTTGCTAAGAGTGAGGCTAGGAATGAGAACGATGCAGCGCCAAATTCCTAACCTCTACTTCAACCTATACTTCACCAACAACAATATTAGTTTGCGGCAGTCTCTGAACCGATCCTCAACCTCAAATCATCCCAATGACATATTTGCATACCTCATTCCGATCATTCTGACCTTCGTCCAGATCAGATATACATCAGAAGATTTGTTCCAAACACACCCCAAAACCATTGCTGTCTTCATCTCTAGCTTCAGTGCGTACTTCTTGGCCTATTGGTTTCTAAGCCGTAGTCATAATGATGGTCATACAGATACTCGAAAATACAGGCGGTGCTGCATAGCCATGAGGGTGTCTGGTTCAGTCTCAATTACTTCACTTGCTTCCCTTCTATTTCCAAAGTCCTGGCAGCATTCACTCTTCTTTTTGTGGGTGGGTGAGTTTTTGCTGTTGCTGGCCTTGCTTCGGGAATTCCGATGTCAACATCGAATGAGTCCCATTTTGCCTGTGACCACAATGCATTTGCCAATACCCACAAGGATGACGATAGTCAATAGCGAGTCTCGCTATTTCATTCCAATGAATGATTGATCGATCAATCTGCTATAAGGGGTTCATGAAATAGTAATCATCGATCCACAAACTTATTAATTTGTTGATGCGTGATCGTGCTACACGTGAGGCTCAAAGGGTTCAGGACAATGTTTTGATCCAAACTAGTTTAAACGTACGTATCTAATGCATCAAATTATGCGACCTGGACCCAGAAAATTAGCATCACTTGTTAAAAGTTATCACATAAGCTTTAAGTTTCTATCAATATCCAACCGGATGCTTTGGATTTTAGAAAACAAAACGAGAAAGGAAAGCAAACTATCTATCGGTAATATTCGTCCAGCTTCTAATTTATTTATTTGTTGCTTATCTATCGGTAATATTCGTCCAGCAAATTCATGGAGCTAAAATTGACACATTTTTCTCTTAACAAACTACACTCTCTTTCATTACATGTCCATCGGAAAACTACACTCATAGATTAGTGGGATGTGGTTTGGAAAACTATGGTTTATAAACTACTCATAGATTAGTGGGATGGGGTGTCAATATCAATCTCCTAATTGTATTAAGTTCAAAATGTACCAAATTAAGCATGGCACATCAAATCTACCAGCAACTTCTACCTGCTTGGTGAATACCAAATTCTGCTAACTGCATGTATGTTGTTATCATGAAGCATAGAAGACAAGCAACTTACCATAATCAGTTCAATAAAGCTTGTTCGTCCATCTCTCTGCTCCTAAATTTGGTACATAAATAAGGAAAATGGTATTCCAGATATGAATCGTCATGCATGCTACATAGTCTGCTCCAGTTGTAGCAAATTAAGGAAAATATATATACACACAAACACACATGATTTTATTAGTTTGAGAGTTCTACAGTCTAACACTCTCACCAGCTTTGAAGTAAAGATAAATCAGTCGACATCCCCGGCCCTCAGCAGTGTCGTGCAACGGATTGAGTTGTATGACGATCAGTCGTAGGAAGCTAGCAACGACATGATCACCTTGGGCGTTGATTGTGGAGTCTATATGTTGAGAACATCGATCAATCGCAGAGGGAGAGTCGACTATGCCTGGCCCGACGTGTGACACTCCGAGTCTCCGAGGGCGCAGAGGCACGAACAAGGCAACAGTATATATATATATATATATATATATATATATAGAAAGAGAGAGATTGATACGAGTGTCACGTCCCTTCCGGCCTTCCCCTAGTTTCTGTCAAAGAAATATGCTCTTAATATTGCAACAATGCCACCATGGGTGTATGCTTTTGTCCCATTTTAATGTGCGTTTATTCTGTTTGACATGTTCTGAACTTCTTTAGTCCCATTTTAGATCATTTAATTTGTTTGGTCAAGTGTAACTGGATTTATTTGTGAGTCTGTCTTTAGGTGCATGTTTTAAGAGTAGTGTCAGGTTTGTGCCTACTAAAATTTGTTCTCTGTTAAGAAATAGGGTTTATTAGTAATCGCTTGTATTAGTAACATTAACATTCAAATTGCTTGACATCATTTTAAATTCTTTTAGGGATTCTCTGAATCTGCATGGGAGATAAAAGTGATGTGATCAACATGATGTCTAGAAAAGTTCGTGAAAGTTTTTTTTGATAAGCAGGTTAGCAGAAATGACTTCCACCTTCGTTTTAATTTTCGTTGACTATATAACATACAATATTGTTTAACTGGTCAATAATTAAACAATAACTTAAAAATAAAACAACTCAATAACTTAAAAATAATTGACCAAGAGATTTATGGTCAGTCACATACTATTAGATTTACATCCAAGAGTTAAAAATAAAACAACTCGATAACTTAAAAATAATTCTCTTGACCCTTAGATTTATATTCAACGGTGACTGACCATGGATCTTTTAGTTAATTACTGACCAGGTGAACACTACTGATATAACGTATACGTACATTCATTTGGAGTAGATACACAATTTTGATTCAATGAAAATTCTTTTACTCTTACTTACCCTTTTACGAGAGAGAAGTAGCACCCACATCACTCAAATTCTTCTAAGTGTTAATCGTACCTAGTTCTTCGAGTGCGTACTAATTATAAAACTTCCTCATTCTTCGTACCGCTAACCAAAAATAAAATTGGACTAGTGATCAATCAATACGATGATGTAGGCCATGCATGGCTTGAGTAAGATGAGTATCTTTGTGATAATGTCGACGTCGGAGAACAGTTAAACACAATGGCGGACCCATGATTTTATACAGTTATGTTCACCTGATCAGTTACTGACTAATTACTGACTAAAATATCCATGATCAACTACCGTTTGATATAAATTTAAAGGTTGAAAATAAAACAACGTAACTTTAAAATAATAATCTCCAACATTGGATTTACATCTAAGAGTGATTAACCATGAATTCAGTGGTCAGTAACTGATTAAGTGAACACAACTATGATTTTATAATGGGGTGGGCTAAAATTTCTCTTTTTATTAATATAGACTAAGTTTAATTACATATGAGCTAATTTATAAATTTGAAAATTTAAAGTCGAGCTAGTTTTTATTTTTTAGCCTTTTCAATTAAACTTTAGCTAGAAATGTAGTTTTTGAACTAACTTATGTCAAAAATGGACTAATTTTAATAACATATGGGCTAAAACCATAAATCTAAGGTGAGCTAATTTTTAATTTTTAATATTTTAAACTAAAATTTAGCTAGATAGAAATCTATGCTTTTTCAAAATTTGGGTACATCTTTGGACAAACAGTTCATTCAATACAATAAAAGGTTATCCTGAAAAATAGTATTGAGGCACGTACATTTTGTCAAATACAATAGTCATGAAACTTCTTTCCAGAATCAGATTTCGGAACATATGCAGCGGTGCAGGAGCAGGAAGGAATTAGCCGTTTAAGGAAGGAATTAGCCGTATAGGGCGGCGTTCGTAGTAACCGATATAGGTTAAGGGTATTTGGGTCTAAAACAAATTTTGAAGATGACCTTCATGTTGTAAGGTAAAGAAGTAGGTTCAAGCTCATTGGTCCACCTCACATCGACATGGAATTGGTATTACGTTATTACCCTTGCAACATACTATTACAATGTCATTAGACAGTCCTCATCATGGGCCGGGTTAGGGCCTGCTCTACCTTAAATTTTAGGGCTTAGGGTAGGGACGGGTAGGGCTTTGACTTTGTCAACAAAATTTAGGGTCGGGCCAGGGCTCAAATATGCAAGTCTTTATCAGCCCTTAAAGCCCATTTCCCTATGGCTAATAAGGCCGTGTAGGGCTGGCCCTTTGAATATGGCTAAATAGGGCCGAATATGATGTTATTTTGTTTAACGAAATATGTGATATATGTGAGTTTGTTCATGACGTTATTTTGTTCATGAGTTTTAATTATTTTTTCTCAAATATTACCTTAAAGGATATATGTGATACAAGACCCTATTTTTAGTCATATTTAACATACATATATATTATATTTAACTTAAGACATCTATAATTATTAATCTAAATAATTATATTCATATATTTCATTAACTATCTCTCTAAAATCACTAAAAATCAATCGTTATTTAACAAAGAAAAATACAAATTAAAAAAATAAACTTACAAGATTAGTTGTATTGTATAAAAAATAAGAAACATATTAAAAATAATAGAAAATAAGTAATTATTAAGGCCTAAAAGACGGACTTTTAGGATTGGGTCGGGCTTGGCCCTAAATAGCTCAATAGGGTAGGGCCGGTTTTCATTTGCTTGACCCTTACCCTACCCTAATTGAAAAAAGGATTAGGGCCGGCCGTCTAGGGGGGAAGGGCCAAATGATGAGGCTTGACATCAGTCTCCAAAATCACTCGGCGGCCACCCAATTGACTTGTCACACATTATGTCACGCCCCGACCCATAATTTTTACCTTTATTACTGACATAGTGGTAATAAGAATTTTACCGTGTTCGTCAATAAGTGAAAAATATAATTGATCCCCAGAGAGGTGTAGGGGACGATTATTTTGTGGGATTATTCTAAGGAAGAAATTTTGACGACGGTAACAAATGGTAATTTTGGTTAGTAAAAGGTAATTTTTTGGATATTATTTTAGGGTGTTGAATTTTTGGATTTTGGGTTTATTAGGGGTTTTGGACCGGGTTGGGCTAAAGCCCAGTTTCAGTTTTTTTTTTCTTCTCTCTCTCTTCCTCCCGGTTTCTCTCCCTCGAGCCCAGTTTCTGCCCGATTCTTCCCGGCCGCCGTTCGCCCCGTCCGGCTGCCCCAGCCCGCCGCACCAGTCCCAAACGGTCGGTCTCCATCCCAACTGCAGTTCTAGACCGGTGGCAGCCCCCCTAGCGCCGTGGTGAAGGAGGAATCGACGCCGAGAGCCCCGACTGCCGAAATTGTTTTTTCGTCGGAACTCCTTCCTCCGGCCGCCATAGCCGGTGAGTCTTGGCTCAAAAGAAAGCCCTCCTTCCGTGCTTCAATCCCTCCAAATGGCTCGCTCCATCTCGAGTTAGGTAAGGAGAAATCGGTTTGTGAAATTCTAGGGTTTTATTGTGTGTTTGTGCTCGATTGGCTTGGTTAGGCTTAGATGGAGTTTGTGGTAGTTAGGAATGTTGTAGAGGAGGTTGAGAGGAAGATGCTGCAAAATTTTGGTGACCATCGGAGGTCGCCGGAGTTAGTCGCCGGCCGCCGCCGATTAAATGTTTTTGGTGGGCAAAAATATAAGGAGTTTAATAGAATAAGTTTTAGAATTTTTGGAGAAGTTTTGGATAGGTTTAAGAATTGTTGAATTTTGGTATTTTTGGCGGATTATTAATTTATAATTCGGCCATTGGATTTTTATTTGGTGGAAGGTGTTTGAGGATGTCGGTAAAATTTGTGGAGTTTTGAGGTTGGCAGTAGATTTAAGATTTTGGAGTGTTAGGCTTGGTTGAGCGCAAAGCATATTTAATTATGTCTGTTTTGCTTTAAGCGTCGGTGTTTTATTTAAGGTTTTATTTATATGGAACATGACGTGAGGAGGCTCGAGCGGAAGAGACATCCGACCGACATCAAGCTTAAGCCTTACCTGTGAGTGGACCTTTGTTTTAAATATTGTGTTCGAAATGCTTTATCGTTTTGAATGATTTTTTGTTGTTGGATATTTCCCGAAATTGAGAATTTCGGTGATTATACTCTTATATGAGAATAGTATGTATATGATTAAATGCTAGCTAGCTACACTTGATTTCCCCCATACGCGAGGTACAATTCCGGTATGGGTGACATGAGCGTTAGAAGCGAGCGTCGTAGCCCTGTGCGACTTTCTAATTTCGCATTTATTTATTCAAAGATTTCATACAAAGAGTAAGCACGTATATATTACCACTCGGCCGCTTTCCCCCATATGCGAGGTACAATTCTGGTGTGGGGTGATGTGAGCGTTAGACGCAAGCATAGTAGCTTTGTATGATATCTACCTTATTCAAGTTGTTCATAGATATCGTGCAAAGGGTCAGGCGAGTGTGCATACATACTATATATAATATCCAGGCCTGAGAGGCTTCTTAAAGTTTGGGAGTCTAGCCAGGCTGGACCCCAGTTCAAAATCTTTCCAGTGGAGCCTTTGTATTTTGCCACTGATGAAAGCATTTTGGGGAAATATTTATTTGTTGACGGAAATCGTTTTGTCCACTCACTCTGACGTGTTGAATATTTTCCCCTGTGCTCTTCGTTTTTAAAAATGCCCAGTCTGCAGAGTTCACGTGAGGTCTAGCAGGAGACGTCGAGGCATAGTTACCCATCTATCAGCTACATTTCGCCAGTAGGTTACCTGTTTAATCTACTAGGGGTTTGTTAGCTTTCGCTGTATTTTATTTTATTTTTAGTAACTCTGAATATTTTTGGAATTCTTCGGTGTAATTTGTATTCTGACTACTTTTGAAATGTAGCGGAGGATTTATTTATTTTGGATTAAAAATGGTGGTTCTTAAATTCTTAAGTTAGGGTTGTCCATTTTCGAGGGAGGTTTACCGAGTCTTCGGTAAATTTTCCTTGGAGGTGGTCCCCGCATGACTCATCTCGGGCTTCGGGATGAAATTCATGACGGGTTTTGACACATTACCAACTTGATGTCCCCTCAAAGTCGACCTTGGTTTCTCTAATACAACTCAATCTTCTTTGCGAAGCGACGTTTCTTTATAAATTACCCATTGGTTTGTGATCTCCACAAGAACAGCCTCTTCTTCTTCTTCTTCTTGCCCTTCTCCTTCTGTACGTACTGCGAAACAGTAATAAGAAAAATGGCTATTTATCGTCTTTATATTGGAATGAGTAATCCTTCAAATGTCAATATGTACTTCTTCGCCAACAATCAGTACACAAACCCATCTTCAATCTACTCTGGCCATCACGACGTTGTTGCTTTCACTGTTGCGATACTCCTCACTTTCATACAGATCAGATATCCAGCTAAGAATCTGTTCCAAACTCACCCCATTACCATCATCCTTGTGCTGCTTAGCTTACTTGCATATTGCCTGTCCTTGATGGGATTCCAGATGCATATGTTCCTTATAAGGCGAAATCATGATGTTGATTGTGATCGATATGCTGGAGCTCGGAAATGGTGCAGCCTGGGCATGGTTTTCTTTGGTTTTGTGTCAGTTTCATTACTCGCGGCGCTTCTTTTTCCGGTCGTCATCTTGTGGATATGTCAGTTAGTGTTGCTGCTGCCGGCACTTGTTGGTTTGCTCTTGCTGCTAGTAGTACCGTTGTTGGTGGTGGTTAAACTCCTACGGCTATGAGATCAAAGGAAGCAGATACTTCCACTTTTGCCACTGACGTCAACGGTTTTGCTGCGCGAATCAGTCATTATGGTCTTTTGCTGTTGCAAAACAAATTAAAACAACGATGATATATATATATATATATATATATATATATATATATATATATATATATTTGTGTACCAAAGATATGATTGTGATTTCTGCATTTGCTAAACCATCTGCTTGTCCGTTGGATCATACGTTGCCGAATCTCTGCTTATGACGATCGATGTGTGTTCTCCTTTGACGAGTTAGATATATATGATTGATTTAATCCAACAATATATGTATATATAAACAACTCTATAATTTGTATTAACCAATACATAATGGTTTGTAGCATAAAAAAAATAAAAAAATACATAATGGTTTATAGTAGACGATACATAGGCTAGTGTACTGTGTACTGTGTACCATTAGATGTCTTTCATTTGTTACGGTCACTATTTCTCTCATCAGTCTCTTACTTTCTTTCTTTCTTTGATTTGCCGAATTTCATAATTTTACGTAGGCCAATACGAGCAGATCAATTCAACCAGATTCTTAATTACAAACTGATTCATTAACTCCCTTTAGTCTGATCAGTCTTTGGGGGTCAATTAATCCTTCCTTATGTAATTTTTTTCTTCATCAACGAAATTGGTCCCTGTAAAAACAAGTCAATAATATTGTGAACAATTATATTTTTTACAGTGAATTTCAGTCTTATTGCCAAGCACTTGAAAGAAAGCATGTCCAGTTGGTGCAGTGGCATAATCTATCTTTTGTAAATAGCCACAAAGGAAAAAAAGTGGTTTTGATTTCTTAATCTCAATCTGTTTATTGTTTTTATTATAAGTTTAAAACTATCCTCATGCATTTCGTTATTAAAAATGATAAAATCTTCAAAAGAAAAGTCCAAACTGAGAAAATGCATGGGAAAATGATGGCCTTTCCAGTGTTGGTCATTGACAGGCCAACAAAACTAAAGGTCGTTCTCATTCATTCGGATAGTATAGTTGACCTCGCTACTGACTATCCCTCTAGGTCGTGGCATATGGAAATCCAAGAAAGACAGAGGTAAAAGAGGACGTGCCCTTCTGATCACAACCCGATTGTGCCTGTACAACCTCCGCACCAAGCTCCCCAGCAACACGAAGACGAAGAAAACGAAGAGCAGAGGATGCAGTAGTGAAGTGGAGGTGTAGTGTGGGAACAGAAGTGCAAGGAGTGAAGCTACTGAAACTGAACCAAAAACCGTCAAGGCGGTCCGATACCAATAACTACGAGGAGCATGAGCATGGCCACGTCTTTGCCTGATTCGTATTCCGAAGGCGAGGACCAGGCAATAGGAAAGCAAGCTAGACAGGACAAGCGTGATGGCTATCGGGCGTGTTCGGAACAAATCCTCTGCTGGATATCTGATCTGAACCAAGGTTAGCAGTATGGGAATTGCGAACCCAACAACCTCACCTTCATGATGGTTTTGCACAGCACTGTTCATGAACATGATGTAGTTATTGATCAAGTACATGTCAACATGATCGAAATGAAAATCGTTGATCATCCCAGCACAAAAGAACTGATGGCTAGCCATAGATAAAAGCACTAGTTAAGCACCAAGCTTAACCAGATTGTTCAGACGTTAGGAAGAGCAATCTGGTTTTCGGAGCTAAGATGTGAAGTTATAATTTATACACGACTAATTACTAAACAGTCTTAAACTACGACAACATGTATGTCAAAAAAAACACGACAACATGGTAACCAAAATGTATGGACAATTTTGACATTAGAATATGCTGGCCAGGTATGCAACATACCTAGGTTGTATCAAGTATTTGTGTATACGTACCTTTACGACTTCATAGACGGTCAGGTGCCTAGTTAGCTAGAAATTCTCTCGGACTATATAATATACAGTATATTATCTTAGATATTAATCTATTCCTGTCGAAGTAAGGAAAAACCATGGCATATATGTTTGTTCCTTCTCTGCTATTAATTCTTTCTGCAATACAAGTTGAAAATCCTAATCCATGAAGGATTTTGACCTATATAAAACTGAGCTAGCTAGCTAACTTAATTAGTAAATTATTCATATGTTCCTATCTAGTTCATGAAGAATAATAATTCATGTTGTCACTGTCTTGGAATGGATTCCATAGGTCATTCCGCCACAACCAATGGGTTATTAGTTAACAGATGCATGGGGTTTGCTTCTGCTTAAATTTGTATGTTAGAAATGAATGATACGTACGTAACGTTATAGAAAAATGTTTGATGATGCCATGATGGTAATATACTCTCACTCTGTTACCAAGAAGAGAAGGAAGCCATGCAACCGGACAAACGAAACTCGAGCTCTAAGAGATCGAAGGTTATCATATACTTGATCTGTATTACTAGGAAATCATAGGTTGGAAAAATAATAGAAGTTCCGTAGCCGAAGACAACTCACTTCTCTCTGTGGTTAGGTTTTTTGGTGGCTTAATTTCCAGGTACATCTACAGTGGATGGTAGCCGAGTGGATGGTAGCAATGCCCATGATAGTGCTGCCATGCAATCGGGTTGATCGTATTTGCTAGCTATATAGGGTTCCTAGGGATATTGTATGTTGATCCGTAATCAAAGTATCAATTTTGGATTCGGATTTGGGATTTGATCACTTGCAGCTGACTCATCCTTAATTTCTCCTCTCTGTTTTTTTGTTTTTGTTTTTTTGTATGAGTAACTCCTCTCTTTTGTTGTAGGATTTTATGTGTTTTGTACAACTTAGATGCAACAACTAGCTAGTTTACTATAAATCAAACTCACAATCTCTCAGAAACAAAGAAAAACTTATATCATTAGACCAAATAATATATACTAGGTATGTCCACATGTGCTTTTTCTTTTTTCACATCATGTCACATATTAATGCATTTGATCATTTATGACCCTCCCATATAAGAAGGGAAAATAAAATTTATTTTTTGTTTTGGAAGGCGATATATGATTTTCTAAATGTTTCTAATTAATGTAATATTGCTAATCAGTAACTAATATGGAGAAGAAATAGAAACCTTCTATTAATTGGAAATCCAAATTTCCCACGTACTCTATTTCATGATCTAAGTCGGACTCCAATAATTCAAAGCCAAACGAAAGATAGAAACGTGCAAGAGTACTACAGGATGAATAAGGGTAACCATGATGATAATCTCCTACCGGGACAAAGATTTGTCCCAATGGATGACGAACTGCTTCTTTGCTACTTGAAGCCCTTGGTGCATGGAAAGGAAGTACCCGGCAGAGACTTCGTGGTGTTCGACTGTGACCTATACGGTGACCAAGAACCTTGGGAGATATGGAAAAAATATGAGAGCAAAAGAAAAAACGACTTGAGGAAGAACAAAGACCTCTTCTTCTTCGCCCAACAGAAGAAGAAGACTCCGAAAGACTCACGCGTAGGGAGAACCGTCGGAAACGGTGGCACTTGGAAAGAAGAGTCCGGCAAGAAGATAGTTTCGCCGGACACTAGTAGAGTGATCGGCTACAAGAAAACATTCGGTTACAAAAACGAAGGATCCCCGCACGAAGGCTGTTGGATAATGCATGAGTTTGAACTTGATTCATCGCAACTCATACACAGGAAACAAGAAACAAATAATGTTCTTTGTGTACTTAGAAAGAAAAAGGACCCCGAAACAAACAAACGGAAACAGCTAGGAGAGACTTCCTGGCACAATTCTGTCCCAGATGATGGAACTAATAACCTGATTAGCAATAAGCAACAACGTCTCGATTGCGAGCCATCGACTTCCAATGCACCACTACCGCAGGCGCCATTACGGTTTGGTGCACTAAAAGATGAACACGAACAGTTCTGGCAGCCTCCATGCAATAGTAACCCTAATGCACAAGCATTACCGTTGCCATATGCCTTTTCTGGTGAAGAAAATCGGGGACTGCAACAATTTGCTGGTGGAGATGAGCAATATTGGGAGCAGCAGCAATTTGTTGTTCCATCTGGAGGTGAAGAAAATAGGAATTTCTCTGAGAGGGAGGAAAATCTGTGGCAGCATACGGCAGGTCATCAACTAGGCACCACACCTCATCCTCACACATCATCGTCGACGCGTACGTATATATATGATGATGCCCAACACAACTTCTATTAGCTTTTTGTCATCGAAAAAAAAAAGTTCTGTATATTAGCTTTCCATCAGAGCTAGCTAGCTCCATGCTCAAAAATTATGTATGTATATTTTTTTTATTTATAATTTTGCAAGTGGCTTCTTCTAGCTGTACAGTGCCTTAAAATTTATCTCTCTAGGTAAACATGAAATAATAACAAGTCATCAAATAGCATCATGATTTCGTGATGTTTGTTCTTGCATGCTATTCATGCATCAAATATGTATTTTATTTATCATATGTAATTTAAGTGTGCTTTCATTATATATGTTTCGTTCTTTATCAAATAGTGATCAGATACTAGCTATTGTGGGTACCGTATATGGTAGAGATGAATTTGGGATACTCGCCAATTTTTTTTTTGATCTTAAAAAATGGTGGTCGGGTGGGACTACCACTCCGGGGCCGAGAACACGCGGGTAAGACCCCTCCCCATGGAATGTTTTTCACAAGCGGATGATCGAACCAGTGACCTCCTTACTACCAGGAGTATTGCTGTAGTGTTCTCCCAACTTGCAGGAACAGTCTGCTACCAACTGAACAAAACCCCATGGGTGGATACTCACTATTTCAATATAGGAATGGGGGGTTTTGGGAAATTATCCAAATATATTTATCACATTTTCTTAAATTCAATTTATATTGTTATATATAAACTTCTCACTCTGAGATCCTTCTGTCCTAGTAAACTTGATCAGATTTGAAGGTCCTAGAGAGGGTGAATAGGCTCTGACAACTTTTTTGTTTTATCCCGCACTAAAGGATAACAAAAATTGTGCTATTATGTTTGCTGTGAGACTAAGTTGTGTAAAATAAAAAGACAAGTACTGAAAGAGAAAGATATAACACCAGTACGTTTTTTATGCGCAGCAACCCTGCAACCAGGGAGAAAAACTGCGTGCCTCTAACTCTTGAGAGACAAACTATTCCACTATTATAAAAACACTTCTTACAAGACTCATGATAGGAGCATAAAATGCGACAATTTTATAGTTTAACATTTGCATTTAACTTGGCTACTTTCCTTTAAAAAGATTGTTTTAACTTTGTTATCTTCTTAGGTACTTCGTGGAGCAAGATAATGCAAATATGTGCTCAAGTGATACAAGCAAGGCTTCCAATACGAAGTAGAGATGTCATTGATGGAGATTGATTACTCATATGGTCAAAAATATCAAGGAAAGGCTATGCAACCACTTCACCAAAACAGAAGCTGCAAACACAAAAAGCTGAAAAATGGGTTCTGCTTATTTTCTCCGGTTTTCAAGGCTAATTTCCATGCGGTTTCGAGAACGTTTTCACCAAGATGACTGCCCAGATTTGTAGAGGAGCATTTGTAGATCAATTTCGACTCAAGAATCATCCAAATCGGTGATGTCATCTGGGAGTTATGAAGCTCCAAAGTTGGACAGAAAATCAGCATTTCCGGGAAAGCTGTGCAGCAGTCAAGTTCGAGGCAGTGTTTGGGCTGGATTTTTAGATGCTTTCTTGGGGGGTTTTTTGCACGATTTTGAAGAGTGGCATCATTAATATAATTTTCCCAAAAGCCAAGTCCAGATTATATGTGGAAGACATTCAAAAGCTGGCCCAAGCATTGATTCTAGTCAAAGAAAGAAACATGGTCTGAAAATGAAGCTTTGAAGACTTGGAGACTACTTAAGACAGAACCCTAATACCAAAAGGAGGCTAAGCCGTCATACAGCAAGAGAGTCTTCACGTTGCTGCATCGTACAAGAATCCATCAAGGGGAAGTCGTCAAGATCATCGTCAACTCCTTCCATTCACAGTTTTCTTCTTCCCTTTGTAATCTTTAACTTTCGAATTTATTTTCTCTGTGTGATTTCTACAACGATGTGTGGCTAGTTTATCTTAGTTAGGGGTGGAGGTTTGAAGCCCCGAATTATGCAATAAACTTTGTTTCACAACCTTGATTTCGTAATTACTTAGTTGGATTGTCTGTTTGGTTTTGATTTATAGAGAACTCTTGCTTGTTTATGTTCATGGATGCATACATAGAACATTATGAACTTGTGAGTGGGGCTAGAATTAGGTTGTTTAATCTCCTAAACGGTTAGTACGGCTTAATTCAAGGTAGTAAAACCTATAGGCCAGGACAACAGGTGAAACCAAATAGAGAGACTTGCATGCTAGGTAGGCGTTCCACACTAGTTTTGCATACTTGTTCAATCACTTCCATTGATCTTAATGCTTAGAATAACTTGTTGATAGGATAGTGTCTATACCTTGATTGGTTATTCTAAAGGCTTAGTAATGGTGCGTTCATCTTGCATAAGTAATTAAAGGAAGTAATAGGAATTTACGCAGTGCGTTCACGGTTTATTCTTGATTGAACCTTTTCATAACTTGGTAATTGGAATCTTGGTTGTGTGGACTTTGTTTTAAAGCATATTCGGTGGTGAATTTCCTAAATCCCTAACCTCTTCTCTATCATATTTCTCAAACTACAAATCAAAACTGTTTTCTTATTCTTCTGTCTTCTGTATTTCGTGATTTATTTAGTATAGTAAATAAACTCCAAATCCCCTCAAATTTTGTGTGCATGTTCTTCTGTGTGTCTAGTTTAGTTTTATAAATTTTCATAATTTTCTGAGTAGCGTAGATTAGGTAGTTAATTATATTTTAGTCTGCTGTTCGTCAGGAATAGTAAACACTTTTGTGACATTGTTTTTGTGTGTGAAATTAAATACCCTCAATCTCTGGCAATGAACGATCCTTGCTTCTTTATACTACAATTGACAATCTTTTACAGGGTTAAATTGTGAGGCTATTTTAGCCGTACCAATTTTTGGCGCCGCATCGCCGGGGATTGTAAAATTTTAGTTTTGCACATTAGTTGTTTAGAGTCGATTTTCTTCTTTGTTGCTAAAGTTTTTCTTTTACGTGTTTTGTAGGGAACTTCTGTTGTGTATGAATACAAGGAACAATCCGAAGGGCGAACTAGTGCCTTTGAATACTGAAATAGAGAAGCTAGTGCGCGAGAACAGAAGGTTAGCAAGAGAAGCAAAAGTTGCTCAAGAAGAAGCCGAGCCCATCAGCCCCACTTTAATTTTCCAAATGGGAGACGTTCCAAACGAGCAGCGGCAGCTGCCACCTCCACAACAACCGGTAGAAACAAGGAAGACCATTAGGGAGCTCTCAACGTCCCTAATAGCGGGTGGCATTCCGTCGTGCATTCGTTACCCTCAACCTGCTCCAGGAAAGACAGGGACTTTCGAGCTCAGAACTGGTTTTCTCCATAAGCTACCCACTTTTCACGGGTTACCTAATGAAGACCCTAATCTGCATCTCCAAGAATTCCAATTTATTTGCTCAAGCATGACACCGGAGAATGCAGATGAGGATATCATGAAGATGAAGGCTTTTCCTTTTTCTTTGACAGACAAGGCCAAGACATGGTTGTATAGGCTTCCAAATGGCTATATAACTTCATGGGACGTGATGCACAAGACATTCTTGGAGAAGTATTTTCCCACTTCAGAAATTATAGCTTTGAGAAAGCAAATTACCGGAATTGAGCAGAGATGGGACGAGCCATATCCCGAATACTTTGAGAGGTTCCAGAGCTTGCTTACTCAATGCCCTCAACATGGTTTGAGTGAGGAAAGCTTGTTGACTGCTTTTTATGATGGCCTCTTACCCATAGAGAGAGATATCTTAGATGCATCAGCTGGAGGATCATTCATGGACAAGTACAATAAGGATGGAATGAAGCTCATAGCTGATCGTGCATTGAATGCTCGACAATTCAATAATTCTTCAAGACGTGTCCAGACACTGTCGTCAAAAGGAGGTAACGATTCTGATATCAAAGAGCAATTATCAAATCTCACATCTATGTTATCTCAGGTATTGGGTCAAAAGAAGCATGGAGCCATGGTGTGTGGTGTGTGCTCAATGGAGGGTCACCAAACTGATCGCTGCCCTCAATTATATGAGGATGAGGAGGTACATGCTGTAGGAAATTTTCAGCAAGGAGGGCAATATCAAAAGAACGATCCATATTTTCAGTATCCAGGATCAATGAATCACCCCAACTTCCAGTGGAGTAACAATGACAACGTACTTGGACCTTCTCAAGCATCTCAAGGCAACAACCGTACACCACCAGGATTTAATCAGCGTCCTCAAGGAGGGTTTACACAAAGCTATGCATCCCATCAAGCTTCAGGTTCCACCATGACTCCAATTTTGGAGAAGTACGACAAGATGCTAGAAGCTTTGACCACCTCCACTCAATAGTTGATGCAAGGGCAGCACAATCAAGGCCAAGAGATCAAGGAGCTTAAAAAACAAGTAGGTGATGTGGTGAATGCTATAAACCAGCTCTGTGAGCCTGGAAAGCTTCCTGGAGGTACCATTCCAAATCCATCCTTTGAGCAAGCAAAAGCAATAACAACAAGAAGTGGTAAAGTGGTTCATGACATTCCAAAGAAGTCAAAGAAGGTGCCCATGCATGTTAATGAAGAGGAGGATGTTATCACCATGCAAAAAGGACAAGAGAAAGATCCAGCAACATGGCATGAAGAATTAAAGAAGCCACCATCTTTGACCAAAGCTTTCAACGCAAAAGGTGAACCTACTGACCCTTCAAGTTTGATTAATACTAATTCTTCTTCTTGTTTGCCTTTTCCCAGTAGGTTTTCACAATCTAGGAAGGAAGAGAACGAACAAGCTATTTTGGATATTTTCAAGAAAGTGCAAATTAATATCCCTCTCCTTGATGCTTTGAAATAAGTTCCAAAATATGCTAAATTCCTCAAGGAGTTGTGTACAACCAGAAGACACATTCGAGAAAAAGAAGTGGTGAAAGTTAGAGCCAATGTCTCTGCCATGATTGATAGAAAAATTCCTCCAAAGTGCAAAGATCCTGGCAGCTTTACAATCCCGTGTGTGATTGGTAACATGAGGTTTGAGAATGCTATGTTAGACCTAGGAGCATCTATCAACGTAATGCCTTATGTTGTTTATACATCCCTAGGTCTAGGTGAGCTTAAAAAAGATAATGTTGTCATTCAGCTAGCAAATAGATCTAACGCATATCCAAAAGGACTTTTGGAAGATGTTCTTGTGCAGGTTGATAAACTTATATTTCCAGCAGATTTTTATGTGTTAGAGATGCAGGATTCTCCCATGAATTCAGCTTCACTTCTACTTGGAAGACCATTCATGAGGACAGCAAGAACCAAAATTGATGTCTACGCAGGCTCATTGACCATGGAATTTGATGGAGAAGTGATTGGTTTCAACATTTTTGAAGCAATGCGGTATCCTTTACATGAAATAAATTATTGCTTTTCTGTTGATATCATTGATACACTTGCGCAAGAATTTCTCAAGGCATTGAAAGCGGACGTGTTGGAAACCACCATTGAGCAAGGCATTGGATTTACAAGCCATGGCATCCCAATATCATCCAACGAGCTCAAAGAGACGTGTGATGATGCTATAATTGAATCTGTGGCCTACCTTGAGGCACTCCCACGTTTAGAAAGGTATACTCCTCCCGTTCCAATTCAGTTATCAACTAATAAAATACTTTCATCTGTGATTCAGGCACCATCACTTGAACTTAAGTTGTTACTGGATCACTTGAAGTATGTTTATTTGGGTGACAATGAGACTTTGCCTGTTATCATCTCTTCTAAACTTACGGCTGAACAAGAGGAGAAGTTAGTGGAGGTGCTTACAAATCACAAGACCGCAATTGGATGGACACTTGCTGACATTAAGGGAATTAGCTCGACCACATGTGTGCATCGGATTCTTCTTGAAGAGGGTGCGAAACCATCCAGGGAAGCTCAAAGAAGACTAAACCCTCCAATGATGGAAGTTGTGAAGAAAGAGGTTATCAAACTCCTAGATTGTGGTGTCATCTACCCAATTTCGGACTCAAAATGGGTGTCACCGGTGCAAGTAGTTCCAAAGAAGTCTGGGATAACTGTTGTGAAAAATGCAGAGAATGAGTTAGTGCCACAAAGAACTATCACAGGCCATAGAATGTGCATAGATTATAGGAAGCTCAATGCCACAACAAGGAAGGATCACTTCCCTTTGCCCTTCATTGATCAAATGTTGGAGAGGTTAGCGGGCCATGGATTTTACTGCTTTCTTGATGGTTATTCAGGGTACAATCAGATTGCTATTGCACAAGAAGATCAAGAAAAGACAACATTCACATGCCCCTTTGGCACTTTTGCCTATAGGAGGATGCCTTTTGGACTCTGCAATGCGCTAGGTACGTTCCAGAGATGTATGGTAAGCATCTTTTCTGATTACATTGAGAAAATCATAGAAGTTTTCATGGATGATTTTAGTGTGTTTGGAAAAACTTTTGATGAATGCCTTGAAAACCCTTCTTTGATTTTAAAGCGTTGCATTGAATCTAACTTGGTTTTAAATTGGGAAAAATGTCACTTCATGGTGACACAAGAAATTGTGTTGGGGCATATTGTGTCTTCTAGGGGAATTGAAGTAGATAAGGCTAAGCTGGATTTAGTACGCTACTTACCACCTCCCACATCTGTGAGAGATGTTCGTTCTTTTCTTGGTCATGCAGGATTTTACAGAAAATTCATCCAGGATTTTTCAAGGATTGCAAGACCCCTTACAATGCTGCTCCAGAAAGACATCCCCTTTGTGTTTGATGACGAGTGCAAGGCTGCCTTTGAGAAGTTGAAGACATTGTTGACTACAACACCCATAATGCAGCCCCCTGATTGGTCCTTACCCTTTGAGCTCATGTGTGATGCTTCAGATTATGCTGTAGGCGCCGTTCTTGGTCAAAGAAAAGACAAAAAGCCATATGCGATCTACTATGCCTCTCGGACTTTGAATGATGCTCAATTGAATTACTCTACAACAGAAAACGAATTATTAGCTGTTGTTTTTGCTCTTGAAAAATTTAGATCGTATTTACTTCAAATTAAAGTCATCATTGATACTGATCATGCAGCTTTGAAGTATTTATTCTCAAAGAAGGAGGCGAAACCAAGGCTGATTCGATGGATTCTCCTTCTCCAAGAATTTGATGTCGAAATAAAAGATAAGAAGGGAAGCGAGAATGTTGTGGCAGATCATTTGAGTCGCATAGTGCATGACAAGGACGCCATTCCTTTAATTGAGACCTTCCCAGACGAGCAACTCTTTGGACTTGAGGTAAGTATTCCTTGGTATGCTGATATTGTGAACTATTTAGTGTCTAAGAAGTTTCCAAACACTTTGTCGCATGCTAAGAAGGATAAACTGAAAAGAGATGCAAACCGTTTTGTTTGGGATGATCCTTATTTGTGGAAATTTTGTGCTGATGGTTTGATAAGACGATGTGTGCCTGATTCTGAATTTAATCATATATTGTCGTTTTTTCATACGGAGAATTGTGGTGGTCACTTTGGCTCTAAAAAGACTGCTCTCAAGGTGTTAGAATCCGGATTTTATTGGCCTACTTTGTTCAAAGATGCATATACTTTTTGTCTGACTTGTGATAGGTGTCAACGATCTGGAAACCTAGGACCTAAAACCCAAATGCCCTTAACTCCAATCTTGGTTGTTGAAATTTTTGATGTTTGGGGTATAGACTTTATGGGACCTTTTCCTTCGTCCCAAGGTTTTCTTTATATACTCTTTGCTGTGGATTATGTGTCGAAATGGGTGGAAGCAAAAGCCACCCGTACTAACGATTCTCGAGTTGTTGCAGATTTTCTTCGATCTAACATCTTTTCTAGGTTTGGAATGCCAAGAGCTATCATAAGTGATGGAGGATCACACTTTTGAAACAAATCGATTGAAGCTCTGCTACGGAAATACAACATTACACATAAGGTTTCCACACCTTATCATCCTCAGACGAGTGGACAGGCAGAAGTTTCAAATCGTGAGATCAAGAAGATACTAGAGAGAACTGTCAACCCAAACAGGAAGGATTGGAGCCAACGCCTTGATGATGCACTTTGGGCATATAGAACTGCATACAAGACACCCATTGACATGTCGCCTTTCCGGCTTGTTTATGGCAAAGCGTGCCATCTGCCAGTTGAGCTCGAGCATAGGGCATAAAAGAGTTCAATATGAACATTGACAAGGCTGGACTACACCGCAAGCTTCAAATTAGTGAGTTGGAAGAACTACGGAATGATGCATATGAGAGTGCACGAATTTACAAAGAGAAAACTAAAGCTTTCCATGATAAGATGATTCGTGGAAAAACTTTTAGTATGGGACATAAAGTTTTGCTTTTCCACTCGCGACTTAAGCTATTTCCAGGTAAGCTCCGTTCTCGTTGGGTTGGTCCTTTCATTGTTACCAACATTTTTCCTCATGGAGCTGTGCAGATTCGTAGTGAAAAGAGTGGCAATGAATTCAAAGTCAATGGACACCGCCTCAAACCATATTATGAGGCCTTTCAAGAGCACAATGTAGAGGAGGAGAACCTCTGCAATGCATCACCCCCTGTGGACTAAAGAAGAAACTTCATCTGGCTGAAGACGCTAAATCAACGCTTGTTGGGAGGCAACCCAACCATCTTTATCTTCTGTGTTTTCTTTGTTTGGTTTTTGTTCGTTTTGATGTGTTTTGTGTGTGTGCAGGTTAGAGTTGAGAAAAGTTGAAGAAAACTCCAAGTTATGCAAAAACAGTGATCTTGCAAAAAGCAGTCTGCCAACTTTGGAGGGCTACTGTTTGCAGCTCACAAGACCTGGGAATATGTGCTTTATATGCAAAGAAAGATCTTTGAGTCTAGTTTTTGTGGGATTTTACAGAAGTGAATTTGAAGATCTGAGTTATTCCCAGTTCGATTTTGAAGGAAGAAAGGTCACTGTCAGGAAACCAGAATTTGTGCAGTACAGCCGGAAAAAGGTCAAAACAGGGGATACTTCCAGAAATTCTGTAGAGAACAACCATACATGCCCAAAAATCTTGTTGAGTCAGCTTCAACTTTGCTTTGAGGCACTTTTACATTCCGGCACCAGAACTCATTGGAAATTAGGTTTGAATGGGTAAAGGTCCTTGCTTCAGCTTTTCTGTGCGACTTCTGTTTTTCTTCTAACTTTGCAGGGCTGCCATTTTCAACCCATTTGGAGTTAGGAAACGTGCCATAAATCCTCATAAAGCTGGCAATTCCATATTTCATCTGCAATTGAAATCTCAGACATTGGATGCTGCCACTAGATGTTATATGAGCTGGAAGTTGGCTTCAGAGCACAAAATGGGGGAGCTTTTCTGAACTTTCTTTTCTTAGTCTCTTGTTTTGCTCACTTTCCTCCATACATATGTTATCATTGCATGATCTATATTGTTCTTGCATCGAGGACGCTGCCTTGTTCAAGTGTGGGGGAAGAGACTGCACGCATTTTTTTTTTTTGTTTTTTTTGTTAGAGTCACAAATAAAATTAAAAAAATTGTGTTTGTGTTTGTGTTTGTGTTTTTATTTTTGGTTTTTGAGGCGTAGAAGCCCTTAACAAGTCTAGGATGATACTAATCTTTTAAAATCATGGCTAAAAGATGATCATTAATTTGAGATGATGAGCATAACATTCTTTGGTTAATCGAGTCTTATATGATGCATGTGTTCTTGTAGTAGATATGGCTTGAGACTTTGGTACAGAATTTTTGGACATGCTATTTCAGATTGTGATTTCAAAATAACCCTTGTGAGATTATTGATCTTAATGCCTTTCTTTGGAGAGATTTTGAAATTCATTACTCGATTTTCAATGATATGCTTGTTGCTAAATCCCATTATTCTTTCATGTTTGAATACCTGCCGCAGATTAAGTTTAATGGACTAGAGAGTTTACTAGAACTCGCTTTTGCCACCTTTCAAAACTTTTAGTCATGACATGCCCTGATTGAGGAAGGGATTGAGGCACTTAGGATCTCCACCAAAGCCAAATCAGCCTGTGTCCCCAGTTGTGTACACAAGATGTACACCCCTTAGATTAACCCCATTGAGCCTATGTTTTAGACCTTTTTGCCATCACCCTTATTATCTTGACCTTGAACTTTAGTATAGCTATATCACTACCCTTGTTCTGGAATCTAGTAGAGCTATACATGAGATTTATGCAAAATCAAGGCGATACGAAGATGAAGAAGAAGAATAAGTGTGGGGGAAGACTCAAGCTGGATTGCAATCCCTGGCCGTGAGAAAAGAAAAGAAAAAAATGAAAAAGAAAAAAATTATTGCACGGGCAGGAAGAGAAGAACTAAAGAAAAAGAATTTGTGAAGAACATCGAGCTTAATTTCTTGAAGTGTTTAGAATGAAGCAACGGCCCAACTCAATGACATTCGGCCGCATTTAATGACACAATGAAGTTACAAGGAGCCTTGACGGTTGTAAGAGCACAAGAGGAATCTCTCTACATCAATGAAAGCTCTGCTAGGTTTCAGGATACTTGTTTGAATTCCTATCCCCTTGTTTCTGTAACCCTAAGCCTAGCCCCATTACAACCTTGAAAAAGACCTACTTGACCCTAAGCCGGCGCCATTACGGTTTGGTGCACTAAAAGATGAACACGAACAGTTCTGGCAGCCTCCATGCAATAGTAACCCTAATGCACAAGCATTACTGTTGCCATATGCTTTTTCTGGTGAAGAAAATCGGGGACTGCAACAATTTGCTGGTGGAGATGAGCAATATTGGGGGCAGCAGCAATTTGTTGTTCCATCTGGAGGTGAAGAAAATAGGAATTTCTCTGAGAGGGAGGAAAATCTGTGGCAGCATACGGCAGGTCATCAACTAGGCACCACACCTCACCCTCACACATCATCGTCGACGTATATATATGATGATGCCCAACACAACTTCTATTAGCTTTTTGTCATCGAAAAAAAAAGTTCTGTATATTAGCTTTCCATCAGAGCTAGCTAGCTCCATGCTCAAAAATTATGTATGTATATTTTTTTATTTATAATTTTGCAAGTGGCTTCTTCTAGCTGTACAGTGCCTTAAAATTTATCTCTCTAGGTAAACATGAAATAATAACAAGTCATCAAATAGCATCATGATTTCGTGATGTTTGTTCTTGCATGCTATTCATGCATCAAATATGTATTTTATTTATCATATGTAATTTAAGTGTGCTTTCATTATATATGTTTCGTTCTTTATCAAATAGTGATCAGATACTAGCTATTGTGGGTACCGTATATGGTAGAGATGAATTTGGGATACTCGCTATTTTTTTTTTTTGATCTTAAAAAATGGTGGTCGGGTGGGACTACCACTCCGGGGCCGAGAACACGCGGGTAAGACCCCTCCCCATGGAATGTTTTTCACAAGCGGATGATCGAACCAGTGATCTTCTTACTACCAGGAGTATCGTTGTAGCGTTCGCCCAACTTGTAGGAACAGTCTGCTACCAACTGAACCAAACCCCATGGGTGGATACTCGCTATTTCAATATAGGAATGGGGGGTTTTGGGAAATTATCCAAATATATTCATCACATTTTCCTAAATTCAATTTATATTGTTATATATAAACTTCTCACTCTGAGATCCTTCTGTCCTAGTAAACTTGATCATATTTGAAGGTCCTAGAGAGGGTGAATAGGCTCTGACAACTTTTTTGCTTTATCCCGCACTAAAGGATAACAAAAATTGTGCTATTATATATGTTTGCTGTAAGACTAAGTTATGTAAAATAAAAAGACAAGTACTAAAAGAGAAAGATATAACACCAGTACGTTTTTTATGCGCAACAACCCTGCAATCAGGGAGAAAAACTGCGTGCCTCTAACTCTTGAGAGACAAATTATTCCACTATTATAAAAACACTTCTTACAAGACTCATGATAGGAGCATAAAATGCGACAATTTTATAGTTTAACATTTGCATTTAACTTGGCTATTTTCCTTTAAAAAGATTGTTTTAACTTTGTTATCTTCTTAGGTACTTCGTGGAGCAAGATAATGCAAATATGTGCTCAAGTGATACAAGCAAGGCTTCCAATATGAAGTAGAGATGTCATTGATGGAGATTGATTACTCATATGGTCAAAAATATCAAGGAAAGGCTATGCAACCACTTCACCAAAACAGAAGCTGCAAACACAAAAAGCTGAAAAATGGGTTCTGCTTATTTTCTCCGGTTTTCAAGGCTAATTTCCATGCGGTTTCGAGAACGTTTTCACCAAGATGACTGCCCAGATTTGTAGAGGAGCATTTGTAGATCAATTTTGACTCAAGAATCATCCAAATCGGTGATTTCATCTGGGAGTTATGAAGCTCCAAAGTTGGACAGAAAATCAGCAGTTCCGGGAAAGCTATGCAGCAGTCAAGTTCGAGGCAGTGTTTGGGCTGGATTTTTAGAAGCTTTCTTGGGGTTTTTTTGCACGAATTTGAAGAGTGACATCATTAATATAATTTTCCCAAAATCCAAGTCCATATTATATGTGGAAGACATTCGAAAGCTGGCCCAAACATTGATTCTAGTCAAAGAAGGAAACATGGTCTGAAAAGGAAGCTTTGAAGACTTGGAGACTACTTAAGACAGAACCCTAATACCAAAAGGAGGCTAAGCCGTCATACAGCAAGAGAGTCTTCACGTTGCTGCATCGTACAAGAATCCATCAAGGGGAAGTCGCCAAGATCATCGTCAACTCCTTCCATTCACAGTTTTCTTCTTCCCTTTGTAATCTTTAACTTTCGAAATTATTTTCTCTGTGTGATTTCTACAACGATGTGTGGCTAGTTTATCTTAGTTAGGGGTTGAGGTTTGAAGCCCCGAATTATGCAATAAACTTTGTTTCACAACCTTGATTTCGTAATTACTTAGTTGGATTGTCTGTTTGGTTTTGATTTATAGAGAACTCTTGCTTGTTTATGTTCATGGATGCATACATAGAACATTATGAACTTGTGAGTGGGGCTAGAATTAGGTTGTTTAATCTCCTAAACGGTTAATACGGCTTAATTCAAGGTAGTAAAACTTATAGGACAACAGGTGAAACCAAATAGAGAGACTTGCATGCTAGGTAGGCGTTCCACACTAGTTTTGCATACTTGTTTAATCACTTCCATTGATCTTAATGCTTAGAATAACTTGTTGATAGGATAGCGTCTATACCTTGATTGGTTATTCTAAAGGCTTAGTAATGGTGCGTTCATCTTGCATAAGTAATTAAGGGAAGTAATAGGAATTTACGCAGTGCGTTCACGGTTTATTCTTGATTGAACCTTTTCATAACTTGGTAATTGAAATCTTGGTTGTGTGGACTTTGTTTTAAAGCATATTTGGTGGTGAATTTCCTTAAATATCCCTAACCTCTTCTCTATCATATTTCTCAAACTACAAATCAAAACTGTTTTATTATTCTTCTGTCTTCTGTATTTCGTGATTTATTTAGTATAGTAAACAAACTCCAAATCCCCTCAAATTTTGTGTGCATGTTCTTCTGTGTGTCTAGTTTAGTTTTATAAATTTTAATAATTTTCTGAGTAGTGTAGATTAGGTAGTTAATTATATTTTAGTCTGCTGTTCGTCAGGAACAGTAGACACTTTTGTGACATTGTTTTTGTGTGTGAAATTAAATACCCTCAATCTCTGGCAATGAACGATCCTTGCTTCTTTATACTACAATCGACATTTTTTGCAGGGTTAAATTGTGAGGCTATTTTAGCCGTACCAACTCACAATTCAGAGGATGACACGATACCTAGTCATACTGTCTAGTCTAACCACTAGCACTCAACTAAACTTGCTCTCTTGACACTCAAGTGTTTTACACATAGCACGAATCTAAGCTTCTATGCAGAATTCAACTAACATCTTTAGCTAATTCTCAAAGATAGCTTCGCCGAGGTTGTTGCAACACCTAGACAAATCTCAAGGTATGCAAATACACAATGATATGAGATTGAAAAGGTTTTGATGCTCAGCTTTAAGATTGACAATCACAAGGAATACTTAGAGATATATGAGCAATTAGCAAAATGCTAGACTCAATGGAAGAAAACAAATAAGACTATTTTCAACAACCAACGAGCAAGAGAAGACTTGCTCTCTATTTATAGGCAAAGTGCACGGCTATGAGGAAGCAAGCACGTTTGCCACATTAACAAGGTTCTTTTAGACTCTAGCTGCTTGTCTGAAATACTAGGACAGATAGGACCCTAGGGATCCCTCCACTCACAAAACAAAAACAAATAATAGACTTTCCTAGAAAAGAAAACAAGCCAAAAGAATAAGACAAATGATTTTGGGGAAACTATATCAGATTTAGTTAAGCATGAAGACTCTATAAAACCATTTTACCTAAGAGGACACTTAGGACAGTTGATAGTTTGGGCGGATATCACATGGGCAGCTACTGACTTGGTTTGTGTGTCACAAAACCCAACTGGTTCCCAAAAGCTCAAGTTATGTGGTCACGGGTTAGTTTGTCATATCACCCTAGATTAACTTGAAGCTCAAGAACGAATAGACTAATATTTTGCTAGAAGGTATTTGAAATTCAAACACTTAAAAACTGAAGCAAACACATTTGAATATACACATGGACAAACCTAGTAAATAGAATAGATACAACACGAGTATCCGTCTAATCGGGATGGCAAACACACATGCCCTCCTTAGCGAATGAATATGATGCACGTACATGCACTACCAGGACAAGCACTTTAGCCGACGAAAAATTTTCGTCGGCCTGTTATCTTAATTCGTCGCTAAGATCTTAGCCGACCAACCTTCGTCGGCTATAGTGTCGTCGGGAAATGGTCGTCTGTGATGACTTTAGCGGACGAAATTTTTTTTCGTCGGCTATAGTCCCACAGTTAGCTGACGAAAAACATGTCGTCGGTTTTTTTCCCAGACTTTAGCCGACGAAATATTCGTCGGCTAAAGTGCGTAATAAATAATTAAAAAATAACTATAGCCGACGAAATTTAGTATATTTCGTCGGCTAAACCTTGTAAAAAAATTTAAGAAAATAACTATAACCGACGAAATATAAAATATTTTGACGGCTAAACCTTATAAAAAAATTAAAAAATAACTATAGCCGACGAAACATGCCATATTTCGTCGGCTAAACCTTGTAAAAAAATTTAAAAAATAACTATAGCCAACGAAATAAAAAATATTTCGTCGGCTAAACCTTATAAAAAAAATTAAAAAATACTATAGCCGACGAATATAGTGTTTAAATATCGTCGGCTAAAGTTGCTGGATTTTTGAAAAAAAAACTGCAGAAACTTTCGGCCACCTCCAATCACGACCAAAATTTGACAGAATCTTCCTCTCAACATTTCAAACAACTTTCTAGAAGAAGTCGAAGCTCAATTCTAAGCCTAAACAGGTCAATCGACTGAAAATATAAAAATCCCCAATTTTAAACCCTAAAAACTTCAAATCTTCGATTCTCTTCAAACACACCGAATCGAGCTACCAAATTCTAGGGGAATGTAGTACTAATCAAACTCAACTTATCCATATATAGAACTCACCAAATGGTGACCTAAGGAAGGACAAATTCGATCGACACCGAATCCGAACCGGTGGAGTTTTGGAGCTCGATTTATCCCTCACGGCGGCGCAACTCAATGCACCACCTATCCAGCAATGAAGTAGAGACGACGGCGAAGCTTTTGGGACAAGTGTGGCGGTCTCCGGTGGCTTGACGGCGGAGCTAGGCCGAGAAGAAAATATGGCAGATAATAGACTTCTTACCATCCATCTTCGGCTATATAAAGAACTTTAGCCGATGAAATTCTTTATTTTCATCGGCTAAACTCTTTTGAAAATTTTGGTTGACCGCCAAAAAATTTTGGTTGAAAATTTTGAAAATTTTTCGACTTTAGCAGACGACTTTTCATATATTTTAGTCGGCTAAAGTCCTTTGAAAATTTCGTCGGCTAAAGATACCAATTTCGTCGGCTATACCCCAATTCGTCGGCTAAACCTTCTAAACTCGTCGGCTAAACTTTATAAATTCGTCGGCTAAACCTTTGAAATTCGTCGGCTAAAAGTATTTTTATACATTTGGCATGTTGTGATTGTGATGATCAAACTTGAGAAACAGAAATCCAACCGTCAGATCTGACCATCATGATAAAATACATGTATGAAAAAAAATTCAACTTGATCCGAAAAGAATATGGGCTCGATCCGGACGGTCAATCTCGTAAGTCAAACCCCTAAACGCCCGGAAAAGGTCGTTCGACCGTCTAAATTACGTATTTTGGCCGGACCTCCAACTGAAAATAGTTTTAAACCGATGACACGCAACAAGTCGTATAAAAATTTTACCCAAAATAACCACCGAATATAGGGCTACTCATAAGGGGAAAAAATGAAAAATTGCATTGACCGCAGCTATCGGCACCGAATATTTACCGGAATAGTGTGATTTTTCAACCGTGGATGTATTTCAACATTCTCGTCATATCTTATTTCATGACTTTTTGGCGTTTGAAGGTTTTACGTATAGTTTTTTTTGAAACGGAACATTTACATAACACTTGGTAAACAAGTTATACAACATTAGTATGCATGTTGTGATTGTGATGATCAAACTTGAGAAACAGAAATCCAACCGTCAGATCTGACCATCATGATAAAATACATGTATGGGAAAAAATTCAACTTGATCCAAAAAGAATAAGGGCTCGATCCGGACGGTCAATCTCGTAAGTCAAACCCCTAAACGCACGGAAAAGGTCGTTCGACCATCTAAATTACGTATTTTGGCCGGACCTCCAACTGAAAATAGTTTTAAACCGATGACACGCAACAAGTCGTATAAAAATTTTACGCAAAATAACCACCGAATATAGGGCTATAGTAGGTAATAGAAAAATTTTAGGGTTTAGCCGACGAATACCCTAACGTATTCGTCGGCTATAGTATGTAATTAAAAAATTAAAAAATAACTATAGCCGACGAAATATTAGGTTATTCGTCGGCAAAAACCATCTTAGCCGACGAATTATAGTGTATTTCGTCGGCTAAATGAAAAAATACATTAAAAAAAAGACGATATTAGTAAACCATACTAACTTCCTGTCATCTTTAGCCGACGAAATTATATTTTCGTCAGCTATAGTCACAGACTTTCGGCTAAAGATGACTATAGTCGACGAAAATATAATTTAGCCGACGAAGGAAAATTTCGTCGGCTAAAGTCTACTTTAGCCGACGAAAAATTGATTCGTCGGCCTGGTTTTTTTTTTTTCGTCGGCTAAAGTCTTTCTTCTTGTAGTGATGAACTACCTGATGCACATGAGATCTGTCAGGTTCTTCATTTTTCATTTTAGTAATACTTGCTACTAGGCTACAACATGTAACATGTATCTTTGTATTTTGATCACAAATGATAGCCAACGATTCTTGTACCAACAAGATTTATTATAAACTTCAGCTACACTACCACTACATGGCTAATAAGATGAAATGCTTTGTAACTTGTAAGTTGCCATGATCAAAACCGCCCAGGCCATGTACGAGTAGTGAAGCTCACTCCATCAATTAATGTCACCATTCTCCTATTAGATATATGAGTTTAGCTTGAATTGAATTGTTGAAAAATACAAATCAATTGGAAATATATGAGTAAAGAAAATAACCAAATAAGAAACAAAATTGATAAATATTGAGGATGGCAAAGAGGTAAATCCCAAAACAACTAAGATTACAACATGCTGGCGCCCTTGGATAGAATCATAGAACTTAGTGTGAACTTTGAACTTAAGAATCCACTAAACAACTAAGATTAGAACATGCAGGCGCCCTTGGATAGAATCATAGAACTTAGTGTGAACTTTGAACTTAAGAATCCACTAAACAACTAAGATTAGAACATGCAGGCGCCCTTAGACTTGGGTAAATCCCAAAGCACCCGATCATCGGTTTGGTAACACCAAAAGCCAAAACGACATATACCCCTTTGACCTTTTCGTAAAAACAAAGACCACCCAATTAACTTTTAGGTGCAAACCAAATTAATCCTTCACATGCACTAGACAGAAAACAAAAAGGATCATTAGCAAATGACAAGATCAATATTGTCACAAAGGTTATTGAGAAGTCCAAGTCCCATGCTCTAGGAACCCGATTATTTATTCCATGAATTCCTTACTCTTCTTCCTCTCCCTGCAATAATCCCTAACATTCTAAGTTTCTAACAACAAATATTTCTTGCTGGGTGGACTAACTGAGAGTTGGGATGCAGAGGCAAAGTCCCTGCAATGTCACAATGTGCTTCATCAGCATGAATCTGCAGTTCATGAACAGATCATCATCATCATCGATGCATTCCGACCTTCATGACATTGTTTCGTTTGTTGTTTCAATTGTCCTAACCTTGATCCAGATCAGATATCCATCGGATAATTTGTTCGACAAGCACCATAGGACCATGGTAGTTGTGATGTCAAGCCTGCTAATTTATTGCCTTGCATTTGGGGTTCTAAGCCGTAGTGACACTACTTTTGGAGATAGCACTACTGAATATAATTGGTGCTGCATTGCCATGGTGGTGTTTGGTTCGGTCTCAGTTGCTGCACTCCTGTCGCTTTTGTTTCCACGCTCTAAGCCTCTGCTCTACCTTCTATGGGTGGGTCAGTTGCTTCTGGTGCTAGGCTTGCTCAGGAAACTGGCGCTGCAGTTAGTGACTAAAACCCTTTCTCCTCTAAGGATGAGGAGGTCACGACTTTTACCGGTGACTTCATCAGATGTGTCACCGCCGGTATTCAATATTGGGTACCGCTACTGGAATAACCAGCCACCGCCCATATTCAATATAGAGTCCCGTTATTAGAATGGCCGGCGGTTTTTTGTAAGGTAAATCTGTGGTGCTCCAGAACCGAGGAATACTTGAAATATAATTTGTTCCTTCTTATTAACGATAGCCATCAACTTCTAACTACTTGTTAAACAATCAAATTGTGGAACTACTTAATTCTCATCATACAAGGAGAGAAAAGACTAATATATGCTTCTCTGCTCTTTACTACCATATCAGATTAGGCACAGGATGTTACCACTGAAATATTATGCTCAGATTGAATTCTTGCTAGAAGCATCGTCTGGCCTGATATTCCCAAGGATTATATCATTTTGATATCTTTGCAGACAATTCTCTCACCAATTTAGCAGCTACCATTGCAGTCATCCCATCAACAGTATCACGCTGTGGATTGAATTCAACGACATCTGCAGCAACCACATCACCTTGGAGATTGTGCAGCATGTTGAGAACATCACGGAATGAGAGACCCCCTGGCTCGATGTGTGATACTCCTGGAGCAAAGGCAGGATCAAGGCAATCTACATCTATTGAGATATACACACCCTTCACGCCTTCCCCTAGTTTCTGTCAAACAAAATTTTCTTAATGTTTACCCTCACTATGGATAGCATGCAATCATCTCACCTTAACAGTGTGGTATCATGATGTTATCTTCGAAAGCACAAAAATTAACTGTTGATGGTACCGTATTTGACTATTTACCCAGCAGTGTTTGCAAACCTTTTGTCAAGTACATGCGTGTGTTGTGTGTTTTTCGACTCATAATTAGATGCGTACTTAAACTTGACAACATGGAGTCATAAAGAGAGAAAGAGATACCAGGTTTTCCAAAAAGTCACGATCTCTAGAAAAGGTTCGCATTTCATATTGCTCAACACCAAATTTTTTTCCTTGTTCACGCCCTTCTTGGTTAATTGAGCGAATACCAACCTGAAAATTAAGCAGCCAAGTTAATTGGGTTAAATGCGAACTCTGGATATCAACTGAAGCAGGGCATGGAGGGAGAAACTATATTTGGGAAGTCACAGAAGGTGATGGAGCCATACAGGAAAAGATCTTGCCCATCCAACAAGGATAGCTACAGCCTATAGGATAGCAACAAGTTCATTGGGTAACAGGGCAGCTAAACTATATATCCTGGACCATTCACCAAACCATGGTTGAGTGAAGAAACTCGATGCAAATCTCCACCACCTTCTGTGACTTCCCAAATAGATCCTAGGAGATGGGAACAAAAAGGGCAATATGGCTGAGAAGTTCACAAACTTTCCCATAAGTGTTGCAAACCCCTATCAGGTGCAACTGTACACACACCTAGCCAGGTTCGCTAAAACAAAATAAGATATCACAAAATTGTGAATGATCTCCTTCCAATCAGTTGATTTTTGGTTCCTTGAGCATTTCAGTAAATAGTGGGAATGTAAGTTTAGAGGTCTATACACACAATCTATTCAGATAAGAATCTACCTGCAGAAGTCGGCGAGCATAACCTCCCTCCATAATTCGAGCAAAAGAAGATGCATGTGAGTATTTATTACCTTCAAAGGCATGATAAATATCAGGATGCGCATCAAGATGAAGAACATCCACAGGTCCCCCAAGCTTCTCGGAGACAGCTCTTACAACAGGATAGGAAATTGAGTGGTCGCCACCTAATACTAGTGGCCGCAGTGGAGCCTGAAATGACAAAATAAAAATATTCATCTAATAACACCAAAAGGTAGCTGGTATATTCAATATATTGAAAAAGAACATCACAATTATAAGTGAAGTACTCTGAGATCTTAAAAGTGAGTTTTAAGTACTTTTAATTCATTTAAATGATCTCATTTTCTACAGCAGAAATAGGATTTTCTATAGAGATCTGGAGAAGTTTGAACTAAACCAGTTCAGTCTCAGTTAAAAAGAGAAAGATAGGCATCCAGTGATGATGTAACCGATAGTTTGTACGGCCCTGAACTGAATGGTATCATATATACTGCAGAGATGACATGATAAAAGCATACTTCAAAGCATGAACCTGAATGGCATAGTGTATAAGTGTTTGAAACTTTGAACTGTGCTAAGCAAGCTTCAAAGAATGTTCTAATTAAAAAGGCTCAGCTTCGAAGTATAAGAAAATTGCAAGCAATTGCATCATGTGAAAAAAGAAATACGGACATATTTATACTTCAACCAATTGCACTCATCACAGTTCAACATAATTAAAATAAAGCACTTTAGGAACATAAAGTTATACTTGTGGACAGCTACACAAAGAGAAGCCGATGGGGAGCTAGTAAAATTGGCATCGCTGGTTGCAGAGTTATCAAGCTAGTAGAAAATAACATTCACCTCTACTAAAACAGAGAAGAGCATGATTGGTGAGATATAATCATATGCCTTTCTGCTAGTATGTGAAAATAACAGACGACGAGTAGTAGCTACACTATTGAGTGAACTTGGCATGATGATTTTAAGCACACCACTCAATTTCAATTCCCCCCAAGAGTTAAGTTCAGATACTAGCAACAACTGTTCAGTCATAAAATTTTCAAGAAATGACAATCTACCTCTTCCATCACTAGCTTGACAGACTCGCTTATGACATTCATCAATCTGTCATCATCCACCCCACAATCTCGAATTTCTTGCACAGGCACATCCCCGACATCAGTTAGCACCCGCGGATCCTTCAGTTCCTTCCCTACATCACAAGTCCACCATGTTCACTCTCACCACCAAAACAACATCACAAAAACAAAAACAAAACAGCCACACCGCCTCTAAAAATCACTAAACTTCACACCTTTCATTATATTGTTATCAATAATGTTACAACAATTTTGTACCAAATACCTCCTTCAGTTGTAGAGTTTGTGCTCCCACACCAAATAGCCTCCCGAATCCGAGGAGGAGCAAAGGCCGGGCCTTGAAGAAACGACGAGTTGTGTCCCAAAGGAACCCCCAGAAGCGAAGAAGACGCCACAGCTCCACCTAAAGCACGCACCAGCTCTCCCTAGAACCAAAAAAAAAAAAAAAAAAAACCAGCCCAATTCACCAATTCTGATTCTAAGTTTCTAACAATCAAATATACACAAACAGAAAGAAAGCATGTACCTTGAGCTTTGCTCTCTCACGAATAAGAGTGAGGGAGGCATCGATGACCCGGTTCTGGCCCTTGTGTATCAAATCAGTTGGGACGTTAGGAGAGTTGAGTTTCTGCAAGTAGTGGATTCCTCTTCTTCTGATTACCGACATTCCTAAGAAGAGAGATGGAAGCAGGTCGAATATGGAAGAAACGTGAAGGTTTGAGATTTATGGTTTGGTTGGTTTGAGAGGATTAGATTGTGTAATGTGATGTAATATTATAGTAACTAGAACAGTGATTTGCCGAGTCACATGGCAATCATTCTAATGTTGGAGAACGAAACAAATCGGGAGAGAAGTGGAAACTGACATCACACGCTTCGAGGTGGTTGTGTTTTTGTGACGTGGGAGAGCCATTATGCAGTTAAGATCCGCCGCAGTCCGGAGCTCCGGTGACTGACAATTTGAGACTTGGGTCTGTGTCTACTTCCCAAGCCCATGTACAATGGGCTTATCGCTTATTTTGCTCATCATAAGCGATAAGCCTATTTTACCCCGTCTCAAGTCTCAACCTATTACGTCTCTACCAATAGTTGAACATGCAGTTGCTCCACCATTGTAGTCAGATCATGCTATGTTTACCAATCACATTTCTCAGTCATTAAACAATTGAAACACCTAGCGATTAGTAGCATTTGAAAGAGGCAATCGCTAAAGGAATACTGAAAATGTATCTAGTACAAAGCTGAAGGGGTTATTGAATCCGAAAATGTCATCGATTTCATATTTAGATGAATCCAATAATAAACCCATTCTTTGTTACTGTAGAGACCTCTTTTTGTAATTACATAGCTGATCATGCTTTTCATTTGCCATGTGATCCAAACTATGGGTATGGGTATTTTAGGAAGTTAAAGAGGAGTCTAATACGAAGGCGATGATGATGATTGACGAGGTCTACAAATTCGCAACGTTGCGATTCTTTGATTTTATGAAGGAGGAGAGCGACGACGACAAAAACAAAGCCGAGCTTTGGTCAAATTCGCTTGATCCTACGCCCCTTCCCATACGTCTTCTCTCTACCAGATCTGGTGTTTTTATTTTCTTTTTCATATCAGGTTTTCTTATTTGAACTCGATTGCCTCAATTGCAGTAACTTAGAGTTTCAATTGCTGATTCACACCGTTTCTTGAAATTGAAATTGAAATTGCTCGTGGTGTTTGTTTGAGTGGGAAATTAGTTAGGTTGTGGTTGCAAATTAGATTTGTTAGTGACGGTTTCTTTTGAATAATTCGTAAACTCATGTAATCAAGTGTTTAAGAATTGTTTAAAGTAAGAGCATTCACGAAATTTGAACAAGTCAGATGGATTCGTAATTTAGGGTTTTCTGTTGATTTTGTTCAGAACATACCACTGTGAGTTAGTTTAATAAGTTTAATCCATTTATTATCAAGACATTTTAGGAAATTAGAGAGTGAAACAAAAATTAACAGCATGTCAAAAAGCCCAATCTGTTAGTTACCACCGCCATAATGCACGCTTATAAGAGCAACTCCCACCATGGAGTCAAATCCACGGTGGAGGCTCTAATGGTAACACTTGACAACTTCGAACCCACTCCAATTGAACTGTCAATTCCATATGGATAACAACTTTAGTTCATCCGGTCAAATTTGACTCAGCTGAGGCTATAGTCATTTCTTTTTTTATGATTTTTTTCTTTTCTCTCCTCTTTCATTCTCGTCTCTATGTTTCTTTCTGACACAAAACCCAAATCAAGACTTGTTGATCTGCAATTTTGATATAGAGAAAGCAATAGCAACAATACCCAAACAATCAAACTATTATTTGAAAATCAAGAAGAGGAAAAGCAGATCGGGTTCGAGTTAAAAAAAAAATTTGCTGGTAAAAGGATCAAAATCGCTGTCAGTGAATGAGGAGATAATTCTAAATTTGGTTGATCAAACATACCTATACCCTATAAGAAGATTCATTCTTTGGTCTCAAGCTTCTTGGCGGCTTTGTCTATGGAGGATTGGAGGGACTTTCAAGACAAGAGATAAACTGGAAAACTGTAAGAAATTAGGAAGGTGTGATCGGGAAGAGAATAAAAGTGTGAGAGGAGGCCAGTGACGTAGTCAGAAACCATAAGTAGAAGGGTCAAAAGTTTAAACACTAATGCCACATAAAATAAAAATATAATTTTTATGAATAATATAAAAATTTATAAATCATTAGAATACTTCGAAAACAAAATAACAAATCTCAATCACAATAATTGCAAGTAGAATCTTCTAAAGCATCTATAGATGCAAGTTTTTAATTATAAAGGTTATTAACGACATAAAAAAAATTACTGAAGGACAACAAAAAAGAATACGCAAAAAAGCCATTAAAATGTTTGTAGAGGTACAAAAGAAATCAATCACAATAATTTATTGATTAGGAAAACATATTAATTTAAAAAACAAAAAAGAAGTTAAACTACGAATCTGTTTTGATTGCTATATCAAAAGGAGAAGCAATCAATCATTAATTAGGATTATGAATCTTTAGTAAAAAAATAAAAAGACCCACACATAAAGAAGTTTTTTTCTCGACAAACACACGTGATAGGAGTTTGACACTACTAATTGTTATAATTAATATTTTTTGTCAAACTCTTTCTCTTATTTGTTAGATTTTATAAAAGTCAAATTTAGTGCCAGCATCATATATCAATAAAAAAACTGGCTAATCATATAACACTATGACCTAATCTAATATCCGAGGAGCGTCAGCTGACTTCTCTCATCCCTTTATAGCTACACCATTATAGGAGATAAAGATAAGAGTTAGTGGGTTGTTTTAATGAAAAAAATAAAATAAAATATTATAAATTTATTATTTTTTTGACTGGTTGGTTGAAGTCAAAATTTTGTAAATGATATTCATGTAAGCAGTCAAATTTGAAATTTGATAAAAAGTTATAATTCACTCGTTGAAAATGCTCTAACTTGCTATATATACCCAACTAGTTTTATCATTACTTACTTTCCCAATTCTCTCTTTCTCTCTCTATTGTTCGTTTTTTGTTATATTTTATCATAAAATTACTTCAATTGTCAGAAATCTTTATGATTTGTTTGCCAAAACTGTTATCCTCCTCTTTGAAATTGCAGTGATGAGTGTGACTAGTGTACAGTGACAGTAACAGTAACAGTGACAGTGACAGTGACAGTGACAGTGACAGTGACAGTGACAGTGACAGTGACTGTATGTGTTGCAACAATATTTCTTTTGGTTTGAAGGGCAAAAGCTGGATTACGTGCGTCGTACAATACTTATGACAAAGTCTTTAATAGAAGAGTGTTTTTGTAATTTCATGTTGTCACGGTAATTAATTGATTTTACCGTGATACTGGAGGATATAATAGAGAATTTGCCCAAAGTGGATCCCTAGAGATTAGATACAAGGCTCAATGCTGAGAGAACAGAATCGAATCAAGCAGTGAGAGAGAAAAGTCTTTGAAGAAGCTGTGTAAGGATTCAAACTGGTGGGTAATTTTCAGATCGAAAACGTAATCAATCTAGCGTCCAATCTTCATCTAATCTAACCTCCGCTCTCCACAATTTATATACATAAAGGAAAAATTAAATATGGCTTTGCACTCATAATTAGCTTTCACTGAAGACACCGTCGTTGATTTTCCGGTAAGTCGATTTGCTTTGATTCGTCTATAATAGTCTCTTCAATCTGGAATTTTCATTTTCAGTATATGAATTCATATCATTGTTACTTTTCATATAATTTTCATTTTCTTGCTTTTCCAAAAGCTATTTTGCGTATATGACTCCGTCGATGTGGAATTTTCATTCCAATGGCTACATTGGAATTTGATGCCAATAAATCAATGAAATCTAATACGGTTTGACTAGAAAACCTTAGAAATCTGAGATTGTTCTTTGTCATTAGGCAATTTGAAGTTTTGTTCAGGATTCAGCTCAATATAGCTTCATCAACGATTTTGTTTCACATTGTACTATTCAATTCCGCTATAGATTTGTATTAGTATGATGTATGGTGTTAGCTAAGCAAATTGGATGTTCTTTGAAACACATTGCTCAATTAGTTGAGGCAAGTTTTGGAAGCTAACAAGAGAAGGTATCTGCTGTTATATGCTGACGAAATTGGAAACAGATCATTTTGTAGACATTTCTTATATAATTTTGTTGCTAGCGAGATAAATTACATATAGAAATAGAATTATTTTTAATTGTTTGTTTCTGATAAATTAATGCCTTGTTAGCACATTTCATGCCAGATATGTTACGTCCGACATAATACTTTGCTTTCCTTTTCTGAAATGTAACCAAGGAACAAACATTTTTGGTGCTATTTGTGATCTCTTAACCTTACTATTTGTTCTACGTATTTTGTTTATAATGTTTAGTCTCCTAGTCTTTTGTAATATGTCGTTTAATGATGACATTATTGATTTGGTACACCCTTTGTTTACAAACATTCATTGCTCTTACCTAGCATGGCAAATCAACACTAAAATGAAGGCTTTGGTCCCAGCAATTTCAAGTCTTTAGAGTCGCATTAATATAGTTTTCAACTTTCAAGTGGATAAAAATGTGAGCTATGGCCTTATTTCTGCATCGTTGTTTTCTTGTTTATTCTGAAGTACTTCATATTCAGCAATATAAACAGTGAAATAGCTTCTGGAAGCTACATGACTGAGTACGGGCTCTTCAACTATGTTTCTAATGTATTTGTGCTATATATAATTGGTTTTAGATGCTAGTGTCCTTGTTCGAAGAAATAACAGCGAATTAAACCAGTCTCCCAGTTAGTGGCGGATTCAGGATTTAACATTGGGGTGGGTTTGAATTTTTTTACTGGGACTGGGAATCAAACCTAGGTGGGAGTGGTACAAGTACATCTACTAAACCAAGCCTACGTAACTTCTTTTATGGTTATGATGCACATGTTAAAATATTTGTTTTTAAAATCTTTGTTGGGCCTACCAAGCTATAGCCTGGCTCCGCCACTGCTCCCAGTTGGTCAACAATGGTTGATTTTCAGGGGAAGGTTGCTAAAGGATGATCATACCCTTTCCGAGTATCGTATCCGAATATTTCAAACGTTTTTGATATATATTGTTAATCATGTAAATAAAACTGGACATGGAGATTCATGACATTTGTATGAATTTTCATTATTCATTATCCTCTAAGCCTTTATTATTATGAACGTGGAAAACTATGCTTGTATACGGTTATCTTTGTTATATGTTCCTGGTGTGAATGTGCATTAAATTGATCTTAGAGATGAGAATATTGATATCCTGGTCTTAAATTGATCTTGTTCCATATAGTGAACAAATAACGTCTTAACAGAATTTTACATATATCAAACTTTTCTAGTTTCAAAGTTTCGTATCTGCTGTTTCTTTTCTTCCAAAGAGGATGTTTCCAACTCTGGACATTGTGTATTTCCAATAAAGAAAAGCCTGGTAATAAATGCGAATGTTCAGTTCTTTGGATCTTTCGAACATTGCTCATCACAAGAATCAACTTTGCTCAAATACAGAGGGTCCAAGAAACACTCATGTAAACTCACTTCCTTATGAATATGGACTGTCTCTATACAAACAAAAACTATTGGATGATAGTGGTATTACAACGGTTTAACAAACTAAAACTAGAAATGTAACTACAACTTCACCATGTCAGTAACAGATCATCATCTTTACACAGACATACTTGCTGACTACAAACACAACAAACTTAAATAGCTTTCAGCAGATGCGTATCAAATAATCATGTATACTAACTCCAATCATCTCTGTAATGACTTTGCCGAAACTAACCTGTAATATTACACCAAGACACCAATGGACAATAATTAGAAGTACGCTAACAAGCAAGCTATCTGCAGTGGAGGACGCAGAAAGTTTTGAAAGTGGAGGCAAAAAAAATTGTTTACATTCAACTCACCTGACATAGAAAAAATCACCGATGACAATTTCATAGCTAAATACGTCAAGCAACAAAAAATCAAAACTATCAGTACTTATCTTTGAATCTAATGCTACTCAATAATAATTCAATCTTTCATATTGAAAAAAAAAAATACTAGAATATATATAACTGCAAGCCATACTGTGATATCAGGGTGCTAATGAACTAAAGAACTATAAGCAAAGCGATTTGAGGCATTCTAAATGTTCACCTAATGATTGAGTTGCTCTTAGAGAATGTATGAGAAAAAGAGTATGATTGCCTATGTGCCGATTTCGAAGAGCTCACTGACAAAACAAGGATACAAAATTTTCTTCTCTTGAAACCATACAAGAAACTAGCGTGGTTAAGACTGAAAAGAGAAAGAAAAACTAAACAAGATCGTCTGCAATCGAATGAAATACAACGAAATAAGTGGAAGACACTAACTAGACTAGATTCAAGATCATAGTACCTTTGCCTGATAGAAGAACAACTGTTATTCACCGAACAGTTGAGGCACTTACTGAACCATTCAAGTCGAAGATTTTCTTCAAGAAACTATATCTGCAGGCAGGTGAGGTGTGATGGTAACCTGATCGTAGGTTGGAGGGGGTTAAAGGCTCATAGCGTAATTTCTTTTGTCATGGAACAGATGACTTGGAGGCGTCTGGTGATTCCTTGGTCTTCACTACAAGATCGTAATTGATGGAAGCCAGCTGAGACAAGTTCTGATAACAGAATAGGTATAAAAAATTCAGCTCAAGTTGGAGTGTAATAAGGTGAGCTAAAGAGCTATCTACAGAATAGGTATGGGAGCTTTTACTGAGCATTGGATTTGGTCTAATCGTTTGTTTGGTTGTTCCGGCCATCATGACGACGCGCCGATCTACTATGGTCAGCAAAGAGCTGCGACTGTGGTTTCCCCCTTGCTGATGCGAGGGACTCGGGATGGTTTGGACTCGCCTGGTTTGAGTCCTCTTGTCGTGTCTGTTATTGTTATTGTAATCTGGGTTTGGGTTCTTACCCACCCTCTCTGTTTAGTTTCTATTTGTCATGTTCTTTGTTTGAACCCAGTGTTCTGGTCTTGTAACCTTGGTTTATTTCAATGTTAAGTGCTTATATTCGCCAAAAAAAAAAAAAAAAAGAGCTATCTACAACCGCCATCATTTCATTTCTGTATGGCATCCTTTTAGTCTTAAAGTAGATAAATTATCTTAGGTCAGACCCCTTACCTTAAATGAGAAGTTACTAAATGAGTACTGCACGTCAAAGGCCGGAGCACTGAAGTCTGCCAAACTGCCGCACTCATCCCCCTGTATAAGAGACATAGATTGTCAAGCAGCCAAATTAGTAATGTCACTAGGGTGTAAGAGAGCCAAACTTGGATCAGATGGTTGATTTAACAAGCATTTAAAGGCCAAATTTCAAAGCATCATTATTAAAGGCTTTTCTGGTCACTTCTAAATCAGTTCTTTGGGGGCATGCTTCTAGTCTGTGTAATTCCATATAACTCCAAGTGCATTAAAATTAAAGATAAAATTATACAGAAGCATCTTACGTCTTCATCTTGAATATATGAACCACTGCGGCATGTATCAGTCAGGTCATCAAAGTCACTGCCCCCATTAACATGCTCCTCTTCTGGATTCCATATGTACCGACTCATAAAATAACTTGTGTCATGTGCATCCGTTGAAGGTATGAACATAGCCTGCAGCAAATAAAGGTAATCTTAAATACCAATGATGTATAAACAATCATCTGAAAACATCAACAAAAATATAACTTTGAACTGACCTTCTGACTAGCTACTTAGCTATCCAGTTAATATCCTTGAAAACAATATGTTGCTTAGCCTGCCAGAGAAGTCCGAACAAATATTCTAATCATCATCTGCCTTGCATGTAAATCTGCTAATAGTTATTCAGCAAAGTACCTCCCTACCACCTGTTGCACCAAGTCTTTGAACTGGGTTTTCAGTCAGTAATATGACATGGAGTGTAAAGGCAAGTGAGAGCAACGAAGATACGCTATGTCGGAACCTAAATTTCGGATCCAATTTAACCAACCAAACCTCACATCTAGTTTCCATTACTAAAATTCAACTTAACCGATCTACAAACCTGATGGCAAAACGATAAACGACAACCCAATTAACTATAGTTTACAACAAGTGTTAACATCTTACTGAAATTGCAAAACTAAGCAACAAGTACATCAGAAGATCCGAACCTCGACTACGGCGATTCAGACGCAATATACGATCCCGCAACCCATCAGTCTTCTGACGCGGCCAATACCCGCCGCCTCATCCGATCTCAGTTTCTTCTCTTCTCTAACTGAGCAGAACTGAGAAATTCCGACAATGTTCTTTGAAAAGTGAAAACTGTCTCCGCGGATGAGACGCTGCCACGCGTCGAGGACCCACGCTGTGTACATTTAGCACGAGGGCTCTAGAACTCCAAACTCAAAGGACCATTCTCCTCTACAAAACCAAAAAATGCCACCTCTCACTCCCACAAGGCTCTCCTCCTTCTCCTTCCCTCACACCTCCCCACTCCTCCACCACCTCCTCCCCTCCACCGCCACCAAACCCACCATGTCATTCTCTTCCTCCTCTTCCCCTTCCCCTTCTTCACTTCCCAACCAACAAGACCCACAAGACCAAAACCTCTCCCAAGTCCTCAAATACCACACCTCCACCAAGCACCACTTCACCCGCTACGCCCGAGGCCCTCACGGCCTCGACTGGGCCAACCAACCCAACCCCTTCCGCCGCTACCTCTCTTCCCCTCTCCTCCCTCTCCTCCACCCCACCTCCTCCCCCTCCCCTCTCTACTCCTCCATCTTCACCTCCCTCCCTCCTCCCCAACCCATCTCCATCTCCACCCTCTCCCAACTCCTCTACGATTCTCTTTCTCTCTCCGCTTGGAAATCCACGCCATTCTCCACCTGGTCCCTCCGTGTCAACCCCTCCAGCGGTAACCTCCACCCCACCGAGGCTTACGTCATCTCCCCGGCTATTAATTCCCTCTCTGATACCGCTTTCGTGGCGCATTACGCTCCGAAAGAGCATTCATTGGAGCTCCGGGCTGAAATTCCGTCGTGGGTGTTTAGAGATTTGCTTCCTGATGACTCGTTTTTAATTGGGCTGTCGTCGATTTTTTGGCGGGAGGCGTGGAAGTACGGCGAGCGGGCTTTTCGGTATTGTAATCATGATGTGGGCCATGCGATTGGGGCGGTTGCGGTGGCGGCGGCGGAGCTGGGGTGGGATGTGAAGATTCTTGATGGGTTGGGGTATGAGGATTTGGAGAAGGTTATGGGGGTTGGGAGGGAGGCGCATTTTGAGATTCCGGTGAGGGCGGTGAAGGGGAGGTTTCCGGAGATGGAGTTTGAGCATCCGGATTGTATGATGTTGGTTTTTCCTAGCGGGGGTGGGAGAGTTGAGGTGGATTATGAAAAGTTGAGGTTGGCGGTGAAGGGGTTTGAGGGGTTGGAGTGGAAGGGGGAGAGGAATGTGCTTAGTAAGGAGCATATTTGTTGGGATTTGATATATAGAACGGCGGAGGCGGTGAAGAAAGAGAGGGATTTAGGTGAGAAGTTAGTGGTGGATGAGTTTCGGAGTAGTGGGAGTTGTAGTGAAGGTTCGTATAAGGGGTTTACGGTTAGGGAAGTTGTTAGGAAGCGGAGGAGTGCTGTGGATATGGATGGGGTTACTGTGATGGAGAGGGATACATTTTATCAGATTCTTTTGCATTGTCTTCCTTCAGGGAGTGGAGGGGAGCAGAAGCGGCAGCTGGCAATGCCGTTTCGGGCTCTTTCGTGGGATGCTGAGGTTCATGCTGTTTTGTTTGTTCATAGGGTGAAGGGACTGCCGGAGGGTTTGTATTTCTTGGTGAGGAATGAGGATCATTTTGATGAGCTCAAGAAATCTATGAGGTCTAGCTTTAAGTGGGCGAAACCTGAGGGTTGCCCGGAAGAGCTTCCTTTGTATGAACTGCATAGAACTGATTGTCAGGCTCTTGCCGAAAAGCTCTCCTGCCATCAGGTTTGTCAAAATTCTTGTGGTTTTTATTTTGAATTTCATAGGTTATTGGAAATAGCTGAATATGGACGGTATGTCTATGCTAGTCATTAGTATGTATACATTTCGAAAGAACATTATACCTGAAGAGCAGAACTTTATTTTATTTTCTTCTGTGCTGTGTTGACTACTAAAGGGGAACATATAGTTTCTTATTGTAATTAAATTTCATAGCACCTTACAACATTTCAAAGTTATTTCAAACAAGATGCCAAAAAATATATTTTTGTGCATAAACTAACCTGATAGGCATACATTTTACGCAATGCTATGCAGTTTCTGCATTTTGAACATTTTACACAATGCTATGCTAGGAGTAGTGCTATTTTACTTTGTTACATATTCTTATGAATTATCATTTTTTCTAACCTATCTTGTGAGTTATTTACGCCTTTGGCTACTGATCCCTAATTTGATACCAAACTCTGACTAACAACTATTTCTTACTGAAAATAGAATTTCCAGTGAAGAATACCGAATCTATGCCTGTCCGAACTTGTACTAAGATAGTGCTTCTGCATGCAGGAAATTGCCAGTCATGGCTGCTTTAGCCTTGGCATGGTGGCTTGTTTTGAGCCTTTATTGAAAGACAAAAAAGTGTGGATGTATCCTCGATTGTTTTGGGAGACTGGAGTTCTCGGTCAAGTGTTGTACCTCGAAGCACATGCAATCGGCATTTCTGCAACAGGAATTGGTTGCTATTTTGATGATCCTGGTATGATCGCCTCCCTCACCTGCTTTTTTATCCAATGAATGTGTCATGTTGCAATGACATATTGAAGTAATTAAACTGATCACTCATCCAGGCGGAATGTCTGAAAGTCCAACCCTGTAAAAAGCAGAGCACACTTGTCTATTTACAAGTCTTTAAGGTTGGTAGATATAAATCAGTATCTAGGGACTAAGGTTAAGTGTGTAAGATTATTTTTCTGTCATCTTGTTAGTCAGAGTCATTGGAGTGGAAGAAGATGTTATCGTGCAATTAGATGTTTAGTGGGAATAGTTTAGGATTAGAAATGTAAAGGAACCGTGCTTGGAGAAAATCTAAAGGAAAAAAGCAAACTCGTGAATCTTGATCGGCCTCTAGGTAGCTAACTGCATAATTCATTGTCATTGAAGAACAGTGTCATTCTTGGATTTATAACCACACCTGAAGTATCTGCTAAACTCAAAAAATATGTTTGAAAAATGAAGGCCTTGTGACTTGGCAACATTAGGTCCTGAGAAATTAATTTTGAATATAATCTACTTCTAGTCTCTAGATATCCAAAGCTGACCCTCTCAACAATATTGACCATGATAACGCAAGCTTTCATGTGTCTAGTGAAACTGATATTGTTAATATGTTTGTGCCTGTAAGCTTGTTTAATACAACCTGAAAATGTTTCTTTATGGTTAAGCATGTGAAACTGCTGTGAAAAGTATGATTCTTAAAGGTAATATGTGAGTTTGTAAGCTGAATATGTTGCAATACATTAAACCAGAGATTGTCATGCCTACAAGGCTGCTAATAACATCCTTGTGTGGGGTTGAACTATCCTAATGTCATTGTCTGCTTCTTCAATTCTGCTATCTGTGTTTGTTTACAGTTTCCTGTTGTTGTATTGCAGTGCATGAATTGCTCGGCTTGCAAGGATCAAACTTCCAGAGTTTATATCATTTCACAGTGGGAGGCCCGGTCATCGACAAACGGATTATGAGTCTACCTGCATATCCTGGTCCTAATGTTGATGCCTGAAACAAGGTTTTAGTTAGGCGTAGATAACCACACTGCTTTTATTGTCATGGACTCATGGTTGTACATTTATACTAGAAATCACCAGGGAGTAGTTTTTATCTGGCTGACAAGTGCAGTCAAGTGCTTATGTACCTTGTAATAGTTGGAAACTGCTGAGCACTAATTCTTCATTCCATTGAATGGCTTAGCCTCATGCTTCTTTTGATGTCAAGCATTATAAATGTTTCTACTCCAAACGGTCTGCGATTATACAAATATATCATAGTTGTGAACTTGTGATGACAGCTCTTTGGCAATTTGGTGTTTTTATTTTTTATTTTTTTTATTTTTATGAATGGCAATTCGCTTGCATGAAGTCAGTGGCTATATAGATTATCTCAGTTTACATAATATGAGAGATGAAAATTTTTAAAAAAAAAAAGAAAAAGAAAAAAGAAGACGGTTGATACAGACAACCGTGAGACATTTTTGATCGACTTTCGACGTATAAATTTGAACATGCAGTTGTATACCAAATTGTTTCGTTGCAAGATTGTTATGTAGTTCATGTGAACTACAAGAAATCTATGCTTCCTTCCCATGTGAATTGTGTCAAAATTCACTCATATATGTCCATGAAGGTGGATATATGATCAAAACCGTTTGCTAACTCCACAAGAAGTTACTGTATTGTATCAGACATTATATGTATTTCTCTAATTATGATATTGGGGAAAACTAATTTTAATATTTAAACAAGGTATGTTGGGGAACTTCACTCTTAGTATTGTAATTTGTCGGGATCAAAAGGTGTGTAAGAATGTAGGAATCAGGAAAAAGGAGGAAACACTAGGAGGCTATAAGATGGATATGTTTTGCTTTATAGGTACGAACAAATGCACACAACCAAGTGATCAATGTTAATCCAGTAATACTTAATACAAGTTGTTCTATGTCTTAAAAGTTCTCTGTAATGTCTGTTGGCCAATGTTTGTATGCAAGAGTGTTTTTTTCAGAGAAAACAATAATAACAACAACCCTAATAAGAAATTGTTGAAAAAAAACAATCTTAATAAGGATGAATAGGTAAATGAGACATTTCTGTATGTATCTCCGTTTTTGCCTACGATTTGCAGTCCTATGTCCAACATAGGATCCATGACCATCCCAATTGGTTCCGTGTAAGCATGATCTGTTCATGTGAATTATATGAAATCCACTTTCCTTTTCACGTGAATTATTAATTACATGCGTCAAAAGTCCCTCAAAATGTCTATGAATGTGAATATGCTAGCAGGCTAGCAGTTAAACTTGGCAAAGTTATGCATACTTTTTTAACCTGATCAGGAACTCAGGGTTTCAGATCACGGTGAGTTCACCAGAAAGACAGATAGAAGCAATTAGAAGTAAACATTATGCATAAAACAATGTATTAAGCTTTCAAAAGCTGAACCAAGAGCATCGAATGACAGTTCTGAATATATCGATCAAGCTGTTCTCTATGTATAGTTTGTTGAATTGATCATAGTATATCAGAATAGATAACAGATATACACTTTTTTTTTTCCTGAAAAGAACTTGCATATAGCACTGTTCAAGTGTAACAGAACAACCCAATATTCTATCGAATAAAACAGAACAACCAAATACCGTGGCCAATGCCTTAAGCAGTTTGTACTGGGATGAGATGGACCAAACAGAAGCAGACCTGGAAAGCAAAGCCAAAATTATATATGACACAATTTCTTAGGCTGGTTCACCATTATCAGTAAGGATGAGACAATCTTCCATACATTACCTGTACCTAGCCTCTCAAATGCAACTGTCTTCATCAAATTTCTAGACTGGCTGCAGAGGACTGAAATGCACAATGTATTAATTTTAGAACAACTCATCAGGAAATAAAAACCGGACAAAGATAAGATATATGCTATAATCTCTCACCAATATCTTCTCACTTAACTGAAGGGCTTCCACCCGGTAGCACTGTTTAGCATTTAACCAATAGCTGTCTCCAGATTAATGGATTGGGAATATTGTAAGCAGCTGGACTGGAGGCACATATTGCTTGATCGACTTTGAATGTTACAGTTCCCTTGCTATATTCCTGTTGCTTATCTTGTTTTTTGACATCCTGCTTCTCCAACAGAATGAAGCAAATATATATTGTAACCATATTTCGAACATAGTGAACTGAAGCAGCAGACTTTCTACCTAGGCTCAACCGAAGAGTATTCAGTCATCAGAAGAAACTTCCAATGTTTAGCTACAATATTTTGTTCACCATAAGCAAGAGGGCCACTTTACACTGTCTCAAGTCTCAACCTAACTCTTTGGCCTCTTCTATTTTGTGAAATGGCTCACCATGTTGCTCCACCATTGTAGTCAGGTCAACCTATGTTTACCAGTCACATTTCTCAATCATTGAAAAATTGAAACACCTAGCAGCATTTGAAAGAGCCAGTTGCTAAAGGAATACTGAGAGTGCATCTAGTACAAAGCTGAAGGGGTTACTGAATCCGAAAATGTCATCGATTTCATATTTAAATGAATCCAAGAAGAGACCCATCACAAGCCCAGCTTTCCAATAATTAAACTTGGTTATCAGGCTTTTAGTCTTCTCCAATAAAGGAAGAGAAGCCTTGTACATGAGTGCCCCAATCCCCTCCACAATAAGCATAGCAAAGGCAGCAGAGAGAATGTCCCAGTCTCCCGTTTGCCCAATAACAGTAGAATAAGCAGTCGAACAATAGAAACCAACTAGGAAGAAAAATATTTTTATGGGTAAACCTCTCCTTATCTCTCCAATTCTGGCACCTAACTTGGCTTGAATATCTTGGATAACCCTAATTAATCGTGTTGTGCCTGTGCTGCCATTTGTTGGAGATGGGTCTAACCCATTGTTATCTACACTGCTTCTGATAGACCATGAAATCCTCCTGTACAGTTCAATATAACACAGGAAATTATAACATAGACTCATTTAATACTCCAATTTATTAACTATTGGTGCACTCAATTGTTAACTCATTGTTATCTACACTGCTTCTGATAGACCATGAAATCCTCCTGTACAGTTCAATATAACACAGGAAATTATAACATAGACTCGTTTAATACTCCAATTTATTAACTATTGGTGCACTCAATTGTAGAGAGAAGTACTCACCGATTTGAAAGTCTTAAACATTTGAATGCCAGAAAAAGCATACGAAAGAGGTTTAAAATATATCTAATAGGTATCATTGTAAACTATCTCAGTCACTTTCTTTATGAATATTATACCAGTATTAAGATCCTAGCATAAACTCCATTTGCACGGTGACTTACTTGAAACTGTTGACCAAAAGAGGCTCAGGCACGCAGAATAAACAGCCGTGAGATTTGAGCTTGCGGCCAAAAGCACCAGTAGGTTTGTAAGACATTGCATAAAGACCCAGCGCCATAACTTTGAAAGTGATACACTCAGAAGATAAAAGCTTAACACTCCTTGGATAGGTAGGCAATGTAATTGCAGCCGCCATTATCATATACAACCTGCAAGCAACAATTCACAATATAAACAATGCCAAATTCAGTAATAACTATCCTGATGATTATCAAATCCTTTTCCTTTGGCCTACAATGTATTTGTTTTCAAGTAAACAAGTAGTTCCCACCTCATAATAACTCCTATGCAACTATTCTCTGAACCGGCAGACATCAAGATCCTACCGAAAATGATATCCGGATGACCCAACATTGCAAAAACTGTCATAATGTGCATCTAAACTAATTTTGGTTCTTCAGTAGGCATTGTTGATTTCTATTTCTATTCCTTGGGTTTGACAAATGGCTTTCTATCTATTCCTCAGCAAAACATTCAAACTAACTAGAAACCAATCATATCTAAACTAATCTCCGTCACACTTTAAACTCATTCTGGGAAACTAATATCAATCACAGTCCATCTTTTCACCAATCACAGTCTATCTTTCACTAAATTTAATACAATTTACACAAAACCCAGAAAGCATAAAAAGCAAAAGAACAAGATTCAAGAGAAAGAAGAGGCTTTTCTTACAGTTTGAGACTCTGAGACAAAATGAGCAATCAGCTTTTGAAGCGTTTGAGCCGCTTCTTCAGCTATGAACGACTTCCATTCATTTTGGTTTATATACTTTGTACTTTTCTGTTGGGTGTACTGAGTAAATGTTCTGGTGTAGTACAGATTTTTGATTGGGCAATAATTAACCCGGCCCATGACCCATGTAACAGACCAATAATAACACACCCTCTTCTATTTTATTGTATATCAGAGACGATAGAAAGAACCCCAAATTTGAGGCGAAAGTTTCGGTTTTTAGTAAAATGGCAACTGATTCTGGAGCTATGGCGGTGGAGCTCCAACTTTCCAATTAGGGTTTTGAAGACCCTGATCGGAAACCCATCACAGAAAGTTAGGGTTTTTGTTGTGTAATCGAGTATAAAGATTAGGGCTTTTGAGGAGTCTAGGGATTGGGATCGCTGCTGAGGTTGAAAGGTGGAAGCTTTATCAGGTAACTGTGTGGATTTGGTTATGTGGGTTGTGTAGAATTTGTTATGGTTTCTGAATCGTTAATCTTTGTAGTTAATGTGGTTTTTAGGTTGAAGGGTGGATTATTATGTTTGGTAGATGCAGTCTGGGGCTGATATGCAATTCTAATAGGTAATCTGCTCTTGCCCATTTCTCATTTTTGCAATATATGATTTGGATTCTTTTTGTTTTCTATAAATAGAAACTTGTCTAATCAGTTTTAGTTTTAGTCTTACTGTGTATACTATAATTTGCAATATTTGGTATGTAGATTGAATTTAAGTATGTTTTTGGAAAACTGTCCTGATAATGCGGTCCTTATGTTCTAGGTAAGTAGTGTTTTTGTATGATATAATAATTTTTTGGTTCTTGGATGCAGATCAGGATGCCCTAATGGCAATGTAGATTCATTTTTGTAATTTTGTTTTTTTCTGTTAGGATATGTTTGTTGTTTGATGATTATTTTTTGTTTGTTTGGTACTAGCCGTTTTACCACATTATTTCCTCATTTTCTGTTAATTTTTCTTAATAATTTTTCTTAATCATTTCTGTTTGGCCTAGAAGTGAAGTTAAGCATTACTCAACAACTTGGATATAACAAACAACAAAACAGTGTTTTTCTTAATCATAGAGCTGTGAAACCTTTGATTCCATATGTGAGCCTCGACTAGTTCCTGAATTAAAAGCATCACACCTTATCATATATGACATTCCTTAAGCTATCAGGTGACTATTCAAGTATCTAAGTTGCAATCTTCAATCATTTGTGTCTACATTGTGTGTAAACAGGGTGCATATATATAAAGCTATTTATTTCGATTCAAGTTTCTTGGACCATATTCTACATGCTTTTCCAGACATGTGATTGAGACCTTACCATTTAAAATCTTGAGGCACTTGAACATTTATATAGTTCATATAACTTAGTTATATGTTCGTACTATCACTCAGTTTGAACTTGAGCAAGAAGTTTAAACTGAGTGTGTGTATTGGGATATTTCAATTGGTCATACAAAATCTAATGTTCTGATCTAAATCAACTCCCCCATACTCATAGTTCTTGTCAGTTGGTTTAAAGGAAAACAAAATTGGTCAATTATTGAGGAGTTTGATATCATGCTTGCCATTGAACATGAATACTTCTGCTGGTACAGTATCCAATTATAGATGTTTGTAACTTGGGTTAGTGATGCATTTCTTGGTTAGAAATTCTTGCATAAGTTACCAATTATAGATTCCATTGGCTCGCATAAGATTAGTCGTATGGTGGAAGTCTGGAACACTCTATTGAGTGACCTGAGAATCAGTTAGACTTGAAGATGTTCTTCACATTGGCTGTATGTGTTTAGGCATAGTCTGAGAATTTGTTGAAAAACCTGATGAATACATTCTTATTCTGATGTATTAGCGATAGAGAAATGTTTTCTTTTAAAAATAAAATACATATGTACTAGTGTATTGCATGGAGAATTGCTGTCATGTTCCTGGTAACCACATTATTTATGTATTATAACCTGGTTTCAAGATAAGTGAAAACACTTGTGTTGATGTTTGCAGGTTTCCTAGCTTGTTAGGTTTGTCTGAAGGAATTCCCTTTAACCGCTCCTTTTGGAAGTAGCTATGCTACCCACTGGAGCGAGAGATACACAACTCCGTGAGAGCAATAGCCAGAAGGTTCACCCACAACCAATGGAAGAGTCGATGAATCAGAATCCAGAAGCTGTGGAAGCCCTGATATCTAAGGTTTTTACAAACATCTCATCCCTGAAGTCAGCTTACATCCAGCTCCAAGCTGCTCATACTCCCTATGACCCTGACAAAATTCAAGCTGCTGATAAACTTGTTATTTCTGAGCTGAAAAACCTCTCTGAACTTAAGCACTTCTATAGGGAGAACAATCCCAGCCCAGTATGTGTTTCTCCACAGGATTCCCGCTTAGCTGCAGAAATTCAAGAACAACAAATTCTGTTGAAAACCTATGGGGTGATGGTTAAAAAATTCCAGTCTGAGATCCAGAATAAAGATTCTGAAATCATGCAGCTTCAGCAGCATATTGAGGAGGCAAAACAGAAGCAAGCAAAGTTGGAAAAGAATCTAAAGCTCAGGGGCTTGTCTACAAAAGAATCAGAAGCTTCTGCCGGTGAAAATGGATTTTCTCCTGTGGATTTAACCCCTGATCTCTTCACATCGGTTGTTGAAGCTGCATATAAAGCTATTCATGACTTTGCCAAACCATTGATTAACATGATGAAAGCAGCTGGGTGGGACCTTGATGCAGCTGCTAACTCAATTGAACCGACTGTTGTTTATGCAAAGAGACCTCACAAAAAGTATGCATTTGAGTCGCATATATGCCAAAGAATGTTCAGTGGCTTCCAGCAGGAAAACTTCTCCATCAAATTAGACAATCTTACAATAACTAAGGAGAGCTTCTTCCACCAATTTCTCACTCTTCGGGACATGGATCCATTGGACATGCTTGGCCAATCTCCAGATTCTATTTTTGGGAGATTTTGCAGGAGCAAGTACCTAGTAGTGGTTCACCCAAAAATGGAGACTTCATTTTTTGGGAACTTAGATCAACGAAACTATATAATGGGTGGCGGGCATCCGAGGACTCCATTTTACCAGGCTTTCTTAAAACTAGCAAAGTCAATATGGCTTTTGCATCGGTTGGCCTTTTCTTTTGATCATCCTGTTGAGATCTTCCAGGTTAAGAGGGGGGGTGAGTTTTCTGAGGTTTACATGGAAAGTGTGGTGAAGAATTTGGTAATGGATGAAGGTGATCAAAAGCCTAAGGTTGGTCTCGTGGTGATGCCTGGTTTTTGGGTTGGAGGCAGTGTGATCCAAAGTCGAGTTTATCTCTCGGGGAAGGTTGCTGAATGATGGGCCAGATCAGTCATATTCGATGTCCATACGGGTATGTGGTGTTTTATACAGTGTTGCAACTATGAACTATCCATATATTGTTGTTTGTATTTTTCTTGTATAATTGTAAGATGAAATAGCTATTAAATATCAGTCGCTCTCTATCTTTTCTTGCATGTGTTTCTGTAATGACTATAAGCAGATATGTTGCCCTTTTTTTAGAATCTGATGTACAAAAACCACGAGGGGAATGAGTCAATGTGGATTACTATTATGTTGTGGTATGAATCTGTTTGAGTTGTTTGCCATATACATGCCCATACAGCAGTTGCTTTGGTACTTCTATTTCTGAAAGAGTGTGCCTGTGTTATTTTACTTATTTGGGTACGATTCTGTTAGGATTCAGATTCTTTATTATGTGCGATGCTGAATGGTATTATCTTTTGAAGATATTTTTTATGATCTGGCATCATCTGAGATCCTGATATGCCCTATTTGATCCTCCAAGGCATAATGGGCTGTCTTTGTTTTGTAAACTGAACCTGGGGTCATAACTCATCCAGGACTAGTGAGATCTACAGCTGAACATCTTGGTTATGAGTTATACATAACTGATTGAGCTCGCCACTTCATGTTGATATAACGCAAAAAATTTATATACACTCCTGTGTAATTTCTAGTTATGCAGAAACTGTACCTGATTTCATCTGTTTTGGGTGGGGACCATGAATCTTGGGATTTGGGAGTCCTCGTCCCGATTATGAGATATATGCAAAGAATGCAGTATCTCTATCATGTCGAAGCTAACATGCTAACATCTTCATTGGAAATAGGTAGCATGTTCATCTTATTCTTTTTGAAAAGGAGAAGGAAAAGCATGTCTTACTTGGTCAGTGTAAGGTTGCTTGCAGTAATTATATTGGTGAAACAAAGACAACAATGTCAGTAATACGAAATCTTGCAAAATGAATTGCATCCAAGATGTTCCAAGATTGTAGCGAAGGAAAAGGATCATTTTGATTGATTTTCCAAAAAAAAAAACCATCTAAACCCACATGATTGATTGCTCATTAGTGTGGTTTTCTTTCCCCACTCCACTTGCACTATCCTATAACATATAACTAGTGTTTCGGACATTATTCTAGAAATTCATTACCAGAATATAAGGATTGTGTTCCCTAATATAACTCTTATGTAGTGCACAGTCATTCTGCCTACATTTTAATTTGTTTTGGATGGCTAGTATCATCTTTTTTTTTTTTTTTTTTGGTTACAGAAGGGACCTAAAAGGCCCAAACAAAGAGGAAAAACAAAACAGCAAGACTACAAGCTAGAGGCTGGAGCAGCAGCCAGTCCTTGCTCTAGTAACACCAGCAAAGTCATCAAGAACAGCCTGAATAGCATGAGCAGGCACAACATCAAAGGAGATTAAGCCAAGATCATGATTGATACTGTTTTTGGCCAAGGCAATAGCCATCATATTGCATTCTCTGAAAATATGCTTGATACTAACATTCAGCAACTTAGACATCATCACAGAGCAGCTGTCAAGGAGAGAGCCAAGGGAGTGGACACCAGTATCAGACTTCAACATAAGCTGGACAAGAACAGCAGAGTCCGATTCAATTTCCAAGTTAACAATGTTATGCATAGCCACCATTCTTAAGCCAAAGAACAGGCCCAAGCCTCAGCATCCAAGACCTCACCAGTGCCAAGGTTAACCTGAAAACCATCAATCCAAATACCAAGATGATCCCTTTTTTTGGCTAGTATCATCTTTGAAAGATAGAGACAACCACGTGGTAATTTGTAAATTGTTAATGTACTCACGAATCACGTTCACAAAAGCTAGAGCTCCACCTAGCAGGGTAGCACCAATTGGCCAAACGCTTTCGTGGTCACTATAACTAGAATCGTTACCTTAAAACACCTGAACAACCATACTCTGAAGATCAGAGTACTCTAAAACATTAATGCTTCAACTGATCATACAACTACATTTACCCTAGACTCCTAAGGATAGGTGCCAGACCGCCGGTCCTCCCATAGATAGGTTGTAGGAAGACCAGCTTCGGCCATCCGGTAGCCAGATGACCAGCGTCGGCCATCAGGTAACCATGACAAGGAATTAAGAACCTTGTTAAGCAAGTATAAACCATCCGAATCAGTAATGTAATTCACCTCAAAGTATAGTGTGTGAGATACACCACAGCTGAATCCCCAACGCAAGTTTCGAAACCAAATTGGTCACCATAAGATCGACAGCACACATATTAGAGTATGCAATGCTTCAAAGCAGCCTAACCCTTAAATCTTGCAACTGAAATGATTTAAATAGTGAAACCAGTAACAGATGGACATTCTTTGTTCATCTAAGATTAATTCCTCTTTACTATATGTAGATAGTTTTGTTCATGGTTTTCAGTGTAATGGTAATATAATATGAAACGTAGATCACAAAACTGATTGATCGAAAGAGAAAGAAACGTAAACTACATGAAACATTGACTAACATACTAACATATATATAATATAAAACACGTGCTAATTTTCTTTCCCACGAAGTTCTGCAGATGTTGGCTACCCAGAAATGAAGAATCAAGGCTGATCTAGCCAGGCATGCGTTTCTTCACATCAAAGATTCTAGTTGTCTGTCAAACATAATGCAAATGGTAGGCAGATACTTGTCATAGTTATCAACTTAAGTAGTAAACAAATTAGATATATCTAATCTGGATCTTTCTAATGGAATATCGATCTTCTAGACCCAAATAGAATAGTGCACACAGTTTTTTGCAGCTTAATGCACTTACAGCGCACGTTAAGCTAACCATGTGTTTATCCATGTGATAAACCCTATATCCGAGGCTATATAATCACCATATTACTCCATGACATATATCTATCAGAGTTTTAGACTCAGAAATTCAAAGTTTCAAACCCTCTCTATCATTTTGACGTTCTTCAATGGCCAAACATTGCCTTTCTTTTCTGCTAATCCTCCTTTCCATCTTCTCCCTTTTGAGCACGGTGGAGCCTTCCTTTGCCGGGCATACTGCTCATCGACGTTCCAGGGCTCGAGCCAACATCGAAGCTGCATGCAAAGGCACTCTCTACCCGGACCTATGTATCCACTGCCTCACCACCTACGTAAAACCCAACACGACAATCCAAAGCCCCCAGGAACTCGCCCATGTAGCCCTAACTGCAAGCCTCTACCGTGCCCTATATGCTAGGGCCTTTGTGCTCAAGGTGGCAAAAGAGATCGACATACTCAAGAGGGAGAACCAAGTTGTTCGAGATTGCTTGCAGCAGATTAACGATAGCGTGGACCAACTCAGTGGATCGATCAAGGAACTACGTCGGTTGGGGAATAGCCCTGTGGGTGACGACCTGTTTTGGCACATAAGCAACGTGGAGACATGGGTTGGGACTGCCGTAACTGATGCAAGTACTTGTGTGGATGAGCTTCCCGGACCAAACATGTGCAAACTGAAGGCGACTATCAAAGGGAAATTTCTCAATGTGGCTCAAACGACTAGTAATGCACTAGCTTTGTTTCATAGATTTGCTGTAAGGTATAAAGCTGCAGCCAGTGCCACCAAGAAGCCCTAGGAGGCTAATTAAGCTAGCTAGCCTTTTTATATCAGGATGGATGCGTTTTGTTTTTGTGACGTGGGTTTAATCTTGTTTATTATTTGTTGTTAATTACTTGTTGATGTTAATATATGTATGTATGAATGTATGCACACAGTGAAGAGATCGATGTTAATACTTAATACCAAGTTTTTCTATGTCTTGGAAGGTGTCTGTAATATGTTCCAATATATATGTCAACCAATGTTTGTATGTAAGGGTGTTTTTTCAGAGAAAACAATAACAACATTAATCTTAACAAGTCATGAATAGGGCAAAGGATGCATTTCTGTGTGTTTCGATCTCTGTTTGTGCGTACGATTTGCAGTTCTATACATGTCTAACATCGATCGGATATATCCATGACCATAACCATCAGGGTGATGAACTAAACTGGTTCGGGTGTTAATTTGATCTGTACGTGAATTATGAGAAATCCATTTATTCTTCATCATGTGAATTATTAATTATATGCGTGAGAAATCGCTCAAAGATGTTTATGAATGGTGAATTTGCTTTTTCTATATAATCAAGCCCTATAATCAAATAGTACTCGCTATTTCTCCCAGTAATCACATTCTTAGATTTTATGATTCAACTGACTAATCTGGAACGTTCTTGATAACAACCAAATGGAAATTAAAAATACTCAACAACAATATATAAGGTAAAAGAACTACCATGACTGATCAGCCAGTCACAAGGATAGACAGGATCACCATCCAAGCACCTGTCTATCAAATACATAACCAAGTTCCTTCAAGGTCTTATAAGAGATGACATTACCCAGAAATAATAACACTCTTCATCACCTTGAGCAACGATGTTAACAATAAATTCATGATACCACAATCAGTAGGGATCATATTAGTCCTGAACAATCTTAGTACACTCCGCTACTATGGGGATAAGATCAGCTGCCAGAGAAAATCAATCTCAATCTTCAGTACCTCATATTGAGTAGTACAATAGCTAATGGTATCAATAAGATGCAAAGCCATTTCCCACAACGAGAGTCAGAGTCAACAGTGTCTTTTCTGCATAATAGAGCCTTAATTCCAATATACATAATTACAAAGATCTAAAATTTACAGTTTCATTCCGTGCAGAAGTTGATCCTTCATATGACTTGAAAGCATAATCCAAGGCATCCACTATATGACCAGAGAGACAAACTTTCATTACGTGCAAATGTGCAATTTACGGGCTGTACTGTGCATATCCTGGCTTCTAGCACTGCTAGCAGGGTTGGCTTCCTGCAACATCAAACATGCACGTAGTTATTTCAAGCCAGTAGTTGAAACCATAACTTTGAGTTACATGTGGTTTCTAAATTCTAACATAACTTTTCGTTCTCAAAAAATATTCAGGGGTTGAATTACATGCATGTGGTTCCTATCATAAATCTTGACTTCCTACTTTCTTTAATTCACATATAAGGAAGTAGATTATGTAAAGGAATTCATTAAGCTATCCACAACTAAAAAATTCAATCTGTCTTGTGAAAATGAAAAGGTTGTTACTTAGTTGAAAAGGTTGTTACTTCAATCTGTCCTGCTACAATCATGATTCCAAAAGAAAAGGTCGAAATCAAACTTGGCAACACAAAAGAGAGTAGCTAACTGGAAGAGGTTTAACCAATAAACTGAATGACTGTGTACCTGGAATCCTGGAAGAATCAATAGAGTGATCATATTTCATATCCATCAATGGTTATGCGAGGAATGTGAAAAATCTTAGGCCAATCTTCACCTTTGTCTCTCTGGCATCGTTCTACAAGCAAATGGCATCCCCAAATTATCAGTTGAGAAAGAGTACTTGGTAGCCCTTCTTCTGGCAAGCACCGGAGCTCAGGGCAATCCAATATCGCCAAATATTCAAGAGAAGTAAGGCGTTTCAACTCCTTGCCATCCATTCTCATAGCACTGGGGAGAGTAGAAAAGGAGAGAGGAGTGAGGGAGGTTGGTAGCACCCCTCCTCTGGAAATGAATCCACTTCTGCTTCACATTCCTTGAATCTGATTATCAACTTCCTAAGAGAGCTTAGTCTTGATAGACCCCATTGTGAGCGGCTTGCAAAAAGTCTTTTAGAGCAATGAAACTCGAGAGATTTCAATGCCGGTGGCAATCCTCCTTTGGGAAATGATTCCAGTTCTGGACAATTTCGTATGGTCAAATGCTGAAGAAATGACCCAAAGGTGTGCATTTGTTCTGGCAAGGACTGAAACTTCACACATGTATGGATATCCAAATCTGCCAATTTGGGAACATTTATCCTACTATAACTAGGAAAACATGCAAAATTCGGGCAACCCCATATTTCCAATCTACTAAGAGAGAGGGCCACAACGCAATGAGATTCTTGTGGAAGTGAACCACTGAAGGATTCTAGATTCCACAACTCTAGCCATTCAAGCTTTGGGAAGTTATCCAATGGTAATATCTCACTTAGCTTGGGACAATTACTAATATGGAGACCACAAAGATTAGGAAAAACTCCACCTTCTGTATTACCACCAAGATCATACCATTCTCGCCATTCCATCATATTCATAATCCTTAATTCTTTCAGAGATCTAAATGGCTTCAATACCCCATTTCTGATGCTACCATAAAACTCAGGACCTATAGACACTACTTCATTTAACCTCTGCATCCAGAGCGTTCTTAGGGAGGGTAGCTGCCCAAGTGGTGGCAAGAAGCAACAGAAATTACAATCTGAAAATCTGACATAAGCTAGATTGGAGAAAGATTCATCTCCTAACCAATCCGGAAACCTTGTACCACCATACAACTCTAACACAAGGTCTTTTAGGTTTGTATGGGGTTGGAGCTTCTCCAAGACTTCTCTGTCCTTTTGTGAATCCTCAATATCATCTCCCCATTTCAAGACTAGCTCAGTGAGATTCTTCTTGTCCCTCATTGGCCTCCAAAGCATCTCCAACATGGATAATGTTATGCAACCCGGAAATATGAAGTGATCCGCGCAAATTCTGAAGCTCCTTTAACTCTGCAATGTTATAGCCACTGTGCTTGTCTAATATGAAGACAGTTAAAACTTGCAGATTTTTCAGTTTACCCATGTTTGGTGGCATCTTTTCTAACCCTGTCCCTCGAAGATCAAGATAGCGCAAGTTGAGTAATCTCCCAAAATGGCTTGGCAACATAGAAATAGCTCCACAATTCCGCAACACTAAGGTTTGTAGATTATACAAGCTACACAGTGTATCAGGCAATTTTTCAATAGAACTGCGAGACAAATCCAAGTGCCTAAGATGTTTCAAGTTGCAAATTGAACCAGGCAACTCCTTAATATCGTAATCTGATAAATTGAGCAGTCTTAAATATTGTAGCATTGGCAGTAGATCATATAGTACCTTATTTGAAATTGGAAAGTACTGATGAGGAGAATATGGTCGGAATGGTAGGAAGGTGCGCAGGTACTTTGCTCTACATAAAGCCTCAAATTTCTCAAAGCCATGATCACTGCTCTTTATATATGAAAAGTGACGAGCTTTGCTTACATTGTTGATCGACTCTTCTTCTTCCAACCTAATACAAAAGTCTCCTGATACAGCCTTTGTCAAATCATTGATGAGATCATGCATGGTGTAAATCGGATCATGGTGATAATTATCAAATAAATGTTGGAAAAATGACCTTGAGATTAGAATATCAAAGTAGTCCTCTCCAATTTCTTCCAGCGTTTTCATATTTTTCGGTTGTAGGAGATCTTCAGCCATCCACAATAAGACTAACTCTGATCTTTTAAATTCGTAACCTTTGGGAAATATCGAACAATAGGCAAAACAACGCTTCAGATGTGAAGGCAGATGATGGTAGCTCAACCACAAAGCAGGCAAAATGTTCATGTCCCTATCCGACAAGTCCCACAAGTCACTCTTCAGTACATTTTCCCACTTCCCAATACTCAATTCAGAGCGTAAGAGACCTCCAAGCGACTTTGCAGCTAAAGGAAACCCTTTACATTTTCTAACGATCTGTCTTCCAATTACTTCAAGATTTGGATTTGACCTCAGCACATCAGCATTTTTGAAGGCATGCTTTGCAAATAACAACCAACAATCCTCCTGAGACATTTGCATTAAACGGTGACTTGCAACAGTACCCATCACAGAAGAAACACCTTCAATGCGTGTCGTGACAATAATCTTACTCCCTCGTGCTCCTGATTCAAATGGACGCTTAAATGCATCCCAGTCGATATTACTCTTTCCAAACATCATCTAGAACAAGGAGAAACTTTTTGTCTGTCAAAAGTTCCTTCAGTTTGACTTGAAGCAGATCAAGTTCTGTCACACCACAAGATTGTGAAGTAACTGAACCATACAGTTTCTGTGTTGTTTTAAGAATATCAAATTCTGCAGATACACAAACCCATGCCTGGAGGTCAAAATGTAGCTTCACTCTTTCGTCGTTGTATACGAGCTGAGCAAGAGTTGTCTTTCCGATCCCACCCATTCCCACAACAGGAACCACACTCAACTTATCATCGGTTGCATTATCCGACGACAGCAAGTTAATGATGAACTTCTTGTCCTCCTCCCTTCCATACACATCAAAATCATGTACCAGAGAAGAAACTTCAAGTGATCTTGCTGGTTGTGGATTATCTTTAAAACTTTCTTTCAAACCAAACTCATCTTTTTCCTTCATAATAAGTTTTAATCTCTCAAGAGTCTCCAATAACTTGTACTCCATAGATTTGTCAAATTCAAATGTTGAATTAGTAGAGCTGAGATCGTTTACCTGACTACCTAGAGCTTCGGTGGTGATCTCATCGAGCAAGTCCCCTGCTACATACAAAGCATGTTTAAGCTCGTCAAGCCACTCCCTCACATTCGGGTTTCTGAATTGCTTCTCCTCTGCATCATCGAGCACTGCATTCAGAGAAAGCAGCTTCATCTTTAACTTCCTGAGCAATCCATAGCTGACTTTCTGTTTGGAGATGAAGTCAACTACTTGACGAGAGGCAAGTCTGTCAAACAAAACAGAGAGAAATGAAGAGAGAAAAGCTCCGCCCACTAACTCCAGAGCCATAGTTTATATCGGTCATAAAGGAAACAGGAACATCACAGGGGAAGAAGAAAGGCAGTGATCAGAAGAAAAGTGAAACAAACAAGAATTTGAGCTGTTAACTCGTGATTGTTATTCTTGGAAAATGAGGTTCAAGCTGGATTAGATAGTCTATTCTTCTTTATTCATAAGCAAATGTCCATGTTTACAATATTCCTATATCTTAATACTAATCATCGAGTTGTGTAAATAGCACATAAAGAATAGTAATTTATTAAGATGCTAATGTATTCTTACAGGATTCTGGAAAAGAAAAAAAAAATCAACTATCTACTAGATATTGAATTAGAATCATAAAAAAGCAATTGTCTTTAACTATTTGGCTCTTCACCCAACATCAAGTAGCCCAACAACTAATACAACAGGTAACTCGTAACTAGTGAGATTTAAATCTACGAAATCTAATACAAACTCAGTGCTGTTGATCAAGCACGTCATGAACCAAACAAACAGTTGTCCTGTTCGCCATTTCAGTCATGCTTTTCTAAAATAGCCAAAATGAAAAAACATTCTTTAGCCAATATTTAATATTGGAAGTTACAAAAACAAAAACACAACATTTGTTTACTCCTGTATTGCCCCTCTGTTGCAGCTTCAACCAAATAGTCAGTGATCATATTTCTAACCAAGGGTACACTTTTGGCGATGAAGGCAACCGTGCTGTAAGAACTTCAACTCCAGTCTCTGTCACCTATAAATTAGACAAATAAACCACTGTAGCCTCATTCCCCAGACAAATAAGCAGGATCTATTAGCAGATGAGCTATCATGATGACATCTAACCTAACTAAATCTCAATGGTGTTCTAATTCAACGTAGATAAATATAACAGCATACTTGATTTAAGACAATACGAATAGACTAGCTTAAGCTACTTTCTCGTCATCTCAGTCACACTTGAAGTTCTAACACTAGCATGCCACTATACTCATAGAACTAGAAGAAACAGTTACGAAGAATAATAAAATAACAATCCAAATACAGATCAAACTAAGGAATATACACAAATGCACAGAAAACCAACAAGAATGTCCTTCTGACAGTCAGAGTAATGGCAGCTAGAGAAGTTGCAAACAAGTTACCAACATAACATAATAAAAGGAAGTACACAGTTACCAGAAGTGTGTGCTCAAATTGAGCACTTCGTTTTCCATCAGCGGTAACAGCAGTCCATCCATCAGGCCACATTCGATCACGCCAAACCCCTATTGATAATTGTTCAAATTTAATAAGGTGTACACAGCAACCAAGTAGCTATTCAATATCACATAAACAACTTTCCAAGAGTACCTGCATTGATCATTGGTTCAATCGTGAAAGTTTGCCCAGCTTTCATCACTCCAACTGCTTTATTTCCTGCTTGGATTAAAGATGAGCAATGCATTAAAAGAAGAAGAAGAAAAACAATCCTTAGATACAGAAGCTGCTTAATGGAACATACTTGCATAGTGAGGAATATTTGGTGCACAATGAAAGAGCTCCCCTATACCATGACCATAAATAGATTTCACCTGTTGGTCCAATACAAGATTTGCTCAAATTTTATCTGATGGACTTAAAATTGAAAGTATTGTGCAAATATAAATACAAGTTGCAAATTACCACAGAGAATCCTGCCATTGTAGCATGGCGATTAATGACTTCTCCAACTTCACGAAATCTAACTCCAGGTTTTACTGCACTTGAAAAAAGATTCACGAATAAGGTGGTATACTTTCGAACCCACAAAATACTTGATAGTATACTGTTGCACACTCCCAATTACGAATAAATAGGTTGAGCTCTCCCGACACAATCAGTTATCACTGGAATCTACAGTTTGCCTACACAAAATTAAGCAAAAAACAACCACAGATACTTCAAGAATTATTGCATTGCAACTTGCATGACACCAAATAAATATACATGCAATATCAGAAAATAATAAATATCAAAAGCATAAATGAATAGGAGACACATGAGGAAAGGAGTAATAAACTTGAGCTGTGTTTTCTTGGATCCCTTACATATCCGGCATGACAGATAACAGAACCCCCAATATCAAAATCCATCATGGAACAATTGTAAATTTTACTTGAGGATACCAACCCAACTGATAGATAAGTAATGTACCAAACAGTTGCATGCATACCAATGGCTATTGCTTTTTCCAAGCACTCGTAAGTACATTGTACTAGCCGTCGAGACTCTTCATCAACATTTCCCACAAAGTACGTATCATTGAGATCACCTGTATTATGAGGTAACAATTGGTCAAGCAAAAACATTAAGATAATTTTGAACCAAATGTTAAATGTGGAGAGCAAGAATTACCATGGACGCCTTTGTAATATACAGTTACGTCAACATTGACAATATCACCATCTTCTAATTTCCTGGAACAGATGTTTCAGTCAAATGAAATAGAACAAAAAGGATAAACACTATAGAGAAATGCCTCTAAATTCTTGTCTCGTAATCTTCTAGAAACAATTTTCAGGATAAGGGGGATCACTAGTTCAAACTTCAAAGACTGAACGATAAAGAGCACATAACAGAAGATTATACCTGGCATCAGGAATCCCATGGCAAATTACTTCATTGACTGACCTGTAGATGGAAGCACAATTATTTGAACAATATTGTACAATCTCAACAAAAATAAGAAAATGTACATGAAAAGATACCTACGTGCAGCAAGACTTTGGGAAAAAATGATAATTGAGGGGAGATGGATATCCACCTGCAGTAAATAAAAGTCAGACAACCAGACAAACAAGATTCGGCCACATAAAAGCTGACCACTAAAAAGCATAGAAGTTATATATATATATATATATATATAGTCATATAGTCATATAGTTATATATACTATAATTAAAAGCAAAGCATAAAACTAACATGATCAAAATTAGACATTAAATTATCTATACTATTATTAAGAGACAAGTTTGTCAACCAAAACAGAATTTTTTTTGTTCTTTTTTTTTTACCAAATATCCCTCAAATATTAAAAAAAAAAACATCTGAACCAAATTATTTGGGAAAAACAAAATGGCTAATTCAAAAATATAAGAAAAACATCAGAGATTTTTTTTTTTTTTAATTCAGCAATTTTCTCTACATTTTATGGAATAAGTTCAGAGTAATTCCCATGTTATCCACATCCCTATAGTATGAATAAAAACTAGGAAACTGAACAACTAAATAAACTGTGAAATCAATAATACGAAAGAGCATATAAAACTTGAAGACAACTAGTTTTGGCACTGTAAGTAATATGGTGAAAGCCTATTATATACCCGCAGCAATAGTAGCATCATGGACCACCCTATCAATTTCATCAGTCGTGATACCAGGCCGTATGACACGAGCAGCTGCATCCAAAACCTCTCTTGCAATCTGACAACAAGAAGAAGCCGCAGTATAAGTAAAAATTAAGCAGACAATATAGTGAAGAGTTCACATTGATACTTAATGATCACGGAAGAAAATACGAAATAATCACTTGGAACTTACTCGACAAGTTTCTCGCATCCTCTCAATTTGATCCGGAGTCTTGATCTGCAAAACAAATACATCATTACTTACTTGGAAATAAGAAGAAGAAAAAAAAACAGAGAGAGAGAGCAGAAAAGTCTAAGCTGATAGCACATCAACCTATACCTAAGATATGATATACGTATATAATATACACACACACACATACATACATATATAAATATATATGAGGTTATCAAGTACATTCTTACCTCAACAATACGCTGGAGGTCACTACTAGGCTCCTCTTTTGGGATTCCCTGCAAGTTTTGGAAGGTCAAAATCATGATGGCATATTTGCACCTAGAAGTAGCAACATAATGTAGCATCTCACTACCAATCAGATCAGCAATGCATCTAGGGTAATTGACCATGAGGAATACATAGAAATGATTCTGAAACTTACATCAGCTGCCCAATCAGGTAGATCAATAAGAGAAGGTACCACACGCTTACTAGATATAGGATATGGCCTCAATGTCCTGCTCAAGAGAGATAACTTCAGAAACTCCATATGCTGATCAATTCGTGTGATTTATAGCATTTTACATGATGTCACACGCATAGCCATGAAAAATAAATTTCCAAACCATGAGACAAAGAATGCCAAGAGTCAAGCCCAGAAATCATACTTAACATTAACAAAAGGGTGGGGGGAATCACAGAAACATACCCAGTCCATTCAAAATAAGGAAGTTTCGGAGATCGACTCTTTCCATTCTTCATACAATATAGCCAGCCTTCATTCTCCGCACTCCCCGTCCCATCGGACTGCTTCGCCTTTACATGTACCGATTTATGCGAGCTCCACGACTCCTTAAAACAATCCTGAGTGCTGATAACAGAGGTTCCAAATCTTCATAATCAGACAAACTCAAAACTCATTTTCAAACTTACAGCAACATACTCTATCGATTCTTGTCTTAGTCAAACTACTAATGAACTCTAAATCCTGATCAACCTAAACTCGAAAAGCGCAACTCGCTATAATTTCTAATAATCCATTATTAGCACAAAGAATGAAATCATCACGCACGAGAAAGCAGCAGCTTCACGAGGAAGCTTCAACTCCACACACTTGGGGCACCTGTAATATCAAAATCAAAGCTTAATTCAACAAGTTCCAATCTTTTTAAGCCATAAACATTCAAGAATTCGCAGACTCAGTAATTATAGCTTAATTAATCGAAAGAATCATAAAGATTACATCTTTGTGTTGCGAAATTGAAAGAAAAATTTGAGAGGGGATCATTGACGTACTGAAGATTGGCGGGTTTGCTGCAGCGAGCACAGGAGAGGGTAGCGGCGTCGGCCATGATCGTATTCAGTGGTCTCAGGCGAGCTGCGAGAGGTCAATTTGGTCCGATTTCAGTGACAGAGAAGAGGAGGGGCTAGGGTTTTGGGTTGAGAGGGAAATCAGTTGGAGATTTCTCTATTTATACAAATTATCAATTTTCTACATTTATTATGGAGAAATTTGAAAATAGAAACTGTCAAAAAAATACCAAAAATGGAAACTACTGTGTCAATAACTAATAGAGATTTTTTTTGTTTTGTTTAAGGCATCCATTCACTTTTGACTTTATTTAATTGAAGCAATACTTCAATATATAAAATGATCGAGGTGTATACAGCAAATCTGGCCTTTATTGATAAGTATTTTACAACAAGTCGAGATTACAATCACAGCAAAGAAACTAAAACTTTAACCTAATTAGCTGGTTAACATAAATCAAATCTAACAACCACTTGGAGCCAAATTCCTTATAATACATAACTTTAACCTAATTAGCTGGTTAACATAAATCAAATCCAAGCCAAACCGGCCCCTAGAATCCATGACTCTCCTTCAATGAAACGGCTAACTGAGTAAGGACTGACCTCCCGAGGACTATTAAGCACATGAAAACCAGGCCATCTAACCCTATTATCAGTTGAGGCACCCTGCCCTACATTCAGATACTCCCCATAATACAGTGTTGAAATTGCAAAACTACCTCTCCATTCTGTCCACCCCTTTGGATCAACCAAACCATCCAAATCCGTCTTCAAGAACACTGTCCTCGAGTATTTCTGCCATGGCCGACCAAGGTAAGTCTTAAACGAACCCTTAACCCCTTCAAACTCCCTCGCAGGCCTAACGCGACAACCATGAATAACAATGCCCGTGTTCTCTCTGTCGGGTTGTCACGTCCTTGAGCAGTGATCATGTTGGATTGGTGCCCCATTGGCCTCCTTACTAAAATGTCGCAATTTTGTAGCACTACAGGGGCATCACCAAATATGAAATCGATGGTGCCGTATATGTGACTGTCACGGTAGAATTGCCTTAGGGAGTGGGCGTAGAGACTGTCTTGGTATCCCTTGATGCTACATCGGTAAAACACTGCCAGGTCGGAGCTAACCCGCAATGCCACTGCTTGGTGCTTTTGTGGACCGGCTGTATTCTCAAACGTTATGTCCCTCGCCCAAAAATCATCTCCTGAGACACCTGCAAAAAATGACAACATTACCAGTGACTGTTTGATCGTCATTGTACAATATATTGATGCATATTCTAGCTTATATTATTGTACTAATTCTTAAAAATTCGATAGTGCATGCAGATAAAAGAGAGTTGTACTAGCTAATGGCAGATATAAATCTAATTTGGGATCAAACTAACCAAATGTGGCTGAGGTCAAGGTGGTGTCACCATCGACAACACTGCGGCTACTGGTGATTACAGTTCTATCCATGCCATCCCCAACAAGCATCACATTCTTCATGTGTGCACCGATTTCTACCTTCTCATTGTAGACGCCGGATTTCACATAGATTATGGCTCTTGGAGGTCGTATGTCGCCCATTCTAGCAAGTGCAGCCACGGCATGGTTAATTGTTGTGTGATTGCCTGAACCATCTTTTACCACTACAAAGTCAGCCCTGGATCTTGCCGGACTTCACGATGCTAATAGCCCTCCATATGGCTTTGCATTGGAGTTTTGTCCATGCGGCATTTCTACATTATATTAAACCATAAATTGCAAAAACTACTAATGCAAAAATTAAAGTCATGATAATGTAACACAAAATATTCATAAGGTAAGTTTCAAATTAATAACACCTATTGGCTATAATTTACAATCAACGTACTACTTACTCATTGCCTCATCAGTAATCATAATATTTTTCCCATACAGAGCAAGAGCTTCACCAAGCACCGCGGTCACAACACCCTTCTCTTCCAAGCTATCCCAACGTACAACTCCTATGGTTAGCAAGCACACCGCTGAACCATGTCCGAGCATCTTCTCCGGTATAATTACCCTTGCCGTATATCAACTCAGTCAGCCTCGTCGCACTCTCATCATATAGTCTTTCACAGTCTATCAGAGCCACGTCACGGCCAGAAGAATCCGATTCAGAGCTTGCCAACACATGTACCCGGTCCATCGAGGTACGGACCACGTTGGTGGCTTGAAGGACGCCATCTAGGGCCAGTTGAACTGGTTTCGGATCTTGGAAGCAGGATGTGGAAGAAGCCATGGTCATGGATAGCAGGAGTAGGAGGAAGGTGGTAACAGAGGTGGACATTTTTGGTGAGTTAATGCTAGCTAGCTAGCTAAGGAAGAGTGGTGAAATGCATGAGCCTGCAGGAGAGCTTGAATAAGTTGCAGGATCGAGGTGGTGTGGATTTATAGAGAGAGTCGGGGGGAAGAAAACACGTGTATGTAGCTACTGGTGTTGTATAAGCTAGCTATAGCCAAGTGAGATTGGTACTGAGATGGTGGCAGTAGTACTACTCTGCTGCTTTGTGTTTGATGAGTGAGTAATGGAGACAGTTCTTAGTTGGCGAGTGGCAATATTTATGTAAAGGTATAGACTTATTTGGAAATGATGGAGCCTCTTCCAAATTCAGTTATGCATATATTGTGTATATTGTTTCCTGATTTTCTTTCTAGCTTTTTGCATCTGTTCGCAGAGATAGAGTAAATATGATCTTGTTATGAAGTATATATATATGACTCGTGTTAGAGATAGAAGCACGAGACCTGAAATAAACGTGTAAGGAAAACCATTCCAGCAGGTAGTGATATTGATTTGGCAAGTAAGAGTAGTACGTACGTACGTGCCACTGTTCTAAACATGCTTCTATTAATGCATGTTTTGTAATTTACTGCCGATATATCGATCGAGTTTAGTTAGAGTCTCGTACATTTATATAATGAATTACAATGCATCCAACATTGACAATCACACAAGACAATTGGTTTAATACTATTTATTTTAGCCTAGACACTACCAGAAATTTCATTTTGGGCGACGAAAAAAAATCGTCGCCCTGTTAACAAATTTCGTCGGCCAAGAACTTGGGCGACGACAGGTCGTCGGCCAAAACGTCGTCGCCAGAACTGCGTCGGCCAAGAACTTGGGCGACGACAGTTCATACCGTCGTTGCCTAAGAGTAATTCTTAGGCGACGATACTAATTTCGTCGCCTAAAATATATTTCTCGTCACCCAAAAATATTCGTCGCCCAAGATTTAACACCTTGGCCGACGAAAAATTGTTTCGTCGCTTAAGATGTTATAACCTGGGGCGACGAAATTTTTTTCGTCGGCCAAGACATCGTCGCCAGAAGTGCGTCGGCCAAGAACTTGGGCGACGATACTTTTTTTTTCGTCGTCTTATACAGTAAGTCCTTGCCCGACGATTTAGCAATTTCGTCGCCTAAGATATATTTAAATTTTTTTACACTTAGGCTTAGATGATATTTTTCCTTTAATTATTTTAGTTCAACTTTGATATTGAAATTACGTAGGTTGTAAAGAGCAGAAGAAACAAACAAATCAAATAATATTTTTCATTGATGAACACATATCATTTTGAATTGAATCATACATTTCAAACCACAACACATCCTATTTACAAGTACCATATCCTTTGCGTTATACAATCTTGAATCATTACATAAACACATTACATAAAATAGAAACAAACTCTAGTACAAGAATTTCAGAAAGCGGAATGGATTTGGGAAATGGATTGGGTTGCAGACTTGCAGATGGACGTCGGATCTGGGAAGCGGAAGCGGAATCGATCGATTGAGAGCGAAACCCCTTCAGAAACAGAAAAGCAGAGAGAGAGAGAGAATGGTTAGGGTTCCGAATCTCTGCCTTTTATAATCGCGTTCTTGGGCGACGATTTTACAAAAATCGTCACCCTGTTTTTTCAAAATCGTCGGCCAAGATAATCTTGGGCGACGAACTTCGAAAATCGTCGCCCAAGATACTATACTTGGGCGACGATTTTCTTTACTATAAATCTCGTCGCCCAAGATAAAGAAAATCGTTGGCCAAGAGTTATCTTGGCCGACGATTTTTGACGTCGTCGCCTAAGATACTATACTTGGGCGACGATGTTCTTCACTATAAATCTCGTCGCCCAAGATAAAGATAATCGTCGGGCAAGAGTTCTATCATAAAATTCAGAATATCGTGATTTTGGTGATCGGAGAAGAGGAACTGAAAACCGACCGTCAGATATGACCAGTATAACAAATTACGTGGGTGGGAAAAAATTCAGCTCCATCGGACAAAGACAAGGGCTCGATCCGTCCGGTCAATCGGCGCGGTCAAACCCCTAAACGGACGGAAACGGCTATTCGACCCTCCAAATCATGTAATCTGGCCGGACCTTCAACTGAGAATAGTTTCCAATCGACGAGACGCTTACGGGGCTATAAAAATTTGGGAAAAAATCTTGTACCCGGGATAGGGCTACCACTAGGTAGAAATAAGAGAAATTCGTTGACCGGAACAACCGGCACCGAAATTTTACCGGAATATCTTCATTTTTCACGGGTTGACGTATTTCACTGTTCCGGTCATATCTTATTTCACAACTTTTTTGCGTTTGAGGCCTCTACGTATACGTTGTCTTCAAAACGAAACTTAAACTCAACACTTGTATAAAAAAGTTATACAACATTAGTACATATAACGTGAGTTTGGTGATCGGAGAAGAGGAACTGAAAACCGAAACGTCAGAAATGACCAGCATAACGAATTACGTGGGTGGGCAAAAATTCAGCTCCATCGGACAACGACAAGGGCTCGATCCGTTCGGTCAATCGGCGCGGTCAAACCCCTAAACGGACGGAAACGGCTATTTGACCCTCCAAATCACGTAATCTGGCCCGACCTTCAACTGAGAATAGTTTCCAATTGACGAGACGCTGACGGGGTTATAAAAATAAAAAACATTACCTTACAATTTAAATGTGCTTTATTTATTTTAATTATTCGGATTACTCTTGGCCGACGAAAGTAGGGTAATTCGTCGGCCAAGATAATACTTAGGCGACGATATTTGTTAAATTCGTCGCCCAAGAGTAAAAATAAAAAATCTTGTACAATGAAATTTAAATGTGTTTTATTTTATTTTAATTATTCGGATTACTCTTGGCCGACGAAAGTAGGGTAATTCGTCGGCCAAGATAATACTTGGGCGACGATATTTGTTAAATTCGTCGCCCAAGAGTAAAATAAAAAATCATGTACAATGAAATTTAAATGTGTTTTATTTTATTTTAATTATTCGGATTACTCTTGGACGACGAAAGTAGGGTAATTCGTCGGCCAAGTAAAAATAAAAAAATAAAATACTTAGGCGACGATATATTTGAGTTTCGTCGCCTAAGGATTAAAAAATTTAGGCGACGATATAAATATCTTAGGCGACGAAATATTGTTTCGTCGCCCTAGTTTCTATATTAGGTGACGAAATTTATCCTTAGGCGACGATTTTTTTTTCGTCGCCTAAAGTTGAACTTTAGGCGAGGATTTTTTTTCCTTGGGCGACGGTTTTTTTTGTTTCGTCGCCCAAGACTCATTTTCTGGAAGTGAGATGAAGTTGCTCGTGTTGGTTTGGTAAGCTTGAACTCAATCTATTACATTTTTTTTACTTTGTATGTTATGAAAAAGTTGCTCTTTATGTTACATGTCAGATATATATGATATGCAACTTAAAAATTCCGGTATTTAGATTAAGCATAAATCATTATGTTCTGAAAGGTTTAAGTCGCTACTAAGCATAGCAACTACTCTCGGCTCGCTAAACCTTGGAAGACGTATCCACGCAACTAATAATTGTTACTTGAGAATATGAGAAGTTCAATGATTGACACAGTCATCAAATGCTTATAGCGTGCAATAGAACTCTAACATGCCTGCACACTACGTTGGTCACCAAAATAAACTTGCAAAATGCAAATAAATAGTAGACGCACTAAATTAGACAAAGAAACTAGCAGACCAAATTAAAGTCCAATCATCTTACAGTCCATGTCTTCGATTTGCTCCGATAATTCACGTAAGAATATCAATAATCAATCGTTTGCTGCTCATGATGCGCGAGGCAGTAGCCATTTCTCCCGAGAGTTACCTTCTTATTTTAGCATATATATGAACTAACTGTATGCTTATAAATCATCAATATCTTTCTAATTACTTTGATGATTCCCGAAACCCCCCTTGCATTCCACCATTTTTGTGTCAATCCATAATCCCTACCTGGTTACTTACAACCACAACAGCTACCGTGTATAATAGGATTCACTATTTGTAGATATATACACAAATACATACATGTGTCTCTGTGTATATAAGGTGATCGAAACTAACACTTTTATAAAATGGAATCAACAGTAAAAAATCCACATGATAAACAAACAAGTATTCGAAGTTCAATTCTTCAAGTTTAAAAATACAACAGATGCACAAACAGAATGAAAAGTGAACATGATTTATCATGCAGCTTGATAAATGGGATATAAAGCGCGCACCACCTCTACATGCAGCAAATGTTTATAGAAAAATGGAGAAAAAAAAACAGGTGGGCAATTACATATCAAAATAAATAATGCATGAAGCAGCATGAAACTCATATATGTGTAACAAAATAACCTATCACGCAAAGAATAAATCGAACGGCTTTCATATGACATTAAGAGTCCTTGAGTTCTAGAATGACATATATATCACAAGTACTGCATGAAGACTATTATCAAAAGAAAAGGCTGGGATGGATCAAGACTTATTGGATCATTTATGTTTAAAGTCTACACACACACAAAAAAACTAATTAGGTTTATGATCTATCTACATATTTGAATGAAGATAAACTTGATGACAAGAATACAAGCAACTCGATCTAAGTCTAAGACACTGTTTGTATGAAACATTTCTGATTTTGATAGTTTTAGAAGTCAAAGTCAACAAATTCGATATGTTGGTGATCTACCTAGCTTGTGTTGGGTTCTCAACCAAGCGATAATTGCCACAGTCGTGTTTGAATGATCATCATCATCTTCAGTCTCTGCTCGAAAGCTTTGATTTCTTTTTGTTAGCTCCAAGTCAAACCTTAAAATAACAACCAGATTTATATATATGACAGCAATATATGATGGTCGCATATCTGGTGTAATAATTTGAAAATGATGATGTCGAACTTCTCTCTTTTTCTTGGTACCAAATTAGTCGAACGCAGAAAAGTAGATCAGACTTCTCCGGTTCAAAACTTCACTTTTGGATTTCCGGAAATGAAAGCAAAACTAGCTAAGGGTTTACGTAATCTTCTTCATTCTTCCAACCCAAAAGATACATATATTAAACAAATTAACGACAACAAATAAAATCGATTTGCAGAGTTCTTTTTAGGTGGAAGTACGGGATCTAAGTTTAGCATTCGAGGACTCGCTAAAATAATTGAAGAACAGATTCAGATGGAATATGTTCATGTCATTGCGACAACAGCTACCAGCAAATAGTTATGATGATGATGACCAAGACTAACCGGATAGACACGAATATATATAGAATTGTAGCTAGCTTGCGATAGAATTATATATAAATCCTTTAGAAATGAAATTATTGAACGTCGTCTTCAAATTCGATCATTCTATATTGTACGTCGATGGTGTTTGATTGGTTAAGCCTTGATTTTCAACATGAACAGTGTAGTTGTTCCTAGCTATTGTCATCTAAGGTCATGACCAAAACACTATGGTATTCCCATTGGCTTAGTCCTGGACTACTACTCAATGTACATATATATCCAATCATTTTTCATAAATAATTGCCATTTTCTTTTACAAAATATTTAATTGCCATTTGAGAAATCAAGTTTATCCATCGAGTCCTTCTTTCTCCAATCATCAGAATAACTTGACTATTTCGAATTCATATTTTACTTCTAGCTTGGATGGCATGCAAAACCTCATGTATCATGCAAGAGGCTTGAAATTGCCTACTTTATATTATCAAATGACCATACTAATTCTACCAAGACGAGCCTAATTAAGGACCTGGTCCATATATATACATATATGTAACGAAATATGTATAAAACATATGTGTGTGCACATTATAAACACCCAAAACTAGATGTGCAAGGCATAACATAAGAGACTTGGCGAGTTGCGTGTACAAGTACCCTAGATTATATAAAGTAGGTAGGACCGAAGCAGAAGAACAAATCGCGGGAGGCCCCTACATGAAGAACCCTAATCTTGTTTTATAAGGTGTAACTGTCAGGACCTATCTTGAATTTTTCCTTTGAAATCCGGGATCAATCGTGCAGGACCTATCTCAAGGGAAATTATACCAAAAACATTGGCGAAACCTTCCTTAATAATGGGTAACCCTAACAGGAGAAGAATCACCATACTCAACTCAAAACATTACCGCTTAATTGATAACTTTATCATGCTAACTCCGATTTTAACGCATAGCATGTCTATGAACTCATAACGACATCCTCTACAACTTTCATGAAGAAAGTTTTCCCAAATTCCAAACATAATAAAAAGTCAACTTTAAGGTCTTTAACAGTAAACGGTTAATTAATACGGTAAAATACCAAAATAATACCAAAGTAAATAAATTAACTTAAGAACTGGGGTGTGACAATAACAATATATATATATATATATAGACACAGCTTAATTGTTTGCTAGGGTTCATTATCACTAATTCAAGATTGAAATGGTCAGAATATGATTGAAATATTAGTTTTAATTTGCAGCCTATATATAATCTTATTAATTATATTTGGAATATAATTAACCAATGCTAAGGAAAATGCTCAAGTGGTATATCTGACTTGCCAAACCATTAACGTTGACATTCTTAATTTTCATCCTCAAAGAACTTGATTCACAGCGGTCAAGGAAATAGCTAGATCAATCTAAAACCAACTATAATATATTGACCCCAAAAAAGCTAATTAAAACCACCTAATTAGCTGGTTGGTCATGCATGCATTCACTTGTGTAGATAGCCAGTTGATGAATCCAATGGCAATACGTACTCTTTCACCTTTTTGTTAAGACTTGGCCTATAATTAATATTTGACATCCCCACGAACACTATCGTTCTCTTATATATGTGGAACTCCGAGTTGTAATAAGAATCAACAGTTTAAAGTTTCAGAATAAAAATGTAAAAAAGAATCATTATCTTTTCAAATCAACGACTATCATATTAGGATTAGTAGAGAGACGTATTGTTTTCACATGAATGAGCTAGCAAATCGACTTTTAGGGAGAGAAGAATTAGGCACGGTCACCTTGTCCCTACGTGCTCTATAGAGCTTAATAGGAACAGATAAATTAACTCCGTGTCAATTGCTAATTACTTTAAAGGAGGTCTTTCTAATTACTTGGTTTTTTTCCAGAGAATATATCTTTATGCGACGTCCCACAGATTATGAACTCATGCAATCAACGACGTCGTGAGCAAAACCTATATCTAATTAATCCAAAACAACTTGAATGACATTCGATCTGGACGATTCTCAATTAATCAAAAGTCGCAGAAACAAGCTGCCTAATAAGAATAGACAGGTTCCTTTCCCCTTTGAATTCATAGTTTAGATTTAATTAGCCATGCATAAATATATATATATATATATATATATTTCATTAATGTAAACCAATAAACGCGTATACCCTGTTTCCTAATAAGAGAAAGTCTAACACATCTGTAGCTGAAATGGGGTCGACCAAAAGCCGAAGCTAACAAGTAAAAACTGGAGTCTTAGCTTTGTGATGAATACTCTTCACCTCTTACCGTTTGCACTGGCGGAACTAAGAAGAGACCAAAGGGTGTCATGGCACCCCCCACTTCTATGTTGACACATTTGAAACTATTACCAATTTTAATCAACTTTGTTAGAAACAAATGAAATTTTTAGGTGTGGCACCCCCAAACTTAGTTGTTAATGTGTTTAGCCCCCCGATTTCTCAAATTCTAGTTCCGCCACTGACCGTTTGTTTAACTCTCTAAAAAGATTTGACATATCAGGTTTGTTATTCATTACAAACGGTTTTGAGGTTTTATGCGAAGAAAATCATGTCAAAGTTAAAACATTCAATGTAAAATCAATTGATTCTAAAATATAAGAATGCGAGATTCAGTCCTTAATTTTATGGTGTCATTGTTTCAAGATTATCCATTACCTACCAATTATTACATTTTCATTTATAATACCGTACGTAATATCAGTCCTGCATTCATATATTCCAAATGATACACAAATCAACATGTAATGATGTAATTGAATTAGGTATATATCTAAATGACGAAAAGTACTACTTGGATTGCTGTACGCCCTATCAAGAGCTCAGCTAGCACACGCTTACATCAACAACTCTGCCAACCTCCATAGTTTCTCACTTCTATATAAAGACCCCAAGTTAGGCCATGAAACACCATTCGAATTGAGTTTGCAAACACAAAATCCTTCAAAATGGCTGCTCGCATTTTCTTAACACTTTGTTTTGTGCTTTATCTTTCTCCATTCGTTCTTGGTTACTCTGCCAATGATATCAAAACATGGTGCAGCAAAACTCCAAACCCAAAACCATGCGAGGACCTTCTGAGCCATAACAAAAATCAAATCCCCATCAAACAAAAATCCCAGTTCTTCCAGATATCTACCCAGCTAGCCCTAGACCGAGCCATGCATGCTCATACCAACTTTCTTTCGCTAGGCTCAAAGTTCGTAAATCCACGAGCAAAAGCTGCATGGGACGATTGTCTTGAGCTCTATGACCACACCATCCAGAAGCTCAACACAACCGTAAACCCTAGCACCAAGTGCACCCAGGAGGACACACAGACATGGCTCAGCACGGCTCTCACTAACCTCGAGACATGCCGAGAAGGGTTTTCGGAGCTCGGGGTGTCGGATTTCTTTCTACCTGTGATGTCGAATAACGTTTCGAATTTGATCAGCAACACTCTTTCCATTAACTACGTACCCTACAACCCGGCGCCGCCTTCCAAAGACGGGTTTCCGACTTGGGTTAACCCCGGCAACCGAAGGCTCCTGCAGTCAAGTTCTCCGACGGCGAATCTTGTAGTGGCTAAAGACGGGTCCGGGAATTACAAGACGGTGGCCGAGGCAATAACTGCCGCATCGAAGCGGTCGGGCACCGCAAGGTATGTGATATATGTGAAGGCAGGGACATACAAGGAGAACGTCGTGATAACGTCAAAGAATATTATGTTGATGGGAGATGGCATCGGGAAGACTATTATAACAGGGAGCAAAAGTGTTGGAGGAGGTTCTACAACCTTCAATTCAGCTACAGTTGGTAAGTATAACGACCTCTTCAGTTTATTTCTTTGGTCTGAAAATCTCAAACAAGTACAATACTGTAATTATACAGCAATCTCTAATTTAAAAGTATGGCCAAGCTAATAAGCTATCTCTATATTATATCCATGGAATACGTATACAAAGAATTCATAATATACATGGAATAGCTTAGAGTTAGATATAAAATTAACTTGTTGATTCTCACAGGTAAAGAAAAATGAGTACTATGTACGTTCTTGTTTGAACTGGAAGTCTGTTACTATATATGGGACTTAGTGACTTTATCAACCAAACTAATTAAGGTTTATAACTGGCATGGATATCTAAAAACTGCTGTAGATAGAGATCAGATGACGCTTATAGAATTTTATACTATGGAAGTGGTTATGATATATTTGATTAGTTAGCGTTTAATTATGTACATAATTAGAAACCTCTTACTATTAATTTATCAATTGGACGATTCAAATAGTACCAAATATAATTAGTTTAACTCCTAACTATATATAAAAAGGACTGGTGTGTGTCCATTGATTGGAACATTAACCTCTATATACGAACTTCATTTTAGCTTGCAAGCTAGTCAAAGATTTGGAAAGTCAGTGCCTCAATATGCAAGTCACTATTTCTATAAGTATGAAGTCTATGGATTATGAAAATTAATATCGTTTTGTTGTAATTTATTAATTTCAGCTGTAACCGGAGATGGGTTCATTGCTCGTGACATTACATTCCAAAACACTGCCGGTGTATCAAACAACCAAGCCGTGGCGCTCCGTTCCGGTTCAGATCTTTCAGTGTTCTACAAGTGCAGCTTTGAGGGGTACCAAGACACCCTGTATGTCTACTCCGACAGGCAATTCTACAGAGAGTGCAATATTTATGGAACCGTTGACTTCATTTTCGGCAATGCTGCCGTGGTTTTACAAAATTGTAACATTTATGTACACAACCACAAAACTAACACCGTTACGGCTCAAGGTCGGAGCGACCCTAACCAGAACACAGGAATTTCCATTCATAACTGTAAGGTTACGGCTGCTTCAGATTTAGTCCTAAGTTCAACCAAAACGTACCTAGGAAGACCATGGAGGGAGTATTCTCGAACAGTTTTTATGAAGACTTACCTTGACAGCTTGATTAACTCGGCTGGTTGGTTGGAATGGGATGGTACCTTTGCCCTAGAGACTCTGTACTATGGTGAGTATATGAATACTGGCCCTGGTTCATCCACTTCTGGTAGGGTTAAGTGGGGAGGTTACCATGTCATAACTAGTTCTTTGGAGGCTTCCAAGTTCACTGTTGGTAACTTCATTGCTGGTAGCTCTTGGTTGCCAGCTACCAATGTGCCTTTCACCGCTGGTTTATAATTTTCTGGTTTTCTTTAGAACAAAAATAAATCCTAGAAAAAAAGAATCTAGGCATCCAAATGTTGAATCCCTGCAGGTAGTATACTTTGTCTTTATATGCAATTGTAAAATAGTCATTCTTTATGAATTTGTTCATAAGAAATCAAATATTCAATAATAAAAATGTTTTTATCTTCATGTTCTATATATGCTGATATTCCCGGCCTGATATGGATAACCTTGTTCACTGTGGTATCCCTCTGATTCATTTGTTATTTTATCAACATGAATATGGTTTGGCCTGGGGAGGTATGACCTTGTTTAATTAGTAATTAAATAGATCAACATCACCGACCTATTAAATTGTACACTCAATGATACGAGTCTTTATATTCTATTAGCTAGGCCAAATTCAACTTGTATTCAAAGCTGTGTGTCTTAATTTCCTGCGTATTTGCATATATAGTTTTCATTGACAAACATACACAGCTTTGAATAATAGTTAAGTTTGGTACAATCAAGTCTAATTTAATAAATACTAGACAAGATATACTATCCAACTCTAGCTATCTAGAAGAAGTTGCAAGCTGTTTGCATAGTTGTATAATTAAGTGCAAACTGAGATGCAAGTATATACACTTGGCTCGGATTGCTCTTGGATCTATTAACTTAAAAAGACAGGAAAAGAGCAAATGATCGAATAGATATATGTAGAGACAGATCGACCACAACAAAGAAAAAGAAGAGAGATGGACCGGCGTTTGATGATTTGATTATGAAAGTTACTTAACCAGCCTGAAACGACTTGACCAAAAAAAAAAACCAGCCTGAAACTTAGAAAATGGAAAAAGGGCTTGATTTTTTGCTGGACATCAAGAAGGTAGAGGAATCAACAGCCCCTTTGATCGAAGTTGATGAAGTACTTTAGAGTGCTAGCTACTTTGTGCTAGAGGATAACCCCACATCGATCTTTTGTGGAAAACCATCTATTGGGTATTAAAATACCCAAAAAGTACAAGACAAATAGCTTTTTACAAAGAATATTAAGACCAACAATGAGTGACCCTAATTTCACCATGATATATTCTCCTCATTTCTTGAAAGAAACCAGAGATCAACCTGCAGCATGCATGATCAATTAGTGATAATTTCATCAAAATGTAATTGATGCATGATACAAAACATGACTAGCAATCTCGATCGGTAATTAACGGATGTCATGTTGTTCGGCTATTAGTCGGAATCAAGCAATGTTTATGCTGATATCTGACAAGAGTGAGAAGTACTTTACCCATGGTTTTCCGGCAAACTGAGAGAAGAACAATGAGAATAGCTAGACCTGCTATTACCCCCACGATAATGGCCACTGTCTTTCCCACTTGGTCTTCGTTAGAGGAATCTATACAGCCACAGCAAAAACCAAATTAAAGTGACAAGAATTAGTACTATAAAATCTGCATATCTAATACACAAAGATTTGAATGGAGGCCAACCAAGACTGCCACTCATAAACATAAAGACTGCTTCTTACAACTTTTCCGAATTGTTATCCATGCATTCTCCTATTCCTAATAAACAATTACACAAGTTTTCAAGTTATAATTAACAAGCACGCATCACAGTTTACAGATACGTACCATCAATCGGATCGGATATGTATGTTTGCAGAGAAAGCTAGTTTGGTTGTTCATATTAAAGCTTATCTCTTTCCCCCTTACAAATTGTAGCTTTAAGGGGAATCATTAGCGCACTGATTCGAACGAAAGAGATGGCGGTAACAATTTGGCATAATTGAGTGAAGAATCAGTGGACTTGACCCACTTGACTATAAAAAGAATAGATGAACACTTTTGATCATCACTTCATCAGACACTAACCAACTATATATGGCTAGTTAAACAAAAGGAACAAAATAAATTTTACGATGTGATCGATAGTATAAATTTGCTCAAGCATTGAAGGGTTTCCGAAAGCAAGAAGCTAAAGTAGTACCTAGCCCTGCAACCCTTAATGCTTTGATCTTTTCTTTATTGACCCTGTTCTCATGAGTTTGATTACTCGTTTTCTCTAAAGGAGTCAAAATGTTCTTTTAAGGGAATAGAAGAGCTTTTGCCCGAGGCCCTACAACTATTTGCTTTCACAAATTCATACAGCAAAAGTTATCTTTTGATTAGTCTTCAAAATAACAAGATGATAATATTTCCTCCATTACTAAGAAACAAATCTTGGGTTAATGCATATTATTAGTGTATATGGTTCATAATTGATTGCTTGAATTAATTGAGAAGATTAAAATAAACAAGGGATTGAATTACACAGTACCTGAGATATCATAGTAGCCAGAAGCCCAGTACATGGCATAACACTGAGCCAAGAACACATCTACAGCAGCTGCTGATCCACACAAACTCTTCAGCTTTCCCACAGCATCTGCGACGCAAGAAGTGCAGTCGTTTTGGCTCAAATCCCCCAAACACTGCGCAAAACCCTCGACCAAGCCTGAACTGCTAACCCTAAATCCACTAGTCCCTTGCAAGTCAGCTAGGACGTCATCCCTTCTCCGAAAGAACTCTACGTCTTCATTCACACTCTTACTACATTTCTTGTACCTTAAACTTGTATCAAGCTTTCCCAGAAACTCAACATGCTCGAATCTGACATAACAACCTTGTAACTGCAAAGATGCACCATAAGAGTAGGGACAGACCAGAGTGATTTGGTTCACTGCGCTTTCGATGCATTTCGAGCAGTCAAAAACCTTTAAGTCGCCTCTGCACTGATACAAGCCATAAATAGCACCTTCTGGTGATGTTGAGGTTCCGTTTCCGATAGAAAAGGCGTTGTAAGAGGCTTGCGAAGATGAACTAACAACTGAGGTTAGGAAAGAGTTGAGATTAGCTTCAAAGGGTGAGTTCGGTTGGTACTTTTCTTGTGAGCAGCCCGCATAGATGAATATGTGAGCTTTGATTGGGTAGCCATGGATGGTATTGAGTGAAGAGAAGAGAAAGAAAAGGGAAGAGATTCGCAGGGCTAGGATTATTTTGGAAGTAGAAGTGTCTAAGTGAAGGTTGCTCATGATGAGTACCAATATTGCTCACTTTGGTAAGTTTCTGTTGTTTTTGTATTGTGGCTTTGGGTGGGAAGTGATAGTTGGATGCTATTTGCTAGCTCTTTGTTGAATGCTCATGTTGACCCTTTCTTGTTAAGAAAAGCCGCCCGGCTGTATGAATGTGTGATGCCTGTGTGTAAAACTGTAAATATACTGGAATCCAGTCCTCAAACCTTCTACAGAGGTAATCCATATATAGTTATTACTAGCAAGTGAACAAAATCCTAGCCAGGTAAAACATGCTAACTTTATTGAATTTGTTGAGCACAATTCACTCATGTAAATGTGCCTAAAAGTTATTGAAACTGTCTTGTAAACACATGTCATTTTATTACCTCTAATCCAGTTTTTTTTTTATTCTTTTAAGAAACAATTAATGTGAGGAGAGAGGAAAACACCAAAATTAAAGCCATAGAGTTTGGGCTTTTCTACTATATATATATAGCATACATCAAGCCGTGAACTGTCCAATCGTCTTGAATTTTAACTTGTTAAATGATCGGACGGTTCATGGCTTGATGTATGTTATACTATACACATGTATAGCAGCCAAACTCATAGAGTTTGGATGAAAAAATTGCAAATCTTTGGAAAGCATACTATACACATATGTATATTCGATTTTCTTTGGAAATTAATTTGGAAAAGCATAACTGTTGATAATTATTTTCTTTATGTATTTTTGTCAACTCACTTTAACATTTCAGAATGTTTTCCCCTGGGCCCTTCGTTTTTAAAAATGTCCAGTCTACAGAGTTTGGGTTGGTACTAGTAGAAGGAGACGAGGTATAGTTACCCACTTCTCAGCTACATTTCACCAGTAGGTTACATGTGTAACCTAGTATGGTATTTTTCCTGCTTCCTCTAGGGTTTAGTAGCTCTGAATACTCTTGGGGTTATTGTATAATATTTCAGTGGTGTGCTAAAACCTATATTTTATTTTACAATATTCGAAGATTGAAGATGTTTTATTTTTTTTTGGATAATTGTGGGTTGAATTGGAGGATAGTTAATAATTTCTTTGAGAGTAGTTCTTTAATTTTTCCGGGTTAGAGTTATCCATTTTCAATGGAGGTTTGATGAATTTTTCGGTAAATTTTCTTTAGAGGTGGACACAGCAAAACTTATTTCAGATTTCAGGGTGAAATTCGGGAAGAGTCTTGACAATAGACCCGGACCCAAAATGGGCCTAAGACTACCATCTTCTATGGGCACTTAAAAATGGCACCCACCAATCACGCATCTTCATGTCTGCCGACGTTGCTGAATCAGGCAGCCGACCTAGCCACAACACCATCACCATCAGTCAAAATCCGGTAGAACCAGAGCAGAACCAATGGAAATGCCGATCTTGATCTCTATAGAAGCCTCAACCAGATTAAATCCAAGCTATCACTGACGTCCACACCCAATTTCCAACCGATCCGATTGCCGACAATCACAACAAACTGCCTTTGAGACCGACCTCGAACAGAATAGATCCACCAGCAACAAGCTAACACCACACTAAATCCGCCGTCCACCCCAACCAAAGAACGATCTAGGGATTGCTCTGCGCAGTCAAAGCCGCTCGTAGCTCTTCCCATGCTGCACGTTGCGATCCGGACCACCTACGTCTCCGACTGAGTCGGAACGAGCTCGTCACCGCCGCCTTGCTCGATCAGCCTCTCACCCAGGAAAACCCTAGCGGAGAGAGACAACCGACTAATAGATTTTTATCACTCATACGTACAATGAATACTAACGTGCGCATGCATATAAATTTTATAAATCTTTGCAACTTTGCCATCTGATGATTTCTCCTTTTCAACAGTATTGAAACAACAATATCATTGTGTAATATCGTTCTATATTATATAATTATGTTATTCATTATATATATAAGGTGGTGCTATTAACACATCTCATATATCATATATGGTGAGAGCCAATCATCAATCAAATTCAAATTGCAAGTTTTTAAATAAGTTAAAAATGTGTGGATATTAAAATAGATGGGGTGTGTTAATAACAAAAAATGAGTGTTAATAGCAAAAGGGGTGTTAATAGTAATACCTATATATATATATATATTGCATTATCATAATATAATTTATAAAATGAATAAATTTTATTATCTCTAGTAAGTAACATTATTGTAAACTTTTCATAACAAAATTGTATCATGTTAATAATAATCATAATGATATATATATATATATAGTCTTTCTCAGGTAAGGATGTCCTTATTTATTCTTACGGAGTGAATTCTATTTTAGACTCACTTTTCAATCGAATTTTCACATCTCTACAGTCTAGTCTTTAGATACTAATGTATCTACAAAATTTCAGCCAATTTGGTTATCATTAAGGCACTCAAAACTGCATTTTTCTGTTATAAACATGAACGGTTTAAGTTTAACAAAATTATATTCATCCATTAGTTTAATCAAATTGAGTGCCTTAATAATAAATTCGATTGAAAAGTGAGTTTAAAGTGAAAATCTGCACCGTAAGAATAAATAAAGACATCTTTAACTAAAAAAGCCTATATATATAGGAATTACATATATATATATATATACGGACAGGATCAGAAGAGGACGTCCGCAAAGCCGTAAAAGTGCGGACGTCCCTGCTTTTGCAGCGATCAAGCGCCGGCGATGGCCTTTCTCTTCCCGGACGGACACTAGACGTCGATCGTGAGCTTCCTCTTGCCGGCGGACTCGCCGAATATCAGTTTGCAGCCGAGATTGATGTTGTCTGAAGTTTTGGGTGGAGGTTGCTGCCCAGACCTTCAACTCCGATCTCCATGGCCTTCATCTTCACGTTAAACAGGTCCGGGATGCCTCTGGTGTCCGTCCGGCAATAGAAGGGACGTCGTCGGCGCTTGATCGCTGCAAAAGCAGGGACGTCCGCACTTTTACGGGTTTGCGGACGTCCGTCTGTGATCCCGACTGTATATATATATATATATATATATATATATATATTTGTGTTTACATGACCCTTCATTTGTGTTAATCAACTGTACGGTAGCGGTTGCGGACAGTGACAACGATCACAATCACTATCAAGCGGGTTGCATAAGCCTTCACATTCACCGGAAAAGTTGATCATGGAGAGAAAGAGAGAAAAAGGAGGGGACAATGTGACTTAAAAAGACGTGTCAAGCTCCGCTGCTGAGCTAGACCCAAAAGGAGGAGGATGAGGAGTTGAGGTTGATTATCATCAGTCGAGTGACAGAAAACAAATGACTCCGGTGAGTGTGATGACTCGTTTGATCTTGATCATGGTTTGGTGAAAACTTATCTGCAATCCAAACACATATTTCATAGACAAACTGGTTGTATGGTGCTCTGAAATCATTAATAAAACCATTTGTCGACAGCGAGAAAATCTCTTGACTTATCGGTAGTGCAGTGGCGGCCACTGCGATGGTGCTTAGGTCTAGGTAATAGAACGAGAATTATGGATGCTTCGGGGAACCAAGCATAGTAGTGGATTACACGTGGTGATTAACACCAAGCTTGAGCTTGATGGCATTGCCAAGTCCGGGGTGGCCGGCAGATGGTGGTGGATGATCATGTAAAACATTGTCTACAAATAGGAAAATAAGTTTTCAGTCATTAGGAGTTACTGCAAGATGCAAAGAGGATGTTCCATAACCAGCCCCAGGACTCCGTCAACGACATCAGAACTGTCATGGTAATCTCACACACTTAACGACATTGTTTATCTTGCCACGACGGTTTGGAAAACATCCTCCCCAAACTGGCCTTTATTTGGCCCAAATTCGTATATGCAAGCGAGTGTGCTGGTGTTTCTCACGAGGGTGACACTTTGGGTATTGTTATATATGTTACGCTCCGACTTTTAAATTTTACATTATTTATTAGCATGATGTTAATAAAAATTTTACCGTCTTCGTCATTGAGTTTATAGTTTAATTGGTCTCTAGAGAGGTTTTGGGAAACGATTATTTCGAATGAATTATTCGTAAGAGAAAAATGTGACGACGGTAAAAATTGTAAATTTTAGCTAGTAAAATGTAATTTTTATTGAGGTGTTAAATTTTTTAGAGTGGGTTATATGTGGGATTGGACTGGTTGGGCCAAGCCCAATTCTTTTTCCCCTCTCTCTCTTCTCTCTCTTCTCTCTCTTCCTCCCGACTCTTTCTCCCCGAGCCCTCTCCCTATCGGATTTTCTTCCCGGTCGTTCGTTGTTGTCCGGCCGCCTCAAACCGCCGCGCCGGTCCCAAACAGACGGCCGTCAACCCAGCCATCTTCCTTGAGTGGTGACAACTTCCTTAGCGTGGCCGTGAAGGAGCAATCGCACCTGGAAGCTCCGGCTGCTCGTAGCTCTTCGTTGCCGGAACTCCCTCCTCTTGCCGCCATAGCTAGCGATCCTTGGCTCGTTGGAAAGCTCTCCTCCCGTGCTTCAATCCCTCGGAAGGTTTCAGTTCGATTCGACTTGGGTAAGAAGAAATCGGTAATTGAAATCTAGGGTTTTAATTTATGTTTCGGTTCGGTTACCCTAGCTAGGCTTGGATTTTGTATTTGTGATAGTTAGGGAAGTTATAGAGGATGTTGAGAGGAATGTGTTGTCAAATTTTGGTAGGCATTAAAGGTCGCTGGAGTCGGCCGCCGGCAACCGCTGTTAAGGAGATTTTTATAGATTTAGTGGTGTTTTCTGGAGGGGAGTTTATTGAAGTGTAATTTGGAATTTTTGGAGCAGCTTCGGATAGGTTTTGGATATTTATAGGTGTTAAGGCCTAAAAATCCAGCTAGCAGGCCCGATTAATTCGTCAAGCCCAATTCACACAAACATCAAGCCATGCAGTGGACCCAAGCCACATTCATGCATTTTGGGGCTTTCAAGAATAGGTGTGGCGTGGAAGGTAATGGAAAAACATGACACTACTAGGACAAGTACTTTAGAAAAAATTCGTCGGCTATAGTGTCGTCGGGAAAGGGTCGTCTGTGATGACTTTAGCCGACGACACAAAAATGTCGTCGGCTAAGGTATGGACTATAGCCGACAAAATAATGTCGTCTGCTATAGTCCAGATTTTAGCCGACGACATTATTTCGTCGGCTATAATCAATACTTTAGCCGACGAAATAATGTGTCGTCGGTTATCTTCCAAACTTTAGCCGACGAATAATTTAAAATATTTGTCGGCTAAAGGTTGTAATAAAAAAATATAAAACACCTATGGCCGACGAAATATAGTATATTTCGTCGGCTTTATAGGGATTTAGCCGACGAATTAAAACATATTTCGTCGGCTAAAACTTATTTTAAAAAAAAAAAAAAACTTTAGCCGACGAATTAAGGCTTTTTTCGTCGGCTATAAGTCCATTCCAGTAAAAAAAAACCCCGAAATTTCTGAATTACCATTCCAAGCAAGCTGCAAAATACACCAAAACAATTCCATATAACCAACAACAAACACATAAAAGTATATATCAACTACATAAAAGTATCAATTACATAAAAGTATCAAACACATAAAAGTATATATCAACTACATAAATTCTATATCGTCTAAATTAATATCCGCTTCTGGGGGCTGCTGCGGAGGTTGCGGCGGCTGGGGTAGCGGCATGGGCGGAGGCGGAAGTCCGTGAATCTGGGCAGCTGTAAACTCTTGCATGTACTGGAACATCTGCTGCTGCTGGGCCTGCTGGATGACATGTATCTCGGCAACATAGGCTGTCTGCGCGGCATTAAAGGCAATATAGGCTGCATGCGAGGCAGCCTGAGCAGCTTGTTGTTCTCGTAGTCTTTGAACTTCCGACTCTAGCTGAGTCGTCCTGTTGATCGTGGACGTGGTCCTGCTGCTGGTCGAGGCTGCCTTTCGTTGAAATCCTAGAGTGGTCTTCAGGACCCCCTCGCCTCTCTTTCCTAGACCCCGGCAGTAGAAGTTGTTTGCTCTCGGTGGGAAGGCTGTGCCCATGATCCTCGCCCTAATCGTCAGATCTGAAGTGTCGATCCGGGACATGGCTTCGGACATCTCTTCCTCCTGCGTGTTTGGCCATGTCTCCCTCACTAAGACACTCATGACCTCGTCACTAGCCTCCCTCACCTTCGCCTATATGGATAAGAAAAAATTTATTAATTAACATTTTTACATAAATTTAAAAATTTAAAAACGTAAGGTGACTTACAATATCCTCCTGGGAGTCAGGATATGCTCTCTCGTACGTATAGACGTACTGGTTGACTTCTGGATGTTCCCTGGCCGCCTCGTCCATGAAGACAGTGAACGGTCTAGAACCGGCATGATGGTTCCTTGTGTTGCATTGCCGGTTCTGAGCGTTCACCCAGGAAACCGCCTTCAAAGAAAAAAGTAAACTATTAGTAAAGAGTTAATTTCAGTTTACCCCCTAAATCTTTGGTGACAAAATCAGTTCAGTCCTGTAACTTTTTTTAAAATCAGTTCGCCCCTTTAGCTTTTTTTTAAATTCAGTTTACCCCCTAATTTTTGATGTCAAAATCAGTTCAGTCCTGCAACTTTTTGTTAAAAATGGGTCCCCTTGTCAGTTTGGTGACAAAAATTGGACAAAACTGATGTGTTTACAAAAGTTGAAGGGGCGAACTGATTTAACACAAAGTAAACTGATGTGTTTATGAAAGTTAAAGGGGCGAACTGATTTTAAAAAAAGTTGCAGGACTGAACTGATTTTAACATCAAAGATTAGGGGGGTAAACTGAATTTAATTCATTAGTAAAATATTTTAAAAGGCACGTACTTAATGATAAATTAACTAACTAATTTATTTAAATACCTGTTTACGAGGGTTGTTGAATTTTGATGTCAGAAGCCAACGCCACTCGTACTCCCTGTACTGGAACTCAGCAGGGGTACCAGAACGTGCGTTCTCGTGCGTAGTCCAATGGGTCCGCAACTCGTTCTTCCACTCCTTGTACCTACAGATAAAACAAAAATATTAGAAATATTATTAATATCACATACAATTTTGTTTTTCATTAACTTCCCAACGTACCTTCCCCCATGCACAACGTCGACCCAGCTGTCCCTCAGGTGCTCGGGAACCTCAAACCACACCTGCATTTAAGCGTTTATTAGTTTAGCTTTTCGAGAAATGAACAATGTAATACATAATATTATTTTGTAAACTCACCGACATCGCGTTGTGGACCATGTCCTTAACCTCCTGCGGGACCTCGCCCCAGTCTGACCACAACATAGGGACTCTATCCCTAATGAGAGCTCCCACGTGGCAAGAGTACATCCTCGACTTCCCGCCCGATACTATGTGGCTATCCCCGTCAGTATCGATGACGATCCTCCCCATGGTACCCACGATCTTCTCGAGAGCCTTCCCTGTGACGGGGCCTCTCTTCTTCTTTGTGCCTATCACATGATTCGGCCAAATTGATTATTAAAATATATATGACCCTTTAAAAATAATCATGCATCACTGATTACCTGAGGAGCTCGCGGCGGATTCCGGCTCTGTCGCCGATGATGATACCCTCGCAGAAATAAGAGGCGTATCAAAAGGCACGAACCGGTACGCCGCTGATGGAGCCACTGGCGGGGGCAGTGGATAAATCGGCGTCCCTGAGCCATCGACTACAGGTAAGGCCGGTATCATCCGTGGAAGGAACAGATGAGGCGGCGGCATCTGTACCCCAGATGACCCACTATCCGAAGAAGTAGGACCCGGAGTGGGTGCCCGATGTATCTCAGGCATACGGGGTGCAGACACCTCCGTCTGGGTCTGAGGCCACAGCTGCCTCGAGGAACGAGGGACGGCCACCTGCCTCGATGAAAGGGGCACCTCCGGCGCCGTCTCGAGGAGGCTCGCACGTCTGGCTGTCATCTGGCCCTGAAACGTCGTTTGAGGGTTGCTAGAGGTTCCCTCAGACGATTCGGACCTTTGGCCCTTCGAACTCTTCTTCGATCGAAAAAAGCCACTCATCCTATTTAAAATATTAATCTAAGGCTTTAGATTATTTTGTCTTTATTAATTGTATAAAAAATTATACATGTTTAAAATTATACTTATTCAATAAATAGATATACATAATTAATAATTACATAACAATATATATAGATATACTTAATTAACATATCATAAAAGTAAATTCGAAATCAAAAATAACTTCATACCAATATATATATAGATATACTTAATTAATAATTACATAACAATATTCTATATATCAACATCATCATAAAAATATAGCATAAAACTAAATTCGAAATCAAAAATAAATTAACAATATATATTGACACATATATAAATTAACACATATATTAACACATATAGCATAAAACTAAATTTGAAATCAAAAATAAATTAACAATATATATTGACACATATATAAATTAACACATATATTAACACATATATAAATTAACACATATAGCATAAAACTAAATTCGAAATCAAAAATAAATTAACACATATATATTGACACATATATAAATTAACACATATATATTAACACATATATAAATTAACACATATATATTAACACATATAAATTAACTAACATAGCATAAAACTAAATTCGAAATCAAAAATAAATTAACACATATATTCAAAAATAAACACATAAATTAACATAATTAAATTAACACATAATTAAATTAACACATAATTAAATTAACACAACAATTAAATTAACACAAAAATAAATTAACACATAAATTAACACATGATTAAATTAACACAAAAATAAACCTTGGAGACCGGGAGATCGGGGGAGGAGGGAGGAGGTGGAGGTGGAGACCGGGAGAGGGAGGGAGGGAGGAGGGAGGAGGGAGGAGGCGGAGACGGGAGATCGGAGGGAGGAGGGAGGGAGGGAGGGAGGGAGGGAGGAGGCGGCGACGGAGGAGGCGGAGACCGAGAGGGAGGGAGGAGGGCGGGAGGCAGGGAGGAGGGAGGAGGCGGCGACGGGAGATGGAGGGAGGAGGGAGGAGACCGGCCGGCCGGGAGAGGGAGAGGGAGGAGGGAGGAGACCGGGAGGGAGGAGGGAGGAGGGAAAAAATTGCGGAAATGAGGGAGGCAGCTAGGGTTTCGCAGTTAAACCCGAAAACTTTAGCCGACGAAATAATTTGTTCGTCGGCTAAAGATACAAATTTCGTTGGCTATACACCAATTCGTCGGCTAAACCTTCTAAACTCGTCGGCTAAAGTTTATAAATTCATCGTCTAAACCTTTGAAATTCGTCGGCTAAACCTTTGAAATTTGTCGGCTAAACTTTACAAAATTCGTCTGCTAAACCTTTGAAATTCGTCGGCTAAACCTTTGAAACTCGTCGGCTAAACCTTTGAAATTCGTCGGCTAAACCTTTGAAATTCGTCGGCTAAACCTTTGAAACTCGTCGGCTAAACCTTTGAAATTCGTCGGCTAAACCTTTGAAATTCGTCGGCTAAACCATTGTATATTTGGCATGTTGTGATTGTGATGATCAAACTTGAGAAACAGAAATCCGGCCGTCAGATCTGACCATCATGATAAAATACATGTATGGGAAAAAATTCAACTTGATCCGAAAAGAATAAGGGCTCGATCCGGACGGTCAATCTCGTAAGTCAAACCCCTAAACGCACGGAAAATGTCGTTCGACCGTCTAAATTACGTATTTTGGCCGGACCTCCAACTGAAAATAGTTTTAAACCGATGACACGCAACAAGTCGTATAAAAATTTTACGCAAAATAACCACCAAACATAGGGCTACCCATAGGGAGAAAGAATGGAAAATTGCATTGACCGCAACTATCGACACAGAGACATGACCAGAATACCTTGACTTTTCAACCGTAGACGTATTTCACCATTCTGGTCATGTCTTATTTCATGACTTTTTTACGTTTGAAGGTTCTACGTATAATTTGTTTTTGAAACGGAACATTTACTTGAACACTTGGTAAACAAGTTATAGAACATTAGTACGCATGTTGCGATTGTGATGATCAAACTTGAGAAACAGAAATCCGGCCGTCAGATCTGACCATCATGATAAAATACATGTATGGGAAAAAATTCAACTTGATCCAAAAAGAATAAGGGCTCGATCCGGACGGTCAATCTCGTAAGTCAAACCCCTAAACGCACGGAAAAGGTCGTTCGACCATCTAAATTACGTATTTTGGCCAGACCTCCAACTGAAAATAGTTTTAAATCGATGACACGCAACAAGTTGTATAAAATTTTTACGCAAAATAACCATCGAAGATAGGGCTACCTATAGGGAGAAAGAATGGAAAATTGCATTAACCGCAACTATCAGCACTGAGACATGACCGGAATACCATGATTTTTCAACCGTAGACGTATTTCACCATTCTGGTCATGTCTTATTTCACGAATTTTTCGCGTTTAAAGGTTTTACGTATAGTTTATTTTTGAAACGGAACATTTACATAACACTTGGTAAACAAGTTATACAACATTAGTATGCATGTTGTGATTGTGATGATCAAACTTGAGAAACAGAAATCCGGCCGTCAGATCTGACCATCATGATAAAATACATGTATGGGAAAAAATTCAACTTGATCCGAAAAGAATAAGGGCTCGATCCGGACGGTCAATCTCGTAAGTCAAACCCCTAAACGCACGGAAAAGGTCGTTCGACAATCTAAATTTCGTATTTTGGCCGGACCTTCAACTGAAAATATTTTCAAATCGATGAGACACAATAAGTCGTCTAAAAATTTTACGCAAAACAACCACCGAAGATAGGGCTATAGTATGTAACAGAAAAAGTTTTCGGTTTAGCCGACGAAATACCCTAATATTACTATAATGTTCATATCAGATGGTGAAATTTTCATTTTATGAATTTTAGTTATCAGAATCATAATGTGTCTACTAATGTGGTATAACTTGTTTAGTAGGTTATATACAAGTGTACAACTTTGTAAACCAACTAAACAAAGGAAGCAAAATTTTCAAAAATCTTGTGAAATAAGATGTCATTGGAATAGTGAAATACGACTATGGTTGAAAAATCACGTATTTCGGGTAACTTTTAGGTGCCGGTAAAAGCAGTCAACCTTTTTTATGCTTAATCTTCTCTTTGGGGAGCCCTATCTTCGGGAGATAAACGTCTCCAAATTTTTATATGTGTGATTACGTCTCATGTATGTGAGAGTTTAACGTGTGGAAGAATCGACCAAACTAAAACTAAGTCACAAAGAGGTAGGTAATAGCTTTTTCGTGTGATAAGTAAAGATAGATTATGGTTGACCGCTTCAATCGAGCCTTAAACGTTACCGAATCGAGTTGAGTTTTATATTGTAGACATGTATTACTATAATGATCATATCAGACGGTGAAATTTTCATTTTCTGAATTTCAGTAATCGGAATCACAACGTGTCTACTAATGTGGTATAACTTGTTTAGTAAGTTATATGCAAGTGTGCAACTTTGTGAACTAACTATATAAATGAAGCAAAATTTTCAAAAATCTCGTGAAATAAGATGTGATCGGAATAATGAAATACGTGTCTACTAATGTGGTATAACTTGTTTAGTAGGTTATATGCAAGTGTGCAACTTTGTGAACCAACTATACAAATGAAGTAAAATTTTCAAAAATCTCGTGAAATAAGATGTGATCCGAATAGTGAAATACGATTATGATTGAAAAATCATGTATTTCGAGTAATGTTTGGGTGCCGATAAAAGCTGTCAACATTTTTTACGCTTAATCTTCCCTATAAGGAGCTCTATCAACAGGAGTTAAACGTCTCCAAATTTTTATATTTGTGGTTACGTCTCATATGTGTGAGAGTTTAACATGTGAAAGAATTGACCAAACTCGGCCACAAAGAGGTTGGTAAGAGTGTTTCCGTGTAATAAATGACGTAAAATTCGCATGATAGGTCACATCGTTTCCAAACAACATGATGAACTTGACTAGCATGATATATCACTGAATTGGAGAAAATCTTGATCAAATTTTATAGCTCTTTGGTTGCAATCATGTCAGTTTCTGATCCTTACATAAGCCAAAATAGAGACTGGCAGAAATATTCTAAGCATCTTGGCATATATGGTGGGAGCCAGTGGAAGCTTTAGTAAGTCAGAAATGCTAACCCTGTAAATTTCAGTCATGGAATCAAGACACTACAAGCTTTCATATGTAATTCTGAACAATTTTACATTTTAGGGAACCCTTTCTAAATGATTTGTAGTCTCCATGGAAGGTTGGTCAATTTCATCTTCAAAATCATTGCTGGATTACTAAAAACTTCAACATCCACCTGTCACAGGGTGGAAATGGTATCGCAAATTGCAGACATTCAAATAATACATATGAGAAACTTAGAAAAGATCATTCTTACGCACAGATTTGAACTTTGTTCACATATACTAAAAATAGCTTTACTATATAAGTATATATAACAACTAGGCTCCAGTCCTGATGTGTTAAAGTTCAGTATTGACAAATTGGACTTAACTAGAGTTGCAATCTGCAAATTAATTGTGAACTATTCCAGTCAATATCAATGCCATAAGATGTTAAGCAAGATGAAAGTGTACCAGGAATTAATCTCTTTGTTGAAATTTTTACTCCATTTCTTGTTTATCTTGTTTATAGATAGAATTTCCAGAGATGGTGCCATCCAATTCAACGAGTCCCTCATGTAACAATCTGTCACTGCCATTGCAGAACTTTTCCGCTCTATTATCTTCATGTCCAAATGCTTGAGACTAGGCAATGGTGCAAAACAGGTCTGCCTTGTATCTTCTGAAAAGAGGATATCCTACAGCATTTCCCACAACAACATCAAAAAAGAAGATGAAAATTTCCGGATCAATATTCATCCTCTATTTCAATTCAGCTGCTGGTAATAATTCTCCTCGCTGAACCGGAGACCACCGTCATCAATTTCAGGATCAATATTCATCCTCTATTTCAATTCAGTATAAAACAGCAATGATTAAAAATCTTGTCACAATCTGCAGAAACTTACAAGAGTAACATGTCAGATAATGGTAAGAAAGGCATTTACACTTGCAATAATAATGGTAACAGTCACATTCTGCATATAGGAACATGATTGCAAGAAAGTTCAATTCAACTTTGAAGGCAAACCAGCCATGACTATCTCATGGAAGACCACAGACAATAAGTATGGCAGCTACTACAAATGAAGGACCATATTTTCAGCCTCCCAATATTTCTGGCCATGAATATCTTAACGTGGAATGTCTATAACTAGTACAAAATGAAAAAGTAACTATAATTTTCTTCACAACCATAATTAAGCAAGCTAACCATTCAGTTGTTCATACTCATGTCGATTGTCATGGGAGGGCAAGGGAAGGTCTGATTTTAAATTCTAATTAGGTACAGATTGTATCATTCTCAATAATGGCAAAGAATGTATTTCTAGCTTCTGCATTTTGCTGCAAGACATATCCGGTATGTAGATATGATGCTTACCACAATGGTAGTGGGATCATAACTTGCAATCCTAACAATGACAAATTTGAATTCTAGTATAGGGTATTAGAATAGTAGCCTCGGTTGCTATACTTAACAACCAATACAAGGGCAGCCTTATAATGTAAGGGACATGCAACTCTCACATTGCTTATCAAACTGTTCAAAACAAAATAGTTGAGCTCAAAGGAAAAGGAATCACCTTCTCTGTAATCTTTCTGAGCTACTTTATCGTTCTCAGGATCCTCCCCGGTTGAAGACAACCCATCAATCCCATCCATCTTCATGTGGTCTACCCAAACAACACGGGCCCGTAAGCATTACAGACATTACAGCACTACGTTTAACAACACAACAGTACTTACATTTGAATTCAATATAAACCATAACAATCAGATCTCGATATTTCTAAACAGAAACCCAGTTCCAGTAGTTCCAGTTCCAGTAGTTTACAATTCAGCAAATTGCATTATAGATAGACGATTTCAATAACAATTTCATAATAATCACTGACCTTCAACAGAGCGGGTACGAGAAATCCAATCAACTATTATCCATGAGTTTTCAGAATCCAGCTGAGTTTCGTCTCCCGGTATGACCATCTGGATCGACAATATTCACAGGACTCGCGGCCAACTTCTATTCCTCAATCTCACTCGTTGCATAACCGGCCGCTCTTAAGGATGCTGGCTTCAATAAACACGATTTGGCGCTACAGTGATTCTCATCACAAACCTTCATCAACACAACACACACCTGCGATATATAGATAAACCAGTCTCAATCAGAATCCGAGGTTCCCGTCGATCTTCTGTTTTCCCATTCTCCATCTGTTTGTGGTTGCTAATACAGTGCTCCCAATTGAAGCTTCTTCAACACAACTCCACGCTGTTCCCCAAATTTACTTTAGATCCGACTCTGAATTGCGCTTCAAAAACTTACCGATGATGTGCATATCACGCGCTCAAAAACCCGGCAGTGGACGAGCGACACGTAAGAAAACATATGCGGAGCACTGCGTTTAAGTCCCAGCTTTGACAGACTTCTCTATAATTATATTTTTACTATGAAATCCACGCATGTATGGAGCATATACCATGGATTACTTTCTTTTAGTAAGAAAATTGCATTCTGATCAGTAATCAACGCAAGCCTTTAGACACTATCACTACCAGAACTGAATTTTTATATGTTCCATGAATTTCTTACTGTGCCATCATAGCAAATGACAGCATATTAATCTATCTAGGTTCCATGTATTGTTCGTGTGGATAGATTCGAGATGATGAGACAGCTACTTTGAATTTTTTTTTCTATCTTCTTACGTTAGAGTCATGAATGTTGATGCATGTAAACTTGACGTACGTTATAATATATGCTATTTATTTTTATTTATATCTACTTATAATATATACATATATATACACACCTACACGAGAAAAATTCACAAACGGTCTCTAAATTATTATACCAAGACCAATATGATACCTGAATTCTGAAAAGTATCAATGTGATACCCAAACAATAATTTTAACTTACCCTGATACCTATGTCAAATTTTCATAACAGAATCGTTTGATTGCTGACGTGTCAAATACATGGGTCCTAAAACAAAGTGCAGAACAGATATTTAACCACTTTCATTTATGATGTATATCTGGATATCCCTCTCATGTAATCTCATCTCATCCAAAACATGTTCTATTTAATTTGAATCGAAAATAAAATAAAATGATCCAAAACAAACCCAAAACCAATCAGGTTACTTCCTCCTTGTTGATGAGCCCATCTCAAACCTAGTAACTGGGTAGGAATTCAACGACGGCGTGCCCATTTTGGACTGGAACCCGTAAATCCTCTTCCCTTACCGCTTCCATTTTCTGGGCTTTTCGTCAGACGACAATGTCAGAATCGGAGAATCCAGCAGTGAAAACAACCCGCCAAAGGAGCCGATGACAAGGTCCTCATTGACGAACAAGAAAAGTTGGCCCCGCCAGACAGCTCCAAGATCGGGCTTGATTTGTCGGAGGTCAAGAACACGGCGGTGAGAGAGAAATAAATCTGGTTTTGTGGTTTTGCTGTGTGGAAAATTAGGAGCTTTATTGGTATCTGGTTTAAAGGTATTGGCTTGTTTTTAAGCTTGGGGGTATGCAGTTTGTAGTGAATTGAAGTATATGGGGTTTTGGCTTTTAAAAAGAGAGAGGAGGATTTAGTTCATATCATTTCTGGGTTTTGAGTTGGTTCAAGTTCTGGGTTAGTCGGTTAGATGCAATTTCAAGGTAAAGAGTTTGACTTTTAACTTGTTCAGTGGAAACATAGGGGACTTGAGTTTTGATTTGCAAGTAGTTTGTTGTGTTTAATTTTATCATGCTAAGGTTCTGGGTTTTATATGCTCCTTGTTTTGGGATGTATATGATTTGTTTTGTGTTGGTGAGATGATAAACTCAGTTTATATAGGGATAGAGAAGAGATTGGTTTGCTTAACACAAAGAAAAAGAAACAAAAAAGAGAATTAATATATAAGGCTAAATGGGTTATTCAGTTTCATTTTTGGTGTCTATACGTGAGCAAATTAACGGTTATGTTACGAAAATTTAACGGAGGTATCTTTCTGATGTCAAAATTGTTTTTCAGATATCACTTTTATACTTTTCAAATTTCGGGTATTCCTTGGCACAATAATTTAGAGACTCTTGGTAAATTTTCCTCTACATTATAATATATGCTATTTATATCTACCGTATTTGTATAAAAAAGTGTGTTTTGAACCAGACCTACTATGAAAGACCGGTTTTCTAATAATTGTTTGTCGGGAAAATAGGGCTTTACAAGTCTGTCCCTGTTTGTGCTCATTCTCTCCCACCTCCTCCTCAGAGAAGAGAAAAGACTGGATCCTTGTCTTCCCAACAACAACACGAACCTCTCCTCTCTTCTCAGGTCAGCCACCCTTTTTGTTTTCCACAATGTATTATTCGATTTTCTTTTTGTACAACTTTCCGAGATTGGGGATTGGTGAATTGGTTTACTGGGAATGACTATTTATATGAATCTAAGAGGAAAAGATAAAGCAATTGTCAACACACAGCTGTGATGAAATTTTATTGCAAATTACTAAGAAGTTGTAGAAGTGTAATGGTATTGCCCTTTAAATATTTGAAGTAGAAAAGTAGTTCTTCTCTTACGGACATTGATGAGAGATCATGTAGGCCTGTATTGGTCTGTATTGGATGTGTTTTCTGATATGCTTATGTGTGCAATTTGTAGATTATTGGGTTTATATGCTTGATCATTCTGATTTTATATATTGTACTGCAACGTATGTTTTTATTTTTGGGTGGGAAACAGACTTAAACAATGGTTTGTCTTGTGAGATTTTCAATTCTGTTTTTGTGTTTCTGTTTCTATTGTCATTTCATGGTCATTTGGATGCCTGGAGAATCATCTGAAGGAACAGTTGGCCTATTGGTTAGTGGCAATAGTCTGTTTTCTCTGAACATTTATGATTGTTAGTCTGAACTTGTGGGGCCTGATTTTTAGCTGCAAATTTCTGGTTGGGGTTCATGTTATATGATTCTCTTGGTGGGTCTTTGAGGTTGTGTGTTTTGTGGTCTCTAACTTCTTCTTTTTTGTAAGCCAGAGCAAAGATGTTTGCTTAAAACGTTTGATTTTTGCATTATTTGCTTCTTATGGTGTCAATGACAGTGGCTATAAGAGCTTGTGTTTTTTTGCTTCCCATTTTGCTGTAGTTTAAGAAAAAGAAGGCGATTATAATGGTTATCCGTTTAGAGTATTTGTTCCCCTGAATGAACTGAAATGGTGTAGATGATCTATTCAATTAGGTAGAGTCTTCTTCTTTGACGAACAACTTGGTTCTTGTTGCTATTTCCCCCTCTTTCTTTGTTTAGTTTCTTCAAGTATTCCTCACAGAGGTGCTAGATCTTTTCTTGATTACCTGTAAGCATTATCAGTGAGATATCCCGTTTCTAGATTAAAGGTTTATTTTCTTTTACCTATTTTTTTTACTGAGGTGTTTTACCTTATCTTTTTCTACTGTTCTTTATTAGTCTGTTACCATAAATAAAATCTTGTTTTGGAAAGGGATAAGTTTGAGGAGAAGAGATGGTGGGGGAGAAATTAAGAACAAGAAGAGAACAGGGGACGGAGGAGAAGGGGAAGAAAAGGAAAAGAGGGGGGAAGGGGAAAACGGCGAAAGGAAGAGAGAGAGTCCTTGTTTGCTGGGTTAATTCCAGAAGAAGGAGAATGAAGCTTTGCCATTCGATTATGAATGAGTGAGGGGTTGATATTTTCTGCAGGTGAGTGGCTTTTATTTGATCTTTTTGCAAATCGATTGCTCTTATGCTTAATTTATTTTCTGTTCTCTTGTCAAAGAGCAAGGTTTTGGTAAACTTCTATTTCGTTCTTGTGAAATGAGCTCTTGTGATGAAGTGTTTGATTTTAGAATACTGATGACTTCTTGATGGTTTATGCTTGATTTACTTTTGAGAGGGTGGAACGCTTTTGATTGATATTAGTTGCCTTAGTTTGGAGTGTTTGATTTATATTATTGATGATTAATTATTTTTGTGTGTCAATTGTGGCTGCTCAGAGTTAGCCGTAATTGTGTGATGATTCTGCCCTAATTTTGGTGTCTTTGTGGCGGTGAGAGTTCCCTTTGATTTCCTGATTTGTGGAATTTGAGTGCCTATGTGTGATATGTTTCATTGTGTCTTGATACTTTTGATTGCCCGATTTGTGCGGTGGGAGCACAAAAACAAGAGAGCGGTGCTTACAATGTGCACATTACTAATATGACGTGGCCATAAATCATGGCACGATTGTGGGGCTGTGGTAGCCCGGTTTTAGTTAATGGGTTTTGCAGTGGCAATTATCTTATGTATTTAGTTAACGGGTTTGGCGGTTTGCAATGGCTTGCCCATATGATAAATAGTGACCGGAATTGAGGTGGAGATTCGTTGTGTTAGGCCTGGGATTGCGGTGGCATCCCAAGTTCTGTTATGAGATTGCAGTGGTAGCTCTTTGATTTTTAATTTGATATATGTGCTCAGATCAGTGGGTTGAACCTGATTATTACAGGTGAATGCTTGTTGTGTCATAGTGCTGTTGGTTTTCAATGCTTCGTTGTTTGGTGATTCCTTGCTTTCCTTACTCTTGTTTTCATAACTCACTGAGCTTAGTTTTTGCTCATCCCTCAATTAATTTGTGTTTGCAGATTTCTTAGTATGTTCTGTTTACAAAGGTGTGGGTCAGATACTTTGGTGGGGTTGTGTTTATCTTTTTAATTTCTTGGAAGAAATTGTAATTGATATGTTCATTTTACTCGATTGGAATTTGAGCACTTTACTGTGCTTCGGTTTTGTTATTTGGGATGGGGATTTGACAATCAGACTTTCTAATGGTTCCATGGGAAGTATCTTTGACAACCCGCCCAAAACAATAAAGAACAAGAAATATTGAAGCAATTTGAATTAATGAGTGAATTTATATGCTGTAATGTGCAGAACACCCAAGGTATTCGATTGCTTACGAATCTTTAAATAAAAGGTTGTGGTTCTGGATATTTTCAATGGAAGCACAGAGCTTGAAAGAGGACAATCCTAAATTGCAGAGCTTGGAAGTAGACCCTAAGTCAAAGGGCTTGGAAGAAGAAGATACCAAATCACAGGGCTTGAAAGAAGAAGGTTTGAAATCACAAGAAGACCCTAAATCACAGAGAGTGAAAGAAGAAGAGCATAACTCACAGAGATTGAAAGGACATGAATGTAAGTCGCACAGCATGGTAGAAGAGCTTAAGTTAAACAGCTTGGAAGAAGAGCCTATATTGCAGAGTGTGAAAGAAGAAGAGCCTAAATCACAGAGCTTGGAAGAAGAAGAAGAAGACCCTAAATTGCATAGCTTGAAAGAAGGACGAGATAGCTTGGGACACCCTAGATTCAATGAAAATGCATTGCAATTCCTTGATTCAATGGATGGGTATTTAACCCTCTTGGATTCATTGTCATGGACACTCCGGCAGGTATAAATTTTACTAAGATTTATAGGTATTTTTCAATGCAATGCTTTGACTTATATATTAAGAATAACATGCATTTGGGATCTCACTCCAACACAAACAGGGATGGCTGCAACTAGCAAGTGCGCGACATTCAATGGGTGGGTCGCGGGTGAGCAGTGCTGTGTTGGATATGAAGCCCCATTCGGCTGCTACTTATTTGCAAGTCAGCAAACAATCCAATCCAGAAGCAGGGTTAGGGGAAATTCATCAATTTACATTGCTGAAATGGGCCTCTTCTGATAATGGAAATGGGTCTCCGTGTGGAGATGATAGTCCGCAGCTCAGACAACGAAAGGACAAGGTTGGAGATCCAGCTCCAGTTACAGCTGAGGATGATTATGAACATCAACTTCAGAAAGAGCGGTTTAAATCACTCTCGGTGTTTGGCGCTCTAGTTTCCCCCAAGCTACGAGCGGCTCAGCTCTCATTCGAAACTGCTCTTGAAGCACTTGTAGAGATTGCTAACATGCGATCGTTGATGCTTTCCAATTTTCACGAAGTCAGAAAACAAATGGAATCAGCAAATGGCAAACAATGAATGCTATTATCATGGCATGATAGATACATTTATAGCCAAATCACTTGAGCACCATCTACTTTGTTTCTTCTTGTCCGCTTTTATTTCTGTTGGTTAATTTTGAAGTTTTCCACAGTTCATGTATGTAGGATTTGGCAGTAGATAACTAAAGAATAGTTCTGTAAATTTGTTTATTTATCCAGCTGAACCATAACTTTTGAGTTCAATGCTTAGAATTAAACTAGATGGTTGAAGTGATGATATTGTTAGCTTTCCTCTTTTCTTCCTTGTACAATGCTACATATGTTGTGATGATCCAAGTTAGATTAAACATTACAGTTAAAAGTTTTTGATATTGTACAACTCTTCGAAGTCATGGTCATCAGGTGAACATGAGATTATGAAGTATTGAGTGGTCATTATCATCATTGCACCTTACATCTCCCAATATGATGAGCTTCATGCAGGAAAGTGACTATGCAAATCAGAATCCAGCAATTTCTGTAGCTTTAGTCCGTTCTCCAAATGTTACTTCAATTCAATTCTGAAATACAGAACAATCACCACGTTTACAGTTCAGGATTTTAACATGCTTTACCAACACAGAAAATTCGTGCCGTTAGCATTGATTAAAACTCATGTTATGCCATTCCATTTTTGTTGTTGACCCTCATGTGAGAACGATGTATCTATCCAAGTGTGATGTCTGGTTATATAATCGAGTATTCAAGTAGTTGCTATCCTCCAGCGACATCGTATAATGCAATAGTCATTCTTTTAGAGTTTTAGATCAACTATATTGGTTTCATTTCCATATTCCACTTGTTTGGTATGAGATATTGGATTGTACTAAATTTAGAAGAAAATTATCTTACAATAACAAAACCACCAAAACTACAGTCGCCAGATTTCTTAAGAATAATAAATGATAAAATTTTAGAATCATATGGCTACATAAGATATAGATAGGTTGATATGTGATATATGTTGTAAAAAGCGCAACCATTGATCATCTCTTAAGACTTTTTCTTGGGCGCTGGAAGTTAGAAGGAATATTGAAGAATAACACATTGTTCTACCTAATTGAGACAACACATTTAAGAATATTGAAGTTTTTCAGTTTCTTATTTTCTTTAACTTTCTCTTTTTTTTTCTTTTTTTTATATCGTCGTTTCATGGCTACGATATAAAGGATCGTAACATAATATTTTGAGAATGATAAAATCACAACCGACCTCAACCTATGTTGCACGGACACTCCGACACGCAGACACGGCAAAATACGTGTCAGAAAATGTTGACTTTTCCGACACATTTCTGACACGTGCGATCGAGAATTTCAGTAAAAGTTTTCTTTGTTCATGGTGATGATCAATGGCCTTCGATGATCGGCTTCATGATGCTTCCTGAACATTTGCATGTTGAAACCATATTGGACTTAACACAGCTGTTTAACTTTGGAACCAGTTCATATTAGATATGGATTGAACAAGAAGAAGCATAAGTCATTGACTCAGTTTCAGAGAAGTGATCCGAGTTGTATATCAGTTGCATTATAAAGAGAGGTCATTGTAACCTGAAGTACGTCGAATTAGTATTGTGATAGGATTATGACTATGCAGTTGTTAACTTTAAGTACAATAAGGATTTGGTTATGGGTTTGAATCCGGTTTGTGATCACCATATAAAAGAGGCTAAGTCCCTATGTTCTGCATCGCTTTGGCTTTGCATTGAGTTTGCGCATCCCCATAGCATAGTGAAGCCTTGATTCAGAAACAGAGAAGACCTTGCTCTTCCATTCTACCAGTTCGGGTGCAGCAGCAGCAGCAAAAAGATCAACAAGATGGTGGCTTCTGCTTTCTAGGATTCTGAAAAACCATCTTTTATTATTGCATATATCCAACTTACAATAAATCAAATGGTAGCAGTACCAAGAAAAGGTAGACAACACTATCTAAACCTGTCCTAAGTTAGATTTCATATCAGAACCGAAATCATTCGAAAATTCTTTGTTCATGCTTTCATTCCAAACACACAAAAAGCTACAGATTTGTACAGATCTTAATGCCTAACATCCCTACCAACTGCAATTCATCAATCAGTTTTTTTTTCTCACTTTGGAACTGGAATTGAACTTTAAAGTAACATTGTTTGCCTAACAAGAAACTAAAGTCTTTAAAGAAACAAAGGTTGAATATCAGAGTCGGAGCATCTAGCATCATATTGCTTTGAACTCGTTTCATCACTTGGGTGCTGGTGCTGGGATTGGACTTGCAACCAAATGATGATTTGGTATCGGTAAAGTTACCTTGACGTGAAGTTTTTGCCCTGCTTGGCAGTGGCCGGGTTCCTTGAGAGTCATAGCATACCACTCCGGTTCGAAATTTCTACCACCGATATAATAATAGTTGCCGGGTTTCTTGAGATTGATTGCATCAGATCCGGTATCATAGAAGACGATAGGTGATTTGGTGTTGCACGCTTGGTAATCTTTCCCATCGACTTGCATCAAATTATGGAACATCTTATCGTAGGTGAAAATTAGAGTATCTCCCACATGAAACTCTTGTAATCAGAGAAGATACTCCACCCACCGGAGTCACCAACATGGTAAACAACCCCAGCTCTGAATACAGCATCCGATGCAGTGAAACCGGAGCAAGTTCCCAGAAAAGCCATTGCAACACAGAAAATCAGGACTGTGTTTCTCAAAGCCGCCATTATGAAACGAATAGGAGAGTAGCTAGGTAAAACAAGAAAGAGGGGTGTGCAGGAGATCACAAAGATCAAAGAGAAAGATATGGGACTGAAAATGTGAATGAACGATATTGTATCTAGTAGCCATCCTGCATTTATATATAGAGAGGTGTCTTCTTAGCCAAGTTGGGAATTGAAAGGGTTTCCAATTCTATTGTGTAAAGACTTCTCCTGTAAGGATTTGGAGATCCAAACCAAGAAAGGATTACACACCAAAAGAAAGATGCCTGAAACTAATTTACAACTGCAAGTCCTACTTTGAGCAGGAGTACGTTGGTGCCAAAAACGTGACAGAAGCATCAAATACCACATAACCTAGCGAAGAAGACAAACCACAACCACAAACGGATTGTGCGTGTGGTTAGGAAATTATGTCTATGTTCCTTGTATATCAAGCTATTAGGAATTCTTACAAACACATCCTCCGGTTTAAAATTTGGACTTTTAAACCTAGCCTGTAATCCTGTTGATCTCTAGACGTTCTGATGATTTATGTGGATCATATGCTAGTTCCCAGATTAAGATACAAGTGAAAAATGTCGATGATTCATGTACATGAAAAGATGCAAGAGTTGGATTTGAAAACTATAACTTTATAACAGGCAAATGAAACAACATGGCATTCCTACATAATATCAAAGGTGACGAATGTAATAATAATGAACACAAACGTAAGAGATAAAAGCTTTGGAGGTTTACAATGGTCATGATCACATACAAAACTAAGATTAGCGCTAGCTAGGCTGCCGTAGGAGACCCCATACATCGCCCAAAAATGGAAGAAAGAGCCCACCTTTGAGGTGCCTTCTGTTCTAGCTTCGAATTCGGCGTAGATGGAGTTGATGGAGAACCTAGATCAGCATCCCTTCTGTCTTGGCCTCTTCTATCAACATTTCGGAGATCCTCGTCATTTCTTTTGTCAGAAAAGATGGCCTGAGCTTGGCCGTTCTTTTGTTCTATTATTTGAAGCCTATCTTCCCAAATGCGGCCGGAAGAGCCTTGCCTCCTAAAGGACATGGATGATCTTCGTAATGAGCTCATGATTCATCAAATTTTGTGTCCGTCTCTTTCAGCCTTAACGAACCCTTTTTCGTTTTGAGGTTACTTCTGGCTTTTGTCTATGGAGCTCCTCATCAATATTACCACAATTTTGTTGGAGAGAAACAGTTGCATTTAGTCATTCCAGGCCATAAAAATAGTAACAATATCAGAGTCATAATTGTTTTTCCTAGAATTTTGGATCCAGTAGTTCGTTTTGGATGGTTCTGAAACAAGCTTTCCATAAGTTTCGGATGCCAGGCTTGTATTAATAGATCAATGATATTCTCTTCTAAAAGAAGAGATCTTGCAACTATTTTTATGCATGCTTGAGGCAAATATCATTATGATCATCATTCACCGCAATGATGGTTTATATCGAGCTCAATTCAAGGACTGCTTCAAGCTCAAATCTATGCTTGGCTCGAGTAGGTATCCGTGTCAATTGCATGGGTTGGTTGTGGAACCAGATCGAGCATGAGCAAGGCTCAATAGGAAAATCGTTAGGAAAATAGCATACGAATGAATATTTGACATGGAAGTATTTATTTTTCTTCGAGTTATGCTTAAGCTTTGGAAGTCCGGTAACACATTTTCACCACAAACCAACAAAAACTATGCATATGCATCAAGACCATTTCTAAAAGGCTAAAGCAGTATATATACATCATTACAACGCCTGGATATTCCATCGGATCAGCATAATTAAACTAGATTCATTAGTATACAACAATTTTGGAGGTGCCTGCATTCAAGTAACACATTGACCTGTACTGTTCCTTCCATCTTATGTGATATATAAGTTTCTAAGTCGAGCAAAGTATAAGTGGATTGACTATCACTAAGGAATAAAGGGCCAATTTCTGGTGGAGCTAGCTGCGGAAGTGGTAGAGACTAGAGAGCTTGTTACATCAATTGATTCTAGCTTCAGATTCTCCACTAGAAAAGCTAGGACACCTGACTCACTTATATGGTGCCAGATGAAGATCCTTTGTTGAAAAAATAAAAAAAAATAAAAAAAATTCTAGGACAACCATTATTTAGCTAGGCAAAATGGGATTAATTTTATACCTTGTTTTCCCATTCAAGCTAACATGGCCGGTACCAAACTCGTACTATAGACACCTTGATTACATTGACAGGTTGTTCTATATATCAAATCGGAATCTCAGAAGATTAGTTGGAAACTTTGGGATTGTGTACCTGTGCTGCATGGAATCTGGTGCGGGTACGCGGAAGCGAAGCGTTAGGAAGCGCGGAAGCGTTTTTTTTCAAAAAAAATTGGAAGCGGATGCGTTTTGGAAGCGTCGGAATAAAATAATAATATATATATTATAATTATATATTAAAAATAAATAAATATGACAACACTTTTCCTGAAAAAAAAAATACCATAGCAAGTTCAAAGTTCAAACATGACAACACTTTTCCTGAAAAAAAATACCATAGCAAGTTCAAAGTTCATACATGACAACACTTTTCTGTCGTCGCCTAAGTTTTTATTCTTTGGCGACAACTATATTCTGTCGTCGCCTAAGTGTTTTTAATCCTTAGGCGACGAAACTCAAATATATCGTCGCCTAAGTATTTTATTTTTTTATTTTTTCTTGGCCGACGAAACACAAGCATTTCGTCGGCCTAATAACATCTTGACCGACGATTACTCTTCTTTCGTCGGCCAAGAGTAATCCGAATAATTAAAATAAAACACATTTAAATTTCGTTGGATTTTTTATTTTTAACCTTGAGCGACGAATTTAACAAATATCGTCGCCCAAGTGTTATCTTGGCCGACGAATTACACTAATATCGTCGCCCACGTATTATCTTGGCCGACGAATTACGCTAATGTCGTCGGCCAAGAGAATCCGAATAATTAAAATAAATAAAGCACATTTTAATTTCATTGTACAGGATTTTTTATTTTCCCCTTGGGCGACGAATTTATCAAATATCGTCGCCCAAGTATTATCTTGGCCGACGAATTAGACTAATTTCGTCGGCCAAGTATTATCTTGGCCGACGAATTTAAAAAAATATCGTCGCCCAAGTATTATCTTGGCCGACGAATTACCCTAATTTCGTCGGCCAAGTATTATCTTGGCCGACGAATTTCACTAATGTCGTCGCCCAAGTATTATCTTGGCCGAAGAATTACCCTAATGTCGTCGGCCAAGAGAATCCGAATAATTAAAATAAATAAAGCACATTTAAATTTCATTGAACATGATTTTTTATTTTACCCTTGGGCGACGAATTTAAAAAATATCGTCGCCCAAGTATTATCTTGGCCGACGAATTACCCTAATTTCGTCGTCCAAGTATTATCTTGGCCGACGAATTACACTAATGTCGTCGCCCAAGTATTTTCTTGGCCGACGAATTATACTAATGTCGTCGGCCAAGATAATCCGAATAACTAAAATAAATAAAGCACATTTAAATTTCATTGTACATTATTTTTTATTTTACTCTTGGGCGACGAATTTAACAAATATCGTCACCCAAGTACCATAATGGCCGACGAAGTTAGGGAAATTCGTCGGCCAAGATAATCCGAATAATTAAAATAAATAAAACACATTTAAATTTTAAGGAAATGTTTTTTATTTTTATAGCCCCGTAAGCGTCTCGTCGATTGGAAACTATTATCAGTTGAAGGTCCGGCCAGATTACGTGATTTGTATGGTCGAATAGCCGTTTCCGTCCGTTTAGGGGTTTGACCGCGCCTATTGACCGGACGGATCGAGCCTTTATCGTTGTCGGATGGAGCTAAATATTTGCCCACCCACGTAATTTGTTATGATGGTCATATCTGACGGTCGGATTTCAGTTCCTCTTCTCCGATCACCAAACTCACGATATATTTACTAATGTTGTATAACTTTTTTATACAAGTGTTAAGTTTAAGTGTCATTTTAAAGACAACGTATACGTAAATGCCTAAAACGTAAAAAAATCGTGAAATAAGATATGACCGGAACGGTGAAATACGTCACCCGTAAAAAATGAAGATATTCCGGTAAAATTTCGGTGCCGGTTGTTCCGGTGAACGAATTTTTCTCTTATTTCTACCTAGTGGTAGGCTGGTAGCCCTATCCCGGGTATTTATTTATTACCAAATTTTTATAGCCCCGTAAGCGTCTCGTCGATTGGAAACTATTATCAGTTGAAGGTCCGGCCAGATTACGTGATTTGGAGGGTCGAATAGCCGTTTCCGTCCGTTTAGGGGTTTGACCGCGCCGATTGACCGGACGGATCGAGCCCTTATCGTTGTCCGATGGAGCTCAATTTTTTCCCACCCACGTAATTCGTTATGCTGGTCATATCTGACGGTCGGTTTTCAGTTCCTCTTCTCCGATCACCAAAATCACGATATTCTGAATTTTATGTAGAACGCTTGGCCGACGATTTTCTTCATCTTGGGCGACGATATTTATAGTGAAGAATATCGTCGCCCAAGTATGGTCTCTTAGGCGACGACTTCAAAAAATCGTCGCCCAAGATTATCTTAGGCGACGATTTTTAAAAAACAGGGCGAGGATTTTTCAAGAATCGTCGCCCAAGAACTCCAATATAAAAGGCAAAAATTCGGATCCCTAACCATTCGCGCAGCCGCTCACAAATCCAAGCCCTCTCTCTCTCTCCGAAAATCCACCGAAGCCCTCTCTCTCCCTCTCTCCGACCCCGACCCCGCAACCCGACGCCGACGCCGACCTCGACCCCGACCAAGATCGGTTTTCTGGTAGTGCACGCTTCCGATCGTCGTCGTGGCGCTTCCGATATAGGAAGATCTGCTTCCGTCGCGCTTCCAAAATCTCCTTTTCCCGGAATCGCGCTTCCTCGCGCTTCCCCGCGCTTCCGACACGATTCCGCTTCGCTTCCGCTTCGGAAGCGCGAATCGTGGGCAGAGCCACGCTTCCATGCTTCCTAGTTGTGTACAGGGGCGGAACTACAGTCCGGCCTGACGGGGTTCGGACCTTGTCAGCTTTTCTGCAGATACAGTGATAGTCGGTAATCTTTAATCAACTAATGACATACGCAGATAATGCAGTGAACCCCCTTCAGATAATGAATCCCATTGCACCCCACGTTATAGAGACAATAAGATAATGAATTCCTAATTATCCCCGTGATTATCATCCTCTTTATAATAAAAATTAGTATAAATAATGATAAATTTAAAAAATAGTACTATAATATTTATTAGAAACTAGAAAGTCAAAGTAAAATTTAACAAGAATAGTCATTACTCTCATAATAAATTATAGTGTTCTACTTTTATTTGCTTGGATTTGCAATTCCTACTTGAGTATCTCCATATAGATGATTATTTAAAAATGGTTTACGGCTGAATGAAAAATGAAAAAGGATTGAAAATTCTGAACGTAGTGAATTTTATTTTTAATTGATTCTATTGATTAAAATTTTTTTATTATGTTTTCAGAATTTAACTTATGATAATAATTCAATTATATGACCAAATGATCGGTATTTTTTTCTTTCTGTTTTTTGATAATGATCGGTACTCTGTATATGAACCCCTCTTAAGTTTAATTCTTAACTCCGCCACTGATTGTGGAGAATACAATACAAATCATCTGTAGTGGGTGAAGGATAGTTAAGTTGATGTAAACAGAGCATCCTTTGTTTGTGTTTAATAGTCTGATATAAGCATATAGATAAAGACTAGGAGTGCGGCTATTGAGACTTCTAAATTTGCTCACTTAACCTAATTTAATTATAAATTATTAAATGATATATTTATCATATTACACAATGATCATTAAAGACACTAATTAAACAAAAAATAATATTACATTTATTCTCTCTAAACTTTCTAATTCAATAATAATGGATTACATTTTATTATTTTCCTTATGGATTTTTATTTTCTAGTTTTACCACATACATGCATATACAAAGTGAAAAATATTTTTACAAAAATGATGATCTATCAATTATTAAAAAATAAATAAATATCATATTATTTTTACAAAAATTATGATCTATCAATTATTAAAATGATTTATCATCATGAGGTATAAAAACAAAAAATATAAACTTACAAAAAATAATAGTATATGTAAAATAGAAATACAAAAGTGACAAAAATATATAATAGTTCGTGTAAGAACATTCTTTTGATGATCGATAAATAAAATTTGAGACACAATCCTTGTTTTATTTTTTTTAAGAGAATAATATTCTTCATAATACGAATTAACTTTTCTTGAAAATTGATGTCATTGAAAATTATTTCTTACAATTTGATCAAAAAATGAATGTCTGGTGACATTTTATACAAAATACAAAAAATACAAAAAATAAGGAAAATCATCAAATCAAGGTCGGGAATGGAGGTTTGCGTTCAAAAGAAAGTGTATACTAATTGAATAAGGTGTGTAATGAGTAATATATTAATATATATATATATATATTAAATATAAGCATTTGCTCATAGACCTCCATTTTAAATTCCTAACATATGTGAATTACATAAATAAGACTATTTTAGGAATTTGAAATGAAGGTCTAATCATGAAATATTTATATTTAAAAGTAAAATGGAGGTGTAGAGATAATGAGAGATACTAAGCAAATTTAGAAATCCCAATATAGCTGCACTCAAAGACTAACTAGAATGGTTTATGAAAAGTATGCACAAATGACACATTGATGTCATGTTTTTTCTGTTGATAATACAGGTTTAGTGAACATTTTTTTACCACAACATGAACATTACAATTTGATTTACATATTACGCATGATGTGAGTTTGCTACAAATTATTACGAAAAATTCACAAAATATGGCGCATTGGAAGTTTTTTTCTTTGAAATACTGAAAGAACGCAGATAACCTATAAAACTCAATGAATAGCGACTTGAAAATGAGACAAGTTGTCTTTTTACAGACCTAAAGAGGTTTTCAGTTTTCACCTTAGGGACGAGTGAGTAACAATTTTAAAACCTCCAACCTGAGCTAAACCTGTTGAACTATTAGCACAAAGACAAAACACTTATCATAAACACATGTACATAAACAAGATCACAGATACAAGCATCGGATCATAACATCAGACATATAGCAACATGTATGCACATGTATTGATATATACACAAGGAACAGAAGTAGTACCTTGCTCAATATTGAGGGCAGCCATCGGGATGAAGAGAGGTGAGAAGTAGCTTCCAAAAAAGATCTTAAGCGCAGCACTCAAGTACCAAAGCTCTGATGGAGAGAGACTAGTTTTTGGCGTAAGTTAGAGTGTGCACATGGACCCCTTTTATACTGCATTTTGGATAGCTCAAACTCTTAACCATCAAAGAGTTTGAGTTCCATACAAATACCACAATATTAGTCTATCTCTATTATCTTGTTATACAAGATAATTCAAATGTATTTCATTGTTTATCTAACCATTTCATTTAGATAAACATATCATGATAATGCAATTAATAATCTCACAATGTTCATTATGTTATTCTATAGAAGTTGCCATGTCTTAAGACTTATAATGTTAAATTCATTCTATCATTCTCCCACTTGGACTAGCATTACAAGTCTGTAACAAGAATCTATAATGAGATCAGATACAACATTGTTTCTTTGTGCACTTGAGATTACCAATACACATGTTAATACAAATAGAGAAAATTAGACAAAAACCCAAAAAACCAAACCTCTTTTAAAATAAACCCATGCTCATATTTCATTTTAATTTACACCCAACCCTATTATTGAACCTGCCTTATATGTTTTATTTTTATTTTTGGAATTTGTATCCCTTTTTTCCTTGACTCTTTTGCCCTTCCGTTTTTTTATTTTTTCTTGAGAAGATTTTTCCCTTCTGATTGAATGAGAAGACATTCCCTAAATGTGGCTATTGACTTTCTTCTATTTTAAATAGGGTTAGGGTTTAGACTAGGGTTTAGGGTTTAGGGTTTAGACTAGGGTTTAGGGTTTGTGGAACCGGGTTTAGGGATTAGGGATTTGGGTTTAGACTATAGGGTTTAGGGTTTAGGGTTTAGGGATTAGGGTTTAGGGTTTGTGGAACCGGGTTTAGGGTTTAGGGTTTAGACTAGGGTTTAGGGTTTAGGGATTAGGGTTTGTGGAACTGGGTTTAGGGTTTAGGGTTTAGAATAGGGTTTAGGGTTTAGGGATTAGGGTTTAGGGTTTAGACTAGGGTTTAGGGTTTGTGGAACTGGGTTTAGGGATTAGGGATTAGGGATTAGGTTTTAGGGTTTAAGGTTTAGGGATTAGGGTTTAGGGTTTGTGGAACCGGGTTTAGGGTTTATGGTTTAGACTAGGGTTTAGGGTTTAAGCGTAGTCTGTGGAACTGGATTTTCTGTTGCCGGGTAATTATGTTTAATGAGTCGGTCAAACAGCTTGTTAATTGTAATGGTTCAGTTTGTGGCATTTCAACAATTTTCTTCAACAACAAGTTCTATTGTTTAGATAAATAATATTAATATTTTTACTAAATCAACCTAATTAATAAGTTGGGTGTATTTCAAAAGAGTATAACATGTGGGTGTAATTTAAAATAGGTTTATGATTTTGGGTGTAACATCAAATTCCCCATACAAATACCATTAATCTGTCATTACATAAGAGGAGTGCATGATTTCCAGCATATTGTATTCACTGAACACATCAACTTGAAAATCACCAACACAACTCTAAATATAACACATGACCAATCAGAGATAATAGAATTGCAAAAGTGTTTCCTGATGAAAATGGAAATAATCAAACACTTAAGCAAAACAGTCCAATCCTTGGTTCAATATGCAAGAACCTCAACACAAAATTTCAAAAGAAATATTCATGTGTTCCTTTAACCTGTAAAATGATCCAGCATATATACATTTCACATATATACAAAGTTGTTTAAAATATCCAAGCAAAACAGGTCATTGTATTCATATTATGAATTTCAGAAATCAAAGAAATGTTCAATCATATATCCTGAACTGAAATTTTATTGCAATCCAATGACAGTGGCAAAATGCTAAACTTTCAATATGAGAAACAAGTACATAAAATTATCAATGAACAATAAATAAAACAAAACATGCTCCCAATGTTCTCTAACTTCCTCAAGCATCTAAATCAGGTAAAATACCGATGCTCTTTGCATGTTCTTCAAAACTCACTACTGTCAAGGCTTTGGTAAAAGGGTCTGCAAGTTGAGATAAAGTGTCAATTTATAAAACTTCAATCTCACCATGTTTCACTTTTTCCCTCACACTGTAATACTTAAGTCCCAAATGCTTAGAATTATTGGACCTCTTATTATTTTTAGTGAAGTACACAGCAGCGGGATTATCACAAAAATACTTCATTGGCCTAGACAAAATACTATCAACAAGTCTTGTTTGAATCAAGAAATTTTTCAGCCAAACACTTTCACACACCGTATCATAAATTGCAATGAATTCAGCCTGCATAGTAGAAGTGGAAATCAATTCTTGTTTTACAGTTCTCCAAGCTATTGCTCCTCCTGCTAAAATGAAAACATAACCGGTGATGGACTTATTGGAGGATGGAAACTTGGATGCAAAATCTGAGTCACAACATGCAGTAATTTCTAAGTTTTTCACTTGTCTGTAAACTAGCATATGTGCCTTAGTTTTCTGCAAATATCTTAGCACCTTCTTCCCTCCAATCCAATGCTCAGGCCCAGGATTGGATTGAAACTGTGCTAAAACTCCGACTACATAAGCCAAATCAGGCTTTGTGCATGTCAGTGCATACATTAAACTCCCAATCAGCTGTGCATAAGGCTTACCCTCCATGTTCTTCTTTTCTAAATTAGTCTTGGGACACTGATCCTTGTTTAGCTTATCAGCTTTTGTCATTGGAACATCATTAGCTGAACAAGTCTCCATATTAAATCTTTTCAAAACCTTCCTGACATATCCCTCCTGTGACAATCCCAAAGTTTTGCTGGCTCTATTTCTCTTAATCTCAATATCAAGCACATACCTAGCTTCACCTAAATCTTTCATGTCAAAATTCATTGACAAGAAATCTTTTGTATTTTTCAGTAACGTCAAGCTGGTAGTAGCAAGTAGAATATCATCAACATAAAGAATGAGAAAAATAAAATCTTTTCCCTCAGTCTTCATGTACACACACTCATCTACTTGATTTTCCTTAAAGCCAAAACTTCCAACCACTGCATCAAATTTTAAATATCATTGCCTAGATGCCTACTTCAGACAATAAATCAATCTATTTAACTTACACACTAACTTCTCAGTTCCAGGTTCTATAAACCCTTCAGGGTGCTTCATCAAAATCTCATCTTGTAGCTCACCATTCAAAAAAGCCGTTCTAACATCCATGTGGTGCAATTCCATATTAAAGTGAGCTTCTAAAGCCATAATCAATTTGAAAGCATCTTTTGTAGAAACATGAGAATAAGTCTCATTATAATATATCCATTCTTGTTGTGTAAACCCCTTAGCCACTAATCTAGCCTTGAACCTTTCTATACTCCCATCTGCATTGGTTTTGGTCTTATACACCCACTTACATCCTATGGCTTTAGCATTTTGGAGGCAATTGAACTAGTTCCCAAACATCATTGGCTTCCATGGATTTTAATTCAGATACCATTGTTTCCTCCCATTTTTGAGAATTTAAGCTTTCAATAGCTTCTTTAAAAGTAATGGGATCATCCAACTCACCAACATCAGACTCTATTTCCTGCAAATAAACCTGGTAGTTGACAGCTAGATTGGCTAAGGCTGACTTTCTTTCTCTTTGAGATCTTCTCAAAATAGGCTGTGGTGGTGCTACAACATTCTCAGCTGCATTTTCTACTACTGGATTAGGTACTTCTTGAGATACTGCATTTTGCACAACTGGAAATTCATTTTGGTTTGACACTATGGTATCTGCATAATTCTCAGTTGAAGGTATATGAATGGTTACAGTAGGCTCGGACACAGTAGACATATCAACATCACACATATCATTCACAACCAATTCTTCAAGCACAAAATCATCAAACTTATCAGTAAAAGCCATATCATTCAAAAACAATATTTTATTGGTCTCAATAGTTCTGCTGCTATGAGAAGGGCAATAGAATTTAAAACCTCTAGAATTCTCAGGGTAACCAATGAAAAAGGCTAAAATGGTTTTCGAATCCAATTTGGACTCTTTAGGATCATAGGCTATGGCTTCTGCTCTACACCCCCACACATGTGCATGCATCACACAAGACTTCCTAACCTTCCATAATTCAAATTGTGTATTTGTTACTGCCTTGGTTGGGGTTCTATTAGTGATGTAATTGGCAGTTTTCAATGAAAAATTTGGGAAGCCCTGAAGTGCACATCATGCACCTCACCATGTTAAGAAAAGTTCTATTTCTCCTCTCAGCTACCACATTCTGTTCAGGAGTACCTGACGTAGTGTATAAAGTCTGGATCCCATTTTCTTGCAAAAACAGTGCAAATGGGCCCTTGTCTTGTCCCTTTTCAATGTGTCTACCATAATATTCTCCTCCCCTATCTGATCTGACAACCTTAATCACTGCATTCAGCTCTTTCTCAACTTCAGCTTTATAAATTCTAAACTTATCAAGGGCTTGGGATTTTTCAGAAATCAAATAGACGTGACAAAACCTTGTGAAGTCATCAATAAAGGTTATGAAATATCTATTGGCAAAAATGGTTTGTATCGCAAACGACCCACATATATCAGTGTGAATCAATTGCAACACATTGCTACTCCTTACTGCAGTTTTATTTTTCTTTTTGGCAAACTTTCCTTTCACACATTCAACACAGTCTAACAAATCACTTAAATCCAATTTTGGCAAAATGCCCTGTTTAACTAGTAGCAGTAATCTATCCTTAGACACATGCCCTAACCTCCTGTGATATAAATAAGCTGAATTTTTAGAAAACTTTCTTTTCAAACCAATCAAAACACAACTCTGATTCTCATCATTCAAACCATTCTCAATCATCAAAACATCAGAAGAAGCAGAAGAAATATCTTTCAATAACCAATAATCACCATTCAAACTAGGAGAACCAATATACTAGGAACCATGACAGATTTTTATTCCAACTAAATCAATCAAAAAACAATATTGTTCTTTAACCAAAGTACTAACTGAAACCAAATTCCTTCTCATCGAATGAATGTAATAAACATTATTCAAGACTACAAAAAATCCAGGCCTAACTTCTAACTTGACTGTCTCTATGTCCTTGACAGCCACTCTCATGTCATTCCCCACATGGATCTTAAGCTCACTTCTTCTTGGCTCCCTACCCCTGCTGCTTTGGAACTCCTATAAAGAGTTACAAACATGTATAGGTGAGCCTGTGTCGATACACCAAGAACTAGATCTAACATAAACTAAATTAACTTCGATAGAAAAAGCTAATTTATTACCTTGTTTAGCACTCTAGTTCTTAAACATATTACAGTCCCACTTCAGATGACCAGGCCGCTTACAAAAATACCACTGAAAATTCTTATTCTCAGCATTCCCTTTCCCCTTCATGTTCTCTAGTTTCTTATGCATGTTAGGCTTATACTGACCTCCAGCCTTTTTACTCGTCAACTGAGGTTTTGTGACTAGATTCACAACAACAGCAGGCTTAGTCTTCTTAAGCCTCTCATGCTCCTGCACACAAACTGCTATCAACTGATCTAAGGTCCACTTATTAGTTTGGGTATGATAGGCAAGGGAAAGACCGTCAAATTGAGCTGGCAAAAAATTAAGTACTTGATACACCATATAACAATCATCCAAAGGCATACCAAGGTCACTAAGCTGGGCTGAGATGTTAATCATCTGAAGGATATGCTCCCTCATGTTTATGTTCATGTTGAACTTGGTGGTATGCAGCTTGTCCATCAACATAATGGACTCCATCTTAGCATTGGTCTGAAACTTATCAGTGATGCACTGTAGCTAATCTACAGCATTAGCCATGTCAGGGATAGCCCCCCTCATAGTATCAGACAATGTTTTCTTAATGGTCAGGATGCATTGCTTGTTAGCACTAGCCCATTTTCTCTGACTCTTAGATTGTTCATCAGTGGGATCCTCAACTAGCATAAGCTCAGGTGTGGTAAAAATCCAGTCAATTCCTTGATTCAGAAAAGAAAGCTCTTTGTCCCCTTTCCACTTTTTGAAATTACTCTCATTCAGTTGGACTACAGTTCCCATGTTAAACACTGAAAAATAAAGTAAAATAAAAAATTTTGAGTTTCAGTTTAATCACTCTAAATAATATATAAGTTTTGTAAAACCAAACAGAATCACAAAACACATATTTCAAATCATATCAACACACAATACTTTACACACATTCAATCATACAAAAAAAAAAACAAAATGTATGTCAATGTAAATGACATTTTCCTTATGCATACATTTTTTCAATAACCTTGACTACATGTATGACAAAGCATTGGTTATTCTGTAGTTTCTTTTAGTGTTCTATCATATGTTAAAGCACGTTTTATAATTAGACAAGTCAGTACTTGTTTCTACCTGTTACATCCCGAGCCGGAAAGTGGTCGCGGGGTGGAACGAAGTAGAATTCTTGAGGGGCTTTCACTCGGTACATGGACAAATGACAACGTCACGGGGTCGGGACTGAGGTGGCCGAGTCTTCGACTCTCCGATGCTTAAGTTAGCTTTGAGCACTTGTACGGGTAGAGGAATGAAAGTGGGAGAGAATATATGTGTATATATGTGAGTATGTGAGTGTATAGATGTGTGTACCTTGAGCTTGTTTTATAGGCTAAGCTTGTGTATCTTGAGCTTGTTTCCAATGTGGGACTCTTTGCCCTCCTTTGGAGTGTCTCCTCTTTTGGGGGTGTTTTGCCGCTAGAGTGACTTTGGCAAGCGGTTTGTTACCGGCCCTTCTTTCTTTGGATGTCTGTGAAGAGCTCACCAGGGCTATCTCGACCGACGCCATGTCGGGAAGGGTTTTTTTTTGCATCCTTCTGTCGGGATAGAGGAGTCCCGAGAGGTCGGGATGGAGAGCTGTGTGGGGGTGTCCGCCAGGGGAACTACTAGGGATGTCCCCACGTGAGGTTTAAGCTCTGGCGAGATCAGGGAATGCCGCGAGGAGCTGGCGAGGCGAGACCAGGGGAGTCTGTGAGGTCAGCGGAGTCTGCGAATAGATGGCGGGACCAGCGGATTCCGCGAATGTTTCAGGAGAGCAGCACCGGGACATGGGCGGGCGTCCCCGGGAGAGAAATATCAAATGGGTGACAAAAGCGAAGGCATGTCCCGGGGGAGGGTGCCGAGGTTGGGGTCGCGATACCAAGAGCGTATCCCTGCTTCGGCTGAGGGAAGTTGGGTGTCCAGATCAGTTTCTGGGCACTACTCTCCGGCACGTGGGCCTTGGCCGGAGGTTGGGGTGGCCATGCTGGATTCATTGGAAGACTGTGTGCTTGATGGCTGTGAAGGTGAGCTACCTTGCTGCGGCACACCCAAGCGAAGGAGAGAGAGAGTCATATTTACTTTCTCTCTCCTCGGGATTTCTGGGCAGATGATGGCCCCGGCCATGGCGAGCGACGTGAGGGTCTCCACTTGAGGGTGCCCTCCTTCTAGCGCCAATTGTTTCTACCTGTTACATCCCGAGCTGGGAAGTGGTCGCGGGCGGAACGAAGTAGAATTCTTGAGGGGCTTTCACTCAGTACCTGCACAAATGACAACATCACGGGGTCGGGACTGGGGTGGCCCAGTCTTCGACTATCTGATGCTTAAGTTAGCTTTGAGTACTTGTACGGGTAGAGGAATGAAAGTGGGAAAGAATATATGTGTATATATGTGAGTATGTGAGTGTATAGATGTATGTACATTGAGCTTGTTTTATAGGCTAAGCTTGTGTACCTTGAGCTTGTTTCCAATGTGGGACTCTTTGCCCTCCTTTAGAGTGTCTCCTCTTTTGGGGGTGTTTTGCCGCTAGAGTGACTTTGGCAAACGGTTTGTTACCGGCCCTTCCTTCTTTGGATGTCTGTGAATGGCTCACCAGGGCTATCTCGACCGGGTAATTGTACCGTATTCTCGGCTTAGCCAAGTATTTTGGCTATGTACTAACAGTACTTGTATGGCAAAAGGAAAATGTCTAACTATACATCCTTATATACTTCAACACATGATATACAAAACCACAAAATTTGCTTAAAATCACCTTGTTTAAAGCCATCTGTTGATGATACGAAAACAATTCTAAACAATTTTATGCAAGTTCATGTTTTAGTATCTTTATGACTAAAAGAACATCTTAAACAACTATGTTGTGTGCATTATGAAGTTTAAAACACTCAATTTGATCCTAAAAATAGTGACTAATTACCTTCGTTTTCATATACATAAAATTTTCATTTTATAAGAAAACTCAGCATTTACTTATGCTATCTTTAGAAACAAATCTTTCAACCATGGAGATTTATAATTCAGTCATTTCATGTCCAAGAATCACATAAGCAAACTCAGGTTATCACACATCATATAATAGGCATATCACAGACAATTACATAAGAGCATAGCAGTACACATAAGTCACAAGCTTATTCAATGGTTTTCCAACACCTAAATCTATCACATAAGCTTCATCTAGGCATCTATCCTAAAGCTTAAGCACCCCCAGGAGAGCATCTAGGGTTCCTGTAATGAATCAAAAATGAAATTCAGCAAAATCCAAAAATACTCATATAAGAACATACCATAATGCTCCTAGCGCTGCAAAACAAAGTTAATCTAATACATAGATCGATTCTTGTTCAACAATTCAAATCAAAACAGCAAATAAAGTAGACAAGCTACCTTGAATCCATAGTTTGCATATATGCGATCAAAAAACCCAGAAAGACTTTTTTCTCAAATCAGTTTGTTCATTACTTCGTTCTAAAACAATGATAACGGGTTGCGTAATTCGGGTTAAAAGAAGACCCGCGTGTTTTCTTTAAATGAGTCAAATACATGATGGGTCAAAAACATGCTTAAGGGTTTGGGATGAATTACTTTCTCAAGGGTTTGGAACATGCATACGGTCAAACTATTTTTAAGTACCCTAATTTCATAAATTGATGAAAGAAAATTATGTTAAAAAGTTTTGATCAAGTAAAATGGTTTATGAAAACGCTTTGGTGGCTTTGATACCACATGTTGAACTATTACCACATAGATAAAACACTTATCATAAGCACATGTACATAAACAATATCACAGATACAAACATCAGATCATGACATCAAACATATAGCAACATGTATGCACATGTACTAATATATACACAACGAACAGAAGTAGTACCTTCCTCAATATTGAGAGCAGTCATCGGGATGAAGAGAGATGAGAAGTAGCTTTCAAAAAAGATCTTCTGCGCAGCACTCAAGTACTGAAGCTCTGATGGAGAGAGACTAGTTTTTAGCGTAAGTTAGAGTGTGCACAATGCCCCCTTTTATACTGCATTTTAGATAGCTTAAACTCTTACCATCAAAGAGTTTGAGTTCCATACAAATACCACAATATTAGCATATCTCTATTATCTTGTTATACAAGATAATTCAAATGTATTTTGTTGTTTGTTTCTACCTGTTACGTCCCGAGTCGGGAAGTGGTTGCGGGGATGAACGAAGTAGAATTCTTGAGGGGCTTTCACTCGGTACCTGCACAAATGACAACGTCACGGGGTCGGGACTGGGGTGGCCCAGTCTTCGACTCTCCGATGCTTAAGTTAGCTTTGAGCACTTGTACGGGTAGAGGAATGAAAGTGGGAGAGAATATATGTGTATATATGTGAGTATGTGTGTATAGATGTGTGTACCTTGAGCTTGTTTTATAGGCTAAGCTTGTGTACCTTGAGCTTGTTTCCAATGTGGGACTCTTTGCCCTCCTTTGGAGTGTCTCCTCTTTTGGGGGTGTTTTGCCGCTAGAGTGACTTTGGCAAGCGGTTTTTACCGGCACTTCCTTCCTTGGATGTCTGTGAAGGCCCACCAGGGCTATCTCGACAGGGTAATTGTACCGTATTCTCGGCTTAGCCAAGTATTTTGGCTATGTACTAACATGTCCCCAAGTCCCTAGTCCGAGAGAGTTCTTGGGTGGGGAGTTATTCTAGAGATGCCGAGGATAGGTTTTACCCGGGAGTAGGAGGCATGGTGCCGAGTCCCCAAGTCTCCACGCGAGAGTCGCGAGGTGACGGGGGTGATGTTTCGGAAACCTGTTGGCAAGAAGAAAAGTTTAATGTTGCTCTAGCGAGGCAGTCCGCGCTTGGTTGGGGACTGTCGCGAGGTGGCCAGTCAGTCCGCGCTTGATTGGGAACCGTGGCTATATAGCGAGGTAGTCTGCGCTTGATTGGGGATTGTCGTGAAGTGGCCAGTCAGTCCGCGCTTGATTGGGGACTGAGGCTATGTGGCGAGTCAGTCCGCGCTTGATTGGGGACTGTCGCGAAGTGGCTGGTCAATCCGCGCTTGATTGGGGACCGTGGCTATATGGCGAGGCAGTCCGCGCTTGATTGGGGACTGCCACGAGGTGGCCAGTCAGCCGCGCTTGATTGGGGACTGTGGTTATGTGGCGAGTCAGTCCGCGCTTAGTTGGGGACTGTCGCGAGGTGGCCAGTCAGCCCCCGCTTGATTGGGGACTGTGGCTATGTGGGGAGTCAGTCCGCGCTTAATTGGGGACTGTCGGGAAGTGGCCAGTTAATCTGCGCTTGATCAGGGACTGTGGCTATGTGGCGAGTCAGTCCGCGCTTAGTTGGGGACTGTCGCGAGGTGGCGTTGTGGCCGCTGCGTGGCGAGTCAGTCCGCGCTTGATTGGGGAGACTCGCCATTGAGCGTTGCGGGCCGTTGCCTTAGCGAGTCAGTCCGTGCTTGATTGGGGATTGTCGCGAGGTGGTCAGTCAGTCCGCGCTTGATTGGGGACTGTGGCTATGTGGCGAGTCAGTCCATGCTTGGTTGGGGACTGTCGCGAAGTGACCAATCAGTCCGCGCTTAATTTGGCACTATGGCTATGTGGCGAGTCAGTCCGTGCTTGGTTGGGGACTGTCGCGAAGTGGCATTGTGGGCCGCTGCATGGCGAGTCAGTCCGCGCTTGATTGGGGAGACTCGCCATTGAGCGTTGCGGGCCGTTGCCTTGGCGAGTGAGTCCGCGCTTGATTGGGGACTGTCGCGAGGTGGCGTTGCGGGCCGCTGCGTGGCGAGTCAGTCCGCGCTTGATTGAGGAGACTCGTCATTGAGCGTTACGGGCCATTGCCTTGGCGAGTCAATGTATGCATGGAGTTGGGGATAGCTGGAGGGGGAGTTCGTGTTTTGCAAACTGAAAATTAGGCGAGATGCAATTTGTGTTTTAGAGTTTCGGTGGTTTGAAAAACCTCAGATTGGGGAGCGTCCCACTTCACCCTCGATCGAGTGGGCGCGAGCGCTTGGCTGTTTGCAACCAGCTTCATTGCGACTACGCTGATCCACTGTTTCACGGTATGAATTGGTGGCGTTCTTTGTCTTTGGATTGGTATGTGGTGGTGGGATTGTTCACATGTTTGTGGTGTTGGTAGGAATTCTAGGGTAAGAGTTTTACTGTCGGGTTGGCTAGGAATAAGGGGTCTTCCTGTCTCGTCCCGAGGTCCCGAGCCGGGAAGGGGTGGCGAGACAGGTCGCGCTAAGGGCGTGTGTAGCTAGAGGATGCATGTTTGAATGCCGGTTGTTTACACATGGTGTGTGTGTAACTTGTGATTGATATAGATAGATGTACATCAATGTTTGGTTTGTAATCATGTGAAACAAGTGTATATGTAACATGTGATAGAGAGTGCATGTTTGCTGACTCCATGTCATGAGAACATATTATGATGCATGTGGCATGCTATTTGTATGATAACAACTTAATTGAGTAATGTGAAGTAAGACTTATCTTGAGCTGTGTAGGGCCGCTACGCGGTGCGCGGGGACTCTGGCAAGACCAGTGGAGTCCGCGAGAAATGGTGAGACAAGAGGAGTCCGCAGAGTCTGGCGTGGTGAGCGGTGTCCGCGGTGAGAAATGGATGGTCCCGGGAGGAAGAGAGGAAGGCGGATGTGTGATGCGGGTCTCTTGTGCTGGCATGTTCTGAGAGCATGGTAAGCAAGGGAGGGGGGGAGCGGTAACTCGGGGGCCATGTGGAAAGGGCTCCCGGAGCTCTGGGCGGAGCGGCTTGCTTCTTGTCACGGGTTCCTTGGTCGGGACTATATCTTGGGTCGGGACCAGACGCCGTGTCAGGAAGGGGTTTTTTTTTTTTGCATCCTTCTATCGGGATAGAAGAGTCCCGGGAGGTCGGGATGGAGAGCCATCAAGCACGTGGGCCTTGGCCGGAGGTTGGGGTGGCCATGCTGGATTCATTGGAAGACTGTGTGCTTGATGGCTGTGAAGGTGAGTTACCTTGCTGCGGCACGCCCAAGCGAAGGAGAGAGAGAGAGAGAGAGAGTCAGATTTACTTTATCTCTCCTCGAGATTTCTGGGCAGATGATGGCCCCGGCCATGGCGAGCGACGTGAGGGTCTCCACTTGAGGGTGCCCTCCTTCTAGCGCCAATTGTTTCTACCTGTTACGTCTCGAGCCGGGAAGTGGCCGCGGGGCGGAACGAAGTAGAATTCTTGAGGGGCTTTCACTCGGTACCTGCACAAATGACAACGTCACGGGGTCGGGACTGGGGTGGCCCAGTCTTCAACTCTCCGATGCTTAAGTTAGCTTTGAGCACTTGTACGGGTAGAGGAATGAAAGTGGGAGAGAATATATGTGTATATATGTGAGTATGTGAGTGTATAGATGTGTGTACCTTGAGCTTGTTTTATAGGCTAAGCTTGTGTACCTTGAGCTTGTTTCCAATGTGGGACTCTTTACCCTCCTTTGGAGTGTCTCCTCTTTTGGGGGTGTTTTGCCGCTAGAGTGATTTTGGCAAGCGGTTTGTTACCGGCCCTTCCTTCCTTGGATGTCTGTGAAGGGCCCAACAGGGCTATCTCGACGGGATAATTGTACCGTATTCTCGGCTTAGCCAAGTATTTTGGCTATGTACTAACATTGTTTATTTAACAATTTTATTTAGATAAACATATTATGATAATGCAATTAATAATCTCACAATATTCATTATATTATTCTATAAAAGTTGTCGTGTCTTAAAATTTATAATACTAAGTTCATCCTATCAAAACTATGCAGTACACTTCTATCAAAACGATGTCCTACACTTCTAACAGAAACTGTGACACGTGGAAGTGGAAATCAGAAGACTCGCACAATACCACAAGCATCAGAAGTTAATGGCTTAATACATGTCATGCACCATCTGAAATTTAGAGATAGCTAGATAATCACTACACCAAAATCAGAATCAGAATGCAGGAACAAGTGTACATGATGAGTCGTGACTATGCAACCTGGCCTGCACTTTATCTTCTTCCCCAGAATTTTCAGATTTGCAATTTCCATTTAAGCCACCAAACCTACACCTATAATCGAAGACTTGCACACAATTCACATCAACACCACATTTCTATCAAAACAATCAATCACCGTCTCATAGTCCCCAACTCTCTTACGTTTCCAATCAACAAGCTGGAAAAAGCCAATACTGCACTTGTCTCAGCTAATTTCACTGCAAAAAAATGTAACGTATTTCCTACATCATAGAAATTCCGTCCACTAAATCGACAAAAAGGAAAGACTCGCAGACCATGTCAATGTCTTCGAGCCTCATCATTTTTATCATGTTGCGCATGCATTCACATCAAAATCCCCAAAACAAATCACTGTCGTTATCATCCCCTCCTCATTCATCAACCACAAAATTCAAAATCACTAGCAATCAAATGAAAAATTCGTTTCATATTTTATATACACCTAGCAAAAACTATTACACAAAACAAGTTGCCAAATAAAAAGTAAAGGCCACTAGAACTGCACAAAATTTGGTCTACATCACTATCAATCGGGAACAATTGTTTCATCATCATCATCACAAGGGCACACCATATGTTTTCACGCGGTACGTTACCAGGCCAACCTCCGGTGACCCGACCCGGCAGCGATCCGTGTCTTGACTTTTTCAAAGTCCGAAATCGGGCACGGTATGGTGATCCCACCCGGGTGGGCGAACCCGTATTCTTGCTCGGCTTCTTTCAGAAGCTGACCGAATAGTGGGTGGTTAAAGTAAATCACGGGCACCAGAACACGGTGAAAGTCGCCGTCTTTTTGTCCCACGTAGACCGCCAGGTGTCCCTTGGGGACAGTCACCGGCTTGGTTTCCTCAACCGGGTTCTGACCCAGCTGCATATAACCCGAGCCGGGTCTGCTGCAACATAGAGACTTTGCTCCGGTCGTCAGCTGGCGACCCCAGGTGAGTAGCTTCGCGATCGGCTTGTACTTGCACGCCGGAGCCGAAGAAGTCGGACGGCTAAGACGGTGGTATCCGGGTCGGGTCGTGGGTTTCCGGAAGAACCATCGGGTGAACCGGCAGAGGCGTTTTCCGAGCTTGAATCCTCTGATCTTTGTCATAGTCGGCAAAAAGAAATGAACTTGAGGAATCGGGTGCTTTGGGTTGTTGGGTTGTGACAAGAAGAAATGGGTTTTGGTTAGACTGAAGTGAAAAAGGTTTCAAGAAAAGGGCCACGGGTCTGCTTCGGACATGGTAAGTCGGGAGAGAGATAAGCAGGTTTCAGAGAGAGAAGTGGGGATGTTGGACATGATCAAGATTTGTAGTACTCGGTTGGGATGTCATCAAAAACCAGAGATACTCACTTGGTTGGTGTTTCCTTTGGTCTTAGACTCTTTGATTTGTCTTTTGGGTTTTGGTTTGGTGGAGTTGAGAGAATTATGAGAGTGTGGTGGAGTTTAAAAGGGAGATGGGTTTTAAAGGTCAAGAATGGAGGAAAGGGCAGAGGAAGCAAAGAGGGGGAGGAGGAGGGCAAGTTGGAAAGAGTCGGCACGCGATGATGGCGAGAAGAAAATGGTGGAGTGGGGAGTCTAAATAGATATGGGGGGAGAGTCCAAAGTCAGATTAAAGAAGGGTCAAGATTAGAGGAGAAGGACAGTAGGAAAGCTACCACGGAGGTTCTTGATTTCAAGAAATCGGCTATGTTGTGGTACATTCCGTATTTGCAATGCTAGGTACAAACTAGAAAGGACCTTTTTTTTGGAGTAGTACTGCCTTCACCAAATAAAAAGTGAAATCAAAAGAATATATAAAGAAAATATTGTGAAGTTCAATGGTGTGACATAATCTTTGCCACTATTGAGAAGGTGGTCTTGGTAGGTATGATTTTTTTTATTTTTTTTATTTGTGGATATTTAAAGTTAAGGGGGTTTCCCACTAGGAATTAACTTCTTAGTTCTTACCCGTTTTTGTTGAACATAGATGTCTTAACCAATGGAATAGATGCTTGCTGGGTGTTTAGTTGTATTGATCGCATAGCGAACTTGGGAAAAGGTTGAGTTCATCTTCTTATTTAAATTTTGCAGACAATTGTAAGTATAGCTTAGGAAAATAATTGGTTCAAACTGTATTTTCTATATTGTGAGTCAATATTTCGTCATCAATTTTCAATGATTTAATTCAGTTTTGCCCTTAAAGTCACTTGAAATGCCAAATACAAGATGATTTGTTTGTCTCTTCACATAACTAAATCTCAACACATATGGTTTCACACTTCCCTGACATTTCCTTCGGCAGTTAAGAAGAGCAAAACATAAGTGAGACCAACATAACGTATAAATTACATAAAATTAATAAGAATTGAATAGTTCATAACAAAATTAACAATGTTTTAAAGTGAAATTATATCTGAAAAATTAACAATGTTTTAACAGTATGTGTAAAACGTCGACGCTGTGTATCTCAATAAGTCATTCTACCCGATTTGATTTTGCTCGACTACCTTGCATATAGATCTCCCTATTACTCATTTCCCACATCTAATTAACACATAAAACCCTCTTCTAGATCATAATCCCAGGTCAAAGGAAACCGAGTAATTCATATAAACCATTCCCCACCTTGAAAATCATACACAGGAGAAGATCTATGTTCTAATAGTCAACGTGGCAAAGGGCTCGTTCTTAAACTATTGAATCAGATTGGAACAAATCAAAGAAAAACCCTAACTTCGCCGATATTAAACCACGTAGGTTCCGAGAAGGAACCGGACAGTACACGTGTGGCGCCTCCTGGAAATGGTACCTTCTCCCTCGGAAAAGGACAAAACCGTGATTTCTGGAACGAGTGCCCGTACTTGTGGGTACACAACTGACAAATCTTGATTTTAATATTGTCAGGTGATTTTATTTGCTACGGTAAATGAGACCACCTCATCACCTTTAACAATATTAGGAGGAAAAAGGAAAAAGAAAAGAGAAGGAAAGAAATTTAACAAAAAATCGTAGTGTTGTATTAGTATTACTAAGCCTAAACATGTATATGGAGTTTGATCACGTATTTCATTTGCATTTATTCATTCGGTTATTGGTGGTTGTTGTGTGTGCCCTTTTTTACAGAAAGATATGAAAATGATTCAAACCTAAAATTAGGTAACTTATAAAGAAAATGTGTGATCTACTGAGTTATTAGTCGATTGCCACGTAAAAATTAGTATTGTTTTCTAGAGCTTACTGGTTGTGAAATGTATCAATATAGAAGATCATAACCGGTTGGAAACTACTTGTATATGAGTTAATATATGTGTGTGTCTGAGCTCTTCCTTTCTTACATATTTTTCATAATATAAATTTATGCTTGTTACTGTTTAAAACTTGAATTAATCAATAACCATTGTTTCTACAAAAATTAATTTATAAAAATCGTTTACTCACTCTATTGCGTTAAGAAAATCAACAATTATTGTAAAATTGTTGCCAGTGTCATAATTAACCTTTCATTTACATAAGAAATTTCTTTTCGTAAAGGCCAAAAATGAGGAGCCGAATTCAGACCAAAATCTAGTAATCAACGCATGTATGGTTCCACTCTAGTGAAATATCCCAAAACCCAAAGCATGAAGATTCAAATGGCCAGACCGTACGGTCGGTACCGTACAACGTGTGCCGCTTTGCTTAGTCAATTCCATCGCCAAATTTGATCTGACTACTCCCAAACATGCAGGGCCTACCTTGATACGTGTATGAATGTGGGTGCCTCTGCCGCGTGGATTTTTCTATAAGGGAGGGCATCATTGTCTTTCCCATTCTAGGATTTTAGACTATAGTTTTTTTTTTTTGGTGGTCTCATCTTCTTCTTCAAGAGAATATAATTAGTTGCAAGCTATCGTCCAAATAGCTGGAAGTGATCTTCGGAGGTCTCCCCTCTCATTTCTAGACTCCATCTTACACGGCATATCTAGTGTGATTCTGTGTTTACACCCTTGGGTACGTCACAAGGATTGTCGAGTTGTAACTCTACAAGCTAGGATCGCATTGTTCACAAGTCTAAGTAATTAATTACCCCTTAGGATCGAGTTGTTTCATGAAGATTCTGTGTTGTTTGGGATAATTGCATTTATCGTGTCTCATATATATAATTTCAGTGTTCTCATATATTTAGAAAATGAAATCGATTAGGTAGCATATGCACTAGCAAATTTCCGATTGACTTATTCAGGTTGGGTTTATTGGACTCAATCCCTCAATTCTTTATGAATCTATGTATTCGGGATCAACTTGGTTTACCTCATTTTCGTTTTCTTCACTAAATTACTTTCAGTGTTGTTTTTTCTTCTAAGTTATGTTGCTTTGCTTTTTATTTAAAGGGGATTTGTTAAGTCCTCATCCCTTCTGTACCCCTGACTTTCTTTTTTCTTGTTGGTTAATTATGTTGCTTTACTCTTTGTTTAAAAGGGATTTGTTATGCCCTTATCTCTTATGTATCCCTCACTTTCTTTTTTCTTAATAAATGGAGTTCAACTCCTTTTAATAATAAAAAAAAAACTTTTGGGATTGATTTTCCTTCAACAAGAGCTAGAAGCACTTTCAAATTACGAAAGAAATTTAGAAAATTTCATATAAGTTATGTATAAGTCAACTTTAATTAAAAGTATAATAAATAAAATATGTTTTGAGAAATACCGATTAAAAAAAGAATTGAAATTTGTCTACTTTTTGTGGTTTGAAATCGGCATCTGTTCAGTATTTATTATTTTATTTTAATTTAAATAATCTTTAAAGTCACAATTTTTCATCTAAATGGTCTTTCAATCAAAATTTTCTGTTAGAATATTGACATGGCCATTAAAGACATTGTAATTTTTAAGGCCACGTCAGCAATTTATCTGAAAAAATTGACGGAGTGACTATTTGAATGAAAAATCATTGACGTGGCCATTAAAGACTTTAAAGACCATGTTTTGGTAAGGCATCTCAGAATTGAAGCATTCCAAACTGCAGACCCGTCATTCATCGATCATCTGAATAGGAAGCTGGCCGGAAACCATCTAATATACTTATAGAAGTTCCCTAAAATACATTAGTGTCGCTTCGTAACTTTAATTTATACCATCTATAGATGATGTGATTAATAAGATACATATCCCGATTAGCTCTTCATCACTCAGCAAGATTTCAAGGACCATAGAATCAGAAGTTGCATGTCATAATCTTTATTTATGGCCAGAATTAACATTTCGTGACTAAATATCCTCAATTATAAAGCGTAGCATCATTATATATAAATCGATCCTCTCTTCAATTTTTTCCACTTTTTCAAGATGGGACTCAAAGAACAAAATAAAACGTTATCCTCGTCCACTTTACATTCTTTTCCATACTTGTGGGACATTGGAATACAGTTTATTTTTCAGATGGATACCACCTATAACCTAAAGCCAAGATCATAGATGAGTCTAGCTAGTAGCAAATCATTTTCTAATTTACTGTATCTGTTTTCATCTAAGAGTCTGCTTCCAAAAAAGAAAGAAGAAAATCGATCGTATCTATGACAAAACTGATGCTTCATGACATCGGGTCCCCTCTATATCTTTGGGAAATGATGATTGCATCTAATTTGTTACGATCGTCTGACATTTTGAGGATCACACTTTAAAGGTCATCAAAATGATAAGAATACTTATCCTCTATCCCACGCAATTGCATATCACTTTCATTCCCCATTATTTTGTTGGTATTAAGATTCTGTTTGTGCTCATCAGAAGAAAAAAAAAAAACTCTGATTACGGTTAAAGTTGCTACATGCATCGGTAAGTCGATCATATATGTGTCGTGAAACTAATTTTCTTGCCGATGCATATTGTGGGGCTTCCTGTGATCATTCTTTGAGTTCTTCTAATATTTGGATCAGGTCTCGTTCTATGTCTTGTTTTTCTGCCTTTCATTTGCATAGTCTTAAGGTCGCCCTCGTGGCGATGCGGCTGTAGTTTTTTTTTTCCTCTCCTAAAAAAAGAAAAAAGAAAATACATTGCTAAGTTCTCTATTAGAAAACAATTTGAGGTCCAAGTTCAAACCTAGAACCAAAAACCCATAGTCCGTATCAAACCAAAAGATCATAACATGAAACCCTTTTGCATGTATAGAGTAGCCGGAAACGTAGAACTCTAGGGCGCAAGGTAACACCGTATGTGCATAAAGCATTGAAGCCTCTTGCAATGAAGTAGCCACTCTTACTATTAGAAATGAGAGATGCATGCATGGAAAGCACCAAACCAACCCCTGCCATATTGCCTATATTTAGATCATGCTTCTTAATCCAGGGCATCAACCCCAGAAGACGAAAAATCATGTCTGCTAAAACCCGAACTCAGATCAAATCAATCATCCCTTAATCTAAACTTAGATTTTCGCTTGTCGTTTACCAGCCAGCAAGAAAACACTCGTGTACGTGTGTTGCTCTCTACTGCAGTTGTTTTGCTGCTGAGTACGTATATGACATTACCTGAGCAGCTGAGCTCAATCTATATATACCAATCAACTCGACGTAAACCCTAAACTACGGTGTCGTGTATGTTTGGCTCTCCGTTCGTACGGACAGTACCAACTAATTGTATAATGCATCTCTTGCCGGCCTCGTGATTATGATCGCCACCTATTACTACACAAAACTCTAGTTTATTGCTTGCACGCTCAATTAGTAGTGATCAGCTGGTTAATTAACTATGTTTAGGGATATGATTACATGAATAATATTGGTTTGGGGGTGCGATGCTGACTAGCCTGGCCTGCTCATAACCCTAAAATAATTTAGTTTGATCGAGACAAATTTGGGTCCGTACAGACCACGGTGGTTTTTGTGTCCAATGCTTCTCCTGGAGACTACACAATTAGACAAGTCTGTAGAAAATAAATCTAAACTGTACGTAAAAAACAAAGCACAATTTGAAGGGCTTCTTTGTCTTCATCAGGAGCTAGCATAAACATATCTTTGGCTAAAGAAGAAAGATGATTGAATGGCTTTTGCTTAGTTTTATTCTTGGTGGATCATCGAATCTGTAGGTGGATGTAACTTGGAAATAAACGACTCTTCTTGTATGGTACGTACCTTAAGGTACAATTCGACCTCATCATCAAGCAAAACAAGAGAAAGTAGAGTTTAGATTCGTAAGTTTGAGTGTACATGTTAGAATCAAATGTTTAACCACATACCGCAGGCACACAATAATTTTAATAAAATTAGGAGAGACATTATTTAAGTAACGATTGATCTTGACGTAACTTTATAGTATGAACAAATTGTATTAAAATCAAGAATTGAAGGCGGTCACACCGACTATTTATTTATATGGTCCATGCATGACCTGGTAGAGAAGCTAATAAGAAATGGTTTTGTTTACCAGAAATACAAGTTGTTGTACAATAAAACTATTAATTTTCAGATCGATCGTCAAGCTCTCTAGAACTGCGACTTATTAGTCCAGGCCTCCATCGTAAGTGGTCTGTCAAGATAGACTTGTCAAAACTGTATAGGTATGATCTTATCTAGAAGTGATCGATTACAGAAAACGTTGATCGATGTGGAGTTGTTGATGGTATTTACTTCAATACAACGAATTATCGTTTGTCAATGAGCCACGTACTAGTCTAAAAGCAAGATTTTATTCTTCTAAATTTCTTGAAGAATCTCATAATATTTCGTCTAGGTAGTTACTTGTTTACTCCCTACCAATATTGGTCAACGTTCATACAGTAATTATACGTTGCGAAATACAATGATACAATTTATGCTAACATACTCTACAGACTGATATGATCCCAAATATGAACACCATTTTTTTCAAATTCGAACTTCTAATGAATCACTTTCAGACGAGGTACACATCTTGTTTAGAGTTTAGACTACCCTTATTTTGGATGAAATCTAGAAGAATATGCATGAACTTGTGAAATGCGTTTGTAAATATGTTCTATGATTATGTAATGTCGTTCCATCAATGGAGATACATAATTTGGATAAGTTTAGATCGCTGATTATCCAAACTTTAGAAAAGAATATTGAAGAGTACGTATAAGTAAGAATTATGCCAAGAAGCTCAGCTAATTGATTAAGTAAGTCGAGTATGCCTGTGATGATTCATGCACAAAATCGCAACAGAAGTACATTTAGATTAACGAACAGACTTACAGATGTCCTTTCTACTTTTATCTTTTCTTTTCGTAAGATGTATAATTCATTAAACAGGCCAAGCAAGGTCCCAGAAGAACCTGCAGATACAAGATGAAGCTAAGTTTCTCCAGCACAACTCAGACAGTAAGAGTGAAAGGAGAAAACGGAGCTCAAAAGACCGAGGAGATCAAGCTCATAGCTTCCTCTAGAGGGCAGGGAAACCAAATCACAAGCTGAATTTGGCATTCAAATACATCCTTTCCTATATCGCATTGCACACATTGATGATTGATACATATTGTTGAGAATTGAAGACATCAAAATGTTTAAAGTACTCTGATATATAAATCAATCATTTCCAAACCTGGTCTTTTACAAGAGTTCGACTAGATCGAAACTACGTAGCGGCCCACCCAATGTTACCTCCGGCATCCATACAAGATTAAACCCCACGTCATCAAGATTCCAGTCAACCACCTCGACGACCCAAATCAACGTCTCGCAACCACAGCCCCCACCAGATCTCCACCCTCCATTCTCCTCCTCAGAAGGAAAAAGAGAAAGCAAAGCAGAGTGAAGAACTCTCAGAATTCAAAACTCGAAATCTGAAAAATGTGTGCGGTTTTTTTTAACTGTAAATAACTGAAACAAACACTCGCACTCGGATCAAAGAGAAACCACCACACAAGTCAAAACGGGACGACCCGGGATCCGAATTAGAGATCCAAATGACGGATTCGAGTCTGGAGCTCCAGGAATCAGGGTGGGAGGAGCTGAGGCGAGAGGCTAGGAAGATCGAGGGCGATCTTGACGTCAAGCTTTCTTCTTACGCCAAGCTCGGAGCTCGCTTCACACAAGGAGGAGGTTCATTTTTCTTTTCCCAATTTTTTTGCTGTAATTTGTTGGTTTTTGAATGGAAGATGTTGATTGCTTGGTTCTGTGATTTGGGTTGTCTTCAATTTTGGGTTTTCGTGTGTGCATTGCGTCATGGATTGGTGGGTTGTGATAGGTTTGGTGATGCAAATCTGGGTTTTAGTGGTAGGGAGGAGAAAATGGGTGTGTGACCCAGTTGCTAAATCTGTGTTTAGTGCTAAGTAGGAGGAAATGGGGGTGACCCAGTTTCATAGTTCTGCATATTTAGCATCAGAGGTTGTAAAGGTGCATACTTTAGTGACAGAGTTTAGTGTTACTATTTTGTTGAAGTAGAGATCTTATGTCACTGAATGTACTAGCTTAGAGGATGAGTGTTGTGGTGATTGGTTTTCGGACTTGTTTATTGGCGGTGTAGCTTTGATTCTATGTTGATTGTATCGTGTTGGAGAAGATAGTTGTTTGGGGGTTTTATTGTAGTTGCTAATTCTCTTTTGGATCTTTGTTGATGATAAAGTTTAAATGAAGTTTTGAAGACCATAGCGAATTAGAATTAGTTGATACTTAAAATTATGCTTTTAGGAAGGTTGCAGTTTGCATCGATGGCATTGCGTTAATGATTTAGTAATCAAAGTCCATCTTTCGTACAGATTCTTACTCAAAGCTTCTCTCTAATTGAATAAGTAAATGAACTGATAATGATGAAAACAGTTTAACTTCTTAGTTATTGCATGACAATAGAATAATTTATGCGCAATGCAGGCTAATACAAAATCCGGGTCATCTTCAATCATTAAATTTTGTTATGCTGCTATAACTTTTATCAACCACTTTGTAGTTGAAACGTGAAACTATGCAATAGAAGACTGGTCAGGACTATATGCATAATATAAAAATTTCAAATCAGGTTATGTGGAATCTGGATCACCACCTGTTGGGTCCAGCAGGTCATGTAAGTCTATGGAAATGGAAATCCAGTCTTTGCTTGAGAAGCTATTGGATATAAATGATTCAATGAGCCGATGTGCTGCTTCTGCTACACCAGCTACTTCTGTTACTCAGAAACTAGCAAGGCATAGAGACATACTTCATGAGTGTACTCAGGTTTGTTTTTTTTTACTTTTTTTTTATTTATAATTTTCAAACTTCTATAATATATGTTTTTTGCTATATTCTTCTGCCTCTTACTGCTAGCTTTACTTAAGAATTGTTTTTGGAATAAATATTCGTGGAGATAGTAGTGTTTACTTTCGTCAGCCTAGGATTAGGATATACCATCCATATACTATGTTTGCTACATGACTTAAAGAATGGAATGACTATTTATGACCAAACTCACTCTTCTTCTTAAAAGAAGAAGATCAGAGGAATGAAAAGGTTGCCATTAAATTTCACCAAAAATGGTTTTGCATATCTCACCATCTTTCCTCAGCTTCCTATGTGCAAATTACTAAAAACATAACAACAACATAACTTGTGAAATGGTGGATTTATATGCTATTAGAAGTAGCGATGGTTTCAAACTTTCCATTCTGCGTCCAACTCGTCCTGGTGTCTTGATCACTCATCATTCAGCTAGGACATGTTGCTTGCTACCATTTTGCGTCCAACATAACTAGGACATGTTGCTTGCTACCATTTTGCGACAATTACAATTGATTTGATGTGCATGCGAAGCTTTCCCAAGTTCTTTCTGCTTGTTGCTCGACTAAGAGTCTAACATGCAACTTGAAACAGCTTTCTATCTCGCACTGTTTGTACAAGGATGATGAGTAGTTGACTTTATTTTTCTTAGAAAACAAAATGTTTTATTTATACCACAATAATAGTCATCTTATGTATATATCAGCAGTCACTCCAGTCAGGTTCCAATATGGTATAATAAGATAAGATTTTCCAGGACTAAAGCTTGCTACCTACACTGCTTTATTTTTGTTATATGTGTTTTACCATTTGAGAAATTAGAAGGCTAGTTAAATATTTTTTCTTTAGCAACTGGTCATTTCTCTGTAGGAGTTCAGACGGATTAAAGGCAACATAAATTCATTGAGGGAACATGCCGAGCTTCTGACTTCTGTCAGGGATGATATTAGCGAGTACAAGGTGATTTGATTGAAACTCACATATTTTACCTTTATTTTTCTCATTCATCTTTATTGTTGGAATATGAAATTTATTCTAAATTCTAGGTTGTTTGATCTATCTTCTTGCAGGCATCTGGGAGTATGTCACCAAGAATGCAAATACTACGGGAGAGAGCTGCTATCCATGGAAGCGTATCTCATGTAAGTTTACCGCTATGTGTTGATTATATATTTCAGATTTTGAACGGGGAGACTTCCCATTTTGCATTTTCTAAAGAACAATTTCTTTTCGTTTATTTTTAATTTATTTTATTTGTTAATTTGAGGCTTATTTAAGCTTAATATGTGGATAAACAATGTGGATAAACAATCCGGATGAGCTTTCTTCTACGTTATAATTCCTTCCTAAACCTTGGTCAAGACTGATGCAGTTCTTGGTCCTTACTAGCAAGTGACTGATATGTTGTCAACTTAAACATATTTGGATATTGAAGTGTTTAAGGAGCAACTTAAAATTTAATAATCAAAGAATTTCACCAGTTAGGACTGAGAGTCTGTACAGACTGAGAATAAGATTATGAAAGAAGTTCAAGATGGTTACATCAGGACCTATTAGAGAAGGATAAAAAAGAAAAGAAAAGATGGGTGGATGATGTATGAGTAGCTATAATTGCTCACATAGTAGATACAGCTTACATGCCGAATTTTGTCCTTGTAGCTGGAATAGTTGGATAGGAACTATGGTTAGGCATACTCTTATAAAGTTATGTTGCATCTAGGTCTGTAAATAAAGTTATGATACCTAAATTTTTGGTTCTTTTCTTTATTTTTATGATCCCTTTACATATTTTTTCTGCCCACCTTCCCGCATTTTACTAGAGTTGGTTCAGATCAGAGTTTCTGGACCTGCAGCTTCAGGATGTGATTTATGTTGATTTTTGTGCCTTCAATATGCAACCTGTATTCACTCATATATTGATTTTTCACGTCCAAGGAAAACCAAAATGGAACCTTCTTGGAGTGTTCAATTGGTTTCCACTTCACACCAATTATGCTTGAAAGTCATACAGAACCATTACTGTTAGATACTTTGATATTTACAAAAAGAAAGCACAGGCACTCAAATATAGTTATATAAGACTTGAATGAAGTCTTGCATAATAAAGCACATGGTCTCAGTTCCAAGCAAAGACACATGGTCGAGCAGCCAATTTTCGTACTGAAGTTCTAAACTATATCAAAAGTTAATTAACGTTTTTTCATCTACTGCTGTAGATCCTCCTAATAGCTATCAACAAGGTGACAGTTATTTTAAATATTACTGGTGCTACCTTGTCTTTGACATATGCTGTTTCTTTATCCGGTAGAAGATCCCAGGTCATTTCACTAATTATAAAGGTATAAAAATATACCCATGTTATTAAGTGGGAAAAAAAAGGGCATATGTTAGCCATAGTAATGCAAATGCTCTTTCTCTCATCAACTTTGTTGATGAATATCATATGCAATGGTTCCCATGGTGGGGCATGGGCACAAACCCAGGACCAATGCTGGGAAGTAGTATGGGACTGACTCGATGACTAGCAAGATGGAGATAGTCCCACATTAATTCCAGGATCAGTGCAAGGGAAATCAATACTGGCTTCAAGCTAAAACCATATCTTTTGCTATAGTATGTAATGATGACATATTGAAAAAATAATGCTATAACTTGCTCAGGTTTGGAATGATACTTACCTCTACCTGCAACAGACAATGCTTGAAGCAGTCTGTATTTCTACTGCGGGTTCATTACACTGATTTGAATATTCCAATTCTTTAAATACTGCATTCACATGTTTCCTTTAAATGAAAGTTGGTAGCGAATCTTATATCTTTTGACAATTTGACTCATGAGAGAAATGTCTTCAGTGATCCATATGTTCATGCTTTTGTAGATAGATGAGGTGATTAGTCAGGCTCAAACAACAAGGGCGGTCTTGGGCTCTCAAAAGGCGATGTTTGGAGATGTTCAAGGAAAAGTGAAGAATCTAAGTGACAAGTTCCCTGTTATCCGTGGCCTACTTGGTACTATGCTATACTAAACAATCTCCTGTTCAGTTTCATTTCTGATCCAACATATTATTCATTTGCTTCTATTCTTCACAGGTTCAATTAAAAGGAGGCGATCAAGAGACAATTATTCTGTCTGCAGTCATTGCAGCTTGTACCTTGTTTCTTATCATCTACTGGCTTTCAAAATAGATATATAAACGATATATTGTTACAGAAAATTATAAATGATGGTATCTCTCTACTCTCTAGGGAATATTGCATATGTAATTTCTTGGAACCAGTTGAGTTCTCTGTTTCAATAGTTTTGGGTACCTACTGGTGCTGTTCCAATCAATTACTTTTTGGCTTCTAAATACATTTACCATTTAGTTCTCTGTTTCAATAGTTTCTGATATTTGTTGGGACCAATTGAGTATCTGTTTCACTAGTTTCTGGTGGTACTTATTCTGGGTGCCATTCTGACAAATATCTGTTTGTTTCTATATACATTTAGGGACTACTTTTGATCCGAGTAGATGGTCGCCCCATAATGGGAGATAAACTTGCTTGTCTCGGCTGTGACCAAAGGGTGAATGTGAAGTGTATGTGTGCGTGTGTGTGTGTGTGTTTTTTTTTTTTTTTATAATTTTTTTTTAAGTGAGAGAGATCTGTATAAATGAGGACTCTTAGATGAGTCTGTTACAATCATGCTGAATGACCATCTAATTGCAGGTGGTTCTTCTATCCATGTTACATCAGACACGGCCTCATTGCAGCTAAACGATGTGCAACTGCATTACATAATCTGGGGTGTGCTGTATTGTAACCCCTTGCCAGAATTTCCGGCCTTGTTGGATATCCACTATTCCACCATTAGCTAGCGACCTTGAAATCTGAGGCTGTAGCTTCAGAAATGGCTCCCATACAATCGCTTACGATATTCACATTAGAGAGCTGTAGGGAGTGAAGTAAGTTCATACCTTCTTTTATGGCCAATAATTCACTGTTTAGGGGATGCAGTGTATGCAATAGAACACATAAAAGAAGGCATGAATTTTCTTCAGAGTTGCTCACAATACCTCCCTTGGTGTGATTTGGAAGAAAAGCAGTATCTACGTTTAGCTTAAAGGCTCCAACCTCAGGTGGTATCCAAGTCTTTTGCTCTGGCCTCTTTGTAGTTTTGGGAGAAACTCTAGCTTTCTGAAACTCCTCCAGCCATGCCATAGTGCCGAGCACAATATCTTGCGCAGTTCTGCCTTTACCTATCCACAGAATGTTGTTCCGATTGTCCCAGGCTGCCCATATGAGCAATAGTAATATAGCTAGCATATCGTAATGTAGCTTCCGCAACATATCGAGTAACCATTCCATGAAGCATATGTTAGGATCCATTGGTCATGAAAATCCGACAAGGAGAACCTGTTGCATGAGGAGACATTGACAAAAGAGATGTGTGGCGTCCTCAATATGATGGTTGCATATGAAACAACTTAGAGGCCCTTGGTACCCTTTTAAGAGTGATCTTTCCTAGTGTGAAATGTGTTTTTGGCAACTAATTATGCAAAAGTATGGTACTTGTGTTGGATTGGGGGGCAGCTGCACCTCTTCCATACAAGATAGCTACGGTATAATAACAGTATAAGTGAGAGAGAGAAAGTAGTTCTGCAATCCAGCTCCCCCTCCCCTTCTTTCTTGCCTAGATTTATATCTCTCTGTATCTAGATTAAAGACTTGAGAGTTGGGAGGTGTTCTCTTGGCCTCTTCTCTTCTTAGTCCCTTGATATCGATCGATTTGATTTCATTCTCACCTCAGTGGTGCTTTTACCCGTTTTGTGGTCATTTTTCTAACACATGTTCTGCTATAGAGGACACTGTTCCTCCCTATTTTGCCGATCATCGAAAAACCTTTTCAAATCCGGAAACCTCCATCATCCCCCTCACCCACAACCTCACATGAGCTCCCTCCATCTACCAAATAAAACCACCTCTTAAAAATGAGATTGATCACTTACAAAGTGGTTTATGGCTCATGCGTGGGTGTTCCACCCCCCTTCCCCATTCACCGTCGGTTTTATTCTCTGTATACGGTTTTTGTCCTAATTCGGTGGTCTGGGATTCCCTTTTGGATCGAGTCTCTTCCGTGGAGAAGAGAAAATTATTGTGTGATGTGTATTCCTCTCTTTCATCCTCATTTACTTTGGTATTGACAGGATTTGTGTTGTTGGATTTTCTTGGCAACGGTTTATCGGTCATCATCGCTTTATTACGTTTCGCAACCTCTTGGTCACTGGCGGCAGCGGCGACAACATGCATGTTTGTTTAGGCGATGGTTGTGTTAGCAATTAGGGTTTGATGAAAACTTTTTCTTTTTAGGGTTAACAATTTTTACATTTTCCATTTGAACTAGGTTAAGTGGTAATTTTTCTTTAGTTAATTCGAAATTTAGCCTTTAAGCCCCTCTAATGAGTTTACTCGTTTCATTAATACTTTTATAAGTTTCTGTTTTATGGAATAGTTTCAGTTAGTGCCTAACAACCGAACCGTTAAAACCGAGTCCACCTCTACCACCGACCACTGACTCTGGTCTCTTCGCCAACCCAATATATGAGTGATAGGTATTTTGCTTCCTTGATTCGGGTCTTGTTTTGGTAGCAGTCCAAAGTGGTTAGAGCCTAACCAAATCAATACCCCACCCCATGAAATATATCTGTTAAGGTAATAAGGTGGTGCTAATCTAGCGTTCAATCACACAGCCTTTAAACATTGAACTGACTCTCTCACATGTCTTGTTGAGACAATTATAGTATTTTAGCACATATTAATTCGGAAACACCTAGATAATCTATGGAAATCGATTGGCCTTTTGCTACAATTTTTGTTGTTGTAGGGACACAACGTTGAAGCAATCAATCCTCCAAACCCCACATAATAACCAATCTATGAATGTTGGGCAAGTAATTTGGTCGAGTTTGAATTCATGTCATTAAGACGAGGAACAGTGACAGACCATGTGTTCTTCATGTATAAGAATCTTGGAGTCTGAGGGTCAAACTGCAAAGGTATGATGAGTGATCCAACAAATGGAATTTGGTTTAAGTTGAAGGGACGTCGGCCATTAAGGTCACAATTTTGATCAGGAAAAACCACTGTGGAATGTCAAAACATCTGCTGTACATCTTCAGCTTTGTGTGTCAAGGGAGGGGTCACTACAGAGAGTTAGCAGTGTTTCTAATTTGAAAATCTAGAACACAGTTGCTTGCTGTTCATAACTGTTCAATGATAACATCCATAGATTTCAATTCTGTTCACTTTCTCACCCACAGCAGCTTGGAAACTCAGAATATGATCAGTTGATCATCATTATTAAAATATATCTTTGTCCGAAATCAAAATACCCCTACCACCAACTACTTCACAGTTCTGCACGTAGTATCACATCAAAGAATGCAACCATTATCAAGTGTCTGTCGTTAATATTTTTGGGTTTTGGTTTATATTTCATAGAGATTGACTTAATTTCATTTAGACTTTGGTTTATATCATCAACCATAATCAACGTACCACTCTTTCTTTCATTTAGAGTACTGAGAATAGATGCACGGGATAATCTTCAATCAGTAGTTTTCATTTTTCTTTTATTGAGGGTTAGGTTTTCGTTTGATGTGTTCGCCATTTCCTCCCGTATTAGTGGTATTACTTTCCTCACATCTCATCTCTTCCTCCATTTTTTTAAGGCAGCTGCCCTCTATCTCTTTAACCAGAAAACAAAAGAAAAAAGAAATGTTAACCATAAGTCCATAACTATATACATAGACATAAAAAAACACAAACCCGTAACTTTAATCTAAAAGAAAATGGTCTGGCAGAGATGAGTATCAAAAAACCATAGGTAATAGGTTCAGGGTAGAGCTCCTTTCTTGTGAGTTGTGACTGAGAAATGAAGAGGGAAACAGAGAGATACTAATTAATTAAAATAAAAAAGAAAACTTGCTTCATCATGTAATGTAACAGCTATAGCAAGCTAGCTACGCTGAGGAAGGAGTACCGGGTCCGGTGTGGAACCTGGAAATGAACTCAACAGCATTGCAGACTACAGAGAAACAATTTAAAGGAGCGAAAGCTGCTAGCTAGTAGTACTGTGCATAAGCAAACAAGAACGGTATCTTATTTTCATGTCTTCTGCAACAAGCCCTAAATATTACAGCTTGGAAGTTACTCTCTCTCTCTCTCTCTCTCTCTCAACAGTAGTAGCAGTACGGATGCTGGTGCTATATATCTCTGGTATTATACATTGAAACGTGCACGCTCTAACTACTACGTACGCATGCTGCTGCTGTCTTCTGGTAATGGACATGCATGCCAAGGTAACTACAGCTGTGCAATGTCATCTTTATTGGATTTCTGCACCACCTATTTAGCTGATGAGGAGACTCACAGGCTGCGAGAGAGCGAAAGAATTGAATTCTTCTGAACGTGAAATTGAAAGGTACCATTTAGCATTGCGTAACACATTGCTAGTACTAGTGTACTTGTGCAGTTGAGCTTTGTCTTCTTTGCCACAGAAAAGAAAACAAACAAAAAATTCTTTGATTTCACCTGAAAAATAAATGCAATAATGTTAGAGAAGATTTTGATCATTGAAGTACCTATGAGGTGATATGAGTATGTGTGATGTGGGATCAATAATTGATATGCAATTATACATGTACCATCATCAAGCTTGGATCCGGAAATATTACTCTTGCATCATCATAAAATTCTTTTTCTTTTTTTATTTTGATTAGAAGAGAATTGCTAGAATTGATAACCAAAATAGCTACGAACGCATAAGGTGATCCCATTAAGAAGAATTCCACCCGAAATATAAACATCATCAAAGAAGAATGGAGGTGAGACAACGATACTCGATTTCGAACACCACACAATTCCGAAGACCGTTACTTGAAGCAATGAAAACAAACTTTGATTTCATCAAGGATGGCTCTTGCATGCGTTACTAAAGTCTTCCTTCATACTATTGTTGAAAAAATGAATTCAACATGGAAAAATGAGAACTTCCTTGAAGGTTTATAAAGATTTAGGTCAAACTTCACCGTCTATTTCATCAGGATAATAGTTTCCATCACCTTCATCAGATTATTGTAATATGCAAGAACGAATTGTTAGGTGAGTTTTTTTTGCTCTAGTATGGATGGAATTAATGTCACTTCTAATGATTTGAGTGATTCGTTATGAAGACTTGATGAAGAGATGAAAGATTTTCTGATAAAACTTCATAGCTAATTACTAGTCCATTGAAGATAGGTGTTCTCATCCGACCAGGAACTAGTTAAGATCGAGGTACATTACGACTCATTTCCCAAAATATAGAATTCGTATGCATCGATCGACCAAAAATAAGAAGATTCTTAGACTACCGGCCTCAGGGACACACTTGCTACAATTTTAGATTTGTCAATTAAGGTAAATTCAAATATCAGACAAAAGAAAAAGGTAAATACAAAACTTCAAACCATGAGTTGTTTGCAATACCAAAGCATAGTTTGTTTTTGGGGGGTCAAAATAAAACCTGGTTCTTTGCAAATCACGAGTTTTTTTTAGTTTTTCTATACCGTTTACAAACCCCGGCCAAAGCAAAATTAGTATTAATCGTATACGTTAACCCCTTAAAAGACCTTTCTTATTACATGATTAAACAGAAATTTGAGTTTGAAATATACGAGAAAAAAAAGTGAAGCAATATTGGTGAGGTGTGTGTATGTCTGAGAAAATAATGAATATTATAGAGAACCAGTACGTAATGCTAGCTAATTAGTGCTTAACACCTTAACTAATTAGTTTAATTGTAGCAGACTGCAACAAACTTCAGTAATTTTAACTTGAAAATGAATCTAGCGTGGATGAATATATACTTTCTCATTCAGTTTAAATGGCGGAATCATTTCCTGGAGCAATGTGCATGCAAGAATTGCTTTGAAAAACTAATACTTGATTCTTGAAATCAACAAACCACTTTGATGCTATATGTGGCAGTGTGGAGGTGGCCAAAAGCCATTTTCATTTATTCTACGCGGTTACCAAACAGGGCCTTGTAATTAATCCCGAGTAGTAACTAGTGTACTGCTGCACAAAATGCGCAGATCGATTCAGAGAGCGAGACGCAGACATGAGAGGAATGAAGGAAAAAGGCCCTCCAGTGATCTATAACTATATGACCAAAACCTCAACCTTTTCAGTGCAAATTTCGATATGGGGGACCTGAGAAAGATCAAAGAAACCCATTTCGCGCATGAAGATCGAAAGTGATGGATTTCAAACTTGTAAGGGAAATGACAGCAATCGTTTGCAGCAAAGTTTTACTTCCCAGTTATCTTTTCTGAGAGCAAAAACCCTCCTCGCTTAGGGTTGGGGCTACAGAGGTAGGAAGAGGCCGTAAAACAACACCCAGAAACCAAAAAAATACAATGTAGTAATTAACTTGTACTATGAAATGATGAAAAGAAGAAAGGTACTACAGCTAGAGGACAGTTTCATTGAAAATAAAATTTGAAAGAACCTATAAGCTTTCTGCGTTTTCTGTGGCATTGTCACTGACAACTACGTATCCCTGCGCATATAGGAGAGAGAAATTTGATGCATGAGTGGTCAAATCCAAAATGCAAAAGCTTTTAGTGCCTTTTGTGTGATTGTGTTATTATTGCCATAATAATTTGTTGGTGATTTTCTTACAAGGATCCCGATAAAATTGTAACGAACCTTTTCAAAGGAATTGATGCAGTTTATGCTTGTTTACGTCGTTTATCCTTAATTATCCTAGTTTGCTGAATTTAATTAATTAGTCAATAAATCAAGTAGTTGTACGTTAATATTGATCACAGGAATCAGAACTATGATTCTATGAATATCCCATGTTTCTAACAAAACCAACCGATATTTCTTCAATTTTCTTTCGATCATATCAGCCACACATCTAGAAGAGAAATTGAAATTCATACATATATACTTAAGCTTTACAGGTTTGTTTTACCAACTTGGGCAGAGTTACGCAATTTGTAAAGATTAGTCAGATGTTAAGGTTCTCGAAGTGTCTTGTATGTTCAGTCATGTTCACCTAGTTAATGACTGATAAAGAGATTCATGGTCAGTCACTATTAGATTTAAATCCAAGGGTGAAGAAAATTATTTTTAAGTAGAGTTGTTTTATTTTCAACCATTCAATGTAAATCTAATGGTAATTGACCATGTGAACATTACTCGTTGTATGTTATCGTTGTTATAATTTTTTTTTTAAAGTTCGTTGTCCTCATACCGCATGTGGATGTTACGTACAAATTAGCTCGAACTTTGGATGGGTGGAATAGATTGAAGGAAAGATTATAGACAAATCTGCCAAAATGGGTGACCCACTAGTTGAGCCAAAAATCAAAATTCATGATGTATCTGAACTAATTTAGATCAAGGTGCAAGTAGAATAAAATTTTGATACTAGCTTGTATATATCGATTATGCACCGCTATTTGGAAGATTATCTTTGATTTAGTACGTAGCAACGGTTATTTGTTATTTTTTGTTTTTGTTTTCACTTGAATGGTTATTTTCTTTTGTTACCGGAATAACTATTCAAAACTTAAACACCATAATTAACCATCTATGAATTGCACTAATCTTGACTACCGGTACCAAAACTAATTACACAAAGTTTCTATGCCATTATATAAACAACTGATTAGTGTCATGAAAACGATTAAACGTTGCCTATATTGCATGAGAACTTCATGATTTTACTCGCAAAATTCTAAGGAGCAAACAAAGTTCAAACGTGAACCAAATGAACCATCCGTGAATGGTAATTGAGATCGAAGAGGCAGCAATCCCGAAGGAGAATGAGATGCAAAGGTGCATTGTATAATTCAAGGAAAAAGCCAAGGGAAATAAACAGCTGCAGAAGATACGTGCCTGGTGCTACATGTTTTGGTTTTATCTATAGCTGCTCGAGCCAGCTAGCTAGCTAACTAGAAACTAGTTAACAACTTATAACTCAGTTGACAGCAGCAAAGATTTGATTTTGATAGAGAGAAAGCACAGAAGAGTTTTGGAAATGGGAGAAATGGAATTGTAGAAACCCGAGAAAACAAGAAAAGTAAAGGCCCTCTCTTAACTGTGAAAACAACTGGTGAATGAGCCAAAGCTAATCACTCCCATGCACCAGTCCCTTTCTTTCTTCCTCTCCCCCACCTCTGCCGCTTCTGCACACTCTCTCTTTCCATCTCTCTCTCACTTCACACACTTGCACATCCTTTGATAACCATACATTTTCCTCTCTTTTTTTCTTTTAGATTGAAGAAAAAGAAAATCAACAACTTGTTTATGATACATCACCAACAACTTGTACGAACGATATATATGTAGCTGAGCTAGCTCCCAATAGATATTTTTATCTCAATTTTTCCATTCCAAAAATAGATAATATTATTACTTTTTTGTTGTTGTTGTTCTTCAAGTTCTAACATATTAGCTAGGGTAAAACATATATCTTTAGAAAAATGTTTAAACCTTAAATTTATAAGTTCTTATTCATGATCACAGGACACTATATTCTAAAGAGTTGATGTACATGTGTAACATCAACTACAAAAGAATGAGGTTCAGAGTTGATATGTTTTAACCTAGCTAATACAAAACACATGCGTTTATCAACTCAAACCTCTTTTTTTTTTTTTTTTTTTTTATAGTTGATATGTACAAATAAGCTCTTTAGAATATAATGCCCTCTGTTAGTTTAAACATTTTTGTAAAAACATAAAATGTTTTAATGGAACATGTTGTCATCAGTGGTGCATTTGAATTCTAATTTCGAGACACAATAGGTAAAGAATAAGGCTATGATTTTGTTTTTCATTGGGAGTGAGGTAGTAAGTTACATCTCGGTTACGTTAGTAAGTTATATATAGTAATACACTCATTCCGTCAATGTTTGGATCGAGGACCACGAGAGTTTTTAAGCAAATCTAGACTAATCTCCCGATCTCCCGCCGCAGGCGCAAGAACCCAAAGACCCCTCAAACCTGTCGACCACATAATGATAGGAATTGGGACTCAAACTCTAGACATGGGGGTTCCATACTATGCAGCTCAACCAACTTTACCACATTAGGTAACTATTGTTTGTTAACATTCATAATACAATGCCAGATTTCATGTATTATTGATCAATAATTTTTTTTTAAAACAAAGGGTTGGTGCTGCTGCTCACTCAAAACCTTCATTAATGAAACTGTCGAATACAAATGGGGAACATGGAGCCTAAACCCCTGATTAATAATTTAAAGCTAAAAAGTGAATGCTTTCAATTTTGTGATAAATATTACTATTATAGTATTAACTTTGTTTTGATTGAACTAGTAGTATTAACTTAGTACAAGTTTTCTAGTATTCTATTTACCAGTATATATCTCTTAAAAAAAAACTAAAGTTATCATTTAAAAAAAAAAACTAAAACAATTATGAATTTGTGTCAACATTTTCATACTTCATGGTGCATTATGTAACAACGTCTAATCTATCAGGTGAATTGTTGCTCACTGTTTTAGTTTTTCGCATCTATTAACGACTTGGGGTTCAAATCAATTTCTAGGTTTGTTTTAATTCGTGAAAAATCGAAGAACTAAAACCTAAATGCAGACTCAAACGTAGCAAATTCATTCGATGTACAGAGAAAAGTCTGTCAAGCAAGCCAGTAAACTTAATTAGTGACAATAGCTTTGCAATAGACTCAGACCATAAAAAAGATGATTACGATAATCAGCATTTACTGAGTCGAGAGAGCAAGAAAACACTTTTAGAGCATCTGTTTCTGTTCCATCTATCCCCAACTATAAATTAGTGGCATCTCTATCTTCTTTTCTCTCTCTCTTCCCCCTTATAATTCTCTCTCTTCTTCTTGTTGTTGTTCGGTAATAGTAACCCAACAAAACAATCAAGCAGCAGATCAGATCCGAAGGAAGTTTATCTGTCCATCTATCAATTGATCGATCAGTCAATCCCATCAATCAAATCACAATATCAATAATCGTAGAAAGTGAGTTTTAGAAGAAGATATCATTAAAAACAATGTCTGCTGCTGCCTCTTCCAACACTGTCTTTTCACCACCGGACCACCTCTCTCCCTCCGATCAGCTCTGCTATGTTCACTGCAACTTTTGTGACACTGTCCTCGCGGTAATTCTACTACCATCTTAACCCTCTTCTCCCTCTTTCTGTTTCTCTCGATCTCTCTTCCTCCCCTTACGATCTTTCTTCAGCTAGTCGTATGGAGGAATTTTCGATCCGATTAGCTTGTTTCCTTTGCTTCATTGTTGTAGTTTCCTTGTTTGATTGCTTATATCTGATTTTTGGGTTGTGATGTATGTGTTTAGGTGAGCGTTCCTTGCAGCAGTTTGTTCAAGACTGTGACGGTCAGATGCGGCCATTGCAGCAACCTTCTCTCAGTTAACATGCGGGGCCTTCTTCTTCCTGCTGCAGCTAACCTCGGACATTCTTTCTTCACTCCTCAGAATCTCCTGGTAAGTTTTCTGTCTTTCGTTTGTTCTATAATATCGCAGCATATGTTACTATAATCTTAGTTCTAGCTAACTGATTTCTTCATTCCTCATCTCCGGAATATCCTAGCTGCTAGCTAGGTTAGTTCTTGTATATACTTATGTTGGAACAGTGTATAATTGTATGCTGAGATTTTTGTATGTATTTGATGATTCAAACCAATTAGTAATGGTGATCTAACGTGCACAAATGTAGCAGGAGGAGATCCGAAACGCCCCATCAAACACGTTCACCAATCAGCCTAACATGATGATGAACGAATCATTTACGCCGATGATTCGAGGAGTTGAGGAGATACCTAAGACTCCACCTGTTGTTAACAGACGTAAGAGACTATCTTTCATTATGATATTTTTCACCCAACTCGATCATGCCTCTTGCAATCTCTTTCTTTCTTTTGTATCCCCACTCAAATGGCTTTCTGGGTCTATACCTTTTCGTATTTGCCACAATTTGTATGTCTTTTGTAAGTATAGTAGACATGTGTTTGTTTTTCTGAATCCTTATCGATCACTTTAGCCTTTTTGATAAACAGCAGTTTTTCTGAATCCTTATCGATCACTTTAGCCTTTTTGATAAACAGCAGCCTTCTCAGCCATCTTTTGCCAATCACAGAAAAAGTTTGAAAAAGTAGAATCCGTGCTTTTGAATTCATGAGCTTACTCTATAACAGTTCCCAAGGTTCAAGTTTAACAGAGAGCTAGAGGCAATAATCTTTTTCAGCGCTTTTTTTTTTTTTTTTTTTACATTCATGTGTAGCTTTCTTCTTTCACATGTTTTTCCAGAGTCAGTATTCACTCCTCAGTTGTTTCCATATTTCTTCTTCTTTCCATTATCATAAATGTAAGGCTTACTCTTTTGCTTCATGAGCTTACCCTCTAACAGTCCCCAAAGTTTTCGAAATATTGAAGGAAACATCGAGTCTGTACATGACCCTCATCGATCAAGATCTATATGAAATAATGGAAACACCCTAAATCATGAGAAAATATTTTATAATTCGTATGATCATCGTCCTTGTATCTTTATCCTAAATGCAGCTAGCTATGGATATATGAGAATATGAGATTGTATTATCTGTGATCGAAAATTACAAGAAAATAAAAATATGAATAGCCATCGAAGTGATTATAATGTGTCTGTCTGTTTGTGTCCGACTCTGTAAAATGAATGTGGCCAGCTCCGGAGAAGAGACAGCGAGTGCCATCTGCCTACAACCGCTTCATCAAGTAAGTACTGAATTCATCAATCAACTTCACCCTCCTTCCATCCGTAACTTCACATTGTAATTACGTACTCAGGTCCTATTTATATCGACGAGCATAAGTATGAGATCCGCTAATATTTCTTATGGTTAAACTGTAGGGAAGAGATACAACGTATCAAAGCTGGAAACCCGGATATAAGCCACAGAGAGGCCTTCAGTGCTGCTGCCAAGAATGTAAGCCTCGTGAGCTTTCCTTGTGTGTTTTTGCAGCGGAATCAAATTTGCCAACCAGCAAATTTGATTACCAGCAATGACAATCCAATCAAAAAGGAGAGAGAGATATATATGGGTGGTTGTGATTTGATGGTCATGGTGGTTATCAAATTTGCTGGTTGGCAATTTGATTCCGTTTGCAGCTGGCTAGGGTTTCGTTTCGTTTCGTTTCATCACTCAACGTATGTTAGCTACTGTAGAATGTAGATAGCGAGCAAGCTAGGGATCTTTTCTCTGAGTTTGGATTCATGGTTCTTATGAGTTGTTTTTTGACTTTAGATAGATTTCCAGAAGATTTACAGGTTAGTTTTTGTTTTGATGCTTTTGTTTTGCTTCTGTTAGTGGGCCCACTTCCCTCACATCCATTTTGGCCTGATGCCTGATCAACCCGTGAAGAAAGCCAATATGCGCCAGGTAGAGATGAACCCTAATTTTAATTGATCCATTTAATTTGTAGATGGAAACCCTAATTCTAATTACCTAGCTCTCACTTTGTAATATTAATGCATGCATGTACTGGTTGGGAACCCTAATGTTTAATCTTGAATGTGTAATTCTGGGTTTGTGCAGGATGGAGAGGACATGCTCATCAAAGACAATGGATTTTTCAATGCTGCTGCGAATTTGGGCGTCTCCCCCTACTAAGAACAATTAGAGTTTCCTATTTCGTCTGTTTGATGTGGCCGGACTTCAACAACTAGTAGTAGCGAATCTTATGAATCCTAAGCTTCATTATAAGTAGACTCCAAAAATTTGGGTTGCATGGTTAATTATGATACCAGTACTGACGACTGGATCTTGTTCAAGCTTAAGAATTAATTCTCTGTTGAACCCATATTGTTAAAAAAGACTTTTTAAGGAAGATATATCGAAATCGTAGTGTATATACACTACTTATGAATTATGATCAGTTAATGAGAGTTTACATTTGAAATGGTGAATGCCATCAATCAGAAGTGTTAAAAAATTGTAGAATTAGCTAGAATTTGGCATGGATTCAATTTCAACTCCACCTACCTATATGCCGTCTGCCACCGCCCCATTAGTTGTTTGAATCTCGACATTGCAGTACTTGTTCCTTAACGTTTTTGGGTATGCACCCTAAACTGAGGGGTATACACAGTTACACAACGGGCATTGTTATTTCTAACTCTGAAGGTTTGCATCTCCAAAGATTCCTTGGGAAAAAGAAAAAAGAATCTCAAAAAGCTAAAAAGGAGCGAGTTTTGTCTAGCTTTTCATATCCCCAAGCCAAGGGGATAGGAACTCGACCTTAACCCCAGCTCATGCTATTGCTATGGACTATCCGACTATTGATCGGTGTATAGGTGAAGATTGAAGAGTTTATACATATATAGCCGTTGACTTGAGGGGGTTGAGCATGGCTAGGCTTCACCCACTTCGTACTCTGATCAGTAACAGCCATCTAAGTACGTACATATGTGCATACAAGCGATAAGCATATGTTAGAAATATATATATCTCAGTCACAAGACTCACATGTTATATATAGCCGTACTAATTTTTCTCCAAGTCATCCGTTATTTTTATTTTTTTTAAAGAATGATGCTAAGTCATTTTATTAATCAATAATTATAAAAGAAAATAACACATACATAACTTACCCTCGTGGGCTACATAAGAAAAGAATTATGCTAAAACAACCTATGCAACTCCAGGAAATTCAAAACAACTCAAATCATTTTAATGTCTCAACTCTAAGATAGACATCTTGATCAATAATAGGTAATTGTCAGAATCATCTGACTTATTAAGTAACCAAAAATCAACTACTCATTGCTGGCTTCCTCAGCAGGAAGACCACCAACAAGATCCTCAATCTTCTCCATCACCGGTTGCTCACCGGAATTCTCACATTCAGTCAAAGCCAGAACTCGACGAGCACCAAAGCTTCTCTTTGCCTTTTTGGGCCCATTCTTAGCAGTGCCAAGCTTCCAAGGACGAACGTTCTCCATCTACTGCTTATTCTTAGAACCCAAGGGCCGACCCACCTTCCTCCTTTTTGGAGGTGACACGATCAGAACCCCACATGTTGATTAGGTAGAGCCATTTTCGGTGAGAAATGTAACTAAAGCTACTAGAGCCAGGATCAGTTCGTCTCCCCTACTCCTCTTGAAGAAACTCATATCACCCAAGCTAGCTGAACCCTTCACACCTGCTATAGCCTCATACATGCATAACTAGCTCCACAATAATCTGAGCCTTCTCCACCGGCACCACCGCCTTACACACCTTAGAGTTTCCGGGCAGTACCCGAAACATACCCAACTGAGCCTCCAAAGCAGCAGCCGTGACCCTAGGAAGTGAGAAAGTGAAGGAGGGTTGGTTAACCCTTTGAGGAGTCTCCACTAAGCCCACGGAGGCTACTAATGATGAACCGCTCCCTAGAAACCCAGAAACCAAACCACTGCCTTGGTTAGGGTTAGGGTTCGGCTTCAGAATCCTCTTACTCGCAAACACCACAGAGTTAATCGCACCACCGGAATCGGGACCAGAGCCCAATACCACCACCTCGGATATGTCCGGTGGTCCACCGCAACCACCTGCACCATGCTTCAACAAACCACACACTTTGCAAAATCCAAAAACACGTTCATACCTGAATGTGAGATTAGCAGAAGCACGAAGTGACCTGAAATCATACATGATGGACTTTAAGGATTACAATTTCAAACGGGAGTATCACATGACAACACTAGAACAAATTTGGAACATAAAACTTAACAATAGAAATAAGTGAATATGTACCGGAAAAAGGTTATCAATCACAAATGTGCACACCCAACTGCTCGTCATTGTCCCGTCTTAGTACACAATACCTGTAACCCAACTTTTTCAAGGGTGAGCTTTCGTCATCGCCGCTCAATGAAACTTTGCTTTAACTATGTTTGATAACATTATGTGGTGCACACCAGTATAAAAACATGCTGAAAACCAAATATATAAAGAACAACAAATTCTGAAAAATATTATTTAGTTTTAAATAAATGTGGTATTTGATGGTTGATCCTCACTATCCAACTTACCTCAATATACGTACAACATGTAAGTGTAGAGAGAGTGTCCACTTACACCATATCACCTAGGAACAGTGAAAGGATGTCAGATATTCTTCAGTCCATACAGCCATTCCGGAGCTTTAATGGATCGAAGCCCAAAGAAGTCGCTATGCTCCTCTCACTTGCAAGTCATCACTAACATCTCATAAAACGATTATCATTTTTATGATAACCAAATCAAGAAATTTCAAATATGCATTTACATATAAAACGAAGAACCACTAATCAAGGGAGTTCGCTTCATCATCAATATGATGAACAACGATTGTTTAGATTATCAGTTGGAAAGAGAAACCTAAACTTAGAGCCTGAAATTTTAGAACCGGTATATATGGAAGCTGAGGCCTCGTCTGAGGATGAGAATTAGAGGAACAGAGGTCGACCAGTTGGAAGTAAGAACAAGCTGCCAAGAACTTATCAACTCGGAAGAACCTCATGGGGAGTTTGAACTAGAATAGGGAGAGTGCTAACGCTAACCCGAAAGGCAAGGGGAATGCAGCTCTCTAATTAATATTAATTTTCTATTGATAGGCCTATGCATTGTTGTTGGAGCTTCGTAAGTTCTTTATTATGTGTCTTGGATGGCTTGTGGATGGCAAGTGAGGCTTAGGGGATGATGTTCTTGCAATGTTTGTGTATGATCACTTAAATGATCAGCTCATATCATCTAGTAGGTGGTAGTTTGCTTTAGTTAATTTCTAGGTTTCTCTTGTTTTTTCTTGCTGGATTCTTGTAAGTTCAGATAGACTTTAGCCTTGATTTAGGGTTGTTCTAATGCAAATAACGGTTATTGAAAGAAAATGAATTAGTTTTTTTTATTGTACTTAACGTACACGTGAAGAAATATGAAATTATGGTATCAATAATGTTAGAAAACCTTCTGAATAACTGTTCTGGGAATGCCTCAACTCTATTGAAATTGCTACAACATGGTCTGTTGATCTCAGCCCTCAAATAAAGAATACGACGTCGATTTGCTTCACTACCAGTATCACGTTGTGGTTTATTTGGAAAGCATTTTGTTGATTATGGTTGACATGCAACTATGCAGCTGCAAGTGAACTAGCTATATGTTGCATGCATATAGAACATCTATGGATTTTTTTTTTTTTTTTTTTGGACGGGGTTTTCCTTATCGTTTCGACCTCTTTGGACTTTTTGAACCATTGAGGCCAATTGGCACACTCCAATGTAAGAAGGGAAACTTTAGCTCTCTGTTCGGTGATCAGAACCAGAACAAAACGCGGTGGTGGTCAATGAGAACGGAATTATATCCACTGGAGGAGTGGATAGTGAAGCCTCTTTGGATGCCCTCTGCTATTAATCTATAATGTTACTGTACATGGCTTGTTAGTTATTCAGCTGACAAGAGAGATCGAAAAGGGGAAACACGATCAGAATGACACACCAGAAAGGCAGAAATTCATATAAGCCAATGTGACGCGGTCTATCGATCTGGTGGCTCCTCCTTCATGGATGCTCCACTTGGTTCGGGGGGAATCAATAAAAAGAGACAAACTTCAGGCCCTAGTTGCCCTTCTAGTACGAATGCGTATAAATAAACAATAGTCACTGGTCATCAATCCAAGACGATGAGCAAAGGAAATAAGGAAAAAAAGGAGGAAAAACAAAGCCAATGCAAGAATGAAACTATGAGCAGCGCGCCTAAGCTAAAGTTGTTTGATGTTTAGAAAAGTAAGTAGTTCATCAGCAATCAGTGTATAGAGATTTTCTTTACCTACACTCCTAAACAACAGAAGAGAACACAAAAGCGTAGCATCTTAAGTCTATGAACGAGCACTACAGCTACTTAACAGAATTTATCCTAACATTCACATTCACATTACAGAAGTATCAAAAAGAGGCCACTTTCAGATAATCCAGATCAAGCATGTATTTGTGACATAACATTACAATCAAAAGTCAGAAGGTATTTGTTTTCAATGGCATAAAGTTCATCAGCAATCAGTGTATAGAGATTTTCTTTACCTACACTCCTAAACAACAGAAGAGAACACAAAAGTGTAGCATCTTAAGTCTATGAACGAGCACTACAGCTACTTAACAGAATTTATCCTAACATTCACATTCACATTACAGAAGTATCAAAAAGAGGCCACTTTCAGATAATCCAGATCAAGCATGTATTTGTGACATAACATTACAATCAAAAGTCAGAAGGTATTTGTTTTCAATGGCATAACCAACTAAGATGCACAACTTGGCAGTGTATATGTGTTTAAGCCAAAAAAGAGACTAGAAGTCTAGAACGAAAAGGGTTCTATACAGTTGGGTTACATAGGTCTCAACAGAAATCCATATACAAAGAAAAACCAAAGTCACTAACCAGGTAGCATGTATCACAAGAGGGGTGGCAACAACATAGTTACTGCGGGTGAAGCATATATAGAAGTCAAATATCTTCAAAGAGTTTCCTTAGTCTTAGTCACTAACCAGGTAGCATGTATCACAAGAGGGGTGTGGCAACGACATAGTTACTGCGGGTGAAGCATATATAGAAGTCAAATATCTTCAAAGAGTTTCCTTAGTGAGCATAATAACTGATGCATCCTCTAACTTTTGAACTCCAAGCTTCTAAGATCAAAAACAACATCAAGCCTCAGCTTAAATCTTGATATTTCCATGACATCTTAAGAGCTGAACAATAACTTGCCACTACTCTGTACATTTCAAGCCACTTAGGTAAACCTGAGACTGAATTATCGTCGTTCCAATTTTGAAACCTGGAACCACTGTGAAGCCAACTTTTTCCCTGGTTTTATTAGGCAATGACAATCTCCTAGTCACAACTTCCATATATACCATAGAAAATTCTGCATCTCTTTCCACTTGGAATATCTCCACCACAGGATCAAAGCAATAGGCCAATTTGTGTAACGTCCATATCGAGCTAGCCATGTTAACAAATGATTCATAGAAGACGCTCAACGACCTCCATTTACTCAGCACAACCGCATTCCGATCAAAATTACTGAACATTGAAGATTCCATTGTGGGGTGAATTATCTTTTGATACTTGCTCTCACAAAATCTCGAAAACTCACAATTCTCATTCCTACTCAACAACTCCATGGGATTGCTCGACACATGCTCAAGCAGCTGCTTCAAAGGAACGCTGCTCTTATCCAATTTAGACTCATGGCCCTTACACAAAATCTCATCCTCAACTAAACCAAAACCCTTCGAATCAAACCCTTTGAACATTCCCAAACAAACATATGACAAAAAAGCATATCGATTGTGAGTATTTTTCACATAACCAACATCAGGATGAACCAAATTGGCAGCCAAATCCAAATTCCACCCAGCTTTCCCCATCAAACTTATCAAAATCTTAGTAAATCTATGTGTTAATCTACAAGCATCATGCAGAACAGAATCAAATACTCTAACTGACAACAAAACCTCACAAGCTGAAGACTTCATAGTACTAGATAATCTCTGAGATAGTCTAAAGTTAGATTTCTGAATCTCACCCAGCTTTTTCCTCAGGGCCTCAACTTCATTGTCTTTGTGATCAATCTCTGTCTGCAACCTATTTGACATGGTCCCCAAAGTCCGGAGATTACTCTGATTCTCTTGCACCTGGGCCTCCAAGCAAGACCCGACTCCAAAACCCGACCCGAATTCCGAACCCCCACAAAAATCCCTGAAAAACTGCTTCAATTCCGAGAGCCTCTGAAGGTGAGAAACCAGAGCCCGGTCCTCTGACGTCACGTTCTCTTCCACAAAGGGCACATGGGCCGTCTGCAACTGAAGGTAGGAAGCTTCGAAAGACGAGACTGTGGCGAAGACCGACGAAATCAGAGTCTGGGTCATCGGAATATTGATGGGTCTGATCTGGGTTTTGCTCAGAGACCTTGTAACAGTGGAAAGCTCTTGTTTTGGGACCTGGGTCTTGCCCAAGTCGGGCTTCGTCGGAGTTATTGAGATTTCCTGCGAGGTGGGAGTGGGTGCTCCGTCGGGTTTGATGACGACGACTTTCTGGTCGGTGATGATTTCTTCGGCGGAGTCGAGCAGAGATAAGCTGTCTGGGTCTTCTTCCTCTTCGGCGAAGAACTCAAAGGTCTTGGCTTTGAAGGCGAGAGCGAATTTGGAGAACATTTCAGAGATTGGGGGAGGTTTGGAAGAGCCATCCATTTCCAGCATTGGAGAAAAGATTCAATCTTTCTTTGGTTTGGTTTCTCTATGTGTTTGATGGAGTGAGTGGAATGCAAGAAACAGAGATAGAAGTCTTGGGTTCTACTTCTTCTGCTACAAGTAAATCTTCTGCTTGTGCTTGTGGGAAGTGCTTTGAATGTCTTGGAAGGAAGGTGTTGTGGGTTTAGCTTCCTGGTGATGGACTCCTCTCTCTCTCTGTCTCTCTTTTTGTTTTGTTTAATTTGTTTTGTGCTTTTCTTTTTGTATTTTGTATTTTGTATTCACATCTTATCAGTCTCACATATATTTTTGGGGTTATATTTTGTTAGATTTATGGGTTTGGGTATGCTCTGCTTCCTAGACTCCCAGTTATGCTGACTTTTCCCAGATTTGGGGTTAACGGTAATAAGCATAACGACTAGAATAACATGATGTGTGACAACCCTATTGCTACGCTTCGAGAGTGGGCTCTTATTTTCTTATTGTGACTACTCCAGTGAAAAATGAGTTGTTCTTGTTTTCCTATCCTTCTCCTTTGGAAGAAGAACGATAATTGATACATTCATCGAAACTGCAATGAGGTGAATGACTGAACGCAGAAATGCGTCCTTAAAGTGCAATAAGATGAATAAGAGCACCAAATACTCAAATAATTCTACTACGAAATGAGAGAATTTCCAGCATAAAAAAGAGGTGAGCCTACCTAGAGATTATTCTGTGTTTTTTTTTTGGAAGAATGACAAAATGCCAATGGAAACTCAAATATTCACAAATAATATTTCTTGAATAGAACTAATACGATAATTAAAATAAGTAGATAATCGAATCAATTCAAATAAAACAAAAATGCATATCATAAAAAGATGATTTGAACGATGATAATTTCTATTGAAATCAAATAAAACACAAAATTTCTGATAAATTTGCTATGTTAATATATGTTTTATTCTTCGATTGAGATTATTATAATTTTGTTTTCGGTATAAGCAAGAACAAGCTCATAAGTATGATAGAAAAGATAAATTTACAATCTCATCATGTGAATTGCAGCAAAAGAATTCATTCAGTGCGTGGCTGTGTGCACCTCTCTTTATTAAAAAACATGATTTTCGTGAGACAAGAAAAAGTATGATATGTTATATCTTTACATTTTTCCTGTAATTTAATTCTATAAGTTCATCAACCTTGTTTACTTACTAAAATTGGGATATTAGAGTAAATTTAATGCATCTATATTTTAAAATTTATAGATCTATATTGAAAATCACTCATCAATTCGTTCTTCAAAACTTATACTTTTGTGACTTTGAATAAGCTAATTACTCTAAGTTTCGAAGTATGTATCGATCATTCGTTAAACTAACTACAATATAGAAATGATGAGTATATATATATAGCATGCTACTGGTTAGTTAAGAAATCAGACTCAGCAATAACAAATTCAGCCATGCATAGAGTGAGCAAAACAAAACAAAGTACATACAAGCTTAATATGCTCTTCATAATAATTTTGAAAAAAAAAAACTTAAGTGAAAAACAAAAGAAACGTACACTAGTGTTTGTAATGCGAATAATTGCTCTCAAAATGATAAGAAAACAAATTTCGTGCTATTACTTATATCACTCTATATTAAATTATATAGGTATTGTTCACAAACTAGTTTCATTCACAACTTACATATGTTCTTATTAACTATGAAGGTGTGACACTAGCATTTTATATTGTTCCTCAAATTATGTTTTTATTTGTGGAGATTGTAACTGCAATGATGGATTGATGGTGGCCCATAAGCATAGTAAATGATGCACTAATACAACATGAATCTACATGTGATTCACACCAGGGAAGTATTGAATATAGATCGGCCATTGTTGCCTCTCCTTAAATCGGTCTAAATGACTAACCTATTTTAATACGTGAGCACCATTAGACTAATTCCTGGAACTGAATATTGCGTTCATATTTTGATGCTCATGCTTCCATGGCTGGCTCGAGAAACCAATGCATTTCCAGCTTTCCAACAAAGGGCTAGGAATATATGGTCAATTAAGCATGAACCATTTTATAAAGGTTAATCATCAATCCTGGCTTCCATGTTTTGGGTCCTTGACTTTTCATCTAGAAATCATGAAATTTACTATATATCTATTTGTTGTCGCACTGTTTACGGGAACAGTATAGGAACAGTGTGTTTCCATGTTTTGTCCCTGGGTTGGGTATAGTTAATTCCAGTTCTGCCCCTGTGAGCCACGTTAAACTTCTAAAGCTCTCTAGAAACCCAGACAGGAGAGATTCCAGAAAAACCAGACAGAGGAGGGTCTAGAAGAACCAAGACAGAAAAGAGTCTGAGAAAAACCCAGGCAGAAGAGAAACTCTAGAAACCCAGACAGAATAGAAAGTGAGAGAGAAAAGAAGAGAGCAGAAGAAACAGAGCGGAAGAAAGTGAAAGAGAAAAGAGAGCAAACGCTCGATTCGGAACCAGACAGAAGAGAATGTGAGAGAGAAAAGAGAGCTTATTCGGATACTAGACCCAAAAGCTCGATTCAGATCCGAGCAGGCCAAACTCAGAGCAAATCATCTTTTCTTTTTCCGATAACCAACCTTCGCAGCCGTTGCCAGAGACGCACTCCAATTTTGGATATCCTTGGTTGTTCTCATATGCTTTACTCATTTGGTATGTCTTCTCAAATTTTTTTTTTTCCTATGCGTTTGTGCTTTTGTGGGTTTAGTTTTGATTTTCTTTTCTGTTTGTAGAAAGGTTGCGTGATGAGGTCCTGAATGCAGAGAAGAGAGCACAAGGTAAGTTCCCCACCTGTTTCTGTAATTCCTGTTATCAGTTAAAGCTTTCTTAGATAGTTTAGTACTGATACGCTTTCTACTTATTTTAGCCCCAAAGCCACCTAATGGCGGTTACTTGAATCCAGAATCTTATTACACTACTTCCACTTTGTCTGTTTTGAAGGTCTGGCTATTCCTATTTTTTTCTCCAGTTCGATTTACAAATCGCTCTTAAGTACTCAACTTTTCTTTCTCTAGGTTTCGTGTTAGCAAGAACAAAGGGCCAACTTTTTTTTTATTTCCTGAATTTGAGCTTCGATTGCTCTTTGGTCTGAGGTTGTGTTTGATAAAGAAGAGGAGAGAATAGTTTTCCTGTTTGTGCAGCAAATCCCTGCTGCAACCCTAAACTGATTTGGTGTTTATGTGGTGTAGGCTTTGTGTTTGTGATCCGGAGCAAGAAGAAACGGGATTCGGAGTTTCTGTGGCTACATGTATGTGTCTTTGGTATCATTTGCTTCCGACAAAAACACTAAAACTGTCATACTAGGTTGTCGAACAAAATGGAAGGGTCATCAGTGGCAAAAAAATAAAATATGATGAGAAAAATATGCATACCAATTCTTACCATGATCAGGTATTATTGTTCAGTTGCAATTAGGCCATACGTTTTCTTAACTTTCTGAGATTTAAATTAATTTGAAAGATTTGATTGTCCTTTTTACTAATTTTAATCTTTATTTCCATTATGATTATGCGAATGTGATTGGTTCTACTATGAATAGAAAAAAAAAAGTGAGTGATAGAATATAAAAAGGATACTTTCTTACTTTACACAGTGTGTTGTTTCTTCGCACTGTTTCAGTTTTTTCTTTTTTCAACTTTTGATAGACTTCGAATAATTGGTTTAGTGTGCTATGAATTTGATTGTAGAATCTTCATTCCACAGACCTATCTACTATGAATTTGATTGTAGAATCTTCATTCCACAGACTGATATGAAACTAAATTTTTTTTCCCCAAATTTCACTTTTACTCTAATACTATTTAGTGACTGCTTATTATTTATTGTAGAAGGGACAAAATCATTCATTAATAAGCTTATATCATTTTGCAGGTTCTAGTAAGAGAGATCTATTACACTGTTCAGGGAACTGTAAGTTGTTGGATTCAGGTATATGACTATCTCATTTTTTTTTTTGGCAATGAACTTTTATCCAATATGTTTCAGTTTTAAGTGACTTTGGTAGTTTATTTGGTTTAAGTGTGTTTTGAGGGTTTTGATTAGGAGAGAATAGTTTTTCTGCTGTATTCTTTACAATGAATTCTATCAATTTGTTTGCTTTTTAAAAAAAAAAATATAAGCAGGGGTGCAGGAACTTAACTATTTTCACACACTGAAGAGTAGCAAAATAGACATTTTTCAATAAAATTGGTGTTTGTTTTTCCAATTTTTGTGATTGATTAATCAGATTCTGAAAGTTCTAATTTTTAGTTTCTCTTGGTTTTAATTGCAGGACCTTTGTGAAGCCAATTGGAGCAACTTTGGAGTTAAGAATACTCTCTGTAATATTCATAATCTTGGTCGAGGCAAGTATTAATCCGTGTGCATATGTTTTAGTGGTTGGAGATGGTGAATTTCCTACAAGTTATAGGTCGGGTTTGAATACAATTAATTTGAAACTGAGATTTTAGTTTCTTTATATCATGGCCTTCACATGGAAGCAGTATCTTGCCTAACGGTATAATAGAACTGAAAATCAAAAGTTTCAATATAAGCCTTTAGCTGAATTAGTTTGATCAACAAGTATAAGCTTTTGAGTCACCAACCATTAGCTGAAAATGTTGTGGCTTTTGATTCTTCATTTACTGACCAACATACATGATAACTAATTTCGCCTCTACTAAAACAAACTTCATTGATTTTAATTTAGTGAATGTTGGTGAAAATTGGATCCATTCTTTCTTTCCAGTTTCCTCCTACAATCTGATAGTTCATTTCGTGGATGATTCACCTACATAGGATGACAATAATCCTTCATTTGACACACTTCGATCATGAAAATAGAAATTTTGAGATCTTATGGGAGTGTTGGCTACGTACAGTTGTGATGTATGTGTAAATTTTTCTATCCTCACAATCTCTTTCTTCTTAGAAAATATTCCAATGCATGTAGACTTTTGATGCATAGTTGCATACACATACTGTTCAATCCTCAGATTAACAATGTAGATAGAACTTATTTAATCTTTCACACGGTTCTCTGCATACACCTCTTCCTTTGCATTAAAAAAGTTATGCATTTTTGGTTTAGCAAGATCTTTCAGGGATTATTGTTCTCATAGTTTCTAGAACAAGATCTTCATCTATGTTCTTAGATTTTTTTATTTATTTTTAATTATGAAAGGGATATAGGTATTCAAATTCATCTTAACCATCTCCTTAGTGGTCTATGCTTTTTAGAACAAGATATGACATACTTTTGTTCTGCATTACTTATATATTACGGGTCTCTATTGACAATAGTGAAAGCTCGGGTTTGTTGAACAAGAATGAGAGAGCTTGGTATATAAGACTGTCTATTTGGACCAAACAAACAGAGGTAAGTAAGCAAACTTCGATGAGACCAAGGGAAAAGGAACGACCATGATTCAGCTCTTTTTCTATTATTGAATTTAATACGAAGTTACCAATGTATCCTCCAAAGTATTAAAGACCTTAAGATTTTAAACATGTATATGGCTGTAACTGCATTACAAACAACTTCTATCAAAAGAAAAGAGTGCATATGAAATTTGTGAAAGAAAAAAAAGAAAGTGAAGCCGCAGCAAAACCCGCAGCAAAGCGCGGGGATGATATCTAGTATATAGAATTAGGTAACCCACCTGGCCTCGAAGAAAAAAGTTGGATTATGGTGTTAAGTCTCTTCGTTGGCATTGTGATCTGGTATCTTTGTACAATGTGGATATAGAACAAGGACCAAAACTTTCACTGGTGTGATGATAGATCTCAATCTCAACAGTAAATTATTGAGCTCCAAAGTGAGTGGGCAACTGCATGCCTTGCCAAGTTTCCCAGCCTGTATGTATGTGTCTGTTTAGGAATGCAATCATTATAGCTTTATGCAAAACCCTTTAAACCGTGTGTGCTGAGCTTTACACAGACAGAGTTTAGTGGGTTCAGCTTCAAAAATTCAGTACAGAGCTGCATAATGAAATAGAATATGGATATGTTCCTGTTTTATGCTTATATAAGTATATGATCAGGGATTGTTCTTCGAAGCTAATGGGAGTAATTAATCAATGAGTCAAAGCTGGGGATTAATCTAAGAGGCTAATTCTCCAAGAGAATCATATAGTTAATTAGTAGTATAGGTTAGAAGCCTTGACTGTGAGTGAAGAACCAAAAAGGTGTGATTTGTTTAGGTGAGAGTTTGGTCCATAGTTGGGAGGGTAGGTGATGGGGTGTTGTACTTGCTGAAAGTGAGAGCTGATACAATAGTGGGAGTTAAACACCTCAGAAATAGCAGATAGAACACTCAAGATCGACTTCCTTCTGTGAAATATGATATCACTAGCAAAGTTTATGTAAAACATCCATAGATAAGTAAAATTTCTTAGACTTACATGCATAAAAGAATAAAAGAATCGATTGAAAGTTTTTTTAGTCTGTCATATCCATATTTTTTGATGTGTTTTTGAGGTTGTTATTTTAATTCTTAGATATAATTTGATTTAGTTTTATTATGTATTTGTCTAGTTTTCAGACTATTCATGTTTGACCCATTTTGGTCGTCATGATATTTGATCAATGAAATTTTTTTTTTAAAAAAAATCGATAATGTGAACACAATTAAGACATAATTAAATAATTCCTATCATAATGATGATCATCATTTTGTTTTCTTCTGACTGTGGGTTTAGAACTAGTAGATTCCTTAAACAGTATCTAAATCATGAGTAAACAGAATAATTAGAACTATGGGGGCTTGTCTCTGATTTATTTGATCAGAAAAATTAAAACATAAGGGTACTGCCATAATATTCCACTGGCTACTTCTGCTCAAACAGTGAAGCATGCCAACAACCCCAAATTTATATCTTTAAAATTTTCTTTCCTCAATATTTTGAGAATCTGTGACAATAACAGTTCCTCTTGTGCTCAAGTCAATGACGGAAACAATTATGTTAAACCCCCTAACTGTGTTACAAATGTTTATCTTTCTCACATGTTGGATATTAGTTTTTCTTTTTTGGTAAGGTCACATGTAGGATTTTGCAGCATGAAATTATATATAAGTGTCTCAGTATATCTTAAACAAACTTAAACAAGCTAATGAAGTTCTTAAATTTGTTCAACTTATCTCAGCAATCACAATGCGGAATCAGCATGCCTTCTGGCTCTAGTTGTTTACATGGGGACTACTTCAATAAACCATGACAAATATCATTTTCATCATGTCGATCAGAAACAAAGGAGCACGAACACCCTTGTGGCTTTGTCTAAAACTTCGATCATAAATACTCATAGGGGTTCTAGCTGCTGACTTTGATTGAGTTGTATTACTAGAATACTGGTAATAAAAAATAAAAAAGGAAAAAGAGAGAAAAAAATAAAAAATAAAAATAAAAATCTTCAATTGCAGTATTGGGCTTATCAATGTTGGTGGCTGTTTGGGAAATAGCCCAACCCAAACTTGGGGCTGTCACTAGTAGTCTAGAACACCTATACCTCAAACACACTTTGATACTTGGACTCAGTTCCGTCTTCCGAACACGAGCTCTGACTTGTGCTCTCTTCTCTCTTCCAACACGGTCTATCAATTTTGCTCCGGTCGTTTTGCTTTTCCGATCATCTGTTTGCTTTGATTATTAGATTCTCTATTTCAATCGGGTTGGATTCAAACGGTGTTCCCTCACTCTATCCTCTCATCTTTCTTAAATCATAATAATCTGCAATTACTGTTGTCTTCTTATTCTTCCTCTGTTACCCAATACAGGGGCGGAGCCATGGACCCCAAGTGAGATTTTGAAGCCCAAAAAGTTACCATCACATATAAACCTGAAACGTCGTCGTCTGCTTATTTACTTCTTCTCAATCTCAGTCACAACTCACACCATTGCGTCCGTCGCCCGTCGTTGTCGCCAGAGCGGTCGCCGTTTCCCATAGCCCGCGCCATCGCCCGTAGCCCACATCCCTAGTCGGCTAATCCCCACTTGGCTACTTCCCCAGGTATGGCTCAATCGGATTGCTTATAATCTGAACGTGGACAGAGCATGCTTCAATTCAAAAGCCATCATATTCATATGCTTCAATGTTGCTTTGTTTCGTCTATAATTAGAGTTTCAGTTTTAGAGTTTCTGTCCATTTAGGATTTGTTGATATAGAATATTACCTTGATTAGGATCTGTTGTTATGTAATATGTATTAGGATATTTAATACTCATATTAAATACACATCAGCACAATCGAAATCTGTATGGTCATATTAGCATTAACTAGTTCAGTCCAATTCATATTAGTCTTAACTAGTTCAGTCCAATTCCTCATGGGTATCTGCTGAACCTTAAGATGTTGTATCTTCTATAATAATTGAGTTCGATACCAGAAATCTTTGATGATTGTCCACATATGTTATCTTATAGAATACTGCTTCGATAATCCTATATTAATTTGTACTGATCTCATAGTCTTAATTTGAAAGCTCCTTATACGTCTTAACTTGGATATGGATGTGGACTTGGTCGTATTATATGTAATATTAAAGTGAAGTTGTTGTGTTACACAGAATGTTTGATGAATAAATTGATCGTGTCAAAAGGCTAGATCAAAATATTTCTTGCACCATCGAGCAAATTTTCTCATGTATACAATTAGCCCAGGTGACATTTCTATCCTGGCTCCGCCACTGACCCAATTGATGACCCATCAAGTTTTTCTAAAATTTCTGGCAGATTTGGAAATTGGGCAAGAAACAACGAACAATTGACTATTAAGTATTAAGAATGTACTCTTTCAATGATTTTCTTAGTCAATTTTCTCTATATTGTGTTCTTAATTTGGGTTATATGTACTGTTGATTGAGCACTTGATTAGCAATAATGCGTTAGTATTTCTTTTGCTACTGAATTTGGGATATATGCTCTGTTGATTTAGTAATCGATTTGCAGCTTTTGCTGTTGTAGTGGTATGTTACTAATCATGTTTAGTTATGTTTTGGATCATCATGTTTTCTAGAAGTATTGGCTTGAATATATTACAATATTAAGGTTTATACAGGTATATGGTTCCAGTTAGAAAGTATCTTTCTCATGTTCAAAAAAGAGATGCAGTAGTTTTTTTTGGTCGATAAGAGATGCAGTAGTTAAGAAAAGAGAGATGTCTTTAACTGATATTGTGATGTCTTTATTTTCGAAGAGAAAAAAATTGTAAATATTTGTAAAGGTAGGGAGCCCTATTTTTAGTTTTCGCCTAGAGCCCTGGATCCGAGCTATGTCTAAATTCTACTTCTGGTTATATAGAAATTTGCCAATATTCACTGATCTTTTCCACTGCCATTGTAATTCATGATTTGTGGTTTGTGTTATACATCTAGCTACCCCAAATAATTTTGATAGAATGATGAACTGGGGATACTGATACCGTAGACTTGCACAATATGATTGGTTGAAAGCAGTGGCTATTGTGGTTTGGTCCTTTCACTTTGATGAAATAGTATAGACCACGAGTCCTACATTTAGTGGTTAGAAATTCCGTATCTTTTTTAAAGTTAATGGAGGTTGCTACTTGTGCAGGATTGTTATGATGAAGCCAAAATCGAAAGGTCGGTCGAGTAATAGTACTGATCAATCCCTAGGGAAGCATGATACTGATTCCTGCTATGATTTCACCAAGTTGAAAGAGGCGCTACATCTAGCACACAACTCTCTCATCAACAATTTTGCAGTTGATAACTCCATTGCTATGCAGAATAAGAGTACCGCATCATGCGTTTATGACTTCAGCAAGGTGGCCGAGGCACTGGCTATCACGGATAAAGAGGCTTTATCTGCCCTTTCATTCAGTCAAATGAAAAAAGGGTTCTCAAAATCAATCAAGAAAGATAGTGACAATAAGGAAGTGGGTGTAGACGCTCTTGGACTAGGTCAGAGGCTCGTGATTGGAAGGGGGCGCATCTCAAGAACCAAGAAGAAGAGAGATGATGAGCTTCTTAAGGTCAAGAAAGCAGAACATAAAACGATTCTTAAGGAGATGAAGACAAAGAGATGGAAAGACACATTTCTCTTAACTCTGAAATCACTAAAGAAATGCAGCTAAGAATTTTAGTTATTGGTAAGCATATAGTTCCGTTATTATCTTGTTTATGTTGGTTAAAAGCCTTGGTTCATCACTTGAGAGACAAAGTTCATTGGTTTTCATCTTCATTGATTCACATTACACAAGACGTGCTCACTGAAGAAGAGTACATATTTAGATAAGAGAATTCAGTTGATAGATTAGCAACAAATCTTTATAACTTGCTTATAAGGTGTGTTTAAAATAACTGTTGTGGATCATTCTTAAGCAGTAAATGTAGTAGCTGTATGCTAGTTCCTACACTAGAATTACATGAATTTAACTTGCTAAATGTAAAACATATTATTCGCATCCTCAGCAGACAAGATGCAAACTTCAGCATTGATCTCATTTTACATTTTGATCTCAAAATTAGTGAAGATCTCTGTAATTTCATCTTCAGATTTCACATAATTGAGTCGTATTTCCTTCTTGGTTATGCAATATTCTCGAATGAAATTATAATACCTTGTGTCGATAAGCTTGTCATAGTTCCCTGGATTTTTAATCACCGGTAAGAAGAACTTGTTCTCTATGCAGATCTTTATTGCCTCTTTTTGTGGCCTATTTAGCTCCTCTGACTCTTCAATGGAAACAAATATGTGCTCGAGCTTTGAATCTAGCGAGTGAAGAATTCTCTCATCAATCATCCGAGTATCGTTGATATCTTGATGACTGCTGCTTCTCAATTGGTTGACAATGGCTTGAACTCTTGACATACAAACTGAAATTGACTTTGATTTCTTCCAATGCAAACTTTGACACTTTCGTCTAAGAGTTCGGAGTCGCAAATTCTTCAATTTATCAATGTTGCAAAACGAATTCTTCAAATTTTCCCACGCTTCCTTCGATGTGGTTGCATTTGCAACCTTCTCAATCATATCATCATCCAACGCTTGATGGATGAGGGTGAGAGCTCTACCATCTCTTTTCCTTGAATCATTCAACGCCTGCCTTTGGACTAGGGTCAAGGTGTCTTCATCTTTATGCTCCTTGAACCCCTTCGCTACGATCTCCCATAAATCATATGAATGAAGTACATCTATCATTGTAACACTCCATCTGTTGTAATTCTTGCGGCCAAGTTGGGGAACTTCACAAGGAGCCATACCGATAGCCATCTTTGGTAGAAACCTTGGTACTTACAGAACTCTCTAAAAGAAAGAAGAATCTCTTTGTAGACTGCAAAATCTCACTTGTTATATAGATTAGCTTCATTGGTATTCAAATGAACGTCTTGTGATAATTCCTAGGCTATGTCCTAACTCTCTGTTAATACCTATGCCGCAGTTAGCTGTATATTGTCAATTCCTATAATATGTAACCAGTCACTAATTCCTAAGTTCATAACATATATAGGGACATATGTGCTTCCTCTAAGCTTGCAATCCTGCAGGTTAACTAACTACATGCTTAGTATTCACCATCGGCCGGTTTAGATTATATTGCTAATGTAACAACATGTCATTGTCAAGGTACACAGTGTAATCCATAAGTTTCATGTCTATGTGAGCTAGTTAGAGCAACTCCAACCATGTAGTCAAATCCACGTTGGAGACTCTAATGGCAACAATTATAACTTTGAATCAACTCCAACAAAACTGTCAATTCCACCTCATTACTGGAAAAAAGCTTTTAGGAGACGAAATTGTTTTAATTCCGTCTCTTAAGTAGAACTTAGGCTATGGAAATTGTTTTAATTTCGTCTCCTAAGTAGAACTTAGGTGACAGAATACGATTCTGTAGGCCTAAGTTACCACCTAGGCGACGGAACAGTATTCCGTCGCCTAAGTTCTACTTAGGAGACGAAAATGTACTTAGGAGAAGAAATCATTTTTATATAAAATAAATAAATTCACTTAGGCGATGGAACAATTTTCCGCCTTCTAAGTTATACTTAAGAGATGGAAAATATACTTAGGAAACGAAATCATTTTTATAAAAAGAAAAAAATTATTCACTTAGGTGACAGAAATGTATTCCGTAGTCTACGAAATTCTTAAACGACGGAAAAATTTTCCTAGGCGACAAAACTATTATTTTTTATAAAAAATAAAATTTCTTCACTTAGACGATGAAAATGTATTTCGTGGTCTAAGAATATATTAGACGACATAAAAATTTATTTAGACGACGAAATTATTATTTTAAAAAAAAATAAAATAAAATAATTAATCATTTACCCTAAACCTTAAGTACCGAAATTTTTAGCGGCATATTTTTGCCAAAAAATTTATAAAAATTTGAACCAAATTTTTGAAAGTTTCCTTATCCTCTACCTCACTTTTCATTTTTCTTTTTTTTTCTTTAAACTCTCTCTTCTCTCTTCTTCAGACTCTCTTCTCTCTCCATCCTCTCCTCTACCCCAGTTTCCACGCACCGAGAGACCCCTAGGCTCTAGCTTTCCCTCTGCCTCTCCTTCTTCTTTGCCACTGTCGCCCCATCCCTCATCGTTGGCAGTCGTTTTCCCTCTGCCTCTCTTTCTTCTTCACCATTGTCGCCTCCTGCCTCTCCTTGGCAGCCGTTTTCATGGAAGGACTAATTTTCCTCCTTCATCGGACTCCGTGCCCGTCTCGCATCGGACTCCGCACCCATCTCGCCAAGTTGATCCCTAAACCCGTCCAGATCAGTTCCACCGCCGGCATCAGCCTCTTCCTCGCCTCCATCGGCCTCCTGCCCAACAAGGCATCAAACTCATCAGCTACAGCTCCTCCACCCTCGTCACGGTCGGAGCCTGTCCTAGTAAGTCGATCACTCGCTCACCTTCCCGTTTGGCTTTGTTAATTTGTGTTTTTGCAGATGACTACGGAGGCGATCTCGGTTGAAATTGAGTTGCTAAATATTGGTTGTAAGATATTGGAGTTGTTTGGGGTTGATTGGATCTGGTGGTGGGTGCTGTGACGGCGAATGCAGTTATTTTTTTAATTTTTTTTCAGACTTAACGATGGAATCCAATAATTCTGTCGTCTAGAGGAAAAATATTTTTTTTTTTCATTAAACAATATCCGTCGCCTAAGTAATTCTCAGTCAACAGAACTCAATTTTTTGTCGCTCTAACACCTACCTCAATTCACTTAGGCGACAGATAGTCGCCTATGTACTTAAGAGACGAATTTTGTTACTTAAGAGACGAAACTATTCCGTCTCCTAAGTGACTTTTTCGAGTAGTGCTTGGATGACAACTTTGATTCATCCGGTCAAATTTGACACAGGCTAAGCTTATAGTCATTTAATTTTTTATGATTTCTTTCTCTTCTCTCCTCTTTCATTCTCGTCTCTCTATTTCTTTCCACACAAAACCCAAATCAAGACTTGTTGATCTGTAATTTTGATATAGAAAAAGCAATAGCATCAATACCCAAACAATCAAATTGTTATTTGAAGAAAGCAAATCAGGTTCGAGGGAAGAAGAGAATTGCTGGTAAAAGAATCAAAATCGTTGTCAGTGAATGAGAAAATAATTCCAAATTTAGTTGATCAAACATACCTACACCTAGTAAGAAAATTCATTCTTTGGTCTCGAGCTTCTTGACTGCCTTGTCTATGGAGGATCGGAGGGACTCGCAGGTTAAGAGATAACTAAAAAAACTAAAAGAAAGACGATCGAGAAGAGAAGAAAAGGTGTGAGAGGAGGAGATTTAGGAGATATGGATAAGAGTTAGGTGGGGTGTTTTAAAATAAATATTAAAAAATTCATTTTTTTGACTGGTTAGTTGGAGTTAAAATTTTGCAAAAGGGTCAAATACCATTTCAACAGTCAAATTTGAAATTTGACAAATTTTTTTAACTCTCCTGTTAGAGATGCTCTTAGAGCAACTCTAACCAAGTTGTTATTTGGCAAGATGGACATATATTTGACTATCATTGCCCTCCAATCAACGTGTGAAACATGACATGACAGTGCATAGTAATACCCTTGTTGAAGCATTATGTCAAATTTGACAACCCATTTTGTCATGGTCATTTATTTTTTTTGTTAGTTTAATAGTAGGCACCTCATTTTTTTTATTTGCTCTAAGGCATTTTATGACTTTAGCTTTTTTAACAAATCAATAAAATAATTAAGTTAAAAGGCATCATGGATGGTGCACGACATAGTTAAAAATTGTTAAATGATCATGTCACATGTCAAAATAAAAATTAACACACTTTAAATGATTATATCATTGGAGATGCTCTTATGACACATACACTTCATATCTGAGTAGGTATAGACGCAGAAAAGTTTGGAATGGTTTGAGATCTTGTGGACTGCCGGAGATTGGGGGGTTAAACTTTGTTTGATATCTCTTAGACAATAATGATCGAACTATAATAAGAGCCATGCAGCTAGGTTGATGTTTACCTTTGCATGAGATAACAACATTGGAGATCCTTTCTTTGTCTCCATTTGAATCCGTGAAGGAACAAAGACATCAATTGGGCAGGTCTAATAATATATGCAAATTTCTATGTTTGGGCACTGGTTGCAGTTTGAGATTTTTGTATTGCCTGATGTTTGGTTATTGCAGATAGATTTTCCCATGTCCTTCAACTTGTTATGCTTTCATATTTGTCTAGACTAGGACCATTTAAATTTTTGCTAATAATGATTGTTCAGGTGACACATGAAATTCACTTTCGGGTAAAATCAGATTATAATTGGTAGATAATTACCAAAAGCTGGTTCCACAGTGGAAAAAATTTCAGCTAGCATCGGGGTTCTTTAGAGCAGAAGAAGATTTTGTAAGGCTAGCTCTGTCCTTTGTTCAAAAGAATGTGTATTGTCTTGAAAAGTGCTTGATGCATTAGAAAACAGTTATCTGATTCAAGGTTCATATGTTGTTTCACTTGTTTGTAAATTGGAGTTTGATAGTTACTGGTGAATTTACCAGGAATAGTTGGTATATATGATTTGCTGTCAACTTACCTCAATGACTCAATCAACCGGAGATAGAAATTCAATATACAATCTCTTAAACTCAACTTCACGTTTATGACTATTTGTACAAATGAGACGTGTGTTGTGTACGTAGTGCTCCAAGTACTGCGACTATTTGTTGACGGTGAAATTACAAATTTTTACTTTGAATAAGAGACACACGGGCTTGGCGCGTCTCGCGTGGACATGGAGAGCAGGGGTACTTGGTTTCTTTCGTATAACCCTTAATCCTTAGAGGTAGTGAGGAAGTGTGAGAAACTGAGTTAGGGTTCTTGTAATTTCCTCTCTCTGCTTCTCTGGTCGTCTAGTTTTTCTGGGGATCGATCCGACATGTGCGACGGCGATGTTTTCATATCGGGTCGACATCCGTTTTGGTAGCTTTCGCAGATCGGTAAACGGAGTCAGAGACGACGTATAGCAACCAGTACTCTTATCTGTAATTGATTCGTCTCTCATCGTTTGAGTTTTTTATATGTTTTGATCTCAACCATACATTTTTGAACCCTAATCAAACTGCTATGTACGTAGTCTTTCACTCTTTTAGTCTTTCTGCCTCAACTCATAGTCATGGCAATCGATGATGCTTGAAATCGAAAATCCCAATCCAGCCAAACCGCCTCCTTGAACTCCTCCACCTCCCACCTCGCCTCGGCCAGTCCTCCTTGAACTCCTCCACCGCCTAACCTTACCGCCAGCCTCCTCCTCACCTCGGCGCCCGCTTCCTCCTCGCCTCGCCTGCCTCCTCCTCACGTTGCCTCACCTGACTCCTTCTTGTCTCGCCTCACTCGCCCTGCCTAACTCGCCTCGCCCTTTTAACACGCCTCGTCCCGCCCTGCCTCACTCGCCTTGTCTCGCCTCCTCCCACGCTCACCTCGATGGTAATCTTCATGTTGAGTAAAGGTGAGTTACTGTCAACTGTGCCATCTAGTGATCCAAGTACAAAGATAGCCATAAGTTTACGAAAATCAGTTGCACAATAAGAAGCTATCTTTTAGTGGTTAAAGGGAAATGTCATAACCTCATTGTTCTGATTTGCAAAGCTAATTTGGGTAGGTGGTTCAATCTGATTTTATGTATGCTTTGACCCAAAACCAACCCAAAAACCCACACAGGTTCAATCAAATTAATCATGAAAATCAAATGAACCACATAAAGAAAATAGCGCAAAGATTTACTTCGTTACCTAGTTCCTCAAAGCAATTCTTTAACACACCTTTCGCCAAATCCACAACTACAGCTCCGTCGTCGCCGAATCGAATTTCTAGATTTCGGTCTATCTCTCGCCTTGCAAATATACCCCCGCCTCGCAAATATACCCATGATTGGGTGTTACTCGATGCAAAGCTTCTTCAACACACATCTTCAATGTTCATTTTGGAACTTACCCACCTCTATATTATCGATCGCGAAGAGAGAATTACCGAGAGTCGTGCATATCACGCGCTTTTGGGATACATTAGCTTATTCGACCGCTGTTAGACATGTGTTCTAAACAGCCACATTATTTAGAGCACTGCATACATTCCAGAATTCACTTTGTATAAAACCCTTTTAACATTTTGTATGTCAAGATAGTTTTTTTTTTTTAGTACATGTTAAGATAGTTGTTAGATTGCATGAAACAAAAGAACTGGACATTCAATTCTGCGAACCAAACGAATGTCTTAAAAGCTACCAACTCCAGCACAAATTAGTCTCTGCACAATGCATTTTTCATTTGGTACAGCCAGGAACACATCTGGAAAAATACTTAAAATGCTTTTCAGAAAACCCACGTGATGTTAATAAAATTAAAAAAACAAAAATATGTCAAACTTAAAAAAGAGGGTCCACCTTAAATATGGCCCAATTGCCATTGGTGGAGCAGCCTTTAAATCCAATCCTCACTTTAGGAACTAGATTAATAAGATATCAAATTCAACAATTAATTACTTTCCTAAAGGGAAAATTAATCCTTTTTTTAAGGAAAATTAATCTTGCTTAGCAAGAGTGTTCACATGGTCAGTATTTGATCAATAGATTCATGTTTAATTACTGTTGGAAATCCAAGGGTGGAGATAATTATTTTTAAGTTAAGTTGTTTAACGGTGACTGATCATAAATCTCTTGGTCAATTACTAACCAGGTGAATACTACTGCTAGGCAAACCAAAAAAAAATTAGCAAACCAAATATACTCCATCTAAAAATATTTAAAACATAAAAACATTCATTTACATTGTTTTTAAACAAATAAAGACGAATCGTTTTTTGCTTGTTATGTGTCATGGTTTAATTTACAGAGCTGACCTTATACAAATTAAATCAAATTAAATGATTAAATATCTTGTTTTAGCTGCTACTGCACTTGCTAGAATATTACTGCTATTATTTATTAGAATGTTATTGCTATTGTCTCTTGGAATGTTGCTGCTACTGTGCGCTCTGAAGCAGGACAAGCAAATGAGAAACACTCGACAAAGTCTACGTTTTTTTAGGCGCGTTATTGGGAAGTATGATTTTGTTTGTTGTTTTGATTGGTACAAATTATCTTGTAGGGCTGTACAAATTTCAAGTTACTCTTAGCAAAAAATTGTGTCAAAAGATATAAGGACTTTGTTGAGAAATAATTGTTGTATCAAGTTGTTTACATACCATATAATGTTTGAATATGAACTCAATTGATCTTATTTGGTGTGTTTTTTTTTTTTGGTCTGAAAAAAAACACTATTGAAAGATCTCGAAAGTCATCAAATTACATGAGCTTTTATAGATGTTTCAATAAATAACAAAAATTTTAATTAATTTTTTTTTGGTGAATTTAAAAATAATAATAATTGAGATACTGAATGATATACGTACGAATTTGCTCTTTATAAACTTGGAAATACATGGGAGTGTCATATCATTGATCTCAAATCAACTATAGAAGCTAACTTTTAAAAAAAAATTATTAATAACTCACACACTATATATATATCGTGAGGTTTGAATTCATGACTTCAAAGTTATCAGTTAAACACCTTAATTAATTAAACCACGGCTCACGAACGTAACATAAAAGCTAACTAGATAGGGATAAGGGATTAGGGATAGGGGAGTCGTAAGAGTCAATGTAACGTAATAAATGAGGGGAGATCATGATCTGGGGGGATATCAGAGATGATATGCTTGTCGTAAAAGAACACAAAGATGTCATGATGTTGGGGGCAGCTCGTCCATTTAATGAAATGAAAGGTTTTGTGGAGGTTGGGACCTCTGCGATCTGCTCTGCAGCTAGAGCAGATCTGGTTTTCTGGCCGCAGCTTTGCTTTCTAGGTGTTAAGGCTACAGCTGGTGACGACTTCGTACGATTCTGGGGGTGGCTTTTGCCCCTCTCTGTCTGTATCTGCAGCTATCTCAGCCACAGCCAGCTTATGCTAAGTTTCTTGTCCTTTTCCTCGCTTTTTGGGCACGAAGGATTCTCAAATTTGATTTACCAAAACCAATTTAATTCTTTATTGGCTATATGTACATGATGAGCAATATTTTAATGGAATGCTGAAGATTTTTAAGTTAAGAATTATTTAAGAATTTTTCGGTTTATAATTTAAAAGACTTATTTATCGATCACATTTTAACATTTTATCTAAACAGTTTTTAGGTTTATATGTATAGATCAACCATATAAATTTTCAGCCAAATCAGTGATCTATTCCAGTTAAATTCAAACTTAGTATGAACACCAACAAAAAACCAATGAAGTCTTGGTCACTGACCATGGTATTGGATTAACATCTCAAGACTAGAGGGTTTTTTTGGCCTTCAAGTCCAAGAACTTTAGTTTGCAATCATCATTCACAGAAAACCATGATGCTGCATTGGCCATGGTTGTTGCAGAAAACTTGAGAAAAAAAAGGAGAATGAGGTCGATGGGTTTTGGCCTGGGGGAAAATGGAGGAGTCCCTCTTGTCTACTCAGAGCTGGGTCTGGAGTCTGTCTCTCTCTAATATCATCATGCTGGTCATAAGACTCAAGTGTTCTCGATTTGAGTTTATTTGGAGTTTCATTTAGGGTCCGGTTCAAGTTACGTCAAATTTAACATAAATTTTGATATTATTTACTAGCTATTAGATTTTAAAACATTCAATAGTCTAGATCAATTGTAAATATGAAGTCAACCTATAACTAATTGATGTGACAAGTGCCGTGGTATCACCTAATTTCATTACAAATCAAATAAAAAGAAAAGAAGAAAAAAAATCAAAATTTAAAATCTAAAAAACAAAATCCAATTTCTCTAATAAATGAAGAAAAACAAAGAATTCCAGAAGAAGGATGCATAATTAAGAACACATACCAAAATTCCAAAATCGGATCCTTAATCTATTTTGCTCTAAACTTGTTTTCAATTATATAACAGATCTATATTTAAGAGCACATAAAATGGACAGGAGGGAGATCAAGGGCGAAAGTACATGACTAGCTTAGCAAAAGACCCTTGCATTTGTCCTAATTAAGATCTTGATTTTCTTATTTTTTTTCTTTTGATCTGAATAAACTTTAGATCTTGAATTTCTTTTCTCATTGTCAATGTTGCTTCCTGAAAAATAGACAGAAACATTAGATAATCTGTCAAAACGCACAAAGCCATGAGAACATGCAAACAATATTCTGTGTTCTTGTTCTTCTATACATTTTTGTTTTTCTTCTTTTTATTAGACAAATTGGATTTTGTTTTTTAGATTTTAAATTCTAATTTGTTCTTCTTTTCCTTTTATTTGATTTGTAATGAAATTATGGTGATGCCACGTCACTTAATTATATGTTGACATCATATTTACAATTGATCTAGACCATTGAATGTTTTAAAATCTAATAGCTAGTAAATAGTGTCAAAATTTGTGTTAAATTTGATGTCTCTTGAACCAGATCCTTCATTTAGACCTTTGTTATAGTCTATAATTGCTATTAGAGTTTTGCACTTTCGTAGGCTAGAAAGGTGAAAGTTTGAGATGGTGCATCTATTTTCAACAAGACATCAATAATTTTATAGTAACATCTCGATAAATTAATAACTTTGATAATTTAATAACATTGGTTAAATAATAATTTTTGCATGTCCTAACGTTAATTTACAATGGTTTAACTATATACACATTTTGTTAGCACAAAATATGCAAACGACTTGCTCTGGTTAAAACAAATATTGTCCAATTAGTAAAAAAAAAGATGAGATAAATTCAGTTTATTATCTTGAACTTTTGATCTAAAATCAGTCTGATACCTCATCTTTTTTTTAAACAGTTTCATCTCTAAACTTTCAAAATGACATCAATCTCGACCAAAATGACTAAATAGTCATTGTTACGGTTTTACTTAATCTTTTTACTCTCTCTCTCTCTCTCTCTCTCTCTCTCCAAATCTGATCTAGAACTGTCACGCCCCGAAACTTAAATTTTACTTTATTTACTAGCATGATGTTAATAAGGGTTTTACCGTTTTCGTTATTGAGTTTATAGTTTAATTGGTCACCAGAGAAGTTTTGGGAGACGATTATTTCGAATGAATTATTCGTAGGAGAAAAATGTGACGACGGTAAAATTAGTAAATTTTAGCTAGTAAAAGGTAATTTTTATACGGGTATATTTTTTGGGGTGTTAAATTTTGGAGTTGGGTTCATTTTGGTGTGGGAATTAAGATGTTGGACCGGTTTGGGGGAGGCCCAAACCATTTATCTCCCCTCACTTCTCTCTCTTCCTCCCGATTTCTTCCCGAGTCCTCTCCCCTACCGGAATTTCCAGCCGACCGTCCACTGCAGTCCGGCCACCATAGACCACCGCACCGGTCTCAATCGGTCTGCCGTCAACCCAACCTCCTTCCTGGACAAGTGGCAATTCCTCTAGCGCCGCCGTGAGAGAGAAATCAAGCCCGATAGTCCTGACTGCTTAAAGCTTTTCGTCGCCAGAACTTCCTCATCCGGCCACCAATCCGAGCAAGCCTTATATAGTTTTGAAGGTCTTCAACCCAGTTGTCTTACCCTAGAAGGACTCGGTCCAGTTTGTTTTAGGTGAGGAGAACCGGTGAGTGGAAGTTCTAGGGTTTTTCGTAATGTTTCTGTTCGATTGTCATAGTTAGGCTTGGATTTGGTGTTTGTGGTAGTTAGAAAAGTTGTATAGGATGTTGAGAGGAATGTGTTGTCAAAGTTTGGTAGGCAAATGAGGTCACCGGAGTTGGCTGCCGGCCGTCACTGTTGTTAGGGAGATTTTCATGGTTTTAAATGTGTAATCTTAAGGGGAGTTTAATGGTGTAAATTTTAGAATTTTTAGAGGAGTTTTGGATAGGTTTGAGAATTTTTAAAGTTTGGTAATTTTGACAGATTAATAAGGTAGAATCCGGCCATTGGATTAATGTGGTTTAGACTGTGGAAGGTTGTGTTAAGGCTGCCGTTATTTTTCAGTGAAGTTTGGATCATAGTGAGTTAAGAATAGCAAAGTTGGGGAATGATGAGTGTGGTTAAGGCTCACAATTAATTTTGCCTATTTTGTATAATTATTGGATTTTGGTTGGGAATTTAATTATACATTTGGAACAGGATGTGAGGAGGCTCGAGCAGAAGATGCCTCATATCGACATCAGACTTAGGCCTAAGTTTTGAGTGGACTTTTATTTTAATTAAAATGCATGCAGTTGTTTACTGTTGAGTAATTTATTTTGTTGAGGTCTTTGACGTCATTTTTATTTGACGATTTCACTTATTGTGGAAAGTTACCAAAAATCTTATAAATATATTTATGAGGAGAGTATGTATATATATACATGCTAGCTAGCTATATGTGTCTGTCCACCTTAATGACATATTATATAACTGTATTATGGTGTGACATGAGCGTTGGACATAAGCGTAGTAGCCTTATATGAGTGTTTAATTCATGTGGGTATGGGCACATATTTACACATATGTTTGTCCACCTTAATGATGTGGTATAACACCGTATTAAGGTGTGACGTGAGCGTGGGACGCAAGCGTAGTAGCCCAATATAAATTATTTTAAATCTATTAATTTATAATGGGAGTATGGGCATGTGTAGATACATACGTATATTGATATATATTTTTGAGCTGAAGATGCTCGATATTTATGAGATAAATGATTTCTCATTTGAAACATGCATTCGATTTTCTATAGAAATTAATTTGGGAAATCATAAAGATGTTTATTAGTCATTTATTTTAAATTTATTTTTGAGTTTAAGTGTCGTTTTGAAGACAACGTATACGTAGAGGCCTCAAACGCAAAAAAGTCGTGAAATAAGATATGACCGGAACGGTGAAATACGTCAACCCGTAAAAAATGAAGATATTCCGGTAAAATTTCGGTGCCGGTTGTTCCGGTCAACGAAATTCTCTTATTTCTACCTAGTGGTAGCCCTATCCCGGGTATTTATTTTTTACCAAATTTTTATATCCCCGTAAGTGTTTCTTCGATTGGAAACTATTCTCAGTTGAAGGTCCGGCCAGATTACATGATTTGGAGGGTCGAATAGCCGTTTCCGTCCGTTTAGGGGTTTGACCCCGCCGATTGACCGGACGGATCGAGCCCTTATCGTTGTCCGATGGAGCTGAATTTTTTCCCACCCACGTAATTAGTTATGCTGGTCATATCTGACGGTAGGTTTTCAGTTCCTCTTTTCCGATCACCAAACTCACGTTATATGTACTAATGTTGTATAACTTTTTTATATAAGTGTTGAGTTTAAGTTTTGTTCTGAATAGAACGTATACGTAGAAGCCTCAAACGCAAAAAAGTCGTGAAATAAGATATGACCAAAACGGTTAAATACGTCAACCCGTGAAAAATGAAGATATTTCGGTAAAATTTCGGTGCCGGTTCTTCCGGTCAACTAAATTCTCTTATTTCCATCTAGTGGTAGCCCTATCCCGGGTATTTATTTTTTACCAAATTTTTATAGCCCCGTAAGCATCTTGTCGATTGGAAACTATTCTCAGTTGAAGGTCCGGCCAGATTACGTGATTTGTAGGGTCGAATAGCCATTTCCGTCTGTTTAGGGGTTTGACCGCGCCGATTGACCGGACGGATCGAGCCCTTATCTTTGTCCGATGGAGCTGAATTTTTTCCCACCCACGTAATTAGTTATGCTGGTCATATCGGACGGTAGGTTTTCAGTTCGCCTTCGCCGATCACCAAACTCACGATATATGTACTAATGTTGTATATCTTTTTTATATAAGTGTTGTGTTTAAGTGTCGTTTTGAAGACAACGTATACGTAGAAGCCTCAAACGCAAAAAAGTCGTGAAATAAGATATGACCGGAACGTGAAATACGTCAACCCGTGAAAAATCAAGATATTCCGGTAAAATTTCAATGCCGTTTAGGATTTTTTATTTTTAATCTTGGGCGACGAATTTAACAAATATCGTCGCCCAAGTATTATATTGACCGACGAATTACACTCAGTTCGTCGGCCAAGAGTACTCCGAATAATTAAAATAAAATAAAACACATTTAAATTTCATTGTACATGATTTTTTATTTTTACTCTTGGGTGACGAATTTAACAAATATCGTCGCCCAAGTATGATCTTGGCCGACGAATTACCTTCCTTTCGTCGGCCAAGAGTAATCCGAATAATTAAAATAAAATAAAACAAACTTTAAATTTCATTGTACATGATTTTTTATTTTTACTCTTGGGCGACGATTTTAAAAAATATCGTCGCCCAAGTATTACGCTTGGCCGACGAATTAGCCTAATTTCGTCGGCCAAGAGTAATCCGAATAATTAAAATAAAATAAAACACATTTAAATTTCATTGTACATGATTTTTTATTTTTACTCTTCGGCGACGATCTTAACAAATATCGTCGCCCAAGTATTATCTTGGCCGACGAATTAGCCTAATTTCGTCGGCCAAGAGTAATCCGAATAATTAAAATAAAATAAAACACATTTAAATTTCAAGATAAGGACGGATCGAGCCCTTATCTTTGTCAGATGGAGCTGAATTTTTTCCCACCTACGTAATTCGTTATACTGGTCATATCTGACGGTCGGTTTTCAGTTCCTCTTCTCCGATCACCAAACTCACGATATAAGTACTAATGTTGTATAACTTTTTTATACTAGTGTTGAGTTTAAGATTCGTTTTGAAGACAACGTATACGTAGATGCCTCAAATGCTAAAAAGTCGTGAAATAAGATATGACCGAAACGGTGAAATACGTCAACCCGTGAAAAATAAAGATATTCCGGTAAAATTTCGGTGCCGGTTGTTTCGGTCAACCAATTTTTCTCTTATTTCTACCTAGTGGTAGCCCTATCCCGGGTATTTAGTTTTTACCAAATTTTTATAGCCCCGTAAGAGTCTCGTCGATTGGAAACTATTCTCAGTTGAAGGTCCGCCCAGATTACGTGATTTGGATGGTCGAATAGCCGTTTCCGTCCGTTTAGGGGTTTGACCGCGCCGATTGACCGGACGGATCGAGCCCTTATCTTTGTCAGATGGAGCTGAATTTTTTCCCACCTATGTAAGTCGTTATGCTGGTCATATCTAACGGTCGGTTTTCAGTTTCTCTTCTCCGATCACCAAACTCACGATATAAGTACTAATGTTGTATAACTTTTTTATACAAGTGTTGAGTTTAAGATTCGTTTTGAAGACAACGTATACGTAGATGCCTCAAACGCTAAAAAGTCGTGAAATAAGATATGACCGGAACGGTGAAATACGTCAACCTGTGAAAAATAAAGATATTCCGGAAAAATTTCGGTGCCGGTTGTTTCGGTCAACTAATTTTTCTTTTATTTCTACCTAGTGGTAGCCCTATCCCGGGTATTTATTTTTTACCAAATTTTAATAGCCCCGTAAGAGTCTCATCGATTGGAAACTATTCTCAGTTGAAGGTCCAGCCAGATTACGTGATTTGGATGGTCGAATAGCCGTTTCCGTCCGTTTAGGGGTTTGACCGCGCCGATTGACCGGACGGATCGAGCCCTTATCTTTGTCAGCTGGAGCTGATTTTTTTCCCACCTACGTAATTCGTTATGCTGGTCATATATGACGGTCGGTTTTCAGTTCCTCTTCTCCGATCACCAAACAAACGATATAAGTACTAATGTTGTATAACTTTTTTATACAAGTGTTGAGTTTAAGATTCGTTTTGAAGACAACGTATACGTAGATGCCTCAAACGCAAAAAAGTCGTGAAAAAGATATGACCGGAACGGTGAAATACGTCAACCCGTGAAAAATAAAGATATTCCGGTAAAATTTCGGTGCCGGTTTTTTCGGTCAACGAATTTTTCTCTTATTTCTACCTAGTGGTAGCCCTATCCCGGGTATTTATTTGTTACCAAATTTTTATAGCCCCGTAAGAGTCTCGTGGATTGGAAACTATTCTCAGTTGAAGGTCCAGCCAGATTACGTGATTTGGATGGTCGAATAGCCGTTTCCGTCCGTTTAGGGGTTTGACCTTGCCGATTGACCGGACGGATCGAGCCCTTATCTTTGTCAGATGGAGCTGAATTTTTTCCCACCCACGTAACTCGTTATGCTGGTCATATCTGACGGTCGGTTTTCAGTTCCTCTTCATCGATCACCAAACTCACGATATAAGTACTAATGTCGTATAACTTTTTTATACAAGTGTTGAGTTTAAGATTCGTTTTGAAGACAACGTATACGTAGATGCCTCAAACGCTAAAAAGTCGTGAAATAAGATATGACCGGAACGGTGAAATACGTCAACCCGTGAAAAATAAAGATATTCCGGTAAAATTTCGGTGCCGGTTGTTTCGGTCAACCAATTTTTCTCTTATTTCTACCTAGTGGTAGCCCTATCCCGGGTATTTAGTTTTTACCAAATTTTTATAGCCCCGTAAGAGTCTCGTCGATTGGAAACTATTCTCAGTTGAAGGTCCGCCCAGATTACGTGATTTGGATGGTCGAATAGCCGTTTCCGTCCGTTTAGGGGTTTGACCGCGCCGATTGACCGGACGGATCGAGCCCTTATCTTTGTCAGATGGAGCTGAATTTTTTCCCACCTATGTAATTCGTTATGCTGGTCATATCTAACGGTCGGTTTTCAGTTTCTCTTATCCGATCACCAAACTCACGATATAAGTACTAATGTTGTATAACTTTTTTATACAAGTGTTGAGTTTAAGATTCGTTTTGAAGACAACGTATACGTAGATGCCTCAAACGCAAAAAAGTCGTAAAAAATATATGACCGGAACGGTGAAATACGTCAACCCGTGAAAAATAAAGATATTCCGGTAAAATTTCGGTGCCGGTTGTTTCGGTCAACGAATTTTTCTCTTATTTCTACCTAGTTGTAGCCCTATCCCGGGTATTTATTTAATTTGTTACCAAATTTTTATAGCCCCGTAAGAGTCTCGTCGATTGGAAACTATTCTCAGTTGAAGGTCCAGCCAGATTACGTGATTTGGATGGTCGAATAGCCGTTTCCGTCCGTTTAGGGGTTTGACCGCGCCGATTGACCGGACGGATCGAGCCCTTATCTTTGTCAGCTGGAGCTGATTTTTTTCCCACCTACGTAATTCGTTATGCTGGTCATATCTGACGGTCGGTTTTCAGTTCCTCTTCTCCGATCACCAAACTCACGATATAAGTACTAATGTTGTATAACTTTTTTATACAAGTGTTGAGTTTAAGATTCGTTTTGAAGACAACGTATACGTAGATGCCTCAAACGCAAAAAAGTCGTGAAAAAGATATGACCGGAACGGTGAAATACGTCAACCCGTGAAAAATAAAGATATTCCGGTAAAATTTCGGTGCCGGTTGTTTCGGTCAACGAATTTTTCTCTTATTTCTACCTAGTGGTAGCCCTATCCCGGGTATTTATTTAATTTGTTACCAAATTTTTATAGCCCCGTAAGAGTCTCGTGGATTGGAAACTATTCTCAGTTGAAGGTCCAGCCAGATTACGTGATTTGGATGGTCGAATAGCCGTTTCCGTCCGTTTAGGGGTTTGACCTTGCCTTTTGACCGGACAGATCGAGCCCTTATCTTTGTCAGATGGATATGAATTTTTTCCCATCTACGTAATTCGTTATGCTGGTCATATCTGACGGTCGGTTTTCAGTTCCTCTTCTCCGATCACCAAACTCACGATATAAGTACTAATGTTGTATAACTTTTTTATACAAGTGTTGAGTTTAAGATTCGTTTTGAAGACAACGTATACGTAGATGCCTCAAACGCTAAAAAGTCGTGAAAAAGATATGACCGGAACGGTGAAATACGTCAACCCGTGAAAAATAAAGATATTCCGGTAAAATTTCGGTGCCGGTTGTTTCGGTCAACGAATTTTTCTCTTATTTCTACCTAGTGATAGCCCTATCCCGGGTATTTATTTTTTACCAAATTTTTATAGCCCCGTAAGATTCTCGTCGATTGGAAACTATTCTCAGTTGAAGGTCCAGCCAAATTACGTGATTTGGATGGTCGAATAGCCGTTTCCGTCCGTTTAGGGGTTTGACCTTGCCGATTGACCGGACAGATCGAGCCCTTATCTTTGTCAGATGGATATGAATTTTTTCCCACCTACGTAATTCGTTATGCTGGTCATATCTGACGGTCGGTTTTCAGTTCCTCTTCTCCGATCACCAAACTCACGATATAAGTACTAATGTTGTATAACTTTTTTATACAAGTGTTGAGTTTAAGATTCGTTTTGAAGACAACGTATACGTAGATGCCTCAAACGCTAAAAAGTCATGAAAAAGATATGACAGGAACGGTGAAATACGTCAACCCGTGAAAAATAAAGATATTCCGGTAAAATTTCGGTGCCGGTTGTTTCGGTCAACGAATTTTTCTCTTATTTCTACCTAGTGATAGCCCTATCCCGGGTATTTATTTTTTACCAAATTTTTATAGCCCCGTAAGATTCTCGTCGATTGGAAACTATTCTCAGTTGAAGGTCCAGCCAAATTACGTGATTTGGATGGTCGAATAGCCGTTTCCGTCCGTTTAGGGGTTTGACCTTGCCGATTGACCGGACAGATCGAGCCCTTATCTTTGTCAGATGGATATGAATTTTTTCCCACCTACGTAATTCGTTATGCTGGTCATATCTGACGGTCGGTTTTCAGTTCCTCTTCTCCGATCACCAAACTCACGATATAAGTACTAATGTTGTATAACTTTTTTATACAAGTGTTGAGTTTAAGATTCGTTTTGAAGACAACGTATACGTAGATGCCTCAAACGCTAAAAAGTCGTGAAATAAGATATGACCGGAACGGTGAAATACGTCAACCTGTGAAAAATAAAGATATTCCGGAAAAATTTCGGTGCCGGTTGTTTCGGTCAACTAATTTTTCTTTTATTTCTACCTAGTGGTAGCCCTATCCCGGGTATTTATTTTTTACCAAATTTTAATAGCCCCGTAAGTGTCTCATCGATTGGAAACTATTCTCAGTTGAAGGTCCAGCCAGATTACGTGATTTGGATGGTCGAATAGCCGTTTCCGTCCGTTTAGGGGTTTGACCGCGCCGATTGACCGGACGGATCGAGCCCTTATCTTTGTCAGCTGGAGCTGATTTTTTTCCCACCTACGTAATTCGTTATGCTGGTCATATATGACGGTCGGTTTTCAGTTCCTCTTCTCCGATCACCAAACTCACGATATAAGTACTAATGTTGTATAACTTTTTTATACAAGTGTTGAGTTTAAGATTCGTTTTGAAGACAACGTATACGTAGATGCCTCAAACGCAAAAAAGTCGTGAAAAAGATATGACCGGAACGGTGAAATACGTCAACCCGTGAAAAATAAAGATATTCCGGTAAAATTTCGGTGCCGATTGTTTCGGTCAACGAATTTTTCTCTTATTTCTACCTAGTGGTAGCCCTATCCCGGGTATTTATTTGTTACCAAATTTTTATAGCCCCGTAAGAGTCTCGTGGATTGGAAACTATTCTCAGTTGAAGGTCCAGCCAGATTACGTGATTTGGATGGTCGAATAGCCGTTTCCGTCCGTTTAGGGGTTTGACCTTGCCGATTGACCGGACGGATCGAGCCCTTATCTTTGTCAGATGGAGCTGAATTTTTTCCCACCTACGTAACTCGTTATGTTGGTCATATCTGACGGTCGGTTTTCAGTTCCTCTTCATCGATCACCAAACTCACGATATAAGTACTAATGTCGTATAACTTTTTTATACAAGTGTTGAGTTTAAGATTCGTTTTGAAGACAACGTATACGTAGATGCCTCAAACGCTAAAAAGTCGTGAAATAAGATATGACCGGAACGGTGAAATACGTCAACCCGTGAAAAATAAAGATATTCCGGTAAAATTTCGGTGCCGATTGTTTCGGTCAACGAATTTTTCTCTTATTTCTACCTAGTGGTAGCCCTATCCCGGGTATTTATTTGTTACCAAATTTTTATAGCCCCGTAAGAGTCTCGTGGATTGGAAACTATTCTCAGTTGAAGGTCCAGCCAGATTACGTGATTTGGATGGTCGAATAGCCGTTTCCGTCCGTTTAGGGGTTTGACCTTGCCGATTGACCGGACGGATCGAGCCCTTATCTTTGTCAGATGGAGCTGAATTTTTTCCCACCTACGTAACTCGTTATGTTGGTCATATCTGACGGTCGGTTTTCAGTTCCTCTTCATCGATCACCAAACTCACGATATAAGTACTAATGTCGTATAACTTTTTTATACAAGTGTTGAGTTTAAGATTCGTTTTGAAGACAACGTATACGTAGATGCCTCAAACGCTAAAAAGTCGTGAAATAAGATATGACCGGAACGGTGAAATACGTCAACCCGTGAAAAATAAAGATATTCCGGTAAAATTTCGGTGCCGGTTGTTTCGGTCAACCAATTTTTCTCTTATTTCTACCTAGTGGTAGCCCTATCCCGGGTATTTAGTTTTTACCAAATTTTTATAGCCCCGTAAGAGTCTCGTCGATTGGAAACTATTCTCAGTTGAAGGTCCGCCCAGATTACGTGATTTGGATGGTCGAATAGCCGTTTCCGTCCGTTTAGGGGTTTGACCGCGCCGATTGACCGGACGGATCGAGCCCTTATCTTTGTCAGATGGAGCTGAATTTTTTCCCACCTATGTAATTCGTTATGCTGGTCATATCTAACGGTCGGTTTTCAGTTTCTCTTATCCGATCACCAAACTCACGATATAAGTACTAATGTTGTATAACTTTTTTATACAAGTGTTGAGTTTAAGATTCGTTTTGAAGACAACGTATACGTAGATGCCTCAAACGCAAAAAAGTCGTGAAAAATATATGACCGGAACGGTGAAATACGTCAACCCGTGAAAAATAAAGATATTCCGGTAAAATTTCGGTGCCGGTTGTTTCGGTCAACGAATTTTTCTCTTATTTCTACCTAGTTGTAGCCCTATCCCGGGTATTTATTTAATTTGTTACCAAATTTTTATAGCCCCGTAAGAGTCTCGTCGATTGGAAACTATTCTCAGTTGAAGGTCCAGCCAGATTACGTGATTTGGATGGTCGAATAGCCGTTTCCGTCCGTTTAGGGGTTTGACCGCGCCGATTGACCGGACGGATCGAGCCCTTATCTTTGTCAGCTGGAGCTGATTTTTTTCCCACCTACGTAATTCGTTATGCTGGTCATATCTGACGGTCGGTTTTCAGTTCCTCTTCTCCGATCACCAAACTCACGATATAAGTACTAATGTTGTATAACTTTTTTATACAAGTGTTGAGTTTAAGATTCGTTTTGAAGACAACGTATACGTAGATGCCTCAAACGCAAAAAAGTCGTGAAAAAGATATGACCGGAACGGTGAAATACGTCAACCCGTGAAAAATAAAGATATTCCGGTAAAATTTCGGTGCCGGTTGTTTCGGTCAACGAATTTTTCACTTATTTCTACCTAGTGGTAGCCCTATCCCGGGTATTTATTTAATTTGTTACCAAATTTTTATAGCCCCGTAAGAGTCTCGTCGATTGGAAACTATTCTCAGTTGAAGGTCCAGCCAGATTACGTGATTTGGATGGTCGAATAGCCGTTTCCGTCCGTTTAGGGGTTTGACCTTGCCTTTTGACCGGACAGATCGAGCCCTTATCTTTGTCAGATGGATATGAATTTTTTCCCATCTACGTAATTCGTTATGCTGGTCATATCTGACGGTCGGTTTTCAGTTCCTCTTCTCCGATCACCAAACTCACGATATAAGTACTAATGTTGTATAACTTTTTTATACAAGTGTTGAGTTTAAGATTCGTTTTGAAGACAACGTATACGTAGATGCCTCAAACGCTAAAAAGTCGTGAAAAAGATATGACCGGAACGGTGAAATACGTCAACCCGTGAAAAATAAAGATATTCCGGTAAAATTTCGGTGCCGGTTGTTTCGGTCAACGAATTTTTCTCTTATTTCTACCTAGTGATAGCCCACTCCCGGGTATTTATTTTTTACCAAATTTTTATAGCCCCGTAAGATTCTCGTCGATTGGAAACTATTCTCAGTTGAAGGTCCAGCCAAATTACGTGATTTGGATGGTCGAATAGCCGTTTCCGTCCGTTTAGGGGTTTGACCTTGCCGATTGACCGGACAGATCGAGCCCTTATCTTTGTCAGATGGATATGAATTTTTTCCCACCTACGTAATTCGTTATGCTGGTCATATCTGACGGTCGGTTTTCAGTTCCTCTTCTCTGATCACCAAACTCACGATATAAGTACTAATGTTGTATAACTTTTTTATACAAGTGTTGAGTTTAAGATTCGTTTTGAAGACAACGTATACGTAGATGCCTCAAACGCTAAAAAGTCGTGAAATAAGATATGACCGGAACGGTGAAATACGTCAACCCGTGAAAAATAAAGATATTCCGGTAAAATTTCGGAGCCGGTTGTTTCGGTCAACCAATTTTTCTCTTATTTCTACCTAGTGGTAGCCCTATCCCGGGTATTTATTTTTTACCAAATTTTTATATCCCTGTAAGAGTCTCGTCCATTGGAAACTATTCTCAGTTGAAGGTCCAGCCAGATTACGTGATTTGGATGGTCGAATAGCCGTTTCCGTCCGTTTAGGGCTTTGACCTTGCCGATTGACCGGACGGATCGAGCCCTTATCTTTGTCAGATGGAGCTGAATTTTTTCCCACCTACGTAACTCGTTATGCTGGTCATATCTGACGGTCTGTTTTCAGTTCCTCTTCTCCGATCACCAAACTCACGATATAAGTACTAATGTCGTATAAATTTTTTATACAAGTGTTGAGTTTAAGATTCGTTTTGAAGACAACGTATACGTAGATGCCTCAAACGCTAAAAAGTCGTGAAATAAGATATGACCGGAACGGTGAAATACGTCAACCCGTGAAAAATAAAGATATTTCGGTAAAATTTCGGTGCCGGTTGTTTCGGTCAACCAATTTTTCTCTTATTTCTACCTAGTGGTAGCCCTATCCCGGGTATTTAGTTTTTTCCAAATTTTTATAGCCCCGTAAGAGTCTCGTCGATTGGAAACTATTCTCAGTTGAAGGTCCGCCCAGATTACGTGATTTGGATGGTTAATAGCCGTTTCCGTCCGTTTAGGGGTTTGACCGCGCCGATTGACCGGACGGATCGAGCCCTTATCTTTGTCAGATGGAGCTGAATTTTTTCCCACTTATGTATTTCGTTATGCTGGTCATATCTAACGGTTGGTTTTCAGTTTCTCTTCTCCGATCACCAAACTCACGATATAAGTACTAATGTTGTATAACTTTTTTATACAAGTGTTGAGTTTAAGATTCGTTTTGAAGACAACGTATATGTAGATGCCTCAAACGCAAAAAAGTCGTGAAATAAGATATGACCAGAACGGTGAAATACGTCAACCCGTGAAAAATAAAGATATTCCGGAAAAATTTCGGTGCCGGTTATTTCGGTCAACTAATTTTTCTTTTATTTCTACCTAGTGGTAGCCCTATCCCGGGTATTTATTTTTTACCAAATTTTTATAGCCCCGTAAGAGTCTCGTCGATTGGAAACTATTCTCAGTTGAAGGTCCAGCCAGATTACGTGATTTGGATGGTCGAATAGCCGTTTCCGTCCGTTTAGGGGTTTGACCGCGCCGATTGACCGGACGGATCGAGCCCTTATCTTTGTCAGCTGGAGCTGATTTTTTTCCCACCTACGTAATTCGTTATGCTGGTCATATCTGACGGTCGGTTTTCAGTTCCTCTTCTCCGATCACCAAACTCACGATATAAGTACTAATGTTGTATAACTTTTTTATACAAGTGTTGAGTTTAAGATTCGTTTTGAAGACAACGTATACGTAGATGCCTCAAACGCAAAAAAGTCGTGAAAAAGATATGACCGGAACGGTGAAATACGCCAACCCGTGAAAAATAAAGATATTCCGGTAAAATTTCGGTGCCGGTTGTTTCGGTCAACGAATTTTTCTCTTATTTCTACCTAGTGGTAGCCCTATCCCGGGTATTTATTTGTTACCAAATTTTTATAGCCCCGTAAGAGTCTCGTCGATTGGAAACTATTCTCAGTTGAAGGTCCAGCCAGATTACGTGATTTGGATGGTCGAATAGCCGTTTCCGTCCGTTTAGGGGTTTGACCTTGCCGATTGACCGGACAGATCGAGCCCTTATCTTTGTCAGATGGATATGAATTTTTTCCCACCTACGTAATTCGTTATGCTGGTCATATCTGACGGTCGGTTTTCAGTTCATCTTCTCCGATCACCAAACTCACGATATAAGTACTAATGTTGTATAACTTTTTTATACAAGTGTTGAGTTTAAGATTCGTTTTGAAGACAACGTATACGTAGATGCCTCAAACGCAAAAAAGTCGTGAAGAAGATATGACCGGAACGGTGAAATACGTCAACCCGTGAAAAATAAAGATATTCCGGTAAAATTTCGGTGCCGGTTGTTTCGGTCAACGAATTTTTCTCTTATTTCTACCTAGTGGTAGCCCTATCCCGGGTATTTATTTGTTACCAAATTTTTATAGCCCCGTAAGAGTCTCGTCGATTGGAAACTATTCTCAGTTGAAGGTCCAGCCAGATTACGTGATTTGGATGGTCGAATAGCCGTTTCCGTCCGTTTAGGGGTTTGACCTTGCCTTTTGACCGGACAGATCGAGCCCTTATCTTTGTCAGATGGATATGAATTTTTTCCCATCTACGTAATTCGTTATGCTGGTCATATCTGACGGTCGGTTTTCAGTTCCTCTTCTCCGATCACCAAACTCACGATATAAGTACTAATGTTGTATAACTTTTTTATACAAGTGTTGAGTTTAAGATTCGTTTTGAAGACAACGTATACGTAGATGCCTCAAACGCTAAAAATTCGTGAAATAAGATATGACCGGAACGGTGAAATACGTCAACCCGTGAAAAATAAAGATATTCCGGTAAAATTTCGGTGCCGGTTGTTTCGGTCAACGAATTTTTCTCTTATTTCTACCTAGTGATAGCCCTATCCCGGGTATTTATTTTTTACCAAATTTTTATAGCCCCGTAAGATTCTCGTCGATTGGAAACTATTCTCAGTTGAAGGTCCAGCCAAATTACGTGATTTGGATGGTCGAATAGCCGTTTCCGTCCGTTTAGGGGTTTGACCTTGCCGATTGACCGGACAGATCGAGCCCTTATCTTTGTCAGATGGATATGAATTTTTTCCCACCTACGTAATTCGTTATGCTGGTCATATCTGACGGTCGGTTTTCAGTTCCTCTTCTCCGATCACCAAACTCACGATATAAGTACTAATGTTGTATAACTTTTTTATACAAGTGTTGAGTTTAAGATTCGTTTTGAAGACAACGTATACGTAGATGCCTCAAACGCTAAAAAGTCGTGAAATAAGATATGACCGGAACGGTGAAATACGTCAACCCGTGAAAAATAAAGATATTCCGGTAAAATTTCGGAGCCGGTTGTTTCGGTCAACCAATTTTTCTCTTATTTCTACCTAGTGGTAGCCCTATCCCGGGTATTTATTTTTTACCAAATTTTTATATCCCTGTAAGAGTCTCGTCCATTGGAAACTATTCTCAGTTGAAGGTCCAGCCAGATTACGTGATTTGGATGGTCGAATAGCCGTTTCCGTCCGTTTAGGGCTTTGACCTTGCCGATTGACCGGACGGATCGAGCCCTTATCTTTGTCAGATGGAGCTGAATTTTTTCCCACCTACGTAACTCGTTATGCTGGTCATATCTGACGGTCTGTTTTCAGTTCCTCTTCTCCGATCACCAAACTCACGATATAAGTACTAATGTCGTATAAATTTTTTATACAAGTGTTGAGTTTAAGATTCGTTTTGAAGACAACGTATACGTAGATGCCTCAAACGCTAAAAAGTCGTGAAATAAGATATGACCGGAACGGTGAAATACGTCAACCCGTGAAAAATAAAGATATTTCGGTAAAATTTCGGTGCCGGTTGTTTCGGTCAACCAATTTTTCTCTTATTTCTACCTAGTGGTAGCCCTATCCCGGGTATTTAGTTTTTTCCAAATTTTTATAGCCCCGTAAGAGTCTCGTCGATTGGAAACTATTCTCAGTTGAAGGTCCGCCCAGATTACGTGATTTGGATGGTTAATAGCCGTTTCCGTCCGTTTAGGGTTTTGACCGCGCCGATTGACCGGACGGATCGAGCCCTTATCTTTGTCAGATGGAGCTGAATTTTTTCCCACTTATGTATTTCGTTATGCTGGTCATATCTAACGGTCGGTTTTCAGTTTCTCTTCTCCGATCACCAAACTCACGATATAAGTACTAATGTTGTATAACTTTTTTATACAAGTGTTGAGTTTAAGATTCGTTTTGAAGACAACGTATATGTAGATGCCTCAAACGCAAAAAAGTCGTGAAATAAGATATGACCGGAACGGTGAAATACGTCAACCCGTGAAAAATAAAGATATTCCGGAAAAATTTCGGTGCCGGTTATTTCGGTCAACTAATTTTTCTTTTATTTCTACCTAGTGGTAGCCCTATCCCGGGTATTTATTTTTTACCAAATTTTTATAGCCCCGTAAGAGTCTCGTCGATTGGAAACTATTCTCAGTTGAAGGTCCAGCCAGATTACGTGATTTGGATGGTCGAATAGCCGTTTCCGTCCGTTTAGGGGTTTGACCGCGCCGATTGACCGGACGGATCGAGCCCTTATCTTTGTCAGCTGGAGCTGATTTTTTTCCCACCTACGTAATTCGTTATGCTGGTCATATCTGACGGTCGGTTTTCAGTTCCTCTTCTCCGATCACCAAACTCACGATATAAGTACTAATGTTGTATAACTTTTTTATACAAGTGTTGAGTTTAAGATTCGTTTTGAAGACAACGTATACGTAGATGCCTCAAACGCAAAAAAGTCGTGAAAAAGATATGACCGGAACGGTGAAATACGCCAACCCGTGAAAAATAAAGATATTCCGGTAAAATTTCGGTGCCGGTTGTTTCGGTCAACGAATTTTTCTCTTATTTCTACCTAGTGGTAGCCCTATCCCGGGTATTTATTTGTTACCAAATTTTTATAGCCCCGTAAGAGTCTCGTCGATTGGAAACTATTCTCAGTTGAAGGTCCAGCCAGATTACGTGATTTGGATGGTCGAATAGCCGTTTCCGTCCGTTTAGGGGTTTGACCTTGCCGATTGACCGGACAGATCGAGCCCTTATCTTTGTCAGATGGATATGAATTTTTTCCCACCTACGTAATTCGTTATGCTGGTCATATCTGACGGTCGGTTTTCAGTTCATCTTCTCCGATCACCAAACTCACGATATAAGTACTAATGTTGTATAACTTTTTTATACAAGTGTTGAGTTTAAGATTCGTTTTGAAGACAACGTATACGTAGATGCCTCAAACGCAAAAAAGTCGTGAAGAAGATATGACCGGAACGGTGAAATACGTCAACCCGTGAAAAATAAAGATATTCCGGTAAAATTTCGGTGCCGGTTGTTTCGGTCAACGAATTTTTCTCTTATTTCTACCTAGTGGTAGCCCTATCCCGGGTATTTATTTGTTACCAAATTTTTATAGCCCCGTAAGAGTCTCGTCGATTGGAAACTATTCTCAGTTGAAGGTCCAGCCAGATTACGTGATTTGGATGGTCGAATAGCCGTTTCCGTCCGTTTAGGGGTTTGACCTTGCCGATTGACCGGACAGATCGAGCCCTTATCCTACTGTTGGGGCGCGGATTATGGCCACTGCCTTCGCGCAGCGTTCCAACACCTACTACTGCCGGGGTATGAGAGACGCTGGAAAGGGGATCCTGAAGACGACGCCAGGATTTCAGCGTAAGGGAGCCGCCGGAGCCTCAAGCAGCAACAACCAGACCACTCGGCTACAGGATCAGTTCGCAAGTCTACAGTCTGAGCTGGAAGCCCAAAGAGCGAGGGAGTCTGAGCTGGAAGCCCAAAGAGCGAGGGAGATGGCGGCGATGGGGGAATCATATGCGGCTTCCACGGCTGCGCATATGGAGCGGGTGAATGAAGTCACCAATGCCAACCAGGCGGCTATGGGACAGTGGATGACTGCCTGCATCGCTGCACATGCGGCCGGACAGCCGTTTCCGCCCTTGCCTACGCCTATACCATTACCTCAGTGGCCCCACCCTCAGTGGCCCCAGCCTCAGCAGCAGCCTCCTCAGCCTGACCAGCCGCCGCCTCAGCCTCAGGACCCTCCGAACGGGAATGATGAGTTAGATTTCGAGTTTCTCGATCCATAGGCAGATGAACTGAATTTTTGTAATAAATTATTTATAAATTTATAAATTTGTGTTATTTTTAATTAAATTTTAGTATTAGAAAAATTTAAAGAAATGCCGAAAAAAAAAATTTCAGCAAAAATTAAAAAAACATTATTTATATATTTAAAAAAATTATTTAATTATTTTAAAAAAAATTTAAATATATCTTAGGCGACGAAATTTCTAAATCGTCGGTCAAGGACTTACCATCTTAGGCGACGAAAAAAAAATATCGTCGCCTAAGATGTAGTGATCTTAGGCGACGAAATATTTATTTTCGTCGCCCAAGGTTATAAGATCTTAAGCGACGAAAATTTTTTTCGTCGGCCAAGGTGTCAAATTTTGGGCGACGAATATTTTTGGGCGACGAGAAGTATATTTTAGGCGACGAAATTCGTATCGTCGCCTAAGAATTACTCTTAGGCGACGACGGACTGAATTTTCGTCGCCCAAGTTCTTGACCGACGCAGTTCTGGCGACGACGTCTTGGCCGACGACCTGTCGTCGCCCAAGTTCTTGGCCGACGAAATTTGTTAACAGGGCGACGATTTTTTTTCGTCGCCCAAGTTCAAATTTCTGGTAGTGAGGTTGTCCGCTTTTAAGAGAGATTATATCAAATTTTCGGTAGAATCTCCTTTGAAGGTAGTCTCCTTAGGGTTTACTTTGGATTTGAGGGTGAAATTTGGGGTGGGTCCTGACAAGAACCACCACCACAACCAGCAGCCAAAAACTGGGTTGCTGCCCTCCCACAAACCGAACTTCAAAATCGAAGTTTAAGGTTCCAAATTAGATCCGAACCCACCTCCAATGGAAACCCACAACACCATCTCCACACGGTCAGAAAACTCCCTCTCCTCTCTGCTTCGAACACCACCCCTCAAGAGCTGCAGCGTCCCAAAGAAGCTTAGAGGTCGCCTAACGCCGCTGTTGCGTCTAACATGGGCCGCTGAACCTCGACCTGATGTCAGGGAGGACACCAAACCCCTGTCGCCGCCCTTGAAAAGAGAGAGAGAGAGTAAAAAGATTAAGTAAAACCGTAACAAAAATTATTTTAGTTATTTTGGTTGAGATTGATGTCATTTTGAAAGTTTAGGAATGAAACTGATTAAAAAAAAGATGAGGTATCAGAATAATTTTAGACCAAAAATTCAGGATAATAAATTGAATTTATCTCAAAAAAGATATATGAAATTTGTATACCTCACGTCTAAGGTGGACTTAATGCTTTTGTTTTAACTAGAATTGATCGCATTCATTACCTCACTTTCAACACCAAGACAGACTGTTTGTTTTTTTTTTTTTTTTTTCATATAAAGAAAAACTGTTTTTCAAGAAGCAACATAAACTTTCATTCAAGAAACAAAAGTACACACAGTTTGTAACAAATCCACCAAGGAAGAAGGAGTGGAGCTAAAAACATCAAAACATGGCCTATTAGACGATGCCCATTTAGCAAGATAATAAGCTGCTGCATTGCTATCTCTATAGATGTACGTGTTTAAAATAAGAAGCCGCCACCTCAGAAAGATGAGATAAAATTTCAACATATTACAGTTATACTTTAAAAAGTCTGATTTCCCTCTCCATTCCACGTTTTAAGCTCTTTTTCTTTTTGTTTTTCTTTTTTTCTTGTTTCCAACATTTGTAATTACTAATTTGTTCTTCATCTGTTAAAAGACATATTTTAAAGTTTCAATTAATCAATAACATTATAGATAATTTAAAAATTTAACAGTTAACTAAGTCAAAAAAAGCTTATGACTTTATTAATAGAGATACATTGAACATACACTGCTATGGTTAAACAAGGAAGGAGCTTTACATGCAGAAATGTCACATATCCCTTTTCCTTTGGTCCCAAAATTGTACAAAACAGTTCTAGCTATACATACATCTGTACAAACGAGATGAAATTGAAACACCATTGTCCCATTTGTTCTGGGTTCTGGCAAGTTATTACATTTCCCATTTTCCCAAAGCATGCATTTTCAGAGAGGCTTTCATCTAAGACCCTATTGGGGAAATCTCTGACCAAGAAAAAAAAAGAAAAAGAGAAAAACTGTTTGGATTGGATTTTTTTGCAGGCCCTAATCCCCACTTGCTCCTTTTTAACCGTTTTCCACTGAGAACTGAGAAAAGCCACTGTGTTTCTGGTCTTGTCATTTAGCTTAGCATAGTGACTATTGGGGAGAAGATATGAGAGCACCAACAGTTCGACCATTGATAAGGAACCATTTGGTTGAAGGTTCCCTCCATAGTAAACTTCAACAGGATTCGGGATCCATTTTCATTTCGATTTCCCAGTTTCCCTCCATAGTTTTGTTTTGCTTTATGACCTGGGTTTCATGAACATATCACAGTTGTTTTCATTGCTATCTATCTCTCCTTCTTTATCGTCCTTGCTCATAGGTTCCCTGCACTTCAAATTTAGAATTTGAACTTTTACAAAGAAATTGAAGATTCTAGATTGAAGAAATATAGTGGTTCACACAATTAAAACATTGGGAAACAAACTTAATCAATGTTTGAGATGCAAAAGGAAATGAAACATTTTATTGAACGAAGAAAAATATGAAAGAAAGTGATTCTTTCCATATTCATGAATATCGGAATTTTTCTTGAATTTATAACTCATTTTTATTTTAATTACAATTTTTGTTTTTTGCATGAATTACAAATTAAACAATTTTCTTGATGACTTTTTAATGGAAAAATACCAATAAGGTTGGTTGCAGTGAGGCATATATTGCAAGAGTTCTCCATTTAATAGGAAAATCATTAGTTGGAATTAAAACTTGTGAAAAACATCATTTTAGGAGAAGGGCCATACGTAAATTGTTTCCTGCCCCAAAGTAAAAACAATCAAATTACTCTTTCTTTTTAATTTTTTTTAGTCTTTTTTTTTTTGAAATTTTGTTTAGAAAAGATTTATAAATTAATATATATAACAAAAAATAAAAGTGTAAATTACGATTGTGTTAATAGACCATTTAAAATAAAATAAGAAAATATATATAACAAAAAATAAAAGTGTAAATTACGATTGTGTTAATAGACTATTTAAAATAAAATAAGAAAACGTTTTACTACACGATGTGTATTTTTACTACACAACGTGCATTTTTACATACATACATGAATAATCAGAATTAAAAAAAATAATATAGATCAACTAAACAAAGTAAAAAAGCAATGCATAATGTTTCCATAAAAAAGAAAAAAGAAAAAAAAGGAATGCAAGGAAATCGAAAATAACAAAATTGGAGGTCATTTCTACAATATTAATAGTAAATAATGGTGTACTACCTCAGATAAATGTAGCAACTTTTTCTTTGTTTTTCTTTGTGCTGTCAATTGGTAATGGGGGTGTGAGATACAGGCGTATCGATATGATAATGGCTACTCCTCCAACCATGTCTTCTCTTCTCTTCAGCCCTGGCCATAATTGCCTCATAGTCTCTCCCTGTCTCTTTCTCTTTTAAGCAAAACAAAATGGTGGGTTTTCTGTCCTCCCTTGGTATTTCACTCCAAATTGTTTCTCCTTTTTCTGCATCTTTGATTTCTTTGAAAGACTAGTTAATTGAAGTTTGTTCACTTTGTTGTTTGTGAATTCATGTTTTTTAGATTGTCCCTTCAAATCTTCTACCTTCCTGGCTTGCCGTTCTGCTCTCTGAGAAGTTCTTCAACGCTTGCATAATTCATGAGGAGGAGAGGAAGAACGAGAAGAACATTTACTGCTTGGATTGTTGCATCAGTTTATGCCCTCACTGTTTCGACCCTCACCAATCTCATAGACTCTTAAAGGTTCCCCATCAAGTTAATTTCCTATGTTTCAAATTCTTCATTCTGTAAACTTTCAATTCAGTGAAGTTATGGTGCTTAATGCTTGTTGTTCTCTTTGAATTCAGATACGAAGATATGTTTACCAAGATGTTATAAAGCTAAGTGATGCTGCCAAGTTAATCGACTGTGCTTTGGTTCAAGTAAGTATCTTTGTTCCATAGAAATTGAAAAGTTGATCAAAGATCCCTGTTTTTTCACCTTTTCAGCTTAATTTAGATTTTCTGGGTTCTTCAATTTTTTCTTTTTCTACATGAAGATCATGTAGTATATTGCCTTTAATTGGATAAGTTCATAAGGTCACTTCAAATAAAGAGAAATCAGAAAAGTTCATGAAAAAGTAGTGTTCTTTATATTTCTGTATTTGTCTTTTTCCATTTTTCATGTCTCAATTTGGTTCAAAAGGGTTGCAGAGGACCCCCGAGTATATTTGAATTCAGTCATCTTTGTTGATTCTGTAAAATCTCCTCATCCCTTCACTCATTTTCTCTCTCTACTTGTCTTTCTCTCTCTACAGTCATACACATCCAACGGTGCAAAGGTGGTGTTTCTAAACCAGAGGCAACTGCCAAAGAATTACAGAAGCCACGGCAAAGTGTGCATTACCTGTGACAGAAACCTGCAAGACGCTTATGTCTATTGCTCACTATCCTGCAAGGTTTTCTCTCTTAGCTCAACTCAATTCTCACCAAAGCACAAATTTTTACTCCAATTTCTCAAACATCGTAAATTCTGTCACATACCCTTTTCGATTCTGGCCACTCTCTCAATTGGGTCTCTCTCGTTTTCAGATTGATCACGTTATGAAAAAAGAAGGTGGTCTGTCGCAGTATCTTCGTGAGTGCAATTCCATGGCTCCACCGGACCCTAATTCAGACGACGGTTTGCGGACTCCCAACTCGGTTCTTGAACCGGCCGGTTCGGTGACGTCAGTCCGAACCTCCTCCGGTTCTGGAGGCTGCGGCGAATTGGGTTGCATGTCCTTGGCATGTACAGCTACGACAGATATTGTGAGGAAAAAGAGAAGCAGCTTATTAAGGGCGGCATGCCGGCCGGTTATTTCACCGGTGTTGGAAATCTCAGCCGGCCGGAAAAAGGGTACTCCTCACCGGGCTCCGCTTCATTAAAATGAGATCGTGGAGAAAGATTTGGTGGGTAAGAAAATTGAAGTAAACACACTGACAGAGTGAATGAGTGTCGTCAATCAATCAATCAATCTTGGATTAAAGATTTGATTTTTGATTTTGGTTTTTCCGGGTGAGGTGGTGACTGGAGATTTTCCTCCGTCTCTTACGGGAAAAGTTGGTGAGATCTTGTGTACTGTGAGATTTCTGGTGAGCAATGATGAACAGTGACTAGTGTTGTAAATAAAGTTTCATACTTTGTGTAGGTACTAAGAAGATACCCGTCCCTTGTCGCGGTGTATACAGTGCATGTAAAATATTTGTATATGTTAATATATGCTTTGAACCAGTCATCTGAGGGTACTAGTTATAGCTGATATCTCCACGTAAATCTGTGAACCACGTAAATCTGTGTTCTTTCTTACATTCGTTACAACAGTATAGTTATAGCTAATATCTCCACACACACACACAAAAGTTCCAGCGGACTCCGCGTCCATCTTCTCGCCTCTTTTGGTGGAGAAATATAAAGAGATATAGAGGATTTGTTCTAAAAAACTATTGTTCGTTTCTTCTCTTCTCGCCTCGTCTCGCCTCGCTTCCTCTCTTCTCGCCTATCCTCGCCTCGCTTCCTCTCTGCCCGCCTCTTCTCGCCATTCCTCGCCTCGCCTATCCATTCCTCGCCCCCGCCATTCCTCGACTCGCCTCGCCATTCCTCGGTTCGCCTCGCCTATCCTCGCCCCGTTTATCCTATGCTTTCCTCGCCTCGCCATTCCTCGGTTCGCCTCGCCTATCCTCGCCTCGTTTATCCTATGCTTTCCTCGCCTCGCCATTCCTCTTCTCGCTCATCCTTTCCTCGGCTCGCCTCGCTTCTTCTCTTCTCGCCTATCCTCGCATATCCTCTCCTTTCCTCATCTCGCCTATTCTCTCCTCGCCTCGCTTCTTCTCGGTTCGCCTCACCTATCCTTTTCTCGCCTCGCTTCTTCTCTTCCCGTCTCGACTCGCCCCCTCTCTTCTCGATTCGCCTCGCTTCCTCTCTTCTCCACTATCCTTTCCTCGCCTCGCCTCCTCTCGCCTATCCTTTCCTCACCCCCTTAATCTCTTTCCGCCTCGCCTCCCCTCGGTTCGCCTCGCCTCCTTTCTTCTCGGTTCGCGATATAAAAATCTAAAGAGATTACTATTTTTTTGCGCGAACGCTCTCAGTCTCTCTAGATGTTTCTATTTCTTCGCCCAAGCGAAGGGCGCGGAGTTCGCTGGGAGACCATTATTTTTTTTTGGGCGAAATTTCGCTCAATCTCTCTAGATTTTTCTATCTATTTGGCGAGATCAATACTTTATTTATTTATTGATCACAAATCACTGTTCTCTGAAGGGCGCAGATTCTGTTCATAAATCATTGTTTACAAATCACTGTTCTCTGGCGAGATCACAAAGCAATGTTTACTTGCTTGTGAACAGTCACTTACAACACACAAAACCACTGTTCATAAGCTTATGAACAGTGGATTGCAACACACAAAACCACTGTTCATAAGCCTGTGAACAGTGCTCGCGAACAGCCCGCACCACTCACAAAAACACTGTTCATAAGCTTATGAACAGTCGACCAAGCTTTAGTATATAGTAAATTTATGGCATTTGCTATTCCTCCCAATTTTATGGGATTATATCAGATCATCAGTTGATGCTGCTTTGGACAAACTTGGTTTGAAAATCTCTCTTATTGATTTTGTTGTTTCGAGTAGGATTGTGTGTATGGTAAGAGAGTAATGTGACTCGTATTATTGCTTACAGTGTTCGTGGAGGTTGATTCATGGGGTGAGAGAATATGGGCGTAATTGGCTCACAAAATTTGTAAAAATTGTAAAAACTATCATGTATGGCCTTCTGGTGCATGAGATCTTGGCATCATCCTCCTTCTGCTCTTGATTGTTCCGGTCATGAGGGGCATTCCCCACTATTTTGGCTAACCACAAACGCTTGCTGAAGTTAAACTTTGTGCTAATGAATTTTCCATCAGTACCTCAATTCGTTTTTTGAAAAGATACCACCATCACGATTGACCTCATTCACCTCCCTTCGTGTTCTCCAATAATTTTGAGCATTTTGGCCGCATTTGTGATTACATGTTCATCTTTTTTAATGAATTTCTTCATCAGCTTATAATTGTTTTCCAAAATTCAGTCAAATATTATTTTTTACAATTTTATCTTACAATTTAAACGAAGACAAGAGTTAAGACACAAGGATGAGTCCTATAATTTTGTTTAATCGGATAATATCATTTCAATAAATTGTAATTTACAAACCAGTAATAATCAGAACACTTGTTAAAAGATTGCAACTCACTAAATTTTTTTCGGAATTTGTATGATTTATTTCTTAAACTCTTATGTTATTAGATAAACAGTACCGGACATCATTTCTATGTTTAGAAAAATTATTTTTCATAACATTATCGAACTCTCTGAGCACCAGGTCCCCACGAAATACGTCTGAAGGAGATCCCAGACCAGGGAAAAGCCAATTTGTCTTGTCACTGTTTTTGTTTCTTTCTTCCCTCCCACTCACATTCTTTTCTTCCGAGGACAAGGTAGTGACAAAAGATTGAAGCAAACAAACTAGTGACAGAATCCATTTTTCATATTCGAGACCAAACAAGTTTTTAGCCATCTTAAAAATACTGATCTGGGCCGTTAAAAAAAATCACGATTTGAATGCACACTTGCATATAGATAGAATCATAGAAATCATGTTTAGCGGAAGAAAATGAAAAGGATTAGAGAACAAGAAAATTAGTAGAACTGTAGAAGTAAGACGGTGGGGATCTCTGATATTTTGGGGTTTTGTTATTTTGTTTTTGAAAATTTTTGGGCTTTTGTTTTTAGTTCTTGTGAATGATAACCTAGCTAACTTGCACTGCCACTGGATTATTGTTTTTGTTTTTATTGTCTTTTCACACTTTTCCACACTTTAACATACATAATTTGACTGAGAAATTAGACATTTTAACAAAAAAATAATTTACATATAAATAATTAATGATGTTGGATGTTTGCAGACTTGACTAGCCAGTAGTGTAACACAGACAACCGTGCATGCATTACTCATGTCTGCAGACAATAAAGACGTCTTCTATAACTTGTGTAAAACTAATTACAATTTTTTCTCAATAAAAATAGCAGGTTTGCTATTGTAATGCATTTTTTAGAGAATGTTTCTATTGTAAGACATGTGAGCAATAATTAGTTCATATCTTAAATATAATCAAAATAGTCGATTTTGAATGAGTGATCTATTTTAAATTTTTTATTTCACACATAAAATTATGGAGAGGAACAAAAAAAAAAACATGATCATGAAGCTCTCAAGTCTCAATGTGAAAAGGGTGTTTCAATTTTTCTAAACACGTTTAGTGAAATGATAAACTGGTTGGCGAACCTATTAAAATAGTCATTTAATTACTTTTTCAATCAATAATAGTCACACATTTTATAAGGTATGATATATCATACAATATATTAAAATTTTCCATTAAAAGAGTTTTGATTCCGTAAGACTCATCCATATGTTTGAAAAAGAAACTCGATCTGAAGCGACTTTGGCTAAGCTAATTAAATAGTTAAGAGCATCTCTCCTGGTAGGTTAAATTCTTAGCCAAATTTAGATTATAAAGTAAGAATATTATGTAGAAATTTTTTTTAGTTTACCAGAATCTCCCACCTTAAGCTAAATCCTTAGCTAAATTTATAGTTTTTTGGTTTTAAAAAACACTCTCACCGTAAGCTAAATCCAAATGTAAAGCCAAATCTAATTATTTTGTCATATATATATGTAATGTTATATTTCTATACATATTTTTTCTTTTCTCATATATATAAATATATCTAATATTAAAAATAATTAGAAACTACAAATATTGAGAAGGACATGGATCTTATTCCTTAAGAAATATACGATAATTAAAAGATACAACCAACAACAACAAAATAGAATGATAAATTATGAAATATTTATTTGAAAATAAAACATTTATTGATCACGATTTCAAACTTATGTGCTTCTATGTCGCTGCCAAATATGTTCAATCAAAAGCGGAGGTACCAGAACAAGTGATGAAGATGGAGGAGCCCCATAACGAAAATGGTGGAGTATCGAATTATTGTTGACGGTTATAATAATATGAGTTTGTTTTATTATTGAAAAATAATGTTTTTTTGTTATAAATATTATAATCTATGTGGCTGTTCATATAATTACTCATTAGTTATGTACTCTGATGTAAACTCTATCTTTATATAAAGAGACTAATGAGAATGAATGAGTAGACTTTTATATCTTCCCAATTATTCTCTTTGTGTCTTCTCTTTACTTCACAATACGTTATCAACATGACTCTACTTTTGAGTTGATAATGACTAAATCCTAGAAAACCAAAACTGATTTTGTGTTTTTATTTCTTAACTCAATGATGATCTAAAAGATCAGATGGTACAACTTAATTGTTGTTTTTTCACCTATGTTCTTGATCTATGAGTTTGATCTACGTGTTCTTAACTCAGATGTTATATGATACGATGCCTTTATTTTATATTAATTGGTTTTCCTAAAGTGCATCGATCATTTTTCTTTTGCATACCTTTAGTTTAGTATATGGCCACGAGATCAAATTGTAGCTGGGTCTTAATTCGTGATTGAGTTCGTGTTTGAAGATTTGTTCGGGCTCAAAGAATTGGTTTTGAATTTGAGCAGAAAGAGCAATGGGCTTCCATCCAGAGACGAAGATGGTCAAAGCTGCACGACCAAAATCTTGGTTCGAGGTTTGGAACCTGTGGTCGTCGGAGACTTCTGAGTCAATTTTGATGAACTGGAGATGATATCTAGCTCCGATCAGACTTGAGCGTCCCGTGAGAATATGGAGATGATTTGTTGAAGCTTAATCTGAATGGGGTGGCATTGTATATGTTTGATTTTGAACAAAGCACAGAGACCCCATAATTGATAGCTCACCCAAGAGATTCCAAAGTTGATTTCGAGGTGAATCAGATCGCCCAAGCTCAAATAGAGTCTTGGAATATGCAGATATCTACTGCTGTGCCATCTAAGTTGTGGACTAGTTGTCCAAGCTAGCCCTCTCGCATTAGAAAACAGAGCAGAGGCCTGTGCCTTTTATTGCTTCACTTGCACAGATACCAGATTAATTCGTTTGCTTCTATTGGCTTTTAGCAAACCTTTAAGTTATCCGTACATCATGATATATTAGCTTCCTATATGTTTCCAGCTTCCATTTTTCTTAAGATTGTTATGATATCCTTAGCATGATTATTAGCATGATTATGATGAGCATGAAATACATCACTACGCATATGGATTTTTGATTTCAGATCGTGACTTTAAGTCTCTTGATCGAACTATATTGAGAGCCTGAAGTTCCTCGAGAGTAATATATAATTGGAATTGTGATATGAAGTTTCTCAAAGTTTATGCAATTACCAAGGGCCAAAAGTTCCATCATATTTAAACAATAATCGAAACCACATCTTGTGATATCTAGTTATATGAGGGCCCAAAGTTCCTCGCCTTATATGATATTACGTTTTGGTGTAACTAGCGAAGATCAGATGATCAAGATTATCATATTTATGAAGTAAACCAGACTATAAATTCTATTTATTTTATTCATTCATGGAACAAGAAGTTTCCTATGTCAATTTATTTATTTTTTGTTCTTTATAGTTTTCCTATTTTGTTATGTATTTTCATTCCAGTATTTATCATCTAAATTTTGTTGTTATTCATACGGGCCAGCAGCCTTATATCTCTAACATATGAATTTTGAATGTTATGTTTTTGAACCAGAAGTTTAAAATACTGTAATCCATAGAACCCGAAGTTCTAACAGTAAAGACTCAAACCCGAAGCTTTGAGTATAAAATATAAGGTGATATTGAAGTTTCATTTTAGTCACCATGGAACCCGAATTTTCCAGCACCAAAATTTATTTGAGCTTCAAATTCATCATATGGATTTTGAGAACCTGTAGTTCTAACTTAATAGACTCAAACCTGAAGCTTTGATTACGAATATGTTTAATGACTCCATAAGAGCACATGTTATTCCCTCTTTGCATTAACTTATAATGCATTAAATTCTCGAGTAAATTTAGGTACATAATTAATGTCATGAACTAGAAGTTCATTGAACTAAATACACTATTTATGTAATGTCAAGTTACGTCATCTTTTGTCTACCATGTGTGTGGAATCAATTATAAGGTTTGATAACTACTATGTTTACTTCCAATCAAATTGTGCATTTACCGCATAGTTGCTAGTTGTCACTTTAATGACAAATATTCATGTCATGAGAGGGAGTAAGATTGTTCCTGAAGAACAATGTGGTGTGAGTTGTATATCCACCGTCTCATTTTGGTTTTGAGAAATATCTCAGAAAATGAGTTGATAAAAGATCTTAACAAAATTATAGGCACATGCTTGTTTTAAGGTCCTCGAGAACACCCATATTGATCTCATTTGATTTGTGGGATGCATATGTATCTAAGTGACATGGTTCTCCTAAAGAGAAAGTCATGATACAATGTTAGAGTTCATAATATGACTACACATACAAAGGTTGTAGGTATGCCATTAGAGAATGATATCTTGGTTGATACTAATGAATATAATGTTTTTGACCTCATACTTGGTTTAGATTCGCCACAAGCAAATCAACATCTCACTCAAAAGAAAGTGATAGAGCTTTAAACACATATTTGCAAATGATCATAACATGACAGCTTTCCAGTCGTTAGAAGGAGAATAAGACTACTATCATTTGAATAACGACATGAATTTAAGTAGAATGTATCAACTAGTTGTAAAGTTTTAAGCTCCTGAAAATAGAAGATTATACATGTCCTCTAATGGTCTACATGATATTATAAGTAAAAGATCCACATTTGCTAGATAATGTATGTCCTTGAAGTGACAATATTTGCCCCAGAAGTGGCATGGGTACCCAAAAATCAAATGCATGCATATAAGAATGTGTTGGATCTATGAATGATGATCATCTATGAAAAATTACAAATTGTAGCTACCAAAGACGATTAAGGACTATATTAATCGATGTTATGCCACGTTTCATTATGCATGTCGACAAAACATATTATTGGCCAAATTAGAAAGAGGCAGTTCCAATGAAACTAAATACTGGAAACGTGATGAGATACTTTGACCTTTTAACCATATAGATACAAAAGAGTATTTATCACAGTAAAAGTAAATCATTATGATTTAATGTCTACAAAAGACATGAAATTATGAATATGCCCTTATATGAATGATATTTTTCTATAAGTACAATGTTACATGTAACTGTTACATGGACGAGAGACTTATGACATGTTATCATCGTATATTATGAGAGCCTTTAAAAACACATTGATAAACCAAATTCTCATAAGTGAAGTGTCATTACAAGTGTATCGCTTGTCAAATCCTCAAAGGATTCAAGTACATGAATGATTCTAATGTAATTCGATCCATGAATACTTGAGAGAGAGCCTGAAGCTAATTCATGAAATCAAATAGTCTAAAGTTAACTTATATATACTCATTCCGTAATAGCTAACGTATCGAAATTACCTCAATGAGTACTATGATCGGACTATACAGTCGAATTTGAATTATGATTATGTAGTTGCTACATATTCCAACTTTCAAAGTTATGAATTACTTAGAGTTGTTGACGAGATTATATGAGATGTATTAATACACAAAGATATTGATGTGTCTGGCTGGATACACCATGATGATATTTCAATGTTTTAACGTCAATTTTCTTATGTTATTTATCTATTGTTTAGTGTATGAATTTGATCATATAACTAAATGAGGTAAGACGTATTAGAAATCGTCTAGCTCTGATGGTATTGTTTTAACTTTACATGTTTGAAATTTCATGATGAGCCCCAATATGCAAAGCACGCATATCACTTTGGTGATGAACAATCAAACCGTTATTTATGGCGCATGAATCTTACAACACTCAGGGGGAGATTCTTATCAGAGGGAGCATCCAGAAGTATGCTACCTAAAACATATGCATGTTGTACTATTTTTCTCCTTTGACCAGGGTTATTTTTCTCCCACTGGGTTTTTCTTACTTGGTAAGATTTTTAACGAAACAACATTATGCACGTTTAATTTCATCATTCATTGGTGGACATCCAAGAGAATGTTATAAATATTATAATCTATGTGGTTGTCCACGTAATTACTCATCAGTTATGTACTCTAATGTAAACCCTACATCTATATAAAGTGACTAATGAGAATGAATGAGTAGACTTTTTCCTCATCCCAACTATTCTATATGTGTCTTTTCTTATTCTTTTCTTTACTTCACAATAGTTTTTAGTAAGTCTAGCATTTTATGTTAGTTATTTCATTATGTTGTTATTTTATTAAGTCTAGCATTTTGTGTTGTTACGTTTTAATAAGTATGTAACCGTTTGACATGAATAGCTATATACTTTTTTTAATTCAATAATTAATCATGTATATGATTTTATCTAAATATATTAGATATGAGGCTTATATGAAAGGCATCATCGAGATCTTTGCAATGGTAAGAAAATTGGATAGAAACAAGTTCTTAATTATGTAGTTGTGAGAGATTAAAGATTTTTGGTTCAAATTAAAAAAGGATACAATGAAATAAGATGATAGTTAGAATGGCAAATCTAAAAAATAAATAAAAAATAGATAAAAAATTATTTGGCTTTAGCTTACAAAAGTGGAAGGCCAAATTTGGCTTACAAAATAGCTCAAAGGCCTAAAACAAAATTTTTTGTCTTGAGAATTGTATTTTGGCTTATGATAGGAGTAATCATAGGCTAAATTTGGTTTTTATTTTAGCCTATGATAGAAGATGGTCTAAGACCAGAACTTATAGTTTAAATCTAAATCTGATATTTTCTTCTGATATCTTCTCGGGCCTGTTAGTGCTCCAATAAAGATCGGTGCCTCTTTGGCAGCCATTGTTGAATCATACTTAACCTTGTGGGCAGAACACTATTACTTGCAAGTTATAGGACACCCTAGTCGATATTAGAACGACTTCGATGGAACAATGTAAAAGCTTGCATGCTAGTTTACTCTATTTAACATCTAAATTTTTTTTAGACAAATCCATCAACACATGAATGACATGATCAGCCATATAGTATCTTCTTTAAGTTCCTTTTACAATCACCGGTTACCTATAACACACAATTCATACGCCAATTTGTCACAAACGAAACTTCGATAAAGGTTAAGTTTCATTATTCATTATCTCCACCATCAATCACATATTTCAGCTAATGCATGCAGCTTAACCTTTCTGTAACAAGAGCCATAATGCCAGTAATCAGAACAACCAAGAGAAAGTGAAAATGGTTGCGATCGCCGACGACATGTGTGAGCTTTGAACCTTTGAATAGTTGAATCGTTTTCACTCTGATGCATGCATGTTTGATGTTTCACATACAAGAACAAAACACCCTGCAACCAATTTCTAGTTCATGCCTCCATTTCTTTCAGGTAAGAAAACCAGCAAATTGACATGTTATGCCTTCGTTTTCACAGCAAAATGGAATCATTTGACGAACAACATTGATTCTCCTAACAAAAGAGCGATACTTTTTTTTTGTTGGTAGGAAATGATTTAAATTTATGACGAGTGAACTGAAAATTGATAGTCACCAATATACCAGTAGAACTGTAGAGGGGTAGTCATTTTTATTTGAGTCTTGCTGAGTTCTTTACTTTCATGAAGAGTTCTGGAATGTAAAAATGCTCCATGTACTCCATTTGTCTACGTAGACGTGTCAAGCATTCATTTCTCCGTCAGGGCCCGTTAGCGAGTGTAGCACACACATCCTCGGTTAATTCTCGTAGGCAAAGGCAGATGAATTTGGGGGTAACTCGATTATACGGCAGTGGTGATAGAGAGCTCTACTTCTTCATCTTCTTTCGCAGATCGGCAAACGGGGGCCCTCAAATTCGATCCGCTCAGAGGTAACTTTATGTTGTTTTAACTCTTTTTTTTTTAAGCTTATAGGGAGTTTTGGTTAGAAAATTGAAGGATAAGAAAACAACGCAATCTGGTTTGCATATTCGCTTTATGTTTAAGCTATGATTACAGACTAAGAGTGGAAATTGAGTTTTTTTTCTTTTCTGATTGTTTTTATTTTTGGGTCAGGACTGATTGTGATGATTTGGGTCTTCTGCAGTCCAGAGCATTCAGAATGTCGAGGGAAGGCTTTGTGCTACTTGATGGAGCAGAAAGCAGGTGATGGATGTGTGCACAATTTTGTTAGTACTTAGTACCAACACTAAATAGTTTGTGGAATCGTAGAATTTGTTCATTTTATTTATAAGATTTGAAGGCTAGAGAATTGTTCTCAAAGTACGAAACCTAAAAGTAGTCAATTAGTCATTATCAATCAAGTTACTTTCTTTTATTGTTTATGGCTTACCTCATAAACCCACACCTTACATTTTTACGCCTTGAAAAGAAAATAAGACAATGTAGATGTGGAAGTAGCTGGAAGTTTGATTTGAGCTAAACTTGAGGATGATGAGACATGTTGAGAGCTTCCATTATGCAAAGAGAGCCATCAGACTTAATTGGCATCATAGGCAAAGCAGAATACAAACCAGTATGATCTCCTTGATCAACTCCATCGTATATTCCATAGTTAAAGTGAGCTGGGGAGTTGAAAAAGGCATTTGGAATAGAAGGAGAAGAGGACTGTGAAATTTGGAGGTGAGGGTCTGAAGGAGGAGGAGGAACATCCAGTTTATATTAGGGGAGAGAGAAAAATCCAACCAGTTATTGCTACTGTTGGTGTTATCATTACTCATGGATTTCATGGTCTCTCAATGTTTTGAGTAGAAGCAGAGATATTGTTAGGGTTGAGAAACTTACTCAATCATTGGGGTATAAGCTAATCATAATACTCTCAATACATCCTTGCATTGTTTTGGTACTTCTGGTTTTTAACTTTGCTTTGCTTGCTCTCTCTTCTCTCTTTTATTTTTGAAACTGGGTTTTTTGTTTGCTAGCTGCAGAAGTACTGATTGGTCCAAGTCTAACTCTCATCTAAAACAAATCCCAACTCCTGCAACTGAATCTATGTCTCTCTCTGCAACTGAATCAAGATTGTTCTACTTTTGATATAATTTGCTCCTGTGAAACTCTTAACGTGCTTGAAATGTATAGTTCCTTAAGTTAGTCATTGTCTATAAGTTATGCGTAGCATCTCTCTGTATCATGTTTTGGATTATAATGATTGCTGTTTGTTAAGAACCTCATTGATGTCTTAGACTTATAATGATTGTTGTTTTGCTGCTCCAATGTAGATTCCTCATGAGGAAAGTTATCCCATTTTGTAGAATTTGTTGTATTTTTGGGTTTACTTGAGGTAGCTCTGAACTGGGGTTATTCATACTGGTATTGGATTTAGTATGTGGCAGATGAGTTGTATGTGATTGTTTATATATGATAATGTATGGTAGTGAGTGTAAAGCATGTTCCTTTTGATGGTATATATTGAATTTGAGATCTGGAACTGTTACGATTGAATATGTGTCTCTTTAGGAAAATGCAATGAATGTTCATGCTTTGCTTTTGTATCAGGTAGTAGTAATGAATGGATTTGGATCAATAGAGGATTGAGAAGAGATGGAGTTCAATTTTCTTTCTATGATCCATTTTTGTTTCTTGTAATAGGAATTCTGGAGTGTTTGAAACCGATTTGGTTTGAAGAAACAGTCAGGGACTGCTCAAAGGTCAGTGTTTGAAGATTCTGAAAACATTATTGAAATTGAAATTGTGTATTCGTAGTCGAATGAATCAGTGTCGGATTAACGGTTGATGTAGCTAATTATGAGAGCCATGAAGTAGATTTTGTGATGGTCTGATGTACTACAACATTTTCTTAATTCTTAAAGTTCAAAATGATCTCTCTGTTCAGATTTCCTTATCAGTGTCGGATTAACGGTTGATGTAGCTAATTATGAGAGGTATGATGTAGATTTTGTGATGGTCTGATGTACTACAACATTTTCTTTATTCTTAAAGTTCAAAATGATCTCTCTGTTCAGATTTCCGTATGGACTTGCAGCCTCCCACTCTCTATCTCTCTCTCTCTCTCTCTCTCTCTCTCTCTCTCAAGTGAAGAACATAGAGCTTGAGCCGGAAAGATGTCAAATTGTTTGCTTAACACTCTGAATACTGAAAATATTATCTTTTATTTTTTACTAAAATTTAATAGACTTAAGCTTACTTGAAGCTTAAATTTCATGCAAGGATTTTGCTTCACATGGTTGTGTTAGCTTAAGGAAACTGAAGCTTTCATAACTTTCATCAGGCATAGTGACTTTTGCTTTAATTAATTGTATTGGTATGCAGATTGTGAACCAACTGAGCAGCAATAGCTGTAGAGCAAGACACCATATCACCAAGCTCCCCCAAAGTGAAGTTTGCAGCAACCTAAAAGAGTACCCTGAAGGAGCTTTACAAAGAAGCATGTGCAAAGAGACTAAAGAGGTAATAAATATTATAAATTCTGTAGTTCCACTTTGCTCATGCTGCCTGATTTTAGTCTATCATTTATAGTTTCGTTGCCTTTTTAGATGCCTTATTTGTTCACTCTGATGGCCATTTCCAAACTTGATGATAAGACACCTGGAAGACTTATAAAAATTTCAAATGTAATTTAAAATATTGTTACATTCAGTGACCACCTCTATTAGTGACCTTCTCTGTTATCATTTCATGCTCTCTCAGACTTTGTGTTTTATTGACAGAGGAGAAGAGAGAAAGGCTCCTTCTAAGTCAACAAAAGAGTAAGCGATGATTTATTTTAAACAATCTGAACTGCATGCATTTCGTTGACGTATTATCATCAGTTATCGACTCGTTTTCAACACTCCTTTCACAGAGGTCAAGGAAGCAAGGGCAAGGGTAAAGCAAAGCAGGAATCTTTTGCTTGAACTGATAAATTAACAGTCTTTAGCAGTTATTAACAGACCTGTAATGATGGGCAAAAATGATCGTACATGTTTTTGAACATCTAAGGGATTGAGTTTGGTTGTTGTAGTTTTGTTTTCGTCAAGGAACTATTAATATGTAAAAGGTTGCCAGTGACCCCTTGTAATTGTTCCAAGAGTGATTGTGAACAAGGATTACACTATTCTATAATCCAATCGGTCTGTCTCAAGATATCGATGCATTACTATAAAACCCGCAGCAATGCTCCAACTTCTTTTCATGAAGTATAAATGTTGAATGCTTTGATATTATCCATTTTTTTTAGCCAAAAATGCAACTCTTAGCAAAACTTTGATATAGCCATAGATCATATCATATTGTTTAATTTTTATTTTGTGAAATTTAGCCGTTAGAACCATAATATGCAAGTGTACATCTTTGTGAACCAACTATAAGGGGGAAGTAATATTTTCAAAAATCTTATGAAAAAAAATGTAATCAGTATGGTGAAATATGGCTATGGTTGAAAAATCACATATTTCTGGTAACATTTGGTCCCTGATAGAAGCGATAAACCTTATTTACGTTTATTTTTTCCTATGCGGAACCTTATCATTGGGAGGTGAACAGCCCCAATTTTTTAAATGGGTGGTTACATCTCATCAATGTGGGAGTTTTTTATGTGGAATAATCAATCAAACTAGGTCATATAGGGGTAGATAAAAACGTTTTTGTGTAATAAGTGGCGTTGGTTTAATGTTAACCGTGTGGATCGAGACCTAAACATTATCGAAAAAAGATGAATTTTTTTAATAGCCGTATATTTAAGTGCACACTGATCATATCAGACGGTTGAATTTTCATTTTGTGAAATTTAGCCATCAGAACTACAATGTGTCTACTAATGTGGAATAACTTGTTCATGAGTTAACAAGATTTAACAAGATTTTTTCATGAGTTTCTAAATCTCATATATACGAGTTATAGGTTTGAAACCTGAGAAAAATAGAGTTTCTCACGATCCCGGTCAACCACGTTTCGAGTAAAAAATGAGGTTGAATTAAGGTTGACATATTCGATGGGGGGCCTAACTAGTCAGAAACGGGGTGCATTTTGTTCATTATACCTATTTATTTACAATGACTACATCTAACAGTGAAATTTTTATTTTCATATATTTATGACCTTATAATATCACGTGCTTATTAATATGGTATAACTTGTTTAATATATTCTATATTTGTGTGTCTTATTAATCCAACTAGGGGAAGGATATAAAGTTTGAGAAAATTCATCGTATGATGAGAGTTATAGTGTGAAATATGAAGATGTTAGAAATTCCAAATTTTTTCGATAAAGATTCAGTCTCCATCGCAAATGTAAACCTTATTTACGTTTAAGTGCTCCTAAAGGGAACCTAACCACCAGAGGGTGGGTCATTTTTTTTTCATTGTCTATTTGATATATTTATTCCCGCTTGACGTAACTAGCTTTATAGATGTTAGAAAAATACGATGTACCATGTGAATCAAGATGTGAATGATAACAAAAATAGGTAAATTTTGTAACATTAGCCTTTATTCACTATATTGGTCACTTCACACAAACAATTTTCCCAACTTTCATTTTCTCGATATAGCTGGTTTATAAAATTATACATTAATTTAGAAAACGTGTATCATTTCCTTGTATAGAAACCATGTATATATTACTTCCTTATATAGAGATAAGGTATAAATTGAGCCCTTGTATAGAATTTATTAGTTTCATCATAGTTAAGATCACACTCGTGGATATTACACAGAAAAGGCAACATGCAATTACAGTAAACTAGAACACTATGAAGTGCTTCGAGGACGTGTTTCCAATAAAGGTATTATGATATATTACACAAAAAGAGTCATTGGGCATATTGAGCTGTCAACTGATCCATGAGCACTAGCTGTACTCCAGCCTCCACCATTAGAACTGATGCACCATTCCATTTCATAACAAAAACAATAAACAAAAAATTCTAGTCAATCTTTAGCTTTAAAACACATTACGCCAGGAAAGTGAAATGTGGAATGAATAAGCCGTATAACTCAAAATTGAGTTACAAGACAATCAAGGAACTAACACAAACAAACCATTTGTAAAATACAGTTACTTATCTCATATTGAAAAGTACCAAAACTCAACAAACTTCCTCAAAATATATTCGAAACAAATTAATCTTTATCAGATCTCCAACTCTGGAAATCCCACAAAATTAAAATTGCCCTGCAACAAAGTCCCCAAACACCTTCCTTCCAAACACAAATTGAATTATGTATCTAAGCGCACACAACACAACAGACCCCAACCAAACTTTAGCGAATCTAACAAGACAACAAAAACGTTATGAAAGAGGATATGATCTTCCTATGCCAAATAATGAAGCCACCAAATAAAGGAATACAAACTAGAAATTTGATTTTCAAAACTAAACGATATGATCAACTCCAAAACCTTAAGAACCAGAGGGAGATATTAACAGGCAACCCGAACTCTCAATAATAAGTGACAGAATAAAACCAAAATAAAGTTCACTAAGAAAATGCTTCCTACAAGGGTGAAACTTAGATATGAAAAACAACATGAATGATACATAGTTTTATAAAGAACATTATATCAGTCATTTTACTGGAAGGATGAAACTTCATAACACATTGAAAGAAATCTCACATTCACCAGACACATCTTACAAAGAACATTATATCAGTCATTTTACTGGAAAAACATAGTTTACATTATTAAAAGGAATTAGAAAGATGTACCATTTGTTACCATATGGAAGATGAATTTACTGCAATAGAGCAACCAACTGCAGTAATATCAGCCATATATCTCAAATGTGAAGGTAAACCCAGTGTGACAAGCTGTCAATTTCAAAGGAAACCTTCAATGAATTATCTCAATGTATTTTGATCATATGGAAAAATTGATAACATAGATGTATGACATAAGTTATTACTTTTAGGAAGACCAAATGCTTTTAGTAAAACTAGCCATCCATATATATTCTCCTCATGAAGAACTAGATACTAGCTTATGTACAAACGTGTGTAGATTTATACATCAAATTTCTATACACCAAATGACATATTGTTTTGCTTAAATTGCCACAACTCTCTTTGATTAACTAGTTACAAGGAATTCATTCTTAAAAAAAAATAGTTACAAGGAATTCTATTCGGTGCCCAGCCAGATGATTTATTCATAGTTTTATACTGAATCTCATATTAGAATTCTTGCAAGTATTGAACTCAGTAAGAAAAACAGAAAAAACTAATACTGTCATCTGGAAACATTCTAAGATTCTAAATGTTTGATGAATGATAACCGTATCAGAGCCGTTTGTAACCAAAATACGATCTATAGACTCTGACCCATTGATTAAATTCTCCAAGTATTTCCTACTGCTCATACACAGCTCGTAAATTAAATAACAATAACATAAATTGAATCAAATCAAAGAGAAAGATGAAATCTTGGTACTTACTAGAATATGGTGAGGAGTCAGTGGAGGAGGGGGCAGTGTAGGGAATAATGAACTGAGCTTCTGGTCGAGGTCGAGAGATTCAATTTGTATAGGTTGTTATTGACGATTTCAAAATGGCAGATCTGTCATCAGAGTTGCCATCGCCACGCATTTGAATTGGAATCACAGACTAGCCGTAGGGTTCCCCATCTGCATAACCCATACTCAGAGGATACGGGTTTCTGATGCCGAATCTAAATACGTCGCCGCCACTCATCCCGGATCGAAGACCACATAGCGACCAAGATGAGAGAGATTTTTTTCCCCGATTGACAGATGAGAGAGACTTTGATGAAGAAGAATAATAAGTCTACCCAGTACTAAAACCCACGCGATGCGCTCGCCAACCGCATGCGTCCAACCGAAAGAGTAAAAACCGAGTTACTCCCATCAACCGACTAACCGAGTACATGGAGCATTTCTATATTCCAGACGTCTCTACTTTCATTGGTACATTCAACCCAAATTACAAACTAAGAAAGAGAGGCCTACTCTAATCCTAGCCTGAATAACGTAGAACCAAGGAGCAAAGGATGCTCCTGGGAATATGGGTTTAGGGTTCAAGCACAAGAAGAACCGTTAACACTCCATGGTTCTGGGAAATTAGGATCTCACTTTATCATTCTCTTTTATACATTTGAGCCATCGAATAAATTAAATAAATCATGAAACATGAGCCGACATGACAATCGAGAATTTGAATACGTCTTAAATGCATCTAAAATGCTACACGTCCTCCATCCTTCCACGGTTCCACCCAGACCAGTAGCAAACACGTTACTTTGAAGTTTGAATGAATACGATAATTTGAAGACCTCAAATCGTCAGTTTGGAATCGGTTAGGTACATACCGTATGTCGTAAATATTTCACCAACACCATACGTAGTAGATCAATGTGAACAGTTACGACTAGTTTAACCCAAAAGAGATAGTTAGGGTTTGGTTTGCTCCGTAAAAACAGGGAGAGAGTTTTGGAAGAGGGGTGGTTTGGTTGGCTTGTCCGGCGATGCCCCCGCTTCGGCGTTGGTTTCTGGCCTCATTGACGTCGGGTTGGTGCGGCCGGACGGGCTGTTTTGGTTAAATGGTTGCAGGCTCTTCGGGTCAGTCTCATGACGGAGGTTTTGGATCGTGTTTCCAATTAGTGAGACAAGGCTACTACATCTCAGACAATATAGCGGTCGAGATCTGACAACGAGGTGGAGTTGGATCCTCGAAGCATTAAATCGGTGGCGTGCGGCGAGGCTAGGAACGGCGGTGACAGATCTGTGTCCTCAACGACGGCTCTATTTCTAGAAGGGGTTGTTGGCTTCGTGACGAGCACTGTGGTGGTCAGAATGGTTATCAAGGCTCTAACACCGACGGTGGAGCATGTCTTGCGGCGACGCGGGTGGTGAAACGAAGCAAATGTCTTTTTGGGTTGGGTGGAGCAGGGTTGGACCCTCTATCGGGCTGGCTTTGTGGGCTTGGTTTGGGGCGGGGGTGTTTGGGCCATATTTGATCCTTTGGTGTTTTTTGGTTGGTTTTTTTAGGTTTTTGGTTAGGTTTATTAAGTCTCTCCTCTTTCGGGTGAGGGTATTCAAGTGTCGTGTTCTGGTCGGTATGTTGTTTCGGTAGCATTATTTTTGGGGACTATCTTTAAAATCGGTGCTTTCTGGTTGTCAACATGAGGGTGCATTGTATTTGCACGTGATCTGGTGGTATTTGGACACAATGTTGAAAAAGGGAAATTGACTCGTTTTAGTGTTGGCGGTGAGCTTGTATCGTTATTCTTAGAATTGTGTAGCTCTTTTTGAGCGTGACATTGAGTTAGAAATTGAGCCCATTTGACTCATGGATGTTGTTATTGACGGCGGACCCACGACTATGTATCATTATGAGAATGTGTGCCGTGGTGTAACTACCACATCCGGTAATTCTATTATGCTGTAATTTTCTTTTAATTATTAATAAAATTATTTCTTCTAAAAGAACAAAAAGGACAAGATCATTGTGAACAATTTACTTTCAAAGTAATGAAGTAAATTTGCCAAAAATAATAGTCACAAAGAATAAAAACCAGAAGAGAGTTGGGGTCATCTAACAATAAAAACCTGAAAAGGATGGAACAAAAAACGCAAAGGTAATTAAAATTCCAACACCTAACATAACACAGCCGGGTCCCCATCACAGATTCACAGCCAACTCATCCACCGTCATCCGTATGACCTCCTTATAGACCCAACAGCTGGCACAGATGACACGAAGCCTTGTGTCACAGACAATTACTCTACCATATTTTTTTGAATGACAAAATCAAAACTGTTTCTCCTTGTTCTTCTGCTCTCTCCTTCTCTCTCGGATCATAATCTCTGCAGAACCCTAATTCCCAATTGCAAAATTGGATTTCTTGGTTCGCGGTCATGAGCACCGGAGATCTTCTCGGCATTCAGCCCACCGACCTCAAATTCCCATGTAAGGCTTTTGCTTTTGGGTTTCAAATTTTCGTTCTTGATTTTATTTAGGTGAATTGAATTTGGCATTGGAGGATCAATTTGTGGTCGGCTGTTAGGTTTTAGTGGAATTGAATTTCTGCGTTTTGATTCTGTGAAGGATCTTGAGGCTGGGTTGAGCTCAGTTAGAGAACTATGATTGTGAGAAATGGGAACTGAGTTCGGTTTAGGTCAATTTGGGATTATGCAATATGGGTTTTTGGTGGGATCAAATGTGTGTTGGTGGTGAAGATTTGATTTTGTTATATGGAGAATTGAAAGAAGTGGATTTGATGTTGTTTATGGGTTTGGTTTTGGTTGTGAAACAGTTGAACTGAAGAAGCAGAGCTCATGTTCGTTGCAATTGACCAACAAAACAGATAAACATGTGGCCTTCAAGGTATTTGCTTGTTTTGTTTGATTACTGCGGTCTCAAATTGGTTTTTGAAAATATGAGTTATGGATTGATATGATTGCTCATTGTTTTTCTGATTAAAAGGTTAAAACAACCAATCCGAAAAAGTATTGTGTCCGACCCAATGCTGGTGTTGTTTTGCCTGGATCGACATGTGATGTTACAGGTGAGTATTTCATTGAAGGGTTTTAGTTACACAGATATCTTTTATCAGTCCACGGCAAATTAGTGTTAGTATTACTTAAAATGTGTCCCTGCTTTTTACATGGTATCATCAGACTAGTTGTTTTTGTGAGCAAGCAATGGTGCAATCATTAAACCTATCTGTTACTTTATTATATGGTTTTTCTGATTTGCAATTGGCTTTTGTAGTTACAATGCAAGCCCAAAAAGCGGCACCTCCAGATATGCAGTGCAAGGACAAATTTCTCCTTCAAAGTGTTGTTGCACCAGATGGTTCAACTACAAAAGACATAAATCCTGAAATGGTTAGACCATGTTGCTTACACATGTCTTTTCGGGGTATAGGTCCTATTTTGGATTTTATTTTCCTTCGCCTTACTTCTTTTGTGTATTTTGTTTATAGTTCAACAAGGAGGATGGTAAAGTGGTGGAAGAGTTCAAATTGCGGGTAATATACTTTCCTGCCAACCCCCCGTCACCTGTCCCGGAAGGATCTGATGAGGGCTCTTCTCCCAGGGCAGTGGTTGAGAATGGGACTCAAAATTCGTCCTTGTTTGATGCTGTAAGCTACATTTTCCATGCTTTCTGGAAATTATGACAACAAAATTTCTTCTGTTAATTATTTTCATTTTACATGCAAAATTTCAGGTGTCAAGATCTCTTGAGGAACCAAAAGAGAAATCTTCAGAGGTGAGATCATGTAGTAATTTATTGCATCAGCCACTACTTGGTTGGTAAACAAAAATCCTCTTTGAAAGCCTTAGACTAAGCCCAGTGCTTTTTTGGTCCAAAGTAAAGTCTCTGGGAAAGTAAAATCCTCATTTCACCAACTGTTGCTCTGTACTGCATCATAATATTTTTGACAGATTTTAGTCGGGTTTAATTTAAAATAGGTATTTTATCTTCATAGTGATCAGAATTTCTTTCATGCTCTTGCACATAGTTGGAGCAAATTCCTCTAGATGCTTAAATCTTAAATATATGGTGATTACAAACCTATATGCAGGATCAGTAACAATCTTTAAAAGCGGTTGATATAATATCACTTTATATCTTAATATCTGGCACTCAGTCCCTGAGGGGTCTAGAACAATAACTCTTGTTCGATATTCTGGTTAGATATCTTGAATGCATTCCGTTGGCTGCCTGTCCTTCATGTTCTACTTCTGATTATAGCTTATTAATAAAAAGATTAATATCTGGCACTCAGTCCCTGAGGGGTCTAGAACAATAACTCTTGTTCGATATTCTGGTTAGATATCTTGAATGCATTCTGTTGGCTGCCTGTCCTTCATGTTCTACTTCTGATTATAGCTTATTAATAAAAAGATTAATATCTGGCACTCAGTCCCTGAGGGGTCTAGAACAATAACTCTTGTTCGATATTCTGGTTAGATATCTTGAATGCGTTCCGTTGGCTGCCTGTCCTTCATGTTCTACTTCTGATTATAGCTTATTAATAAAAAGATTTTGTTTCCAATAAGAAAATAGAATGCATCTGGGCAGTATATTGCTCAATTGTGGCTGAAATATAAGTTTTAGACCAAACTTGACTACTTAGGATTTTCTTTGGGGAGCTTCTTTGGACATCTTACTCTTTTTTTGCTCAACACAGAAAATTTCTAATTAGAGTTATTAATTTCAACTTTCTTAAGTTTCTTTTTTCAGTTTTTGAACATTTCTTAGGATTCCTTTTAACATCAGACTGGATTAATCTGTCGAACTACTAAGAAAAAAAAAGGAAAAAGAAAAAGGAAAAAAGAAGGAAGCATGACCTCAGGCCATGGCAGCTTCTCGATCCATAGGTGCCACCATGGCCGCGCAGCTCCAAAATCTTTCGGTTTATGCTCTCCTATCTGTTATTGGGGATACATAATTATCAGATGGAGGGAAACGGGGGATATGTTTTTATAATTTTTAGTTTTAAATATTCAGTAAATAGGTTGAGTAATAAGAAACTGGATCCACATCATCTTGCAAGATTATATCAATCTTTTAAAGAGCTCTGCCATGTTCTATCATTCACGGGGTACAAAGTTACAAGCTAATAAGTTTTGTTTTGGAAATCAGGAGTCTTTGGGCCCAAAAATTTCCCAGAAATTCCTATTTATTATCAAAGCCAATGTTTATAGGTATATGAATTATTCTTATGCACCAGTAGGTGGATATATCTAGATATATAATCGAGTGTTTACACAGTCTACATAATGAAGAACTTTGCCACTATGGTGGTGACTGCTGGGGCTCCAACGTTTGGTGTAACCATTTGGTTATGTAGAAAATAAGATGATTGGTTTCCTTTAAATATATTGACCTTTTTATTCGTGTGATAGTTTAATGTTTATGTTTGAAGGCTTGACCTTCTGTGTCACAATCTTAAATCAATGATGTTCCTCAGGCTTGGTCTATGATATCCAAGTTGACCGAAGAGAAGACTGCTGCTCTACAACAAAATCAGAAACTACGTCAAGAACTGGTATGGTTTGTGGGCATTACATGGTATTTATAATTTTTTTTTCTTTGCTGTGGCAAACATTGGTCTCATCATGCTTTTGACTATTGAGTTATGTTAACTGTGTAGCGACCCATTTAAGTTTGGTGTAGTGGTGAATAGTCGTACCAGAAGATAACAGAAAAAATATGAAAATAATGTGGTTTTGTTGTTTAACTCTGAATTAATTGGTGATTTGATGCCTCGACTTCTTTCTATTGCATTCTCTTTCTGTATTCAATTTTGTTATAATGAAATTGTTCATTGAGCAGGAACTGGTGAGAAAAGAAATCAGCAAAAGCAGTGGTGGTGGGTTTTCATTAGTCTTTGTAGCGCTCTTTGGTCTTTTGGGTATCTTGGTTGGTTTCTTCGTCAAGAAAACATAGAAGCTGAAGTCAAAGCTACCCCTTAATTAATTAGATCGATGCAGCATAAACTATGTGTTATCCAATTTTCAGAAACATTACAGGGCCTCTCACTCCTGATGTAAAAATTTAGTCTGACCAATATTATCGCCCTTGTTTTGGTTTTGTCCAAGCAAAGTAGATTGGTTTTCATAATGTTAGTTGATCATCTTTACAAAACTATTAGTTATATTTGTTGTTGTTCGATCAAATGATCGAGGTTTTTCTTAATTAGAAAACTATCATTAGAGATTCGTACCAAAGTGGTCATACTTTTTCTGCGTTTTCATTCTCTTTCTCGTTTGCTTTTCTATATTACTGCATCGTCACTTTGATCATCAAAATGATGTAAATAGATGGCATGATATACCTTCAGATCTTCAATGATGTCATAAATACCACCATGGAGGTTGTTCCCTTGTGCTGGCGGTCATGGCTTACTTGTTCACTTGAGTAACTCTAAATTAGCAACAGAAAAATTGTACGTAATGCATACTCATACAAACTACAATTCTATGCATTACATAATAGTAATAAGACATTCAAAAGCAGTAGTTTCATATTCCTAAACAAGCTGGTTGGACGACTACAAAGAGTTGAAATGGTAATCAAAATAAAACCAGTTAAGTGCTGGTTTTGGTTTTATTATAGTACTATCACTACTATGTATGTACTTAATTACTTATACTGTAAGTTATACATAGATTGGGTAAAACGGACTAGCTAGTTGCCGGTGCTTGGAACTGTTGCTGGGATGGTGCTTGTGGTTGCGTTTTCCAAGCCGATTTCCTTGTGCTCGCCTTGGCGAGGACAAGGCCAATGCTTGCGACCTTCATGAACGTGATGATGATGATGAAGATGATGGCAGCGTCGATTAGCAACGAAAGCTCCAAACATGGTGCCCAACACAAACACAAACATGGTGCCCATTTGGAAAATGAGGTTTTTTTCAGACAGGTGTAGAAAATGAAGTTGTTGAGAGTTGAAGGGAGGAAGGAGGAGTTGAGGGGCTTTATATATGGCGAGTCTTGAGTGCCGGCCAAGCCTTATTGTATGTGAAGGATGCAAATTTGCCGATTACCTAGTTTGTCCACCTTTGTCCCACCTATCCCATTACATACAATGTGTCTTTTTTCTTAACTAAACCAAACCATAGTTAACTATATCAAACTATAATGAATAAATTTTGTTTTCTTTTAGTTTTAAAGTTAAAAAAATGATGAACATCAAACGATTCCCAAATCAACTTTGAGCCAGCGCCCTCTCTACCGAGCTCCTCCGTTCTCTCTCCTCGGAATTTCAAGTGCAAACTTAACCCAGGCCAAGCTCACCACCTATCGACCTCCTCCCACAGTGTTTAAGATAGATATCCACGTACCACCTCTGTTTGATAAATTTTCTCAGATCTCTGCATCTTGGATGACACAGATGTTCTACCCCAAAGTCCTTTTAATAGTCTTTGCTGAGATGTATTTACAAAAATTGAGTTTGTTGTTTGACTCTATGTTTATCAGTTTCTGGAACTAGTATGTTCCATCTTGATCCAACTGAAGTATTTCTAAGCTGATCATGACTTGATCCAACGTTCTCTCCCTCGGCCTCCTTCTCTCCGTCCTCCGCTAGCTTGATAGCCACCCCGCGACGGCGATATTCTCTTCAAGAGCAGCGTGAGATCGTCTGTGCCAAGTGCCAAGTGCCAAGTGCAGAGTCGCGTAGCTTCCCCATGGAGGCTGTTGGCGCTCCTCCAGAGGGACGACAAGAACGCTTCTCCAGATTTGTTGTGGCGGTTGATTTTTTTTTTTTTAAACCTATTTTAACTTTAAAACTTAAAATTTTTTTTTATTATAGTTGGATATAGTTAACTATGGTTTGATTTGGTTAAGAAGAAAAGACATATGACATGTAATGGGGTGGGTGGGCGTGAGGGTGGGCAACACAAATTTACATCCTTTTTCAAGACTTCAAGGGTCAATAATACTTGACAAATTATTTTGAATTTTTCTATAAATAACAGTCAAAGTTTAAACATATACGTATGGAAACTTGGAAATTAATAGTTTCAGCAAAATTGTGCACGGAACGTAATTGACCACAATAGCTTCTTATCACTGAAACCTTTCTCAGCTCTACACATGGAAAAAAAAAAACACACACACACATACAGAGTTTCTTCAACAGTTTCCTTTACAATAAGGAAACCAAATTTTAAAATCTCCACAATCATTGTTCTCCAATTGTAACAGCAACTGCTAGATGACTCTAGCTATAGTTACAGAGTGATCAGCGATGGATTAACTTAAAAGTGTGAGATTGTAGGGGGGGGGGGGGGGGGAACTCAAAAGTGTGAGAAGAATGGAAGAGCTGAATGGTTTCAGAATGGATTCATCAGTACGACATTTTGAGTGCCGGACAAGATTTTCTCTGGGCAATGTTCATCACTAATTAGCTATCCCTTTTTTCAAGGGTCAACATATATGCAACTAAAATTGTTAATTGGAACAGTCTATAAGGGAAGCCCTGATGATGGGATTAGGTAACAACTTCTAGGTTTACTTACAATATAGATATTTGAAATCCTATTTGAAAAGTCATCATCTAAGATTTATGAGGATTTTTTACGAAAATTATATAACGCACCCGGCCATCTCACCGTCCATCTCATCAGGTCCGGCCATATTACCGTCTCACCGGCCATCTCACCGTTAAATTTCCGAATACGCTAAATAGACTCGATTTTTTAATCACAAACTTGAATAGAAAGACCCACTAGCTAGGCCGGGTCAATTGCTCGGGTACGTTATATGAGTATTTTCACAAGCTCATATATAATGTAACAAATCAAGGGTTATGGGCATTGAACTCCTAGATGTTTGTGTTGCATCTGATAAACCAGATTATTGCGATCAGATTTTGGTATCTGTCACCAGCAAAACGGCAAATATGCTAGTGATACCGACCACCCATTTCATAATAAATATCTACTTCGATATCCATGGACCGTAGCTCAATTTCAGCCACTACCTTTTCAGTCTCATTGTTCCACTACCTTTTCAGTCTCATTGTTCCACTACTTCTATATATAATGTTTCCTTCAATTTTGCAGTTTGTCCAGTGAAACAGCACAAACAAAAAAGATGGCTTTAGGGGGTTCCAAGGCATTTGCTCCTTTAATTCTCCTTGACATCATATTTTTCTCTCTTGTATCCTCTCACGAAGTTCCATGCCCTCCTACAAGTCCTTCCTCTCCTCCCTCTGTTCCTAAAAAACATGTCACGTCCCAACCTTTAATTTTTATCATAATTACTAACACAGTAGTAATAAAAATTTTACCGTCTTCGTCAGTAAGTGTTTAATTTAATTGGTCCCAGAGTGGTATTAGGAAACGATTATTTCTAAGGATTTATTCGAAAGAAGAAAATGTGACGACGGTAAAAATGGTAATTTTTGCTAGTAAAAATGTAATTTTTATTAGAATATTATTTTTGGGGTGTTGAATTTTCGATTGGATATATGGGAGGTTGGACCCGGCTGGGCCTAGCCCAACCCATTTCTTTCTCTCTCTCCTTCCGTGCGTCCTTCTCTCTCTCTCTCTCTCTCTCTCCCTCCCCGACCCGCTCTCCACCCCGTTTTTTTGACCGCTCGTTCGCCGCCGTCCAGCCGCCCTAGACTGCCTCCCCGGTCCATTCAAACCACCCTCCTCTCCTCTTCATTTCTGGGTAGGTGACGGAGCCCCTAGAGTCGCCGAGAAGCCGCAGCCGAGCCCGGAACTTCCCGTCGCCGGAACTCCTTCTTCCGACCGCCATAGCCGACGAGCCTTGGCTCAAAAGAAAACCCTCCTCCCGTACAACAATTTCTCCAAAGGGCTCCCTCCATCTCAAGCTAGGTAAGGAGAAATCGGTAATGGATATTCTAGAGCTTTTATGTGTTTTGGTTCGATTGACATAGTTAGGCTTGGAATTGGTGTTTGTGGTAGTTAGGAAAGTTGTAGAGAAAGTTTAGAGGAAGGTGCTGTCAAATTTTGGTGGGCATTGGAGATCGCCGGAGCTGGCCACCAGCCGTCGGGAAAAATGTGTTTTGTAAGGAATTTTATAAGGAGTTTATTGGAATGAGTTTTATAATTTTTAGAGGAGGTTTGGATAGGTTTGAGAATTTTTGAAGTTTGGTATTTTTGGCGGATTAATAAGTTAGAATCCGGCCACGTGATTATTTAAGGTTAGAAATGTGAAAGGTGTTTAGAGGATTTTGGTTAAGATTGGTGGAGATTTAATGGTTGGTAGTAAAATTAAGATTTTGGCTGATAGGCAGGGTTAAGCGCGCGAAGCTTATTTTTTAATTACGCCTATTTTCTTTAAGTGTCGGTGTGTTAATTAAGGATTTATTTATGTTTTTGAAACAGGACGCGAGGAGGCTCGAGCTGACTAGACCTCTGACCGACATCAGGCTTAGGCCTAATTTGTAAGTGGACCGTTGTTTTAAATAATGTGCTTAAAATACTTTATTGTTGAATAATGATTTTCTGTTGTTGGAAATTTCCTGAAATTGAGAATTTCGGTGATTATACTCATATATAGTGATTTATGAGAATAGTATGTATATAAATAAATGCTAGCTAGTTATATGTGATTTTTCCCATACTGAGGTACAATTCCAGTATTGGGTGACGTGAGCGTTAGATGCCAGCGTCGTAGCCTTGTACGACTTTCTATTCTTCAAATTCATTCATAGAATTCGTACAAGGAATCAACACGTATTTATAACACTCGGACGTTTCCCCCATACTGAGGTACAATTCCAGTATGGGGTGACGTGAGCATTAGACGCCAGAGTCTTAGTCTTGTATGATTATCTATTTTTCGAGTTTCTTCATAGATATCGTACAAGAGATAGTCGAGTGTGAATACATACTGATATATATATAATATCTTAGCCTGAGAGGCCATTTTTCTTTAAGTTTGGGAGTCTAGCGAGGCTAGGCAACAGTTCAGAATTTTCGATTTAAGCTTTTAAGCCGTCGCTGGTAAAGTGTTTTCTTTTAAAGTATTTTTGGGAAAATATTTATTTATTGCCGAAATTGCTTTTGTTCACTCACTTTGACGTTTTTGAATATTTTCCCATGGGCTCTTCGTTTTTAAAATGCCTAGTCTGCAGCGTTCGCGTGAGGTCTTGAAGACGACGTGACCCATTTATCCGCTACATTTCGCCAGTAGGTTACCTGTTTAATCTACTAGGAGATTGTCAGCTTCCACTGTGTTTTTAATTTTTAGTAGCTCTAAATACTGTTGAGATTTTTGTATAACTTATTCTGGCTACTTTTGGGTTGTAGCGGAGAATGTTAATTTATTTTGGTTAATTAAGTGGTTATATTTTGTTTTTCCGAGTTAGGGTTATCCATTTTCAAGGGAGATTTGCCGAGTTCTTTGGTAAATTTTCTTTTAAGGTGGTCCCCGCAGGACTCACCTCGGGTTTCAAGGTGAAATTCGGGGCGGGTCTTAACAGTTGGTATCAGAGCTCTAGGTTTCGTTTTTTGTCTCCTATTCACTATCGTATTTACCTAAGTAGCCGTAGTGTCTATAGAGGGATGATCAGACCGCGGCGGATTCATTAGCAGTTTATGCTTTGGGTACTATGTGTTATTGGATATGTGTGATAGTTCCATTAGTCTTGTTTAGAGACTACTAAATTTCTTCCTCCTCAGGTACTATGCCTCCTAGGCGCCGACCCCGTGTGGCTACCTCGTCCAACGCCTATGAGGGTGATGATGTGAGAGGTTTAGTCGATTCTATCGGGGACATGTTGAGAGGTGCTTTGGATAGGGTTCAGCATCATCGATCTGTGTGGAAGTGAGATGTTTCTGACGAATGGGTAGTAGAGTTCAAGGGTGCCAAGGGACCCCTTGATGCTTATTCTTGGTGGACAAGATGGAAAGAGCTTTTGAGAGCACAGAACTACAAGAAGAAAAGAAAGTGAAGATGACAGTGTCTTTTCTAGACGATTCAGCTCATCATTGGTGGACTCTCGCTAGGAGGAATAATGATAGTGCTCAGACTATGACTTGAGAGTATTTCAAGGCACTCTTCTTGGGTCAGTATTTCAACCACTCTCATCGTAGCAGAATTCAGTCAGATTTTCTGAGCATGGCGAAGACAAACGATAAGGGAGTCATCGAGTTTGAGCAGAGGTTCACCACTCTGAGCTACCATGTGCCATATCGGGTTCCTGATGAGAAGACCAGGATTGATATGTTTATTAGGGCACTTGGCGGAGTTTTTACAGATAAGTTGGTCGGTGTTATCTATCCGACATTCCTTGATGCAGTTGGGGCAGCTATGGCTATTGAGACCAGGGAGATTTTAAGTGCTCAGCCTCGAGATTTCGATGGTCCCAGTCAAGGTCCATCTAAGAAGGCTGCTTCTGGATCTTCCGCGGGTAGTGGCAGTAGTGGAGGATCTGCATCTGGTCCTCGAAGTAGGTTTAGAGGACGTTTCAGGAGACCTTCTAGGAGCCAGTTGGGTAAGCAGCAGGCCGGTCAGTTTAGTGCTGGTGGTAGTTCCCAGGGGGATCATCTGATGGTCAGACTTTTTCTTTTGGTCAACAACAGTCATCTGGATGCTTTGAGTGTGGTGACCTTGGTCATTTCAGGAGAGAATGTCCTTTGTTGGCATAGAGGACCGCCCCTACTCAGCCAGTTGGTCAGTCTTCAGTTAGAGGCTCCAGTAGTGGTTCTCGCGGTGGTTCTTAGCAGAGGAGTGGTCAACGTGGACGTCCCATGACTCGCGCTAGACTTCATGCTATGACTCAGCATGAGGGTTGTACTTCTCCAGATGTCATCATTGGTACGTTGTTAATTTTTGGTCAGCTAGCTTTTACTTTAATTGATCTCGGAGTCACCCATTAATTTATGTCCAGTAGATTCGCCATTCATGCCAATGTGCCATCATCATCTCTTCCAGGCGAGTGACATGTTTTCTCTACCCACTGGTGAGGTGATGAGGATAGATTAGGAGTTTAGTGGGTGTGAAGTACTAGTAGATGGATTTAATTAATTTCAAGGCCGATTTAATTCCTCTAAATATGGTGGAGTTCGATGTGATATTGGGGATGGACTTCTTGGAGACTTATAGAGCTATGGTAGATTCACTACCAGAAGAAAGGCTTTAGCCGACGAAAAAAAAAAAACCAGGCCGACGAAGCATTTTTTCGTCGGCTAAAGCTCACTTTAGCCGACGAAATTTTCTTTCGTCGGCTAAGATAAATTTTCGTCGCCTATGAAGTCCACTTTAGCTGACGAAATTTTATTTCGTCTGCTATTTTAAATTTTCGTCGGCTATGGTAAATTTTAGCCGACAAAATAATTTTTCGTCGGCTAAAGAATTTATTTCATCGGCTAAAGTTCACAAACTATGGCCGACGAAATATTTAAAAGTTTAGCCGACGAAATTCATAGTCGTCAGCTAAAGTGCTTTATATTTGCAGATTTGGGCAGCAGCAGCTCATTTCGAAAAAAACGGGAAAAAAAACGAGAGAAGAAAAAAGGGAAGAAAAAGTTTGGGTGTTGTCGAAATCTGTCCATAATCAGTTTGTGGAGCCATATATAGGTACATATATGTATATATATGTTGATTAATTGAGTTTTATTTGAGTTGATCGATTTTAATTAGTGTGATTAATTGAGTTTATTGATTGTGATTGAGTTGATTAATTTTGAGTACGTTGGATGTATATATATATATGTGTTGATCGATTTGGTTGGTGATTTGAATTGATAATATATATGAATTAATTTGTTGTTAATAAATAGTAGATATATATATATATATGTTAATATTAATTTATAATTAATATTATTGTGTTGATATGGTATGAAGTTGTTGATGATATATATGAGTTCATGATGATAATTTTGTAATTAATTAGTTGTAGTACGTACGTAGAATATATATATATACTAAATGAATTGAGATTTTATATATGGCATGAAATTTTATTAATAATTAGCTAGCAGCGTTATAAATATATATATATATATATATATATATATATATATATTTTGTTATATTTTCAGGATATGGATAAGAGTTGAATTTCGCTTCCAAAATGGGACAAAAGATACGGTGCAGGAGTTATGAGTTTTATAGAATATGCGCTGGATAATGCTAACGGGAATACAATTTTCTATTGCCCGTGCACGAAATGTCAGTGTCACAGCGATATGTATCGATTTCCCATTGACAAAGTATGACATCACCTGAGGAGTAACGAGTTTTGGGAGAAGTACACATGTTGGTTATATCACGGTGAAACATCATCAGGGGGTCCGCATGATCATGGCCAATTTTCCGAGACGGGCAGTGCTAGTACATCCAACGATCCAACAACGACATTCATCAACGACATGTTTCCTTATGAGAGCGGTGTATGCGCTCAAGGACAATATATGCCTGACCCGGTGCAGCCCTTCCCTAGAGCTGTGAACACTGCTGGTATTGAAAAATACAACAAACTGCTTGCTTTCCAATAGACCCCTGTGTACCCCGGTTGTCAGAAGACCGTTCTTGAAAGTGTGATGGATGTAATGAAGATTAAAGTTGAGACAAAATCGACCGTGAAGGCTGTTGATGAGTATCTACAGTACACTGCTTCGATGCTGCCCAACGGTCATCATCTTCCTACCACTCATAGGAAGGTCCGATGTATCCTGAAAGATCTTGGGCTTTCCTACATCAAGATCCATGCATGCAGATATGACTGCATTCTCTTTTGGGGTAAAGATCCAGAAGGGAATGACCTTGGTGGCCTTGTCGCATGTCCGGTATGTCACACTGATAGATATAAGCTGACTCCTGCAGGCAACAAGAAACCTGTAAAGGTATTTCGGTATTTCCCTTTGACGGATAGGTTGGAGCGGTTGTACGATGAGATGGCACGCTGATAGGGAATTACATGACGAAGATACCCTTATACACCCTGCTGACGGGGAGGCTTGGAAGCATATAGACAGGGAGTTTCCTCATTTTGCGTCAGAGGTCCGAAATGTGAGGCTCGGACTCTCATCCGACGGGTTCAACCCTTTTGGCAACATGAGTTTGCAATACAGTATATGGCCGGTGATTTTGGTACCGTACAACCTTCCCCCATGGATGTGCATGAAGAAGGAATACAATATGTTGAGTTTGTTGATTCCGGGGCCCGGTTATCCGGGGAAGTGTCTCGATGTGTACTTGAGACCTTTGATTGAAGAGGTTAAATTTTTGTGGGACGTTGGTCATCCCACTTATGACAAGTACACGCACGAGATGTTCCAGATGCATGTCATGGTTGTTGGTACCATCAGTGATTTTCCTGCCCGTGGGATGTTGTCGGACAACGTTGTTAGGGGATACAAGGCTTGTCCAAAGTGCCTTAGCGATGAGGGGAGCAGCAGTCATTGCAACAAGATATGCAGATTAGGTCACCGTGCTTTCCTTCCATATGATCACGAATGGCGGTTCGATGACAAGGCATTTGATGGGACCATAGAACACGGTGTGCCTCCCAGAAGATGAACGGGGGAAGAAATTTTAGCGGTGCTTAATGAGTACGATTTTGGGCAGCTCAGCAATCATCCCAACATTGTGGCGGCAATACCTGAAAAACCTGACAGGTACAAATTCTGGACACATAAGAGCATATTCTGGGAACTCCCATACTGGAGTAAGTTGTTGATCAGACACTACCTGGATGTGATGCACATAGAAAAGAATGTGTGCGACAGTGTGGTGGGCACAGTGCTGAACTTGGAGGGGAAGACGAAAGACGGTCCTAAGGCACGCATTGATCTAAAAAAATGCGGAATAAGAAGACATTTGTGGTTGAAAGAAGGGAAGAAAAAAAATGCCTCAAGCTCCTTACACCATGAAGCCTGACCAGAAGAACCTAATTTTCAGGTGGATGAGTTGTGTGAAGTATCCTTCAGGCTATGCAGGAAATATAGCCCGGTGTGTGAACTTCCGGGACAATAAGATGTACGGGTTGAAGAGTCATGACTGTCATATCCTGCTACAACGTCTCTTCCCTGTTTTCATTCGACCGTTCCTTCCCCGTTAGGTGGTGGAGCCGTTAGTAGCGTTGGGAAGATTTTTCCAGAAGTTATACACACGGGAAGTGTCTCGATGTGACCTCCAGGAAATGCAAGATGACATCATTTATATCATGTGTAAATTTGAGAGGATATTTCCTCCAATTTTTTTTGACATCATGCCTCACCTGATGATCCATCTTCCCGAGCAATTGTTGCTTACCGGTCCAGTACACTACACTTGGATGTATCCCATGGAAAGGTACGTTTTTTACACCTGAATTCCTCAATATATATACATGTTCAATAATCATAACATTTTGCAACTTGATTTACAGGCAACTTGGAGACTACAAAGATTATGTGGCTAATAAATCCGCTGATGTATAGCTGAAGCATATATTGCGCACGAGTGCGTCACCTACATGAAGTTGTATTTAGGAGCGTTGAAGGAAACTCCGCAAACCATGCCGGTAGATGTACCAAAGTTCAATCTTTCCATAGTCTCTAGTGATGTTGAAGTGTATGGAATTTTGCCAGACTCCTACAAGTTGAAACCATATGAGCTAGTCATTGCCCACTGGTGGGTATTGATTAACTGTCCAGAAGTTGAATACTGGAAAGACATCTATCTACATTGTCCAGACATTCAAGGTGATCTCGAGTACCACAACAGGGAGTTCACAGATTATTTTGGCGGTTGGGTACGTAATTTAATTTTTCTCTACGGGTTTTTGTTTATTGCATAATTATCCATATTTACAGTTGAGATGGTTGGTTGCAGATGAACCATATTCAATTTGATGGTCACCTAAATTGGTCGCCCGAACTAAGACTTCTAGCCATGAAGCCGATAGTCTCAAGAGTTTTTCCGATGTGCAAGGTGAATGACATGCAATTTATATGCGAACAAAGAGACAGCAGAAAGAGAACACATAATTCTGGGGTCATGGCACATGGTGGGCGGAATGGAGTTGACTATTACGGTGTTCTTGATTCAGTGGTGGAACTCGTTTACGGTGAAGGCATGACAGTGCACCTCTTCAAGTGTAGATGGTTTGATACTAGGCCGCAGAGCATGAAGTCCGATCAGTACGGAATATTATCGGTGAACACTGTTACAAGTTCTTACGAGGATGACCCCTTCGTTTTTGCCACATCGGTAAAACAAGTGTTTTATCTTGATGACCTTGCTAAGGGTGACGCGTGGAAAGTAGTCAACCTTGTGCACCCTCGAAACATTTATCGGGCGGCTACACTTGGAGAGGCCGAAGACGAGGAAGAGGATGTTGCGTATCAAGAGCCCAACGCAATAGGTATTCCTAACTCCTCTACCATTCGCCTTAATAATTTTAAAGCAGGTCGTTCGGTGTGAATTCGTGATGAAGAGCCAAGGCTTGTTGATGTTGATCCAAATCAAGAAACAGACGAAGACTCTGGCGATGAGGAAATACATATATTACCAGAAATTAATTCTGACACTGAAGAAGACTCATCAGATGATTCTGATTACGAGCCTTAGTTTTAATGTATGATTCCGATTAATTTGTATAATTTTTCAAACACTTTTTCCTTTATAGTTTACACATGTCGAATTCATATTTCAGTTATTTTATATGAATTTCGGTGATACATGATGAACATGGGTTTTTTAATGTATGGTTTATGAATATCGTCTGTTTTTTTTCCCTGTTTTTTTACTTTAGCCGACGAAATACACTATAATTCGTCGGCTAAGATGTTTTTTGCCGACGAAAAAAGACTTAATTCGTCAGCCATAGATGTTTTAGCCGACGAAAAAAGCCTTAATTCGTCGGCCATAGATGTTTTTATTTTGTTTTATTACACACTTTAGCCGATGAAATACACTGTCATTCGTCGGCTAATATGGTTTTTGCTGACGAATAACCTAATATTTCGTCGGCTATAGTTATTTTTTTAATTTTTTAATTACATTCTATAGCCGACGAATACGTTAGGGTATTCGTCGGCTAAACCCTAAAATATTTTTATTACCTACTATAGCCCTATGTTCGGTGGTTATTTTGCGTAAAATTTTTATACGACTTGTTGCGTGTCATCGGTTTAAAACTATTTTCAGTTGGAGGTCCGGCCAAAATACGTAATTTAGACGGTCGAACGACCTTTTTCGTGCGTTTAGGGGTTGACTTACGAGATTGACCGTCCGGATCGAGCCCTTGTTCTTTTCGGATCAAGTTGAATTTTTTCCCATACATGTATTTTATCATGATGGTCAGATCTAACGGCTGGATTTGTGTTTCTCAAGTTTGATCATCATGATCACAACATGCGTACTAATGTTGTATAACTTGTTTACCAAGTGTTATGTAAATGTTTCGTTTCAAAAACAAACTATACGTAGAACCTTCAAACGTAAAAAAGTCCTGAAATAAGACATGACTAGAATGGTGAAATACATCTACGGTTGAAAAATCACGGTATTCCGGTCATGTCTCGGTGCCGATAGTTGCGGTCAATGCAATTTTCAATTCTTTCTCCCTATGGGTAGCCCTATGTTCGGTGGTTATTTTGCGTAAAATTTTTATACGACTTGTTGCGTGTCATCGGTTTAAAACTATTTTCAGTTGGAGGTCCGACCAAAATACATAATTTAGACGGACGAACGACCTTTTCCGTGCGTTTTGGGGTTTGACTTACGAGATTGACCGTCCGGATCGAGCCCTTATTCTTTTCGGATCAAGTTGAATATTTTCCCATACATGTATTTTATCATTATGGTCAGATCTGACGGCCGGATTTGTGTTTCTCAAGTTTGATCATCACGATCACAACATGCCAAATGTATAAAGGTTTAGCCGACGAGTTTCAAAGGTTTAGCCGAAGAATTTCAAAAGGTTTAGCCGACGAATTTCAAAGGTTTAGCCGACGAATTTCAAAGGTTTAGCCGACGAGTTTCAAAGGTTTAGCCGACGAATTTATGTATAGCCGACAAAATTTTAATCTTTAGCCGACGAACAAATTATTTCGTCGGCTAAAGTCTTCGGGTTTTAATTGCGAAACCCTAGCCTCCTCCCTCATTTCCGCAGTTTTTCCCTCCTCCCTCCTCCCTCCTCCCTCCCGGTCTCCTCCCTCCCTCCTCCCTGCCTCCCGGTCTCCTCCCTCCCTGCCCTCCGCCCTCCTCCCTGCCTCCCGCCCTCCTCCCTGCCTCCCGCCCTATTATCAGGTTCGGTGCTTAATTTTGTTGTTGTTGCTTAATTTTGTTGTTGTTGATATATTGATGCTTAATTTTGTTGTTGTTGATAAATTGATGCTCATTGTTATCGTTTGGTTTAATTTGTCTTAATTAAATTTATGTTAGTTTAATTTATGTTAATTTAATTTGTGTTAATTTAATTTGTGTTAATTTAATTATGTGTTGATTTAATTATGTTAGTTTATGTGTTTATTTTTGAATATATGTGTTAATTTATTTTTGATTTCGAATTTAGTTTTATGATATCTTAGTTAATTTAGGATGATGTTGATATATATAATATTGTTATGTAAGTAAAATATATATATATATATATATATATATATCTATATATATATATATATTGGTATGTGTATCTATTTATTGAATAAGTATAATTTTAAACATGTATAATTTTTTATAAATTAAAGACAACATAATCTAAAGCCTTAGATTAATATTTTAAATAGGATGAGCGGCTTTTTTGGATCGAAGAAGAGTTCGAAGGGCCAAAGGTCCGAATCGTCTAAGGGAACCTCTAGCAACCCTCAAACGACGTTTCAGGGCCAGATGACAGCCAGACATGCGACCCTTCTGGAGACGGCGCCGGAGGTGCCCCTTTCATCGAGGCAGGCGGCCGTCACTCGTTCCCCGAGGCCCTTGTGGCCTCAAACGGAGGTGTCTGCACCTCGTATGCCCGAGATACACCGGGCGCCCACTCCGGGTCCTACTTCTTCGGATAGTGGGTCATCTGGGGTACAGATGCCGCCGCCTCATCTGTTCCTTCCGCGGATGATACCGGCGTTACCTGTAGTCGATGGCTCAGGGACGCCGATTTATCCACTGCCCCCGCCAGTGGCTCCATCAGCGGCGTACCGGTTCATGCCTTTTGATACGCCTCTTATTTCTGCGAGGGTATCGTCATTGGCGACAGAGCCGGAATCCGTCGCGAGCTCCTCAGGTAATCAGTGATGCATGATTACTTTTAAAGGGTCATATATATTTTAATAATCAATTTGGCCGAATCATGTCATAGGCACAAAGAAGAAGAGAGGCCCCGTCACAGGAAAAGCTCTCGAGAAGATGGTGAGTAGCGTGGGGAGGATCCCCATCGATATTGACGGGGATGGCCACGTAGTATCGGGCGGGAAGTCGAGGACGTACTCCGGCCTCGTGGGTGCTCTCATTTGGGATAGAGTCCCTATGTTGTGGTCTGACTGGGGTGAGGTCCCGTAGGAGGTTAAGGACATGGTCCACAACGCAATGTCAGTGAGTTTACAAAATAATATTATGTATTAAATTGTTAATTTCTCGAAAAGCTAAACTAATAATAAACGGTTAAATGCAGGTGTGGTTTGAGGTTCCCGAGCACCTGAGGGACAACTGAGCCGACGTTGTGCATGGGGGAAGGTACGTTGGGAAGTTAATGAAAAACAAAATTGTATGTGATATTAATAATATTTCTAATATTTTTGTTGTATCTGTAGGTACAAGGAGTGGAAGAACGAGCTGCGGACCCATTGGACTACGCACGGGAACGCACGTTCTGGTACCCCTGCTGAGTTCCAGTATAGGGAGTACGAGTGACGTTGGCTTCTGACATCAGAATTCAACAACCCTCGTAAACATGTATTTAAATAAATTAGTTAGTTAATTTAAAAATAAGTACGTGCGTTTTAAAATATTCTACTAATAGTTTACTTTTTTCTTTGAAGGCGGTTTCCCGGGTGTACGCTCAGAACCGGCAACGCAACACAAAGAACCATCATGCCGGTTCTAGAACGTTCGGTGTCTTCATGGACGAGGCGGCCAAGGAACATCCAGAAGTCAACCTGTACGTCTATACGTACGAGAAGGCATATCCTGACTCCCAGGAGGATATTGTAAGTCACCTTACGTTTTTAAATTTTGAAATTTATGTAAAAATCTTAATTAATAATTTTTTTCCTATCCATATAGGCGAGGGTGAGGGAGGCTACTGACGAGGTCATGAGTACCATAGTGAGGGAGACATTCCCGGACACGCAGGAGGAAGAGATGTCCGAAGCCATGTCCCGGATCGACACTTCGGATCCGACGATTGGGGCGAGGATCATGGGCACAGCCTTCCCACCGAGAGGAAACAACTTCTACTGTCGAGGTCTAGGAAAGAGAGGCGAGGGGGTCCTGAAGACCACTCCAGGATTTCAACAAAAGGCAGCCTCGACCAGCAGCAGGACCACGACCACGATCAACATGACGACTCAGTTAGAGTCGGAAGTTCAGAGACTACGAGATTTCCGTGCTGCTCAGGCTGCCTATAATGCCTCGCAGGGAGCCTTTAATGCCTCGCAGACAGCTTATGCTGCCGAGGTACAGGCCTTCAATCAGGCCCAGCAGCAGCAGCTGTTCCAGTACATGCGTGACTTTACAGCTGCCCAGATTCAGGGACTTCCGCCTCCGCCCCTGACGCTACCCCAGCCGCCACAACCTCCGCAGCAGCCCCTAGAAGATGACTTTAATTTAGACGATATAGACTTTACGTAGTTGATATATACTTTTATATAATTGATACTTTTATGTAGTTCATATATTCTTTTATGTGTTTGTTGTTGGTTATATGAAATTGTTAAATATGTTTTTTGCAGCTTGCTTGGAATGGTAATTCAGAAATTTCAGGGTTTTTTTGAGAATAGTAATTAAGAAACAACAACAAAATTAAGCACCGAACTTGAGAATAGTGCGGGAGGCAGGGAGGAGGGCGGAGGGCAGGGAGGAGGGAGGGAGGAGACAGGGAGGAGGGAGGAGGCGGCGACGGGAGAGGGAGGGAGGAGGGAGGAGATCGGGAGGGAGGAGGGAGGAGACCGGAAGGGAGGAGGGAGGAGGGAAAAATTGCCGAAATGAGGGAGGAGGCTAGGGTTTCGCAGTTAAACCCGAAGACTTTAGCCGACGAAATAATTTGTTCGTCGGCTAAAGGTAAAAATTTCGTCGGCTATACACCAATTCGTCGGCTAAACCTTCTAAACTCGTCGGCTAAACCTTTGAAATTCGTCGGCTAAACCTTTGCAACTCGTCGGCTAAACCTTCGAAATTCGTCGGCTATAGTATGTAATTCGTCGGCTAAACCTTTGAAATTCGTCGGCTAAACCTTTATACATTTGGCATGTTGTGATCGTGATGATCAAACTTGAGAAACACAAATCCGGCCGTCAGATCTGTCCATCATGATAAAATACATGTATGGGAAAAAATTCAACTTGATCCGAAAGGAATAAGGGCTCGATCCGGACAGTCAATCTCGTAAGTCAAACCCCTAAACGCACGGAAAAGGTCGTTCGACCGTCTAAATTACGTATTTTGGCCAGACCTCCAACTGAAAATATTTTTAAACCGATGACACGCAACAAGTCGTATAAAAATTTTACGCAAAATAACCACCGAACCCGGGCTACCCATAGGGAGAAAGAATGGAAAATTGCATTGACCGCAACTATCAGCACCGAGACATGACCGGAATACCGTGATTTTTCAACCGTATATGTATTTCACCATTCTAGTCATGTCTTATTTCACGACTTTTTTACGTTTGAAGGTTCTACGTATAGTTTGTTTTTGAAACGAAACATTTACATAACACTTGGTAAACAAGTTATACAACATTAGTACGCATGTTGTGATCGTGATGATCAAACTTGAGAAACACAAATCTGGCCGTCAGATCTGACCATCATGATAAAATACATGTATGGGAAAAAATTCAACTTGATCCGAAAAGAATAAGGGCTCGATCCGGACGGTCAATCTCGTAAGTCAAAACCCTAAAAGCACGAAAAAGGTCGTTCGACCGTCTAAATTACGTATTTTGGCCGGACCTCCAACTGAAAATAGTTTTAAACTGATGACACCCAACAAGTAGTATAAAAATTTTACGCAAAATAACCACCGAACATAGGGCTATAGTAGGTAAACGAAATATTTTAGGGTTTAGCCGACGAATACCGTAACGTATTCGTCGGCTATAGTATGTAATTAAAAAATTAAAAAAATAACTATAGCCGACGAAATATTAGGTTATTCGTCGGCAAAAACCATCTTAACCGACGAATCACAGTGTATTTCGTCAGCTAAAGTGTGTAATAAAAAAAAATTAAAAACATCTATGGCCGACAAAATTATGGCTTTTTCGTCGGCTAAACTATCTTAGCCGACGAATTACAGTGTATTTCGTCGGCTAAAGTGTGTAATAAAATAAATAAAAAACATCTATGGCCGACGAATTAAGGCTTTTTTCGTCGGCTAAAACATCTATGGCCGACGAATTAAGGATTTTTTCGTCGGCAAAAAACATCTTAGCCGACGAATTATAGTGTATTTCATCGGCTAAAGTAAAAAAACAAGAAAAAAAAACAGACGATATAACCAACATGTGTACTTCTCCCAAAACCCGTTACTCCTCAGGTGCTGCCATACTTTGTCAATGGGAAATTGATACATATCGCTGCGACACTGACATTTCGTGCACGGGCAATAGAAAATTGTATTCCCGTTAGCATTATCCAGCGCATATTCTATAAAACTCATAACTCCTGCACCGTATCTTTTGTCCCATTTTGGAAGCGAAATCCAACTCTTATCCATATCCTGAAAATATAACAAAATATATATATATATTTATAACGCTGCTAGCTAATTATTAATAAAATTTCATGCCATATATAAAATCTCAATTCATTTAGTATATATATATATATTCTACGTACGTACTACAACTAATTAATTACAAAATTATCATCATGAACTCATATATATCATCAACAACTTCATACCATATCAACACAATAATATTATAAATTAATATTAACATATATATATATATATCTACTATTTATTAACAACAAATTAATTCATATATATTATCAATTCAAATCATCAACCAAATCGATCAACACATATATATATATATATATATATATATATACATCCAACGTACTCAAAATTAATCAACTCAATCACAATCAATAAACTCAATTAATCACACTAATTAAAATCGATCAACTCAAATAAAACTCAATTAATCAACATATATATACATATACGTACCTATATATGGCTCCACAAACTGATTATGGACAGATTTCGACAACACCCAAACTTTTTCTTCCCTTTTTTTTCCCGTTTTTTTCGAAATGAGCTGCTGCTGCCCAGATCTGCAAATATAAAGCACTTTAGCCGACGACTATGAATTTCGTCGGCTAAACTTTTAAATATTTCGTCGGCCATAGTTTGTGAACTTTAGCCGACGAAATAAATTCTTTAGCCGACGAAAGTTTTTTTTCGTCGGCTAAAGTTTACCATAGCCGACGAAAATTTAAAATAGCGGACGAAATAAAATTTTGTCGGCTAAAGTGGACTTCATAGCCGACGAAAATTTACCTTAGCTGACGAAAGAAAATTTCGTCGGCTAAACCCCACTTTAGCCGACGAAAAAATGCTTCGTCGGCCTGGTTTTTTTTTCTCGTCGGCTAAAGCCTTTCTTCTGGTAGTGATATGGTGTTGGTCATGGTTTACTTGTTCACTTGAGTAACTCTATTAGGACACACTCCTAAATTAGCAACAGAAACATTGTACATAATGCATACTCATACAAACTACAAAACGATTCTATGCATTACAAAATAGTAATAAAACATTCAAAAGCAGTAGTTTCATATTAGTAAACAAGCTAGTTGGACGACTACAAAGAGATGAAATGGTAATAAAAATAAAACCAGTAAGTGCTGGTTTTGGTTTTATTATAGTACTATCACTACTATGTATGTACTTAAAGTTATACATAGCTTGGGTAAAAAAGGATTAGTTGCCGGTGCTTGGAGTTGTTGCTGGGATGGTGCTTGTGGTTGCGTTTTCCAAACCGATTTCCTTGTGCTCGCCTTGGCGCAGAGGACAAGGCCGATGCTTGCGACCTTCATGATCGTGATGATGATGAAGATGATGGCAGCGTCGATTAGAAACGAAAGCTCCAAACATGGTGCCCAACACAAACGTCAAACCCGGCTTAAATCGACCCACTTGGCTCATCTTTCTCAAATACAATCTCAAACGGCCGGAGGTGATTAGGATACTGTAGAAAAATGAAGTTTTTTTTCAGACAGGTGTAGATAATGAAGTTGTTGAGAGTTTGAAGTGTGAGGAGGAAAGAGGAGTTGAGGGGCTTTATATATGGTAAGTCTTGAGTGCCGGCCAAGCCTTCTTGCATGTCATGGTTCTATGAGTTCGATATCTGACGTTGTAAGCTAGCCCCTTGTTCAAGACTTCAAGGGTCAAGAATACTTGTCAAACTATTTGAATTTTCTATAAATAACAGTCAAAGTTGCTATCCATCCATGTATACTTCTTAAATGGTTTCTACTGTTCATTCGTCATATCATGCTACATAAACTTTTTTTTTAATTTTGAATTTTCTATAAATAACAGTCAAAGTTGCTATCCATCCATGTATATTTCTTAAATGGTTTCTACTTGTTCATTCGTCATATCATGCTACATAAACTTTTTTTAATTAATATATATATATATATATACATATATATATATATATATAAAGTTAATACAAAGGAGCGGGATAAAAACCTGACCTCTTGTATCATGCAATTCTCTAACTAGAGATAACAAACAAATACTTAATTTTGCATGCATACAGTCCCACAAATGTGGACCATATAAAAAAAAACATCAATCAATAGCTTCATGTCATTGCCTATACTGAGAAATAAAACTAGGAGCATTAGCCGATAATTATGAGATACCAAGCATAGAGTAAACAGAAACAACTCTATGGTTTTTGTAGGCATGAAAAGATTGCCTAAACGATTTCTTGAACAAACCCAGAAGATGACGCTGGACATCTAAACCTTCAAAACGCAGCAGATTTCTAGTGATCCAAATATACCAAATTAGAGTGCAAGCTATTAAAATTCAAAGCTTCTGTTTCTGCTTGGAGAAATATGACACCCAAGCTCCGAAAAATACATCTTCGAGAATACTCCATGGGGAAAAAGAATGATTAAATAGAAGACACACTCATTTCCATAAAACCACAATTCGAGGGTTGTGTAGAAGAAGATGTACTCTCGTCTCAGCATGATTACCACAAAAAGAACAACAAGATGGAAGGGAAAAACCACTCCTCTGCAATGCATCATCAGTTAGCAATCGCCCAGGAAGAGCCTTCCAAACAACAAGACTTTTGCATGGTTGGATTGCTTTACTGTCAAGACCCGCCCCGAATTTCACCATGAAACCCGAGTTGAGTCATGCGGGGACCACCTCCAAGAAAAATTTAGCGAAGGACTCGGCAAACCTCCCTTGAAAATGGACAACCCTAACTCAGAAGAACAAAATATAGAACAACTCTTTTAACCAAAAAATGAACATGCTCCGCTACAACCCAAAAGTAGTCAGAATAAGTTATACAAAAACCCCAACAGTATTCAGAGTTACTAAAAATTAAAAACACAGCGGAATTTGATAATCTCCTAGTAGATTAAACAGATAACCTACTAGCGAAATGTAGCGGATAGATGAGTCACTATGCCTCGACGTCGCCTTCTAGACCTCACGCGAACGCTGCAGACTGGGCATTTTAAAAATGAAGAGCCCAGGGGAAAATATTCAAAAACGTGAGAGTGTGTGGACAAAAACAATTTCAACAACAAATAAATATTTCCCCAAAAATACTTTCAAAGAAAACGCTTTACCAACGACAGCTTAAAAGCTTAACTCGAAAATTCTGAATTGGTGTCTAGCCTCGCTAGACTCCCAAACTTTAAGAAAAATGGCCTCTCAGGCTAGAATAAAATATATGTCAGTATGTATTCACACTCGACTATCTCTTGTACGATATCTATGAATAAACTCAAAAAATAGATAATCATACAAGACTACGACGCTGGCGTCTAACGCTCACGTCACCCCATACTGGAATTGTACCTCAGTATGGGGGAAACGTCTGAGTGGTATATATACGTGTTGATTCTTTGTACGAATTCTATGAATGAATTCGAAGAATAAAAGTCGTACAAGGTTACGACGCTGGCGTCTAACGCTCATGTCACCCCATACTGGAATTGTACCTCAGTATGGGGGAAAATCACGTATAGCTAGCTAACATTTATTTATATACATACTATTCTCATAATCAACTATATATGAGTATAATAACCGAAATTCTCAATTTTGAGAAATTTTCAACAACAGAAAATTATTCAACAATAAAGCATATTTTAAACACATTATTTAAAACAAAGGTCCACTCACAAATTAGGCCTAAGCCTGATGTCGGTCGGAGGCCTTGTCAGCTCAAGCCTCCTCGCGTCCTGTTCCAAAAACATAAATAAATCCTTAATTAATACACCGACGCTTAAAGAAAATAGGCGTAATTAAAAATGAGCTCCGCGCGCTCCACCATACCTATCGCCCAAAATCTTAATTTCACTACCACCCAATAAACATCGATCCACAAATCTTAACCGACATCCTCTAAACACCTTTCACATTTCTAACCTTAAATAATCACGTGGCTGGATTTTAACTTATTAATCCGCCAAAAATACCAAACTTAAAAAATTCTCAAACCTATCCAAAACTCCTCCAAAAATTCTAAAACTCATTCCAATAAACTCCTCATAAAATTCCTTACAGAAAACATTTTTTCTGGCGGCGGTCGACGGCCAGCTCCGGCGACCTCCAATGCCCACCAAAATTTTACAGCACCTTCCTCTCAACCTTCTCTACAACTTTTTGGGCTCAGCTGTGGCTTCTCGGCGGCGCTAGGGGCTCGGTCACCTACCCAGAAATGAAGAGGAGAGAATGGTGGTTCGAACGGGACTGGCACGGTGGTCTGGGGCGGCGGGAGAGTCGGGGAGAGAGAGACAGAGAGCGGGAGGAGAGAGAGAAAAAGAAATGCGTTGGCTCGGCCCAGCCGGGTCCAACTTCCCATATACCCAATCCAAAATTCAACACCCTAAAAATAATACCCCAATAAAAATTACATTTTGCTATAAAAAATTACCATTTTTACTGTCGTCACTTTTTCTTCCTTCAAATAAATCCTTCAAAATAATCGTCCCTAACACCACTATGGGGATCAATTAAATTAAACACTTACTGACGAAGACAGTAAAATCTCTTATTACCATCATACTAGTAATTAAGGTAAAAATTAAGGGTATGGGCGTGACATTTACTCCATATAACTTTTCCTCAGTTTCAACGATCAATATGACTTGAAAAAAAAAAGGCAAATGCTTCTTTTGCTGTTAGAGCTCCTGAGGAGGATTCTAGCCATATAAGTGAGTCAGGTGTGCCCACTATAGGTAGAGTCATTATGTTTATTTTATCTGCAATATGAGGGAATAAATTTGTAAAAATAGCTGGTAGAGCCCAATGTGAATCCATAATAAACTCATTCACCTTGGCATGAAGAGGGATGAAGCCAATTACTCAAATACTACAAGACAGCGGCTTCCCCAACCAATTATCAAGCCAAAATGAATTTTCCTACCATCTCCCACACACCACTGCAATGAATTAAATAAAGTAGGCCAAACCTTTTTTAGACCCAACCAGACTGAAGATCTCTTATAAGACTTTAGAGGTTGAAAATCTTCCTTCAAGAACCGAGCTCTAAGTAAAACAAAAGCTGGAGAGGAAGAAGAGAGCACATCCCAACACCTCTTAATTAGAAGAGCACGATTAGCCTAAAATAGATCACATAATCCCAAACCTCCTTCCTCCTTGGGTTTACAACATTGACTCCAAGCTACAAGAGGCATGCCTTTTTTTAAAGGATCCCCTGTCCAGAAAAAGTTCCTGATCCAAGATTGCAAAAGAAGAAGTAAGCCTTTCGGCCACTCATAAATCTGAAAACTGTACACCAAGATACTTATAAAACACCGACTGAATGAGCTGCAACCTTCCCAATTGCGAAAGTACAGAACATTTCCATGATGACAATTTACAACGTACTCTGTCTGCAATGGCCTGAAAATATATTCTTCTCGAACGACCCTGAAAAATTGGAATGCCAAGATAAGTGAAAGAAAGAGACCCTTGCCTGACACCAAGAATTTTCCGGATAATAGTACGTCGACGATAAGCATACTTCCCCAAGAAAACTAATGATTTGGCTTTATTGATTTGTTGCCCCGAATTCAACTCATATTCCTCCATAAAATGTATTAGAGTTTTCAATGAGCGCTTGTTTCCTCGCATGAAAACCATAATATCGTCTGCAAAAAGAACATGAGAGGGTGGAGTAATGCCAAGAGGAGCTGATAATAAATCAATATGTCCCTCCTCAACCAACTTGGAGATACCTCGACTTAATACCTCTTCAGCCAAACAAAAGAGAATAGGTGATAATGGATCGCCTTGACGCACACCACGTGAACATGTAAAGAACCCTTCTGTTGCACCATTAATCAGAATTGATAAGTGTGCAGACCCCAAAACAGCTTTAATCCAATCTTAAAAAAGATTTGAAAACCCAAAAGCTTCCAAAACACAAAGTAAGAAACCCCAATCAAGAGTATCAAAAGCTTTTGGTACATAAACTTTATTGCTATGTTGCCTGCCTTGCATTCATGATCTAGGAGGTTGATGCACTCTGAAGTCAGAATAATAGGATCTGCGATAGTGCGGAATTCAAAATTTTGCGGAAACAATTCAATTCCAAGTAAATGTAAAAAATGATATATTTATTAAAATGACGAAAATGCCCTCAAAATTTAACGGTGTTAGTGGTTAATGTATCAAAATGCTAACTAAATAAAACTTGAGGTACGAAAATGCAAGTTTTTGATAGTTAGATATGAAAATTAAAATAACATTATAGTTCGGGTAATATTTTGTAATTAATCCAATTATTAATTCAAATAATCTATAAAGGAAGCCTGATTGAATTAGCGTAATAACTTTTAGGTTTACTTCCAATATAGATACTTGAAATGTCTTCATCTAAGATTTATGAGGATTTTTTCATCACAAACTTGAATCGAAAGACCCACTAGCTAGGCCGGGTCAATTGCTCGGGTTCGTTATATGAGTATTTTCACAAGCTCATACATGATGTAACAAATCAAGGGTTACGGGCATTGAACTCCTAGATGTTTGTGTTGCATCTGATAAACCAGACCACCCATTTCATACTAAATATCTACTTCGATATCCATGGACCATAGCTCAATTTGAGCCACTACCTTTTCAGACTCATTGTTCCACTATTTCTATATATACTGTTACCTTCAATTTTGCAGTTTGTCAAGTGAAACAGCACAAACAAAAAAGATGGCTTCTAGGGGTTCCAAGGCATTTGCTCTTTTAATTCTCCTTGACATCATATTTTTCTCTCTTGTATCCTCTCACGAGGTTCCATGCCCTCCTACAAGTCCTTCCTCTCCTCCCTCTGTTCCTAAGAAGCAAGCCAAGTGTCCCAGAGACACCCTCAAGTTTGGGGTATGTGGGAGTTGGTTAGGGTTGGTGACCGAGGTCGTCGGGACGAAACCCAGCGAGGAATGTTGCACCCTGATAAAGGGTCTGGCGGATCTCGAAGCTGCATTGTGTCTGTGTACTGCTATTAAGGCCAATGTGCTGGGGATTGTCAAGCTCAAAGTGCCTGTTGCTGTTAGCTTGCTTGTTAATGCTTGTGGGGGAAAGGTGCCCGAAGGCTTTGTATGTGCTTGATTGGGAACTGTTTGTATGCCTTGCTAGCTTATGATTCGCAAGAATTGATGTACATTGCTCCTTGTCCTTAATTTGTGGTTCAAATCATCAAGAGATCTTGACAAAGGAGTTCATCTAATTCCATCTTAGTACAAGAAACCTATATATAAATTTCATACTCTTTTTTTTTGTTTTGTCTGTTTGGCAAAAACAAATTTCATACTCGGTTCAATTATGTATAAAATATATATGGATGTATAAGAAAGTATAATATCGCCATATACTTGTATCCAAATGCAACACATATATTTTTTCTAAAATATTAAAGAGAGGACAGGACGTACAGTGCTCCTAAGTCATAATCTGACATGGTCATGTGATTAACTTGATTTGCTGTGGGAGTGTGTTTTTACGTTTTACAAGGTAAATGTTGTAGGCCATCCTATACACGAAATCCATCAAGTTGTGTTATTTTTCATGCTATAATGTATGGTGGCTACAGTAAAAAAATCTGCTGCTCATCTGGATTTTTACTCGGGAGAAGGAGCAGGTACCTTCTGTAAGGCGTAGAATTATACAGGCCTTAAATCCCACCGACAAGGATAAGGCTTTGTATATTGGGTCCCGTGCCTGCTTGACTTGGTTGGATTATCCTTGGATGACTTTGTATCCCTAAATACGTGCTCCAAGAGAAACAAGCCAGTAGCCAACAAGCCACATAATTAACAAGCACTCTACCACCTGCTTTCGCTGCTTAATCCCAAACAAACAAAATAGTGATCAATGAGAACTCTCGTACTGTAATTATTGTCTTCATTTTGCAGATCCCGTGACACGCGATTTTCACTTTTGATGCTTTCTCAGTAACTTCATTATCATGTCGCCCAACAACTACAAGAGATTTATTCAAGCTAGCTCTTCATTCCCGGATCAAAGCAGAAAATAAAATACTTCATTCCTATTCGATTCTCCATCATCTTGAATCTCTCCGGCTGCTTTTGGTGCAGCTAGCTAATTTTTAATTTTTAGTGTTTGGTAAATCTAAAATTAGTTAATTTTTTTTATAAGTAAAAGGTGTTTTTAAGGGAAAATAAGAAGCTAGTATTCCGCTCTTTCTCATTATAAGCTAACGTGTTATTCTATCGTGGGAGTTAATGAAATTTTGTTAATGACGTTAGGTACCCTTCAATGTTTTGACAAATTACCCTCAAAACCCAAGTGAAACGCGAGACTTGCTGCTCCTCCATTCTCCTTCAATTCTGAGAAATACACTGCAATCGCCTCTATTTTCCTCCATAGTTGTTGCGGATCATTTTGCATCTGTTAGAGCCATATTGTGTGGGTTTGTGTGGCCTTTGCTGCGCCTCTATCATCTTGTTGCGTCTGTTGCCTAGCGAATCTGAGAAACTATCAAAGGTAAACAATTTCATTTCTCTCTCTTGTTTATCTCTAAGCTTGGAATTTATCAATATTTGTATGCCTTCTTGTATTGTTTTTCTGGGTTTTGATGAATCATTTTCCTTTTGTTTGTCTTTAAATCTAAATATCAATTTCTGAATCTGGGTTAGTTCAACTTGAGATGGGTTTAGGCCTACAGATAAAAAAATCTGGGTTAGTTCAACAACCCCGCAATCTTTTCTTGTCTTATGATTGTTCCTCCCCCCTGCTCTGATCCATTTCTTTTTCTTTAAGGATTTGGAGTATAAAGGTGGATGATGAGTAGTTGGAAACCCAGTTCAGTATGTCATTTGTTCCAGTTGTACTTTTAGTGTACATTGTATAGAGAACATGGACTTGATTGGTCAATGTTGCCTCAATCCATCATGCTAAACGTAAAATTTGACCCTTGACACTTGATTTATACTCCTTAAATAAATATCTAGCTACTTTTTCTTAGAAGTTGCTTATAATTTTCTCTTTGTAAAAGGGTTGAGTGTGTTTTGATTAATTTGACCTATATATCATAGAGGATGTATATAGCCTACAGATAAACTTGAGGCCAATGTCATGTACATTGTGAGAAATTGTTGTACATTTCTTGTCTTCCCAAGCAGTTGGATCAATGTTTGAACCACCAAAGCTTGATGCCTATACAAGAAACAGAAAAATGTTAAATATCAGTAGCTTCAGAAGTTCAGATAATAGATTTGGTGTTTATCATTACATCTAATAATTCCCACCATTCATATTATTTATTTATTCAGTAAATACCTTTTACATATTCATCATATTCCTATTGAGAACTGACCTCCCTTTACATAAACTAATCTGTTGAAAGACTGCAAATGCATTATACAGACGATGCCAGTAACATGTCTGGATCAGTTTCACCTAGACCTTAGATTCCTAACAGTATATCAGCTAGTAAACACAAAAAAGAAGAGATCAATTTGAATCTTCCTGCATTGTGTCATTGTTGCATACAAAGATGTAGCCTCCAAGCACCTCATTTCGGGGAAGTGTCTCAGTTGCAGGCAAGGTCTTGAACCTTTTCTCAACAACATTTCCAGCCTCGTTGTTGTTGTTACTGATGTTGTTGGTTTCCTTGTTGCTGAGATTATTGACACCATACTTGTTACTAGTCATGTTTCCCACAAAGCTTGCACTGTTTTTCTGGTAAATATACAGACTAGAGAGAAGTGAAATTCAAATCTTTAAGTGAAATTCAGTTTTTTTATGATGTTATTGAAATCATGATCTATATATTACTTGTATATTATTATGGTGGTCAATTGTGGGTGCTTGATGTTAGTAGTCATATTAATAGATGAAACATTGTAAACTTGATTTGTGTTATGATCTTGTGTGTTTGCAATGTTGTGGTTTTTTTTTTTGAAAAATGTACAGATGGGCTCGGCCGTTTGGAATGAGACATTAGTAGATGTACTTTGTGACTTATGTATCAAGAAGGTGAAAAAAAATAATCGTCCAAATACTCATCTTAACAAAGATGGATGGGAAAATGTGCTAAGTAATTTTTACAAAGAAACAGGTAAAAATTACACCAAAAAACAAATAAAAATAAATGGGATGTACTTAAAGAGCAATGGAAATTATGGAAAGATTTGAAGGGGAAAAAGACTGGTTTTGGATGGGATCATAGGCTCCAAACCATTGACGCATCTGATGAGTGGTGGAGTGGAAAAATTAATGTATGTAAAACTATTTGTCCATTTTTGAAAACCGTTAATTTCAACATGTTTGTATGTGTTCATGGTATATGTTCATTCACTTAAACATGTTTTGATTTTTTTTTTAATTCAATTGTGCAGGATAATAAGGAATATGCAAAGTTAAAAAAAAAAGGTATTCACCCTGATTTTGAAGAGAAATTGGACAGAATGTTCAAGGGGACTTCAGCCACTGGTTTGTATGCTTATATACCAGGTGCATCACTACCTTTACCTGAAAGTCCAAAACAAGGGGACAATCAACAAAACCTTGAAGAGAGTTCTGATTCTGATGATACATCACACCCTGCTAAAAGAAGAAAATGAAATGCAATTGGGAAAGGCAAATGTGTTGTTACAAAACCTGGAAGGGTAGGAGGTTCTGCCCTTTTAGCACAAAAAATTGACTGAATGTGTGAGGCTATTGAGAGTAGAAGTACATCAAGTTCTATGATCAATAAGAGTGTAGAAACAAGTGATGACACTAGTATTAAAGAAGTGATGAAGGTGGTTGGTTCTTTGCCTGGGGCCGAGCAGGGTACTAAGATGTTTTTTTTTTACAAGTCGGTTGTTCCTAAATAAAGAGAAGATGGAGATGTTTTGCTGTATGGAATGTCCTGACATGAAGTTGGAGTATCTGAATTTTGAGATGGCTGAAAATTAAGTTTATGTTGTGCTTGAGTTTTGTTTTTGTGATTTTGTTAAGATATTGTTGAAGTATTATTAACTCGAACAAGTTTATGTATTAGTTCACTATATAATGTTCGACATGATTATGAATTTGTTATTTTATATTTTTACTATTTAATATTCACTTATATGAGCTTTATTTGTTTGATTATTTTGTTTTTTATTAATTTTAATTTTTTTCTACTATTTGTTCATTGCTTACATCACAACTAATACATCATTTATGAATTGGAATTTATGTTTGCAGGTTTGATTGAATATATGAACAATATCAGAGAAAGATGATGTTGAGGATGAGATATACATACGAATGATACAAGTTAATACTCTCCTCATTCAACATTATTATGAGAGCTATGTTCATAAAAATCCTTGCATGACATCATCTCAAACAAGTAATAGATGGGTAATGGAAGTATTACAAGGCCTTCCAAGTCGGTGTTATAATGAATTTAGGCACAAAGAAGTATTTTATCATTTATGTAGTGACTCGGAGACCGAATTTAGGGTGGTGGGTTCAAATAGAACAAGTCATATTGAAGTAGTGGCATTAATACTAAATATTCTAGAACATGGATGTGGGAATATGACGGCTCAAGAACGGTTTCAACATTACGGGGAAACCGTTAGTAGGTAATTTGGAAAAGCATTAGATATGTTGTGTTCATATGGTGAGAAAATGATCAAGCCGTTGGATCCAGAATTTAAAAGTGTTGCGTCGGAGATAATGAGTGATAAGAGATATATGCCGCATTTTAAGGTACTTTAATTAATTAATTTATTTATTTATTTTTATATTTGATCAATTAGTTTATATTAATTGTTTATATTAGTGAAAAATATTCCCGTTTATTATTTTAAGGACTGCATTGGTCCTATTGATGGAGTGCATATTCTCGCTTCGATATATCTCCTCAAATACCATTTATTGGTATAGAAAAAGGATACCAACCCAAAATGTTATGGCGGTGTGTGATTTTAATATGCAATTTACATTTGTATGTGCCAGTTGGGAAGGGTCTGCTCATGATACAAGCTAGGGTGTTTCAATCGGTTCTTCGAAATCTCAATTCGAAGTTTCCTAAACCTCCACAAGGTAATCAATTTATTTTTTTATATAAATTTTTATAAACTTTAATGTGAAGTTTTGTTAAATTTAGAAAATTTATTTGATAGGAAAATATTATGTCGTTGATGCGGGATACCCACAAATGAATGGATTTTTGGGACCCTATAAAAGTCCAAAACAACATTTTCAAGAATATCGTGGGCGAGAGCCAAGAAATGAAAAAGTGGTATTTAACCAAGCACACGCTTCTCTTAGAGGCATTATAGAACGCACATTTGAAACTTGGAAAAAGAAATGGCATATTTTAAGAAACATGGAAGGTTTTTCATTTAATAAGCAACTGAAGATTGTTATTGCAACCAAGACTCTTCATAATTATATACGAAGACATGCGAATCATAATAGACATTTTGGCATTGATGAAAATTCGGTTGGCATATCAAGTGATGAGATGGAGATGGAGATGGAGATGGATGATGCAGAATAAGAAAATCATGGTTATGTTGCACAAGAAATGGAAACAATAAGAAAAGAAATTGCTCAAACTTTGATGAAAGCACGTGGTACCGTAAATTTTTAAATGTGCCAAAATATTTTTGTTGATACATATGAACAAAGTATTTTGATATGTTCATATCATGAATGTTTTGATGTGTTAAACAATCTTTTGTTACTACTTCATGTTACTTTAAGACATGGTTTGCAGGTTATTAATGTTATTATCGGTAATGTTTTGATGTGTTAAGATACTTTTTGTTGATGCTTCATGTCAAATTATTCAATATTTATCATATAATCATCATGATTAATAAAAACAGTTAGTAAATATTAATTTATATGGACAAAGTTAAATAAACCATAGATAAATTATAGTATAAGAAGTTAGTTTTAGTTTCATGTCCAAAATAGTCATTTTGTAAATTAAAAGCACTTTTAGTTTCAAGTTTACCAAACACCTTCCACTGCTTTTAACACTAATAACACATATTATACGTCAGTTTACCAAACACTCAGACAAACTTTGCTTTTCTCTATAAGTTTTTTATATTTTTTTAAAATAAGTTGTAGCCGACGAAATATGCTTTAATTCGTCGGCTAAATCCCTATAAAGCCGACGAAATATACTATATTTCATCGGCCATAGATGTTTTTTATTTTTTTTATTACAAACTTTAGCCGACGAATATTTTAAATTATTCGTCAGCTAAAGTTTGGAAGATAACCGACGACAAAAAATGTCGTCGGCTAAAGTATGGACTATATATAGCTGACAAAAAATTTAGTCGGCTAAAGTATGGACTATAGCCGACGAAATAATGTCGTCGGCTAAAGTCTGGACTATAGCAGACGACATTATTTCGTCGGCTAAACTTTGGACTATAGCCAACGACTTCTACGTGTGTCGTCGGCTAAAGTCATCACAGACGACCCTTTCCCGACGACACTATAGCCGACGAATTTTTTTAACAGGCCGACGAAAATTTTTCGTCGGCTAAAGTACTTGTCCTGGTAGTGTCACTTATTATAAGCCAGCTTTTCTTATAAGCCCAGCTGCACCAAACACACCCTTTATCTGGTGCTTGAAAATGGCTGCTTCTTCGTCTTCATCATCTGGAGGCAGTTTCGAATACGACGTTTTCATCAATTTTAGAGGCGAAGACACCCGTAGGTCTTTCGTCTGCCATCTTTACGACTATCTGAAAGCACTCGAAACCTTCATAGATTCCGAAAAGCTTTAAAAAGTTGACAACCTATCTGAGCTACTCAAAGCCATTCAGGAGTCGAGGCTTTCGATTGTAGTTTTTTCTAAAAACTATGCCTCTTCTACATGGTGCTTAAAAGAACTGGTTCAGATCTTGGAGTGCATGGATCGGAAGAACCAGATTGTGGTGCCCATTTTCTATGAAGTAGATCCTTCCCATGTTCGCAAACGCGAGGATAGTTTTGCAGAAGCTTTTGCAACATGAAAGCAATTCCAATGTAAACAAGAAAGAGTTGGAGAGCTGGAAGTCCAGTTTAAAGAGAGCTGCGGATTTAGCCGGCTACGACTCCAAAAATTATCGGTAATGTTTTTGATACTCTTAATTACTCTCTCTTTGTTTCGTGGTGAAGATATATTAATTAGATTGAAGAAGTTTCCGGCTCATACTTTATGCTTCTTCGGTTCTTGGTTTTATTCAGTATGAAGTCTCGTATGTTTATAATTTTGTTGAAGTTGATATATTACTGAGGTACGTAATTAGTCAGGTAACATAACCTCTAGGCTCTAGCTTCAATCTTCAAGTATAGACAAATAGTAGCGATCGAGCTGAGAGCTGAACTAAAGTCGCAGTAACAAGTATAGATATTTGAAGTTTCCTGCTCATTCTTTTCTGCTATATTTTAGTTTTAGGGATTTTCATATACACCATGGTTTAAATAAAACTCACCTAGTATTTTTATTTAGGGAAAATGCCCTTTTACTACTAATTTATCCTTCCCTTAGCCCATTTGAATGAATCTAATATTTGGTAGCCCATTCCAATACAAGGTCTTCCTTTTTTTGCCCAAATCATCAAAACTTACGTGTCTGACCCATAGTATCTATTATTTTCAAGACCAAAATGCCCTTCTAGCTTATAGTATAACAGCCTCCCCGCATATTTCAAATTTCTGTTTCGAAGAGAGAGAAAGCTACAGAGCGAGAGAGATCGATCGAGCGAGCGAGCGAGAGAGAGAGAGATCGAGCGAGCGACAACGCGGTTTTCGTCGACGTTTTTTGACGAATATCCGGCGAGATCGATCAGAATCGCTTAGTTGATGGAGCGAGATCGATCTTTAGTTTGCTCGTCACTTCCTTCTCGGTTTGTTTCTCCTTTCTTCTTCTTTCGTTCTGTTTGTTTTTAATTTAGTTGGATTTAGATTTATTTTTGTTTTTGTTTTGGTGAAGCTGTTTGTTTTTGTTTTGGTGAAGCTGTTTTGAATCCTTTTTGTTCTATCTGCTAGGTTGTAATCTGTTGTTAGGTTTTACTAGTTAATAATTGTTGATTATTTGTGTTTGCTGAACTTTGCTGATCTTTCCTTTTGCACAGCATATGTTTTGGAATATTTCTGGAAATTGTGATATGGTTATTGGGGGTCGGTAACTAGTTTGGGTGGTCAATAATTAAGTTTGAACTGTGTTTAGGTGCGATTAATTGTTGTTTTATTGTGCTTTATTTGTTTTTGAAGCATTATGTTTCAGTTTTCAAGTTGTCTAGTAGTTGTGACCTAAGTTATTGGGGGTTAATAACTGGTTTATTTTGTTTGTTTATATGTAGGAATGTTGGTGATTCTTTAATTGCTCAGTTTATCTATACTGGAAACGGATGTTATCTTCAACTGAATGATCTTACGAGGTTTTCTGACTTGATCGACATCATTCGTCGATGATTTAGGTTTTCTTCCAGTGATGTTTTTCATCTGCAATACTCCTCTCCTGGTTGTCCTGTCATCTATTTGCACAGTGACCTTGATTTTAAAATGCTATTTTGCTGTGCAAAAATATATAAATTGGATCATGTAGATGTGAATGTTGTTAAGGATGTTGGCAGTAGTTGTTCATCTAAGAGTGTTTTATTTGAGGAAAGCTTTTCTGAAATCATTGATGAGAATGATTATTTAGATGATGGATTTAAAGATGGACCTACAAAGTCATATTTGTCAGATGATTGGGGTTCTTACCTTTTACACAAGGAGCAGAAGTTTGAAAGTGTTCAGGATTTTCGAGATAAACTTAGAAAGTATGCAGTTCAAACTGGTTTTTGTTATGTGCTACCTAGGAATGATTCACTCTATGTCAGAGCTGTTTGTGAAAATCATGGAACTGAAAAATGTGGCTGGGAAGTAATTGGATCTGTGGCTCCTATAAATAATTGTTTTTATATTAAGGAGTTTAATAACATACATACTTGTAAAGGTGTGCTTAGGAATCAAACTCATCGGCAGTTAGGGTCCAAAATAGTTAGGACATGCATTGAGTCCAATGTGTTCCTTAACCTTGGTTTGAAGCCTGCTGATATTATGAGTAATTTCAAGTCTACTTATGGTTTTGAAATTAGTTATAAGGTTGCTTCAAGAGCAAAGAAAAGGTGTTTGGAAAAGATGTATGGCTCTGAATCTGATTCCTTTTCGATGTTAAGTTGGTATAAGGATGCTGTTTTGGAGACTAATCCAGGGTCTTCCTTTGTCCTTGAAGTTGAGGAGAATAATAATAGGTTCCAAAGGGTTTTTGTATCTTATGGAGGCCAAGTCGAGGGTTTCAAGTTCAGTCTCCCTGTTTTATATGCGGATGGTACATTTGGAAAGAGCATTTACAAGGGTCAGATTCTTTCTGCCACTGGAAGAAATGGAGACAAAGGTACCCCCGATAAATTATTAACCCCCAGTAATGTTTGTGTTGAAATTGTTTTCATTTATTATTTTTGTTTGTTAAATTCATATTTTGGAGCGGAACGCTCCCGTTGGCGGTGCAGCGGCACGCTGCTTTATAAGTTATTGACCCCCATTAACTTTTTATTTATTTTTGTTTGTGCAGGTTTCTTCCATTTAGCCTTGTGTATCTGTGACTCAGAGACTGAAGACAACTGGTTTTTTTTCTTCAAGCACCTGAAGGCTTTGCTGGAACCGCAGGGAAGGGTAATCACCTTTATCAGTGATCGTGGTGGTGGGTTGTTGAAGGCTTTTAATCAAGTGTTTCCTGGTAATCCTCATCTCTTTTGTTTCCATCATTTGAGATATAATCTTACTCAAAAGTACAGGAAGAAAAGGACTGCTGTTGTGCTTGCTCAAGTATTGCAAAAGTTTTTTATGGTTGCTTATGCATCGACCGAGAGGGCTTATTACCATCACTTACAAGCTCTGAGAGATGAGGGCGGTGCTGAAGTAATTGATGAGTTTATAGCTGAGATCCCTTTGGAGAATTGGTGCTGTGCTTTCTTTAAGGGCTGCCAATATGGGATCATGGCAAATAGTATTGCTGAGTCTTTTAACAAATGGATTGTTGCTGAGCGTTCAATGCCTCCGCTTGCAATGATAGACCAGACTAGGATGAAAGAAATGAAGATGATGTCTGAAAGGAGGGTTGAGTCCAAATCTTGGACTACTCAGCTTACACCTGAAATGGAGAAGAAGCTTGTTGAGCGGATGCATAAGGCGTGTAGTTTCAGGGTTATTGCCTCCCAGGAAAGTGTTTATGAGGTTAGAGATGATGAGTACTCATATTCTGTGAACCTTTCTACTCATACTTGCTCTTGTGTGAAGTGGCAGATCAATTGCTTCCCATGCCCTCATGCCCTTTCTGCTATACAAGCTACAAGATTGAATGTTTATGATTGTATTGACTTGTACTTTAGTGCCGAATATTTTAGGATGAGTTATAGCTTCCCTATTCATCCAGTGAGTAATGTTGATGCTTGCACTGAGGAGTCCATACTACCTCCTATTACAAAGAGGCCGGCTGGGAGGCCTAAGCCGAAGAGGATTAAATCTTCTGGTGAGAAGAAGCCTATTCAGTGTGGTCGATGTCTTAAGTTGGGACATCATAATAGGCAGAGCTGTACTGAACCTTTAAACGGGCAGCAGTAGTTTCTTTTGTGTTGCAGTCTCTACTTTGAGGAGTTACAGGGTGTCAGTAATTGTGACATCTGGGCTTTGTAATCTCTATTTTCCATGTGATTTGAATTAGGGAATACCATTTGATACTGTAATGACAATTATCACTGAATGGTATACTTGAGATTGAATATGTACTGAATCATAGTTTTGATTGTATTTTGTTTTCATTTTGACAGGTCTGGTTTATGTTATGTTTTAAACTGTAAATGAATTATCATGTGTCAATACCAGTCAGTGGCCAGTTACTGACACCCAGTAACTGAAGTGATTGACCAGTTACTAGCCCTCAGAAACCAGTTATTGGGGGTCACCCGAGTGATAGACCAGTTACTGGGTGTCAGTAACCAGTTATTGACACCCAGTAACTGAAGTGATTGACTAGAGACTGACCCCCCAATACCAGTTACTAGCCCTCATAAACCAGTTACTGACCCCTAGTAATCAGTTACTGGGTGTCACCCGAGTGATGGACCAGTTACTGGGTGTCAGTAACCAGTTATTGACACCCAGTAACTGTAGTGATTGACTAGAGACTGACCCCCCCAATACCAGTTACTGGCCCTCAGAAACCAGTTATTGACCCCCAGAAACCAGTTACTGACCCCTAGTAACCAGTTACTGGGTGTCAGTAATTGCATGATTGATGCCTTAGAGCAATCATCACTAATAGTTCAGTGTACATGTAACTAATTATTAAGTTTTAGTTCAGCAACAACAACCATCATGACTAACAGAAACCATATCATAAATATTTACATTTGTTTGCATCACCATTCTAAAAGATGTTCTTGAAATGAAAAAGAATCCTAAATGCTGAGCAATTTGTACACAACAGCAAAAAAGAAACCCAGAAGTTTAATAAGCAGCAAAATTCTAAATGCTCGACATTGATTTTGCATCTACTGGTTTAAGGAACCCATCTGGTGCAAAACTCTCTTCTATGTGAATCTTCATAAATTGTCTCAGCAACTGCTTTCTCATGTTATCTCCGCCTTTTTTTGTCGGCTTTAGGTTATACATTAGGCTCTCAATGTTGTGGAGCATGTAAGGCCCACAATCCGACCTGCATTCATGTTACCAGTAAACTTGAGTTTCATTTCACACCACACATAATACAACTAGTTACTGCCCCGCTAAGAATTAACATATTGCTTTCTATAAGAAAAAATAAAGGATCTTTGGTACTTACGAAAAAATTTTCGAGGGAGAGGGCAGTTACGAATTAATGATGGGTAGTATTGTCCTTTTGGTAACAATCATTGGAATGGGTTATGAGATAAGATTTTAATTGGAATGGACTTTAATTTTTAAATATTTAGGCATTAGGGCATTTTCCCTTTTATTTAATAGATAATATACCTAAAAAAAATTAATAATTACAGAACAAAAACGTACACCTTATAATTAGACATTTTTCGACTACAGAGAGACACAAAATGTGAGCTTAAGAATAAAAAAATAATTCTATTACAAATGACATACTTCTGTATATAACATATATATATATATATATATATATACACTTAAGTTAGTAATAACAAGGTAAGAAATTAAATAATGCAATTGATTATGACAAATTTAAATCTAACAAAATTTTAGCTTAGTATTTGAATTTCAAATTGATGCTAAAATTGAGAAAAATACTAAATTTAGCTTTTTACCGTCTAAATGGCAAATAAGAGAAACTGAAAAATAAATAAAACTATCAATTATAGACGTTTGCTCCATATGGTAAGTTTGCTTATGTGGAGTGGATATTGAATGAAAGAAAAATATGTACGAGTTTATCTTAAAAGAGATTTTGTATTTTGAGTTTTTATCTAATTTTCTCTTTAATTTTGTCCATGCTTAAGTCTCAATACTATTCATAATTAATTAAGTCTGGGAAACCTGTAGCCAGATCTTTCCTCATAGAATGAAATTAAGAGACTTAATTGACTGATTTATTATCACTACTAGAAGAAATGCTTTAGCCGACGAAAATAAAAAAACCAGGCCGACAAATTTTTTTTTCGTCAGCTAAAGTCCACTTTAGCCGACGAATTTTTTTTCGTCGGCTAATTTAAAATTTTCGTCGGCAATGGTCAACTTTAGCCTACGAAATTAATATTTCGTGGCTAAATAATTTTTTTCGTCGGCTATAGTCTGTGAACTTTAGCCGACGAAATTTTTAAAACTTTAGCCGACGAAATTTTTAAAACTTTAGCCGACGAACTTTTTAAACTTTAACCGATGAAATTTTTAAAAGTTTAGCCGACGAAAAAATATAATTTCGTCGGCTAAAGTGCCTTATATTTGCAAACACTACAAGAAGAAAGATGGTTTTTTTTAATGTATTTTTTTATTTAGCCGACGAAATACACTATAATTTGTCGGCTAAGATGGTTTTTGCCGACGTATAACCTAATATTTTGTCGGCTATAGTTATTTTTTAATTTTTTAATTACATACTATAGCCGACGAATACGTTAGGGTTTTCATCGGCTAAACCCTAAAATTTTTCTATTACCTATTATAACCTTATATTCGGTGGTTATTTTGCGTAAAATTTTTATACGACTTGTTGCGTGTCATCGATTTAAAACTATTTTCAGTTGGAGGTCCGGCCAAAATACGTAATTTAGACGGTCGAACGACCTTTTCCGTGCGTTTAGGGGTTTGACTTACGAGATTGACCGTCCGGATCGAGCCCTTATTCTTTTCGGATCAATTTGAATTTTTTCCCATACTTGTATTTTATCATGATGGTCAGATCTGACGGTTGGATTTCTGTTTCTCAAGTTTGATCATCACAATCACAACATGCATACTAATGTTGTATAACTTGTTTACCAAGTGTTATGTAAATGTTCCGTCTCAAAAACAAACTATACGTAAAACCTTCAAACGCCAAAAAGTCATGAAATAAGATATGACGAGAATGTTGAAATACATCCACGGTTGAAAAATCACACTATTCCGGTAAATATTCGGTGCCGATAGTTGCGGTCAATGCAATTTTTCATTTTTCCCCCTATGAGTAGCCCTATATTCGGTGGTTATTTTGAGTAAAATTTTTATACGACTTGTTGCGTGTCATCGGTTTAAAACTATTTTCAGTTGGAGGTCCGGCCAAATTACGTAATTTAGACGGTCGAACGACCTTTTTTCGTGCGTTTAGGGGTTTGACTTACGAGATTGACCGTCCGGATCAAGCCCTTATTCTTTTCGGATCAAGTTGAATTTTTTCCCATACATGTATTTTATCATGATGGTCAGATCTGACGGTTGGATTTCTGTTTCTCAAGTTTGATCATCACAATCACAACATGTCAAATGTATAAAAATACTTTTAGCCGACGAATTTCAAAGGTTTAGCCGACGAATTTATAAAGTTTAGCCGACGAGTTTAGAAGGTTTAGCCGACGAATTGGTGTATAGCCGACAAAATTGGTATCTTTAGCCGACGAAATTTTCAAAGGATTTTAGCCGACGAAAATATATGAAAAATCGTCGGCTAAAGTCGAAAAATTTTCAAAATTTTCAATCAAAATTTTTTGGCGGTCAACCAAAATTTTCAAAGGACTCTAGCCGACGAAAATATATGAAAAGTCGTCGGCTAAAGTTGAAAAATTTTCAAAATTTTCAACCAAAATTTTTTGGCGGTCAACCAAAATTTTCAAAAGAGTTTAGCCGACGAAATTCTTTAGTTTCGTCGGCTAAAGTTCTTTATATGGGCGAAGATGGATGGTAAGAAGTCTATTATCTGCCAGATTTTCTTCTCGGCCTAGCTCCACCGTCAAGCCACCGGAGACCGTCACACTTGTCCCAAAAGCTTCGCCGTCGTCTCTACTTCATTGCTGGATAGGTGGTGCATCGAGTGGCGCCGCCGTGAGGGATAAATCGAGCTCCAAAACTCCGCCGGTTCGGATTCGGTGTCGATCGAATTTCTCCTTCCTTAGATCACCATTTGGTGAGTTCTATATATGGATAAGTTGAGTTTAATTAGTATTACATTCCCCTAGAATTTGGTAGCTCGATTCGGTGTGTGTGAAGAGAATCGAAGATTTGAAGTTTTTAGGGTTTAAAATTAGGGATTTTTATATTTTCAGTCAATTGACATGTTTAGGCTTAGAATTGAGCTTCGACTTCTTCTAGAAAGTTCGAAATGTTGAGAGGAAGATTCTATCAAATTTTGGTCGTGATTGGAGGTGGCCGAAAGTTTCTGCAGTTTTTTTTTCAAAACCAAGCAACTTTAGCCGACGATATTTAAACACTATATTCGTCGGCTATAGTATTTTTTAATTTTTTTATAAGGTTTAGCCGACAAATTATGCCATAATTCGTCGGCGATAGTTATTTTTTAATTTTTTTTATAAGGTTTAGCTGACGAATTATGGCATGTTTCGTCGGCTATAGTTATCTTTTTAATTTTTTTTATAAGGTTTAACCGACGAAATATTTTATATTTCATCGGCTATAATTATTTTTTAAAATTTTTTTACAAGGTTTAGCCGATGAAATATACTAAATTTCGTCGGGTATAGTTATTTTTTAATTATTTATTACGTACTTTAGCCGACGAATATTTCGTCGGCTAAAGTCTGGATAAATGTGGCATAGGCAATGTTAATCACTTGCTGGACGTGATTATCCTTTGGCGAAGTCTCCTCCACTCCGCATGCAAACTTGGACTCTACAGTTTAGGATGATTGAATCCTGGTTCAAGACATCTTCATGCATCCATTTGATTGGAGGCAAGCCGTACGTAATTGCACTTCCATGCAATCAAGGATAACTATGCTCTTATTCAAAATGCTGGCGGGTTCTCTTTTCCAAGCCAAGGTGAGGCCAAATCAAGATGCTCCCATGCATGCATACGTACCCTCAATTAAACATCACCTCAGCTCGCGCCCCTTTGATCTCCTTTTCTTAGGCGAACTCCTCTCCTCGCATATGACTCCGCCATGCACACACTGAACTTCATGTACCCATGTTGCACATGTGATCACTCCTTATTAAACAACAATTAAAGATAGCCTTGCTTTTGTCCTGTTCTACCATGTCTATGTGCAACAATATCCTTATCCTCTTTGCATGTAATTATTCAATAAAGGAGTCCACCTCTAAGACTATCTCTTATGCAAAGTCCTCCTGTGTGAACTCATACACGAGCTCGTCTATCACCTCGCGTGCAACCTGTCACCTCGCCTAGCACGTGAATATTCAGCTCGCCTGTCACCTCGCCTTCATCACCTCGCATGCAACCTTATACTTCGCAAGGTCCTCCATCTGTTCCGCATGCAAACTGCATAATCTTGTTTGCATGTCTCTACCAGCGAGGTAACCCGCCTCTAAACCCAATATATTTCGGGCTCGCCAGTATGACGTGGACCATGAATTTAATTAATATTCACTAAGACAATTACTGTCTAGTAAAATATTAATTTGGGTGTAAACATTGCCCCCCAGCCTCGAAGTCATGAATGTCAAGAATGACTGGAGAGATTTATGTTCATGCTGCCCCAAAGCCATTGGTATTGGCTCGGTTCATACATTAAATGACTTGGACTTGAATGATGCCGTGCGCTTCGCCTGCTCCACTCAGAGAACATAGTACCATGCATGCACCTCGACTAGATAATGTCCTTGAAGGAATGTACCTCACACAGATGTACCTCAAGCTCGAGTGGATACACCTCGAGTGAATGTAACTTGAGTGGATATATTTGAAAAGGAATCGTCTTGACCTCGAAAGGATGTACCTCGAATAGATGTACCTCGAAGGAAATGTACCTTGAGTAGCCGTTCACTTTGACTGGATTCAAAAATTGCATATGACTACAATTGCCCTTCGCTTGAGCTCTTAGCACTGGCGAACCAAATCATGGAATGACTTCGTTGCCCCCAGTATGGATCAAATGTGAATCAAACAAAAAGACCATGTCGGCGAACGATCGCATAGCCTTGAAATTTTTGTTTTTTTGTTTTTAGTGGCCACAAGTGTTGGCCTAAATAATGACCAAGACGCCTCAAGAATGGTCTAAAGTCTGAAATATGTGGAACACATCCCTATCCCATATGTGTCCCCCAGTTTTGATGTCTGTTCGACGAATAAAGGATATCAAAACTTTAGTATTCCCCCTTGTGAAGGGGTTGTACTACCTTGAGTAGATCTCGGTGTATGAATAAAGGTACACAAAACTTATATGGATGCCCCCCAGTAAAGGAAAGCATGCTGCAAGGTCATGAAAACACATTGAAAATACACATTGCAATAACTCTGACCTGTCTGTATTCAAACTGCAATAACTCTCTCCAGGAATGTCGGAATGATGAACCGTAAAATCCTCTGGAAAATAGACATCCAGAGCTTTCTAGTGATATAAGGCTCGCCTGCTAGTTCTTCCTATATCATTCCAGCTGAATCGGCGAAGTTCTTCCTGGATCATTCCATTTTGATCGGCGAGGTGGACTGTCCGGTATCCTGACCTGCCTGCATTCAAACTGCCATAACTCTCTCCAGGAATGGCTAAATCAGGAACCGTAAAATCCTCTGGAAAATAGACATCCAGATATTTCCATTGATATAGGGCTCGCCTGCTGGTTCTTCCTAGATCATTCCAGGTTGATCGGCGAGGTGGACTATCTGGTATCCTGACCCGCCTACATTCAAACGGCCATAACTCTCTCTAGAATGACAAAATGATAAACCGTAAAATCCTCTGGAAAGTAGACATCCAGAGCTTTCCAATGATATATGGCTCGCCTACTAGGTCATCCTGGATAAGTCCAGCTGAATCGTCGAAGTTCTTCCTGGATCATTCCAGCTGAATCGGCGAAGTGGACTGTCCGGCATCCTGACCCGCCTGCATTCAAACTGCCATAACTCTCTCCAGGAATGGCAAAATGACAAACTGTAAAATCCTCTAGAAAATAGACATCTAGAGCTTTCCATTGATATAGGGCTCGCCTGCTGGTTCTTCCTAGATCATTCCAGGTTGATCGGCGAGGTGGACTGTCCGGTATCCTTACCCGCCCGCATTCAAACTGCCATAACTCTCTCCAGGAATGGCGAAATGATGAACCGTAAAATCCTCTGGAAAGTAGACATCCAAAGCTTTCTGTTGATATATGGCTCGCCTGCTGGTGCTTCCTGGATCAGTCCATTTTAATCGGCGAAGGCGACTGTCCGGTAGTGGCTGTTGCAACTTTCAGCAACTATTGGAATTTCTTCTCTGACTCGACTTCGCTGGCAGCAATTCAAGACATATGGAATGCCTTCTGTATCGTCTCCAGGCCTCAGGGATAGGCCTCAAATAAAGTTTAAGCCTTTCGTAGGCAAAAACATTGTCTTACATTTCAGCAAAACTAAGAATCTCTTTTTGATGTTTTATGCTATTTGATTTTTTTTGTATTTTCTTTTTTCAATGTGAGAAATAAAGAAAATGAAAGAAATGGAAGTAAAAGTTGAATTAAAAGCTAGGAGCAAAGAAAAGAAGGGATCATAGTATGATTAGTTACCCTTCGTAAGGCCATCGGGTGGCCAACGATGCTTCACTACAAGCCTCGTCGTTGTTATGTTCTCGGCGTGAGACTCTTGTCGTCGAGAATTTCCAAGTGTTGAGCAGGGCTGCTTCGTGTCAACAACTTGAAAATTTGGGCAAGGTAGCTCGTAGGGACTGCCTTGTTGCCCCCCAAGCATCCTTGTCATTTGGCAAAGCCTGATCTTCAATTGCATCCTTAAAGAAAAAATGGTGTAAAGATCTGCCTTGTCACTGACTATCATGTCATAATGCATGGTCTTATCAGGTATAGCCACGCATTGCTTATGGAAGAGGACCATATCAAGAGCTTCACTGGGACTGAACTCTTGTGGAATATGATTATGAGACAGATGCACCAACATATAGTCTTCATCATATTCATCACAAATTGGCTCTGTGTCAAAATCACATGCAAAATTATCAAAGGTCGGTAGCTCGACCTTCCTTGCAACCAGAGACATGCACGAGACATATACGTACTTACATAAACCAAAGTCACCTCTTGGCCTTTGATCTTGCATGTAAAAATTCCAATGGCATTGGACAAAGAAGCCACGTATTGGCTTTGCAAGAACACATGTTGGTTGGTAATCAAGTTGGCCACTATTTTGGCCATACTTGAAAGAACTTCCATAAGCTAGTTGACAAAGTAGGCTCTCACCTATTCCCTCTCCCAGACGTCCAGTAGCTTCATGAACTTGCTTCTCCAGGATAATTAAAGAATGTAGGTGAACTACACCTTGCCCCCCATGCGCTTGACCTGTGTCCACATATACGTCTCGCATAGGAAAGCTGGCTCCTTGGTCACCTTTCATACGAAATTGGGGATTGCCATCATCAGTGTTCAAACCAATTTCTTCTTCCAGGATGGACTGTTCTGTCCAACCTTCGCGTTCATCTTTTTTAGGAACAACGTCAACTTTTGAGATAGGATTATTATCCATAATCTCGCCGGCCTCAACCTCAGGTTCTTTTTCATTGATTGACAAAATAGTTTCTTCTTTGGACGTAAGTTCATCCAAAGGAAAATCTTCACCATTAGATTGGCTGCTAGGCAGTTCAATCTTTTTGGCAAGGACATGTTGATTGAAGTCCTCACTGAGTATGGCGAGGTTATCCTGGTCAGCTTTCCAGAGGACCCTGTCCCCTTTGGCCTGTTCAACGAGGTCTGTGACGCTTTGTTGAATGGCGTCGACTTTTGGGCTGAGCGAGCCGATGTTTTGCTGGGTGGCGTTGACTTTCAAGCCGAGCTCCTTCCTGAGCGAGCCGATCTCATTCTTGAAATCGCTCCTCAGTTCCTCAAACATCTTGCGGACTTCATCTGTGGACAGAGTAGGTCCTGCGTCTGGGGTTGGTCGTGAATCTGTCATTGTAGTCTTGGTATGGTCGGGGTTGCCGAACCGAGCGAGAATCTCTTCTTTGGTGAGACATCTGCAAGCCGCGCTGTTATGGGGCTTGTATTGCGGAGACTTATGCTTCAAACAAGAAATCGAAGGTCTCCGGTATGGGGAGTCGTCTGACTTCCCTATGATTACGAGAAAACTAAACTCCCGGTCCCACTGGGCGTGCCAATGTTTTGGCCCACGTCCTCAGCAGGGAGATTAGGGAACAAAAGTAAAACGATGTGTGCGGGGCGTGCCACCTCGCGAACGAGGAAAGAGAACGGTGCGCGTTCTGACTTCTAACCAGGCGAAAGAGAGCTCCGGTGCCACCTCGCGGGCGAGGAATTTACGAGCTTAGTCTTCTTGTCACATGTCGATCGATACTCACTGTTAGAGCGAGCAGAGCAACAAAAGGGAAATCGGAGACGAGTCCTGACGGGCTCTGAGATCTAAGGCAGGGTGCGCTTAGAACGTTAGGGTTTTCGAGAGTGCTCGAATGTTTGTACTGACTGTGTTCGTCTGTTTGAGAGAGTTGTTGTTTTGTTTGATTGATTGTGTGATTGTAGCAAGCTCCTGGGAGCGTAGGTGATTCGACTGGGTCGAGGGTTTCAACAAGGTTGAATGTTGTATTTGTGTTTGATTGATTGATTGATTGTAGAGCGACCTGTAAGCCGTGGAGCTTCTTTATATAGAATTACTTAGGGCCACAGGTATTGGCCCAAAACATGTCAAAGACTTGTAAGAGTCTTCAACAATAAATGTGGCATAGGCAATGTTAATCACTTACTGGACGTGATTATCCTTTGGCGAAGTCTCCTCCACTCCGCATGCAAACATGGACTCTGTAGTTTAGGATGATTGAATCCTAGTTCAACACATCTTCATGCATCCATTTGATTGGAGGCAAGACGTACGTAATTGCACTTCCATGCAATCAAGGATAACTATGCTCTTATTCAAAATGCTGGCGGGTTCTCTTTTCCAAGCCAAGGTGAGGCCAAATCAAGATGCTCCCATGCATGCATACGTACCCTCAATTAAACATCACCTCAGCTCGCGCCCCTTTGATCTCCTTTTCTTAGGCGAACTCCTCTCCTCGCATATGACTCCGCCATGCACACACTAAACTTCATGTACCCATGTTGCACATGTGATCACTCATTAAACAACAATTAAAGATAGCCTTGCTTTTGTCATGTTCTACCATGTCTATGTGCAACAATATCCTTATCCTCTTTGCATGTAATTATTCAATAAAGGAGTCCACCTCTAAGACTATCTCTTATGCGAAGTCCTCCTGTGCGAACTCATACGCGAGCTCGCCTATCACCTCGCGTGCAACCTGTCACCTCGCCTAGCACGTGAATATTCAGCTCACCTGTCACCTCGCCTTCATCACCTCGCATGCAACCTTATACTTCGCAAGGTCCTCCATCTGTTCCGCATGCAAACTGCATAATCTTGTTTGCATGTCTCTGCCAGCGAGGTAACCCGCCTCTAAACCCAATATATTTCGGACTCGCCAGTATGACGTGGACCATGAATTTAATTAATATTCACTAAGACAATTACTGTCTAGTAAAATATTAATTTGGGTGTAAACAATATCAGTCCTCAATTTAAACACAAGTGCTTTCTTGATAATGTGAAGGAGGGCTTCGCAAAGAAAGGTGCAAGCCAGATGGTTGAAGACCTTTTATGTAAAACTTTGAACTTAAAAGATGGACGCACTTTAGATGGAGGCGAGAATATGACAAGGAAAAGACTAGGTAAGAAAAAGGTTCTTCTTGTTCTTGATGATGTGGACGCAAGGGACCAAATTGATCACTTGATTGGAGAAAATCCTTCATTTGGTGGTGGCTGTAGAATCATTATCACAACTAGAGATCAAAAGTCACTAGCTGGGTTTTTGGAATACAAGCCAGAGGTATTCACTACCGATGAAGCTCTTGACATATTTCGCCGGTATGCTTTCAGAACAATCAAATTCTCAGAGAGCTATGATGCAATCTCAAAACGTACCGTAAAATATGCGCACGGTCTTCCTTTAGCACTCAAAAGTCTTATAAGGTTTGCTTGATAACAAAAACGTAGAGGAGTGGGAACATGAATTGAAGAAGATAAAGAAATTCCCAATCTCATTTCTTGATAATAAGATTGGACGTATGCTTTGGGTAAGCTATGATGGATTGGAGCAGTGCCGGAAGGACATATTTTTTAGATATTGCATGTTTCTTTGGAGGACAATGGAAAGGGGATGTAACGCGGTTTCATGAAAGTTGTGGCTTTTTCCCCAAGAATGGACTAAGAGTGTTGGAAGAGAGATCTCTTATAACTGTTTCATCACCTTGTGATGATAATCTTGAGATACAACTTGAGATGCATGATTTGATACAGGAAATGGGTAGGGATATCGTCTACCGAGAATCTACTAAAGACCCAGGGAGGCGAAGTAGGCTATGGTATTATGAAGATGTTCTTCAAGTGCTAGCTCAAAGTAAGGTAAGAATATAATTAAGATCTAAAAGAATTGCAGCAAGTAGAGGAAAATGCAGGAAAGGAGAAGAGACTCTATATTGATGAAAATATATTGTTGAGCCTTACAGCTGTTGATCACTATCAACAAACAACGCTGGAATTCTATGATCATTAACAGAAACTGATTCTAGCTAATTAAGCTGTAATAACACCTTCATTACAGAATTAGCTCAACAACCACAGAAACCTGAAAATTAAGGGATATATTTCTAACAAGATCATGATGTTTATTTTCATATCTTATGTGAGACTTGTGAAAATCATCTCTATTTTTATATCGTTGATTTATAGTCTTGAATATTTTAGATTTTGGATATCGATGTGATGTACAAGTTTATTGGAGATTCACCTGTCAATTTCAGCTCTTGAAAGCCTTGTTTGGTTGAACCTACCTACAAGGTTGTTCAAATCTTCAAAGTTTCCAAATGTATCCGGAAATATGAAGGAGCTAACAAAAGGACTTTACTTAGATGTGACAGCAATCTTACCAATCAAAACACCCTTTTCCTCGTGGCCAACATGTACGTCTACTCTGGTGTATCTTAATTTAAGTTACTGCAATGTTTTGGAATTACCGGATGCTATTGCTCATTTGTCATCACTGAGAGTATTAGGCTTGTCGGGAAACAATAACTTGGAGAGGCCTGAAGCGATGAATCACCTGGGTCATTTAAAAAAAAAACTCTATTTAAGAGGTTGCAAGGGACTGAAATCAATAGCAGGGGAAATGTCATTGGACAGCAATACATTCCAGAACACACCCAATAAAGAACGGAGCATCGCCGCAAGGACTATGTCATAGCTGCTGTAAGTTTTATAACGTTAAACTCCCGTTTTTGTTGAGATGTAGCTTGAAGTATTCAACCACTCTTTCAGAAGTATGCATAAATTTATGTTTCCAATTCTTACGATACTTTATTAATGCAATAGTCTTCAATCCTTTATTTGTACGCTGACCAGATCGATCTCCTCCTATCTGTATTTGCCGCTGAACTTAGAGAGTCCCCCTGGGTGTGTTCGGAAGCGGCTTCATTCACCTTTTTCTACTCAGCCTGCTGCACAATTCAGGTCAACGACTTTGACTCTGGTATATGCGTCATCAGGAATATACAGTTGGCACCAAGGGGTGAGTTACTAAACATGAACTATTTAAATAGCGCACCAACCATATAATATCCTTACAGAGAGAGACCATATAATACCTGGTATCTTGGTATTTGATTTATAATACTTTTAATTACCATGGAGGAGTAGTATTTGTTTACACCCACCATTTTCTCCTCCCATCTTTATTTTGACATCGTTTTTTCACTTTTCCCTTTCCTTGTTGCATTCTCATCACATTCCTTTGTGGCGGTTTTTAATGGAGGAGCGATGGGCAGAGGAGGTAAAAATAATTTTCTTAGATCCAAGTGATATTATGTTTTGGTGGTATGTAATAGGGCCCCATCCAAATTTGATCCCCAAAATTAGCACAGTCCTCATCCTAATCATTCAATTCCTCAATCTACCTATAGTTAAGTTGCTCTCTATTGCCTTCTAACTTGTAGGTTTTTTTCTTCATTCTCTTGGTAATGCTAGCACATTAAAAGTAATTAGAGCATTGCATTAGATCCTTTCTTAAAAGGGAAAAGATGGACGAGGACCTTGGTCATTGTTTGGGTTTGGTTCGGTGAAATACACCTACCATACACCGCCTTGCATCAATCTTATTGTTATACATGAGAGCGTATTCAGCGCACGCCGCGCACCCGTCCATCTCTGCCGTCCATTTGACGTGGACTTTTGACTTCTTCAAAATAGACGGCGGAGATGGACAGGTGCGCTGTATAATTTTCGGTTATACATATAGCACTTGGGTTGTATTATATAGGGATCAATCAACCTTTCTTTTCAGTCATTTTATTACTTTGGAAATATAGGTGTTGCCTGAAGCATTGGACCTTTCAATTCTACAATTTGAAATTGTCACGACATTGTTATGTTAACACATACATAATTCTTAATTTGTGTGTCAGAGCAGATCTCCGAATATTTGTGTTTATGTACTGTTACATACTGAGTTCTAACGTGTAATGTTGTTATATGGTTGTTTGGATATAGATGCTGAGATTAGAGATACTAGATTCGAAATATATATCTGAAAATTGGGCAAAAGATCTAAGGAGCAAGCCATACCAGCTGAACCGTCTGCTCTACACCTATGCTGAAGTATATTTGAGGAATTGTCTTAGAAGGATCCTCAAGCATTTCTCTGCCACTTCTGCATATATCCTGCTCATTCAGTTCGTGGTTGAATGATTGGAAAAAAGGTATAGAAATAATGCTTCAAGTTTGTTTGCACTGTCATCTCATTCATTGGGGTGCATCATATTCACATCTGTCGAGCTGGTTCAAGTGTTTGAAGTCAGCGACTGAGTGATACTTTTATTTCTGGATATGCGACTTTCATAACCTGATAGCTAACTGTAGAGATACCAGATAGAATGATGTATTTAATGAGTAGGATCTCATCTTGTGTCTGATCGTCTTTCAGTTCAAGTTCTCAACTGATGTTCTTTAGTTCTTCCCCTACTGGGTGGTGGAAAAGATCCTCGAAAAGAAACATTAAAAGAGGTTTGTTTTCTATATACTGTATGTTTCTGTTCTTGTTTTGTCCTTGTCAGGTTTTCGCTTTCTAGATTTCAAATGGTTTTGGTTTGATTTCTTTTGTTATCTGTTTACTTAACGAGATTAGTTCATGCCACAACTAATGACCAAAAGAGAATAATCACTAATTTGTGATCTTCTCATGTAAAAAGAAGTTGACCAACCTAGGCACTTCATTCTGTCAGTCTCAGGTGGTGACAATGCTGTCGCACTCTCTATTTCTGTGGTTGTGTATATCAGCCGATATCTTTTATTAATATATATCCAACAGACGATAGATTCTAAGTTTATGTCTGCATATTTCATTAGTGAATAGAATATGTGGATGCGGTAGTAATCTCAGTCCAATCTAATGCTGCATCAACAACCATGTAAAATATCATTGCTTCATAAGAAAAGTGTCCCTGTGACCAATAATGGATTGCACCACAGTAAGAATGCTCTTGACTACAGCTTTTTTCTTCTTATTTCTAGTTTCTAAATCTTTTTGTGAGTTTTTCTGGTACCAATTGTTTTACACCAATGACACAAAGTTTGTTACATAGGTTGTAACTACTCACTTCTGAGATTTAGTTTGTTTCAGATAGAGTTTACATGAATGGGCTGTGCTGTTTTACTATTTCTGTACGTTGTCATTCTCTGGTGATCAGGTTTAGGGTCAGGGTGATATGAAGTTACGTGTTCTACTATGTCCACTACATAGTTAAAATGTATGTGCAACCTGATTTCACTAAATGAAATTTGTTGGTGAGGCGGGGAAGATGACTTCCAGGTAAGCTTTTGGCGACTTCCGGGTACTGTTGCGTAACTTGTATTCTAGACTTCAAGATGTATGTCGTGGTCGGGTCTTGTTATGGTTCGTGGACCCATAACGAAGGTGTTATAATTTACTAATAAATCAAATAAAACACAGGATCAATAAGTTGATTAAGTTCTGAACAACCCCACTTTTCCATAACCTTCCAAACCTTAGGTTACTTTTAACTTACAACGAATGCAAGCAAGGTTAAAACTTGCAGTGTTATCCCAAGCAGAAAAGGATTAAAAACAATGCATATCAATGAGGCTTCAAAAGGATGATCACCCGTTGATGACCAGTTCGTGTCTCACTTACACGACCCAGGTGACAAAGAACCTGTGAAGCAGCGAAAGACACGAAGAACAAAAGTTTCTTCAATGAGATATAGCTGAATTTATAAAGAGACGCAAATGCTATTTTAGAGAATACTCGAATCAAAGTCCAAGTAGATATGACAGAAACTACTACTTTTATCAGTTACTGAGAAAAGAGGATTCAGGATTGTACTCGAGCCTCTTTATTAGTCACAAAAAGATGTGAGGTCCATGTATGATTGCACTCAACTTATGCCCCAAATATAAATGAACTTTTCTTGAGTGCGCTTCGATATTGTTTAGTTTTGTAGATTACATATTTGATTGACATGGCAAGACAAATTACATAATCTCATTCTTGACACATTAAAAAAATAATGGTTTCAAAAGGATATTGCTTATATCTTTTTTCTCATCTTTTCTTTTATAAGAGCAAATACAACGTGAGAGTGATTGGTGGGTTGGATAATAGGTAAGATAAATATATGTAATGTATCAGTGCAAGATTGATCTTGGTTAGTCATAGGACCTTGTGGGACCCAACTTACCGAACTAGTAGGAGGAGTAATCCTGGCTCTACGGATTAAAAAGAAAAATAACTGCCACTCTAGGCTTTAATATGGGCCGATAGATTTTGATATTTTTATTCTATAATATATTTTGGTAAAACATAAATAGTAATTGGTCTTTAGATTAGTCTCGTTGCTATATTGTCGAACCAAAGACTAAAAATTAATTTAGATAGGCTGTGCATTAATCCGGGTTGAGGATTGAATCAACCCACCGAAAATAAGAGTATTTGCTCTTAAAAAGGAATAAAAGTGGGGTGGTAACTTTCTTCGTGCAACTTTCGTTGGTGTTGCAAAATTGGGTAACGAACTAAGCCAAAAGTGGAAGAGCATACTCTTGTTTTATAGGTGCAGATTATAAATTAATGATTTATTGTTCTGAAAACCAGTGGAAAACACCAACACTGAAAAACCGAAGACAATTGTACAAGGCTCAAAAATAAGATTTCCATCTTAGTACAAGAAACCTATATATAAATTGCATACTTCTTTTGGTGTTGTCTTCTTAGACAATTGTATGCCATGCACATAATAATTAACAAGCACCCTACCGTGCTTTCGGTGCTTAATCCCAAAGAAACAAAGAGTGATCAATTAGAAATTTCGCGATGGTTTCCAACCAAGTGTACTGTAATTGTCGACCCAATTTTCCACCGTTAAATTCATTTTTCAGATCCCGTGAGACGCGCTTTTCACTTTTGAACCTTTCTCAGCAACTTCATATCCCCCAACAACTACAAGACATTTATTCAAGCGCTTCATTCCTGGCACAAAGCAGAAAATAGAATACTTCATATTCCTAGTCAATTATCTATCATCTTGAATCTCTCTGGTGCTTGTAAATGGCTGCTTCTTCGTCTTCATCATCTGGAGGCAGTTTCAACTACGACGTTTTCATCAATTTTAGAGGCGAAGACACTCGTCGGTCTTTCGTCTGCCATCTTTACCACGCTCTGAAACAGACTGCGCTCGACACCTTCATAGATTCCGAAGAGCTTCAAAAAGGTCACGACCTCTCGGAGCTATACAAAGCCATTCAAGACTCGAGGCTTTCGGTTCTAGTTTTCTCTAAAGATTATGCCTCTTCTACATGGTGCTTAAAAGAACTGGTTCAGATCCTGGAGTGCATGGATCGGCAGAACCAGATTGTGGTGCCCATTTTCTATCAAGTAGATCCTTCCCATGTTCGCAAACTCAAGGAAAGCTTTGCAAAAGCTTTTGCAAAACATGAAAGCGATTCCAATCTAGAAAAGGAAGAGTTGGAGAGCTGGAAATCAAGTTTAACGAGAGCCGCCAATTTATCCGGCTACGACACCAAAAATTATCGGTAATGCTTTTGATACTCTTACTCAATTAGTGTCTCTTTGTTTCCTGGTGAAGATATATTAATTAGAATGATGAAGTTTCCGGCTCATACTTTTTGCTTCTTCGGCTCTTGGTTTTATTCATTATGAAGTCTCATTGATGTTTCTAATTTTGTTGAAGTTAATATATTACTGAGATACGTAATTAGTCAGGTAACATATATTACTGAGGTACGTAATTTTATTGAAGAATTGCAGGGGTCGACCTGATGAGGTTAACGTTAAGTTGCAGTGATTTTTACTCTCATAAAGTCACTAGCTAGCTAGTAGTTAGTTTAGTTGGATTTCGTTTGGATTTAATGTAGGTGGTTTTTGTGTATTATCATGATAAGATTGTACAAGCACTGTTGCCAATTATTTCCTTTAATTATTTCCTTTAATTATTTACTTGAATTTTAATGATTCCACATGCATTCTATGTTTGTTTGTTTTTTTTCTCTTCCAAATTTCACAGAGATGATATCGAGCTTATCGAGAGCATTGTAGAAGACATCTTTAAAAAACTGATCTGCATCTCACCTAGTAAAACCGATGGCTTGATTGGAATGGATACTCACATGGATAAAATTGATTCGCTGTTACAACTAGGGGTGGATGATTGTCGCATTGTTGGAATCTGGGGTATGGGTGGCATCGGCAAGTCAACCATCGCTAGAGCAGTTTATGAAAAATACAGTCCTCAATTTGAACACAAGTGCTTTCTTGATAATGTGAAGGAGGGCTTCGCAAAGAAAGGTGCAAGCCAGATGGTTGAAGACCTTTTACGTGAAACTTGGAACGTAAAAGATGGACGCACTTTAGTTGGAGACGTGAATAAGATGAGGGAAAAACTAGGTAAGAAAAAGGTTCTTCTTGTTCTTGATGATGTGGACGCAATGCAGCAAATTGATAACATGATAGGTGTGAATCCTTCGAATTCATTTGGTGGTGGGAGTAGAATCATTATCACAACTAGAGATCAAAAGTTACTAGCTGGGTCTTTGGAATACAAGCCAGACATATTCACTACTGACGAAGCTCTTGACCTATTTCGCCGGTATGCTTTCAGAACAATCAAATTCTCAGCGAGCTATGATGCAATCTCAAAACATGCCGTAAAATATGCGCACGGTCTTCCTTTAGCACTCAAAGTCTTGGGAGGTTTGCTTGATAACAAGACAGTAAAGGAGTGGGAATTTGAGTTGGAGAAGATAAAGAGATTCCCAATCTCATTTCTTGATAATAAGATTGGACGTGTGCTTTGGGCAAGCTATGATGGATTGGATAAGTGGCAGAAGGACATATTTTTAGATATTGCATGTTTCTTTAGAGGACAACGGAAAGGGGATGTAACGCCGTTTCATGAAAGTTGTGGCTTTTTTCCCGAGAATGGACTAAGAGTGTTGGAAGAGAGATCTCTTATAACTGTCTCAGGTCGTCTTGTGATTGAGATGCATGATTTGATACAGGAAATGGGTAGGGATATCGTCTACGGAGAATCTACTAAAGACCCAGGGAGGCGAAGTAGGCTATGGTATTATGAAGATGTTCTTCAAGTGCTAGCTCAAAGTAAGGTAAGAATATAATTAAGATCTAAAAGAATTGCAGCAAGTAGAGGAAAATGCAGGAAAGGAGAAGAGACTATATATTGATGAAAATATATTGTTGAGGCTTACAGTTGTTGATCACTATCAACAAACAATGCTGGAATTCTATATATGATCATTAACAGAAACTGATTCTAGCTAATTAAGCTGTAATAACACCTTCATTACAGAATTAGTTCAACAACCACAGAAACCTGAAAATTAAGGGATATATTTCTAACAAGATCATGATGTTTATTTTCATATCTTATGTGAGACTTGTGAAAATCATCTCTATTTTTATATCGTTGATTTATAGTCTTGAATATTTTAGATTTTGGATATCGAAATGTTATTAACATCTAATATTATGCACGATTGATCGTGCAGCCAACAGAAGCAGTTGAAGGCATAATTTTAGACTTATCAGAGTTAAAAGAGTTATGCGTGAATAATGACGCTTTTGTGGGCATGAAGAGACTCAGACTGCTCCGACTCACATATGAAGATGAGGAGGACACATATGAAGATGAGCGTGGAAATCCACAATTCGCTTGCAAACAACACGTGAATGGAGACTTGAAGTCTCTTTCAAATGAACTGAGAGTTCTTGTCTGGCACGGTTACCCATTAAAGTCTCTGCCATATGATTTTCAACCAAAGAATCTTATTGAGATCGACATGCGTTATAGCCATATTGAACAACTTTGGGAAGGAACCAAGGTATCATGAATTTTTCATATTTTTAAAGCTATTTTATAATGTTCTCAAATCTCCATTTTATTTCACGTATATTTTTTGTCCACATTGTTTTTACAGCCTTTGCCAAACTTGGTACACATGAACTTAAGTCACTCAAAGTATCTAATCAAAACTCCCGACTTGACTGAGGCAACAAATCTTAAGTATCTGAATCTTGCCGGATGTACGAGTTTATTGGAGGTTCACCCGTCCCTTTCAGCTCTTCAAAGCCTTGTTTGGTTGTGCCTACAAGGCTGCTCAAATCTTGTGAAGTTTCCAAGCAGCATTCACATGAAATCTCTTAGAGAACTTACTCTACATGGCTGCTCGAAACTTGAGGAGTTTCCAGAGATTTCAGAAGTAATGGAGAGGCTATCTTCGCTTTATTTAGATGGTACTGTAGTTAAAGAATTACCCTCATCTATAAATAATCTTACGAGGGTATACTTGAGTATGCGAAACTGCACAAGCCTCGTCTCTCTTCCGGACGAAATCTGCGATTTGGCAAGCCTTGATTCTCTCAATCTGACTGGGTGCTCAAAACTTTCAGAGTTGCCCTACAACTTCCATAATTGGAAATCATTGGGTAAATTCGGTCGTTGTAATCTGTAGGGATGTGGAATAAAACAACTTCCATTCCGCATATCGCAAACGGAATCATTATCATGTATCGGATGTAAAGATTTGACAACGCCCTTTTCCTCGTGGCCAACATGTATGAAGAATCCTAGTTCCTCCATTCTGGTCTGTCTTGTTTTAAGTGACTGCAATCTTCTGGAATTATCGGATGCTATTGCTCATTTGTCATCACTGAGAAAATTAGACTTGTCGGGAAACAATAACTTGGAGAGTCTACCTGAAGCGATGAATCGCCTGGATCATTTAGAAAAGCTCTATTTAAGAGGTTGCAAGGGACTGAAATCAATACCAGAGCTTTGCTCAAGTATACAACGCATCGATGCCGATGATTGCACATCTTTGGAGACAGTTTCAACACCACAGTTACCTTGTGTTGGAAGCATTTGCTTCACATTTTTTAATTGCTTGAAACTGGTGAATACCAATCTACTTATGGATTTTATGGAAAATGCTGCTACTGACAATCAGGTATATACATGCCCTCTCTCAGACACATTAGCGCACACACATGCTACACATATACTAATTTAATTTAGATTAACTGTCTGTTTCCAATGTATAGGACGAAAATTCGGATTCTGACTCTGATCACCATATGTGTCTTCCTGGAAGTGATATTCCAGATTGGTTCAACCATCAGGATAGAGGGTCTTCCGTAACTGTGCAGCTACCACCCGATTGGTCCTCAGACAAGTTTCAGGGGTTCGCTATATGCGCCATCAGTAACTTGCGGGGTGCTCGTGAAGCTCTTGAATCTGCTTTGTGTTGTGCTACCTTCAAAGCAAATGAGGTTGAGGTCTACTTCTATTTTCCTTTGCTCTCCAAATATCTTGGTGGAACTAACTATCCCCTTGAGTCGAATCATATGATCATGGGATATACATCATCGTCAAGTTTTGAAAATTGGCATAGTGGACGCAAGTGCACGGAGGCTACATTTAGGATTGTGATAAGGGACTCCATTCCAGGTGAATCAATGACATTGCAACATTGCACTTGGATCACAAGTTGCGGGGTTTGCTTATTCCAAATGAATGTATCATCATCTGTGGACCTTGTTTGCAATGTGGAAAACAGAGAAACAGAGATAAGTAGCAACAGAAAGAGAGAAACACTAGAGAGAGGGAAAGAGAAGATGGGGGTAGAGGTGCAGGAAGAGGGGGAGGAGTGCTCAGGAGGTCCCATATGCTCCTGCCTCTCGTTGAGTGGGTGCACTATTTCGTTGAGAAAGAAACAAAGAGAAACAGAAGGTGTTACTGGATTAGAGTCAGAGGAAGCGGACGTCTCAGGAGAAGGGGGACTCCTCACACTGTCTCTCTAGGTATCCATCACCATTACAACTCACACAACCACTAACTGAGAATATAAACAAGCTTTTACATTAAAACCAAGCATCTAAGCTGTGGCTTCTGATTCTTCATTTCCTAGCATGCATATAAACTAATTTTGCCTCTATATATCCAAACTACATCAACTTTTAATATTAGTTACTTTTGATCAAAACAGAGTCCATTTTGTATATGTCTCCATTTTCCTCCTATATCTGGTAGTTCATTTAGCATTTTAGAATTGATGCGATGGATTAATGATAATGAGCGTATGCTGTAGTCTGCTAAATCTTCTTCCTAAAAAACAAAAACAAAAAAGGAAATCCTTCTCCTATGTGGTATTGTTGATTGAATTCAAAAGGAGATGTATTTATTGTAGATATACTTAGGACGACAGTAAAAACCTTAAGCTGACAAACTTAGATGATGAAAACATAAACTTTCAGCTTTTATTGGAGTATTGGCTACAGCATAGTGATACTGGAATAGGTGTACCAACTAGTTTGAGTTAAGGAGCTAGTAATCGCTTTCAATAATTTGCAGATGTTGTGAGACAGAATATTGTTTCTGTTAATTGATTTGCAACTGTTCATATGTATTTATCGAAATTGCTTATTCCAAAGGAATGCACCATCCTCTGTGGACCTTGTTTTCTTAATTTCTGTGTGTTGTTGCACGTCTCCTGATATTTCTGCTTAATTTCTTATGTACTGTTACTTTACTGAATGTTGTTATGTGGTGTTTTGGATATAGATGCTCTGAGTTTAGAGATACTGGATTGGAAAGATCTGAAAAATTTAGCAAAAGCTCTGGAGTGGTTGAAGGAGCAAGGTCATGCCATAACCGAATTGTCGGAGAGGGGTCCTTCAGCATTTCTCCGCCACTCCTCATTCAGTTGGTGGTCGAATGATTGGGAAAAAGGTATAGAAATAGTTCTTCCAAATTGCCTGCACTGTAAGCTCAATCATCGGGATATATCGTATTCACATGTGTGAAGCTGGTTCAGTGTCTAAATTCATGGACTGAGTGATATGTGACTTTACGGAAGCAGATTTTGATTGCCGCAGAGTTAGCTTTCAACTTTCATGACATGAATTTACTTTTTGGTGAGATTCGTAACATGATGGCTAACTGTAGGTAGAATGATACACTTATGTGCAGTAAAGTGTACGATCTTAACTTCATGGGTTTGTTCTGTAGGCTTTAACTACTAACTTCTGCTTTGATTTAGATAGTTTGCATGAATGCAGTGTGTTGACAAACTAGACCCTTTCCATATCTAATTTCTGTTGTCAGTCCCTGTTTTGGAAATCAGTGTGATAATGTCTACTACATCGTTAAATGTATCTGCAACATGATTTCATTTTGTGAAATTTGTGAACTGAAGTTTGCCTTACCTCTAGTCACTGCAGAACATCCATGGTTACAAAATGCAATGAAAGGTCCAAATGTAGGAGAAATTGTGAGACCCAAGGCTGAAGCAGTTCTCACTTCTCAGTGACGAATACATTTAAAAAGAAGACTCTGCAGGTATGCATCTGTAATTGATCATTTTATGAATCACTAAAGCATTGACTACAACTGCGATGATGTATGATTCATAAGATGTGTAATTATGTAAAGTTTTCCGGGTAATTACAGAGCATTCATCTGTTAAGTAGAAGTAACCAGGGCCATGGACACTGATAAAGTTATAAAGATGGCAAAGTAACTTATGAGGAATTGAAGACTGGTCTTCAGAAAGTCAGTACGCCGTTGGCTGAACCAGAAGGTAAGATGCTGATGGAAGATGCAAGTTCTGTTGTTTTAAATTCATTTGAGAACTAAAATCACCATAACTTTGCTTCCAACAAATTTTTAACACTAGATCAGGCTTACATGTTGCTAATATATCCATTTTCTGTTCTTCATTTTGCGCAGGCTGATGCTGATGGGAATGGATGGTGAGTTTGAGGAAATTACAGTACACTTTACCAAATTGGAGAATGATGAATATCTCCATGGAGCATTTATATTCAATATCAAAAAAGACCTGAAAAAGAGTGCAGGCTAATCTACCATTACTTATGTTGTTTAAGTAAGAAAAATGTATGATTAAATATAAATGAAATCAAACACAGGATCATTAAGTTGATTAAGTTCTGAACAACCCCACTTTTTCATAACCTTCCAAACCAGTTTTCAACTTCCACACCTTAGTTCACTGTTAACTTACAACAAATGATTAAAACAAATGCAAGCAAGGTTAAAACTTTAAGTTTTATCCCAAGCAGAAAACGATTAAAAACAATGCATATAAAACAAGCTATCAATGAGGCTTCAAATTGATGATCACCCGATGATGACCAATTCGTGTCTCACTTACACGACCCAGGTGACGAAGAACCTGTGAAGCAGCAAAAGCCACCAAGAACAAAAGTTTCTTCACTGAAGTAGCTGAATTTGTAAATGGTGAAACGCAAAAGCTAATTCAGAGAATACTCAAATCAAAGTCACCATCTTCAAAGTCCAAGTGTATATGACAGAAACTACTACTTTTATCAGTTATTGAGAAAAGAGGATTGTACTCGAAACCTCTTTAGCAGTCACAAGAAGATGTGAGGTCCATGTATTCACTCAACTTATGCCCAATAAAAATGAAGTTTTCTTGAGTGCACTATGATATTGTTTAGTTTTTTCAGAATACATATTTGAAAAATGAGGACGAGAAGCTTACAGTTAGTATTGCTTTTCCAGTGTTGTCAAGCTTCAAGGATGGTCCCTTCATGTCAGTTTCGAGAAAGAAATGTTTTCCCTTCACTGCTTCATGCATTGCAATATCTCTTATTTCCTGCATTTGTTATAACGGTATCAATACTAGTAGCATAAATGAGCAGTTATACACCATCCCATGCTTACAAATATGAAAAGTTGACCAGCAGTGACAACTGACAAAGCATCATGCTCATTGATTGATATGGCAATAAAATCACAGAATCCCATTCTTGACACATTAAAAAAAAAAAGAATGGTTTCAAAAGGATGTTGCTTATTTCTCTCTTCTTTTCTTTTAGTAAAGATGAACAATCCTGATGAAAGTGGGAGTAAGGACCTGACTGGCCATAAAAAAAAAAGTTGTTCTGAGAAGAGACATCAACTTCATCCCCCAACAAAAATACTAAGCTTTATGAGAAAACAAGGGGTGGGCGTGGGGTGGGGAGGGTGGAAGAGGCATTATTCAAAATTGATCTAGAACTTGAGATGCAGAAGGTACTAGTTGCCAAGTCTGTTAATATTTTCACCAACTTACCTAGCTAGGACCTGGGAACAACACGATAACCTCATTTTAATTAACTTACCAAGGCCTTCTCCCAACGATCTCCTGCCACCTGCATGACAATTGATAACCAGAATCAGACCTGTGCTAAAGATGTATAAACCAAAAACCAGAGAGGCAGAACACAAACATTCTTCTTTGGGGCAGCTATGAGCTGATAATTGGCTTCAGCATATGTTGCCATGTCATTAATAGCTGCATTGACTTTCTCTAGTGTAAGCCTTCCTCTCATGTATCTGCAGTAGAAAATGACGCCAATAACAAGGCTAGATACAAAAGACCTCGTTTTTCAATACCTACCCCCCATGGAGTATATATTCAAAAGCCTACTATATAACATTACATTTGAGTTTTGAGGCTCTCGAAATCAGTTTCTCCTCTTTGGAGGTGAAACAACTGAAGTTAAAGATGGCTTGAGACTATAAAGAACTATAAAGTAGCAGAGACTGAACTTTATTTAGAGTTTTGCCACGAGTTGACACTTGAGATAATAACAATACTAGTTTGTATACAAAGTTCCACCTCTATGTAGTGCAGTATTATATTTCTTTGCCACATGAGCATAACTAGAATGTGAGATGTCCCATTAGACAGCCTACGTGAATATTACCATGTCAGATGAATAACAGTATAAGTGACTCATGCAAGTATGCTATTGTTGTCGATAAGAAAAAGAGAAGAGAGGACACCCTCTTAACATATATAGCAAAACAATTAAACTCACGATGACAAGGAATCCAGCTCTTCAGCACTTAAAAACCACAATGGTGGTGCGGGACGACCCTTTTTCTCCAGAAATCAAAAACACAAAGAATAGTTGGCCCTCTTACTGTATCCAGAGCATGTAGCTATAGACAATTACAGAACAGACATGTACCTTAGGTGGTGGGGCAGGATCCTCCTCAAGCTTGAAGATCCCAGAACCTGCGTTTTGCTGAGAGCTTTCTGGAAATAAACTGAAACAAAGAAACAGCATAAGCTGTCTACCAAACAAATGCAAATAAATAGCAAACTCAAATGAACAATGTGCCATCCACTGATGCCAGGATGCGTAACAAAGTTCTACTACCATCTATTGGTATCCAAATTCAACATTGACATTCTTTCAGGAACATGAGTTGGAGCATAAATTGACATGTCCTTCAATATCCTTTGCTGCTTCAGCGATGCATCGATCAGTTTCTGCCATCACATTGTATCATCTAATTACACATCATTCATGAAAATTTATACAAAGCAATTACCCAATATTTACTATAAACACTTTCATTAAACTTCGAAACCAAAATTGATAAGCTTGCTTCTTTTGATATCCTACTCAGCATATCAAATTATTCCCAATTCACTTTATAGCAACAAACAAAATTCACCAAAATTTGAACCAACTTCCTTTAATTTTTTACATCATTTATAAAAAGTAATGATGAAAATTACAAAATTTCATGAAATTTCTCAGAAATCAAACAAAGCCCAATCCAGAAATACTCATAAGAGAGAGAGAGAGAGAGAGAGAGAGAGAGAGAGAGAAGAAGGTACTTTAGCTTTGGGGATGGCTAGGGTTTGGTCGCGAACGCGGTCCTTGATGGCCTGGACCTGAACCTCCATGGCCTTCACGGCGGCGTCAACGGCCGACAAATCGGTGACGCTGCTGGCCGGGTACACTGAATCGTTCACATTTCAGAGCTTTAGTTAATGTTAATGGAGACGAAATTGAATATGGGTAATCGGGTCGGGTCTTACTGTTTCGGGCAATAACGAGCTCTTGGAGCTCCGAGATCCGACTGTTGAACCCGGCGATCAGCGAGTCCAGCGACGCCCCTGCTTTCTCCGCCTCCATCTCTCTTACAATCTTCTGAATGATTCGATCTTTGGATTCGTCGATTTTGGTTCTCAAGTTGGGAAAGTTGTTTTGGCGGGAAAATGAGAGGCAATTTGGGAGCCAACTACCCAAGTAGGGAAAGTACAATACTACCCATCCATCACAACAAAAATACCGACTTTTTACGGCTGAATCAGGTTAGAAGTTATATTATGCAAGATTCTGAATCAGCTTCAAGAGTTGAAGGTTTTACTTTGGCTTACTGATGTCCCCACCAACATTACCTATGGAGTACTTCAGGGTTCAGATATACGTATATATAGTTGCACTCACAATTTTACATTGATCGAGTTCGATTCAAATTTCAAATAGATAGAGGCATAAAGCAATCGTATTTTCCTATAGGTTACGGCTTCATTTTAAATATATTCAAACCACCATTTCAGACACATAGTTTGTTTACAATCTGAAACTCTAACTGTTTACTGAATTCTGAAACATGTAAACAGTAAACATGATACATGCATGATCTTATGAAATGTGTGATTAACAGGCTTCTAAAAGGCCCCGCCTTGCCCCGCCTAGGTTGTAGGCGGAGCTCTGCCGCACGGATTTTCTCCAAGTCGTCAAAGAGAGGCGGCCAAGGCGGGTCCGAGGCGACCAAGGACTAGGCAAACCAGGCGGAAAAAAAAAAAACCAATACAACAAAAACGCACTCAGCTAGTCTGCCTAACCTAATTCCTAAATCATTCTCCTCCCAGTCCTCCGTTTCGACTCCGCCTCTCCCAAACAGAGCGACCTCATCATTCTCTACATGTCAGCTCGCCGTTCACTGCCGTCAGCGACCTCGCCATTCTCTACTGTCAGCGACCTCTGCCGTTCTCTGTCGTCGTCGACTCTCTATCTCTCTCCTCTGAGTCCTCTCTCTTTGTCTCTTTCTTGTTTATGGCGCACTCTCCTCTGAGTCTTGACAGGTAATTCTTCAAAACTCAAATCTCTGCTTCGATGAGTTTTTGGCTTGTTGCTTGTTGAGAATTGATTCTCCTCCTTATACAGCTGAGAATCGGTCTCCTCCTTATACAGCTAAGTGTTGGCGTGCAGTTGGAGTCTTGGACACATCATCTGGTATGAATTATTGTGTTCTGATTTCTAGAATTCTAGTATGAATGTGATTTCTGATTAGTGATTAGTTATTTGAGATTTTGGAAATGGCCATACCTGATTGCTATCTATTCGATCATCTCATAAATCTTCTTCACTAATTTATGGTCTGGTCTCACAATTGTTTGTTATCATATGTTGGAATGAGAGAGAAGAAGTGGGACATAGTTTTTTTCAAAGACGAATCGGCTTAATTTGCTATGTCCTAGTGTTAGTACTTACTAAATGTCAAGTTTTTGTAGACATTTTCCATTTCAGTTTTTCATATCTTGGATGAAGCTTAGCTGGTTAATTTGGGTGGAGAGACCAATTCCAAAGGCTCTACCAAATCCATTAGGTTCTGTGTCTTTTGAATTTTTGATTATGCATCAACTGATTACTTCCCAATTCAGTTATTCTCAATTCAAAATTTTAAATAATTCAATCAATGAATCAATATATGTAGTCATATAGAATATAGTTCTGTCACTTCTGTGTTACTGAAAATCTGAAATCATTCAATCATTTTATCAAGAGAAAAGTTCATCATCGGTCCCTCAACTTTTGTGGCAAGGCCAATGTGATGCCCAACTTATAAAAACTACCAATGTGATGCCTACACTTTATTTTTCGTATCAACGTGGGGGCTGAGACCATATTCCGTCACGGCGCCGTCTGCTTGGTCACGTGTCGCGCACGTGGCTCACTAAAATCGGTCCCTCAACTCTTGTGGCAAGGCCAATGTGATGCCCAACTTATAAAAACTATCAATGTGATGCCTACACTTTAATTTTCGTATCAACGTGGGGTCTGAGGCCAAATTCCTTCACGACGTTGTCTGTTTGGTCATGTGTCTCGCACGTGGCTCACCAAAAAATGGGCATAAAGGACATTTCGTGTGTTTTGTGCCGTCTCTTCCGATCGGCTTCGTCTACAGCCAACACAGACCCAAGATTCAAATTTCGTCAGACCCTCTCCGGAATTCGTCAGAACAGCTCTAGTCTCTTTTCAAATCTCAGGCCGACATCTTTCTCAGTTTCGGATTAGCATCGTGCTTCCATCTATTCGGCGCCTTCTGCTTCAAATCCCTTTCTGCTGCTGACCTCTGCTTCGTCTTCTATTCAGACTGTTGTCGTCTTCCTCTATTCAGAAACTCAACATATTGTCCCAACCACAGAACAACGTCACCATCAGGGTCCACCTCCGCCTCCGGCGAGTACATCTCCCTCGCCAAAGACGGCATCAAGGTTGATCTCGACGCCCGCCGCCCCTGGAAGCCCATGTTCAACTACCGCTCTCTCAACTTCGCCCACAGCTTCGTCACCTCTGCTACAACGCCATCATTGTCCTCATCATCCCCACAGTCATCACCTTCGTCGTCCGCTAGCGACCAGATCAACCCTTACACCGCTAGCGACCAGATCGACCAAACAAGTGAAAATTCTATAAAATTGAGACGGCGCTGATTTGAGATCAATGACGGCGTCGCCGTCAGAGCCGAGGTCTCGCCGCTGGTCCCACTCGTCTTCTTCGTTGATGTAATCATCTTCTTCCTTATCGTCGACTTTGTCGTCTGAGTGTTTAGAGCGGAGGCGAGACAGCGGCTTACGGCGGATCTCGATGAGGCGGTCGCTGACTTGGTCGACGCTGCGCTTGTGGATGTAGAAGGCGGAGACGGACATGAGGGACGCGCTGACTAAGGCGGCCATGGCTTGGTTGAGAGCTGTGGTAGAAGAAGATGAAGATGAAGTTGAAGACGAAGCCGATCAGAAGAGACGGCACAAAACACACGAAATGTCCTTTATGCCCTTTTTTGGTGAGCCACGTGCGCGACACATGACAAAACACACGGCGCAGTGAAGGAACATGGCCTCAGACCCCACGTTGATACGAAAAATAAAGTGTAGGCATCACATTGGTAGTTTTTTATAAGTTGAGCATCACATTGGCCTTGCCACAAGAGTTGAGGGACCGATTTTAGTGAGCCACGTGCGCGACACGTGACCAAACAAACGGCGCCGTGACGGAATATGGCCTCAGACCCCACGTTGATACGAAAAATAAAGTGTAGGCATCACATTGGTAGTTTTTATAAGTTGGGCATCACATTGGCCTTGCCACAAGAGTTGAGGGACCGATGGTGAACTTTTCTCTTTTATCAATATATATATAGAGTTATAGACATATTGTTAATGTTAGATTGTTAGTGTGTTAGACTATTAGATTGTTGGTGTTGGGCAGACTTACTGATAATGTGATATAGTGTAGTGTGTTACTGTGTTAGTGTGATTGGAGTTGGCTTGTTTCTTGTTAGGAAATGACTGGTACTACATCTTCCGGGGGTCAAATGTAAATTTGTAAGTCTGGTTGCTCATTTTTAAAGAAAAGTCATGCCAATTTTTTTTTACTCATGTTTTACTAATTAAGTTTAATTATTATATATATTAATTAAATGTGAAAAAAGTAAATCACCTAGTCCCCGCCTAGGCTGTCCAGGTGTTTAGGCTATGGGTCGCCACCCGCCTAGCGCCTAGCGCCTTTTAGACCATTGGTGATTAATCGGAAAAAAAAAATTTGAAATGTATGATTATGCACTCATCTTATGTAACAGTAAACATACCAATATTGGATTTACTTTTTGGAGAACTAAACACCTACATAATTGAGGGTCTTGTGTAGAATCATAATAGTGATAATACCATTACGATTGTTCGACCATCTAATCCTAAATCCTTTATGCTACGAGAATGAGTTACTGATATGAAAAGGCACTATCAGTAGTCGGTGACCGCTCAACTTGGGGTATTATCCAAATTGATTGATATCAATCAGGAAATGCTAATCCATCTTTGAGATCTTAACATCATTACAAGCACCCCATGCCAGTTGCCAGTTGGTGAAGTAAACTCTTGAAAGATGTTTACCTCAAAGTTTTCAGAAAGTACATGAAAGCTTTCCACCCTCCAAGGAAAGGAATGCATGGATGAGGACCAAATAACCAATACTAGTTTACTGATTAAACTGGGTGACTTCCACTAAATCTTGGGAGACAAAATGTATAGGGACCTTCAAATCTGGTTTTCTCAGGTAGACAGGATTGAAGTGAAGTACCCATCTTGGAACATGTTCATTTTTCTTACCTTTTTTTTCTTACTTTGGGATAGATGAGACATAAAAATAGACAGAAACAAAGAAACAAGGAAATGAAATTTAACGAAGGCTATATGATGGGGATTAGCTAGAATGCATTTTGAACCATTGGATCACATTGGGAAGAAGCAAATTGAGTGCATTTCCTGTTGGCTTTGTTAGGAGTTTTGGCTCCTATATATGGGATGTTTGTCTCCATTACCCATATAAGAGAAATATCTACTTGTTAATAACTTGGTATTTATTGGGATTTTGAAACTGAGTTGAATTTCATTGATAGTTTTTATCTTTTTTCGGGGACACCCTAGAAAATGTTGCATCTTATGTCTCTCTTGTTAGGTATTGAGGCCTGTGGAAACTGGTGCCAAATGACCACCTTAATAAGTTGTTTTATTTTTTAAACTATAAACTATGCAGATTAAGTGGACTTGGGGATGGAGAGTTGCACGAGCAATGTACATAATGAAATGGAGGTCAAGCTAGCTAGGAGGAGAAAAAGGTTCACTGTTGGCAAAGGGATTTGATTAAACATGGGTTTGAAGTTCATTGCATTGTCAACGACCTCAAAAAGACACAAGGAGTCGAGCTCACGCAAAAGGACCCTAATTCCCTAAATGTAGGGACTTGGCAAAGCCATTACCATAATACCTCAAGAAATTAATGCATCGGGTATCATTAAGAATTAAGACTCATGGGGCTAGACTTTTATCTTTGTGGTCACATTCTTAACACGTCTAGCTACCGATGAGAATTTGGTCGTGTCAAACCCTACGCTCTTCACCACTTGATTTCGATTCATGACTCAATACTCTTTTGTATTTTGTTTTTGAAACAGAGCTGGTGCGTCTAACTTCAAGTCTCGATTAATGAAATTGTATAATATATAAAGAGGACGTAAATCATGAACCACTGATTACAATCCATGAAGTGAACATCCTAAAATAATGCCAAGATTTTCCACAACACATATGTATTCTAACAAACATTAATTAGCAAATAGTGCACAAACGGTTACTTTATATGCTTTGACATAGCGGTAATAATGTACATCATGTTGTTTTTTTTTTCATAATTTTTGAATAGTCATCCTATTAACTAAACACGTACATATATATAGTGAATTATGAGTAGTTTGGTCGATGATCTGAATGATGAGTGATTTAAACTAATGGTTGGGATTTTTAGTCTTAACAATGTACGTACGTACTATTACAATTTGCAATCAACCAAAAAAGAAACTTTGAATTTCTTTTGGTTGTTTAATTGACTTACTGTTTAGTACGTTCTATTTGTCACACACTCACATGAGATGTTCGATCTCAGAAGATGAATTGCCACTATTTATCCCAACAAAGATATCAATGGTCTAATCAATACCATGCTTGTTTGTATAAACATCAACTAAATCGGTATGGGGTCAAACTATAATAACTGCATTCCTCATAATAATCAGGAAACCAACCACTCCATCTCACAAAAGTTTCCTCGCCGGCCATCTCAGTGTTGGATCAATCCACAAAACAGCCATATATATAGTTAAGCTCAACTAATCAATGTTCATTGTTGTCTTCAGAAAATTGAATGTTAAATTACTTCATATAATGAACATTTCAACGTTAATTGATGAGAAAACCTGATACAGAACTCATCAGGTGAAATATCAAATAATTCAATATAAATTTTCACACCATGGATACCATCTATCTCAGCTGAAAAACAAAGTAATTTCTGCTTAACTTGGAAGGTTAATTGAACATATATCATGGCCGGCCTTACTCAAATTTAACCAAATATAACTGGTGAAATCTCATTCTAACAGCTGATTACTCGAAGGAAATGTTTCTATCGATCAAAGAACGAGCAATGGTATCATATAATGGAGCACGATAGATCAAGTGTCTCGTATCGAACATAAAAGGACTGAGAAGAAAAAAGAAGCTAGAGAATATATAGACATACATATAAATCTGTGGCTAAATAGGAGAGCATATTCTCTAATGTACATTAAATGTGATGATGAAAAACCACTACACGATACATATTCAACACTTATATATGCTACATAGTACCTTATTGATCATATGTTAAAGTACTTGAAGACCATACTGACCATAGATAGGACTTTAAGGCCCTACAAGTTCTTGATCATACATAACTTCCACATGCAATGATGGATCATGTATTGAAGAGAAGTAGTATTCGTTTCGTTAATATCGCAAAAGACGGGATCGATCAGAAAAGAAACCGACCAAACAAAGAAGAAGAAAAAAGGATTCAGAATCCATATATATATATATATATAAAGTTCATATATGATATTATAGATCGATGATGATCAGTTATGATGAGGAGGGTGTGTCTTTGGGGGTGAGTAATCCAGATTAAACCCTGGTTGCTTCTGAATCCCTCGTTTCTTCCTCGGCACTCGCCATGAAACTGGAACTTTCTGATCTGCAGACCTCGTCATTTTCTTCTGATCATCTGCAGCATTTGAGGATGAGGTTGATCCTTTCCTTTTTCTAGATGAGACATTCTTCGTGTTGAAGGCAGCCTTTGTGTGGTACTGTTTAGGTCTTTCTTCTGTAGTACTATTATCGCTATCCGCTTCCGTCTCCACCGTGATTTCTGATCCTTCTGTCACTTCAAGAACCGGCTTTGATGACGAGAAAGATTGCACTTTAGGCACGCCTGCAATGTTAACATCAGTACCCTGCAGAAAATATGATGAAGTCGTTAACTTCGAATATTGCATTTGGTGATCTGAGCTCACAATGAAAGCTGAAGACGAACAACAAGAAATCATAGTTCACTACTTACCTTGTTGGTGAAATGAAGCTTCTTCAAAGACTCGTTAGGATCATGATCAACCGCAGCAAGACGGCGGGCACCACATGCATGCAAAGAAAGCAAGCATAGAAGAAGACAAAGATATAGAGGATGAGTAGTGCAGGTTGAGATATTAAGATCCATTGATCAAACAGAAGCTGTATGGGACTTTTGATTAATCTTGATAGCAGATATATAGAAGGTGCTTGTAGAAAGCTAGTAGTAGTGGTGGTGGTATATGTAGGGATTGGGAGAGATAGAGATATGGGGAATGAACATTAAATGCAGCTGGTAAGAAGAATTTTCAGAATATCTAAGGCTGATTGTTCTAGCTAGAAGAACATGGAGGTTTATGGGTAAGCTGCAGTAGTGTGAAAATAAAAATGAGATGAGAAATGAATTCAGATCGAAGATATGGGGTGGTTTACCCTTTGTTTTCTCTCCAATTTCAATTCTGTAGGGTCCCAAGACGACACCCACCAGAGAAAGAGAAGGAAGAAACTCTCACCCTTGTTCAAAATTATATATAGGAGAGGGTCAAAAAGAGATTTTTTATTTTTTTTTACCTCTCAAAGTACATATACTATACAAAACAAATGGGAATAACCAAGTATATATAACTGGTTGAAGTGAAACACATGATAAACTCGAGAAAGCTAGTGTCTGCCTAGTTGAATATACCGATGGCACTCCCATATTACTTGTCTAACTAATCTGATTTATATTAGATTATAGAATCATAGATTCACTCTTTGCATGAGTCGTGCGTCTTTGTTCCCAGTCCCGACTGACTCTCTTTTTACCCTCTTGGCAATTTGACTATGAATTTTCTAATCTCACAAGTTAAGGTACTAAGATTATTTTGAGCGGTTAATCCTAGCTAGATAGGTACGTACATTCATAGAGTATAGGGAGTAGTAGCAGCCAGTTATCCTCCTCCTATTTCTTCTCAGTCGTTTCTGCACTATTGGTCTACCTAACTTATCTTGATCTCGATCTCCTCCTTCTCAGTTTGTTGTTGCTGCAACGATCGAGTTCTACCTTATCGATCTTGGTCTCTCACATCTTAATCTTATCATTCAGAATCAGTTGATTGTACGTAATCATAGTTAGATTCGCAATCTTGTATTTGTATTTGTATTTTGAGTTTTCCTCTTTTATCTGTTATGAAGAGATAAACTCCGGATCCAAAATATGATGTAAAGTCTATCTATACGATGTGTACAGTCTATATGAATCAATGATAATCAAAGCTAGAGTGTGTTTCTCCTTATACTTAGTAATCGAAGTCTATTAGCTAGGAGCTACCCTTTTTATTTCATACCTCTCTAGATGAAGCAATTTCCTCAATCTAAGAAACAGAAAGTGATGCAAGGTTAAACTTCAACTTCTCGACATGGGAATCTAATTTTTCGAAACACACGCATCTGACAAATTCGGACAACTTCTAGCTAAAAAACTAGGGTGAACTCGAACAACTTCATATTGAATTTAAGTTGCTTGAACGGTTAAACCTATACAGCCATAACTCAGTCTATCAAGCTTGATAATCTACTTTGATCGGGTTGATCGACTACTATAAACCCTGCACGTTTAAAATAACAATTTGGTAAGGGTTCCAAATCAGGCTGAATCGCTTAAAACTAATGCATACTTAGTTCGACGAACCTTTCAGGCATTCTAAATCAGTAAAGGGAAAGTGCTATGATTTAAAAGAGTACTTACGGTACTAATTACCGCATGTGTGTGTATGTGTGTGTGTATATCAATAATTACAATTCCTTAATTTTGCAAAATCTATCGAATTGAGAGGGATGAACCAAATGAGTACGACGTCTAAGCCAAATTCAATCACCAAACAATGCAGCATTTGTCACATAATGAATGATCGAGCTGGGTGAAAAATGTGTTAAGTGTACGTATAGGCGCTTACATTTACGTGTTCTACCTAATTCAATCGAATTGATTTACACTTGAAATTTTAAGACGTACTGAATTGGTTAATAATCCTCTAAATTGGATCGGACGTCAATTAAATTTTGCAAAAGTAAGGAATTTTGAATTAGTTGGTAAATGCTATATTTCAAAGTTGGTGAAGAGATTAATTAGTAGGTCTAGGCAGTAGCATTATACATTTTACATTTCTAAGCCATCTACGTACCTTTTCCTTCATTTAGAGCCTAATAATTAACCTATACATGATATATGATCACACTTCTTTCTCGTGTTAAGAGGTTTCGTCTGTTAGTTCTCTACTCAAATTGAAATCCAGGGTCGACGCCTAAAGTTCTACCATTCTGCATCAAATTCAGTTACCACAGAAGCCAGAAATTTTGGAGGGAAAAGAACTTGAGAACAAGGAATTATTCATTAAAATGGCTGTCTTATATGTTGCAGAAAAAGCAAAAGCTATATACACAAACTATCACTGTACAGAGAAACAAGCCATGTTTAAATACTTAAAGAGAAGAGTTGATAATTGAAGACAACTGGACACTTAGAGATAGATAAATATAAAGATGATAGAAGCCAGGAAACTCCAATGTGCTACCCGAATGTGTTTTCACCACTGTATGAAACATAAAGAAATCCATCACCGTCCTTCTTGTCATCATAGATAGTAGACATTACAGCTCCTGCAAAAGGATTTAACAGAATCTTCCTCAATCTTTTAGAAAAAGTATATCTGATATCATAATTCAAACTATTTGGCATGATCAAATTGCAATAACTATTGTAAAGACCTAACCACCCAGCATCTTCTCACAAATTCCAGGACAAAAAGAGTTGGAGATTCTTCTTAAAGTATTATGGCAATAGTTTATATATCCCAGAATCTTATTGAACATCTTTCCAACTTCAGACTACAATGAGTACAATTAAAAAAAAAACGACTACAATCAAGATTAAAAATATTTAAATTCAGTACTTCTACCCCCTCCCTATGATGTTTAATTTGTAGTAGATTACCTGTAGGTGGGAGGACGTTGTCCACAAATATGAAGATGGCCTTTTCTGCACTCAGCTTGATCCTCTTGCGGATGACATAGACAAATTGACCAACAGTCAAATCAGCTGGTACTAGGTATCTGTCATGTAGATAATCAGATCACGCTTAGAACGATCTGAGCAGTTTAGCTATGATATTATTCGTTTGTAGTAATGTGTTCTCTTATTGTAACAAAGTAAAAATAAAACGAGTCCACAACGAAAAAGTTAAAAGTGAAAACCACAATGAGCCCACTTCACAAACATTGACATAACCATGACACCTTTCCCCTTTTAAGAAGAGGAAGTAAACTTTTCGAGTCCAATAATCTACAATAATTAAATTCAGAGCTTTTACAAACTCGTATAGCTCATTATAATTACAGGAAGTGACAGAAGTAGTGCTTACTTTTTCTTGTCAATGTTGGGAATATCACTTCTCTCTTCCTTCTCCACAATCACCTGACCACAGCAGAAAACATTAATGGATTAAATGATAATTGCAGTTCATCGTAACTAAGCATCCCCAAATCCAACATTCCATATAATACATGAGGAACCGAGCATTACATTCCAGCTACAGTTTGGCTATATTGGAGTTGATGGAGAAAACAAAGTGGCAATATAATAGTGTTCATGCATGATTTGAACGAAAATGTAAATTCGTCTCATTACCAGTTTGACAAAGCAAAGACATTTCCTATATTAGATGATTCAGCGATACTTATCTGAAAAACATATCATACTCATAGCTAAAGCAACACCAAAGTACAAAACAAAACATCATCAAATTACTTATCATGTCAAGTGACACCAACACACCAGTACTGTAACCCATATCCACCAAAATAATTTAATTTAATAAACTATGTAACAACACAAGATGACAATACTCTTTAATATATGAATACCTCTCCTCCGACCATTACAATTTCTTTCACACCTGTTGACATATGACTAGTGAGTATACAACTTCATCATGACCGATGTATATCCACTGAGTATCAACCTCTTCTTAGCGCATTCTACCATTTAGTATCACATTCACAAATTCAAGATAATAACTTGTACAACTCTGTTAAAACACAAAACAGAAAAGAAATTGCCCACGCTAAGACATCTTGTATAGCTTGAGACAGTAATAGGCTAACAATTTAGACACAACAAGTTACTCACAAATTAACCTACAGTGCATATGATCGCTGAAATCTTTACAAAAGAAGGAAATACTCCAACGTTGTGAGATGCATTATGTATGATCTAACTGAACCTCATATATAAAATTTGTCAAACCAGGGGACATTAAAAAGAAAGAAAAACAGTAAAGAATCAGGATAGGAGGAAGTGGATCCCCTTTACTTCGTAACCTTCCCTCCGGAAAGCAAACACTGGATAACTTATATTAACAAATGGCAAGTTACAAGGAAACTTTGGACACACGAAGAACAGATTGAGAACAAGATGACATAATTTTCACAACATAGCTTAGCCCTTACTGGAATTCTATCTGGGTACTTCTCTCTGATTCTCGAGGCCTCAGCACGCCTCTTCTCTGCATAGAAAAGACACCAGACGTTTATACAACTGGTTTCATAGGCATGACCACAAGCTTTTCAATTGATGAAACTAACATACATGAAATGATCGAAAATAGAGCTGGGTGTTCCCAAACTTACCAAACCCATGTGCTTGCTTGAAGGTACTTTTCGTCATCTTTCTTGAATCAAACTGCACAAAAAAGGACCATCCTTTAATCTCAAGCTATACCAAATCGACAACAGAACAAACCCAATTTGCAGTCTCTCAATTCAACAAGCAACAAAAGGTTGATGATTTCATAAGAGCAATGATCAAAGACGCAAACTTTAAAACATTCACATACACACGCAACCATAACAATTATCATACAAACTGTGAATTCATCAAAACAAGGCCCAAAACCCAGAACGATCACAATCAGATAAACCAGTTAATTCCATGCCATAAGGAATCGATCTTTACCAAATCCCTTCTCCGATTCTGAGAACTTTTGTGTCAGAAACCAAAGGCTATTCTCAACTAAAAACTTATACAAATGATAAACAAGAAAAAAGAGAAGAACGCAAATTTAAAGGGAGAAGAATTGAAAGAAAGCTTACGGATAAAGATGGGAGAAGAGTAGAAGCCACTGACAATCCGCCGACTTGTGTTGGTTTTGGCTTAGAGGTGAGAGAAATGAAATGATTAAAGAGGTTGCTTATGTATGATAGTGGGTTTGTTTTGGTCTTCTTTCCGGTGAGGTTTGGTCCGCTATGGATGGATTGACCAATCGTATCTTGCCGGGGCGAACAAACAAGGAACTTGGGTTCTGTTCTTTGTTTTGTTTTTGGGTGGGCCGGTGATGAGGGTTGGGTCGAAGCCCAACGCGAAATCGAAAAATTGCAATATATTAATGCTAAACTTTAGTATGGTAAAATATTTGGTATCATCAAATATTGATGATTTTTCCCTTTTATTTTTATTTTTTTGATTGGGGGTTAGTCTAATTAGATTAAGTAACACACACCTATGTATCATATTTCACTGCATCGTCATAAGACAGTAATGCGAACAGACACATGACCTCACCGCTGGTTGACTACCAAAGCCTATGGGGTATCGAACTCCAGACTTGGGGTTCTAAACAAACCATTCTACCGCCCCACCATCTCTAGTGGTTAAAATAATGATTTTTTTTTCCAATAAAAATATTATGCAGACATATATATATTGTTCTTCTATTAATTAGTTCGAGGAGATTTTGTTATTTTTGAACTCACATGTCAAATTTACGAGTCATATTTCAATACAATATTAGTCTTGAATTTATGGGCGTGGCATCTTCATTGCAGCATTCTGACCTGTATAAAATTTGGCCTATTTTTCGTCCTCCTTTGATCTTGGAAAGTGAATGTATTGATCAGGTCTCACTTCCTATATGGTCAGTTATCTTTCTCTGTGAGATATGAATTTTTTTTAGACGCCATTTAACTATTAAAGATTGGGCTTCTAATATATCTTGGTCTTTCATCCCCCCCCCCCCCCCGTTACATTGCCCTAGTTTGGAGAATTTTATATGATCGGCTTCCAATTGATGATTGAGTGAAAATAGGTGGAATTCTGAATTCATGTTGTATATATATGCCAACTATGTTATTGTTTAGGTGAGACGTTATTACATTTATTTTTACAATGCTCTTTTTCTCAATGGGTCTGACGATGGTTGACTGCTCAATTTGGAACTTCTTTATCATCTTTTAACTCTCGGTTAGAATTTTCATGAGCTACTATCGAAATCTTTTCTCCTCTCGACTCTTTAATTTGAAGCTAGCAACTGGCATGTTTACTTTTATGGCATTGTGCAAGGCTCGGAATGGGCTGAGGATTGATAATCGATCTCTTAATTTCTATACTGTGTATTTCTAGATTATGGCATGGATTCGGCAAATAATTTTTTTTTGCTCATGGTCGCTATAGGCTGTCCTTGATGCCCAATTGTTGACATCTCTTGGAGTTGCTCCTAAATATGGAAAGGCTCTTAAAATTCAACATGTTTTATGGCAGTTGCCCATTTTTCCTTGGGTCAAAATACATACTGACGGTTTGGCAAAAGGTAATCTATGACCAACAGCTTGTGGTGGTGTGTTTCTTGATGCCTCATGTGGATTTGTAGGAGTTTTTGTCAATCACTCGGTTGCAATTCTTCCTTTTATTCTAAACGTTATGTTGTTATTTTGGCAATTGAAATTACTCGATCATGCTAGAGGGTGGTTCTATTTATGGTTTGAAAGTGATTGTTAATGTGGTAGCTTGCTTCTCTTTCAAGTCGTATTCTCCTCCATAAAACTTAAGAGATCGTTGATGCAATTGTCTTTCTATATACACCAAATGAATTTTAGTTGCATTTATATCTTTAGGGAAGGAAGTACGGTAGTTAACGAGATAGCAAACTTGGGGAAATACAAAAAATATTTACTCGGTATGATAACCCTCCTAATGAGCTCCATACGTTCTTACAAGCGGGATATTTGAGTTTTCCAAATTATCGATTTCATAGTAAGTGGGTTGCCTGGTTTTTATGGGTGGAAAAAGAAATAAGTCAATGTCTTTTTGCTTGATAGCTTTTTTTTCTTTCAATATCTTATTTATTTATAAGTGGTCTTGGCCTAATATCTTATTTCAAAGAATTTACGTATCCCAATTTATTAGGAATTGCCACTTGTATACTTTGCATTTTCATTTATGCTCTCGGTAAGGTTTTGGTCCAACCCCTCTTATTATGTACTTTTTCTCTTGAATATTAATAAAAAAATTTGATTAAGGTCATGTACGTTTAGCCCTTACTCAGCATCACGTCGGATTCGAATGTCATGGTGGATTGTCTATAGTTAGCATTTAAGTCACCATCAAGTATAAAGGGGAAAGTTTTAGTGTAATATGGTTTAAAGTAAGGGAAAAAGCCCTAATGTACAAAATAGAAAAAGTCAAACCTCATTTCAATGATAATCTTTTTTCTTAGCCCATTTGAATACAAGGTACTTATTTTAAGCCCAAATACACAAATCTTTATTAAAATATAATAAAATGATATTTTAAAAGACTTTTTTACCCTTAACCTTTATTTAAAGAGAAAAAATAAAAAAGAAGAATGGAAGACTTTCCCGGAAGCACACCGGACACCGGCGCCGGTCACCGGACACCGGCGCCGGTCACCGGACACCGGCGCCGGTCACCGGACACCGGCGCCGGTCACCGGACACCGGCTGCCGGATTCCGGTCACCGGACACTGGCCGCCGGATTCCGGTCACCGGTCGCTGGAAAATTGATGGTGATCGGAAAATCACCGGAGATGTCGGAGTCTCATTGGATTTTTTTGAAAAAAATGTCACTGGAACCCACCGGATCTTGCCGGAAGCATACCGGCAAAAAAATGAAGATTACTACCCCTAGTAAACTTTTACTGGGGGTAGTAAACTTGCAAAACAGTAGCTCCAATGCCATAATTCACATTGAAAATGAGAAAAATCAACTTAGATGCGAAAAAATGAAGATTATTATCCCTAGTAAACTTTTACTGGGGGTAGTAAACTTGCAAAACAGTAGCTCCAATGCCATAATTCACATTGAAAAAGAGAAAAATCAACTTAAATGCGAAAAAATGAAGATTACTACCCCTAGTAAACTTTTACTGGGGGTAGTAAACTTGCAAAACAGTAGCTCCAATGCCATAATTCACATTGAAAAAGAGAAAAATCAACTTAGATGCAAAAAAATGAAGATTACTACCCCTAGTAAACTTTTACTGGGGGTAGTAAACTTGCAAAACAGTAGCTCTAATGCCATAATTCACATTGAAAAGGAGAAAAATCAACTTAGATGCGAAAAAATGAAGATTACTACCCCTAGTAAACTTTTACTGGGGGTAGTAAACTTGCAAAACAGTAGCTCCAATGCCATAATTCACATTGAAAAGGAGAAAAATCAACTTAAGTGCGAAAAAATGAAGATTACTACCCCTAGTAAACTTTTACTAAGGGTAGTAAACTTACAAAACAGTAGCTCCAATGCCATAATTCACATTGAAAATGAGAAAAATCAACTTAGATGCGAAAAAATGAAGATTACTACCCCTAGTAAACTTTTACTGGGGGTAGTAAACTTGCAAAATAGTAGCTACAATGCCATAATTCACATTGAAAAGGAGAAAAATCAACTTAGATACGAAAAAATGAAGATTACTACCCCTAGTAAACTTTTACTGGGGGTAGTAAACTTGCAAAACAGTAGCTCCAATGCCATAATTCATATTGAAAAGGAGAAAAATCAACTTAGATGCGAAAAAATGAAGATTACTACCCCTAGTAAACTTTTACTGGGGGTAGTAAACTTGCAAAACAGTAGCTCTAATACCATAATTCACATTGAAAAGGAGAAAAATCAACTTAGATGCGAAAAAATGAAGATTACTACCCCTAGTAAACTTTTACTGGGGGTAGTAAACTTACAAAACAGTAGCTCTAATGTCATAATTCACATTGAAAAGGAGAAAAATCAACTTAGATGCGAAAAAATAAAGATTACTACCCCTAGTAAACTTTTACTGGGGGTAGCTCCAATGCCATAATTCACATTGAAAAGGAGAAAAATCAACTTAAATGCGAAAAATGAAGATTACTACCCCTAGTAAACTTTTACTGGGGGTAGTAAACTTGCAAAACAGTAGCTCCAATGCCATAATTCACATTGAAAAGGAGAAAAATCAACTTAGATGCGAAAAAATGAAGATTACTACCCCTAGTAAACTTTTACTGGGGGTAGTAAACTTGCAAAACAGTAGCTCAAATGCCATAATTCACATTGAAAAGGAGAAAAATCAACTTAGATGCGAAAAAATGAAGATTACTACCCCTAGTAAACTTTTACTGGGGGTAGTAAACTTACAAAACAGTAGCTCCAATGCCATAATTCACATTGAAAAGGAGAAAAATCAACTTAAATGCGAAAAAATGAAGATTACTACCCCTAGTAAACTTTTACTAGGGGTAGTAAACTTGCAAAACAGTAGCTCCAATGCCATAATTCACATTGAAAAGGAGAAAAATCAACTTAGATACGAAAAAATGAAGATTACTACCCCTAGTAAACTTTTACTGGGGGTAGTAAGCTTGCAAAATAGTAGCTCTAATGTCATAATTCACATTGAAAAGGAGAAAAATCAACTTAGATGCGAAAAAATGAAGATTACTACCCCTAGTAAACTTTTACTGAGGGTAGTAAACTTGCAATACAATATTTTCCTAGTCAGTATATACATTAAAACACACAAAAAATAACTTAGATACGGACAAATAAAGTTTACTACCCCTAGTAAACTTCTACTGGGGGTAGTAATCAGGCCAAGCTAGGACGACCACCTCTGATCGGAGACGAAGGAGGTTAGATGAATCATAAACATCTACAGGTTATGCACAATGCTTTTATACACGTGCTCTAGCAAACTAAAAGCTCAACCCACTGCAATGAATCAAAGCTCATGCAATTGCAGCCCAAGTCTCCCCAAATTTAAAACACAAAGGAGTCCATGATCAAAAGTAATCACATACAGAAGGATCAGTAAAAGAAAATTAGTACTCAAATTTATGATTCAAAGCTAATGCTTGCCGTGAGTGAAAGTAAACTTGAACATATACTAGAACAATATATGACTTCTGTGAAATTGATTTATGTATCTTCTGAGAAAGGAAACATTTTTCTACCAATTTCACTTCTAACAGTAAAACTCTCACTCTAACAGTAAGAACTCCATGTAAATTCCAATTAAACATAAGCGCAATTTGATTAAAATTACCACTAAAGCACCGACTGGCTTGGCGGTTCCAGATCTGGCCGCGTTCCTAGTCCGAGCGGCGGCGTTGGTAGCTGCGGACCTTACTGATATGCCCCTCGGGAGCGCAATCCTCTCCACATTAACATTCTTGGCGTTTTCCTTGTCCATGACGTCACTCGTCTGACTGTGATCGGTCAATTCCTTTTCCTCCTTGCCGTCAATTGACAGGCCACGAATCCCGTTGACGATCCCAAACGGTGACCTTGGCTGGCTCGCCACAGAGCTTGAAGAAGCTTCGATCTCTTTCTGTAAATTCCAATCTCTTTCGGTGCCGGATCTATGAGTGAGAGTTAGAGAGAGAGAGAGAGGTTTGCAGATCCTTCGTTAGAGAGTCATTGTCATCGAGGCATTGGTCGGCGTCGGTGACGGTTTGATCGGCGTTGGCTTGCTTCGACGAGGCATGGCTGGCTTCAGATCTCGTGGAGGATGAGAGAGAGAGAGAGAGAGAGTTAATGATCGGGAAAAATGAGGAGAAAAAGAGTTAAATTAGGGTGAGGGTATTGACGTCTTTTTATTAGAATTTATTGGAATGAGGTTGGTAAAGAGATTTTCATTAGAATAGACAATAAACCTTTAAAATTAGTATTAAAGTGTTATTTACTCTTAAAGTAACGGTTGTCGTATTTAAGAGGATTGGAAAATCCCTTTCTAGCCAGGGAAGTCTAAAAGTTAAGGATGTTTAAATATACAATTAGCAAACAATGACTCAAAATAAAACCAAAATCTATGGTGCATGGTTATGTGCGACCTGATGTGTAGAGTGATTTTGATTCTTAAACCCAAGGTAGAGATCTCTCGGCACCTAGACCCACAGCCAGTGAGCCAGGTCTTCTCCACCACAGGCAAGCAGCGTTGTCCAGCCATGAATCACAGCGCTCTTGCCTCCATCCTCAAAGCACCTCCACACCAGGCCACCGACACTGGTGTAGTAAAACTAAAGCCCGGAACCAAGTAAAACCTCCAAACTTGAACTCACCAAGTCGATGACTCCTTTTAGTGCAACTTCAACAGCCTCATCGAAACCCCTTGGCATCCGTTGGTACCAATGCGATCCGTTGATACCAACATAGGTCTTCAATGGAAAACAGTGGGGGAGACGGCGACCTAAAAAAGCATTCATTCGCTCCCACATGAATGCTCAAAGGGCCAGGTTCGTGGCCTGGAAAACCCTAACAAAGCAGACCTGTTATCTTGCTACCTAAATGTAAAAGAGCGTTAGGTGCCATCATCCATCTTTTCAAACATTCAGAAAATATAGTCAATGTTCTTTTACTTACTTGATCTTAACCCAATTATTGGCCATTCGTTATGTCTTCAACCAAAAGAAGGATTATGTGATTGGTTTTTGTTTCCTTTAGGGTTTCATTCACTAAATCAAAATAAGAAGTACAAATCATAGGCATATATATTAACAAATAGAGCAGGATCTAGATTAATTGATCACTCTCCACTACTCTTATATGATACATGCACACAGAGCCACAGAGCCACCTTTCTTTTCTCTATCACTGAATTTTGGCTTGGAAACAAAAACTTTAGTCCCAATCCTGCCGCCCTACAAATACTTCCAAGAACATATCAACATGTTAAATGTAGTTAAATCTTCAATCATGCTCAGAAAGCAGTGACGAAATGCGAAGAAGAACCAATACACAAAGACTACCTTAAATTGAAAACAATAGTCTGATTACACCATCTTTAAAGCGATCAAATATTGCTGCGCACCGAAAAATTGAAGGTCAAAGATTGTGAAAGTTCATGATAATATACATATACGTACGTACAAATATGAAGATCTAAACTGAGGGCTTTGTTTATATCTAATGTAATTGTATACGATGAAAACAAATAACGTTTGCATCTGAACCAAGTTTACTCATCATGATATTGATGGGGATTAATGCACAATCTCAATATATAGTTGTAATTACTGATGCTGGACTACTCGTACTTTAGTTGATGACTGAAACCTAATTTTACAAAGATGTCTGCTAAATCGAAAAACTGTTTAGTGATACTCATATGGCAGAACCTATATATTAGTGCATAAATGGTTGAACTAGTGATTCGACCAATTTCCTAGATAAATGAGTCTATGGCATCCGTTTTATTTTATCAGCTATGTGAGAGGGGAGGGGAGGGGAGGGGAGGTTGAGGATGGGATCTCGAGGTCTCAACTGTGTATACGTAACAAGACAATAATTCAGATTCACTCTATGTATAGCTCATTAGAAGATATTTAGGCTTGAAACACTGCTTTTCGTGAGCTTAAATATTTGTTATGGTGGTATAGGGTGGGTATGCAATTCTAGCTTGTATACATGTACGTGTTTCTCGAGTTGTAGGGTGTTGTCTAGCTTGGGAGGAGAGAAAAGAACATATCATGCACACCTTTCCTTTTAGCTAGCCCCAAAACCACATTATTGTGTGCAAGAAGAGGGATCTAGCTAGTTGCTAGCTACATATAACAAAGTATGAATCAAGTTTCTGAATAGAGAAAACTATAGCAAAAGCAGTGGTAAGAAAAAAGAAAAAAAAAGGGGGGGCTCAAGAGGTTCACTCACTTTACACTTCATATGTATATGAACAAGGGTTTTGATCAGGACTCCAGGAGTAGTTGTCGTGAACAATCACATGGAGGCAGATCAGATCAGATAAACTAAGCCCTCGTCTCTCTAGCTCTGACAAACCTTGTCTGCTTAATCCGTACAGAAAAACCGCCCATTGTTCTGTCTAATTATTCCTGTAAGGTCCTTAGGGTTTCCATTGTTGTCGAGCTATACGTACTCTTCTTACTCACATACACTAGCAATAATTCCACGTTCATTTTCGTGTTTGAAGGGCAAGTAAAAGGGTTTTACAGAGGGGAAATAAGCATGCATGCGATGCAGAGAGCTACTGATAGATATCGTTTCATAAATTTGGAGGAAAACCCATCTCGAAACATAGTCTATACACAGCAAAACGAAAGCAACTCGATCGATATATTATTTGTTTTCAAGATCGTAGTGTGTGAACTTTGAAGCATGCTATATATACTAAAAACAATGGTAGACGACTGAAGAGGACAATACCCTATCGATCTATATATGTCTCACCCTTTAAAGGTCTGTTCCACTGTTGTCTCTGTTGAAGATCAGTCTAACATGCATGCCTACATCATGGGCTAGGGACTTCATAGGAGTGGAGAAATTGAGAGAAGGTGGTCTTGCACGTCTCTATTAAGCTTGTGTGATTCGATCATTACATACTATTCATTTCTTCATCGAAATGGATTAGTGAAATTAATACACAACACACTTGAACTCGAATTGAAAAGGAAAACTCCTAATTCATTGGTTAATTAGCAGAACATTTGTTACAACTTACCACTTCTTCTAGCTTTTGGCTTTTGATCGATCCAAAAGTACGATTTCACATTGAAGTAATTAAACACATACAAGTTTACCAGTTTGCGACTTTTTGTTCAACTCTCTCAATTCTTATTGCGAGGTTAATCTAGAAGGGGGGGGGGGGGGGGCGCGGGAGACTTGCGTAGTACGTCATAGCTTTTGATCTATTATTTGAACAGATGGTGGCTTATTTTGATAGAAATTCGAAACTTTTGAAGGTAACACAGAACTGAAGCTCTATCATATAATATGATCGATCGATCTCTTGGCTAGCTTTTCTGGACCTGGACTTTGCCAGGTCTTGTTGGACAATGCCAAAAACAGCCGACCTTATTGATCAGTAATGATATTATTTTTTTTGGTTACAGATCAGTAATGATATTTTTTTTTTTTTTGGTTACATCAGTAATGATATTTTAGGTGAATAGAATTACATGATGTTTTGGTATTTTGCGTATTGACTTGTCCAATCCAATTCAGTGTGTCCTCGATTTATTGTCCCCCAGTTCTAATCTGCCTTCAATTCTTTAATTATTTTAGGCTGTCAATATTGTCCTTCTTCATCATCAGTGTACTCAATCCAACATATGATAGAAACATATCAATACGAGTTCTCTTATTCGTAATGCATTAGCTTTCACGTCCTTGGTTTCATGCTTGGCCACTACTTCAACTTAATTTCATTCAGCAAATCATAATGCTTTGCTTGGCACATGCATCTGCAACGAGAGATCGGAGATCGATAGCAAGCTAAAAGCCAGTAAATTAGTTTCCTTTTCAGGTTCTTGTTTAATCCTTTCGAAATGAACGTTTAACTATAAAAACAAAACAAAACAAAACAAAACAAAATTGAGAGGCAAAAAGAATGTATTGACGATCAATATTGATATATACTATATATTCATGGGTAACTAAAGTCTAAACGATCCTTAAATTCCAAAAAGAAACTATGCAAGACATTCTATACAATTGTGATTATGGATGCATGTACCAACAAACACAAAACTTCAACTGAATAAGCCAACATTACAAAGTGGAGATGGGTCAACATTATTAGAGAATAGGGCAGCATTAAAAAATGGTAGGCTGTATTGTGTTCTTAAAACCAAACCAACTGGTTAGAAGCTTAGAATTAAAGAATTAATAACTAGAAAAATATTTTATGTATAAGAACTTTTTCCTTTTCTTATGTATTCACTTATATATATATATATATCACAAATAACAGGGCTATTCTAATGAGGGATCCCTTTTTTTGTTCATTTCTAGGGATATGTCCACACCATTATATCTGTTTTTTAATGGGCTTGAATGGTTTAGATTAAAACAAAAACTTAACACTTATGTCAAACCTACACCGTTCAATATTATTAAAAATAAATCCCTCATTTAGATGACTTAATGATTAACGATCACCAAATTTTCTAAAAATTTGGTGAAATGATATACTCATATAGCCCAACGAACTGAACGGTGAAGATTTGATTTTGTAATCGAAAAGTTCGTCAAATGATCTATCCCTAAAAATGAACAAAAAAAGAGATCCCTCATTGGAAGGGCCCTGAATAAAATAAACCTTCATTAATTAATAGACGAAGAGTACATAGGGATTCAGAACCGAAGCAACCGGATAACACACAGATCACAAAATTAACATGATTTCAACATGAAACCAAATAGACACAAGAAAGAATACGAACAAAAACCAAATAGACACAAATAGGCAAACTAGCCAAGATTCATCGTGAATTAGATCAGATCGTGTCTATCAATCAAAGTTAATTTTTCATGCCTCTAACATCCACACTCGAAACAAATCTCAAAAGCCAGTCCACATTGGGCCCAACAACAGTGTCAAAGACAAACATGCAGACCTAAACAGAAAAAGGAATCCTACTACCATTCCACCACCAGCGACCACAACGTCGGGAAAGCCATAGTTGCCAACATGTAGCAACCAAAGCAAAACATGGCAATGGGTTGAGTACTGTGACACCAACCATCACTCTGAACGCCGGAATGTGTGCAGAGGCCAAGAACCTCCACAAGGCCGGAATAGGGACAGACCTCGAGAAAATCGCCAAAACAGCAGAACTTATTCACCGAAAAAGAAGAAGGACTGCGAAAACGACAATTTTCCAAAACTCATCCAAGCCCAAAGCAACCATCGGATAATTACCCTTGAGGGATATCTAGAAGAAGAGTGATCCCCTTGAGGGATATCTAGAAGATGAGTGATCCCCTTGAAGAATATCTAGGTGATAGACTGAAGATTAGTCCCCTCGAGGAATATCCAGATGATAATCCGTACGTAGAAAGTTATCAAAAGATGAGAAGTTGAGAACATTATGCAGAAGATGCATAGTTGAGGACTTCAGTGAATTCGACCATGTCACTTTGCAATAATATAGTTGGTTGCACTCAGGCCCGGATTTGAATAGAGGCATAAGAGGTTTGGGACTCAGGGCCCAAAAATCTAAGGGGCCCAAAACAAAAATGTATAGTTGTCCATATTTTTTTTTTCCAATAGCTTTTTAGCTGTGCAATCTAACATGAATTAAAGACAACTATCTTAAATTAAAGACAATTACACGTGATGAGAGGCCCAAACCATCAATTACTACTTTAAATTTGTACCCATAAAAAAGTTAAAATATTAAATAGAAGCAGCCAAACACGATTAGGTAAGATATTTGTTGTATAGATAGGATTTATAATACAATTAAGATTACTAAACCATCAAGGTTTTGGAATCCTATTTGCATAATAAGTATTTTGCATAAAAATCTTATATATTTTTGGATGTTATATGCTATTTTATATATATAAAAAAAATTAGGGGCCCAACTCTAAGAGTTTGACTCAGGCCTCAAAATCTCTGATCCGGGCCTGGTTGCACTTTGAAGTGAAAATCTTGCAATTTGCATAATAAGTTGAGCACAATAAAAAGAAGATAAGAGGTGCGAGATGCAGACCCACAGTTCTAGAATAGGTGGTCATGGTGCATAAGAGGGTACCATTTATGGGAGGACTAGAGATGCAACTTATGATCAAAGTACCACAGCAGGTTTTGCTTCAGTTGCTGTAAGTTTTAAGTTTATAAGTTTAGGCGGTGAGACCTGAAATGAATCGTAAGAAAGAAACAATTAATATGGTTATAATGTTTATAGATAAATCAATATGAAGTTTATTAAAAGTCATCCACTTGAATTTATCTTTATTATCCACTTATAACAAAACATCGTCAACTCAAAAGAGATATATGTTAGGATTAATTTCAATTTATCCTCATTAATTTTATGTCTATCATCATGTTAGTCCCTCTTCTTTCAATTTCATCAAAAACATCTATCAACTTTCAATTTTCATCAGCCGTGCCCAAAGTTCCGATTTTCTTCAAATTATTATGTTAAGTGATGACGTGGTATCACACAAAAAACAAAATTCCCAAAATAACCTTTAGCAAAACGCGCAAACAACAACTACAACTAATATCCATCATCATTCCTCGGTCAATCAAAGAAGTTTCAAAGTTTCCCAATTCAAAAATCGAAAGTCGATTAAACACTAGTCACAAGAAGATGACTTCCGCTGTGATATTCTCTTTGTTGCAGTGGAGGAGGTCACCGTCGCTGGAGGCCTTTCTAGCGCTGGTGGACCTCTCCGACGTGGTGCTGGTGAAGTCTCTAGTATCGGTGATGGCGGAGATCGTGTCGTCGTTTTTGGGCAAGTTGTTTTATTTTCAGAGACGGAATTCGAGGTCTTTGGTTCGAAAAGTCGAGGTGTTTCTAGTGCTTCTGGAGTGCTTAAACGAGTCATCCGCGGGGTCAGCTCTGCCATGGACGGCGGTGATCTGCTTAAAGGAGTTTTATATGTTGCTACACAGATCCAAGATTCTCCTCGATTACTGCGCCCAGTCCAGTAAGCTCTGGCTACTTCTCCAGAACCATCCGATCTCAAGCCATTTCCATGACCTGAATTAGGAAATCTCGACGCTTCTGGACATTTTTTTGATCGAAGAAGTCGAGCTGGGGGAAGACGTGATGGAGCAGATTGAGCTTTTGTAGAGTCAGGCAAGGAGGGCGAAGCTGTTGATTGATGAACAGACGAGGATATGAGGATTCAGTTCTTTTGATTTCTTAGTGAATTCGAGAAGGGGAGTGTGCCGAATTCGGATGATCTTTGGGTGTTTTTCGTGGAGAGATTGGGGATTATGGATGCCAGGAGTTGCAGGCATGAGATTGAGTTTTTGGAAGAGTAGATTGAGTTCTTGCTTTTCGGATTAAGGGTGTTGGGCTCGGAGGGAATGTGGTTAAATGTTATTTTGGGAATTTTGCTTTTTGCGTGATGTCACTTCATTACTTAACAAAATAATTTGACGGAGATCGGAACTTTGGGCACGGCTGATAAAAATTGAAAGTTGATGGGTGTTTTTGATGAAATTGAAAGAAGAGGGATTAATATGATGATAGACATAAAGTTGATCGGGGTAAACTGAAATTAATCATATATGTTATCATATTCAACACAATATATTTGTATCATATGAGTTATATGTTTTGGTCTAATTATTATACTCTTATGAACCAGCGTGTGTTTTTTCAATCATCTAGAGTCTCTTTTTGAATGTAGATGAAGTTAATGTTTGTATATATTTATATGTAAATTCAATTTCTTAAGAAAAATACACCAAACAGAGATCAAAGCTCCATCACAAAACCTACAAACACCAACCAACCGAAAAGATCAAATCTAGCTTGCCTGAATTCGTGAACTCAAAACACGTCCAATCTCCCCTCACATCCCCGGTGTAGTCGAGATCTTCCGCTGAAAGAGAAAGGTAAGAGCCACTCGATCATCGTCTCCAAATTAAGGACTCATCCTAACAAACTGTCCGGCCGTACCCCCAATACGCCGACGAGGTTTAGAGATTGTCACCGACGATAGGGCGCAGGCACGATTTGCCTATATGGTTTCTCTCTATTTTTATGATTTGAAATTTTATTCTCACTTAGACTCATAAATAAGTGAGCAAAGTTTTCTAATTTAATAATGATATAATTTTTATTTAAGAGAATTTGTATGATGTTCTGGCTTGCGAATGTGTTCATTTTCCTTTAAAAAACATTCCATCTTCAAAAATTAAAATGAACGTGCTGTGTGGTAATGAACAAGCAAAGTCGACAACCTATATATGGTTTGCTCTACTTTAGGTTTACATTTTAACCTCAGTAATTCTTTTTTCTTTGAGTAAGCTCAGTAATTCTTGTAAATATTATTTGAACGGGATGTAGTACAAATTTAAGGTCAATGGTAAAACAAAAAATGGGAACCACATGTTTTTTCAAATTTTAACTCTAAAATACCAAATATCTGGTTCGTTCAATCCGTCTCGATATCTCCAACCCCCTTAGAAAGGCACTCATTAACTTGCCGTCAGATTCAGTTTTAAAAACCAGGGACATCGAAAGTTGTTTGCTTTTAATTACTTCAATACCCCTACTCCTACAGAAATATGAAAAGATCACGAACGGTAATAGAAGCTAAATTGTAACCAATGAGAAGGGTAGTACCGGAAGTCCAGGTAAATTTGCAAAAGTCATTTCAACCAGTTTACCTTTTTCTCTGTCTGTCCTTGTTCTCTGTAAAAGAAACCAATAAATGAAATGACCCCCGTAGTTACCTCCTCACGCGCCTTCAATGAGATTGCATACAACTTCCCTTTTTTTTCTTTTTCTTATCGGTGTAATCTTTATACCGGTAGATAGTTTTGATTGAGAAAATGGGTAGATTTACCTGTCTTATAATTGAATTTTGAATTATCAAAATAAAATTTTTAAACAACTAAGACAAAAAAGAAAATTCTTTAAACGAATCTATTATCATGTTGCATGATCACTGATTAGTCGACTGTATTATACATGTGTAACAGTATATATGTTACGTAAGATTTCCTTGCAGGACGATTTAGTTTTTAAAATAAAATTATTTTATTTCATAGTTGTTAATAGCTCATCATCATCTGCAACTTCTAACATTCTATTACGCACTCTAAATGTATTTAGTGATCATGTCAACCAGCATTTTCATCTTCTACTCGAAAATGATCTTGCTGTTTACATCTGAGTTCCGAGACCTCTAAGGAGCATGTCTAATTTTGCATTTCATTCTTATTTTCCAATTTATGTGAACAAAGTATTTTGGTACTGGCTAAGAAAATCGGAGGTTGGAAATTCCGTGGTGATTTGCGAGAGTGGGATTGAATTGATTGACAGTAACCCTAGATGAGAGATAACTACATCTACAGACAAAAGCCACATAAAAAAATTATAAATAAAAATTGATTTCTGAAAAAGAGAGAGAGGAGAGAGAGAGCTTCACTTTACCACTTTTATATGTTGCACGCATCCACATAGCAGAGAACACAAGCAAGAAGAAGTACCAGTACTACTTCTCAAAGGCAACCATTTCAGAAACACAGAGAAAGAAAGACAGAAAACCTACCAAAGCGCCTAAACCAATTTTCTAGCAATGGAGAAACAGAAGAGGGTGCTTGAGCCTTGAGTTGCATCCTCTTTCAGACTGAAGCAGCACCCAATTGGATCCCCAAGGTGTCTCTGTTTCTACTGAAATCTCAATTCTTGAGCTGTGTATTGTCTCTTTAATCAGTTAAAGTCTTAGAATTTGGGTTGGGAAGTTATAGCATAGAGACTTCAGAGCTTAAAAGTCTGTGTCTTTTGTTGTTGTGTAGCATTGTGGGGTGGGTGGTTTCTTTTTTTCTTTTTCAAGTTCAATTGGTTTGAAACTTTGAAGTGAACCCATTTGTTCTTGTTCTTGAAAACTGGAGGCTTTTGGGTTGTTGGGTTTGTGGGGATCTTTGTCAGTGTTGGTTTTGTTAGATGAAGGCCATGCCCCTACCCTTTGAGGAGTTTCAAGGGAAGGGGGTGTTAGATTTCTCTTCTGCTGCTTCTTCTTCAGATTTGTTGGTTTCACTACCACCACAGGGTCACCATCAACAGCCACAAAAGTGGAAGGAGAATTGCTATGTGGGCAGCACTGAGCCCACTTCTGTTCTCGACACCAGAAGAAGCCCAAGCCCTCCTACATCATCTTCAACTCTGTCTTCTTCCCACGGCAGCGGCGGTGGGAGTGGGTCTACTGATACCACTACTACCACCGGCGTGGCAGCGGCTCCGGTAGAGAACAAGGCATCTGAAGCAGTTGGTGTAGAGGAAGCGAAATGTGGACCACCGCTTGGAATGGAGGACTGGGAGTGTGTGTTGTCTGAGTCACCAGGTCAAGAGCAGTCCATTTTGAGGTTGATTATGAGTGACATTGAAGACCCATCTCTTGGATTGAACAAGCTGTTGCAGAGTGGGGGTGGTTCTCATCATGATATGGGGTTCGATTTAGGGTTTGAAGATCAAGGTTATGGAGCCTTTGAGGAGCACAATACTGGGAGTTTGAATTTGGGGATGAGCAGCATTGTTGACCCTTCTCTGCAAGCAACATCTTGTTCTGAAATTCCTTTCAATGGCGCAAATGCTGGAGTGTTCTCTGCTTCGGCAAACAATCTGTTCCTGGGTGCGCTGCCTCCTGGTTTGTTTCAACAGCAACAACAATTGGTTGAGCCTGTGGATGAGAAGCCACAGATTTTCAATCCCCAAATGGTGATGAATCAAAACCAAGCTCAGTTTAATCAAAACCCTGCCATGTTTATGCCTTTGACATATTCGCAGTTGCAAGATCACCACTTCCTTTCCCCGCCTCCAGCAAAAAGGCATCAATCCGGTGGATTTGGACCCAGTTACCCGGGCCAGAGATTGCCGTTTTTGAATCCGGGTCAGGAGCTATTGTCTCGGGTACAACAACAGCAGCAGCAGCAACATCATCATCATCAGCAGCTTCCTATGCTTCCACAACATCTCCAACACAGGCCAGTAATGTTAGCCACGAAGGATAAGATGGTGAACAACCTGGAAGGGGATAAGGAATTGATGAACAATCACCAGTTTCATCAAGCGATAATTGACCAGCTTGTCAATGCAGCAGAGCTGATCGAAACAGGCAATCCATTACTCGCGCAAGGGATATTGGCGCGGCTCAATCACCAGCTCTCTCCTATTGGTAAGCCTTTTCAAAGGGCTGCTTTCTATTTCAAGGAGGCTTTGGAATTACTACTCAACAACTCTCACTCTTCTGCTAATTTGTCACCTTTTAGCCTCATTTACAAGATTGCTGCATATAAATCATTCTCTGAAATCTCACCGGTTCTCCAATTTGCAAACTTTACTTGCAACCAAGCCATCCTTGAATCTGTGGAAGGCTACAATCGTGTGCATATTATTGATTTTGATATTGGCTATGGTGGGCAATGGGCCTCATTTATGCAAGAGGTGGCTTTACGAAATGGTGGTTCGCCTCCTTCTCTCAAAATCACTGCATTTGTATGCTCTTCGGTGCACAATGAATTTGAGCTGGCTTTCACTCAAGAAAACCTCAAGAACTTTGCTAGTGAGATCAATTTGCCATTTGAACTTGAAATTGTAAGCATTGAGGCATTGAACTCTGGTTCATGGCCATTACCACTTCATGGCTCAGACGGTGTGGCAGTTGCTGTCAATCTCCCAATTGGTTCCTTCTTGAACTTCCCTTTATCACTTCCTCTGGTACTGCGCTTTGTCAAGCAGCTTTCACCCAAAATTGTGGTATCCTTAGAAAGGGGCAGTGACCGAACTGATATTCCATTTCCCCACCAAATCATTCAAGCCCTGCACTCTTACTCAAGCCTTCTTGAATCTTTAGACGCTGTAAATGCAAACCTAGATGCCCTGCAAAAGATTGAGAGGTACTTGCTCCAACCAAGTATTGAAAAGATTGTAATGGGTCGTCATCTTTCTCCTAAAAGGACACCCACACCTTCTTGGAGGACTCTGTTTTTGTCATCTGGATTCTCCCCATTGACATTCAGCAACTTCACTGAATCCCAAGCTGAGTGCTTGGTTCAACGGACTCCAGTTGGGGGTTTCCATGTCGAGAAGAGACAGTCTTCGCTTGTCCTCTGCTGGCAGAGGAAGGATCTCGTTTCGGCCTCAGCGTGGCGGTGCTGAAGAACCAGCATTTTGACATCAGTTCTGTACCTGTTAATTTTCATCTCCAAGGTGCTTCATAACTTACTGCTTCGTTTTGGATCTTTTTGAGTTTTTCTTGCTTCTATGCTAATTGTCTATGGTGCTGTAGGCCTATTGTTTCTAATGAAGAAACCAGACATTTGAAATTACTCAATGGCTTTGTACAGTTTTTTTTTCTCTTAGCATTTCTAGTTAATTTCAGTATTTCACTATTTCTATGGTGATGTTTGTCGGATCTAGATTGTGAGTGTTCATTGTACACCATCTAACTAGGAAACCTAAACAAAATCATTTAATCTTCAAATTTATTGCTACTGAAAACTGACTGTAAAGTTAGTTTACTTTTCTAGCTGAAGTGCTCTTGTTAAATTCCAACTTATTAGTAATCATCAATCTGAGTTGTTGTATCCTCTTGTCCATACTGTTGTATGTAATTCTTTTAGTCTGACCTCAGAAAGAGCATTTAATATGTACTGCATCATTGGCTTCAAACTTAATTGAGTTGTTTTATGATAATGGCACCAGCAGCACAACCTCTGCTTTCCTTTTGTTTAGCTTTTGAAGATTGTCTAGAACATGGTTTGGTCTGCTTCTACATTAGATGTTACATCTTACAGCTACAACAATTCCAAATAAAGTTGCATTGGCTGTACTTCAGTGCAAGCCATGTTTGTGTAAGTTTGTACACATTGTCTGAAATATGTTCCATTTATTTCTATATCTGTTCAGAGCCCAGTGAAGTTAGGTAGCATTTCAGTTATGACCAAAATTTGAGAAACCCACTATGGCTTAAAAGCAGTAAGAAGGTTATGTATATGTGTGTGGGTCGGCTATTTATGTTTTTCTTTTTCCAAATTTTACTATGTATTTATATAGGTCACAAATTTACTTTCTAGAACTTGCCTTGATTGAAAGGATTTTAAGAGGTTAAGATGTTGCACCAAATCTTAAACCCCCTTTCTCCACAGTACAGATAGATTAACACCAAATCTTTAAAGATTAGGCTTGTCTTCAATCATAGATTTTTTACACTAAATTCTGGTAGGTACCCCATAAGTTCATTTTACATTATTAAGTTGAACTACTTATTTTAAGAGTCTGAAGGATAGGATGTTGTCCTAAATTAGTAAACTGACCCTAAATTAGCCTGAACATTCATGCATTTGTTGGACTTGATCAATGCTTGTTTTATATTTTTTTGCTGAATGTCAATCATGGTTGGTGTATTAGACAATGAAATTCATCACACCTTTTATCTGCATTAATATAAGTTAACACATAATGTATCATACACTACTTATGCATGTATTGTCAGCCCTGAATTATTATACATATGATTATTTAACTTGTTGTGTTTAGTATTCTTTTTGTGTGCCTCCCCCTAATGAAATCACATGGGTTGTGTTCCTATTGGACCCCTCACATGATTAGTTTAGACTCTTTCTTTTTAGCACCTTGGGAGGCCTTCATTAAACTGGGGTTTTGTTTAACAATCTAGCCAAATATAAAAAATCATTGAGGCCATGATGCATGAACAAAGATGGTTGGGTCTCCCTCTCATATACATATATTGCTCAGACCCATAAAAGAGAAAAGTGTCATCATTACTTGGCCAAGATATGAAGAAATACTTGTTGCCCTCAAGGAACAAGGATTATATAATCCTATAGTTTATAATCTAATTATTGTCACCAGATAATCTAACTCAACCAAGTCTGTTAATATAAGGGACAATTTATTTACAGATTTTACATCCTTGCAAAACCTCCATTTTGTATGTTTCTCTGTGTCTACTTAGCTACCGTCGTTTGTTTTTGATTGTATGTAATTTTTCTTGTTCATTCTGGTAAAAGTGAGAGATATAAATGATTTAGTTTTGTAGCTAGAGGATGCTTGAGCAAAACAGCATGCTTCAAAATTTGTTCAATTGGTTCATTGCTCTTGGATTCAGTATAGATATGTTTGTGCATCCCTTTGGTTCTAGAATTGAATGCTGTGGTGTGGTACTTGATCAGGCCAAGAATCTATATATCATGCTTCTGACAGTTGGATTCTGTCGATCTCTCTTCGTCTTCTTCATGATGACTTGATTCACTTTGTTTCTTACTTTGATTGAAGCAAGTTTCCATCATGAATCGAGTATGGAGCTAGCTCCTTCCTTATATTTCCTCACCGCAATTTATTTTCGACTGGATAGTCTTTCCTTCCCATCATATCAGAGATTCCAATTTCTTAACATGAGAAAGCTTCAAAGGAATGCTGTTGGAAATGTGAGGTCTTTTGTGGTCCAAGCAATCGATTTTTCTTCCAACATTTCTCCAATTGATGTCAGCTCTTACTCTGTTATTTGCTTCAACTAGGGCTGGTGAAAAGATTTTTTTTTAAAACACACAAGACACAACCATTTCTTACACAAGAGCTTTACGGGTCGAATCAATAAGACTATATACGAGATGTTTCCTATGAGTAACTTGAAGACCCCAAACCCTAAACTACAACGAGTAATTGAAGAGGCATTGATAAATTGGTTTCAATAGGGACTTTTAAGCTCAAGGAGGAAGTATTTAGAGGAGTTGGAACCATTTCCCTCCACGAATTAGGTTCAGTCCCACAATGCATCAAAGGCAGGAGTAGTTTTCAGTGAGCACATATCGAGAAGAACTCCATGGACCAAAACCCTAATAAGAACCAGTCGTTCAACTTTCTCAAAACACAAAAACAAACCTGCCCTGCTGATGAAGATATAAAAATCTTTACATGCAACTAGTATGGTCCTTTTGGGGGTCCTGAAGTGGACCATTTGGGAGAGAAGAAAGGGAAATAACACTACCATTTTAAGTGGAAAACAGCCTTTCTTTTAGCTACATAGAATTTTCAGAAATTAAATTATAAATTTTTCAAACCCCCTCTTGGATATGGACCTGCCTTCCACTGTTGCCTGTCACTTCCATATTTGAAAGCAGATTCTATGAAGAGGGGAGAGGGGAGAGGGGAGATAGAGAGAGAGGGAGAGACCCTTTAGCTAGATTAAGCATCTTCCCTTTAGATTTAGATATGCAAGCCCATAAAAGCAACACACTTTCTTCAGAAGCTCTGGAGAAAAAAATGAGCGGAAGAAAGAAATCAAACCTTCCTGGGAAAAGTATATATAATGATAAACAACTTTTATTAAGGAAATTTTAGAGACGAACACTTTTGTCTTGAACAAGCCTCCTCCTAGGAGTGAGGGATTTTCAGTTATTTTGAAACAACAAAGATATGCTAAAGACATTTGGCAGCTTTTGTCATCTTCAAAGTTCAATTAAAATCGGGTAGAACATTACATAAAGCATAAACCCTAATTGAACAGGCCAGCCATGCATGCATTTTCAAATCAAATGCAAACCCACCACTACCATCATCATCAATCTTTCTTCAATAGAGGTTACAGAAAGCATATAGAAAAAACAAAGAGACCCCACTTCTCTTTCAATCACTTGCTGATCTTCTTCTCCAAATCGGATTGAAACCGGCCAATTTCGCAAGTGTGTGAGATTTTGATCATGAAAGTAAAAAGAGGATAGGAAACAATTATTTAGGAGAATCACATTCCAAAACTTGTAGAGTTTGCCACATCGATCATGTAACAGCTGAAACGATCTTGTTCTCTATTTCACTATATATGCATATCCCCCTAATCTTTATGCATCAATCATTTCATACACGACTCTCTTATTAGTCTCTTTATATGTCGAATCTCCTCATCAAATTGGTGTTTCCTTAGTAGCAAAGAAATGAAACTGAACCCATGAATTCTATATGCAAGTAAAATCAAGGGTTTTTATTTGTTTTTTTGTTTTTTCCTTCCCCGTAAAGATCAATAAAAGAGAAGCAAGAAGAAGGCAATGGGAAAACCATGTGAGCATCTAAAGCAAAATGGGGAAGAAAAGTGACAAAAAGAAAAGCAAAAGATGATATGAGGTGTAAGATGGAGTGGGGTTTGAGATATCTAGCTACATGTGTGTGTGTGTGTGTTAGGGTTTTGCAATCAGACAATCTTATTACCTCCTATCTCTCTTTCTCTCAACTTTTACAGATGCTTGCCCACCATGCATATCTCTTCCAACACACTCTTTTCTAGCTCCTCGTTGTTTTGTTTTGTTTTAGTTTCTGCTCAGATTTTCTCTCTTTCTTTTCTGCTTCCATTATCTCTTTTCTTGTTTTCTTATTAGTCAGCTTAGATAGAACGCATTCTTTGCGTCCCACACATTTTCTTGTATGCAAAAGCCTTAGAAAAGGAAGCACTCGTATGATTGTGAAAAGCCAATCTCATGCATGGTAGGCCACTCGTTTAGAAACAAAAATCGACACTACTGCTCTCACCAGTCACGATCCTATTGCCCAGGAGTACTGATCTCTTAGTTTTTCAGCACACAAGTATTTGGTTGTTTTATGGCTCCACTACTAGGGATTTTTACATGGAGGAGTTGACTGCAAAGTGCAAACCTCCATTTCAGGGCAGCTGGCTTCTTTTTATCCCATGATGTTCTATCTCTATCTTTTCAAGTTGTATGGAATTCTCATCGAGCTAGGTCAACTCCAAACATTCCCTAGCTTCTCATGTCTGCTTCATGCTGTGTGTTATATTTATATGATTATATCTAGGATAAACTTACACGAAAAACTCTCTGTGCTCCATGTTTGACATTGTCTGATCTACATTTCGCATTCTAACAAGTATAATAAATTGTGGAATATTTGATATTACCCTGTATGTGATCGGATTCTCTTCTATCTCCATATGTCAAGTTTGGTTTTACTTGCTTTAAGCACACAATGCCCATCTTTTACCTCGGTAAAAATGAGGTTATATCTGTACATTGCTCGAGTGAGCTGCAATAATGCACTACTTGCATTGTACCCAACTAGCCAATACTTTTTCAACAGAAGTTTCGGCCAGTCTAATGAGGAAGAAAGATGAGAAAGGAATTACGACAAACGACCAATATTTTGAGAAAAGAGAATTGTAGAGGTATAGGTTATACCGTTTCACGGCAATCATTTCCAGAAAAGCATCAACAAAAACAGAAGTAGAAAAAGATATCTCCAGTCAATCTAAAGACAACCAATAAACCTGTGTTGAGCTTGAGCAATCAACATCTTTCAAGGGTCGTTGGCCTGCTAAATAATTGGTGACAAGCGACCTCTTCTTCCGATTATTATAGTTCTTAAGAGATTGACATTCTTTTCCATTGCACTTCAGACGCCACAGAAATGTAAACAAACTAATTGACCAGCTAGCAATTATTAGGTCTATTTGCATTAAACTATGCATACATATGGAGAATGATGATGGCATCTTAAGAAAAAAGAGGGCTTGTCCACGCAGACCTTTTGTTTTGTGCAAGGACCTAGGTTGATGTATATGACCAGCTATGTCACTTCCAACTAGATTTGATTAAACAACTTTGAGGGGGAAGCCAATGATGAACTCATTGGTATGAATTTGGGAATTGAAAAAGTTATCAAGTCAAAACTGGAGGTCTGGACAGGTATAAACGTTATTAAGGATTTATTGTGACGGTTATGTGGCGTACCAACATTATCATAACCAACAAAAGAATAAGCTATAAAATGAAGCATTTGTTTTAGAACTGCAAACTGACTAAATTGAGAATGGAGAATAGGTACTGAAAAAGAAGAATAAAGAGGCCATATATCATTAAAAGAATTTGAACTCAACTTCCATTACCAATCAGAAAGCTTTTTACACAGTTGAAGAAAAGAACCACAAAAAATGGAAGCGTCTGTAACCAGAGGAAATGGGTTCCCAAAGAATGATGCGACTAATTTAACAATTGAGCGATTTACTTATTGTTTATTACAACAGCAGACTGCAGATGCTTCAAATAGAGTAATCTTTCCCCGCCATTATATTATTCACTAGCAGGGGTTGGCGTCATCCAACAAATATGGATATAAAGACGTGATAACACTAAGCGTAGAAAAGAGCATAGGGAGAAAACTAGTGATAATGGCTCAAAGCAGTTTTACTGCAGACATCAACAATTGATCACCAAAGTTGCTCTACTAATGCATAGCTAGTTTGAAGTGCTCACCAAGAAACAGTGTAAAGCAAGTATATCTCTTGAATAAGTGTATCAGTACCTGGTGAGTCAGGGAATGAAGTCTCAAGCTCATTACGGTTGAGGGGCACCTTCTCTAGCTTGCATTTAGTAGGTTAAATTAAAAAGAAAGTCTCTAGGAATTGCATCTCTGACTATCACAGACATCAGTACAACGTAAGTGCCTGCCTTTCCAACAATGTTGCAGCTGATCATGTGAATTCATGCGTCTCCTTGGCAAATTCTCTTTGTAATGACCATAATTACCTTCTGTAATCTCATTAACGCACATCAAACTCCATATAGTGGCAAGAAGGTTTTGACAAAAGAGTATGCAAGTGCACCAGTGAATATGTAACTGTCCACTCTGTCCAGTATTCCACCTGCATTAATGTCAGTTGGTACCATTAAAATTACAATTACACAGACGAAATATGGCAATTTATTAGATAACAGCATAAGAATTATAGGAGAAGGATCACCCTTTATAAGGATATGCATTTTCTGGAGGTACTCACTCAACCTTAATTTACACAGCTGTCAACAAACATTCTTACTATCATCCGCTTAACTATGCAGTTCATTCTTATTATGTGCTTCCGAGCATATTATACAAAACATCAAAGCATGAAGTTCAAGCGACAGTTCGACTAACAATGGGAAATTTGATAACCACTGCCCAAATGTAGGCAACATATATGGAGCGTAAGTCCAAATCCACATTGTTTCTCATCTACACCACACATGTAATCTAAGGAGAACCTAACTCCAGGACTTTTATATCAGCATTTTCTTCTTTTCTTTTTCTTTGGCCGGTCTTATCAGCATGCAGTTCGTATGTGAATGATTGAAATACATCTCACCCACTTTTACCCATGGTCAGATACAATTTACTAATCAAGATATAAATCCGAAAGGCTCAAATTAAGTCATCTATGAGAAAACTACAGTGTTTATAATCCCAGCTAAGTAAACTTCCAAATTTACAGGAAAGACGTTTCCTCAAAATATTCAAAAGACCAATGTTTAGAACATGATGCAATATGTGGTTAGTATTTTTACCATGTCCTGGTATCAGAGATCCAGAGTCCTTTACCCCCGCATCACGTTTGATCATTGATTCAGTGAGATCACCAAAGACAGACCCAAAGAAGTTCAGAATCCCAAAAGCTATAGCACTGACAACACACAAGGATATGTACAATAAAAATGTTAGAAGAGCTGCGATAATATCGAGAAAGAAACTCATACAATGCAGTGACCTTTCATCATAAATTGCTATAAAACATGATGACAGAATAATACATATACAGTCACCAGGTAAGCAAACCCTAGGAACTAATTACATGAAGGAGCCCATCATGTAGTAATATTGTATTTAGATGGCACTCTTCACCAGATCCTTTACGCTATTTTAAATGGGCATTCACAACAGAGAATCATGTTAATGTCCTAATACTAATCAATTTGCTTTTCTCTTGCATGTCTTAGACCAAGTAAACCATAAAAGAGACTAGTATTGTGTTCCACATTACTCTCTAAATTTCCCACAAATTGAATTCAAAATCCTAAAGATTATTTTTGACATTGAATAAATAAAGAAAACTAGCAACACCTCATTCCTTAAACAAGAAATAAATTTCAGCAACTGTAAAGACTTCACGCAGGAAGTACCTCAGCAAAGATTTTGGCCAGCAAAAAAATCTTTGATAGTACTATAGTAGTGGCAATACAACCACATAAGCCTGCAATTGTACCTTCCCATGTCTTCTTTGGACTGACACTAGTAAGCGGCGTCCTACCAAAAGCCTGTAAAAGGGGAAAGATCTCAGGGTTTTATCACAAGCATGAGGCCAACAAATTTTAAGAAAATCCTTCACATTGCATCAATGTAACTAATGAACAAGCTAAAAAACATGGATGTCATTTTGACACACACACACACACAGTCACACACATACAAACTATGATCTTATGAATTGAGATGCTAAGCTGCTTAAATAATAGAATATGGTATGTAAACAAATAAGCTTTCATAGACACATTAACAACCCAAGGATGGACTTACAAGAAGATGTGGCAAATGGAACACACTAACCCCTAACTAAATCTGATTCAAGATAGAACGTATCCGGTTTTCAAATGTTTTGAATGCAGATAAAGAGCTTTTAGAACATCTATAACACAGGAGTTGCTAGTCATCACCTTTGTTAAAAAGATCAAATCAAAAACATTTGTCATTCCCATGGTTTTTGTTAGAATTTCTTGGTTAAACTTGGATTGCATACCAATTAGGAAGGGAAAAATAGGATTCCACATTTGACCATGATATCCATATCTGAAGTTATTAACTGTACTGTCTAATCTGTACCAGTCTGTCATGCGTGCTCAGGAAGCCCACTCTCGAACCGCAGTTGCATGGCATATTTCGTAAGAATGGCACTTAAATAAACAGAAAACTAAACTAAAAATTACCAAATGAACAACCATAGATCTACATCAAATTTCATAGTGGATGTACTGCATAGCAATTTCAAGAGCCAAGATACCTTGCCACCCATAAAAGAATAAGTGTCTGCTGCAATAATGCTGCTGAATGAAATCAAGGTTGCAACAAGACCAATAGTCCACTGAGCTTGTCCACCAAGAAAGATGGGCCATGATGCTCCGATTCCTGCCAAAAAAAAAATTCAGGATTCATCGCTTGATGAGGGCTCAATATATTTTCCTTCCATAATAATGAATGGTGGAGATTCTAATGGTAAACAAAGGAAAGGTCAGAGCTAATTTGGGAAAAGAACAGCCTGTGCCTCAATCTTTGCTCAACTTCTTACCAGTGTTTAAGGCTGGGGCAGCTAAACCACATCGAAGCTTAACCCAAAAGCAGGGAAGATATCCACAGTAAAATAACCCAAACAAGGTGCTACTGAGCTGTGCAAAGCGAGGATTCCCTCTCTGTAAATGCAATGCCATAGCAACAAAAAAGGCAGCAGATGTCACAGAAACATCAATCTGACCACGATACCTGCAGATCGAAAGCTATAATTAGAAATGAACATCAATCAACTTTACAAACCAAGTAAATTGACTATAAAAATCAGGATAAGCAGGGAAAAGAAGCATTGATGCATCTCGTCAACAGGGAGAACATATCTAAGGTTAAGTACCATGATATTAGAACACAATTACTTCTTCCCAAACTTAATTGTTTCAAAAATATGGACCTGTAGAATCAGTATAGACACTCTAATGGAGAGATGGTTAAATTTTCAGTACCAAGCGATACATATCCACGGAACACAAGTCTTTGTAGCATTATCGAGTTGCAATGAACAAGGGAAGGGCTCAACCATGAAAAGGGGATTTCTACATGGGATATGTCAGTGGAGTCATTACAATACCCACTACACTATAGGAATTTTTTCTTACGTGTGCGTACTGAAATCAAAAGGCTGACTCCACCATCATAGATGAAACACCATATCAAAACATGAAAAAATGTTTCATCCTTTTCCTTTCCTGAACAAGGTTGCAATGACAGAATGGAAACTTCAAATGTAAAACACCTATCTGGTTATAAAACAACTTCGCCCAACCAGATTTCTACATCAAGTACATTGCTAATAAAAGACTAGTTCTACAAAGAAAGTGAACCCAGAACTATATGAGATTTTATCCAGCTTCCAATTGAATTAGCATGTGACAATTATGTAGTCAACAAATAACTAGATGTGACAAAATGTCATTAAAAGTAACAAAGCAATCTTACAAGGTAAGCAAGGGCATGAGAGCACAAATAACTGAGCAAACTCGTGAAACGTATCTAGGTGGAGGTGTCATTCCTGCAGTAATCCTGACCAATTCAAAATACTCACGTGCACCAACAAATACAGCGGCGGGCGGCCACTACTATCGTGAATATCCATCCTCCAGCCAATACAACAACTCCAATAGAGAGTCCGATACCAAGTCCAACAACAATCCTTTTTTTCAATTGACTCGCCTTCTCTTGCTTCTCTGAGACTGCATCTTCACTATTTGACAATTCATGGCCTTTCTGGACTTCCTACAACATATCCATTTCAGCTTCAGTTCATTCCATCAACAGATTTTCACAACCTAACAAATGTAAGTACCTATATACGAGGTGCAAATAAATTTTAACTTAACAGAACTCTGGTGGTCCAACACAGCATTCTAACACAAATCTTTGTATAACCTCTCAATGAGACATGTACATCACGAGACTTTACAGACTTAATCCTAAACACTCCTTTACATGTCGTAACATTAACATTACTTGATCTTTTACAACCCTATAAAGTTTACACTGTTCCGAGTTCTTAGCATGCATTGCCTTAGTAACATTAAATTTCTCGAGAAGTCAAACTATGTCCCAGTCTTGTATATCTCAACACCAACCACACTAAGCCATTAAAGCAAGTTCCTTTCAGCTCTAAACCCACAATTAACATCACCAACTTCACCACAATCTCACTATCAATCACACCCAAACCAAAAAGCTACAAAACTTAAATTTCACTATTGTAAATTCTTAACATGCATTGCTATAACACAATTAACTTTTTCAAAGTAAAAAGATCTTTAATTCTTTTTACCTCCAAGTACCTGTTTGGCATTGCCGTCGCCAAGATGGTCCGGCTCGGCTCGAGCCACGGCGGCCCAAGCCTCTAATTGGGCCGAGCCCAACAACAGGCCTAGTTGCATCGATCGAGAAATCAAGACGACCGCCTAATTTGGCGCGTGAAGGAGGGAGAGTCACGGCGGAGGGACAAGCGGAGGAGAGAGAAGGGGGGAGCGGCCTGCCGCGACTGAGGTCCAAGAACGACGTCGTTGCCATGAAGCAAAAGGGGATTTAGAATTAGGGATTGGAGAGTGAGAGCATGTTGAGATTTATTATTTTTTGCTGCCGATTGTGGTGGCTTGTTTTTGTTTCCTTTCTAAAATTTCCACTACTTTTTCTATTCAAACAGTGTCCTTTTCTGTCTTTTTACTTGTGTTTTTTTTTTAAATGAGTTGAAACAAAATGAGACTGCGAGAGTAATTATAACGAGGAGCACTCAGTTGAGAATTAGTTGAGGTAAAAACAACTAAATTAGGCTCTCAAGCATCACGTATTGCATAAGAAATAGAATCAAGTAAAACAAAACACATAGATTGTGTAGCAACTAGCAAGTTTAAGGGTTTGAGTGTCTATCTCTAACTTTCTAGAGAGAAAGTAGATCTAAAACCAAAAACCTCCCTCCCCTTTCTCTTTTGCTCTAGTCTTGATCTGAAAGGATCTCGATTAAGGGCGTAAGAGTGGGGGGAGGCCTTTTCTTCATCCTTCTTAATTAGCAAGCTACGGTTGCTAGGTTTGGTTTTGGATTAGGTTTGTATCTTTGGGTTTAGGGTTTATTGGCTTTTATGTGAGCCCAGTTGGAAATTAGGTTTCCTTTTACTTTAAGTTAATCTATTTGGGCTTGTCCGGAGACTCGGTTGGATTCTGGAAACCTCCAAATCAATCTCAGGTAAGGAAATCTCCTTGTGTTGCTACTGTGTTGCCTAGTTTATGATGGGTTGGTGATTAATCTTGGGTTTGTCGCTTGTTGTCGAGAACTTGGTGAATCAAAGATTTCGGGGAGGTCATGGCGAAATTCCAGCAAGTCACCGGAATCCGATAGGGTTTTTTGGCAAGTTGCCGGAATCTGGCAAGGCAGTAGATCTGGCAGAGAGCCAAGAAGGTAGTTTTCGACTCTTCCTTACGAATTGTGTCGTAGTTTCCGGTTTGGTAAAATCTGTCATTTTAGAAAAGTTTCTATTTAGGGAGACTTTCCCTTCTTAGAAACTTTCTATTTATGGAATCCCATTTTTGGGTGCCCTTAGTGATTTATGGTGTGAAGTTGTATAGAGAGGAAATTAATGAGGATTGTATGGATGAAGAAACAATTGTAGTTGTGTTGTGAATGAGGATTTCACGGATTAAGAAAATTGGTCAAATGAGGAATGAATTTAGTAAAAAAGTTTGTTCTCATTTAAGAACTAATTATTTTCAAGTGAAGCAAATAATTGAATTAGTAAAATCGTTGTTGGAATTGAATAGGATGGTTAAGAGTAATCAAGGCAACCAAATTTATTAAAAGTGGACTGTTGTCAAGAGATGAAACATCTATATCCTAAAGTGGAGCTTGATTGGTTAAGGGAAGTATTTGGGATTAGTCAATGTAATTTTATTTAGGAACCAGTCTTAATTCTTGGATTGGACTTTTGGCTAAGGCTATAGATAACTGTTAATCTGGAAGTAATTGAGATTATTAATTTACGGTTTGGGATAATTGTCTAATTAAAGGACTCAAGTATGTGCTTATGGACGTAAAGACTCGCCGTAGGAAGTTGTCGGGCAATTGACTTGGGAAGCCTCCACTTGGCAATAAATAACCGAATAATCACTGAGTGGACATTTCTTTTAAATTAAATGCATGCAGATATTTATTTTAAATGAATGATTTTGTTGGTCATTAATTTGTGGAATTTGTTTTCCTCTCGTGTGTTATTTTTTGCGAAGTTATTTTCGGAAGTAAATGTTCTTAATTTATTTATTCACTTCGTTATTTCGAGAATTTCCGAAAATGAGATTTTCGGTGAAGATATATATATGTATAGTTATGAGGAGAGTATATATATAAATGCTAGCTAGTCATATGTGTCTGTCCACCTTAATGATGTAGTATATAACCACATTATGGTGTGACGTGAGTGTTAGACGCACGCGTAGTAACCCTATATAAGTGTTTAATTCATATAGGGGGTATAAACACATATTTATACACCCGTCTGTCCACCTTAATGGCGTAGTGTATCACCGCATCAAGGCGTGACGTGAGTGTTAGACGCGACCGTAGTAGCTTTGTATGAATTTCTATTTTTCTTATATTTTCATAAGAATTCATACAAGGAGTATGAACGTGTGTAAATACATACATATATTGATATATATTTTTGAGCTTGAGAGGCTCGATATTTATGAGATGAAAGATTTATTGCTTGAGGCATGCATTCGATTCATTTGGAAATTAAATTGGGAAAACATAAATATATTTATTTATTGGTTTTTTTATTAAATTTATTTTTGTTCACTCACTCTAACATTTTCGAATGTTTTCTCCTGGGTCCTTCGTTTTAAAAATGCCCAGTTTGTAGGTTAGTATAGTTGAAGTTGGACGTACATGGAGATGAGACATAGTCAATAGTATAGTTTCCGTTCATTTTTATGTTTCTGTCTCTTTTTCTTCACTACTAGAATTGTTCTGAACCTATGAGTGGTTCGTTTTGGGATTAAATTTAGATTAGTGATTAAACTGGGAGATGTTGTGAATTTGGGAAACAAGAAGGCTCCATGAATTTAAGGTTGGATGTGGATTTTTAGAAGCTTTTACAGGTGTTTTTAGGAAGAGTTGTCCATTTGCAAAGGAGATTATATTAAATTTTTGGTAAAATCTCTCATTTGAAGGTGGTCCCCGCAGGGTTTTCCTCCTCTCGAAGGTTTTCTCTCAAACCCCACCGACACTCCTTCGAAATTTTCTCTCCTCTCCTGGTCGAGCGTCGTCGGCCCTGGCGATGTGCTTCCGTCCCAGAGAAGCAATTGTTTCTTGGCTTCCTTTACCTTCTCCTATTCATTGCATATTTGCTGTTCACGATTGTGGTAGCTTTGGTGTCACTTTGACCTACATTGTTGCTAGGTCTGATGGTGTATAATGGGACATTTTGGTACGACCTATGCTTTTGTTCTAATTGTAATTCTCTCTTTTAGTTGCTCACCGCTGGAGACGATGGGAGGCAGCCGCTCCGCATGGGTTGCTATCGGGTAGCCTGCTTTTGGGCTTCTCTGTCATATGACCTTGTTCTGCAACCACTTTTTGAATCTCTAGAAGCCCAAGACCGCCATTGGTGTATGTTTGGAGAAAACACAGTATAACGGCTACATCGAAGAAACTAAAATAAGACAAGGAATGAACAAAATAGACTACCAAAAGAAAAAAAGAAAAAAAAGATAAGCACAACCTTAAAAAGTGGAAAAATATGGCTTAGAGCAGAAAGCCCATCCCAATGGACCACAGAGATCAATCTCGCAGTCCAACAGAAAATCAGTCCAAAGGCCCACTGTCTACCCATCTTCTCAACATCGCATCTGGTGTGGTCATCCTTTGCTGTTAGTCACCGCCGATCTACTCCGGCGGCAGTCCTTGCCTCTCCACCATGAGGGGTCCAGAAAAAGAGACATGCCTACTAGTCGACCGTTAGTTTCTTAGCCATCTTCCACACCACCCACTACTGGGTCTAATCGACCTAGCGCCAATCAGATTAACTGTCACGCCCCTATTTTTTCGAAGGATAAATTTCAAAAATTTGGGCATGATAAAACTCACAAATAAGACTACATGTCCTGCTCAACAAAACCCCACTAAACTTAAATGCTGGAAATGTAAATGTCAACAAAACTCATCAACTGAGTTAAACATTACATCTCTTTATTTACAACTTCAAAAGTCTAATAAGAAGAAGATGCTCACACGAGCTTAAAACACTTACATAATATACAAATAAAATGTACATTCATCTAAACCCCAGCCACTATGCCTCTGCCTCAACCCTGTTGATCAACACCTGCAAGTCTAACCCCTACACCATGAATTGGTGCACCGGGTTGAAAACAACAAACCCGGTAAGCTAAAAAGCTCGTATGAGTAATTCTCAAAATAAACTCCACATTTATCACAGTCCAACACTTTAACACATCCAATTAAATTTTGATAAATGAATAAAAACCACACATTAACAAGACATGTACCCATGAGTCCCAGATATTTAGTAAATACCCCTCATGACCTACAACAACAATATGTGTACCCATGGGTCCCAGATACCTTCAAGTATCTCCCATGACCTACACTGACAGACGGACTAGAGCTCTATTCCTAACCGTATCCAATCACCCGGCCAAAGGCTTGGAATCCCGGTTTGACTGTCTAACATCACCACAATAAAAAAATGATAAATAACATCAGAACCGCAACCAATCACCCGATTAAGGGCTTGGAACCTGGTTTGGCTATTTAATATCAAAACATAAAAAATGATAAATAACCTCTTAACCGTAACCAATCACCTAAAATAAGGCTTGGAACCCGGTTAAGCTATTTATTCAACAATCATCATATCACAGCTCCATTAACAACATCACAAGATTTACATCATAAAAATTATATTCTTCACAAGGATATAATCATATGAATAATAAAAATTATTCCAACAACATAACTTCTCACAATTTAATAAAATTATGATCATAAGAGTCATAGAGTAACACATAAATAAAAACTTGTTTTACCTTACCTATGAGCCGTTGACGATGAAGCTCATTTATATTTAAAAACAAAATCATTTTCTTTCAAAGACAACTTCACAATTAGCAACAATTATCATCATCATCATCAAAATCACCATCACATTCATCATCATAATAATCACATAATAATTATCATCATATCATCAACATTTCCATCAACATCATCATTAATCTCATCATCATAATCCTCATCATAACAATTATCGTCATCAAAATCAACATCACAATCATCATCAAATCATGATCAAAATCAACATCACAATCATCAACAAAATAAATAGGCCACAAAGTGGACCTTAGTGAGATTTTACTCACCTTAACTCCCGCTGCGTCTTCATAAGCACAAACGCAAGCATATCACACAAAACCACACCACAAGTCACCTATTAACAAAACGTTAACCTTAGTAACTAAGAAAGCAACATTATCCGACTCGAACCGAAACTCAAGTCCTAACCCACAAACTTGTCACTTGAGACAAAACCTCTCCCTATAACTCAAAAAGGTCGCCTGAACATCCTACACAACTTATAAAACCACAAACCAGATTTCTAAAAATCAGATATACTCAAAATGGAAACCGAACGAAACCTAGCATGCATCATCGGTAACCAAAACCTATAAACCACATAACAACATGATCGTATCAACAAGTACTCCCTAACCAACAACACAAACACCACAACCACCTACGGACGCGCCGCTACACGCTGCCCCTAGCGACTGCGCGTGGGCCCCACCCGCCACCCCACTAACCTTCGAAAACGGACAAACTTCCAACACCAAAAATATAGCTCAGAGCAAGGAGAGCAACTTCCATACCTGAGGTCGAAAGCAAATCGGCCGGGAAGTCGCCGGAAACTCGCCGGAAAGATTAGGATCCACCACCGCCACTCTCCGTCGTGAGTTGAGCTTCAATACCACCAGGGATCGAACGAGGACGTCCAACACTTCATATCCCGACCGTTTCCAAGCTGCGTCGCCGCCGCCGGAGGTAGGAAACCGATCGGGTTGCAAACCGGGTCGTCCGCCCTCACTGTGGCGCTCGGCTTGCACAGCTCGGCTCGGGTCATCCTCATCCACCAACACAGGGAAGATTACGCCGCCAAGGAGGAGCGATTCCGACCGGTGCTGTCGCCTGGGTAGGCCGGAGATGGCCGAAAAATCCGGGTCGGGTCGGCTGGGAAGCTTGGGTTCTCTCGGGGTCGGGAAGAGAGAAGAAAGGGGAAGAAAGGAAGTTCTGAAAAATAATAGAACCCCAAAACGAAAAAGTTCCTATTTGACCTAAAAAATCCTGAAAAGCCACAACTTCTGCTGACCATAACTTTCTCATACGAAGTCCGTTTTACACGTGTCATGTGTCTACGAACTCGTATCGTCATGCTCTACAACTTCCGTGAAGGAAGTTTCTCGAGAAACCCACCGGATTAGAAAGTCAACTCTTGACCTTTCAGAACCATAAAACCGGTTCAGGCAATTTATGCATCCGAACCCTTCCGCTCTTCTCTCAAACTTCAAAACACACTAACTTCTAACTCAAAAATTCCTAAATAAAAATTAGAAACTAATATCAAATTTCCGGGGTATTACACTCTACCCTCCTTAAAGAAATTTCGTCCCCGAAATTTAAAGATACTAACTCAAAAAGAAACAACTTGGGGTATTTAGCCCTCATATCCGACTCTAACTCCCAAGAATGCATCACCCTCATCTTGGTGACTCCAACACACCTTAACCAAAATGACCTCCTTCCTTCGAAGCCTCTTGGTCGATCTATCCAAGATTCGAACCGGTTCAACAACAACAAGGTTGCATCCGCATTCACCTTGATAGGACTATAATCAATTACATGAGATGCATCCGGAACATAGTTCCTCAATAAGGACACATGAAACACATTGTGTACCCCGGACATGGTAGGAGGTAAGGCAAGCCGATAAGCCAAATCTCCTACTTTCTCCAAAATCTCAAACGGTCCCACAATCACCCATATAACATCATGTCCAATCTTGGACTTAGGCAGTCCAGTCACAAAGTCCATGGAAATCTGCTCCCATTTCCAAGTAGGAATAGATCATGACTGCAACAAGCCTCCGGGCCTCTGATGCTCCGCCTTCACCTGCTGACAGGTGAGTCACTTGGACACATACTCTGCTACATCTTTCTTCATCCCATTCCACCAAAACTGCCTACGCATGACTTTACACATCTTGGTGCTCCCTGGGTGCACCGTATAACGAGATCGATGTGCCTCCCATAGGATCTCTCCCTTGAGATCACAACTATCAGAAACACATAATCTCCATATATATCTCAATCCACCATCTAATCCAACCGACCACTCTGAAGGACAAACATCCAACAAATCCACCACTAATTCCGCCAACTTTGCACATGAGAACTCGTCATGTGCTTGGCCTTAGATGATCCTGGAAATCAAAGTGGGTTGCACAGAGACGCTTTGAAGGAAAATCCCTTGTTTCCTGCCAGATGGCAGAATGCCAAACTCAGATGCAGTCTCCAACATGAGCCACTCCTGCACCATGATAGAGGCAGCTATACCCCTAGGCTTCCTGCTTAAAGCATCCACCACCACATTGGCTTTCCCAGGATGATACTCCAAGGTGAAGTCATAGTCCTTAAGGAGCTCCATCTACCTCCTTTGCCTCATGCTCAAATCTTTATGAGAGAATAAATACTTCAAACTCTTATGATCAGAAAAAGAGTTCGAACTTCTCTCCATACAAGTAATGCCTTAAAATCTTCAAGGCAAAAACTACCGCAGCTAGCTCTAGGTCATGAGTAAGATAAATCTTCTCATAAACTTTAAACTGTCTAGAGCCCTAAGCCACAACAACACCAAGCTGCATCAACACACAACCAAACCCCGATAAGAGACATCGCTATAGACGACAAAGTCAACTCCACTACTAGGGTGACCAACACTGGGGATGAAGTCTACCTAGTCTTCAACTCCTCAAATGCCTTCTCACACTATCGATCCACACTCCACCTAGTGGAAATTGATCAACCAGAGACACACTTCCCTATATAAAGTCACTAACACCACGTGGCTAACTATACAGAAACAAGGGTTTCTAAGGATGCGAACTACTTCATCACTCACAATGAGCTAGACCATTCCAAAAACACTCGGCTCACTAAAGTTAACCCTCAACCAACCACTTATAAAATAAAACACGATAACACGTCTCTACAAATTACACTACCACTACTCTGCAAATTGTCAGGACCCACCCCGAATTTCCCTTTGAAATCCGGCATAAAGCTTGCGGGACCCACCTCAAAGAAAATTCTACCAAAATTTTGGCATAACCTCCCTAAAAAATGGGTAACCCTACCTGAAAGAAAATTCACCAAAACCCAACACTTCGAAAACAAATTAATCCACATCTCCTGGAGCCACCCGCTCCCCCAAATAAACATTCACCTCCTCAACAAAAGTAATAATTCAAAATAAAATCATGAATTTAAACTCTCATACAAACAAACCAAATAATTATTTTTCAACACCCTTAAGTTAAGTCGCAAGCCATAACACAACACACAAACTACAGAAGAATGTGAACCCAAAACAAAACAATATCTGCATTGCATCATTGTCAACTCACTATGACACTAAGAGCTCAACCAAACCAAAAACACTCATCCCACTAGGGTCAAACCTCAACCAACACACATAAGATAAACAATTGAAAGAATAGTAATCCCTGCGCATAGCTTAGTTTAGGTGATTACTAGCAACATTAAGATAATCAAATTAGAATCACAAAAATTAAATACGAAACACACCAGAAAGAACATACAAGAAAACAAATAGTAAATCCTGCAGGTAAACATAGTTCAGGAATTCACTTCACGAGAAATAAGATAAGAAAGTATAATCCCTGCAGGAAGTTTAGTTTAGGAGATTACACCACACACAGGAACAATTAGTGATTCGTGCAGAATAGCGTAGTTCAGGAAATCACTAAACATACAAACAAGTCTAAGAAAATAAGAAATCTACATCACAACCATTTAACATAGTCTTTAACCATTAACCCATTTTAAAATCATCTTAATAAATTCCGTTTTACTTACCCATGGACCGTAGTAGATCAAGTCCATTTATTTTTAAAACAAAACATATTTTAACACGATTTAGTTGGCTAATGGCCCTAGACTATGTTAACACCCTCACTACACATTCCCCACCACAAAACAAATAACACAAAACACCCCAAATTAACACAGCCCTCCTATCCAACAACCTTCTAAAACATTTAATTAATTTTTTTTTTATACTTACCCATGGACCGTTGAGATTCAAGTCCATAAATATAACAAAACAATTAAAATTTTAGAATGCTTTAAAAGTGTTGGATCAGAACCATGCTAACAGGCTTTTCAACACTATCACACACCCACACTCACAAACATTTCCCAAATGGCCACCGCCATGCAAAACACAAACTCACACGTCATTTGCCAAATGACCACCGCCAAAACAAAAACACAAACTCACACCACATTTGTCAAATGACCACCGCCAATGCAAAACACAAACTCACAAATGTTTTGCACAATACATACCACTCGGGCAACATCACACACAACATTCAACAACAATCCACAATATTGTCAGAAGGTACATTTTATTTCCTTCCGGCCAAATAAGCAAACATCACTTCAACTATACAATTATCCTCCACAAACCTCCAATTTACCGAGAGGTACATTTTATTCCCTCTCGGTCCCATTCTTCTCAATTTAATATAATCCAACAAAATTGCACAATATCATAAAACGATAAATATGCATAATGTAACCAAAAATTTAAACAATGATAATATATATATATATAAATATCCTTTTACCAATTAGATATACATATATATATATATATATATACATCACCCAAATATATTCTCACTCTCAAAATAAACAACGACAAACATTTAAAACGAAACTCGTCTAGTTACCGCCAAGGGTAACTAGCTTGAACGTGGGGTTTACTCACTATAACACTACACACTTTCAATTATTTGCCACACAACAGAAAACCACTTCTTACGATGCATTACAATGCTCACACATAAGTCAAACACAAGACCTTAACTGCAACACACGACGTTAACTGCATAACTAAATCAAAACACCACACCACCACAACATCACAGAAAAGACACGCCAAAAATCATGACTCACTCTCATGAAGAAGAAAAGAGAACAAAATACCTTTCACTCCTAAACTTTGCTCACCAATCAAAAATCCTCTAGCTCACCATTGGCAGCTGAAAAGGAGCCAATCTAATGATTCATATTCCTCAAAAGACTAAACCTCAAGAAACACTAACCAACTCTCGCACTCCTTACTTACAGAGCAACCAATGCTCTGAGAACCTAACACTCATGACCACATTCTTGCCTCCCGCATACCCAATGACATATCAGTACCAAAAAGTGATGGTGATCCGCTGCAGTCGGGCCATCACTCAAAGATATTGATCATCACCAAATATGCAACAAGGCTCTGATACCAAACTGTCATGCCCAAATTTTTGAAATTTATCCTTCGAAAAAATAGGGGCGTGACATTAACGCTGCCTCAATCAAAGCTCTCAACGCCAAATCCATTGCGAAAAAAAAACAAAAAATCTCTACCAGAAATTTTGGATTCAAAATTTATTGTGTCAAAACTTTATCATAATCATATCCATCAACTTCTTATGGAAACTACAACCCAACTTATTTATTCACGATAAGTAGATAAGATTATACATCTAGCAGTTTTTTTGGAAATTATTCTCAGGAATGAATGATTATTGTCTTACGAGGATGAATAAGAAACTAGTGGAAGTAACATTATGTCGTAAAAACACTTCCATGTAAGCTAAGGAGAAATAAAAAATTTAATTCTCCAAAATTAGTATATTAGTCATTGCATATAATCGTGATAGCAAATGAATAAATATATCTTTAATTAACACCCTTAAACTCATAATACTCCATACAGAAAACTAGTATAAAATGACACTGACCCCAAACAATACACCACATATCTTCTTTAAACAACAAGCCTCGATTTGTACATGCTTCTGAGTTACAAATCATGAACACCACAGAGATGAATGGTCAGAAAAAGCAGGAAGTTGCGAGTATCACAAGTGAAACTACTCTCCAAGTGGGTGAGTGGATGAGAAAACCAATGTCCGAAATGAACGAGCAAGAACTTCAATTTTTTGGTGAGAAACTAAAAGAGCTAAAGATAATAGTGGCGGAACGAATTATGAAACTAACGAGTAATGCTGAAGAACATAATCAAAGCAGTTGCAGCAAAGAGAAGAATTGAATCAATCATTTTCATAAGTTCTTCGTTTAGAAGATAAAAAAAAGGCTTTGAATATGTCTTTTAAAGCTAATCTTAACCCTCCTCTTCACCATGTTTGAAATAATAATCAAGGAAATACATCTTTTCATGTTATCATAGTGATTTCGTTCGCATTGTTATGTTTGAATTCTTCATATTGTTTTGTGTTTTTTTATTCAACCTTTGTTTCGTCTTGGTTGGTTTTTCAATTATGGAATTACCTTTTAATGAAATGGTTGATTGTTTAGCCTTTATATTGGATATTTCCTAAGTTTAATTTTCACTGATATATATAAGGGTGTGACGGGGCGATGAGTTAAATGTTTTTCATTTTATTTTTTTAAGTTTGTAAAACTAAAACTAATCGATCATATGTATATTGTGTCGATTCAGAAGATAGAGGAATAAAGTCTTTGTTAAGGATCCATCTATCTACAGGTGTTCAGAAGAAGTCTAGTTATTATGGGCAAATTTGTTGCAAAAGATGGACAACAAAATCATCCACACAGTCTTTGATGACGGTGTAAGCAACGAGAGACTATCAATATGCAAAGAGCTTCGTTATGATGTTTGAGTTAAGTTTTTAGTTTGTTACGTTTGAATCAAAGCAGTTTATTATGATATGTTGGGTGTGGCAATGTAGGTATTGAGAGACGACATATCTGGTGAGAGTTTTGATATGGATGTATGGGTTGTTTGTTTATTTTTGTTTGGCCCTCCACTCTTAAAATCATCTTATATTTTGTTTGTTAGTATCCTCATGAGCTGTTAGTTTGTTCACTCATGCATGTTTATTTGTTGGGACTATGTTAGATTCTGGTAAATAAAATATTAAATTCCATGTTTGGTGTTACTGGGTACAAAAATAAATGAGTTTATGTAACATCTTGTTTCAATTCTGGCCTTCTTACATAGTGTTATATTAGGTACTAAAATTAGTCATCTTTAGATAACACCATCTTTCAATCATAAACTAAACAAATTTTCGTATAACATCAAATATGAGTTAATATTAATACAACTTAACCGGTTGTATAAAACTATAAATAGTGAGACCGGTGTCGTTTCGGTGCTAAAACTCCGGCTCTGAAACCCATTCGTCCCTTTCATCGGAAAAAAGAAAATTCTCTGTTGAGCCAATCCGCTCTCATAATCCCAAAGCCCACCTCGGAATCCCAAAATGCCGAAACACTCTGATCCCTCCGACGAAGAAACCTCGAGCTCCGGCTCAGAGGAACAAAACCCACAAGTGGGTGGTAGTGCTGTTCCAGAGTACGAGAAGCAGAGGCAAGCCAGAATAGCACACAACAGGGCCAGAATGGAGGCTCTGGGTCTTCCCAAAATGGCCTCCTCTCTAATGGGTTCGGCCCAGAATGCGACGAAAAGGAGCAGGAAGGGGAAAGCCAAGGTTTTGGAGGAGAACGATGATGAGGAGTATAGGCCTGAAGAAGAGGGACATGATTTTTCTAGTGAGGAGGAGGCCGATGATGATGATGATTATGAGGATGAGGAATTATCTAGTGCACGTAAGAAAAAGGTAAAAGTGTGTCCTCTGAAGGTTGATGATATTTTACTACGAGTTTCAGGAAAGAATGTAGCTTTGGATTATTGAAATGACCTGTACAAAGTGTGCACTAAATAGTTTTAATTTTACATAGTCATGAGTTTGTGAAAAAATTGATCATGGCGGTTTCGATTAACCCTTTTAACCAATTTAGTGTTTTGTTAACTTAGAAGACTATAAGTATAACTACAAGCAATGTTTCTTGTGATAGTGAGGCTTGGACTATGCACAGTTGAGTCTCGATGGGTATAGAATGTTTCGTAGGGGATGCTGCACTAGAATTTTAAGATGGTGTTGATGTGTTTGTGAACAGGGTTTCAACTCCTCCAACAAATATTTTAGCATGATCAGATGTGCAACTTTTGAATGCTTGGTTTAGCTAGCATGTTTGTTTTAATTCGTATTTATTGGTATGAAAGGTGAGCAATGGCATGAACTAACATTAGTTGGCTGACTCTTATAATTCTGTTTTTGTTGGGCCTCAATCTTGTGAAGAATAAAGGTGGGAAACATAAAAATGCTCGTTCAAGAAGTAGTTTGAGCAACTCGGATCACCTGGATGATGATGAGGCGTTGACGCAGGTGAGTGCCAGTATCATTTCAAACAACATATAACTTCGCATTGCTAGATCAGATTATGAGCGATTAACCAGCTGCTGTAATGCTGGTCCTTGTGGATTACAAGGAAATTATACTGATTCATTTGTATTTATATGCAGGCAATTGCTCTTTCATTACAAGGTTCTGCTGTTTCAGACGTGGTAAAAGATGCTGTTAATGTAAAAAAAGGAGAGAACCAAACGCAGCAAGATTCAGGGAGGAAGAGGAAAAAATCGGTTTGTTATCTTAAACGCGATTCTTCACCTTTTTCCTTTTTTTTTTTTTTATCTTATCTAATTGCCCCGTTTGTTCTTTGATTTGTATCCAGCAGTCTGCTAGTCGGCTTCAGATGACAGAGGATGAGTTGGTTTTGCACTTCTTTCAGTTTGATGGTAAACTATATTATCTCTGTATTATGTCTGTGGTTTTAGAGACAAGTTAGATTTTTATCATTATTCATGAAGTTGGTAGTTTAAGGAGAGACAATGAGTATTGCGCATCAGTCCTTTTTGTATCTTCTGATGGTAATTACCTGAAACGGAAGCAAAAATTGGCACTGGTCAACATAATATCAAAACAGTGTCATGGCTTGAGAAATACAATAGTAGAAGCCAAGTGATTGGTGGTTTATGAAAGCCAATAGTAGAAGGAAATAATGAGTATAATACAAGAAGGTTTAGTCCAAGTGATTGGCTGATAAGTAGTTTCCCTCATGCTATGTATACATCAGTAATTAACTGAAGGATCAAAATACTTTCACTGTGAATTGGAGGTCCTTTTGCGTGACCGCATCAGCATTGTTTATAGAAAAACCCACACTGCTAAAATAGGTGGTGGTGTCATGGTTTCACATCCATATTTTGAATATGCAACTTATAGCACATTGTCATTGTGGATGTTGTTTGTTTATGAGATTTACATTAAATAGGGAATACAAATATGATTATGTTCTACTTGTTTAAGAATGATAGGTATTTAATAGACAACAGTTATAGACTAGTCCCTTTTTGAATATGCAAAAAGATGTATGTGCCTTTTAATTGAAGTTGACGTGGAACTCTGGCATGCAGAGAACTGCAATGGAGGAATTTCTGCTAGAAATTTAGAAAAATTAGCTATCGCTCATGATTTTATATGGACTGATAAGGAGGTGGCTGACATGATTCATCTCTTTGATAGTGATGGAGATGCAAAGGTCAGTACCTACCGTTCTTAATGTTCCTTTCGATGCTCCCTCATACTTGATCAAGTCACTCATACAGTCAACTTTTGTAATCACCGGTATACTGTATAAATTACTGAAGCTAGCCTTTTTGTTTTCTTTTTTACCTATGAGAATTGCAGTTAAGTCTTGAAGATTTTCGGAAGATTGTTGTTCGTTGCAACATGATAAAAGCACCTGAAAATTCATGATGGGTTCAGAGAGATGATGGTCTTCATTTGGAGTATATGTCATGTGATCATTTCTCAAATTTGAGGTGACGAACTTCAACCCAAGAGCTTGAGAGAAATGAGTATATAATTTATAAGTACAAGTTACCTTCACTATCTTGAAAGACCGAAGGCATGAGATGTTTTTATGAATTGATAATGTAAACAGTTGCAAGCAGTTAATTTTCTCAGCTTTGTTCTGGTCTTCTTCTTGTTTATTTTTTCTTTCTTTGTTGGCAAGCTGTATACGATACTGAGACTTTGGAGTTTGGACAATCATCATCTATAGATGAAATTCAACTGTCACATCTGGGCAAAAGATGGGAGTTCAGTTCTGAAGCTGGCCCGTCCAAATAAGGTTAATGTGTATGACTGCATACTTCGCAACATGATTAGTGAAAAATCAATATTCAAACCTCATAACCTTTCTCTTCAATCACCTATTATATAAGTTTTCTTTCAGTGGGTAGGTTAGGGCAAGGTCGGGCATAAAAGATGCATAATTGCTAATGATACATAAGCTCCATCCACAAATGCCAGATTGCACAAACAGATATGAGCCCCAATTCAAAACAAGTCGGTCACCACACAAATAGAAAACTTTTGATTTCCCTTACAATCACAAACCCATTTAGACAAAAAAAACTCCGGCTTACACAATGACAAAAAAGTTTCCTCTAGATGATCTCACGATTCACATGTTTCTAGCATCAATAAAGATTGGTAAAAACACAATAACCAAAGTCACTGCTAGTCAATCACACATTCAAATTTTTGATTTTTTTTTTTTTTTTTTACATCTCTGTCTAGCAATGGAGTGCCACGGGAATATGAAGAGTCTCTGCTGGTCATGTCTTCTTCAGAAGGTACCCCAAAATAATTCCAATCAAACCCACTATAACAACATAAATAAATGTAATACCGCCGCGGCTTGCGTTAGCCTCTCTCCTCAAAAGATCCTGTACAGGAAACAACATTGCTCAGCTACATTAATACAGGGTTAAACTAAAACCTGAAACTCAACAAAAGAAAAGATCACCAAAAACCAGTACCAATCCCCTTAATTTATCTGCAAGAAAAACTCAAGTATATAATTAAAACTAGAAAGTGGAACTACTAACAATCAAACTGTATTTATTTTGGTACAGCCTATAAAAAATAGGGTGGTAAAATAGTGAAATACCAAGGAAACTTTGAAACATTATAGAATATATAGAATAGATAAGGATGTCATTTGAATTATGTCAAGATAACCAAAAGACTCGGCTTTTATCACATCCAGCTAGTGCTTAAAACATGTTCTCTTGTCTCTTTCATTCAAAATGTTTTCCAGCCAAAACTTTCTCATACAAGAGCTTACTCATAATAAACATATTGTGGACATTCTAGAGGTGGTTTAGAATTTAACTTTTGCTAAATCATCGGAGGAGCTTTCCAGCTGGTATACTCCAGAGATGAGTAAAAAGTATCCGTAAAATGAATAGGGGGTTATGTAAAGGTGGAGAAAACTTAATTGCGATGAATCACAAAGGTTTCAGTTAAGAGTGCAAATCAGAACAATTGGCCAGTCATATTGAAAATGTAGACTCTTTTAAACTCCAAATCACTAGCACCAACCGAGTTCTACTAGTACTGTATTAACACAATTAAGTATTCCTGTACCCTCACCAAAAGGCTCATTGCTTATAGGTAGACACTATATACAGATTCCCATGTAAAGTTGGCATTCATGATCTTATCATAAATGATAAATTTCATGAACTATCTACTGTTAGTTAAGTCAGACAAAACGGCTATAGCAAAGGATAATATCAAAGAATATGAATTTTACTTTACAACATTGAGAAGTTTAGCAGTTCCTTCAAAATACCAGAATGATTATTTCCAGAAATATAACGGTATTAATAGTGCAACTCATTTAACTTAAACCAACAATTGTCACGAGAAAGAGATGCTGAAAGCTTTCAGAATATTTAGTATGAAGAAATCACAGAAAGATATGATTCCGGAAAGAGAGGGCGAAGAAGGTAGAGAAGTACAGAACTACAGATAGGTCTCCCATAAACCCCATAATATATATTGGAAATATGGACAAAACATTGTTACCAGTTCTTGCTGAAGCCTATTATTTTGCTGAATAGCAGAATTTTTCTCATCAGTCAGCCTTGCAATAAGACTCTTAGCCTGAAATTACACATAAAACTCACAACATTAACATTTCAGCATATAATTGAAAAGCTCATACCATTGAAAAGTATGTAATGTCAATACTTGGACAAATAATGTATATAATGGACAATGAATATCCAAAATGGTTATAACTTACAAGAGATTCAGAGTGACTCTAAATGGCAAACTTAAAGTAGTGCTAAAACTCATCATAATCTAGCGAGAAGGGCACATCTGTCAAAGAATTTTTGGATAACTTAAAATGCAAGGTTTAGAGACTACAAGAAAGTCTCATACTCTACAAAATCTACACCTAGGGGAATTAACAAAAGAAATGGTGGAGATAATGTCTATAGGAAGAAGAAATCTAATGGGGCCAGGAACTCTGAATGGGACCTCTGTTGCTATATCCCCAAAATGTTTGAAATAACTTTACAAGGTATAGAAAACTCAGTCTATCTGCCAACTCAGGATTTGGACATAGAATGCATCATATTCAAGTTTCTAGGTCATTAAAATTGAAAAGGCAGTTTTTATTGAAATTCAACTGTTTGACCTCTAAGAGATAGTTAAACCTTGGATAGGGTACCGGGAAGCCATTTTATAAGTTACATTGTACTAAACAAAAACTAAAGCATGAAGCATTATTAATCAAAATTTCCTCAAAACACACTGCAAGTCACACCCATCTAACTCCCTCAAATTCAGCAACCCATACACCACACAATTTAAATAGAATCAACATACCTCGGAGTTATCTTGAGGCTCATGTCTCTCGCCAAAAGCTCTTGAAGCCTAAAATTACAGCATGACAAGATAATCACTTAAAGTGAAAACCCAAATACACAGGTGAAATAAAAATAATTTCTTTCAACTCGTTTGTGATTCCATTAAGTACTCACAGCTTTGAACTCAGTATCATTTGAATTCCCATTGTCCACTGAAGCCCTAGGCGATGAACCTTCCTCTGAACCTTCCCGAACCGGAGATGGGGGCCTAGGAGGGTCAACATAGTTAACCTTCAACTTACACTCTTCAACATTATGCCCCGACTCCTTATTGAACTACATATCCACAAAACACATGCTTATATCAGCACACATAACATCTAACTAAATCTCAAAAACCAACACAAAAGACCAAATCTAACTACCATCTCTGGAGTGATATCCTTGGTGGTAGCCCCGGCGCTAGCAACTACACTCTGAAGAAGGAACTTGTCCTTGCATTGCATATCGGACGGCATCTCCTTTTGTGCTTGCATAGTCACTACTCTCACACAACAAAACCATGTCACTCTAGGATATAGCACATCACTAATTAAGCAAAACTTCGCAACGAAAAACACGAAACCAATCAGGCTTTGTGTGTACCTATAACATCACATGTGGACCTCGGCAACACAACCCCAGTGTTGGGTCTAACACAATACTTTTTGGGGTTTGTTGTCTTTACCTAACAAAAACAAACATCCAAGTTCATTCAGATTCCAAACATCAAACGGACCAAAGTTAAGGAAACATCATAAGAGTTAGCGGAAACAGATGAAGTGGAGAATCTAGTTACCTTAAAAGCCACATACTCATCGGTCTTGTTTGAGAGTTGCAGAGAGCACGAGATCTGCTTCTTCAGTTCAACTTTGGTCATCAAAAAACAAACAAAAGGCAAAATCAGAGACAGCGAAAACATAGTAAAAACAAGAACACGCGGATCTGAAGGAGATAGAGTTTAGTTTACGAGGTTGAGTTTGAGGAAGAGCGTACATGCGAACTGGAGCTCTTGGGGTTCGATGTTGAGAAGCTCGCCGGTGCTCATGTTGGAAAGGATCGGAGTGAGTACTGGTGGAGGGTGGTTTTCCGGCTGAGGGGATTCGAATGATTAGGGAGTTGGGTTTTGGGGAAATCGAGAGCAGTAACAGCAGCAGGAACAACGTGAGAGTCTGTGTCTGTGTCTGTGTCTATTCTCGTCTATTCTCTTTCTTTCAACTCTCGGGTTTACCGGTTCCTCCGGTTCTGATCAATGCGGTTTTAAAATTGGCATTTTGGGCAATTGGAAAAGTGATAGAAATTGGCATGATTTCAAGATTTTCTTTTCTTTTCTTTTAATTATTACATAATTTATTTAATTTTGAAAAAAGAGCGATGCAAATGTTGAGTTGGCATAATTTTTTATTAAAAGTCACGTAAAGTATTAAGCTGTTTTGTAAGAAACCCTATGTATAGAGTTCGAGTCTCAACTCTTATCAATTTGTGGCGAGCAAATTTTAGGTGTCTCGGGTTCGTGCATTTGCGGTTGGAGATTAGTTTGGTTTTGCTAAAATACTCTCGTTAGTTTAGATTTCGATCAAAATATTAACTATATAAGTATGCTTTCAACTTGTTAACGTAACAAATATGTCTTGATGTCTTACTTCCAATCAAACACACTGAAAGTATATTAGCATGTTTTCCATGGATTGACAGGATTGTTATCAAGTAGCTTGGTAATTCAGTCTCTCTAAATCCCTATGTCTAAATTCTTAAGCTAGGAGAGAAATATAGAAGACATTCTTTGCAGAAAGAGGCGTAACCTTGAGATAGCTCAGAACCCACACAAGAACCACTTGGCCATCCATAAAGCCAGGTGACAAACAACTCCAGCTTCTTCAGGTTCTTGAACGTCGGCAGTTGGTGCACTGCTGGCACCACATATACATCAAGTCATCAACATCTGAAGTTTGAGAACTATGCAATGTGATCAGACGAATGTACTCAAGTTTAAGGCTAAAGTAAACATTCACTCACCCTGACAAGGCCAATGCATGAGGAAAGTTTGAAGCTTCTATATATCATCCCTCGCATGAACATCCCTAAACATGTAGTTTCCCTAGCTTTGGAGCTTTGATGGGCTAAACATTAGAAATGAACTCTTCATACAGTCCAAAGGAGGCAAGATTGTTGACAGAGATCATGTTTCTCAAATATACAAACACACCCTTCACCTATAGATTCTTTAAAAGTGATTGACCCAATAACACTTGGTCCTGTCCCAGAAGCTCAAGCTTTCAAGTAGTGAACAGATAGCTAGAGAACAAGCATAGGAAGAAACCTTCCTCTCTACCAACCTCCAGATCGAGTAGACAGTCGAGGGCTTAGAACGCAGGTTTGCCAAAGCAAATGCATCAGAGATCATGCTCTCAGTTCTGAAAGCAACTGAAATAACCAGTCATAGTACCACGACTCAACCTCAAAAGTACAGTAGTCAAGTTCAAGTGATTCAACCCCCACAAGTGTAGACCTCCATTCCTTCCTACAATCAAGACACCTTGCAAGAGTCTCTACCTTCTCACCAACGTAAAGCTGAAAAAAAAAAATATATTCACACGTCTTGTGATGACTAGCTTTTGATCAAGGCCTTGTTCATAACTGTCAAAGGTTGCGCCTTCTCATATTTCCTACAACCAAAGGTGGCTCTATCGGTGCGATATCATGCTAATACCAGCTGCATCAATCTTTTGTCGCTACCCTTGAAGGTATAGATGAGAGGATAGATACATAGTTGCGTACAACTAATAATAAGAAAGAACATAACTAGACTCATTTCCAACATTTTAACTAAAATTATTATTTGCTGCCATACATCACAATTGTAACCTGCTAAAAATTTTGTTTGAACTTGAAGTCTGCACAAAGATATCCCTCTAAATAAATGTGGTGGCCAATCTAATTTTCCTCAAAATGCTATTTCTTTCTCCTCTTGTTAATGAGACGTACATCTGATTCAACCAATTATAAACATAAATTACTGTAATGTATAACACATAACAGTATAACACATAACACATTAACACAAGAAGACATCTCTTTCCAGTATATTCCTAGATAGTTCTGACATATAAGGTTCATGTACATTCATATTTCATAATTTAAGCAAAGAATAGGGTTATTAAGCCACAGATTTCTTCACCTACAAAAACAAACAATATTCAAAGAAACAAAAGTACTAATTTTCACCAGGAGGGGGAGGTTGCTGACGATATCGACTAGCGAAGCCTGCAAACCAAGCAACCCTCATCAACTGCATACCAAGAATCAGAACCCACCAAGATACCAGTCCTCTAATTGTATGCATCACCCATGCTGGTGCCATGATTTCAGTTCCAAGCTTCAATCCTCTCATCAGCTGCAACAAACGGTAACCTTCATAAACAACAGGGGTTACCAGCCAAACTGGTGACTGCCAATGCCAAGTCAGCATCTCAGTCAGAATCTGTACTGCGATAAGCAGAAGATAGGGACCCAATAGAACTGCAAATGATATGGGAGGCAACTGGGGTTGGAGGAAACCCTGTTGGGATCCACAAGCCATCATCAGGGGAATGACAAATCCAGTCACAGTTGCGACTATATTCCAAAACTTGTAGCTAAAGGGAGGCTTGCTTCTACAGGCTTGTGCTGCACGTTTAGGCCGGGCAATTGAATCAGCCATGAGGAGAAAAAGGGTTACACCAAGATTGAAAATGCAATCAAGTCCGACCAAAGAAAGCAGGCTTGCTATGTTGGGGCCAAGAAATACGGAAGATATCGGTAGCCACAGTGTTGGCAACATGCCTGTGAGGAGGAGAAGAGAAGGGCCCAGAAGCCACATTGGCCATTTGAGGACCTGAAGCTCTGTTCCTGTCAGATTACTTGCGCCATTTAGTGTTTCAGTGTTGGTACCTGGTGCTTCAGCAGTGCTAGCAGAGGAAAGGTTTTCAAATATGTTAGAAGTTTTTGTCAAAAAGTTATCACTGCCACTGTCCGTGGGGGAGTATGTGTCAGATGAGGGATCCCAGGAACAGTTTTGTGCAGCAAACAAGGGGACTTTTTATCTGAATGCGAGGGAAACTGTGTAAATGTACTGACTTTGAGCTTTTTAACAAGTTCAGGGATCGGAAATGGAGTCTGGGAACAGTATTAGTAGACATCATGGACGGGGCTCGAGTTATAGATGCCATTCTCTGGTTCATTGCCGAATATAACAACTTTGAGCAAGGCCTACACTTATCGGTCTGAAACATGTAAACATAAGATTCAATAATATAGGAAAGGAAACAGTAGAAAAACACCACAATCAGAAGAAATCTTAAGAGAAACTAAATGGTCCCTGAATTCATATGAATTACTCTTAGCAGGTAAAAATAGCAGCCAAAAATTCATGAACTTCAAACAGTACTGTGAACTAAATAGTCACATAATCTTAACCTAATTTTCAACAAGAAAAATTTCTTGAAACAGCTCAAAAGGGCAGCTCTACCACAACTCCTCAATCGCATCCTCCTTTGGGATACAAGATTTATAACAAAAGACTGATTACATCAGCCCTGGATCATCCAAATGCGCCTTCTAGTATCGCAAATGAACCCTAGAACCCAATACAAAAATCTGGCTATTCTATAAGATCATCTAGAGCCTTGCAGGTGGATGCTAGACCAACAATAATTCCAAAGCACCAGTCCCTTTTGGGAACTTTTAAGCTCAACCTTTACTTGAGACTATAATACTCATTCAACAGAGAATAACAGCATCTCATACTATAATTCCAGGCCAAAAATACAGAGTAATAAATAATATTCAATCCAAAATAAACCCTTGTTCTTGTTGCCAATCAGCTATCTCCCAGCCAGGGATAGAACAAGAAAGCAAAAGAAAAAAAAAAATACTGAAGACAAAAGAAGACAGAGAAACAACAGAGAGGGTGAGGAATTGGGTATACCTATCTGGAGGTGTTGTCGTTGTTGAGTCGATCCCAGAACGAATTGCATGGTACACGAAGGTTGAGGTTGTGTTTCTCAAATATCAGAGAATCAGATATTTGGGTGACCGCTGACCGGGTATTTGGCATTTCGGGTTTTATATTTTATTTTTATAATTTAATACAAAAAGTATATTACAAAGTACAAACTAGAACTTCTAGAACCTCTATCCGACAACCTGACCCAACCAAATGTAGAATTACTGCAACAATAGCATCACAAGTGGTATGCCTTGCAGCAACTACATAGCCTGGTTTCATTCTCGATCCCCAAACCCAACCAAAGTGAGTAAACCCAGGTCGCGTCCACTAGTTTGGGTTTCCAAACTGAATCACTGTTGGTCTGTCATCACTTTTTCTAAACAAATTTTTGTCTCAAGTCTCAAACGACACTCACCTCCATGGCCGCCCCACTCCCAATCCGCATTACCTTCTTCGGCTCCTCCACCAGTGACGACTTCGCTGAAGCTGGAAACGCTAGACAGTATCTGCAGTCGATCTACTCCATCTCTTTGGAGAGCTTCAACGATCCACAAAAGCTTTGGGATCATATGAGTGAGAAGAGGAAGGCAGGTGAACCCATGTATCTGCTGATTGTCGATCTAGATGCCTTCTTCTGCTGGGAAGGTAAGTAGATCTTGATGCCTTCTGGTCTAATTCACACGTTAAGCTTTAACGTGTCTGAAATCTGAATCCCAACTTGGGGTTTGTTGCCTGAAATCTTTACCGATTTTAGTGCAAAAGCTTATCAGCTCCACTTGTTTCAGTTGTTTACCGATCTTTCTTTATGGCAGCTAGTAGCACCCCTCATGGTTCTTTTCTTCTTTTAGTTTTGTGTGCACCTAGTTGTATTATTGAATGCAAATAGGAATGCTTGTATCACGATAGAAGATCTTGCAGCAGGTCAGAATATTTGTGATTTTCTTTTCACATACAATTCATAAAATGCTTATTTACAGATTTTATTGGTCATAATTTTACAAGTTGGTTTTTCCAAATTTAAGACATAGGTTTGTGTGATTTGTGCATAACTGGCTTTCAGATTTACTAGATATATGAGAACATTGTGAAGCAATTATAACATTTTCTTTTAGAGATCTTGTGCATATGGTGGCTACTTTTCCTTTTACGGCTGTGGTTTGAATGTTCACCCTTTTAACTTCAGCAAAATAGCTGCAGTTGATTGATTCTGGCAAAATACTATATAAGGTTTAGTGCCTTTGGAAAAATCATAATTTAATATGCATTATAGGAGGTCATTCATACCTTTGGAAAGATTTAGAAATATCTGGTTTCGGACACAGTTCAATGGAGTTTGCTGACCACTAGGGTGAATGCATGAATTCATCTGGCAAAGTTATTGATCTTCCTTTACTCTAGCAGTCTGTATAATGTGGAACTTTTGTTCTTTTTTTATTTTATAATTTTTTATAATTTTCAGGGTTATCAGATTAGATGCGCTACCTTACATGTCTTTGGTCTATGCTTTGATCTGCATGTCTTTCACTGTTTTGTTTGTGTTTGGGGTGATATCGGACTTTGAAGCAACAGATGGTGCACTGGTTGATACATTTACTGATGCATTTTATATCGCTTCTGTTATGGTGTTCACAGTGGGTTTTGGGGATATTGTTCCTTGGTGTCGTTCTATCTTTCTCTGTGATATGTTGAGTATGTTTGGAGGAGGTCTCATACAGTTTATCCTCAACCACTTTGTGAGTGTGTGGGCACAGTGGTTGTATCATAGATATCTTTTATGATGGAGATCCTTCTATCTGGTGCTTTCAGCTGCTGGCATGATTTTAGTTTATGGTGTTTTGAATGTGTAGGAAAATAATTACATGATCCTTCTGTTGTACCTTTTGAGCTTTAAAGCCATTCATTCATTCATTCTATAAAAAATGCTCTCAAACCATCATTACAAAGATAACCCTTATCCATTCTTTATAAAACAAATTTATTTAGCCTTTATTTATGCTCATACTAGGATCATTGAGTCCAAAATACAATTTCTGAGTGATATATGACCCTCTCCCGCATTTGTTTCTTGAAAATTGTAGGAACTTCTATTTCATGTGCAAATGCAAGATGTGGACCCTGAGTTTTGTAAGGCAATGCAAATGACGATTCAGGGATTACTAGAGACAGATGGGTTTGGTTAACCAATTGAGTGGCTTGAAGAGTCAAAATGTTTTAGAATGTGTGGAATCAGAGGTCTGAAATACTCCATTCAATTCTTGTCACAAGCCATTCAAGTTTGTTCTGGCCCTCTATTAGATGTGGCGTATTGTTTGCGATCCCTTTGCACCGAGGATGACTAACCAAACTCAGAGGTATCGTTCCAGTTTCCAAAATTGAGTAGTTAATGCCTTAGGGCTTCATTTCCTCATTTAATAGTTCTATGTAATTGAAATTATCAATGTTCAATCTAACTGGTATTTTGTTATATACAGCCAGTGTTTGACGATATTAAGTCTGCTCTTGATGTGTGGTCAGATATTCTGACTTCAGATGGCTCCATGATGCCTGAAAATACGATGTGTGGTCAGATAATTTATGCTGTGACTGATATGTTATCCCTGAAGGTTTGAACCTGAAAAAACATGAATGGATATATTCTCTTTTTAAAGAAATATATGGGAATAATCAAAATGGTGCTTTGACATGATAATGTTTTTCAGGGTCATGTAGACTATCACCATACTATATACAAGGTTATGAGTGTTATCTATACCAGGAGAGGAGTCCGTGTGGATAATTTGTTGGCCAAATTATGGGGGTTCAGAAGGTTGAGTCATGCACTCTGCCCTTCTCCAGTTCAAGAGGCATTCATGAGCTTATCAGATGTTTTTGGCGAAAAGTTAAAGTCGAATGACTTTTGGATAGTGTCTTAGTGGATCCCAACTGTTGAAAGTAGGTTTTGAAAACAGTTTCCCAGCTTCTCAGTCCAGTACAACAGTTATAAACTGCAACCTAAACTCAATCTGAAGTGCTGACCAGGGACTAATATACATCCCACTCACATGAACTGTTATCAAAACACCATAATTCACTAGCAATTGATTTTCCGTGCCCTTCAAAAGAACACAGAAACTTATTCAGGAGTTCTTCTTGTAAATGGTGGGCTTTCAATGCATATTTCACAGTTTTTTCTTAATTTGTTAAGTGTGTATTGAGTGTGTTGTAATGTGTTAATACTATGCTCTTCCATATGCATTGAAAGCTCACCATTTATGAGAAAAACTATTGAAGAAGAAGTTTCCGTGTTCTTTTGAAGGACACGGAAAATCAATTGCTAGTGAATTATGGTGTTTTGATAACAGTTCATGTGAGTGGGATGATAGCTATATTAGTCCCTGGTTCGTCAGATTGAGTTTAGGTTGCAGTTTATAATTGTCTGCATTCAGTTAACAATCAGTATATGTTTCGTGCAAGTGTGCTTAATCTTTATTTTTGTCTTCTTTTTTATCTTGGTGGTGGGAATTATTTTTCTGTCAACATAAATTGCTTCTCAAGTGTTATTGGAATGAATAACTATAGTGCCATATAATAAGTATTGTGGTGATATATGTTCTTCCAACTTATTTTCTTTTTAGTAGCCTAACTTTTATGTAATCAAAATGCATGGCTCCGCTCAAAACAGAATGTAATCCGTAGTATTGGCTTAAGGTTCCTAGAGTGGTGCAGAAAGTTGAGAAGTTGTGCTTTGCTGTTTCTGTGCAGCCAAACGTTGAACTAGCATCAAAAGTTTATATGATAACTTGTAATGCATCCTCTTATATGATTTTAAGCAACAGATTTAGCTGTTCTTGTGTATAGTTTGGGAGTGAAGGGCTTTTGGCTCCTGTTATTTAATAAAAGAATGATTAAATGGTCTCTAGTTTGATGAAAGATCATGAAGAAGACGACATGAGAAACAGTCGAAGATATGATGTCTGTTTGTTGCCTTGCAAATCCAAACTATGTCGCAATAGAGCTGATCTTTTCCGTTGGATTATTTTGATTACACACGTACAGATGTAGTATATCAAACAAAGACGTCGAACAAAAAAAACTTGGTCACTTGCTTCTTTGGCTCAATCATATTCTTGCCTTAGACTTCATTTTGTAGTGGAATCCCTGGCTTAAGCTTATTCCAACACTATCGATCCAATTGAAGAAACACTAGCTAGTCGCATAACATGAACTTGTGAAGTTGCCAATTGTTAAGCATTTCCTAATTCCTACCTGCCTTAATCGGTCATATGGATTTTTTTTTTCAATTTCTTTTTCACATATTTGTTGTTTCTTAGATCTTAAAGACTTAAACAATAACCTTGATACACAACATGTCAGATTCTGAAACTCATGAAATATTGACCTGTGATCCTCTGATCAACTCTAGCATAAACATGGTTTCTCCAACCATAATGAACCAAACCAAATTCTTTACCAATAGGCAATAGTACAACAAGTAATTCCTGATCTCAAGAAAAACAAAAATTCTAATCACTAACACATAACTCTTCTCCATGCTACATAATACCATACTACCAAATATTATAAGATACATGACAGTAGTCACAGCATGTTCGTTGAAACGAATACGTATGAATCGTGTGATCATTTTCCAGTTCCTCTACTATTCTGTATGTTATGAAGCTATCTCCAGTGATCTAGCTGTCTGCTTAAATCTAGCTACCAGCTCTCTCGCTAGACTATTGCTATTGGAGGGTTGAGTTGGACTAACTGGATGAGATCCGACTCTGCAGGCAAGTCGATTGGTGGCAGAGAATACTGACTGTAAGTAGAGCTTCCTCTCCTGATTTCTTGCATTGTCAATAGAGCTGCAACTGTGTTTCTGAATATTCCTTCCCCGGCAACTGTTATCGCGTCCTTCACTTCTCTTTTCCTATCCTCTTCTTCATCCACTGGGAAAACTGCATCGATGGTGCCTTCACATTCCTTGACAAGCTTTGAGATAAGATCAGTGGTGAAGAAGGGCTGCTCTAGTATTTTTTGGATGAATGGCAATCGCAGCAGAGCTCCTGTTCTCTTGTCATACTTCTTCAGTATTTTGGCCAATCCTACACAAATCAAAAGTAGAATTTTTAGCATACTTATCATTCAGAACACTTGTTTTTGGGATAAAACAAGGCTTCCGACATCAATTCATGTTTCACTTGTAGTAAAGCTCAAATTATGTCAAATATATGCTCTACTAGCTAGATACCACCTTGGATTCTTGTTCATGTTATGTGAGAGCTAGTGTTGTGAGACAGATGAAAAAAAAGGCAAAGGCATGTGCCAGTTGTTGGACGATATACTAATTTACTTAGATAGATTGTTCTGTCACTCAACATTATCTCGTGCCGAAAACTTTCTCACTAAAGTAGTTTTCTGTGACTGGATATCATTAATTTGTCTTTAATCAGTGTTTTACTAGATGAAACAGTACACAACAGCTGTTTGTGGATGATCGATATTTGATGTTTGTTGTTTGATTCCTTTTATCACGTATTAGGAAAGAAGTTCAAGAGTCGCTCAAAATTTGGAAGGGAAGGAATGGAACCAATGACACTCTGGCTAGCTAGGAACTAAATGGCAACTTCTTGAACTTCTGTTGCAGAAAATATTGAAGTGAGCTATTTAGCTTCATCACACATGCCATGGATTAATATTACTACCTGTGTAATTGATATTGCTGTAGTTGACCAAGAGCACCATTTCGCCGTGAAAATCAACAATGTCTTTTCTTATTTTTCCGACTTCATCTTGATATATAGTCTCTGAAGGCTGACTACCATTTGGTCCCCATGTATCAGTTACCTTTTTTATTCTCTGCTGTAATTCCTTCATTCACAGAATATAAGTTGCAGTCAGATTTTACTGCATACAAATAATGTGCATCCCTAACTTTTCCTAAAGCGTGTAGGATTGCCCTTTTCTTCTTTTCGCTAGCTTTGTGATTTATGATGATTGGTTCTCAAATGCTTTCACACAAACAACTTTTCTATCATGAACTGTTCTTCATGCTGTGTTTAAATTTGTGCAAGAAGTAAGCAATTCATGAACTATCACATAGCTAGTTAAGGACAACATTTCATTTTATGATCAGTGAGAAAGATCAAATCTCTTTTTTGCCTAAAGGATGAGGAAGAAAGATATCTATGTCTGAACTTTTTTTGACAGTGTTCCCCACTTCCCCACATATATTTATAAGTATACTAAACATTGATTCAGCAACCGAGTTGATCAACCTGGTGGTCTGTCTAACTCTAAACTCGGAAGAACCTCAACTATACAATAATTTTTTAAAGTCTGTGTAATTAATTAAGAGAAAAATGCACCAACAGTGTCTGAACTCTTTAAGGACTGTCAATATGGTACCCAAACTTTCAAATGTATCAAAGTGATACCTGGACTTGGTTTTTTGTACTAATGTCGTACCTGTCGTCACTTTCCGTCACAGCTCTGTTAGTTCATGTCACATGTGACGCACGTGACTGAAAAAAGAGAGTAAATGATTGAGCTACCCCTTTAGTAGAACACTCCATTTTTTCCCGCCAGAACAAGTTTTTGACCACTGAAATTGATTTATTTCCCTCCTTTTTGACAAACCTATATTGCTGCACTCCTAAAATACATAACCAATTAAAGTAAAAACCTGGTTATATATGTTTTTCAGAAGAAAAAAAAAATCTGGTTATACTGTATATAAGAGATCTCTATATATAACTCCATAAACTCTGCAAATATATACCATATACAACCATACAAATCTGTTTATACCAAAACAGTACCATGTAAAACCCTGTAAATCTGAGTTATGAAATCTAACTCCATACAAATAAAAAAGAAAGAAACTGAAAACAAGAAGGGTTAACACTTAACAACCATAATTAACATTGCTCCATAATCAAAGTATGTGTTCAACAAAAACTGGAAATTCCCAATCAAGAGAGCAACACCGCTCCATAAGTTTGTTCAACAAAAATTGAAAAATTTCCAGACAAGAGAGCAGTTTAACAAAAGGCCTACAATTATCCAAAAGAGCACCAACATTCAATATATCATAGCCTGCAACTTCGGGGATCTCCACAACATGCCTCAAAATGCTGCAAATTCTGATGGAGGTTGGCTAGTAGTCTGTTGTGCCTCTCTTGCTGCAGGGTTTTGGCTATCCTGTGTTGGAGGTTCACGAATAGTACTAGAAGCTCTTGAACTGGTAGCTTGGTTTGCCTCCAACATTTTGGCCTTCTTCCAAGCCTTCTTTGACTTAATGATTTGGTTCTTCAAGCTACTATTTCCTGGAACTCTTGGTGCCTGCATTTTCCACATTTCCACATAACATAATCACAACAATCCACAACCATATACAACATAGGGACAATATAACCACAAGTTTTCAAACATTATACAAAATCAACGAACCTGCTGCCGTTGTCTTTTCTTGGTTTGCTGGGATGCTTTGGAACTCCCTTCTCCCTGAAATGAAAAGATAAGTTAATGGTTGATACAATTTTTTTTTCCCACACTTAATACTATAAACAAAACCTATTGTAGGACTTATTCCTTGTTGTGCAGCTGCAGCTTTTTTTGCCTGTGTGACTGGGCAACCCAGCTTATTATGGCCTTTTTTGAAACAAACTTGGCAAGTCATCTTGGTGTATGTTCTTGGCATCTTAGACTTACAATTGGCACTGGTGGAGGCTTACTTGTCTCACCTGCCTCCTTGGTTCTCTTCATTTTTGGTCTGCCAGCTTGTTTCTTGTATGGGGGAGGTGCTATAGGATAGTCCACTTGTTCCCAATCATCATGACCAGCAATAGGATGAATAATGGGATTATACGAGTCCAGATAGGTACTTGGCATCAAGTGATCATCAACGAAAAGAGCAGGCTCTGCCCCTTTGCTTCTGATAGCACAAAGTGCATGAACACAAGGTATTCCACTAAGCTGCCACCTCCTACATGTGCAAGTACGAAGCCTGAGGTCTACCGCATGCTTGCTGCCATTATCTCCCCCTTCCGTAATTTGGAACTCGAATTCACCTGAGTGCAAAGCTCTATAGCAGCTAGTCCTTTCAGCCATTTTCTCTATTATCTTTCTAATCCTTGGACCAACCATATCTCCCCATTTTTGAGCTGCCACTCTCCTATTTGCCATTCTGACCATTAGATCCACCCTTATCTTCTCCAACATTGTTATAATAGGCTTGTCTCTAGCTGGAAGGATTGCTGCATTGAATGACTCACAAAGATTGTTCAACAAAAGATCACACTTTGATGTCTCCCTGAAAAAAGCTCTACTCCATTGTTCTGGAGACTTGTCCTGAAACCAACTCCATGCCTTATCATCCAATGTCTTCATGTCATCCATGTGTTTGTTGAACCAAACCCTTGTGCTTGACCTAGCTGCATCCCACTGTAGTTGTTTCAGCCCTTCACCTGGATGTTTGGCCTTAAAGTTGTTGTACAAGTGCCTCACACAGTGTCTATGTTCTGCTCCGGGAAACAACTCAGCAATGGCTTGTCCTAAACCCTTTTATTTGTCTGTGATGAATGTGTAAGATGGACTCGATTCCATCTGCATATCCCACATTAAGTACTCCAAAAACCATCTCCAAGTCTCTTTGTTTTCTATCTCAGCAATTGCATAGGCAATGGGGAACATTCCATTGTTTCCATCTACACCAACAACACAAAGAAGTTGACCAGGGTGCTGACCTTTAATATGGCAACCATCTAAACAAATCACAGGTCTGCAACCCTCAATCCACCCTCTCTTGCAAGCTTCCAGATAAATATAAAGCCTATGAAACCTCCTCACATCCCCCACCATTTCTGTCTTTATCTCAACTGTAGACCCGGGATTACTCCTCAATAACTCCTTCTTGTAACTAGCCAACATATTATACTGGTCTATATAATGCCCGTCATTCATCCTTTTAGCCTTTGCCCTCCTTCTTGCAATCTTCTGCATGCTTACATCCAGATCGAATTTCTTTTGGATATGGTTTTGGATGCCCTTTCTAGACCACTCCTCATCTACCAACAAGTCTTCTTGTATTTCCTTGGCTATTCTGTGGTATGTTAAATGATGACTCTCTATGAGGTGAGCACAATTATGGTCAGGTTTCAAAGTCTTGATGACAAGATTGTTTGGACCAAGTTCTTCAATGTTGCTAGCATACAACCAAAATGGGCAGCCTATCTGACACTTTACTTCAATTTTCATTCTGCTATTCTTCTGAATCCACACCCCTCTTATGGTCAACAAACCATACTCTCTAATTGCTTCCTTGAGTACCTCACTGTTTGCAAAAACATGGCCAACCACAAACTTGGGGTTTTTCAAATCTACCCTTCTATTCCACGACTTTAATTTAATTCCTTTCCAAGTGGGAAAGGGAAGTGGATTACCTTCTTCATCTTCTTCAGTTCCAGAACCATTTAAACTCTCAAGCTCATCCGTGTCTCCATCCTTATCACTACACTCTCCTCCAAATCCCATTTCTTCAAACTCTTCCATAAATCTGGGATTGGACACATTTTCTTGAAATTGGATGTCATCATATGAATCAGCAGGATCGTAATCTGAGTCAATATAAAAAGAAGAATATGATGCACTTGAGTCACCATCCTCTTCAAATTCATAGACCCTCTTTCCTTTGCTTCTGGTGTTGTACCTTGCCTCTTTTGTTTTCCTCCCTTTACACTTTGATGCAACAGCTACTCTTACAACCTTCTTGCCCTTCTTTTTGGATGCAGAAACTCTAGCTACCTTTTCAGATGCAGTAAATGGTTCAAATCCACTAAATACTCCCACACACCCTAATCTATGCTCATTGTTACTATTCTGCCCCTGCCCCATTCCTTCACTAGTAAACAAATCAGGCACCAAGTCACTAAGACCATTGAAGGTGCTTTGACTTGCCTGTTGATCGTGCACAAGGCCATCCATACCATTATCCAAGTCTAAATTGATGACACTATCTACCCTTGCAATGCTACTGCTTCCTTCACCAACTACTCTGCCATTATTAAAACCCCTCACAGTTAGCCTATTTAACTTGCTTCCAAAAATGTTGGCATCAAGTTCAACACTTGCTCTCTCTGCAGCTGTCATACTATGCAGAGAGTTCTCCCAGTCAGGATCAACAGGTCTCAAATCATCCTCTTCAGCCTCCTTTTTTCTCCTCTTACCACCACCAGTTATGAAGATACTAATCTGTCTTGTCTTCGGTGGAATAAGCTTCACCATCTCAAGCGCATCAGCATCATTCTTAATCAGTTTCCAACCCTCATTGCAAAGTGTCTTAGGCAGCTTGAAGTAGTATGATATTGGCTTCTCCCTGTACCCAAGATCCCAAGCTATGTTTCCAAACTTTGTCCATGCAATCTTATCAGGGTCTAGACCATCTAGCCAAAGTTTTCCACCATCCTTGTTAAACCTCGCTACTTTGTACTTCTTCGTACCATCAGGCATCTTGTCAAAGTAACCACCATGGTGTATTTCCATTGTATATAAATCCTCTTTAACTGAAAATCAAATCAAAAGTTCAAGGGTAAAAATCCACAATATGTCCCAATATTATTCACAGTTCATAACCAAATGGGCAGCAAAACATTAACCGAAAATAACATTATAATACAGTAGATCTATCTATTATATCCAAGAATTTACATAAAAGAAAAAGCCATAAATCTGAATATATAATTGAAAACCCAGAACAATGAGAAGAGGTTTCTGGAAACCTAAACGTGAAGAATCTGATGCTTAACAACTACATGACAAGGGTAATATTATTTCTAAACGTGATCTCTTTATCAATACATACATGGATCACTCACTTTCATTTATAAATTCATCCCCTGATCCCGATACCAAAATTCTAATCTAGGTTAACATAATATAAACCTAGATTCTATTAAAACATGAGTTACCATGTACGACCAAGATTTCAAATTGAAAAGAGAAGTAGAACTTACTATGGTCTCGTCTAGGTCCATTTTCCCTGAAATATTGGCACGCCCAGTGGGGCCGGGAGTTTAATTTTCTTTTCCAGTCATCATTGGGAAGTCAGACGACTCCCCATACCAGAGACCTTCGATTTCTTGTTTGAAGCATAAGGCTCCGCAATACAAGCCCCATAACAGCGCGGCTTGCAGATCTCTCACTAAAGAAGAGATTCTCACTCGGTTCGGCAACCCTGACCATACTCAGACTACAACGACGGATTCAGGACCAATCCCAGAAGCAGGACCTACTCTGTCCACAGAGGAAGTCCGCAAGATGTTTGAAGAACTAAGGAACGATCTCAAGAATGAGATCGGCGCGCTCAGGAGTGAGCTCGGCCTGAAAGTCGAAGCTACCCAGCAAAATGTCCAGGACCTCTCTGTGCAGGTCGCTAAGGACAAGGAGATCTGGCTCGCGAACCAGGAGAACCACGCTAGGCTCAGTGAGGAGTTCAACTACGTGGCTGGCACGATCAGGGAGGACAAGGATATATTGACCGGCTCTCTGCAAAGGATCCAGACAGAACTGGACCAGAGCAAGGTGGCCTTTACAAAAGCCTTGGAGGTCCAAACCCGTCGCCTGAACGACCATGACACCAAGCTGCAGCAACAGCAGGACGCTTACTTCTTCAGGAGCAAGAACAGCATGGAAAAGCTCGAAGACTACAAAGAGCGCCATGATACCCAGAACACAAGGGTCCTGCAGATGGAAGACTGGATTCGGGCCCAAGCGCCAAAGAATCACGCTATGAACTATGCCAATTCAAGCGCAGCGGAGGGCTCCAGGTATATCCCGCCTAACGAGCGTCCTAGAGGAAATTCGAGGGTTGGGGCCCAGAAAGCTCCCCAATTCACATTGGGGGCCAGTTCGTCAAAGACGCCACCCCGTCTACCCTCGCCATGCAACCCTGGGGTCACACTCAGGGGCGCCGGTGTTTTCCCATTGCAAGGAATTGGGACACTAGATGACCCAATCGTAGCCTATTCCAGTTCGACCCCTAAGAACGTCGGGCAGGCCCCTAGCCTCTCTGCATGGCATGGCCACGACCAGGGGGCAGAATCCGCACCAGTAACGGCAGCCGACTGGCGCCAACTCATCTCAAGCATCGTCAAGGAGCACACCGGAAAGGGTGATGCTAGCTTGCACTATCGTGACCCCTATCCTGATAGCGTGGCACAATATCCCTTCCCCCATGGGTTCAAGAACATCGTCTTCACCACATTCTCTGGGGAGACAAGGGAAGATGCAGCAACTCACATGGCCCGTTTCAAGGTCTAATGCGGCCAATACGGGAACGATGACATGCTCAAGCTCAAACTCTTCGGAACTTCTCTGTCCGGAGCCGCTTTCACTTGGTACTCCAGATTGAAGCCGGGGTCAATAGCAGATTGGCCCACCATGGAACGTCTCTTCCGGGAGACATATGGCACAATTGAGCCCGAGGTTGGCCTCGACTCCCTCACACAGATGAGCCAGCAGAGCATGGAGTCCGGGGTATCCTTCCTCCAGCGCTTCAAGATCCAGCAAGCCAAATGCGACTACTGGCTACCTGAGCAGGAAGCCATTAAGCTGGCTATCCGGGGGCTGGAGCACCGCCAGCGGCTGAAGCATCATGGAGAGCGTTTCAGTTCCATGGGTGACTTGATCAACAAGGTCGGCAGCTACGAGCTCATCCTGAACGAGTTGGACGACAAGGCCAACGCTTCCAAGGGAACCTACGTACCAGGGAAGAACCGGATAGTGGGGGCACTAAGTATGCAAGCCCCTGCTCATGATCCTTACTATCAAAGGCCGGAGGCAGTTCACGCAGATCAGGATTTGGACGATATTGGCGCGGTAGAACTGACTGGCAAGCAGGTAGCTCATAAACTGAAGAACCTGAAGATGACCCGCGAGCCAATCACCATCCAATCCTTTGCCTGGACCAAGCCGGAGTACGAGTCGTACACCTACGACGCCAAAAATGCCCATTTGGTCTTTAATGACCTAATCGAGGCGAAGTATGTGCGCCTGGATCACAAGATACCGCCTAAGGAGGAGCTGAAGGACAAGAAATACTGTGCCTTCCACAACGTGTACAATCATGACACCAAAGATTGTGTCAAGCTCCGAGACCAACTGCAGACTTGGTTAAACTCAGGAGAGCTGAGGATGAAGGCACCAGGTAGTACGGCCTCATTGGTCGATATAGACCCTTTCCCGCCCGTAGTGGGCATGGTCGAAGTCAGCTGGGCCGATCAGACCCAGGACGACGATCAGCGTCGCGCGCCTAAAAGGGGCTGCGAGGAAGGAGACGACAGTGCCCGCCAGCCGCGTCGCCAGTACACCTACAACTAAAGTTTGGCACATGAGGTCTTAGACGATCTCAGAGAGGCCGGGCTTGTCACAATTACCAGGTCCTTGCCCTACATCGAGTACAAGGAGGGATGCGTTCATTGTAAATTCCATGACAGCTGGGGGCACAGGACCAGCGAATGATGTTAGCTCCGAGACCAGGTTCAAGACTGGCTCAACCTCGGGTACATCCGCTTTAAGGATGAGGGCGGCTTTACGATCGTAACTGCTGGTTTCGCTTGGCCTCGCGTTGGCCAGCGAATGATCACATTAGACCTGTCACCAAATGCAGGACCACCCGAACCGCCGGGCCAAAATCGCAAACGGCCGGCGAATAACTACATGCTCCCGGATAACCAGATGGGGAGCACAGTCGACCCAGCTCGACAGTTGGTCGCTAAGCTCGAACCAGACCACCCTTCCTACAAGGATAAAGGCAAAGCAGTCATGAGGGAGGATAGACCGTTCCCCGTCAAAGATTCCCAGCCTACGGGCCCTAGGACTCGCGAAGAGCTGGAAAAAAGGATAACGCGTCTCGAGACGTACGTCGCTGCGCATTGGGCAGCAGCGATACCTGCATCCCCTGCCGCAAGCGAGATGGATTTGTCTGACTCCAGCAGTGAGCGTCACAGCAGCGACGCCCCGAGCCCTCGTGCAGGCGTCTTAACAGACCCCTACATTCCCCTAACGTTCAAATCAGCGATCAAGGAAGGGGTCTAGTACACGCAGCAAGGGGGCAAGGCAGTGACCATCAGCAGGTCCAAGAAGCGAAAGCTCCAGAAGCGATACGGCAGCATCCTCCGCGCCTTACGGGCTGTCGACGAGGGGGCTGTACACCCCTCGCAGCTCGCACAGACGCCTGAGAGAATGTGGCGGGAAGCAGAAGGTTTGCGCGCAGTCCTTCAAATGCCGCCAGTCACACCTCCAAGGATCTGCGAGCAGTTCAGTGACGAGCCTGCACCCAAGCCAAACGTCTTCTGCCGACTCACGGTTCCACCAAAGACGGACTCGCAACCTCCCAGGTGCAGGCTCTCTCCACCACCGGAACGAAGAAAGGACCCACAGCCTTCCAGGCGCAGGCCATCTCCAACACCTGAGAGGAGAAGGGATCCGCAACCTTCTAGGCGCAGGCCGTCACCTGTACCTGATAGGAGGAGGGATCCACAGCCTACCAGACATAGGCCATCACCAGAGCCCGAGCAACGCAGGGCTCCGCTGTCTGGTCCTTGGCGTAAGTTGTTCATGACCCCGGACTCAGAGTCCAAACGTGAACCCTCTCAGCCCTCACGGCAACGGGAACGTCAAAATCCAGAGGCTGACGCCAAAAGGGAGCCGCCACCGCCACAACAGCCTCGGCCATGGCGCACCCCGGAACCCGAGACGCGAATGGTTCCTCAAGTGTCTGCCCTGCAGCGATTAGCAAAGGAAGACAGCGATAAGGCTCCTGCGATAGCAGACAAACAGCCAGCCAAGGACTATCAGCCTTCCAACAAGCCAGTCTGGCGTCCTCGACAACCCGAGGCTCCAGAGCCACCAGCAGCGACACCGGCACCCGCCAGTCCTAACCTCGTCGAACAAATGGCTAAACGCTTCCGCGAAAATGAGGAAGGAGACGAGGCGCATTCCGAGCCTCGACTTAACTTAGAGGAAGACCAGGACGAAGAACAGGCAGAATCTTTCACCTGCAATATGGTAGAGGTCTCAGGATGGGATGTTGATGCAGGGTTCAGCCGTGAAGCAGACGCCTTCGCCGTGCTCAAAGGGGAACACGGGGTCATTGACACGCCTTTGGTCCCAGTTCATGAACAAATCTCTTTTCAGGTCGGGATGATGTTCTTCATTTCGGAACGATACGCTCTTCCACCAAACACAACCTGCAGCACGGCGGACATCACCATCAGCAGCGAGGATGACAGCATACCCCCGCCATGCAGCAGCGAAATGGGCCCAGTTCCGGCCCCAGCCGATGACGCCCCACAAGTGGAAAGTGCGAGCAGCCTCACACAAAGGCCAACTCTAACCTTTTCCACGCCAACCTTGGACATGGCCACCCACATGCGGCCACTGTATATCACAGCGGAAGTCCAAGGAAAACTGATCAACAAGGTCATGGTCGACACCGGTGCCGCGGTTAATGTTGTCACAACCCGTACCATGGGACTCGTCGACATCCCGCGCTCGATGATCCAAACCACGTCCTTAACAGTGAAGAACTTCACCGGACAGGTGTCCAGAACCCTAGGTTTGCTGTTTCTACGGGTCAAGGTCGGGCCGACATCACGGGTTTACACCTTTTTCGTCGCCGAGTGCGTTTCCTCTTACAGCATGATCCTTGGCCGAGATTGGATCCACAGGAGTTTTTGTGTGCCCTCCTCAATGCACCAAGAACTCATGATTTAGGACACCGAGAAACGTGAGGCAGTCATCGTCAAAGCCGACCCACGGCCTTTCTCTATTTCCGCCAACTTCAACGACGCCCGGTACCATACTACAGACTTGGGCCCGTTGGACGTTCAAGGTGTCGATAACAAGGGCCGCCCCTACGGAGTAACGGCCTCCAATCTAACGCGATGGGGACTTACCCAGGCGAAGGACGATTTGCAACGTCCTCACACCATCGCGACTCTCACACCCCATTTTGATGGATAGTACCTTCTCAGAGGAGGCACGCGAGGCTGGTGAGTCCTTGTGCGAGAGACTTCTTTCGTACTGGGCAGAACACGAAGCCTACGACAAGGTCGCGACTATGGAATACGTAGATGAAGTAGTGGATTACTCCAATACCAAGGAGGAAGTTATTCAATTAGCTCTTGGACGACACTCCACCTCAAGTCCGCGATCCTATTTTACAAGTCGACGTAGGGACTGCAGAAAAGCCCTTACTCATTTCCATCAACGTAAAGTTGGCAGAGGACGAAAAGGAAGCCCTTCTTGCCCTATTACGCGAGTACATGGATTGCTTCACCGACAAATATGAAGATATGCCCGGCTTGTCCCCGGACTTGGTCTGCCACCGGCTACCAACATCTCCCGACCGGCATCCAGTACGGCAAGACGGCCGATTCATGCGAACTGAGACTCAGATCGTGGTTAAGGAAGAGATCGAAAGCATGCACCGATCGGGTATCATTCGCGTGGCAAAATATAACGAGTGGTTGTCCAACGTCGTCCCCGTCCGCAAGAAAAATGGCAAGATGCGTGTCTGTGTTGATTACCGAGATCTAAACAACGCAACACCAAAGGACATATACCCCATACCTGTGGCTGACCTACTCATTGATCCCGCAGCAGGGCACGAGGTGTTATCCTTTATGGACGGCACGGCCGGGTACCATCAGATTCCCGTAGCCGAGGAGGATCAACACAAGACCGCTTTCCGCTGCCCTGGTTTTGCTGGCGCGTTCGAATACGTTGTCATGCCCTTCGGCCTTAAAAACGCAGGGGCAACGTACCAGCGCGCCATGAACCTTATCTTCCATGACATCTTGGGCAAGTTGAACGAAGTATACATCGACGATGTGGTAGTCAAAACCAAATCGCGAGCAACCCACATGGAAGACTTGTCGCAGGTGTTCACACGGATGCGCAGACATAACCTAAAGATGAACCCCGCCAAGTGTGTTTTCTTCGCGGAGGCCGGTGACTTCCTTGGTTTCCTAGTGCACCAGAGAGGCATAGAAATCCCAAAGGACAAGGCACAGGCGGTAATCACCGCTTCGTCCCCCACTACCAAGAAAGAGCTCCAACAGCTGCTCGGGCGAATCAACTTTCTCCGCCGCTTCATATCAAACGCGGCAGGGAAGGTCCAACCTTTTTCACCCCTCCTTAAGCTCCAGGGGGCAACAGAGATCGTATGGGAACCACAACATCAACAGGCCTTCGATCGAATCAAGGACTACCTTACGAACCCACCAGTCCTGATCCTGCCTCGCGACGGCGCCCCGCTTAAACTCTATATCGCTGCCGCCGATTTGTCCATCGGCGGGATCCTGACCCAGGACGATGTGAACAAGGTAGAACATGCCGTCTATTACCTTAGCAGAATTTTAACGGACTGTGAAACGCGCTACTTGCCCATGGAGAAGTTATGTCTCGCCCTATACTTTGCAGGGTGCAAGCTGCGCCATTACATGCTTGCCTTTACCACGGTTGTGATCGCTCAGTCCGACTTGGTCAAATACATGCTTTCCCGCCCAATCTTGCGGGGACGCATCGGCAAATGGATCCTCGCCATGTCCGAATTCTCATTGCAATATGTTCCGCAAAAGGCAGTAAAAGGACAGGCGATAGCGGATTTTCTCGCCCATCACCCACCATCAGAGCTCAAGGCGTTTCGCGAGTTGGACTTTGCCACAGTAACACTCGCTCCCTAGACCTTGTACTTTGATGGTTCACGAACTGATACCGCAGCCGGAGCCGGGATAGCCATAGCTAATCCCGCTGGAGATCGCTTCTCCTACTCGTTCCAGCTCGATTTCAAATGCACCAACAACCAGGCCGAATACGAGGCGTTGATCATCGGCCTAGAGATTTTGTTGGACTTAGGAGTCCGCGAAGTTCAGATCTTTGGCGATTCTTTGTTGGTCGTTAACCAGCTGGTGGAAAAGTTCAAATGTTTAAGCTTGTCAATTGAGCCATACCTGCGCAAGGCATTTGAGGTGTTGGATCGATTTGACGACGTTTACATCGAGCACATACCACGTGAATTTAACTTCACCGCCAACGAGCTCGCCCAGGTAGCATCTGGCCTTAGCCTGAGAGAAGGAGTGCGCGAATGCCTGCTCAAGGTTGAACGCCGTGCTCTTCCCTCTTTCATCGCCAGGGGCAATTTCATACCACCATCCCCGAAGTTGCAACCTTAGACCCTATCGACGAGGATTGGCGTATACCATTTATCGCCTACCTCCAGAATCCCAATGACGCTGCTCATTCCAGACAAGTCTGCTTCCTCGCCTTAAACTTTGTTCTACGCAATGGCGAACTCCGGCGGCGTGGGGAAGATGGAAGCGACTTCCGTTACGTCTATGGGAACGACGCTAAACGTCTCATGCGTGAAGTACATTGCGGAGTTTGCGGCTCGCACCAAGCCGGGCCCAAAATGCGATGGCTGATCCGCCACCATGGATACTACTGGCCAACCATTCTGAAAGACTGTATTACCTTCGCCAGAGGTTGCCAAGACTGCCAGGCTCACGGACCAGTGCAACATATTCCCAACATCCCACTGCAGCCCATCATCAAACCTTGGCCGTGTCGCGGATGGGCAATGGATTTCGTGGGCATCATTCATCCCCATTCCTCTTAGCAACATAAGTTCATTATCGTTGCCACCGATTTCTTTACCAAATGGGTCGAGGCCGAACCACTCAAGGTCGCCTCCGCCAACTCGGTGCGCAACTTTATTTTTCGCAATATCATCTCACGCTTTGGTATCCCGGAGTGCATCGTTACGGACAGGGGGGCAGCATTCATGGCCGATTCAGTTGTTACGTACTTAAACGATTACGGAATTAAGCTTCTCCACTCTACGCCATATTATGCCCAGTCCAACGGCCAAGCGGAAGCTAGTAATAAAGTCATCCTTGGCATCCTCCGCAAGATGTTCGAGTTGAACCCGCGCGTCTGGCACGAGGAACTCTACCACACATTGTGGGCCTACCGCACTTCAAAGCGCAGCCTGACAGATACCACCCCGTACGCTCTCATGTACGGTCACGATGCCGTCCTTCCCCTTGAGATCAATATCGCTTCGCTCCGCGTTCAGGAACAACATATCAACTACTTGGCGAGGATTACGTCCAAGCCATGTGGCAGGAGCTTGAAGATCTAGGTGAGCACCGTGTCGCCGCTTTCAACAATCTCGTCCTCGAGAAACAACGCATCGCCCGCTCTTATGATAAGATCACGCGCGGACAGAGCTATGCGGAGGGCCAGAAGGTGTGGCGTGCAGTACTCCCCATTGGGGATAAAATAGACGGTCGAGGCAAATGGTCTGCTCGCTGGGATGGACCCTTTATTATTCATCGTATACTTCCCAAGGGGGCATACCACCTGCGCGACTTGGACGGTACCATTCATCGCAACCCTATTAATGACTGCTTCCTCAAGCGCCACATTGCAGGAGTCTGAGAGCGCGAGGATCCTCCACCTCCACCAGATCCCGCCACCACAGTCAATAGTGCTACGCGCCATCGCGTTCTCGCTCCACCGCCTAATACTAGGGGGCAACCCGGGACAGAAGACTAATAGAGTACATTGTAACATACTAGCCTAAAAAAGCCAGTATAAGATTGGGGCCTATTCCAGAGGCCCTAAAAAGTTCTATTGTTTTCTCTAGTCCCTGTAAACGTGCAAAGTCTACACAAAAAGACTAGTACAAGTTTGGGGCCTATTCCAGAGGCCCTAAAAAAATAAATTCATTTATTTCGCCTTTTTGACGTTGTTCAATACAAGTTTCAAACTGTGGCTTTGCGGCCAAAACAATTACATTGACAGAAAGGTGAAATTAGACTGTTTA